>OX415235.1:35973535-45973535 GCA_948330725.1 Sherardia arvensis | reverse complement strand
AAATTGTGCTTCTTCATACATAATGTAATTCTCTTGATGGTTGTTTTTCTTTGTGGAATTCTCTGATATAACCTGCCTTATCATGATAACTACAGCACATCACAGATGAAAGTCTCTCCTTAATTGCCAGTAATTATAAAGGCCTGGAATCATTGAATCTTACAAGGTAGGGGTTCCAGTTTGTAGTACCCTTGCTTTATTAGATCATTGGTATTCACTTAACTTCTTGTAGTCAATAAGTTGACTAAAGTTTTTCATAACTTTTGGATTTTATTAGGTGCATCAGGCTAACAGACACTGGTTTGCAACATATATTACTCAACTGCTGTTCTCTACAGAGTTTGAATCTGTATGCCCTTTCAAGGTACTTCTCATGCTATACTACATAATATGTAAAGGTGTTTTGTTTTCAGCATTTGAATTGCAGATTCAATTAAGTGTTACTTTTTCTTCCCTTGCAGCCTTTCAGACAAAACTTACAAAAAGATGTCTCATTTGGCCCATCTTAGATTCTTAGACCTTTGTGGAGCTCAGGTATATTATGACTACTCATTATTTGATTTTGTAATATAGTCAAAAGTGTGATCAGTGAAGTGACTGATTTTAATTCTCAAGTATACATAAAAAAAGATAATGATTTTGACTTCTGTTCACATGTTAGAATTTATCAGATGATGGACTCTATTGTGTTGCCAGCTGCAAAAGGATGGTTTCTCTGAATCTGACATGGTAAGGAAAACCACATATCGTAGCGAATTGCAGGTTGTTGAGCTTACCTAATAGTTTTTTGTTTAGGTGTATACTTGCTACAGATATAGGCGTAATGGCTATTGCTGAGAGTTGCTCTTCTCTCGAACTCCTGAGGTAAATTAGAAGTTTTTAAGTTACTAAAAGTGTGCATTTTATGAGGAAAACCTTTCTCTTCCCCTTTTGTATTTCACATGTAGTAGATGATTTATGATGCTTATATGGTATCTTCATTTGCTCGAGGCAAATAAATGAGATCATTACATTATTTGTGCCCCTTGCATTGTCCTTTTATGTGTTCGATACATTGGCTGGGGCTTGTATAGAAGTAATTTAACTTATTTGATGCTCTGTGGCTTACAGTTTGTTTGGGATCGTTGGGGTGACCGATAAAAGCCTGGAGTCTCTTTCAAAATCCTGCTCAAATTCACTTACAACCCTAGATGTGAATGGCTGTGTAGGCATAAAGGTAAGTTCAAATTTTTTTCCCTTGCAGATGTTTGGATTATATACCGTTTATCGAGCATGTGTTTCATGACATTTTGTGTTCTGCATCTTTATTTTTGGTTCTACTTTATTGAGCTGTGGGTGGGATTGGGAACCTTAATGGTTGCTAGCAGGACACAGTAAATAGGTAGATGATAAGACATGACATACAGTTCGACTTGAATGAAAATAAATATCTGAAACATAGGATAAATGTGCTCTCATCATTACAGTAGATAGTAATCCTGTTGGTGGTTGAATGATTCTCTGGCTACTTATATACAGTCTGGATGATTACATTGTCGAATTAAGAACTTTCCATAGTTGTTTCTGGAGATCGTGGAGTCCTATGTTTTAGCAACGCTACTATCTGTGTATATTGCTCAGAGATAGTATAACTACACGAAATGTGTTAAAATCTTTATAATCCCATCATGCTCTATGATCATATGCATTTTGAAGTAAGCATACATGTTATCCCTTGAACCCCGGGTTAATATTGTGTGCCACCCAATTATAAAACATCTATGTTTAATGTGCTAAGTGTTCGCACAATCTCTGGTGCAGAGACGATCGCGTGCGGAACTGCTGCAAATGTTCCCAAAGCTTGAATGCTTTAAAGTACATAGCTAAGCCGTGGACTTGCTCTTCGAGTTGTACTGCAACAATATATTGCCAACAGGTGTGCTCGGTTTGATCATTGATGATGGCTCCTGTGCCTGTGAGTCTATGACAAACTCAAAGATCCATCAGCTGCTTTGTGAACGATATGAATTTTGTGCCTTTTGTGGATTGTTTTGTTCAAAGTATTTAACTATCTATGTAGCTTTGTAAAACATTATCATGGGACAAATGGAATGCTTCCTGTAGACTAGAACTTGAAATGATGAATATTTGCTCAAGTGAAATACTTCAGCTTCTTTTGTTATTATTCAAGTACATAGATGGTATGAAGAGATGCACATAGGCGAAAGAGATCTACATAACAAAGATGATAAGTATAAGCATGAGACCTCCAGCAACAACTCCCATGTTGAGCCATTTCCTTCCACCCTCTGCCAAACTTGAACTTTCTCCAGTACTTGCAGAAATGCCTGTATCAATGAAAATATAAGAAGATGAATCCCTAAGAACTAATAATATCCTAAACAGCATGATATGATATTATGATTTTACCGCTTGAGGCTGATTTAGTACTGCTGTTTCCAAAGATATTATCGTACGGTTTCTTGAAAATCTGAGCATCTGGTGAGTTAGGATCCATGCCAAGAAAATCTGCAAATGAATATACAGTTAGGAGATGCAGAGTAGAAGAAAGAACAAGGTTCAGCCTCTGTACCAACCAATGCATTGAGTGACATTAGCCTTGATATGGCAGATGAAAGGAAGGGCCAATGCAAGTGTAGCATTAGGCTTGAAGCCAAAGCCTTTTTCATCTCTGTCTCTAACCATCATGCACAGGCACTTGCGCTTGTCATCGTACTTGTTGGCCAGATGAACGCAGCAAACTGGAGATGCAGATTTTGCTTGCTCGCTTATGAAAGGAACGCAAGACGATAAACCTAGCAGTTGTTCCTGGCATTCTTTCTGGTCTTCTGCTAAATCACTGCTTACTCTCAGCAATAACATCATCACTGCCAATATCCTTAACTTGTTCATATTTGCCATCCAAACTAAAACTACCTAAAATTCTAAGTGCTTCTTGCTGCTTCCAACCCAGCACTTATATATAGTACTACCACTGGCTCACTTCAAATTGTAAAATTTGATCAATAGTACAGAGTCATGAATTGGATTACTTTTTTACTTTGATTTAATGTGGGGAGTTGGAGTGTCTCTATTTGAACAAACTTCCAAAGTTGTTCTTTTTGGGTTAGATAGTTCTCGAAGTGCATATTCACACTCCAAATTATATTTTGCTTAAATGGATTCGTGCAAGACCTAACTTATCAATGACTTGTGATTTTTTTCTTGTATTAGGGATTAATCTCTCATTGGCTAAATTGATGGCCAAAATTTTGTGTTTGTTTCTGATTTTAATGAAAATATGATTTGTAAAATGGTATAACTAAATTAGGCTGAATTTAATTAAATTGTATTTTTACAGAGCCTGAACTATGGATTGTGTGGGATGAAAAGACTTTTACTTACTCTTATATGGAAGTGAAAGACAGAAATCATGTGTAATCAATTACAAAATTAATCTTTCCTCCGACTTCATTTAATCTAGCATTCAGACGTCTATAATGGGGACTTTATTGAAAAGACCGGAACTTTAAGGCCATATTCACAATAAACCATGTTAACATCTAAAGATAGTAAAAAGTACATGTGCAATAATTGAGATTTGAGCACTTTTATATTGTTATTTCAAGCCAGCCAAAGAGCTAACAAATCATATGCACAATGTTCAAGCCTCAAAGAGAGACAGAAAACTGAGTAACAACACATTTTAAAAGGCTGGTGATGCTGCACTATGGGGGTATTCGAAATTATATTTCTATTTGAAACAGAAACTCGTCTAGTACGACAGGAACATTGTTTTTTCTATAAGCTTGCATGATACAAAGATCGCAACTAAAGGATCTGCTGTGGCGGACACCTAGGGAGACAACAGGGGCATCATCTACTATTCTTACAAATGTCTGTCTTTGTTTCTATTTCTGATATTTTCCTCTGCAAAGATCACCTGCAGCCAACAAATTCAGGTTATAATAAGTACCTTATATATCTATTGATGTGATCATGAGCACCTTAAATATTGCAAGACTTGTTCTTAAAAATCCAAGAAAAACACACCCAAAATACAGCAAATGTCAAGATTTCTTAAATGTGTTTTTTTATTACTTTGAATTCTGAAGATCAGCCACCTGATTTCACCTATACTTTTTCAATCACAAATCAAACAAAATCTGCACTTACAAAGAGAGGAAATAAGAGGGTCCATACCGAGCGTTAACGCCTTGTTCTAGGCTTGCAGCGAAATTCAGCTAAAAGTGCTATATGATCAGAAGACCACTCTGGTGAAGGAAGTGCTGTGTCCTTTCTCAAACTATCTTCATCCAAGAGTTCCAAAAGAGACTCCACAGTTAACGAGTCCGCTAAAAGCATAAAGAAATGCAACCAAAATGAATATAGGACAGGAGATTGAGGTAGCAATGTTTAATGTCTCGGTATCAAAGGAACTTTATATGGTCCATTTGGTGCATACCTGAGTAAAATATGTAATCATTTGTGCCGATAAAATCCCTAGTGCAGTTTGTAAATAAAGGTTCATTTGTGCTTGGATCCATTTTCCTCCTTTGCGGCTCTAGACCCAGACCAGAGACCATTCTTGCAAATGATGAGTATGCACTTACCTATATAAAGTACATAATAAATTTTACGTAAGGAAGTTGATCAAACACCAGTACATAACCATCAAATATAAACAAAGAAAGAGCAGTGCACGAACCAGTGGCAATTGATGACTAAGTTTAGAGAGAGGGCGGAGGATTCCCAGAGGATCGATAACTAAATCTTGATGCATTGGATCAACCTTTCCCATAGCAAGAAGAGCATGAGGGGCACTACATCCAAAAATTAAACTCTCAGGCTAGAAACTAGCACTCAAATACAATAAACATACTTAACATAAAAATCAAGACCCAACCTTCCAGGAGTAGAATTAAAATCCCCACATACAAGCATTGGGATATCAGCACTTGCAGCAATTTTTTCTAATCCTTTTAACAGTGTATGGACCTGATAAGAAAACAATGCAGGAGCGTAATTTAGAGCTTCCAGCAATAGATCTCGATAAAACAAAGCAAGAGCAGAGCAGGACCTGCCAAAGTTTGACATCCTTCAAATCTTGCTGAACATTAACATGTGTATTAGCCTGTACCATGAAAAGTCATAGGGGTCACTGAATAATCCACAGAATGACAAATCATAACACCTAAACACTGAATGAAAAGGGAACAATGAACTCTAATCCAAGAATGCACAAAAGGAAAATCTAAACCAAAAAGTAACTATGTTGTTTGTACTAAAATTGAATTCATGTGTTATTATTACTTTCATACTTACATTCTGATGGTAGTAGTAGTAGCACTGATCCTCTTAATGTCTTAAAACTTGGAAGGGAAAAAAGCACTTTCTGAGGCATCACTCAAGTTCCCTTTTAAAACACTTTTAATATTTGTAGGTCCACAAGTGATTACCTAAACCCCATCACAACTGAGATCTATAAACCACGCAAACCCACATTATTACGTACAACACTAGACTCTATGAGGAATTGAGGATCTAAAAGAGATTCAAGCTAGTAACTAAGTTTTTAAAAAATAAAACCGTTGCAACCAAGAAAATTTGATCCTCGCACTCGACATGATATTGGGGATAGTTATCACCAACTACTCTGTAAGGCCAGCTGTAGCCCTTGTGGATAAGGCACTTTGTCGCCGCTATTTTCACTATTTTCCACTATTTTGGTTTATTATCTCATTTCTCTTGTATGAGAGCTGACAGCCTGTTTCTAGTGTATTAGTTACTTATCCATCAAAAAAACTTGACCCCAATTTCAGTTAATCATGTATTCCAAACTAAAACAACAGAAGTACAACATTCAGCTTCAACAGCAAATGATTAGCAGAAAATTACTTAACAAGATAAACCTGTTGTAGTATAGGCTGATATTTGATAATAAAGATCGACAGTATATAGCTGTCACTTAATTCCAGATCAGTTTACTGAAGTAAGTAACTAAAAAGAGGAAGACGTTCATTCATATACTTACCACACAAACGAGCTGTCGCTTTCCTACATTATCAACACCCTGGTTATTAAATTTTGCTTCCAGGACCACTATGAGTGCAACATTATCCTACATAGACATAGCATCTAGTTAGATATCAGCATCTGGCAACACAAACACGTACATATCATATGATCAATAAAGAGACATGTTCTAGTATCTAACATGTATGTGCACTCTAAAAAATGCAGCAGAGAGAAGGTAGACTGATTTTTTTTATGCAAAATCCCATGGCTATGTTGCTTATGGTCCCGTAGAGACAACAAAATGTTCAGAATTTTACATAACTGGCATATGCCATTTGGGAAGTGAGAGAGAATATAACAAGCAACCAATTTATGACACAATTTTATCATGTACAAAATTGAGAGTTATGCAAAACCAAGAAATAGGACACCTTTATTAGTCGACCCAACGCCGTCTTTTTCTGAGCACTTGGAACTAAAGCATCAGTCAATGATTGTGCAGCTTTATTAAATTCGACCTGATCAAAAACACGATTAATTTACCCATAAACACACACACACGCAAACACACACACACATATAGAGAGAGAAATCAAGAAAAAATGAGCACCTCATATTTTTTGACATGTGAAAATCTGTCACGACGGAAAAAGGTAGCGCAACCATCAACCGCATTAATGTTCCCAGTAGAGACCTGGAGAAGGGCAAGGGTTAATCATACAAGCATCAGAATTGATTTCAAACATCTAACCTATTAAACCCAGACTAACCTCAGCCGTTTTCCTTTTGTACAGAGCTTGATAACCATGCTTGTCCAACTCCGGAGCAAAGAATTCCTCAAAATGGTCACTTTGAACCTGAGCAGAGAATGACATCATAAACATTAATAAATAAGGTTTATTCAACCAGCAGCATCATTTAAAGACAAGTGAACACATGTCTACTAAGTTGAGAAAGAAACTTCAAACAGCCTATGCACGTGTTTGAGATAAACACTAAATAGCAGGTTTCACTTTACCATGGAGTTGCACTCAACTAACTTTTCCAAAAAGACATAAGACTAATTTATTTACTAAAGATAACAGCAATCTGATGTGATTAGGCCTCTCCAAGCAGTTGTAAGAATACTAACACAAATTCATGTATGTACCTCTTGAAGACACACAATGTCAGCCCGATAACCAACAATCTCGCGCAGAAGATTCTGCCGGCGGTAAGTCCAAGAAAGAGCCCAAGAGGGGCAGTAATTGTACAAATCATTCAACGCATAGGAGTCTGATAGAATATTGTATGATAGCACGGTGAAATTCCCTGCTGAAGAGAGACGACCATCCAAGTCCAAATGCCCTGAAATATCAGCTCCACTGACTGGAAGCAACCGACGAGGAGTAGGAGAAGGGGCTGGAATCACGCGAGAAGTATTCAACGTGCTAGAATGCCCCACAGATTGCTTGGTCTCTGCATCCAGTACGACACATTCAAACTTAAGAACGTGTCCAATATCATCCGCTGATGGTGTGTAAGTTTTATGCCGTCCAACTTCGAACCATGTCTCACCACCCCTTTGAGTTATTGCAGCAGGATACAAAGCAGCAGCACCATTTGCCTGTGCACCAGCCAAGTTGGTGATACCGCCTGTGCTATTGTAGCGCCCAAAAATTTCTTCTTCCTCGTTTCCATTTTCATTAACAGCGCTAGCTGCACGCTCATGCAAAACACGGTGATGTTGCCAGGCATCTGAGAAACATTTAGGCGAACAGTGATAACTCTTTGCGACAGATATCTTTGCTTTGACACATCCAAGACACTGCAAGGTAGCTTGTTCGGATGGATGAACACTACAGATAGCAACCTTTTTGTCACTTTGTATACGATACCTGTAAACATACCCAAAATCCTCAGCAGATGGAGTGAATTATCAGCGATGTGGTAACATTAATTTCAAAAAACAGCATGAAATATGACTTCCCATGTAATCAACACATAACTAGTCACGCCTCACGAGGGGTTATACATAACAATAGTACACAAAAATTAGGCAGTGTGGGTTTCTAAAAAATAAAGATGGTCATTCCTAGCACTAAGTGAACCAACTAAAGCAAATTCATGTTTCACCATATGTCATAATTGCCAGGTTCAACAAGCACAACTTTCCCATAGTCTCAAGCGTGACAAGTAGATTCCTATAGACCACCTTCACACAAACAAACACACACACACACAAAAAAAAAACAGTTGAAGAAGACATAGCCTCAATACCAGGCATTTAAGCCGAACTTGACTTAAACTTTCAATCTTAGCGGTTTTAACGTGGCTTGCATCATTCGAAGACATCTCCATGAACATTAAATGCACCTATTTACATTTACAGTACAATTCTAACCTTAAACAAAGGTGAAATACAGTGTATTAACAGAGTTTCTATTGACCTATACTTTAAGTACAAGCTATCCAAATTTGTGCAACAAGATAATATATATCTTCTGGGTAAACACCTGAAAAACAAAGGAACAAGTACACAATCCACATATGAAAAATTTAGCAGGAGTTTATTTTTGTTTCCTTAAGCAAAAAAACTTGGAAAGAATTCAGGCTAAAAATGCTCTAAGTCTTAATCAAATAAAAACTTCAAGGTCCAATAAGCACATGTTATCCACTGGATTTTTACAACAGAAAAGGATAACAAGAACAGTCCGGACAAGCAACCAATATTTGTCTAAACTTCTCAAGATTTTCCCTTTAATGTGAAATACATCATGTTTTACTGTTAACGAAAAACAAGGTAGAAAGGTATCTTGAAACAAGAACTTAAAGGCTGAAAGGCTGAAAGACTGAAAGACTGCAACATAGAGGAAACTGTGTCATTTGAACACCTAAAAGTAAAGTTCTGTGAGTAAAATAGCACCAAAATTGAAAGTGTGAACTATCAATGGCAGAATGTGTGACTATAGCAACATTTTGAGATTTATAGTTAATCTTTTGGAAGAATAAACTCTTTACATACAAATATCTATGATTTAGCAAAGTCTACCAGCTAGAAATTAAACAGCTTTTGAAAACAGAAGTCATAACCAACACATAGTTTTAAGACTCAAATCCCATTAGCAAAAACCATGGTATAAGAGATAGATTTCACTCCAAAGTCCTAGTTCATAGAACAAGCACTCAGCACGTGAGACTAAGTAAACTGCAAGTTTATAGTAAGTAATACAAAAGATGGAAGATTCATAAAAGTCCGTAAAAATCGCTACACAACATAACTAAACAACTTCAACATCTCATCAAAGCTACTAAATCATTCTCAGATGCTTTAAGAAACTGAAATCAAGTTAGGAAACTGACCATTTGTATCTCAAGAAATGACCATCTAGCGGGGCGGACTCCGGGACATCATCGGTGAAAACGGACTTGTCGGGGCGCTTCAGGAGAACATAAGGAGTGAGCTCGCAGCCCACAATCGGAATGTCGGACGGAAGGTGCACTCTCAGCACACTCACCATTCTTCACAACAGCAATTCGTATTATTAATACACTCTCTTGAAACCATAAATGGCCGATCCGCCATCAGCTACTCCGGACAAGATTCGCCAGCCTTGCGCAAATTCCAAATGCCGCCAAAAACCCTGATAAAAATCCAAGCTTTATTCGAACACCAAAAAGGCTAGAGCTGGGATTTCTGAGAAAAGGGATTGCCCGGACAAGAACCTGCGGGACGATTAATCAGCGACGGCGATGTAGCCGGATGAGTTTGTGCGGATCGAATTAAAAAATGGGACGATTTATTGATTAGGGTTTTACTTACAGAACGAAGAAAGAGGGAGAAGGGGGAGAAACATATAGCAAGAGGAGGAGAGAGAAATGAGACAAGTAGGAATGGTCTTCACAGATTACCTGTAATTTAATTATAATTTAATTAATACGCTCGCGTCTTATTTTACTTTCATTATGACTTATCCATTATTAACAAAAATATGTGATATCTCTTTATTTTTGACATATTCTTTTTGCTTTATTAATTTAGCTTAATATGTCTTGAATAGTTTACAAATTACTTGTCAAACATTGGTGGTGCAAGTCCTGCAAACTATGACAAAATGAAGATATATGGAGATAGTGATACAGATATTTTAAAGAGATGGAACCCTAGGATGTTTGGACTTAGACAATAAAATGGATTGATATGATTTTTAGTTACCATTTAAAGAAAATTTTACCATAACATCAGTTTACAAATATCATTGTTAGGGTCCTTATCAAACATTATTAGAGCAAAGTTCTATGACAAAACATAATTGTACTTTAGAATAGATATTTTTTCTAAGGAAGGGAATTCTTGAATTACTAGATTGGTAGAAAGAAAATGTAGTTTATAAGGATAACTAAAATAGGAGGTTGGAGGTTGGACAAAAGATATGACTATTTATTTAGAGAAAAAAAAATTACAATTTAACATGGTTTAAATTATATGTTTGTTTTAGTACATTCTCTTTTTAAGTACCCTCACTTGCCAACTTTTTAATATGATATCTTTGTTATCTTGCCTATTTTTTCTGTCCTGATTAAATTTGAACATATAAATTTTATCAGTTAATTTAAGAAATATATTAATATCTCTCATTAAATGCAAGTACGAGTTATAAAAAAAGTGATAAAATTGAATCTTACTATATCGCATAAAATAACATTATAAGTTATTTATCAGTTAAATTTAATGCTCAAAAGTTAAGCTTGGTTGGACCAACAGTTACATCGAATATTAAGTTGAGACATAAGGAGTATATATTTTGGTCATTTTAAAAATCTGCAATCATGTGGGTTCAATTAAACAATTGTAAATTTTATTCCAAATTTTGCTGCAAGCGGAATATTTGGTACCTCAAGGCACGACATGCGGTAATTGAAAAGTATAAATATTTTAGTAAAAATGGTGGTTCAATCCTCATTTAAAAGTTTTTCCTAAAAGTGATCTCAATAAAAACAAAAATCATCCAATTTAGAGGTGTTTTTGTTAATGATGAATATGATTTGATGACAATATTAGTGGTGTGATTGTAGCACTTGCATGTAACTAACTGGTAATATGAAATAAATCATAGTGTACTATATTGTGGGGTGGTGGTGGTGATTGTTTGGAGAAGAATGACAGTCACAAGAAGATATTGACATATGTAGGTTAGTGATGCCAATTTGTGGAGCTAGTTGATATTAGGTGAGCTCTTAGAGATCACATTACAATCTCAGGGATTGGAAGTGAACACTAGCGGTAGATTGCGGTTTCAAAGCAAGATAACGGCGATATTGTGAATACATACAGTATTGATTTTGAATCTTTAATAGCATAGGCAAGTGTGCCTTGTCCCTTGCGAAAGTAAGACAAATTATCAATTAATTTTATACCACTCGAGTAAATTATGTACAATCATATGTTTGTGGTTTCAAGTTATAATTTGCAAACAAGTAACATAAACTCCAAAGAATGAGCAAGTGTCACAGTTCGTAGCCCTCACACTTCTAACATCCAATGACCAAACTCGTAATGGTAATAAATCAATCAATTTATCCTTGATCATCTAATTAGACAAAAAGTATCACTTAAAATAACGAGATTGAACACAGTTATCAAGCTAGTCGAGTAGCTTCCTTTGTCGCTTATTCTTCGAAAAGGATCGATTCATGTAAATGGGACATCATTGCAACACCTGAATTGATCCAATGTTTGCACCTTAATTATAAATTCACCAAATTAGTTAAATAAATACATGATATATCTTATTAAGCATCAAATCATCATTTTTGAACTAAATTAAACTCAGGTGGACAAATAAATTTCAAAGAACCATGCATATGTTTTACAACCACAATGTATGTTTTTTTAGAATGTAAAAGTATCTCCAACCTTGTTAGCTAAACCTTTGCTATTTTAGCTAGCCAAATAGTTAAGAGTTGTGATTTTTTAACTTGAACTCCAACCTTTTTTTTTGTTACTGTTTCTATGAATGTATTGAGTATGCTGCAAACGGATCGAGACTCTAAGATAATGGAAAAAATAGCTGAATTCACTCAAGCAATATATCATGGAAGAAATTCGCATATGAGTACTAAGTTCAATCTACTATCCACTTCCATAACCAACAAAAACCAACAGTTCTAAGTTCAATATCTACTATCCACCTCCATAACCAACCAAAGTACTAAGTTCAATACCCACTTCTATAAACAACAAAAACCAACAGACATCATACTATATGAAGAAACCAACAGCTTTAGGCATATTCTCATCACAAACTCAAGTCTTCACATATGAAGCAACCACTTGAAGTAATTCCAGTTTCTGGGTAGTGCTTAACTTGGTCAGATTCAATCTCACGAGCATTTGAATGCCGATAGGTTGACTTTTTAGAACCTCAACGACTCTTTCCTCGGGAGCTCCAGCCTTATCCAAGATTTTGTAGATATTCTTCTCAGATTCATAGAGGAAGAAGAACTTAGCCCGATGAAGAGCCTCACCAAAAGTAGCAAACATGGCCTTGTAGAGGTCAAACAGCTCAGAATCATAAATGAGAGCAGATTCGAACCTCACCTGCTTCTCGTGCTTCTCGACCTCATCCATACAATTCAACAATACAATCTGGACACTTTCACCCACAAATATTGTTGCAAGCTTCCCATGCAAGATGCGGGCATACTCGGTCTCGAAGAAGGCTTGGATGCTCCGACCGAGATTTGCAGCTGCGGAAAGGTGGTACCTCTCCATGAAATACGCGAACGAACCAAAACTCTCCAAGATCGCCATAGCTCTTGATGGAATGCTGCTCTCTCTAGATGGGAATGTGGTTCAACTTTCCTGATCTAGAAAACCCTACAAGGAAAGTATCTGATCTATATGGAAAATTAGTGCCTACGTGTAGTGTGTTGATGGATATGGTAAATATCTGGATGAATAAGGTAAGATTCATGGTTAATCTTACCATTATACCATATTTCAATTCCCCTTTTCCCTTTAGCCGGACAGTTTCCGCCCAATCTTTCATTGTTTGCCGGAATCTGACCAGGCCAACAATCCAAATCCAAACATCAGAACAAGGATCACACCTCATGAAACAAAATATTTCCACACAAATCACCAGATCAATGGAAAGATTTAGTTTCATGAGAGATTTGAATTTTGACACAACCAAAAAAAAGATAGCCTGATACTCTAAAATGATCTGTATTGATAGATAGATCCGGAAAAAATTGATGGGTGATTTTGAAGGTTGAGAGGTTAGGGCTGAGGGATTAAATGTCATTTGGACTTGAACTTCAACCATGTTAGCTATTGAATGATTTGTTTATTTTTATTTTGTGGGTCATGTTTAAATATCGAACCTACTCGTGTTTAAATATAAAAATATTGAACATACTCTTGATTCGTCTCCACTATTGTTTATATGACATTGCAAAATGTTGCCTCTAAAAGTTTAAAATATATAGTTTGTGACCCCTTAAAATAAAGTGTATAGTTTATGGCTCTTAAAAGTATAATTTGTATAACTTGTGGCCTTCAACTAATATCTGTCATATAGTCTTCGTTACTCACCATCTTGCAGGGGAAAAATAGTAATTTTTAAAATCGCTGCTTCTTCTCCACAAGCTCTTCACCGAAATCCCCAACCCAAACCACCACCACACACCTCTCTAATTCATACTCCATTGCGAAATCCACCTCTCATATTCAATTTAATTGGCTAAATCATCTCTCAGAATCCAACAACAGCAAATTGAGATTTTGATTTGGGGGCAACAATTATCAGCAAGACTTGATATTTGGAGTTTGGATCGGCGGTGACCAGAAGTGGGGTATGGGTGATGATTCTAGTGACATAATATCAGTCGAATAAACTTTGACAAAAGTTGATCCATCATTATAGAAGCCACACAGAAAATTAAGTGAGTAACTTGATATCCTCATAAGCTCTCTTAAGACCTCACTTCACTTGTTTCAAAAGGAAATGGGTCCAACGCATAAGAAATCCTTGCAAATGCTTGAAAGAATTGCAAAAAACTCCAACAAGAAGTGATGCCAAATATATGAAAAAAGGGACATACCCCAACTTTGTCTTCCTTGGCTCACTGATTTTGAGGAAGAACTCAAAACTCTTCAGTCATACGAATACATTCACCAGCCTCCAATCAAAGACATCTCAACCGTCGACCATCTCATTTCGACCTCACTACCACCATCGGCCATGGCGCTGCCATTGTCCCGCGATCATGAATTGTACAATGACACCGAATGTACAGTGACACCACCACAACCAATTCCCGCTATAGCGAGGACGTCATCGTCAAAATCCTCAACACCCGAATATTCCCCACCGACACAACTTCTCCGACGAGGGGCTCCCACCTGTGTTGCTGACGTGCACGTGGAAGGCAAATGGCGTAACTTCACCGAATTTTCCTAAACAATCATGCAATCAAAAACTCATCGGAGCAAAATCGCTCTACAAAGGCTACGAGACTTATTCGGGCCACGCAGCCAGAGAAGCTACCGGGATGGCGATGAAAGCGAGAATAACCGCCTACAAGATCTGCTAGACATAGCAGGGCCGGCCCTGAGTTTTTAGAGGTCTTGTGCGACTTATAAAAATGGGGCATTCTTATATTAATTTTTTTTTCAACAACAGTTAAAATACTTGTGATTTAAGGTTCATGCATGAAAATTAGATGCTTCTTGCGCAACAACAAACAAGCTAATCAAAATTGCTTAATTTTAAAGTTAACGGTAATGCATCACTTGAAAAGAAACTTAAAAGATACAAAGCATATAAGCACAGATAATACCACATAAGTGGTTTTGTGCATTAACCAGCAAGATGCAACTCAAATTCAAAGGACTCTATTAATCGCCTTGCAGAAAATCATGATCAATCACTGATCACAGAAACTCATTGTTACTTTTAAGAAAGGAAATACAAGCACAAAACTCACCTTGAAGAAATCAGTTGGTCCAATACGCGACAACAATTCACCTTCAGGAATGTATATCATCCAGGAGTCGTAAGTTGCGCAAGGGATTGACTCACCCAATGCATCAAGAATCCGAGAGACAATATATATATCTTCAGACTCCAAGGGCCTTTTTTTACAATACATGCTTGCTCTCTGCCGGACTCTCCGTCTCCGATCTCCGCCTGACTGCTCTCCGTCTTCGCCAGTCCGCCTGACGGTGGGCCGTGGCTTTCCACCTCTGCCTCTGTTTCGATGGAAGAGAAACTAATAAAATTCCTCCGTAAAATATTTTTTGAAAAGAGAAAGTTTGTAAAGAAACAAGGTTTATGAAAGGAATTTTTTTTATAAATGGAATTTCAAATCTTATATCTACTATATATACCTACTTAAAAATATTTTGGAGCCCCTAAAATATTGAGGCCCCGTTCAGCCGCACGTACCACACCTATCCAGGGCCGGTACTGGACATAAGGCTGCTTCGATTATGATTTGCCCGCCTCCATCAGTTAGTCTCCATCACCCGAGCGCCGATGGAGTTCCCACTCCGACCGCAATGTGCACTGACGCTCTACTTCATCAGTGCCAGCGGTCCCTACTTCTACCCGACAACGCCACCGAGGTTCAACTAGATTTGGATTTTGAGATCGATGGTGGTGGTTTGGATTGGGATTCCAGTGAAGAGCTGTTGGAGAAGAAGCAAATGCTTCTAAAATTACTATTTTACCCATGCAAGGTGATGATTAACGGAGACGTCATGACAAATATTGGCAAAAAGACCACAAACTATACAAATTATATTTTCAAGGGTTATAAACTATGTACTTTATTTTAAGGGCCACAAACTAAATGTTTCAAATTTTAGGGATCATATTTTTCACTTTAATCATATTAATAATATTTTGGCTAGCTAAATTGATAGCCAAATTTGGCTAACCAAACAGCTAAAAACTATCTTAATTTTAAAGATGGCTAATGATTGGAAACCCAATTTTTACTCTCCGCTAGCTAAAATAGTTAGTCAACTGGAGATGCTCTAATGGTTATGTAAACCACAATAAAAAAATGTAGCCCTGTTGCTTGAGCTTATCAGTAGAGTAGTTCAATTCAATTCAATTCAATCCAGTTCAATTCAGCAAAAAACAATATGATCAAATTTAGGAAAATTTATACATGCTGATTCTATTTTTCAACACATAATTCATACTTCATTTCAATTTAGTTCAATTATATAAAAAATAAGTTAACGTAAACAAACCCTCACAAGCATTATTTCGGAGGTATTTTCAACATTTCAATGGAAAATAATACTTTAAGAACTGGACTCCTACATCGCTGAGGGCGTGGTTGACAACCTGGTTTAAGATAGCACCGAGAAGGATGACAAGGATCTTGAGTATTTTGTCATTTAAACAATCTGGTGTACGAGAAACACAGCCACCTTCGAGCACCATGGTGTGAACATCGACGGGGCAAAAGTGATCATCGACTATCTCGAGGCAACAAGGGCTAAGGCGGTGACAGGGTATGCTAGGAATACCAGTGAACCGGACCAACATTCGCCAATTTTACGGGGCACAAATCAGGATGAACCAGTTAAGGAGCAGAGTAGGGCGGGCGACATCAACCTCATGTGGCTTCAAATAGGCGTGAATGTGGGTATGCTTAACCTACAAGGCGTGGCAATCAACACTGATGCAGAATTCCAAGTATGGTCGGGCAAATGAGTTGCAGCCTGGTGCGCAGGGCCGTTAGAGATATATTCTCTGTGGCAAGGAGTGGAGCCATTACGTGCCTCATCAGCAGCACATGCAGCATTATTAGCAGTCCTATCGAATATGAAAAGGGCGAGCTGGAGAAACTTCAAGCATATATTCAATAAAACAGACTGCGTCAATGCTTTACGCTACATCCAAACGTATCCTCACGTATCACCAGATTCCCGACAGATTGTTAGGGAAATTAAGGTCCTTGCTATGGTGTTTACTACTAGCACCCTTATTAAAGTTGATAGATCTTTTGTTCACGATGCCCATTGCTTGGCGCAGTCGACCCTCCTCTATAACAAACAATTATGTACTAATGAAATCTAGTACAAGTGTTTTCTTTTCAAAAAAAAAAAAGAAATTTACTTGAGGAGGGTGTTAATAGTCAACGGAGAAGCAATTTTCCCCACCATCGATCTTGACCGGCATTGACTTTTCCCACAAGGACTATTCAGCATTTAAAGAAAACTGAAGTCCTGATCCAAACATAAGTAAGAAGTTTGAGGGGCAAAGGTGCAATTTCTTCTCAGTCCCTCAACGTCCTCCATCTGTCCTCCACAGTCCGCACCATATATAGGAAATAGAGGTCCCCTAGGACCTTCGTCAACATTCAACCAAATCAAAACCAACTCAACCTCGTCAGGTTTCTCCTAAACATGGCAATGGCGAAATTTCTAGTTTTTTTCATGTTCTTGTCCCTCGTACTCGTCCATACTACGGCTACAGAGCTGTCAGATTCGGACGGCGACGCTTCCGATGTTGTTTCAGTCCCAGATTCTGCTCTCAGTCACGAACTCGAACTCCTCAAGTCCAAGATTTCCCTCACAGGTATCCCTTCCTCCCTCTGACTCGATCTCAATTTGCGTAGTCGGTTTATTTGTTTTTGAAGCATGCAAAATTTGAGAACTTAGACTATTGGAGTAATTTTTTTGTGTATGATGCATTGTTTTAGTTTCTGAATGAAAATTACAAAGTTAAATACTTTTTGTTTAGATGAGATCTCTTATGTTGGAATGGTTTATTGTTGGATATTTTTGTTATTAGAGAGTCGATCGTTCTCTTAGCATCAGTTGTCTAAGAATTTACTCTATTTGGTGTAGAATCAAGGTTGGACGAGAGAGTTAAAGAACTTACAAGCAAGGAGAGGTCCGTGGAAGAACTAAACAAGACAATCGAGGAGAAATCTAAAATTTTAGCCTCACTTGAAAGTGAAGTCTTATCTCTTAAGGTAAAACAGTTTTAACTCCTGAGCTGTTGAGGTTTTCTTTTTTATCTTCATTGTCATGATTATGTTTTATTTATTTATTTCACAGGAAAAATTGTCTTCAGATGCTAAGAAGCAAGAGGGTGAGGCGCATGGACGTGCTATAGACATTCAAGAACAGGTTTGTTTCTTCTAGTTGATGTCACTCTATTTATAATAATTATTAGAGTCTTTCTTTAATCTTCATTTTGTGGCAGATTAACAGTTTGAAGAAAGAGATAAAAGCTCAAGTTGAGAAAAAAGAAGTTCTTGAAGTCAGAGCAAGCAAAGCCGAGCAGAGGATTCAAGATTTGAACTTAAAGCTTGAAAATGTATACCAACTATGAATTCTTTTATTTTGATATGCTAAAATTATTATTGTTATGCCTGATGATTTGATTTTGATTAATCTCACCAGCTTCATCAGACAAATGATGAACAGAAGTCTCGGATTCGCAAGACTCAACGGGCTCTTGAAAAGGCCGAGGTATTTTTTGAATTTTAATTAAATGAAGTAATTTTGATCTGGATTATAGTGAGTTAGGATGGTAATATTATTGTTTTGTATGTATAGGAAAAATTGATGAAAGCTAAAAAGGAGGCTGCTTACTTATCTAAACAGCTGACCGAGGTAATTATATTCAAATGTTTTCTTCTCAGTAGTACCTTTTGTGGATTCTTTCATTAGATTTGAACTCTCTCTCTCTCTCTCTGATGTATATACCCACGAAAGCACAGAGTATACATGCAAATCAAAGAGGTGAAAATTGGTTTACGTGTCTTTTGCATATTATGATACTGTTATTTTCAATTAGCAAGATAGTTCTTTTTTGTTCAGGACCTTAAGAAGTTCGCGATCCTTTGTCAAGGATGCTATGTTACAAGCAAATATGTTAAAATCGAGTTATTCTAAATTGCAGAAGATCCAAAGTGAGACCTTATAATAAGAACTTCTTCACTGGGAGTTCTGAGTTTAAGGGACCTATTATTTAAAGAAAGGGGTTTCAATTAAACCCTCCCCTATGCATATGTATGTGTATATTATTGAGAAATAGATTAGAAAAGATGGAGATAGTGACATTGAACAAGATTCTGTAAGGCTGCTTTTGCAATATTAACCCAAAATTTGCGCATAATGGTCATATCAAAGTGTAGGAAATCTGGGTAGTGCTGGCTTACTTTCTACATGATGTGAAAAATTTTGCGTCTTGAAATTAAATTAAAAAGGAAATTATTTCACTTGTGAATCTGTTAAAAGTTTATTGCAGAAATGAAATTGTGCAAACATATTGTGGGAGTTTATTGTGGAGTCTTGCTTTTCTTTCTTTGATATAAGTAATTTCAGGAGCTTCTAGTCATATCACTGATATTCTTCATTGATTTTCTGTCAATGGTTGCATTACTTACTTGGTCTCCATCTCTAAAACTAATCACATTGTAATGTCTTGAACAATGCTCACCAAGCCAATATTGTGTAGGTTAAAGATGCATGGCTTCCTCCTTGGTTCCTGGTTCATTATGCTTACTGCAAGGTTAGTGAAGTTTTTTCTGTAAGTAACCCTGAAGGCATGTTTGGATACATTTACTCATCTGTTGCATGCCATGCAGTCATACGTCGTGACCCATTGGGATAAGCATGGAAGGCCGAAGTTCGACTTGGCTGTCAAAAAGGTGTGTTTTGTACTTATTGTTGTCAACTCTCAAGTCTTCTTCTCATTGGTTTTGTTCTTGTGATTTTTAGGCCATGGAAGCAGGATCTAAGCTTTCAAAGTGGGCAGAGCCTCATATTGATACTCTGAAATCTGTATGTTATCCTCACATTTCTTAAACACGAAACTATTAAAGCTCTTGATCCTGTTTAGTTATCATTTGATTTTATGGTTTGTATAGTAACGTGCTGATACCGGCCAAGTACAATTGAACAAATTCTATTAATAAAGAGTATAAATTCAAGGGAAGAAAAACAACGGCTAGAAACAATAATGATGCTTATATTCTGACACTGGAGTCAGTCGCACTCTGTTATGCTCTCAACGCTTACCCTATGCTCGTGATCCCGCAAAATTGAGCAGTGATTATTAAGCAAGAATAAACCTGTAATGCAGCAGTTAACCTCATAGATGCATGCTCCCAAGATATTTTCACATTATGTGTTTTTTGCGCTAGATAAAGTTACATGAGCCTCTGAGCATTAGCTGATCTAAATTATAAGAATTACATGTGTATTTTGGAAGTCATGCTTCCAAGCTGCCTTTTGGAGATGTTCTGGAAATTACCTGGATGGATAAATGTCACGAATCTCATATGATAGAATGTAAACAGTTGTGATAGTTGAGTCTTTTGGTCTTCGTTTATTTTGATATATGTGTGTGTGTGTGTGTGTATGTGTATGTATGTGTATAGGATTAAGTTTATTCCTAAAGATGCGACCTCTAGGAACAGATTCCGATTCTTTGAAGGAATCAAATCTTTAAGGTCGCAAGACATGTATATCTGGGCTGTAAATTGTGTATGCAGTTGACAGCACTGTAAATGGTGGATGTGCTTGTTACTGTTGGTTCTGTTTTCATGGTTCTTCGTCAAAGTAATCTGATAGTTTGTTTGGTTGCCTGTAGGAATGGATCCCAACTATGAAAGAAAGCTGCTTGGTATTTGCCAGTGAATTCAGTCAACATTTGAAATCCTGTACTGCTAAGGCTGTTGACACATGTCATGGAGCAAAAGAGGCTGTTGCACCTCATGTTTTAAAAATACAAGAGACTTTGGATCCACACTATCAGGTCTTTCTTTAGTGTTTTTCATTTTGTCAATCTTCAGGAACAGGTGTATGCATTTTTTGGTGAGGTTATGATAATCTTTGTTCAGGAAGCCAAGAAGGTTGTGAAGCCATACGTTGACCAAGTTGTATCTGGGATGAAACCTCATGTAGAGAAGACTCGTCGTTTTCTGAAGCCTTATACCAAGAAAATGATTCGCAGTTACAGAAAATTCATGAAACATGTGGCTGTATATCGTCAACAGGTATCTTCTGGAAATTTTGTTTTGCTTTCTCTTTCATTCCCAGTCTCTTTCTCCTGATCTCTAAAACTTGTTTGCGTGATCTAGCCTGTTTTTCACTTAATGGATTGAATTTATTTGATTTTTACATCACATTAGTTTCATCTTGTATTCTCTGCTTAACCATTAGTCTTACTCATGGTTAATGGTTATGAAGATAGAATGTGTACAAGTGTTTGTCTTATTATAAAATTAACAATGACAAAAGAGTTGTTTATTTTTTCTTGTGAACCTTTAGCCTACTGAGCAATGATAATCTTATATTAATGTTGATTTGTTCTTTTGACCTTGGATTGATGAAGGTTCAAACAACCCTGCTTGACTTGCTAAAAAGTCACGAGCTCACAAAGCCTCTTGCAACCAAGGAGATTACTTACTATATGGTACGTGGTTGCTGGCTTCTCTATTGAGAATGAGAGCATTATTTCCAACATCTAGCTAAATGTTTATTTTTGTAGGCATCTGGCTTGATGATTACACCTCTCATTTTGTTGCTTAACATGGTTTCTTCACTATTCAGGTTAGTCATCTCATTTTGTGGTTTTAATAGACTGCTAAGGAAAATTTTGTACAAGTGAATAGTGAACACCAGTGATATCCTATACTCGTCTATGTTGTACTGCAGTAATATGTAGCTTTCTAGAAAAAAAAGAGGTTTTTTTTGAAGACCGTCGTTATTATTACCTCTGTTATATGTTTATACAAGTTAGGGCTGTTTTGACTTTGCAGTAAGAAACCACAGAGGCGTTCTCGAAGCTCCCACTCAAGCCACACTCGTCGCAAGAACAAACGCTCACATCCTGAAAAACCACTCAAGGCACACTCTTCGCATGACCAGGCACACACATCCTGAAAGATGATTGAAACTGATCCAAGTTATCTGTAAGTTAAATTTAACCTCCACACTATTGCATTTCTGGCCTTGGGAGTTAAATATCATGCATTCTTTTTGCAAGGTCATTGTCAGTTGCCGTGCCTCAATACATTTTGATATCTTTTGCAGATCAAACAGATTCTATACTTAGGCTACTTGAGGAATGCATCTTTTCCGTGGTGTAGATAATGGCGCACTTGGTGTTTAACTACTTCTTCACGACACTTCATACACTGAGTAGCTCGTTCAGCAGGATGGCATTTCATACTCTTGTTCTTTTGATGCCGATTTAGTATTCTCAATACTGTAGCTTTAGTTAAGGTTAGTCTGTTTGCTGTAAACAGAAGGAAGGTGTGTAATTTGGGACTAACCTGAGATGTATGACTACAGCAGATGTTATAGGGTTTTTGGAAGGTTATAGTGAACTTTCTTTCACAGTCAATTATGTATTCATGTTTGCTTTATATCTTCAGAAGTTAAGGTTTTTTTATTGATGCATTCTGGAAGTTGGTTGATTACAAACTTGGAGCCTTATCTATTAATGGCTAGAATATGGACAGACAATTAGTGATAGAAATATTTGCACTTGTCATTTGTTTATCTATATCTATTTAGTATAACAGAAGTAAGTTTATATAAAAAACTGATCACATAGACAAATTTGAATATCAAGAGCTATGTAAATATTTCTGTATATCATACCTAGGGGTTTTGATAATAATTAGTCTTGGAAGTTACGGTCACTATATAGTGACATGGTTTATATGCAAAGAAGTTTGAGACGGGGGTTTTTCTGCAATTTATGCAAATTGCCTTCAGCATGCTTGAATTTCTTACTTGAATGCTTGTTTTTTAGAACATCCTTGCATTTCACACTTAACATGTTTTTTAGAGAATGCTTGCATTTCACAGTTAACATGTTGCTTTTTAGAGTTCATGTATTTTGAATCAAAAGAAGATGGTTTTATAGAGTATGCTTGAATTTCACCCTTGAATGCTTGTTTTTTAGACCAAGCAGATAGTTTTTTACAACATGCTTGTATTTCACGCTTAACGGGTTGTTTTTTAGAATAAAATGCTTGTTTTTTAGACTGTGTGGATATGTTTGCTAACGTCTATTTTTAGACTAAAATGCTTGTTTTTTAGACTGAGTGAACAGTGAACGTGTGAACAGTGTGTGTGAGTGAATAGTGCATTTTGTCAAAATTGCAAATAAGGACCTCCTTCCTTCCATATTCCAATATAGTCTTTCGTCACTATATAGTGACCGTCACTCAAGAGACCAACTTTTTAATAATATATGCAAAGTTGTATGCATAAAGAATTATGTTTTATGTGAATTTGCAATTTACTTTTTAATCGTTACGGATTATCAATTCCCTTATTAATTTTTTTAAAATTTTTTAAGTTGTATGATCGTAAGGTTATTTTTTCCAGATACATGTAAAATTCATCAAGAAACCTATTTCGATTTTGTGGTGATAACTATTAACTATTAGCTAAAGGAATGTGGCTATTTCTATCTCATACATCCAAAGACACCACTTTGTCGCCAGAATCGACAATCCTAAGCTCGACGCCAGCTACTAATCCAACGCTCAGAGCGGCGCTAAGATGAACAATTTTAAACCTAATAATGAGCACTAGTTCTTAATAGTTTTCAACTTTCAGAAACAGGTAAAAGTGAGAAACAAAGGCCGTTTTTAGTTTAATCTTTTGCCACAAAAGACAGCTTTAAAATTGTAAATGTAGACAGCAGTTCATATTACCACTTATTTTTAAACCAAAAAAGAAATTTAGGAGTGTGAACATAAGTATCTAGAGTTTAGCAGCTGAAGCATAGTGATAGATTCAAGAGGCACAACAAGTTCACGACGAGGCACATCAAATTGCTGCACCACGTACTGCATTGTTGGTCGTGATTTTGGGTTCGAGTGTATGCAGGCCAGGCCTACAGTAGTTGAAAGAACCACAACAATAACAGTCAAGCGATTCACAGGCGATTGTCCAATAAGTTCTTGAGGAATATTTGCTCAATAGACTGTGATGATAATGAGGTAAGAAAGTCGTCAGGATGCTTTCCAAACAATAATTCTAGGACCACCATACCAAAGCTATAAACATCCGTCTTTTCTATTATTGCTAATGTATAGGCCAACTCTGCATCAATAGTAATGAACAATATGATGAATGATAAACCATTCAACAATGAAAAGCTGGGAAAAATAGAAGGGAAATCATGATACCTTGTGCAATGTAACCGTATGTTCCTGCTCTTATAGTCTGATTTGATGAATCAAGTTGAAGAATTCTAGCTGTACCAAAATCAGAAAGAGTTGCCTCCATCTCTAAATCGAGAAGAATATTGTTGGTGGTTACATCCATGTGAACAATTGGAGGGTTGCAATCATGGTGCATAAATGACAGTGCACTGGCAACACCTTTGATCACGTTCATTCTCTTCATCCAATCCAAATCCACAGCTTCATTATCATCTCTCAAGATACAGAACAAGTTTCCCCTCTCCATGTATTCATAAATCAGGAACATACATTGTCTGTGTAAGCAGAATCCAAAGAGCTTTACAATGTTTCGAAGCTTGATGTACGAGAGCATTTGAGCTTCATTTCTGAAACTGTCATCAAAGATGGGATTCTCTCCTTCCAAGCGGTGAAGCTTTTTTAAGGCAACCACTTTCCCACAAGGCATATGAGCTCGGTAGACACTATCATAACCTCCTGCCCCAATGCAATACTTGATATCAAAATCTTCCGTTGCATTAATGAAGTCATTGTATGCAACATTTCCATCATAGTTCCAAATGTTGAAAATGTCTCCGTGCTCAAGAGTAACCTTCTCGGCTTCCACTTTGTTGTTGACTTCATTTAGTTTTCAGAAGAACACAAGGGATAAGAATGCTAACCTGCAAACAAAGAAAATTGTGATAGAAATGGTAAATTGTAGTCTCCTGGATTTGGTCCCTTGAACATTAGGTTCTGCTGGAGAGCAATTAGGCAGAGAAGATGCACTGCCACACAGCTTTGGATTCCCAGCATATCTGCCGGGATCAATCAGAGCTATGTATGCATATGATAGACTGCCCTCTAATGAACTGTATGAGATGTCAACATTGTTGGAGAAGTTTAGATTATCAGAAACAATGCGTGATAAGTTATTGTGGGACAAATTGCAAGGATGAGCGAGCTGCAAATCACTACTTGTGTTGAACTTGAACCCATTGTCTTCTGTTACTAATGCAGTGTTTTTGAGAGACTCTCGTGTGCTTTAAGGAAGAGTGTGTTGGAGGAGTCAAGTCAGTCAACATCTAGGTCTTCCATTTTGTCTTCTCATTCAACACGTACATCTTTTATAGGCATCAATCAATCACAAAAAAATCAATCCACACATGGCGGTCAAAATATATTTTAATTATTTAATTTTAAAGAATTATAATATGATATTTCAAATTATGAATAGTTGAGAGTAATAATGATGAGTTATATTTTAGATTAATAATTAAAAGACAGTCTTATAATAAAAATGACTTGTTGTATATTTTAAAAATGAACCTAATTATTAATTTGAGACAAAAAACATGACAAATTAGACTATTGCCTTTTCAAAAAATCACTTGTACGCCTTATACAAGTGTTAACCTAAATTTTATTGGATCTAATATCTTTCTTTTTGAATTACTTATTTAATGAAATCGTCTGATTCGTGTCATAAAAGATCGCGAGATTGAAAACACATGCAATGACCAGAATAATAAATGAAAATAGGGTGAAAATTGGAAGAAAAGTGTCAAAATTACTAAAATTAGACGAAACTTATCATCACAAAAATTATCAAGCAGCTGGTCTAATCTAACCCTGTCGGTCAGATATCTTATCCCTCTCAGAAAAGTTAGATGTTTAAATTCCTTCAAACGCAATATTAATCATTTCTTTTCAGAAACAGTAACATCACGATACTTTCATAATATTTAAGGCAATTTATACATTTGAATGAAGTGAAATCCACTGAAAGTGATATTTTTGTGATAGAAATGAATGATTAAGGCTCTAATCAAATATTATTTTAGAGGGAGTGGATAAATGAGTGAATTTTATGAAAAACTTAACAAATTCTTTATTTCGCACTTCAATAAAAAAAGCTTTATTTCGCAAAAGAGTAAAAGTAAAAGTGAGCAAACTATTCACATTCTCTCCATTTCAGCAGGTAAATAGACAATTTATTCCAGACGACGTCTTTCAAAGAAAATAGCCCCTTTTGCCATTACAGCCAATCGGCGGCGTACGGCGGCGGCGGCGATCGTCTCACAGTAAGTACAAAAAACCCTTTCTTTGTCTCTTTATTGTTTGATGCTTACTTTAATTCCAAGTCTTGTGATCATTTCTGCAATTAATTTAGGTGTTGTGAACAAAATTAGGTTTCCGGCGATGAGTTCCCTCCCAAAACGTGTTAAAAGTGCAGAAGACCAATTGGGAGAACTTCCAGATGACATACTCTGCCACATCCTGTCGTTTTTATCTTCGAAGAAGGCTGCCAGAACATGTGTTCTATCAAGGAGGTGGAGACATCTGTTTCTCCGTGTTCCGAAGTTGATTGCCAAAGGTCAAGAAATTGAGTCGAATGTGGAAATGCTTCGTTTTGTCGACAGGTGGATCATGTCATCTAAAGAAGTTTTGGTTGATGAATTCAGACTCAAATCCACTTGCTTCCCTGAAGCACCAGTATTCGACTTATGGCTTACTACCCTACTCTCGCGCGGTATCAGAGTTCTTAATCTCGAGTTTGAAGATTTATGGTATCCTCCTACTGAGCTTCTGAATCCACATGAGGGTTTTTTCCGATCAGAAACTTTGGTGGACGTAAGTATTTGTGGTGTTTTGTTTTTGCTCAAGATTCCAGATGTCGTTTGTTATTCGAGCCTTAAGACCCTCCACCTAGAAGACTTGAAACTTGTAGATGAATCTGGCCATTTTAGGTTTCTTGATGCCAGCTATCCTAGGCTTGAAGAGTTCTCTTTGATACGTGTAAAATTCCTTTTGGGTGAGAAAGATGATGCTCATTCTGAAGGTGTTGAACGGATGCTCACCATATCCCTGGCTACCCTAAAAAAGCTTGATGTCAAGTACATAAACTCTATGGGGATGATTCATATTAAAACTGAACATCTTGAGATTTTTCAGTTTAGGAATCCCGACATGGAAGTAGATTTTAGTAGGTGTGAATCACTGGTATTGCATGCAGACATACATCAGTTCAGTCCAGGTGCATCCTACCTTGAAATTTTAAGGCAGATCAGCAATGTCAAAACGCTCAGGTTATCATTAGCGTACCCACAGGTATTCAAATGTTTTCAGAGAAATGATTTCTTAATTCCCTCTGTTGCAGAGTTAATTTTCTGATTTGTCTGATTGGTTTTTCTTAGGATGCCATTGCTGGGTCTTTCCCTCAGCTTATCCATTTGACTCATCTAGAATTGGAGAAAACTGATCATCATCAATCAGTATGGATTGTTCTCCACCATGCACCAAACCTGGAAGTCCTCGATTTTGATTTGGTATGCAATCTTTGCTCATTTTTACTAAAGTAGAACGCAAAATCTTGTCTGTCTTGAAGAATTCTTTTTTTGTTGACATATATGCCATGACCAGTAAACTTGTATTTGAGTATCGCTTTCTGCTTGCTATACAGTTCTGTGAAAGGTCTGGTCAAAGTTGATCCTGATAACTTCCATAATTAGATGATGAAATCATTGAAATGTTCTGTCAGTGTTTTGTGCTTGTCAATCCAGTAGAGTCTGAACTACAGGTGATTGATTTTCTGTACAGTATTCCTTAAAGATAATGTAAGAATAGTAATTGATGAACTGGTAGGCTATTTCTCAAGATTTGATACAGATCCCATGAAAACTGAAATACAACTTGCCTTTTTTAATGCAGTACTCTGAATATGGAGATTTTTTGCCCCCGGAAGTTGTGCCGCTTTGTTTGGCTCAAAGTCTTAAAGAAATCAGAATCACATCCTTCAAATCGTATGAAATTTATATGGACGATGATGAGATTGGAGATGTTGATGAGTTAGGCCGTCACACAGAGATAGTTGAGTATTTCTTGCAACACGGAGCAGTGCTTGAGAGGATGAGTATCGGGCATCCAGTGAGGACTGCTAGTTGGAGACAGTCTACTTTGAATCTGTTCCAAAACCTAGATCGTCTCTCACAGAATTGTGTGATTGATCTCGAAGAAGAAGACTTTTGACAACAATTCAAAGTGAATCTGGGGTATGTGGAGTCTAAGAAGCAAGAAATTTCGAAATCCACTTTCTTTATTCCAAAGGGGCACTCAGTTTAGGGGCTCCTGAAGCTTTACACCTTTTGAATCATTAGTTGTTGCCTTTATCTGAGCAAAACATGTTGTGTAAAAGTAGCTGATGACTGGATTTATGATTTTACTTCTTGATGAACTTTGAGAAACCTGTTTTTTTTTTAGGATTGTGAAACTTAATCTCCACATAGAAATACAAATCTATTTTTTACTCAAACAGTGCACTTGTTTTAAAAATCTGTTATTGTCGAGTAAGCTTATGCAGCTTGGTTGTTTGAGATTGTAAATTTGTGATTGTTGATGCTGTCCTTCTTTGAGGCTGCTGGCACAATAATCGATATTTAGAAGATCCTGGATTGGTGCATTGAAATTGCAATGTACAGGCGTGATTATGCAGGAGCTGGTTATTTCTAGCCCTGAGTTCTGAATAATAATGTACCTCTTTTTTAGACCTGTATCTCTCAGTCTCTGCAATCTGCAATCATTCAAACTTCACTGGATAATGATCGAGCAAAGTTATATATCAGCTTAAGAGACCGATGAAGGTTCTGACATGTCACATGAGTAAGATTGTAATGACTTGGTCAAAATGTTCACTGAAGGAAATCTTGAAGCAATATATTCACTATGAAAAGAGCAACTGTCTTTTCTGGGATTCAAACTCAAACTAGACTGGAGTTGAGGCTCTGTGCAATGAGTGGCCTGAATATAGGGAAATACCATTCCCTAATATATCTTAGTCTAATTTTATGTAGAACCAGTCATTTTACTTAACCTAATTAGTGCTTTTTTTTGGCTACTAGCACAATCTCTATTTTGCAGGCTTCACAATTGAACCATAACTGTTGTGGAAACCATCTCTCAATGGTGACTTCACTATCACTATCCTTAGGACACTCTCGAACAGGTATGATCTAAACCAATCCCACCAAAGATTTCAATTCTGATATGAAAAATTGGGAATAGCTTGTTACCTTTTGGCTTTCATTTTCCATTAAAAGTGCCTTTATGTTGTGATGTTGATTCCATTGAACACTTCTTTAATATATGTCGTGCAAACTTAATAATTTGGTCATACTTTTATGGAATACTTGCCATTAGACCACCATAGTTTAGGATAGTCAGATAGAGGATTCAATTTTTTTATCATATGTTGGCTTATGTAAAATCCACAGTAGAATAATAAGAACAACTACAATGGTGGTGTTTTGAGCTATTTGGACAAGGAGAAATAAGTTAATAGATTGACCTCCTTACACTGTCGCACACACCTTGAGAGAAGTAGTTTTGCAATAGATTGACTTTTGTGTTAATATTATTTATCAATGGTTAACGCTAACTGGTCAAGACTCTAAAGAAAGTGCTGTGGTAAATAAATAAATAAGTTGATGCAATTGATAAATACTTCTGAACAATTTAAAAACAATTCATAAAAGTGAGGGCAAAATCTGTAATTACGCAAAAGGGAGCACCGAGCAGGCGAGCACTTATCCTAAATATTAAAATCAAGTGTTTGTCATGTTGAACAGGTGTTAATTTATTATTTATTTTTTGACGTGTGCCACGCGACCAGTAAACATGTACTTGAGTCTGGGTTTTTGCTTGCTATACATTGCTTTGAAAGGGTCTAGTCACGGTTAATTCTGATAACTTCCGTATATAGATGATGAAATGTTCTGTCAGTGCATATGATAATAAAAACACTAAATGATTGATTGCCTCGACCTTAGTATATCATCTCAGTGTTTTGTGCTTGTCAATCGAATAAAGTCTGAACTTTGGTCGGGATTGCTGGATTCCTTATTTCTTCAAGAAACGAAAATAAACTACAGATGATTGTTTTTCTTTGCTTCTCATCTCAGTGTTTGAACTTTTGTGCTGTAAATAGGGATTGTAGGATTCTTCCAGGAACAGAATATGATTGTTTTTCGTTGTTTTTCCGTGTTCATTGAAGAAAATGTAAGAATAGTAAAACCATTCTCAAGATTTGATAACTGCATATAACCCGCCTTCTTTTATGCAGTTCTATAATAAACTCGGAGATGATTTGCCCCTAGAAGATGTGCCGCTTTGTTTTTCTCAAAGTCTTAAAGAAATCAGAATCAGAGGCTACAAATGGTATGAAGAAGAGGACCATGAAGAGATAGTTCAGTATTTCTTGCAACACGGAGCAATGCTTGGGAAAATGAGTATCGGGCATTCAAAGGTGAAGACTGCTGAGTGGAGACAGTCTAATTTACATCTGGTTCGGAACCTTAACCGTCTCTCACAGAATTGTGAGATTGATCTCGAAGAGCAATTGGTGTAGGGGCACTCAGTATAGGGGCATGTATTTCTTTTGAATAATTAGCTATCGCCTTCAACTAAGCTAAACATGTTGTGTAATAGACTAATAGTAGCTGGTGACTGGATTTATTAATGTACTTGTTGAACTCTTTGAAATCTCCACATAGAAATGCCCCTTTTGGCGTAAAATATTACTGAAATTAAATAAGTAATATTAACTTTGAACGAAAAGAATTTGGAACAAAATTACTTGAGAGATTACTAAAATTTGAAAATGGCATTGTTATTTAATTTACTTATATTTGTTAATTCAACCTCTAATCAGTTTCTAGAGAAATCAAACTATATCAGTTAGCAACTAATATTTGACTTTTATACATTTCCAGATATTGGGTGAAAAATGGTATAAATTTAGTTCTGATGACCAATTAAGCCTCTAAGAAAAGTGTTGTGGTAAATAAATAAATAAGTTGATACCCGGCCTTTTATTCACTTGGTTGAAATTGGCAAAATGCCTGGATACAAATAAAGCGAGGTTGGATCGGGCTACATGTAATCAAGAATTCTATGAACTTTTTCCATGTGATTCATTCGGACCATCTGGCGATTCTGGTTTCGTTGAAGGCGCAGGAAGCGATATATATTCATAACGCAATGGATACAATCGAAGGAATTTGAAAAGGCAATCCCAGACTCGAGGTTTGCTTGCTTGGTCCAGTAAAGTGGAGCAAAGATGTATTTCCAGACGTTCCAAAACATATGATTGAAGTAGAGAAGGAGATTTGTGCTTTGACAAACTTTGGCATTAAAGAAGAGGTCAAAACTCACATTACTTTGACTGAATAGCATGGAATACTACAGGAAGCCGAGTGTATTACGTGGAGACAACGGGCGAACAAGTATTGGTGTAAAGAGGATGACAGAAATCCAAAGTTTTTTCACAATTGGGCAGCGAAAAGAAGATCTATTAATCAAATCCATGAGTTCGAAAGATGAAAATCAGGTGCTCAGAAGTGACGAACAGATCATGGAACGTATAGTGCTGGATGTTGGAATTATGTCCTTTAATCAATGTGCACTTTCCTAATATAATTGGAGGTTACGTTAATTATGGAGATCATTAATTCAGTCATTTAAGTGATTAGAATGTTTAGCTGGAAACCGCTTCTGTCAGCTAGTAGCAGCTTATTATGACTGAACCTGTAGGGTCACACACAAGGCATGAAATTGAAAAAACTAATTATCAATTAGATTTAGAGTCTAACTGTAATTATATGAGATAAGTCATTGAATCCAATCGGATTAGGATTATCTAATCCAGTAGGATAGAGATAATCTAATCCAACTGGATTGGAATTATCTAATCCAACAGGATTGGGATTACATGGACTAATTCAAATTGGAAACTAATTCAGTTTAACCAGTATAAATAGATGTTACTGGGTTAAACAGAATTAATAATTCATTCTAGAGTTCATGTGTTGAACAAGCAGAATAAATAAACCATGATATCATAAAACAACCTCATCGTAAATCGGAAGAAGGAAGGCGGTCGCCGGTCCTGCTTGCTGATCTGTTCTAAGATAACAACGGTGTAGACGTTCTGATCGTGCTGTGTGGATACTTATAGAGGAATCACACTTGAGATTACACCGTTCTGATCGTGCTGTGTGGATACTTATAGAGGAATCACACTTGAAATTCTTGTCTCCGGAGTGGATTTTACCTGAAGGAAGAACACGGTTGAAGAAAGTCTTTTGCTCCGCACAGATTTATTCTGTTTTACAAGGTAATTCTAAACACTCATTCAGATTCATATTAATGACATGCATGTGATCTTTGGTTTGGTAATTGATATTCCGCTAAATTAGATTTAATCAATTCCATCAGTGGTATCATGAGATACTTGCATGTATTAATTTGATCTATAATTATGTGAATTAGATTTGCATGTGTTTATGTTATGTTCATAATTTTAAATCAAATAAATTATTGGATGATTTGATTTGATTTATTCCACTCAAAAGTTTTTCAGTATTATTATAATTATTATTTACTATTCATCACCGATGTTACTATTGCACATGGTCGGTAGCGGCAAATAGAGGTGTTGGGCGCTGCTACAGTAACAATGAATAGTAGTGGACAGATTTAGGGTTTAACAAACTCTAATTTGTTGGGCCAATTTTAGGCATTGGGCTAGGCCTATCCCTGATTTTGGTTTTAATAGTTTGGTTGGACCAGATTTGCCCAACAAACTTCAGATCTGTCCGGGCTGAACAGAGGTGGGCTGGGCCGGGCCGAACTTTACAATGCAATAATAATTTTATTTAAATGTTTTAATTTTTTAAAAATAATTCTGAAATTGAGTGGGAGTAATTTTGATTTTGCAAGTGCAAAATTAAAGTTTATGAACATGAATGTTAATTGAGGTTGATAACTTTAGAAATTCATCAACTTAATTAAAATTTAAATGAATTTTTATAAATTAAGACATTGGATGTGCTTAATTATAAATGATTATATTTTTAATTAAGACATTGGATGTGCTTAATTATAAATGATTATATTTTTTTAATTAAGACATTGGATGTGCTTAATTATAAAAATTAGAATGTGCACACAATAATTTTAATTAAGGCATTGGATGCGCTTAATTATCAAAATTATAAATTTGTGAAAAGTAATTAAGGTTAATAATTTTAGAAATTAATTAACTTAATTATCTTGGGAATGTTTATTATGTAATTTCATCCCACGTTATTTGATATTTCAATTACCTAATAATTTTCTTTAATAATTTGGAATTATTAAAATGTGACATAGAGAAATAATTAAGTTTCATAATTTTGGAAATTGATGAATTTAATTATTCTATGTTGAGAATTATTTAGGTATTAATATTAAAATATGTTAATTTAATAATTTGAAATTATTAAGAAGTAAAATTAAGTTTAATAATTGATTTTATTGCATGATTGATTGTATGATTTTATCTGCAAATATTTGGGAATGCATGAAATAAATTCAGCATATATTTATGTGTATTTATTTGTCACATGTATTACGTAATTTATATGTTGAATGTATGTGATTGGTTTATGTGTGTGGAATGATTATGCGATTGTTCACTAGTAATCAAACCAACATTATGAACCAAGTCCCAAAAGAATAATGAGCTATAATTTGTCTTTCCGAAACAAGTAACACCCATTAATTCTTCAATCATTAGTGACAGATTTCGTCAAAGCGATGGTGTCATTTTTAATCTTGGCACAAATGCGGGTAGGCCTAGACTAAGGGGTCTACGTGTTAGTTTTGGTTTGCTCATCAATATCGGCAGAGGAGTTCTCGAATGTTGAGACAAAAGGAGATAGCGTTACATGTGATGTATACTATATCAACCAAGAGTAGTATTGGATACTATTAGCAATGGGATTGCTTACCTAAAAATCCAAGCATTTAAGACAAGTCAAAGCATGCTTAAATTCTTGTGATTTTAGAGCATCTTCAGTGGTAAGCAAGATGATGGTGTAGCTTGACATACCACATCATTTTTTCAAGCAAGTAGCTTGTCAAGTTAGTGTTTCAGTTAGTGGTAAGCTACCTTGAATAATGGTTATTATGGTCTCACATATACACAATACCTACCATTTACTATTGAATTAGTAATGTAGGACCCACAAAAATAATGCCAAACTAGTTGCTTGTGAAGGCAGCCCTTCCTTGAGAAGGCTAATGACGTGGCAAAAAATAATGGTAAGCAACTAGCTCAACTATTTAAAAAAATTGCAAGCAAGTCCAAAAAACCAACCATTGGAGATGCTCTTAGGATCTTGGAATCATTTTATTCATGGGACAAAATTTATGAATAAAATGTTGAATAACTTTGATTGCTTGTGTGTTTTCTTTATGTTATTCTGTTTAGACGGTTTTTATTGCATTTATTTATGTCATAATAATCATGTTTTACAAGTTGACAACAAACAACAACTCTTCTAATCTGTGTTCAATCCTTTGGAAGGATGAATTGAATGACAGTAACTTGGCAAAGGAACTTAAGTTTGTTCGATTGCAAGTAAAGAAGAAGTATATCGTTATATTCAAATCATTGATGTCAAGAGTCTTATGATGAATACTATTGAGTACAAAATTGCTAGGCAAGTTTTGAACTCGTATACTTACCACGTCAATATGGATCTCTGAAATGTGATTCAGGAGCAGTCCATGATTCAGAGGTTTGAGCCATCTAGACTATTCTTAAAAGTGCATTTTGAAAAAAGATTGGACTATTTTTGAAAAATTATGGAGATTAATGGTTTGCTCATGGTTGAGAGCCAGATATTGACATCATTTCTATTCATTTCATATATGGGTTTGAACCATTTTAGTGGAAATGAATACAATTTGATTGAACTGCATGAGATGCTTAAATATGTTTAGTCAAAACTGAGACTGTGAACGAGATTCTATTAGTGCAGTGAAAAAATGGATTTGAATATGACATGGAAGATTGGGAAGTGAAATAGGGCAAGGACAATCAGTGTGCCTATGCGCTTATATTCTAATACTTCTACTTCAATGGTGTATGTCATTTAGAAATGATATTCAGATTGCAGTTATCTACATTATATACTATCTCTATTGTAACTCAATACTTATTGGTATTGGATACCATATGGTTCTCGTAATTAGAAAGAGACACCATAGTATGAGTTAGATAATGAGATGTCAAATTACACCAAAGTAATGAAGCAATAGTTGCTGCATTGACGGTAGGAGTTTATCTATACCTTATGATATTGCACTAGATCATATAATGGTTATTTTGATCTTAGTGGCACAAAAACATAATCATCATTTCTATGTTGGACATGGAAATATTTCAATTATGTTGCAAGTTTGCAAAATTGGACAAAGGTTTTTATTTGCTAGCTATGGATAAACAAGTTTATGATGTAAATATCAAAATGGCTACACAAATGATTCAAGTCTGGCATACCTCTGTCAATTAGGCCACAATGACATTAAGCATAGATGGTAACTGTGAAATCATTTGACTTGGAGTCAATTGATACTTTCAAGTTATTGTGTTGGGAATTGACAATAACCCTTCATAGTGATGGGTGATGGAGTAAATGAACGTTTTATTTACAAAAGTGGTTTGTAAATGGGTTCAACTCAAAGAGGTAAATATGTCACTTCATTAGTTTCATCATGATTCGAGTAAATATGGATGTTTACTTCATGAGAGGAATTTTTGAATCTTTAATAAAATTTTAGGAGTTCAAAAATGAAGTTTAGAATCAATTTGGCAAGAAAATTGAAACGCTCAATTGGATTGAGGTGGTGAATATTTGAGCCAGAAATTTGTTGACTATCTTATTGGAAATGAGTTTCCATGATGGTTCAAGCCAATCTTTCATGGATATATTTCTTAATAATAGTGTTCACACTAAATTTGGCCTTGTCAGAAGTTTAAGAAAAGACCACATGGAATATGGATAGGATTGGTTCCTTAAATGTCTTTTCTTATGAGATTTGAGGTTGTGAAGCATATGTGGGATGTTTCCAGTAAGCTTTTCATCAAATCTGATATTTGTCTCTTTATGGAAATATTGAGATAGGGGTTTTTCTTCTATATTTTGAGAACTATATATTGTTGCTCGAGAATGTGTCTTTTTGGAGAAGTGTCGTCTTTCTAAAATGACAAGTGGGAGAAATTTAGACCTCGATACTTTCGAGGTGAGCAACAATCAAAACTATAAACATTGATCCCTTCTTTAGATGTGGTGAAGATGAATATGGAAAAGTCTTGGAGTTGATTGAAGTTGCTCAAGCCCCATGTAAGCCAATAAGACATAGATTTCATGCAAAGGCACATTATGTCCTTGCAGCTGAAAGCTATGAAATCACACTTTTAGAAAGTGATGAACCTATACATGACTTACAGTTATAGCTTTGACAAGCCCTAACTCCGCAAAGTGGTTTAAGACCATGAAATTCGGAACAGATTCTATGTATGAAAATCAAGTTTGGAATTTGATTGAGTTACAAAGAAAGTCTAGGTTAGTAGTTAAAGAGTGTAAACAAATCCATGTGATGGATTGTGTTGAGACCTTTACTCTAATTGGAATCCTTGAGTCTATTCTAAATCCTGGAAAAAGCAGCTCATTGTGATTATGAAATTTAGTATATAAATTTCAAAATATACCTTCCTTAATTGGATTATTGAAGAAGATGTGTATGTCACATAGTATGAGAGCTTTTATACTGCTGGGAATGAATACAAGTTTCGGTATCTATTTATAGATATTGAGGCAAGTATTAAGGAGTTAGAAAATATATTTCGATGAATCAATTTAGAGAATGACGCTCAAAGAAATGTGATCTTGTGCATACAAGGAGGTTAGTGGGAGAATTATTGAATTCCTAGTTCCTTATGTCGATGACATTTTATATATTGGAAATGACAATCCAACTAGAGTTTATGGAGACTTGGTTTGGAAAGTATTTTGCAATAAAGGGCTTAGGAGGAAATGTACAGTGCATCTTGGGCATCGGTATCTAAGGTAGATTGAAATTGATGATTCACATATGTAAACACTTACTAGGTAGTGTGTTTGATATATATTCAATATGAAAGATTATAAAATATTTTCAACCCAAGATTCATGGCTTGACTCTTAGCAAGATTCAGTGTCTATGAAGACATGATGAGCGAAAGAGAATGAATATGTCTGCTGCTGCATCGGCAAGCGAGTCTATCATGTCTGCTATGATATGTACCTACAATGATATTTCATATGCTTAGAGTATAACGGATATCAAATGCAATAGACTGGGAAATGGTGCAATGGTGTGCGTCCAACAAAATTTCATAGTGCCTGAAAAGGACTATGGATAGATTCCTATGTATATGGTGAAAATGAGTTGGTTGTGAAAAGTGTTGTTGATTATACATTTAAATTGAGTACATTAATACTTTAAAAGCAGCAAGATAAAGTGTTTGAATTTGGAATTCACCACTAGTTTGTGTATGGTGGTTCTTGACTTAGTCAACTCGATGACTAAAATGGTAGAGTCATTGCTTAGACAAGATAAGTCAATAGGACATCAAAGTCAAACTGTGTACTTGGTAAATTTCACATTCTTCAAATGTGTATTGAGAATGGTGAAATTGTTTTATGAAATGCAAGAATGGATTGTTAATCCATAAACTAAACCTCTTCCACAAATATTGTTTATGGCTCATATATTTGTGATAGGAATCAAGCACTTTAGACAGTGGCTGTGATTTCTATGATGTTCTAGTTATTACATTTTTGTAATTTAGACATTGAAGAATGAACCGTTTGAAATATTATGAGATTATTATTTCTTATTCATTTAACTTGATTTAGTGTTAAATGAAAGTCCAAAACACTTTACAAATCCAAATATATTATCAAGATAAGGTCTTGGATAATGAAACCCTATTTAGTGATCTGGAATGTGAAATTGTTTGAGTCCCTAGTCCAGGTCATTGAGAGTGGCACTGATGACTAAAGAAGACTAGTTTGCCAGGTGATTCATAGCGCTGTTTCTTGGGCTCAAAGACATGAGATGTCTGAATCAATTGCATGGATACAAGTTGGGAACTTGTATTGGACAGACCCACCATGAGAATACTTTAAGATATATGAAATGTTATAAGTATTTCTCATTGACTATGGGAACATATTCCTCAGACCTGAGTAATTCATTGTTAACTTATTTGTGGATTGGACATTTTAATTTCTGTCAAATGCCTTGCCGTAAAAGGGGGTTATAAAGACAGTTATTGGATTGCCATGAATCATGTGGAGAAAACTTGAATGTACAAGATTGGGATTGTCCTCTCATTAACATGAGATTGTTGTCTTATAAGCCTCTCGGAGAGTTGAGACTGTAAAACGCATGGCCATTCTCATATGGATTAGAGATTAATCATCTGTCTTTAACAGTTCACTCAGGAATTCGAGAAATGCATTTGAACTTGATACTGATAACATGTTATCTTACCTTATGTTCGAATGAAGACATTAAGTGACAAAGGAATATGAGTGCACACTTGTCTAAAAGGACAAGTGGGAGATTGTTGGAATTATGTCCTTTAATCAATGTGCACTTTCCTAATATAGTTGGAAGTTACGTTAATTATGGAGATAATTAATTCAGTCATTTAAGTGATTAGAATGTTTAGCTGGAAACCGCTTCTATCAGCTAGTAGCAGCTTATTATGACTGAACCTGTAGGGTCACACACAAGGCATGAAATTGGAAAAACTAATTATCAATTAGACTTAGAGTCTAACTGTAATTATATGAGATAAGTCATAGAATCCAATCGGATTAGGGTAATCTAATCCAGTAGGATAGAGATGATCTAATCCAGTAGGATAGAGATGATCTAATCCAGTAGGATAGAGATAATCTAATCCAACTGGATTGAGATTATCTAATCCAACAGGATTGGGATTACATGGACTAATTCAGGTTGGAAACTAATTCAGTTTAACTAGTATAAATAGATGGTACTGGGTTAAACAGAATTAATAATTTATTCTAGAGTTCATGTGTTGAACAAGCAGAATAAATAAACCCTGATCTCATAAAACAACCTCATCGTAAATCGAAAGAAGGAAGGCGGTCGCCGGTCCTGCTTGCTGATCTGTTCTAAGCTAACAACGGTGTAGACGTTCTGATCGTGCTGTGTGGATACTTATAGAGGAATCACACTTGAGGTTCTTGTCTCCGGAGTGGATTTCACCTGAAGGAAGAACACGGTTGAAGAAAGTCCTTTGCTCCGCACAGATTTATTCTGTTTTACAAGGTAATTCTAAACACTCATTCAGATTCATATTAATGACATGCATGCGATCTTTGGTTTGGTAATTGATATTCCTCTAAATTAGATTTAATCAATTCCATCACTGGATTACTTAGGCAGTCTCTTTTCTACCCCTCACTCCGTAGTTAATGAGCAAAGTCCTCAGGCGCACGAGCAAGAAAGCCACGAAGGACATGGGAGCTGGACTTACTAAGCGATACACAGCTAAAAAGGTGGCACGAGCTGTCAAACAGATGTATCCATACAAGTTTCTGGACCTGTATGAGCCGGTTATTTATCAAAAATTTTGGCAATTATTATTTGCTATAATGTTTTAAGATTTTTGAATGATAGTATCTATGATCCTAATGTGAACTATACACATATAGTTTTACTGCCTAAGAAAAAGAATCCTGATGTAACGTAGTTAGACCTATTAACCTTTGTAACGTAGTGTCCGGGATTGTTTCAAAGATTATAGTAAATAGGTCGCGGAAGGTGATATCAGAGCTTATCTTAGAGTCTCAATCGGCATTTATATTTGGAAGGCTCATCACGGACAATATATTGATAGTGCATGAGTTCCACCACAATATGAAGAGAAGAACAACTGGTGCATTTGGACATATGAGCGTTAAACTGGATATGAGCAAGGCATTCAACGGACTGGAGTGGAGTTTTTTTGCTAACAACACTCACTCGCATGGGGTTTGCAACAAGCTTTGTTGAGATGATTAACAAATGTCCGAGCTTAGTTACTTTCTCATTCATTCTGGATGCAGGTGAATTAGGAATGCTAAATCCGGGAAGAGGAATTCGCTAAGGTGATCCGCTTTCACCTTATCTCTTCATTATCTGCTTAGGATTTTCTCCAATCTGCAATCGGATATGATGTTAGCTGGGAAGATCAAGGGGATTGGCGCGATCCTGAGAGGCCCAAAATTATCCCATCTATTAACTGCATCTGATATCTTCCACAGTAGAGGAAGTGAACCATTTACAATGGGCGGTTACATGGTTTGAGTCTATATCAGGACAATAGATTAATACTGAAAAATCTGGCATTTTATTTAGTCCAAACACGAGATAGGAGATTCGGAAATAAGTCTGCAATCTTCTAAAAGTTTCTGAAGTGGCATCTCATGGTGAGTATTTGGGCTTACCACCCACTATTGGAGGAAACAAGACCAAAATTTTCCAAACACTAGAGAACAGAGTATGAGACCACATTGATGGGTGGATAAGGAGACACATCTCGAAGGCAGGGAGGGATGTTTTAATCAAATCAGTTATACATGCTTACCTACCTACTCCATGGCCTGTTTAGATATCCCAAGCAAGGTTTTGGATGACATAAGGATCATGGTACGAAGTTTCTGGTGGGAAGAATCAGATACACGGAGGAAGATCCATTGGGTGGTTAAGGAACGAATGGCGAGAGCAAAAGAGAATAATGTCCTAGGATTTCATGACTTTTAAACTACAAACCGAGCGCTGTTAGGGAAGCAACCATGACGTCTTCTTACAGAACCAAATTCTTTGATTGCAAGAGTTTTGTAAGACATGTACTTTCATGCTTGTTCAACTCTAGAGGCACCGAAAGGGATAGATCCATCTTGGTCGTGAACTAGCATACGTAAGGCACTGAAGTCCTCAAAATAGGTGCTCGGAAGTATATAATGTCAGTATTGCAAACACAAATATGTCACAATTATTGGAAACTGACAGTTTCTTCATCAATGTACCCGAGAGCATACTAGAAGGCATCTCGTTTGTGGCAGATCTTATGGACAGAGGAGACTTATTTCCAACAGTACGATGTCGTTAAGGTTAATGAGATTAAACTGGGAGAAATAACGGGGCGTGATCACTGGTTCTGTCATTACCTTGCCCCAGGAAAATATATTATGAAGTCGGCATATCATCTGCTTATGGAGAACCCTTTGCAGAATTAGCCACATCTCGTACCATCGCTGGTAGAAAAGAAATTTTGGAAGTATTTCTAGAAGTTCTGAGTTTCACAAAGAGCCAAACATTTTACGTGGAGAATGCTCACAGAATCGCTGCCCACTACTGTGAATCTCCATGCGTGGATTGTGGAAGTTCCCGTCAACTGCCAGTTATGTCAAGAGGAAGGTGGTGCCGTCGCTCACCTTTTTCTTCGAGTGCCTTTTTGCGCAGGAGGTCTGGAGAATAACTGGTCTTTGGAGCAGGATTAAAGCAGGTCGAAAGGATCGTGGTGACCGTTGGTTTAAAACAATTATGTTGGAGAACGACCAAGCAATAATATAATTAATACTTATGCTATGTGACGGCGTATGGACCTTGAGAAATCAACAATTGTTCCAAAATAAACACATTGGAGCAGAGCTAATGGAAACTTTTACCGCCACAAATTTGGCTCGGTTTCAAAAGGTAAATTTTTGGCTAGAACGATTTTAAGCATACTTTGAGACCTCGTCCTTGCCAAGGCCATCTCCAGAGGGTCCCCAAACTCCCCACATTCATTTTGATGCAAGTACACGCAACATATGTCCTACTATTGGCGTCGTCGCATTCGATAATTGAGGAAAAATTGAAGGGGTGATCGACTCTCTTGTAGCAAAGGCGCTAGCATTGGAGGATGCAATGTATATGGCCAAACAGTTGCAGTCTCATCTGATCCAAATGGTCAGAGATGCATTAAAATTAATTAGCATGGTGAGGGGGACGTTGGAGCCACCGGTTTCTTGTGATGCAATAGTAAGAGGCATACACATGGAGATACAAGCGGGGGAGTTAAGGAGTTTCATACTGGACCAAAGAATCCATGATATAGAAACCCATTCTATTGCTAATTTTGCGAAATGTTGTACTAGTGATAGAATGGAGTGGAAATCATTACCCGCTTTTCTCATTTCAAACGATTCTGCACGTTTTTCAGGAGTTTATTATATGATATGTTTTTCTTTCAAAATAAAATAAAATAATAAGTTGATACAATTGATTTAATATTTTGAACAATTTGAAAACAATTCATAAAAGCGAGGGTTAAATCTTTAAGGGTTTATAAGAAAGTACCAATGTACTCCAGAGTAATTCAAAAGTGCTGATGTACCCCTATAATTATATTGAATAAAGAAGTGTACCCCTAAAACCAATTTTACAACAACATTTTGAACTAAAAGACAAATTTACCCTTACTTGTTGGATTTTTTCCCTTGACCCAAATGCTCATGGGCACAAAAAAAATCATGAAATTAATATCACTGAATTACATAATAAATGCACAATATTATTGAAAGGGGCATGCTAGATGCAGTCCGTATTTTACTTATTTTGTATTTCAAAATAAAAATACACTTTCGATATATATGATATAATCAATAATTATGTATATCAGACATATGCATCATATATATATATATATATATATATATATATATTACTTCTATTGCATACACTTGCAAATCAGTTATATATCATAATCATAGTGATTATATAACAAAAATACGGACTGCAAATAAGTAAAACAAGACTGAATCTTGCAGGCCAGTATTGAAAAAAGTTAACATTTATATCTAAAAACTCAACAAATTGAAAACATAGGTGAACTTACCATAATCTCGCCAACTCTATTCTCTCATTTTCCTTTGGTATTTTGAGCTAGTCACGCTAATTATTACTGGGTGTGGCGGTTTCGGTCCCTTGGCGCACACTAATTTATGGGGACGGTGGTTTTGGTCCCCTCGGATTCAAACGCGTTCATCCGGTAAACTAACGGTGAATGGTAGTATGAATTTGGATTGCCTTGCTTAACTGGGTGTGAAGGTAAAATAGAAGCGGGAATTAGATGAATAATTAGGCAGGGAAGAATTATTCATTGAATTGGTTGGGGCATTTTCGTCCTAAATTTTTTATTTTTTACTATTAAATAATAGTGAGGGTATTATTGACATTTTACACTTGGCTAAAGAAAATTCTGCCCAAATTATACATTTGAGGGTATAGTGGCACTTTTGAAAAATATAGGGATACACTAGCACTTACTTAAATAGTTAGGGGTGTAATAGCAATTTATTCAATCTTTAATTACGAAAAAGTGAGCACTAGCTTTATCATTTTCTCCATTTCTTATCGTGAATGCCCAGACGACTTCGACTTCTTCGAAGGAAAATATCCCCTTTTCCATATTACAATCCAATCGTTTCCAGGTCCTCGGCGGATCCACCTTGCCGGAATCCGGACCTGTCGCAGTACGGCGGCGGTGATCTCACTGTAAGTAAAGCGAACACTTTCTCTCTTTCTTTCATTCCAACTCTGATTATGATTTCTGCAATAGGTATATTAGGTTACTGTAATTAATTTAGGTATGTGAACAAAATTAGGTCGCCTGCGATGAGTTCCTGCCCAAAACGTGTCTTATGTGCGGAAGCCAACCTCAGCCAACTTCCAGATGACCTACTGTGCCAGATTCTGTCGTTGTTACCATCAAAGGAGGCTGCGAGAACATGTGTTCTATCAAGGAGGTGGAGACATCTCTTTCTCCGTGTTCCGAAGCTGATTGCCCTGGGTCGGTATGAATTTTTACCCCATCAATATCCTGAGATGGATCGAGAAATGCATCGTTTTGTCAACAGGTGGATTATGTCATCCGAAGAAGTTTCTGTCAATGAATTCAGACTCAAAACCACTTACTTACCTGAAGAACCAGTCTTCTATTTATGGCTTACTACCCTTGTCTCACGCTGCATCAAACTTCTTCATCTGCAAAGTGATGGAATACACGGTAGGGCTACTAAGATTCTGTATCCACCTGAGGGATTTTTTCGATCAGAAACTTTGGTGGCCTTAAGTATTGTTGGAAGTGCGTTTATCTTCAAGGTTCCTCAAGATGCCATTTGTTATTCGAGCCTCAAGACCCTCCACCTTAAAGACTTGCACGTTGTAGATGAATCTGGCCAGTTCAGGTTTGTCGATGCCAGCTATCCGAAGCTTGAAGAGCTCTCTTTGCAAGATGTGTATTTCCTTTTCACCGAAGATTATGTGCCACCATTGCGATTTAAAGGTGTTAAGCGGGTGCTCACCATATCCCTGGCTGCCCTAAAAAAGCTCTTAGTCAACTATGAAGCTGGCCTTAGTAATAGGGTTGACATTGATACTCAACGTCTTGAGCATTTACAGTTCACTGTTGAATCAAATTCCAAAATGATAGTAAATTTTAGCAGGTGTGAGTCACTGGTGCATGCAAAAATATGTCGTTTCGATCCAGATGAATCGTACGTTAAATTTTTAAGCCAGGTCAACAATGTCAAAACACTCCTGTTATCAGACCGCAAGTTCTCCCCGGAGGTATTCAACTTTCGGAGAATTGATCTATTTCCAGTGTTAATTTACTGATTTGTCTGATTGTTTTTTCATAGGATTACGATGGTCTTGCCGGGCCTTTGGCTCCGTTTATCCATTTGACTCGTTTAGAATTGTGCAACACTGAACTTCAAACAGTATGGACTCTTCTCCACCATGCACCAAACCTGGAAGTCCTTGATTTTAAATTGGTATGCAGTCATTTCAATAAATCAGTTGCTCAGTTTTACTTGACTGTAGAATGCAAAATTTTGTGTGTCATGTTGAACAGTTCTTTTTATGACATATATGCCACGCAACCAGTAGACATGTACTCGAGTCAGTGTTTTTGATTGCTATACATTGCTTTTAAAGGGTCTTGTCACAGTTAATTCTTATAACTTGAGTATGTAGACGATGAAATGTTCCGTCAGTGCATAAGATAATGAAAACACCAAACTGCCTTGCCCTTAGTTTATCATCTCAGTGTTTTGTGCTTGTCAATGTCAGTCGAATGATGTCTGAACTTTGGTGGGGATTGTGGAATTTCTTATTTCTTGAAGGAACGTAATTAAACTCCAGATTATTGTTTTCCATCTCAGTGTTTTGTACTTGTCAATCCAATAAAGTCTGAACTTTTGTGCTGTTAATAAGGGATGGTGGAATTCTCAAGGAACGGGATTTATTAACTATATATCTGATTGCTTGTCTCTGGTTTTCCGTGTTCCTTAAAGAATAGTAAAACCATTTTGTAGTTCTAGATGGAAAATGCAAGTGTAGTAATTGAAGAACTGGTAAATTATGAAAATAGAACATAACCTGCCTTCTTCTTTTATGCAGTCCCATCAGTATGAAGATGATTTGCCCCCAGAAGATGTGCCGCTTTGTTTTTCTCAAAGTCTTAAAGAAATCAGAATCACACGCTATAAATGGTATGAAGATGATTATTACATGGATGAGGATTATAGGGTAGGCAGCCACGAAGAGATAGTTCAGTACTTCTTGCAACACGGAGCAATGCTCGGGAGGATGAGCATTGGGCATTCAAAGAAGAAGACTGCTGAGTGGAGACAGTCTACTTTAAATCTGTTTCGGAACCTTAACCGTCTCTCACAGAATTGTGAGATTGATCTCGAAGAAGTGAATTGGTGATGGGGCACTCAGAATAGGGACATGCATTTCTTTTGAATAATTTAAAGTAGACTAAGGAAAACATGTTCTTGTGTAATAGACTAATAGTAGCTGGTGACTGGATTTATGATTTTACTTCTTGATGATTTTTATGAGTCAGTCTTTTTTATTTATAACTTTGATATTATTGAGTAAGCTTATGAATTTGCTTATGCAGCTTGGTTATTCTGGAATTATCATTTTTATGCTAAAGTTTCTCAGGCCTCTACTAGAACTCTGTAAATTTGACGGAGTAAATAATAATTATTATGGTAGATTTAATTATTTTAACTTATTAATTCACCACGAGTCATACCAAAAAAATTGAAAGAATACCCAATATTCATTGAGTTGTAAAGAAACTTTTAACTACTTCAATTTACTAGTATGATTAACCGCGCTAATGCGCGATTTTTTGAGGTAAGTGTAATTCGATACATCCTAACTGCTAAATTATTTGCATGAGAAGATAATAAATCACTTAAACTGATACTCTTGGCAAAATTTAGATTTTGGTCATATTTCTCCATATTTTGTCGATGGAGATCGAGATCAAAGTAACAAACTATTAAATTTGTCCCCAAAACATCAAAGAAACTAAACAATAATAAAAATCTATGCAATCTTCCCGGTTTCTCAACAATTATTAGTTTATACTCATATTTGAGTTCAATTCAATTATAATCGAATATAGGGAGAACTAATAAACCAATTCATAATCAAAATACAAAAGGAAAGAAGTAGAATATATTTAAAAATTAAAAACTGATTAGGAATTAAATTTGTATAAAATAGATAAAACATTTACCCAAAAAAATGAGGTGGACGAAATACTTTTATAAAGGAATTAATAAATTCGATATCGATTAGGAATTAAGTTTGAAATCTATTATGAGTTAATAAGTTTGTATAAAAAAAGCTAAAAATTTGCTTAAAAAATAGCAAACCAAAATCTGGTACCAAAAAAAAAAGTGAGAATAACTTTTTAGTATTAACATAGGGATTAATCTTCCATTATTATCGCTCTTAGTGTTATTCAGGCATACTTAATAAAGTTTTATGAATCTACCACTGATACTAACAAGTTTTTTTGAGTACATTACAACGACCTAATCGAGTACATACATGGATCCTAATTAAACCTAATATAGCATATTCTACTGATCCGTACATCGAGTGGTCTGAGTTTCTCACCTAATTTAGCCTATTATACCGATCCGTACGTCGAGTGGCCTGAGGTTCTCACCAGTGTTTCGCCTCTGTGGGATTGGAGACTTTGGAGACTAGGAGAAAGCCCAAGGGGCTGAATTGGGGGAGGAGGAATCGAACCACGAACCTCTCTCTAGCCAAGGCAGCTTGCCCTTGACCAAGTGGGCTGGACCACTTGGTTACTAACAAGTTTGTAATAATACAATTATATAAAATGTATTTTATGATAATGTTCAGTTGTACAAGGTAAGATAGATTGAACTTAAATATTCATTGATAATATTTTTTCTTACACGACGGCCAGATTTTGAACTACATTAAATTTATGAAACCGGATCAAAATTGTTTGAATCCTTTAAAATTGAAGAAAAATATATTGAATTAAATTTAACTATAATAAATCGAACTGAATCAAATCAAACTATTATAAAGTTAATTTATTTGATCAGTTTTCGATGAACTAAATTGAAAAGTTAAATTTAAATATCTTAAATCATATCACTAAATCAGATGGTGCTTGGGCAACTTAGCAAGCTTGTATTTTTCATAACATATGACATTGGCTACTCATACATAATACATTTACAGTTGATGAGAGAAAAAAACGGCATCATATTTCTAATGAACTCATCCATTGCAGCAGAAGGTTGCCAGAAACTCAAACTGTGCCATAACATAAGTAACATGATCAGGGTTTTCTTCATTCCAAAGAAGAAATCAAAGGGAATTACATGAAGCATTAAACTTGAAGCTTCAAAAAAATGGTATTAAAATCGGACATATGAATAATTATTGGGAAAGATAAGAGTCGAATCATTGTCAGACAAACGTGATTTTGCACTAGAAACAAAACAAAAATACGGTGCACTGTCAAATACGAGAAATCTTATGCTATCAACAAACAAACAAGAATGTGTGATTTTTTTCGCAAAAATTGTGTATTTAAACTACAAGTTCATCTTCTTAAGTTAAAAGCTTGTATTACATTGTAGTATTTTCAAAATGGACAGATAGTTCTACGCATCACAAGAATAAAAGGTCACACACATAGCTTGATAGATCATATGGCTAAATTAAAACAACTTATTCTAAGAGAAATGTTAAAACATAATTTAATATGAAACAAGGTTGGCCAATCTTTTTTTTTTTTTGAAGGATACACTACAACGACCTAATCTGATATATGGATCCTACAGTTATCCTAGTCTAATCCTATGCTATTCTATTCTACTTGATCCAGTATGTCGAGTGGCCGAGGTCCTCACTTTACTGCTTAGAGTGGGGTGAAACTCCCACTTGATACACCCGCTGATGCACTTCGCCGCTTCGCACTTCATGCGCCAGTTGATGCAGCTCCACGATACTCACTTGAGCACGCCACATGGGGAAGGAGACTTGGAGAGACTGGAAGAAACCACATGGGGCTTGTTGGAGGGGGGATTTGAACCCTGGATCTCTCTCCAGCCAAGACCTTATGGGAAGGCCTTTGGCCAAGTGGGCTAGGCCACTTGGTTAGGTTGGCCAATCTTATTTCAACACTAACAATGCATAAAAAAATAGCCAATCTTAAAACAACTGTGACTTTGGTGTTTTTTATCAATCTCATTCTTTGATCTTCTCGACTTAGCCTTTGAGAATTTGATACTTCTCGACTTCCTTCTTTTTGTTACCGCATGGTTAATATCAAGTAGGCAGCGAGATTAACTAATTAAGGTGATGCTTGTAAAGATTCCCCAATTCATCAAGTGAGTCTCTTTCGACTTCTTCTAAACTTCTTTCGGCATCAATTTCTTCAAGTTCATATCAAATACCAAAATATTACAGTTTTAGTTGAAAAAGATCACATCCGCATGTTAAAACACTTACACACTATATCAAAACACATACACATAAGTAAAACAATGGTGTTCACTATCATAGCTTAAAAGATTGTGGTTATACAATGAAACATCAATCAAGCTTGTCTCATACAACATGATTAGGTTGTATATGTAGAACATTGCAGCTCACCAATATAGTTTAAAAGACTGTGGTTATAAACTGAAAGATCAATAAAGTTTGACTCATACAACATAATTGGGGATTGTATAGGTAAAACATTGAAGTTCAAGCATACATTTTAAAATTATGTGGTGATAAACTAAAAGATCAATCAAGATAGGCTCATACAACAGTGAGTTGTTGTGTATGGATAACATTCTAGTTCACTCTCATAGCTTAAAACTCGATGTTATACACTGAAACATGTACGCGCATTGCAACTCACTGATATAACTTCAAACTCTGATGTTATACATTGAAGTCTGCACAAGCATTGCAGTTCACTACTATAGCTTAAAAGACGGGTTTACACCGAAACACTCACCAACATTGCAGTTGACTCTCATAACTTAAAACACCATGATTATACACTGAAACATGCACAAATTATTACAAACCTTGGAGTTTTATTCAGATTTCGTACATTCAACTGATATTTGCTGTTCAATTTCTTCTTCGTCTATTGCAACCATGATTTCGTGACTTATATCCTGCAGTTAAGTAGCAAAACATTATGAAATAGTTCAGATCTAATTAATTTGGTTCAAATCAGCTTCAAATGTATTAGAACAGTGATGAAACATACATTGCGATCAATTTTTGCTCTGTAATCACCGATTATCTGATTAGCTGCTCAAATCATCGAAGCGCTTCTTCAATCGCCAGAGCTTCACGGTTTTATTTTGTCGATTTGGGGAAAATGGGTGTTACTCACATCAAGTTTCTTCAAATTATGCACCTTGGCCCACTTTTTATATATATAATTACGCACCACGTAGTTCCTATATTCTTTGGAAAGTAGGATATCCGGGAGATCTTCTCAGTTTCATACTATTGTAGTCGGAAACTAATACATCTCTTTTATGTATTTTTCCCAAATATGTTATACCAAGCGTATCAATTGAGTTCCTTCATCACATAATGACCAATCAAGACTCTAAGACAAGTGGATTGGAGGTGGCATCGACGTGCCCATTTTGTCTGGAAGATGCATATTCAACTAGTCATCTGTTTTTCATGTGTGAGTATGCTCGGAAAGTATGGAGGACGATGGCTCTTTGGGATAGAGTTGCTCAGAAGATGTAAGCTAGAGACGATTACTGGTTCCGTGAGTTGCTGAAGAAATATGATAAGGACTTCTGTGCGACGGTTATCATGCTATGCGACGACATCTGGTACCAAAGGAACAGGCAGATATTTGACGACTGTCATACCATCGCCGATACCATGGCGGCGAGAGTAATTGCTAATCTAAGGATCTATAACGAGGCGCAGAATGGGAGAAGGGGCCTATCAGAGTCACTGATGCCACAGTCGTTGTTACGACCTCCTGATGACGGAGCACGACTGTATTTTGATGCAAGCATCATTCGCACGCTACAGCGAGGGTTGTGCCAATAGACCAAGCGGCCAGACTCATTTGGGCAGCATCAAGGAGAACGCTGAATGTGTCGGATCCTTTTCTCGCAGAGTATCTGGCGATGGAGGAGGCAATTCTCATGATTCCTAAACTTCCGCATCCGATCAGTCTGGTAGGAGATGTTCTCTAGGTCGTTCAAATGGTTCAGGGTGAGGTGGAATGCACGGTGAACTGCCTTGAAACGGCAACAAAGTTTAGAAGTATGTTGGAGGGTGTAGAATGTAAAGGTCCCTTTTGGGTACCGCGTAGTCGGAATATCGTAGCTCACTCACTAGCAGAATTTGCTAAGACTAGTACGTTAGTGTTTGGGATTCTCCCCCTAACTTCTTGTCATTCGTTTCTGAACGATTTCAAGAACCCTGAAGTTGAATGAAATATCTATACTATACTTTAAAAGAGGATGAATTAGAATTTTCTAAGAATTTTGAATTATTTTTAGGATTAATGAGGAATTGACACACCAGCATCTTATTTTCTCTTTTACAAATAATATTATTTACTTTTAGTTAGACTTATAATCCTACTTTTAACTTCCACTTTATGATCATGCATTAATTTTTTTAAACGTTTTTTTATAAAGAAGAAATGGTTGAAAGAATTAAAAGTGGCTTAATTCACCATATTAAACATCTATTTAAATAGTCATTATCTATGTAGTATAGTATATTACTCTTCAAAACAAAAGAAAACTTGATGATGTGTCTTTTTACAATTTTTTTGAATCTATAGTACTCTTTAAAGTAAGATGATAAAAGCTGACGTGTCATTTTCTAAGCATTTTGAGTATTTTTTTAGGGCTGGCAATCGGGTCGGGTTGGCGGGTTGGCGGGTTCGTGTCGGCGGGTTGGCGGGTTGGAAATGCTAAACCTAAACCCAACCCAATAATATTTCGGGTCACAAAACCTTGACCCAAACCCGACCCAGTAAAAATCCGGGTTACCCAAACCCAACCAACGAAACCCATTTATTAATAACTGGACTGAATATGAGACTGAATTTTAAAATTTATGCAGCTCAAATGATCATGTCATATGGAAACTAAATCAAGACTTATAAAATTAACTATAAACTTTATCATAAATTAGTAGGATAATTTCAATGGTTTTGGAATTAAAGGATTTGTTTGCATTTATAAAGGCAATTTCAATCATTTGCACAATTACACCTTAAATATATGGGTCAAACAGGTTACCCATTTAACCCACCGGGTTTGACCTGAACCTAACCCATTTATTTTCGGGTCATTCGTGTCTACCCCAACATAGACCCATGCCGTGTTTCGTGTCAACCCAAACCCACTAAATTCGTGTTCGGTTCAGGTCGGGTTTTCGTGTCGTGTTCCAAATTGTCAGCCCTATATTTTTTACAATCAACTACAATTTGACATGTGTCAACTCTTTTTGAATTTTTTAAAACTTTTTATTCCACTCCTTCTTAAATTTCTCCACTGATAACGTGAAAAACAGATACATTAATTTATTTAATAAAATGCTCCATAACAAATATGCTCTAATTACTCCAATTACTCCTTAATACATCTGCTCTAAATCGTTTTGTGCTCCTCTTTCCCAAAATTTCTCCAGAATAAAGTGAAATGTCTATATATTATACTCCAATTACTCCTTAATAAAGCTGCTACATTTATGGACTCATATGTTTTCACAGCAAACCTTTCCAAATTATCTACACCTTTTTCATTAGGCCTCTCTTTATAAATTATGTTCTCTAAATTCCGGTAAAACATCCCTCTTTTTTTATTTTTTATTTTTAAAATTTAAAGCCACTTATTTAGTGGGGTGAAGTTTATTAGGATCACCACTCCAAAAAAACCCAAAGGGGAAAAATTCAAAGTATCATACATATAGTTTTAAACACTACCATGTGAAAAAAAGCTAATAATTTTGTCTACACCCATGTCGACTCCTACAAGCATTTTAGGGATCGCTAAGCGAAACCCAACTCTGCCGATAGGAGGACTCATTACTTGCAAGCAAGTTATGGATCGCTATGCGAAACCTAATTCTGCCGACAAGCACGGGGTTAAACAAAATTATTTTGAAATGCCAAGTTGTTCCTTTGAGAATACTTCCAGAGATTTCAGAGAAAGTGGTCTTTTGTGTTCGAGATGTCTTAGACTGATCTTCTTTTCCAGAAGTGTGTGTTTGCTCATCATCTATAGTGTAGTTGGATTGATCCAATGCCGCTCACTGGATATCCTCTTTCTTTCAGGTGCATCTGGTACAAGTCTTGCGCCTACATACAAAAACATAAATGCTAGCAGTAAGATGTTCATAATTTAAGTTCTAATGTAAGGGAACTGTCTAGCATCCAGATTAACCGATCCTTTGATTTCTCTAGGCATGGTTAATTGTGTAAAAGTATAGCTGTGTTTTTCTTTGCTTACCATTTTTGCCAATGCATCAGCTACTGAATTAGCTTCCCTATACACATGAGAGAAAGATATAGAGAACTCACTTTGTAGCATCCAAATGGCTCTGATGATATGTTGAATTTTCCAAGGTATTTTATACTCCCTTCTGATCAGCTTGAGCAAGACTAATGAATCTGTTTCCACCTCCAGGCTTTCTATTCCTTCAAAATAAGCAAGCTCCAATCCTTTTACTAAAGCTAAAGCTTCAGCTTCCAGACTTGTTTGTATGTTGAGGAAGATAGCTTTTTCAATTCTTACTTGTCCAGTTCCATCCCTGATTACAAGACCTGCACCTGCAAAACCAGGGTTACCAAGAGAGGAGCCATCTGAGTTGAGCTTATGTGTATTTCTAGGAACTCTCCATGTAACAATTTGTGTTGTTGGTCTTCTGATAACATCTGATACTGGTGCCAACTGGAGTAAGTCTGGATGTATTGTTCTTGCTTCAGAAGCTTTCCAAGATAACCTGTATACTTTCAAAACACTTTGCAAATGATCAAGTATCTGTTTTTTCATGATCTGGAATGTTGGTTTGACATTATCATATATGAATTTATTTCTAGCACACCAAACAGTCCAGGTAACAAAAACAGGCATCATTCTGACTATAGTTCTATGCAGCTCAGTTTTCACCTTAATGTTCCAATAGTGAAACATCCTGTCCCATAAGTTTGTGAAATTTTCAGGAGTTAAACCAAGCAATATGGGACAAAGAATTTAGAGAATTTGTGAATTTCATGACATGACATGTCCCATTTAGTCTCCCAGAAGGATACATTACCTGACCCAACCTGAATACAAGAGTTTTCCTGAGCAATGTCATTCACTTCATTGTATCTTCTCCAAGTTTTTGATTTTCTCCTGTAACCTGGCAAGGATCACATAAAAGTAGACCACAAATTCTCTCCAATTTGAAGCTTCCACCAAATTTTAAGAGAAAAGCTGTCAACTAAAGTGTGAAGATTTTTAAATGCAAGACCATTTTCCAGGTAAGGATAACACATATTCTCCCATGATCTCCAAATTTTATTCTGTCCATACTCAGATATTCCCCATACAAACTTGGCAAAAATTACATGTAACCTGTCTATGACTCCCTTAGTTGGTTTTATCACTGTCAGAATATGAAGGGGTATAGCTGAGAGCACATGCTTAGCCAACACTAATCTTCCTGCTTGATTAAGCCACTTATTTTGCCAGGTAATAAGTTAAGCTACTATATTATCAAATAAGGGCTGGAAATATGAGTGCTTTTTATTTCCTACAAATATAGGGCAACCAAGGTAATTAAAAGGAAAAGAACCTTTGGGGATTCCAGTCACTTCCAGTAGCATTCTGTGATATGCAGTAGGTGCATGCATGCTTAGACAAATAATATGCAGATTTTTCTATATTTATTTTCTGTCTTGACACAGTTTCATATTTCTCAAGAAAAGTCATTAAGTTCTCCAAACTGAGTCTATTTGCCTTCAAGAATACAATAGTGTCATCTGCAAAACTAAGATTAGTAATTTTCCTGGCAGAGTGTGGCAGATGGTAATAATCAATCTTAGCATTAGAGTAGAGATAACCAATTGATCTTGTAAAAGCTTGTGTGAGTAATATAAACAAAAAAGGAGATAAAGGGTCTCCTTGTTTTATTCCTCTGGAAGCCTTAAAAAACCAAATGGTTTCCCATTTACTAAGACTGAGAATTGAGCTGCATTAATATTGCCCATGATTACTTGTACTATGTGATTACTAAAACCTATTTTGCATACAAGCCTTTTTAAAAATATCCACGATACTCTGTCAAAAGATTTCACCATGTCAAGTTTCAGAAATACATTAAAACCCCCAATTTTATTGTTTAAAAAAATCAGCGAGTTCATGCATTAATAGCACATTATCAGCTAGTTCCCTGCCCTGAACAAATGCAGATTGTTCTGGGGATATCAGATGAGGCATTAAGGGCTTAATCCTCTCTGTAATCACTCTGGAAAAGATCTTATTTAAAAAGTTTGAGAGTGAGATGGGTCTATAGTCTGAGAAAGAGGTATTAACCTGTCTTTTAGGAATTAGGGTTATGAATGTTGCTGAGATGGCTCTAAGCATTGGGACTCCAACTAAGAACTCATTTACAGCAGATATTAAATCATCCCTAATAATGTCCCAACAGTGTTTGTAGAAAATACCTGTGAATCCATCAAGTCCTGGTGCAGCTTCCCCATCCATTGCAAAAACCAGTCTTCTTAGCTCCTCTGAATCTATCATCTTCATAATACTTTGATTTGCCTCATCTGTGACCAGCTCTGGTACATGCTCCAGTAATTCACCTGTAAAACTGTCATCCACAACTAACAAATCATCCATTAGTAATGTTTTATAATACTCAACAACCTCTTTTCCAATTTCTTCTTGATCAGTAATCCAATTGTCCTCTGAATTTTTAATCATAGCAATCTTCTGCTTGGAATGTTTGGCTTTAACAGTGGCATGAATTTTTTTTGTATTGGAGTCTCCTTCCTGTAGCCATCGAAGTCTTGCTTTTTGCTTCCAAAAGATTTCCTCAGAGATTAGAGCATGTGTCAGTTCGGCCTGTGCAAGATGAAGTAGTGCTCTATTCTGATCACTGGTATTAGATTGATAATCAAGTTCAGTTTGAATCATCTTTTCCTCAACTAGTTTAACATTATCATGCACATTTCCAAAGACTGTTTTATTTCATTCTTTAAGCTTCAGCTTCAGCCTCCTAAGTTTAACTGAGAAATTTAGCATTCCATAAATACCAGTATTAACCATCCAACTATTTTTCACAACATCTAAAAAATCAGAATGAGTTAACCAACAATGTTGGAACTTAAAAGACCTAACATTGTTAACTAAACCCTGATTTTCAAGCTTGACTAACAGTGAAGAGTGATCAGACCCAACTCTAGACTTGACTCTTATACTTGTATTAGGAAACATGTCATGAAAAGCTGAGGTTATTAAGCCCCTATCCAACCTTTCCCAAAATGTCCCTAAAACCCCATTTATTGTTCTTCTATTCCCTGTCCAAGTATAAAGGTTTCCAGTACAAGGGATCTCAGTAAGTGCATTGTCCTCTATAAACTCATTAAACTCCATCATGCCTGTCCTATATACTCAGAAGAAAATCTCATAACATTAATATCCCCAACATATATAGTAGCCTGGTCTCTATAATTATTCAATTCAGCCCAAAGATCCCTTCTAACTACTAAATTATGTCTAGCATAAATAAAGCATGCATTCCATAATGATGAAGATAAATGATGAGTTATTTCAGCCTTTATATATTGATCATGCAATGATTGTACATTAACTGAAAATTCATCATTCCATAGAATCTATATCTTGCCCCTAGGACCAGCATAGTAGTGATTATAACCTAAGTGAATAGCAATAGAAGAAATTTTACTACTGTCCACAAAAGGTTCAATGATAACAAAAAGGCCAATTTTATTCTTTCTCTTAATATTCAAGACTCTAGCTTGGGTATTTTTTTTCCTAATCCCTCTCACATTCCAGATACAGAAATTGATGTCAGTCATTGATTAAACTAGGGATTTAGGATCAATTTGAGACCTTGTTAAAACTGTTTTCTGAGTACTAGTATAGTCTTTATTTTTGCCTCTTTTCTTTCTAGTGGATACCAGTTGACTACTAGTATTTATGTGTGATTCATTTAACAATTTTTCAAACCTGCCCTATTCCATAGGTTCAAGGATGAAATCTCCTTCCTCTCTAGATTTTTTCTCTTGAGACCACTGCATATTTGGTATGAGAGATATTCTATCTAGCATAATATGATCATCAATAGAGAGGGAGGAATTTACTACCTTCACTACCTGTATGTTATTGCCAGGCTCCGATGCTTCAGGTTCCTTAGTTTCTGAACTTGAATGTTGTCCTGATTCTACATTCCTGTGTGAACCTGAAACAATCTCGACAGATTTGTTAGAATTGACCAGCTTGGAATTTTCATTTCCATTGAGCATTTTTGAGGGTGTGTCAAAGGAGCTCTGACTAGTATCTTGACTTTGAAAATTAGGATCAGAGATGTTTTCAACAATATTGACAAATGGAGTAACAGCTGCATTCAGGTCTGAAGAGTTATAGCCAATTTCATGATCTATGTTTGTATTAACTCCCTGTGACATAACCTTATGTGAATTATCCAATGTTTCAATTGGCTTCTCCTATTGGGGCTTCTCTTTCTGTAAAACAACTGGAGCTTTTTCCTTCCAAATCCTGTGACCTGTACCTGCATCAAGACCTTTCTTTTCCAAGGAGATATTCTCAACATTTTTGTTAGTACCAGCAATATCAGTAGCAATCACTTGTTTATCTTTATTAGACAAGCCTGAGGATGAAGCATGTTGATCATTTATATTGCTATCAATAAGTGTTGGTCTCCATGGCATAATATTTTTTGGTTTGGGTGCACTTTTACATGAATCATTTGTATGACCAATTTTTGAACAGACTGTGCAATAAAAAGGCAAACTTTCATACTCAATCCTTTGCCAATATCCCATATTTCTAAAACTTAACCAACTACTTCAGTAAGGGGTATGGTAATGTCCACCTCAACACATACCTTAGCCACATGAGGCCTTGTCTTGTTCAAGGTGGCTTGATCAACTTTAACGGGTGTTCCAACAAGATTACCAATAGACAATAGTGTATTTTCATCAAAAAACTGTCTTTTTAAACCATATAAAGCTATCCATACCGGTATGATTGGTGAATCTGCGTTTGGATCAAAGTCTGGGCTCCATTTAGTGATTCTGATGGAATATGAGCCAAAATTCCAAATTTTGTGCATCCAGCACCTGTAGTAATCTTCTGCAAGAGAGAAGTGGATTAGAACCTGGTGATTGTCTAGTAAATAAATTTCAACCTGACTTTTGAACCCAGCCGTTTGAAAATCTCGCCTAAGTTTATCCAATCTGGGTCGGGCCCTTGAGAATTTGCCCACAAGGGTGAGCTTTAGGGGCTCCTCGAGCTTGTCGCACTCTTCATCAGAAAAGTGCAGACCGGGCTTGCCCAGATGGTCTACTCTTGGCTTTGGATCAAAGGAAGCTCCAATCGGCCTCGGGTTCCTATGTGCTACAAACTGATTGCCCACCGCCTGTGCATAGGTCACAGGAGGGGCTGGAAAAGTGATTGGTGGTTCCTCCATGCGGCAGCGCCGACGAGATCGGAGAAACGAAGAACGGGTACGGTTTTCAGAAAGCTATGGTTTCAGATATCCATCACCGAATCCGACATCAACAACAGCACCGATCAATTACCCACAGCCCTTTAGTCTCCTTCCTTATCCTACTCCCGACGGTGGACAGCAGCAGACGCTGAAATAACGGGCCGGATAAGGACTCGGGATGATGGTGGAGTCTGGACGGAACCGGGTCGGAGCCTGGACGGATCCTGGGCGGAACCGGGACGGAGCCTGGGCGAAGTCGGGCCGGAGAGATGGTGTCACGATCGCCGGTAAAACATCCCTCAAGTATGTTCATCTTAATAGTTATGAATGTCTTTCTTAAATTAGTGTGTTTGTTGTTTAGTATGTGAATGATTTACAAAATATGTCTAAATACTGAAAAGATCTTTTTCTTCAAAATGTGATCAGGAGAAATGTGACCAGATGTTTCTGTATGATGACGAAGGTGTATCAATATTATTGATAAGAAATATCTTCAAAATGAGGATGGAGTCTCCTTATTATTTCTGTATGAGTTTTTGTCATTTACTTGCATGTTTAGTTGTTCCTTCTTCTTCTCTTTTTCATTGTAATGATTTTTTCCATATTAGCTCTTGATTTTTCTGTTTATAGTAGTTGTGGTTTTTTAACGCTACGAACTAAATTTTGTTATGTTTAAAATTAGTTAACAGCTTAAAAGGTATGTTACATTTTTCTGGAATTCTTTTACCTTTTTGCTTCTCAATTTTCATATGTTTCCAATTTATGTTCTACGACACAGCTTTGCTGCCAAGTTAATCAACATTCTGTTACTAAGCATCAATTATTACAGATTTTTTTAACAAGTCATTTCAATTCAAGTTGATTGAGCTTATCTCAATTCATTCCAAGTTTATTTAATTACGTCGGGTAAATTTATTTTTCAATTAAAAAAGCTTAGCTGAATTTTCTTTCATTATCACCATAAATCACCATAATTATCTCTTTATTATATTTATTATGACAAATCACATAATTAATCATGTACAGATAATGATAAAAGCGTACCAATGTGGTAGCCCTGACTCTCATATATATACTCAATATTTACATGGAAAAGTCTATACTAGCCTTTACCCTAATACACCCCCTCAATCTTTACGGGGTGCAATTACGGATAGATTGGATCTATGTTTAGAAAACAAATCACTAGAAAGACCCTTAGTAAATATATCAGCAACCTGCAACTGTGTTGGAATCGAATGAACTCGGAGACCACCATGGGCAACCATTTCTCGAACAAAATGATAATCAACATCAATATGTTTGCTACGATCATGCTGAACCGGATTGGCCACAAGATATGTCGCAGAAACATTGTCACAATAGAGAGTGACCGGATGACGAAGATAGTACCCAAAATCTGCAAGCAATTGACGAAGCCAAATAGTCTCCGCCGCAGTGTAAGCAACAACACGATATTCTGCCTCCGTAGAGGACTTCGACACAGTAGGTTGTTTCTTTGAGCGCCAGGAAATCAAATTCTTCCCCAGGAACACAGCATAGCCTGTGGTGGAGCGACGAGTGTCCGGACAACCAGCCCAATCAATATCGGAATAAGCAATCACCATCTCCGGAGAATTTGCGGCATGGAGAAAAAGACCAAACTCCATACACTAGTGGACGGACTTAGATTTCTAGGCGGTTCATTCGTACCATTCACGGCATTTTGGAAATGCCGTAATGGGTTGTGCCGTAAAATGGCACTTCTTCTGGGCGGTTAATAAAACGCCTTAAATATGCATGTTGCGCACGGCGGTTCAAAACGTCGTGTGCAGCGTTCAAAAAACACCCGGTATACCTGTTACGAATTCGCCACCTCAGGTCGCCTGTGTCTGTAAATGTGAGTGATACGATATCACCGCCAGTGATCGCCTATTAAGGCAAACTCGCTTGTGTTGGTCGCTTGTTTCTAATAATACACAAGCGAGATCGTAACCAGACTCGCTAGGGTGAAGCAGGCGAGACCGCTGGCGTATTCGCCGGAATATATGGGAATATTAAATTTGAAAAAAGACTCAATGGTCATGGTGTTACGGTATCATGTATCATCTCGCTTGTGGTCGAAAAAGAAAAGCGAGTTCGCCTTCTGGAGGTGGCGAAACTAAAAAGCGAACTCGCCACCTGAAAATGTAGCCAGACCAGATGGACACAAGCGGAGTGGGATACGACACCGCCAGAAGAGGCGAATATTAGGCGACGTCGTGCACATATTTGTTGTAGGGAATGTGGTTGGCGAATTCGCCTATTGAATTCGTCTATGGAGGCGAATATTTGAGGCGAAATCGGTTGAGGCACGCCAGGGGCAACAGAGTCTAGCAAGCGAGTAGCCAGGCGATGTCGCTTTTGTGGGCGAATTTATAGGCGAGGCCGTGTGTATGACCGCTTGTTATATTGTAGTAGAAGGCGTTCCAGGTAGCGATCTAGCTTCTGGATTCGACTTGAAGCGAATAAGGTAGCGAATTCGTTTGCTTGCAAGACAGAATTGTGTAATTATTTGTTAAAATTGACCCGTTTCTTTCGAAACATGAATCGGGATACCCGACTCAACATAAACCTGTCAAATTCAAATCCAACGCCCCTATACTAATACTAAAGATGCATAACCTAAGCACACAAGTGCGATACCAATGTCAAGCCCTACCAAAAAGAGAGACAATACTTTTTCATGCCTTGGGGAGGTTAGGGACCTGTGGCCTTGCAATGGTAAACGCACGGTTGTGGACCAGATATTTAGCCATTTGGTCTCTTCCGTCGTTAAGTTCTTGCAAGGAGAAAGGAGTGATATCATCCACGAATACCTATGATGGAAAATAACGCTTATTAGGAAATCTCGACGAATATAAATGAGATTAGACGCGTGTAGCGTACCTTTAGAAGATCTAGCATGTCTTTTTGAACACCATCCACCACCATCAAACCAAAGATCATTGTGTAATAGCCACATTCATAGTTCGATGATTGCTTCCTAGACTACAAAAGTGTTTAAAACATAAAACATTACTATACTTATGATACTTTAAACGCAAATGTTGATTTTTGAAAGGACGTGATAGCATGAGCACAACATCTTACCCGAATGTTTATAAGGTGGAAGTCGAGGAGTGTTTTGTCGTTCACTTGAAGAATTGCATTATCAAGGAGATCGGCGAATGTTCGTGATGGAGGGCGGTGGAATGGGTCTATCCAATATACTTGCTTTAAAGCGGGTATTATTGCAACAAAGCTCCAATGATCACTACAAATCACATGAAAGCATAATGGTCATAAAAAAAGAATGCAGTAGAGCAAATACAATATATTTAGCATGAGTAATAGAGCAAATTGTAAGGTATACCTCTCGAGATATGGTCCGATCCATATTTTCTTTGATTTGTCGGAGAGAGTAGAATTCAAGTAATCAAGTCTTTGCCTATTGCTCTCCATACTAGCTTGCAAATGCATTGGATGCAAAAATCCAATGAAATGCTTGCTCCGGTGATAGGCATGGTGATGCAAGAACCTGTGAATGTAGTAGACAATCATGACGAGGATGTAATCATATATGGTTTGATAATTGAGTATTCTCATGAAACACATACAAATGGCTTACATTTGATTAAGGCAAAGAATGGTGGCGGGAAGTTCATTGAAATTCCAGAAATATTCAAAATCCCCCTATGGTACGTGGATGTCCTTTGTCATAGTAAAGCACCTTTCATTTCCGAGAAAGGCATAGCATGCATTCTTGTCGTGCGAGGATATCAAATCATAAAAGACTCGGACGAAGGGTGGAAGGGCTTTCATAAACTCCACGAGCATGGGGTCTAATGTTTGTCTAGCTATAGGCAAGGCATGCACGGGTATTTGTGGATTTTGTGGAGTTTGTGGTTTCCTACGGGGTATGGAGGTGGATTTTTCATTAAGCACCAACCATTTTGGCCATAGAACAAGGAAACCTTTAACCTCCCCAACTCTCACCATCGGTGACTCCTTCACAGGTAGCATTTGTTGTTCTATCAAAACATCGGTAATGCGAACACTAAAAAATCCTGCGGGGATGTCAACACGATTGTGTTTCACCGCACTTGGGTCGCATGTGCCATTGGCGACATGGAGTGGTTTTGATTTGGTACCTTGCGAAACATATAGTTTGCAAGGGGGGTTCTATCATAAATGAAAGCACAAGACAAATCATCATCCAACTATTTTTAGAAAGAGATTAGAAACCAACGATGTTCTAAATTAGCAAAATTTGTACTAACCTTATCAACTTGAATGGAATGCGCCGCATTCAACTTGATGGGTGATGAAGGTGGAGTAGGAGGCACTAGTTCCTCGTCCATTTCCACATTCTCACCTTCATCCTCCACAATATGAGGTGATGCTTGAGAACCCTTTGATGATGGTGGAAGATGTGGTTGTGTACCTCCTAACCTCTCGATGTGGGGATAGTTGGTGTGTTGTGCTATGTCTTTCATCATCTCCCTCAAATCCTTCATTTCCGCCTTTGTCGCCGCCACCTCGCTCAAAGCTCGTTGTAGTTGTGATGGTTTAGGATTGCCCCAACCTTGCTTAATCCCAAAAACCTCTTCTTGTGTCGCGTAACCTCCAACACCTAATGCTCTTCCCGGGTGTTCCTTTTTCTTCCCAAGAGCAAAAGCCTCATTCAAGACATCCTTCTTCCCACACGGGATAAAGGTACCCTCCTCCTTTTGGCGCTCAAGAAGTTCCTATTATCAAATATGTTGTACTAGGTGAAAGTGGTTGTGAAGAATATTTGAAAGCAACAACAAAAATAAATAAGACTACAATAGATAGTAAGATAATGTAAGATAGATAGACTAACCACCCTCTTTGCACATTTTTCGGCATCCTCCGAAGTGAACTTACCATCTGAGTCTCTAATTCGACCCAACACGAAGAGTTTTTGTCTAGTATAATCCTCGGCGTCCTTTTCCACTACGACATACCGAGCTTCCGCCTCGTCCATCCCCCCTAATACCAACTCCTTCACTAGTTCCTCCTTCTCCTTAAGCCCCTCCTTCTCACCTACACCCAAATACCCCGACCTACCACCGGTGTATGGCATTGTTATTGATTTCGCCGATGTGACCTTCTTGTCCCATTTCCCCTTTGCACAAGAAGATACCGTATCACATGTCATCATTAATGTAATTAGATAAGAGGAGGTTATGTCACCGAAGTTATAGTTTGTGACTCACCGAAGTCTTATTTTCAAGCGATGCTTGCTTGAAGGCCTCCCACGCATCGGTTGTAATATGATTGTATCGGTCCCTTGGATCTTGACCTAGCCTCTTTCCCTTCTCATACAAGTAGTCTTTTCTTAGAGCATGCTTGTGCTCGCGAAAAGCTTTGGAGACGATGTTGAATGCCTTCTTTCTCACCACTTCCATGTCATTAGATTCTATTTCAAAAGGTCGCTACGCCAAAATATGTAGGATGTATTATGTCTACATATTATGAAGAGGTATAATATTGAGTAGATAGATCATTGAAAGGTTAAATGTTACTTACTTGGCATTCTACCCAAACTTCCTCCTTCTTTTTTGACGGGACGGTTCTCCAATTATCCTCCGTTATCTCAATAAACGTTCTTCCAACTTGGCCACACCAACTTGACCATTTTGAACGTTCTTTTTTTGGTCGGTTGCATACACCCTTAGCATTAAATCCTATGTGTGTTAGTTCTCCTCTTCTCATTCTTCTTTGTAGAACTCGACAATGTGAGCGGACTTGTAGGCCTTTCTTCGAGTTGCTACCTCGCTTCTTTGGTTGGGCACTTGAAGTGGTTGAAGTGGTCACCATTGCTATCTAAGGATGGATAGAAATTGTAACTTAACTAATTAGCACTATTATGACTAGGTAAAACAACAACAAAACCATGTTGAATGAGTTGTAGAAGTAAAATAACACAAGCATGACTAGTTAAAACAAGGAAAAAACGGATTTGTTGAATTGTATAACCAAAGTGAACCTAAGGTAGGCTAACATGTTAGAATGCCACATGAAAGTAACAAATAAAGGGAGCTATGGCTTCTAAATTTGATTTTAACATAGTCATGAAACATAAATGTTATGGATAGGGACTAAGCATGGATAATGTCTACTCAAGCATGCCATTCAACCAATATATCTCAAAAAGTAACTAAATAAGATGTGCTTTGAATAATACTTCAAATTTGAGTCTCATACCTTAATTGTAGAAGAAGATATTAGTTGTTTGTTTCTCTTAGACACACAAAGTAGCGAGATTTGTAATATTCAACCAAAGTTGAAGGAGATTTTTGGGTTTTTGGTCGGTTACAAGCTTTACAGGGTTTAGTTCTTCACACAAAATATATGTGCTAGATTTGAGGGTGAGTTTGTGGTTGGTTTTGATGAGATTTCACCAAGAAATGAGGCAAGAATGGATTTGGAATGTAAGGATTTGAGATGGAAGTTGAGGGGGGGATAAGGTGAGAGAGAAGGAGGGGTACATGGGAATGAATGGTGAAAATGGTGAAGAGGTTAGCAAAATCCGGGATAAAAGATATATATAGTATGGTAAAGTTGGACAAAACATGCCTGAATAGTATATTTGGTCGGTTACTGTTTAACCAGGTTACGATACCGCAACCTGCATCGGCTAGAGGCGAATACCCCTTGCGGTATCGCTAGCTAGCAAGTTGATGAACCCATAATAATTATTTTCTGAATATTTGCTACTTTGTTATGCAATTAATATTAACATTGTGTGTTCCATGAGTTGATGTATATTAAAATTTAATATGAAAACTTATAAATGAAATCAGATTTTATCTGCACATAATATTACTTGAGTTGGTTGCAACGATGACGTCTGTTATGAAAGAGAATTGTTGTGACATGTTATATATAGTCCTATGAAGAGGTATCTGAAATTGTTAACTCTAATCCATATCCATGTTTATTGTAAAGCATTTGGCATAAACTGTTTAGATACGTATATGATGGGACTACGGGTTAATACCATTAGTTCGTTAACCAAATGTTACACTAGTGCAGACACGAGCAATAGGACTTTCTACATTAGCCACGTGTTGATCACCATCGAATATACATGTATTTGACAACTTCTGACTGAAAGTGTAGACATTTAGTTCTTCTGTAATGCATGTGGTATTACTCATAGTCTGGATGATGTTATACATACAGGCAACGTCGTTACCCCGTTAAAGAGCCGACTTCGCGATCACACATCTCGGGAGCTAATGAAGGAAAAGTATCCAGTTTTAGATGAGAATAGGGGTGGTAATTGAGTCAACACGCGAGTAATTCGAGATCGACTCGGTCAATACTCGGACTAAACACGACTCGATCTAGCTCGACTTGAAAAACTCGTGCGTAACTCGGTAAGTATAATCAGTTGCAAGTTTATAATATTATTAGGTTATACTATATTAGTTCAATCATCTAATCTAGCTAGTTTTCTGTTACTACTCAATATTGAATAAACTAATTAATTGCATTGGTATTTAAATTAATAATTTCTAAGGATGCTAATAATTTCAATATTGAACAGGTATTTAAACGCACATATATATAATTAGAAATTTTCATAGTATAGAAGTAGTAAAATTTTATTTAAAAAGAGAAAAAAACAATTCGAGTTCGAACTCGCAAGTAGTGTCGATACTCGATAAATAATAACGAGTTCGAGTTGAGTATGGTATTATTAACTCGCTAGTTCTCGAGTCGACTCGAACATGGTTAATATAGTTCTCGAGTCTAGACGAGTTACGCACTACTCGCTTGATTGAAGGTTGTGATTCCCAATCTCGATGATAAATGGGTTTGGTTTTTATCGTGTGGGTTGCCGGGCATGGGTTCAGGGTTTAGGGTTAAGGGTTTGATGATTGTACAGAAGCGAAATCGCTACAACCTTCGCCTACAAACAAAATTGAGGCGAGTTCGCCAGTTGGTTGAAATTATAGGCGAACAAACAGGCGAGTTCGTTTCATAGTGAAATCCACGCGCGACGTTCCTGACACGATTTCGTAACCAATTTCGCCCACAGGCGAATGGAAGGGGCGAGTTCGCCAGCGTATTTTAATTTTTTAAAAAAATACAAAAACAAGTTTTGCGGGTGGCGATTTCAGAACCCCCCCAACTTCCACCCGCAAAACCCTAAATCCCCAAATCGGAAAATCCCTGCAACACCATGGGCCGGAGCAAATCAGCCGGTAAAACCCTCAACCCACCAGCCCCCAAGCGCCAGAAGACCACCCCCACTGCTCAACCCGATGCGGAGTCGGCCGGAATGCGTGAAGAGACACTCGCCGACCTTCAACCTCGCCGGAGACGCGATCGCCCGGCCGGTGGATCTACAGGCGGCGGCAGCGGCCATACTTCTGGAACCTCCCATCACCGCAAACCCGCCACCAGTCCGTCGCCGCACCGCCACACCGCCACCAGGAACCCGCCTGAAACTGGTGGGCCAGCCGAGAATCCGACGGGTAACCCTGCGACTGAGGAAGATGAGGAGACGTCTCTGTTCGTCAGCACAAAGGCCGAGACTAGGTACGAACAATTTTCTCGTCGCTTCTTGTTGAATGCTAGGGTTTTTGATGAAGATCGGATAGAGTCGTTAGGGTTTGGTAAAATTGTAGACTATTTTAAGGCGACGCATCTAGAAGGGATGTTGATGTCGAGAGAGCCGGTGCATAAGGATGAGTGTTTACAGTTTTATGCAAATATGACTTTTGCAAAGGACGCCGAAGAGGGGGAGACAATGGTTAGGGGAGTAAGGTTTAAGGTTGATAAGTATTTGATTAATGAGGTGATAGGTTGCCCGTATGTGTCGGTTGACCACTTAAGGCCGTTAGATCCAAACGGTCCTTACGAGTGTTACCACACCCAAAACTTCCCATCTTTGTCTAGTTTGAACCCCCTAGAACCCGTTGCTATGCGTAGAAAATACTTTAAGTCGCGTAGCAAGTTGGAAGGTACTCCGAAGAAGTACAATATTGGCGTTCTCACTCAGGAGCAGAGGTTGGTGTTCGAGTTGATATGCTCGAATGTCATGCCATCGGGTGGTCACCCTTGCGAGCCTACTATTGCCAATTTGATGTTGTTCTATTACATCATGGAGGGATTGAAGATCAATCCAGGGTACGCGATTGTGAAGTACATGCTGAAGCGTGCCAAGGACAAATCTGATGAAACGATCCCATATGGCCAGCTTATCACGGCGATGATAAAGAAGAAGGGTATTAGACCGGTTAGTCGGCCAGAGCCAGTTATGCACTACACCGAGAAATGGCTGCGTAGCAAGGGATTGGCACTTGGCGCCGATGGGGTCATAAAGAAGAAGAAGGATGGTGCTTCGAGTTCAAGTGCGCGTGGTGTTTTGAGTCCGAGTAAGTCGATTCTACCCAAACTTGGTATTTTATTAGATTTATTTGTTTGCGCCTATACAATATTCTAATGGATTTGATGTGTTTTGGCAGGACGGGAACTTCAGTGGCGTGAGCGAATGGTCGTGATGATGGGACAGCTTTCAGCGGAAATAGAACAGGTGAAGTTGGAACAAGCCAAGGAAACGGAGATGATATTGGAGTTTGGCAGGATGCTAGACTTGAAACCTGAGCTTAGCGACGAGGAAGGGATGCCAGACTTTTCCGTTCAGCCTTTGCCACCAATGGACGCGGAGGCGGATGACCCTGAAAGTGAAGCGGAACCAGAAGAAGAGGATCCAGAAGAGGAGGAAGCACAACAGCTTGACGAGCCCGAAGGTGCTAAGGATGGAGAAGATCCCGTTGGTTCAGATGGTGGCCCGTTTTCTCCGGACGAAGATAATGACGAAATGTTCAAGGTTGTCTTCAGAAACGAACAAAGCCATAATGAGGATGCGCAAGAGTCGTCGGAAGAGGAAGTACAACAGTCGTCCGAAGAGGAAGTACAAGAGTCGTCGGAAGAAGAAGATGACGAAGACGGGGGCAAAGAGGAGGGTGGTCAGGATGACTGTGATAGTGACGAGGACGACAGTGATGACGCTTAGCATATTTCACCGTTTGTTATTATATACTACGGTTTTGTTGATTTTGTACTTAAAACTCGCAACATCGTTTAGTTGCATTCTTTTGAGACTACTATTATTGTTAGCCAATCAAATATATTTCAAGTTAATTAACTTCAATCTTGACAAATACTACAACTAACCTTGATAAAACATGAAAATTCGTATGAAAAAAATATTGCATAATATTACCAAGCGAACCTGGAAGCGAATTCGCTTCACATATTTCCACAAGGCGATAGAAGGCAGCGAACTCGCCTACTCTGCCGCCTATAAACATTTAGGCCTCAAGAACTCGCCACCAAGTCCGCCGTGTGAAACAGAAGCTAACAAGCGTGCCAAGAGGCGAACTCGTAAGGTGAGGCGAACGCGGCAGAGATACCGCCTACCCTAACGCCTACAACCGTATATGTCTTGCGACCTCGCGACCAAGTCCGCCGTGTGGAACAGAACCTAGCAAGCGTGACAATAGGCGAAATCGTAAGCATTGAGGCGAATAAAGAAGCGAGTTCGCCTGTGGAAAGAAGGATTTTAAAAAAACACAAGTACAGAACATGTATATACGACGCCGTTTGACACACAGGCGTTGAATAGAGGCGAGTTCGCTACCACGTCACATCAATTTTCCCACATCGGTGGAGTAGCGTCCAATTGATCAGCTTAAATATGTGACCAAAACTAAATGGTTCGATAAGTCGCCGACCCGCGCAAACTGCCCATGAAACACCATGCCTGATATACACATATACTATACATACACTATACATATACATTAATTTTTTTTTAATTGGACGTTACTGTAATTAATTACAATTTCAGTACTCTAGTTGCGGAATTAACAACTAGAGTACTGAAATTGTAATTAATTACAGTAACGTCCAATTAATTTTTTTTAAAAAATGTGTAATTTCTATCACAGATATTTTTTTTAATATATAAAATTAACAAAAGATATCATATTAAATAAAATATAAAATATTACTATTAAATAATAGTTTGACTATTTATGTGCAGAAGTTTTGCGTTCGGGACTCCGGAACAATAGAACCAAAAGGCCAAATTACACTAGTGGTCGTGTTATTGTGATGAGTGAGTTCCAAGTGTGATCGGCCAAAGGCCAATTTTTTTTTATAACTACCCGAAAACGAAGGCAAAGTTTGACTCATCACGTGTGAATGAGTCGAGTCGAGACCGAACACGGGTATCCTCAAACTCGACTCGTTATATATTTTGAGAGCTCGAACTCCATATCGTCCTGTTTCAAAAAAAAAATTTTGTAATTATTACCAAATAAATTGATATATTAACCATATACCGAATTATATATACCTTATTATATATATATATATATTTATTTATTTGAATAAATAAGCACGTTGAGCCGAACGAAATCAAATGTAAAAGTTTAGAGTCGACTGCGCCACATATTCGAACGAGTTCGAGCTCGAGATCTAGCTTGGTCAAACCGTGCTCGAGGTCGAATGGTCGGTTGGTGTTCGTGCTTCACTCATTATAGCGATGTTCATTGATCGTGAGCGATTAAAAGAAATTGGACATGAAAGGGTATACTACATCCAGAATTCGACCTACCAAGTTCATAGTTGATCGCAAATGTGTACAAAAAAACAATTTGAAATTACATAAAGATTCATATATACTCCTATTTCAATATTAGTTAAAGAATTTATTTTGTTTTAATACTGACGAACTCGCCTATCCAATTCGCTTGGAGGCGAGTGGCCAAGCGAACTCGCCTCCACGTCACATCAATTTTCCCACATCGGTGGAGTAGCGTCCAATTGATCAGTTTAAATATGTGACCAAAACTAAATGGTTCGATAAGTCGCCGACCCGCGCAAACTGCCCATGAAACACCATGCATGATATACACATATACTATACATATACTATACATACACTATACATACACTATACATATACTATACAGTGATGAGCGATCAGAGTGTTGAGTGCATCTATCAGATCTGTGGCCCAAAGGCCTATATTTTTTAACAATGAAGCGAACTCGCCTGCCAGCTCGCCTGTAGGCGAGTTACAAGCGAACTCGCCTTAAATCGCCTGTAGGCGAGTTACAAGCGAATTCGCCTCCACGTCACATCAAGTTTCCCACATCGGTGAAGTAGCGTCCAATTGATCAGTTTAAATATGTGACCAAAACTAAATGGTTCGATAAGTCGCCGACCCGCGCAAACTGCCCATGAAACACCATGCATGGTATACACATATACTATACAAATATTATACATATACTATAGAGTGATGAGTGATGAGAGTGATGAGTGCATCTATCAGTTCCCTGGCCCAAAGGCCTATATTTTTTAACAACGAAGCGAACTCGCCTGCCAGCTCGCCTGTAGGCGAGTTACAAGCGAATTCGTAACAATATTGAATTGATATAATAACAAACAAGCGAACTCGACGCTTAAATCGCCTGTAGGCGAGTTACCAGCGAACTCGTAACGTTGACAAACATAAATAGTCAACTGCTGGGCCCTGTCGATCAAAACTCAGATCCCCAATTTTTCCCCCAAACTCACGCAAAATCGCTGCTTCCTCTGCTCACCCACCGCCGACTAGCCACCGTCAAGCCGGAAATTTGCTCCCCCACTACCATATTCCATACATCTGGTAAGTTCCTGACCCGTTTCATCTTACTCATTGTTAATCTGGATGCCATGTTTTCAAATTTTTAAGTTCATCAGTATTTTAGCTTTCTGTTGATTTTCTTTGTTGAAACTGGGGTTCAATCATAGGAATAGGATTGATGTTAGGTATTCTTGATAGGTACTTTGGTTAATTAGAAACATGGCTCCGAGGGAAAAGAAGAAGGTTGAACAATCGAGCGAGGTTATAGTTTTTGATAAAACTAAGTTTGTCAGTGAATCTGCTTACCTCAAGTATAGGAGTTTTGAGGATGCTAAGTCGCAGTTGAACACCTTACTTGTGGTGGATGAGAGTAAGGTTGAAGAGCTAGGCTTGAAAGGGGTGTGGGGCTTGCTACATTATTCGGGTGCGGACACATTGATGAAGGTGAAGGACCCGGGTTATCAAGAGGAGACAATGCAATTCTACGCTAATTTCCGACAGGAGTCTGATAAGTGGAAGACCAAGGTCAACAAGAAGGAGTTCGAAATAAGTCCTGAACTGTTCAATGCAGCCCTCAAGAACACGTACGAGGATGATGATGAACCAGTGGACCTTTACATAAGGGGTGACTGGCCAAGTGAGTCGATCTTTCCAGCCGCGAATTTGCAGAAATTGGGGTTGGAGCACTTCGGCCGCCAGTTAGGTCCGCTTGGAAGGCCAAAGGAGTACAAGCTGGGACAGCTTACACCCGAGCGAAGGATCTTGTATGAGATGGTGGCTACCAATATTGTGCCCAAAGGGGGTTACCTCCAAGAGCCAAACTTCACCACTTTGGTCACTTACTACTTGTTGGCCTCGGAAGTGATGATAAACCTCGGGTACACCATGTTTCAACACATGAAGGACAACGTGGTTGAGAATAATACGGTGGCTAAGAAGTTGCCCTACGCAAACTTCATAACAATGTTCCTCCGGTCCAAGCATCCGAAGTTGAAATTCTCCAACACCGCCAAGCCGTGTGAGTACTACACCAAGGAATACTTTGAGAAGAAAAAGTGGTCATTGGTTGGGGGGACTTGGCAGCCAAACAGAGAGAAGGCCGTGGAGCCGGAACCTGAGCAAATCGGAGGTAAGGGGATACAAATTATATTTAAGTTCCATTATATTGTGTTCAATATCTAAATTTAACATTTTCAATGTTCTCCATTTACTAGTGAGTGCGAAGCATATTATAAGGGGCTTGAAGAGTCGAACTTCGCGATGAGGACAGAGCTTGCTAATCTCCGCAAGACGGGGTGGAAGAACAGTCACTTGCTTCGTGGTTTTCTAAGAGCATATGCCCGAAAAAATCCTTCGGCGGCCACTCCTGACAATGAAGACCAGACAGGCGGAGACAACTCTTCCTAGACATGTGGATGTAGTCTAGGGACGTTTTTTCAAATTGTATTGCTACAATTTAACGATTTTTTCGTTTTGATTGCATTATTCAATAAAATTTGGTGCTTACAGTTCATATGCGCTTATTGTTTAAATTTGATATAAATTACATATAATTGTTCATGTGTTAAACCGGTGTCGATATAGTCTTTTATAGTGTTGCTAGTACTAAAATACTATTTATGTAAAGTCAGAAACGAACTCGCAACCAAATTCGCTTGTGGTGTTATAACTGAAGCGAGTTCGCTTCTAATCTCGCCTGTTTCAACAGAGTCTAACAGACGACTCAAGAAGAGAACTCGCCAGTAACAGGCGAGACGGCTTACGGAACCGCCACCACCTAAATGCCAAGGCATAAAGTAAAACTACAAAAACGACGTAGTTTCAAGGTTGGCGATTAGAGATACGATGTCGCCTCTAGTAACGCTTACGGGCGATTTGTACAAGAGAAGTCGTCTTTATTTACGCCTATGCTATGATTGAAACACGTTTCAAGCATACATGAATACTAATTCAGTCCATACCAAATGTATATGCTGAAAACTTAAGGTTTTTCCAATTATATACTAATGTTTACATATTCTTTGGTTGATTCCTCTTTCGCTTCGTTGGTTTTCCAGCATTGGTGATCCAAATGCCCTCCGTGTGATCGTTCTGCGCAAAATACCTTTTCAAACTCGCCTCGTCTTCAGTTAAGGTTTCGTTAGGCTCTAAACCCAGAAGGTCCCCGATATCTGTTCCAAAGCTGCGATCCTCGTCATTGCCATTGTGAAGAAGCGCCTGCTTACCATTCACCACAATCTCCCACCGGTTATCCTGTGGATCCGTCACATAAAACACTTGGTGCGCCTGAGACGCCATGATAAACGAATCACCTTCAGAGCCAAGAACACTGCGATTCACCAGGGTTGTGCCGTAATCCTCTTTCCGCACCCCGCCACATTCTTTCACCCACTCACACTTGAACACTGGAATTGTGGCACTGATAAAGTCAATCTCCCAGATGTCGGTGATCGTCCCGTAGTATGCTTCGCATCCATGAACTGCCTCACCTGGTACTACCACACCATTGTTTTGGTTAGTTGACCTCTCATCCGACCATTTGGTTCCAAAAGTATAACCGTTTATGTCGTACCCACCAAAAGAGGAAACAGTGCCGAGGGGTCTTCTACATAACAGCTTGACAATATCAGGATGGTCCCCTTGCTGAATGTGAGCTTGCAGCCACCGAACGAAATTGGCACAATGCTTTTCCAGGATCCTCACATCACCGACAGTCCATGCATTTGACACTCTAATCTGATCCATGTGTATGTCAACATAAGGGGTCACCGCCTCGTGGTTTCTGAGGATATATAAATGGACAGCATCCATGTCGGCGGCGGTAGGACTAAACAAACTATGATGCTTGAGCCCGTGCCCGTCCACTCTACCATCGTGCCTAGCATTTGGGATCCCCACTGTGGCAACATCATTCATATAGTTGGTATAGAACTCAATAACCTCTTCTGCGACATAACGTTGAACTATACTAGCATCAGGCATATATCTGTTCTTCACGAAATGCTTAAAAATCGACATGTACCGCTCAAATGGATACATCAATCTCAAGTAAACTGGGCCACATAATTTTACCTCCCTCACCAAATGGACAATCACATGGATCATTATGTCAAAAAAAGGCCGGGGGAAAGTACATCTCCATCCTACACAAAACTTCCACCACCATTTCCTGCAACTCATCCAGCTTCTACCTGCTCACTCGCTTACGACATATGCACTTAAAAAAGTAACATAGCTTCGATATCGCCTTCCTCACGTGAAGAGGCAATGATCCTCGTAGAGCGATAACATTCAGCTCCTGCATAAGATTATGACAGTCGTGTGACTTCAATCCCGCCAGCTTCAATTCTTTGGTATTAACACAATTACGGATGTTCGAAGAGTAACCTGTTGGAACCTTAACAGACTTCAAAGCATTACAGTAACGCTTCTTCTCCTCGGTCGACATAGTGTAACAAGCTGGAGGTAAATAAGATTTACCTTCTTCCTCTACAGGGGCTAGAGACGATCGGATACCAAGCTGTACAAGATCTTTCCGCGCTTTTAAGCCATCCTTTGTCTTTCCAGGGGTATTCATCAGCGTACCTACAAGTGCTTCACATACGTTCTTCTCAATATGCATCACATCGAGACAGTGACGTACGTCCAAATGCTTCCAGTAATCTAGTTTGAAGAAGATCGAACACTTCTTCCAACTTCTATTCGACGCCTTCTTCTTCTTTCCCTTACCAAATTCATGATCCATCCCAGTAACCTTTTCTAGAACCTCCTCTCCAGTTAAAGGGATTGGGGAGGGATCATGCTCTTCTCTCCCGTTGAACCAATTCTTTGCTCGCCTCCAAGGATGTCCCGTCGGAAGAAATCTTCTGTGCCCGAGATACACCGGCTTACCACCGTGTTTCAATTGACAATAACTAGTCTTGCTCTCACATATGGGACATGCAAAGTGACCTTTCACTGAATAACCCCCCAAGTTACCTAATGCAGGAAAGTCATTTATACTCCACAACAACATTCCTTGCAATTTAAACTCCTCATCACCTCGACTGCCATCAGGTATCCGAACACCCACATCGAATAATTTCTGCAAATCTTCGATCAAAGGCGCTAGGTACACATCAATATCGTTACCCGGTTGCTTAGGACCAGATATCATCATGGACAATAACACATACTTACGTTTCATCATCAACCACGATGTCAGATTGTAAATCACAACCATAACTGGCCAAGAACTATGGGTGCTAGACATGTTACCAAAGGGGTTCATGCCATCAGTGGATAAGCCTAGCCTCACATTCCTGGGCTCAGCAGCAAATTCAGGGTACCGTTCATCCATTTTCTTCCACTGATCTCCATCTGAGGCATGTGAAATAATGTCATCGTCCTCCCTAGCCCTATCCACATGCCATGTTAGCAACTTTGCATCCTCAGGATTTGCAAACAACCTCTTCAGTCGAGGAACCAGCGGAAGGTAATACACTACTTTAGCCGGCGTTTTACATCTAGACGGCGTCACACTCTCGCCGCATACCTCTACGGTCCCCACCTTTGACTTGTACCGAGGTTCATTGCAGACTCGGCATGTATCTCTATCTTTGTCATCTTCCCTGTACAACAAAAAATCGTTAGGGCATGCATGAATCTTCTGCATCTCCATTCCCATAGGACATAATATCTTCTTAGCAGCATATACTCGATCAGGACACAAGTTGTCAGTGGGTAGCAACTCTTTCACCAACTCTAACAATTCAGTCATCCCCTTGTCAGATATTCCATGGCGCGCCTTTAAATTCATCAACAACAACGTAGAACCAAGAACGGAATGTTTGCAACCCTTGTACAATGGTGTCTCTTTATCATTATACATCGCCGCTAACATGCTCGGCTTTCCTACCCAATCCATTGCCACGTCTTCCGCCATTTCATCAAGACAACCATCATAACGCAATCCATCTACCCCAAGCTTAACATCAAACTCTGCATCATTATGACTTGCACCTTCTCCATGCCAAACCCATGTTGTATATGTAGGATCAAAACCTCTACAAACCAAATGTTCGCGCACAACGTCTACATCCTCATAAATCGCGTTGTTAAGGCAATCTATGCAAGGACATCTTAGCCCACCCATTCTCTTTTCTACGCAATCCTTCCAACCAACATCAATAAACTCTTGAATCAAATCCGTATAACCTTGTGAGAGACGCTGATTCTCCAACATGATTTCACTACGACCCATGCTTAACAAGATACTATCAACAACGGTTTTGCTACAATCACTCAAACATTCCACAAATTTAGCACCCTAAGAACTCTACAAATCCATATAAACAAGCACATACACTAATCAAAAACAGTTTTCCCATTCCACAACCAATCAACAAAAAAATCAAAACCTCATACCTTTGTGTTCTTGGGCAAAATCAAGGCCTGAAAATGTGAGCAAAACTTGAGACAAAACAAAAGGAGAGTTCTTTTATCTACTTCTTTTATTTTCATTCCCGCAAAAAATCAGCTTTTATACACCCAGCTACGACACTGTTACGAATTCGCCATCAAATTCGCCCACTACATTTTAATACAAGCGAATTCGTAAACTGAAACGCCTCTGGTCATAACTATAGGCGAACTCGCTTCTTCAGTAACGCCTGCTGGCGTCAATACAAGGCGATTTCGCAACTACAACGTGTCTTAGCATGTATGGGCGAACAACTTTTCTTATTTCAGGCGGGTAATGCTGGCGAATTCGTCACTCTACTCGCCTATCAGCGAACACGGTTCAGAATTCGCCTAGTATTGACATTTTTAATACACTTTGGAAAACGCCTTGTTTTAATTGTGAAACGCCGTGTTTTTTATTTTTGCCCTAGGCGAACGGCAGGTTACGAGTTCGTAACCCAGTTACTCGGCGGTTCCGCCAAAATCTGGCCAAAACGCCGTGAAATGTGTGCCGAGAAACCTATGCTTGTGCACTAGTGATAGTGCCTTGCAAATACTTGAAAATCCTCTACACAGCATGAAGGTGAGTAGTACGGGGAGCATGCATAAACTGAGAAACCATATTAACAGCATAAGCAATATCTGGACGAGTCATAGTTAATTATTGCAATGCACCAACCATACTACGATATTCAGTGGGATCAGCAAGAAGGTCACCATCAACAGATGACAATGTAACTCTAGAAACACTAGGGGTCCGTACAGGTTTAACTGTGTGAAGATGAAACTTGCGCAACAAATCAGACACATATTTTTGCTGAGACAAAAATAAACCCTTAGGAGTACGAGACACCTGTAAACCTAGAAAATAATGAAGATCCCCTAAATCCTTCATATCAAACACAGAAGACAGAACAGAGATGAATTTGTGAACCAAGTCATTACTACTACCGGTTAGAACTATATCATCCACATAGAGAAGTAAGATAAGCATGTGACCTTTATATTTAAGAACAAACATAGAAGAATCACAACTGCTACATTTAAAACCAATGAATAATAAGAAATTGCTAAATCTGGAGAACCAAGCTCGAGGAACTTGTCGTAACCCATAAATGGACTTACGTAACTGACAGATGTGATGAGGACGAGAAGGATCAGCAAAACCTGGTGGTTGACGCATAAAAACTTCTTCATTCAAAAAACCATGCAAAAATGCATTTTTAACATCAAGTTGACGGACAGTCCAATTAAGAGAAATAGCAAGAGTGAGAACCAATCGCACAGTAGTAGGCTTAACAACAGGACTGAAAGTTTCAAAATAATCAATACCTGCCTGCTGGTGATTTCCGAAAACAACAAGTCTGGCCTTAAACCGCTCCAATGACCCATCAGAATTGTATTTAATTTTATACACCCATTTACATCCAAGCACATTGCGATTGAAGTCGCGAGGTACCAACTCCCAAGTATTATCTTTAAGTAATGCATTCATCACCATAAATTGTCTTTCATCCAGTAAAATGTATTAATTTTCAATTTTGTTTGTATTAACATTCTCACATTGTGAACATTTTGAACATTTAGACCTATATCGGAAGAATTCAATCAATTTAATGACATGGTATGTAATATATTTGGTATATTGGAGATATATCATTAGTGAGGAATTAAAATGTCATGCACATTCATATGTAATTTTTTATGAATTAAATTATTATTATTAATTAATCATATATGCATATGATATTTTAAAATAAATATTCCTGCATTGGCACGAGCATTATACATTGAATAAAACGGGCAAGTGTTGTGGTAAAAACGGGTACAATTGAATGAATTGATTGTATTCATTGAATAATGAAAAGAACAATTAATAAAAGTGAGGGCAAAATCTGTAATTACGCAAAAGTGAGCACCAGCTTTATCATTTTCTCCATTTCTTATTGTAAATACCCAAATGACTTCTTTGAAGGAAAATAGTCCCTTTTCCATATTACGATCCAATCGTTTCCATATTCTCGGCGAATCCACCTTGCCGGAGTCGGAAACAGTCGGAGTACGGCGGCGGTGATCTCACTGTAAGTAAAGCGAACACTTTCTCTATCTCTTTCATTCCAACTCTGATTATGATTTCTGCAATAGGTATATTAGGTTACTGTGATTAATTTAGGTATGTGAACAAAATTAGGTCTCCTGCGATGAGTTCCTGCCCAAAACGTGTTGTACGTGCAGAAGCCAACCTCAGCCAACTTCCAGATGACCTACTGTGCCAGATTCTGTCGTTGTTACCATCAAAGGAGGCTGCGAGAACATGTGTTCTATCAAGGAGGTGGAGACATCTTTTTCTCCGTGTTCCGAAGCTGATTGCCCTGGGTCGGTATGAATTTTTACCCCATCGATATCCTGAGATGGATCGAGAAATGCATCGTTTTGTCAACAGGTGGATTATGTCATCCGAAGAAGTTTCTGTCAATGAATTCAGACTCAAAACCACTTACTTCCCTGAAGAACCAGTCTTCTATCTATGGCTTACTACCCTTGTCTCACGCGGCATCAAACTTCTTCATCTGCAAAGTGATGGAATACATGGCATGGCTACTAAGATTCTGCATCCACCTGAGGGTTTTTTTCGATCAGAAACTTTGGTGGCCTTAAGTATTGTTGGAAGTGCGTTTATCCTCAAGGTTCCTCAAGATGCCATTTGTTATTCGAGCCTCAAGACCCTCCACCTTAAAGACTTGCACGTTGTAGATGAATCTGGCCAGTTCAGGTTTGTCGATGCCAGCTATCCGAAGCTTGAAGAGCTCTCTTTGCAAGATGTGTATTTCCTTTTTACCGAAGATTATGTGCCGCCATTGCGATTTAAAGGTGTTAAGCGGGTGCTCACCATATCCCTGGCTGCCCTAAAAAAGCTTTTAGTCGACTATGAAGGTGGCTTTAGTGTTAGGGTTGACATTGATACTCAACGTCTTGAGCATTTACAGTTCACTGTTGAACCAAATCCCGAAATGATAGTAAATTTTAGCGGGTCTGAGTCACTGGTGCATGCAAAAATATGTCGTTTGGATCCAGATGAATCGTACGTTAAATTTTTAAGCCAGGTCAACAATGTCAAAACGCTCCTGTTATCAGACCGCAAGTTCTCCCCAGAGGTATTCAAATTTTGGAGAATTGATCTATTTCCAGTGTTAATTTGCTGATTGGTCTGATTGTTTTTTCATAGGATTACGATGGTCTTGCTGGCCCTTTGTCTCCGTTTATCCATTTGACTTATTTAGAATTGTGCAACACCGAACATCAAACAGTATGGACTCTGCTCCACCATGCACCAAACCTGGAAGTCCTTGATTTTACATTGGTATGCAGTCATTTCAATAAATCTGTTGCTCAGTTTTACTGAACTGTAGAATGCAAAATTTTGTGTGTCATGTTGAACAGTTCTTTTTATGACATATATGCCACGCAACCAGTAGACATGTACTCGAGTCAGGGTTTTTGATTGCTATACATTGCTTTTAAAGGGTCTTGTCACAGTTAATTCTTATAACTTGAGTATGTAGACGATGAAATGTTCCGTCAGTGCATAAGATAATGAAAACACCAAACTTCCTTGCCCTTAGTTTATCATCTCAGTGTTTTGTGCTTGTCAATGTCAGTCGAAAGATGTCTGAACTTCGGTGGGGATTGTGGGATTTCTTATTTTCTTGAAGGAACTTAATTAAACTCCAGATGATTATTTTTCTTTGTTTTTCATCTCAGTGTTTTGTACTTGTCAATCCAATAAAGTCTAAACTTTTGTGCTATAAATAGGGATGGTGGAATTCTCCAAGGAACGGAATTTATTGACCAAATATCTGATGGTTTGTCTGTGTATTTCCGTGTTTGTTAAAGAAAGTTTAAGAATAGTAAAACCATTCCCAAGATTTGGTGCAGGCCTTCTCAAGATAAAAATAGAGGATAATGCAAGTGTAGTAATTGATGAACTGGTAAACCATTCTCAAGATGAAAATAGAACGTAACCTGCCTTCTTTTTTGCAGTCTGGTAAATATGAAGATGATTTGCCCCCAGAAGATGTGCCGCTTTGTTTTTCTCAAAGTCTTAAAGAAATCAGAATCAAAGACTATACATGGTATGAAGATGATGATGACATTGATGAGGATTATAGGGTAGGCAGCCACGAAGAGATAGTTCAGTACTTCTTGCAACACGGAGCAATGCTCGGGAGGATGAGTATTGGGCATTCAGAGAAGAAGACTGCTGAGTGGAGACATTATACTTTAAATCTGTTTCGGAACCTTAACCGCCTCTCACAGAATTGTGATATTGATCTCGAAGAAGAGCGTGGAATGGGCACTCAGATTGATCTCGAAGAAGAGCACTCAGACTCATCTTTTGAATAATTAGCTATTGCCTTTCAACTAAGCAAAACATGTTGTGTAATAGACTAATAGTAGCTGGTGACTGAATTTATTAATGTACTTGTTATTGCCTTTCAATTAGATTTTGTATTTTACTTCTTGATGAATTTTATGAAACCAACACATAAAAATGTTCCTTTTGGAGTCGGTCTTTTTATTTATTTATAATTTTAACAGTACACTATCTTTAAACTTTGATATTATTTAGTGATCTTATGAATTAGCTTTGAACGCAGCTAGGTGATCGTGATAAGAAGGTGATCTTGAAGTTTGGTCTGCATTCGGACCCTTATGTAGCAGCTTCCCTGGTTGGCATGTATGCAGAATGTAAAGTTCTTGATGATGCAAAGAAGGTGCTTGATAGAATGCCTGACAGAGACCTGGCTTCTTGGACTGTCATGATTGGGGCGTTTACTGAATGCGGGATTAGCAGATGAGGCTCTACAACTGTTTGATTGGATGCCAGAGGAAGGCGTCGAGCCAGATAAACATGCTTTAATACATGGTGAGAACTGACATGATTGATATGCTTGAGCGAAAGATAGAAAATGTTTCCCTTGCTTCCCACTGAATGAACCATCAGTCGGAGTCAAGGGTCCGACAGAAATGATGTTGTAGCTCCCAATGGCTTTGAGAAAATCATTCTCCAAGGCATCGAAAGTATTCACAAGCACATTTGGTTTGTCCTCACCATCTAGACCCTCCATTAATGCTCTGAGCGCTGGACATGAGATCACCTGAATTAAGCATGAAAGATGGAAGATCTCTGGTATCCAGCAATGGAAGACCTGGAAATTGAACAGGCCATTTGGGATCATTCATATCCACATTTTTCTTCACCTCATCTTCATATCCATGGAAATAATGGTAGAAAATTCCCATAACCATGGCTGGCTGGACCATAGAGTTGCAGATGGAAGGCGATACTCGCGCGCCAATGTAGCAGCCCATGGAAACCAGGGACTGTCGACCAGGCAGCCATTTTCAGAACTGGAGTTTATGACATTTCTAAGAGTAGTTGAGGGTATTACTGGAAGCCAGATATGCTTGAACTTGAAGCTTCAACAACAAGGGAAGCAAGCGAAACATGCTTGAGAAAATGTTAGAATTTTCTCAGAAATGTAGCAATGTTGGTGTTAGGCCAAATGTTAAGCATTTAATATGCATGGTTTGATCTCTTGGGCCGAGCTGGGAGGCTTGGTGAGGCATTGGATTCGATTTAAAGGATGGATATTGAAAAGGATGATGGGATATTGAGGAGCATTGCTTGCAGCATGTATAATGAATGGCCAGGTTGAGCTTGCAGAAAAGGCAGCAAGATCACTTCTTGATCTGCAGAAATGTACCGCCCACCTGGGGTTTAGCCATTTGATTCCTTGAAGGTATGGTGTTGGTTTAGCCTTTGATGAGCTGCTTATTAATGTCAGTTTGTATGCTTTAATCTTGTTGCTACTGAGTCTGAGGTATTTGAGGAACTTGGATTTTATATACATATCTTTTTGGGACAAAATTTTGCGCTTTCTTGTTCAAATGATCTTGTTTAGTTTGTTTGAGTGATTACTTTCACTTGTTTATTTGATATGCTGGTTGAAATTGTTTGATTGGTTTCTAGTCGCAACTTTAGCAACAGAAAATGAAAGCAAAGTAAACATCAAATCAAAACTGTAAATGCACAAAGGAATGAATTGAAATTCAATATTGTATTGAACTGAGCTATATCTATTACAATGAGAGTCTTAACTTTTTACAATTCTCTTTACTAAGAAGAGGTCAATCTCTCTCTAAACTATGATAATGTTTGGCCATGCTTGTGCTGAAGCTCGATAACCTGTTGTTGCTCGTGTACACACGTCAGCTGTTGGGGCCTCAGTCTGAGCACCTGCTGTAATAGATGATCCGTTGCATGTTGAGGCAGTGAGTTCACATCTACAATAGCAGGCTTTGAAGCTCCATTGTTGAGCCTGAGTTTCTTGGATTGTTGTTGTGGTGGAGCTTGTCCCAGAATTGTGAGTGCCTGGAGAATGGCTCTAGGCAGGGAAGGAGATGACTGTAGCAGCTGCCTTGCTTGCTCCTTATTGTGCATAGCCACCGCCTTCAAGTCGGAAAGTACTTGAAGCAGATGGTGTCGGGGCAACCCTGCTAGATGAACTGCTATTGGATCTGCTGCTTTCTTATCTTTTTCCGCTGAGTCAACTCGGAGCATTCTGCCGTTGAATTCATGGCCGTTCAGATTCCTGAGAGCGCTCCGGGCTGTTTCCTCGTCCATATATTGACAGAACCCGTAACCCTTTGGTTTTCCGGTTTCTTTATCGGTCACGGTTCGGAATGAGACGACCGGGCCCGCGATTTGAAGGACTTGTATAAGGTCTTCCTCTTTGGAGCCGTACGGGATGTTCCCAACAAACACTGAATTCGCCATCTTCTGAAACAATGAAATGGAGAAGAGGACTAGAGGAGGTGGATGTGAATGTGAAATGAGACCGCCGTCTGTCCGTGTATTTATAGAAAATAAATTAGGGATTCCCCAAGGATTAGTTTTCCCATTCTTCCTGGGAAAGGGGTTTGACCTGGTCCACGCGTCGTCTTCCCCTTCACATTTTCAAAATGAGTTCCAATTAATTTTAAATCTCAATTCTGCCTTTTCTTATTGTCATACTTGAATAGTAAAAAAATTTCATCTCATATTTAATCATTAATAAGTTATTAATTATATATCATCATAAATATAGTGTTAGATTCCTTAAATGATGTAGTTTTAGAATATTAAATTTTCATTTATCATTATTAAGTATAATAATATAAAGTTAATAATGGTTAAATATGATATGAAAATTTTTGACTGAAGAAGTGAGACAATATAAAAGGGACAGAGGGTGAATTTGATTATAATTTCATGACAAAATTACAATGTATTAAATTGGATTTGAACTAAGTGGTATAAAGTATTGTGACATTTTAAAATTCCTACTTAATACAATATTATGACAATTTTACCCTCTTATTGATTTTTAATTTTAATCAATTGTATATCATTTGCAAAACATTAAGCTCACCCACTACGAAACAATGAACATAGTTGGAATTTTTGCAAATGATATCAATTAATAAAAGGGTAAACTTGTCATAAAACTTTTTTTAAAAAAAGATTAAAATCGTTATAAGTATGGGAATTTATTAGACTTCTCAAACCTTAAAAAAAGACAATAGATCCAAGAATTCATCAATAATATGTCTCATAATTATGCAGGTTATCTGCACTTGAAGCCAAGAGCTTCCAAAAGAATAAATTAATTGCTACAATTAAAAAGTTTATGCTTGTAACTTATCAGAATATATCATCAACCACCCCTTCACATCGAGCAAATTAATCATCATTATGCGAAATAAAAGACTGTCAAATGTGGGGAGTGGTTGTGCATATTTGATAAAATATTCCTCCATTTGAGGTATTGATGCAGCTTTTTGTACCGATACTTCAGATGTGTTGATGTGTGTAGGATCTACCAAAAGGATCCCCTTCCTTTTGGCCTTCTATACCCTGAATTAAGAGAATCAACAGTTAAAGTTTTACTAATTAAATCTCAAGTTACCAATACTCAACTGATCTAAATGGATCGATCCTCTAAACTGGTTAGGGGATTCCTGTATAGCCAAAATTGCAGACAATTGAGACTGTGTGCGCATGTTAGTTAATAAATCTGCAACTGTATAGCCATGTCTGTATACATGAGCTATTTGAATACTAGCTCTAAATAAACTCAAATCATAACAAATTAAGACTGTACAATTGACAGTGTACAGATGATAAATTTTTCAAATCATTTATAGCACTCAAACTATCTGTTTCAATAATAAATGGTAAGTATTGATGTTCACCCATCTGAATGCCTAGCTGTAAAGTCAATAGCTTAATATGTTGAGGTGAGGTTGCATCAGTATATTTCATTTTCAGGGTTACAATCGCTCTACAATCTCGTATCGTATAGACCGATTCCAACTCTATCATTATTAATGAAAAGAACCATCCACATTTATTTTTAAACATGAATCTGGTGGCTCCCATTTTATTGATCTGATAAGGTTAAGATTCATCTGTTTAAGGAAGGGAACTAACCCATAGTTAACAAGCTCTCCATGCTTGACAACACTCCCAACTAGTGATTAGCTGTAAAAATAAGAGACGCTTTTAAACTATATTAGCAAGGATATCAGAGTTGGTTATGAGCTTATCATCATACAAAAAAGTATTCATTGTACATCATAATACCCAAAAGACTATGACTAAAGTAGTAACTATGAATGAAGAATGAGTTGTTGACTGTCCTTTAAAATGTAGATAGAATTTTGTTCTATGATTAACATTCAAGAAATGAGGGAAAAGAATACTCACAATCAAGAGCAGGATGCACAAAATCAAAGATTTGTACATTTTTCTCACAATCATTAAAGAAGTGACTCATACTATCCACAGTGCAACATAATAAACATTTGAATGAGAAATTAATACCATATTTACTAAGAATATCATAAAATGGAAGTAAACCAGTCACCAATCTCCAGATGAAAATAGCAATTGAGGAGATGTAGATTTATTCAGTAACTTTTTTTCATTGAGAACTGATCACCGATTCTCATTCCGAGTGAACTGTATGCAAATTGACTGTGAAATCACCTCTTGGAAATGTAGTCCATACCAGCCTATCCTTATATGTGTACTGAATCCTTGCAGCTTGTAATAAATTAAGAATATTGGTAGCCAGATTTGGCTTCACAATTGTTAAGTAATGCCTCTTCTCAGTATAAAATTTAGCAATTGTCAAATTTGAGAAAGATAATATTATATGATCATGCTAATTATAGAATAGGGACCAATACATAACTAGTTAGCATTTTAAAAAGGGATTTCTCCTATGCCTACTAGGACTGTAGGATTCATTTTAGCATATTCTGTTACAGCACAAATTATTTTCCATGTGTGAGAGTACCTATAAGAATTAGGCACAACCCATAGATAGACAGACCTAGTAGTATTATTTTACTGCATTTTTCACCATAGATTACAGAAGAAAGATTTTATGACCCCCTTATATCTCTGAACCCCAAACCATTCTCACTAGTTGGCAGTGCCATCTTTGACCATCTCCTCCAAAATTTCCTCTACCCTTCATTTTTCCCCCAGAAGAATCTAGTAGTTATTCTCTCCATCTTATTCACTACATTATTTGGAGGTTGTAAGACTGTAAAAATGTGGACTGGGTGAGATTGCCATGAGGAATGGTTTATTAGAACCATTCCGCCTGCATTTGTGAGCCATGTATTCTTCCAATTGTTTATTACCTTCTCCATCCTCTCTATCAGATGCTTGTAGTGGATTACCTTGTTTTACCAGTGAAATACTGGGACTCCAAGGTACTTGAATGACATGCTTCCCCTTTCCCTTTTGTTAGTTTCTTAATCATCCTCACCATTGACACTGAAGCATCTTTGCCATAAAACTTATCAAATATCTTTAATATGCATTTTGAAAATTTTATGTCGTAAATAAGAATTTCTAAGTTGTATTACGAGCTTTATATGAATTTTTCCAAATAAATATTACACAATTATACTTGGGACACAGGATAAGTTCCAACCTTTTTATTTTCACTCATGATTCTCATATACATGAGATTTACACGCTTATAGATGTGATTTAGGTTGATGACCGGCTAAAATTTAAATTTTATTTATTTATTTTATTCCCTTCCTACCACTAGCTTTCTTTCTTAATGAAAGTTTTCATTTTAATTTAAATTAGTAGATTATCTGTTGCACCGAATGCTTAATACAAAATATACTATTTATTTTTAATTAAATTTACACTTACGCCCGTAACACAATTTCTAGGTCTCTTCCAACGCTTTATATCACCATCTAAATGTATTTTTGTTAAAGAGTGATAAACGAAGATAAACGAAGGGTCTATGAAGAATGCCCTAACCAGGTTCTTCTTCTAATTATAAACACCTCCTAGAGCCATTTTATAAAGTATTTGTAGGCAACAGAAAACTAGTAGAAACTAGGAATCCTACAGATTCAAGATGCTAAATTTTGACTTCAGTTTCAGCAGAAAAGACAACCGCTTAACAGAGAAATTAAGATACCACAATATTGAAATGGAAGAGGCAAAGACTGTAAATTTGGATGGCATATTGCAGCCAAATGACACTAACAGCTAAGGAGTTACTATAATACTATCGAAGTAATTAGAAAAATGAAACTACAATATGATATAAAAAAACAAAACAAAAGCAGGCAGTCTTAAAAATGAAACAGCAGTAAGAATTAGCAAATGCTTACTTATTCATTGTCTCCCAAGAAGAAAAAACATGATACAACATAGACGAACTCACTGTTGATCTTCAACTTCATTTTTAGATATGACAACACTATCCTTACGGAAAATTAAGTATACTGTAACACCTATATAAACTGCCATTATCGGGAATACTGCAATCCCGGTTAAAACTTTTCCGACCTTTGTCAAGTTGTGATCATGAATAAGCCAATCAACAAAACTTGAGATCAAATAATAAATATTAATTCCCATAATTCCGAGTCCTAGTATCCAAGAGATGATGATGACCTGTGTAGAGGAGATTTGAGTTTCAAAAACAGAAAATGGTTCATTCGAGTACTTAAAAGTAGTGAATTACTCACATATATAGAATTCTTGTGTTGTCCCAATTTCGCCGAGCTACCACTAAACTTTAGGAGTGGAATAACAGCAAAAGGTATCTCAAATGAAAGAATCATCTGCCAAAAAAATCCTACATTAAGTGTATATGAACAGATACTATAGATGTATTCGAGTATGTTTAGTGGTGAAGATAACTAACCGAAGCAATGGAAATAAGTTTCCCGGCTCCAGATGGTCCAGCGATTATTGATACTACAAGACTCGGGATTATAGCGATGCACCTGGTTATGATATTTCTCAACCATACCTTGATTTTCAGATTCAAGAAGCCCTGATATTTGATATGAACAGAGAGTGTGACTAATATAAACTTATTCACATGAGATGCACTATTGAATATCATATAGATTACCTGCATGATATATTGCCCAGCATATGTGCCTGTGATTGATGAACTCTGGCCAGACGCTAATAATGCTATGCCGTACAATATAGAGCTAGTTTTACCTAGCACATGCTGTAAAAAAAGTGAAATTCAGTATATACTCTTCCATGAATGTCATTTTGCTATGTATTCTTCCTAAATGATTTCAAGAAAGGGTTCTGACCTGAAGGAGGAAGGAAGAGGAATCAAGAGTGAGATCACTGCACTTTTGAACGGCATCGGGTGATAGGTCCTTTCTCAAGCAAACCGTTCCAGACACTGATATTATTGCAACATTGATCAAAAACGCTACAAATAGTGCGAATCCACTCTCTATTAAAAAGTAGCGACAAGCATCCTGCAAAGTAAAATAGATGAACAAGAATCAGTGTTCTCTTAGTTTTTTTCCTTCTAGAACCAATAAAAACTATCTTTTTAAACGGATAAAAGCAAAAGACAGTAGATTTTCTCACATTAACACTTCGTTTTGAGTTTGGAACTTTGCGCGAGAGCACGAGAGCAGAATGAAGGAAGAGATTGTGTCTGTATATCAGATGAAGAAAAAGTGTATCAGAACATAACCAGAGATAATGCAAGGAAAACATACGCAAAAAGCCTGATTATGTCCTTACGGCATTATCAGTGCTCCCAATAGAGCAATGGCATCACCGGTGGCACCATTTCCCGAAAGCTTGGGGATGAACATCCCTTCAAACACGCCCTTTGCCGAAGGCTTCACGTAATGCAATTCCCCAAAGAAACATGCAGCCATCACAAACACTAGAAATGTGATGAAGAATTCAAGTTTCCTCACCTATAAATACAAATTTTAATATTATCAGTTAATATAAAAACAAAACAAAAGTATACTAATGACATGAATTGGTAAATAAATGTGCCTCACCCCGAATCTTTGGAGACCGATGAGTAGAAGTGTGGAAACTCCGGTACACAAAACTCCGACCCAAACCGGGATGTGGCACAGTAGATTAAGAGCAAAAGCTGTCCCAACCACTGTATTTCCATTTGCATATATATTAGTGACACATGATCAAACACGACAAATTAAGAACAAACTTACCTTCAGGGATATCTGCTGCTATAACAGCAATTTCCGCTAACAACCACAGCGGATAGTTCACGTAATTGGGGTATTCCTCTCTGCACACTTCTGATAAATGTCTCCCTACAAACATAATAGATTCAAAACTAATTACTTCCCTATTCGGTAGGGAGGTTAAAAAAGACTCAAAATTAATTACCTGTGCAGACACCAAGATTTGCTGCTAGTGATTGTATTATGAGAGCAAAGACTAAGCCAATAAGTATTACCCAAAGGAGCTGTGCACAAGAACATTTAATAGTTTGTATCATCAAACAATTAAAGAAAACCCTCAAATATTTCCTCAAAATCTTGTGAAGTGATAATAATTACCTCATATCCGTAGCTAGCTCCAGCTTGGAGATCAGTCTGCACTGCAACAACATATGACACAGAGTTGTACCATTAGCCTTCGATCCATTTCAGAATCATATAACACAATATACTTACGATTTCCGGGGTCGAGATAGGCTAGTGAAACTAGAAATCCTGGTCCAATAAAGCTCAAGAATTCCCTCCATACAGATTTCTTCCAGTGGAAAGTAATTCACCCAAAAAAATGATCAAGAACAGTACAAAAACGGAAAGATTGAAAGTAAAAAACCAAAAAACAGTAAAAGATACCTTGTCTTCATGTTGAAGGTTCTGATTCTCGACGTCCTTGCTGATTTCACCACCACCGTCGGCCATGTTGAAATGATCTTAACCCTCGCCGGCGTCGGAAAAATGATCCAAGAAGAATTCCGGCGAAAATCTTATGATAAAAATTCACAAAATGATGATCCAAGAAGAATTCAGGTGAAAATGTTCTGATAAAATTTCATATTCAAGGAAGAGAATTGAGGTGAAAATATTTATAGAAAGAGTAGTTAAGGGTTTTTCGGGGTTTAGTAGAATGAGAAATTCAGAATCCCGCTCTACCTGCAAGCAGACTGAGCGTGTGCGAGCTTTGTAGAAGCATGCTAATTCACGCATTCAATATGGCCTTTTGCAGCGATAGTGACACGTGGAAACATGACTGGGCCCATTATTTAGTGACGTGGCATTCTTGGGTTTAGTTTGGGGAGAAAGTCTCCTGAAAGCCCAACTTTCCTGACTTTCCATAAGAGTTTTTATACGTACAATGTACCTTTTAATTTGAACTGAAAAATTTGTTATTTGAATTTTATTAATGTTTTAATGTAAATTCATGAATTTTTTCATTAAAACATGTTTTACTATATGTTCACTTTGATACTATCAATGTTGTAACACAAAATAGTATCACTTGACCTTAAATATATAGTGGTAGTTCCATAACACTTAGGAAAGTCGGACTTTCTAAACACTTTGCATAGTTTGGGTTGAGTCGTATACAAACACGTGTGTTTTTATTTACAGTAGACCTGTTTACCAACGCGATTAGTGTGGTTGATTTGATGCTAACAAACTCTCCTGAATTACTCCGGGGTAGTTTAGTAAAACAGTGGCAAATACATTCTAGGAAAGAAAATTAGTTTTTAACTACTTTTAAGTTGACCCTCTCAAACCTATTTTACTCCCTCCGTTTTTATTTAATTACACACTTACTTTAATGTAACGTTCATTAATACTTTTTTTTTTGAAATGAACGTTCATTAATACTTAAATTATACATTGAGAATAACATTCATCCGGATGATCCTGATATATGCCTTATCAGGCACCAATAAAATAATGACACGTGTACATTTGTAATGTTTTAATTGGTTAAGATATTTTTAGTAAAGTTTTAAAACTCTAATTTAGAATGCCTAAACCCGTCTGAGTAATGATTGAACACGTGGCCTAATCATAAATTAGTTAAAGATGATGTGTCATTATTTAATTGGTGTCTGATATTGCCAATATCAGGATGATTCTGATATATATTAAACTGTTATACATTTCAAAATGGCGTGACATATATTTATGTCCTCCGCTACTTTTACTTTAACATTCAATATTCATCTAACCCTAACCATCAATTTTATTTCTCGTCAATTGTTGTGTCAGAACACGAGAGTCAATTTTAGATGAACGGTGAAAGTACCACTTAACTAAATAATCTCACTTTAGTTCAGCATATTATAATAAAATTTATAAACTTTTATAATACATTCATATTTTTTACTTCAAATTAATTTAATATTATTCAATTTAATTAACAAATGGGTAGTGGTTGATTTTATTTTTTTGAGTACAAGTATAAAGATCTCCTACAACTATCCTATTCTAGCCTAATCTAGCCTAATCTAGCCTAATCTACTAATCCTCTACAAATGGGTAGTGGTTGATTTTGAAACTAGGTAGTAGTTTCATAACTAATTTTGGCCAAAATATGATTACACAAGAGACAATAATTAAGGTGTGTTTGGTTGGGCAAGTTTTTGCAAAACTTGGACTATCCAAGTCCAGTTTTGTAAAACCTTATTTGGTTCACCAAATTTCCCAAAATCCAGACTTGCAAATCCTAAAACCAATCAAAAATTTTGTTTCATACTCACAAAACCAACCCAACCAAACAAGGATTTTGCAAAACCAAACTCTCAAAATCCCAAACAAAAACCCAAACTCTCAAAATCTCAAAACAAAATCCAGACTCTCAAAAATCTTGCGAACCAAACATACATTACATCAATATTACTAACACAACATACATTACATCAATATTACTAACACAACATACATTACATCAATAGAATGACTAAAATATCCCTACCTCCATTACATCAATATTACTAACAAAACATACATTACATTACAATGTCAGTTCTCTAGAGAAGATAACCGCGTGCAAGTAAGGAAGGTAATTGACGATCATATTGTCTTCAGCAAGGAGTATGTCGGCGAGGGCGATGATCTGGTCGGCGTAGAAGAAGGCCGGTAAGATTCCTTCGCTTGCGCCGAAACTTGCTCCCCTCCGTGATGATTCAGCGAACAGCACCGAAAAGTGTACTTCGTGAAGATGATTGGACAAAAGAAGGATTGGGGAGAAGAAAAATCGGGAAGTTTAGGGAATCTAAAAAGGTTTCTCGGGGAAGAGGGGGTTTAATTAGGTTGATTGGGAAGAGGAGTATATAGTTATGAATTGAATCACTGGAGAAAAGGGAAAATTAAATAGCACGCTTCATGAAGGAATTTTTTGTTATTTTGGATAAATTAGGGAAAAATTTGTGAGAGCGACACGTGGCAAAAGTGACATTTTTTAGTAGTTATTAAGATAATTTAATAATATGAATATACACTCTTAAATGATAATAATGAAGAAGACTTGGTCAACCAGTCAAACTGGGCTAACTCTAAAATGTTTTTATTTTTACCAGAGTAACCGTAAATCTTAGTTGGTAAGCATGAGAATCCGTAAATCAAATGGAATGGTAAGATGCTCAGGAGCAGTATCATGTTGACGACTCGCCAACATGATTCTACTCGCACAGTTATCATCGGGAAATATCTCATTCAAGAGAGTCCAAGCTTCCAAGTCCCATATTTTCTTCCCTTTAAACTTTTCCTAAGTGCACTAATTGCCTCTAGTATATTTTCAGCTCTGGTGGACCAAATGTACTCTTAACATCCAGTAGAACTTCAGACATGGAACTGAAGCTATCTAGAACATCATCTAGGGAGCAGCTGTTGCTTGATCGCGGGGTTTGATACAATGGCGCCGTCAAACTCGGGTAGCTGATCTCGACATTTCTGCGGATAGATTCTTCAATCAATACCAGAAGAGATGCTGAAGCTCCTTCTTTAGCCTACTCCAAGCCAAAGTATGGTACTTATACTAAAACCTGTTCTTTTCGACTTAATTATGACGGTTTATAACTGGTATGAGCTAAACTGAACTGGAGTTGAGTTAAAACAATAGACCTAGGACACTAGGAGTATTTAAATGCTAAAGTATGGTACTTCCACATTTACTAGTGCATGCTTGTATGCAGATAGCAGAAATGGAAAAACATATTACCAGGATTCCTTTTGCAGATCTGGATGAAGCAACAGGCAAATTCAGTGAAGAAAACATGATTGGGATTGGAAGGAAAGGAAAAAGTTATAAGGCAACGATCCAAAATGGACAGCTTTTTGCTGTCAAGCGGCTTCTGGAACCGCACCAGCAAGATGACCACATTGCTTCCGAGACCTTAACTTTAGGAAGATTAAGGAACCATAGACTGGTGCCTTTAGTAGGATTCTGCCTCGAGAAAAATGACATGTTTTTTGTCTACAAATATATGCCAAATGGAAATCTTCATGATTGGCTACACCTGAGTCAAGGAGAGGGAGAAATCATGAGATCCTGGCCATTCAGGTTTAAGATTGCAGTTAGCGTAGCAGAAGGTTTAGCATGGCTACATCACACCTGCACTACAAGTGTGATTCATGGTGCCTTAAGCTCCAAGTGCATCCTGCTAGATGCAAGATTTGAACCCAAGATTTCAAACTTTTGGGATGCAGAGGTTTGCTTTTCCAAGTCAGATCAAGCAACATCAAGTGCTGATTTTCAAGAGCTAGAAGGTTGCAAGAAAGATGTTTACTTGTTTGGAGTCATGCTTCTTGAGCTTATTACAAGGAAGAACCCCAGGCAATTGGACCTCTCCATAAGAAATCTTAACATCGATTCTCTTGTGATCGAAGTGGATGAAATTTTGAGGGGCCGGGGATTTGATGATGAGATTCTCCAATGCCTTGAAGTAGCGCACAAGTGTGTGCAGCCTACTCCAAGCCAAAGGCCGACAATGGTTCAAGTGTATACTGCATTGGTTGGATAAGTAATTCAGAATGGTTTTTCAAATGCATCATTAACTTGTGGAATAAACAGAAATGAAAAACTGAATAGGCATGATGTAATTGAATCAAATGTAGACATGATTATCGTCTTTGTACTAGTAAATGATGCATAGTTCTGTCTACTTATCTTCTCATATCATAATGGTTTAGTTGGTATTTATAAGTTATAACTAAAACCTGTATCAACAGTGATATCAATGCAAGCATAATCAACAACTTACTAATGTGTATCAGTGTTACCTTGTATCAGTTTCGCAAACAATAGTATGATTAAGGCATCAACCGCGAGAAAAATTGCCAGTGAATCACAGACAATGAACATGTGGAAAACACCGTTATCGCGTAGAAGTGACTTGCCTTCATTTCCTTTGCTAGTATCATACCCCCCTGGCACATATAAGTAGTCTGCAAAGCATCATTTGATGAGCTGTTTCTGTTCTCAGTGGGATTCTCATCTATTTCGGGGAATCCTCCATTCTGCACAACGCAATCCTGGAACAGCACCTGCATCCTTCAGTACATCCTTCAATGACACGACGGGTTTACACATTTACCTGTCTTATAGTCGGGTTTACAGAAGTTGACCAAATGGTGTTAGGGCATTATACGACGGGCACTGATCAAAATACTGGGGCATTTGTTCCACGAACAGCTTGACAACATCACGCCTGTTAAACCTGACATCTTCAAGAGCTGCAACTTTCCCGTTCTGGAGAAATGAGTACACGATCGTCAAAAATGTTCTTGAGAATGATCAACTTTCGTTCAAGTGACTAGAGAGGCCTCTTTAAAGCAATACTTCAGATCTGCCATGTACCCATTAACCTTGGGGAAAAAGTCAAACTATAGGGGTCACATTGGTCAACAAGAGTCAAACTCCCTTGAGTTGACTCGGTCAACAAGAGTCAAACTCCCTTGAGTTAACTCGGTCAACAAGAGTCAAAAACCCTAATCCAAGTCGGTGAACAGGAAACCCGATTATCAAACGGAATGGTAACAATCTCATCTATAAATACCCCACCAGATCTCATTTCACAATCACATTTCCCCAAATATCCAATCATTCTTTGATGGCGACAGCATTTCCCCAATTGGCGAACGGCGCCGTCATTGCCAAAAATGGCGACTTTGTTGGATCCACTTCTGATTCCGCGGAAGAGCTTGAAAATTACGGCAATGGAGGAAACTGGATTCGGGGAAAACTGCTCGGAGAAGGAGGTTACGGTTCTGTATTTCTAGCCACCTCCAAACGTTACTACCCACCGGTCCCGATTCCTGACGTAATTGCAGTCAAATCCGCCGATAATTCCAGTTCTTGTTCGCTCCGACACGAGAGGAGTGTGCTGTATTCCCTTGTCGGCTGTCCTCACATCATCCAGTGTTTTGGATCTGAAATCACCCGCAAGACCGATGGAACTAGGGTTTACAACCTGCTCCTGGAATTCGCCTCTGGCGGAACCCTACACGACAGAATCCAGAGCACGGGAGGGAAGGGATTGCCCGAGGCTGAAGTGAGGCAGTATACAAGATCCATTGTCAAAGGGCTTCGCAAGATTCATGAAGCTAAGTATGTACACTGCGATATGAAGCCCGAGAATATACTGCTGTCACCCGCAAAAGGGGGGCAAGGGTTCAAGGCTAAGATATGTGATTTCGGCCTCGCTAAAGGGGCTAATCAAGATCGCCAAAAGAGGCTGGCTGATAGGAGATGGGATGGAACAATTCAGTTTGTATCACCTGAAGCTGTCAAGCTTGGCCTGCAAGAACCTCCCAGTGACATTTGGTCGCTTGGCATTATTGTGCTCGAGATGCTTACTGGAAAACCTTGCTGGGATTTGGAAGAAGGTTCGGGGTCTGAGACCGAAAGGGTCTTGCAAAAGCTTGAAACGGGGTCCATGCCAAAAATCCCGAGGCACTTGTCTGCAGAGGCCAAGAATTTCCTCAACATGTGTCTTAGAAGAGTGGTGAAGAGCAGGGCAACTGCCAGCTCTCTGTGCCAACATCCATTCCTCAGCGATATCCCCACCGCAGTTGAAGACCCCATCAGCAAGAGAAGAAATTGCATCCCCTCCAAGATTAGGCCTGAAATCATTCCCAAATCACGCTTTTGTTTAGTATAGATTACAGTTCTAGTCTTAAATGTGTAGATTGATTAATAGTAGTGTTCATACAATCCAATGAACCAGATGTACTTTGGATCTGCTCTACTTGTTTATATATATACTGAATTGTTACCGACATTTACTGCACTTTACATTCATAATGTCTATCCCTTTCTTTTATATGTTTGACTCGGTTAAAAATCAATATCACTCACTGGATACAAAAACTCATAATAATGCCCATATGCACTCAGAAGTGATAAGTAATTACCAGAGTAGTTAGGATGATAACCTTGTGTTGTTGACTTGTCTCCATAAAGACACGAGCTCGCCTGAGTTCATATAAATAAGTACAGTGCACCTAAAAACAACAGTAGATGGAATTTATACAATACAATACAATACAATCCAGAGACGCGTAGTGTAAGTATACCTGCCACCAGCTTCAATGGTGCTAACATCTTCACCAAAGGAGAAACACGCAACAGCTCAAATCTTTCAGGGAATCTTCCAATGGGAGCATTCCTGGCAGCATTGGAAGCTTGCAACAGCTCAAGTCACCCAATTTGTCGAGGAAGGAACTTTCAGGTTACATTCATTCATGCTTGTCAACCATACTTCCTCTCTGAGTTTTCTTGACCCGTCGTTCAACCGTTTATCAACTGGAATTTACTTTCCACACAAGTATACTAATATCATACTGAGAATTCCCAAAGCCAGACAGAGAAGAGATGCTCGCCCCCATTACTACTTCACAGTAAGACTTTTGAAGCAATAGAGAGGCTGTTTACATAAAAAAAACACGCCCTTCTGCAATTTCAAATCCTAAAGAACCGGCATCTTAAACAAGACCAATTGACTAGAAGAAGACGTGTTATTAAGGGCATTACAGTGTGCACAACTCTAAGAAGCTTGCGGGTATATATGAAAGAGTAATCAACTAATACTAGTGAGCATAGAGTTGGAGCCAAAGAATGAGGCTTACTGACGGAAAACAGCACAGGTTCAAAACTACTTACTATAAGGTCATTACTGCTCACTAGTACAACACACAAAAATATAAACAAATGGATCGATCTTGAACGCTTGCAACTATCATATGATATCACAAATAAAATAAAGCAGCCTACGACAAATGAAAACATCGATCAGGTGAAACACGCGATATGAATGTATCAGCATAACCACAAAATTATGAAAATCGGAGGCTGCCTAGCATAATACCCCGGAGAGATCACGAAAGCATATTATACCAGTTTCTAACACACAATCAACAATTTCTAACACAATGGACTTCTATTTGAGCCATATCACTATAATTAACTCTACATTGAACCATAATGCTTTGAGCTTTTTCCTAACCCTAAAGCCCCAAATTGAAATTGAGTGAGGTAAAGCTAACCTAAATTGATGGCGGGTGAACACAAATGCCGCGCCTGGGGGTATCTCCTTCGTCTGTTCCACCCGATTCTCAGATAAACGCAGCTCTTTGCTGGTCTGAGAACATGCCGAGAACCATTTTCCCTCTTCTTTTCTTTTTTGCTTTTAAAAGCCCGGTCCGTTTATTATAAAACACATCCAAAGTGATATATGTAATTAACTATTTTACTCGTCATGATTCAAAATAGTTATTAAGCAACATTATTATCCATGTAAGTAGTATAGTTTCCCAAAAACTTATTTTATACTTTCTTACGGTAATAAGAGGAAAATATCGGAATGTATATAACAACACTCTAAAACACAACACGATATCTATATTGCTTATTAGGGAAAATTTTTAAGAATTTGGTTTTAATTACACAGGAAAACTCTAACCAAGGTCACACTATCATTATCAAAATTAAGAAGGAAATACCATTATATGTGAAATTTTGAGAGCCAAATGATTTCAAACCAAATAAACGTAATTATATATAGAATTTTTGATCATTTATCGCTGATAACTTATTATATTCTCTCGCTTGTAACAATAGATAATGATAGTTCACACATAAACTCTCACCGTCGATTTATTTAAACAATCGTGTCAAGGTATTTCTACATTAATATTAAGATCGGAGAATTGACCAACATTTTCAATATCGCCGTTAATGTGAAACATGTTAAACAAGTCATTTGAATAGTTAGTAAGAAATAAAATGATGATCATATTCAAATTTCAATTGTATTTTTTGCTCCATTTTAATATAATAGTTGAACTGGTCGTATTCTTCCCAGAAATCTAACTATTTGTTGTTTACAACATAAAGTACAAAAGATTCTCGAGAGTTTAGTGGTGTAGCAAGCAATGCTCCTATAAAAGATTTATATATAGCAATGCCACGAAATGAGGTAAATTGGAGTCTTATGCAGGAGAAATATAGTTGATCGAGAGTTTAATATAAAGTAAAATAATCACTAGATTAATTATATGGTAGAGAACTGTTATCGATTATGATTGCGATAATTTGTATAATGAATTAATGATTTATTGGATAAGTATCTTTCTTTCCTCTAAAATTTCTAATTTTTCTCTCGTCTTACTCTAATTACTTAATTCTCCTATGAGTATATCCCTAATTATGATCTTCGATCGTAACATCATTTTACTTTTTGGTACAAAATTTTTACTACTAACATTATTGGGCCATTAAAACACCCTAGTTTTTAATTTTAAGGAAAATGTTTTCTTTTGTTGGGGGCATATTTTGTTTTTTTGAAAAGCATATTGTTGAAAGCAATAGAGAGAGAAATTCGGGAGAACCCAATTCTTGAATGAATGAATGACAAAGAGTTACATATGAGGGTTTATAGAGAGACCATCAAAATGACTAAACTACCCTTCAACTATATAAATATATATACATTAACATCCCCCCTCAAACTCACGATGCTACAGCAAGAAGCATTGAGAGTTTGTCTGATAAGAAGCGGAAGCGAGCAGCTGAATGAGCCTTCGTAAAGAAGTCAGCAAGATGGAACAAATGGCAATGAGATCGTACCAATCTGCAAATGACGACGAGTGAAGTGGCAATCAATCTCAATGTGTTTGGTTCGCTCATGAAACACTGCATTACGGGCAATGTAGATCGCACTCTGATTATCACAGTGTAATGGAGTGGGACCTGGAAGTTTGATTCCAAAATCAGATAGCAACCAGCGCAACCAAACAATCTCAGCGGTGGTAGAAGCCATGGCACGATACTTAGCTTCTGTAGAAGAGCGAGAAATGACATCCTGTTTCTTGCTCTTCCAAGAAATGAGAGAGTCGCCGAGAAAGATGCAAAATCCAGTAGTGGACTTGCGATCCTCAGGATCCCCAACCCAATCAGTATCGGAATAAGCACGCAAATCCAAGGATGCCGAAGAAGAGAATAGGAGACAACGAAACTGGGTACCTCGAAGATACCTGAGAATACGAAGAACAGCAGCCCAGTGAACTGAAGTAGGAGCAGTGACAAACTGACTGACAACATGAACAACATGCGCAATATCTGGGCGAGTAACTGTGAGATAAACCAAGCTGCCAACGACTGTACGATATTAGGTGGCATCTGATAAAGGAATCCCATCTGTAGAAGAATAGCGAGCATGAGGCTCAAGAGGAGTGTCTACCGTCTTATTGTCTGTAAGACGGGCACGCTCAAAAAGATCGGCTATATACTTCGACTGAGATAGCAGATAGCCCTTAGGAGAAGAGGCAACCTCAATACCCAAAAAATACCTGAGCACGCCCAAATCTTTCATAGCAAAGCAATGAGTCAAATCCTTCTTCAACAAGTCAATCCCCTCACAGTCATCACCAGTAATAATCATGTCATCAACATACAAAGAGAGGAGAATCCGACCCTTACTTGTATGTTTGACAAACAAGGCAGAGTCATAAAGACTGGGACGAAAGCCAAGAGATTAAATCACAGTGGAGAACTTCTCAAACCAAGCTCGAGGAGCTTGTTTGAGACCATACAGAGATCTACGAAGCCTACAGACATGCCCTGGCTCATGTGCTACACCGGGAGGAGAAGTCATATAAACCTCCTCATGAAGATCACCATACAAGAAGGCATTCTTAACATCCATCTGCCAAATCTTTCACTGGCGAACAGAGGCAACCGCAATCATAGTACGAACAGTAGTCATCTTGGCAACAGGAGCAAAGGTCTCATCATAGTCCATCCCATACTCCTGTGAATAACCCTTTGCAACAAGGCGAGCTTTGTATCGCTCAACCGAACCATCAGACTTGGTCCTAATCTTATAGACCCAACGAGAACCAATGGTGTGCTTTCCTGAAGGCAAGGGTACCAAATCCCAAGTGTGAGTCTGATGCAAAGCAGCAAGCTCCTCAGCCATCGCAGTCTGCCAAAGGGGATCACAAATAGCCTCTCTATAGGACGTAGGCTCAGACAGAGAATGAATGGACACAAGAAAGAAAGTGAAAGAAGGAGAGTATAGGGAATAAGCAAAATCAGGTTTCTGAGTAGACTTACGTGGACGAGTAGACTGGCGAAGAGGAGGATGAACCGCAATCTCAGAAGATGATGGAACAGGCATGGGAGGCAATGGAGAAGGAGGAGGAGAGACCAAAGGAGTGTCTGGTGCAGGATCACCCGTGTCCGGGGTAGGAGAACCTGTGTCTGGATCAGGAGTATCAGAATCTGGCAGCTGAGCAACATCGGTGGCAACATCAAAGGGATCAATGCTAGTGAGATCTGACTGAGTCAACTGATGGGAAGTGGATGGAATAGAGTAAAATGGAATATGCTCCAAAAACACAACATGACGAGAGACATACAATCTCTGACTGACTGGATCAAAACAACGATACCGCTTCTGACCACTACCATAACCCAAAAAGACACACACAGCCGATTTGGAAGACAACTTAGAGCGCTCAACATGTGGCTTAAGAACAAAGCGAGTACAACCAAAAACTCGCAAGGAAGAATAATCAGGGGGACTACCATACAACCTCTCAAAAGGTGACAAACCTAAATTGTGAGAGGTGAGAATTCGATTAATCACATGGACAGCCGTGAGAATAGCTTCCCCCCAAAAAATCCTCGGCACATCAGCTGACAACAAGAATGAGCGAGCTGTCTCAACCAGATGACGGTGTTTCCTTTCGGCAACACCGTTCTACTGAGGGGTATCTGTACAAGAAGTCTGACGGATGGTTCCATCAGAAGAAAGAAGCTGGCAAAAAGCATTAGGAGGACAACTGGGGGACGAGGTGCCCAAGGAGCAGTGGGCCTGACTGGGGGACGAGGTGCCCAAGGAGCATGTGGCCGATAAGGAGGTCGTTGCTGCTGTGAATTCCTTGCCAACAACAGAGGACAACTGCTCTTCCAATGACCTTTCTCATGGCAAAACCTACACGTATCAGAAGATGCATGTGCAAGAGGAGCAGATCTGCCACCGAAAGGAGGCCTATAAGGGGCAGCCAAAACAGATGGCATAGGGAGAAGAGGGGCCTCTCTTTCAGCCTTAGTAGTCTTGAGGCGAGTCTCCTCCGCAAGCAACTCACTGACCACAGAATCAACCGAAGGGAGGGGAGTACGATGGAGAATAGCCCCACGCAAGCCCTCAAACTCGCTACGAAGAGCCATCAGAAACTGGACCAAACGCTGTGCTTCCCTCCAAGCAATATAGGGTGCAAAAGCTGTCAACTCAGGGGATTCAGTCAAGGCCAACTGATCCCACAACTTACACATGGCAGTATAGAAATCCTGAATGCTCAAATCATTCTGACGAAGTGCACGAATGTCCATCTCCAACTGATACTGTGCAGCAAAGTTAGACTGAGTATAGAACCTTTGCAAGTGATCCCAAACCTCCTTGGCCGATTCATACTTGGTCAACTGAGCACCAATGGACTGATCAATCGAGTTGTGAATCCAAATAACAATCTTAGCATTATCAGCCTCCCAAGTTTCAAACGATTTCTCATACCCCCCACAACCGAGAGTAGGCTTCACCTTCACACCATTAACATAACCCCACAAAGACTTACCCTTCAGAAAAGTTTTCATAACACTACTCCAATGCGAATAATTCTTACCATCCAACCGAACACTAATGGTTTGGATAGAATCACCACCACCCGCCATGACTAACACAAAGCAAAACCCAACAAACAAAGGGCACAAATCTGTCCACTACAATGAACCCGAATGACACCAAAAGCACCAATCCGAAAATAACTACAATTCCGAAACCAAACAATTCAAACCCACATACAATTCCAAAAACTCACAATCTCCAACTCAACAAATCCCCAAATTAACAAACCCTAACAAGTTTAACCCACAAGCACATCCAAATAACCACAAATCGATGAAATACGAGTACCCATACGCCAATAGCATCAACCCATACACCAATAGCATCAACCAAGCAAGGAAATCGGCCGAAAATTACCTTCACGAAAACGGACCGAATCTACAAAACCAAGCGGAGTGGGTTTTGGATTTCAATCGGTTTCCAATCTACAAAACCAAGCTCTAGATACCATGTTGAAAGCAATAGAGAGAGGGATTTGGGAGAACCCAATTCTTGAATGATGAGAGAATGAATGACAAAGAGTTACATATGAGGGTTTATAGAGAGACTATCAAAATGACTAAACTACCCTTCAACTATATAAATATATATACATTAACACATATAACATGATGACTAAATTCCAAAAAATGACCCTAACATTGGTAGAAATGTCAATTTTAGGACCCAACATTCAAAAGTGTCAATATTTGGTACCCAACATTCTGAGAATGTCAATTTTAGTACCCAACATTCAAAATGGTCAATATTTGGTACTCAACATTCTGAAAATGTCAATTTTTGGACTTTCATACTATTCACCTATTAGATCTATTAATTTCAAGGGCATTTTGGTAATTTTCATGATAAATAAAAGATTAAAATTTATAAATCCACCAAAATCACCCATCTCATTTTCCCCAAAAATCTCAATTGACATTTTCGACTAACTCTCTTTGTAACTCCACCGCTAGCCATGTGCCCGCATTACCTCGTCACTACCGGAGCCTAGTAACAGTACCATTTTTTTACCCACATCTTTATCCTATCCATCAAGACGAAAATGAAACGTTTGCCATAAATTCAAATCTATGAATTCAGGTCTCGTCTAACTATAAGATGCGCCAATGGTGGTGTACATTTTGGACATTGATATGCTCCTGGATATTTTAGTAGAGGAAAATGACAAAAATACCCATGAAATTAATAGATATAACATGTGAATTTTATGAAAGTCCAAAAATTGACATTTTCAGAATGTTGGGTACCAAATATTGATCATTTTGAATGTTGGGTCCTAAAATTGACATTCTCAGAATATTAGGTACCAAATATTGACACTTTTGAATGTTGGGTCCTAAAATTGACATTTCTACCAATGTTAGAGTCATTTTTTGGAATTTAGTCTTTTCTTTTGTTAATATATCTGGTATTTGGGCATTTGGATGTAGAGTTCTGTCTGCAAGTTCAGATAGTGTGAGAGTACACCGTTCGGAAGCAACTGCATTTACATTCTTAATCTCATGGTGTTCTCCAAACTCTTAATTCCATGGCGCACAAACAATTCTACGGTCCCATCCCTCCTTTCTCTGCTCAAGACTGGGTTTCATCCCACAATCCAAGACTTCAACAAATTCCTTGTCTACATATCCCAAACCCAAAGGTTTCAATGTGTCATCCTTTTATTCTCCCAAATGAGCTCAAACCGCATCAAGGGGGACCGCCAGACGCTCACAATCCTCACGAGAGCCTTGCTCCAGGAACACAAGCACGAGAAAGCTTTGCATTTTCTGGGAAATTTGAAGATTGTTGATAAAAATGGAGTCTTTGATGCTTTAATCCGAGGGTGCTGCCGGGGCGGGAATGATCCTGAAAAGGCTCCGATTTTGCTGCGAGGCGTGTTGGATATGGATGGTGCAGTCCCCTTTCTACCTTCTTCTTTTACATTCTGTTCATTGATTTATGGTTTTAGCTCTCTTGGGAAGATGGACGAAGTTGTAGAAGTGCTGGAATTGATGACCTGTGAGAGGTTTAACTACCCTTTTGATAATTTTGTGTGTAGTTCTGTGATTAGTGGATTTTTGAGGATTGGAAAGCCCGAGCACGCGCTTCTGTTCTATGAAAATGCTGTGAATACCGGCGTGTTGAAGGCTAATCTTGTTACGTATACTGCTCTTTGGAATGCTTATTTTGTGCTTGGTAGGGTAGAGGAGGTGTCTGATTTGGTGTCTAGAATGAGTAAAGATGGATTGTTGTTTGATGTTGTGTTTTATACCAGTTGGATATGTGGATACTTTAGAGATGGAATGATTGAGGAAGCGTTCCGAAAATATAGGGAAATGATGGATATGCAGGTACTTTGTTTAAGATGCTTGAAGATTTTGGCATTCAGGCTGATGAATTCTCCTTTGCAGTACTGATTGATGGATTTTGCAGGAGGCTTGAGCTTGACAGTGTTTTTCAGCTGCTTGATGAAATGGAGATCAAGAGGATAAAGCCTGGTGTGATAACATACAATATTGTCATTAATGGGTTGTGCAAAGCTGGGAGGACCTCTGATGCTGATGAGTTAACAGAATGAGTTAACTACACTTGAAAGTACTACAGATTTCTGCGTTTCTATGTAGAAAGTATAGTTCTTTTCGAAGGATTTGCAACCTTTTGTTGCCCTATCGTGTTTAAGGAAAGTTCTTTGCCTTTCTGCATTGCATCTGTGGCGTGAATCGGGCTTCATTTTCGCCGTGTTTGCTTCTTTTATCTTGTGTTTTCTGAGAATGTAGATGTTATTATTATTCTCAATTAGAAAAGCAGACCAAACTGTACTGTGTACTACATTCTTACAACTCCATTGAACTTCATCTGTGTGTCCTTTTTTATCATTTTTTCGTGTGGCAATGAAAAGGGAATCCTTAAAATGTGTCCCCTTTATAGTTGGATGCTGATGGGCGTTATATGCAGTTCAGTATTTTACTCTTGTAGTCCAAAATAAGGCGTAAAAGTACAAAAATGACCTCAAATTATTTGATCTTTTAGATACTAGCCAACTTGCAGAGAATGGTAGTGTAATTTCATTAAGTGTAGCACTTCAAATATTCATTTGCAATATATAACATAATAAGTGGACAAAAACAGAATGAGAAGCAAATCACAGAAATATTTGAAACCAAAACATTTGGTAGGATTCTTTTATTAACAATCATAAGTACAGACTACAGATACATGTTGTTGAACATGAAGAATGAGGTTAAGACATGAATCTAAGTATGAATCGAAAACCTAGGTTTTCTGGACAGCCTTCTTCGCTCTTGATTCATCCTTTCCTCTCTCATTCTGTTCTCAAGGTTGCAGATATGCTCCACACTCAGCTTCTCAATCATAGACTCTGTATCGGAATCTTGTCGGTTTCTCCTTCCGGCAATATGATCCCGTTGGCGCTGATTGATTGCTCCGTGGCTTTTCATGCTCATCTCGAGCTTCTTGATTTGTTCATCGCTGATATTGAACTCATCCACAACCTTCATCTTCTCGATCTCGGATCCCAATTCGGATCTCATCTCGCTTATTTGGAATCCGATATTTTACTTTTTTTTTTTTGACAAGAAAGGATGATTTTATTTATTTATAATAGTCAAGTACAAGTGCGAGTATGATGCGCAACCAGATGCGCATCGATCACTCTTTCTCTCGAAACTTTAACAAGATATAGTTGAAGAAATCTACTACGAAGGCTTCTAATGTCGTCTATCAGCGACATTGCTTCAATGGGAGTCGTCAAGTTACCCTCTACTGCGCTGATCACATTAGCACAGTCGGTAAAAACCTGCAGTTTGGATACTTGTAACTCCACTGTTGCCTCCATGCCCTTTAATATTGCTAGGGCCTCTGCCTGAAATGGCGAAAACATGTGTTGCGTGATGGAACCCTCCTTCTTCTTGTGATTGCAAGTGTCATACAAAAGCCATGCTGCTGATCCATCACCTGTATCAGGTTTGAAAGCACCATCTGTAATAACAGTCCATACCATGCCTTCCTCCGAGCAAGAATTCCTTTGAACTGGCAAAACCCTTATATCGTTGGATTGTGAACTCCGATGAGATTTCTTTATTTGCTCGTATTGATTAAGAGTTTGACTCCAAATGGTGTCAATTGCCATGGTCCGTTGCTCCCACACTTGCAAATTTCTATTCTTCCATATTCACCATAGTGTACAAAAAGAAAGTTCCAGGAGCTCCATATCAGGCGCACTTAGAATCCACGCCTTCAACCAGCTGACAAAGTCTCCAGGGCCTCCATCAAAATTGAAACCAAAGGAGCTAAGCCTCCAAACTCTCTGTGCTATCTCACATTCTGCAAAAAAGTGATCAACTGTCTCCTCTTGTATTCCACAAATCAAGCACATCGGCGATGAGGAGCAGCCCCTTTTAAAGAGGCCCTTCGATGTAGGGATAGCACCATTCAGAATCTTCCACCCAAGAAAAATTATTCTAGGTGGTAATTTTAGACTCCAAAGGGTTCGCCAACCTTTCTTGCTGAAAAGCTGATGGTTTGCCGCAGTTGATGTAGAAGGCAATGTTATGGAATCATTCTCAGTGATGGAGTAGTATCCCTTTCTTACTGAATAAACCCCATCCTTTGACTTCACCCAAAACAGCGAGTCACATGCACCAATTGGCCCGTATCTTGGGATGTACATATCCAACACCCTGGATGCTATCTCTGCTGGGAATAGAACTCTGATTAATGGTTCCCTCCAATTCTTATTGTGATCCAAGAGATGAGACACTTTGACATTTGGCATAGAGCTAATGGTTGTGTCTGCAAGAGGATTTGAACATCCTGTGATCCAGTTTTGATGAACCAGAATATTCTCCCCTGTCACCACTTTCCATTTCAAATGTGGAGTTAGCACCTCCCGACTCCATAAAATGGACTTCCAACCAAATGAATCCGAGCTTTTAGCCTTGCACTCCATGAATGTGGTATTCGAGCAGTATTTGTGGAGCATGACCTTAGAGAATAGTGATTCTCTATCTTGAACCAACTTCGAAGCCGTCTTTGCCAAAAGGGCTTTGTTAACTTCCCTGAGGGATCGCAAGCCCAAACCTCCTTTTTCCTTAGGTTGACACATCCACGCAAGAGATTTCCAGTTAACTGCTCTTTTCTTCGGATTACCACTCCAGATGAAGTTTCTAATGATGGTGTCAATCTTTTGGCATACAGAGACTGGAATTCTGAAAACCGTCATGGGATAAATAGCCATTGACTGCAAGACACTCTTAACTAGTGTCACTCTTCCTGCCATCGACAACCCTCCTGTTTTCCAAGTGCTGAACTTACTCATAATTTTATGTAGTAAGTTATTAAATAAGACCTTCTTATGATTGGTTGACATGAGATCAAGGCCTAAATACTTATCTGGCAATCCCAGCTGATGTATATTCAAGGAATAACGCACATACTCCTTTGTGTGATCCTCAGAATTGGGGCTGAAGAGAATCGAGGATTTGTTGAAGTTGACCCGTTGACCTGAGAAGCATGCAAATGTGTCTATGATCCTTGCCAAGTTCCTCACCTTTTAAGGCTTACATTCCAGAAAGATAATGCAGTCATATGCATACATCAAGTGTGATAACACTATTCCCCCGGGCTTCAAACGAAAACCGATTGATTTTCGGGGACATTGATCTGCTAAAAGCATCGAAGAGAATGCTTGTTGCATGATGATGAATAAGTAAGGAGAAAGGGGACATCCTTGTCTTATTCCTTTGTTTGGGAAGAAGGCATGTGATTGCATTCCATTGACAAACACCACATACGACACCGATGTAACACATTGCATAATGAGTTCAATGAAGCGCGGTGGAAAATCCATTTTCTGAAGTACTGACCTGAGAAAGGACCACGAGACTCTGTCATATGCCTTGCTCATATCTAACTTGATTGCAGCTACCTTCATCCTTCCTTTCTTCTTCTTTCGGATGAATTCTGCCATTTCATGAGCCAAAAAGATGTTCTCATGAATCACTCTGCCAGGCACAAAACCATTTTGATGCTCATCGATTATGAGAGACATAACTTCTTTCAATCTGCTTGCCAATATTTTTGCAATAATCTTATATGTTGTATTACACAAACTGATTGGTCTGAAATCTCTAGGTTCCGTTGGATTCACCTTCTTGGGAATGAAAATAATATTCGTCTTGTTCCACTCCTGATCCATTCCTTTCCCATCAAAAAAATCATGCACCCCTCTAGTCACCAAAGGTTGAACACTATTCCAATGCTTTTGAAAGAAACCTGGAGGGAAACCATCTAACCCTGGAGCTGCCCATGCTCTCAGTGACTTGACAGCTGCTAAAATTTCAGCATTATCAACAGGTCTCTCCTGCCTTATTTTTTGGTCAACCGTCAGTGTTCTATTTATGGTTTCTAGGAGCTCATCCAAACTACCATGCAGCTCCTCCATGTACGGATACTGATCAGATTATGTATAAACTTGGCTTATGTGCCTCACCATCAAATCATGAGCTTGCTCCTCAGTGTGACACCAATTCCCTGTTTCATCTTTAATATCTGTGATTGAACTCCTGAACTTTCTCCTTGATGCCCACTTGTGAAAATACTTTGAATTTTGATCGCCCATTTTATCCCAGTTCAGCCTAGACCTTTGTCGCCAATACTGCGTTTGATACCCTTGCAGTCTAATCAGTTCCTTGCGTAGTTCCCATTCTTTGTTTTTCTCCTTGTTCAGCTGATTCCTGGCCTGAAAGGTTAATAAAGCTTGCAGCTGATCCGAAAGTTCTTGCACCTTTTTATCAATGTTTCCAAACGAAGTCCTATGCCAGTAGTGTAAGTGTCTCATAGAAATCTCCAGCCCTTTGTTTACCAGTTTTGCAGCATCTGTTCCTCTTTCTTGAACAACCGAGGACCAAACCTTATGCATAATTTGATGTTGCTGGCTCCTCTTTCGCCCAAAGTGCTTCATACTTCTTAAAATGAGACTTCTTGGCATTCTGTGGACTTGTATCAAGCACTATCGGTCCATGATTAGAGATTGAAATGGGAAGGTTCCTGATAATAGCATGAGGGAAACATACTCTCCAATCATGTGATACAAAAGCCCTATCCAACCTTTGATAAATAGTTTGATCTCCCTTCTGGTTGTTTTTCCATGTAAACCAAGCTCTACTATTCTGCAGCTCTGTCATATTAACCTATCTAAAAGGGAATTGAACTATTTTGCCAAATTCTAGTTAACTAAACTCCCTCCCAGCTTGTCATTTTGATCCAGAACTTGATTTGTATCACCAATCATCACAAAAGGGTAATTAAAGAGGGCATGCACTTGATGCACTTGATCCCACACTTGTTTCCTTCTACCCGCATTAGGCTCCCCATACAGAAAACAAGCACACCACTCCATTCCCAAATTATCTGAAATCCTGGCAATGATAAAATTTTGACACGCATGGAGAACACAAATCTTTAGTTCTTGTACCCAAAATAAAGCCAACCCTCCTGAGGTACCAACTAGATCTACTGCAAAAGAACACTGAAAATATGTGGAATCTAACCACTTATTTAAAACATTAGTTGTGACTTTGGTTTCCATCAAAAACAAAAACTGAGGTCTATGTTGATTTACCAGCCGTGAACACCAATTTGACGCAGAGGGACGGTCAAACCCCCTGCAATTCAGCAAACACCTATCATAGCGACTGCGATGGTTGTTTTGGGACAACCATCGATAAACCCTGTGCATTAGGAACAACTAGATCAGATAAGGGCATTTCTTCCTCACATGAGATATATTCCTGGGACTTTCCAACAAATCTTGTCCTCTTGCTGTTAGATCCCCAAGTATTCTCCAGAGATTCCTCCTCTGCAGTTTTCCTCTTCAGTTTTAGACAACTCTCCTGGGTTCCAGAAGTTACACCAGAGACACTGACTCCATGGTCTTCATCAATCATAGCCACATCATTATTACCTTGCTCCATTTGTGTATACTGGTTTAGACCAATCTTGGTTTCCTTTCTCTCTATATCTATGTCAGCTTTTGACTCCTTCTCTAAATTTTCTGCCACTCTCCATTGTAAATTATTTGTTATGAGGTCAGCTGCCCATTATTTGTTATGAGGTCAGCTGCCCATAAAATAGACTTCCATCCCCAAGAGTCTCCAGGTTTCACCAGTGCTGTCCTTATGGAATCATGTCTCAAATATTTGGCCCTGTATGTTTGACAGAGTAAAGAGGAACCTCCTTTCAATATATGCCAAGCATGTTTTGCCAGCAATGCTTTGTTCAAGCTCACTGAAGACCTTAGACCTAGACCACCCTCATGCCTAGATTTACAGATTTGACTCCAAGCCCTCCAATGCACTGATCTTCCACTTAAAGAGCCTCCCCACAAGAACTGTGCTGTCATTTTATCTAACTTCTTCAGAACATGTACAGGAATTCTGAAGTTTTTCAGTGGATAAACAGCCAGAGATTACATTACATATTTTGCTAAAGTCAATCTGCCAGAAAAGTTTAGAAGTTTGACCTTCCAAGACTCATACTTCTGTTTTACCTTCAGAATTAATGAGTGAAACATTTGTGACTTTGTTTGATCAAAAATGACATTTGTTCCCAGATATGTTCCACCAATGCCTTCCTTGTGTATGTTCATCCTTTGTCTGATGGACACTTGTAGATTGGCTGGAGTATTAGGACTAAACTTCATAACACACTTAGCAAGGTTTAATTTCTGACCAGAAAATGTGACATAATCTTCCAGAATGGTTGCCATATCATCCACTGCTTGCTGTGTGCACTTGATGAAGAGAATGCAGTCATCTGCATACATTATATGTGAGATCACTGGGCCTCCTCTGGAAACCTGAACTCCTAAACTTGAGTTCTAGAGCGTCTTCTTTTTCAGCCATGTGGACATGTATTGCTGGCAAATGATAAAAAGATAAGGAGATAAAGGACATCCTTGTCTGAGTCCTTTGTTAGGAGAGAAGGTCTGTCCAACCTCCCCATTTACCTTTATCTGATATGTAACTGTCTGGACAGAGAGCATGATCAGATCTATAAGAGGCCGTGGTAGTTGGATGTGTGTGAGAGCTGCCTCCAGAAATTTCCATGAGACCCTATCATATGCCTTGCTCATGTCCAATTTTATTGCAGCCATTCCCAGTCTCCCTCTTTTGTGCTTCCTCATATACTCCATTACCTCATGAGCCAGGAAAACACTTTCAGAAATGTTCCTCCCAGGTACAAAACCATGCTGGTTGTTTGAGATTATGGATCCAATGTGTTTCTTCAGCCTGATTGCTATCATCTTTGCTAGGATTTTATACTTGACATTGCATAGAGATATAGGATGAAATCTGAAGGAGTTTTAGGTATCTTTACCTTTGGAATGAGAATGATTTGTGTGCAGTTCCAATCTATTGGGAAATTATTTGTTTGTGTGATATGGAGAATGGTTGAGGTCAATGAATCTCCCACTATGTTCCAGTATTGTTTATAAAAACCAGCTGGGATACCATCTTCTCCAGGAGCTCCCCAGGATTTCATACTTTTAAAAGCTTCCCACACATGTGACTTATTGAAAGGTGCACTCAATTGTTGAACTTGGGAAGGAGTGAGAATTTGATCATTTGCTTGCATGAAATCTTGAACATTGTGTGCAGGAAGAACTTCAGAATATGCTGCTTGAGGGTAGACATACACTTCATTTATATGCTCATTTAGGATTTGGACAATCTTGTTATTATCTATGTTCCAAATTCCATCAGCATCCAGAATACCTTGGATAGTATTGACTTGTTTCCTCCTTGTAGCCCATCTGTGGAAGAATTTGGTATTCTTTTCACCAAAAGCCATCCAATTGAGCTTTGTTCTTTGCTGCCAATACTCAGACTGCCTTTGCTCCAGTTCTTTCTTCTGTATGATTAGATTCTTGATATTGTAATGATTTTGATGTAAGCCTGTGCCTTCTTGTGCTCTCTCTAGCTGATCTGGTACTTTTTTGATTTTCTTATCCATATAGCCAAAAGCTCTTTTATGCCAGTTGCACAAGTGTGTTAATGTGACACTGAGTTTGTTTGTTAGGCTCTCCATAGTGCTTGGATTACTGACACTTTGCAGGTTCCATACTCTACTTATGATCTGATTAGGAGCCTCCATTTGTATCCACATTGCCTCAAACCTTTTGGTGTTCTTGCTTCTTCTGCTCTGTGGTTGTAGTTCTAGCAGTATAGGGCTGTGGTCAGACTAAGTGAAGGGAAAATTATTTACCTTGGCAGATGGCCATAAAGTTTCCCACTCTTTGTTGGCAAAAGCCCTATCTAGCCTTTCTACTATTGTGTGTGGAGGATCCTGATTTTTTGTCCATGTAAACCAAAGGCCCTTGGAGCTTACCTCTTGTAACTAGTGCTTGTGAATGAGTTTGTGTAACTTTGAATACAGATTGGATGGAACTGGTGAGCCTCCTCTCTTGTCCCTTTGATCCAGAATCTGATTGAAATCTCCTACCACTACAGTTGGAAATCTACTGAAGTATTGCAAAGATGCTAAATCATTCCAAAATAAAGGCCTTTGTGAAGAAGATGGTGGCCCATAAACCACTAACAGGCACCATTTCTGGCCATTGGCAGTAGAAACTAAAAAAACTAAGTAGTTGCTATGAACCTGATCAACTACTAACTCTACGTTATCTGCCCAAAAGAGAGCTAAACCCCCAGATCTACCAGCCGCACTAACTATTCTAGCATTTCTAAAATAGGAATTTTCCTGCAGCATTCTCATTGGCTTTAGTCTCTAACAAACAAAGGATACTAGGCCTATAACTAAACAGCAGCTGGTTGATCTCAGTGAATGCAGGGTGTTGTTACAACCCCTACAATTCCAAACTATGGTCCTCATGGCTGATTGGGTGGTTGATTTGGTTCAACCACCGGAAAACCTTGATGTGTGGCTCTCTCCACAGCCACCTGCAACAGTGATAGCCTCCTGGAAGACACCTCCTCCTCTCCACTGCTGGTTGAATCTTCATGATCTTCTTTCTTTACAAGGTCCAGGACATCCTCTAGCTGATCTTCTCAAACAGCATCTGATTTTCCCTCTTCTCCATCTGAAGATATGACTATGACTGCGTTGGGATGAGGATTCATAACACTTGTCTGCTCCGCCTCTTCCAAGCTTATGGCGTGCCTCAGAATGACCCTTCTTCTTTTTGGAGATTTCAGAGCTTGGTCTGGCATTACCACCATACTTCCATTGCCTTCTGATCTGGCCCTCTTTCTGCTTTCTTGCAATCCTCTCTGATTGATTGGCTCTGAAGAAGCTCTATCTATCCCTCTGACATTCCAGTTATGTGCCCATTCCACCACATTGGTATGGATCTGATTTGGCAGTGCTGTGTTCTCCATTTCCTGAATTGGCACTTCCACTAGTTCCTCATTCACTTCAGGATTGTTCACCCTTGAGGGGTCTGGATCTTGAGACTTCTCAGACTTGGTTTTCTCCGACCTTGATTCATCATTACTGGCTTGTGGGACTGGCCTAGATGACTGACCAACCTCGAAATTTGGCCTTTTCTTCCTTAGCACAAAGTAAGTTCTTCTGCTGCGCCTTCTATGTTTTCCACTCCCTTGGTCTATCTTAATTTTCTTTTTCCCTTTGCCCTCTTCATCCTCTTGCTCATGTCTGAATCTCTTAGGCCTTCTCTGTCTCCCAATGACTATGGATGGGCCTCTGCTTTGTCTGGAAGACTCCAATTCTGATTCTTCAGAAGATGAATCTGAGTCCTCCCCATCTGAAGAAATGACCACCACTTCATTCTGGTTTTCAGTTGATTGCTCCAGTTGCAGTTCTTGCGGGCTGATCTGTTGAATAAGGGGAATCTCTGAAATGGCGCCTCCCCATCATGGGATTGCAGATGCTCCATTCACTGTGACTCTGAGATGCATCATTTCAGGGTTTTCTTGTAAAGCAGACATTAAAAGTGTGGTCAATGTCTCCTCAGCCGACTCCAACGCCCTGAGATCCACTGTAACCCTCTGCATTTCAATATCTGCTTGACTTTGGACATCCACCATTCCCTGTTGAGGGACTATGCTCTCCATTTGTGGGCCAAGAACATCATTGTCAACTAGCATGTCTGTTGCTTGATTCTCCAATTCCACTCCGAAATAGGGATCAAAGATCTGAGTCCTCTGCTGAAACCGATTCCCTTGAATCCTGTCTCCGATTACCAATCTTCTTCCATTCCCTGGCTCCACCCTCATAGAAATCAGGAAACCTTCCTGGATATCTCTCTCCCGCATGAACCTGTATCTGAGCCTTCTTGAGTCCATGTAATCAGCTGGCACATTAGTATTACGGTGTCCCTTATGATGATTGTATGCACGAACATCACAAGCATGCATCTGTCTTCTAGGATCATAAACTATATTCACTCCTCTCTCCGCAAAGTGAGACCTCACCTTATGCTCAATAAACTGATCCAGCACCTCATCAGTTCGAATAGGACAGTCCTGCATGAGATGACCAATGACCCCACATCTTCTGCAGAATCTATATACTCTCTCATACTGGATGTATACCCAAATTCTTCTATTCTCAGAAGCTCGCACATATTCAAGATCCAAGTAAAAGCCCGTAACTAACGGCTCCCTTGGCACGATCCACATTGTCGCCCTCAAATAGTTGACATTCATTGCTAGTGGCGGCTCTATCTCCACATCAATAACCTCCACAGCCATTGGAGCAAAACACTCCGCTGGCAGGCCATGTAGCTGCACCCGAACTTTAACCTCTTCGACCTGTATATCTCTTAGAACTATCCCCGACCCCCATCTCCTAAAGGCTAACAATCCCCCTGCCACTGCAAATGGACTGCGGTGCATGATTGCTAACGCTTCCTACCTAGAATCAAAACGAACTACAAATAGATGCTGGTATCTGTGAATTACCTCTGCAGTTACTGACCAGAAGTTTCTGAAATACTGGTTCAGAGTCTCCTCTGTGTACTCCTTAGTGTCCATCCAATATGCCAGTAGGCAGTTCTGCTCCACCGGCACCGCTTCCTGGATATCCTCCCTTGTAATAGATAGCACACCCCCCCTTCTCGTCGGTCAGCAATGCCATCAAAATCAACGCCAGCATTGGCCGGACCTCTGTGCTCCTCCGAGTAGTCTGATCCTCTGGGTGTGAGGGCCATTTCTGCTTCATTTAGAGAGGGACTATCTCCCATTGCTTTGAATTCAGAAAAGCTACTAAACTGTTTGATTGTATCTGCTGTTTTGGTGTGCTTACAATGTGAGAAATTTGTAGACTTAACTGCGCTATTTATAGGGACAACCCTCTCTTCCATCCTTTCAGCTTCTCTGTGACTAAATGTGTCTGAATTGAATTTCATCTTGGAAGTAGCGACTCTCATGATTAATTCCCTTTAGTGCTCTGTATGTTGTCGAGGAAAAGTGATATCTTTACCCAATGAAACAATTCATGAAGCACTCACCTCTTTTTAGAATGACGCTTGAAAATCCCCTTTCCACTGTCACACGCAAAATTCTCCTTTTCCGTCAAAATCAAGACGTGCGCACACTGCTCAAGCCACACGCTGCCTTCTCCGTTGCCCAATGAACGTCGGGGAATCTTCTTTTCCGCTTACCGCCAAAGGAGCTAATGAAGAAAACTATGTCGAAAACCCTTTTTTCAAACCTCACTGCATGTTCAATCCAATCACTCCACTGTTTGATTGAAGGACTGAAGAGACAATCGCCTAACTTTTCGATATCAGAAACGAAGGATCGAAGCCGGAAATTGAAATTTTGGATTGTGATGAATAGTACTACTCTCTGGTTTTTAGAGAGAGAAAGTGTCTCTCTTTTTTAAAGTGACATTATTGTCCAATGTAAGTTGTACAGTTTCCCAAAAACTTAAATATGTAAGGAAATTTTGTACTTCCTTACAGTATTTTTCATAATAAATGGAAGAGACAATTGCTTATATAACTCCCAGTTCTGGTAATAGTGCACATATATTTCAAAAGGCCTGGAGTGAAGGCTATGATGTGTAAGTGACATTTGTTGGAATGCAATGAAATATATATCTTCCATCAAAATAAAATAGTGCACATTTAACCCTCAGTTATGGTTTAATTTGATTATAACCCGGTATCTTAATTAAATTGATTTTCCCATAATTATTGACTGAAAATTTGTAAAAAGACAAAATTGAACTCGTTTAAAAATAAATATGAAATCTGAATCGAGTGTAACAAAAATAATCTCGTTTTGAAAATATTTAAAAACATCGTAGTATTCCAAATATTTTCTTCATTTTTCATGGATTTGATGGGCACCTACTCCACGTCGCCGACGTCGATATTCTGCCTACATGACCCGTCGGCGGCACTCAATTTTCCAATCATCTGCCGACGAGCTACGCAGCCACGCTTCAAGATTTATAGGGGAGGCGAAGTACACACTGATGACTGGTGAGGTGAGGTCGGGGAGTTGGTCAGCACCAAACACCCATCTCCAAGTAAGTTGGTTCGTCGGCATTAGTGTGTGGTTAACTTGAATTTTATTTCGAGTAGAAATCAAAGGGCATTTGTGACATTTTATATGAATTTTTAACCGGAATTTAATTATTAAGTATGTTCGTAGTCATATGTGCAAAGGTTTGCCCAATCGAAAGTTATAATCTCATTAAATAAGAATTGGGGGTTATAAATGCACTATTACCAAAATTGAGGGTCATATAAGCCTTTTACCCTAAGAGGAAAATATCGGTTAGGGAAAATTTTTAAGGGTTTGATTTTAATTACGCAATAAAACTCTAACTAAAGTTACACTATCATTATCAAAGTTAATAAGAAGGAAATACCATTATATATGAAGTTTTGAGAGCTAAAACGTAATTATGTATAGAACTTCGATCATTTGTCGTGGACAACTCATCATATTCTCTCGATTGTAACAAGCGATAATGATAATTTCACACATAAACTCTCATCATCAATTCATCTAACCGATCGCGTCAAGTATTTCAACATTTATATTAAGATCGGAGAATCAACCAACATCTTCAATATCACCGCTAATGTAAAACATGTAAAACAAGTCATTTGAATAGTTGGAAGAACTCGATGATCATATTCAAATCTCAATTGTATTTTTTTGCTACATTTTGATATAATAGTTGAACGGATCATATTCTTTCAAGAAATCTAACTATTTGTCATTTACAATCATAAAGCACAACAGATTCTCGAGAGTTTAGTGGTGTAGCAATGCCCCTATCAAAGATTTACTTGTAGCGATGCCCCGAAAATAGATAAAGTGGAATCTTATATAGAAAAAATATAGTTGATCGAGAGTTTAATAGAATGTAAAATAATCACTACACTAATCGTGGTAGAGCACACTCATCGATTACAATTATGATAATTTTGTATAACTAATTAATGATTTATTGGATGAGTATCTATCTTCCCTCTAAAATTTCTAATTTTTCTCAGGTCTTCCTCTAATTTCTTAATTTTCATATGAGTATATCCCCAATTATGATCTTCGATCATAACGTCATTTTACTTTTTGGTACAAAAATTTTACTTTCACTGGATGGTGCTCATTCAATATTGCCAGATGAAGTATATTCTGCCTTTTCTGAGTGGTCATTTCCCAGCAATGTGGACAATAACTTATGATATATCTTTCACCATATCTAAATGTCCAGCAATCTTAGCTACATGAAGAGCGGTCTTGAAATCATCCTCTTTTGCCACAATGTAACCCATGCAGTTGTCTTTGATCAACCTGTGATTAAGCTTAGCTGTGTAATGTAGCGCGAACAGCTTGACAACGTCGAACTTGTCAAACCTTACAGCTTCAAGAACTGCAGCTTCCCGTTCTGGTGTAAAGAATACGTGACCATAACTGGAACGAGAAGCTTAAAAAAGCTCTTGAGAATGAGGAACACTCGTTGAAGCCATGAAATCTGGGCACAGCCAACAGGTGCTTTGCCACCTTAAGGTGCCCTCTTCTGGAGGCGATAACAAGCGGGTTTCACCATCTCTGTTTTTCATGAAGGCCAGGATGCTGTTATGCTGCAGAATATTCTTGACAGCATCTGCATGTGGAGAGTCTCCTGACAGGGCGAGGATGTGGAGGATGTTGCTCCCATCTGTGGTTCTCTGGGAGGAATATGGAGCTATATCTTTTGATAATTCCCAATTCGCCAGACCTTGCTGCACTGTATAATTCAGGATCCATCGTGTACTGTGGAAATTGGGATCGGCTGTCTTTCCATCGTTGGATGAAGCCGATCACCATCTTTTCGTCTTGTGCTGTCCTGTGCAAGTACATATCATTTTTAGTTCACTTGTATTTATACTGAGCTGAGTTATTATTATTTCTATACTCACCTGAGTCGACTCTCTGCAGCTGCTGGTCCATGGACTTTGGTTCCAACTTCTCCTGCAGCTGCAATGACGTGTCCCACAGGTGAACACTAAATTGTCGGCCAGTTCATCAAGTTGACCGGTTCTAGCTTTGTAATCACAAAAGTTTCAGAGGTAGGCCAGTGTGGAAACAAGTGCCTCGTTGCCTCAATTTCTACCTCCGTTTCTGTAACCCCGTAGAACGATTCTGTGAGATATTTACACTACATGTCACATGGCAGGAAAAGTTCATGAGCTATTTTCTTTCATCTAAGCATGATAACTAATAAACAATAGCTACATTTTTAACATTACTTTTACAAATATTTCCATTACTTTATGGTTTAAAGTGCCCCATATTACCAATACAGTCCACAGTAAACTTATTCCATTTAATTGAAAAGTGGAGTTGAACTCAACACACCTAGGGCAGGGCAGTCTAGCTCTCCGCACATGCTCATTTCATGACACGATATACTGCCACTGGGACTGTCTTTCATACTCCATCCATCCCGTTTTATGGTTCCTGAAACTTTTGGGAACATGACTTTAGGTGCAAAATAATAAATCAAATCGCTTCATTTGTGCCTTGTGACCATTTTCCTTTCCCGGAAAGGGAATGAAAAGAACCTTAAATGAGATATTTTAGGTATCGTGGAGGGAACATATCACACATAGCCACATAGGAGCTCTGGCAGCATGAGTGTGTCTCTTGTCAATAACAGTGACTAAATCCTTGTGCTTCTAGAAAACCCTGCCTACTCGAGAAGTGCAATGCCGTAAGAAGCCTATCTGGATATCACAAAAACAAGCTCAAACTGAGATGCAGTACCAAAAGGACGCGTGTGAAAAGAGATCACATGATTGCTCAACTGAGCAAGAGAGGCCTCTTCAGAGTAATCTTTCAGATCTGAGATGTACTCATTAACCTTCTGGAAAAAGTCAACAGGCAAGTTAAGTAAGTATTTTCCAAGGTCCAACTGATGAAGACATTTATTCTGACAAATCCAAAATCTACACCACCGCCAGAATCTGCAACAGCATGCTTTAATACCGACTGAATAGCAATATAAAAATGAAAGTATTTACCAATACAATATGAAAGTCATGGAAGCTGAAGAAAATATGCTTTTTTTATCTTAGAAGCCCAGTCAAGTGATTTCCTACCAGAAGGAAGTTTTTAAATAGACATGCTTTTGTTTTCTTTCAGCATTTCAGATGTGGAAGCACATCAAAGCTTAGACAGGGATATTAACATTGTATTACTCTCCAAAATGAAGTTGCCCATTCCAAACCCCTTCAGAAAGATAGAGGAGAAAATAATAAGATATGATTTTGGCTCTACTGTGATGTTGGTGGAGTTCTACCAATTCTAGTACACCTCAGCAGGCTACAAAACCACACAGAGCATATGACCATGATTTTACCTGGAGTATATGACAGGGTAAACTTCCCAGGTATGATATAAAGGCCTGGAGCCATCTGATTCCTCACGCCGCATAGAGCACCAACCACACAAGCCACCTATTAGATGCATGGGGTAGTTTCAATAAAAATGTCATTAAGTGCATAAAAGCTGCAGCAAATAGGATAGATGGGCAAGCTTTTTAACACGTGAAGTTTTAATTCATGCTTTCAATCTAGAATGCAGAACTCAAATTTTTCAGTAACTGGCTGATGTTCTTGAAACCATTTGAGCACAATACTTAGACTTAGATGATACTGAACCAATGTCTTCAATACTTTATAGCAAGGTTGTTAGCTGAAAAAATTATCTTAACACGTGTAGAAAGTAAATGCACGTGAAATTGTAAATGCAATCCAGATGAGAATTTACGTTACACTTAGCCTCTCAAATGTGTATCCTTTAAACAGCCTGCATCAGAGCATCAATCAACATTACTAACCAAATTAGATTTCAGTAAGCTTCAGAAAGCAGCTAGGTCCAGAGACTGCTCCTTTTATTGTATTAAGTTAGATGCAACATGGAACTTCTCAAGTTATAGAGCCCTTGCTTGGGCAACCTACAAATATTGTCTGAACTAAAGCTCTGTGTGCTTTCAACACGGTGATTAACTACCAAATTAGAGTCATTTAAACAGCGAAAAAAGCTCAATTTCTCGTATTTTTAATTTTCAAACTTACACAACACTATAACACATTTTTTGAAGAGTAATCATCAGTGCAGTTAATAAATTTTAAATGGCAATATAACAAAATAGCCAATAAATTCAACTATATAAGATATATTTTTCGTCAAAATATGTATGCGCTATAGTGATTTCAATAATGAATGGTAGGAAACTTAATGAGCATGTTCCTATCAAAACCCAGAAATTGACCAAAAACAAACAAAAAAACCCATTTTGAGTTGCAGGTTGCATCTGTTCCTAAATACAAGACAAGGATTAATGTTTTCTTATCCTGCTCTAGCTAAAGAATGATTAATAGTGTATATCACCTTAGCAAAAGAAGAAAAATTTGTTAGCAAAGAGGTTTAAAGAAAACGTTTGGCTAGAATTCATGCTGGGATGTCAAGGACTATAACAACGAAAAAAATGCAATTTATGGAGGATTTAGGATTATAATTTATAATTTAACAAACATAATTTTTCAATTCACAATCACTTGAAACTAATGACGCTCAGGAAAAACCCAGGCCAAGTCATTCATATAAATCAAAACTTTCCATGTATAATCCACAGAAAATTCATGGAACACATGAAGAAGAATAAGTAATGAGACAAACCTTCATCTTCTTACTGCATCCCTTCCCCCAATTAAAGATAAGGTAGTTCAGCTGCTTTAATCCTTGCCACCAAAGTTGCAAAAAATATCTATAGCATTTCAGAGATCTTTTGCACCATTTTATTGGCATCACTGATATATCCTTTAGAGCAAAGTGACACAATGTATGCATATGAAGAATCAACCCTGAGGAATTTAGATATTTTCTCATCCTTAGACTCATATGAAGTTTCAAGTTCATCATTGTGCCATACTGAAGGATTAGAAACCTCATCAGTACTCTGATTTATTGAGGATGTGTCAGTACCGCTGGGTTTCCTTGTGAGAGTAAAGGACATAGATCCTATTTCATCTAGGATGGTAACAGCCTCCTGTATATTTCCCCTCTCACACAGAATAACAAGGAAATCATGCACAGACTCCATCTCATTTCCAAGGTCAATTGTACTCAAAATATTAACAACAGATTGGCTTTGGAGCATCTCCCTTATAATGCTTCGAGATTCTTCCATCCTTCCTTTTGCAATTAGGCCTCTTATAAGATACATATAACCTAGAAAATCAGGAGATATGCCCTTTGACTTACACTCAGAAAAGAACTCCAAAGCTTTTTCAGTGTCCCCTTTTTGGCAATATCCAAAAAGTAAAGCACTCACTGTGAAATTATCCGCCTTGAGGTTTACCCTTTCCAGATCAAGAAACAGTTTCAAAGCTTCTTGTACTTGGCCTGACTTGCAATAACCGTGAATCAAAGAGTTGTATGCACGGATATTGGGTTTCATATTCTTCTGAGACATACTATCAAGCATTCTTCTCGCGTCAACAAGAAGGCCTTCTCTGGATAGAGAAGCAATAATTATAGCATACGTTATTTCAGAAGGATGTTTGTTAACTTTTACCAATGAATCAAATAACCTCAGAGCTTCAATAAGACAGCCTTGATGAAGCAGCTCATTGATAATCACATTGTATGCGGCAATACTGGAAAACTTGCAGTTTTCTTTTACAAAACCACAGAGCTCCAAAGCCTTGTGAAGATGTCCTTCCCTGCAGAGGCCATTAATTATGCTTGAGAATGTATGTGAATCCACATCAGGCAGCTTATGTTTTACCTCGACTAGCACCTCATAAGCATCAAGTGCCCTACAATATTTCAAAAGCGCCTGAAGAGCATATACGATATCACACGAGTTGCCATTCCAGTTCTTGACAAACTGCCGGGCACTCGTCATATTGTTCATGCACATGTAGTTTACCATCGTCCTGTTTACTTTAGGTTCAGCCAAGCCACATTGCTTAAGAAACATAGCGAAAATTATCCGAGTGAGGAAGCTTTTTTCTCTTAAAAGATTTTTCAAGATTAAGTAGTACGAGCTGCTCCTTAGATAGGACCCCTTCCTTATCATCGTCGGTAACAAATCAACTACAACATCAGAAAAATTCTTGTTGCACAAGAATTTGATTGCATAATTACCTAATATACCGAACATTTCACAATCGCCATCTTTCAATCTGTGAATCAAAAAGTGAATTCCTTCTGCACCTTCAGTGTCATATATCATATTGAACAACCTCATATATAGCTCCTTATCTAATGGAAAGCTTCTTTTAAACAATTCTACAATTACATCAACTGCCATGTCCACCATACCCTTCTGGCAGAGCCCATGGATTATGCATTCATAGCATGCATCAGTAGGTGTTGACGTCCTTCGAAAATCATCAAAGATCCCGAGTGCTTCATCAAACCTTCCTACTTTACAGAAACCATAAATCATGGTGTTATAAGTAACAGAAGTAGCAACCAAGTCTGCTTCTGGCAATCCCTTATAAACTGATAGAGCATCCTCAAACATGCCCATCATAAACAGTGCTTTTATAAGTACATTGCACATAACAATATCCATACAAACTCCAGCCGCTTCAAACCTCATTTTCGTCTCCAGCATTCCACTGATGTTGCCTTCCTCAATATAGCCATGTAGCAATGTACTGTATGTAAAAACATCTCCAGCTATACTCTTTGAAAATTCATCAGCATCAGAGGTCCTCCCAGCTTTGCACAACCCATTAATGACAATATTGTATGTTATCACACCAGGCTTTATCCTCTTGATCTCCATTTCATCAAGCAGCTGAAAAACACTGTCAAGCTCAAGCCTCCTGCAAAATCCATCAATCAATACCGCATAGGAGAATTCATCAGCCTGAATGCCAAAATCTTCAAGCATCTTGAACAAAGCAAGAGCTTCCTGCATTTTTCCTTTTTTGCTAAACCCCAGCATCAATGCAGTAAAAGTGACTAAATTCGGTCTCAGTCCATTCTTTAACATCTTGCTCAAAAACCCAACTGCCTTTTCTACATTTCCCTCTTTCGAGACTCCATCTATAAGTACAGTATAAGCAATGGTATCCATTTCTAATTTCCTATCTATCATTTCCCTATATTTTCGGAACGCTTCCTCAATCATTCCATCTCTAAAGTATCCACATATCCAACTGGTATAAAACACAACATCAAACAACATGCCATCTTTACTCATTCTAGACACCAAGTCAGACACCTCCTCTACCCTACCAAGCATAAAATAAGCATTCAAAAGAGCAGTATATGTAACAAGATTAGCCTTCAACACGCCGGTATTCACAGCATTTTCATAGAACAGAAGCGCGTGCTCGGGCTTTCCAATCCTCAAAAATCCACTAATCACAGAACTACACACAAAATTATCAAAAGGGTAGTTAAACCTCTCACATGTCATCAATTCCAGCACTTCTACAACTTTGTCCATCTTCCCACGAGAGCTAAAACCATAAATCAATGAACAGAATGTAAAAGAAGAAGGAAAAAAGGGGACTGCACCATCCATATCCAACACGCCTCGCAGCAAAATCAGACCCTTTTCAGGATCATTCTCGCCCCGGCAGCACCCTTGGATTAAAGCATCAAAGACTCCATTTTTATCAACAATCTTCAAATTTCCCAGAAAATGCAAAGCTTCCTCGTGCTTGTGTTCCTGGAGCAAGGCTCTTGTGAGGATTGTGAGCGTCTGGCGGTCCCCCTTGATGCGGTTTGAGCTCATTTGGGAGAATAAATGGATGATACATTGAAACCTTTGGGTTTGGGATATGTAGACAAGGAATTTGTTGAAGTCTTGGATTGTGGGATAAAACCCAGTCTTGAGCAGAGAAAGGAGGGATGGGACCGTAGAATTGTTTGTGCGCCATGGAATTAAGAGTTTGGAGAACACCATGAGATTAAGAATGTAAATGCAGTTGCTTCCGAACGGTGTACTCACACTCTCTGAACTTGCAGACAGAACTGTACATCCAAATGCCCAAATACCAGATATATTTAACAAAAGAAAATGTTATATGCTTTTCAAAAACAAAATATGCCCCAACAAAAGAATTTTTTTTCCTTAAAATTAAAAACTTGGGTATCTTAATGGCCCAAAAATGTTGAAAGTAGAATTTTTGTACTACCAAAAAAGTAAAATGATGTTATGATCGAAGATCATAATTAGGGATATACTCATAATAAAACTAAGAAATTAGAGTAAGACGAGAGAAAAATTAGAAATTTTAGAAGAAAGAATGATACTTATCCAATAAATCAATGATTCATTATACAAAATTATCGTAATGGTCATCGATGACCATTCTCTATCACGATTAATTTAGTGAATATTTTACATTTTACTAAACTCTCGATCAACTATATGTCTTCTACATAAAACTCCACTTTGCCTCAGAGCATTGCTAAAAGTAAATCTTTTATAGGGGCATTGCTACACCACTAAACTCTCGAGAATCTTTTATACTTTATGATTTTAATGACAAATAGTTAGATTTATGAAAATATTGCGATCAGTTCAAGTATTATATCAAAATGTAGTCAAAAAAATACAATTGAGATTTGAATATGATCATCCTTTTAGTTCTTCCAACTATTCAAATGACTTTTTTTTTGAAAGGTCCTACTATTCAAATGACTTGTTTTACATGTTTTACATTAGCGTTGATATTGAAGATGTTGGTCGATTCTCCGATCTTAATATTAATGTTTAAATACCTAATGCGATCGTTTTGATTAATCGATGATGAGAGTTTATGTGTGAAACTATCATTACCTCTTATTACAATCGAGAGAATATGATAAGTTGTCCACGACAAATGATCAAAAATTCTATATATAATTACGTTTACTTGGTTTGTGTTGTGAAATTTAAGGCAAAAACACAAAAAATTATGTGGTTCAGTCAAATGACCTACGTTCACGGTCGGAGAGATCCGAAATATCACTAATGTATTTGGGGGGATTACAATGCTATCTTTATAGTGCCTTTATGCTAACTTTCTAGCTATCACTTTTGTATGCTAACAAAGGGAGAAAGAAGGGAGAATTCTATAGCTCAAATGTTGGCTTAGAATTGGTGTGTTCTTTCTCCCAAACATCACTTCTATTTATAGTGATGAAAGATAACAAATTGTCAAATTATCTAGCCTCCAATTTCAACATTTTAGGGCTATGCATATAGCTCATATGACTTGACGTTGCATTTTCACGCTTTCACTTTTTTCACATTTTCACATGAGTATTTCATATTTCATTTTATAACACTCCCCCTTGGAATGCTCATACCCGTGTATTTACCTGGCTCAAAAATGTGTAGATCCCCCTCATCTTGACACTGCCTTATAAACCTTGTAGCCTTCGCATACCGATGTTATAACATGTTTTCTGAATACTAAAGTGGGGAGAGACTTTGTGAAGAGATCAGCTGAGTTATCGCAAGAACGAACATACTGGAGATCTATAATATTGTTCCTTTTCAGTTCATGGGTAAATTCAAAGAACTGTGGAGGGATATGCTTTGTTCTGTCGCTCTTGACATATCCTTCATTCATTTGCTTCAGACATGCTGCATTATCTTCATAAACTGTGATGGGATCATCTTTCTTCAAAAGACCATTCGCGGTTCTGATATGATCTGTCATGGACTTTAACCATACAGATTCTCGACTTGCTTCATGTAAAGCAATAACTTCAGCATGGTTTGATGATACTGTGACAAGCGATTGCTTCTGAGAACGCCAGGAAATCGCGGTTCCTCCACATGTAAATACATAGCCATTTTGAGATCTTCCTTTATGAGGGTCTGACTTATAGCCAGCATCTGCATAACCAATCAAATCTGGTTTCGCATTGTTAGAATAAAATAATCCTAAATCAATCGTTCCTTGAAGGTAACGAAACACATGTTTAATACCATTCCAGTGCCTTTTAGTAGGAGATGAACTAAATCTCGCTAATAAATTTACAGCAAATGCTATATCCGGTCGAGTACAATTAGAGAGATACATAAGAGCTCCAATCGCACTGAAATATGGTACTTCTGGACCAAGAATCTATTCAGATTTCTCGCATGGACGAAATGGGTCCTTTTCTTTAATAAGGGATCTTACCACCATTGGGGTACTCAACGGATTTGATTTATCCATGTTAAATCTCTTTAAGATTTTTTCTCGTATAATTTGATTGATGCACAAGTATCCCACTTGGCAAATGCTCGATCCGCAAGCCGAGACAATACTTAGTTTCCCCTAGATCTTTCATCTCAAACTCTTTCTTTAAGTAAGAGATTACTTCTGAGATCTCCTTATTGGTCTCGATTATATTCAAATCATCAACATAGACAGCAATAATTACACATCCGGATGTTGTTTTCTTAATGAAAACACATGGACAAAGAGGGTCATTGACATACTCTTTCTGTAGCAAATATTCGCTTAGTCGGTTATACCACATGCGTCCGGATTGCTTTAATCCATATAAAGACCTTTGTAATTTTATTGAATGTCTTTCTCTGGGATTTGAACTTGATGTTTCAGGCATTTTGAATCCTTCAGGGATTTTCATGTAAATATTGGTATCAAGTGATCCGTATAAATATGCAGTAACAACATCCATCAAATATATATTAAGTTTCTCATGGACCGGTAGACTAATCAGGTAGCAGAATGTAATTTCATCCATGACAGGGGAATATGTTTCCTCAAAATCAATTCCCAGTATTTGAGAAAAATATTGTGCAACAAGTCGAGCCTTGTATCTTACAATCTCATTTTTCTCATTTCGTTTTCGTACAAATACCCATTTGTATCCAACATGTTTCACATCTTCAGGTGTGAGTACGATAGGCCCAAATACTTCGCGTTTATTAAGCGAGTATAATTCGGCATCTATGGCCTTTTTCCATTCAGCCCAATCATGCCTCTTTTTACACTCGGTGACTGACCGAGTTTCAGGATCCCCATTTTCTTCTATGACATCGCATGCCAAATTATAAGAAAATGCATCATCGATTTCCTCATTTCGGTTCCACCTTATACCCGTTTGGGCTTAATTAACCAAAATTTGTCGATTTTCTTCGTTGCGTGTTTCTTCAGGAACACGATCCTCCATTTTAGAGTTATCTGGGTTTTCTACCCCTTTTCTCTTTCTTGGATTTTTACCCTTTGAACCAGGAGGTCTTCCACGCTTCAGGCGTGTGGTGGCTTCATGAATAACTTCGTTTTCAACTTGCCCTTTTGGGACTACAATTTGGGCAGGAACATTTTCAGCTGGTATATAAGATTCAGTTACCCTTTTTATGTCTATAAATGCATCAGGGAGTCTATTTGCTATTTCTTGCAAATGCAAAATACGCTGAACCTTTCCGTCACATTCTTTTGTGTAAGGATTAAAATACAATAATGTTGGTACAGACCAGGTAATTCCCTTATCTATTTGTTTTCTTTCTCCCCCTAATACTGAGAATCTTTCCTCATCAAATTGGCAATCAGCAAACCGAGCTGTGCAAACATTCCCAGTTTGAGGTTCAAGATATTTAATAATAGATGCGCTTTCAAAGCCTATATATATATTCCAAGGCTTCTTTGTGGCCCCATCTTTGTTCTTTGGGGTGGTGCAATAGGCACATAAACAGCGCAATCAAAAATCTTCAAATGAGATATATTTGGTTCTTGTCTGAGTGCAAGTTGGTGTGGGGAGTATTTATGATATGCACTCGGCCTGATGCGAATTAATGCCGCAGCATGTAATGTTGCATGTCCCCATACTGAAGAGGGAAGCATTGTTCTCATTATTAATGGCCAATAAGTTGGAGGCGTTTAATCAATGATTCAGCCAAACCATTCTGTGTATGCACATGTGCAACAGGATGTTCAACATCAATCCCAATGGACATACAATAATCATTAAATGTCTGGGATGTGAATTCACCGGCATTATCAAGTATGATCTTTTTGATTACATGATCAGGGAATTGAGCTCGCAGTTTAATTAATTGGGCGAGTAATTTTGCAAATGCCATATTACGAATTGATAACAGGGATACATGTGGCCATTTACTAGAGGCATCTATCAATACCATGAAGTATCGAAATGGTCCACATGGTGGATGAATCGGTCCACATATATCACCTTGAATACGTTCAAGAAATATGGGTGATTCTGTTTCAACCTTTACCGGTGAAGGCCTTATGATTAATTTTCCAAGAGAACAAGCTTTACAATGGAAAGCATTTCCATGAGGGATCTTCTGGTCCTTCAATGGATGCCCATTTGTTCCTTCAATAATTCTTCGCATCATAGTTGTACCAGGATGACCCAGCCTGTCATGCCATATGGTAAACATTGAAGGCTTCATAATTACATTATTTGATTCAACTGCATTTATGTGTGTGTAATGCAAACCCGTTGGGAGCATTGGCAGTTTTTCAAGCATACATTTCTTTCCAGATTTCATCATTGTGAGATACATATATTTCATGTTTCCTTCAGTTTCAGACTGAGTATCAAAACCATGAGAATATATATCTTTGAAACTTAACATGTTTCTTTTAGATTTTGGCGAAAATAAGGCATTCTTAATTGTAAGCTTTGTACCATTTGGTAACACCAAATTTGCCTCGCCAATCCCTTCAATCAGATCTACAGGACCTGAGATTGTATTCACAATGGTATTAGCTGGTTTCATTTTTGAGAAGAAACTTTTATCTTTCAATATAGTGTGTGTTGTTCCACTATCAAGCATGCAAATATTTTCAATTTTAATCCTTTAGCTAGCTCCATGATTAGCCTTATCCATATTCAAAGTTTAACTAAGACAAGAAAACAAATCTTGATAAGAAAACATGATCAATTCATTACTTCAGAAGGAAAAACATACAAACTCACACTTCAAATGGGAAATTACATATTTCAGAAAATAGGTAAATATCGGACCATCTAGCTTCATTCCCAAAAAGGTTTATGAAATCCTTTTTAGTTTCCACCATCGGTTTGTTCAGAGAAATCACCATATTCATCAGTGAAGTCAGATGCCTCAAGATGGGTGGAATCCTGGTCAAGGTAATTAGTCTCATTTCCCTTCACTTTCAGGGACTCTTTGTAGAGTTTGCATATGTGTTCAGGAGTGCGGCAGACTCTTGACCAGTGCCCCTTTTTCCCACATCTGAAACAACAGGTTCCAGAGTCCTTTGAGAAGCTGACATCTTTACCCTTTTTATGGGCATTTTCATGGGTCTTCTCTTGCTGCTGCTTTTTGAAATTAGCAGACTTGTTGGACAGGTTGTAACCACCTCTGCCTCGACCACGACCACGACCACGACCTTTTCCACGACCACAGCCTCGACCCTGAAAGGAGTTATAACTTTCAGGCTCCTCAGAGGTAACAACGTTTGCTTCAGGAAACGCTTTAGAGCCGGTTGGACGGGCATCATGATTCTTCATCAACAACTCATTGTGCTTTTCAGCAATGAGGAGAGTGGTAACCAAATCAGAGTACTTCTCAAACCTTTGCATGCGATATTGCTGTTGCAAAGAAATACTTGATGCATGGAAAGTAGAAAGAGTTTTTTCTATCATTTCCTCATCAGTTTTAGCCTGATCGCAATAGCTCAAGTGAGTTGTAATCCTATACATTGCTGAATTGTATTCGGTTACATTTGAATAGTCTTTGTACCTTAAGCACGCCCATTCAACAATGTATCTAGGAAGCAATATGTACTTCTGATGGTCATACATGTCCTTTAAATTCTTCCACAACTTGTGTGGATCTTTGACAGTGAGGTATTCATTGTTTAGACTCACATCAAGATGTCTGCGAATGAATATTAAGGCTTTCGCCTTATTAACACTGGTCGAATCGTTCCCTTCATGGAGAGCATCCAGAAGGTCTAGCGACTGCAAATGTGATTCGACATCAACTGTCCATGGGGTGTAATTATCCCCACTGATTTCAAGAGGAGCAAAATCAAGTTTCACGAGGTTTGCCATGGTGATAACTAAATAAAGGGGAAAATGAAATAATTTATTAGAATCGATAACTCAAAATTACAAGATCCATAAGGATCACCAATATCAAAACAAAGTACAGAATTACAAGTATCATATAATTATGCTTAAACTCTTGCGGCCTACCATTTACGGTATGAACAAGGGCATGTAATACGAAAATTATCACAAGAGCAAGGGCAAACAATATAACCATTTTCTCGGCAAAATTTGAGAGTAAGAAAGATGAAGTTGGAGAGAAAATGTGATTTTGTATTGTTGGATGAAACTCGTATTTATAGAGAAAATATAGCAGTTTATAGTCGTTTTATAACCGTTATATCATCACTGAAAATATAGCCGTTTCAGACTGTTTATTACGGTTGAAAATAGAGTCGTTTCAGGCTGTTAATTATCTCTGAAAATATATATGTTATTAATGTAAATCATTATGTAATTTTAATAAATTACACAGATAGTCATATACATATATAATCACAGATATACAAGTATTAAGTAATCATCACAGAGATACAAGTATTAAGTAATTAAATACTTGTTAGATGTTATTCAAGAAATTTAATTCAGTAAATCACATCACATTTCTATAAGGTGGTAAAACTCTTCTGTATATAGAAATATGGCGTTGTGTATAAATAATTTAATCACATCAAAAATGCTATAAGGTGGCAAAACTCTCATGTATATAGCAATTTGGTGTTTATGTGATATTTAAAGTATGACATACTATACCGGTGTTCTTGAACTTACATGGTGAAGATATAGAGTGATCGGGCTGATAACGTGTTGTGAAATTTAAGGCAAGAACACAAAAATTTATGTGGTTCAGTCAAATGACCTACGTCCACGGTCGGAGAGATCCGAAATATCACTAATGTATTTGGGGGGATTACAATGCTATCTTTATAGTGCCTTTATGCTAACTTTCTAGCTATCACTTTTGTATGCTAACAAAGGGAGAATTCTATAGCTCAAATGTTGGGTTAGAATTGGTGTGTTTTTTCTCTCAAATATCACTTCTATTTATAGTGATGAAAGGTAACAAATTGTCAAATTACCTAGCCTCCAATTTCAACATTTTAGGGCTATGCATATAGCTTATATGACTTGATTTTGCATTTTCACACTTTCACTTTTTTCACATTTTCACATGAGCATTTCATATTTCATTTTATAACAGTTTGAAGTTATTTGGCTCTCAAGACTTCATATATAATGGTGTTTCCTTCTTAACTTTGATAATGATAGTGTAACCTTAGTCAAAGTTTTCTGTGTAATTAAAACCAAACCCCTTAAATTTTTTTCCTAATTAGCTTTCAAATAATATAGATATAGTATTGTGTTTTAGGTTGTTGTTATATATATTTCGGTATTTTCCTCTTGTTATACAAAAAATACAGAAAAAAGTATAAAAATATCCTTCCATATTTAAGTTTTTGGGGCAGTAATGTTGTTTAATAGTTATTTTTATCACGATAAGTAGAATACTGGATTATATATCACTTTAGATGTCTTTTTTAATAAACGGATCTGGCTTTTAAAAGCAAAAAAGAAAAGAAGAGGGAAAATGGTTATCGGCATGATCTGAGACCAGCAAAGAGCTGCGTTTAACTGAGAAGCGGGTGGAACAGACGAAGGAGATACCCCCAGGCGTGGCATTTGTGTTCACCCGCCATCAATTTAGGTTAGCTTTACCTCACTCAATTTCAATTTGGGGCTTTAGGGTTAGGAAAAAGCTCAAAGCATTATGGTTCAATGTAGAAGTCCTTTGTGTTAGAAATTGTTGATTGTGTGTTAGAACTGGTATAATATGCTTTCGTGATCTCTCTGGTGTATTATGCTAGGCAGCCTCCGATTTTCATAATTTTGTGGTTATACTGATACGTTCATATCGCGTGTTTCACCTGATCGATGTTTTCATTTGTCATAGGCTGCTTTATTTTATTTGTGATATCATATGATAGTTGTCAAAGTAAAACCTGTTGCAAGCGTTCAAGATCAATCTATTTGTTCATATTTTTGTGTGTTGTACTAGTGAGTAGTAATGACCTTATAGTGAGTAGTTTTGAGCCTGTGCTGTTTTCGGTCAGTAAGCCTCATTGTTTGGCTCCAACTCTATGCTCACTAGTATTGGTTGATTACTCTTTCATGGATACTCGCAAGCTTCTTAGAGTTGTGCACACTGTAATGCCCTTGATAACACGTCTTCTTCTAGTCAATTGGTCTTGTTTAAGATGTCGGTTCTTTAGGATTTGAAATTGCAGAAGGGCATGTTTTTTTATGTAAACAGCCTCTATTGCTTCAAAAGTCTTAACTAATACTGTGCACTTATAATATCTGCCAATATACACCAGGAATTTGAGCTGGTATCAATATAAAGCTCCCATACTTTGAAACTTTATCCGCTGAAAGTTGAACTTGTTCTTTGGTGCAGATCTTAACAACATTGAAGCTGGTTAGCAGGTATACTTACGTTACACCTGTCTGGATTGTACTTATTGTTTCCATCTACAGTTACTTTTAGGTCTAATTGAAGCAAATGTATTTGCTACTATGAACTCAGGTGAGCCCAGATCTTTATGGATGCAACAGCACAAGGTTAGTGTGAGCTGCTCAATTCTTCTCCTTTTTACTGAACTAACACGGATTTACTGAGTTCTAACACCATAGAAATTTCATGTATTCAGAGTGACACATAGCAGGCCACAGAGCGCTCAGGCTTCATGCAGTATACTTGTGTGGAAAGTAAATTCCAGTTGATAAAAGGTTGAAGGACAGGTCAAGAAAACTCAGAGAGGAAGTATGGTTGACACTGTTGAATGAATGTGACCTGAAAGTTAATTCCTCGACAAATTGGGTGACTCGAGCTGTTGCAAAGGTTTTTAGGTTTCTGAAAGATGATTTCTCCAGTGAGTGCAAAGCATGTAGAGCTATAAATCTCAACGAAATCGGTATCTCACCAGTGAGGCTGTTGTTTGAGAGATCAATCACCTGCAGGTTCTTGAGGTTGGATAAGCATCCAGGGATTGTTCCTGATTAGTTATTTTCTGATAGATTTAGTTGCGGTGAGGGTTTTAATGGTGCATTTATCTTCAAATATTTTCTGATATTTCACCGAAATATTTATCTAAAAGTTGTTATGGAGAATGAGCTTATTCAGCGAGTTTCCAGTTTCCAGCTGCGATATAGTCCCTCCTAGCATATTTAACAGATCAAGAATGTAGAGCTGAAGTGGATTGCAGATAATAGTCCTTCATCTTTGCTGGAGCTCAGCTTTACCACTTTCAGGGGGGCGCCGGATTCTTCAAGTCATCAATCTGAGAAAAAACCATCTCAAACCAAGCTGGAAGAGAATCTGAGATGCCTGCATCCGACATGATTAACCGTATAACGTTTTTCTGAGTTTGGAGCCATTGTGGAAATTCAGGACCAGTATTGACTGATGCTAGCTTGATACTCTCTATCTAGCTGTAAAGGAGATTCCACAGGGGGCTAGCTCGATATTCCCTGAAAGATTTAAGCTGGTGGCAGGTATACTTACACTACTCGTCTCTGGATTGTGTTGTATTGTATTGTATTGTATTGTATTGATTCCATCCACTGTTCTTTTTAGGTGCAAATTTACTTATTTATATGAACTCAGGCGAGCTCATGTCTTTATGGAGACAACAACACAAGGTTGTATACTTACTGGACTGTGAGTTCTTGGTAAGTTCTTTACTCTGGTAATTACTTATCACTTCTGAGTGCATGCATATGGGCATTATTATGAGTTTTTGTATCCAGTGAGTGATATTGATTTTTAACCGAGTCAAACATATAAAAGAAAGGGATAGACATTATGAATGTAAAGTGCAGTAAATGTCGGTAACAATTCAGTATATATATAAACAAGTAGAGCAGATCCAAAGTACATCTGGTTCATTGGATTGTATGAACACTACTATTAATCAATCTACACATTTAAGACTAGAACTGTAATCTATACTAAACAAAAGCGTGATTTGGGAATGATTTCAGGCCTAATCTTGGAGGGGATGCAATTTCTTCTCTTGCTGATGGGGTCTTCAACTGCGGTGGGGATATCGTTGAGGAATGGATGTTGGCACAGAGAGCTGGCAGTTGCCCTGCTCTTCACCACTCTTCTAAGACACATGTTGAGGAAATTCTTGGCCTCTGCAGACAAGTGCCTCGGGATTTTTGGCATGGACCCCGTTTCAAGCTTTTGCAAGACCCTTTCGGTCTCAGACCCCGAACCTTCTTCCAAATCCCAGCAAGGTTTTCCAGTAAGCATCTCGAGCACAATAATGCCAAGCGACCAAATGTCACTGGGAGGTTCTTGCAGGCCAAGCTTGACAGCTTCAGGTGATACAAACTGAATTGTTCCATCCCATCTCCTATCAGCCAGCCTCTTTTGGCGATCTTGATTAGCCCCTTTAGCGAGGCCGAAATCACATATCTTAGCCTTGAACCCTTGCCCCCCTTTTGCGGGTGACAGCAGTATATTCTCGGGCTTCATATCGCAGTGTACATACTTAGCTTCATGAATCTTGCGAAGCCCTTTGACAATGGATCTTGTATACTGCCTCACTTCAGCCTCGGGCAATCCCTTCCCTCCCGTGCTCTGGATTCTGTCGTGTAGGGTTCCGCCAGAGGCGAATTCCAGGAGCAGGTTGTAAACCCTAGTTCCATCGGTCTTGCGGGTGATTTCAGATCCAAAACACTGGATGATGTGAGGACAGCCGACAAGGGAATACAGCACACTCCTCTCGTGTCGGAGCGAACAAGAACTGGAATTATCGGCGGATTTGACTGCAATTACGTCAGGAATCGGGACCGGTGGGTAGTAACGTTTGGAGGTGGCTAGAAATACAGAACCGTAACCTCCTTCTCCGAGCAGTTTTCCCCGAATCCAGTTTCCTCCATTGCCGTAATTTTCAAGCTCTTCCGCGGAATCAGAAGTGGATCCAACAAAGTCGCCATTTTTGGCAATGACGGCGCCGTTCGCCAATTGGGGAAATGCTGTCGCCATCAAAGAATGATTGGATATTTGGGGAAATGTGATTGTGAAATGAGATCTGGTGGGGTATTTATAGATGAGATTGTTACCATTCCGTTTGATAATCGGGTTTTCTGTTCACCGACTTGGATTAGGGTTTTTGACTTTTGTTGACCGAGTCAACTCAAGGGAGTTTGACTCTTGTTGACCAATAACCCCTGTAGTTTGACTCCACTGGAAATAGTAATGAAACAGATGGGCGTAAACCCGAGTATAAGACAGTGTTGCAGCATTTTATAAGGTGTCATGACTTCAGAATTCATTCAAGGATTGCATTGTGGAGAATGGAGGATACAGGTGGTCGACCCCGAAAGATGAAAATCATGTCTACATTTGATTCAATTACATCATGCCTTATTCAGTTCATACTGTCGAGCTCATACTGTCATCCAGGTCAATTCAATGGCTTACAATGCGGAACTCCCCAGGTAATGCTTCTCATCTCACATTTGAGTCAAATTCCCAGGCCACAGATTGCTTTTTTGTATTTTCCTGATTGCATAAGATAAATAATTAGTACTAGGACTTTATTGCCACAGTTGCCTTTTGGAAATTTTCTCAAGGTATGACCGTTGATAAGATGGTGGAAATCAGGAATTTAGAAATCCCGCAAATGATTCTTACACGTATGTTATTCTCTTTGAATCTATGATCAAACATGCATCGAAAAAAAATGAATAATAATTTGACAATTACTGAAAGGGTTGGTATTTATATTAAAATCTGTAGCAAAATGATGCAAAAACTGCAGCATTTAAAAATTTCTTTTTATTCTAAGATTTTATTTTCTAAATTTAATTCAATTAAACAGAGTACTACTTTAACAAATTAGTTTGCTACAATATTTATTAGTAAAGTGATTCAACTTTTTGTTCTGATGCGTAAGTGTGGAATTGAAATGCAGTGCTTGTGAAAAGAATAATAGTTAAATGGGAAGGTATCACAAAGACATTGGATGTGCACGGATGGACAGCGCTACACTATGCAGCTAAGTTTAATGACAGGGAAGTTGTAGCACCTCTACTGATGAAAGAACATTGTGGCAGAAGAGGATGATTTTAAGACTGCTCTTCACAGGTTTGTTCAGCTCATATCAGTTAAGTTCAGTTTGGAACTACTTATTGATTATAAGTTATAAACCGCCTTAGTTCAGTCGAAAAGAACAGATTTAGTTACAACTTACAAGTACCAACTAAACCATGATATTAGAAAAGTAGACTACATTTGATTCAATGGCATCATGCCTTCTTGGCTTTTCATTTCTGAATTATTCATCCAACTAATGCAGTGTACACTTGAACCATTGTTGGCCTTTGGCTTGGAGTAGGCTGCACGCACTTGTGCGCTACCTCAAGGCACTGTAGAATCTCATCATCATATCCCTGACCCCTCAAAATTTCATCCACTTCGATCACAAGAGAATCGATGCTAAGATTTCTTATGGAGAGGTCCAATTGCCTGGGGTTCTTCCTTGTAATAAGCTCAAGAAGCATGACTCCAAACAAGTAAACATCTTTCTTGCAACCTTCTAGCTCTTGAAAATCAGCCCTTGGATAAACTCCTGCACTTGATGTTGCTTGATCTGACTTGGAAAAGCAAAACTCTGCATCCCAAAAGTTTGAAATCTTGGGTTCAAATCTTGCATCTAGCAAGATGCACTTGGAGCTTAAGGCACCATGTATCACACTTGTAGTGCAGGTGTGATGTAGCCATGCTAACCCTTCTGCTACACCAGCTGCAATCTTAAACCTGGATGGCCAGGATCCCATGATTTCTCCCTCTCCTTGACTCAGGTGTAGCCAATCATGAAGATTTCCATTTGGCATGTATTTGTAGACAAAAAACATGTCATTTTTCTCGAGGCATAATCCTACTAGAGGCACCAGTCTATGGTGCCTTAATCTTCCTAAAGTTAAGGCCTCGGAAGCAATGTGGTCCTCCTGCTGGTGCGGTTCCAGAAGCCGCTTGACAGCAAGAAGCTGTCCATTTTGGATCGTTGCCTTATAACTTTTTCCTTTCCTTCCAATCCCAATCATGTTTTCTTCACTGAATTTGCCTGTTGCTTCATCCAGATCTGCAAAGGGAACCCTGGTAATATATTTGTCCATTTCTGCTATCTGTCATACAAGCATGGACTAGTTAATGTGAAAGTTGCATACATAAGCATTCAAATACTTCTTAGGCCTATTGTTTTTGACTAAACTCTAGTTCAGTTCAGCTCATACCAATTCAGTTCAGCTTAATATTACTAATTAATTTAATTATAAGCGAATCATAAAGAAGAAATTAGGTTCTTACCAGTAAAGTGTTGTTCATTCTGATCTGCTGTAGTGGCTGTATACTTGGACTCATTCGCCTCCTTTTCATCTTCTTATCCTTTTTTGTAGGCTTCTTCACATATCTCTCTGGAATTGCATACAAGAAGACAAAGAAGACAAGAGCCATAGACACTCCCCAACCAGTAAGAAGACCTTGAATGAAAGGACTCGGAGGAGACAGACTGATATGACCAGAATGTCGCTTGCAAGCCTTCAATGGAAGCCCACAAAGTCCAGCATTATTCGCATAGTCAACAACAGCATTATTCATATAGTCAAAAGTATCTACTGGGAAAGATGGCACTGGCCCCGACAGCTTATTGTTGGAGACATTAAACATTTTCATGCGAGGGAGCAGACCAATCTCCTCTGGAATCGGTCCCCAGAATTCATTGGAATCGAGTGAAAGGCTATTCAAGACCGTGCAGTTGGCTATAGAAGGTGGGATTATGCCCGAGAATCGATTGTTTGAAAGGTCAAGAATAGTAACATAAGGTAGAGTCAGATTAATATCAGAAGGGATAGTTCCTGAAAGCTGATTGTGGGAGATGTCCAAGCCAGTTAAACTGGTGCACTTCCTTAGACCTGCTGGAAAGTTACCTAAGAGTCCCATGCTGCTCAGCCTGATGCTCAGCACCTTATTCTCATCTGGGTGCCAGCACTCGATTCCATTGAATTTGCAGATAAATCCTTCAGTATCATTAGTGAAATCCCATGTTGCCAAGCTACCAAAAGGATCTATTAGAGAATCCTTAAAGGATCTGAGGCATGAGATATCATTTACAAGAGCACTTGCAACCTCAAATCTTGCTGATAATGACAATAGCAAGCCTACAAATATTGCAATGCTCATATTTGTTTTTCTGAATTATGATGATGATGATGATGTGGGGGTTTTCTCTTTTGATTTAGCATTATGAGGCATGAGATATCTCATTTAAATGCATTGTGTTCCTTAATTACGGCGACTGTGAAGTAAATTTCGTGACAACGTACTCTGTAGACTTACCTAGGGAAAGACTTCTGCTATCACTTTGAATCTGCCCCTGGGACTAGTCCACTAGTCCAGTCCAGTGCAGCAAATGTAGAAGTTTCAACGGGAAGACCTTATCTCCTGCTCGTCGTTGGTGTTGCAGTCATCATTTTAAAATTGTAATGTTGAGTTTTAGATTTTATACATCTTTCGGTTTGTTATGTGAAAAACTTGTATTAATCTAGTAAACACTAAACACTAATTAAATCGAATTGTAATTGAAAAACACGGTAATTATACGACTGAATGAAACTGACATTCATCAGAGCTTGATTGATCTGATTTATGCAGAACTTGATTACTTTGATCGAGCAAGGTTTATTGATTTGAAAATACTAATAATAATACACCTACATTAGGTCGAATAGTATCAACGAACTTTTAAAAAACTGATTTGAACTACTAAGATTGAACAAAATGTATTTATACTGAAAATAATACGACTAAACTATTTCGGATTGCTTATTTATTTCATTCTTAACTAGAGAATATGAAATTGTATTAATTGACATTGTATTAATTAACAACGAGCGGTGTATCTAATATATCTGTTATAAAGGTAAAGGAAATTGTATATATACTATTTAGAAAAGGTTTGAGGAATTCTATAATGATATAGTCCTAAAGAGAAGAGATACCAAAATTGATTGAAATTGAACATACCAGAATTACAAAATTATATGAATCTATTTATTTAAAATTAGAGAAAATCAGAAGAAGAAGAAAAACAGAAATATGTCTAAGGTAACTAGAATGAGAACACATGTGGAATCAAACAAAATCGTAAAATATCACACCAAAAATAATTAAAGAAAAAGTTATGGTATGATTGAGAAAAATATCTCAAATAAATACAATTATAGCTATACTACAAAAATAGTTCAGTAATTAATCCACTAGATAATATACAATTAAATACGTTACAAAAATAATGTATTATGGTATGATGTGAGTAAGGAATTATTAAGAATTATTGTAATAATATATTGAAATAGAAAATGTTCATTCATTGAGAATATTGATAGATAATGCATAACCAAATTTAAACGTGGTAATAACCCGAATTGTACGAACATAGTTTGGACCAAAAATCTAAAATTGTCTAAAAAGAACTAAAATGAAAATATATCTCGAATTACCATCAGAGAATCCTTCAAGCTATCAAAAGGATCCATCAGAAAATCCTTCAAGGATCTGAGGCGTGTACAAGAGCACTGGCAACCTCGAATCTTGCTGATATTGATATTAGCAAGCTTACAAATTTTACAATAATACTCATTTTCTTTCTGAACTGTAATCTGGAGATTTTTTCCTGTGACGATCTCATTGAATGCATTTTGTATTATACCAGCAACTGTGAAGACTTTTTGTGTTATCTTTGAGTCATCATGTTCTGACTTCTCTGTCTGTGGTCATAATTTGACCAGTTCCAGTGCAACAAATGTAGTAGAATTTTCAACTTCAAGACCCTTAATTATTATAGTTTAATCCCTGAGTCTCCTTGAGACCGTCAGTAATCTCTCTTTGATTCCCACCTGTAGTGTTTGTATTCAGTTGACTCTGAAATGTAAATACTGGAATGTTTAATTTTTGTTTCCACATTTACTAGAATGGTAAGTTTTTGATTTCACATTTACTAAACTGAAAAAAACAAAAAAAAACATTGAACTGAACTGAAAAATATTTAAAAATACTGAATTGAACTGGGAAAAAAAATACTGAACTGAACTGAAAAATATTTAATAATACTGAACTGAACTGAAATGAAAAATATTTAAAAATACTGAATTGAATTGAAAAAAATAAAAAAAAATACTAAATTGAACCGAACTGTTTTATAGAAAACCTTTGACAAACAGGCGTTAAACTCTCAGTCAACTATATACCTCCCAAGTAAAATACCACTTTGCCTCTTTTCATAAGCCTCCACATGATTATAACCCAAAAAACTAATTTTGCACTATAATTTCTGGTCCGTGAGCCATTTATGATAAATTAATTTTCTAGAAAAGTACTTTTGCAATTTTTATATGTATTTATCATTACTTAGAATATGATTTCTTACAAACTAATATGATTAATGAATTATTATATTTAGATGAGGATCCGATGTGATTATCAATTCGGGTGATTGAGTACTAAGATCAATAATTTTTTATACTTTATGATTGTGAACAACAAATAGTTAGATTTGTAGAAAGAATGCGGTCAGTTCAACCCGTATATGACGATATAAAATAAATACAGGTGAAATTCATATACTATCATCGTTTTAGTTCTTGCTAGTAATCAAATAACTTGTTTTACATAGCGGCGATATTAAATATGTTGGTAGGCGCGATCGTTTAGCTGAATCGATGATGAAAGCTTATGTATGATTTATATAAGAGAAAAGTGTTTGTATGACCCCAATTCTTGGTTAAATGCACACATATGACCCTCATTTCTTGTTTGGTGCTATTATGATCCTATTTTAAATTTCTGATCTATTTCAACCGGTTAATTTCCGTCAAAATATAAAATTACTACATAACCCCTTGTTTTAAAAGTAAAATTCAATTTTTTTAATTTTCTTCTTCCTTTCACCTCTTCACCGCTTGTCTCCCCAATATACACGAACCGGCGGTGGCGCCGGGTTGCGGCTGGGCGTGATGGCGTTTGTGAGGAATCCGGGTACAATACTGCTGTCTGTAAGATAACTGGGGAAGGTTCCGGCGGGCTCACCGTCGGAAACTACGAGTTCGTCGTGTTATCCGGCAGGGCTCCGTGAACAGCGTGACGATGTACTTTGTTGATCTGGATTTGACCGAGAGTTCGAGATCGCTCGGCTGATGTCGATGTGCCAGCATGTGTTGCAGTCTATGCTGAGGGTATATTTGTCATTTTAGGTGAATAAAGTACTGGACTGTATAGTCCATAGTAAGAGGTTTATCACTTTTCAATTCAATGTCAATCTAAAGTTATAATAGTATTTTCTTAAAATTGAAGGTTATATTTACACTTTAACCAAAAATTGGAGGTTATATTTGCATTTTACCCTTTATATAATTACTACGTTTACTTGGTTTGAAGTCATTTGGGTTTCAAAACGTCATATATAATGTGTTTCCTTCCTAACTTTGATAATGGTAGTGTAATTTTAGTTAAAGTTTCCTTTCACAGTGTAACTAAAACCAAATTCTTAAAAATCTTCCCGATTTAGCTTTCTAATAAATAGATATAGTATTATATTTTAGGGTGCTGTTATATACGGTTCGATATTTTATTATTATAATGCAAAATATCGTAAGAATGTGAAAAATATCCTCACATACTTAATGGGAAACTGTACATTTTATACGGGACAGATAACGTCACTTCATACGCATTTTGGATTATTATTAATTTTTTTTTAGAACACGTATTTTGGATTATCCTAACTAAAAATAAATATCACTTTGGTCCCTCACTTCGGATGTCTTTTTTAATAAACGGATCGGGCTTTTGAAAACAAAATAAGAAAAGAGGAGGGAAGTTGGTTCTCGGCATGTTCTCAGACCAGCAAAGAGCTGCGTTTATCTGAGAATCGGGTGGAACAGACGAAGGAGATACCCCCAGGCGCGGCATTTGTGTTCACCCGCCATCAATTTAGGTTAGCTTTACCTCACTCAATTTCAATTTGGGGCTTTAGGGTTAGGAAAAAGCTCAAAGCATTATGGTTCAATGTAGAGTTAATTATAGTGATATGGCTCAAATAGAAGTCCATTGTGTTAGAAATTGTTGATTGTGTGTTAGAAACTGGTATAATATGCTTTCGTGATCTCTCCGGGGTATTATGCTAGGCAGCCTCCGATTTTCATAATTTTGTGGTTATGCTGATACATTCATATCGCGTGTTTCACCTGATCGATGTTTTCATTTGTCGTAGGCTGCTTTATTTTATTTGTGATATCATATGATAGTTGCAAGCGTTCAAGATCGATCCATTTGTTTATATTTTTGTGTGTTGTACTAGTGAGCAGTAATGACCTTATAGTAAGTAGTTTTGAACCTGTGCTGTTTTCCGTCAGTAAGCCTCATTCTTTGGCTCCAACTCTATGCTCACTAGTATTAGTTGATTACTCTTTCATATATACCCGCAAGCTTCTTAGAGTTGTGCACACTGTAATGCCCTTAATAACACGTCTTCTTCTAGTCAATTGGTCTTGTTTAAGATGCCGGTTCTTTAGGATTTGAAATTGCAGAAGGGCGTGTTTTTTTTATGTAAACAGCCTCTCTATTGCTTCAAAAGTCTTACTGTGAAGTAGTAATGGGGGCGAGCATCTCTTCTCTGTCTGGCTTTGGGAATTCTCAGTATGATATTAGTATACTTGTGTGGAAAGTAAATTCCAGTTGATAAACGGTTGAACGACGGGTCAAGAAAACTCAGAGAGGAAGTATGGTTGACAAGCATGAATGAATGTAACCTGAAAGTTCCTTCCTCGACAAATTGGGTGACTTGAGCTGTTGCAAGCTTCCAATGCTGCCAGGAATGCTCCCATTGGAAGATTCCCTGAAAGATTTGAGCTGTTGCGTGTTTCTCCTTTGGTGAAGATGTTAGCACCATTGAAGCTGGTGGCAGGTATACTTACACTACGCGTCTCTGGATTGTATTGTATTGTATTGTATAAATTCCATCTACTGTTGTTTTTAGGTGCACTGTACTTATTTATATGAACTCAGGCGAGCTCGTGTCTTTATGGAGACAAGTCAACAACACAAGGTTATCATCCTAACTACTCTGGTAATTACTTATCACTTCTGAGTGCATATGGGCATTATTATGAGTTTTTGTATCCAGTGAGTGATATTGATTTTTAACCGAGTCAAACATATAAAAGAAAGGGATAGACATTATGAATGTAAAGTGCAGTAAATGTCGGTAACAATTCAGTATATATATAAACAAGTAGAGCAGATCCAAAGTACATCTGGTTCATTGGATTGTATGAACACTACTATTAATCAATCTACACATTTAAGACTAGAACTGTAATCTATACTAAACAAAAGCGTGATTTGGGAATGATTTCAGGCCTAATCTTGGAGGGGATGCAATTTCTTCTCTTGCTGATGGGGTCTTCAACTGCGGTGGGGATATCGCTGAGGAATGGATGTTGGCACAGAGAGCTGGCAGTTGCCCTGCTCTTCACCACTCTTCTAAGACACATGTTGAGGAAATTCTTGGCCTCTGCAGACAAGTGCCTCGGGATTTTTGGCATGGACCCCGTTTCAAGCTTTTGCAAGACCCTTTCGGTCTCAGACCCCGAACCTTCTTCCAAATCCCAGCAAGGTTTTCCAGTAAGCATCTCGAGCACAATAATGCCAAGCGACCAAATGTCACTGGGAGGTTCTTGCAGGCCAAGCTTGACAGCTTCAGGTGATACAAACTGAATTGTTCCATCCCATCTCCTATCAGCCAGCCTCTTTTGGCGATCTTGATTAGCCCCTTTAGCGAGGCCGAAATCACATATCTTAGCCTTGAACCCTTGCCCCCCTTTTGCGGGTGACAGCAGTATATTCTCGGGCTTCATATCGCAGTGTACATACTTAGCTTCATGAATCTTGCGAAGCCCTTTGACAATGGATCTTGTATACTGCCTCACTTCAGCCTCGGGCAATCCCTTCCCTCCCGTGCTCTGGATTCTGTCGTGTAGGGTTCCGCCAGAGGCGAATTCCAGGAGCAGGTTGTAAACCCTAGTTCCATCGGTCTTGCGGGTGATTTCAGATCCAAAACACTGGATGATGTGAGGACAGCCGACAAGGGAATACAGCACACTCCTCTCGTGTCGGAGCGAACAAGAACTGGAATTATCGGCGGATTTGACTGCAATTACGTCAGGAATCGGGACCGGTGGGTAGTAACGTTTGGAGGTGGCTAGAAATACAGAACCGTAACCTCCTTCTCCGAGCAGTTTTCCCCGAATCCAGTTTCCTCCATTGCCGTAATTTTCAAGCTCTTCCGCGGAATCAGAAGTGGATCCAACAAAGTCGCCATTTTTGGCAATGACGGCGCCGTTCGCCAATTGGGGAAATGCTGTCGCCATCAAAGAATGATTGGATATTTGGGGAAATGTGATTGTGAAATGAGATCTGGTGGGGTATTTATAGATGAGATTGTTACCATTCCGTTTGATAATCGGGTTTCCTGTTCACCGACTTGGATTAGGGTTTTTGACTCTTGTTGACCGAGTTAACTCAAGGGAGTTTGACTCTTGTTGACCGAGTCAACTCAAGGGAGTTTGACTCTTGTTGACCAATGTGACCCCTATAGTTTGACTTTTTCCCCAAGGTTAATGGGTACATGGCAGATCTGAAGTATTGCTTTAAAGAGGCCTCTCTAGTCACTTGAACGAAAGTTGATCATTCTCAAGAACATTTTTGACGATCGTGTACTCATTTCTCCAGAACGGGAAAGTTGCAGCTCTTGAAGATGTCAGGTTTAACAGGCGTGATGTTGTCAAGCTGTTCGTGGAACAAATGCCCCAGTATTTTGATCAGTGCCCGTCGTATAATGCCCTAACACCATTTGGTCAACTTCTGTAAACCCGACTATAAGACAGGTAAATGTGTAAACCCGTCGTGTCATTGAAGGATGTACTGAAGGATGCAGGTGCTGTTCCAGGATTGCGTTGTGCAGAATGGAGGATTCCCCGAAATAGATGAGAATCCCACTGAGAACAGAAACAGCTCATCAAATGATGCTTTGCAGACTACTTATATGTGCCAGGGGGGTATGATACTAGCAAAGGAAATGAAGGCAAGTCACTTCTACGCGATAACGGTGTTTTCCACATGTTCATTGTCTGTGATTCACTGGCAATTTTTCTCGCGGTTGATGCCTTAATCATACTATTGTTTGCGAAACTGATACAAGGTAACACTGATACACATTAGTAAGTTGTTGATTATGCTTGCATTGATATCACTGTTGATACAGGTTTTAGTTATAACTTATAAATACCAACTAAACCATTATGATATGAGAAGATAAGTAGACAGAACTATGCATCATTTACTAGTACAAAGACGATAATCATGTCTACATTTGATTCAATTACATCATGCCTATTCAGTTTTTCATTTCTGTTTATTCCACAAGTTAATGATGCATTTGAAAAACCATTCTGAATTACTTATCCAACCAATGCAGTATACACTTGAACCATTGTCGGCCTTTGGCTTGGAGTAGGCTGCACACACTTGTGCGCTACTTCAAGGCATTGGAGAATCTCATCATCAAATCCCCGGCCCCTCAAAATTTCATCCACTTCGATCACAAGAGAATCGATGTTAAGATTTCTTATGGAGAGGTCCAATTGCCTGGGGTTCTTCCTTGTAATAAGCTCAAGAAGCATGACTCCAAACAAGTAAACATCTTTCTTGCAACCTTCTAGCTCTTGAAAATCAGCACTTGATGTTGCTTGATCTGACTTGGAAAAGCAAACCTCTGCATCCCAAAAGTTTGAAATCTTGGGTTCAAATCTTGCATCTAGCAGGATGCACTTGGAGCTTAAGGCACCATGAATCACACTTGTAGTGCAGGTGTGATGTAGCCATGCTAAACCTTCTGCTACGCTAACTGCAATCTTAAACCTGAATGGCCAGGATCTCATGATTTCTCCCTCTCCTTGACTCAGGTGTAGCCAATCATGAAGATTTCCATTTGGCATATATTTGTAGACAAAAAACATGTCATTTTTCTCGAGGCAGAATCCTACTAAAGGCACCAGTCTATGGTTCCTTAATCTTCCTAAAGTTAAGGTCTCGGAAGCAATGTGGTCATCTTGCTGGTGCGGTTCCAGAAGCCGCTTGACAGCAAAAAGCTGTCCATTTTGGATCGTTGCCTTATAACTTTTTCCTTTCCTTCCAATCCCAATCATGTTTTCTTCACTGAATTTGCCTGTTGCTTCATCCAGATCTGCAAAAGGAATCCTGGTAATATGTTTTTCCATTTCTGCTATCTGCATACAAGCATGGACTAGTAAATGTGGAAGTACCATACTTTAGCATTTAAATACTCCTAGTGTCCTAGGTCTATTGTTTTAACTCAACTCCAGTTCAGTTTAGCTCATACCAGTTATAAACCGTCATAATTAAGTCGAAAAGAACAGGTTTTAGTATAAGTACCAACTAAACCATGATATTGTGAAGAAATGTAGACAGAACTATGCATCATAAAGAAGAAATTATGTTGACAGATGTGGGTAGGTTCTTACCAATGAAATGTCATTCATTCTGTTCTGATGTAGTGGCTGTATACTTGGATTCATTCGCCTCCTTTTCATCTTCCTATCCTTTTTTGTAGGCAGCAGCTTCTTCACATATCTCTCTGGAATTGCATACAAGCAAACAAAGAAGACAAGAGCCATAGATACTCCCCAACCAGTAAGAAGACCTTGAATGAAATGAGAAAAACTGATATGATCAGAATGTCCCTTGCAAGCCTGTAGTGGATGCCCACAAAGTCCAGCATTATTCGCATAGGCAACCAGAACATAGTTGGAGAAGGATGGCACTGGCCCTGATAGTTTGTTATAGGAGAAATCTAATGATTTTATGCGAGTAAGCAGACTTAAATTCTTTGGTATTGCCCCCCTGAATCCATTGGAATTAAGGAAAAGGGCATTTAAAAACTCGCACTTGGCAATAGAAGATGGGATAATGCCTGAGAATTGATTGTTTGAAAGGTCAAGACTAATGATATAAGGTAGAGTGAGATATATATCAGAAGGGATGGTTCCTGAGAGCTGATTGTAGGAGAAGTCCAAGCCAGTTAAACTGGTGCAATTCCTTAGGCCTGCTGGAAAGTTACCTAAGAGTCCCATGTTGCTCAGCCTTATGTTCAACACCTTATTCTCGTCGGCTGACCAGCACTCGATACCACTAAATCTGCAGATGGATCCTTCTGTAATATTCGTGAAATTCCATGTTGCCAAGCTACCAAAAGGATCTATCAGAGAATCCTTCAAGGATCTGAGGCATGAGATATCTTTTCCAAGAGCACTGGCAACCTCAAATCTTGCTGATAATGATATTAGCAAGCTCACAAATATTGCAATAATACTCATTTTCTTTCTTCTTCTGAACTGTAATGTGGAGATTTTCTCCTGTGAGGATCTCATTGAATGCATTTTCTATTATACCAGCAACTGTGAAGTAGATGTCGCAACCACTACCAATAAACCTTCCTAGAAAAAAAGACTTTTTGTGTTACCTTTGAGTCATCATGTTCTGACTTCTCTGCCTGTGATCATAATTTGACCAGTTCCAGTGCAAAAATTGTAGTAGAATTTTCAACTTCAAGACCCTTAATTATAGTTTAATCCCTGAGTCTCCTTGAGACCGTCAGTAATCTCTCTTTGATTCCCACCTGTAGTTTTTGTATTCAGTTGACTCTGAAATGTAAATACTGGAATGTTTAATTTTTGTTTTCACATTTACTAGAATGGTTAGTTTAAAGAGTTCTCCCAGACTAGGAACACTATGAACTGATTGTCCATAATATTACCTGGTAAATTTGTTTGATACTATTTGTTTATTAAATAGGCAGGTAATGCAGAAATGATTTAAGCTTGTTCTCCAGGTTGACTTTCTTTCTTTTTTGGCTAATCCTTTTTCCTTTGATTTCTGAATTGTCCTTCAGGCATAACAATATGGCATTAGTTGATCTCATCTGTGCACATGTTGATTTTGCTCTAGATGAGTTGATTTATCTTGCTCACACCTCGCGCTTTAATGGCTACAACTTCCAGCCTTTGAGACTGAGGCTAAGGAATCTAAAAAAGTTTGTCCAAATCTGTGCCAAAGAAGGAGCTTCTGCATCTCTTCTGGTATGGATTGAAGAAAATATCCGCAGAAATGTCAAGATCATTTACCCTCATGGTATGGTTTTGGAGTTTGAAGGTGCCATTATATCCCTGGAGGAAAGAATAGATGAATGCTATCAAACCCCGCGATCGAGTGGCAGCTGCTCCCTAGATGATGTTCTAGATAGCTTCAGTTCCATGTCTGAAGTTCTACTGGAAATATACTAGAAGCAATTACAGCACTGGAAGAGAAGTTGTCTTTCATGAAGAGACTAGTCAGCTACCTCACCACGAGGTCAAGTGTTGAATCATTTCGCGAGTTGTTGGCTCATTCTGAATATCTTACTATCCATGCTGCTTGTATGCTTTTCACTTTTAGAGGCTGGGAAGGTTTTGAGCTTAAAGTCTCCATGTTTCTGATCAAGATGATGCCTGTTTATGAGACTTGCACCCGAGCCCTAAGTAGTTCAAAGTTGCAGGATGATGGTGATGGTGATGCAATGGAGGATTTTCTTGACTCTCTCGTATCTGATCTCTGGGACCTGCTAAGATTCGGTGCTTGGCAGCCGACTTTCTCGCAGGATTTGCAAGAGCTGTATGGAGGACTTAGATCCATGAGAAGCGTTCTTAAGAAAATGCAGAGTGTGTCAAAATGAAGCAAGCCATTGGAGATGCAGTTTGTGATGCCGGAGGCTTTGTTTGCTCACTTCACCACACACATGAAACAAAAGTAGACACTGGGTTCCTGAAGAATCTGTTGGACACAACCAACGCTATTTTGTCTGAGATTGAAGCACAAGAACCTCAAGTACCAGTGCTCAACTTTTCTGGTCAAGGAGATCGATTTTACACAAGCATCAAGGCAGAAGTTTTGAAGACTTCTCCTCAAGGCAGCAGTCAAGATTTTGAAGTGACTAAAATGGCAGGTTTCTTGTCAATGTCAACCGATGAGGAAACTCAAATTGTGGATCAACTCACAAGGGGATCAGAGAGATTGCGGATAGTTGCCATTGTGGGTATGCCTGGTCTAGGTAAGACCACTTTGGCTACCAAAGTTTACAATAATGTTTCTATTTCATTGCATTTTCATGTCCGTGCATTGTGTTCTGTGTCACACGTTGTGGACAAAAAGAAGGCGTTGCTGGATCTTCTTAAACAGATTGATCCTATATTGTGCTCTCTATATTCCGCTGAACACGATTTAGCAGACACGCTTAGGAGGAGTTTAAAAGGAAGAAGATATCTCATCTTTTTGGATGATATATGGGACTTGGAAGCGTGGACACTCTTGAACGAGATATTTCCTGATGATAACCGTGGGAGTAGAATTATGTTGACAAGTCGTCGACAGGATGCTGCTCCTGATCATCTTATGGTTGATGGGAGACCTTATTTTCTTCGGCTACTCGATGAAGAAGAGAGTTTGGAGCTACTGCAAAGCAAGTTATCCTTCAGATTATCACTTGATCTTGGAGTGAAAATCGCTGAAAAATGTTTGGGATTACCTCTGATAATTGTCACAGTGGCGGGAGTTCTGAAGCATGCAGAGCCAGAGAGTTGGGACGAGCTTTTGGATTGTTTGAGCAATGTATCCATTGCGGAGCAGTGCAGGAACACATTGGAGCTCATTTACAAAGAGCTGCCAGATTTTTTAAGGCCTTGTATTCTCTATTTTAGGACATTTTTAGATAACCAAGAGGTTTCAGTCTGGAAGTTGATTCGGTTGTGGATTGCAGAAAGATTCGTTCAGAGAGATGACGTCAGCAGCCTAGTAGACGCTGCCATGCGCTGTTTGAATGACTTAATAGGCAGAAGCTTGATTATGATTGCTGAAGAAAGGTCTCTTGGTGGAGCTAAATCATGTAGGGTTCATGACTTGATTCATGATTTTTGTGTTCAAAAACCCAAAGATGAGCATTTTTTCCACTTCTTGAGAGGGTATGATGAGCTTTTGGCATTTGACGAGCCACTTGACCTGCTGAGGTTATGCATCCAATCCGAGGCGGAACATTTCAAGCAGGCCAAGTTGTTTTGTCCTCGTGTGCATTCTCTAATTCTCGACTTCTCTGAGTCAAGAACAGAACTTGTTGAAGGAATTGGGTGGCGTCATTTTTCGTCCACCTTTTGCATCTTCAAACGCTTAAGAGTGTTGGATTTAGAGCGAGTGCATTTTGGTTGCAGGTTTCCAAGTGAAATTCAGCAGCTTGTTGAGCTGGCCTTCCTAGCAATTCTCACTGAAGTGTCTGCAATTCCGTCTTGGATAGGTAACCTCTCAAATTTAGAAACTTTAATAATACACGGAGACTCTGCCGGTCTACTTCCAGACAGTCTATGGAATTTGCAGAAGTTACAAAGTCTCTTCTTAAGAGGTAGTGGTTATTCTTTACCAGTAGTGAATCTCGAAATGTATCCATCTCGTTTACATGAGCTGGACAGCATTTCTGGTGTAACTATTCCCTATAGCGTGTTTGGAAGTTTGCTAAGGAAGTTTCCAAATATTCGTAGGCTGAAATGCAGACTTCAGTACAGCAAGGATGACGATTACACTCTTGAGTCGAATAGAGTCACTCAGTTTGCTATATGAATGTTCAGCTTCTGCCATCACACTCGGGGAGTTCAGTTTCCCGATAAATTTAAAGAAACTGGTTTTGGGACAGTTCAGGCTGTCTTCAAGAAACATTTCAACCATAGGAAAACTGCCAAGTTTAGAGGTACTCAAGTTAACATGGACAAGATTCGAGGGGGACACATGGGAGATTAAAGAAGGGGAACTCTCCAAGCTTAAATTCTTGAAGTTGGTTGGCTTGAAACTTGTTAGGTGGTGTACAGATGATGATGATGATGATGTTAAAATGGGCTGCTTGCAGAAGTTGGTGTTGGAAAATTGTTTAACTATACGAGAGATGCCTTCTTGTCTGGACTCGATTCCCACACTTGAAGTTATCATGGCTTTGGATTGCCATCATACTGTGATAGATCTGGTAAGAGGCATTGAGGGTAGAAGGAACGAGCTGATGGGAGATTCAGGTCTGAAGATCTTTGTAAAAAACATCAGTTTTTTCGCTTCTCGGTGAAAACATCACTTGAACTATGCATCATTTACTAGAACAAAGACGAAAATCATGTCTACATTGGATTCAATTGTATCATGCCTTTTTAAGTTTTTCATTTCTGTTTATTCCACAAGTTAATGATACATTTGAAAAACCATTCTGAACTATTCATCCAACTAATGCAGTATACACTTGAACCATTGTCGGCCTTTGGCTTGGAGTAGGCTGCACACACTTGTGCGCTACCTCAAGGCATTGGAGAATCTCATCATCAAATCCCTGACCCCTCAGAATTTCATCTACTTCGATGGCAAGAGGATCGAGGCTAAGATTTCTCATGGACCGATCCAGTTGCTCGGGGTTCTTCCTTGTTATAAGCTCAAGAAGCGTAACTCCAAACAAGTAAACATCTATCTTGCAACCTTCTGGCTCTCTAAAATCAGCCCTTGGATAAAATCCAGCACTCAATGTTGCTTGATCTGACTTGGAAAATTTTGCATTCCAAAAGTTTGAAATCTTGGGTTCAAATCTTGCATCTAGCAAGATGCACTTGGAGCTTAAGGCACCATGAATCACACTTGTAGTGCAGGTGTGATGTAGCCATGCTAACCCTTCTGCTACACCAGCTGCAATCTTAAACTTGAATGGCCAGGATCCCATGATTTCTCCCTCTCCTTGACTCAGGTGTAGCCAATCATGAAGATTTCCATTTGGCATGTATTTGTAGACAATAAACATGCCATTTTTCTCGAGGCAGAATCCTACTAGAGGCACCAGTCTATGGTGCCTTAATCTTCCTAAAGTTAAGGCCTCGGAAGCAATGTGGTCCTCCTGCTGGTGCGGTTCCAGAAGCCGCTTGACAGCAAGAGGCTGTCCATTTTGGATCGCCGCCTTGAAACTTTTCCTTTCCTTCCAATCCCAATCATGTTTTCTTCACTAAATTTGCCTGTTGCTTCATCCAGATCTGCAAAGGGAATCCTGGTAATATATTTGTCCATTTCTGCTATCTGTCGTACAAGCATGGACTAGTTAATATGATATAGTATTATACATTAGCATTCATATACTCCTTAGGCCTATTCTCTTTTACTAAACTCTAGTTCAGTTCAACTCATACCAGTTCATTTCAGTTTAAAAATACTAATAAATTATACGCATCTAGGTTAAGTCGAAAAGAACAAGTTTTAGTTGCAAGTACCTACTAAACCATGATGTTGTGAGAAGAAAAGTATTATGCATCATAAAGAAGAAATTAGGTTCTTACCAATAAAGTGTTGTTCATTTTGTTCTGCTGTGGTGGCTGTAAACTAACTCGCCACATTTTCATCTTCTTGTTTTTCGTAGACAGAAGCTCCTTCAGATATGTCTCTGGAACTGCATACAAGCAAACAAAGAAAACAAGAGCCATAGATACTCCCCAACCAGTAAGAAGACCTTGAATATAATGAGAGAAGTTGATCTGATCAGAATGTTGCTTGCAAGCCTTCAATGGATGCCCACAAAGCCTAGCATTATTCGCCAAGTCAACAACAGTATGTGCACGGAAAGATGGTACTGGCCCCGATAGCCTGTTACTGGAGAAATTTATTGATGTTATGCGAGTAAGCAGACTTAAATTCTTTGGTATTGGCCCCCTGAATCCATTGGAATCAAGCCAAAGGATATATAAAAATTCGCACTTGGCAATAGAAGGTGGGATTATGCCTGAGAATTGATTGTTTGAAAGGTCAAGAATAGTAATATAAGGTAGAGTGAGATGGATATCAGAAGGAAGGGTTCCCGAGAGCTGATTGTGTGAAATGACCAACCCTGCTAAGGGTTTGCAATTCCTTAGGCCTGCTGGAAAATGGCCTATGATTCCCATGTAGCTCAGCCTTATGCTCAACACCTTATTCTCGTCGGGTGACCAGCACTGGATACCATTGAATTTGCAGATGGATCCTTCTGTAGTATTCGTGAAATCCCATGTTGCCAAGTTGCCAAAAGGATCTTTTAGAGAATTCTTCAAGGATCTGAGGCATGAGATATCACTTTCAAGAGCACTGGAAACCTCAAACCTTGCTGATAATGATATCAAGGCCACAAGTACTGCAATACTCATTGTTTCTGAATTATGATCTGGGGATTCTCTCCTTTGTTTTAGTGAGGAGGACATGTCATGAAATGCATTTAGTAGTATATTGCAGTCGATTTTCCTAGAAAAGGACATTTTGTGTCGCCTTTGAGTAATCATATTCTGACTTCTCTGCCTGTGTTCACAATTTGACTAGTTCCAGAGGAACAGATTTAGTGTATAATTTTCAACTGCATAACCTTTAATTATAGTTAACTCTTTTTCACACACAAGTTGGCATGCTCTTCAATATCTACCATGAGGTTCAAGAGAATGCATAGTTCGAATTATGAATGTTCATTCTGAATGAATCATATCACTTTTGTTAGTAAAATCATTTCATTTTTCATGAATCATATCACTTTTGTTAGTAAAATCATTTCATTTTTCATATCAGGATTGCAAAGATTTTATTCAAGGAGTTGAGAAGGGACTGTGAGCATCAATAGGAACAAGAGACGGATGAAACATCTACAAACAAGTTGCTCAATGGCAGCATTAAGATGCGGTACTGTAAAATTGTGTTCTCAACAAGTATCTGTAATACCTCATTCCAGAATTCTGAAAACTATCTTAAAATATGAGTAGGGGGACAAAGGGTAACAGAAACAATATATCAAAATGTTTAACCTATTAGAAGAATAATTGCAACTTCACATATGCTCTACTTCTACAAGGGTCTAAGATACAGTAATTGCATTATGTCCCCCAAAATTTGTTCAACGCTACTATTTGACATCAAATACGCCCAAAATTGACCGAGAAGAAGGATCAACATCTATCTCCAAGAATGCAACACCAGCAGTAACATATTACCTTCTAAACGTCTTGATGGGGAGTTACTCTCTACTGCTGAGGACAGTTGCTCTTGCTTGTGAGAAAAGCCAAGTTGAGGAGCATGTGATCCTTCCTAATAACAAGAAGCACTTTACAACACTGAACGCCACAGGATAAAGGCAAAGAGGGGTCGACTGAAACTGTCCAATCAACCAAAGAATAAATTGTGGTTTCGACCCTCTCAAATTGATGATGTATAGTTTGGAAAGAGATAGAGCAAGTTATCTAGAGCTTCTGGTAAAAATTTCCTTGCAAACAAGTAGCAGGGCCTTTCATTCCCATTCCACAAGCAAGGTCTAATCTGAACTTCTTTCTGAAAAAAGCAAGAAGTCTTTGTCAGAACATTGAGAAGCCAGACAGCATCAAACAAAACAATAGGTTGACCAGAAAAATTCAAACCTTTTCATCACTCGTAACATGGACACTTTCTGAAATGGCCTGCAGAATGACAGAACTTCTTTATCAAATAATCACATTAAAAGAAAAGCTTCAATGAAATAACTACAAGCTTACTAATGAGCCCCAAACAAGCTACAACTTGAGTATCTATACAGTAGACGAGTTAATTGTTTTTTTATGTTAATCTTATGCTTCATGTGCAGTTTCATAAAAGTCCAGAGTCACAGTTCAGCTAGATAAGTACCGTGATATTCCTCATAAGTTCACGGGTAATGTCCTGAGCCCGATATGATTTCGGATGCCACTTTCCCTCAGACCAGTCAACATGTGTCACAGACCAATTAGCAACTCCAGTTGGATCAAGCATCTAAGAAAAATAAAGAAAACTATTCAATATTTTACTCAGAAGGAGCAACCCCGATGTATAATATTAAAAATCCATCATCACTGATAAATCATGTAACAGAATAACCTACATAGAAAAATGTGGGTAGGTAGTGCTCATCCGAATAGCAATTCTTTCCATCCATGCCAGGCTGCGCAATCAAGCAAGAAAATTCTCAATAAATTATGCAATGAACCAGACTTAAGGTGCAGTACACGAAAGCATAAAGCAAAATCCAAAACAATAAACCACTTATGTTGGGATACCCATATTCAAAGTCAAATAGTATAAACATATATTTGCATACACTTCCACTGTCCTACCTTAGTTTTGCAAAAAGAAACTTGAGAAAAATGGATAAAGAGAGTAATGCACGAGTATGGTGTTGTTGGGTAGACGAGAGAGGGGATAGTACATAATGTAAAACAAAAGAAAAATGCAAGTGAGAATGGTGAGTTGGAAAAGTTGAGACAAATTTCTCTCAGATACATATCCTCAAGTGTAGGCTATTTTCCGCAGTTAGGGTCACAGGGAAGAGGAAAGAAGTTGGAGTGGGTAAGGTCACTCAACAAATCACCAGAAGACAATATATGGTCTGTCTTTTCTATGCCAATCTTCAAGAAAGGGATGACAAATAAAGGATACTTGTTCCATCAAAATAAAGCATGTTAAAGCCCAAACACAGTGTAAGAGATTCAAAACAATTTAAACAGCAGCCACAAAATTACCCTGCAGTAGTCCCGGAACTTTCCATAGTAGAGACCATCAGCCATAATGATCAGGGCATGTTGCCGTTTCATAGTGAACCACTGCACATATTCAAGGGGGGGATATTAAAAATAATGATAATAACATCATTCAACCACACCAACATTTTATTTGAGGATCAATAAGAGCTAAAGAGAGCCTAAGAGTATTTCTAGTAGCAGAAAAAAGGCATCCAAAAGTAGATATATCCTACTAAAATGCAAGTACAATTCTTATGGTCAGATATGAGTTCCTGAATCACGTAAAAAAAGGAAGATTTTAAAGATCATAATTCGCTCAATTACGATCAATCACGCTAAAATAGTACTTCAACAATGTACAAGTAGCAGGCCCAAGAAATAAATGACATGTCTTGAAACCAGTAATCTTTCCATTAAAACCTTATATCTTTACCTGTGCACCCTTTCTGAAGTCTTGTTTCTCAACTTCTGGGAGCATACGCTCAGAATACCTACCGCTTCCATGGGGCCCAGGGTCTTCAAAGCTATAAAATCAATATACGATTATCAATAAAAGAAAAAACCAAAACAAATTCAGCATTATTTGACTTGAGATACACAATTACATACATATTACTTAAAAACCAAACTTTCAGTAAGTTATAATCAACGCTAGAAGTCAGACTTACCAGTCCACAAAACTGACATTAGTATACATCAGATAGTTGTACACATAATCAAACTCGCGTAGTGGTATACAACTGCAAGTTGGATAATTCTAGATCAGCAACAGAATATAAGCGTTGGTTGCAAAAAAATTAAAAAATCATTAAAATATTATCAATGGGTCACCTATCAGAGAGTAGTACAAAATGGTGATTGTCAGGATCCTGAAGTGCACTTGCTATAAGACGCCTCTCTGCATCCACCATCGAGATCTTTCCCCAAACGACCTGAAATAATTCCAGCATTGACATTAATTATCACCAGTAGTAAAGATAGCTGATGGTTTAGCAGCATAATATCAGAGTTTTCAAACATATACCAAACATAAAGTGGAAATTGGCGATTCTGCAACACATTCATCCAAAAAGATGCACGGTGTATTTTACAAATCCAAGAATTTCAATGCAATTACTTCAAGATCATTTATTCAATCCCCAAACCAGCTATAATTTCTTTTCTCAAGTATACACATAGAAGAAAACATTCTTTTGAGAACATCAACGGTTCAAAATTTTTATTACTCAGGAGCAGACATTATTTTGGCATCAGATCCAAGTCCTTAGAAAATTAATTTTTCATCCTAATTTTTCTAGTAAAATCATACACTGCTCATGGCCCATGTAAAGAAATCAACTAAGATCAACAGAATTGCATAGAAATTAACTATAAGGTCAACAGAATTGTATAGAAATCAAGATTTTCAAAAAGAGATATCTCCTTTAGATGGTTAAATCTTGCTACCAGTGATAGACAGGTCAGAGGCTCAAGCTTCAAGCATGGAAATACTCACTTTATCACTTCGAATTTCTCGATGGACGAAATAACGACTGAAATGTACAGGCTTATCCTTGGATGCATGAACGTAAACAGAGAATTTCTCTTCATGGCCCTGTTCAGATAAATAGACAAACTTCATTAAACTTTGCAAGTAATATGATATAAAATAAAAACTAACAACAATCATATTGTCAAACTGAACTGAATCCAATCATTCAATTTAATCAGACTGGAAGCGGATAATCATCATGAGATGGCACAATCTAAACATATAATCACCTAACAAAAAGTTATAGAAAACTCAAAATTTACTAGCATATAAAAGATATACCTGGAAAAATTTGTCCCAAAGCTTCTCAAATGGTAACGCACCAGGGGTCAGAAACATGAATGCAATTTTAGGCGTCCTTGTTACAATTAGTGGTGTGTTAAGAATGTCTCTAATTACAATACGAGAAGCTATCTCTGGATCTGTGAATTCTCTAACGGGAACGGGTGGGAGCCAATTTTGAATTCCTCCTTTGCAACTATTGGATGAAAATACATAGCATGCTGCCGAGTTCTGAGGTGGATACACATATGCGCAGATCAAGAACATACTCACCAGAGAAACCAACACTATAATCCATGTCGGCTTCTTCAGCTGAGCACGCTGGCGAGACGCAGGCAATATCTGCATATCCTTCATGCCCAAACGCCACGCCTGAGATGACTTCATTTAGACACAACGCATCAGAAGTCTCTCTGCAATATATTTTCTCCACAACTTTGCTCACCCAAATGTAGCCTCAGAAAAGCAGACCTAACAGCTAGACAAGTCCTCCCACAAAAGATTCAGTAAGAGTCTGAACCTGGCAAGAGAAAAACAACACAGGAATCATTCAAAAGAATTAATATTTGTGGTTCCAATCCAAAATAATGACAGCATTCAATTCAATTAGAACCAACACAGATTTTCTACAGCAAAAGTCAAAATCTACAAAGCCAATAAATCACTACTCTGCACTGTTACATTAGCCAGGGTCACATAAGCAGGAATCCTAAACCAAATCTCAGATCTCAAGTAAATCACACAAGCACAGTCACATTCAGCAGCAGCTGTAAAAGTACAAACTTTCAAAAACTGTTCGAATACACCACTGAGCTGAGACAAGCATGATTTGAAGTCTCTTTCGATTACTCAACAACGACAAAAACAAATCACCAACACATACACATGAAAATCTAGAAGCCTACCAACTACAACAGACACGGGGGTAGGAAAAGAGGGATCGCAGAGAAAAGTAATGCATTGATTAAGACAAAGCCACCAAAGAAAGGAACTTTTCCAAGCTGCCCCAACCACCCAACATCCAAATCCATGGAATTATAAAAACTCAGACTTTTCCATGAAACCATGAATGAAAAGTCAAAAGCTTTATGCGAATGAGAAACCAAATCTGACCAAATCCCAGCACGTCCACAAAAACGCAAACCCCGTGATGAATCCCAAATCAAATCCAAGGAAAAGGGCACGCAGACGAGGAGTTACCTGATCGAACGCAGATCTCTTGGCGGGAGATTGAGATCTAGGGCAAATCGAGGGAATTGCAGCAGGCAGTTAATAGCACAGCAATTATTATATAATAATAGTAACCAGTTGTGGGTATTGATTGGGACGAAGATGGAATTGTAGGGACGAGGAGAGATGATTGGTTGGATGTGGGTAGAGTGGTTTTTTGCAGTGGTGGAATTTTTAGGAGCAAAGAGAGAGAGTTTGAACGTTATATGGCCGAATGGTGTCGTTAGAGTCCAAAGACTATGGAACACACCAAGCCGGCGATTTCCAATTCCACACTTTGTTTTTCTTTTTTTATTTATTATTACTCTCACTACAAATCTACTACTTTGATTTTACATTCTTACTTCTTTTTTTACTTTCTCAAGTGATAGAGTGAATGTATGGAATCCTCAATATTAATTGCATTATTAAATAGTGATGATTGATGATCATCATCAACAAATGAATAGTGATGATTAGATTAGCTGTTTTATGGTTCCGTAACACTATTACCTTATTAGTTTCTTTGACATATTCAGGTGTTTGAAATTTCATTTTATTGTCGGACAATTAAAAATAATGATTAAAATCGATGTGAAGATGTAAATTTTAAAATGCTAACATCATTAGCACTTAAACTTAGAGTTTGGCTTTTCATTTTACGATACTTGTTTATTTTTTTCATATGTTAATATTATATAGTTTTTTTTAAAATCCATATTTTGGTTCAACTTTTTGTTTCAATTTTTCGTCTAATCTTTTTACCTTTTTGTTCTTTTTATTTGTTTTCCTTTCACCTCTATTTGACTTTAATTTGGCTTCGATTATGATTTTACTTCTTCGCTTTTGTATTTCGATTATGATTTGGTTTCTTGTGCAAGTTATAATCGAACAGAAATCAAATAAGAGCATAAAATAATAATTGCTGAGACACCGGGGGATAGAATCATATTATTATTTAAGTCTTCATAATTTGGGGAGCAAATTTAAGGTTTTGTTATTTTAACCTCGACATCACACAAATATGGTGAAATACGACTAAATTCTGAATTTTTATAGTGAAATACGGCCGAGTCATCAGTTTGAATGGTTTAAATTCTCTCACGCTAATAATTTAGCAGTTGAATTTCATCGAATTTAATCATATTTAGAAGTATACAAAAATTACTGTCTCAAAAAAAAAGGCCAGTGTTAGGTGCAGGGACAATTTGATTTTGCAGGTCTGAAAAAGACAAAATTACCCTCATTTTTACACTATTACCTAGACCTGCATCAGCAAATCAGGGGTATTTCAAGTCAATATCAGACCTGCAAAATCAAAATGTCTCTGCACCTAAAATCCACGAAAAAAAAACCGTGCAATGCGCAATTTACCTATGCCAGTATTTTATAAATCTATAATAAGTAAATTCACTCTTCCTTGTGAATTCTATTACTTTTTGTGCTTTTGACATCCACATCTTAGTTGACAATTTTATAAAAACTTATTTCCTTGGGATTTCTTAACTAAATTAACGGATGAAGTAGCAATTAATGCCAAAACTAGAAATGAGTTTTTTTCTAAAACAACCTCATTATTGAAACTAATTTTCAAAATAATACTATATTGAAACTAATTCCATAGCTAATCTTCTCAATGTCACGGTGGAAACTTATGACATGGATTTTACATGTACAGATATTGGTCAAAATTTTGGGTTAAATTTGTAAATTTACTTTAAGTTTAGGTCTAATTTGAAAATTTTTGTAATTACTGCGGGTAAATTTTTTAGAGTATGTTCTTTACAAAAATAGGATCCCGTACCAGATACTTTCAAGAGATACATACAGTTATTTTTCAACTGATCTGAACTACAATATGCACAATTCAATATACTGAACGAGACCCTATCAGCTAAACTAAACACAATCCAGCATCTTATTTCCTTCAAGCACTGGTTCTTCCTTCTTTCTGACATTCAGCCCATGAAGCCTGTCTCCATATGTTAAACCCTCTTTATCTTCTTTCTTGCCCCACTACACCAGAACAAAATGGTAGAATCAAACGCAAATACATGCATGAAATGGGACTTTCTGTGCTAATGCACTCTCAGCTACCACCATCTTACTGGGATGTTGTTTTTACCACTACCACTTAGTCCATCAATCGTCTTCCAGTGCATGTTCTACACAATGTGTCTCCCTACTTTCTTATCCATGGTCGTCAACCTGATTACTCCAACTTTCATCCTTTTTGGTTGTAGAGTTCCCTATACTCGACTATTTGCACCCCACAAGCTCACTCCGTGAAATTTTCCATGCATCTTTATTGGTTAGTGCCTAATACAAGGGATTTCAATGTCTTCACCCCACATCCAAGAAGGCCTATCTCACTCGTCATGCACGATGTGATGAGACCTCCTTTACAGCAGCTATATGATCACCTTCTGTTGCTCCAACATCTTTGGATGTTTCATTTTTTGTTGATTTGGATGAACCCGTTCCAGCATCAATGGTCACTTCACCTCTAGTACAATCGATCGACTCAACTCTGACATTATCGACTGCCTCATATCCATCATCTTTCCCTCCGACATCTCTTGCAAGGTCTCGATCTCCATTGCCTTCACCACCGCCGGTTCCTCGTCACATGACTAGTCGATTGCAAACTGATACTCTCACGATTAACCTTCAATATCATGATTACGAGATAACTGGACTTCTTGTTGTATTGCTTGCCGAGATTGAGCCGCGAGAGTTTCGTTCTGCTGTTAAGCATCCTCATTGGAAGTCTGCCATGGATGAGGAGATGCAGGCTCTTCGCCATCAACACACTTGTGATCTAGTTCCTCGCCCCACTGATGTTAATGTGGTTGGCTCCAAATGATTGTACCCATTAAGCACCGTCCTGGTTGCTCTGTTGATAGGTACAGAGCTACACTTGATACTCAAGGCTTTACTCAACTGCCTGGTTTTGACTTCACTCATACCTCAGCCTTGTTGTTAAAGCCTCCACTACTCAGATCATCCTAACTCTTGTTGTCATGTTTTCGTGGCCTTTTCATCAGCTCGATGTCAAAAACGCTTTTCTCAATGGCGTTCTCGATAATCTAGTCTAAATGGAGCAGCGAGCAGGTTTCTCTCATCTTGTTCATCTGAATTTTTTCTATTGATTTCGAAAAGCCATTTACGAGCTCATGTAGGCTCATCGGGTTTGGTTACAATGCTTCAGCTCATCTCTTGTCAAATTATGGTTTACGTGTTGTTTGATTGACACTTCACTTTTTGTGTTTTCTCACAAGATCGAATGTGCTATAATTGTTAGTGTATGTTGATGACATTATCCTCACCGGGAATAACTCTGACCTTATTTTCCAGTTCGTTGTTCGAGTGGATCAAGTGTTTGCTGTTAAGGACCTTGGCTCCCTTCACTTTTTTTGGGAACTGAGGTTGCTTGCTCTTCCTCTGGCTGTTTTTTAGGCAAGCAAAGTATGCAGGTTCTACAACGGCATGGTATGACAGATGCTGCATCTGTCTCTACGATATTTGTACCTCGTTTGTATCTTGTCAGTTCTTCTAGTCTCGACTTCTCAAATCCAAAACTTTATCGTTCGCTTGTTGGTGCACTGCAATACTTGACGATTACTTGCCCAAACTTGCCCTTTACTATTAACTCGGTCAACCAGTTTCTGCAGTCTCCCAAGGATGACCATTTTCAGGCTGTTACCCATATCATTCGCTATGTTCGTGGGGCGCTTCACTATGAACTTTCATTTCGTCCCATACTGGTCTTCCCATTCTTGGCTACCCCGATCCTGATTGTGCTCAATATCTCGAGACTCGCCGCTCCACCCATGGTTATACATCTTCCTTGGTGGCAATCTGGTTATTTGGAGTGCTAAGAAACAACAATTGTGTCTAAATCCAGTTGTGAATCCGCATATCGTGTTATGGCCAACACTATGGCCAACACTGCCGCTTTAGCATGGTTGTGTCATCTGCTTCTTGAGCTTCAGGTTCCTAGATCGTCTACTCTCCTACTGCTTTGTGATAACAATAGTGCGGTCTTCTTGGCTCAAAATTCAGCCAAGTCAAGCATATTGACACTGACTATCACCTTGTTCGCGAGTTTGCCGCTTCCAAAAAGTTTCGTGTTAGTCACGTCCCATATGCCCTAAAGTGGTGGACGTCTTCACCAAAGGATTGTCTCGCCCACTAATTTGACTTTTTCGTTTCAAGATTTGCGTCTACAGCAATCTGACGCTTCATTTGAGAGGGATAATAGAATATCTTGATTAGATATATATATATATATATACACATACATATATATATATATATATTTTCTATATTTAGAGAAGATTAGATACAACGAATGCATAGCTCTTGTACTCTATATATCGTATACTCTCATACATCACACAAACTTATAAAAGTTTTTTATATATATTTTTCTACTGTTTTAAATTTAAATATTTTTTTGTTTTTATACTTAAAGTTCTGTACAGTCTATTTCTATAGTAAAGATTAAAAACAATTCTTTTATTACTAGCTAAATATCATCGTGCGTTGCACGATATATTTAATCTTTTTTAATGTAAATATTATGAACAAACTTATGAAAATCGAGGATGAATTGTGTTTAAAGAAAAATTCAATCTGCAATTACCAATGTCGGGAGCATAAGAGGAAGAGAAGGCACCGTTCTTTGCTTGATATCCTTGGTGCCAAACAGAATTCCACCAATAAGAGAGTGTCAACCCAATAAGAGGACCCAATTGAGAAACCTTGGCAAACAGAATAATCCAGTGGCTGGCAAGATGAAGGTCGTTCAATATCTCAATACTGGTGCACAGAACCTACAGCTCAGTCCCAGCATTCCAGTTCCACGGGTAGCTATTCACGGACTCCACAAGAACAGTTCGTGAATTCTTGAGAAATGCGGTGTACAATAATCACTCAAAACCATCATCGTGTACATCGTGGATAATATGGATTGTGTGTCATGTAATATTTTCATTCTAAAATAATTATGGATAATTGCGTCATTCATGTTAATTGTGTGATGTAATATTCATGTTTTCCTTTCGTAGATGTGTTAATTAGCATGATGGACTGAAATTACAGTGTAAATTAGTGTATAAAATAGGATTTTATAGGTGGAATGAGTTGTATTTGTAAAAATAGAAGTCGGAAGCTATTTAGTATGCTATAAAATTATGCTATAATATATGCATACCATATATTATATATATTGAAACAACCAACTGCACATTATATATGCATACGATACCATGACAATCATATTAGAAAAAAAATATATATTGGAATACTAAAGCAATTACGTAGATTAAGTTCGGGTAAATAGTATTAATATGGTATACAATATTTAGTTCGGTAAAATTCGTAAATAAAAGAAACCAAAAAAGAAATATATAAAAATGGTAGGCGCCGGAATATGGTGAACTTGCGGTGGTTATGTGGCGGTTTTAGTCAAAACTACGTAGTTTCATTCTTTTTAAATTTTTTTAATTTATTTATTGATCGGAGCAATAACTCTTCTAGTTCCCTTTAAGAATATTGTGAAATAGACGAATTTCACCTCATGTGAATAGATTATACAAATATGTTAAAATTACAAAATATTATTTTAGTTATTGTGTACTTTAAACTAAAGAAAATTTCTAAATTTAAACTCAAAGAAGTGCTTGGATGAATATATTATGTCAGAAAGGTGGATGCACGAATACATTAAAATATTGCATTTGTCAGTGAACGACCGATGAAGGTAGATGCTCAGGGTGTGTTTGGTTCGTCAGATTTTTGAAAGTCTGGTTTTTGTTTTTGATTTTTGGAAGTTTGGGTTTTTGTTTGGGATTTTGAGAGTCTGGTTTTGCAAAATCCTTGTTTGGTTGGGTTGGATTTTGTGAGTATGAAACAAAATTTTTGATTGGTTTTTAGGATTTTGCAAGTCTGGATTTTGGGAAACTTGGTGAACCTGTAGGATATAACCTCTCACAATATTTATATCCTAAGAAATACTCAATATATATTTAACACCACAACAACAATACACACAACACACAGCGGAAACTATCTCAACAAACAACAACTCTTTATTAAATCTTAACTATATTGGAGGAGGCGATCACACAACAACCACGACGTCGCAAACCCGACGTACGTTCAACAGGGTAAGTTCTACCAGACTTAAAACCCTAAACTAGACCTCAATGTCTATCTCTCTTTGTTTTCCTTAACTCTCAATCTTGCCTCTGCCTCTCTCACCTAAAATCAATCTCTACGTCTCTTTATATAGAGACTACATCAATCCTAATCCATAATAGAATCCAACTTCCTAATCCTAAACGGATACAATAAAACATGCAATATCAAATTATCTAGAATCCTAATTAAGTTTGGTTTAATACCCAACAAAACCAAACAAGATTTTACAAAATTGGATTTGGATAGTCCAAGTTTTGCAAAAACTTGCCCAACCAAACACACCCAAGTTTTTGGCAAAACAAATTAAATGTTGAAAATAAAAAATTAATTTAAAACTAGAGAATATAACGTGCATTTATTAAATGGTCTGGCGTTCAACTTACGTGCATGCTCAATGTATGATTAATCATGGGCGTACAACTTACCTGCTCGAAGAATGCAAAAAATATGCATTTTGTTTGGATTAAAAATAGTTGCATTTGGATTAAAGATAGCATGTAATAATTTTATAATACAAAAGAATACGTGCAAGATCATGGAATTTATGCGTGCAACTTACATGCTCAATGAATACAACAATTTCTGTGAATTAACAATATTTGTATCTGTCAATTGTTGTGAGAATATAAGAGTTTTGTTAAATATAAAATAAAGACATACTTAATTTTAATATTAGACAGTATATTGAACAATGTCTAAGAAGTTGTAAGAGGATGGACGAGGCTCATGCAGATAGTTTCTACACTTGCAGGATGTGCATGGAAGTGGCTAAGGAGCCTGTGGTGATCTCCTGCGACCACGTTTTCTGCTGGAGATGCCTATACACGTGGCTGGACATTTCTTAGACGTGTCCAGTGTGCAAGTCGGATGAGAGTTCAGGATCTGATTCCCATTGATGGCATTGGAGGGGGTACGGGTGATCATGAGGTCCCTCTCAGACCTCCGACACGCAGAGTCCAGATTCTGGAGAAATACATAACATTCTAGATTCTAAATCAACAGATTTCTTGAAAAACTTACCCAGACAATGAGGATGAGGATATATACTTGCATTAATTATTATGAAAGATGTTTTGCGTTCAGCTTACGTGCTTAATTTATGATTAATCATGGTAAATTGATAATCAAAGAATTTATATGCGTTCAACTTACGTGCATGCTCAATGAATGCAAGTATATATTTCTTTTGGATTAACAATACTTAAATTACTGTGAGTGTAAAAAGTTTTCATAAATACAAAAGAAATGTTTATGTGCGATCAATAATGAAAAGGGCAGTTTACTTGCTCAATATGTGATTAATTATGAAACTTTCATTAAAATTATTGATGTGACTATGGTAATTACATGCATGCTCAACTAATGAAATTTTTTTGATTAAGTACCATATAAATTTCATTATATGTAGTCTAAATTTACAACAAGAAAAATGGTCATTAGTACCCGAATTTTCGTGACAAAAAATTATGGGGTCATTATATTACATTTAGTGACCAATATATTTCGACAATAAAGTTTGGGCCCTCCCAATTTTTTAGTGACCAAGTAACAATCGTGGTCATAAATTAATCCTGGATTCGTGTTTGACAGAAGAGTCATCTAATTTTCTGATTTTGTTCGTAACACTAATTTTCTGATTAGTGGTTACCAAATTCCGGAAATTTAACATGGCCACTCTCTTAATCTTAGTGACCAAAGTATTCGTCACTAAATTTCTGGAAACTGGTGACTATAATATAGGGTCCACAAAGTTTTGGCGGGAATTTTTTTCCAATATAATTTCACATGATTATGTCATGAAATTTTCATTTCAACAAAAATTATCCTAAAATGAAATATAAAATTAGATAATAATATGTATCAAAATGGCAATGGATCTTTCTAAACCCTGTGTCATATTGAGTACATTCTTTCAAATTTTTTTTTGTAATTGTCATAATTGTTATATTTTTATTAAGTTCTAAAATTTTATTTTAATTAAACTAACTACATTCAATTAAACTGGACTAAACTAGCATATCTACTAGTAACTTCAAAAGCACACAGGCTAAAGAGAAAAAACTAGTGATCTCACAATAATGTTCAAAAGTTTCACAAGCCCAAATATAATTGAGGGTATGGAAATTGGGCCAAATTAATTAATGAGCGTGCTATAATTGTTCACATGCAACCCATAGTTAAATTATGTGTCATTGTATAGACACAATCCTGCAACCCAATTTTAAACTAATTAGGTCATATTATTTTGATCTTGATTCAGTTCATTTTAGTTTAATAGGCTGGATGTTAAATAATCAACAACCAATCTTTATCCAACTTTATTTAATTAAAATATGTCTTGGTTAGGTTTTCAAAGTTACCAGTCATTATATACCTGTTGACCAAACTTTTAATTGGAATGTGAGGGGAGTGGATAAAGCGAATTCTGAGCCTATTACTCAACAATCATGGAGAAGAGGGGAGAAGAGAGCCTACTCAACAGGTGATCATGAGGTGGAGGAGACAGCACCATCTGATATGCACTCTCCAAAGCGCAGGAAAATCATTCTTAATCATGTTATTAAAGAGGTGAATGAGCTCAGCCAAGCACAAGGTTTAGAGAAGGATGATCAGAACAACATAGAAGAGGGAATGGGAAGAGAGACTCTTGTGATCTCTTCGGATTCAACAGATGACCTGGAGGGAGAGGAGACACAGAATGAATCTATAAAGGAAGATCAGGTGGAGGAGTTTCTGGAATTGCTCAAAGATGAAGATCCACTGACTTCAACCAGCTCTGGTGAGGAAGAGGTGTCTTCTAGAAGGTTGCCAGAACTGCAAAGGGCGGAGGAAGCTGCCCAACATGATGGCTTTCAGGTGGTTGAGCCAAATCAACCACCTCAACAACCATGATAGGAGTTGTGTGGAACTGTAGGGGCTGCAAAAGCGCTCCTACAATGCAAGAGATCAATCAGCTGCTGAATAGGTATAAGCCTAATTTGTTATGTTTGCTAGAAACTAAAGCCAATGGTAGTCATTTTGGCCGTTGGCAAGAAAATACTTTCTTTAGGAAGTCTAGAATAGTAGCAGCTGGTAGATCGGGGGGTTTAACTCTCTTTTGGTCTGATCAGATAGATCTTGTGGTAGATCTAATAAGTAGTCATTTTATAGTTTGTTTGGTTTCAGGGGCAAATGATCAGAAGTGGTGCCTAATACTAGTTATGGCCAACATTCTGCATCTGATAGACCCTCCTTTTGGAATTCACTTTCATCTTTGCCCTATTTTTCTGTGTTTCCTACTAGTATGGTTGGAGATTATAACCAGATCCTCAGCCAACAAGACAAGAGAGGAGGAAATCCAGTGCCTCCCAATTTTACTTCAGAGTTACATAATCTTTTGACAGCACATCAGATGGAGGAAGTTTCATCAACAGGGGTGTGGTATACCTGGAGTAATAATCAAGATTCTCTTAATACAATTGTGGAGAGGCTGGACAGGTCCTTTGCAAACACACCATGGAGGAACATGTGGCCTAATGCTAAGGTGAATAATCTGCCTTTCTCAAATTCGGACCATAGTCCAATTCTGCTGGAGCTAAGACCTCAGGTTAGAAGGTCAAGGAGTCTGTAAAGGTTTGAAGCCATGTGGGTGAACATGGAACCTGCACAACAAATTATCTCAAGAGTGTGGGATACAACACTAAGTGGAAATCCTACTGGTATGGATCCTGTTAAAGTATTATCAGATAGACTTAGGCTCTCTATGGTTCATCTATGCAACTGGCACAGGCAGTCCTTTGGGCAAATGGACAAAAAATTAAAGACCTTAACAGAACAGCTAGGTAGAGCCCAAGCAGGGACAGGTCTTCACTCAAACCATGCCCAGATTAAGAGTTTAATTGCTCAGAAACAGGAGCTTGAGCAAAGACAGGCTTAGTATTGGAAACAGAGAACAAAGATAAATTGGATGAGGTTTGGGGAAAAGAATACCAAGTTTTTCTACAGATGGGCTACAAGAAGAAAACAAGCTAATAATATCCAAGGGATTATGGATAATATTGGTGCTTGGAATGCTGATCAGGCACAGATCATTCAGATCCTGAATCAACACATTAAGGAGGTGTATATTTACCAACATGGAGTGGAGTCACAGCCTCAAAACCAAGAACACCAAGCACATCAGGTTTATATGAGCTCATCCCAAGATCTTTTGGGCTTTAATAACCAAATTTTGTCAGAAGATCAAAATAAAGGAGTTAGAAGCTCCTTTCACTAAGGCACGGGTCTGGGAGGCAGTTAATAGCATGAAACCTTGGGGAACACCTGGAGAAGATGGCATTCCAGCAGGATTTTACAAGAAATATTGGGGGATAGTGGAAGATACACTAACTTCAGCAGTTCTGAGCATTACTCAAGGTGGCTCCTTCCCTGTTGAATGGAATTGTACACAGATAATCCTCATCTCCAAGGTAAATTTTCCAAAAACCCCATCAGAGTTTAGACCTATCTCTTTATGTAATGTGAAATACAAGGTCATTGCAAAAATGATAGCAATCAGATTGAAGAAACATATTGGTTTCTTAATATCTAAGAATCAACATAGATTTGTGCCTAGAAGGAATATTTCCGAGAGTGTATTACTGGCACATGAATTGGTAGAGCATATTAGAAAACATAAGCAAGGCAGATTGGGATTGGCAGCCATCAAATTAGATATGAGCAAAGCCTATGACATAGTGTCTTGGCCTTTTTTGGAGAGTGCATTGTCACATATGAGAATCCCTCATCATGTTATGTATTCAAACAATAACTTATCAGATCAAGGTAAATGGGGAGTTGGGGCAAACCTTCTCACCAAACAAAGGCCTCATGCAAGGGTGCACTATGTCACCTTATCTTTTTATAATCTGCCAGCAATACCTCTCTTCTTGGTTAGAGCACAAGCTAACTCAGAATGGGAACCTGGGAGTTCAGGTGTCAAGAGGAGGCCCTGTGATTTCTCATATTATGTATGCTGATGATTGCATCTTGTTTACCAAATTTTCAAAGGAGGAAATTATGGATCTACAGGAAGTTCTTTAGGCCTATGTCAACTTTTCTGGACAGAAGCTGAATCATTCCAAATGCTCTATAAGTTCAGTCCCAACACTGATAATCAAATGCAGATGTTTGTCAGGGAAAGACTTAATATACATGGAGAAGGAATAGGAGGAAGTTATCTGGGCACATCTATAATTTTTGATCAAAGGAAATCACAGATCTTCCAGAACTTGATTCTTAAAGTGAAGCAGAATTATGAATCCTGGAAGGTAAGGTTACTGAATTTCCCAGACAGACTAACATTAGCCAAGCATATTCTCCAATCTATAGCAGTGTATCCTCTTGGGATTTTTAGGATTCCCTTACTAAAGAAACTGGATGCTATGACAGCAAAGTTCCTTTGGGGGGGGGGGGGGGGGGGGTTCTTTGGAATCTAGACCTTTGTACTGGAAATCATGGAGTTATATTACAAGGTCTAAATTGGAAGGAGGATTAGGACTCAGATCCATAGTGGCTTTAAATAAAGCACTCCTGGCAAAGCATGCCTGGGCCTTGATTAAGGATGGAACATCCCTTTTAAGCAAGGTATATAAAGCTAAATACTTAAGGAATGAATCTATGAAGACAGTAGAAGCTAAACCAGGTGACACTTGGGGTTGGAGATCAATAGTGTGGGCTTCTGAGCTGACTAGAGCTAACTGTGCTGGAGAGTGGGGGATGGAAAGGAGATCAAGTTACATGATCACTGGATTCCAACTACACAAAATCCCATTCAGAACACAGCAGTGATCTCTACACACACTTACATGAAAGTGGAGCACCTAATTGATCATCAAAATAATTGCTGGAGAACCTCTTTACTAAGATGCATTTTTCCTCCTGATATAATTCCACACATTTTAACATTGCATTTGGATTCAACAGCTCCTGATACACCATATTGGAAATGGTCAAATTCTGGAAAATATAATGCTAAGACTGGATATCACATTGCAATGAGCTCAGCCAACAATGGATCACATGGTATCAAATTGTCAGAACATGCAAGGAAATTCTGGGCTAAATTGTGGAATCTCAAGATTACCTATAAGATCACTACTTTCCTATGGAAAGCTGTATCAGGTTGCCTGCCAACACAGTTGAACAAGTTTAAAAGAAATATATCTACCTCCTTTATCTGCAACAGGTGCAATGTGGATACAGAAGATGAATCTCACTTGTTTCTCAAGTGTCCAGAGTCAGCCAGAATATGGAATGCTTCAGGTTTGAGACAACAACAACAGAATGATGTCTTCACTTCTTGGATTTTCTGTCTTTTCACAAATACATGTCAGGAGAGGTTCTTATCAAATATATGGTTATACTATGGGAGATATGGAAGCAAAGGAATCACATGGTGTTCCATAACACAATACTTCAGACACAATGGTGTGTAGATCATGCAACATCTGAACATCAGATTATGATCAAAGACAGGAGAACTTAGATGCAACAGGAATTGGCTGAGGGAAATCAGGAACAGGTGCAGCTTAACAGACAACAAGATCTCACTCTGACCCAAATCAAGTTTGGACAGGATCCAAATCTACTCAATGAAGCCTGTGTATTAAGTTTTGATGGTTCATTCAGAAAGAATGAAAGGTTAAGGACAAGAGGTTGGCGCTTCTGGAAACCAGGGTGGCCTAGAGAGAATTGTATCCAAGGTACTGATTTCTTCACAGTGGTGACACCATTGCAAGTTGAAGTTGAAACTTGTTGGAGGGCATTGAAATCATCACTTAGACAAGAATGCAGAAGGATTAATGTGTTAACAGACTCGGCCATCTTAGCAACCTCTATCCAGAATCCGAGCAAGGCATCATTAGAAATCAAATCTGTTCAGTTTAGCATATGTAATCTGCTCAAGTCCTTTATGGAGTTTAAAGTAGTTAACATTAGTAGAAATCATCTAGAGGTAGAACATAGATTAGCACATCGTTTGTGTAAAAGAATTTGTAATATGTCCCACCAAAACTAATATATTTATATTTTCCCTCAAAAAAAAAACCCATGTTGACTTTTAGTATTTTGCAGTTAGTATGTTATTAATTTTCTGTAAATATTAATGACTAATTTAGTTATCCCGATAATCTATTAATTCAGAAATTTGTGTTTCTTTAGCCTGTTGTTATTTTTAAAACTTTAATATGTTCCTCAACTCTTAGGGGAGGGAGGAAAGGGTGAGATTTTATTGGAGTTTCACTTGAGTTATTACCAAATTGTTTTAGAAAAAACAAAACTTTAAAATGTTCTCTTGAACTTATTAGGTATATCAATTTAGTCCAGTTACATTCAATTTAGTTGAGTTTTGTTCAGTTTTATTCAATCCTAATATAACTTGATGAACTTAAGCTAAATTCAGTCATACAAATTCTATTTTCAATTCTGTTTAATTCTGTTTTTGTGGACTCTAAACTTGATTAAAATTTAATTCAACCATGACTTGTACTTTTAATATTTGTTGAATTTCAATTTAGTTCACATTGAAAGAATTCAAGTCAGTTTAATTTTGCTAAATTTCATGACGCTCATTTAAGTAAATTGTTGGCTAACTTAATCAAATTTAGTGTTTATCCCAATTTTAATAATTCAAATCAGTTTTATTAAGTTTGCAATATTTTAATTTAAATTATCTTAAAATTTTTGCAAATAATAAAACTTAGGGCCTGTTTGCCAGAGTTTTTCTGTAAAGCAGTTCAGTTTAATTCAGTATTTTTTTATTTTTTCAGTTCAATTCAGTATTTTTAAATATTTTTCAGTTTAGTTCAGTATTTTTTAACTTTTTTCAGTTCGGTTCAGTATTTTTAAATATTTTTCAGTTCAATTCAGTATTGTTCTTTATTTTTTTCAGTTAATTTCAGTATATTTATATTTTTCAGTTCAGTTCAATGTTTTTTTATTTTTTTAGTTTAGTTCAGTTCGAAAAAATATTTTTTAATTTTTCAGTTCAGTTCTATTCAGATAAATATTTCATATTTTTTTAGTTCAATAAATTTCTTCTATATTTTTTATTATAGATATCTACAGTTTTTTCAGTTCAGTTCAGTTTATATTCAATTTAGTTCAATTCAGTTCATTTAATTTGGTTAAGAAGAAATGTGATTGGATGAATATCAGTTTCATTCAGTCGTATAATTACTATGTTCAATACTTTCAATTATAATTCGGTTCAATTAGTGTTTACTAGATGAATACAAGTTCATTGTTTGTGAATACGACAAAATGGAGCAATCTCTGTACGCTAGTGGTTCTATCATATTCTGAATATTTTTTTGAACCAGTTCAGTTCAATTTAATTAAAATTAAAATTAAGTCTATTTCAATCATTTACAAGTGTATGTTGGTCAATTTCAGTTTAATTTAGTCATACTGTTATTGTCTTGAATACATTGAACTTTACTTTAGTTTAATTCAATTTAGTTATAAGTAAATGTGATTTGATAAAATTTGTTGCATTAAGGGCCTGTTTAGTACAACTTATCTGAATATTTTTCAGTTAAGTTCAGTTCAATATTTTTCAGTTCAGTTCAGTTCCGTATTTTTCAGTTCAATTCCGTATTTTTCAGTTCAGTTCAGTATTTTTCAGTTCAGTTCAGTTCAGTTCAGTATTTTTCAGTTCACTTCAGTATTTTTCAGTTCAGTGCATTGTGCTTTTAAAAGAATTAAACAAATTAAATGTTAATAATTCAACACAATTCAATCCAGTTTAGAGAAAATTTAATTTATTTCAATTCAGTTCAACGAAAATATAATGTAATGATTTTAAGTTCGTATTGAAAATCCAGTTCATTTCAGTTATGTGTAGTTCAATTCAGTTCATTTTAGTTAAGTGTGGTTCAGATCGGTTCATTTTAGTTAAGTGTAGTCCAATTCAGTGTTGTTTACTATTATTGATAAAAATACAACCTCATTTAGTTGTATCAATGCATTGATCGTTTTCTTCAATTCAATTCAATGAAAATATAATTTAATGATTTTAAGTTCATATTGAAAATCCAGTTAATTTCAGTTAAGTGTAGTTCAATTCATTTCATTTTAGTTAAGTGTGGTTCAACTCGGTTCATTTCAGTTCAGTGTAAAATTCAGTTCACTTAGTACAGTTTAGTTTAGTTCAGTTCAGTGTAGTTCAATTCAGTTCCGTTTTATATTCTTGATAAAATACAACCTCATTTAGTTATATCAATGCATTGATCGTTTTCTTCACTTCAGTTCAATTAGGTTTAGTTAAGTATGATTCAGTTCAATTAAGTTTAATTGGATTGGTCCAATTAAGTTTAGTTCAGTATGATTCAGTTCAATTCAGTTTAGAATTGATGAAACATGATTTGATAAACATTTTATATTTAAATTGTATCATTGCATACTTTTGTAAGTTCAACTTAATTAAGTTTGGTGCTAATAAAATTTGACTTGATAAAAAATATATCACAATTTAACTATATCAATTCAGTTCAATAAAGTTCAGTTCAATATACTTCAGCTTAATAAAGTTCTGTTCAGTATATTTCGGTTCAATTATGTTTAAGTTCTAGGATAATGATGAAATATAAATTTCATGAAATTTAGTTAATGTCGATGTAGTGATTTGTTTCTTCAATTCTGTTTTGTTCAATTAAGTTCAATTCAATATACTTCAATGGCTTGTTTTTTAAGAAGAATTTTGAATATACATATATATGTTATATAAAATAATCAAATGTATTTTTCAGTTCAGTTCAGTTCAATTCAGTTCAGTATTTTTCAGTTCAGTTCAGTTCAATATTTTTCAGTTCAGTTCTGTTCAGTTCAGATCAGTTCAGTTCAGTTTAGACGTATTAAACAGACCCTAATTATTAGAGTACACAATACACATGTTTCTCCAATTGCTAAAGAGTTATGTTACATACTCTCTTAATCTTACTGTTACAAAAACATCTAGTTATGAAGAGCGGGGCTATATTTTTGCCATGACAATGATTCACTACTTATTATAGAAGAACATAATATTTTACTAATTATGATATTCAGAGAATGGTGAACTTTCTCTACAAACTGGAGAAATTTTGGATTAGTTTCTCTATTGTATAGAGAATGGATGAGATGACATTCTCTACCTGTTAGAGAAAGAGTCAGCAATTCTTCTCCACTCGCCGGAGAAAATGCATCATCTTCATCCAAGAAGGAAAAATGTAGATCTACTTTGTTTAGCCAAAAATTGACAAATGAGTTCATACCCATTGCAAGAACAACATACTATTTCATTAATATTTCAATAAATTGATGTTGGATGAAAACTTGGGAGATTTCGATGATGTGTTTTCCGAAAAATCTCTTTTTAATAGAGAATTGCCGCCGGCCGGAATAGTTCATGGATTGGGATCGGATCGTGAGGCTATGAAAATGATCGGAAAACTGCTGCTGATAATTTTCGTAAAATGACTTTTCCCGACTGCACATAAGTATTGATGTATTAAACTAAAAATAGTAAAAGTGAAGTTTGATGATTATAATTTGAGAATGATTAAAAATACTAGTTTGAATGCCCGCCGTGCTATGCACGGCAACTATTTCTTTCAAAATATTTTTGTTGAAATTTGTATTGAAGAAAATATTTTATTAACATCATTTTGAAAATTAAAACACAAAACGAAATGATCATCGCAACAAGGATAATCGTACAACAATCTGCGTTGTATCAAAACTTGGTACAAATTTAAACCAATCTAGAAATAATCACGACTACAACTCTTAACTATTGTAAATTGTTTAATTTTCAAGGTAAGAATTTTAACAACCAAATACAACAACCAACTTCAATTTAGCAACTTTTGACATTTCTGAAAATGAACAAAAAATTGTTCACATTAACCAATTGAACTGAACATAAAAGAGAGACCATTAAAGGTTCAGCCAACTCTTCGGAAATTGCAGCAAGATCTTATCCAACCAATAAGTTGCACTACTGCATGAGAAACAATAGAGAAAGAATTAACAAGTACAAACAACACACCAAAAGTATGTGTAAGGTTATAGCTCAGTTCAGTATGAATGAAGTTTCATTCATAGAGAAAAGAAGTCCTCACTACAAATAAGAGACATAAGCATTCTACACAACTAAAGAGAGCAACTTCTTCTACCAAAATTAAAAAAACAAAGGTCAGTAATCAATCTTTTTAGAATAACATCATCTAGGATCAACGTTTTATCTAGATGATGTTATTAGGTCAGCAAGTAAGAGTTAAAGTTAATTGTCTCAGATAACACCCAGACTTGTAAGTCTCATATATTAGGGACCAAACCCAAACCGAAATTTAAACAACAGATTATGAATAATACCGTTAAACTGGAAAACTCAAACCCGGTCTAATCCGGTATTGGAATCTTTGATACAGTAGTAGTAGGGGTGAACACAGGTTGGAAAAGCAATCGAAATGCAATAATCTGTCAAAAATGAACGTAAACATTTGTGAGAAGATAGGTGAAAAGAAAAGGAATTGCAGGGAGAAAACCAAACCTTGCCAGTATGTTAAAACTGAGTGGCAAAAATTGATACCTGAGAGCGAGATGATGGGGGTTGAATAGGAGAAATTGATAACCCAACGCTGGCCGCTGGGAATGCGAGTTGAGAAAATATGCAGAATAGAAAATGTGGGCGGCATAGGAGAACGTGTAGCAGTTTCTCAATGGAAGTGTGGAACTGCTGGGAGATTAAAAAAGGGAAATAACTACATTTAAGAAATAAATTACAGCCTTAGACGATGATCTGCGAATCTTTGGTCGTCTGCCTTAATGGAAATATATAGTTATTTAGATAATGTAAATTTACGCATTTATATGTATATACAGAGTGTTAGTAAGTAAAATATAAGGTGTGATTTAGCGGTTTACTAAAAGAATGAAAAACAGAACCAAACAAAAGCAACCTAACTAAATGAATATACACTTTAACGTTATATTCTTGTCCCCGTTACATTCTTCTTTTACTGATATAAAAGAAGCCTCTTTCTTCTCCCATATCTAACACCAAAGCGTACACCCCAGGAACAAGTTTTATTTCACAAATTTGATATTTCTGCTCTCTTTCGCTTTCCTCTTTGCTTTACTTAGTAACCAACCAATCTTCAGAAGCACATATATACACATATATATATATATATATACAACACACACACACCAAAAACACAGCCATCACCTTATAAGTTTGCTCTGTTTCTCTGTATTTTAAGTCAAGGCTCGCCTGACGGCATCGGAATCCTCTTCTGAATATGGTCAGTGTTTCTCCTCTGCATTTTCACACAAGTCACACAGTAAACAACATGATCACACCATCTTTCTTGCCGTGCTTTCAAGCAACGTAATATGTTCTGCTTGTCATTTCATACATCTTATCTTCCGTTTCTTTAAAGCAACATTCTTCAGAGAGTAATTTTTTTAGGACAAATGATTATGAGAATGAGAATAATAAATGAGAACATGTTTCTGGGAATATAGTTTCCTGTAAGCTTTCTTGATGACCGTCTTTTCGAGAAACTATCGATTGCAGACCTTATTGTTGGAATGGGATAAATAAATTAGTGAGAATAGTATGCTAGCTTCATTTAACCATTTTCTCTTCAGAATAACATTCATCCGGATGATCCTGATATAGGCCTTATCAGGCACCAATAAGATAATGACACGTGTACAATTGTAATGTTTTAATTGGTTAAGATATTTTTAGTAAAGTTCTAAAACCCTAATTTAGAATGTCTAAACCCGTCTGGGTAATGATTGAACACGTGGCCCAATCATAAATTAGTTAAAGATGACGTGTCGTTATTTAATTGGTGCCTAATACTGCCAATATCAGGATGATCCTGATATATATTAAACTGTTTTCTCTTAAGTAAAAATATATCAAAGTCCGGATAATGTTTTTCTTACCAAGGGAGTAAAATACCTCCCCTCCACATGTAAGTCATGTCACTTCCACATGTATGTCATGTCACCTGATTTAATATAAACGTTGTCACGGGTAATTATGACATTTTTTATGAACATGATTAAACAAAACCGGATTAGAAATGCAATGACCATTTGAAACCGGGTCAAGCCCGAAATAATTCCAAATCGGGCCCGGATCCGTTTTTATCTGTGCAATTTAATATTATTTTTAGCCATAAAATGTACTCTCTCCCTTGGTAATCCAAATAAAGAATCTGGAGAGAGTACATTTTCTGAACTAAAAATAATATTAAACTGCACTGATTAATTTATCAAAAAGTTATCACTAAATACCCCTACTCATTTTATAAATGGGTCTATGCAAATTTATATTTATTAAAATTACAAATTAATATCATTAGCATTATCAAATTACTATTAACAAATTGTACATATTCAAATTTCAAATCAATATCAATTGAAACACAGACCAAACAATTCAACAACTTAAAAAATATAAATTTAAGAGTAATTACGACATTTTCATGAATGGGACCTTTAGCCCTATTTTTTTATCCCCAACCAATACCTACATGTAATTCTATGTCATATTCCATTTTCTTATTTAGTGACGTGGCATCCTATGTGGAAGGGGAGGTGATATACCTCTATGGTAAATTTATAAGGGTCCTCAAAGTCCAACACAAAAATACAAACATCATAACCACATGTCAACAGAACTATGAAATTATCCAATAACTGACAGTTTTATATAAATGAGAGAAGGAGGCGTGTATAGTAGATATACACACCAATATACCATCTTAAGGCCACACATGATTCACAAATCCATGAATCTATCTTAATGTAAAACCTTGCCCAAAAGAACAAAAAAAAGTTTAAGTTTTAGAACTGCCACAAATCCAAAGACCAAACAACAAAGAATACAATGCGAAGAGGTGTATCACTTCTCCCTTGGATTGAAAGAAAGCGTAACTACTCAACAACATCGCTGGTGATCCGAGTCCGGCGAGAAGTCATAACCAGGCTATTGAGCAGTTGAACCACATTAGTAGAGTCATCGAGGTAATATGTAGCCTTGCTTGGCTTTCGGCCGACAGTGCAAGCAAATACCCGATGAGCTTTAGGGACGAATGAGACTTTATTTGAGTTTAGCATGACCTCAAACATGTCTTCATCTGACTTATCATCTCCAACGCAAAATAAAAAGTCAGCAGCATTCCCCTCGAGCGCCATCTGAGAAAGAATCTTCTTTACGACCCATCCTTTGGTCACACCCTACACATAGCATATTTATTTGAGTGAAAACATGGTTTAATGAAATCCAACTTAAACAATAATACAACTTTTTAGACTAGTTTTGTTCAATTCAAATCAATGAGAAAGTGGGGTCTTACATGTGGCTTGACTTCAACGATGTGTTGGCCACGCTTCACGACTACAGGTTCATTGGCAAGCACGTTTTCCAGATGATCTAACAACTCTTTGGCCTGGCATGTTCCGAAGTCATTACCGGCTCCTCCATGATTCCACACCAGAGCACTCTCTTTTATTTCTATGAAGGACCCGTCGGTTGTTTCGGTATACTGCATCATAATCGGCTCCACAATTGTCTTCCAGTCCATATCAGCTTTAAGGGATTCCCACTCAGATTTTTTATTCCACCTGCATATTAAGAAGGAACATTATGTAACTCGGAAATAAATAAAAAAATGCATATGTAACACAAAAAGTAGTACCTCAGAAAATAACCATGTTCAGCAGCTATGCCAAGATTCTCACATGGTGCAAGCCATTTACCAAGTGAATCCTTACTTCTTCCGCTAACAATGAAGACAGTATTCTTAGGGTCACTGCTAAGGGCATCTAGGATAGCAATGACACAAGAGTTAGGAGCTTCTCTCATAGGAGACTCGGGAACAATCGTACCATCATAGTCTATCAATATAGCTCTCTTACTGCTTGTTGCGTATGCTGAAGCAATATGCTCAATCTCCAGCTTTTGAAAATTTGGGTCAAGTGAAAGGACTCTGAACTTAAGCCCCAACCCCATTCCCCAGCTGCGTTTAAGCTGATGGTTCTCGCATGCCTTCTCCAAATCCCGCAAGAAGCTGCGAGCCCAGTAAGAAACATCATGGCTGCTCACATATTTGTAGTGTTTCTCATGACGATACTGTTTGTCATCATCACGCATACTAATTGCGTTAGCCAAAGCACATGCTACTTGTTGAATATTCCAAGAATTTACTCGGATAGCTCCACTAAGAGATGGTGAACAACCTATGAATTCAGACACAACCAGCGTGCTAGACTTAACAGGTTTCTCTTCAACATCCTTCGAAGTAGAAGGAGAGTTCTCCCTACAAACCACATAGTTGTATGGAACTAGGTTCATACCATCTCTAACCGCATTAACAATGCAGCAATCAGCCGTGGCATAATAGGCACATTTCTCAGCATGATCAACGAAACGGTCAATCAAAACTATTGGCTTATAGCTGTCGTTGCCAAAGTTTTCATTGATCCTGTTAACGATTGAATACATCTCCCTCTTGGTATCGCTAATATCTTTTCCTGAGGCCCTAGCACGATTCACTATCTGAATTAGAATCGTTTCCCCCTTTATTGGCTCATTCTCCAAAAAATTCTCAAAGGCAAGTAGTTTCAGGTCGATGCCTTTGAAAATATCCAAATCATCAACACCAAGAAATATCTTTTTCCCCTTGAACTCATTTTGAATCTCCCTCACCTTTTCGGCTGTAGAAGGAAGGCTCAAAACATTTTCTATTCCCTCAATATGAATACCCACTGGCAATATTTTAATATACACAGTTCGACCAAAGTAGTCGAGTCCAATGTGACCTTGGTTAGATTGATACTCTATCCCCAACATTCTACCACAACATGAAAGAAAATGCCGGGCATAGTCAAAAGTATGAAATCCTATCACATCTGAATTGAGCAAACCTCTTAGGATTTCCTCTCTGACATGTAAGGTTCGGTATATCTCGGAGGAAGGGAATGGGCTGTGGAGGAAAAATCCCAGTTTCAATTTATGATACTTTTCCCTCAAAAGTGTCGGGACAATCATTAAATGATAATCATGAATCCAGACAAGATCTTCCTCAGGATTGACAACTTCCACAACTTTTCTAGCAAATATATTGTTTGCAGCGACATAAGCATTCCAACAATCGCGGTTAAATAGCTCTTCATTATTGGGGCACACCGGAAGCATGTAATGAAAAACAGGCCAAAGGTGGTGCTTGCAGAATCCTTGATAAAACTTATCATTCACATCTGGTGGTATAAAGGTTGGCACACATGAGAAATCTTTCATAAGTTGTTGTTCAACTTCATCTTCTTCACTCTGATCAATTTTGGCCTCCAGTGAACCAATATACAAAACTCCCGTATCAGGTGAACAACCATCTTTTATATGCAGATATATTGAATCCTCAACATAGCTAAAGCACCATTTACCGGTTTCATTATCCTTGTGTGCATTCAATGGAAGCATGTTTGTCAAAATGATAATTTTGCGCTGATACATAGATCCGGTGTCCGAGCCTCCATCATTAAGATTATCATCACATGCTTTGTTGGGAAAAGCCATCAGTCTTGAAAGAAGCCGCTGAGTTTGATAAATGACCTGATACAAGTAAAGCAAAGTTAATTTAAAAAAATTGATATTTAATTAAAGAAAATTGATGAGACTGTTAAGGTAAAAAGTATTGATGAGGCATGCAATGACTTCATGGAAATATACCACACAAAGACCTAAAAGTTTAAGTTTCTTAAGATAAAAGTAAAAAATGGAAAGTCTTTTATTTTAGAAAATGAACATTAAAAAAATCTAAAAAGATATGCCTAATAGAGAGTTGATTCAACAAATCGTACAGAGTGTTCTACACAGACCACACATCTAACATGACGTAGATGTTTTTATGCATGACTACACAAATAAAACTTAGAAATAACAAGCCTAATCCTACTAACCAGCCATGAACATTTAAATATTCAGCTAGCAAATCATACAAATTTGTTTTACTTAAATCGCGTTTTGAAATTAAATAGATCTAGTCATACAGATTTCATAAATAAAATTGACTCTGAAATCATATACAAGAATATGAACATTTAAACGCTTTATAAATTTTATTGTACATAACCTTCCACATGAACTACATTTCCAATCGCGAAAATAAATTACCTCAAAATATAAATTAAGACACTAGCAACAACAAACCAACATCACAAAATCACGCTTGAAGTCAATAATTAACAACAAAATTAAGATTATGCAATGAAAATGTCGTAACAAAATAAATTGTATCCAATTTGCTCATAATCAGATTTCTCACCCCTCAATCCAGTTGTATTCAGTTCATCCAAATCGATCCTGAAAATTTTAAAAAATACAACAAAAATAAGTATAACATGATGAACCAACCATTCAAACCTAACTCCAACAAACTCACATACCCCTCGTCCATTCTCAAATCAAACAACTAAAAACAACACATGAACACATCATTAATAATTTCATCAATTGAAATTTAAATTTCGTGGTTCATCAAATGAAACACATGACACAACATTCACCGCATATAAAAACACACTCTCAAACATATTAGTTGAACTAGATGAGCATTCATGAAAAGTGGAACATAGAAAGTAAAGCTACGAAATTAAGTTAGCACAATCAGCTATACTACCATGTGCTACCTATATTCTATTATCCCAGACAACGTTGTTGTCTCAAATAGTTGGAGATATCTTCGATGTTGAACTATAAAATTTAAATTGGAAAGGTACTAAACTATGATAGTGATTGCAGAAAGGGAAGAGATATATATACTATTTAAAAATGAGGGATTGGTGCCTCCGCATTCAAGTAAAATTAATTATACACAACCATAATTTGATAGTTGACTAATTTACTTGCCGACCAATTGACTTTATTAGATAAGCCATATGTATTCAAAGTCAAAGTTGATTAGTTGCATACAACAAAAATAATTATATACAACCATAATTTGGCATGTGGTCAATTTACTTGCCGGCCAAATGACTTTAGTAAGTAAGTTTTACTTAGTCAAAGTCAAAATCATAAGTTACCCACTTAATCATGTAGGTACATGCAATAAAAATAATTATCTTCTTGATATCAATCCGTTTAATGTATCCTTACAAGTAAAAGTAATAAAAGTAAATCTTTAAAAATAAATAAAAGTAACTTATTTCCATTTATTTACGGGAAAATGACAATTAAAATTATTTTAGTGTTGAAATTTTATTTAAAATAATATATATAAAAATGCAAAAACACATTGTTCTTTTTGTTCCTTATTATCATGGTACGATATTTTTTCACTACTTTCCTTTCTCGCTCTAGAAATTGACAATATGAATTATATATATAATATAAAATTATTCAATTGTAATCGATTAAATATTTTGACTTTGATTAAGTAGAACTTACAAAATCAGTAGTGTATAATAATTTTTATGGTATGATGGTATTAATCAATTAAATAGATAATTTATAATTTTGATTAAATACAAGACTTACACAGTCTATTGGTTGGAAAATAAGTATGCCAAGCATCAATTGTGATTGTATATATAATTTTTTTACTGTAAGCAATTAATGGAATATGTGGGTAAGTTATGATTTTGATTACGAATGATACGGCTTATTTAGTAAAGTCAATTGGTAGGCAAGTAAAGTACCCAAGTTTCAAATTGTAATTGTGTATAATTAATTTACCGTATACAATTAGTCGATTAGGTGGGCAATTTATGTTTTTGACTTTGAATAAGTACGACCTACTTAATAAAGTCAATTGGACGGCAAGTAAATCAGCCAAATATTAAATTTTGATTGGGAGCAATTACTTTTACGCATAAAATTACTGAATAAGTGGGTAATTTTTGACTTTGAATAAGTACGATTTACCTAATAAAATCAATTCGTCAATAAGTAAATTAGCCAAAATGTGTCAAACTGTAAGAGTGATCAGACCGCCGCTATATTACACATGAGTATAATATGGCAAGGGTTTGGTGTTAATGGTCAAGTGAGGGTTGGCCACCATATTATCCACATATAACTTAAGGTAAATGAGATTTGTATTTGTTGACGAGATACATTATGTAACTAATTAGTATATATGAATAAAATGTTCTATATGACCTCATAAAGTTCCATAAGTACTTAGTTTATAACCCAAAAATATAAAATGTATGTTTTGTGGCTCTCTCATTCTTTTGGTTAAAAATATAAATTCTATTAAGGGTATTTTAGAATTCATATTTATAAATTAAAAAATATAAAAAGAATTATGCATGTCACTGTCTCTTCTCCTTCCGATCTTCTCCCTCCGCTTGTCGCCCGTCCAAGCCAAAAAAATGCACATCCTTCGATGATTCAAAGTTGGACATACCGAGCACGAAGTCTTTTGTCAAAATGATACGAAGTGTTTTGGCCATCAAAAATGAAGGGAAAAAAAATTAAATTGAGAAAACATGACACAATTACTATTGGTTAATTCACGTATATCATGATCAATATGATTCACAAGCCCACCCCCTTCGTGTACATCTGTAATTGCACAAATATTTCAAAGATGCTGGCTCTTCTTCTCGACGGCTTATTCCATGTGTAAGGGCATAGAAACTCTTCGAAGAGCTTGAATCGTTCTAATCACTCTGCAAAACCATGGAGTGCGAGAACATCAGAGTGTACGAATGTTCAAACAATTTCAGAAGAGCTCATGGAAACACTTTAGTAGATTTTAAGGATCAATCATCTTTTCCGGGCTAACACCCAGTCGCCCGTGAGGCTGCTTGCGCCTCCGGCGAGATCGACGTTTTCAAGCAACACAAGTAATAGCTACAACGACCAATCGGATATCTCTAGTGAGGGGCTTTGTAATTAAACATTTGATTATGATTCTCAGTTTAAATTATACTTTTCTGGGCAGTCTGTTGTGTTATTTGACATCGGGGGAAGAGAAAGATTAATATTTGGGGTGTATGGTAAAAAAGAAAGAAAAGAAGAGCATAATTAAATCGGGGAAGAGGAAAAAGGGTTTAAACCGGGTAAAAATGAGAAAAAAGGAAAATGATAAATAAGAGTCATTTAAGTAATTCATTTTTCCACTGCCGCACGAAAAAATTTCTCGATCAGCAAGTTTTACACGGTTATCTTTTAACGCATTTTTGCTACGGCAAATTAATTTTTGGGCTGATTTTGAAACTTATTTAACCAATATTATTCCAATTCCAGTTACAATCTTCACTAATGCATACTATTATCTACATGATGGAAGACCCACCACGTGATTATTCATTAGAAGAAGGTATTTTGCCATCGTTCTTGTTGCCCGAAAAAGTACCTTAACGTATTTAATTTCAACAATATTATTATGATGTTTTATTGAATTAATTTTTTGAAATTTTTTCATATTCTGAGGTAGAATTGGAAGTGTTGGATGACATGAATGGGACGGCTGCTACGGTAGAAAGTGATATAAGTTTTAGAACCCCAACCAAGCTGATTGCGGATACTAAAGAAACACCTTTTGTGGGGAAAATATTTGAATCAATGAAATCGGCCAGAGATTGTTATGAGAAATATGGAGAGAACAAAGGGTTTGAAGTAGTTACAAAATCTACTAAAAGTACTAGGAATGAATACAAAGATCTCACATCATCTATTTTTGCTTGTTCTCACTATGGGGAATATGTTGAGTATCTCCAACATCTAACTTTTGGCGTACATCACGTAGATGATTCCAACAATCTCGATCAGTGAATCCCATCGTATCTCATTCATGAACAGAATTTACTTTGTTTGCAAGCAGGTTTTCTTTACTAAACAACTCATGCCATAGCTTTTGCTCCTCCAGAAATTTGAGTCGGACTCGTGTTCAAAAGCATTCTTTTTGGAGTTGGCACAAGGTCATGGTTGTGAACATCATTAAACTTTCGAACCACCCACACTTGTTTATCAACGTTGAGAAGAACCGACATACTAGCCTCGTATTCACATCTCACCGTTGAAGTGTTTGGACGTCTTTTTTCTACTGGCACATTCTCATCAATGTTTTTTTTACCATACTTCCTATAGTGAGAACAAGCAAAAATAGCTGATGTGGGATCTTTGTATTTAAACCTAGTACTTTTAGTAGATTTTGTAACTATTTCAAACCCTTTGTTCTCTCTGTATTTCTCATAACAATCTCTAGCGGCTTTCATTGATTTAAATATTTTCCCCACAAAAGATGTTTCTTCAGTATCCGCAATCAGTTTGGTTGGGGTTCTACAACTTATATCACTTTCTACCGTAGCAGCCATCCCATTACTGTCATCCAACACTTCCAATTCTACATCAGAATATGAAAAAGTTTCAAAAACGTTAATTCAATAAAAACATCATAATAATATTGTTGAAATTAAATACGTTAAGATACCTTTTCGGGCAACAAGAATGTAGCAAAACACCTTCTTTTAATGAATCACGTGGTGGGTCTTCCATCATGTAGATAATAGTCTGCATTAGTGAAGATTTTAACTGGAATTGGAATAATATTGGTTAAATAAGCTTCAAAAAATCAGTCCAAAATTTAGTTTTCCGTAGCAAAAATGCGTCTAATATTAGAAGATAACCGTGTAAAACTTGCTGATCGAGAAATGTTTTTGTGCGGCAGTGAAATTTGCAGGGTTTTGGAAATTATTAGAGTCAAAGAGGTTAATAAGAAAAGAAAATAATAAAAAAGAATGAATGGCCAAGATTAGATCAAATAAAGGGTTAGGATTTGGAGTGAAAACGGAGTGCAAAGAAGAAGGGAGTGTCTTGAGGGATCAAGAAACTCCTTTATTTTTACTCCAATTTTCACTCCAATTCCTGACCTTTAAATTAGATTTCATCTAATGGTCAATATTAAATGTATGTTTAGTACATTTGTGTTTATTAATTTAATTCCTAAAATTTCTTTTCCTTTTTAGTCTTCATCTTCTCCGTATCATCGTCTTACTGGGGAATGAATCAATGTCCAGTGAATCAAAAATTATATTTGAATTCGATACCAAGATTATAAAACAAAACCCTATGATATCTAGAGTAATTTCCCACTCAAAACCCTAGGATGATTTATCGCGGTTTGGTAGATCTTTTGATTTTTGGTTGCTCAAAAGTGAAACGAAATTTTGTCATATTTATGTTGGAATATTACTTTCCAGCAAGAAGTTATTGGCTTTGGTTTGATTATTCACCAAGGTCATCAGATTTACCTTTGCCCGCTGTCATTTTTTTTATTTTCTTTCGTCTTTCTTGATTATTACTGGCAGACGGTGGCAGTGGTGGCATAGGGTTTTGATAGATGAGAATACTGTCAAAAGTTTCAATAGTATCTTGATGTGGAGGCCACACTCTGGGATTTGATGCGGAGGAGATGAAGATTAAAAAGTAAAAGTAATTTTGGGAATTAGGAATTAAATTAATTAATATTAATGGGCTAAAAATAGATTTAATTTTGACCATTAGATGAAATCTAATCTAAAGGTCAGGAATTTGGAGTGAAAATTGAGTAAGAATAAGAGAGTCTCTTGATCCCTTCCCTTATATGAATAATAATAACATTTATGATATATTTTTGGATTCTTCTTAACATGCATTTCTTTAATATCAAAATTTTAATATTTGTTAATATTTAAAACAAAAATTATTGATGACCAAAATTTCCATTAAAAAGGTTTTTTGAGCAACTGTGCCAAGGTTATAGGACCAGAGATAGTATAGAAGAATATAGTGTTTTTGTATTTCATATTTTAGTAATGTAATTTTTTATAAGTTAAATGTCAAATGAAAATTACACATTAATTTGTGAAAATGCAATACGTTACTTTTCATACTATTTCTATATCAGTTTAATATGCACAGTTGACTTTTTTACACTATCCAACACATATTTTTGACCAATAATATTTATATTTACTTTTATTATCGAAAAATAAAAATTTGATATTTGAATACTCTATATTGCGATTAATCTAAAAATATCAAATATGATAATATTAATGATTGTATATTTATTAAAATATATGTCAAAATTTAATAATAAATATTTAGGGTGTGTGTGGATTGGAGGATTTGGATTTAGTTATATGATTTTGAGAATCTGAGATTTCAAATCTTTGTTTGGTATAGATTTGGATTTGAATTGAATTTCTTAAATAAAAAGGAAAATCAATAGTGAATGAATTAATGTAGTTGACTTTTTATATTTTTCTATATATCAATATTGAATCCATTAATTTAGTTGAATTTTTATAATTTGATATATTCGTTTGTGTAAATATGCATGACATATGTTACTTTCTTTTACATGTTTAGAAACATGACCGTTACGGAAGGGATGAGAGATGAGGCTTGCGGAAGGGCGGCGGTTGGTGTCGAGGAATGGCAGCGGTTTGTGTCGAGGAGGGGTGGCGAGAAGGGCTTGCGGAAGGGATTAGGGATGGGCTTGCGGAAGGGATGAGGGATGAGGCTTGCGGAAGGGATTAGGGATGGGCTTGCGGAAGGGTTGAGTTTAACTATATTAATAATTATTTTTCATATATCCAATATTCAATAATCTTGGCAAATTTGGGCTGAAAACTTGAACTGAATCCGGATTTCAAATCCTTCCAGCCACACAAGAATTTTGCTATTTTTGAATTACAAATCCCCAAATCCAAATCCAAATTCAATCCACACACGGCCTTAGAGTGCGGATGAAGATGAGACAGATGGAGCTTTTAAAATTATAATTCATCCCTCTAAGACTCATATTTAACTAGAATTGACATGCGTTCTTTCCACAAAAATATAATAAAACATATTGTTATGTGAGCCTTAGAAAAAAAATTATTTGGTATTTCCATATTTATGTGCACGTAACATGCATACAAATTCCTGATTCCAGAAGCTAATTTTGAGAATATTAATCAATATGTTTTAGCATTTATTTGTTTATTATTGTAAGTTTGTATGAATATAAAATTAGAATAATTGCATTTGAATTCAAGGCAAAATCTCTTAAAAGTCCAACTTTTCTAATCAATGTGCTATTGAATTACCACTATACATTCAAGGTCAAACACTATATTTTCTTATTATAACACTCTTTTTTGAATCATAACTCACATTAGAAGTGGAGTTATACTTATTACGCTCACCACACCTTTAAAATGCCTCAATAGGGTCATTTTTAAATTAAGATCTATACAATGTTCTCAAATGTTAAGTAAAAAAAGAAACACTTTGTAATAGAATAACTTTTGCTTAAACCTATGTCAACTCTCAAAATCATGGTAGAGATAGTAAAGTGAAATCCAAATATGCTTATGTGAGGGCTCACTAAATGCAAGTGTGTTAGGGATTGCAACGCGAAATCCAAATTTGCCGATGAGCACGGGGTTCGACAAAAGCTATTATTCTGAGTGAATAACATCATGCAGAGTTTCTATGAAAGACCAAAGTCTTCCCAAAATCCTTAGCTCCAATCATCTTCTGCATTCCAGAAGATAAATTCCATTAACCAGTTCGTGACACCATGTGAAGATTGTTTAAAGTTGGCGTTGCAGCAGTATCAAAAGTTTGAGTTGATTGCTAAAGAGTTGAGATAAAACTTGCTTCCTCCAGTTTGTAGAAGTCTCTTCATAAATCCTTATTTAAGTTTGCAGCAGTCTCCATCCTTCATTACCGTCATCCTTGCAGCAACTTGAAACAAATATTTGTGACATGCACATTCAAAAGGAAACAGCAGTATCAAATTTCATAGAAAATTTCATTTTAACGTATTATTGAGTATGGACATTCCATACCGTCCATTTCAACTAGAACCTCAACATGCCTAGGCAATGATGAGTGATTAAAAGAGATGGTTTCATTTGATTCACTAGTCAATTTGGCCAATCCATCATTTGCTTCTCTAAGTGAATGAGAGAGAGAGTGAGAGAGACATAAATTTCACATGTTAAATCCTAGATGTTTCTGGTGATATTTGTTAGCCTCAATGGGACTCTAAACTCTTTCTATACCAGTTTTAATAATACAAGTGAATTAATTTTCACTTGCACCCTTTGATGGTCGTGAAAAAAACCCCGTCTCCAGTCCCATGGCTAAAGCTATTGTCTCAGCCTCAAGACTATCTTGTACCTGCAAAATCTATGCCTTTGCATTTTTTAATTAAAATCCACCATGGATGGGAAAAGTTTATTAGGTTCCCCAAACCTATAAATGACCATAAATGGCCTCGAGATCAAAATCAGTTACAAATGTTACATCACCAAGAGAGCTAACTCTAGTAAGCAAAAATAGTACACAACATGTTTGTTGTTTGTACAATGCAATTAGTCTCCAGCTAATCACAACCTTCTCCTAGCCACCGAGCATGTTAGTTATCATTATACGAACAACGAATCTACCAAATGGTGGAGATTGGGGGTGAAAAGCTGCAAAGAAAAGCTAGCAACAGAGAGCAAAAATCAAGTATGCACCATCATCTTAGTCTCCAAGTACTCTTGGAAGTCCATTTGAGTACTTATGTTTTGAGCAGTGATCCCATTGGACTCCTTCCAGTGTCTTCTGTTCTGTGCATTTGCATATAACACCCTCCCATAAGAGTTTTTGACCACAAAATCCGCACCAATCTTCCCATTTCTCAATAAATATCAATCAATATTAGATTCAGGAAGTTTTCATTTAATAATTCTTATTATAACTGATGCAGCGTGCGTGGAAGAAACAACGAATTATAGATTCAAAACCTCGTTGAATTCATAGAACTACCGAAGAATTGACAGGTACGGAGGAAAAACCTCAATTTTCATTCAACATCAAAAAGCCCTCTTACAAAATAACCATAAAACTGTTTATATACTAAACCCTAGCTGCTACTAAATATAATAAATAACAAAAAGGTCCTCCCTAACTTAAAATATTATTTTAAGTATCCAAAAATAATAAAACACGATTTTGACCCTTAAGACAAAGGAATTGGCCCAGAAACCAGCAGTGCTCATGGAATCATGAGTTCTTATTAGAATGGCGTTTCCAATCAGAAAACACTACTTATTTGTTGAATTCTGAGACTGCACAAGAAATATCAGAATCTGCAAAAAACTCTTCGGCTGCTCCAACTTCCGCATGTAAGGTTCATGCCACATCAATAACACTTTTTATGTTAAGATAACCATATAGTAAAACATGTTTTTAATGTAAAAAATATACAGTTCAAATCTAAATATATAAGGTTTAAGTTAAGGGTGCTGTTATTGCCAGAGCAATGATTAGCTTCCAGAGCAAAATTTTGACACTTTTCCAAAAATACCCCTTATTCAATTGCATATGATACTATCAGGCACGAGCCTATGTTCATGTTTTAAACATAAATACATCCATCAATGCAATCTGCATTTTCTTTCGACTAATTTTGCTGCCTTCCCTGAGCGATGCAACAACATGGAAGTTCCCGTACAGCGCCCCGAGCACAGCCATATCGGTTGGAACCAACACCGGAGGAGGAGAATTTGTGACGATGAATCCGGGAAATGAATTTCTCAACCATCGAAAGGGTGCTCGAAGGGCGGTGAGAAACTGCATGCCTAAGGGAACCAGGCGCTCGTCGGCACCTAACCGTTTTGTCAACTACCGGCCTCTGCTTGTGTCTCTCTGCATTATATCCAGCAAGAGCTCCAAGAAGCCCTAGGAACGCATCAGACTTTCTGAAGAAATGCCTGATCAGTTCATACACTTATGAACTCATCTATATGTGTAAAATGAATAATCTTATCTCGGTGAGCATGACTGTACTGTTCTCCATCGTTTCATTCTCTGTTTCGGAGAAAAAATTGTTGCTTGTTTGGTTTTGATTGCTTAGCCATTGTAGAGAGAAATAAAAACCACCACGTTTTTGGTCTGTTCCTGAGGCATAACATTTTGAAATCACTGGTGGCGTTTAAAATGGTCATTACTCAGATTTATGAGCAACTGATACGCTGAATAAATGGCACAACTGATACAATCGCCCAATGATACTATCAGGCACGAGCCTGTGTTTATGTTTATTTTTGGCTTCAATGAATTTTAGATGCTTTTGTAGTTGCAGAATCTCAATTAGCACAAGAAAAATAACACTCTGACGTTGATTTGTCATTGGGCAGAGATAAGATATGCAATTGAATAAGGGGTATTTTTGGAAAAGTGTCAAAATTTTGCTCTGAAAGCTAATTATTGCTCTGGCAATAACAATACCCTTAAGTTAAACATATAAAGACTTTCTAAAAAGACCAGGATAGTTGGATGTTCAGGAAACCAACTCTAGATTCAATGTAGTTATAATCAAAATTTTATAATATTTAATTATAGACAAAGTCTCTTGAAATTCCAACTTTATTCCAACTTTTAGGTAATGGAACTATACCAATGTATATTTAACTCATAAATTTTATTTTCGGGACAATACACAAGCAATATACCACAATCAGAATTGGATGAGCGACGATGTCCAATAGAAGGGATGTTTGGAACCCTCCTCCTTAGTACCATAACTGGCGGTTATAGCACTATAAGGTCATGTGTAGGTGTTTCCAGAAAAGCAAAATTCAATAGCACCAATTTCTGCATTAGAAATTCACTTGTTATTCCAGTTAGACAATGTTTTCTCTAATCTATCCAAAAGGGATAAATAATATTGGACTTTGTTTCAATACAGCAAAAATGCATGATAGGACACATAAAAGTGTCCTAATATAAATATATAAAGACTCTTTTAGGGTTATGCCACTTATTAAAAGTGTCCTAAAAAGTGTCCCTTTATCGCTAGTCCCAATAGGTATATATCTAACGGGTCACATTTTGAAGCGAACCAATTATAGATATTGAGACACTTTTTTGTGACCTATTATAACATATTGGGACACTTTTTTGTGACCAATTACACCATGTTGGGACAATTTTTTGTGATCAACTATACCATATTAGAACACTTTTTATAAAATATCCTAACTCTGGAGTTATTATGAATTCACCCACAAGATTTGTTTATTTATAAACTGATCCACCACATGTCATTATTTGCAAAAGTATCTAAAATATTTAATTATTACTCAAATTTGTCTCAAACGTTTCAATAATTTACAAATCGGCCCACACATTCACACTAATTTACAATATGCCTACTTACATATTCTCACACCAACATCATCAGCTCAGCTTCCATCTTCAAATTCTCAACACAACCAGTAATATCCACTAGCTTTAACATCACGATTTCAGAGAATTTGACTAAAATGACATCTGATTCAGGATCCCCGATCAAAGATGATGTGTTCGATTCCCAGCTTCTCTGGATTCTGGATATTGCACACACTCAAGGTGTTCAAGGGGCTGCCTTTTTCACCCAGTCTATGGTAGTTTGTGCTATGCACATCCATGTTCATCGAGGAACTCTCAGGATTCCCTTGGAAACCGCTTAAGCCTATATCTCTTCCTTCTTTGCCACCAATGGAGGCTACTGATCATCTCACTGATCTGCCTTCCTTCATATGCTTCCTATATAAAAACATGGTTGTACATATCAAATGTGAGCTTTGAAGAGGGTATTAAACAATTATGATGTGTATTACCTCACATGCCATATGAAAAAAGACAAGAAATGCTGGCTCAAGAGTATCATGCAAATGTTATTGTCTGAAGAAAATTTGGCTTTCCCATCATTTTTCTTTGTAGCAGGTGACTTAGTGAGGCCAGAACCAATGTTAAAGAGTTGATCTTGATAAGGCAGCATCAACTTTACCTACTACTGGTTCTAACAAAAGTTCCAGAGACAAATCATTTTAGTTCCAGAGACTCTACTGGTTCATAATTTTAGTTCCAGAGACAAATCAATTTTTGATCAATAAACAGAGTTATGCAAATTGAACCTCTCATCTTCAAATCAAAAACAAAATCGGATTGCAGAATTCATAAAACAAAACTACCCCCAGCACACTAAGATTGGAGCAAATACGATGAGAATTGGAGTTAGGGTTTACTGTACCTCACGGATGTCGGCGAGGCGGCGGGTCTCCTCCTCAATTCGCCCGAGCTGAGCCTAAAACCTCTCCCAGACCTCGAGCTTCTTCTTCTCAACTCCTCCCTTAGACTTGAAGGAAGAAAGTGTAGACTTGGACATTTTTCCGCCTCGCTCATGGCGCTGTTGAAGCTGGGGCTTCCAGAAATTAATTTGTTCACTGAGCAGCGACAATCGTATCATGTCCGTTCTGGATAGATTGAAGCGCAACGGCGGCGATGGAGGAGAATAAAGAGCTTCAGTTGGTTACGACTGAGAAGAAGAAGCTCGATTGAGAAGAATATTCGGCGGCAAGTCACGATCGATTTACTGATTTAGGGACTGAAGGAGAAGATTTTGTTGGGTTTTGCAAAACGGTCTATGTAATTATGGGTTTATATCAAGTAGGCGCCGAATATAAACTGTTTGTGGCCTGGCCCCGAATCTTTGTGTAAACAGATAGAATTTTATTTAATTTTTTAATGGAATACTTTATTTGTAGATATTGGGTCACTTATATATGTCCTAAACACATTTATGTATTAGGCCATTTTTAAATGTTTTCTATGTATATATTGGGACACTTAAATAAGTCATATATGTATAATTTGGGACACTTAATTATAATGTCCTATTATACACAAATCAGGACACTTTTCATTAAAATGTCCTAGCAAAAGTGTTCTAATATTTTTTTTTATCAAATATCCACCCAAGGGTGGTGGGAATTATATTAGGCTTCCCTGGCCTGAAAAAGCCAAATAATGGCAGAGTTTGTTTACAAAGAGGGGTTGAACCCCAAGCATAGAAATGCTTCAAAAGCATTCATACAATACAGTAGGCAAAAATAAGCTAAAAACCAGAGCCCCTAAAGTTTGAAAACCTATCATAGAAGCATGTTAGCGAATTGCCAAAGCAAAACACAATCCGGCACCATATGTAGGCTGACTAAACTGAATGGAAGCTTGTGGTGTAGAAGCTGATGGGTGAGGTCCTAGTTGCTGTGTTGGAGAGTAGAGCAGTGGCAGTTTATGTCCAGCAAGTTGGTTTGATCACAGAGAACTGCAGAGTTTGAGCAATGAGCATGCACATTCAACAACAGTTAGTATCATCTGTACAATGGAACCCTGGGAGATGGAGTACCTATCTTATCAAGGTATATGAGGCCTCTGATCTTAGGAGGGAGTTGATCATGGGAGATTTGGGAGGAAACTTTGGAAGCATGAGCAAGTCTGGAGATGGCATCTGCTGGCTCATTGGCCTCTCTCAGAATGTGAGAGAGAGTGAGAGCTCTGGACCTTAGAGGGTATACAAGATTAAACAGTTCCCAGGGGCCACTGTATGGGTCTTGTATAGCCTTTACTGCCTGTGAGCAATCACTCTCTATCATAAACTGAGAGGAGAGTCTTTCACCTAAGAGAATTCCTTCTGAAATGGCATGCAGTTCAGCTTCAAGAGGTGATTAAGCTGTCATGAAAATGGTTGAGATAGCTACTGTATGACCAGCAGTATCCCTCACTGCTTCAAGATTCCTATCCATGTGCTTTTATTTTGATGCCATGAGGCATCAACATTAACTTTAAGCCCTGAAGATGGTGCAGACCATTTGACAAGTACAATCTGAGGTTGGGGAGGCCTTGTATGGATCGGCAGGTATCCAATGGCAGCCATGTCCCTGTCAAACTCAGAAGAAATATAAAATGGTTTTGCACTAAAAATGTTAAAACTTGTTCCCTAATCCCAGATTTCAGAGCCTGTAGACAAGGTGTGGTATTATCATATAGTTTAGCATTTCTGTTATTCCACAAAGACTAGCAAGTAATGCTTGGGATGATGTGAAAAAGAGATGTGTGAAGTTTGGTGTTGCCATGAAAAGACCAGTAGAAAGAGAGCATATCCAAAAGTGAAGTGAATGAGAGATCTGCAATTCCAACCATTTGGTGGAAATCGGACCACGGACCTTTTGCCAAGAAACAATCATTGAAGCAATGTTCAATATAGTCATGAGAGTCACAGAAAAGGCATTTTGAAGGAAGGTGGAATCCCATTTTCATTAAAATGTCAGGAAAGGGGAGGAAGGCATTTACTAATTTCCACATAAATACACTAACTTTCTTCTGGATTCTATTGTTCCAAACCTTATGGAATGATACTGAGTTACCTTTGTTTGGCTTGAGAGCAGCATATGCAGATTTGAAGGAGAAGGTTCCAGTCTTTTCTGGAGTCCAAATTAGCCTGTCCTCCCTTCTTTGAATCACTGATGCATCCTGTAAAACTGCTAAGATTGTATGGTTAAGAACAGGAGGTATAGAGGCAATATAATGATCCTTGTGTAATATAAACTAAAAAGTGTCCTAATAAACCATTTATGTTGTAGTGTTTCTACCGGTGAAAACTAGTACTCCTAGGTATTTGAAGGACATCTTTCCAATTTGCATATCTGTTTGCCTCTTGATCACCTTCAGTTTTGCTCTTGTTGCTGCCTTATGTACCAAAAACCTCAGATTTAGAGAAGTTAACAGCTGTCCAGATTTAAGCTCATAAGCACCTAAAAACTTCATAAATCTATTGATAATTTTCTTAGTAGCTATGGTGAATATAGTTGTGTCAGTATACGTAAGGTGAGTAATATTGGCTACTCCTCTAGGCATGACAAAAGGCTGTAAATATCTACATTCAACAACCTTCTTAAACCTCTTGAAAAATCTTCAATGATCAAATTGTATAAGTATGGTGATAAAGAATCCCCCTGTATGATCCCCCTGTCCCTGTTTGAGCTGAAAAAACATGTTGCAACACCATTAGGTACTATAAATAATGCAGCCTTGATATTCTGAAGAATCACCTTAACTAAAGATCCATGAAATCCAAAGTAAATGAGTATAGAGTTTAAAAAATTCCAAGAAACTCTGTCAATGCTTTCTGCATGTTCAAATTCACAATTACATTGTTCTGCTTAGGATTTTTCAGCAATTATATAACCATCTCTTGCATCTAAAGAGTGTTATCTGTAATATACATCCCTTAAAAAAAGTCAAACTGTTCAATGGAGGATAATTTAGGTATTAGAGGCTTTTTTATCCTTATTAAAAGTTTGGAAACAACTTAGTTAACAAAGTTTGATAGGCTTGTTGGTCTGAACTCAGAAAATTGACTGGGATTGAAAACATTGGGAATAAGGGTTAGCCAGGTGCTTAATATTGCTCTTGGTAGTTTTTCAACTATCAAATATGAATTTGCAGCTGCTAAGAGATCCTCCTTTACTATATCCCAGCAATGAGTGACGAAATGTCCCAAAAAACCATATGCTCGTGATGCTCTGTCCTTATTTATTAAAAAAACTGCAAATTGAGCTCCTCCATCTCATATGGATGTAGCAGTGCTCCATTATCCTCTTCTATGACAATCTTTGGAATAACATCCACGAAGTATTGATGATACTTACTAGTCTTATGGAGCCTCAATATTGAGGAGATTTTCAAAAAAAAAAACTCCTTGATTTATTCTGTTAGGCTCAGTAATCCAAACTCCATTTACATCCTTAATCTTTGAGATCTATGCTTTTACTCTTTTTTCCTTAACCACATTGTGAAAGTACTTAGTAATAGCATATCTTTCTTTACCCACTTAACATGAGCCCTTTGCTTCCAGAAAATATTCAGTTCAGTTTGGGACATGATGATGAGAGCTCACATGATGATGAGAGCTCTTTGCCTGTTTAACTCAGTTATATCAATTTCTGAAGTAGAGGCCTGGTATATAATTTCACATTCATTAACCCTATTTTCTGCATGTTTACATCACTAAACTGGTCCTGATTCCATTGTTTAAGTACAATCTTCATTCTCTTCATCTTACAGACAATTTTGTGCATCCCACACATGGTTGAATCCAAGTAGTAGATACCAGCTTTGAAAAATCATGTCTTTGCAACCACATTTGTTGAAACATGAAGGGCTTATGGACCTTGGTTCCGGAGCTCTGAATGAAGATGATGTGGGGATTGTGATCTGAAGTGGTCCTAGATGGAACTCGTATTGAGATGTGATGGTACTTTCTATTCCCCTATAAATCGCATAGAACGCTATCCAACCTTTGTAAATAATAAATAACTACGCATTTTCTAATATTTTTCCCATACTTTCACGCCTTTCTTTACTCTAAATTACAACTGATATGGCTTGATCCCTATACCTAAGGTCCTTTTTTAAAAAAATTTCCCTTATAAACTAGATTGAGAATTGCAATACTTACCATATAATAGTATTCTTAAATCGTACTCATGTGCAGGTGGAACCGTGGAAGATATGTCTGACTAGTCATCTGATAACTCGTGAAATGGTGCAATGTTAAAAAAAACCCCGACAAGATCATTAAGCAAAAAATTAGAACCTTTGAACAATAAGAAAGAAGAAGATCATATTTACAAATAGTCTCATGAGCCTCTAATGACATATAAAAAACATCAGTGCAGTAGATGCATGTGCCTAGCACACAGAGGCTATAGAACATATCTTCCTTTCATGTGATTGGTTTCTAACTACTCAGAAAATTTGTAGATGTTCCTAAGTTGTTTTTATCTTGATATCGGATAGTTGTTCTGGAAATGGATGACAACAACACATGATTGAATCATAGTTCAAATGTCATGATGTGTATCGTGGAATATATGTAAGAGTGGGAATAATGAAATCTTTAAAGGTTAGAGGGATGATATACATGACAATCCTGGAAATGGTTTCTATATATCGATGAAGCCAAAGCTAGGGATCAAATAAGCAGCAAAAGAGTCTTGAAATCTAGGCAAAAGGTGCGATCATGGAAACTTTTGAAAGCTCAGACCTCAAGATTCTCTGCTCAAACTCTGTGTTTAGGTCTTAGGTAAAATCTAGGTATAGTTTAAGTTTAGGTAAAAGGTCTAGGTTTTGATTACTTGTGTTAATGCTCTCTGGTTCAGAGGGAGTGTGATTTTTTTTGTGGAAATAGAAGAATTATAAAGTAATTATAAGTGAGTTATATAAATTGTTTCGAAAGTGACGAGACATCCAAGAGGCAAGGGTTATCTCATTTTGGATGGAAAGCCCTTAATATGTAATCTATTATCTCTTTTCAATATATGCTAATAATAATAGCTCTAAATTAAAAACGAAAATATAAATTTATATTGCATTTTTTTGTGTGATCTGCATAAGGATGTTGGAGCATAATTGTCACAACGATTGCCCAGACAATGTATAAAATGTTCAAACACATTATAGTTATGGAGATCGGATCAGATCTAACATATTAATGTTATCATCCACTAATCCATATATCGACATATACACATAAAAGTAGTGCTGGAAGGCAAGGGTTGTCGCTTTTTGCTCCACATGGTATGTATAAGTTATCATCGATAAAATTATCCTAATAAGGAATAGGTAACCTATTTAGCCAATGAAGTCACTGATGATGAAATTTTGTTATGTTTTATTTTTAGCTTGAAACAATATAGGTCCAAACTAAATCCAAGATAGATTCATCATAAAAGAATGAGAAACAAGAAAACCTAACTAAATTAATGTAGGGTTTACCAATATTTGTTGTCCCCGTTGCTTTGTTCTCATGGGACTGTGTTTCTCGGACCGTGATCTTACTATATGACGTTGCTGAAGGTTTCCTTGATCTTGTGATGATCCAATAGGCCACTGTTCTTTTAAAAAAGTTGCTTTCTTTAATTTAATTTAAAAATCCTTAGGTCTATATTTTTTTATGCTAATAGAAATTATAATCTAAAATTTTCCACATTAATTTATTTCTTTTTATTCTCATGATTCTATTTCATTTTAAATCGTGAATGCTTATCCTTTCACAAAATAAAATATCGATATCACCATGCCATCTACATTTTCGTAAAACACAATCAATATTGGATTTTTTTTGAAGTGGGTGTAGAGTTATTATTAAGGAAAAAACACTCCACAATGGTCATTTGTCAAGGTCTGAAAACTACTTTTAAATATTATTAGGACCATGAATTATAAAAAAATTTGTAAGAGTCTTTATGAAAGAAGTAAAATATATTTTTCAAATTAGTGGAGTTGTTTAAACTTTAAAGAATGTGAAAATGAACAAAAAAAAACATGTCGTATGGTGTTGATTTATTGTTGACCAAACAGTTCTATCCAGATGCCAAAATTATTATGTATAGTTCCAACAAATAGTTTACCTTATCTGTAAATCTTGCAATATATTTTTTTGTGCTTTAAATTATTATTTTAATAAATATATATTTGGCCACACAAATCATTTTAGTCCAACAAATTATTTACAAAAATCCCATTTTATTAACTTAGGAAATGTTTACAAAATCAAAAGATGTTGTTGTGACTTGTGAGTCAACTTATTATTTACTTATTATTTAAATAATTTAATATTTGTCAGAATCATCTTGATATAAGCACGTATCAGGCACCAATTAGATAGTGACATGTCATCTTAAAGTAATTTATCATTGGGCCACGTATTCAATCTTACCGGATGAGTTTAAAATTTTACTAAAAAAATCTTAACCAATTAAAAATGTCTATTGTACGTGTGTCATGTTCGTATTGGTGCCTGATACGTAATATTTCAAGATAATCTTGATACACTTTATTCTCTTAAAATTATTAATTTATTCACCTAACATATTAATTTTGTTTGTCTTTTCAACCAAAAAAATTGTAGCTTTGTGCAAAACTTTATACTATAAAATAAACTCATTACAACATAAAAACTCATCACAAATCAACAAAGCTATTTGGTTAAGGGTGCTTTCTCCATCAAATTTTTGGTTTGCAACATAATCACAAAACAAAGTTATTTGGTTGTGGGCGTTTTCTCCATTCAATCTTCAGTTTACAATTGGAACAAAAGGTATGTTCGCATTCTTTGGTTTACTTCTTTGTGATGCTTCATAGCTGATATATACATCTGTGTTATGCATTTGCATCTAATTCAACTAGCGTTCAATGGACTAGAATTTGCTTCTAAGTTCAATTGATTTTGATGAATGATTCCGTGATTTAAATGTTTCATCTAGCGGGTTACACCGATGGACTAGAATTTGCTTCTAAGTTCAATTGATTTCAATGAATGATTCTGTGATCTACGTGTTTAATTAAGCGGATGTTACATCATGGGACTAGCATCTGCTTCTAAGTTCAATTGATTTCAATGAATGATTCCGTGATCTACGTGTTTAATTAAGCGGTTGTTACATCATTGGACTAGCATCTGCTTCTAAGTTCAATTGATTTTGATGAATGATTCCGTGATCTACGTGTTTAATTAAGCGGCTATTAAATCATTGAAGTAACATTTGCATCTAAGTTCAATTGATTTTGATGAATGTTTCTGTGAATCTACATGCTTATTAAGCGGATGATTCTGTTTGTGAGTTCTGATCTGAAAATTACACTTTTTATCTCTTTGGTCAATGAATGTTTTGAAGATTTTGTTTTTATCCTAGATGAGTAAACGAAGTATCCTCCAGGACATATCCTCTAGTTAATTTTTTACTATTAAATACTTGAGCCTTATGAATAGTAACTACTCTTCTATTCCATGTTTCCAATCTTATAAATTCTCTCATTTTATTTATTTATTTCTTTAAATGTATGCTATCTTTTGATTTAGTCAAGTGCTTGATGAATGCATGATATCCTTTGATTTAATCAAGTGCTTGATGAATGCTAAATTTAGTATGTAATTTTAAGTGTACTAGCGTTCAATTACACATGCGGACACACACACACAAACATATTTGATTGAATTAAGTTCAATTTAGTTTAGTTAGATTTGATTTAGCTTAATTTAGTGATACTCTCCTTTTATTAAGTCATGAGTTCTTTGTAAGTTATACTTAGGGGTGATCATAGATATGACACCTGATCCAGACCTTGCGGATTTAGACCCGTCGGTCGGGTATGGATCCAATTTATTTAGAACCGTCAGGTATGGGTCGGATATGGATATAGGTTTTAGAAAATGAATATGGATACGGATCTTGCAAGTTTAGATCTTTTGAATATGGATCGGGACTGGACGGGTCAGGTTTGGATCATAATTTTTTAACGGGTCGGGTCTGAATCTAGGTAAATTAGACCCAGACCCACCCATGATCATCCCTCTTTATGAATGCTAAATTTAGTAAGTAAAATTTCAAGTGTACTAGCGTTCAGTTTAAACATGTAGACATATACACAAAATAATGTCACTATAATTCAATTTAGTCCGGCTCAGGTCAATTTAGTTTAATTGATTAAATTTAGTCAAGTTGTTATTGTTTTCAATACAATATCTTTTATTTCAATTCGATTTCTTTAATATAACTCAGTTCATATTAAATTTATGGCTAGAGTTTTATCCGAAAAATTAAAGTTGCTTTTAACCCATTTTCAGGTTATCAGAGGATGGATCAGGCTCAGGCTCAGGCAGATAGTTTCTACACGTGTAGCATTTGCATGGATGTGGCTAAGGAGCCTGTGGTGACCTCCTGCGGGCACCTTTTCTGCTGGAGATGCCTATGCACGTGGTTGAACATTTCTCAGACTTGTCCAGTGTGCAAGTCGGACGCCAAGATTCAGGATTTGATTCCCGTTAACGGTATAGGAGGTGGCTCGGGTGATCATGAGGTCCCTCTCAGACCTCCGGCACGGAGAGTTCCAATTCTGGAGAAAGTTATGACCTCGAGTGGACTGCGCCAAGAGCCGGCTCCTGCGAATGATGATGATGATGATGAGATGTCTGACGCAACAACTGAAGTAGACCCGGCTGAGATTGAGAGCATGCTTGAGGATTTTCTGATTTCTGATCCAGAGGCAGAAAGTGATATTGAGGATGATGGTGTTATTTTTGAGGATGGTGATGCAGCAAATGAGGATGGTGATGCAGCAATTGAGGATGGTGGTGCAGAGAATGAGGATGGTGATGCAGCAATTGAGGATGGTGGTGCAGAAAATGAGGATGATGATGCAGAAAATGACGATTGATGTTGTTCAATCTGTGTGTCCTGGCTTCGGTTTTCGCTTCATGTCTGAGATGTTGTTGTATTTGGATTTCCAATAAATTTGTAAGCTATAACCATGTTTGGCACTTTCTGTTTGTATGTTATAACCATGTTTGGTATAACTTAATTATTATATTTCGGTCTCTACATGTTGATCTTGTAGACAAGTTTGTCCATACCCTCTTTATATATTTTGAATGTCATTTATTATAAATTAAACCTTTATTAATATTCTCATTATTATATTTACAGTATTAATTCAGGTTTTTTATTATAAAAAAAAGTATTAATAGCACAAAAAATTATAATTAGAACAACTATTGCTAAATACATTAGATCTACTTGACTCCCAAAAAAATAATTGGACTTTCTTCAATACTTAACTACATGTTGAATCCATGTTTAAATGTGGCAATCACATAACATTTGTAGTCAGTACCACTCTTTTCTAGTATATGTTGTGAAGGTATATGCATTGATCATGTGTCCTTACTTTGTTAGATAGTGAGCCACTCTATATTTTTACTCAAATCATTTTAATCTCTAAATTTTAGAAATGAGTAATTGCATGTGGTAAACATCTAGCAAAATACATCTCTCTTTTTTATCATGAAATAGATCATTTCAAAGTGGAATTCAGAATCACATCCATTATAAAGTACTACTTTAGATGAATTCTACTAGTGAGGAATGTTTATTAAAACCAATTGCACACTAATTATTAAATGTTTTAGAATGATTATAAATCATTGTTAGTAGTTAGAAGAGTATCTATATCTTTTTTTATTAAATAAATGAGCATAAGGACTATTTACATGCTCTTAGTAATTAATATAAAGAGAAAAGTGCTTATATAACCCTCAGTTTTAAGTTATGTGCAAATATAACCTCCAATTCTCAAAAACTCCAATTATAACCATAATTATAATTTTATTGAAATTCTATAGGCAAAAAACCCATTAAAATATAAAAAGACGATACATCCCTTATGAATTTAAAGGGCTAAATGACTTTTTTTGGTTAATCGGATTTAACAAATATGTGATTCTTATTTGCTCTTCTCTCTGCAACTTGGCTGAATCTTTTCTTGACTTTGAGATGTAAAGATCTAGTTTTTCAGCATTTCCTCAGGTTCCCGGTTCTTGCTATCAGATAACAGCCTAATATTGAGGGTAATTTTGTCATTTCAAGTGATTAAATAGCCATAAATTACAGTAAACACAAGTCAACCATTGCAAGGTTATAACTTTTTGAAGTCAAAGCCAATTCAGCCAAGTTGCAGAGAGAAGAGCAAATAAGAATCACATATTTGTTAAATCTGATTAACCAAAAAAAGTCATTTAGCCCTTTAAATTCATAAGGGCTGTATAATATTTTTATATTTTAATGGATTTTTTGCCTATAGAATTTCAATAAAATTATCAGGGTTATAATAGCACATTCTAAGAACTGAGGGTTATATTTGCACTTAACTAAGAACTCGGGGTTATCTATGCATTTTACCCTAATATAAAATAGATAGTAAGGGGCATATGCCAGTGTAATTTAGTCTAGCTCCCTGAAAATATTTATCAGATTGGTAGCCTTACGAGACTTCACATGGGGTTACACAACTTTTACATGACATTCATATAATAGAACCTCAATCACTATTTCACCAGTTGTTACTGAATCTAAAATCGTTATTAAGATTGGTGATTCTAACAGTAAAGCTGGTAGTTCGTTCTGTTTAGCCGAACATGTTCCTAGAGGGCATGTGGTGTACATGGATCCCTATGATATGGGCTAACCAATTTGTTAACATACCACCGAGCCATTTTGTATAAACATAATGACATCGGGACTTTATTGCAGCCATGCTACTAAATTGGCGGCTTTTTTTTGTACCAACAATTAAGATTAGCAACAAAAAGAGTAAGACAGGGCGCAGCACTCCTGCAGTTAGAAGAAGAGCGCGACCGGAACCAAGCATGAACTGCTGAGTTATATCCCTTTCTCTGCCCGCATCGAAAATATAGAGCTGACTAATCCTAAGTCAAAGGGTCGAGAAACTCAACGCCACTAGTCTTGAACAACCTGGAGACGGGCCTTCTTTTCGAACTATTACGGATAGGACATGAAAATAATGGTAAATCGGATTCAATTGTCAACTGCCCCTATCGGAAATAGGATTGACTACCAATTCCGAAGGAACTGGAGTTACATCATTTATGAATTTCATAGTAATAGAAATAAATATGCTACCAAGAAATAATTTGTAACTTGCTACCCTATTTCCTCGGAGGCAAAGATTTACCTCCGTGGAAAGGATGATTCATTCGGATCGACATGAGAGTCAAACTTTCGGTTGTATGTGTAACTAACCTGCTATTACGAAATATGGCAGAAACAAATAATAGTAAAAGAGCTCCAGTATAAAGTTCTTCATTAGTGCGTAACCTGATTGTATACCACCATTGATAGACAACGGATAATGAGTATAAGCCCGATTTGGAGAATTCTTGTTTGATTAGGTATTGGAAAATACTAGTGCAATTGAAGAACGGCATGGAGACAAAGCTGGGAACTTGTGTGAAGGCAACAGGGAAGCTCTGCATCGGAAAAGTATATGACATGCTGAAGGGAGTGGAGGAGAAGGATGCACTAGCTAAGTAAAGTTGGAACCCTGACCTTCTACCAAAACACAGATTTTCCTCAGGATGCTTCTGAAAGGTAGACTTTCTACAGTGAATAGGCTACAATCTTTCGGAATGCTAGGAGGTATGTCTAATAGCTGCTGTATGTGCAATGGAAATGTCCTAGAAGCGGTGCCACACATGTTCGTAAATTTGTCAGTTTGCAAGAGATTTGCAGCATGTTTTGAATCTTCAAGTTGGTGATAATTTTAGGGCATGCAGAAGAATGCTAAGACAGACTAGAAACCAGCAAAATAGAAGGAAATTTGCTACTCTGGCAGATCTGGATAGAAGGAACATAATTGTGTTTCAACAAAGGAATATAATTGTTGAATCTGTGTAGAAATTGATCGAGTGGGTTTGCCATTGCAACTTTAGCAGCTTGTTGGCAGCTCTTAGTTAGTTTTAATTGAGTTGATTGTACTAGTTATATTGGAAACTGGAGGGAGGATACCTATAAGTCTACTCAATCTTAGTGCACTGGATTCTAGCTTGAAAAAGTAGGGATCAAATGTTGCTAAATCATAGATGGATAGTCTGGAATTTAATCTTCAGTTTTCCTTCAGTTCAGAATTAGCTTATATAGCCAAAAATGAGAAAATGTTAGGGCCAGGAGAGAGGACTAAAACTTGTAAGTAAATTTTTATTGATTTGAATATAAAAACACCATTTCCATTAAAAAAAATAGAGAACCTCTGAGGAAGATACTATCATGGCATGACAAGTGTAGGCTCAATGAATGTCTGACAAAGGTATCATCCTAATTAGATGTTGGAGTGGTATTCTTTTTTATCTTACATTTTTAGGTCTTTTGAAACTTAATTGTTTTCTAATTTAATCATAAGTGGGATCTATCACAACTATGGCGAAGGATCCTCAAACATTTCTCCTTCAAAACCAACTTTATCATCGAAATTTAGGACAAATTTTATTTCAATTTGACAGTTTGGGGTAGATTCAGTGAAGTGGATGGTTTATTAACTCCAGATTGTGGCTTTCGTTGAGGAGTAATACTTCCATAAGCATATATGGCAACTCTTTAGTTTGATTCCTTTCTTACTTAGTTCGAATGTTGTAGAATTTGGCAACAAAGAGAAGCTACATCATAATGTAACTTTCACATATTCATGGCTTGTATTGTGTCAATTTGAGGTTGTAATAATACATTAACATGTATCTCTATGTGAAATTTCCCATTTATGGAGTCTTTTAGTTTTAATTTTTAGCCTTTTTTAATCCTAATAAGATATCAAAAGATAAGAGACTGTCTTTTTATTATTTCAACACAAGAATATTATATTAATAATGGATAAAAAGGAAATAAAATTGGTGACCAAGTCAGCATTGGATGAACGCATCAAATTGCTAACCTCATACAAATATGTTGGTATTGGAAGCAATGGAATGTCCGTATTCACCAAATTCACAATATTGCCCTATATATCATGTTGTGTAAATGATGATGGCAAGGATTCATCGTCTTATCATAATAAAAGTGAAACTCGGTGAAATAAACATGATTATCGAAAGCCTTCCGAACCTTAACACAACTAAACATTGTAGAGGTTATCTACGCATGCCTCAGTATATCTATATTTGATCCATTGCCAATCATCGCGATCATCAGCCACCGATTCAAAATCTTCAAGATCCAATTGCTTCCACCTGTGATGCTTTTAATACTTAGAGCCCAAGTAGTGTCAGATGGTATCTTCTTGATGTTGCTTTGAAATCAAGGCTGTAAAAGTGTTCGGGATCAGTTGTATTCAATCCTCGAGCTTACCAAATAGGATGCTCTGAATATTGTAGTAGTGGAATTTTTCACTATCATTACTTTACCCATCTTAAAAGTTTTGGGGCTGATACATGTCCTTTCTACGCTTTTATTGTCTCTTAAGAGCCCGTTTCTTATAATCACGATCCAGATTCACAATCTACGGTTTCCCAGATCTTGAATGTGGATATTTTATACTTCAGCTTGATTCCAAAGATACCTAGGCATGTGATATCTAAGATGTTCATCCCTGAACTATGAAGAACAACCGAAAAGTCTTAGTTTCTTTGAATTCAAAACTAGGTCATAAAAGAAACTATCATCTCTAAGTGTGAACCTATGTGTTATCCTAAGAGGTTTCACTAATGATACAACTAAAATGTATCTCGCCAAATTTGATGGACTAGAAACTGTGTGCATTGGTACACGCCTCAATCATCCATCCATTAATGGGTGCTGGTGTGAGTGTTGGATGCTTGATTGTGAAACTGGTGATGAGAATGATTTGTTGTTGTGAAAATGGTTGATTTCCAAGGAGGTTTCTCTCAGATGCCAAAGTGTCACCCCTCAAAAGATGCAGTCAGGTGTAGTTTTAGTTGTAAGCATTTAGTACTTCTTTGATAGTTGCATGCCAGAACTTGTAATGTAATAGATACAATCACAACTCAATAAATAAATTCCCTTTACCGTTTCTATAGTGTGCACTATATTTAGTGTTTTACTGTTGATGCTTTATATATTTGACGTTAAAATAGAGTATAGTTTTAGCTACTATTTCCTTCTCCAACGCAAAGATGAAGGGTCTTGAAGACAGTCTAATAAACAAATGCAAATGTGAAAGTAGATTACGGTGTGATCCATAATGTTTTCAAAACTATGAGCCCAAAACTATGTAACTGAGAGGAAGGCGTCAGCTGCATACGAAACTGAAGTTTTATTTTCTTATTAGCTTCCTGTCTGTTTTCTTACTAGCTTCCAAAAAATGTAACATGTCATCAAATGCAAAAGCCAAAGGCCGTCAAATGCACAAGACCAAAAACTATAGATCAAAATAAAAAAGATTACTCTGAACTCCATATATGCCAACGTGATGACATAATTAAAGTATACCGTAAATCAAAGTTGTCACTAATGATTGGAGAATATCGCATTAAATTTCTCCAATTTTGTAGAGGGATTTGAATAACCTACTCTAATTATTCGAGTACACAGTTCACATGTTTCTCCAATTGTTAATCTAATTGTTACAAAAACATCTAGTTATGAAGGACGGGTCTACATTTTTGCCATGACAATGACTTATGACTCTCTACTTATTGTAGAAAAACATGATATTTTACTAAATTATGATATTTTATAAGAGTTAGAGAATGGTGGACTTTCTCTACAAACTAGAGAAATTTTGGATTAGTTTCTTTGTTGGATAGAGAATAGATGAGATGACATTCTCTACATGTTAGAGAAAGAGTTAGTAATTCTTCTCCACTCGCTGGAGAAACTGCATCACCTTCATTCAAGAAGGAAAAAACGTAGGTCTACTTTGTTTTGCCAGAAATCGACAAATGGGTTCATAACTATTGCAAGAACAACAAACGTATATTTCATCAATATTTCAATAAATTGATGTTGAATGAAAATTTGGGAGATTTCGATGACGAGTTCTCCGAAAATCTCCTTTTAATGGAGAATTGCTGCGCCGCCAGCCGAAATAGTTCATGGATTGGGATCGGAGATCGTGAGGCTATGAAAATGATCGGAAAATTGTTGTCCATAATTTTCATAAAAATGGCTTTTTCTGACTACACATAAGTATTGATGTGTTAAACTAAAAATAGTAAAAGTGAAGTTTGATGATTATAAATTTAGAATGATTAAAAATATAATGTATTTTTTTTTACGGATAAAAAAAATTATATATATAATGTAAATTTATGTACTTATATGTATATACAGAGCGTTAATAAGTAAAATATAAAGCGTAATTTAGTAATTAATTAAAAGAATGAAAAACAGGGCCAAATAAAAGTAACCTAACTAAAATAATAGGGTGGTTCTAAATGCAGGTCCAAATTAAATTTGAAATGACAATAATGTCCCTCTTAAATATGTATTATAGTTCACGAAAAAATAATGTATAATTTGGACATGCGTTAAATCATTACACAGACGGGTTTATACACTCAAAGTTAGGGTTTTAAAAATATATTTATAAAAAATAACAAACGAATAAAAGGTAATTATGATATTTTCCATTTTTATTGGACCTGCATAAGTAAATTTTTATTTTCCACTTTACCGTTATTTTCCTGTCCCAGTCACATTCTTCTTTATTAGCGATATAAAAGAAGCCCCTTTCTTCTCCTAAATCCAACACCAAAGCGTACACCCCAGGAACAAGTTTTATTACTCCCAAGCAACAAAAGTACAGTCAAATTGATATTTCTGCTCTCTTTCCCTTTCCCTTTCCTCTTTGCTTTACTTAGTAACCAACCAATCTTCAGAAGCACACATATAAATAACACACACACCAAAAACATAGCCATCACCTTATAAGTTTGCTCTGTTTCTCTGTGTTTTAAGACAAGGCTCGCCGGACGGCATCGGAATCCTCTTCTGAATATGGTCAGTGTTTCTCCTCTGCATTTTCACACAGTCACACAGTATACAGCATGATCACACCATCTTTCTTGCTGTGCTTTCAAGCAACGTAATGTGTTCTGCTTGTCATTTCATACATCCTATCATCGTTTCTTTAAAGCAATATTCATACAGTGTTTTTCACATTCTTCAGAGAGTTAATTTTTTTTAAGGACAAATAATAAATGTTTCTGGGACGAAGGGAGAGAATATAGTTTTCTGTAAGCTTTCTTGATGACCGCCTTTTCTAGGAACTATCGATTGCAGACCTTGTTGTTGGAAAGGTTATGAATAAATTAGTGAGAATAGGACACCAGCTTTTTATTATTCTTCGTGCCGGAAAACTTGGTTGCTTTCCATAGAGTCAAATGGCTATATGTGAATTGGATGGTTTCCAGAGAGATACTGTGTGAAAGTTTGAGTGCTTTTATGAATTATGAGTAAAATTAAATCAAAGATATTTTATTAGGGATCTACTTTGTCAATGGTATGTAAATATATACTGAACTAAAAGAATATATAAGTACCAACCAAATTAATGTTAATTAGTTGAGTATATACCTTTTAGTTGGCTCTACTTTTGCCCGACTTGAATTCTAATTCTAGCACTTTTTAGTTAATGAAATGAAGTACTCCTACTACTTTTATTTTTGAATATCAAACACTAGTTGGTATTAGTTTTCCAAAAAAAACACTACTTGTTAGTACAAATGTATATAAATAGTTTTCTGAAAGACACTTGATTTATAGGGAGAATATTGTTTAAAACGTTACAAAAAAATTCAAGGTTATTTACTAGCTAATATTTTTATTTAATCATATATAAAATAAAAGGTCTAGGTACGGTAAGAAACATAAAATACAGCCGTCACATTTTTTGACAATTTTTTACACCTAATGATGTTTGCATAATACATGAGATGTTCTGGTTGATTCATTTCCAATCTTTCCATTACAAAATAATTAGATTGGAGCTTCTGGGTTCAACTCTCATGTGAGGGGAAATGAATGGGATTTTATTAGGGGCTCATTTGAGTTATTATCCAATTAAAAAATAAAAATAATAAATAACTAGATATCAAAACTTCAAACTATTACTGAATGAATATGTATAATATATTTAGATAATTGGACAAAATTAAAAAATTTGCATTTTTCTCCGCCTCATTCTCAAAACTTTTTTTTTCATTTTCCGTCATTTCGGCCACCACGTCACAAAAACACCACCAATCATCACCATTACTCTGCCGCCATTGCCAATCACTACCGCTACTTAACCTAATACTTCACTAGATACACCCTCTCCACTTCACCCATTACCGACCACCTATTTCATTTGCCGCCACCAATCACCACCACCATCATCATTACCATTCGCAACCATTAATCACAACCACCACACACCATTATTGATCACCACCCATTCCTTTCAAAATTAGCAAAAGGAAAATGATTTTGCTATTTGAATTGAGTAAAAAAAATTTAAATTTGTTTTCCTCTTTTCATCTTTATCATGTCCATTCTATTCTCGAATTCTTTCATTTTTATATTGTGAATCAAACGACCCTTTATTTCAATACCATTTCAATAATGATATAATAGAATCAAATTTACCGGCTTTTATGGCAACAGTTGGCCGGCGTCGAGGTACGGGGACCGGTCAATGGATAATCACAAATCTACTCCCCATACATACCGATACCATACTATATTGGTCTCTTCGGTCTATTTTCGAATACGATTCATCCTCCACCTATATATAACACCACCACACTCATAATTATCATGCATGGATCATGGGGATTCATCAAAATAAATTCAACATTCTTTTCTTTTCTTGTTTTCAAAAAATATTAGCAGGCTACATGGCTGAAAATTTTACACATAAATGATTTTAGATATTTTCTTAAGAAAACATACACAGTATAAAATTTATATTTATTGTTATTAGTCGCAATCTTTGTCGTCTTAAAATTAAATTGGAAAGAATATAATTGGATCAGTTACGATTATTGTAATAAACACCATTTTTAATTTTGACGTTTCATCAACCTTCAAACCTATATAGTACAACTTTTAAGAGATATACTGTATATATATCATTCATAATTATAAGCAACAAATAGTTCAATTATTGCAAAAATAATAATCACTCACCCTTCACAAACCAAATTTGTGGTAGGACTAACATGAATGGTGGTTTCTTGATCCCCACACAATTAAATATAACTTAGCTGAACTGTACTGAACTGCTCTACTTATAAACTCAGGTAAACAGGGCCTAAATCGTTCGATGTATTTGTATCCAATTAAAATAAAGAAAAAGTAATTGTTGTATTAATCAAACTAATCTTAGATTATCTAGCTTAACTGAAATTAATTTAACTGAACTGAGATTTTTCTAGATGAACGGAGATTAAATTAATTAAGTTATTTCCCAATTATCCGAACTTGACAGGACCTTACTAGAGCATGTTTTGCTCGGTTCAACTTAATTTAACTAAATTAAATTTAATTAAGTAAAACTGATATAAATTAAAATAAAAGTTTTAGACATGATGGGATAGTAGGAAAAGCATCCACAAAGTTGCAAAATATGGTGTACAACCTCAATTATCATGAAAATCCAAGGTCCCTTGATTTGTTGTTTTTAGCCTTTTCTTGGTGTTTATATTTAAGCAGCCATTAAGGCCCATTTTTAGTGAAGCAGGTAAAAATGAATGTCAAATGAAGTGCCAGCAAACCCACTTTTGCAAATCCATACCAAGTTAATTAGTTAGGATTAGGAACTAGAATGTGGAATACATATTATAGCAAATCACTGCACAACACGTCATAATTTTTTCAATAATTTTTATCTAATTTAATTCATTTCAGATCAGTTCGGTTCATTTTTTCAACGTTTACTGTAATTTTCCAAAATTGAACATTGATATAATTCAACCATGACTAGAGTCACTGTATTTTAATATTGAAAGTTTCATTTTCAAGAAAACTTTATCAAAATAAGATGAGGTATATTCTTATATTTTAAGATTGTCATGATCTTATCAGTTATAGTACACAGACACGAGATTATCATGATCTTATCAGTTATAACACACGGAAAATGCTTTAAAGAAAACAGTTATGTAGCAACTATATTTAACTAATACTTTTAGCTTAATTTCATTCCTTTTATATAAAACAATAATAAAAAAGAGCATTAGGATATAAATTTCCATATTATCTAATCCAAATATGGCCAAAATTTGATTAGAAACTTGACTCTGCCTCCACTTATTCATTTTCTTGGTTTATGCTCCCAAAATCTTATTAGTCTCTGGCATTATTATTTTTTGATGGACATGAAAATAATTCATGGTGAAAAAAAGGTGATAATGGGAGAAGAGAGGAAGGGCAAAGCAGTTCTAACGGCGCCGTTACTGACTGACGGAGATGGCGACGGCGTTAAGAATTACGGAGCTCCGAATTTCCTTAAGCGGATCTTAAGCCTTCTTAACAACGTCAGGACCGGATCCGATCTCACCCGCTTTCAGGTTCGATCGTCATTTCAATTTACCAACACTTTTATGTCACGCATTTGAATTAACTGCTGGTGAACAGTAAAAATGATTTTTTACTCCATACGAAGTGAAAAGAAGTGAATTTTTTTTTCTGGATATCTCCGCCAGGAGTCTCTCTGTGTTGGAGAGACAATGGAGTAGATTTATGTGTGGGAGATGATAAGTTTGAGCAAAAGAGGGCGTTTTTTGTGCATACTAATCTAAAGAAATAGAAAATTTTATTTCTATAAATGTTACATTGAAAATTTTATTTCTATAAATACATACTCTATCCATTTGGCATGATGAATTTTATTTTCAGATAAGATTCTATTTTTAGGGGAAAAAACTGAATTTAATGGACATAAGGGAATGGATAATTGATTCAATGAGTTGTAGCTTTACTAGCATGTACTTTCAATATTGTTTTTGAATATATTGTGCTTGTTTTGGAGACTAACTTGGTCGTGTTTTCGCTATGATACAATTTAGTTTAGTTTGGTTTCAATCAAATTTAGCTTAATTTAGTTGCACAATCTTTTTTTTATACTTAGTTCAATTTAGTTGGCTCATCTTTTTGTAGTCTAAAGTCCATGATAAAAAATTTGTGTTGTCTAATTATTGAATGCTTGCAATTCCTTGTAATAATCTGGTGATGAAACTAAATGTCATTTTTGTTCCTTCAATATGTTACAAATGAACAGCTGCCTCCAACGTTCAACCTTCCCAAGTCACAGCTCCAATGCTATGGAGAATCAGTGTACTGCACCGGAGGCGATCTACTGAGCAAGTGTGCCAATGGCGAAACTCCCCTCGACAGATTTGTATCTGTTGTTGCTTGGAGCATTTCCACCATGCGCCCGCTGATGTTTGGAGTGGCTCCCTACAACCCCATCCTCGGAGAAACTCATCATGTTTCAACATCCACTTTGAATGTCTTACTAGAACAGGTTTAATCTTCAGTCATTTCACTGTCTTAAATGATTAGTACAATGCATTAATCCCATATTTAGCAGTGGCAGAGCTAGGAATTCAACTAAAAAATTTACCATTTTGTGTCGTGTAGGTTTCGCATCATCCACCAGTGACTGCACTCCATGCCACTGATGAGAAAGATAACATAGAGTTGATCTGGTGCCATCATCCTGTTCCAAAATTTCATGGTATGTTTGTTTAACACAATCGAGTGATTCGCAAACTTTGTTACTGAATATCTGAACTGAAATGAAGAGAATATCTGTCATGAATTCAGGTACTTATATAGAAACTGAGGTGCATGGAAAAAGGCAGCTGAAGCTTCTGAACAGGCAGGAAACTTACATGATGAACTCCCCTAAGCTTGTCATAAAGTTCCTCCCAATCATTGGAGTAGACTGGCTGGGAAATGTCACTATTTCGTGCCAAGAAACTGGACTCTCGGCAGAGTTAACTTACAGAGGCAACTCCCTTTTTCGCCGTCAGGCAAATCATAGAGGTATCAAAGGAAAGATCTTCCTGACTTCATCTCCATCAGGCACATTGTATGAAATCAATGGCCATTGGGACAGGTACTTTCTGAAGCCCTTCTTTCACTTAACTTCATCTTGAATGATAGTAAACATGAGTGAAAACCTAGACAGTGACATAAAACTCATTTCTGTACTAAAAAATCACGCAGAACGGTTACAGCCAAGGACAATGGAAGCGGAAAGTCAAAGGTCATATACGATGCTAGAGAAGTCCTGTCAGAAGTCAAGACTCCCATTGTTAAGGATGAACAGGTTAGTGATTTTTTCTCGAGATGCTTCAATTTTTACGGTTTCTTTGGCCATTTTTATGCTTATTATGGGAATATATCGTGTTTATTTCCTTCGACAGGGGATAGCGCCGAGTGAATCAGCAGTGGTGTGGGGTGAGGTGAGCCAAGCCATCCTTGACAAGAGCTGGGAGAAAGCCAAGGAAGCCAAGAATGGTGTTGAAGTGAGGGAAAGAGAGCTAGTCAAGGAGAGAAACTCAAAGGGTGAAAACTGGGAACCTCAGCATTTCACAGTTTCATACACTAAAGAGAGTGGATGGGAATGCTTACCTAAACAGGAAAGGGTTGCAAAAGCACCAATCATAGTACCTGAATGAGTCTATATATGCATCTTTGCATACCTATCTTGTTCATCTTGCCTTGTTGTAGAAAGAGTTGACCTCCTTCCATGGTTGTTTTGACTCTCTAGTCTGTATACTGTATGTAAATTGTCAAAATGGTTGATGAATTCATAAAAAAGTGTAAAATCATCACAAATCCTTAGTCTTTATTACATAGATTGGTAGGATTAGCAATATAAATGTGAGCAGAATTCTATGATGTAAGTTAGATGATCTAAATATCCGTATCAATTTGAATATTAGGATACAATCTGAATGAACATAAGCTTGTCATACTATACGATCCTACCCGAATACGACAACTTTTACTTCAATTCTTTATATATTTCATACCATTTAAGATCTTATGAAACTCCATCCGTTTCTCTTATTACGGCACTTCCCCCTGATCATAAGAGACGGAGGGAGTGCGCAAGATCAGGTTATGAAAACATGGATCTGCCAAGACTGCACAAAACAAATAAAATGGTGTAAAACAAGACCGCAAGTGGATGGAGAAAAAACATCATCAAAAACAAAATCCAAAAGATAGTAAAACATAGATTTATATAGTTCTAAAGTCAAACTTCTGTACATATCATAACTCTATTTCCTATAAGACAAAAAATAAACAGCAAAACGCTTATTCATCACATGATTATCACAAGACCATTATCTTGCAATCTGCAACTCAGACTCGCTTCGCCGGTTAAACGACCTTTCCCTTATGGTTGATAAAATCGGCTTCCACGACCGCAGCTGGCACGATTTCTGCAACACATCCTCCCTCTCCATCCTCATCTGCAACCGGGAAACCGGACTCTGATTCGGACTCGGATTCAGATTCCGGTTAGGGCTCGAACTCGGCTTCGCATCAGAACCCTGCGAAACCGTCGGTTTCGAGGATTTCGCAAAGGCATTGAGCTTCCTGGCTATGGTGATCAGGTCCTTGGGGGAGAAGTTCGACTGAAAGAACGAAAACGGGAGCAGGAAATAAACCCGCCCCGGTTCGAGCCGGGCGGAGGCCGGCAGAGGCTTCGCGCACGGCGAGAGGAGCTGGCAGTGAGTGCAAACAAAATGTTTAGGGAGCTTTGAAGTGAGCTCTTCCACAGAAACCGGGTAATCGAAGTCTTCAACCTCGCCGTTGAGATGAACGACTCTGACAATATTTCCTCTGTTTCTGCACTTTCTTGAAGAGCTTGTTGAAAAACCGCACCCCATTTTTTTTGGATTTTTGACGAAGAAGATGAAATCTGCGGGCTGAGAAAGCTTTGAAATGGCTTATAAAGATGGGAATTACAAGGTTTGTGAGATTTAAATAAGGGTTTATTCAACTACTAGTGTTGGATTGGTGCAAAAAGTCACGAGGGGTTTAAATAGCAGTTCCTTTCGTGTGCCCTTTGTGAAGCATTTATGATTTTTTTTACAACTTGTTCATCTGCTACTTGCATTTGGAGGTTGACCTACAAGGCTAAAACGTGACAATTTGCAGATTGATAATCAGATTCAGATTACTTTTGGCCAATTATAGTACATTCAATGAATTTTCTAATTGATTAGATCCAAAAGTTTAGCTAAGAAACGTTGGATGAGTTGTATTGATTGACACCTAATTGTAATGTTTTGGAGTAGAGCGGTATGCATTGTTTGTCAATCAGCCATTTTTTAACTATTTTCGTTTCAAACTAAATTGCACATTTTTTTATAGATCTTTATAGTAATATGGATTATAAATATAAATTTGACATGTGTTAGTAATACTGTAAATGTAGATCAAATTGTTTACGGTAGTCTTTTTTTTCTTTTTCTTTTTATGAAGGAAAATGTTTCATTTCAAATTATTGAAAACATCCAATATCCATTGATAGAAAGAATGAGGGTGGAGAGTCTCATTCTACAAACTATGTATCGTCTCCTTTTGCATAATTAGCAAGATGATACTTTGAGTTCATGTACCTCCAGTTAACCATGTATCTGATTACAGGGTGGAGAGTTTGTTGGTACATTATTTGTTGGTGGCACTCAACATGATGTTTTGAGTTTATGTACCCCGGGGAACCACGTATCTGGTCCATCAACAAAGCACACTCCATTTCCGGCTCCAGGTAACCTATGATTATCCCTACTAGTGCAAGTGAATGTCCAATATTTGCTACATCCTTGAACCCATTCGAATGTCTAGGAAGCCGCCTCTATGCATGCATACGATTCTGCAATCAATGGGGATGAGACACCCGAAAATCTATTTGATTTTGCAAGTTTAAAACAGACCTGATTATCAAGCAATCTGTATTTGGTAGTTTTAGGATATATTACAACCAATATAAATTCGATATATGCATATTTTTTAATAAGTGTGCATTTCAAGAAAATTATATAAACATAAAATATAAACGGGATGAAGTATTAGATTTTAAACTTAAACCAATTAAGACGAAATATAACATTGATAGCTTCAAATAATATACGTATACTATCCATCACTTTCTCCGTCGCGTTGGATCGATTCATAGTGATTTTGTCTCAGCAGCCTGACCACATTATTGTATTACTGTATATGCCAAATTGCTAAGTAAGCAATAATACTAATAATCATTCTGCAATCAATTAAAGAGTATTTAGTCCAACAACAACGTACTAACCAATTTTCACACGCTTGCAAGTTCTTTTCAACTCTCCGTCAACCTGACTTTTTCAATCTTAATTTACGTTCGAAATACGTTGAAATGATATTTGATTGACCTAGTTCAACTACATTTTCGTTAAGATTAAATTAGACGGATAGGAAAAAATGCATTAGAAAAACCCTGAGACACTCAAAATGGAATGGATCAGAAAAACTACGTAATTTGCCAATACAAAATAGAGCAAATTCAAGGAGTTAATTTTCTTTATTATATCATTAAAATCCCCTCTTTTCCTACCCAACCAAGTTGATTAACAAATTTCAAAGTCAGAAAATTGGTTTTCAATCTGAAAAATGCATACGCCACGCACCTTTGTCATTTTGTATGCTAAATACAGTATATATTTTACTTATTTTGTTTTTGAAGAGAAGAAATATGAAGAGCTGAAATATATATCTAAAATGTCAGGGTTATTCTGTTCATTCATTCAAAATATTAGACTGCGAAAATAATTACTAGACAGCATACAATAATATCAACTTTTAGTAAGTTACGTGGATAATTACCACCCAATGGGCTTTTTTTTTTAGGGAAAAAATATTTCATTCATTCATTTAATTTTCCGGAAAACGGCCGGAAATGAAAGAGAAGAAATTCGGAGGGGAGTTCCACGAATTACAAAGCAAGGGGCATGTCTTGGTATAATTTCCTAAAGAATGAAATATGAAATTTTGACTGCGAAGCACCCACTAGAGACCCGCAATCATTTCATTTTTTAGCAAAGATCTGATTCTAATGACAACAGCTTTACAGTTTACGGCACATTCTACCTCACCTTACACCATATAAATAACCTGCAATGCATCCCACAATACTTACTAAAGTGAGCCGGAATTCTGATATAATCATGAGGGTCGCTTCCAAAGCAAGACACTCCGCCAAGAGTTCCAAGACACCCAATTGGCATATTTAGTATGGAATTTGAAAATTAATTACAACAAAGATAATGAAAATAAAGGTTGATGATAATTAATTAAAGCATCATTTTTTGACGTTTTAGGCACGGCGGTGAGCAAACGATCGGAATAGTTAGAAGATAGACTCAGTAGCTTGACTCTAATCCCTAGCGTGTCCCAGTTCCTCCTTCACTTTCAACTTTTTCTTTACGTTAATAGAGACTGAAGAAAATATAAAAAACATTTAGAAAAGGGATTATTCCAAGACACGTCAGAAAGGATTCATGTGGGATTATCTATACACCCTTCATCCTACCAACATCACCAAACTTGGCTCCATCTCGAGGTTGGCACATTCAAAGGTCAGTATAAACAATTCATATAATATGTGGATTTTCCTTAAAATTCTATTTTCGTACGTAAAGTACGGGGCAACAATAAAATTGCAAAAACAAGAATAAATTAATTTGAAGTTCAGTCTGAGGCCCTAACATTCTCCCTGCGATCCTCCTTCTCCGGTGTAAAATCATTAGTGATATGTTGAAAATATCGCGGATTTCGTCGAGAAATTTTTCCTTAATGATATCGGTAACAGTTTGGCAAGTGAGATCTAATAACTCCTTCATATCATAGTAATTGGCTGTCAAAATGAGACCAAAGAGGATCTCTTGACCACATTGACAAATTCAGCATCAAAGGATTTAACATTCTTATTGAAAATGTACCCACATGGTGTACTCGATAACCTTTATTATGATTTTTGTCATCATGTTAGGGATGGAGATAGCATTATCAGTACTGTCATCCTCGATCATATGTTCGATGATTTGAGATTCTTGCGGCACCCAACTAATAAGAGCAAAAGTGTAGAGAAAAAGGCTAATAGATAGCAGAGGCATCGGTAGTGCCCATAGCTGCTGGCAGGAAGGGATCAGTGAACAGTTGTGGAATTTGCTTTGCACCATAGCTGCATCTATAGAGAAAAAAATAACAGAGAAGATACAGCTCCATAGGATAGTCAGTATAAAGATTGTGGAATTCTCACTATAGGTAACCCTAAGTACTCTAAGTGCAGGTTGAGATGAACAATAGATGTCAGAAAAGAGATACTAGTATTATTTTTTACAGTGATCTTAGCCAACTCATCTGCATCCTGATTACCTTCTCTAAGGGTATATATGAGTAAGTGCATTAGTTCCCAGCAGAGTATGAATATGATCCAACATATCATAAAATTTTCACGGTCTAAGAGATGGTTGTAATAGTAAAAAATCGATTTCCAAATGACAAGCCTTTGTTAACTCCAGCTTCAATTGCCAACTCAGAGTATGTGAGGGTACTTGTTGCATCCACAAGATCTTAACCAACTCATCTGAAAGTTAAAATTGAACATCGATCATAGCAATACATCTTTTAATTAAATATCTTCAAAATTCAAGTTTCGTGATATTAAATCTTAAAATCTCAAGTTTCGTGATACTAACCTTAAAAAATTTTCATGTTTAACATAATTACTGATTCAAACTTATGAAATAAGAACCTTAAAGAAAAAGAAAAGTTAAATTTTGAATCAGTAATTAGGTTAATTAGAACAAATGATGATCATTTTTTTTCTTTTTAGTATTTAGTTATCGGTCAGTTCTTTCTTTTGTATTGAGTACGTACAATAAAGACTGTTTTGCAGGGAGTTTAATCTATATATATGCAGGTTGTGATTTAGATCTTGGCCAAATAAGTTCAGAGTAAGTCTAATCTCCAATGGCGATTAAGTTCAGATTCAGGCCAAGAATTTGGGCCAAAATCCAGGCCCATTAGTTTCTCTCTCTCACACACACTGACACACACACGGTCTGAATTGTACAGAAAATAGGTAGATCTTCTTTTCTCTTTGAGTTTTCCTTTGTTTGGTTACTTCGATCAAATTGTATGATGCCTGGCACATTTTGATGAGTTTATTATCATCTGCATAGTGTACTAGAGTTTGGATTAGATGAGTTGGATCTTATTAGACAAATTTAGACATGTCAGTTTAGATATACTTTGACAATCAGCTTTAATTGGTTTGTATGTGTCTAAGCTAATTTTCTCATTCAGATGAAAATTGCAGATAGTAGCATGGAAGGTGTAGCGTGCAAGAGATGCTAAACGTTGTTTAAATTTTGGTTTAGAAGATATATACCACCAATTGATAACATGTATTTGGAATCTAAGTAAATGATGCTTCGTACGTGATCTGTGATGATGCAGGCGCAGAACCATAATTATATGTTGAAGTATTACTCATAAATTTTTTATGTAAAAACGTATCATAAACAGTAAAAAAAGAGCCGTAAGCTTGTGTACATACCATAGGTTTGTTTTCTACATAATTCTATCACTTCTGACACTATAAATTGATGAGAAGTAAAACTAAAGTGATATACGCAATCTGATATTTTACTCGGTATAACATTAAAATTACAATATCATCCCTTAAATATTGTTAAGTTTCCCGATAAACATAATAAATAAGTATATTTTTGTAAAATTATATTATATTTTAAATTATAAAAGTAAAATCCCGTATTATGTATGTGTATAGTAATACCCAAGTAAAATATGGCATGACAGTATTCGTCCTTCTTTATCTACCGAATTCTATCAGTTTCAATATAATAAATTGATGAGAAGGTAAACCACGATCGGTATGACAACGAGGATGCATGCATTTTCTTTTCTTAAGCCATGCACATAACATTTCCAGGTGCAAAGAAATGACTCTAAATGTAATTACTCATTTATCTCAACGTTTAAAAATAAAACAAAATAACCCGAAAGGAGTGGAGACGTGGCCCAATTAGCAACATTAGATGCCGCCGTCCCGCCGCCCGCAATAAAATTAAGTGTGATAACAAATCCATGGTATGCATGCAAGCCGCCATTTCATTCTCCTCCAGTAGCTGCTTTTTCTTTACTTCATTTATTTGTAAGAATTAGAGTTTCGTAATAATGAAAACGACTGCCTATATCAATTTAATTCTGAAAATTTCGTCTTAACCATACATTTCACTTTAAGTAGGTATTAGCGGCGATATAACAGCTGTACAAATGTTCTAATCAGAATTAATTGTTTAAAATTGAGATTTGACGAATGTTTCAGGGCTGTAATTTTATGTGTTTTGTCTTGGATCAATTTCTCACACTAATAATCTATGACGAAGCAATATTTATAAGTAGGTTAGTTAGGGTTGTAAACTTTTATCATCACACGTACATGGTATCAGAGTTTTAGATTACAATAGTTTCCGCCGTATAAGTTACATCACATTATTCTGCTCTGGTAGAGAATTTCGACACGTCAAGTTATTTCTTTGAATACCAGGAAATTAAATTGTTTCCAAGAAAAATCATATATCATATGGTAGATCAATAAGATTATTCTATTCTTATATTAATTGCAGGTTTCTCGTATTTTTAATAATCGTTTTTCTAGTGATTTGTTTTGTAAGTATAGACTTAATCGATCTTCATTTCACCCCATTTAAGCAGAAAGAACATATTAAAGTAAATACTAATATAGATTTATCCGTGTAAGTATTACATGTTTAGCGATATTATTACTACATATTTGTATATTTTATTATCATTATCTGAATATTTTGTTTGTTAAAACATGATTTTGCATTTGTACTTTTGGGTGCATTTGGTTGGGCAAGATTTTGCAAAACTTGAACTTTCCAAGTCCAGTTTTCTAAAATCTTGTTTGGTTCATTATTTTTGAAAGTCCAAATTTTGTCTTACAAAATTCAGATTTTACCTTATAAAGTCCAGTTTTTGCAAAAGTCAAAGTCCAAACAAAATTTTTGTTTTAAACTTTCAAAAATCACTCCAACCAAACAACGATTTTGTTTCAGACTTACAAAATCACATCCCAACCAAACAAGATTTTTGCAAAATCAGACTCTCAAAATCCCAAACAACAAACTCTAAAAATTCCAAAATAAAATCCAGACTTTCAAAATTCATCCCAACCAAATATACCCAAAATTGAGACGTTCACGAGATCGCAGGTTGAATAATTCATCAAAAGAAATGTGAAATAATTGAAAGGAGAGACGATCAAGATCTGAATAGTATAATACTGATAATGGAAGAAGATGAGTACAAAAAATAGGAAGCACCGACGCGTCGACGAGACATAGGTTGGTCGGGTGAATTATCAATCCTTATCTCGGGTGCCAATGCTTGGAATTATTATTGATCATCAGTCACCTTGGTATCTGGTCAATTCATTTTAGTCTAAATCTTACATATACAATTTCATTCATTTTATTAGGTCATGACTTTTTTTAAATTAAGTTTACTTAATTACACATACAATTTTAAATGATTTTGATTGATTAGATAATCGCTTTTTAATGTGCAACACTATTTCTATTTCGTTTCAATCAAAATTTTGATTAGATTTTAAAGATATTTTATGCTTAAAAATATGTCGAGACTTAATACAATCTATCACTTTTTAAATTAAAACCGTCACTGACAAGGGGTCTGAGGATGTTCTTTCTTTATTCATTAAAATTATACAAACAGTTGTCAAATAGACTGACATATATCGAGATTCGGAGAAGTTTTTAAATATTTGATCAACCTAAATTTTCTTAATACTCGTGACGATGAGTTCTGTACAATATTTACTCATTTCACCTCTCCTTTGTGGAGTCTCGCGATCAGAATCATTGGCGAAGACTCTGCTATATCGTTAGTAGCCATTGTATGGCCCTGTCAAGTTCAGCTTAAATTCTGCATATTTCAGTTAAGTTAAGCAGATTTCAGCGAACTTCAGCGGACTTCAGCTGGCTTCAGCGGATTTCAGCTAGCTTCAGCGGATTTCAGCGGACTTCAGCTACATTAAAAAAAATTCTCTATTTTCACTAAATTGTTTTAAAATAAAATTTTTTACAATTCAAAAATGTCAATGAAATACTTTTGTTTTGATTTATAAAATGAAGTTAATTGAGAAAAAATGTTTCTTCAATGTATTTTGTTTTTATTTATCAAATAAAGTTATTTTTAATAGTTCTAATTTATACTCAAAATTAACAAATTCAACAATAAGGGCCTGTTTAGTACAATTTATCTGAATATTTTCAGTTCAGTTGATTATTTTTCATTTCATTTCATTTTAGTTCTGTTCATTTCAGTTCAGTAGTTTCAGTTCAGTACATTATACTTTAATTAAAATTAAAACAAGATACATGTTAATGATTCAGTCCAGTTCAATCCAATTCAGAAAACTTATAATTTATTTCAATTCAGTTCCCCGAAAATATAATTTGATGATTTAAGTTTATATTGAAAATTCAGTTCATTTTTGTTAAATGAAGTTCAATTCAGTTCATTTCAATTAAATGTAGTTCAATTTAGTTAAGTGTAGTTCAATTCAGTTCTATTTTCTGTTCTTGAATTTCTGTTTCTCTACCATTAGATAGAGATTTCCATTTGATTTGGTGCAATATTTATTCGATTCAGTTCAGTTCAGTTCAGCTCAGTTCAGGCGTATTAAACAGGCCCTGATTATGAATATGTCCATTAACAAACAAAATAATTATTGCGAAATATTTATTATTTGATCAAATAATTACTGCGAAACAAAGTATTTCATTTTTTGATTTGTATGATATGTGTCATTTTTGAAAAATCATTGTACAAATAAAATAATTACTTTAAAATCTTTATTATTTGATCAAATTTGATTTTGAATGTTTGAACTCAAATTAATAATAATAATAATAATATTATTATTATTATTATTATTTATTATTATTATTATTATTATAACATTTTGTAGTTAATTTCAACACACTTCAGCAAAGTTCAGCAGAATTCAGCGAATTTCAGCGGACTTCAGCGGATTTCAGCAGACTTCAGCGGACTTCAGCAGACTTCAGCGGACTTCAGCGGACTTCAGCGAACTTCAGCAAATTTCAGCAAACTTCAGTTAAGTGAATTTCAGTTCAGGTGAACTTGACAGGGCCTATATTAGATCTAAGCTGCAAATTATTTTTTCTCTCTTAAACACATTTATTAATTTCAAGTGGTGACGATTCTGGTCAACTGAAACTCCCACTTTTCTCTTTTACCTAACGAAATTGTTTTGTATAAATTCTTATCACTTTTTAAATGGTTAGTTATACTCAACTACAATATTATTATTTATTTATTTAGGATTATGCTTTTTAGAAAATGAAATATGTACATCAAGATATGTGAAAGTAGGTACTCCATATTATCATCGGTCAAAAAGTTGAAATGACGGATGCTAAATAATAAATCATATCATGCGTTAGATTGTTCCATATGATTAGGTTTCCAGCCTTCTATACTAGTTTAAGACGTTAGAAATAATCTATGTATAAATTAAGTCAGCTTGACGTGGCCTCCAAACCAGTTTGATTTAGTTTACTCTCTAGCTAGCTAAGAAACTTATGTGAAGAAAAAGAGAATAATATACAGTATGAGATAAATTAAAATGGTACGTACGTGTAGAAATTTCACAAACACACTGAATTTACGTAATTCATCAGTAATTGAATACATTCACGAAAAAAATACAGATTGCATTAGATATAGGTACCTATATTACAGATGTTCATATCGTCTAATGTGGAGAAAACAAAATGAATAGATTACAGTAAGAGAAATGCGTCTTATAAATTCTCTTTTACTAAACTTTGGGTATTGTCTGAAAATACACTTTCGGACCAAGTCACCAACGGTCCAATAAAAAGTTAACCTATCCCAACTCGCTGACCGGATAATGAGACCCCGTGCTAACTTACAGTATCGACTATTACACCATTCAGTGCATGTACCAAAAATTATTTTCAGCAATTCCTTGTTATGTACAAATACATAATCTATTATACAGGTCGATTGGTTGATCCATATATGTTTTAATATTTACTCAATAATTAGTTAGTTCATCGTTACATCAAACAAATGTTTTTTCGGTGGATTATGACATCATAGGGTTTAGCAATACAATTCAAAACAAAACTCACCACCTCAAAACGAATACATCAACGAAACGTTTGTACAACCTAATTAAAGTTGATTTCTTTTCAACTTACACATTGGCAGTGAGATTACATCGTCTTCACATGGAAGTTTCCGGGTCGTTTAAACGTGATAGAAACAAACAAATTAGTTTTCTTTAATGTTCTATACAAGTTTTGAATAATAACAATGCATCTTTTATTACATAAATCTATTTAAAAAAAGAGAGAGTGAAAACTGGATATAATCAACACAAATGATTGATCACGCGCATGCAGAGAACATGATATAAATATATGCTGGGCAATACCGGGAAATGGTTCATGAGATGTGTGATGAATGATGATATATTATTATTTCTGCGTTTTTGCCAAATCATTGCCCTCCATTCATTTTTGTTTTTATATTTTTGGTAAATCCGATCCCTAGCTAGCTCCATTCATTCGCTATCGCACATACTAGGATAGATAGTCCACGACTGTATGTTTTGATGGAATTGGATTTCTCCGGTCTCCACTCTCCGTGGTTCGCCATTTTTCCACCCTAAAATATTCACAACCACGATATTACTACACATGACTTACACGCAACAAGCATGATTCGCAACAAGTATTCTAAATTTCCGTGCAAAAATTTAATTTTAGATCTTTTAAATTAAAATAAAAAATATTATAAAATGACAAATGGTCTTTCAAACAATTAAAAGGTCCAAATTCAATGAAAAAATCGTTCAGATGACAAAAAGGTTAAAATTCAAAGAAAAATGGCCCTCTAAAATTCAAAGGTTAAAGTCGGTGGACATGGTATTAGTTCTATCACAGGCAGATTCATGATTTTATTTAAGAGGGGTGGGAATAATTACAAAAATTTGAGTTCGAAATGAAATTATAAGAATAACAACATAACAAAGTACTTTATTTAGAAATAAAAAGAATTATACATACATAAATAATTAACTATTGTTAAAGAAAAAATATTAATTTAATCTGGATCTCACTTTTCTCTCTTTGATCATCTTAAAAGTGTCAGTAATCGAATCAATGGGAACGGTTTTCAAAATCTCTCTTTCAATATATAACATCAGAGAATTTCGCAGACATCATCTTGAGCAGGGTTGTTTTCACAATGTTCATGACTGAAAAGACCCGTTCAGATGTTGCGGTAGAGTCAAGACAATGCACAAAAGCCTATAAATTAAGGGATGCACAATTACCTTCCTATGAGTCATATATCCCCGACATAAATCACCAATATTTGACAAGTTGTTGTCTATATTCTTGACATTCCATAAATTTATACTATCCTATAATTATTCAAATCCTAATGGCATAAGTATGACTTATTATTAATATTTTATAGTATTAAGAAAATATTACTAATTTGATATTGTATAAGAATTAAAAATCAAAATATATATTAATAGAAAACTAACAAATGTGTGGGATCCCTACTAATGATTTACTATTTCTTTTAAAACTTTAATTTTAGTAAATTTTATCTCTCTTTATATGCATACGTTGATTTCTTCTGAAAAGGAGGACCACCAATTTACTTGTCTTACAAAATATTATTTAATGAAAATAGAATAGCATATAAAGAGTACTTATAAGCAAAATCATGTGATGGGCTGGGCTGCTGTTAGCCCACCCATAGATCCGCCCTTGAGTTCAATTACATTTTAACTCTTGCATCACTTACTCATTTAATCTTTTTTACGCATCCAAATAATCTACTCCATTCGTTGTGTTGTAAATGACAGTGACCAAACTGAGAAAGAAAAGGTAAAAGATAAAAATGACATCCGGGACCCATAGTTTACATTTATTTTCACTTTTTTTAAATGGTAATTAAATAAAGAGAACCAAAATAAATACAAAGTTCTGACGGCTATTGTAACCCCATAGTAAATTAAGTGTTAATATTCCAACCAAGCTAGTAATAGAATGAAATCAGACTAGGCAGATACTCTAACTAGTTGTAGTGTATCGCGCTGGTGGTGGCCGACTCATGTGCGAGGATCGCAACCCGTAGTCACGGTAATCTCGCTCGTAGCGGCTAAAATGGCAACTATGAGTCAAACTTGCGCGAGGATACCCTGGATAGGGCAAGTCGAAACCTCTATACCTCGTAAGTGCAACAGTACCTATGAGTATAGGACCAGCATGTAAGGTGTGGGGGTGGTGCGATACTGTCTATCGAGAGCATCTCAACTAGAGTCGTAGAGGTTGTGCTGTTATACATGAAACTACCCAAAATCAAGGGTGATCCCTCGGGTGGTGTCTTCCATGTCCCAGAACACCTCGAACTACTGAGTGTCGCCCGACCCCATATATGTCTTTGCAAAATCTGAAATGCAAACTGGAGCAATATGTGATGTCTACCTGTAGAAAGCTCAACAGTGGAAGTTATATAACTCCCCCCCCACTTTTAGTAAGTGGGCAACTATGACCGGGTTTGGTGATACTATACCCCACCGGGGACGGATATAGGTGTGGAAGTAACCATAGATCTCCGACATCTATAGTGAAGTGACTTAACCGCGCACTCCCACGTAGCAGTCTGTACTGCCATCCCCACTATTAGTAAGTGGGCAACTATAACCGAATTTGATGATAATATATCCTACCGGGAGGGGGTATAGGCCGTAGATAATGTGACCTTAGATCTCCAGCGTGATCTAAAGTGAAGTGACATACCGCTCACTACCACGTAACAGTCTGTACTGCCATCCCCACTTTTGGTAAGCGGGCAACCCTAACCGGATTTGATCATACTATCCCCACCGGTGTAGCGGAAAGGCTGGAATTAGTGGTGCCACAGGCCACCAACATGACCTGTAACAAAGTAACTTAACCGCGCACTCCTGCGTAACAGTCTGTACTGTCATTCCCACTTTTGGTAAGTGGGCAACCATAACCGGGTTTGATGATACTATCCCCGCCGGTGAAAAGGGATAGGCCGGAATTAGTTGAGCTACAGGCCACCGGCATGACCTATAGTGGGGTGTCTTAACCGCACACCCCTGCTTAACAGTCTGAACTGTCCTCCCTACTTTGGGTAAGCAGGCAACCTCCCGGTAATGTAAGGCATCCGGGGGCCTATGGCTGCTCGCACACTAATGAATCTCTCCAGGGTAGAGCCGGTATAGAATTATGTACATCTGAGTTAATACCCGACACCGCACTCCGTCGATAGTAGGTATCACACCTTCCTTTACCAACGAGTTTCTAGCAGCCCAAATGTAGTACAAAGTAGTAAGAAGCGCTAGTATCCCTGTCCTGGCAGCTCTCCTGACTCTATGTGTTTGTTGGGTTATCCAACGAGCAGCACCTCTGATAGTGTAACACCTTCGATGAAATCCTACCCTTTTTTTGACCATGTCCCATATATGCCTAGAGAACTCACAGTCAAAGAATAGGTGTTGAGAAGTTTCTGGGGCACGCCGACAGAACGGACAACATATCTCACCATGGTAGTTCCTCAACCTGTCTTGAGTGGGTAGTCTGTTCCTAACATCCTTCCAGGCTATGAAGGAAAACTTCGGTGGGTAAGCACCCTTCCATAGAAGACGAAAAACACACTTATGTGGAAGTTTCGGGCGCAAGGAAAAGTACACTTTGGATGAGTCAAGACCTCTTGGACTCGCCCAGTGTGAGAGCCGCGCAATTTTGCCCTCCCTGCCTCCTTGCGACTGCATTAGCTCATGTCTAACTGACATCAACTTTCGAATGAAGGCAGAAGAGTTCCATTTCTTAGTTTCCAAGTCCAAAAGTCTTCTCCTATGATGTAGAAAGAATGCACCCATCTGACCCACAAAGTATCTTTCTTGGTGTAGAAATTCCAAATTTGTTTTGCCAGGAGCGCCTTATTCCAAGTCTGCAGGTCCTTGAGGCCGAAGCCTCCTTCCTCGATAGATCGGCATACCTTATCCCAAGCCACAGGGCACACATTAAAATATCAATTGACATCTGAAATGTAAGATCTCCATCAATTTAATTCTTTCATCCCGAACATCCAGATCATATTTTTGGGGTCCTGTAAACATGGATTTTTTTCGGTAAAGGAAGACAAGCACAATTAAACTTTGCAGCTGCCGGAAGAAAAGGTCAGCGTCAGAAATTCTCTGTCCCCGCCGCCCACAGCCCGACAAGCCCAGATCAAACCACCGCCGCCCACAGCATCCTATCCCGCCAATCATACACCTAACGCCCACCGCGCCCTATCCCGCCAAGCCCTCTGCTCTGGAGAAAAGGCTCGGTAAAGCACCAGGCTTTCCGATTTGAGATGGATTGGGGTAGAGACATTCTCTCTCTCTAGTTTCCCTAGAGTTGCCTTAATTACTCCATCATTAATTAGCAATGATCAAGGCCAAATTTTGGTTCGTTCGTAACTCTCTCGGGTTCATCATTTCCCTGGATACAAAATTTCAAATTCAATTGGTGTGTTTTTAGAATTAATTATACATTAATTATTTGGTTTATAATTATTTTTAAACACCCCTGCCCCAATTTCTAGTGGAAATCGGCCCTCAAGGTGAGTATTCTGTTACCGTAGATTGTTCCTCGGCAGGAACAATATTTAGGACATAGGTCTCTTGATAGAGTAGTGTAACGGTGATTAGTCTAATTTTTACTTGACAAATTTGCATGAGAACTTGCTTAATTAGAAGTCAAATTTAGTGGTTATTGCTCTCGGCTATGCAAAAGCCAACCTTTGCATAAATTTGCTTGCATGTGTGAATTAATTCCTGTGTGAATCTGTTGTATGAATTATTTGGACCCCTTTTGTCTTATCCGCCCCCTATAATTGTTTCTAACATGCAGGGGAGAAAGAAATATTCAGAGGTTCTACAAGAGCAATCTGTTTCAATAAGTTTGAGTTCAGTTGACGCTTCTATTGATGGCAGTATTGGGCCTCAGTTTGAGTTGAGAGAGAGAAAGGGTCAGAATTTGGTTGGTAATGGCAAAAATGGTCAGCAGAATAACAGAGACGTTCGTGATGTTTTGATTGGATGCCCCTCTCCATACAGTAGATTCTGTTTGTCTAGAGAAGATATCTTTCTTCCACGTATAGACGTCTCTACAGATGGTGTCACTATTCCCGACGAGGATTGTTGTGAGCTGAACAAAGACTACAGGCTTCTGGGTACTTTTGCAGGAAATTTTTCGGGGATGCACGCTGCGCGATCTCTTGTAGACACTTAGTCATGTCGCGTTAAACTAACTAGGAAGCCCAATGGATTCATCATTTTTCACTTTGACAAGCCAGATGATAGGGATGCAATTTTTATTTTCACTTTCATCCCTATGTGCCATGCAAATTCAAGACCATATAAATGAGTAGGGCATAATTATCATTATCATAATTTTATTATTTTCTTTGGTCAAATACAAAACTGGATGAACAGTGCATTTTTCTTGTTCCTGCCATTTACAATGAAACAAAGGGAGTGTCTGCAAATTTTTTGAGAATACCCCCTCCGTCTCAGTTGAAACTGCACTCTTTCGTTTTTGGTGTCCAAATCCGAGTTGTATATTTTTCCTTTGTGATAATTCTCCTTCATTTTTCTCAACTAATTTCACTCATTTTCTTATCAGATTTATTCTCCATCATTCATTAGACCTTTCTGAATTCAACTTAGGAGATCGATGAATGAAACATTACGCTTTTGAGATGAATGAGAGATTAGGAGGGGGATAATCATAATAATTTGAAAGTAGGACTTTAAGATGTGGCAATTTTATTAAGGGTGCGTTTGATAACAACGTCCAGCGCTTAACTTAATGAATTAAGCGCTTATTTACTTTCCGCGTGTTTGATAAAAGAATTCGGCGTGTCTGAACCAAACAAGTGTCAATAAGTGGCACTGAACCGCACGTATAATTTGAATGACTTCGCTAAGTGATTCGCGTATCACTTATGATTGAATCTGAAGATGCTACGCATGTTTAAAATTTTGAATATCATAATCTTCAGGTAATATTTATTTAATATTTCTTGTGTATTAATTAATTAATTAGCAAATAATTTAATAATTGATTTTAAAATAATAATCAATAATTGTATACTCAATATAAAATATTATATAATTACATTATATTAGATATAGATATAATATATATTTAAATTGTTGTAATTATCATGCATACTTAAATTTGAAATCCGAGTACTTTAAAGTTGAAATGTATATTATAATATTTTAAAAATTAAACAAATAGAATATTTATAAATATTATATATTAAAATTCGATCATATTCACATTATAATAATTAATTTTTTCTTAATAATATTAAGTAATACTGGTTCATAAACTATTTTCTAATGTTCAAACAGTTAATTAGGATTTATTCTTCCAATTAACATATTTAGTTTTCAACACTTATCTAAATTTTATCAAACAACTACACATATTAGTATTCAGCACTTGTCATACTCAGACTTCAGCTTTTAGACTTCAGACTTCAGTTTTCAGATTTCAGTTTTATCAAACAGGGCTTAAGTGTGTTGATCTTATCTTCTTTTTTTTACAAGTCAAAGATATTTTCATTAAAACAACGATACGACATTATTACAATCAGTTCTTCCTAATCTATAATCCACGTAGTGCACGTTTTGTAAGAGTGAATGATTGACTTTTAATATTGCGAACTCCAAAAAAAAATTAGTAGATATAAAAGATTAATATATTGATAAATAGAATCAGTATGTCTAAATTTACCTAAATTTGAGCAAATTATATTTTCACCATATGAAATTTTCCTGATTAAACTGAATTGTTTAACTCATAAGCTCCACACATAGGGTCTAATTTTAAATAAATTTTAACCAATTTTTTCTCTCGTGCGAATTAACCTTGCTAATTACCGAATATAATAAACACATTCTACCTTTTAGATGAAAGAATTCGTCCAATACCAAAAAACAGTTATGCATAGTATAAATTATTTTTTGAATGTTATTTTCAATGAAAAAAAGTACTACTTGTTTGTTGAATTCTGATACTCTCACAAGAATACTCCAACTGTAATATTTACGCCACATGGAGTGTACTATTTTTCTTACCATCAATAGTTCAAAATAAGACCTTAAAATGTATTTAAGCTTACTTGTAAACAAAATGAAAATTATCACAAGTCTGTCAATAACCTAAAAATAAATATGAGTTGGAAGTTTTTTCCCCAACTTCATAGTGAAATTTTATACAAGAGAGACCAGCTCAGCATGAAAATGACAACCTATACAAAGAAAAAAAAAAGTTAAAAGAAAAGAAAGCAGTCAATTCCCATCCAATATTTGTTATGATTAAATACAATTTATACTTTTCAACAAAAACAATTGCTAAATTTCCTGCATCTCTTCCTTATTCTTTCTCCTCAACTTCTGTTTTTTCCTTAGCCTTTACTCTTTCTCTTTCTCTTCCCAACAAAACAAAATTCTTATTCCTCATTTTGATTCTATCCCAACAACACCAAACACCAACTTCACAATAAAAGAAATTAAATATATATACAAAGGGAACCACTAATAAATTGGCTCATCAGAATACCCACTCTCCTATCTGATTTTTGCCTCCAATTTCCCCCTGATTCTTGTTCCCTGTCAATAAATTCCCCGCCTTTCCTGAGTTTCAGCCAGATGGGTCTCTAGAGAGCTTTTCTCTGACGGGTTTTGCACGGTTTTTAGTTTCCAGCTCATAATATGGCGACATCGTCGGAGCCTACAGGCGGCGCATTGACTGAGGCGGTGTCGGTGCCTCGGCGTTTTGATGATCTGAGAGGCGTCCAGTGGCGCATCGATTTGGGGATTATGCCCTCTTCTCCTGCTGCATCCATTGACGATCTCCGCCGTGTCACCGCCAATTCTCGCAGAAGGTATATATTGCCTCTTTAAAAAGGTTGCATTTTTGCTATTGGGAAGCTTCTGAATTTGGTGCTATTGTGTTTTTGTTTGCTGCTTTTCTTTGAGGCTTTCCGGAAGGTGCTTTAATTTGTCCAGTTGAAGAATGTTTGGCGTGCTCTTGACTTTTCTCCATTAAGAATGGTCCATGTCTTTTTAATTGTGCTTTCTAGCTTGGAATTTGGTGTTTTTCGAAGTTGAATTTGCAGTTATTCTCAATTCTCATGGTCATGATTTGATGCTTTTGAGGGTTCAGGATGTAGTTCAAACTGTTCAATGATCTTTGTCTGTTTTCCTTCATATTATGGATCTTGTTAATAGTCTGTTTTATGCAGGTATGCTGCTATGAGGAGGCAACTTCTAGTTGACCCGCATGTTTTGAAAGACGGAGCTAAGTCTCCTGATCTTGTCATAGATAATCCGTTATCGCAGAACCCTGGTAAGAATCAGCATATCTGTCTTGTGTTTCTGCTATTTTGGTTTAGCTTGATGGTGGTCCTTTATTATGTATATGATTGCTTAAGTGTTTAAACTTTGTTGTTTGATTAAATGATAAGTTAGGCTGTAAACATTTTCCATCTGTCTTTTAGGTTTATAACTCGTGGTATTGATGGTTTTGCACAGATAGCATGTGGGGTCGATTCTTCAAGAATGCTGAATTGGAGAGAATGGTGGACCAAGATCTAACACGTCTATACCCTGAGCACGGAAGCTATTTCCAGACATCGGCCTGCCAAAATATGCTTCGACGGATTTTGTTGCTCTGGGGCCTTCGACATCCAGCATATGGTTACAGACAAGGTAAGTAAGATGTTTGGACTGCATTTCATGTCATTATGAGCTAGGCAAGTTTTATACTTGAAAAACAAGTAAATTTCAAGAGTGTTATGTATGTAAATCTTGTATTTCCATCTTAAAACAAAGTTTCATTCAGTTCATGGACCAAACACATGCTATCCTGTGTTTAGACTGAGTTAATTGACTCGTACACCACATTTTCGAAGAAAAATTATAATCATCTTGTACTTGCAAAAAATAACTTTCTTCGTACTCTAGCTCCAAGGATAACTAATTTGAAGAAGCACTAGAAAATTTGCTATAATTGTTTAGGTTTAAATTCAGGGTAAATTGCTAAAGAACATCCGAAGGAAGAGGTTTGGCATTGTTATACGGCTGTGATCAAAATCTGCAGGAGTTGATTTAGAATTTCTCCAAATGTTATTTCTTGCTTTTGGCTGGCAATCTGAGAACGTGGCTGGATGACTTTGACAATCTTTTTCTAACCACTTGTTTAATGTTAAAATGGGTTTCCAATGTTTTGTTATTTTAATACTGAACTGATCTATTAGATTATACTGACCTGTTTTAATAGTTGAGAGGCTGTGGGGTATTTTGAACCTATGGCCTAAAAAACATAGTTTTAGTTGATTTTGTGCTACATTTGGGCCTGAATTTTTTTTTTTTCTCGTTTATCATTACAGGTATGCATGAGCTCTTAGCCCCACTTTTATTCGTTCTACACGTTGATGTGGAACGCCTTTCCGAAGTCAGAAAAACATACGAAGACCATTTCACCGACCAATTTGATGGCTTCTCATTTTATGAAGATGACTTAAAATTTGATTTCAAAAAAGTTCCTGAGTCAGTGGATGATGCTAGTGGATCTGGAAAAGGTACATCAGATGCTGGAAATCATATCGAGCTAGATCCTAAGATACAGAATATCATTCTGCTTAGTGATGCATATGGGGCAGAGGGTGAACTCGGGGTCGTTTTGTCTGAGAAATTTCTGGAGCATGATGCATATTGTATGTTTGATGCTTTGCTGAGTGGATCTGGCGGTGTTGTTGCCATGGCGGAGTTTTTTTCTCCATCTCCTTTTAGTAATTCGCACAGTGGGTTACCTCCTGTAATTGAAGCTTCAGCGACATTATACCATCTACTTTCCCTTGTCGATTCATCTCTTCACAGTCACCTTGTTGAGCTTGGAGTAGAACCACAGTACTTTGCGTTAAGATGGCTGCGGGTCTTATTTGGGCGTGAATTTGCCCTTGAAGATCTTCTGGTGATTTGGGATGAAATATTTGCATGTGAGAATGCCAGGCTTAATAACTCAACTAGAAGTGATTTGGATTTTAGCTCTGGAGTCCTTGATTCAACTAGGGGAGCTTTTATCTCAGCTTTTGCAGTGTCAATGATTCTACATTTGAGATCCTCTTTGCTTGCAACTGAAAATGCTACAGCATGCCTGCAGAAATTACTGAATTTCCCGGAAGATGTACGACTGGAAAAATTGATAAGAAAAGCTAAATCCTTGCAGAGTCTGGCAGTGCAGGCTAATAACTCAACCCCATTGCTGACTCATACAGGGCTGTTTGAACGAAGCAAGTCAGCAGTCATAAGAGGTCATACTCAGTCATTAGATACTTCTTCTCCAAGAACGCCACTAAATTTAGTTCACGACAGTTACTGGGAAGAAAAGTGGCGAGTTTTGCATAAAGAAGAGGAACGCAAAAAAGGTTCATCGGGAAAGGAAATCCCTGCGAAAAAGGGCTGGTCAGAGAAAGTGAAAATGCGTTTGTCTAGAACGCAGTCTGGTCCATCTTCATCTGAGACTGGTAGCAGGAAGAATGTGCCTGTCAGAAGAAATTTGTTGGCTGATTTGGCTCGCCAACTTGGGGTTGATGAAGATACGGATGAGATGATATTCAATGATCTCACCAAGGAAAACGATCCAGAAGTGGATCATTGTTGTGACTTCAGTAATGAAAATAGTGTTTGTTCAACCAGTCAAATATGTTTGAGTAGGAATGCTGGTAGTGAAGAAAATTCCTCTATTTTCTCCGACCCGCCAAGCCCGAACAGTGGGGTAAATAATCATGGAAATGAATCGGGGAGGAGCAGTGTTGCCTCAAATTCATCAATTGATGAAATTGAATCTAACGGCAACAGTCCAACTTCGGCATCAGTATGTGGGAATAATCCTGAAGAGTCGAATCTTGCTGTTCCTAATTTACCTGATGAAGATGATGCCACTGAAGTTTCGAGTCAGAACAATGACACTGAGGTTTCCAGCCAGATCGGTGACACTGAAGTTTCCAGTAAGAACGGCGACACCGAAGTTTCCAGTAAGAACGGCAACACTGAAGTTTCTAGTAAGAATGATGACACTGCTGGTAAATCAATATTGGCAAACTTAAAAGAGCGGAGACCACTATCTGGAAAATTTCAGTGGATCTGGAAATTTGCAAGAGGTGGTGGTGAAGGAGTGTCTGAGAAAGGACAAGCGATTGAGGAGAATAAAGGTGTCAGTGGTAGAGCTGTTCAAGAAAATAATCCTAGCACATCTACTGCTGATGGAGGTGCCACAGCAACTGCTGAACCAAGCAAGGGAGAGAGTGTAGACCAAGTGATGGGCACTTTAAGAAATCTTGGACAATCCATGCTTGAAAATATCCAGGTAATGTTATCTCCCAACTCTGGGATCATTAATAAATTATTTTAATTTCTTTTTGTTGAAAAATTAAAAACCTATTCGCTGATGTATCACTAAACAATAAATGCTTGTGTTCCCTAACAACAGGTAATAGAGTCTGTTTTCCAGCAAGACCGGGCTCAAGCAGGACAGTCTAAAAATGTTTTGGTCGGTAAAGGACAAGTTACAGCAATGACAGCCTTAAAGGAGCTTCGAAAGATTAGCAATCTGCTGTCTGAGATGTAAGGCGGGCAAGTATGAGCTATTGTACATATATTTCTTCTTTTCGTCTATCTACTACAACTGAGTGGTAAAAATAAAGATCAGCATTCATCGGCTTCTTGCACCACATTTTATTACTGAGCTTTACCATGTTCTCTGTATTAGGGAGGCCAATTTGTAAATATAGAGAGGTCTGTAGTGTTGTTGAATCAAGTACTCCATGTTGGTATTTTTGATGAGAAAGGTGCCAAATGGCATGTTAGTTAGAAATTGTTACCTATAGAGTAAACCTAGTTTCTGCCTTTGTTGTCTTGATGTATCTATCTATCTATATGCACTCATTAGATGTTTGATTAAAACTGAGTTTTAGTAGAATGATATGGTTCAGTTGATGTTCTAGGCTATTGTTTTTTATGTTGTCTTGTTCAATTGCAGCTCACTTTTAACAATTAAATAATATTTGCTTGTGATGATGTTTAACTTAAGTTATAGAGTGATTAATTCGCACGTACTCCAAAACTTTAACTTTTAGGTATTATGAAAATGAAGATAAAGCCCACCTCATCCACATTTTGTTTAGTGGGATAGAGACTCAAACGTTAGGTTTAGCCAAGTATCATTGGTTCAAACAATAGTACCAATCTCATTGATAATGTAAGGGGGTTAAATGCAGTTATCCCTGGAACAGCCCAAAAGAAAGCGAAGAAAATCTTAGAACATATTTTGATCATTATAAACGTTGATCATATTTACGAACGTTTGACATCAATTATGGCTTTGCATATGGCATTTGTAAGATGCCATTTTGCCCAGAAAAAAATTGTCTGAGTTCACAAAGCTATCAGGGCATTTGTACGATTATATAAATCCAGATAAGCAATCTACACAAACTACAAGGTTGTGAATCTAGGTTCCGCTCTGAAAAGAGTTTAATCTAGGTTGTGAAAGCCAGGGAGAAGTGATGTTATGAAGCCAAACACAACCATTTGAATCTCCTTCACAATTACCCACAACCGGTTGCCACCTTCTGCCACTGCAGGTTCCACACCTTGCTCATTCTCCACTGGCCTATTACCAATCAGAGCCTCATTCTCCCCTCCGGCTTGTCCATCTGCAGATTAGTAATCCAAATTATTTTTTAATCCAGGAACCAAATAACAAATTCATGAAAAATGGTTACAATAATTGCGCACGTATCAAAAGGGTAAATGATCTCTTGTGTTATGTTTTGTCCTTGTGATATTTTTATAAGTGACTTTTTATATTAGTTGGGGCCTGGGGGGAAAGGGTAAAGCAAGAGAGTCATGAATAGTGTAACTAGTGTATATAAACTGCTAGAGGAGTAGATGGGCTGAAACAGAAACTGGGAATGAAATTGCATGGAAGTATCCTAATCAGATGTAAAGTATCCAACGTGATTAGCACTTTTTTTATCACTATCTAGCATTTTAAGTGAATACCAAATTACTGCAAACAATGTTCTCATTCCATTTCAATACATGGTCAACAAATGCAGTACCTGCAGCAGCAACATCATCATTTCCTGCTCTTTCAACAACATGAGCATTATCAGCCCTGACATCTGGCCTTGGTGGCCGCGGAGGAGCAGCCGCCCGCTGCATCCCTTGTGAAAGCCATCGAACTAAAGGTGCAAGAGCTCCAGTTTGATACCTGATCAACCAGCAGAAGATAGTCAGAACTTAGATAGGTGCGAACAAATGTCCCAAGCCATTGAACAACCAAAAGAAAAGCCGGACTTAAAAGCAGTACACTGATTTTATCAAAAGAAGGGAAAGGCAGAAAGTACTGAGCCATGTTTTTCCCACCCAGGTAGTGAAACTCAACTACTTACAGATAAACTAGAGAGGACAAAAACACAAGAAGAATGAGCCTCTGTCTTGATCCATCTTGGTTAAACAAGAAGATAACAGCCACCAGCTTCAAAATAAGTAACAGGTCAAGCTGGAAAGCAATTTGAAATCTTCTGACTTGTCTTAGTTGCCCTGGTTGCAGTGGCTGTTGCTGCAGTAATTGCTGTTGCTGTCCATGTTCCTGACCTGCTGCCCCAGTCTCTGAAGAACTTGACGCACTGCACATTGTACAGAACCAAAAAGATCAGCTCAATGTAAGCAGAGGGGAAAAGAAAAATAAATCACAGCATGTTATGAAATTATAACTGATGAAAAAATGAGTAGGCTAAATAACAATTGATACATTTCGTTATATATTGATTCTCCCCACTCACAATGTAGTTAACAGAAACAGTTTCATGACAATTTTAAACCCAGAAGTAATGGAAGTAAATTGTGGCCTGGTGGAGAGAGTAATAATTAATTGCAAAAATACATCAGAGTATACCTTCCTACGAATAGCAGTTAGCTTAACTTAACTCCCTCCAATAGATGAAGAGAGGCCCTTAAAGATGCCTGACGCCACTTATAAACCAGTTTACCTTCCTTCCTAATTTTTGTCAGAGAATTATAAAATGAAACTCACTTTGTTTCCCTAGTGTTTCCTCATGCTCTCTTTCTTTCTCTTATGACTATTGTATTCAATAAAATATAGTATATTTTCAGCACATCTATGATCTCATACCAATCTTTGATACTCCCTTTACATGCCAAAAGTAAAAACTGAAAAAACCCAAGTAGAGCAAAGTCTCAAACTAAGGCCTATGTATTTATGTTCACAATCTCAGTTGCAATAGAAAATGACAGTCCTATCCGTATCAACTATTAATTAGCAACTATACAGCGCTAAGTCAAACTCAAATGTAGATGTGATTGCACAAAAAAGGACTTGGAAATTAGGTCCTAATGATATTACAAGAAGTTAGCAGAGTTGAACGGAAATTCATTCTTCAAATATTTGAAACTTTTGAAATCTATCAATCAAGGAACTAAAAATTGAACGCAGTGAGCATGCTGTTATATGTAGCCAATTGATTACAGTAGAACAGATAGGTGATTTATGAAGATAGAGACTACTAAATTTCTGTATGTTCAAATGCAATGAATTACTAGCAGCTAGAAAGTGTTGGAACACTTACGAAGGTATATTGTAGTTGAAAGGTATTAAAGTATTAGGCCCAAATCCAGTAGTAGGCCCCATTACAGCATAAAGCCCTCGTCCATGAATTGCTTGTTCCTGGTTCTGTTGAAGAGGATGAAAACCAGGAAAATATGTCGGATACATAGAAGGGTGTTTCAGAAAATCTTCATTTAGTGAAGGTTGTGCCTGTAAAGTATAAACCAAAAGAGGTTAAGACATGTGAAAGTGTAACTAATGTTTAAGATAATGGTACTGAGTATTGAAATTTGCAAACTTCATTGCGTTCAAGAAACATCCTTTTCCATTCTGTTATATGGATCGATAAGCTAAAAAAAACTGAAAGCTTCAAGCACCACAAGCAAAAAAGAGAACAAAAAGTTTCCGAAAATTTATCACCCAAACTAACATTAAAACCCATTAAAATGCTTCAAAAGAACAGGTCAAATTCAGTATTCTCCACCGTGTCGAGAAAATCATTATCCAAATTTCAGAGAAGTAAGCTCTCGACGACTCGACCCACAGAGCAAATTAGTTGACAACTTTGAAAAAGATTAAATGATGCAGCCTTCTAATTCTTCCCAACTTTACCCAATCAATTATCCAGTTCATGATTTCTTCCTTTCCTAAGTCCCCGAAAAATTGAGTGTAAATAGAACGCGGAGTAGAGATGGACGGTGAAAACAAGTTCAGTCCTACACATTTACTAGAATTGCAATAAATTAAACAGAACTATGCTATGATTCTTCTTCTTGAAACTTCTGCCCATTTACTGGGGTGTGATTCACAAAGTACCATCTATTTCTCTTCTCTCTATCAAAACCACCAAATAACTAACAGTGACAAGAAATGCAGATAAATGTCAAATAACAATTCTTATTAACAATTCGCAACCCCTGCAACGAAGCAGAACAAATAAGAATCAGATAAGAACAGATAATCCCTGGAGCACGGCAAAATTATTAGCCTTTGAATCCCCAAAGGTTCAAACAATCAGCATAAAATCAAAAACGAAAGAGATACAAATACAATACAGTTGCAAATCATCCCAGTTGGAGAAATCTACCTGAGATTGGTTCTGGATTGTTCCATCAGAAGAGGAAGTTGAAGGAGATGGGTCCTGCTGCATATCTCCAACAGATTTCTGGGTTTCAAGCTCTTCTGCCATGGATCTCTCCTCTGTGTTTCTCTTGTGTTGATCGTTTTTTCCTCACCCTTTATTCTATTTTCACTTCGACAATAGTGGCGCCGTAGCTAACGTGTTGGCAAGTTTTATAGCCAGTCATAGCTGGCCACGTGGACATAAACTTTCACGATGTATTTTTTTCAATAAATAAATCAGGTTCTAAACGCAATTACAAAATTTTTTTAGATCAAACAGTATTTAGGTCACCTCAAAATAAACCTACATTGGTTTTTAGATCACTACCTTATTTGTCCTTTACAACATTTCTATCAAATTTATTTTGTCATTAACATTTCTATCAAAATCTACTTCTATAACATTTTGATGCATTTTTGTTTTCGACGCACTTGCATTTTTGAGAATGGTTTTGTTTGATGGTCGGGTTCTAAAATTGATTAAATAATCTAATAATGAAATATTTTTCAATTCGCCAAATTCATGATACTCTACCAATTTGATTGGTGCTAATATTTGAAAATTGATACTATATTTATTATTGGCAGGTAATCTTACGACAATCGTTAACATGGTGAAAAGGAAGTTGAACCAACATACAACTTGTGCGGATGTCAAAACAGATGACGAGGATGAGACACACTTGTTCCTCACATTAGAAGTATCGAGGCAAATTTGGACATTCTCGGAGTTACACCAAACTTGTCGCCAATAATATTTGTATAATGATTTTTCAATGTTTTTACAGGAAACATGTAGGTAGAGGCGGAGACAGTTTGGTGCATGAGGTAACAAGTGTTACCCCATGGTAAAACAAGTTTACCTATTATTAGTATGTATGTTATCCATATAAAATATTATCATTCTATTAATAGAAAAAAAGATTAATTTAATAAAAAACAATACAAACTAATAATATTACTCTTCTATTGATAGAAAAGAAGAGTTACTTATTTTAACAAAAACACATTAATACTAATAATAAGGTATGCAGAAACAAAAATACAAACTAATTACTCTGAAACCGAAAAAAAAGGCACACAGCCTTTTACCGGTAGAAAAGAAAAAATATTTTTCAAATCTAAATCAAACCAAGTAACCGACATCTGCTCTTTATTCAACAAATTTGGTCAGTGTTGCCTCAACAAATTAATACTTTAATTCTCTATCTGGTCTGGCAAATCAGCAACCTCCACTGATTTGTATAAATATATTATGTATAAATCTAATTTAGGGTTGAATTAAGGATTTCAGATTTTAATTTTAAAAAAGTTTCATGAATTTTAAAAGAAATTATCAAGTCTCGTCGACAGTATGTGTCGAAAAAGGTATCATAAGAAGACATTTTTTTATTTAATAAGTTACTGTAACATTTATATCTAATGTCATTACCCCATAAATATATTTTTGAATTCGCCTTTACATGTAGGATGAAACTATCACTATGTTAATCTTCTTACTTTATGAGATATTGAAAAAAAGGAACAACTAATTTTAATAATTTACAAATCACACCAAAATTGTGTTTAGAATAGTATAAAAGTGGAGATTTATTGCTAGTGCGCCACAACCACCATTACCTATTTTAAGATTGTAAGGGTGACATCTTCTCAAAAGAAGCACATAGGCGAGAGATTTCCCTAGACGCTATCAAATAAGGGAGGCCTTGCAACATACATGTGTGATTAGTTTTCATGGATCTTCTACGCACATGTGGGCAGATGATTTAGAAACCAAGCGTTGGCAGCTTGATGTTTCACTTGATGGCTCAAATTTTTTCATCGCAGCCACACACCATTACAGTTGGAAGCGGAAATGTGCTGGAGGGCAATTAATGCGACAAATATGATATGTGTAAACCTACAATTAGAACTAACTATTCTGACTATTCTTTCTATAAGAAAAAACTCAAATATCTAACCGGTGGATGTAAAGGGATGCTTTCTAATCTTAAGCGTCTACTATATTCTTTCAAAAAAGTTTTCAGTTATTAATTTCATATATTTTTTCTTAGATAAAAAGTGTAAAATGAATTTTAGTCTTCGTAGGAAATTTTATAATTTGTCAAACTCGTTATCCTTTACTAATACTCCATCCATGCAGGTAACAATGCACTGGACTAATTTGTACACTTTATTATTTGGCACTGTATACTTTTAAATTTTGATCATGTATATGAATAAATATATTAATATAATAACTATCATATTTGATATCAATGGAATTATCTTAACATATAGTATTCAAGTATGATATTTTTATTAAACTTTTAATATATATGATAAAAGAATAATCACGGTCAAACGTCTGCATTGACAAATTTGAAAAAAATAATGTGCAATTTAATTTGAGACTGAGAGAATACTACTTGTTACTACTTACTATTTTCTTTTAAACTTTAAATATATATCTCATCATAATATTTTGTAGTCAAATAGCAAATTTTTATTTACAATTAATATATGTAATTTTGAGATATTCATGGTCAAATGTCTTTAATGTAATGTGTAATTTAGTTTGGGAGAGTCCATCAGTACGGTATGATCTAATAGTTCAATATATATTTAAATTATGACATAAACTGTATATTGGTTGTAGAAAAACAGGAATTGCTCCTTCTAGTTTTACCCCTCAGAAAAGAATTTTCCCTTTTAGCTGTGGTTGTTTTTCCGTACTAAAATTCCATTTGATTTGACTGCTTTACAGTTCCAAATACCGAAAGAAGAATCTGGTCTATCCAGAAATATCCATATCCATCATCACCTCTCTCACCATCATCCCCTGAATCCTCTCACGAAATGGCCATGGCTCGTAGCCTCTCCCGAACCAGAAATTCTTGTCCAGCCCCTCTCTCCTCCCTGCTATTCGCCCGCCGCCGCCGCTCCGGCAAGGCCCAAATCTTCGAAATCGATTTGGCCGAATCATCGTCATCATCGGAAGATGCGGAGAAGAATCCCAGCATCAGCAAGCTCGAGGAGGTTGTGCAGAACATAATCGTGCGCCGCGCTGCACCCGATTGGCTCCCCTTCAGTCCAGGATCATCCTACTATGTCCCGCCTCCGTCTCAGAATATGCGGACCGGGCCCTACGTTGGTGTAGTGGAGGTTCTCGGAAGGTTGTCGAATGGCGGTGGCGCGAAGATGGATGGCCAGATCCATAGCAGGAGGAGCCTGGTTGAGCTGCTGTCTAGGGATGATGGCCATGAGGGCACGCCCGTTTCCCCATCCCGTTCCTGGCCTTCCTACTCGTATTTTAATGAAGGTATGGGACAGGACTGAGGTTATTTCAATTGTTTGAATTGATTGTTTTTCATTTTAGTTGGCATGATTGATTGTGATCCTAGTAAAATTAGAAAAAAGTGGATTGCTTTATGGTTACTATTGGCCAGAACTTCTTGTTTTTGAAAGTGCATTTTCATGTTTTAATCTGCATGAACTGGTTTGTAGTTTCTGAGGTGCTGAATAGTAGTGAAAAATATGCTCCTTTATTCTGCAAGGTCTGTTTTGTAGGGAGCTGAAAGAGTGAAAAGTATGCTCCTTTATGGAACTGTAAGAGTGATAATAATTTGAGGAAATGGTATCTGATGGTTTTCTGACTATCATGTGCTACTTTGAGTTTTTTCAGTTTAAATGCAAAATATGTGCTGTTATAGTTATGTTTAGATCTCATTAGCATTTGTTCTACCCTTCTATTCTAATCACTCTTGATTTTTGATCTGAATACACTTGCCTGAAATTGAAGTAGACTGAAAACATTCAGCTTCGCAATTTGATGGCAAATTGAATCCTTTTTATTTCTCATGATGTTGTAGTTCTATTCAGATTTAGTTGGTCATGTATTCTTTCCATCTAATGAATGTTTATGACTGTCTTGTGGAATATGCCTGTATTAGGATACTGATTTGAACCCCTTAATGAAGGGATCATTTGTCTTTGAGTGAACCTTCAAATCTCCATCACTAGGTATAGAATTCGAAAAGGTTGTACCTTTAGAGTAAATGCTGAAATTTTATCCTTTCCCATGCCTTGCATATTTTGTAGGTCTCAGCAGCCCATACACAACATTGCTTTGATGTTTTACACTTATATGTTGTAGAATCCGAAACTGCTTCAAGTTCTTTGTGATAAGATATTTATGCGCCTCGGAAATTCTCTTTCCACCTATTTGCCTCTGGAATGGTATATTTAATAGTTATGTCATGGTTTTCAAGCCTTGGAGAATAAAAATGGAATGTTACTTTTTGGTTATGGTTGTTGCCATCCTCAACTGCTATCTTTTGTGTCTACTAGCTGTTTCTGGGATATGCTTGTTATGCTAGTTTAGCAATTAGGATTTTATAGAACAAGGGGATCCTTTTCACTGTGATGCATGTCATTAAGTCACAGATTCTAAAAGAAATGGGAAAGTCCTGTGTTGCTGTTACTTCCTGGTGCAGGAGCAGGATAAGCTCATATGTGTTCTAATGTTATATTGCTCTCTCTAATTTATCGTTCTTAAGGCTTCTTGATTGTGGAAAAAAAAATCTTACATCTTCCAAAGAGTTTAAACTTTAAACTGTGTCATGTTGTGTTGGTAATCATAATGCAACCAAGTATCCAACTTCGTCTACAGCTGAACGCTCTGAAAACGATATGGTAGAAATAGGTGTAGCTGTCTGTAGAGCTTCATGTACCATGCTAGTGGTGATATTTGAAATCTGTGACGATTCTCAACATAGAGCTCCCTAGTATTTGTGAACTCATACTCCATCCTTGTCGGTGACACCTTGTTAAAAGTTTAGAATTTCCAACTACGTTACCCAGTCAGTCGGTGACACCTCTGTCTTTTACTTATTATTAATTTAATGAGGTATTCTGGGTTGCAGGTATTTCACCATTATTTCCTGTGGAGGGTGACATGGAAGTAGAAGTGAAAATATTGGATGGTACAAAAAGTGATTCTGTGGATGAGGATGAGGATAAGGAAGGGTGAACGCCATGTATCAGCGGTCGGACTGGCTGCAGGTGAGTTATACGAGCTATCAGTGGTTTCCTAGAGGGGTTTTAACTCCAGTTGAACAACACTATCTGATTTACTTTATTTTGAATCTAAAGCATGAATTAAGCTATGATAGTCATGAAAATAGTCATCATGTAGTTTTATTCTATTGGAAAAAGACCCATCTGTCTCAGAATTCTGTCACCCCGTCTTTAAAACACAAAATCAGAATTTCACTTGCTGCTATAATTAAGCTTTTGGAGGAGTGATGATCATTTCAACATACATATAGGCTTATCGCACATGACTTGCCATCTATGTTTGAGTTATGCCCTTTTCCTTATCAGCAATCTTTTTGTTCTAAGAAGAGAGGAATCTAGCTCAAAAGTAAGTTGTAGTTGACGACTGTATGGGTTTTGCAGGCTCTGTTCATTGTATATATTCCCAGAAGGAAGACAAGCTGGAAGAAAGGCAAGCAAAGAGAATTGGATATAGGTGTAAGATGACAGATGCCTCGTGAGCGGAAGTTTCATTTCATCTTTGTTCCTTTTCATTTTCTTGCTGATCCTTCCCCGTAATACAAAAGTGTAACTCTTCATAAAATATGCATGTGAACATTAATAAGTGGGTTGATCAAACTCATTTGCTTATACAGTTCTTGGATATTCTTTGCACCCTCTGTTTCTCCATTTCCCGTGGTTACGATGTTGGCTGGTGGCCACTGTGTTTCACTATGAGACATGGTACTTTTGGAAGAAAAACAAACAAAAACTAGAACTAAGACATGTAATAAATGAAAATACATGTATACACCTAATCTCCAATGCAGCATACAAAGATAAGTTGAATTAGAGGTAAGTTGTCCTATGTGTGCAAAGAGCCAAAAGAGCTGCTTTAAATCAGAATAAAACTGTACTCGTAAGAACATGGAAGATTTTCTTGATCATCAAACTAGCAGAAACTGTATTCCTGCGCATGAACCATGAATTCACATAGTAGAGACACGGTACTTCACTAATATACATATATTTAGAAATCTTCAATCAATTTACTAAACCAAAAACCAACAAACTGGAACCATGGTATGACAAACTGGCAAATCAATCTAAATAAACAGGAGAGATTTTATGGTGTACAGATCATTAATATAACTCAATCAAAATTCAACATTGATATGCAACTCAATCAAATTCAACATAGTTCAAGTCCTGAAACCGATTCATCCAGACAAAGGTCATTCCCTTCAAATTGTCTGCATCAAGCAGAAACACTGTATATTTCAGATTTGCTGTAAACCTAGAATCAGGATGAACTTAACATCAAACATATACTACCCTTCCAGAGCGAGTAGACCTGTACAATTTATCGAGTTGGCGGTGTCTTTGATCCCTAGTTCACCGATAACAACATTCAAACTCACATAGCCAGTCCCACTTAACTGCTTGATCACAGCCTGCCTGAAAACATCAAAGGCATTGACCTATCCATCAGAGACTCAGAGTACACTAACAGTCCACACATAACTGCAGCAGAACAAAATTACAAGGATAAGATCCTAACACTCAGTATTCAGAATATCTAAACAATGAAACAGCAGAACATTAAAACGCCTTTTTTTTCCTGCTTTCTGACTTACCCTCGCCCGAGGGTAATACACATGTATACAAAGTAAGCTGGAAAAGTATGACCTGCAAAACACGATGTTACATGATCTCTTGAACCATCACAACTCCTAATCCTAATTGCAACCCTTATGCATAAGTACACCAGACTCTCAAGTAATTAAGGTCAACATTTGACAAAAAGAAAGAAGATCAAAGAGTAATGTTGTATAGAAATGAATCACTTTATATATATATATACCAATCAAAGAATGTGTTTGTACAAAAGAATCTGTGGAATAACTACAAGCTTATAAAGGCTACTATAACAGTTATATCATCATACTTGCCACCTTGATACGTCTCCTCCTCGGTATTGACACCCGCATTAGCAGCTGCCACAGTCCAGGGAGTGACGCCCTTCGTCGACACAGACACTTTTCTAGCTTCTTCCACCAGAGCTGCAGCTATCGCTTCAGGAGCCCGCCCGTCCCTCACAGCTGAGCTGACTATTTCTTCAATCTGAGCATCAAAAAGGTTGTCAAAGAGGCCATCGGTGGCAGCAACAACAATGTCCCCAGGATCAACCTCAAACCTCAGCCAGTAAGCATGCCTGGGCTTGAGACGTGTGGAAACCCCCAATTGGTAAGGGCAGTTGAACCTAAACTGCTGGATTGGGGATCGATACACGACCTCGTCACCACGGACAACCAAGAACCCGGAATCCCCAAGACTAACATAGTGCAGGTTGTTATCCTTGAGGTTAATTATGCAAATGGTTGAAGCTCCCGGGGCGTCACTGTTATCATATGCGTAATTGAGAACATCAGTAGGATCTACATCAGTAGGATCGTACTCAACGTACTCATACGCTTGATCCATCAATTCCCTGGCGTAAACTCCAGAGTCGATCCCCTTCTTCAGCAACCCGCCGACTCCATCGGCCACTCCGATCGTATCGGAGCAGATGAAATGGGCGTCTTGGCCCAGGGGTAGTTCCGGGTCTTCCTTCGGGAGGCAGTGGGCGGCGGCCATTAACCGCAACTTTCTTGCCCGCTTGATAACCGGGCCGCCGCTGCCAAAGTCTGAGACAGAATCTTCCCGGAGCCGCTTTGTGCCGGTGGTACTTTCTGGGATTTCGCCCAATTGTTCAGTAGCTAGGGTTTTTCCGAAAAACAGCGAACCCATCGTGCAGATTGAAAAGCGGGCGAGGAAGAACTAAGAAACTTGAAATTAGGGTTTCTCGGATTTTCAGAGAAGGAAGAGGAGAGGCGGTGGAGGGAGGAAGGAAGAGAGAGGGAATGGGAAATGGATGTGGAGGGGGTCGACCGTTGCTCTATATAAAATGCAAGTGGGAATCTGTCGTGAACCGGTGAAGCTCCGGCACGATATTCCGGTTGGTTTGGCCGGAAATTACCAGAAAACGGTTAAACAGAACTGAAGGGAAGAGAGAGAGAATTTCAAACAGAAAAATAACATTTCATTGATTCCCAAAACGGAGAATGAGTTGATCTAACTACCCAACACCTCTTTTATCAGCAATTCATCCCAGCTAACAAACTATGCTAACTGATCTAACTGATTTTCCTCACAAAAGGTCAACTTGCCCTTTCTGGCAGTTGACCTTGTACAATTGACTAAAATACCCCTGAACTTAGAAGTATTAACAAAAAGACTTAAAAGATTTGCAGCTTCAGTCCTTCTGATCACAACAACACCTCCTCCTTAGCTTGAAGCTGACCTCAGCTTCTGAACTGGGGAAATTGTTGCTTTATGAAATCAGCTTCCTCCCAGGAGGCCTCCTCTTCTGGTAAATCCTTCCATGCCACCAACCATTGAGTCACATAAACTTGATTTTTGAAACACAACCTTCTCTGCAATATCTTAGCTGGTTCAAGCTGAGACATATCTTCAAAATCTTCAATAGGTAGAGGTGAAGTCTCAGCAGGAGGATTCCCTATATGTTTTTTGAGCAAGGAAACATGAAAAATGGGATGCACCTTGCTATGAGCTGGCAATTGCAGAAGATAAGCTACCTCTCCAATTCTTTTCAGAACTTTGTAAGAACCAAAAAATTTTGGAACCAACTTGAAACTTTGCCTGTGAACCACTGGCTGTTGTTTGTACTTGTGGAGCTTCAAATAGACCCAATCCCCCACCTCTAAAACTCTTTCACTCCTGTGTAAGTCAGCAAACTGCTTCATTCTAGACTGTGCTTCTTGCAGATGCTTGTGGAGGAGCTGATTCACCAACTCTCTTTGCTGTAACAGATTCTGAGTTGCAGGAAAAATGACATCAGTCAATACACCTAAAGGCAATGAAATAGGCTTGACCCCATACAATGCTTCATATGGAGACAGATTTGTTCTAGAGTGTACTGTAGTATTGTACCACCACTCTGCAGTGCCTAACCACTCACTCCAAGTCTCAGGTTTGTCTCCACAAAAACACCTCAAATACTGCTCCAAAGTCTGGTTCATTCTTTCTGATTGACCATCAGTTTCAGGATGATAAGCAGTAGTAAATTGTAGCTTAACTTGTAATAAAGACATCATTTCCCTCCAAAAATTGCTGGTAAAAATTCTATCTCTGTCGGTAGTAATAGAATCAGGAATTCCATGCAGCCTTCCAACTTCATTTAAATAAATCTTGGCAATCTGAACTGCAGTGAAAGGATGACTCAGTTTCACAAAGTGACTGTATTTAGTCAGTCTGTCAACCACCATCAATACTGTATCATAACACTTGGAGTTTGGAAGTTTCTCAATAAAATCCATTGTAACTTGCCTCCAAGGATGAGAAGGAATTGGTAGAGGTTGCAACAGACCTGGAGGTAAGCAGTTCTCATTCTTATTTTTCTGACAAATTTCACACTGTTGTATATATTGCACAATCTGATCCTTCATGTGAGGCCAATAAAATAGAGATAAAACTCTTCTGATGGTAGCAGTTTGACCAGAGTGTCCCCCAATGGCAGATGCATGCATAGCAGCCATAATATCATGCCTGATATTTCCACTTTTTCCAACCATCAACTTCAGACCTTTTTTCAGAACTCCCTGAGCATAAGTAAATTCAGTTACTCCCTGAGGATCCAATATCAACTTACTGATTAAGGCCTGACACTCATCATCATCTTCATAACTTTTTTCCAACTGCAACATCCAAAGTGGTATTAATGAAGAAGAACTATGTTGCTGATGAGTGCTGTTACAAGAAATCATCTCAGAAACACTGCTGCCTTTATCAATTTCTGAGACACTGTTATCAGAATCCACTGGAAGCAATTTACCAGTTTTGTTGAATTCTTCCAACTGCAAATTGGTTACAGAAGGACCATAAAAAGAGGCATGCCTAGACAAAGCATCAGCAGCAGCATTATTCTTACCAGCTTTATACTGAATCTCAAAACTGAGACCTAAAAGCTTAGTAATCCATTTGTGTTGTAAAGCATGAGTGAGCTTTTGTTCTATCAGGTATTTTAAACTCTGATGGTCTGTTTTGATAATGAAATGGCTTCCAACCAAGTAATGCTTCCACTTGTCAATAGCTAATACCACAGCAAGCAATTCTTTTTCATAAGTACTTAGCCCTTTATTCTGTTGGTTAAAACCCTTGCTCAGAAATGCAATTGGTTTATTGTCCTGCATTAAGACTGCTCCCATACCAACCTCTGAGGCATCAGTCTCTACTACAAACACCTTATCAAACTCTGGTAACTTCAATACTGGAGCAGTAGTCATGATTTCCTTAAGTTTATTGAAAGCAGAAGTGGCCTCAGCTCCCCATTTAAAAGCATTTTTCCTGAGCAGTAAGTGTAATGGTTTGCAAATAATGCCATAGTTATAAATGAACCTTCTATAGTAGCCTGTGAGACCTAAAAATCCCCTGAGCTCTTTAACAGATTTTGGCAAAGGCCATTGTTTAATACAATCAATCTTATCTGAATCAACAGCCACTCCTTCACCAGATATAACATGACCTAAGTAATCCACTTTCATGCTTGCAAAAGAACACTTGGATAACTTTGCTTTCAACTGATGCTGTGCCAAAATGTCTAACACTACTTTCAAGTGCTCCTTATGCTGCTCCAAAGTTTTGCTGTAAACTAATATATCATCAAAAAATACAAGCACAAACTTTCTCAAATACTTCTCAAAAATCTGGTTCATTAATGATTGAAAAGTGGCTGGAGCATTTGTCAAACCAAATGGCATGACCAGAAATTCATAATGACCTTGATGTGTAGAAAAAGCAGTTTTTGAAATATCAGAATCCTTGTCTCTAATTTGATGATAACCAGCTCTCAAATCCAGTTTTGAAAAATACACAGCCCCATGGAGTTCATCAAGTAATTCATCTATTACAGGGATTGGGAATCTATCCTTCACAGTAATATCATTCAATTTTCTATAATCCACACACATTCTCCAACTGTTGTCTTTTTTCTTCACCAAAATAACTGGAGAAGAGTAAGCACTGTTGCTGAGCTGAATTATTTTATTGTCCATCATTTCCTTGACCTGCTTATCAATCTCCTCTTTATAGGCATGTGGATACCTGTAGGGTTTGAGTTTAAAAGAAGTAGCATCAGGCTTTAAAAGAATTCTATGATCTACTGCTCTATTTGGAGGTAAACCATTAGGCATAGAAAAAACTTCAGGAAAAGCAAGCAGCACCTGTGTCATTTCAGATGGTAAGTTGAGATCTTTCACTTCTTCTGCAAAAAGCTTCTTCTGAACCTTCTTTTTCTGTTCCAGTTGATGTCCTTCCAGTGCCATAACTCCAGCCAAAAGTCCTTCCTCTGTTGCTGCCTCACTTTCCAATGCTGTTGCCTCAGTTGCAGAAACTTTTCTTTTCCCTCCAATGGCCTTGTTGTCTGTTATTTTATGTCTGCATCCCACAGTACTTCCCTCCAGCACCCAATAATATCCTTGACTTAGAATAGCAACCTTCCTATTTCCCCAATCAAAAGTGACTGGATCAAACCTAGACAGCCAATCAACCCCAAGAATAATATCATGGCCTCCCAGAGACATAACCTTTAAGTCAAAAACAAATTTATGATTTCTCAGCTGCCATACCACTCTAGGACACAAAGTACTCCCTTTCACAATGCTCCCATTAGCAATCTTCACAGCAAAGGGACTGATCTGCATAGTTCCTAACCCCACCTTTTTAATCACTGCTGGATCTATGAAGCTTTCTGAGGCACCAGTATCCAACAGTATACTCACCACTTCATCATACATAATACCATAAAATGTCATGGTATGAGGTTTAGGCTGCAGCTTATCAATATGACCTTCAACAGGTGCACTGGCCCCTACTGAACTGAGGTTAATTTCTTTCTCATTTGGCTCATCATCCAGTAAGGCTAAACTTCCATCCTCATCTTCAACTACCATAATAGCACCAGGCTCTAACTGCTCATCTCCTTCCATGAAATGAATCTCCACCATTTTACACACATGTCCAGGAGAAAAACTATCTCCACATTTATAACACAATCTATGCTCTCTCCTATACTGCTGTAACTCTGGTGATATTTTCTTGAACCTTTCCTGCCCACTAACTCCAGATTTCTCTTTCTGTCCACCCTTCCACAAATTTCTATCACTCAATCTAGCATTAGGCACTTGATGATAAGATGCTTGATGAGGCTGCACTCTCCTTTTATTAGCCATTTCCCATTTCTTCTCCTCCCACATAGCCAACTCTACTGCCTGTTGTAATGAAGTTGGTTTTAACATCATCACTCCAGGTTTGAGATCTTCTTTGAGACCACTAACAAAACTAGAGATATAGTACTGCTCAGTAGGCCTCAAATTCCTATCAGTGAGCAAATTCCTGAGTTCTTCAAACTCCTCTAAATATGCCCTAACTCCAGCCTTCTGATACAGCTTATTAAAATCCTGAATTTCATCCCTCAACTGCAAGGGTGAAAATCTCTGCAACAACATCTCCTTAAACACTCCCCAATCTTGGATGTTCTGACCTAGAATAGAATTTTGGAACCAAATCCTAGCCTTATCACCCATATACAGCTCAATAGTAGACACCTTATGCTGATCAGGAATTTTGTAGTAATTAAAGAAAGTGCAACACCTACTCAGCCAATCCCTAGGATTATCACCATTGAAACTATTCAGATCCACCCTTGCTCTCTGAGCTTCAGCACATCTTCCATACCTAACTCTCCAATCATCATCAGTATTCCCCATAGGCATCTCATTCCTAGCAAACTCCCACTGTCCTCCAAAATTATTCTGAAACCCTAGACTACTATCCATCCTAGGTCTATTTTCAGTATGATTGACATTCACAAATGATGCAGCTTCAACATTATTATGCACTTTTCTAGGTTCAGACTGGAAAACTCTATTATCATGCATAATTTTTGGATTGCTCAACACATGCACAGAACCTCTCAATACTGGATTAACCAACTCAAAAGGAGGATCAACAGGAGCCTTACCCAATAATGGTGGTGGTGAGCTATGGCTTGGTCCTGCTACATCTGAAGCTGGTGATGTTTTCTGCCAATTAAGACCAGCAAGTTTAGCTGTCTGCACCTCCAATTGTTGCTGAAAAACTTGCTGCAACTCCAATTGTGAAGCACGCAGCTGCTCCCTGAACTCCGCCTGTGTCAAAGTCTCCCGGAAACGCTCACCAATTGCACGGAATTCAGCATCCTGCTTGCCGATCACATCTTCTAGTTTCTCTTGGAGATTGCGCGTCACCTCAGCAGTTTCAGCCACTGCTCCTTCCAAGCTTCTCAGCTCTTGTTCCATAGCTCCCGATCTCACTGATTTGGGCATTACAGGTGCGAGAAAAGTGCTCTGATACCAAGTTGTCGTGAACCGGTGAAGCTCCGGCACGATATTCCGGTTGGTTTGGCCGGAAATTACCAGAAAACGGTTAAACAGAATTGAAGGGAAGAGAGAGAGAATTTCAAACAGAAAAATAACATTTCATTGATTCCCAAAACGGAGAATGAGTTGATCTAACTACCCAACACCTCTTTTATCAGCAATTCATCCCAGCTAACAAACTATGCTAACTAATCTAACTGATTTTCCTCACAAAAGGTCAACTTGCCCTTTCTGGCAGTTGACCTTGTACAATTGACTAAAATACCCCTGAACTTAGAAGTATTAACAAAAAGACTTAAAAGATTTGCAGCTTCAGTCCTTCTGATCACAACAGAATCACCATCAGGGCCTATGGGCCGCGCTGGAGACGGTAGCAGCGGCCCAAAATTGGTTTTTGACCCACTTGCCCTTTCAGTTAGCAAGTCAAACGCCCAGTCAACATTAAGCCGAATGGGCAACAACTCACATGCCCAAATTCTTTAACAGTGTAACGGTCCAGAAGCCCACAAGAAAATAAAAGGATTGGAAGCCCAAAAGGAGGACTTAGTGTCATGAGCAGCCCGATCATCAAGGGTAGAATAGTCATTTCAGTATGATGGGGCAATCTAGTATATATGATCATAGATCAAGTTCAGCTTATTTCCCAATAATCTCAGCTAGAGTAATCTCAATTCAGCTTGAATAATCTCAGTTAAGCTAGAATAATCTCAAATCAGCCAGAATAATCTCAGCTTAGCTGGAATAATCTTAGTTCAGCTGGAATAATCTCAGTTAAGCCAGAATAATTTCACTTAAATTTATTCTATATATCAATTTTTTTCTTCATTCAATTCGATATAATTCATTGAATAATTTTGTATAGTTAAATATAATTCAATATATTTCTACTCTATTTGATTGGATTTTCACAAATTCAATGTAATTTCCTTAAAAGGATGTATTTTATCTTTTATCAAACATGATGCGAAAAACCTTATAGTCGATTTGTTTTTATTTCATCTTATCTTAACTTGTGTAAGTGAACCAAATCCATAAAATATGGAGTTATATTATTACTTCATACATATCGGATATTCATAAATTAAAATCAATTGCATACACTACTAGGAAGGGAGGCGGCGTGATGCTAGAATCATATTCGGTGAGTTTCTTCTTGATGCTACCAGTAAGCTCCGGGATACCAGCCCCGGTATGAGTTGTCCGGGGAGAGCTGGAATCCTAACCCGCGGCGGATCTCTCACCCAGAACCTGCAAAACAAAGCCCCCAGGGTCACTCGAGGGTAGACGCTCCGGCGTGATGATGAAGATTGGACTTTATGCAGAGGAGAGAGAATATGAAGAAATACAGAGAGTATTTAAGTCTGATAGAACCTACCTATTACTGTTGGTCACTCCTTTATTTATAATGGCAATGATCAGAGAGGGTTTAGGCTAAGTGGTCCTCTTCTTGTCGTACACTCGGGGTTGGGGGGTCATTATCATGTCCTTCTTGTACCCGGGTGTGTCCAAGATAGCTGATGTCATGGGAGGACCACTGGTGGGCTGGACTCTCTCTTGCTCCTTGCTAATACACTTTGCGGGCCTATGTATGGGCCTCAACCCATATCACCACTAACCCCCCGAGACCCTGGCTTCCGGGGCTTGGCCCGGGAGACTGGGTCTCCGAAAGAAACCTAGCGGGCTATTACGTAGCCGGCCCATGTCTCCACGCGCCAGTTGCGCGTTCTTCGCGCGTGCGTCTCTTCATCGTCTGCTTTCCATTAATGCTCATTATTGCGTTTCTCGAATGGTGGGTCTGCTTTTTCAAACTCCAAGAAATTCTTTGTATCCTCCTCTATAAATACCGATCGTAGATTTCGTTTTCACCTTCTTATTTCACAAAGTGCAGTCGCTTTTGTTTGCAATTGCAAAATTTTCTGTCGTCATCTTTCACTTTTCCATCTGTTTGATATGAGTCGTAGCGCTTCTACCATAGTAGACGATCATTCCCTGGACATTGAAGTTCTCCCCATCGAAGATCTCCCTCCCCGTTTAACCAGTGGGAAAGGATTGATGACGTCCAAGGTAACCGTGGTGTATGGTGCCCCTGTTCCTCCTGACTCCCAAGATCCCAGAGAGACCCCGGTGGATGACTCTTTCCGGGAACTCATCAAACGGATGTATGTCCCGCTATCCTATGACGCGGGGCTTGAACCGTTTAGTGGCGATATGGCGTCCCGGGCTTGTGTGCCCCGGCATCTGTTCCTGCACGGGCTCACCTTCCCTTTGCCACCGTTGTTCACCGAGTTCTTGAATTATTACAACATATCCTTCACCCGGGGGGCATCTAATTAAAAAGAAGAAGATTGATCCACGTTCCCAGGATTCGTCCCGGGTTCCCAGAAAGGAGATGCTTGAAAAATCCACTGCTGAAAGCCATCTGGGACCTGTGACCGAGATCAAGGCTGGCTCTTCTTCCCGCACTATTCTAGTGGATGACTCGCAGGTGTGGATACTTGTGTTTTGTATATATGTCATTTTTCTTGCATATTTTTAAAATGCATGTTTCCATCCTTATATAGGATCATGCTTTCACACTGTTTGGCTTCCCCAGGATGTGTGAGTTGATCAACGAGGCATGTGACTCCATGTCAACTACCCTTTCCCAGGAGATGGAAAAACTGAGGGCGCAGAATGCCTCCCTTTGTAAGGAGCTTTCCATCGCCCACAAGGAGCTTTCCCGTGTAAAGCGAGATGCGCAAATCACCGGTGAACGTGGTTTGGCTCTTGCTCAAGAGGCTCTCTGCCGGGCATTCCTTGACCGGGTTTTCACGAGCCCCTCCTTCGAGGAAATACTGCTGGCTCTTTGCGACGTTTCCAACGAGGCGGCCCTGCATTCCGCTTACAAATCTGTCCGGGAGTATGTTCCCCGGGAGTATAGGGCGGAGTTTCGAGATGCCTGGTACCGTCCCAAGTCAGATGGGAGGTTTAACTATGCTATGGACCAGTTCATGAAGAATGGCCTGCAAGGGATCTCTCCCGGGTTATGACTGTTTTCGAAGGTGTCAAGAGTGTGGGTCCCCAGGACATAACTTCGTTTGCTGAAGATGTCGCCAAACTGGCGCAGGTTTGGGAGGATCCTGGTCCAAATGATCTGACCAACCTGGCTAGCATCGAGACCCCGGCAGCTTCTAAGGAAGAAGAGGGAGGTTACGACGAGCAGGACGACCAGCCTCGGCCCAGGATGTTGAGCAAGAGCCTCCGGAGAATGAAGAAGCCCAAGCTTCCCCGAACGACAACGAGGCCCAGCGAGGGGAACCATCACCCCGGGATGAGGATGAGGACACTGACGAGGACGAGGAAGTATAGTCTAGATACTTTGTCCTTGTAATTTCATTTTGCTTTTTATGTTTTGAACTGTCGTTTCCCCGGGCTCCCCCCTGAACGGTTCTCTTTTGTTACTCAGGGAGGAAAAGAGAGCTCTGGGGATGAGAGCGATGACTCCAACGATGTAAGAGTCTCTCTCTTTTTTCATTTTTAGACATAACTTTTATCCAACTTTTATCAAGTTTTTCAAGTTATGAATGCTTGTTTTTTACATGTTCTGTTCTTCTTATGTTGTCAAGTTGCGTATGAGTTTTCTTGCTTGTGTAGCCCCGGGATAATCCTCCCGGTCCTATTCCTTCCGGGGCCATGCCGGAGAAAGAGACGTCGTGTCCCCGGTGTGTGGAGTTAGAAGAACAGCTAAGTCGTTGGCAATTGGACGACATCCAAACTCATTATCTTTTGGTTCAATCCGGGATCGGGTCGGTGATAGATGAGTTCCCAGATGTCACTTCGTTAGTAACAAAGCTCCGGAAAATATCAAATCAATTTGGATCCCTTTCCCGATGTCAATCCCTGGCACGAGACCGGGTAGACGCTGTTTTAGATGCTGACAAGACCATTTCAATGCTCCAAGCCGAGCATGATGCTTTCAACACGACTCAAGGATGAGTTTGACTTGGTGTGGTCCGAACTTCCATTTTATTGCGACGAACTCAAGTGGCTAGAGAAGAGGGGCGATCCACTCAAAAGGAATTTGAAGCTGGAAAGGGAGAACCGGGAATTGGCGGCCCGGAACTTAATCTTTCGAGAGAACTTGGTTACTCTTCAACTAACTTATCACCTGACCGGGTTGCGTTTGGGCCGGGTCTCACCCCCGTTATACACTAACTTTCCCCGCGAGGTTGGGGCGTTGTTAGTGCGTATGTTTCGTATGGGTTGGAACGACCCCGAGTCCCGGTATCGCCCTGCTTTCGAGGAAACTGTCGCGTGGTGGCAGCGTCAAAGAGAAGGTTGTTATCTCTCCCCTTCCTTGGTGCTCACTCCGAATCGGGTTTCTATAGATTTTACCGTGGAAAGGTATCTCGGGTGTCGTGTATCTGTTGATCCGGAGGAATCTGCTCGAAGGGTGTCTAGACTCCGGGTAGATGCTGCCAGAATCACGAGCCTTTATAGCCTCCGAGGAGGCCGCCAAAGAACAACGATGTTTAGCCCGGGAAAAGAGCAAGGGTATTAAACAAAGTTGTTGCCAAAAAGAAGAAACCTCCCCGTGCCCAAGGAGCCATTGTTATCGGAGCCCCCCGGAGGGTATCGTCGCCTGAAGTTTCGTCCTCAAATGACGATTTTGATCCATATGACGAGGCTGGGCCTTCTGGTGTTGGTCCTTCAGGTTTTCCCCGGATAGGCAATCTAGAGCTAGAAGTCATCCAGTTGGTGCAGATTACCCCTTTGATATAGTTTTGTTTTCTTTGTAATTTTCGGGGTCACGCCCGTAACCCATTTTCGGATCGTACTTCAGGCCGCATTCCGTTCATATCCCATTACGAAATTCAAACCCGATCTCAGTCCGATAGATTTACAAAATTTACCCTTTACAACGATCTTCGATCGTGACACTTAGAAACTGACCTCAGTCCACCATTGACTAATCTAGTTAGTCAACTAATTTTGGATCAAGAAGACCATGCCCAAATAAGAGGAAGCTCATCTCCACTCCAATCTTTGCACCTCATTCAGAACACCTAAAGAAGGTACCCTCAGGAGGACCGTACACTACCAGAGTTATTCCGGCCAACTAGAGGCGAGAATGGCATTGACGTCGGGAACGGTGACTGGGAGATTTTGGGACCGGCCATCGGACACGAGCCCAAACCCTTGCACCTACGGCCGGATATCTGTCACCCACCAATTGACGGAGTAGGGGAAGCAACAGTCGTAGCACCGACGGAGTGTTGGCTTTTTGCGCCACCGATTTGGGACAGACAGGAAGAGACAGCAAGGTCGTAAGCCACCACCATACACACCGCTATGCCTGGAAACAAGTAACTGCTAGCGGCAACACAGAACGAGAGGGCTTTGGGTCATCGAAACCGATGCTGACTAAGCTTTGGGACGGCGGGACATCGGTGGCGTCACAGTCCGGAAACAACCATGTGGCACAACCATTGGAGGGGGAAGTGATGTAACCACTAGGGGAAAGAAACTAGGGGATCTAATCGGAGAGGGAGGCAACAGAAAAAAGTGGCAGTGGAGGAAATTGACAAGGCCGACTTCTGTGGGACCCTCAAGGGCAGGGATATTGAGCTTCAAAGAAGAAGAAGAAGAACTACCAGACTGACGCCGAGAAAGCCTACACTACTAATAAGAAAGTTGCTTGATGGAAGTTTGGGAATATGTCCATTTCCGAGCGCTAGGGACAAGACCAAGTCAGAATGTTCACAACACAGCCTCAAGGACTTGTAGGTGGAGAAGGGTGAGTTATGTCGGAGGGTCAGCATGCCAGGATGGACTGGGCTATGGGAGAATGCTAGCAGCTAGCTCTCTTTCAATGAAAAGTAAGGGTGATTTGGTGAATGAGCTGACTGAGGTGGCTTTCCATAAGAAGAGATGTATCCAATAGGATGAGGGTGAGACAGTGGAAGAAATAATTAGATATTTCACAGTAATTGATCGAGTGGCTGGGGCAGAACATGGAGAGTTTACAGTAGCAGGAGCCAGAGTCTTTGCGGATACTATGGAGATTGTCACGGCAGCAGAGGAGGCTGGAGAAGAAGTGGCAACGTTGACTACTACATTGTGAGGTACTTCACTAATTGGTCCAGAATAACTATCAGAGGGTTGTCGCGCCCTCTGACAGTGATTTCTCTAAACACCCTTTTTTAATCAGTATAACCCTAATATTTAATTTCTTATGGAGATCAAGTGTTATTGTAGTAAGCTGTCTAACTAGCTTAACGGTTCTTATTTAGATAGTTAGGATGTAGTAGACTCTGTGGGTTCTCGTGGTGGGTTTTGTGTAGTCTGAACACAAGATATCCGACTTGTTGTAGTTAAGAAGTGTCAGGACTATTATATTTGTAATATTATCTCAGTAACGGGTCAGGAATGAGTCCTCACTTTTCTATTTGGACATCCAGATAGACCTAGTAAGAAAAGGATATGGGATAACCTAATGGCAGACTTGGTGACGAAAAACCAAACCTTTAGTCATTACAGAAGACTTTAACCAAGTAATAGGCAACGAGGACAAGCTTGGAGGCGCGGCTATAATGGATCAAGATACGGAAAATATTCGAGATTTAATTGACCTATTACAAATTCGGAAGATCGAAAATCAAGGCCAGTGGTTCACATGGTCGAATGGGAGGGAGCGGGGCCAGCACATCATCGCAAGACCGGATAGGGGGTTTGCAAACCTCGCATGGTTTTCCAGATTGCCGAAACATAGGCTAAACAATTTAGCAATCTTAAGATCAGACCACGGCCCACTAATCACGGAGACACACTTTGAACCAAAACCTAAAAGACCAAGAGGACGGAGCCGCTTTATGCCGGTGGTACTTTCTGGGATTTTACCCAACTTTTATATTATACTTACTTGAGAATGTCTCAATTATTCACATAAATAGTTGCTAGAACACAACCCAAAGCATTTATCAAATAATGCTTGACTATCACATAAGTGTTTTATCAATGATGCACACTAAATTAGCACATCTTTCTTGGAATATTACGAATCAAAGATACTTTCAGACATCTTCAGAATACAATCCTAGCACTTGATTATAATATTGAATCTTAACAGAGTCATGATAACATACTAATTCTATGCTAGACTTGAGACACATGTATCTAAGTCGCAACGTTGCAAAAATCTACACTTTTTTTTTCAGAAAGGCACAGACCAAAGATAAAATAAAATCTGGGAAGCATACGAATGCCAAACATATCACATTTTGCACATAAACAGAAGATTATACTCTGCATGACAAGACAATGCAAGAGGAGAAGGAGCTACCTTGGTTTTAAGAACTCGAAAATGCTCATCCTCCACATTCTGAGCAAACTCGAGGTTGACGCTCTTCACATCCTGATACCTCTCCTGCAAAAACAAGAACCATGGCTATAAACCAATCCCTTCCAAAACACACTCATTTCAGTAACTAAAACAAGCCCACTAACCAGCGAAAGAGCAGCAACAAGACGTTCCCCAGCTCCACTGGTCTCCCGCAAATCAATCGCCTAAAATCAGAAACAAGAATCAGCAACTACACCATTCCAGACTGGAAAACAAAAGATTTCTTCCAATAGAATTTGGGAGCTTCTGACTGACAACTGTTAAATTTTATTCTTCTAAATGTGAGTATCTAATTCCATTCAAATCAACGATATAACTGACACAAATGAAAAAAATAATAATATTTTTTAAACGCCAAGTAGAATCAACTGTGTCCTTCCACACAAATGCTCAAATGTGAAATTAATCCATATTAAAGAGTATCAAGCTGGTGGTGTCTTTGCATCGATAACAATAACATTCAAACTCACGTAGCCAGTCCCACTCAACTGCTTGATCACAGCCTACTTGAAAACATCAAAGGGTTTCACCTATCTAGCAAAACCCAACAGTCCAGAGTACACTAACAGTCCACGCATAACTGCAGCAGAACAAAATTATAAGGATAAGATCCTAACACACAGCATTCAATATATCTAAACAATGACAAAAAGGTATGATCTCCAAAACACGATGTTACGTGATCTCTTGAACCATCATCGCAAATCATAAACAGTAATATATAACCACACCAGACTCTCAAGTAACTAGGATTAACATTTGACAAAAGGAAAGAAGATCAAAGAGTAATGTTGTATAGAAATGAATCACTTTATATATATATATATATATATATATATATATATATATATATATATATATATATATATATATATATACCAATCAAAGAATGTGTTTGTACAAACAAAAGAATCTGTGGAATAACTACAAGCTTATGCAGGCTACTATAACAGTTATATCATCATACTTGCCACCTTGATACGTCTCCTCCTCGGTATTGACACCCGCATTAGCAGCTGCCACAGTCCAGGGAGTGACGCCCTCCGTCGACACAGACACTTTTCTAGCTTCTTCCACCAGAGCTGCAACGATCGCTTCAGGACCCTGCCCGTCCCTCGCAGCTGAGCTGACTATTTCTTCAATCTGAGCATCAAAAAGGTTGTCGAAGAGGCCATCGGTGGCAGCAACAACAATGTCCCCAGGAACAACCTCAAACCTTAGCCAGTATGCATGCCTGGGCTTGAGACGTGTGGAAACCCCCAATTGTTAAGGGCAGTTGAACCTAAACTGCTGGATTGGGGATCGATACGCAACCTCGTCACCACGGACAACCAAGAACCCAGAATCCCCAAGACTAACATAGCGCAGATCGTTATCTTTGAGGTTAATTATGCAAATGGTTGAAGCTCCCGGGGCGTCACTGTTATCATATGCGTAATTGAGAACATCAGTAGGATCGTACTAAACGTACTCATACGCGTGATCCATAAATTCCCTGGCGTAAACTCCAGAGTCGATCCCCTTCTTCAGCAACCCGCCGACTCCATCGGCCACTCCGATCGTATCGGAGCAGATGAAATGGGCGTCTTGGCCCAGGGGTAGTTCCGGGTCTTCCTTCGGGAGGTAGTGGGCGACGGCCATTAACTGCAACTTTCTTGCCCGCTTGATAACCGGGCCGCCGCCGCCAAAGCCTGAGACAGAATCTTCCCGGAGCCGCTTTGTGCCGGTGGTACTTCCTGGGATTTCGCCCAATTGTTCAGTAGCTAGGGTTTTTCCGAAAAACAGCGAACCCATTGTGCAGATTGAAAAGCGGACTAGGAAGAACTAAGAAACTTGAAATTAGGGTTTCTCGGATTTTCAGAGAAGGAAGAGGAGAGGCGGTGGAGGAAGGAAGGAAGAGAGAGGGAATGGGAAATGGATTTGGAGGGGCTCGACCGTTGGGAAATGGGAAATGTGTCAAAACTATTATATTTATAATATAATCTCAGTAACAAACGAGGAATGAGTCCTCACTTTCATGTTTGGACATCCAGATAGACCTAGGGAAAGGGATATGGGATAACCTAATGGTAGACTTGGCGACAAATACCAAACCTTTAGTCATTGTAGAAGACTTTAACCAAATAATAGGCAACGAGTACAAGTTTGGAGGCGCGATTGTAACCGATTGGGATACGGAAAATATTCGGGATTTAATTAACCTATTACAAATTCTGAGATCGAAAATCAAGGCCAATGGTTCACATGGTCGAATGGGAGGGAGCGGGGCCAGCACATCATCGCAAGACTGGATAGGGGGTTTGCAAACCTCGCAAGGTTTTCCACATTCCTGAAACATAGGCTAACCAATTTAGCAATCTTAAGATCAGACCATGGCCCACTTATCATGGAGACACACTTTGAACCAAAACCCATAAGACCAAGAGGATGGAGCCGCTTTATGCCGGTGGTACTTTCTGGGATTTCACCCAACTTTTATGGCCCCAACATATGTCAAAAGAATAACTTTTAGCTCTAACATTTTAAATGCATAATTAAAAGTCCAAACATATCAATTTGATCAATTTATAGGCCCAACATATAAGTTTTATCAATTTATAGCCCTAAAACCATATATGTTTAAAAAATCAACTTTATGTAAAGGTGTTTTAGTAATTTTATGTTTAATTTCTTTCTCTTTATCCAAAACTTAACATCTAAAATATGAATAGATAAAAAAATAATCCTGAAAAGATACAATAAAACTCATATAATATGTTTTATGAAAAATGCTTATTTTAAATTAGATATGTATATATTTAATGAGAATTTGAGAATCGAATGAATATTAGATATATAATTTTTTAATTTATATTTTTTGACAAAAAATATAATTAAAAAACGCCCTTTATGAAAAATAATACCAGATTTTTTTTTGATTTTTTTCCCAAAAAATATTTATGTCTTAAAATTTTTTTTAGATATAATTCAGAAAAAATAAAATTAAAATAAATAAGAAATTACAAAAATGTCCTTACAAATGAATATTGGCTCGAGGTTATAAATTGATTAAATTGGTATGCTGTGGCTATCAATTGTGCATGTTAAATGTTGGGGTTAAAAATTGTTCTTTTGACATATGTTGGGCCATAAAAATCAATTTAGTCTTATTCCTACTTGAGAACGTCTCCACTGTTCACATAAATAGTTGCTAGAACACAACCCCAATCATTTATCAAATAATGTTTGACTATCATATAAGTGTTTTATCAAATAATGCTTGACTATCACATAAGTGTTTTATCAAATAATGCTATGAATCAAGTTGTCTTATAGTGTAGCAGGCCCGTACTTGGTTTAGTGATTGATGCACGAGAATCACCTCTTTTCGCGGTTAACAAGTTAATATCCTCTTGAGTGGTATTATAGTTTCATTGGATATTCAAACATGTAATTTAATTATTCTTATAATAAATTCGTTAAATTAAATATCAATTCCATTGTAATTGATAATGGACGTTTTCCAATATCATCATTGATTTATTTTTAAAGAACTCACAGAAACTTTGAGCCTCTAAAGGAGCATGATCGATATTAGTGGAAAAGGACATGCTTTGATGAATTAGAGAACTGGTTGCACATAAGAATACTCCCTATGTTTTTTTTATATAGTGGCACATTTGAAAAATAACATTATTTGACGGTAAGTTTGATCATCAATAATTTGTAATACGAATATTAAATAAATTTAAAATTTTGATATTTGAAAAGTACATGTTTAAAATCTTCCAAATGTATATCACATGATGATAATACTACTCATATAATACTTTTAATTGTTTGGTCAAAATTACAACAAATTTTATGATGAATAATAGCGTGCATTATTTAAAAAAATGAATTTATTTAAAGACGAACGGCACTGTTTTAACAGATTCAACTGGCAATTATCACCCAAAAAGAATGACTTTGTAAGTTTCTTCAAATAGAGACACTCCAACCCCCCACATTAAAACAAACCCACTATAATATTTTGACTTATCTGTTAATCCAATTCATTAGTTAAATTGATCAAATTTTACATTTTGAATTGAGCCAGTGGCAGTACTATATATAAGTGCTGGGTTGGAAGTAGCAAGAAGCAGTTAGAATTTTAGATAGTTTTATTTTGAATGGCAAATATGAACAATTTAAAGGATATTGGTAGTGATGATGTTTTTGCTGAGAGTAAGCAGTGATTTAGCAGAAGACTAGAAAGAATGCCAAGAAGAACTGCTAGGTTTATCGTCTTGCGTTCCTTTCATAAGTGAGAAGGAAAAATCTGCATCCTCAGTTTGCTGCATTCATCTGGCCAACAAGTACGACGACAAGCGCAAGTGCCTGTGCATGATGGTTAGAGACAGAAAAGAGACAGAAATGAAAAAGGCCTTGGCTTCAAGCCTAATGCTCTTGCATTAGCCCTTCCTTCCATCTGCCATATCAAGACTAATGTCACTCAATGCATTGGTTGGTACATATGCTGAACTTTGTTCTTATTCTTTCTTCCACTCTGCATCTCCTTACTGTATATTCATTTGCAGGTTTCCTCGGTATGGATCCCAACTCAGCAGATGCTCAGATTTTCAAGAAACCGTACGATAATATCTTTGGAAACAGCAGCACTAAATCATCTACAACTGGTAAGATCATTTCATGCTGTTTAGGGTATTATCAGTTTTTAGGGATTCATCTTATACTTTATATTTTTATCGATACAGGCATTTCTGCAAGTACTGGAGAAAGTTCAAGGAGATGGCTCAACATGGGAAGTATAGATGATTCAAGGAGATGTAAGCATCCTCACATCTGAAAATTTCACTTTTGTTTGCAACTTGAGTCAGTAATTTCATCTCAGTAAAAATAAATAAAAAATCAGGCCTGGAAACTTTGGAATGAGAATGAGGCAGTGAATTTGGCATTTATAGAAATACTCGATCCATTTATGGAATGGGAATTCCAGAGATGTGTACAAGATGGGCTGTTGTGTGTTCAAGAGTCTGCGGATGATAGACCGAATATGTTCAACGTGCTTCTGATGCTCAATGGTGACACTGACACTAGAGACCTTCCAAATCCAAAAACACCACCAGCTTACACTGCTGCATCACAGTGATCTTGTAGTTGGACCTGATGTAAAGCCTGAACTTTCATGGAAGATGGATTGCATTTTAACAATATTAACAATAGCAACACATTGCCAGAGGAACTCTCACTTTAAATAAGGCCTATGTTTATACTCTACATGCATGAAATAACTGTAACAGTGAGGAATTGCACAAGTTCAATACCTTGCAAAGCTTTCCATTCTTGGAATAGTAGTCAACAACTGGAAGAGTTAGCGCCAGGAATACCTTTAGACGCTCTTATACAGTTTCTTCATTATCATCATTACGCCCCTAAAATCAAAAGGGAAAGAATCAGAAACACAGGACTGAAGAAAAAAAGAACGTTCTTAGATTCGTGCAAAGTCAAATGTCTAATAAAAGAGTCCATAACACCAAGAGCACTTACACATACTCACTATTTGAAGAGATTTCATGCCTCAACAAATCTCCTGCCCTTAGGTGAGTGAAGCCAAAGTTCTCGACTATCTTCATACACTGTGTGCCTTTTCCACATAAATGGCAGAAGCTTAGTACAGGAAGTTGATGATTGAAAACACATGCTAGTGTCTTCCTTAAATTTCAACTAACAATTTAAAGTCATTTATGATGATGTACTACATTCATATCATTAGATCATCTTATTCTGATTCAGTATTTGTTAATCTTTTTGAGATACTACCCACAAATGTGTATAATCTCCCCACAAGCTCTTTCCGTAAATAGTTAGTTATGCTAGAGCAACACCATTCTACATAGGCGAAAACATAAAAATTTATAGCTTCAGTTCTTAATTCACACAACAGGCATAAGAAAAGGAAACGCTTATTAACATCAAGAAACTGCATTTCTTTAAACAAATGCAGTGTTGACCCATACCTCATTATTGCAGTGGTTCTGATCTGGCATTTAATTATTGGTCTTACCAAAAAGTCTTTATAAGTGTTCTTACATGATATAATATTCCACAGTTCTGTTCTAAAATTCTTTTTTTTTTTTAAATTCCTGTCTTTGATTTATCAGCTTCTGCAACAAAAACAATTTCAGGTAGCATTTCAGAGACACTTTTGTAAGTAGCAGAAGAAGCGTTTGAACGCTGTCGAAGCTGTAACCGATGAAATTCTTCTGCAGAAGCTAGTTTAAGAGGTCAAGCCAGGATGAAAGGAAACATTATAAGACAGATACAAGACTTCTTGGGGAAATGCAGTATACAAGACCTGCAACTTGATGAGGTTTGTTGCAAAGTAAGAAATTTCAACACAAACAAGAGAAATATCAATATTTAAACTCCAAGCATCCACACACAATCAATTGCTCTTCAATTATAGCCCATGATGACCATCCTGAAAAGAAAAAACATGAATTTAAGGCAAAAAAATCAACAAACATGGCCTAAATGAATAATATTAGAATGAATTTATCATACTTTTGGTTTTCAAATAAGCTATTTTGAACTAAAGAAATAACATAAAAAACTGGTTAATTTATACGCAAAGCAACACAAACATCAAAGTGAAAATGATTAACTGACCTGCATTTCATTCTTGTGGTGGGAAAACTGAGATATCAAAGGTTTTTCTGTTAGTCTGTAAGAACTTGACCACTCGAATTCTCTTGAGAGAGTAAGCCACCCCAGGGCTGGTGCTGCGGTGAAGGCGAACTGACTGGAGACTCTGAATGTCTGCCATATTGCGCGGTATGCGCCTGAGCTGATAACTAGGCTCCTGAGTTGTGGAAAATGATCAGATGAAGCCTCCCACACTGTTAAGTCTGTTTGCCCAATGTGCAAGTGTTTGAGACGGAGGAAACCACCATTTTCAGTCTTCCAGTGCTCTCCAACAAATGCATATTCTTTCAGCTTCAGAATCTCAAGGTTCTCCATCTCTCCAAGAGTACTATGCATCTCTTTCCAGTTGAGTCGGGTGTTTGATAAAGTGATCTTGGTTAATTGCTTGGGAAACCTCATCTCGGGAGGAAGACTAGGGGAGTTGTTGCTATTCAGTAGCTTCAGATTTTCAAGATACTCCAATTTGTGCAAATACTCGAGTAAATTAGACTCACCATTGGCCTCACAAAGCTTGGCTAACGTCCCACTTACACCCAACTTCCTTAGTTTTGTAGTCCGATGAAATACTATCTGTTTACAACATTCAGGTGAAATGTAGCTCAAAGTCTGGACATTATTAATACCCTCCTCGGTCTCATGGCTTTTGCATGGAAAAGTGGCGGATGTATTGGTATGGAGATGTCTGAAATGCGGAAGATTCCAAATGTCTGCTTTGATTTCAAGGGTTGGAGAAGTAGTATTTACTATCAGAGTCTGCAAATTCCATAGGTCAGACAAGGTAGAAGGGAGGCTACTAATGGCTAAATATCTCAGATGGACTAGACCCCAAAGTTGATGAGGCAAACAAGTGAAGAAGAGAGATCCAAACTCCAACAGCTTAAGAAGCTTGAAATTCTTTGGGATCCATGATAGATCTTCATTCTCCACCTCAATTTCATCCCTGGAAAGCAACAAGAAAGAGCGAATATCCTTACTACTTGTAGAATTGAGGTATAAAAAATGAAAGATATTGACATTGATGGCAATGCGGCGACATCGATCCAAAATGTGGTGTCCCTTTATTCTTTTGATAATTCCAATTTCTAGGATAAGGTTTATTTTCGCGCCTTCTTGCTTGCAGAATTCATGGTGAACAGCAGTCACTAGGCATATTCCAACCTCTTTGAAACCTTCAGAAAATTTAGATCAACAAGTTGTTCCAAATATCGAGTCTTCTTCCTCTTGTAGTATAAACCCTTCTGCAATCCAGCTTCTTCAGATATGAGTATCTGATGTTCTGTAGAATCTATCAAGATCATCTGCTTCAGCGTTGAACGAAGCACCTTGTATACACAATCAACAGCATCCTCGCAGCCTTGAAGTGTTTTTCTGATCTCGCTCACCATATTCCAGAGGTAAGAGTACTCTTCTTCGCCGTCGTTATCGAAGAAACCGGAGCTGATACTGTCCACCAGGCTTTTCGCAGCTGAATCTTAAATCCGCATCTCAATTTTTTACTATGAAACTTGGGGTGTTCAAGTTCGGTATCGACAAAAGTGCAATGTTATCACTCATCAAGAGGGCTCGTCTCAAGCACAAATCCTGCTCAACCACACAGTTTTTCTACTCAGATAGAAAACTCTTTTCTAGAAGCCGCTACGTATAACTAGCGGTTAGCCCAACTACATCTTTTAATAATTTAATATTTATCATTTGGTAATATTATCCTCAGTTAAAAACTCCATCAATTCAATACTTTTAATCCCAATATTTTTTTAGCTCATTTTATTTGTTAATAATAAATATTTTATTATATTTAATTTTTTTCAATTCAGTTCAAATAAATATATATTTAATTTTTTTTTTCAGTTCATTATATTTATATTTTTCAGTTCAATCCAACATATTTATATTTTTTCAGTTCAGTATATTTATATCATTTCAGTTCAGTTAATATTTTTATATTTTTTCAGTTCAGTTCTGTATTTTTAAATGTTTTTCAGTTCAGTTAGTATTTTTTTATTTTTTCAGTTCAGTTCAGTATTTTTAAAAACATTTCAGTTCAGTTCAGTATTTTTTTGTTTTTCTAATTCAGTTCAGCGAGAAATAAGCTCTAGCAAACATGGCTGAAGATGGTGACGCTAGAAACGGGTAAAAGATATATTAAAATTGGTAAACCTGCGGGTTAGACCCGTGCACTTTTACCCGTATGAGTCCACTGACCCAACCCGTTTTACCCGTATCCATATTTTACCTGTATTCATCATATAAATAAAAAATAAATCTCGTTTTACCTGCAGATAACAGGTAAAAATTGACAGATATAATTAATTGTTGGATTAGGAACTTTTAAAATGCCCAAACTTTTCAATCCAAAAATAAAATTTTAATCGTGTAAATTACTGTTGATAATTATCATGTGAAAATATTACTTGATTAAATTTAATAGCCAATTTAAATTAAATTGTGGAGAGATTGACACGTACACACCGGTGGTTGGACAAACCAACAGTTATACGTACACTTTCCCCTTTTTCCACCGACTTGAAGAACTGCTCCCATTTTCTTTTCTTCTCTAAAGGTCTTCCTTTCTATTTTTCTATTTTACAACGTGAAAGTATTTTGAATAAGTTTGTTAAGATCAAGAGTAGAATATTAATTAATCTCTTCAGTCATCCTATTTTAGGATGATCTTGTATCAACTTAGGCAGTGGCGGACCCAAGATTTTACCGATAAGGGGTTCGAACTAATCATAGAAATTTGAATTTGAAATAATAAATGATATTATAAAAATAACGGTATAACAAATTAATTTATTTAGAAATAAAAGAATCATACATATAACGGACCAACTATTGTTAAAGAAAATATAAAATTTATTTGAATCTAACTTTCTCTCTTTGATCATCTCAAAAGGACTTTGATAATCGAATCAATGGGAATGGGCTGACTTTGATAATCGAATCAATGGGAATGAGCTCGCAATCTCTTTCAATATATAACATCAAAGAATCTCGCGGAAAATCATCTTCCATTCGACTACGCAGACTTGTTTTCACAATTTTCATGACTGAAAAGGCCCGTTCAAATTACAAAAAGCAAATCCTAATGACATTAGTATGTCTTATTACTGAAATGTTATAGGATTAACTAATATTCTTTTTAAAAAATATTACTAATACTAGCTAAATATTATCGTGCGTTGCACGATATATTTAATCTTTTTCTATTTAAATATAATGAACAAACTTATGAAAATGAGGATGAAGTGTGTTTAAACAAAAACCTCTTTAAGATAATTAACAAAATTATAGTAGCAAATTTCAAAAGATTATGAAATTGTCAATATATATCGTAATTGCCAGGTTATTCATCAAAGGTAATTATTATAAAATAATATATATAAAGATCAAAATGTAAGAAATTTATTTAATATTAAGTTAATAGATAAATATTTTTATAAGTACACATTTTAAGGGAAAAATGCTAGCGATCCATACATAATTAACATAGAAACACTATAATCTATATTTATAGTCTAATATATTTATATAATTTATGGTGATCTTGTAGTAATACAAAATATTTTCATGTATAATCTATATATCGCACATTCATATTTTCCTTTTGCAGACATGTTAATTAGCATGATGGACTGAAATTACCGTTTAAATTAGGTTTTTATAATGAGTTGTATTTGAAAAATAGTAGGTGGGTATTATTATATCAATCGGGCATAGTTTCTTTTCTATATATCAATTGATTCGTTTACATATACATATATATATATCTTTGTTAGTGAATCCACATTTAAAGCGAAATAAAATATACATGATTAAATTAGAGGCATTATTAGATTAATACGGGCATATATATATATATATATATATATATATATATATATATATATCAATTGATTCTTAACATATAACCAACTGATTTAGATTCAAACAATACATTGATTTATTCATTCAATTTTTTTTTGTTAAATTCAGTTCAATTTAGTTTATGAAGTAGGTTCATATATATCAACTGCTATATAATTAAGTTTTCAATGACCATGTAAGTGAGGATAATTTTGTAAGTTTATATCATATTTTGGACCATAAAAATAAAATACCGGATTGCGTACAGCAGCACCCCTATTTAATTAGAACCAGTTATATCCCTTGAGTTTATTATTTTTTTAACCTCACAAAACTGATTTTATTTATAAGTATATCGAAAACATAAATGTATTTAATTGAACTGAACTGGAATAATTTTATATTATATATCATTGCATGTAGTAAATATATATAATACATTTTAGTCAAAAATATAATCTACTTACCTGAATTGAAATATGGTTATCTGAATTAAACAAAAAAAGTAAATCAAATGTACTGATTTAAATTAACTAAAGAAAACAATACATATATTTAATTAGTGCTAAAATGAAAATATCTAAGTCTAAATATAGGATATTTTTACAGTGAAATATTCACTCTAAGTAGTGAATAAGTTTGTTTTTTTTATTCAAAATATTAGGGTAAAGGGTAGTATAGACTTTTCCATGTAAATATTGAGTATATATATGAGAGCCAGGGCTACCACATTGGTACGCATTTATCATTATCTGTACATGGTATCAAGAGTTTAGGTTTCGAAGGAAAAAAAAAAAACCGAATTTTTTTATTCTCTTTGCTTCTCCGATGGAAAACATCCCGTCGAGAGATGAATCAGGCCTGCCGCCGTTCAATCAGCCTGTCGATGGTTCTCTTCATCAGGTTAAAGCAGTGCCCAGTGACACCCGATTAACTTCCGCTGCCGCTGCGACGTCTCCAATTCAATCGGCTCTGACCGATTCATCGTCGTTGCTTCAATCGGTGTCACCGATGTTTACCCCGGCTCGATCGGCCGTTTCTGCGCCGCCAGCATCGCTAGGATTCTCGGCTATCCAGCCTCCAAGCGGTGCAACCTCGGCTGTCCAGCCTCCAAGCGGCGCCTTCAGACCAGACCAGACCAGACGCGCAAGGAGCATCCAGAACAGACGGCGCGTGGATCCCACGCGCCACAGACGTGGCCCACGCGTCAGGCGCGTGGATCTCACGCGCCCCAGACGCGCCCATACCACCAGTCGCGTGGGATACACGCGCCCCAGACCAGTGCCTCATCCCTGGCACGTGGAATGCACGCGCCGACGTGCCTCCAGGCGCGTGGGCTCCACGCGCCGACGCGCCGCCACTTTCTGGAGCGTGGGCTACACGCTCCGGCTCGGCTCCGGTTCAACAGAACTCATATGGCGCTCCATTTCAGCAGAATCAGTTTGTAGCCGCTCCGTTTCAGCAGAATCAGTTTGTAGCTGTTCCGTCTCAACAACTCCAACAAGGTTTCTCCCTTCCACACTTGTCTGCTCCAAATCCATCCAATTTAGTCACGATTCAACTGTCATCTCCAGAAGATTACTTGCTTTGGATGACTCAGATTACTTGTCTTTTGGTATCACACCAGCTACTCGGCTTTGTTGATGGTACTATATCTCTCCCCACTCCTTTTATTTATGATGCCAATGGGAGTATGATTCAAAATTCACAATATTCTGAATACTTACGTGTTGATCAAAAGTTAAGACTTGGATATTTGCTACGATATCTCGTAATGTATTTGTCGATGTTCATGAGCTGCACACTTCTCGTGATATTTGGGTTCGTTTACAGTCACGGTTTATGCAAACTAGTATGGCTAAATCTATGGAGTTGAAGGGTAGACTAACTAGGTTAAGAAAGGCTGAATCTCAGTCTATGGATGAATATTTGCGTGATGTTAAGATGTTAGCGGATTCTCTTGCTGCTATCAAGTGTCCTGTCTCCAATCATGACTTGGTTCAGTCAACACTCTTTGGCGTGGAGAGTGACCCTGATTATACTCATTTGGTGACTACTTTGATTCATTACCCACTTGAGCTGAGTTTCGATAATCTCCGTCCCAAGTTGTTACTCCATGAGCAACGTCTGAAACATTCGAAAGATCTTGCTGAGACTTCTTCCCATGCACTCGTGGCACTACAGTCATCTGGTTCCTCGTCTACTGGATCCAAGAGTTCAGGGGGTGGCAAAAATAAGAACAAAAACAATCGCAACAGAGGAGGTCGTGGTAACAATAATCGTGGAAATTCAAATCGCTCAGACGGATCAACGGTGGCCAGTGGAGCTGCAAATAACAACAGAAATCGTAACAATGGTATGAGTAATATTTCTGATTTGTCATGTTCATTATTGCCTTTCACCAACTGTGTTACTAATAATGCGTGCTCAGCAGGAAGTAATTCATCCAATGGCAGTTTTAGCTCTACTCCCTCTCCCGATTCTTGTTGTTTCTGTCTTACTCCAGGTCATGTCGCACAGTTCTGTCCTCACAGATATAATCCAAACTTTGTGCCCCCTGGTCAAGATAGTGTTACTAGAGCCTTCGCTGCCCTGTCTGTTGGTGGTGAAGCAAATGACTCTGTCTGGTATCCGGATTCTGGGGCTGCTTCGCACATGACTCATCACGAAGGTAAACTCTCTTTTACAGCCCCATATCATGGTTCAAGTTCTGTTGTTGTTGGCGATGGCACCACTCTCCCAATTAAACATGTTGGTAAAATGGAAATTCAAACACCCTCACGCCCACTTAGGTTATCCTCTGTTTGTCATGTCCCCGGTCTTAAACATAATCTCCTCTCTGTCAATAAGTTGTGTAAAGAAAATGCATGTATTATGAGTTTTGATGATTCTTCTGTTTGGGTTAAGGACAAGGAAACGGGGGAGGTGCTTCTAGAGGGGGCCAGTAAGAATGGTGTCTATCCAATCCAACCAGCGTTTGTGAGTCCTCAGTCAACCGTACCTGCTTTTCTAGCCACTAAGGAGTCTGGTGATATTTGGCATGCTCGTTTGGGTCATACATCTTCTAGAGTTATAGGGAATTTGATTTCAAGTAATAAAATTTCATGTACTTCGAAATTTCATGACGATTGTGTTTGTTGCAAATTGGGAAAAATTCATCGTTTACCTTTTGAACCAGTTCAACATTCTGCTCCATATCCCTTATATATGATTCATAGTGATGTTTGGCAATCTCCTGTATTATCAAATCAGTCTTTTCGATATTACGTTGTGTTTGTTGATGATTTCTCATGTTTTTCATGGGTTTATCCTTTACGTAGAAAATCCGAGGTTTACTCACAATTTCAAAAATTTCAAAAGATGGTTGAGAATCTGTTTAATTGCAAAATTAAGATTTTCCAAAGTGATGGAGGTCGTGAATTTGATAATTCTTCTCTTCTCCAACATTTTACTGAATGTGGAATAATTTTTCGTAAATCATGTCCCGGCACACAAGCTCAGAATGGAGTTGCTGAACGCAAACACCGCCATCTCATTGAAATGGCGCGCACAATGCTTGTTCAGTCAGATCTTCCTGCTCAATTCTGGGTTGATGCCGTGTTTCAAGCTGTTTTTACTGTTAATCGTTTAACAAGGTTGAACTTAGGTGGCGTGTCTCCATTTGAAAAATTGTTTCATCGTTCTCCATCTTATGAATTTTTTAAAGTCTTTGGTTGTGCTTGTTTTCCTCTTCTAATGGATCCTAAAATCAACAAATTACAACCTAAATCAAAACATTGTATTTTCATTGGTTATGCATCTGATTATAAGGGTTATATGTGTCTTGATCCTCTCACTGGTCGAGTTTATGTTAGTCGTCATGTTCTTTTCCATGAAAAACAATTTCCCTATCGTAGTCTCCTTCCTTCTCAGTCGAGCTTACCTTTTTCCTCACCGCTTGATCTTTCTGAGGGTTGGTCGCCTACTGTGGTGTCTACGGGATCTAGTTCGTCTACTCAGTCAACATTCCCGTTATTATCGTCATCTCCTTCTCCAGTGTCTCCTCCTCCTATCATGTCTCTAGTACGTTCTGTATAGTCACATCCTATCTCGCCCTCTTCCGTGTTGTCTCGTAGCTCACCTCCAGTTACGATGGATCCTGTGTTGCCAAAATTTGTGGATAGGTTGAGTTCATTGTCTAGCCCGGTTACTGAGTCAGTCTCTCCTGTCTATCGATCTCCTGCGTCTAGCCCGGTTCATAGTCCGGTTGTATCTGCGTCTCCTGAGCTTCGATCTGCTGACTCTAGTTCCTCTCCGTCACCGTCTAGTGTACCTTCCCAGTCGGTCATCCATCCGAGTGTTTCCTCTCCTATTTTGCCTTCCATTGCCCCTTCCTCACAGTCGTTGGTTTCCAATGCTCATCCAATGGTTACTCGTCTTAAAGCTGGTATTTCCAAGCCTCGTCGGTTAATGAATTTAAAATCAGATATTGTAGAATTAGAGCCTTCTAATTTCAAACAAGCGTCCAAAGATTCTCGTTGGCGACAGGCTATGCTTGATGAGTATAATGCATTACTTAAAAATAATACTTGGGAGTTGGTACCTCGCGACTTCAATCGCAATGTGCTTGGATGTAAATGGGTGTATAAAATTAAATACAATTCTGATGGGTCATTGGAGCGGTTTAAGGCCAGACTTGTTGTTTTCGGAAATCACCAGCAGGCAGGTATCGATTATTTTGAAACTTTCAGTCCTGTTGTTAAGCCTACTACTGTGCGATTGGTTCTCACTCTTGCTATTTCTCTTAATTGGATTGTCCGTCAACTTGATGTTAAAAATACATTTTTGCATGGTTTTTTGAATGAAGAAGTTTTTATGCGTCAACCTCCAGGTTTTGCTGATCCTTCTCGTCCTCATCACATCTGTCGGTTACGTAAGTCCATTTATGGGTTACGACAAACTCCTCGAGCTTGGTTCTCCAGATTTAGCAATTTCTTATTATCGATTGGTTTTAAATGTAGCAGTTGTGATTCTTCTATGTTTGTTCTTAAATTTAAAGGTCACATGCTTATCTTACTTCTCTATGTGGATGATATAGTCCTAACCGGTAGTAGTAATGACTTGGTTCACAAATTCATCTCTGTTCTGTCTTCTGAGTTTGATATGAAGGATTTAGGGAATCTTCATTATTTTCTAGGTTCACAGGTGTCTCGTACTCCTAAGGGTTTATTTTTGTCTCAGCAAAAATATGTGTCTGATTTGTTGCGCAAGTTTCATCTTCACACAGTTAAACCTGTACGGACCCCTAGTGTTTCTAGAGTTACATTGTCATCTGTTGATGGTGACCTTCTTGCTGATCCCACTGAATATCGTAGTATGGTTGGTGCATTGCAATATTTAACTATAACTCGTCCAGATATTGCTTATGTTGTTAATATGGTTTCTCAGTTTATGCATGCTCCCCGTACTACTCACCTTCATGCTGTGAAGAGGATTTTCAGGTATTTGCATGGCACTATGGAGTTTGGTCTTTTTCTCTATGCCGCAAATTCTCCGGAGATGGTGATTGCTTATTCCGATGCTGATTGGGCTGGTTGTCCGGACACTCGTCGCTCCACCACAAGCTATGCTGTGTTCCTGGGGAAGAATTTGATTTCCTGGCGCTCGAAGAAACAACCTACTGTGTCGAAATCCTCTACGGAGGCAGAATATCGTGCTGTTGCTTACACTGCGGCGGAGACTATTTGGCTTCGTCAATTGCTTGCAGATTTTGGGTATTATCTTCGTCATCCGGTCACTCTCTATTGTGACAATGTTTCTGCGACATATCTTGTGGCCAATCCGGTTCAGCATGATCGTAGCAAACATATTGATGTTGATTATCATTTTGTTCGAGAAATGGTTGCCCATGGTGGTCTCCGAGTTCATTCGATTCCGACACAGTTGCAGGTTGCTGATATATTTACTAAGGGTCTTTCTAGTGATTTGTTTTGTAAACATAGATCCAATCTATCCGTAATTGCACCCCGTAAAGATTGAGGGGGTGTATTAGGGTAAAGGCTAGTATAGACTTTTCCATGTAAATATTGAGTATATATATGAGAGCCAGGGTTACCACATTGGTACGCTTTTATCATTATCTGTACAGGCTAGTGATGGTTTCAAAGAGTTAATCAATTTTTTTTTGAGTGCTCATTCCTTTTTATTTTTCTCTGAGGAAGAAATTGTGGTTGCAGTGGAGAAAATTTGGAGCATCCTAAAGGTGTTAATTAGCAGGCTGAATATAATTTTGCAGTCTCATTTTGGTTCATTGGGGTTGTGGTTCATATAAAATAAATATAGCTATATAGAGTTGAATTATTTTACTTTTATAGTCTAATATATGAAAATATTTCATTTATTACATTCATTAAAAAAATTAATTATACTCAAAAATAATATTGTAATTTTTATAATATTTTAGACTATGATAATTAATACCGACTACATATAATCAAGGGCGGAATCAGAAAATTGTCGGAGACGGCGACGGCAACCCTTAAATTTTAGAGTTTAAAGGTTAATTTACTGTAGCTCAAACGGTAGAACGGTAAGTTGTAATGGAGAACAACCTCCATATATACACGGATGTGTCAGAACATAACTATTTAACGACCCATGAATTCCGCTCGGATTCGCCGCTGCATGTAACACCATAAATAAATCCAATATATCTATCATATATAAAAAGACAAGCATTTTTAACAAAGTTTACCTCCCCATCTGACATGTGGCGTGACATATCACCTGCCACCTCATCTCCACCTCATCTCCACCTCAACCTCTTGGCCCTACCCAATTAATTCTAAACCTCTCATCTACCGAAACAATCTTTTAGTTGAAATTCCTCATCTTCATCTTAAAAAAAAAAACTCTCTAATTAATAAGTTTTCTAATTTCACATTATTATTCATATTTTTTTCTTCCTCTTCTTCAGTTTCTTTTCCTTTCTTTCCATTTAATTATTTCTCCTTTCATATATCCAAGTTGCACTGAGCTGCACAATCTGAGTGAGTATGACCAATCTTTGTGTTCACAACACTGAGTTTGTTGTAAATAGCAGCATCTTTTCTAAATTTTTTGTGTATTTTCTTATGTACTATCTTTATTTTTTTATCTCAAACACTTGCAATTTTTTTAAATGAATCACTCACCTCCTCGGCTACCTCCTCTTCTATCTTCTATTCAATAAATTTCATTATTAATCATTTTGATTTCGAAACTGGACAGTACTCCTTCGGGTTCTTCCAGTTTCATATCAGTTACTATTAAAATCACACTCCAATTGGTCAATTACTGCTAAAATACTGACATGTGGCATGACAACTCACCTTACACATTATTTACATCTCTTCATATTATTCCAACTCATTAGCTCATATAATTTATTTGTATCAAAACCCATTTCATTTTCTAACCTGATGAACATAAGCATACAAAACACCTCCGCACCCCTTCTTCTTCTACTATTTTCACTTTCCTTTTTTTCATTATTAATCTCATTATTTTTCCCATCATTATTCTCATATTTACTTCTTCAGTTTCTATGATTCATCTTCCTTTTTTAAAATTTTATTAGTCTTTTCTTTTTCCCTTTTCAGTTTTTTTGATACTATAAAACCCCACACAACTCTTCTTGAAAATTGGCACGAGAGATGTATCAATTTTGAGTATCATGTCTCCTTTCTTTTTGATATTTCTTTGTAAAGCAAGAATATAAAAAGACAAGCATTTTTAACAAAGCTTACCTCCCCATCTGACATGTGGCGTGACATATCACCTGCCACCTCATCTCCACCTCATCTCCACCTCAACCTCTTGGCCCTACCCAATTATTTCTAAACCTCACATCTACCGAAACAATCTTTTAGTTGAAATTCCTCATCTTCATCTTAAAAAAAAACTCTCTAATTAATCAGTTTTCTAATTTCACATTATTATTCATATTTTTTTCTTCCTCTTCTTTAGTTTCTTTTCCTTTCTTTCCATTTAATTATTTCTCCTTTCATATATCCAAGTTGCACTGAGCTGCACAATCTTTGTGTTCACAACACTGAGTTTGTTGTAAATAGCAGCATCTTTTCTAAAAATTTTTGTGTATTTTCTAATGTACTATCTTTATTTTTTTATCTCAAACACTTGCAATTTTTTTAAATGAATCACTCACCTCCTCGGCTACCTCCTCTTCTATCTTCTATTCAATAAATGTCATTATTAATCATTTTGATTTCGAAACTGGACAGTACTCCTTCGGGTTCTTCCAGTTTCATATCAGTTACTATTAAAATCACACTCCAATTGGTCAATTACTGCTAAAATACTGACATGTGGCATGACAACTCACCTTACACATTATTTACATCTCTTCATATTATTCCAACTCATTAGCTCATATAATTTATTTGTATCAAAACCCATTTCATTTTCTAACCTGATGAACATAAGCATACAAAACACCTCCGCACCCCTTCTTCTTCTACTATTTTCACTTTCCTTTGTTTCATTATTAATCTCATTATTTTTCCCATCATTATTCTCATATTTACTTCTTCAGTTTCTATGATTCATCTTCCTTTTTTAAAATTTTATTAGTCTTTTCTTTTTCCCTTTTCAGTTTTTTTGATACTATAAAACCCCACACAACGCTTCTTGAAAATTGGCACGAGAGATGTATCAATTTTGAGTATCATGTCTCCTTTCTTTTTGATATTTCTTTGTAAAGCAAGATTTTTTGTTCATTTCATCAATTAGATGACGCTTCATGCTACTGATTTGTTATTTTCCCTCTACGATTGCTTAATGTGCAGGATCGTGATTTCGTTCATAGATGATTGTTTCATTTTCCAATTTTTATTGTGTTAAAGGCCATGTTTGTGAGTATGGTGTTCGATCAATTCCATGACCAATATTTTGGATTGATCAAGAAATTAATAGGGATTACTATAAATTTCCTTTGATAAATGATGTACAAACATTCATCCAAATTTCTAAGAGGTACATATTCCTCTCAATTTTTAGAGACGTGTTAGTTGTAAAGTTTATTTATTATAATTATTTAGGTAAACTATTTGTATATTCATGTTACGAGCCACAAGATCGGAGTGCATGATTGTAGAAGAAATTGAAGAATAAAATGTTGTCACGTGTTCACCATTTTTTCAATAAATTAAAATCACATCATGGTAGGGTGATTTATTGGGCTCACTTCACTACACCTATATATTGGCTAAATAGCCATATTATCCATATAAACCCCCAAAGTTGGCCATCTAAATTGTGTTTATTATCCTAACAAATCTAAATTGTCTTTGTTAATGGATTAGTAAGGAAATTTAAAGAAACACATGGTCTTTGTTATTATATATATACATTTTGTGTAAGTTTAATTTATCGCCTTTTTTATGATAAATGATAACGAGTGAAGACATATTCAATTAGTCACGACACTTTTAAAACATAGTTGAACTCTAAAAGTAAAATATGTTTCAATAAATATAAAAACACACTACTAGAATCTGCACCGGAACACGGCGGTTCCGTGTGCATTGGACGGCGGTTTTGACCGCCGTCCTTGGTGGCGCCGTGCAATTGGCGCCACCGATGCACGGCGGTCATAACCGCCGTGTATTATTCCGGCTAAGTTTCCGAGTTCGGAAATCTATCCGGATGTTTATAAGTCCGGCTAAGTTTACGAGTTCGTAAAGTTAGCCGGAAAGAACAAAAAAAAAACGCCGGCCAATCTGGCCGGCGAAATCAAAACCAGCATAAAAACAGTTTCATCCCCAAACCATGGGTACTTGTGGATTGAATAGATCGTACCCCGAAATCCCAAAAACACAAACTACTATACTAATCTATTGATTTTCGGCCTAAATCATATGAAAAACACATATAATTTAAAATCAACCTTTTGTTAGAAGAAGGAGAAGGAGGGGGAGAGGGAGAAGAGGGAGAGGAAAAAGAAGGAGAAGGAGAAGGAGAAGGAGAAGAAGGAGAGGGAGAGGGAGAAGAGAGGGAGAAGGAGAAGAAGGAGAGGGAGAGGGAGAAAGAGAAGAAGGAGAAGAAGAAGAGGGAGATGGGGAGAATGAGTGGGAGAAGGAGAAGAAGAAGAGGGAGAGGGAGAAGAAGGAGAGGAAGAAGATGGAGAGGGAGAAGGAGAGAACTTGCATAAAGAAGGAGAGATCATGTTTGATAACAACCATCCGGCTAAGTTTCCGAACTCGGAAACTTAGCGGGATGGTTGTAAAACGGCGATTCCCTTAAATTCACGCGGAACCGCCGTCTAACGGCGCCGTGTTCCGGCCTGATTCTACTAATGACAACTTCAAAATTTTCTTACATATTTTATCAATTATATAAGAATTATCATCTATGAAACTTTTTTAAATTTACTATGCCAATTTTTGTAACCATATATTGTGTATGAATAGTAATTGGGCAATATCGCGGCTTGCGCGACCTGCTATGTCAGTAAGATATAAAGTAGTCCATGAGTCAACATTGTGTAGCCGCGGGTTGAAAGAAATGCAGTTACTTTTGACATTGAAAAGTTTCACTTCCTTCATTGTCAAAGGGAGAGAAAACAATCGATCGAGTTGTTGTCACAAAAAAAATGTGGATTCCAGATTCAGCTGTGAAGAACCTTGTGGAGAATATCAGCGAAGTAATCAGGTTCAAGCACCAATATCTGACAGCTGATTTTCGGATAAAACTCGAGGTGTTGAAAACTCAGCTGGAGAAGCTCCGGCTGCTCATGCTGAATTTTTTCGATAACGATAACGGCGGCGGTTATCTCAGGGAAACCGTGAGCGAGATCACAGCTGTGCTTGAACGATCTCAGGACGCTGTTGATAATGTGTGCGTAAACTCATGCAGCCGCCGGTGGTCAACAGATTGGAAGTCATATCGGATCTCCGATGCTAAAAAACTGATCGAAGACGCCGGCGATGGAGTTAAGCACATCAACGAGGGAATCATGAAGAAAGGGTATCAGGTTTTGCATAGTGATCCGGCAATCATCCTTCCTCGCCAACCTGAGTTTAGCTCCAAACTACTCTCCGGTAATGCCTTTTAATATCAATTCTTTGATTAATTTTAATATTACATTAAAATGGTGATTTTTAATTTTTATTTGCAAACATGAGATCCCACCACTTACAACTATTTAATCACAGTCTGGATCCATCTAATTGAATTGCATTGAAAATTACTTACTGATTTGTTTTTCTGAAGTGCGCTGTACATATATATATATATATGATGTCTGTTATTTTACTCAGAATAGTTCAAAATACTATTGAAATTATATATCATCCCCTGAATATTGTTAAGTTTTTCAATAAATATAATAAGTGGGAATATTTTCGTAAATTCATACCGTATTTTGGACTACAAGAGACTAAATATAGTAACACTCTTGTTTTTCAAGGCGAAGGGGGAGGATTATTGTAGTGTGGCTTGTGTTAGCTAGCTAATGACCGTTTAATTAGCTTATGTTGATCAATGTATAACTTTTGTAGACAGTAACTGCATTTTGTTGTGATGTAAATATTAACTTGGTGTTTTGTGTTGCTTTTTTGACCCTTTAATGATCCAAAGTTGGAGAAGAACATTTGGTTGGGTTGGATGCGGTAGCTGCAGAGGTGGTAGCGCTCCTAACAAGAGGAGCGGAAAATCTTGAAGTTTAATCAATAGTTGGGAGGCCTGGAATGGGAAAGACAACGCTAGCGAAAATGGTCTTTAAGGATCCTGAAGTCCAGTACCAATACCAGATTCGGGTCTTTGTGTACCTATCAATTGAATTTGATGAAAGAGAAGTGTTGCTTAACATCATAGATTCTTTCACAGAAAGCAATGATGAAATGAGCATTGATAGGATGGGTGATCCCGAAGACTTAGAAAGACATGTATACAACCTGTTGAAAGGAAAGCAATATCTAGTTGTCCTGGATGGTATTTGGGAGAGCTTCGATTGGATGGTACTCAAAGATGCATTTCCTAACGTCATAGACAAGCGTGGTAGAGTTCTTATAACCACAGTTTCTGATGAAGTAACCTTTAAAAACTATCCCCACTGTTGTGTTTATAAGATGAACTCTCTTAGCCTAGAAAGTAGCAAAGAGTTGCTAAGATGGAGAATTTTTGGTGAGAATAATTGCCCTGTGGAGTTACAAGAGTATGAGAAAGACATTGCTATAAAATGCTATGGTTTGCCGCTCGCACTCTTGTCTACTGCTGGTATGATTCAGAAGCATCGGGATCAGATTGATTGGTAGAAGACGGTGTCTGATAGTATCAAAGATTACTGGGATATAGATGTAGGAGAAGTTTCCATGGGAATATACCCTGCATATATGCATTTGCCAAACCACTTAAAGCCGTGCTTTCTTTATCTTGCTGTCTTTGGTACAGACTCTGAGATCCCGGTGTGGAAATTATTAAGATTGTGGATTGCAGAAGGGTTTATAGTAGATGAAGAAGGCGGGTATCGTAACTTGGAGGACATTGCTGAGCAATACTTGGAAGAGCTTGTGTGTCAAAACTTTGTGATGGTTATAAGAAGGAAATCAAATGGCAGAATAGGAATATGTAAAATGAATGGTACATTCAATGACTTTGGCAGGATTCAAGCTGCTAAAGAAAAGCTCATTGTAGAAATCATGCATAGAAGACACAGGCATGTAGACCGAGACTACTCGCTACTGGATAAATGGCTTCATCAATCCCAATACCTTGAAGTTCTTATGGGAAAAACCTAGAACAGGTAAGGATATTCGCTCTCTCTTGATGTTCTCCCGAGCTTATATCGAGGTGGACAAGAAAACTATTTTATGCATCCCTAAGAGCTACAAGCTTCTTAAGGTGATGGATACGGCTGAGTCTCTCTTTTTCACTTGTTTACCTGACCAATTTTGGAGTCTTGTTCTGCTGAAATATTTAGCCATTTCCGGCATAATTGCGAGTCTTCCTTCATCATTGGCTAACCTCTGGAGTTTGCAGACTTTAATAGTAAACACTACCTCTCCTACCTTTCAAATCAAAGCAGACGTATTGAAAATGCTGAACTTGAGACATCTCCATACCAACGCACCTGCCAGTTTTCCATGCCAAATTACCAGCAAAAACCACAACAGTACTCATGAAGAGGGTGATTCTAACATTCGTACTTTGTGCTACATTTCACCTGAATGTTGTAAACAGGAAGTTTTTCAACAGGCTACAAATAACCGAGCTTTTTTGGTCTACTCTACATCTGCATTTGCACAAATTGGAGCGTCTTCAAGATCTGAAGCTGTTGAATAGCTTTGAGTTCCCTGGTTTTCCTCCTACAGATATCAGCCTTCCCAAGCAGCTAAAAAAGCTTACTTTGTCAAACACCCGATTCAGCTGGAAGCAAGTGCGTACTCTTGGAGAGCTACAAAATCTCGAGGTTCTTAAACTGAAAGAACATGCATTTTCTGGGGAGAAATTGAAGACCGAGAGTGGAGGTTTTATCCGCCTTAAACACTTGCATATTGGACGCACAGACTTGATGGTGTGGGAGGCCTCATCTGATCATTTTCCAGTCCTTCAGAGTCTTGAAATTAATTTCTGTGATCAGCTCCATCGTGTCCCTCATGGTTTGGCAGACATTTCTAGTCTCCAGTCGGTGCGCACCGGTGCTGGGGTTACTTACTCTCTTAAGAGAATTCGTCTGGTGAAGTTCTTGCAAGCAAAAGAGACTGATAAAAGAAAAACCTTTGAAATCTCAGCTTTTCCTCCTCAAGAATGAATCTTTCTTTGGTAAGGTCAGTGAATAAAACATTCGATAGCTGTTCATGATATTATGGACTGAACTATCAAAACACTTTCTCATTAATTTCTGTATAACAGGATTGTACATATGCTAGCTCGGGTGCGACAGGGAATGTTCTCCATTCACGAACATCTCATTGCTTTTATATGTGTAATCTAACATTTGAGTATGCAAAATATTCTAACATTATTGATTAAGTAAATGTTTACAAACAATAAACAATGTTGCGACTTGGATGGGTTTGTTGCATAGATTCAACTGCAATTTTTTTTTAAATCGAGAATTTTAGGTGCACAGATATTTTGATTTTGCAAGTCTGATATTGATTTGAAATGCACCTGATTTACTAATGCAGATTTAGACCATCTTGTAATAATGATAGGTAATTTTCTTTTTTCCAACCCATGTTGGCTGATATACTATTAGTTCGTTTGTTACTGAGGGAGCTCTTTATAATTAATCAATTTATGTTGTCGGATCAGAGGATAGTAATATAAGACGTATTTTTTTACTAGAGACATTAAAATGTAGCTGGCCTAAAGACAAAACAGTGTGATTAGATCGATAATTTACTAAAGCACCACTCCAGTAAAGAAAATGCAGTTGTATAAAAATGTTACTGATTGATTCTTCTTTCTTTGTTGTTGCAAGCATTAGTCATTAAGGCGAAAATGATTACTAGAGGAATTGTTTTTAAATGAATGAAGAAATCATGAAGAAAGCTGTGGGGTTAATTTGCATATTTGTATAATAATATAGTTGGCATACAGACAAATCAGTGGTTGGACTTGGATGGGTAGCAGTGATAAAGAAATGCAGTTTGTTGACATTAATCTGGAATCAGGAAGACCTCAAGTTCATTTCCATCCCTGTTAAAGTTGATTGAAAAATGTCGATGTGGATTCCAGATTCATCCGTGAAAACGTTGGTGGACGATATCAGTGAGATCCTAAAATACAAGCTCCATCTGATTGCTGATGATGTTCGGGAAAACCTCGAGGAGTTGAAAACTCAACTGGAGAAGCTCCGGCTGCTGATGCCGAATTTCATCGACAACGACGAGTCTGATCTCCGGGAAATGGTGAGCGAGATCATGCCAAATTTCATCGACATGGAGAGCAACAGCTTAGCCGGGAGAAAAAGATACCCTTTGCACTTGGAGTGGCCGGAGATGCCGGAAAAATTCGTCCCAAACGGCCCAGTTAGTGTCCAGGAGATGAGATGGGTAGTCAAAGACGCCGAGGATGTTGTCGATTATGTATACAGCTGCTGCAGCAGTCGCAGATCCATCCTGGATTGGATGATTTTTAAAATCGGACAATGCTGCAGCAGCTGTCAATCATCGCTGGATTGGATGTTCTCAATGGACACAAGGTATCAGATCTCCGAATGGATTCAAAAAGCTGGCGATGAAGTTAGGTCTTTGAACGAGAAAATCATGAAGAAAGGATATGATCAGGTTTTGCACACTACTAAAGATCAGGATCCACCTCAAAGCTTTACTACTACGGTAATAATATATACCTTAATATTAACTAATTAAAGTTGCATTACTTTCATTTTTGTTGTGTACCTAGCTTATGTATGTGTGATTATTTGGGGCTTTGAATGATTTTATTTCAGGCACCCAAACTAAGTGAAGATCGTGTGGTTGGGTTGGATGGGGCAGCTGTTGAGGTGGTAGCGCTCCTAACAACAGGAGTGGAACACCTAGAATTCATCTCAATAGTTGGATGGCCTGGATCGGGGAAGACAACACTAGCGAAAATGGTTTACAATAATGAACAAGTCCAGAGCCAGTACAAGATTCGGGCCTTTGTCTACCTTTCCATAGCCTCTGGTAAGAAGGCATGCTTACTTAAGATTTTGAATTCTTTCGCACAAATTGAAGATGGAGTGGCCAAGAAAATGGATGAAGATCACTTAGAAAAACACATTCACCAGCAGTTGGAAGGAAGGCAATATCTATTTGTCTTGGACGATGTTTCCCAACATTGGTGTTGGGACTCAATTGAAGGTGCATTTCCCGATAACAAAGACCAGCGGTGTAGAGTTCTTATATCCCACCGAGAAGGTCAATATGCTATGAGAAAATATAGATTGGACTTTCTGAGCATTGAAAGTAGTCGAGAGCTATTGAGATGGAAGATTTTTGGTGAGAATCATTGCCCCGTGGAGTTGCATGTATATGAGAGATACCTTGCCATGATATGCGATGGTTATCCATTGGCACTTATGTCTGTTGTTACTATGATTATGAAGCATCGGGATCGAGTTGAGTGGTGGAAAAGGGTGGCTTACACTTTGAGGGATTACCGCGGTAAGGAACTAGATCACATTCCCAAGCCTATGTACTATGCATACATGTATTTGTCAAACCACTTGAAACCATGCTTCCTTTATTTTGCCGTGTTTCCAAAAGACATCGATATCCCCGTGTGGAAATTGGTAAGGCTTTGGATAGCAGAAGGGTTCATTTTAGGTTGCCCTCATAACTTGGAGGACATTGCAGAACAATATTTGGAGGAGCTTGTTGATCTAAACTTTGTGATGGTTTCAAACAGGAGATCAAATGGAAGAATAGGGATGTGTAAATTGAATGCAGTGTTCTATGATTTTTGCAGAGAGACAGCTGCACAAGAATCATTTATCTTGGAATTATACAGGAAAACCTGGCATCGCATCATTAGCATCCATGACCAGGATCCCAGTTCGTGGTTGGCAATTTGCTCCAGTGAGCCAAACTTTCGTGAATATATGCGATCTTTATTGATGTTCCCTTCGTCGAAAATTGAGCTGGATAAGAAAACTTCTTCACATTTTGCAAAGCGTTTCAAGCTTCTCAAGGTGCTCGAGGCTGGACTAGTGTATTTCACATGTTTACCCTACCAACTTTGGAGTCAAATCCTTCTCAAATATATAGCCATTTCTGGAAGAATAGGAATTCTACCATCAACCTTGTCTGATCTATGGAGTTTGCAGACCCTCATAGTAGATACTACTTCTTCTACCCTTGAAATCAAAGTGGACTTATGGAATATGCCACACTTCAGACATCTCCATACTAATGCATCTGCTAGTTTTCCATGCAAAACTAATGGCGAAAACCAGGAGAATGAAGATTGTGATTCAACCATCCGGACTTTGTGCTACATTTCACCTGAATGTTGCAAACATGAAGTCTTCAGTCGGACTACAAAGCTAAGGAAACTGGGTATAAGTGGCACATTATCTAAGCTTTTTGAGGTCAACGGCGAGTCTAGTTTGCTGGAGTACTTGCACCAATTGGAGTATATTGAAAATCTGAAACTTCTGAATTGGAACAATTCCCATAGTCTTCCTCCTAAGATTACCTTACCCAAGCAGTTAACGAAGATTACTTTATCAAACACCCGACTTCAGTGGAAAGAGATGCATAGTGCCATTGGAAAGATGGAGAATCTTGAGATTCTGAAACTGAAAGATTATGCATTTTTGGGAGAGCAATGGAAGACTGAAAATGGTGGTTTTGTGCGTCTCAAACACTTGCATATTGGACGCACGGATTTAAAGGTGTGGGAGGCCTCGTCTGATCATTTTCCACAGCTCGGGAGGCTTGAAATCAGTGAATGTGATCAGCTCCGTCGCGTCCCGCATAGTTTGGCAGACATTTCAAGTCTGCAATCAGTGAACCTTCACAGAAGCTCCAGCCATGGGGTGACTTACTCCCTCAGGAGAATTCGTCTAGTCAAGTTCTTGCAAGTAAAACAGTCCGATAAAAGAAAAGTCTTTGAAATCTCAGTTTTTCCTCCACAAGAATGAGTGTGATGTTTCTTTGGCAGGTCAGTGAGTGAACAATTTTTTTATCTCATGTTTGATATTCTTTCTTAATTTTTTATCGATTTTCTTTTTACAAAAGTAGTATAAGTTTTACTTATATGTGGAAATACTTCCTCATTAATTTCTAAAACAGTGAAAATTAACACTTTCACATCATTTCTTGTAGCAAAAATGTTGTGGATCTATCGAAAGGAGAGAGAATTTGGTTCATAGCGGTGCTGATCAAAGGCGGTGCATGGAAAGTGGCTGGAATTTTTCTGTTGAAGTACTGACTTACTGGTTCACTTACTTTGATATGCAGAATTTAATTTAATTAAGATCTTGCTCAATTTTTATGGTTTTTGTCTGTATTTTTATGGTTTTTATGTGTGAAAACTTCTTGGTGAAAAGCATTGCAATTGTTGTATTCTATGTTTGGCTACTGACATTTTTAATTACAGTGCTGTGGGTCGAATGATTATATGAAAACTTCAGTTTATATATTAATCAATTAGATCTAGATCTTGTCTAATATTATTTTTTTATGGGTCAACAGTCAACACTCAGCAGTACTGTGTCTAGTGGGTTAAAAGAAATGCAATTAAATTCTTGACATCGAGTAGCACTTCATTTCACCCCCGAGAAGTTTCATTTCCTTCATACTGACATCATACACAGAAAGAAAAGAGAGAAAATTAGATCTAGAGATGTGGATTCCCGAGTCAACCGGGAAAACCTTGGTGGACAACATTAGCGATATAATCAAGCACAAGAACCAATTTCCCGAACACCTGATCACTTTAGATGTTCGGGAAAAGCTCGAGGAGCTGAAAACTCAACTGGAGAAGCTCCGGCAGCTGATGCCAAATTTCTTCAATAAAGACGGCAAAAACGAGCCTGATCTCAGGAAAACTGTGAGCGACATCACGGAAATACTTCAGGGTTGTCAGGATGCCGTTAACTATGTGTACAATTACTGCAGTCGCCGTCGGTCAATGAAATATCAGATCTCCGAAGCTAAGAGACAGGTTGAAAGTGCTGGTCTCGGAGTCAAGCGTATTAACGAGGAAATCGTGGAGAAAGGATACCGAGTTTTGGATAGTTATGATCATCAGGCAATCGTCAAACGATGAAACCCCGAGAAGAGGCTCCATCGTCCTCCTACAAACACATGCCAGAAAACAAGCATCCAATAGAACAGTTTAACATAGGGGACCAGAAACAAATCAAGAAATGTTGAGAAAGTTCAGGCTTTGCATCAGGTTAACTACAAGATCACTGTGATGCAGCAGTGTAAGCAAATTGAACTACAAGATCACTAACCTGCTCCCTAAACTTCTATGGTTCAAGAATAGTACTCTATTTCCATAGTATTAGAAACTAAGAATAGCCACTTTAGGTTCAGGTCATTCTTTTTTGAAAAGTTTAGAGTTTTTGAGCTGAGGCTCAGGTTTGTTAAACTTATATGTCAGAAATGGTTTTCTGGTTTGGGGTGCCAATTAATTCCCCCACCAATGGTGGTTTAACTTTAAAAAAAAAATGGACCTTCAGTTAAAATGGATGTTCATGGAAGATAGCTCACCCATCTATGGTAATGTTTATATAATTGAACATTGTATGGCTCCCTAAAGGTCTGAACTCATGAAATAGTCCGGGTCATGTTATGAATATGCTAAACTGACCAAGTTTCTACTACAAAAGAAGCTGAAGTTTCTTCAAGTACTTGAAAAATGAGCACACCTGTTGGCAATATACTGTTGCAGTACAACTCGAAGAGCAAGTCTACGGCTTAGCTATGTACTTTAAAGCACTCAAGCTTTGGGAACATTTGCAGCAGTTCTGCACGCGATCGTCTCTGCACCAGAGATTGTTGTGATTCGGCTCTGTTTGATAAAACTGAAATCTGAAAACTGAAGTCTGAGGTCTGAAAGCTGAAGTCTGAATATGCACTACTAAGAAGGACGGCAATTAAAACCGGGTATTTTGAGGCATAACACCGGTTGGTTTCACCGACCAACCGGTTTGTAAGGGGGGGTGTTATATTGGATCATTGCACCGGTTGGTGGGCCAGGGATGCCAAGTGGCACGCAACGTGGAATATTTGTTAGAATAAATTATATGTAAAAGATTGCACCGGTTTGTTGGGCCTGGGCTTTACTAGTGGGCTTTTCAAGCTTAGGCCACACAGTATGTGGGCTTTAGTTACCGGTGCTATATGTATGTTGAAATGCTAAAGTTTGGGCTTGTCTGCAAACAGATTGGGCTACAGTAGGCCCAATATTGGGCTTTTCCGTGAAAGTATTGGGCTTTATGCCGGTGCAACATATTTGCAGTTCCGGTGTTATACCTGTAATAGGCCTTGGGCCTTGTACTTGCAAACAAGTGGGCTTTAAGAGGGCCCAGTTATATTTATCGGTGTTATATTTCAGATAAAAGGCCTGTCAGATTATGGTCGTTGTCATAAATTCCATTCCGGTGTTACGTTTTTGGTTTAAGAGGCCCATTTGACCGATGCAACGTTGGGCGTAGAAGCCCAAATATTGGAGGGTTTTGGCCCGTATAAATGAAATTTGAATTTTGGCGCGTAATTGCACAAAATGAAAGATGCGGTGCAATTTAAAAAAAATGCGGTGCAACATTTTATTAGATATTTAGAAATGCAGAATCTGTTTGTACAGAGAACCACTGCATTTTTTTGCAGTTCCAAAACCACCAACATGGTGGCAAAAATACTACACTACCAGGGCAACATTCATGGCACAAAATATGCAAAAAGCACCATGTTTCAGTGTAAATAAAGTTGTTCTACAGACATACAATCCTGAAAGAAGAAGGCCCTCCTAAGCCGCAGGATTTACCAATTTCATTACCTAACGTTTTCCAGATTTACCAAATGTGGCTTCTACGCTTTTCTGTTTCTTTTCCTTTGCTTTGTTCTGGCGTATGCAATCCTCGGCAATCTGATCCATTGAGTACCGGCAGATGGTATCAACAAGTCCTTCGATCAGGCGCATAGGGTAAGCCGATGTATCCGTTGGAAAGACCTGTAACGTGTCATAATAAAGCAAAATGAAAAGCTACAACACCAAGACAAATGTCTAAAACAACGAATGATAACCTTATTGTTGAACTAGCCTGCTCAACATTCATAGTATTATTCAGCAACACCATCTTCTCCACGTAAAGCATAGTGTAGTAGCCACATTCCCAAAGCCCAAGCTGATGTTTATGCTGCAAAAAAATGACGGAAAGGGTATTAAATAGCCTTACAGGCCTGTTGTTGAAGCTGGCCATAAACTCAAAAGTATAATAATTGAGATATGTTGTATGCTTACCTTTATATTCACAATCTTCCATTCTAGCTTTTGATTTTCGAAGTTTCTGGAAGGCCTTAATTTGGCATCATATTCAGCAGCCATGCTAAAATTATAGGAAAATATGTAGGTGTGTGAAAATCCAGACAGTTGGTTATGGAGTAATCAATTTGTGGGAAAATGAATTAGTGTGATAATAGTATACCTCATGAGCATTTCATATTCAAATGGTTTGTCGGTTTCAGTAATTCCCTGATATGCAGAGTCGAGACAGTAAATTATGCTCACTTCTGGTACGTTGAACAAAGTCCTCCAATGGAGCCTACAATACCAGTTTATAAACGTCAGTATTTATAAAAAATAAAGTAGTAGTATTTAGTACAAGTTCAGATCCAGATTTACTTACTCGCGAAGAAATGGCACAACATACATTCTGGCTGGTCTCTTCGTGATGAGTTGAAGCATCCCTGTCAAAAAGGTTTGTCTTCCGCCCGCTGGGTCATTGCTAGAACTGTAGGAGGTGTTGGTATTTACTAACAGCACACGAGCATTATCATCCTCCCTCATCTGTGAGTGTAAGAAGCTACAGTAGCATAGAAGTAGATTATAAGTTCCTGAATTTTGAAGTATTTAAATAGAGTGAATGATTGTTAACGATAGTGCGCATGTACAGTATACCTCATCCACAAATCCATTTGCCAATTGTGTATCCATGCCTTCCTGCCAGTATTGCAACTGATCAACCATTTCAGTGTTTCATCCCCGTGGAAGACGGTCTTGTGCTGCACAGAACCGAACACCTCGTGTCCAACCTCAAATCTGAATGAAGTACGACCTGATGGGTGCTTCATTAGTTTCACGAGGAAGTCCATGAAGCTGCTTCTCACAGTCGGGTCAAGGACATGGTGTTCAAACTCCTGAAAAAATTTAAGATACAAAATAATGTATTTAAGTACAACATTAATAAAAAATTCATATACAAAATAAGAATGAATCTGGACCGTCCACGAATAGGCCAAAAAGTCCAACCTTCTGCTTTAGTTTTACCACTACGGGCCTGGCCATTCGACCCAGAAATGGATAATTTATCTGGGCCGAAATAATATCACACGTATTTAAGGTATACCGGTGTAATATACGTTGACGCTACGACTAAGGATGACTTTGACTAAGTCAAGTAGTCAACAATATTATTTTATTCACGAACAAGCAGCCACAGGCAGTTGCGCATAGTGGCGTTTATGGCAAACTTTGACCAGTCTGGTTGAACTCGGTAGTTGAATAAAGTATGTAGCACCGTCGATGCAACAATTAAAATGAAATTTTAATAAGTGGGCCAAAATATAATCACATCTAATTAAAAGTGGGCTGAAATATTAGTTAAACCGGTGTTATAGTCGATCACCGGTGCAACACTGTAAAGTGTATAAATCTCCCAAACGAGGGTTTAGCTAAAGCACAGTTTCAAATTGGGCAAAATCAGATCCAACACGATCCAGACGATTCCGGCGTCACATCCTCCCCGTCTCCAGGTTTGTTACTGATCAATTTACAGCTAGAATTCAAACATGTGTATAACTAGGTTTGTTGAACACTGGCCATCAATTTTGATTGCTGATTTTGGGGATTTGAAAGGCTATCTTGTTCATATATCATGCTGTTTGTGGATGTAACTGATATTTGATTGTGGTGGCATACCTTTTGCTGGATTTAATTAATACATGATTGTTGTGTCAAGTTTTGTGTCATTAACTGGTTTTATAATGGGATTCACAGCACTTTTTCTTTGAGCTGAGTATAGCATTGTTGTTGTTGTTGGTGTAGCATTGGTGTAATTGGTGTAGCATTGTTGTTGTTGTTCAGGATATAACCACATGGGACCTACAAAGAGGAAATTATCAGCTGTATCCAAGGAAATTGCACATGATGATCAGGCTAATGGTGGAGACCCATTTTGCAGCAACGAAGCACGTAGTTACTATCACATTTTGCTTAGGAGGACAGTCATTCAGGAGAGAGGTCTTAACGGAACTCCACCCTTCGATTTGTACATCGAAAAGCATGGTTGGGATGCATTCTGTCAGACGCCGGTTGATGCAAATATGACGATGGCCAACGAGTTCTATGCAAATTTCAGGCACCGGGATGAAGGGGGGTACGTAATGTGCAGGGGCAAGCGAGTGCTGATTTCACCAGAGAGCATAAATGCATACTACAGGTTGAGGTCGACCAAAACTCAGTTCAAGGAGTATGACAAGTTGGTCAAAGAAGCAAATATTGACGATGGTGAACTAGTTGGTGATTGGAGCAAGTTGGTCAGAGCCATAACTCAGGAGAAATATGGTCTGCATGTGATTCTTCCGAAAGAGCGATGGGGTTCGATTGATAAGAAGTTCTTGACAACTGAGATGAACGTATGGTACACTTTTGTTGCTGCCAGGCTGCTTCCGGTGACGATCAACTCTGAAGTTCAGTGGGAGAGGCTGAGGCTGCTTTACGCACTGAAGAAGAACATGGCTATCCCAGTTGGTGGCATCATATTCCGGGCCATGGTTGCTATGTCAAACTCATCTGCCTGCATTGGTTTTCATTCCCTAATAACTGGCCTCTGTCATAGAGCTGGCTGTGAGGACAGGATAGATGATGTTAGCAAGCAGCCAAAGGGAATGCTGACTTTCGACGCTTTCCATAGGCGAGTTGGAGTCCACAACCGGCAGTCGAATGATACCACGACCCCCTCTGCCTCATCCGGTATTACCTTGGAGTCGTTAGGAGCAACAATGGTTGAGCACAGGCTTAGGTTGGAAAAGATGGAGAACTGTATCATGCGGCTTTGTGACCAGACCGCCACTATAATATCACAGCTTGGACATGGTCGAGTCCTTGAAGTTCACCAGTCTCCTTCACAGACAATAGCAAGTCATGTTAGTGGCACACAATTAATCCAGCAGGTGAATGGTGATGCAACGGCCAGTGGTCATATTGTCGAGGAGAATCCAGATACTCATGTCGATGTTGGAACGGATGCTTGCTTGACCAAACTTGTTGAGGATAGTGCATGTGACAAGATTGTGGAGTTAGATGGTGATGCTCAGATTCCTGAACCTGTTGCAGAGGTCTTGTGCGAGAAGGCCAATGACTCCCCAAATATCAGTGCCGATGTTGTAGGGATGGTGATATCCGGACCCAAGGACAGTGTTGAAGAGTTGGCACCGGTCATCAACGACAAGTTGGATCCAGTTCTAAAGTTGCCAGAAATGCAACAATTCTGAAACTGAGGGCTTGAAGTAATTTTGTTGCTTTTTACATTTTGGTTGTTTTGTGGATTTTTTAGATTTGGCTATTTTGTGTATTTTTAAGATTTGGCTGTTTTGTGGATTTTTTAGATTTTCAACAATTTGGTTGTCCAATTTGAATCAATATTTTTTGTGTCTCCTGCAAAAAAGTTAATCACCAAAACAGAGAGTAAATATGCTGTGATTGCAACGTCAAGCAGCTGCGCCTGGCCAATCAACAAATTAAAAGGAAATGCTGACCAGTCTAAAACTGGACAGTGGTGTTTCTAAACTATGCATGCAGCCTCACGCAATAGCCAGTGATAGTTCATCGTAGCATATGGAAATGCTTTAGTTTTGTTTGGCAAATACAGTGGGAAATTATACTGTATACGCAATGTCAGGTAATTGTGGAACACTAATCCAGACAAATATCAGGAGGGCAGAGGGTTAGAATACTGTGGACGCTATGTTAAGCAACTGCCGTACAAAATCAAAACCAACACATAGCATTATAATTTGGTCCAAACAAGGCAATGTCGCGCAAAGGTGTACCGAGACCCATACCAACTATGAATAGTAATTCAATTTAACAAAATGTCGCACAAAAGTGTACAAAGACCCATAGCAATTAAATTAGGGTTACAACTCAAAATAAAGCAACTAAATGTTTCAAACCATCCACAACCCGGTGCTTAAGAGCTTTTGTCATTCTCAAATATTAGACATCCTTTATCGTCCACCCACAACCCCTCATCATGAACTCTCCTTGTCTGCACGGCAACCGAGTCTTGTGACATTTTTGGAAAGGCGGATGGGAACTCTACCTTATCAGGCTGCATCTGAAAATCTATTTCATCTTCGAAGAAATACTTCTTACCTTATAGCACAATGGACCACTGCGCATCTGTAGGGTCTTTCACATAAAACACTTGCCTTGCTTGGGAAGCAAGGATAAAACAATCATCTTTTGAGTCTTCCTTGCTCAAATCAAATCTTATGAAATCCATGGGATCATTCACATCAATTCCATTCACCACATCCACCCATTTGCACTTAAAAACAACCACTTTAAAGACAAAATAATCAAGCTCCCATATTGACTCAATTACTCCATAAAAAGGAGACACGGAGACCATCAGGCGCTTGCCCTTTCCACCTCCGTCTACAACCTGCTCACCATCAACATAAACTCCAGAACACTGTGTCGTACTAATGTCATCTTTCTGTGAAGTCGAAAAAGAATACCCATTCACATCATATCCAGTGTAACATCTAACAGAGCAATCAGGTTTCCATGCAAAGGCTCTCAAATTACCATCAACCCCATCTTTGTTGCATTGTTCATAAAACCAATCAACAAATTCGTCGTTGTGCACAACTTGAATATCCTTTCCCTTCACACCACGTTTCCTTAGGAGGGACAAATTCTCTTCCACAAACTTCACAGTTTCGCTAGAATTACGTAACACGTAGTGGTGCGCTCTTTTCAACTCAAAAAAGGAGGGTTTATGAAGCTTACCCTTAGATCGTGGTACCCCCATTTTCCGCCCAACGTGCTTATTCTTAGGGACGCCGAAATCAAGACTATTATCGAGTGCGGCTGAACAATATTCTATCACTTCCTCCGTCACATATCTTTCTACGATACTAACATAGGAACGGTTGTTGCACTTAAAGTATCCCTTAAAGATTCCCATATGTCGCTCAAATGGATACATCCAATGCATATTCACAGGACCACACAAACGAATTTCCCTTACTATGTGCCCCACCAGATGCACCATAATGTCAAAAAAACTAGGGGAAAAATACAACTCCAACTCTGACAATATTTCGTAGGCCTCCACCTCCATTTGGTCCAATATTTCGTAAGAACACACTCTTTTTACCAAATTTTAATTGCTTGAAATCGGTTGCTTCCTCACACACAGGGCATGCTAGGTGTCCCTTTGCAGTGTAGCCTGACAAATTCCCTAGTGCGGGAAAATCACTAATCGTACAAAACAACATCCCCCTTAACTTGAACTCACCACCCCTAAATGCATTTTTGACCATAATACCTTCTCTCCATAGTTTCTCCAAGTCCTCGATCAAGGGCGCCAAAAATACATCTATATCGTTGCCAGGCTGTCTCGGACCTGAAATCAACAAAGGCATCAACATGTACTTCCTCTTCATACACAAGTAGGGAGGCAAATTGTATATCACCAACATTACCGGCCATGAACTATGCTTAGATGACATATTGCCAAAGGGATTCATCCCATCGGTACTTAATGCCATCCTTAAATTCCTACTTTCATTTCCAAAATCAGGATGCAACCTATCAATTTTTTTCCACTGATCCCCATCGGAAGGATGCCTAATCACATTATCATTTGGTCTTTCTCGATCACTATGCCATGTCATATTTTTTGCATCTTCAACATTTCCAAACAATCTTTCTAATCTAGAGAATATTGGAAGGTACCATACACATTTCACCGGGACCTTTACATTAGTGCTGATCGCGTCTCCTCCTTCTCCTCCAACTTCCCTTTTTTTTTTCTTTTCCCATCTAGAGGCATTACATACCAGGCATTTGACCTCATCATCATATTTCCCCCTATACAAGATACAATCATTTGGGCAAGCATGTATCTTTTCATACTCAATTCAAAGGGACACAACACCTTCTTTGCATCATAGAGACTCTTTGGGACATCATTTCCATCAGGTAGTATCCTACACAAACATTTCAACAAAGCATCGACACTAACATCACTCCAACCACAAGCCGCTTTCATGTTAAATACTTCCATTAAGCATGACATTACTGTGACACCATCCTTACAACCTGGATACAAAGGCCTATCACGTTCACCTACAACATATGCAAGTACCTCCGGATGTCCTTCAAAGTCCCTAGCCAAATTTTCATAAAAACTGTCATATTTTTTATTTTTCATCATGACCTCTATCTTGACTAATTCTATTCTCTCCTTGGAAATTCCAAACATCATAACCTTCATCAAAATCACTCATAAGCAAGTGCCATCGGATGCCACCCCGATTATCATTTTGCTCACGATTTTTGCATCTTTTACAAGGACATAAGACACACTCTTCCCTACCAAATGCAACATCGAGGAAAAAATTGACAAATGCAATGTACTCATCGCTCAACAACCTCTTCTCGTCAATTAATTTCCTACGATACATTACGTCATTGTGATCGACCTTAACACCTATAAATTACAAGAGAACAAAATCATTAAACTCATAATTCTACATTTATGAGCAAACTAATTCACTTTAACTCCACACACTTGACACAAACAATAACAAACATTACTTCTCATGTATGATTCACCAATTCATTAAGTTCAACGCTTTCAAAGCAAAATCAAACATAAATTTCACCAAACTTTCCATAAATCAAACAACACACAAATGTATAAATACTTACCTTCCATGTTAACCACCTTTGCTCCACTTAATACCCTCTTCCCTATCGACTACATAAATGAGGAGCCCAACTGCTAATTAATGAAGGAATGTTTTTTCTAAAATTTTGGATCCAATCTGCAGCTAACTTCTGCGGGTTGAATTTATTACAATCCATTGCACCGCTTTTAATAACTTCCGGTGCAACAAATACTGGGTAGGTGTAGCATTCAATGCCGTTACTGTGCGCGCCATTTTAAAAATAAAAATAAAATTTAAATAGTTGTGGGGTCTGCGTAAAATTGGGCTGAAATATGGGCCCAATGTAACTTGCAACGACCCGGTTACCGGTGCAACAATTCACATCTTATAAAATTCATATTTTTGCCCACACGGAATTTACTTTTCTCGTGTGGGACCATGTTCTTAACCGGGATCACATAGTTGCACCGACTTTCCGTGCGGTTTAATGATATTTATTAATAAATATTCATCCTGGTCAACTTCTTCCACGAAAACTAAAAGGGGCCCTACAATGTTGCACCGACCGCACCGGTGTTATGATAAAGTCAGCCAGTCAACTTCCGGTGATACACTATTTTTCCGGTGTAAAGCACTGTACCACCGGCGCTGACCTGGTCAAAATGCGGTTTTTAAACCGGTTTCTTGAAATAACCGGTTTAACAGGCCGGTGCAACGGTCAATCTTTCTAGTAGTGATGATAAGTGTTGAATACTAATATGTGCAGTTGTTTGATAAAATTTAGATAAGTGCTGAAAACTAAATATGTTAATTTGAAGAATGAATTCTAATTGATTGTTTGAATATTATAAAATAGTTTATGAACCATTATTATTTAATATCAATAAGAAAAAATCAACTATTATAATGTGAATATGATTAAATTTAATAAATAATGTTTATTAATATTCTATTATTTAATTATTATAATATGATAATATACATTTCAACATTAAAGTACTCGGATTTCAAATTTGAGTGTGCATGATAATTACAATATATATTATATCTATATCTAATTTAATTTAATTATATAATATTTTATAATGAGTATACAATTATTGATTATTATTTTAAAATCAATTACTAAATTATTTACTAATTAAATAATTAATACACAAGAAATATTAAATTAAAATGATTATGATTTTTGACACATATATTATCTTATAGGTAGATTTAGAAAAATTTAAAATTTAAAATAGCGTGTAGCATCTTCAGATTCAGTCATAAGTGATACGCAAATCACTTAATCAAGTCGTCCAAATTGTACATGCGGTTCAGTGCCACTTATTGACACTTATTTGGTTCAGACATGCAGAATTTTGTTATCAAACAAAAGTAAATAAGCACTTAATTTATTAAGTTAAGTGCTGGACGTGGTTATCAAACGCACTACGCACCTAGCACATTAAACAGAGATGTTTGACAATTGGGTTGTACACAATATTAACCCGGGGTTCAAGGGATAACAAGTATGCCTACTTCAAAATGCATATAATCATAGAACAATGATGGGATCATAAAGATTTTAGCACATTTCGTGTAGTTATACCATCTCTGAGCAATATACAAAGCTATTAGTGTTGCCAAAACATAGGACTCCACAAGTAAACCCAGAAACAACTATAGAAAGTTCTTAATTCGACAATGTAATCATCCGGACTGTAGATAAGTAACCAGAGATTCATTCAACCACTGATAGGATTACTATCTACTGTAATGAAGAGAGCGCATTTATCCTATGCTTCAGATATTTATTTTCATTCAGGTTGAACTGTATGTCATGTCTTGTCATCTGCCTATTTACTGTGTCCTGCTAGCAGCCAGTTTAAGGTTCCCAAATCCCAATTCCCACCCACAACTAGATAAAGTGAAACAAAAAATAAAGATGCGGAACATAAAATGTCATGAAACACATGCTCGATAAATGGTATATAATCCAAACCCCTGCAAGGGAAAATTTGAATTTACCTTAATACCTACACAGCCATTCACATCTAGGGTTGTAAGTGAATTTGAGCAGGATTTTGAAAGAGACTCCAGGCTTTTATCGGTCACCCCAACGATCACAAACAAACTGTAAGCCACAAGGCACCAAATAAGTTAAATTACTTTTATACAAATCTCAGCCAAAGTATCGAACACATAAAAGGACAATGCAAGGGGCACAAATAATGTAACGATCTCATTTATTTGCCTCAAGCAAATGAAGATACCATATAAGCATCATAAATCATCTACTACATGTGAAATACCAAAGGGAAAGAGAAATGTTTCCTCATAAAATGCACACTTATAGTAACTTAAGAACTTCCAAGTTACCTCAGGAGTTCGAGAGAAGAGCAGCTCTCAGCAATAGCCATTACGCCTATATCTGTAGCAAGTATACACCTAAACAAAAATTATTAGGTAAGCTCAACAACCTGAAATTTGCTACGATATGTGGTTTCCCTTACCACGTCAGATTCAGAGAAGCCAGCTATTTGCAGCTGGCAACACAACAGAGTCCATCATCTGATTAATTCTAACATGTGAACAGAAGTCAAAATCATTATCACTTTTTTTTTGTATACTTGAGAAATAAAATCAGTCACTTCACTGATCACACTCTTGACTAAATTACAAAATCAAATAATGAGTAGTCACAATATACCTGAGCTCCACAAAGGTCTAAGAATCTAAGATGGGCCAAATGAGACATCTTTTTGTAAGTTTTGTCTGAAAGGCTGCAAGGGATGAAAAAGTAACACTTAATTGAATCTGCAATTCAAGTGCTGAAAACAAAACCCCTTTAGATATTATGTAGTATAGCATCAGAAGTACCTTGAAAGGGCATACAGATTCAGACTCTGTAGAGAACAGCAGTTGAGTAATATATGTTGCAAACCAGCATCTGTTAGCCTGATACACCTAATAAAATCAAAAGTTATGAAAAACTTTAGTCAACTTATTGACTACAAGAAGTTGAGTGAAACCGATGATCTAATAAAGCAAGGGTACTACAACCTGGAACCCCTACCTTGTAAGATTCAATGATTCCAGGCCTTTATAATTACTGGCAAGTAAGGAGAGACTTTCATCTGTGACGTGCTGTAGTTATCATGATAAAGCAGGTTATATCAGAGAATTCCACAGAGAAAAACAACGATCAAGAGAATTACAATATGTATAAAGAAGTACAATTTCTTCCTCTTCCTTCCAATCAAGCATGACTACAAATTTGGGTTGCTTGGCCCCCTCAATATAGAATTTGGGAGCTTCTGACTGACAACTGTTAAATTTTATTCTTCTAACTGTGACTGAATCTAATTCCATTCAAATTAACGATATAACTGACACAAATGAATTTTTTTTTAAGGCGAGTAGAATCAACTGTGTCCTTCCACACAAATGCTCAAATGTGGAGATAATCCATATTAAAGAGTATCAGAATAACAAGCAGGTATTATAACGCCATATAGTAATAAACCATGAAGGGAATCTACAATGTTCAGTTCTTCACATACCATACAGCCACTCAAGTTCAAATCTGTTATAAGTCTACAATTCATCACCAAACTCTTTATACCAGTATCTGTAATCCTGAGACATGTGATATAAGGCAAGGTAATGGCAAGAGTTAGCTAAAAATTGCATTCAAAAGACAATTTCAGAAAGGAAAGAGACCAAAAAAGAAACAATTAAGTACCTGACATTCCAATAGATGGAGGAAGACTTAAGTTTTGGACAGACGCTTGATATAAAGTCAATTCCTTTATCAGAGATTTTCTGACAGCTGTTTAAGTTCAAAGACTCGAGACTTTTGAGGGAATCTGGATGCTGCAAAAATAAAGCATTTTACCATCAGAACATCACATTTTATGACATTGGCAACTGTATGATGCACACTAAATTAGCACATCTTTCTTGGAATATTCCGAATCAAAGATACTTTCAGACATCTTCAGAATACAATCCTAGCACTTGATTATTATATTGAACCTTGACAGAGTCATGATAACATACTAATTCTATGCTAGACTTGAGACACATGTATCTAAGTCGCAACGTTGCAAAAATCTACACTTTTTTTTTCAGAAAGGCACAGACCAAAGATAAAATAAAATCTGGGAAGCATACGAATGCCAAACATATCACATTTTGCACATAAACAGAAGATTATACTCTGCACGACAAGACAATGCAAGAGGAGAAGGAGCTACCTTGGTTTTAAGAACTCGAAAATGCTCATCCTCCACATTCTGAGCAAACTCGAGGTTGACGCTCTTCACATCCTGATACCTCTCCTGCAAAAACAAGAACCATGGCTATAAACCAATCCCTTCCAAAACACACTCATTTCAGTAACTAAAACAAGCCCACTAACCAGCAAAAGAGCAGCAACAAGACGTTCCCCAGCTCTACTGGTCTCCCGCAAATCAATCGCCTAAAATCAGAAACAAGAATCAGCAACTACACAATTCCAGACAGGAAAACAAAAGATTTCTTCCAATAGAATTTGGGAGCTTCTGGCTGACAACTGTTCAATTTTATTCTTCTAAATGTGACAGTATCTAATTCCATTCAAATCAACGATATAACTGACACAAATGAAAAAAATAATAAATTTTTTTAAACGCCAAGTAGAATCAACTGTGTCCTTCCACACAAATGCTCAAATGTGAAATTAATCCATATTAAAGAGTATCAAGCTGGTGGTGTCTTTGCATCGATAACAATAACATTCAAACTCACGTAGCCAGTCCCACTCAACTGCTTGATCACAGCCTGCCTGAAAACATCAAAGGGTTTCACCTATCTAGCAAAACCCAACAGTCCAGAGTACACTAACAGTCCACGCATCACTGCAGCAGAACAAAATTATAAGGATAAGATCCTAACACACAGCATTCAATATATCTAAACAATGACAAAAAGGTATGATCTCCAAAACACGATGTTAAGTGATCTCTTGAACCATCATCGCAAATCATAAACAGTAATATATAACCACATCAGACTCTCAAGTAACTAGGATTAACATTTGACAAAAGGAAAGAAGATCAAAGAGTAATGTTGTATAGAAATGAATCACTTTATATATATATATATATACCAATCAAAGAATGTGTTTGTACAAACAAAAGAATCTGTGGAATAACTACAAGCTTATAAGGGCTACTATAACAGTTATATCATCATACTTGCCACCTTGATACGTCTCCTCCTCGGTATTGACACCAGCATTAGCAGCTGCCACAGTCCAGGGAGTGACGCCCTCCGTCGACACAGACACTTTTCTAGCTTCTTCCACCAGAGCTGCAGCGATCGCTTCAGGACCCTGCCCGTCCCTCGCAGCTGAGCTGACTATTTCTTCAATCTGAGCATCGAAAAGGTTGTCGAAGAGGCCATCGGTGGCAGCAACAACAATGTCCCCAGGAACAACCTCAAACCTCAGCCAGTAAGCATGCCTGGGCTGGATACGTGTGGAAACCCCCAATTGGTAAGGGCAGTTGAACCTAAACTGCTGGATTGGCGATCGATACGCAACCTCGTCACCACGGACAACCAAGAACCCAGAATCCCCAAGACTAACATAGCGCAGATCGTTATCCTTGAGGTTGATTATGCAAATGGTTGAAGCTCCCGGGGCGTCACTGTTCTCGTATGCGTAATTGAGAACATCAGTAGGATCTACCTTGGTGCCGAACGACTCGTACTCCACGAACTCATACGCGTGATCCATCAATTCCCTGGCGTAAACTCCAGAGTCGATCCCCTTCTTCAACAACCCGCCGACTCCATCGGCGACTCCGATCGTATCAGAGCAGATGAAATGGGCGTCTTGGCCCAGGGGTAGTTCCGGGTCATCCTTCGGGAGGTAGTGGGCGGCGGCCATTAATCGCAACTTTCTTGCCCGCTTGATAACCGGGCCGCCGCCGCCAAAGCCTGAGACTGAATCTTCCCGAGGCCGCTTTGTGCCGGTGGTACTTTCTGGGATATCGCCTAATTGTTCAGTAGCTAGGGTTTTTCCGAAAAACATCGAACCCATTGTGCAGATTGATAAGCGGACGAGGAAGAACTAAGAAACGTGAAATTAGGGTTTCGGATTTTCAGAGAAGGAAGAGGAGAGGCGTTGTAGGAAGGAAAGAAGAGAGAGGGAATGGGAAATGGATATGAGTGAGGCGGTTGACCGTTGCTCTATTTATGATGCAAGAGGGAATCATCATCAGGGCCTATGGGCCTCACTGGAGACGGGTAGGAGCGGCCCATAATTGGTTTTTGACCCACTTGCTCTTTCAGTTACCAAGTCAAACGCCCAGTCAAGATTAAGCCGAATGGGCAACTCAGATGCCCAAATACAAGTAACGTCCCAGAAGCCCACAAGGAATGTGCCAATATGTGTGAGAAATTATTTTAATTATATTAGATAAAATAAATTTATCAAACACATAAATTGTGCCAATACGTGTGATAAATTATTTTGATTATATTAGAAGAAAATAATTTTTTTTATTATGCATGGTCAATAATTTCCAGCAAGGTTCTGATCATATTATTTAAGTATTTTTATTTTGTAACTAACTTATCAAAAAATATTTCTTTCCTTCTATCTTTCTCCTTCTAAATGTGATACCCCAACTCTAATGAGAATAATTTTATATGGAAGGAGTTCAATCCACTTATTTTGTGCAAATTTTATTCATTATCCTAACTTTTGATCTAGTTCTAATTTACCTGTTATATAAATTAGTAAATATTTATAAATTTGTGTGCCTCCTTATTTATTATTTTCCATTTTATTCTTTTATCTAATTTAACCCTCTAAATCCTCTTTCATGCATAGCAAGTAAAGGAAATATTTATTTTTTAATTTTTTATAGTGCAATGAAGGACTAAATTATTTTTCCTGCGTAATCCGGTGCGTTAGTGTTAAAGGACTAAAATTAATTCAAGTAAGTATAATATAAACCAGCTTAAATAATGCTAAAGAACATATCTCTTATGCATTCATCAAATAATGCTTGAGAACGTCTCAATTGTTCATAAATAGTTGCTAAAACACAACCCAAGCGTTCATCAAATAATGCTTGACTATCACATAAGTGTTTATCATTATAAATAATGCTATGAATCAAGTTATCTTATAGTTGTAGCATGTATGTACTTTGCTTAATGATTGATACAGGAGAAGTACCTCTTTTCCAAACGATTTGGTTAGTTTATGAGATTAGTAAGTTCATATCCTCTGGGCGGTATTACGATTTCATTGGATTTCCGAATCTGTGATAGTACAAACGATATCAGTCTAATAATATAATTTAATTATTCTTATGATAGATTAATTAAATTAAATATCAATTCCACCTTAATCGCTAATGGCCATTTCCCAGTACCATAATCGATTTAAAAAAAAAGAGCTCACAGAACTTGGACTTTCCCAGTCCTATTTTGTAAGTTTTTGCTTGGTTCGCTTTTTTTTGGAAAGTCCAGATTTTGTCTGACAAAGTTCAGGTTTTACCTTACAAAGTGTAGTTTTTACAAAAGACAAAGTTCAAACAAAATTTTTGTTATAAACTAACAAAATTCACTCCAACTAAACAAAGTTTTAGCAAATTCAGATTTATAAAATCTCAAATCAAAATTCAAATTATCAAAATTCCATTCAACCAAACACACCAACTGAGAAGGACTATAGTTTGATGGAGGAGAGAACTTGTCGCACATAAGAATATATTTCAATTTACATTGATGAAACGGGGTTGATAGTAAAATTTAGTGACATGAGCTGCACTTGGATAATTATAGAGCCACTGTGACGTGGCGAAAGAACAATGACATAGTAACAAGCTTCATACTTAACAATTTGACATGATCTATTCGTTACTATACATTGCTTGAGTATAGAACAACTTTCACTTTCGAGTTTCACATTGAGTTTCAATATTCGAAATCTAAATTTTAAATTTTGAAATATGAAAATCATATACTTGATATGGATTGTTTGAATTCGGACTTTACTATAAAGAATTTAAATTATTGTCCACGTGGAATGTGTTTACAAGAAAGAACTACTTTTGTCAAAGAGAGTCGACAACTTCGGCAGCTGATAGAACGCCCTCGGAGGGCGCTGCCCTCCTCTCGACGTGGAGGCTCATGATTCGCCCAATTTTCATTTTTTGATTTAGCATTATTTTGTTTGCCTGACAATAGGACCCGCGTGGGCCTTATTTTTTTTACGAAGATTGTGGTTAATTTTTTTACCATTTGTTAATTAGTTGGGATTAGAAGAATGGAAACCGACTAAATATTGTAATGGAAACCGACATTTTGCAAAAGGATTAAATAAACATTCCGTTGCCGACAGAAATTTCTCAGATCCACAAACACCACCCACCATCAACATCACAGTCATAGTGGCCGGTCGGCGATCAAACTACCGTAGAAATATGAAGACGGGCCGGATTTGAGTGGAGGCAGCTGCAAACACAAAGTCCCAAAACCCAACTCTTCCACCCATGGTTCTTAATGTGAAAGACGCAAGCCGACTGGGATCGGTTGTCCGTTGAAACTGTTTGCCGATCAAGTTTGAAGCTTTTTGCCGATCAAAAGTTTGCCGGTTGCCAGCCCATCAAAGTTTACCGATTGGGATCCTGTTGAAGCCCATCAAAGTTTACCGATTGGGATCCTGTTAAGAGGTAATTTGTTTCTTGCTTGTTATGGTTTGATTTCTGAAAATTGGGATTCAGTTTAACATAATTGGCCATGCCCGAACTGAATTGAATCTACTGCAAGAAACCACTGCAAATCCCAAAATTGCAGTTTTGGTTTGAGTTTGAACTATGCAAATCCCAAAATACACACACACGCGCAGTAGAGCTCATCTTGAAAACCTAGTAGAGCTCATCAGAAAGTAGCCCCATTCCATGTGCATAAGGGACTCTGTAGTTTGTTTGCTTCTAGGATGGAATCAAATGTGATGGAATCAAATATGCAGTATGCAGGGACTGATGCGGATGGGAGTGTTGTTGAGATAATTAATGGTATTCATCGTCGTTATGTTACGCACCTGAATGCTGACGGCGTTGAAGTTACCGATGTTGAAGATGAACCTGTGGCAGATGATGATTTGGAGGTAGGTAACGGGACTGATAATGGCAATGATGATGATAACAGTGTATGTGTCGTGGAGGAAGTTACTGAAGAAGGTGAAATACTGTTGCGGTATCTCCCGGATCAGGATGGAGAAGGGATTGAAGAGAATGTAGGGTTACCTTCAGTTGTGCACAAACCTGAAATGTGCCAGCGCTACACTTCTGGTGGGGAATTCTTAGAGAAGATGAACATGTATGCTTACTCATCCGGCTTCACGATAACCATCAAGGAACCAGTCAGGGACAAAAGTCCGACAGTTTGCAATACTGTGGAAAAGGATGTTGATGATATGTTTGTTTTCGACCTGGTCAGAAAGTATAAGGATCACCGGAAGTTGAGATTGCAATGTAGTAAGGCTGGGGTGCACAAACCACGGAGCTCCGATCCAAACAAAAGTACTACTTCTTGTAAGACCATGTGTCCGTGGAGGGTCAATGCTTGCAGGTCTCCCATTAGCGGGACAAGCTGGAAGATCACGATGGTGAATGATGAGCACAACCATGGTTTAGACCCAACTCTGAGCCGGCTCTTGTGTAAGTACCGCAGGATTTCAGTAGGAGATCAGACTAAAGCCCTAGAACTGCATAGAGGTGGGATTGGGATTTCTAAGATATATGGTTTGTTCGTTACTAGGTATGAGACGATTGACAAAGTACCGTTCTTGGAGAGGGATCTTCGGAACTTTCTGAATTTTACAGCAATGGATCGCTTGAAGGGTAGTGACTTTGAAAAAATGGAGTCTTATTTCAAGAAGATGAGTTTGGAGTGTCCCGGATTTTTTTATGAGTTTGAGACTGATGATCAGAACCAGTTGAAGAGTGTGTTTTGGGCAGATGCTAGGTGCAGAGAAGCCTTTAAAGTTGTAGGAGACACTGTTTCGTTCGACACTACTTTCTTGTGTAACCGGTACAAGTGGCCATTTGCACCATTTTCAGGTGCCGATCACAACGGGAATACTATTTTGCTAGGGTGTGCCTTGTTGTCGAGTGAGCACGAAACCAGCTTCGCATGGCTTTTCCGCACATTTAAAAAGTGCATGGGGAAGCAACCAGACAACATCTTACCGATCAAGACGTAAAAATTGGTTAGTTAGTACAAACTAATATGTTGAATTTTCATCTTCATTCAATCTGTTAGTTTTAATTTGGGTCTAATTTTTTAGTATAATTGTTACCCACTGGTAAATTAGTAGAATGACAATATATTTATTTCAGAGGCTAAATGTAGTGATAAATTGAGGGATTGTTTGCTGGAAAAAAATTTGGTGCAGGAACCATAATGAAAGTGAAATTTAATACCCGAACAAGAATGTTGTACAAAAATGACAATGCAGGATGTCCGTATACGTTTGAAACTCATTCTTAATTGGTATGCCAACTATAGAAATATAGTAGGTAACTTAAAAATAGTAGAAGTAAATGTAAGAACTTAATTTGTCAAATTAGTTGCAATTAGGTGGTTGGAAAGCTGTGAAGATTTTTCACCATGATATGTACATGGATAATGAAAGCCCTTTTATACACGCACACACACACATTTATATATATATATATATATATGTATACCCGGCAGAGCTCATTGTGAAGTATTTTGATGTATTTAAGAAGAGTTTCTATCAGATTGCTAATGTCAGGAGATGTAGGTAATATTGTACTGAAGGGCTATGTATGTAATGGCTAATGTCAGCAGATGTAGGTAATATGTCAGCAGATGTATTTCAAAATAGTAGAAGTAAATGTAAGAACTTCGTAATGTAAAATTCCATGTCCTCTGGTAATCCACATTTATTCCTTTAAGGTGTTTTTGTCCTGGTGCGTAATTCAAAGCTTTTTTAAAACTATTGTTGCTTCTGTTCATAGCATTTCATGTAAAATAAAAAATTAAATATGAATATGTATGTAGAATGGTAGGCCTTTTATACATAAAGGAGTCGAAGTTCTACAGTGTAGCAAGGTAAGGGCACTATTAATGTTGCAGCTAGAATTGTATGGTGTGTATCTAGCTGGTATTTTGAGGTGATTGACTTGTGCTCAGTAAAAGTGCAGGCATTGAAAAAACCAAGTGCTTTTTGTTTTATTTTTGTAAACAAGGCTGTTATAACTTTGCTGTGTACGTGAACTGAATTGGATCTATGTAATTGTGAAAATGTAGGTAATGCGATAAAGTTGGAATTTCCTGGGATTAGACACAGATGGTGTTTGTGGCATGTCAAGAAGAATGCAAGGAAGCACCTTGGAATGTTGCGTCAGTGGGGGAAAATTTCTGATAAACTGCAGGAGATTTTACACGATTCATATTCTGTGGAGGAGTTTGAGGCTGAATGGCAAGCCTGGGCAGAAGAGTATGGAGTTGGTGGTAACGATTGGGTGAAGAGGGCGTACATCGATAGGGCAAGGTGGGTGCCTGTCTACTTCAAATCCATATTTTGGGCTGGAATGTCCAGCACTCAGAGGAGTGAAGGTATGAATAGATTTTTGAAATTGTTTGTTAACGTGAATACTACTCTTGGAAAGTTTGTGGAAGAGTATGGCAAGGCCGTCTGTAAAAGAGTGTTTGAAGAGGTGCGCTGTTCAAAGGTTGGGAAGTATCGGTCATCGCGGAAGACTACTAATCATCCATTTGAGGATATATTTGAGAAAGTATATTCGCGTAACCAATTCAAGAAAATACAGGAGCAGATGACTGACATGCGGGACAATTCAGCAACTGTCGAGAAAGTTCTGGACGATAACACCGTTGAGTACAAAGTAGTGGTGAAAACATTCAGGGAGGGATGGACCAAGCGCAAGTACTTTAGGGTGGTTATCGATCGTAGTTCTGTTGAGATAAAGTGTGATTGCCAGTTGTTTGAGTTTTCTGGTATATTATGTTGTCACATGCTTCGGGTGTTTTGGGAAGAGGACATAGGCACTGTGCCTGAGAGGTACATTTGTAATCGTTGGAGGAAGGATGTCCGACGGGAATACGAAACAATGTCTTATCCAGTGGCTTCGATTATTCCCCCAGTTAATCCTGAAGTTAAACGGTACAATGAAATGCAGCAGGTCTGTGAGAACATCGCTGCAATTGTAATGTACGACGAGGCCAGACACCGTGACACGCTAAATAAATTGCATGTCATACACGCAGAATTGAAAGAAGGCGTGGTTAATGCAAAAGGCGAAGCATCGTTTGGGGCAGGGAGTGTTGGGTCTATGTACAAGGCAACAGCCAGAGCAAGGGAAGCTCAAGCCCAAGATATTGAAAAGCAAATGCCAGATGTAACTCTTGAACCAACAGTTGAGTCGGTGAAGGATCCTGTTGATAAGCGAGGGATGGGACGTGGGGCTGTGAAGAGGAAATTGTCATTCGTAGAGAAGAATAAGGGGAAGTGGCGTAATAGGAAGAGGGGAGCCGATAAGGAGGCCAATAACAGCACTCCAACTTGTCCGAATACGCCATTTAAAGATGTGGAGGTATGTTACACCTGTAATGCTATTTGTTGTTGATTCTGAATTAGACAATCATCAAGCCTCTCTCTGCATTTTTGTAGATTACTTTTAACCGGCAGTGGCAGCCTAGCTCCGTCGGGGTTAGTTGGAACGCAAGGGTGATACTGTCAGGCGGTGGAAAAATTCCAGTTGCAGCGAATCCGTTTTCCCAAACTTGATGAAGCTGCTAATGTTATTCTAGTAATCTGAGCTGCACTAACTTTGATGCAACGCCTATTAGTTGCTCACCTGTTACTTTTGGTGTCAAAAAAATAGAGATTATGATGTGCTGCTTCTTTCCAGAGTGAATCTAATTTGAACAGAATGTAAGATCAATGTATTCAATTCGAATAATTGGTTTGTGGACTGATTTTGATGCAATGATTGTAGAGATTTTTGTTTGGGCTTGGTGCGTATTTCGGTATATACTGTCTATTTTAGCAATGTTTTTCAGTTGGTTATGTTGGTTGATGAATGGTGTGAGTTATGTTGGGCGAACAACAGGTGATGAAAAAACGGCCCAATTCAACTAGTACTAATCCTCTGTCTGTAAATGTGGTATGATAGTTATCGAGGGAGTCAATAGCGAGTAATGCGTGATTTGACTAGACTTGAATTCCACAATAATTATGTTCTACAATTCTAGAAAAGTCGGGAGTTTAATGATACGATATTGACCATGAATTCATTATTATTTATTGATTTTTGACTTGACCCGTTAGTTCGAACTCGAGCTACATGTCGCCACTTACAGATACAGACCGGAATAGACTTATTTTTTTAAAAAATAGCTAATATGAGATTACTCATAATACTAACCTTCATCGAGGCCGTACATACGAAAACTATTATTATTCTTTTTTAAACCATATGGTTAGGCGGAAATGATGAACTGAAATGTTTATGAGGTATTTGGCATGAATATTTATCAACATATTATAAAATTTGTATCTTGTAAATTATGAGTATATGTATACATGTAGCTTTACAAGGCACATGTACATAATCAAATTATTATTTTAATGAATGGAACTAATTAGTTTGTTCAATATTGAGTGTTAAATGAAAAGTAGCCAGATTAGATAGTTAAATTAACATAGTAGAACCTCAGAAATATTATACAATTACATATAATGTATACCTACGTAGTTATTGTCTTGTTGTTCCAGTTAAGCGAGGCATTGCTATTACTCGAGTCATTGACAAGGCTGTAGGTTGTTCCAGTTAAGCGAGGCATTGCTATTACCGTTCTGGTCTAGTCCTTATCGAGTCGAGTTGTGACTGATTTTTGACCTTGTAGATGTTTAATGAGTCACGAATAAAAGGACTCAATTAGCACCCGTTAGGTTAAAACCCTTTTACACATACGGTCCATTACTTTATCAATGTTAACAGTAAGAGAAGTTTGCAATGCAGGTGTATCAAATGGAAACCAGTAACTGATCAGAGAGTCTTGATTAGCAGTAAAACGATGTGTAGGGTGTGTTGAGAATAGTAATTTTGTACAATCCCATGCAAGGACACAATTATTACATAACAATATATTCATTTAAGCATAATCACAGATACTCCGGAAGATGCTGTAGCAGTTGTGGTAAATAGTATATTGCCCCTCGGCACAACTCCTGGAGCACCAGATAGAATGCTGCACAATACCATGATACCAAGCCTCAAAATACGGTCCAGCTCGTCAGTATTCTATGTTCAAAATATGATTAGGAAAATAAACAGCGTTGTCTTTTTATTTGGATACATTAAATGCTAGGAACCCAACGTAGCTTGCTATTGAAATCTGATACTTCCTCCGTTGGAAATATGAGGTTGTTGGCTTTCAATCCAACACATCGGGTAGTTGCTTCTATCAGCCTGGATCTGTGGACGTTGATATTCGTAACAACAATTGTTGCGCAAAAATGGAGACGCCGTCGCACTCGGATGTGCTCCTGTACATGCAGGGTTGACAAATGTAAGAGGTGAAATGATTGGATGCTAGGGTTGGTTCAATCATGAAGGTGGCAGGTTAGCAATTGTTGTCTGAATAATATGTGAAACACCTCAACCAGGGAGAAAAGTGGTGTTGGATTGTTGTAATCCACACTGTATGTTTCCATGAGATGCATACAAGTCACCCCACTATCATTGTCAGTAGTAGTACGGCTCCATGGAGGATTTAGCAGAACAAGCTCAAAATCTTGAAGCCTGTATCTGTGACTATTGCCAAACCTGTCCAGTACTCTTATCAACCAACCCAACTAAGAAAAACATGAACAGGAGAGGGGAAGGTCAATATTATATAGCTACTACAAACAATCACAAGAACTGAGTCATAGTCAATGTAGAAAACGCACTACTTGTTGTTCGAGCTGTTTCCACTCTGACCTATAGTCTCTGTAAATGGTGTCAATGACAGTCATTTTCAATTGCCGAAGGTTGACGACCAGGAGTGTGTAGTGAGACCCAATTAAAGTGGGAATGAATATCTGGCACAATTTGGTTCAAAGTGTCATGCATTATAGAGCCAAAAAAATAATGGAATATTGTGTATCGAGTCACAGTGAATACCATATCAGGTTTATTAAGATATCCTTGATCGGTAATTGCGCCAATCCAGGATATCCAATGATCAATCTGATGATCATCTGGGATGAATCCTGCCTGATGAAAAAAAATGGTTCTTATTGTAATGTTTGGTTTAAATTAATGTTAGTCTGTATTTTTTACCTAGATTAATAGAGTCAGGTAACTGTTGTTTGTAGGTATAGCTAAAATGTGACAGTGATATTAGTAGCCAATGCACAATGATTGTGGTATGATATGTTATCCATTTGTGTATATGGCAGTCAACATTAGAAAAGAAGTCACAATAATTACGTGTTGTGAATATGACTATAGTATGGTTGGGGAAGGAGTTACCTTTTCAACAACGTCGAGACACAATTTGTTTGTGCATCCATGGCTGTACCATTTATCCATTAACACTTTCGACCAGACATTGAGCACACGGGGGGCTATAGGAGAACCAATTTCGAGCGTACTAATATCCTTCCTTATTAACATCAGTCCGTGTGAGTCTTCATACAATGGTTCTCTGTCAATAATAAAATTAGAAAAGCATAAGAGAGATTATAAGAATTAAGGACATCAAATAGTGCATGTAGTAGTAACCAGTGACAAGGAACATTACCTAGGAGACAGGTTTTTGTGTGATGCTACGCAGTAATCAGCAATTTCAACGAACGGGCGAGGCAAACACTGAGAGGAGCAATGGTAGCGGGAGACTAACTTGGTAAGATACACCCCCGAGTTATTTTGATCCATTGCGTTGAGAAGGGAGTCGTAAACTTGTGAGTTTGAGTGTTGGGATGATTCTGTGACACAGATATGATTAGAGTTTGTGGAGGATTCTGCATACGTCTTAATTGCAATCAACTTGTTAATGACTTCGGTCAATCCTGCAGTAACGGTAAGTGGAGGTCCAAGCCTGGTGAAGTAGGAAGGCAGACTAAATTGCTGCAGCGTATCTGGACTCAAATTCAGTAGGTAGTCTGCTGTTACTACTTGCAGATTGCGGGCTAGTGTCGCAACTGCCCTGTGTTCATTCTGCAAAACAGATGGTAAAAAGGTAGGTCAAAATTTCTATCCATTTACAAGCCTGCGTTTCTGCAAATTCTAAAATACGCCACATGCCTAAAAATTGTATTTCCCAGTTCCCACTATCTGGTCTTTCTTATTGCTTGCTGTACATATGAGAATGTATCAAGAATTTTCTCGCTACTGATTATTTCTTTTTTCACAAGACAGTCAGCAGTAATGCAAATATATTGAATATGCCTAAAACCCTAGTATCAAAGCATATTTTCCTGTCGGTAAAGCCTAGGCGTTTTGAATTTTTTCTTTTCAAAATTAGAAACACATATGGTTAAGCATTAATCAGTTTCATAAAAAATCATTTTTCTAAAAATACACAATATAAGAAGGGTAAACTTATGAAGACTGTTTAATGTTACAAATGTTAAAAAATTCTTAACAAATTAATGAATTATGTTCTACGATACAAGCCCACTTTATTGAGGTTTGATCGAAATCTTTGATCACCTAAATTATGAAAATATAATTTGAATATTTAGTAATAATTTGAATGTTTTAATGTTTTAATCAATTACTGATGTTTCATACAAACATGTCAATTTTAACGTTTTTCATAGTACTGATTAATTGCCACTAAACACTAATACTTATGTTAAAAATCATTAACAATGTTTGATTATACTGATTTCTATTATTAAAATTTATTAATGATTTTGAATCAAAAGATTATCGTATTGGATCGATCCATCAATTATCCGGGTGGCAAAAATAATTTTGCCCCGCTACGCCCCGCGGATAATCGAATAACGGGGCGGGGCGGGTAATACAATAAGCACACCCCCTAACCCCAGCTATTAAATTTTATTGACCACTAAATACGTGTAACAAGATTCAAAAAATTAGGAAAGGCTGTGTGTGATGGTGACAGTCAATTCCCCAAAATTAAACAGACTTCTGAAATGTACATGTTTTTGAAATATTTTTGTCAGAATGTGAGTGTTGCTATCATAGCATTTGGTGTAAATCCACATGCTTTGAAGGGTATTTATTGAAATTCAACATCACCCGATTTGTGGAAAAAAAGATCATGTGCCAGACAGTTTGTACATCCCTTGCAAGTGTTGCAAATATTTGATGACCGAAGGGATTATTCAATTATATTATTTGCATAAGAAGTGATAGTAAAATTTGTAAGATTAATGACAGGGGTGCGGTGAAAACTTACATTCACGAAGATCCTCTCCAACTCTGAGTCTCCTTGAAATGGTCTTTCCACTGAGAACCAGATGACGTCATCACCTTCCGGTATCCCGTCCTGGTCCATTTCTGTGCTCAAACTGTCCACCGGATTGAATGTTGGACCTGCACACGGACAGGAGAACTTGCCTAATGGGATCATTGAAGAACAATAAGACAAGCACAAATATTGAACTACAATTTGTAAAAAAAATTGACACAAACATGGGAATCAAAACTAAATGTAATGTATCACCATCTGTTGTTGATGCTAAAACTTCTGTCGCCGTTGTTGTTTCACCGGTTTGTGCTGACTCAAGGACGCTATCAGGCCAGTCATTACCAAACTCGACTATGTGGGCCGCGCTGGTTGAGTATGTATAGTAGCCACTCATCCCACTACTGGGCATATTTGACGGTGAGATTATTCGGGTTCCGGTTCAGATGAAAGGGATGAGAACTGGGAAATGGAAGAATATGGTAATTGTAAGAAAGGTCCACCCACTTTTTGTATGGTTGACACATATTTTTTACAAATTGAGGCAAATAGATCGTGATATTACAATTAGGTCCAGAAGATATTGTAATCTTTCTTAGTTCCAAACTACTTATCCCATATTTTAGTTGTTTCATAATTATCATATTTTATAATTATATATTCAGTTGACAATTTTGTTATTGAGTAAGGTAGTTGCATATACAGTTTCTATTTTCCTCATTCTTCTTATGATTTAAATTTTGTTAAAAAATCCAATAATAACGATTGCCTAAGTTGGCACAGATGAAATAATGTGTGGCATATGGCTCAGTAGAGTGGTTTGATAATTTTTGCGGTGACTCGTTGATTCCCATGCAAAATAAGATGAATTTATTTTTGTAATACTAGACATTATTATCATGAGTGAAGATAAATTTTGATGAATTACATACAGTTGCGTCGTTGTAATTATGATACTCAAACTAAAATTTTGTAATCTGACAAGTGTTATAAATTATAATCGTACACAATATTAATCCATACATAGAAAACTATGAACTGGAATATTATTTTCTGTGTAAAATGTAGTGAGATGGAGCGGGAAAAAAAAGTTTGAAATTACTATATCAGCCCCAAATACAGTGTAATGTACACTAAATTTGGTATTTTCGTTTGAAGAAGCTGTTACAAAAAAAAACACATGACTGCGATGTTGTTAAAATTAAGTAATATGAACATATAATTTACTTGATTGTTTTAATCATACAAGTCATTCTCAGTTGTTAACACAAATATTCAAGAAAGCTGATGTTTTAGCCTTATAGTATTAATAGGATTTGGTATGTAACTGTTTGTATTTGTAAAGTTACAAAAATATCCATCAATAATGGAAGCTGTAATTCAAGCATCGGATACCTCCTCCAATGTGAACCCACATGACAAAGTTAGTAGGCAAACACAGGCGGCTTCACTTAGGCTACGCCAGAATTATTAAAAATTGCTACAGGAAGACTGTCTCCAAATGACAGTGAGTAATGCAATCACACTCTGTTGACTACACTGACTGAGAGGCACAGTGACATACATTCAGACACGCCACTTGAATGAGTTTCAGTAGCTTTACTCGGACCTCTACTCACACAGCTAACCATTATTTTCGTTGGGACCGTCAAACCACTGGTGCTTACTAATGTACCAGTCCAGTTGAAAAATATAGGATGGCCTTGATAAATGTTACCAGGACAACGAGTTGTAAAATATTGCGGAAACAAATAATGAATAATAAGGACATATATTGTCATCGCATTGTGATTGCATTTAGAAACTTAAACAAACTTAATAAATTAGATCGAAATCATTACACACAGTAATTATATTGGTAAAGCAGGCTCGACAAATTCACCGTTAATAACCGGAATCTGAAACATCAACACAGCTAAAACAGTGAAAACAACCGGCCAACCACACGGGATCTTCTAATCCAGATCCTCGCCTTTGTAGTAGTCACCCAAACTCATGCTGGAGTAGATGACAGTCTGGCCGGAAGACGGCTCACCCTTCTCCATCACCTTAGCTTCAAAATCTTTGTGAGACCTTCTGAAATCCTTCTCCATCAATTCGAGTGCCTGCATCACCCCACGTCTTCCCCGTGCTATCTTAGCCTGGACAATAGAACAGTGAATTCAGAAAAATGAGGTACCGTAATCGTAAAACGGGTCGGATGTTAAACGGATCGGATCAGGGAGGTCATTTGTGCACCTTGTTCTGCTCATAAGCTTCCATGAATTCCTTTTGGCTACGCTTGTCCGGCGTGTTCATTGCCTCGAGAACACTAAACGTACGAATCCATGGGGTTGTTTCAGCTTCAAAATCACGATCTATGTCGTCCAGATCTGGGATCCCAACATGTACATGTGTTAGGTATATGAAGGGATTGGACAAATTTAATCTTGAAATGGAAAATTTACCCACCTTTCATTGTTTCTTCTCTGAATTTGGCTATCGTCTCCTCCATCTTAGCATTTCTATCCGCAATAGGGCAGTTTCTTTCCCCCATGGTTAGCTTCGGAGTTGAATTTCGTTTGACAAATGAATTAATTGTGAAGATAGCAGCTTGTTACTTATACTGCAATAAAATGTGACTGTGGGAGTTTCCGGGCCTTAGTAGGACCGAATTCATTTTTTGGGTCAAGGTTTAATGGGTGATTATAGTCCAAGTGACATAACGCATATAATATTAGGACCTCCATTTAATATATATATATATATATATACATATATATATGTGTAATATATAAGTTAATTAAGACAATTTACTAGTATGCGAGGTTCTTAAAGGTTAAATAATAAAAATTAATAAACTTATATAAAATGTAAGGGACAAGGTATCGGCAAATAAAATTGGCTTTTAAATAATAATTGTGTCAAAATGGATAACAAAAGTTTACTACACTCATAAAAAATATGGGAAAAAAAAGAAAGAAGATTTTGAAACAAGAAAAAAACTATAACATTTAGGCTCAACGACGACCGAGGACGTGAAGCAATTCCTGATCGCAGGTGCATGCATCACAATCGATGTCCGCCGGATCTACCCTCGCCCAGCGATCGTACCTCACAACGCGATTGAGGGCAGCATGTTCCTCGCAGCAGATAGGCCTTGACATTGGTACTCCATCTACAAGGAACCTGTAGTAATGCGCCCAGCCCCAAGCGTAATTCAAACCGGCTCTAACGCGTACCCGAGCTTCACGGAGGCCTTTCCTGTCGGTTCTCTTCAAGGTTGTGATGACATTCATGCCTCTCTGAATGTCACCCTCGCAGATTGCTAAAACACCCAACGCATAGGTCGACGGTGTGTGACCTGTTGCAGAAGCTTCGGTGAGCCAGTTTCGAGCCCACTCGGTCGCTATTCCGCTAGCGTAGCGACGAAGAACCCAGTTGAACTCAGCACGAACCATGATTAGATTGATCATGTCATCTGGGAGGGCGTTGAAGATAGAAACATCCATGGGAACAAGAAGGCAAACAATATGAGTATGTTGAAGGGACTGTGGGAATGAAGGCTTTATTTCGTAATGAGGTTCTAAGGGGAGAAGGGATTGATATTTATAGGGGTGAGGTGCTCCGGTTATCAAAATGATTTTAGAGTTCCTAGTAAAAACTTAAAGCCATTCCCACATTTTCAAGAAAACCTCTTGCACACCCCAAAAATAAATCAATTCCATGTGGAACTTGAAAGGTTGGCTGATGGAAGAAGAATGTTGTGGATGCTTTAAACTTAATTCCGTCAAATGTAATTTCATCAGGTCAAACTACAATAAATTGAAATTATTGAAAATTGTGGAATTTTTGTTTATTTTTTTTTAATTTCGGAAAACATAGGATGACATAAATAATTTTAAATTTCGAGTTGATAAGTTGCATATCTACAATTTGAAATTATTTAAATTTCAAATGCACTAATGTTGATAGTAAAAACTGTTAGAGTTCATAGTAAAAACTAAAAGCCATTCCCACATTTTCAAGAAAACCTCTTGCACACCTCTAAAACAAATTAATTCCATGTGGAACTTGAAAGGTTTGCTGATGGAAGAAGAATGTTGTGGATGCTTTAAACTTAATTCCGTCAAATGTAATTTCATCAGGTCAAACTACAATAAATTGAAATTATTGAAAATTGTGGATTTTTTTTTTTATTTTCGGAAAAAATAGGATGTGATAAACATTATAAATGTCGAGTTGATAAGTTGCATCTCTACAATTTAAAATGATTTAAATTTCAAATACACTAATGTTGATAGTAAAAACTGTTTGAGTTCCTAGTAAAAACTAAAAGCCATTCCCACATTTTCAAGAAAACCTCTTGCACACCCCTAAAACAAATTAATTCCATGTGGAACTTGAAAGGTTTGCTGATGGAAGAAGAATGTTGTGGATGCTTTAAACTTAATTCCGTCGAATGTAATTTCATCGGGTCAAACTATAATAAATTGAAATTATTGAAAATTGTGGACTTTTTGTTTATTTTGTTTTTAAAATTTCGGAAAAAATAGGATGAGATAAATAATTTCAAATTTCGAGTTGATAAGTTGTATATCTACAATTTGAAATTATTTAAATTTCAAACACACTAATGTTGATAGTAAAAACTGTTAGAGTTCATAGTAAAAACTTAAAGCCATTCCCACATTTTCAAGAAAACCTGTTGCACACCCCAAAAATAAATTAATTCCATGTGGAACTTGAAAGTTTGGCTGATGGAAGAAGAATGTTGTGGATGCTTTAAACTTAATTCCGTCAAATGTAATTTCATCAGGTCAAACTATAATAAATTGAAATTATTGAAAAGTGTGGAATTATTTTTTTATTATTTTCAGAAAAAATAGGATGTGATAAACATTATAAATGTCGAGTTGATAAGTTGCATGTCTACAATTTAAAATGATTTAAATTTCAAATACACTAATGTTGATAGTAAAAACTGTTTGAGTTCATAGTAAAAACTAAAAGCCATTCCCACATTTTCAAGAAAACCTCTTCCGGAAACAAATGACGGTGCTTTGTATATGACCAATATTTGATTCGCACGTACATTGAATTATTTAGTAAATAAAAATTCAAATCATCCAGAAACAGTGAATACAGATTAATCCAAACATTATATATATGCATCTCATTTACCCTGCTCATATCATTACCATCAGTCTCACCAACGTCAGTAACGAAATCCTTCAAAATTTTTCTGCAGCTTTTTTTCATATGGATTCTTCCAGCTTTTTCCCTTCAGACATGGCCTTCGAGATACTAACCAGAACCCCTTCTTTAGCAACGTTGGACGCTTGCAACCTGATTTCTGCAGACTGGAACGAGCTCATACATAACCCAGTTTTCATGTCTGATTATTACAAGAAAACCAAGAATCTGTACGGATTCATTCTGGAGGGAAGTTCGAGGAATGGACAGGAATTTGTTTCAGTTGAGGATACTGATCATCAGATCGAGAAGCTTGGAAGGTACATGCTGAGGAACAATGGGAGGATGTTCTCATCATATGATTACGATCTGAAGATCTTAGTTTCGTCGAAACAAGGTATTCTGTTTGCTGTCGGTGTTAATATCAACTACCAGGAGCGGATGGTTTACGTTGGTAAACCTAATATTGGGTACTGGATACCTTTGAGCAGTAACCCCGATTTCAGCAATTATGCAACTGTCACGGCGGCCGTGGTTGTGCTGAGATCTAATCCGATCGGGTACAAACTTATCCGTCTTTCTAAGGAAAAGAGAATTGCTTACCGTACGGAAAATATGTTTCATTGTGAGATTTTCGATTCGAAGAATTGGAAGTGGAAGACGGTCGAGAGCATAGAGGTGAATTTGAATGTTACTGCAGGTCAACCGGTGACAATCGGTAACCTAGTACACTGGCTAACAAATGATGGCCAAGTGCTAGCTTTCAACGTTGAAGATGAGACCTGTTACCGGTTTCCTCTACCGGAAATTGGATTGTACGGTGATTGGAGAACTCTGGTTGAGTTTGAAGGGAAGGTTGGAGTGATGTATTCCGACAGGGATGAAGGCACTACGCATGTGTGGGCTCGGATCCATGGGACGTGGAGAATAGCTATGTGGTTTGAACTGGAGCCGTCTCTGAGACAAGAAGAGGCCAAACCAGTTGGGGTCTATAATCGAGACATTGTTGTCTTAAGCACGCACGAAAAGGTCGTCTTCTACAACGTGCGTGATTCAAGAGTTCTCAGAACCTTCAACACTGGAACTCATGGAAATTCTCAGAAGATCTTCCAATTTAGGTCGGATTTTGAGCAAGTCGATCTTTTCCGGAGTGAACAAAAAGTCTTCCCAGACTCACAGCACTCATGACAATGCTAAGAAGATCTTTGATGCAGTACATCGCACGCACGCACACATTTTGTTTTCTAATTAAATCATGATTTGTTTTTATTTTTAATTTTTTTGATTTTTGAATTTGTTGTTGCTGCTTCTGTGCTGCAGCAGGAGGAGATATTTATAGTTATTAAGTTAAGAAAAAAATACCCGCTGTTTGTTCTTTCTTTTGGTAGAGAAGTTCCTCCTCAATTAATGTAAATTAAGTAAAAAGTATCATGAGAATTAAATTAATGGGACGTATGTTTATTAAACTAAATTAAAATAGAATGAATGTTCATTCCATATCTATTAAAAAAATAAAATTCATGGACTAGAGTTTTAAGAAAAAAAATTAATCTTTAATTTCATTGTATAATCTTATTGGCATCATTGAAACTACTTTAACTTTTATCCCTTTCCCTAAATATTGACCTAAAAAAAACATGTATAACATGTATAACTTGCATGTCAAGTTTGTCTTGACTATTTAAAATTATCACTTTGTAATATAAATTCTTAATTTAAAATTTATGATATTTGGACTCATCTATAAAATAAAAATTTTGAATATTGTGTAAGGGAATTATGTACATATTAAATAATAATTATAAGATGGAATTGTATGTTTTTCAAAAAAAATCGGTAGAAGACATTAATTAATCTTAGTTCAACTTATTCAAATGTGTATTTTAGAAAGGATTAATTATTCGAAATAACAAAACATGAAAAAGAAACCATGAAAGCTAAAAAATGTAAAACAAACCTAAAAATACGGACATAAAAGTATTTCAGGAAATAAGAGCAATCAGTTCAGAAATAATGCTCCTATGTCCACCATGAATGACATGAAGAATATAAGTAACACATTTAATAATTAATATCATACATGACATTATGTAGCCACTAGCCAAGCATGTTCATGTCATGTTATTTGAAATTAACATTTAAATACTAAATTCAGAAAAATACAAGAACTTGGCATTTCCTGCCTCCCTTATCCCCTATAAATCTAATGATTCACAAGCCACCCAAAGTATTGTAGTGGTCTCGTTATATTTTATAAACAAAATGCCTCCTAGAAAGTCCAAGAAACAAGCCAGTGAACCCGACCCGGAACTTTCTTCTGCACCGGTCATTCTTCCACAGATTCCGGTGGTAACTGAGGAAGTGCAGATGACCCCGGCTGGAATGAGTTATCTGTATCATGGCCTAATCAGTCAACATCAGAGGATGAAGATGGAAATCAGAGAATTGTTCCGCCGCTACTTGAAGAATGGCTCAGGTAATCTCATTAAACAAACTGTTGTTTCTGATCCCCCGCTAGGTATGCTTGCTGATGAGCTGGACGGAGTAATGCTGTTTTGTGCTCTGGAACAAAAAAATTCTGTCCAAACAAACAATGAAGCGACAACCAGTGTGGTTGCAATGGATCCAGTAGCCCCATAAATTGATTCTTGACCGGTTTTATTCTAGTTTGTTTCAAGTAATAACTTTTGTGTGCAAGGCTTAGCCAGAATGATTTTGTAATGTTATTATATTGGCGCAATTATGTGTAATGCAATTTACAGACTAGATGGGATTTTGTTGAAAGAGTTGGTTGAATGGGATGTAATATTGTGGCATCAGCCTTCTGAATTAAATGGGATTTAATATTTTCATTTACATAATTGTGTTATTAAGTTAGTTAGGTCACAATCATTTTTTCCATTCAGAAATATTGATACTGCACAGATTTGGATACACGCTTTACTAATGGCCATTTGTTTTTACCCAATTGTTTTTACCGGAAGAAATAAACCTACATATCAACTTTGATCTAACAATGATCACATTTTTTATTTATAGTTTGTAAAAATGAATTGATTAATCATACTCGAGTGCAGACACTGGATGTACATCAGTTCATTTAACCCTAGTTACTTAGTTCATTTATTTTAATTTTAGACTTGAACTTGAACTTGAACCATACAAATGAAACAAGGACAAAATATCCAAAATTGAAAAAGCCACACACATAACAAAAAATGCATCCATTATTAATAAAAAAGACTTAGTTAAGTTGCAGTATATGCAACATACTAGTTGTAATCCCACATCGTTTGGAAATGCAAAAGATGCTGTGTGGTATAAGTACCATACAACAACCCAAACGATAGGCAAAACTAGCAGCAGCCTAATTCTACTCGGGAGCCATCAGGTCTTGGACGAGCATGGTTCTCTGGAAATTAGGGTAGGTGGGAACCCAAATCCTTTGGTTCAACGCTTCAGTTCTGACTATTGCATCGTCGGTTACACCAAAATAACGCACAAACGATCCATCCGGGGAGACTTCCAGCTTCCAGAGCTCACCATCTTCAACCCACTTGTGTTGGAACTCCTCCTTGAAGATCTGTCGAACTGTAGGGATGGGGTTGGTGATTCCATCAAGCAAAGAACGTGCACTTGCCTCCCCCAGGGTATTGACGGCAGCTCTGACAAACATAGTGAACTGATGCAGATCTCTTACGTGCTCGCCGGCGTGGTCATAGTTGAGTGGTGCTGCTACATTTTCCATCGGCGCCGGTGGCGGTGCCTCTGCCTGGGCCACTTCAATCACAGGTTCCACTATCGCCACCTCCGGCTCTACATCTGCGACCTCAAAAGAATCCTGAATCGGAGATGGGACAATTTCTTCAGGAAACAGTTCCGAGACGCCGCGGCTCCTAGGTGGAGTTGGCTTCAAAGATCTGAATGTGTTATGAAGGCAAGGACTGGCGCGGTTTGGTTTATGGTTATGTTTCCGAACAATCGACACGAGAACATCTTTCTTGCGGGGAGAATCAAGCAGGGAAAACAAAGCCTGGGTAGAGGACCTGGTTTGAACCATTTTTTGATCTACTGTCTCTGTGAAGGTTTGCCTTAGAAATTCTTGGTTTTGGCTCTCAAACTCTGATTCCCCTAACTGGCCTTTTTATACACGTACAAATAGCGCCAAAAATGTGATCCTTCATTTCATTTTCCCTCCAAAATGAAGACCACTTTTAGTTAATAGACCGGAAAGTTACAAAGTATTGTGTAATAGCATCCACTGTCGGCTAGGTAGATATTTAGATGATACCAAACCCTAAACTCTACATATTTTGTTATATTTTTAATAATTAACTTAATTATGAAGCTCATGTATTTAGGGTTTGGTTTGTGGGTTTAGGGTTACGAAGCGCGTGGGTTTAGGGTTTAGGGTTCTGACAATGGGTTCAAGGTTTACGGTCTTTTAACCCTAGAGGTTTAATAGTAACAAACATGTATTATTATGTACAATGAATTCATCCGAACAAAATACTTACGCAATTTACGAGACCGATGTAATGCTTTGCATACATGGAATAACATGCTATATACAAATATCTTTCAATTAAAACGTCATTTAGTAAAGAAATGCCTGGACCGGTTGTCATTCATATTTAGTATTGCGACGTTATAAGCTGCATGCATTAAGTAGATGTGACAGAATTTGCAGCACATACCCGATCCCCAAACAGTTGTCATTCTGAACAGATATACAAATACGAAACTATTAGTAGAATCTATTTCCGACTCTAATTATTTGTGGAGTTGACAGAAAAAATCTTAGTTATTTTAGCAACCATGTCACTGTTTAATGTTAGGATAGATGTTGAGCAGTATACGAGCAGTCTTCCCCAATCTGTGTGATGTAACATGTGTTTATATGAGTGGTGCAGTGTTTGAACGTACTTGTGGACCGCACAAAATTTTATACAACCTGCAATTCATTCCTATATATTCCTTAATATCTTACCTTAATTTCATATTTAGCTTTACACTCGGTAACTATACAACAAAAAATATTAACATGAGGTATATTCAAATACGGAATTCAATAATACAGTAATATTTGCAAACCGAATAATAAATAATCCATTTAATGTGAAAAAATTTCCAACATTTGTGTTATTATGATTAAAGAAGCATTTCGTAATCATCTGCTTGTATGTTATTATTACGAATATGCGTGAATCGAATGAGTATTAAGTGTTTCAAACTCTAGCATGAATATTTCAATTTTATTTATTACATGATGGTACCCTTATTCATTCAAGTTTATTTAATACTTATTCCACAAACAAGATCTACGAATGGTCCACAAATATGTTACATACATTTATGAAAAAAGAATATTTTAAAAAATAATATTTGAGTAGGGGAGTGTACCAAAGCCTTGGCTTTGTGATGGCGACGTAAAGTAGATACCCCATGATTTATTCTGTACTGTCAGAGCAATTTATTTTCCCGCTTCGTGAACCTGACACCGCCATATTCAGCGACCCGAAACCCTAGATTTCAAAAGCGAGAATTTGCATTCAGAGAGAGTAGGTTTAGTAATTAGCAACTTTGCCGACATCGATCCAACATTTTATTCGTAGTTCTGTATAGAAGACTACATTTAAAAAAAGGACCCTAACATTGGTAGAAATGTCAATTTCAGGAGCCAACATTCGAAACTGTCTAACATGTGATTAATATATATAAAATGACAAAAATGCCCTTGAAATTAATACATCTAACATGTGATTTTTATGAAAGTCCAAAAATTGTCATTTTCAGAATGTTGGGTACCAAATATTGACCATTTTGAATGTTGGGTCATAAATTTGACATTTTTAGAATGTTGGGTACCAAATATTGACACTTTTGATTGTTGGGTCCTAAAATTGACATTTCTACCAATGTTAGGGTCATTTTTTGTAATTTAGTCTTCTATATAAATAGAATGCAATAAACACGACCTCCCCGTGTTGTAACAATTATGTCGATTTCTTAGTCGACCTACAATCCGACATGTTACACGCATGTTATTAACAAAATTTAATACTTTGTATATAATGTATCATTTCCTATTACAATTATACCAAATATTTTTTGATTTTTTATTTGCTGATTTTACATGCACGTACTTAACGGATAAATATTTTCATATGCAACACTTTAATTGTGTAAATTTGGTGAAGATAACATGCATTATTCATTAACCGGTGTGAGTTAACTATGAACCGGTCCCAATAATGTAACTAGTTACTACAACAAATGTATGTAATTTATAATATTTTGGTTGTGAGTCAAGAAGGGAAGATACCGGTAATCCAGATGTATAAATCAAATTTCGGAGTGATTATAGACTGCAGTTAAATTAATTAAAAATTCTAAATTCAAATCCAATCCATGAAATAATTTTGAATATTCTTATTTTCACCAATCATCCACTCAACAATAAGTCACCATCTGATTTATTTGCTCAACACAAAAACAATAAAATAGTATGAGACTTTAGGCAGTCTCGTGTGAAGGAAAAAAATTCCCGGAAATCAAGGGGATAAAATCAAAGGAAGTTTCACCATGTCCACAAGCACCTGTTCGTCAACAGTCCAAACCAGAAGTGACAACTCATACTTTAGACTGCATATCTAACAGTTACAGGCAATCTACTCCTGACACACTGACCGAAAACCTACTAAGTCAAGCAACCCGAAACATCATTCACAATATTCGTTGCAAAATCGTGTGCGATTTAGAGTGGATGGTATGCTGCCCCATTTTCAATCACATTATTCAAATTGATTGGGCTTGGGCTGGGGACCTGTTTTGTCTGGATTTTTGAGGTCAAGGAAAATAATTGACGGTCCGGTTAAATAGGCCCGCTAAATAGGTTTAACAACTCCATCATTTTGTGTGGATATTAAAATTCATCTTAGCGGTAATCCAACACTGAATTTGTATTCAAGTTTTTCCACAATTGGAATATATGTTATGAATAATCACATTCATTTGATCTAACAAAAATTGTAATTTCTAAACTCAACCACATGTTCTCTCAAAATTGAATGTAACTATATTTCTAAACGCAACCACATGTTATGAAATTTCTTTCTCATATTTCAGAAATGTTTTGTAAATATATTTAAATTCAATTTCTTTCTCATATTTCAAAATTTTTTGGTAAATCATTTGCAATTATACCTCAGTCATAACGAACCCTAAACCCGTAAAATAAATATTTTGTGCCTCTCCATTTTTATCTAGTTCAAACAAATTTCCAATTATATCTCAATTATATAAAATATATTAAATTTGTGTATTTATAATCCCCAAGCTCAACTAATTATATTCCCAAGCTATGTATTTATAATCTGAAAATTTGTTAATCATTTATTTTAATGTTTATTCGTGTTATTTAACTATAAATACAATTTGTTACATTCAAAAAAGATTAGACACTGACTAATGGGCTCGGCCAATTACACACCACAAGCCGATTGCAAACTCGGAGTTAATATGGCCCAATTTCTTGTAAAACCGACTTGTAAATGAAGCGGCCCACATTCATGTGAAAATCAGTTGAATTCCACCGTTTCGCCTTCACAAATTTGAATAGTGTGCTCGTCGTAGTCATTACCCCAGACAATTAATTAGTTGCCGTCCATTGCCAGCCAGTAGAAATGCATGCAATACAAAGTTCATTTTATTTTCCATTTTTATTATTCATATTCATAAATTTACACAGTAGCCCACAAAACACCCCTCACATTCTCATTTGTATCAAAACCAATCTGTTCTGAAGCCATAAACAGTAATGGCCGGAACTTCTACTGTTCAGAGGATACCCCATCTCCGTTCGGCCGCAAAAAGACAAGCCGAGGCACCGCCACCGCCGCCTGCCCAAACCAACCAACCTAAGAGACGGCAGTATGTTCTTTCATCTTCCGAAGACGAGGGAACTGAAAAGACGGAGAGGCCATCGGCAGCACAACCTACCCACTATTCTGGTGAACACGATTGCCAACATATCAATGAAGAAGGATACACCAACAACAAACAAGGATCAGGCATGGAACCAGATGACGGTGATTGCGAGAGCGACCGGAAGGGTAAAGGTAAAATAATCCATCCATCAAACTTGTGATAAATTATTTACTCCTCTTAAGCAAGAACAAATGTGGTGTTATTTTCAATTCTTAGGCAAACATCAGTAGTATCAAAGTATTTACAGTAGCAGACTTCCACGCTTTTACATTATTTTTACGGCAACATGAAAGAATTTAACTTCATAGGGTATCTTATATGGGTTCAGATTAGTTGAAGCAGTACCAAAATTAAACATGTTGTGAATATGATTTTGTGGTGCCACCCCCTAAAATAATCACATACCTACTTACAATTTTTGTGGTGCCACCCCCTTAGGCTTGGTATGTTTTGGATAGTATGTTGGTTGTCAGTGAACTCCTAATGCCCACTTGTTTCAGTTTGGGATTCCTGCTAATTGTGATTCTGCAATTACACCATTCTGAGACACTTACAGTTCATTACAAAACGGTCTTTTCTAATTTCTATATCGGTCTTGAATTTGTAGTGTGTATACATTACATAAAAAAATGTAATTTTTACAACACATATCACATGTCTAAATATACATTCCTACATATGTTTTCCATTTACAAATGCCATCACTTGAAAAACATTATTTTAACTTCATTAGCATCTGGCTCCAAACCTCTACATCTGTTTCCAGTTGTGTTTCCCAAATAACTAATTTTGTCAACTAATCTATGTAGAAATATTAATAACTCATTCTATCTCTACTCCATACAGGGAAGAAGGTAGTTGCCGTACGAGTTAGGAAGCAGTTAATGGCGTCAAAGCCTGGGAAACTGCATGCTCTGTGCTGTGAATTGAACGAGCATCAAAGAAGTGCTATTGTGCAGGCAGGATTTGGGGGTCTCTTAGAGGTACAAATATCTACCATCCCCTACGACTTTACAGACTGGCTTTTAAAGGCTTTCAACCCCGAAACAAGGGAGGTTAGACATGGAGGGCGAGTTTTGTACACTCTCACACCAGCCGACGTCTGTGATGCATTTATGCTTCCATGGTGCCCTTCTAAACCGGTTCAATGCGACAGGACATCTGCCTACTCACAACTCAGACGTAGATGGCAAGAGGAATACAATTTTCCAGCTGTTCCACAAAACTTCACCACACTCATAACCAATTTGGAGCAGAGAATGATGCAATTGAATGGAGGACACCGGGACTTCATACGAATGTTCGTAGTTTATGCTTTTTCAGTGTTCCTGGATCCGGTTCCCAGCAATAAAGCCGACTTTAGACCGCTGATGTGTGCGGTGGATGTAGAGCAGATTAATACGTATGACTGGTGCAGCTACGTATTAGATCGTTTCTGCGAGGCAGCGACAAGGTATAATCGAGGCACGGGCCAGAGAACATTTTCGGGTTGCTTGCTGCTACTAGTTGTGATGTACTTCCATAGGATGGGTGGAAAATGCGTGACTATTCCAGAGAGATCACTCCCCCTTGTGAAGAATTGGAGACTTTGGTCTGTACAGCGTCGGATTGCAGAGGAGCAAGCAAGAGGATACGGCAACGGCAGGCCTAACCGCGTAAGCTACCCCATAAACAGGATGCCAGGACAGGCCCCGGGCGAGAACAGACAAACCATTATATCATTCCCGGTTCCACCAGGCTACCATACTGATTTGCAGCTGCATACGCTACTGCCTAATGTAAGTAATTCCTACATAACATTTTATGATTGATTTAATTCTTACATCAACAATTACTATCCTAAGTCTTCTCAATGAGTATGTATGAAACATATTAAAGCTAAATTGATGTTGTTGAGGTCTCTAGCCATAATCACACGGTGACACCACTCAAACCAAATATGCAGTGATGCTTGATAATGTCCACCCTTTATTTGTTATAGTTAAACTATCCTTGTCGCCAGCCATTCATTGCCGCATTGCCGATACTAGAATAAATCCATTTATTTTGAAATTGTTTCCGTCCTGTTTCAAGACTATTTATCAACCCTGCTGTATTGTTTATTGAAACAGCCCTACCAGCGCGATTTGGCCACCTTGGCACAGAAGCTAAACGTCGTACTCGGTGACCACTTGTACAAACTCGAACGTATGGATAATGTGGACATGACCGAGCGATATCCCAGATGTGTCGAGGGATTCATGCCGTCTACTGTCGACAAGGCGAAAAGGGCAATCACACTTCTCCAACAATCTGTCACCCTGATTGAGCGACAGCTTCAGCAAAAGAGGAACTTGGACGTTGCAACACCATCCCGGGAAAATGAAGTCATGAATGAGGATGGACATGGACCTCCCCAGGACAATCGCGACAATATGAATGCTGACGCCGGGTTTGAGGATCAGACTACCACTCCTGATGGAAATGACGAGCATGTTGCAAGTGGAAGTGACCCGGTACATATGGAAAAGGTATACATAGATATCCATATGCTGATATACTAATTTTAAGTTCATTCACTATACTAGCATACTCAATCGATCATTATCATCCTATTCAGATTGTGGGCGCTGCAACTAATCTTGGAGAAGGGAGTATGCCAGGCCAAGTTCATGACAATGCTGCGTCTCATGAACATCATTCTTCTGAATCAGGTTCATGTGCTGAAAACAAAGATGACGGGCCTATGAAAATTGATTCCAGCTTCTCCCCACACTCCCCAGCTATACTCAGAAGCCAGGATCAGGATCCATGTGCCGTGGAGGTGGGAGAGCAATCAAAACCTGCAGATGCTCAGGTCAGGGAGAGTTCATGGTCATTCCAATAAATATGTGCTAGCCTCTTTTTTAAAACAAACAACCATAATGCTTACTTTATTGTGTTACACCTATTGTAGAACGGAGAAGCTACTTTATCTAAGGGTGTTGAAGTAGATGATGTCAATGTAGCTGGTCAAAGCCAACACCAAGACAAGGAGACCGTACCACCTGAAGAGGTATCATATATAGCATTCACTTGATCAAAGCAATTTTTTCATTACATTGGTGCTTCCTAGTTAGGGGCAACAATTTTTCCTAACTAACAGCCTTTATCTTGTGGATGGCAGGGTCCGTTACAGGCTATGCCTAAACCCGCCATGATTTTTGTTGACAGTCAAGGTTGCTGCTATCTACAGGAGAGTAAGGTAAGTAACAGCATTCTACCATCCCCAATTACCACATCTCCAACAAATCTGTGCCTATTATGATCCCGGTTAGGCATATTCTAGTAGACCACCCACATACATGCAAGTTAACTGCCGGGATGACCATCTACTCAATATATACTTGAGAAGTAATTTAGCTAATCAACCTCACCTGTATTAGAGGTTTTTAATAACAAAAGTTAAACCTGTGAATGTGATCATCTGATTCCGTTTCATTGTTTCAACAACAGCCTGAAGAAGTCGAAAACATTACACAACCAGGGACTGACGAGCATGGACATGGAGTCATAACTGTTGAGGTCGAAGAAATTACTTCAGATGGAACTGTGCAATGGTGCACCCTCCATCCTGTCTAGTGAGGCAGTTGTTCTGTTCTCAGCCTGTTTGTGGGGCGTCCTAGTAATTTCTTCACTACAACTAAAACAAACTGATTTGATATTCTGTAGGATTATGTTTTGTTATCAAGTTCACAAATGTGCATTTTTTTTCGACATTCTCATGAATAATTATTTGCAACCAGGAATTATGGTTTAAGGGGTCCAAGTGTCTACATTTTATTATATATTATTAAACTGCAAAATAAGACTTTTTTAAATAAATACGTTCACAAAATTAATGAAAACCCAGTGCTTGTAGTATGATAGGTTTGGACCTGAATAAGACTTTTAATATATACTAGGCTCTCACCCCGCGCGACGCGCGGTGTCAAAATTTGTATCTGTCATTTTCTAGTTCGTGTTCTTTTCTTTTTTTTCTACAGTGTGAATCCGTGATTTTACTTAAGGTCTTCACTCCCCTTAAATAACAGTTTCCACTTTCCGATGTAACAAACCAAGAGCTTTGAATAAACACATGTTACACAGCAATGCAGTTGTAGCCAAAATCTTCAAGTGCATATAAAAAACCCGTTACTTTATCATAATTGTATTTGGTCAAATGGAAAAAACAAAAAATAACATCTAACATAATAATGGAATTGGAACTCCCAACACCGTCAGCCGAAGAGTTAAGAGAGTCAAAACCAGAGTTGCTATTTTCTTAATGCGTTTCGACCAAGCCTACGTACGTACCTATACATAATTGCTATTTTCTTATACATCATTGTATTTTCTTATGAGGCACCCTGCTTGTTGAATGGTGATGTCCTCATTCTTCTCACTTTCTTCTCAGGGGAGATACCAACAAATTTGCAAACGTTAGTGTTTTGCTTCTGACCAAGTGTAACTTTTGATTTACCCGCCGGCCGTCTCATCTTTGTCGCTGCCGCTGGTGTCTTGTCTGTTGCTGGTTTATTTCTCAGTTTAACAGCCGACTACACTTCTGTATCAAAATATTCATCATCAGATATGTCTTCTGCATCTCCATAATCGAAGGTGAAGCCTACAGATATTACAAGTCCATGAAAGAATACTATCCAATGCTCTATAACTATTATGAATGCTATCCAAACAATACATGACCAATAAATATGATTTCATGCAAATTAAGTAATATACATTACTTTTGGAAAAGTAATACTGAGTTAACTCAAGATAGTAATCCTTTTGAAAAATAATATAAAAATTTAACTCAAGTATCCTTAGTCACTTCTGATTTATCTACATTATTCAAGCTTCATATTTTACGTATTTGATTCTTACATAGAAGAGTCAAACGACAGAAAACTCTTTAACAAATCGTTTTCAGCATTCCTACAGCTAGTGTTTATAGAGGGATTAATTACTCATAGAGTGCTGAGAGACCCATGGTCAAAGAAAATATTAACAAACAGGATTTCACAATTATAATATGCTTCATCCACTACGAGGTGCAATTAACAAAAAACAAATAGAAACTCAATCACTGATACTTCTAATGTCAATACCATATGCCAGGATAAGGTCACATCTTCTAAATTCCATCACCATAGTCCTCGTGACAAAGTAATGGCACCACATTACACCTTTTTATGCCTCCTTAATCTTAATTTCTTGATCTATAAAGCACCCTTTATCTATCTCTACATGTTTCAAACCCTAAAATATTTCGCCATCGTCGTTTTAAACCCAAGCAACCCATTGGGTCCTGATCATTAGCATCAAAATGTTCATATAATTGGAACACATGGTTCCATACTATATCAACACCAACAATGGAGAATATCAATTCAAAAGACCTAACCAAAGATAAATAAACAAACTTCAAACTACAAGTTACCACTTCACATTTTATCAGAGTATATACAATTTCAATCAGATTTATACAATTTACACCTTCTACATTAGCTTTTACATTTTGAGCGATGTAGGATACAACATTTGCTATCCTGTGGTTCTAATTGTGTCTTTCTTAAGTACGTATCACGTATGATGCTTGACCTAATTCTACAGTTTGCTTTGTTGAGCCCAATATACAAGGTAGTTTCTTCCAATGGACGGCTAAAAAGAATAGGAGAAGTTATGGCTTTTCTAGATAGTCTAAAATCTTATGTGTATGATGATCTAAGTGTGATGTACTTCATTCGATACATTTACATACTACATTATGTACTATTTATTCCGTTACAGAAATAAATTTTATTATATCAATAAGATTTCAAATAAAATTGCGAGTCTTGCTAGTAGATGATACAACAACAACTGATTCAAATTGATTCATTTATTAATTCACCAGTACTATAACACACCACACTATTCATTGCTTATTGGGTTTATCTATTAAATCGGCCCATCACAAAATACCCGGTCATCTGACCAGAAACCCATTTTCTTTGACGCATTAAAAACCAAGCCCATACAGCCTCTCTCAGACAATTGTTTGGTTACCCGCCCAGCCAACCAATAGGATTTCATGTCGGGTAAATGTGGATGGTTCATTCTGTCAGAAATCAGATCAAACTCGAACCACCCCACAAACAACCCCTTCTCAGTTGTCTGCACTATTAACAGTACAACTACCACCCTGAATCATGGCCGAAAATACTTCCGGCCGTGACAAACCCTATCTCAGATCGGCGGCTAAAAGAAAAGACGCCGCCTTTGCTGATGCTGAAGTCGCTGCAAAACGGAGGTGCTCTCGGAAAAGTGTTCATTCCGACAAGGAGAAGGAACACGAAGAACGGGATTCGACCGCCAATTCAACGGACGATGATTGCGTGATAGTTGATAGGAACGGAGATACAGTCAAGCCAGGGACTAGCCATGACTCAAAGTCCGAATCAAGCATGTCGGTCAAAAAGGGTAAAGGTAAGATCCTATTTTTAAATTTTGTTGCAATGTAATTATGTCAATACTACATGTACTATACATTTTTGTGGCTCAATCGAAACATTTTCTTGTCTGATGCTGATTGGGGCACCTCATATTTCATATATTATTACAGCATCCGGTACCTAATAAACAATAGCTCAAACATCAGGGAAAATGTTGCTAGTGCACAATAGTTCATGGTTGGTCAATAGTAGCCTACATTTAGAAATTGGAATGGCATTTTTAACAAGTTTTGGTGTTGTAGTCCAAAACCATGAATCTTGAAATTCACAATAACAACAGACTTGGTAGTATCTCATGGGTTTTGTAGCACTAGATCATGTTTGGATGCATTGTAACTCAACTAAACTAATGCTTAAAATATCCCGTGCTGCATCAATTCCAAACAAATTGTTTCACTGCAGATTAAGTATAATTTGCAGTTAAGAAACTGTTACACCATTACAACTTCACCCATAAATTGAATTGGTTAGTCTGGATACATTTACATATGCGCATGCCTTCACAATCACTTATAATATTTTAGGACAATTTTCTGTCAACACTTTTCTGCAGTTCAACAATCTTTTCAGATTAAATCAGATTGAAATTGTATACAATTTTCTGTCATCACGCTATAAAACTTACAGAATTTTTTGCATATACTAGTTCAACAATGCACTTTTTCCCGTTTGAATTCATTTTTCTTTCCACCTCGGTTATGACTTGCAGGGAAAAATATTGCAAAACCATTGACAGACAGCATCATAATTTCCTCGAGACCTGGTAAATTGTTTGCACTGTGCTGTGAACTAAATGAACAACAGAGGTCAGACATCATACAGGCTGGCTTTGGGGGACTTCTGGAAATCCAGATCCAAACAATCCCATCAGACATGACTCCATGGCTCCTGAATTCTTTTCGTCCTGACACGCGAGAGGTTAGGCACCGTTGAAGGGTATTGTTGACCCTGACCCCGACGGATGTTTACGACACGTTCATGCTACCCTGGTGCCCATCCAATCCAGTCCGATGTGAAAAATCACCTGCATTCAATGAGCTGAGAAAACGATGGCAAAGAGAGTACGGTTTCGCAGCAATACCGGTTAACTTCAGCACACTTCTAACTCAGATTGAGCCAACAATGAAGGAGCTCGACAAAGGCCAGCCAGACTTCATACGTCTGTTCGTGTTGTATGCTTTTTCTGTCTTCTTGGATCCAGTTGCAAGCTACCGGGCTGATTTCCGCACGTTGATGTGTGCTGTTGATGTCGAGCAGATAAAAACCTACGACTGGTGTGGTTACGTGTTGGACCGCTTCTGTGAGGCTGCGACAAGATTCAAACGAGACAAGTATCAAAAAAGATTTTCTGGTTGCCTTATGCTACTTGTGGTCACATACTTGCAAAGGATGGCTGGCCCAGGGGTATCAATTCCAAGCATCTCAGCCCCTCTAGTCAAGAATTGGAGCTTGTGGGAACTGGAAAGGAGGATGGCAGAGGAACTAGCTAGGGGCTTCGGTGAAGGCACACTGGACACAACAAACTACCCGATACACAAGATTGTCCAAGACAAGCCCCATGCAGGCCAGAAAGGTCACATTACCTTCTCCTTGCCTCATGATTATCACACAGACTGCGAGATTCAAAATCTCATCCAAAACGTAAGCATATCATCCACTATCAAATTCAGTTCTGTGTTTTTATCACCAGTCATTTATCGTGAAATAATACGACATTCGTAATTTGGGAGTTCAATGCCCTTTCTTACTTTTATACATTTCTTGACATTCATCGTTTCTGTTTGACTACAATAGTCTCATAACGTAACTTATTTCCACATTTTTCATGTTAAACTTTTTAAAACTTTCGACACATGTATTACTATTTCACTACCTTTTGTCATGCTCTTGCAGCCGTTCCAACAAGTTGTAGCTACTTTGTCAAGGAATCTTAACATTGCCATTGGTGACGATTTATACACCCTCGAACGGAAGGCCGAAATCCATCATACTGATCTGTTTCTCACATGTCTGGAACAATTCATGCCTTCTTTACTTGACAGCACAAAGCGTTCTATCAGAAATCTTCGGAAGTCAGTTTGCCTCCTTGAGGGCCAGTTGCATGCAAGCCTGAACTACGACTCGACAAAATCCGAAGATTCCATGTCTGACATTGAAGGTTCAGGCACGTCTACCGAGATACCAACACACTGTGACACTGATCCAGACGACTCCACACCTTGCATGAACCATGTGGCATCAGCAAATGCAACTGTCATGGAGGAAAATCAAACTCCTGATGGTGGAAAAGCAACCGTTACGGAGGAACAGATTGAGGACCAACTGTTCTCACACACAGTACATGACGTGCTACGCAACATGGGAGGTCATCAGTTATTCAACACAAATGATATCATGCCAGAGCATGGCCTATCCATTCCTCGGGTAGCTGTCAACAACAACTTACCAACCAAACACATCATACAAGTTATTAAATCACTTACTCTATTAAATACAATCTTACTCTTTAACATTCTATCCAGCAGGATGAAGTTGAGCGGGTTATTGTGGATCAGCGCACCCAATCGCAAGCGACGCCACCACAGAAATCTGTTTGCAAGCCTCAACAAGATGATCACATGATCACTTTAAATACGCACGAGGTATTTTACTCAACGTACATTCCTTTCAATTTAATACATCCATTACCTACACTCATCTTTCTTACTGATATACAGATCAGGAAAATAGTCAACACTTTGCTCCCCCATGATCCCGAAAACAGCCATCAATCGAGTCTTCCAAATGAGCCTGCCTCTTCTTACGTCGATCTTCAATTTGAATCTGAATCCGATGAAGAGTTGAAGGCTATTTTTGAAGAGATTGATGCAACCCCCGTTGACGACATATCACTGCTTGCTTACGATGATCTCCACAAACAACATTGGCAGATTGTTCCCTACGTTACTGTGAGTTCTTTGATCACGTTAATGTTCAACTATGATAGCCATATATTACAAGTATCACATACTACATGTATCACATACTAACTGCTATGATAACACAAACTTAGGGTGGTGGTGCTGCAATTCAACCTGCAAAAACGGGATCGCCGGTGCTCGGAGTTCAGGAAACTCTACCTACTGTGATCTCGCCTGTGTCCTCGCTGAAGGTGACAAACATGAGAATGATTCCATCCACACAAATTTATCTTCATATACTAAGTATCATATATTACATTATCATTTCATTTCATAATAACTGTTGTTTTTCCCCTCTGCAGGGTCATTCTGAGTTTCATCACAAACCTGGTACTGGTACGACTGACAAAACAGAAAGAAATATTCAGGTATATTCCATCATTTAAGCAACTAATCAGACACACTTCATTTAATTATAACAAAAGATTGGTTTCGTATATTGTAATATTATCATCTCCACAACCTCAACAGAAGAGTATTTATCAGGTACAAACGTCGGATCATGGTCAGCCTCTTCGGGGTAGCATGGAACTACATGACGTTCATATGGAGGTATTCAGATAATACACAATTTCTAATTCTGTCAAATGTTCTAGAGCCCTAACTGCCTTTTACATAATTTTTTATTTTAATTTATTTTTTTCTTTAACATAGTCACAACTAAATCATACTTTGTGACGCAAATTCTATTTTGTTCATCATCTATGCCTTGAACAGACCATCAATTTTCATAATTGTGAGGCTCGAGAGAACGCGTCAACCAGCAACATAGCTCCTGCACAGGTATTATACAACATCATACAACTTTTGTATAGATCAACTCCATGTTTTCTGATTCATTTTCTTTTATTTCTCCCTTTATTTACAGACCAACGTTTCGACAGCAGATATGGCTGAGTCTATGGGTCATGAACCAGTGATAGGATATGATGTCGAAGTGGAATATGACAGCGACTCGCCTGATTCTCAACCATGGTATCGACATTGCCCTTTTTGATGGCTGGAGCCATACTGTCACTCCCTCGTGATTTATATTATAAGCCTTATCTGCCTTTTTTGTTACTACAACTATGATCGTAAACAGTTAGACCACCGTCCTGTCTTCGTCTTGTTCTAAAATAGACACTGCAGCATTTATTTATTTTGCAAAGCTGCTAAATACATTACCATGTTGTGTACAATTATGTAATGGCATACCTGTTTTGCATAACAACATTTAAATCATCTTCCTACAACTTGCATTCCAGCACCTACCTAACATCAATTACATTCATTTTCAGTAAATTACAACTACGACACTGATCTAGAGTATGGGTGAAATTAGTATGTGGGGATGTGGGGCTAATTGTTGCAACACAAACTGTAACATCATCTTCAAAACTAACTTGATTCCAAGTACCAGTTTTCCCAGTTCTCTACATTACTATATTCATAATTTAGACTTATGTACTAGCTTTCATCTAACTTTTTTAGCCCGACCCAATTCACCAATTACAATGGGCTTCCACAATCACATTCTGGGTTGTACTCATTTTAAGCCACATGTAATTATACATAATTTAACCCACATTCTAGAGCGCATTATGCCATTACTCACCTCTGCAACACTCAGCTCTGCAACACCGACGTACCGGAAATTTGTCTCGCACCGAGATCAGCCTGGATACACTTACAGATCCATCACCGAAATGGCCTTCTTATTCGGTTCTGACTAAACCAATCAAATCTAGCCCAATACATTTCTCGAAATCTACAATTCACCCACATGTCGGCACCGGTATGGGATCCTTCGCAACGCAACCGCCGACTGAACTGGGATCCTTCGCAACGCAACCGCCGACTGAAAAGTCAACTCTCCGGCGTAGTTGCCGACTCTACCACGGTGTTCAAAAGGAAAACAAATTAAATAAGTAGCCCTGAATTCCTGAAAGCACATGAAGGGGACACGAAAGTATGAAAAATAAATCTTGGCTACAACGTCGTCGTCCGACTAATCCCCACAAATTATGATTAATTCTATAATCATTCAACCACAAAAATTTACCCTGCCGTAACATTAGTGACACATTGACCCCGCCTTCTGATAGTGGTCCCCACAACCCAATAGGCCCCACTAGAAGGGTGACACCCTCTAAAGGGAGACGTAGACATTTTGGACAACTTCCATTCAAATAATTTATATACATATATGCGATTTACCCGATCCAACGCCTGCTATTACATTTACACATTTAAATTTATCTACCTTCAAGAGAATTAGATTTCAAATGAATCTATCTAGCATTAATCATATAAATTCAACATTAATCATGCTTTAACCTCATTTCGTTCGTGAGCTAATATTATGAAATCACACAACAAGTAAAATAAATTTTACAACGTTACAAAGAATTTCTGAATAATATAATTTTATTATTAGGTTGGAATTAACTTGAAAATGACGGGACGATCAAGCTGAATTTTATATTTGACGTAGTTTGTTGGAACACGATAAAAATAATTTAATAAACATCATGTTAATAACGTTAATATGTAAGTTCATATTTGATTTATTTTAGATGACTAGTTATGTTTCTGCTCAAATATGATGGATGTATAATATTTGATGTTTTTAATATATATTTGATTTGATTTGACCTTAAGAAAAAAGATGATTACGGCTGCCAAAACCTTTCTTCCTCCCTCCAGATTTTGACTCCCTCGCCGGCGACTTCCAAATGTACTCCAGATTCGCCCGCCGCCTAACCACTCACCTCCACCACCACCACTTCTGCCCTTCCTCTGCCTCTTCCACCACCACCACCACCACCACCACCACCACCACCTTCCTCCGCCGCATCCACCACAACATCATCGTCCCCAAGTTCCCCAAATCTGACCACTGCGCACCATGGCAGCAGACCCGCTTCCTCTCGACCCGAACCGCCCGCTCTAGCCGCAGCGGAGCTCGGCCGGACATCGCCGCGAAAGCCAGGCAGCTCCAGAACCGCCGCCTCTGGACCTACGCCATCACCTTTAGCTGCATCGCGGGGTTCATAGTCATCGTCATCAACCAGTTCCAGGACCAGCTCGTCTTCTACGTCACCCCAACCGACGCCCTCGCCAAGTACACCGAGAACCCCTCCAAGACCAAATTCCGCCTCGGCGGCCTCGTTCTAGAAGGCAGCGTAGGGGACACCTCGTCGGAGATTGAGTTCGTGATCACTGACCTGATTACGGATATGCTGGTTAGGTACCAGGGCTCGCTGCCTGATTTGTTCCGCGAGGGCCACTCTGTGGTGGTTGAGGGATTCATTAGGCCTTACTCGAATGAGACTGATAAGGAGAGCGAAAAGGGGGAGGGTTCAGAGGAGAAGAAGTCTGCAGTGTCGAACAAGGCGAAGAGCTTGACGTGTTATTTCAAGGCTACTGAGGTTTTGGCGAAGCACGACGAGAAGTATATGCCACCCGAGGTGGCTTCAGCTATAGAGAAGAACAAGAAGATTTTGGAAGAGCAGCAGCAGCAGAAGCAGGATGCAGATAAAGCTGCTGCCGCAGTTGCTGATGAAACCACAAAGGGTTAGCTCAATTGGTGAAAGATTTATGATTCTTATTTATCTAGAATTATTTTTTTTGAATTATAAGTATATGTAGTTATGATTGATAATCCTAATGAAAGGGTGACAGAAGAGTAAAGAGTGAGAAATGAGGACATCATATATACATGAATTGAATGGGTGTATGGGCCAACCCTGAAGGAGGACGTGATTTATGTCATGCTCTCTGAGTTTTGAGTTCTAATGAATAAATGGCCTTTTCTGGTGTTGCCTTTGCTTAATTTTTGAGCATGTTTTGGTAGAGCTTTGTTATAAATGATATCTTTTCTGAACATTGTCGAGTTGTGTGTGTTTCTTATATGCATTTGTACATGGGTTATAATATCATTTCATACGTGATGAATGGGGTTCTGGAAATATCCAGCAGGAGGATTCCTGTAAAAATAATATAATCTCCTTTTATTACTAAAGTTAGCAATTACAGATCCTCACAAGCTCAATTTGAATTGAGGCTCTGTTCAGTTGCTTTCAGCCATCTGTTGTTCTTTATACTTATAACCAAAACGTTTATTTGACTGCACTGGATCAAGTCTGAGTTCATGTTCCTAATGAGTCTACTAAATGGGGATACTGTTGCTGATAAGGCAATAGCATATAGTTGGTGGGTATCATGACCTTTTGCTTTAAAGTTTAAAACTTGTAAGAATGGCTTGAGTGCCATATGTGGTCTGTAATAACTTGAAATAATGGTCACTTTGTGGTTCAGTTTTCTTGTTAATGTAATCTTGATTAGGATGGGCTTACTTAATTCACTGTTATTTTAAATGAGTAGTGATTACTGAATAACTTGACTGGAGAAATGCTGCTGGTAGGGATGCCTGAAACTATCAATGATATGTGTTTTGTTTTAGATTAGTATGCTGTGTGTGTTGGCTGATGGTCCTTGGTGAATCACTTGATTTATTGTTATTATTTAAGCAATTTTAGACTGGGCCATTGTGTGCTCTTTGAGGCTAATGAGAAGGCTTGGTGTGAATCTCCCAATAAGACTCGAATGTCTTTTTTATACCGAGCTCAAGTAGTAGCCATTTATCTGTATCATCCATATAGTTTAATTGGATCTTGCTCTGAGTGTCCTGAGGAAATGAAAAAAAAATAATTTTTGCACCAATTGCTTCATTGAAAAACTATTTAACATGCTTTGACCTCGTATAGATGTAGATCACACCTCATTTGGTTCCTGTGTTTCATATCAGGGATGTACATATGTGAAGTTCTTGCAGCTTTAGGCAATTTACTTATTTCTCAATTATAAATTATGTGCATGGCTTTTATTCTGGTTTGTAGCTTATGATGTTTTACTAGGGTGGTTGTTAATACATGGACTTATTAAGAAATATACTGCGTGTTAGACCCTTGGAATCTGTGACAGGTTTTGTGTAAATAAAAGGTTGAGACTACATACATTAGGCTTTAAACCTCCTGTACATTCAGGAATTGTTCTGCACTTGGCCGCAATTACACAAGTGTTTGTGTCTTTGTCTTTTTAGATTTAAGTGACGTGGCATCATTTAAAGGACCTGAGTTGAATCCCCAAAAAAAGACCTATAATTAAACAAACCTGTCTAGATGTCTTAATTTTTGTCTTGTCAAAATGAAAGAACATGAGATGGACATTGGAGGTAAATGGTACGCTTTAATGCAATGCTTTGTGGTAGTTACATTTTCTAAATGTAAATCTCTTGGAGTATGTTATGTTTTCATGCTAGAATCAGGGAATGCAGTATACTTTGTAGTTTACAATTACATTGTGGAACCAAATTTGAATGCCGTAGAGGAGATGTAAAACTTAGTATGTCTTTCTGTTACTGGGGTGGCGGGGGTGGGGGTGGTGGTGGATGTGCCTAATTTAGTCATTACAAGATGAAGCTATAAACTGCAATAAGTTGGAGATAGTCACCATATTTATGTCTGTCTTTTTTCCATAGAAGAGGAGTCAGGTACACAGGAACTGTGGTGTGTGCAATTGAATCTGTGCGGTGAGGTTTCACTGGTATTTCATCAGTTAATCTCTTCAACTTCACAATAAATTAGTATTACCGTGCAGACATCTGGATTTGCCTGCTATTTGCCTTTTCAGAGTAATTTTGAGGAGAGATTCGATCAGTGTAGTTTTAAAAAAATCAATATATGAAATGTCGCATTATATTGGTATTTAGTGATTTGACACGAAAATCTGATATGAATGTCTAAGTTTATTTGGACTCATCATAATGTGAAGTTGCTGGTATATGAGACCACTAAAGTAATAAGTCTGGTTGTTCAGCTCTGTCGGGCGATTGGAGTATATGAGATCTGTAAAGTGTAAGCAGCACCACCCTTCTGCCAAAAGAAGGAAATGTAACAGTATGATTGGTTCATGTTCATGTTCTTGGTGTTCCATCTTTTTCTGTTGTTAAAAAGATGGCTAGATGCATGCCTCATAAACCTAAGCTTGTGGAAAAGAGGTACAATGGTGGTTTTTGGTTTCTCGTCCTGAACGTAGTACGTTATTTGGTGCTGGTTTTTGGTTTCCCGAAGCAGGGAAGTTTGCAAATAAACTGTCAGAAAACAGTGCAAAATATTAAGAAAAACAAATCCTATAAATTTGAATGATTTAATATGGTATTATTGCAGATACATGTAACTATAAAAGCATATCAAACTCAACCAAAACATATAAAATATAGAGACTCACATTGCACGTTGTGATACATGATTAGTACGTGCGAATATTAATGTAACATTACAAAGTGTGCTGTAGACACTTGATCAATAGCTGATGGGAAGTGTTCGCACGTATGAACGCAACCATCTTGATCAATAGCTGATGGTTGATGGTTAATTACCATTCTACCCCTGGATGAATTATAACGTAACGTGGTTAACGTGGTGTTATAACAGAAATTGGCTATGGGCTATAAAACACATAAATTATATTTTGAGGGGCTATAAACTTAGCATTTTATATGTTTTGAGGGGCCATAAACAATATATTTTGAACTTTTAGGGGTCATATTTTCCACTTTAATCATTAGTATTATATTTTGACATATTCTAATATTCTTTATATGTATAATAATTGTCATACATATTTACCTGTTTTCTATAATTTCTGATAACATAAATTATTGTCCATTGAATCCAATAAGGTGACACAGACACTTTCATTTGTGATTTCCCCCCCTTTTTTTTTTTCTTCCGGTCCATATTTCTTTATATTATAATAATACAATAATTCTGATAAATAACTGATACGCAATTATATGTAATAGAAATAATATATATGATGTATATGTCTGGTATACATAATTATGGATCATGGCATATATATCGAAAACGTATTCTTTATTTTAAACTGCAAATAAGCAAAATAAAACCTGCATCTTGGAATGCCCTCTTCTTATTAGGTGTGACAAGTTTAAATGAATTATTTTAAGAGATGTATTGTGATTATATTGGCCAAATAAAACACAATTCAATGAGCATAATATTCATCTATCTCTACACTATCATGTGTAAGGGACACATACATTTCTATTAATTATTTGTAATTATTACCTAATTAATATTATGCACCTCAATTAGAGTTTTTTCCAAACTAACCTTGTTTTTGAAACTAATTCCCAAAATAATAATCTTTCAAATTAATTCCATAACTAATATTCATGCATATATGGTGGGACCTCATTATAAATTATGAGAATTTTTAGGTTAAATTTTAACAGTATTGCGCACATATATTTTCGTACATTTCAATTATACCCACATATTTATAAATTAAAGAGCTCTCGGAATGAAGCCTTTAAGGCCAACCCTCCCAGCACTCCCGTGGATGGAAAGATCTATATTCCATGAAACTTGAAGATGATCCATACGAGACCAGTTCATACTATGGGGGTGTTTGGCAAAGTATCTTTTGGACTAAAAAGTGCTGATTTGATCAAAAAGTGCTGATTTGACCGTCAAACAGCACTTTAAAGTGTTTGGTGAATGAGTTTGAAAAAGTGCCTTTTGTACTCAATAGGCTAATTTTCAAAAGGTTAAAAAAAGTAGCCTTTTCTACTCAAATGCTCAATTAAATACTTTTTTACCCTTTCTCCTCTATACTAATTATGCAAAAAGATAGAATACATATTGTTGAATTTGGTTTTTGTAGGAAAATTCAAGTGTTCAAAATAATTATGCATCATTCTAATTGTTCAATTAGTATTTTGGGTTGCATTTATATGATTATATTATGGATGTTTATGTTCATTAGATTTTATTATAATGTCATTGGTTGGTTTTTCTCATTTTTTCACTATAATATCAATAACATTTCATCAAAATTACCCGGAAATAAAAAAATTTCCTTACATCCATAACATGAAACAAGAGAAAGGTTTGAAAAAGTCTCTAAAACAAACTTATAATGCATAGTTTTAAAAGAATTTCATGAAAATGTGAATTATATAATAATTTAATTTAATTTATTATTCGTATGTTTCATTTGTAATAAAAAATAGCAATTGATAAATTATGTATATTTAATAAGTGAATAAGTAGTAAAATATATTCATGTACATAAATGTCATTTTGTCCATAAACAGCTATATCTATCAGCTAATTTTACCAAACACATTTATACAATCAGCTAGTCAAATCAGCCAGTCAAATCAGCTAATACAATCAGCTAGTCAAATCAGCTAATGCAATCAGCTAACAGCTAACAGCTAATTCCCAAACACCCCTATATATGCTTCGGAAAACAAGTACATATTCAGACATTAATACGTGATTTTAAGGTTACACAGAAGAGTACATCCACACCTTAAAAACAACACTAGCAAGTTTGTGTTTATTCAAACAGATAGAAATATCAAGCACCCGATCCCAAAATCGTCAAAGAAGGGTAACAGATTTTTATAGTACGATATTGTGGTGAATTTGAATGTTTGATGCTTAATTTTTTTTGTTTTCCGTTTTGTTTATTCAGGCAGGTGATCCTCAGGGCTAGGCATTTGAGAGCGGCGGCGAATTACATTCCGGCTAAGTCCGTTCCAGCTCGTAAAGCTTATTACACCAATGCTGTTCTTGTGTTTTCCCTCCACCGAGACTCCATCTATAAGTACACTATAAACAATCGTATCCATTTCCAATTTCCTATCAATCATTTCCAATTTCCTATCAGTGTGCATCAGATATTCTTCTCATTGGTGATAAATAATAAATCCATATTCTACACGGTTTATAAAAATGCTAAAATCACACGTTTACATTATGAATTCTTGCTGGAAGCTGAAGTACTCTGCCAACTATTACAAAGGAATTGTTTGGAATCGGTACACTGGTCATTTTTACTGCATGGAACCTGATATCAGTCAGACCATTAAACTACAAAAGTTAAAGACTAGACATATCATCTCAAACTCATCATATCTGGGTCTTCTCCGGCATCGTTAAACCTAAGTTTCTTTCCATCTCTTGGTCCTGGTCTACCCTTCTTTGGTTTTGCTGGTCCAGTGATGGCTATGTCTCCACCCTTTGGGCGAACTTGCCCAAGATCCGATCTCCCATCTTCTGGTCCTGCTCCAAGCTCCCCTGTAGCAGGTGAAGTGGCAGAGGACAGTGAGAATACTCTCTCTTCAGGCTGAAACTTTCTCAATCTCTTGAGGTTGGATGAGCCTTTCGATGACGAAAGGAACCCTTCGAAACCCTTGAAAGCATTGCCAAAATTGCTTGTTTCTTGCAGATAACTTGTCTCTAGTTCATACACCTGTTTCTCGACACTCCGGAGCTCCTCCTGAAGCTTCAGTCGCTTACTCACTAAGGTAGTGATTTTGGCCTTAGGATTGTGGGAGTCCCTATTCCCTTGAAACTCCATTTGGATTTAAGGGGATAATTTAAATATGGAGACAGGCAGACGTTTCTATGTTTTTAGATCTCTATGAAAAATAAAGGGTTCCTATGAAGAAATATTCCACCCATCTTGCCTGCATCAACATCGTAAATATCAGACATCATAAATATTAAACTCTAGCATTAAGCATTGCCTAACAGCTGAAGCACACATTTCTCTCATTAATCTTCGAACTCACACCCCAAAAAAAAACTAAATATATTTAAACCGAGTAAAAAGAACCCAAGCAGAAGAAAATAACCCAAAAAGATAAGATTTTAAGCTTATTATCTTGGTGGGTTTCTAAATTGAGGCGAAATACGGATGAGGAAAAAGTCAAGAAGATGCAAGAAAGAAAGGTAATGGGGTGAAGTAGAAACGAGTCAAGTGAAAGAAGAATAAAGCATGAATCCCTATATTCATGCAAAGAGCACGCCCTAATTGCCAAGATAATCACGTTAGATGAGAATAGGAACAGGGGAAGGAGATACAGGAGAGGAAAGTTGATACACATCTCATGTGTGGAAGTCCAAAAAGCCATTGAAGTTATGCATAATTATGATCTTAAGCCCTCTATTCTAGTTTTCAGTATAGATTAAGACAAACCAACAAGTACAGAATACCTTATAAACACTTCATAATTTACACATGAAATTTTCTTATGCAAGAAAGAATAATAGTCCCAAGTTGAGAATGATTACGATCTCATGATTGTAAGGATATATAAGTAATTGAAATCGATGGTAAAGTTATAAAGGTATGATCTTCCTAAGGTACTTGTAATTAACAGTTGTCTAAAAATTGCAGAAAATATAATCTCTCCACATCAAATCTTAACATTTTGAAATTTATAATCTATCTTTGTCCCAGAATGTAGCTAAGAGTCTCAGTCTTGCTCATAGAAAAATTACTTAGAACAGACCTCCAGTTAAAGAGATACACTGGTCAAGAGCTGGCCTCGAATCCAAATTATACTACTAAATTTCAGAAAACACTTTTCTCACTGGTTTATGTATAAAACAAATCCATACTTTTAATGTTATACTTCAAAGCTCATAGATCACATCAAAACAATCAGAGCCTTCATTGATAAAAAATGTTTGTAAATTCCGAAAACTAAATTTTACAACCTCAAAACATCAATAGCTGTAGATTAAATTTGTTCTTTATTTCTCAACCAAAATCAAATTATCAGTGTTTCAAGATTACAGCTAAGCATAATCAACCAAAACAGAGTCATAGCTAGCAGAGTCACTGGCTTCTTAACAAAACTCTAATTATTAACAATCGGGTTATGGCTAGTAGGAAGACGTGACAGTTTCAAGTTCTTTACCGATTTTGACAATTCAAGAACCTATATTGTAGCTTATCTTACGAGTATTGCAAAAGTATAAGATTTAACAAATTTAGAGCTATGATTCATTAGTTACAGTTTACCAGTTCAAGTTATTCACTCACTCCTAAGAGCATAATGCAGAATTTCAGACTCCCTTTTCAAGAAATAATGCAGGAACAGGAAGCATAAATCATGACAACAACAGCTTTACAGGTTATAATACATGTTTGGAAGCACCTTTGCTGTTCTGGAATTTGAATATATTGAAAAAATTATTGAACTTACCATATATACTACAACGAACTGCAAACTCCACCGCCCTTTCTGAACCCTACCGGAAACCCCACCCACCTGTTTCGACCGCCAGCCCTCTGCCCGGAGCAATGTCGCCGCCGATTGGACCAATTTCAAGTATTTCGCCCAAACCCTAAATCCTTTCGAGTATTTCTCCCAGACCTAAATCCTTTCACGCCACAACAGAAATTTGGGATAAGGGAGAGTCGGATGTGTGTTTTTTTTATATACATATTATTTAAATATTTTCAAAATTATTATTGTTGTACCTATTTCAAGAAAATCATTGTGTGACATTTTGACCGACCAAAACTTTGAAAACTGTCAACCGATAAAGGAATGCTAATTTAATCGATATTATTTTTATATTAGTCTTGGAATAGACCGTCTATATTATAACTATAATATAGACGGCCTATTTTTGCAATTAAAATAAGAAAATCGGCTCCTCATTTGTAATTAATATTTACGCGGGTTCTTTTTAACAATTAGGGAAATTGCTAAAAAAACCCTCCTCCGTAAATATATATATCAAATTTCTATTATTTAATTTTCTCATTCCTTCTGAAACCTCCGTTCCTAATTCCAAACTTTCATTCATCACTCGCGTTCCCAATCTGCATCGAACCGGCGCAATCGATTGGGCATTAACCCAATCTCTGATTCAGGTATTAATCCAACTATTCGTGTTATTCGTTGTAGAAACCAAGCTCCATCTCCTCGGTGTTGTAGTCGAGCGCCCTCCGGATCCAGGATGAAACGAGGGCGCGGTGGCGGTGGTCCGGGAAGTAGTGGAAAGACAGCCGGATCTCGCGCAGAGGGATGGATTTGGGGCGGTAGTGGAAGATCTGGGTGATGCGGTTAGCCATGGCGATGTGCTTTGCTGGGCATCTGTAATTGGCTTCGTCGAGGTAGAACTCGAGGATGGGGATGAGATTCTGTGTTGTTATGAAATTTATGTGTTTAGGTTGAAATTTAGGTTGAAAACTAGACTGCTTAATGTGGTTTTTTTTCTATCTGCATATGAAATTTTATGTGTTTAACTTGAAAACTAGGCTTCTTGATTTGTGTTGAAATTTAATTATTTATTGTGAAAACTGTGGTGTTTGTAAAACTTGATTTTTTAATGTGAAAACTGTGATTGTGAAAACTTGGTTATTAAGGCTGAAAACTACAGTGATTGTAGAAACTATATTTTTTTGGCTGAAAACTATGGTGTTTGTAAACTTGATTGTTTAGGTTGAAAACTGTTTTTATTGTGAAAACTTGATTGTTAAGGTTGAAAATTTTGGTGTTTGCGAAACTTAATTATTTATTATGAAAACTGCGAAAATTGTGAAAACTTTTATTTAGGCTGAAAACTAGAGTGATTGTAGAAACTTGATTTTTAAGGCTGAAAACTGTGGTTTTTGTGAAACTTGATTGTTTAAGTTGAAAACTGTGATGATTGTGAATTATTAGGCTGAAAACTTTGGTGAAACTTGACTAAATTTAACACAACATTATTTAACCTAAACAGCCTAGTTTTCATGTACCTAAAATCTGATGTTTATAATATGGAAACTTGTCTTTCTAACCTGAATTCTTTTGTGTTTACAAGTGTTTAAAATACAGAAATTATATTAATAGATTTGAGTACATATTCTTTGCGTGAACAGTGCCGTGAACAGTACTTTCCCAAATTTTGCAAATAAGGACCTCATTTCTTCCATATTATAATTTAGTCATTGATCTATATTATGATATAATATAGACGGTCACTACAGAGACCAACTCATTTTTATTTATTGAAAAAGCTATAATAACATATTTTAATTTTTTTCATTTCTTCTTTTCATCATTACCTGCGCATGGTGGAGAAATGACATCGGAGAAACACATATACTAAACTGATATAGTCAAATTAGTGAATGTCTTTGAGGCATTAATAATATCAACGAAATTCACGATTAATCTTTCTAGGTTTACGATTTAAAATGTTTGCCTTCAAAATTTACAATATGAATTTCTAAAAACTTAAGCACAACATTTTTGTAACACTGAATTGTTAGATAAATTCGCTAACATTTTGGGTTTTAATAAAGTCCTGCCATGACCACCTATCATTATTATAAAATTATTAAAATATCAATTTAAATATTTTTTGACGTTGGCTTGCTTTTCATTTCAATTTCAACGCCATCTTTCTATTTCTCCGTCACTTCATATATTGAGAGTCGAAAAAAAGAAAAAAGAAGTCAATATACCAAATAAAATAGGTAATTTAATTATTATTGGTATTTTAATTTTGAAAACAGCAGTGTCGGTAAAATCGATAAAAAATTACAATATTGCTAGTATGTAGTTATATTTAGAATTACATGAACGCATGGCTATACAAGGAGTAAACTCAATTACGATTTAACTAATTCAAAAATTTTTCATGCTTGGGTGAAGCCGTGAAGGGCGGTGGATTTTGTTGGAGGTCTATTTAGATTGTTTCCCAATTTTAAAAATATATTTTTTAAAAACAATAAAATAAAATATTTTTTTGGTCAAAACTGTTTTTTTTAAAAATATAAGATAGAATTTTTTGCATGGCCAGCCTAGTGTGTAGACGTAAAAATTGAGAAATGGTAAAAACCAAAAAGTTAATATATGCACAGTGTTTTTATTGGAGCCAGAAAAAAGACAGTGAGCTGATCTCACGGCCGCACCAAAATTTTCGTGATGAGCTTCATGCATCATATATATACATAAACAAATGCCAAACGTCTCATGTTATCCTCATCCAACTGTACCGTGATCTCGCATGCAAAGAAAACACAGATCCAGGATTGCAAAACATATGCAGAAAACAAGATAGGGGATCAAAAGAATTACTATAGAGATCCAGAGAGAGAGGGTGGTTTTCTTGGTTTGTATTTTGTCCATTTTTTTCCTCAGAAAAAATTGATTGCGAAGAATACGAATCGATCACCCTCTTTCCTTCTGATCCTTTCTTGATCATATCATGTGTCTGTTGTTAATCTGATATCAGCCATTTCCAAGATTGGATTCTAAATGGATAGCTTTAGGAAGGCCTATGGGGCTCTTAAGGACTCCACCAAAGTTGGCCTTGCTAAGGTCAATAGCGAATTCAAGGTACATATGTGTGTGTATGTATGTATGTATGTTCATGTTTTGCATTGCATGCATTGCTCATGATGTGTCTGGATTATGAGAGATGGATTTTCTGATTTGGGGTTTGGATTCTTGATTTGCATGGAAGGATTTGGATATTGCCATTGTCAAGGCCACAAATCATGTTGAATACCCTCCTAAAGAAAGGCATATTAGAAGTAAGTTCATTTGTTTCACTCTTTTTGATTCCCTTGTTATGGAACATATGATGGATCTTTTACTTGCTTGCATCAGGAATATTTTGGGCAACCTCAGTCTCTCGACCCCGGGCAGATGTCGGATACTGCATTCATGCACTTTCTAGGAGGTTGGCTAAAACGCGCAATTGGATCGTAAGATTTTGACTGAGTTTCATGTGTTGCTTTCTTTCTTCAAATGGAAGTTTTAATGTTCATCTGATTTGTCAGGTTGCCATAAAGACACTGATAGTCATTCATAGAACATTAAGGGAGGGAGATCCTACATTTAGAGAGGAATTGCTTAACTACTCACATAGGGGACAGATATTTCAGCTGGCAAACTTCAAGGATGACTCCAGCCCTCTTGGTAAATCTGTTGATTCCGAATATGACTCATTTTTACTCTTAAAATGAACTGACAGTTTTTTTGCAGCTTGGGATTGCTCGGCATGGGTAAGAACGTACGCGCTCTTCCTAGAGGAGAGGCTTGAGTGCTTTAGGTCCATACAGTTTGACATTGAGGCCGAGCGCTTGACCAAAACAACCGGTGCAACATCCAGGGTGCTTACAATTGTAAGTTTCAGAACCTTTTCTCTGTTCTGTGATATTGACTGTAAATTCGCAATGTTAAAGCCGATGAAAATTTCTGTTGATATGACATCAGGCTCCCAGTAGAACCCGAGTCCTGACCGGCCCTGAACTGCTTGACAACCTTCCTGCATTGCAAGTGCTCTTGTTCCGCCTAGTTTGCTGCCAGGTTATTACGCTCGTCTCTTTTTCTGATGTAGTATTCTTGGCTATCATTTACTAACAAACTTGTACATTTTGTAGCCTGAAGGATCAGCTTGCCACAATTTTCTTATTCAGTATGCACTGGCTCTGGTATGCACATCATTAATAACTCTTTCATATTTTGTAGCTGAACATTTTCTCACTTTGTTTTTGTTCACATACTTATCTTTAGGTATTGAAGGAGAGCTTCAAAATATACTGTGCTATTAATGATGGAATCATCAATCTTGTGGACATGGTATGGAACTACTCTCGGCCTCAGGTCCATATTTTCTGTATCGGTTATAACTCAGACACTCCATTTCTTGCAGTTTTTTGACATGCCAAGACATGATGCTGTTAAAGCCCTCAATATCTACAAAAAGGCCGGGAAACAGGTACGCATATTTACATGTATAACAACAAGGGATGAGGATTTTAGCTGTTTAAACTGTTCCTTTAACCGCCGCGGCAATCCTGCTGTTTTTGCAGGCAGAAAATCTGGCTGATTTTTATGATTTCTGCAGAGGCTTGGATCTCGCCCGTACTTTTCAGTTTCCCGTGCTAAGACAGGTTTTGTTAGATATCACATGAAATGCTGAACTAGGTAGAAGTTTTACTTAGAGTGATCACATTTTGTTTGCTCTACTTCCACAGCCACCTCCTTCGTTCCTTGCAACAATGGAAGAATACATAAAGGAGGCACCACAAGTTGGTTCTATGTCGACCAAGAGACTGGTGAGCAATTTTTCTTAAGCTTGAGATCTCGGTTTTATTGCACAAATTGGTCTGAGAATTTTCTTGTTCATTTTGGAAATAAAGGAGTACAATGAGGATGCAAATGAAGAATCTGAGAAAGATCAAGAGCCTGTTTCTGAAGAACCTGAACCCGAGGCAGAGGTTCAAACTGAAGAGGAGGTTGATAATGCCCAGGAAGAACAAGAAGATAAGCAAGTAGTCGAAGAACCACCCATGATATCAACTGATGAACCTGCTGATCTGCTAGTAAGCCTGATCATATTTCGTTACGATGCTTGTTTTCTTAAATCAAAATCCTAGAGACATTCTGTCATTCATACCTTTGCTATCAAAATATGTTTATGCAGGGTCTCAATGAAATCGATCCACAGATTCTTGCCATTGAAGAGAGCAATGCATTGGCTCTTGCCATCGTTCAGCCTGGTAAATACCTTTTTTTCACCTAAAAACAAATCTAAATATAATTAAGAAGATGAAAATTTTGAACATTTGTGGGCAGGTAATGAATATCCGGCCAATGATTTGTCCTTGGCTGACATAGGCAAGACTTCGGGTTGGGAACTCGCTCTGGTTACTACTCCAAGTAACCATACTAGCAAACCACAAGACCGAAAACTGGTGAGTTTAGTCACGCATTACAACCATTTGTTCAAGAGATAAAATTTTCCATCGCCTTAGAGGACACAGAGAGAATATGTAACTGACACATTCATACATAAACAGGCTGGAGGGTTTGACAAGTTCTTACTTGATAGCTTGTATGAAGATGATGCATCCAGGAGACAAATGCAGCTGCAGCAGGCTGGTTACAACTCAGGGTACGGGTATGAAATGGCGACACCAAATCCATTCAACCACCAAGATCCTTTTGCAATGTCCCATGCCATTGCGCCACCAACCAACGTGCAGATGGCAATGCTGTCCCAGCAAGAGCAGATGCTGCAACAACAGCAGATGCAGCAGCAGCAAAATATGATGATGATGATGGCTCCACATCACCAGTACCCCTCGAATCAATACTCGCAACCCCACCAGATGCCATCATATGGCACAAATTCTGCTGCGAATCCATTCGGGGATCCATTCAATTATCCACAAAGTCCAATGCCACCTCACGGAAACCATGCGCTGATCTAAACTATTATAGGAGTCTAGTTCCAATTTTCTTCTTGATTCTTTCACGGTGGTAGTTCTTATGCTCTCAAGTGTTTTATAAACTACTAGATTTTGATCATGCCCTAATTCCTAAATGACCATTTCCCCGAGGACAACTTGATTGTACCAAAATTGGTTGTTTCAGTCAGAGTCTCAGAGAACAACAACACATAATTTCCTTGGAGTGTGAACTACAATATCTATGATTACTATTTGAGTTACTTTGTCTCCAGTGCTTCAAGCTATACATTCAATGAGTTCATGCGTAATGGAATAAACACAAATTTCTTGGACCAATCTTTCCCAATCCATCACCGATTGGGAAGAAAAATCACCATTAAATTATTGAGGAAAGTAACAAAATCAACATAGGAATCTAAAAGTTCTTAAATTGAAGCAAATGGTACACTCTTGTACAGGCACACTTCAGACAATACTGTTATTTTTAAAGAATTTCCAGCATTCTAAACGAATATGGAGGATATTTCACATCTTTGGGTTTTGACTTTGACAGTGGACATCTAGTTTCTTTCAAGACATGGTTCAGAAAATAAATCATTCAGTTAAGCTCGTCTTTCTATCGCTGTAAGTTTGGGAAACATGATAGGAAATTCAATGGACGTTTGATCAGCTATTTTTGTGACGAAATAGATTTAGAGGGTATGGCAGGCAGAGGATAGCAGAAGAAAGACAAGTGTTGATATCAACTACGACATGGACTTATTTCTGTTCATCATTAGCAAATAATACACATTGCAAGCTCAACAAAATATGGCGCAGACGGTTCAAATAACTTCTACAGGTACCCCCTAAACCCTGACATATTAGGTTCCTTATGTGTATTTTCTGTCAGTGAGCTTAATAGAAAAGCATCATTAGTAACTTTGGAATATGGTAAAAAATTAAGTACAGCGAGCAATCTGTCTTTAACTATAAGAGGTTTGATACATCATTCTTTTGTCCTCACTCAAATGGCTTTCTCCATTGATATAGAGTTTATAAGTAAAAGAAAATATTTTCAGCATTTATAAGGAATGGATTAAAAAGAATACAGATTTTCTAGGATCACAATGACTCTCTCAAGCCTACCTACAAACTACCAGAGTCTTCACCTTTATCGTCTTCCTATTATGAGTTCTTTAACAAAAACACTTAACAACTTATGATAGCTTAAAAGCGTAGCATAAACAAAATATGTTCTTGAAAATAGTCTGACCCATTTGCCTAAGAAGAACCAGTATCTCTCAATAGCTCCTCTTTCCTTGTTGCATGCCCACTTCCCTTTCTCTTCCTGCATTGAATGAAGATTGAACTTCAATCAAATATGTACACAGGTCTTGACACAAGTTATAGATAAAAAATCATAGCTTGACCACTTATTATTCAAATGCTACCTCACAAGTCACAGGTGAAATCAAGGCATCTTCAAACAATGAACAGAATACAAACGCGTATCCAATTAGTTCCCTAGTGTACCACGAAAATTAGATTCTTCTCCTGTTGTCAATGCGTGCTTTCTTAGCCTGCCCAGTTTCAGAATTCCCACTTGACTGCTGTATCTTATCAAGCCTCTCCCTGACCATCCTAACTGTTTGGTTCATGGATTCTGATGGAAAATACTCATTAGACGAGATCAATGACTTGGGAGCCAAATTTCCACTCTTTGCCTCACTAGGTGAGGCCTTGACTCCCTCTCTGCTGTCAGACAGCCGATGGACTGCATTACGCGAATCTTTAACCCCTTCTCTCAATTCTAATGTCCGATCATCCATATGTCCCTGATCAAGGGCTGCAGAACTACGCTTTAATAACTTAGCCGTGGGATTCAACCTTCCAAGCACTTCCTTTCTTCTCCATTCTAACTTCTCTTGAGTATCAGATACACTCTCAAATCGAGGGGCATACGAAACCTGCAGCCTATTCCCAAGAAAAACAGCCTCATCCAATTTCCTCTTGGCAAACCTAGCATTATCAAACTTGTGATACTTGATCCAGTAAACATCTGTGTAAGGCTCACATTCCTCATCATCCATTGGCTTACACTCTTCGACCTCCCCATACTGTGAAAACAGTGTTGACAACTCATCACCACAACCAAGTGCAGGGACATTCCTAACCATCAAATACTTGGATTCATCACAGACTGTATAAACCCGAACTGCTGGTGGCTCGTCTTTATAGCGAGGCATGATGGACCTAATCAAACCTCCCACAATCTTCCAACCAGATATACAAAAACTCCAACTTTAATCATAAACTAAAGCTCCAGCTATACAAAAACTCCAACTTTTAGCATAAACTAAAGCTCCAGTTATACAAAAACTCCAACTTTATGCATAAACTAAAGCTCCAGTTATACAAAAACACCAAATTTAAGCATAAGCTAAAGCTTGACTCAGCAGAAAATCTATCCGGCCATATAATCAGGTCAATGAATCCCAAAAGGAATCAGTGAATTACATTTGTAGACATATGTCGGGTATGCAAAATCACCAGAAACAAATCAATCTCCAGCCCAACGGCGCAACCTGTAAATCAAAAACATTCAGAACACGACCATAGGAATGCCTCTGAGGCGCAGGCGGAGAGAGAATATGGTGACGATGAATTGCAAATTTACCAATGGTGACTATTTTTCCTGATTTAGTTTCACAAAAAGTCTCGCTTAAATGTAAATTGTGCTCTAGTAAAAGTCGATATTTTCTTTTACAATAAATAAAATCAACAATTAAAAACAGTTATTCACACCATGCTCGAAAAATGTGATTATGATATTATTTAAACTAACTAACCAAAATACATAGATTTAACATATAGTATCAATAGACATGCATAAAAACTTAAGAATTCTGGTGAAATAGTAATATTGCAGATTTTATTCAAATGACAGTAAGAATAGTTATAAAATTTTAATTTATCTTGGTGCAAATGGTAATTTAAACCGACAAGAAAAAGAAAAATCAAATAAACATTCATATTAAACTAAATAAATATGGTTAAGAGCTTACTTGCAAGTCATTTTAATAAATATGATCACACTTACAAGTCTTTTTATTGCGATTCAGACCCTTGCATTTACTGCATTGTCGTTGAGGTTTCATCTTTTGGTGATATCAGGCCCAGGCCCAATCGCCCCATGACGGTTTGAGCTCGGCCCATGATGAGGTAAGCTAATATGGAAGTATCCGGGACAGCTCAACTCGGACAGGGACAGATACGCTAAACAACATAGAAAGTATGGACCACGTTAGGAGCATGTATCACTGTATAAATAGTGCCCCTCAGCACTATTCCAAGTAAGTATTCTCTCATTATTCAAGTGATTACCCATTTTTCTCTCCCGGATCCATCTTTCATCATCACACCGGAGGGTCTACCCTCGGGTACCTCCCGGGGCTCTGTCTTGCAGGGCCAGGTTGTCGGATCGGGGATCAGAGGACCACTCGGACCAACCAGGCAGGCAGCATCAAGTTGGCACGCCCAGTGGGACACGATCAGTGTTCACAAAAGCATTAAGATGCCGCCTCGAGGTCGGCCGCCGCGAAGAGGTAGAGGAGGAAGGAGACCGGAAGCAGTAGAGGAGGACCTTACTTTGCGTCAAATGAGGGATCGAGCGCGCAAGGGGAAGGCTCCGGCGCATTCGGATCCGTACGTCTCTGAAGGAGAGTCAGAGCCGGAAGGAGAGAGGGAACCAGAAATGACGCAGGACGACCGCGACAGAAGGGAGTTTGCTGCCACTCAGGAGGAGGAGTACCGTCGTTGGCTGGCGGCAAAGCAAGGTTCGGGATCGGGAACGAAACCGACTGAAGAACAGTCGAATCCCCCGGTGACTGAGGTCCGGGTACCCCCGGTTCAACCCGGGTCAGGATCTAACCCGACCCCGATGGGACCTCCTGCGGGGTTACCCCCGTTGGCCGCGGAGGTGGTCAGCCGAGGACCCCCTGCCGGCCACGGGCAGGAGAGTCTCCGACCTCCGGTTGTTATAGATTTGGAAAGGCAGGTTGGTAGTATAGGGCAACCAGCCGTTATGGTGCCAGGATATGGTCAAGGTGGGGGCTATCCCGGATATGGAGCTCCAGGATACGGGATGCCTCAACACGGTTATCAGGGGTACCCCCCGGCAGCAGGAGGGTATTACGCCCAACCCCCTGGAGTCTCGGGGGGCTGGGCCCCCGGAATTCAAGGACCGGTGTGGATGCAGAGCCAAGCACCGATGGCCGGATACGCCATGGCTCAGCCAGCCCCGGTTGCAGGAACCTACGGCACATACCCAGTAGTTGTAGACCGGGCCCCGGCGGCTCCAAACTCGGTAGAGGAGAGGTTGGATCGATTGATAGGGAGGAATGGAGGAAGGCCTACCTCCCCCTGGATAGGTTACATCAGCACTTTCCCTTGGCCGATGGGAATGAGAGTCCCGGAGGGGGTGCCGACCTATAGCGGGGAAACGGATCCGGAGAAATTTGTCAGGACGTACCATAATGTCATGGGAACATGTGATATCCGGGAGGAGCTTATGTGCAAGCTGGTGAGCTCGTATCTGAGGGGAAGCTGTTTGTCATGGTTTGAGGCACAACCCTCGGAAAGTTTTAGAAATTACTATGATTTTTCAAGGGTTTTGATGCACAGATATGAGACCAAAAGGAAGAAGTACCTCCCTTTGGCCGAAGTGACTTATAGTCGGCAGTCGGCAAAGGAGGAAGTTCGGGGTTTCCACAGGAGGTACATGGACGATTCTATGAAGGTGATTGACAGAGACGCTCAAGTGAAGGCCCTGATAGCAGGATTCATCGCAGGGTTGAGAGATGAGGTGTTATGGGCAAAGCTCATGGAGAATATCCCGACCACTTTTCATCAGCTGGATCTTGAGGTGGAGATGTATTGTTCGCTTCTCGAAGGGAGCAAAAAGAGAAAGGAGGAAGGATACTTCGAGGACAAGGGGATAGGAAAAGGTGATAAGGCTCGGGTTGCTGATCCGGTCCGGAGGGAAGCGGGCCCGGCTCCAGTGAGGCCGAGGGTAGATCCCCCTCGGGCTGAAACGTTCACTCCCCTGACGAAAACCCGGTCGGAAATCCTAACAATTCATCGGAACCTGTTTCAAGACCCGGCCCCCATACCGGGAAATCCGACTCCAGCGAATGCAGCTAAATATTGTGCTTTCCACAAGTCTAATGGACACACAACAGATGGCTGCCGAAGCCTAAGGGTGGAGATTGAGAAGTTGATCGAGAGAGGGCAGTTAAGAGACTGTGTGAGCCAGGAGAACCAGCGTCCGGCGGCTGGGCAGCAGACCGGAGTGGGGAGGAAGAGGAATTGGAGGAACAGGCCGCGGAACGATAACCAGCGAGGGGCTCCTGCACCGGCTGCCCAGCCGGGTGCAGCGGCTCTGGTCATGGCCCCGGAACCAGTCAACCAGGTCCCTCCCCGGATGATAAATGTCATACATGGAGAAGTAGGGGGTGGACCCCAGTCCCACGCAGCGGCTAAGGCCCGGAGCCGGTATGTGCCGGCTGGCGAGGACAGGGAGAAGAGACTGCGCCCCACCGAGGCCATCACCTTTTCGGATGAGGATCCGGTGCCCAGTCTAATGCCCCATACGGATCCGATGGTGATCACAGCGGAGATAGAAGGATTCACGGTCAAGCGAGTGTTCATTGATGACGGAAGCAGTGTAGAAATCATGTTCGCCTCTTGCTTCGACCAGCTGGGAATAGGCCGCCATAACCTTCGCCCGATCACCTCTCCCTTGTCAGGGTTTACCGGCCGCACAGAGCATCCCTTGGGGGTGGTGTCCTTAACAGTAACAGTGGTCGATGACCTGGACAGGAGCAAGAAGACATCGGTCCGGTGCAACTTCGCGGTTATAGACGCTCAGTCTCCATACAACATCATCATCGGACGGCCGTGGATGGCTCAAGCCAGGGCCATTTGCTCGACGTACCATTTGACCATGAAGTTCCCAACCAGTCAGGGGGTGGCGACGGTTCGAGGAAGCCAGTCCACGGCCAGAATTTGCATGCTCACAGCCCTTCAGGAGGCTAGGAAGGCCCCGGTTGGAGCAGTGCAGGGAGAAGTAGGTCCGGGGGATGTAGAAGATATGCAGGTCGGGAGCCGAGGCATGATCAAGGTCGGGAGAAAAATGCCGACCGATGTGAAGGAAGAGTTACGATCCTTGCTTTCAAAATATGAAGATGTGTTTGCATGGGAAGAGAAGGACTTCACAGGCGTACCTCCGGAGTTAGCTCTCCACAAGCTGAATGTATACCCTGAGTTAAAGCTGATCCGACAGAAGAAAATGGCCCTGGCTGGGGATAGGGCCGAGGTGGTGAGACAGGAGGTGTTGAAGTTGCTGGAAGCCGGGGTAGTAGAGGAGTTTATATACCCGGAATGGTTGGCTAACCCGGTGTTAGTAAAAAAGCACAATGGGTCCTGGAGAATGTGTATCGACTTCACTGATCTTAACAAGTGTTGCCCGAAAGACAGTTACCCTTTGCCCCCGGTCGACCGGTTGGTGGAAGCCATCACCGGGTATGAGGCTTTGGCTTTCTTCGATGCATACCGGGGCTATCACCAGATTCAAATGTCGGGAGAGGACAAGCCGAAAACAGCTTTTATCACAGACTTCGGAACCTATTGCTACAGGCGGATGCCGTTCGGCTTGAAGAATGCAGGGGCGACGTACCAGCGGATGGCAGACTCGATATTTCGAAATCAGTTGGGCCGAAGCATGGAGCTATACGTTGACGACATGGTGGTGAAGAGCCGAAGCTACCCAAGTTTCCTAGAAGACTTGGAAGAGATGTTCGGCATTCTAAGGAAGGTCAACCTGAAGTTAAACCCCGAGAAGAGTGTGGTAGGAGTAGCGGCTGGGAAGTTCCTCGGATATATGGTGTCTAGCCGGGGGATTGACGTCAATCCGGAGAAGGTGGAGGCAATAAGCCGGATGCAGTCGCCAAAGAACGTAAAGGAAGTGCAAAAACTGATGGGTTCCCTGGCAGCCTTGAGCCGATTTCTGTCGAAAGGTGCTGAGAGACAACTTCCCTTCTTCAACATATTAAGGAAGGCAAAGAAGTTCGAGTGGACGGAGGAGTGTGAGAAGGCGTTCGGGGATCTGAAGGAACATTTGAGCCGGCTCCCGACCCTCTCGAAGCCGAAGGAGGGGGAGGATATGCTCTTATACTTGTCGGCGTCCGCATCGGCTGTCAGTGCGGTATTGGTCCGAGAAGAAGACGGGAGGCAGTGTCCGGTATACTTTGTCAGCCGGCCATTACAGGGCCCGGAAACTCGGTACACAAGTTTGGAACAGCTGGTGTTGGCGCTGGTTTACGCCTCAAAGTGATTGCGCCCGTATTTCCAGGCTCATCCGATTGTGGTCCTGACCAACCACCCCCTGAAGCAGGTGATGCTTAAGCCAGAGGCGTCAGGACGTTTGATGAAGTGGGCCATAGAGTTGGGTGAACATGAGATAACATATTAGCCGAGGAAAGCCATTAAGGGCCAGGCAATGGCGGATTTCCTGACAGAGATGGTTGGGTCAGACACGGTCGCCGAGGAAGTGCCTGAAGCAAGCCCGAGATGGACATTGCATGTCGACGGGTCAGCGCATGCGGGAGGCAGTGGAGCCGGGGTATTGTTAACATCCCCGGAAGGAGAGGAGTACCACTATGCGCTGCACTTCGATTTTAAAACCACAAATAATGAGGCAGAATATGAGGCGTTAGTAGCAGGACTCAAACTGGCTCGGGAATTGAAGATAGGAAAGATCCGGGCCTTCAGCGACTCTCAGATTGTAGTTCAGCAGGTGAATGGGGAATACGAAGCAAAGGAGAGAAGTTTGCAGAGGTACTTGGAGCTGGTCCGGCCCATGATCCGGCAGTTCGATAGTTTCAGCCTGGAGCAGGTGCCGAGAGAACAGAATGAAAAGGCCGACGTGTTGAGCAAGTTGGCATTTTCGAAGTTGAAGCCAGGGCAGAAAGCACCTCTCAGAAGGGAGACACTGGAGAGGAGAAGTTATGAACAGGGTGATGAGATCCTGGCAGTGGAGGTGGTGCCAGAAGACTCTTGGATGGCTCCGATCCGAGCGTACCTTCTGACAGGAGAGGTCCCGGCCGACCGAGTGGTGGCTAGAAAAATCCGGGTCAAGGCGCCGAAGTATACACTCCAGAAAGGGGCACTATACAAAAGAGGCTATCTCCAGCCATTGCTGAAATGTGTGGAACAGCAGGAGGGCAAGTACTTGGTCCGGGAAGTTCATGAAGGCCCGAATGGTAGTCATCAAGGAGCCAGAACTGTGGCCCGGAAGATTTTACGGATGGGGTACTATTGGCCTACCATGTTTGAAGACTCGCAGGATAGGGTTCGGTCATGCCTTCAGTGCCAGAAGTTCGCACCGCTAGTGCACATACCCAGGGAAGAGATGATGGGGATAACAGGTGCCTGGCCTTTCAGCAGATGGGGACTGGATCTGGTCGGACCTTTTCCTACTGCTCCCGGCAGCTTGAAGTACCTGATTGTGGCTATCGATTACTTCACCAAGTGGGTGGAAGCCGAGCCCCTGACTAACATCCGGGGGTCTACCTGCGTGAAGTTTTGTTGGAGGAACATTGTATGCAGGTTCGGAGTTCCGAGGGCCATAGTAACCGACAATGGAGCGCAGTTTGAAAATGATCCTTTCAAGTCCTGGTGTGTGAAATATGGGATAAGTCAGAAGCTGACGTCAGTTTATCATCCGCAAGCTAACGGCTAGGTGGAGGTGACGAACCGGACAATCGTGAATGGGATTAAGGCCCGGCTACAGGGAGCAAAGGGTAACTGGGTGCACGAGCTCCCGAGTGTTTTGTGGGCTCATCAGGCTACGGAAAGTTTGGCAACCGGAGAATCCCCCTACAGTCTGACGTATGGATCCGAGGCAGTAATCCCGGCCGAGATTGGCATCCCCAGTCTTCGGACAGCCGAGCCGGTCCCCGAAGAAAAGAATGAAGAGGAAATCAGAACAAATCTGGACCTGCTGGAGGAAAGAAGAGAGAGGGCGGCCTTGCACGAGGCTAAGGTGAAGGAGAAAGTTAAGAAGTATCACGACAGGAGAGTAAGGAAGGAGCAGTTCAAGGTAGGAGACAGAGTTATGAGAAGAAACGACAAGAGTCATCAGGAGCCGGAAGGCAAGCTAGCACCCAACTGGGAGGGACCGTACCGGGTGATAGAAGCTCACCCGGGCGGGAGTTACGTGCTGGAAGACCCAGCGGGGAAGGGAGTCCCCCGAAGGTGGAACATAGCGAACCTCAGATGGTTCTATGGATAGTCTCTGGCACTTGTTGCCTAGATAGAATAGCCTCTGGCACTCGATGCCTAGGCAGAGTAGCCTCTGGCACTAGATGCCTAGGTAGGATAGAGTCCCGGTGGCAGGAGCCCGGGACAAGAACCTAGATGTCGGATGACCGAAGGGTAGGTAGGAGGACACCCTGGGAGCAGGGATTTTTGTAAAAAAAAAGGGGGGGCTTTCCCCCTTGTGTCCGATTTTAAAAGAAAGAATGAATGCGCGCATTAGAATTTTAAAATTGAAAGATATGTCATAAACTGAAAATTATTATACATGTCCGAAATAAAAGGAAATAAAAAGGTTACAACTGTCTACAGGTCCGGGCCGCTACAGGCTTAGAAGGCAGTAACCATGTTCGTAGCGGCCGGACCCCCAATTACTTTCTTTTTGCCCTTCTTGTCATTCCGGGGCGGGCGCGAATCGCCGCGAGGTGGAGGATCGGCCCCCTGAGCAGGATCGGAAGCCCTTCCTTGACCAGGGTATCGGGCACGGAATCGGGCTGCGACCGTCCGGAGCCGGGCCAAGCGCCGCTCTGAAACTTCCAAGTCCAAAAGTTGAGGAGCGTGCTCATATCGTTCGTAGGCCAGGTCGACTTCGTCAGGAGGAGGAATGTGCGATAAGGACTCAGGAAGGATTTTTCGACTCAATATGTTCTTCCTCCAATCCTTAGCTGCCTGGTAAGCAGATGCCCAGCTGCCCGATGTCCGATCAGAACTTTCCATCCAGGCGATGAGATCGTCGACGGCCCGAGGAACGTCAGTCAGTACGGGTATGTCGACCTCCCCCTGGCGGAGGCCCAGCAGGTGGTAAGAAAGATGAACTATTACCAGCTCCTGCTGCAGAGTCCGATTCCTAGTGGCCAGTCTCTCGTTCTCGGTTTCCAGTGTGGTAACTTGCCTACGGAGCTCGGTCGTGCTCTGCATTCGCATGCACTTATTGTAGTCCAGGATGACATCATGCCACACCTCGTCCAGTTCTTTTTGGATCCGGACCTGGAAATTGTGGTGTTGGGCCTCCCGCTCCGTCATAACTTGGTCGAATTGCAGAACTCGGTCGATATTCTCGAAGGCCATCCGGTAGCATTTCGGTAGAGACCCGAAGTCCTCCTGGATCTGAAGAAGACAGGTGAGCAAGCAATCAGGATCAGGGAACTCCGATATCAACGACCCGAGCCCACCCTCGGATAACAGATCCATTAGCCCCGGACAGCCAGTCCGAGTCTGACCCGGGGAAGGAGGTTTAAGAGGTAGCCCCTAATCATGATAAAACCAGAGTTAAAACGTAAAAAAGAGAGAAGATAGGGAACCAGCTAAAAAGAGACGAATAGTAAGTAGGAAGAGGAACTTTTCATTGATAATCCGGAGAACCGGGCAGCGGAGTACAAGAAGTAAATAAAATAGAAAAAGAGAAAAAGCCTAACGAACATTGTTGGAGTCGCCCTTCCCCCCATCATCGTCGCTGTCTTCATCCTCGGATCCAAATACTAGCTCGGGGGAGGGGGGCGGATTGGCAACGTTGTTATCAGCAGCACCGGGTCCAGGAGAGGGAGAATCGCCACCCTCGATGTCCTTCGGATCAAAGAGGCCCCGATAGAGATCATACATAGTGCAGTATGGGGTAAAGTTGTCGTCCTCGGAAAGGTCCGATCCGGAGGAAGGAGTCGGGGGCAGAGTCCCGGGCAGCCGGACAACATCCGAGGACCAACTCCGGACATCCTCGGCAGACATGCGATTCTTTTGCAAAGCCTCCCAAAGTGCTGGAGATAAGCCCCTCACCCCTCCTTTCTGAAGCACGGTGAGCAAGTGAAGCTGCTGAGCTTCGGAGTTAGGATTAAACCACTGCTTCTTAAAGGTCTCACGGATCTGGGGAGGAAACCAGCCTCGGATCTCCATGTATGTGTTGTGGCATTGGTGGGAGCTGGCAGCTAGATTGAGTCCAGTCAGGCGACGAGATAAGGTCCCGCTAGCCAGAACTTTGTCCACGACAGCCTCGGCAAAGTTCAGTTGATCCTGGTAGCTGGATTCCTTGGCCGCGGCCAGCTCCCCCTCCAGCTGGCTTATCATCTCCTGAAGTTTGGCCGACTCTTCCCTCTCGGCCTGGATCTGCTCATCTTTCCTCTCCAACTGACGAGAGAAGAAGGAAGACAGGACGGTTTCAAACTCCGAAGAGTTAGCAAATTCCGAGCTCAGCCGCTGGACCTACGAGGGAGAAAGTTCTCTTATATATATAAGCATAGTATGGATAAGAGCGGGGAAACCGGGAAAGAAAGTTACCTGTTGATCAGAAGAGGTAACAGGGGGTTTGCTGATAGCGGTCGGCTCCGAGGTCAGGGACAGAGACTTGCCATCTCGCGCCTTCTTGGCGTCCTTGCTTAGGGCTTCCCCGGACTTCCGCTTGTTTAGATAAGATGGAGGAATTGGAATGATAGGGGCAGAAAGGGTGGTATACTTGGCAGCAGGAGACCTTGTGTCTGCCGAAGTCGTGGGGCGGAATACAAACCGTCCGCGGCCGGAAGACCCACCCTCGCGGTGAGAATCCGTCTGTGCTCCTAAGAGCGGCAGGGAAGGGTCAAGAGGAGGACGAGACCCGGCAGGGGTCAGTTGGAAGTTATGGAGATTTGGATCAGGAATGATGGCAGGAGTCGCCTCCGGGGCATCCTCGTGCTCTGGAGGGTCGATCTCCACCACTTCGGGGATCAGACTGTTGACCTCCTTGTTGGCAGATGGCGACGGCTCGACAGTTTGGATAGGGATTTCAGTATTGTTGGGGGGAGCGTTAACCACAGGAGTCTTTGGTTTCGGACCGAGGGGCCTGCCATTGGCGGATTCAGCCGTTTCAGTCCCGGCTTTTTTGGTCTTCTTCTTCTCCGGGATAGGGGCAGCAGGATCATGAGCAATAGTGGGAGCTGTGACACCAAAGAATAAGGGAGGATCGCAAGAAGCAAAAATAAACAAAAATGGTATAAGGTACTGAATCCGAACCTTGCAGGGGCCAGGTCATAGCCCATCGGCTAACCTGGAAGACATCAGCCGGATATATCTCATCCGGGAAGAGGTAGATAGAATTGGTTGCCAGCCAATACTGCTCTAAATTTAGGGGTCTTGTGGACAGAAGGGTATGATTCGCCCGGTGCTTGTCCGGCAAGAAGGCCTCCCGGACATCCGGGACTATCTGCTTGTTCCATTTGGGACCGGCATATAGCATCAGATTCACCTTGGTGTACCCCTTCTGCTGCCAACCCTTGTAGGAGTCTTTCTTGCCTACTATGAAGTCCTGAACACCAGGCCGGGCCTGGACAGTGCATATCTCTTCTTTGCCGGGGCACCTGATCTGGAGATAGAAAGATTTCCAGAGGTTGAAGCAGGGAGTGACATCAAACCTCTGGCATTGTACCAGGAAACCCATCATCACCGCCACCACGTTGGGATGAACTTGGGCCGGGGACACTTTGTACACCTCCATAAATCTGGAGTACAGCCGGGGGACGGGTAGGCTCAGACCCCACATGAAATGAATCCGGGGGATGCAAAGGACATCCTTGATCGATTCGTCCGAGGAGATCGCCACGAGTTGGGCGTCGACTGGTAATGGAATACCCATGCCACTGAGGCACTTTTTTGTCCAGTCGTCGGCTGAAAGGGAATGCGCCCGGGCGGTGTCCAGAACCCTCTGCTCGGCGTTCTTGGATCTCCTGAACTTGGGTCCGGAAGGGTGCACGGACCGAGACAAGTACACCGGCTTAAGAGGAGAGGGCGGCCTCCGACCCGCGGGGAGAGGAGGAGAGCTCTCGCGGGAGGTGCTGACCAAAGTATAGGCGGTCGGAGATTGACTGTGGGCATCGTTGCCGGCATCGTTGTTCGCAGCAGTCGAAGACATGGCTGACGGAGGAAGGAGGATTTGGGAAGAAAATTTGAGATCTGAAAGCGAAGAGAGAATTTGAGATTTGAAAGCGAAAGAACGAGGGTAAAACTGATGCGAAAACGGAGGGGCTATTTATAGAGGAGTAAAATAGGAAAACGAGAAAGCAATGATTAATGCTTTCGAAAGACGAGAAAGGAGCGCAGACGTTATTAAATGGCACTCGAGAATCGTGGCCACGTGCCACTCTTGTCGGGCAGGAAAGAATTTAGGAAGCCACCCCTTTTCACCCTCGGACAGGCGAAGCATCCTTCCTCGGCCGAAAGGACCGGCTTCCGGGGGGCTAGTGGTGATATCAGGCCCAGGCCCAATCGCCCCATGACGGTTTGAGCTCGGCCCATGATGAGGTAAGCTAATATGGAAGTATCCGGGACAGCTCAACTCGGACAGGGATAGATACGCTAAACAATATAGAAAGTATGGACCACGTTAGGAGCATGTATCACTGTATAAATAGTGCCCCTCAGCACTATTCCAAGTAAGTATTCTCTCATTATTCAAGTGATTACCCCTTTTTCTCTCCCGGATCCATCTTTCATCATCACACCGGAGGGTCTACCCTCGGGTACCTCCCGGGGCTCTGTCTTGCAGGGCCAGGTTGTCGGATCGGGGATCAGAGGACCACTCGGACCAACCAGGCAGGCAGCATCATCTTTGATCGTTGCCGACGGAAACTTAATTGGTAGCGTTAAATTTAACAGAATAAACTCCTGCAAAAGGATCCCAAGCATCTCATAAATAATAAATGTTCAAGAAATTAAATAACATGCTTCTATTCACCATACACGAGTCACGATTAAATGCGTGGTGTATAAGTGTAGAAAATCCAGACTAATAAAATTAATAATCGTGAGGAACCAGATTACCAAGCAGCAAGTAAGAACTGTAACGGATAGGTGGAAATCAACAAGAAAATATCAATGATACATTCTAAATAATCAGCACCTAACGTAATTTACAAGGTTTGTTTCTTCGTTTTTTTTCTCCTCCAAAGCATAAATCAAACATGTAGAGTGTACAAAAAGTTATTCTGTTCTAAAGCCAAACGGAGCAAAGACAAGCAGAAGTTTGAGGTCATTAATATGAAGATGTAATGTATAACCGATTAAATTATTTGATTCCGATGATCACCATTTAATTCACCCATCAATTACATGACGGATCTGCATGAGTTTATGACCCTATTTAAGTTTAGTTCGATTATGATCTTAAGAAGAAGTCAAATCATAATCGAAAGACAAAATGAGAGAAGTAGAATCATAATCAAAACCAAGCTAAACCAAAAAAGGGGCGAAAAGGGAAAAAATAAAAAGGGTAAAAATGTAAAACATTGGACGAAACATTGAGCCAAAAAAGAGAGGAAATAACTATTTAATATTCAGTTTAATATTAAGATAGGAATAACATGAACTAAGATACATGATGAACCTATCAAATAACGCAACTCGCCAACTCTATTTTGTTAAACAAATTTAATAACTCAAATGAGTTTTCAATAAATATCTCGCCACTTCCCTTTCCTTTGATATGGTTTGAACATATGACCTCATGATAGTAGTACTACAAACAAATTAAATCGCTAGACTAACATTCAATCCACAACAACTCAACACTAAAATCTTGAAACATCAACAAAATTGTTCACCTTTACAATAAGGATGATGATTATTAATATTATCAATCCCTTCACTTTTGGAGTGAGTTTTTTCGGAAATAAATTTAAATAGTGCTATGATAATAAATATGACAAAATCTATTGGAAATGAATAAATTTATTTGAATAAAGAATAATATTTCTCACTTTCAAAGTTCAACTTTTCTAAAAAGTTATGAGACATTAATCTCAACATAAAATTTTAATTAAAATTACATTCTTATTAAACGTACTTCTTCTTAATCAACTTAATCTGCATAGTTAACTTTTTACACTATCTAATATACATATTTGATCAATTATATTTTTATTATTTATATTATCAAAAAATTAGAATTTGATATTTGAATATTATATGTTGCGATTAATTTAACGATACCAACACTAGTAGAAAACCTTCGGAAAACGGCGCCCAAGGACGGCGGTTCCGCGGGAAAATAAGGAAACCGCCGTCCTGCTACATTTACGAACTCGTAAATGTTCATTCTCTAGCCGGATGGCTTGTTACACGGCGGTTGTGATGCAACCGCCGTGTAACTGCCATTTTTGGTCGGCGGTTGCGTTTAACCGCCGACCAGCCTACATTTCCGACACCGGAAATGGCTAGCCGGAACTTTCCCCGTTGACCGGCTTGACTTTGACGGTCAAGTCGACGGGGCAAAGTTCTGATGTCGGTGGAGTCAAGTCAAAAAGTCGTCCGGGTAAGTTTACGGTACCGTAAACTTGTCCGGATAGTGGGAAAAATGGCCGGGCAGGATTTACGAATTCGGAAACGTAACCGGATGAGCTAAAACAGAATCTTATAAAACGAGAAACGGATCCTTTTGTTCTATCTACTCTATTCCATCTTTGTTTTGGGTTGAAGGACGCAGAGAATCTCCTAATATTTGGGCTCGCTGAATCCTAGGCCGCGATGAGGTAATCTCCCGCTAAATTTAGTATTGATGGGCGGATGTTTGTTAATTTCAAGCATGAATATGTATGTGTGTCCCTAATTTGCTTGAATAATATATGAACTTGCGTGTTGATTCCTAGTTATTAGTGTCTATGAAACCATATTGTATTTGATATGTTGTCAAGTAGCACGATGTAGATGAATGAATTCATTAATATTTGCTTAAATTTATGAAAATAGGTACACAAGTGTTATGGAACGTAGTAGGATTATTAGGGAGAATCGTCGGACCTCACCAGAGTATATGGGACTGGTTGGATATTTCATTGATGTTGCTTCTGATAATGCAAGATTAGAAAATCAGTCGGCCATGCGGTGCCCTTGTAAGGATTGCACTAACGATGTGTATTTAGGAGTTGAAGGTTTGCGTGAACATTTGATTGTTAGGGGTTTCCAAAATTCCTATACCACGTGGGTATGGCATGGGGAAGAACGTAGCACTGTTGTTGTTAATGAACCAATGGAGGTTGTAGGAGAAAATTCAATGGTTGGTAATTATGACGATAAATTGGATGACTTGGTAGATGATGTTGCCATGCATTTTTTTGGAAAACCAGAGGCGCTTGAAGCGATGTATAATGATAAGCAGACCCCTTTGTATGAGGGGTCAATCCACACTATTTTAAGCGCGACCTTATTGTTGATGAATTTAAAAGCCAAGCATGGGCTTTCAGATAAGGCATTAACAGAGGCGCTGGAGTTGATTAGACAGCTGCTTCCCACTGATAATTTATTGCCTGATAGGGCATATGCTGCCAAGAGGGTACTATGTCCAATGGGTATGGAACTTGAGAAAATTCATGTTTGTCCTAATGATTGTATGTTGTTTAGAGGGGAAGATGAGATGAAATTGGAAAATTGTAGCGTTTGTGGCGAGTCACGATACAAAGCTGTGAAACAAAAAGTGGACGTGGGAGGAGATGTTGTTAAGGAAACCAACAAACGTGTTCCCGCGAAGGTCATGTGGTATCTCCCCATTATACCTAGGCTTCAAAGGTTGTTTGCTAACAAGGAAGAAGCTAAGAACTTGACATGGCATGCAGATAGAGAGAAGGTTGAAGATGATGATGTGATTGCACACTGTTCAGATGGTGATCAGTGGAAGAAAATTGATGAATTGTATCCTGAATTTGGGAAGGAAGCTCGGAATGTAAGGTTGGGTTTATCCACTGATGGTATGAATCCGTATGGAGATTTGAGTAGTACACACAGTTCTTGGCCTGTGATGGTTGTTATTTACAATCTACCATCGTGGTTGACCATGAAGAGGAAATATGTTATGTTGTCGTTGATGATAGCAGGGCCAAAGCAGCCTGGTAATGACATTGATGTGTTCCTAGAACCTTTAGTTGACGACCTTCAGAAACTGTGGTTCGAAGAGAATTGGACGTGGGATGAATATCGGCAGGAATGGTTTAAGTTGAAAAGAATGTTGTTCTGTACTGTGAACGATTTCCCTGCACTTGGTAATCTAGCTGGTTATTCAGTCAAAGGTCATCTAGCTTGTCCTGTTTGTGAGGAGAATACTAGTTTCTCTCAATTAAAACACGGGAGAAAAACTGTTTATCAAGGACATCGTCGTTTCTTACCATGCAGTCACGAGTTCCGTAAGGCTAAGAACTGGTTTAATGGGAAGGAAGAGAATGCACCGCCCCCCCTCCTATCAGTGGCGAGGAGGTATTCGAGAAAATCAAGGATATTGAAAATAATTTTGGGAAAAACCGTAGGAAGATGCCTCTCCCCGGCCCTTGGAAGAAACGATCCATTTTCTTTGACTTACAATATTGGAAGCACTTGGCTGTCAGACATTGTTTAGATGTAATGCACATTGAGAAGAATGTCTGCGATAGTTTGCTTGGTACGCTGCTGAATATTCCAGGAAAAAGCAAAGATGGACTTCAAGCACGCAAAGACTTGGACAGAATGGGTATTAGAAAGGAACTGGCTCCTGTAATCGAGAATGGGAACACTTTCTTGCCTCCAGCTTGCTACAATATGTCGTCAGCTGAGAAGACAAAATATTTGCAGTGCCTGAAAGATTTGAAGGTACCCTCTAATTTTTCCTCAAACATTGGTAACTGTGTCAATGTTAAGGATCAAAAATTGATAGGGTTAAAATCACATGATTGTCACACTTTGATGCAAGACTTGAACATAATTGCCATTCGTGGTTCTCTTCCAAGCCACGTTAGGATGTGCATCAGCAAGCTCTGCTTATTTTTTAAGGGAATTTGCCAGAAAACAGTTAGCCGTCATAAGCTAGATAAGCTGCAGACAATGGTGGTTGAAGTATTGTGCCAATTGGAGATGTATTTCCCCCCTTCTTTCTTTGATATAATGGTGCATTTGATTGTCCATCTTGTGCGGGAGATCAAGGAGTGTGGTCCGGTGTTCCTCCGGTGGATGTATCCTTTCGAGAGATACATGAAGATATTTAAATTCTTTTCGCAGAATAGGTACAGGCCTGACGCAAGCATTGTATCTAGATATGTCGCGGAGGAGGCGATTGAATTTTGTACGGCTTACTTAGATGAGGTTGACACGGTTGGACTACCCACCTCGAGGCATGATTTTCGTTTCAACGGGCATGGAACTAGAGGCACGCTGCATAACCCGCCAGCGGTCGATTTGCAGGCTGCTCATCTGTATGTGATGCGAAACCATGAATCGGTTCGCCCTTACGTTTACATTCATATGGAGGAATTGAGAAGTCTATACCCAACCCTAAAGCCTTTCCAACTACATGATGAGCATATTAGAACCTTTTGTGAGTGGTTAAGGGACACCGTAGAGATTGGTGACCATCCCGAGGACGTGAAATGGCTATCCAGACGGCCGCTTACGACGGTCATCAGCTACAGCGGCTATGATGTGAAGGGTTACTCGTACGGGACCAAACAGAGCGATGCTAAAGGTGTTTCGCAGAATAGCGGTGTGACTACATTTTCCGAATCAATCGCTGTGTCGCGGAAGAAAAATCCAGAAGGATCCTACTCATTTGATAGGTATTTCGGTACCATTGTTCAGATCTGGGAGTTAAACTATGTGGCATTGAAGGTGGTTGTATTCAAGTGTCAGTGGGTTGATCAAAAGACAGGAACTAAGACCGATCCTTTAGGGTTTCAATTGGTTGATAGGAAGAAAGTGGGATCAAAGTCGGATGCGTTCATACTTGCTGGCGAAGGTGACCAAGTTTACTATGTTCAGGATCCTTCTGATCGGCACTACGAGATTGTTCTTGATGGGAAACAAATGGTGTGTGGTGATGAGCTATTCGAGGAGTATGACAAACGAGCTGCTCACATTTTTGTGCCAACGAAGAAAGACGCGATTAATATGGAGGAAACAGAGGAAAACATGTCAAACTATCGCGCAAGATCCGATCACGCCGAACGCATAGTGATAGACAGCAAAGGAAAAGAACGGAAGAGGAAGTTGATTTTCAAAGTTAAGCCGAAGACTAAGTTGAGGCGTTAGTCGTTGATCTTTTTGTGTTATCAGTTATTCAAAATACAACTAGTCCGAACTTAGTTTGAATATGTAATTCATGTAAACATTTGGTTGCACCTTTGTTTGATCTATCCAATAGAATAAAAGAAAGTCGACGAATCTCAATTTTTAACCTATCCGGATAGTTTTACGGTATCTGAAACATTAGCCGGATAGTGTTAAATTAGGGTTTACCTACTTCCGGCTAACAATCCGGTTTAGCAAATGTAGAAGAAGCCTATCCGGGTAACTTTCCGAGTTCGGAAACAAGTTACCCGGAAGTATTTTGTTTTGGCAAGACATTTTATTCAAATACCAGACGGGTTCCCTGGTTGTCATCCGGTTTAGTAATCATAGAATGACTGATCCGGCTAGAATTCCGAATTCGTAAAGCTAACCGGAAGTGTTATTTTGAGGCGAAAACTAGCGCGCACTCACTAATCAGTAGTTTTATAAAATTGATACTGCAAACACTTGTACGAATTGTAAATGCACAAACATTTGATCAATTTCCGTAGCATTCAAACGTTACTGAAATACAGTTAAAATGTAATAATATTCCATAAGGCAAATCAATTCTTAACTAAAAATTCAAAACAAATTAAACTAAATCAAGGCTCCATGTCATAGTCGGTGTGATGATCACCGCCACCATGTCCCTGCGAGGCGTCCCCACTCGTGGAAAATCCTTCTGCACGCTTGAGGGCTCTCAACTCCTTCCTTGCCTCGTAAGCGTCATTCCTAACGCCAATCAATGTGAGCACCTTAGATTTCATGCCAGCGTACATAGCTTTCATGTTGGCAACATGCGGTGAAGGCTCTCCATCGGGTACCTCCCTACCTAAAAAATGAAAATTCATATTTGAATTAAACTATGATCAAAAGTAGCATAAATTGTGAATAAGGAGGTGAAGATGACTTACTTCTTGATGCCCGCTTAGCCTTTTGTTGTGGAGGCGCCACAATCCATTTTCCATCGGCCAAAGTCCATTTCGGCCTATGGTTTTCAAAGTAGTGGTAGTCGTATAGCTTGCAAGGGGTGGGATCATCTTCAAATCGGAAATTAGGGTCCAATTTCAAGAGCAACTTAGTGATTAAGCTCCCGTAGGGTAGGTTTTTCTTATGTCGATCGTTAGCCCACGCAGTTCTCATCCAATTACATATTGCAAAGCCGGGATTGATAGGAACCTCATTCACGATATAGTAAAATGTCATAACCGTGGTAACATTAGGCTCGCCGACATTTCCTCCTGTAGGGATGAAACTTCTATGCACCCACTCGTACACAATGCGATCATCAATGGGGCAAAACGCCATTTTGCACCCATCGGCTGAACTTTCATCATATGGGTCCCGACCAAAATAGTGATGTCCTAAATTCAGATAATTCAAGTACGGGAGTTTAATCATATGCGTTCCCGGCCACGCATTAGCATAGAAGATATCAAGTGGCCCATCCTGGAGCTTGGGATAAAGGTCCTCATCGGATTTGATAGGATTCCCCAACAACTCATTCATCACCTAACAATCAAACTCAAACCTTTTCCCATTAACCATGGTAGTGTACTTACCATCAGTAGGTTCATCAAAATTAGCATAAAATTGCAACACCTCATCCTTATAGGTGGGATTACTAACATCGAATAACAAGGCATCACAATTTTGAATAGCAAACTTCTCAACCATAGGGCCTAAACCTAGTGCCTCAACCCGATCTCTATCCAACACATATGTGTCTAGTACTGTAGCATTGTTAACAAGAATACCATAATACTTGTAAGCATCGAGACTAATGAACTTGTTAGCATCATACCAGTTTGGATTTGGCTTCCTCGCCACGACCTTGCTTCTCGGTGCCATGGGTTGATCGGGAATTGGTTGTGGTGGAACTGATGGAGAGTTTCGTCCGGGTAGGAGACGGGATTTCCGAACTCTGAATTGGGGGATGTGGGGGAAGTTTGTGAGTTGTGATCTGAAAAAAAGTCAATCACCCATATATATAAACCCGTTTCCGAACTCGGAAACCTAGCAGGATGGAAATTTAAGCTTATCCGGCTAGGTTTATGGTGTCTGAAAGTGTATCCGGAAGTTTTTAATTAAAAATCTCGTTTTTTGCTCAATTTTCCCGAAGGTTTCCCTGATAGCCATCCGGATACGTAAATTATTCATCCGGCTATGTTTACGATCTCGGAAAAATAATTAACACTATCCGGATAGTGTTTCAGAACTCGGAAATCTACCCGGAACTATACTTCAACACATTTTCACCATCATATTTGCCTCTTTATCTAAAAAAAATGCATGTACAAAATAAGCGCCAATAGATTGAAGCACTAAAATCTTTAAAATCGACCAAGTTTACATCCATATGAATAACGTACTAGGATAAATTAGTTTCACAAACGAAAAGAACAAATTCGATGTTTAACAAGAACAAATTCGATGTTTAACTAGAATAGAACAAATTATTAACTAGAAACAATGCCCTACTCTCCAGTCGCCCTACTGCTAGATGGTCCCCCGGCCGCATCTTCTTCACTTGAGGATGGGAGATGACCAAAATCCGGCTCATTCAATTCCGGGCTAAGTTGGAGATCAAGTCCCTTCCGATCAATGTAAGCCCTTTGTTCGGCCCGGAGCATTGCTACTTCTTCTTTAGCCTTGTCGACTTGTCCGGTGAAGCATTCCCACATTTTTGAGAGCTTACGCATCCACCGGCCCTCCTCACCTACAAAACAAACAAATGATTAGCTTTTGAAAACAAAAGCATTTTCACATGCGAAACTAAACAATAAAGGGAAAACATATATTCACTTACTTGTACCCGATGAGCTCGCACCTCTGGCTTCTAGTTTTCTTCGCCTCGCAACTCTTCCTGCTGCGCCCGGAGCTAAGGCCTTCAAGACGTACCTTTGAGTTTCTTTATCCAGTGCAAAACCCTTATGATCAAACCAATCACCATCGTAGTACTCTAGAGGCTCAGGATGATCAACAACACCTCCACCTTGCTTCTTAATCAGCTCAGTGACAAGTCCGGCATATGGAAACCATTGCCTCGACCCTCTCCCCACCTTGAACATGTATTCAACTATCGAGTGTCCAGGATTAATTTTCAACCCTTCCATCAAGTAATAGAAGAGCAGAACACGTCCACAACTAGGTTCACAACTATGACCCCCCGATGGATACACATTCTGACAAACCCAGTCAAATACAATCCTCTGCTCAACCGTAAGCTCCTCAACATTAAAATCACCTGGACAACTACCCGCCCCCTGACAAGTAGTTTTGAAGTACTTACGTCCCATTGCTTAAAGGTCTAAGGGTTGGTTTGGCCCGGTTTCAGGAAACTTGTTGAAATTATAAATCTCATAAGGGCCTTCTGGGTGGTTAGGGCGCAAGTATGAGTTATCAACATAAGGGCAGCCTGGGACCTCATTTATATGAAACTTAGTGACATTAATCAGTTTACCATTCACCTTAGTGCACATGTTATTCGACTCATACTCTCCTAAATTTGCATAAAATTGCACAACCTCATCTTGATGGCATGGGGATTCAAGCAAGAGCAATTTATCTAAATAACTAGGCTGAAAATGAGCAACCAAATACCCCATATGCAAAGTGTCAATAGAGGTAGGGCTAATCACCTTGGTGGTGTGTGTTTTCCGCCCACACCATTCCACATAGTTGGCCTCCGCCCTACGATTGAAGAAATTCCGACTTGCCGATGCTTCAGGGGGCCTATCATGGCCTCTTTGCCGCTTTGTCTTCCTCGATTTGGCCTTGCTTAATCTGCTCCCACCCACGTGTTCTTCGGCTCTTGGAGGTGACTCTCCTTCCTCCTCGGAAGAGGACGAGTAGTGCACCTCTTGATTTCTTTGGATTTCCGCAACTTGCTTGCCTGTGGAAGGATTTTTAGTCCTAACCATGGTGAGAGATTGGACTGAAAATTTTGGAGAGGGGCGGACTGGTTTGGGGATGAACTTGGGGAGGGTTTGCAGATTTGGGGAAAAAAAACCCGTCTGCCCTTTTATAATAAACACTTCCGGCTAGGTTTTACGAACTCGGAAACCTAGCCGGGTGAGGTTAATTTTTTTTTGCCTTATCCGGCTAACTTCACGGTTTCGGAAACGTGGCCGGTCAGTACAAAAAATCAGAATAACTAACACTTAAACTATTTTCTTAGCTAGTCCTCTACCCATTCTCAACATTAGTTCCGAAAATTTCACTTTCCTCCCACCCATTTACTCTCTTCCACCAACAAAATCTTCTTCTCCAACCACCAAGAACACCATTACTCACATTGGCCCCATTTCTTGAGTTCTAGAACAAGAAAGTAGCTTCTTTGTCCATACTATTAGGGTTTTTATTCTACTTGAAAAGGTATTTCTTCAATTGTATAATCAATGTTGTTTATTGGCTAATTTGTCTTATTTGTTCATGGGCTTTGCTTAATTATTACTACAAACTAGTTTTGTTTTATGGGCTACATTCTTGATTAATCAATTGGGATTATGGGCTATATTCTTGATTAGTCTTGATGGTCACTAGTTATGTTACTACTAATCTAGGGTTAAGTATGTCATATATGTATGCACTAATTTAATTACAAAGAATTAAGGGTGAAGCATGTGATAGGCAATTTATATTAGTCTAATAGGATCCTAATTAAACCCTACTTACCATTAGTCTAATAGGATAATAATAGGATTATTAAAGTGACTACTTACCATTAATTTAGCATATAATTATTCTTTCTTGATAGTGAGGTTATTTAATATATGCAAACTATTTTTTGTAGAGGAGTTATGGCACCACCTAAGAAGAAGGTGGTAGGAATCCCCAAAAGCCCTAAAACCCCTAGCACCGCGGGAGGTGTTAAAAAAAAGGGGTGAGGCGTCCAAGGACATATTGTGCCGTCTTACAAAAAAGGATGAAGACGGGGATTTTGACGGACATGACGTTCAACGATGGTGGGGAACCAATATCGGAAGAGTATTATTTATGGAAGAGTTGGGTTTGTAAAATTGGTCGAACTCGTGTTGATATAAAGTATGAATCTTGGCACGAGGTCCCCGACAAGGAGAAGAATAAATTATGGGAGGAGTGTTTGGTAAGTCTCTACCTTCATTTAAGGTTTTTTTTTTTTGTACACATGAATGAGATTTTATCCAAATTTTCTTATAACCTTATGTAGGTACCATTCAAAATTGTTGCCCCAAATATGGAGAAACTTTTTGACACAACCATGTTTCGCTTGAGTAAGGCGGCACGGGATCATAGAGCAATGTTGTCTAAACATTACATTTATGGAGATTTTAAGGGCCTACACCGATATTCTACAAGAAAGTTGGGCAATATTCAAAGCACGCACCTTGGAGAATGACCGACTAGTAAGATTAATTCCTACCATTCTAGTATTACTCCTTCGTTCACATAACTTAAATTCATTTATGTGTTAGGGTGTGAGGTTGACGAATAGCACCAATGCGAAAGCTAATACGACACCTCACACAATGAGTAGGGAGGGCTATACTAAAGACTAATGAAACATGCAAACAAGAAACAAGAAGATGAGGTGCAAGAGAAAATGGATAGTGGGATGACGGAAGAGGAAGCGCGGGAGAGCACCGAGGTGGTTAATCCTAAAGAATTCGATAAACTCACTAGCTTCTTGATTGGTCGACAAGATAGCAAAGGCGAATACACACACGAGGGAAACAAGAAGTTGATAAAAGATATTGTAAGTTGTTTCTTTGAATATATTGAGCTAATATTATTACAAATATTATTCCTATCTATTTTTCTTTCTGCCATATATTTTTTTTCTATTAAATGATAGGATGGTGTCAAAGAGAAAATTGCCTCGGGAGAATTCGTTCCCACACAAGACGATGACATCCTTTGTAAGGCGACGGAACGGAAGGAACACCCCGGTAGAGTTCGTGGATATGCATCACATGTGGTGAAGAGAGATCTCATCGGCAAACCAAAATCTTCTAAACCACCAAGACATACCAAGTACAACAAGTTGCAAGAGGAACTTGGAGATACAAAAAAAGAGCTCGGTGATACCAAGAAGGAGCTTGATGAGGCCGTGAAGAATATGATGAAAAGGGACATAGCTCTCCGCATAATAGCCAAGCAAATGGGCGCAATTCTCCCACCAAATTTGAATGATCTAAGCGACGATTGGGAACCTCCTTCATGTGGTTCACGTCACTCACCCGATGTTTGTGAGGTGCAAGGCAATCCACCATCGCCACAACCAAATCCACCATCGCCACAACCAAACATATGTGATGATAACTTAAACCGACCAAAAAAGGTAAACACACTAACTCACTTTTCGATCGCATTCTTATTCAAATTCTATATTCGTTCTCTTAATAGTCTTAGCATGTTTACCTCGCCTTAATTTAAAAATGGAATCCACTATTTTAATTAGGTCAAGGTCGATGTCACATATCCATGCAAATTATATATCGATGGTGGAGTGAGGAAGCCTACTATGCATGTTGCAAATGGAATTTTCAATGAGTCGGCGAAGATACATGGCGACGTTAAAATTGCAACCGGTTTGGGGGAGGTTTGCTTGAAAAAAGCATTGGTTTCAACCGCTCGAATTCCCATACCCAAAGGCCCGTGTAAGGTTGTTGGACCGGCGGAAGGTATGTATTTACTTTGGCCTCGTAGGCTAATTGTTGTCGAGAGTTTAGGAGAGACTCAACCCGCTAGCCTATACAACCCAATTACGAGCGTTGCACGCAAGGTTGAGCCAAAAATTACAAAAACAATTCCCCAACCCTTGACCGCCCCAAAGACCGCCCCAAAGACCGCCCCAAAGACCGCCCCAAAAGATGTTGTAGTTAAATCTATGACACCGCCTATGAAGGTGTTGTATGATAAATTGTCTACACATTGCAAATTTGGATACTACGAATTCTGGGCTCCAACGGAATTATTTGGTGGTATTGGAAGGCAAATTGTAATGTGTTGGGGTGATTTTGAAGATCTATGGAAGGGTGACAAGGTAACCGAGCCCCTAATGTCCTTATTCCAACTGTAAGTAATTTTAATGTCGAGACTATATTATCTTGTGTGTTTTCAACCGCCGTTCTCCCCGTTGTTTTAACCATTCATATTTTTTTTCTTAAGTTTCTTGAATCAATTCGTTCAAAAACGGTTGAAGCCATGGATAGGCTTCCTATGCCCTGAGCGAATCCAAGAATTAGGTCATACTGATGCAGAGCGATTAAGTTACATGAGAGAGGCTCTCGGTGTGGAGGACAAATTATTCTTCCTAGCACCACTCATTTCCGGGTAAGCATTTCATATTAACTAATTCTATACATTATTATCTCATGTTAACTTTTATGTTGTCATTATTGACAAATGGATATGCATTTTTTATTTAGTAAACATTGGAGCTTGGTTTTGATCCACAAAAAAACCAAAGAAGTTTATTGGATAGATCCTCTCCATCGTCCGCCAATCCCGTCTTTCGAACACCTCCTTAGACAAGCTTTGAATCATGTCAATCCCTCTAGGAGAGAGTTTGGAATGACTGAGATCAAGGTACTCTACACGTTTCTCCCTCATTAATAACACTAGTATTATCGACATCGATCGATTGTATTTAACAATGTGATCTTCCTTTTGTGTTAAAGTACAAGAGACAAGTTAGCAGCTGGGAATGCGGGTACTACGTTATGTTGTATGAGCTCAAATTGGTAGCGGGACTTAACGAATTCGACCAAGACCTTGAGTCCGTAAGTTCCAAATCTATAAGGCATCTACCTTACACATATTCATATGTTTGCGTCATATATTGAATTGTGTATGCTAATGCACAGATTTTCGAAGAGGATACAAGCCCCTACTCACCCGAAGACATGAATCGACCGAGGAGTACTATTGCATCAATTGTCGTAACTTCGCATGCATATGCTCTAGTTCAAAATTGACACATTATGTATTATTGGCAATTGTTGTATTTAGCGCATTCAAGTGATCTATTACATTATACATTCATTCGTAATACATCACAACCATTTGAAACATATAATTCTTCACTAGCGCCATTTAAATACTTTCTATTTTGTATTCAAAAGCCGAAATAAATAAAAATCAGATTTTAAAGAATTATCCGGATAACCTTTACGACATCTGAATTCCTGGCCGGACAGTTCAAATTACTTCCGGCTAGGTTTCCGGTTTCGGAATTCTGGCCGGACGAAATTGGCTTCTTTTCACCCATTTTCCCGAATGTTTCCCTGGCAGGCGTCCGGTTAAGTAAACACTTCTTGTCCGGCTAACTTTCCGGTACCGTAATCCTATCCGGAAGTACATATTTTCCGCCACCGTTTCACGGTGGCCTGATTACTGCCGCCGCCGGAAAATCTCCCGGCCTACCGTCCGGGTGCGCAAACAACTCCTTCCGGCTAACCGTCCGGCCCGTAATGGCCGGGGTAGCCTCCTGCTAGCAGCAGGTGTTTACGAGTCCGGAAATGTACCCATCCGGGTAAGTTTCCGAACTCGTAAACCTTACTCGGCGGTTACAACCGCCGAGTAACGGTGGCGCCAATTGGACGGCGCCACCATGGACGGCGGTCAAAACCGCCGTCCAACCGGGACGGAACCGCCGTGTTCCGTCCCGTTTTCCACTAGTGCAAATATGATAATATCAATGATTATATATCTATTTAAATATGCGGTCAAATTTTAATAATAAATAGTATCAAAAAGCCAGAATGCACGTTCAAGTGAAACGGTGATAGTCAAATTAAAAATACTCAATTTTAACTAAATGAATAGAAATTTGAGAGGATTGAGTTGAAATGAAGAGTACTACTTTTTATTTACATTAGACAGTAATAGTTATCTGGACAAGTAATTCCTAATCATATCACCTAAAATATAATTTTTATATGCTTATTGATTTGTCAAATTTTATCCAATTTTCTCTTAAGTTATTGTTATGACCCCATTATATATCTTTTCACACCAGATAATTTTTCAGATATTACCTAAAAAGTATGCGACAGCGATCCACACACTCTATTTTTTTTGGTTAAAAAATACAGATTTCAATGTTATAAAATTGAATAAAACTCATCTTATTTATATGATTGTTTAACATCATAAATTAAAATATTCTAGTATTTTAGTGGTAGTGGATCATGGCCAGGATTTGGACCAGGGTAATCATAATCCATTATAACCTTATCTTCGGAATTCCTATCATTTGATCTCATTACACTCGAGTTACTCTGTATAGCAAACAAACAAACAAAAACAAATTAGCAATGATTTTTGAAAGAAAAATATTTCAAACTTGATTTCTATAGTTTCTCAAATATAATGGAATATATACCATGAAAAAACTCGTTCCAATATTGTTCTCCGATGTAGCAGAGACCAAACTTCCTGTTGATGAACAATTAAAATCAAACTAAACCTTGAAATAGATTAAAGTAAACCTTGAAAATGAACTTTGGATGTAGAAAAAGTAATTTATCGACTTACTTGATACCGGAACAGCATAGGTTGAAGATAAAACTTGGAATAGAAAGAAAGTAACGGTGAGAACCAGAAGAAAATACTTCATCATTGAAGGGAATATAAATTGTATCACAAATAACACGTTTATATAGCGCAACAAGTTGTTCATTATCCTAAAGGGAACTAGAAGAGTTATTGATCCGTTCAATAAATAAATGAATAAAAAGAATTAAAAAGGATGAAACTACGTAGTTTTGACTAAAACCGCCACATAACCACCGCAAGTTCACCATATTCCGGCGCCTACCATTTTTATATATTCCTTTTTTTATTTCTTTTAATCTACGAACTTTACCGAATTTAATATTGTATACCATATTAATACTATTTACCCGAACTTAATCTACGTAATTGCTTTAGTATTAATATATTTTTTTCTAATATGATTGTCATGTTGTTCATCATCTTATATATATAATATGCAGTTGGTTGTTTCAATATATATAATGTATGGTATGCATATATTATAGCATACTAAATAGCTTCCGGCTTCTATTTTTACAAATACAACTCATTCCACCTATAAAATCCTATTTTACACACTAATTTATACGATAATTTAAGTCCATCATGCTAATTAACACGTTTACGAAAGGAAAATATGAATATTACATCACATAATTAACATGAATGCCGCAATTATCCATAATTAATTAAATATAAAAATATTACATCACACACCATTCATATTATCCACGATGTACACGATGATGGGTTTGAGTGATTATTGTATACGGCATTTTCTCAAGAATTCAGAGCCTTGCTCGAACTGTTCTTGTGGAGTCGGTGAATAGCTACCCGTGGAACTGGAGTACTGATATAATGTTTAATGATATAGTATTGAGATATTGAACGACCTTCATCTTGCCAACCACTAGATTATTCTGTTTGCCAAGCTTTCTCAGTTGGCTCCTCTTATTGCTGGTTTGACACTCTCTTATTGGTGGAGTTCTGTTTGGCACCAAGAATATCAGGCAAAGAACGGTGCCTTCTCTTCCTCTTATGCTCCCGACATTGGTAATTTCAGATTGAATTTTTCTTTAAACACACTTCATTCTTGATCTTCATAAGTTTGTTCATAATATTTCCATTAAAAAAGATTAAATATATCATGCAACGCACGATGATATTTAGCTAGTTAAGTTAATAAATATAATATCTTATTTTCCATGATCCCATATTGAAGAATCATAAATATTTCATGATTTCATATTAAAGATTGTAGATAATTAAACACAAAAGTCAATGATTGTGTGTACTATTTTATTATATTAAGTATTTGTAGATTTGACCGAAGAATTATGTTAGTCTGTTTGATTAGGATAAGGATTTTTACACTATTTTCGTGTACTAATTCCGTAAATTTTGAATTTGCACTCTAATTTTTTGGGAATTAACTGTTTCCAGTGACCCTTTAAAGTTCAAAATATATTATTTGTGGCCCTTTAAAATAAAGTCCAGTGTTTATGGCCCCTAAATAATATTTTGCATATTTCATAGCCTCTGTCATAGCTCTTCCGTTAGTCATAATTTTGTAGGGGCAAAGTCATAATTTTTCTTTGTCATCATCATCATCTTCTCCACAAGATCTACACGCTGCAAATCCAAATCCAAAGCTTCCCGCCGGCGAGTATAAGTGATTCAGTTCATAAATCGCTAATCCAATTTTTGTTCCCAAATCAACATATTTTTCTTCTGTCATTATTGAAATCAATGATCAAATTTCTCCTACTTTATACGCGTGGAGAAGAAAGTCATCAATTCCCCGCCCTTAAATCCCACCGCCGATCAGTGTTCGAGATCATCAACGACGACCGCGACCCGTTCCGGCGCCCATTGATTGTCGATTGTATTGTTGCTACCGCAGACCTTTTCCCGTGATTTCCGTTGCTGTTGATGGGTTAAAAGCCGGTGGAGTTGGTGTTTTGAATCGTTGGAATCCGGTGGAGTTGGGGGGTTTTGATTGTCGGGGTAGAGTTTTAAATCTTTGGATTGGGATGTATGAGACAACGATTTGATGGTCGGAGAGAGTGGTAGATCCGATGATTGTGGTGGAGGAACGGTGGTGTGCTCGTCGTCGGAGGGGAATGAATTTGGAATTGAATTCGCAACGAAGCTCTAGTGGAGAAGAAGATTGATGCTTGAAATTACAATTTTATCCTCTAACATTGGTGACTAACGGTGGAGTTATAACGGAAAATGGACAAAGGCCATAAACGATATAAAAATTATTTTAAGGGCCATAGACACTGCACTTTATTTTAAAGGACCACAAACAATATATTTTGAGCTTTAAGGGGCCATCGGAAGCAGTTAATTATTGACACTATTTATGTTTAAACTTTGATCGCATATTTGAATAGACATGAGTAAAGTCTATAATTGATCGTCGAACTTTGCTAAAATTTCACTTTTGATCATTGAACTATTTTTTGCTCAATTTTGATCATAAAACTTTACAAATGTTTCAAATTTGATCACTTCTGTTAAGTTTGGTGTTAAGTATCTAACGGTGTAACTATTCACAGGGGTAAATTGGTATTTTCAATAAAAACTAATGTTTTTTAAAATATTCAATTTGAAAATTTTTATGGGTATTAGGTTGTGGAGGTTTCATTTCAAAACAAATGCCAGGAGTTGATGTGTTTTTCATATTACATATAATTTTAAAATAATTTTGAATATTTAATATACATCCTATTATTGAAAAGACAAATTTACCCCTGTGAACAGTTGCACCGTTAGATACTTAACACCCAGCTTAAGGAAGTGATCAAATTTGGAATATTTGTAAAGTTCGATGATCAAAATTGGGCAAAAAATAGTTCAATGATCAAAAGTGAAATTTTAGCAAAGTTCGATGATCAATTATTTACTTAATAGACATCTACTCATTAATATTATCATATTTGATATCGTTAGATTAATCGCAACATATAGTATTCATATATCAAATTTTAGTTTTTCGATGATATAAGTAATTAAATATACTGTTGGTCAAAGATGTATGTTGCATGGTGTGAAAAGTCAATTGTACATGTTAGGATGGGACATAGACAGTACTATTTTGTGAGGCAATACTTAAACTATTCCAAGCGGTTGCCAAATCAGACTATACTTAAACTATTCCAAGTGGTTGCCAAATCAGACTATTTAAGGTGATTTGCCACATATTATATATCTATAATTTCACTGAATGAATCCATAGACTTCACCAAACACGTTTGTTACCATATTAAAAAAAATTTCTCTCGTGTGAGGTGAGAATTTTTTTCATGATCTCGCATAAAGTTGTAATTTGGTGTACTATTTAAGTTGATATAACGAAGGATTTTTGGTGCACTATTTAAACGTATTATCTTCGGAATTTGATTTTCATGTGAGATCATGATTGTTTTAGTGGTCTCTCTATACATTGTTAATCGTAGATAGTTAGACAATAAAGTAAATGATATTGTAAACCATGTCGTTAAGTACATCATTATATTTTTTTTAGAGAATGACTTAATATTAATAAAATTTAGGATTGTAGGCAATGTCACGCAAAATACTACTAAACACGTAAATAGCTAAATAGAAAATAAAAACAAGAACAATGCATTAAATGCGGAATATAGTGTTGTCAAGTAAGTTTCCACCTCTATATTCCTTGATCATTGGCACATGCGGCATCTTAGAACATTCCACGACCTCCAAATCCGATGTTAAAATGACGTTGAATGCCCTAATTTGCCGGTCATTCCGGTGATTCGGACGGCTATCCATTCGAGAAACAAGACATAGCGGTAGCCCGGACATTTCGCGCTTGAGATCAATTGGAGTAGTGTCATTTCCTCTCCCAATAGCTTGATAAGCTTGCCGAATTAGAGGTACAACAAGGTCAAATACTTCTGTAATCTTGTCAAGGTATTGCTTTGGAGTATTGCACCCCGTTTCAGGTCCATGCTTGATATATGACTTGAGCTGATTGTTATCATTATCGTTTGATAGCTTCACTGGCATTATCCTATCTATCCTTGGGATACCCCTCATATTGCCATCAATCAGCGCAGTAGTTAAAGAATAAGATCTCAGCCGCCTCAGCCTCCTCTTTAGAAAATTGCTTTCCGTCTTTCCCAAATAGGTCGTGGACAGAAAAATCAAATGGAGCATCAAGCAACCCTGGATCCAGATTTCCACAATCTTCTAAAGTACTAAGATCAAAAATCTGAAATTTGTAGAACGTTTTTTGATCTAAATTGGTAGGATCTACCAAGTTTAATTCAAGTGGTGGGATAGGTAGTTTCTGGATTACGGCGTTTCCTTTTTGGTCTAGTTGAACACTCGTAGAAGCCGTAGCTAAGAAGTTTACCGCACCAGAGGAGCCTCCCGCACCAGAGGAGCCTCCCGTACTAGAAGAGCCTCCTGCACTAGAGGAGCCCGACATCTGCTTGTACCTAGACATGCTGCGAGAACCCTTCTTCATGTCTTCGTTGACTTCAATCTTGCTTCGAGCTTGGCACGATTCTCCAATCTTTGCTTCAATCTTTGCTTCGTTGTACATCATTATATTTGTAGAATTGATAAACTTTTTTTCACACTTCTTAAACAGTGTTTTCAATAATTATAATTATTTTTTATATGGCATTATGATTGTTTGTCACGTTAGACCATGCTCGTTCTTTGATGATTGTATATTTTCATACATTAAAGTTATTGATAATGTATCATTTGATCGATATGAAAATAAACTCTCCAATTGAGATTTGCTGAACAAATATTGGGCGTTGCCATAGAGGTAATTAGGTACTATCTTACAAATCTCTATTTCATGAAAATCCCTAGCAACGATAGTATTGATGAACACTCTTAGTAATTCCCGAGGGTCACTCGTCCCATCATACGTGGGTAGGTGATCCGGGATTTTCTTCGAACTATCATGGGGAAGATTCATGATGAAGGGGGGGGGGGGGGGGGGGGGGTGATAGAATATCACAATTATCATGAGAATAATTGTGATTGATTTGTATATATAATTGTACCATAGTTAGACTAGTCTAGAACTCTAGATACAATGTATTTGTACTCTTGTAATCTTATATATTTCTGATAATACAGACACACCAACTACGGTGAATTACATTCTTTCACTATTGATATTATCACTCCCTTCACTTTTAGAGAAAGTTTTTATCGGAAATAAATTTAAGTAGTGCTATGATGATAAATATGAAAAAGTCTATGGGCAATGAATAAATTTATCCTAAATGGAACTAGAAGAGTTATTGCTACGGTCAATAAATAAATTAATAAAAAGAATTAAAAAGAATGAAACTACGTCATTTTGACTAAAACCACCACATAACCACCGCAAGTTCACCAGATTCCGGCGCCTACAATTTTCATATGTTTCTTTTTGGTTTTTTAAATTTCATATACATCTTTTTGTCTTATTTTTAGTTTCTCATCTGCGTCAAGAATAGATTGCTTCCTTTTTCAAAAACATTCTTCACGTCAATTTGCTTAATTTCCTTTTTTCTAGGATTATCTTTTATTGGCCCTGTCAAGTTCTGATAATTGAAAAATAATCTCAGTTAAACTAATCTCAGTTTAGTTAATTTAATCTCATTTCAGTTAAATTAATCTCAGTTAAATTAAACAAACCTTGGTTCAATTAAATTAATCTCAGTTCAGTTAAATTAATCTCAGTTCAACTGGAATAAACTGAGATTAATTTGATTCAATAAAATAATTACTTTAACTTTGTTTCAGTTGGATACAAAACATAACGATTTAGGCCTGTTTGCCGGCGTTTATAAGAACAGTTCAGTCTAGTTCAGTTCAATTCAACTCATCCCAGTTTAATTCAATTCATTTCAGTTCAGTTCAATCAAAATATAATTTCATAAAATTCAGGTAAATTTAGACACACTGATTTTATTTTTCAATACATTAATTTTTACTTCAGTTCAATTAAGTCCAGTTCATTTCAATTCAGTTCAGTTTAATTCAGTTCAGTTCGGTTCAGTTCGGTTCAGTTCAATCAAACTATAATTTGAAAAAATTCAAGTAAATTTAAACATACTGATTCTATTTTTAATACATTAATTTTCACTTCAGTTCAATTCAAACCATTTCAATTCAATTTAGTTCAATTCAGTTTAGTACAATTCAGTTCAATTTAGTAAAAATATAATTTGCTTAAATTCAGATGAATTTAGACAAATTCAGGTGAATTTAGACAAATTCAGGTGAATTTAGACATACTAATTCTATTTTTCAGTTCATTAATTTTCACTTCAGTTCAGCTTAGTAAGAAATAAGCTCAAGCAAACCGCCCTTAGGCCCTATTTTGTGGACCTTATCAGTATTTCAGTTCAATTCAATTCAGTTAAGTTCAATTTAGTGAAAATATATATTGAACAAATTCAAGTAAAATTAGAAATACTGATTCTATTATTAATACATTAATTTTCATTAGTAAAATTCAGTTCAACATGAAATAAGTTCGGGCAAACAGGCCCTTATTTTATACGTAATTTTCTCTTTTCAGTTAAATTAATCTCAGCTAAGTTAAATTAATCTCAGTTCAACCAGAAAAATCTCAATTCAGTTAAATTAATCTCAGTTAAACTAAACAAATCTCAATTAAATTAAGTTAATCTCAATCAAATTAATTTCAACCAAACTTGACAAGGTTTACACAGGTATAAATATCATCGTGACTTTCTGTTATTATATGTTTTTATTTATTTTTATCTTTTGTTATGTATTTATCCTAAAGGGAATTAGAAAAATTATTATTTTATTTTATTTATTTACCAATATGTTCCACAGCCATATATATTTACCATATATACTTTTCACTCTTAATTGATTATCGCATATGCATATTTTCTTTCCTTTTATTGTAATACCTCATGAGGCATAATATATTATTTGTTTCAATGTAATATAATAATTATGGTATTAATATATCATATTTTAAAATATCAAAATGAAGTATGATCATATATAACTGATTTTATAAGTATGATCATTCTCGCAACACTAAAATTTTTTTGCATCCTCTCAAGTTCAATCCGACATGGTATAATACGACTAAAAATTTTTGGTTGATTTTTGCAGGAATTGATGATATGATTTTTGTTACGCAAGAGAAGTGTGTTTTTAGGTTTTTAGTTTTCGGCAGCCCAAGCGACGGGTGCGGAATCGCGAGAGTCCAAATGGGGTTTCCGAACTACCCAAAGTATGAGTCCTTCACCATCCCAGAATCTTGTAGAACAGGTCGGCGTTGAAAGATCTATCTAGATCGCGATAGGAGTCAAAATCCGACGTGGAATTAAAAGGCCTAATCTTTGAGGAGCGTCAGAATCTCAAGCGCATGCTTTTGATTGAATTGCTCCTGACACCTGTAAATTGTATCCTGGCGTAATGAACAACAGCAACTTTAGTTCAATAACGAGTGATCAAGGACATGTAATGATGGTATAGTATGTCATGAGTTTATGCACTGATTTATGTTTTTTTCCAAGTTTTCTGAAGAGGTTTGAGAGGAGATTACCTCCACCCTTGGATGATACACTGATTTCACACTCCCCATTCCCCCGCATCTGCAGTCATTGTGAGCATTATTTATTCATTCACTAGGAACTCTATGAAGATGGAGATGGAGATGATCACGCTGAAGATAGTGATCTCTGGGGATGCGGAGAGGAGAGAGGAGTTGTTGGAGTGGCGAGGAGTAAGGGCGACTGGGCTCTTCTTGGTTGTGGAGAATCATATCTTAAATTACATAGGCTTATATTCTTCAACATGATTTCCTTGATTTCACCAACTATATTCATATTGTTAATATTTGTTAAGTATGTTCATCCCAGTTATCTATTTCTTTGGTTTCATGAATAACAACTTTTGTCGGTTCGGCAACCGCAAGTGATTTCAAAACACCGCCACTGTTCCTGCAAAATGCCATGCAAGAACCCAGTATTATATTGATTCCAATGTATTGTGAAATATAGTCTCCCAATTCTTCTCTTAGTCCTCATTGTTCTATATTCTTATCAGATAAATAAATATAGCCATCAAAATTTGGACTTTGGAAAAGGCTGAGGGGTGATTAATTCTACTATGGCTTAGTCTCGAAATTCTGAGATTAAGGACGATGATGGCATCGGTGAGTTTTTAATCCGCTGTTTTGAATTCAAACTGTGAAATGCACGTTATGAGCTCTATTCAATCGTTGATGTCATCATTTTAGCATGAATTTCCGTTTTGATAAAATGACCAGGATCATCTATTAAATTCACATAGCAATTTCCAATTCCGATGTGTGCTCGATCGTTGATGACTTTCATCAGCTAAGTATTCAATTTGTTTTGCAGTTGTGAACATTTAAATTGAGCTATGTTTTGCTTTTCGTCTGGGGTTTTGCAGAGGTTTAAGTCTCAAGAAACGGGAACTCTTGCTTTATTCCTGTAAGCTATCCTCCGGATGAAGTTAAGCACATAAATCATGGCCTTCCAATCCTGAATATAAATGTTATTTAATGATGGTTTTAAGAGCTAATTTACTCTCTGATTCATTTTTAAACTAAAAATTTCAAAACTTCTATAATGTTTCTCTTAATTAAAATACAATTCAAAAGTATTTTAAACTTACCGCACAACGTGCGGTCCAATTACGCTAGTTTAAATAAAAATAATATTTATTACACGGCAAAACTTTCAAAATCCAAATTTTCTAAAAAGTGACGGGGCATTAATCCCAACATAAAATTTAAATTAAAATTACATTCTTATTAAACATACTATATCTGAATCAATCTGCACAATTGACTTTTTACGCTATCCAACATACATCCTTGACCAATAATATATTTATTTTACTTATATTTTCAAAAAATTAGAATTTGATATTTGAATACTATATGTTTCGATTAATCCAACGATACCAAATATGATAATAATTATATATCTATTTAAATATGCGGTCAAAGTTTAATAATAAATAGTATCAAAAAGTCAGAATGCATATTCAAGTGAAACGGTGGTAGTTAAATTAAAAATACTCAATTTTAATTAAATGAATAGAAATTTGAGCGGATTGAGTTGAAATGAAGAGTACTACTTTTTATTTACATGGGACAGTAATAGTTATCTGGACAAGTGATTCCTAATCATATCACCTAAAATATAATTTTTATATGCTTATTGATTTGTCAAATTTTATCCAATTTTCTCTTAAGTTATTGTTATGACCCCATTATCTTTTCACACCAAATAAATTTTCAGATATTACCTAAAAAGTATACGACGGCGATCCACATGTTCTACTTTTTTTTTTTGGTTAAAAAATACAGATTTCAATGTTATAAAATTGAATAAATATCATCTTATTTATATGATTGTTTAACATCATACATTAAAATATTCTAGTATTTTGATGGTGGTGGTGGATCATGGCCAGGATTCGGACCAGGGTAATCATAATCCATTATAACCTTATCTTCAGAATTCCTGTCATTTGATCTCATTACATTTGAGTTGCTCTGTAAAACAAAACAAAACAAAAAACACACATTAGCAATGATTTTTGAAAGAAAAATATTTCAAACTTGATTTCTATAGTTTTCTCAAATATAATGGAATATATACCGTGAAAAAACTCGTTCCAATACTGTTCTCCGATGGAGCAGAGACCAAACTTCCTGTTGATGATTAGATAACTAATCAGTGAACAATTAAAATTAAATAAACTAAACCTTGAAAATGAATTTTGGATGTAGAAAAAGTAATTTATCGGCTTACTTGATACCGGAACGGCATGGGTTGAAGATAAAACTTGGAATAAAAGGAAAGTGAGGGTGAGAACCGAAAGAAAATACTTCATCGTTGAAGGGAATATAAATTGTATCACAAATAACACGTATATATAGTGCAACAAATTGTTCCCTATAAAGTTAATAAATATAATATCTTATTTTCCATGATCCCATATTGAAGAATCATAATTTTTTCATGATTTCATATTAAAGATCGTAGATAATTGAACACAAAAGTCAATGCTTGTGTGTGCTATATTATTATATTAAGTAGTTTTAGATTTGACCAAAGAATTATGTTAGTCTGTTTGATTAGGATAAGTGATAGAATATCACAATTATCTTGAGAATAATTGTGATTGATTTGTATATATTTATGTATCCTATTTAGACTAGTATAGATACATCTTTTACACTATTCATATGTACTAATTCCGTAAATTTTGAATTAGCACTCTAATTTTTTGACACTATTTATGTTTAAACTTTGACCTTATATTTAAATAGACATGAGTAAAGTCTATAATTGATCATCGAATTTTGCTAAAATTTCACTTTTGATCATTGAACTATTTTTTGCTCAATTTTGATCATCGAACTTTACAAATGTTCCAAATTTGATCACTTCCATTAAGTTTGATGTTAAGTATCTAACGGTGTAACTATTCACAAGGATAAATTGGTCTTTTCAATAAAAACTAATGTTTTCTAAAATATTCAACTTGAAAATTTTTATGGGTATTAGGTTGTGGAGGTTTCATTTCAAAACAAATGCCAGGAGTTGATGTGTTTTTCATATTACATATAATTTTAAAATAATTTTGAATATGTATTATACATCCTATTATTGAAAAGAACAATTTACCCCTGTGAACAGTTGCACCGTTAGATAATTAACACCCAACTTGATGCTACCAGTAACCTCCGGGATACCAGCCCCGGTATGAGTTGTCCGGGTGAAGCTGGAATCCTAGCCCGTGGCGGATCTCTCACCTAAGACCTGCAAAACAAAGCCCCCGGGGTCACCCGAGGGTAGACACTCCGGCGTGATGATGAAGATTGGGCTTTATGCAGAGGAGAGAGAATATGAAGAAATACAGAGAGTATTTAAGTCTGATAGAACATACCTTTTACTGTTGGTCACTTCTTTATTTATAATGGCAATGAGCAGAGAGGGTTTAAGCTAAGTGGTCTTTCCCCTTTCGTCTACTCGGGGTCGAGGGTTCATTTTCATGTCCTTCCTGTACCCGGGTATATCCAAGACAGCTGATGTCATGGAGGACCACTGATGGGTTGGACTCTCTCTTCTCCTTTGCCAATAGACTTATCGGGCCAGTGTATGGGCTGAGGCCCATATCACCACTAGCCCCGCGAGACCCTAGCTTCCGGGGCTTGGCCCGGTGGGCTGGGTCTCTGAAATGGATCCCAGCTGGCTACAATGTTTGTCAGCCCGTATCACCACGCGCCAAATGTGCGTTTTTAGCGTGCGCGTCCCTTCGTCGTCCGCACCTTAATTAATATTGCTTTTTCTCGAATGTTGAGTTTTCTTTTCCCAATTTCGAGAAATTCCTTGTATCCGTCTCTATAGATACCTGATCAAAGTTTCACTTTCACCTTCATATTAACAAAGCGCTGTCATTTTCTCAATTCGCAACACTTTCTTCTTCTATCGATCACTTTTTCATCTATCTGATATGAGTCGTAGCGCCCCTGCCCCTGTAGACGATCATTCCCTAGACATCGAAGATATTCCTCCCAGTTCGACAGGTGGAAAGGGGTTGATGACTTCAAAAGTGACGGTAGTTTATGGTGCTCCGTTTCCTCCTGACCCGCAAGATCCAGGTGAGACCCCGGTAGATGATTCGGTCCGGGAACTTGTCAAGAGGATGTATGTTCCGCTATCCTATGATGCGGGGCTCGAGCCGTTTAGTGGTGACATGGCGTCCCGGGCTTGCGTGCCCCGGCATCTTTTCCTCCATGGCCTTACTTTTCCCCTCCCTCCATTGTTCACCGAATTCCTAAACTTCTACAACATATCCCCGGCCCAAGTGCATCCTAACATCGTCAGCGTCAAGATCGCCTTTCTCTACTCTTGTCACCAGGCCGGGGTGACCGGGACTGCTGCTATATTCCGTAGTTTTTACTATCTATCCACCACTGCCGTCCCCGGGGTGTTCAACGTTCAGCGCCGGAACAAGATGAAGGCTATTTGCTCTGGGAGACTTGATTCTGTGAAGACAAGTGACTGGATGAATAATTATTTCACTTTCAATGAGAAGAAATATCCAGTCCCGGCATGGAATCAACAACAGGCCGCAGAGATGAAGGGTGCACTTCCTCCGGCTCAGTTCCGCCAAGTATCTGAGAGTCACAACCGGATAGTTGGATTCTTTGTCAGCCTGAAGGATTACCAGATGGTGGGCGGTTATGATTAGTTTCCCCGGGAGGCGTATCCCGCAAAGGTGTTTACCTGCCGTCGACTGTATGCGAAGCGGAGCCTTGGTAACATTCTTCTCTTGCTCTTAAAATATCTTTTATATTCTTTTGCTACCTATGTTAGTTAATATTTTATTTTTTATGTGCCAGCCATATCCCCCCAGTCAGCGATAGTCTCAACCGGGTCGAAGTCCGGCGAGGGGGCGGGGAAGGCCGCTTCCGATAAATCGAAGAAGGACAAGGTTGGGAGCGAGAAAGTGGTCGTAGAGACCAAGAAGAGGAAAGCAGGGGAAGAGAGTTCCGATGGGAAGGGCCCCTGAGCTTCCAATGTTGTCGGGTCTACTGGGGTTCCCCCGGCTGGCAATCATCGTCCTCTGGCGTTTTCTGTTCCCTCTACCGGAGGTCATCCCATTAAGAAGAAGAAAACCGAGCCCCGTTCTCAAGATTCATCCCGGATCCCCGGAAAGAAGAGAAATCCTCTGCTGAGAGCAGTCTCGGGCCTATAGATGAGAACAAGGCTGGCTCTTCCTCTCATCCTGTTTTGTTGGATGACTCACAGGTATGTGTATCTCTATTCTTTTTGTTTATTTTGATTTTGTGTATTTTACATATGTTTTAAGTGTTTATCCTTGTGTAGGATCATGCCTCCAGGCTTTTTGGGTTCCCCAGGATGCGAGAGATAATCAGCGAGGCTTGTGATTCCCTGTCGGCTAGCCTTTCCCAGGAAGTTGACAAGCTGAGGTCGCAGAACGCCTCTCTTTACAAGGAGCTTTCCGACGTCCATAAGGAACTTTCTCGCGCGAAAAAGGCTGGTGCGCGCGGTCTGGCCCTACGCGGGAAGCTCTTTGTCGAGCATTAGTTGACCGGGTTTTCACCAGCCACACCTTTGAGGAGAAGATACTAGCCCTTTGTGATGTCTCTAATGAAGCAGCCCTGCATGCTGCTTATAAATCAGTCCGGGAGTATGTTCCCCGGGAATGTAGGGGGGAGTTCCGGGCTGCCTGGTATCGTCCCAAAGCAGATGGGCGGTTCAACTATGCGGTGGACAAGTTTATGAAAGAAGGCGTTGATGGGATATCCCCCGGAGTAATGTCTGTTTTTGAGGGTTCTAGGAGTGTTGACCCCCATGATATCAGTACTTATGCTGAAGATGCTTCCAAACTTGCGCAGGACAGGGAGGATCCTGGCCCGGATGATCTGGACAATCTAGCTAACATCAAGACTCCGGCAGCCTCAGAAGAAGAAGACGGGGGTTCTGATGAAGAGAACGATAAGTCCCCGGTCCGTGAGGTCGAGCAATTGCCGTTGGAGAATGAAGAAGCTCAAGTCTCCCCGGAAGGTGATGAAGCCCAGCAGGAAGAGCCATCACCCCGGGATGATGACGAGGACACTGATGTGGAAGTATAGTCTAGATACTTAGTCCTCGTATTTTGATTTCATTTTCTTTTCTTTGGATTGTTGCTTTTATTGTTTTGAATTGTTGTTTTCCCCGGGCTCCTCCCCTGAACAGTTCTCTTTTGTGATTCAGAGAGGGAAAAAGGGCTCCGGGGATGAAAGCGATGACTCCAACGATGTAAGAGTCTCTCTCTATTTGGATTTTTTTCTAAGTATAACCTTTATCCGATTTTTCAAGTTATGAATGTTTGGTTATACATGTTCTGAGATTGCATGCATTTTGTCAAGTTTGTATCTAAATTTTCTCGCTTGTGTAGCCCCGGGATAATCCTCCCGGTACTATCCCGTCTGGGGCCATTCCGGAGAATGAGACATCTTGTCCCCGGTGTGTGGAGTTAGAGGAACAATTAAGTCGCTGGCAATTGGACGGCATCCAAACTCGTTATCTTTTGGTTCAATCCGGGATCAGGTCGGTGATAGATGAATCCCCGGATGTCACTTCATTAGTAACAAAGCTCCGGGAAATATCAAATCAATTTGGATCCCTTTCCCGGTGTCAATCCCTGGCACGAGACCGGGTAAACGCCGTTCTAGATGCTGACAAGACCATTTCAATGCTACAAGCCGAGCATGATGCCTTCAAATCCCGACTCAAGGATGAGTTTGACTTAGTGTGGTCTGAACTTCCATTTTATTGCGATAAACTCAAGTGGCTAGAGAAAATGGGCGATCCACTAAAAAGGAATTTGAAGCTGGAAAGGGAGAATCGGGAATTGGCGGCCCGGAACTTAATCCTTCGAGAGAACTTGGTTACTCTTCAACTAACTTATCACCTGACCGGGTTGCGTTTGGGCCGGGTCTCCCCCCCGTTATACACTAATTTTCCCCGCGAGGTTGGGGCATTGTTAGTGCGTATGTTTCGTATGGGTTGGAACAACCCCGAGTCCCGCTATCGCCCTGCTTTCGAAGAAACTGTTGCGTGGTGGCAGCGTCAAAGAGAAGGTCGTTATCTCCCCCCTTTCTTGGTGCTTATTCCGAGTCGGGTTCCCATAGATTTTACCGTGGAAAGGTATCTCGGGTTTCGCGTGTCTGTCGATCCGGAGGAATCTGCTCGAAGGGTTTCTAGACTCCGGGCAGACGCGGCCCGAATCCGAGCCTTTATAGCCTCCGAGGAGGCCGCCAAAGAGCAAAGACGCTTAGCCCGGGAGAAGAGCAAGGGAAAAAGCAAAGTCATTGCCAAAAAGAAAAAGTATCCTTGTGCCCAAGGACCCGTCATTATTGGAGCTCCCCGGAGGGCATCGTCGCCCAAAATTTCATCCTCGAATGACGACTTTGATCCATACGACGGGGCTGGGCCTTCCGGTACTGGTCCTTTGGGTTTTCCCCGGCGGGGGAGTCTAGTCCCCCGGGTAATGCAGACGCTCTCAATCAATCAAGTCATCTCCCTTCCCAGGACGACCAAGCCCAATCCTCTATCAGTTGGGATGGTCCTCCTTCTCCTCGTTGATTAAGTTTGCATAGTATAGATTTTAAAGTTATAAATTTCCACAGTTATTCATTACAAGTAAATAGTGTATGTTTTTATGTTCTTTTCTAATACTTGTTCAAGCATTGTTTAGTTCCCTTCTCTCCCGGGTTGCTTGTTCAAGCGCACCCATGTATGTTCTTAGTTGTAACCCGGGCGCTTGTCCAAGCGTGCCCGATTAATACTTTCGCATTAGCCCCCCGGGTGCTTGTTCAAGCTGCCCCGGTTTAGCTGATATCAAGAAAATAAAGCTCGCCAAACAACTTCATAGACATAATCATAAAATGCAAATGCGGGCCATGGGACAACCTAGGCTCAACCCTGGCCAGAGGTTCCCATGCCGCTCTCATGCTACCATCCTAGGCATATCTCTTGCCAGAGGGGTAAATACATAAATGAACTAGGCATAGTACCTACGTAAATTTGCGATGTTCGAGTGCCGCGGGACCTTTTTCCCGGCCTTGTCCTGCAACTCATAACTCCCCCCCGGGATGGGCTGCTGTGACCTTATAAGGCCCCTCCCAGTAGGGAGCTAGCTTCCCGCTTGCAACTTGCTGGCTCTTGTCATTTCGGTGCATCACCCACTCTCCCGGGGTGAATTGCTCCTTGCGCACTCTCCTGTCGTGATATTTCTTGACCCGCTCCTTCACCCGGGCCTCATGCAGGGCTGCTTTTTCCCGCTTCTCCTCCAACAAGTCTAGGTCCAGCAGCCGTTCGTTCTGGTTTGCTTGTTCATCTGGGAACTTCGAGCGAAGACTGGGCACTCCAACTTCTACCGGGATTACCGCCTCCGCCCCGTAAACCAAACTATAGGGGGACTCGCCCGTGGCGGAGCTCTCCGTTGTTCTGCTTGCCCATAAAACACTTGGGAGTTCATCAACCCAATTTCCCCTCGCTCCCTGAAGAAGTGTCTTGATTCCGTTGACGAGGGTCCTATTGGTGACCTCAACCTGCCCGTTAGCCTGAGGATGGTAAACCGAGGTTAGCTTCTGTTCAATCCAGTACTCCTTGCACCAGGATTTGAAATGGTCATTCTCAAACTGTGCCCCATTATCCGTCACTATGAACCGGGGTATCCCATAGCGGCAGATAATATTCTTCCAACAGAATTCGCACAAGTACTTCCCCTAATGTTGGTCAGGGGAGCAGCTTCTACCCACTTGCTGAAGTAGTCAACAGCCACTATCAAATACTTGAAACCTCCAGGCGCTGTCGGAAAAGGGCCTACTAGATCCAAACCCCAACGGATGAAAGGCCAGGTCATGGATATTCCAATCATCTCCCCCTGCGGCACATGGATCAAGGGTGAAAACTTCTGGCACTTCCCACAGGACCGAACAACTTTTTGGGCGTCCTCAAACAGCGTGGGCCAGTAATACCCTGTACACATGATCTTCCGGGCCACATTCCGGACCCCTTGATGACTTCCGTTAGGATCCTCATGTACTTCTTTCAACAGGTGGCGTGCTTCTTCCCCGTCGACGCACTTCAGCCAAGGTTGAAGGTATCCTCTCCGGATCAGCTCCCCGTCCAAGACACCATACCGGGGGGCTTTAACCCGGATTTTCCGGGCCTTAACCTTGTCATCTGGCAGCGTCCCTTTCTCCAAGTACTCTAGGAGGGGCGTGATCCAGGACTCGGTTTCATCCTCCAAGAACGCCAGGAGCTGATAGCCCGTTATTTCTTCCACCAGCTGGTCAATGGATGGCAACGAGTAACTGTCTTTAGGGCAGCACTTGTTCAAGTCTGTAAAATCAATACACATCCTCCAAGATCCATCATGTTTTTTCACCAGGACCGAATTAGCAATCCACTCCGGGTAAGTGATTTCTTCAACCATGCTGGCATCCAACATCCTCTTTACCTCCGACCGGACAAACTCCACCCGATCTGCTACCAAGGCTCTTTTCTTTTGCCTGATGGGTTTCAGATCCGGATAGACATTCAGCCGGTGTATCGCAAACTCCTCTGGAATCCCCGTCAAGTCTTCTGTTCCCCACGAGAACACATCTTCATACTCCTTGAGCAGCTCCCGGAGCTCCACCTTCACATTCACCGGGAGGTGCTTCCCGACACTCACCTTTCCCCGGGATCCTACCTCCATGTCTTCCACTTCAAAGGATGCAGGGTCACCGTGCACTGCTCCCACTGTATTATCCTTCCCGAAACTCTCCCCGGGCTCCGTAGCGTGTACTCTTTCAGATCCTCCGGTCTTGGCATCCTTTATCGCGGTTAGCATGCAGCTGCGGGCAGTTGTTTGATTACCGATAACCGAAACTATTCCTTGATCTGTCGGGAATTTCATGGTTAAGTGGTAGGGAGAGCATATCGCCCGAGCTTGCGTCAACCAGGGGCGACCTATAATCATGTTGTACGGGGAAGAAGCATTTATGACCGCAAAGTTACACAAACCAGTACATCTCTTGTAAATATCCAGCTGATCAACAAGGGTCACCCGTAAGGCTATAACACCTAGAGGGTGAACTGTCCGGCCTGTGAAACCTGATAGCGGGGACAAACATGGCTTCAGGTTCTGGTGTCCGATATGCAATTGGTCAAAACAATCAGCGAACATAATCTCCACGCTGCTCTCATCATCCACAAAGACTCGCTTTATCACCACTCCCTCTACCTCGGCGGAAATCACCATGGGGTCAGAGTGAGGCACCTGAGCCAGGACTGCATCCTCTTCTGAAAAGGTGATAGTCTCGTCGTGTTTAAACCTCTTTCCCTGGATCTCCCCCGGGGGGACATATCTACTTTTAGCTTTCACCGCCGACAATGTTTGTGCCCCATTTCCCACTATGCCGTTGATCATATTTATCGTCCGGGGCGCTCCGGGTCCTGGAACTCCCGGTCTATGAGCTTGTGGGGCGGGGTTAGGAGCAATGTTAGCCTCCACCGGGCGATTACCGCCTTGGCCTCGGTTGTTCCTCCAATTCCGCTTCCTTCCTTGTCCTGCCGGAGCAGCCACCGGGTGTGCATCTCCCGCCACGCAATCCCGGAGCTGACCCCGCTCCACCAACTTCTGAATATCCGTGCGTAGGACACGACAGCCTTCTGTAGTATGACCGTAAGACTTGTGAAACTCACACCAGTTCTGGGCATTGGCCGGGGCCGGGACCCCTTGTATAACTGGGGGGTCCGTGAAAAGACCCCGATGAATGGCCAGAATCTCCGTCTTTGTCTTGGTGAGTGGAGTATACATCGGTCTCACCACCAACGTCTGTCCCCCCGGCGCAGGTGCCGCTCCCTGGACCGGCGGGCCCCTTACTGGCTCCTGGCGAACACCCTGGTGGGGAGTCGCCCGGAGCGTGGTTGTTTGGATTGTCGTGGCCGTGATCACCCGCTGTTCAAAGAAGCCAACAGTGTTCATCCGAGTGTGGTTAGCTTCATACACGGTGCAATGCATTTCCACTGTCAGCTGGAGGTGGTAGAAGGTTCCCGGCATGTTCTTCATCAACTCGATATAGAACATCTCGTCTCTCAATCCGCTCACGAAGTTGCCGATTAAGGCCTTCTCATGCAAGTGCCTATCCTGGACCTTCATAGACTCGGCAATGTACCGGACATAATACTGCCAAGTAGACTCTGTCTCCAACTGCCGCATGGCCAGGACCGTCGCCAGGTTCACAAAGTTTGTCTTCACAACTGCATACCGATGGACCAGGGCGGTAGCAAAGTCCCAGAAAGTCTTCAACGAACCCTGGGGAAGACTCTTGAACCAACTCAAGCAGTTACCCCGGAGGTAGGAGGGTAATAGCTTGCACTGCAACGGCTCGTCAATGTCCCGGGCACCCATGACACTAAGATATGTGTGAACAAACTCCTCCGGGTCCCCGTCCCCATTGTAGTCGGAACTCCATCGGGCGCTTTGGTGCCTGTCGGCCACTTATAGTTCAGAACCTCTGGAACCCACGGGGAATGAGGAACCATCCCCCGCCTTCCAATCAGCCTAGTCAGCCGATCTTCAATGGAACCATTGTTGAACGGGTGTTGTATCCGCCGTAATATGGTTAAGCCTGCGGGTTTAAACCGCCTGGGAACTGCTGATCCGGATACTGCTGCTGACCCGGCGGAATCTGTTGATCTCTGGGTCCTCCGCTCCCATCCTTCTCCAAGTCCACTACATCAGGTACTTTGTTATGGGCCGCTGCCTTAGCCGCTTTCCATGCTCGAATTTCTCCAAATTCTGCAGCGTTGGTATGGATAGTTTCTGGGTCTCCAAGCTCCCCTTCATCCTGGTATTCTTCTCCGGAATAAAAATTCTCCGGTTCGGATTCACCACCATCTCCGAACGTCTCCTGGTTCTTCCTCTCCTTTTCTTGCCGGACCTTCTCCATCTGCTCCTTCTGCATCTCCCTGAGAGTACGCTCCGGCACCTTCTTCTTTCCTTTGCGCATCTCAGCGGCCACACGGGCAGTCTCCTTGCGCGCCCGTTCCTTCTCCTCGGCCACTTTCCGTGCCTTCTGGGCAGCTGCGGCCCTCTTTGTCTTAAGGCCACCCTCTGCCTTATTTGATACATAATATTTTCTTTTCAGTTAAATTAATCTCAGTTCAGTTAAATTAATCTCAGTTCAACCAGAAAAATCTCAATTCAGTTAAATTAATCTCATTTAATTTAAATTAATCTCAGTTAATTTAAATTAATCTCAGCTAAACTAAACAAATCTCAATTAAATTAAATTAATCTCAATTAAATTAATTTCAACCCAACTTGACAGGGTTTACAGGTATAAATATCATCGTGACTTTCTGTTATTATATGTTTTTATTTATTTTTATCTTTTGTTATGTATTTATCCTAAAGGGAATTAGAAAAATTATTATTTTATTTTATTTATTTACCAATATGTTCCGCTGCCATATATATTTACCATATATAATTTTCACTCTTAATTGATTATCGCATATGCATATTTTCTTTCCTTTTATTGTAATACCTCATGAGGCATAATATATTATTTGTTTCAATGTAACATAATAATTATGGTATTAATATATCATATTTTAAAATATCAAAATGAAGTATGATCATATATAACTGATTTTATAAGTATGATCATTCTCGCAACACTAAAATTTTTTTGCATCCTCTCAAGTTCAATCCGACATGGTATAAATCCGACTAAAAATTTTTGGTTGATTTTTGCAGGAATTGATGATATGATTTTTGTTACGCAAGAGAAGTGTGTTTTTAGGTTTTTAGTTTTCGGCAGCCCAAGCGATGGGTGCGGAATCGCGAGAGTCCAAATGGGGTTTTCGAACTACCCAAAGTATGAGTCCTTCACCATCCCAGAATCTTGTAGAACGGGTCGGCGTTGAAAGATCTATCTAGATTGCGATAGGAGTCAAAATCCGACGTGGAATTAAAAGGCCTAATCTTTGAGGAGCGTCAGAATCTCAGGCGCATGCTTTTGATGGAATTGCTCCTGACACTTGTAAATTGTATCCTGGCGTAATGAACAACAGCAGCTTTAGTTCAATAACGAGTGATCAAGGACATGTGATGATGGTATAGTATGTCATGAGTTTATGCACTGATTTATAATTTTTCCAGGTTATCTGAAGAGGTTTGAGAGGAGATTACCTCCACCCCTGGATGATACACTGATTTCACACTCCCCATCGGAAAAATCCACCGCATCAGCAGTCATTGTGAGCATTATTTATTCATTCACTAGGAACTCTATGGAGATGGAGATGGAGATGATCACGCTGAAGATAGTGATCTCTGGGGATGCGGAGAGGAGAGAGGAGTTGTTGGAGTGGCGAGGAGTAAGGGCGACTGGGCTCTTCTTGGTTGTGGAGAATCATATCTTAAATTACATAGGCTTATATTCTTCAACATGATTTCCTTGATTTTACCAACTATATTCATATTGTTAATATTTGTTAAGTATGTTCATCCCAGTTATCTATTTCTTTGGTTTCATGAATAACGACTTTTGTCGGTTCGGCAACTGCAAACGATTTCAAAACACCGCCAATGTTCTGCAAAATGCCATGCAAGAACCCATTATTATATTGATTCCAATGTATTGTGAAATATAGTCTCCCAATTCTTCTTTTAGTCCTCATTGTTCTATATTCTTACCAGATAAATAAATATAACCATCAAAATTTGGACTTTGGAAAAGGCTGAGGGGTGATTAATTCTACTATGGCTTAGTCTCGAAATTCTGAGATTAAGGACGATGATGGCATCGGTGAGTTTTTAATCTGTTGTTTTGAATTCAAACTGTGAAATGCACGTTATGAGCTCTATTCAATCGTTGATGTCATCATTTTAGCATGAATTTCCGTTTTGATAAAATGACCAGGATCATCTATTAAATTCACATAGCAATTTCCAATTCCGATGTGTGCTCGATCGTTGATGACTTTCATCAGCTAAGTATTCAATTTGTTTTGCAGTTGTGAACATTTAAATTGAGCTATGTTTTGCTTTTCGTCTGGGGTTTTGCAGAGGTTTAAGTCTCAAGAAATTGGAACTCTTGCTTTATTCCTGTCAGCTATCCTCCGGATGAAGTTAAGCACATAAATCATGGCCTTCCAATCCTGAATATAAATGTTATTTAATGATGGTTTTAAGAGCTAATTTACTCTCTGATTCATTTTTAAACTAAAAATTTCAAAACTTCTATAATTTTTCTCTTAATTAAAATACAATTCAAAAGTATTTTAAACTTACCGCACAACGTGCGGTCCAATTACGCTAATTTAAATAATAATAATATTTATTACAAGGCAAAACTTTCAAAATCCAAATTTTCTAAAAAGTGACGGGGCATTAATCCCAACATAAAATTTAAATTAAAATTACATTCTTATTAAACATACTATATCTGAATCAATCTGCACAATTGACTTTTTACGCTATCCAACATAATTCTTTGACCAATAATATATTTATTTTACTTATATTATCAAAAAATTAGAATTTGATATTTGAATACTATATGTTTCGATTAATCCAACGATACCAAATATGATAATAATTATATATCTATTTAAATATGCGGTCAAAGTTTAATAATAAATAGTATCAAAAAGTCAGAATGCATATTCAAGTGAAACGGTGGTATTTAAATTAAAAATACTCAATTTTAATTAAATGAATAGAAATTTGAGCGGATTGAGTTGAAATGAAGAGTACTACTCTTTATTTACATGGGACAGTAATAGTTATCTGGACAAGTGATTCCTAATCATATCACCTAAAATATAATTTTTATATGCTTATTGATTTGTCAAATTTTATCCAATTTTCTCTTAAGTTATTGTTATGACCCCATTATCTTTTCACACCAAATAATTTTTCAGATATTACCTAAAAAGTATACGACGGCGATCCACATGTTCTACTTTTTTTTTTGGTTAAAAAATACAGATTTCAATGTTATAAAATTGAATAAATATCATCTTATTTATATGATTGTTTAACATCATACATTAAAATATTCTAGTATTTTGATGGTGGTGGTGGATCATGGCCAGGATTCGGACCAGGGTAATCATAATCCATTATAACCTTATCTTCAGAATTCCTGTCATTTGATCTCATTACATTCGAGTTGCTCTGTAAAACAAAACAAAACAAAAAACACACATTAGCAATGATTTTTGAAAGAAAAATATTTCAAACTTGATTTCTATAGTTTTCTCAAATATAATGGAATATATACCGTGAAAAAACTCGTTCCAATACTGTTCTCCGATGGAGCAGAGACCAAACTTCCTGTTGATGATTAGATAACTAATCAGTGAACAATTAAAATTAAATAAACTAAACCTTGAAAATGAATTTTGGATGTAGAAAAAGTAATTTATCGGCTTACTTGATACCGGAACGGCATGGGTTGAAGATAAAACTTGGAATAAAAGGAAAGTGAGGGTGAGAACCGAAAGAAAATACTTCATCGTTGAAGGGAATATAAATTGTATCACAAATAACACGTATATATAGTGCAACAAATTGTTCCTTATAAAGTTAATAAATATAATATCTTATTTTCCATGATCCCATATTGAAGAATCATAATTATTTCATGATTTCACATTAAATATCGTAGATAATTGAGCACAAAAGTCAATGCTTGTGTGTGCTATATTATTATATTAAGTAGTTGTAGATTTGACCAAAGAATTATGTTAGTCTGTTTGATTAGGATAAGTGATAGAATATCACAATTATCTTGAGAATAATTGTGATTGATTTGTATATATTTATGTATCATATTTAGACTAGTATAGATACATCTTTTACACTATTCATGTGTACTAATTCCGTAAATTTTGAATTAGCACTCTAATTTTTTGACACTATTTATGTTTAAACTTTGACCGCATATTTAAATAGACATGAGTAAAGTCTATAATTGATCATCGAATTTTGCTAAAATTTCACTTTTGATCATTGAACTATTTTTTGCTCAATTTTGATCATCGAACTTTACAAATGTTCCAAATTTGATCACTTCCATTAAGTTTGATGTTAAGTATCTAACGGTGTAACTATTCACAAGGATAAATTGGTCTTTTCAATAAAAACTAATGTTTTCTAAAATATTCAACTTGAAAATTTTTATGGGTATTAGGTTGTGGAGGTTTCATTTCAAAACAAATGCCAGGAGTTGATGTGTTTTTCATATTACATATAATTTTAAAATAATTTTGAATATGTATTATACATCCTATTATTGAAAAGACCAATTTACCTCTGTGAACAGTTGCACCGTTAGATAATTAACACCCAACTTAACGGAAGTGATCAAATTTGGAATATTTGTAAAGTTCAATGATCAAAATTGGGCAAAAAATAGTTCAATGATCAAAAGTGAAATTTTAGCAAAGTTCGAAGATCAATTATTTACTTAATAGACATCTACTCATTAATATTATTATATTTGATATCGTTATATTAATCGCAACATATAGTATTCATATATCAAATTTTAAATTTTCGATGATATAAGTAATTAAATGTACCGTTGGTCAAAGATGTATGTTACATGGTGTGAAAAGTCAATTGTACATGTTAGGATGGGACAGAGACAGTACTATTTTGTGAGACAATACTTAAACTATTCTAAGTGGTTGCCAAATTAAACTATTTAAAGTGATTTGCCACATATTATATATCTATAATTTCACTGAATGAATCCATAGACTTCACCACAGACGTTTGTTACCGTATTAAAATATTTGTTTTCTCGTGTGAGGTGAGAATTTTTTTCATGATCTCGCATAAAGTTGTAATTTGGCGTACTATTTAAGTAGATATGACGAAGGATTTTTGGTGCGCTATTTAAACGTATTATCTTCGGAATTTGATTTTCATGTGAGATCATGATTGTTTTGGTGGTCTCTCATTACATTGTTAATCGTAGATAATTAGACAATAAAGTCAATGATATTGTAAACCATGTCGTTAAGTACATCATTATATTTGTACAATTGATAAACTTTTGTCACACTTTTTAAACAGTGTTTTCAATAATTATAATTATTTTTTATATGGCATTATGATTGTTTGTCACGTTAGACCATGCTCATTCATTGATGATTGTATATTCTCAAGCATTAAAGTTATTGATAATGTATCATTTGATCGATATGAAAATAAACTCTCCAATTGAGTTTTGCTGAACAAATATTGGCCGTTGCCATAGAGGTAATTAGGTACTATCTTACAAATCTCTAATTCATGAAAATCTCTAGCAACGATAGTATTGAGGAACACTCTTAGAAATTCCTGAGGGTCACTCGTCCCATCATACGTGGGTAGGTGATCCGGGATTTTCTTCGAACTATCATGGGAAAGATTCATGATGAATTGATAGAATGGAGACCTCGCGGCTTGACCTTGCGGTCCCAAAAGCCTGTCTAACTCTTGATTTATTTTGTCTTGGTATCGGGTATTATAACCCATAGGTTGTTGATGATAGCTCCGGGATATTGCTGGTAAGCTCTGAAGTTATTGTAAAGGGGGCAAACTCTCGGATTCTGTCGCATCTGCACTTGTTCGTGCATACTTTGTACTTTGCTGAATCATCTGACGATGTCTTTCTGCCTCACTTTAGCCGAATCATACATCGTCGGATATTTAGCAGTGAGCACAATTGCTAACTTCTAAAAAGCATATCCTTATGACGTTATAGGTTACAACCAAGTCTTCTACTGGCATCATCTTCACACATGCCCATCATAAACAGGGCTTTTATAAGTACATCGTAAATAACAATATTAAATCGAACTTTTTCGAAACTTGTTTCCGTCAGCAGAATTTTAAAATTGAGGAATATCTCACTGTGACAACTGAAGATGCTCTAAAATTTGATCAACTTTTACTTCAATAATTATTTTCCATATGGTATTATGATTGTTAGTCGTGTTAGACCATGCTTGTTTTTGGATGATTGTATATTATCTCAAACACTGAAGTTATTGTTCAGTTATCATATTCTAATATATATATTTTTTTTGAAATGATCATATTCTAATATTTGATCTAAGACTAGTAGGTAGGTGGCGTCGATTTTCCAATTCTGGTGTCAATCTGGGAGAGATTATGGTTACAATTTGGTTTTATCAAATTTAACTTTTTTTTGTTATAATCCGATTTTTGACCCGCGGAATTCACTTATTATTCGATGAATTGCAGTTAGACTCCTCATCTTATCATAAGTATATGGTAGGATGGTCCTCTCCGAGACTCTCTCATTTTGTTATATCAATACATTGATTTTTTTCATCAATTCAGTTCAATAAACTCAAGTTCAATAAATATAAGCTCAATGTTGTTTAAAATTTATGATCATTTTATTAAGTTCGGTTTAGATGAAGCATAATTTAATAAAATTTAGCTAAATTAGTTATATCAATGTGGTGATTTGTTTCTTCAATTCAGTTTTGTTCAGTTAAGTTCAATTCAATACACTTCAATGACTTATTTTGTTATCAAAAATTTGAATATAAATATACTTTATCAAAAGAATCAAATGAATTTTGATTCATTTCAGTATTACTTAGTTCGGTTCAGTTCAGTATTTTTTAGTTTAATCCAGTTTTTTAAATTCAATTCAGTAGTGTAGTTCAGTTCAGACATATTAACGAGACCCTTAATCTATCTTTAAATTTAACATCAATTGTGTTCATTTAAAAAAAAAAAAAAAAACTTCAGCTTTTAGGGAATTTGGGGAGCGCGGTTGCAGAAGCTCAGAAAGGAGAAAGGAGAAAGGAGAACGATGGGTGGCGCCACAATCCGGAAAAGAATGGAGAAGAGCAGTCCCATGAGTTGCGATGAAGCTGAATTCGTTGCAGGTCAGTCAATACCATTTCTACACTTAGCTATTTTATCATCATTTACACTGCAACATTAATTCGATTTTGCGAATGCGCAGAGTCGGAGATGCCGGAGAATGAGCACCCAGCTCACCACCCTTGCGCGCCTCTGCACGAGGTATGCTTCATCTCGTAATTCACGCATTTACGCATTTTGGTTTCCAAACTAGTATCAACTATAAGCCAGGATGAACACTGAGGACACTCTCTAGGTTTTGTGTGTGTTTAATTGTATGATAAATCATTTATTTTGGATTTAATCAACCCCTATATGTTCTGTGTTTAATTAATGCAGCTGTTTGATATATCAACGACTGTGGATCCAAGTTACGTAATTTCCTTGATAAGAAAACTCCTGCCTGTTGGAACTAGCAACCAGTCTGCAGGAATCCAAGTTTGTGATCAAGAAAATGCCCTGCGACGAGAGCTGGAGGATCTCACTGCTTCTGACATAGAAGCGGCTTGGGAAGAGAATGGGTGCACTTTATGGGATCTTGCGGCCGATGAAACTCATGCAGAACTGATGGTACTTGTGTGTTGTATTCTGTTGGTTTTTTTCTTCTGTTTCAGAACAGAAGATAGTGTTAAATTTCTACATTTCTTCATAATGTTTATATGCGAATCATACTGTAATGGTCAAATGTGTATTGGTATGATTATTAGAATATCTTTAGCTTCCGGAGTTCTGCTCCTAAATGTTTCAATATGCAAATGACACATGCTTCCTTTGCCCCATTCTCAATCCTGATTTAGAAGCTCCCTGGACTATGCACAGACGTGTCTTTCTCCCAGTAAAATTGTACTAGGTGTCTAGGGCTTTGGCATTCTTCATGTGAAATAGTATGTATTATAACTTGGCAAATGTATGGATGCATCATCTTTGGGAAATATGTGTTCAAGGCCTAATACAAATGTATAACTCCTAAACAGGTGCAAAATCTCATTCTTGAAGTGATTCTTGCTAACTTAATGGTTTGTCAATCTGTCCGAATTGCGGTAAGTTTGCAACTTTGATTGAAGTTGGGCCAATTTATAATAACATTTCTTGCTGGAGTTGGTTTTCTTAAAGAACCTTACTTTGGACATTCTCTATTGTCAGGAGATAAGCCTTGGAATCATGGGAAATCTGGCTTGCCATGAAATTTCTAGGAAACAAATGTCCACAACAAATGGGTTGATTGACGCAGTTATAAATAAGCTCTTTATTGATGATACTCGATGCCTCTGTGAAGCATTCCGGTAACTCTAGTCCTAGAAAATAGACAGACTGTTTTGGAGCTTCTAACTCCCTTTACTAGCTTATTACATTCTTAGAAGCATTACAGCTTTGTACCTTTTTTTGCTTAACTATGTAGGTTTCTTTTTTCCTTGTATACCATTTCCACAGTGATTTCTTCTTTTCCATGATTTTTTATTTTTAAAGTTCGTTTATGTACCATTTGTGTCGAAGCTCTATTTGTGTAATATCAAATTTTTTAGTTGGATGATTGGTCTCTTATGGAGGAATTTAACTAATGCAGGTTGCTAACTTTATGCCTTCAAGGCGGTGAACGCATTATCTGGTCAGAAGCATTGTCATCTGAGTACATTCTAGCTCATGTTCTGTGGGTAGTTGAGAACACGTTAAATCCGGACCTCATTGAGAAGGTATCTAATTTTGTGCCATGTCAAGCTTTTTGAGCACTATTTGCTATTGAAGGTTTTTGGTAGTTTGTAGAGGATGATGTATTTAGTTTAGCTCTCTGGCTGCTTCTTGGTTTTGTGTGCTCATGCTGTGCAGCTTTTGCTTGTGCTTTTGTAAATCACTTGATTTAGCATGCTAAATGGTTAGAGTTCATGAACATACTATCACTACCTGCTCTTAAGTAAGAAATTTTAATAGACTGCAAGGTTTATGATCGATGACAGGAGGCTTTCATTACACACATCTCATTTTGGAAGACCCAATACTTCCTTTTTCGTCTAGACATTTTGCTGCTTTGCTGTTTTGGAAAATGGAAAACAATCAGATCCGTCCAGTTTGTCTAGTGTCACATAACACTAAGACCAATTTATCTGTGAGAAGTATTCCAACTTCTTGTAATTTCATTTTCTCAAGTCTCACTACCTTGAGAGGCCTATGCTTTCTAAATACCGTTCTGCAGTTCCCTATTATGTGTCAGTATTCCCTCCCATTGCCTTCTTCATCATCCTTTGTGTTGACTGTGGAGTCGTAAACTGTCCATTCTTTCCTCCCTTTTTGTCTACCAAGTATTGTTTTGCCTTTCCCCTACAAGCCATGTTGGATTTTGGAATTTAATGAATTTGTAAATTGATGCTTCAATTTGAAATGCTTTCTTTACTCTTTTTCACAGGAGCATTGCAACTAATTGGGAATTTACTGAACTGAAAATAGCTTAATTGTAAAGTCGTTTGCTAAACAAATTTGGCTTTTGGTATTCACTTGAAAAAGTTTTGTTACTCCAATTAAGCAATAATTGGAATTAAGATAAGTTTATTATGCAGTAAACTCCCAAAAATGAATAATTGAAAATAACTATAATTTCAATAACTGCAAAAGGACTTCCTTTATTCCACAGTTTATGTGATGATGTATTTAATTCATAATCTTGAATCTGTAGTTCAATTGGAGTAACCTTTAGTACCGCCCTTCTAGCAGGCCCTTCTAGCAGCTTCGGGACAATGACATCCTTCTCTTCCTTACAGTGCTTAATCCTAACATATAGTATCTAGATAGCTCATTTACTGCTTAATGATATTTGACTTTTATAAGAAATTACCCTTTGACTTTAAATTATACCATTATAGCAAGTTAGAAGTTTTTTGAACATAAACATTAGCTATATGTAATTCTTGAAAGTTTTGCATTTTTAGCAAAAAAAAGAGTAGGTTTTCTTAAATGTTTAGAATAAATTTCTTATCCTACTTTTTGTTGTGTACTTGCACATGGTTTTTGAGCCACCTGTTGCAGAGTTTTGCTTATATTATACCTTCTGTCATTGTATTGGCTAGTTGCTGTAGTACGTTGGAAGCGTTTGAGGTCCCTTAATCAATGTACTCTGTTCTATTCCTTAGTCTCCTGTAATTGCTTAATCCCTTGATAAAACTCTAATGTACTAAGTAATTCATATTTTGTGGTTACTTCACATGTTTTTTGTATTATAATTCTAAATGTCTACAATTTTCTGATTACTAATTAGAATCTTGCTTCTAGCAGAGTGTTGGTTTCTTAACAGTACTAGGAAATCAGCAGGATGTAGCCTCTATCCTTCTGCCACATTTGATGAAGTTAGGTCTTCCTGACCTCCTATTTAATCAATTTGCTTTTGGCATGAGCAAACTGACTGAAGAGGGAATACCCGAGAGGTATTCTTTTTCACTTACACATCTCACATCTAGCTGCTTAGAAGTACTCTTTCATCTTCGGAATGTCTTTACAATTTCTGATGATAATCTGAATATAAATGGTTACTGGTCAGTTTGAAAATTTGCTTTTTTATGAAAGGAAATCAGTCCAGCTCTCATTTATCAAACATACTATTTATCCTTCTTATTTGCTTTCACTCTACTACTGTAACAAAAGGGTCAGCAACTCAGTGCAAAATAAGCAAAAAATGAAGGTATTGATAATGAGACTATTGAGATGGATGTTTGACCACTAGATAGAATTCATTATAAAATAATAAGTGTGGGGATATCTACAGATGAGAAAACTAGATGCATATACTAAAAGTCTGTAGTATGTACATGTAATAGACCTTTCAAGAGATTGTTTTAATATGTCTGCGAGTAGTTGTAGAACAACCTTTTCCATACTGCCTCTAAAAGTAGTGAAAACATTTTTACGATAAACATTGACACCAGGCTGCTTGATTTTATATCAGGTATTCTTTTCTTGACACCATTATTCAGGCAATTGAAGCTCTTTCTGCCGGCAATGAATTCTCATCTATCTTATGTTCAAACAAAAAAATCGTTGAACTTCTTGTTGACCTGATCAAAATCCCTGATAAAATTGAGGTTAGTAGCTGTGCTCCCTCTCCCTCCCTCCCTCCCTCCCTCCCTCTTTCTCGTGTAAATGTAGTATGCTGCATGAGTGTAGAAGCTTTACTCTTGAAAGTTGAGCCTAGACTGATGGAAATTGTACTAGGCATAGTGTTAGTGCTTAGGTTTTTATTTTTTGTTTATATGGTACGTATTCACAGTGAATTGCGCACCCGCTTTTCATCTTGCTAAATGCTAACTAGTTATTTTGGTTTTCCTTGAAATTCACTTGAACTAAAGAGCTAAGATCTTACAGGATGAACTTCAATGCATGTTGTTGAGAATTACCTGTTACTTGTTAATTGCAAAAATTAGCCAACTAGAGATTAAGAAAAAATTCTCTAAACTGTTCACAACATAAGAATGAACAACGTGGCAGTGGCAAAGACTGAGCTAGATCTGGAGTGGTCAAAGTCAGTCCTCAAATGAAACTCATTAGGGTGTATTGAAATTAGTTGCAAGTCAAGGGTGAGAATATTTGTTTGAAAGCTTTTAAAATAATTTTGGTGTCCAAAACACCCATGAGGGAATAATTGTCAGTTACCTAAAATTTAAAGTGTTGCACGATTAAGCACATTTAATGTCTATTTCCAGTACATAGATATATAGGATGGATGTAACTTGACTTGATGTGCATTGTCACATCATTAATTGTTGCTATAGTTTATAGATATTGAGCAGCACTGCAGCATGGCTTGCATGTTACTGGAATGTATTGAAAACATAGTAAGAATAGGGTGGATAGACAAAAAATATGTAGGAACAAAAATAAACTGTTTGAATATGAGAATAATATGAGATTTGCAAATTAAGTGGACAAATAAATTGGACAAATAATAGCAAATAAACTGGACAAAAATTGGACAGAAAAAAACTGATAAAAACTACAAGCATAGACATGATGTTTGAATATGAGAATAATGTGTTTTGATTGCAATGATTAGGCATGGTTGCAGCTGTAAAAGCAAGATTTGGTTGCTGTAATTGATTTAGTTCATTAATGTTTGAGCATGTTTGAGATTTGGAACGGATTTCAGTTTGACCAGGCTCTTTAAATTTACACTTTACCATAGAACCTTAGTAGCCTATCTTAGATTGGGTTTATTACCCTTTCTTGCTTCTTCCTTGCATCGACCATATTGTAATTTGGGGACAGTATTACATTTACTTGCGCAAATGGGCCATATGGAGGTTTCAAATGCTATTGACATCCTTTTCTCAGAGTCACATTTCTATCACTAGGAAAAGCTTTTATACATGACTTTCTTATGGACTATTACTTGGTATTGGCACTACCAGGTCCCGGCCTTCAAATTTAATCAGAACATTTGGCTGCAAAGTTTTATTATTTTATCAGTAGGTGTATATTCTTTAACCTTACACTGATGAGCTTTGGTATTGGCCCTATTGGGAAGTCAAATGAGAATTATTTACTGATGATGGGTTGGAGCATCTGTTGGCATGATTAAAAGGCCTCCTCTTCTTCCTATTTATGTTTATGATTTTGAAATGTTTATTAAGTAATCTTAAGACGTGACAGTGTAACTTGCCAGTTCTAGTTTTCTTCTCTTGCAGGTTGCTGATTCCTGTGTAACTGCTGCTGTTTTGATGGCAAATATCATGACTGATGTGGAACATCTAGCTGGCAAACTATCACAAGGTACACATTTTGTGTTTTAATTAGGATTTTTTCTTGTGATCTTTTATAGCTTTGACGTGGAAAAGTAGCAGAGAAATAACCTGCTACACTTCAATTGTGCCAGATTTGGATTTTCTGGAGAGCATATTCGACATAGTTCCGTTGGCCTCTGATGATATAGAAGCAAAAAGTGCACTTTGGAGCATTCTTGCAAGATTGTTGAATTGTGTTGAAATCAGTGAATTAAATCCACCTAGTGTGTGTCAGTTGATCTCGATCATTGGGCGATATGCTGGTATGATTGAGGAGGAGCTGTTGAACCTTCAACTAGATGCTGCTGAAGATTCCAAAAGCTTTACATCTATTGCAGAAGATCTCAGTGCGAGCTCGAGAATTGTATCCTTTACTACCAAATTGATTCCCTTTTGAATATACTTCCATAATTTCCAGTTATTAGTAATTTCTCCTTTACCAAATCAACAGCTCAGAGGTATTTTCAAGGTTCTCAGCCAGTGGAAACTCCTGAAAGCTCAAGCATCAAAATTTCCTGCAGTAGAGGAAGGATTGGTGAGCAAAGCAGATGTTGATAAACTTCTTGCTGTTTGTAGTAAATCGATGAAATGCGGAAACACATCCCATCTTGCATGATGTCAACCAGTTGCTTGTAACTGAGCTAATCTTGTTTCAGAAGGAACTGATATTCTAGTAAATCAAATTGTAATTTTTAAAAAGTCAAAATAAATACAATATCCCAACTCCCAAGTCAAACTAACATGAAAACTAGTTTAACATGAAACATCCAAACATCTAAATGATGTTACAGTCAACGTTTATGGATACATTATGCACACTCAGTTTTATAGTCCCAAACTCCCAATCATTTCATACATAAAAGCGTCCAGGAACAATGCTTGAAGTGATGTAGAAATACTACCCATTAAAGCTTCATAAGTTTTATTTACTTTTGCCTTGCCGATTTTTTATTTTACCTTTTTAATGTTATTTAAAACCTGGACACTTTAAATAAAATTTGTTGCTAGAAATATTAATGTGTATGGATCGAAATGTCATATTAAACTTCGAGTTTCGAGTTATTTGAATTGACTTTGTTATAAGTGAACTATGTTCTATACAGTTATTATATAAGAAACGTTAGAAATTTTTAAATTGTCTTTGTTACGAGTGAATTATCCTCTATACAATTATTATATAAGAAAAGTTAAAAAATGAAGGAAGATGGTATGAAATTCGCACAACTTAAAAAAATACTTCGATTCACTAATAATGACACCATTTTTTTACTTTTTCATTCCATGTTTGATCATAAATTTCTTATAGCATATACATAATAATACTATCATGTGAGATCTTTGGATTCTCCTAATATGTAGTTTTTTAATATCAAAACCTTATTGTTTATTATTTTATGAAACTAAAATTATTGATGGTCAAACACGACATAAAACAAAGTAGCCGGTCAAATAGTGAATAGTAATTTAGGAGTCGAGAATTACGTAGCGGTATGGGTAGGAGAGTCCTGAACGATCTAATGACTCAGAATTGTTCAACGCGTGTGAGTACTATGTCGCTACGTGTAAGAAGGTAAAGTATAATCGACGTGTTCTGAACGATCAGACTCAGAACTGTTCAACGCGTGTCAGTACTGTCTTGCTACATGTAAAAAGAATGTAAAGTATAATCGACGCGTATCATTGCTACGTGTTAGATGTTAACTTATCTATGAAACGACGAAAATTTGGGAGAAATCCATGTCTTGGAAACCAACATATGAAAACCAAGAATGAGAAGAATTAGAGTATTCTTACCAGTGAAAGGTATACACATAAATAGGAAATAGGAAATGATGATACTACCCTCTAACCAATAAACATATATGCTAATATCCTCCCTCAAACTCACGATGCTACATCAATAAGCATTGAGAGTTTTTCAGATTAGAAACGAAAGCACATTTGAATGAACTTTCGTGAACAAATCAGCAATCTGAAGGGAAGAGGGAACAAAGGGCAGTGAGATAGTACCAAGCTGCAAATGATGATGTGTGAAGTCGCAGTCAATCTCAATGTGCTTGGCTCGCTCATGAAACACTGAATTACGTGCAATATGAATGGCACTCTGATTATCACAATGTAGTGGTGTGGGATGAGGAAGCTTGATGCCAAAATCAGAGAGAACCAGCGCAACCAAACAACCCACTTCAACCTAGAGGCATCCTAACATTCAAACAATAAAAAATGGATTGGGGTGTATGTAGGCGGTCATGCTCCATGTTATGTGAGGGATGCTATAAAATTGAGTCCATGTTCAAACCCATAACCAGATAAATGGATCCCACACTTTTTTAAACTTCAAAATGCTCTGAAGTAAAATCACACCCTCAATGTATGTTTTTGTTACTGTTATTAAACTGAATCATAATCATAGCTTGTTCAGTAATTTCTCAAATTTACGCAATCTATCTAGCATTATATTGATCATTTTGAATTTTACTTGGAAAAGCTAAAAGTATCATTCATGAACTACATAATTATGCTGCTTCAAATAAACATGAAAACATTCAATGAAGCAAGATCAAACATAATCCTAATTAATCAATCGGCTGATCAAACACGCGATGTTCTTAAACATGAGAAGGAAATTAAAGCAAACATAAATGCGTACTAGTACAGTACAAATATAAACTGATGGCTTTGCATTGGAAATGATATTAGCTGCAGATATTCCCCAGCTTGTGGAAGCTGAAAAGACAGGGAATATACACAATAGAATTTGAATGCTTTATTGGTGATTGGGCTTTGCTTTTGAATGCTTTTCAATGATTATGATATAGCTCAGAACTTTATCTGACCATTTTTTCAGAATTTTCACAAAATGCAGCTTTGCTTTTGTTTTCTTTACGCTTGTGATGGCTAGTACTGATTTTTTTGTTTTTATCTTTTATTTTTTTTGTTTTTTATCTTATGTCACGCTGGCTACCTATAAATACCTACCCCGCTGTCCAACATCATCCATCCACAGCAATTGTGCCTCTCCACACTCATAATCTCTCCACACTCATAACACTCAATGAGGAGGATGTAAAGGAAGATCGAGTGCGTTTAAAAAAAAAGGCTACCCCGATATTGGATTTGTCACGAGTGACAACAAAAAAAGGGTTTTAATAGAAATTTGAATGCGCTTGTTACCTTTGAAGGCTGGACAACAGTTCAGTATATGGATTGCTATGTTGACCATTTTACTCATTTTGAGTTTAATCGGTTAATGAATTATCTACAATGGCCGAGTATACTGAGAGTTGATATTGTGGAATTTGATGGGCTATTCAATCTCATTGAGTCTAAGGACTTGTCTGAGACAATAAATCGATATTTCAGTCCTTGGAAAAATTATGTTAGGGTTTGTATGCATTGTGATTATCTTGTTCCTTTAGATGAAATCACTATGAAGTTCGTAAAGGAATTTAAAGTAGAGTTTGATCTTGATAGTTCAGTGTTTCCTCCTCATCCTCCTCCTTCTTTAGTTCGTGGACCTTCTCCTCCTTTAGTTCGTGGAAAAGAAAGGGTGGAACCAAGAGTTAATTTTGATTGGGCATCTAATGATCCCGTGGTTGTTCTCCTTGCTCCAATTATGATGGTGTTGTGGAGAATGAACACAGGCTCCTAGTCATCCACCAGAAATCGAGAATATCCCTAAAGAACATTCATTTCAGGATTGAGTCAGATTTGGGAATTAATCTAGGCCAGCGGGATCTACGCTATGCTAGGAAATTTATTGTAAAATCTCTTCCTAAAAAATATGGTGTGAGTTTTGGCACAGATTTGCATATTTGTTTGGATGGTTTGTATGGTTTGCATGATTTGAAACAGGTTATAGAGTAATATTACTTGCATAAATGTTTGGATGCTATGTTTAAAACAGTTTGGATGCTATGTTATTGAGAGATCATTTGTATGTTATAGAGAGATATTACTTGCATAACTGTTTCATAACTGATATTTTTTGTACGTTGCAGGACAAGCTCTACTATGGGGTTGTCATCGCCGACATTGGGGGCCTGAGATTGCCGACATTAAGGGGGCTGAGATTGCCGACATTTGGGGGGGGGGGGGCTGAGGTTGCCGATATTGCTATTGTTGAGAATCGGAGTGTGTATGGCGTCCATGTGGCTGCTGTCGATCCATTTTGCATTGCTAATGGAGACAAGAAGCTCATGAAGACATTCATGCCTTGATTCAACCATTTGTTTGGTTTCTTTATTAAGTTTCTCTAAGTGACTACCACTAGTTTAGTTTATGTTTGACTCAAGTGAGAGTACTCTTGTTTAGATTCCCTAAGTTTCTTGGATGCCATGTTTAATGATGATGACAATCTAGAGTTTGGATGCCATGTTTAATGATGATGACAAGTTTCAGATGCTATCTTTTCTTTCGGAGCTTTGAGTTAGGTATTATTGTCTTTATTTCTTTTCCATGAGAAATCTTCCGTACCATTTTATTGGCATCACTGATTTATCCTTTTGAGCAAAGTGACACAATGTATGCATATGAATGAACCTTAGGAATTTAGATATTTTGTCATCCTTAGGAACAGATTGGCTTTGGAGGATCTCCCTTATAATGTTTGAGATTCTTACATCCTTGCCCCCTGTTATTGCTAAACCATCCATGAACATTCCTGTTATTGACCTGAGTAGTGATGATGAAAATGAAGACCCCGTCTCCACTTTACATCGACTGTCCGTAGTGTATCAAAAGTTTCTTTCAGGTCTTCGAGGAATATGCCATGGATGAGGACTCCACTTTCAAGTAGCGTGGGATATGTATTTCATAACATTCAAGTGATTTGTTGAAAAAACATTCATGTGACTACTTGGCAGCTACATGTACAAATTTTCATACTTGGAGTGAATAGAAAATTTAACTCAGCTTGAAACTTAAAGTGAACTAAAAATTTCCTCTGGCTATAGCAAAAACAAATCTAGAATTGAAATGATGTTTGGAGGAAAATGTTTCGTTGCGTTTGGTTATAGAAAATTAATAGGTTATTATTCTACAAATTCACTGTAATAGGTTATTATAGTGAGGATGCTTGAAACTTATGAAACTGGTTTTGCTTGGATCATATCATAATATGAGAGTGGACATGTCTTCACCACCATCATGGACAAATCTACATGGAAATTGGAACTCCATTCATCGATTTCTCTGCGTCATCATTTTAGGTGAGCTTTATGTGTAGTGTTTATGGATAAATAGAGTTGTAAAAAAAGATATGGTTATAAGTTTTTTATAATTATATTTGAATTGCTAGACCTGATCTAGATTGACACTAATACGCTTGCATGTGCCTCTTTGTTAGTTGGTGTCATGTGCTGCTACAGAGCAAGAAATCGCATATATGTTGTGACAGAAATCATGATAGGCGTTTGAGGGCCCGTAGGGCAAAAAATCATGAAAGATACTTGAAATGCTGATAGACCAAAAAGCGATCACAATTGATACATCGGCATTGAAAGTCTCCCCCTTCCCCAACTGGTCCTAAATTAACCATGGCTAACGATGACATCAACTATAATTACATATATTTGTCGAGATTTGCCTTCACTATCACCTTTATTTCTCTGAGAAGTTCATGGGACTCAATATAGGTAAATAATTATTTCTCTTATTTTATTTTTGGTTAGGCTAGGCAGGTGGAAAACTTGATTGAATTATACCATTACTACATTGTTGGACAAACACTTTCAAATGTCATTTTCAAGGAAAATGAAAATTTTCTCTTAATAATCACTGCCCCTAATAACATATCTTTGAGTGAAAGCATATTTTTTTGTCATTCTAGAAATATTATTTTTAAGGCGATATTGTGAAAACTGGATTTCAAAATTTATGTTTGAATGAAAAGATTGTTCCATTACATTTAGTTATGAATGGTGATCTCTGAAGAAATACTATACAAGGAGTTCACATTTTGCTTTTGAAGTTTCATTTGACGGCCTTCTCAAATGACATATTAGGGAATGAAAATGACATGTTTATTCTCCGGAACAAAGAATAATATATAGTCTTATCATTTCATTCTTTCCAGTGTGTTGGATTGTATGTAAACACAGATTATATTGCATTTTTAGTTTTAAAAAACCGTGTGTTATCAAATAAATTACCAGTGAATGTATAAATATATAGTACATCTCTGTGACGATTATAAATAGAGAACATGAACATAGATTTAAACTAAACGCAAAATACCAGTTACACAAATAATCTCTTTCTCCACAACTTGTACTTTTTGTCACCTCTCGCCATGAAGAGATTTCTACCACTCCACAGCTTTATGTCCGGTAGCCAGTCTGGACTAGGGTTTCGTCGGCCATAACTGAACCGGATCGTTTTGCATTTAGATTTTGGGAATTAGGACCAAAATTTGTGCGGTCGAATATAACGACTTTATCGGTGTAGAGTAGTTGCATGTGCATGGCTACTATGCCTATGCTTGGTTTGAGCACCGCCCATTTTCCGCCGGAGGCGGCGACTGAAAGAAACAATAGCCACAGGATAAAATGATGCGAACAAAGAAAGAGCCATGATGATGAATTTTGTGTTTTTTATGTTAATTTGCTGGGAATTAAGGATGTTTTTTCAGCTTCCATTTTGAGTGATATTTAATTATTTATATAAATGGTGAGAATTGGATTTGTATGTTAGTCTACCTATAAATGTTAATTAATTTAATTTGTTGTTGTTCGAATAATCTGAAAGTTCAATGCATGCATTTCAAACTTAAATTTGAGATTAAAATAAAACTTATATTAGAGTTTAATTTTGAAAGTCTACGAGAAATATAATTTTTAAAAAATGGATGTTCAGAGTGGTAGAGAGGTCTACCACAACATGAATGAAGGTAGAGAATGTATGTTTGGTAGTTAATTAAGTAGAGTTTTGACCTTCACCGCTCAGAATATGTTAGATTTAGTTTGGTGGTTTTTCAACTCTCATTTCAAAAACTAAATTAGAGCAAAATGTACTCAAACTCAACGGATTCAATTAACATAGTCCCATACTCATTACTATTCCAGGAATGTTGGTGCACTATGAGACAGTTCATTAAATAGAACATCATGTTAAGAGGCATGAAAATATTTCATAATATTTCATGAATTGGTTATAAGAAAGTGGGGTTTCGGTCCGTATTTTGTTTCCGTATGCAGTCTAAAATAATAATTTTTTTTCAATATATACATTATAATTCATATTTATCAGACATTTACGTCATACATATATATTTTTATTACATACAATTGCAAATCAGTTATATATCATATTATTATATATATAAATATATATATACAATTATTTAATAAAAATGCAAGTAAGAATGATTAGCTATATATACATAGGTTGAGATGAATCATAATCTAGAATTACGTACAATCAGGAGTTGATATATGTGCTCGATTGAATTTTCATTATTAAACTATTACCAAATATCGTACGTACGTTGACAAACAAAACCCATATTATACAGTAATAATTCAAACAATAATAATAAAGAAGAAGTTGGTAACTAATTGGAATGTTTACCAACCAATTAAAACTTATCCACCATCTTTACACTTAAACTATACTTAATTCATCACATTGATATATAATTCTAAAAGAATTCCCGGGAACAATATTAAGGTGTTCAAATCTTTCTTGTCGTTTCCGCAGATTACTATAATTTTTGAGATCTCAGGTTGGTGGGCACATCGTCGTCGTGCATGCAACTAACTAATTCTCCAATCATTTGCCGTTTTATTTCATTTTCATTGGAAACTCGACTTTCAACTTCTTCCAAATGCAACTAATCTTCGTTTAATCATTGCCAAGCCATGAAAAACATTCCATATACATTCACTGAATTAATATGCATGCACTTGTAGAATATACCTTTTAAATTGGCATGTATTATTGTAATTGTATCAAAAATTCAATCGACAGTTAGAACGAAAAAGAGTAAAAGGAAAATTCAATATAATGTATTTAAATAAATAATTAAAAATATGATTTTAAAAATCGAACAAAACAAACAAATAAAATGATGTTATAAAAACGCGAAACAAAGAGTGGACCGTCTATATGACAATTAGATGGACAGTTTGCTCTTGACACACTTTTATAAGTTTGAATTCATAACAAGAACATAATCGTATTTCAAAAATAATATTGCAAATGTATATTTTTAAATAAGACCAAGAGAGGATTCTGTTTCATGAGCTACATTTTTAGTTTCAGTAGTTGGGGAGCACCAACATATTCTTTTGACTTTACATCGCATAGACACACCAGAAGTCGATTAGTTAGTGTGTCCAGAAGACAATTAGCTGGAGCCACCAAAAGTATCAGATACATATCTCATTCACAATAATCCTAATTACGATTAGATGTATATACGTTATTTTTGAGTTAAATCGAGGTCTCTTCTTATACCCAATCGGTTTGAAAACGGTTACTTTATTCATTTAGAGTGGTTCTAAATGCAGGTCCACTTTACTTCTGCATGTTCAAATTAAATTTGAAATGACAATAATGTCCCTCTTAAATATGTATTATAATTCTCGAAAAAAATAATTTATAATTTGGACACGCGTTAAATCATTACATAGACGGGTTTATGTATTCAAGGTTAGGGTTTTAGAAATATATTTGTAAAAACTAACAAACGAATGAAGGGTAATTATGCGATTTTTCCACTTTTATTGGACCTGCAGAAGTAAACTGGACCTACATATAGTAAACGCCATTTATTTAATGTCCAATGGTACAATAACTTTCAACAATTATTATACAAAAACATGTATCCTGCGCTATATGTATATTCAACTCTCGCGCTATGTTGGAGGATGGTAGCACGACAAGGTACTTGTATTTTGAGTGCGGACTTATGGTTGGAACTTAGTCAGAATTTTACCGGAGATAATGGAAAAAGATCAATGAGAGGAGAACTTTCGCTTCGGATAATTCTGAAAGAAAAAGATGACACATGAGAAAATGTAATTTATAGTAGTTGGTGTGTCTGTATTATGTCAAATATATAAGATTACAAGAGTACAAATACAATGTATCTAGACTAGTCTAAATATGGTACATAAATATATACAAATCAATCACAATTATTCTCAAGATAATTGTGATATTCTATCACCCCCTTCAAGCGAAGCGTCGGATGAGAAGTCACGCAAAGTTTGGATTGAAATAGTGTGAAGAGAGGACCAGGGAGACCTTTGGTGAATATGTCAGCAATCTGCAAGGAAGTAGGGACATGACTAACACGAACTCTGCAAGAAGCCACCAACTCTCGAACAAAGTGGTAGTCAATGTCAATATGCTTAGCCCGTTTGTGAGCAACGGGGTTTTGAGCAAGAAAAATAGCACTACTGTTGTCACAAAATAATAAGGGTGAAGACTTCAAGGGAACACGAAACTCCTTGAGCAGATTGCACAACCAAACGAGCTCGGCCGCAGTGTTGGCCATAACACGATACTCAGATTCGCAACTGGATCAGGAAACAATTGGTTTTTTCTTAGCACTCCAAGAGACAAGATTACCACCAAGGTAAATGACATAACCATAGGTGGAACGTCGAGTTTCAACACAGCGAGCCCAATCAGCATCTGAGTACCCTAACACTGAAAGTGAGCTGGAAGACGGTCGAAAGAAAAGTCCATGATGGAGAGTACAACGAACATATCGAAGAATATGAGTGACTGCCTGATACTGATCGTCACGAGGTGACTGAAGGAACTGGCTAACAGAATTGACTGCATAGGCTAGATCAGGCCTAGTAATGGTCAAATACTGTAATGCTCCAACAAGCGAACGATATAGCTTGGGATTTGAAAACTCTGGACTAGAGGAAGTGAGGAGTTGTGTACCAGGAACAAAAGGCGTAGAGACAGGCACTGTGTCAGTCATGCCAGCGCGCTGAAGAATCTCCATGGCATACTTAGCCTGGCCAAGAAACAACCCCGAAGAAGAGCGAGAGACCTCTAATCCTAGAAAGTAATGAAAAGAGCCAAGATCCTTAATATAAAACTCATGATCAGTGCGAGCGACAAACTTCCGAATAAGAAGAGGATCATTTCCAGTGAGAATGATGTCATCCACATAGACCAAAAGATACAACACCTTTGAGCCACGCATAAAGATGAACAGGGAAGTGTCAGACGAACAGAACTGAAAACCTAAACGAGTCAGATAAGAACTGAAACGTTGAAACCAGGCACGAGGAGCCTGTTTAAGGCCATAGATGGCCTTCCGGAGACAGCATACATGATCTGGATGGCGAGGATCAGTGTATCCAGACGGCTGTTCCATTTAAACCGGGGAGTCAAGATGACCATTAAGAAGGGCATTCTTAACATCAAGCTGATGAAGGGGCCAACCAAAAGTGGTAGCAAGAGACAGAATGATCCGAACGGTGGAAGCTTTGACGACGGGGCTAAACGTGTAAGTGAAGTCAAAGCCAGGAACTTGAGAGTATCCCTGAGCAACCAAACGAGCCTTATAATGATCAATAGTGCCATCCAGTCTATGCTTGAGCCGATAAACCCATTTGGAACCAACAATATTAACTCCGGAAGGACGAGGGACAAGATCCCAAGTACGTTGCTGACGCAGTGCATGCATCTCTTCATCCATAGCAGCCACCAAACGAGGATCCTTCAGAGCAGAACGAAAACCCCGAGGTTCAGTTTCAGCCAAAAGTGCCGCAAGAAAATCAGTGACAACATAATCAAAGTAATCCTTAGCAGTGAGACTGCCTGTCTGAGAACGAGTTGTCATGCGATGGCGAGGCAGCGGTGGTGGCGGTGGCGATGAAGAATGGGCTGGAGTTGGTTCTGGAGAAGGGTTGGATGACGATGACGCTCCAGAATCAGGCATACGTGCTGATCCAGAGACAGGTGATGGTGGAGATGCCTCTATAGACTGATCTGGTGAAGGCTGATCAGGTGCTGTCAAAACCAGAGCATCATCATAATCTGAATCAAGAAATGTAGACACATCCAAAGACTCAGGGGCCGTGGAGGATTGACGTTCTAATGATGGAAATGAAGTCTCATCGAATCGAGTATGGCGTGTAAGATACACTCTCTTAGTGACCGGGTCCAAGCACCGAAAACCCTTGTACTGAGAGTTGTAACCAAGAAAGACGCAAGGTGTACTGCGAGGAGCCAGCTTGTGCTGAGAGAACGGCCGAATATAGGGATACACCAGACATCCAAATGGATGAAAGTTGGAGTAGTCTGGATGACGACAATAAACCAAATAAAACGGCGAGACATTGTTCAGAACAGGCGTAGGAAGCCTATTTATGGTGTAGGCAGCAGTGGCAAATGCGGCATCCCAATAAGAAGCTGGCATCTGAGAGTGATGAAGCATAGACAATCCCATTTCTGTCACATGACGATGCTTCCGTTCGGCTCTACCATTCTGTTCGAGAGTATACGGACAGGAAATCTGATGAAAGATGCCCCTAGCTGCGAAGAGAGAGCGCAATCGTGCATTTGTAAATTCAGTGCCACCATCGCTTTGAAACACCTTAATAGTGCGAGAGAACTGATTTTCTACAAAGTTCTGAAACTGCAAGAATGTCTCAACAAAATCTGATTTTCGCTTCAGTGGATAATACCAAGTAAATCGCGAATAGTCATCGATAAAAATGGCATAATAAGATTAGCCACTGGCAGATAAGACTGGTGCAGGCCCCCACAAATCACAATGAACTAAATCAAGTATAGACTGCGCTCGCTTCAGATTGTCCACGAAAGAAAATCTTTTTCCCTTAGCTTTTTCACATGCTGAGCAAAGAGAAGACTTGGGCGACAAAGAAGTGACCTTAACAAGATTTAGTTTATTCAATTGTTTCAATTTAATTTAAGCAACAAAGGCAGCACCACTCCGTTCAAGCACGTAAAGACCACGAGGACATCTACCCCGGCCTAAAATTTCCTTGTTTGGCCGTTTTTGAATCACAAACGAAGACTCATCAAAAGAATCTACAGCTTTAAATCCTTTGTGAGCTTGCTAATCGAGAGTAAGTTTTTCGTAACATCGGGAACCACCAACACATCCGACAATAATAAATTACGAGAAAACTGATGACGACCAACATGTGAAATGGAAACATCACGACCATTAGCAAGAGAAACAGAACGGTTACTAGAATATGGAGCAACACGATCAAGGCCAGAAGATGTTGATGTCATGTGGTTGGTAGCACCAGAATCCATATACCAACTGGAAGACTTGTCCTTCAAAGAAGCGGAAGACTGGAAAGCATCAGCAACATTTGCCGACATAGGCGGACTGGAGCAAGTCCGAGCAGTATGGCCAAACTCATCACAAAATTGACACCTCGGGTTCCATCTTTTCCGGCGAGCAGAAAGAGGAAGCAGCGGCGGCGGAGGTGGCGGAGCGTGTAACACACGCGTCGGAAGAGTGTGGGCGGCAGCCGGCGCGTGACAGTCACGCGCCAAGGGAGGTGGAACCTGCTGTGAAGGCGCGTGTTCAACACGCGCCAAAATAGGCGGATGAAGATCTGTAGGCGGGTGATACACACGCGCCAAAAAAGCCGGCTGGTGAGGCGTGGGCGCGTGGTACACACGCGTCGTGGGAGCCAGTTGATGAAGGGTAGGCGCGTGGTCCACACACGCCTGTTGCTGATGGGTCGCGTGATCCACACGCGGCTGGTGCTGATGTGGCGCGTGATTTACACGCGCCGGGGGGTGCGGTGGCGCGTGATTCACACGCGCCGTGGGCTGCGGTGGCGCGTGTGTCACACGCGGCGTGCTTGGTCGCTAGACAGCTTCTCGGTAAAGCATTGCTTGTTGGCCAGTCGTTGGTTTTTTTTTTTAACCAACCGAAATCGTGGATAACGGGAACGTCGACACACCAATTGAGCAGCGGAAAAAGATGAAAGAACACCAAAACGAAAGCACCACAATCAAAAATTCAAAGAAGCACCGAAATTGATTGGGATTTATCTGTCGAAATTGAATTTTGACGGATTTACAGATTATTGGATCGAATAGGCTGATACCATGAGAGAATGTAATTCACCGTAGTTGGTGTGTCTGTATTATGTCAAATATATAGGATTACAAGAGTACAAATATAATGTATCTAGACTAGTCTAAATATGGTACATAAATATATACAAATCAATCACAATTATTCTCAAGATAATTGTGATATTCTATCAACACATTCTGTGAGGTTGTGGTGATGATTTATGATGGCATTTGGTTCCAGAGAAATAAACAAGTGCTTGAGCAAACCCATATAGATCTTTAATGTAGGGCGTACAAACGGGTAAACGGATAAAATATAGGTCGGGTAAAATGGGTAATATGAAAATATGGGTGGGTAAAATACGGGTCGGGTATAACCCGCGGGTAAAACGGGTAAAAGTTATATCAAAACGGGTAAACTCGTATTTTATCCGACCCGTTTTGACCCGTATTTTAAATTACCCATTTTACCCGTATCCGTATTTTGCCCGTACCCTATTTTACCCGTGCCCACATGGGTAAAAAATAAATTACCCGTTTTACGGGCGGGTAACGGGTAAACATTGATAGACTTACTTTAATGTAATGGTGACATTGACTACTTCTAGTCTCAGGCATTTTGTTGGAACCCGAGGCTGGATGGATAGTGTTTCCAACGCGCTGTTGCTAAGGAGTCTTCTTAAGTTTGGACAAAAAATAAAAGATTTATTTCGATGCTAGAGTCAACCTGAATACAACATGCACGTGAGTTGCAGTTTTTTTGTCAAATGGTGGTTTCATGCAAGCAGCTAAACGGATGAACATAAAAGATCCGATCTTATTATAACTTTTGGCACTCGGGAGGTTTTGTGCACGACAGAAGATCTCAACTCATCCGATAATTGCATTATCGGAGATGCGCAAGTAATGCTGGGGCTGGCAATCGGGTCGGGTTGGCGGATTGGCGGGTTCGTGTCGGCGGGTTGGCGGGTTGGAAATGCTAAACCCAAACCCAACCCAATAATATTTCGGGTCACAAAATCTTGACCCAAACCCGACCCATTAAAAATTCGGGTTACCCAAACCCAACCCACGAAACCCATTTATTAATAACCGGACTGAATATGAGACTAAATTTTAAAATTTATGCAGCTCAAATGATAATGTCATATGGAAACTAAATCAAGAATTACAAAATTAACTCTCAATTTCATCATAAATTAGTAGGATAATCTCAATGGTTTTGGAATTGGAGGATTTGTTTGCATTTATGAAGGCAATTTCAATCATTTGCATAATTACACCTTAAATATATGGGTCAAACAAGTTGCCCATTTAACCCACGGGTTTGACCTGAACCTAGCCCATTTATTTTCGGGTCACTCGTGTCTAACCCAATATAGACCCATGCCGTGTTTCGTGTCAACCCAAACCCACTAAATTCGTGTTCGGTTCAGGTCGGATTTTCGTGTCGTGTTCCAAATTGTCAGCCCTAAGTAATGCTAATGGCTGGAGTTGATGTGGATTGTCCGTCCAATTACGAAACGATACTTGAAAGAGTTAAGTTATGCTAGATAGAAAATTTTGTAGTAGGATCATTTATAGTACAAAAATCAGAACTTTATAGCACATGGTATAATAAATTTTTTAAAATCGAGTGAGTCCCTTGTTAGTTAATATTTGGGGATAATTTTGCGAGATTTTTGTCATTTACTTACGAACAGGAACAATTTCCGAAATCCTGAAATGAAGTTATTTTAAGAAATATAGTAGTAACCTATTGATTATTTTTTTTAAAGAGTTAATCAATATAAAATAAATTAAAATATTAACCCACGCATATATTAATATCCTTCTTTGATCCAGTCCGTATAAGTTAACATACGGAGCATATGTTATTCACCAAACTCTAACTAGCGAATCTTACTTCTAAATTTACGTTGGTAGAGAATTTAGTTGTGTAATTTGATTAACACAACTGAAATTCTCCAAACTATCTAACTAACTAACGAATCTTACTTTCCAAGAAAAAAAAACCCACTGAATTTCAGTTGGTAGAGAATTTAGTTGAATAATTTTATTATGTAGTTTATATATATATATATATATTTATTAAGTTGGTGTTCTGATGATAAATTTTGCCTTTTGACTTTTGTTTTGGCTAGGCAACTTAACAGGTAGTACTTTGACATGGGGGGTGGACTTGCAATTTACCAAATTTTGTGATCCAAAATCTTCTTCATAGAATTGTCTTACAGTATATTGGATGTTGTGATATATATTAGATTTACATTGAGCTATGTTTCGTCAAACAAAATTTTAAATAGATGGAAATAAATGTGTTATATATCTTTACTGTATCCGTGACTCGGTGAAATTATTTAAATTTTGCATCACTAATATATCAGTTACAAGGGCAAGTAATAAAATACAAATGTAAACAAATTAAAATATAACTTAAAAAGGGTTATACAAATGTACGTATATCCATATACAAATGTACGTATATCCATATAAATACCAAATAAATATTATTATAAACCGAATTAACATGTACCAATGCCAAATATTCACTCCGACTTATAATTAATTAACTTCAACAAGTGAATCCTTATGATGGTATTATTGATTTGTTGATTATGTAACTTACTTTCACATGAATATTTACTTGATGTATATTCTAATATCACTCATGTTCAGTTCAACTTATTTGGTATTGTATTGAGCTGTGATGTGTTGAACTGAGCTGTACTGATCAGTTCTATGCTGATGAGTTGTGAATTGTGCTGATCAGTGTTGGGCTGATCAGTGCTGAAAGTGTTGAATAATTTACACTTAACCTGAAGAAAATACATAATGTTTATTACTCAACAAATTACATTTTTACTTAATTAATATTATTTTTATAAAACATAAAAATAATGTTCATTAGAATTTAAATGTGCCGAACTGGACAGTGCGGTGCTGATGAATGCTATGTTGTATTGATCACTAATGTATTATACTGATCAGTATTGATTAGTGTTGTGACATGTTGAAATGTGTTATAATAAGTTAAACTGGATAGGGACTAATAGTTGAGCGTGGTTTAATTTTAAACAAAGGAAGAATTAAAATTGTGATATTTCATGCACCAGAAACAAAGCCAATCATGAGCTATATAGACTTGCATTAATTAGTTGAATATTGACTAAAATGAATGGGCAAGTTCTTGCACTCTTCTAATTAACATATTCTCTGCACTTTATTTTAAGCTGTAGGAGATCAAAAGCCCTTTACCAACCAAACATATTCTCTGCCATCAATTTTAAAACCTAATTAAAGAGATCTCCAATGGTTTCATGTTTTTATACGTTCGAAACAAGTAACATTCCTTCTGTACATATAATTATTTAAAATTCAACGAACTTCAATCTTCAGATACACGCTTCCTTTGTCTTTTATTCTTCTCTTCAAGTTTGTATAAATAGCAGTCGAATATGCAACCTGGAAACCACACCTAAAACTACAGACAGAATCTCATCATGGCTCGATCGCTGCTTCTCTGCTTTACCTTGTTGCAGCTTTTTCTTTCAGCCACCGCCGCCGGTGGCAACTGGGCGGTGCTCCAGCCAAACCTAGGCATAGTAGCCATGCACATGCAGCTTCAGTACACAGACAAAGTTGTCATATTCGATCGTACCAATTGGGGCCAATCCAATATCTCTTTTCCTGGATGCACCCCAACCGCACAAATCGATTGCACTGCGCATTCCGTTGAATACGACGTCGTCAAGAACACCGTCCGGCCACTCCGCGTCCTCACCGACACGTGGTGCTCCTCCGGGGCAGTAATGGCTGACGGAACCCTAGTCCAGACCGGCGGCAACTTCCTTGGCGATCGTGTGGTTAGAGTTTTCCGGCCATGCAAATCCGGTAGCTTGTGCGACTGGACCGAGAGACCCAATGCTCTTCTAGCGTCAAGATGGTACGCTTCAAATCTTCCTTTACCTAGCGGCAAAGAGCAGATTATCATCGGCGGCCGCGGCCAGTTCAACTACGAGTTTTATCCAAAAACTACCGCCAATAACAAACTTTTCGACCTCCAGTTTCTCACACAAACAAATGATCCTGAAGAAAACAACTTGTACCCATTGGTCATCTTAAACACCGATGGTAACTTGTTCATTTTCGCCAATAATAAGGCCATTTTGTTTAACTACAAAACAGGAACCGTGGTTAAAACCTACCCCGCGCTCCCTGATGGTAATCCGAGATCATACCCCAGCACCGGCTCCGGTTTACTTTTACCGCTCAAGAGTGATCTAAACGCTGAGGTTTTGGTCTGTGGTGGAGCTCCAAAAGGTGCATACATCAATGCCGGAAGAGGAGTTTTCATCGGTGCATTAAACACGTGCGGCCGAATCTCGATCAACGGTCCAGATCCAAAATGGCTTATGGAAACCATGCCTATGGCTAGGCTTATGAGTGATATGCTTTTGTTGCCAAATGGTCAGGTAATCATAATAAACGGTGCATCCAAGGGAGCTGCTGGATGGGAAATGGGTCGTGACCCAGTTCTCGCCCCGGTTATCTACAAACCCGACGCAGCTCCGGGAGCAAGGTTCGAAGTACAAACTGCATCTACAATACCAAGAATGTATCATTCTACAGCTCTTCTTCTTCGCGATGGCCGGATTCTTGTCGGCGGGAGCAACCCTCACGACTTGTACCAATTCGGAGCAGGCTCACTTTATCCGACTGAGTTGAGATTGGAAGCGTTTTCACCGGCCTATTTAGATCCTAGCTTTGATTTGTTGAGGCCAAGGATTCTGTCTCCTTCAAACAACGATAAGCTGAGTTACAAGAAGCGGTTGACGGTGAAGTTCACGGTTAGTGGGCCGGTGAAGGCTGATGCGGTTAGAGTAACCATGGTTTCACCTTCTTTCACTACACATTCCATTTCTATGAACCAGCGGTTGATAGTTCTTGGTGGAGCTGGTAATGTTACGGCTCGTGGAAAGTCTCAGTATCAAGTAGAGGTCAACGCTCCAGCCAGCAGCACCATAGCTACTCCCGGCCGTTACCTTCTTTACGCGGTGCACCAGGATATTCCGAGTGCCGGCATTTGGGTCAAGCTGCAGTAAAAATATAATAGTGCGGCTGCGTGAACATATATGGTTTATTTTTACTCCACCTAATAATTATACTTGTGTGATATTTGATTGCTATACATGTATTTAATTATTACTTTTTTTTATTGCACGTCAATATAATAATTCGTTTTTCCAATGTTGTAGTTGGTGAAATGACGTTACTATCATCTATATATCTACAAAATTAAAATCACCAAAAAATCAATTATGCCGTTACATGTGAGGAGGAGACCTCCCGAGTCCCATTAGATAAACTATTATTTCACGTTCCTACTTAATCCCCAAATCCGGACCGATTAAATTTATCCATCCCCAATGCTTCTTCGTCCCGACTAATCATTCATCCCCAAATTTTTCATACCAAAAGATGGACAGATTAATCCTCAATCTTTGAAATGAAAATCGAGCATATGTCTGCGTCTTCGTCGAGATCCAAATGGAGCGGGAAAATCTGTTCGCCGCAATCGAATCCCTAACCATCCTAATTTTTAAGCAAATTGAGCTTTCAGCCTAATTTATTTGTATTTTAGAACAAATGACTCTTTTGACCGTGTGCTTTTAGCATGAAGATCCTAATTTTTAAACAGACTGGGGTTTCATACTAAATTGTTTGTATTTTAAAATAAATAGCTTGTTTTATAAATGTGTGTTTTTTAGCATACACATTCTAATTTTAAGTATATTGGGGTTTCAGCCTACTTTGCTTGTATTTATAAACAAACAACTTGTTTTTAGATGTTTTTTTTTTTAGCATAAACATCCTAATTTTTAATTAGATTGGGATTTCGGCCTAATTTATCTGTATTTTAGAAACTACTTATTTTTTAGTATAAACATCCTAGTTTTTAAGTGAACTGGGGGGCTTCGGTCTAATTTGTGTGTATTTTAGGATAAACAACTTGTATTGTAGCTGCTTATTTTTTAATATAAATATCCTAATTTGTAATTTATAAGTAGATATAGAGTTTTAATCTATTTTGTGTGTATTTTAGGATAAACAACTTGTTTTTAGCTTTGTGATTTTTAGCACAAACATCATAATTTTCAAGTAGATTGCAGTTTCACTCTAGTTGTTTGTATTTCTGAACAAATAATTTACAGTTTAGCATGAATAGCCTGGTTTAAAAATATTCATAAAATAACCTTAGAGTTTAAAATTAAGAATAAAAGGTTTTAAGAATGAAGCATGCATGTGACACAGAGAGAAGGGAGAAAGACATGAATGAGAGATAGTATTTGGACATGGGTCCCATGTAAATGTTTATACCCACATGTGGAAACCCCTCCATTCCCTCTCTCTTCTGCGTGAATATTTTATGTAAAAGCAAGAAGTTACGCGTGAGACGCGCGTGAAACTTTTCATCAGGTGGAACATTTAGGGTGTACTAGTATAATGGTTGTGCTGATGCATGAATATTTATTTTAAATATCATATGTATATATTCATAATTTAATTCATGAAAAATTACATACGAATGTGCATGACATTTTAATTCCTCACTAATGATATATCTCCAATATACCATGTATATTACCTACCATGTCATTATATTAAATTGATTGAATTCTTCCGATATAGGTCTAAATGTTCACAATGTGAGAATGTTAATACAAACAAAATTGATAATTAATACATTTTATTGGATGAAAGACAACTATAACTATTTATGGTGATGAAGATGATTAATTATGTGATTTGTCGTAATAAATATAATAAAGAGACAATTATGGTGATAATGAAAGAAAAATCAGCTAACCTTTTTTAATTGAAAAATAAATTAAGGTAAGTTTAATCAACTTGAATTGAAATGACTTGTTAATGAAATACTTCATATACCTTCCAGATCTATTTGCATCCTCCTCATTGAGCAAGTTTTGGAAGAAAGCAACTCCTTCACTGGCAATCCTCTCTGGATCTGAGGTCCATACCCCACTCCCATTCTTAATCTTAGTGATTGAGGTCCATATCATTAAGGCCAGTTACTATGGAGGAGTTCAAAGGGGCAGTGTTTGGATTAAACAAAAAAGGAGCACCAGGATCTGATGGATTTTCTGGTCATTTCTACACCCACTGTTGGGAGATCATCAAGGAGGACTTGATGGAAGCTGCAAAGGATTTTATGGAAGGAACATGCATGACAAGAGCCATGGCAAGCACCTGGTCTAACATTGATACCAAAGACTCAGAACCCTAGCTCCTTTTCTGATTTTAGACCCATTAGTCTATCCAACTTTACAAGCAAAGTTTTTTCTAAGATCATGATGGAGAGATTCAAGCCAGTATTGGGAAAAATAATTTCACAGGGACGGTCTGCTTTTATGAGGGGTAGGGACATTGCAGATAATATTTTGCATATGCAGGAAATGATAAGAGTACTGAACAAAATCCCAGCAAGCAAGAACATCATTTTTAAGCTAGATATGCAAAAAGCTTTTGACAGAATCTCATGGATTTTTTTAAATTCCATTCTGTTGGCTTTTGGATTCCATGGTCATACAGTCAAGGTGATCATGCAGAAAATTAAGGCATCCTGGTTTTCACTGTTGATAAATGGAGCAGCAACTGGATTCTTCTCATCAACAAGAGGGATCAAACAAGGGGACCCACTATCCCCTTTCTTGTATAATATAGCTACGGAGGCATTTTCAAGAGAATTGAAGAAACTAATCCAGATACAGTACCTGGAACCATTTATAATGCCAAGAGGGACTCAGATCACCTCTCATTTGATGTATGCTGATGATACAGTGATTTTTTCCAGGGTTTCAAAAAAGAATCTAAGGAGAATGAGGAAATTGTTGACAGCCTATGAGGTCAGCTCAGGCCAGAAGGTAAATTTTGCAAAATCTGAGTTCTATGTGCACAAGGATGATACAGTTACTAGAAAAAGAATGATCAAAAGGAAGACAAGGATGAAACAAGGAAAGCTTCCATTCAAGTATCTTGGTGTGCCAATATTTAGTTGGAGGAATAAAGTATGTCATTACCAGCCTCTGCTGGAGAGAATGGAAGGGTTGCTCTCTGGATGGAAGAACAAATGGTTATCATATGCAGGAAGGATCATTCTTCTGAATTATGTCTACCTATCAGTTCCTACCCACTATTTTGCAGTTCTGAAGCCACCTGAAACTGTAATAAGAAGAATGGAGGTTGTGGCTGGAAGATTTTTTTGGGGTGAATCTGAAATGGGAAAGAGGGAAATATGGAGGAGGTGGAGTAAAATGGATACTGGCAAGAGTGAAAATGGACTTGGATTTAGAGATATTAGGGCTACAATCACAACTTTCTCTTGCAAGCTATGGTGAAAAATGCAACAAAATAGCTCCATCTGGTCTGCTTATCTCTGGGCTGCACCTTCCATGTACAAAAATTCACAAACTTGGAGGAGGATCCGCCAGGTCACTGAATGGTCTAATCAGCAAAGTCAAGTGCTTATAGGAAAAGGGACTGCATCATTCTGGGATTCAAATTGGCTAGGAAATGGAGCTTTGTATTACAAATGGCCAGAGGGGGTTCCTATACCTTTTCCTAAACTTAATGTTGCTAATTGCTGTGCTAATAAAGTGCAGGTCTTGACTGCCCTGGAGCCTCACATGGCTACCAATTTAATTTCTATGTTGCAGGAGGCAGAGATTAGGTACTCCCATGAGGACAGGATGGTTTGGAAGTTGGATCTGACAGGACAATTCACTATCAGATCAGCATACAAAAATCTGAAATCTCAATCAGGGGATCCTCACTCAATTAAAAAGGTATGGTCCAAATTGATCCCAGTTCAAATTTCAGTGTTAATATGGAGACTGGTTAATAGCTTAGTTCCTTTTGATAATATAATTATTAAATTTGGGATCAATATTGCATCAAAATGCCCACTTTGTGGAAATTCAGATACCATTGATCACTTCTTTAATAATTGCACTAAAAATATTGCAATATTTGATTTCATCCACAGTGTCTTTCATGTTCCAGTGCCCATTTTCCTCTCATATAGGCATAGGATCTCATTTTATCTTAGCTATAAAGGAGTCACCAAAGCACACACACAACTTTTTATATCTACTGTAATCACAAGCTTCTGGCTTATGTGGTGCAGAAGGAATAAAATTTTGTTTGAGAATAAAATGGACAATGAGCATGCAATGATTCTTCAGATAGCTAAGAAAGTCTCCCTAATATTCACAACTTTCCCTCTCAGTGGAAACTCGGTTAAACATGGGGATCTTTTAATTATGAGTCTGATCCCATTCCTTAGGCAAAAGAAACCTAAGATTGCTAGAGCAGTGAGATGGATTCCTCCTGATATAGGTCTCAAGATAAATGTGGATGCCTCTTATATAAATGGTGTAATTGGACCAGGCCTAATTGCTAGAAATAGTCAAGGTCTAGTGAGTAGAATGGAAATGAAACAGATAACTGCACTATCACCACTACATGCTGAAATTCTTGCACTTCAGTTTGGTTTAGACACTGGCAGGCTACTACAGATTCCTTTTATACTTGAGAGTGATTGTTTGCAGGCCATCAATTGCATTTTAAATCCACACATTTCTCACTGGAGCCTCTATAGCATTTGTTATGATATTCATGAGAGTCTCTGTGGTAAAACAGTACAACATGTGTTTAGGGAGGGGAATATAGTGGCAGATTTTCTTGCCAAATATTCCTCTTCACAACAGTTACAAGGCCCCTTGCTTATGAGTCAGGCTCCCACAGTGCTAAGAAATTCTATCCAGCTTGAGAAAGCAGGCATTCCAAATGTTAGGAATTAAAAACCTTTTGTTTTGAAGCAGATGCTACTGATGTCTACTCTTTCAGGTATCAGAAGACCCATTGATAGGTGATCAATGGGATCCCAGGGACATTTCTGCACTCATGCCTAACTGGAACATCAGGAACTCCATACAAATTTCTGCAACATTTTGGCACCAGTATGCTAGCTTTGGCACAACCACTACTGGAATCCCAGTATGCTAGCTTTGACATGGTACTGGCTTCTCTACAATCCTCCCTTGGCAGACTTGTGTTTCTCTGTGATTCGCTAAAATGCTCGAGGATTAGATTTGTAGTGTTCAGTAGGTACCATAGAATTTACTCTGCCTATTCTTTCATTCATTTTGAGCCATATCAATGGCTATCCAGTTGCTGTAATGAACAGGCAAAAAATAAAAATCTAACCCTTTCAAGTTAAAAAAAAAGAAATGACTTGTTAAAATATCTGTAATAATTGATGTTTAGTAACTAAATGTTGATTAACTTGGCAGCAAAGCTGTGTCGTAGAACATAAATTGGAAACATTTGAAAACTGAGAAGCAAAAAGGTAAAAGAATTCCAGAAAAATGTAACATACCTTTTAAGCTGTTAACTAATTTTAAACATAACAAAATTTTGTTCGTAGCTTTAAAAAACCACAACTACTGTAAACAGAAAAACCAAGAGTTATGGAACAAATTATTACAATGAAAAAGAGAAGAAGGAACAACTAAACATGCAAAGTAAATGATTAAAAACTCGTAAAAGAAATAATAAGGAGACTCCGTCCTCATTTTGAAGATATTTTCTTATCAAAAATATTGATACACCTTCGTCTTCATGCAGAAACATCTGGATCACATTTTGAAGAAAAATATCTTTTCACTATTTTGAGATGTTTTGTAAATCATTCACATACTAAACAACAAACACGCTAATTAAGCAAAATATACATACCTGAGGGATGTTTTACCGGAATTTAGAGAACATAATTTATAGAGAGAGGGCTAATGAAAAAGGTGTAGAGAATTTAGAAATGTTTGCTGTGAAAATATATGAGTCCATAAATGTAGCAGCTTTATTAAGGAGTAATTGGAGTATATGGAATTTAATATATAGATGTTTCACTTTATTCTGGAGAAATTTTGGGAAAGAGGAGCAGAAAACGATTTAGAGCAGATTTATTAAGGAGTAATTGGAGTAATTAGAGCATATTTGTTATGGAGCAGTTTATTATAAAAATAATGTATCAGTTTTTCACGTTATCAGTGGAGAAATTTTAAGAAGGAGTGGAATAAAAAGTTTAAAAAAATTCAAAAAGAGTTGACACATGTCAAATTGTAGTTGATTGTAAAAAATACTCAAAATTCTTAGAAAATGACACGTCAGCTTTTATCATCTTACATTAAAGAGTACTATGGATTCAAAATGTCACGAAATTTTTTTCCTTCTCTCTATCCCTATTCTCTCTCCACTCTTCTTCCTAACTTTCTTGAAAATTCAAATCCATTTCTTGTCCTTAATCTGCGTCCATACCTTCCTCTCCCTTTCTAATTTTCAAAATTTCAAATTTCAAAACAAATTGATTAGAGAATTCAAACTGTGGCTTGATTTACTGGGAATCCACATCACCACTCATAAATCAAGGGCTATAATCTGGGAACGATTCGGACAAAGCCAGTATCATTCCAATTTTGATTTCATGACTCAATTAACGGATGATATCAAGCAACCCGATTCATATTCCTTTTCCAATTGCTTGTTTTTTGGGATTCCTAATTTACAAGTACTCAATCTTCTGGCTATATATTTCCATAATCCCAACCCTCCTGGACACATACAATCCCCATTGTTACTCCCGTATACTACAATTCCCCTCTCTTTAACTATACTTTTCCTGCCTAGCTTGCACCATGGCCGAGGATTTGATTGCTTGATATGCCAATATTAACCGTACACCTGAGAAAGCCGTCCATTTGATTGCCCCAGACTCTGTCCTAAGTGATGAACTTGGAAATCGTTCATCTTTTCTGGCGGCTAAAGTCATTAGCCCTAAGCCCAAGAAAGTAGATGGTATGATTAGCACCCTAATCTGGGTCTGGACCAGGGGCCCTAACCGAGTGTGTAAGCAGAAAGTGATAGGCACCCCCATGGCCGAGAATGCAGCTATGTTTGAGTTTGCAGCAGAAGCGGACCGCGACAAAGTTGTGGAGACTTCACCATGGTGCTATGAAAGTTGTATTGTTGTTTTTGTCAAGACGGATGGGACAGATTTGTTCCGTCACCTGGTCTTCAATGAGAGCCCTTTCTGGGTTCATCTTCACGACGTTCCTCCGATCTTGATGTCTGAACACATGGCAGCACAGATATGTGAGTACATGGGAGACTTTGTAGCTGTCCACATGAACAAATATGGATCATGTATGGGGCCAATTCTCAAATTCAGGATGTTACTCAATGTGTACCAGCCCCTTGCTCGGGTTGTGACCGTGGAATTCCAAGATAAATACTATCACTTCTACTACCAAGAGACTTCCTGCGTTCTGCCAATTGTGTGGTTGTTTAGACCACTCAATCGATGATTGCCCCTCCAGGAGCACTCCACAAGGGGATGCCTTAATGCCATTAGGTTTTGGACAATGGCTTCATTTTGAGAATGATATTCCTTTGCCACAACCAGGACTGGGTCAGCTCCACCGACGCCGTCAGGAAGCTAGAGCCATGCAACAACAAACAACACAGGCTCCAATGTGGGAAACTGATCTAGAACCTCGATCAACAATAATTACCTCCATGTGGGAAACTGATCTAGAACCCCGATCCCCGCTGGACCGTTTGCCCACCTTACACTCTTAATTTGGGGACCACGCGGTAGAAGTACAAAGGTAAAATCGTTTTTATAACAAGGAGTTTGACTTTTCGGTTTCAGGCTCTTTCTGGTAGCTTCTAAGCTTCAATATACTTGAATTTGATCAAATACATTTTTCGATGAATGGGAATTCCAAGTTGATTGTGTTGGTGAAGAATGACTCTCATCCGTGAATAAAGATCACTGACTGGCACATCCTCATCACCATCATTGTTCTTACGTCTTTCAAACTGAACACAAATCTCATTAAGTTGAGAAAATGTCGTAGAAGAAGAAAAATTACGAGCGGTAATTTTCTTTTGAAATGTGAGAGTTAAAGGACGAAGAAAATTTCCAACATTTTTGAATAGTTTATTCATGATTTAAAAACTAAAATGCTAAATAAAAGAATAAATAAATTTGAAAGAAGAGGAATGAAGGAGATGAAGGATTTTGGCGGAAGAAGAATGAAGGAGGTGATAAGTCTTTATATAGAAGATAGAAAGAGAGTGTATGTACATAACACGTATGAAATGTAAATGCAAATTCGTGGTTACATGTAGTCCGGTTTGAACTGAAATTGAAACTGATGTAATTTATTCAGTTTGAATTGGAGTATTGGGTATGAAAAGTCAGTGGTTGTGTCAGGTGTTATCAAGTCAGTGGTTGGAGTATTGAGTTGGGCGTGTCAGGTCTGAAGTCTGAAAATGTTGGAGACTAATCCAGGCATTGTCAAGTCACTGGTTGGAGTATTGAGTTGCAAGGTCACAGAATTTTTCCCCGCTGGGCTGTGGCCCACCTTACACGCTCGAGTTGGGCCTTCGAACGCGGTAGAAGTACAAAGTTGAAATCAATTTTACAGCATTACACCATTAATTTATTTTATCTCAATTATAAACTTTCTGGCAACCGACATGTTTTGAAGGAGCCGACATGTCACTCCTTTGAATAATCCAAATGGTACACCAGCATTCACATGAATCAACAATAATTATCTCAATGTGGGAAACTGATCTAGGACCCGACCCCCATTGGACTTTTTGCCAACCTTACACTCTTCATTTAGGGACCACGCGGTAGAAGTACAAAGGTGAAATCATTTTTACAGCAAGGAGTTTGACTTTTCGGTATCAGGTTCTTTCCTGTAGACTCTAAGCTTCAATATACCGCAGTGAGGTGATCCAATTCTGCCAGAGATAAGAGGTACAGAGCAGATCCTGAACTTGTTTTACTCAAGTAAATGCGATGTTTTCATTTCATTTTGTTTCTACTTGCTGCTTCTCAGCTCAGTAGCGCTAGCGGAGCTTCTCCATCTTGTGGTGGCACTGCGCTGAGTTCCTCCCCGGAGAAGCGTTAGAGGCACTTGCTCGTGACGGTAAGTAATAAGGTTTATGCGATGTTCTCATTTACAATTTGGCTGGACTTGCTCTGGAATAATTTTTTTTTAAATTTGCTATGCATTGATCCTGTTGATGCCCGTTTTTAACTTATGCAGAGTCGAACTGAGTGCTTTCGTACCAGTTGTACCGTTTATTGAATGGAGTCATAGGCTAAGAGTTATAATATGATCTGTATTCGTTTTTTCTGTTTTCTTGTTCCAGTATTTTGTCAGTTGATTTAGCTTGAGTCGGATTATTGATGAGTTTTCTTTATTCTGATGGGTTGCTGAATATTTAGTTGTGTCTTGTATCCTTGCACTTTATATTACAAATTGAATTTCTGCCCTCTATTATAATATTTGCACACACATTATATGAGGTGCTCTCCTTCCATTTTAGAGCTCGCCTACACATCCCAGCTGCAACTTGTGATTTTATTAGGTTCGAATTACTTGAAGTTAGAGGGATTTATTCATGTTGAATGTATGTAAGAATATGGTTTTCCCAAATTTACTTGTCACAGCTGCACTAAATAACACAATAAATTTTGTTTCCTGGATGATTCAATTTTGAATTAAGATATCATTTAGTAATTGTATGTATGATGTTATGTGATTAATCCATTGAAATGGTAATAAGGGATAGGACTTGTGTGAATACTCAATGGTTAAAACACAAACATTTTGTGGGAATCATTTAAATAGTTAAAACACCATGCTTAAACCTTACTAATCTAGCTGCTTCTCTGCTTCATTTGGATCTACCTTGTGTCCTTGTGCATGTATATCATAGTTAACTGGTATGCAATTCTGTTTCTAGTTATATGAAGTATCCTACCTTTGCATCCATCTGATATTTTATCTCTAGTTCCTTCTTTGCTGGTTAGGCCAATTGAGACATGGAGCTGGAGTTCAAATTCCGAAATAATGCAAAGAAGATCTTCCTCGTGTACTCACAGATTCTCATTCTCTCTTCTTCATTTCCCAATATCCACCTCAGGTACTATTTTTTTTCTCAGGTGTTAAACTTTTATTTTGCAGTCCATATGCTTTACTCCTATTGCAAGCTTCCTTGTAATGAAAATTACAATTAAGATAATTTTGGAACCGAGCAGATGTTTGATGTTTGTGAGTGAGAGCTTGAAGCCTAGAACCAATGACATTTTTGGCTGTATGTTCTCTTCCAAGAGCTAATCAACATCGGGAGCTTAAATTGTAGCTTAACATTATTAAAACCTGATACTAAGGTTTGAAATCCTTGCCTTTTTCCTTTAACTGTAATGTAAAATTATTTTTGTTTCTATTTAAGTGTTATTTTCGTTGTGATGCTGATTATTTTGTTTGATTTTTAAGATTAAAATTAACATAAAATTATGCAAGTTATTCATGTTTGTGTTTGTGTTTCGGCGTTGGCGCGTTGTAGTTTTTTTAGTCTTCAAATTTTGATTATGATGTGAGGATTGCTATTTTGCTTTCCGAAGCTCCCATCGAAATTACTTTGATTTGAGTTGTCTGGTAAGTTAAGAGAAAGCGACAAGATGTGAGGCAGGCTAAGTAGATGAAGCCCTTAACATACTATGAGTGCTAATTTCGATGAATTTTAATTTTTCTTATGAAGAACTAAAATTTATTATTATAACATTTTCGATATGGTCATTTGAGGTAGTATAGTATTCCCATTCAGAATTTCTTTATACTTCAGATGTAATAATTCAAGGCCCAAAACTTTCTCCACTTGGATCCTGATTGAAGATTCGAGATCTAATTTGATAGAGCAAGATGGAATTATGACCAAAGTGGTATCAGTGGAAGTTCAGTTTTCAGAAATTAGTTTCTCCTGGTATTATGTACTCTTCTCAAATGGCTACTTTCATTCATTGGTAACGATAAGCTTTCAGTGCTTCAGATAAGATTGTTGATGCAGAGGTTTGATGGTGAAGACTGAAGAGTATGAGTGAGGTAATGACCAACTTGTGCTTCCTGAATTACATCACAACACCGTGGGAGAGCGCGAAACCTGGTGAGTTTGAAAGGCTTGTGTGTAGGGTTGGAGGCAATGTTAAAGTGGGAAAAAACTATTTTTACATATTAATTAAATCATATTTTTGAGAAATGATGAACCTTCACAACTACATTTTCACCAAGTTGTTTAGAGCATGTGTTATCGGAGGTTTCAGAAGAAATTTTTAGGTAAAGAATCTGAAGAGAAATTGAATTCTAACCCATTATGGAGGAATTCTAAATTATTTTACAGTGAATCACGGGAAGAATTTCAAGGTGAGACTACTTCTGCGTAACCATGAAAAACATGTCCACTTGTGCTTCTTGGGTCCCAGATGAGTGGTTTGTTTGATTTCCTAAAATATGACCATTAATTAATATCCACCTTATTACTTCTAACTATATTACATGCCTTAATTTTTGGAGAAAATATCATCAACTACCAACTTTTTTCTGACTTTTTATGAAAATTTTTATGTTTTTTAACAATTTTTAATTTAAACTGTATTTTTAATTAATTAAATATTTTAAATTTTTTATTAAAACTTTTTGCATTATAACATATTTTACTATATTTTTACTTTAAAATGATCAATGTTTTAACACAAAAATATATCATTGGAGTGTAAATACATAATGATAGTTTCATAGAATTTAGGAAAGTTGGTCTTTCAAGAGATTTTGCATTTTTTTTAATTCCATAATTTATGCATACATTTAACCCACACCACATTTTCATAAACATTGTTTAATTTTGTTACATGGATCTTTGATATAGTAATTTCAATATTTTTTATAATGTAATAATTTGAAGTAAGTTCACTTTATTTAAATTCATATTATTCTATATAATTTTAAATTTTATATAGTTATCACTTTAACATCTTAGTTTAGTAAGGTGTTAATTATATATATTGATATAAAGATTTATGATAATGTAAAAGATAAAAATTGATGAGTTGGATGAGAGAGAAATTTAGGTGGGACATGAATGAGATGATGTGGAAATCAAATAAGAGTTTTTATGATAGTGAAAAATGATTTTTTGGATGAATTTTTAAGAGATTTTTGGGGAAAATGCTGAAAGTGGGGTTTTACCATAGTACATGCTCTTAGGTGCAGTTAAAGATACAAGTCCACTGTTACATTACGAGGTTTGTGTTGGAGTTGCGTGGCTGGAAAGTACTTGAAACATTATAAAGCAGTTTAAGAAATGGTCACAGGGTTGATTCAATCAATTATGCTGGTGATTTTTCTTGCAAGTATATAGGAGCCAGGAAGTGTCAACCGTCATTATCTTGCTCCATAGCAGAGCTCTGGATATTTTTAACATGTGCTCTTGGCGCCACATTTTTCATACTTCAGGTTTGAAATCAGAACTTTCAATAGTACATTCTGCTTTTCGTTTTATGAAAAACTGTTTGGTACGTCTTTGAAAGCAGACGAGCTCTCAAAATAAGTCCTTTTTTCATCTCTATTGCGGTGTTATTTCTACAGAAGGGCCAGATTTAGATGCAAAATGGACTCGTGTAGATAGTGACGGCATATGGTTAGTTTCCCTGAGGAGAGCACTGGAGGGTGAAACCTAAAATAAAAGGATGGAATTATATTTGTTTTGAAGAGTGGTTGCTTTTGCTGATTATGATGTACTTTGATTTAGCCAGAAATTATGATGTATATTTTGATGTAAGTATGGTGTACATTGAAAATCAACCCACCCAGGATCCATCCTTTTCGCCAACATTCTTTGATAACATGAGTAGCTATTGGAAGCAATAATGTAGCTAAAAAGGATAAATTTAGCTAAAAATTCTATTATACAGTAACTGTTGGGCATGCTCTTGGTAAAATTCAGATAACTTCACAGTTTACTCCAACAATTTCACACATGGGAATATTATAGGTTTAGTGGAATTGGACAGAAGGGGCCTCCCTTACATTAAGAGAGTTTGATATCTTGAACTGGTGTCAATGATACAAAGAAGGAGGAGACAATTTGTTGCTGAAAGATGTGATCTACATGTCAAGTTATTTCTAGTGGAACCCCGTGCTCGTCGGCAGAGTTGATTTTCGATTTGACAATCCCTAAATTTTTTGTGAGTAGTGAGTCCTTTCATCCTCTCATCTGCAGAGTTGTGAGTAGTGATTCTAAATTGCTTGTGAGAGTGTTGGCATGGGTGAACATTTGATTTGACTCTACTTAGCAAATTCGTACTAGTAGTGCTGATTGTATCAATCCAACTATATACAAACTTTTACCTTTACATAAGATTTTTATTGGTTTTGTGAGGCAAATAAAATATCACCCCGGTACTCCATAGTGGTTACAAATTAAAAATAAAACTATTTTAACACTTTACTAAGAGTCACTACTACAAAGGGGTGGATGCAAGGCACATATTTAAGGCGTTTGATGGGGGCGCGTTTTTTTACGCCTTGATTGACAGTAGCGAGTTCACTACCTCTTCAAGCTAGCAAAAAAAAATTACATTCAAGACAGAAAGAGGCAGTTAAAGGCGGAACTGGGATTTGACGTTAAAAGATACTTGACCAAGGCGGAAAAAATGTATCCGCCTTAAATTGAATTGGTTGTTGCGATCTCGTAACCTTTGTAGTAATATAAACGTGTCTGTAGTGATTTCGTAGCTTAGCTCGGTAGTCGTAGGTTTGTTCGTTGCGATATCGTAAGCTTTGCTAAACCCTAATTTTAGCAGGCGAGGATATGGGAGATGTCGTAACTGGGACGGTAGTATATTGCGTTTGCTGTTACGGTATCGCTTCTTAAAAGGTCAAATTTGTCATTGCTCAATGTACAGTGCATGTGAGGGTGATTGAAATGTTACGAGGTCGCTGGCTACTCAAATGTGTGAGCAAGGTCGTAGCGAGTTCGCAACAGACTCTGTATGGGTCACAGATTTAAGTTGAACTGGCCGTTCTAACTCCAAAAACAAAAACTTTAAAAGGGTCTAAACAGGTGGGTATTGAAGGGTGATCACTTGAAGTGTTCTCGGAGGTCTCATTGTTCCCGTGTTGGTGTAGGTAAGGTTTAACTTGCGTAATGTACTGGCTTGTCTCTTGATTTTGGTTGATTTTATGCATAATTTTTGGTTGCATTTTGGTTTATCTTGGTTGTTTTGTTAATGCAGTGTGTAGTTTATGTGTTGATCATCTAAAGTCAGTGGGTTAGTAGTATTGTGTAGCTGTTTGTCTGATTTGTGAATTATGGACCGCGAACGAATAATGAAGGAGAATGCTCGATTATCGAAGGAGTACTTAGATTTGGTTGAACAGTTCTTAGATGTTGGGTTGCGACATTGTAGACAGAACAGCATAGGAGGGGTTAGATGTCCATGCAACAAGTGTAGAAACAACGCCATATTTGAAGATATTGCTGTCGTGCGTGAACATTTAATCTGTAAAGGTTTTGACAAATCCTACACAGAATGGGTTTGGCATGGGGAAGGCCATTATGGAAGTGACCAGGTGGAGATGGAGGAGGGAAGCCCCGAGGAAATCCTGCAGTATAATGAACAGCTTTCAGACATGTGCGACGATGTTGTTATGTAGTTTGTTGGGAAGAAAAGTATGCCGGAGGCAATGTATGACGATAAAAAGACAAGCTTATATGTTGGGGCTAAGCATTCTAGACTGGGAGCAACATTGTTGTTAATGAACCTAAAGGCAAGGCATGGTCTTTCTGATAAAGGAATGACGGAATTGTTAGAGTTGGTTAAAGAGTTACTTCCTCAGGACAACTTATGTCCTGACAAGGTTTATGCAGCGCGGAAGATATTGTGTCCTATGGGCATGGAGTTTACCAAGATTCACGCATGCCCGAATGATTGTATGTTGTATAGGGGGATTGTTGATTCCTTGAGGGATGATTGCAAGGTATGCGGTGAGTCTAGATGGAAAAAGAAGGAGGGAAAGGTCGAGGTATGTGGAGAAACAGTGACAACATCGACAAAGCAAGGTCCTGCTAAGGTGATGTGGTACATGCCCTTGAAACCGAGATTGACGCGTTTGTATGCCAATCCAGTTGATGCAAAATTGTTAACATGGCATGCCGATAGGGTTCGAGAGGAAGATGATGATATTATATCTCACGCTTCTGATGGTGATCAGTGGAAGAAGATTGATGCTATGTACCCAGAATTTGCTGACGAACCTAGACACGTGCGCTTAGGACTATCTACTGACGGAATGAACCCTTTCGGGAACATGTCCAGCACCCACAGTTCATGGCCAGTGATGCTTGTTATTTATAATCTACCTTCATGGCTGATGATGAAACGAAAGTATGTGCTTTTGAACACTATAATCTCGGGGCCTAGGCAACCTGGCAATGACATTGATGTATATCTAGCACCTCTCATTGAGGAGTTGGAATCCTTGTTTAAGCATGGGATTCATATTCCTAACGGAAGTTGAGGGGACGCGACATTCCAACTTAAAGCCATGTTGATGTGGAGCATCAATGATTTCCCTGCTTTGGGTAACCTTGGAGGGTGTTCTGTGAAAGGGCATTTTGCATGTCCCGTTTGTGAGAGCCATACTAGTCATTGTCAATTAAAGCACGGTGGTAAGCCTGTTTATCTAGGTCATAGACGATTTCTACCTAGAAGCCATCCGTGGAGGAGTGCAAAGAAGTGGTTTAACGGTCAGGAAGAGCATGGTTTTGCCCCAGTCCCACTATCAGGTACTGAAATATTGGAAAAGGTAGCGGGCATGGAGTTTGTGTTGGGAAAGGGAAAAAAGCGCTCAAACTACGATTTGGAAGAAATGTTCGATTTTTTTCAAGCTCGAATATTGGGAGCACTTGGATGTGCGCCACTGTCTAGATGTCATGCACATAGAGAAGAATGTATGCGAAGCTTTGGTTGGGACGCTATTGAATACACCGGACAAGAGTAAGGATGGATTGAAAAGTAGAAAGGATTTAGTCAATCTTGGCATAAGGACGTCACTTGCTCCCGTTCAAGAAGAAGCAGGTACGGCATACTTACCACCTGCTTGTTATTCCTTGTCATCTGAGGAGAAGGAGAGTTTTTGTAGAACTCTAAAATCAGTAAAGGTGCCTTCTAAATATGGTTCGAACATTAGTAGTTGTGTATCTACCGCCGAGTTGAAATTAGTGGGAATGAAGTCGCACGATTGCCACAACCTGATGCAGGATTTGAATGTCATTGCTCTGAGAGGTTGCTTGCCTTCTCACGTTGGAGACGCAGTTGCAAGGCTTTGTTATTTTTTTAAACAAATATGCCGCAAGAGAGTAAGCCGTCGTAAGTTGGATGAATTGCAGGATATGGTAGTTGAAGTACTGTGCAGGCTAGAGATGTATTTTCCCCCTTCATTTTTTGACATAATGATTCATTTGATAGTTCATTTGGTGCAGGAGGTGAAGCTGTGTGGACCGGTGTACTTGAGATGGATGTACCCATTTGAGAGGTACATGAGCATTTTCAAGCATTTTGTTAAGAATCGTTATCGACCGGATGCCAATATAGTGCAGCGATATGTCGCGGAAGAGGTAATAGAATTCTGTACCAACTATTTACAGGATGTACCTACTATAGGACTGCCAGTCTCCAGACACGATGGTAGATTGGATGGTGTCGGACTACGCCATAAGTCTAAATTTAGTCCTTCTTCCGATGAAATATCTACAACACATCTGTACATTCTGCGCAACCATCATTCAGTGAGTCGTTATGTTGATGTTCACCTTAATGATATTAGGTCAGCACACCCGAGCTGGTCGGAACCTAGAGTTCTAGAAGCTCATTGCAGAGACTTTACTAGTTGGCTGAAAATACATGTGCAGAATGGCGGTCAACACCCCGACGTTGTAAAATGGGTTGCCAAGAGACCCCTAGGCACAGTTACGTCGTTTAGCGGGTATGATATTAATGGATACACGTTTGGTACTAAGTGGAGTGATGATAGGTCTGCAACTCAAAATAGTGGGGTATCAGTACCTGGAGAGGGTGATAATGGTTTTTTTGGTACCATTACTGATATATGGGAAATGGACTTTGTTCATGTCCGAATCGCATTATTTAAATGTGAATGGGTAGATCAAGGTGAAGGGGTGCGCACAGAGGATTTAGGCATGACTCTAGTTAATAGAGGAATTCTCAGGTCTAGGGATGATCCATTCATCATGGCGGCTCAAGCTCATCAGGTATTCTATGTGGAAGATCCAACTGATGCTCGATGGGAGATCGTTGTTGATGGTAAGAAAACATTCATCTATGGTGACGGCTTGTTCGACGATGACTCCACTGTTTCTACCGACACCATTCCGCCCTCGGTGTACGAAACTCTGGAGGAGGATGATGACATTGTTTGCGCGTCGGTGTGCAGAATGGATCATGAGGAAGGTATGTGGATTAATCCTGCGGGGAAAACTACAAAGAGGAAGGGGAGGCAATCAAAGAAGAAGAAGAGTAAAAAGAGTAAAAAACAAAAGTAGCTATTTGATAACCATTGTTTTTGAATATTATGCTGTATTTCATGGTTCATGTAGTTAAATTTTGATTTAATTAATGTTAGTACACTAAATCTTCTAATTCTTAAAAAAATTGTACACTGCTGTAGACGTGGCGATACCGTAACGAAACACGCTAGAAACCAATGCATGTTAACTTATTGCGTTGCGAGTTCGCAACATTGGCGAACCGGTTACGCTTTCGCAACAAAAAGCTGCAATTCGCAGATAAGTTTCTGTCTCTTGAGTCAGACAGGTTACGATCTCGCTTGATTTAATCAAATTTGTATAAATTTGATTAACTAGAACTAGTGAATTCGCTAGTAGCTCGCCAGGTGAGAAACTTGATACTGGCGAGATTGCTAGTATAAAGCCACATACCAAAAAATTAGATTTAACTCCTTAGTAAAGTGGTGTTATATTTTGAAAATTTAGCCACACTAAATAAATAATGGAAGTTTAAATAATCAAATATACATAATAAAATAGATGACATTCAAATTCAAATATTCTTTGCAATGTTGTTAGACAAACTGTTAAAAGCAAATTGAAAATGAAATTGTTTGGATTTGAGTACAAGTACTAGCCAACATGAACAAATGCAAATCTAATCATCATTGCTAGGAGGTGGTGTCTGTGATGGTGCTGGTGGATCCCCCTTCGATTTTTTCCTCGCACTAGCCCTTTCAATGCCACGTATCACCTTCTCCGTTAACCAGTTTTCGTGATTGATTTTGGCCACTTTATCCCTGAAAAGGTCGATTGTCTCTTCTACACCCTTGTAGTATGCCTCTGAGGGTACACCTGTTCATGTAAGTGAAACAAAAAAAGGGTGAGTATAGCAAATAAATTGTATAAAACAGAAAATAAACTGTAGGGGTTTAGTTTGGCTAACCTTCGACGTTCTCTCTGACTTCTTCAGGATTAAGCTGTAGCGGTTTCTTGGGTCCATCCGCTACTTTCTGCCACACACCATCAATCAACTCAAACTTACCTTTCCTCTCAAAATATGACATCGTATAGAAGCAACACTCCTGGGCTATTGGAGATAATTTTATCTTGGGATGCACTGAGGTAAGAAACATGGTTATGAAATTACCGTAAGGGAGCTTCTTGACTGTCCTATTATTTTCGACCACACTTTGTCTCATGTGCTCGAAAATGACATGGCCCGGGTTCAACTGTATCTCCTCCATGACGCAGTAAAATATGCTCACAGTAGTATAGTTCATCTCGGTGATCCAACCACCCTTAGGCACGACACTCCTAGCGACCATCTCATAAACATTCCTCTCCTCACCACTAAGTTTATCCAACTTATAAGATCTAGGCACCCCTAAATCGTCAGCATCTCTATCAAAGTACTTCTTAGCATACTCTACAACTTGGGCTCGATCCAAAACCCCACACTCAGGCCATTGTTCTCTAATGTAAAACCCCGGAGGGGGTTGGTTGCTATAGTCCTCATCGTTTTCGTTAACAGCATAGGACACGTTCAATGCCTTGTTAAAAAACTCCTCCCCAATCTCGTAGTCCTTCTTATTAACCCTGGTGAACCACCTACCCGTCTCCTTTTCTTCCTCAATCAACTTGTGAAAATTAGCATAAAATTGGCACGTCTCATCCTTATGTGCCGGATAATTCAAACCTAACAAGTCACCCAACTCATGAAATTGAAATATCTTTAACACATTCCCCAAATCTAGTTCTTCTATCTGATCAAAATCAACAACATAACAATCTAGCAATTGACTATGCTCCATGTAATTAGAATAGGCTTGGGATGCATCAAAACTTACAAACCTTTGCTTATCATACTTGGTTGAACTTGTTCCCGCCGTCGCCCGGGGCTGAGATCCCGTCGCCCGTGGCTGAGATCCCGAAGCCCGACCTTCATCACGTTGGGCACCATGCACAAACGGATTGGGTGCCAAATTCTTCGTCCTTGCCATTGCTCTTGTCGGATGGGTATGTGAGATTTTGGTTTGTTTATTTTTTCTAAGCTCTGAGACGTTCGATCGATGTTAGAAATCAGAAGATCCCCAAATTTGATATTTAAAGCTTCGCGTCTTGCGATATCGTCACTGCCAAGACAGCTTATATTCAGGTTGGTTACGATTTCGTAACAGATTTACACACAAAACTAAACGACGCCGTGTAACATGCTATTTAAGTTTTGTTGTTCGTAGTGTCAATCTTTGTTGTTACGAACTCGCAAGGGTAGACAACGTACGCTGCGATATCGCTACAGAGTCTCTAACTAGGCTCTGTTGACAGAATACGGCTTGTTGCGATGTCGGAAGTTCCTCGTAAATGTGTGCTAGTTAGTTGCGCTATCGCTGGGTGTTCTGTTCATAATAAATCATCATGAAACGTGACAATGACGATCTCGCTAGGACCACGCACTATACAAAAAGTGAATGCTTTTTCTTATACCATATTGTCTCTTAGGATGAATAAATAAAATGTAAGGGACAATATATCAAAACAAGAAAAAAATACATGTACATGTGCCAAAATGTAAAACACAAGTTCATTACAATAGAAACAAACTGGTGATACAAAAATACATAGTGAAGAACAAACAACTAATACTAGTAGATCGTTCGTTCACCGAGGACATGAAGCAGTTCCTGATCGCAAGTGCATGCATCACAGGTGATGTCCGCCGGATCAAGGGGTGCCCAAGGATCGTACCTCTCAAACTTATTGAGGCCAGCATGCGGAATGCAGCAGATCGGCCTAGGCCTAACTGCTACTTCTGAGAAGTACCTGACGTAGTGTCTCCAACCCCAAGCGTATCTCAGACCTCTTTTGACGCGTTGCCGAGCTAGACAGAGGCCCTGTTTGTCGGTTCTCTTCATGGTTGTGATGACATTCATGCCTCTTTGAATGTCACCTTCGCAGATTGCAAAAACAGCCAACACATAGGTCGACGGTGTGTGACCTACTGCAGAAGCTTCGGTGAGCCACTGTCGAGCCCACTCAGTCGCTCTTCCGCTCACGTAGCGACGAAGAACCCAATCGAACTCAGCACAAATCAATACCAGATTTATCATGTCATCTGGTAGGGCGCTGAATAGAGACACATCCATTGGAAGCAGAAGGCAAGGAATATGAGAAGGCAGAAGAGAATGTGTGAATGAAGGGTCTAATGAGGTTCTAAATAGAGAAGGGGTTGATATTTAAAGGGTTGAGGTGCTCCATTATTCAAAAATATGTCAGAGTTCCTAGACAAAAAGCAGTCACTATGGTATTAATGGAAGGAAAATGTAAAGGCATTCTCACCTTTCCATGGACACCCCATGCAAACCCCCAAAATAAATTAATTACTGATGGAATTTAGAAGGTTTTTACTGATGTCACAGGTCAGACAAAGCCCAATACTTACAGCCCAATATACAACCAAAAGCCCTTATCTCGTTGCGTGACAATTGTGTGAAGCTTTTGTTGTTACGAATTCGCTAGAGTATCTCACAACAGGCTCTGTCGACTGAGTACGACTTGTTGCGAGGTCGCTACTATAAGTTACACATGTAGCGATCTCGTAAGAAAGATCGCCAGCATTTGTCCCACATCGGCTGATTAGTTGGTGATTTTTCAGTTTATATACACTTACATTTTACAAGGGTTCGATAAGTCGCCGACCAGCGCAAACTGAACATGAAACACCAAGGCTGAGGCCCAATACTTACATAGGCTATGGCCCAATACTTACACAAGCTAATGCCCAACACTTATACGCCCAATATAGACCCAAACCCAAAAACCATTTTTTGATGGGTTCTTATCATGTAGCAAACTCGCTACGGAAGAATCATTCAAATTGGTAGCGAGTTCGTAACCCAAAAAGCCTTTTTTTTTTAATTGAACTACTAACTAGCACAATCGCAACCCCGTCGCCAACTGGTTTTCTGGGTTATGTGGGTTTGTGGGTCTGCGAGTTTGTGGGTTTAGGGTTTAGGGTTTAACTGTGGTAACGTGTATACTAGCGAATTCGCTACTACACAAGCTAATTAGATTGTAACTAAAAAATCAAACTTTTTAATTTTTTATTAGCAATTTTCACATTCTAACATATATATATTTTATATAGATGCAATACAATACTCTATTTGTTAAATATCCATCATGATGTGTAGTAGCGAATTCGCTAGTATACACGTAGTTCATGTGTGAAGCTCTACTATGCTGTTGTCTCTAAAGGTAAGCGATGGATAGCGTTTTCAAGCGTACACATGATGTGTAGAGTTTCTTATTGTCTTACAATTAAAGACTAAGTTTCTTAAAACTCTTTCAAATTATGTAATTGCAGATTAAGTGACCAAATCCCTATCCCGTTCTACATGAGCATACGACGGAACAAATGAAAATTATTCTTAAAATAGAATGATTAGTGTCTTATAGCATCATTTCGTTTAAATCGTTATTTAAAGATGTATGAGTGCATTAAAAAAAAGAAAAATCTTAAGTAGGGTTCTAGCGAGCATTTGTAGCGAACTCGCAACATCCTAGTTACGATGCTTTATGTCAGCTTCTCAGTTACGATGTCGCTAGAAGGATAAAGTAGAGCATAAAAGGCAATCACATGAGCACGTAACGACTTCGTAAATAGCCACATCAGGCGTAACGAGAGAGTTCCGAGTTCGCAACGAGGTAAGCTAGAATAAAGTAAACACGTTATAGAACAGAAAAACCCTACACTTTTGGCATCTTATCCATCACTTCTTACGGGTTTCATCTCCAAAAGTTCAAACTTTTGCACATCTTCTCAAATCTCCTCAACTTTCTTCACATCAAATCTCCATTACCCATCCCATACATGTTGGACACATCAATTGTGTCAAAACAAAGTGGAACTAGCCACTAATTGCATCCAAAAGATTGGTAAGTTTTGCAATAAATTCTCAACCACATTTTTGCCTATAGTTTTTGCAATTAATGTCAATCTTTATTTGTTCTTGTTCAATTTGGTAACATCCTTTGTTATGGGTAGGAGAGGGACAAACAAGGTAGACCATCCCCAACCAAAATAATCAATTCCACCGACACAACTTTGTCATATACCAAAGGTACGATTTTTTTCATTCTTATATGCTAAAAATTTGATTTTCTTGTACATAGTGCCTCCATTTATCATGTTATTACTAAATATCATGTCAGAAGCATGTCCTGAACGAAAATCAAGATTTTTGTTTAAAATTATCCGTAGCTAGCTTAGCCCTAAATTTTAGGATTATGAAATATAATGTTTTTACTACAAAGTACAACTTTGATTTATTAGTATTTTGTTAGTCATTAACTAAATTCAATATACAAAGGAAAGCTTAATGGAGAGCCCTTCAAGTTCCGTTAACTCCGACTCAAGTGGGGGGGAAAATGTTGTTGGCGGTTCAAGTGAGGTTTGAAGACAACGAGAAGTGACTCGCGCATCGAAAGAAGCTCAACTCCTCACACATTGTCGCGAATTAGAGATTAGGATCGATAACAAAATACTAACACATGTCAAGTTTAATGACATTGGTGTTGCTATTTCACCCGTAGATGATGCCGCGCGATGGTCGAGTTGGTGTGCTAAGACGGGTAGGATACGCACACCATTAGACACAACGGATTGGAGGCTACTAAGCATCGACATCAAAAAGGATATATGGAAGGAATGCAAGGTTAGTGTGGTACTTGTTATTTTTAATTTCAATTGAAAATTGTGAGTGTGACTATTTTTATGATCACATTTGTAGCGCCCCTTTATTATCGAGGCAACATCCTATGATCAAGTGAAAAAGAAGGCTCTTCAAAGTGAAAAGGAAGGCAACATCCTATGACCAAGACAATTTACATAGGCCCATATCTAGAGGGGTTAGTTTTCTTTGTTACAATTGGATATTTGCACTTCGTAAACATTATAATCTTCGAGACGGGTTCTTACATTTTCATTTCTTAAAATATGTAGCGGCCATTGGAGTTTTGTAGCTATGATACCATCTTTGAAGCGAGTGTATTGGATGGACCCGCTACACTTAGGTCCATCTACAAAATTTGCAGATTTATTAGAGGTTGCTATGCATAGTGCACATGACGACACACTACTTCCCTTTAACCTTATACAGATTCAGGTGACAGTACAAATCCAATGCTCATTTAGTTCCACTATGATTTCATTTCAAATCATTTGTTATACTTCTTCACTTTCAGCACCGAAAGCAATTGTCAAATTGGGAGTGCGATTACTATATGATGTTGTACGCAAGCGAGTGTGTAGCTGGCCTTGTTCAAGATAATCTGGAATTACATCGCGTAAGCATTCTTATAACCTACTTATTGTACCTATTACTATCTACGTTGCATTCAATAGTATTAAAAACACATTTCATATTCTTAGATTATCGAGGAAAATCATGCACCGTACACCAAGAAGGAGTTGGGGGATGGTAGAGATGCATTGGCTAGACACTTGGTCCTTATTAGATCTCGGTACATCTCTAGGCCTCACATTCCCAATAAAAGCTAGTTTCTTTTTTCGTCAAATGGATGCATATACTTTTGAGTTCCATTACTTGCATTAGTTTATAAATTGTGGCTTGATAGTGTTTCATGTTCATGTTTTGTGCTTAGATACCATGCATCTTGCAATTGACAGCTTAGACAATTAAAATGAAACCCAATTTTAGTGGAAATGGGTGGAAATGGCTCAAATCCTATAATTTTGTGACACTTACGAATTACCTGCGAGTTCGTAACATCTCTCGCCCGTAACATTAAAATATTTGCGATCATCTTGTACTATCGCTACTTTAATCGCCAGGATTATATTTCTGATCTTAGTTTTTGCGCCATCGCTACCCAATCGCTCGTTCTTCTCTGCCTCTCCAATCTGATCTCTGTCGAGCTCGTAACCATACACGCCAATGCCAGGCGAATGTCTAGCTTACTCGTAACGTCATTTTTTTTCTCGCTCACCCAGTGCTAAAACGACGTCGTTTAACCTAAGCGAGATTAGTAGCGAATTCGTTACTACACAAATAAGCGATATTACTTACGATATCGTTAACTCTCTCGAACCAACAACTTTTATTATATTTTTATAATATCATTTTCACAATTTTTACATTTTTATGAAAAACAATTGTTCGGTTGCGACCTCGCTACGGTGTTGCTAGCGAGTAGCTAGTGGCTGTCGTAACCTGACTCATTTTGATTAACCGAAATTGTTTAATTTGGGTTGTAACGAGTTCGCTACCTATAACCGAGCGATTCGCCTCTAGTTTTCGTAACTTGTCTCGTCAGCAGATAAATATATGACAAACTAGGAACTCTTACGAGATCGTAACTACTATTAGCGATCCGCACGGTGGAAGTCGTAACCAGTCTCGTACACATTCATAACAGTCTAGGCTTTTCAATGTAGCGAACTCGTTAGTATTCCATCTGGCGATCCGTAAGCTGCTGTCGTAACATAACAATCAACCATTTGTTTGGGACCAGCGTTTGCTAGTTACGGTTTCGCAACGAGCCAATTCATATCATACATACGTTCACACTAGCGAGTTCGTAAGCCTTTAGCAAGGCGTATAAGCCTTCATCCAAGGCGGAAACAAACGTCTTAAACCCAAAAACATCTAAGGCGGAAGAGGAACCGCCTTAGATGATTTTTCTCATTCAAGTCACTACCAGAGAAGGCATTTGTTTTCTGCCTTAACACATGAAGGATGAACTGCCTTAGATGGCTTGATATTCTAGTAGTGAGTGTACTTTAAGTACTAAAAAATTGCATCACGTTAAATAATAGTTTTAAAAGCATTGCGTTTATAGGCGACGTTTTTGTTCTTTTGAGTTTACTTTTCACTAAATTAAAATGAAAATTAATACATTAACACAACTAAATTATACCTAAATTTTATGAAATTGTAATTTTATCGAATTAAACTTAACTGATTTACTAAAATGTTCCAGTTTTGCATATATATGGCCTTATACTCTTCAAGAATGATTACTTCATGGAATTAAAAAATAGTTTTTATTATTACATTGAATCATATATAATACAAACAAACAGAAATGAATGTAAAATATGACACACTTGGAAAAATAAATATACTACATAATCACTCAAGTATAAGGATAATAATTAATTATACTAACTCTCTGATCATGCAACGGCGTGTGATATATGTTAATCACTGCAACTTGACCCAAATGCCTTCGCTGGGAATATCCTGGTGCACAACGTAAAGCAGGTAGTAACCGGGAGTGGCTATGGTGCTGCTGGCCGGAGCATTAACAACAATTTTATACTCCGACCTACGAAACACCGGCATCGCAAAGTTACCAAGTATTCCTCCTCCAAGAACCAACAGCCGCTGGTTCATTGAAACCGAATGTGTAGTAAACGACGGTGAAACCATGGTTACCCTGACCTTATCAAGTTGCACCCGGCCACTAACCGTGAATGTCACCGTCAACCGTTTCCCATAACTCAACACACTGTTCGATGCAGGTGAAATAATCCTTGGCCTCAACGAATCAAAGCTAGAATCCAAGTAAGTCGGTGAAAACGCTTCCAATCTCAACTCAGTCGGATAAAGTTTGTCTGCTCCGAATTGGTACAAGTCATGAGGGTTGCTCCCGCCGACGAGAACCCGACCATCGGGAAGTAGAAGAGCACTGGAGTGATACATTCTAGGAATAGTTGATGCAGCTTGTACTTCAAATCTCGCACCCGGAGCTGCATCAGGTTTGTAGATAACCGGGGAAAGGACGGGGTCACGGCCAAATTCCCATCCAGCAGCGCCTTTTGATGCACCGTTGATTATGAGGACCTGGCGATTAGGCAACAAAATCATATCTCCCATTAGCCTAGCTAAAGGCATGGTCTCCATCACCCATTTTGGATCTTGACCGTTGATTGAAATCCGGCCGCACGTGTTCAATGCTTCGACGAAAATTCCTTTTCCGGCGTTGATATATGCACCTTTGGGAGCACCGCCACAGACCAAAACCTCAGCGTTTAGGTCACTATTGAGCGGTAAAAGTACACCGGAGCCGGTGCTGGGGTACGACCTCGGATTACCATCAGGTAATTGCGGGTAGGTTTTCACCACGGCTCCTGTTTTGTAGTTAAACAGAATGGCCTTATTGTTCGCGAATATGAATAAGTTACCATCGGTGTTTAAGATAACCAGAGGGTACAAGTTGTTTTCTTCAGGATCACTTGTCTGGCTGAGAAACTGAAGGTCAAATAGTTTGTTATTGGCGGCGGTTTTTGGATAAAATTCGTAGTTGAACTGGCCGCGGCCGCCGATGATGATCTGGTCGGTACCGCTAGGTAAAGGCTGGTTTGAAGCATACCATCTCGACGCTAAAAGAGAGTTGGGTCTCTCAGTCCAGTCGCATGTGCCGCCGGAATTGCATGGCTGGAAAACCCTGACGACACGATCGCCAAGGAAGTTACCGCCGGTCTGGATTAGGCTTCCGTCGGCCATTACTGAGCCGGAGGAGCACCAGGTGTCGGTGAGCACTCGGAGGGGACGAACGGTGTTCTTGACGACGTCGTATTCAACCGAGTGTGCAGTGCAATCGTTTTGCGCGGTTGGGGTGCATCCAGGAAAAGAGATATTGGATTGGCCCCAATTGGTGCGATCAAATATGACGACTTTGTTCGTGTGGAGGAGCTGCATGTGCATGGCTACTATGCCAAGGTTTGGTTGCAGCACCGCCCATTCGCCGCCGGCGGCATTAGCTGCTGAAAGAAACAGCTGCAACAATGTTAAGCAGAGAAGCAGAGATCGAGCCATGATGAAATTTTGTTGATTTAATTTGGGTGTGCTTTCCAGGTTGCATATTCGACTGCTATTTATATGAGCTAGATGATGAAATGACATGAAGTCAAGTTTTCTGATGTTCATTGCAAAATAATTTGTTCATTAATAATGTAACGATCGAAGGAATAATATTTTGTTTAAAAATGAAAAAAACAATTCTCTATCTGATTGAAAAACTGATCAGACTGGAGATATTTGGTTGGTACGTAGAGGGCTTAAACTAAAGTGCAGAGAATATGTTTGGTTTTAGTTTGGTGCTTGATTTCAACTCATTCCATAGGCGGAAAGAATGTTCCCTTTCCTAATTATTACAATTATAAGTCAACTTATAGGAAGTTTACAGCTGATATATATATATATATATATAGTTTCTTGGGGTGAAGGCAAGATCACAATTAATTTAAATTTACTCATTTGTTATCACAATTGCATAAAAAATATATTTAATTCTGTTACAAAGTCCCTTTTTAACGCAGAAAAGCATGATTTATAAAGGTTTTTTCTAGAAATATATTCTATTCTATCAGAGTGACAAAAAATCCCCAACAATTAATTATAATAAATGAAAACACGTCTGAATATATAACTAGCCAGTTCTACCAAATTATAAATTTTTTTTGTAAAGAACTTGTAAAAACCACGCACTACAGCTATCACGGCGCAAGACCCACCCCTATGACGGCGTTTCCGACCGCCGTCGGTGGCTGCGACGTCGTAGGGGTTCACCCGTTAGCGGCGTTTCATGGAACCGCCGTTTATAGGTTCCGGTATCAGAACCTAACTAGATTAGGTGTTCCGATATCGGAACTAGTTAAGAATTCAACAAAAAAAATCTGGGCTTTCCGATCGAAATCGGAAAACCCAGATGAACACGAAGAACACGAAGAACAAACCCAGATGAACAAAAAAAAACTCAGATGAACATGAAGAACACATGAAGAATGTCAAAGACAAATCCATCCTAACAACACCAAAGAATAGATTCATCCTAACATCAAGAAATTTACCTACAAATCACACTAACAACTTCATACTCAAAAACACATTCATCAACATTAGATTCATCAACCAAAAAAAAATTCATCCTCAAATCAATCACAAAAAACTAGTCTTTATGTAAATTCATCAACAACACATTTATAGAGATCCATCAATAACATTATATTCTAACACTTCAACAACAACAAATTCATCGATTAGATACATAAATTCGAAATGGGTTCCGATGCAATCAAAATCAAGAAAACTAAGATTCACAAAAACATCAATGAAAATTACAAATTACCTCTTTATGATTGAATCTCCATGGAAAAGAGTTAAGAGATCAAGGAAACTATTTAACATTTAGAGAAGAGAGTGATTGGGATTGAGATTTTGAGTAGAATCAAAGATAGAAATAAATTTGGGAGAAAGTTGGGAGAATTGGGGATGAATGTGAGAAGATAAGATTGTGGGTAGAAAGATAGCATCTAATTTGCGGACTGAGATTATATATCAAGTCGTATTCCTGTACCGGAACCATATTATGTTCAACCATATAACACGGGTTTTCTTGTTCCACCTTAAATATTATGACTTCACAAGTGGGACCCGCTCAACACAAACACAGATTCTGATTAGTTCCGAGTGCGGAACCTACACAGAGAACAGCGTTCTTGGAATTCCGCCGTCACACAAGCGCCGTTAACAAGTTCCGCCGTAAATTGTGCGGCGTTTATGAGCCATACGCCGTTAATTCTGGTTGGCCCTCATCATCTCCAACGTTCCGATATCGGAACGTTAAGAAGAACGGCGTTTATGGAAAAACGCCTTTTCGGACGCCGTTGTAGCCTTGCTTTCCAGTAGTGACGGTATGGGAAAGTTAACGACACAACATTTTTTAATGTTTAACAAATTGTCCGAAAAGCAAATTAATTCACATGTAAAAATATATAATTATTTCCTCAAGATTCAAAAAACTGTTTATTTCTTCAACATAACACACACAACTATATAGTGATATCGATGTTTATTAAACCTTTAAACTAATAAAATATCATCCACAATTTATATTGACATTGTTATATGCAGTCCAGTATTTATTTATGCAGCCCATATTTATTTATGAAGTGCCAATAATATTCTCAATATTCATTCAAAAGTAAGTGTGGTTTTCATAACTGAGTGTATATTAGGAATTTTAAATACAAATACGGACTGTGAAAGTAATGTTGGACTGCATCTATCAATTACCTTGTAAAAATTAATTTCCAACGTAATCTGTATTGACATACTGAGCAACTATTTATACTTACAGAGAGGGTCCTAACTGTTATAAATTAAACCCTAGAGGGCATATATGCAATATACAAGAATTACAACTATTTATCTTCTAAATCCTCCAAATCTTCTATTGTCACACCCCCCTTCAAGTGAAGCGTCGGATTGATCGAAACGCGAAGTTTGGACCGGAAGAAATCAAACAACGCACGGTTGAGTCCCTTAGTGAAAATGTCTGCTACTTGTAACGACGTAGGAATATGACCTACTCGAAACTTGCCAGCTGCAACTAACTCCTGAACAAAGTGGTAATCAATATCAATGTGTTTCGCCCTCTTATGAGCAACAGGATTCTCAGCAAGAAAGATATCACTATTATTGTCACAAAGAAGGACAGGCGACCCCAAAAGTGGATAACGAAGATCCCGAAGAATGTAAGTCAACTAGATAACCTCCGAAACAGTATTGGCAAGAGCCCTGTACTCAGATTCCGAGCTCGAGCGAGAGACAGTCGGCTGCTTCTTCGCACTCCACGACACTAAGTTTCCACCAAGAAAAAAAACATAGCCATAAGTGGAACGACGTGTCTCCAAGCAGCGTGCCCAATCTGCATCAGAATATGCTAAAACCTCTTAAACACCATCAGCAGTGAAAGTTAGACCACAATGTTGCGTGCCACGAACATATCTGAGTATCCGAGTAACGGCAGCAAAGTGATCATCTCGTGGGTCCTGGAGATACTGACTCACTGAATTGACTGCAAAGGACAAATCAGGTCGAGTGATGGTAAGATACTGGAGGGCACCCACAAGAGAATGATACAACTTCGGATTGTGAAATGGACCACTAGGGCTACTATGAAGCTGGGACAACGGAAGGAATGGTGTAGAGACTGGTGTTGCATCTAGCATCCCTGCCCGCTGAATAATATCCCGACCATACTTGGCCTGACCCAAGAACAGTCCAGTAGTAGTATAAGTCACCTCCAAGCCAAGAAAGTAGCTGAGGTGTCCAAGATCCTTGACAGAAAACTCCTGATCAGCACGAGCGATGAAACTGCGAATGGCAACACCATCATTGCCGGTGAGAATAATGTCATCAACGTAAATGAGGAGGTAGAGGATAACTGAATCTCGTGTGAACACAAACAGAGAAGGATCTGAAAGACTGCCAACAAAACCAAGTCCACGAACAAAAGCACTGAACCGATCAAACCATGCCCCGGGAGCTTGCTTGAGACCATAGATCGCCTTGGTCAGCTGACAGACATAATTCGGTCTAGCAGGATCCTGATAGCCAACCGGTTGGGCCATGTAAACTGGACTATCAAGAACTACATTCAGAAAAGCATTCTTGACATCCAAATGATGAAGGGGCCACTTTTGCATAGTGGCAATAACAAGCACAGTGCGGACAGTAGCAGCCTTGATCACAGGAATGAAGGTGTGATCAAAATCAAGACCCTGAAACTGAGAGAATCCCTGAGCCACCAATCGAGCCTTATATCTCTCAATGGAACCATCCTGCTTGTACTTCAGACGATAGACCCACTTAGAACCCACCACATTAACATGGGAAGGACGAGGAACCAACTGCCACATCTCCTGCCTCTGAAGTGCATCAATCTCCTCATCTATAGCACCAATCCAGCGAGGGTCCTTAACTGCAGCCTTGTACGTGCGGGGCTCCTTCTGGACTAAGATTTCAGCAAGAAGACCTGTAGCCCCGAAATCAGGGCCAAGATTTCGAGCAACTCTAGTTCCATCCTGATGACGAGTGACCATTTGATGGGCACGAGGAGCGGGTGGAACATGAGGAACCTGCGAAGCATGAGACACGGGAGGAGTCAGAGAGGCTTGTCCGGAAAATCCTGAATCAATACTAGAGGTGTCCGACGATCCACCAAAGGATGGACTTGAGGGTACTGGCAAGGGTACAGGAGTTGCAGGAATATACTCATCAGGTTCAGTTGGCGGTGCAGGTGAAGAAGACTCATCACACAAAGTGCAAGGCTGTAGAGGTGGTATAATCTCAACTGAGGCAGTCTCAAGATCAGGATCAGGAGGATCAATAAAGGAGGAAACATCAAGCGAGGAAAATTGAGCTTCTGACGATGCTGTAGAGAATGGAAAGTACGTCTCGTCAAACCGAGCATGTCGAGTCATGTATATACGCCCTGAAACCGGATCCAGACATCGAAAACCTTTGTAGTGCGCACTGTAACCCAAAAAGACACAAGGCAGACTGCGAGGAGCTAGTTTGTGTTCTGCTATAGGACGAACATACGGAAAAACTCTACAACCAAAAGGGTGAAAATTGGAATAGTCAGGAGAACATCCGAAAAGTACTTCAAACGGAGACTTGTTGTCAATGACCGGGGTTGGCAGCCTGTTGATGGTGAAGACAGCAGTACTAAATGCATCATTCCAGTGAGAAAGTGGCATGTGCGAGTGAAACAACATGGAGAGGACCATCTCCGTGATGTGTCTGTGCTTCCGTTCCTCTCGTCCATTCTGCTCAGGTGTATATGGACACGAAACTTGATGGTGAATTCCACGAGTTCCAAAGTGTGACTGCAACCTGTTGTTAATGAATTCAGTCCCACCATCACTTTGAAACACCTTGATGCGAGATGAGAATTGATTCTCTACGAGTGCCTTAAATTGGAAGTAAACGTCAATAAAATCAGACTTACGGCGCAAAGGGTAAAACCAAGAAAACCGCGAGTAATCATCTAAAAATAAGGCATAATAAACATAACCGTTCCTAGAAACAATCGGAGAAGGTCCCCACAAATCATAATGTATCAAATCAAGAACATGATCGGAACGTCTAAAATTCTCAATAAAAGAAAGCTTCTGTCCCTTAGCCATTGCACACGGTTCACACAAACCAGGTTTAGAAAGTACAGAAGTAAGAGATAAACAACCAGTTCTATTTAATAAAGAAATAGTACTAGAGGACACATGTCCTAAACGAGCATGCCAAATCTCAAAAGAAGCTCGGTTTTTATTTGTTTTTACACTTGCAATAAAAGCAGCCACACCACTGTCCAACATATACAGCCCATCCTTACTGTGCCCCCTGCCCAGGATTGCCTTGCTGAGTTTGTGCTGAATTACAAAATACTGATCATCAAACGCAATAATAGCACAAAATTCCCTAGTCAACTTGCTGATCGATAAGAGATTTTTCGTGATAGCAGGCACAAGTAAAACATCAGACAAGTGTAAAGTAGGGCTAATCCTAACATCACCAGTACCAGCAATAGGAATAGAAGCCTCATTCCCAACAGAGACTAGAGTGTTACCATTATAAAGAGTCACACTTGACAGATTGGATGCTGCAGAGCTAATGTGATTGGTGCAGCCTGAATCAACATACCAGGGACGTGGATCCGAAGGAGCCGGCAGTGCTGGGTAGGTCGAAGGAGCCTGCTGGTACTGCGGAGCCTGCTGATACTGCGGAGCATACTGCTGATACTGAGGAGAAGCATACTGCTGAGGAGTCTGGGAAGCATACGGCTGATAAATTTGAGCCACATTAGCCTGAGGAGAGTGCAGAAACTGGCCGGGATGAGCAGCAAGGGATTGTTGACCATGGGGCTGAGTTGGAGCAGCTACAGGACGCGGAGCAGCTGAAGGACGCGGTCGTGAAACATGCCCAAATCCTCACAGGTATAGATAGCACTGGACATTAGGACCGGATCTGGACACACCACCACCACCGGAGGACTGCCAGAAGGGCCTGCCGCCATGGCCGCCAGAGCGGTTGTTTTTGGCCGCACGTGGGTGCCACGCGCCCGAAGCCTGGTCGGTCAGGCCCCCTCCTGGCTGCTGGGCGGTGCCTGGTTGCTGGGTGTTGGCCACGAATGCCACCGGTCCAGATCCAGTCTGTCCCTGCAACGATTGATTCACCACAAAAGACTCGAAACGCCTAGTCTCATCAACAACAGATAAATACGAAGGTAAAGGGTCCCTAACAGATACAAGACCACTAAACTGTTGAAACTGAGGACCTAGGGCGTTGAGAAACCACTTTAACTTATCCCGTTCACTAGCGGGATCACTTGAAACAGCCAACTGATCAAAAATCTTTAAAAAACAAAGATGCAAGTCCTGAACAGTACCAGTCTGACGAATCATACCAGCCTGCTGACGAAGGTTGAAGGCAGATGTCACTGTGTTGTGCTGGTATGTGCTGGCGAAGGTATCCCACATGTTCTTCGTAGTCAAACACTGGGAGATGACATTCCTGGCCTCCGGCGAAAGAGAGGCCAGAAGAACAACAAAGAGTCTCTGATCCAGAGTCAGCCAGGCAAGGCAACCAGCCCGAGCTTTCTCGTAAGCATCCAGCTCGGCCTTGGCAGCGTTGTCAGGCGGGGAAGAGGAAGAAGACGCGTCCACAGGTGGCGGCGGAACAACGGGGCAAGGAGTGGAGCCATCAAGATGGCCAAATAAACCCTGAGGTTTGAGCACATACGTCACCTGCTGCTTCCATTGCAGGTACGTCGAAGCATCCAACTTGACCGGAAGCAAGTGGATAATGGTGGTGATGTTGAACATATCATCATTCAACGCCATTGCAAATCAAAAGGCAAGAGAAAATATATAAATAAACAAAATCCGGATGAACTTGGCGGCGGTAAAAAGATTGGGCGGTGGAAGGTAAAAAGGTTGGACTTCACGCTCTAATACCATGTAAAAACTAATTTCCAACGTAATCTGTATTGACATACTGAGCAACTATTTATACTTACAGAGAGGGTCCTAACTGTTATAAATTAAACCCTAGAGGCATATATGCAATATACAAGAATTACAACTAATTATCTTCTAAATCCTCCAAATTTTCTATTGTCACATACCTTTATATTAAAATGCACTGGTCTGCTACACATCTAATCATATAAAAAAATCAATATTATTAGTATCATTATGATTGAATTTTTTTTCCGGAAGATGATTGAATTCTTATGGTTTTTTTATTATTATGGATTAATAAAGAAACAAGATGTGTGCAAGCCCGGAGCATGCCTATGTAATTCTCTCCACGGGCTCCAGCTAATTTTATTGACCACTCTCAGTTGACTTCTGGTACAAAATATGATGTAAAGCCAGAGAATCCTTTTAAAGTTCCAAACCTATGAAACAAAGTTTCACATATGAAAATATATTAATTGAACTCTGTGGAGGAGTTTAAAAATAAAAAAATAAAAAAATTGGTTTCAGAACTAGGTTAGAAGTCCACTTTCGAACGGAGCCCTAGAAAACTAGAAATGGCAAGCACGGTATGACAACGTGCGTTCGTTACCTATAATCTGAAATCTTCTTTCAACACGGAGAATTAATTAAAAGTTTGAACAGTGTTTCTTTGTGTATAAATTATGATTTGCCAGAACTGAGGTTTTTCTTTACAGGATGATGAATGGGTTCCTGCTGTGAAGATGTACCCATTGCACCCACCATATACACTCACTAATTAAAGGCATGTTTAATACGCCTGAACTGAACTGAAATGAATTAATCTGGACTGAACTGAAAAATACTGAACTAAACTGAACTGAACTGAACTGAAAAATATATTTGATTCTTTTATATAACATATATGTATATTCAAAATTCTTATTATAAAACAAGCCATTGAACTATATTGAATTGAACTTAATTGAACAAACTAAAATGAAGAAACAAATCACTACATCATCATTAGCTAAATTTTATCAAATTTATATTTCATCATTATCCTAGAAGTTAAACATAATTGAACTGAAATACTGAACTGAACTTTATTGAACTGAATTGATATAGCCAAATTGTGCTATATTTTATCAAGTCAAATTTTATAAGAACCAAACTTAATTAAGTTGAACTTACAAAAGTATGCATTGATACAATTTAATTAGAAAATGTTTATCAAATCATATTTCATCAATTCTAAACTGATTTGAACTGAATTGAATTGAATCATACTGAACTAAACTTAATTGGACCAATCCAATTCAACTTAATTGAACTGAATCATACTAAGTTAAACTTAATTGAACTTCTTCAAGAAAATGATCAATGCATTGATATAACTAAATGAGGTTGTATTTTATCAAGAATATAAAACAGAACTGAATTGAACTACACTGAACTGAATTGAAACTGAGTGAACTGAACTGGACTACACTTAACTGAAATGAACCGAGTTGAACCACACTTAACTAAAATGAACTGGTCTACACTTAACTGAACTGAACTGGATTTTCCAGATGAGAACTTAAAATATATAAATTATATTTTCATTGAACTGAATTGAAGAAAATGATCAATGCATTGATATAACTAAATGAGGTTGTATTTTATCAAGAACAGAAATATAGCTGAATTGAACTACACTAAACTGAGTTGAACTGAATTGAACCGATTGAACTGAAATGGACTACACTTAACTGAAATGAACCAAGTTGAACCATGCTTAACTAAAATGAACTGAATTTGAACTACATATAACTGAAATGAAATGGATTTTCCATATGAACTGAATTGAAATAAATTATATTTTCTCTAAACTGGATTGAATTGTGTTGAATTATTCATATTTAATTTGTTTAATTTTTTTAAAAATTACAATGCACTGAACTGAAAAATACTGAACTGAAAAATATTCAGATAAGTTGTACTAAACAGGCCCTAATTAATAGGGGTTGCTATACGCTATCCAATATTTTACTCTTGTAATTCAAAATATGGTGTAAAAGTACGAAAATAATCTCAATTTATTTGATTTTTGAGAAACTAGCCAACTTGCAGGGGCGGTAATGTCATCTCATTGATATTTTGGAATACGTTGAGTAAAATATTGGTCTCCGTATAGCACCTCAGTAATTAGTCAGTCTTTGGAACTCAAATAGTTCAAATGCTGTTAGAGCATCTTCAACGTAAGATGTAATGTAATTTTTTCTATTAATTTTAAGCAAATAGAGTAGCAAGTTACAAGTTCTATCAACATTTAACATTGTCTATTTTCGTCTAATATTTAAATTTCATCATAGTACAGTACAATGAAATTATATTGTAGGTTCCATTCAAGCTAGTAGCACTGTAAAGCTACAACTAGCCAGCAATACATGAGAAATGCAAAAGGATGGGTGGTAAGTAATTAGTTTCACTTCTTATAAAAATTGCATAGTAAATTTAAAATGTATGCAATTTTTGGCAATTTATGACAGGTTTGATGGATTAATAATACTAATAAACAAGGAATCTCCGGAACTCATATTTGTTGCCCGTAACTTGTGAACATATATATCAGATTTAAGAGTTAACTTTTATTATTATTGTACCAAGCATACACGAGCCATTGTATTTGTATATATACCAGCTGCCAGATGGTATAAGATTAATTAGGACCTCTGACTTTGATCTGAGATATGCAATATGTATTCTTCCTGGTTCTTCAGTTTAGGTAGCACCTCCAGCTAACTGTCTTCTGGTATGAACTTTACTATTTAACCTGGGTCAACTTCTGGTGAAATTTCAACAGAATATTTTGTGCTCCACCAATTTAAGAATAATTGCGATTTAGTTGGTGAATTTATAATTAGACTCTATTATTAGAATATATAATAACATATATATACATGCATCCAAACGATACTCAAAGTCCACTGTCCCAACATGGATCGACCAAGGACGAAGACGGGGAGTGCATAATTATTTGTAATCATCTAATTTTTGGATAACTATTCGGATGCATGCATGTATATATTAAGTTGCATTAATTATGAAATGACTAATTATATGGTGTACTGCAATTTCAATTTAACTCTCATCATGGTTAATTTATACTGATGAATTATTAGACGATAGAATTAATGAAGAGATTTTATTACTTATAGAGAAGGCATACATTGCCAAACAAAAATTAGCGACCTGGCTGTTAATTAAGCTTCCAGTACAAACATTTGACTGATGTGCAAAAACCTAAACTAAAAAGAACCCTATATCCTATTCACCTTCATCTTCCATCTCATCTGTGATCAAAAAAACAATCTTCCTTCTCATCTCCCCTTCACCTTGGGGAAAATAATTATTGATCATTTTTTTAATTAATTTATGTTTTTGAATAAGCGTGGAATCTCCCTGCAGAACTTTATATCCTTCGTATATGAGATTTTTAGTAATTAGATTGGAAAACTTTAGATTCGATTATATATCTTAATTGGATTTTTTTTGGGTGCTTGATTTTGTATTTTCAACACGTCTATAGTTTGGATCCCTGATGTACAAGATTGATTTGGGTTTGGATGGGGTTCACTTGTTAAGCCTCGTGGGTTTTGAGTCAGCTAGATAATTATCCTTTAGTATGATTGTTAGATTAGATTCTTCAAAAAAATGTAAATAAATTAACATTCACTTAATTATAGATATGCTTAAACTCCAAAAAGTAGCACATACACACTAATTTCTCTGCAATATTGTATGTACAAGTTAGATTTTGTCAAGAAGAAGTGGGTTTTCCTAAAATGGATTGGACCCCGGAAAAACAAATTAAAACCAAGTTTTATTCAAGTATCCTTCTCTATTTAGGAATCGAATTTAGGAAGTTTGTGTCCAATTCGTAAATCCTTTCTCACGGAGGATTTAAAAGATGTTCTATATATAATCAAATTCTCCAAAATTTTGTGAATTATATCGTTCTACGTCAAGGGTTTGTGTAGTATATTCCAAGCGATTTTATTATTGTTATACCTTAAAGATTAGCTTTTCCGCTCTTAGAAGCCTATTATATAACCTAAAACCCTAGGTCTTGCAGTATGGCTAAACGGAGGCCGGTAAATGTGGTTCGAGATTACCCTAAAGGTTGTGGTCTTGGTGTCTCCGATGCTGAGGAGCACCATTCTCCAATAAAGCAAAAATCTGGTTTCAAAGAACATGATGATAATGCTAACTCAAAACAGTCTCCCATGGTGCCAGGAAAGCGACCACTCGAAGAAGATAACTGTAATGATGTTGATGATGATAATCACGATGTTTATCGTCCAGTCAGGCAATGTAGAGTTGATGCAGTTCGAGATTATCCTCAATGCTTCGATCGATTTAGTGCTCGTGATAAGGAAGTCAAGGAGGAGGTTGATCCTCAGAATGATTCAGTGAAGAGTAAAATGGATGACAGTATTCCAGTTGCAAGCTCAAACCTACACGATCAAGCGAAAACATCAAAAGGATGGGATTTTGAGTGGGTAGAAGTTGATAGAACTGAGGTTATGGTTGATGATAGTGATGAAGAAGTGGATGATGATAATGAAGTTTCTTTCTTTTCTCCTGACGACCTTTCACATAAGTCGGTGGAAGAAACAAAAAATAATACATCAAGAGATTCGGGTAATTTTACTGCAGACGATGTAACTGATGACAGTGATGAAGAAGCTGATGATGATGACATTTCTTTGGTTTCTCCCGATGAACTTTTAGATGAGTCGGTGGAAGAAACAAAGATCGATGAATCAAGAGATGTAAATGGTGTTGATAGCGAGACCAGGGTACACGAGGTTTTAAACCTATATCATAAGGAGTGCGCAAAGTTGTATGGAGTACAACGAACAAATCAAATCCATTTAAAAGCAGCGATCATCCTTAAGAAAGAGGGTAAATGGCTAAACTGTGAAAATACAATTGGTCATGTTCCCGGTGTAAACATTGGCGATCAATTTCAGTATAGGGCTGAGCTGGTGGTGGTAGGCTTGCATCATGAATTTCTAAATGCTATCAGTTGTTCTACCATTGGTGATAAAGACTGTGCTTTTAGTATTGTGGATACAGATCTGTATGAGAACAAAGGTGAGCCTTCCAATGTTCTTACTTATGCGGTGCAAGGTGTAAATTCTCAATCTAAATGTAGTGGTAATAAGGGTTTAATCCAGCAAAAGGGAAAGCTTGCTATGAAGAATAGCATGGACGCGAAACTTCCTGTACGTGTCATTCGAAAACTTGAGGTCGAAGATAAAAAGGTATTATACTTTTATGATGGACTCTATAATATTAGCCGGTCTTGGGAAGAAAGGTCTAAACCATGTAAGACTATGTTCAAACTGAACCGATTGCAAGGCCAGGTAGATATCGATTGTTCTGCTATTAGAAAACAAAGGGATTCCGTCAAATATAGAAATAGGGTTGTGATAACAGAAGATCTATCCGGAGGAAAGGAGAAATATCCAATCCTGGTTGTCAATGACTTGAATGATGAGAAACCAGAACCTTTTACTTATGTCAGTGAGATGGTTTTTACGCGTAATCTACACAAACACCCTTCTATTCCACGCGGTTGTGAATGCGTTGGAGGATGCTCGGACTTGCATAAATGTGCTTGTGTAAAAAAGAACTTAGGGCAGATTCCATTCAATGAAGAAGGTGCTATTCTTAAAGCCAAGAGCAAGATCTATGAATGCGGTCCAAACTGTAAATGCCCTCCTTCTTGCCCTAATAGAGTCACCCAACATGGTCCTAAACTACCTTTGGAAGTGTTCAAGACCAGATCAACGGGATGGGGTGTCCGATCGCGAGAAGAGATTCGTTCCGGCAGCTTCATTTGTGAATATCTTGGGGAGCTCATGGAAGATTTAGAGGCAGATTCAAGAACAGATGATGATTATTTGCTTGATCTTGATGATGGAACCGGCTATACTATTGACGCGGCAAAATGTGGGAATATTGGTAGGTTTATCAACCACAGCTGCTCTCCAAATCTCTATGCTCAGAATGTGTTTTATGATCATGAGGATATGAAAATGCCTCATGTGATGTTTTTCGCTACCAAAACAATACCTGCATTACAAGAACTAACCTACCACTACGACTACAAAATAAATAGTGTTCGTGATGCTAATGGGAACATCAAGAAGAAGAAGTGTTGTTGTGGTTCTCGGTACTGCAAAAGAAGATTGTATTAGACATTTTAAAGCAAAGTAGTATTAGTTTCTATATATATTTATACTATAGTACGAGATTTTTTCTTCAAAGGATTGTATTTAATCTTTCATAAATGAAGTGCATTTAATCATTAAACTTCATTCTTATAGTTAGCATTTCAACATGTCGACTCTCTACTCCAAAACCACCGAATCCCTCAGATTTTTCCCCAACTATTCTTTATGATATAATAAAGACTGTCAACCTCATCATAACAATATCCAACAATGAGTAATAAATGAACCGTCGCTCCTTCCATATCGCTAAGAGTTGGTCTCCTAAATGACGGTCTTTATATGGTGACGAATGACTACATTAGAGTATGGAAATGAAGGAGGTTTTTATTTGCAATTTTGACAATGTACTATTCATTCATGCACACTATTCACGCGTACTGTTTCATAGGTAATGTTCATGCGAATTTAATCCAAAAAAAGGTTTTTAGCCTGAAAAAATAGAGGCTTCGTAGAACCCAAAATAATCACACAGTCTCAAAAACAACTACTTTATTTGATAAAATAGACATTTTGAATTGAAAGCAAACACAATTGCCTAGTCTAAAAAGCAATTCTAAAAAATAGACATTTTAGACTGAAAGCAACATAATCATACAGTCTAAAATACTAGCATTTTATTCTAAAAATTGACATTTTAGATTGAAAGAAAACATAATCATACAGTCTAAAAACAATCATTTTATTCTAAGAAACAGACATTTTAGACTGAAACCAAACATAATCACACAGTTTAGAAAACATGCATTTTATCCTAAAAACTGACAATTTAGAGTGAAATCGAACATAATCACACAATCTGAAAGTCAAGCATATTATTCTAAAAAACAAACACTTGAAATTGAAAGCAAACATAATCACAGAGTCTAAGAGAGAATCAATTTATTCTTTTTTTACACTCAAAACCATCCAAGTGGACGAGATGATTATTTACGACTCCTCAACCCTTCATAAAAACTATTAAAAAACACATGATCGGGTTCGGGTAAACCCAATGATATACACATAAAACCTTTTTGGGGTTTCTGTAACAATTTGAGTGAGGTGCAGAGTAATCCAGCAGAGTCGTACTACTGCTCCGCCTCGAGGTGATTGAATGTACTACTAAAAAATGGAATTTTATGAATAAAAGCAAACATAATCACACAATCTAAAACAACAATAATTTATTTTAAAAAACGTATATTTTAGACTGAAACCGAACATAATCACACAGTCTAAAAGACAGGCATTTTATTCTAAAAAACAGACTTTTTAGACTAAAATCAAAATCATGCACACATTCAACAACAGACCGATTAAACTGATTCAACTGATTCTTCACAACAACAACAACAAGAAAAACAAAAATCAGTATAGCATGTTCATATAAACCTTTAATCGAACAAAAAAGAAACGAGAAAACAAAGCAAAACCACCAGAATCAATTTTTAAGCACGAACACACAAAATTGGGCAAAAAAATTAAAGAGAAGCCTAGGTTAGAAAACACTAGGCCGAATTCCTCGATCTCGGGCGGAAAAGGATCTCGTCGTTAAGCTGATCGAAGCGGCGCATAGCAAAGGATCTTGTCGGAGAGCAAAGGAAATCAGTCTTGGCGTAGTGTGAGCATCTCCGGCGAGGAATCCAAATGTAAAAGGGATCGACGAGCTACACAATATCACAATGAATCGGAATCGATTTAACGATGAATTGGATACCGCTGATATGTTGAGATCGATATCAGAACTATTTAGAGATACACTTTTTATCCAATCGGTACGTGTGGGGGACAAATAGGGGATGATCAGAACAAATTGAGGATGAATGTTTTGACCCGATTTTAACAATTTTGGGACAAACTCAATAGATTTGGAGATGAATTTATTATCCTATTGGAATGAGGGTTTGGGTTCTATATAATGAAGAATCCTTTGAATTTAACAGAGAAAAAAAGTAGATCTCTGAATATATATTTAACCATGAACGCGTGTTTGTAATAATTTGCATAAAAGGGGCCATCTCAAGAAGTCTTTGCACATTAAGTGTCGCCTCAATTTTGTTTTGCAATTACGAACCATATGTATATAAACTATCACTTCCAAAATTTTGTATATTTCCCTAGCTAGTTCACGTATTCCATGCATATACCATTATCCCAATCAAGAAATGGAATCCTTATACAAGTTACAAGGGCTACTACGTACATGTATGTTCATGTCCAACCACTTCACTATTAGGTCATCATGATTTGTGCATCCTGGCCAGTCCAGCATCCATCTTTTATTTCCGGAGAAGACATATATGGCATATCTGACAATTTCTGCTACTGTTCACTTAGAGGCGGAGCTACTCTTGGTGCAAAGAGTGACAGCTGCCATCTTGGAAAATTTTTGTTTTTGAAATTATAGGGTTAAGTTTTGAAAACTACATATATTGCCCCAGTAATTTTTAAAATTTGTTATAGTGCCTATAAAATTTGTAATAATTTTCATTAATTCCAAATCTTATAATTCAGAAAAACCCCAAATATAAATTAGAATTATTGTAAGTCTGCAAAATTTTTTTGACATAAATTGCACCCATACTTTGTGAAATCCTGACTACACCATTGTGTTCACTAGATTTGTAGTCAGAATGCAAGTGAAGAACTTGAACTTTCATCAGTTTCAATTCAGATGGAACAATACTGGGAAACCCTCTCCTATAATATCCATCGGTTTCAACCCCAATGCAAAGGTACACCACCGGAGTCTACTCTACAATCTCTTGAAAATTCAAGATTCTCCAAAACAACTTGATCACTCGGTTCCCATATTTTTAACGAAGCAGCTTAATTCCTAGAATTAGTGAATGAATGAGTGATCATAAGAAAATTTGCCCATAATTATCTTCTTCTTTCTAATGATATGAAAAATATATACTCTATGAAGTAATAATCTCCTTTATTTTACATGAATTATGTTAGTAATAATAGTATTATGTTATGGATAGTTTAGTCATTTCACTTTGTACTATATATTCTTCACTTGTAAGAATAGAGCTGGGCTCTTGAACTTCTTCTCATTCCTTTGTTTTGGTTTATGTATTTGGAGATATGGATTTCTTCCAATCTTCTTCATTTTCCTACATATATTAACATGGTATCAGAGGTATGATTCATCGGTTTGTGGGTTGAAGGTCTGTGGGTTGAGCAAGATCAAGGTTGAAGTGGTTTTTTTGAATTTTCGTCAAAAGATTCTGCTTCGGATTTGTCTGCGCAGCCGTCGTATATTTGAGTTATCTTTTCATCCGACCGTCGGAAAATTCTGAAATTTTGGGTGGTTGTTCTAGAGACGTGGATCTACAATTTGACTGTTCGGATCGAGCATTGGAGTTCTGGAAATTCTACAGTGTTCGTCGGACTGAACTGTGAGTTTTGGTTGTTTCTTGAAAAATTTTCAGATTCGGCATTTGTGAGCTTTTTTTGATTTGTTTCGATTACTAGATTCATTCTTGGATGAAATTATTGTATGGGCAGTTGTGATTGACTCTCAATTTGGAGTTTCTTGGATTTGGTATTAATTTGAGATTTTTCGGAATCGTGGCGGTGATTTTTGTGGGTTAAGCATACTTAGTGATTTGGTATGAAATTTGAGGCCTTTTGAATTGGAGATTTGATATTGCATGGATATGGAATTTTGAAGTTTTTTGTTGGATTTGTGAGTGGTTAATTGGTTGTTGATATTGGTGTTGGGATTTGGTTTCGATTTTGATTCGAAATTGTTGATTTGTGGGAGCTTATTATGGTTTGGATTGAGTTTTGTTTTCTGGGTTGAGAATTTTTTGGCTGTGTGACATTTTTGGTGTGCTTGGATCCTTGAAGTATCATAATGGAAAGTGATAGTGATCATGGTTCTCAGTCATTTAGTGTTGAGTTGACTCCGTATATGTTTGACCAGTTTCAAAAGTTTCTTGCATTTCAGCAGCCTTCTGTCATGTCCTCCTCTACAGGCTTTTCATCATCGCCCATTTCACATGTCTCTTCTCCTTTGTCGATTTTGGATTCTGGCGCCTCTAATCATATGTCTCCTCACTTGCCTTCTTTTACTACTGTTTCATCTGCACCTACTGGTTCAGTATTGACTGCTGATGGAACTCCCATGCCATTACAGGGTATTGGTTCTATTGCCACCCCTAATGTCTCCTTGAATGATGTTTATCATATTCCTAGTCTCTCACTTAACCTTTGTTCGGTTGGTCAATTGTGTGATTCTGGCTTGGGTGTTTGGTTCTCTTCTTCATCTTGTGTGGTTATGGATTTGCCATCTAGGAAGGTGGTTGGGACTGGTCGTAGGCAAGGAAAACTTTATGTCTTGGATGAACTGAAAGTTACAGATGTTGTTGCTTCTACTGTGGATTTGTCTTCCTTTTGTTTGAGTCGATCATCCTCTGATTTTTACTTGTGGCATTCTCGTCTGGGTCATGTTTCTGCATCTCGATTGAGGTATTTGGCCTCTACTGGAGCTTTGGGTCAGCTGCACTCTCATGACATCTCCGATTGTAGTGGTTGTAAACTGGCGAAGTTTTCTGCCTTGCCTTTTCAGAGAAGCATTTCATCATCTCTTGCTCCTTTTGATCTTGTGCATTCTGATGTGTGGGGCCCCTCTCCTGTGCCTAGTAAAGGGGGTTCTCGATACTATATTTCATTCATTGATGATTTTACTCGTTATACATGGGTTTATCTTGTGAAGCATAGATCTGATTTTCTTGAGGTTTATCGTGAGTTCAGGGCTCTTATCAGCACACAGCACTCTGCAGTCATTAAGTGCTTCTGTTGTGATTTGGGGGGTGAGTACACCTCTAATGCCTTTTGCCAGTTGCTTGCTTCTGATGGAACCATTCGACATACCTCTTGTATTGATACTCCTCAGCAGAATGGTGTTGCCGAAAGGAAACACCGTCACATTGTTGAGACTGCTCGTTCCTTCTTGCTGTCAGCTGAGGTTCCTAAAGTATTTTGGGGGGAAGCCATTCTTACAGCTGTGCATGCCATCAATAGGATCCCGACCTCACATAATTCTGGCTTGTCACCTTTTGAGGCATTGTATGGACATGCACCTGATTACTCTTCCTTGCGGGTATTTGGTTGCGCTTGTTTTGTTCTCCTACCTCATGTTGAACGCTCCAAGTTGTCTCCTAAGTCAGCTTTGTGTGCCTTTTTGGGATATGCTAGTGGTCAGAAAGGGTATCGGTGTTTTGATCCTGTTAAGCAGAAGTTATATGTTGCTCGACATGTTGTGTTTTTGGAACATATCCCGTTTTTCTCGATTCCTTCTAGTCCACACCGGTTGACTCAGTTGGATCTTATTCACTTGGATCCTTTTGATGTTGTTAGCGATGATGTTCCACCAGCAGATTTGGTTTCAGACACAGATGCACCCCTTGCTGCGCCTCATGCTGTTGATTTGCCTCTTGTCCTTGAGACTGATATACCCCCAGAGCCTCCACTACCATCTCCTGAGGTTGTGATCGATCCTCCCCCTCTCCGTCGGTCCACTCGAGCTTCTAAATCCTCTCAGAAGCCAGACTTTGCTTACTTCTCCTATTCTCCTGCATTTGCCTCTTTCCTTGTGTCCATTCACTCTTTGTCTGAGCCTACATCATATAGAGACGCTGTTAGTGACCCTCTTTGGCAGCGTGCTATGGCTGAGGAACTCGCTGCTTTACATCAGACTCACACTTGGGATTTAGTGGCTTTGCCTTCGGGAAAGCACACTATTGGTTGTCGTTGGGTTTATAAGATTAAGACCAAGTCTCATGGTTCTGTTGAACGATACAAAGCTCGCCTTGTTGCGAAGGGATATTCACAGGAGTATGGGATGGATTATGATGAGACATTTGCACCAGTTGCAAAGATGACCACCATTCGCACTCTGATAGCAGTTGCTTCAACTTATCAGTGGAAGATTTCGCAGATGGATGTTAAGAATGCGTTTCTTTACGGTGATCTTTCTGAGGAGGTTTATATGACACCTCCTCCCGGCGTTGCGCATGAGCCCGAGCATGTTTGTAGACTTCGGCGGTCTCTTTATGGCCTCAAATAGGCTCCCAGAGCTTGGTTTGAGAAGTTCTCCACTGTGGTCATCTCTCTTGGATTTCGCCCTAGCTACTATGATTCTGCTTTGTTCATCAAGCATACGAGTAAGGGTCGTATTCTCCTCTCTTTGTATGTTGATGATATGATTATTACCGGTGATGATTGTGAGGGGATTGAATCATTTAAGCGTGATTTGGCCTTTTGTTTTGCTATGAAAGACTTGAGTGCGCTCCGTTATTTTTTGGGCATTGAGGTAGCCTCTTCTCCTAAGGGTTATCTGTTGTCTCAGTCCAAGTACATTGCTGACCTTTTTGATCGTGCCCGTCTTACGGATAATAAGACGGTTGACACTCCACTTGAGACTAATGCTCACTACTCCTCTACAGATGGGATTCCTTTGCCTGATCCCACTCTATATCGTACTGTGGTTGGCAGTTTGGTGTATCTTACAGTTACTCGGCCAGATATTGCACATGCTGTTCACGTGGTTAGTCAGTTTGTCACTGCTCTGACTTCAGTTCACTGGGGTGCTGTTCTTCGTATTCTCAGGTATCTTCGAGGCACCCAGTTCCGTTGTCTTCTCTTTCCCTCATCATCATCGTTAGACTTGCGTGCTTATTCTGATGCTGATTGGGCTGGTGATCCTGAGGATCGCAAGTCCACCAGTGGCTTCTGCATCTTTCTTGGTGACTCACTCATTTCTTGGAAGAGTAAGAAGCAGGATGTTATCTCTCGTTCTTCTACAGAGGCTGAGTATCGTGCCATGGTCTCGACCATTGCAGAGATTGTTTGGTTGCGTTGGCTGCTCTCTGATTTTGGCATTAAACTTCCTCATCCCACACCGCTACATTGTGATAATCAGAGTGCCATTCATATTGCTCGTAATTCAGTGTTTCATGAGAGAACCAAACACATTGAGATTGATTGTCACTTCACACGCCATCATTTGCAGCTTGGTACTATCTCCCCGCCCTTTGTTCCCTCTTCCCTTCAGATTGCCGATTTGTTCACGAAGGCTCATTCATCAGCGCGCTTCCGTTTCTTATCTGACAAACTCTCAATGCTTCTTGCTGTAGCATCGTGAGTTTGAGGGGGGATGTTAGTAATAATAGTATTATGATATGGATAGTTTAGTCATTTCACTTTGTACTATATATTCTTCACTTGTAAGAATAGAGTTGGGCTCTTGAACTTCTTCTCATTCCTTTGTTTTGGTTTATGTATTTGGAGATATGGATTTCTTCCAATATTCTTCATTTTCCTACATATATTAACAAATTATACGTGCAGATTTGATTTATTATGTAAATCTAATTTTAACTTGCAATATCTATAAATTTGTAAATGCAGGTCTACACTAATAAAATAATAATAAATAATTTTAACTTTTTGAATCCTACAAATTTTAAATTGAACACGCACGTATCAGAACTCTTATTTTATTTTGCCAATTGAAATCGAAATCTGCATTGGATACGATTAGATTGGAGTGGATAAAGGGTCACTCTCAGTCAATTAGGACAAGGAATGGGAGTGGATGGCAGGGTCACACTCAGCCAGCTAGGGTTTATACGTGTCCACCATAAATGTGCCCATAAATAGCCCTCCTTACTCCCATGAAATTTCACAAACCAATCTACATACTTCTCTGATCAAATCAGTAGCAAAGAAAAAAACGATGGCCGGAATTATCCACAAGATCGAGGAGGCGTTCGGCGGAAGAACCGGCAATAATGAAGGACGCAAGGACGAAAATAAGCTCCCCCACGACGGAAGCACCGGCGCCACCGGCGGCAACGAAGCGAAAAATGGCATCGCCGGCGACGACAGACAAGTCCACCACGACGGAAACACCGGCGGCAACGAAGCGAAAAATGGCACCACCGGCGACGACAAACAAGTCCACCACGGCGGAAACACCGGGAATAATGAAGGAATCGTTGAGAAGATCATCGAGAAAATCACCGGAAACTCCGACGATGGCAGAACAGGCAATGATGAAGGAATCATCGAGAAAATGATCGAGAATATCACCGGAAGCTCCGACGGAAACCAAGAGGGGAGGAAGGATAGGAGGAAGAAGAAGAAGAAGGAAAGAAAAGCTCGTGATGGCAGCGGTGCCCGTGACAGCGGAGACAGCAGTGGCGACAGTGGCGACAGTGATTAAAAACTACGTACCCTCATATGGAGTGATCTGCGATTCTGCTCTCATAATGCGATGTGTTTTCTTATGTCTGTTCATGCGTTCTGATGCTTTTCCTCTTGTTGTTTAAATTTCGTTTTCTGTTTCATGAAGTGTAATGTATTTTGCGTTTGTATAATATGATCTATGAGTGCGATTTAAGAATTTTATAACGTCGTTTTAATATATATTTCATGTTTTTAAAGCATTTTAAAGACTGTGTATGGCCAGTATGGGATTATGCTTTTTAATTCCAATGAATAAATTTCCGCAACCATTGTGTCTTAGCTCGTCTTATGCAAAATCTCTTTGAAAATACCAACTTTTCTGAATGTTATGAAACTAATATTATGTATTTACACTCAAATGAAATATTTTTATATTAAAAATTAATCATTTTAAAATAAATATATGATAAGATATATTTTAATGCAAAATACAAGAATTTTAATATAAAATTTTAAAATTTTTAAATACAGTTTAAAATAAAAGATAAACGGTATAAATTAAAATGTATAGAGCTATTTCATAAAAAATTGGAGTGAGTTCAGAAGATTTTCACCATTATGATTAGGAGCATATATATAACATCCATATTCTACTACCGCCCAAAATAATTTACTTTCAAATTATTGATCCAAAATACGCATTTAATATCATATATGATCAGCATCAAGTTAGTAGTAAGTCCAAAACATTTTTGCTAATTTAAATAAAGCATCTTTTTAGCATTAGGATAGCGGATTAGTGATGAATAATTGTTGCATTGGATACGTTAGGGGTCACACACAGCCAATTAATTAACTTAGACAAAGGAACTGGCTACCGGCAGTCGCCCAGGGTTTCACATCCATTAGGTTTTAAACAAAGTTCTTTTGTAGCAATATGAATGAAGAAAATATGTCATAAACTAATTAAGCCTGTAATTCAACGTTCAACCATACTCACTTTGTGAAATGATGTACTACTTATGTTTCAGTCAAATAAGCACAGTTGACTTTTTACACTTTTAAACACACTTTTGACCAACTATATCTTTATTTACTTATATTATCGAAATTTATTTTTTGATATTTGAATAATCTATGTTACGATTAATCTAACGATACCAAATATGATAATATTCATGATTATATATCTATTTAATAAGCGGTCAATTTAAAAGCAAATAGTGTCAAAAAATCAGAGTGCACACTAGACTGAGACGGAGGGAGTATTAAATTTTGATTTTCATATTGCATCATACGCCTTGGGCTATGAAGCGAAAACTCTGAAATGATGAAAACCCTGTTCTTAGATAATTCATAATTATTTAGTAATAAAAGTAACTGATGTCGATAATTCACGCTTTAAAATATGTATAAAAAATAAAATATAATCAATAATATTGCTTTCTCATCTTCCCACAGTGATATATTAGAAGAGAAATTATGGTAACTAATTAGGGTTTTAGGATTTTAATATTCATAGACAATGGCTTACTTAAGGTCAATAGTAATCATTTCGAATAATTGATCCAAAATGTACATCTAATCATGAAAGAATAAAGTTTCCAAATCAACATCAAGTTAATATTATAAGTCCAAAACAAAATTTTCCAAATTTTTAATAATTGTCTTCTTCTTTTTATGATTACAAAAAGTATGAAATACCTGTTCATCCATTGAAAATTATGGAAACATAATAATATACACTAGTTGAAATAATTTCATTTAAAAAATTGCAATCTAGATCTGCATTTGATACGATTGTAAAGGGGGTGACGTTCAGGCAATTAACTAATACAAACGAGTGTTCACCGGCTACCGGCTTGTCAAGTCACGCAGGGAGACGTGTCCACCATAAATACCCTCTCCCACTTCACGTAAAATTTCACAAACCCAACCAGTATATTTCTCATTCCAAGAAAAGCAATGGCCGGATTCTTCCAGAAGATCGGGGAGACCATCGGCAAAATCACCGGCAGCCCTGACGACGGCATCTCCGGCAGTGAGAATACCAGCAAAATCGAGGAGGCAGTCACCGGGATTGTGGAGAAACTAAAGGACCCCGTCGACGGCATCTCCGGCAATGAGAATACCAGCGAAATCGAGGAGGCAGTCACCGGAATCGTGGAGAAACTAGAGGACCCCGTCCAAGTCATCACCGGAAACCCTAGCGATCCAATCACCGTTGATGGCAAAACAGTGGAAGGAATCGTGGAAGAATTCAAAGACCGATTCACCGACCAGGGCAGAACCGGCAGTGAGGACGGTGATGACAGCAGTGATTAAAAAACTTTCCCTTAATGCATGCTCAAAATAAATGATTGAACATGGACTGATGTATAAATATGTGTTTTTCATGTGTTTTGCTTAAGATTTGTTTTCCTATATATATCAGTATTATTGTATGATGAAAATCATGAAATGATGTTTGTTTTTAATCATTTGTTTAATGAAGTGATACTATGTATATTGTATAATTTTATTATAGTACTTTGCATCTCGATCCGTATAGTTGGCCAGTTGATCGGGAATAATATTTGACAATAAATTTGATCATCGATAATTTTAGCTAGTTATATATATTAATTAAAATAAAATTTTGATAAATATTATGAAATAATCAAGGTTATATTAAAAACTGATATTACTACTCATATATCACCTCAAATTTATAATTAAATATGTAACATATATAAAGCATGATGATTAGAAGTGTATCAAATGGAGGGATATACGTTTTCACAACTTTCATTTTAAATTTTATAAAGTTAATAGATTTGGACACATTCAAACAATAATGGTCTGATTTTCGTAGTTTTATTATCATACAAAAATAGTATATTTCAAAAGAGATGCTGTATGTAGAAATTCATAACGAGACAAAGATCCATACAAATAATACTTAAAGAAGTGACGACACAATTGCAAATAATTGGATTGATTCATCAATTTATCATTATATTATTCAAAGCTTCACTAACCGGCCCTTCATAATTTTCTTTTTTATGCATGCAATTTTCGCAGGATATTATGCCATTTTTAATTGTATGTTTTGACTATCAATTTGTACTATTATTATTAATATTATTATATAATATAGTTTTGAATTTTCTTTATAAAATTTTAATATCAAAATTTTAATGTTGATTAATATGTAATTGAAGTTATCGATAGTGAAACATACAATTAGAAAAATGACACTGTCACTAACGGAGTTGTAAGACAAAAAGAGCGTACACTGGCTAATGACTAGTCAGGTCACGCAAGGATACGTATCCATCATATTTGCGTCCAAAATTACCTTTTCATTTCACATCAAATTTCTCACAAACCAAACCAGTATTTATCATTCAATACTCTAAAACAACAATGATCGAATTCTTCCAGAAGATCGAGGAGACTAACACTGACATCCCTAACGAAATGGAGAAAGAAATCACCAATGACCCTGACGGCAAACAGATGGAAGAAATCGTGGAGGAATTCAAGGACATATTCCCCAATCAAGGCAGTGTTAAGTGAGGTAATAAAACTTGTATTCATGGTTTAAAACTTGTATTTCACAGAAATTCCTATAAGGTATGCATATAAACGTTAATCTTTATAAATCTAAAAATCATATATGATCAAGTTTGTAATGAAAAATATCAAAATCTCCTTTGTAAGATTAAGTTGTGACTGAGGGAATATGTTGCACGAAAATGTAAAAATAAAAAGCCTACTAATAAAGATAGTAAATTCACTCGTGGATTCAAAGGCCTTGGGTCAAATGACATAAGTGCATTCCGGTCTAGGAGGCTTTATAATTGTGCATTACTAGTTTCCAGTTAAACTACGAGAGAGTGTGCAATTCTGGAAATCAATGCCCCAAGATCTGCCACAATGTTGGCAACAAGATCCTACGTTTTCCACCAGAATTTATGGACGGAAAATTTGACTCCAGCCAAAATACTCACCATAAAACCAGTATCTTTTGAATGCCATCAGCGGTCAATATAGATAAAGGGGCCAATTAAACAATTAAAAGGGGCCAAAAAGTGCAATCAACTTATATAAGGCGTTCATCAAGTTTGTTGAAGTTATGGATGGTGTTAAAGAGAATTTTCCTAACAATGAAGCCATCACAAAGTTGGATGAGTTAGCGAGTTCATTTGTTCAAGCTTTTGAAGAAGAAGGAACGCTAACAAAGTGAATATTGAAAGAGTTGATGGCACTGAACCCACCAATGTTGAAGGCAATCAAGCAGAAACGAGTCTTTTTGACAATGATGATGAATTTTTCAGTGATCCGATTTTCTTGAAGTGATTGAAAGAGATCGACAAGTCCTTTGGAGATAAGCAATTTATGTATAACTAGGCCCTCAATGTAGCTTTGATATATAAATAGGTAAAACATTCACATTTTGACAAAATAGTAATAATTTATACTTTTAAAATTATTATCAAGATAGTGTCATTAAAATTTGTAAATTACTTCAATACGTTGCGCAACCCATTACGCCTAGTGTAATTTGAAATGGAATTAACATAATTAATCTAAATTTTCTGATTAGATTTCTATTGAAATGAACTAATTAACTCGATAAGATAAAAGCTATCATATGGTCCAAAGAATGTATTTTCAATATTTGTAATGTGCTTATGAAATGTTACGCTATAGTGGAGGGTTTGACATGGATATACATTGTTTAATAAAGATGGTATGAGTCTGATTAAGGGTAAAAATGATGATAGATGTATCATTTTTAAGCAAGCGGATCTAGGAAAACTAAATTTATGTGTGTTCATAAGCATTGTTCTCTATCTATTTCTTGCACAATAATCCTACAATTATATTAGTACTCCTGATTCTTAGTTTATTTTTTGTCTATTCATGGTGGCTGTTTTTTATCATCGTGATGTTCTTGCATTGGAATGAGAAAATTTCACACTACTCTTATGAAGTAAATATGCCGATATCTTTTTTTTTTTCCTTTTTGAGGAAAATAGTACTTTCTATTTACTATAAAATTTTGGAAGTCATTCAAAATTCAAAGATAAGATTTGGGGTATCTCAAGTAATTCATGTCAGAATTTTAATTTCAATTAAGTAATTTATGGCCTAACTTAGTTGAATGAACACCAAAGTTGCTCAAAGTTAGGGCCATAAAATTGCTTATCAAAACTGTCAAGTAAAAAGTTTTTAGAGCGAGTTTCATGGAAGCATTTTTTGGTACAATTTGTATACCATCCCCGATCAAGCTCACAAATTCATGTCGCAGCTCCGACACGAGGATCGACACCTCTTCCATCGCCAAGAATTCAACTAAGTTAGGATTTTAGAAATTCATATACGCGAGAAACGACTTTCATAAACCTTCCCAAGCTAGCCAAAATAAGTCAAATTACTAATTATTAAAAAGTCAATTTAATTTCCCAAATCATTAAACCACCGGTAGCCTCTCTTCATGCTCAATTACCATCTAACATAAAGTTCACTTACAATCTAACATAAAGCTCATCTAATATCAACTTTAGATGCATCCAAAACATATTGCATCTTTTTGTTATGTTAGGTATGTTTTAAGGACATTTCTTATTTATCATAAGGGATTTCTCATATTATGCTATGTAAAGAATGAAGATTTATAATAATAATAAAAATGTTTGAGTAATTATGCTAGCATGAGGTGCCTTTAGTAGGTGAATTCATAAGACTCCATATCTACAATTAGTTCCATATACAGAACGATTTGGCTTTTATAGGACTCAACACACACGCACGCATACATGCGCGTGCGCACGCTCACGCACACACACGCTTGCGCACGCTCACGCACACACGCGCTTGCGCATGTTCGAGCACGCACGCACACGATCCACTGACTCACTAAGTCATAGACAAATAGTCTATAAATATGTCTATAGATCCTTTACTGCAATATATATGAAAAATGTATGTAACAAAATTGATTTTCTTTTATTGCGTAATTTCTTGAGATCAAACCCGATCCAAAACCCCCAAATCCAAAACCCTCGCTCCCCAAATCTGTTTCATCAAGGGCTTATCAATTCATCAAACACGAGGTTGATTCATCATACATCAAGCGCTTTATCATCCTCTCGACTTCTCCAAGTTTGGCTATGATAGCTGAATCTAAATCTTTTAGATCTCGAGCCTCCATGCTATGAAGCTTCTTTGACCCTACAAAACATCCCGCATTAAGCCGATGATGGCCACGAAACATGCTATGAAGATTCATTTTCTCGATTCTCCTTTATCATTTTACCGATTTCTTCCTTCATCCATTCAATTCGATTCTTTATAATTCCCTTAGAATATAAATCCGTCTTCATTGTTTCAAAAAGGAATGAATGAATAGATTAAAATGAATGAATTGTTAGACATATCTTGTCAATTTATATAAAATCTATTCCCGCATATAACACGTCTTTCATTATTCATTTTGGTGAATTTAATTAAATAATGCACACTGTTAATTAAATTTTTACAAACTGAAAAAAAAATCAGTTTCTTAAAAGTTGTTCTTTATACGCACGTAACACGTCTTTAATTATTCATTTTGGTGATTTTAATTAAATAATGCACACTGTTAATTAAATTTTTACAAACTGAAAAAAATCAGTTTTTTAAAAGTTGTTCTTTATACGCACGTAACACGTCTTTCATTATTAGTTTTGGTGATTTTAATTAAATAATGCACAATGTCAATTAAATTATATTTCACTTTCTTAACATTGTTTTCATGAAGCTATGTGCATACAGGGGCGGAGCCAATGTAGGTGCAAAGGGTGGCAGCTGCCTCCCTGAATTTTTTTTTCAGTTTATAGGGTTAAGTTTTGAAAATTATAAATATTGCCCCACTACTTCTTGGAAATTGTTATAGTGTCCATAATTTTTTTTATATATTTCATCAATTCCAAACCTTATAAATTTTAAAAAAACAACCCAAATGAAAAACACAAATTCTCCATCCCTTCTCTGTTATATCTTGTTTTTTACAAGAATTATTATAAATATGCAAAAAAAAAAAATTTAACATAAAATTGCAAACCCACTTGTGAAATGTGCATAGATGTGGATTCATTTTATCAAAAGCTAGTAATGGATTATGAAAATCTACCTTTTACAGCTAATGATGGCTCTAATTTCAACATGTTTAATCATCACCAAACAGTTAAAAATGTCTCATTTTTATTAACAAACAAAAAGGAGCATAACACATCCAAACCAAGTAATTCATGGCCATATGATTTAGGTGCACCATTTGTACAGAATCATCATTCAAACATCCAAAACATGGTAATTTTCCCAACAACAACATTGATACATATGCTCAAAGGGAAGGAAATATCTAGAGAGGTGGACCTATGCAGCTAAAGGATTCAACATTGAACCTTTCAATGCTTCGGTCTTCGACATTGTAGATCCCTATTTCCTTACCACCATCCTTACCCCAACCTTTAGATTTGAAGTTAACAAGAACACGATCGTCGGTGAAATAGATGCAGTTGGGCTTGATCGAAGCTCAGTAGCATCAACAGAAGCACCAACATTATCCCCCAAGAAGATTTCCATCCATAACGGTTTTTGTTGCTATTACATTGTCGGCCGTTTAAATAAATATCTAATTTAGTGTATTAATTCACAATTAATTTATGAAGCCAATTTCTTCAAGAGTTAAAAATTTATAATTAATTAGTTGTTTATTTCTTTGGTCATATTATATTATTCTGCGCTTCGCCTTCTATCTGTTTTAATTTTTTATAATGCATTTCTTTTCTTTAATTTCGAACAGTTCTTCGTATTTCATAAATAAAAAATCCTTCCATTTAAGAATACTTATAATACAAAACCGTTTTCTAAAAAAAGGTTTATTACAGGACACTTCCAAAACCTTTTAAACGGCACTAAATTTTATGCATCAATCCACTAAATTACTACCTCAAACAAAACGTTCTCCTCCTCACCGCAGATATCAGATGGTTACCAGAAACCAGGATGGTATTCGCCGTGTGATATCTCGCCCCGATTTTGTTACTACCGGTCTTCTTGCTCAGGTTTTGGACCATTCTGAGCCTCCGGATTATCGTGCCGCTCTCAAAGACCCGAAATGGGTTCGTGCTATTGATGATGAAATGGAAGCACTTCGACATCAGAAAACTTGGGAGTTGGTGCCTCGACCGTCACATGCCAACATATTTGGCTTCAAATGGGTATTTCGGCTGAAGTATCGAGCTGATGGTAGCATTGAACGTTACAAGGCTCGTCTGGTTGCTCAGGGATATTCTCAGATTCCAGGTTTTGACTTTGACCACACTTTCAGTCCAGTGGTCAAAGCTGCAACGGTGCGTACAGTGATTGCCATTGCTACTTTGAGACAGTGGCCTCTACATCAGCTTGGTGTCAAGAAAGCTTTTCTCAATGGTGTTCATGACACTCCGGTTTATATGGCTCAGCCTGTTGGTTATAAGGATCCATCTCAGCCTGATTATGTTTGTCGACAGCAGAAGGCCATTTATGGACTCAAACAGGCTCCTCGTGCCTGGTTTGATCGGTTTAGCTCTTATCTCCGACAACTTGGCTTTCATTGTAGTTCTTCTGACACGTCGTTGTTTGTCTTCTCACGAGGTTCTACTCTACTATACTTGTTGGTCTACGTGGATGATATCATTCTTACTGGTAATGACGCTGGAGCCATTCGCCAGTTCATCGCACGGACTGATCGAGAGTTTTCGATCAAAGATTTGGGGTACTTGAATTACTTTCTTGGCCTTGAGGTGTCTTCTACACCATCTGGCCTCTTTCTTGGATAGGCCAAGTATACCAGAGATATTCTTTGTCGAGCGGGTATGTCGGATGTTTATCCGGTAACCACTTCATTTGTACCACTTTCGCAGCTTCACAGTAGCACTAGTGAACCGTTAAGCAATCCGACTCTCTACCGGTCTTTGGTTGGTGCACTTGAGTACTTGACCATTACTCGTCCTGATCTGTCATTTGCAGAAGCCAGTCTTTTTGACAATGATGATGAATTTTTCAGTGATCCGATTTTCTTGGAAGTGATGGAAAGAGATCGACAAGTCCTTTGGAAATAAGCAATTTATGTATAACTAGGCCCTCAATGTAGCTTTGATATATAAATAGGTAAAACATTCATATTTGACAAAATAGTAATAATTTATACTTTTAAAATTATTATCAAGATAGTGTCATTAAAATTTGAAAAATACTTCAATACGTCGCGCGACGCGTGACCCATTACGCCTAGTGTAATTTGAAATGGAATTAACCTAATTAATCTAAATTTTCTGATTAGATTTCTATTGAAATGAACTAATTAACTCGATAAGATAAAAGCTATCATATGGTGCAAAGAATGTATTTTCAATATTTGTAATGTGGTTATGAAATGTTACGCTATAGAGGAGGGGTTTGACATGGATATACATTGTTTAATAAAGATGGTATGAGTCTGATTAAGGGTAAAAATGATGATAGATGTATCATTTTTAAGCAAGCGGATCTAGGAAAACTAAATTTATGTGTGTTTATAAGCATTGTTCTCCATCTCTTTCTTGCACAATAATCCTACAATTATATTAGTACTCCTGATTCTTAGTTTATTTTTTGTCTATTCATGGTGGCTGTTTTTTATCATCGTGATGTTCTTGCATTTAAATGAGAAAATTTCAGACTACTCTTATGATGTAAATATGTTGATATCTTTTTTTTTTCCCTTTTTGAGGAAAATAGTAATTTCTATTTACTATAAAATTTGGAAGTCATTCAAAATTCAAAGATAAGATTTGGGGAATTTCAAGTAGTTCATGTCAGAATTTTTAATTTCAATTAAGTATTTTATGGCCTAACTTAGTTGCTCAACGTTAGGGCCATAAAATTGCTTATCAAAACTGCCAAGTAAAAAGTTTTATAGAGCGAGTTTCATGGCAACAATTTTTGGTACAATTTGTATATCATCCCCGATCAAGCTCACATCTTCATGTCGCAGCTCCGGCACGAGGATCGACACCTTTTCCATCGCCAAGAATTCAACAAAGTTAGGATTTTAGAAATTCAGATACGCGAGCAACGACTTTCATAAACCTTCCCAAGCTAGCCAAAATAAGTCAAATTACTAATTATTAAAAAGTCAATTTAATTTCCCAAATCATTAAACCTCCAGTAGCCTCTCTTCATGCTCACTTACCATCTAACATAAAGCTCACTTACAATCTAACATAAAGCTCATCTAATATCAACTTTAGATGCATCCAAAACATATTGCATCTTTTTGTTATATTAGGTATGTTTTAAGGACATTTCTTATTTATCATAAGGGATATCTCATATTATGCTATGTAAAGAATGAAGATTTATAATAATAATAAAAATGTTTGAGGAATTATGCTAGCATGAGGTGCCTTTAGTAGGTGAGTTCATAAGAGTCCATATCTACACTTAGTTCCATATACAGAACGATTTGGCTCGAATGGGACTCAACACACACGCACGCATACATGCGCGTGCGCACGCTCACGCACACACGCGCTTGCGCATGTTCGAGCACGCACGCACACGATCCACAGACTCACTAAGTCATAGACAAATAGTCTATAAATATGTCTATAGATCCTTTACTGCAATATATATGGAAAATGTATGTAACAAAACTGATTTTCTTTTATTGCGTAATTTCTTGAGATCAAACCCGATCCAAAACCCTCGCTCCCCAAATCTGTTTCATCAAAGGCTTATCGATTCATCAAACATGAGGTCGATTCATCATACATCAAGCGCGTTATCATCCTCTCGACTTCTCCAAGTTTGGCTATGATAGCTGAATCTAAATCTTTTAGATCTCGAGCCTCCATGCTATGAAGCTTCTTTGACCCTGCAAAACATCCCACATTAAGCCGATGACCTCTTTTTCTCGATTCTCCTTTCTCATTTTACCGATTTCTTCCTTCATCCATTCAATTCGATTCTTTATAATTCCCTTAGAATTTAAACCCGGCTTCTTTGTTTCAGAAAGGAATGAGAATAGATTAAAATGAATGAATTGTTAGACATATCTTGTCAATTTATACAAAAATTATTCCCGCACATAACACGTCTTTCATTATTCATTTTGATGATTTTAATTAAATAATGCACGTTGTTGGTTAAATTTTTACAAACTTGAAAAAATCAATTTTTTAAAAGTTGTTCTTTATACGCACGTAACACGTTTTTCATTATTCATTTTGGTGATTTTAATTAAATAATGCACAATGTCAATTAATATATATTTCACTTACATAACATTGCCTTTAGTAGGTGAGTTCATAAGAGTCCATATCTACACTTAGTTCCATATACAGAACGATTTGGCTCGAATGGGACTCAACACACACGCACGCATACATGCTCGTGCGCACGCTCACGCACACACGCGCTTGCGCATGTTCGAGCACGCACGCACACGATCCACAGACTCACTAAGTCATAGACAAATAGTCTATAAATATGTCTATAGATCCTTTACTGCAATATATATGGAAAATGTATATAACAAAACTGATTTTCTTTTATTGCGTAATTTCTTGAGATCAAACCCGATCCAAAACCCCCAAATCCAAAACCCTCGCTCCCCAAATTTGTTTCATCAAGGGCTTATCGATTCATCAAACACGAGGTCGATTCATCATACATCAAGCGCTTTATCATCCTCTCGACTTCTCCAAGTTTGGCTATGATAGCTGAATCTAAATCTTTTAGATCTCGAGCCTCCATGCTATGAAGCTTCTTTGACCCTGCAAAACCTCCCGCATTAAGCCGAAGACCTCTTTTTCTCGATTCTCCTTTCTCATTTTACCGATTTCTTTCTTCATCCATTCAATTCGATTCTTTATAATTCCATTAGAATTTAAATCCAGCTTCATTGTTTCAAAAAGGAATGAATAAATAGATTAAAATGAATGAATTGTTAGACATATCTTGTCAATTTATATAAAAATTATTCCAGCACATAACACGTCTTTCATTATTCATTTTGATGATTTTAATTAAATAATGCACACTGTTAATTAAATTTTTACAAACTGAAAAAAATCAATTTTTTAAAAGTTGTTCTTTATACGCACGTAACACGTCTTTCATTATTCATTTTGTTGATTTTAAATAAATAATGCACAATGTCAATTAGAGTATATTTCACTTTCTTAACATTGTTATAATGAAGCTATGTGCATACAGGGGCGGAGCCAATGTAGGTGCAAAGAGTGGCATCTGCCTCCCTGAATTTTTTTTTTACAGTTTATAGGGTTAAGTTTTGAAAATTATAAATATTGCCCCACTACTTCTTGGAAATTGTTATAGTGTCCATAAATTTTTTTTTTACTTTTCATCAATTCCAAACCTTATAAATTAAAAAAAAAAACCAAATGAAAAACACAAATTCTCCATCCCTTCTCTGTTATATCTTGTTTTTTACAAGAATTATTATAAATATGCAAAAAGAAAAAATTTAACATAAAATTCTAAACCCACTTGTGAAATGTGCATAGATGTGGATTCATTTTATCAAAAGCTAGTAATGGATTATGAAAGTCTACCTTTTACAACTAATGATGGCTCTAATTTCAACATGTTTAATCATCACCAAACAGTTAAAAATGTCTCATTTTTATTAACAAACAAAAAGGAGCATAACACATCCAAACCAAGTAATTCATGGCCATATGATTCAGGTGCACCATTTGTACAGAATCATCATTCAAACATCCAAAACATGGTAATTTTCCCAACAACAACATTGATACATATGCTCAGAGGGAAGGAAATATCCAGAGAGGTGGACCTATGCAGCTAAAGGATTCAACATTGAACCTTTCAATGCTTCGGTCTTCGACATTGTAGATCCCCGTGTCCTTACCACCATCCTTACCCCAACCTTTAGATTTGAAGTTAACAAGAACACGATCGTCGGTGAAATAGATACAGTTGGGCTTGATCGAAGCTCAGTAGCATCAACAGAAGCACCAACATTATCCCCCAAGAAGATTTCCATCCATAACGGTTTTTGTTGCTATTACATTGTCGGCCGTTTAAATAAATATCTAATTTAGTGTATTAATTCACAATTAATTTATGAAGCCAATTTCTTCAAAAGTTAAAAATTTATAATTAATTTGTTGTTTCTTTCTTTGATCATATTAATTTATTCTGCGCTTTGCCTTCTATCGGTTTTAATTTTTTATAATGCATTTCTTTTCTTTAATTTCGAACAGTTCTTCGTATTTCATAAAAAAACTTCCTTCCATTTAAGAATACTTATAATACAAAACCATTTTCTAAAAAAAGGGTTTATTACAGGACACTTCCAAAACCTTTTAAACGGCACTAAATTTGATGCATCAATCCACTAAATTACTACCTCAAATAAAACGTTTTCCATAGTAAATATCTTGATCATTTAAATGAATATTGAATGTAGTTAATTATTCTCCTATTAATTCGTGCAACCATTACCTCAAAGAAATCATTTTTAGAATTAAATATATTGACCATTTAAATAGAAATCCACAAATTATATTCAGGTATATAAGTTAGCGAGTGAGGAATGCATGTATGCACGGTAATTGACATTTGTTTCTGCTATTGATTTGCAACGGAGACTGAGAAGAAAGCTCATCCTCAATCAAAGGAGAGGAGAAATGTTAGATAGTATTATGGGCCTAGAGCCCAATTTGTATTAGCCTAGGGTTTAGCTAGGGTTTCTCGCTTTCCTTTTGTACCCTTTTACTATCTATATTATTGTATATATGAGACACGCCTTAGTATCGAGGTTTATCCCTCTAATATTGTATCAGTCGCCTACGATCCTGAACCTTAAATTTATTTTATTTCCGTTTGTTCTGAGTGAGATAGATTGCAAAGCCTGCAATCAACCGTGTTTGATTTCTCTGCGCGAATTACTCCAGGTTGTTATTTTTGCACTGATTCGGTGTCCACGACACCGATCATTTCTGTTTGTGATCTGTTCGGCATTAACGCCCCCGTCGTTCCCCTGTTGTGCTGCTTTTCTTGCCGCCGATCGCCGCCTGTAGTCGGCCAGTTTCGGATCAATCAAAACACTCTGTCACGTCTGTGTTCCGCAAGATTCACGCGCCAGGATAGCGCGTGTATGTCACGCGCTCGTCAGAAGCATCTGCACGCGTTTGGTTAGCGCGTGTTTGTCACACGCTCGACGATAGCTCTCTCGACGCGCCCGTCGAGTGTGGTTACACGCGCCCGTCAGTGTCTTGTTATTCCTCCCGCGCCGCGCGCGCCTTCTGGGTACGCTCGTGCACAACGCGCTTTGCTCCAACTGTAGCTTTCGTTTCCTGTTCTGCCTGGGTATTTCTATAAACTTTTGCTTTTATTATTTTTTCCCTCAAGTTGAAGGCTTTTTGCACGTTTTGGAGTAGTTTACGTCTGACCTCAAGAGATTGGAGTTGGCTTGGTTTATTTGAGCACCACAGAATTGGAGTAGTATTTGTGTTTGTCATTTGTTTTCGGATATATTCATTTTGGTGTATGCACGTGGTGCTGAGGTTTATTTCGGATGTTATTATGGTGAATTTGGCTTTCTTATCTCGTGCGGATCGCTCTGATAGCTGGATCTCAGATAAGGCGAATCGTATGAATAATTTTAATCGTAATTGTTATTCGAACCAATGGATTGGTTATTCTGGTGCTACAGCTCATATGACTGCCAGACCTCGTTATCTTGGGAATGTAATTCCTTACTTTGGTCCATCTGTTTATGTTGGTAATGGTCAGTCGTTACCGGCGTCTCACATTGAAGAGTGTAACATCTCTGGTTTATCAATTCGGGATGTACTTGTAGTTCCTCAAATTACTAAGAGCTTGTTGTCTGTTAGTAAACTAACTCTTGACTTTCCAGTGAGTATCACATTTGTTGACGATGTGTTTTCTATTCAGCATAAACAAACAGGACAGATAGTTGGTAAAGGTCGCCATATTGCAGGTCTCTATTATTTGGATACTGGTGATTTTTGTTTTTTTAGCGAGTTGCGCTCTGGAAAGCTCCGGGCCCATTTTGAGCTATGCCATTCTCGTCTTGGGCACGTGTCTTATGACACTGATCAGTTGCTGAACAAGAAGGGCCACATTTCAGCCACTTCACCTTTACATGCGCATGTTTACTCCCCTTGTCAGATGGCCAAGAGCAGACTGTTACCTTTTTCTGTTAGTGATAAGAGGGCCACTGGCCTGTTGGAGAAGGTGCATTATGACTTATGGGGACCAGCTCCAGCATATGCTGCATCCGCACATGATTTTTCATATTATGCTATATTCATTGATGATTTTTCACGATTCACATCGTTTTATCCATTACGGCATAAGTCGGATTTTTATGACACCTTCCTTCGCTTTCAGAAGTTTGTTGAGACCCGGTATTTTGTGAAGGTTAAGGTTTTTCAGACTGATGGTGGTACGGAGTTCACTAATCATCGTTTGCAGACACACTTTGTTTCTTGTGGCATTCATCATCAGATGTCATGTCCCTATACACCTGCTCAGAATGGCTGAGTCACATTAAAGAGACTGGTCTTACTATGTTATATCACTCCTTTGTGCCGCATTCTTACTGGGTGGAAGCATTCTCTTTGGCTAATCACATCATCAATCATCTCCCCAGCTCTGTTCTTGGTGGCAGATCACCCTTTGAGACTGTTTATGGGACTACTCCAGACTACACAGTCTTTCATCTTTTTGGTCGTGGTGTGCACCCGTGCTTGCGAGCTGTTCCTGAGAATAAGTTTCCACCTCAAACTATCTCATGTGTGTTTATTGGTTATAACCCCGGTTACAAGGGTTTCCAGTGCCTCGACCCTACTAGTGGACGTGTCTATTTCTCTCGCCATGTCCAGTTTGATGAAATATGTTGCCCTTATGTCTCATCTTCTGGGGAAAGACCTGTTTCGGATCTGGAGGTCTCCTCATTTTTCGAGCCTGCAGGTGCACCAGTCGACCGTTCGCCAATTGTACCAGCTGAGCCTGTGTCGGCTACACCAGTTGAGCCGTCATCGCCCGCACCGTCGTCTTCTCGGTCTTGCTCTCTCTGCCTGTCAGATGATCACTCCCCATCTCCAGCTGCTCCGACTGCTTCTCTACCGGTGTTGGATGTTACCTTATCACCTCCACCATCTCCGCCATTGTCATCACGCTCTCCTTAAACTTCTGGTTCCGATTCAGACTCTCCCGCTGACACCGCTTCTCCTCCTCACCGCAGACATCAGATGGTTACCAGAAACCAGGATGGTACTCGCCGTGTGATATCTCACCCGGATTTTGTTACTACCGGTCTTCTTGCTCAGGTTTTGGACCATTCTGAGCCTCTGGATTATCGTGCAGCTCTCAAAGACCCAAAATGGGTTCGTGCTATTGATGATGAAATGGAAGCACTTCGACATCAGAAAACTTGGGAGTTGGTGCCTCGACCGTCACATGCCAACATATTTGGCTTCAAATGGGTATTTCGGCAGAAGTATCGAGCTGATGGTAGCATTGAACGCTACAAGGCTCGTCTGGTTGCTCAGGGATATTCTCAGATTCCAGGTTTTGACTTTGACCACACTTTCAGTCCAGTGGTCAAAGATGCAACGGTGCGTACAGTGATTGCCATTGCTACTTTGAGACAGTGGCCTCTACATCAGCTTGGTGTCAAGAATGCTTTTCTCAATGGTGTTCTTGACACTCCGGTTTATATGGCTCAGCCTGTATTTTCAATATTTGTAATGTGGTTATGAAATGTTACGCTATAGTAGAGGGTTTGACATGGATATACATTGTTTAATAAAGATGGTACGAGTCTGATTAAGGGTAAAAATGATGATAGATGTATCATTTTTAAGCAAGCGGATCTAGGAAAACTAAATTTATGTGTGTTCATAAGCATTGTTCTCTATCTCTTTCTTGCACAATAATCCTACAATTATATAAGTACTCCTGATTCTTAGTTTATTTTTTGTCTATTCATGGTGGCTGTTTTTTATCATCGAGATGTTCTTGCATTGAAATGAGAAAATTTTACACTACAATTATGATGTAAATATGTTGATATCTTTTTTTTTCCTTTTTTGAGGAAAATAGTAATTTCTGTTTACTATAAAATTTTGGAAGTCATTCAAAATTCAAAGATAAGATTTGGGGAATCTCAAGTAATTCATGTCATAATTTTAATTTCAATTAAATAATTTATGGCCTAATTTAGTTGAGTGAACCCCAAAGTTGCTCAAAGTTAGGGCCATAAAATTGCTTATCAAAACTGCCAAGTAAAATGTTTATTGAGCGAGTTTCATGGCAGCAATATTTGGTACAATTTGTATATCATCCCCGATCAAGCTCACATCTTCATGTCACAGCTCCGACACGAGGATCGACACCTTTTCCATCGCCAAGAATTCAACTAAGTTAGGATTTTAGAAATTCAGATACGCGAGCAACGACTTTCATAAACCTTCCCAAGCTAGCCAAATTAACTCAAATTACTAATTATTAAAAAGTCAATTTAATTTCCTAAATCATTAAACCTCCGGTAGCCTCTCTTCATGCTCACTTACCATCTAACATAAAGCTCACTTACAATCTAACATAAAGCTCATCTAATATCAACTTTAGATGCATCCAAAACATATTGCATCTTTTTGTTATATTAGGTATGTTTTAAGGACATTTCTTATTTATCATAAGGGATATCTCATATTATGCTATGTAAAGAATGAAGATTTATAATAATAATAAAAATGTTTGATGAATTATGCTAGCATGAGGTGCCTTTAGTAGGTGAGTTCATAAGAGTCCATATCTACACTTAGTTCCATAAAAAGAACGATTTGGCTCGAATGGGACTCAACACACATGCACGCATACATGCGCGTGCGCACGCTCACGCACACACGCGCTTGCGCATGTTTGAGCATGCACGCACACGATCCACAGACTCACTAAGTCATAGACAAATAGTCTATAAATATGTCTATAGATCCTTTACTGCAATATAGATGGAAAATGTATGTAACAAAACTGATTTTCTTTTATTGCGTAATTTCTTGAGATCAAACCCGATCAAAAACCCTCGCTCCCCAAATCTGTTTCATCAAGGGCTTATCGATTCATCAAACATGAGGTCGATTCATCATACATCAAGCGCTTTATCATCCTCTCGACTTCTCCAAGTTTGGCTATGATAGCTGAATCTAAATCTTTTAGATCTCGAGCCTCCATGCTATGAAGCTTCTTTGACCCTGCAAAACATCCCGCATTAAGCCGATGACCTCTTTTTCTCGATTCTCCTTTCTCATTTTACCGATTTCTTCCTTCATCCATTCAATTCGATTCTTTATAATTCCCTTAGAATTTAAATCCGGCTTCATTGTTTCAGAAAGGAATGAGAATAGATTAAAATGAATGAATTGTTAGACATATCTTGTCAATTTATATAAAAATTATTCCTGCACATAACACGTCTTTCATTATTCATTTTGATGATTTTAATTAAATAATGCACACTGTTAATTAAATTTTTACAAACTTGAAAAAATCAATTTTTTAAAAGTTGTTCTTTATACGCACGTAACACGTCTTTCATTATTCATTTTGGTGATTTTAATTAAATAATGCACAATGTCAATTAATATATATTTCACTTTCATAACATTGCCTTTAGTAAGTGAGTTCATAAGAATCCATATCTACACTTAGTTCCATATACAGAACGATTTGGCTCGAATGGGACTCAACACACATGCACGCATACATGCTCGTGCGCACGCTCACGCACACACGCGCTTGCCCATGTTCGAGCACGCACGCACACGATCCACAGACTCACTAAGTCATAGACAAATAGTCTATAAATATGTCTATAGATCCTTTAGTGCAATATATATGGAAAATGTATGTAACAAAACTGATTTTCTTTTATTGCGTAATTTCTTGAGATCAAACCCGATCCAAAACCCTCGCTCCCCAAATCTGTTTCATCAAGGGCTTATCGATTCATCAAACATGAGGTCGATTCATCATACATCAAGCGCTTTATCATCCTCTCGACTTCTCCAAGTTTGGCTATGATAGCTGAATCTAAATCTTTTAGATCTCGAGCCTCCATGCTATGAAGCTTCTTTGACCCTGCAAAACATCCCGCATTAAACCGATGACCTCTTTTTCTCGATTCTCCTTTCTCATTTTACCGATTTCTTCCTTCATCCATTCAATTCGATTCTTTATAATTCCCTTAGAATTTAAATCCGGCTTCATTGTTTCAGAAAGGAATGAGAATAGATTAAAATGAATGAATTGTTAGACATATCTTGTCAATTTATATAAAAATTATTCCTGCACATAACACGTCTTTCATTATTCATTTTGATGATTTTAATTAAATAATGCACACTGTTAATTAACTTTTTACAAACTTGAAAAAATCAATTTTTTAAAAGTTGTTCTTTATACGCACGTAACACGTCTTTCATTATTCATTTTGGTGATTTTAATTAAATAATGCACAATGTCAATTAATATATATTTCACTTTCATAACATTGCCTTTAGTAGGTGAGTTCATAAGAGTCCATATCTACACTTAGTTCCATATACAGAACGATTTGGCTCGAATGGGACTCAACACACACGCACGCATACATGCGCGTGCGCATGCTCACGCACACACGCGCTTGCGCATGTTCGAGCACGCACGCACACGATCCACAGACTCACTAAGTCATAGACAAATAGTCTATAAATATGTCTATAGATCCTTTAGTGCAATATATATGGAAAATGTATGTAACAAAACTGATTTTCTTTTATTGCGTAATTTCTTGAGATCAAACCCGATCCAAAACCCTCGCTCCCCAAATCTGTTTCATCAAGGGCTTATCGATTCATCAAACATGAGGTCGATTCATCATACATCAAGCGCTTTATCATCCTCTCGACTTCTCCAAGTTTGGCTATGATAGCTGAATCTAAATCTTTTAGATCTCGAGCCTCCATGCTATGAAGCTTCTTTGACCCTGCAAAACATCCCACATTAAGCCGATGACCTCTTTTTCTCGATTCTCCTTTCTCATTTTACCGATTTCTTCCTTCATCCATTCAATTCGATTCTTTATAATTCCCTTAGAATTTAAACTCGGCTTCTTTGTTTCAGAAAGGAATGAGAATAGATTAAAATGAATGAATTGTTAGACATATCTTGTCAATTTATACAAAAATTATTCCCGCACATAACACGTCTTTCATTATTCATTTTGATGATTTTAATTAAATAATGCACATTGTTGGTTAAATTTTTACAAACTTGAAAAAATCAATTTTTTAAAAGTTGTTCTTTATACGCACGTAACACGTTTTTCATTATTCATTTTGGTGATTTTAATTAAATAATGCACAATGTCAATTAATTTATATTTCACTTTCATAACATTGCCTTTAGTAGGTGAGTTCATAAGAGTCCATATCTACACTTAGTTCCATATACAGAACGATTTGGCTCGAATGGGACTCAACACACACGCACGCATACATGCTCGTGCGCACGCTCACGCACACACGCGCTTGCGCATGTTCGAGCACGCACGCACACGATCCACAGACTCACTAAGTCATAGACAAATAGTCTATAAATATGTCTATAGATCCTTTACTGCAATATTTTTCATAAATTTTGTTATAGTGTCCATAAATTTTTTTATATTTTTCATCAATTCCAAACCTTATAAATTTAAAAAGAAAACCAAATGAAAAACACAAATTCTCCATCCCTTCTCTGTTATATCTTGTTTTTTACAAGAATTATTTTATATATGCAAAAAGAAAAAATTTAACATAAAATTGCAAACCCACTTGTGAAATGTGCATAGATGTGGATTCATTTTATCAAAAGCTAGTAATGGATTATGAAAGTCTACCTTTTACAGCTAATGATGGCTCTAATTTCAACATGTTTAATCATCACCAAACAGTTAAAAATGTCTCATTTTTATTAACAAACAAAAAGGAGCATAACACATCCAAACCAAGTAATTCATGGCCATATGATTCAGGTGCACCATTTGTACAGAATCATCATTCAAACATCCAAAACATGGTAATTTTCCCAACAACAACATTGATACATATGCTCAGAGGGAAGGAAATATCTAGAGAGGTGGACCTATGCAGAAAAAGGATTCAACATTGAACCTTTCAATGCTTCGGTCTTCGACATTGTAGATCCCTATTTCCTTACCACCATCCTTACCCCAACCTTTAGATTTGAAGTTAACAAGAACACGATCGTCGGTGAAATAGATGCAGTTGGGCTTGATCGAAGCTCAGTAGCATCAACAGAAGCACCAACATTATCCCCCAAGAAGATTTCCATCCATAACGGTTTTTGTTGCTATTACATTGTCGGCCGTTTAAATAAATATCTAATTTAGTGTATTAATTCACAATTAATTTATAAATTTCTTCAAGAGTTAAAAATTTATAATTAATTAGTTGTTTATTTCTTTGGTCATATTATATTATTCTGCGCTTTGCCTTCTATCTGTTTTAATTTTTTATAATGCATTTCTTTTCTTTAATTTCGAACAGTTCTTCGTATTTCATAAATAAAAAATCCTTCCATTTAAGAATACTTATAATACAAAACCGTTTTCTAAAAAAAGGATTATTACAGGACACTTCCAAAACCTTTTAAACGGCACTAAATTTGATGCATCAATCCACTAAATTACTACCTCAAACAAAACGTTTTCCATAGTAAATATCATGATCATTTAAATGAATATTGAATGTAGTGAATTATTCTCCTATTAATTCCTGCAACCATTACCTCAAAGAAATCATTTTTAGAATTAAATATATTGACCATTTAAATAGAAATCAACAAATTATATTCAGGTATATAAGTTAGCGAGTGAGAAATGCATGTATGCACGGTAATTGACATTTTTTCTGCAATTGATTTGCAACGGAGACTGAGAAGAAAGCTCATCCTCAATCAAAGGAGAGGAGAAATGTTAGATAGTATTATGGGCCTAGAGCCCAATTTGTATTAGCTTAGGGTTTGGATAGGGTTTCTCGTTTTCCTTTTGTACCCTTGTACTATCTATATTATCGTATATACGAGACACACCTTAGTATCAAGGTTTATCCCTCTAATATTGTTTCAGTCGCCTACGATCCTGAACCTTAAATTTATTTTATTTCCGTTTGTTCTGAGCGAGATAGACTGCAAAGCCGGAAATCAACCGTGTTTGATTTCTCTGCGCTAATTACTCCAGGTTGTTATTTTTTCACTGTTTCGGCGTCCACGACACCGATCCTTTCTGTTTGTGATCTGTTCGGCATTAACGCCCCCGCCCCGCCCCTGCTGTGCTGCTTTTCTTGCCGCCGATTGCTGCCTTTATTCGGCCAGTTTCGGATCAATCAAAACAGTCTGTCACGACTGTGTTCCGCAAGATTCACGCGCCAGGATAGCGCGTGTATGTTACGCGCTCGTCAGAAGCATCTGCACGCGTTTGGTTAGCGCATGTTTGTCATGCGCTCGACAGTAGCTCTCTCGACGTCAGTGTCTTGTTATTTCTCCCGCGCCGCGCGCGCCTGCTGGGTACGCTCGTGCACAACGCGCTTTGCTCCAACTGTATCTTTTGTTTCCTGTTCTGGCTGGGTATTTCTATAAACCTTTTTCTTTTATTATTTTTTCCCTCAAGTTGAAGGCTTTTTGCACGTTTTGGAGTAGTTTACGTCTGAACTCAAGAGATTGGAGTTGGTTTGGTTTATTTGAGCACCACGGAATTGGAGTAATATTTGTATTTGTCATTTGTTTTCGGATATATTGATTTTTGTGTATGCACGTGGTGCTGAGGTTTATTTCGTATTTTATTATGGTGAATTTGGCTTTCTTATCTCGTGCGGATCACTCTGATAGCTGGATCTCAGATAAGGCGTATCGTATGAATAATTTTAATCATAAGTGTTATTCGAACCAAAGGATTGTTGATTCTTGTGCTACAGCTCATATGACTGCCAGACCTCGTTATCTTGGGAATGTAATTCCTTACTTTGGTCCACCTGTTTATGTTGGTAATGGTCAGTGGTTACCGGCGTCTCATATTGGAGAGTGTAACATCTCTGGTTTATCAATTCGGGATGTACTTGTAGTTCCTCAAATTACTAAGAGCTTGTTGTCTGTTAGTAAACTCACTCATGACTTTCCGGTGAGTATCACATTTGTTGACGATGTGTTTTCTATTCAGCATAAATAGACAGGACAGATAGTTGGTACAGGTCGCCATATTGCAGGTCTCTATTATTTGGATACTGGTGATTCTTGTTTTTTTAGCGAGTGGCGCACTGGAAAGCTCCGGGCCCCTTTTGAGCTATGGCATTCTCGTCTTTGGCACGTTTCTTATGCACCGGTAAGTTGCTAAACAAGAAGGGCCACATTTCAGCCACTTCATCTTTACGTGCGCCTGTTAGTTGCTCCCCTTGTCAGATGGCCAAAAGCAGTCGGTTACCTTTTTCTGTTAGAGATAAGAGGGCCACTAGCCTGTTTGAGAAGGTGCATTGTGACTTATGGGGACCAGCTCCAGCATATGCTGCATCCGCACATGGTTTTTCATATTATGCTATATTCATTGATGATTTTTCACGATTCACATGGTTTTATCCATTACGGCATAAGTCGGATTTTTATGACACCTTCCTTCGCTTTTAGAAGTTTGTTGAGACCCGGTTTTCTGTGAAGGTTAAGGTTTTTCAGACTGATGGTGGTACGGAGTTCACTAATCATCGTTTGCAGACACACTTTGTTTCGTGTGGCATTCATCATCAGATGTCATGTCCCTATACACTTGCTCAGAATTGCTAAGCTGAGCGTAAACACCGTCACATTACAGAGACTGGTCTTGCTATATTATATCACTCCTTTGTGCCGCATTCTTACTGGGTGGAAGCATTCTCTTCGGTTATTTACATCATCAATCGTCTCCCCAGCTCTATTCTTAGTGGCAGATCACCCTTTGAGACTGTTTATGGGACTACTCCGGACTACACAATCTTTCATCCTTTTGGTTGTGGTGTGTTCCCGTGCTTGCGTGCTGTTGCTGGGAATAAGTTTGCACCTCGCTCTATCCCATGTGTGTTTATTGGTTATAACCCCGGTTACAAGGGTTTCCAGTGCCTCGACCGTACTAGTGGACGTGCCTATTTCTCTCGCCATGTCCAGTTTGATGAGACATGTTTCCCTTATGTCTCATCTTCTGGGGAAAGACCTGTTTCGGATCTGGAGGTCTCCTCATTTTTTGAGCCTGCAGGTGCACCAGTCGACCGTTCGCCAATTGTACCAGGTGAGCCTGTGTCGGCTACACCAGTTGAGCCGTCATCGCCGGTACCGTCGTCTTCTTGGTCTTGCTCTCTCTGCCTGTCAGATGATCACTCCCCAGCTCCAGCTGCTCCGACTGCTTCTTCACTGGTGTTGGATGTTACCTTATCACCTCCACCATCTCCGCCATTGTCATCACGCTCTCCTCAAACTTCTGGTTCCGATTCAGACTCTCCCGCTGACACGCTTCTCCTCCTCACCGCAGACATCAGATGGTTACCAGAAACCAGGATGGTACTCGCCGTGTGATATATCGTCCGGGTTTTGTTACTACCGGTCTTCTTGCTCAGGTTATGGACCATTCTGAGCCTCGGGATTATTGTGCAGCTCTCAAAGACCCGAAATGGGTTCGTGCTATGGATGAGGAAATGGATGCACTACGACATCAAAAAACTTGGGAGTTGGTGCCTCGACCGTCACATGCCAACATATTTGGCTTCAAATGGGTATTTCGGCTGAAGTATCGAGATGATGGTAGCATTGAACGCTACAAGGCTCGTCTGGTTGCTCAAGGATATTCTCAGATTCCAATTTTTGACTTTGACCACACTTTCAGTCCAGTGGTCAAAGCTGCAACGGTGCGTACAGTGATTGCCATTGCTACTTTGAGACAGTGGCCTCTATGTCAGCTTGGTGTCAAGAATGCTTTTCTCAATGGTGTTCTTGACACTCCGGTTTATACGGCTCAGCCTGTCGGTTATAAGGATCCATCTCGGTCTGATTATGTTTGTCGACTGCAGAAGGCCATTTATGGACTCAAACAGGCTCCTCGTGCCTGGTTTGATCGGTTTAGCTCTTATCTCCGACAACTTGACTTTCAGTGTAGTTATTCTGACACGACGTTGTTTGTCTTCTCATGAGGTTCTACTCTACTATACTTGTTTGTCTATGTGGATGATATCATTCTTACTGGTAATGACGCTGGAGCCATTCGCCAGTTCATCGCACGGACTGATCGAGAGTTTTCGATCAAGGATTTGGGGTACTTGAAATACTTTCTTGGCCTTGAGGTGTCTTCTACACCATCTGGCCGCTTTCTTAGACAGGCCAAGTATGCCAGAGATATTCTTAGTCGAGCGGGTATGTCGGATGTTTCTCCGGTAACCACTCCATTTGTACCACTTTCGCAGCTTCACAGTAGCACTAGTGCACCGTTCAGCAATCTGACTCTCTACCGGTCTTTGGTTGGTGCACTTCAGTACTTGACCATTGCTCGTCCTGATCTTTCATTTGCAGAAGCCAGTCTTTTTGACAATGATGATGAGATTTTCAGTGATCCGATTTTCTTGGAAGTGATGGAAAGAGATCGACAAGTCCTTTGGAAATAAGCAATTTATGTATAACTAGGCCCTCAATGTAGCTTTGAATTATAAATAGTTAAAACATTCACATTTGATAAAATAATAATAATTTATACTTTTAAAATTATTATCAAGATAGTGTCATTAAAAATTGTAAAATACTTCAATACGTCGCGCGACGCGCGACCCATTACGCCTAGTGTAATTTGAAATGGAATTAACATAATTAATCTAAATCTTCTGATTAGATTTCTATTGAACTGAACTAATTAACTCGATAAGATAAAAGCTATCATATGGTCCAAAGAATGTATTTTCAATATTTGTAATGTGGTTATGAAATGTTACGCTATAGTGTAGGGTTTGACATGGATATACATTGTTTAATAAAGATGGTACGAGTCTGATTAAGGGTAAAAATGATGATAGATGTATCATTTTTAAGCAAGCGGATCTAGGAAAACTAAATTTATGTGTGTTCATAAGCATTGTTCTCTATCTTTTTCTTGCACAATAATCCTACAATTATATTAGTACTCCTGATTCTTAGTTTATTTTTTGTCTATTCATGGTGGCTGTTTTTTATCATCGTGATGTTCTTGCATTGAAATGAGAAAATTTCACACTACTTTTATGATGTAAATATGTTGATATCTTTTTTTTTCCTTTTTGAGGAAAATAGTAATTTCTATTTACTATAAAATTTTGGAAGTCATTCAAAATTCAAAGATAAGATTTGGGAAATTTCAAGTAGTTCATGTCAGAATTTTAATTTCAATTAAGCAATTTATGGCCTAACTTAGTTGAATGAACCCCAAAGTCTCTCAAAGTTAGGGCCATAAAATTTCTTATCAAAACTGTCAAGTAAAAAGTTTATAGAGCGAGTTTCATGGAAGCAATTTTTGGCATAATTTGTATATCATCCCCGATCAAGCTCACATCTTCATGTCGCAGCTCTGACACGAGGATCGACACCTCTTTCATCGCCAAGAATTCAACTAAGTTAGGATTTTAGAAATTCAGATACGCGAGCAACGACTTTCATAAACCTTCCCAAACTAGCCAAAATAAGTCAAATTACTAATTATTAAAAGGTCAATTTAATTTCCCAAATCAGTAAACCTCTGGTAGCCTCTCTTCATGCTCAGTTACCATCTAACATAAATCTCACTTAAAATCTAACATAAAACTCATCTAATATCAACTTTAGATACATCCAAAACATATTGCATCTTTTTGTTATATTAGGTATGTTTTAAGGACATTTCTTATTTATCATAAGGGATTTCTCATATTATGCTATGTAAAGAATAAAGATTTATAATAATAATAAAGATGTTTGAGGAATTATGCTAGCATGAGGTGCCTTTAGTAGGTGAGTTCATAAGAGTCCATATCTATACTTAGTCCCATATACAGAACGATTTGGCTCGAACGGAATTGAACACACACACACGCATACATGCGCGTGCGCACGCTCACGCACACACGCGCTTGCGCATGTTCGAGCACGAACGCACACGATGCACAGACTCACTAAGTCATAGACAAATAGTCTATAAATATGTCTATAGATCCTTTACTGCAGTATATAAGGAAAATAAATGTAACAAAATTGATTTTCTTTTATTGCGTAATTTCTTGAGATCAAACCCGATCCAAAACCCCCAAATCCAAAACCCTCGCTCCCCAAATATGTTTCATCAAGGGTTTATCGATTCATCAAACACGAGGTCGATTCATCATACATCAAGCGCTTTATCATCCTCTCGACTTCTCCAAGTTTGGCTATGATAGCTGAATCTAAATGTTTTAGATCTCGAGCCTCCATGCTATGAAGCTTCTTTGACCCTGCAAAACATCCCGCATTAAGCCGATGACCTCTTTTTCTCGATTCTCCTTTCTAATTTTACCGATTTCTTCCTTCATCCATTCAATTCGATTCTTTATAATTCCCTTAGAATTTAAATCCGGCTTCATTGTTTCAAAAAGGAATGAATGAATAGATTAAAATGAATGAATTGTTAGACGTATCTTGTCAATTTATATAAAAATTATTCCCGCACAAAACACGTCTTTCATTATTCATTTTGATGATTTTAACTAAATAATGCACACTTTTAATTAAATTTTTACAAACTGAAAAAAATCAGTTTTTTAAAAGTTGTTCTTTATACGCACGTAACACGTCTTTCATTATTCATTTTGGTGATTTTAATTAAATAATGCACAATGTCAATTAAAGTATATTTCACTTTCATAACATTGCCTTTAGTATGTGAGTTCATAAGAGTCCATATCTACACTTAGTTTCGTATACAGAACGATTTGGCTCGAATGGGACTCAACACACACGCATGCATACATGCTTGTCCGCACGCTCACGCACACACACGCTTGCGCATGTTCGAGCACGCACGCACACGATCCACAGATTCACTAAGTCATAGACAAATAGTCTATAAATATGTCTATAGATCCTTTACTGCAATATGTATGGAAAATGTATATAACAAAATTGATTTTCTTTTATTGTGTAATTTCTTGAGATCAAACCCGATCCAAAACCCCCAAATCCAAAACCCTCGCTCCCCAAATATGTTTCATTTAGGGCTTATCAATTCATCAAACACGAGGTCGATTCATCATACATCAAGCGCTTTATCATCCTCTCGACTTCTCCAAGTTTGGCTATGATAGCTGAATCTAAATCTTTTAGATCTCGAGCCTCCATGCTATGAAGTCTCTTTGACCCTGCAAAACATCCCGCATTAAGCCGATGACCTCTTTTTCTCGATTCTCCTTTCTCATTTTACCGATTTCTTCCTTCTTCCATTCAATTTGATTCTTTATAATTCCCTTAGAATTTAAATCCGGCTTCATTGTTTCAAAAAGGAATGAATGAATAGATTAAATTGAATGAATTGTTAGACATATCTTGTCAATTTATATAAAAATTATTCTCGCACATAACACGTCTTTCATTATTCATTTTGATGATTTTAATTAAATAATGCACATTGTTAATTAAACTTTTACAAACTTAAAAAAATCAGTTTTTTAAAAGTTGTCCTTTATACGCACGTAACACGCCTTTCATTATTCATTTTGGTGATTTTAATTAAATAATGCACAATGTCAATTAAAGTATATTTCACTTTCTTAACATTGTTTTCATGAAGCTATGTGCATACAGGGGCGGAGCCAATGTAGGTGCAAAGGGTGGCAGCTGCCTACCTGAATTTGATTTTCAGTTTATAGGGTTAAGTTTTGAAAATTATAAATATTACCCCACTACTTCTTGGAAATTGTTATAGTGTCCATAAATTTTTGTATATTTTTCATCAATTCCAAACCTTATAAATTTTAAAAAAAAACCCAAATGAGAAACAAAAATTCTCCATCCCTTCTCTGTTATATCTTGTTTTTTACAAGAATTATTATAAATATGCAAAAAAAAAAATTTAACATAAAATTGCAAACCCACTTGTGAAATGTGCATAGATGTGGATTCATTTTATCAAAAGCTAGTAATGGATTATGAAAGCCTACCTTTTACAGCTAATGATGGCTCTAATTTCAACATGTTTAATCATCACCAAACAGTTAAAAATGTCTCATTTTTATTAACAAACAAAAAGGAGCCTAACACATCCAAACCAAGTAATTCATGGCCATGTGATTCAGGTGCACCATTTGTACATAATCATCATTCAAACATCCAAAACATGGTAATTTTCCCAACAACAACATTGATACATATGCTCAGAGGGAAGGAAATATCCAGAGAGGTGGACCTATGCAGCTAAAGGATTCAACATTGAACCTTTCAATGCTTCGGTCTTCGACATTGTAGATCCCCATGTCCTTACCACCATCCTTACCCCAACCTTTAGATTTGAAGTTAACAAGAACACGATCGTCGGTGAAATAGATGCAGTTGGGCTTGATCGAAGCTCAGTAGCATCAACAGAAGCACCAACATTATCCCCCAAGAAGATTTGCTTCCATCAACAGAAGCACCAACATCAATGCATTTCTTTTCTTTAATTTCGAACAGTTCTTCGTATTTCATAAAAAAACTTCCTTCCATTTAAGAATACTTATAATACAAAACCGTTTTCTCAAAAAAGGTTTATTACAGGACACTTCCAAAACCTTTTAAACGGCACTAAATTTGATGCATCAATCCACTAAATTACTACCTCAAACAAAACGTTTTCCATAGTAAATATCATGATCATTTAAATGAATATTGAATGTAGTGAATTATTCTCCTATTAATTCCTGCAACCATTACCTCAAAGAAATCATTTTTAGAATTAAATATATTGACCATTTAAATAGAAATCAACAAATTATATTCAGGTATATAAGTTAGCGAGTGAGAAATGCATGTATGCACGGTAATTGACATTTTTTCTGCAATTGATTTGCAACGGAGACTAAGAAGAAAGCTCATCCTCAATCAAAGGAGAGGAGAAATGTTAGATAGTATTATGGGCCTAGAGCCCAATTTGTATTAGCTTAGGGTTTGGATAGGGTTTCTCGCTTTCCTTTTGTACCCTTGTACTATCTATATTATCGTATATACGAGACACACACCTTAGTATCGAGGTTTATCCCTCTAATATTGTTTCAGTCGCCTACGATCCTGAACCTTAAATTTATTTTATTTCCGTTTGTTCTGAGCGAGATAGATTGCAAAGCCGGAAATCAACCGTGTTTGATTTCTCTGCGCTAATTACTCCAGGTTGTTATTTTTTCACTGTTTCGGTGTCCACGACACCGATCCTTTCTGATTGTGATCTGTTCGGCATTAACGCCCTCGCCCCGCTCCTGCTGTGCTGCTTTTCTTGCCTCCGATCGCTGCCTTTATTCGGCCAGTTTCGGATCAATCAAAACACTCTGTCACGTCTATGTTCCGCAAGATTCACGCGCCATGATAGCGCGTGTATGTCACGCGCTCGTCAGAAGCATCTGCACGCGTTTGGTTAGCGCGTGTTTGTCACGCGCTCGACAGTAGCTCTCTCGACGCGCCCGTTGTGCGTGGTTACACGCGCCCGTCAGTGTCTTGTTATTCCTCCCTCGCCGCGCGCACCTGCTGGTTACGCTCGTGCACAACGCGCTTTGCTCCAACCGTAGCTTTCATTTCCTGTTCTGGCTGGGTATTTCTATAAACTTTTGCTTTTATTATTTTTTTCCCTCAAGTTGAAGGCTTTTTGCACGTTTTGGATTAGTTTACGTCCGAACTCAAGAGATTGGAGTTGGCTTGGTTTATTTGAGCACCACGGAATTAGAGTAGTATTTGTGTTTTTCATTTGTTTTCGGATATATTGATTTTGGTGTATGCACGTGGTGCTGAGGTTTATTTCGGATTTTGTTATGGTGAATTTGGCTTTCTTATCTCGTGCGGATCGCTCTGATAGCTGGATCTCAGATAAGGCATATCGTATAAATAATTTTAATCATAATTGTTATTCGAACCAATGGATTGTTGATTCTGGTGCTACAGCTCATATGACTGCCAGACCTCGTTATCTTGGGAATGTAATTCCTTAATTTGGTCCACCTGTTTATGTTGGTAATGGTCAGACGTTACCGGCGTCTCACATTGGAGAGTGTAACATCTCTGGTTTATTATTTCGGGATGTACTTATAGTTCCTCAAATTACTAAGAGCTTGTTGTCTGTTTGTAAACTCACTCTTGACTTGTCGGTGAGTATCACATTTGTTGACGATGTGTTTTCTATTCAGCATAAACAGACAGGACAGATAGTTGGTAAAGGTCGCCATATTGCAGGTCTCTATTATTTGGATACAGGTGATTCTTGTTTTTTTAGCGAGTTGCGCTCTGGAAAGCTCCGGACCCCTTTTGAGCTATGGCATTCTCGTCTTGGGCACGTTTCTTATGACACCGTTCAGTTGCTGAACAAGAAGGGCCACATTTCAGCCACTTCACCTTTACCTGCTATATTATGCTATATTCATTGATGATTTTTCACGATTCACATGGTTTTATCCATTACGGCATAAGTCGGATTTTTATGACACCTTCCTTCGCTTTCAGAAGTTTGTTGAGACCCAGTTTTCTGTGAAGGTTAAGGTTTTTTAGACTGATGGTGGTACGGAGTTCACTGATCATCGTTTGCAGACACAATTTGTTTCTTATGGCATTCATCATCAGATATCATGTCCCTATACACCTACTCAGAATGGCTGAGCTGAGCGTAAACACCGTCACATTACAGAGACTGGTCTTGCTATGTTATATCACTCCTTTGTGCCGCATTTTTACTGGGTGGAAGCATTCTCTTCGGCTGTTTACATCATCAATCGTCTCCCCAGCTATGTTCTTGGTGGCAGATCACCCTTTGAGACTGTTTATGGGACTACTCCGGACTACACAGTCTTTCATCCTTTTGGTTGTGGTATGTACCGTGCTTGCGTGTTGTTGCTGAGAATAAGTTTGCACCTCGCTCTATCCCATGTGTGTTTATTGGTTATAACCCCGGTTACAAGGGTTTCCAGTGCCTCGACCGTACTAGTGGACGTGTCTATTTCTCTCGCCATGTCCAGTTTGATGAAACATGTTTCCCTTATGTCTCATCTTCTGGGGAAAGACCTGTTTCAAATCTGGATGTCTCCTCATTTTTCGAGCCTGCAGGTGCACCAGTCGACCGTTCGCCAATTGTACCAGCTGAGCCTGTGTCGGTTACACCAGTTGAGCTGTCGTCGCCCGCACCGTCGTCTTCTCGGTCTTGCTCTCTCTGCCTGTCAGATGATCACTCCCCAGCTCCAGCTGCTCCGACTGCTTCTCCACCGGTGTTGGATGTTACCTTATCACCTCCACCATCTCCCCATTGTCATCACGCTCTCCTCAAACTTCTGGTTCCGATTCAGACTCTCCCGCTGACACCGCTTCTCCTCCTCACCGCAGACATCAGATGGTTACCAGAAACCAGGATGGTACTCGCCGTGTGATATCTCGCCCGGATTTTGTTACTACCGGTCTTCTTGCTCAGGTTATGGACCATTCTGAGCCTCAGGATTATCGTGCAGCTCTCAAAGACCCGAAATGGGTTCGTGCTATTGATGAGGACATGGATGCACTTCGACATCAGAAAACTTGGGAGTTGGTACCTCGACCGTCACATGCCAACATATTTGGCTTCAAATAGGTATTTCGGCTGAAGTATCGAGCTGATAGTAGCATTGAACGCTACAAGGCTCATCTGGTTGCTCAGGGATATTCTCATATTCCAGTTGTTGACTTTGACCACACTTTCAGTCCAGTGGTCAAAGCTGCAACGGTGCGTACAGTGATTGCAATTGCTACTTTGAGACAGTGGCCTCTACATCAGCTTGGTGTAAAGAATGCTTTTCTCAATGGTGTTCTTGACACTCCGGTTTATATGGCTCGGCCTGTTGGTTATAAGGATCCATCTCAGACTGATTATGTTTGTCGACTGCAGAAGGCCATTTATGGACTCAAACAGGCTCCTCGTGCCTGGTTTGATCGGTTTAGCTCTTATCTCCGACAACTTGGCTTTCAGTGTAGTTCTTCTGACACGTCGTAGTTTGTTTTCTCACGAGGTTCTACTCTACTATACTTGTTTGTCTATGTGGATGATATCATTCTTACTGGTAATGACGTTGGAGCCATTCGCCAGTTCATCGCACGGACTGATCGAGAGTTTTCGATCAAGGATTTGGGGTACTTGAATTACTTTCTTGGCCTTGAGGTGCCTTCTACACCATCTGGCCTCTTTCTTGGACATGCCAAGTATGCCAGAGATATTCTTAGTCGAGCGGGTATGTCGGATGTTTCTCCGGTAACCACTCCATTTGTACCACTTTCGCAGCTTCACAGTAGCACTAGTGCACCGTTCAGTAATCCGACTCTCTACCGGTCTTTGGTTGGTGCACTTCAGTACTTGACCATTACTCGTCCTGATCTGTCATTTGCAGAAGCCAGTCTTTTTGACAATGATGATGAGATTTTCAGTGATTCGATTTTCTTGGAAGTGATGGAAAGAGATCAACAAGTCCTTTGGAAATAAGCAATTTATGTATAACTAGGCCCTCAATGTAGCTTTGATATATAAATAGGTAAAACATTCACATTTGATATAGTAATAATTTATACTTTTAAAATTATTATCAAGATAGTGTCATTAAAATTTGTAAAATACTTCAATACGTCGCGCGACGCGCGACCCATTACGCCTAGTGTAATTTGAAATGGAATCAACATAATTAATCTAAATTTTGTGATTAGATCTCTATTGAACTGAACTAATTAACTTGATAAGATAAAAGCTGTCATATGGTCCAAAGAATGTATTTTCAATATTTTTAATGTGGTTATTAAATGTTACGTTATAGTGGTGGTGATACCAGGCCCAACTACCCAGTAGTAGTATGGGCTCGGCCCGCTACGAGGAAAAGGTAGTTTGGCAGTATCCGGGTTCCTACAACTCGAATAGGGACAGATACACTAGAGGACACACGGAGCATGGACCACACGGAGAGCATGGGTTACTGTATCAATAGTGCTCCTCAGCGCTATTCTAGGTAAGTATCTTCTCATTATTCAAGTGATTACCCCTTTTCTCTTCCGGGATCCATCTTTCATCATCACGCCGGAGGGTCTACCCTCGGGTACCTCCCGGGGCTCTGTCTTGCAGGGCTAGGTATTGGATTAGGGACAAGGGGACAATCCGGACCGACCAGGCAGGCAAAATCAAGTTGGCACGCCCAGTGGGACACGATCTTTATTCACAAAACGCATTAAGATGCCGCCTCGAGGTCGGCCGCCACGAAGAGGTAGAGGAGGGAGAAGGCCTGAAGTGGCTGAGGAGGATCTCACCTTACGCCAGATGAGGGATCGAGCGTGCAAGGGGAAGGCTCCGGCGCATTCGGATCCAGAAGCCTCTGAAGGGGAGTCAGAGCCGGAGGAAGGAAGGGAGCCGGGAATGACGCAGGACGACCGTGACCGGAGGGAGTTTGCTGCTACTCGGGAAGAGGAGTATCGTCGCTGGTTGGCGGCAAAGCAAGTACCGGGATCGGGAACAAAACCGACTGGGGAAGGACAGTCGAACCCTCCGAGGACCGAGGACCGGGTACCTCCGGTTCAGCCAGAGTCAGGACCTAATCCGACCCCGTTGGTGCCTCCTACGGGGTTACCTCCTTTGGCTGCGGAGGTGGTCAGCCGAGGACCTCCTGTCGTTCCTGGGCAGGAAAATTCTCGGCCTCCAGTTGTGATAGATCTGGAGAGGCATGTTGTGAGCATAGGGCAACCAGCTGGTATAGGGCAGGGATATGGTCAAGGCGGGGGCCATCCCGGATATGGAGCTCCAGGATACGGGGCGTCTCAACCCGGGTATCAGGGGTATCAGGGGTACCCCCCGGCACCCGGAGAGTATTATGCTCAACCCACTGGAGTCTCGGGGGGCTGGGCTCCCGGGATTCAAGGACCGGTGTGGATGCAGAACCAAGTACCGATGACGGGGTATGCCATGGCCCAACCGGCCCCGGTCGCAGGAACCTATGGTATGTACCCGGTGGTGGTGGACCGGGCTCTGGCGGCTCCAAGCTCGGTGGAGGAGAGATTGGACCGGTTGATAGGAAGGAACGGAGGAAGGCCTACCTCCCCTGGATAGGGTATATCAGCACTTTCCCCTGGCCGGTGGGAATGAGGGTCCCGGAGGGGGTGCCGACCTACAGCGGGGAGACGGATCCGGAGGAGTTCGTCAGGACGTACCATAATGTCATGGGAACACGTGACATCCGGGAGGAGTTTATGTGCAAGCTGGTGAGCTCGTATCTGAGGGGAAGTTGTTTGTCGTGGTTTGAAGCCCAACCCCCAGAGAGTTTTAGAAATTACTATGATTTCTCAAGGGCTTTGATGCCAGATATGAGACCAAACGAAAGAAGTACCTTCCTTTGGCCGAAGTGGCTTACAGTCGACAGGCGGCAAAGGAGGATGTCCGGGGTTTCCACAGGAGGTACATGGACGATTCCATGAAGGTGATTGATAGAGACGCTCAAGTGAAGGCCCTGATCGCAGGATTCATTGCAGGGTTAAGGGATGAGGTGTTATGGGCGAAACTTATGGAGAATATCCCGACCACTTTTCATCAGCTGGATCTTGAGGTGGAGATGTATTGTTCGCTTCTGGAAGGGAGCAAGAAGAGGAAGGAGGAAGGGTATTTCGAGGACAGGGGGATTGGAAAGGGCGACAAGGCTCGGGTCGCTGATCCTGACAGGAGGGATGCAGTTCAGGCCCCAGTAAAACCCCCCTCGGGCCGAAACGTTTACTCCTCTAACCAAGACCCGGTCGGAGATCCTAACAATTCATCAGAACCTGTTTCAAGACCCGGCCCCCATACCGGGAAATCCGACTCCAGCAAACGCTGCCAAATATTGTGCGTTCCACAAGTCTAATGGACACACAACAGAAGGCTGCCGAAGCTTGAGGGTGGAGATTGAGAAGTTGATCGAGAGAGGACAGTTGAGAGACTGTGTGAGTCAGGAGAACCAGCGTCCGGCAGCCGGGCAGCAGGCAGAAGCTGGGAGGAAGAGGAATTGAAGGAATAGGCCGCGGAATGATAACCAGCCGGGAGCAGCAGCTCTAGTTATGGCCCCAGAGCCGGTTAATCAGGTCCCTCCCCGGATGATAAATGTTATACATGGAGAAGTAGGTGATGGGCCCCAGTCCCATGCAGCGGCCAAAGCCCGGAGTCGGTATGTGCCGGCTGGTGAGGACAGAGAGAAGAGATTGCGCCCAACGGAGGTCATCACCTTTTCGGACGAGGATCCGGTGCCCAGTCTAACGCCCCATACGGATCCGATGGTAATTACGGCGGAGATAGAAGGATTTACAGTCAAGCGAGTGTTCATTGATGATGGAAGCAGTGTAGAAATCATGTTTGCTTCTTGCTTCGACCAGCTGGGGATAGGGCGCCACAACCTTCACCCGAGCACCTCTCCGTTGTCAGGGTTCACAGGCCGGACGGAACATCCTTTGGGGGTTGTGTCTTTAACAGTGACAGTGGTAGATGACCTTGACAGGAACAAGAAGACCTCGGTCCGGTGCAATTTTGCGGTCATAGATGCCCCGTCTCCCTATAACATCATCATCGGACGACCGTGGATGGCTCAAGCCAGGGCCATTTGCTCGACGTACCATTTGACCATGAAGTTCCCAACCAGTCAGGGGGTGGCGACGGTTCGAGGAAGTCAGTCTACAGCCAGAAGTTGCATGCTCACGGCCCTTCAGGAAGCCAGAAAGGCCCCGGTCGGGGCGGTGCAGGGAGAAGTAGGTCCGGGAGATGTGGAGGACATGCAGGTCGGGAGCCGAGGCACAATTAAGGTTGGGAAAAAGATGACAATCGGTGTGAAGGAACAGTTACGATCCCTGCTTTCGAAGTATGAGGATGTGTTCGCATGGGAAGAGAAGGACTTCACCGGCGTACCCCCCGAGTTAGCTCTCCACAAGCTGAATGTGTACCCATAGTTGAAGCCAATCCGGTAAAAGAAGAGGGCCCTAGCAGGAGATAGGGTCGAGGTGGTGAAACAGGAGGTGCTGAAGTTGCTGGAGGCCGGGGTAGTGGAGGAAATTATATACCCAGAATGGCTGGCTAACCCGGTGCTAGTGAAAAAGCAAAATGGGTCCTGGAGAATGTGTATCGACTTTACCGACTTAAACAAGTGCTGCCCGAAAGACAGTTACCCCCTTCCCCCAGTCGACCGGTTGGTGGAGGCCATCACCGGGTATGAGGCCCTGGCTTTCTTCGATGCATACCAAGGTTATCATCAGATTCAAATGTCAAGAGAGGACAAGCCGAAGACAGCCTTCATCACAGAGTTCGGGACCTATTGCTAGAGACGGATGCCATTCGGCTTGAAGAACGCGGAGGCAACGTACCAGCGGATGGCAGATGCGATATTTCGGGATCAGTTGGGCCGAAGCATGGAACTATACGTTGATGACATGGTGGTGAAGAGCCGGAGCTACCCAGGTTTCTTAGAAGACTTGGAGGAGATGTTCGGCATTTTGAGAAAAGTTAACCTGAAGCTGAATCCCGAGAAGAGTGTGGTAGGAGTAGCGGCCGGGAAGTTCCTCGGCTACATGGTATCTAGTCGAGGAATAGACGTCAATCCGGAGAAGGTGAAGGCGATAAGCCGGATGCAGTCGCCGAAGAATGTGAAGGAGGTCCAGAAGCTAATGGGTTCCTTGGCAGCCTTGAGTCATTTTCTGTCGAAAGGCGCGGAGAGACAACTTCCTTTCTTCAACATACTAAGGAAGGCGAAGAAGTTCGAATGGACGGAGGAGTGCGAGAAAGCGTTTGAAGATCTGAAGGAACATTTGAGCCGGCTTCCGATCCTCTCGAAGCCGAAGGAGGGGGAGGATTTGCTTTTATACTTGTCTACGTCCGCGTCGGCCGTCAGTGCGGTGTTGGTCCTAGAGGAAGATGGGAGGCAGTGTCCGGTGTATTTCATCAGCCGGGCATTACAAGGTCCGGAAACTCGTTATACAAGCTTGGAACAGCTGGTATTGGCGCTGGTTTATGCTTCAAAACGGTTGTGCCCATATTTCCAGGCCCATTCGATTGTGGTCCTGACCAACCACCCCCTGAAGCAGGTGATGCTTAAGCCCGAGGCGTCGGGGCGTTTGATGAAGTGGGCCATAGAGTTGGGGGAGCATGAGATAATATATCAGCCGAGAAAAGCCATTAAGGGCCAGGCAATGGAAGACTTCTTGACAGAGATGGTTGGGCCGGACGCGTATGCCGAGGAATACTCAAGCCCGAGGTGGACTTTGCACGTTGACGGGTCAGCCCATGCGGGAGGCAGCGGAGCCGGGGTATTGCTGACATCCCCGGAAGGAGAGGAGTACCACTATGCACTGCATTTCGACTTTAAGAATACAAATAACGAGGCAGAGTATGAGGCGTTGGTGGCAGGACTCAAGCTTGCCCGGGAGTTGAAGATATGAACGATCGAGACTTTCAGTGACTCGCAGACTGTAGTGCAGCAGGCGAACGGGGAGTATGAAGCAAATGAGCGAAGTTTGCAGATGTACTTGGAGCTGGTCCAGCCCCTGATCCGGCAGTTCGACAGTTTCAGTCTGGAGCAGGTGCCAAGAGAACAGAATGAAAAGGCCGATGCTTTGAGCAAATTGGCATCTTCAAAGTTGAGGCCAGGACAGAAAGCACCTCTCAGAAGGGAGACACTAGAGAGGAGGAGTTACGAGCAGAGTGATGAGATCCTGGCAGTAGAAGCAGAGCAGGAAGACTCCTGGATAGCCCCGATCCGGGCGTACCTTGTGACGGGGGAGGTCCCGGCCGACCGGGTGGTGGCCAGAAAAATACGGGTCAAGGCGCCGAAGTATACACTACAGGAGGGTGTCCTGTACAAAAGAGGTTATCTCCAGCCGTTGCTGAAGTGTGTGGAACGACAGGAGGGCAAGTACCTGGTCCGGGAAGTTCACGAAGGTCCGAATGGTAGTCATCAGGGAGCCAGAACGGTGGCCAAGAAAATCTTACGGATGGGGTACTACTGGCCTACCATTTTTGAGGACTCGCAGGACAGGGTTCGCTCGTGTCTTCAATGCCAAAAGTTCGCGCCGTTAGTACACATACCCAGGGAAGAGATGATGGGGATAACAGGCGCCTGGCCTTTCAGCAGATGGGGACTGGATCTGGTCAGACCCTTTCCCACTGCTCCTGGCAGTTTGAAGTAACTGATTGTGGCCATAGATTACTTTACTAAGTGGGTGGAAGCAGAACCTTTAACCAATATCCGAGGGGCTACCTGCGTGAAGTTTTGTTGGAGGAACATCGTTTGCCAGTTCGAAGTGCCGAGGGCTATAGTGACCGACAATGGAGCGCAGTTTGAAAGTGACCCTTTCAAATCCTGGTGCGTGAAGTATGGGATAAGCCAGAAGCTCACGTCATTTTATCATCCGCAAGCTAACGGCCAGGTGGAGGTGACGAACCGGACGATCGTGAGTGAGATTAAGGCCCGGCTCCAGGGAGCGAAGGGAAACTGGGTACACGAGCTCCCGAGTGTTCTATGGGCTCATCGGACTACGGAAAGCTCGGCGACTGGGGAGTCTCCCTACAGTCTGACGTATGGGTCGGAGGCAGTGATTCCGGCTGAGATCAGCGTCCCCAGCCTTTGGACGGCCGAGCCGGTGCCTTGGGAGAAGAACGAAGAAGAGAGCAGGACGAATTTAGACCTGTTGGAGGAAAGGAGGGAGAGAGCGGCCTTGCATGAGGCTAAAGTAAAGGAGAAAGTTAAGAAGTATCAGGCAGGAGGGTGAGGAAGGAGCAATCCAAGGTAGGCGACAGGGTAATGAGGCGAAATGACAAGAGTCACCAGGAGCCTGAGGGCAAGCTGGCACCCAACTGGGAAGGACCGTACCGGGTGACAGAAGCCCACCCGGGCGGGAGTTATGTGCTGGAGGATACAGCGGGGAAGGGAGTCCCCCGAAGATGGAACATAGCAAACCTTAGGCGGTTCTATGGATAGTCTCTGGCACTAGTTGCCTAGATAGAGTAGCCTCTGGCACTTGATGCCTAGGAAGAATAGCCTCTGGCACTAGATGCCTAGGTAAGATAGGTCCCCGGCGGCAGACGCCCGGGACAGAAACCTAGAGGTCGGATGACCGAAGGGTAGGTAGAAGAACACCCTGGAAACAGGGATTTTTGTAACAAGGGCATGCCCCTTCTAGCCGATTTTAATGAAAAGAATGAATGCGCGCATTATGAGTTTGAAATTGAAAGATGTGTCATAAAATGAAAATTATTATACATGTATTGAATAAAACGAAAAGTGATAATATGGCAGGAACCTATATCCTATCTACGGGCCCCAGACGTAGAGGCCTCGCCGGGAGGAATTCCCCGGGTCTCGCGCCTGCTTCTTCGGACAGCCTGCTCCAGCATATGCTGCTCCTCATCTTGATCCCGCGGGAGATCCGGATTAACACTTCGGTCACCCTCCGGCTCAACAGCTGGTTCGGAGGTAAGGACAGGGACACTGCCACCTGGACCCCCTATTCGGACTGGAGGTTGCCTTGCTCGCGGCCTGGCTGAGTTACTTCCAGTTACGGCAGCCTTCTGTTTTCCCTTTCGGTCGTTCCGAGCCGGGCGGGAACCAGAGGCAGAAGAAGGACCAGGTGGCCGGTCAACAGTGGGAGTACTCTCCTGAGCAGGAAACTGAGCGCGGAATTTGGTGGCGACGGCCCGATGCCTGGCTAAGCTTCGTTCAGAAGCTTCAAGATCCAGAAGCTCTGGAGTATGTTCGTAACGCTCATAGGCCAGATCGACATCTTCAAGCGGAGGTATTTGGGATATAGAGGGAGGAACTACGATCCGGTTCAGAATATTCTTCCTCCAGTCCACAACTGCTTGATAGGCTGCTACCCAGACGCCAGAGGTCCTCTCGGAACTCTCCATCCAGGCGATAAGGTCATCGACTGCCCGGGGAACACCGGTAAGCAGGGGAATGTCGACTGCCCCCTGACGCAATCCTAGCAGATGGTATGACAGATGAACCAGCACTAGCTGCTGTTGCAGGGTCCGGTTCCTAGTCACCAACTTCTCGTTTTTTACTTCAAGCTTGGTGGCATGTTTCCGGAGATCGGTTTGATTCTGCATCCTCATACACTTGTTATAGTACAGCCGAACGTCGTGCCACACCTCATCCAACTCCTTTTGGATCCGGAGTTGAAAATTGCGGTGCTGGGCCTCCTGCTCTGACAGGACTAGGTCGAACTCAAGGACCTTGTCGATGCTCTCAAAGGCGAGCCTATAACACTTCGACAGAGACCCAAAGTCCTCTTGGATTTGGAGCAGGCAGGTGATCAGGCAGTCGGCATCGGGAAACTCGGAGATCAGGGGACCGAGCCCCCCTCGGATAAAAGATCAATCAGGCCCGGACAGCCGGCTCCAGCTGGAACCGGGGTAGGAACCGCGGGGTTAAGGACTCTAGAAGGCTCCTGGCAACAGTAGAGCCAAGTCAGGATAAAACTAAAGAGGAACATACCCAAAAAAGTAAAGAAATAAAGACAATGAAGCAGGGCCAGTGTAAATAGCAATGGTGAGCAAAGAATATTTTATTAATAGAACGAAGATCCGGGTAGCAGGTTACAAAATTAGAAAACAAAAAGGGAAAAATCTAACTAACATGCTCGAAGGCTCCTTCTCCTTGATCGTCCCCGCCATCGCTGTTGTCGCTATCCGAGTCCTCATCGGAAAAGACCAGAACAGGAGAAAGAGGAGTCTCGGTAGTCCTTGGGTTCTCCGGACCAGCCTTCGGAGACGAAGAGGACTCAGCTTCAAGATCCTTCAGATTGAACAAGCCCCTGTAATGCCCGTATATGGTGCAGTACTGGGTAAAATTCTCGTCTTCGAGCAAGTCAGATCCGGAGACTGGAGCAGGAGGAAGGGGGCCAGGAAGCCGAACCACATCAGTTGACCAGCCTCGAACGTCCTCCGTCGATATCTGTTCCTCCCGCAGAGCTTCCCACAGCTTGGGAGAGAGGCCCTTCATACCATCCTTCTGAAGAGTGTTCACCAGATGCAGCTGCTGATCCTCGGCATTCGGGTTATACCATTGCTTCTTGAACGAAGCCCTGATCGAAGGAGGGAACCAACCCCGGACTTGCATATAAGTGTTGTGGCATTGATGGGCGTTGGAGGCGAGGTTCAGCTCGGTCAGACGGAGTGACAGGGTTTGGCTCGCCAGGACCTTATCGACAACGGCTTCGGCGAATTCCAGACGCTCCTTGTAGTTCGCCGTCCGAGCAGCTTCCAGTTCCTTCTCCAGAGCGCCCACCTTGGCTTGGAGTTGAGCCGATGCTTCCCTCTCGGCCCGGAGCTCATTCTCCTTCTCGGCCCTAAGTTCCTCTTCCTTCCCCTCTAAGTGGCGCCCGAGAAAGGAAGAGAGGGCGGCTTGGAAGTCAGGGGAGTTGGCGAACTCAGAAGTAAGAAGTTGGACCTGTAGAAAAAATGGTTCAAAAAAAACAAAAGAAAAAGAGAGAGCAGGAATGAGAGACTACCTGCGGGTTGGAAGAAGAAATAGGAGGGGTATTGGCGCGGGAGAATGATGGGGTCGGGGAGCCACCTGTCCGATGCTTTTTCCCGCCATGCTCGGAACTTTCCCCCTTGCGCTTGGCCGGAAAGAAAGGGGGTGGGGGAGGAATCTCAGGAGCAGAAATGGTGGTATACCTCGACACCGGGGATCTACCATCCCTGGTCGGAGGCCACAAAGATAACCCCCGACCGAGCATTGACCCAGGGGTGGGCACAGGAGTAACAGAGGGTCCAGACATGGCAAAAACGGTGTTGGCTTCGACAGGATTCCAAACGGACTCCTGCTGAAACACCGCTTCGGCTACGCGCCCCTCCTGATCCCCCTGTCCGTCCTCGTGCTCAGAAGTGATATACACAACGGTAATGGGACCGAGAGGGGGAGGCCCCGAGCCAGGAGGAGGATTCTGAACGGGATCGTTAGTCTTGTTTTTGTCCTGTTGACGCCCCTGCTGCGAGTCCAGATTAGCCTGCTGGTTCTGAACGGTCTCCTTCGCCTTGTTGTCTTGCTGGCTAGAATCGACCAGCTGGTCCCGCTGCTACTGTAGGTCAAGGATCTCCCGTCGCTGATTCTGTTGCTGGTTTGGGCCAGTTTTTCTCTTCCTATCCCCTTTGCTTGTCTCGCCGTCGGCCCCGGCCCCGGCTCCGGCGGTCTTCTTGACCTTCTTCTTCAGGATGGGGACCTTAGGGTCGTTTTCCACAGTTGGAGCTACGAGGAGGAACAGTTGAACAAAGCTATTGAAGAGGGGAGCAAGGATATCAAAGTAAGAGAGAGAAGAAGCATACCTAGGACCGGCCAGATAACCACCCAGCGGCTGTCCAAGAAGGCAGTGGCCGGGTATATTGCCCGGGGGAAGAGGTAGATAGAATTACCGGCCAGCCAATACTGGTCCAGGTTCAAGGCCTCTGAGGACAGGGTATTGTGATTGGCACGTTGAGTTTCAGGAAGGAACGCCTCCCGGGCGTCCACAACGACTTGAGAGTTTCACTTAGGGACCTTGTATAGTTCCGGGTTGAGAGTCACATAGCCTTTCTCCTGCCAGTTCTTGGCCGAGTCCTTCTTGCCGAGGATAAAGTCTTGTACCCCGGGACGCGCCTGGACGGTGTATATCATCTCCTTGCCGGGGCATTTGATGAGCATGTAGAAAGACTTCCACAGATTGAAAGAAGGGTCGATACCGCACCGAAGGCTCCTCACAAGAAAGCCCATCATCACAGCGATGACATTCGGGTGCATTTGGGCAGGCGAGATTTCATAGGACTCCAGGAATCGAGCATACAACGGAAGGAAGGGAAGGCTCAAACCCCACATGAAGTGAATCCGGGGAATGCATCGGACCGACTTCATAGACTCCTCGGTCCCGACAGCGGCCATCTGGGCGTTCAAGGGCATCGGAACCCCCATGCCACCGAGACACTTGGCGGTCCAGACATCGGCCTCAAGTGATGGTTTCCGGGCGGTGTCTATCTTCCTCTGTTCCCGGTTCTTAGAGCGTTTGAACTTTGGGCCAGAAGGGGTCACGTTGCTGCAGAGGTAGATCGGCTTGTAAGCCGCCGCCGAACCAACAGAAGCCGAAGCAGAAGGAGCAGTAGTGCTCTGAAGAGAGTAGGTGACAACGGCCTCGGACTGAACATTGTTTGATGCAATAGCAAAGGAGAGGAGAGAGAATATGAAGATTTAGAAAGAAGGAATGACATGATAACTTGGAAAGTTGGGAGCGACTAGTGAAAACGACTGATAGGGAGGCCTATTTATAGAGAACGAGAAAAAGGAGGAGAAAAAGCAACGATTAAATGGGCTTGGGAAGCGAGAACAATGATGGCAATTATTAATTGTCCTCGAGAATGGCGCGCCTGTCCCATCATTGTCGGGCAGGGAAGGAATTAAGAAAGACAATCCTTCCGCCCTCGGATCAGGAGAGGTTCCACACTCGGCCGAAAGAACCGTCTTCCGGGGGGCTAGTGGTGATACCAGGCCAAGGCCCAACTACCCAGTAGTAGTATGGGCTCAGCCCGCTATGAGGAAAAGGTAGTTTGGCAGTATCCGGGTTCGTACAACTCGGATAGGGACAGATACACTAGAGGACACACGGAGCATGGACCACACGGAGAGCATGGGTTACTGTATAAATAGTGCTCCTCAGCGCTATTCCAGGTAAGTATCTTCTCAGTATTCAAGTGATTACTCATTTTCTCTCCCGGGATCCATCTTTCATCATCACGCCGGAGGGTCTACCCTCGGGTACCTCCCGGGGCTCTGTCTTGCAGGGCTAGGTATTGGATCAGGGACAAGGGGACAATCCGGACCGACCAGGCAGGCAGCATCAAGTGGAGGGTTTAACATGGATATACATTGTTTAATAAAGATAGTATGAGTCTGATTAAGGGTAAAAATGATGATAGATGTATCATTTTTAAGCAAGCGGATCTAGGAAAACTAAATTTATGTGTGTTCATAAGCATTGTTCTCTATCTCATTCTTGCACAATAATCCTACAATTATAATAGTACTCCTGATTCTTAGTTTATTTTTTGTCTATTCATGGTGGCTGTTTTTTATCATCGTGATGTTCTTGCATTGAAATTGAGAAAATTTCACACTACTCTTATGAAGTAAATATGCCGATATCTTTTTTTTTTTCCTTTTTGAGGAAAATAGTAATTTCTATTTACTGTAAAATTTTGAAAGTCATTCAAAATTCAAAAATAAGATTTGGGGAATCTCAAGTAGTTCATGTCAGAATTTTAATTTCAATTAAGTAATTTATGGCCTAACTTAGTTGAATGAACCCCAAAGTTGCTCAAAGTTAGGGCCATAAAATTGCTTATCAAAACTGTCAAGTAAAAAGTTTTTAGAGCGAGTTAGGATTTTAGGATTTTAGAAATTCATATACGCGAGAAACGACTTTCATAAACCTTCCCAAGCTAGCCAAAATAAGTCAAATTACTAATTATTAAAAAGTCAATTTAATTTCCCAAATCATTAAACCACCGGTAGCCTCTCTTCATGCTCAATTACCATCTAACATAAAGTTCACTTACAATCTAACATAAAGCTCATCTAATATCAACTTTAGATGCATCCAAAACATATTGCATATTTTTGTTATGTTAGGTATGTTTTAAGGACATTTCTTATTTATCATAAGGGATTTCTCATATTATGCTATGTAAAGAATGAAGATTTATAATAATAATAAAAATGTTTGAGTAATTATGCTAGCATGAGGTGCCTTTAGTAGGTGAATTCATAAGACTCCATATCTACAATTAGTTCCATATACAGAACGATTTGGCTTTTATGGGACTCAACACACACGCACGCATACATGCGCGTGCGCACGCTCACGCACACACACGCTTGCGCACGCTCACGCACACACGCGCTTGCGCATGTTCGAGCACGCACGCACACGATCCACTGACTCACTAAGTCATAGACAAATAGTCTATAAATATGTCTATAGATCCTTTACTGCAATATATATGGAAAATGTATGTAACAAAATTGATTTTCTTTTATTGCGTAATTTCTTGAGATCAAACCCGATCCAAAACCCCCAAATCCAAAACCCTCGCTCCCCAAATCTGTTTCATCAAGGGCTTATCAATTCATCAAACACGAGGTTGATTCATCATACATCAAGCGCTTTATCATCCTCTCGACTTCTCCAAGTTTGGCTATGATAGCTGAATCTAAATCTTTTAGATCTCGAGCCTCCATGCTATGAAGCTTCTTTGACCCTACAAAACATCCCGCATTAAGCCGATGATGGCCACGAAACATGCTATGAAGATTCATTTTCTCGATTCTCCTTTATCATTTTACCGATTTCTTCCTTCATCCATTCAATTCGATTCTTATAAATCCCTTAGAATATAAATCCGGCTTCATTGTTTCAAAAAGGAATGAATGAATAGATTAAAATGAATGAATTGTTAGACATATCTTGTCAATTTATATAAAATCTATTCCCGCATATAACACGTCTTTCATTATTCATTTTGGTGAATTTAATTAAATAATGCACACTGTTAATTAAATTTTTACAAACTGAAAAAAAATCAGTTTCTTAAAAGTTGTTCTTTATACGCACGTAACACGTCTTTAATTATTCATTTTGGTGATTTTAATTAAATAATGCACACTGTTAATTAAATTTTTACAAACTGAAAAAAATCAGTTTTTTAAAAGTTGTTCTTTATACGCACGTAACACGTCTTTCATTATTAATTTTGGTGATTTTAATTAAATAATGCACAATGTCAATTAAATTATATTTCACTTTCTTAACATTGTTTTCATGAAGCTATGTGCATACAGGGGCGGAGCCAATGTAGGTGCAAAGGGTGACAGCTGCCTCCCTGAATTTTTTTTTCAGTTTATAGGGTTAAGTTTTGAAAATTATAAATATTTCCCCACTACTTCTTGGAAATTGTTATAGTGTCCGTAAATTTTTTTATATTTTTCATCAATTCCAAACCTTATAAATTTAAAAAAAACAACCCAAATGAAAAACACAAATTCTTCATCCCTTCTCTGTTATATCTTGTTTTTTACAAGAATTATTATAAATATGCAAAAAGAAAAAATTTAACATAAAATTGCAAACCCACTTGTGAAATGTGCATAGATGTGGATTCATTTTATCAAAAGCTAGTAATGGATTATGAAAATCTACCTTTTACAGCTAATGATGGCTCTAATTTCAACATGTTTAATCATCACCAAACAGTTAAAAATGTCTCATTTTTATTAACAAACAAAAAGGAGCATAACACATCCAAACCAAGTAATTCATGGCCATATGATTCAGGTGCACCATTTGTACAGAATCATCATTCAAACATCCAAAACATGGTAATTTTCCCAACAACAACATTGATACATATGCTCAAAGGGAAGGAAATATCTAGAGAGGTGGACCTATGCAGCTAAAGGATTCAACATTGAACCTTTCAATGCTTCGGTCTTCGACATTGTAGATCCCCATTTCCTTACCACCATCCTTACCCCAACCTTTAGATTTGAAGTTAACAAGAACACGATCGTCGGTGAAATAGATGCAGTTGGGCTTGATCGAAGCTCAGTAGCATCAACAGAAGCACCAACGTTATCCCCCAAGAAGATTTCCATCCATAACGGTTTTTGTTGCTATTACATTGTCGGCCGTTTAAATAAATATCTAATTTAGTGTATTAATTCACAATTAATTTATGAAGCCAATTTCTTCAAGAGTTAAAAATTTATAATTAATTAGTTGTTTATTTCTTTGGTCATATTATATTATTCTGCGCTTCGCCTTCTATCTGTTTTAATTTTTTATAATGCATTTCTTTTCTTTAATTTCGAACAGTTCTTCGTATTTCATAAATAAAAAATCCTTCCATTTAAGAATACTTATAATACAAAACCGTTTTCTAAAAAAAGGTTTATTACAGGACACTTCCAAAACCTTTTAAACGGCACTAAATTTTATGCATCAATCCACTAAATTACTACCTCAAACAAAACGTTCTCCTCCTCACCGCAGATATCAGATGGTTACCAGAAACCAGGATGGTACTCGCCGTGTGATATCTCGCCCCGATTTTGTTACTACTGGTCTTCTTGCTCAGGTTTTGGACCATTCTGAGCCTCCGGATTATCGTGCAGCTCTCAAAGACCCGAAATGGGTTCGTGCTATTGATGATGAAATGGAAGCACTTCGACATCAGAAAACTTGGGAGTTGGTGCCTCGACCGTCACATGCCAACATATTTGGCTTCAAATGGGTATTTCGGCTGAAGTATCGAGCTGATGGTAGCATTGAACGTTACAAGGCTCGTCTGGTTGCTCAGGGATATTCTCAGATTCCAGGTTTTGACTTTGACCACACTTTCAGTCCAGTGGTCAAAGCTGCAACGGTGCGTACAGTGATTGCCATTGCTACTTTGAGACAGTGGCCTCTACATCAGCTTGGTGTCAAGAAAGCTTTTCTCAATGGTGTTCATGACACTCCGGTTTATATGGCTCAGCCTGTTGGTTAGAAGGATCCATCTCGGCCTGATTATGTTTGTCGACAGCAGAAGGCCATTTATGGACTCAAACAGGCTCCTCGTGCCTGGTTTGATCGGTTTAGCTCTTATCTCCGACAACTTGGCTTTCATTGTAGTTCTTCTGACACGTCGTTGTTTGTCTTCTCACGAGGTTCTACTCTACTATACTTGTTGGTCTACGTGGATGATATCATTCTTACTGGTAATGACGCTGGAGCCATTCGCCAGTTCATCGCACGGACTGATCGAGAGTTTTCGATCAAAGATTTGGGGTACTTGAATTACTTTCTTGGCCTTGAGGTGTCTTCTACACCATCTGGCCTCTTTCTTGGATAGGCCAAGTATACCAGAGATATTCTTAGTCGAGCGGGTATGTCGGATGTTTATCCGGTAACCACTTCATTTGTACCACTTTCGCAGCTTCACAGTAGCACTAGTGCACCGTTAAGCAATCCGACTCTCTACCGGTCTTTGGTTGGTGCACTTGAGTACTTGACCATTACTCGTCCTGATCTGTCATTTGCAGAAGCCAGTCTTTTTGACAATGATGATAAATTTTTCAGTGATCCGATTTTCTTGGAAGTGATGGAAAGAGATCGACAAGTCCTTTGGAAATAAGCAATTTATGTATAACTAGGCCCTCAATGTAGCTTTGATATATAAATAGGTAAAACATTCATATTTGACAAAATAGTAATAATTTATACTTTTAAAATTATTATCAAGATAGTGTCATTAAAATTTGTAAAATACTTCAATACGTCGCGCGACGCGCGACCCATTACGCCTAGTGTAATTTGAAATGGAATTAACCTAATTAATCTAAATTTTCTGATTAGATTTCTATTGAAATGAACTAATTAACTCGATAAGATAAAAGCTATCATATGGTGCAAAGAATGTATTTTCAATATTTGTAATGTGGTTATGAAATGTTACGCTATAGTGGAGGGTTTGACATGGATATACATTGTTTAATAAAGATGGTATGAGTCTGATTAAGGGTAAAAATGATGATAGATGTATCATTTTTAAGCAAGCGGATCTAGGAAAACTAAATTTATGTGTGTTTATAAGCATTGTTCTCCATCTCTTTCTTGCACAATAATCCTACAATTATATTAGTACTCCTGATTCTTAGTTTATTTTTTGTCTATTCATGGTGGCTGTTTTTTATCATCGTGATGTTCTTGCATTTAAATGAGAAAATTTCAGACTACTCTTATGATGTAAATATGTTGATATCTTTTTTTTCCCTTTTTGAGGAAAATAGTAATTTCTATTTACTATAAAATTTGGAAGTCATTCAAAATTCAAAGATAAGATTTGGGGAATTTCAAGTAGTTCATGTCAGAATTTTTAATTTCAATTAAGTATTTTATGGCCTAACTTAGTTGCTCAACGTTAGGGCCATAAAATTGCTTATCAAAACTGCCAAGTAAAAAGTTTTATAGAGCGAGTTTCATGGCAGCAATTTTTGGTACAATTTGTATATCATCCCCGATCAAGCTCACATCTTCATGTCGCAGCTCCGACACGAGGATCGACACCTTTTCCATCGCCAAGAATTCAACAAAGTTAGGATTTTAGAAATTCAGATACGCGAGCAACGACTTTCATAAACCTTCCCAAGCTAGCCAAAATAAGTCAAATTACTAATTATTAAAAAGTCAATTTAATTTCCCAAATCATTAAACCTCCAGTAGCCTCTCTTCATGCTCACTTACCATCTAACATAAAGCTCACTTACAATCTAACATAAAGCTCATCTAATATCAACTTTAGATGCATCCAAAACATATTGCGTCTTTTTGTTATATTAGGTATGTTTTAAGGACATTTCTTATTTATCATAAGGGATATCTCATATTATGCTATGTAAAGAATGAAGATTTATAATAATAATAAAAATGTTTGAGGAATTATGCTAGCATGAGGTGCCTTTAGTAGGTGAGTTCATAAGAGTCCATATCTATACTTAGTCCCATATACAGAACGATTTGGCTCGAACGGAATTGAACACACACACACGCATACATGCGCGTGCGCACGCTCACGCACACACGCGCTTGCGCATGTTCGAGCACGAACGCACACGATGCACAGACTCACTAAGTCATAGACAAATAGTCTATAAATATGTCTATAGATCCTTTACTGCAATATATATGGAAAATGTATGTAACAAAACTGATTTTCTTTTATTGCGTAATTTCTTGAGATCAAACCCGATCCAAAACCCTCGCTCTCCAAATCTGTTTCATCAAGGGCTTATCGATTCATCAAACATGAGGTCGATTCATCATACATCAAGCGCTTTTTCATCCTCTCGACTTCTCCAAGTTTGGCTATGATAGCTGAATCTAAATCTTTTAGATCTCGAGCCTCCATGCTATGAAGCTTCTTTGACCCTGCAAAACATCCCACATTAAGCCGATGACCTCTTTTTCTCGATTCTCCTTTCTCATTTTACCGATTTCTTCCTTCATCCATTCAATTCGATTCTTTATAATTCCCTTAGAATTTAAACCCGGCTTCTTTGTTTCAGAAAGGAATGAAAATAGATTAAAATGAATGAATTGTTAGACATATCTTGTCAATTTATACAAAAATTATTCCCGCACATAACACGTCTTTCATTATTCATTCTGATGATTTTAATTAAATAATGCACGTTGTTGGTTAAATTTTTACAAACTTGAAAAAATTAATTTTTTAAAAGTTGTTCTTTATACGCACGTAACACGTTTTTCATTATTCATTTTGGTGATTTTAATTAAATAATGCACAATGTCAATTAATATATATTTCACTTTCATAACATTGCCTTTAGTAGGTGAGTTCATAAGAGTCCATATCTACACTTAGTTCCATATACAGAACGATTTGGCTCGAATGGGACTCAACACACACGCACGCATACATGCTCGTGCGCACGCTCACGCACACACGCGCTTGCGCATGTTCGAGCACGCACGCACACGATCCACAGACTCACTAAGTCATAGACAAATAGTCTATAAATATGTCTATAGATCCTTTACTGCAATATATATGGAAAATGTATATAACAAAACTGATTTTCTTTTATTGCGTAATTTCTTGAGATCAAACCCGATCCAAAACCCCCAAATCCAAAACCCTCGCTCCCCAAATTTGTTTCATCAAGGGCTTATCGATTCATCAAACACGAGGTCGATTCATCATACATCAAGCGCTTTATCATCCTCTCGACTTCTCCAAGTTTGGCTATGATAGCTGAATCTAAATCTTTTAGATCTCGAGCCTCCATGCTATGAAGCTTCTTTGACCCTGCAAAACATCCCGCATTAAGCCGATGACCTCTTTTTCTCCTTTCTCATTTTACCGATTTCTTTCTTCATCCATTCAATTCGATTCTTTATAATTCCATTAGAATTTAAATCCAGCTTCATTGTTTCAAAAAGGAATGAATAAATAGATTAAAATGAATGAATTGTTAGACATATCTTGTCAATTTATATAAAAATTATTCCAGCACATAACACGTCTTTCATTATTCATTTTGATGATTTTAATTAAATAATGCACACTGTTAATTAAATTTTTACAAACTGAAAAAAATCAATTTTTAAAAGTTGTTCTTTATACGCACGTAACACGTCTTTCATTATTCATTTTGGTGATTTTAAATAAATAATGCACAATGTCAATTAGAGTATATTTCACTTTCTTAACATTGTTATAATGAAGCTATGTGCATACAGGGGCGGAGCCAATGTAGGTGCAAAGAGTGGCATCTGCCTCCCTGAATTTTCTTTTTACAGTTTATAGGGTTAAGTTTTGAAAATTATAAATATTGCCCCACTACTTCTTGGAAATTGTTATAGTGTCCATAAATTTTTTTTTACTTTTCATCAATTCCAAACCTTATAAATTAAAAAAAAAACAAATGAAAAACACAAATTCTCCATCCCTTCTCTGTTATATCTTGTTTTTTACAAGAATTATTATAAATATGCAAAAAGAAAAAATTTAACATAAAATTCTAAACCCACTTGTGAAATGTGCATAGATGTGGATTCATTTTATCAAAAGCTAGTAATGGATTATGAAAGTCTACCTTTTACAGCTAATGATGGCTCTAATTTCAACATGTTTAATCATCACCAAACAGTTAAAAATGTCTCATTTTTATTAACAAACAAAAAGGAGCATAACACATCCAAACCAAGTAATTCATGGCCATATGATTCAGGTGCACCATTTGTACAGAATCATCATTCAAACATCCAAAACATGGTAATTTTCCCAACAACAACATTGATACATATGCTCAGAGGGAAGGAAATATCCAGAGAGGTGGACCTATGCAGCTAAAGGATTCAACATTGAACCTTTCAATGCTTCGGTCTTCGACATTGTAGATCCCCGTGTCCTTACCACCATCCTTACCCCAACCTTTAGATTTGAAGTTAACAAGAACACGATCGTCGGTGAAATAGATGCAGTTGGGCTTGATCGAAGCTCAGTAGCATCAACAGAAGCACCAACATTATCCCCCAAGAAGATTTCCATCCATAACGGTTTTTGTTGCTATTACATTGTCGGCCGTTTAAATAAATATCTAACTTAGTGTATTAATTCACAATTAATTTATGAAGCCAATTTCTTCAAGAGATAAAAAATTTATAATTAATTAGTTGTTTATTTCTTTGGTCATATTAATTTATTCTGCGCTTTGCCTTCTATCTGTTTTAAATTTTTTTTAATGCATTTCTTTTCTTTAATTTCGAACAGTTATTCGTATTTCATAAAAAAACTTCCTTCCATTTAAGAATACTTATAATACAAAACTGTTTTCTAAAAAAAATGTTTATTACAGGACATTTCCAAAACCTTTTAAGCGGCACTAAATTTGATGCATCAATCCACTAAATTACTATCTCAAACAAAACGTTTTCCATAGTAAATATCATGATCATTTAAATGAATATTGAATGTAGTGAATTAATCTCCTATTAATTTCTGCAACCATTACCTCAAAGAAAACATTTTTTTGAATTAAATATATTGACCATTTAAATAGAAATCAACAAATTATATTCAGGTATATAAGTTAGTGAGTGAGGAATGCATGTATTGCACTGTAATTGACATTTGTTTCTGCAACTGATTTGCAATGGAGAAAAATGACTACGGAGACTGAGAAGAACTCAATCAAAGAAGAGGAAAAATATCTAAAATTATACCAGGTAAAAATATACTCTTATTTCTAAATTTTTATAATTTTTTAATTGAATTGCAGGAAGAGTTCCATGACTTTCTTAATAGCTGACAGTAGATATTCAATAATTTCTCAATAATTTCAACTCTGCTCAAATATTTGAATCGTATTGGTTAGTTCTTACATAATTACCGACTTTTTAGTTGATTTTAGTTAAATCTAACTTCTTCTTTTTTTTTAATTTTAAACCACTTAAATAAGTGGAGTGAAATTTATTCGGCTCACTACACCGTAAAAAGCCTATATAGGCAAGTACGTTACAATTCTACAATTAAAATTGTAAACCACTAGAAAGGATCCCTAATCTTACCCATGTCAAATTTCACAAGCATGTTAGGTCACGCAAAAGCGATACCCAAATCTGCCGATGAAATGACTCAATACCTGCAAGCATATTAGGGTTTGCTACGCAATACCCAACTCTACCGACAAGTACGGGGCTTGAGAAAAGGATCCCCTCCCTTATACTCTAACTTTGTGTTATCATCAATATAATTCTTTTGATAAACACTAGCAAGAAAAAACTTGGACACTTCATAATAAAATTAGTTTGATTACAGATTAATATTAGGGTTTAGGATTTAGGTGCAAAATAAAATCTGGCAAAAAAAAAATTAGGTGCAAAGTTGAAAGTTCAAAGAAGAGACATACAACTGTATATACATGGTATTTTAATACGATGGCATACAGAGATTGTTTGAAAATTAAGTTCTAATCATTTTTTAATATGACATTTACCAATTAAGTATATTGATAACCCCATTTTATCCATTTTTTATTTATTAACCGTTTAATTGAAATAATCATATATTTTTGTCAAACAATTAGTAATTAGTCTTGGAAGTGGCGGTCACTATATAGTGACGGGGTTTATATGCAAAGAAGTTTGGGACGGGGGTTTTCTGTAATTTATGCATATTGCATTCAACATGCTTGAATTTCACACTTGAATGCTTGTTTTTTAGACCAAACATGTTGTTTTTTAGAACATGCTTGCATTTCACACTTAACATGTTGTTTTTTAGAGAATGCTTGCATTTTACAGTTAACATGTTGCTTTATAGACTTAAAGTATTTTGAAGAAAAAAATAAATTGTTTTATAGAGCAAGCTTGTTGTTTTTTAGACCAAACATGTTGTTTTTTAGAACATGCTTGCATTTCACACTTAACAGATTGTTTTTTAGAGAATGTTTGTATTTCACAGTTTACAGGTTACTTTTTAGAGTTCATGTATTTTGAAGAAAAAAAAAAGGTTTTATAGAGCATGTTTGAATTTCACCCCTGAATGCTTGTTTTTTAGACCAAACAGGTTGTTTTTTAGAACATGCTTGTATTTCACGCTTAATGAGTTGTTTTTCAGAATAAAACGCTTGTTTTTTAGACTGTGTGGATATGTTTGCTAACGTCTATTTTTAGACTAAAATGTTTGTTTTTTAGACTGAGTGAACAGTGTGCGTGAGTGAATAGTATTTTTTTATCAAAATTGCAAATAAAGACCTCCTTTCTTCCAAATTCCAATATAGTCATTCGTCACTATATAATGACCGTCACTCAAGAGACCAACTCAACAATTATTCATATTCATATCTTCTTTAAATCACCAAAGTCGTCTCTGTAGTGTAGTTATTATCCCATAAATTATTGACAGTAGCAATGTTTGACTTTAAAAGATTTCACTATCTAGCTTATTGATTGTCATATTTTAATATTTCAGTAAAATTTAGAACACGCACACTATTCTGCTCCATGGTTATTTTTATATTTCATTCAGATTTAGAACGTACTCATTATTCTGCTCCATGGTTTGAAAAATAATTCATCAACAGCAATAAATGGCACGGTTTGATTAGGTTTTTTCAAGTGAACATCAACTTATTACAAATATATCCTATTAAGATTGCATAATGTATAATACTTTTATACCCTAATTAAGATAAAACTACATATTAATTGCAGAGAAAAAAAAATGGAAAAAATCACAGTTGCAAAAAACTTCTACGAGCAATATCACATCTGAAGGTAAACTACCACATCTATTTATTTACTCATCACAAGCATACAAAAACTAATCCTGCAAAATTCCCAAGTGCAGAATACAAAGATATTGGAGACCCAACTTGGGAATGTTAATACCGCCGTGCACTTTCCGGTATGACGAAAGGCTTAGTTCCAGTCCTGTTTCAAAGCCAAAATTCTCGCTGTGTTATATGCGTGGAAAAGTGCAGCTTCCTCTACTAAAAGATCCCCATATTGTTGAAAAATCTTCTTGAGAATAAGGACCCAAGAAGTAAGGAGTATGTTGATACAATATGCCTCCCATCTTTAAGTTGCAAGGACAAAATTGCCATAAGATTGGAAGCTTGCTTCCACCTATTGGTCAACACCCAAAGTTCTTGCAGCTTTACATATACGACACTGAGAAAAAGGTTTGCAACAGATTATCTTCTATAAGGTATTATTCAAGCAAAGTTTAGGAATTTTATCATTTTTATAATATTAATGCCATTGGTTGTTAATAGTAACTTACACATTATTTTATACTCATCGCAGATCGCATGATCCATGTTCCAATAAATCTACAAATTCCCTTGATGTAGGGATTATGATTTAAAGGAAATGCTGGATGAATATAACTTACGCAAGGACACTTAGGATGGCCAGGGATCGCTACAACAATAATGAGTTTGGCAAGATGAGAATAAAACTTACTGGAAGAAGGGATGCAGATGCAAGGATGTATAATATCCCTACTGCGTCAGAAGTTGCTGCTCTCATCAATGGTGATATTAATATCTGTGGTGAAAGATATATTATTATAGAGAATCAGTCCGGAAAACTCCAAAGGATCAATGAACTTCTTTCACAATATCTTCCTCTACAATACCCGCTCTTATTTCCGTATGGAGAGGATGGCTACTCAACTACTGTTCCATTTAGAGATCGAGGCGACAATTCGTCAACTAAGAGGTTGAAATTGGATATCGGGGAATCCAGTGTCACCGTTGAATCTTCAAGGGAAAGATCAAAATTAAGTATGCGGGAATTCTTCTCTTTTAGGATACAAGATAGGAAAAATGAGGTCGGGACAATTAAATTGTCAAGAAAGTTGTACCAGCAATTTTTAGTGGATGCCTATACAATGATTGAAACAGGGAGACCTAAGTATATTCGATTTAACCAGAAGAATTTCAGATCAGATCTTTACAAAAACTTGGTTGAGACTGCCAATGAAGGGGATGCTAATCCATTTGCAAAAGAAAAACGTATTAAGCCGCCTTCATCATTTACTGGTGGACAAAGATATATGACTCAGAATTATCTTGATGCTATGGCTCTCTATAAGTGGTTTGGATACCCAGATCTTTTTATCACCTTCACATGCAATCCTAAATGGCCAGAGATGACCAGATTCTTAAGTAAAGGGGGACTTCGGCCGGAGGACAGGCCGGATATTGTTTGTCGTGTATTTAAAGTCAAACTTGATGAAATGATTCAAGATTTGAAAATGAGCCACATCTTGGGAAAAGTTCAAGCTGGTATGTTTTCTTTGGATGTTTACAATATGTGGTATATGTTCTTCCCTACAAGGATTTTTTATTTTTTTTGAAAAAATATTTATCTTTTTTTATTTCTTGCAGTTGTTTACACCGTGGAGTTTCAAAAACGTGGTTTACCGCATGCACACATCTTGCTTTTCATGGATCGGGATCATAAGCTTCTGACCACAGAGCATATCGACCCAGTTATATCAGCAGAGATACCGGAAAACATCTAAATCCTAAATTGTATGAAGTTGATAAGGATTTAATGATGCACGGTTCTTGTGGTGCTGCAAATTTTAAGTCACCATGCATGATTGATGGAAGGTGTTCAAAGCATTTTCAAAGCATTTTAGGGAAAGAACTGATATTGATGAGGATGGCTATGCTGGATACATGAGGAGGGATAATGGAAATACTATTGAAAAAAATGGAGTGATCTTGGACAATAGATTTGTAGCACCTTATAATCCAACACTTCTTCTGAGATATCTTGCACACATCAATGTTGAATGGTGCAACCGGTCAAGGTCCATTAAATACCTATTCAAATATGTCAACAAAGGATATGACTGAGTTATCGTAGCAATTTCCAGAGGTGAAAGATGGAACTAAACATGTAAAAGAAATTGATGAAAGTAAGAATTATTGTAATTGCATGTTTATTCTCCTATTTAACATCTTATTTTCTTCTTTAAAATTACTTCACGTTTACAACTTGTTCTCTTTCACATGATAAGGTACATATCTCCATGTGAAGCGGTTATTTGCATTTGATATTAACTACATATATCTTGCAGTACAAAGATTGTCTTTTCACATTCCCAATGAGCAAAATGTCATCTTCGAAGATGAAGATACCTTAGAAGAAGTTGTAGGAAGAGATGGACTCGATCAATCGATGTTCTTAGCATGGATGGATTGCAATAGAAAATATGAAGAGGCCATACAGTTGACTTATGTCGAGTTCCCAACCAAATTTGTTTGGAAGCAAAAAAGAAAAAAAAAGGTTCCAAGGCAAAGGGGATTTTCAGTAGGGAGAATTCACCATGTTCCGCCGAGCTGCGGGGAAAGCTACTACTTGAAAGTCTCATTGAATAGAGTGAAGGGGCCCACAGATTTTCCTGACATACAAAGTGTTGATGGAGTAAAGCATCCTACTTTTAAAGATGCTTGTTGTGCATTAGGATTGTTGGATGATGATAAAGAGTACATTGAAGGGATTGTTGAAGCAAATTTCTGGGGAACTGGACCGTTTTTACGATCTCTCTTTGCCACACTTTTGCTCTCTGACGGTCTCTCTAGACCTGAACATGTGTGGGATAGTGTATGGCAAATCTTGGCCGAAGACATCCTTCATCGACAACGTTGCATCCTCCGGATACAAGGTAATTTTCCCTTCAAAATGCATTCATACTTCTTTTTGTACTGTCAAAGTTCTCAGTCACATTATCTTTGCATATTTGAGCCTAAGTGATGAAAATTGAAAAATCACACTTTGGCGGAGATCGAAAAGATACTTTGCAAACATGGAGGCAGCCTGAAAAACTACACTTCCCTACCTTTTCCTAATGAGCTGATGATTTCAGATGGGGACAATAAGTTCATACAAAATGAACTAGTTATGATAAAGTTTCATTAGCGGCTGAGCACGAATCACTATTTACAAGCCTCACCGAGGAACAAAAAGGGGTGTACGAAGAAATCATGAATGTTGTTGCCAGCAATAAGGGAGGTGTCTTTTTTATCTATGGTTACGGAGAAACTGGAAAGACATTAATCTGGAGAACATTATCAACTGCATTACGTTCCAAAGGTGAGATTGCATTGACTGTGGCTTCAAGTGGCATTGCGGCACTCCTCCTTAGTGGAGGTCGAAATGCACATTCTAGGTTTTCAATATCTATAAATATTAATGAGGATTCCTCATGCTCAATTTTCCCTGATTCTGATAAGGCCGGACTGTTAAAAAGGGCAAAGTTGATGATATGGGATGAAGCTCCAATGGTTCACAAACATTGTTTTGAAGCTTTAGATAGAAGTCTACAAGATGTTCTTGGATCCTCTGATCCCTTTGGTGAGTTGTTGTGTTCGGAGGAGATTTTCGTTAAATATTGCCCGTTGTTCCACAAGGAAGTGGACAAGACATAGTAGACGCTGCACTGAGCTCCTATCATTTGTGGAGTTACTGCAAGGTTCTCAAATTGACTAAAAACATGAGGCTAGAGGGTGGGTGTTCAGATACACACGAACTAAGGAGGTTTTCAGAATGTATTCTGAGTATTGGAGATGGGTCTGCTGGAGAGCCAAATGATGGGGAATCAATCATTCAAATACTAGATGACCTACTAATCAAGGATACAAATAATTCTCTTGCGGCAATTGTTACCCCTCCATCGTTCAGAACCTTGCATGTCCAAGTTACTTCCAAGACATAGCAATTCTATGTCCAACTCATGATGTTGTTGATACTGTTAACGAGCACTTGCTATCGTTGGTACCGGGAGAGAGCAAAGAATATCTAAGTTCTGATAGCCTTTGCAAGACTGAAATGATTGCTGATGAGGATGAGAATGTATATACTCCTAAATTTTTAACAGCAATTATACATGCAGATCCATGTTTACTAAATGTAGGTCTGAAAAACACAATATGTGGCCCTGAATTGTGCTAGTGCATCCAAAATATTATATTTTGGACCTGTTTTAGTAAACATGGACCTGCATGTATCGCCACTCTTTTTTAAATAGCATTAGATGTTCTGGTTTACCTAACCATAAATTGACGTTGGGGTTGGTGTCCCGGTCATGCTGTTAAGAAATATCGATCAGACATCAGGCTTATGCAACGGTACCAGATTACAAATTACTCAGCTCGGTCAACGTATCATTGAGGGAAAAATCACATCTTGAAGCAACATTGGGCATAAGGTACTCATTCCTCGCATGTCGTTAAGCCCGACCGACAAAAGACTGCCTTTTAGGCTTCGACGCAGGCAATTCCCATTGGGTTTGTGTTTTGGTATGACGATAAATAAGAGCCAAGGCCAGTCTCTTTAAAATGTTGGGTTGTACCTCCCAAAACCCGTTTTCACTCATGGACAACTATATGTTACTGTCTCTAGAGTTAAAAGTAGAAAGGGGTTGAAAATTTTGATTTGTGACAAGAATGATAAACATTTCATAGTACCGTTAGTGTAGTTTATAAGGAAGTGTTTCAGAAGTTGGGATAGTAAGGTTATGTAATTTCTTAGTTTCTTACATTCTTGAAATGGTAACAATGTTTTAACGACCAATATTTTTTACCAAAAGAATATTATATTATGTTATTTAACTTTCACAAAATAATACGTGGTCAAAATAACTTAATTTATATTATATGTTTACTAATTTATAAAAAATTTAAAATAAACTGCGGTGCATCGGCACGGGTTATTAGAACAAGTCCAACAGTGTCTCTATAATAGAGATTTTACTTGAATATGGGAATTTGAAACCTTTTTGAAGTCCAACAGCTTCCCAATCCCATTCTCCATAATAAGAAATTTGAGGAGGGAGAAGATTTGATTTCCCAAATTTGGAGAAAGAGTGAGATGATTTGGAGAACCAAAATTTAATGCTACTTGCATTGTTTTTTGTTATTTCACTCATCAATGGTTTCTCTTCAATAATTTTAAATGATAATATCTTAATATAATTACAATAAAATTTTATCAAAAATACATATTCTAAAAATATGCATAAAAACGATCGTAATAAGATCTCATATGACTATTTTTACATTAACATATCTATTGATATATAATAATCAAATATAATATATTTTTCAATATAAATTTACTAAATTTTAAGGTCATAAATATATTTATTTTGACGTTTTATAAGTCATAACGTTTAAACTAAATTTTTTTATTTAAAATTTTATTTCTTATGGTTGAAAATAATAATTTGTAACAAATAATTAAAAAGAGATGAGTCTAATTATTCATATACATTATACAAATAATAATATTGTAATTCGTGATGTGTTATTTTTATAAAATGTATTTTTATCATTTTATATTGTATAGTAAGTAATTTCAAATATGAAATATTATTGTAATATGTATTTTAAGTTAATTATTTATTTGTTCATCACTATTTGGACTTATTGAATATTGCAAAGTCTCTAGAAAGTCCGACTTTCCTAAGTGTTATGGAACTACCACTATATATTTAATGTCAAGTGATACTATTTTGTGTTAAAATATTGATAGTATCAAAGTGAACATATAGTAAAACATGTTTTAATGCAAAAATTCATGAATTTACATTAAAACATTAATAAAATTCAAATAATAAATTTTACAGTTCAAATTAAAAGGTACACTGTATAAGTTAAAACGTATAAATACTCTTATGGAAAGTCAGGAAAGTTGGACTTTCAGGAGATTTTCTCATTGAATATATGGTTAAAAATAAAAAACAATAGGATAAATATATAGTAATAAATGTCAATAAATTATAGAGAATGAAAAATTGATAAACTGTTGGAGTTGAGGTAAAAAAATATGAGGAAATATGAGATTTGCTTCTCTATTATGGAAAATGTGAATGGAGAAATTGTTGAACTTCTTCTTACATTAAAAATATAAAAGAAAAGGTTACGAGCGTCGTTTAAATGACAAATGGCACGATCAAACAATAATGACAAATTAAGAGTAGAGAATCCGAATCTGGACTTTATGGACATGAGACGTGACAATCGAGGACTTTTTAATAAAAATTGTGGGAATAAATATAAAAAAACCATGTCGGCTGTCTCTGGATAAGATTATGAGGAGTGGGATTTGATGATTTAAATTATGTTTAATTCAGCTTAATTTTACCTTTTCAATATTTTTTAATACTTTTCAGTTTATTCTTTTATATTTTGGTGTTGTCTTTTATATTTTGGTTTTGAAGTTTTGCAAATTATATTTACCTCTTATCCCTACTCATAGTATTCATGAAAGGAATGATATATATTCACATTTCATTAATGAAATGCATCTTTCGTAAATCACTATATCACTTATCTAAAAGGAACATATCTTTTAGGCAGTGAATCAGTGATTAGAACATTGATAATTAGAGTAAAATTAGGGGCAATCTAGATGCAGTCCATATTTTACTTACTGTCTAAAATAAAAGTACGTTTTCGATATGTATAATATGGTCAATAATTATGCATGTAAGATATATGCATCATATATATTACTTTTATTGTATGATTATATAACAAAATACAGACCGTAAATAAGTAAATTACGGATGCATCTTGCAGACCAGTAAAAATATAGATAGTTTATCATTAAAAAGGTAAAAAAAGTTGAAATAATTTTTATTTAAAAATTGCATCGAAAAAAGCTAAATTAGACACTTGGAATATAGAAAAGTGGAAAATGGGTCACACTCGGACACGGACCGTCCATTGGCTACGCAGCTCACGCGGAGTGATTCTCTGAGACGTGTCCACCCATATTCACCTCCATAAATACCCTCCTCATCTCCACCATTCTCCTCATCAAATATCACAAAACCAGATCTGAAAACTCATCTCATATTCTCAATATCATCATCAGAAAAGATGGCCGGAATCATCCACAAGATCGAGGAGACTCTCGGCATGGGCGGCGGCGACCACAAGAAGGAGGCGGAGAAGCACAAGGTTGAGGAGAAGAAGCACGAGCAGGGCCACAGCGGCGAGAAGAAGGAGGGCATGATGGAGAAGATCAAGGACAAGATCTCCGGCGACGGCGAGAGCAAGGATCACGGCAGCAGCGGCAAGGAGGAGAAGAAGAAGAAGAAGAAGAAGGAGAAGAAGCACGGTGAGAAAGATCACAGCGGCGGCGACAGCAGCAGCAGCGACAGTGATTAGAGACCTTCGCTGAGGATTAATAATCGATGATGCATCTATCAGCAACGTTATATGGAGTGTGATCTGTGATAATAATCTGTGTTTTTATCATTTCTGTGTGTTTTGTTTTAGACTATGTTATGTTATGCCTCCTTGGTTGTTTGATATGAAAAGATGCTCTTCTTTCTTCTTGTTCAATCAGTTCTTTTGCTAAAAACTGCTAATTTATATAGTTGTTCTTATTGCATATCCAGATTCCAGAATGCCAGATTAATTGACTATAAAACATAAAAAATCAAGTAAAATAATGGTAAAAAATGTCACATTCTTATCCATACTGGACATGGTAAAAACTCTTGACTGAAATTTTACTTGCAGACTCAGGCAATGTCTTACAAAACATGTTCATCCAAAGAAACTGGTTCAATACATTCATTATTAAATCCGACTTGAAGAGTAAAGAAACAAGACTAGAAATAGTTTCAGCAAAAGACTACAAAAGCATTCACGATTGGCGAAGCACGTCGATCCTGTAGAGAAACTGCGATGGATCTTCGATGGCGATGACATATCTATCACCGTCCTGAACTCCATTCGCTTGGCTAAACTTGTCCCACGGACAATGCAAGGCCTGCGAACCTGCTTCGTCTTCTTCACACAAGGCCGGCCACAGACTGCCCTTCTGATCAACTAGAACAACAGCCTTACTTTTCCTATTCTTGGTCCTGGCAACTTGCAACCTTTCAGGCAGATCCTACAAATGCACATAACCGTAAGAACAACATGTTTTCGGGTAGTTCTTCTTGCCACTTTACTAGAAAACAACAAAGCAAGAAAATTGAATATGAAACTATTGCGAATGAAGCGAAGCCTTGTATGACCAATGGTGGACAATGAACATAAGCCAAGATATCAATGCAAGGTTATCTCATCAAAAGCAAAGTTGACTCGAGATTAGGAGATTTTTTAACTTGCAAGAACTTTCAAGCTACTTCTGATACTAGAATTTTAGGCAGTTAGAAGAAGTGTTCGAATCATCATGAAAGGGTAAGAACATACCAAATGTTGACCGTGAGTGACAGCCAAACAAGTGACAGGGGCTTGGTATGCTGAGGTATCATCCCATGGTTCATTCTTCACTTGGTTAAGATCAGTCCTTCCTTTAGGTGCTGACTCAAAGTCTGCATAGAAACTTTCAAAGTCAGAATCTGGAGACGCCAAAGTGAATCGGTATCAGAACTTAAGATTGAACTAAATAAGAAAGGATAGGTACCTCTTTTCCTTTTTGCAACACGAAGCCCTGCCTCACTACTCTCCTGCTGCTCTTCATTCACAATTTTCTTAGGACGACCTACACGACCTACACTCATGTAGCAGATTTTTTTTTTCATTTAATTGATCATATGATACGATAAGAGTGCTTAATTTCAAAACAATAAAATAAACATGGAAAAAGATAGAGAAGCATGATGATGCCAAAGTCCAGTGACAGCCTACATACCAATGAAGCTTGTTTGAAAATGGAAATGAGAATTTACGAAAAACTGGAGTCACAGTGTAGGTTGACTGAATCTTAATATACGACAAGCATACTACCAAATAAACCCACCAAATATCTAATAACCAGTGTGGCCTGTGCATCTCAACGTTAGTCATTATCTTAACAAAATTTTAGAGCCTTCAACAGAAAGGGCTAATCCTGAGACTCAGGGTGAGCAAGATGAAAGCTATCCCATCAAAATGGACCCCCACAAAGAAAATCGACAAAATAGAGGTTGAACAAAATAAAAGTAGCACTGACAGATGTGTACATACCAGTAGTTTTCCGGCCACTCTTGGGTAAGACAGCACCGTTATTAGCACCTAGAGAATTCTGCTCATTGCCTAAATTTTCTTCAAAAAATAAAATTATAGTTCAAGAATGGTAACAACAGTATGAACAACTAAACACAGATAAAAGCATTTGTGAACCAAGAAAAACCGACAAAATAGAGGTTGAACAAAATAAAAGTAGCACTGACAGATTAGTAGTACATACCAGTAGATTTCCGGCCACTCTTGGGTAAGACAGCGCCAGTATTAGCACCTAGAGAATTCTGCTCATCGCCTAAAGTTTCTTCAAAAAAAAAAATTATAGTTCAAGAATGGTAAGAACAGTATGAACAACTAAACACGGATAAAAGCATTTGTGAGACAAGAAAAACCGACAAAATAGAGGTTGAACAAAATAAAAGGAGCACTGACAGATTAGTACATACCAGTAGATTTCCGGCCACTCTTGGGTAAGACAGCACCATTATTAGCACCTAGAGAATTCTGCTCATCGCCTAAAGTTTCTTCAAAAAAAAATTATAGTTCAAGAATGGTAAGAACAGTATGAACAACTAAACACAGATAAAAGCATTTGTGAGACAAGAAAATGAAAGAAACTATTCATCAAGTGGAAAAGGATTGGCCAGGTTATCCACATTGAGAATTAGAAAAGATCATTGTACATAAAGGGACACTATCATCATTCCAATTGAAAGTATTGATATACCTTTTTTCCCAGGTTCTTCACAGAGAAATTCGAAAGGATAATCATCATCTGAAAGGTCATATGAGGTCTTCTTTCTACATTTACGTGCTAGCAGGCTTCTCTGGGTTTTATCAGTTGCATCAGTCACCTCTGCATGCATGTTTGACTCCATCTTCCTGGCCCTCATACGTTCATTTATACGATCCTCGATGGCTTTAGATAGCGATCTCCTGCCTGAACAGTCTTTTTCAATCATGTTTACATCAGTCACCTTTGACTTCATAGTCCCAATGCCATCCGTGTCGGCTCCAGCCAGTGATCCCATGCCTGCATGGCCTTTTTCGGTAATACTTACATCAGCTTCCTTCGTGTTTATATTCAAATCTAGATTCTGAGTCCCAAAAGCTGATGGCTGAAGAACAGAAGGCTTGGATTTCACTTTAAGAGCAACTCTGGGGCTCTCAATCGGTCGCTCTGTTGCATCCATGCTTACATCAGTCACCTTTGACTTCATAGTCCCAAAGCAGTCCGTGTCGGCTCCAGCCAGTGATCCCATACCTGCATGGCCTTTTTCGGTAACAACAGTGTCTACATTCTCACTTCCAAAAGCTGATGGCTCAAGAACAGCAGGCTTGGGTTTCACTTTCGGAGCAACTCTAGGGCTCTCAATCGGTCTCTCTGTTGCATTCATACTTTCTCTCACTTGAGCAGATCCATGTCTTCTCAAATTGTTGTTAAACAACTTCTCCATGCCAGTTCTGCCATATACATGAACAATAAATTTTGATCTTCTCATGTAGTTAAATATCAAAAAATCTCCATCCTGTAAGTCATGATCATCGACAAACTCCTTCCATCCCTCAAGAAATCCATGTCTGCTGTCATAAGAAGATAGTCTTACGGTCCACTTCTCACCATTGGCATTCTCCAGCTCCATTTCTTCGCCTATCTTGTCTCTCATAAGCATAGCTACAGCAGGGGGCAACAACTGGAAAATAAAGACACCATCAGTCCCTGCATTTGGGATATAAATTTAACCAAATAAAGAAAACGAGACTAACACTCTAAATCACTTCATCCGCATTTTGGCATATAAATTTAACCACGCCTAAGAGTCTGGTTAGACGAAGCATAATTGGCAAAACAGCAAGTTAACTCATCTTTCACCTATTCAGCTCTAACCTCCTTGATCTTTTTCCCGAAAGATCGACAGAAAGACAAATTTCACTATAAAAACCAAAACATAAACTATCCAACAACAAAATCCCTCAATGCATCCAAAGCTACATATCACACATAAACGTATCAAATTAATCCGTAAAGGCTACAGAATATAGGATAAACACAAATAATTTTAACCACGCCTAAGAGTCTAGTTAGACCGAGCATAATTGGCAAAACAGCAAGTTAACTCATTTTTCACCTATTCGGCTCTAACATCCTTCATCTTTTTCCCGAAAGATCGACCATCAAAACCAAAACATAAACTATTCAACAACAAATCCCTCATTTCAATGCATCCAAAGCTACATATCACACATAAACGTATCAAATTAATCCAAAAAGGCTACAGAATGTAGGATAAGCACAAATAAATAACTGAATATAAAGAGCATTCAAATTTACCAGAATTTTTGTCCATTCCCCACCAATTAAAACCTTAAAGAACCTGAAGCCGGTGCAATGTAAATCCCTTCTTCCCCCGTGCAACAAGCGACACTGGAGCGTGCATTCCTCACATGCAGGTTGGTCGACGCCGTGTTCTTCCCTGCACACACATCAACACAAAATCAACCATTTTTTCACAAAGCTTCGACCAGAACTGGGGTTAAAACTTAACAGCACTCACATTGGACTTGTTCGATCAGCCTGAGCCTGAGCCAAATTCTGCCAAGTGTTCCTTTGAAATAGACTCCTATCAATTTCGTAAATTCTGGACGGTATACTCTTTTGACTATACTATTATACAAAGTCTTGGATATGACCGGTACTAAAGTTTAAAAGAAAATGGCGGAGGGGCCTATGATGCAATATCTACAAATATTATAGAATTTTCGCGGGTCGGTTCTTTTATTGTTTTCGGGTCATAACAAATTAAAAACGGATCCTTTTAATTGATGCACCTTAGTTATCGTGGCTACGCGCTCCGTCCGCGTGCGTGGAAGGAGTAGTCTTGACTCTTGACTCTTGATTGACTTCTTTACAATTAAGTAACTCAATATCCACTTTAATTAGTTTTAAAAAAATAATAATGATTCAAGTTCCACTTTAAATTAACTTTAATTAAAAAATAAATTTCTAAAAAGCATCAAACAAATATTTAGAATATTTCTATAATATTTTGTTTTTTAATTGATAAAATTTGTTAGCTGTTTTACTAATTTAGTTCAAGTGTTCAACCAATCATGAAAAACTACTTGATAAATTTACTGAATTAATTTGAAATTCTTTTAATTTAGTTTGCATATATTAGTCAATAGTTTATTGGTTTTAATTGTTACTTTTAGCTAAATAGCTACATATTATTAGTACATTTGAATGCTTATTTTTTTCTAAATTATATTAATTTTTGTTAGCTTTTAGTTTGTGTGTATGAGTTCTTAATTTAATATTCTAATATGATAGTTTAGTTTGATGGATTGTCAATAAATTCACAAAAAATATTATCCTTAAGTACTGTCAATTTTAGTTTATGTATATGAGTTCTTAATTTAGTGATTTGAAATGTTAGTTTTATTTTAATTATTTGATGTTAAACCACAATATTAAACTTAAAGTTTTAATATGTCACAAGATTCATTGGTTTAAAATGTTTGTTTTAGTTTAATTATTAGTTTTGTGATTTGAGAGAGGTTGATTTGATTTTAAATTTACCAGATTAAATTTAGAGTTTTAGTTTGTCTAGATGAATCCTTAGTTTTGTAGTTTACAAGGTTACTTTCGGTTTAGTTATTTGGTGTTAAACTAACTAAACTAATCACCATTTCTTCTATCATTAAAATAGTAGTTTGAAAGAATGATTTTTTCTAAGGAATTTCTTTGCTATAATTTGATGTATATATTAAGTTGAGAATTTTTATTTGAAGTTCATTTATGTTGAGCATTAATTTACTATTTTGAAATGTTAGTTTATTTTTTAGTGAATTTATGGTTAGTTGTTTAAATAGCAGCCATGTTTATATTAGCCATGTTTAAATATGTTCTGGGTCAATTTTGGAGATGCGGGTGGTGGTTTGCAGTGGTACGGAATGGATTCACACAGACTTCGGGTTTTCTCAAGTGTAACCCATTTTTCGCATGATCCGGTTTTGACCCCGTTTTTTGACCCGCGAATTTATACTATATTTTTATATAAGGGAAAATTTTGATAAGCTCGGTATAAGTTTCATAATTTGAAAGTGGGGTGTAACTTTTACATAATTTCTAAAAAGGCGGTAATTTATTAGCCTATATTTGTGTAAATTAATTATTGAATTAAAGACATTTATACCCCTATTTTTGTAGTTATAATTAAGTTCATTTTTATTTAATTCTATTCAATTCATTTTTTAAAGATTATTTTCAGCAACATCTAAATATTTTAGATTATATTCAATTCAGTTCGATTTCATTAAATTTTATGAAGTTGAAATAAACTAAATTTATTTTGTATAATTTTAGTTTAGTTTAGTTTCATTAAATTCTTTCAAATTAAGTTTAAAAATTAAAATATTATTTAAATGAATTTAAATCAAAATTTTGCAAACTTAATAAAACTGAATGAATTATTAAAATTGGTATGAAACACTAAATTTGATTTATTTTAACCAGCATTTTAATTAAATGAGCTTCATGGACTTTAGCAAAATTGAACAGAATTGAATTCTTTCAGTGTGAACTAAATTAAAATTCAACAAATATTAAAAGTATTAGTCATGGTTGAATTAATTTTTAATCAAGTTCAGAGTCCATGAAAATGAAACTTAATTTATAAAAGAACTTAGACTACTAAACAGGGGTATACATGTTTTTAATTCAACAATTAAATTACATGAATATAAGGAAATAAATTACCGTCTTTTTTAGAAATTATGTAAAAGTTACACCCCACTTTTAAATTATGAAACTTATACTGCCCTTAATCAATATTTTCCCTATATAATTGCAATCTAGTCTCTCGTTCTAGCATAATTTTTTGATAGGACGGTCCTACCAAGACTCTCTCATTATATTATTAGTTGAATAGTCTAATGTCCACACTTGACATTATTCGTTTCAGTTTGGTGTTCACACTTTATCTTTGACAATATTTGTCTTATCTTAATGTTCACACTTTATCTTTGACAATATTCGTTTTATCTTAATGTTCACACTTTGACATTTCGTCTCACTCTAATGTTCACACTAATACTCTGGTTTGTCTTTGTTCTGTTCTCAGGAACTGAATTGAAATGAAAATTCATGTATTTAAAAATAAAATCGGTATAACTAAAGCTGCATTGAATAAATATTCAAATTTAATGAGATGTATTTAAGATTTTGATAAATTAAATTGAATTGAATTCAAATTAAATGATGAAATGAGACTAACAAGTTTTAGAGAACAGAGCCCTAGAGAATGATCGATTGTGTGTGGTTGAATGATAATTTTTTAGGGGTTAATAAGGATTTTTAAGTTAAATAAGTCATACTCTTTCAATTTTTCACTACATTAGTTTTGTTCAATCCAATTCATTTAAGTAAGAAAGAAACTTGAAAATAAGAAACAAGGCATTTTGATGAGCATAATCACAGGCCAAATTGCTTGTATACCACAATCAATAAAGTTGATGTCCATCTGGTAGCAAAACATTGCTTTGGGATCCCTTATCATTCACTGAGCAGTGTTAATGCCGTAAAACAAACAGCACACCGGAACCAGAAGAGTTTTAAAAATGGTTCCGGTGAATATGTTTGCTTTTTCTGTTTATACCACCATCTAATGAACTCTAGTTCCTCATTCTGTCAGGAAAATCATATATTGCTTTCGTTCAAATTTACAAACTACTTGGAGCATATTCTACCTTCTCTCCCTCAGCTCAGCAACTGGCACGTAGAAAACACCTAATTCTTTTCTCGCAGCTATATTTGTTTTGTTAAATCTGCGAATGGGAAGCTCGTGTAATATATTCTTGAGTCTCTCTGCCCTGTCCTTGACTTTGCAAAGCCGCTCCATCTCGAGCTCTGCCTCTTGCATAATAGTTTTCCTATAATCCAGTCTCCTTTTCTTCTTGACCTTTTCTCTCAAGAGTTTTAGGCTCACATCATCACCAAAATCTGCCGCGGCCTAACAAAAAAGAGGAAATACATTAAAAGATAGAGAAAGGCTACATGCATTGTTAGGTGAAATATTACAGCCTCAACTGAGAGTGTCGTGCTCCTGATTTTATTTTATTTTATTTGAATACCCTGAACTACGACCAATTTATCAAGAAAGCGTCTACAAAGCTTGCATTGAGCTTTTGAGCAATCTTCTCTCACTAGCATTAATTTTTATATGAAATGATAAAGTTGGCAACAGTTTCACATATATTTATATCCAGCTAAAGCACATATGGCGAAACTTACTTTGTCAATGAAATGTAATACCTTGGCAACAATTCTAATAAATTTCATATCGTGCTAGAGTACATTTTCCTCAATTCAAGCATTTACGACTCCTAAGGCACGTAACTGCCGTTCACACCAAGTTAATTGCAGATTATCATGCCCCTTATGTTTTCTGAACACAAGTGACTTTTGCATCGAGCTTTTAATATGAACATTTAGGAAGATCACAAAATCACATCATTCACATGCTTCTTATGTAGCAAGTAGGTCATGCATTCTGTTGGTGTCTATTTTCATCAAGGATGTGATTCCCCTCACATAGCATTGCACTGATGACACAAGATGTTCTTAACCAGACATTTATTAGTTATATTCCACAAGAGTTGGAGCTTCTGTGCTCAAAAGGAAATATCACAGAGCACCCAACCGCAACACTGGCTCTTTTTCTTTTTTCTTTTTGGTTAGATTTAATGTTAAACGTACCAATTACTTGGCAACTAATATTTGTTCGAGAGGGAAAGGAATAGAGAACTAGAAGCAGGAAAGGGATGCTACCTCGTCACGGGTTGGAAGCAGCGGCAGCCCTGCTTTCCGCCTCTTCCTGTTAAAAGAGCTGGCAACCAAACGAGCAGTATTTCTCTGGCTGGAAGACTTCAATCTTGATACAGTGTCATCTTGTGATGCAACTGCATTTGCAGAATCTTCATCCACACTCACTGATCCAGATTCATGTGACTCTCCGGGACCAGAAGCATGATTCCTTTTTGCTTTCTACGTAATATTATAGATAATCCAGTTTAGACACTATGCAGATTGGAATAGTCTTCTTTAAGCAACACACATGTACACTTAAATTCAGAGAAAGGAGTCAATCCAATCTAAACCATGCAAATTGGTTATGGATAGAATTTCTCGATTTTAACAGCCTGCAACATTCTTGATAAGAAACTGAGAGCATGGAACAAAGCTATGACAGGAAACCATTTTACAGTAAAAGTTAGGCCATGCTTCTATCTAGACTACAGCTAAAACTAAATTAGTAAGATAGAACTTTTGCCAGTCTACATGGCAATTCACAAAAGCAAGAGACAATTTATCAAAAAAATTTAGCTAGCAATGGTGCAGTAATACCTTTCTTGCTTTAAGTGCAAGGTAGCGAGCATTCTTGAACCACTTGTTTACCTACAAGGCAAAGGCATGTCATTTACCCCAGCTGAGAAAATCAATGCATGATGAGATTTGAACTTAGATTCTATCATTGGGCAATAATGTATATTGTTAATATCTTTATGCTTCCCTCAGTTTTTATCCATATTGTAGAATCCTGATATATGTGGCTTCTAGATGCATAACACCAAATGCAAGATTGATCAGTTTGATAGAAGGAGAACTACAGCCACTAAATTTTTTAAAACCCTAATGATCTTCTCTCACTTTGATTTTTAATGTAAGAAAATATCTGTTAACTTTATGATGGGAACAATAAGTATACAGATTTTGTGATATTTTATCAGAGAGATAAAGAGAGAGAGAGAGAGAGAGAGAGAGAGAGAGAGAGAGAGACCTTGCTGCGCTCAAGACCCAGCTGCTTAGAAAGATCCTCCCTAATATATCTAGATGGAAGTTCGTTCTCTGCAAACACACGGCGAAGTTTCTGATGCAAAGAAAAAGAGACACGCACAAGGATGAGTACACTTAATCAACTTGAAAAAAAGTCCCATAAGTTAGGGTAGTTAGCACCTCAACCGCATTCCTGGGGAATCTGAAAATTGGTCTTTTACTTCTCCCAGTTGATAGCTTCTTTTTCACTCCAGCAGATCTTTCTTCTGCATCATGGCTTTTGTTCTCAACTAATGTACAAGTGTCACTTCTGCTTGCTGATACTTTTGTTTTCGCCTCAATGGGTTTTTCTTCTGTGCATTTATTACCCTGATCGTCATTTATAGTCATATTGGTTCCTTCTCCAACAGACTCTTTTCTTCTGTGTATTCGTTTAGAAGGACCCCAGTCTTCATCTTCACTAATCTGTTCACTCATTAGAGCAATAGTCCCAAACAATTCCTGGAAAGAGAAATTAAACACTTAATGTAATTTAACAAATAACATGGAACATACGTAACAGTTAGATCCATTAAAAAAAATTCGAAGATGTATAAGTTGTTGGCAAAAACTCACACATTCTTGGACAAACATGGATAACGTTTCCTATCAGGTAAACTATTTGGGTAAGCGAAAACTTGCAACATTTGTAGAAACTAGCACATTAATGTTAAAAAGAATACAAAAATGGGAAGAAGCTATATACTCACATCATTTAGCGCTATATAATCCACAGATTTCCGCGGTCTGGGGCCACACAAAATTTCACAATCAGTGGTTTCATCTGATTCTATTCCGGCACAATTATCCTCAGGCCCCTTTTGCTTCTTACTTAGTTCTCCAGTCAAGAAAAGAAGATCATCCTGAAGTGACCTTAAACTGCCATAACTGCTCCCGTCAGAAGAATCAGACTCGGAGCTGGAGCTAGAGCTAGTCCCACTGTTACTGCAGCTAGCTTCTCTCCTCTCTGGATTGTAGTCTACATCTTCAGAGTCATCAGATGGCCAGTCAAGCTCTTGACAAAGCAAGGACTCTCCACCATCATTTAACTCTGCTTCTTCCTTAAAAATATCCTGCTTTAAAGCAATACAAACATCCTCACTGAAGGAAGAGTGAACAAAGCTTATTAAGAAATACTAGAAATTCTTATCAAAATTAACCTGCCAATTACTGTCCGCTGCAAAGTTAGTTCCTAGATGAGCATTTGTACATTCAAGTATCTCCATCTTACTCTTGCAATATCGACAAAACCAGCCTTCATCCCCTTGAGGAACTGGATAAATTGCAAGGTTAGAAGCAGCCATGGAAACACGACACAACGATACTCTTTTGTTATGAAATTTCCTGAAAGAAACATCAAATTAACAAAACTTACTGTTTTCAGTAGACAGAGGAGGATCAAGACACTTCTGGTGAAAGGCACGATTACATGTTCCATCGCATAATATTATATCATTATCAGGGAAAGCATCACGTAATTTGCATTTAGCACATATAATCTGCACATCAACAAAACCGCAAATGGTTAGATAGTCAGCTACAGAGCATGCTTATTTGAAATTATAAGCAAATTAGTTTTTTTTTTAAGTGGTTGCAGTTAGACCCTTTTGCCTTTCCTTGCTTTGGCAGAGGAAGAGTGGACACTGGGTTTCGCCATGTTCAGAATAAAGGTAAAAACAACATGCCAACATCTGTGTAAGATAAGTGAACCAATCATGATATATATGGTTATTGCATACGCAAAGATGCCAGCATATTAATATCATGGAAGAGGTTTTCAGTAAGATGAGAGTAATATAAAACATTTAAATAAGAGCCAAAGGTTCTGAAAACATACATGCTCATGATGAACAGACCCATCTGGTTCAACTAATGAATCTTCAATACACCCAACGGAGCTAAGCAAATCTAACTGTCGAACTGCTTCTCGAATCCCAAGTTTGCAGTTTAATATTTGCTTCTTAGCCCTCTGCAGTTCTTTATCAGGTCTTATCTTCTCCCGACTAAGGAATGATGGAAAAAAGTTAATATATGAGGTGCATGGATCTATGAAGAATATAGCTACATAAGAATGCATTTTGCAGTCTAATTGTTCTGAATAAAATGTTAACTTCGCATAAAGCGTATATATGCATTTAAACTGGATGCCTGGAATACTAATAAAATGGTCACAGCATTACTACATGAAGTTCACTTTACTAGTGAGTTTGGAGAATTCGACAATAGTTGAAAGCCAACTTATCTTTTATTCCAGAAATCTTACCCAGTGGAAGTTTTTCATCTTGTCCAATTTTAGAATGTAAGTGGCAGAATTAATTTTCCATGATATATTGAATTTATACATAAGTTACGAAAGGGAATGTTCAAACTGCAGGAATCTAATGCAATACGAGGTTTCATGGAGAAGTATCACAGCATGGTGTCAGTGGATTGTCAAGTTGCCATGGCAAAAAGCTGATAAATGCATTTGTATGGAGAGTTAGCATTATATTCAAACTATTAGTTGCAAGAGAATTGGAATCTAAAATGTTTAAGTATAATTTTGACGGGAAAAGTTTACTTGGTTGTATTTCAGAATTCAGATTAGAGATACAAAAAATATTATCCAAGTAGAACAGGGTATCAAATTAGTTTAAAATAAGATGAGCCATGTCACTAATATCACTCCCAGAAATGTACATTAGAAAGTCCCTGGTCTATTTATATTTATTTCTAATGAAAGATTTATTCTCAATCATGCATTCTACTTTCTGCTTATATTCCTAAACAATTTGCGGCATTTTTAATAGTACATGTTGGCAAAACATTCAACTTCAAATTTGGAAAAGTTTACAAGCTATGATGAGGATAGTGGATAGAGATAATCCCATCTGAAAGTTGAAGAGCATAGAGGACAAATAAGAAAACAAAATAATGTAAATTGAAAAATCCATTTAAAAATGTCTCATCATATGCTCGACAATGAAAGTTGCATCAATTTGGGACTTCATTTCTCAACATAGGTTCAAAATGGAGATCACGGGGAATGTTCAAACTCTTGGATTACGAAAACTAATATGACAGTTAGGACAAAAGTAATACAATACTGCATTTAAACCTGTATCGTCACTCATTTTCTCATCAATGGAAATTGCATCCCTACTAAAAACATGGACCTCTCATTTCCTGGCAATACCAGATACTCAAAGAGACCTGTCATCTGAGTCAGCCAGAATACATAGTGACCTAACAGCATCCAAGATTCAGATCTTTGCATTAATCAGCATTTAAGCTGTCCTCTCAGATCTTTATACACTAGGAGTATTTATCATTTAGAGAATCACTTTGCCTTCTACATAGTAAACAGAATGGTATTTTCACATACTTTCTGCTCAACAGAAACTGCTAGGAGATTCAGGGGAAGTACATTGTTCAAGTTTCTAAAATTGCTAGGGATACATCAGTAGTGAGCTTAAATTTAGGGACTCTTAGTAAACTTTAGTGGGCTACTCTGTATGAGACTAACATAAGAATATCATAAATATCAACTTAGAGGAAAGAGAGCTAGTTCTAGAAACAGAAATGAGGAAAACCCTATCATTAAGCACTTAAACTAAACAAAAAATTATTCCGGGAAAAAACTAAGCCCTAACATACTGTTCATTGTCAGTCATATAAATTATATTTAGCTGTAGTACTAGAAACAACACATGTTTCAAATTAAGTTTAGATAACACCATATTCCTATTATGTTCCTTTCTGATTTCCCTGGGGCAATGGTTTTTTTTTTTAACTTTATTTTTCCCCTTTTCAATTTGTTCTGATTAACCGTGCAAACCACTCAGATAGGAGCCAAAATTTGGAAACAAACTGAAATAGATCGAACAACAAAAAGAAGGTTCAAAAGTCCATTCAATTAATTAGCAAAGTTACATAATAAAGAGTATATATAAGTTGATATATTAATGAATTGGCAGTTAGCTGCCCTAAGCTCTTCATGCCCATCGAAAGTAGAGATAAAATAAATTGCATACACTTCTTATACAAATGCATTGAGTAAATAAGAGAGATAAGAAGTAAGGGAAAGGCGTGATACCTCTGACCTTTCCAGCCTTCAGCAGAATAAGCATCTATAAAGTTCTGCTCCTGCTTCACTTTCATCAGGAGATACCGCGTTCTCCTCTGTAAGCGTGAAGGCTCGTCAAGCTCCGCATTGTCCTTTCTCTTCTTTTTCCTTCTTCGTTTCTTAGCCTTCATCTCATCCCCAGCTATATCTTTTCGAGAGCTAGAGTTAGACTGGTCCTTAAGGGAATTCTTTTGCAAAACGCTGTCTTTGATGATTCCTTTCTTTTTTATTGCATCCCCCTTTTTGCACCCTGAACCAAGACTCTTCATTTTAGACTTTGGCTTCAATTTTGGCTTGCTAGTGCACGCTTTCTTAGAATCATCTTCAACCAGCATTGGATTTTCAAGCTCCATGCTTTTTCTCTTTTTCACATCCCCCGGCATATCAATTCAAAGCAGCATTCAAGATCAACCTAACTGCCAAAGTGCCAATACAAACAGTTACTAATTCTAAAGATAATCGAAATCACCACAAAGACTCCCTTTTTAAGAATTCAAAAGGAGCATTAATCTAAGAATGAATACAGAATTACACATTGCAGAAACAGAACAAAGCCGATTTTGTACACATAACCACTGAACTAGCCGAAACCCACCGGAACATTCTACCATTTCAAGCATATACTAATACTAATGAGAAAATACACCGGGAATAGTAAACAAGACTGAAAATTTTGAGCGAGGGAATAGAATGAAGCAATGAATTGGTACCTTGACATAGAGTGGAAACGAGAAAAAATCGAGGATCCGGGACTCTGCAGGAGAGTTGAAGCGGCGTTGTTAAATGAAGTTACTGGATACTGCGAAATTTGATATTGTTCCGACTTCTGAGAGGAAGGTGAAGCGTTTGCAAATATAAGGGACCAAATTGTGAAACTTTACGATTTATCTATGCTTAACTTATTGAAGGTACCCAAACTAAAGTACGTGTTTTAACTATTTTTTACTCATTTTACATAATTAAATTATTTAAAATTCTCATCTAATGTACTAAACTATTTTTACTTCATTTTACGTACTCAAATTTTAATTTTGTTCCAAATTTGGTACCTCCATGAATCTCTATGTCATTCTTCTTAAAAACTGCATTTTAAGGGTATTATGTCTTTTTAAAGGTGGACTGCAATCATTTCTCCTGTAAAAAATAAAATTCAATCCTCTTTAATATTAAACGTAATTATAGCATTTTTCCCAAATAAATGGCTAAATTACTATAAAAATATTATTCATATCAAAATATTGTATTCATCTCCATTTGTAATTGTTTAATATATTGATTGTTTGAAAAAGAAATGTTAGAAAGATCATAAAGTAAATGTAGGAAAAACTAATAATTCAAATTGAAATGACAAAAATCTATTTAGACATACTACAATTTAATATTATATTTATATACAAAAACCTTTCTTACAAACCACGTAACTTGTTTACAAACAAATGTCATTTCAAAGGGGAGTGAATTATACATTTTATATGAGAAATGGTTGCAACTCATCTTTGAGAAAGATCATAATATTCTTAAAAATACGGAAAGTATACATGCAGGTCCAATTTATTAGTGCAGGTCTGAAAAGACAATATTTTGCTCCTGAATTGTGCTAGTGCAGGTCCAGATTGTGAAATAGTGAAGGGTAATATTGTCTTTTTCAGACCTGCATTAGTAAATTGGTCCTGCATGTATAAAACCCCTAAAAATATAGTTGTTAAGGAGAATGATAGAGAGATTCATGGAGATATCAAATTTGGAAAAAAATTAAAGTTGGAGTATGTAAATGAAGCACAAATAGTTTATGTACCTTACATGAGAATTTTCAATAGTTTGGCTATGTAATATGAATCAAAAATAGTTTAGCTACCTCAGATGAGACTTTTGGATAGTTTGGTACATTTTTTGCCGCCGAAGTGAGATTTTAGAGCATCTCCAATACTAAACTTCTATTTGGAAAAAGTCCAACTCCACGTTGTATTGGTTGTGGCTCAAGTTAAAAAAAACATCTCTAATGCAAGAGTCAATTAAAACCTCTAAATGACGTGGCTTTCCATTTTTCTTGAATTCACAACTTGACTTGCAAGATATAGAGGCTCAAGTTGCAACCCTCTCTCATCCATTCAACCAATAAAAGAATCACACATGTCTAATTTATTTTAGCATTGGAGATGTAAAATTTCAAATGACCCTTTATAAAATTAGTTTTGATTAAATCATATTGAATCTCCATTTAAAATGTGGCATGTAGAGCAAGTGACTCTCAAAAGAGAAGTTTGCATTGGAGATGCACGTACGTATCCACCTGAATTCTGTCATGGTTTTGATTGATTAGTTGGGGTTTTGATGAGTTAATATCGGGTTAGTTGAGATTTTGATGAATTAATTTGCATATTTGGTGGAGATTTGGGGATATGGTGGTTAGGTCCGGCAAATTTTACTCGCTACCTTTGAGTAAACAAGTATTTTAATTTATTTTGAAACTCGTACGGGTATGGGTAAAATATGGTTATGAGTTGAATGAGTAATTTAAATGTGGGTATGAGTATGGTTGAATGTGGGTTGAGGTTGAATTTACCAATATGAGTTAGACACACGGGTATACCCATATACTCGTTTCTTAAAAGGTTTCAATAAAGCAATTGAATAAACAATACTCATATGTGTAAACCCGCGGGTTTAAACCCATAGGAGTCGTACTACAGACCAATATGAGTAAAGTAGTATTCAATCCATTTACCCATATGCTTATGGGAATTTTTACCCAATCCGTTTATATCCATTATAAAATGTGTAAAAATGGATTATAACCATATTTTAAAATTATTCATTTTATCCAACCCATTTTTAACCCGAATACCCGTTTGTCACCCCTAATGGTAATGGTGATGTTTCTGTGGTGGCTGTGGATGGATGTGAGCAGAGGGACGGTGGTAGGGGTGGGTAAATGAAGTAATGAGATTAGTTTTAAGGGTAAAAATGTAATTTTACACGATAAAAAGGTCTCTCTATTTCTTGCTTTGCAGACGCAGCTGGATCAGCAGTCCTATAAAGGTGATCCCTTTTTGATTAAAGCGGCGGAGATTTAGTTTTTCTGGGATGCAGCAATTAGCAGATTCAAGAAACCTTCTTTCCTTAAAATTACTCCAGGCATGAGGTTGGTTTTCCACATCCCTGTTCTGCAAGCTAGCTAGCTGCATCAGCAAATAACATGCATGTCTTTAAAAACCGGTTCAAAAGCGGGAAACATGCCTCAAAGTGTTATTTGGATGCTGTTTATCCAACAAGGATGGAGAAGCGAAGACGGAACTCTTCTGGTGCGAACCTGCAAAACAAACAGGCAAGCACTCGAGCTAGTGCAACATAAATTTAAACTGAACAAAGCATGATACATGCTTTAGCATTTCATACTGACCTGCAGTTCTCTTTCACGATTGATGACATACTCAGTGTTGGGACCATACAATCTTACCGTCAAATCCTCCTTTTCTTCTATACTCAATTACCATACGATTTTTCTCAGGTTATTATCAAAAATAAACTAAACAATGCTCGAACATAAGAATGAATACATAAACTTTCTCATACTTATTCAGAAAAACAAATTCAGCCCCATTAAATGGGAAAGTGAAGTCCTGCATAGATTTGTTGTGCCACCCGAAACCGTCTGGACTGAGAGGTTAGACTCATCCAAACTTCTTCAATTCTTGAACACATCCTTGAAAAACTCTCTGCTCATACCAATTGAGACACACTCATTATATATTTACATGGCCATAAGCTAAACAACACAATAATAATTCATTTCCTGATCTAATACATGGAGGAAGGATTAATAAATCGCATCATAAAGCATAACATCAACAATAACAAATCCTGGAATAAATAACGAACAATAGAAGAATGAATTCACGTACACAATCTGAGGTTTCATGTCGGCGAGAGAGAGTGAATGGTCGACGGTGAGAGAGGATGAAGGAATGCCTTTCTAATTAAGCTCTTTCCGCCACTTCCACGGCGTTCCAAATATTCACCACCCCATTTCCGATCGAAAGCCTAACCACCACCGACATCGTGGCTATGAAAATTGGAGACCAATGATAATAAACCATGGATGATATGGGAGTTAAATTTCAGACGAAAAGATCGTGGGCAGTTGTCAGAGAAGAAAGATCATGGAAATAAACTGAAGAAAATTGAAGCTGCGTGGGGGGATTGAACCGGAAAAAAAACTGTTTGTGTGGGATAAATTGCATGAATTTACCGTGAGGATTTACAGCAAGTAGGAATTACTATTAATAGGGATTAAATCACAGTCGTTGGATATATCTGACGGTGGAGAACAAATCTTTGATCGTCTGTATTTAGGCGAAATATATAGTAATTTAGATGAACCGTTTCAAATACAATATATTTCAAAGAAACAGATATAAATGTGGAATCAATATTTGTGACATTTTTTTTATTTTTTAAATTGTTACAGTCCCTATCATTTATTGTGTCTAAACAAGAGTGCCAATTATAGTACTAGACAAAATGAGTATGAACATTTTAACCAGTATTAAATTGAAATATCGCAAAGACAGTGGATATTATATATTAGTTTCCTAGATTTGTGACGTGTTAGTAAGTTTGTCCAAATTCTTTTTTCAACTTGGATATATTTGGCTAAAAAACATTAAATAATGTATTAAAGTGGGTTTTCTGCCAATTAGGATGTCTACCCTAAATTACCGGAATATTTTGAAAAGAGTGAAATATTTGTAAAGGAGATGGCAAGGTAAAAAGGAGATGAGAAATTTTATTATGATGAAATTCATTTAATTTTGGGTACTACATGTTACTTTAATGAGAATGATTGTAGTTGGAGTACAATGTGAGAAATGTGTCTCTTTTTAAATTATTGCTTTCATAGATAGCCGATAGTACATTTGCTCATTGCTCCGTATTCATCAGTTATTGCTTTCATGGATTGACAACAACCAAAAAAATAGTTATTGGTTTTATAGATAGCATGTGATTTCACTTTTCATCTCCCAAACCAAACGACTCTCACTCCCTCACATGAATTAATATTTTTGCAAAAAAAAAAAAATTTGAACATTAAAAAATATTTTAAAATTGTTTTCCGCCAATTAGAATGTTTTTTCTAAATTAGCTGAATATTTTTAAAAAAGGTAAAGTATATGCAAAGGAGATGGCAAGACAAAAAGGAGATGAGAAATTTTATTATGGTGGAGGTGATTGAATATTTGGTACTATATATTAGTTAAGTGAGAATGATTGTAGTTGGAGTACTATTAGGTAAGTGAGAAAGGTGTATCTCTTCAAATTATTACTTTCACGGATAGTCGATAGTACATGTAATCATTGCTCGTAAATTCATCAGTCATTGCTTTCATGGTTTGACAACAACCAAATTTTTTTATTACTTTTATAGGCAGCATGTGTTTTCACTTTTCATCTCCCAAACCAAACGACTCTCACAGTCGCATTCCCTTGATGGATGTCTACGACCCGCACTTGATCACGAACTTGGCTCACGAATTTATCAGCAAAACAAAGCCTCGGGTGTCCCGAGGGTAGACACTCCGACGCTCAAGTTAGTATGAGGCGTAAGGCGTATTGAATATAGATAATAGATAGAGAGGTCTACCAAACCTTTGGGTATTTATATGGCTACAATCCGTAGATCACCAAGATATGTATTTATGGTATGAATACAACTCTTATGAGAATAATAGTTGTATTACCATGTATAGAGAAGTGTATTTCAGTCATGGTTGTATTACCATGTTTAAGAGAATGTATATTCCTTGTAGAACATTCATAATATACGCATTCCTTATAAGGATTAGAATTGATGGACCTGTGGATCCATCCTCCGCGTATCTCGAGCCCACTACCCTTCTCGGGCCTTGGTCCGAGTATGAATGAGGTCCGAATACGAACCCTTGACTTATCAGTAGCCCCAAGGTAGATCTTCAGAACTTAGAGTGCTCTATCTCGAAGGTTGAAGGAGAGGCTTGCTTCTCGAGGGAAAACCAATAACTCAAGGGAGGGTGTCTCGGGGTGTTAAGCTCGGGACGTCCTTCAAGGACTATCCTTTTGGGCTTAACCTTCTGAATATCTACCTTCAAGTTCTTTCGTATTCCATCCGAACACGTGGACGGTAGGATCTGAACCTGTCTTCTTGAATTCTGAAGAGACTGACACGTGGTCTTGATTCATTGTATCTTCTGGCGGTGAGAAAGACCAACCTTCCAATTACCTGCATCGTTTCGTGAGATGAGGTAATTACTCCACTTAAATGCGTGCTTAATTATTGGCATATAACCAAGTAATTTTCCTTGTGTTTATCATCAATCTTCATCCAAGTATTCTGCGTTTCTACTTTCAGAAAAATTTCTTCAAACTTATTCTTCCGTTCTTCATATATTCACTTCCCCCCATTATCTATATTGCCATGTCTTCTGCAAACTCCAGTATTCCCCCTGGCAATGTAGAGAATGTTGTTGAAGGAAGAGCCCCAGCTGCTCGTGACTTGAGTAGCTTGTTCTTAGAGGTTGAGTCTGGGGAGTTGATAGAGGTTACCATTGCTACACCGCTGCAAGCTGTAGCTGTAGTGGCGGATGATGGTGCCTCTGGGTCAGAGACGGACCCAAATACGGAGCCCCAAGTTGATAATTGGGTTCCAGCGACCGGTGGCATAAGTGATGTCATCAAGGTGGTCGACGAAAAGACCCTGCAATTTTTGAAGTCATGCAGGTTGTCATACCCTGTTGAGGCTGATTTGAGGCTCGAGGATGAGACCACTCCGGTCCAAAATCTCGTGAGCCCCACTCGAGGGGTAGTATACGGTAGGTTCTTGCACCAGGGACTAAGTTTTCCCTTTCCTCCTGTGTTCTCCACGTTTCTGCAGCATCATCGGCTGCATCCCTGCCAAATTCACTCCAATGTGGTAGTGACAATAGTGGCCTTTATCTCCTGGTGTTCTCGGAAGGGCCATGAGCCAAGCTTGGATCTATTCAGGAGTCTGTTCAAGCTGTTCTCTTTCAAGGAGCGTGAGCATATTACCCTTACTCCTCGGAATGGCTAGGTCTTCATTTTTCCTGATAACAGCGGTAAGTGGGAAAATATTCGGCTAACATTTGATCGGACCAAATACGAAGTTCCTGACTGGAACCCGAAGCCGAAGGACGCCGTGCCTCTCGATGTCTTTGAGATTCCTGCTCATTTAAAGGGCATCGTTGAGGAACTGTTGAAGGAGAAGATAGTCTTCCAGGAGGGAGAATTTGTGCGGGGAGCTCATGGCTCAGCGTGGCAGTGGCCTTCTATCACCTATTCTTATTTGCTAGATGTTCCTCGATCAAAATCTACATCCAGCTACCTGAAGAAGGATCGAGATTGGACCCTCCCTGATAAAATCCAGGGAGATAAGAAGAAGGCCAAGAAGCGGACTGCCAGGAAATCACCTCGGACTCAGGATGAATCTTTTTCCAGTCAATCTCCTTCAGGTAATATCTAGATTTGCATACTGTAGTAACCTTATCTTCCATATTGTATCTTAATATTTCTCCTTTTACTTGTAGCGTCTCCCCCAAGAAAAAGATCAAGAAAGGGAAAACGGTCCTTGAGGTCGTAGAGGAGGAGGTGGAGGAGTCCGAGGAGGTGGAACCAGAGGTTGGGGAGTGTTCAGATGACGATGAATCTGACCTTGAGCTGGTGATTCCTGAGGATGAGCCTCTTAAGAAGTTGAAGTACTATTTGATTTGTCCTGAGAAAGAGGAAGGCCAGGCTTCTCGGAAGTCCTTCAAGAAGTATCCCTTTGCCTCTGAGGTAGTGATTCTCCATGTCATATTGTGTGAACTTTTTAGGTGTCACATATTATATAGGTCTTGATATATCCCCTATTTTACAGTTGATGGTAAATATATCCACGCTTGGACGGCAGACCAAAGGTGAGATCAAACACCTGTATAGATCTGTGAAAGCAATGAAGACTGTCTTCTCTCATCCGGATGCTGCTGATAAGCTTTCTGCTCTGACGGCCAGCCGATGGGTTCCTGGGGCCGAGTTTTTGGATGCATTGGATCCCTTCGAGAAGATAACTACAGCAGGAGATTTACTGAGGCTTATTAAAGCTAAGTATCCTGAGTTATCTTCTCTTGACGAGGTATTTTCCAGTTCTTCCATTAATAAGGTGGATTAATCTTCGCATCTCCTCGTCTGCTTCAAGGTCTGAAGTCCTTTGCACATGAACCTCAGTCTCATGGTTTACTGGAAAGGAGCTTCTGTCTCAAAGCTGAGATACTCCAGGATCAGGTCTTCGCATTTGTCCATGATGAACACTCTGTGATCTTGATGTTGAAAGTCTTGCGGATCTCCTCCTCAGTCCTTTTGACAAGGCCTTTAATGTCACAGCGTGCAGAAAAGTTGAAAATAGCACATCTCTCAAGTGCCACTTCTGGTGAAGTTCTAGAAGACCCTATTGGGCATATTTATAAGCATCATATTCCGATGTAATAACATTTTCTTTATGACCTTTGTATCAAGTTTCGAGGTTTATCCTCTATGTATCCCTTTGGGAATTTAGAAGTATCATATTCTGATGTAATAACACCTTTGATATGAACTGTTTGTGTTCGAGGTTTTTCCTCTATGTATCCCTTTGGGAATTTAGAAGTATCATATTCTGATGTAATAACACCTTTGATATGAATTTTAACTTCTATTTTTGAGGTTTTTCCTCTTTATGTTGAGATGATTGATTTTCGAGCACGTCTGCCCTTTTGGTCTATAGACCTCAATCAAGCACTTTTTGAAGTACTTTTATCTCGAACCTATCCCTTTTATTCAAAACGATTGGTATTTTGAATTTTGGATTCAAACAACTTATTTTATATAAGTTGACCAATCATATACTTTATAAAGTATATTGTTTTGAATAGCAATCAATCTTATACTTGAAGATAACAGTCCTTTTATAAAAGGAGTTTAAGATTGCTCATTTACAGATAGGTGTAAAAAATAACATGACTTCAATCTGTGTTTATAACTTTATGGATAGAAGTAAAATAAATAGTAAGTTTGAGTTTGAGTACCCGTTTGCGCTAGCGCAGAGTTGTCTCGGACGTTGATGAGGTTCTCGGACCTTTGTGAGGCTCCTCCTCTGATTTTATCTTCCGTGATACTTTCGCAAGTTAATCACGTTCCATCTTCGTGGTATGGGTTCACCCTTCATGGTTTCCAAGAGGTAGCTTCCCCCTGGATGGGATTATAGGACTCGATATGGACCTTCCCAGTTCGGGGCTAGCTTCCCTTCCACTTCTTTCTTACTTTTCTCGTTTAACCTCATTACAAGGTCTCCTTTGACGAATGTGGCTAAGCGAACTCTTCTGTCATGGTAGTGCTTAACTCTTTCCTTCACCTTTGCCTCATGGATAGTAGCGTTAGCTCTCTTTTATTCAAGAAGGTCGAGGTCGAGACAGAGGTTTTCTTCATTGGCAGTGCCATCATCATCTTCTGGTTGAGAGGTGCGGGCAGAGGGGACTCCAATTTCCATGGGGATGACCGCCTCGGACCCGTAGACTAGACTGTATGGAGTTTCTCCGGTTGCAGTAGCTGGTGTAGTCCGATGGGTCCAGATCACGCTTAGTAGTTCTTTAATCCAGTTTCCTTTAGCTCCTTCTAAGCACTTCTTAATGCCATTCACCAAGGTTCGATTTGTAACATCCACTTGGCCGTTAGCTTCTGGATGATATACCGAGGTGAGCTTCTGGTGTATGCCGTAATCCTCACACCATTTCTTGAAGGGGTTGTTGGCAAACTGTGCTCCATGATCTGTCAATATGTATCTCGGGATGCCATAGCGACACACGATGTTCTTCCCGCAGAAGTTGATAACCGTTTTGCCAGTTATGTTGGTCAAGGCTTCAGCTTCCACCCACTTTGAGAAATAATCAATGGTCACAATAAGGTATTTGAAATTACCGGGGGCCGCGGGAAAAGGTCCCACAAGATCTATACCCCATCGGACGAATGGCCAGGATTCCTGGATGGTAATCATATTTTCCCGAGGCACATGGATCACCCTGGAAAATCTCTGACACTGGTGACAAGAATCAATATATTTTTTTGGAGTCTTCCAACATTGTAGGCCAGTAATAACCCATTTGTAGGAGTTTATGGGTAACAGTGCGTGGACCTTGGTGACTGCCACAACTCCTTCGTGTGCTTCTTGTACTAAGTGTTCATCATCGGAGGGCCCGACACATTTTAGCAAGGGCTGGATATATCCCTTCTTATATAGGGTGCCTTCATGAATGACATATTTTGGAGCTTTAACTCGGATCTTCCGTGCCAAATTCTTGTCCTCGGGGAGGGTTCCTGTTTGAAGGTACCCAATATAGGGGTTCATCCATGTGTCTAAGATGCCAACAGCCATGATGCTGCTTTCTTCATAACTTCTTTTCGCCAGGGTTTCCATTAGCAATTCTTGAGAAGATCTAATGTTGAGGTCCGAGGAGGCAAGTTTACTCAATGCATCTGCTTTATGGTTTCCTTCTCGGGGGATATGATTTAGTTCATAATGTCGGAATTGACTTAGGAGAGACTTTACTATCTCGAGGTACTTCTGGAGGCTGTACTCTCGGGTCTCGTATTCGCCTTTGCCTGTTGCACCATAATCTGGGAGTCACTAAAGATCTCAAGGTCCTTAACATCGAGGTCCTTTGCCAGTTTTAACCCTGTGATGAGGGCTTCATACTCAGCTTCATTGTTGGTGGCTCGGATGTCAAAGTGGAGAACGTAGGGATGGTCCTTTCCCTCGGGGCTGGTGAGTAAAATCCCAGCACCACTTCCCCCCGAGTTGGAGGATCCATCGACATATAACCTCCATCTTCCTGTGTCCGGAACTGGTCTTATTGGTTGATCTCCACTGGTTCAACTGACTCCATTATGAAATCCGACAGGGCCTGGCCCTTGATGGCTGTCTGAGGCTTATACTGTATGTCATGTTCCCCTAACTCGATGGCCCACTTCATCATTCGTCCCGAGGCGTCTGGCTTCTGGAGGATTTTCCTAATCGGGTAGTTGGTTAGGAGGACTATTGTATGTGCTTGGAAGTATGGTCGCAACCGTCGAGAGGCATGTACGAGGGCCAATATTAAGCGCTCGAGAGGTGTGTATCTGGTCTCGGGCCCCTGTAAAGCTCTGCTTACATAATATATCGGGTCTCTCCTTTATCTGGTTTCGACAGTGTCGGAAGCTGTTGAAGGTGGTCTTTAAGTGCTTGGAAGGCTTCCCCACATTCATGTGACCACTCAAATTGGTTTGCCTTCTTGAGGATGTTGAAGAAGGGCAGATGTTTTTCTGCTCCTTTGGAGAGGAATCGGCTAAGGGCTGCAAGGGATCCTGTCAGCTTTTGCACATCTTTGACGGTCTTCGGAGGCTGCATATTTTGCAAAGCCTCTATCTTCTCGGGGTTTACCTCGATTCCCCGATTGGACACCATATATCCTAGGAAATTGCCTGCTCCCGTTCCAATGGTACATTTAGCAGGGTTTAGCTTTAGGTTGGATGTCTGTAACGTGTCGAAGGTTTCCCTTAAATCTTCAAGGAAGGCGTCGTAGCTACGGCTCTTTACTACCATGTCATCCACATAAATTTCGAGGTTGCGTCCTATCTGAGATTTGAGTAATTTATCTACCAGCCACTGGTAAGTGGCTCCGGCATTTTTCAATCCGAAAGGCATCATTTTGTAGAAGAAAGTTCCTCTGTCGGTTATAAAGGAGGTTTTTTCTTTATCTTGCTCTGCCATAGGGATTTGATGATATCCCTTAAAGGCATCAAGAAGGCTAGTACTTGGTATCGAGCGATTGCTTCAACTAATCGGTCGATCGAGGGTAATGGATAGCTATCTTTAGGACAACAATCGTTCAGGTTGGTGAAGTCAATGCACATTCTCCACTTCCCGTCTGGCTTCTTGACCATTACTGGGTTAGCTATCCATTCCGGGTACTGCACTTCTTCGATTATGCGAGCTTTGAGTAACTTATCCATTTCTTCTCCAATGGTTTCAACCCGATCTAGTGCAAAGATACATCGTTTCTGCTTGATGGGTTTTTGTGAGGGATTGATATTCAGGTAATGTTCCGCCAAGCGAGGGGATACTCCCACCAAGTCATCGGTGTCCCAAGAAAAGACATATATATACTGGTTGAGAAGATCTCGAAGTTTGGTCTTTATCTCAGGGGGTAGGAGAGTTCCAACCTCGACGGTTCCTGACTCTCCGAGTTGCATTGGCTTGGATTCGGAGTATTTGGCCGGTTCAAGGTCCTCCCTCTCCGGTTCTTGTATAGCTTGTATTATGCAAATTCAAGCTAATTGTTGATCCCCTCAGACTGTTGCTATCCCTTGTTTCGTGGGGAACTTCATCGCCAAGTGGTAGGGGACCAGACGGCCTTTACTTGACACATCCAAGGTCGTCCGAGGATTACATTGTATGGTGCTCTAGAGTCGATGATTACGAAGGTACAACGAAGGGTTATACTCCGAGGACCATCTTTCACTCGCACAGGTAAAGTGATTTCTCCTAAAGGAGTTATAGGATTGCCCGTAAATCCCGAGATGGGGTTTGTGGATATGAGATGGGTTTTGTTCAATCCCAACTGTTCATAACACCTGAGAAACATGACTTCTACCTCACTTCCCCCATCTACCAGAACTCTTCTGATCACATTTTGGTTTATGTCGACCGTGATTACTAAGGGATCTGAATGAGGGAATTGGTTAGGAACCGGGTCTTGAGATTAAAAAGTGACGGCTTCGTCCAGGCGAGATCTTTTGCTCCCCCACTCCCAGGGAGAGGCTTCTTCAGGCGACCGGTGTACACCATTGATGCTCCTTCCTGCTCCCTGGTTGGTGGCGTGGCTCATCTCGTCGTCGTCATAGTCGGCATTGATGCTTCTTGCTCCTGTCGGGGCCAAAAAACGGATTCGTGTACTCCCACGAAGGTTTTTAGCCGGATCAGCCATGAGTTTGAAGGTCGTATAGATCAAAAATGATAAGCGGGTCCCACCGGGCGTGCCAAATTGATGGATGTCTACGACCCGCACTTGATCACGAACCTGCCTCACAAACTAATCTGCAAAACAAAGTCTCGGGTGTCCCGAGGGTAGACACTCCGACGCTCAAGTTAGTATGAGGCGTAAGGCGTATTGTATGTAAGATAATAGATAGAGAGGTCTACCAAACCTTTGGCTATTTATATGGCTACAATCCGTAGATCACCAAGATATGTATTTGTTGTATGAATACAAGTCTTATGGGAATAATAGTTGTATTACCATGTATAGAGAAGTGTATTTCAGTCATGGTTGTATTACCATGTTTAAGAGGATGTATATTCCTTGTAGAACATTCATAATATACGCATTCCTTATAAGGATTAGGATTGATGGACCTGTGGATCTATCCTCCGCGTATCTCGAGCCCACTACCCTTCTCGGGCCTCACTCTGAAACTATGTCCCTTTTATGTTATCAATTGCCATTCATTCATCCCTAAACTTCACCAGTTTTATTAAAATTCAATTTGTAAAAATATTGAGTAATAATCCAAGTGGAACCCAAGATACATCTCCTTGCCCAGATAGGAAATGAAACCTAGGACCTCTAAATTAAACTATTAGCACTCAACCGCTAGATCAATTGTCAATTCCTATTCATTGTAACTCATTACCCTTACTCTATTGAATTTATTAGTTTATGAATTTAGTATAGTATAATTTAACAAAAAATGTAATCTGATAAAATTTAGTCAAATTTAGTCAATATATTAACTTTTTTACTTCAATTAAGTTCAATTTGATAAAAATAAACTCAAATGTAATATCAAGTTAGGACTTGTTATCCCAACTTATTTTTGCTTAACTGGACTAAATTAAATTGAATGGAAATATATTAAACTCGACTAAAATATATTGAACTGGAGTAAAAATTAATGTATTAAAAAATAACCCAGGGGTAGCAAAAGCGGGTATCCAAGGTCAAATATGGATTGTATAAAATGGGTAATTTGAAAATATGTATGTAATCCATATATTTACTCATGTGTCCATGATACCACCTCAAAAGGAGTATAGGTTCGCAACAAGTCTGAGTCGAAATATATGTAACAACACTAGTATGTATTTCTCTTATTAATAAATATAATTATGTTCATAAAAAAAACTCAAATGGATTTAAACTCGCGGGCTTACCCATATGACATATGGATAATGCTCCATGAATATGTAAATGAACCCTTTTAAATACAATGTATTTCAAAGAAACGGGTATATGTGTATCAAAGATGGGTAAATTGAACCTTAAACCCACGGTCAACTATACCCACTAATACCCACATTTTAAATTATCATTTGAGCACAGACCCATTCGACTCATACCCATATTTTACTCATACCCATATGGGTAAAACAATTATCCGTTTACTTGCGGGTAACGATGAAAAGTTGTCGGGCCTAAAGAATATCTAAATTAAACTAAATATTGTCAAATTAACTGTCATTAATAATGAACTGAACTGTATAAGTTAAATTAAACTAGAAATATTCAAATATATTGTGGAGAGTCGCCCTTAAAGTGGAACAAAGGCGTGAAATATGTAAAAAGTGAGAATATTTAGAGTCAAAATATCATGTTTAAATTAGTTAATTTTCATTGTAAAAGGCGACAACTTTTTTTATAAACAAGTAATGGTCACAATGCTTGTGGTGATACCAGGCCCAGGCCCAACTACCCAGCAGTAGTATGGACTAAACCCATGATGAGGTAAGCTAATATGGCAACATCCGGGAGAGTACAACTCGGATAAGGACAGGTACGCTAGGAGTCACCTAAAAGATGGACCACTTGGAGACATGGGCAGTATAAATAGTGCTACCCAACACTATTCCAAGTAAGTATCTTCTCACTATTATTCTAGTGGATACCCCTTTTCTCTCCCAAGATCCGTCTTTCATCATCACACCGGAGGGTCTACCCTCGGGTACCCCCGAGGCTCTATCTTGCAGGATCAGGATATTGGATCAGAGAAAAGGGACTCTTTGGACCGACCAGGCGGGCAGCATCAGCTTGCTAGTAAATTCACTATCCAAGTCATTCGAGCTCATTCTATATTACATGTTTCGTCTGTTTCAACCAAAATTTCTTATTTTTCCTTTTTAATCTCTCTCAATTAAAACTTTTTACTACATTTTTGCCAATCAATAACTTTCATTAACTTGTGTAAAGATCTGTGGCTCTTATATGCTCATGATCTACCAGGATTATAACAACTAAGTTTCTGTTACTTAAGGATCTAAGATCCTACATAAAAGAGGCTAGCTCTGCCATGGTGCTTTGATCTTGGGGTCGTTGATAAGAGTGACGAGATTCACGTTGTTTGTAACTACTTTAATAGTTCCCCCTTTCATCCTAGACAAGCCTTGGCACATTGTAGTGTGGAATAAGAGCCCGTCATCTCCGCATGCAATGCTAATATTGCCCTGAAACCTTGTTCAGGCTGTAAAATAATAGACTCAAACGAACCCGACTATCTACACTTAGACATCCGCCGCTTCAACGCCTTTTGCAGGATCTTATGAACTTCATTCTTTCTCTTTTAGATAAAGTAAATAAATTTTAGAAGACAAATTTTACCTTAATGAGTTATTATAATTAGCTCTACTCCACAAGGGCAATGACCTCTATATTCAATTCATTTGCCTGTATTTTTATTTTTTTCAATTTAGTTAAGTAAATTTTAATTTATTCCAGTTCATTTTTAGTTTAGATAAATATATTTTAATTTACTTCAGTTTAGTAGATTATAATTTCACTATTTTTTATATTTCTAACAATACAGTGATATTATTTTAAAATATAAATAACTATTTCAGTTAAGTTATATATGTATTATATATATGCTCAGTTAAATTCACTTCAATTAAGATATTTATATTTTTTGTTTAGTTTAATATATTTTAATTTAATTTTTTTCAACAATTAATAATATCAGGAGAATAGGGCCTAAACTATTACCCTTTACTCCTTTTAAAAAAATTAACGCATGCATAAATAAAACTTTCTTATTAAAATTTATTCAAAGTCAACTCGAAAAAATTACTCCCTCCGTCCCTGCCAAAATTTTTTAGTTGACTTTGACTCGGATATTTAGGAGATAGGTCCCGTTTGGAAACTAGTTGTTAGCGGATTGTATGAGTTGTTAGATATTAACGGATTGAAATAGCTGTTTGACTAGTTAATTTGACTAGCGGTTCGTAAATGGATGTTTGGTAAATAATAAATAACTGATATTTGTTTTGTTATGTTAAATGACATAAAAGGACACTAATACAATTTATATTTTATTATTATTATTATTTTGGTGTGATCTCATATTTTTAAGTATGAAAACATATTTTGAATCATTTTTTTATTTTTTTGTGCTATTCATTAAAATATATACGAATTCATATTATTTTTAAGCTTAAATGCTTGAACCTAGATGTAAAAGAATAAAAAAGAATTTAAAATAATAATATACAACGGGGCATGCTATATGCAATCCGTATTTTACTTATGTTGCAGTCCAAAATAAAAATACACTTTCGATAAATATGATATGGTCAATAATTATGTATATCAGACATATGCATTATATATACTACTTCTATTGCATACACTTACAATTCAGTTATATATTAGAATCATTGTATAAATGATTATTTAAAACAAATACGGAATGCAAATAAGCAAAATATGTATTGCGTATAGAAGACCTGCATACAAATTCATATTTTGAATGCTTAAATTTTAAAATAATATCCTTATTTAAAAGTGGGATAAAAAACCAAAGTTATTATGCAAAATCTCTAGAAAGTCCGACTTTCCTAAGTGTTATGGAACTACCACTATATATTTAAGGTCAAGTGATACTATTTTGTGTTAAAACATTGATAGTATCAAAGTGAACATATAGTAAAACATGTTTTAATGCAAAAATTCATGAATTTACATTAAAACATTAATAAAATTCAAATAACAAATTTTACAGTTCAAATTAAAAGGTACACTGTATAAACTAAAACGTATAAAGACTCTTATGGAAAGTCAGGAAAGTTGGACTTTCAGGAGATTTTCTCAAGTTATTACAGGGGAAAAGGAGCGTACAAAAAACGATTTTTTTTAGTTGGGTATAAGGACACCGAGGAAATTAGTCACGGTAATATACAGGATAAAAAAGAATTTTTTTTAATTTTTATCTGCAAAGTCTCTAAAAAGTCCGACTTTCCTAAGTGTTATAGAACTACCACTATATATTTAAGGTCAAGTGATACTATTTTGTGTTAAAACATTGATAGTATCAAAGTGAACATATAGTAAAACATGTTTTAATGCAAAAATTCATGAATTTACATTAAAACATTAATAAAATTCAAATAACAAATTTTACAGTTCAAATTAAAAGGTACATTGTATAAGTTAAAACGTATAAAAACTCTTATGGAAAGTCAGGAAAGTTGGATTTTCTAGAGAGTTTCTCATTTTTATCCAGTTAAATATGTACAAACGTTGTTCTTTCCCGCGTTTTGAAAAGAAGAGGTTTCATCTGAACAGCTCAATTAAAAAAAAATTCACCAAACACATAAACCAGTCAAAAAAATTATTTTTAGCAAAAATTACAAAATGCTGATTCAAACCTCTTGCGCCAAACATGGCCATAGTATTTTATGGGGGTGTTTGGCAAAGTGCCTTTTGGGCTAAAAAGTGCTGATTTGACCAGAAAATGCTGATTTGACCGTCAAACAGCACTTTTAAGTGTTTGGTGAATGAGTTTGAAAAAGTGCCTATTGTACCCAATAGGCTAATTTTCAAAAGGATAAAAAAGTAGCCTTTTCTACTCAAATGATCAATTAAATACTTTTTTGCCCTTTCTCCTCTATACTAATTATACAAAAAGATAGAATACATATTGTTGAATTTGGTTTTTGTAGGAAAATTCAAGTGTTCAAAATAATTATGCATCATTCTATTTGTTCAATTAGTATTTTGGGTTGCATTATTATGATTATATTTTGGATGTTTATGTTCATTAGATGTTATTATAATGTCATTGGTTGATTTTTCTCATTTTTCCACTGTCATATCAATAACATTTCATCAAAATTAATCAGAAATATTTTTTTCCTTACATCCATCAACATGAAACAAGAAAAAGGTTTGAAAAGGTCTCTAAAACAAACTTATAATGTATAATTTTAAAAGAATTTCATGAATATGTGGATTATATAATAATTTATTTTAATTTATTATAATTCTTATGTTTCATTTGTAATAAAAAAAATAGCAATTGATAATTTATGTACATTTAATAAGTGAACAAGTAGTAAAATATATTCATGTCCATAAACGTCTTTTTGTCCATAAACAGCTATATCTATCAGCTTATTTTACCAAACACATGATGCTGCCTGCCTGGTCAGTCCGGATGATCCCTTTGTCCCTGATCCAATACCTGGCCCTGCAAGACAGAGCCCCGGGAGGTACCCGAGGGTAGACCCTCCGGTGTGATGATGAAAGATGGATCCCGGGAGAGAAAAGGGGTAATCACTTGAATAGTGAGAAGATACTTACCTGGAATAGTGCTGAGGAGCACTATTTATACAAGAACCCATGCCTCCCGAGTGGTCCATGTTCCAAGTGTCCTCTAGTGTATGTCGCTGTCCGAGTTGTACGAACCCGGATACTGCCAAACTAGCTTTATCCTGTGACGGGCCAAGCCCATACTATCAAGAGGTATTTGGGCCTGGGCCCGGTATCACCACTAACCCCCCGGAAGCCGATTCTTCCGTCCGAGGGTATGAACTCCTCTGATCCGAGGGCGGGAGGATTGGCTTTTTGTATTCACCCCGGCCCGACAAAAATGTGTTGGGCGCGCCCTTTTCAAGAAAGATTAATGGTCGTCATCATTGCTTTCTCGCGTCCCAAGCCCATTCAATTGTCGCTCTTTCGCTTTCCTCTTCTTGCTTTCTATAAATAGGCCTTTTTCCCCATCATTTTCGCAAATCGCTTTCAACTTTCCAAGTTCTTGCTGCCATTTTTTCCTCTCCAAATCTGCATATTCTCTCTCCTCTTCAATCACTATGGCCTCCAACAATGCTCAGTCTTCCAATGTCGATCGGTCCGATGCCGTCGTGACTTACTCTCTTCAGAGTACTGCTCCTCCCCCTTCGGCTTCCGTTGGCTCATCGGCGTCCTACAAGCCGATTCATCTTTGCAGCAACGTCTCTCCCTCCGCTCCGATCTTCAAACGCTCCAAGAACCGGGAGCAGAGACAGATAGACAACGCCCGGAAGCACGAAATGAAGGCTGATGTCTGGACCACCAAGTGCCTTAGCGGTATGGGGGTTCCGATACCCTTGGTCGCCCAGGTGGCCGCTGTCTCGGCCGAGCAATCCGTGAAGTCGGTCCGCTGCATCCCTCGGATCCACTTCATGTGGGGTCTGAGTCTTCCCTTTTCTCCGTTGTACGCCCGGTTCTTGGAGATCTACAACATCTCTCCTGCCTAGATGCACCCTAATGTCATCGCCGTAATGATGGGCTTTCTCGTAAGGAGTCTTCGGTGCGGGATTGATCCATCCTTTAACCTATGGAAGTCCTTTTACATGCTCATCAAGTGCCCCGGCAAGGAAATGATTTTCACCGTCCAGGCACGTCCCGGGGTCCAAGATTTTATCCTCGGCAAGAAGGATTCGGCCAAGAACTGGCAGGAGAAAGGCTATGTGACTGTCAATCCGGCGCTGTACGAGGTCCCTGCCTGGAACTCTGAAGTCGCTGTGGATGTTCGGGAGGCGTTCCTTCCGGAGACTCAACGCGCCAACCATACTGCTATGTCCTCCGGGACTTTGAATCTGGACCAGTACTGGCTGGCCGGCAATTCCATCTACTTATTTCCCCGGGCGATATACCCGGAGGGCGCCTTCCAGGATAGCCGGTGGGTAGTTACCTGGCCTGTTCTAGGTATGCTTCCTTCCCTCTTTTACTTCGGTGTCCTTGTCCTTCTTTTTCAATGGCTTTACTTAACTGTTTTTTCGTTCGCAGCCCCCACTGTGGAAGACAACCCCGACGTGCCGATCCCCAAAAAGAAAAGTCGGAAGGTGACCCTAGCAGGAACTGGGGCCGATCCTGAGCCGGCTCACTTGGAGAGGAAGAAAAAGGGTGGCCTGCATAAGCAAGCGCAGCCGGATCAAGCCAACCCACAGCTGAAGGGTCGGCAAGCCGAGGATAAGGACAAGACTAAGGGGGGTGATCAGGATCACCATGTTGGTCCTGACTCGCGGCAGGGGCGCCAACAAGATAAGAACAAGACTAAGGGGGGTGATCAGGATCACCATGTTGGTCCTGACTCGCGGCAGGGGTGCCAACAAGATAAGAACAAGGCGAACGAGACCGTTCAGGCTCCTCCCCTTAGCTCGGGACCCCTCACCCTTAATCCCGTTGAAATCATTGATCTCACACCCGATCCTGAGGTTAGCCGAGGGCATCCGGAGGTACTCATGGCCGAAGCGTCGGCTCAACAGGAGTCCGTTCGAGATCCTGTCGAAATTAATGCTGCTGTTGTTCTAGCCGGAACCCTAGGTACTCCTGTGCTTATCCCGGGGCCACCTCTTGGCCGAGGGATGCCCCTATGGCCCCTGGCTAGGGATGGCAGGTCGCCTATGTCTAGGTACACCACCATCCCCGCCCCTGAGATTCCTCCTCCCCCCCCCCTTCGTTCCCGGCAAGCGGAAAGGGGAGAGCTCCGATCATGGCGGGAAGAAGCATCGGACGAGTGGATCTCCAACCCCCTCATCCTCTGTCAATACTCCACAAATTTCATCTGCCAACCCTAAGGTATTTTTCCTTTACTGTCCTTCTGTCTCTCTTATTATTATTATTATTATTTATTTTTTAAAAAACTCATCTACCCTGCAGGTTCAACTTCTCAGTTCTGAGTTTGCTAACTCCCCTGCATTTCAAGCCGCCCTCGCTTCCTTCCTCGGGCATCATCTCGAAGGGAAAGAAGAAGAACTGAGGGCCGAGAAGGAGAACGAGCTCCGGGCCGAGAGAGAGGTCTCGGCTCAACTTCGAGTCAGGGTGAGTGCCCTGGAGAGAGAGCTGGAAGCTGCTCGGGCGACGAACTATAAGGATCAACTGGAGTTCGCCGAAGCCGTCGTTGACAAGGTCCTGGCCAGCCAGACTCTGTCATTCCGTCTTACCGAGCTGAGCATGGCCGCCAATGCCCACCAGTGCCATAATACTTATATGCAAGTTCGGGGCTGGTTCCCCCCATCAATCCGAGCGTCGTTCAAACGGCAATGGTACAACCCGAACGCCGAGGACCAACAACTGCACCTGGTGAATACCCTCCAGAAAGGTGGCATGAAGGGCCTCTCTCCCAAACTATGGGAAGCGTTGCGGGAGAAGAAAATGTCAACTGAGGATGTCCGAAGCTGGTCAACTGATTTGGTTCGGCTTCCTTGCCCTCTTCCCCCTGCTCCAGTCTCCGGAGCCAATCTGCCCGAAGACGAGAACTTTCCTCAATACTGCACCGTATATGGGCATTACAGGGGATTGTTCGATCCAAAAGATCTCGAGGCTGCGACCTCCTCATCCCCGGAGGCCGGCCAGGCGAACCCGGGGACCGCCGAGACCCCTCTTTCCCCTCCTATACTCTTCTCCGATGATGGTTCGGACAATGACAGTAGCGATGACGGGGACAACCAAGGAGGAGCATCTCCGAATGTTAGTTAGATTTTTCCCCTTTTTTCATTATTCTGTTTTGTAATTTCCTTCCCGGATCTCCAACCCCGGGCCCTCATTTTGATGAATAAACATGCTTTCTATTTCTATCGATACCGTTGCTTCTATTTATTGCTTTTTCTTGTCCTGACTTGATCCTGTTGGCATCAGGGTTCTTCTAGAGTCCTTAGTGCCCCAGTTCTCCCCCCGGCTCCAGTTGGAGCCGGCTGTCCGAGTCTGATCGATCTACTATCTGAGGGAGGACTCGGCCCCCTGATCTCAGAGTTTCCCGATGCCGATTGTCTGCTCACTTGCCTGCTCCAGATCCAAGAGGACTTCGGGTCCCTGCCGAAGTGCTACCGGATGGCCTTCGAGAATATCGACCGAGTTCTGGAGTTCGACCAGGTTATGACGGAGAAGGAGGCCCAACACCACAATTTCCAGGTCCGGATCCAAAAAGAACTGGACGAGGTGTGGCATGATGTCATCCTGTACTACAATAAGTGCATGCGAATGCAGAGCACGACCGAGCTCCGTAGGCAAGTTACAACACTGGAAACCGAGAACGAGAGACTGGCCACCAGGAATCGGACTCTGCAGCAGGAGCTGGTAATAGTTCATCTTTCTTACCACCTGCTGGGCCTCCGCCAGGGGGAGGTCGACATACCCGTACTGACTGACGTTCCTCGGGCCGTCGACGATCTCATCGCCTGGATGGAAAGTTCTGATCAGACGTCAGGCAACTGGGCGTCTGCTTACCAGGCAGCTAAGGACTGGAGGAAGAACATATTGAGTCGAAAAATCCTTCCTGAGTCCTTATCGCACATTCCTCCTCCTGACGAAGTTGACCTAGCCTACGAACGATATGAGCACGCTCCTCAACTTCTGGACTTAGAAGCTTCAGAGCGGCGCTTGGCCCGGTTTCGGACGGTCGCTGCACGATTCCGTGCCCGATACCCTGATTAAGGAAGGGCTTCCGATCCTGCTCAGGGGGCCGATCCTCCACCTCGTGGCGATTCGCGCCCGCCCCGGAATGACAAGAAGGGCAAAAAGAAAGTAGTCGGGACCGAGGATGTCCCAACCAGACAAAGAGCTCCCAGGCAAACCCCTGTCCGAATTGGGGGTCCGACCGTTACAGCCAGGGTTACAACCCAAACTAGACAAAGAACACCTAACCCGGCGACAAGGACAGGGGGCGCCCCTAATGATGGTTCGGACGTTCCTCATACTTCGGACGAAGAGCACCGAATGCTGGAGATGGCTGTCCAGAGGAGTCGGCGCGAGACCCGGAGGATTCCTCCCGGCGAGGCGTCATCCTCCCGAGCTCAAGAATAGGATAGTGTTCTATTGTGTAACTCTTCTAAGCCTGTAGCGGCCCGGACCTGTAGACAGTTGTAACCTTTTTATTTCCTGCCATGTTATAACCTTTCCTTTTATTTCGGACATGTATAACAATTTTCAGTTTATGACATATCTTTCAATTTTAAAATTCTAATGCGCGCATTCATTCCTTCTTTTAAAATCTGACACAAGGGGGCAAGCCCTTTTTACAAAAATCCCTGTTCCCAGGGTGTCCTCCTACCTGCCCTTCGGTCATCCGACCTCTAGGTTCCTGTCCCGGGCTCCTGCCACCAGGAATCTATTCTACCTAGGCATCTAGTGCCAGAGGCTACTCTACCTAGGCATCAAGTGCCAGAGGCTATTCTATCTAGGCAACAGGTGCCAGAGACTACCCATAGAACCGTCTGAGGTTTGCTATGTTCCACCTTCGGGGGACTCCCTTCCCTGCTGGGTCTTCCAGCACATAACTCCCACCCGGGTGGGCTTCTATCACCCGGTACGGACCCTCCCAGTTGGGTGCCAGCTTGCCTTCCGGCTCCTGGTGACTCTTGTCGTTTCTTCTCATAACTCTGTCTCCCACCTTGAACTGCTCCTTCCTCACCCTCCTGTCATGATACTTCTTAACTTTCTCCTTCACCTTAGCCTCGTGCAGGGCCGCCCTCTCTCTTCTTTCCTCCAGCAGGTCCAGATTTGTCCTGACTTCCTCTTCATTCTTTTCTTCGGGGACCGGCTCGGCTGTCCGAAGGCTGGGGATGCCAATCTCGGTCGGGATTACCGCCTCGGATCCATACGTCAGACTATAGGGGGATTCTCTGGTTGCCGAACTTTCCGTAGTCCGATGAGCCCACAAATCACTCGGGAGCTCATGCACCCAGTTACCCTTTGCTCCCTGTAGCCGGGCCTTAATCCCACTTACGATTGTCCGGTTCGTCACCTCCACCTGGCCGTTAGCTTGCGGGTGGTAAACTGACGTCAGCTTCTGGCTTATCCCATATTTCACACACCAAGACTTGAAAGGATCATTTTCAAACTGCGCTCCATTGTCAGTTACTATGGCCCTCGGAACTCCGAACCTGCACACGATGTTCCTCCAACAAAACTTCACGCAGGTAGACCCCCGGATGTTAGTCAGGGGCTCGGCTTCCACCCACTTGGTGAAGTAATCGATAGCCACAATCAGGTACTTCAAGCTGCCGGGAGCAGTAGGAAAAGGTCCGACCAGATCCAGTCCCCATCTGCTGAAAGGCCAGGCACCTGTTATCCCCATCATCTCTTCCCTTGGTATGTGCACTAGCGGTGCGAACTTCTGGCACTGAAGGCATGACCGAACCCTATCCTGCGAGTCTTCAAACATGGTAGGCCAATAGTACCCCATCCGTAAAATCTTCCGGGCCACAGTTCTGGCTCCTTGATGACTACCATTCGGACCTTCATGAACTTCCCGGACCAGGTACTTGCCCTCCTGCTGTTCCACACACTTCAGCAATGGCTGGAGATAGTCTCTTTTGTACAGTGCCCCTTCCTGGAGTGTATACTTCGGCGCCTTGACCCGGATTTTCCTAGCCACCACTCGGTCGGCCGGGACCTCTCCTGTCAGAAGGTACGCTCGAATCGGAGCCATCCAAGAGTCTTCTGGCACTACCTCCACTGCCAGGATCTCATCAACCTGTTCGTAACTTCTCCTCTCCAGTGTCTCCCTTCTGAGAGGCGCCTTCTGCCCTGGCTTCAACTTCGAAGATGCCAACTTGCTCAACGCGTCGGCCTTTTCGTTCTGTTCTCTTGGCACCTGCTCCAGGCTGAAACTATCGAACTGCCGGATCATAGGCTGGACCAGCTCCAAGTACCTTTGCAAACTTCTCTCCTTTGCTTCGTATTCACCATTCACCTGCTGAACTACAATCTGAGAGTCGCTGAATGCCCGGATCTTTCCTATCTTCAATTCCCGAGCCAGTTTGAGTCCTGCTACCAGCGCCTCATATTCTGCCTCATTATTCGTGGTTTTAAAGTCGAAATGTAACGCATAGTGGTACTCCTCTCCTTCCGGGGATGTCAACAATACCCCGGCTCCACTGCCTCCTGCATGCGCTGACCCGTCGACGTGCAATGTCCATCCCGGGCTTGCTTCAGGCTCTTCCTCGGAGACCGTGTCTGACCCGACCATCTCTGTCAGGAAATCCGCCATTGCCTGGCCTTTAATGGCTTTCCTCGGCTGATATGTTATCTCGTGTTCCCCCAACTCTATGGCCCACTTCATCAAACGTCCCGACGCCTCTGGCTTGAGCATCACCTGCTTTAGGGGGTGGTTGGTCAGCACCGCAATCGGGTGAGCCTGGAAATACGGGCGCAACCGTTTTGAGGCGTAAACCAGCGCCAACACCAGCTGTTCCAGACTTGTGTACCGAGTCTCCGGACCCTGTAATGCCCGGCTGACAAAGTATACCGGACACTGTCTCCCGTCTTCCTCTCGGACCAGTACCACACTGACAGCCGATGCGGATGCGGACAGGTATAAGAGCAAATCCTCCCCCTCCTTCGGCTTTGAGAGGGTCGGGAGCCGGCTCAAATGTTCCTTCAGATCCCCGAATGCCTTCTCACACTCCTCCGTCCACTCGAACTTTTTTGCCTTCCTTAATATGTTGAAGAAAGGAAGTTGTCTCTCGGCACCTTTTGACAGAAATCGGCTAAAGGCTGCAAAGGAACCCATCAGTTTTTGCACTTCCTTTACGTTCTTTGGCGACTGCATCCGGCTTATCGCCTCCACCTTCTCCGGATTGACGTCAATCCCCCTGCTAGACACCATATATCCGAGGAACTTCCCAGCCGCTACCCCTACCACACTCTTCTCGGGGTTTAGCTTCAGGTTGACCTTCCTTAGAATGCCAAACATCTCTTCCAAGTCTTCTAAGAAACCTGGGTAGCTTCGGCTCTTCACCACCATGTCGTCAACGTATAGCTCCATGCTTCGGCCCAGCTGATTTCGAAATATCGAGTCCGCCATCCGCTGGTACGTCGCCCCTGCATTCTTCAAGCCGAACGGCATCCGCCTGTAGCAATAAGTTCCGAAATCCGTGATAAAAGCTGTTTTCGGCTTGTCCTCTCCCGACATTTGAATCTGGTGATAGCCCCGGTATGCATCGAAGAAAGCCAGAGCCTCATACCCGGTGATGGCTTCCACCAACCGGTCGACCGGGGGAAGAGGGTAACTGTCTTTTGGGCAACATTTGTTAAGATCAGTGAAGTCGATACACATTCTCCAGGACCCATTGTGCTTCTTTACTAACACCGGGTTAGCCAACCATTCCGGGTATATAATTTCTTCTACTACCCCGGCTTCCAGCAACTTCAACACCTCCTGTCTCACCACCTCGGCCCTATCCCCTGCTAAGGCCCTTTTCTTCTGTCGGATCGGCTTTAACTCGGGGTATACATTCAGCTTATGGAGAGCTAACTCCGGAGGTACGCCTGTGAAGTCCTTCTCTTCCCATGCAAACACATCTTCGTATTTTGAAAGCAAAGATCGTAACTCTTCCTTCACATCAGTCGGCATCTTTCTCCCGACCTTGATCGTGCCTCGGCTCCCCACCTGCGTATCTTCTACATCCCCCGGACCTACTTCTCCCTGCACTGCTCCAACCGGGGCCTTCCTAGCCTCCTGAAGGGCTGTGAGCATGCAACTTCTGGCCGTGGACTGGCTTCCTCGAACCGTCGCCACCCCCTGACTGGTTGGGAACTTCATGGTCATATGGTACGTCGAGCAAATGGCCCTGGCTTGAGCCATCCACGGCCGTCCGATGATGATGTTGTATGGGGACTGAGCGTCTATAACCGCGAAGTTGCACCGGACCGATGTCTTCTTGCTCCTGTCCAGGTCGTCGACCACTGTTACTGTTAAGGACACCACCCCCAAGGGATGCTCTATGCGGCCGGTAAACCCTGACAAGGGAGAGGTGCTCGGGCGAAGGTTGTGGCGGCCTATTCCCAGCTGGTCAAAGCAAGAAGCAAACATGATTTCCACACTGCTTCCGTCATCAATGAACACTCGCTTGACCGTGAATCCTTCTATCTCCGCCGTGATCACCATCGGATCCGTATGGGGCGTTAGACTGGGCACCGGGTCCTCGTCCGAAAAGGTGATGGCCTCGGTGGGGCGCAGTCTCTTCTCCCTGTCCTCACCAGCCGGCACATACCGGCTCCGGGCCTTAGCTGCTGCATGGGACTGGGGCCCACCCCCTACTTCTCCATGTATGACATTTATCATCCGGGGAGGGACCTGATTAACCGGTTCCGGGGCCATTACCAGAGCTGCCGCACCCGGCTGGGCAGCCGGAGCCGGAGCCCCTCGCTGGTTATCATTCCGCGGCCTGTTCCTCCAATTCCTCTTCCTCCCCGCTCCGGCCTGCTGCCCCGCCGCCGGACGCTGGTTCTCCTGGCTCACACAGTCTCTTAACTGCCCTCTCTCGATCAACTTCTCAATCTCCACCCTTAAGCTTCGGCAACCATCTGTTGTGTGTCCATTAGACTTGTGGAAAGCACAATATTTAGCTGCATTCGCTGGAGTCGGATTTCCCGGTATGGGGGCCGGGTCTTGAAACAGGTTTCGATGAATTGTCAGGATCTCCGACCGGGTTTTCGTCAGGGGAGTAAACGTTTCAGCCCGAGGGGGGTCTATCCTCGGCCTCACCGGAGCCGGGCCCGCTTCCCTCCTGACAGGATCAGCAACCCGAGCCTTGTCACCTTTTCCCATCCCCTTGTCCTCGAAGTACCCTTCCTCCTTCCTCTTCTTGCTCCCTTCGAGAAGCGAACAATACATCTCCACCTCAAGATCCAGCTGATGAAAGGTGGTCGGGATATTCTCCATGAGCTTTGCCCACAGCACCTCGTCTCTCAGCCCTGCAATGAACCCTGCTATCAGGGCCTTTACTTGGGCGTCTCTGTCGATCACCTTCATAGAATCATCCATGTACCTCCTGTGGAAACCCCGAACTTCCTCCTTTGCCGACTGCCGACTATAAGCCACCTCGGCCAAAGGGAGGTACTTCTTCCTTTTGGTCTCATACCTGTGCATCAGAGCCCTCGAAAAATCATAGTAGTTCCTAAAACTTTCCGAGGGTTGTGCCTCAAACCATGACAAACAGCTTCCCCTCAGATACGAGCTCACCAGCTTGCACGTAAGCTCCTCCCGAATGTCGCGTGTCCCCATGACGTTATGATACGTCCTGACAAATTCCTCTGGATCAGTCTCCCCATTGTAGGTCGGCACCCCCTCCGGGACTCTCATTCCCATCGGCCAAGGGAAAGTGCTGATGTAACCTATCCATGGGGAGGTAGGCCTTCCTCCATTCCTTCCTATCAACCGATCCAACCTCTCTTCTACCGAGTTTAGAGCCGCCGGGGCCCGATCTACAACCACCGGGTATGTGCCATACGCTCCTGCGACCGGGGCCGGCTGAGCCATGGCGTATCCGGCCATCGGTGCTTGGCTCTGCATCCACAACGGTCCTTGCATCCCGGGGGCCCAGCCCCCCGAGGCTCCAGGGGGTTGGGCGTAATACCCTCCTGGTGCCGGGGGTACCCCTGATATCCGTGTTGAATCATCCCGTGTCCTGGAGCTCCATATCCGGGATAGCCCCCACCTTGACCGTATCCTGGCACCATTCCGGCTGGTTGCCCTACACTCCCAGCCTGCCTTTCCAAGTCTATCACAACCGGAGGCCGAAGACTCTCCTGCCCGTGGACGACAGGGGGTCTTCGGCTGACCACCTCCGCAGCCAATGGAGGTAAACCCGCAGGAGGTCCCGTCGGGGTCGGGTTAGATCCCGATCCCGGCTGAACCGGGGGTACCCGGACCTCAGTCACCGGAGGGTTCGACCGTTCTTCAGTCGGTTTCGTCCCCGATCCCGATCCTTGCTTTACCGCCAGCCAGCGACGGTACTCCTCCTCCTGGGTGGCCGCGAACTCCCTTCTGTCGCGATCGTCCTGCGTCATTTCCGGTTCCCTTTCTCCTTCAGGCTCTGACTCCCCTCCAGAGACATCCGGATCCGAATGCGCTGGAGCCTTCCCCTTGCGCGCTCGATCCCTCATTTGGCGCAGTGTAAGGTCCTCCTCTACTGCTTCCGGTCTTCTTCCTCCTCTACCTCTTCGCGGCGGCCGACCTCGAGGCGGCATCTTAATGCTTTTGTGAACAACAGATCGTATCCCACTGGGCGTGCCAACTTGATGCTGCCTGCCTGGTCAGTCCGGATGATCCCTTTGTCCCTGATCCAATACCTGACCCTGCAAGACAGAGCCCCGGGAGGTACCCGAGGGTAGACCCTCCGGTGTGATGATGAAAGATGGATCCCGGGAGAGAAAAGGGGTAATCACTTGAATAGTGAGAAGATACTTACCTGGAATAGTGCTGAGGAGCACTATTTATACAATAACCCATGCCTCCCGAGTGGTCCATGTTCCAAGTGTCCTCTAGTGTATGTCGCTGTCCGAGTTGTACGAACCCGGATACTGCCAAACTAGCTTTATCCTGTGACGGGCCAAGCCCATACTATCAAGAGGTATTTGGGCCTGGGCCCGGTATCACCAACACATTTATACAATCAGCTAGTCAAATCAGCCAGTCAAATCAGCTAATACAATCAGCTAGTCAAACCAGCTAATGCAATCAGCTAATAGCTAACAGCTAACAGCTAATTCCCAAACACCCCCTATATGTTATGTTTTAGTTTGGGGTTTGCTATATGCATATCCAATTTACTTCTGCAGGTCCAAGGAAAGTGGGAAAATATCATAATTACCCTTCATTCGTTTATTAATTTTTAAAAATATATTTGTAAAACCCAAACTTGAATGCCTAATAAACCCATCTATGTAATGATTGAACACGTGGGTCTAAAATTATAAATTACTTTTTCGTGAATTATAAAATGCATATTTAAGAGGTATATTATTGCCATTTCAAATTTAATTTAGACCTGTAAAAGTAAAATGAACCTGCATATAGAACCACCCTTTAGTTTTAGAGGGTAAATTAGGAATATCACTAATAGCTATAGTTATATATAGAAACTTAATAGGGGTAAAAATGTCTTTTCATATCTCCTTTCTTTGCTCAAAAGGGAAAGAATGGAAGTAAAAAAGTTTGGTTGGGACAGAACAAAAATGGAAGTAAGAAACTTTGGTTGGAAGGGAGGAGGTGGGATAGATGGAATATACTTTAACTCTTTCTACATTAATGAATATAAAGTACTTTTCTATTTCATCATCTCAACTTTCAACATCCAACGTCCAACGTCAAATATCCAACATCCAACATCCAACATCCAATGCTCCAATTAAATTCGCTCAATGTTAAATTTCATGTTGACTTTTAATTTCATTAATATGACTAACATTTTATTGTTATTTTTAATTAAATATCATTCGTTATATATATTGAAAATTTTTAACTTATAAGGTGAACACCTGCATGCATTAATTGCGGTGATATAATCAAAAGTCAAAGGTCGCTGGTTTCAACATGATTCCGTAAATCTAAACATATATACATCTCAATAATATATATATAGGCTACTAGTTTCACTGCTTATGACAAAAAAAAAAAAAAAACTTCACTGCTTCATTTTCATTGTGTACAAGATGAGCATGAAGTATGACGAAGATCCGGATTGGAAACCTTGGGCTCGACAAGGTAAGGGACGACCATCGAAACGAGGCAGGGGAAGACCAAAGAAAATTCAGAATGCTAATGATTCAGCTAATGTTTACAATGTTGTAGAGGAATCAGGATTTGATAAAAGTGATTCAAAGGTGAGTTCATCTTTGTAAGATTTAATGTGTCTATATGTTCATGTGTATGTTTCTTTTATCGATGCTAAACTTTATACAAATTTGATTCAAGTTTTTTTTATATCACAGGATGTAGCAGTTAATGTGACACAATTTGGCAAGAGGAAAAGAGGAAGGCCTCGAAAACAAACTAATGACTCTAATGAAATGGAAGAGGGGGGTGTTAAAAAAGTAAACACTCATAATTACATCACTATCATTCACATTCAGTCTTTACTTCTTACCTTTTTTCATGGATTTTTGAATGTTTATCATTATTTCGTGATTTAGCCCTTTTTTTGTACTACAGGAATTCCCAAGTCAAGTAGAGACATCTCATCCTATGAGTAGTGAGATAACTGGAAAGAATATGAATCAAGACGTGATTGTTGAGCCCTCAGACATAGATCTGTTGGAGGAACCAGTTGGTAGTGAAAGATCAGTAGTTTGTACATGCGTTGAGGTCGGTCATGAAATTCCTGATCTGGACAGTCTTGGATACTGGCCTAATTCTGTCGATGACATGCCAGACACTAACATAGATGGAGGATGGTGCGACGCTTGTGTGCAATCTTGGGAGAAGTAGTTATTTCACATGTTTGGATCTGTCTTCTTTATCAATTGATTATGTCATTTGTCTCAATAATGATTTGAAATTTTTAAGTGATTTTACATAAAAATTGTGATAGCTACCAAACATGTCATTGAAGTAGCAAGAGATTAATTCCATTATGATGTTTGACAATCTTTACTAACAACAAGTTATTTGTTGTTATTATAATTATACATTTTAATTTCAAGACTATATCATTTTCAATTCAAACATATTAATCCAAATAACCACCAAGATACTAGTTTTTTTTAAAACAAATTCACCGCTTACTCTATTTCATTTTCCTTGTTATATCTTCTTTTGTCTCTTATATTGCTCCAATTTTGCGTCTGTAATCGTATTATTATTCTCCAATTGCATTTATCGAGTGGAAATATTTTTATATAGTGTCTACATATCTTGATACTTGTGTGCAAACAACCTTTTGTTATTTTGATCCATATAAAGTCGTCAAATTAATTTCATTTCCATTGAATTTAAATTGTTGCAACTTTTTTAAATAACAAATATATGAGTAGCTCGGAATTCATAATCTTCAAGAAGATAAATAGATGAGTACTAGATCATAGTTAATCATCAAAACGAAAATATAATTCACAAATTTAGATAGTACATCCAACACATGGAGATCTTGACCATCAACTTCAATCCTCAATCTTCAAGATTTTCAAAATCTTTAGACTTTACTCTTACTCCACTTAATATAGTTTAAGACAAACCTCTCCATTTATTCACTTCTACCAATAATGTATTTGTCACAATAATTTCTAAATCATTATTGAAGGTTGTCCGAACTTACTAAAAATTGCCTCAATCCTGGTCGATTCCATGACATTGGTGTAATTAAATGGTTGGGTAATAATCGCATTTAGTGTGGAAATATATGAGAGAAATGAGAACTTTAGAACTATTTTGAAAAGCCATGAGTTCCTACTCTCCAAATCTGTGAGTGGTGTCATTTTACTGTTTAGTGGCGGTGGTGATGATGTATGGAGGTTTTACATCTTTGGGCCTGCCACATGGAATGAAGATGTACCGCCTTAACCACTTGCACAATATGATAAAAGCAGGCCACTATTATATGATGTGATGATGATGAAGAGCAATTCAAGGTAATTCCGGTCTATGTTCATTTAAAAATAGGCTCATCTCATAATTCTTATACACTGCTAACACCCCGGCATGAGGGAAAGTGGGATCCATTCATTTTCGTCTAGCAAAAGGTAAAGGTGATATGGTGATCGCTGGAGAAGATGGTATCGTCATCTTTTGAAAGGCCACGAGTGATGTTGCTACATGGGAGATAGGGACAACCAGCATCTGATTGATCCCCAAACCAGAAGGTTCAAATGATGATTCTATCATTAGACTCGGTATTGTCGCTCTGAACCTGTAGGCGGTTTACCTATAATACTAGCTAGGGTTAATATGTTGGGGTAGGAAATCAAGATATGGCGTTTTGATGATAACCAGAATAACTGGACTTTGACACACGACTTGGCCCAAGCGATTTACTGAGACAAATCAGTTATTTACGTTTCTGTCATTCTTCCCTAGTAGGGTTGGCTCCATTTTCTTGACACTGGCACGGACATTTCATGTCTGTCTACCACTCAAACTGTGAACAGTTGGATTTCATTTTTTAGATTGATTCCACTAAAGCCAATCGAAAACTTATTTCCTTTTCATTTTTGTACTCATGCTTTAAATTTGTAAGTAATTCTCAAATTCTCTTTAGATTGAACTTTAGTTTCGGTGATCCATGTTTATTGTTTACATTATTGTTGCCTAGCTTCTTAAATTGACAACACCTATGTTTCTTTTCATCCCCTTATCATTTGTATCAGTGGCGGAACTAGACGAAAAAGTTGTGGGGGGGGGGGGGGGGGGGGGGGGGAGTTGCTATATAGGTTTAGAGGTTGCCGGAATCGAAAATTACACCACACATTTATCCCGATCTACAGTAATATACCATATAATATGAATTTTGGGGGTTGCTGGCGCCACCCCGTGCAACCCCCTAGTTCCGCCCCTGATTTGTATCATACCCAAAAAATATTATAAATATGTTCCACAAATATCGAATGAGAAAAATGAGAAAAGCATGTCATTGTATGTCTATTAGCATTGTTTCAAAGGTCTGCAATTGATCCTTTGTGCATACTTCGAAAGAATGAAACTCACTTCCAAAGAGCAACAACAACAACAACAATAAATTGGCGTTGTCAAACCTTTATAGGGGTCAGTAAAACAAACAACAACAAAAATTCAAATGAGATTTAGACCTACAAAGTAGGTACATGCATGGTAAAAAGTAAATGCATTAAATCTAAATATTTTATCATGACAAGACTGGAAATCTCAATATTTTATGTCATAATAAAACTTTTAAGGAATCAAATTAATATTTTGACTCAAATCACATCACACCATTTTAAAATCATTTCGAAATATTTCAGACACACGGTATGAACTTGAAATTTACCAAAAAAAAATAAGAACAACAAAAAAATTATATGTCTGATATACAAAAAATGTCAAATGCATAAAGTAAGATATACATAGAATTTTTTATAAAAACTAAAAGGGAATGACAACAAAGTTTACGTGGTTCAGTCAATTGACCTATATCCACGGTCGGATAAAATCCGGAGTTTCACTAATATATTTGTGAAAGGAATTACAATGAATTTTACTTCTTGTAGAGAACTAAAGCTTAGGAAAGTTTAGGAAAAGGGAGATGAAGAGTGAGATGAAGAGGGAGAGATATGTTCTAAGGTTTTGTGTGCCTTTGTTCACCCCATTCTTCCTCAATTTATAGAAGAATTTTCCCTCCCATTTCCTATAGAAATTCACCTAGTAGTGTAATATAGATATAGGTTAGGGTTTGACAAATTTGCTTCTCATTATTGAGAGCATTTCACCCTTTTAACTTTCACCATTTTTCTCATTTTTACAACACTCCCCCTTGGAATGCTTACAATAATGCGTTGTTGCTGCCTCATTTATATCACGTGCAACTCCCCCTTAACTTTTCATTACTTCACAAACTCTGGAGCCTTCGCATACCGATGCTATGGACATGTTTTCTGAATACCGAAGTGGGAAGAGCCTTTGTGAAGAGATCTGTTGAGTTATCACAGGAGCGCACATACTGGAAATCTATGATATTGTTCCTTTTCAGTTCCTGAGTATATTTGAAGAATTGTTGAGGAATATGCTTGGTTCTATCACTCTTGACATACCCTTCATTCATTTGCTTAAGACATGCTGAATTATCTTCATAAAGCGTGATGGGATCATCATTCTTCAAAAGACCACTTGCGGTTCTGATATGCTGTGTCATGGATTTTAACCACACATATTCTCGACTTGCTTCATGTAAAGCGATAAGCTCAGCATGGTTTGATGACACTGTGACATGCGTTTGCTTCTGAGAACGCCATGAAATTGCAGTTCCTCCATATGTAAACACATATCCATTTTGGGATCTTCCTTTGTGTGGATCTGACTTATAGCCAGCATCTGCATAACCAATTAAAACTGGCCTCGTAGTGTTAGAGTAAAATAATCCCAAATCAATTGTTCCTTGGAGGTAACGAAACACATGTTTAGCACCATTCCAATGTCTTCTAGTAGGAGATGAACTGAATCTCGCTAATAGATTTACTGCAAAGGCTATATCAGGACGAGTACAATCAGCGAGGTACATAAGAGCTCCAATTGCACTAAAGTATGGTACTTCTGGACCAAGAGCTTCTTCTGACTCCTCACGTGGACGAAATTCGTCTTTCTTTATATCAAGGGATCTAACGACCATTGGGGTACTCAATGGATTTGATTTATCCATATTAAATCTCTTTAAGATTTTTCTTGTGTAATTTGATTGGTGCACAAGTATTCCACTTGGCAAGTGCTCGATCTGCAGGCCGAGGCAATATTTAGTTTCCCCAAGATCTTTCATCTCAAACTCTTTCATTAAGTAAGAGATTACTTCCAGAATTTCCTTATTTGTCCAGATGATATTTAAATCATCGACATAGACAGCGATGATCACACAACATGTCGTTGTTTTCTTAATAAAAACACATGGACAAAGGGAATCATTTATATACTCTTTTTGCAATAAGTACTCGCTTAATCGATTATACCACATGCGACCGGATTGCTTTAACCCATATAAAGATCTCTGTAATTTGATTGAATATCTTTCTTTGGGTTTCGAACTTGATGCTTCTGACATTTTAAATCCTTCAGGGATTTTCATGTAGATGTCAGTATCAAGTGATCCGTATAAATATGCGGTAACAACATCCATTAGGTGCGCTAGACTGATTAGGAAACGGAAAGTAATTTCATCCATAACAGGAGAATACGTTTCCTCATAATCAATTCCAGGTCTTTGAGAAAAACCTTGTGCAACGAGCCGAGCCTTGTATCTGACAATCTCATTTTCTCATTTCGTTTTCGTACAAATACCCATTTATATCCGACGGTTTTCACATCTTCAGGTGTGAGTACAATATGCCCAAAAACTTTGCGTTTATTAAGCGAGTATAATTCAATGTCAATTGTCTTTTTCCATTCAGTCCAATCATGCCTTTTCTTACACTCAACGACCGACCGAGGTTCTGGATCACCATTATTTTCTTCTATAACATCGCAGGCTAGACTGTAAGAGAGTGCATCATCGATGTCCTCATTTCGGTCCCACCTTATGCCCGTTTGGGCATAATTAATCGAAATCTCTCAATTTCTTCAGGAATACGTTCTTCTATTTCACTGCGTATTTCTTCAGGAATACGATTCTCTATTTTAGAGTTATCTTGGTTTTCCGCTCCTTTTATCTTTCTAGGATTTTTATCCTTGGACCGTGAGGTCTTCACGCTTCAGGCGTGTTGTGGTTTCATGAGTGACTTTGTTTTCCACTTGCTCTGTTGGGACTACAATTTGAGCAGGAGCATTTTCAGCTGGAATATAGGATTTAGTCACCCTTTTTATGTCTGTAAATGCATCGGGGAGGTTATTTGCTATAGATTGCATTTGTAAAATCTCTTTGACCTTTCCATTACACTCTTTTGTGTATGGATCAAGATGCAATAATGTTGGTACAGACCAAGAAATTTCCTTTTGCACAGGTTTTCTTTCTCCCCCTAATGATGGGAACCTTTCCTCATCAAAGTGGCAATCAGCAAAACGAGCTGTGCAAACATTTCCGGCATTGGGTTCAAGATATTTAATAATAGATGCGCTTTCATAACCTACATAAATGCCAAGGCTTCTTTGTGGCCCCATTTTTGTTCTTTGGGGTGGCGCAATAGGTACAAAAATAGCTCAACCAAAAATTCTCAAATGAGATATATTTGGTTCTTGTCCGAGTGTAAGCTGATGCAGGGAGTATTTATGATATGCACTTAGTCTGATGCGAATTAATGCCGCACCATGTAATATAGCATGACCCCATACTGAAGAGGGAAGCATTGTTCTCATTATTAATGGCCTATCAATAAGTTGGAGGCGTTTGATCAATGATTCGGCCAGACCATTCTGGGTATGCACATGAGCAACAGGGTGTTGAACATCAATCCCAATAGACATGCAATAATCATTGAATGCTTGGGATGTGAACTCACCGGCATTATCAAGTCTGATCCTTTTAATTACATGGTCAGGGAATTGAGCTCGCAATTTGATTATCTGAGCGAGTAACTTTGCGAATGCCATATTACGAGTTGATAACAGAGATACATGTGACCATTTACTTGAGGCATCTATCAATACCATGAAATATTTAAATGGTCCACATGGTGGATGGATGGGTCCACATATATCACCTTGAATACGTTCAAGAAACATGGGTGATTCTGTTTCAACCTTTGCCGGTGAAGGCCTTATGATTAATTTTCCAAAAGAACAAGCTTTACAATGGATAGCATTTCCATGAGGGATATTCTGGCCCTTCAATGGATGTCCATTTGTTCCTTCAATGATTCTTCGCATCATAGTTGTACCAGGATGACCCAACCTGTCATGTCATATGGTAAACATTGAAGGCTTTATAGCTACACTATTTGATTCAACTGCATTTGTTTGTGTATAATGCGGACTCGTTGGGAGCATTGGCAGTTTTTCAAGCATACATTTCTTTCCAGATTTCATCATTGTGAGATACATATATTTCATGTTTCAGACTGAGTATCAAAACCATGAGAATATATATCATTGAAACTCAACATGTTTCTCTTTGACTTTGGCGAAAATAGGGCATTCTTTATTGTAAACATTGTACCATTTGGCAATGTAAAGTTTGCCTCACCAATCCCTTCAATCAGATCTACATGACCTGAGATTGTATTCACAATGGTTTTTGTGGGTTTTACTTTTGAGAATAACATTTTATCCTTCAATATAGTGTGTGTTGTTCCACTATCAAGTATGCAAATATCTTCAAGTTTAATCCTTTGGTTGACTTCATTATCCATTTTCAAGAGTTCAACTAAGACAAAGGAAAAAATCATGATAAGAAACGCAACCAATTTATTTAGTAGTACACATAGCACACCAAAATTGGAAATTACATAATATTTTACAAAACGGGAGAAAAAACATAGGTAAATCGGACCATACAACTTCATTCCCAAAAAGGGTTCAATTTCCCCTTTCAGTTTCCACCATCAGCCTGTCTAGAGAAATCACCAAACTCATCATTGAAGTCAAGTGCTTCAAGGTGAGTGAATGCCTCAGTGGGATCCTGGTCAAGATAATTTGCCTTCTTTCTTTTCCCTTCTAGGGACTCTTTGTAGAGTTTGCATATGTGTTCAGGAGTGCGGCAGACTCTTGACCAGTGCCCCTTTTTTCCACATCTGAAACAGCCGGTTCCAGAGTTTCCTGAGGAGCTCATATCCTTGCTACTTTTATGGGCATTTTCATGGCCTTTCTCTAGATGCTACTTTTTAAAGCTAGCAGGCTTGTAGGACATGTTATAACCACCTCTGCCTCGACCACGACATCGTCCACGACCAGACCACGGCCTCGGCCCTGAAAGGAGTTATAACTTTCAGGTTCGCCACGGGTAACGGCGTTTGCTTCAGGAAACGCTTTGGAGCCGGTTGGGCGGGAATCATGATTCTTTAGCAACAACTCATTATGCTTTTCTGCAACGAGAAGAGTGGTAACCAAATCAAAGTACTTCTCAAACTTTTGCATGCGATATTGCTGTTGCAGAGTGATATTTGATGCATGGAAAGTAGAAAGGGTTTTTTCTATCATTTCCTCATCAGTTTTGGCCTTATCGCAATAGCTCAAGTGAGTTGTTATCCTGTACATTGCTGAATTGTATTCGGTGACATTTGAATAGTCTTGGAACCTTAAGCAGGCCCATTCAGCAATGTATGTAGGAAGCAGTATGTACTTCTGGTGGTCATATCTGTCTTTCAAATTTTTCCACAGCTCGCGTGGATCTTTGACAGTGAGGTATTCATTCTTTAGACTCACATCAAGATGTCTACGAATGAATATTAAGGCTTTCGCCTTCTGCACATTTGTCGAATTGTTCCCTTCCTGGAGAGTATCCAGAAGGTCTAGCGACTCCAAGATTCGACATCCACTGTCCATGGGGTGTAATTATCCCCACTGATTCCAAGAGGAGCAAAATCAAGCTTCACGAGATTTGCCATGGTGATAACTAAACAAGGAGAAACAAAATATTATATTAGAGTTGATAACTCAAAATTACAAGATCCATAAGGATTACAAACATCAAAACAAAATACATAATTACAAGCACCATATAATTATGACGAAAATATTCTGGTGTACAATCTACGATGTGAACAATAGCATGTAATACAAAAATTATTACAATGGCCATGGCAAACAATATAACCATTTTATCGGAAAAATTTGGGAGTAGGAAAAGATGAAGTTGGAGAGAAGATGTAGTTTTTTGTATTGTTGGATAAACTCGTATTTATAGAGAAAAATATAGTCGTTTATAACTGTTTAAGACCGTTATATTATCACTGAAAATAAAGCCGTTTCTTAAATTATCACGGTTAAAAATATATATGTTTATTTTTCTATATGCGTTATAAAAATGGATCATGAAATGTATAATCTTTAAAAATGCATAAATATACAAAGACATATATTTAATCACTGATAAGCAATTAAATATCACATCATTTTATTATAAGGTGGCAAAACCTCCTGTGTATAGTAATATGATGTTATATATCAAGAAATTTAATTGCAGTAAATCACATCACATTTCTATAAGGTGGCATAGCCTTCCTGTGTATAGAAATATGGTGTTGTGTATAATTAAAGATGAAAATCACATCACAAATGCTATAAGGTGGCAAGCCTCTTGTATATAGCAACGTGGTGTTTAAGAAATAATAATAACAAACAACACTGTCTTAGTGTAGAGTTTGCTATACTCGGGCTCTTGATCTTGATGAAGATGGAGAGTGATTGTGCTGATAACGTGTTATAAAAAATAAAAGGGAATGACACAAAGATTTACATGGTTCAGTCAATTGACCTACATCCACGGTCGGATAAAATCTGGAGTTTCACTAATATATTTGTGGAAGGAATTACAATGAATTTTGCTTCTTGTAGAGAAGCTATCTAGCTAAATAATTAAAGCTTAGGAAAGCTTAGGAAAAGGGAGATGAAGAGTGAGATGAAGAGGGAGAGATATGTTCTAAGGTTTTGTGTGCCTTTGTTCACCCCATTCTTCCTCAATTTGTAGAAGAATTTTCCCTCCCATTTCCTATAGAAATTCACCTAGTAGTGTAATATAGATATAGGTTAGGGTTTGACAAATTTGCTTCTCATTATTGAGAGCATTTCACCCTTTTAACTTTCACCATTTTTCTCATTTTTACAACAGAATTTAATATTCTACTCATTAAAATATGTATATTACGTATAATATTTTTGATGGGAAGATACATATAATTCATACACAATATTGCAATATAACTCATCCAGTAGTACATCAATTTTATCTTCAAAAAAAAGAGAGTAGTACATCAATTTTGCATTGCGATGTAACTTTTTGCATATTATAATGATATATTTATAGGTCTTCTACATGCAGTCTGTATTTTGCTTATTTGCAATTCGTATTTTGCTTATTTGTAGTCCGTATTTTTCTTAAATAATCATATATATAATGATTATAATACATAACTGAATTGCAAGTGTATGCAATAGAAGTAGTATATATGATGCATATGTCTGACCATGTCATATATATTGATGGCGTATTTTTATTTTGGACTGCGAAATAAACAAATTACGGAATGCGTATAGCATGCCTTACTACGAACGACAACGAGCAAATATACTCCATTTACCAACAACCTTTGTTTTCCGCCTTTTAAAAAAGACCTTTTTTTTGTTGACAACTACAACTAGATATTTACATTTCCTGCTGTAAATGGGTAAGATGGAAAGTAGTGTATGACCCGTTTTCGTCCTGCTGTTACCCGTTTTCGTCCCTTGCCGACATTCTGCACCGTACTTGTATCAACATCATCCGAGATATAAATACAATCAGCGATTCCCTGAAGCTCTGAGAAAATGCTATGAATTCCATGAACTTCTGAGGGCTTTCTTTCGAAGCGCAGAAAAAATGGGATCTCTTCCAAACCCCGATCCCCTCTGCAGCAAAGATGCGATCAACTCAGACAATCTAATGGAGCTTTTCAAGACGCAGCAGAAATACCTCAACCACTTCTTCCAAAACCTCGATCTTTCGCAAACCCTCTTGTTCACACAGACTCTCCTCGCTTCCCGTGGCACCATTTTCTTCACCGGCGTCGGAAAGTCCGGATTCGTGGCTCAGAAGATCTCCCAGACACTGGTTTCGTTGGGGATAAAGTCTGGATTTTTATCCCCCGTCGATGCGCTCCACGGCGACATTGGCATTCTGTCCTCCTCTGACGTTGTTGTGATGTTCAGCAAGAGTGGAAACACGGAGGAGCTCGTAAAGCTGGCACCTTGCGCCAAGGCGAAAGGGGCTTACCTGGTCTCGGTTACGTCGGTGCAGCCCAATGTGCTGATGGGTTTGTGTGATCTTAATGTGAACTTGCCGCTTGAGAGAGAATTGTGCCCTTTTGATTTGGCGCCTGTGACTTCCACCGCCATACAGATGGTTTTTGGGGACACCGTGGCAATTGCGTTGATGAGCGCCAAGAATTTTAGCAAGGAGATGTATGCTGCTAATCATCCTGCTGGAAGGATTGGGAAGACCTTGATCTTTAAGGTATTAATGCTGGAAAATTTATGTATTTCTTATGTTTCTGTGGATTAATCTGTCAAACAGCCGTGATTTAGAAATGTTTGGTATGTCGATATAGCTAGGATGAATTGCATTTAGCCTTTTCATGTAATGTGGATGGTGGCTTTTGTTTACAGGTGAAGGACATTATGAAGAAGAAGGGAGACCTTCCTGTTTGCAAAGAAGGGGACTTGATCATGGATCAGCTGGTGGAGCTGACCAGCAAAGGATGTGGCTGCCTGCTTGTTGTGGACAGTTCTGACCATTTGCTTGGTACGTTCACGGATGGTGATCTAAGGCGTACTTTGAAAGCTAGTGGGGAAGGAATCTTCAAGCTGACTGTTGGAGAAATGTGTTACAGGTAATGAAATAGGTCATGGAAATGGATATCTGATTGATTTAAGAAAATCCTTGCTGCTAATATCTTCTTCATTGTCTGTTACTAATCTTTTCAGGCTGCTTGTGCAGCCGTGCATTGTCTGTTTCAGCCTAGTTGCTATATTTAGCATGATAGAAATGGTTTCTTAAATTCAAATCTCCTTGTTTTTTTCAACCTGGGCTGCAGAGCATTTCTGTATGTCACGTTTCCTGTGTTCCCTCAGTCACATGCAAATAATATTAAAACTTATATAAACTTACTAGTAAAAGAAAATCGCACAAAATTACTTGCAAGAAAGCACACTTCTACTAAAGAGGGAGCAATTGTTTAATGCTCTGAGTTCTTTCCCAATCTTCTAGATTTCCAACTGAACATGATCTTTGGAACAGTCTATATTATGTGATGGTTGTTTTATATTATGTGATTTCTATTTTTTTTCTTTTGGCGAAAGAAGAGAGATCAATATCTCACTTTCTTGAAGCAAAATGTTGTGCACCAAATTTAACAAATGACTTTTGACATTTTTGCTGTGTTTCTTGTGTGCAAGATCAGAATGCTTCTTTTCATCATGATACTAGTTCAGGAGCAATAGTCCTTCTTTTTACAAATGAATCTAGTTATATATGATTGATGCATATTATAAAATGATCAACGTTTTTACAGGCTGAACTTTTTGAGCTATAAAATGGACACTATATTTAACAATTGAGAGTGGCTGGAATAGTATTTGCATTGAGTCTGTCTTGTTGCTTTAAAAGCCATCAAACAACCAAGGCCTGCTCATTTTCATATATACTCCAACTGAGGTCCTGGACTGTAATTGCAGGACCTCAGTTGGAGTATATATGAAAATGAAATAGCTCATGGAAAGGGATATATGATTGATTTTTTAAGAAATATATTGCGGCATTTCCCCTCTGGTCTGTTTAACAGCTTCTGCCTGATTGTGGATGTCTTTTCACTGTTTTCAGTCTGTATCAATGTTAACTATGCTGATTTTGAAGTATTGTCTGTCTCTGCGGAGTTTCTATTAGCATGATTACGTAGGTAATGGTTTTGACTGGGATTTGATTAAAAAATCTAGTTACTTTTTAGTGAAAAATGGTAATAATAAACTCCATAAAAGTTAGAAAGTATTAATTATCACCCATTCCATTTATCCCTCAAACCATGTACTTGACCTTCCCTATTTGTTAGAAAGTTATATGCAGTTGTTTTCGCAGGTATAATTTTCAGCTTTGTTGATTCATAATTCTGTTATGAACATTGAAGTATCTCAAGCACCACCTGGTCTTGTTCACTTAAGATAGTTGTGGTTAATATAATTGCAATAGTTTTAAACTTGTTGTAGGCCAAATACTAATGTTGGAAACCTAAACAGAGAAACTACGAGGATGGAAAATAGACTGAAAGAGAAACATGGTTACTTTTCTGCCCTTTACTATTATGTAATGTTCTGTAATGGAATTTTGAAATAGAACGTGTACGCTCTCTTTCGCCGTTTAGGTTTTTTTCTTTGTGTCATTAACACACCTCCGCCATATTTTAACCTTTCTGGTTGTCTTGATCTGTTCTTGTTTCATGTCCTTGGGTGTTTTCTTAACTATACAAGATATTGTTGGTTTGTATTCAGTGCCCTCTGATTTTAACATCTTGTTACTTCCCATGTTCGTCATTTGACTGCAATGTACTAATATATAGTTTAAGAAACCAAATGGAAATGGTGTTAACATGATTTTTGTTGTACTGTGCAGGCAACCGAGGACAATTGGTCCAGATGCGATGGCAGTTGAAGCAATGGAAAAGATGGAAGCTCCACCATCACCGGTGCAATTCCTCCCCGTAGTTGATCCAGACAGTCTGCTGATCGGTATTGTGACATTGCATGGATTGGTATCAGCTGGGTTGTGAATATTACAGTACGGTCTAAATTCTTTCATACCTCCCCTGTTGTACCATTTACTGTGTCATTGTTTGTATACATGATATAGTTTGTCATACTAGGAATGGTTATTCTCGTGCCATAACATATCCATGTTACACCTGTTTCGTATTATTATAAAATGAAATGGCTGGTGCAAACTGAGTTTTCGCTTTCTGTTAAACCTGTTTCGCTTTCGCTTTCTGCTGTTTCACCCATTGCAAGTGAAACAAGCAAAAACAGCGTTGCTTTGATCCTTAGCGTGGCAATTCATATTATTCCTCTACCTAGGAAACTCATTATCTTTCCGGGAGAATCCTGATTGACTGGAGTATCAGGAAGACAGGTGCAATGAACAAATTCCAACCATAAAGCAAAAGAAATGCTTGGAACATTCTTTTCTGTGGCCAATAATAATTGTGTGCACTTCCACACTAAGAAGAGATGCTTGCTTTGCTTTGCATCGCATTGCATTGATCCCAACTCCACGTAAAGAAAGGGCCGCGCCGCAATGCGAGAACTGCAAGCATCTGCTCATCATCTCTATTATTTAATCATTAAACTCCGGATCTTATTGGCCGAGGAAAATAATTGTTAGCGTTGGCGGTGATGGCGCCAATCAAACCACGTTCCCACGTTTCATGCCTCTTCTCAAATTTGAATTTATTACCATTCACTCCACTTGTGAAGATTTGTAGTACAATTATCGGATTATATTAGTTATTTCATTATAAAAGGGTGTAAGTTGGGTTTCGTCACTAAAAGTCTAGTATTACATGTACAGGCGAATATGACTAAATTTTAAAAATTATGGGTGAAAGTTAGGTTTACTCACTAAAAGGTTAATATTACATGTATAGGTGAATATGACTGAACAGACATACAGTAGTTATCGATTGAATTTTTATTCAATTTCTATGTAAGAATCTCAAATTTTCAATTGTTTTCTAATTCAATTGAATTCATTTCTGTATCTTGTGACTGTGTTGAATTTTAAAATCAAACCCAATTAAGAAAATCCTAATAATATTTGACTACTGTATATAACTAGAACCCTTTCATATCAATACTATCTTAAACCCTATGTGGCTCCCCACTCTGTGCTGAGATAATAGAGGAGTTACGTTCCAGCTTTATTAGTAGGAACTTGAGGTTGTCATGTTGAGTGCCGCGAAGGAATAATAAAAATGTTCACCTAGCTGCTATCTTTGCTAAGTCTAATCAGAATAATAGTACAAAGTGGTAAATTATACCACACTATTTTTTGTCAAACGTTACTGGACGATTTTCAGTATTTTAAAAAACCTTATCCGAGCAGATGCGAACCGAGCGATTAATATAGTGATAATATGATTGACGAACATTATTGTAATTTTTATAAACTGAATTTTCTTAGTTGTCAACATGAATAATATTTTTCTTGTAAGCAAACATGGTACTGTAGGTATAATTTTTCTTCCAGTGCTAAGAAATTGTGCAACTTTTAACTTGTTTAAGATTCATAATTCAGTTGGTTAAAGTACAATTTTTATTTTTATTTTTTGAAGACGCATTCAATTTGAGTGTAGGAGCCGAAGCGAAGGCATTAAGCAAAGAAAGGAAGGGAACGCCGTCCATAGTCGGCCGTGGCCCCGCCACTCCACTGGCTGTCAGCCCTCCCTACTTTTGCCACGTGGTTAACTCAAGCCTCAAGCATGACATGGAACGACCGCCCCTAAAAGTTGAGGGACTTATTTTGAATATACCCCTTCAACGTTTTTTCCATTCCTTTTACTATTTCCCAATTTAGTCCTCCCAGAAGTCTCGCTTTTTATTTCTTTTCATTTTAGTAGAGATGGTTGGAAATCCAAACAATTATTCTTTTCATTCCTAATTGGCCTCTCTTTGAGAGGGAATATCAAATTTTTAAAATTGTTTATAAAACATGTGTTATGAAACTTGGATTCTAAACTTAACCAAGGGAGTAATGCTAAACAACTTGATACTCATCTTATTAGCCGTCCCAATTAAATTTGCATATGTAATTTTTATTAGTTGACTTTTGATAGACACTGTTTTATCATGAATATTTAATTTGAAATTTTAAAATTTTAAATTAAACAAAATCACAAATTTTTTTAAAAAATTACATATAAGCATATCTTGACATCCCATCTGTTTACCGTCCCAAATAAATACGCACATTTGAATTTGTATCAATTGACTTTTTATATATATGATTTCATTCAAAACTAATAGTGGTGTAAGTAAAAATGATAAAATATGCTATTTTAAAATTACGCGATATTGCAAAATCCAATAAAATTACTTAAAAGAATGATACAACATGTTGACATTCATCCGTCTACCATCCCAATTAAATTCACACCTTTAAAGTTTTATTAGTAGACTTTTGATACAATCGGGCTCGCCATTAAAAATTATTAATAATTAGATGATATTTTGAAAAATTACAAATCTAGAAAATTATTTATAATAATAATATTTTAATTTAGGTAACTTTGACTAACCAAATAGGTGAATTTTCACATTTAGATTTTTATCTACCACCGTCCCAACTAAATTCTTCCATCCATTATTCTAATTAAATTTATGGTTTGATTTTTATCAGTTGACTTTTGATGCAGTCGATTCATCATTATAAAATATTTATAATTAGGTGAGATTACAAATCTTCAAGAACATTACTTATAATAATATTATTTTAATTTAAGTAACTTTGACTAACTAAATAGTTGAATTTTCACATTTAAACTTTTATCTACCACCATCCCAACTAATTTCATCTATCCATCGTTCCAATTAAATTCACGGTTTAATTTTTATCAGTTGGCTTTTGATATAGTCGATTTGTCATTGTACAATATTTATAATTAGGTGATATTCTGAAAAATTACAAATCTTCAAAATTACTTATAATATTATTATTTTAATTTAGGTAATTTTGACTAACTAAATAATTGAATATTCACAATTAAATTTTCTTCCGCCACCACCCCAACTAAATTCATATAACCATTGTTCCAATTAAATTCACAATTTGATTTTTATCAATTGACTTTTGATAAAACCCATTTCATCATTAATATATAAAATTAGGTTACAAAATTTATATTTTTAAAACAAACATATTTTAAATTATTACGTCTTGTGAAACTTTAGATTTGTAAATTTAACCAACGGGGTGTAATGCTAAAACTTGTTGACATTCTTTGCCCATGAACTCAATTAAATTTGGACATTTTAATTTTATCAGTTGATTTTTACTAGAAGTTGTTTACAAGTAGGTGTAAATATGAGTTATAAAATTGATATGGCAAAGATACACTGCATTATAAATATAAAAGGAATATTATAATTTATTCATCAATTTAATTTTAAGAAAGTAAAACAATTTTTACTAAATGAATAATTAAATTGTAGATTTTCATCTGATATGAAATAAATTTAATTTTGATTCTTTTCCAAATACGAAATATTATATTATGTAATTTAATTTCAATTAATCTATCCAACACTGTGACAGTCGGTATAAATTTATGATACTCAATTCTAACATAAAAATTATATTATTCAAATAATTTGACTAAGTGTACGCGTACTATAATAAAATAAATTATATAAAAGCCATGTTTATCCTAACAACTCTAGTCCCATACTCAAAAGTGAAAATGAACCATGAAGTAAATTTGGTGTCAATTCATTTTTATTCCTAGGATTATTATCATAAGGGCGAATGTGAACATGTTAAATTATAAGAGGATGGAAATAAGAAATTGGAGACGTTATGGGCAAGAGGAGAATCCCATTGAATATGCATGGCTCTCATTGGAGATTACGAAGATCTCATGCCAATTCTAGCTTGCCTTTAAAGCTTTAAAAAGTATATAATAATATCCACCAAAGAAAGAGTGAACAAATCCACATTCCACATAATTTATAATGCCAATGTAATAAGATTCTTTGAATAAAGCCATCCACCTAATATATTACAGACCCCAAAAGCAATCCCTTAATATAAATACCTGCCCAGACCCCCTCTCCAGACTCCAAACAAACACCAGAATTTGCCACAAAGCTTTTTTCTTCAGAAAAACCATGGTGATGGAGTGGATCAGAGGCCGGACCATTGGCCAAGGCTCCTCCGCCACGGTCTCCCTCGCCACCACCAGCTCCGGCGATCTCCTCGCTGTAAAAACCGCGGAGCTTCGTTCCTCCGTCCTTCTACAGAGGGAGAGAGACTTTGTCTCTGAACTCAACTCTCCCTACGTAGTAACGTATGTAGACGGAGATGTAACCTTCGAAAATGGGGTGGCTTTGTACAATCTGCTGATGGAGTATTTCCCCGGCGGCACTCTTTCCGATCAAGTCAAACACCACGGCGGCGTTCTGGAGGAGCCGCTGATTCAGAAGTTTACTCTCGACGTGCTGAGAGGGCTGGAGTATCTACACTCAAAGGGAATCGTCCACTGTGATATAAAAGGGCAGAACGTCCTGGTTGGGAAAAATGGTGCCAAAATCGGAGACTTCGGCTGCGCGAAGGTCGTCGGAGAAGAAGGGCAGATTTCCGGCACGCCATTGTATATGGCACCGGAAGTTGCGCGTGGAGAAGAGCAATCGTTCACCGGTGATATCTGGTCGGTGGGGTGCATTGTTGTGGAAATGGCTACCGGGAACAACCCCTGGCCTAATCTCACCGACCCTGTTTCTGCTCTGTACAGAATTGGCTACTCCGGCGATGTTCCCTGTTTTCCGGCTTCGTTGTCCGATTCCGGGAAGGATTTTCTGAGCAAGTGCCTGACCAGGGACGCGAAGGATCGATGGACTGCAAAGGAGCTTCTTCGTCATCCATTTCTCATCAACATTGAGGAGGATGGTGTGGAGCTTTTGAGGAATTCTCCTACTTGTGTATTGGATCAGGCCTTTTGGAATTCCGTCGACGAATCACCAGAATTTTCAGGTGGTTCATCGGAGATGGCCTCACCGATGGCAAACAGGATCAACAATTTGATCGGAGATGTCACCAGCTTCCCCATTTGGAACGACGATGATGATGAAGACTGGATCATAATCAGGGAAATCGAACCAGAAGAAATTCCTGCGAATGATGCTGATGACGACGAGGATTTGGACCAAGATCAAGAACCGGAGATTGAAGAATATCCATTGCTGAGTTCATTAGTTTTACTGTTTGATTGTTTAAGCGATGATGAAAATGAATACTTTAATGTTAGTTTAGGGACCAATGATCCAACAGAGTTGGATGTGCTTTATTTTGAAAATGAGATAATGAAACCACTCAGTTTTGATGCCGTTTTCGTCCTGTATCGGAATTTCGTTCCCTTTCGCACAAGCAAATCAAAATTCAGCCAGAAAGAAGACCTGTGTTTACTGTCTAAATCAAAAGTTCAATTATGGGCACATTATTCTTTTTTACTATAATCGTGAGCTGTTTCAGCTGCTAATACAGCAAGACATGTGACACCTGATTAAAAGTGAGATACTATATTCCTTTATGGAGGTAATGACAATTTAAGGGTTGGTATACTCTTCTTCTGAGTAGTGTTTTTAGTGGTAACGCTATTTTTATCGATTAGTAGATAATAGTTCTGATAGAAGGAGAGGGGATAACAAAGTAGATCGTGAGATGGATGAACTGAATGTTATCGGTGAAAAACACAAAAATTGTCGGGTATTTCAATTTGTCGACTCTAACATATCTTTGTTATATAAAAAAATGAATTTTAAAAATATTTTATATTCAAATAAACTGTTAGGTGGATGTAATAAGAATATATAGGAGGGAGATTTTAGTCCCAAAACATACTCTCTTACCCGCGCCAGCAAAATCCTATCTGCGATTCAATCATATCGATTATTGTAACAGATTCAGATGGTGTTAAGACTGTGTCTTTTTCTAGTAATGGGATGATTTGTCAATTGTGAATTAAAAAATAAAATGAATTAATAATACATAAATCAGGGACATTTTGAGAACAAACCTTTGATTTCACTCTAAGTGAAAACATAACTCATATTCTTTTCTTCCTACGTTTGCAATCTCCTGTGATATAATCCTTTAACCTAAGCATGTTTTTCTGAATTTATTTTTTAACATAAATAAATAACTAATTAATTCAATTGATTTGAAGTAGAATGTAATGTACAATTTTTAGGAAATGTACTTTAGTATAACTAAAAGTCAATTTCATTAATATTACTTTTACTAACTAAAAGGAATTAATCTTAACTAGAAAAGTTCAAAAGAACACAACTGATAATATTAAGAAGTCGGAGCAACTGAACACTTTCCGTAAATTTTTGATAAATCTGCCTGCAATTTGAGAATTCGGAAATCGAGTTGTAGGCTAATTATTGATATTTGGAAGCCTTCTTAGAAGGGCAATTTTTCCTTCAAATTAGCTTACATGGCAATTCAGTATCACAGAGCTTCATCTCCATCATTGACTAGACTGTGGAAAGTTAGAATTCCAAAAAAGATATAGTACCTTTTTTGTTTGGACACTTTTTAACTCACTGTTGCCTTTTGATGAAGTTCTGAATCATTATATTTTTCAACTTGTATCAAAATGCCCTCTTTGCAGTCACTAAGACTCAATTAGTCACTGATTCAGTGGATGCTCTTTTGCAGTATCTATATGGTCTCATCTTATAGCTACTATTGGTATCATTGATTCCTCTTTCACCTCAGTATGGGATAGGCTCTCTTATTATCTTACTCATACAGGTCTTACAAGTCGACAAGTTAGACTAATAAAAATGTTGAGTTGTATAATATGTTGGAGTTTATGGAAGTTTAGGAGCAAACTGGTCTTTGAGGAGAAAAAACCATGTGCTACTCAGATTATCAAAGAAGTGAAAGAAATAATGTACTTCTTCCCACTATCAGCAAACCATGTTTTCTCCACTAACCAGATGGATGGGGATATTGCTTCTGTTGGTTACATCCCTCTTATTCAGAGACCTCCAAGACCAAGACTGAGAGTTATGATTTGGGCTAAGCCTAATTTTGCCTTTAAACTAAATGTAGATGCTGCATTTCAAGGCTCAAATTGTGGGATAGACATGGTTCTTAGAGATGATTAGGGAGATACCATTGCTGCTCATACTTTCTTCACTCAAGCATCATCTCCACTGGAAGCTGAGATCAAGACCATCAGAAGGGGTTTTTGATTTTGGCTTCTTTTAATGGAAACCTCAATTTTATCATTGAATCAGACTCTCTCAATGGTATAAGTATGATTCTTAATCCAATCACTACTCACTGGAAGCTCATCAATCATTGTGATGAAGCTCATGCTACAATTAAAGTCAAGCTGGTGCATACCTTGAGACAAAGAAATTTACCTGCAGATTTCCTGGCAAAACTAGCTCTCTCCACCAGAGCAGACACAGTTTATAACTGGTCACAAATTCCTTCTGAAGCTAGAGCTATTTTGATCTAGACAAACAACAACTACCTTCTATCAGAGTCGAAAATGTTTGCTGTGATTGAGTTTTGGCTCCCTCAGCTTCATGAAACTCTACATCTCAGCCTCTGATTATTTGGTCACAACCCTTCCAGCAACTAGTTTTCATCAGTGCACATTTTTTACTACCCTAACCTATCCATCCAACTAGGAATTCTTTTGGAATTCTTTTTTCAGTTTAATATATATCAGGATCATCCTAATATTGGCAATATCAGGCACCAATTAAATAACGACACATCATCTTTAACTAATTTATGATTGGGCCACGGGTTCAATTATTACCCAAACGGGTTTAGGCATTTTAAATTAGGGTTTTAGAAATTTACTAAAAATATCTTAACCAATTAAAACATTACAATTATACACGTGTCATTATGTTATTGGTGCCTGATAAGGCTTATATCAGGATCATCCGGATGAATGTTATTCTCTTCTTTTTTACCTAAATATCGCATTGTGTTTTACTTTGTCAATTCACTAAAAGGCTCTTTAGTAAAAAGTTATTCATATGTAATAGACTAGATTTGCTAGTCTCATCTCCTTTAGACCTAAGAATAGCATTACTATGTTTCTAGGGTTTTGTTTAATATTATCCCTTTTTCAAGGTCATTTTGTGGTTTGGGAAATATATGTTCCTATCACTTGCTCAAGGTGATTTTTACTTTACAAAAAAGATATTTGGATATATTTCTTCGTTTTAAAGGGTTTTAAGCACTTTCAAGAATGTTTTAATTATTCTTGAACCTTTTTGTTACTTCTTATATTTGGTAGCAACTAGGGTTTGCATTTTAAACAATATTTGCATTTTATTTGCAAGATGGTTTTGGCATAGAATGCAAGGTGAATTTATCCCTGTATCTATTAATTTTTTTTCGCAAGTTCTATAAATTCAATGAAAATTTGACCCAAATCTCACCGGCCTGCAAATTTAATGAGAAATTATTTGATTGTTCGTACTTTGTTATCACACATTGCATCAACCAGTTTACTAGCTTTTTAACATATATTGATATTTAACGAAGTTTAGAGCATAACTTAAAGAGGAAATTTTCAGTAATCTGCAATAATAGTCTGGCTTTGAAACTTGCATTGAATAATGCCTCCATTACAACACACGATTAGATTTACGTTGTTGGTAGTATCTCCCTATTCTGTTTCTTTCTGAATATATTGGTTAATATTCTTACTTGGCATTATTATTGATGTATCAATATTTGGATGAAGCATCTAAGATTATACATTATTTCTTTACAAAAATCAGATTTTGTAAGATTTTGCGTCCACCCTTGAAACCTCCATCTGTAAGCCTGTAATGTGTACGTAAGATGTTGCGTAAAAAACATTGATCCACCGCACGCACGCGGTCATTATTATTTATTTTGAAAAATGGGTTATTTTCAATACATATAAAAAATATCAAACTGTTCGTGTACTGTTGAATGCTTATCAATATGCTCATATAATTGAGTTTTGAAAAAGCGTAGGTATTTATAAATTATTCCAACATCAAAAATATTCAATTGGAATTATTCTAATAATATAAATTTACATCAGTCAAGGTACCTGAACACTTGCTCAAAGTCAAAATTTAATTGTACGATACACATATACTTTATTTTTAAAATAAAAGAACGGCACCCAAAGTCAAATTCCGAGTCGTTCCAAACATTGAAAATGGATGCGAAGGCGTTGGCCGACTGGGCGCAGTTGACCGGCTAATAATGGTGTTGTTAGAGTAATGGGTAAGGTAGGTCGTAAAGTTAATATATGCATTGCTTTATGTGATGTCAACTCATCCAAGGTCAACCAACCCCATTCACACCTCCACTTCGTGTGAACAACTACGACTTTAGTTTGTTTTTCATATTTTATAGTATAGAAGCTTTTGACTTCTCAATTTATATTTTATAACGTGCATGCCGAATGTCAAAGTTTTAGCGGCTAGCAGCTCCAAACAGGTCGAGCAGCTTGTAGCAGTTCAAGGAACTCAAGCACCTCAAACATCTGACTTCATTCGACTTGTATTTTTTTAAAAGAAATAAAGTGTTTTGAAATTTAGGTACAAAAAAGGTTACTTTAATTATTGTCAATGAAATATTGTGCATTTTAACTTGTCTTATTACATTTATACCACATACTAATATTCATCCATAAATAATAAAATAATCCAAGCAATTTCAAGCAGTTCAACCAGCTCAATCAGCTCCAAGCAGCTCAAGCAGTTTTAGCAGTTAGCAAGCAGCTCCAAATAGCTCAACTGGACAGGGCCTAGATGCAGTTCTTATTTTGATTATTAAAAATACGTCTCTAATATATACTGTGGTCTATAATTATGCATATCAACACATGTGTCATATATGTATTATTTTCATTATATACAATTTCAAATCAGTTATATATTAAAATTACCTTATTTATATTATATAATAAAAATACGACCTGCATGAAGAAAAATACGACATATGCATGTGTTGACCATATGTTATGGTCAATAATAATATATTTCAGATATATACATCACTTCTATTACATACACTTGCAAATCAGTTATATATCATAATTATTGTATATATAATTATATAATAAAAATACGGACGATAAATAAGTAGAATACAGACTGTATCTAATTTGCGACATAATACGTTTAGGAAGTCAATGGAGAATTGTGATATGGTGCACACAAAAGGGGAATATTGAGATATACTCAAAATAGGTCAACGGAGCCGTTAATAATGACTTTTGGAGGTGTGGTATGGATATGGCCCCAAGCCACTCTTAAATTAGGAACTTTTGGTTATCCTGGGATGAAGAATGAGGTTCAGTTGCATTCTCCATGAGATTTAACTAGTGCCATTCAAAGTGTGCCTAGAGTGGGAGTGGTTATTACGTACATACAAAGTGCTCTACAGTAATTTCGAATTGACATAAGTTAAATCGAGAGACAAAGAAAAGTGTCGATAATTATGAGCAACTAAATTAATAAATTAATTTGTGTTGATAGCTCTGAGAATAAATTGACGTAGACAGAGCCTCTATTACAAAAAGAAATGGACACAAGAAACTATGTTAACATGGTTCAAAATTAAATTATTCCAAATCTCTAATTCAACTTTCGAATAATTACATTATTCTCACTTAATCCCAATAATGATTGTGGTATCGGGAATTCACCTTGATAGATTGGATTAAATAATAGTGTCGGAGAATATACAAAGAAAGAATATAACAAAACAATATCCATTTCGGTCAAATCTAAATTTAACTCGCACGATTCGCGCACGATTAAATGATTAAACGTGCAAGATTTAATATGCAGTATTTTAAATTTCCTTCACCGCGAAACTTTTTCAGCACACGATTCCTTTCTCAAGTCAACATCAACTTTGATATCATCAGTTCCTCTCCCAATCACCAACTAAATCCAATCAAATTTCCATCAGAAACGAGATGAACTTGAATTTTGATGAATAATTATGGGATGAGAACTTGAATTTGATAAAACAACGTTGTACCTCAGGCTTCTGTATGAGGTGCTTCGAGTGGCGTATGCACCATGAGCTGCAATGTAGCTATCAGTTGCAGCTCTTCAGCCTGCTCCAGTCTGATGATTCTGCTTCAGACAGACTTCAAGAAACTTAAGGTGCCTACCTGTAGGATTTCGAAGTACATCTATATCATCAGGACACAAATCCATATCGTCGATCCATATCATTTAATGTGCAATATTTAATTTTTTTTATAAATAAAATCTAACCCTTACTTACGTGCGAAGGAAGATTTAATTTCATGCAAATAAGTTAACAATAAGTATAATTCATAACACGAATCTGCTTTCCGCTTGGCTATTAAAGTACCACTAAGTTTGGATTTAACTCGCACTATTCACGCACGATTAAAAGTACAAGATTTAAAATTTACTATATTCAATGCACAAACTAATTATGAGATTATTATAACCCGACTTTTTTAAAAATAAAATTTAAAAATGGATTATTCATGACTCGTTCCAACCGAAAATAACCAAAAGGATACAGTTTTAAACCCATACTCTTATTAGGAGACAATTTGTAAGATTACAGGGTATTCTATAGCTATACCATTATAATACATTCTCCCCTATTTATAATACACGAAGAGAGCATTAAACTAAATGATGAGACTATATAGTGGGTGAGACTAGAGGTATCTGCCAAATATTGATCACTAATAATCTAAATAATCTAATTTTGCAATCGCTCCCCGATTTATCTCATTGAACATTATTTGCATCTCCCTTCAGAGGCAGTAAGAGATTTACCGGCCGACTTTCACATCATCCAAGTATTATAGAAGTTTATCTAAGCCGTTATGAGCTGAGTAGTCAAAGATTAGTTTGTGAACACTTCCCGGTCCATCTCATTAGACATTATTTGCATCTCCCCTCGGAGGCAGTACAAGATTTTCCAAATCATTTTCACAAATAAGCTATGACTAAACAGCCTGCCCGGTCTACAAAAATGATAAACAGACCCTCCATAAATAAGCATTTAAACTAGTCTAACTCGGATTTCTCCTTGCGCACATGTACGGACTACAGAATCGCCAGAAGTAAGTATTCAAACTACTTTGACGCGGATTTCTCCATTACTGCCGTACCACTAAGAATCAGATTTGAAACCAATCACAGTTTAAAACCTATTCATGGGAAAAACAAGTGATGGCAGATAAGACTCCCGAACAATATTTTATCAAAACCCAATTAAGCGCATACTCAAAATTCAGCCATATACTAGAAAAAAAATAAAGAAAAAAGAACAAAATTCTGTTCAACAGTGAAATTCCAATATGGAGATTCACTGGCCGTCTATCTGGGCCAATCCGTTGACTCTCTTGTCCACTAGAGGTCCAAAAAAAGCCCAATCCAAAAAGCCCACTTGAATCAAGCCAAGCGGGAACCCTACTGATCGGTTGTGCTTGATCCCGTCGGAGATGAGCAGCGGGCGATGAGTTCTAACCAATCTGGCCGACGATGGACTAGGCGCAATGAATCGCAAATCCATATTCGGCCACGAGATTTCCACAAATAAATTGGATATTAGGAAATTAAAGACTCCTATGGGCATCTTTTGGCGGCCGAATTTGCTGGTTGTCCGCGGTGTTGGTAAGGAGATCATCTGTGGAGGATCGCGGCGGTGATGGTGGAAGAGCCTTTTGGTAGCTACCCGACTGTGTCTCGCAACGGTAGCGATCCGGAGAGATTTCCTAAAAAATTGTTAGAACTGTGAACCAGAAGAAGAGCAAATTGATTGTAGTTGGTCAATGACACAACAAGAGTTTTGGGTAGAGATAAAAAGACGGTTTATATCTAATCTACAATTCAAGGTTGAAAGCCGTCGGCAGATGAAAGCACCGGCGGCCTCCGATCGAAAAAAAAGAGGGTTTTCTCACGTAGGGTTTTTCTCACCAGCGGCTGTGTGAAGGCGGTCCGTGAAGAAGGGCAATCCAAGGTGATTTCCGGCATGCCACTGTACATGGCACCGGAAGTTGCGCGTGGAGAAGAGCAAGCGTCCGCCGGTGATATCTAGTCGGTGGGGTGCATTGTTGTGGAAATGGCTACCAGGAACAACCCTTGGCCTAATCTCACCGACCCAGTTTCCGCTCTGTACAGAATTGGCTACTCCAGTGATGTTCCCTATTTTCCGGCTTCGTTATCCGACTCCGGTAGGGATTTTCTGAGAAAGTGCCTGACCAGGAACGCGAAGGATCGATGGACTGCAAAGGAGCTTCTTCGTCATCCATTTCTCATCAACATTGAGGAGGATGGTGTGGAACTCCCGAGGTGTCCAACCCAGAGATATAAATTTATCAATTTGACCTCACTTTAGTCCAGTTCAGCAAAAAAACAAACTCAAGATAACATGATCATGATGAAACTAAACTTGTCTAGATCCCGTGGGGTGATGAATGATTACACTAAATATAGGGAAGTAGTAGTAAAAAATAGTTTTGGTTCAATAAAGAAGAGTGTGAAGAATACCAAACCATCTGAGATATATATTTTACTCATTATTATAATTAGTGTGCATGCCTTTAGATTCTATCTCATTTTTATAATGTACCCATGTAAATGTGTATGTATAACGATCTTTTATGGCATGTATATATAGTTTCCGTGACAAAACCTCGCGTGTCATTGATGGTGATATGAGCCAAGGCACATCTGGGAGTCCAATCCAGAGTGCCTATGGTATCAGCTAGAATGACTCCATCCGGGGACAACAAGTACGTGATAACACCGGCCCCCCGACTGAGGACAAAGGGCAGTACCACTGCCTATGGTTGGACTCCCAGGATTCCACCCTTGTATATATTGCATCCAGCTCAAGGAGAGAGGTATGTTCTATCAGACCAAAAACACTCTCAAACTGTTCATATTCTCTCTCGTATTCAAAGGCCCATCTTTCATCACCACACCAGAATAGTTACTCTCGGGGTATCTTCAGGTCCGTTTTGCAGGGAATAGGTGAGAGATAACCGCACGGACTTGGTGATCGGACTTTCCAAACAGTTTCCTCCGTACGGAACCAGATCGAGCACTGGACTGGTAGCATCAATTCACACAACACTTTAATCATTCAATAAAAAACACCTTAAACTTTTGACAAGATTTGCATGTTAGGAACATTATGAATGTTATTAGATGATCCAACATTATGGGGGTTTCCGTGACAAAACCTTGCATGTCATTGATGGTTATATGAGCTAAGGCACATCTGGGAGTCCAACCCAGAGTGCCTATGACGTCAGCTAGAATTGCTCCATCCGGTGACAATAAGTACGTGATAACGACCGGCACCCTGATGAGCACAAAAGGGCTGGCCACTGCTTATGGCTGGACTCCTACGATTCCACCCTTATGTATATTGCATCCACCTCAAGGAGAGAGCCATGTTCTATCAACCAAAATCACTCTCATACAGTTCATATTCTCTCTCCTATTAAAAGACCCATCTTTCATCATCACGCCAGATTAGTTATTCTCGGGGTATCTCTGGGTCTGATTTGCAGGGACTAGGTGAGAGACAACCGCTCGGACTTTGTGATCGGACTTTCCAAACAGTTTCCTCCGTACGGAACCAGGTCGAGCACCGGACTGGTAGCATCAATTCGCACAACACTTTAATCATTCAATAAAAAACACCTTAAACTTATGACAAGGTTTGCATGTTAGGAACATTATGTATGTTATTAGATGATCCAACAACTCCATGTTCTATTTTTCAAAGGAAATACATTCTAATCATCGCGTAACATTGTCCTAAACCTACCTCCACCATGCACTGCAGCCATCTGAATTAAAATACCTACCTCACCACGTAACTCTACGAATAAGACAGAAGTCTCTAAATAGTAAAATTTGAAAGTTGCATGTAATATTTTTAAACATGTTCCAAGTTATTTATTTATATTTTCTTACTTTGAAGTAAAAGTTTTACATCAGTTCCTTAAATCACTAAAAATTTGTTGTTGGTTTCTAATAAACTCAGTTCCTTATAAGATTTATTTTTACTAATAAAAATTATTTGTGAATTTAACTCAAAGAAAAATTATCGAAAGTGTATATTTTAAATGAAGGAAACAACTATATATTATTGATTTGGGCCTTGTAGAGCATCCACTATCCAACCAATCTTACAAGTTTCCCATAACTTCTCTATAGTATTTTTCCAACTATAGTAAAATCGCAGAATATATTTTCACATAATCTATTCTATGTACCACATCAATTTGTTTTCTTCACGCAATTATTTTTTCAGGAAATGTCATTATTACTCTATTCATATTTAACAGAAGCTTGAAGCCATGCCAGAATCCCACGATCCTCGAAGGAGCTCCCGCATCCACGGAAGAACTCCTGAAGTAGAAGAAAACCTCGACGCCGAACAAGCCCCTCGTGGACGTGGACGAGGACGAGGAAGAGGGAGATCCCAGTCGCGCTCTGCCTATGAACCACCACCAAGCTCCACGATCGATGCTGGAAACTATGACGTTCTCAATACCACCAGTGTATGCCCGACCGGTCTCACTGCGTCGAGAGCATCCACCTCGGGCCCAGGACCATCGAGTAGTGGACCTGGTCCACAGACCCAGCTTCTGACCGACCAGGAATATAGTGCACGCATGGAGCAAGATGGGCACCTTACCGAAGAAGAGTTCGGAGCCCATGATGAAAAATCAATCCTCACGGAAGAGAAAAGAAGAATGAGGGACGACTAACTGGAGGGAAGTAGGAGAAAGGAAAAAATAAACGAAGGGGGGGGGGGGTCCGGCTACAGCTGTCCCTATGACAGAAGGGGGTATAGCCCCTGATCCTCCTGACGTGGGAGGCCCCGAGGCTCTTTCCGAGGATGGAGATGGTCCTGTCACCGGTGAAAACATCGAAGTCGGCCACTGTCTCTGTGTCAACCACCATTGATACTTTTCCCCCGGCCTCTACGAACTCCGGCAGGTTCCTCTCCTCTTGATTCTCCTCTTTCTTTTCTCCCTCATCGTCAGGGGTTGGCGACTCCTCATGCAATGACCCCTTACCCTTCCGATATCAGTCTCTCCTCTGCTGCATGTGAGGTCTTCTCTGGACCCACTCGTCGTCCTCCCTCCGGACTGGGTGGCCACTAGAGAAGAAGCCCTCGGATCCGTCCTTGGCAGCCTACCTCTGGGCAGCATCTGAGTATATTTCAGAACGTAACTCGGTTCCCAGCGATCATGCCAACTTGATGCTCCCGCTAACCTAGATCTGCAAGACAAGACCACGAGGTACCCGAGGGCAGAACCTCCGGCGGGATAATAAAATATAGGCATTGGAGAGAAAATGATATTCACTAGTTGAATGAATAGAAATCACTTACTTGGAATAGTGCCATGGGGAACTATTTTTACTGCTTCCTCTTTCCTCCGGGTGGTCCATCTTTAACATGACTTATCACTTGGCTATCTTTCTCCGGGTGGTCTATCCTCGAGTTGCTCCACAATAGTCGATTTCATTATAGATCTGGGCCTTAGAACGTCGAACTTAAATACTGGGTGATAGTAAAGCAATTCAGGCTCAGATAAAATCTACATCCAGGTTAATTATAAATCTCAGAAAAATTTCCCTAACCATTTAAATAATTTAATAAACTTGTACTCAGGGAGAGTATCTATGCTAAACATGAATTTTTCATGAAAATTGAATCCAGGTGTTTTTTTTTGAGAAATGAAAAGACACGAGCATATTTTATTTTAATGATACTTTGGAAGGTTCTGTATGTCAAAGCACAAATTTTGAAGGTTGTCAGTAGTTTGAAACCATAAGCTATAAATTTAGCTATTGACTTGGAAGCAACTTATATATTTGGTAATCATCAGAGTGCAGGTGGAAATGGATTTATTGGTATTACTCAAGATTTTGAAGAGTTAATATATACAAGATACTTTGGAGGCTAACAATAGTTAACAGATTTATGTACTCTTCGAATATCAGTAACTTGTAATGCGAGATTGATAGATGACAGTGTTTTAGTGGTACAGTTCATTTATTTGATATTTTTGGATAGTTACTTATCAAATTATAAACTTATTGGGTTTAATATTTTTAAATGGTTATAAGAGTGTAATAAAATTTAATCCACCGTAAATTTGGTGGTTTAAATTAAACATTGTGTTAAATTTCCAACTCGGTTCCCATGATCATCTTTTTCTGTATTTATTTCTTGCTATTTTCAAGTTAAAGTTAATTTAACTAGTGTACATTGGGACAATGATATATGCTCGTTAACTACTCAATAGATCGCCGTCCCTCCTACATTTAATTTTGGAAAACATATTCACAAAAGTTCAACCACAATTCAATATATAGCCTTATTTTACTAGGATTATACAATTATTAATTAAACAAAATTTGGACTTAATTACACAATTCCTACATTACAGCTCAGAACATATCAAATATGCATCCTCTCGGTAAGTTTTATGTTGGTCGTGCATAAATCGTGCAATTAAATTTAAACGATATTGTGCGTGCAAGATGAATTTTTTTATTATATTCATACAATACATATTTTTCCAAAATCAAATGCAGTTGCTGTTAGCTTTCACACAGATAAGCTGAGAAGAGGAGAAAGAAGAACAATGATGTTGTGCAGAAAACCGGATGATATGAATAGAAAAGCAGTATCCAGTTTTCTGCACAACATCATTGTTCTTCTTTCTCCTCTTCTCAGCTTATCTGCGTGAAAGCTAACAAGTGGTATCAAGAGCTTCAACGATCCTATGGCGGACACATCGAGATCACCGGCACGAACGGAACCACGGGGAGGACGAGGACGCAGCAGGCCACGACGCGGCAACGGCGGCGAAGTTGTCATCCACGAACATGTCATCCAAGAACGTACCAACCTTGGCGCCAACATTGTGTACCCCACGTTGACGGCAACGAACTACATCGAATGGGCCCTCGTGATGAAGATAAACCTACGAGCACAAGGTTTATGGGAGGCCACTTCCGGCGTTGGAGAACCGTTCGGACGGGAAGACATGGCGGCCCTCTCGGCTTTGATTCGGGCGGTGCCACCGGAGATGGTACCGGCGCTAGCTGTCAAAACATCGGCACACGAAGCTTGGGAGGCAATCCGGATGATGCGAGTCGGCGTGGATCGAGTGCGTGAGGCCACGGCACAACGTCTACGCAAGGAGTTCGAGCAAATCGCCTTCAAGGACGGGGAGTCACTCGACGCCTTCGGCATGCGGATTACAGGTATCGTCAATAACCTTCGTTCTTTAGGTGAATCTCTAGAAGAGATCAAAGTGGTCCAAAAGTTCTTGCGGGAGGTGCCGAGCCAGTACGCCCAGATCGCTTGCTCGATCGAAACGTTGCTCGATCTGAATGGCATGACAGTGGAGGAACTCATCGGCAGGCTTAGGTCAGCAGCAGATCGGTGCTCCATCAACACCACGAACAACTCCAACGGCCAAGTTTTGCTCACGGAGCAAGAGTGGATCGCACGAGGACGGAGCTCTACCTCCGGGAACAAAGGCAAAGGTAAGGGTTTTCAGAAAGGGAAGAAAACGAGCCACAAGGGAGACGGCAGCCAATGGGCGGTGAGCGGTGACAGAGACTTGACGAATTTGAAGTGTTACAATTGTAACAAATACGCCGGCCACATCTCCAAGGACTGCCCCGAGCCACGGGGCGAACGGAAGGGACGTGCCAACCTCGTGCAAGTTGAAGTGGACGAACAGACGCTCCTCGTGGCAAGACTTCACTCCCTCACGATCGGGAACTCAACCACCAAGGAGCACGTCCTGCTCAACGAGACGCGATCTAAATCACGGTCAATGAAGGAGCCCGGACAGAGTGACACGGCATGGTTCCTCGACTCCGGTGCAAGTGCCCACATGTGCGGAAGACGGGAGTTCTTCTCCGAGCTAGACACGGATGTACGAGGCTCGGTCAAATTGGGAGACGACACCTCTGTGAAAATAGAAGGCACTGGCACGATCCTTTTTACGTGCCGGAACGGTGAGCACCTAAAGTTGGACGATGTGTATTACATACCACGGCTCCACAGCGGCATCATCTCACTAGGCAAGCTGGATGAGGACGGCTACGACACGAGGATCCAGCACGGGTGGCTCACGTTACGGGATCAAGGCGGACGCTTGCTCGCACGGGTGCCAAGAGGCCAAGGGCGCCTTTACCTCCTTCATCTGAGTTTGGCACGACCAGTGTGCCTTGCGGTGCATGGGTGCGAGGATGGGTGGCGATGGCACGCGAGATACGGCCACATGAACTTCGAGGCCCTTCGACGCATGGCCAGGAACAAGATGGTGGACGGACTCCCGCTGCTCGATGACGTTGAGCGCTTGTGTGACGCCTGCCTGGCCGGGAAGCTGAAACGCAGCTCGTTCCCAAGCCAAGCTAAGAACCGAGCGACCGAACGCCTTGGGCTCGTGCACGCCGATCTGTGTGGACCCATCGAGCCACAAACTCCTGGAGGTAAACGATACTTTCTACTAATGGTAGATGATCTTAGTATATATGTGTGGATAGACTTGCTGACCTCGAAGGATCAAGCGGCGGAAGCCATCAAAAGGACCGCGGCAGCAGGCGAACGACAATGCGGGTGCAAGTTGAAGACGCTGCGGACCGATCGTGGAGGTGAGTTCACGTCTCAAGAACTCAGCGAGTACTTTGCCGACCACGGTGTGCATCGACAAACAACGGCGCCATACTCGCCCCAACAAAACGGCGTGGTCGAACGACGAAATCAAATGGTGGTTAGCATGGCACGTTGCCTCTTGAAGGCCAAAGGCATGCCGACGAGATTTTGGGGAGAAGCAGTGACAACGGCGGCCTGCCTTCTGAACCGGGAAATCACGAAGAGCGTCAGTGGCAAGACACCTTACGAAGCATGGCACAGGCGCCGGCCGAGCGTGAGCCATCTCCGGGTGTTTGGGTGCGTCGCCCACGTCAAGGCCACGCAGCCAGGGCTGAAGAAACTGGAGGACCGGAGCAAGCCGATGGTGCTACTTGGGTATGAAACTGGAACTGTGGCGTACCGCGTCTACGACCCTGCCACAGACCGGGTGAGAGTCTCACGTGACATCGTCTTCGATGAAGACACAGCATGGGACTGGACCACATCGACACAGCAACAAAACCACGGGCATGGTGAGGGTTCCAACTTCGACCGTTTTGTCTCTTTTGGTGTAGGTAGCGAACCAGCCCAGAATATCCTTCGTTCAGACGATGAGAATTTCACCAGAAGCAGGCCTAGAAGTGAAGATTCGGTGTCAAGTCCACGAACCCCAAGTGCATCACCACCACCCAACGTAGAATTTGTGTCACCTCCGGCAAACGCATCGGAACCACCCTCCAGAGTTGAGACACAACGACGGTATCGAACCATGGAGGACCTTCTCAACGCCACCGAGAAGATTGAAGCTGAGGATGAGGAGCTTTGTCTTCTCACAGTCGACGAACCAACGAGCCTAGCTGAAGCCGAGAAGGACGAAGGATGGCGAACGGCGATGACGGAGGAACTTGCAAGCATCGAGGCAAACCAGACTTGGCGCCTCACCTATCTACCACCGGGACACCGCGCCATCGGACTTAAGTGGGTCTTCAAGCTCAAGAAGGACGCGAACGGGGAGATGGTGAAACGAAAGGCGCGGTTAGTGGCAAAGGGCTACGTGCAGCAGCAGGGGGTGGACTACGAGGAAGTGTTCGCTCCAGTTGCACGAATGGAGACGGTGCAGGTTCTGATCGCGCTCGCTGCACACCACGGGTGACCAATCCACCACATGGACGTCAAGACCGCGTTCCTCAACGGTGATCTGATTGAGGAGGTTTATGTCAAGCAACCGCCGGGTTTCGAAATTCAAGGCAACGAAGGCAAGGTTCTTCGGCTTAAGAAGGCTCTCTACGGACTACGTCAAGCTCCGAGGGCTTGGAATGCCAAACTTGACAAGAGTCTTCGCGACTTGGAGTTTGTACGATGTGAAGCCGAGCACGCGGTATATCGCCGGAGCAACGGGAAGGAGCAACTGCTAGTTGGAGTTTATGTTGATGACTTGATCATCACCGGAACTTCAATCGAAAAACTGACGAAGTTCAAGAAGGAGATGACGAATCTATTTGAGATGAGCGACCTCGGCGAACTGAGTTACTACCTCGGCATCCAAGTGCAACAACGGAAGGGTTTGGTCACTCTTTGCCAATCATCTTATGCAAAGAAGCTTTTACAAAAGGCCGGACTGGAAGAGTGCAATCCATGCGCGGCACCAATGGAGGCACGGCTCAAACTAAGCAAGACGGGAGACGGGAGACCGGTGGACGCCACAGACTACCGCAGCTTGGTGGGAAGCCTCGGGTACTTAGTTCATACTCGGCCAGACATTACTTTTGCAGTTGGTTATGTTAGCCGATTCATGGAGCAGCCAAGAGTTGAGCATATGGCAGCAGTGAAGCATATTCTACGCTATGTGGCGGGAACTCTAGAGTTTGGAATTTCATATGGAAAAAGTGCTGGACCTTTACTCTTGGCAGGTTATAGTGATGCTGATTTGGGCGGAGACGTCAACGATAGGAAGAGCACGACGGGGCTAGTTTTCTTCCTAGGTCAATCTCCGGTGAGTTGGAAATCACAGAAACAACGGGTGGTGGCACTCTCTTCGTGCGAGTCAGAGTATATTGCAGCTGCCACTGCCGCTTGCCAAGGTGTTTGGCTTAGTAGATTGCTTGGTGAAATGCAAGGTGAACAGCCACAAGCACCAACGTTATTGGTGGACAACAAATCGGCAATCGATCTTAGCCGAAATCCTGTGTTTCACGATCGAAGTAAACACATTGATATACGTTACCATTTGATTAGAGATTATCTGGAGCAGGGCGATATCGACATCGACTACATCAACACAGAAGCTCAGCTCGCTGATATCCTGACAAAGCCTCTCGGACGAGTTCGTTTTTAAGAACTTAGGGGCAGAATCGGAGTTGCAGAGATAAAGTGATGACAAGATTATGGGGGTGATTTGTGAGATATTCTAGTCATCTTTCTTTTCCTTGTTTGTTTATTTTCTGCATCTATTTCTAGAAAATAAAGATGCTAATTAGCATCCGTAGGAAGTAGATATTTTCCTTTCCTTTTTCCGTAGGAAGTAGATATTTTCCTTTCCTTTTTCCGTTGCAGAGATAAAGTAGATATTTACGTTTCCTTCTTACATAGAAATTAGATTATTTAGTTTCCTTCTTCTGTAGAAGTAGATTATTTCGTATTCCTTTTTTCTTTCAGAGTTTGTGTATATAAAGGATGATATGAATAGAAAAGCAGTATCCAGTTTTCTGCACAACATCATTGTTCTTCTTTCTCCTCTTCTCAGCTTATCTGTGTGAAAGCTAACAGTTGCACACCGCAAAAGAACAAGTCCAGATGATATAGTATATCCCCATATCCGAATTCTAGTCGTTAATTAAATTCAAGGTTAGATAGGTCTGATGCAAATAAAATCGACACGCACGAGCTAATCACCTCTGACATGACTTGGTGCGTTTGTTAAAATCAGACAACATATCATCAAAAATGTTTGGATATCTCAGGATCGCGTTGTGGAGCTTGCCGCGACGCACTAGTGCACAAGCATAGGTTTCTCGGCACACATTTCACGGCGTTTTGGCCAGATTTTGGCGGAACCGCCGAGTAACTGGGTTACGAACTCGTAACCTGCCGTTCGCCTAGGGCAAAAAAAAAAACACGGCGTTTCACAATTCAAAACAAGGCGTTTTCCAAAGTGTATTAAAAATGTTAATATTAGGCGAACTCTGAACCGTGTTCGCTTATAGGCGAGTAGAGTGACGAATTTGCCAGTATTACCCGCCTGAAATAAGAATAGTTGTTCGCCCATACATGCTAAGACGCGTTGTAGTTGCGAAATCGCCTTGTATTGACGCCAGAAGGCGTTACTGAAGAAGCGAGCTCGCCTATAGTTATGACCAGAGGCGTTTCGGTTTACGATTTCGCCTGTATTAAAATGTAGCGGGCGAATTTGGTGGCGAATTCGTAACAGTGTCGTAGTTGGGTGTATAAAAGCTGATTTTTTGCGGGAATAAAAATAAAAGAAGTAGATAAAAGAACTCTCCTTTTGTTTTGTCTCAAGTTTTGCTCACATTTTCAGGCCTTGATTTTGCCCAAGAACACAAAGGTATGAGGTTTTGATTTTTTTGTTGATTGGTTGTGGAATGGGCAAACTGTTTTTGATTAGTGTATGTGCTTGTTTATATGGATTTGTAGAGTTCTTAGGGTGCTAAATTTGTGGGATGTTTGAGTGATTGTAGCAAAACCGTTGTTGATAGTATCTTGTTAAGCATGGGTCGTAGTGAAATCATGTTGGAGAATCAGCGTCTCTCACAAGGTTATACGGATTTGATTCAAGAGTTTATTGATGTTGGTTGGAAGGATTGTGTAGAAAAGAGAATGGGTGGGCTAAGATGTCCTTGCATAGATTGCCTTAACAACGCGATTTATGAGGATGTAGACGTTGTGCGCGAACATTTGGTTTGTAGAGGTTTTGATCCTACATATACAACATGGGTTTGGCATGGAGAAGGTGCAAGTCATAATGATGCAGAGTTTGATGTTAAGCTTGGGGCTGATGGATTGCGTTATGATGGTTGTCTTGATGAAATGGCGGAAGACGTGGCAATGGATTGGGTAGGAAAGCTGAGCATGTTAGCGGCGATGTATAATGATAAAGAGACACCATTGTACAAGGGTTGCAAACATTCCGTTCTTGGTTCTACGTTGTTGTTGATGAATTTAAAGGCGCGCCATGGAATATCTGACAAGGGGATGACTGAATTGTTAGAGTTGGTGAAAGAGTTGCTACCCACTGACAACTTGTGTCCTGATCGAGTATATGCTGCTAAGAAGATATTATGTCCTATGGGAATGGAGATGCAGAAGATTCATGCATGCCCTAACGATTGTTTGTTGTACAGGGAAGATGACAAGGATAGAGATACATGCCGAGTCTGCAATGAACCTCGGTACAAGTCAAAGGTGGGGACCGTAGAGGTATGCGGCGAGAGTGTGACGCCGTCTAGATGTAAAACGCCGGCTAAAGTAGTGTATTACCTTCCGCTGATTCCTCGACTGAAGAGGTTATTTGCAAATCCTGAGGATGCAAAGTTGCTAACATGGCATGCGGATGGGGCTAGGGAGGACGATGACATTATTTCACATGCCTCAGATGGAGATCAGTGGAAGAAAATGGATGAGCGGTACCCTGAATTTGCTGCTGAGCCCAGGAATGTGAGGCTAGGCTTATCCACTGATGGCATGAACCCCTTTGGTAACATGTCTAGCACCCATAGTTCTTGGCCAGTTATGGTTGTGATTTACAATCTGCCATCGTGGTTGATGATGAAACGTAAGTATGTGTTATTGTCCATGATGATATCTGGTCCTAAGCAACCGGGTAACGATATTGACGTGTACATAGCGCCTTTGATCGAAGATTTGCAGAAATTATTCGATGTTGGTGTTCGGATACCTGATGGCAGTCGAGGTGATGAGGAGTTTAAACTGCAAGGAATGTTGTTGTGGAGTATAAATGACTTTCCTGCATTAGGTAACTTGGGGGGTTATTCAGTGAAAGGTCACTTTGCATGTCCCATCTGTGAGAGCAAGACTAGTTATTGTCAATTGAAACACGGTGGTAAGCCGGTGTATCTCGGGCACAGAAGATTTCTTCCGACGGGACATCCTTGGAGGCGAGCAAAGAATTGGTTCAACGGGAGAGAAGAGCATGATCCCTCCCCAATCCCTTTAACTGGAGAGGAGGTTCTAGAAAAGGTTACTGGGATGGATCATGAATTTGGTAAGGGAAAGAAGAAGAAGGCGTCGAATAGCAGTTGGAAGAAGTGTTCGATCTTCTTCAAACTAGATTACTGGAAGCATTTGGACGTACGTCACTGTCTCGATGTGATGCATATTGAGAAGAACGTATGTGAAGCACTTGTAGGTACGCTGATGAATACCCCTGGAAAGACAAAGGATGGCTTAAAAGCGCGGAAAGATCTTGTACAGCTTGGTATCCGATCGTCTCTAGCCCCTGTAGAGGAAGAAGGTAAATCTTATTTACCTCCAGCTTGTTACACTATGTCGACCGAGGAGAAGAAGCGTTACTGTAATGCTTTGAAGTCTGTTAAGGTTCCAACAGGTTACTCTTCGAACATCCGTAATTGTGTTAATACCAAAGAACTGAAGCTGGCGGGATTGAAGTCACACGACTGTCATAATCTTATGCAGGAGCTGAATGTTATCGCTCTACGAGGATCATTGCCTCGTCACGTGAGGAAGGCGATATCGAAGCTATGTTACTTTTTTAAGTGCATATGTCGTAAGCGAGTGAGCAGGCAGAAGCTGGATGAGTTGCAGGAAATGGTGGTGGAAGTTTTGTGTAGGATGGAGATGTACTTTCCCCCGGCCTTTTTTGACATAATGATCCACGTGATTGTCCATTTGGCGAGGGAGGTAAAATTATGTGGCCCAGTTTACTTGAGATGGATGTATCCATTTGAGCGGTACATGTCGATTTTTAAGCATTTCGTGAAGAACAGATACAGGCCTGATGCTAGTATAGTTCAACGTTATGTCGCGGAAGAGGTTATTGAGTTTTGTACCAACTATATGAAAGATGTTGCCACAGTGGGGATCCCAAATGCTAGGCACGATGGTAGAGTGGACGGGCACGGGCTCAAGCATCATAGTTTGTTTAGTCCTACCGCCGCCGACATGGATGCTGTCCATTTATATATCCTCAGAAATCACGAGGCGGTGACCCCTTATGTTGACATACACATGAATCAGATTAGAGTGTCAAATGCATGGACTGTCGGTGATGTGAGGATCCTGGAAAAGCATTGTGCCAATTTCGTTCGGTGGCTGCAAGCTCACATTCAGCAAGGGGACCATCCTGATATTGTCAAACTGTTATGTAGAAGACCCCTCGGCACTGTTTCCTCATTTGGTGGGTACGACATAAACGGTTATACTTTTGGAACCAAATGGTCGGATGAGAGGTCAACTAACCAAAACAGTGGTGTGGTAGTACCAGGTGAGGCAGTTCATGGATGCGAAGCATACTACGGGACGATCACCGACATCTGGGAGATTGACTTTATCAGTGCCACAATTCTAGTGTTCAAGTGTGAGTGGGTGAAAGAATTTGGCGGGGTGCGGAAAGAGGATTACGGCACAACCCTGGTGAATCGCAGTGTTCTTGGCTCTGAAGGTGATTCCTTTATCATGGCGTCTCAGGCGCACCAAGTGTTTTATGTGGCGGATCCACAGGATAACCGGTGGGAGATTGCGGTGAATGGTAAGTAGGCGCTTCTTCACAATGACAATGACGAGGATCGCAGCTTTGGTACGGATATCGGGGACCTTCTGGATTTAGAGCCTAACGAAACCTTAACTGAAGACGAGGCGAGTTTGAAAAGGTATTTTGCGCGGAACGATCACACGGAGGGCATTTGGATCACCAATGCTGGAAAACCAACGAAGCGAAAGAGGATTCAACCAAAGAATATGTAAACATTAGTATGTAATTGGAAAAATCTTAAGTTTTCAACATATACATTTGGTATGGACTGAATTAGTATTCATGTATGCTTGAAACGTGTTTCACTCATAGTATAGGCGTAAATAAAGACGACTTCTCTTGTACAAATCGCCTGTAAGCGTTACTAGAGGCGATATCGTATCTCTATTCGCCAACCTTGAAACTACGTCGTTTTTGTAGTTTTACATTATGCCTTGGCATTTAGGTGGTGGCGGTTCCGTAAGCCATCTCGCCTGTTACTGGCGAGTTCGCTTCTTGAGTCGTCTGTTAGACTCTGTTGAAATAGGCGAGATTAGAAGCGAACTCGCTTCTGTTATAACCCACAAGAGAATTTTGTTGCGAATTCGTTTCTGACCTGACATAAATAGTATTTTAGTACTAGCAACACTATAAAAGACTATATCGACACCCGTTTAACACATGAACAATTATATGTAATTTAAACAATAAGCGCATATGAACTGTAAGCACCAAATTTTATTGAATAATGCAATCAAAACGAAAAAATCGTTAAATTGTAGCAATACAATTTGAAAAAACGTCCCTAGACTACATCCACATGTCTAGGAAGAGTTGTCTCCGCCTTCGTGGTCTTCATTGTCAGGAGTGGCCGCCGAAGGATTTTTTCGGGCATATGCTCTTAGAAAACCACGAAGCAAGTGGCTGTTCTTCCACCCCGTCTTGCGGAGATTAGCAAGCTCTGTCCTCATCGCGAAGTTCGACTCCTCAAGCCCCTTATAATATGCTTCCGCACTCACTAGTAAATGGAGAACATTGAAAATGTTAAATTTAGATATTGAACACAATATAATGGAACTTACATATAATTTGTATCACCTTACCTCCGATTTGCTCAGGTTCCGGCTCCACGGCCTTCTCTCCGTTTGACTGCCAAGTCCCCCCAACCAATGACCACTTTTTCTTCTCAAAGTACTCCTTGGTGTAGTACTCACACGGCTTGGCGGTGTTGGAGAATTTCAACTTTGGATGCTTGGACCGGAGGAACATTGTTATGAAGTTTGCGTAGGGCAACTTCTTAGCCACCGTATTGTTCTCAACCACGCTGTCCTTCATGTGTTGAAACATGGTGTACCCGAGGTTTATCATCACTTCCGAGGCCAACAAGTAGTAAGTGACCAAAGTGGTGAAGTTTGGCTCTTGGAGGTAACCCCCTTTGGGCACAATATTGGTAGCCACCATCTCATACAAGATCCTTCGCTCGGGTGTAAGCTGTCCAAGCTTGTACTCCTTTGGCCTTCCAAGCGGACCTAACTGGCGGCCGAAGTGATCCAACCCCAATTTCTGCAAATTCGCGGCTGGAAAGATCGACTCACTTGGCCAGTCACCCCTTACGTAAAGGTCCACTGGTTCATCTTCGTCCTCGTACGTGTTCTTGAGGGCTGCATTGAACAGTTCAGGACTGATTTCGAACTCCTTCTTGTTGACCTTGGTCTTCCACTTATCAGCCACCTGTCGGAAGTTAGCGTAGAATTGCATTGTCTCCTCTAGATAACCCGGGTCCTTCACCTTCATCAATGTGTCCGCACCCGAATAATGTAGCAAGCCCACACCTCTTTCAAGCCTAGCTCTTCAACCTTACTCTCATCCACCACAAGTAAGGTGTTCAACTGCGACTTAGCATCCTCAAAACTCCTATACTTGAGGTAAGCAGATTCACTGACAAACTTAGTTTTATCAAACACAATAACCTCGCTCGATTGTTCAACCTTCTTCTTTCCCCTCGGAGCCATGTTTCTAATTAACCAAAGTACCTATCAAGAATACCTAACATCAATCCTATTCCTATGATTGAACCCCAGTTTCAACAAAGAAAATCAACAGAAAGCTAAAATACTGATGAACTTAAAAATTTGAAAACATGGAAAATGGAAAATCAATGAGTAAGATGAAACGGGACAGGAACTTACCAGATGTATGGAATATGGCAGTGGGGGAGCAAATTTCCGGCTTGACGGTGGCTGGTCGGCGGTGGGTGAGCAGAGGAAGCAGCGATTTTGCGTGAGTTTGGGGGAAAAATTGGGGATCTGAGTTTTGATCGACAGGGCCCAGCAGTTGACTATTTATGTTTGTCACCGTTACGATTTCGCTCAATACTCGCCTACAGGCGATTTCCGAGGCGAGTTCGCTTGTTTGATATTATATCAATTCAATCTTGTTCCGAATTCGCTTGTAACTCGCCTACAGGCGAGCTGGCAGGCGAGTTCGCTTCTTTGTTAAAAATTATAGGCCTTTGGGCCAGGGATCTGATAGATGCACTCAACACTCTGATCGCTCATCACTGTATAGTATATGTATAGTATATGTGTATATCATGCATGGTGTTTCATGGGCAGTTTGCGCGGGTCGGCGACTTATCGAACCATTTAGTTTTGGTCACATATTTAAACTGATCAGTTGGACCCTGCTCCACCGATGTGGGAAAATTGATGTGACGTGGAGGCGAGTTCGCCTGTAACTCGCCTGCGGGCGATTTAGGAGGCGAAGTCGCTTGTAACTCGCCCACAGGCGAGCTGGCAGGCGAGTTCGCTTCCTTGTTAAAAAATATAGGCCTTTGGGCCAGGGATCTGATAGATGCACTCAACACTCTGATCGCTCATCACTGTATAGTATATGTATAGTATATGTATAGTATATGTGTATATCATGCATGGTGTTTCATGGGCAGTTTGCGCGGGTCGGCGACTTATCGAACCATTTAGTTTTGGTCACATATTTAAACTGATCAGTTGGACCCTGCTTTACCGATGTGGGAAAATTGATGTGACGTGGAGGCGAGTTCGCATGGACACTCGCCTCTAAGCGAATTGAATAGGCGAGTTCGCCAGTATTAAACCAAAATAAATTCTTTTACTAATATTGAAATAGGAGTATATATGAATCTTTATGTAATTTCAAATTGTTTTTTTGTTCACATTTGCGATCAACTATGAACTTGGTAGGTCGAATTCTGGATGTAGTATACACTTTCATCTCCAATTTCTTTTAATCGCTCACGGTTTGACCAAGCTAGATCTCTAGCTCGATCTCGTTCGAATATGTGGCGCAGTCGACTCGTTCGATCTCGTTCTTTTACATTATATATATATATAATTCGGTATACGGTTAATATATCAATTCGGTATATAATTTGGCCTTTGGCCGATTACACTTGGAACTCACTCATCACAATAACACGACCACTAGTGTAATTTGGCCTTTTGGTTCTATTGTTCCGGAGTCCCGAACGCAAAACTTCTGTACAAAATTAGTCAAACTATTATTTTAATGGTAATATTTTATATTTTATTTAATATGACCTTTTGTTAATTTTATATATTAAAAAATATATCTGTGATAGAAATTACACATTTTTTTAAAAATAATAATCAGAAGTTAGTGTAATTAATTACAATTTAAGTACTCTAGTTGTAATTACCATTTCAGTACTCTAACCGCAACTAGAATACTGAAATTGTAATTAATTACAGTAACCTCTAATTATTGAACCATTTAGTTTTGGTCATATATTGAAACTGATCAGTTGGACGCTACTCCACCGATGTGGGAAAATTGATGTGACGTGGAAGCGAATTCGCTTGGCCACTCGCCTCCAAGCGAATTGAATAGGCGAGTTCGCCAGTTTTAAAACAAAATAAATTCTTTAACTAAAATTGAAATAGGAGTATATATGAATCTTTATGTAATTTCCAATTATTTTTTTGTACACATTTGCGATCAACTATGAACTTGGTAGGTCGAAATCTGGATGTAGTATACACTTTCATCACAATAACACGACCACTAGTGTAATTTGGCCTGTGGTTCTATTGTTCCGGAGTCCCGAACGCAAAACTTCTGCACAAAAATAGTCAAACTATTATTTTAATGGTAATATTTTATATTTTATATTATATTTAATATGATCTTTTGTTAATTTTATATATTAAAAAACATATCTGTGATAGATATTACACATTTATAAAAACAAATAATTAGAAGTTACTGTAATTAATTACAATTTCAGTACTCTAGTTGTAATTACAATTTTAGTACTCTAGTTGCGGTTAGAGTAACCTCTAATTATTGAACCATTTAGTTTTGGTCACATATTGAAGCTGATCAATTGGACGCTACTCCACCGATGTGGGGAAATTGATGTGCCGTGGTAGCGAACTCGCCTCTATTCAACGCCTGTGTGTCAAACGGCGTCGTATATACATGTTCTGTACTTGTATTTTTTTTAAATTCCTCGATTTAAGAGGCGAACTCGCTTCTTTATTCGCCCCAATGCTTACGATTTCACCTATTGTCACGCTTGCTAGGTTCTGTTCCACACGGCGGCCTTGGTGGCGATATCGCAAGACATATACGGTTGTAGGCGTTAGCTTGGGCGGTATCTCTGCCGCGTTCGCCCCATCTTACGAGTTCGCCTCTTGGCACGCTTGTTAGCTTCTGTTCCACACGGCGGACTTGGTGGCGAACTCGTGAGGTCTAAATGTTTATAGGCGGCAGAGTAGGCGATTTCGATGCCTTCTATCGCCTTGTGGAAATATGTTAAGCGAATTCGCTTCCAAGTTCGCTTGGTAATATTATGCAATATTGTTTTCATACGAATTTTCATGTTTTATCAAGGTTAGTTGTGGTATTTGTCAAGATTGAAGTTAATTAACTTGAAATATATTTGAAAAGCTATAAATAATAGTAGTCTCAAAAGAATGCAACTAAACGATGTTGCGAGTTTAAGTACAAAATCAACAAACGGTGAAATATGCTAAGCGTCATCACTGTCGTCCTCTTCACTATCACCGTCGTCAAGACCACCCTCCTGTTTGCCCCCGTCTTCGTCATCTTCTTCTTCCGACGACTCTTCTACTTCCTCTTCGGACGGCTGTTGTACTTCCTCTTCCGACGACTCTAGCGCATCCTCATTATGGCTTTGTTTGTTTCTGAAGACAACCTTGAACATTTCGTCATTATCTTCGTCCGGAGAAAACGGGCCACCATCTGAACCAACGGGATCTTCTCCAGCCTTAGCACCTTCGGGCTCGTCAAGCTGTTGTGCTTCCTCCTCTTCTGGATCATCCTCTTCTGGTTCCGCTTCACTTTCAGGGTCATCCGCGTCCATTGGTGGCAAAGGCTGAACGGAAAAGTCTGGCATCCCTTCCTCGTCGCTAAGCTCAGGTTCCAAGTCTAGCATCCTGCCAAACTCCAATATCATCTCCGTTTCCTTGGCTTGTTCCAACTTCACCTGTTCTATTTCCGCAGAAAGCTGTCCCATCATCACGACCATTCGCTCACGCCACTGAAGTTCCTGTCCTGCCAAAACACATCAAATCCATTAGAATATTGTATAGGCGCAAACAAATAAATCTAATAAAATATCAAGTTTGGGTAGAATCGACTTACCCGGACTCAAAACACCACGCGCACTTGAACTCGAAGCACCATCCTTCTTCTTCTTTATGACCCCATCGGCGCCAAGTGCCAATCCCTTGCTACGCAGCCATTTCTCGGTGTAGTGCATAAGTGGCTCTGGCCGACTAACCGGTCTAATACCCTTCTTCTTGATCATCGCCGTGATAAGCTGGCCATATGGGATCGTTTCATCAGATTTGTCCTTGGCACGCTTCAGCATGTACTTCACAATCGCGTACCCTGGATTGATCTTCAACCCCTTCATGATGTAATAGAACAACATCAAATTGGCAATAGTAGGCTCGCAAGGGTGACCACCCGATGGCATGACATTCGAGCATATCAACTCGAACACCAACCTCTGCTCCTGAGTGAGAACGCCAATATTGTACTTCTTCGGAGTACCTTCCACCTTGCTACGCGACTTAAAGTATTTTCTACGCATAGCAACGGGTTCTAGGGGGTTCAGACTAGACAAAGATGAGAAGTTTTGGGTGTGGTAACACTCGTAAGGACCGTTTGGATCTAACGGCCTTAAGTGGTCAACCGACACATACGGGCAACCTATCACCTCATTAATCAAATACTTATCAACCTTAAACCTTACTCCCCTAACCATTGTCTCCCCCTCTTCGGCGTCCTTTGCAAAAGTCATATTTGCATAAAACTGTAAACACTCATCCTTATGCACCGGCTCTCTCGACATCAACATCCCTTCTAGATGCGTCGCCTTAAAATAGTCTACAATTTTACCAAACCCTAACGACTCTATCCGATCTTCATCAAAAACCCTAGCATTCAACAAGAAGCGATGAGAAAATTGTTCGTACCTAGTCTCGGCTTTTGTGCTGACAAACAGAGACGTCTCCTCATCCTCCTCAGTCGCCGGATTCTCGGCTGGCCCACCAGTTTCAGCCGGGTTCCTGGTGGCGGTGCGGCGGTGCGGCGACGGACTGGTGGCGGGTTGGCGGTGATGGGAGGTTCCAGAAGTATGGCCGCCAGTTTCAGCCGGGTTCCTGGTGGCGGTGCGGCGACTGACTGGTGGCGGTGCGGCGACGGAGGGGTGGCGGGTTGGCGGTGATGGGAGGTTCCAGAAGCGAGTTCGCCGCCGCCGCCGCCTGTAGATCCATCGGCCGGGCGATCGCGTCTCCGGCGAGGTTGAAGGTCGGCGAGGGTCTCTTCACGCATTCCGGCCGGCTCCGCTTCGGGTTGAGCAGTGGGGGTGGTCTTCCGGCGCTTGGGGGCTGGTGGGGTGAGGGTTTTACCGGCTGATTTGCTCCGGCCCATGCTGTTGCAGGTATTTTCCGATTTGGGGGTTTAGGGTTTTGCGGGTGGAAGTTGGGGGGTTCTGAAATCGCCACCCGCAAAACTTGTTTTTGTATTTTTTTTTAAAATTAAAATACGCTGGCGAACTCGCCTCTCCCATTCGCCTGTAGGCGAAATTGGTTACGAAATCGTGTCAGGAACGTCGCGCGTGGATTTCACTATGATACGAACTCGCCTGTGTGTTCGCCTATAATTTCAACCAACTTGCGAACTCGCCTCAATTTTGTTTGTAGGAGAAGGTTGTAGCGAGTTCGCTTCTGTACCCTAAACCCTAAACCCTGAACCCATGCCCGGCAACCCACACGATAAAAACCAAACCCATTTATCATCGAGACTGGGAATGACAACCTTCAATCAAGCGAGTAGTGCGTAACTCGTCTAGACTCGAGAACTATATTAACCATGTTCGAGTCGACTCGACAACTAGCGAGTTAATAATACCATACTCAACTCGAACTCGTTATTATTTATCGAGTATCGACACTACTTGCGAGTTCGAACTCGAATTGTTTTTTTCTCTTTTTAAATAAAAATGTTACTACTTCTATACTATGAAAATTTCTAATTATATATATGTGCGTTTAAATACCTGTTCAATATTGAAATTATTAGCATCCTTAGAAATTATTAATGTAAATACCAATGCAATTAATTAGTTTATTCAATATTGAGTAGTAACAAAAAACTAGCTAGATTAGATGATTGAACTAATATAGTATAACCTAATAATATTATAAACTTGCAACTGATTATACTTACCGCGTTACGCACGAGTTTTTCAAGTCGAGCTAGATCGAGTCGTGTTTAGTCCGAGTTTTGACCGAGTCGATCTCGAATTACTCGCGTGTTGACTCAATTACCACCCCTGTTCTCATCTAAAACTGGATACTTTTCGTTCATTAGCTCCCGAGATGTGTGATCGCGAAGTCGGCTCTTTAACGGGGTAACGACGTTGCCTGTATGTATAACATCATCCAGACTATGAGTAATACCACATGCATTACAGAAGAACTAAATGTCTACACTTTCAGTCTGAACTTGTCAAATACATGTATATTCGCTGGTGATCAACACGTGGCTAATGTAGAAAGTCCTATTGCTCGTGTCTGCACTAGTGTAACATTTGGTTAACGAACTAATGGTATTAACCCGTAGTCCCATCATATACGTATCTAAACAGTTTATGCCAAATGCTTTACAATAACCATGGATATGGATTACAGTTAACAATTTCAGATACCTCTTCATACGACTATATACAACATGTCACAACAATTCTCTTTCATAACAGACGTCATCGTTGCAACCAACTCAAGTAATATTATGTGCAGATAAAATCTGATTTCATTTATAAGTTTTCATGTTAAATTTTAATATACATCATCTCATGAAACACACAATGTTAATATTAATTGCATAACAAAGTAGCAAATATTCATAAAATAATTATTATGGGTTCATCAACTTGCTAGCTAGCGATACCGCAAGGGGTATTCGCCTCTAGCCGATGCAGGTTGCGGTATCGTAACCTGCCTAAACAGTAACCGACCAAATATACTATTCAGGCATGTTTTGTCCAACTTTACCATACTATATATATCTTTTATCCCGGATTTTGCTAACCTCTTCAGCATTTTCACCATTCATTCCCATCTACCCCTCCTTCTCTCTCACCTTATCCCCCCCTCAACTTCCATCTCAAATCCTTGCATTCAAAATCCATTCTTGCCTCATTTCTTGGTGAAATCTCATCAAAACCAACCACAAACTCACCCTCAAATCTAGCACATATATTTTGTGTGAAGAACTAAAGCCTATAAAGCTTGTAACCCACCAAAAACCCCAAAATCTCCTTCAACTTTGGTTGAATATTACAAATCTCGCTACTTTGTGTGTCTAAGAGCAACAAACAACTAATATCTTCTTCTACAATTAAGGTATGAGACTCAAATTTGAAGTATTATTCAAAGCACATGTTATTTAGTTACTTTTTGAGATATATTTGTTGAATGGCATGCTTGAGTAGACATTATCCATGCTTAGTCCCTATCCATAACATATGTGTTTCATGACTATGTTAAAATCAAATGTAGAAGTCATAGCTCCCTTTATTTGTTACTTTCATGTGTCATTCTAACATGTTAGCCTACCTTAGGTTCACTTTGGTTATACAATTCAACAAATCCGTTTTTTCCTTGTTTTAACTAGTCACGCTTGTGTTATTTTACTTCTACAACTCATTCAACATGGTTTTGTTGTTGTTTTACCTAGTCATAATAGTGCTAATTAGTTAAGATTCTATTTCTATCCATCCTTAGATAGCAATGGTAACCACTTCAACCACTTCAAGTGCCCAACCAAAGAAGCGAGGTAGCAACTCGAAGAAAGGCCTACAAGTCCGCTCACATTGTCGAGTTCTACAAAGAAGAATGAGAAGAGGAGAACTAACACACATAGGATTTAATGCTAAGGGTGTATGCAACCGACCAAAAAAAGAACGTTCAAAATGGTCAAGTTGGTGTGGCCGAGTTGGAAGAACGTTTATTGAGATAACGGAGGATAATTGGAGAACCGTCCCATCAAAAAAGAAGGATGAAGTTTGGGTAGAATGCCAAGTAAGTAACATTTAACCTTTCAATGATCTATCTACTCAATATTATACATCTTCATAATATATAGACATAATACATGCAACATATTTTGGCGTAGCGACCTTTTGAAATAGAATCTGATGACATGGAAGTGGTGAGAAAGAAGGCATTCAACATCGTCTCCAATGCTTTTCGCGAGCACAAGCATGCTCTAAGAAAAGACTACTTGTATGAGAAGGGAAAGAGGCTAGGTCAAGATCCAAGGGACCGATACAATCATATTACAACCGATGCGTGGGAGGCCTTCAAACAAGCATCGCTTGAAAATAAGACTTTGGTGAGTCACAAACTATAACTTCGGTGACATAACCTCCTCTTATCTATTACATTAATGATGACATGTGATACGGTATCTTCTTGTGCAAAGGGGAAATGGGACAAGAAGGTCACATCGGCGAAATCAATAACAATGCCGTACACCGGTGGTAGGTCGGGGTATTTGGGTGTAGGTGAGAAGGAGGGGTTTAGGGAGAAGGAGGAACTAGTGAAAGAGTTGGTATTAGGGGGGATGGACGAGGCGGAAGCTCGGTATGTCATAGTGGAAAAGGACGCCGAGGATTATACTAGACAAAAACTCTTCGTGTTGGGTCGAATTAGAGACTCGGATGGTAAGTTCACTTCGGAGGATGCCGAAAATTGTGCAAAGAGGGTGGTTAGTCTATCTATCTTACATTATCTTACTATCTATTGTAGTCTTATTTATTTTTGTTGTTGCTTTCAAATATTCTTCACAACCACTTTCACCTAGTACAACTTCATTTGATAATAGGAACTTCTTGAGCGCCAAAAGGAGGAGGGTACCTTTATCCCGTGTGGGAAGAAGGATGTCTTGAATGAGGCTTTTGCTCTTGGGAAGAAAAAGGAACACCCGGGAAGAGCATTAGGTGTTGGAGGTTACGCGACACAAGAAGAGGTTTTTGGGATTAAGCAAGGTTGGGGCAATCCTAAACCATCACAACTACAATGAGTTTTGAGCGAGGTGGCGGCGACAAAGGCGGAAATGAAGGATTTGAGGGAGGTGATGAAAGACATAGCACAACACACCAACTATCCCCACATCGAGAGGTTAGGAGGTACACAACCACATCTTCCACCATCATCAAAGGGTTCTCAAGCATCACCTCAAATTGTGGAGGATGAAGGTGAGAATGTGGAAATGGAGGAGGAACTAGCGCCTCCTACTCCACCTTCATCACCCATCAAGTTGAATGCGGCGCATTCCATTCAAGTTGATAAGGTTAGTACAAATTTTGCTAATTTAGAACATCGTTGGTTTCTAATCTCTTTCTAAAAATAGTTGGATGATGATTTCTCTTGTGCTTTCATTTATGATAGAACCCCCCTTGCAAGCTATATGTTTCCCAAGGTACCAAATCAAAACCACTCCATGTCGCCAATGGCACATGCGACCCAAGTGCGGTGAAACACAATCGTGTTGACATCCCCGCAGGATTTTTTAGTGTTCGCATTACCGATGTTTTGATAGAACAACAAATGCTACCTGTGAAGGAGTCACCGATGGTGAGAGTTGGGGAGGCTAAAGGTTTCCTTGTTCTATGGCCAAAATGGTTGGTGCTTGATGAAAAATCCACCTCCATACCCCGTAGGAAACCACAAACTCCACAAAATCCACAAATACCCGTGCATGCCTTGCCTATAGCTAGACAAACATTAGACCCCATGCTCGTGGAGTTTATGAAAGCCCTTCCACCCTTCGTCCGAGTCTTTTATGATTTGATATCCTCGCACGACAAGAATGCATGCTATGCCTTTCTTGGAAATGAAAGGTGCTTTACCATGACAAAGGACATCCACGTACCATGGGAGGATTTTGAATATTTCTGAAATTTCAATGAACTTCCCGCCACCATTCTTTGCCTCAATCAAATGTAAGCCATTTGTATGTGTTTCATGAGAATACTCAATTATCAAACCATATATGATTACATCCTCGTCATGATTGTCTACTACATTCACAGGTTCTTGCATCACCATGCCTATCACCGGAGCAAGCATTTCATTGGATTTTTGCATCCAATGCATTTGCAAGCTAGTATGGAGAGCAATAGGCAAAGACTTGATTACTTGAATTCTACTCTCTCCGACAAATCAAAGAAAATATGGATCGGACCATATCTCGAGAGGTATACCTTACAATTTGCTCTATTACTCATGCTAAATATATTGTATTTGCTCTACTGCATTCTTTTTTTATGACCATTATGCTTTCATGTGATTTGTAGTGATCATTGGAGCTTTGTTGCAATAATACCCGCTTTAAAGCAAGTATATTGGATAGACCCACTCCACCGCCCTCCATCACGAACATTCGCCGATCTCCTTGATAATGCAATTCTTCAAGTGAATGACAAAACACTCCTCTACTTCCACCTTATAAACATTCGGGTAAGATGTTGTGCTCATGCTATCACGTCCTTTCAAAAATCAACATTTGCGTTTAAAGTACCATAAGTATAGTAATGTTTTATGTTTTAAACACTTTTGTAGTCTAGGAAGCAATCATCGAACTATGAATGTGGCTATTACACAATGATCTTTGGTTTGATGGTGGTGGATGGTGTTCAAAAAGACATGCTAGATCTTCTAAAGGTACGCTACACGCGTCTAATCTCATTTATATTCGTCGAGATTTCCTAATAAGCGGTATTTTCAATCATAGGTATTCAAGGATGATATCACTCCTTTCTCCTTGCAAGAACTTAACGACGGAAGAGACCAAATGGCTAAATATCTGGTCCACAGCCGTGCGTTTACCATTGCAAGGCCACAGGTCCCTAACCTCCCCAAGGCATGAAAAAGTATTGTCCCTCTTTTTGGTAGGGGCTTGACATTAGTATCGCACTTGAGTGCTTAGGTTATGCATCTTTAGCATTAGTATAGGGGCGTTGGATTTGAATTTGACAGGTTTATGTTGAGTCGGGTATCCCGATTCATGTTTCGAAAGAAACGGGTCAATTTTAACAAATAATTACACAATTCTGTCTTGCACGCAAACGAATTCGCTTCCTTATTCGCTTCTTGTCGAATCCAGAAGCTAGATCGCTACCTGGCACGCCTTCTACTACAATATAACAAGCGGTCATACACACGGTTTCGCCTATACATTCGCCCACAGAAGCGACGTCGCCTGGCTACTCGCTTGCTACACTCTGTTGCGCCTGGCGTGCCTCAAACGATTTCGCCTATACATTCGCCCACAAAAGCGACGTCGCCTGGCTAATCGCTTGCTAGACTCTGTTGCCCCTGGCGTGTCTCAAACGATTTCGCCTCCCATATTCGCCTCTATAGACGAATTCAAAAGGCGAATTCGCCAACCACATTCCCTACAACAAATATGTGCACGACGTCGCCTAATATTCGCCTCTTCTGGCGGTGTCGTATCCCACTCCGCTTGTGCCCATCTGGTCTGGCTACATTTTCAGGTGGCGAGTTCGCTTTATAGTTTTGCCACCTCCAGAAGGCGAACTCGCTTTTCCTTTTCGACCACAAGCGAGATCATACACGATACCGTAACACCATGACCATTGAGTCTTTTTTCAAATTTAATATTCCCATATATTCCGGCGAATACGCCAGCGGTCTCGCCTGCTTCACCCTAGCGAGTCTAGTTACGATTTCGCTTGTGTATTATTAGAAACAAGCGACCAACACAAGCGAGTTCGCCTTAACAGGCGATCACTGGCGGCGATATCGTAACACTCACATTTACAGACACAGTCGACCTGAGGTGGCGAATTCTTAACTGGTATACAGGGCGTTTTTTAAACGCTGCACACGGCGTTTTGAACCGCCGTGCGCAGCATGCATGTTTAAGGCGTTTTGTTAACCGCCCAGAAGAAGTGCCATTTTACGGCACAACCCATTACGGCATTTCCAAAATGCCGTGAATGATACGAATGAACCGCCTAGAAACCTAAGTCCTTGCACTAGTGACGGCGCAGCGACGGTGGTGGCGATTCCATTGGCACGACGGAGGAAAGGAAGTATACAGGAAGATGGTTGATGTTGAGTAGTGTGGGATTTCTCTCACAGGAACTGATGAATATATAATGCCAAACATTTATTTTTTTAATCGTTTGGAGAAATCAATATGGAATCTAGTCAACTTAAATTAATTTCATTCATAAATTCACCTAATAACTACTCGATGAAAAATTGCAGATGGATGCCAAAATTAAATATCTTTTATTGGGAAAAATACGTAAATAAGTATAAAATATAATGTGATAGATATATACGGATCAATGATACCTATGAAACTAATATATATAAGTGTTGTAAGAACATAATAGGAAAATTCATCTCGCACGCAACTTATTAAATTTAAACCGCACGGTTTTCGCACAACTACTTAGACTTACAAAAAAGGACACATATTTGATAAGTTCATTGTAGGAATTGTGTAGTTAAGTCCAAAAAGTGTTGTAAAAGAATATTGTAAAAAATCATCTTGCACGATATAAATCGCAAGATGTCTAAATTTTAAATGCACGATTTTACAGAACTATTAAAAAATTTCTGAAAGTACACATAAATGATATGTTTTAATCTACGTACAGTGCAAGAATTGTGTGATTAAGTCTAAATATTGTGCAAGGCTAGCGTAATTGTTTGATTAGTTATTATTTATAACCCTAGTAAAATTGGATTTTATAGCGGTTCTTGTTTGAACTACCGTGAATATGGTTAAACTGGAATCATATATTTTATTCTCCGAATTGTTAATAATTAAATCCTATTTTTAATTTAGTGCACAATTTTTCCTCCACACGTAAAAAAAACAGAGAAATATAGAGACGCACATAGTTGTAACTTATCAAATTATTTTTCTTAATTAATCAACTGCTCCGTCGTAGCATTTTACTGGTTAGTATTTTTAGCTACATTTTTTTGCAGCGTCTGAGGAGCAGGAGCAACATAAATTACAATTAAATTCATCGCTGGATGACACTCCAGTTTTCGTTGCAACAATTAATCGATCCATTGAGTGCTTTGGATCTGCTAGTGAAGGTGTTTTTTTTTCTGTCTGCTTTGATTTGCAAATATGATTTGCCTCTCAGATTTCTATATGGTTGCACTTAACTTTCTAGAACTGTAATCACCTCCTTGCATTCATAGCATACAATGATATACAATATCATTCTAACTTATTCATTTACACTGTGTAAAAAATAAGTGTTGTAACAACATATATAATAATATTTTTTTATTTCACACGTATAATTAATGTTTAATTTAAATCGCGCGATTTTTGCACAACCTACTTACAGAACTTACCAAATATGACACATAATTGATAAGTTCTTAGCTATGGTGCATGAATTTTGTAATTAAGTTCGAATATTGTGTGGGATTAACAAATTAATTAGTCTTTTTTCTAACCCTAGTAACTTATAAATAAGGTTTTACAACGATTCTTGGTTGAATTCCCGTGAATATGGTTTCTAAAATAAAATATATGAACGGAGATTTTTGAGAAATGAAGTGAATGGGCTTCCTTCATTGCACCAATTAAGTATTTTGACATCCCTAGTAAAATAGGGTTTTGTAGCGGTTCTTGAATATGGTTTTAAAAATAAAAATCTAAGAATAGCAGCTTTTTGAGAAGTACAGTTTAGTACCTCCCCTTTTTTCTCTCTCCAAAAACTCCCAACCCGCCCAGCCCCCTTTTTTCGCCCAGTTTTTCGCTTTGGCCGGCGCCTCTCGCCGGGCCGGAGGTGACCTCCCCACCCCCTACCCAATAAATTCAAACCACCCCCCTATGTAACCCCTCTCTACCGAAACCACCCCTCTTGCTCGACAAACTACTGTTCCAGTCGATCTGCCAGTAAAGGGCCATGGCCGGCCGGAGGTCAGGCTGCCAGCACAGATCCGGGCCGGGTCCGTCGGACGGAGCGGGTCGCAACCGCTCCCAAGCCGCAGATCCGGCCGATAAAGCTGCCGAAGACGCAGCTCCAGAAGATGCCGACGGAGACCAAGGAGGTCACGAGTTTCAGATCCGACGGATCCGGACCCGGGCAGCCGGAAACGACGAGTATGCTCTCCACCGACGAGACGAGCACCTCCACCGAACACGGGAAGACACCCAGAAACCGACGCCCCGCGCAGCACGCCCAGGAAGCTGCTGGAAGCAGGAAGTGGGCCGGACATATCCGAGCCAGATCGGTGGACCCCTCTGGGCAGAAGGTCAACGCTCGGTCGGCTCGGGCGGCTCGGTCGGCTCGGGTCGGCTCGGTCGGCTCGGGCCGGGCTTATCTGGACATGTTTATACTGGAATTGGCACAATTAGAGCGAGAAGGTGGTTTTACTTCTTTTTTCCTTTTTAAAATTTATTTTCAGTCTTTTTGGTTTATGATCTTAGATACAGGGTTTTTGTGATTTGTTTCTCTTCTTGATGATGGACTATATCACTTCTAAAGGAGAAATTCATATGGCAATCTCTGATTATAGTTCTAGATGAATTTTTCTTAGTTTTCATGGCTAGATGTAAGTCCGGTATGCTTATGAATTACTATATTGTAAGCCCTGAAACACAATCAGGAACTCCCTTTTTCCATGTACCGCAACGTGATTGAGGGGTATAAGTAGAGGGTTTTTAATTTAATAGAACCGCCTGTCTTGGCACTGTTAATTGAGAGGGTGAATTCTTTGGAGCCCTAGAATGCTGTACATTGGTGAAGTGTCTAAATTCAAGAGGAGGAAGAAAATCTGTTAATTTGTGCTGCCCTGAGTATGGTGTTACCGCCATGAGTACGGAGAAGAATTAGATAGATATATCCTTAGAAACTTCTTCTAACCTCAACAAATTGTAAGCCTATTTTGGCAACTGATATTGTTCTTAATGGAAAAGGGAGAACACCCTTAAAACCCCGTCATCGACGATTTAAATTTAAAAAAAATGAGGAGTACAGTTAATGCGCATTCATCATTGTCCCAATTTCCACAAGTCAAATTAACTTTAACTTAAGTCCAGAAACCAAATAAAATGCAATGATGTTAATGATGACTTGATTTCTGGACATTTCAAAATAATAGATCACATAAGATAAGTTCAAATTCTAGGGTTTTTAGTGGTGATACCAGGCCCAGGCCCAACTACTCGGCAGTAGCATGGGCTCGGCCCACTATGAGGAAAGCTAGTTTGGCAGTATCCGGGTTCGTACAACTCGGATAGGGACAAGCACACTAGAAGACACTCAGAGCATGGACCACATGGAGAGCATGGGTTACTGTATAAATAGTGCTCCTCAACACTGTTCCAAGTAAGTATCTTCTCATTATTCTAGTGATTACCCCCTTTTCTCTCCCGGAATCCATCTTTCATCATCACGCCGGAGGGTCTACCCTCGGGTACCTCCCGGGGCTCTGTCTTGTAGGGCTAGGTCATTGGATCAGGGATCAGGGGACTACTCGGACTGACCAGGCGGGCAGTATTAAGTTGGCATCCTGTTATCCCCATCATCTCCTCCCTGGGTATGTACACAAGTGGCGCGAACTTTTGGCACATGAAGGCCCGAATGGTAGTCACCAGGGAGCAAGAACAGTGGCCAGAAAAATCTTAAGGATGGGGTATTATTGGCCTACCATGTTTGAAGATTCGCAAGACAGGGTTCGCTCGTGCCTTCAGTGCCAAAAGTTCGCGCCACTTGTGTACATACCCAGGGAGGAGATGATGGGGATAACGGGTGCCAGGCCTTTCAGTAGATGGGGACTGGACCTGGTCGGACCCTTCCCCACTGCCCCTGGCAGCTTGAAGTACCTGATTGTGGCTATTGACTACTTTACCAAGTGGGTTGAAGCCGAACCCTTGACCAACATTCGGGGGGCTACCTGCGTGAAGTTCTGCTGGAGGGACATAGTCTGCCGGTTTGGGGTGCCGAGGGCTATAGTAACTGACAATGGGGCACAGTTTGAAAACGATCCTTTCAAGACCTGGTGCGCGAAGTATGGGATAAGCCAAAAGCTCACGTCAGTATATCATCCGCAGGCTAACGGTCAGGTGGAGGTGACTAACCAAACGATAGTGAACGGGATTAAGGCCCGACTCCAGGGTGCAAAAGGAAACTGGGTACACAAGCTCCCGAGCGTTCTATGGGCCCATCGGACTACAGAAAGCTCAGCAACCGGAGAGTCTCCCTATAGCTTAACCTACGGCTCGGAGGCAGTGATTTCGGCTGAGATCGGTGTTCCAAGTCTCTGGACAGCCGAGCCAGTTGCCGAGGACAAGAATGAGGAAGAGTGTAGAACGAACCTGGACCTGCTGGAGCAAAGGAGGGAGAAGGCGGCCCTGCATGAGGCCAAAGTCAAGGAAAAGGTGAAGAAATACCACGACAGGAGAGTGAGAAAGGAGCAGTTCAAGGTAGGAGACAAGGTGATGAGGCGAAACGACAAGAGTCGCCGGGAGCAGGAGGGTAAGCTGGCACCCAATTGGGAAGGACCGTACCGGGTGACAGAAGCCCACCCGGGCGGGAGTTATGTGCTAGAAGATTCAGCGGGGAAGGGTATCCCCCGAAGGTGGAACATAGCGAACCTCAGGCGGTTCCATGAATAGTCTCTGGCACTAGATGGCTAGATAGAGTAGCCTCTGGTACTAGATGCCTAGGTAGGATAGCCTCTGGCACTAGATGCCCAGGTAGGAACTGATCCGGGCGTCAGATGCCCGGCAGAGAAGCCCTGAGGTCGGATGGCCGAAAGGTAGGTAGGAGGACCCTCTGGCGCCGGACGCCTAGGGAGTTTTTGTAACAGGGGCATGCCTTTTGTTTGATTTTAATGAAAGAAGAAATACGAGTATCATGCGTTTGGAATTAAACGACACAAAAATTAAAATCTGTTATTATAAAATGAAAATTATTATACATAGTCTTCAACCACACAAAAATGTTACACAGCAGGAAGCTCTATTCTATCTAGGGGCTCCTGAAGTAGAGGCTTCGCCGGGAGGGATTCCCCTGGTCTCATGCTTGCTTCTTCGGACAGCCTGTTCTAACATCTGCTATTCCTCGTCCTGATTCCGAGGTATGTCCGGGTTGTCGCTTTGATCACTCTCCGGCTCAACTTCCGGCTCGGGTGTAAGGACAGGAACCCTGCTAGAAGTACCCGGACCCCCTGTTCGGACTGTGAGTTGTCTTTGAATTCGTTGCTTGGTCGAAGTACTCCCGGTTTCAGCGGCCTTCTGCTTCCACTTTCGGTCATTGCGAGCCGAGTGTGAACCAGTAGCAGGGGAGGGGCCGGGTCTCTGATTAATGGTTGAGGTACCCTCCCGAGTAGGGTATCGGGCGCGGAATCTGGCAGCAACCGCCCGAAATCTGGCTAGGCGCTGTTCAAAAGCTTCAAGATCCAGAAGCTGAGGAGCTGTTCGTAACGCTCGTAGGCCAGATCGACATCTTCCAGGGGAGGTATTTGGGACATAGAGGGTGGAACTACGATCCGATTCAGAATGTTTTTCCTCCAGCCCATAGCCGCCTGATAGGCTGCTGCCCAGACGCCGGATGTCCTTTCGGAACTTTCCATCCAGGCGATGAGGTCAGCAACCGCTCGGGGAATGTCGGTCAACAGAGGAATGTCGACCGCCCCCTGGCGAAGTCCCAGCAGATGGTAGGAGAGAAGAACCAGTACCAGTTGCTGCTGCAGGGTCCGGTTCCTAGTTGCCAGCTTCTCGTTCTCTACTTCAAGTGCGGTAGCCTGTTTTCGGAGCTCAGTTTGATTCTGCATCCGCATGCACTTGTTATAGTATAGCCGGACATCATGCCACACCTCGTCCAATTCTTTTTGGATCCGGACCTGGAAGTTATAATGTTGAGCCTCCTTCTCAGATAGGACTTGGTCGAACTCGAGAACCCGGTCAATGCTCTCGAAAGCAAGTCTATAGCACTTTGGCAAGGATCCAAAGTCCTCCTGGATTTGGAGCAGGCAGGTATCAGGCAGTCGGCGTCAGTAAACTCAGAAACAAGGGGACCGAGTCCTCCCTCGGACAGAAGATCAGTCAGGCTCGGACAACCGTTTCCAACTCGTACCGGGGAAGGGACCGGGGGGTTAAGGGCCCAAGGTAGCTCCTGGACATGGCAGAGGCTGGGTTAGGATGAAAATTTACAAAAAAAAAAAAGAGACAAGTCAAGAAACAAAAGGGGAAAACAGAGCAAGAGCAATGAAGAAGACAAGTGTAACAAAAGTTCTTTATTGATAGAAGTGAAGTTTCGGTAACAAGATACATAAAGATGAAAGAAGAAAAGAATGTAAAATCTAACTAACATTCGAAGGGGCTCCCTTCTGTTGGTCGTCCCTGCCACCGCTGCTGTCACTGTCCGAGTCATCCCCGGAACCATCAAAGACTAGAGCAGGAGAAGGGGGCATATCAGTAGTCCAGGGGGTCTCAGGGCCAATTTTCGGGGACGAAGAGGACTCAGCTTCCAGATTTTTCGAGTTGAATAAGCCCCGGTAGTACCCGTACATGGTGCAGTACTGGGTGAAATTCTCATCTTCGGGCAAGTCCGATCCGGAGACTAGAGCAGGAGGAAGAGGACCCGGCAGCCGAACCACATCAGTCGACCAGCTTCGGACATCTTCGGTCGACATTTGGTTCTCTCGCAGAGCCTCCCATAACTTGGGAGATAGGCACTTCATCCCGCCCTTCTGAAGAGTGTTCACCAGATGCAGTTGCTGGTCCTCGGCGTTCGGGTTGAACCATTGCTTCTTGAATGAAGGTCTGATTGTGGGAGGAAACCAACCCCGGACCTGCATATAAGTATTATGACACTGACGGACATTGGCGGCGAGGTTGAGATCGGTCAGGCGGAGCGACAGGGTCTGACTCGCCAGGACCTTGTCAACAACAGCCTCGGCGAACTCCGGACGCTCTTTGTAGCTCGCCTCTCGAGCAACCTCCAGTTCCTTCTCCAGGTCGCTCGCCTTTGCCCGAAGCTGAGCCGACGCCTCCTTCTCGGATCAAAGTTCTTCTTCCATCTCGGCTTGAAACTCTACTCTTTTCCCTCCAAGTGACGAGTGAGGAAAACAGAGAGAGCAGCTTGGAAATCAGGGGAGTTGGCGAACTCGGAGCTGAGGGTCCGAACCTACGAGAAGAAACGTTAATAAAAGTTAACGTTAACAAGGATAATATCAAGGCAAATGGTATAACAATACCTGCTGGTATGAAGATGAGACAGGAGAAGTGTTGGCGCGGGACAAAGGAGGAGTCAGGGACTCACTGGTCAGAGGCTATTTCCCGCCCTTCTCGGAATTCTCTCCTTTTCGTTTTGTTGGGCAGAAAGGAGTCGGGGGAGGAATCTCAGGTGCCGAGATGGTGGTGTATCTGGAGGCCGGGGATCTCCCATCCCCGGGCGGAGACCACATAGGCTTACCACGACCGAATGGACACCCCAGACGACCAGTATCCTGGACCAAGGTGACAGGATGTCGAAAAGGTTCGGGCGGGTTCTCGGTGCCGGCAGGATTCCGAACGGTCTCCTGCTGGGCCATAACCTCGGGGATAAACTCCTCCTGATGAGTGATATCCTCTATCATAAAGGGACCGAGATGGGGCGTCCCCGAAGTAAGAAGAGGGTTACGAATAGAGGGGTCATGAGTCTCCCCCGTCTTGTTCTTGTCCTGCTGACGCTCCTGCTGCGAGTTAGGGTCGGCCAGCTGGTTCTGAACGGTCTCCTCCGTCTTGTTCTTATCCGGCTGATGTTCCTAATGCAAGTCAGGGTCGGCCAGCTGGTCCTGAGCGGTCTCCCCCGTCTTGTTCTTGTCCAGCTGACGCTCCTGCTGCGAGTTAGGGTCGGCCAGCCGGTTCTGAACGGGCTCCTCCGTCTTGTTCTTGTCCTGCTAATGCCCATGCCCCTAATGGGCAGTTTTCCTCCTCATGTCCCCTTTGGCCGCCTCAGACTCGGCCCCGCCCCCTGCCGTGACGACCTTCCTGCTTTTCTTCTTCGGGATTGGCACCTCAGGGTCGTTGTCCACAGTGGAAGCTATAGGGAGGGGATAGTCAGGCAGAGTTTAAGTTAATAAAAAATAGAAATACTGAAATAAAAGAGAAATGAAAGGGTCTGCCTAAAACTGGCCAGATAACGACCCAACGGCTGTCCCGAAAAACATTAGCCGGGTATATCACCCGGGGGAAGAAGTAGAGAGAGTTGCCGGCCAGCCAATACTGGTCCAGGTTAAGGGAATCGGAGGACAAGGTAGCATGATTGGACAGTTGCGTGTCAGGAAGGAAGGCTTCCCGGACGTTAACCACAACACTGTTATTCCAACCGGGGACCCTGTATCGCTTTGGATTGACCTTCATATAGCCCTTCGCCTGCCAGTTCTTGGCCGAGTCTTTCTTGCAATGATGAAGTCCTGAACACCAGGACGCGCCTGGACGGTGTATATCATCTCCTTGCCCGGGCACCTGATGAGCATGTAGAAAGACCTCCAAAGATTGAAGGCAGGGTCAATCCTGCACCAGAGGCTCCTTACAAGAAAACCCATCATCACTGGGACAACGTTCAGATGCATCTGGGTCGGTGAGATCTTGTAGAACTCCAGGAACTGGGAGTACAATGGGGGGAAGGGAAGGCTTAACCCCCACATGAAATAGATCCGGGGGATACATCGGACGGACGTCACAGACTCTTCGGCTGAGACAGAGGCCATCTGAGTGTCTAAAGGTACAGGGACCCCCATACTGCTGAGACACTTAGCGGTCCAGACGTCGGTTTGAAGTGAGGGGGCCCGGACGGTGTCTATCTCCCTCTGTGCCCGATTCTTGGAGCGCTTGAATTTCGGAGCAGAAGGAGACACGTTGCTGCAAAGGTAAATCGGCTTGTAGGACGCCGACGAGCCAACAGACTGCGAGGCAGAGGGAGCAGTGCTCGCAAGAGAGTAGGCGACGACAACCTGGGGCTGGGCATCAGAATGAGCATTGTTGGCCGCCATGACGATGAAGAAGAGAGAGAGTATGGAGATTTGAAGAAAAGCAGAAAAACTTCGAGATTTGAAAGCGATTGATAGAATGGCCTATTTATAGAAGACGGATAAAAGAAAATGAAAACGCAGCGATTAAATGGGATCGGGAAGCGAGAAAATAATAATGACAGTTATTAATTATCCTCGAAAAAGGCGCGCCCGTCCCATCATTGTCGGGCAGGGAAGGGAATACAGAAAACCAATCCTTCCGTCCTCGGATCAGGTTAGTTCTCACCCTCGGCCGAAAGAACCGGCTTCCGGGGGGCTAGTGGTGATACCAGGACCAGGCCCAACTACTCGGCAGTAGCATGGGCTCGGCCCACTATGAGGAAAGCTAGTTTGGCAGTATCCGGGTTCGTACAACTCGGATAGGGACAAGCACGCTAGAAGACACTCAGAGCATGGACCACATGGAGAGCATGGGTTACTGTATAAATAGTGCTCCTCAGCACTGTTCCAAGTAAGTATCTTCTCATTATTCTAGTGGTTACCCCCTTTTCTCTCTCGGGATCCATCTTTCATCATCACGCCGGAGGGTCTACCCTCAGGTACCTCCCGGGGCTCTCTTGCAGGGCTAGGTCATTGGATCAGAGATCAGGGGACTACTCGGATTGACCAGGCGGGCAGCATCATTTAGTACATTGGTGGAGCAACATTTTCTGGACTACATATCATAATACTGCAGCCAATGATTCATTATATATACTTTCTATTCATAACGTCATATATATATATATGGAAAAGGATCAAGAGATTTCCTTATTTTTACTCCAATTTTCACTCAAAATCCTAACTTTTGAATTTGATTTAATCTAGTGGTCATAATTAAATCTATTTTAATTCAATTAACTTTAATTAATTTCATTCCCAAAATTACATTTCTTACTTTTTCTTCTTTTTCCATCGAATTAAATCAAGTCCCTCCACAACAAAATAGTCCTTCTCCGATCCAGTTATCTCTCCCTCCACATCAAAAGTCCTTCTCTGATCCAGTCCTTTTCAACTTCCGGCGCCAAAGATGTCGATGAGTTCACGATAAATTTCTCATTCACCGTATCATCAATCTCTTGGTGGTTCTCTCATACCCTTCCACTATTCTTTATGCTCCCCGAAATTCAGAGAACTTACCGGCGAGATTGACATATATATATATATATATATATATATATATATATAAAGGTCTGATTTTTATGAATCAGGGTCTGAATTTCATGATCAGAGTCTGAAGTTTATGAATCAAGTCTCTTGATCCCTCCCCATACATACATGTCTCTGGAGATTATTAGCAGAGAGTGGAGGAAGGCTCTGCTGGGAAGGGCGGCGCTTTCTGGGTTGGAAAGATTCCGGCTAGATTGCCATATATATATATATATATATATATATATATATATATATATATATAAAGGTCTAATTTTTATGAAGAACTTCCACCACCAGAACTTGACATATATATTTTACTCTTTATTAGTATGCATAACTTTAGATTAATGTATCTAATTTTCACAATTTATCAATGTAAATGTACTGATAATTTACCCTCCATCTTGAGACCCAGGGTCTATTCCTCCAGGATGGGTTCAATAAAAATGAGTGTGAAGAAAATCAAGCCATCTGACATAAATATTTTACTCTTTATTATAATTAGTGTGCATGCCTTTAGTAACTATCTCATTTTTTACAAGAGTAGTGATACATGCAGGTACATGTTTACTAATGCAGGTCCAAAATATAATATTTTGGATGCACTAGCACAATTCAGGGCCACATATTGTATTTTTCAGACCTGCATTAAGTAAACATGGACCTGCATGTATAATTTCTGTTTTTACAATGTACCCGTGTAAATGTGTATGTATAACGATCTTTTATGGCATGTATAGTTTCTGTGACAAAACCTTGAGTGTCATTGATGGGGACAGTGCCGGTCCTGGGTTTTTTAGGCCCGAAGCGAACAAGTACAAAAGAGGCCGTAATATATTTAATACGTAGTAAATTTTACGAAGTTGAAAAAATGCTAAATATCAAAATAAGATACAACAATTCAATTATTCAATTCAATCTACTTGCTTCTACGGAAGAAAATTTACTATTCAAAATTTTTAGAATCAAGATCTTTAACTAATTCACTTTCAATGGAAAGTGTAGCTAGTCCACTCAACCTATGATTATTCAATTCAAAATTGCTTACAATCACTTTTTATGGCAATATATAAACGATTTTGATTTGAATGTGAAACCTTAGATTTAGATATGAAATTATCCAAATTAGCAAGAGAGATTGAAAGACACCAAACTCAGTTTTGTACTTGGTGGATGGAGCGGCCGGAGGAGAAGAAAGAAGAAAAGAGATAGAAGAAGATAGAAAGACTCTTAATTATTAAACTCTTTTCTATTAAAATTTTAAAATTTTAATTTTACATGGAAATATGGAATATTAGTCTAAATATAGAAGAAGAAGAAGAAGAGTTAATTATGAGTTTGTTATTTTTAACCACGGGCCCACGCGGAATTAACATTTAATTTTCAGTTTAATTTAATTAATTTTTATATATGCCTATATACTAACACTACTAAAAATACGGCCCTATTTTTTGGCCCAATTTGGGGGCCTCAAGCAAGGTAGTAACTTGCTTCCCTATTGGGCCGGGCCTGGATGGGGATATGAGCTAAGGCCCATCTGAGAGTCCAACCCAGAGTGCCTATGACGTCAATTAGAATGGCTCCATCCGGGGACAATGAGTACGTGATAACGACCGGTCCCCTGATGAGCACATAGGCCTGGCCTGCCTTGGCTGGATTCAAATGATTCCACCCTTATATATATTGCATCCAACTCAAGGAGAAATATGCTCTATCAGATCAAAATCACACCCATACAATTCATATTCTCTCTCCTATTCAAAAGCCCATCTTTCATCATCACGCGGAAATAGCTACCCTCGGGGCATCTCCGGGGTCTGATTCACAGGGATTAGGTGAGAGACAACTGTACGGACTCCGTGATCGGACTTTCCAAACAGTTTCCTCCGTACGGAATCAGAATGAGCACCAGAATGGTAGTATCAATTCGCACAACACTTTCTTCATCTCAATTAAGCTAAAGTCAACATTGAATTCACGAAACACCAAAAAAGAAACTTAAATGACAGATTTGGAGTGATAGAAAATATTAGGTTTGTATATTCCACTAGTGAAAACCGCCGTGTTCAGGTGCCAATTCCACTAGTGAGCCTACATGGTTTTGTCACACTTATTATAATCGATCTTTCCCATAAATTCATAGATTAAGCAAAGCGGCTCGAGTGTGGGGGCAGTCGTGATATAACTACCAGGATCATTACTAGCTTTAGTGACAATTCTATCCCACGAATACATTTTTCAAAGGACATGTTCGCGATCCTTTAGTTGATATAGTTGATCCAACGACAAGGGCTCGTAAGAAGTTAAGGGATACTGCTCTCGATGCTCTTGTCATACATAATGCAAGTTGGATCTGTAAAATATATGTTGTTTGATCAAGCATTCATGCGAGGTCGAATTCGAGAACGAATTCTATCCAATCTTCTGAGAATGATACAGATCAAGTTGGGCTTAATAATATGGAGCATTGGATTTGCAAGTAGTAAGATCCAATATCAATACATTGGCAAATTGGAAAAGTTTAACTCGTTTTCATATGGATTCTGGTTAATTTCCTTAATTATACCTAGTATTCTAAATAGGATTAAGGAAAATATTTACATGTTTTGTAATAGAATAGAATTTATGAGCTCTTATAAATAGGGCATCAAACCATTGTAATAGATAGTTTTCGATTTGTTTTTGATTTGTTTTTGATTTGATACAAAAGTTTGTTGAGAGTTTTCTCTTTCCAGAGAGATGAGTTTTGAACCTAAATTCTAGATATTCTCTTAATATATAGATTTAGAAGGCGATTTCTACCTAGGTATTCGTAGTACTAAATAGGTAGATTTTATTGGGTTACTTTGGTTACTTTTTGGTAAAGTTTCCGCTACGTCAATACAAGTTCATGATGAAGATCCAAAGAAGACTACGAGAGTATTCTGGTTGAACAAAACTCTCAATTCTGAAGATTCAAGTCATGGACCTGATTGAAAAGTCTTAAAAAAACTGACTGGGCATTCAGTTAGTGGGTTGGTTCAACAATAGTTCACTTTATTAGTTTGGCATTTATAGGATTTTAGAATTGAAATTCGTTCAGATATTCATCATATATATGATTGAGTTTTAATTATAGTTAAATATGTTTTAGCTTGCAAAAGCTGCCATAACAGTTTCCTTTTGGGTTAAGATGTTATAGGAGTGAGGTGGTGAGAGCCCAACCCAAAGGCAGTGGTCCTGCTCGTTTGTCCTCATCCGGGGACAAGTCATATTCATGTCCTTTGTATCCCCGGGTACTGCCATTCTAGCTGGCGTCACTTATGGACCGGACCACTACTTGGGCTGGAGCTAAGGATGGGTCAAAGCCCATATCACCAATGGCGACGACAGTGGTCCTGGAGATGGCAAGAAGAAGAAACAAGTTGGTTAGATAAACCTTTTTTCCCTTGTGTTTGCCTCGTATTTGTAATAGAAATTTCATTTTTCTTTTTCTAAATGAAATTTCCTCTTTTTCATTTATTTTTTCCTTTCTCATACTTCCCTTCGAGTTAGTCATCCTTTTTCCTTCTTCCTTAGGGATATGCCGGATACCCTGCTGGTGGTACTCCCGGGTACAACCCATATCCATGCACATCCATGCCTCCTCTCCAATCCTCAACCCTGGGTGGACTCCCAGACTTGGATTTGAGTCCGCAAAGTAATATAATGGACGAGTGCGATTCATGACCCGATCCATATTAATTAATATTGGAGGCTGTCTTACTACTCATTGAGTTGTTACCACCGGAGGTCCCACACTAACCACGCTCGCAGCTAGGGGCGGTAGCGTACCTACGCCTGCCCCGGCAGTTCCCGACCCCGTAGGGTGCCTTACTGTGATTGCTTTTGATATCGGGGGCTGTCCGGCTACAACTGTCCCTGTTACAGAAGGGGGAGGCCCCGAGGCTTTTTCCGAGGATGGAGATGGTCCTGTCACCGGTGAAAACATCAAAGTCGGCCCTTGTCTCTGCGTCAACCACCATTGATACCTTTCCCTCGGCCTCTACGAACTCTCGCAGGTTCCTCTCCTCTTGATTTTCCTCTTTCTCTTCTCCCTCATCGTCAGGGGTTGGCGGCTCCTCATGCGATGGCCCCTTACCCTTCCGATTTCAGTCTCTCCTCTGCTGCAATGTGGGGTCTTCCTTGACCCACTCGTCCTCCTCCCTCAGGACCGGGTGGGCACTGGAGAAGAAACCCTCACATCCCTCCTTGCTAGCCTTCCTTTAGGCAGCATCTGAGTATATTTCAGGACGTAACTCGGTTCCCACCGAGCGTGCCAACTTGATGCTGCCCGCTTGGAGGCCCAAGAAGATCCCTTCTCCTACTCCCGCTTACCTAGATCTACAAGATAAGACCCCGAGGTATCCGAGGGCAGAACGTCCAGTGTGATAATAAAATGTAGGTCTTGGGAGAGAAAAGTTTATTCACTAGTCGAATGAATATAAATCACTTATTTGAAATAGTGCCATGGGGCACCATTTATACTGCTCCCTCTTTCCTCCAGGTGGTCCATCTGTAACATAAATCATCACTTGCTATCCTCTTCCGGGTGGTCCATTCTCGGGTCGCTCCACAGTGGTCGATCTCATTATAGATCTAGGCCTTATTACCTCATTATAGATCTAGGCCTTATTACCTCATTATGAGTTGGGCATGGTATCACTAGTATCCTAGGTTGGCATATTTATATGACAATGTCGAACCTAAATACTGGGTGGTAATAAAGCAATTCAGACTCAGATACAATCTATCATCCATGTTAATTATAAATCTTGGAAAATCTAATCATTTAAATGGTTTAGTATATTCGTACTCAGGGAGAGTATCTACGCTAAACATGATGGTTTCATGAAAATTGAATCCTAATGTTTCTTTTTTGAAAAATGAAAAGGCACGAGCATATTTTATTTTAATGATATCTTTGGAAGGTTCTATTTGTCAAAGCACAAACTTTGATGGCTGGCAATAGTTTGAAACCGTAAGCTATAAATTTAGCTACTGACTTGGAAGCAACATATTTGGTAATCATCAGAGTTCATGAGGTGAAAATAGATTTATTAGTACTACTCAAGATTTTGAAGAGGAAATATAAATAAGACACTTTGGAGGCTAACAATAGTTAATAGAGTTGTGTACTCCTCGAATATTATTAACTTGTAATGCGAGGTTAATAGATGGCATGATTTTAGTGGTACAGTTCATTTGATATCTTTGGATAGTTACTTGTCAAATTGTAAACTTATTGGGTTTAAGATTTTTAAATGGTTATAAGAATATAATAAAATTTCCACCGTAAATTTGGAGGTCTAAATAAAATATTGTGTTTAATTTCCAACACGGTTCCCTGATCATCTTTATAGTATTTATTTTCAAGTTAAAGTTAATTTGACTAGTGTACATTGGGACAATGATAGATGTTCGTTAACTGCTCAATAGATTGTCGTCCCTCCCTACATTTAATTTTCGAAAACATATTCACAAAAGTTCAACCAAAATTCACTATATAGCCTTATTTTACTAGGGTTATAAAATTATTAATTAAACGAAATTTGGACTTAATTACACAATTCCTACATTATAGCTCAGAACTTATCAAATATGCGTCCTCTCGGTAAGTTTTCTGTAGGTCGTGCATAAATCGTGTAGTTTAAATGTAAACAATATTGTGCGTGCAAGTTGAATTTTCTTATTATATTCTTACAATACACATTCTTTTAATCAAATGCAGTTACACACTGCAAAGTAACAAGTCCAGATGATACAATATATCCCCATATCTGGATTCTGGGCATGAAAAAGCAACAAATAACAGAGGACAGGAAAATGAACTAGTCATGAAAATTAATTTAGATTCCAGATTTACGGAACTCAGATGCCCCATGAGCAAAATGACAACGATCACCAGAATTTCAGTCGAGATCCTCACCGGTGCAGGAGATGATGGACGTTGAAGATTATTCTGTGGCCGATTATTCTGTGTCCAATTGGATGAAACTATGAGTGAATATGCGAATGCGAGTCTGATCTGAAAGTCTGAGAGTGATTTTACAGGTAAATTAATGTTTAGAAAACTAAAACTAATAAATTTTTGTTGGTTTAATTTAGGTTTTATACACGATTCTTAATTGATTATGATTTTATTTTCTTGTATATTTAATCAGGTGGGCATCGGAGGGCGACATCGGAGATATATATGATTTGTATCTTCTATTGTTATGTTTTGATGGATGTTGAAAATTATGAACTAGTGACGACTTATTTACTTTCTACTCAATCATATAATTCTCTATAAATTTTATATGGGTTGATAATCAGTATATGCACGTTTTTTTAATGGTTATGCACGTTTTATTATTTTTGTTCATTGTATGATAATAAATGTTCGCGTGCGCGTCCGACATGCAATCTTAGTTTTGTACAAATTAAATATATATCTCGCACAATACATTATATATATATATATATATATATGTATATATATATTTCATTCGAACTATTCTTGCGCAGTTGCTTTTAAACTATTGAAAACCATATATGCAATTTTAGAAATTAAAAAATTCAATGCATGAATCTATAAATCTTTGTGAAAGATTGATAGTAATAAGTGTGACAAAACCATGTAATTAAGCGCATTCATTAAATTTTCTGAATTTTAAATGTGCACGTGTATTTGTTCAGTATTACATATGTATCAGCCTTGCCTGACCGATTATTGCACTTCTAATGCACCAATAAATATTGATTAGTTTGAGGAGAGTTGTATAATTAGAAGATATAGTTTGCACAATTTTTTTTATCATGAGTTCACCACAACGTGATTGTTAAGGAAATTCAGATAACATATATCAGGTTAACTAAAAATCTTGGAAGAATGATAAGCTCCTTGGTCATTAACAAGGCTTCTACACAATCATACTCAGGTTGAGAACCTAAGCAAGACAAGAACTTTCATGGAAACTCTTGCTAATTATTTTGCTAAATTGAATTTTGATTTTTCGTTTTTGAGAAATGAAAAGACATGAGCAAGTTTTATTTTAAGAGATGCCTTTGGTAGGCTTTATATGACAAAGCACTACCTTTGAAAACTGGTGATAGTTTGGAACTAGAAGCTGTAACTTTAGTTTTTGATTTTGAATGAGTATATTTTTGTGGGAAATGAATTTCATGGTGCTGCATAAGTGCGGGTGTCTTATCTTAGAAATTGACAACAGTTAATTGAGTTATCTAGTCTCATCAGAGTAAATCACACTTAATGTTTTTTGATATTCTTAGAGAGACTAATGTTAAACCCGACTCTTTAGCTATATAATAGTAATTAAATTTGAAACAACACAAAATTTTAATTAGAGAAGTCTACCGAAACAATTAATGGTCTTGTAGAATTAGACTGTCCGATGTTTTCCTATTTGAGACGCAAAAGGTGATTTTTGTTGCATTCTTATCTTTGGAATGAATAAGGTTACTTTTTATGTTTTGGTAAAAAATGAAGCTACGAGAAGTTGTGTTGGATTCAAGGTTGTGATGCTAAATCATGGCTCAATCACGGGATTGAACTTAGTGAAGTAAGACAAATTTCACATTTGCTCTTATAAATGTAGCACTAGCACCCCAGTCACCTTTCATGTGCTAAATTTTATTTCGATCGTCGATTCACTAAACTGCGGATGAAAGAGAATTTAATGTGCAGCAAATTTATGTTTCGTGTTGATGATTGGTAACCTGTAACGCGTGGTTAATACATGACAGAGTTCTAGAGCGCGTTCTCTCATTTAGGTGATGTCATGTACTATAGAACCAACGCTTATAGGTATCTCTTAGTTATGAACTTATCAAGTTGTGATTTGTTGGGCTCAAACTTAAACTTATGGGTGCTTTTAAATAAAAATTGTATATAATTATCATGTTCACTTATATTAAAGTATTTTGTTAAAGATGAATAGATAGAATAATAATGACCCGAATGAAAAGTTTATTATATGAATGATAGATAATAATAAAAAAATCAAGTGTGGAACATATAGTAATGATTTTTGAAATAGTAGTGGGATTTTATGATACGTTGGAGAAAGTATGTTAGAGAGGTTTCGGAGAGGTTGTTGGAAAAGTTTTTGGAAAAGTTGGAAAATGAATTATGTAATGGTGGATGCTCTTAATCACCAATCATTATCGATTAGTTGTTGTTTTCTACATTTTCAAGATGTACTTTGAATAGTTTTGTTTTGAGTTAGGATATCAAATGTTTATACTAGGAAAATGAGAATAACGTTCATCCGCATGATTCTGATATAGCTCTTATCAGTCACCAATAAGATAATGACACGTGTACAATTGTAATGTTTTAATTGGTTAAGATATTTTTAATAAAGTTTTAAAATCCTAATCTAGAATGCATAAACCCGTCTGGGTAATGATTGAACACGTGACCCAATTATAAATCAGTTAAAAATGACGTGTCGTTATTTAGTTGGTGCCTGATATTGCCAATATCAGGATGATTCTGGTATATATTAAACTGAAGCAAAATCAATCTAATAAGGAATTGAGTTTATTGAGAGCCAATAGCTTATCCTTCCTATATTAAGGATTATTGTCATTTTTTTGTCACTTTTTAAGCCTGTTTTCGTACGTTCCCACTCTATAATTAAAACGACATCGTTTCATTGAAGGTTTAATTATTCTCTCCACAAGCTAATGACGTCGTTTTGGCTAAGGTTTTATTTTTTGTTTTACTTTTTTTTGGGTTCCGCATTTACCGTTCGACATTTTAGAGTTACCATCGCGCATTGTATATAGCCTGGTATTACACCTTATCCTTTGATTTTTTTTTAGGTGTTTACTATATACAAGTCCTGTTTACTACTGCAGGTCCAATGAAAGTGGGAAAATACCATAATTATCCTTCATTCGTTTATTAATTTTTATAAATATATTTCTAAAACTCTAACCTTGAATGGATAAATCCGTCTACATAATGATTGAACACGTGTCCAAATTATAAATTATTTTTCGTGAATTATAATAAAAAATTAAGAGGGACATAATTGTCATTTCTAATTTAATTTGGACCTGCATAAGTAAAGTGGACCTGCATTTAGAACCACCTTTTTTTATGGTTGATTCAAACTCTTTTTGTTTATGGGTTTTTATTGGAGTTTTGATGGGGTTTGATTGTGATTTGAATTGAATTTGTTGATCCAAAAAATAATTACATGCATACTTGTAATTCCCCACCAACGATGTTTGACAACGATGGGCAGCAAAATATGATGATTGAGCGGAGTGTTTTCCCAGTGAACTACGGTGACGGGCGACGAGGGCAATGGTTGATTTTTCTGTGTTAATGAGCTATGGTTGGGCGGCGGTGAAACTTCAGTCGGATGAGTTCCAGAACTATGCTGTATATTTTAGGATTTATTCCTTTGCAGGTAATTGGTATTATGTGATTGACACGGGGGATTGGAATTTTGCCCATAAATTTTGCATAACTGGTGGAAGTATATTTAGTTTATGTCCTTCGCTGCCATTGGTGCAGATTAGGTAATATAAAGTTAACTTTTTAGCTCAAGAACTCTCGGAGCAAGGTTTTTTGCAATTATGCTCATGCAATAGATTCATCTGCTACTTTTTCTGATTCTAGTTTTGACATGTTCAGATCTGAGAAGTCTTTTAGTAGCTAAGGAAGAAACTGAAGAGAATGGATGATATGATTTTAAGATGCAGGATCAGACTGCAGAACAAGTGCCTGCTGGAACTCCGGCCACCGGTTTTGCAACTCCCACCGCTGTTGATGGACCTGCGATCACTGCCGCTGCTGAGGTGAACGATGGGGACGACTCCGTTTGATTTTTGTACGTCAGTTCTAAGGCCGAGGAAAGGCATGCGCGTTTTTCACCTGGGGATATCTTGAATGAGAGGGTGGTTGATAGTAGTCGAGTAGATGTGATGACCACGCGATGACTGAATTACTTTATAAGTTTGTACAATCAAGTTAAAACCCAAAAAGTTTGTAACCACCATCAAGTTAAAACCCAAAATGTTGTAATAACTTGATGGTCATCACATCGGACTTGATGAACCACCATCAAGTTAAAACCCAAAAAGTTTGTAACTTTATAAGTAAATAGCTTAGAGACATCTATAAGACATAACGCTCTAAACTCTATCATGTATCAACCACGCGTTACATGTTACCATCGTCAAATCGAAGCACAAATATTTTGCCGAAGAATTCTCTTCCATTACAGTTTAGTGAGTCTACAATATGTAACACAGCTTCGCAATGAAAGATGACTGAGGTGCTACAACTTTAAGAGCAAATACGAAAAATTCATTCTTTCAAATAGTTGAATCCCGTGATTGAGCCACCGTTCGGCATCATAAACACCTTGACCTTGAATCCAACATGATGTATATCTCGAGTGTTCTTCGACTGCTTGTAGCTTCCTTTCCCACCAATACATAAAAAACAAAAACCCTATTTGTTCTAAAGATAAAAGTGCAATAAAAAATATTATTGAGTCTCAAGTAGAAAAATATCATACAGTCTAATTCTACATTAAGTCCATTAATTTGTTCAGGTGGACTTGCCTAGTTTAAAATTTATGTTAGTTAAGATCCACATGCTATTTTAGGTAAAGAGTTAGCTACAACATTAGTGTCTCTAAGAATATCAAAATAAGATAAGTACAACTTAATTACTCTTATGAGACTTGATAGTTCAAATAACCGTCGTAAATCTCCAAGATAAGACACCCATATTTGTGTAGTACCGTGAAATTCATTTCCACCCGCACTCTCTAATGATTACCAAATTAAATTCATTCAGAGTCAATAGCTAAACCTATAACTTTTGGTTCCAAACTATCACCATCCATCAAAGTTAGTGTTTTGGCATATAAAGCTTACCAACGACATCTATTAAAATAAAACTTGCCAATGTCTTTTAATTTATAAAAAGGAACAATCGGAATTTAATTAGTTTAAATAAATTATTAACTAAGATTTATTATGAAAGGTCATGTCTTGCCTAGATACTCAACCTGAGTATGAATATGTTAGAAAATTTTCATTCATCAAGGAGAATAACCTTCTTCAAAGAATTAAAATTAACTTGAATGATATACTGTATCATCATTTAAATTTGGTTAACAACCTTTTGTGCCAATCTCAGTTATTTAGAATCTTACTAAATTAAGTAGTACATCTCATACAATGTCAGGTTTAAGGTGCATAGTTCGTGCATGACCTGTTAGTATTTATTGAAAATAAATACACACGTGCAACATTTGAAATTTTAAAATTTTAGTGCACGAGTCTACATGGTATTATTACACTTATATATAAACTATGTTTCCCATAAATTCATAGGTTCTTACATTAAATTTTTGAATTTCTAAAATTGCATTATAGTTTTCAATACAAGAAGAGTTTGAATGAAATATATACAATAGAATAATTCATCTTGCACGTTTAAATTTTAACCGCACGATTTTTGCACAACCTATATAGAGAATACCGAGAGGACACATATTGGATAAGTTTTGATCTATAGTACATGAATTGTGTAATTAAGTCCATATACTGTGTTTAATTGCTTTTTTTATAACCTTAGAAAAATAGGATTTTACAGAGGTAATTGGTTGAACTCACGTGAATATTGTTTCCTAAATAGAATATATGGAAGGCAGTGTTTTTCACATAAAATATATAGGAATAGAGCAGTATCTCACATTCAATTGTTTGAAGATACAACTAATTTCCCGTGAATATTTAGATTATATTCTTTTTGTAATTATCTGTTATATTAGAAGATAATGTAGTTGTACAGACCTCTATTTATACGAATGAATACAGACAGCTCAGTTTTTTCATCATGATCACTGGTTCTGTTTCCACTAAATCAGGAGAAATAATATGCTTATCGCGGGGGCTCTGTTTTTCCTGCATCTCTAAAACGGCTTCCAATAGAACTGAAGGGAGAGAACCACACTCTGAATGCTATAAACTCTCAAAATCGACCAACTCCGCGCTTTTTAATAGTACCTCGAAGTTCTCCAGGTGCGCTTGTTGAGTCAGACTACCGGACGGAGCTGATTTTGACCGGAAAACGAACTGGAAAAAAATCGATTAAAACATCCTGAATGGGGATTGATAAAGTTGGGAGATTTACAACGGAAGATGATGAATAACAGGGGAGGAGAGATCGAATAAACAGAGGAAGGAATCGCAGGAAAAATAAATGAAGGGGAAATTGAAGGAAATATCCTAAATATACTGACTAATGTTCTGTAAATATTCTATTTACTGACAATTATAACTTACGTGAGTTTACTGTGCGTTCTACCATGCATTGCACGGTCCACTTAATTTCTTATTTGTACACTTTTGAAAAATTGTCATGACAATAAAAATAAACAATGTATTACTAATTTCATTAAATTAAAAAAGAGCAAAATTTAACTAATAACATAATATTTGTAATACAGTTTCGATTTCTAAAAATGGCACACTTTTTTTTTTTTATTGTAATACTTTTTAAGAGATCAAGTTTCTGAGTTATTAAAAAATATTTTAAAAGAATGTAAAACATTTGTTTTTAAAATCAATTTTTTTGTTTTAATTAACAAAACATACGGCAAGTCCTCCAATGTAGGCCATCCATACCTACAAATGAATTAGGATATTTTGTCCGAACTTCTTCCTTATTAATCTGAAATAAATTAAACTGAGTTGGATTAAATTGAATTAGAGTGAAAATTAAGGTATTAAAACATAAAATCTGTATGTTTAAATTTACCTTAGTTTGATCAAATTATACATTTGCTGGAGTGAAGAAAACTGAGCTGGACTGAATTAAACTAAACTGAAGTGACTGAACTAAACTGCTCTACTTATGAGCTCTAGCAAACATGGCCTTAATGCTACGATAGTAATATGGTCGGTCACATGATCCGAGCAGCAGAATTCAGAGTCTGAACTGAGTTGAGCGATGCTTGAAATGATGTAAGAAACTATCATTGACAAGGTTATTGAAAACTTGAGGTGAAAACTTTGGCAAAGATGCTACGGTGTCTGATATGAATCTTCCAATGTTATTATCAGCCGCAGCATCATCCACGTATATGTAAACATCTTCAATTAAACAAATGAAAGCAGTCTTTCCATGGCGGCCTCCATTTCCTTCCATATCTCCAGGCACTGTATCAACCATTTTGGTCTTAAGGATGTCAAATCCAACTCGCTCAGCTTCCACCATGCGAGTATCCAATGGAATTTCTTGAAACTGGGCAGCAAGTTGGTGATCTCCGATTAACAAACTTTTAGAGACAAATGCATTAATAGTTTGCCTTTCATCGGTGAAGGCCATGTCTACAGTCAAATGCACCAGATTTTGAACTTCTCTGTAATAAAATTCATGTATTAAAGCACTGATTCCTGTGAAACCAGCTCCAGTAGAAAACCATCCAACAATAGATTCCCGTTGATTCACCTTCTGTTGCGATGCTAACATATATACTGTGGTGATAATCAATATCCAACTCAACCTGATCTGAGGACTCGCTGTGAAGAACGGCATAGGAGTTCCGGATGTTGACGGTGCCATGGGACAGGACTGATCCGCAGGGTTCCGGTGACACGCTCGGCGCCGTCAGGTCGCCTCACGTAGCAATCACAATTCACAGATGTTGAAGATGATCTACTTCTGAATCTTCACCGTCCGATTGGATGCCTAGGGGGATTGTAAAACCGTCGCCATTGTTGGAGCTCTAGGAGAGGAGGGTTAGCAGAGAGGCGGGGAAGTGTAATCCAGGGCATGATGTGTAACCACATGTTATCGTCAAAGAAAATTATATGTTCATAATTTAATTTGTAAATGAATACCTATATGTAATTATTGGTGATAAAATATATTTTATTACAATAACAAAATAATCTATTTTATCTATAATAGATATACCTATCTTAGGTTTATTTTGTTGGATTTAATCCAAACCTTCTGAGCCATTTATTCACGTGCAAATGCATGCATATGTTTAGTTTATTTGATTTGTGTTTTATGCATAATTAGTAAAAGCATATTTAGCCTTAAAAAAAAAAAAAGCAAAAGCATATTTAGGGTGTGTTTGGTTCGTCAGCTTTTTGAGAGTCTGGTTTTTGTTTTTGGTTTTTGGGAGTTTGGGTTTTTGTTTGGGATTTTGAGAGTCTGGTTTTGCAAAATCCTTGTTTGGTTGGGTTGGATTTTGTGAGTATGAAACAAAATGTTTGATTGATTTTTAGGATTTTGCAAGTCTGGATTTTGGAAAACTTGGTGAACCAAACAAGGTTTTTACAAAATTGGACTTAGATAATCCAAGTTTTGCAAAAACATGCCCAACCAAACACACGCTTAGAGTTTGGCTTGGTCCGTGTTGGTTTGAGTTTGACCTAGATTATGGGAATAAGTGGGTAGTGATCAAGTTCATGCAGTAGAATAGTGGTGTCAGTAGCTGTTAGAACTTTGTAAAGTATGAAACTTATAAATTTGTTTAAACACGTTCGGAGCACTATCATTAAAGTAATGTTAGCCCCGTCACCGGATTGCTATATGTTAACTGGCTTGTTTACTTCCAAAATTTCCCTAAACAATAGAAAATGTGGTAGCAACAAACACAGATTCTCCTACGAACGAAAGATAGAATTAGAAATGTAAAAGAACATTAAAGATGAACTCAATTTCTTAAGTGAGAGTTTCACCAAGTATTTTTAATGAACTCCAAACAAGATTCGTACCCTTTAGATGCATCCTTCGTACGTAATCATTCACAGTAAATAGACACGACTGTCTATCACCACTGTTCATTATAATTAACTTATTCATGTATAAACCTATATACATATACTTTCACGAATTGGTTACATTAATATGTAAATTTTATATTCACAGAATATAATCCAATTAAACTTTCTTTAACATCATATAATATACTGAATGTTAAAAGACTTCCAACAATCCCCCACTTAGTCTTTTCAACATTGTATATAACCCCTTCCCGGCAAGTATGCATACATGTTAGGATTATTCGATTTGGTCCTCCACCTAGCATGACATTTTAAAGTAATGATGAAATTGATGGGTGCTCAAAAGCATTTGACCCACAATTCCTTGTACCACTACCGAAAATATCACACACATACTTCCCATAAAGAATCGCTCGTAAAACCGGTAGCACTTTTATGGCCATGTGCTCATCTTGGTATTCATGAACATCCAGGTATTCAAACCTCAATTTGGAGCAGCACCACTCCGATGTCCATATTGGTGAAGCCAAAAAAACTTGAACTTCATTAAGAGTATATAAAACTACTTCATTAAGAGTATATAAACTCACCCTTGAACTATGTACTAAATATATTCAACAATAGTCAATAAACCAATCAGTTATCATCAACTTGTTATTACCACATTGAACCTTTGGGATAGTGGTAGTACTACCGAAAGGTTGAGTTCTCGTTGAGCCGATTATGTCCAGTCACTTGTTCCGAAGTTTTCATTGTAAAATCTCATTACAAAATCCAAACAACCTGGTTTCCATTGTACAATCTCAAAACATAACTTTGCTATATATAACAATTCAAATAAATGGTTGTCATCCGTTGTGGCCACAACTTGATATCCAATAGCATATCTTTCAACCATTTCTATCACCATTAAGGTTATAAATGTGTCCCTCCATGGTGGATATGCACTATTGTTTCTATGACGTCAAAGAAACTACTTCTCCACCAAATATTTTAAATATAAATCTAAATCAATCATGGATCAAACCATTTAAAAGATATATAAAAATCCAAGTCCATAATGGATTGTTATCATCGATACTATATTCAAAAAATATAAACCTAGAGAGTTTGCTTGCTGCAAGTTGTAGTATGTTTCAATACATACATCCAACTCTCTCTTGCACGTTCACATCACATTTGTGTGATAATACTTCTTATTCCATCTCAAAAATACAAGATGTATCAAACATGGAGTCAAACTATTTAAAACCAAATGCTCAACTCTAATGAACATTTTCTTTCTACAAAGTGAAACTAATTCACTAAATCACCCCCATTGTCTTCTAATTTTGATGAATAATATAATATCATTTTGATATTGATTTTAAAAAATCAACGGAGCATTTTTCAACACAATGAAAATGCCTAAAACCCCCACTACATATTGTAGTGTTGATACTTTAATAGCACCATTCTATATTGATTCTAAGATCAATATACATCATCAAAATAGCATGTCAACAATCAACAAAACATATAGTTAACATTTGGATATATTCATAATTTAATATGTATTTTCATTATCCAAATGACTACAAACATAAACTATTATGTGTTTCATACTTATATCATAAAACTGAAAGTAGATCCGAGAGTAGGGTCACTCGAAACTAACTGGCCTTTCAATGTTATATCATATATATAACCCTTCAGAATTATACTATCACTCACTACTTACGGTGTAACCAATATGATAATCAAATATCATAGCATTATCACCACAATTGTAGCAACAAAATCACACATTCTTTGTTAATCTTCACCAACAATGGTAAACTAATATTTCGTGTGAAAATAATATAAACACATATAATTCACAGTTCAAATATAACATCATTCGAACTAAATAAATTTCACAGTAATAAACTTATCCATCATATACTCTCTGGACTGTACTTCTTCTCCCATGACGGATTCCGTATACACTTTCTCCGCCTTACACAAAGATATAAATAAAAACTATAGATACCATAACATAATATTAATTACGTACCTCATATCCAATGTTTCTTCTCACGAATAAATCAATTCCATAAACTCAATAGAGATTTATTGCATATGTCAAAGTTCTTTAGTGGGATTCTCCATTGCATAATACCATTACTTTAAGATTGTTAGAACTTTGTAAACTATGGAACTAATAAATCTGTTTAGGGCCGTGAGGAGCACTATCCTTAAAGTAATGGTAGCCCCCACCACCAGATTGTCGTGAGTTAACTGGCTAGCTTACTTCCAAGATTTCCCTAAACAATAGATATTGTGGTAGCAACAACCACAGATTCTCTTACAAATGAAAGATAGAATAAGGAATGTAACAGGACATTAAAGATGAACTCCATCTCTTAAGTGAAAGTTTCACCAAGTATTTATAATGAACTCCAAACAAGATTTGTACCCTTTAGATGCATCAATTCGTACGTATCCACTCACACTAAATAGACATGTCTGTCTATCACCACTGTTCATTATAACTTATTCATGTATAAACATATATACATATCACGAATTGGCTGTATTAATAAATATAAAATATATATTCACAGAATATAATCCAATTAAACTTTATTTAACATCATATAATATGCTCAATTTTAAAAGACTATTCCAACAATAGCATGAAACCAGGAGTTTGGTTATCTATAGCTTAGCTATAATTAGCACTCTCTGTACACAATATTTTGTAAGCTTTTCTTTGAGTCATAATACAAAGAAAATTCCCATAGTTTTTGTTGTCTGCTTTCTGTTGTTTTCTACATTTGGTAACAGAGCACAAGTAGAAAATGGGGAAAATTGGAAGTAGCAACGAAGGATACGTACCGTAGTCGCAACAGATTGTGGAGAGGCAACCAACTCGTGAAAGGTCTGTTTCTCTGCAATATCCTATGCTTACTAGAACCAACTATGCAACATGGGCCATCAAAGTGAGGATCTATATGGAAGCTCAAGGCATTTGGGATGCCGTCGAGCCCGCGACTGGTGAGGTCGTGGAACCAATGGAGGATAAAATAGCATTAACGGCAATTTATCAAGGAATTCCTGAAGATGCATTGATGGCGATCGCGGAGAAGCGAACCGCGAGGGAAGCTTGGAGGACGTTGATGGCCATGCATGTAGGCACATAACGTGTCAAGAGTTCTCAGATACAAACTCTCAAAACTGAATTCGAGTTGCTCCGTATGAAAGAATCGGAGTCTCTTGATGATTTCGCGATGAAATTGTCTGCCATTGTGAATCGAATTCGGACTTTGGGGGAGACAATGGAAGAGGAGATTGTGGTGAAGAAATTTCTCAAAGGTGTGTCTAGGAAATTTGGGCAAATTGTTTCAACCATCGAACAATTCGGTGACATCACTACTATGCCCCTGGTTGAGACGATTGGTCGACTCAAAGCACATAAGGAGCGTGTTCGAGTCATTGAAGGAGATGGAGTACACCTTCTGTTGACCCATGCCGAATGGCCAGCACAGACGAAGAAGGGTGGAATCGATTCGCCGTCGAGTTCAAGAGGCCAAAGCTTCGGGGGAGACTTTCGTGGGCAGGGAGCTCGCGGAAGAGGTCGCGGTCGAGGTGGTCATGATGGCCAAAGCCAAGAAGACGGAGGCTGTAGAAATGGTGGTGGTGGTCAAGACAAGTCCAAGATCAAGTGCTATAGATGTGGTAACGATTGACATTATGCATCGAGTGCCGAGGCAAGAAGCACGAGGAGGAGGTGAACCTTGTGTGTGCTCAAGATGAAGAGCCTGCACTTATGATGGTGATGATTCAAGCGGATGATCAGCATGTTGTGATGCACAACAAGAAAAAAGTGGTACCATCTTTGTATGTGGGAAATGGAGCTCGAAATATGTGGTACTTAGATAACGGAGCAAGTAACCATATGACGGGAGATCAAGCAAAGTTCAGAGAACTCAATGACAAGATCACTGGAGATGTCAAATTTGGGGATGGATCGACCGTGCAGATTCATGGTAAAGGAGATATCATGTTTCAGTGCAAAAATGGCGAGCAACGCATCTTGGAGGGGGTGTATTTTTTCATTCCCAGCTTGACAAGCAACATTATAAGCATCGGGCAGTTGACCGAGGCCGGTAATAATGTTTTCCTTGTTGGTGATTTTCTGAAATTGTACGATCGGTGCGACACATTGGTGATAAAGGTGCAGAGGTCACCAAATCGCTTGTACAAGGCACCCATTCTTGTATGCAAGCCGGAGTGCTTCCTTTCGAAGATGGATGATCCAGCTTGGCTATGGCATGCTAGGCTTGGTCATGTGAATTTTCCACCACTTGGAATGACTGCGCAGAAGGAGTTGGCTATAGGAGTACCGAGGATTGTGCGGCCAAATCAGATATGTGAAGGTTGTGTCATTGCTAAGCAAGTAAGGCTTCCATTTCCAACTCAAGCAAAATATAGAGCTACTGATGTTTTGGAGCTCATACATATCGACTTGTGTGGTCCTAACTCGCTGGAGACATTGGTTGGGAGTAGATATTTTCTTTTGTTGGTTGAAGATGCTAGCAGGTACATGTGGGTGTACACGCTAAGGAGCAAGGATGAAACTTTTGAAAACTTTAAGAGGTTTAAAACAATGGTGGAGAATGAAACCAACCGAAAGATTCGGACTTGAGGTCGGATCGCGGCTTGAGTTCATGTCAAAAAAGTTTGGGAATCTATGTGAGAAGGAAAGCATTCAAAGTCAATTTACAGCACCCTATTCTCCTCAACAATATGGTTTTGTAGAGAGGAGAAATAGGACTGTTCTTGACATGGCGATATCGTTGCTTAAGGGCATGAATGTACCCTGGAGAATGTGGGGCGAGGCTGTAAGGCACGCAGTTTATCTTCTCAATCGGCTTCCTTCAAAAGCTTGGGTGCCACTACTTCGTACCAAGTATGGAAAGGTATGAAGCCGAATCTTTTGCACTTGAAAATGTTTGGTTGTACGGCCAAATTAAAATTTAATTTATTTCAGATTCACTTGCTATTTTGGCCGTGTTAGCCTTTACATTAGTCTCTCTAAAATACATATACAAAAGTTAAGTGTTATTCACTTTGATTAGACTGGCTAGGATAGCTTTGATAACTGATGCCAGTCTCCAAAGTGTGTTATTCTTCCTCTTTATAATCTTCATTAGCACTAAGAAATCCATTTCCACCTGCACTCTCTGATGTTTACCAATATATGCTTCCAAACCAATAGCTAAAGGTATAGCTTCTGATTCCAAACAACCATGAGCCTTCAAGAAATGTGTTTTATCATACAAAACCTATCAAAGGCACCCCCTTAAAATTAAATATGCTCAGTCTTTTCATTTCTCAAATAATAAACATTATAGTTCAGTTTGATAAAGGTATCACCAATGAGTTTCCAAGAAACCATCATGTCCAGCGTAGATACTCTCCCTGGGTATGAACGTATTAAAATATATAAATTAATAGGGAGAGTATCCTTCTTCCAAGATTTAAAATGAGATAACGGTTACATTCCGGTATATATATTATCCCAAGAAATCTGTTATTAGTAAAAACATCGATTTGTGCCATCAAATAGCCCTATATATTCTCTTTGTAAAGTAAATGCATTTCATTCAATAATATTTTGGATCCTAAACTCAATTCCTTATCAAGATTGATTTTCTCATTAAATGAAAAGAAAAAATTGGAAACTTATAGTCAACTCATGATAATATAATTATTCAAATGTATCCTGTAACTAATGTGAACTACAACACTCTTAAAACTAATCGGTGATGGGATTAATGCAGAATGTAATATTGAACAAGAATATCGTATCAAATAATAAATGAGTATTTCTAACTACATCGATCTGGGACTTACCCAAACAAGTTTGGTTGAATGCTCATACGATTACCATATATCACATTTCACATTCTTTTTACTATATATGAGTCAAGAACTGTGTGACATGGAAAAACATATTTTCTTAAATTAATACAACCCTTAATTTGTGTCAATCTCAATGTTTTAAAAATCTTACAAATTAAACATTTCATCTCACACAATGTCAGAATTTTATAAGCTGCGCAGTTTTTTCATGACTTATTACGTGCGAAATATATGTACACATGGGTTTGTTACACTTTACGTGCAAGAATAATTCGAGTGAAATAAATATAATGTGCAGGATATTTATTATATTTGTACACAATTAAGATTTCAAATCGCACGCTAACACTTATTATCGTTCAATTAAAAAAGGTAAAAAACGTGCACAACCTTCCAAAAATATTTTTAAAAAAGAAACGTGCGTATACTGATCATCAATGTTATTAATTGAAAGATACATTTCAACCAAATACCCTATAACCTATTCGCAAGATTGTTACTACACAAAAAAAATAAAAAATCAATTCATCATTTAGAGAACAATCTGAATCCAAATCCATCTCATTTCGGTAATCAGGTATCAAGTTGTCACAGGAACGATATAAAACCAAAATCAAATCAGAGGAACATTGATAGAGCACCAATCGTAAAATAAAATTAAAAAGGAATCGCCAATTAAAACATCAAACCCAAAAATTGAAACCCTACCTATGAACAGAGTCCTTGAATTTCTCCTCATCCAGAAATTGAAGTATCAAGAACACCAGCTCCCTGCTAAGAGACTACATACCTACTCCCCGTCAATCTCCCTCGCCTTGATTAACACTAGCTGGTTTTCTTCTCCTTGCTCTTATATTGTTACCAGATGCAGAGTTTATTTCACTTCTCTTCCACTTCCGAAAAATTTATCCATAGTATTCTCTAGCTCTGTCATCTTTAGATCCTAAACATTCTTCTTTCCGACTTCTAAATCTCCATTTGAAACGGTATCTCGTATGTAGCATTCTTTAACTATATGCACGACATTTAATTTGTGGTATGTAAACTTATTTTGAAAAAGTTAGATCTATTCCAAATTGAATGTCATAGCAATATTTATAGATAGAATTATTATTACTATAATTAAAGTGCGTGCTTATAACGTGCATTGCACGGTGAACTTAATCTCTTATAAGTGTACTTTTGAAAAATGTGACAATAAAATAATGAATATAATACCAATGTCATCGAATTTAAAAAGTGAAAAATTTAACTAATATCATGATATTAGTAATAAATTTTCCATTGATAAAAGCCGTGCACCCTTATTTTTATAATATTTTTTCCTTAAAACACATTTTTGAGTTATTAATTTTTTTTTTAAAACGAATGTATATCAATCAAAACTGTAAATCTCGCATTATGTGTTACTGATACTTGAAACGCGACCCAAATTTTCCGCACGAGAAAATTCTTTTCCATGCACTGTTTGGTAAATCGATAATTGAAACTCAATTTTGCACATGAAAAGTGACCGAGGTACTACATCATAAGACCAAACACGGAGTTTGTATTCATTAACAGTTTCCGTGATTTAGCCCTAGTTCACAAACACCTTGACCTTGATCCGGCTTGCTATGTAACTTTCAAGTCTGCTCCGGCTCCTGTTTGTCACCACACAACTGCTTGTAGGTTTTTTTTATGCCAACGCACAAGTAACAACAACACTATTTGCTCTAAATATAGCAGCAAAAATGACCTTTTGAGTCCCAAGAAGGGAAATTATGTACGATCTACTTCTAAAATGGTAGACTGGCCTAGTCAAATTTTATTTTATTTCAGATTCACTTGCTATTTTGGCCGAGTTAGCCGTTACATATTAGTCTCTCTAATAATATATGAAAATTTTAAGTGTAATTCACTTTGATTAGACTAGCTAGGATAGCTTTGATAACTGTTGTCAGTCTCCAAAGTGTCATATATTCCCTCTTTATAATCTTGGGTAGCACTAAGAAATCCTTTTCCACCTACGCTCTCTGATGATTACCAGAATATGGTTCCAAGCCAATAGCGAAAGTTATAGCTTCGGATTCCAAACTACCATAAGACTTCAAGAAATGGGCTTTATCATACAAAGCCTATCAAAGGCACCCCCTTAAAATAAAATATGCTCACGACTTTTCATTTCTCAAATAATAAACATTATTTGTCAGTTAGGTATCACCAAGGAGTTTCTAAGAACCATCATGTCCAGCGTAGATACTCTCCTTGGGTATGAACGTATTAAACTATATAAATTAATAGGGAGATAATCCTTCTTCCAAGATTTAAAATGATATACAGGTTACATTCCGGTATATATTTTATCCCAAGAAAAATCTTATTAGTAAAATGATCAATGCTTGTCATCAAATAGGCTTATATATTCTCTTTGTAAAGTAAATGCATTTCATTCAATAATGTTTTGGATCCAAAACTCAATTCCTTATCAAGATTGATTTTATTATCAAAGAAAAAGAATATATTGGAAACTTATAGTCAACTCATGATAATATAATTATTCAAATGTATATCTTGTAACTAATGTGAACTACAACACTCTTAAAACTAATCGGCAGGCCCGGTCCTCACCATACGCAAGTTACATGCTTGCGTGAGTCCCCATTTTTCCTTTGAAAATTGGGGCCTCATTTTTAGGAATGTTAAAGGGTAAAAATATGGATATTTTATATTTATGCTATTCTTATTAATATTAATTCCGATTTTAAATATTTAAACTTGGAAATATAATATATTAACATTTTTTTATTTTCAAACAAATAAATTACATAAATAAATATGATAATATTTAAGAAAACTATAATAACATTTTTATTATAATTTTAAGGGCCTCAATTTTTAAATTTTGCTTAAGGCCCCTATACTCGTAGGACCGGCACTGCTAATCGGTAATGAGATTGATGCAGAATGTAATATTGAACAAGAGTATCTTATCAAATAATAAATGAGTATCTCTAACTACACCGGTCTGAGACTTACCCAAACAAGTTTGGTTGAATGCTCATACGATTACCATGTATCACATTTCACATGCTTTTAACTATATATGAGTCAAGAATTGTGTAACGTAGAAAAACATATTTTCTTGAATTGATACAACCCTTAATTTGTGTCAATCCCGGTGTTTTAAAAATGTTACAAATTAAACATTTCATCTCACACAATGTCAGAATTTTATAAGCTGCGCTGTTTTTCCATGACTTATTACGTGCGAAATATATGTGCACATGGGTTTGTTACACTTTACGTGCAGGAATAGTTCGAGTGAAATAAATATAATGTGAAAGATATTTATTATATTTGTACACAATTAAGCACGGTTGATTTCGAACTCTTGGCCACACGTTTGGTTCCGGACTTTGAGCAGACAATCAAAGCATCGTTTATGTCATTAGATGTCTTATACTTGGAACATCTACTGTTCTTTGTGGATGTCTGAAATCCGGCCAACTTCGCATGTTCCCGGTAGAAGTCATGGGCTTCTTCAAAGGATTCAAATTCCTTTTCTTTCACGTAGGGTTTTTTCTCACCGACGGCTGCGTGAAGGCTGTCCGCGAAGAAGGGCAATCCAAGGTGATTTCCGGCACGCCACTGTACATGGCACCAGAAGTTGCGCGTGGAGAAGAGCAAGCGTTCGCCGATGATATCTGGTTTGTGAGGTGCATTGTTGTGGAAATGTCTTCCGGGAACAACCCTTGGCCTATTCTAACTGACCCTGTTTCTGCTCCGTACAGAATTGGCTACTCCGGCGATGTTCCCTATTTTCCGGCTTCGTTATCCGATTCCGGTAGGGATTTTCTTAGCAAGTGCCTGACCAGGGACGCGAAGGATCGATAGACTGCAAATGAGCTTCTTCGTCATCCAGTTCTCGTCAACATTGAGGAGGATGGTGTGGAGCTTCTGAGGTGTCCAACCAAGAGATATCAATTTATCAATTTTGATCTCACTTTAGTCCAGTTCAGCAAAAAATAAACTCAAGATAACATGATCATAATGAAACTAATCTTTTATAGATCACGTGGGGTGATGAATGATTACACTAAATATAGGGAAGTAGTAGTAAAAATTAGTTTTGGTTCAATAAAAAAGAGTGTGAAGAATACCAAACCATGTCACATATATATTTTTCTCTTTGTTATAATTAGTGTGCATGCCTTTAGATTCTATCTCATTTTTATAATGTACCCATGTGAATGTGTATGTATAACGATCTTTTATGGCATGTATATATAGTTTCCGTGACAACCTTGCGTGTCATTGATGGTGATATGAGCTAAGGCACATATGGGAGTCAAACCCTAGAATGACTCCATTCGGGGACAACTAGTACGTGATTTTCACATAATCTATTTTACGTACCACCTCAATTTGTTTTCTTCGCACAATCACTTTTTCCCTCATGTCTTTATTACTCTATTCATCTTTAACAAAATACTTAAACACACATACACGTGATAATTACATATATTTTATTTAAACCACCATATTGGCAGTGAAATTTTTAATTGCACTCTTATAACTATTTAAAAAGCTTAAACCTAATAAGTTTACAACTTGATAAGTAAATAACCAAACATATCAGTTAAATGAAATGAAACACTAAAACACTATCATATATCAACCTTGCATTACAAGTCTCTAATATTTAAAGAGAAGATAGCTTTAATAACTGTTGTCAGCCTCCAAAATGTCTCGTATATATTTCCTCTTCAAAATCTTGAGTAGCAACAAGAAATCCATTTCCACAACACTCTGATGATTACCAAAATATGCTGATTCGAAGTCAATAGCTAAAGTTATACCTTATGGTTCCAAACTATTTTTGTTTTGAAGGCAAACACTAATATTAAATTAAAACATGAGAATTACATATTGTTCTTCCTAGACCTATTGCAATATTATGCACTTCAGTCAAGGATGTCCTATCTACTTTTAACAATTTAAAAAAAGAGAAATGCGTTGAAATGAAATGACAAGCTACTTCTACCACACTCCTTATCTGCCATGGTGCAAGCTCGGGATGATCAAAAGCCGCCACCAATTCTGAGAAATCTGTTAGCATACTGACCATTTGGTCACCTGACCTGGTCGTTGCTTTGATCGCCCGCCACATTGCGATTGCCTCCGCTTGTAGGGGCGTGTTGCTTACAAAGAAGTCAGAACTTGTTGTCTGGGTTATATGTGTACCAGATTGTCTCTTTATCGACCAGCCAGCCGTGCCTAGACTTTTTGCTCTCTGAAACGAGCCATCTACTTTGACCTCAGTGAGCTGTTGAGATCCTAGTAAGTGTTGTCCATTTTGCCAGCTACCTGGTTCCCCCAGTATTGTTGCTTCAATAGGAGTTTCCATGTCTGCTTCTTTCTGTTTGGCTGTAACTTGGAGGTTTAGTTGGTGCTTCTGTAGTGCCATCATTGTACCTCCCACTGGAACTGTGTTTTGTTCAGCTACTGCTCTTTTGCATCTTTGGGTCCAGATCTCCCAAAGAATAAAGATTGACTTGATAAAATCTGTCAAGTCTGCAGATTGTGACCAAAAGTCCATCCATGTTCCAAAATTTGTCATTTTAGTCTGTGCTTGATCATTTATTGCATGTTATAAATTTTCTTCTCTCCACATTTGCTTGGATTCCGGGCAGTTCAGTAGAATGTGCACCTCATCTTCATCTGCATTCAGGCATCTTTTGCATATGGCAGTCTGAAGGATCTTTCTCTTGCTTAGATTGACAGCTGATTGAAGTATACCATTTATAGCTCTCAATAGGAAGACTATGATTTTATATGGGACTTTTAGATTCCAGACCTTGTTCCAAAGCCTCTTCCTTCTGAGATCTATGCAACCAATTGTCTTCATACCAATGTGGTAACCTTTTTTTACTGAGTATTGACCATTTTTGCTTGGGTTCCAAATAGTTTTGTCTTGTCCTCCTCTCTGTTGATGAATGTAGATAGCCTGGATGTGTGGGATCATTTCCGCAGGGTATATTGCTCTGATCAGAGGCATTCTCCATTGGCCTTGACTGTCAATCAGATGTTCCACTCTCAGATTTTTTTGCTGAGCTGAGACTGCATTCTCCTGGAGAGATTTATGGCAAGTTGGAATCCATTGATCTGTGAGAGCAATGCTTTTTCCATTTATTACTTGCCGTGATAGGTTTTGAGTAATAGTCTCTCTTGCCCACATTATAGATCTCCATCCCCAGGAATCACCAGGTTTAACACTGATTTCTCTGATATCCTTCCCTTTGATGTATTTATCTTGATATACCTGAGTTAGGAGGGAAGTCTGATTATTCAAAATATTCCAAACCTGCTTTGCTAGCAGTGCCTTGTTCATACCCTCAGCTGTTCTAATTCCCAGACCACCTTCTTCTTTGGAATTTGTGTCCTTTGACCAGGAGCTCCAATGTATGGTCCTTCCCTCCATCTCTCCTTTCCAAATAAAAGTTGCTGTCATTTTATCTATTTTCCTGAGCACATGTTTGTGAATTCTGAATATGCTCAGAGGATATATGGCTAAAGAGCTTAGAACATGCTTTGCCAGTGTTATCCTCCCTGGTAGTGACAGCCATTTGTTCTTCCAAGATCCAAACTTTTCCTTAAATTTTTTAATGAGACCCTGGAAAATTTCTTTCTTATGCTCCTGAAAGTTTATCTGCATTCCCAGGTAATTTCCATTCAAACCTTGATTATTGATGTGTAGTGTGAACATCATATATTGCCTCATGTCCTCAGATGTGTTAGGACTAAAAAGGATTGAGCATTTGTCAAAGTTCAATCTTTGTCCTGAGTGCCTGGCAAATAAATCTATGGATTTTGCTAGATCCAAGGTAGATTGATAGGTAACCTTTGTGAAGAGGATGGTGTCATCAGCATACATTAGATGACTGATAGTTGGACCATTCCTTGATAGCTTGATCCCCAAGTTCTTGTTCTCTCTCAATTTGTCTTCCAGTCATGCAGACATAAACTGTTGCACTATGATATATAAATATGGGGAAAGTGGACATCCTTGTGTCAGTCCCTTGTTAGGAGCAAAGGTTTCTGAAGTTTGTGATGCTGCCTGCCTGGATGGTCCGAGTAGTCCCCTGATCCCCGATCGGACAACCTGGCCCTGCAAGACAGAGCCCCGGGAGGTACCCGAGGGTAGACCCTCCGGTGTGATGATGAAAGATGGATCCGGGAGAGAAAATGGGTAATCACTTGAATAATCAGAGAATACTTACTTGGAATAGTGCTGAGGAGCACTATTTATACAGTGATACCTGCTCCTACCGTGGTCCATGCTTTCTATGTTGTTTAGCGTATCTGTCCTTGTCCGAGTTGAGCTGTCCCGGATACTTCCATATTAGCTTACCTCATCATGGGCCGAGCCCGAACTGCCATGGGGTAGTTGGGCCTGGGCCTGATATCACCACTAGCCCCCCGGAAGCCGGTCCTTTCGGCCGAGGAAAGAGGCTTCGCCTGTCCGAGGGCGAGAAGGGGTGGCTTCCCAAATTCTGTCCTGCCCGACAAGAGTGGCACGTGGCCACGATTCTCTAGCGCCATTTAATAACGTCTGCGCTCCTTTCTCGTTTTCCGAAAACATTAATCATTGCTTTTTCGTTTTCCTGTTTCGATCCTCTATAAATAACCCCTCCGTTCTCGCACCCGTTTTATCCTTGTTTTCTCGCTTTCAAATTTCAAATACTCTCTTCGTTTCTAGATCTCGAATTTTCTTCCCCAATCCTCTTTCCTCCGTTAGCTATGTCGTCGACTGCTGCAAACAATAATTCCGGCAATGATGCCCAAGATCAATCTCCGACCGCCTATACTTTGGCCAGTACTTCCCGCGAAAGCTCTCCTCTCCTCCCTGCGGGTCAGAGGCCGCCCTCTCCTCTCAAGCCGGTGTACTTGTCCCGATCTGTGCACCCTTCCGGTCCCAGGTTCAGGAGGTCCAAGAACGCCGAGCAGAGGGTTCTGGACACTGCCCGGGCACATTCCCTCTTAGCCGACGAGTGGACAAAGAAGTGCCTTAGTGGTATGGGCATACCCTTACCAGTCGACGCCCAACTCGTGTCTGTCTCTCCGGATGAATCGATCAAGGATATCTTTTGCATCCCCCAGATTCATTTAATGTGGGGTCTGAGCCTACCCGTCCCCCGGCTGTACTCCAGGTTTATGGAGGTGTACGAGGTGTCCCCGGCCCAAGTTCATCCCAATGTGGTGGCAGTGATGATGGGATTTCTGGTACAATGCCGGAGGTTTGATGTGATTCCCTGCTTCAACCTCTGGAAATCTTTCTATCTCATGATCCGATGCCCTGGCAAGGAGGAGATATGCACTGTGCAAGCCCGGCCTGGAGTTCAGGACTTCATAGTGGGCAAGAAAGACTCCTGCAAGGGTTGGCAGCAGAAGGGGTACACCAAGGTGAATCCGACGCTATATGCCGGTCCCAAATGGAGAAAGCAGATAGTCGCGGATGCCCGGGAGGCCCGGGAGGCCTTCTTGCCGGACAAGCACCGGGCGAACCATACCCTTCTGTCCACCAAGCCCCTAAATCTGGAGCAGTATTGGCTAGCGACCAATTCTATCTACCTCTTCCCGGATGAGATATATCCGGCTGACGTCTTCCAGGTTAGCCGATGGGCTATGACCTGGCCTCTGCAAGGTTCGGATTCAGTACTTTATGCCATTTTTGTTTATTTCTGCTTTATTGCAATCCTTTCTTATTCTTTGTTGTTACAGCTCCCGCTGTTGCTCACGACCCCGCTGCCCCTATCCCGGAGAAGAAGAAGGCCAAGAAAGCCGGGACTGAAACGGCTGAATCTACCAGTGGCCGGCAGCACGGTCCGAAACCAAAGACTCCTGTGGTTACTCCTCCCATCAATACTGAAATCCCTATCCAGACTACCGAACCGTCGCCATCCGTTAACAAGGAGGTCAACAGTCCGATCCCCGAAGTGGTGGAGATCGACTCTCCAGTGCATGAGGATGCCCCCGAGGTGACTCCTGCCATCATCCCCACTCCAAATCTCCATGACCTCCAACTAACCCCTGCCGGGTCTTGTCCTCTTGACCCCTCCCTGCCGCCCTCAGGAGCACAGACGGAATCTCAGCGCGAGGGTGGGTCTTCCGACCGCGGACGGTTTGTATTCCGCCCCACGACTTCGGCAGACACAAGGTCTCCTGCTGCCAAGTATACCACCCTTTCTGCCCCTATCATTCCAATTCCTCCATCTTATCTAAACAAGCGGAAGTCCGGGGAAGCCCTAAGCAAGGACGCCAAGAAGGCGCGGGATGGCAGGTCTCTTTCCCTGACCTCGGAGCCGACTGCTATCAGCAAACCCCCGGTTACCCCTTCTGATCAACAGGTAACTTTCTTTCCCGGTTTCCCCGCTCATATCCATACTTAAGCTTATGTTATTTTTTTTTACAAAAGAACCTTGTCCCTCGTAGGTCCAGCAGCTGAGCTCGGAATTTGCTAACTCTTCGGAGTTTCAAACCGCCCTGTCTTCCTTCCTCTCTCGTCAGTTGGAGAGGAAAGATGAGCAGGTCCGGGCCGAGAGGGAAGAGTCGGCCAAACTTCGGGAGAAGATAAGCCAGCTGGAGGGGGAGCTGGCTGCGGCCAGGGAATCCGGCTACCAGGATCGACTGAACTTTGCCGAGGCTGTTGTGGACAAAGTTCTGGCTAGCGGGACCCTATCTCGCCGTTTGACCGAGCTCAATCTGGCCGCCAGCTCCCACCAATGCCACAACACATACATGGAGATCCGAGGCTGGTTTCCTCCCCAGATCCGGGAGACTTTCAAGAAGCAGTGGTTTAATCCTAACTCCGAAGCTCAACAGCTTCACTTGCTCACCGTGCTGCAGAAAGGAGGGGTGAGAGGCTTATCTCCGGCACTCTGGGAGGCCTTGCAGAAGAGTCGCATGTCCGCCGAGGATGTCCGGAGCTGGTCCTCGGATGTCGTCCGGCTACCCGGGACTTTGCCCCCTGCTCCCCCATCCGGATCTGACCTTCCTGAGGATGACAACTTTACCCCATACTGTAACATGTATGACCTCTACCGGGGCCTCTTTGATCCGAAGGACATCGAGGGTGGCGATTCTCCCTCTCCTGGGCCCGGTGCTGCTGGTGACAACGTTGCCAATCCGCCTCCCTCCCCCGAGCTAGTGTTTGGATCCGAGGATGAAGACAACGACGATGGAGGGAAAGGCGACTCCAACAATGTTCGTTAGGCTTTTTCTTTTTCTCTTTCCTATTTTATTTACTTCTTGTACTCCACTGCCCGGTTCTCCGGACTATCAATAAAAAGTTCTTCTTCCCACTTACTGTTCGTCTCTTTTTAGCTGTTTTCCTATCTTTTTTCTTTCCCCCTTTGTTTTTTTTTTTTTTTTTTTTTTTTGTAAAAAACGATTTAACTCTGGTTTCATCATGATTAGGGGCTATCTCTTCAACCTCCTTCCCCGGGTCATACTCGGACTGGCTGTCCGGGGCTAATGGATCTGTTATCCGAGGGTGGGCTCGGGTCTTTGATATCGGAGTTCCCTGATCCCGATTGCTTGCTCACCTGTCTTCTTCAGATCCAGGAGGACTTCGGATCCCTGCCGAAATGCTACCGGATGGCCTTCGAGAATATTGGCCGAGTTCTGGAATTCGACCAAGTTATGACTGAGCAGGAGGCCCAACACCACAATTTCCAGGTCCAAATCCAAAAAGAACTGGACGAGGTGTGGCATGATGTCATCCTGTACTACAATAAGTGCCAGCGAATGCAGAACACGACCGAACTCCGTAGGCAAGTCACCACGCTGGAAACCGAGAACGAGAGACTGGCCACTAGGAATCGGACCCTGCAGCAGGAGCTGGTAATAGTTCATCTTTCTTACCACCTGCTGGGCCTCCGCCGGGGGGAGGTCGACATTCCCGTACTAACTGACGTCCCTCGGGCCGTCGACGATCTCATCGCCTGGATGGAAAGTTCAGATCGGACATCGGGCAGCTGGGCATCTGCCTACCAGGCAGCTAAGGGTTGGAGGAAGAACATAATGAGTCGAAAAATCCTTCCCGAATCCTTATCGCGCATTCCTCCTCCGGACGAAGTCGACCTGGCCTACGAAAAATATGAGCATGCTCCTCAGCTTTTGGACTTGGAAGCTTCAGAGTGGCGCTTGGCGCGGCTCCGGACGGTCGCAGCCCGATTCCGTGCCCAATACCCTGGTCAAGGAAGGGCTTCCGATCCTGCTCAAGGGGCCGATCCTCCACCTCGCGGCGATTCGCGCCCGCCCCGGAATGACAAGAAAGGCAAAAAGAAAGTCACTGGGACCGAGGAGGTATTGACCAGGCCGAGAGCTCCAAGGCAAACCCCTGTCCGAATCGGGGGTCCGGCTACTACTAACAGGGTCTCTGTCCAAAGCAGACAACGAACGCCTAACCCGGCGACAAGGACAGGCGGCACTCCTAATGATAGCTCGGACGTTCCTCACACTTCGGACGAAGAGCAGCGGATGCTGGAGATGGCTGTCCAGAGGAGTCGTCGCGAGACCAGAAGAATTCCTCCCGGCGAGGCGTCTTCCTCCCGGGCTCCCGAATAGGGTAGTTTTCTATTGTATAAATCTTCTGAGCCTGTTGCGGCCCGGACCTGTAGACAGTTGTAACCCTTCTATTTCCTTTTATTTCGGACATGTATATAAAAATTTTCAGTTTATGACATATCCTTCAATTTTAAAATTCCAATGCGCGCATTCATTCTTTCATTTAAAAACCGGGCACAAGGGGATAAACCCCCCTCTTTCTTTACAAAAATCCCTGCTCCCAGGGTGTCCTCTTTCCTACCCTTCGGTCATCCGACCTCTAGGTTCCTGCCCCGGGCTCCTGCCACCGGGACTCTATCCTACCTAGGCATCTAGTGCCAGAGGCTATTCTACCTAGGCATCAAGTGCCAGAGGCTATTCTATCTAGGCAACAGGTGCCAGAGACTATCCATAGAACCGCCTGAGGTTTGCTATGTTCCACCTTCGGGGGACTCCCTTCCCCGCTGAATCTTCCAGCATGTAACTCCCGCCCGGGTGGGCTTCTATCACCCGGTACGGTCCTTCCCAGTTGGGTGCCAGCTTGCCCTCCGGCTCCCGGTGACTCTTGTCGTTTCTTCTCATAACTCTGTCTCCTACCTCGAACTGCTCCTTCCTTACTCTCCTGTCGTGATACTTCTTAACTTTCTCCTTCACCTTAGCCTCGTGCAAGGCCGCCCTCTCTCTTCTTTCCTCCAACAGGTCCATATTTGTTCTGATTTCTTCTTCGTTCTTTTCTTCAGAGGCCGGCTCGGCTGTCCGAAGACTAGGGATGCCAATCTCAGCCGGGATTACCGCCTCGGATCCATACGTCAGACTGTAGGGGGATTCTCCGGTTGCCGAACTTTCCGTAGTCCGGTGAGCCCACAAAACACTCGGGAGCTCATGCACCCATTGCTCCCACAAAACACTCGGGAGCTCATGCACCCAGTTACCCATTGCTCATGCACTCGGGAACTAATGCGCGCATTCATTCCTTCTTTTAAAATCTGACACAAGGGGGCAAGCCCTTTTTACAAAAATCCCTGTTCCCAGGGTGTCCTCCTACCTGCCCTTCGGTCATCCGACCTCTAGGTTCCTGTCCCGGGCTCCTGCCACCAGGAATCTATTCTACCTAGGCATCTAGTGCCAGAGGCTACTCTACCTAGGCATCAAGTGCCAGAGGCTATTCTATCTAGGCAACAGGTGCCAGAGACTACCCATAGAACCGTCTGAGGTTTGCTATGTTCCACCTTCGGGGGACTCCCTTCCCTGCTGGGTCTTCCAGCACATAACTCCCACCCGGGTGGGCTTCTATCACCCGGTACGGACCCTCCCAGTTGGGTGCCAGCTTGCCTTCCGGCTCCTGGTGACTCTTGTCGTTTCTTCTCATAACTCTGTCTCCCACCTTGAACTGCTCCTTCCTCACCCTCCTGTCATGATACTTCTTAACTTTCTCCTTCACCTTAGCCTCGTGCAGGGCCGCCCTCTCTCTTCTTTCCTCCAGCAGGTCCAGATTTGTCCTGACTTCCTCTTCATTCTTTTCTTCGGGGACCGGCTCGGCTGTCCGAAGGCTGGGGATGCCAATCTCGGTCGGGATTACCGCCTCGGATCCATACGTCAGACTATAGGGGGATTCTCTGGTTGCCGAACTTTCCGTAGTCCGATGAGCCCACAAATCACTCGGGAGCTCATGCACCCAGTTACCCTTTGCTCCCTGTAGCCGGGCCTTGATCCCATTCACAATTGTCCGGTTCGTCACCTCCACCTGGCCGTTTGCTTGCGGATGATAAACTGACGTCAGCTTCTGGCTTATCCCATATTTCACACACCAGGACTTAAAAGGATCATTCTCAAACTGCGCTCCATTGTCAGTTACTATGGCCCTCGGAACTCCGAACCTGCATACAATGTTCCTCCAACAAAACTTCACGCAGGTAGACCCCCGGATGTTAGTCAGGGGCTCGGCTTCCACCCACTTGGTGAAGTAATCGATAGCCACAATCAGGTACTTCAAGCTCCCGGGAGCGGTAGGGAAAGGTCCGACCAGATCCAGTCCCCATCTGCTGAAAGGCCAGGCACCTGTTATCCCCATCATCTCTTCCCTTGGTATATGCACTAGCGGTGCGAACTTCTGGCACTGAAGGCATGACCGGACCCTATCCTGCGAGTCTTCAAACATGGTAGGCCAGTAGAACCCCAGCCGTAAAATCTTCCGGGCCACAGTTCTGGCCCCTTGATGACTACCATTCGGGCCTTCGTGAACCTCCCGGACCAGGTACTTGCCCTCTTGCTGCTCCACACATTTCAGCAATGGCTGGAGATAGCCTCTTTTGTACAGCACCCCATCCTGTAGTGTATACTTCGGAGCCTTGACCCGGATTTTCCTAGCCATCACTCGGTCGGCCGGGACTGCTCTTGTCAGGAGGTACGCTCGGATCGGGGCCATCCAAGAGTTATCTGGCACTACTTCCACTGCCAGGATCTCATCACCCTGTTCATAACTTCTCCTCTCCAGCGTCTCCCTTCTGAGAGGTGCTTTCTGCCCTGGCTTTAATTTCGAAGATGCCAACTTACTTAACGCGTCGGCCTTTTCATTCTGTTCTCTCGGCACCTGCTCCAGGCTAAAACTGTCGAACTGCCGGATCATGGACCGGACCAGCTCCAAGTACTTCTGCAGACTTCTCTCCTTTGCTTCGTATTCCCCATTCACCTGCTGAACTACAATCTGAGAGTCGCTGAAGGCCCGGATCTTTCCTATCTTCAATTCCCGAGCCAGTTTGAGTCCTGCCACTAACGCCTCATATTCTGCCTCGTTATTTGTGGTATTAAAATCGAAGTGCAGCGCATAGTGGTACTCCTCTTCTCCCGGTGATGTTAACAATACCCCGGCTCCACTTCCTCCCGCATGTGCTGACCCGTCGACATGCAGCGTCCATCCCGGGCCTACCTCAGGCACCTCCTCGGCGCCCGTATCTGACCCGGCCATCTCTGTCAGGAAATCCGCCATTGCCTGGCCCTTGATGGCTTTCCTCGGCTGATATGTTATCTCATGTTCACCCAACTCTATGGCCCACTTCATCAAACGCCCCGACGCCTCTGGCTTAAGCATCACCTGCTTCAGGGGGTGATTGGTCAGAACCACAACCGGATGAGCCTGGAAATACGGGCGCAGTCGCTTCGAGGCGTAAACCAGCGCCAACACCAGCTGTTCCAAACTTGTGTATCGAGTTTCCGGGCCCTGTAATGCCCGACTGACGAAGTATACCGGACACTGCCTCCCGTCTTCTTCCCGGACCAAAACCGCACTGACAGCCGATGCGGACGCAGACAAGTATAAGAGCAAATCCTCCCCCTCCTTTGGCTTCGAGAGGGTCGGGAGCCGACTCAAATGTTCCTTCAGATCCCCGAATGCCTTCTCACACTCCTCCGTCCACTCGAACTTCTTTGCCTTCCTTAATATGTTGAAGAAGGGAAGTTGTCTCTCGGCACCTTTTGACAGGAATCGGCTCAAGGCTGCCAGGGAACCCATCAGTTTCTGCACTTCCTTTACATTCTTTGGCGACTGCATCCGGCTTATCGCCTCCACTTTCTCCGGATTGACATCAATCCCCCGGCTAGACACCATGTATCCAAGGAACTTCCCGGCCGCTACTCCTACAACACTCTTCTCGGGGTTTAACTTCAGGTTGACCTTCCTCAGAATGCCAAACATTTCTTCCAAGTTTTCCAGGAAACTGGGGTAGCTTCGGCTCTTTACCACCATGTCATCAACGTACAGCTCCATGCTTCGGCCCAACTGATTTCGAAATATCGAGTCTGCCATCCGCTGGTACGTCGCCCCTGCGTTCTTCAAGCCGAACGGCATCCGCCGGTAGCAATAGGTTCCGAAATCTGTGATAAAAGCTGTTTTCGGCTTGTCTTCTCCCGCCATTTGAATCTGGTGATAGCCCCGGTATGCATCGAAGAAAGCCAGAGCCTCATATCCGGTGATGGCTTCCACCAACCGGTCGACCGGGGGCAGAGGGTAACTGTCTTTCGGGCAACACTTGTTAAGATCCGTGAAATCGATACACATTCTCCAGGACCCATTATGCTTCTTTACTAACACTGGGTTAGCCAACCATTCCGGGTATATAATCTCCTCTACTACCCCGGCTTCCAGCAACTTCAACACCTCCTGTTTCACCACCTCGGCCCTATCCCCAGCTAGGGCCCTCTTCTTCTGTCGGATCGGCTTTAATTCGGGGTATACATTCAGCTTGTGGAGAGCTAACTCCGGAGGTACGCCTGTGAAGTCTTTCTCTTCCCATGCAAACACATCTTCATATTTTGAAAGCAAGGATCGTAACTCTTCCTTCACATCGGTCGGCATTTTTCTCCCGACCTTAATCATGCCTCGGCTCCCCACCTGCATATCTTCTACATCCCCCAGACCTACTTCTCCCTGCACTGCTCCAACCGGGGCCTTCCTAGCCTCCTGAAGGGCTGTGAGCATGCAACTCCTGGCCGTGGACTGGCTTCCTCGAACCGTCGCTACCCCCTGACCAGTTGGGAACTTCATGGTCAAATGGTACGTCGAGCAAATGGCCCTGGCCTGAGCCATCCATGGCCGTCCGATGATGATGTTGTATGGAGACTGAGCGTCTATAACCGCGAAATTGCACCGGACCGATGTCCTCTTGCTCCTGTCCGAGTCATCGACCACTGTTACTGTTAAGGACACCACCCCCAAGGGATGCTCTGTGCGACCGGTAAACCCTGACAAGGGAGAAGTGCTCGGGCGAAGGTTATGGCGACCTATTCCCAGCTGGTCGAAGCAAGAGGCGAACATGATTTCTACACTGCTTCCGTCATCAATGAACACTCGCTTGACCGTAAACCCCTCTATCTCCGCTGTGATCACCATCGGATCCGTATGAGGCGTCAGGCTGGGCACCGGATCCTCATCCGAGAAGGTGATGGCCTCGGTAGGGCGCAGTCTCTTCCCCCTGTCCTCGCCAGCCGGCACATACCGGCTCCGGGCCTTAGCCGCTGCGTGAGACTGGGGCCCACCCCCTACTTCGCCATGTATGACGTTTATCATCCGGGGAGGGACCTGGTTGACTGGTTCCGGGGCCATGACCAGAGCCGCTGTACCCGGCTGGGCAGCCGGTGCCGGAGCTCCTCGCTGGTTATCATTCTGCGGCCTGTTCCTCCAATTCCTCTTCCTCCCCGCTCCGGCCTGCTGCCCTGCCGCCGGGCGCTGGTTCTCCTGGCTCACACAGTCTCTTAGCTGCCCTCTCTCGATCAACTTCTCAATCTCCACCCTTAAGCTCCGGCAACCATCTGTTGTGTGTCCGTTAGACTTGTGGAAAGCACAATATTTGGCCGCATTCGCTGGAGTAGGGTTTCCCGGTATGGGAGCCGGGTCTCGAAACAGGTTTCGATGAATTGTCAGGATCTCCGACCGGGTTTTTGTCAGGGGAGTAAACGTTTCAGCCCGAGGGGGGTCTACCCTCGGCCTCACCGGAGCTGGGCCCGCTTCCCTCCTGGCAGGATCAACAACCCGAGCCCTGTCGCCTTTTCCCATCCCCTTGTCCTCGAAGTACCCTTCTTCCTTCCTCTTCTTGCTCCCTTCCAGAAGCGAACAATACATCTCCACCTCAAGATCCAACTGATGAAAAGTGGTCGGGATATTCTCCATCAGTTTTGCCCATAGCACCTCATCTCTCAGCCCTGCGATGAACCCTGCTATCAGGGCCTTCACCTGAGCGTCTCTGTCGATCACCTTCATAGAATCATCCATGTACCTCCTGTGAAAACCCCGAACTTCTTCTTTTGCCGACTGCCGACTATAGGCCACCTCGGCCAAAGGGAGGTACTTCTTCCTTTTGGTCTCATATCTGTGCATCAGAGCTCTGGAAAAGTCATAGTAATTTCTAAAACTTTCCGAGGGTTGTGCCTCGAACCATGACAAACAGCTTCCCCTCAAATACGAGCTCACCAGCTTGCACATCAGCTCCTCCCGAATGTCCCGTGTTCCCATGACATTATGATACGTCCTGACAAATTCCTCTGGATCAGTCTCCCCACTGTAGGTCGGCACCCCCTCCGGGACTCTCATTCCCATCGGCCAAGGGAAAGTGCTGATGTAACCTATCCAGGGGGAGGTAGGCCTTCCTCCATTCCTTCCTATCAACCGATCCAATCTCTCCTCTACCGAGTTTAGAGCCGCCGGGGCCCGATCTACCACCACCGGGTATGTGCCATAGGTTCCCGCGACTGGGGCCGGCTGAGCCGTGGCGTATCCGGCCATCGGTGCTTGGCTCTGCATCCACACCGGTCCTTGTATCCCGGGGGCCCAGCCCCCCGAGGCTCCGGGGGGTTGGGCGTAGTACCCTCCTGGTGCCGGGGGGTACCCCTGATATCCGTGTTGAATCATCCCGTGTCCTGGAGCTCCATACCCGGGATAGCCCCCGCCTTGGCCATATCCTGGCACCATTCCGGCCAGTTGCCCTACACTCCTAGCCTGCCTTTCCAAGTCTATCACCACCGGAGGCCGAAGACTCTCCTGCCCGTGAACGGCAGGGGGTCCTCGGCTGACCACCTCCGCAGCCAATGGAGGTAAACCCGCAGGAGGTCCCATCGGGGTCGGGTTGGATCCTGAACCGGGCTGAACCGGGGGTACCCGGACCTCAGACACCGGAGGATTCGACTGTTCTTCAGTCGGTTTCGTTCCCGATCCTGATCCTTGCTTCGCCGCCAGCCAACGACGGTACTCCTCCTCCTGGGTGGCAGCAAACTCCCTTCTGTCACGATCATCCTGCGTCATTCCCGGTTCCCTTTCTCCTTCCGGCTCTGACTCTCCTTCAGAGACGTCTGGATCCGAATGCACCGAAGCCTTCCCCTTGCGCGCTCGATCCCTCATTTGTCGCAAAGTAAGGTCCTCCTCTACTGCTTCCGGTCTTCTCCCTCCTCTGCCTCTTCGCGGCGGACGACCTCGAGGCGGCATCTTAATGTTTTTGCGAACACAGAGTCGTATCCCACTGGGCGTGCCAACTTGATGCTGCCTGCCTGGATGGTCCGAGTAGTCCCCTGATCCCCGATCGGACAACCTGGCCCTGCAAGACAGAGCCCCGGGAGGTACCCGAGGGTAGACCCTCCGGTGTGATGATGAAAGATGGATCCGGGAGAGAAAATGGGTAATCACTTGAATAATCAGAGAATACTTACTTGGAATAGTGCTGAGGAGCACTATTTATACAGTGATACCTGCTCCTACCGTGGTCCATGCTTTCTATGTTGTTTAGCGTATCTGTCCTTGTCCGAGTTGAGCTGTCCCGGATACTTCCATATTAGCTTACCTCATCATGGGCCGAGCCCGAACTGCCATGGGGTAGTTGGGCCTGGGCCTGATATCACCAGTTTGTCCATTTACTATCACCTGATAAGAAACTGATTGTACACACCACATAATCAGATTAATCCATTTCTCTGAAAAATTCATATTCCTTAGAGCCCACTCCAAAAAGGACCATGAAACTCTATCATATGATTTACTCATGTCCAGCTTTATGGCTGCAATTCCTTCTCTTCCCCTCATTTTCCTTTTTAGATGATGGACCACTTCATGAGCCAATAAAACATTTTCCACTATGCTCCTCTTTGGAATAAAGCCATTCTGATTTTCTGAAATCAGAGACCCTATGCATTTTTTGAGTCTGTTTGCAAGGATTTTGGCAATGATTTTGTATTTCACTGTGCACATGGCTATTGGTCTAAAATCTGATGCATTTTTGTGGCAACTTATTTTTTGGTATCAAGATCAACTGTGTCTTGTTCCAGTTCAGAGGAAAGGTTTGCTGCTGCAGACAATTTAGATGGTGCTAGTGATCTCTTTGCCTATGATTCTCCAGTATTGTTTGTAAAACCCTGCAGGCACTCCATCTTCACCTGGTGAGGACCATGATTTCATTTCCTTTAAAGCATCCCATACTTCCTTCCCTGTGGACTCCCTGTCTAAGCTCCTTCTTTGCTGTGTTGAGAGCCTTTTTCCATTCTTCTATAGATATACCTCTCTGTGGATCATTGGGGGATAGCTTTCTTCTTGGACAAAAATGGATTTTATGTGGTCTGCCAATATCTGGATTATATGTTCTTCTTCTACTTTCCACACTCCATATTGGTCCATAATTCCTTGTACAGTGTTGTTCTCCTTCCTTCTAGTTGCCCATTTATGAAAGAAAGCTGTGTTTTTTCCCCTTCCGTCATCCATTTTATTTTTGCCCTTTGCCTCTAATATTCTGCCTCCTTTTCCATCAAATCATTTAGTTCGAATTCCAGCCCCCTAATTCTGTCAATATATACCGTGGGATCACTTTTATATTGGAGCTCTTCTAATCTACTGGTGACTAGTTTAATTTTTTTTTCCAGTTTCCCAAAAGTTTTCTTGTGCCAGTTTACCAGATGTATCATTGATCTCTGAAGGCCTTTAATAAAATCTTCTGCTGTGAAGAAATCTGATTGCTGTTCTGCTGTGATATCATTCTAAACCTTTCTGACAATCAATTTTGGAGGATCCAGCTTGGCCCAAAAAGCTTCAAACTTATTAACCCTTTTCTTTGCTCTCTGCTGGCATCTGGTTTCCAAGCATATAGGACCATGATCTGACTGTAGCATGGGCAGATTGGTTATGGCAGACTGTGTGAAGTTTATGTGCCACCTATCATTTCCAAATGCCCTATCTAGCCTCTGGAAAGTGGTGTGAGGAGGATCTCTTTTATTTGACCATGTGAACCATGATCCTTTATTTTGTAGCTCTCTCATTCTGAACTTTGCTAACAGATCATGCAGACCAGTATGTATATGGCTAGGGACTGAGTTGCCTCCTTTCTTATCTTGCTGTGAAATAATTTGATTGAAATCTCCTATCAGAACTGATGGATAATCTGCAATATAACTAAAAGAGCTTATTTCATTCCATACTGCAGGCCTATTGGCATGTTCAGGAGCCCCATAGATCATACCCAAGCACCACTTGATGTTGCTGTGGTCTTGAACCAAAACAAAGATGAAATTTAAAGATGCCTTGACTACTTCTACTACTACTGAGCTATCCCACATAAGAGCTAGACTCCCTGATCTACCAATTGGTTCTACAACTTCTACATTAGCAAAAGATGTTTTTACCCGCCATTTATTTAAACAATCCTTGGTAGCCTTAGTTTCCATCAGACCAAGGATAGATGGCTTCTGTTGCTTAACCAGTCGGCAGATCATGCTCTGTGTAGAGGCTTTATTAAAGCCTCTACAGTTCCAGAAAAGGCATATCATGGCGAAATGGGGAGATGATTTGGCTCACCTCCCATAGGCCTCAGCTCAGTATTGGTTGCAGTTCCTGTCTCTGCCTCTCCTGGCATCACTGCTCCCTCTTTCAGAAGTTCACCCATATCAGTGCATTCAATCACCTTGCCAACCTCCCGTGTACCATCTCATTCAGGTGATTTGGGTGATCTTTCCATTTCCTCCAGCTCATGCTCACTCCCTTTCTTGATGTAATTGAACTTTAACTTCTTCAGAGGAGTTTTCACTTTGTAAATCATTGTTTCCTCGTCAAAGCCTGCCACTGAGCAAGCTCTCTTTTTTAGCCATAGTTCTGCTAAGTTCATTGTAGGATCTGATTCAGTGGGATCTTCCACTCCTCTTGCCCGAACCGTTGGTCTTCTTTCCTCTCTCCACTCCATCTCCTTATCTGTAGCTCTATTTTTCCATCTCCTCTACAGTTCCAGAAAAGGCCTATCATGGCAAAATCCCATGAGTCACCTTTTTTCTTCCACCTGCGAGGCTGTTCCTCTTTCTTTCAGACATTGTTCTACGCTGTGTTTAGGAGTGGCTATATGGCATTTTGATCATGTCTGTAACTCCTAGTGCAAAACCAAATTCACTGAGCCTAGCCTTTTTGCAATTAGCTTCTTTCCCTTTCTCTAATGGCTGTTCCCCTCTGTTCTGCGGATCCTCCAGCTTTCTCTTTCCTTTCGATCTTCTCCTTGAAGTGGCGTCATCTTCCTCACTACTATCTGATGGTACTATCACTAACTCAGGAAGAGTTGACTCCCCGGTATCTTGGGTGCTCTCCTGTTGTGACTGTTGCTGAGTCACCACTCTTGCTATTTCTCCCACTGAGCTGTGTTGGTGTCCCACCTCCTGAGGAATGATGTTTAGTGCAAGGTCATCAAGCTGCTGATTGTTTCCCCCATCTTGGCCAAGTTGAATTTGAGCCTGAAGCTCCCGACTGACCACATCCCATACATTATTATGAACAATCCAACCTCCTAACTCAGTCATTTCCTGCTCCATTAGTCCCTGTTCTATTGCTTGCTGAATAGTGATATCTGGTTGAGGCTGAGGTGGCTCAGCACGAATTTCTGGCTCCACTATTTCCATACTCACCTCTGGTATAAGTGGTGGTTCACTTTCCATTGGTTCCTCTTGGTTTGGAGCCTCCAAGTGTTGTATCATCTGCTAGCCTCTAAAATAAGGATTAAATCTGCGCAGATGTGTAGAATTATTGCCTTGGAAGTCTCCTCCACCATCTCCATGTCCCTGATCATCTCCACCATCAACATTCCCTACAAATCTCTATCGAAATAAGTCTGTTTCCCTTTGCATTGAAATGATGAAACCCTGGATTGCATCCTCATCATTCATTGATGTATATCTCTCCCATCCGGTATTCATAAAACCCGGTGGAATGTTTGTATTTCTCTTTTCATCCAAATGCAGATAAGCCTTCATAGTGACTGGAAACAGGTTTAAACTTGGGTCATAAATGAAATCTTTTTTCCTCAGTGCATGATGCTTCTTTATAAAACTCTCCAAAAAGTTATCCAGACTCACATCATCAACTATTGGACACTGATTCATGTTATGCCCTATTATTCCACACCTTCTACAATGAATAAAGAGCCTTTCGTACCTGACATCCAGCCATATGAATTCTCCATTTGGCATTTCCGCGTACAATCCACTTATGAGCGGCTCTTGCGGATCCACCCAGATTTGAGCTCTTAAGAACTTTACATTTCGGGCTGGGCGTGTGTCAATGTCTGCATCAACTGGTTCTCCTACCATTCTTATAACCTTGATGGAAACTTTCGGCACAAACCCTTCTGTCGGCAGACCATGTATTTGGATGGTCATCTTTATCTTCTCCACCTGCACCCTCCTGAGTGATATTCCAGCTCCCCATCTTCTCAGAGCCAGAAGACCTCCATCAATGTTAAAAGGACTTCTCTGCATGGCTGCCAGGGCTTCCTCCCTTGTTTCAAACTTTATTACATAGAAATTATGGCATCTGTGCTGTGCCACCGCTTTAATCGACCAGTACTGCTGAAAGTACTCATTCATTCTTTCCAGACTGAAATTCCGGTAGTCCATCCAATATCCAAGTAGGTAGTTGCTTTCCATCTCCACTGCATCCATTATGTCGTCCTGAGTGAGCTTAACAACACCTCCCCTTCTGCTAGGCCGAGTGATGTCCTACAGATTGTTGGTGCGACGATTTATTACTCTCATTTCCTCCGAGTTGTTTGAGCCCGTCGGGATGAAGTAGGCGACAGGGTTTTCGAAAGATGGATTGTTACTGTCCATTTTGTTTTGTGAGGGGAAGTGTTTTGAGTACTTGTGTTCTACTTCAAGGTTTGTTGCTCTCGATTCCTGAAACCCTCTATTTATAGCCTTCTTAATTCTCCAGTCCCCTTGTATCCCTTCTCGGTCCGAGGACCAGAATTTGTACTTTTCCTTCTTCCAATTCGATCTTAATTCCTTTTTTCGGCAATTCATCTTTTCCAGATGAAAAGACTAAACGCCGCCTAATTACTGCAGATTTCCCCTTTTCCGAGAAAAAACCTAAATACCCTAAAAAGCTTCCTACTTTACTTTTCCCAAATCCCCTTTTGTAAAGATGCTACCCTAGAAACGAATAAAAAACAAGTTTGCGTGAAAGAGGTTACCTTGCTTCTTGTGCATGTGGCCGGATCGCTAGGCCAATCTCTGAACTTTTGCCGTTACCGGTCCTCCTTACCCCTATTCTGCAGGAGCTAGATTCCTTTCTCAAATTTCCCAACTGTCGTGCACGCGTCTTCTGTATCAGATTTGGCCAGATCAGGCAATATTTTGACCAGAATCTATGCCTAAATCTCTGTCCGATTTTTATTTTCCGATTACTTTCTGGGGGGAATATTTCCCAAAACGACAATGGCTCTCTCGTTTTGCAGAGAGAGAAAAAAGCTCCAGCTTACGATTTTTGTGTTCCAAACTATTCACAGCTTTCAAAGATTGTGCTTTGACATACAAAACCAAAGGTATCCATTAAAATAAAATACTCATGCCTTTTCATTTCTCAAAAACAAAACACCAAAATTCAGTTATCATGAAACCATCATGCCTAGCATGGATATCCTCGCTGAGTATGAATGTATTAAACCCTTTATATGATTAGGGAGATTCTTCCAATATTTAAAATTAACCTGGATGATATCGTAGTCTGGATTGTATTATAATCACCTAGTAGTTAGGCTCGACACTGTATTATAAATCTTCCAACCTAGCATACCAAATATACCGAATTAAAATTGTTGGAATCAATCTTGGCATACTTTTCTGAAATTTAGAGATATTAAATCAACTTCCATACTAGTTCATTCTCCCATCCCTTGTTAATTAGCTGTTTTTTAGTAAATTTTTATTGATTTTTTTAGCTGTTCTTTTGCAATGTGTAAAGGTATTTGATCGAAACAATAAGTGTTGCAAGCACATAATAAACAAAATCATCTCGCACGCAACTTATTAAATTTAAACCGCACGGTTTCCGCACAACTACTTAGACTTACTAAAAAAGACACATATTTGATCATTTCATTATAGGAATTGTGTAGTTAAGTCCAAAAAGTGTTGTAAAAGAATAATCTAAAAATTCACCTTGCACGATATATATAAACCGCACGATATCTAAATTTTAAATGCACGATTTACATAACTATTAAAAACTTCCTGAAAGTACACATAAATGATATGTTCTAACCTACAGTGCAAGAATTGTGTGATTAAGTCTGAATATTATGCAAGCGTAATTGTTTGATTAATTATTATTTTTAACCCTAGTAATGGATTTTATAGCGGTTCTTGTTTGAACTACCGTGAATATGGTTAAACTGGAATCATATATTTTATTTAGTGCACAATTTATTCTCCACAAGTAAAAAAAACAGAGAAAGATAGAGACGCACATAGTTTTAACTTTTCAAATTATTTTTCTTAATTAATCAACTGCTTCGTCGTAGCATTTTACTGGTTCAGTATATTTAGCTACATTTTTTAGCAGCGTCTGAGGACCTCGTACAAAGAAGCTGTACAAGGTATGAGTAGGAGCAGGAGCAGCATAAATTACAATTAAATTCATCACTGCTTGATGACACTCCAATTTTCGTTGCAACAATTAATCGATCCATTGAGTGCTTGGATCTGCTAGTGAAGGTGTTTTTTTTTCTGTCTGCTTTGATTTGCAAATATGATTTGCCTCTAGGATTTCTATCATTCATAGCATACAGTGACATACAATATCATTCTAACTCATTCATTTACAGCGTGTAACTGCACTTGATTGGAAAAATAAGTGTTGTAAGAACATAATAATATTTTTTTATTTCGCACGTACACTTAATGTTTAATTTAAATTGCACGATTTCTGCACAACCTACTTACAGAACTTACCGAAAAAGACACATAATTGATAAGTTCTAAAGCTATGGTGCATGGGTTTTGTAATGAAGTTCGAATGTGTGGGATCAACAGATTAATTAATCTTTTTTATAACCCTAATAACCAATAAGTAAGGTTTTACAACGATTCTTAGTTGAATTACCGTGAATATGGTTTCTAAAATAAAATATATTAACGGAGATTTTTGAGAAATGAAGTTAATGGGCTTCCTTCATTGCACCAATTAAGTATTTTGACATCCCTAGTAAAATAGGGTTTTGTAGCGGTTCTTGAATATGATTTCAAAAATAAAATCAAAGAATAGCAGTTTTTTGAGAAGTACAGTTTAATGCGAACATTCATCATTGTCCCAATTTCCACAAGTCAAATTAACTTTAACTTAAGTCCAGAAACCAAATAAAATGCAATGATGTTAATGATGACTTGATTTCAAAATAATAGATCACATAAGATAAGTCTAAATTCTAGGGTTTAGTACATTGGTGGAGCAACATTTTCTGGACATATCATAATACTGCAGCCAATGATTCATTATATATACTTTCAATGCATTACGTCATATATATATATGAAAAGGGATCAAGCAACTCCTTTATTTTTACTCCAATTTTCACTATAAATCCTAATCTTTGAATTTGATTTAATCTAGTGGTCATAATTAAATCTATTTTAAGCCAATTAACTTAATTAATTTCATTCCTAAAATTATTTTTCTTACTTTTTCTTCTTTTTCCATCGAATTAAATGAAGTCCCTCCACATCAAAACAGTCCTTCTCCGATCCCAGTTATCCCTCCCTCCACATCAAAACAGTCCTTCTCTGATCCAGTCCTTTTCAACTTCCGGCGCCGAAGATGTCGATGAGTTTAGGATAAATTTCTCCTACACTGTATCATCCTAAGTTTACGAGTTCGGAAAGTTAGCCGGATTTATAAACATCCTGATAGATTTCCGAACTCGGAAATTTAGCCGGAACAATACACGGCGGTTATGACCGCCATGCATCGGTGGCGCCAATTGCACGGTGCCACCATGGACGGCGGTCAAAACCGCCGTCCAACTCACACGGAACCGCCGTGTTCCGGTGCCAATTCCACTAGTGACCTAATCCCTCCAAATCAGACCCAGGAGATGTCCCGAGGGTAGCTATTTCCGCGTGATGATGAAAGATGGGTCTTTGAATAGGAGAGAGAATATGAAATGTATGGGAGTGATTTTGATCTGATAGAGCATACCTCTCCTTGAGTTGGATGCAATATATATAAGGGTGGAATCATTTGAATCCAGCCAAGGCAGGCCAGGCCTATGTGCTCATCAGGGGACCGGTCGTTATCACGTACTCATTGTCCCCGGATAGAGCCATTCTAATTGACGTCATAGGCACTCTGGGTTGGACTCTCAGATGGGCCTTAGCTCATATCCTCATCCAGGCCCGGCCCAATAGGGAAGCAAGTTACTACCTTGCTTGAGGCCCCAAATTGGGTCAAAAAATAGGGCCGTATTTTTAGCAGTGTTAGTATATAGGCATATATAAAAATTAATTAAATTAAACTGAAAATTAAATGTTAATTCCGTGTGGGTCCGTGGTTAAAAATAGCAAATTCATAATTAACTCTTCTTCTTCTTCTTCTATATTTATACTAATATTCCATATTTCCATGTAAAATTAAAATTTTAATAGAAAAGAGTTTAATAATTAAGAGTCTTTCTATCTTCTTATATCTCTTTTCTTCTTTCTTCTCCTCCGGCCGCTCCATCCACCAAGTACAAAACTGAGTTTGGTGTCTTTCAATCTCTCTTGCTAATTTGGATAATTTCATATCTAAATCTAAGGTTTCACATTCAAATCAAAATCGTTTATATATTGCCATAAAAAGTGATTGTAGGCAATTTTGAATTGAATAATCATAGGTTGAGTGGACTAGCTACACTTTCCATTGGAAGTGTTAGTTAAAGATCTTGATTCTAAAAATTTGATTAGTAAATTTGCTTCCGTAGAAGCAAGTAGATTGAATTGAATAATTGAATTATTGTATCTTAATTTGATATTTAGCATTTTTTCAACTTCGTAAAATTTACTATGTATTAAATATATTGCGGCCTCTTTTGTACTTGTTCGCTTCGGGCCTAAAAAAACCCAGAACCGGCAGTACTGTCCCCTTCAATGACACTCAATTCGCACAACACTTTCTTAATCTCAATTAAGCTAAAGTCAACACTGAATTCACGAAACAACAAAAAGGAAACTTAAAAGACAGATTTGGAGTGATAGAAAATATGAGATTTGTATATCTTATATACATAACCTGGCCGACCTTCTGTCTACAGGTGAATGAATATCTGGATGAGCATACTTGGAGAAGTGGAAAAGGCTGATACATCTTATTGGCTATTTAGGTTCCCCATAGAAAAATTAATCCGCAAGAGTGATTGTGTGATCTTCAAGAATCTTCCTCCATATTGTAATTAAAAAGTTATTTTACCTAGACGTAGTAAATTAGAATGATGAAGAAGAGTAATCGGAAAGGGTAACTTGGTAAAAAGGATTTTTTAAAAGTTTTTTTTATAAGTTGGAGGAAAATTTGTGAGAGCGCCACATGGCAAATGTGGACCCTTTTAGTAATTATTAAGATTAAGATTAAGATAATGAAGAGAGTGAAAAGAGATCATACTTCCATAGGGCTTCTCTAACTGTGTCCTTTATCTTCAAAAAGGAAAAAAAAATGTTTCCTGGGTTCAGGATGTTCTCGACACTTGAAAAATCATAGCAGATCATGCTCGCCACGAACTGCATTCAAATATGATACTGCTGCAGCTCATTGATTCATTACATATGCATATATACTCTTAATTCATAATGCCATATATGTACTATATGTATGTATATATTATTAGATACTAAATAAAAAAAAAACTTAGTATCTTACATTAATACATAGGTTCAACTTTTGAAAAGAATGTAACAAAACAATATTTATCTCGCTCTGGTCGATAGGGATGCTACAATAGTTTCGTCGTCGCCATTTTTAAATTATTTTCCGTTCGATACTACAGTACCTTCGTCGTCGATATTTTATTATTATTTTCCGTTTCAATCATTTTATTAATTCCGTCTTATCCTTCTCCTCTGCTATCTTCCGATTCTTTCTACACTTTTTCTCTTCTCATCTTCGTTTCTCTACTCTTTACGGAAAGCACTGGGGCGGAGCGTTGTTGTGGCAGATGCGATTGGGGAGTTTGGTTGACGAAGAATTGATGCCGTCAGACTGTCGGAGCCATTGCCGTGCAATCAGAAGGATTTCTTCAAGGAGGGAAACACGAGAGGCCGGAGACACTACTGGTGGAGGTGGAAGTATCTACGGTGGGGTTGGGGGATTTGGGAGTCGGCCCAGATGGAGGGAGCCGCCGCACCCTCATCCTTATCATTATGCTTCCTCCCCTCGCTGGGCTTCTAACTTTCGGTATAGGCCTCCTCCTGGTAAGATTTCCACGCCTCTCTGTTTTCCTTTACACCTCTTTTTTTTTGCATAGGGTTAGGTAGTTTTAGCCTTTTAGTAGTGGATGTTAGGAATCAGACTGGTTAAACATACCAGACGCCTATTCTAATGATTGTTCCACTGTCCCTGTAGCATCAAAGTATACCCCAAAAAGAACATCCCAAGCACTAAAACCCGCCCCCACCAATATATAGTCAGCCTTGGACGGTGTCGTTTGTCACATAGCTTTGAAAGCTCTAGCTAGAGTCAAGGAGCTGTAAAAATCTCATCTTGTTTTTCCCCATTTCAATCTAGAAAAATCCAGTCCTTGGTTTTTCGGATCATAGAATGGTGTTCTGGAAAAGGGTTGTCTTTCTTTTTAGTTCTTGATTCCAAAAGGTGGGATTTTTGGATGGGGTTTATTGAATTTGGTGAAGAAGTTGATCAGGAATTCTGCGGCGAATTTACTGTTTGTGATCAGGACTTTTCTGGGCTGCTACTGATATCTGATGATCTTTAGGTTTCGATGTTTTTTTTCTCTCATGTTTGATAGTTGCTATGGTTCTTGAGGTTTTGTGTGTACTGTTTTTCCTGTTTGATTCTTACCACCGTTTTTGACTTCTGGTTCTTGGAGCGTGTGTTTAGTGAGATTCTGGATTCCTGTTTCGTGTTTTAGTTGTTTTTCCTGTTTGATTCCTCCCACCGGCTTTTGCTTTGGAGCTGATTTGATTCTTGTTCTTGGAGCTTTTGTTTGATTCTTGTTAGGTCAGCAGCTTTTGTTTAGTGTTGTTCTTCTCTGCTGTGTTCTGTGAGTTTCATGAGCTCTGGTGTGGTGAAATTCAATGATTATTTGAGATGTGTTGAGGATGATGATAGTTAACAACTGCATGTGTCTCGATGATTCAATGGTTCCCCTGCTGAATTTAGCACAGCCAATTTCAGTGTTTCGTGTTGTATGCTATTCTCTTATAGTTGTAGGAATGGAGAAGAATGTATGTAGATTGATTGTATCGTGTCTCTACAGAGATATAGGTAAAAGTCATCGATATCTTTATTTGTACTTGTTGGTCATACATGTGTCGCATAAGAAATGTGCTAATTTGCTATGAATCAGACTCGAACTCTGTTATGCCGGATTTCTTATAAAGGTTGGTACTTTACATATGATTTATAAAGGTTGTTGCTTTTTGTATTGGCTAGTGATCAACATATTACTCTAGAACTGCGAGGCGTGGAAAGGAGAACCTTAATGGAAACACTGGCGAGTCAGCTTCCGCGAGACAATATCTTTCTCCTCCAACCTCGCAAGCATCGAGCAGCAGCATAATATGTATAGAACTTATGAGAAGCACCGGCTTTCTCAACAGGAGCTCATGTAGTATGGCTTCAATCACACTGAACAAGTAGGCAATTTCCTGGAAGGAAACCACAGTATCACTGTAAGTACAACCTAAACTCCAGATACTTTTCTGCTCATGAATCATGATAATACCACAGCCTAAGCTCTGTCTTCTTTATTAGATTGCAATGTAGAATATGTTGAATAGATTCTTTATTATTATGTAATGTTGAATATTAGTTTGTTATGCCATAGAAGTTCCCATGTTTGAGCTCAATTTCTGCTGAGGTTTAGATTTGGTGGGCTGTTAACACTTATACAGTGGCCTGGTCATTCTATAGCTTTGAATGGTAAGACTTTTTGTTAAACAATATGCTGGTTCTTTGCTTGGTTCTGTGTAATGAAACAGAAGATGTTGACAAACAAAGAGATGCTGTTGTGCGAGAAGCACATATACGGCGGTTGTCAGAGCTGAAGAAAAGGGCTAGAGTTGCAGAGTCTTGTGCAGAAGCTCAAATAAATGCAGCAGCTTAAATTGAGGCAACTGCCAATAAAAAAAAAACGATAGTTACTTGCATATCTAAATATGTTACAAGAACAACTGAGTGTGATTGGAACTAAACCCCGCGCGTAGCGCGGGGTGAATAGCCTAGTATACTCTTAATTCATAATGCCATATATGTACTATATGTATGTATATATTATTAGATACTAAATAACAAAAAACTTAGTATCTTACATTAATACATAGGTTCAACTTTTGAAAAGAATGTAACAAAACAATATTTATCTCGCTCAAAGTCTGGATTTAACTTGCACTGTTCATGCACGATTTTAAATGTGCAAGATTTGAAATTTAATATATTTAATGCACAAACTTATTTTGAGATTATTATAACTCAATTTATTATAAGTTATTTGCATTAAAATATTTGAACTTCTAATATTTGTAGACATATCATTTTCTATAGTTCTAAAATATGAGATAATTGTTTGGGTTAAATCTAGAATGTGGTAATGGAAAAAGATTGAAACTCTGACAAATTAGTGAAATTAAAGTACCAAAAACTCATCAAAATCGGTAGAATCCAATTCAATTAAACAGACATATATACTAATAAGAATCTACTTGGAAAACACTGGCGGAAAAAGAAGGGAGAAATGGAAAGCACGCCTTGCTTTAGCCTTCAAGAGTCTATCATTTACTTGTTCTGAGTAATTCATTTAGTTTGGGAAGCACTAGAATAGTAAAGGACCCCAAAGGAAAGGGACTCTTATACCCAGACATTAATTCTTGAAACAAAGTTGCAGTTATGCAATACCTTAGTATAACCTCTAGTATACCCTTTAGTTATATAAAGTACCACAATTTTACAGCAATGAAAGCATCGAAAGAAAGTTGAAACTTATTATATATGCTGCTAGACGATTAACGTGAACTCACTGATAGCATGATAAATCCATTTGCTGAAGATCCATGTGGCAAACATTCTTGACATAAAGTTGCAGTTGTGCAATAGCCTTAGTATAACCTCTAGAAGATATAATACCCTTTGGACTTATATAAAGTATCTCAAAGTTTGGATATAACTCGCACCATTCACGCATAGTTAAATGTACAAGATTATAAATATACTATATTCAATGCACAAACTAATTATGAGATTATTATAACCTAGACTTTTTATGAGTTATTTGCATTGAAATTTTTGAACTTCTAATATATGAAAATATATAGACTTATATAAAGTACCTAACCAGAGGGATAAAAGGGAAGATTTATGGAGGCATTTGAAATCACAGAATCATGCTTTGCCTTGGCTAGTTATGGGGGATTTTAATGCACCATTGCATCTTGAGGACAGGAAGGGTGGTATAGGAGTTACTGAGGAGGAGATTGAGGATTTTAGAGACACAGTGGATATATTGAAGCTGCATGAGCTTAAAACTTTTGGCCCTGAGTTTACATGGAGTAATAGAAGAGTTGGTGAAGACAGGGTCTATAGTAGAATTGACAGGGTTTTAATTAATGATGAGTGGCAGAAGAAGTTGACAGCATCAAGGTGTTTGGTTAAACTACATTCAGCTTCTGATCATTTGCCCTTGCTGGTTCTGGTGGAGGCTGGGAAAAGTAAGGTAGATAGGCCTTTTAAATTCTTTAATATGTGGTGTAAATCACCACAGTTCAAGAGTCTGATCAATCAGAGTTGGAAAAAAGGAGAGTAAAGAAATTTGCAGGAATTCTATGGTTTTTTGGATTCATTGCAAGATCCTTTTCTTGAGTTGAATAGAAGGGAGTTTGGGAGGATAGATTTGGCCACTGCTAGAGCAAAGGAGGACTGGGAAAGTGCTCAGACTGCATTATTTCAGGATCCTTTAAATGTACATTTGCAGCAGAAGGAAAAGGAGTTGAGAGGGAAAGTTGATGACTTGGAGGATACAGAGTTTTTGTTCTTACAGCAGAGGGCAAAAATTAGTTGGTTGCAGGAGGGAGATAGGCCATCTAAGCTATTTTATGCTGTAATGAGGGCAAGACAGTATAAAAATCATATTGTTAGTCTTCATGATGGACATAGCCTTATATTTGGAAGGGGAGAAATAGAGGAGCATTTGGTTAAACATTTTCAAAATCAGTTTGGTATAAGTGTTCAACAGGGTCTGGTTATAGATCCTAAAGTCACTAGCCAAGGATCAGTCTTAACCATTGAGCAGCAAGCCAGCTTAATAGGTAAGGTTACTGATGCTGAAATCAAGAGGGCACTTTGGAGGATACAAAATGATAAAAGCCCTGGAGCTGATGGCTATTCAAGTATGTTTTTTAAGCAAAGTTGGGATATATTGGGGCAGGACTTTCTGAGAGCTGTGAGAAGTTTCTTTGAGGGAGCATCTTTGCCTGTTAATTTTAATCTAGCAGTTCTCACTTTGATTCCCAAAAATTCACAGCCACAAAGAGCACAAGATTATAGGCCTATATCTTGTTTTCAATATTATACAAAGTGGTAACTAAGGTCATGAGTTGCAGATTAGGGAAGCTATTGCCAGATATTATTGCTGATAATCAGAGTGCTTTTATACAGGGAAGACAAATAGCACATAATGTTATGTTAGCTCAAGAACTGTTGCTGAAATATAATCAAAGTCAGATGTCTGAGAGCTGTGTGTTGCAAGTTGATGTGCAGAAGGCATTTGATAGTGTTGGATGGGACTTTTTGTTTCAGTGGTTACAAAAATTGCACTTTCCAAGTCTATTTGTAAGCTGGATCAAGAGATGCTTGTGTAATGCTCAGTTTCGTCTGGCCATCAATGGAGGATACAGCCGAAGTTTTTCAGGAGCAAGAGGAGTGAAGCAAGGGGACCCATTATCTTCTTTGTTATTTGTAATCTGTATGGAGTATTTCACCAGACAGATGAAAATGGCATTTGAGATGAAGCTGATTGGATATCATCAAAGAAGTAGAAGAGTGGGAGTTCAATGTTTATTATTTGCAGATGATCTACTAATTTTTTGCAGAGCTGATGAGAAATCTATTAGGGGGGTGCAGCAAGTGTTGGATACATTTCAGCAAACAACTGGTCTGAGTGTTAATGCTCAGAAATCAAAATTGTACTTCTCAAGGATGGGTGAATGCTTATTATCTAAAAGGACAGAACCTTTCTGATCATGAGGTGAAGGTTGGCCAGAGTTGGTGCTGGAGAGTTTTGAACAAAGTAAAAGTAAGAATTGAGCCAGTTCTGCATGATTGCATTGCCAAGAATGGGAGGTTTAAGGCTATGCTTGCTTATGATTTTTTAAAGGGAGTTTCACCTGATCCCTGGTCCAAGTTCATCTGGAATGCAAAAATCTTGCCAAAGCACATCTATTTCTGGTGGATGTTGTTGAAGGGAAGACTTACAACTAGGGCAGGCTGGAGAGGCTGGGCATTGTCACTGGAATGGATCCAGGATGTGTGTTGTGTGGTATGGGAGAAGATACATGTCAGCATTTGATTGCTAAATGTGTTTATGCTTAGGATTTATATGCCATACTGGGGATAAAAGGACTTCATACCTTGAGGGATATAAGGAGAAGATTAAAACTGATGAAGAAAAGGCAAGTTTTAAAACTCTTAGTTCTCACCACAGCTGTTTACAGCATATGGAGGGAAAGGAATCTCAGGGTTTTTCAAGGAGTTCAGATTACAGCATCAGATTTGGGAAGGAAGGTGGAAGAATTATGCATTTGGAGATTGGAGAAGATAGGAGTTAAAACTACCAGATTTTGACATGCTTTTCTAGTTTAGATTTTATTCTTACTAGATTATGTGTTTGTGTCTTTGTAAGTGGCTGGAGTGAGCGCCACAAAACTTGTACTTGATTTGCTATGATGATATAATGAAAATGGTTCATCAAAAAAAATATATATAAAGTACCTCAAAGTCTGGATTTAACTCGTACCATTCACGGACGGTTAAATATACAACATTTTAAATTTACTATATTAAATGCACAAACTAATTATGAGATTATTATAACCCGGTCAAATGTCAGGATTTGAGGTGCACAGTTCTTGCACGACTAGTTATTATTTATAGAAAATAAATACACGTGCATGAGCCTACATGGTTTTGTCACACTTATTATAATCAATCTTTCCCATAAATTCATAGATTAAGCAGCGTGAATGTGGGGACAGTCGTGATTTAACTACCAGGACCATTACTAGCTTGAGTGACAATTCTATCCCATGACTGGATACATTTTTCAAAGGATATGTTCGCGATCCTTTAGTTGATTTAGTTGGTCCAATGACAAGGGCTCGTAAGAAGTTAAGGGATGCTGCTCTCAATGCTCTTGTCATACATGATGCAAGTTGGATTTGTAACATATAAGATATTTGATCAAGCATTCATGCGAGGTGAATTCGAGGACGAATTCTATCCAATCTTGTGAAAATGATCCAGATCAAGTTGACCTTAATAATATGGAGCAGTGGAATTGCAAGTAGTAAGATCCATTATCAATTTATTGGCAAATTGGAAAAGTTTAACTCGGTTTCATATGGATTCTGGCTAATTTCCTTAATTATAACTAGTATTCTAAATAGGATTAAGGAAAATATTTACATGTTTTGTAATAGAATAGAATTTATGAGCTCTTATAAAAGGGCATCAAACCATTGTAATATATAGATTTGTTTTTGATTTGTTACAAAAGTTTGTTGAGAGTTTTCTCTTTCCAGAGATGAGGTTTGAACATAAATTCTAGATATTCTCTGAATACATAGATTAAGAAGGCGGATTCTACCTAGGCATTCGTAGTACTAAATAGGTTGATTTCATTGGGTTACTTTGGTAACTTTTGGTAAAGTTTCCGCTACGTCAATACAAGTTCATGATGAAGATCCAAAGAAGACTACGAGAGTACACTATCAAAAAGTTCAGGTCGGTATGCAACGATATTACAGAAATTCGTTGAAAGAGGGCATAAAAGCGTTGAAAAAGAAATTGTTTCAACGAAAAAAACTGTGCTGGTCAATAAATTTTGGAAGTTGACTAAGTGCATTTCACCGGTATTATGAACATGCGCTGCAATAACCAGACGAGGGGGCCAGTGTTTCAACACCTTGAATGATTTCGCTGAAATAAGTATGACATGGCAGTTGGACTAAAGTCCGCGTGAAATTTTTGTGATAGACCCCACGTATCTTTCACCGCTCTAAACGTATAGCGTTGAAATGGTTGCTGACTGTACATGGGTTCAATCTGGAGCCCATTAATTGTGGGTTGTTGCTTTGATACTGGGTTGGGCTATCTATGGTGTTGTTACTATTTTAAAGTCCAATAAAATCGTGGGCGAAAAAGCAGCTGCCCGTTGCTGCTCCATGGTTGAGTTATAATAAATAAAAATTAGAAATTGTGACGGTGTGGGACATGGTTAATTTTGCATATCTGTTTCAACGGAAAAATTATAAAACCGCTGCATTGAATGCACTCACCTACCACAGAGTGCAATATATATATATATATATATATATATATATATATTCATACATATATTGAACGAACAGAGAGGACAGGTTTTCAGCAGCATTGAAGCCGAGAGAAGTGGTAGCTGGGATTTTCGGTTTTACAATGAATGAAGGTAAATTATTTACATTTCTTCCACTCATTTGTCTTCTTTTAGTATGCCCATGCAACCCCATATTGATTTAGTATAAATGTTTGCTTGTGTCATGAAATATAGAATTCTGAATTTTTCATTTTGGATTGTAGGTTGTGAAAGTGTTAATAAAGATTTAGAGTATCGATGTCGGGTTGTTAGGGAGTCTAGTCTTTTGACCGATGAGCAAGTTGCATTTGTAGATAATTTTATTGGCTATGCTTTTGGTAGGGAGGAAAATGTGCTATGTCCTTGTAGACGTTTGAATCGAGAGAGGTTTAGAAGTAAGGAAGTGTTAAGATTGCATTTGATTATAAATGGTTTCGATCCCTCGTATGATGTGTGGACATTTCATGGTGAATTTCGGCCTAATTCTAGCAATGAAGGAGAAGTAGTTAAAGAGGAGGAGGAGAAGGAGAAATGTGGTTTCGATAATTATTTTGATAAGATGAGAAGTGATTTTGCCGAGGAACCGGAAATTCTTGCTAAGATGTTGGGTGAACAAGAGATACCTTTGTATGAGGGTTGCAAGGAAGGAGATACGATTATGTCTTGCTTAATGGAGGTGTTTAACATGAAGGCGGCTAGTGGTTGGAGCGATCTAAGTGTTAATCGATTGTTGGGATTTTTACACAATAAGTTGCCCGTAGGTAAATGCCTTGCCTAGTAATCTCTATCGTGCCAAAAAAATGTTGTATCCATATGAAATGGAATACAAAAAAATACATGCTTGTCCTAACGATTGCATCTTGTATAGAGGTAAGTACGAGATGGAAACATCATGCCATGTTTGTAAGTCTTGTAGGTACAAGAAAGCTAAAAATAGGAAAGGCAAAGAGATAGATGGTGGTGAGGATGACTCCAAAATTCCGGCCAAATGCATTTGGTACCTACCAATTGTACCGCGGTTTGAAAGATTGTTTGGGAATGTGAAAGATGAAAAAAATGACTTGGCATTGTGATAGGGAAAGACCACTTGATGATATGATTCGTCACCCTTCTGATGGGGATCAATAGAAGAAAATTGATAGGTTATATCCAGAGTTTGGAAAAGGAGATAGGAATTTGAGGCTTGCTTTAAGTACGGATGGAATGAGTCCATTTTCAACTATGTCGTCGAAGCATAGTACTTGGCCGGTAATGTTAGTCATTTACAATTTTCCTTCCTATTTATGCATGAAAAGGAAGTATGTCATGATGCCTTTGCTTATTTCTAGGCCTAGACAACTAGGGAACGACATAGATGTATTTTTGGCACCCTTGATTGAAGATTTAAAGAAACTATGGATTGATGGAGTTAGCATGAAAGATGCCTATCGGGGGGATGTTTTTAATATGAAGGCTGTGTTATTGTGGAGTATTAGTGATTTTCCCGCATTAGGTAATCTGGGAGGTTATGTTGCTAAAGGTCACAAGGCATGCCCTGTTTGTGAGGAGGAGACTGAGTACAAACAATTAAAGTTTGGCAAGAAAGCAGTTTATATGGGGCATAGAAGGTTTTTGAAACACAACCACCCTTACCGCGAAGATGTGGATGGCTTGTTTAGAGGCAAAGAAGTTCGTGATCCACCTAGTATACTGACCGGGAGGATGATACACTTGAAAATGAAAAAGTTGAATGTTGTTTTTGGGAAGAAAGTGAAGAAACCATCCAAGAATGATAAGTCACCGTGGAAGAAAAGATCAATGTTTTTTGAATTATTTCCATACTGGGAGGTTCATGAAGTTCGCCATTGTTTAGATGTGATGCACATAGAGAAAAATGTGTGCGACAGTCTAGTTGGTACATTATTGAATATTGCATCAAAGATAAAGGACAACTTGAATGCTAGGAACGATTTGGTGGATTTTGGGTTAAGGTTAGAGTTAGTTCCAGAAGAAAAGGGAAACATGACATACTTGCCTCCTGGACCATGCAACCTGTCTAAGGCCGAAAAGCAGTCTGTTTGTGATAGTTTGATGTCGATGAAAGTTCCAATTGGCTATTCGTCCAACATTAGTAGATGTGTGAAGGCAGATCTGAAACCGTCTGGATTAAAGTCACACGACTGTCATGTTTTGATGCAAAAATTACTGCTAGTTGCAATTCGTGGTGTTTTGGATGTTCAGGTTAGAATTTGCATCACTAGATTGTGCTTTCTTTCCATACAATATGTCGTAAGTCTATTAGTAGGCAGTTGTTGGAATCGATTGAAGTGGAAGCTTTTGAGATTTTGGCTACACTGGAGTTGTATTTTCCACCAAATTTCTTTGACATAATGGTGCATTTGATTGGTCATTTGGTGAGAGAAATAAGAATATGTGGCCCAGTTGGAATGCATTGGATGTATCCCTTTGAAGGACAGATGGGTGGATTGAAGGGTTATAACAAATGCAGTAGTCGGCCAGACGCTAGTATAGTGGAGAGCTATGTGACTGAGGAAGTTATTGAGTACTGTACTAGTTTCTTGGAAAAGGGGATGGAGTTTGGTGTTCCTCAGAACAAACATGTTGGGAGGAAAATGAGAAGTCCTCTAGGGCCAGGCCGATGCAAGCGACCTACAAATAGTGAATTGGAACGTGCTCACCATTACATTCTTAGGAACTCTAGTGAAACTGCGTCCTATGTTGGTGAATACTTGATTTATCAGGCTACCTTGTATCCTGCAAGGGATGGCATGTACATTCAAGCTAGGCATGCAGAGACATTTGTAGACTGGTTTGAAGGCCGGTGTAATATAGATGGAATTGATAAAAATTTACGTTCCTTTGCTAGGAAACCGAAGTCCGATGTTAGGTGTTATTCAGGATATGACATTAACGGATACTCTTATACCACTGAACGTAAGGATAGTAGAAGTACAACACAAAGCAGTGGTGTGTATAATGAGTCAGAGCAGATTACCAAGAAAGGTCCTAGTATTGAATCTTTTTATGGGGTGATTGAGCAAATTTGGGAACTTGACTATAGTGACTTCAAGTGTGTTGTGTTCAAACGTAAGTGGGTTTCAAACAAGGGCGGTGTTGACTTGGATGACCCCATGGGTTTTACACGTGTCGATCTAAAAAATCAAGCCCACCAAGATGATTGTTTCATTTTAGCGGCGCAAGCGCGACAAGTATTCTATGTGGAGGATCCAAGTGATGGAAAGTGGTGATTGTGTTACAAGGGAAGCAGTACTTCTTTGAAGAAGAGATTGATTGTGAAGTTGTGAATGACAAGTTAGAATTTCCAGCTGCTTTTCCAGGTCTGTAAGAAGACGGAAATGAGTAGAATCAAAAGAGGGCACGATGATGGATTGTGGGTTGATGCGAAGGGGAATTTGATTGAAGATAATTTCCCTAGAAAAAAGAACAAGTCCTAGATAGATTGTATTAAGATCTTTATATTTTGCTTGTATTAATGCATGGAATTTTTGTAATTTGTATTTGGTTTTTTGTTAATTACATTGAATCATTCATTAGCACTGATGGAATCCAACAAAATGAAACTGAAGTAGTATTAGAACAACTACGGGCTGCTGCTCCGAGGTAGCCGTTGCGTTTGAAAACAGAGGAGCGCTGTGGTTGTATACAGTACTTAAGAAGCCACGAACTGCTGCCCTGGGTTAAGCATTAAGATGTCCTAAAATCCAGCTTCCAGTATCCGCAGCAACAAACTGCTGTTACTCAGAATCTTTCTGGAAATTGAAAAACTGAGCAAAAATAAATAAATTAAACCATTACAATTAAAAGTAGGCCAAATATTATCATAGTTTTCATTCAATACCAGAAACTAGAAACATTGTCTTCATGTAAAAAATATGAATCCAACAAACAACCAAAAGTGGTTTCACAGCAACTAAACACAGACCTATTTCATAAGCAAAAAAAAAAGAACCCTGGCCATCTAATCTTTAACAATTTAAGTGGCATCGTGTTCAGCTCCAATAGTTGAGGCATGTTGTGCTTCTGGTGAATTTAGTGCAGTTGCATAGCCGCTAACTTCCTCGTAGACTGGATACGGTCCTACAACAAGCACACTTTGAGGGAATGCGTGTGTGAGTATGTTTGCCGTGTGTTCACTCATTAGCCTCAAGTACTAAACATCTGTCTCCATCCTGTCGACCCTAGCTGCTAAATCAGATTCAGTTTTCCCTGTTGCCTGAAATGCTGGCCTCCTGTCGAAGTGTTGCACCCTAATAACTGACATGTGTGCCTTCCATTGGTCATCCACCCTATCCTCACAGCCAGCCTTGTGGCATAAACCTGTAACAAGACAATGGAATCCCAAGCAACCGGCCAAGTCTGTCATGGAGTTGTAAATAAGCTGCCCCACGTTTATAGCAATGTTATTCTTCAACGTGTACAGTATCCTAATACGTTCTCATTTGACCTCTGAGTTTATAGTCACCGGGCTAATACGTGCAACGACAAAACTATACCACATATTCATATCCACAGTTAAATGCTTCTTCTCTATACTACCCCATTTTTCTTGTGGCAATATATCATCCATCGAGATCTCAAGTCTAGTTATATCTCTAACAACCTCATTCCACTTCCCAACTAATTTCCATGTTTCTCTATCGACCGTAGTATTACTTTCTAGCTCATCATATTCACCATACAGACTAGCATCAGTGGGCAAATGATAGTATGCATTAATAACTTGTGGAGAAATTCTTACTTGCTTTCCACAGCAGAGGACATGTCTATTTTCCCTCATACACCCAAGGTTGGCGTAGAACTCAGTGGCCATGGTAACATTGATTCTATCAGATCAATCAGCATCTGAGACATACTTAAGCAACACATGAACAAATCTGAAGGCATGATATCCAATAATACTGATCAGAAACCCTAGCCCACATCAAAATTACTAATCAAATTATATCCACAAACCCTAGCACAAATCAAATTTCAAAAATGGACAAACCCTAGCTTCGATTACCTGATTTGCGGTTGAATCACGTAATCCGCTTCACTATCAGTATAGCTTCTCTATGGGTGAATCAATTTAATGAGTTTGGTTGTTTGATTTCATGGCCACGGCGTATGTGGGTGTTTGATTTGGGGAGTCTGGTTTTCAGTCGAATTTGCGGGTGACTGATATGCTATGGATTGAGGATGAATGGACTGATATGTTTTATGGTATGGGCTGAAAACATAAGCCCACTAAGTAGCTTCCATACCCATTGGACTGATCCAAACTGTGTTGGAATTTTCATTTTATAAGGACACGTGTCATACAGAGACAATGACACGTCACAGGGATAAAATAGTCAACTTATAATCAAAACCCTAATTATGCACATTTGAGTATGAAACTTGGATTTTTATTATGATTAATCAAGTTCCATAGTGTTTCACATTCAATTCATCTACAAATATTCATTTCGGAATTGTATATTAGGTATCTGAAGTAGAAATCGATGGAGTACGAGTTACATTTACTACACCTTCGATTGATACTAATACTTACTTGCATGAACTATGGTGTAAGAATTCGGAGAAAGTTGTGATGAAATGTTACAACTACCACATATTAAACATTATACATGCAGTTCTAGTAAAAAACACCCGTGAATTGTTTGTGACATGAGCGGTATAATGAAAAATCCACCAGTTACACTAATATTCAGTGAAAACCCATAGAAATTTCATCCCTCTCCCTATCCAATGCCTAATATGTTAGGACCTTTCATATGAAACAGTCTATTTGAAATCATCATGTCGAAGACACACTATCTAGTACCGATATTAGCGTTATCATCCACTTATAAAACTATATGGGGTATATATGTAATTATTGAAATATCAAAACGAAGCCTCACATTCAATATTTAAATTTAAATGAGGCAGATATTTGTTATTTAAGATATGTAGTTGACATATCATGGAAAAATCATACAATTTGATTTTTTTTTAAAAATTATATTAGCCACTGGTATAATAATTGCAGAATTTTAGGGTGTCATTGAAATTAACTGAAATTCCAAAAACTGAGCCAATTTTCCAGAAGCGGGAAAAAACTGTGGGCGGGAAATTTTGAGTTTTCATGTTTCAGCGCTTTTTTACAAAGCGCTACCCCATACTTAGCGAAAATTTCTCTAATTTGGCTAAGTCTTTGCCTAGAATTGTAAACGCGCAAAATAGCAGATGCAGACTGCTGCGCTGATACCATAAAACGCAGCATTTCATATGTGTAAATATTTTATGAATTTCCTCCTGTTTCCATTTTCGATTTAATTTGATTTTTATTACCCCAGTATATATATACCTTGCCCCAATTCAATAACAATTTCTAATCACAACCTACTAAACCCACGACCCACAGTTTGGGTCTCCACATTCTCCCCCAAACCCAGAAAACCCTACTCTCCGATCTGATTCTCTCCGACCAATCACCCGTGAATCGGTTCACCCCAGAGCGACCCACCCCAGAGCGACCAACCCCACTGCGACCGGCCGACAGCCAGTGACTTCCTCACCGGAGAGCCGCCACGCGTCAGGTAAAACCCTAGATCTACTTGTTCTCTGCGTAAAAGTCCTGTGTGTGCTTGGTTCTGTGAGTATCAATTTGTTGCATGCTTTTGTCGATATGTGTGTGTGTTGTTATGTAACAAGGTTGATGAACCAAACCCTTATTGAATAAGAGGCCCTTAACAAGTCAGATCTGGACTGTTGCATAGCATATCTCTACTTTTGTTGGATTTGCAGTAGGTTAATTGGTATGTTGTCATGCGTGTTGGTCAGAACTCTGTTTCATAGGGCAAGAGGTGTTCTTTATGTCAATGTCTACCTACATTTGTTTGATGCATGTGTCGTTCATGCCTGTCAACAGATAATCTGCACCAACATGGACACCATTCACTCTGGTCCTGATGACACCGACTCTGACCACTCTGGTGCTGAAAAAAACACACAGAGTTCGCGAAATAGCAAGCAGAAGAAGGAAGACAAACCACCATCAATCGAGAAGTTGATAGGAGTCACTGATCCTCATGACCCCCACCCGGGAGACATTGAACAACCAGAAGAACACAATTTCAAGAGGGATACGTTAGGCGAAGCCCGGGAAGGAGAGATCTTTGACAAGGTACAGGTTGATCAAGCACTGTGAGGACGGGGCGCATCAACATGCAAAATAGTCCTGCTTGCCAAACATAATAAACCACTACCGATGTGGTTCGACAGATTCCTCTGTCCTCGAGTCATGGTTGGGAAGTGATGTGGATATGTGGCATATGCATTCAGGCGAAGAATCAAGTTCGGAACGTAGAAGAAGTGGACAGAGGTGCCGAAGTCTGTCAAAGACGAAGCTTGGCAGGATATATTGGTATGCTTTTTGCATTATTTTTTCTTAAAAGCATGGGTTTAAATATAATTGTGTTATAGATATAATCATACACTCTAATTGCAAATGTTTTGCTCATTTACTAGGAGAGTTGGGACTTCAGAACTTTACTGAGCGAGGAAGACCAGGCCAGGCTGAAGAAGCAATGGACAGCCTATGCAGCGTCCAGGATGCGATGTTGGAGAACCAAGGTCTGGAACAAGTACGTGGCTAAGGTTGATCCTAAAAAGCCACCTGGTAATCCATGCAACCTGTACAAGTGGATGGATCCTAAAGAGTGGGAGTTGTTTGTGGAGTACAGGTCGACAGACCCAGATTTCAAAGTAAGATTCTCAATAACTAATGAACTGTGCACATTATGTTAATGGTTATTACATGCCAGCCATTATTTAACAGTGACCTGATAACTTGTTTCTTCGACAGAAATTGAGTGTAAAGAACAGTGCGAATGCATTGCTGAAGAGGTTCATCCACCACACAGTGAGTGGAGGGTACAGAAAGGTGTACATTGAGAAGGCGAAGATGATGCGCCTGGAGGCAATCGAGGAGAAGATGGCTGCAGGGATGACCAAAGAAGAAGCCGAGGAGGCTGTTAGGCACATGGTATTTGTTGTCGACCGCTCCATTGTGTTCTTGGAGGCAAACAAAAATGATGGTCGATATTCTCAGGACTTTGTACGAGATGCTGTTGAAGAGATATCAAGTGCCACTCTATAACTCTAGTTGTACTTAAACAATACACTAAATTCAAACTTTTAAAACATGTTTCTTTTAACGCAGTTGAGGCTCAACCGGGAGAAGAAAGCTGGTAGGCTGATTATAGAAGGGAGGGATGACATCCTTTATCTGGCTACGAAAATTAGGGACCCTCCAGGATGATATCTTGCCTGCCCAACAACAGAAAATATCGAATTTGCCCATCCCGGCCTCACCAAAGATGGAAGGAAGAGGAAGAAAGCTCCAAAGCAAAAGAAAAACAACACTGAGGCTGATGAGAAGCTTTTAGCGACTGCGTTGCAAGAGTACACAATGTTTATCACTGACAAGATTGGCATCGAGCTGACTGCTGACATCACCCCAGAAAGTTTCATGAAAGCACAAATGGAGAAGAAGGTAGCAGCTGCTAAGGCCCTGGTTTCTAGTCGTTCAGATCCATCAACGAGTGCAACAGCTGAATCGATTGGTGAGGTACAATCACTACCCTTAGTTTAGACTGTTATGTAGTCTGCTTATAGTATAAATTTCGAGTCATATCTACTTCATGATATCATTCTTGTTTTTTTGTTGGCAGACCACGATTGCCAGCCCATCCTCCTCTGTTCAGCAACAAACCACACCAAAATCAAGCAATGTCGGTACATACAGTGGAAGTCTGAACGCAGAGGTTCGTTCCCTTTCATTTATTCTCCACTAACAGCATCAAATTAGTTTCATACTTGAATTCCTGCACTTAATCAATTCTTTTTGCAATGTCAAACACCAGTCCCTTGCTACTTACAAGTTCGATCAGTGACATGGAGGGTAGTAACAGCAGCGGCTGGAGTTGTACTACCATTCCTCGGTGAACTTGGCTGTGATGCCATTCAAGTCAAAGCTCCAATCTTTCTACCTGACGAGGACTTGCCTATTCCACACCAAGATTTTTCAACGGTTGGATCTGCTGCAGGTGGGATGCCGGTCATGTGGCTAGAAGAACTCGTTGACTATACCATGGCAGAGACGGGTGAGGCAATTTTTCGGACACCTCTATTTGTTCTTGTATTTATACTCACTTTTTTGTTGTCATGCTAAACTAGTATATTGTAGGAATCTCCTCAAAAGCGTGAAGCTTCTATTTGGTGCTCGCCATCCCCACTACCAGCTTCCCAGGATGATGCCGTGTTTGAGGCTGTTGCCGAGGAGGTAGCTGTTGTCAGGCTTGAACCCGTTGCCGAGGAGGAACCTATTGCCGATCATGAACCTGTTGTCAGGGTTGAACCCATTGCCGAGCATCATCCTGCCCAAGCGGATGTACTGGAAGACGCTACCCCACGGGTTGACAACATGGAGTTGGATGAGGAGGACTCGCATCCCAAAGCAGCTGATACTAGCAAATACTCGGTTCCACCTGCCCCACCTCTACTAAATGTCAAAATTGAGGATACTCAAGAAGAGGAATCATCGAAGCCAGCGGAACGGGTGACACCTCTTCCTGAAAAATGGATACATCATCTTTCCTTTACCTAGTGTTCCATTTTTAAAATCTTATTTATTTCATGCATTACTCTTACTGTTTTAAATAGTCATGTCCTTATTTTGGTTTTGTAGCTCTTTGCCCATCACGTAAGGGACCACAAAGTCAGGGCCAAACTGTCCAAAGCCCTACAGGATTTGGATGCCCATCCAAACTCCAAGGACATGTACATCTTTCCATTGGAGACCTATGTTTTTGGACCGGGTGTCAAGCAAACGCATATGGACATGTCCACTGCCCGCTCGTGGATCAAGAATGCAAACATGTTTAAGAAAGAGTGGATCAGTGGCTGGCAAGTTGACTTTTGGGCAAGGTGTTCATTTTTCATCCACTTGTAATGCATTTTAATAGTTTATCTAAAAAATGCATTTTCAGTTTTGACTTCCGTGTTTTCATTTCAGGAAGCTGTATGCTGAACTGTCTGAAGAAGATCACAGCAGAGTGCAGATGATCACTTCTTTTTCTGGCGGAACGGGGAATGTGAGTGACGCGTCTACAAAGACAAAGTTACTCGCCACAGTCAGGAGGACCATGGATGGAAGGAAGGCTAAAATCTATGTGATGCCCATATGCAGAGAGTAAGTTCCATTCCATGTTCCATTATAGTCACTTTTTTCCCAAGATACAACCACAACATTCATAACAATCATGAGTTTATTAACTATATATTCATCTACATTTTACAGCAAACACTGGATGCTGTTCTTGATAGTTCCGGATGAATGCAATATCTACTGTATAGATCCTTTGTCCAATGGAGTTACCAAACAAAAGACACTATTCCACCATGATTTGTGTATGAGGTACGGTTCTTTACATCAACTCCATAGTTTACTTCTAAATACTCAAGCTGATTATCTTTTTTTTTTGAATGTTAGTGTGGGAGCTATGTATGAAGAGCACGTACGCCCAAACCATGGCAGCAAGTCTCCACCAAAGGACGGGACTATTGTTAATTTAATGGTGAGTTATTCACTATCACTTTTTTCCAAAATTTAATCTAATTCTTCCAACTTCTGTCACTGATTTTGCCCTTTGTCGATTTATTACAGCACAAAACCCAGTCATCAATCTGGGAATGCGGGAACTATACGATGATGTACATGGAGAAGATTGTGCTTCTAACTTCTAGTTCTAATGTCAACAAGGTACCTATATTTCATTCTTTGTGTACTTGCTTTACCATTAGCAGTTACATGTGTTTAGCTTGTGTAGTTAGAAATAATATTGCTGTCACTCGTACACTCCAGTCACTAATCTTAACCTGTTTACGATTTTTGGGTGTAGGTGTTCCCATTTGACCCCACTCCCTACCCAAAACCAGTACTGGAGGGCTTAATCGATACCAACTGCCTGTTCATGATGGAGACCGTTATTCCAAAATGCGAAGCTCAGAACACCGTCACCAGGAGATTGCGGAGAAGTGGAGATTAGATGAAGTCCCTTTCTCAGGTCTTCATGAACTACTTTTTATGATCTGCATTTCAGTACTTTCTTTTCAGGGATACTATCTTTTGCAGTTCTTGTGCTATGTATGACTTTAGGACATGCTATCTATTTTGGCCATGTTTTTGGCATGCAGTACTCGTGACTATTGGCCATGTTTTGGCATGCAGTACTCGTGACTTTTGGCCATGTTTTGGCATGAATAACTTGTGATCTAGCGATAATGCATTTTTAGTGCTAAGTAGGTCGTGCACTATTTATTAAATGCAGTGTATGAATTTTATGCATTCTCATGTTTCTGGCTTGCTAGCCTTTTGAAAAAAACTGCAAATAGTGCAGTGGCGGGGAATATTCCGGCGCAATTTTTTTCCGGCTAAAATAGCTATTTCAACGGTACGCGTCTTTATATCGCTGCAGCGTCACAACGAACCTAACAGCGAATTTATTAATATTGGCGGGAAATGATTTTTAAAATAACCGGAAAACGGGGGAAATTCAAATTTCAAATTACCCTCTAATTTTTTTATAGAAACGCTATTTTGTTGCCGCTGCAACTCAGTGTTGACTTTTAGTCAACTGGATCGTGGGCCTGATCCACAATCCACACCAATTGGGCTTTTAGAATATAAAAAACTGATGCTGGGCCTATTGGGTATCAACGGCCCAAACCTTAGTTAAGTGGAATGTCCAGACAACAAGGTTACGTGGTTAGGCGGGTCCCTTTCTTGGTGTTTCAGCGCCTCTTACCATAATGTTTCACCGGTCACATGGACAGCGCTACCTTATCATAATAAAGCGTTGAAATATATGCATAATACCGCTGAAAAAAGGGGTCAACTTTCTGATAGTGGTATTTTGGTTGAATAGTACTCTCATTTATGAAGATTCAAGTCATGGACCTTATTGAAAAGTCTTAAAAAAACTGCCCGGGCCTTCAGTTAGTGGGTTGGTTCAACTACAATTCACTTTATTAGTTTGGTATTTATTGGATTTCTGAATTGAAATTCGTTGTGTTATTCATCATATATATGATTGAGTTTTAATTATAGTTAAATATGTTTTAGCTTGCAAAAGCTTCCATAAGAGTTTCCTTTTGGGTTAAGATGTAATATTCCTTACCTTATTTGTATTCTGCACTTTAAAACCACCATATAATCTTATAAATAGGGTGGGTCACACATTTATGGAGCAAACTTCATACAATTGATCATATATTGAGTTTTGTCTCTTTCTAATCGCTACAATATGTCAGTCGTTATAGTGAAAAACCCTAATTTTGAGATGTAGATGTTCCATATCAAATTGGTGAAAATAGTTCTTGGCGTGTTGAATTTGACCTTGTGTTACTGAAGTTCAAAGCTGTGTCTTTCAAGTTCATCTCGAATTGTGTCTTCTTCGTTGAAAGGAGGTGCTTTCGATCGACGCTTGGAAGGGTTCTCTTGATCATTCTGCAAAACTTGAATCTTCACAAGGAGATTCATATCAGACTGCCCCCTTCTCCTTCATCTGTAGAAGACATACCAGAAGGTGACGACTTTGTGAAATATTGCACCATGTATGAATTCTACCATGGGCTGTTCAACCCTCAGGACATGCTCGCAAAGGGCCCTTCCTTCTATCGAGGTCCATGAGGACAAGCTTCTGGAGCCCACTTCTGAGGACCCACCCCAGACTTACCCCATCCTTCCTCCGACAAAGAGAGCTCGGAGGCAGATGAGAGCTCGGATGGTGAAGAGAGATCTGATGGCTGATGCTACCAGTTTCCAGTCCCGGTCCGGAATACTGGTGGCGTCTCCGGTCCGGAGAAGGTTACGTCCGTGGTCCGCACGCTCTCACCTAATAGGCCTGTAAAACAACGCCCCATAGTATTCAAAGGATAGCTACTCCGGCGTTATGATGAAAGAGAGGCGTTTGAATCGGAGAGATAATAAGGATATATTGAGAGAGTTTAGATCTGATAGAACATACCTTTCTCCACAAGTCCAAACATGTATTTATAGGTGTGAGATGGTGAGAGCCCAACCCAAAGGCAGTGGTCCTGCTCGTTTGTCCTCATCCGGGGACATGTCATGTTCATGTTCTTTGTGTCCCCGGGTAACGTCATTCTAGCTGGCGTCACTTATGGACTGGACCACTACTTGGGCCGGAGCTAAGGTATGGGCCAAAGCCCATATCACCAATGGCGACGACAGTGGTCCTAAAGATGGCAAGAAGAAGAAAGAAGTTGGTTAGATAAACCTTTTTTCCTCTGTGTTTGCCTTGTATTTGTAATAGAAATTTCCTTTTTCTTTTTCTAAATGAAATTTCCTCTTTTTCGTTTGTTTTTTCCTTTCTCATACTTCCCTTCGAGTTAGTCATCCTTTTTCCTTCTTCCTTAGGGATATGCCGGATACCCTGCTGGTGGTACTCCCTCAGGACCGGGTGGGCACTGGAGACCCATGTCACCAGTGAAAACATCAAAGTCGGCCCATGTCTCTGCGTCAACCACCATTGATACTTTTCCCTCGGCCTCTACGAACTCCCGTAGGTTCCTCTCCTCTTGATTTTCCTCTTTCTCATCTCCCTCATCGTCAGAGGTTGGTGTCTCCTCATGCGATGGCCCCTTACCCTTCCGATTTCAGTCTCTCCTCTGCTGCAATGTGAGGTCTTCCTTGACCCACTCGTCCTCCTCCCTCAGGACCGGGTGGGCACTGGAGAAGAAGCTCTCGCATCCCTCCTTGCCAGCCTTCCTCTAGGCAGCATTTGAGTATATTTCAGGACGTAACTCGGTTCCCACCGAGCGTACCAACTTGATGTTGCCCGCTTGGAGGCCCAAAGAAGATCCCTTCTCCTACTCCCACTTACCCAGATCTGCAAGACAAGACCCCGAGGTACCCGAGGGCAGAACGTTCGGTGTGATAATAAAATGTAGGTCATGGGAGAGAAAAGGATATTCACTAGTTGAATGAATAGAAATCACTTACTTGGAATAGTGCCATGGGGCACTATTTATACTGCTCCCTCTTTCCTCTAGGTGATCCATCCTCGGTCGCTCCACAATAGTCGATCTCATTATAAATCTGGGCCTTACTACCTCATTATGAGTTGGGCCTGGTATCACTAGTATCCTAGGTTGGCATATTTATAAGACAATGTCGAACCTAAATACTGGGTGATAGTAAAGCAATTCAGACTCAGATACAATCTATCATCCAGCTTAATTATAAATCTTGGAAAACCTTATCATTTAAATGGTTTAGTATATTTGTACTCAGGGAGATTATCTACGCTAAACATGATGGTTTCATGAAAATTGAATCCTAATGTTTCTTTTTTGACAAATGAAAATGCACGAGCAGATTTTATTTTAATGATATCATTGGAAGGTTCTGTTTGTCAAAGCACAAACTTTGACGGCCGGCAATAGTTTGAAACCATAAGCTATAAATTTAGCTACTAAGCAACCTATTTGGTAATCATCAGAGTGCAGGTGAAAATGGATTTATTAGTACTACTCAAGATTTTGAAGAGGAAATATATAGAAGACACTTTGGAGGCTAACAATAGTTAACAGAGTTATGTATTCTTTGAATATCAGTAACTTGTAATGCAAGGTTGACAGATGACAACGTTTTATTGGTACAGTTCATTTATTTGATATCTTTAGATAGCTACTTATCAAATTGTTAACTAATTGAGTTTAATATTTTTAAATGATTGTAAGAGTGTAATAAAACCGTAAATTTGGTGGTTTAAATAAAATATTTGTTATTATCACATGTACATATACATGTTTAAGTATTGAGTTAAAGATGAATAGATAGAGCAATAATTACATGAGTGGAAAAAGATGATGCAAATATAAATGATTTTGTTGTGGTACATAAAATTGATTATGTGTAATCTATGTGATGATTTTATGATAGTTGGAAAAATATTTTAGAGAAGTTATGGAAAAATCAGATTTGTGATAGTAGATGCTCTACAAGGCCTCAATCAGTATCGCTTAGTTACTAGATATATTTTGAATTATTTTACTTTGAGTTAAGTTTCAAATATTTATTCACTAGTAAAAATAAATCCTATTATTACAAGGAATTGAGTTTATTTTGAACCAACAACAAATTTCTAGTGACTCGGGGAACTGATTGAAAATTTTACTTCAAAGTAACACAAATAATCACTGGGAACAGTTTTATTATTACGTGGGACAATAGGTCGTATAACCCATTCTAAAATAGATGTTCAGTTACTTTTGGATTTATTTAAATTTTTATTTGTAAATATATATAATCTATACCGACTTCTATTTTATTCATAGAGCTACTTGGTGGGGTCGGTCCTCAATCCAGCATTAATGCCTTGGGTGCACGGTGGAGGTAGGTTAAGATGATGTTACGCTGGGTTCATAATGTATTTCCTTGCAAAAGGAAACATAGGGTTGTTGGATCTTTCATCTAATGACAATCATGATAATGTTCTTAACATTCAAACCTTGTCAAAATTTAAGTTGCTTTTAATTTATTAAATAATTTTAGTGTTAGCATGTGTTAGTTCCAGTATTGTGCGAATTTAATATAAAAACATTAGCCTGCATATTAGGAGTTATATATTATAAATATAGTCTAGTATCATTTTTGGGTTTTACTTTTTTTTACTACTACTTCCTTATATTTACTGTAATCATACATCACCACTGTTATCACTCTGCGCGCGGGATCTAGACAAGTTTAGTTTCACCATGATCATCGTTTCTTGTATATATTTCATGCTGAATTGAATTAGATTTGGGAACACGTGAAAGATTGGGAACACATGAATGAACATCAGTTGTTTTTATTTCGTTTATGGGTTCAAGTTAAAGTTAATTTGATGAGTGTATGGGACAATGATAGATGCTCGTTAACTGCTCAATAGATCGCGGTCCCTCCCTACATTTAATTTTCGAAAACATATTTACAGAAGTTCAACCAAAATTCACTATATAGCCTTATTTTACTAGGGTTATAAAATTATTAATTAAACAAAATTTGGACTTTAATTATTACACAATTCCTACATTATAGCTCAGAACTTATCAAATTTGCGTCCTCTCGGTAAGTTTTATTCAGAAAATTTTGTCTATTAATAAAAAAGTATGTTAAGGTGTGGGTCAAATAAAAAACTGACATGTGGCTGTTCTAATTTAGGCAAACAGACTAAGTTAACTGTGATAGTACTTCCGTTTCTATTTTCTTTCTCCCCAACTTTTCTCTTTTTTCCTTCCCTGACCCCTCTTTATTTTCATCTTTTCAAACGAGAAAAACCAATCTTCTGCGCCCAAATATTATTGGAATTATACTGACGAAACTTCTTGTTAATACAGCTGCCGCCGACGACAAGAACCGTGGATTACTCAGAAATCGCCGCCACCGAAAGCCTGTTTCTCTGAACATAAAAGAGCATTTCCGTCACCAATTCGACTATAAGAACCCTTCAAATTCCAGCAACATTAAAAAAAATAAAAACCAGAAAGCGAATTGACGTATACCTTCGAGATTGGTTGTTACCCCTCAAGCAAAGCAGCAGAACAGGTTGCATAATCATTCATCTCTTGTTTCTACTGCTCCGGAAACTTAATACCAACTAAGTCAATTCATTTTCTCTAGTGCTCTTGTTGGTTGTGATAGCAGGGACTATTGAAATCATGTACTAATGTGCAAGTAATTAAGTCCAAATGCTGTATTTTATCATTTTTTAGCATCTGTGTCTGGTTTAGTTACTGAAATAGAAATCTTCATCACAGAGGGAGCATTAAACAGTAAGATTTCAACATGTCCTGCTCAATTATGCCCCTAGGCTGATCTTAAAGGGCAAATCTTACAATTATAACCATAAAACAAATTATGAAGTTACAAAATTTAAACTGTGGAGCATGGCTTCACTTCAAAGCCTAATCTAATCTGTTCTAGAATACATATCACTACGAAAGCTAGTATAACAGATATGTTTCTCGTGCAAAATGGTTCACAAAAGTACGTGCAGACACTCAATGTCAACGCCGTGTGAGAGTTTGAGGGGTAAAGTAACAAGATGTTAAACTATGTTCGACAACAGCTCCAGGAAGACGGCCAAGAGCTCCGAGCATGGCCCGCCTGAAGTGAATCACATCAAGCTCGCGGTTCTTGGCCAAGGTCTCAAGGTCGGCTGACAGTCCGGCGGTGTCCCAGCCGTAGCCGGGGAACTCACCGGTGAGGTAGCTCGGAGCCTCTCTAGAGAATGAACCGAGGTACTTGACGCGGTCTGGACCATACCACGGGCTATCGGATACGCTCGGCCTGGGCTTAGCGGTCTTCCTCATGGAAACTCTTCCATTCCCCCATCAGCTCGGTGCCGGAGAGCTTGACAGCCTGGCCGGCGAAGGACGGGGAGACGAGACACATGGTTGATGCTGATGCCATCTCAACTGACTAGATCGATCACCGTTAGGGGAGAAGAAGAAGCTCTGGAAATTCTTAATAGAATAATGGTTTCTGGGTAATCCGCGGTTCTTGTCGGCCGCGGCCATTCCCATCCGTACGATTATCCCGCCGGCGCAGAAGAGCAATATTTGGACGCAGAAGAGTGGTTTTTCTTGTCGATTGAAAAGATGAAAATAAAGAGTTGTCAGAAAAGAAAAAGAAAGGGGTCAGAAAAGTAAAAAGATAAAAAATTGGGGAGAAAGAAAATAGAAACGGAAGTACTATCACAGTTAACTTAGCCCGTTTGCCTAAATTAGAACAGCCACATGTCAGTTTTTTATGTGACCCACACCTTAACATACTTTTTTGTTAATAGACAAAATTTTCTGAGTTTTATGTAGGTTGTGCATAAATCGTGCAATAATTAAACTTAAACAATATTGTGCGTGCAAGATGTATTTTCTTATTATATCCATACAATACATATTTTTTAAATCAAATGCAGTTACACAGTGCAAAAGAACAAGTCCAGATGATATAGTTTATCCCCATATCCGGATTCTAGTCGTGAAAGCAACAACTCACAGAGAACGGGAAAACGAACCAGCCATGAAAATTGATTTAGATTCCAGATTTGCGGAACTCAGATGCCCCATGAGCAAAATGACAACGATTACCAGAATTTCAATTGAGATCCTCACCGGTACAGGAGATGATGGACGCTGTGTCCGATTTTGATTCTGTCCAATTGAATGAAACTATGAGTGAATATGAGAGTCTGATCACAGACTCTGACAGTGATTTTACATGTATATTAATGTTTAGAAAACTAAAATTAATAAATTTTTGTTGGTTTAATTTAGGTTTTATATGTGATTCTTAATTGATTATGATTTTATTTTCTTGTATATTTAATCAGGCGGTCATTGGAGTGACGTCGGAGATATATATGATTTGTATCTTCTATTATTATGTTTTGATGGATGTTGAAAATTATGAACTAGTGTGACAATTTATTTATTTTTCTACTCAATCATGTAATTCTCTATAAATTTTATATGGGTTGATAATCAGTATATGCACGTTTTTTTTAAAGGTTATGCACGTTGTGTTATTTTCGTTTATTGAACGATAATAAATGTTAGCGTGCACGTCCGACATGCATTAATCTTAGCTTTGTACAAAGTAAATATATATCTCGCACAGTACATTATATATATATATATTTCATTCGGACTATTCTTGCACTGTTACAATTTTAAATTTTCAAAAATTCAATGCATGAATCTATGAATTTATATATGCGAAAAATTGATAATAATAACTGTGACAAAACCTTTTTTTATTATTATTAAACCGTCAATGACGGGGTTTTAAGGGTGTTCTCCCTTTTCCATTAAGATCAATATCAGTTGCCAAAATAGGCTTACAATTTGTTGAGATTAGGAGAAGTTTCTAAAAATATAAACTATCTAATTCTTCTCCTGAATATAGACACTTCACCAATGTACAGCATTCTAGGGCTCTAAAGAATTCACCCTCTCAGTTAACAATGCCAAGACAGCCGGTTCTATTAAAATAAAGACCCTCTACCTGTACCCTCAATCACGTTGCGGTAGTCCCGGGGTAAAAGGGAGTTCTTGATTGTGTTTAGGGCTTACAGTAGAGTAATCCATAAGCATACCGGACTTACATCCAGCCATGAAAACTAAGAAAGATTCATCTAGAACTATAACTAGAGATTGCCATATGGATTTCTCCTTTAGAGGTGATATAGTCCATCATCAAGAGAAAGGAATAAATCACAAAAACCCTGTATCTAAGATCAGAAACCAAAAATAAAAAGAAATAAAGGAAAAATTAAAAAAGAAGTAAAACCACCTTCTCAGTCTAATAGTGCCAAATCCAGTATAAACCTGTCCAACTCTGTCCGGCCCGACCCGACCTGACCCGGCCGAGCCGACCCATCCGAGCCGACCCGGATGACCCGAGCCAACCGACCCGAGCCAAACCAGCCCTATCCGTTGACCTGCAAACAAACCCGTCGGATCTGCATCTTTTCCGGGCTGGAGTTCCGGCCTCTGGGACGGTTGTTGGTGCCTGATGCTGCACCTGTATCGCCGACTGCTCGGCTCGCTCCTGAAAAAATCCGACGCGGCGAACTTTCGACGCCGACTGCTCGCCTTCGGTCAACTTCCGGCAGCTTCCTGGACTTTCGGCACGATCGCTGCTGCTCGGCTCGCTGCTACTGCTCGGCACGATCTGCTACCGCAACCCAGATGTGCGCGGTCTGTCCTGGACCAGATCTGATTTCCGGCGATTGGGAGCGGTGGCGACCCGCTCCCTCCGACGAGTCGTACCAATCCGGATCTGTGTATTGTCCGGCAGCCCATGGGCACCTCCGGCCGGCATGGCCGTTGACTAGATCTAAATCTGGAAGTGTAGATTGTCGAAAGAGAGAGATGGTTTCGGGTAGAGGGGTAGAGAGAGGGTGGTTTGAAGTTTTATTGGTTTGGGGGGAGGTCACCTCCGGCCCGTCGAGAGGCGCCGGCCGGAGCCTCCCCGGCGACGAATTCAGGCAAGAGGGGGATGGTGGATGGGAGTTTTATAGGAGAGAAAAAGGGGGGAAGTAAGGTGTAAATTTTTTGACAAAACCATGTAGGTTCATGCATTAAATTTTTTGAATATTAAATGTGCACGGTATTTATTTTCTATAATTATTAAGTGGTTATTGTGTAAGGACTGGCCACCTTAAATCGTGATATTGTGGGAGATGAATTATATAATGGGTGTTGATCTTGTCAACGTAATATTAGCATTCAGAACAGAATATTATATTTATCGTCTAAATTACCCTTCATAATTTAATGAATAAACTTGTTCATCTCTTTACGTGTCAAAACTAACCTTATCTAGTTTCTCTCAATATCATGTTTAACATATCTACAAATTTGATAAATGATCATAGCATTACTTCATAAAATATTGCCCAAAACTTATACAATGACGTCGGTTTACCCAATCAAAGATTTTATATAAGATTTAATAAATATTGGAAGAAGAAGAGAATCATACATTTGTGTGTTCTTATTCAATTTATATTCCTGATGGCGATCAATTTCCACCATGTTTCGGCAGAAATTCATATATGATTCACAGCCAGATTTTTTTGACAGGATTGGCAGTGCTTTTTATTATAATCACTTGACAAAATTTTGTAAGCATTATATGTTCGGTCAATGTGTCAGAATAAGAGCCCTTTGCAATCAGTACCAGGACTAGGAATATGATTCATAGTAATAAAGATGGATCGTGGTCGGTGTTATTAACGATGGCTCCACCGCTCTGGAAGAGGAATATAATAGAAAAATTAAGTTAGAAAATTAAAATGATACTATTAAAGATAATTTAGATAATAAATATAATTTTTACTCTGGATACTAATTATTGCTCAGGTAATATCAGCACCCTTATTTAATACACTGAGATCGGTATAAAGGATTGTATCAATTCAAGTTTAGGAAATGTGATATTTAGTAATCATATGACCAGAGCATTCAACATAAAATGGTTTGGAGAAGTCTCTGATCGATGATTATAGAGATGTTCATTTATTCTTGTTCAGTGTTACATCTGTATCAGCCTTGCCTGACAGATTATTGCACTTCTAATGCCCCAATCAATATTGATTAGTTTAAGGAGAGTTGTACAATTAGAAGATATTGCATAAATATTTTATCATGAGTTCACCACAACGCGATTGTTATGGAAATTCAAAATATGATAAAATATATTATTCAGGTTAACCAAAAATCTTGGAAGAACTAGCTTAATATCATCGTGTGTTGCACGATATATTTGATCTTTTTTATATAAATATTATGAACAAACTTATGAAGATGAAGTGTGTTTAAACAAAATTTTTTAAAGATAATTAACAAAATTATAGTGGCAAATTTCAAAAGATTATGAAATTGTCAATATATATCGTAATTGTCAGGTTATTCATCAAAGATAATTATTATAAAATAATATATATTAAGAAGATCAAAATGTAAGAAATTTATTTAATATTAAGTTAATAGATAATTATTTTTACGCATGTTAAGGAAAAAATGCTGATGTGTGTAATTTTTAAATTGATCGTACGTACGCATGCTAAAAAGAAATCAAAAAGTTATATATGAAAATTATATGTGCCGGAATCTGGTGATCTTGTAGTAATACATAATATTTCCATGCATATTTCATATATCACACATTCATGTTTTCCTTTCACAGACGTGTTAATTAGCATGATGGACGGAAATTAGCGTGTAAATTAGGATTTTATAGGTGGAATGAGTTGTATTTGTAAAAATAGAAGGCGGAAGTTATTGTATCATCATCGATAAAGAATGAAATAATAAAACTAAAAGAAACAAAAAAAGGAATATATAAAAATATATAGTAGGCACCGGAATATGGTGAACTTGCGGTGGTTATGTGGCGGTTTTAGTCAATACTACGTAGTTTCATCATTTTAATACTTTTTATAATTTATTTATTAATCGTAACAATAATTCTTCTAATTTTCTTTAGAATGATTAGCTCCTTGGTCATTAAAAAGGCTTTTACACATTCAAACTCAGGTTGAGTACTACCTAAGAAAGACAAGAACTTTCATGGAAACTCCAAACTAATTAATTTACCAAATTGGATTTTGATTTTTCTATTTTTTAGAAATGAAAAGGTATGAGCAAGTTTTTTTTAAGAGATGCCTTTGGTAGGCTTAATATGTCAAAATACTATCTTTGAAAACTGGTGATAGTTTGGAACCAGAAGTTATAGCGTTAGCTTTTGATTTTTAATGAGTATATTTTTGTGGAAAATGGATTCTATGGTGCTGCATAGGTGCGGGTGTTTTACATTGGAAATTGACAACAGCTATTTGAGTTATATAGTCTCATCAGAGTAAGTCGCACTTAATGTTTTTTGATATTCTTAGAGGGACTAATGTTAAAGCTGACTCTTTAGCTATAATTGCTAATTAATCTAATTCTACAAGAACATTAATTGTTTCGTAGACTTTCTACTACGTATCAACCACGCGTTACAGGTTACCATTGTCAAACCGAAGCACAAATTTTCTGCTGAGAATTCTCTTCCATTCACAGTTTAGTGAGTCTACATACGAAACACAACTTCGCAAATGAAATATGACTGAGGTGCTACATCTATAAGAGAAAATATGAATAATTTATTCCTTCAAATAGTTGAATCCCGTGATTGAGCCATCGTTTGGCATCAAAAACACCTTGACCTCGAATCCAACATGATATATATCTCGAGTGTTCTTCGGCCGCTTGTAGCTTCCTTTCCTACCAATACATAAAAAACAACAAACCTATTTGTTCTAAATATAAAAGTGCAATAAAAATCATATTTTGAGTCTCAAATAGAAAAACATCATACAGTCTAATCTACAAGTTCATTAATTTGTCCTGGTAGACTTGCCTAGTTTAAAATTTATGTTAGTTAAGATCCACATGCTATTTTAACTAAAGAGTCAGCTACAACATTAGTTATCTCTAGAAAAGATAAGTGCAACTTAATTACTCTTATGAGACTTGATAGTTCAAATAATGGTTGTAAATCTCCAAGATAAGGCACCCGTACTTGTGTAGCACCTCCAATTCTACCCGCACTCTCTAATGATTACCAAATTAAACTCATTCAGAGTCAATAAGTAAAGCTATAACTTTTGTTTCCAAACTATCACCAGCTATCAAAGATATTGCTTTGGCATATATAGCTTACCAACAACATCTATTAAAATAAAACTTGCTAATGCCTTTTCATTTATTAAAAAGGAACAATTGGAATTAGTTTAAATAAATTACTAACTAAGATTTTCCTGAAAGGTCATGTATTGCCTAGATACATAATAGAAAACTTTTTCATTGATCAAGGAGAATAACTTTCTTCCGAGAATTAAAATTAACTTGAATGATATATTGTATCATCATTTAAATTTGGTTAACAACCTTTTGTGCCAATCTCAGTTATTTAGAATCTTACTATGTCATCTCTTACAATGTCAGGTTTAAGGTGCACAGTTCGTGCATGACCAGTTAGTATTTATTGTAAATAAATACACACGTGCAACATTTAAAATTTTAAAAATTTAGTGCACGAGTCTACATGGTATTTTTACACTTATAAACTATCTTTCCCAAAAATTCGTAGGTTCTCGCATTGAATTTTTGAATTTCTGAAATTGCATTTATAATTTTCAATAAAGAAGAGTTTGAATGAAAGGTATGTAATAAAATAATTTATCTTGCACGTTTAAATTTCCACCGCACGATTTTTGCACAACTTATATAAAACATACCGAGAGGACACATATTAGATAAGTTCTGATGTACAGTACATACATTGTGTAATTAAGTCCATATATTGTGTTTAATTGATTTTTTTATAACCCTAGAAAAATAGGGTTTTATAGCAGTAATTGGTTGAACCCCGTGAATATTGTTTCTTAAATAAATTATATGTAAGGCAATTAATGTTTTTCACATGACCGGGAATGGTTGAGAAAAATAAGTAAAAATATCACATTAATTATCACATTGCACAAATAAGTCAGAGAAGTATGGAAGAAAAGAACAAACCACATCTGTTTTCACTAAATCAGGGGAAACAATATGCTCATCGCGAGGGCTCTGTCTTTCCTGCATCTCTGAAGCGGCTTCCAATGAAACTGAAGGGAGAGAATCACACTCTGATTGCTACAAACTCTCAAAATCGACCAACTCCTCGCTTTTTTATAGTACCTCGAAGTTCTCCAGGCGCGCTTGTTGAGCCAGACTACCGGACGGAGCTGATTTTGACGGAAAACGAACTGGGAAAAATCCGATTAAAATATCCTGAATGGGGATTTATAAAGTTGGGTGATTTACAGCGGAAGATGATGAATAACAGGGGAGGAGAGATTGGATAAACAGATGAAAGAATTGCAGGAAAAACAAATGAAGGAGAAATTGAAGGAAATATTCTAAATATACTCACTTACTTATGTTTTGTAAATATTCTATTTACTAATAATTATAACTTGCGTGAGTCTACTGTGCGTTCTACCGTGCATTCACGGTGCATTTAATTTCTTATTTGTGCACTTTTGAAAAATTGTCATGACAATAAAATTAAACAATGAGCAAAATTTAACATGATAACATGATATTTGTAATACAGTTTCAATGTATAAAAATAGTACACTCTTTTATTGTAATACTTTTTAAGAGATCAAGTTTCTGAGTTATTAAAAAATATTTTAAAAAGAATGTAAACATTTGTTTTTAAAATTAATTTAAAATATTTTAAAAAGAATGTAAACATTTGTTATTAAAATTATTTTTTTTGTTTTATTTTAACAAAACATACGGCCACGTCCTCCAATGTAGGCCATCCATAACTACAAATGAATTAGAATATTTTGTCTAAACTTCTTTCTTACTAATCTGAAATAAAGTAAATTGAATTGGATTAAATTGAATTAGAGTGAAAATTAAGGTATTAAAACATAAATTCCGTATGTCTAAATTTACCTTAGTTTGATCAAGTTATATATTTGCTGAACTGAAGAAAACTGAGCTGGACTGAATTAAGCTGAACTGAAACGACTGAACTAAACTGCTCTACTTATGAGCTCTAGCAAACATGGCCTTAATACTACGATAGTAATATGGTCGGTCATATTATCCGAGCAGCAGAATTCAGAGTCTGAACTGAGCTGACCGATGCTTGAAATGATGTCTAGGCGATGCTTGATATATAGATAAAGCATAAGGGGAATGGTCCTGGAAACTATCATTGACAAGGTTATTGAAAACTTGAGGTGAAAACTTTGACAAAGATACTACGGTGTCTCGTGTCTGATATGAATCTTCCAATGTTATTATAAGCCGCGACATCATCCACGTATTTGTAAACATCTTCAATTAAACAAATTAAAGCAGTCTTTCCATGGCGGCCTCCATTTCCTTCCATATCTCCAGGCACTGTATCAACCATTTTGGTCTTAAGGATGTCAAATCCAACTCGCTCAGCTTCCACCATGCGAGTATCCAATGGAATTTCTTGAAACTGGGCAGCAAGTTGGTGATCTCCGATTAACAAACTTCTAGAGACAAATGCATTAATAGTTTGCCTTTCATCGGTGAAGGCCATGTCTACAGTCAAATGCACCAGATTTTGAACTTCTCTGTAATAAAATTCATGTATTAAAACACTGATTCCTGTGAAACCAGCTTCAGTAGAAAACCATCCAACAATTGATTCCCGTTGATTCACCTTCTGTTGCGATGCTAACATACTGTGGTGATAATCAATATCCAACTCAACCTTATCTGAGGAATCGCTGTGAAGAACGGCATAGGAGTTCCGGATGTTGACGGTGCCATCGGACAGGACTGATCCGCAGGGTTCCGGTGACACGCTCGGCGCCGTCGGGTCGCCTCACGTAGCAATCACAATTGACAGATGTTGAAGATGACCAACTTGTGAATCTTCACCGTCCGATTGGATGCCTAGGGGGATTGTAAAACCGTCGCCATTGTTGGAGCTCCAGGAGAGGTGGGTTAGCAGAGAGGTGGGGGTGGGGATTGGGGAAGTGTAATCCAGGGCATGATGTGTAAACACATGTTATCGTGAAAGAAAATTATATGTTCATAATTTAATTTGTAAATGAATACCTATATGTAATTATTGGTGATAAAATATATTTTATTACAATAACAAAATAATCTATTTATCTATAATAGATATATATCTATCTTAGGTATATTTTGTTGGATTTAATCCAAACCTTCTGAGCCATTTATTCACGTGCAAATGCATGCAAGTGTTTAGTTTATTTGATTTGTGTTTTATGCACAATTAATAAAAGCATATTTAGAGCTTGGCTTGGTCTCTGTTGGTTTGAGTTTGACCGAGATTATGGAATAAGTGAGTAGTGAAGTTCATGCAGCAGAATAGTGGTGTTACTAGCTGTTAGAACTTTATAAACTACGGAAGTAATAAATCTGTTTAGCTCCGTGAGGAACACTATTCTTATAATAATAATAATCCCCACCACCGGGTTGCCGTGAGTTAACTGGCTAGTTTACTTCCAAGATTTCCTTAAACAATAGAAAATGTGGTAGCAACAACAACAGATTCTCCTACGAACGAAAGATAGAACAAGGAATGTAACAGGACAATAAAGATGAACTCCATCTCTTAAGTGAAAGTTTCACCATGTATTTATAATGAACTCCAAGCAAGATTCATACCCTTTAGATGCATCCATTCGTACATATTCATTCACAGTAATTAGACACGTCTGTCTATCACCACTATTCATTATAAATAACTTATTCATATATAAAGATATATACATATACTTTCACGAATTGGTTATATTTGTTTATATAAAATATATATTCACAGAATATAATCCAATTAAAGTTTCTTTAACATCATAAAATATACTCAATGTTAAAAGACTATTCCAACAATAGCATGGAACCCGGATTTTGGTTATCTGTACACAATATTTTGTAAGCTTTTCTTTGAGTCATAATACAAAGAAAATTCCCATAATTTTTGTTGCCTGCTTTCTGTTGTTTTCTACATTTGGTATCAAAGCACAAGTAGAAAATGGGGAAAAATTGGAAGCAGCAGTGGAGGATATGTACCGGAGTCGCAACAAATTGTGGAGAGGCAACCAACCCATGAAAGGTCTGTTTCTCTGCAATATCCTATGCTTACCGGAACCAACTATGCAGCATGGGCCATCAAAGTGAGGGTCTATATGGAAGCTCAAGGCATTTGGGATGCCGTCGAGCCCGCGGCTAGTGAGGTCGTGGAACCAAGGAAGGATAAAATTTCATTGACGGCCATTTATCAAGGAATTCCTGAAGATGCATTGATGGCGATCGCGGAGAAGCGAACCGCGAGGGAAGCTTGGAGGACGTTGGCGGCCATGCATCTAGGCACAGAACGTGTCAAAAGAGCTCAGGTACAAACTCTCAAAACTGAATTCGAGTTGCTCCGTATGAAAGAATCGGAGTCTCTTGATGATTTCGCGATGAAATTGTCTGCCATTGTGAATCGAATTTGGACTTTGGAGGAGACAATGGAAGAGGAGATTGTGGTGAAGAAATTTCTCAAAGGTGTGTCTGGGAAATTTGGGCATATTGTTTCAACCATCGAACAGTTCGGTGACATCACTACCATGCCCCTGGTTGAGGCGATTGGTCGACTCAAAGCACATAAGGAGCATGTTCGAGTCATCGAAGGAGATGAAGAACACATTCTGTTGACCCATGCCAAATGGCCAGCACGTACGAAGAAGGGTGGAATCGATTCGCCGTCGAGTTCAAGAGGCCAAAGCTTCGGGGGAGACTTTCGTGGGCAGGGAGCTCGCGGAAGAGGTCGCGGTCCAGGTGGTCGTGATGGCAACATATCGCAGCGCCAAGAAGACGGAGGCCGTAGAAATGATGGTGGTGGTCGAGACAAGTCCAAGATCAAGTGCTATAGATGTGGTAACGATAGACATTATGCATCGGAGTGCCGGGGTAAGAAGCACGAGGAGGAGGTGAACCTTGTGTGTGCTCAAGATGAAGAACCTGCACTTATGATGGTGATGATTCAAGTGGATGATCAGTATGTTGTGATGCTCAACGAGCAAAAAGTGGTACCATCTTTGTATGTGGGAGATGGAGCTCGAAATATGTGGTACTTAGATAAAGGAGCAAGTAACCATATGACGGGAGATCGAGGAAAGTTCAGAGAACTCAATGAGAAGATCACTGGAGATGTCAAATTTGGGGATGGATCGACCGTGCGGATTCATGGTAAAGGAGATATCATGTTTCAGTGCAAAAATGGTGAGCAACGCATCTTGGAGGGGTGTATTTTTTCATTCCCAGCTTGACAAGCAATATTATAAGCATCGGGCAGTTGACCGAGGCCGGTAATAATGTTTTCCTTGTTGGTGATCTTCTAAAATTTTACGATCGGTGCGGCACATTGGTGATGAAGGTGCGGAGATCACCAAATCGCTTGTACAAGACACCCATTCTTGTATGCAAGCCGGAGTGCTTCCTTTCGACGATGGATGATCCAGCTTGGCTATGGCATGCTAGGCTTGGTCATGTGAATTTTCCAGCACTTGGAATGATGGCGCAATAGGAGTTGGCTTTAGGAGTACCGAGGATTGTGCGGCCAAATCGGATATGTGAAGGTTGTGTCATTGCTAAGCAAGTAAGGCTTCCATTTCCAACTCAAGAAAAATATAGAGCTACTGATGTTTTGGAGCTCATACATATGGACTTGTGTGGTCCTAACTCGCCGGAGACATTGGCTGGGAGTAGATATTTTCTTTTTTTGGTAGATGATGCAAGCAGGTACATGTGGGTGTACACGCTAAGGAGCAAGGATGAAACTTTTGAAAACTTTAAGAAGTTTAAAACTATGGTGGAGAATGAAACCAACCGAAAGATTCAGACTTGAGGTTGGATCGCGGCGGTGAGTTCATGTCAAAAAAGTTTGGGAATTTATGTGACAAGGAAGGCATTCAAAGTCACTTTACATCACCCTATTCTCCTCAACCAAATGGTGTTGTAGAGAGGAGAAGTAGGACTGTTCTTGACATTGCGAGATCGTGGCTTAAGAGCATGAATGTACCCTGGAGAATGTGGGGCGAGGCTGTAAGGCACATGGTTTATCTTCTCAATCGGCTTCCTACAAAAGTTTTGGGTGCCACTACTTCGTAGCAAGTATGGAAAGGTATGAAGCCGAATCTTTTGCAATTGAAAGTTTTTGGTTGTACGGCCCAATCAAAATTTATTTTATTTTAGATTCACATGCTATTTTGGCCGAGTCAGCCTTTACATTAGTCTCTCTAAAATGCATATACAAAAGTTAAGTGTTATTCACTTTGATTAGACTAGCTAGGATAGCTTTGATAACTGTTGCCAGTCTCCAAAGTTTCTTATTTTTCATCTTTATAATCTTGATTAGCACTAAGAAATCCATTTCCACCTGCACTCTCTGATGTTTACCAATATATGCTTCCAACCAATAGCTAAAGCTATAGCTTCTGATTCCAAACAATCATGAGCCTTCTAGAAATGTGCTTTATTATACAAAGCCTATCAAAGGCACCCCCTTAAAATAAAATATGATCACGTCTTTTCATTTCTCAAATAATAAACATTATAGTTCAGTTTGATAAAGGTATCACCAAGGAGTTTCCAAGAAACCATCATTTCCAACCTAGATACTCTCCCTGGGTATGAATGTGTTAAACTATATAAATTAATAGGTAGAATATCTATCTTCCAAGGTTTAAAATGAGATACCGGTTACATTCCGGTATATATTTTATCCCAAGAAATTTTTTATTAGTAAGAACATCGATGCATGTCATCAAATAGCCCTATATATTCTCTCTGTAAAGTAAATGCATTTCATTCAATAATTTTTTGGATCCTAAACTCAATTCCTTATCAAGATTGATTTTATCATCAAAGGAAAAGAAAAAATTGGAAACTTATAGTTAACTCATGATAATATAATAATTCAAATGTATCTTGTAACTAATGTGAACTACAACACTCTTAAAACTAATCGGTAATGAGATTGATGCAGAATGTAATATTGAACAAGAATATCGTATCAAATAATAAATGAGTATCTCTAACTACATCGATCTGAGACTTACCCAAACAAAATTGGTTGAATGCTCATATGATTACCACATATCACATTTCACATGCTTTTAACTACATATGAGTCAAGAACTGTGTGACATGGAAATGCATATTTTCTTGAATTGATACAAATCTTAATTTGTGTTGGGAGGTTGTCGTTATACCTCTCCAAAAATACAATTTATACTCACTCCCAAGCTCTACACACAACTAAGCATATAGTGGCAAGAAAGGTTCGTATCCACAGAGAAGAGGAGATTTTCAAGTATCTCAAATAGATTTATTACTCTTACTACTATAAGATGACTATAATATAATATATGTATATAAAAGCGATGTAAATAGGGGGGGAAATTTGGAGTTTGGTTGTAGAAAACACTACAATGTTACGCTAAACTATAGCTTAAGATCACAACTAAACTATATAAAAGATATATTAACAATGAGATTATTAGACTTGGGCACTCGACTTCAACTTTCGACTAAAGGTTAATCATTGAACTACCACACATTGCACTTGGTTTTTGCGATTACATATCGAGATTGAAGATCTCAAAGTAAGATATTCAATCTATTCTCTCTTTCCTAACCAAGGAACAACATAGCATCGTTGCTAGGTATTCATCTTTAGATAAAATAAGTGGAAGCACTATATTTAATCTATTGATGGCATTATTCATGAGAATCGATAACATGTAAGCAAGGCAATTGAACATTCATGAGGAACAATGGATGAAAGCATACAAAGCACTATTCCTATTTGCTCTAACCATGAATTAAGCAAATGATAACATTTTACCCATAGATTTAGCAAGTATTCAACACAACCTACAACTAGGAAGAAAGCCCAATCCTTTATTGCATCAAATTCATATGGAAACAACACATTCAATTGCTAATCGAAAAAACCATGAATAATGCATATCAAGTTCTCAAAACCATAAATCGAAAGTCTACATCGAGGTACACAAGAGTTGTCTAGCCTACACAAATCATACTAATCATACAATACAAATCCATAGATTCAAAGAGATAAAAAGATGAAGAAGAAGATGGAACTAGAGAGTATTTCTTGCTAATTTTCGAACTCCCCTTGATGTGGGATGCAAAGAGGCTTTTATACTCTCCAAAAGATAAGAAGAATTCAACTTGCAGCAGCGCGCGGACTCCGCGCCAGTTGGCGCACTTGTGTGAAGGGCTGCGCGGTGCGCGGACCGGGCAGCAGCGCACTTGTGTGAAGGGCTGCACACTAGAGGGTGCGCGGACCGCGCAGCAGTCCGCACACTTTGTGAAGGGCTATGCACTACTCCATTGTTGCTTCTTTCGGAGAGTTCAGGTTCTACCTTTTCGGAAAGGCCTTCATCTTCATGTTTAATCACCATTATGTCGCCTCAATCTTCAAGTACCTATAGAGTGACGAAACTATGGCATATGGCGTATAACTTCCGTACATCACTCTACTTTCAAAATAGCAACAATTATCAACAATTAGGCCTATTTAGCACCATTAGAAACCATTTCTAAGTGCTACAATCATGGTATAACTTGAGCTCATCAAATCCCCCACACTTAGATTCTTGCTCGTCCTCGAGTAAATCACCCAATGCACTCCCTCATAATATGAACCTCACCAAATACCCCCATTCTACTTTCTACATCTCCTCTACTAAAGCACTCAAGGTCCCCCACAATTATTGTCAAGCATCTCTAAATTGAGAATCAAAGATCAAGGTTTGAAGTTAAGGCACCTTCCCTCCTAAGGTCTACCCAAGTGATCGACTCCAACGATCCACATCCCCCTAAACATGCATCTCCAATCACAAATCTAACCCAATGTAGTGGACTTAGAACGATCCCCATCCGATAAAATCGGATAGTCCACCACATATCCTAAGGGTGCCTCTCTACGTCACCAATGCTCGAAAGCATAATGTAGGCACCATCTAACATGCCAATCTACTCATACAACAAATATGTCATGGCATCACAACCTCCACTAGGCCTAGCAAAATGATATGGCTACATCAACGTCCATAGCTATCCTAGTACACATTCACCTTCTAGAGTTCTAAGCACTTACAATCATAAAATCATATCAAGAATGCTTAAACTCTACTCCAAAACACAACCATCCCACCAAACAAATTCACCTCAAAATGAAAGTTTTGGAATAATAAGAACAAAACCTCTCCTTTTGCCTATGTGCCTTTCGGTTTTCACATAGCCCCTCTTTTTTTTTTTCTTTTTTTTTTGGGTTAAAAGCCAAGGTACCCCTAAGTTTATAGGAAAGTGCCAATGTACCCCTGAGTAATTGAAAAGTGCTAATGTACCCCTATAATTACATTGAATAAAGAAGTGTACTCATAAAACCAATTTTTCAACAACATTTTAAACTAAAAGATAAATTTACCCTCACTTGTTGGGTTATTTTTTTCCCTGACCCAAATGCCCATGGGCACAAATATAAGAAATCGATATCACTGAATTACAGAATAAATGCACAGTATTATTGAAAAAGTTAACCTTTATATACAAAAACTCAACAAATAGAAAACATTGATGAACTTACCATAATCTCGCCAACTATATTCTCTCCTTTGATAATTTGAGTTAGTCACGCAAATTATTACTGGGGGTGGCGGTTTCGGTCCCCCGACTCACACTAATTTCTATGCACAGTGGTTTTGGTCCCCTCGGTTTCAAACGCGTTCATCCGATGAAGTAATGGAATTGATTGGGGCATTTTCGTCCTAGAACTTTTCTTTTTTACCATTAAATAATAGTGAGGGTATTCTTGACATTTTACATTTGACAAAAGAAAATTATGTCAAAATTATACATTTGAGGGTATAGTGGCACTTTTAAAAAACATAGGGGTACATTGACACTTACTTAAACACTTGGGGGTACAATAGCACTTTTTTCTTATATTTATTTCGCTCGAACTATTCTTGCACGTAAAGTGTAACAAACCCACGTGCACATATATTTCGCACGTAATAAGTCATGGAAAAACAGCGCAACTTATAAAATTCTGACATTGTGTGAGATGAAATGTTAAATTGTTTAGATTTTTGAAACACCGGGATTGACACAAATTAAGGGTCAATTCATGAAAACTTGTATTTCTAAGTTACACAGTTCTTGACTCACATATTGTTAACAGCGTGTGAAATGTGATACATGGTAATCCTATGTGCATTCAACCAAACTTGTTTGGTTAAGTCTCAGACCGACGTATTTAGAGATACTCATTTATTATTTGATAAGATATTCCTGTTCAATATTACATTCTGCATCGATCTCATTACTGATAAGTTTTAAGATTGTTGTAGTTTACATTAGTTACAAGATGCATTTGAATAATTATATTATCATGAATTCACTAGAAGTTTGCAAGTTTTTCTTTATCTTTGATAATAAAATCAATCTTGATAAGGAATTGAGTTTAGGATCCAAATAATTATTGAATGAAATGCATTTACTTTACAAAGAGTATATATATAGGGATATTTAATGAAAAGCTTCGATCTATTTACTAATAACAGATTTCTTGGGATAAAATATATACTGGTATGTAACCGGTATCTCATTTTAAATCTTGGAAGAAGGATACTCTCCCTATTAATTTATATAGTTTAATACGTTCATTTCCAGGGAGAGTATCTACACTGGACATGATGGTTTCTTGGAAACTCCTTGGCGATACCTTTATCAAACTGAACTATAATGTTTATTACATGAGAAATGAAAAGACATGAGCATATTTTATTTTAAGGGGATGCCTTTGATAGGCTTTGTATGATAAAGCACATTTCTTGAAGTCTTATGGTAGTTTGGAACCAGAAGCTATAGCTTTCGCTATTGGCTTGGAAGCATATTTTGGTAATCATCAGAGAGTGTTGGTTGAAAAGGATTTCATAGTGCTACCCAAGATTATAAAGAGGGAATATAAAACACTTTGGAGGCTGACAGCAGTTATCAAAGCTATCCTAGCTAGTATAATCAAAGTGAATTGCACTTAACTTATTCATATGTTATTAGAGAGACTAATTTGTAATGGCTAACTCGGCCAAAATAGCAAGTGAATCTGAAATAAAATAAAATTTGACTTGGCCAGTCTACCCTTTTAGAATTAGATCGTACATGAATTTCCCTTCCTGGGATTCAAAAGGTCATTTTTGCAACTATATTCAGAACAAACAGTGTTGTATTTTTTTGATGGAAAGATTTTTCTATTTCAATCCAAACAAAGTTCTTACAAGTTTTTGCCTTTCCTCCTAGCCCTATGACTTTCACAAATTTAACAAACAAAAACTAAGAACAAAAATGACTGAATAGTAGTTGTAGTTCCTAGCTATCCATCTATTATAGTACCAACATTTGATCCCCACTTTTTCAAGTTAGAATCCAGTGGACTAAGATGGAGTAGACTTACAGGTACCATTTAGTTCCTGTACATCAAAAATTTTCAACCATGACTTGCCCATAAACTACAATAGCAATAGTAACAGACACTCTCCACCATAATCTTCACATCTTCTACATCCCTTTGCTTCTGCTGAAAAATCCTTCTATTCCTCTCTATCCAAATCAGGTAGAAACAGCTCACCAGGGTTGCAAATTTCCTCTTTTTCTTCCCCAACGCCCCTTTATCTTTTGAAATACACAAAGTTTCCCATGAGATTGGGACTAGCTTGTGCTGCTCATCCCTGTCCCACAGAAAGTCTCTACATAGCTTCCCCACCTCCTTATGTATATTATCAGGCAGCTTAAAGGCACTAGACCAATAACTTGATTGACTGAGGAGTACAGAATTGATCAAATATAACTTACCAGCATGTGCTAGTGGTTTCGATTTCAGGCCCTGCATTCTGCTCATCACTCGGTCATTGATCTGATCATAGTCAGTTATGCTCCAACTCACAGTTGAGATTGGCAGCCCAAGGTACCTCATAGGGAAGGTACCTTTCTCAATCTGAAGGATTCCAGCCAACTCCCCCGCTCCTCTACTGAGACCTTTGAGAAGTATACAATTGATTTCCTAACATTTATAGCTGAGTCAGTGGTCTGATGAAATTTGTTTAACACTTGTTTAACTCCTTCCATTGACTGTGGTGAGGCCCGGCAGAAAATTAGTAAATCATCTGCAAAAAGTAGACTATGAATTCCAACCTTTTTACACCTCTGATGGTACTCAATTTGCTTGTTTCTGTAAGCATAATTCAGTAGCCTGGATAGGAACTCCATGCTGAGGACAAACAGCAGTGGGGAGAGAGGATCTCTTTGCTTCACCCCTGCTTCCCTCTGAAAGAATCTGTATAGGTCCCATTCACTGACAGACAAAATTTAGAGCTCTCCACACACCTTCTGATCCAAGTTATGAAAAGCCCAGGTAGTTATAGTTCCTGCAACCAATCAAATAAAAATTGCCATTTGAGAGTGTCAAATGCCTTCTGGATGTCCACCTTGGTCAGGCAGCTTGGGTATCATGCAGTCAATATTGAACTTACTTATCAGTTCTTGAGTCAATAGCACATTGTGAATTATACTCCTTCCCTTCACAAATGCACTTTGATTTTCACTAATCAAGTGTGGTAATACCTTTCCCAATCTGCTACACAATATTTTTGTGACCACCTTGTATAGAACTGAGCAGCATGATATAGGTCTATACTCTGATGGCCTTTCTGGATGCTGAACTTAGGGAATTAAAGCCGAGACTGCTCTTCCAATATCCTCTGGTAGTGGATCACCTGAAAAGAACCCTTGGATTGCAGATGTAATGTCTCCTCCTATTACAGACCAAACTGTTTTAATGAAAAGACTAGTATATCCATCATATCCAGGGCTTTTTGTAGATTTAATTCCTTTGAGGGCAGTGAGCACCTCCCTCTCAGAAACTGGTTGGATCATTTTCATTTGCTGCTCCACTGTTAATACCTTCCCCTCTTGAACTACATGGCTTTCCATTTTCAACTCGGGACTCTTGTTCCTTCCCAGCTGATCCTTAAAAAACTTCAAAAGTACCTTTTCAATCCCTTGTCTATCCTCCACTAATCTGTCTCCATCACAAAGTGAGTATGTGGTTCTGATATTGTTTTCTTTTCATGGCCTGATGGAATTGTCTGGTAGGTCTGTCTCCATACTTCATCCAGTCCAGTTTTGTTCTCTGTTGTAGGAATTTGAATTCTGCTTCATATAATCTGTCAGCTTCCTTTCTTGTATTAGCTTGCACTGATCTAGCCTCAACACTGGCAATATTCAGCATCAAATAGGCATGAGCAGTTTCCCAGATTAGCTTATCCTCCTTAGCCTGCTTCTGAATCTGAGCATATTCTCTCTTGTTCAGATTTAAATGAACTATCTCCTAGGCCTTCAGTGCAACATAAATACCTTTCAAAGTTCTTCCAGCAACAGGTTTCCAAGCAGCAGAGATTAGTGTAAGATAATGTGGGGAATCAGTCCACATAAAAAAACTTGAAGGGCTTCTTCATTCTCCTTTCCTGGTTCTTCACTTATTAATAGTGTTGTTGTTACTTGTGTGTTGGCATAAAAAAACTCACGAGCAGTTGTGTGGTGAGAAACAGGAGTCGGAGCATACTTGAAAGTTACATAGCTTGCCGGATCAAGGTCAAGGTGTTTGTGAGCTAGGATTAAATCACGGAAATTGTTAATGAATACAAACTCCGTGTTTGGTCTTATGATTAGTACCTCAGTCACTTTTCATGTGCAAAATTGAGTTTCAATTATCGATTTACCAAACAGTGCATGGAAAAGAATTTTCTCGTGCGGAAAATTTGTGTCGCGTTTCAATTATCAGTAACATGTAATGCAAGATTTAAATTTTCGATTGATATACATTCGTTTAAAAATATTTTTTAATAACTCGAAAATGTGTTTTGAGGAAAAAATATTATAAAAATAAGGGTGCACGACTTTTATCAATGGAAAATTTATTACTAATATCATGATGTTAGTTAAATTTTTCGCTTTTTAAATTCGATGAAATTTGTATTATATTCATTATTTTATTGTCACATTTTTCAAAAGTACACTTATACGAGATTAATTTCACTGTGCAATGCACGGTATCAACACACACTCTAATTATAATAATAATAATTCTATCTATAAATATTGCTATGACATTCAATTTGGAATAGATCTAACTTTTTCAAAATAAGTTTACATACCACAAATTAAATGTCGTGCATATAGTTAAAGAATGCTACATACGAGATACCGTTTCAAATGGAGATTTAGAAGTCGGAAAGAAGAATGTTTAGGATCTATGGATAAAGTTTCGAAAGTGGAAGAGAAAGTGAAATGGTCTGCGACTCTGCATCTGGTTACAATATAAGAGCAAGGAGAAGAAACCAGCTAGTGTTAAGGCGAGGGAGAGTGACGGGAAGTAGGTATGTAGTCTCTTAGCATGGAGTTGGTGTTCTCGATACTTCAATTTCTAGATTGAAGGACTCTGTTCATAGGCAGGGTTTCAATTTTTGGGTTTGATGTTTTAATTGGTGATTCCTTTTTTATTTTATTTTACGATTGGTGCTCTATCAATGTTCCTCTGATTTGATTTTGGTTTTTAATCGTTCCTCTGACAACTTGATACATGTTTACCGGAATGAGATTGATTTGGATTCAGATTGTTCTCTAATTGAGGAATTGAGTTTTTATTTGTGTGTAGTAAGAGCAAGTCCAACAGATTATCTACTCACATTCTCCATAATAGGGAAGCAAATCTCATATTCCCCATATTTTTTTATCTCAACTCCAACATTTTCTCAATTTTCCATTCCCTATAATTTATTGACATTTATTACTATACATTTATCCTATTGTTTTCTATTTTTTATCATATATTCAATAAGTCCAAATAATGATGAACAAATAAATAATTAACTTAAAATACATATTACAATAATATTTCATATTTTAAATTACTTACTCTAACTTATAAAATGATAAAATTACATTTTATAAAAATAACACATTCTGAGTTACAATATAAGTATTTTTGTAATGTATTATGAATAATTAGACTCATTTCTTTTCAATTTTTTGTTACAAGTTATTATTTTCAACCATAAGAAATAAAATGTTTAGTAAAAAATTTTAATTTAAACGTTATGACTTATATAAAACGTCAAAATAAATATATTTATGACCTTAAAATTTAGTAAATTTATATTGGAAAATAGATTATATTTGATTATTAAATATCAATAGATATGTACATGTAAAAATAGTCATATGAGATCTTGTTACGATCGTCTTTATGCATATTTTTAGAATATATATTTTTGGTAAAATTTTATTGTAATTATTTTAAGATATTATCATTTAAAATTATTGAAGAGAAACAATTAATGAGTGAAATAACAAAAAACAATGCAAATAGCATTAAATTTTGGTTCTCCAAATCTTCTCCCTCATTCTCTAAATTTGGAGAAGCAAACATTCTCTCTCTTCAATTTTCCTATTATGCAGAATGAGATGAAGAATCTGTTGGAGTTCAAAAAAGGCTCAAATTCTCCATATTTGAGCAAATTTGCTATTATAGCAAAGCTGTTGGACTTGCTCTACAATCTTGCAAATAGATTATAGGGTATTTGGTTGAAATGTATGTTTCAGTTAATAACATTGATGATCAGTATACGCACGTTTCTTGTTTTTTTAAATTTTTGGAAGGTTGTGCACGTTTTTTACCTTTTTTAATTGAATGATAATAAATGTTAGCATGCGGTATGCAATCTTAATTGTGTACAAAAAAAAAATTTCTTACACAATACATTTATTTCACTCGAACTATTCTTGCACGTAAAGTGTAACAAACCCACGTGTACATATATTTCGCACGTAATAAGTCATGGAAAAACAGCGCAACTTATAAAATTCGGATATTGTGTGAGATGAAATGTTTAATTTGTAAGATTTTTAAAAAACTGAGATTGACACATGATGAGCTCAAGTTATACCATGATTGTTGCACTTAGAAATGGTTTCTAATGGTGCTAAATAGGCCTAATTGTTGATAATTGTTGCTATTTTGAGAGTAGAGTGATGTATGGAAGTTATACGCCATATGCCATAGTTTCGTCACTCTATAGGTACTTGAAGATTGAGGCAACATAATGGTGATTAAACATGAAGATGAAGGCCTTTCCGAAAAGGTAGAACCGGAACTCTCCGAAAGAAGCAACAATGGAGTAGTGCACAGCCCTTCACAAAGTGCGCGGACTGCTGCCCGGTCCGCGCACCCTCTAGTGCGCAGCCCTTCACACAAGTACGCCAACTGCTGCCCGGTCCGCGCACCGCGCAGCCCTTCACGCAAGTGCGCCAACTGGCGCGGAGTCCGCGCGCTGCTGCAAGTTGACTTCTTCTTATCTTTTGGAGAGTATAAAAGCCTCTTTGCATCCCACATCAAGGGGAGTTCGAAAATTAGCAAGAAATACTCTCTAGTTCCATCTTCTTCTTCATCTTTTTATCTCTTTGAATCTATGGATTTGTATTGTATGATTAGTATGATTTGTGTAGGCTAAACAACTCTTGGGTACCTCGATGTAGACTTTCGATTTATGGTTTTGAGAACTTGATATGCATTGTTCATGGTTTTTTCGATTAGCAATTGAATGTGTTGTTTCCATATGAATTTGATGCAATAAATGATTGGGCTTTCTTCCTAGTTGTAGGTTGTGTTGAATACTTGCTAAATCTATGGGTAAAATGTTATCATTTGCTTAATTCATGGTTAGAGCAAATAGGAATAGTGCTTTGTATGCTTTCATCCATTGTTCCTCATGAATGTTCAATTGCCTTGCTTACATGTTACCGATTCTCATGAATAATGCCATCAATAGATTAAATATAGTGCTTCCACTTATTTTATCTAAAGATGAATACCTAGCAACGATGCTATGTTGTTCCTTGGTTAGGAAAGAGAGAATAGATTGAATATCTTACTTTGAGATCTTCAATCTCGATATGTAATCGCAAAAACCAAGTGCAATGTGTGGTAGTTCAATGATTAACGTTTAGTCGAAAGTTGAAGTCGAGTGCCCAAGTCTAATAATCTCATTGTTAATATATCTTTTATATAGTTTAGTTGTAATCTTAAGCTATAGCTTAGCGTAACATTGTAGTGTTTTCTACAACCAAACTCCAAATTTCCCCCCCTATTTACATCGCTTTTATATACATATATTATATTATAGTCATCTTATAGTAGTAAGAGTAATAAATCTATTTGAGATACTTGAAAATCTCCTCTTCTCTGTGGATACGAACCTTTCTTGCCACTATATGCTTAGTTGTGTGTAGAGTTTGGGAGTGAGTATAAATTGTATTTTTGGAGAGGTATAACAACGACCTCCCAAATTTTGGCGCCGCTGCCGGGGAAGATGCGTATTTTTAGGTGTTGATTGTAGTTTTTCTCTAACTCTATTTTCTTTGGTTTTGTTTCTTTTGCTTGGAGACGTATTGCTCTAGCTCTTGGTGCATGGTTCGTACTCGTTCCTCGAACCAAGACCCTTTGCACTACGACTCCGAGTTAACTAGGACTCTTCGACAACTTAGAAGGAGTACACAAGAGAGTATATCTTCCAACAATTTTTCAGAAATTGAGCCATCCAATTCCAACATGGCGGGAGAAGAAGCACCCCGAGATGCCTTTTTCAATCCCTTCCACCGTGCCAACAACCCCCCTACAACATTCCTATGAGGGGATATATGCGGCAAGCCTATGATCAAGAACAATCGAGTATCGTCTTTCCGACGGGTACCGAATGTGAGATCAAGTCGGGGGTTATACATGCACTTCCATCCTTCTATGGTCGAGACACCGATGATCCTAACTACCATCTCGATTCCTTCCTTCGAGTTACTAGTAGTATGAAACCCTCTGGAGTCGATGAGGATCATTTTAAAATGAAAACCTTCCCTTTTACCTTGAAAGATAAAGCCGAGGTGTGGTTGAGTCGTCTCCCCTCCAACTCCATCACCTCATGGTCGGAATTGAAGGAAAGGTTTCTTGAAAAGTTCTTCCCCCCCTCTAAATCTTCGGTGATAGTTAAGGCCATTAGCAACATTCTTCAGGAGGAAGAAGAGAGCTTCCAAGACTATTGGGAGAGATTCCAAATGCTTGTAGCAAGTTGCCCCTATCATGGCTACACCGAACCTCAGTTGGTTGCCTTCTTCTACAATGGTCTTAATGAACAAGATTCTCGGTTAGTGAAGAGCGCTTGTCTTGGTTCCATTTCTTTGATTGGATCCACCGATGCTATGGAGTTGTTTGAGCGTCTAGCATGAGAAGAAGGGCCTAGAAGAAGTAGGAGGGCAAGGCCAATTGTTTCCATAGTAACTAGAGATGACACCACTCTAGCGGAGATAAGAGAGCTCACGGCCGCGGTAAAGAGTTTAGTAGTGGCTCAAAGTGGTGGAAACAACATGGGAGGCAATAGGAGGCAACAAGTCTTGACATGTGACACATGTTCTCTTAACCACTCCACCGACTCTTGTCCCCAAACTCAAGAATACTACGATGAAGAGGTGAATGCAGTAGGGTTCTATGGTGGAAACCAAGGTGGGAGAGGATTTCAAGGTGGTAGAGGTTATCAAGGTGATAGACCTAGGGGAAATCAAGGTGGTCAAGGCCAAGGTGGTGATAGAGGATTTCAAAGGAGAAGTGACCCATATGCTCAACACTACAACCCCGGATCTAGGGATCATCCTAATTTTCGGTGGAGAGATGAAACGAAGGAACAACAAGCCCAACAATCCTTCTCCAATAATCAAGCATACCAAGGTCAAGGTAGTCAATATTATGATAGAGCACCACCTAGGAGTCAAGGCCAAGGTAGTCGATCCTACGATAGAGCTCCTCCCCAACAAAACTATCCTAGAAACCAAGGTTATGGGGAGTATCAAGGCTATCAAGGTCAAGGGTATCAAGGCTACCAAGACCAAGGATTTCAACATTCCCAAGATTACCAAGGCTATGGGGGATATCAAGGCTACCAAGGTGAAGGGTATCGAGGATACCAAGATAATCAAAACCAACACTACCAATCCCAACCTCAACAATACCCTCGAAACCAAGGACAAGAGCGATCTTACAATAGAGGACCTCAAAATTCTCGACGGTATGAAGAGAGAGCTCATGAACAAGGTGAGAGTTCGGGGTATTCCTTGGATGATGGGCGGTTCAAGTCGATAGAAGTGCAAATGAGTCAAATAGCCACCGATGTGGGATATTTGAAAGCCCAAAATTCCGGTAAACTTCCCGCACAAACCGAAATGAATCCAAGGGAGAATGCTAGTGCTATAACCTTGAGGAGTGGGAAAGAGGTACATAAACCCGAGGTGATAGTTGAAGAAGATACCAAGAAAGGGTTCGTTGTGAAGCATTTGACCAACAAGGTAGTTGAAGAGACATTGGCCAAGGATGACATTGTGTTGATGAAGGAAGCCGAGGAAAGGGTCGAGAAACGGGGTGTAGAGAAAATCCTTAAGGGAAAAGGGGTTGAAACGGAGATACTTGTTCAAGGGACATCACCTAATGGCGAGCCACTATCTCCTCCATTTTCTCCCCCTCACAAGAAGAAGAATGAGACTCAACCATTTGAAGTGGAACCCCCATACCCCGAGGCGTTGAAAGATACTCGAAAGAAGGAGGTTGACAAGGATGTTTACGAAGTCTTTCGTAAGTGTGAGGTAAACATTCCTTTACTCGATGCTATTAGTCAAGTTCCTAGATATGCTAAATTTTTGAAGGAACTATGTGCTAATAATCGTAAGCAACGTTTAAAAGATGCCACTAAGGAGGGGATGAATGTTAATGTCTCGGCTTTATTTCAAGCGAAAATCCCTCCTAAATGTGGTGATCCCGGGATGTTTACCATTCCTTGCACCATAGGAGGGATATTTTTTCAAAAGGCCATGCTAGATTTAGGTGCATCAATTAACTTGATTCCCTTATCGGTGTATAAATCTTTGAACATTGGTCCTTTACTTAAAACCGGGGTGGTAATTCAACTTGCCGATCGTTCTAGTGCATACCCTAAGGGTATTGTAGAGGACGTGTTGGTTAAAGTCGACAAGTTGATTTTCCCCGCGGATTTTTACATTCTTGACATGGAACATGATAACTATGCCGCGCCAATTCTATTGGGGCGCCCATTTTTGAAAACGTCAAGAGCCGTGGTTGATGTGTTTAATGGCAAACTCACCATGGAATTTGATGGGGATAAAATAGAATTTCACAATCATGATGATATGGAATCCCCAATTGGTGATCATTCTTGCAATGCTATTGATGTGGTTGAAATTTGTGTGCAAGATGTTCTTAGAGATGGTGCTCATGATCCTTTGTTGAATGCTATTGAAAGGAGTTTGTGTAGTGATGACTCAACCTTTCGTAGTGTTGGATCTAGAGCGAAAGAAAGCGTGAGTGCACTAGATTCTTATGAAGAGCTTTCCCTTGATACGCCTATCTTAGGTCTTTCCGACTCGAGAGCATCGGGTGACCGATCTTCTCTTGAGACGTCTCCGGTAGTGGAATTGAAACCACTTCCTCAAGACCTTAAATATGCTTATCTCGGTGAAAGTGAGAAACTTCCGATTATAATATCTAGTAAACTCACCAAAGAGCAAGAAGTCAAGTTGATGAAAGTGCTACATGAGCACAAGAAAGCCATAGGGTGGACTATTTCTGACATCAAGGGTATAAGTCCAAGTACTTGCATGCATAGGATTTTGTTGGAGGATGATGCTAAACCCGTGCGACAACCTCAAAGGCGATTGAATCCACCCATGATGGAGGTAGTGAAAGCCGAGGTGATCAAATTGCTAGATGCGGGGATAATTTATCCAATCTCCGATAGCAAATGGGTGAGCCCGATACATGTGGTCCCTAAGAAAACCGGAGTCACAGTGGTAGAGAATCAAAAGGGAGAGTTGGTCCCTACTCGTGTTCAGAATGGATGGCGAGTTTGCATAGACTACCGGAGGTTGAATGCGGTAACTAGAAAGGATCATTTTCCTTTGCCATTTATTGACCAAATGCTTGAAAGGCTTGTAGGGCACTCTTTCTATTGTTTTCTTGATGGCTATTCAGGTTATTTCCAGGTGCCGATCGCGCCAGAAGATCAAGAGAAGACCACATTCACATGCCCCTATGGTATGTTTTCTTATCGACACATGCCTTTCGGGCTTTGCAATGCACCCTCGACTTTTCAAAGGTGCATGGTAAGCATGTTCTCGGAATATGTTGAAAAATTTGTTGAAGTTTTTATGGATGATTTTACCGTTCATGGAAACTCTTTTGATGATTGTTTGGAACATTTGTCATTAGTTCTTCAACGATGCATTGAGTTTGACCTTGTTCTAAATTCCGAGAAATGTCATTTTATGGTTGAAAGAGGTATTGTGTTAGGTCATGTGGTTTCTTCTAAGGGTATTGAGGTAGATAAAGCTAAAATTGATACGATTCAAACTTTGCCTTACCCTACTTGTGTGCGTGAAGTTCGTTCTTTTCTTGGCCATGCGGGATTCTACCGCCGTTTTATCCAAGATTTCTCAAAAATTACTTCTCCTTTGTGTAAGTTGTTACAAAAGGATGTAGAATTTGTGATGGATGAGAGTTGTAAGAGGGCATTTGATTGTTTAAAGCTTATGCTTGTGTCCGCCCCCATCATTCAACCTCCAAATTGATCTCTTCCCTTTGAAATTATGTGTGATGCAAGTGACTATGCCGTTGGCACGGTATTAGGTCAAAGGGTAGGAAAAGTGCCCCATGCCATCTATTATGCATCCATGACTCTTAATGAGGCTCAGAGAAATTATTCTACCACAGAGAAAGAATTGTTAGCGGTAGTTTTCTCACTTGAAAAGTTTCGGTCTTATTTGCTTGGTACCAAGGTTATTGTTTACACTGACCATGCAGCACTTCGTTATTTAATGACGAAGAAAGACGCGAAACCAAGGTTGCTTCGATGGATTTTACTCTTGAGTGAATTCAACTTGGAAGTGAAGGACAAGAAGGGTGCCAAAAACCTTGTGGCCGACCACTTGAGCCGCCTAGTGCCATGGCTTGGAGTCGAGGCAAATGTGCAACAAGAATGTCTTCGAGAAGAATTCCCGGATGAGCAATTGTTTGCTCTTAGTGTTTCTCTTCCATGGTATGCCGACATTGTGAATTATCTTGTTGCTAACAAGTTTCCTCCTCGTTTCACCACTGCTCAGAAGAATAGGTTGAAACATGATGCTAAATTTTATGTGTGGGATGATCCATATCTATGGAAACATTGCTCCGACCAAGTTGTGAGGAGATGCATTTTGTCATTCTTATGCATGTGGTGGTCATTTCGGTGCTAGGAGAACTGCTCGAAAAGTGCTTGACTGTGGTTTTTATTGGCCTAATTTGAATAAGCATGCATATAGCTTTTGCAAATCTTGTGACAAATGTCAAAGAGTAGGGAATATCTCGTCTCGTAATGAAATGCCCCAAACTGCTCCCTTATATTGTGAATTGTTTGATGTATGGAGTATTGATTTTATGGGTCCTTTTCCTAATTCTTTCAGTTTCAAATACATCTTGCTTGCGGTTGATTATGTGTCAAAGTGGGTTGAAGCAATCCCCACTAAAACTGATGATTCTAAAGTGGTTGCAGAGTTTATCAAAGCAAACATCTTCTCTAGGTTCGGGATTCCTAGAGCATTGATTAGTGATTGGGGTACCCACTTTTGCAATCGAACCATCGCCGCATTGTTGAAGAAGTATGGTGTAAACCACAAGACCTCCACCGCCTATCACCCACAAACTAATGGCCAAGCCGAAGTTTCCAATCGGGAAATCAAGTCCATTCTTGAAAAGACGGTTAAACCGACTCGAAAGGATTGGAGTACTCGGTTAGATGATGGATTGTGGGCATAAAGGACGGCTTTTAAGACACCAATCGGTATGTCTCCATATCGATTAGTCTTTGGGAAGCCTTGTCATCTACCGGTGGAGTTGGAACACAAGGCTTATTGGGCAATCAAAGAGTTCAACATCAATCTAGATGAAGCCGGGAATGAAAGGAAGTTATAACTACAAGAGCTAGAGGATCTAAGGAACGAGTCCTACGAGAACGCCGCGATTTATAAGGAGAAAACGAAGGCATGACACGATAAGATGATCATTAGGAAGAACTTTGAGGTTGGTCAAAAAGTACTCCTATTTCTATCTCGCCTTCGTCTATTTCCCGGTAAATTGCGGTCTCGATGGACGGGACCATTCGTAGTTGTGAAAGTATATCCACATGGTGCGGTGGATATAAAGAGTGAAGCCACCTCCAAGATTTTGAAAGTAAATGGCCAACGTTTGAAGCCATATTGTGAAAACTTTAATTCGGAAATCCTTGATGAGATGCATCTCACCGAACCGACCTATGAGTGATTTCATTGGAGGTAAGTCGTGCCGACGACGTTAAATAAACCGGTTTTGATCGTTCTTTATTTTTCATATTATTCTGAACGATGTGTTACTTTTCTATATAGTTGTTTTTCATATTTATTATTATTTCACTTTTAGTTGATTTTACACGGGGTATGTGTTTATCATTTTTCAGGTACAAAGCAAGGACGATCATTGGAAAAAAAAAGGACCGCGCGGGCCTTTGTTAATCAGAACCTTAGCGCGCTTGGTGCCGCGCAGCCCGCGCGGAGTTTCCCGGAGGCAGATTTCAAGTTATAATCGCGCGGCCCTTTGGAAGGTGTCCGTCCTAGCGCTTGGTCTGTGCACTTGCCCCGTTTGACCCAGTTGACTTTAAGGACCGCGCGGGCCTTTGTTAATCAGAACCTTAGCGCGCTTAGTGCCGCGCAGCCCGCGCGGAGTTTCCCGGTGGCAGATTTCAAGTTATAATCGCGCGGCCCTTTGGAAGGTGTCGGTCCTAGCGCTTGGTCTGTGCACTTGCCCCATTTGACCCAGTTGACTTTGACCCATTACACATCAAATCCCACACAACCTCCCTCATCACCACTTCTCCCCCACTCCACCGACACCATCACCCACCCATCTCCTTCTCGCCACCTTATCTCCACGCCGCCACCACTCACCGGCCGCCCCTCTGGAACGCCGGCGAAGAACCTCCACCCCATCCCCGCCGCAAACCCGTCACCTCCATCCTCTCATCACCTACACCATCGCCCCACTGAACTCCGATCACCACCGCCTCCATCATGTACCTCCTGTACAAATCTCGGCCGCCGACCTCCTCCAACATCATCATCACCGGCCGGCCATCGGCGATTCTCCTCACCACCATCCACCGAGGCTCCAGCCCGATCCATTCTCCGTCGATGGACACCATCACTCCATCTCCGTCACACCATCTCCAGACCCGACCACCGGCCGGTCACCATCATAGAAACACCGACCGTCGGTCCCCCTCTCTGAACATCGGTGTCCCCGACCCATCTCCGATCGGCCACACCGCTGAACCATCATCCATCACCACCACCACATATGCGCCATCTATGTACCTCCACTGGAGCTCCGACATCCTGCCCCAATTGACCCTACCCAGATCAATCGGCGGTGTCCCCTCTGAGCCCCACCAGCTATTTCCACCGCATCTCCACCGCGTCACCACCATATCTGCTCTTGCCGTTACCATCTCCAAAGCCACCGCAGGTCCACCGCCGCCATCTCCACTCCACGGCACAACCACGGTTGCTGTATCTTCACTTCCACCACCAGTCATCAGCTCCTAAACCTACCCCCTGACTGCCATTGCAACGCCCATCTCAATCGCGAGCCGTCTGCAACCCACCAGCTCACCGCCACCTGTCTGGATTCTCCACTGAGCCGTCGCTGTGTCTCCACCGGCCTTTCATTATTCCTTGACTGATTGGTGCCATCTCGAGAATCGTACTGACACATCCTCTGCTGGCTCGTACTTTCTAAATATCATGGTGATTGGGAACTTTCCATGCTCCCCTCTTTATGATTATTGAGGTCTGACTTTCAATGATTTTACTTTGATCTTGTGAGGATTGGTGTTAAATTAATGGTGTTCGTAAGTATGCATCGGCTTGCCGCCATTGATAGTTACTGTGCTGAAATTGTTGCTTGCTAAGGTAGTACTATTAGTGGTGATTGAATTGGTGAATCATTCCCTTCCCCTGTGTTATTATTTACTATTATTTACTTGTTCTTTTAACATTGAGGACAATGTTTAGTTTTAAGTGTGGGGGAGGGTTTAGTATCCATGTTTTGCTTTGCTCTATTGTAAAAAGTGTACTTCTTTTGAAGAATTTGTTTTGAAAAGAAAAATGAGTGAAAAGCCCGGATAGGTCAAAACATCAACAAGGCCTAGGCAAAAAGTGAGAGGCTTGTGCGGAAAAATGAGAGGCTAGGTATAACCTGGGCAAAAGGAGAGTGTGCGTAAAGAGAGGCTAGGTATAACCTAGGCAAAAGGAGAGTGTGCGAAATATGAGAGGCTAGGTATAACCTAGGCAAAAGGAGAGCTAAAAAGAAAAAGAAAAAAGTGCTATTGTACCCCCAAGTGTTTAAGTAAGTGTCAATGTACCCCTATGTTTTTTAAAAGTGCCACTATACCCTCAAATGTATAATTTTGACATAATTTTCTTTTGTCAAATGTAAAATGTCAAGAATACCCTCACTATTATTTAATGGTAAAAAAGAAAAGTTCTAGGACGAAAATGCCCCAATCAATTCCATTACTTCATCGGATGAACGCGTTTGAAACCGAGGGGACCAAAACCACTGTGCATAGAAATTAGTGTGAGTCGGGGGACCGAAACCGCCACCCCCAGTAATAATTTGCGTGACTAACTCAAATTATCAAAGGAGAGAATATAGTTGGCGAGATTATGGTAAGTTCATCAATGTTTTCTATTTGTTGAGTTTTTGTATATAAAGGTTAACTTTTTCAATAATACTGTGCATTTATTCTGTAATTCAGTGATATCGATTTCTTATATTTGTGCCCATGGGCATTTGGGTCAGGGAAAAAAATAACCCAACAAGTGAGGGTAAATTTATCTTTTAGTTTAAAATGTTGTTGAAAAATTGGTTTTATGAGTACACTTCTTTATTCAATGTAATTATAGGGGTACATTAGCACTTTTCAATTACTCAGGGGTACATTGGCACTTTCCTATAAACTTAGGGGTACCTTGGCTTTTAACCCAAAAGTTTAATATATTCCAAATTGAATGTCACAACAATATTTCTGGAGAATATTATTATTATAATTAGAGTGCATGCTTATACCGTGCATTGCACAGTGAACTTAATCTCTTGTAAGTGTACTTTTGAAAAATGTGACAATAAAATAATGAATATAATACCAATTTCATCGAATTTAAAAATTGAAAAATTTAACTAACGTTATGATATTAGTAATAAATTTTTCATTGATAAAAGTCGTGCGCCCTAATTTTTATAATAATTTTTCCTCAAAACACATTTTTGAGTTATTAAAAAATTATTTTTAAACGAATGTATATAAATTGAAACTGTAAATCTCGCATTACATGTCACTGATAATTGAAACGCGACCTAAACTTTCCGCACGAGAAAATTCTTTTCCATGCACTGTTTGGTAAATGGATAATTGAAACTCAATATTGCACATGAAAAGTGACTGAGGTACTAATCATAAGACCAAACACGGAGTTTGTATTCATTAACAGTTTCCGTGGTTTAGCCCTAGCTCACAAATACCTTGACCTTGATCCGGCTTGCTATGTAACTTTCAAGTCTGCTCCAGCTCCTGTTTCTCACTACACAACTGCTTGTAGGTTTTTTTATGCCAACGCACAAGTAGCAATAAAACTATTAATATGTGAAGAACCAGGAAAGGAGAATGAAGAAGCCCTTCATGTTTTTTTATGTGGACTGATTCCATACATTATCTGACACTAATCTCTGCTGCTTGGAAACTGGTTGTTGGAAGATCTTTGAAAGATATTTATGCTGCACTGAACAAGAGAGAATATGCTCAGATTCAGAAGCAGGCTAAGGAGGATAAGCTAATCTGGGAAACTGCTCATGCCTATTTGATGCTGAATATTGCCAGTGTTGAGGCTAGATCAGTGCAAGCTAATACAAGAAAGGAAGCTGACAGATTATATGAAGCAGAATTCAAATTCCTACAACAGAGAACAAAACTGGACTGGATGAAGTATGGAGACAGACCTACCAGACAATTCCATCAGGCCATGAAAAGAAAACAATATCAGAACCACATACTCACTTTGTGATGGAGACAGATTAGTGGAGGATAGACAAGGGATTGAAAAGGTACTTTTGAAGTTTTTTATGGATCAGCTGGGCAGGAACAAGAGTCCCGAGTTGAAAATGGAAAGCCATGTAGTTCAAAAGGGGAAGGTATTAACAGTGGAGCAGCAAATGAAAATGATCCAACCAGTTTCTGAGAGGGAGGTGCTCACCGCCCTCAAAGGAATTAAACCTACAAAAAGCCCTGAATATGATTGATATACTAGTCTTTTCTTTAAAACATCTTGGTCTGTAATAGGAGGAGACATTACATCTGCAATCCAAGGGTTCTTTTCAGGTGATCCACTACCAGAGGATTTTGGAAGAACAGTCTCGGCTTTAATTCCCAAAGTTCAGCATCCAGAAAGGCCATCAGAGTATAGACCTATATCATGCTGCTGAGTTCTATACAAGGTGGTCACAAAAATATCGTGTAGCATATTGGGAGAGGTATTACCACAGTTGATTAGTGAGAATCAAAGTGCATTTGTGAAGGGAAGGAGTATAATTCACAATGTGCTGTTGACTCAAGAACTGATAAGTAAGTACAATATTGACTGCATGATACCCAAGTTGTCTGATCAAGGTGGACATCCAGAAGGCATTTGACACTCTCAACTGGTAATTTTTATTTGATTGGCTGCAGGAACTAAAACTACCAGGGCTTTTCATAACTTGGATCAGAAGGTGTGTGGAGAGCTCTAAATTTTGTCTGTCAGTGAATGGGACCTATACAGATTCTTTCAGAGGGAAGCAGGGGGTGAAGCAAGTGAGATCCTCTCTCCCCACTGCTGTTTGTCCTCAGCATGGAGTTTCTATCGAGGCTACTGAATTATGCTTACAGAAACAAGCAAATTGAGTATCATCAGAGATGCAAAAAGGTTTGAATTCATAGTCTACTTTTTGCAGATGATTTACTAATTTTTTGCGGGGCTTCACCACAGTCAATGGAAGGAGTTAAACAAGTGTTAAACAAATTTCATCAGACCACTGACTCAGCTATAAATGTCAGGAAATCAATGGCATACTTCTCAAAGGTCTCAGTAGAGGAGCGGGAGGAGTTGGCTGGAATCCTTCAGATTGAGAAAGGTACCTTCCCTATGAGGTACCTTGGGCTGCCAATCTCAACAGTGAGTTGGAGCAGAACTGACTGTGATCAGATCATAGACAGAGTGATGAGCAGAATGCAGGGCCTGAAATCAAAAACACTAGCACATGTTGGTAAGTTAATATTTGATCAATTCTGTACTCCTCAGTCTATCAAGTTATTGGTCTAGTGCCTTTAAGCAGCCTGAGAATATACATAAGGAGGTGGGAAGGCTATGTAGAGACTTTCTGTGGGACGGGGATGAGAAGCACAAGCTAGTCCCAATCTCATGGGAAACTTTGTGTATTTCAAAAGATAAAGGGGCGATGGGGAAGAAAAAGAGGAAATTTGCAATCCTGGTGAGCTGTTTCTACCTGATTTGGATAGAGAGGAATAGATGGATTTTTCAGCAGAAGCAAAGGGATGTGGAGGATGTGAAGATTATGGTGGAGAGTGTCTGTTACTATGGCTATAGTAGTTTATGGGCAAGTCTTGGTTGAAAATTTAAGATGTACCGGAACTAAATTGGTAATGTAGGGATGGTACCTGTAAGTCTACTCCATCTTAGTCCACTGGATTCTAACTTGAAAAAGTGGGGATCAAATGTTGGTACTATAATAGATGGATAGCCAGGAACTAGAACTATTATTCAGTCATTTTTGTTCTTAGTTTTTGTTTGTTAAATTTGTGAAAGTCATAGGGCTAGGAGGGAAGGCTAAAACTTGTAAGAACTTTGTTTGGATTGAAATAGAAAAAACTTTCCATAAAAAAAACAACTCTATTTGCTCTAAATATAGCAGAAAAATGACTTTTGAGTCCCAGGAAGGGAAATTATATGTACGATCTAATTCTAAAAGGGTAGACTGGCCAAGTCAAATTTTATTTTATTTCAGATTCACTTGCTATTTTGGACGAGTTAGCCGTTACATATTAGTCTCTCTAATAACATATGAAAAAGTTAAGTGCAATTCACTTTGATTAGACTTGCTAGGATAGCATTGATAACTGCTGTCAACCTCCAAAGTGTCTTATATTCCCTCTTTATAATCTCGGGTAGCACTATGAAATCCTTTTCCACCAACACTCTCTTATGATTACCAAAATATGCTTCCAAGCCAATAGCGAAAGCTATAGCTTCTGATTCCAAACTACCATAAGACTTAAAGAAATGTGCTTTATCATACAAAGCCTATCAAAGGCACCCCTCTTAAAATAAAATATGCTCACGTCTTTTCATTTCTCAAGTAATAAACATTATAGTTCAGTTTGATAAAAGTATCACCAAGGAGTTTCTAAGAAACCATCATGTCCAGCGTATATACTCTCCCTGGGTATGAACGTATTAAGCTATATAAATTAATAGGGAGAGTATCCTTCTTCCCAGATTTAAAATGAGATACCGGTTACATACCAGTATATATTTTATCCCAAGAAATATGTTTTTAGTAAAAAGATCGAAGCTTGTCATCAAATAGCCCTATACATATTCTCTTTGTAAAGTAAATGCATTTCATTCAATAATTATTTGGATCCTAAACTCAATTCCTTATCAAGATTGATTTTATTATCAAAGAAAAAGAAAAACTTGGAAACTTATAGTCAACTCATGATAATATAATTATTGAAATGTATCTTGTACCTAATGTGAACTAAAACACTCTTAAAACTAATCGGTAATGAGATTCATGCAGAATGGAATATTGAACAAGAATATCTTATCAAATAATAAATGAGTATCTCTAACTACATCGGTCTGAGACTTACCCAAACAAGTTTGGTTGAATGCTCATACGATTACCATTTATCACATTTCACATGCTTTTAACTATATATGAGTCAAGAACTGTGTAACTTAGAAATACAAGTTTTCTTGAATTTTCCCTTAATTTGTGTCAATCCAGGTGTTTTAAAAATATAACAAATTAAATATTTCATCTCACACAATGTCAGAATTTTATAAGCTGCGTTGTTTTTCCATGACTTATTACGTGCGAAATATATGTGCACGTGGGTTTGTTACACTTTACGTGCAAGAATAGCTCGAGTGAAATAAATATAATGTGCAAGATATTTATTATATTTGTACACAATTAAGCACGGTTGATTTCGAACTCTTGGCCACACGTTTGGTTCCTGACTTTGAGCAGACAATCAAAGCATCGTTTATGTCATTAAATGTCTTATACTTGGAACGTCTACTGTTCTTTGTGGATGTCTGAAATCCGGCCAACCTCGCATGTTCCCGGTAGAAGTCACGGGCTTCTTCAGAGGATTCAAACTCCTTGTCTTTCACGGCCTCCAGACTCGTAGCTGCACCTCCATGTTCTTGAGGTCTGTATTCCTGTTCAACATCGGAATCGGGATCATATTCCTCCGACGACATCCTATTCAATTAAATGACATGTACTTCATGAGTTCAATTTTTTCAAAAAAAGGGTATTGACTGAAATGTGTGTAAATTCATTTTTTTAAAAGTTGAATACATTCCAAATTGAATGTCACAACAATATTTATACAGAAAATTATTATTATAATTAGAGTGCGTGCTTATACCGTGCAATGCACGGTGAACTTAATCTCTTTTAAGTGTACTTTTGAAAAATGTGACAATAAAATAATGAATATAATACCAATTTCATCGAATTTAAAAACCGAAAAGTTTAACTAACATCATGATATTAATAATAAATTTTTCATTGATAAAAGTGGTGCACCCTTATTTTTATAATATTGTTTCCTCAAAACACATTTTTGAGTTATTAAAAATTATTTTTAAACGAATGTATATCAATCGAAACTGTAAATCTCGCATTACATGTTACTGATACTTGAAACGCAACACAAATTTTCCGCACGAGAAAATTCTTTTCCATGCACTCAATTTTGATAATTGAAACAGAATTTTGCACAGGAAAAGTGACAGAGGTACTACATCATAAGACCAAACACGGAGTTTGTATTCATTAACAGGTTCCGTGATTTAGCTCTAGCTCACAAACACCTTAACCTTGATCCGGCTTGCTATATAACATTCAAGTCTGCTTCGGCTCCTGTTTCTCACCACACAACTGCTTGTAGGTTTTTTATGCCAACGCACAAGTAACAACAACACTATTAATATGTGAAGAACCTAGAAAGGAGGATAAAGAAGCCCTTCAAGTTTTTTAATATGTGGACTGATTCCCCACATTATCATACACTAATCTCTGCTACTTGGAAACAGGTTGCTGGAAGAACTTTGAAAGATATTTATGCTGCACTTAAGGCCTTGGAGATAGTTCATTTAAAGCTGAACAAGAGAGAATATGCTCAGATTCAGAAGCAGTCTGAGGAGGCTAAGCTAATCTAGAAACTGCTCAATTTGATGCTGAATATTGCCAGTGTTGAGGATAAATCAGAGGAAGCTAATGCAAGAAAGGAAGCTGACAGATTATATGAAGTAGAATTCAAATTCCTACAACAGAGAACAAAACTGGACTGGATGAAGTATGGAGACAGGCCTACCAGACAATTCCATCAGGCCATGAAAAGAAAACAATATCAGAACCACATACTCACTTTGTATGATGGAGATAGATTAGTGGAGGATAGACAAGGGATTGAAAAGGTACTTTTGAAGTTTTTTAAGGATCAGCAAGGCAGGAACAAGAGTCCCGAGCTGAAAATTGAAATCCATGTAGTTCAAGAGGGGAAGGTATTAACAGTGGAGCAGCAAATGAAAATGATCCAACCAGTTTCTGAGAGGGAGGTGCTCACTTCCCTCAAAAGAATTAAATCTACAAAAATCCCTTGATATGATGGATATACTAGTCTTTTCTTTAAAACAGTTTGGTCTGTAATAGGAGGAGACATTACATCTGCAATCCAAGGGTTCTTTTCAGGTGATCCACTACCAGAGGATTTTGGAAGAGCAGTCTTGGCTTTAATTCCCAAAGATCAGCATCCAGAATGGCCATCAGAGTATAGACCTATATCATGCTGCTCAGTTCTATACAAGGTGGTCACAAAAATCTTGTGTAGCAGATTGGGAGATGATAAGTCCTGGGTTCGTATTCGGGCCTCATTCATACTCGGACTAGGGCCCGAGAAGGGTCGTGGGCTCGAGATACGCGGAAGGTGGATCCATAGGTCAATCAATACTAATCCTTATAAGGAATGCGTATGTTATGAATGTTCTACAAGGAATATACATCCTCTCAAAGATCATAATACAGCCATCCTAAACATGGTAACACAACCATGTCTGAAATATACTTCTATTATACATGGTAATTCAACTACTATTCTCATAAGAGTTGTATTCATACCATAAATGCATATCTTGGTGATATGCGGATTGTAGCCATATAAATATCCTAAAGGTTTGGTAGACCTCTCCATCTAATTTCATACTCTATAATTTACGCCTTAAGCAAATATACTGATTTGAGCATCGGAGTGTTTACCCCCCGGGACACCTGGGGCCTTTGTTTTGCAGATCAGTTCGTGAGCAGAGTTCGTGATCAAGTGCGGGTCATAAACATCCATCAATTTGGCACGCCCGGTGGGATCCGCATCCTAATCTTGATCTATACGACCTTCTAACTCATGACTGATCCGGCTGAAAACCCTCGTGGGAGTACACGAATCCGTTTCTCGGTCCCGACAGGAGTAAGAAGCATCAAGGAGTAAGAAGCATCAACATCGATAAGACAAGCCACGCCAGCAACCAGTGAGCAAGAAGGAGCATCAATGGTGTACATCGATCGGCGCAAGAAGCCTCTCCCTGGGAGTGGGAGAGCAAAAGATCTCGCTTAGACAGAACTGTTACTTTTTCATTTGAAGATGCAGTTCCTAATCAAATTCCCCATTCAGATTCCATAGTAATTATGGTTGACATAAACCATAACATGATCAAAAGAGTTCAGGTGGATGGAGGAAGCGAAGTAGAAGTCATGTTTCTCAGTTGTTATGAACAGTTAGGATTGGACAAAAGTAATCTCACGCCCACAAGCCCTATCTCAGGATTTACTTGCAATCCTGTCACTCCTTTGGGAAAAACTATTTTATCGGTGCAAGTGAGAGACGGTTCTTGGAGTATAACCCTGCGTTGCACCTTTACGATCATCGATTCCAGAGCGCCATACAACATAATCCTTGGAAGGCCCTGGATGTACCAGGCAAAAACAATCTGGTCCCCTTACCATTTGGTGATGAAGTTCCATACCAACAAAGGGATTGCCACAGTCCGAGGTGATCAACAATTAGCTCGAATATGCACAATTCAAGCTATCTGAGAACCAGAAAAGGATAATCTTGAACCAGCCAAGTACTCCGAGTCCAAGCCGATGCAGCTCAGAGAATCAGGAACCGTTGAGGTTGAAACTCTCCTACCCCCCGAGATAAAGGCTAAACTACGAGATCTTCTCAACCAGTACATAGATGTCTTTCCTGGGACACCAATGACATGGTGGGAGTATCCCCTCGCCTGGTGGAGCATTACCTGAATATCAATCCCTCGCAAAAACCCATCAAGCAGAAACGACGTATCTTCGCACTGGATCGAGTTGAAATCATTGGTGATGAGGTAGACAAGCTACTTAAAGCCCGTATAATCGAAGAAGTGCAATACCCCGAATGGATAACCAGTAATAGTCAAGAAGCCAGACGAGAAGTGGAGAATGTGCATCAACTTCACCAACTTGAACGATTGTTGTCCTAAAGATAGTTATCCTTTACCCTCGATCGACCGATTAGTTGAAGCGATTGCGGGATACCGAGTACTAGCCTTCTTTGATGCCTTTAAAGGGTATCATCAGATCCCTATGGCAGAGCAGGATAAAGAAAAAACCTCCTTTATAACCGACAGAGGAACTTTCTGCTACAAGATGATGCCTTTTGGATTGAAAAATGCGGAGCTACTTACCAGCGACTGGTGGAAAAATTATTCAAATCTCAGATAGGGCGCAACCTCGAGATTTATGTGGACGACATGGTAGTAAAGAACCTCGAGATTTATGTGGACGACATAGTAAAGATTTGAAGATCTAAAGGAAACCTTCGACACGTTACGGGCCTCCAACCTGAAGCTGAATCCCGCTAAATGTACCATAGGCGTGGGAGCGGGAAAATTCCTAGGGTATATGGTATCCAATCGAGGAATCGAAGTAAACCCCAAGAAGATAGAGGCTTTGCAAAATATGCAACCTCCAAAAACCGTCAAGGATGTGCAGAAGCTGACAGGGTCCCTTGCAGCCCTTAGCCATTTCCTATCCAAAGGAGCGGAAAAACATCTACCCTTCTTTAATATCCTTAGGAAGGAAAACCAGTTTGAGTGGTCGCATGAATGCGGAGAATTTTTCCAAGAACTTAAAAATCATCTTTGACAGCCTCCGACACTGTCAAAGCCAGATAAAAGAGAGACTCTTTACTTATATATATATCTGCATCCCAGCTAGCCATCAGCGATGTATTGGTAAAGGAAAATGAGGGATTGCAACATCTCATATACTATGAAAGTAGGGCCTTGCAAGGGCCCGAGACCAGATATACTCCTCTCGAGCGCTTGATATTAGCCCTCGTCCATGCTTCTCGGCGGTTGAGACCATACTTCCAAGCACATAAAATAGTCCTTCTAACCAACTACCCGATCAGGGAATTCCTCTAGAAGCCTGACGCTTCTGGGTGGATGATGAAGTGGGCCATCGAGTTGGGAGAACATGACATACAGTATAGACCTCGGACAGCCATCAAGGGCCAAGCCTTATCTGATTTCATAATGGAGCCAGTGGAGATCGACAAACCAAACCCAGCTCCGGACTCCGGAAAATGGCAACTATATGTGGTTGGATCCTCCAACTCGGGGGGAAGCGGTGTTGGAGTCTTACTCACCAGCCCTGAGGGAAAGGACCATCCTTACGTTCTCCATTTTGATTTTCGAGCCACTAATAATGAAGCAGAATATGAAGCCCTTATTACGGGGCTAAAACTAGCAAAGGACCTTGAGGTCGAGGACCTCGAAATCTTTAGTGACTCACAGATCGTGGTTCAACAAGTTAAAGGTGAATACGAAACTCGAGAGTACAGTCTCCAGAAATACCTCGAGATAGTTAAGCCTCTCCTAAATCAATTCCGATATTATGAGCTGAACCATATCCCCCGAGAAGGTGACCACAAGGCTGATGCACTTAGCAAACTTGCCTCATCGGACCTCAACATAAGATCTTCTCAAGAATTGCTACTGGATACCCTGGCAAAGAGAAATTACGAAGAGAGTAGCATCATGGCTGTTGACATCTTAAACACATGGATGAACCCCTACATTGAATACCTTCAAACGGGTACCCTTCCCGAGGACAAGCACCGGGCGCGGAAGATCCGAGTTAAAGCTCCAAAATATGTCATCCATGACAGCATCCTATACAAGAAAGGATACCTCCAACCTTTACTTAAATGTGTTGGGCCTTCCGACGCTGAACACTTAGTACAAGAAACACATGAAGGAGTATGCGGTAGCCACAAAGGCCCACGTACCATCACCCGAAAGCTCCTACAGATGGGTTATTTCTGGCCTACGATGCTACAAGACGCCAAAAGATATATCAATTCTTGTCACCAGTGTCAGAGATTTTCTAAGATGATCCACGTGCCACAGGAGAATATGATTACCATCCAAGAATCCTGGCCATTTGTCCGATGAGGCATAGATCTTGTCGGACCTTTTCCTACGGCCCCTGGTAACTTCAAGTACCTCATTGTGGCCATTGATTATTTCTCAAAATGGGTAGAAGCTGAAGATTTAACCAACATAACTGGCAAGACAGTTATCAACTTTTGCTGGAAGAATATCGTGTGCCGCTATGGCATCCCGAGATACATAGTGACCGACAATGGAGCACAGTTTGCTAATGACCCCTTCAAGAAATGGTGTACGGAGTACGACATACACCAAAAGCTCACCTCGGTATACCATCCAGAAGCTAATGGCCAAGTAGAGGTTACGAATCGTACCTTGGTAAGCGGTATCAAGAAGCGCCTCGAAGGAGCTAAAGGAAATTGGATAAAAGAACTACCAAGCGTGATCTGGACCCATAGAACCACACCAGCCGCAGCAACAGGAGAGACTCCTTATAGCTTAGTCTATGGGTCCGAAGCGGTCATCCCCATGGAAATTGGGGTCCCCTCTGCCCGTACTTCTCAACCAGATGATGAAGATGGCACGGCCAATAAAGAAAACATTCATCTAGACCTTGACCTCCTAGAGGAGAAGAGAGCAAATGCTACAATCCACGAGGCCAAGGTAAAGGAAAGAGTCAAGCGCTATCATGATAGAAGAGTCCGCTTGGCCACTGTCGTTAAAGGAGAACTTGTAATGAGGTTGAATGAAAAAAGCAAGAAAAAAGTGGAAGGGAAGCTAGCCCCGAACTGGGAAGGTCCATATCGAGTCCTAGAATACCATCCAGGGGGAAGCTACCTCTTGGAAACCATTAAGGGAGAACATATACCACGAAGATGGAATGTGATTAACTTACGAAAGTATCACGGAAGATAAAAACTCAAGAGAGAGCCTGGAACCTATATCACGAAAATGGAATGTGATTAACTCAAGGGAGAGCCTCACAAAGGTTCGAGATTATCAAGAACGTCCGAGAAGCCTCATCAAGGTCCGAGACAAGTATGCTCTAGCACAAACGGGTACTCAAACTCAAACCCACTATTTACTTTACTTCTATTCTTAAAGTTATAAACTTAGATTGAAGTCATGATATTTTTATACCTATCCTTATAACAAGCAATCTTAAATTCCTTTTCTAAAATGAGGATTGTTGTCTTAAGTATAACATTGATTGTTATTCAAAACAATATACTTTATAAAGTATATGATTGGTCAACTTATAAGTTGTTTGGATCCAATATTCAAATACCAATCGTTTTGAATAAAAGAGATAGGTTCGAGATAAAGTACTTCAAAAAAGTGCTTGATTGAGGTCTATAGACCAAAAGGGCAGACGTGCTCGAAAATCAATCATCTCAACATAAAGAGGAGAAACCTCAAAAACAAAAGTTAAAGTTCATATCAAAGGTGTTATTACATCAGAATATGATACTTATAAAAAATCCCTTAAAAGGGCACATAGGGGAAAAACGTCGAACACCAATAGTTCATATCAAAGGTGTTATTACATCAGAATATGATACTTCTAAAAAAGACCCTTAAAAGGGCACATAAGAGGTTAAACCTCGAACCTAAAAAGGTCATATCAAAGGTGTTATTACATAAGAATATAGTACCTTTAAATATACCCAATAAGGTTTCCTAGGACTTCACCAGAAGTGACACTTGAGAGATGGGCTATTGTCAACTTTTCTACACGTTGTGACATTAAAGGCCTTGTCAAAGGACACCCAAGGAAGAAGCCAAACAACATTAAGCTCGCAGAATGTTCATCATGGATAATTGCGAGAACTTAAAAACCAAGGCTGGTGCTCCTTTCCAGTAAATCATGAGACCGAGGCTGATGAGAAGATGCCAGTAAGTAAGGTAGCAAACCTGCAGGGATTACTCAACCTTGCCAGTAGAAGGATTAAGCACCTCTTCAAGAGAAGGTAATTCAGGATACTTGGCTCTAATAAGCCTCAATAAATCTCCTGATGTTACTATCTTCTCGGAGGGATCCAATGCATCCAAAAACTCGGCCCCAGGGATCCAGCGTTTAGCAGTCAGAGCAGAAAGCTTATCAGCAGCATCTGGATGAGAAAACATTTCCTCCATCACCTTCACCTCTTTCTCGGATTGGCATAATTGCAGGACGCCACCCAAGATATCATGCAGCTCAGAGGAATGGAATAAATCCCCATACTCCTCCCTATGGCTCTGAAACTCGGGGCTACAAGCAACAAAAGCACTCCAAAGCTTTAGGAGTCGTTTGGGCTCCTCTGGGTCCCTCTCCGCGGCTTGATTTTGTGCCAGCTCCTCTGCAATATCCCGATAAGTCTCCAGCTCTTTATCCTGGAATTTCTTTGCCAATAGCAGGTCCTCTTTCTCGGCCTCCATCTATTTTACCCTGGCTTCCAGTTGAGTCACCTCCGATGGAGCCTGAACAGGAGGAGTAGGTGCGGCAGACTCGGTTATCAGAGTTAAAAGGGCGACCTCCATCTCCTCCTTCTTTGCCCTGAAGGCCCGGCACTTGACATGTAACTCCATCACAGAATCAGACAAGTACCGGATCACATCATTAGCTCGACATCCCAACATGGACAGATCCGCCATCAACTATAAAAGGGGAAGACATATAAAAACCTGATATCTGAGAAACCCGTATAGCATAAAGAGAAAGATAATTACCTCAGCAATGAAGGGATACTTCTTAGAAGACCTCCGAGAAGCCTGACCATCCTCTTCTTTTGGACAGTTCAGATAATACTTCAGTTTCTTCAGAGGAGTATCTTCAGATACCACCAGCTCAAGGTCAGATGCATCATCATCTAAAGACTCCCCAGCCTCTGGTTCCATCTCCTCTACCTCCTCATCTATGGCCTGGAGAGTGGCCTTCCCTTTCTTGATCGTTTTCTTTGGAGGAGAAGCTGTATACATAAAGAAGAGCGTAAATATACTAAGTAAAAGAAATATATAAGACAACTAGGCTGTTTTGGAAACAGAAATTACCTGAAGAAGATTGACTGGAAGAAGATTCATCCTGATTTCGGGGTGACTTCCTAGAAGCCCGTTTCCTGGCCTCCTTCTTATCTCCCTGGATTTTATCAGGGAGGGTCCAATCTCGATCCTTTTTCAGGAAGCTAGACGGGGATTTGGACCGTGGAACATCTAGCAGATAAGAATAGGTGATAGCAGGCCACTGCCACACCGAGCCATGAGCCCCTCGTACAAATCCTCCCTCTTGGAAGAAAATCTTCTCCTTCACGAGCTTCTCAACGATGCCCTCCAAGTGAGCGGGAGTCTCAAAGACATCAAGAGGCACAACATCCTTTGGCTTCGGATTCCAGTCAGGAACCTCATATCTGGTCCGATCAAAGGTCAGCCGAATGTTCTTCCACCCGCCGCTATTGTCAGGAAAAGTGAAGACCTTGCCATGCCGATGAGTAAGGGTAATATGCTCACGCTCCTTGAAACAGAACAGCTTGAACAAGCTCCTAAAAAGATCTAGGCTTGGCTCATATTCCTTCCGAGAGCACCAGGAGATGAAAGCCATCATTGTCACCACCACATTGGAGTGAATCTGACAAGGGTGAAGCCGATGATGCTGAAGAAACTGTGAAAACACGGGGGGAAAGGGAAAACTCAAACCTTGTTGCAAGAACCTGCCATATACTACCCCTCGGGTGGGGATCACAAGATCTTTGACCGGAGTGATCTTGTCTTTGAGCCTCAAATCAGCCTTGATGGGGTACGGCAACCTGCATTACTTCAAAAATTGCAGGGTATTTTCGTCGACCACCTTGGTGACATCATTCGCACCATCGGCGGTCGGAGCCCGTTTATCAACTTGGGGCTCCACATTAGGGTCTATCTCTGACCCAGAGGCACCATCATCCGCCACTGCAGCTACCGCCTGCAGCGGTGTAGCAATGGTAACCTTCATCAGTTCCCCAGACTCAACCTCCAGGAATAGAGTCCGCAAATCACGAGCCACAGGAACATTCTCTCCATTGCCAAAGGGAATGCTAGAATTTGCTGACGACATGGCAATACAAAGAATGGGGGGAAAAAGGTTATAAGAAAAAAATGATGAAGAAAGACAAGAGTTTAGTTGAGAATTTTTGCAGAGATGGAGAAGATTAAAATTGCTTGGATGAAGATTGATGATAATCACAAGGAAAAATTAATTGGTTATATAAACCTTCGAGACAGAGCACTCTATATACTGAAGATCTACCTTGGGGCTACTGATAAGTCCAGGGTTCGTATCCGGGCATCATTCATACTCGGACCAGGGCCCGAGAAGGGTCGTGGGCTCGAAATACGCGGAAGGTGGATCCACAGGTCCATCAATCCTGATCCTTATAAGGAATGCGTATATTATGAATGTTCTACAAGGAATATACATCCTCTCAAAGATGGTAATACAGCCATCCTAAACATGGTAACACAACCATGTCTGAAATATACTTCTATTATACATGGTAATACAACTATTATTCCCATAAGAGTTGTTTTCATACCATAAATACATATCTTGGTGGTCTACGGATTGTAGCCATATAAATACCCTAAATGTTTGGTAGACCTCTCCATCTAATTTCAAACTCTATACTTTACGCCTTAAGCAAATATACTGACTTGAGCGTCGGAGTGTCTACCCCCGGGACATCCGGGGCCTTTTTTTTGCAGATCAGTTCGTGAGCAGAGTTTGTGATCAAGTGCGGGTCGTAGACATCCATCAGGAGAGGTATTACCGCACTTTATTAGTGAGAATCAAAGTGCATTTGTGAAGGGAAGGAGTATAATTCACAATGTGATATTGACTCAAGAACTGATAAGTAAGTACAATATTGACTGCATGATACCCATCTGTCTGATCAAGGTGGACATCCAGAAGGCATTTGACACTCTCAATTGGCAATTTTTATTTGATTGACTGCAGGAACTAAAACTACCAGGGCTTTTCATAACTTGGATCAGAAGGTGTGTGGAGAGCTCTAAATTTTGTCTGTCAGTGAATGGGACCTATACAGATTCTTTCAGAGGGAAGCAGGGTGTGAAGCAAGGAGATCCTCTCTCCCCACTGCTGTTTGTCCTCAGCATGGAGTTCCTATCCATGCTACTGAACTATGCTTACAGAAACAAGCAAATTGAGTACCATCAGAGATGCAAAAAGGCTGGAATTCATAGTCTACTTTTTGCAGATGATTTACTAATTTTCTACAGGGCTTCACCACAGTCAATGGAAGGAGTTAAACAAGTTATAAACAAATTTGATCAGACCACTGGCTCAGCTATAAATGTCAGGAAATCAATGGCATACTTCTCAAAGGTCTCAGTAGAGGAGCGGGAGGAGTTGGTTGGAATCCTTCAGATTGAGAAAGGTACCTTCCCTATGAGGTACCTTGGGCTGCCAATCTCAAATGTGAGTTGGAGCAAAACAGACTGTGATCAGATCAATGACAGAGTGATGAGCAGAATGCAGGGCCTGAAATCGAAAACACTAGCACATGCTGGTAAGTTATATTTGATCAATTCTGTACTCCTCAGTCAATCAAGTTATTGGTCTAGTGCCTTTAAGCTGCCTGAGAATATACATAAGGAGGTGGGGAAGCTATGTAGAGACTTTCTTTGGGACAGGGATGAGCAGCACAAGCTAGTCCCAATCTCATGGGAAACTTTGTGTATTTCAAAAGATAAAAGGGGGATGGGGAAGAAAAAGAGGAAATTTGCAATCCTGGTGAGCTGTTTTAACCAGATTTGGATAGAGAGGAATAGAAAGATTTTTCAGCAGAAGCAAATGGATCGGAGGATGTGAAGATTATGGTGGAGAGTGACTGTTACTATGGCTATAGTAGTTTATGGGCAAGTCTTGGTTGAAAATTTGTGATGTACAGGAACTAAATTGGTAATGTAGGGATGGTACCTGTAAGTCTACTCCATCTTAGTCCACTGGATTCTAACTTGAAAAAGTGGGAATCAAATGTTGGTACTATAATAGATGGATAGCCAGGAACTAGAACTATTATTCAGTCATTTTTGTTCTTAATTTTTGTTTTTTAAATTTGTGAAAGTAATAGGGCCAAGAGGGAAGGCTAAAACTTGTAAGAACATTGTTTGGATTGAAATAGAAAAAACTTTCCTTCAAAAAAACAACAACACTATTTGCTCTGAATATAGCAGCAAAAATGACCTTTTGAGTCCCAAAAAGGGAAATTTTGTACGATCTAATTCTAAAAGGGTAGACTGGCCAAGTTATTTTATTTCAGATTCACTTGCTATTTTGGCCGATTTAGCCGTTACATATTAGTCTCTCTAATAACATATGAAAAAGTAAAGTGCAATTCACTTTAATTAGACTAGCTAGGATAGCTTTGATAACTGCTGTCAGTCTCCAAAGTGTCTCATATTCCCTCTTTATAATCTCGGGTAGCACTAAGAAATCCTTTTCCACCAACGCTCTCTGATGATTACTAAAATATGCTTCCAAGCCAATAGCGAAAGTTATAGATTCTGATTCCAAACTACCATAAGACTTCAAGAAATGTGCTTTGTTATACAAAGCCTATCAAAGGCACCCCATTAAAATAAAATATGCTCACGTCTTTTCATTTCTCAAGTAATAAACATTATTGTTCAGTTTGATAAAGGTATCACCAAGTAGTTTCCAATAAACCATTATGTCCAGCGTAGATACTCTCCCTGGGTATGTACGTATTAAACTATATAAATTAGTAGGAAGAGTATCCTTCTTCCAAGATTTAAAATGAGATACCGGTTACATTCCGGTATATATTTTATCCCAAGAAATATGTTATTAGTAAAAAGATCGAAGCTTGTCATCAAATAGCCCAATATATTCTCTTTGTAAAGTAAATGCATTTGATTCAATAATTTGTTGGATCCTAAACTCAATTCCTTATCAAGATTGATTTTATTATCAAAGAAAAAGAAAAACTTGGAAACTTATAGTCAACTCATGATAATATAATTATTCAACGATCTAGGAGTAGGTGTTGCCTCTCTGCCCTTCCGCATGGGATCCCCCGAGATACACCATCTTGGACATGAAACCTTATCAACGATCCTGAATATGGAACATAAGAAAGACCACCTATCTCCGTCCTTGAAGAACCTGAAGGTGTGACAAACACACCTTGAGCTTCTAGTTCCTTTATTTGGAACCTGCAAGCATTCAGCTCGGCCTGACACATCCTCAACTCATCTATCTTGGAGGCAATCTTATGATTCACGGTGATATTTTCATCCCGAAGGGTAGAAATACGAAGGTCCCTCTCGTGACTTTCACCCTTGATCTTCATTAAGTCACTCTTGACTTTCCTCCATTCTTGGTCGTACTCCTTATTGGCGGCCAAGGATTTGCTGTGTTTATCTTCTAGATCCTTATACCTCTTCTGAAGATCACTCAACTGCTGATTCAGCTCAGCTCTCCGCTTCATAGCCTCCTTGATCCCGCCGCGAAGACTCTCACATTCTTCCCGCACGATGCTAAAGCAGACCTTGGAGTCACCCAGATCTTCCTCCAGTTCTTTGTTCTTTTGAAGGACAGCTTCATACTGAGCCTGCAATTCAGCACAAGCAGCTACGCAACACTGGACATAAAGGAAGACAGGGAACTATCAAATTTATGAAAGAAGCATATTATTCGGAGTACACGGCTATCAAAAGACTGAGTAAAAGAGTAATTCCTAAATAATGAGAAAATGTTCTAAGGAATTACAATCTTAGGTTCCTCCTTCTTAGTCTCAGGATTCTCAGTGGATGCTTCCATAGCCGACTTCTTTACCAAGTATGCCAACTCAGGATACAGACTGACCAGTTTATCCTGGAATACCTCAAGAGTTAACGCCTTCTTAAAGGGTTCCGAACTAGTCAATAGACTAGTCTCAAACACCCCAACTTGACTTAACTCTGCTCGGAAATTCTTCAGTTTCTCTGGTACTTCCAGCCAAGTATAAGCAGAGGCCACACATCCCTGAATCTCCTCGCTGAGAAATCCCTTAAGATGAATCCACATCTCAGAAAGCTCAGACTTATGGTAGAAATCAGCATACTGTTGGCGGTGGGCCTCAATCTCTGGGCAGTTAAGGCAGAAATCCATTATCAGCCGGATTAGTCGCCTCTGACAAGTGGGATCGGTATATCGATCTCTCTCTACTTCCATCAAAGCTATGCTCCTCTTCAGCTCTGAGAAAGAACCATCCACCAACCTCTTCTCCTTCTTAATGGCCCGGTTCTCATCCTCCAAGGCCTCCCTCTTGGCCTTCTCCTGTGCCACCTCATCCTGGAGGCGCTTTACCACATCATAAGGCTCCTTCTACCTCATGGACATCTCTTCCTTCACCAGTTTAGCTCAGATTCCCGTCCTTGACAGCGGTCATATAAGGTCCGAAAGGAATCGTACATGTGCTTCATCTAATTGAAGGACTGAGAAAGAAAATAAGGAATGGTCAAATAACTATACCTAAAATTCTGTTAAAAGCCAAGTTGATCATACCTGGTTAATTCCAGGACATCTTGGAATCAGTTCGGTCAGTGCCTCGGAGGGAGGAGGCGACACATATTTCTCAAACTCTTCTAGTGGTCCGAGCTCGAGCCTTGGTTTTTTTGGAGACTTGTTGAAAGAATCCCCAGAGGTCTCAAAATCTCTCTTCTTATCACTACTGCTTGGCAACCCTCTCGATTGTGCTAATTCAGCCAGCATCTTTGACGCTCTTTTGTCCTTTGGAACACCCACTGCAGCACAAAAGGAATGGAGTTAGCATCGGACAAAATAAAATAATACATGCGAGAATGATTAACCATATCAGACACTACTATGGAAGTTAAAGACTATTCATCCTTGGTCCTACCACACAAGGCTTGCGGAGAATCAGAAGACCGAGGCATCTCCTTTCTCGGACATCGAACTAGGACAGAACCCTCATCCTCTTCCTCATCTGATGGATCTAGAGCCACCAGAACAAATGGGAAATTTGCCTCTTCAGTCACCTTAGGTCCTTGAACCAATCTTTTGAACCGACGCCCACGTCGAGCATCCTTCATCAGACCCGAGATTTCCATATCTACTTCTTTCTCGGATATCTCCTCTCGAGTAGTTTTCTCTTCTAGTGCTCTTGTAGCCAGCAACGCCCTAACTGCACCAACCGGATCCTGGTCCATAGACAGGAGGACTTCATACCAGTCAATATCAACACCTTTTGGCTGATCAAAATGTGTCAACCTCAAATAGCTGCTATTTTGAAGAGTCCGGCCAGACAGTTGATTCAACCAGCTATACGTTTTAATAGGCCACTGCCAACCCATCTGATGATCTTCTGATACAAACTTACCCTCTCTAAGTTTGATCTTATCTCTCACCAACTCCTCAGCTATATTTAGTAGTTTACGGGAGGACTCAACTTCATGCCAGATCTCATTTTTGACCTCTCGTTCCAATGAGGAACTTCGTACTTTGTTCGATCAAAGGTTAGTTTGACCTTATCCCACTTCCGAGTATAGACCTATATCATGTATAGACCTATACCCCACTTCCGATCAAAGGCCATCAAAGTATAGACCTATATAATACTGCTCAGTTCTATACAAGGTGGTCACAAAAATCTTGTGTAGCAAATTGGGAGAGGTATTACCACACTTGATTAGTGAGAATCAAAGTGCATTTGTGAAGGGAAGTGATAAGTCCATGGTTCGTATTTGGACCTCATTAATACTCGGACCAAGGTCCGAGAAGGGTCGTGGGCTCGAGATACGCGGAAGGTGGATCCACAGGTGTATCAATCCTAATCCTTATAAGTAATGTGTATATTATGAATTTTCTACAGGGAATATACATCCTCTCAAAGATGGTAATACAACCATCCTAAACATGGTAACACAACCATGTCCGAAATATACTTCTATTATACATGGTAATACAACTACTATCACATAAGAGTTTTATTTGTACCATAAATACATATCTTGGTGATCTACGGATTGTAGCCATATAAATACCCTAAAGGTTTGGTAGACCTCTCCATCTAATCTCATACTACATACTTTACACCTTAAGCAAATATACTGACTTGAGCGTCAGAGTTTCTACCCCCGGGACACCCGGGGCCTTTGTTTTGCAGATCAGTTTGAGAGCCTGGTTCGTCGTCGAAGTGTAGGTGTCCGGCATACATCAGGAAGGAGTATAATTCACAATGTGCTATTGACTGAAGAACTGATAAGTAAGTACAATATTGACTGAATGATACCCAGCTGTCTGATCAAGGTGGACATCCAGAAGGCATTTGACACTCTCAACTGGAAATTTTTATTTGATTGGCTGCAGGAACTAAAACTACCAGGGCTTTTCATAACTTGGATCAGAAGGTGTGTGGAGAGCTCTAAATTTTTTCTGTCAGTGAATGGGACCTATACAGATTCTTTCAGAGGGAAGCAGGGGGTGAAGTAAGGAGATCCTCTCTCCCCACTGCTGTTTGTCCTCGGCATGGAGTTCCTATCCAGGCTACTGAATTATGCTTACAGAAACAAGCAAATTGAGTACCATCAGAGATGCAAAAAGGTTGGAATTCATAGTCTACTTTTTGTAGATGATTTACTAATTTTCTGTAGGGCTTCACCACAGTCAATGGAAGGAGTTATACAAGTGTTAAACAAATTTCATCAGACCACTGGCTCAGCTATAAATGTCAGGAAATCAATCGCATACTTCTCAAAAGTCTCAGTAGAGGAGCGGGAAGAGTTGGCTGGAATCCTTCATATTGAGAAAGGTACCTTCCCTATGAGGTACCTTGGGCTGCCAATCTCAACGGTGAGTTGGAGCAGAACTGACTGTGATCAGATCAATGAAAGAGTGATGAGCAGAATGCAGGGCCTGAAATCGAAAACACTAGCACATGCTGGTAAGTTATATTTGATCAATTTTGTACTCCTCAGTCTATCAAGTCATTGTTCTAGTGCCTTTAAGCTGCCTGAGAATATACATAAGGAGGTGGGGAAGCTATGTAGAGACTTTCTGTGGGACAGGGATGAGCAGCACAAGCTAGTCCCAATCTCATGGGAAACTTTGTGTATTTCAAAAGATAAAAGGGGGATGGGGAAGAAAAAGAGGAAATTTGCAATCCTGGTGAGCTGTTTCAACCAGATTTGGATAGAGAGGAATAGAAAGATTTTTCAGCAGAAGCAAATGGATGTGGAGGATGTGAAAATTATGGTGGAGAGTGTCTGTTACTATGGCTATAGTAGTTTATGGGCAAGTCTTGGTTGAAAATTTGTAATGTACATGAACTAAATTGGTAATGTAGGGATGGTACCTGTAAGTCTACTCCATCTTAGTCCACTGGATTCTAACTTGAAAAAGTGGGGATCAAATGTTGGTACTATAATAGATGGATAGCCAGGAACTAGAACTATTATTCAGTCATTTTTGTTCTTAGTTTTTGTTTGTTAAATTTGTGAAAGTCATAGGGCTAGGAGGGAAGGCTAAAACTTGTAAGAACTTTGTTTGGATTGAAATAGAAAAAACTTTCCATAAAAAAAACACTATTTGCTCTGAATATAGCACCAAAAATGACCTTTTGAGTCCCAAGAAGGGAAATTATGTACGATCTAATTCTAAAAGGGTAGACTGGCCAAGTCAAATTTTATTTTATTTCCAATTCACTTGCTATATTGGCCGAGTTAGCCGTTACATGTTAGTCTCTCTAATAACATGTGAAAAATTAAAGTGCAATTCACTTTAATTAGACTAGCTAGGATAGCTTTGATAACTGTTGTCAGTCTCCAAAGTGTCTTATATTCCCTCTTTATAATCTCAGGTAGCACTAAGAAATTCTTTTCCACCAACGGTCTCTGATGATTACCAAAACATGCTTCCAAGTCAATAGCAAAAGCTATACCTTCTGATTCCAAACTACCATAAGACTTCAAGAAATGTGCTTTATCATACAAAGCATGTCAAAGGCACCCCCTTAAAATAAAATATGCTCACGTCTTTTCATTTCTCAAGTAATAAACATTATAGTTCAGTTTGATAAAGGTATCACCAAGGAGTTTCCAAGAAACCATCATGTCCAGCGTAGATACTCTCCCTGGGTATGAACGTATTAAACTATATAAATTAATAGGGAGAGTATCCTTCTTCCAAAATTTAAAATGAGATACCGGTTACATTCCGGTATATATTTTATCCCAAGAAATCTGTTATTAGTAAAAAGAGCAAAGCTTGTCATCAAATAGCCCAATATATTCTCTTTGTAAAGTAAATGTATTTCATTCAATAATTTTTTGGATCCTAAACTCAATTCCTTATCAAGATTGATTTTATTATCAAAGAAAAAAAAAAAATTGGAAGCTTATAGTCAACTCATGTTAATATAATTATTCAAATGTATCTTGTAACTAATGTGAACTACAACACTCTTAAAACTAGTCGATAATGAGATTGATGCAGAATGTAATATAGAACAAGAATATCTTATCAAATAATAAATGAGTATCTCTAACTACATCGGTCTGAGACTTACCCAAAAAAGTTTGGTTGAATGCTCATACGATTACCATGTATCACATTTCACATGCTTTTAACTATATATGAGTCAAGAACTGTGTGACTTAGAAATACATATTTTCTTGAATTGATACAACCCTCAATTTGTGTCAATCCCGATGTTTTAAAAATCTTACAAATTAAACATTTCATCTCACACAATGTCAGAATTTTATAAGATGCGCAGTTTTTCCATGACTTATTACGTGCGAAATATATGTGCACGTGGGTTTGTTACACTTTACGTGCAAGAATAGTTCGAGTGAAATAAATATAATGTGCAAGATATATGTTTATTATATTTGTACACAACTAAGCACGGTTGATTTCGAACTCTTGGCCACACGTTTGGTTCTGGACTTTGAGCAGACAATCAAAGCATCGTTAATGTCATTAGATGTCTTATACTTGGAACGTCTACTGTTCTTTGTGGATGTCTGAAATCCGGCCAACCTCGCATGTTCCCGGTAGAAGTCACGGGCTTCTTCAAAGGATTCAAACTCCTTGTCTTTCACGGCCTCCAGACTCGTAGCTGCACCTCCATGTTCTTGAGGTCTGTATTCATGTTCAACATCGAAATCGGGATCATATTCCTCTGACGACATCCTGTTCAATTAAATGACATATACTTCATGAGTTCAATAATATTTTTTCGAAAAAAGGGTATTGACTGAAATATTGTATGTAAGTTTATTTTTAAAAAGTTTTATCTATTCCAAATTGAATGTCACAACAATATTTATAGATAAAATTATTATTATAATTAGAGTGCGTGCTTATACCGTGCATTGCACGGTGAACTTAATCTCTTATACGTGTACTTTTGAAAAATGTGACAATAAAATAATGAATATAATACCAATTTCATTGAATTTAAAAAGCGAAAAATTTAACTAACATCATGATATTAGTAATAAAGTTTCCATTCATAAAAGTCGTGCACCCTTATTTTTATAATATTGTTTCCTTAAAACACATTTTTGAGTTATTAAAAAATATTTTTAAATGAATGTATATCAATCGAAACTGTAAATCTTGCATTACATGTTATTGATACTTGAAACGCAATACAAATTTTCCGCACAAGAAAATTATCCGTCATGCAGTGTTTGGTAAATCGATAATTGAAACTCAATTTCGCACATAAAAAAGGGACTGAGGTACTACATCATAACACCAAACACGGAGTTTGTATTCATTAACAGTTTACGTGATTTAGCCCTACCTCACAAACACCTTGACCTTGATCCGGCTTGCTATATAACTTTCAAGTCTGCTCCGTCTCCTGTTTCTCACCAAACAACTGCTTGTAGTTTTTTTTATGCTAACGCACAAGTTACAACAACACTATTTGCTCTTAATATAGCAGCAAAATGACCTTTTGAGTATCAAGAAGGGAAATATGTACGATCTAATTCTAAAAGGGTAGATTGGCCTAGTAAAATTTTATTTTATTTCAGATTCACTTGCTATTTTGGCCGAGTTAGCTGTTACATTAGTCCCACTGGAAATATATGAAAATTTTAAGTTCAATTCACTTTGATTAGACTAGAAAGGATAGCTTTGAACTGCTGTCAGTCTCCAAAGTGTCTTATATTCTCTCTTTATATCTCAGGTAGCACTAAGAAATCCTTTTCCACCAACGGTCTCTGATGATTACCAAAACATGCTTCCAACTCAATAGCGAAAGCTATAGCTTCTGATTCCAAACTACCATAAGACTTCAAGAAATGTGCTTTATCATTACAAAGCCTAGCAAAGGCATCCCTTAACATAAAATATGCTCACATCTTTTCATTTCTCAAATAATAAACATTATAGTTCAGTTTGATAAAGGTATCATCAAGGAGTTTCCAAGAAACCATCTTGTCCAGCATCGATACTATCCATGGGTATGAACATATTAAACCATATAAATTATTAGGGAGAGTATCTTTCTTCCAAGATTTAAAATGAGACACCGGTGACACTCTGATAATATATTTTATCCCAAGAAATCTGTTTTTAGTGAAAAGATCGATGTATATCATTAAATAGCCCCTGTATTCTCTTTGCAAAGTACATGCATTACATTCAATAAGTTTTTGGATCCTAAACTCACACTAGTAGAATCAGGCCGGAAGACGGCGCCAATTCACGGCGGTTCCGCGTGAATTTAAGGGAACCGTTGTGCATTGCATACGGCTAAGTTTCCGAACTCGAAAACTTAGTCGGAACTCAATATACGGCGGTTCCTCGTCACTTTTTAATAAACCGTCATTTATTGAGTTCCGGCTTAGTTTCGGAGTTCTGAAACTTAGCCGGATGCCTATTTCTCTCCTTCTCCTTATCCCTCTCCATCTTCTTCTTCTTCTTCTCCCTCTCTCCTTCTCCATATTCCTCTCTATCTTCTTATTCTCCTTCTCCCTCTCTCCTTCATCTTCTCCTTCTCCCTCTCCTTCTTCTCCCTCTCCCTCTCCTTCTTCTTCTCCTTCTCCCTTTCCTTTTTCTCCCTCTCCCTCTCCCTCTCCCTCTCATTCTTCCTCTCCCTCTCCCTCTCCCTCTCCCTCTCCCTCTCCCTCTCCCTAAGTCAACAAATTGTGTGAGAAAGAAATACAAATTTTCTTGAATTGATGCAACCCTTAATTTGTGTCAATCTCATTGTTTTAAAAAAAATTTACAAATTAAATGTTTCATCTCGCACAATATCAGAATTTTATAACCTGCGGAGTTCTTGCATGACTTAATACGTGAGAAATGCATATACACGTGGATATTTTACACTCTACGTGCAAGAATAATTCGAATGAAATAAATATAATGTGGAATATATCAATTATATTTGTACACAACCAAAATTGAATGCGGCACGCTAACATTTATTATCATTCAATTAAAAAGAGTAAAAAACGTGCATAACCTTCAAAAAAAAAAACAAGTAAAAAACACGAAACATGCATATACTGATCATTAATGTTATTAGCTGATAGATACATTTCAACCAAAAACCCTATATAAATCTATTTGCAAAGGAAACACATTTTCCAAAATACGATTACTTAAAAAAAAAAAAAAAAAGTTAAACAAACTCAGTTCATCACAGAACGATCCAAATCCAAATCCATCTCATTCCGTTAGACAACTAGAACGATCCAAATCAGAGGAACGTAGAGTTAGAGGCTTCACGTCAACAACGTCAAGACCAAACTGTGTGAGAATTTGGGGACAAATCGGTGCTATGTATTTTGCTCATACTGGAGAAGCTGGTTCGCACAAATCTAGGGTTTAAATCCGTTTACTAAGATAATTAAAGACCCGTTTCAACAATCTGAAAAGTGACCTCATCTCCTGCTTCAGTTCGCCGGAAAATTTCTGAGCATTCATCATTTCCACTTCTTTTAGTAATGTATCATTCTGATCATTCTCGTCATTGCATTGCATTTGATTGACAAATAAGGTTTGTAAGAACGTAATATTAAAAAATTTCATCTCGCACGACTTAAACCGCACGATATATATTTAAATTTAAATCACACGATATATATTTAAATTTAAATCACACGATTTAATCCCGCACAATATATATCTAAATTTAAACCGCACGATTTTTACACATGTACAGCTGCTTCGAATTTACCTAAAAGGACCCATTTGATAAGCCCTAAGGTATAGTGTAGGAATTGTGTAATCAAATCCAGTCCAGGTATCGTGCGTGCGAGATGAATTGTTTAATTATTTAAATAAATTTTAAACCCTAGTATATATCATAGGGTTCTAAAGCGATTCTTGGTTGAAATTATGTGAATATGGTTTCAAAATTAAATAAGATTAATGGGCGGCAATTTTTTGTGACGTGCAGTTAATGAGCATTCATAATATTATAATATTTTATTAACTTATTTTGAACTGAATTGAACCGAACTAATATAAATCAAACTAAAATCATTTTTGGGAGAACATGCACTTAATATAGGGTTGTAAACGATTAAAATGATTTAATCTAGTTTTAAGAAAGATTAGAAACTATGAAAATGCCTTGAAATGTAGAATGGGGATGCAGATATTATTTAAAGAAATGATTATTGAGAAGTCTCAAAACCAGAAAGAAATAACACTATATATATATATATATATTGTTGATGTCAGAGAAGAAGCTGGAACGTGCTGTTTAAATCGATGAGATCTTCCAGCTCCTCCTGATTCTCCATGGCAAACTGTAGAGCTTACAACATTTCAATCAAACCTTAAGAACCGTTTATTGAAATATTGTAAACTCTACAGTTTGCCATGGAAAATCAAGAGGAGCTGGAAGATGTCATCGATTTAAACCGCACACAACTGGTTCGAGTTTACCTAAAAGGACACATTTGATAAGACCTAAGGTATATATAGTGTAGGAATTGTGTAATTAAATCCAGTCCAGGTATCGTGCGAGATTGAATTGTTAAATTATCTAAATAAATTTAAAACCCTGGTAAGGTTTTATAGCGATTCTTGGTTGAACTTATAAAGTGAATATGGTTTTCGAAATTAAATAAGATTTATGCACGGCGATTTTTTGTGACGTGCAGTTAATTAATTAATGAGCATCCATCATCATCCCAAAATTTCCACTCGTTGAATTAACTTTACTTGAGCCCATAAACGAAGTAAAAAGTGGTGATGATAATTCAGAGTAATGTTATATGCAGCCCGTTATTTTATTCTATTAGTCCAAAATAGAGTATAAATTTATGAAAATATTCTCATTTATTAATTTTATTGGGAAACATAACAATATCCATAACGCATTATTAAAATATCAATGGTGTTATGAATTATGTTGAGTAAAATAGTGGACTGCGGGTTTAGAACTTCAGTTAATTTATGTGTTCCCAAATCGAGACTATAGGATGTAAAAATTTACATGAATAATTCCACTCTCAAAGGGTGCCTTGCATCCATTTCTGAAGCATTTCTAGTGCTGCTTGTGGCTGATCCATCGGAACCATATGACCAGCGTTGAGTACCTTGAGAAACTTCAGAGGTCCCTGGCCCTTAAGCTGACCCGCCGCCTTGCTGTTAACCGTGAATGGGACCGTAGGAGCTGCTAGGAACTCCTTCTGACCTGACCATGCCATGGCTTCAACCCATTTTGAGTTTCCTGAAGAAAAGATTTATTATATTGAATGTAGAATCAGTGTGACTAAATTTACCGAAATTTCATAAAATTGTATTTTCACTGATCTGAAGTAATCTACTGATAAGCTAAAGAGCAAAAAGGGGTTAAATAAAAGAAGTTGAAGCATACCAAGCCAGTTGCAAATGAGATCATACTCCCCAGCATATACCAGAAGCTTGATTCCATCTTCAAGGAGCTGTGGAATGCCTTGTTCAAGATTCTGCATCCAGTCTCCCTCCATCGCTGCGTAAACTGTTCTGCTACATGAAACCCATTTGATACTTCCAACCCCTAGGGCTTGTCTAACTGTGTTCTGATTCAGGAACTTCTCCAAATTTGAGAAGTCATAGCACAGGCTCCCCACACATTGCTTTCGGATATCATAGTACTGCAGCCCCAGTGATTCATCATATTTATGAAGCTTGTCAGTAATTTCATAGATTGAACAACAGAAACTTCATAACATATGTATAATATGTATATCTTACATTAATATTTCCTGCAATATTCAAGATATTCTGGAACAAATTAGCTCCAAGAATGAACGCCGTCCCACAGGAAGTATTTCCACCAGCAGAATCTGACATATATAGACATTGTACTCTTAATAAATGTGCTTCAGTTAAAGATGTCTGAGTTGAGTTAATTTTCTGTACCACATTGTTTTATGGCCTGTACAGTTTGTATGACAGAACCCTTCATGTCATCGAAATCCGACTGACTGATCAGTTTGTTGTCTAAAGAGAATTGAGGCAGCTGTGGATACTGGAGTAGTGGATTTGTGAGTCCATTTCCAATGGCAAAACCCTATTCAAATCATCAAATTTTGCTTGTAAAATATATATCATCATAATAATTAGTAAAACACAAAGTTTGAATTGATTAATTAGGGCAAAATGTATATATACCTTCAAGTTTACAATGAGCCCTTCTTTGTTTTTGTTCCCCTGGTTGATCCTACCAGCAAGAGCAGGGACGTAATGTCCAGCATATGACTCCCCAGTTATGAAGAAATCATTCTGTGCATACTCTGGGTGTTTTTGCAAGAAGGCCTAACAAGCAGCATGGAGAAAATAACAGTATGATTATTAATCAAACCTAATAATTTAGCTGCCATAAAATGATCTGAATGAATTCAGAAAAGAACCAACCTGCACAAAGTTGTATAGGTCATTACTGACACCCTTCTCGTCGTGGCGAAGATCATCCGTGCTGGAGCTGTAACTGAATCCGGTTCCGGTTGGCTGATCGACGAAGATGATGTTTGATAACTGAAACATAAACAGTTCACATATCAGTAAATTTTGATAGAGTTTAGTGTGGAATATTATTGGAGGCATGAATTTTGAAATACCTTGTCCCAGCCAAAGTTATTCCACTTAAGGGAGAGATTGTCTGTGATATGAAAAGGGCCATTTTCGAAAAACAAAGCTAATTCACTGCTACAACCTGGTCCTCCGGTAAGCCATATGACAACCGGGGCTGAGTTATTCTTTGCTCTATTTTCGAAGAAGAAATAAAACATCCTGCACAGATACGTGTGTAACCAAAGCTGATCAGTTATCTGATGAAAGAAAAGTTTTTTTAAAAAAAGTATTGGTTACATGTGGCTAGCGCTGATTATTGAGCCTTGAATTTTTAATTACTTTTTCGATATTTTTAATTTCTACAACGAATTAACATTAAATTCAATGAATTTATCAATTTTGTATATATAATTGAGAAAACGACTGAGAGCGAAAGAATCCAAAAATGTAGTCATCACATATGCATGATAAACCACACATTGTAATCGCATGATAGATACATGTTGGCCGAAAACTACCAATATTCCCGCTTATATGTTTGGTCATATTCAAAAAGAAAATAAATTTTGGTTACAATATATATTTAGCATATTGAGATTCAACAAAAAATCTTGCATGCTAATAATAATAAAATACTTTTAATACAAAAAGGAAATGCACTAGAAATGATAAAATAAACTTAAAAGGAAATTGTTTCATTTGTCAATTTATTCATGGTGAAGAAAATCTTGTAATAAACCCACAACTCTAATTTTAATTTCACTAATTTGTACTAATATTATATAATCTATTATAATTTACAGCCTGGCCAAATACAAAGACTGTGGTGCGGGGAGCTTAATTTTGTCCGGCAGAGGACGATGCGAAACACTAGCTACCAAATAAGTTAGAATAAACCGTCTTAATTGTATATGAAGTGTAGCAAGAAAATTCTGAAACTAAAACTAAAGAAAGTAGAAAAATTGTTTACCTTGCCCCAATGGTGTGTGGGAGGCTGAAGTACCCAGCATGGTGACCTAGGTCACTAACGCTGGGATCAGGTCCGCTTGGATCATCAGCAAGAAGCTCGCCGAAGTTCAGCGGTTTTTCGACGATTCCGGTCGTAATCTGCTCATTTACGCCGTGAATGATGTTGACGTCGTCCTCCGGGAACAGATTCAGCTCCCTGATCATCTTCTTTGCCAGCGATTGTGGCAGTGAAGAATCCTGAAGGTCTTTTTCCTGATTCACGATTCTAGCAGAAAACGCCGAAGAACTGATCATGAGGAGGATGATCATGGAGAGTGAAAGAGAGAAGCGGCGATTATGAATTTGAGCCATTGTTTTCGATGTGAGCTGTGTTTGTTTTCGTTAGGAAATGCCTTATTAATGTAATGGATATATATAGAGATGGTTTTGGTTAAGAAAGTAGTCTCCTTGTGCTTTTGGAATTGATGTTTTCATTATGTTTTACAAGTCCACACACAAAACAAGTCCTAACGTCAACGAAAGTTTATCCTGCCTTAATACATTTATTATGACGTTTAATTTGTTTCACCTCCTTTTATTTCTGGGTCGATCTCTTGAGTGACGGTCACTATATAGTGACGGTCACTATATAGTGACGGTCACTATACTGGAATATGGAAGGAATGAGGTCCTTATTTGCAATTTTGACAAAAATACACTATTCACTCACGCGCACTCTTCACTCAGTCTAAAAAACAAGTATTTTAGTTTTAAAATATACGTTAGCAAATATATTCACACAGTCTAAAAAACAAGCATTTTATTCTAAAAAACAGCCCGTTAAGCGTTAAATACAAGTATGTTCTAAAAAACTACCTGTTTGGTCTGAAAAACAAGCATTTAAGGGTGAAATTCATTCAAACATACTCTATAAAACCATCCTTTTTTGCTTTAAAATACATGAACTCTAAAAAGCAACCTGTTAAATGTGAAATGCAAACATTCTCTAAAAAACAACCTGTTAAGTGTGAAATGCAAGCATGTTCTAAAAAACAACTTGTTTGGTCTAAAAAACAAGCATTCAAGTGTGAAATTCAAGCATGTTGAATGCAATTTGCATAAATTGCATAAAAACCCCCGCACATGAATGCAATTTGTATAAATTACAGAAAAACCTCCGTCCCAAATTTCTTTGCATATAAACCCCGTCACTATATAGTGATCGTCACTTCCAAAACTAATTATTTTTTTTCTTAAGAGAAAAGGAGTACAAAATAGTAATTTAGTTAATATTGTATCGTCATTATATCATTGATTATTGATGGATCTTGGAAATGATCATTCGGCATTCTTATGTAAGTTCTGCACCATCTTTAACCATGTTTATCAAATATAAGGCATTTCTTATAAAACAACTGTTCACAAGCTCAATTGATTTTCAGAAGTTGAGAGATTTCTAAGAGAAAGGGTTTATACATTGATGTTGTAAGTACATTGTTGTAATAAATACATATTTGAAAAAGTATATAATCGGATAGATGCAAACACTAGTGGAAAACGGGACGGAACACGGCGGTTCCGTCCCGGTTGGACGGCGGTTTTGACCGCCGTCCATGGTGGCGCCGTCCAATTGGCGCCACCGTTACTCGGCGGTTGAAACCGCCGAGTAAGGTTTACGAGTTCGGAAACTTACCCGGATGGGTACATTTCCGGACTCGTAAACACCTGCTGCTAGCAGGAGGCTACCCCGGCCATTACGGGCCGGACGGTTAGCCGGAAGGAGTTGTTTGCGCACCCGGACGGTAAGCCGGGAGATTTTCCGGCGGCGGCAGTAATCCGGCCACCGTGAAACGGTGGCGGAAAATATGTACTTCCGGATAGGATTACGGTACCGGAAAGTTAGCTGGACAAGAAGTGTTTACTTAACCGGACGCCTGCCAGGGAAACGTTCGGGAAAATGGGTGAAAAGAAGCCAATTTCGTCCGGCCAGAATTCCGAAACCGGAAACCTAGCCGGAAGTAATTTGAACTGTCCGGCCAGGAATTCAGATGTCGTAAAGGTTATCCGGATAATTCTTTAAAATCTGATTTTTATTTATTTCGGCTTTTGAATACAAAATAGAAAGTATTTAAATGACGCTAGTGAAGAATTATATGTTTCAAATGGTTGTGATGTATTACGAATGAATGTATAATGTAATAAATCACTTGAATGCGCTAAATACAACAATTGCCACAATACATAATGTGTCAATTTTGAACTAGAGCATGTGCATACGAAGTTACGACAATTGATGCAATAGTACTCCTCGGTCGATTCAGGTCTTCGGGTGAGTAGGGCCTTGTATCCTCTTCGAAAATCTGTGCATTAGCATACACAATTCAATATATGACGCAAACATATGAATATGTGTAAGGTAGATGCCTTATAGATTTGGAACTTACGGGCTCAAGGTCTTGGTCGAATTCGTTAAGTCCCGCTACCAATTTGAGCTCATACAACATAATGTAGTACCCGCATTCCCAGCTGCTAACTTGTCTCTTGTACTTTAACACAAAAGAAAGATCACATTGTTAAATACAATCGATCGATGTCGATAATACTAGTTTTATTAATGAGGGAGAAACGTGTAGAGTACCTTGATCTCAGTCATTCCAAACTCTCTCCTAGAGGGATTGACATGATTTAAAACTTGTCTAAGGAGGTGTTCGAAAGACGGGATTGGCGGACGATGGAGAGGATCTATCCAATAAACTTCTTTGGTTTTTTTGTGGATCAAAACCAAGCTCCAATGTTTACTAAATAAAAAATGCATATCCATTTGTCAATAATGACAACATAAAAGTTAACATGAGATAATAATGTATAGAATTAGTTAATATGAAATGCTTACCCGGAAATGAGTGGTGCTAGGAAGAATAATTTGTCCTCCACACCGAGAGCCTCTCTCATGTAACTTAATCGCTCTGCATCAGTATGACCTAATTCTTGGATTCGCTCAGGGCATAGGAAGCCTATCCATGGCTTCAACCGTTTTTGAACTAATTGATTCAAGAAACTTAAGAAAAAAAATATGAATGGTTAAAACAACGGGGAGAACGGCGGTTGAAAACACACAAGATAATATAGTCTCGACATTAAAATTACTTACAGTTGAAATAAGGACATTAGGGGCTCGGTTACCTTGTCACCCTTCCATAAATCTTCAAAATCACCCCAACACATTACAATTTGCCTTCCAATACCACCAAATAATTCCGTTGGAGCCGGGAATTCGTAGTATCCAAATTTGCAATGTGTAGACAATTTATCATACAACACCTTCATAGGCGGTGTCATAGATTTAACTACAACATCTTTTGGGGCGGTCTTTGGGGCGGTCTTTGGGGCGGTCTTTGGGGCGGTCAAGGGTTGGGGAATTGTTTTTGTAATTTTTGGCTCAACCTTGCGTGCAACGCTCGTAATTGGGTTGTATAGGCTAGCGGGTTGAGTCTCTCCTAAACTCTCGACAACAATTAGCCTACGAGGCCAAAGTAAATACATACCTTCCGCCGGTCCAACAACCTTACACGGGCCTTTGGGTATGGGAATTCGAGCGGTTGAAACCAAAGTTTTTTTCAAGCAAACCTCCCCCAAACCGGTTGCAATTTTAACGTCGCCATGCATCTTCGCCGACTCATTGAAAATTCCATTTGCAACATGCATAGTAGGCTTTCTCACTCCACCATCGATATATAATTTGCATGGATATGTGACATCGACCTTGACCTAATTAAAATAGTGGATTCCATTTTTAAAGTAAGGCGAGGTAAACATGCTAAGACTATTAAGAGAACGAATAGAGAATTTGAATAAGAATGCGATCGAAAAGTGAGTTAGTGTGTTTACCTTTTTTGGTCGGTTTAAGTTATCATCACATATGTTTGGTTGTGGCGATGGTGGATTTGGTTGTGGCGATGGTGGATTGCCTTGCACCTCACAAACATCGGGTGAGTGACGTGAATCACATGAAGGAGGTTCCCAATCGTCGCTTAGATCATTCAAATTTGGTGGGAGAATTGCGCCCATTTGCTTGGCTATTATGCGGAGAGCTATGTCCCTTTCCATCATATTCTTCACGGCCTCATCAAGCTCCTTCTTGGTATCACCGAGCTCTTTTTTTGTATCTCCAAGTTCCTCTTGCAACTTGTTGTACTTGGTATGTCTTGGTGGTTTAGAAGATTTTGGTTTGCCGATGAGATCTCTCTTCACCACATGTGATGCATATCCATGAACTCTACCGGGGTGTTCCTTCCGTTCCGTCGCCTTACAAAGGATGTCATCGTCTTGTGTGGGAACGAATTCTCCCGAGACAATTTTCTCTTTGACACCATCCTATCATTTAATAGAAAAAAAAATATCTGGTAGAAAGAAAAATAGATAGGAATAATATTTGTAATAATATTAGCTCAATATATTCAAAGAAACAACTTACAATATCTTTTATCAACTTCTTGTTTCCCTCGTGTGTGTATTCGCCTTTGCTATCTTGTCGACCAATCAAGAAGCTAGTGAGTTTATCGAATTCTTTAGGATTAACCACCTCGGTGCTCTCCCGCGCTTCCTCTTCCGTCATCCCACTATCCATTTTCTCTTGCACCTCATCTTCTTGTTTCTTGTTTGCATGTTTCATTAGTCTTATAGTATAGCCCTCCCTACTCATTGTGTGAGGTGTCGTATTAGCTTTCGCATTTGTGCTATTCGTCAACCTCACACCCTAACACATAAATGAATTTAAGTTATGTGAACGAAGGAGTAATACTAGAATGGTAGGAATTAATCTTACTAGTCGGTCATTCTCCAAGGTGCGTGCTTTGAATATTGCCCAACTTTCTTGTAGAATATCGGTGTAGGCCACCCAAGGGTCCTCATCCTTAAAATCTCCATAAATGTAATGTTTAGACAACATTGCTCTATGATCCCGTGCCGCCTTACTCAAGCGAAACATGGTTGTGTCAAAAAGTTTCTCCATATTTGGGGCAACAATTTTGAATGGTACCTACATAAGGTTATAAGAAAATTTGGATAAAATCTCATTCATGTGTACAAAAAAAAATACCTTAAATGAAGGTAGAAACTTACCAAACACTCCTCCCATAATTTAGTCTTCTCCTTGTCGGGGACCTCGTGCCAAGATTCATACTTTATATCCACACGAGTTCGACCAATTTTACCAACCCAACTCTTCCATAAATAATACTCTTCCGATATTGGTTCCCCACCATCGTTGAACGTCATGTCCGTCAAAATCCCCTTCTTCATCCTTTTTTGTAGGACGGCACAATATGTCCTAGGACGCCTCACCCCCTTTTTTTTAACACCTCCCGCGGTGCTAGGCGTTTTAGAGCTTTTGGGGATTCCTACTACCTTCTTCTTAGGTGGTGCCATAACTCCTCTACAAAAAATAGTTTACATATATTAAATAACCTCACTATCAAGAAAGAATAATTATATGCTAAATTAATGGTAAGTAGTCACTTTAATAATCCTATTATTATCCTATTAGACTAATGGTAAGTAGGGTTTAATTAGGATCCTATTAGACTAATATAAATTGCCTATCACATGTTTCACCCTTAATTCTTTGTAATTAAATTAGTGCATACATATATGACATACTTAACCCTAGATTAGTAGTAACATAACTAGTGACCATCAAGACTAATCAAGAATATAGCCCATAATCCCAATTGATTAATCAAGAATGTAGCCCATAAAACAAAACTAGTTTGTAGTAATAATTAAGCAAAGCCCATGAACAAATAAGACAAATTAGCCAATAAACAACATTGATTATACAATTGAAGAAATACCTTTTCAAGTAGAATAAAAACCCTAATAGTATGGACAAAGAAGCTACTTTCTTGTTCTAGAACTCAAGAAATGGGGCCAATGTGAGTAATGGTGTTCTTGGTGGTTGGAGAAGAAGATTTTGTTGGTGGAAGAGAGTAAATGGGTGGGAGGAAAGTGAAATTTTCGGAACTAATGTTGAGAATGGGTAGAGGACTAGCTAAGAAAATAGTCTAAGTGTTAGTTATTCTGATTTTTTGTACTGACCGGCCACGTTTCCGATACCGTGAAGTTAGCCGGATAAGGCAAAAAAAATTAACCTCACCCGGCTAGGTTTCCGAGTTCGTAAAACCTAGCCGGAAGTGTTTAGTATAAAAGGGGCAGACGGGTTTTTTTTTCCCCAAATCTGCAAACCCTCCCCAAGTTCAACCCCAAACCAGTCCGCCCCTCTCCAAAATTTTCAGTCCAATCTCTCACCATGGTTAGGACTAAAAATCCTTCCACAGGCAAGCAAGTTGCGGAAATCCAACGGCAACAAGAGGTGCACTACTCGTCCTCTTCCGAGGAGGAAGGAGAGTCACCTCCAAGAGCCGAAGAACACGTGGGTGGGAGCCGATTAAGCAAGGCCAAATCGAGGAAGACGAAGCGGCAAAGAGGCCATGATAGGCCCCCTGAAGCATCGGCAAGTCGGAATTTCTTCAATCGTAGGGCGGAGGCCAACTATGTGGAATGGTGTGGGCGGAAAACACACACCACCAAGGTGATTAGCCCTACCTCTATTGACACTTTGCATATGGGGTATTTGGTTGCTCATTTTCAGCCTAGTTATTTAGATAAATTGCTCTTGCTTGAATCCCCATGCCATCAAGATGAGGTTGTGCAATTTTATGCAAATTTAGGAGAGTATGAGTCGAATAACATGTGCACTAAGGTGAATGGTAAACTGATTAATGTCACTAAGTTTCATATAAATGAGGTCCTAGGCTGCCCTTATGTTGATAACTCATACTTGCGCCCTAACCACCCAGAAGGCCCTTATGAGATTTATAATTTCAACAAGTTTCCTGAAACCGGGACAAACCAACCCTTAGACCTTGAAGCAATGGGACGTAAGTACTTCAAAACTACTTGTCAGGGGGCGGGTAGTTGTCCAGGTGATTTTAATGTTGAGGAGCTTACGGTTGAGCAGAGGATTGTATTTGACTGGGTTTGTCTGAATGTGTATCCATCGGGGGGTCATAGTTGTGAACCTAGTTGTGGACGTGTTCTGCTCTTCTATTACTTGATGGAAGGGTTGAAAATAAATCCTGGACACTCGATAGTTGAATACATGTTCAAGGTGGGGAGAGGGTCGAGGCAATGGTTTCCATATGCCGGACTTGTCACTGAGTTGATTAAGAAGCAAGGTGGAGGTGTTGTTGATCGTCCTGAGCCTCTAGAGTACTACGATGGTGATTGGTTTGATCATAAGGGTTTTGCACTGGATAAAGAAACTCAAAGGTACGTCTTGAAGGCCTTAGCTCCGGGCGCAGCAGGAAGAGTTGCGAGGCGAAGAAAACTAGAAGGCAGAGGTGCGAGCTCATCGGGTACAAGTAAGTGAATATATGTTTTCCCTTTATTGTTTAGTTTCGCATGTGAAAATGCTTTTGTATTCGAAAGCTAATCATTTGTTTGTTTTGTAGGTGAGGAGGGCCGGTGGATGCGTAAGCTCTCAAAAATGTGGGAATGCTTCACCGGACAAGTCGACAAGGCTAAAGAAGAAGTAGCAATGCTCCGGGCCGAACAAAGGGCTTACATTGATCGGAAGGGACTTGATCTCCAACTTAGCCCGGAATTGAATGAGCCGGATTTTGGTCATCTCCCATCCTCAAGTGAAGAAGATGCGGCCGGGGGACCATCCAGCAGTAGGGCGACTGGAGAGTAGGGCATTGTTTCTAGTTAATAATTTGTTCTATTCTAGTTAAACATCGAATTTGTTCTTGTTAAACATCGAATTTGTTCTTTTCGTTTGTGAAACTAATTTATCCTAGTACGTTATTCATATGGATGTAAACTTGGTCGATTTTAAAGATTTTAGTGCTTCAATCTATTGGCGCTTATTTTGTACATGCATTTTGTTTAGATAAAGAGGCAAGTATGATGGTGAAAATGTGTTGAAGTATAGTTCCGGATAGATTTCCGAGTTCTGAAACACTATCCGGATAGTGTTAATTATGTTTCCGAAATCGGAAACCTAACCGGACGGATAATTTACTTATCCGGATGGCTATCAGGGAAACCTTCGGGAAAATTGAGCAAAAAACGAGATTTTTAATTAAAAACTTCCGGCTAGACTTTCAGATATCGTAAACTTAGCCGGATAAGCTTAAATTTCCATCCTGCTAGGTTTCCGAGTTCGGAAACGGGTTTATATATATGGGTGATTGACTTTTTTTCAGATCACAACTCACAAACTTCCCCCACATCCCCCAATTCAGAGTTCGGAAATCCCGTCTCCTACCCGGACGAAAATCTCCATCAGTTCCACCCAATTCCCGATCAACCCATGGCACCGAGAAGCAAGGTCGTGGCGAGGAAGCCAAATCCAAACTGGTATGATGCTAACAAGTTTATTAGTCTCGATGCTTACAAGTATTATGGTATTCTTGTTAACAATGCTACAGTACTAGACACATATGTGTTGGATAGAGATCAGGTTGAGGCACTAGGTTTAGGCCCTATGGTTGAGAAGTTTTCTATTCAAAATTGTGATGCCTTGTTATTCGATGTTAGTAATCCCACCTATAAGGATGAGGTGTTGCAATTTTATGCTAATTTTGATGAACCTAGTGATGGTAAGTACACTACCATGGTTAATGGGCAAAGGTTTGAGTTTGATTGTTGGGTGATGAATGAGTTGTTGGGGAATCCTATCAAATCCGATGAGGACCTTTATCCCAAGCTCCAGGATGGGCCACTTGATATCTTCTATGCTAATGCGTGGCCGGGAACGCATATGATTAAACTCCCGTACTTGAATTATCTGAATTTAGGACATCACTATTTTGGTCGGGACCCATATGATGAAAGTTCAGCCGATGGGTGTAAAATGGCGTTCTGCCCCATTGATGATCGCATTGTGTACGAGTGGGTGCATAGAAGTTTCATCCCTACAGGAGAAAATGTCGGCGAGCCTAATGTTACCACGGTTATGACATTTTACTATGTCGTGAAGGAGGTTCCTATCAATCCCGGCTTTGCAATATGTAATTGGATGAGAACTGCGTGGGCTAACGAGCGACATAAGAAAAACCTACCCTACGGGAGCTTAATCACTAAGTTGCTCTTGAAATTGGACCAAAATTTCCGATTTGAAGATGATCCCACCCCTTGCAAGCTATACGACTACCACTACTTTGAAAACCATAGGCCGAAATGGACTTTGGCCGATGGAAAATGGATTGTGGCGCCTCCACAACAAAAGGCTAAGCGGGCATCAAGAAGTAAGTCATCTTCACCTCCTTATTCACAATTTATGCTACTTTTGATCATAGTTTAATTCAAATATGAATTTTCATTTTTTAGGTAGGGAGGTACCCGTTGGAGAGCCTTCACCGAATGTTGCCAACATGAAAGCTATGTACGCTGGCATGAAATCTAAGGTGCTCACATTGATTGGCGTTCGGAAGGACGCTTACGAGGCAAGGAAGGAGTTGAGAGCCCTCAAGCGTGCAGAAGGATTTTCCACGAGTGGGGACGCCTCGCAGGGACATGGTGGCGGTGATCATCACACCGACTATGACATGGAGCCTTGATTTAGTTTAATTTGTTTTGAATTTTTAGTTAAGAATTGATTTGCCTTATCGAATATTATTACATTTTAACTGTATTTCAGTAACGTTTGAATGCTACGGAAATTGATCAAATGTTTGTGCATTTACAATTCGTACAAGTGTTTGCAGTATCAATTTTATATAACTACTGATTAGTGAGTGCGCGCTAGTTTTCGCCTCAAAATAACACTTCCGGTTAGCTTTACGAACTCGGAATTCTAGCAGGATCGGTCATTCTATGATTACTAAACCGGATGACAACCAGGGAACCCGTCTGGAATTTGAATAAAATGTCTTGCCAAAACAAAAAACTTCCGGGTAACTTGTTTCCGAACTCGGAAAGTTAGCCGGATAGGCTTGTTCTACATTTGCTAAACCGGATTGTTAGCCGGAAGTAGGTAAACCCTAATTTAACACTATCCGGCTAATGTTTCAGATACCGGAAAACTATCCGGATAGGTTAAAAATTGAGATTCGTCGACTTTCTTTTATTCTATTGGATAGATCAAACAAAGGTGCAACCAAATGTTTACATGAATTACATATTCAAACTAAGTTCGGACTAGTTGTATTATGAATAACTGATAACACAAAAAGATCAACGACTAACGCCTCAACTTAGTCTTCGGCTTAACTTTGAAAATCAACTTCCTCTTCCGTTCTTTTCCTTTGCTGTCTATCACTATGCGTTCGGCGTGATCGGATCTTGCGCGATAGTTTGACATGTTTTCCTCTGTTTCCTCCATATTAATCGCGTCTTTCTTCGTTGGCACAAAAATGTGAGCAGCTCGTTTGTCATACTCCTCGAATAGCTCATCACCACACACCATTTGTTTCCCATCAAGAACAATCTCGTAGTGCCGATCAGAAGGATCCTGAACATAGTAAACTTGGTCACCTTCGCCAGCAAGTATGAACGCATCCGACTTTGATCCCACTTTCTTCCTATCAACCAATTGAAACCCTAAAGGATCGGTCTTAGTTCCTGTCTTTTGATCAACCCACTGACACTTGAATACAACCACCTTCAATGCCACATAGTTTAACTCCCAGATCTGAACAATGGTACCGAAATACCTATCAAATGAGTAGGATCCTTCTGGATTTTTCTTCCGCGACACAGCGATTGATTCGGAAAATGTAGTCACACCGCTATTCTGCGAAACACCTTTAGCATCGCTCTGTTTGGTCCCGTACGAGTAACCCTTCACATCATAGCCGCTGTAGCTGATGACCGTCGTAAGCGGCCGTCTGGATAGCCATTTCACGTCCTCGGGATGGTCACCAATCTCTACGGTGTCCCTTAACCACTCACAAAAGGTTCTAATATGCTCATCATGTAGTTGGAAAGGCTTTAGGGTTGGGTATAGACTTCTCAATTCCTCCATATGAATGTCAACGTAAGGGCGAACCGATTCATGGTTTCGCATCACATACAGATGAGCAGCCTGCAAATCGACCGCTGGCGGGTTATGCAGTGTGCCTCTAGTTCCATGCCCGTTGAAACGAAAATCATGCCTCGAGGTGGGTAGTCCAACCGTGTCAACCTCATCTAAGTAAGCCGTACAAAATTCAATCGCCTCCTCCGCGACATATCTAGATACAATGCTTGCGTCAGGCCTGTACCTATTCTGCGAAAAGAATTTAAATATCTTCATGTATCTCTCGAAAGGATACATCCACCGGAGGAACACCGGACCACACTCCTTGATCTCCCGCACAAGATGGACAATCAAATGCACCATTATATCAAAGAAAGAAGGGGGGAAATACATCTCCAATTGGCACAATACTTCAACCACCATTGTCTGCAGCTTATCTAGCTTACGACGGCTAACTGTTTTCTGGCAAATTCCCTTAAAAAATAAGCAGAGCTTGCTGATGCACATCCTAACGTGGCTTGGAAGAGAACCACGAATGGCAATTATGTTCAAGTCTTGCATCAAAGTGTGACAATCATGTGATTTTAACCCTATCAATTTTTGATCCTTAACATTGACACAGTTACCAATGTTTGAGGAAAAATTAGAGGGTACCTTCAAATCTTTCAGGCACTGCAAATATTTTGTCTTCTCAGCTGACGACATATTGTAGCAAGCTGGAGGCAAGAAAGTGTTCCCATTCTCGATTACAGGAGCCAGTTCCTTTCTAATACCCATTCTGTCCAAGTCTTTACGTGCTTGAAGTCCATCTTTGCTTTTTCCTGGAATATTCAGCAGCGTACCAAGCAAACTATCGCAGACATTCTTCTCAATGTGCATTACATCTAAACAATGTCTGACAGCCAAGTGCTTCCAATATTGTAAGTCAAAGAAAATGGATCGTTTCTTCCAAGGGCCGGGGAGAGGCATCTTCCTACGGTTTTTCCCAAAATCATTTTCAATATCCTTGATTTTCTCGAATACCTCCTCGCCACTGATAGGAAGGGGGGCGGTGCATTCTCTTCCTTCCCATTAAACCAGTTCTTAGCCTTACGGAACTCGTGACTGCATGGTAAGAAACGACGATGTCCTTGATAAACAGTTTTTCTCCCGTGTTTTAATTGAGAGAAACTAGTATTCTCCTCACAAACAGGACAAGCTAGATGACCTTTGACTGAATAACCAGCTAGATTACCAAGTGCAGGGAAATCGTTCACAGTACAGAACAACATTCCTTTCAACTTAAACCATTCCTGCCGATATTCATCCCACGTCCAATTCTCTTCGAACCACAGTTTCTGAAGGTCGTCAACTAAAGGTTCTAGGAACACATCAATGTCATTACCAGGCTGCTTTGGCCCTGCTATCATCAACGACAACATAACATATTTCCTCTTCATGGTCAACCACGATGGTAGATTGTAAATAACAACCATCACAGGCCAAGAACTGTGTGTACTACTCAAATCTCCATACGGATTCATACCATCAGTGGATAAACCCAACCTTACATTCCGAGCTTCCTTCCCAAATTCAGGATACAATTCATCAATTTTCTTCCACTGATCACCATCTGAACAGTGTGCAATCACATCATCATCTTCAACCTTCTCTCTATCTGCATGCCATGTCAAGTTCTTAGCTTCTTCCTTGTTAGCAAACAACCTTTGAAGCCTAGTTATAATGGGGAGATACCACATGACCTTCGCGGGAACACGTTTGTTGGTTTCCTTAACAACATCTCCTCCCACGTCCACTTTTTGTTTCACAGCTTTGTATCGTGACTCGCCACAAACGCTACAATTTTCCAATTTCATCTCATCTTCCCCTCTAAACAACATACAATCATTAGGACAAACATGAATTTTCTCAAGTTCCATACCCATTGGACATAGTACCCTCTTGGCAGCATATGCCCTATCAGGCAATAAATTATCAGTGGGAAGCAGCTGTCTAATCAACTCCAGCGCCTCTGTTAATGCCTTATCTGAAAGCCCATGCTTGGCTTTTAAATTCATCAACAATAAGGTCGCGTTTAAAATAGTGTGGATTGACCCCTCATACAAAGGGGTCTGCTTATCATTATACATCGCTTCAAGCGCCTCTGGTTTTCCAAAAAAATGCATGGCAACATCATCTACCAAGTCATCCAATTTATCGTCATAATTACCAACCATTGAATTTTCTCCTACAACCTCCATTGGTTCATTAACAACAACAGTGCTACGTTCTTCCCCATGCCATACCCACGTGGTATAGGAATTTTGGAAACCCCTTACAATCAAATGTTCACGCAAACCTTCAACTCCTAAATACACATCGTTAGTGCAATCCTTACAAGGGCACCGCATGGCCGACTGATTTTCTAATCTTGCATTATCAGAAGCAACATCAATGAAATATTCAACCAGTCCCATATACTCTGGTGAGGTCCGACGATTCTCCCTAATAATCCTACTACGTTCCATAACACTTGTGTACCTATTTTCATAAATTTAAGCAAATATTAATGAATTCATTCATCTACATCGTGCTACTTGACAACATATCAAATACAATATGGTTTCATAAACACTAATAACTAGGAATCAACACGCAAGTTCATATATTATTCAAGCAAATTAGGGACACACATACATATTCATGCTTGAAATTAACAAACATCCGCCCATCAATACTAAATTTAGTGGGAGATTACCTCATCGCGGCCTAGGATTCAGCGAGCCCAGATATTAGGAGATTCTCTGCGTCCTTCAACCCAAAACAAAGATGGAATAGAGTAGATAGAACAAAAGGATCCGTTTCTCGTTTTATAAGATTCTGTTTTAGCTCATCCGGTTACGTTTCCGAGTTCGGAAATCCTGCCCGGCCATTTTTCCCACTTTCCGGACAAGTTTACGGTACCGTAAACTTACCCGGACGACTTTTTGACTTGACTCCACCGACATCAGAACTTTGCCCCGTCGACTTGACCGTCAAAGTCAAGCCGGTCAACGGGGAAAGTTCCGGCTAGCCATTTCCGGTGTCGGAAATATAGGCTGGTCGGCGGTTAAACGCAACCGCCGACCAAAAATGGCAGTTACACGGCGGTTGCATCACAACCGCCGTGTAACAAGCCATCCGGCTAGAGAACCAACATTTACGAGTTCGTAAATGTAGCAGGACGGCGGTTTCCTTATTTTCCCGCGGAACCGCCGTCCTTGGGCGCCGTTTTCCGAACGTTTTCTACTAGTGAAATACAAGCTCAAACGTTTTTTCACTAGGATAAAATCATCAAGGATGCGAGGATTATTCACTATTTTTCAACCTATAAATTGCATGTAGACTTACATCATGTTTTCCGAAAGTGATTTTCCGATTCAATCAGAAGGAAATCGAGATATTAGAGAAGTGTCTAAATATATTATAATATATCATCTATGTATCATGCTAGTAATATATAGCATATCTAAAACCCGATTTTTTCTTTCTCCTGAATATATACATCAACAAGTATATCATTTTAAATCTCCCAAAAATTCACCGACCACTTTCTCAAAACCAAAATAGAAAACCCCCGGGTTCTATTAAAATGAAGGCTCACTAACTGAACCTCAACTTGAAACCCATTGAACCCGTCAGCCTCATGATCACCGGAAGATAGTAGGTTTTTGTGAGGTTGGACAGTAGAGTAGTTTGTAAATAAAACCGAGTTATTCTATCTGGATATAATTCTCATGAGAAAGTTTCTTTAAGAGTCTAAACTAGAGAATGTTATAAACATTTCTTTAAGGTGATATTCTACATCACAGAATCAATAAAAAAGCCCAAAAAAATCTAAAAATAGGTTATATAGATAAGGCCAATACTACAAACTGATTGGATGGCGGCTCATTGTAGTATTCAAATACTGGAGGACCATATGAATGTAATCTAATGCGGCATAAATTTACAAGTTTAACCGGTCTACAAATTATCTAGTCAACAGCATCGCCAAAAATAAGTATTCAAACTACTTTTGACTAAGACTTCTCCTAACCGTACAAAATCGACAGCTAATCAAAGTACAATCCACTATTTTTTTCAGACAACCGATTATGACTGAACCAGAAACCAAAAGCAGCACAAGTCTGGACTGAACCTAACCGGATCGATGACGAGTTGAGCCACCGGAACCGTGAGCCTCCGATGCTGTGTGGCCAGAAAATTGGTTATCGATCGGATCGATGAGATCCGCTGCCTACGACCAGCCCATTGGACATCGCGTCTCCATAACTTGGCGCTTTGATTTTGCCTAATAGATAGATTAAAACATACATAGTAAAGTGTGTTTTAAACTACTCTGCAAATATAGGTTATGGTTATTTATTATGTAATTAATTGCCATATCATAAAATTTAAACATGTACATTTTATCATTTTATTCCTATATGACATGAAAGTATATAACCACTGACATACTTTCTATCTAAATATGACGTTTAGATTATTTCTGACCCAAAAATTAATTACAACATCAGATTACTTTGGTTATTGGAATAATATATATTTTTATCACCACTAATTAGAAATAGGCCCTAATCGCATAAGTTCGAGTATCAACACTTCTTTGACAATAACACCTGTTTATACATTATTTTTAAATATTTCTTAATAACTCAAAAATATGATTTTTGAAAAAGATTATAAAAATCATGATACTAGTTAAATTTTGCTCTTTTTTATTTATTCAATGAAATGTGTAATACACTCATTATTTTATTGTCATAATAGTTTTCCAAAAGTGGACTAATAAAAAATGAAGTATATTGTGCGTGGCACACGATGGAACGTGCGGTAGAATACACAGTCAAATGAAGTATATTAGTTATAATAATTATTTTATTAGTCTTTAAGTAAATGTTAAAACCCTAATTTGAATCAATCAATTTTATTCTTGTTAGTATTATTGCAAAAAAAATGTTGAAAGCAAATATACAAATTAAAATCAAAATATAAAGGGCCAACAATGAACAATATCAGCAAACAAATAAGCGCTGAATCATAAACTAATGTTGCTGTTATATTCATGTTAGAATATATAGAATAAAGTGATTGAAAATAAACTTAGATACAACAAATTAAATGCCCTAATAGCCAGAGAATGCTATAAATGAAGACACCTGTTTCAGATTGTGTTGGCTATTGGTTAGATGAACAAGATGTCCCAGAAACTTGGGAAATTTGGAGAGATAAATGTTCCAGATCCAAATATTAGCGAGTTAGAGAATATTGCTACAATGAGGACACACTCCGTACATGAGAACATGAACAAGATGACTCAAAAACCGATACTTTGCTATCTAGGATCATTTATATTAGAGCAAGGAAATGAAAATCAGTTAGTGTTTAAGAGATTCATACCACAGACTATTGTTAGTGTTAAAGAGATTTTTCACGTTTCAAAATGATATATATATATATACACAAATATTAAATTCAAATATTTCTATGCAAATAACTTTGATAATAAGTTTGTGCGTGCATTGAATATAGTGAATTTTAAATCGTGCACGTATACATCACATTTATAAATCTCTAAGCAATCGTGTAAGAATGGTGCGAGTTAAATGCAGACTATAACTAACGAGATAGATTGTTTTATTATGTTCTTACTACATGTAGTTGCATCGAATTGCTTCTAAAATAAGTAGATTAAATTGGTAGATTTGAATACTAATAACACCATTTCACTTCGGTGATATTGAGTAATTAGATGGTCATTCTATTCTATTCCTACCAACCAAGACTAGAGTACAAATAAATTGAAAAAAAAGTATATGCTCCAACACAATCAAATCTATCAAGATGAAATACCCTTACTACCACAATTACAATCGGAATAAAATGAGAATCTTGCAATTTGACACCTAGCCACTTTTCACATCTTGATAATTCATCTAATACTACATAATCACTTGTTTTACATATCAATATAATTTATCATTAATTTTATGTTACGTATTTTGAGACTATTAGTTCTAGATTGATTCATTTTATAGTTTACTTCAATATATTTCATTACTACATGTACACATTCATATTTCACTACTGGAAACCTTCTCGGAGACGTCGTTGTTGCACGTCGGTTGACCCTTTACGCCACGGGTAAAACTTTACGAATTCGAAACCCAGTCGGATAAATCATCCCAGAAAAACAACGGCGTATATTATACATACGCTGTAAATATGTCTTTTCGAAGTCGATTAAAGTCGTTTTTGCAAGATTTCCATATTGAGTGAGGCTCACATACGCATCGTACCTTGTAGACATTAATCTACAAATATTTGCGATATCGAAAGGTTTAGGTATTAGGGTTTTTAAGAAATAGTAAGGTCGAGGTATATATATTTTTGATGCGAGATCCTGTAGTTACACTTGTTTCGAAAGCGAAAGAAGTTTACTTTATATACAAAAACTGTAGTCGATGAAGAACTGTTGCATGAAGGTTTTTCGATTTCGCTTTGTAGTGACAATATTATGTTCGAATTCGAAAACAAATGCACCCAATTTCAGAATATATATAAGAAGATATTAGGGAGACATGCATGGATTCGAGATCGGAAAACTTGGAACGCTTTGATTTATAGAATATTAACATGGATTGATAATTATATTCAATTGTTGAGAAATTTCCTACTTTGCTTTCGAATGTCTAATGTTTCATTAGAAATACTTTTCGAAATCGAATAGCTATCCATATATTATCTTACTTCCGTTCCAACTTCGAAAGTCTCACATTATCTATTTACAAATAAATCAATATTTTAATTAGTATTGAAATAAAAACTTTATATAATCTTTTTAAAATATTATCTAAAAATAATTCTAAAACCACGTTCTTCTAAACTTACACTAGTAGAAACTGGCCGGAACACGGCGTCTCTACACGGCGGTTCCGCGTGAATATAAGGGAACTGCCGTGCAAGGCATCCGGCTAAATTTACGAACTCGGAAACTTAGCCGGAACTCAATAAACGGCGGTTCCGCGCGAGTTTTTAAGATTCCGCCGTTTATTGACTTCCGGCTAAGGTTTCCGAGTTCGGAAACTTAGCCGGATGCTTGTTTTCAGACACGAGTATCCTTATCTCCCCTTCATTCTCCTTATCTCCCCTTCATTCTCCTTATCTCTATTCATTCTTCTTATCCATTCACTCATCTCTCACTCTCTCCCTTGTTCTTTTTCTTCTCCATTGTTCTTCTTCTTCTTGTCCTTCATTCCTTCAATGTGTATTTGGTTTTATGAACTTCCTAGATCCAAAAGCTCCACACCTCGCTCTGCAACACCAACTTTGATCTTACCCATGAGTTCTTCTTCCAGATCTGCAACAAGTTCCCCTGCTCATCAAAACCCATCTACAAGCTCCACCAGTACGCCGCCGTGAAGCAGCCCCACTTCCGCCACTCTTCCGTATGCTCGACGTCGTAGGAAAGGCCAGTCGCTCAGACATATTCTGGGAGCTTCTCCGGGAAATCGGGAATCTCGGATTAGCACATGTGGTTTTTGATTTCGCCGGCCAGTTATTTTTTTTCTATCCGGCTAACTTTTCCGAATTCGGAAACAATAGACATCCAGGTAAGTTTCCGAACTCGGAAACGTTACTCGGCGGTTTCAACCGCCGTGTAACGGTGGCGCCAATTGCACGGCGCCACCATGGACGGCGGTCAAAACCGCCGTCCAATTGGGACGGAACCGCCATGTTTCGTCCCATATTCTACTAGTGTTATTTCTTATTAATCTGAATTGAACTAAATCAAAATCAATGAAAATTAATGCACTAAAAAATAGTATAACTTATTCAAAGTATAGTTCATCAAATTATAATTCATTGAATTAGATTGTATTGTGATTAACTAATGAAATAAATTCACGAGAATAAGACCTTGAAAATGTCAGCATTACTCAAATAAGTAGAATCACAAACTAAATTAAGAATAACAAATAAAAAATAATATAACATTACTTTCGATACACACTAGTTAATAATCATCATATAAAATGAGATGACTTTCTAGAGACGCTACTTGAAATAACTATAAACAATATCTATATTGAGCTTAATTAATAAAAACACAAAATCTAACTTGAATATAAGTAATCTTTTATAACTTTTCCATAAACACTAACTTGTATAACTTATCAAATAAGAAATTATTACTTGAATTTGTATAAACACTGACTTGTAAAACTAATCAATAGTCGAAGATAAAACTAAGTATAATCAATCAAAACACTAACAAAGGGAGTATAACTATAATGTCGAAGATAAAACTAAGTATAATTAATCAAAAAACTAACAAAGAGAATATAACTAATCAAACATTATTGGACACTTGATAAACACTAATTAAAATGGATATAACTAAACCAAGGTCGGGTCGACTTTTGCCTTATAGTATCTAAATTGAATATAATTAGTTGAAGGTCGAATATTATTTGATTGTCTACCAACACGAACTAAATTTAGTGTAATCTATAAAAGGTTACGATTAATTGACTTTCTATAAGCACTAGCTAACTAAGTACCAAAGGGAAATAATTATTCGACTTATACTAACTTAATCGAGTACAACTAACAAAGATGATATAATTACTTATTTTAGATAAAGACTAACCATCATCGATCAAATCAACATTATTTCACTCTCAATAACACTATATGACTTTTCTATAAACAATACATGGTTGAGTTTGTATAACCGATGAAAATACCAAATCTTAGTTGATATTTTTATTAATTAATAGGTACAAGTAACTGATGAAAATACCAAATTTTAGTTGACATTTTTATTAATTAATAGGTATCGATACTTATGTCACCCTTTCATTAAATTCTCTGTTCAAATATTCGAACGAATATTTAGTTACCTATTATATTAATTAATCAAAATTTTCTTAAGAAAATAATATATATATTGTTTTGAATAGGATTTCAAGTTCGTAACTTGTGAACATCTAAAACATTACATGCATTTATCAAAATCATTTATCTTACCAACTAAATAAATCTGAATCATATATATTTTTGCCTATTTAACCACGATCTGAAATCTTATCTGTATTCTCAACCTCCCTTTTTTTCTGTGAACAAAGCCGATCTGTGCTCTTGGTGATGAGCTGGGAAAATCGTGTCGATGAGCTGGGGATTTTAGCGAGGCCGGCGACGTCGTGGCGGTGATCTGGACAATTGCGACGAGGCAGAAATTTTGGCGTTGATTGGGATGATGACGATGCATGGGGCAGAGCTATTGGTTCCTGGCCAGGAACGCCTTGATGTAAGACGGGGCCTCCTGAAAGCGAGCCACGTTTCTGAGCTCGCCGAGATGGGTTTCTGTCTAAAATTGAGGCTCCCAAAGCTCGCCGTTAATATGGCGGAGATAGGCTCTGGCGATCCGTAAAATGTAATATTTTTACTCGAATATGATTGTATTTTATTTTGGTGGTACAACTTATACCACAGAGGGAATAGATTTAAACAACATTTTTCGAGCACGAAATATTGTTGCTCCACCGGCTGAATAACAAGGACTAATGCACAGTTTCCGGACAAGGATATGGTAGCAGAAACAAGTTTTGACCAAGAAAACCTTTGGAATATATGGCTGTAAAATTCACTTCATAAGCCTTCGCAACATGTATTAATTGATTCTGATGAATTTTACTATCGTATTTGTTACAGGATTCCAACAACGGAGCTGCTAAAGGGCACCGGTGACGATTTGGCGATAATTTCTCAGTCTTGCAAGATTCACTTTTTCTACTCCATCCAAACTTGGCCTTTCTCACCTTGAATATGAAGGGGTGGCGCCACAGCAGAGTTTCTAGAGTATCCAGAAGCTTGTTCCAACGCAAAAACGAGCGAGAAGGAGCATGTCGGAAGCATTTGGCGTTCTTTACTTTCCGGCCAATTTGGCCGGATTTTTTTTGGTAGCCGGCGAATAAGTTTCGAACTCAGCAAAAACATTCTATGCTAGAAAATAATTTTTCGATCTCAGAACAATTGGTGTTCGTGCTGCTTCTTTACGATATCGAATATATTTTTGTGTCGATTTCGTAAGAATTTTGTATGTTTTTGGAAAGCATGAGTCTGCAGCATCTTACGAGTCGTAGCTTGTATTCCCATGGGTTTCAAATTCGAAACCCTTGCACGGCGGGTACTTTCACCATGCAAAACTGGAACGCCGATGGACGGCGGTGCCAATAACGGCGGGTCAACCCGCTGTGTATCCCTGGATCTACTGACGTTGGGAATACTCTCCTCCAGTAGTATTTGGACATGTATAATCAATTTTATCGTCATTGAGGAACCAATAAACCACACTTGGAAACGGTACACGTGTGATAATTATAGTTCTCCAATTTTGTTATATAATTTGGGTGGTTCTAAATGCAGGTCCACTTTACTCCTGCAGGTCCAAATTAAATCTGAAATGACAATAATGCCCCTCTTAAATATGTATCATAATTCACGAAAAAATAATTTATAATTTGGACACGTGTTCAATCATTACACGGACGAGTTTATGCATTCAAGGTTAGAGTTTTAGAAATATATTTGTAAAAACTAATAAATGAGTGAAGGGTAATTATGATATTTTCCCACTTTCATTGGACCTGCAGAAATAAACTGGACCTGCATATAGTAAACACCAATAATTTTTGTGATGATAATGGTATAAAACTCTTTGTAATTCTAGTTGACACCTTAAAAATAAGATTATACCTGATTTTATTACAGAAACTTCGAACAATTCACATGCACACAACATATATTAACTAGAATCAATATTGCTGATTGCTCCATTAATTAGAATAGTCCATGTTTTTATGAACATAATTGAATTTAATTTTAACTAAATTTAATTTAATTTAAAGATATTGAACTGAAATACTATATGTATATATTTGACTGGACTGAAAATATTACGTTTTCGAAGTATCATATATTGTATGTCGAATCCTAAATTCCAAAGCCAATGCTACAACATTCAGTCATTTATAGTGGCTGATTTACCTTTAAAGGCAATTAGTACCAATATTGTACCATACTAGCATTAAACAACGTTTCGTTGAAAGTGTCTTAATTCCACTAATATATATCATAATCCATAAGTTAGCAAGTTATTTAGAAGAAGACATTTAGAGGACGATCTCCGTCACGGCAAATATTTACTACGTACGAAAGAAGTTTACTACTTTGTTCACTATTAAAATCTCACGAAAAGACTATTTTAAGTATATATATATATGAAAGATCTAACCATTTAGGAATAGACAATGCAATAAATTGATGATTATTTGTAAGTATTGTTTTTGCTAACCTTTGCATAATCTATTTATTATAATTTGTAATAATATTAAAATCTATTTTATATTACAGCCTGAATAAGTTAGAAGGCACGGTCAGTAACGCAAGAAGTTGACCAAAGTGCAGCGGTTTTTCGACGATATCGGTCGTAATCTGCGATCATTTACGCCCTGAACGGAGTTTATAATCTCCGGGAACAGATTCAGCTCTCTGATCATCTTCTTTGCCAGCGATTGAGGCGGTGCAGAATCCTGAGGGTCTTTTTGCTGATTTATGATATTCTAGCAGAATCTTGAATTGCTGATTTTAGAAACGATCATTTGGCATTTTTATCAAATTTTTGCACCACCTTTAACCATGTTAATCAAATATAAGGCATTTCGTGAAAACACAACTTTCTACAAGCTCGATTCTTTTTGCAACGATGACAGATTTTTAAGAGAAAGGGTTTATAAATACATATTTGAAAATGTATATAATCGGATATATGTAATAAAATCTCAAACGTTTTTTTAAGGCTAAAATCATCAAAAAATGGGAGAATTTTTCATAACTCTACCTATAAATTGTCCGTGGGCTTACATCATGTTTCCCATGAGCTAGTTTCCGATCCAAATCAAAAGGAAAGTGAGATATCATAGAAGTGCCTAAAAATATTATAATAGGTCATCTCTGTATATCATGCCGGTAACAGTATATCTAAAAGCCAATTTGTTTCCTTCTCCCGAGTATAGGCGCGCATCACCCAGTACATCATTCAACATCTCCCAAAAATTCACCGACCCACTTTCTCAAAACTAAAACAACAAACCCGGTTCTATTATAAGGAAGACTCACTACATGAATCTCAACTTGAAATTCATTGAACCCGGCGGCCTCATGACCATCGAGCAGGTCTTTGCAAGGCTAAACAGTATGAGAAAGTTTCTTTGAGAGTCTAAACTAAAGATTACCATAAACATTTCTCTTTTAAGGTGATATTTCACATCACATAATAAAAAAAAAACCTAAAAATCTAAAAATAGGTCTTATAGATAAGGTCAATACTACCAACTGATTGGACGGCGGCTCATTGTGGTAATCAAATATTGGACTATATGAATGTAATATAACACGACATAAGTTAATAAGGTCAACCGGTCTACAAATCTAGTCAATAGCATCGCCAAATGTAAGTACTCAAACTACTTTTGACGTGGATTTCTCCTATTGTACCAAATCGGAAACTAATCAAATTTTAACCAAGCAATAGGACCCATTGGAAAACTAAGATTAGCAAACACACATTCAGTCTAATAGTTTCAACATAAAAACCTTCTTCAATCAATCACATACCTTGTTAGCTAGAAAGAAAATAAAGCAAAATAAAGGGAACAAGAAGCAAAACAAACTTCTCCTTCTAGTGGTGTCAGGCCAAGAGAACCGATTATGACTAAACCGGAGACCAAAAACGGTACAAGTTTGGACTGAACCTGACCGAACCGGCCAAACCAGCAGGCCTGACCGGATCGATGCCAGTTAAGCCTCTGGAACCGTGAGCCTCTGATCTGCTGTATTGTGTGGCCGAAAAATTGATTATCGATCGGATCATTTAGATCTGCTGACTACGACCAGCCCATAGGACACTGCCAATATCTTTATTCGTTGGAGATTTGATTTCGCCGAATAAATAGATTAAAACATATACCGTAACGCTTGTTTTAAATTACTCTGAAATATAGGCTACTGTTATAAAATATGTAATTAATTAGTTGTTATACCATAAAATTTAAACATGTACATTTTATCAATTTATTCCTATATGACATCAAATTATATAACCACTGATATATATAATTTCTATCCAAATATAGTGTTTAGATTATTTGTGATCAGAAAATTGATTACAACATTAAATTACTTTCGTTATTGAAATAAAAAATATTTTTATCACCACTAATTATAAATAGGTCTTATTGTAAAAATTCAGTTATGACCACATAATTTTCATTGATAATAAACATCTGTTTACATATTCTTTTTAAAATATGTGACTTTTTAAGAATATTATTAAAATAATGATGTACAACTTTTTCCATCAAAACTGGATTACGAATATCATAATATTAGTTAAATTTTACTCTTTTTTATTTAATTCAATGAAATTGGTAATAAATTTATAATTTTATTGTCATAATATTTTTTCAAAAGTGGACTAATAAGAGATGAACTATATCGTGCGTTGCACGATAGAACGTACGCAGAAAGCACAGTAAAATTATGCTAGTTATAATAATTATTTCATTAGATTTTAAGTGAATGTTAAAACCCTAATTTGTTTGTATCGTTGCATAAAAACGTTAGAATCATAATTTAAATCAAAGAATAACCTTACAACTTAAAATGAAAATTTGAAGGTTCAATGATGAAAAATATCAACAAACAAATAAGCGCCGAATGGTAAACTTGTAATTAATGTTGTTGTTGTTATATTCATGTTAAAATGTATAGATTAAAGTTGTTAAAAAATAAATTTAGATACAACAAAATGCCTTGATAGACAGATGAAGACACAATTTCAGTTGGAAATTGATGACGTCGGAGAGAGAAGAATATTCTGGTTCGGAACATTAATAAGCAGGAGAATATTGCTGTAAATGAAGATACAGTCCGCACACAAGAACATGAACTAGAGGTCCCAAAAAATTGCAGAAGTGGGAGAGAGGAATGCTCTGGATCTGAACATTAACAAGCAAACAATAAATTTCACAATTGACAGATTTCATACAACAGACGATCGTTAGTATTAAGATGATTTTTTTATGTTTCAAAACTATGAAAAATGATATATACACAAATATTAGAAATTCAAAGATTTCAATGCGAATAATTTATATAAACACATTCGTGCGTGCGTGCATTGAATACAGTATAAATTTCAAATCTTGCACGTAACATCACATGTATAAATCTTTAAGCAACCGTGCAATAATAGTGCGAGTTAAATGCGGATTATATCTTGTGAGATAGATTGTTTTGTCGTGTACTTATTATATGTAGTTGCATCAAATTTCTTTTAAGAGAAACAGATCTAATTGGTAGATTTGGATACTAACAATATCAGTTCACTTCGGTGATATTGGATAATTAGATGGTCATTCCATTCAATTCCTTTTCTAACCAAGAGTACAAACAAATCGGAAAAATATATATGCTCCAAACGCAATCAAATCTATCAAGATGAAATACCCTAACTTCCACAATTACTAACATACGGAATAAAGTGAAATACTTGGAATTTAACGAAAGTTGAATTGAGATTAACTAGTTTAATTAATTTTGAACTGTGTTAATATAATTTCTTGTAAACGGGTTAGCTAGTTATCCCGAACTTGCAGTGGATCAGTTTATAGCAACCGCACCCACACCCACACCCAGACACTTTTTATAACAATAATTTATCATTTGATGTTATGTTATTTGAGGCTATTAATTCTAGATTAATTAATTTTAATTTAGTTTAATACACTTCTTTGCTGCTTGTACACATTCTTTTTTGCACATATATTTTCGAATTTATCGTGGCTGAGGAACCACTAAACCACACTTGGAAACGGTATACGTGTGATAATTATAGTTTTCCAGTTTCGTAATATAATTTTTGTGATGATAATGGTATAAAACTCTTTGTAATTCTAGTTAACACCTTAAAAATAAGATTGTACCTTTGATTTTATTACAGAAACCTCGAACATTTCACATATATATTAACTAGAATTAATATTGCTGATTGCTCCATTAATTAGATTGAGTCCATATTTTTCTTAACTGAATTTAATTTAATTTTAACTAAATTTAATTAATTTTAAAGATAGTAAACTGAAATATATAAAAAATGTACATACATATATATTTGACTGAACTGAAAATATTACTTTTTCGAAGTATCATATATTGTTTGGATATATGTCGAATCCTAATTTCCAAAGCCAATGCTACAGCATTCAGTCATTTATAATGGCTGATTTACCTTTAAAGGCAATTACCGTTATCAATTAGCAATGTTTGTTGAAAGTGTCTCAATTCCTAAATGTATATCATAATCCATAAGTTAATAAGTAATATACAGGTCGAGAGAAGAAGACATTTAGAGAAAACAGAAGTTAGCAGAATCTCCGTCACGGCAAATATTTACTACGTATGAAAGAAATTTACTTCTTTGTTCACTGTTAATATTTCACGAAAAGTCTATTTCAAGTCTAGGAATTAAAGATCTAACCATTTAGGAATAGACAATGCAATAAACTGATGATAATTTGTAAATATTGTTTATGCTAACCTTTGCACATAGATTATATGTATGGAACTCATCCTAATTAAGGCCAATTTATTCAATCAGATAATCCTGGGGTTTTTTTCCGAATTGATAAAGGTGAAATGTTTTCATGAAAATATACTTAATAACAACTTTAAGGTGACTTTTTTCATCACGTTTTTGGAATGGATCATATCAGCAAACACAAATCCAGGACTTTTCTGTTGCGGATTTCTCAGCACAAAGGCAACAACATATGTTACAGTGAAAAAAACTCAATATAATTGGCTGAGTTTTCATATTGGATGGTTTTTCGGCAGATTTCATATTTAAAAGAATAAAGGACTGTAACAGAACAGCATGGAAGACATCCTTTGGATGCATCTCAGAGATGTGATGATGCTTCTACAGTAGGAGCAAAGCTCCATTGTCTGGTGCAATTTAGAGAAACTCAAGCTTGATGAGTGGAGGAGGGGATGAATTTGAAGCAGACCGATGTGAGAACAGTGTAGTATGGGCTCCATGAAACTGTGATTAACTATCACAGTTGATCTACATGTAAAATCAGACATGTCAGTCAAAAGATTGGGATATTCTGACAATCGGGATGTGCCTTGCATCCATGGAAAGCAAGCCCTTAAAATTTGGATGCAGTGAGGACCAAGTGAAAGTTGAATTCCATTTGGAAGTGACAATCAGCTTAGCAAAGGCATCAGCAGATTGATTTCCTTCTGTGAGTGCATGGCTTAGGAGTGTATCTCCTAGGAATGAGTTGATGGATTCCATGAGATGGAAAAGCTTCCAGTGACTAACAAAACACAGAAGGATTCTTGATCATATTAATAGTATTCAAACAGTCTAACTCTACAATGATATGTTGTGATTGATCTTGTCCCGCTTGGATTGCAGCTTCTATTGCTAGAGTTTCAGCTTGTAGTGGTGACCGATCATCAACAAAGATGCGGTTGGAACTGTCGAGCCCGCCACATCTCAAACTAGTATAATATTGTCCGCTTTGAGCAAGGTACAAAACTCACACGATTTTAAACATTTGGTAAATCCCCAAAAAGTTTTATACTAGTGTGGTGAGGCTATTCTTTATAAGAAGAGGAGTGGCTCTATCCGCTTCCGCTGTGGGACTTGGATTGACCATACCCAACAAATGCCCCTTGCTTTTAAGAGTTCACCAAAGATATCTCTGATAATGATTCATATCCCAACTTCACCTTGAGACCATGATTCATCAACATTAATTTTCACCATCAACCCAGTATGGCGGAGTAAAATCGTGGAGTCTTAGAAAACTACTAATCTGCTGAATCGTCTGTGAGCATCCCAAAGGCGAGTCTTCTTTTACTCTGGTCCATTTAGCTAAGCCAAGTGAGTCACCGATAAAACTGACATCCGATAGACCGAGTCTTACTACTTCCAATATAAATTCTTTCCATGCACTGGCGGAGTCAGGGGGTTGTCGGAGGTGGCGGCGGCAACCCCCAAATTTTAGATTTTAAGGGTTAATTACTGTACCTAGGGCGGTAATACAGTAAAATTGTAAAGGAGAGCAACCTCCAATGTGTTGAAACATAGCTATTTAGCAAGCCCATGAATTCCGGTCGGGTTCCGCCACTGTTTGCATGTCGAGGCTCTGCTAGCTGTCGATCACTCGCGCCCGTCTCTCTAACGGACATTGCCCTATAAATGCCCGTCTTCTGCTAAAACGAGAACACCCAGTCCTGCCGAGAAATTGTGAATATGTTTGCATCAAAGAACACCCTTTTTGTGTCGTCGGGTGGCCTGAGCAATGCCTGTTGGTGCAGCTCTTCTGATTGCCGCTCCGGCCATAAGGACCGGACCTGGTGCATGGTGCAGTGCAGTCTGTGCTCCCGCACAAGGCCCAAAAATTTAAGGGCTCCAAAAAAATATTTAGGTGTATTATGTATGTGTACTTTTTAAATTTTTTTAAAATTATAATGATTGGAGTTATTTTCTGAAGGGCCTTTTTTCTTTGAATTTGGGTCTTTTAATTTTCTTGAAGAACTTTTTCTTCTTTAGATTTGGGCATTTTAAAATTTAAAATATTTATCAAACTAATTTTAATGTTTTGGATAAAACAACATTGAATCCCAATATATATTATTCTTAATAAATTAATAATATTATTATATTTTTATTATAAAGGGGTCTAAAATTAAATTTTCGCACCGGGCCTCAAAATACGTTGCACCGGCCATGAGTTTGCCACGTGAAAACTTCGGAGATTCGCAAAGACTGATGCATGGATTAATTACGGCTCCATTCTCTTGTCTTCAAACAATGCCCTATTCCTCTGGAACCAGATGGCATCACAGATCACGAGAATCTGCTCGGTCATTGCTACATCCGTATTTCTTAGCAGTTTGTGTAGCCACATATCTCCCCGATTTTGTCGTTTGGGTTCTAAGATTTGCTCTAGAGATGCTGACCTCCAAACAGTTCTAGCATAATTGCAGTCAAAAAATTGGTGAGAAGTGGTGCTATCCTCAACTTAACATAACGTGCATACGTTCGACACCACAATTGTTCTACTCCTCATATTTTCCGACGTCAGTAATGAGTCCATGCATAACCCCCATGCAAACTGCTTCGCTCGTTGGGGTATTCAAAACTTCCATAATCTCCTCCAAAACTCCGACAAAGCCACCTGAGAGGTATGGTGGTGGAACTATGAGTTAGATGTTTCGATAAGAAGATGGTAAGCTGACCATAAAGTGTATTTCCCAGCCGTTTGAAAATGCCAAGTCCACTCGTCTCTCCTGTTCCGATTCCGCAGCGGGGTGGACCGGATTAAATCAGCATCACATTGTTCAAAGTGAGAAGCTAACAGGGTCTCACTCCACCAACCGGTATCAGGATCAACAAGGTAAGTAACGGTGACAATCTCCCCTGGGATGGTTTCAGGCCATCTAATGTTGCTCTTTTTTATTTAATTAAATGAAATTGGTAATACATTCATTCTTCTATTGTCATGATAATTTTCCAAAAGTGGACTAATAAGAGATGAAGTATATCGTGCGTTGCACGATAGAACGTGCGGCAGAACGCACGGTAAAATTACGCTAGTTATAATAATTATTTTATTAGACTTTAAGTGAATATTTTTCCAAATATTTACTACGTATGAAAGAATTTTACTTCTTTGTTCACTGTTAAGATCTCACGAAAAAGTCTATTTTAAGTCTAGGAATTAAAGATCTAACCATTTAGGAATAGACAATGCAATAAACTGATGATAATTTGTAAATATTGTTTTTGTTAACCTTTGCATGGATTATATGTATGGAACTCATCATATGGCACCTAATAAAGGCCAATTTATTCAATCAAATAATCCTAGGGTTGTTTTCCAAATTGATAAAGGTGACTTTTTTCATCACGTTTTTGGAATGGATCATATCAGCAAACACAAATCCAAGACTTTTCTCTTGCGGATTTCTCACCACAACTGAATGCTTCTATGCAACAACGTAGATTACAGTGAAAAACTCAATTCAATTGTCCGAGTTTTCATATTGGATGGATTTTCGGCTGATTGTTCAAGTGGAATAGTCCATGCATGCCTTTCATGGTAAAGATCTAACTGACATGCGCGCATTTCAATTTCTGAAGTATCATTCGTGATCTTCTTTCTTTTTTTCTTATTTTTTACAAAATGCCACTAAGGGCTCGGTTTGATACATATAAGCATTCACAAATGGATGACAAGATCCATATGAATCGAGATCCGAGGAGTTTTTTTGTACTACCATCTCTTCTTATTGTGGTTAGAAAGAGATGTCGGGTTCAGAAGTAGAAGCGAGGTGGAGGTCTGGCCCTGGTTGACGCGAGGGTCCTGCTTGTAAGGGATCAACTCCATACCTGGCCACTTGTTCAAGAGACGGATTTGTTGGAGCGGCACGTTGTGTTGCTGCCATGGGCTGAGTTCCACGATAGTTTCTACGTCGAGAACGCTGATAAGGGTTCTCCTTAGCTGCGTTGATAGCAGGCTGTCCCAAACGCTCGCTTCTTCAGACGCTATTTTTTGGCCTGACATGACTACGCAGAATCAAGAACATGAGAAATGAAAAGGTCCCACTGGACGTGCCAAATTGATGGACGTCCTTATCTACACGTCCTTATTCGGAAAGTTCACGAACAGGTAGACACTGACTAATTCTAATTCTTGAATGGATCTTGTAACATTTGGCATCAGTGCAGCAAGTTCCAACATTTCCGAGAATAAATTCTATGCCTCCGACTAATTCCTAGCCAACCTATGGACTTTCATAATACTTTGAAAGAGGTTAAGTACATGTTTTTTTTCATATGTGCATCCTTGGCCTAATGCTACCATAAATAAGAGCATTTCTACTGCACCAGATTACCCACGCTACAAATAAAGGCCTTAATCTAACAAGGGTTTTGTACAATTCAAATTTAATAGGCACATTCCAGTAGTAAAAGCATATACTCCACAGATCAGAGAATGTCTCTGGTGTAAGTTCAAAAAGATTATGAAAATAAGACCAGGGAGCATTGATTGATGCTACCAGCTTCCAGTCCCGGTCCGGATGATGACGAGTCTCCGGCCCGGATGAGGCTTTGTCCGTGCTCCGCGCGCTCTCACCTAATGCCCTGCAAAACAACGCCCTAGAGTATCCCGAGGATAGCTACTCCGGCGTGATAATGAAAGAGGGGCCTTTGAATAGGAGAGAGAATAAGGATATATTGAGAGAGTTTTTATCTGATAGAACATACCTTTCTCCACAAGTCCAAAGCTGTATTTATAGGTGTGAGTGGTCAGCCTCAAGCCCAGAGGCAGTGGTCCTGTCCTTTTGTCCTTACCCGGAGACAGGCCATATTCATGTCCCCTTGTCCCTGGATAACGCCATTCTAGCTGACGTCATATGGACCGGACTACTCTCTGGGTCGGAGCCTAGATATGGGCCAAAACCCATATCACCACTAGCCCCCCGAGACATGGGATCCGTCCGAAGGCCTCATCCGGAGGATGGGTCCCGTGTCTCATCACGTCTAGTCTAACCGTCAGGATCCGCCCGGAGGCATGCGATCCGACCCGGATCTCTATTCCCGGATTGTGCGCTGTGCGTTAGAACACGCGCTCGACGCTTGGGTTTCCTGCGCGCGTGTTTATGGGCGCATTTATGAGGCGTGTTATACCGTCATAAATGAGCTGTCTAATCGAGAAATTCTCTTTTCACCTTTTTTTTTTAAATGGCAATCATGTTGCCTTGGGACTCGGTCCTCCTTTTCTCGCTTATGGAACTTCCCTTCTTTATAAATACTGGGCCATCCCTTTCACTCTCATTTTTTCACTCTTTGCACTTCTTCTCTGTTTTCTCCTTTCTGCGCTGTGCCCCTTTTTTTTTTTCTACAAACACATAAGCACTTATCTGCTCAACAATATGGCTAATGAGAACGAAGAGAACAGGCAGCTTGCTGGTTTGTCTGGTGGGGATGTGCAGGTTGGCCTGAATCCGGAGCCGGAGGTCGACGATCCCGCCGAAGGTGACGATGTCGATATTACCCCGGCGGTGAAGGAGTTGGTGGAGGCGATGGTGGTTCCGCTCGCCATCGATGCTGGGCTGAGTTCGTTTGCCGGTGACGTTACCACTGTTGCTGCCATTCCCCAGAGCCATTTTCTTTATGGGATAACTTTCCCTCTTTCCCCCCTCTACTCCGCCATCTTTCATCACTTCAGCATCTCTCCGGCCCAGCTACAACCGAACGGAGTCGCCGTAGTCCGGGCGTTTCTCCTGAACTGTTACAGATGCGGAGTAACGGCATCCTTAGACCTGTTCCGGGCCTTCTATCATTTGGAGGGCACTAAAGATGAGGGGATTTTCACCTTTCAGAGGCGGAAGGGGGTAAAGGATCCTAGCAAGGGTCGGCGCGATAGCTATTCAAACTGGCAGAAACATTACTTCACCTTCGACCTCGATAAGTATCCGTGCCCGGTCTGGGGTCACACTGCCAAGAAGGAAGAAAAGACGACGTTCAGTCTGGAGGGACAGGAGGAGAACATTGCCAAGCTGGCCGCCAACCAGATCGACTTAGATCCGTTCTGGAAGGGAGGGAAGTATGTTTTCCCCTTAAGGGCATACGAGCCGGAGGTGTTCTTGAAGTGTCGCTTCTATGTCCTCCGGGATCCATCCAGTAAGTTGTTTTGGTATACTCTGTTTTTTTTTTCTGTTTCCCTTGCTTTCTTCTTATCCGTTTCGGATGTCGTCAGTTTATCCTGAAATAGGGGATGCCGTCGATCCGGCCGGACGACAACTCAAGATAACCAACAAGGCGGAAAACCCACCAACCGGTTCGGTAACCGGCACGAAAATACCGACAGAGAAGCCGTCCGAGACGGAGAGGAAGAGAAAGCGTATTCAAGAGGATGCGCTCATCAAAGAGAAGGAAACCGCGGCCAAGAAGGCGGGGGAGGCGTCCGTCAAGGAGAAGGAAGCCGCGGCCCGGAAAGCGAGGGAGGCCGCGGCCAACAGGGCGGATGAGACCGCGGCCAAGAAGGCGGATAAGAAGGCAGGAGGGGCGTCCATTCATACCACCGCGGATTCGGCCGGAAATAGGGCCGAACTCCTTCAAATCCGTGTTCCGTCCTCTTCCGATGAGGAGGGAGGGGAGTCCTCCCGGTCCCAAAAGCGCCCAAAGCTCCGGATTCCCAAATCTCCTCGAATTCCGGAGCAAAGTGAGCATTCCCGCGCTGGTGATCATCAGGGGGATGGGAGGAAGCTGGCGATCGATCCCGACAGTACACACCCGGAGCACACTCACAGCAGCAGCCGGGGCGACACTAGCAGGGTAAGCGAAATTTCCTTTTCCGTTTCGGTTTTCTCGTTCTGTTCGGAGTCTCATTGTATTCTTTCTTTAGGACTTCGCTGCTTATCTGATCGCTCAGCCGGGCGTTTCCGAGGCCATCAACAAGGCCTTCCATGTTCAGCAAACAAGGCAAGCTCAGAAGCGGAGCGCACTTGAGAGGGCCAATGGGATTCTCCATCGCGAGCTCGAGGCATCGCAGATCCGAGCTGCCGAGGCGGATGCCCGGATCAAGGAGCTGGAAAGTTTGGTTTCTCCGTCCGCCCAGCGAGAGTTGCCTTCACCAATAAGGTACTCCGGAGCCAGGCTTTTGAGAGCAGCCTGACCGGACTCCTCCGTTCCTCCAACCAGATCTCCGCCCATCAAGTATATCAGAGCATGAGGGGTTGGGTCCCGGAGCCTAAGAGGGAGCGGTTTACCAAGTGCTACTATAAACCAAAGGCTGCTCATCAGTACAACTTCGACGTGGATCAATTCTACCGGGGCGGAGTTGAAAAGATGAATCCCTCCGTGCTGGAGATCTTCGAGGAGAATGTCGAAGAACCGGTGTCGGCTGGGGCCATCCATGCCTATGGCGAGGGGCTGGTGGATCTGAGTGCTGCTGTACCCCCGCCTGAAGAGGACGTCCGGCCTGAATCTCCTGTCAAGCCCAAATATCTTGAAGTGTTGAAGATGTATCCATCAGTTGACGAAGACACTGATCAGGGCGAAGGTGGAGGGGGCGGGGATGGTCATCAGCCCGGTGGCACGGATAGTGAGGAAACCGATGTAGAATAACTTCCTAGCCTTTTTATCTTTCTTTTGTAGTTGCCTCCGTCCTACTAGTTCTAATTTTTCTCTATTTAGTGTAGGAAGGATGGTAGCGACGACTCGGATGGGGATGACAACCCTCCGAACGATGTAATTCTTCTCTATTTATAAAACAAGTTTTCTTCTACTTGTGTGTTTGTTCTCTTTATATTGTGTGTTTTATTCTTCTTATATCAGTGCTTGTCCGCAGCCCAAAGATTCCGGTCCGGTGTTCCGAAGCGGAGGTGCGGATATCCGTACTTCACATGCTAGTTCTCACTCAACAAGCCCTCCGTGCTCCAGATGCGCGGAGTTGGAGTCTGAACTTTCCGGGTGGTCGATGGGTGGAGAGCGGACTCGTGAACTTTTTATCCGCTCCGGAATGGAGCCTCTAATAGAAGAGTTCAAAGACATTCCGTCTCTGGCCGCTTGCCTCCGGGAAATATCAGAGGAGTTCGGCACTCTGTCCCAGTGTCGGGATTTTGCTCGAGAGCGGATCAGCGCGACCAGTGATGCGGACGAGACGATCTCCATGCTGCAAGCGGAGCATGAAGACTACAAGGCCAAGCTGAAAACCGAGTTGGATTTAGTTTGGTCCTTGCTTCCATTCTATGCCGAGAAGTTGAAGTGGCTGGCCAGCCGGACGGATTTTCAACGAGATTATCTGAAGCTTGAAGAAGAAAATCAAGTGCTTGCCGGCCGGGTGATGGTCCTCCGGGAGAATCTGATGACCTTGCAACTTTCATACCATCTGACCGGACTACGCCTCGGACTCGTCACTCCGACCATATACCGCAACTTCCCTTGTGACGTCAGTGCTTTGATCGTCCGGATGTTTAAGTTGGGGTGGAACGATCGGGAGTCTCCATATCGTCCTGCATTCGAGGAGGCCGTCGAATGGTGGAAGCGGATGCATGCTGGTAGTACCCTCCCTCCCTCGCTGACCCTAATTCCGAGCCAGGTGGCGATAGACTTCACCTTCGAGAGGTATACTGGCATCCAGGTTTCCGTCGATCCGGAAGAGTCTGCCCGTCGCGTAGAGCGGCTCCGTCAAGATGCCTCCATCATCCGTCCCTTTATCATTAGGGAGCTAGCCGAATTGGCGAGGCGACGTCAGGCTCGTCTCCGGGGGGTCCAGAATACTCGTGTCCGGGGGAGTCAGAATGCTCGTGGCGGGAACAGTCGGGGCCTCAACTGTGTCCTTAACCGAATGGCGAAGCAGGCAGCACGGGGAAGGGGGAGGGGTGCCCAACAGGCAGCAAGGGGAAGGGGAAGGGGAAGAAGTATCAACCAGCTCGCCGTCCCCAAGTCCCCGTTCGGATTCGCTCTCCTTCGCGATATCCGAGCCAGAATCCCTTCCGTCCGTCTCGAGCTGGACCTCCGGTCAAGGGCAAAGGGAAGGCCAAAGCCACAAAGGAGACCATGCAGTCCTCCGATTCTGACTCTGACGAGATCTTTAGCTCTGATCCGGATGGAGCTGGTCCATCGGAACTTCCGCCCATTCCTCCCTTTCCGTATCGAGGACCAGTGGGTCAAAGCAGTGGGAATGAGGTCCACAATATTGAAGACGACACTCTGGAGCGGACTCCTACTGCCCTGAATCGGGAAAGGGCTCAAGACCCAAGGCCTCCGTCTCTAGAGAACGGAGCTATGTTACCTCCTACTCCGGAACCTCCTACTCCGGAGCCCACCTCTCCTCCTATCGATTGGGATATACCGTGGCCAAATAGATAGGTTTTATTTTTCTTTTGTTTCTGCGTCCGCCCGGACGTAGCAGATTGTACAATTGTATCATTTATTCAAATGTGATTTCTTTGTATGTCGAGATAGCTTATTCAAGCGTTTTTCCTTGTTGTTTGATCAAACCGTTTTATCTTTTTGCTTTGCTTACCTCCGTTAGTTTATTCAAACACTTCGGAGGATTTTATTTGTTCGTCTTTGCTCACTCCGCCCGTTTGTCCAAACGATCCAGAGGATTCTAATTGTGCCGAATTGAAAAATAGTGCATAGTAAAATTGAACAAGCATAAAATTTAACAACTCTTCATTCAAATAATCGGGCTCCGGCTAGACATACCCTTTGTCTAAATGCGGCCGGAGCCAAGTACATAGTAAATTGAACGGGACGGAATCCTGGGCTCAACCCTAGCCAGAGGACCCGGAACTACATGTTGAAAAGAAAAAACAGATTAGAGAACTCTATCGGAAAGCATACCTACTCAGGATGCTCCGTAAAACCTTCGCAAGTTGGTGATGTTCCACCTTCTGGGGATTGCTCGTCCAGACTGATCCGCCAGCTCATAGCTCCCACCCGGGTATGAAGCTGTGAATTGGTACGGACCTTCCCAGTTTGGTGCCAGTTTGCCAGTAGCCTCCTTCAAACTTTTATCATTCCTCCTCATCACCCAATCTCCGGGGACGAACGATTCCTTCCTGACACGCTTGTCGTGGTAACGCTTCATCCGCTCCTTAACCTTGGCCTCATGCAGCGCTGCCTGCTCTCGTTTTTCCTCCAAGAGGTCCAAATCCAGCAGCCTGCTTGATCCGAGCGGAGAGCTCCGTCCGGCTTGGTCTTCATCCCAAGTGAGGGTCCGGAGACTGGGGACTCCCACTTCAGCTGGTATGACTGCCTCCGCCCCGTATACCAAACTGTATGGCGACTGGCCCGTTGCGGATCCTTCGGTCGTCCTGTATGCCCAAAGAACGCTTGGCAGCTCATCGACCCAGTTCCCTCGTGCCCCCTGCAAGCGAGTCTTCAGTCCGTTCACCACTGTCCGGTTGGTAACTTCCACTTGACCGTTGGCCTGCGGGTGGTAAACAGATGTGAGCCGCTGCGTAATTCCGTACTCCTTGCACCAAGATCGAAACGGGTCATTTTCAAACTGAGCTCCGTTATCCGTGACGATGTACTTAGGGATTCCGTAGCGGCAGATAATGTTCTTCCAACAAAACTTGACACAAGTGCTACCAAGGATGTTTGTAAGGGGTTCAGCCTCCACCCATTTACTGAAGTAGTCGATCGCTACTATCAGGTACTTGAATCCTCCCGGAGCGGAGGGGAAGGGTCCAACCAGATCGATGCCCCACCTATCAAAAGGCCACGAGCCGGTGATCCCGACCCTTTCTTCTTGCGGAACATGAATGAGCAGAGCAAACCTTTGGCACTGTACACAGGAGCGGACATACTTCTGCGCTTCTTCAAACAGGGTCGGCCAGTAGTAGCCAGTGCACATTATCTTTCTTGCTATGGTCCGGGCTCCTTGGTGACTGCCGTTCGGTCCTTCGTGCATCTCCTTTACAATCCGGGCTGCCTCATCCGAGTCTACGCACCTTAACCACGGTTGGAGGTATCCTTGTCTGAGCAGGGTTCCATCCACTATGGTGTAGTGCGGTGCCTTCTGCCGGATTTTCCGTGCCAGTGTCTTGTCTTCCGGGAGCTTTCCGTGCTGCAAATAGTCGAAGAAGGGAGCCATCCATGACTCCTTTTGCACCTCCACTGCTGCCACTAGTGGGACATCATAGCTCCGGGCGGATAGGGTCTCCATCATCAAGTTGCTCTCCGCGTCCGGCTTGATCTCAGAAGAGGCAAGTTTGCTCAAGGCGTCCGCTTTACCGTTGTCCTCACGAGGGATCTGTGTTATGGTAATGCCACGGAACTTGGCCATTAATAGCTTAACCGACTCAAGGTACTTCTGCAAACTCCGTTCCTTCGCCTCATATTCTCCGTTCACCTGCTGAACCACTATCTGGGAATCGCTGTATACTTCGACGTCCGTGACCCCTATCTCCAACGCCAGCCTGAGTCCGGCAAGGAGCGCTTCATACTCTGCTTCGTTGTTTGTCGCTCGGAAACCAAACTGGATAGCATACCTGTACTCCGTTCCTTGTGGGCTGGTCAGCAGGACTCCTGCCCCACCCCCATTAGCATGAGACGATCCGTCCACATGCAACTTCCATCTTTCGGAGGGCGGTTCTGATCCGGATGGTTCTCCCGACGGTTCTGTCATCTCTACCAAAAAGTCCGCCAGGGCTTGCCCCTTAATAGCCTTCCGGGGATGATACTTGATCTCGTGCTCTCCAAGCTCAACTGCCCACTTCATCATCCGACCCGAGGCTTCCGGCTTCAGCATGATCTGTCTCAACGGATGATTCGTCAGAACCGTGATCGGATGACCTTGGAAATATGGTCGGAGGCGCCGAGAAGCATGGACCAACGCCAATATCAGCCTTTCCAAAGCGGTATACCTTGTTTCCGGACCCTGGAGTGCCCTGCTCACAAAGTAAATCGGATGTTGTACCTTACCATCTTCCCGGACCAGAGCAGAGCTTATAGCGTGCTCTATCGCCGCTATGTATAGGAAAAGTTCTTCTCCGGGCAATGGCTTGGACAGGGTGGGGAGGCTTGCTAGGTGAGCCTTGAGATCCGCGAATGCCTGGTCACATGCCTCCGTCCACTCGAACGGCTTAGCCCTGCGGAGTATGTTAAAAAACGGGAGCTGCTTCTCAGCCCCCCGGGCAAGAAATCGGCTCAGAGCGGCGAGCGATCCGGTCAGTTTTTGCACGTCCTTCACCCCCTTCGGAGGAGGCATCTCCATAAGAGCTGATATCTTTTCCGGATTGACGTCGATTCCTCGAGCTGACACCATGTAGCCAAGGAACTTCCCTGCTCCGACTCCGATGGTATTTTTTCCAGGGCTGAGCTTGAGATTCGCCGTCCGGAGCACGTCGAACATCTCCCGGAGGTCGGACAAAAAAGACTCGTACGTCCGGCTCTTGACCACCATGTCATCAACATAGACCTCCAGGTTCCGTCCCATCTGGTTCCGAAACAGCTTGTCCGCCATCCTCTGGTACGTTGCACCTGCGTTTTTCAGTCCGAAAGGCATTTTCCTGTAACAAAAAGTACCAAAGTCAGTGATAAAAGATGTTTTGGGACGGTCATCTTTGGCCATCGTAATCTGGTGGTACCCTCGGTGCGCATCAAAGAATGCCAACACTTGGTAACCAGTAATAGCCTCGACCAACTGATCAATGGAGGGGAGCGGATAGCTATCTTTCGGACATCATTTGTTTAGGTCTGTGAAGTCAATACACATTCTCCAAGAGCCATCGTGCTTCTTCACCAGAACTGGGTTTGCTATCCACTCCGGGTATGATATCTCCTCCACGATTCCGGCACTCAACAGTCTACCCACCTCCGTCCGGATCTCCTCCACGCGTTCCGGGGCGAGAGGTCTCTTCTTCTGCCTGATCGGTTTCAACTCCGGAAAGACATTGAGCTTGTGGACTGCGATCTCCTCCGGAACGCCAGTCAAGTCCTCCGTCCCCCAAGAAAACACATCCTCGTACTCCGCCAACAGGCTTCGCAATTCCATCTTAACGTCATCCGGCATGTTCTTCCCCACACTGACTACCCCCTTCCGTCCGACCATCATATCCTCCACTTCATAAGACGGCGCTTCTCCATGGATGGCTCCTACCAAGTCTGCTTTGGCTTTTCCCTTGTCCGAGGCGGACAGCTTGGGTTGGCCCTCCCCGGACCGGGCATCCTTGATGGCGGTCAGCATGCAACTCCGGGCGGTTTGCTGGTGGCCCCGGACAGATGCGATACCGTTTGCTGTCGGGAACTTCATAATCAAGTGGAAAGGCGAACATATGGCCCGTGCCTGTGACAGCCACGGTCTTCCAATGATCATGTTGTAAGGGGAAACAGCATCAATGACGACGAAATTACATTCCACCGTGGCCCGCTTCGTAGGGTCCTGGAAATCTGTCAGGGTGACTTTCAGAGGTATGACTCCGAGCGGATGGACGGTCCGCCCGGTGAACCCTGAAAGGGGGGTCTGACAAGGTTTTAAATTTTGTCGCCCAATTCCGAGCTGGTCAAAGCATTCCGCGAACATAATCTCCACACTGCTACCGTCATCTACAAACACCCGCTTGATCAGTATTCCTTCAACGTCTGCTATTACCACCATTGGATCCGAATGGGGGACCTGTGGGGGTACTGGATCCTCATCCGAAAAGGTGATAGTCTCACTTGGGTTAAACCTCTTCTCTTGTATCTCGCCCGGAGGCACGTATCTGCTTTTGGCCTTGATTGCCGTCATGGAACAGAGTCCGTCTCCGACGATTCCATTTATCACATTGATCATCCGGGGCTGAGCTGGGGGTTGTGCTGGTGCGGCCTGTCTTGGTCTCGGGTTGGCTTGGTTTCCCCCTCGGGGGCGGTTGTTCCTATTTCTTTTCCGACCCTGTCCGGCTGCAGCTGCTGGGGCTTGAGCCGGGCGTCCAAGTCCTTCTCCCGCCAAGCAATCTCTTAACTGGCCTGCTCCGATCAACCTTTCGATGTCCGAACGGAGCGCCCTACATTCCTCTGTGGTATGTCCGTGTGACTTATGGAACTCACACCACTTGTCCGCGTTTGCTGGTGCCGGTACGCCAACAATGGGTTGCGGATCCGTAAACAGACCTCGATGAATCGCGAGGATCTCCGTACGGGTCTTTGAGAGAGGGGTGTAGGTCGGACGAGCGAGGGCTGCCGGTGCTGGTGCTGCTGTCACCGGGGCGGGCACTCGTCTGGCTTGATCCGTCCGAGCAGGGGTCCGTGCGGCGGTGGTTTGGGTCCCCGTCACTGTGAGAGACCTTTGCTCGAAAAAGCCCACTGTTGTCATCCGGACTTGGTTGGCGTCGTGCACCGTACAATGCATCTCTACCACCAATTGGAGGTGATAGTATGATGTAGGCATATTCTTCATGAGCTCGATGTAGAAGGTGTTGTCCCTCAGTCCGTTGACGAAGTTGTGGATAATGGCCTTCTCCTGCAAGTGCCGGTCCACCACCTTCATCGTCGCAGCTATGTACCGGGTGTAGAACTCCCAGGTAGTTTCCGTCTCCAGCTGCCTCATTGCCAGGACCGTGGCCAGGTTCACAAATGTATGCTTCATGGCGGAGTAACGCCGGACCAGAGCGACGGTGAAATCCCAAAAATGTCGGAGCGTACCGTTCGGCAGACCCTTGAACCATGTTAAGCAGTTGCCTCGCAGGTATGAAGGCACCATCTTACACTGTAGCTCTTCCGGAATGTCCCTAGCAATCATGATACTTGCATAGGTATGAACGAACTCCTCCGGGTCACCTTCTCCGTTGTAGGTAGGTAGTCCGTCCGGAGCCTTGGTTCCGGCTGGCCACTTGAAACTCAACACCTCCGGAACCCAAGGTGACTGTGGTCCGATCCCATTCCGTCCGATTAGGCGATTAAGACGGTCTTCAATGGAATCCGGACAGAAAGGTGTTTGAAAACCAAAACCTCCGGGAAATCCTCCTCCGGCAGGCGGCATCCCAAACGTCATCTGTTGCTGACCCCCGGGTCCTCCGGCAGGTTGCATCCCAAACATCATCTGCTGTTGTCCTCCGGGTGCACCCATCCCATAGCCTTGTTGGGTACCGTATCCCTGCTGGGTTTGTGCTCCCCAGTAAGGTGGTGCGTTCGGATTCAAACCAGCGGTCTGCTGTTGATGTCCGCCCGGATATGGGTTTAGGTTTGGCGCCTTTGGTTGATCCGGAGGCGGCTTGTCCGCTTCAACTCGTTGAGCTGCCTTCCACTCTTGGAACTGTTGATACTCCGTCATGTTTGTCCTCAGGATGTTGCCTCCAAGTCCGGAATCATGACGCTTACGCTCCTCCCATCCGGCCTTTCACCCAACTCGGGGTCTAATCGACCGGCTCTGAGCATCATCTTCGGTGCTATACCCTTCAGGAGACTCAGGTTCATAATCCTCGGCTTCCTCAGAACCGGACCCCTCAGGATGATCCGGATCAGGCGTTGCTTCCAGGTTGTCATCCCCTTCCGACGACGCCTGGTCATCAAACTGATTCTGATTCCGTGCCTCACGTGCCGCTCGCAGTCGCTCCCTAGCCTCGCGCTGTATATCAGCCAGAGTTCGTTCGGAAGCTGGCTTCTTCCCTTTCGCCTTCTCCGTTGCTAGGCGCTGTCGCCGACGCTCCTCAGCCGCGGCCATTTTCTCTGCTGCCGCCTGTTTGGCTTGGAGAATCCGTTCCTTCTCGGCTGCTACCTTCTGAGCTCTAACTGTAGCGGCTTTTCTGGTTTTCGGCCCTCCTCCCGCTTCCTCCTCTGCCGGGAGAGGGTTCTTTCTCGGTCGTCCGCGCGGCATGGACGTGACTTGTAACTGGAAATATTTTTTATGAGGTCCCACCGGGCGTGCCAATTGATGCTACCAGCTTCCAGTCCCGGTCCGGATGATGACGAGTCTCCGGCCCGGATGAGGATTTGTCCGTGCTCCGCGCGCTCTCACCTAATGCCCTGCAAAACAACGCCCCGGAGTATCCCGAGGATAGCTACTCCGGCGTGATGATGAAAGAGGGGCCTTTGAATAGGAGAGAGAATAAGGATATATTGAGAGAGTTTTTATCTGATAGAACATACCTTTCTCCACAAGTCCAAAGCTGTATTTATAGGTGTGAGTGGTCAGCCTCAAGCCCAGAGGCAGTGGTCCTGTCCTTTTGTCCTTACCCGGAGACAGGCCATATTCATGTCCCCTTGTCCCCGGATAACGCCATTCTAGCTGACGTCATATGGACCGGACTACTCTCTGGGCCGGAGCCTAGATATGGGCCAAAGCCCATATCACCATTGATAAAAGGGAAACTATTGAAAACATGTTGCAGATCATCAGATTCACTCATACAGAAGTCACAGATCGATGCAAAATACACACTATTCTCTTATAATATATCGGTCATAGGAATGAGTCTATTAAGTCGTTCCGGTTAAAGACGGACAACTTTTTGGCACATACTTCGTCCACAAATACTTTTATGAATTGACAAGCAATATTATTGGAACATTCTGAAGAAGCTCTGGTGATATGGGCTAAGGCCCGTATCCTGGTCCAGCGGATATACTGGCAAAGGAGAAGAAAGGGTTAAGCCTAGCAGTGGTCCTCTCATGACATCAGCTATCTTGGACACACCCGGGGTAAGGACCACTTAGCTTAAAACCCTCTATGATCCTCTCCATTATAAATAGAGGAGCGACCAACAGTGATAGGTATGTTTTATCAGACTTAAATACTCTCTGTATTTATTCATATTCTCTCTCCTCTGTAAAAAGCCCTACCTTCATCATCACGCCGGAGCGTCTACCCTCAGGAGACCCCGGGGGCTTTGTTTTGCAGGGTTCAGGTGAGAGATTGGCCGCAGGCTAGGATTCCAGCTTTCCCCCGGATCACCTTGTACCGGAGCTGGTATCCCGGAGCTTACTGGTAGCATCAGTTGGCACGCCCAGTGGGACAAGCTTCGTCATGCCCCGCGGTAGACCTAAAAAGACGGTGGAAGAACCCTCTTCCAAAGCCAATCAGGCAGAAGGCGGTCCTAAAACTAAAAGGGCCGCGGCTGCCCAGGCGACGCGGAAGGCGGCTGAGGAGAAGGAGCGGGCACGCAAGGAGACCGCCCGCGCGGCCACTGAGAAGCGCCAAGGAAAGAAGAAGGTGCCAGAGCGTACTCTCAGGGAGATGCAGAAGGAGCATAGGGAGAAGGCCCGGCAAGAAAAGGAAAGGCAGGACCAGGAGACGTTCGGAGAAGGCGGTGAATCCGAACCGGAGTATTTCGATTCCGGGGAAGAAGACCCGGAGACGATTCATACCAATGCGGAGGAATTTGGGGAGTTTCGGGCATGGAAGGCAGCTAAGGCAGCAGCACCCAACAAGGTGCCCGAAGTAGTGGACCTGGAGAAGAATGGGAGAGGTGGTCCTGGATATCAGCAGATGCCCCCGGGTCAGCAGATGCCCCCGGGTCAGCAGATGCCTCCAGGGCAGCAGATGCCTCTCGTTCAGCAGATGTTTCCAGGGCAGCAGCAGTACCCGGATCAGCAGTTTCCAGGAGGTCTGAACCCGCAGGCACAACCATTTTATGGTGGATACAACACCCCGTTTAACAACGGGTCCATTGAAGATCGTTTGACGAGGCTTATTGGTAGGCGGGGGATGATTCCTCACTCCCCGTGGGTTCCAGAGGTGTTGAACTATAAGTGGCCGGTGGGCACTAAAGCGCCTGACGGGGTTCCGACGTACAACGGGGACGGGGATCCAGAGGAGTTTGTTCACACCTACCTCAGTGTCATGGGGGCCCGGGACATTGAGGAGCCGTTGCAGTGCAAGTTGTTGCCTTCTTACCTCCGGGGCAACTGCTTGAGTTGGTTCAAAAGCCTTCCGCAAGGCTCATTGAAGACTTTCTGGGACTTTGCCACGGTCCTGGTCCACAGATATGCAGCAATGAAAACCAACTTTGTCAACCTGGCCACGGTCTTGGCCATGCGGCAGCTGGAGACGGAGTCTACTTGGCAATACTATGTCCGGTATATTGCTGAGTCCATGAAGGTCCAGGACAGGCACTTGCATGAGAAGGCCCTGATTGAAAACTTTGTCAATGGGCTGAGAGACGAGATGTTCTACATTGAGTTGATGAAGAACATGCCAGGAACTTTCTACCATCTCCAGTTGACAGTTGAAATGCATTGCACTGTGCATGAAGCTAACCACACTCGGATGAACACAGTCGGTTTCTTTGAGCAGCGGGTGATTACGGCCACAGCGACCCAAGCAACTACACTCCGGGCCACTCCTCACCAGGGGCCCCGCCCGGAGGCAGCAAGACGCCCCCCGGCCCAGGGTGCAGCACCTGCGCCGGGAGGACAGACGTTAGTGGTCAGGCCAACATATACTCCACTCTCCAAGACCAAAACGGAGATTTTGGCCATTCACCGGGGCCTTTTCACGGATCCCCCAGTTATACAAGGGGTCTCGGCCCCGGCAAATGCCCAGAAATGGTGTGAGTTCCACAAGTCTTATGGTCACACGACAGAAGGCTGCCGTGTCTTGCGGACGGATATTCAGAAGTTGGTGGAGCGGGGTCAGCTTCGGGACTGTGTAGCAGGTGAAGCACACCCGGCGGCTGCCCCGGCAGGTCAAGGAAGGAAACGTAACTGGAGGAATAACCGAGGCCAGGGCCAGGGTGGCAACCGCCCCGCTGAAACCAACGTTGCTCCTAACCCCGCCCCACAAGCACCCAGACCAGGAGTTCCGGGACCCGGAGCACCTCGGATGATAAACGTGATCAACGGGATAGTGGGGGATGGAGCACAAACCCTGTCGGCGGTAAAGGCCAAGAGTAGATATGTCCCCCCGGGGGAGATCCGCGGAAAAAGGTTTAAACATGAGGAGACAATCACGTTCTCAGAAAAGGATGCAGTTCCGGCCCAAGTACCTCACTCGGACCCGATGGTGATCTCAGCTGAGGTAGAAGGGGTGGTGATAAAGCGAGTCTTTGTGGACGATGGGAGCAGTGTAGAAGTTATGTTTGCTGATTGCTTCGATCAATTGAACATTGGTCGACAGAATTTGAAGCCATGCTTGTCCCCGTTGTCAGGCTTTACGGGGCGCACAGTTCACCCGCTGGGTGTCATAGCGCTACGGGTGACCCTTGTTGATCATCTGGATATTAACAAGAGGTGCACTGTCCTATGTAACTTCGCGGTCATCAACGCCTCTTCCCCGTACAACATGATCATAGGTCGCCCCTGGTTGACGCAGGCCCGGGCGATATGTTCGCCCTACCATCTAACCATGAAGTTCCCAACGGACCAAGGAATTGCATCGGTCATTGGCAATCAAACGACCGCCCGCAGCTGCATGCTCACCGCAATGAAGGAAGCCAAGAATGGAGGATCAGAAAGAACGGTGGGAGCCGGGGAGTGTTCTGGGAAGGATAGCACGGTGGGAGCCGTGCATGGTGACCCGGCCTCTTTTGAAGTGGAAGACATGGAAGTGGGATCCCGGGGGAGGGTGAGCATCGGAAAGCACCTCCCGGAGAGGGTGAAGGACGAGCTCCGGAAGCTGTTAAAGGAATATGAGGATGTGTTCTCGTGGGGAACGGAAGATTTAACAGGGATACCAGAGGAGTTCGCCATCCACCGGTTGAATGTTTACCCGGATTTAAAGCCCATAAGGCAAAAGAAAAGAGCCTTGGCAGCAGATCGGGTAGAATTCGTCCGGGCGGAGGTGAGAAGGATGCTGGATGCAGGAATGGTAGAAGAAATTACTTATCCTGAATGGATCGCCAACCCGGTCCTAGTGAAAAAGCATGACGGGTCATGGAGGATGTGTATAGATTTTACAGATTTAAACAAGTGCTGCCCAAAAGACAGTTACCCGTTGCCCTCCATTGACCAACTAGTGGAAGCTATAACAGGCTACCAGCTTCTAGCCTTCTTCGACGCACACCGGGGATACCACCAGATCGTCATGGCCCCGGAAGACCGACCAAAAACCTCTTTTATCACTGATTTTGGTACTTTTTGTTACAGGAAGATGCCATTCGGTCTTAAAAACGCAGGAGCAACATACCAGCGCATGGTGGACCGGGTGTTCAAAAACCAGCTGGGAAGAATCATGGAGGTCTATGTAGATGATATGGTGATCAAAAGCAGGACTCATGACGCTTTTTTGGACGATCTCCGGGAGCTTTTCGTCGTGTTGAGAGAGGTAAACTTGAAGCTAAGCCCGGAGAAGAGTACCATCGGAGTGGCGGCAGGCAAGTTTTTGGGATATATGGTGTCAAACCGAGGAATTGACGTGAACCCGGAAAAGGTTGAAGCGATCCTGAGCATGCCCTCCCCGAGCAAGGTGAAAGATGTACAGCGCTTAACCGGGTCCCTGGCGGCGTTAAGCAGATTCTTGTCCCGGGGAGCAGAGAAGCAGTTGCCTTTTTTCAACATTTTGAGGCGAGCAAAGAAGTTCGAATGGACTCCCGAGTGCGAGCGAGCTTTCAAGGAGTTGAAGGAGCACCTGGGTAAACTCCCCACTTTGTCCAAACCGGTCCCGGGGGAAGAATTGTTTTTGTATCTGGCAGCCACGGATCAGGCTATAAGTGCGGCCTTGGTTCGAGGGTCTGGGAGAGCGCAGAACCCGGTGTATTTTGTAAGTAGGGCTCTTCAAGGACCGGAGACGCGTTATTCTTCACTAGAACGTTTGCTGCTGGCACTGGTGCACGCATCCCGGAGACTTCGCCCGTACTTTCAGGGTCATCCTATCACAGTTCTCACAAATCACCCACTTAAGCAAGTCATGCTGAAACCAGAGGCATCTGGCCGAATGATGAAGTGGGCGATAGAGTTGGGAGAGCACGAAATTACTTATCAAGCCAGGAAGTCTATCAAGGGCCAGGCTTTGGCTGATTTCTTGGTTGAGATGGCGGAAAACACAGTGGAGGACCTGGGAGAAGGGGAACCGGAATGGAAGTTACACGTAGATGGTTCCTCCCATGCCGGGGGGAGCGGTGCCGGGGTAGTGCTGGTCAGTCCTGGTGGCAAGGATTATCGGTATGCGTTGCAGTTTGAGTTTAAAACCACCAATAATGAAGCTGAATATGAAGCTCTCCTTGCCGGATTACGCCTAGCCCGGGAGACAGGTGCCAAAGTGATACAAGCTTACAGCGATTCGGCCATTGTGGTCCAGCAAGTGAATGGGGAGTATGAAGCAAAAGAAAGAAGTTTGCAGAAATATTTGGAGGCGGTGAAGTTGATGATGCAGGGTTTCCTCCGGGTGAACCTAACACAGGTCCCCCGGGAGGAAAACTGTCAAGCGGATGCATTAAGCAAGTTGGCTTCCTCAGAGCTCAAGCCAAGTCAGGACCGGAATCTGTATATGGAGATGGTATCAACCCGGGGATATGAGCAGCCAAGCCAAGTTGCGGCAGTGCGTGAAGCCGAATCTTGGATTACACCCATCCGGGAGTACTTGGAGAATGGAACGCTGCCAGACGACAAGGTGAAGGCCCGGAAAATCCGGGTCAAAGCACCCCGGTATACCGTCCTGGACGGGGAGTTAATCCGGAAGGGATATCTCCAACCTTGGTTGAAGTGTGTGGATGGAGAGGAAGCACGCCACCTCTTGAAAGAAGTTCACGAGGGCCCTAATGGAAGCCATCAAGGGGCCCGAACAGTAGCTCGGAAGATCATGTGCACGGGGTATTACTGGCCAACGCTATTTGAGGATGCTCAAAAGGCAGTCCGCTCCTGTCAGCAGTGCCAGAAATTTGCACCCCTGATCCATGTGCCACAGGGGGAGTTGATCGGGATATCAGGAACTTGGCCCTTCATCCGATGGGGTTTGGACCTGGTAGGCCCCTTTCCAACTGCTCCGGGAGGTTTCAAGTACTTGATAGTGGCAGTTGACTATTTCAACAAATGGGTAGAAGCTGCTCCTCTGACAAACATTAGGGGAAGTACGTGCGTAAAATTCTGCTGGAAGAACATCATCTGTCGCTACGGAATTCCCCGGTTCATAGTGACAGATAACGGGGCGCAGTTCGAGAATGATCCTTTCAAGTCCTGGTGCAAGGAGTACGGGATTGAACAGAAGTTGACCTCGGTCTATCACCCACAGGCTAACGGGCAGGTTGAAGTGACCAACAGGACCTTGGTTAACGGGATCAAGACGCGACTCCAGGGGGCAAGAGGAAACTGGGTTGATGAACTCCCAAGTGTCTTATGGGCAAGTAGAACGACAGAGAGCTCCGCTACAGGCGAGTCCCCCTATAGCTTGGTTTATGGGGCGGAGGCGGTCATCCCGGCTGAAATCGGAGTTCCCAGCCTCCGATCAAAGACCCCGGATGAGCAGACAAACCAGAACGACCGACTCCTGGATCTAGATTTACTGGAAGAGAAGCGAGAAAAAGCAGCCCTGCATGAGGCCCGGGTGAAGGAACGGGTAAAGAAATACCATGACAGAAGGGTTCGCAAAGAGCAGTTTATCCCGGGGGAGTGGGTGATGCGCCGGAATGACAAAAGCCAGCAGGTTGCAAGCGGGAAGTTAGCCCCCAACTGGGAGGGGCCTTACAAGGTGGTAGCAGCCCACCCCGGGGGAAGTTATGAACTGCAGGACAAGGCCGGGAAGAAGGTCCCGAGACACTGGAATATTGCAAACCTACGTAGGTACTATGCTTAGATTTTCCTATGTATTCACCCCTCTGGCATGGATTATGCCTAGGACGGTGGCAGAGAAGCGGCACTGGGACCCCTGGCCAGGATTGAGCCTGGGTTGTCCCGTGGCCCGCAGTTGCATTTTTTCATTTTTATTTATGAAGATTATCTTTCGAGTTAGTATTTCCCCTTAAGTACAGTTAACCCCGGCCGCTTGAACAAGCGCTCGGGGGGCTAGAGCAAGTCGATCCGGGAACGCTTGAATAAGCACCCGGCGGGCTAGGGCAAGAATATACGGGATGCTTGAACAAGCACCCGGAGGACGACCTAGGCACGCTTGAATAAGCGACTGAAACGAATATTTGAACAAATATAAAGGAAGGGCAATATGACAATCAAATCATTAACTTATGATTAAAAATTACAACATTTACAAGTTTGAAACTTGAAAAACCTAAACAAAGCTAACAAAGGGAAGGAGGACCGTCCCAGCTAATAGGAGAGTCCGGATCATCTTGGGTTCCGGGGTGATTTGGCCGATTATTAGCAGCAGGAGAGTTCGCCGGGTTGTTAGGAACATTGCTCCCCGGGACATTGGGGGTTGCAGCTGGATGAGTACCGGACGGACCGGCTCCCGAGGGACCAGCTCCCGAAGGACCAGCTCCCGAAGGACCAGCCCCAGAGGTAACTTCGGCATACGGGTCGAAGTCGTCGTCCGAGGATGAAACCTCGGGAGATGGCGTCCGTTGGCGAGCTCCAATGATAACGGGTCCTTGGGCGCGGGGGGATTTTTTCTTTTTTGTAGCAACGACTTTGCTTTTACCTTTCCCCCTTTCCCGGGCCAGACGCCTTTCTTCTTTAGCAGCGTCTTCACGGGCAATGTAGGCCCGGATTCTGGCGGCGTCCTCACGGAGTCTAGACACCTTCCGGGCGGACTCTTCCGAGTCAACTGAAACACGAAACCCGAGATACCTTTCAACGGTGAAATCAAGGGAAATCCGGCTCGGCAGAAGTACCAGGGACGGGGGGAGATATTGTCCCTCCCTTTGACGCTGCCACCAAGCTGCAGCTTCCTCGAAAGCGGGCCGGTACCGAGACTCGGGGTCGTTCCAGCCCATCCGGAACATGCGCACTAACAATGCAGAGACCTCCCGGGGAAAATTAGCGTAGAGAGGGGAGAAACCCGACCTAGACGCAACCCTGTCAGGTGATAAGTCAGCTGCAGGGTTACTAAATTTTCCCTCCACCTAGACGCCAGTTCCCGGTTCTCTCTTTCCAACATCAGATTCCTCCTAAGGGGATCGCCCCGCCTCTCTAACCACTTGAGCTTGTCGCAGTAAAATGGAAGTTCAGACCACACAAGGTCAAATTCCTCCTTGAGACGAGATTTGAAAGCGTCATGTTCGGCTTGTAGCATTGAAATAGTCTTGTCTGCATCCAGAACAGCGTTTACTCGGTCTCGAGCCAGGGATTGACACCGGGAAAGGGATCCAAACTGATTGGATATCTCTCTAAGTTTGGTTACTAGAGAAGTGACATCCGGGAACTCATCGATCACTGATCCTATCCCGGAGTGGACGAGAAGATACCGGGTCTGAATGCCGTCCAGTTGCCAGCGACTCAACTGTTCTTCCAGTTCCCCACACCGGGGGCATGGTTTGTCGTTATCCGAGGTCGCCCTGGAGGGAACTGCACCCGGAGGGTTATCCCGGGGCTATATAAACAAAACACAACGGTTTTAGATTTAGAATTAAAACAAGGCTGAGTTTATAACTTAGATAAAAAAGTGGAAGTCACAAACTCAAACAAATCATAAAGATTGGGAAAGTCATAGCAAAATGATCAACCCGTAAAAGAGAGAACGAAAATATCAAATAAATAGATAATGTAAGGGTTACAAAATAAAGGAGAGAGACTCTTACGTCATTGGAGTCATCGCTCTCGTCCCCGGAGCCACTTTCTCTCCCCTGAATTACAAAAGGGAACAGTTCAGGGAAGGTGCTTGGGGGAAACCAGAAAAAGAAAATAACAGAATTAAAAAACAATAGAAGGACGAAGAGACTAAGTGTCTATGTTTACTTCATCCTCATCATCCTCATTCCCGGGAGACTGCTCTTCCTCTTGGGCCTTGCCATTCCCTGGGGACAGTTCTTCCTCCCCCTCCTCGTTCGCCTGAACCGGCTCGAACTCCTGCTCTGGGATCGGGGACTTAGCATTTTCTTCATCGGAATCCCCATCTTCTCCATCCGAGGTCACCGGGGTCTCGATGGCAGCAAGATTGGCCACGTCATCTGGCCCCGGATCCGCCCTGTCCTCAGCCAGTTTGGCGGCGTCGCCGGCATAGGCGATGACGTCTTGGGGATCAACACTCCGGGCTCCCTCAAACACTTCAAGTACCCCGGGAACAATCCCGTCGAGACCATCCTTCATTAGCCGGTCCGCCGCATAGTTAAAGCGATCGTTGGCTTTGGGGCGATACCAGGCGTCTCGGAATGCGTCCCGGCTTTCCCGGGGGATGAATCCCCGAACGGCAGAGTACGCGGCATGCAAGGCGGTTTCGTTAGAGATGTCGCAGAGGGACATCATCTTTTTCTCGAATGAGCGGCTCTTCAAAACCCGGTCGGTGAAAGCCCGGCAAAGAGCCTCTTGCTCCGGGTCATGCCGCGCTTGCTGTCCTTCTTCACCCGGGACAGAACCTTGTGCACTTCGGATAGCTCCTTGTACAGAGAAGCGTTTTGTGACCTCAGTTGGTCAACGTCCCGGGAAAGATCCTCCGACAAAGAGTCACATGCCCGGTTGACCAATTCTCGAAGCCCAGGAAACTCGAGTAGTTTGGAGGCATGATCCTATACGAAGAATTAAAACACTTAGAATAAAACTACAATACGAAGAGTTAAAATGTTAGAATAAAGAACAAATACCTGAGAGTCATCCAGCAAAATGCGCTGGGAAGGGATGTCTCCCCGAATTTCCGGGACACGCTGAAGGCTGCTGTCAGCCGTCGACTCCTTCTCCTTCCGGGGAAAGCGGGATGAACCCTCGGAATGAGGCTCAGACTTCTTCTTCTTATGGGGAGGCCCCCCGGGAATAGGAATAGCAAACGCTAATCGTCGACCCTCTGCCGGAGGGACTACAGTGGACCCAACGGAATTCCCGGTGCCCTTCTCCCCGGATTTCCCCTCCCCGGATTTTCTTTTTTTGGTGTCTTTGACCGTCTTCTCGGTCTCAGAGTGGCCCTTCTTGGACTTCCCGGAAGTCCCTTTACCTTCTCCCTCTCCGGACTTCGACCCTCCCGGGGCTATCGCTGGTCGGGGAGATATGGCTAAGGCCAGACAACAGATAAAATAAGCTAAATACAACTAGAAGAAAAAGTATAGTTAATAAAATTAACTAAGGAAATTGAGAAAATTACCAAGGCTCCGTTTGGCATACAAACGGCGGCAAGTGAACACTTCCGCTGGATACGCCTCCCGGGGAAACTCGTAGCCCCCCGCCCTCTGGAAATCCTTCAGATTAACAAACTGCTTGACAATTAAGTCATAACTGTCAGATACCTGCCGGAATTGGGCCGGGGGGAGTGCCGCCTTGGTTTCAGCCTTCCTCTGCTGGTTCCATGACGGGACTGGATACTTCTCCACGTCGAAGGTGAAATAGCTGTTCATCCAGTCGCTCGTCTTCACTGACTCGAGCCTCCCGGAGCAGATCATCACCGTCTTGTTTCGGCGCAGAGCATTAAACACTCCCGGGACGAAGGTCGCGGCGAGATAGTAGAAGCATCGAAATATATCCACAGTCCCGGTTATGCCAGCCCGGTTGCAGGACAAAAGAAAGGCTATCATGACGCTGACAGCGTTGGGATGCAACTGCGCTGGAGAGATGTTATAGTACTTTAGGTAGGCGGAGTACAGAGGAGGGAGGGGAAAAGTGAGCCCATGTAGAAGGTGGTGCCGGGGGACGCACGCCCGATCCTTCATGTCGCCGGAGTATGGCTTCAACTCCGCGTCGTATGACAGAGGCACGTACATCTTCTTTACGACCTCCTCTAATGCCTCATGAACCGGGGTCATCCCGGGGTCTTTCGGATCGGCGGGCTCCGGGGCTCCATAAGTCACTATAGATTTAGTCGTCATCAGACCTTTGCCGCCTGATGGAGTAGGAAGGGGGAGGTCGTCGATATCAAGAGAGTGCTCCTCCACCGGGGTATGAACCTTGTTACTCATATCGAAAAGCTAAAGAGGGAGAAAAAGGGAACGGAAAACGAGAGGAAAAGAGGACGAAAAGAAGGAAAGCGACAGCACGTAGAGGATGAAAAATGAAAATGAAAATTTTGAAGAGGTATTTATAGGGAAGGATACATAGAATTTCTTGAAGTTGGGTAAAGTAAACTCAGCATCCAAGAAAAGGTAATAATGAGCATTAATTAGGGAACAGGCAGCGAGGAAGCACGCGCGTTGTAGCACACGCGCGGCGCGTGGTGATACGGGCCCGCACAAACCGTGACCCGCTATTTTCCTATCAGAGACCCAGCCTTCCGGGCCACGCCCCGGAAGCCAGGGTCTCGGGGGGCTAGTGGTGATATGGGCTAAGGCCCATATCCTGGTCCAGCGGATATACTGGCAAAGGAGAAGAAAGGGTTAAGCCTAGCAGTGGTCCTCTCATGACATCAGCTATCTTGGACACACCCGGGGTAAGGACCACTTAGCTTAAAACCCTCTCTGATCCTCTCCATTATAAATAGAGGAGCGACCAACAGTGATAGGTATGTTTTATCAGACTTAAATACTCTCTGTATTTATTCATATTCTCTCTCCTCTGTAAAAAGCCCTACCTTCATCATCACGCCGGAGCGTCTACCCTCGGGAGACCCCGGGGGCTTTGTTTTGCAGGGTTCAGGTGAGAGATTGGCCGCGGGCTAGGATTCCAGCTTTCCCCCGGATCACCTTGTACCGGAGCTGGTATCCCGGAGCTTACTGGTAGCATCAAGCTCATCAGTAATACTATCATCAATAGACAACATTTCATCAGAAAATAAATTTTCATAAAAGTTACATGCCTCTCATCCAAGAAGTAAATTTTATTGAAATCAAAATTTAACTAAATTCATGTGATTATCATTTTAGGGAGAGTATCTTTCTTCCAAGATTTCTTCCAAACGTATTAAACCATATAAATCATTAGGGAGAGTATCTTTCTTCCAAGATTTAAAATTAGACACCGGTGACATTCCGATAATATATTTTATCCCAAGAAATCTGTTTTTAGTAAAAAGATCGATGCATATATATCATCAAATAGCCCCTAAATTCTCTTTTGTAAAGTAAATGCATTTCATTCAATAATTTTTTGGATCCTAAACTAAATTCCTTATCAAGATTGATTTTATTATCAAAGAAAAAAAAATTGGAAACTTATAGTCAACTCATGATAACATAATTATTCAAATGTATCTTGTAACTTATGTGAACTACAACACTCTTAAAACTAATCGGTAATGAGATTGATGCAAAATGTAATATTGAACAAGAATATCTTATAAAATAATAAATGAGTATCTCTAACTACATCGATCTGAGACTTACCCAAACAAGTTTTGTTGAATGCTCATACGATTACCATATATCACATTCACATATTTTTAACTATATATGAGTCAAGAACTGTGTGACATAGAAATACGTATTTTCTTGAATTGATACAACCCTTTATTTGTGTAGTTCTCAGTGTTTTAAAAATCTTACAAATTAAACATTTCATCTCACATAATGTCAGAATTTTATAAGCTGCGCAGTTTTTCCATGACTTATTACGTGCGAAATATATGTGCACGTGGGTTTGTTACACTTTACGTGCAAGAATAGTTCGAGTGAAATAAATATAATGTGCAAGATATTTATTATATTCGTACACAATTAAGCACGGTTGGTTTCGAACTCTTGACCACACATTTGGTTCTCGACTTTGAGCAGACAATCAAAGCATCATTTACGTCATTACATGTCTTAGACTTGGAACGTCAACTGTTCTTTGTGGATGTCTGAAATCCGGCCAACCTCGCATGTTCCCGGTAGAAGTCACGGGCTTCTTCAAAGGATTCAAACTCCTTGTCTTTCACGGCCTCCAGACTCGTAGATGCACCTCCATGTTCTTGAGGTCTGTATTCCTATTCAACATCGGAATCGGGATCATATTCCTCCGACGACATCCTGTTCAATTAAATGACATATATTTCATGAGTTCAATTTTTTCAGAAAAAGGCTATTGACTGAAATGCATGCTTAGATCTTTTCCAAATTGAATGTCATAGCAATATTTATAGATAAATTATTATTATTATAATTAGAGTGCGTGCTTATAACGTGCATTGCACGGTGAACTTAATCTCTTATAAGTGTACTTTTGAAAAATGTGACAATAAAATAATGAATATAATACCAATTTCATCGAATTTAAAAAGCGAAAAATTTTACTAATATCATGATATTAGTAATAAAGTGTCCATTGATAAAAGTCGTGCACCCTAATTTTTATAATATGTTTTCCTTAAAACACATTTTTGAGTTATTAAAAAATATTTTTAAGCGAATGTATATCAATCGAAACTGTAAATCTCACATTACATGTTACTGATACTTGAAACGCGACACAAATTTTCCGCACGAGAAAATTGTTTTACATGCACAGTTTGGTAAATCGATAATTGAAACTCAATTTTGCACTGAAAGTGACTGGGGAGCTACATTAATAAGACCAAACACAGAGTTTGTATTCATTAACAGTTGCCATCATTTAGCCCTAGCTCACAAACACCTTGAGCTTTATCGGACCTGCCGTATAACTTTCAAGTCTGCTCCAGCTCCCGTTTCCCACCACACAACTACTTGTATATTTTTTAATGCTGACACATAAGTAACAACAACACTATTTTCTCTAAATATAGCAGCAAAAAGAAAAAATGACCTTTTGAGTCTCAAGTAGGGAAATTTTGTACGATCTAATTCTAAAAGGGTAGACTGGCCTAGTCAAAATTTATTTTATCTCATTTAAGATTCACTTGTTATTATGGCCAAGGAGTTAGCCTTTACAATATCTCTTTAAAAATATAATATGAATTATTTAGGTGCAATTCACTTTGATTAGACTAGTTAGGATAGCTTTAATAACTGTTCTCAGTCTCCAAAGTGTCTTGTATTCCTTCTTTATAATATTGAGTAGCACTACGAAATCCATTTCCACCTGCACTCTCTGATGATTACCAAAATATGGTTCCAAGCCGATAGCTAAAGCTATAGCTTCTATAGCTATACCTTCAAGAAATGTGCTTTATCATACAAACCCTACCAAAGACATATCTCTTAAAATACAATATTCTCACGTCTTTTCATATCTCAAATAATAAACATTATAGTTCAGTTTGATAAAGTTGTCACCAAAGAGTTTCCAAGAAATCATCATGTCCAGCGTAGATATCTTCCCTGGGTGCGTATGAATGTATTAAATCATATAAATTATTAGGGAGAGTATCCTTCTTTCAAGATTTAAAATGAGATGCCGATGACATTCCGGTAATATATTTTATCTCAAGAAATCTGTTATTTGTAAAAATATCGATACATATCATCAAATATCCCTACATTCTCTTTGTAAAGTAAATGTATTTCATACAATAAAGTAAATGCATTTCATTCATGAGTTTCAATAATACTCAATTCTATATAAGATTGATTTTATCAAAAGAAGAAGAAAAAATTTGGAAATTTATAATCAACTCATGATTATATAATATCAAAATGTATCTTGTAACTAATGTGAACTACAATACTCTTAAAACTAATCAATAATGAGATTGGTTCAGAATGTAATATTGAATAAGAATATCTTATCAAATAACAAATAAGCATCTCTAACTACATCAATCCGAAAGTTGCCCAAGCAATATTGGTTGAATGCTCGTTCCATTACCATATATCACTTTCTCATGCCTTTAACTATGAGTGAAGAATTGTGTGACATAAATATACATTTTTTCTTGAATTAATACTATCCTTTGTGACAATCTCAGTGTTTAAAAATCTTACAAATTAGACATTTCATCTTGTACTTTGTCAAAATATTTTAAGCTGTACATGTGACGTGAGTTTGACCCTGTCAAATTCAGGTTAAATTCTGCACATTTCAGTTAAGTTGAGCTCATGACTTCAGCAGAATTCAGCGGACTTCAGCAGAATTCAGCGGATTTCAGCAGACTTGAGTAGATTTCAGCGGATTTCAGCAGATTTCAGCGGACTTCAGTAGATTTCAGCGGATTTCAGCTGGCTTCAGCAGACTTCAGCAGGGTTCAGCTAACTTCAAAAAAATTTATCTGTTTTCACTAAATTGATTTTGATTAATAAAATTTCCTACGATTCAAAAATGTCAATGAAATACTTTTGTTTTGATTTATCAAATGAAGTTACTTGTGAACAAATGTTTCTTCAATATATATATTTTTTTAATTTATCAAATAAAGTTACTTTTAGTAGTTCTAATTTATACTCGAAATTAACAATTCAACAATAAGGGCCTGTTTAGTACAACTTATCTGAATATATTTTCAGTTCAGTTCAGTTCAGTGCATTATACTTTAATTAAAATTCAATTGAAATAAATATTAATGATTTGGTCCAGTTCAATCCAATTCAGAGAAATTGTAATTTATTTCAATTCAGTTCCCTGAAAAATATAATTTGACGATTTTAAGTTTATATTGAAAATTCAGTTCATTTTAGTTAAGTTTAGTTCATTTCAGTTAAGTGTACTTTAATTCAATTCTATTTTATGTTCTTGAATTGAGATTAACTAGTTTAATTTTGAATTGTGTTAATATAATTTCTTGTAAACGGGTTAGCTAGTTATCCCGAACTTGCAGTGGAGCGGTTTATAGCAACCGCACCCACACCCAGACACTTTTTATAACAATAATTTATCATTTGATGTTATGTTATTTGAGGCTATTAATTCTAGATTAATTAATTTTAATTTAGTTTAATACACTTCTTTGCGGCTTGTACACATTTTTTTTTTTGCACATGTATTTTCAATTTTATCGTGGCTGAGGAACCAATAAACCACACTTGGAAACGGTATACGTGTGATAATTATAGTTCTCCAATTTCGTAATATAATTTTTGTGATGATAATGGTATAAAACTCTTTGTAATTCTAGTTGACACATTAAAAATAAGATTATGCCTTCGATTTTATTACAGAAACCTCGAACATTTCACATGCACACAAAATATATTAACTAGAATTAATATTGCTGATCATTGCTCCATTAATTAGAATTAGTCAATATTTTTCTGAACTGAATTGAATTTAAGTATAACTTAAATTAATTTCAATTTGGTGCGTGACACACTCACTGAGAGGTCCTCTTCCCCCTTTTTCTCCCGCACAGTCCCCTTCCCCACACCTAGATCTAAAACCTGGCGGGGTGACCGCCGGCGCTCCGCCGCCGATCTGGTCACCCCTCCCACCCCTCAACCAATAAACTTCTAAATCGCCCCTCCTAATCCCTAAACCAGAAATTCCATTTTCTATCGACAAACAACAGATCGGGCTTCTGTCTTCCGATGCTTGCACAACTCCGGCGCCCCCTTCCTACAATGATTGGCCCCTTGGATCGGGTTGCAACCGCGTCCAGGGTTTACGGCCGACGCAGTCAATGGATCCGAAACCACCGAACGGCAACCTTGTAGGCGAGTCTTAGACGGCTCCGGCTAGACCTGTGTCGACACGGCTTCCCCGTCGACAAAGATGGCGCGACGATGGCGATCTCTACTTTCGGAGGCAAGTCCAACCATGTCCGGTTCGGCCGGCCTGGTCGAACCGGTTGGCCTGGTCGGGTCGGAGCGATTCCGGTCGGATCATAGCAGCAGGGTCGGGTCAACAGTCGGGTGGGCAATGGATCGGTCAGGCTTCCATGGATCTGGACCATTAGATCGAAGAGGTGGTTTTATTTCTTTTTTTCCTTTTATAAAATTTACTGTCTTGTTTTTTAGGTATATGTGTATTGATGTTTGTACTAAAATATGGGATTTAATGTGATTTGCTAATCTTAGTTTTCTGACGGGTCCTTTTGCTCAGCAAAACTTTGATTAGTTTCAGATCTAGTTTGCACAGTTAGGAGAAATCTAAGTCACAATATTTTGAATAATTACTGTTGGCGACACTGTTTCTAGATTTGTAGACCGATTAAGTTTTAAACTTATATCGTGTTAAATTGCATTTGCTTTGTCCAATATTTGGCCGTCAGCCAATCAGACCAGGATTGGTTGGAATTGCTCTAATACAAATATTAATATACATATATCTGTTTTTTAGAGGGATAAGATTTGGAGTGGGTCTTTTTGCAAAACTATCTTGACTAATTTATGGAGTATCCTTGCCTATTTGTTTGTCATGTCCCTCCTAACCCGTACTGGAGGGAGGGAAGACCCTTTGGGTTTCAGTCTGTGCAATACAGTAGAGGAGAAATCCAAGTCATTTGTAGCTTTGACGGCTTACTAATGGCATTTTTGTGCATAAACTCTGTAGATTCTGAGTATTCTATACTGCAGAGTTAAGGATATTATACTTGTCAGGTAGTTAGATGCCCTTGGGTATTAGATCTAGGTATTCTTACGATGTATGCCTGTTTTAGTAGTTCATGCCACCCCGAGGCGGAGTAGTAGTACGGCTTTGCTGGAATCACTCTGTACCTCATCAAATTGCCACAGAAATCTCAAAAAGATTTCATGTGTGAATTGGGTTTAACCAAACCCGATCATGTACTTTTATCGCTTTTAAGTAGGGCTGAGGAGCCGTGAATAATCCTCCCGTCCACTTGGATGGTTTTGAGTTAAAAAAAACTTAATTTAATTTAATTTAAAAATACTGAACTGAAATGTAAAAAAAATGTAAAAATATATATTTGACTGAACTGAAATATTACTTTTTCGAAGTATCATATATTGTTTGAATATATGTCGAATCCTAATTTCCAAAGCCATTTATAATGGCTGATTTACCTTTAAAGGAAATTACCGTTATCAATTAGCAACGTTTCGTTGAAAGTGTCTCAATTCCAGAATCCTTTAGGACTCACCCAGAAACGCTCACAACGCTCCCAACCCCCCCCCCCTTTTTACAGAACTCGCCGGGGAGGCTCCGGCCGGCGTCCCTCGCCGGTCGGAGGTGACCTCCCCTCCCCCTCTCCTCCTAAACTTATAAAAGTCTAAACCACCCCTCCCCAACCCCTCAAAACCCGACCTTTTTTCAACTCCGATCAATTACAACATTTTTCCGGCTACCTCCGATGATCGGTTTTCGACCGGATCTGTGGCTTCTGAGTACGGATCTGGGCTTTCCATCACCGACGAAGCTCAACGAATTTTCCGGCAGACGTCACCGGATATCTAGAGCAGGGCAGCAGATTTTCTCAGTCCGACGTGATGCCGGCCAAGCTAGGAGAGGGAGGAGTTAGTCATCCTGTTGAGATGGAGGGGGTATCAGCCGCGACGCCGCGCGCATCCGCTCTACACCACGCGCCTCCGGCAGAATCTCGTGCGCAGGCGAAACGCAGATCTACCGGGCGCGTGTTCTCACGCGCCGAAGCGCCGCGCGTGTTGGTCACGCGCCACACGTGCCGCCTCGCCCAGGTGCCCGCGCGTGCAGTCCACGCGCCGCCGCGCCGGAGTTTCTTTAGTTTGTCTGCCTCTTCCCGACTAAAATGGGTTATTTCTATTTTCCTTTTTTCCCCTTTTTTCTCTATTTTTTAGACCTTTTAGACTTTATTTTTCATTTAAATACTAGGGGATATGCTTAGTAATGGGTCTTTTTGCTCAAATATGGGACACGTATGCTGTCTGCCAATTTCTTGCTCTATCAACGGGTACTAGTTTGTTAGAGCAAGTTGGCTTTCGATCTGATGTTGTATATGGACAGGAGAAATCCAAGTCGGTTAGTAGTATTCTACTTTCTTTCCGGCGATTTCATTGTAATTAGATTTGTAGACAGGAGGGATTGAATCATCACTTGATTATCCACTCTGGTTCGCGTTAGGCATCATACGGATGCCCTGATTCTTTAGAAGCAACCGGGAAGGTCTCCTACTGGCCCGAGGGGGTATCATCAACGTTTAAAGAGACTGACCAGGGAGCAACTGGAGTTTTAGGGGATCGTCCGATATCACTATCAGTCTGCAGTCAGCCAGTTCGACCCGGATTGGTCGAAAGAGCCGCTGATGGCGACTATATTCACATGTTTAATACCCCCTTGTATTTTTTCATCATTTTTAGGTAGGATTTAGATGGGTTATTACCGGCTCTTAGTACTTTTCGTTAGGATACAGAGAGAGTTTTTATAACTCTTTTTGTAATCGCACTAGTTGCCTCCTATTTTTGGGAGTTATCTGTATTAACTTTTAAGTCATTTACGGTCTGGGGATGCCAAATATAAACTCGTTCCACTGATTTCTTGGTGGTTTAGCGTTAAAAAAAAAAAAAAAAAAAGTGTCTCAATTCCTAAATGTATATCATAATCCATAAGTTAGCAAGTAATATACAGGTCGAGAGAAGAAGACATTTAGAGAAAACAAAAGTTAGCACAATCTCCGTCACGGCAAATATATTTACTACGTATGAAAGAAATTTACTTCTTTGTTCACTGTTAATATTTCACGAAAAGTCTATTTCAAGTCTAGGAATTAAAGATCTAACCATTTAGGAATAGACAATGCAATAAACTGATGATAATTTGTAAATATTGTTTATGCTAACCTTTATTCGATCAGATAATCCTGGGGGGGTTTTCCGAATTGATAAAGGTGAAAATGTTTTCATGAAAATTAATATACTTAACAACAGCTTTAAGGTGACTTTTTTCATCACGTGTTTGGAATGGATCATATCAGCAAACACAAATCCAGGACTTTTCTGTTGCGGATTTCTCACCACAAAAACAACAACGTATGTTTCAGTAAAAAAACTCAATTTAATTGGCTGAGTTTTCATATCGGATAGTTTTTCGGCAGATTTCATATTTAATATAATAAAGGACTTTCACAGAACAGCATGGAAGACATCCATTGGATGCAGCTCAGAGATGTGATGATGCTTCTGCAGTAGGAGCAAAGCTCCATAGTGAAGAGGAAGAGCTAGAGCAGCATCAGTAGGAGTATTTGTCTGGTGCAATTCAGAGAAACTCAAGCTTGATGAGTGGAGGAGGGGATGAATTTGAAGCAGCCTGATGTGAGAACAGTGTAGTATGGGCTCCATGAAACTGTGATTAACTATCACAGTTGATCTGCATATAAAATCAGACATGTCAGTCAAAACATTGGGATATTCTGACAATCGGGATGTGCCTTGCATCCATGGAAAGCAAGCCCTTAAAATTTGGATGCAGTGAAGACCAAGTGAAAGCTGAATTCCATTTGGAAGTGACAATCAGCTTAGCAAAGGCATCAGAAGATTGATTTCCTTCTGTGAGTGCATGGCTTAGGAGTGTATCTCCTAGGAGTGAGTTGATGGATTCCATGAGATGGAAAAGCTTCCAGTGACTAACAAAACACAGAAGGATTCTTGATCATATTAATAGTCTGCAAACAGTCTTACCTAACAGAAGGATTCTTGATCATATTAATAGTATGCAAACAGTCTAACTCTACAATGATATGTTGTGAATGATCTTGTCCCGCTTGGATTGCAGATTCTATTGCTAGAGTTTCAGCTTGTAGTGGTGACCGATCATCAACAAAGATGCGGTTGGAACTGTCGAGCCCGCCACAGCTCAAACTAGTATAATATTGTCCGCTTTGGGCAAGGTTCAAATCTCACACGATTTTAAACATTTGGTAAATCCCCAAAAAACTTTATACTAGTGTGGTAACACTGGTGAGTCTATTCTTTATAAGAAGAGGAGTGGCTCTATCCGCTTCCGCTGTGGGACTTGGATTGACCATACCCAACAAATGCCCCTTGCTTTTAAGAGTTCACCAAAGAAATCTCTGATAATGATTCATATCCCAACTTCACCTTGAGACCATGATTCATCAACATTAATTTTCACCATCAACCCAGTAGGGCGGAGCAAAATCATGGAGTTTTAAAAAACTATTAATCTACTGAATCGTCTGGGAGCATCCCAAAGGCGGGTCTTCTTCTCCTTTGGTCCATTTAGCTAAGCCAAGTGAGTCACCGATAAAACTGACATCCGATAGACCGAGTCTTACTACTTCCAATAAAACTTCTTTGCATGCGCTGGCGGAGCCAGGGGGTTGCCGGAGGTGGCGGCGGTAACCCCCAAATTTTAGATTTTAAGGGTTAATTACTGTACCTCGGGCGGTAATACGGTAGAATTGTAAAGGAGAGCAACCTCCAATGTGTTGAAACATAGCTATTTAGCAACGCCGTGAATTCCGGTCGGGTTCCGCCACTGTTTGCATGCCAAGGCTCTGCTAGCTGTCGATCACTCACGCCCGTCTCTCTAACGGACATTTCCCTATAAATGCCCCGTCTTCTGCTAAAACAGGAACACCCAGTCCTGCCGAGAAATTGTGAATATATTTGCATCAAAGAACACCCTTTTTGTGTCGTCGGGTGGGCTGAGCAATGCGTGTTGGTGCAGCTCTTCTGATTGTCGCTCCGGCCATCAGGGCCGGACCTGGTGCATGGTGCAGTGCAGGCTGTGCTCCCGCACAGGACCCAAAAATTTAAGGGCTCCAAAAAAATATTTAGGTGTATTATTTATATGTACTTTTTTACTTTTTAAAAATTATAATGATTGGAGTTATTTTCTGAAGGGTCTTTTAACAGTTATTTTAAATTTTTTCTTTGAATTTGGGTATTTTAATTTTCTTGAAAAACTTTTTCTTCTTTAGATTTGGGCCTTTTAAAATTTAAAATATTTATCAAACTAATTTTAATGTTTTGGATAAACATTGAATCCCAATATATTATTTTTAACTAGCGTGATTGGACTGCACGTTGTGTGGCATTTTAACATACTTTTCAATAACTATTTAATCCATTCCTCAAAAACCTAATAAGAATAGCTGTTTGATCCTAATATATTTCCCCAATCATCATATACCATAATTTTTTGTTTTTTGGCAAAATCTCTAGAAAGTCCAACTTTCCTAAATGCTATGGAACTACCACTATATATTTAAACTCAAGTGATACAATTTTGTGTTAAAACATTGATCATGTTAAAATAAACATATAGTAAAACATGTTTTAACGAGAAAATTCAAGAAATTTTATGTAAATATTAAAAAAAATTAAGTGATAAAATATACAATTCAAATTGAATGATACACTACATAAGTTAAAACGTATAAAAACTTTCATTGAAAGTCAGGAAAGTTGGAAGTTTCAAAGATTTTCTCTTGTTTTTTGTTATAATATTTTAATTGAATTTTGACTTTCCTTATATATGGTATTTTCAATTCTATATTACATAATTTATTTATTGAATAAGTAATCAAGTGAAAGATATTATATCGAACATAAATTTTAATTTTCACTAAAATCCCTATTTTTAAAGTTAGATGGACCTTCATTAATTGACTATGTTTGTATTCGAACTTTGAAATTATTAAATAACTTTATGATTCACTAGAAAATTTAATTAATTTATGGTAATGCAGACAGAAGAATGGGCGGCAAAGCATCACAAAAGTATAAAATCTATATATGCCAATTTGTAGAATTATCAAACCTGGGTATTGAAAGGAAATATCCAACGTTGTAGAAGTTTAGTTTACCAATTATATATTTTTTGATTAAACAAATTTTGATCAATGTATTTTGATAAAATTAGGTTAAATTTAAGTACACTAAGTTTATTTTTAACATAGTATATTCACTTGAGTTAAGTTTAGTTTCTCAAATAAAGTAAGAAAAATAGGAGCTAATTATCATTAGGAAGAAAATGATATTTAAACTATCTAATTATTCAAAATATTTTATATACGTCAAATAATATTGTGAAACATTTATATGGGTGGCGATGAGTAAACTAAACCGGCGGAAACTAAATCGATATTATATGACAGAAAAAAAGTAATATATGGTAATATTGTGGCGGTAAAAGGTAAAGATAATATTAAATATGATAAGTAGGTGAATATTGGAAAATAAATAAAACTAAATCGGTAAGTTGTGTTGATATATGAGAATATAAAGAAACTAAATAGAAATGTATAATAATTGTAGACGACGGAATATGGTGATCTTGTGGTGGTTATGTGGTGGGTTTAGTCAAAACTACATAGTTTCATCCTTTTTAATGTTTTTATTAATTTATTTATTGATCGGAGCAATAACTCTTCTAGTTCCCATTAGGATAAATTAATAATATTATTATACTTTTATTATAAAAGGGTCTAAAATTAAATTTTCACACCGGACCTCAAAATACGTTGCACCGGCCATGAGTTTGAAAACTTCGGAGATTCGCAAAGACTGATGCATGGATTAATTCCGGCTCCATTCTCTTGTCTTCAATCAATGCCCTACTCCTCTGGAACCAGATGGCATCGCAGATCATGAGAATCTGCTCGGCCGTTGCTACATCCGTATTCCTTAGCAGTTTGTGTAGCCACATATCTCCCCGACTTTGTCGTTCGGATTCTAAGATTTGCTCTAGAGATGCTGACCTCCAAACAGTTCTAGCATAATTGCAGTCAAAAAATTGGTGAGAAGTGGTGCTATCCTCAACTGAACATAACGTGCACATGTTCGACACCACAATTGTTCTACTCCTCAGATTTTCTGACGTCAGTAATGAGTCCATGCATAACCGCCATGCAAACTGCTTCGCTCGTTGGGGCATTAAAAATTTCCAGAATCTCTTCCAAAACTCCGACAAAGCCACCTGAGAGGTATGGTGGTGGAACTGTGAGTTAGATGTTTCGATAAGAAGATGGTAAGCTGACCGTAAAGTGTATTTCCCAGCCGTTTGAAAATTCCAAGTCCACTCGTCTCTCCTGTTCCGATTCCGCAGCGGGGTGGACCGGATTAAATCAGCATCACATTGTTCAAAGTGAGAAGTTAACAGGTTCTCACTCCACCAACCGGTATCGGGATCAACAAGGTAAGCAACGGTGACAAGCTCCCCTAGGATGGTTTCAGGCCTTCTAATGTTGCTCTTTTTTATTTAATTCAATGAAATTGGTAATACATGTATTCTTCTATTGTCATAATAATTTTCAAAAAGTGGACTAATAAGAGATGAAGTATATCGTGCGTTGCACGATAGAACGTGCGGCAGAACGCACGGTAAAATTACGCTAGTTCTAATAATTATTTTATTAGACTTTAAGTGAATATTTTTCCAAATATTTACTACGTATGAAAGAATTTTACTTCTTTGTTCACTGTTGATCTCACGAAAAAGTCTATTTTAAGTCTAGGAATTAAAGATCTAACCATTTAGAAATAGACAATGCAATAAACTGATGATAATTTGTAAATATTGTTTTTGTTAACCTTTGCATAGATTATATGTATGGAACTCATCATATGGCACCTAATAAAGGCCAATTTATTCAATCAAATAATCCTAGGGTTGTTTTCCAAATTGATAAAGGTGAAAATGTTTTCATGAAAATATAAAAACTTTAAAGGTGACTTTTTTCATCACGTTTTTGGAATGGATCATATCAGCAAACACAAATCCAAGACTTTTCTCTTGCGGATTTCTCACCACAACTGAATGCTTCTATGCAACAACGTAGATTACAGTGAAAAACTCAATTCAATTGTTTGAGTTTTCATATTGGATGGATTTTCGGCTGATTGTTCAGGTGGAATAGTCCATGCATGCCTTTCATGGTAAAGATCTAACTGACATGCGCGCATTTCAATTTCTGAAGTATCATTCGTGATCTTCTTTCTTTTTTTCTTATTTTTTACAAAATGCCAATAAGGGCTCGGTTTGATACATATAAGCATTCACAAATAGATGACAAGATCCATATGAATCAAGATCCGAGGATTTTTTTGTACTACCATCTCTTCTTATTGTGGTTAGAAAGAGATGGCGGGTTCAGAAGTAGAAGCGGGGTGGAGGTCTGGCCCCGGTCGACGCGAGGGTCCTGCTTGTGAGGGATCAACTCCATACCTGGCCACTTGTTCAAGAGAAGGATTTGTTGGAGCGGCACGTTGTGTTGCTACCATGGGCTGAGTTCCACGATAATTTCTACGTCGAGAACGCTGATAAGGGTTCTCCTTAGCAGCGTTGACAGCGGGCTGTCCCAAACGCTCGCTTCTTCAGACGCTGACATGACTACGCAGAATCAAGAACATGAGAAATGAGAAGGTCCCACTGGGCGTGCCAAATTGATGGACGTCCTTATCTACACGTCTTTATTCGGAAAGTTCACGAACAGACCTGCAAAACAAAGTTTTTGGGGTGTCGAGGGGTAGACACTGACTAATTCTAATTCTTGAATGGATCTTGTAACATTTTGCATCACTGCAGCAAGTTCCAACATTTCCGAGAATAAATTCTATGCCTACGACTAATTCCTAGCCAACCTATGGACTTTCATAATACTTTGCAAGAGATTAAGTACATGTTTTTTTCATAATGTGTATCCTTGGCCTAATGCTACCATAAATAAGAGCATTTCTACTACACCAGATTACCCATGTTACAAATAAAGGCCTTATTCTAACAAGGGTTCTGTACAATTCAAATTTAATAGGCACATTCCAGTAGTAAAAGCATATATTCCACAGATCAGAGAATGTCTCTGGTGTAAGTTCAAAAAGATTATGAAAATAAGACCATAGAGCATTGATAAAAGGGCAACTATTGAAAACATGTTGCAGATCATCAGATTTACTCATACAGAAGCCACAGATCGATGCAAAATACACACTATTCTCTTATAATATATCAGTCACGAGAATGAGTCTATTAAGTTGTTCCAGTTAAAGACGGACAACTTTTTGGCACATACTTCGTCCACAAATACTTTTATGAATTGACAAGAAATATTATTGGAACATTCTGAAGAAGCTCATCGGTAATACTATCATCAATAGACAACATTTCATCCGAAAATAAATTTTCATAAAAGTTATATGCCTCTCATCCAAGAAGTAATTTTTATTGAAATCAAAATTTAACTAAATTCATGTGATTATCATTTTAGGGAGAGTATCTTTCTTCCAAGATTTCTTCCAAACGTATTAAACCATATAAATTATTAGGGAGGGTATCTTTCTTCCAAGATTTAAAATTAGACACCGGTGACATTCCGATAATATATTTTATCCCAAGAAATCTGTTTTTAGTAAAAAGATCGATGCATACAGTTAAATCTCGATAAATGAATATTCTTGGGACCATCATAAAAATATTCATTTAGCGAGATTATTCATTTATCGATAAATGAATATATTATTCATATAGACAGTATTGAAGAAATTATATTAATATTACATGAAATATATGCATATGACACTCCCGAAATTTTGTTTGCGGTAAAAAAAATCAAGGATAGGACGAATTTTGGAGGAAAAAAAGAGCAAAGAACTATAGACACATTTTTTGTAAGAGAATAATTTATTGTACGAACATTATTGATCGAAAAAATATATCTTTAATATATATATCTTATGGAATGTGGTGAATATTCATTTATATTTACATAGAGTCTTTAACGATTTTAAAAAAAATTATTCATTAATGCATTTAGCGAGATTATTCATTTAGCCCCTTAGCCCATGTCGGGACCGGGAAAAATTATTCATTTATCGAATATTCATTTATCGAGGTTTAACTGTATATATCATCAAATAGCCCCTATATTCTCTTTTGTAAAGTAAATGCATTTCATTCAATAATTTTTTGGATCCTAAACTAAATTCCTTATCAAGATTGATTTTATTATCAAAGAAAAAAAAATTGGAAACTTATAGTCAACTCATGATAACATAATTATTCAAATGTATCTTGTAACTAATGTGAACTACAACACTCTTAAAACTAATCAGTAATGAGATTGATGCAAAATGTAATATTGAACAAGAATATCTTATAAAATAATAAATGAGTATCTCTAACTACATCGATCTGAGACTTACCCAAACAAGTTTTGTTGAATGCTCAGACGATTACCATATATCACATTTCACATATTTTTAACTTTATATTAGTCAAGAACTGTGTGACATAGAAATACGTATTTTCTTGAATTGATACAACCCTTTATTTGTGTAGTTCTCAGTGTTTTAAAAATCTTACAAATTAAACATTTCATCTCACATAATGTCAGAATTTTATAAGCTGCGCATATTTTCCATGACTTATTACGTGCGAAATATATGTGCACGTGGGTTTGTTACACTTTACGTGCAAGAATAGTTCGAGTGAAATAAATATAATGTGCAAGATATTTATTATATTCGTACACAATTAAGCACGGTTGGTTTCGAACTCTTGACCACACATTTGGTTCTCGACTTTGAGCAGACAATCAAAGCATCATTTACGTCATTACATGTCTTAGACTTGGAACGTCAACTGTTCTTTGTGGATGTCTGAAATCCGGCCAACCTCGCATGTTCCCGGTAGAAGTCACGGGTTTCTTCAAAGGATTCAAACTCCTTGTCTTTCACGGCCTCCAGACTCGTAGATGCACCTCCATGTTCTTGAGGTCTGTATTCCTATTCAACATCGGAATCGGGATCATATTCCTCCGACGACATCCTGTTAAATTAAATGACATATACTTCATGAGTTCAATTTTTTTAAAAAAAGGCTATTCACTGAAATGCATGCTTAGATCTAATTCAAATTGAATGTCATATCAATATTTATAGATAAAATTACTATTATTGTAATTAGAGTGCGTGCTTATAACGTGCATTGCACGGTGAACTTAATCTCTTATAAGTGTACTTTTGAAAAATGTGACAATAAAATAATGAATATAATACCAATTTCATCGAATTTAAAAAGCGAAATATTTAACTTATATCATGATATTAGTAATAAATTTTCCATTGATAAAGGTCGTGCACCCTTATTTTTATAATATTTTTTCCTTAAAACACATTTTTGAGTTATTAAAAAATATTTTTAAGCGTATGTATATCAATCGAAACTGTAAATCTCTCATTACATGTTACTGATACTTGAACGCGACACAAATTTTCCGCACGAGAAAATTCTTTTACATGCACTGTTTGGTAAATCGATAATTGAAACTCAATTTTGCACTGAAAGTGACTGGGGTGCTACATTAATAAGACCAAACACAGAGTTTGTATTCATTAACAGTTGCCATCATTTAGCCCTAGCTCACAAACACCTTGAGCTTCATAGGGCCTGCCGTATAACATTAAAGTCTACTCCAGCTCCTGTTTCCCACCACACAACTACTTGTATATTTTTTAATGCTGACACACAAGTAACAACAACACTATTAGCTCTAAATATAGCAGCAAAAATGACCTTTTGAGTTTCAAGTAGGGAAATTTTGTACGAACTAATTCTAAAAGGGTAGACTGGCCTAATCAAAATTTATTTTATTTCATTTCAGATTCACTTGTAATTTTGGCCAAGGAGTTAGCCTTTACAATATCTCTTTAAAAATATATGAATTATTTAGGTGCAACTCACTTTGATTAGACTAGTTAGGATAGCTTTAATAACTGTTCTCAGTCTCTAAAGTGTCTTATATTCCCTCTTTAAAGTGTCTGAAACTGCAAGCCAGCCAATGATGTTTGGCACTGCAGCAATCATCAAAGACTACAAATGAAATAGCACAGAAAGAGTCAAACCACTTAACAGAATCAAAGGAACTAATGCAACAGAAACTACAAACATAATACCCCTTTTTCCGCAATCTGACCACTAAAAATTGCACCGACCATGGCACCAACATTCGACAGAGAACCAAACACAGAGAACTGCATTAATATCAGCAGAAAGTCAGCAACATCCATAAAATTACAAAGAATTGGACTAATAAATTAATATATTATAATATAAATGGGCCTTCAAATATATCTTCATTGTCTTCTCCATGTAGCCTAGTTAAGCCCAATATATTAAGACCGCGACTGCAACAATTTAGCCCAATACTGATTTCTTCAAGAACGTATAACTGATTAGGGATCGACATGTCAAAGCATAACTTAGCCGCCCGTAGAAAAAACCATTAATAGAATTATATCTTCAACTCGCAGGCGTCTTCTTCTTCCTGGAATAATGGAATTGACGATCCATTATCCGTTGGAGCACACTACCTCATTAAAAAAACCTTTCGGAAAAAAGAGTGCAGTGTCTAGCTCCTCGCCATGGCTCCAAGTGCTTGATTTTGCATCTTTTTCAGCGCTTTTCCATTTGATTATATTCCACCATTTTTCTTATAATTCCTGCACCAGAAACACTTTTGTGCACATCAAATGGCAAAGAGAGATATAAAATCATATAATTAGATGCATAAAATACGCCTGATCAAATATCCCCACACTTAGATCATGCTTGCCCTCAAGCATGTAACCATAAAACCAAAAGGCAAATTAAAACATTCCCACAAAACCAAACCAAGCAACATCTACTATGGAACCAACCATCTTACCACAAACCATTCCTCTTTGCTTATAAAACCACTTTACCCTTATACTCTAGTCAAAAATGTGCAATCAAGTCCAGCCTCACCAAGATTCACTCATTATCTCTCAAATAATAGGGACAGTCACACATATCACATATCAGCACACTCTACAATAGGAATTGCAATGCCACTCTCTCAACCACATAAGACAAATACTTGAGCATAATAATTAGGAATTTTATAAGGTTGGCTTGGGGTAAGGTAGGATATAAGGTAAACGAGGTATAATAATCTAAGACATATGCAAGCAATTAAATTCACGATAATGTTTCTCAACTGTATTCATACTTCAACTGATATAGATGCAACAATGATAAGCACCGAAATATAAATATCATCACTTTCTGCGAACTTTTATGATTTTTCTTTTTCTTTTTATAACCTCACTGTCAGCTGCCCGATGTTTGTCTTGATTCTTTTTTTTCTTTTCTTTTTTACAAAACTTCACGAGTTTCAGCTGCCAGATTTTTGGTTTTTGTTCCGCAGAAAAGTATGGGAATCAACAACTTCAAATTATACAATCATCCCATGCATTCGAACTTAACATATCATGAAAATAAATAACTTGCATACTCTCAAAGGGGTAATATAAGGCTAAAGGCTTTGGGTTTAATATTTAGTAGGTTAATAACAAAGAAACGGTCAGGTTTCAACGGGGTTCACTAGGGGTGTCGATATAATCGATAAAAGGTGGGAAAATATATGTAGAAGCTGTGGGGTTTTATTCCTAATTGCCTACATGCTCAAATATCATTTAGCGGCGTTGAATCATGACATACAAACCAAGTAAATAATACCAACACGTGATCTCTCAGGAAAGACAAAGAGCTATTTTATCACAGTGCCTATATTTTTCTTTCTTGGCTTTTGCTCTTTCTTGGGCTCAAATCCTCACAATATACTAGGTTAAATCAAATGACTCATTATTGCACTTTCATCGTTCTAGAATATATACAAGGACTACATGATTTCTTTCACAAAGAGGAATACATTCAAATCTTACCACTGACCCATGTTCCATAGCAAAATCAGCTCAATTAAGTTTATAGGAAAAGTCTCACTCACCAAAAATCAAACCATATTGTGTTTTCTTCTCAAATATTTTGAAATTTTTGTCAAAAAATTCAGAAATTAAAGCATCAAAGAAAAATCACAATAACATCCTCCCCACACTTAAAATCTTGTTTGTCCTCAAACAAAATAAAAGTGCAAAAATATAAGCATGCTTGTATAAGAAACAATTCAACCAAACAAAACAAACAAGCACACTTAATACATGCAGACGGCACCAAAATATTAAAACTTGGATTAGAAAGAACCTGGTTACTGGGACCAGCAAAATTTCTCAGTTTCAGCAGCTTTCCGCAAACTGCACCCCGACGGTATGGGCCTACGGTCGACCAGAATTTCTTCAAATCATTGAAATTATCGCCTCACCTGCATTTATAAAATTATAAGAACCAATATAAACAGGTAAATCATATTTTTTTATTTTCGATTTTTTTTTTGGATTTTTGTAAAATATATATTTTTTTTTGATTTTTTTTTTTAAAAATTAAAACTGAAATAAATAAAACTGCAGAAAAATTAAAACATTGGGTTGCCTCCCAAGAAGCGCTTTGTTTATAGTCTTGGCTAGACTGTCAGCCGGTGGAGATGTTGAAAATCAAGTTTTCCTCGATCCTTGTACCAAGTAACAATGTCAGGAACATCTTTTCGATCATCACCAAAATCCACAAGATGAGATCTCATATTCTCCCCACACTTGAACTCTTGCATTCTCATGCCTCTTTCAAACTGATCACTTTGTTGCTCTAAGTTAATAGGCAAGTGATAAAACTTCCAAAACTCCAAATCATGGGAAAATAAGCCAGCTGAATTTTCAAAAACCCTGTGATGAACTAACGAATCACCATCCACCGGTAAATCCCAACCCTTTAATGAAGGGTTTTCAACATCCTCATGCCATAAGTTCAAAGGTTGCATATCGGATGCTACGATTGTAGGTTCGTTCTCTTCATTCAAGCAGCCATTCAGAGGTGTGATGGTTATTTTCTCCACAGAAAAGTAGTTGACATCCTCTTTTACTTCATTTATGATCATCTCATGCCCATCGAAGTCACCGGTATTGCTTTCCACCACGTGCTCCATAACTTGGAGAGTGGAATCAACATCCACTTGCTTTTGAACGAATGACTCATCTTCATCAATCTCTGAATTATCAAATTCAAGAATGTAGTCGAATAACGTATACGTAGGCTCAGGAGGATCTATAAAAGTCTGCTCATGAACTCCACCCTCTTCGCTCATGTCTCCATCTTTTTCCTGATCGGCAATAGACTCAAGCAAAGATTTGTGGGTTGAATTACTTGTGTACTCCTGGTCATATACGGATTCTTCATAACTATTCTGCTCGATTGATTGGGAATCTACATCATCATCATCCAGAGCTTGCGAAGACAGTTCATCTTGGCGTTCTCTACATTCATCAAGGTAAGCTCTAATGGAAGCCAAATTTTTATTTATATTATCATGGTGCTTTTGATGTTCTTCCTGCCACCTCTCAAGCTCTTTTCGTCTCTGCTCTTCTTGCTCTTTTCGTTCTTGTTCTTTTCGTTCTTCCTCCCAGTTTTTCATTCCTTCTGCCATCCCATCCAATTTTTGGTTCATTTTTCGCATCATACCCATCATCGCACCAAACATGTCTTGAATTTCATTCGATGCAGGTTGTTGAGGGTCAAACTCATGGTCATAATATTGTCCTTGATATTCTTCATAATTACACCCTGAATTGTACGGTTCACAATTGAACTGTAGTCTACTCCAAGGTTCATAATCATTAAACGGTGCAGCTGAATATCGAGGAGCTAATTTGCATTCATAACTCCAATGACCATAATTTCTGCAATAATCACAGCATGGCAGTGGAGGTTCTCTGTATTGATTCCAATAACCCGACATGGCACCCAATTTCGAAAATTGAAATCAGATGGGTCGCCTGTATGGCCTAGCGGGCGAGTTTCAAATTCCAGAAAAGTGTTCTCCGCCACGTATCTGACTTTCAACACTTTCTTGTTGTATTCTTGTTGCAAACAACAGCAAATCAGATCAGTATCTCCTGCACACTAAAGTAACAAAATCAATAGAATAAGAAAGTAAACAACAACCGTTCCCCGGCAGCGGCGCCAATTTGATAGGTCATTTTTCTACCAAATAAACCTGCAAACAATTAGGTTTAAATTCAAGTATAGAGTAAGCAGGGTCGATCCCACGAGGAACAGTGTAATCAGATTCTAATATCTAAAGATACAGCTTTTGGTTAGAAACCACCTTTTATGTTGAAAGAGTTTGTATTAACTATCTAAGAACTAAATTAAACTAAACTAAGAAGCAAATAACAATTAAAATAAACAATGCAAATAACACGAAGACACTCAAACAATGCAATCCGGTTTCAGGTAAATCCACATTAACAATTCATTCGATCACTGACTCAGTAATTTATTAAGTTGTATAAACCAATCAGTTATAGACCTTCGAGAATAGCACACCCAATCCAATTTCTTCTTACTTTGTCGGTAATCAGCAAGAATAGCTAAACTAACTACTTCTCTAATCAAGATACAACCTAGCCGGAATAGCCTACGTAGATTTAATACCTCAACAGCATTAAGCACCAAAGAAACCCGATTTAGATAATTTATAATCAGAACAACTGTCACAAATTATCTACCCTGTATTCCCAGCTATTGGCGTATAGTTTCGCCACTAATTGAATCTACCCCCTAGATACAGATAAATAGAGGAACTCAATTGGCACTATTCCAAATAACAGAAGACTGATCAGATCTCAAGCAATTCAGAAATAAACAGGATACACAGAGAATAACAAGGAATCCGCACAACATAATTATCAAGCACATTTAGGCCTCACATATGAATCATAGTTAATGCTTCAAAACCCTTACCGGAAAAAAACCTAACTACTAAACATATGAAAAACAAACAAATAATTAAACATGAAACTAATTATAAAGAAAAGTAAAAGAAAACTTAATCTTGATCAATGATGAAAAACGTTGTGTTGGTTGACTCCAAAGCCTACGGATGGCCTCCAAACTCCGGAACCCCCAAAATAATATAATGTCTAAGTATATATAGGTTTTAGGGTAAACGAAACCCTAATCCGAATATTACAAGGAATTGGGCTAATAAATTAATATATTATAATATAAATGGGCCTTCAAATAAATCTTCATTGTCTTCTCCATGTAGCCCAGTTAAGCCCAATTTATTAAGACCGCGACTGCAACAATTTAGCCCAATACTGATTTCTTCAAGAACGTATAACTGATTAGTGATCGACATGTCGAAGCATAACTTAGCCGCCCGTAGAAAAAACCATTAATAGAATTATATCTTCAACTCGCATGCGTCTTCTTCTTCCTGGAATAATGGAATTGACGATCCATTATCCGTTGGAGCACACTACCTCATTAAAAAAACCTTTCGGAAAAAAGAGTGTAGTGTCTAGCTCCTCGCCATGGCTCCAAGTGCTTGATTTTGCATCTTTTTCAGCGCTTTTCCATTTGATTGTATTCCACCATTTTTCTTATAATTCCTGCACCAGAAACACTTTCGTGCACATCAAATGGCAAAGAGAGATATAAAATAATATAATTAGATGCATAAAATACGCCTGATCAACCGACCATGGCACCAACATTCGACAGAGAACCAAACACAGAGAACTGCATTAATATCAGCAGAAAGTCAGCAACATCCATAAAAATAACAAAAAAAACTCAGCAAAAGATAATTCCTTCCAGCTCCCAACCTCAGACACAGTAAGATGAAGATCCTTCATTACAGCATTTTGTGTAGGCGAAGAATAACCACCCTACAAAAACACAAATGCAAAAAAAACAAAAATTATTCCAAGATTCAAACTTTACACTGAAAAATCACAGCAGAATTGAGGTCAATTACAGTAAAGCCGAACTGGATTGGCCCGAGAGCGACGATCATGACGCAAGCGACGACGGAAATCGAGCTGTCCCTGATGCCCTGAGAATTTATGACCACCTGAAAAAGATCGGCTTGGATGGACTCTGCGCACAGGAACCATTTGATCAACCTGTATTCAAAGTGTCGCCTTTTCGGGTATGCCCGGAACCTGCTCGACTTGAGGATTCTCGTCCAACTCTGATGCTGCCCGCCTGGTCAGTCTGGATGGTCCCCTTGTCCCTGATCCAATACCTAGCCCTGCAAGACAGAGCCCCGGGAGGTACCCGAGGGTATACCCTTCGGCGTGATGAGGAAAGATGGATCCCGGGAGAGAAAAGGGGTAATCACTAGAATAATGAGAAGATACTTACTTGCAATAGTGCTGAGGAGCACTATTTATACAGTAACCCATGCTCTCCATGTGGTCCATGCTCCGAGTGTCCTCTAGCGTATCTGTCCCTATCCGAGTTGTACAAATCCGGATACTGCCAAACTAGCTTTTCCTCGCAGCGGGCCGAGCCCATACTACTGCCGAGTATTTGGGCCTGGGCCTGGTATCACCAAACTCCATCACGGAAAACGGCGAGTCGATGACCCGGAGCTTGCGGACAATCGGGTTGTGACCGAACCCGGGCAGAACGATCGCAGGAGAGCCCGACCCGACGTCGAACTGGTTGAGGAGGTCGAAGACCTTTTGGACCACCTGGGCGTCTCTGGCCTTGTAGTAGCTCATGTGGCGTCGGCGCTTGGAGAAGAAGGCCGCCGAAGAGTTGCTGTAGCTGAACTCGTACTCGCGGTGGCGGCGGCTGACGATGGAGGAGCAGCAGGCGTAGTCGTCGAGGAGGTCGTTTACGGATTTTCCGGCGACCTTGCTCCGCCGCCGCAGCCTTTTCGGGTATGCTCGGAACCTTCTCGACGAAAGTCCTGAGCCAGACTTGGCTTCGGCTTGGGTGGCTTAGATGATTGTGTCAAATAATTGATCGGAGCTTTTTCTCGAGCTGGAGGCATTGTGGTTAAAAGGACATAAATTGTGGTTAAATGCTGATTGGTAACGTAAGAGGAAGAGGGGAAGAAACGGCAATTCAGAAAAGAAAAAAACAAAAAAAATTCTGGTGAGTTGGCTGATGTGTCAATTTGTGGTAATTTAAAAAGAATTCAAAATTATAACAAAATTCTAAATCATGCTCTTTTAAAGTATAGTATAGATGTTGTCAGAAAATGTTACAGGATCCAAATACCATTAATTCCACAAAGAATGGGTTGTGATCCTCAATGGATTAAGTTTTGGAAGTTACCACTTCCCATGAAGGTATTGACTTGTGTCTGGAGAGCAATGAGGAATATCTTGCCTACAGCTCAGAAGTTTTGAAAAATGAAAATCATTGAGTCGCCAACATGTCCTAGATGTGGGTTGGAAGATAAATCTGTAGTTCATTTACTGCTAAAATGTGACAAATCAAACAAAATTTGGCGAGCATCCAGGTTGGGTTTCGACTTTCAAGATATGCAGCCTGTGAATTTGCAGCATTGGTTCTGGAGGTGGTTCAAAGATGCTCCATTACAAGAGGATATAGCATTCTCTTGTGCAATCATGTGGGAAATATGGAAAGATAGATGCCAACATTTCTATCATCGAAATTAGCTGCAACCACATGCTATCGTTGAATCTGCTCATCAGCTAATGCTCTTGACTGGTCATCAAGGAAACTTGGTGGATATAGAGGATGTTGAATATGATCCTCAGTTTATGTATTTCCATGCTCGCGATTCAGGAGCACACAGAGTACAGAATATCCCAATGAACACACTTTTGTTTGATGGGGCATTTTGTCAGCGAAGTAATATCGGGGCAGCAGCTTGGACTATTGTTTCATCTCAACACAAAGTTCAGGATGCGAAAGCATTTGCAGCTTTCTCGGCCTTGAATGCAGAGCTTATGGGATGTTGGTTAGGTCTCCAAAGGTTGGTCCCAGTACCTAATCAATGTCTACGTATCAAGACCGGTTCGTTAATTTTGCAGCAAATCCTTACTGAACAAACTAGTTCAGTGCCTTGGCAGGTTCATAATCTAGTTGAAGATATCAAGGAATGGCTTAGATGAAATGTAGAAAGTTTTTGTGTACAAAGAGTAGATAGAGAAGTTGTTGCTGATGAACATTATCGGGCAACATCGCTTAATCGTTCTTGTAATTTTCTATTCTAATTTATAATTATTTATCAAAAAAATATTATAAAAATAATGGTGTACAACTTTTTCAATCAAAACTTGATTACGAATGTCATGATAGTAATTAAAGTTTGCTCTTTTTTATTTAATTCAGTGAAATTGGTAATACATTCATTATTTTATTGTCATAATATTTTAAAAAAAGTGGACTAATTAATAAGAGATAAAGTATATCGTGCATTGCACGATAGAACGTACAGAACAACGCACGTAGAATTACACTAGCTATACTAATTATTTTATTTGACTTTAAGTGAATGTTAAAACCCTAGTTTGTTAGTATCGTTGCAAAGTAACATTAGAACCATAATTTAAACCAACAATAACCTTAAGAATTAAAATCAAACTTTGAAGGTCCAGCGATGAACAATATCAACAAACAAATATGCGCTGAATCATAAACTTGTAATTAATATTGTTGTTATATTCATGTTAGAATATATAGATTAAATTTTAAAAAAAATTAGATGCAACAAAATGCCCTAATAGTCGGAGAATGCTACAAATGAATGATAACAGCTGGAAGTTGATAAATTCAGAGAGAGAATGTTACGGATCTGAACATTAGCGAGCTGGAGAATATTGCTACAGATGAGGACACAGTCCGCACATAAGAACATGAACAAGATGTCCCAAAAAATGATACTGTGAAATCTAGCTAGAATCATATATATTAGATCAAGGAATGAAAATCAGCTAGTATTTAAGAGATTCATACCACAGACGATTGTTAGTATAAAGAGACTTTTTCACGTTTCAAAACTATGAAAATGATATATACACAAATATTAGAAATTCAAATATTTCAATGTGAATAACTTATAAATAAGTTCGTGTGTGCATTGAATATAGTGAATTTAAAATCTTGCACGTATACATCCCATTTATAAATTTCTAAGAAATCGTGCAAGAATGGTGCGAGTTAAATGCAGACTAAAACTAGCGAGATAGATTGTTTTGTTATGTTCTTACTATATGTAGTTGCATCAAATTCCTTTAAAGAGAAGTAGATGAAATTGGTAGATTTAGATACTAATAACTCCAGTTCACTTCGGTGATATTGGGTAATTAGATGGTCATTCCATTCTATTCCTACTCGCAAATTATACCATACATCCGGGGTACGTACCCCCATGTACATTTTAAAATGTGAAGATGTGCATTTAAAATATATATAATTGTGCATTGTAATTTTTATTGCTATAAATAGTATATGGACAATTGTTAGTACATATTATGGTGGATACATACACCCGGGATACCATATAACAATTGATTCTTACCGACCAAGACTAGAGTACAAAAAAATTGGAAAATGTATATGCCCCAACACAATCGAATTTATCAAGATGAAATACCCTAGCTACCACAACTACTATCGGAATATTGTGAGAATCTTGCAATTTGACGGAAATTGAATTGCGTTTGACTATTTTAATTTTAAATTGTGTTGATTAATGTAGTTTCTTGTAACCTGGTTGGGTATTCATCTCGAACTTGCAGTGGATCAGTTTATACTTTATAGCAACCACCCACACCCAGGTACTTTTCACATTTTGATAATTCATCTAATACTACATAGTCACTCTTGTTTTGCATATCAATGTGATTTATCATTTTATCTTACGTAATTTGAGGCTATTAATTCTAGATTAATTACTAGCTTTTAGTTTAATTCAATAAATTTATTTGCCGCATCTATACATTCATTTATTTTTGCACATGTATTTTCAATTTTATCGTCGTTGAGGAACCAATAAACCACACTTGGAAACGTTATACGTGATGCTACCCTCTTTACTCCCTTGTACAAGGCGCTCGTGGATCCGGGTCCTGGTGGCGTTGATATTACCTGCAAAAGGGGAGCCTCCGGCCGTAGTCGGGGGTTCCATCTCCTACGCCCAAGTCAGCTTCCCCATAAGAGAAAGAATAAGAGAGTGATAGTGAGGGGATAGAATCTACCTTTTCCATGCATCATAACACCCTTTATATAGAGATAGGGTTTAAGGGTTACTTACCCCTTGCCTATTGGGCTTGCACCTTTCCAAAGACCCAAGAGTCATGTCTTATGGGTTGTAGTGTGTTGTAGTGGGCGGTATTCCTAGTATCATCAGTAGCCCCCCAGAGACTAAAGGGCTGGGCTCTTTGGTTTCTTAATCTGGTGTGCCTGCTTAGTCATTCGTTCGGGGGTCCTAAGACTTAGCAAAAACTCATCGCACCCGGGCACCCTAGAGTGATCAAGTCCGGGTGGAAAAGCGATGACGGAGGGGAAGTCCGAGTCATGTAAGACTACGAGCCCATGAAGGAGATCCAAGTCTTGCCGTACGGGCGATTTAACCAAGATCTGGGCGCTAGGCACCGATTCGGGTGGCCTAGGAAAGTCAAAAATACTTTGTGTCTTCCAAGGCACCAGTCCGGGTAACTTAGGGAACTCTAAAATCATCTAGGGAACTCATGACATCAACCATGGGCTATAATACCACATTAGAAACTATGATGAGGATAACAGATCCGTCAATAAATTGGGAGGTGTACACAAATAGCACACAAAGCCCAAATAGGTTCAGCACACAAGAACGGTGATATTCCATCATAAAACCAATTGGCAATATGAGGAGTATCCCACCAAACTTGTATATTGAAATTTTTATCCACGTCGTTTCTGGTGTGGGTTTATTCTCAACACTTGTATTTGGGTTAGATTTTGCGCAAGAAACTGCACTAGATCTAATTGTTTTGGGCAATGCCCTTTGATGTTTACTCACACTGATAACGATGTTATCTGTAGTCATTCAGAGAGATGACAAATTTAGATCGAGCTTGTTATCTATAATTTCAAACAGTAGACCACGTCTCCACCACTTCAATTGGAAATATTGTTTGAAATAGATATCGCGTCGTCCTTGTAATTTTTGGGCCCAAGTGCTAAATAAAATAATAACCTTTTACTTTTTTCCAATTCAATTTCTTTCCTAAATTTTTTAAATTTCTGAAAATCCTTTTTATTATTACTCACTATAACAAAATATATGCATAATATAAAAATTTTAAGATCTCTCAATCCTTCTCGGTTCAATTTTAATTTGAATTGTTTTTAAATTTCTACAACATTTTTTTTTCTATTATACCTCAAGCATACCGAAATATATATAGAATAAAAAATTTGAACGTCTCAATTTTAGCTAAGATTCTTGAAAGTCCAACTTTCCTGAATGCTATAGAACTACCACTATGTATTTAAACTCAAGTGATACAATTTTGTGTTAAAATATTGATCATTTTAAAATAAACATATAGTAACACGTGTTTTAATACAAAAATTCAAGAAATTTTATGTAAAAATTAAAAAAATAAAAAGAAAAAATATACGGTTCAAATTAAAAGGTACACGGTATAAATTAAAACGTATAAATATTTTCATGGAATGTTAGGAAAGTTGTGGGAGCTTTTCTCCTCAATTTTAGAGCACCTATGCGATCATCCACATGGCACGGGGCCAAATGACGCCCCAAATATACAAGAAAAGAGTAAGTAATAGCGTTTCAAAAAAAACAGAGAGAAAGATATAGGGTATGTTATTCACATATTTTTCACACATTCATAAAATCACAAGTCTCACATTTTACACAATTAAAAATAAAATACACACATTTCACTCTTGCAATATATGTACATTATAGCCACATTATGGCCGAAAATCTAACCCACATTATGTGGTACATTCAATTCAAGATTAAAACAGAGAACATAAATGATCTGTTCGCCACGTCTCACGTTTTACCCGCTGAAACTGATGGACTCAAAGTGCAGGTTAGCCCCTAAACCAGAATAACTGATACCTGCAACTTCATGCCTCATTTTCTTCGGCCCGCAAACTAGAACTCCAACGCTCGATTCTTTGCGCTCAAACAGGATTTCTTCCTCAAATTACACATTATAAAATACATCAGAAAACTTAAACACAACAGGTTTGTATTGAATAAGGTAATATACTTACTTTTAAGATCAGGCCTTTCACCAAAATGCACATTTGTTGATAGAGCGAGTGCTTGTTGGGGCAAGCTTTCCAGTTCCCTATCCTCATTATAGGACTTCAAATTAGGTGATGATGTAGGAGTTGCTCCTTCAACGTTCTGGATTTGCTTGCTTTGATTCTTGTTCCATAGGAATGCCGTTGAAGATACCACAACTATGGAAGTACATATGAAGAAGGCATTCAGCATTGCTCTAGAAGTGTTCGGAAACACATTGCTAGTCATAGTAGAACCATGATCGTGACCGCCAGCTTGACCGCGGTTTCTCGGATAAATGTAGTATCTATTGACAATAGCCATTAAGATGAGGAACATTATGAAAGATCCTGATATGATCGCGCCAAGCCAGAGCCAGTTGTTTTTGCCTAAGATTGGGGATATTGGTGCATGTGATTGCTTCGGTTTGAACCAAACCGTGGTAATGTTTTTCTTGGCTTCTGGTGATGGTTGTTTCTCTCTTGTCACATAGGCCTCGATTTTCAGGTCTAAACTTGAAAGTTGCGACGAGGAATAGACCGTGGGAATGATGAGGTCTAGCATGGCTAGGTCTGAAGAATTCTTGAATGCAGCAATGAGAATAACTGAGGGAGTCTTGCATTTCTTAGTCTCGCTCGCGTAGATTAGTTCGCGAATTATGGAGGTGAATGGTGTGATTCCACTGCCTCCACTCACCATCACCAACAAATCATGCCTGCATATATATGCAAAATACCAATATTTTAATGCCGGAAATGATGAAAACCCTAAAATGTTAGAAGTTGAAATGTAATGGAATGTGGTAAATTGGTATGTACCTCAAGATATCACTAGAAGTTGGTCCATATGGCCCTTCAACTGAGACAGAAAGATTTTCAATGGATGCAGGTGATGAAAGCTTTTCATGCAATTTCTTAGTCTAAATCCCTTCTCCTTTGATAAGAACACTGAGCTTTTTTGGTTCCAAACTATTGTTGGAAGTGATTGTAAATGGATGCCATTGCATCTTTGAAATGTTTGGCACATTCACAAATATGATGCTTGTGGGAGAATAGGTAAGGCCTATATTGAAAGCAAGAGCTAATTTAAATTTCATCATTTGTAAATTAAGTTTCATGGTCATTTATGAAGAGGATCTATGCTGCTCCAACATGACAGTTTAATTAGTATCGTGTCTCCATGTCGTATATGTGTCAGACACGATACGACACAAGATATGACATGACAGTTTAGTATTATATATTTTGTCTATATTGCTTTAGAAATTCCATATTCCGTATAAGAAACGACACACAATCCATGTCCAAGTAACATAGGAGAGGATAATATTTGTGATCAGAAAGTTGATTACAACGTCAAATTACTTTTGTTATTGGAATAATATATATTTATCACGACTAATTATAAATAGGCAAATATTGAAAATTTTCAATTATGATTTATGAAAACACAGTTTTCTTTGACAATATAATCTCTTTACACATTCTTTTTAAAATATATCTTAATAACTCAAAATGTGAATTTTTTAAAACATTATAAAAATAAACTTGAAAGTTGCGACGAGGAATAGACCGTGGGAATGATGAGGTCTAGCATGGCTAGGTCTGAAGAATTCTTGAATGCAGCAATGAGAATAACTGAGGGAGTCTTGCATTTCTTAGTCTTGCATTTCAAAACTGGATTATGAATGTCATGATATTAGTTAAATTTTGCTCTTTTCTATTTAATTTAGTGAATTGGTAATACATTCATTATTTTATTATCATGGTATTTTTCCAAAAGTGGACTAATAAGAGATGAAGAATATCGTGCGTTGCACGATAGAACGTACAGCAGAACGCACGGTACGTAGAATTACGCTAGCCAATAATTATTTTATTTGAATTTAAGTGAATGTTAGAACCCTAGTTTGTTAGTATCGTTGCAAAATAACATTAGAACCATAATTTACATCAAACAATAACCTTACGAATTAAAATCAAAATTTGAAGGTCCAACGATGAACAATATCAACAAACAAATAAGCGTTGAATCATAAACTTGTAATTAATGTTGTTGTTATATTCATGTTAGAATATATAGATTAAAGTTATAAAAAAATAAATTTAGATGCAACAAAATACCCCAATAGTCGGAGATGCTACAAATGAACAATAACAATTGCAAGTTGATAAAGTCAGAGAAAATGTTCCGGATCTGAACATTAGCGAGCTGGAGAATATTGCTACAGATGAGGACACAGTCCGCACATAAGAACATGAACAAGATGTCCCAAAAAATGATACTGTGAAATCTAGCTAGAATCATATATATTAGATCAAGGAATGAAAATCAGCTAGTATTTAAGAGATTCATACCACGGACGATTGTTAGTATAAAGAGACTTTTTCACGTTTCAAAACTATGAAAATGATATACACACAAATATTAGAAATTCAAATATTTCAATGTGAATAACTTATAAAATAAGTTCGTGCATGCATTGAATATAGTGAATTTAAAATCGTGCACGTACACATCCCATTTATAAATTTCTAAGCAATCGTGCAAGAATGGTGCGAGTTAAATGCAGACTATAACTAGCGAGATAGATTGTTTTGTTATGTTCTTACTATATGTAGTTGCATCAAATTGCTTTAAAGAGAAATAGATGAAATTGGTAGATTTAGATACTAATTACTCCAGTTCACTTCGGTGATATTGGGTAATTAGATGGTCATTCCATTCTATTCCTACCAACCAAGACTAGAGTACAAAAAAATTGGAAAAAGTATATGCTCCAACACAATCGAATGTATCAAGATGAAATACCCTAGCTACCACAATTACTATCGGAATATATTGAGAATCTTGCAATTTGACGGAAATTGAATTGAATTTGACTATTTTAATTTTAAACTGTGTTGATTAATGTAGTTTCTTGTAAGCTGGTTGGGTAGTCATCTCGAACTTGCAGTGAATCAGTTTATACTTTATAGCAACCACCCACGCCTAGGTAATTGTCACATTTTGATAATTCATCTAATACTACATAGTCACTCTTGTTTTGCATATCAATATGATTTATCATTTTTATGTTACGTAATTTGAGGCTATAAATTCTAGATTAATTACTTTTAGTTTAGTTTAATAAATGTATTTGTTGCATCTACACATTCATTTAATTTTGCACATGTATTTTCAATTTTATCGTCGTTGAGGAACCAATAAACCACACATGGAAACGTTATACGTGATGCTACCCCCTTTGCTTCCTTCTACAAGGAGCTCGTGGATCCGGGTCCTGGTGGCGTTGATATTACCTGGAAAAGGGAGCCCCCGGCCGTAGCCGGGAGTTCCCTCTCCGACGCCCAAGTCAGCTTCACCATAATAGAGAAAGAATAGAAGTAGTGAGAGTGAGGGGATTAGAATCTACCTTTTCCATGCATCATAACACCATTTACATAGAGATAGGGTTTAAGGGTTACTTACCCCTTGCCTGTTGGGCTTGCACCTTTCCAAAGACCCAAGAGTCATGTATTATGGGTTGTAGTGTGTTGTATTGGGTTGTACTCCTAGTATCATCAGTAGCCCCCAGAGACTAAGGCTGTGTTTGGTTCGCAAGGTTTTTGAGAGTCTGGATTTTGTTTTGGATTTTTGAGAGTTTGGGTTTTTGTTTGGGATTTTGAGAGTCTGGTTTTGCAAAATCTTTGTTTGGTTGGGTTGAGTTTCTGAGTATAAAACAAAATCTTTGATTGGTTTTTAGGATTTTGCAAGTCTGGATTTTGGAAAACTTGGTGAACCAAACAAGATTTTACAAAACTGGACTTGGATAGTCCAAGTTTTGCAAAAACTTGTCCAACCAAACACACCCTAAAGGGTTGTGCTCTTTGGTTTCTTAATTTGGTGTGCCTGCTTAGTCATTCGTTCGGGGGTCCTAAGACTTAGCAAAAATTCATCGCACCCGGAACCCTAGAGTGATCAGGTTCGGGTGGAAAATTGATGACGGAGGGAAGGCCGAGTCATGTAAGACTACGAGGCCATGAAGGAGACCCAAGTTTTGCCGGACGAGCGATTCGGCCAAGATACGGGCATTAGACATTGATTCGGGTGGCCTAGGGAAGTCAAAAATACTTTGTGTCTTCCTAGGCACCAATCCGGGTAACTTAGGGAACTCTAAAATCATCTAGGGAACTCATGACATCAACCCTGGGCTATGATACCGTATTAGAAACTCTGACAATGATAACAGGTCCGTCAGTAAACTGGAAGGTGTACACAAATAGCACACAAGGCTCATATAGGTTCAGCACACAAAGATGGTGATATTCCATCATAAAACTAATTGGCAATATGAGGAGTGTCCCACCAAACTTATATACCAAAATTTTTAGTCACGTCGTTTCTGATGTAGATTTAATCTCAACACTTGTATTTGGGTTAGATTTTGTGCAAGAAACCGCACTAGATCTACTTGTTTTGAGTAATGCCCTTTGATGTTTACTCACACTGATAACGATGTTATCTGTAGTTATTCAGAGAGATGACAAATTTAGATCGAGCTTGTTATCTTTAATTTCAATAGTAGACCACGTCTCCACCACTTCAATTGGAAATATTGTTTAAAATAGATATCGGGTCGTCCTTGTAATTTTTGGGCCCAAGGGCTAAATAAAATAATAACCTTTTACTTTTTTCCAATTCAATTTCTTTCCTAAATTTTTTAAATTTCTGAAAATCCTTTTTATTATTACTCACCCATAACGAAATATATGCATAATATAAAAATTTTAAGATCTCTCAATTCTTCTAGGTTCAATTTTTATCTGAATTCTCTATAAATTTCTAAAATATATTTTTTTCTATTATACCTCAAGCATGCCGAAATATATATAGAATAAAACATTTGGGCCTCTCAATTTTAGAGCACCTATGTGATCATCCATATGGCACGGGGCCAAATGACGCCTCTAAAATACAATAAAAGAGTAAGAAATAGCGTTTCAAAAAAAATAAAGAGAAAGAAATAGGGTATGCTATTCACATATTTTTCACACCTGCATAAAATCACAAGTCTCACATTTTACACAATTAAAAAGAAAATACACACATTCACTCCTGCAACATACGTACATTATAGCCACATTATGGCCGAAAATCTAACCCACATTATATGGTAGATTCAATTCAAGATTAAAACAGAAAGAACATAAATCTGTTCGCCACGACTCACGTTTTACCAGCTGAAACTGATGGACTCAAAGTGCAGGTTAGCCCCTAAACCAGAAGAACATATACCAGCAACTTCATGCCTCATTTTCTTCGGGCCGCAAACTAGAACTCCAACGCTCGATTCTTTGCGCTCAAACAGGATTTCTGCTCCAAATTACACATTATAAAATACATCAGAAAACTTAACACAACAGGTATGTATTGAATAAGGTAATATACTTACTTTTAAGATTAGGCCTTTCACCAAAATGCACGTTTGTTGATAGAGCGAGTGCTTGTTGGGGCAAGCTTTCCAGTTCCCTATCCTCATTATAGGACTTCAAATTAGGTGATGATGTAGGAGTTGCTCCTTCAACATTCTGGATTTGCTTGCTTTCCATGGCACTTTGATTCTTGTTCCATAGGAATGCCATTGAAGATACCACAACTATGGAAGTACATATGAAGAAGGCATTCAGCATTGCTCTAGAAGTGTTCGGAAACACATTGCTAGTCATAGTAGAACCATGATCGTGACCGCCAGCTTGACCGCGGTTTCTCGGATAAATGTAGTATCTATTGACAATAGCCATTAAGATGAGGAACATTATGAAAGATCCCGATATGATCGCGCCAAGCCAGAGCCAGTTGTTATTGCCTAAGATTGGGGATATTGGTGCATCTGACTGTTTCGGTTTGAACCAAACCGTGGTAATGTTTTTCTTGGCTTCTGGTGATGGTTGTTTCTCTCTTGTCACATAGGCCTCGATTTTCAAGTCTAAACTTGAAAGTTGCGACGAGGAATAGACCGTGGGAATGATGAGGTCTAGCATGGCTAGGTCTGAAGAATTCTTGAATGCAGCAATGAGAATAACTGAGGGAGTCTTGCATTTCTTAGTCTCGCTCGCGTAGATTAGTTCGCGAATTATGGAGGCGAAGGGTGTGATTCCACTGCCTCCACTCACCATCACCAACAAATCATGCCTGCATATTAGAAGTTGAAATCATCACTTCATTTTAGTTCAATTATGTAACAAATAAGCTTAAGAGAGTGAGGATGAAAACCCTAACATTTTGGAAGTTGAAATGTAACAAAATGTACCTCAAGAAATCACTTGAAGTTGGTCCATATGGCCCTTCAACTGAGACAGCAAGATTTTCAATGGATGCAGGTGATGAAAGCTTTTCATGCAATTTCTTAGTCCAACTCCCTTCTCCTTTGATGAGAACACTGAGTTTTTCTGGTTCCAAACTACTGTTGGAAGTGATTGTAAATGGATGCCATTGCATCTTTGAAATGCTTGGCACATTCACAAATATGATGCTTGTGGGAGAATAGGTAAGGCCTATATTGAAAGCAAGGACTAATTTAAATTTCATCATTTGTAAATTAAGTTTCATGGTCATTTATGGAGAGGATCTATGTTGCTCCCATACAGTTTAATTATTATCGTGTCTCCGTGTCGGATACGTGTGAGACACGACACGGCACAAGATATGATATGGCAATTTAGTGCTATTTTGCCTATATTGCTTTAGAAATTCCATATTCCTGTGTGGGATATTAGGATAAGACAAGACACACAATCCATGTCCAAGTAATATTGGAGAGGGGATAAACTTACTTAGGGTTTTGGAAAAGTTAAGCTGGACAGCTTGACAAGAGAGAACCTGAGCTGAAGTGAGACGAACATTTTTGCGAGACTGCAAAAATCTCAGGTAACGATCAACCATGAAAATGAAGAAGCCGGGAAGGGAGTAGCTAAAGTGACCGATGCCAGCATGAAGGAGGTAGAAGAGCATGAAGACGATGTAGAGATGATGAGTGTAGAAGAAGACTTCAAATGCTTTTCTCCTGATCCAAGGATATGTTGTTGCCCACATGATTAGTCCGGCCAACAGTGATATTTCTCCGGCCACATTCGATGCGCTTGTTTTCGCCCAATCCAACATCTATGTTTCAGCCAATGAAAATCAAATTAGTAAAAGCTAATCAAATTACAAATCATTTACTCTACTTATGATCAAGCTATAAAAAAAATTAAAAATTACATAAAAATTGTTGTGAACCTAAATCAAAATACGTCGGATTCTTTCAAAAACATAAATCAAATCAAATACCTCGGACATCTGATGAGTAATCGCCCAGAAAATAAAGTAGAAAAAACCATGCGCAGTGAGAAGCGTCATGGCCATGTGTCCAAGCCAGATGTGATACTTGATGCCGGATTCTGACGTCAGCCCTAGCAGCTGCATGACTGATGATCCACGCGCCACCGGCAGCATCAGAAACATGACGCACATCTCTCCCGCTATTCCCAGCCTTAAAGCTGCTGATTCCAGCTTTGCTTGCCACCTTCATCATCAGTTCAGTAATTGCCCTTGTCATTATTACGTCACGACTAAGATTTCGATTTAGTTAAAGTTTTGATGTCTTACAGTTTCTCAGCTTTTACTGCTGCAACGGATTCAGAGGTCATCTGTGAAAAACTGATTCGCACGGAAAGAGAAAAATACCAAGCGACAATAGCAACAAACATGAGAAAGAAAGCCAGTTCGATTCCACAAACAATCCCAAGTCCTTTGATGATGATCGGCCTCTTCCACGCTGATAAACTATCATTTTCCTGGTTTTTTCTGCACATTAACAAAGAAATAATTCACAAAATTAAGTTCTGATTACAGATCAAGAACATCAACTAAAAAGATCATTAATTATTACCCCCTGGAATGATAATAGTTGCTCTTTTTTCTTAAATGGAGATACACACAGCCCAACACAGCCACAAAGAGAATGGGAAATGTGAACATCAACTGAGTTGACCCTGCACAAAATAAAATATCAAATGGTTCAGAAAACAAACATTAATTGTGTACTCAGAAGACTTTCATCAGTTGGATAACAGTTATTTAAAATAAATTGGTAGTACTATAAGTACGTACCAGTAGTACTGTACTAGAATTAGGTCTAATAGAACTCGAAAATTAAATGATTAAGAAAATAAGCACAGGCCTGGTTCATATGCCAAACTTGTTCTCTACAACATATTGTGTGTCCTGCCTTATCCTAATATCCGATACATGATAATGCAATTTTTAAAGGAATATAAACAAAATAGTACTAAACAGGCATGTCAGATTTTGTGTCGTATCTAACACATATCTGACATGAAGACACGGCACTAAATTGCCATGTCGGAGCAACACGTAGTCTCTACATATATAACTCCTCCGCAAAAGAAATGATGGTATATATGCAGAAGTTTAATACAAATCTTAGAATAATAATCTACAAACATGATGAAACTGTGCTTAAAATCGCTTACAAACCATATATATATATATATATATATATACTAGAATTAGTATTAATTAGAGCTCAAAATTGAAAGTTTAGTGATGATTACCTTGGGGGAAAGTGTCTGATTTGGCCTTAGCTGTGATTTCTGGTGACCATTTGAGCCTGTACAAATCTGTAGGGCGAATGATGAGCAAGAAAGCAAATCCAACAGAGACCAGAACAAGAATTGCCATGATGAAGGCCTGCATGGCATTGTTTTTGCCTCTTGGAGAAGAAAACCTTTCTGCCACTGGGGTCTCCATTATTTCTTACACTTCCAGTTGTGAGTTCCAGAGAGGGCTGATGCAATTGTTTTTATAGAGAAGGATTAGTGTCTGAATGTTATTAAGAATATATGGTAGTAGTTAAATATATGTTATTGCGTGGTTAATGATAATATTTACTAATTAATGTGTCTTAATCAAGCACACTAAGTATTTTCCAATACAACTTAGATACAAAATGAACTTCATACCAGTACCAATATTTGAAACTAGCAAATGTTTTTATTCATGTGGCTCTCCAAGGGTCTTCCACCTTATTTGGATAGAACTGAACTGAACAAAACATTAAGGTATTAAAAGTAATATTAATATAATTAATAAATTGAACTGAAAAACATGAATAACGAAACTAAATTGAAATCAGTTGAGAGAGTATGTTTAAGTGTTACATTAATGAACCTTATTTTTGCTGAACTAAACTAAACTGGATTATAATGAAGATAATGAACTATGAATTGAAAGAAAAATTGATGTATTGAAAATACTAATAGTTTATCAAAATTTAACGGAATTTTATCAATTCATATTTCAAAAACACTAAATTGAAGTAAATCATGCTAAATTAAATTGAAAAATAATCAAATAAATTATACTAATAGGTAATGGTAATGTCAACTATGTACTACCATTTTCCTTTTCACAATCCACTCATTTTGCTTGTTGTTGTGTGTGCGGGAAAAATTATGTCGTAAATATTTTTTTTACACAAATTAATGTGTCAAACATGTTAGGCAAACAAGGGTTTGACAATATTTATGGTGAGTCACAAAAAAGAATATATAATTCACAAAAAACTTATACAATTGACATAAAATTACATATAGTTTATGTAAAAGTCAATCGATGTTAGTTAAACATTATTCATTATTTAATTAACCAGACATTCTAACATTATCTTCGTGGAGAAAATATACTAAAATTTTGATTTTACATTGTACTATCGTTTGTTCTTGTACTAGTACATGTACTAGTTTTTGGCATCTTGTACTGACGCATTCCTTTTTTATCATCTCTAATTAATGGCTTTCGTCCTATTTTACTAACCAAATATGTTAGTTAATCGTTTCCAATCTTCAACGGTATCCAGCTGTTTGTAAATTTAGGGTTTATTCGTTCAAATAAACTAGACCAAGTTGAATTATTTTTTAGAAACATTTTATAAGCCCTCTAAGAAATTTTATAGTTTGGGCAAACTGGATCAGTAGCGATTACAATATAACAATGTAACAGACATTCAATTTATATGAGTATTCTATTACAAGTGAACTAAATAGATACTTGGGCTATGTCCAATTCAACTTATTGCAGCACATTTCAGTATAGCACATCACTAGTCAGTACAGCACATCACTCATCAGTACATTATTGTTGATCAGCATATTTAAACTTTAAATGGAAACCATGTTTATGTTTTGTAAAAATAAGATTAATTAAGTAAAATTGTTATTTATTGAGTAATAAACATTATGTTTTTTCTTCAGCTCAAATGAACATTATTCAACACTTTCAGCACTATTCAGCACAAGATCAGTACAGTACAGCACTCATCAGCACAACAAAGCACTGATCAACACAACACAATTCAGCACAACGTCAAATAAATTGAATTGAAGAGGGCCTTACTAAGTTATTATAGATTTATAGATAGATCCACTCTAATAAAACAAAATAATAAATAATAATACAACTTTAAGAATATTAAGTTGATGAGTAAAAAATCACCAAATTAATATTACTTGTCAAAGTCTATTTTTTCATGCATCAATCACACTATTGCAATATTATTTGATCCAAACTAAGAATAGTTAATGTTTTACTATCTGTAAACGTTTTAAAAGACACGTGTCTCGATAAAAACACAATCTTAGATTGAAAATGATATAATGACAAGAAAAAAACCAAACTTACATAGATGAGATCTAATCGAAGAATACTATATATGAACAATTTACACTGATTAATCCATGATCGTTTGATTCCTTATATTACTCTCCCATTAGAACAGAGGAGATGACTTTGATGGTAAGTTTTGGGATAGGGTGTTTAAACAACTTTTCAAGGCTTTACTTCGTGGGGTTTTTGGTTCCCAAAATTTAAAATCTTATTTTAAGTTTGAGGTTTGGGTTTTGATTTTAAAGCTATTTAAATTATTTAAAATGTGGTCTATTTGTTGAAAGGTATTAAAAGAAGAAAAATTTATAAAACACTACTACTATATTATAAAAGTGTCAAACAGTTCCATTGATTTTTAAGTTTTAAAAAAATATTCAACTTTGTTGGAAACCACACAATTTCCATCAAAAGGGAATTATCACTGTACATTTCGATATGAAAAGTTAGTGTAGAAATTTCGATTGAATTGTGATTTAACCTGGCCAAGTTGAAATCGATCTTATAAAAAAGGCTGAGTAAAGTTCTTGACTTCAGCATGCAAACAGTACATATAAAATTTATTGGAAAGTATAAATTCATCCAACGTGATCTCAGCTCCGACGACAAGCATTGTTACGGGGCAGCACCGCCACCGCCACTTCCCCAGCCAAAACCCCTGCCATAACCAGCAGCTGCATTTCCACCATAAACATGTATGACCTAAAATGGGTATAATTAATTGACTTCCCTATCTCCCCCAAATCCTCCATTATTTAAAAATTATCAGATTTGGTATCAATCTGAGAGACAGTACTAGAGCACTGCTGAAAAGGTTCTTTGAAAAGGGGGAGAATTAATCGACTTGATAGAAGAGTTCAACAAACTATTCCTGAAGAGAGGGGTTCAAGAATATATGGAGGACTTTGAAGAGCTTAAATCACTAGTTTTGTCGTCACACCATAACTTAAATGAGCAATACTTTCTATCTAGATTTATGAGTTGAAATTGAGAATCAGGTGAAGGCGTTGGTGGAGAATCAACTAGTGCAGGTGAGCACCAGTCCCTATGCATCCCCAATGATATTAGTAAACAAGAAAGATGGCAATTGGAGGTTATGTGTAGATACAGAAAGCTAAATGAGATCACAATTAAGAAAAATTTCCTATACCGGTGATTGATGAGTTATTGGATGAACTGCACAATGCCAAGGTTAATTTTCAACAAATTGGATTTTAGATCTGGTTACCACCAAATTAGAGTGAGATATCAACATGTGTCAAAAACTTATTTTGCAACTCACCATGACCATTTTGAGTTCCTGGTTATGCCCTTGGGCTCACCAATGCACCAGCAACCTTCCAGTCATTAATGAACACTATTTTTCAACCACGTTTGAGGAAATTTGTTCTGGTTTTCTTTGATGATATATTGGTGTATCGCAGAAACATAGAAGAGCATGTGGAGCACCTCAGACTGGTTCTACAAATTATGAAGGAGCATCAACTATTTGCTATATTGTCCAAATGTATTTTTGTCACTGACATAGTAGAGTATCTTGGCCACATTGTTACTGAGCAATGAGTGGAAATGGATCCAAATGTATTTTTTCATGGCCTCAGCAAAAAATATGAAGGAACCTAGGGAATTTTTGGGTTTGTCTAGTTAGTACAGAAAGTTTGTGGCTGGATATGGTGTAATCAGTAGACCCTTACATGATTTACTAAAGAAGAGTGCTTTTAAGTGGGACATAGAAGTTCAAGCATCATTTGAGAAGATGAAACAAATCATGACTCAAGCACTAGTTCTAAGGATGCTAAATTTCAACATTCCATTTGTGGTGGAGACTGATGCATGTGGTCAAGGAATGGGAGTTGTATTCATGCCAGAAGGAGGTCCCATAACATATTTAAGCAAGTCATTCTGCCAAAAGAATATGGGATTATCTACATATGATGGCGCTATTGAAAAGTGGGGACACTACTTAGTAGGTAACAAGTTTGTCATAAAAACTAATCATCAAAGTTTGAATTTTCTATTGGAGCAAAACTGCACACAGCATAAATGGATCACCAAACTGTTAGGGTTAGATTTTGAAATTCAGTATAAGAGTGGGAAGACTAATATAGATGTTGATGCCCTATCTAGAATCCCGTTGGATGAAGCTTTCACCATAGTTCTAGATTGGGTGAGCCACCTGGAAGAAAGTTATGTGGGAGATGAGGAAGCTCATAATATTATTGCAGCTTATGTGATCAGTCAACAAGGAAATTAAGTAGTTTCTTATATAAATGGGATACTAAAAAAGAGAGATAAGATCTATGTGGGGAAGAATGGAGAAATCAGAAGAGAAATCATATATGTCATGCATTCCTCTGACATTCGAGGCCACTCTGGTCAAAGTGCAACTATCTAAATGATTATGAATATCTTTACTTGAGCTCAACTCAGAAATGAGGTGGTGGACTTCATTATATCTTGTGTGCCTTTTCAGAGGAATAAATATGAACACTGCCACCCCTGGTCTACTCCAACCTCTACATATCCCTAACTCAGTACAGAAACACCTCACCATGAACTTTGTAGAGTAGTTGCCTAACTCCGAGGATTTTGACACCATTCTAGTGGTAGTTGATAGGTTCTCCAAGTACAATCACTACCTAACACTGTCTCATCCCTTCTCAGCAAAACAAGTAGCTTAATTTTTCTTGGATGAAATCCACAGATTGCATGGACTACCTGACTCCATCATCTCAGCCAGGGACAAAATATTCACTAGTCTTTTTTGGAATGAGTTGTTTGGGAAACGTTAAACTCAAGTATAGTACTGTCTTTCACCCAGAAATTGATGGCCAAACAGAAAGCGTGAACTAGGTCATTGGCAATTTCTTAAGATGTTTCTGTGGTGAATTTCCTAGTGGATGGAAGGACTGGCTAGCAGCTGCTGAATATTGGTACAACACCATCCACCAAACTAGCTTGCTGATGACTCCTTTTGAGATCTTGTATGGTGTAAAACTTCTCTCCTTGCCTATGGGGTTAGTGACTGACTCTCTTTTCCCTGCTGCACAAATTTGCTGCAACAAAGAGCTGTGATAAATCAGAAGCTACAAGAAAATCTAAAACAGGCTCAAGTGAGAGTGAAGGTGCATTCTGATGTTAAAAGAAGTGAAAGGAAATTTAAAGTTGGAGACTGGATACTACTGAAGACTAACAAGTATAAACAATAGTCATTGCATGAGGTGACTAGATCAAAACTATCTGTGATATATCATGGTCAATTTCATATACTGAGAGGATTGGTGAAGTGACATATAAGGTTAAAGTGCTAGTGAGCAGCAAGGTACATTCACTAGTGCACAAGCATAGGTTTCTCGGCACACATTTCACGGCGTTTTGGCCAGATTTTGGCGGAACCGCCGAGTAACTGGGTTACGAACTCGTAACCTGCCGTTCGCCTAGGGCAAAAAAAAAATCACGGCGTTTCACAATTAAAACAAGGCGTTTTCCAAAGTGTATTAAAAATGTTAATACTAGGCGAACTCTGAACCGTGTTCGCTTATAGGCGAGTAGAGTGACGAATTCGCCAGTATTACCCGCCTGAAATAAGAATATTTGTTCGCCCATACATGCTAAGACGCGTTGTAGTTGTGAAATCACCTTGTATTGACGCCAGCAGGCGTTACTGAAGAAGCGAGCTCGCCTATAGTTATGACCAGAGGCGTTTCGGTTTACGATTTCGCCTGTATTAAAATGTAGCGGGCGAATTTGGTGGCGAATTCGTAACAGTGTCGTAGCTGGGTGTATAAAAGCTGATTTTTTGCGGGAATAAAAATAAAAGAAGTAGGTAAAAGAACTCTCCTTTTGTTTTGTCTCAAGTTTTGCTCACATTTTCAGGCCTTGATTTTGCCCAACAACACAAAGGTATGAGGTTTTGATTTTTTTGTTGATTGGTTGTGGAATGGGCAAACTGTTTTTGATTAGTGTATGTGCTTGTTTATATGGATTTGTATAGTTCTTAGGGTGCTAAATTTGTGGAATGTTTGAGTGATTGTAGCAAAACCGTTGTTGATAGTATCTTGTTAAGCATGGGTCGTAGTGAAATCATGTTGGAGAATCAGCGTCTCTCACAAGGTTATACGGATTTGATTCAAGAGTTTATTGATGTTGGTTGGAAGGATTGTGTAGAAAAGAGAATGGGTGGGCTAAGATGTCCTTGCATAGATTGCCTTAACAACGCGATTTATGAGGATCTAGACGTTGTGCGCGAACATTTGGTTTGTAGAGGTTTTGATCCTACATATACAACATGGGTTTGGCATGGAGAAGGTGCAAGTCATAATGATGCAGAGTTTGATGTTAAGCTTGGGGCTGATGGATTGCGTTATGATGGTTGTCTTGATGAAATGGCGGAAGACGTGGCAATGGATTGGGTAGGAAAGCCGAGCATGTTAGCGGCGATGTATAATGATAAAGAGACACCATTGTACAAGGGTTGCAAACATTCCGTTCTTGGTTCTACGTTGTTGTTGATGAATTTAAAGGCGCGCCATGGAATATCTGACAAGGGGATGACTGAATTGTTAGAGTTGGTGAAAGAGTTGCTACCCACTGACAACTTGTGTCCTGATCGAGTATATGCTGCTAAGAAGATATTATGTCCTATGGGAATAGAGATGCAGAAGATTCATGCATGCCCTAACGATTGTTTGTTGTACAGGGAAGATGACAAGGATAGAGATACATGCCGAGTCTGCAATGAACCTCGGTACAAGTCAAAGGTGGGGACCATAGAGGTATGCGGCGAGAGTGTGACGCCGTCTAGATGTAAAATGCCGGCTAAAGTAGTGTATTACCTTCCGCTGATTCCTCGACTGAAGAGGTTGTTTGCAAATCTTGAGGATGCAAAGTTGCTAACATGGCATGCAGATAGGGCTAGGGAGGACGATGACATTATTTCACATGCCTCAGATGGAGATCAGTGGAAGAAAATGGATGAGCGGTACCCTGAATTTGCTGCTGAGCCCAGGAATGTGAGGCTAGGCTTATCCACTGATGGTATGAACCCCTTTGGTAACATGTCTAGCACCCATAGTTCTTGGCCAGTTATGGTTGTGATTTACAATCTGCCATCGTGGTTGATGATGAAACGTAAGTATGTGTTATTGTCCATGATGATATCTGGTCCTAAGCAACCGGGTAACGATATTGACGTGTACCTAGCGCCTTTGATCGAAGATTTGCAGAAATTATTCGATGTGGGTGTTCGGATACCTGATGGCAGTCGAGGTGATGAGGAGTTTAAACTGCAAGGAATGTTGTTGTGGAGTATAAATGACTTTCCTGCATTAGGTAACTTGGGGGGTTATTCAGTGAAAGGTCACTTTGCATGTCCCATATGTGAGAGCAAGACTAGTTATTGTCAATTAAAACACGGTGGTAAGCCGGTGTATCTGGGGCACAGAAGATTTCTTACGACGGGACATCCTTGGAGGCGAGCAAAGAATTGGTTCAACGGGAGAGAAGAGCATGATCCCTCCCAAATCCCTTTAACTGGAGAGGAGGTTCTAGAAAAGGTTACTGGGATGGATCATGAATTTGGTAAGGGAAAGAAGAAGAAGGCGTCGAATAGCAGTTGGAAGAAGTGTTCGATCTTCTTCAAACTAGACTACTGGAAGCATTTGGACGTACGTCACTGTCTCGATGTGATTCATATTGAGAAGAACGTATGTGAAGCACTTGTAGGTACGCTGATGAATACCCCTGGAAAGACAAAGGATGGCTTAAAAGCGCGGAAAGATCTTGTACAGCTTGGTATCCGATCGTCTCTAGCCCTGTAGAGGAAGAAGGTAAATCTTATTTACCTCCAGCTTGTTACACTATGTCGACCGAGGAGAAGAAGCGTTACTGTAATGCTTTGAAGTCTGTTAAGGTTCCAACAGGTTACTCTTCGAACATCCGTAATTGTGTTAATACCAAAGAACTGAAGCTGGCGGGATTGAAGTCACACGACTGTCATAATCTTATGCAGGAGCTGAATGTTATCGCTCTACGAGGATCATTGCCTCGTCACGTGAGGAAGGCGATATCGAAGCTATGTTACTTTTTTAAGTGCATATGTCGTAAGCGAGTGAGCAGGCAGAAGCTGGATGAGTTGCAGGAAATGGTGGTGGAAGTTTTGTGTAGGATGGAGATGTACTTTCCCCCGGCCTTTTTTGACATAATGATCCACGTGATTGTCCATTTGGTGAGGGAGGTAAAATTATGTGGCCCAGTTTACTTGAGATGGATGTATCCATTTGAGCGGTACATGTCAATTTTTAAGCATTTCATGAAGAACAGATACAGGCCTGATGCTAGTATAGTTCAACGTTATGTCGCAGAAGAGGTTATTGAGTTTTGTACCAACTATATGAAAGATGTTGCCACAGTGGGGATCCCAAATGCTAGGCACGATGGTAAAGTGGACGGGCACGGGCTCAAGCATCATAGTTTGTTTAGTCCTACCGCCGCCGACATGGATGCTGTCCATTTATATATCCTCAGAAATCACGAGGCGGTGACCCCTTATGTTGACATACACATGGATCAGATTAGAGTGTCAAATGCATGGACTGTCGGTGATGTGAGGATCCTGGAAAAGCATTGTGCCAATTTCGTTCGGTGGCTGCAAGCTCACATTCAGCAAGGGGACCATCCTGATATTGTCAAGCTGTTATGTAGAAGACCCCTCGGCACTGTTTCCTCATTTGGTGGGTATGACATAAACGGTTATACTTTTGGAACCAAATGGTCGGATGAGAGGTCAACTAACCAAAACAGTGGTGTGGTAGTACCAGGTGAGGCAGTTCATGGATGCGAAGCATACTACGGGACGATCACCGACATCTGGGAGATTGACTTTATCAGTGCCACAATTCCAGTGTTCAAGTGTGAGTGGGTGAAAGAATGTGGCGGGGTGCGGAAAGAGGATTACGGCACAACCCTGGTGAATCGCAGTGTTCTTGGCTCTGAAGGTGATTCGTTTATCATGGCGTCTCAGGCGCACCAAGTGTTTTATGTGGCGGATCCACAGGATAACCGGTGGGAGATTGCGGTGAATGGTAAGCAGGCGCTTCTTCACAATGACAATGACGAGGATCGCAGCTTTGGTACAGATATCGGGGACCTTCTGGGTTTAGAGCCTAACGAAACCTTAACTGAAGACGAGGCGAGTTTGGAAAGGTATTTTGCGCGGAACGATCACACGGAGGGCATTTGGATCACCAATGCTGGAAAACCAACGAAGCGAAAGAGGAATCAACCAAAGAATATGTAAACATTAGTATGTAATTGGAAAAACCTTAAGTTTTCAGCATATACATTTGGTATGGACTGAATTAGTATTCATGTATGCTTGAAACGTGTTTCACTCATAGCATAGGCGTGAATAAAGACGACTTCTCTTGTTCAAATCGCCTGTAAGCGTTACTACAGGCGAAATCGTATCCCTATTCGCCAACCTTGAAACTACGTTGTTTTTGTAGTTTTACTTTATGCCTTGGCATTTAGGTGGTGGCGGTTCCGTAAGCCGTCTCGCCTGTTACTGGCGAGTTCGCTTCTTGAGTCGTCTGTTAGACTCTGTTGAAATAGGCGACATTAGAAGCGAACTCGCTTCAGTTATAACCCACAAGCGAATTTTGTTGCGAATTCGTTTCTGACTTGACATAAATAGTATTTTAGTACTAGCTACACTATAAAAGACTATATCGACACCGGTTTAACACATGAACAATTATATGTAATATAAACAATAAGCGCATATGAACTGTAAGCACCAAATTTTATTGAATAATGCAATCAAAACGAAAAAATCGTTAAATTGTAGCAATACAATTTGAAAAAACTTCCCTAGACTACATCCACATGTCTAGGAAGAGTTGTCTCCGCCTTCCTGGTCTTCATTGTCGGGAGTGGCCGCCGAAGGATTTTTTCGGGCATATGCTCTTAGAAAACCACGAAGCAAGTGGTTGTTCTTCCACCCCGTCTTGCGGAGATTAGCAAGCTCTGTCCTCATCGCGAAGTTCGACTCCTCAAGCCCCTTATAATATGCTTCCGCACTCACTAGTAAATGGAGAACATTGAAAATGTTAAATGTAGAGATTGAACACAATATAATGGAACTTAAATATAATTTGTATCCCCTTACCTCCGATTTGCTCAGGTTCCGGCTCCACGGCCTTCTCTCCGTTTGGCTGCCAAGTCCCCCCAACCAATGACCACTTTTTCTTCTCAAAGTACTCCTTGGTGTAGTACTCGCACGGCTTGGCGGTGTTGGAGAATTTCAACTTCGGATGCTTGGACCGGAGGAACATTGTTATGAAGTTTGCGTAGGGCAACTTCTTAGCCACCGTATTGTTCTCAACCACGCTGTCCTTCATGTGTTGAAACATGGTGTACCCGAGGTTTATCATCACTTCCGAGGCCAACAAGTAGTAAGTGACCAAAGTGGTGAAGTTTGGCTCTTGGAGGTAACCCCCTTTGGGCACAATATTGGTAGCCACCATCTCATACAAGATCCTTCGCTCGGGTGTAAGCTGTCCAAGCTTGTACTCCTTTGGCCTTCCAAGCGGACCTAACTGGCGGCCGAAGTGCTCCAACCCCAATTTCTGCAAATTCGCGGCTGGAAAGATCGACTCACTTGGCCAGTCACCCCTTATGTAAAGGTCCACTGGTTCATCTTCGTACTCGTACGTGTTCTTGAGGGCTGCATTGAACAGTTCAGGACTGATTTCGAACTCCTTCTTGTTGACCTTGGTCTTCCACTTATCAGCCACCTGTCGGAAGTTAGCGTAGAATTGCATTGTCTCCTCTAGATAACCCGGGTCCTTCACCTTCATCAATGTGTCCGCACCCGAATAATGTAGCAAGCCCCACACCTCTTTCAAGCCTAGCTCTTCAACCTTACTCTCATCCACCACAAGTAAGGTGTTCAACTGTGACTTAGCATCCTCAAAACTCCTATACTTGAGGTAAGCAGATTCACTGACAAACTTAGTTTTATCAAAAACAATAACCTCGCTCGATTGTTCAACCTTCTTCTTTCCCCTCGGAGCCATGTTTCTAATTAACCAAAGTACCTATCAAGAATACCTAACATCAATCCTATTCCTATGATTGAACCCCAGTTTCAACAAAGAAAATCAACAGAAAGCTAAAATACTGATGAACTTAAAAATTTGAAAACATGGAAAATGGAAAATCAATGAGTAAGATGAAACGGGACAGGAACTTACCAGATGTATGGAATATGGCAGTGGGGGAGCAAATTTCCGGCTTGACGGTGGCTGGTCGGCGGTGGGTGAGCAGAGGAAGCAGCGATTTTGCGTGAGTTTGGGGGAAAAATTGGGGATCTGAGTTTTGATCGACAGGGCCCAGCAGTTGACTATTTATGTTTGTCACCGTTACGAGTTCGCTCAACACTCGCCTACAGGCGATTTAAGAGGCGAGTTCGCTTGTTTGTTATTATATCAATTCAATCTTGTTCCGAATTCGCTTGTAACTCGCCTACAGGCGAGCTGGAAGGCGAGTTCGCTTCATTGTTAAAAAATATAGGCCTTTGGGCCAGGGATCTGATAGATGCACTCAACACTCTGATCGCTCATCACTGTATAGTATATGTATAGTATATGTATAGTATATGTGTATATCATGCATGGTGTTTCATGGGCAGTTTGCGCGGGTCGGCGACTTATCGAACCATTTAGTTTTGGTCACATATTTAAACTGATCAGTTGGACCCTGCTCCACCGATGTGGGAAAATTGATGTGACGTGGAGGCGAGTTCGCCTGTAACTCGCCTGCAGGCGATTTAAGAGGCGAATTCGCTTGTAACTCGCCTACAGGCGAGCTGGCAGGCGAGTTCGCTTCATTGTTAAAAAATATAGGCCTTTGGGCCAGGGATCTGATAGATGCACTCAACACTCTGATCGCTCATCACTGTATAGTATATGTATAGTGTATGTATAGTATATGTGTATATCATGCATGGTGTTTCATTGGCAGTTTGCGCGGGTCGGCGACTTATCGAACCATTTAGTTTTGGTCACATATTTAAACTGATCAGTTGGACGCTACTCCACCGATGTGGGAAAATTGATGTGACGTGGAGGCGAATTCGCTGTGACACTCGCCTCTAAGCGAATTGAATAGGCGAGTTCGCCAGTATTAAACCAAAATAAATTCTTTAACTAATATTGAAATAGGAGTATATATGAATCTTTATGTAATTTCAAATTGTTTTTTTGTTCACATTTGCGATCAACTATGAACTTGGTAGGTCGAATTCTGGATGTAGTATACACTTTCATGTCCAATTTCTTTTAATCGCTCACGGTTTGACCAAGCTAGATCTCTAGCTCGAACTCGTTCGAATATGTGGCGCAGTCGACTCGAGCTTTTACATTATATATATATATATATATATATATATATATATATATATATATATAATTCGGTATACGGTTAATATATCAATTCGGTATATAATTTGGCCTTTGGCCGATCACACTTGGAACTCACTCATCACAATAACACGACCACTAGTGTAATTTGGCCTTTTGGTTCTATTGTTCCGGAGTCCCGAACGCAAAACTTCTGCACATAAATAGTCAAACTATTATTTAATAGTAATATTTTATATTTTATTTAATATGACCTTTTGTTAATTTTATATATTAAAAAAATATCTGTGATAGAAATTACACATTTTTAAAAAAAAATAATCAGAGGTTAGTGTAATTAATTACAATTTCAGTACTCTAGTTGTAATTACAATTTCAGTACTCTAACCGCAACTAGAATACTGAAATTGTAATTAATTACAGTAACCTCTAATTATTGAACCATTTAGTTTTGGTCATATATTGAAACTGATCAGTTGGACACTACTCCACCGATGTGGGAAAATTGATGTGACGTGGAGGCGAGTTCGCTTGGCCACTCGCCCCCAAGCGAATTGAATAGGCGAATTCCCCAGTTTTAAAACAAAATAAATTCTTTAACTAATATTGAAATAGGAGTACATATGAATGTTTATGTAATTTCCAATATTTGTTTTGTACACATTTGCGATCAACTATGAACTTGGTAGGTCGAATTCTGGATGTAGTATACACTTTCATCACAATAACACGACCACTAGTGTAATTTGGCCTTTGGCCGATCAAACTTGGAACTCACTCATCACAATAACACGACCACTAGTGTAATTTGGCCTTTTGGTTCTATTGTTCCGGAGTCCCGAACGCAAAACTTCTGCACATAAATAGTCAAACTATTATTTTAATGGTAATATTTTATATTTTATTTAATATGATCTTTTGTTAATTTTATATATTAAAAAACATATCTGTGATAGAAATTACACATTTATAAAAAAATAATTAGAAGTTACTGTAATTAATTACAATTTCAGTTCTCTAGTTGTAATTACAATTTCAGTACTCTAGTTGCGGTTAGAGTAACCTCTAATTATTGAACCATTTAGTTTTGGTCACATATTGAAGCTGATCAATTGGACGCTACTCCACCGATGTGGGGAAATTGATGTGCCGTGGTAGCGAACTCGCCTCTATTCAACGCCTGTGTGTCAAACGGCGTCGTATATTCATGTTCTGTACTTGTGTTTTTTTAAAATTCTTCTTTCCAGAGGCGAACTCGCTTCTTTATTCGCCCCAATGCTTACGATTTCGCCTATTGTCACGCTTGCTAGGTTCTGTTCCACACGGCGGACTTGGTGGCGATATCGCAAGACATATACGGTTGTAGGCGTTAGGGTAGGCGGTATCTCTGCCGCGTTTGCCTCATCTTACGAGTTCGCCTCTTGGCACGCTTGTTAGCTTCTGTTCCACACGGCGGACTTGGTGGCGAGTTCGTGAGGCCTAAATGTTTATAGGCGGCAGAGTAGGCGATATCGCTGCCTTCTATCGCCTTGTGTAAATATGTGAAGCGAATTCGCTTCCAGGTTCGCTTGGTAATATTATGAAATATTGTTTTCATACGAATTTTCATGTTTTATCAAGGTTAGTTGTCTTATTTGTCAAGATTGAAGTTAATTAAGTTGAAATATATTTGAAAAGCTAACAATAATAGTAGTCTCAAAAGAATGCAACTAAACGATGTTGCGAGTTTAAGTACAAAATCAACAAACGGTGAAATATGCTAAGCGTCATCACTGTCGTCCTCTTCACTATCACCGTCGTCATGACCACCCTCCTCTTTGCCCCCGTCTTCGTCATCTTCTTCTTCTGACGACTCTTGTACTTCCTCTTCGGACGGCTGTTGTACTTCCTCTTCCGACGACTCTAGCGCATCCTCATTATGGCTTTGTTCGTTTCTGAAGACAACCTTGAACATTTCGTCATTATCTTCGTCCGGAGAAAACGGGCCACCATCTGAACCAACGGGATCTTCTCCAGCCTTAGCACCTTCGGGCTCGTCAAGCTGTTGTGCTTCCTCCTCTTCTGGATCCTCCTCTTCTGGTTCCGCTTCACTTTCAGGGTCATCCGCCTCCGCGTCCATTGGTGGCAAAGGCTGAACGGAAAAGTCTGGCATCCCTTCCTCGTCGCTAAGCTCAGGTTCCAAGTCTAGCATCCTGCCAAACTCCAATATCATCTCCGTTTCCTTGGCTTGTTCCAACTTCACCTGTTCTATTTCCGCAGAAAGCTGTCCCATCATCACGACCATTCGCTCACGCCACTGAAGTTCCCGTCCTGCCAAAACACATCAAATCCATTAGAATATTGTATTGGCGCAAACAAATAAATCTAATAAAATATCAAGTTTGGTTAGAATCGACTTACCCGGACTCAAAACACCACGCGCACTTGAACTCGAAGCACCATCCTTCTTCTTCTTTATGACCCCATCAGCGCCAAGTGCCAATCCCTTGCTACGCAGCCATTTCTCGGTGTAGTGCATAAGTGGCTCTGGCCGACTAACCGGTCTAATACCCTTCTTCTTGATCATCACCGTGATAAGCTGGCCATATGGGATCGTTTCATCAGATTTGTCCTTGGCACGCTTCAGCATGTACTTCACAATCGCGTACCCTGGATTGATCTTCAACCCCTCCATGATGTAATAGAACAACATCAAATTGGCAATAGTAGGCTCGCAAGGGTGACCACCCGATGGCATGACATTCGAGCATATCAACTCGAACACCAACCTCTGCTCCTGAGTGAGAACGCCAATATTGTACTTCTTCGGAGTACCTTCCACCTTGCTACGCGACTTAAAGTATTTTCTACGCATAGCAACGGGTTCTAGGGGGTTCAGACTAGACAAAGATGGGAAGTTTTGGGTGTGGTAACACTCGTAAGGACCGTTTGGATCTAACGGCCTTAAGTGGTCAACCGACACATACGGGCAACCTATCACCTCATTAATCAAATACTTATCAACCTTAAACCTTACTCCCCTAACCGTTGTCTCCCCCTCTTCGGCGTCCTTTGCAAAAGTCATATTTGCATAAAACTGTAAACACTCATCCTTATGCACCGGCTCTCTCGACATCAACATCCCTTCTAGATGCGTCGCCTTAAAATAGTCTACAATTTTACCAAACCCTAACGACTCTATCCGATCTTCATCAAAAACCCTAGCATTCAACAAGAAGCGACGAGAAAATTGTTCGTACCTAGTCTCGGCCTTTGTGCTGACGAACAGAGACGTCTCCTCATCCTCCTCAGTCGCAGGGTTACCCGCCGGATTCTCGGCTGGTCCACCAGTTTCAGGCGGGTTCCTGGTGGCGGTGCGGCGGTGCGGCGATGGACTGGTGGCGGTGTGGCGGTGTTGTGACGGACTGGTGGCGGGTTGGCGGTGATGGGAGGTTCCAGAAGTATGGCCGCCAGTTTCAGGCGGGTTCCTGGTGGCGGTGCGGCGACGGACTGGTGGCGGTGCGGCGACGGACTGGTGGCGGGTTGGCGGTGATGGGAGGTTCCAGAAGCGAGTTCGCCGCCGCCGCCGCCTGTAGATCCACCGGCCGGGCGATCGCGTCTCCGGCGAGGTTGAAGGTCGGCGAGGGTCTCTTCACGCATTCCGGCCGGCTCCGCTTCGGGTTGAGCAGTGGGGGTGGTCTTCCGGCGCTTGGGGGCTGGTGGGGTGAGGGTTTTACCGGCTGATTTGCTCCGGCCCATGGTGTTGCAGGGATTTTCCGATTTGGGGGTTTAGGGTTTTGCGGGTGGAAGTTGGGGGGTTCTGAAATCGCCACCCGCAAAACTTGTTTTTGTATTTTTTTTTAAAATTAAAATACGCTGGCGAACTCGCCTCTCCCATTCGCCTGTAGGCGAAATTGGTTACGAAATCGTGTCAGGAACGTCGCGCGTGGATTTCACTATGAAACGAACTCGCCTGTGTGTTCGCCTATAATTTCAACCAACTTGCGAACTCGCCTCAATTTTGTTTGTAGGCGAACGTTGTAGCGATTTTGCTTCTGTACGATCATCAAACCCTTAACCCTAAACCCTGAACCCATGCCCGGCAACCCACACGATAAAAACCAAACCCATTTATCATCGAGATTGGGAATGACAACCTTCAATCAAGCGAGTAGTGCGTAACTCGTCTAGACTCGAGAACTATATTAACCATGTTCGAGTCGACTCGAGAATTAGCGAGTTAATAATACCATACTCAACTCGAACTCGTTATTATTTATCGAGTATCGACACTACTTGCGAGTTTGAACTCGAATTGTTTTTTTCTCTTTTTAAATAAAAATTTTACTACTTCTATACTATGAAAATTTCTAATTATATATATGTGCGTTTAAATACCTGTTCAATATTGAAATTATTAGCATCCTTAGAAATTATTAATGTAAATACCAATGCAATTAATTAGTTTATTCAATATTGAGTAGTAACAGAAAACTAGCTAGATTAGATGATTGAACTAATATAGTATAACCTAATAATATTATAAACTTGCAACTGATTATACTTACCGAGTTACGCACGAGTTTTTCAAGTCGAGCTAGATCGAGTCGTGTTTAGTCCGAGTTTTGACCGAGTCGATCTCAAATTACTCGCGTGTTGACTCAATTACCACCCCTATTCTCATCTAAAACTGGATACTTTTCGTTCATTAGCTCCCGAGATGTGTGATCGTGAAGTCGGCTCTTTAACGGGGTAACGACGTTGCCTGTATGTATAACATCATCCAGACTATGAGTAATACCACATGCATTACAGAAGAACTAAATGTCTACACTTTCAGTCTGAAGTTGTCAAATACATGTATATTCGATGGTGATCAACACGTGGCTAATGTAGAAAGTCCTATTGCTCGTGTATGCACTAGTGTAACATTTGGTTAACGAACTAATGGTATTAACCCGTAGTCCCATCATATACGTATCTAAACAATTTATGCCAAATGCTTTACAATAACCATGGATATGGATTAGAGTTAACAATTTCAAATACCTCTTCATAGGACTATATATAACATGTCACAACAATTCTCTTTCATAACAGACGTCATCATTGCAACCAACTCAAGTAATATTATGTGCAGATAAAATCTGATTTCATTTATAAGTTTTCATATTAAATTTTAATATACATCATCTCATGAAACACACAATGTTAATATTAATTGCATAACAAAGTAGCAAATATTCAGAAAATAATTATTATGGGTTCATCAACTTGCTAGCTAGCGATACCGCAAGGGGTTTTCACCTCTAGCCGATGCAGGTTGCGGTATCGTAACCTGGTTAAACAGTAACCGACCAAATATACTATTCAGGCATGTTTTGTCCAACTTTACCATACTATATATATCTTTTATCCCGGATTTTGCTAACCTCTTCACCATTTTCACCATTCATTCCCATCTACCCCTCCTTCTCTCTCACCTTATCCCCCCCTCAACTTCCATCTCAAATCCTTGCATTCCAAATCCATTCTTGCCTCATTTCTTGGTGAAATCTCATAAAAACCAACCACAAACTCACCCTCAAATCTAGCACATATATTTTGTGTGAAGAACTAAACCCTATAAAGCTTGTAACCCACCAAAAACCCCAAAATCTCCTTCAACTTTGGTTGAATATTTCAAATCTCGCTACTTTGTGTGTCTAAGAGCAACAAACAACTAATATCTTCTTCTACAATTAAGGTATTTGACTCAAATTTGAAGTATTATTCAAAGCACATCTTATTTAGTTACTTTTTGAGATATATTGGTTGAATGGCATGCTTGAGTAGACATTATCCATGCTTAGTCCCTATCCATAACATATGTGTTTCATGACTATGTTAAAATAAAATTTAGAAGCCATAGCTCCCTTTATTTGTTACTTTCATGTGGCATTCTAACATGTTAGCCTACCTTAGGTTCACTTTGGTTATACAATTCAACAAATCCGTTTTTTCCTTGTTTTAACTAGTCATGCTTGTGTTATTTTACTTCTACAACTCATTCAACATGGTTTTGTTGTTGTTTTACCTAGTCATAATAGTGCTAATTAGTTAAGATTCTATTTCTATCCATCCTTAGATAGCAATGGTGACCACTTCAACCACTTCAAGTGCCCAACCAAAGAAGCGAGGTAGCAACTCGAAGAAAGGCCTACAAGTCCGCTCACATTGTCGAGTTCTACAAAGAAGAATGAGAAGAGGAGAACTAACATACATAGGATTTAATGCTAAGGGTGTATGCAACCGACCAAAAAAAGAACGTTCAAAATGGTCAAGTTGGTGTGGCCGAGTTGGAAGAACGTTTATTGAGATAACGGAGGATAATTGGAGAACCGTCCCATCAAAAAAGAAGGAGGAAGTTTGGGTAGAATGCCAAGTAAGTAACATTTAACCTTTCAATGATCTATCTACTCAATATTATACATCTTCATAATATATAGACATAATACATGCTACATATTTTGGCGTAGCGACCTTTTGAAATAGAATCTAATGACATGGAAGTGGTGAGAAAGAAGGCATTCAACATCGTCTCCAAAGCTTTTCGCGAGCACAAGCATGCTCTAAGAAAAGACTACTTGTATGAGAAGGGAAAGAGGCTAGGTCAAGATCCAAGGGACCGATACAATCATATTACAACCGATGCGTGGGAGGCCTTCAAGCAAGCATCGCTTGAAAATAAGACTTCGGTGAGTCACAAACTATAACTTCGGTGACATAACCTCCTCTTATCTATTACATTAATGATGACATGTGATACGGTATCTTCTTGTGCAAAGGGGAAATGGGACAAGAAGGTCACATCGGTGAAATCAATAACAATGCCGTACACCGGTGGTAGGTCGGGGTATTTGGGTGTAGGTGAGAAGGAGGGGCTTAGGGAGAAGGAGGAACTAGTGAAGGAGTTGGTATTAGGGGGGATGGACGAGGCGGAAGCTCGGTATGTCATAGTGGAAAAGGACGCCGAGGATTATACTAGACAAAAACTCTTCGTGTTGGGTCGAATTAGAGACTCGGATGGTAAGTTCACTTCGGAGGATGCCGAAAAATGTGCAAAGAGGGTGGTTAGTCTATCTATCTTACATTATCTTACTATCTATTGTAGTCTTATTTATTTTTGTTGTTGCTTTCAAATATTCTTCACAACCACTTTCACCTAGTACAACATATTTGATAATAGGAACTTCTTGAGCGCCAAACGGAGGAGGGTACCTTTATCCCGTGTGGGAAGAAGGATGTCTTGAATGAGGCTTTTGCTCTTGGGAAGAAAAAGGAACACCCGGGAAGAGCATTAGGTGTTGGAGGTTACGCGACACAAGAAGAGGTTTTTGGGATTAAGCAAGGTTGGGGCAATCCTAAACCATCACAACTACAACGAGTTTTGAGCGAGGTGGCGGCGACAAAGGCGGAAATGAAGGATTTGAGGGAGGTGATGAAAGACATAGCACAACACACCAACTATCCCCACATCGAGAGGTTAGGAGGTACACAACCACATCTTCCACCATCATCAAAGGGTTCTCAAGCATCACCTCAAATTGTGGAGGATGAAGGTGAGAATGTGGAAATGGAGGAGGAACTAGTGCCTCCTACTCCACCTTCATCACCCATCAAGTTGAATGCGGCGCATTCCATTCAAGTTGATAAGGTTAGTACAAATTTTGCTAATTTAGAACATCGTTGGTTTCTAATCTCTTTCTAAAAATAGTTGGATGATGATTTCTCTTGTGCTTTCATTTATGATAGAACCCCCCTTGCAAGCTATATGTTTCGCAAGGTACCAAATCAAAACCACTCCATGTCGCCAATGGCACATGCGACCCAAGTGCAGTGAAACACAATCGTGTTGACATCCCCGCAGGATTTTTTAGTGTTCGCATTACCGATGTTTTGATAGAACAACAAATGCTACCTGTGAAGGAGTCACCGATGGTGAGAGTTGGGGAGGCTAAAGGTTTCCTTGTTCTATGGCCAAAATGGTTGGTGCTTGATGAAAAATCCACCTCCATACCCCGTAGGAAACCACAAACTCCACAAAATCCACAAATACCCGTGCATGCCTTGCCTATAGCTAGACAAACATTAGACCCCATGCTCGTGGAGTTTATGAAAGCCCTTCCACCCTTCGTCCGAGTCTTTTATGATTTGATATCCTCGCACGACAAGAATGCATGCTATGCCTTTCTCGGAAATGAAAGGTGTTTTACCATGACAAAGGACATCCACGTACCATGGGAGGATTTTGAATATTTCTGGAATTTCAATGAACTTCCCGCCACCATTCTTTGCCTCAATCAAATGTAAGCCATTTGTATGTGTTTCATGAGAATACTCAATTATCAAACCATATATGATTACATCCTCGTCATGATTGTCTACTACATTCACAGGTTCTTGCATCACCATGCCTATCACCGGAGCAAGCATTTCATTGGATTTTTGCATCCAATGCATTTGCAAGCTAGTATGGAGAGCAATAGGCAAAGACTTGATTACTTGAATTCTACTCTCTCCGACAAATCAAAGAAAATATGGATCGGACCATATCTCGAGAGGTATACCTTACAATTTGCTCTATTACTCATGCTAAATATATTGTATTTGCTCTACTGCATTCTTTTTTTATGACCATTATGCTTTCATGTGATTTGTAGTGATCATTGGAGCTTTGTTGCAATAATACCCGCTTTAAAGCAAGTATATTGGATAGACCCACTCCACCGCCCTCCATCATGAACATTCGCCGATCTCCTTGATAATGCAATTCTTCAAGTGAACGACAAAACACTCCTCGACTTCCACCTTATAAACATTCGGGTAAGATGTTGTGCTCATGCTATCACGTCCTTTCAAAAATCAACATTTGCGTTTAAAGTACCATAAGTATAGTAATGTTTTATGTTTTAAACACTTTTGTAGTCTAGGAAGCAATCATCGAACTATGAATGTGGCTATTACACAATGATCTTTGGTTTGATGGTGGTGGATGGTGTTCAAAAAGACATGCTAGATCTTCTAAAGGTACGCTACACGCGTCTAATCTCATTTATATTCGTCGAGATTTCCTAATAAGCGTTATTTTCAATCATAGGTATTCAAGGATGATATCACTCCTTTCTCCTTGCAAGAACTTAACGACGGAAGAGACCAAATGGCTAAATATCTGGTCCACAGCCGTGCGTTTACCATTGCAAGGCCACAGGTCCCTAACCTCCCCAAGGCATGAAAAAGTATTGTCTCTCTTTTTGGTAGGGGCTTGACATTGGTATCGCACTTGAGTGCTTAGGTTATGCATCTTTAGTATTAGTATAGGGGCGTTGGATTTGAATTTGACAGGTTTATGTTGAGTCGGGTATCCCGATTCATGTTTCGAAAGAAACGGGTCAATTTTAACAAATAATTACACAATTCTGTCTTGCACGCAAACGAATTCGCTTCCTTATTCGCTTCTTGTCGAATCCAGAAGCTAGATCGCTACCTGGCACGCCTTCTACTACAATATAACAAGCGGTCATACACACGGCCTCGCCTATACATTCGCCCACAGAAGCGACGTCGCCTGGCTACTCGCTTGCTAGACTCTGTTGCCCCTGGCGTGCCTCAAACGATTTCGCCTATACATTCGCCCACAAAAGCGACGTCGCCTGGCTAATCGCTTGCTAGACTCTGTTGCCCCTGGCGTGCCTCAAACGATTTCGCCTCCAATATTCGCCTCCATAGACGAATTCAAAAGGCGAATTCGCCAACCACATTCCCTACAACAAATATGTGCACGACGTCGCCTAATATTCGCCTCTTCTGGCGGTGTCGTATCCCACTCCGCTTGTGCCCATCTGGTCTGGCTACATTTTCAGGTGGCGAGTTCGCTTTATAGTTTCGCCACCTCCAGAAGGCGAACTCGCTTTTCTTTTTCGACCACAAGCGAGATGATACACGATACCGTAACACCATGACCATTGAGTCTTTTTTCAAATTTAATATTCCCATATATTCCGGCGAATACGCCCGCGGTCTCGCCTGCTTCACCCTAGCGAGTCTGGTGACGAGTTCGCTTGTGTATTATTAGAAACAAGCGACCAACACAAGCGAGTTCGCCTTAACAGGCGATCACTGGCGGTGATATCGTATCACTCACATTTACAGACACAGGCGACCTGAGGTGGCGAATTCGTAACAGGTATACAGGGCGTTTTTCAAACGCTGCACGCGGCGTTTTGAACCGCCGTGCGCAGCATGCATGTTTAAGGCGTTTTGTTAACCGCCCAGAAGAAGTGCCATTTTACGGCACAACCCATTACGGCATTTCCAAAATACCGTGAATGGTACGAATGAACCGCCTAGAAACCTAAGTCCATCTACTAGTGATTATGTGTTTCATGTATCTTTACTCAAAAAGTTTGTTGGGTGGTCAGTTTATATCCCAACTTCAGTGCAGACAAGCTGGAAACCCTAACTCTTCACAAGTTATTGCAATGCATAATGATACTCAAGAATGGCAAACAAGTGGTGCACTGGCTCATTCTCTGAATGTATTTGGATGTTGATTAAGTTTCATGGGAGGAGGCAGAATTTGTTAAGAATCAGTTTCCAGATTTCATGGTCTAAACAACCTTGAGGACAAACTCCATTCGGGAGGGAGCATCTGTTGAGAATCTCACGGCCTGGCCTAGAATACTATCTTTAAGAGGTTGAAACTTCCAGGAAAAAATTTCGAATTGGGAGGGACCCCAAACCGACACAGGGGAACCATCAAGAGCATTCTGGTCTTTCATCAAGATGTCACAGCATATTCACTAGGATCTTTTTTATTATTCTAATCAGCTAGCTAAATGTATTTAGCTGATAATTAACTAGTTTTCTATTCATTAATTATTCAATAAAACCTTAATTTTGACGTGTTGCTAATCTAAGCTCAATGGAGGTGTTTTACAGAATTGACCTTAAATCGATTCTACTTATGATACATGTACTCTAACAAATCACTTAAAATTTAAGTTTGATAGCCCAATAGGAAATGAAAAGTGACCAACCCAAAAATATAGCCTGAATATGAAAGACCCAAATTCGAAGTTGGAATCACACATTAGTGGAATTGGCACCAGAACACGGCAGTTCCGTGTGCGTTGGACGGCGGTTTTGACCGCCGTCCATGGTGGCGCCGTGCAATTGGCGCCACCGATGCACGGCGGTCATAACCGCCGTGTATTGTTCCGGCTAAATTTCCGAATTCGGAAATCTATCCGGATGTTTATAAATCCGGCTAAGTTTACGAATTCGGAAAGTTAGCCGGATAGAACAAAACAAAACGCCGGCCGAATTGGCCGGCGAAATCAAAACCAACATAAAAACAGTTTCATCCCCAAACCATGGGTACTTGTGGATCGAATAGATCGTACCCGGAAATCCCAAAAACACAAACTATCATACTAATCTATTGATTTTCAGACTAAATCATATGAAAAACACATAATTTAAAGTCAACCTTTTGTTAGAAGAAGGAGGAAGGAGGGAGAGAGGGAGAGGGAGAGGGAGAAGAGGGAGAGGGAGAAGAAGGAGAGGGAGAAGGAGGAGAAGAAGGAGAGGGAGAGGGAGAAGAGAGGGAGAGGGAGAGGGAGAGGGAGAGGGAGATGGAGAAGGAGAAGGAGAAGAAGGAGAGGGAGAGGGAGAAAGAGAATAAGGAGAAGAAGAAGAGGGAGAGGGGGAGAATGAGTGGGAGAAGGAGAAGAAGGAGAGAGGAAGAAGATGGAGAGGGAGAAGGAGATTATAACTTGCATAAACTTGCAAGGGGAGATCTGTTTGATTACAACCATCCGGTTAAGTTTCCGAGTTCGGAAACTTAGCGGGATGGTTGTAAAACGGCGGTTTCTTAAAAAGTCACGCGGAACCGCCGTGTAACGACACCGTGTTCCGGCCTGATTCTACTAGTGACATCCAAAAATCGAGTTGAGTAAAACCCCCTTCTTCTTTTTCGATACACATTCGCTCCCAAAATTCACACTCACTCTCTTTCTAATCAGTTTATTTTGTAAATCTTACCTCTATATATCTGCTAATACCTATATTTTGAATTTTGAATAAAAACAATATTTGAATTAAACACCACCCGAGAGGTGGTGGAGAATCCATATAAATTTTGTTTGGTAATTATTGGATTACTTTTGTACTTTAGTCCAATCTTGGCATAGAATATTTAGTTCTTGTAATTCTATACTATTTTCGTAATTTTGGTCTAATTTCTCTGGTAAAATCTCTAGAAAGTCTAAACTACCATTATATATTTAGACTCAAGTAATACAATTTTGTATTAAAATATTGATCATTTAAAAGTAAACATATAGTAAACATGTTTTAACGCAAAAATTTTAAGAAATTTTATGTAAAAATTAAAAATAATTGAAATAACAAAATATACAGTTCAAATTAAAAGGTACACTTTATAAGTTAAAACGTACAAAAACTTTCATGAAAAATTAGGAAAGTTGGGAGATTCAGAGACTTCCTCAATTTATCTATGTTTAATTACACTCTATGTTTAATTTTGGTAATGTGTCCTCAATTACTATTTTATTATTGATTTTACATAATTTTCAATATTTATATTTTATAACATGCTATATTCCATCTATTTCTATTCAAATAGCACTTTGACTTGAGCAAATTATTTTTGCCCAAGTGTGACCAAAATTATTTTAGTTGCACAAATTAATCTACTCTAAAATTTTATAATATCTAAAAAATAGACATTACGTAGAATTCAAAATTATATTATACATCAATATCATTATTTATATACTAGTACAGACTGATAATTTGATTTGGGCAAAAACATTTGTCCAAGTCAAAGTGCCACCTTTGCAGAAACGGAGAGGTATATGATATACGCAATCCGTATTTTACTTATTTTGCAGTCCAAAATAAAAATACGCTTTCGATATATATGATATGGTCAATAATTATGTATATCAGACATATGCATAATATATACTATTTCTATTGCATACACTTGCAATTCAGTTATATATCAGAATCATTGTATATATGATTATTTAAAAAAAATACGGACTGCAAATAAGCAAAATACGTACTGTGTATAGAATGCCTGATATTTTTTGGTGTTACGCTGAAAAATAAACCTAGTTAAAAGGATAAACATACTAATGTGAATTATTCAATATTTGAGTTTTAAGTTGGGAATAACTCTCCTCACGCTGAGTTTTTGGATTCAAATATCTTTGTCACGTGTTTCCAAATTGATCTGCACAATTTAAATATGGTCCTTTTGAATTTAACTTTTTTATGTATCAGTTAAAAAGCATAACAATATTTTTCGTTTTGATTAATACATTCGATTCAATTAACATGTGAGTAATTAATATGGGTGTAAGTTGCCCCAACTACTCTTTTCCTCAAGCAACTTTTGTGCTTAGCTTGATTTTGGCTTTAGAAAAGATGATAGACGTATTTCCTAAAAGCAGAAACATCATACTACAAAACATATCCGACAAGACATCTTTCTGAGCATGATTTTAATGAAAGCCATAAATATGGCCACATGTCTTTCAAATGTGTCACTTTTTCACAAGAAATATATAGATCAGGAGTGCAGCAGTATCAAATAAAATTATGGAGTCTGTTAAAGAAAAGAGGGTTGGTGTTGAGAGTGCTAGGCAGTTGCTGTGGAATGAGCTGAATATTCATTTGGAGCACTGCTTGATTGCTAAAGATGATCAGCCAAAAGGGGTTCAGGATTCGATCAGAGAAACCGCGATTCGATTGAAAGAGAAAGAGTTGGAGGAGAGGCAAAATGTGCTAGATGCAAAGCAGAAGATGCTTGAGAGGAGAAGTCTTAAGTTAGATTTGAAAGAGAATGCTTTGGTGATGATGGAGAAAAACATTCATTCTGAAGTTGAAAAATTTAAGAGGGGGCATGAAGTCCATTTGAGAGGGAAAAATCATGTAAAGAACATTGAAGAGGAAGTGGAAGAGAAGATTATTCATGTTGACACGATCGAGGGTAAACCAATTCGAAGCAATTCTGCTAATAGAACAAGGAAGAGAGGCAGAATGCTTTTCGAAATGGGAGAAAGTAGCACAATGCCTCAAGTTTCAGGTATGCTTCTGCTCATGTGTTACATATTTAGCTTGTCTTTCAATTAATGGTCATTTCTGAATACCAAATCCCATTTTATGCATTGTACACTTGTTTAGATTTAAGTGAAAATAAGTAATTTTCTTAGAACAAGTTATAGTGAAAATGCTGCAGGACAAGTTATAGTGAGACAGAAATGTAGAGGAAGAAATGTAGCAGAACAAGTTATAGTGTCTGAGACTGAAATGTAGAGGGAGAAAACCTTGAATATATCTAAGTTGCCAAAACTCAGTTTGCATTTCACACACCTTTGACTCTTTGTGATTAAGGGATTGAATTTTTTAACTGTTTTCCTTTCTGCTGATTTAGGTGGTGGAAGAGATGTGCAGCGTCAAGATGGATCGAGCTTTTTGCTGACCATATCACAGACTCACGAGGATAGAAACGCTATGGTAATCTGAACTGCATTTAGTAGTCTAATAATATGTAATGAAGATAAACTGTATCTTGATGTGCTAAACTCACTTCTGTTGTTTTTTTCTCGACTACAGACAGTTCCAGCGCAGTTTGTTGCTGCCTATGATTTAAGCGGGAAGAAGTATGTAATACTATCAACTGAGGAGGGAAATTTTCGCCTTGCAGTGAAGCATTACGATGATTTTAGGTCTATTACTTCCCAGCATGTGGTATTCCGTCGTGGTTGGAGCTACTTTTATGATAAGAACCATCTTAGCATCGGAATGCAGTGCTTATTCAAGGTGAGGGAGCACACAGTGAATGGTGACAACTCTGTGTTTTCAATGGAAGTGACCGTGCTAGGTCGCTAAAATATGTATGATTGTGTATGCCCTGTCTGAGCAAAACCAGATTATCAGTACTTGTTTTATAATGTTTATTTAATAGCTAATATTGGAACTATGGTCTGAAATGTTAACTGGATGTTATTATATGAGTATCAACTGTTGGTTTTAAACATAGAGTAGAGGCTTTGAATGATGAAAATCGTGGTCTCAGAGATGAATGCGGGAAGCTTACTTCTGAAAATATCACCTTAAAGGTCAGTTAATGAGATCATTTCAAGTCACTGAAAATATTTGAAGAAGTTAGGATTGTGATGGGAGGGCTTAAAGCGAAAACCTTTCGTCTCAATCTGATCAGGACAATTCTCTTAAGAAATCTGGTTAACAATCTAAAACTTGGTAGACTGTCAAAAGATGTACTAAGAGTTCATAAAATGATAGAACTGAGTTTTGTTGTACTGTGATATTGCTTGCTTTGAACTGTAATATGGTGATTGAATTCTTCATTTCCTTACTCGAAGAGTGCAGAAAGTTGCTACCTTGATATCCTCAGAGTCGATATCATATTCCTCTTTTCACAGGCTTAAAACTTGTAATCAATCCATATTGGATCAGAGAACTATAACATATCAGGTTTAGAGGAATGCCTTTCATATATAGCAGACTTGGAAGGATATTGATGAACAAGAAAGGATTCACAGTTGTAGAGTAAAAACTCAAATCATTTATGCATAAGCTTGAGTGAACTTAATAAAGTTACAGACTTCGTTTACCAATACTAATAGAATAACATCCATCCACTGAATCTTAGAAAGCAAGCATACAAAAGCAAGTAGTGATATCTGAGATTTGAGTCAAACAACACAGGAAAACAGCAATTTAGGGACAAACCACGGATACCTCCATGGAAAAACCTGAAGCATCACCATTGACTGTGTTTTCCTTGAGCCTGAATAGGCACCTCATTCCAATGCTAAGACCATTCTCGGTAAAAAATTCCCTCCAACCATTGTAGAATTGCACGATTCCCAGATAATGTCTCACACCAAGGTGAAAATCTCCTTTGTCAGTTGACAGGATCACATACTCTTTCTTGCTCATATCATACTTATTCCAAAACCATACCGGCACCGTCTGTTTTAAATCAAGTTAACACATCAGGTTTCACCTCAGGGTATATAAAAGAAGTACTTTCAGATACTATAAAGATTCAAATTTACCATATAGCTTCGGATCGCCTGTGTCTTCGAAATGGTCAGGGAAAATTCCAGTTCACCTCGACCTTGAACATTTCTCACTGAACCTACAACAGCAAAAAGGAAGAGGTTTAACAATGGCTCGAATACATTCCACAAGCATATACACATTACACACCAAACAGATGCTTGCTAACTGAGTTTTGCCCTAACTAAACCAATTATATGCACACACACATTCGCATATACATATTACAATGGCTCACATACATTCCACACACACTCATATACATATCACACACAAAAACAGACGCTTGTTAACTGAGTTTTGCCCAAACTAAAACAATTATATTGTTGTTTCACTAACATATGTTACGTATAAGTTTTTGAATTTGTGAAGTAGGATGAGAAACATCATACCAGAAGCTTGGAATTGTTCACTGCGCTTGGATATCTTTGCAGGCCTCAATTCTGGTTCTTGAGTGGACTTGGATTGGGAACTCACACCACCAGAAATACTCGCCATCTTCATATCGAGCATCATCTTCTTGAGTTCCAGAGACTCTTCAAGATTTGTAACCTTCTTCTCACGCAAATCGAGTGCGGCTTTCCTCCTCTTAATCAATTCAAGCTCACAACTCATTTCCATCTCCCTTTCCTCCAAAGCACGCTGCTGCAAATCGAGATCCAGGCTCCTCTGATCCAGAATCTTCATTTTCTCCTCCAACGCCTTCTTGCTCTCGATTTCCATCACCTCCAGATCCCTGACTTTGATGAGTACCTCCTCCTCTCTTTCCTTCAATTCTCTCATTTTCGAAGCAAATATATCCATCTTCTTGCTCTCCTCAGCAGAACCTCCCGAGCAGCCCCTCAACTGGCGATCGAGCTCCTTCCATTGATCCATGAGCAGCTCCATTGTAGCATGAACATTAGCCCTAGCAGACTCCATGGATGGATTCAGATGATTTCTCAAAATGTGACGGCTCCTGCCGCTCAGAGATGATATCTAACTCCCCCAATATAATAAAAAGTTATTTTCGTTATTGGTTAAAACTTTCCAGGCCGAACTCCCCTATCCAAAATCAATGCATGGCCATTTTTAGAAACGCAGGACGTGAGAAAAGTTGTTGTGACCATCCTATAATTGAATGCATTTGAATATTGATTGGCGCACTACTGTACTTTGTGATTCCTTTTTCTTAATTATCTATCGGCTATTTAAAGTTCATAATCTCAGAAACTTCATGAAATGCATATACATGTTTAATTAGTGTGCATTTTAAACTTCGTTATAATCAGACTTTAATCTATATAATTCCTCAAAACAAAGACTTTAATTTGTATTGTTCATTTCAAAGAAAAATTGGAATTTGTAGTTGAGAGATCCTTCACCTGATGTTCAAATCAAGAGTTTGTGGGATACGTTAGAAAACAATATGCTGTTAAAATCCTTCATTAATGTTCACAGGAGAAAACTTAATCTCTAGTTAGAATTTTATGCACGGGTCTAAAAACTCATATATACATATGCAATTCACGTTCACCCAATCACTCACCTATAAGTTTACATAGGGGCAGGTTATAAAATTTATATGTATCACGGTCTAAAATAAAAAAATATGTATTTATATCATATGTTGCTAGTATCGTATATATTATATTGATTACATACAATTGTAAATCAATCATAAAATTTAAATGATACATTTAATTATATAATAAAATATAGACTGCAATACTATAAAAACGAACTATATGTAGCAAATCAGTTTGTGAATAAAGCCACTCGTTTGATCCGCTAATCATATAAATCAACTCTTTATATATATGAGTACGTATTCGAATGTCTTCTACAATAGACAAGGTAAGAAGTCATTTAAGTAGGATTTCAAAAAAATATATCGATTGGTGTTCCCATTTTCTATAATATCATTGCCCAAAATTCATTTCCACATATTCCCCATATCCCTCTTTTTCATAATCTACTATTTTCACTACTACGGACCGTCACCACCACTACGGTCAACACCAACCACCACCTCCCACTCTGACGGACATCTACCGTCATTCTGACCACCGCCACCCCGCTCCGGTCATTCCGGACAACATCAATCACCACCATTCTGATATCCGGCGTATACCAACCACCACTAAATTCATACGGATCAATTTAAAATATGCTCCTTCAAATTATTATTTTCATAATTGATAGTTAGATTTTGTATGTTTAAAATTTGTAGCACTACAAATGTTTGTTTTCTATATATGTTTTAATTTTATTGTTTCATATCCTCATAAACCGGTGCTCCTGAAATGAAATTCCATTATAAAAGAAAATTAAATTCTTAATATATCAATATTCAAAAATCGTTATCTATCGAGTTTTGAGGAAATGAACCCACAATTGTTCTACATATGAATCACCTTCCAAAAAGGTTCAAGTGACACTTTCAAAGACGCTTCCGACATTGAAAGATTAATCAAGGGAATAACATATGCTAAGAGAATGCTTCCGAATTTGGAACATGTGTGATACAACTTATTAGTAAATTTATATAATGTTAAACCATACGACTTGTATGTTCATAATTTTTGTAGGCTTTTGGTTTTAAAGAAACATTATTTTTTAAAAATAACAAATTTTGCCAAACCATTTTCATGGTATGAAAGATTAATCAAATTTTGGCTTTTACAATTTATTAATTAGTAATTTATTAGAGTTGTTATTTTATATATAGTAGGACTCGTGAAATTTATGAAGAATATTTGATTATATTTTTAATATTTATGTTTATACTTTTAAAGTTTATAGAAAATTAGATTAATCGTCCCCAATCGGTCAAAATATTTTTAAATATAACACAGGTAGTATCGGCAATTTTTGAATCGACCTGAACTATATTGGCAAGAACTTATTGAAGATATTTTATATAAACCATGACATCGAGATCCAAATCGGTCCAAATTTTAGATAGCGACAAGTAAAATTTTAGTTCCCAAATTCTAGGTCAAGGCGGTAACATTTTTTATAATTTAATGGTAAAGATGACGAACTCATTTTATTTTATTCAATGGATATGTATTTTTTTAACGAAATATCTATTTGTTGAATGAGAATGAGGATGTTAATCGAAAATCTCTTTGATAATTAACCACTCTTAGTATGTAGCAAGATAACATTTTCAAAGGTTTTAGTTATGTTTTTACGTAACAGATCACGTCATTGTACATTGGTGATTTGAAAGAAACGAATTTGTGCTTTTGCACAAGGAATAATGTCTAGAGTGTTTAACAATCAAACTATGCCCATAAATTAACCAACTAGCAAAAAGAGCTTAATAAACTAAAGGTAAAGCCCATGTCGCAACTACATAAGGAAGCTAATAATTAAGCTCGAGTCAAGCCTGGTTCAATATTGAATGCATTTTGACCCAGTGAAAAAATTATCAATATAGATATTTTTTTAAAAGATTTTCACTAGTCGGTGGAATTAAGAACATACATAAATAAGGCTAAATAAATAGAAACTCGTTGAAAAGAGGGCACAAGAGATAGCCCAATTTATGTTGGGACCGTCGAGCCCACCACAACTCAAACTAGTATGATATTGTCGCTTTGGCCCAACTGCAAAACCCGCACGGTTTTAAACAATGGGTCAATCCCCAAAAAGGCTCATACTAGTGTAGTGTGACTATTCCTTATAAGGAGAAGAACGAGACTCTCTGCTTCCGATGTGGGATTTGGATTGACCACACCCAACAATCTCCTCCATAACCCTTGTGTTGGTGTATTGAGTTTTATCTCTTCCGTTGCCCCAACAATTTAAGTATATAATTTGAATTTTATTTAACATGTTTGACTTGGCCCAATTTTCAAATTTAATGTTGGACAAATAATTTCTTTTAAATTAAATCCACTTTGTAGTGGAGGGAATTATATTTGACCTCCTAAACCAAGAAATTGTCATAAAAGGCAAGATATACATCACATGGATGATTACAAAAGTAGGACATAAGTCCTCAAAAGCATGATAATGCTCCACAAATTGGAAATAAAGAAAGTTGTTAAAAATTATAGTGCACTAAGAGCTACCAAATATAATCTTTACTAACTTAGAGCCTATTAGTGAAATACCAAGGTATAACGCAAAACTACACCAAATTAGGAAGAGTGAAGGAGGCATAATAACAAAGAAACTTAATAAACTGGAAGTGTTTGGAGTGAGCAGAAACTGTGTTTGTAGAGATTGATCAGAGAATCTTTGAGTACCCTCAATAATGAGAAAGTTGCCGAACCTAGGCTCGTTTAATTTCAGCACCTCATAGAAGGTAACTCACCCTTGTAACACAAAAGGATGGTCTTTGCTGTAGGTGAAAGATCTGACCAGGCATAGATATCACTTTGCCTAGTATTTAGAGCATTCTTAGCCAAGAAATCTGCAACAAGATTTCCTTATCTAAGTGTGTGTACCAATCCAACATTGATGCTCATGTTTGCCTCATCACAAAGTTGGAATAGCTTCTAATGTGCAGTGATAGGTTTCAGAATCATACTAATACCATGGAATCATACTAAATTTCTTGAAATAAAACTATGGAGTCTGCTAAAGAAAGGAGGGTTGGTGTTGAGAGTGTAGGCAGATGTTGTGGAACGAGCTGAATATCCATTTGGAGGCTAAAGATGATCAGCTAAAAGGGGTTCAGGATTCGATCAGGGAAAACGTGATTCGGTTGAAAGGGAAAGAGTTGGAGGAGAGGCAAAATATGCTACATGCAAAGCATGAGATGCTTGAGAAGAGAAGTCTTGAGCTGTATTTGAAAGAGAATGCTTTGGTGATGATGGAACAAATATTCATTCTGAAGTTGAAAAAATTAAGAGGGAGCATCAAGTCCATTTGAGAGAGACATCTTGGAAAAAACATTGAAGACGAAATCGAAGAGAAGATTATTCAAGTTGATACGATCGAGAATTCCCGGACTAAACCAATTCGAAGAGATTATGTTGATAGAACAAGGAAGAGAGGCATGCTGCTTTTGGAAATGGGAGAAAGTAGCACAATGCCTCAAATTTCAGGTATGCTTCTGATCTTGTGTTACCTATATATCTTGTCTTTCAATGACCATTTCTCAATACCAAATCTTATTTTATGCATTGTACACGCGTTTAGATTCAAGCGAAAATGAGTAATTCAATTTAAGTATAAAATTTGAATTTTATTTAACATGTTTGACTTGGTCAAATGTTTAAATTTAATGTTGGACAAATGACATATGATTTTGAATTAGGATGGGTTACATTTTGTTTTTGAGTTGGTAGGGTTGAAAACTATCACTTTGTCAAAAATTTAAAAAGAACCTGAGTGAGTTGGTAGTTTAGTCCAGCCCATTCAAAATCAAATATTAAATTCAAAAAAATAATTGAATATTAATTTCATAACAAACATGCTCTTCACACATCCAAATGTTCATACTATGATAGGTAGATTTTTACTAAAGTATTAATTTGACTAAAAGATTCATTAATTTTCTCATTTTTGGTTGAATACATATTACAATAAATGAATATCAAAACTCAAAAAATAGGCAAAACTTATTTTGAGTTTGGGTTTGGACCAATATCAAGACCATTGCAAAACCAACAAGGGGTTTTTTGGGGGATGGGGTGTATTGGGTCAAAATTCAAATTATGCAAGAAGTAGAACATACATTCCCTCAATATTTTCATGTTAATTTTCTTTTCTACTCTTTTGTTTTTCCTTTTGTGGCGACATTTTTCTACTTCTTCTTTCACCTTGTTTCTAAAGGTTTCCATTCATTTTCCATGGATACTAACTTTTCGCACCAATCAGACATGCTCATGGTTGCCAACCATTCATTCTTTTATCCTCTTCACTCACATTGGATCTGATATGGTGAATTATTCTTACTCTTATGGTTGTGAATTGGGGGCATTGGTGATGTTAATTTTTATATATGTTTTATTAAGTTTTTGGTGTATATGGTGTTTGTTGCTCTAATGGTTGTAGATGTCTGCCCTATCATCTCTCGTTGTTGGACGTCAAATGGTCATTTTAACATGGTGAATGTTCTGAAACATCATAAAAGTGTCACGCCTAAACGACACCCTCAGCGTCCCTGAGACGACCGATGAGATAATTATGAATTTTAGGAATATTGCAATAATATATTATTTAGTAAATAATATAATCATGTATAGAAACCATCTATAAATATCCCAATATTTCAGAATCTTCATGAAATAAAAAACATGTTAAAAGTTACAATTTGAGTATGTGATTGTAATTCTACACTTTTGTTAGAAATTAACATTTGTGCGACATGGTTGGAGACTAGTTGATGTATTCTTATGACGTAAGATTGATTCTTCATTATGTACAAGGTTTTGAATGGCAGGCTATTAGGCTCCATGTTCTCTAAAAATAGATTTAATATATTTTATTAATATGACGGGAGATAGCAAATCTCAGTGTAACCTTTGATGTGAGTTTTCGTTATAAGTAAACATGTATGTTATCCAAAATATGTTTGTTTTATGAATAGTGTAGAATCAGGAGCACCAACTTTGGACCATTCGTTTGAATTCTTGTAAATTGGTTAGTTTGATTAAATTAACATTATCATTCGATGCATCAATATACGTGTTTATGAAGAAAGGATATAATGTAACACTCTAGGGTATTATTATTTGCTGAATTAAGTATACAATTTCTGAATTCTGATGCAATGTCATTTTAATTAGCAATTGACCCTATTGCCATTTATTTTAGTGATAAATCTTTTCCAACTCTATTTCTTTTGGCTACAATATGGAAAAGTACAGTGTTGTAAATTGTAATCATCTTCCTCTACCCACTTAATTATACTTTTTTTTGTGGTTCCAAACATATTCTATCTTCTTGGAGCCTTAGTTAATTTATGTCTTTTAATTGTTCAAATTTGTTAATTTGACATCTGAAATGAACATGATGCTATGAATTGTCACAGATTAAATTTACAAATCTTTTAATGTTATCCTTAGTACTCTTAGATGATTTAAAATTCGTTTTATTTTTAAATAAGTTTTAATATTTTTTGGTTATACATAGAATCGGTGGGCATCAGATTAATACCCTAACTTAGTTAAAACTAAGACTATATAACTTTGAAGTTACAATATTTTTAAATGAATTTAAAATTATTTTGATTGCTCTACCTTTCAAAATTAAACTTATGTTGATTCTCTTTTTAGTTTTGTTTTAAACTTTACATGATTTTTTTCTTAACTCAATGTGTTTTTTATGTCAAATTTTCAATGATAAATTTTCATCTCTACCCAATGTGTTTGACATTAAGTTTTGACTGACAACCATTGCCACCCACAACACACTATTGTTTCTTTTAGTAAAAAAAATAATATAGAGGTTTTATGGGATTGTGTGAACTTGTTGTAATCGTATGTCACGTTTTTTATTATGGTTAAAGGTGCACATATTCGCAAAATCTACCGAAGTGAGGTACTACAAAAGCACATACAAAACAATTTTAGTCCATCTCTGACGTCCTAGTGGGAAGAAACGGCAAGCAGTTTCCAGTCATTGTTCAGCTGTTCTTCTGATGAGAGGTATAAAAATTTAGTATTTTTTTCCCTTAGTTGTTGTTCTTTCGCTGAGTTTCTATGTCAAGGTTGAATCTTTTTCTAGTGTTGTGTTTTTGGTTTCAGTTGATTTGCGGTTTATGAATATGCTCAATGTTGGTGTTTGGAATGTGTATCCGATGATTGTTGTTGTTTTCTGAGTGTATGAATAATTGAAACAGGCTGTTTCATCAAGAGGGCATTTGGTTTTCCTTGCAAATTAGGGATTCTTAAACCTAGGAACTTTATGAGATTGGTTGTATTTGGGGTGGAAAGGGGTAGAAGAAAATTGTGGCTGGATATAAGTAGATTGGAAACAAGAATTGGATTTGAGTTGCATGATGAATGAGGGTTATGTACGATGCTAGGCTCTTGAACAAGTTTAGGAATTAGGCTTCTCAATGTATCTCTAGAGGGTATGCTTTTAGTTTTCAGGAATTCTCTTTAGATCAAATTAATGTCAATAGTGAAAGGGTAGCAAACTTTATATAAATCTAAATTGCTCTTGTCGTTATTCCTGGTGGTAGTTTGGTGGGTAGAAACATAGCAACCCAATCAACATATGGGATTGTGATGATATTCAATTATCTTCCTGTAGTTTTCAATTGAATAATGTTCCCATGTTATTCTTCTATTTAACCATGGGTTTTTAATGTTTATGGAGAGGATCAGACAACTGTAGTACCAACTGGATCAGAGAGTAAATTCAATTTGTTCTTGTTCTCACACAGAATTTGTTATTTTTGTTTCAACAGGAAGTAGCTAATTTTACTCTTATGAAATGCTAAGAGATGGTCCTATAAATGGTGCAATAGGAAGTCGTATTTCTGTTGTGTCTGATGTTCCCCTTCAAGACTTCTCCTCTGGCCAGGTATCGGGTGGAGAAAGTTGGCATTGTGCTCCCTTGAACCATCAACCTGGCATTAGATACAGGAATTTTGTTTCTAGAAGGATAAGCTGTGATGCATATAGTCCCTTAAACAATAATTTCAGTAGTGGTCTGCAAAAATCAGTGTCCCCTACTATGTCTGGGAATTCAGCGCCATTAAGTGTCTACAAGAGGAAGAAACATCAAAAAAGTTCTGGGGCTACAAACCAAGCTGAAGTAAACATTAAGATGCGTGATGGCTTTAATTCCTCCGGTGGCTCGGATATCCACTCAAAGTGTATTAAAGAACGTGTAGCTTCAGCTGAACCTGAAACAGGAGATATTGGCTCTTCTTTAAAGATGCCTAACAAGTGCTCTCTCGATAGATTTGTCTTTAGTTGTATATCATCCGATGAATTTGTACCTCATAAAGATCCGTGTTTTGAAGAACCCGTGAGAACTGACAAGAGAACAGATTTGGATGGCTGTGAAGTTGATGATAGTTGCTCGTCGTCTAAGTTACTTGCTGGTGCTGTTACTAATTCACTCAAGACTGGTGTGGGTGGCTGTGGACAGTGTTCATCTTCTGGAGTATTGAAATCTGAGCAATTACAAAATTCTATGTCAGGAAGAGATGTTTGCATTGCTTTACTTAGGAGTAAGGGGCTGCTTCGGGAAACCCCCTCTGTCCACCATCTTTCCTCAGCTGACAACATTGATGATATATGCTGTTTACAAAAATGTAAAGTATGCAGCAATTCAGAAACTTCACTGAACATGCGAATTTGTGATGCTTGCGAAGATGCTTTCCATGTGAAGTGCTGCAATCCTCGGGTTAAGAAACTTCCTACTGGTGAATGGTTCTGTAACTCGTGTTTGAAAATGAAGCATGTGGTGTTGAAGGAAAAATCTAAGCATGGTAGTAAAAATGGTCGCCCTGGAAAGTTTGGCCCCATATTGTCAATGTTGAATGATTGTGCACCTGCCAAGTTCACTGTTAGAATTGGAGATGAATTTCAAGCAGAAGTTCCTGATTGGCCTCCTTCAACTACTGAGTATGTTTCTCTTTGTTCACATTCAGTTATTTGCACTATGAAATGGTATTCATAAGTTGTCTTGGTATCTACTTTAACTTGAGATCAAACGAAATATTTTTGCAATAAGTTTTAAAGGTTCATTTTCCCTTAGTGCCCCCTTGCCATGCTTAAATTGTGTTTTCAGGTTACAAAATCATTTTTATTTCTGTTTAGTGTCTTTAGATAACCCCATTTTTTATGGGTTCTTGCCCCCTGAATTTGCAAAACCACCATCATATTGCTGATATCAGTTCATGGAGGGATCATAACATCAATTATGGGTATTTAGGACATTTCATGGGTTAATTCTTTAAAATAGGGGAGACAAGCTCAGAAGGTTCCCCATGAAGCCTTCTGTCTATGTATTTCAAATTCATGCTAATAGTTATGCTGAATGAATGAAAGCTATAACCATCTGATAGAATATCCTCTTTATATTTCTGAATGAAAATGTCTAATATTTTTCAGAGACTTGTAAGAACCCAAACTCATATATGCTTCAAATATTTCTGAATACCTAATTTGTCTAAATTTATTAGGTCTGAACGATCATAAACAATAATAAATTGGTGTCATTTAGTTTTGTTACCTTGATGTGGTCATCTATAATGTCAGCATAGGTATATACTTTTCCTGAAGTATATTGTGATTTTCTTCTGCACTCTATATTGGACTAATGCACATTTTTATATTGTCTTGTTAGTGAGGATGATCCTTTGGGTGAACCAGAAGAAATGGATTGGTCTGAACATCTAAACTTAAAGGTAAGAAAGTTGTTATTGTCGTGATTTAATCTTCTCTAGATTTTTTTATTAGAAACTTCATAATTATGTAATATCATAATAATGAGAATGATAGAAATTCAATCATTTTTTTGTTTTGATATTCTCTCCAAAATTCTATAACTTAACCTTAATTAAAATTAAGTAGACAATTTTTCTTGAATTGTTTAAAAATTCCTTTCAATTTGTATCCGTTCCAAATTTCAATTAACGTGGAAATTATTTTTTTCTTCATTCATACGTATTTCGAGTGTTAGGTAACCAATTTCCAGGAAAATCTTACTTAATTTATTCACATAGTATCAGAAATCTAGCCAAGTGGATCAGTTTTTAGCTATTGGAAATTGGCTTCAGTGCCAAGAGGTTATTGAAGGTACGGGAGGCAGTGCTGATGGAGAAGTGTGTGGAAAATGGCGAAGGTTAGCCTCTTCTCAGCATATAACTGATTTATTAGTTTTCCTCAATTTGAGCATTAGTTTATGTGTATCTTGTATTTTGTATTTTGATGATCAGGGCTCCTCTCTTTGAACTTCAAACTGATGATTTTGACTGCTTCCATACTATCCTTTGGGATCCTGCACATGCCGATTGCGCTGTTCCCCAGGTAAGATTGACTTGATTTTCACTTCCAAGTCTTCTGTTTTCTGGTACCTTTATCTTTTTCTTTTGTGCCTTGTCATTTTTGCTGTGTCTGGTTTCTGATATATTTATTTCCAACTTAACTATTTTCTTCCATGAATGCGAAGAAGCCTGAGTATTAGTAAATATGAATGACAAGTGATTACAATGTGGGATTTGAATCATGCATGTATGCTTGGGATTATATTGTTGGGGCTTCCACTCTTATGTGACTTTAATAAGCAAGGGCTAATGTCGAGTCTTTGTACTAAATTTCTTTAGATGAGCAGTTCCCAACATGCATCAAGATATAAAACTTTTGACTGATATTTTTTGGGTAGCTCTATCAGTACGGAGTATTGACATTGTAGGCCTTCAACTGGTAAATTGTTGCTGGCTGTAAACATTGTAGTGGTTTGTGGGTCCTGTATGAATTGTTTTCTTCTCTTTAAACCCTAGTTTGAATTCAGTATTTTAGTATTACTGGCAAGAGATTGAAGAGCTTCACCTTAAAACTATAGATGGGTTAAGCTGATTTGTTGAGATAAATTTTAAACCTCTTTAGATTTCTGAATTGCAGTGTTGACATGTGTGCCGATGTGTTAAGGTCGTTTATATTTATAAAAAAAAATTGAAAACTTTTTTGATGAGTATGGATCTGTGCTTTATTAGCTTTTGTTTTGCAGTCTATGTGTAAAGGGCTAGTTTTCCCGATAATTGGAGAATTAGAAGCAGTTTTAGGTTTTATGAAATATTAACTTTTGTAGTGAACAATTGTGAAAATCTAGAACATATACATGCATTTTACTACAAAAGGGTCTATACTCTCAATTAGTTCACCCTGAAGTAGTACGAGCAGATATCCTTAATTTCCTGACTGGAGTATCGTTCTAGGAAGGGTAGGTTCCATTGGTGCACAGAATTAGCTATTTGTACCAAGTCTGGTACTCTTTCTATTAGCAAACAGCTTTAGCCGTCTGTGTGATATAATATTATCAGCAGGTTGAATTGCTTTCACAATGATTTACATTTGGTAGGAATGGAGTCTTTGAGTTCGGATAACTTAATTATGGTGTTATATTTGCTAATGCATTCCTCTAGCATTGTGTTATGACATAGTTGATCCAGATCCCTAATTTAATGTTTCGAAGCATATTTTGTTTGACAGAAGCTGGTTCTTATACAGCCATCAAACAAATTTTAACTTGTCACTTTGTTCAACTTGCATGTGATTAATGTATCTAGTACGTCAATCTTATACAGGCGCTTTTTTAGGTTTATCTAATTCATTTTTCCTTTATTTCAGGAGCAACCTACTGAAGAAGTTTTAAGACAGTTGAAGTACATAGAAATGGTAATTATTTTACCTTTTCAACTCTTTGAAGGCTCTCTTTTAAGAGTATCATTAGTGAACCACTTTTTTTTTTCTTTTTTTTTTTTGTGGCATAGCACCTGCAACTTGTGATTATTTTCTCCTTTCTGCACTGCTTTTTTCCCGTATCTGATACAAGATTTAAAACTATGAACTTAGTTCCAAATGCTTCCGGCCTCACGAGCCTTGTGGTCGTATCTTTCTGTACTTTTTGCATCCTGTGCATAAAATTATCTTCTTGTGTGTACAGATCCTATGTTGACTTCCTTAGTCGAGTGGTCTGATAAAATGTCTGTATTGGATAGCTGTGATCTGAAAATTAAGCCCTTTTTAAAAAAAACTAATTTAGTATAAATAATAGATTTTATTGAGCAGTATAACTATTGCTGTTTCAGATTGTTTTCCACACAATCTCATAAAATGATTTGAAGTAGTCCGAGTCCTTTGTTTTGATTCCTTTCAGTATGCAGCAAAAAAAGCATATGACCATCTTTGTCATGAAAGTTTTGTTAGTTCTGTTGATGTATAAATATTTTTTCATGTAATGCATACTCTTTCGTGTTCTAGCTAAGCTTGTTAACACTTTCATTCTGAATGCATCAGATGAGAGCTCGGATGAGAGCAAAGAAAAGGAAGTTGGAACGGGCAAAGGCAGGTGCATCACAGAGGAGGAAGAAGTAATGATATGCCTTCCCATCTTAGGTGAAGAGATTTTGTTGTCAGTACAAGCCATTCGATGCTAATTTTGCTTTGGGTTAACTTTCCCATCTTGTTTACAGTCTTCCAAGAACAGTTCTTGGATCTAAAGGAATATAGCTGAGTAGCTTAGTTTTGATGCACGTCTTGTAAGGCAGTTAAACCTTTGAGAATTTTCAGATGGTGTTTTTGTGCTCCTTTACACCTCTGTAAATACCAGTTTTTAGGGCTATGGATGTAAATTACAAAGTTTTGCCGATCTTTCGAAGAAAATCATGAAAACTTATCATCTTCTACTGTCTCTTGAATTGTTTTTTAGTGTAAACAACATATCTCTGCTTGTGCTGTGCTTCTGGAATCCTTTCGAGGTATGGCCGGGTGGGCTGAAACAGCCTATAAATGGGTCCAAACCGACTTTCAAACCTTTTTGATTGCTCTACCTTTCAAGATCAAAACATATGTTAACATCAAAGTGTTTCATGTTAAATTTCCAATAATGAATTCTCATCTCTACCAAATGTGTTTGAAATTGACTTTTGTCGAACAACCTTTGTACATTTAAAGTTAATAATCACAAAACACTGTTGATTTTGAGGAGAAAAAATAGAATAGAAGTTTTATGGGATGTCAGAGTGAATGTGATTTAAATGCATGTTTGACGTTTCTTTATTTTAGTTAAAGGTGCACTGATTCACAAAATCTACCGAGAAGTGAAGTACTACAAAAGCGCTTACAAAAAAATTGTAGTTCGTCTCTGCCAGAGGAACGGCAAGAAAGCCTAGAAGTTTCCAGTCATTGTTCACCTGTTCTCCTGATGAGAGAGGTATATAGATTTTATTTTTTAGTTGTTGTTCTCTGGCTGTGTCTCTATGTCAAGGTTGAATCTTTTTCTTGCGTTTTGATTTTGGGTTTCAGTTGATTTTGTGTGTTATGTATATGCTCTCAAAGTTGGTGCTTGGAATGTGTATCCGAATCCGATGATTGTTGTTGTTTGCTGAGTTTATGAAGGATTGAGATAGGTTGTCTGGTTTACCTTGCAAATTAGGGATTCATAAACCTAGAATCTTTATGTAATTGGTTGCATGGGGTGAAAAGGGGCAGAAGATGGGAAACAAGAATTGGATTTGATTTGCATGATTAATTTACGAGGCTAGGCTATTGAACATGTTTAGGCTTCGATCTGTATAATGTGGGCATGCTTCTAAATTTCTGGAATGTTCTTTCAATCAAATTAATGTCAATAGCGAAAGGATGGAAAAATATAGAATTCTGAATTGCTGTTGGTAGTTGTTGGGTGGGTGGAAACATAGTAATGCAAAAAAGAGTATGGAGGCTTGCAAACATGTTGCATTGAATTATCTCTCTCTAGTTTTCGATTGAAATATCTTCCCATGCGATTCTTCTATTTTGTGTTTTTTTTATGGAGAGGATCATACAAGTGTAGTACTTGGATCAGAAAGCTAAAGTCTTTTCATGCTTTGTATACAATTTGTTGTCACGCAGAAAATGGGGGCCTGTATTCATTTTTGTTTCATGATGTGAACAGGAAGGAGCTAATTTTACTCTCATGAAATGCTAAGAGATAGTCCTATACCTGGTGGTATTTCTGTTGTGTCTGACGTTCCCCTTCAAGACTTCTCCTCTAGCAAGGTATCGGGTGGAGACAGGAATTTTGTTTCAAGTAGAAGGATAAGCTGTGATGCATGTAGTCCCTTAGAATAATTTCAGTAGTGGTCTGCAAAAATCAGTCTCCCCTACTATGTCTGGGAATTCAGCTCCTTTACGTGTCTACCAGAGAAAGAAATTTCAAGAAAGTTCTGGGGCTACAAACCAAGCTGCAGTGAACATTAACATCCGTGATGGCTTTAATTCCTCCAGTGGCTCGGATGTCCACTCAAAGTGTATTAAAGAGCGTGTAGCTTCAGCTGAACCTGAAACAGGAGATATTGGCTCTCCTTTGAAGATACCTAACAAGTCTTCTGTCGATAGATTAGTTCCTAGTATATCATCCGATGGATTTGTACCTCATAAGGATCCGTGTTTTGAAGAAGCCGTAAGAACTGACAAGAAAGCAGATTTGGACGCCTGTGAGGTTGATGATGGTTGTTTGTCGTCTAAGTTACTTGTGGATGTTGTTACTAATTCAATCAAAACTGGTGTGGATGGCCGTGGACAGGTTTCATCTTCTGGAGCATTGAAATCTGAACAATTACAAAATTCTATGTCAGGAAGAGATGTTTGCATTGCTTTACTTAGGAGTAAGGGGCTGCTTCGGGAAACCCCCTCTGTCCACCATCTTTCCTCAGCTGACAACATTGATGATATATGCTGTTTACAAAAATGTAAAGTATGCAGCAATTCAGAAACTTCACTGAACATGCGAATTTGTGATGCTTGCGAAGATGCTTTCCATGTGAAGTGCTGCAATCCTCGGGTTAAGAAACTTCCTACTGGTGAATGGTTCTGTAACTCGTGTTTGAAAACGAAGCACGTGGTGTTGAAGGAAAAATCTAAGCATCGTAGTAATAATGGTCGCCCTGGAAAGTTTGACATACTGTCAATGTTGAATAATACTAGACCTTCCAAATTCACTGTTAGAATTGGAGATGAATTTCAAGCAAAAGTTCCTGACTGGCCTCCTTCAACTACTGAGTATGTTCCTCTTTTCTCATATTCACTTGTTTCCACTATAAAATGGTGTTCATAAATTTTCTTGGTATCTAGTTTAAATTGAGATCAAACGAAAGAGTTTTGCAATAATTTTGAAAGGTCCTTTAGTTCCCCATGCCATGCTTAAATTTGTTTTCGGGTTTCAAAATTATTTTTATTTCTGTTTAGTGTCTTTAAGATAACCCCGTTTTTAATTGATTCTTGCCCCCCTGGAAATACCCTCATATTGCTGATATCAGTTCATGTAGAGCTCATAGCATCAATTTCATGGGTTAATTCTTGAAAATAAGGGAGGCAAAATCAGAAGGTTCCCACGAAGCCTTCTGTCTATGTTCTATCTTTTAATAAGTTTGTGTTTAAATTATGCCATATATTTCAAATTTCTGCTAATAATGAGTTGAATGAATGAAAGTTTTAACCATCTGATAGGATATCCTCTTTATATATCCGAAGGAAAATCTCTGATATTCTTCAGAGGCTTGTAGAGAAGCCAAACTCAAGTAAACTTCAACTATTTCTGAATATCTAATTTGTCTAAATTTATTAGGCCAGAATGATCATTAAACAATAATAAATTGGTGTCAGTTAGTTTTGTTTCCTTGATGTGGTCATCTATAATGTCAGCGTGGGTATATATTCCTGAAGTATATTGTGATTTTCTTCTGCACTCTATATCGGACTCATGTGCATTTTTTATATTGTCTTGTTAGTGAGGATGATCCTTTGGGTGAACCAGAAAAAATGGATTGTTCTGAGCATCTAAACTTAAATGTAAGAAAGTTGTTATTGTCATGATTTAATCTTCTCGAGTGTTAGGTAACCAATTTCCAGAAAAATCTTACTTAATTTTATTCCCCTAGTATCAGAAATCTAGCCAGGTGGATCAGTTTTTGTCTATTGGAAATTGGCTTCAGTGCCGGGAGATTATTCAAGGTACGGGAGGCAGTGCTGATGGAGAAGTGTGTGGAAAATGGCGAAGGTTAGCCTCTTCTCAGCATATAACTGATTTATTAGTTTTTCTCAATTTGAGCGTTAGTTTATGTGTTTCTTGTATTTTGTATTTTGATGATCAGGGCTCCTCTCTTTGAACGTCAAACTGATGATTTTGAATGCTTCCATACTTTCCTTTGGTATCCTGCACATGCCGATTGCGCTGTTCCCCAGGTAAGATTGACTTGATTTTCACTTCCTGTTCTTCTTATTTCTGGTACCTTTGTCTTTTTCTTTTGTGGCTTGTCATTTTTGCTGTGTCTGGTTTCTGATATATTTATTTCCAACTTAACTAGTTTCTTCTACATGAACGCAAAGAAGCCAGTGTGTTAGTACATATGACTGACAAGTGACAAGTGATTACAATGTGGGATTAGAATGATGCATGTGTACTTGGGAATACATTGTCGGGGTTTCCACTTATGTGAGATTAATAAGCAAGGGCTAATGTCGAGTCTTTATTCTATATTTTTTTAAATGAGCATTTCCGAACATGCATGAAGATTTAAAACTAACTGATATTTATCCGGCAGCTCTATCAGTAAGGAGTAATATAGGCCTTCAAATTGGTAGGCTCAGTTTTTGCTGGTTGTAAACATAGTAGTAGTATGTGGGTCCTGTATAAATTGTTCTCTTCTCTTTAAAACCTAGTTTGAATTCAGTATTTCAGTATTACTGGCAAGAGTTTGACGAACTTCACCTTCAAACAATAGATTGGTTGAGCTTATCTGTTCAGATAAATTGTAAACCTTTTTAGGTTTCTGAATTGCAGTGTTGACATGTGTGCCGATGTGTTAAGGTCGTTTAGTTAAAAAAAAAATTGAAAACTCTTCCGATGAGTATGGATTTGTGTTTTATTAGCTTTTGTTGCAGTACAGAGATTAAAGTTCCCATTTATCACGTTGCTTTTAGCCAAATTTTGTTCAAACATGTGAAATTGTGAATAGCATAGGTAGGTCTAAGGCTCACACATTTATGTGATAGATATACTTGATTGTTTGAAATCTATCAAGAAATTACGTATCATTGTCAGTTGTTTTATCATGTTGATTTGATGCATGTAAGCCATCCTGAATCTTGTTGGCTGTATAATTTTCCCTTGTTGGACAAGTTAAAGTTTGGTTGTCTAATATGCCAATCTTGTATGTGTATCGATGGTATCTCCTTCTGAAATTATGGTGTAGACGTTTTTTATTAGGTTTATCTAATTCCTTCTCTTTTCCTTCATTCAGGAGCTACCTACTGAAGAAGTTTTAAGACAGTTGAAGTACGTAGAAATGGTAATCAGCTTGCCTTTCCAACTCTCTTTTAATAACTTCATGAGTGAGCCACTACTTTTTGTGGCGTAGAACCCACACTTACAACTATGAACTTCTCATAAAAATCAGAATCCCCTTTTATTGGGATCATTCAGCTTGTTCCGAATGCTTATGGTCGACATATTTTAGTCTTTCATGTGGAAGTATCTTTCTCTACTTTTTGCATGCTGTCCAAAAACAATTCTCATGTTACCAAAAAGCTAGGTGATCAGATAAAATGTCTGTATTGGTTGGCTGTGATCTGAAAACTAGACCTTTTTTCTGAATTTGGTAATTGAGGAGTATGACTATTGCTGTTCAGAGTGTTTTCCATACGATCTCATAAAAAAAATCCCTTCTAGTAAGCAGCAAAGAAAGCTTATCACCATCTTTATCATGCAAGTTTTCTTGGTTCTGTTGAATCTGTTAATGAGTGTGTGTGTGTGTGTGTGTGTACACTCTTTCGTGTTCTAGCTAAGCTTGTTAACACTTTTATTCTGAATGCATCAGATGAAACCTCGGATGCTGGCGAAGAAAAGGAAGTTGGAACGGGCAAAGGCAGGTGAATCACAGAAGAGGAAAAAGTAATGATATGCCTTCCCATCTTAGGTGAAGAGATTTTGTTGTCATTACGCAAATTTAGCTTTGGGTTAACTTTCCGTGTCGTTTACAGTCTTCCAAGAACTTTTCTTGGATCTAAAGGAATATAGCTGATTACTAGCTTAGTTTTGAGGTTTGTCTTGCAAGGCAGTTAACCTTGGAGGGTTTTCAGATGGTGTTTTTGCCCTTTCTGGTTTTCGTGTTTGTTTACACCTCCGTAAATACCAGTTTATAGGGCTGTGGATGTACATTACAAAGTTTTTCCGAGACCTGTCGAAAAAAAAAAATATCAAGAATGTTGCTAGGATCATCATCTATTCATCTTCTTCTTTTTTTCTTGAATAGTTTTTTTGGTGTTGCAGTGCTTAAAATGATAGTGTTGGTAGTCACAACTGTCACAGCTATAGTCACAAGTCACAACAAATTCTGTGCTTGTGTGATTTTGAAATCCTTTCAAAGTATGGCTGGGTGGGCCGAAACAGCCTATTGATGGGTCGAAATGAACGTTTTGGGTATATGTTGGTGGGCCGGGTATTATGTTGTTATCACCATTTTTTCTAAATAAAAATAATTTTAATAACACAATCACATATCTTGGATAATTTTTTCCGAAATTTGTCACCAATCATTTCATAACCATGCCAAATTATATTTATTTATATTTCTATAGCATTGTGATATTGGAATAGGTAGTAAGGAAATTAAGGGAACATTCCATTAAAATAGAGGGGGGAATACAATTCTCTTCATTTCTACTGGCTATTGCTTCTTATACTACTACAAAATAGTATTTGATGGAAAGCGATGAAGAATGTGAGACCACTTTAGTTGTATCCTTGCTCACTATCTGGAGAATTTGGTCTTCGTACAAACCGACCCTGCAATATAAACACCCAAAATTCATATCACTTCCACACAGTCTCATTTGCAATATATAACTTATGTAAGTATCAAACTTCCAATTATATTAAATAAATGTCGAATGTTACTACATTAAATGGAGTTGTAGATAGACCACGAGAATTGAGATTTCCAAAAGGTGGGCCTGGTCCAGCACCACAATGTTGGGTTAAAGTTAAACCCGTCCACTTCTCGGCCTCTTTTTGTGTGGTTTGGATTTAAGCTAAAAACTTTTGAGTGGTGAGGATGCGACCATACGTACAAAAATTTCATGATAGACAGTGGTGAGGATTTAGATCAGAATTTTGTGGCTTCAATTTTCATGATAAATATGGCTACGTGCATTCATTAAGTACACGGGTAATTTTTCATTTATAATCGTAGAAAAACATACAAAAATTGATTTTTGTGTTGATAAAGTGGTGGTCTAATTTTTGAAAATGAGGTTAAAAGCATGGAATTTCAAGAAATGCGCCAATTTCATTCATTTCAGTAAAAAATATAAAGTTAGAAAATCGGATTCAAAACCTTAATGTACCAAAAAGCATGTTAGAAGCGCTTATTTTCTGTATATTTTATATATTTGAACTGAACAGTACAGTGTGGAGTGATAAAAATATCTATTCAAAAGGCAAGGTGAAAGGTTTTAACAAAGGTGAAATGAACGGTTATCGATCTCATTCAGTTTGGTATAAAATAGAAAATCAGAAAAACGGATTCAAATCCTCTATGTATCAGAAAACATGTTAAAAGCGCTTATTTTCCGTATATTTTATAAGTTTGTATCAAACAGTGCAGTGCGTGAATATACTGTAAAAGATTTTAGCAAAGGTGAAATGAATGGTGACCTTTGAAAGTGACCGATTGAGTGGCTTCCATTTCAAAATAAAAGGTCCTAATTAATATATATTACAACGGGAGAAAACGTATTTATTCAAAAGAAAAAAAAAAAACTGACCGATACAGATGAAACGAACCGTTAGTTTCTTAGCTCTACTCAGTAGATTACGCAAAAGGGAGATTTTATGAGTGCCCTACGAACCTGCCTACTTTTCTTTCTTTCTTAATTTAGAAATAAAAAAAAAACAGAGTAAGTATATGCCTACGGTTATTACGCAGGGCATACCTTCATTCGGGGCCGTCTATCGGCGTTGACTTTCCTGACTTGGTAACGGATCTTCTTTGAGAAAAGTCGCGTCCTACGCTTTTCCTTGTATCGCTGAACACTCGCTTCCCTGAGCCCCCCGCTTTCAGTAAACAGGTCTATCTTCGCCAGTCTTGCCTGCATCAAAAATCCCATTAATTTATTATTATATTCCATTTTTCTTTTTCTACATAATGAAAAACTGACAAGTCAATTTTTTTTTTACAATTTATAAGAATTTAGCTGATTATTACCAATATTCTCAGTACATTCATTCCATTATTCGTTAACAAGCAGGCACGTGGACGGTGTAGGCCCCACTCATTATTTTTAACTCCACTATGCTTTTTAATAGACTAGTGTGGGCATGAATATCAATCATATAGCAAAATGAATCAATCATATGGTCTTTTAAATCAAATATACTAACAGGAAACAATTATAAAGAACAGTGATACAGTGACTACAATTTGTTATTCCTACTACTCTATCCGTTCCACTTTAATTTTCACACTTTTCAGTTTCAGTCTGTTCTTCAAGTTAAATTTTTAAGATATACAGGAAATCGTGAAATATGCTGTTTAGACTGCGACGGAGAAAGTAAGTTAGCGTTAGATTAAATAGTTTAGTGTTCTTTGTAAAAGAGTACTACTCCTTGTATTTGTTTTGAATGAAGTAGTAGTACAATTTGGAGCATCAATGATGGAAAGTACATTTTTCTACTCTATGCTATAGCATTAATGTAAGAAAATATATTAAAATAAAGTACAAGTTTTCTTGGAAAAGGAAACTATAGTAAATATTTTTGAAATGTGAAAACATAATAGAATATGAAAATCTCTTTACAATATTGTTGGCATCCTAGGATGAGGAATGGTTCATTTTATTTATTAAATTTTTGAAAAGGAAAAGAGAAAATATGGGATGGAAAATGATTAAAAAAAGACAGGGAAATAAATTGTCGGTTTAGTATTGGGGGAGTCAGAGGAAAAACAACGGCCTCGTCTCACGAGGCGTGCCGTATGAAGCCAACAATATACTACATCCACTCCAATCATGGACTCACAAAATCAATTCCCATTTTATTTAATTATTATTATTATACAAAAAAACATTTTTTAATTATTCTCCAATTATCACAATAGATACTTTCAAAAAAAACTCTATTTTCTACTACTCCATGAATAAATCAAGAAGAAAATCCAAAATGGACAAAACTATTTATTAACTCACACAAGCTGCCACGTGCATTTGTTTACCATTTCCGCTCCGGCAGTAAATAATAAGTGTATTTAAAACACATAAGTTATAACGAGATAAATGTTTCCAGCCATAATTAGTTTTTTTTTAAATATAGTAAGCCAAATTTATAGTTTGACAGAATTTTCAGAAAAAAAAAAGGTACTTTATAAAAGTTTAACCTTTTTTAAAAAATGAAAAGGTAGAATATTCATCTCAATGTAAAAATGATTAAGAAACAAAAAGAAAAAGAAAATAGAAATACCTGGACATCACTCCCAGAAGGCTCAGCCGCCGCCAGAGAATCCTCAGGAAACGGGGAGCCCCCATCGGACCAGTCCTTCAAAACGTCGTCGTAATTCAACTTCAGCATCAGCCCAACGTGCGCCGGCCGCTCATCGGAATCCCTTTCCACCGCACTCCGCCGGGATGAAATCGGCGGCGGAGAATCCGGGATGTTCTTCAGCTCCACCCACTTCTCCACCTTCTTCTTCTTCTTCTTCTTATCCACCACAACCGCCGCCGACGCAGCCACCGCCACCGCTTTATCAAACCTCGGAGTTATATCGTGAACATTCACGCTCGCGAACCGCCGCCAGTCCTCCCCGTCGGAGCTCCGAATCGCCGCCCTCCTCATCCCGAACCCGTAGTCGGAGTTCAACCCGAACCCGAGCCCCACCGGGTACCCGTAGCAGGTACCCATCTGGGGGAACTGCTGGATTTTCTGGGGAACTGTTAATTCAATTGAAGATGAATTGCCCATGATGCTATCAATCCCCTCTTCAATCTCCTCATCGAGAATCGATTCGGCATCGAAATCGCCACCGCCGTCGTCGCAGAGCTCCAAAGACTGGCTCTTTGAAGAAGTTGTCTGCCATGAATGGGAGAGCTTGAGCTCGTTGCTCGGTTTGGGGTGCTGAATCAGAGGGAGGAGGAGCTCTGCCGTGTCGTAGCGGAAGGGGTGGTTGTTGTGGTGGTGGTGGTGGTGGTGGCCGGGGAGGAGCTTGTTGCAGGGGAAGATTTTGGGGTAGGCCGTGGAGAGGATGGCGGCGGCTTCGTTGTAGGTCTGGTTAGGCCGCTTTCGTGGAGTCCGAGGTTTCCTGGTGGAGATGACCAGAGGGGAGTTGCTGGATTCCGACAGGGTGGAGGAAGGGGAAGATGAATTGGAGGTCCATGAGGAAGACGGGGACTTTATTATGTCTAGGTCGAGCCTGATCGCCCGGCCGCCGCCGCTGAAACAAGAAGTCATTTCTGCTCCGATCGATTCGTGAACAAGAAGAGAAACGGAGTTCAGAAGCCAAACAGAGAAACCCCCATATCAGAAAGAGGAAAACGTACGGCTATCCTTAAACCCTTCTGAGGTTCTAGTTTTCTAACACTCACAGAGCCAAAGAAGAGGACCAAAAATCCAAAAACTTGATTATGACCATTTATACTACCAGAGAAATAAAAATCACTACTTTACCAAACTCACCAAAAAACCCACTTCAAATTAACTTATGTTGACCACTGGTACCTCGAATTCACCGCTGAAATAAAAACTCAAAATTTTTGACCCGAATCCCAAAACTAATTCCAATCGTTCAGACTGCTAGCCTATTCTAAGTATAGAAATAAATGAGGTTTCTGGAGAGGGGGAGAGTCTGGGGAAATATCTAGAAATGGAAAGAGATGTTGGTAGAAAAGATCCCCAGAGATGACCGACTTATATTGTGGAAGAAAGATGTGATTTTTTTCGAGTCACGAGAGGAGCAGAGAAAAGGTCAAAATCGTGTCTGAGATACCTCTGCAACTCTCGCACCCCCACAAGGTTTCTATCCTCTTCTGTGTGTGATTACACACAGTGGGCGTTAAATCTGCAGAGGGATTGGGAGAGAAGTCTGGGCTGTGGTATGGTAATCGGATGGGGGAAAGAGACAAGAGGGGGGCGAGATTTTACCAAATTTGGACAGGACCACTTTCCTTTTTCAACCCAAAGATCAATGTTACTGAAGCTTTCTGCTTTTTTTTACTTTGCTTTTGCTGAGGAATTGACTTGGTTTGCTGAAGAACACTTTACTGTTCTACTGGAGTTGTTTTTTGAGAGGACACATTATTCCTGCTTAACCAACCAGGAGCGGCAGTTGAAGTGTACACCGTGTGGTTTGCTGCCAAAAATGTGACTAAAATTAAGCCCAAATTCATAATGATTCCTACTACAGAATGAACAGAGTATTGGATGATATATACAATGTTAATTTGAAAATTTTATCCGTGAATTGACGAGTCGAACCTCAACTCCGTCTCAGAAATATATTATTATCTGTTAAAAGAAGATTAGTGAATCGACGAAGAATTTGATAAATTTCGAAGAATTTGATAAATTTCATAGGCTCTGTCCAGTAGAACTAACTAAAAGGAAGAAGCAATAGTACCGTATTTTTTTCTGAAGTAAAAAGTGTTTTATATCATATCAAGGTGGTGGAAAACGTCTAGCAACGTTTGACAAAAGGAATTCTGGTGCTGAATCTCATTCTACATGGTCGAAATCACTATTTTTTGCAAATCTAGCAACTAAATGCGCATCCGTATTTTCTAGTCTAGGTATTCAATACGGCCACTGTATCCCTGATTGCAAAAATTTCGACCTTATTTCCTCCACCAATGCATTGCAGCTAGCCGGGCTGTTCATGTCTCTATGAACCATTATAATTAAATTCAGAGCATCACCTACAACTGCAACCTCTTCCCAATCTAGTTTTCGCGCCAATTTGATTGCCTCTAGGAGAGCCAACGCTTCTGCGAACAGTACTTCATGTACACCATCAACAGTCTTTGCTTCGGCTAGCAAGAATGCTCCCTCTTCAGACATAGCTATCACTCCAGTGCCTGCGCGTCCCTGCTCCATGCCTGCATCAAACATGATCATTCTTTCCTGTGGCGGTGGTCTCAGCACGGTACCAAGCTCCAGCGTCGGTGCAATCTTTTCTGGGCTATGATTCACCTTTGAGAAACTTTCAGTGTGACTCTGATCGAAACTGCATTCTGTTATGGGTTAATAGTAACGTATTTTTATAATACTTTACTGGTAAAAAATATTTCTAATATAAAATTGAACATCACACCCAAGTACTATCTATTAAATCTAAAATAAATTGAATACTAGATTCTCTGCATTTCTTTGATTTTGTCTTATTTTGACTATAAAAATGTTAATAGTACTATATTTACTAATAATAAATTTTATTATACTTATAATATCATATAAAATTCATATTATTTAAAAGTACATCATATGCGAAATCTAATGATATTTCATATGATAATATCACTATTTATTTAAACAAAATTATTAATAGTAAAATATGTTATAAAAATATTTTATTGAAAAATAGGATAATATAGTAAAAGGGGCAGAGGAAGTATAATTTTCTATGTTTCACTATAAAAATCGCATTTCTACGAATTACTTGCATTTTTACAAGAAAAATAATAAAATGTATGAATGATACTCAATCATGATGAACTAAAATGTAAGAATTTTGTTATAAAATTTATAAAAAATGATGTGACATTCTTATCCTAACCAAAAAATAAATAAAAATAATAATAAGAGGGACACTCTTATCCAGATATTGGTACTAAACAAGTTTAGTTTAGTTGAAACGTCCATCATTTTTACTGATGGAATAGATTACACGTAGTTGGATTGTGCTTCTCAGATTTGCTCAGGCTTCAGCCTCTCAGTCTCAGGAAGGACAAAATCATAAGCACATATGTGAGTGTACAAGGTTTTTATGAACCTCTTCTGCCTAGTACATCTTTTCATTGTTTTGTTTTGCACAATAATATATATAAAAATACATTACACAGGGAAGAAAAACATGCCCTTTTATGTAATATAACAATATAAATAAAATTGGCAGAACCATATCTAAATGCCCATAATTAAAAAGGCCAAAAAGAATATCCAATCCTTTATCTTTAACTTATTTTTATCTAATAAAAAATATTTTTATATTGAAAATCAAAACAATGTTGTCTATCTTTAGGTGAAAGTTATACTCTTACTACGGTTAAATATTTCATTTTTTAAAATTATTTAAAGATATTCCAATCTTTAATGGGTTATATTGAGTTTTACTATTATTTATTATTTGATTAATGAATAAGGGTGAATTATTCACATGGTATTGTACTACGATTTGATTGATTAAATCATGTCTATAATTGCTTAATCTAACCTTCTAATTGTAAATATTGTGTTTGGTTCTCAATCTAGAGTTTACCACTCGTGCTTCCATTTCCTCTGTTTATATACTCATAGAAGTTTAAAGCATATAAGTTATAGTCTTATCAGGTGGTGTTACAATTATAACATATCCCTATTTGGGATAGTGCTTGTCAAATTTGATGAATGAAAAGCTTTGCTTCGTGGTTAGAAATATTATTATTTCATTGGATTCGATAAACGTATAGACAAATTTGGTCTAAAGGTATAGGCATAACCTTCTCTTCATCATACTTTAAAACGTTATATGGCCTTCTCTTCATATATTTATTCAATTTTTTAAAATGTTATCTTTCGTATTTAAACACTCTTCCTAACATTTATCAATTTATTCAATTTTCCAAACGTTAAATTCCAAACTAGAGTAAAATCTGTTGTATTGAAAATGGTAATAGTCTGATTAAATTAAAATGGATTAACATAAACAAAATTAAATTCAGTTGAATCGAAAACCATTATGACGAGAAAAACCTCCAATTATTCAATTTTATTTACATATATTTTCATCACTTATATATATTCATGATATTTAGATTAATTCGTACATGAAATTTATGTTTACTAATCTTTTACGTTACATTGTAAAATTCCAACTAATTTATGTTTAAATAAATACCCATGCATCGGCACGGGAATGTATGAAATTATGAATCGTGTATGAAACTATTTTATATACTTTTATCTAAAAGCAAACAGCCACCATCACAAATTCACAAACATCCCCTTTAAACATATGCCAACTTTAAATCCATATTTCTTCTTGAACAATTACCAAGGTCTGCCTTTTCTACCGCATATATGTGATTATGTTTTGATTTATAACTATTTTGAGCAGTCAGACAACTATCAATGAAAAGCACTGCATCCCAAAACTCATTTTCACTCATGAACAACTATACATTGCCGTCTCTGGAGTTAAAAGTAGAAAGAGGTTGAAAATTTTGATTTGTGACAAGAATGATAAACCGATCCACAGTACCGTTAATGTAGTTTATAAGGAAGTGCTGAAGAATTAGGGTAATAAAGTTATGTAATTTTTTTATTTCTTAAATTCTTGAAAATGTAACAATACTTTAGCGGCGCATTGTTTGTAAACCAAAAGGTTATTACATAATTTACTCAACTTTCACAAAATAATATGTGGTCAAAATTACTTAATTTACATTATATCATTTTTTACTAAATTATAAAACTTTTAAATTGAATTCTCGTGCATCGGCACGGGATATTATACTAGTTTTCTCATTGATGCAAAGAAGTATATATACAAGAAGTCTAGCAGCTAATTAACGATCAGCTATATAATTAGAAAGAATATTATATGTATATATCTAATATATGATGACAACGTAAAAGAGAAAATAATATTCGCAATATTGCCAGCTAAGATATAACAATATACGACAGAATACTTCCTTAATACCCTCTCGCAAACTAATGGACGAATACGAATGTGAAGCTTGGAACGTAATGCACCAAACCCGGAAGTCCCAATAGTCTTACTGAGAATGTTAGCTATATGATCAACGAAACTAACACGATGAACAACCAAATCACAAGCTTGAACATGTTCACGTACATGGTAATCAAATTTGATAAACTTCGATCGCTAATGAAACACAGAATTAGTAGTGAGAAAAGTTGCACTAAGATTGACATAAAATAATAGATGGATTACGATGAGAAGCACCAATTCCCTAAAATAACTGTTGAAGCCACAGAAGCTCAGCAGCTGTAAAGGCAATCACCCGATACTCGACCTCTTTGCTAGAACGAGCAACAACATTTGGCTTCTTGGATGCCCAGCTAACAATATTTCCACCATAGTAGACAACATAAGACATGCTGAGACCGGCAACCATCAACATCAGAAGCCCATCTAGCGTTAGTAAAGGTGAGTAACCCGGAGACCTGAGATGGTTGAAAGAAGAGAACTGTATCCAAAAAGTCTTTCACATAGCGCATGATACGCTTAACAACAACCTAGTGTAGCGTAATGCAAGGCACCGATGATGATGTAGTACAACTGCACGTCCGGGAAGGGATCACCGCCTGCAATCAAATGCGAACCAGGGAACGTCGGAGAAGAAATAGATTTATCAATGGTCATCTTACTCCTATCCAATAGTTCCAGAATGTACTTCTTTTGAGATAAAAAAAAGACCAGATGAATCACGATGAACCTTGATGCCTCGAAAGAAATAAAACTCACCTAATTCCTACAACGAGAAGACGGAGTTGGGATATCGAACAAAGTCATGAATAAATGACAAGTTGGAGCCTGTAATGATGAGGTTATTGACGTAAATTAGAACATCCACCACATCAGACCCGTCTTGTTTGATGAAGAGAGAGGTGTCGGAGATGCACTACTTAAAGGCAGACCCGGCCCTAACCATGAAACAAGTGAAACCCGCGCTTCAGGCACCCCAAAAATGGGCTAAAATAGGGCCCCATTTTCTTAAAAAATGGGCTAAAATAGAGCCCTATTTTTTTAAAAAAAATTCTGATGTAGTGTACTTTTAAATTTTTTTGTTCTTTAAACCTCTATATTTTGTAGAAATCGGCCAAAATAAGAACCCAATTTTTTAAAAAAATCCATTATTTTAATTATTTTTCTTTAGACCCTTTATTAGGACCCTTAAAAAAAATTATTCGGTTCAGGCCCCCAAATAGTTAGGGCCGGCTCTGCTTAAAGCTATGACGAAAAACAACTTGATTGAGCTTATGAAACCAAGCTCGTGGAACTTGCTAAAGACCATAAAGAGCCTTCTTGAGCTTGCAGCCAAAACCAGGCTGAGTAGAAGATAAAAAGCCAGGATGTTGCTCCATGTAGACTGTTTCAACAAGACTACCATTGGGGAAATCATTGTTGATGTCAACTTGTTGAAGGGGCCAACCACGGCTACGGGTAACATCAATGCTAAGAAAAACCCGAATAGTGGTATGTCTCACAATTGGACTAAAAATGTTGAAGTAGTTCACACTCTCCACCTGATTAAAGCCCTTTGCCACCAGACAAATTTTATACCGTTCAGTAGAACCATCAGATTTCTTCTTGATCCTGAAAATACACTTACAACCAGTGAGATTAGTAGTATAGGGTCTTAGAACTAAGTCCTAAGTCCCTTTATTCATCAAAGCGTCATACTTTAGTTGCATTGCATGCTGCCAATCGGGATTTTCCTTAGCTTGAATGTATGTTTTTGGTTCAAGGTCGTTGAGATCAAACGAAACTGGATGTTTGGTGGCAGGATATGCTTTGGGATTGAGGGAATTTGTGAAGGCTCTAGTAACCATACAATGGCTCGATGTGTTAGAAGGATGAAAGTATACTCGAGCTTGAGGATAAGGAATAATGGCCACTGAAGTTGGTGATGGGGGTGTAGTCTCCGATGTTGGTGATGGGGTGAAGTTTTGGCCGTAGAGGAAAATGACGAAGAAATTGTGCCTAACAGATCCCTCGAGGTAGGAGTGGTGAAAGATGACGGAGTAGATAGAGATGACGGAGGTGACTGAGGTAATTGTGATGCCGGAGGTGATTGAGCTGATTGTGATGACGGAGTAGACGATGGAGAAGAAGGAAGGGATGAGTAGGATCCAAAAGCCGCATCGAGTAGAGAAACATCATAGTCTGGAGTGTCAGACAAATTAGACTGAGAGTGATGAGTAGGGGAAAAGAAATTTGGATTTGTCAAAAACAACATGACGAGCTGTATAAGTGCGGGAGGATGGAACATGATAACATAAGTAACCTTATGTTTGGCACTATAACCTAGAAATATACACGTCGTCGACCTAAATTCAAGTCTGTTACTGTTATAAGACCGAAGATAGGGAAAACATAACATCCAAAGTATTTTATTAAAAATGTATAATCAGGATGTCGGTCATTAAGACGAGAGTAAGGTGACTCATGATTGAGAACTGGAGTTATAGTTCAGTTGCTTAAATAGATGGTTATGTGAAAAACTTATTCCCTAAACTGGATATGAAGATGGAAATGAGCTAGAAGTGACAAACCTATTTCAATAACAATATGATTACGTCTGTCAGAAGCTCCATTTTGTTCAGGGGTGTGAGGAGAAGAAACATGATGTATGATGCCGTGATTTTGAAGAAAATGTGAAACATGTAAGTATTCACCCCCTAATATGACTGAAAAGGTTTAATTTTGTGAAAAATTGATACTATATAAACATATAGAAGAATATGAGATAAATATTATCTTTTCTCACTGATACAAAGAAGTATATAAACAAGAAGTCTAGCAACTAATTAAGGATTTGCTATATGATCAGAAGGAAAATATAAATACATCTTATATATGATGACAACTAAAAAGAGAAAAATATATTCACAGTATTGTTAACTAAAATATAAATGTATACGACAAAATACCACCTTAATACATTTGATCAAAAGTCGGATATCTACTCCAGACATACGAAATAAGAAATTATTTAAAGCATCATTTTAGAAAATACTTCAAAGTAAGTATCAATTCAAGATGGATATTGGTGAAAATATATGAGATCCGATTAGGTTATCGCAAACATAACAAGATTATATCTCAACCAAACTAATATTACAAAAAACTGATAAGGATTGCTTTGCTGATGATATAAACTTGCTAAACCCTAAACACATGTTTTACCGAATTTTGCGAAGACAAATCCTTTAGTTAACAGTTATGATAATTTTCCGAATTTCTCATCATTCATTTTTGAATGATTTCTAAAATTTCGAAATGAAATTTATTTTATTTAATATAAAAATATATCTAGTGTGATATATAAATTACACACGGAAATTATTTACCACAACGTCTATAGCATAGAGTGTGATAAAAAATAAATAAATTTCAAGAGGCATATCCGAAAAAGGTCAATTAAGTAATTAAAAAGAAGGTAATGATGGGCGCCAATAGATTTTCTGATTGGCTCTGTTCCGATTTTATCCTTCAACTAGGCGACCCATCCGTGCCCGTACCAAAAACCATCCGAGAATTCCATTGATGGCCCAAAGTGCCCCTTATCTGACGACGTGGTCGAACGCCATTGGCGGGCATAGATTTTATAGCCGACGTGGATAACTCTTTATTGGATGGCGGATTTTCACATGGTATCTGAGAAGAGAAAAGGTGGTGGCGTTTTTGGATTATGTTAGAGAAGAGGCAAATGATTTGAATGGTTTTGGTTTGTTGTGTCAAACTTTGTGTGGCAGATTCCTTTACTACGTTTTGCTATTTATGTACAATGGCTAGTGATTAGGTTTTAGTTTCTAGGGTTAAAATCCAAGCTACCCCTAAATTTTTAAGAAAGTGTCAATGTATTCCTGAGTAATTTAAAAGTGCTGATGTACCCCTATAATTATATTGAATAAAGAAGTGTACTCATAAAGTCAATTTTTCAATAAAATTTTGAATTAAAAGACAAATTTACCCTCACTTGTTGGGTTATTTTTTTCCATGACCCAAATGCCCATGGGCACAAATAAAAAATTCAAGAAATCGATATCACTGAATTACATAATATATGAACAATATTATTGAAAAAAGTTAACATTTATATAAAAAACTCAACAAATAAAATGCATTGATGAACTTACCATAATCTCGCCAACTCTATTCTCTCATTTGGTAATTTGAGCTAGTCACGCAAATTATTACTGGGGGTGGCCGTTTCGGTCCCCCGGCTCACACTAATTTTTAGGCACGGTGATTTTGGTCTCCTCGGCTTCAAAATGCGTTCATCCGATGAAGTAACGGAATTGATTGGGGCATTTTCGTCCTAGAATTTTTCTTTTTTACCATTAAATAATAGTGAGGGTATTATTGACATTTTACATTTGACAAAAGAAAATTCTGTCCAAATTACGCATTTGAGGGTATAGTGGCACTTTTGAAAAACACAGGGGTACATTGGCACTTATTTAAACACTTGGGGGTACAATAGCACTTTTTCTAGTTTCTATGCACATTTTGCTTCCAAATTCTTGACAAGTAGGCCATGTTTTATTGAATTTATAAGTAGAACTGACCAGTTTAGTTTAGTTTGATTCAATTAATTCAGTATATAAATAATTTTGCTTCCAGATTCTTGAGGTGTAGGCCATATTTACTTGAGTTACCGTGTTTTATAGTTTAGTTTAGTTCAGTTCAGTAGAAATATAATTTGATAAAATTTAGATAAATTTGATTCTGTTGTCAGTTCAGTTCGATTATGTTCATCAATATATAAGCTCTGTAGAACATGTCTCGCATTCCTCCAATTTTTTTTCTAAAGATGGGAGGATTATTCATAACTTCTTAACCCATACATTACTCATAGACTTACATCATGTTGACCGAATGCTATTTTCTAATCAAAATCAGAATCAAAGTAAGATATTAGAGAAGTGTCTAAAAATTTTTTACAATAAGAAGTCATCTCTATATTGTACCAGTAATAGCATATCTAAATACAGATTTTCTTCTTTCTTCTGAGTATAGACATCACCAAGTATAACATTCTAGAACTCCCAAGATTTCACCATCCAACTTTCTCAAAACCAAAATAAGTTTTCCAAAAATGGGTGATCAAAAGATCTAATTATTATGTGTATCTTGGTGGTCGTTACCGGTTCTATTATAACGAAGACTCACTACCTGAAATGTCAACCGGAAACTCATTGAGTCTGGCAGGCTCTTGACCACCAGAAGATAGCAGAGTAATCTTGAGGAATCTGGTTTGATCTATTCAATTTAGTTTAGTTTAACTTAATTATTTTATTTAGTCTAGTAAAAACATAATTTGATAAAATTTAAATATATTTAATTTTATTGCCAATTCAGTTTAATTGTGTTTATCGATATATAAACTCAGTAGAACATGTCCCACATTCCTTTGATTTAATTTCAATAATACTCTTTGACCATAACACTATTTAATTGTAAGGTTAACTTTTCGAAATTTTTCATAAAATATGTATACATATATATCATCTAAAAATATATTAAACGATGATATTCTCACGGATATTATAAATTATTTGTCATTGAAATAAAATATGCAAAGTCTCTAGAAAGTCCGACTTTCCTAAGTGTTATGGAACTACCACTATATATTTAAGGTCAAGTGATACTATTTTGTATTAAAATATTGATAGTATCAAAGTGAATATATAGTAAAACATGTTTTAATGTAAAAATTCATGAATTTACATTAAAACATTAATAAAATTCAAATAATAAATTTTACAGTTCAAATTAAAAGTTACACGGGTCAGGAAAGTTGAACTTTCATGAAACTTTCTCAAATAAAATAAGAGTAGGAGGGAGACTGTAGACCAATATCGCCCTGCCACTTTCTAATTGCTTTCAACGGCTCTAGTGTGTGTTCCCCCAAACACCTAAATCTACGAATATACCAAACTAAATCTTTATGAAAGGTATTTCTTATTTAATAAACGACATATACATGAGATATTATCTCCTTTTCGGAGATAGACATTTGATAAAAAGAGTTTACAATCACTATATACACACACGCGTTTTTCAAAATGATATGTAAAAATTATTATCTGTGGGGTGAAGATAACCCAATTTGATGAAAATATTAACAATTTATTTATTGGATAAAGTGATTTTTATGACTCTAATATTATTTTGGAGTTCCTATTAAGAGTGATAACGAGTTGATCCGATCACGATCATCAGTATGTTCATGATCGGATCCTTTAATATTTAAGATGATCACGATCGATCGCGATCGAAGCGATCAAAATCATTCATGATCGTGATCGCCTCGTTTAAGAATCACAATGATCGTGATCGGCTCGTTATAGATAACCGATCAAATGATCAATGATCGATCGTGATCGATCATCTGATCAACTTAAAGTTAATTATTTTAAAAAAATTAAAAATACATAACTTATCAAATTAATAAAAATATACAACAAATTATAAACATACATATTAAAATTAAAATATTTCCCCATTATTATCAAGGTATATAATTATATTACTGATCGATCTCGATCACCTTATCGATCGATCACCTTAACAATCTGTTCGCGATCATGATCGAGCTTTTATGTTCATGATCGTTGATCGTTCATTTAATAAACGATCATAAAATTTTGATCATGATCGGTTCATTTATTAAATGAACGATCTCGATCCGATCTTTAACCGATCCGATCTTGATCTTTTTAACGAACGCTCGTGATCGTTCTCACCCCTAGCTCCTACTACTTTTTATATATATAAAAAAAAGGTTTTATGGTCTTTGTGAATTGTGATGGATTAGTTTGTTTGGTCAATGTCACGAGATTGGGGTATTTTGGTCATTTCGCGTTTAAAAAATTTGTCCCATTTTTAAAAAGGGTTTATTGGTTATTACATATAAAATTTCACTATTCAATGTATATATGGTCATAGCAATGTTCAAAATGTAGTTTTGAAACCATTACAATTCTCAGATTTGTAGCCCTTCAATTCAACCCTTTTCCCAAATAATGTTGAAGTAGCTCCACCTGCACATGCAAAATGAAGTAAGAACGTAGCAGCAAGATGGCTTTTATAAGTTGTTGAGATGAATGCTACCCAATCTCAGTATCCAGCTTCACTTTTGCATCATTTATATGTACCTTCATATTATTGCACTTGATGACCTGTTTAGTATCACTCATGCTCCTTATCAAGGCATGAGTGCAGTCGAGCTCAATTGCGTTTTCTCCAGCTTTTGCCAGTGCCAATTCAGACCTTGCGATGCCAAAAGCACAAGCAATTCAATCCAAAACACTTCACAATCTGCAGAAGTTGGTGAGTGATCAGGTTTGGAATTGTAGTGACTTTCTTGCTGCTGATCTCATAAACTAATCTCTTCTTCTTTATTATACGTGTCACCTATTAGTCCCTCTTGAACTCTCATTGCAGCCCCATTGATCATCACCAACTCATTTGCAACCTGCAACAATCTCAACACCTTCACTTTCTTCTTCAGATTCGAACCATTGTCATACAAGTCACATAAATCTACTACTTTATCCCAGATAGACTCAGATTCAACCTGCCTCCCATACTTATCAAGGAACGTACCATCATCAACTCATTATCATCAGACTGCTTCAAATCACTTCTAAATTTCCAGAAGAAATCTTTACCAACACCATCATCAACATTCTAAACTTGGAATTTTTGAGATAGCTATTAGCTCATTCTTCTGATGAATCTGAACTGTAGCGCTTTTGCAGATAAAACAAAACTGTCAAGCTTAGGGAAACATAAATCATCATCCAGGCTATTAGCCAAATCATAATGTGATCATTCATAACTGGCATAGTATTTTTAGTCACATATATATATGCTTCTCTGTGCACCATTCCTTTGGCACATCATTATTGCCCATAAAGCACTCCATGCAGTGGGATTTTCCAGCTTTGCACAGTAGCCTTGCCAAACTTTCGTCGTCCCAAAGCAGTCAAAACCAGCAGTACTGCACTCTTGTTGATATAAAGTTCCCCAGAATTCTGATAATGGTACTTAGACAAACTAGTAAATTCCAAGAATATCATCACCACCAACTTTAAAATCTGTTCAAACTTCATGTTCGATCAGAGCTCATGAGCTTTCCAGAACCTTTGCGGTGGATTTACTAAGAAGAAGCCATTTGATTATTCGAATATGAATCATTTCACCTTGCACTAGTCTTGAAGACAACATTCCGTCCCTAGCTGCTGTCTTCTTGAGAGCTGTTGCATTTTTGAAGCAAAACAAATGCGGTCCTCAAGTTGCTGCAAATCAGTTTCACAATAGTCACCTTATAAAACTTCTCAACTCTTAGATGCAGCCAGTGAGCCAAACATCTGTAAGTATTCTCGTGAGCTCAAAGATTAGCACACTTGGTAAGAGCCAACTCGTGTCAACAAATTGCATTCGATTAGCTGAATTTTCAGGGCTTACGAACATGATCTTATAAACGTTTCTGTTCTGCATCATAGGGATGTCCCTCATCCTCCATGAGCAGCTTGACTCAACCCGAAATTTGAATTTATTTCAGAGTTACTCACCACAGCTCCAAGGTCAAACATCATATACAAACATATGATTCTTGTAGAGCTATAGAATCCCAACCCTTCTTCACTGAATTGTGCTTACTGGGAGCACTAATTCTTGGAAATGTCTGTAGCATATTCAAGTCATACACATTTCCATTTTGGAATCAGCTCTTCTCCATTTTCATAGCCTGAAAAACACCACTAAGAGCCAAAAGCATAGACTTCCATGCTATTAAGACGAATCCAGCTCGATGTTATCTGTCAGCAAGAAACAGCTAAAGCACTCCCAGCAATGCTCATTAAACTTAATAATCATAATCTGGAAATCCCAGAAACATTTCCAATTTCTGATGGAAACATTTTTTCATATAGAGTCGTTTTCCTCTGCATTTATACAAATTAAAAATAACTTTACGTGCTACGAATCCAGTTAAACAAGTAAAATATGACACTCCGCTTTGCTTTTAATCTTAATTTGATAAAATTATTAATTCAAATAAGAATAAAAACGTAGCAAAGATAAGATAATCTCATGCTGTTTAGTCTAACGGCCCTTTTGACCAACTTGTGATAGTTTTGAATACATAAAACAAAACCATGAAACCCGTTTTTGGTGAAAACCATTACAGTAGCATTAATACCAAGCAAAAGTTGCACAAAAACGAGAAGGAAATGTAAATCAGTCTGACATCCACAACCCCTCGGAATCAGCACCAAAGCGACTGAGTTTGACCTTGAACCGCTACATCTCAATAAAGATCACCTTCCTTGTGAGTGTGAATAACACAATCACCAGTAGGGTAAGCAACACAAGTGAGCGCATAGCCCTTCTCCAGATGGTCATCACCAAGAAATGATTGATCCGACTGGTCCACCGACCCAGAAACAACCATCCCTGCACAAGTGGAGCATGCCCCGGCCCTGCAAGAATATGGCAAATCTATTCCAGCGGATTCAGCAGCATCAAGGATGTAAGTATCATCATCGGCTTCAAATTCATGCTCATCTCCTTCGGGAGTGACAAGCTTGATCTTGTAGGTGGCCATTGCGCTGGTCCTGAAGCTCAGCTTGGTTTTCAAACCAAACATTCTAGAGGAGCTCTTCACAGAGGCTAAAGAAGGCGAACTTTTGATCAAGGCCTTGGATTTCTGGGTCATGGGCACAGTGCTGATCATGCAGTTGGTTGAAAGCCTCACAGTTGCCATTTTTCCCTGAAAATATGAAACATAGATTCATTTTTAGTTTTTTACACACCCTGGGCATGATAAGGGATTTCAGGGAAAAAATATGTTCTAAAGCATTGTATTATGATGGAATCATCATAGGCAAAATTGACACACATCATAAAAGGCCATGTTCAGGTGTTGGGTGCATCTACAACTCAACCAGATAATTCTCTCAGTTAAACTCAGGCTAGATGGATGGCACAAAAACTTACAAGAAATTTCAAAATCTGCAATTTCACGAAAAGAAGACAGCTGAACCAGAACGCAGGAAGCTATATTTGCCTTATTATCCACAAACAAAATCAGATAAGGATATCAAGTTATGATTTACACCCGTGTTTTGAATACGCAAACAATGGAACAGAAACTTCCATGGCATAAGATTAAGGTGGTAAAATTCGAGAGCACTATGAAAAGAAGCAGGTAAGATAATCTCTGCTAATCGAGGGCCCCAATCACATAACTACAAAAAATAATTTTTCCATTGGAATACAAACAGAGATGCTATTATAGCAGCAAACTGATTAAAAAAAATCATTTCAAATGAAATTAATCCAAAAAAAAAGGGAAAAATTAAAAAGAACATTTCTTTGATAGCTCATTCTCATTGTTAATATTAAAAATACAAGAAATTACAGTTTAGCACAATTGATAAACCAAAAGCCTACAAAAGGCCATGCTAGCAGTAGTAAATAACAGAAGATGTCAGGGTAAATACAAACACCAATAACAACACAAGCAACAAACTTTTCACAATTTGAACAAAAGAGCGTTATTTGCTACCGAATCAGTTTTCATTTACTGGTACAACTATAACTATTTTAGGTGTTTGCACTTTGTAAAATTGAAGTTAAATTTCATTCGCAGGCTCACAGAGCAAAGCTTGCCTTAACCTAGAAACCAATTGACTTGATAAAAAAACCCTTTCAGCTGAAGTTCAGCAAAACAAAATTACAGTTCTAATATATGTTTGCTTTGAAGATAGAATTTTCAATGTTCAGTCATATCAGTGGGCATTAGCTACTCCCAGTCATGCTATCAGTTCCTTGTTCTACCCATCAAAGAAAATCAGATGCCGGCCGAACATCAGCCAGACTATAAAAGAATGTAGAATAGCAAGCTATTACGATGACCAAAGCATCTAATGAAATAATATAGTAGACAATTGAAATCAACTTTAATTATATGAAAGAATCAGCTTTATCCACCAAATAATCAGGTAAGGATGTTATGATGTACACCACTGTTTGAAATAAACATACAATGGAAGAGACACTTCCATCGGATATGATTAAGGTGGTAAATGTGTGGAGCACTATGAAAAGAAGCAAGTAACATGATCTTAGCTTTTTTACTCGATGCCCCTATGGAATCTCTAACTAAACAACATTATTTTGTGCTCAAAATGTGAGAGGATGTCATTTACACAACTTCATCCATGAAATTCAAATAGATGCAACAGTTTTAATCTACCATCAACTACAGTGCCTACAGCAATCACCTCTGCCAAAAAGTTTCACACTTTAGCATATATTACTAGGTAATTCTAAAACTGACTGTGGCTTTTGAATTTCAGTAGCGGCACAAAGCTTGCTAAAATCAGGCCACCAACCAGAAAGTCAATGACTTTATACAAAACCCTCCAGATTTAGTTCAGCTAAAGCTAATAAACTTAAAATTTAAACAAAAAGATGTAAGCTTTTCAATCCTCAATTAATATCAGATTCAACGGGACGCCCTCTCAAAACAAACATCAGCAAGCCAAAAACAAACAATAAATCAATCAAAGAAAACCCCAAATCATCACTGAAACAAGCCAATAATCACAACAAATAAAAGAAGGTAGAAGATGTAAGAAGATTACCAGATGAGCTCCTGTGTTCCTGACAATATGAAACTCAGAGAGAGCAGACTTTATACGGAGAGGAGGGCGACGAGATTTGTTGCAAAGGATATACCTTTTTAGATAGAGAGGCAGATGAGTCAGGTGGGTTTTAAAAGCCAAAATAAGGTTTATTATTATATCATTTTCATTTTAGTCAAATTAATTATAGAGTATGATTCATTAGCTGAACCACAGGCATACCGGATTTACCGAGAACACCGCACCAACCTCTACAACGACGTATACCTACCCAGACTCCCGCCGCCTGTGGGTTCGTATTCAAAGTTTTTAATTTATAATATTATATAACGAACTCACCTTTTTTAGAAATAAAAGAGTGTATAAAAAGGTAGGCAGGGTCTAATTGTTATAGGATTGCCAAAAACAAATCAATTCGGTTTGAGGAATTTTGATGGAACTTTGATGAAATTGAACTAAATTAACTTTTGATAGTTCAATTTGTTAATTATCAGGGATACTTATTGAGTTAAGACATTTACATTTGTGATTAGTATAAATTTGACTCGTCATAAGTGTGAGTTGAGCAAGACTTTTCTCGACTCAAAAATTATTCACAAACAGTTCGGAAAGACATATATGTTACCAATCAAAAGTGTACCTATGAATACTAGGCATAAGATTCGCTCATCACCAACTTGTTTCGACAGTTTAAAAGAAAAGACTCAATTTATTAGAAAATCTCATTCATCATGATCTAATAAATTTATATTATTGTACTGAGTGATCAATAACAACACTAAACTATTTTCACTTTCTGAAAAGAAATAATGAAAGCTTTTCGGTTCTAATAGGAATACTATTTTTAATGGAAGTTTATTTCCAATAATGAACCCAAAAAAAAGTATATGATATGAATATATCTAAGTATCTAAAATAATAAAGATTTAGTATTTGAGTAATAAATATTTAGAGCTAAAATAATAAAATAAAGCATGTGTGATTCCATGAAATGGAATTATCATATATACATAAAATATTAATTTCATATTTAAATACAATGTTTTTACCATACAAAGTATTTCGCATAAATTTTATTTTATTATCACTTATAATTTGATTTTAGAGAAAGTTTTGTCTATTACAATCATATGATATGACAGTTTAATTTATATGTTTGTTTTTGTTAGACTCTTCTTATTATGATATTTTTAATTATTATTTCCCCATAAATTTAGTTAGTCAATATGTGTCAAAGAAAAGTTGAATGTGTGTCCCTAGTTTTATTTAACTGTACTTTTATTTATTTACTAATTTTTGAAAGACACATAAAAGTTACAATAACAAACTATCCTAATAATAAAAAATTCAAAAAATTGTTCATTCTACTATAAATTTATGTTAGTACGATTGGAAGATATTGCATCAAAACTAAACGTGCTTTAGAAAGGGTAAATATAAAATGGGAAATAAAAAGCTAAATCAAGGATTTCCTAAAAAATTAAAATAATAGATAAACCAATGAATGCGTGAAGCAGGCTCAGGATTCGCGTGAACCGCGTGTGAGAGTACTGAAGATCCCCTTGTGGGTCGTGGGTGCCTGGGTGGGTGGTGATCAAAATATCTTTATATTTTGAAAACGAAAAAAGTTTCTCAACTCTTCGGAAGGTTCGTAAAATTCTTTATACGTTTGAATTTATATTACGTACTAATTTAAACGGTATAATTAATTACTAACTTTTTAAAAAGAATTTTATGTAAATTGATTTTTTGGCTCTGGTTTACAGGCTAGAATTTTTTGAAAATTCTTTTTAAATTGAAACTGTTTGGGCCGGGATTATTTATGATGAATTCCCAATTCTATTACAATGATCAGATAGTCAATTTCAAGTGATTCTAAAAATATTATAATATACAAGCAAGCAACTTTCTAAGATAAGTATTAATCAAAGTCTGGATAGAAAAACTACATAGAGATGTAATTAATTCCCAATATAACCATTGGTATATATAGACCTTATTCAACAAGTCCAAGTGTTTGTGTTTTGATAGAACAGTTCAGATCCAAATGAACACATTTATACTCAAGTAGTCAAAGCCCAATTGAACGTCTGTAATGTAGAATAGGTCCAGCTGAACATGTAACGTAGAACAGTTAAGCCAAATTCAGCGCGTGTTATAGTGGAACAACGCATGATTTCACAAGCTCGGGTAAATCCGGACTCAACGATCTCGAACAGAATCAATATCCAGAAATGACGGACATGATCTCAACACTTTGTCTCTATGAATAGAGGAGACGTGAGAATTAAGAGGTAAGCACTCTAGTCTGAAAAACAGACATAAATATTCGTAATTTCTAATGACTTGATCGTCAGAGTTTCTACCCCGAAAACTTCCAGAGACTTTTTCTTGTAAAAAGTATTCAACATCCGAATTTGGGAAGCATCCATAATCAAAGATGAGGAGGTTCCACTTCAAGCATAAACCCCACTAAATGTAAAAACCTGCTTAGAGATGCATATTAATTCACAATTGCAATCTCTAACTGTAATACCTATGCAAGCCAAGAACACGTGTTAGTAATTATTTGTTTGGAAAATGACATCTATACCTTTTACTTTTAAATACGGTATGAATTTATAAAACATCCTCACTTATTTTGTTCATTGGGAAATTTAACAATATTTAGAGGACAATATTGTAATTTCAACCATATTTTGGAACACGATAAGTAAAATACTAGACTACAAATAGAAATTCAGTTAAAAACCCAATGATTTTTAACTACCAGGTAGAAGGGTTTTATGTTTTTGCAAGAAGAATGATTTTTGTAGTTTGTTATTCTTTGACCATTTTACATTTTGCTAATTGTTGCTACCTCTTTCTCGCTTTAGGCTGCACAGTTAAGTTTTCACACTATTTAACACACATTTTTGACCAATGGTATCTTTATTTATCTATATTATTGAAAACTAAAAATTTGACATTTGAATATTGTATGTTGCGATTGATCTAACGATATCAAATATGACAATATTAATGATTATATATATATATATATATATACATGTGTGTGTGTGGGTCAAAGTTTAATAATGATCAGTGTCAAAAAGTCAAAGTGCGGATTAAGGTGCGACAAATGGAGTATGTTATTTTCGGCTGAGTATTAGATAAAGTAGCTCTTATATTTTGATGGGTATGTGTATTGAGTTACCGTTTTTATGAATTTTGACGAAGTGAATTCTTGAAATGAGAAAGTAAGGGTGTAATTTTATCAGGGTATCACTTGAGTTATTATCTTTTTTAAAAAAAAATTCAACGAAGTGTTCACAACTTGCATAGAGAGGAACTGGAGGGAGGGTGTTCACTGTATATAAAAATATAAATCCCTATATTTGTAATTATAAAGATTGTTCAACATTAAACTTGAAAAGAATAATTACAAAACACATCCTAAAACTTTAAAGAGATGTGGAGGAAGAGGGGGAGGAAGAGCAAGTCAAACAACTCCCTTAATGGGGATTTTGATGGAATTTAGGGTATGGAATCCATGAGCTTTCCTAAAGGTTGCTGCATCTTGTAGAGAGAAGGGGATTCCCCAAATTTGTAGAAAGAGAGTGAGAATTTTAGGGAATGTGATTGATTAAAATATTATTTCTTTTCTTGGCCTCCATCTTCATCTCTCTTCTCTGGTCGTTTTTTTTTTATGAACCATTTTCATTAATCAATATGGAACAAAAACATGACAAAATATAGGCCTTCACACCCAGCCATAACCATCTAATACACAGTTCTACATTAACAAATACGTGGAGAAACCTTTCTCCCTTGATTTAAACTTACTATCCTTTGTCATTGTTTGTGAGCATTCCCTTTTAAGGATTGCTCTAAAAAGCTATATAAATAAGATGTTATAAAACCAAGGAAGAAGGGGTACTGCCAAGCTTACAAATATGAAAACTGGAAATTAAAATCTCCATTTCACTTCAGCTGTCACCAGTGCAGCAAGAGAACTATCTGTCTGGCCTGCCTTGTGACAAAGCCTATTGTTCCTCTCTAGCCAAACTCCATGTAGTGTTGTGGTGTACAAAACCAATTTTTTCCAGCATTTTCTTTTCTTCCATTGCATCAACATCTTCTTTAGCAATCTCGGATTTTGGAAAATAGGGAGTTGTAAAGTGTGCAGTACTGAGCATACATACTCACATTTGCAAAACAAGTGAATGGATGTTTCTGCTGACTTATGACATAAGCAACATGGAGGTTGTGGCCCCGGTATCTTGAAGCTCTGAAGCCTATCAACAGTAGCTAGCCTTGAGTGTAGCAACATCCATAAAAAGGTTATGTGCTTAGGTAGCAGCTGAGGATGCCACACAAGGTGAGTTAGGTGATCATTCTCCACTCCTTTTTTTAGATTGTAGGCTTTTCTGATGCTGAATCCACCATGCATTGATAGATAAGTTGGGAGATTAGCCATCATGGTATATTTTCAGTCATCAAAGTCTTCCATCCCCAACTGTAACTAGCACTGGCTTTGCACTGAGTCAGTGGTTTCCCTCTCAAATAATAGGCATGCATCCATTGCACCCAAAGTACATCTTTCTTGTTGCTGAAGTCCCATAAGAGCCTACACTACCCCGATCTTAACATCTCTTCAACCACTGATCTTGTTATGTTTTCCAATCAAATATGTCGATTCCAAAAATTATGTCATCAACGGAAACCTTCATTCCCGGCGATGTCGATTTTCATCCCGAATATGTCATAAATTATGATGGGCCTCCTAATCACAATGTTGACTGATTTTAAATAATCTCTGACAATAAAAGTCCGAAGCCCAACATCCCAAGCAACCAATTACATTTATCAAATTTTGAAATTTTGATTCTCTGCGATGATGATATTTAGGGGAGAAGCGGGGTTTGGGAGAATGCCGATTATTGGAGAAAAATGAAAGTAAATTTTTTTTAATTATATATAGATTCCCTAAAATGGAGAAATTGGTGGACCTCACAAAATGATAGAAATTAGTTTGGGGAAAGTTGATTTCATTCCCCTACAATAGACTACTCTAGCGGTTGAGTGCTAGTGGTTTAACCTAGAGGTCCTGGGTTCCATTCCTATCCGGGGCAAGGGGGTGGGGTTATTTTTATTGGGGGTCAACTTGGATTATTACCCAATTTTTTTAAAAATAGAGAATTTGTTGGACTTGCCCGCTTTTTTTTGTCACATAGAGGTCTCCCTTCAAATTTAGGGGCATGCTAGATGTTTTCCGTTTTTTACTTATTTGCCGTTCAAAATAAAAAATATGTGTTCAATATATATGTTATTTTTCATGTTTATTTACACCAGACATGTGCATCATATATATTACTTCTACGTATAATTGCATATCAGTAATATATCAAAAAAATTTAAATATGATTATGTAACAAAAATACGGACTACAAAAAAACAAAAATTGAACTGTATCTAGCATGCCAGGGTTCTATTGTAACCCTTAGGATGCAAAATTTGTCCTACTATTGCTCTTGAATGACACCACCCGTGATATTGAGTAGTATTATTGAGACATTTTAGTCTTTTTAATGATAATAATGTCGAAATACACTGTAAATGCTAATTAACAGGTAACTATGATACTCTTTTTTTTCATTCACAAAGTTACAATAAAACTTTCCAAAAATTTAGCGTTATAATGAGATTTATCCAATAAATCATGGTTACGTTCCCTTATCTATACTTGATGCAATGAACTGCATGGCATGTTCTTCATCATATAATCCCTATGTTATTATTAATTAATATTAAATAATTTTTTTCTCCTCTTTTTTTTTTCAATGTTTCGTACAATGTTCTACCCTTTTATCTTTTTTAATTTTTTCTCCGCCTTTTTGGATTTAATTTGGTTTCGATTATGATCCTACTTTTTTTTTTTTTTTTTTTTTGTATTTCGATTATGATATGACTTCTTCTAAAAAGGTCAAAATCGAACTAAATAGGAGCATAAATTAATCATTGTTGAGAGACCGGAGATTGTATACATTTACATTATTATTTAGTTTTGTTCGATATTTTGGAGAAAAATTTAATATTTTACTACTTTGACCTCGACCTCCATCAGACACAAATATAACGGAAAAATACGGTCGAGAATATCAGTTTGAGTGGTTTGACACATGTCTCTCACACTAATAATTTAACAAATTTATCGAATTAACAAAAATATTTTCTCAAAAAATCGCGCCTGCGCGAGTTACCCATACTAGTTATACATTTAAAAACATTACAATAAAATATATATAGTAAGAAAGTTTATCATGATTTTGATTTTTCATCACTATTCTTTTCTGAGATATTACTTTTGGTCAACATGCTTTAATATTGAAATTTTTAGTCACCATTATTTAAAAACATTAATTTTTTGGATCACTTTTCTACTATAATACGTTAAATCCATCGTCTTCTCCATTTATTACATTTGTACGAGAATATACTTGATATTTTATTGTACTCTCAACACACCCCAAATGAATAAGGAGCTTATAATATCAATTTCTCTCAACTCATTTCATAATTTTCTCCAAACCCTTTCATGATTTTTTTAAAGACATAAATTTGTTGGTTTAATCCACTTGTTGTTTGATTAATGAAGACTGAAATTTTAATTAATTAATCTATGAATTTTTGTTTGATGATGTTTTCGGATAGATGATAATACTCCCCACACTCTCATCCCATTTTCTTCATCCCAGATTTCCTTTTGGTCTGCCTATCCCCCAAACTTGTTTAACTCAATATCACCTCCTTTCTACATTCATTGGTCTTTCTTCTTATTTGTTATTTTGTTAATGATTAATATCATACTTATATTACGCAAATTTGTTAATGATAATTTTTTGCCAGAATTTTTCAAATCTTGTCAAATATGGTTTCCAGTTGCGAATCATGTAATTCATGTTGAGTTCTAAGGTTGTCAAAATTTATTTTCTATCATGACATGTATACCAAATATCGACTTTCTCTTTCTAGAAAATAGGAGAGTAGTTTTTTCACTTTCTAGGATTTTCTGGCCCTTGTACTTGGCAAATTAGCAGCCAATCTGTGCTTTTGGGGGTTTAAAAGTTGGGGTTTAGTCGTATCATAGTGTCAGGGACAGGAAGATGAAGGAAACACGAAATTGAACATGCAATGAGTTTTGAGAAGTGATGGCGTTTTGGATTCATCTGATTTGGAGTTGAAGAAAAGTGGAGATTCCCTCCCCGATTGGTGAAAGGGAAGAGCGCTGGTTGGTCGGGGAATTCTCGAGACGCAACCTGCTGCAGAAAAGGTAAGTTTAGCGCGTTTAATAAGTGTCGATAATTTTAAGATTCAGAAAGCACGAGCTCGGTGGAGACTTAATTCTCCCATTGGGGGAATGTTATTAAGCACCACAGACATTTATTTCGTGAAACGAGGAAGTAATCATGCCTATCTCCGTTCCCAAGAGAAAATTAAATTCAGATGAATTTGGTCGAAAGGAATGTGAAGAGGTAGGAGTTAATGTGTCCACTATAAATAAGAGAGGGAAAAGACATTCTTCTCAGTGCATTAATCACAACTGATCTGAGTATAAAATCCTTTCAAATTCCCCTCTTAAACTTGATCACAAAATGAGAGATAGTCCCTCAATAAGTTCATCAGAACGTGGTAGAAATTCAAGGGGATCGGAATATTCAGAGGAGAAGTGTGATATAGTCAGCGTGGGAGTGAATTTCAGCCATTTCTCTCGGCCAACCAGAAGAGGGGGGAGCCATGTCACTCACGCAAGAGCACATAGTAGAAGTTGTGCCAGTGGAGCAAAACTGTTTGCTGGCGTACTGGATGGATGACAGACCGTTCACGGCGAAAAATTAGGATGAATATTTTGTTCAATACTGGTCCATTCAAGCAGAGGTGATCCACAGTCATGGTTAGTTCTTTGTGGTGAAATTCGACTCGAGGGAGGAAGTGTTAACGGTCCTCCATAGAAGCACATTCGCACTGGCAAGAGGAATGCTGGCATTCAGGCGTTTAGGGTCAGGTATTATTCTCAGACATGTCAGAGTAGACAAAGTTAAGGTTCGAGTGCAGTTGCATAGATTGACAGCTGAGGCTTTCACTCCGATGGCGGCAATCAAGGTGGCTACAATTGTGGGGGATGTCATTCTGACTGACATAGAAACACCACCAACCAGAAATGTGACATGTTTGGGAGCGACGATGTACATATAATTTCTATGCTGGTCCGTATGTCAAAACTGGTTATACTAATTTTAAACGATGAAATGCACCAGATTGTGCTTATTTTAGTCCTAATTTTGTTTCGGAACAATAGTGCTATATTTATTTATTAGCTATTTATAGCCGTTTGTTTAAATTTATTATTTATTTGTGGAACCAAGATTGGCCCTAGAGGTGCTTTGAACGAATTATAGGCAATTTAGTGTAAATCTCGTGAAGTTAACCTTTGTTGGCGGGCTCATTGGAGTTTAATACAGTGAAATACAAATATATCCTTGTTTAAAGGTAGCGTAACGGAACAGTTGGTGGTTTTAACGTGTTATAGTAGAAAGGTGATAAAAAATTTAATGTTTTGAAAAAATGATGACAAAAATATTAAATATTAAAGTATGATGACTAAAAGTGATATTTTAAAAAAAATGGCGATAAAAATCGAAATCACTCCTCTTACAATACAACTTTACCAATAATTACGAGCTATATATCAAATATAATCAACTGTCAAGATTAAACAGCTTCAAACCAGCTGGATAGTTAATCAACAAACAACCTCCTAAATTCTTTTTCCGGCGAACTTTGACCGCTGCCGTAGAATCAATATAGACTACGGCAACAAGCATATATTATATATGCCTTTTATTTCTTGTTTCAGAATTAGTATTCCCTTTACTTGTTCAAAAAAATGATTCGGAAGGATCATCCTAAATCCTACCCGACAACATCAGTAGATTGTAGCACAGTCGCTGTAAAATGCCTCCAAGTGTTTTTTTGGTTTGCACAGATAAAATATGGAAAGAAATATTTGTCTCCAGGTAACTAAGGAAATGACGCACAAACCTCCAAACACAACAACAAAGGATCATTGGAATATTTCAGTGCTAAACAACCATAAACTAATAATATAACGCAAGAATCCAACAAATGGAACCTGTCATGAATGAGTACGCAATCTTGGCAAACAATCAGAAAGAATTTTAGATCTAATGTTCGAGCCAAATGAAAACTCATAAGAAGCCAAGTAGGTTAAAGAATTTTATACTCAATCCGTTTCATTGGGGTGTTGCTATATGCAATCCGATAATTTACTCTTATAGTCCAAAATATGGTACGAATTTATGAAATATCCTTATTTTATGTTTATCGGGAGAAGATCTCCTGAACTCCAACTTTCATGACTTTCTAAGATAGTCTTTATACGTTTTAATTTATGTTGTGTATCTTTTAATTTGAACCACATTTTTCGTTACTTACAAAAGTTAAAATTTTATATGAAATTTCATAAAAGTTTGCATTAAAACATGTTTTACTATATGTTTACTTTAAAGAGTGATCGGTGTTTTAACATAAAAATATATCATTTAAATTTAAATACATTGTGATAGTTCCATAACATTTAGAAAAGTTGGTCTTTTAAGAGAGTTTGCATAACGGGAAACTTAGTAATATTCAGAGGATAATATGACAATTTCAATCATATTTTGAACTACGATGAGTAAAATAACGGATTTTGACCCTACTTCCATACAAAGCCAAATGGTAGAAAGAATTTCATACCCTATTTTACCATTAAGTAACCATCAGTGCCTTGCTGAGATCTCAAAAGCTCCAAACACGCTATAGAACAAGTCGTATTGTTTTCCACACCACAAGTGGCAACGCCTCGTTAAAGCCGGCACCAACACTTATATTTTACCCAACTTCAGTTCTTCCATTTCTGAGACCTGAAACACTAAAACCCCAACATATTTTCATCAACTTAAGAGAGAAGAAAGTTTCGAAGAACGCAAAACGAGAAAAAGAAAAGCAGCATGGACAGGCTCATCAGTCTAGAGCCGTCTAACACGGTTTCTATCAGGATCGAACCGGGGCAGAAATGCTACGGTCTGCTCACTCTCAGAAACGTTATGTACACCATGCCGGTGGCTTTCCGGCTACAGCCGATGAACAAAACTCGATACTCGGTTCGACCACAATCGGGTATCATTTCCCCGCTGATGACCCTTTCCCTGGAGATAACCTACCACCTTCCTCCCGGTTCGGGACTACCCGAATCGTTTCCCTACTCGGAGGACACGTTTCTACTTCACAGCGTGGTGGCTCCGGGAGCCGCGCTGAAGGATCCGGCTTCGAGCTTCGATGCGGTTCCCGCTGACTGGTTCACTACCAAGAAGAAGCAAGTGTTCATTGACAGCGGGATCAAGATCATGTTCGTCGGCTCGCTGATCATGGCTCAGCTCGTTTCAGCCGGAGCCATGGATGTAATCAGGGAAGCGCTCGAAAAGAGCGACCAAGCTTGGAAGGCGGCTGATTCGGTTGACGCCGATGGGCAAACCTTGCTTCATTTAGCGGTTAATCAGTGCAGGCCGGAGCTGGTTCAGCTGATTCTCGAGTTCAACCCGGACATAGAGGCTAGAAGCCGATCCGGGTCGACACCGCTCGAAGCCGCGGCTAGCTCTGGTGAAGCTCTCATCGTGGAGCTGTTGCTAGCACGACGAGCGAGCACTGCACGTTCTGACACGTCAGCATGGGGACCAATCCACCTCGCCGCAGCCGCCGGCCACGCGGATGTTCTACGGCTGCTGTTGCTGAAGGGAGCTGACGCGGACGCGTTGACCAAAGATGGCGAGTCAGCGCTGCACCTCGCGGTAGAGGAGCGGCGGCGTGACTGTGCTCGGCTCCTCCTCGCTGGCGGGGCCAGGGCGGAGATACGCAACGCCGGGGATGGAGATACTCCGCTGCACATCGCCGCCGCCTTGGGCGACGAGCAGATGGTGAAGCTGCTTCTCCAAAAAGGCGCGAACAAGGATATCCGGAACCGGGTAGGTCGAACAGCGTATGACGTGGCAGCGGAGCAGGGGCACAACCGTCTCTTCGACGCGCTCCGTCTCGGCGACAGCTTGTGTGCGGCGGCGCGTAAAGGTGAGGTGAGGACGATCCATCGGCTTTTAGAGAGCGGCGCGATAATCAACGGCCGCGATCAGCACGGCTGGACGGCGCTGCACCGCGCGTCGTTTAAAGGACGGCTCGACGCGGTTAGGACGCTGGTTGAGAGCGGAGCCGACGTCAACGCGAAGGACGAGGACGGCTACTCGGCGCTGCACTGCGCCGTCGAATCGGGCCACGCCGAGGTGATCGAGCTGCTTGTGAAGAAGGGAGCCGACGTGGAGGCGAGGACGAACAAGGGCGTCTCGGCTTTGCAGATCGCCGAGTCGCTGCATTACTCGGGGATTACGAGGATCCTTGTTCTTGGCGGTGCTACCAAAGAGGGATCACAAAATGGCGGGAAATCCTTGTCGGTTACGTATAATTCGAAAGGAATATCGGGTAGACAAGTGGAGTTTGAAGCCAAGAAAAAGAAGTCTATTAATCGATCTATACCTAGAGCTAAAGCTCACCGCGACGGCGGCTTTGATCGGACTCTGCCACTCACTGTCATGTAGCTTCATCAATCTTGGTGATCATGAAAGATTAGTTTTCGGGAGCAAACGAACAAGTTTAAATTCGTTCATAACGCACATGTCGATTACTTCTATGATTAGGGGGTTTTGTATTCCTTAAACTCACATTGTAATTTATTTTAATTTGTAACATACAATTATGTGAAGATGAAACCAGGTCTTTGAGAAATGAAATTATTCAAAGAAAAGATTGATTTTGTACCCAACTATTACATATTCATTATGATTGATTAATAATGAAAAAACGAATATTTTACATCTTGTATTTTATTTACTATCATGTTTTTTTAACCAAATAAAACTTTCATTTCATGGTCCTGAAAATCGTCCTGAAACGAATGGTAAAAAGTTTGGAGGAGTATCCTGAGCAATAACAATCAAGGGACTCGACTTTGCATAATTTTCTAAAGAGTGAGCTACATAATTATGATCACGTGGAACTCTAAATGTTCCAAATATAATGCTACTCTCTAGCTCAAATTTCACTCTGCCGATGACTAATTCCAGATTACATACACTTCGAAATCTTTTATTTACTATAATCCTAATGCGAAGATAGTGCATTTACATGTATTGGTGCGAGTTCACACAAAGATACCTCTTACTTCTATGGTTATTAATTAGGATCGGGAGTTCGGTCATAGAAAGTTAGAAACTCCCAATTTGGTCGCACATAGTAGTGCGGAAGAGTTCAACGAAAAATGTTTATGACAAGCATCCATATAGGCGATGACTAGAAGCAGAGGGCAGAAGCAAGGAGGAAGTCGTTAATTAGCGGCAGCAATGACAGAATATATGGCAGTGCACTACACACACTAGTGGAAAAGTCTTCATCTAAGGCACAAATTTAAAACATTTAATTGGTTGTATCGGTCATCCGCTTTGCAACTACGTTGCAAATTCACAAGTTACAATCGTTCATCCAATTAAACGTTTAAAAGGTGTAAGTGGTTATGTATAAGGCTATACATGTATTTACCGTGAATAAAAATTACTTATAACTTCGTAAGTGCTTTCGAATATAGAAAAGAATGAGTTCCAAGTTCGTATGCGTTCTAAAAATAAACTAGTTTTAATGGCTGCCGTGCATTGCACGGCAACCATTTTTTTAAAGAAGTAAAATATCAAAATATATGACATTAATATGCATTAGAAAATATATTTCATAACAATAATGAGTACTTGTCATTAAATGTAAAATTAAGAATATGTGATTAGTAAGAATATGTAATACTAATCACATATAGAAACTAATGTGAAAATATCATTGAATACTACATCGATAGTTTTACAATCAGATTTTGTTTCCACCAAAATTGGTGCCATGATGAAAACTCTTACACCTCGTGTGTGTCACTACTTGAGCTCTAAAGAGGTATGTTTGGTATGAACACTTGCTTGCCTATGTGCTGTCTTGTTGCAATGTGTGAAGCAACACAAGCCAGCTCTACACCTTGCATAGTGAAGAATGCACACGGCATCGGCAACGATTCAAAGAAGGCTATTCAAACCCTTCAAGTTAGAAAAATACACGTATTCTTCTCGTCTTGCAAAATTGATGAATGCGACTTGACTGTACCAAATTCATCCAGTTACAAACCTTAAACTCATCAATCCCGTGTTCCTGAACCACAAGGTTGCAATTTTATTTTATTATTTTGGATTAACAGAAGATAAATCTGAATATATATATATATATATATATATATATATAAACAAGAACACTGATTGAAGCAATAAAAATACCACGAAAAACAGAATGCAGCTAGTACATCACTACCAAATGGTGCCCCTATTTCATGCTTCTACTTATAATTTTTGACATCTCGTTGATGGTGTAACAATGAAATCTCTTTAATTAAAAATACTTTCTGGTATCTCGTCTGACATTCTTAAACTGATCAAGCTCGTGTCTAAACACAATTCAGTAAGAATTTACTGTACCTATTACATGTACCATAGTTTCCCCCCCTATTAACTTATCAAACTCGGTGTCAACACACAGTTCAGTAATAATTTACAATACTAAATCATGTACCATAATTTCTCCTACTATTGTCTTATAACAACTACGCTAAGGCAGCAGGTGGGTTAAAAGTAAAAAATGCACCCGAGCATGATCTCAGGCCTAGTTTATTCTACAAGTAACTACCATATATATGTGGCACCATTTCTGTGCTCTTTCCTTTTCTTAAAAGTTCTCTGATTCTTGATACTTTACTAAACCAAATTATATATCATTCGTCCACACGAAACATTGCAATAATATAATGTGAATCTAACTTCATGTACACCTTTAATTTTCTCAAGCAAGACCCATCCACAAAACAATTAGAATTCCTAAATTTCCTTTTGTCTAATCAGTACATGTATATGACATTCAAAAAAATCATGGACATCCATATCTAAGAATATGCACATCATTGTTCTTATCAGTTGTAGATCAGTTAAGTTTAAAAAAATTATATTTACTCAAATTTACATAACTATGTAAATCTAACTTACATTGTCTTTTGTCTCAAATTCCTCTACAAGAAAAACTCCCAAACCGCTTATCATCCACTTCCATGATTTTCCTCCTCAAATTCCTGCATTTCAATCCATAAAGATTACATTTTTCATCAAACAAAAAGCCCAGTTCTAATTTCTTGAACCAACTTAATTCAATTTACATTGCATCGAAAAGATACCTAGAAAAACTTGGTGTGTGTGGATTGGAGGATTTTGAGAATTTGGATTTGGTTTTAGCATTTTGAGAATCCTGGACTTGAAATCTGGATTTTGAGAATTTGAGATTGAAATCCTTGTTTGGTATAGATTTGGATTTTGAATTGAATTATTTAAATAGAAAGGAAAATCAATATTTAATGAATTAGTATAGTTGACTTTTTATTTTTTGATATATAATCAATATTGAATAAATTAATTTAGTTGACTTTTTATAATTTGATAAATATTAATATTTAATGTATTAATGTAGTTGACTTTTTATAATTTGCTATATATCAATATTGAAAGCATTAATTTAGTTGAATTTTTATATTTTGACTTATTTGTTTTTGTAATATGCATGACATACGTTACTTTTTTTTTTACATGTTAAAGAACATGACCGTTGTTTTTTAATTATGACAGTACTTTTTTAGCTTAGGAGTAATATTTATTTTCCCTTTATTCTATATTTAAAAAGGATTTGGGAAATTTGGGTTGAAATCCGGAACTAAAATCCGGATTTCAAATCCGCCATGCCACACGAGGATTTGGATTTCAAATCCCAAAATCCAAATCCAAAATCCAACCACACAGAGCTAGACTCTGAAAACTGCAACAAGACTTCGAACCCCAACAAAAATCCAAGGGCTCAAAAATTCTTCAGATAAGATCCAGAGGTTGCAGAAATGAAAAATCGCCATCCTCCTCAGTGTTAACCTGGTCAGGAAACAAAGACAATCATGCCAAAAAACAAGCCCAAAAAAAATAAAAACTTATACTTTTCAGCTAAAAATACTAAGTGCAAACATGAAAGGAAACATATACTAATATGACTCAGGGTTGCTTCCATCTATTTGCACTGAATCGGGGCTCCAGGAGAAACTGCACCGCCATCAATGGTTGTCTTGTCAATGTTCGCTTCATATCCTAGTGAAAATGCTTCATGTGTAAAACCTAAAAACAATACATAAGATCAAACTTTTCAGATATAAAACGGAACAAACACAACCATAGCAAATAAAAGACAATGAATTTCCACAATCCATTAAAGCATAAATCAACCATAACCTGTTTGAATCCACATTAAAGTAGTAAAGAATGTTTTTTTATATAGAATCAAGATTAAATCTTTTCCAAGTACAATCCTCAGTCATTTTTTGCCAATACTAATTCATCTAGTTTCCAATCTCAAAACCAATCATCCACATAAACGATATCAATGTAACTACTAAAACAGATGAATTCCCCAAACAACACAACAATCAAGCGCTCAATTTCAATTTGAAACGATACCACTAAACGACAGTAATTGCTAGGCATGATCAGCGTACGAACGAATGCTCGGGCCGCAAATTAAAGGTGGGTCAGATAGAGGGAATATTCACCTATCTCTTGGAGGTAGCGGAAAACCAGAAAGTTGAGCTTCAAAACAAAAGACTACAACAATTTACAAACCACAACAAAAGAAAGTGCTTCAGAACTTACCGTTTGAGTTGGAAAGGGAACAATATGATCGCTAGACTTTTATAGGGGAAATTGGCAGAGAAGTTGGAGTGGGCACCGAAATTAGAGGGCGGAGTGGGACTGAACGCGTCGAAGCAGAAGATCGTGTGAAACCGGCGGTAGAATGGGTGGAACCGGCGTTAGAAGCATGACTAAAAAGGGGAAAGCTAAAATTAGAAAATAATAAAGGTGAAAACATCAACAAATTCATATACTAGATTGGACATCATAAGAAGCAACAAAACATCAACAACGGCAAATGATCTTTTGGCGGAGTGGGACTGAATGCATTAGCACTTCTAAAGATGAACAGTCCGACATTTTCTAAGGAGCGAGCTACATAATTATGATCACGGGGAACCCAAAATGTACCAAATATAATGTTACTCTCTGGCTCAAATTTCACTCCGCCGATGACTAATTCCAAATTTATTTACTATAATCCTAATGTGAAGATAGTGCATATACATGTTTTGGTGCGAGTTCACACAATGATACCTCTTACTTTTATGGTTATTAATTTGGATCGGGAGTTCGGTCATAGAAAGTTAGAAACTCCCAATTTGGTCGCACAGAGTAGTGCGGAAGAGTTCAACGAAAAATGCTTATGACAAGCATCTATATAGGCGATGACTAGAAGCAGAGGGCAGAAGCAAGGAGGAAGTCGATAATTAGTGGCAGCAATGACAAAATATACAGCAACACACAACACACACTAGTGGAAAAGTCTTCATCTAACGCACAAGTTTAAAACATTTGATTGATTGTGTCGGTCATCCGCTTTGCAACTACGTTGCAAATTCACAAGTTACAACCGTTCATCCAATTAAACGTTTAAAAGGTGTAAGTGGTCATGTATATGGCGTAACATGTATTTTCCGTGAATAAAAATCAATTATAACTTCGTAAGTGCTTTCGAATACAGAAAAAAATGAGTTCCAAGTTCATATGCGTTCTAAAAATAAATAAACACCCACAATCAATCTTTTCCCAAAAATAATTTTATCTTTAATCTGCAAATCGGCTTCTCCAGAATCTCCAACAGCATCGATCCCGTGTCCATCTTCTCGTCCCACGGAAGCAGCTCTGCCGCTCTGCAGCTCAGCTTTTAACTTTTCAGGGAGATCGGCGCCGGTGGATTTTATTCTCGCTACTATTCTATTCATTCACTGAATTTGGGACAGGGGCCAACGATAATGGGGACAACCTCATAAACTTGTGGACTGGGAATCAGAAATATGATGGGTGGGTGGCATGGAAAACTCTAAAGCCAAATCTATTGTCGTAAAGATTTGATTTGATTCTTTTACACAAAACATTTTTTTTGACTAAATGTTTTTCTTCAATTATACTCATATCATGGTATCATTACATGAGATGTTAATACGCGAATTCCCACTAAACGATTAATTAAATAGTACTACACTTCTAAATTATACATATACACAATTTTATTTATGATACAATATAAGCTGAACCATAAAAATGCAGGTATGAAAAACCCAAGTCTGTAATCTCTTACATAAGCCAGTGATATTGGAGTATTTAAATTTGATTGATTACCCCCCTCCTAGTCCTAGCTAGGAATAAACAAACAGAAGCAAACAAATTATAAAAATAAACTACAACTTTGTTGCACCATCTCACTCTATGAAACAAGCTACCAAGCTAATTAAAAAGCCTTAAGATCACACCACACCAAACCAATATGTACAGATCCCGGCGTATATAAATCACCTAGAGAAGTAGGTTCTCGGTGACAGAAGCCTCCTCGGAGAAAACATGCCGAGCAAACTCGGAGAAGCAAGCCCGTCGATCGATCTCTCGCTGGAAAGATCATCCTGGAACGAGTTCCTCCGGTGATCCTCCCTCGGAATATTCGGACCGTTGAAAGTACTGCACCTCGCCATCTTCCCAAACCACGACCTCTTCTTCGGTGAGTTCGCGTGCTTCCCGTTGATCTTCTCGCAGAGATAGTTCTTCACCACGTGCAGGCCCTGCTCCATGATCTCCGGCGGGGGGCACACCAGCGGGTTCCCCTCCACGCACAGCTTCTGGAGCCGCTTCAGGCAGCCGACGGAGTCCGGCAGGCTGGCTATCTTGTTGTAGCTGACGTCAAGCTCGACGAGGGAGAAGAGAAGACCTGTATATATTGATATACAGAAGATCATGATCTTGTTAGTATAAATCAAGATGAGATACATAAACACTCAGTCTAGGATAGGGAGGACATTGTCACCTATGGAGTAAGGTAGGGTTTCGAGGTAGTGGAAGTTCTGGCTGACGTTGAGGACTTCGAGGCTGACTAGGTTTTCGAGGTCCTGCGGGAGAGATCTGAGGCAGTTGAGACGGGCGTCGAGGACTTGCAGGTTGGTTAGGTGGGAGGTGGAGATGGGGAGGAACATGAGCTTGTTGGAGTTGACTGAAAGCTTCTTCAGGTTGGTTAGCTCGAATCCCATGGTGTCTGGCAGATGAGTGAGCTTGTTGAAGTTTGCGTTCACTTCCTCCAGGGCCCTGCAATACAAATTCACAAAAACCTCATTAATTAAGTTTTGCTGTCTTGAACAATGGTAGTTAACCTATGTGGCAGTTTAGTGCAGTGTGTCTTCGTGTCGGACATGTATTTTCGTATCGGATATTGAGAAAAAACACGACACACAATACGTGTGCGAGTATTAACTGTTAAATTGAAATGCATGCAAGATGGAAAACAATTGAAATGCATGCAAGTTGGAGATAGAACTTGCTATGGCTAACCTATTTGTTCATTGAACTGATCTAAAATGATCTGAATTAAACTGAATTACTGTAGAAAAATAATATATAAGTAAATGTCGAATTTCGTTCAAACTTATCTAAATTGAAAAGGGAAAAAAATGTTTTACTACTATTTCTGTTTAATATTTCGGTTCATGTAACGTAAGAAAATGAAATAAAAAGTGGTATTATAAATAGTAACTACAAGTAAGGAGTTATATAATTGACTGATTGGAATTTATGTAATTGAGGCAAAACAGTGCGTGTAACGTGTAAGTAAGGACTTACCTAATATTGTTAATTGGGTTAAAATTTGAGGCAAACATGGCGTGTAGTTAAAAGAGGGAGAGGGGTTTAAAAACGTTTTAAAGAAGAAAGAAGTTAAATATCTTGTTGGACAGCTAATTTAACACTAGCATGTTCTAGTAATACGTATGCAAATATCTGTCTTCTATTGGGGTTATTCTTGACTATATATAATTAGTTTCTTGATGAATAAATAATTAATTGATATTAAAATGCAAAGTAAAATGAATTAGAAGGAAGAAGAATATGCCACGTAAGAAGGTTTAATCCTTTCTTCAGTTCTTGAATATTCTGACTAGACTTTCGTATACAATAGTGATAACGATGATGGAAGCATTTATGAAAATCGGCAATTTACTTTGAATATGACAAAAAAAGAGTGAGAAATAAGTTGATAAGTTCTGGGGCTTTTTATTAGCAATGAAAATGATATGTACGGCGGTCTCAGCTGGAATAAATATATATATTCTTCTTCTTTGTCAAAAACTATAGGAGAGGCAGCAAATGTTACTCTTATCTTTTCAAAAGGCTGACTTTGAGGAAAAAAATTATGTACATGGAATGTATAATTTATTTTTACTGAACTGAACTGAAAAAATATTTAAATAATTAATAAAGAACAAACTTTGTAATTATTTCCTAACAAGCGTCTAATATGAATTCTAGACAGTACAAAAATAACAATATGCCAACAAAGCTTTCCACAAATTTTTAATAATACTACAAACTTTTGGGACAAATTTAAAATCTTTATTTTCTTTTACTTCTCTCCATAGTTGTGGATTGGAAGCATCATTGAAAACAATTTAGTCAATTTTGTCCACTTCGAAAATAAGTAAGCAATGATTCATTCTTGAAAGTCATAATAGAAATGATTTTCACTTAAAAGTGGCATTCTTTCCATTCAATTCAATTAAAAGCAATAATAATAAAATTAAATTTTGTAAAATCATATTACATCAAAAGTAAATTAAACAGATAATCTGCGTATGGTTTTGACGGGTTTACCTGCAATTTTCGATGGTTTTAGGAAGAACTTTGATAAGATTCCCAGAAAGGTTCAAAATCTTCAGCTTTGACAAACAGCCGATTGAATTAGGGAGAGATTTCAGCTGATTCGAGTGAACGTCTAGCGCCACCACGTTCAGCAGTCTCGCTGTCAAAGATTCCGGAATTATCTGTTCATAAGACCAATGTATACCACCAAATTAGTTACTAACACATTCAAAACCAATTATACATATATATGTATATGAATACATCAAACACATTCAAATGAAATAATATTGAATAAAAATATACGGAATTTTTATTTGTAATTTTTTTTATTTATACCGTTTGTATTTTAACAGGATCGGACAAAATTGTTCTTATAGTTAACTCAAATTGCAGTCACTGATAATAGGACGTATTTCAGACAAAATTGCTCTTATTAATTAGTTAATTTCAAATTACAGTGATAAGAGGGCATATTTGCCTTTCTCGAAAATAATACAAACAGTAAAATAATGCAAATAACATGCTCAAACTATATCAATTCTTCTATATCGTTTTTGATGAATTTCGAAATTATATATTTTGTAAAGTCAACTTCATTTTCCCTTGTTTTCTGTTCCTATGAGAATATATTGGCTGATTTTAATACAAATTTCTTTAATATTTCCAGTTTCTTACCACCTTTGGGTCCCAAAAGAGCTTGATATTTGTGCCTAGAGCATTTACTAATGCAGAGAAACTAAATTTAATTGCAATTGTACATATCAAGTTGCAATATTGCAATACCGTTTTCCCTCGCTGCTTGTTTTCTTCTTTCTCTAATTAAGGCACTATATATTATACGCTGTCATTCAATCTCCAGATAATTAATATGGAATTTCTTGCTGGAAAAGTTTTGCACGAATGATATTTGCATCAAAGACTGAATATTACCTGGAGATTGTTATTGGAAAGATCCAGCTTGCAGATGAGGCCAATGTTTATAGAAGGATTCGGCAGTTTCTCCAGAGACATCCCACTCAAATCCACCATATGCAGACTCGACGCCGCCTGATCATCTTCTCCGGTCGCCGGCGCCGCCCGTCTCCTATCCGCCGCTCTGTTCAGCCTCACCGTCATCGCCGGCGGCTGCTGTTGCTGCTCGTACAACATCGTGAGAACGATAACGATGGAAGCCCTAGCCTAGCTTGCTCGAATGATACGGTCCTTGTCTTTCTGAAAACAAAAACACGCACACACACAGTGGAATATTAAGAGAGAGGATGAAGATGAGGGAGAATATAGAGAGAGGATGAAGATGAGAGAGAGAGAGGAGGTTGTACGGATGGGAGGAGGGTTGGAGGAGGCAAATATAAGGAAGTGAGGGGTGACGACGACGTTTGGACTTTGGATTAATTGGTCGGACAGTACAAAATATAATCCCGTAGATGATGCGTGGTGCAACCACCTAACCAGATTAGTATTATTGGAAAAAGTCAACCATCCTCTTTCCTTGGTTATCATATAAGGATGCGCGCCTATCACGCTCTCATCATTACTACTCTTTCCTGCCCCTTGCTCTTGTGTAATTTTTTTGTTTATTTAACAAAAATTCACTTCAATGCTAGTAATTTCAAATAATAATTTTAAAGTCACAAAACTAAATAAAAGACATTATTAGAGCATATTATATTTTAAACAGTTTTGCTCTTGAATACATCTAGAATACTCCCCGTGGTAATTATTTGGAATATTTGGTGTGCAAGGATAAGTTATATTTATGATAATGTGTCTCTTAACAGAACAATTTTGATCAGACAGATAAAGGACATAATTCAGTCTATATTCACAAGTCACAGCTCATGATAATTTCTGGGTTAAGTATAAGCACGTGCAGTACCAATCAACTGGAAGCAGTGCTCCACCAAGACAAATCATGCTGGTGCATTGGACATTACCTGCACAAGGGTTTTTAGAACTAATGGTTCCTTTCAGGCCGATGGAAAAGCAGGTGCAGGAATTTCTATAAGAGATAGTAGTGGAAGTATTCTATTGGCAAGAGCTCAAATGGTGGTAGCAGCTAGCAGTTTGGAAGTAGAAGTGTAGGCCTTATCAGTGGGACTCCAAACACCTTATCCATGAAGGTTATGAGAACTTAGAAGTGGAAATGGACTCACAACTGATCTACCAAATGGTAAGAAGCATATCAAACCTCCGAGGAAGCTGATGAATTACATAAGGAACATTTGGTCTCTATCAGGTGAACTCAATATCCCTTTTAATCATATTTATAGAGAAGCAAACTCCGTAGCTGATGCATTGTCCAAACTAGCTAAATCATCAGAGGGCATAATTAACAACTCTTATAATTCCTTGCCTAGGAATATTAGAGAGTTAGTTGAACTGGATAGAAACCACACTCCTTATATTAGAAGAGTGTGATTATACAGGTTGACTACTCTGTGTTTTTTGTCTGACAGGGTGGAAGCTACAAACTGAGAAGAGGAAGTTACAAGCTGTCTCTCACTCACTGGACTGCAGCATAGTGAGCAAGGAGCAATGAGCAAGTTGGGAATAGGAGTTCAAAGCTGAGATTTCTGAGACTTTTTTTATTGATTCTTTGTTGTTTCTAGGGGAACCCCGTACTCGTCAGAAGAGTTGAGTGTCGCTTAGTGAACTCTAAAATGCTTGTGAGAATGTCGTCATTGGTGTATACTAGAGTCAAGTTTAGAATAAAAAATATTTACCTAATAGTTTTAATGTTTTACTATTATGTGAATTTCTCCAATATTGTACAATACTATCTTTAGAAGGCTTATATATGGTGTGGTGAACCAAATAAATTTCACCCCACTTTTGGTGGTTTTAAGTTTAAAAAAAAATGTTGTTTTTTGTTGTTGATTTGTTTATGAACAAAACACCTTTGTATGGTTGAGATAGCCCAACTTTTACTTTACTTTTTGGCATTTAAATTTGTGAAAGTAAATTAAAAATTGGGCTCTCTCAAACAGTTGCACCAAATACATTCATAGTGGTAAAATGAGCTAGGAATTGAACCATATACTAGTTTTATATGGTCACTACCACCCTATAAATATCTAGAACAGAGATCAAGGGTTGGCATAGCTAAATAAAATCATTTATTTCCCATTTTTAACACACAAATAATGATTTGGGACATTAAAATCATTCACAAATATCTAGAATAATGATTTATTCCCTCTCTCTTTTTCCCATCAGTGGAGTTTTTTTGTATATGTTAAAGATTCTTCCCTTCACTGGACTCGTTTTCTTTATTATTATATAAGCTGAACAGTGAGGCCATGGTGTCAATTGACATTCCTATGGGACCCCTGTGCTAGTAATAACCATATCACATGTACACAACTGTCAGATGATGAAAGAAACAGACAGTCTAATTCTACCCTCACATTGAGCTATTACTGACTCATACATGTGAACTGGTAGTAACCATATCACATGCATACAACCTCTACCATACTATATATAGGTAAAAATTTGTTATAAAGCATTCATCGATCCACAAAATGGGGTCAAAACCTATAACCTTGTCTATCTATTGCAGACCGCGAGAAATGATGCGGGGGGTGTGAGAGCGGTTTGCGGATCTGGAGAATGCATCGCATCCAAAAATCTAATCCTCCATCATTTACTTATTCTATTGAAATAGCATTCATCATTGCTACAAAAGTCTTCAATGCTGCCAGACAATCTGGATCATATCGCCGCCTTCTTTGATCTTTCAAATCAATCAAACTTTCCAAAAGTATCATATTCTTGTAGAGTAAATTGAATTTTTAATTTGACTATGTGCTTACTTAAATTTTATAAAAGAATTTGACTGCACTAAAGGTGTAAATAAAGTCCTTGGTCCCTCTTCTATTTACTGGAACTTATACTCAATGTATTAAATCTTCATAAGATATAACAACATCACATTTCGAGGGAAAGGAATTGTGTAGCAAATTTTCTATCCAAAACAAGCTTTCCCTATCACGAGTGATCTTATTTTGACACAAACTCTCAAAGTTTTGATAGCCTTTATAAAACTTAATGTGCTTCAGTTTGGCACATCAAGTGTTACGAGTGTTTGATGTAGAGGAACGATTTATGTCAAGAACGGAATTGTTAGTTTGTTTTTAGTTTTGCGGGGATACAAGAAAGTGGGGAAATGACAACCTTTCAACACTTAGCGTCTTGGAGCAGTCTCCTAAGTAAGAAAAACAAAAGCATGCAGCACCTCAATATTACCCTAGAAATTCCATAAGATAACCTAACACATCTAGTTCACATTGTCTCTACAGACTATCTTGATTAATCAGAGAGCTCCATTGAGTTTTGATATGTCAATTTGCTAAATTACACTTTAAAATTTAGTACATGGATTCTTATCTCATTAAGTGATTGGAAATGATGGAATGCTAAACTTATAGATTTTGATTCATTATTCCTCCTGGAAGTAGATTATGGCTATTCTTATTTTTTTTTATAAACTTTGGTTCAAGAGTTGAACCGCTCTCTTTGACATACTATACCTTCGTAGAATGATATTTTGTAAAGAGAACAACCCTATCGTAACCCCAAGTTCTTAAATAAGTCTCATTGTAACTCTGAGTTCTTAAAAGTCTCATTGCAATCTTTGGAGTGCAAAAAAGTCCCATATTACCCGTTGACTGGCATTGATTGTCATCATCAAATCGATCCAAGTCAGATTAGGGTGTGCTACCAAGAATGTTTCAAATGTAGATAGAGCAAGCATTATTGATGCGGAAGCGTAATTTATGTTTAAATAACTGTTACATCATACAAGTTCCATCATAATTCATAAGTGGGTTTAGTTATACATATTGTTTTATTAGAAAATTTGAGGTTGATGACCGAATGTTCAAACAATTATTCAGGATCCTAGCTCAAATGAAGTAAAGGCTCTAATACTAGATCGTCACTCCTAAGTATTCGCATGACTGATAAACCTGTAAGGTTTGATTAACTAAGGTGAGCTTCCTAAACCCAGTGAGGTTCATCGCAATTAATACTAAGTGACTTTAGGGACCATATAAGACAAGCAGCACACAATTCCTAGCACACAGTAAAAGTATATGGGTGGTTTACCCAGTCGTAGTCAAACCCCTATATGGGTAATATACCATTGATCTAGTATTAACCTAAGTGTTCAATAAGGTTTTCAAGATAAATCTTTTAAAGATCACATATTTCTCATCAGCCACACCCACATGTTAAATAGTTGTTCAATAGTATTTGGCGTGTCGCCACCCAGTCCAGTCCTTGCCTTCCTCGTTGACTACAATCGGTCTGAAATCATGCCGAGAGCCCCGAATTTCCCAAGTTCAGGTACAAGTACAAGATCAAGTAGCATAGAGCAAGATATGCAAGTTCATGGCAAGATGAAGTACAAGCCAGTTAAACACATAAATAGTTCAAGTTGAGACTAGAGCGATAAAGTACACATAAGTAATTCTTCTTTCTTCTCTTTTCACCATTGTCTTCCTCCCTCTCCCATCCCGAAAATACAAAACCCTTAAAACACATATTTCCCCACACACACCTTGAAAAAGATTCACCCATCCATTAAATTCGACACTCATTTCGGATACGGGCAGTAATTTTTTTTCTCTTCTACCTGATGTCTTTTCATACACTGCCTAGAGATGAATAATTCGAATATACATATGGACATGGATCTATCTTCAAGTGGATGAATTTTATCAATGGTTTTGTTGGATTATACCCAGAGGTAACATTGTTAATAATTTGGATTATATAATGTGCTTTCGAGTTATCTCAGATTTCAATCTACCTTGTATATTCACCGTTCCCTTCACCCTAATTCATGTATCAATTTTTTTAATTTAAAACCACCTAAAGTGGGGTGAAATTTATTTGGTTCACCACGCCATAAATAAACCTTCAAGAGGTAGTATTGTACAATATTGGAGAAATTTACATAATAGTAAAAAAAATGAAAACTATTAAGTAAATATCTTTGATTCTAAGCTTGACTCTAGTATACACCCATGTCGACATTCTCACAAGCATTTTAGGTTTCGCTAAGCGACACCCAACTCTGCCGATGAGAAAACTCATAACTCACAAGCAATTTAGGGATCGCTGAAGCGAAACCCAATTCTGCCGACGAGTACGGGGTTCCGATAGAGTCAACAAAGAATCAATCAAAAAGTCTCAGGATCCTTAGTTTTGAACTCCTATTCCCAGCTTGCTCCTTGCTCTCGTTGCTATGCTGCAGTCCAGTGAGTAAGACAACTTGTAGCTTCCTCTTCTCAGCTTGTAGCTTCCAACCTGTCAGAAAAAAAGCACAGAGTAGTCAACTTGTATAATCACACTCTCCTAATATAAGGAGTGTGGTTTCTATTCCAGTTTGACTAACCCTCTAATATTCCTAGGCAAGGAATTATAAGAGTAGTTGATTAACCTGTCTGATGAACTAGCTATTTTGGACAATGCATCAGCTATAGAGTTTGCTTCTATATATATATGACTGAATTGGATATTGAGTTCACCTGATAGAGACCAAATGTTCCTTATGTAATTTATCAGCTTCCTTGGAGGCTTGATCTGCTTCTGAACCATTCTGTAGAGTAGTTGTGAGTCCATTTCCATTTCTAAGTTCTCATAACCTTCATGATAAGCAGTTAGGGGTCCCACTGATAAGGCCAACGCTTCTGCTTCCAAACTGCTAGCAGCTTCCACCATTTGAGCTCTTGCCAATAGAATGCTTCCACTACTATATCGTATAACAATTCCTGCACATGCTTTTCCATTGGCCTGAAAGGAACCATCCACATTAAGTTTAAAAAAACCTTGTGCGGGTAATGTCCAATGCACTAATATGATTCGCCTTGGTGAGGCACTGCTTCCAGTTGTAGCCCAGAACTTATCATGAGCTGTGAATATACACTGCATCATATCCTTTATCTATCTGATCAAAACTGTTCTGTTAGGAGACACATTATCATAAATATAACTTGTCCTTGCACACCAAATATGCCAAATAATTACCAAATAGAATATTCTAGATATATTCAAGAGCAAAACTGTTCAAAATATAATATGCTCTAATAATGTCTTTTATTTAGTTTTGTGACTTTAAAATTGTTTTTTGAAATTACTAGCATTGAAGTGAATATTTGTTAAATAAAACAAATTACAGAAGAGCAAGGAGCAGGAAAGAGTAATGATGAGACCGTCCATAAAATTTCAGTAGTAATATAATTTATCCCATAAGGATTCACAGTTCAGATCTACCAAATCATAACTTCTACTAACATCTCCCCACACATTTTGAATGAATGTGCAACTGTTAAAACAGTGGTGCAATTCATCAGAGTGGGAGAGGCAGAAACAGCAAACTGAAGGTTGGTGAATATTCAGCTCCTCAAGAACATCTGCAATAGGGATTAGTTTGTTCACAAGTTTCCAATAGAATAATGTCATCTATTTTGGTATAACCTTTGACCACATGTATTTATAAGAAGGAACTGGGATCCTTTTAGTCCTTAAGATCTCATAAGCAAAAGACACAGAGAAGTTGCCTTTATTTAGGGTATAAATTTTGAACTCATTGATCTTTAATATGAGTGTAATTTTGGTTAATTTGATTGATCCTGATTTTGATCTACTACGTTTTGAATTTGTTTGTCATTTCTATTTACAACTGTATTAATATTAATCATTTAAATATATTAATCAAATAAAACGTGTCACTATTATTAGTGACACAAAAACTACCATTTTTATATACGACATATTTAAAACAACTGTCATTAATAGTACCACAATATAGTTTGCAATTCTTAAATAATTAATGGGAGATATGTTGCAAATTATTTGCTTCATATAAAATATTTGTTGCGTATATGTCGTCGGAACCATGCGACACAAAATTAAACGATGCAGAAAAGTCACAAGATCAATATGACCGTTGCTAATGTGACACAGTTACAATCACTTAACGGTGACACATTTTTAAGTGTTAATAAATACACCACATTATTTTTTTCGTGACATTTAAAAATTTGAAGCATAATGTGATCCAAATTATTTGCATCATAAAGTTTTTTTTGTTCTATAAATTGTCGCAAATATTTAAATGACAATATATTAAATGATGCAAAATAAGTTGCAAATTTCTCGCGACAGAAAGTAAACGGACGTACAAATTGATGTAAATTAACGACAAAATTTGAAAAGAGTGTCCATGGGAATACCACATTAGCTATTGCGACTGCCCTATATTTGAAGCAAAATTTGTCGTCAATTTATTTCGCGACACAAAATCAGGGATAAGTGACACATTTTTTATGTTGCAATTGCTAAATTTTGTTTTAGTGCCACTTTTATGAGGGGTTAATAATAATAAAAAAAGAAATCCCAATATCATTGGGAAGAATGCACGAATGAAACATGACATTGGTCGGCCTTCTCTACACTGGCCCTTACAGCACACACGAACCATAAAAGATAACAAAATCAGTATAGGGCATCCTACAAACCAACACCATGGAAGACAAATAAGGCTGATAAAAAGCCAATAACAAACCAGAGCAATTTTCACCATCTCCGCTCCTAATGTAATTCAACAAATGATTATATCACCAAGTTTTTTGGTCGCCCTCTCATAGCGCCCTTCACACCACCACCGACCAAATAATAGCTTATCGGGATCTAAACTAGGCAGGATATCTACGAGGCTCTTTCCATAGCATCGACGTTCGCTGCCATGGAATTTTGAAAATGGAAATCTGATTTGGGAGGAGATGTAGAATTAGAGGGTTGAGCTTTACAACCTGATGAATCTGATTTTTAAAAATTTAAAAAGTATAAATTGATGTGTTTATTGTTAAAAGACAAATATAATTCTTAGAACTTTCGGAAATTATTTTTCCTTTTTTAATAAATTTAAATAACAATTATACCCTTGTTATGTGTCGTTGACTAATTGTTGACCGGGTGGTTCTGTCATATAGGCCAAATCATTATTTTAAAAGTAGGGTCTATAAAATAAATGAAAATGGAAATGTCACATAGCCCATGAATCACACAATAATAAGAATACATTGTTTGTAGTGTATTTATTTGTGCGTTTAATTAGTGGGTTACGTACGTAATTTTAATTCTTATTGTATTTATCTGGAATATTTTTTCCCAATTATACCATAAATTGTTTTCTTTAGTTATTTTTAGTTATGATGTTTTACGATTATGCTTAGTCTACATGCTTCATTCTTGTTATTTTATACCTACTTTCGTAAATGTTTTCTGATTTCTCTGATTTTCAATTGATTTGATTACTTTTGTACTTTTTGTCCATTCAATTTCATTGAATTTTGGTATCTCTTCCTTACATATGATCTTCCATCCGACAAACAGTTAGATAAGGTGGAATTATGGTAAGGCATGAATTATTGTGTATTTAAAAATGGGCATAATTACTAAGTTGGGCTCAAAATTAACATGAAAAATTAGACCATTGTCTTACCATAAGGCCACTTTCCATTCTCAATATTGATGTATCATTATATAGTTTCCTAAACTTTTATTAAAATAAAAAATAATTTCCTAAACCTTTATAAAAAACTATATTATATACGCTACTCATCGATAATTAATAAAATTTCCTATTCACCAGTTAAAAGAGATTTCCATTCAAGTTAAAAGAGCGATAATATAAAGGACAAAATTACTCTTTTGGATTTTGATGGAAAACTTCTAGGTGTGTATTTAGCTCGGATGCAAGCTGACATTACAACCTGTAACTGGGTTGGGTCAAACTTGGTGTGGAAAACAATCGATAATTTGGGGGAATATTCGATAATTTTGATGACACTGCAAACTCATTTGCGAAGAGGAGCACAAATGTATGAAAAATAAGACATTTCTGCCTAAATTCCGTGGAAATTATATAGTGTTTTACTGTATGAAAGATAAATCGTTTCAACCATTTGAGAATAACCTTTCAATGGTGAACTTTGAACATTCAGAAGCACTATGGAACCAACTAAACATCATAATCATACTAGAATTTCATTGTTAAAGGGAAAGAAAACTGAAAGTGGAGGTGATGATGACGGCGATGATGATGATGGTATGGATTGATGAGAAATGAGAAGTGACTATTTTTAAATTATTTATATAATCTATTGTTCTAGAAAGTTTATTTAAACTATGTTTTCTTTGTATATGTGAAGAGGGAGTGGACAAAATTAAGTTTCATTTTGGTTAATACACTGCCACGTAATTATTCAATAGTGTTTTTGTACGACGCTCTGAAAAATTAGGAAAAACAAAAGTATTTAATGGCGTGTAGCGTGTGATTTTCAAAAATTACAACATTAGGACCTCCTTCTGTCATATTAGAGTACAATCATTGGTCTCTATATATGTAGCTTGTCATTTTCAAGACTTCGTAAAAAAATAAATTGAATTGAAATATTTTCTTAGAGCAAGCCCAACAGCTACTCTAAAACAATCTCTATATATAATAGAGTACCAAATTCCAAAAACTCTATAATTATTTAGACTCCATCCAACAGTTGCTCCATTTTACCATTCCATGAATTTATTGCCATAAATAATAATAGTTATACTTAATTTTATTTGATACTCCCAAGAGCACACAATTAGCGCATGTTTGTCTGGACTTATTTCTTACTAATTTAAACTGAATGAAAGTGAAATTTATGTATTGAAAAATAGAATCAAAATGTCTAAATTTACTTGAATTTGATCAAATTATATTTTACTGAACTAAATTGAATTGAAGTGAAATTTACGTATTGAAAAATAGAATCAGAATTTCTAAATTTACTCGAATTTGATCAAATTATATTTTACTGAACTGATATGAATTAGAATGAAGTTAATTTTATTTTTGGTACTTAATTGAATTATATTTTCTGGCAAACATGGCTTTAATTTTATTTGCAAATTTATGTTTTCAATATTTGTATGTGTGTGAAGATGTGAATGATTAAGAAAGTATATGATTAAAAAGGAAGGCAAAAGTAAGAATCAACGGTAGCATTAATTTTTGGAGTATGAAAGAAGAGTAGCCCATATGTCCTTTCATTCTTCCAATTTTACCATATCTATATTTTAGAGTTGGGATGAAGCATCTGTTGGAAGCAATAATATACTCAAAAAGGGCAAATCTAGCTAAAAACTCTATTATAAAGTAACTGTTGGGTATACTCTTAGGCGGCATGGTTAATAAAAAATTGGGTTAAAAGCTCATGTACCCCAAAGTTTATAAGAAAGTGTCAATATACCCCCGAGTAATTTAAAAGTGCTGATGTACCCATATTATTATATTGAATAAAGAAGTGTACCTCTAAAGCCCATTTTCAACACCATTTTGAATTAAAATACAAGTTTACCCTCACTTATTGGATTTTTTTTCCCTTGACCCAAAGGCTCATGGGCACGAAAAAAAAATTCAAGAAATTAATATCACTGAATTACAAAATAAATGCACAATATTATTGAAAGGGGCAATTCTAGACGCAGTCCATATTTTGCTTATTTTATAGTCCAAAAAAATACGTCTTTGATATATATGATATGATCAATAATTAAGAATGTCAGACACATGCATCATATATATATATATATATATATATATATTATTTCTATTGCATACACTTGCAAATCAATTATATATCATAATTATTGTATATATGATTATATAACAAAAATACGGACTGCAAATAAGCAAAAATCGGACTAAATCTAGCAGGCCAGTATTAAAAAAAGTTAACATTTTTATCCAAAAATTCAACAAACTGAAAACATTGGTGAAATTACCATAATCTCGCCACCTTGAGTTAGTCACGCTAATTATTACTGGGTGTGGCGGTTTCGGTCCCCCGGCTCACACTAATTTCTGATTACAGTGGTTTTGGTCCCCTTGACTTCAAACGCTTTCATCCGATAAAGTAACGGTGACTGGTGGTATGGATTTGGATTGCCTTTCTTAACTGGGTTGAATGTAAAAAGGGAAGCGAGAATTAGATGAATAATTAGGTAGGGGCATTTTCGCTATAAATTTTTTTTTTACCATTAAATAATAGTGAGGGTATTCTTGACATTTTACACTTGGTAAAAGAAAAATCTGCCCAAATTATACATTTGAGGGTATAGTGGCACTTTTGAAAAATTTAGGAGTACATTAGCACTTTTTTGAATAATTGGGAGTATAACAACACTTTTTTCTAAAAAATTTGAGGGTTTAACATGTATTTTTTTCTTTTTTCATTTTGATACAAAATCTCAACCTTAAACCCTCTCTCTACCGCCTATGCCTTATTCCACCTCCTGAACTCCGCCAATACCCCCGGCTATCGCATGCCATCGTTAAACCCGTCGTCCCAGTACGGCCTTTGATTTTTGAACATCTGAAAGTACTTAGTTGTCGGAAATCGAATTGAGGCATCTTCAAATGAGACCCTACAGAGGTTTCAGAATACTAAGGTCGACGCTGCGATTTCAATCTCAGAAAACCTCACCGTTTTTGCAGCGATTTTATAGCGCAGAAACTCAGCCAACTGAGGAGGAAGACGACAGCTCCTCCTCACCGGAGTTTGACAGCTCGCAGTATTGTGTGGATTTCGATGCCAAGAATGATTTGGAGCAAGCAGCGAAGCTGTGGGATGAAAAGCACCGGGACAGAGCAAAGAGCAGAGTTTTTGGAGAAGATGTTGTGAGGGTTTCGAAGAAGGACGAGAGGAAGAAGAACGCGGCAGCGCTTGCAATGTCTCTTATGCAATCTCAGGTGCAGGGGGAGGAAGAGGAGGAGGAGGTGGAGAGAGAGGTGAGTGTGGAGGATCAGAAGTCTCTGACTGTTGGCATTATTGGGCCACCGAATGCTGGCAAGTCTGCTCTTACCAATAACATGGTCAGTGATTGATGATTCCTTTTTCTCTTTTCATCATTTGTGCTGCTGGTATAAGAATTTGAGTGTGTTTGAAATGAGAATGCTGAGGATTGTGGTTATTCTAGAAAATGGGAGAAACGCTTATGGTTTCAACACATTAGACCATTATAGGCTATATTTACCACTAAAACTGTTAAAACACGATCTATATTTACCACTAAGACTCTAAAGAATTTATAGATATTTAAGTATAGATGGATATATGTGTCTAGATCAAACACGATTCAAGGTTTGATATAATATGCATCCTATTGAGTGAGATAAAGGCTATATTGTTCATGCTGTTAGTTTGAATGGCATTTTGCTTTGTCTATGCTGAAAAATTGTTAATGTCGCATCCAAGGTAGGGCATTTGGTCCAAAGAATGGTGGTTTTTTAAGCACTGGGGGTTGCTCGTGAATATCTTATTTTTGTCTTGTTTTGTATTTCACTTGTGATAGGAATGTATTTGAAATAAATCCCTGAGACTAACCTGTTGAATTCTTTTGCTTGGTTTTTTCTTAGATGCATAAGTTCCTCCAACATTATTGGACTATGGTTCTTACCACTAATACAAATATGAGAGTCAGAAATGAGAATATTTAGGTACTAAAGAAAACCCCAGATGCTTCGACGTGGTCTGTTGAAGAGAGACCTGTTAACATATGTGATCTGTCTAATAGCTTTTCTCACTTAATTATGCTTGTGTACCTTGGTTTTGAAAGGGCTGATGATGATCAGAAAGTTATATCTGTTTTCTTTTTCTAGGTTGGGACAAAAGTGGCCGCAGTTTCTAGGAAAATAAATACAACCACTCATGAAGTGTTGGGAGTGATGACTAAAGGAGACACTCAAATTGTAAGTTTTCTTTTCAAGCAGCTCTCCTTATATTCTATTGTGGATAACTTGGTTACATGTTAAATTATACTATTTCTTTTGTATTTGTACAGTTGTATCTGCATGACATTTATATTTTAATGTAAAACAAAAATGAAGATTACTACTATTCTGTCAACAATGAAGCATGGTTATCAGCCTATCACTGAAGCAATGAATATCTCTGAAATGTATTTTGCATAATGTGATTAGCTCGTGTGTTTCCAGTTTGAAGCCAATGCTTTATGAGAAACTTTTAAATCTGAATTTTGTAGTTGTATTTCACTTAGAGGGGGAAAAATCCAATCAAGATTTATGAATTTTGTCCCATTTTAGTGAATATTAGTTAGTAGCTCACTATTAGTTGCAGCCTTTTGATTAATTTGAATTGAAATTTATTCATCTATAAATTGATGTACAAAAACAATCTAGTTGTTTTATTCTGTGGGTAACGACTTTATATCTGCATTTTGGTTTCTCTGTTTTCACGAGATATATGTATTGTCCATATTGTCGTCTCAAAGATGTCTCATTGATTTCATGTTTCAGTGTTTTTTTGATACTCCAGGGCTTATGCTAAAGAAAAGTGGTTTCCCATACAATGATATAAAAGTTCGCATTGAGAGTGCTTGGAGTTCAATTGGTTTATTTGATGTACTAATGGTTCTTTTTGATGTTGATCGACATATTAAGAGGTCAGTTTCGTTATAAATTATGCAATGTTTTTGGCTTTTGATGTTTATCTTTTCTCCAAAGAAATTCTCACTACTAGGATTCTGTGCAAGAAAATTAGCATCCCTGCATATACACGAAATATCTTTTTGTGTTTAGTCAATTGATTATCATAAACTTTGTATTGAAACTACTAGTAAATCCATTATGGATAATTACACCTAAGGTTTTGCTTTCCTACTATGATGAAAGGCCTGTTGAGAAGGTTTTGCTCTGTGCTGTTGTTTTTATTCAAGTCATCACATGCAGTGAAGTTATTGATTAATTGTAACCGACTACAATGAATTTATTAATTACTTGATCAGATACCACAAGTTTATTCACCCAAACGTCAGTCCTAGTTATGTTAAAGATTACTAGGCAGTTATTAGTTTTGAGCGTTTGCAAGGGCTCTTCTGGGTTGGGCTTGAATATCTCAGGAGTCCGGAATCTGGTTTCCTTCTGAAGCTAGGAGGGCGGATTTAGTTTTCCTTTTGTTTTGTATTCCAACATTATCATTTCTGGAGATTGAAACGACAATGGAGATTATCCCAGCATTATTAGTTCTTTCGTTGTAGAGAAAGGGTAGTGAATTATTAAAATCTTAGCATCTCATATTTCACCTCCTATTTAAATGACATGCATGGTTCAGTTCGCTCATCCCCTCTTCCTTCACTTTTTTTCTTCTTCTCATTTTCAACCTGTTCCACTGACATATTGGGTTTTCTTTTCAATTTATTATTCCCCCATTTTCTTCTTTACAATGTCAGTATATGTATTATTACAATGTCCCACCTTTTCAAATCAAAAACAAAATGTTGGAAGTTGCTTTCATCTTAAGATACCCTCCTCATCCGAGAATGCTGACCATCTTATTTGAGCATTCTGAATGATACTTAACTTCCCTCCTTTATATAAAATTTTTGAAAGATTTTTATCTTTTGAGATGAATGAAATGAAGTGCTCTTCACTTTGAATTTTTAGGACTTTACGGATTTGTCATATTTCCAAATCATTTTCAGCGGGGGGTTAAAATAATGTTCATTTCTCCGTTCTTTTAGGCCTGACTCAAGAGTGGTGAGATTGATAGAACGAATGGGTTCTCAGGTGAATCCAACCCAAAAGCGAATACTCTGCATGAACAAAGTTGATTTGGTTGAGAAAGCAAAAGACTTGGTGAAGGTTACCGAAGAATTCAAGGATCTCCCTGGATTTGAAAGGTAAAAAATGAATTATGGCTCATTTGGCTGGGTGCTCATTTCATCTTTGATTTCCTCAAATAATTCTCTAGCATTGATAGAGAACAGCTGCTAACTATTTTACTGATTTTCACTAGGTGCTTCATGATTTCAGCCTTGAAAGGATCTGGAGTGAAAGAACTAACTCATTATCTGACAGAACAGGCAAATTCCTTAATACTTCCTTTTGGGGTGGGGGTGTTAATGGGCATTTTCTTTGGCTTAACTCCTTAATTGTTTGAGATATTGGTGATGAGAACTATGACGTGTTAAAAGAACTCAAAAAAGTATTCCCAACTGGATTTTGATGTGTTTCCTGAACACATTGAACCCAACAACACCTACACCAAAAACCTTGAATTTTTTAGATCATATATGGACCTGAAGAACTTAGGTTTGACTTAACTTGATTCATTGACTGATTCTGCTACTTCTTATAACTTTTGTCGTGTATTGACTGCCTAAAGATGCTTCCCAAACTGTATTTGCACAGTACAGTTCCTGCAGCCTGACAATTAATATTATATTATTATTTTAGTGTACTTGCTTCTAGTACTAGCCTAAAGATGTGATTAATAATGCCTTAGAGAAAAATGATGCAAAAGACACTCCATAATTCTGACTGAACAGACTCTAATTTGAATCCATATTTCTGTCTCAATAAGCACCAGGCCCTATCTTTGAAGTTCTAGTGCAGTGTAGTGTTAAGTAGAAATGATATTTGAATCCTCCCATTCTGATATTAAGTGTTTAAATTTTAGTTTTCTCATGATTATGTATGATTAGGCTGTTGAAAGACCATGGGAAGAAGATCCATTCACTTTAACCGAAGAAGTTATGAAGAGGATATCATTAGAAGTTGTTCGTGAAAGACTACTAGATCACGTACATCAGGTACCTTGTGTATTTGATTAAATACTCCAAGCATATTTGAAAAACTTATCATGCAGTTAAGTGAAACTAATAATTTTATGTTGCTTAGGAAATTCCATACCATCTAGAACATCGGTTGGTGGATTGGAAGGAGCTGCGAGATGGTTCTATCAGGATTGAGCACCATTTTATAACTCATAAAATGAGCCAGCGCAAGATTTTGGTTGGGAAAAATGGTTCTAAAATAGGGTAAGCTTTGATAGGTGTAAGATTTTATGCCTACGTTACTCTTTGTTTATGTTTTGTTTTGGTCGCTAATGACCGGGGGATATTGTACAGCAAAATTGATAGTTTCAAAATAAGTGCCTTAGCCTGCTTAAATCTGAAATCATATATGTTTGGCAATTTTCCCTTTTGCCCTTTTGATGAGAGCTGCAAATCTGGTGATATATAGTGATGTAATTTTATAATAATAAGTGAAAACATTTATTTCCATTTGCAACAGTGGTTGTCTATCTGTCTGTCACATTCCTTGTGCCGACTCATGTTCTAAAAAGTTAAACTGCATGTTAGTATAATGAATTTTGGAATGTGGAATTGCACATTTATGTTTGTTATCATCTCAGCTCCCACCATATTCTTGATATTGGGGCTGGGTTCTTCTATTTCGATCATATATTTCCGTTTGGCTCTTTTTGGTTGAAAACATGCTGCGAATCCAAGAGTTCATCATATTTTTATTGTGCTTTATGCAGAAGAATAGGAATGGAAGCAAATGAAGAGTTGAGATCGATATTCAAGAGAAATGTTCATTTGATCCTGAATGTTAGAGTGAAGTCATGAGAGAATCTTGCTGGTTTTTTCCCGTTCTTCATGTGATTTGCCTGCCCATTGAAAAATTGGTTAACCAGATGGAAAACATTATTTGGATGGTTTTAATAAGTCTTTGGTGGTTTAAGGCTGCCGCTGATGGATATCTGAGCAAGGAATGAATTGAACAGCAATTTGCACTTGTCTTTTTGGCCAAGCTCGCTTTGCATCGAGAAGAACATGAAGCCTCCAAGTTGAACTACCAGAAAAAACCATCTCCAAGTCTTCTCCCAAATAGAGAGGTTTCAATATACATCAGTGGGTATAGGTGAAGTGCAATGGGTTAACTATGTGTTTAGTTTTTCTCCTACAGTAAATAAACTTCAGAAATCGTTAGTGGAGACTGTTACTGAAATAACAACTTCAGTATTTAAGATTGTAATTTGATATTTATTTTTTATTAAAAAAAGTTTTTAAGGTTTTTTATGTGATGAATAAACTTTAGAATTGAAATTAAAAATAATTTTGGTTTATCCCAAATTATTTACATAGTACTCTTTTTTTAAAAAAAGTTAAAACGAGGATTATTGAAGGCTCCTCAACCCATAATGAAATTTGAAATACCCGTAGGCTAGTCCATTATGATGCCCGTACGCTATTCCAGTCCTAAAACCGGAAGCAACATGATACCCGAAGGCTTATTCCTGTCATAAACTAGAAGCAAAACACTAAAAAAGACCAGTAGTGGCCTATGTAGTCCTGAACTAAAATAGAGGAAAAAAAGGGGATATATATATATATATATATATATATATATATATATATATATATATATATATATATATAAGCATAGTGGTTGTATGACCAACAGCATTCTCAGCTAATCCGAGTCTGACCAGCCAAGCACAAATCGATCATCAATATTGGATCTGCTCCCTAAACCTGCAATTTCATCCAGTATTAACTAAAACCCCTCAAGCAACAGAAAGTCAGTCCCGGTAATAACTCATAACCTCCCCAAGTAAGAGAAATCCAGGTCACAATGCTAACTTATTACCCACTCAAGTAAGAGAATTCTCAGACAATTTCACAAATTCAGGGCATGTGAAAGTCAGTCCAAACGCACCAAAACTGAAATAAAATCCAGCTTGTACGATCTACAGATCTGATTCAGAAAGAGTCGCCATCAGGTAAGTAATCAAACTACCTTGATTCAGATTTCTCCTGTCCAACTAAATCAGACCGGAAGCCAACAAGGGTTTAACCGAGCAATAGGACTCATCGGAAAAAATCAAGAATTGGCAAACTGACAGACTCGACCAAACCATACCAAAAGCAACCCAATTTTTAATTAATCCCTAGAAAACTAAAAAACAAACTCCTTAAGCTACCTAAAAAAAAGGAAAATAGAAGCAAACCCATCTCAGTCGACGAATGGCAGAGTCCAGGGAGGCCTCCGGCGCGGCGGCGCGTGGGCTGCACGCGCGGACGCCACTGCTGCGCTTGGCGGCGCGTGAGCAGGGCGTGTGAGAACGCGCCCGTCAGAGATGCGCGTCGCCTACGTGCTTTGATCTCTGCCGGTGGCGCGTGACGGGTCAGGCGGCGCGGCTGACGCCATCCCGTCACTCCGGTGAGCTCCGATCAGCGTCTCCTCCTAGCTTTTCCGGCGAGCCTCCGCCAGAGCCTGTTTGGTGTTCCACGGCAGCGTCAATCCGGATCTGTTGATTGGGCTTACCCAAGCACGGCGGCGTCTTGGACACTCCAGATCGGTGCCGGATCTGGTCGCCGGCCGGCCTGGGGATGGAGAGAAAACCGTAGTTTGGCGGAGGGGAGTATGCGTCGGGTTGTTTGGGGGTGGGAGTGGGCGGGTAGATCTAGTCTAAGGTCTGAGGGGGGGAGGTCACCTCCGGCCGGCGAGAGACGCCGACCGGAGCCTCCCCGGCGGCGTTCTAGTTTCTGGGTGAGGTTTTTTGGCGAGAGGTTTTCTGGGTTTTTGGGCTTTCTTAGTAATCATTTTTACATAGTACTCATCATAAGACATTCTCATGATGATTGAAATTTGCTGGTTAACCAAATGGTTATTTCAGGCCTTTTTAATTAGCTTCCTATCTTCTCTTAAGCAAATTTTTATCAACACACGTTTTTTAACTATAAATTTGAAATATTAGTCTTGGAATAGACCGTCTATATTATAGCAATAATGTAGACGGTCTCTTTTTGCAATTAAAACTGGACGCGCTCCTTATTTGCAATTTACATTTGAGCGGGTCCTTTTTCTGTAAATTCCAAAACTTACCTCACAAATATATATATATATATATATATATAGCTATTTTCTTTTATTTTTTGGCCCACTTTGATCCAGAACCCCAATCCCAATCTGCTCTCAAAATTTTCCCCCAATTCATTCCAAAACCCCATCGGCGATCCAATCTCCGTCCCCCAACCGTCATTATTCCGGCGATCTCCGGCGCAATCCAACGCAATCCGACGTTCCAGTTCTCTACCGCAGGCGTACTTCACCTGCTCGTTGCTGAGATAGTAATCGTTCCAATTGCTCCGGCCAACTTCCGGGTCCTCGCTGACCCGAATCTGGAGCTCCAGACCCGCCAGCGTCTCCATTGAGATCACCATGTTATACCCCCTCGATTCCACCGCCACGTCAACCAGATCTATCAGATTTTGAATGCTCAGGCGGAGATTGACCGGGGAGTAGTTCATCAGAAGGTCGTTATCGCGGTGGTTATTCACTCCGACGAAGGTGATATCCGGGTCGGATAGATATTGGTGGAGCGAATCCGGCACGCGTGGCGCGTGGGAGAACTTGAAGATGAGGCAGTGGTGGCCGATGCAGAGCTGGATCGTCGCCGGTGAGTTCTAATCTGAAAAAGTGTGAACACTGTGGAAACTTGATTATTTAGTTTGATAATTTATGTGTTTTACTATGAAAACTAGACTGTTTAATGTGATGTCTTTCTGCTTATAAAATTTTATGTGTTTAACTTGGAAACTGGAACTTTTTATGTGGATTCTGTCTTGTTATGAAATTTTATGTGTTTGCTTGAAAACTAGACTGCTTAATGTGGTTTTCGTCTGCATATGAAATTTTATGTGTTTAACTTGAAAACTAGGCTTCTTGATATGTGTTGAAACTTGATTATTTATTGTGAAAACTGTGGTGTTTGTAAAACGTGATTTTTTAATGTGAAAACTGTGATTGTGAAAAGTTGGTTATTAAGGTTGAAAACTACAGTGATTGTAAAAACTATATTTTTTAGGCTGAAAACTGTGGTGTTTGTAAAACTTGATTGTTTAGGTTAAAAACAGTTTTTATTGTGAAAACTTGATTGTTTAGGTTGAAAAGTTTGGTGGTTGTGAAACTTGATTATTTATTGTGAAAACTGTGAAGATTGTGAAAACTTAATTATTTAGGCTGAAAACTAGAGTGATTGTAGAAACTTGATTGTTTAGGCTGAAAACTGTGGTTTTTGTGAAACTTGATTGTTTAAGTTAAAAACTGTGACGATTGTGAATTTTTAGACTGAAAACTTTGGTGAAACTTGACTATACTTAACACAACATTATTTAACCTAAACACCCTACTTTTTATGTACCTAAAATCTGATGTTTATAATATGAAAACTTGTCTTTTTAACCTGAATTCTGTTGTGTTTACAAGTGTTTAAAATACAGAAATTATATTAACTGATTTGAGTACATATTCTTTGCGTGAACAGTACCGTGAAAAGTGCCGTGAACAGTACCGTGAATAGTGCGCGTGAACAGTGCCGTGAATATTGCCATGAATAGTACTTTTCCCAAATTTTGCAAATAAGGACCTCATCCTTCCATATTTTAAGTTAGTCCTTGGTCTATATTATGCTATAATATAGACGGTCACTCCAGAGACCAACTAAAATTTGAATTACTAGATGAGTAATAATATCACGTGATATAATTTTAGATTATAAATTTGAATGATCACGTGTAACATTTATTTTCTAAATACTAAATCTTTATTGTCAACTAATAATGTACTATATAAGGTTATTATTGGTCAATAAGCTTAAAATTTTATTTTTGATAACTATATATTTTTAGCGAGCTAATCGAGTACATGGATCATACAACTATTCTAACTAACCATACTTTACTCTGTACGTCAAGTGCCCAAGGTCCTCAGTACTGCTTGGAATTGTTAGTTGTCTTCCTTCTTGGCGACAACAACGCTCTCCTCCAAACTCCGGAGAATTACAAGGGACAACCTCGGGAGATTCAATTCCAAAACCGTCGTGTCGCTCTAAAGAAGCTGTCGGAAACCACCAATATGGGCAAAGACTACTGGGATTTAACCGGAAGTGAAACAGAAAGACCTAAACAAACTTAAGGACATCCTTCTAAAACCATTGAGAGCCACGTCAGGCCCCAGAAGAAAACCCGCTTCATCCGGGTCCTCACCGAAGTGGTAGCGGTGGAGCGTGGCTGAGGCCGTGTTTGTACCTTTGAGGACCTACACAGAATGAAAATTATAACCGCACTAAAACAGAACTGAGAGTTATAGATGCAATATTAACGGAACTGAGGGTTATATAAGCAATGTTCTCCAATTTTTTCATCCAAAAGCCTTGCCGTCTTCTCTATTATTCTGAATCATAGGATTTCTTGCTGGCTCGCAATACCTCCATCGACAATTTCTAAGGTTAACATCCAACTTCAAAATCAAAATTTTACTCTTCATTCTCCAATATTAATGAGATAAGCTGAATGATCTGTGGATTATGAATGTTAGCACTGTATTTTTTCTTTCAGGAAAAAGGTCTGCCTGTATTTTGGTGGTACTATGAATAAAGGGAGAGTTTTAGGGTACTGTTTAGGTTGGACTAAGAACAAGCTTCACAACCTCAAAACATTAGCATCCGATAGTTGCTTGCTTCTGATGGAACAATCCGACAGAGCTCTTGTACTGATACTCCTCAGCAGAATGGTGTTGTCGAAAGGAAACACCGTCACATTGTTGAGACTGCTCGTTCCTTCTTGCTGTCGGCTGAGGTTCCTAAAGTATTTTGGGGGGAAGCCATTCTTACAGCTGTGCATGCCATCAATAGGATGCCGACCTCACATAATTCTGGCTTGTCACCTTTTGAGGCATTGTATGGACACGCACCTGATTACTCTTCTTTGCGGGTATTTGGCTGCGCTTGTTTTGTTCTCCTACCTCATGTTGAACGTACTAAGTTGTCTCCAAAGTCAGCTTTGTGTGCCTTTTTGGGTTATGGTAGTGGTCAGAAGGGGTATCGGTGTTTTGATCCTGTTAAGCAGAAGTTATATGTTGCTCGACATGTTGTGTTTTTGGAGCATATCCCGTTTTTCTCGATTCCCTCTAGTTCACACCAGTTGACTCAGTCTGATCTTATTCACATGGATCCTTTTGATGTTGTTAGAGATGATGTTCCACCAGACTTAGTTCCAGACACAGATGCACCCCTTACTGAGCCTCATGTTGCTGATTTGCCTCTTGTCCCTGATACTGATTTGCCCCCAGAGCCTCCACTACCATCTCCCGAGATTGTGATCGATCCTCCCCCTCTCCGTCGGTCCACTCGGGCTTCTAAGTCTATCAGAAGCCAGACTTTGCTTACTCCTCATATTCTCCTGCATTTGCCTCTTTCCTTGTGTCTATTCACTCTTTGTCTGAGCCTACATCATATAGAGAGGTTGTTAGTGACCATCTTTGGCAGCGTGCTATGGCTGAGGAACTCGCTGCTTTACATCAGACTCACACTTGGGATTTAGTGCCTTTACCTTCGGGAAAGCACACTATTGGTTGTCGTTGGGTTTATAAGATTAAGACCAAGTCTGATGGTTCTGTTGAACAATACAAAGCTCGTCTTGTTGCAAGGGGTTATTCACAGGAGTATGGGATGGATTATGATGAGACATTTGCACCAGTTGCAAAGATGACCACCATTCGCACTCTGATAGCAGTTGTTTCAGCTTCTCAGTGGAAGATTTTGCAGATGTTAAGAATGTGTTTCTTTACGGCGATCTTTCTGAGGAGGTTTATATGACACCTCCTCCCGGTATTGCGCATGAGCCCGGGCATATTTGTAGGCTTCGGCGATCTCTTTATGGCCTCAAACAGGCTCCCGGAGCTTGGTTTGAGAAGTTCTCCACTGTGATCATCTCTCTTGGCTTTCGCCCTAGCTTTTATGATTCTGCTTTGTTCATCAAGTATACGAGTAAGGGTCGTATTCTCCTCTCTTTGTATGTTGATGATATGATTATTACCGGTGATGATTGTGAGGGGATTGAATCATTGAAGCGTGATTTGGCTTATTGTTTTGCTATGAAAGATTTGGGTGTGCTCCGTTATTTTTTGGGCATTGAGGTAGCCTCTTCTTCTAAGGGTTATCTGTTGTCTCAGTCCAAGTACATTGCTGACCTTTTTGATCGTGCCCGTCTTACGGATAATAAAACGGTTGACACTCCACTTGAGACCAATGCTCACTACTCCTCTACAGATGGCATTCCTTTGCCTGACCCCACTATGTATCGTACTGTGGTTGGCAGTTTGGTGTATCTTATAGTTACTCGGCCAGATATTGCACATGCTGTTCACGTGGTTAGTTAGTTTGTCACTGCTCCGACTTCAGTTCATTGGGGTGCTGTTCTTCGTATTCTCAGGTATCTTCGATGTACCCAGTTCCGTTGTCTTCTCTTTCCCTCATCATCATCGTTAGACTTGCGTGCTTATTCTGATGCTGATTGGGCTGGTAATCCTGAGGATCGCAAGTCCACCACTGGTTTCTGCATCTTTCTTGGTGACTCACTCATTTCTTGGAAGAGTAAGAAACAAGATGTTATCTCTCGTTCTTCTACAGAGGCCGAGTATCGTGCCATGGCCTCGACTACTGCAGAGATTGTTTGGTTGCGTTGGCTGCTCTCTGATTTTGGCATTAAGTTTCCTCATCCCACACCGCTACATTGTGATAATCAGAGTGCCATTCATATTGCACGTAATTCAGTGTTTCATAAGCGAACCAAGTACATTGAGATTGATTGTCATTTCACGCGCCATCATTTGCAGCTTGGTACTATCTCACTGCCCTTTGTTCCATCTTCCCTTCAGATTGCTGATTTGTTCACGAAGGCTCATTCATCAGCGCGCTTCCGTTTCTTATCTGACAAACTCTCAATGCTTCTTACTGTAATATTGTGAGTTTGAGGGGATGTTAGTAATATTGATGTAATGATAGGGATATTTTAGTCATTATCTCTTGTATTATATCTATTCTAGTTGGGAAGAATAGAACTACTCTTAAACTCTCTCCCTCTCCTCTCGGTTTACACTATGAACTCGATATATTGGGGTTCCCAAATTCATTGATCTTGTTGTATATGTTCATACTGTTTAGGTTGGACTAAGAACAAGCTTCACAACCTCAAAACATTAGCATTGCCCAGATATGGTTTCCACCGCAATCTGGAACATAATGCAGATGCATCCCGGAGTTTGGTTAAGATGAAACATTATTCTGCTGCCACAAATATGTGTATTAAGAGCTCTCCGGAACCCGAGCTCTTAGACTTGAAACTAGGGTTTGAATCAGACCGATACGGTGAGGCGCTATCTCGTGCTTCTAAAGCACTGGAATATGTTGATAGAGGTGATGTAATGCCCAATTTAGCACTTGCTAGGTGTTTACAATTATTAGGCTCCACGTGTTGCCGTTTACAAAGGTATGAAGATGGCATCGTGTATCTGAAATCGAGCTAGTAATGTCTTGGGGCAGTTGGAAGAAGAGTGTAGTGCTGACAGTATGAACCCTATCTTGCAAGCCATTCATTCTGACACGTTTATTGTGAACAGGGAAAACTGTATTAGGAAGGCGTTGGAGGTGAAGGATACGATGGATTGTGAGGAATCAAGTTTGGGAGTTGCAAATAGGGATGTTGCAGAGGCTTACCTTGGTGCTTTGAATTTCAAAGAGGCTAGGCATTACTGTTTAAAGGCATTGGAGATGCATTCCAATTATCCACTAGAAATGGCGCGTGATAAGCGACTTCTTGATGTTATAGAATCCGGGTATGAGCTTGATCGGAATGCCCCTCCACATGACGAATACTTAATATAAATGTTTGATTGGTACGAGTCTGTGGGTTGGGGGGTTAAGTTGCTGCTGGAGACACACGAATCTGAGGCTAAACGTGAGAGAGCGACTAATCTTCGTTCTGCAATTAGTTTTGCTGCACAAAAAATTGTGGAGGATTGCAATCGTTGGACATGTGGGACTGATTATCTAAGGAAGATTTTGACTATGACTAAGAAGGATGGGAAGGATATGATATATGCTAGGATATTTGTTGCTATGGCAAAAAACCTACCGCGGAAGGGTGAATTGAATCACATGTTTGGTGAAGCGAAGAGCTGGCTTGCTTTGGCCATGGATATTCTGAGCAAGAACCAAGTGACCTGGCATATGGAAGTTGCTGAGGCGTATATGGAGATGTCGACATTGTACCAGGCCATGAATGAACATGAAACCGCCTTTTTGCTATTGAAGACAGCGAAGAGCATGGTCGAGAAGATTATAGGTCTAGCGAGACGCGAGGAAATTGTTGTAGAGCTGGATGCGAGGATGGGATGGCTGCTGTATCTTGTAGGCAAGTTTGAAAGTGCAGCAGCATCCTTGGAGAAGACAACTAAAATCATGGAAAAGTGTTTTGGGGCCACTGATCTCAAGCTTCGTTATGCTTACAATGACTTCGGTGCAGCATACATGGAGCTTCACGAGCTACCATCAGCTGTTCGAGCTTTAAAACGCGCAGAAGATATCATCACTAAGTGTCGCTGTTGTTATCATCGAGACTCCATCGAGTCATGTCGAAACCTCTCAAAGGCATATGCTGCCATGGAAGAGTAAGTTTTCCCCCTCTTTTGTATAAATTTTCTCATCCCACGCTCATAAGACCTAAAAAGAATTTACATGTAGCAGAAAATCTCAAAATATCATTACTATTGTTACCTATATGAGTACCAGTTAAATTTTATAGTAAAGCATAGGCATGACTTGATACCGTAAGAATTGTACAATTTTTCCATCGTTCCAAAGGACTAGCTCATACCACTTTCATCATGCATCAAAATTCTCCAATTGACAAGTGATTTTCTCCAATTGGAAATCAGGCATGATTTGTTCTGAATCTGAAACTTTTGGTCTACTTTTTTAAGTCATGCCTATGCTTTACTATAAACTTTAACTAGTACTCATATAGGTAACAATAGTAATGATATTTTGAGATTTTCTGCTACATGTAAATTCTTTTTAGGTCTTATGAGCGTGGGATGAGAAAATTTATACAAAAGAGGGGGAAAACTTACTCTTCCATGGCAGCATATGCCTTTGAAAGGTTTCGACATGACTTGATAGAAGTCTGAGATGCTGGATGTTGGAAAGTCGAATTGATCGCATCACAAGCATATGTGATAGCCATTGTAACAGGTGGAGATTTGAGAAGTAACAGTGCGGCTATGTGTCATTGGCCGGGTGATTCTGTCATACATAAGCCCGAAAAATTATTTCTTAAAATTAGGAGCTATAATATATAAAAATGAAAATTTCGCAAATCTTAGTTTGAGTAAAACTAGGGGACCATAAAAATCAGTTAACAAAATAATATATGATAAAAATTTAGGAAAACTTTAGCATCCAGTCTCTATTTGCTAAATTTGTAAACATCTATAAATGTAAATGCCATCCCCGTCTTCGATATTACAGTCTGAACGGAATAGATTTGGTTACTAACTCCTACTAGATAATTAGGTCCTGTCCAGTTCAACTTATTCGGTGCTGTGCTGTGCTGATGAGTGCTGTGCTGTGCTAATGAGTGTTGAACTGTGCTGATGAGTGCTGTGCTGTGCTGATCTTGTGCTGAATAGTTTTGAAAGTGTTGAATAGTGTTCATTTGAGTTGAAAAAAAAACATAATGTTTATTACTTAAGAACTAAAAAGTTCACTTAATTAATATTATGTTTACAAAACATAAAAATAATGTCCATTTAGAGCTTAAATGTGTTGAGCTGAATAGGTGCTGTGCTGATGAGTGCTGTGCTGTGCTGATGAGTGCTGTGCTGTGCTGAAATGTACTGCAATAAGTTGAACTGGACAGGGCCTTAGAGTTATTGTGCAATTTCTTTTTTATATAAAATGTTCTATGTCCCAATATTGTAATTTACGGGTTTATCAGATCCTTCATGCATTGGGCATACTTCTTCCTTTATATTACAAACAACAAAGTATTTGGAATCGACTATAATATATTTTTTGATTGCACGCGGAAATGTGTCAAGGCTTAGACCAAGTTCAAGAGTTTTGCTATAATTAAGAAAACACTTCAATGGGGTGTTTGGTGATTAGCTGATAATTGATAACTGTTAACTGATTGCATTACCTGTTTTGACTAGCTGATTGCATTAGATGGTTTGACTAGCTGATTATATAAAAAGTATTTGGTAAACATTAGCTGATCCGTAATAACTGTTTCTTTAATCAATCTTGTAAAATGACATAAAACGACATTACATATTTTTATCATACTTTACAAATAGTAATAATAATTTATATTTCTCAATTACAAAAATAGTATATAGTTCACATATTGCAAATAAATAATATATTATTTCAAATACTAATATCTACACATTTATGAGATTTTAAATAATTTAAATAAATGTTTAAACCTTTTCAATTTATTTTTATTAAATATCACTTTATAAATATAAATTCTTAGTTTAAAAGTTATCATAGTTTGAAACATCACTAAACTCACGTATTTATCATTATTAAAAAGTGATAGAAACTAAAATAAAAATTAATTATATTTTTTAAAGGAATTATATACATATTTATTAATAATTAGTAGATGGATATGTTTTTTTTTTCTAAAATAAAATTGGTAGAAAAAAGTAATTAATCTTAGTTGAATTAATTCAAAGGTGTATTTTAGAAAGAATTAATTAATCGAAAGAAGAAAACATGTAATAGAGACCATGAAAGCTAAACAAAAAAATAGGGACATAAAAGTATTTTAGGTAATAAGAGCAATCAGCTAACCCAAAATGCTCCTATTTCCACCATTTTGAAAAAACTATTTTTGGCACCAATCAGCTCTTCCAATCAGCTCTCCACCAAACACCCAAATTAGCCTTTTTAACTTGGTCAAACAGCTAATTGGCTTCAATCAGCTAATTTTGCCCAAATCAGCTCTCCACCAGACACCCACAATATAAATTTACTAAATTTTGAGGCCATAAATATATTTATTTTGGCATTTGTTTATAAGTCATGACGTCTAAACTAAATATTTTCTTTAGCAAACATTTATTTCTAATGGTTGAAAAGAATAACTTGCAAAAAGAATTTGAAAAGAGACGAGTCTAATCATACGTAATACATTAGAAAAATAATAATATTGTAATTCGTAATGTGTTATTTTTATAAAATGATTTTTTTCATTTCATATTATGGAGTAAGTAATTTCATCATATATTAAATGTTATTGTAATGGGTATTGTAACTTCACTATCTGTTTGTTCATTATTATTTGTATTTATTTGGACAATAGGATAAAAATATCATTTGGACTCATTTGGACAATAGCATAAAAATATAGTATTAAATGTCAATAAATTTTAGGGGAATGATAAATGGGGAAACTGTTGGATTCGATACAAGAAAATATGGAGAATATGAGATTTGTTTCCCTATTACGAAGAAGATGAATGGGGAAGTTGTTGGACTTGCTCATATATAATCCAAACTTCAACTCTTTCCAATTCATTAGTCCAGGGCGCCAAATCAAGACATTTGATCTTTATTTTAGGAAAGTCCAATAATACAATTTAAATATGTTGGCGGAGCAGTCATAACCAAATAACTCATGGTCCGTAAATTATTAAAGCTACAACACGGTACCAATTATTTTGATCGGAGAATTGGTAGCACAATCTTTTCCATTGAAGTAATGTTCAATAAAAAAACATTCAAATTTTCTCATCTCTATTAACATCATCCACCCATCATAAGTTAAACAAATTTCAGCACCACTAACATCTTCGATATTTGTGACATGCTCACATTTATTTAAAATGCTACTAAAAGTATGCACTTTTTTTTAGTCGAATTCCTTATCGTAATTCTCACAAAGATGGGGAATCATCTCTCATGGATACGGTTGAAGATTGGAAGCCAATGCAGATGCTCTTCATTCATCCGGTTGATTTCATTAATTGATCTAAAAAAGTTAAAGTTAAACTCTATTTTCATCGACAACCGGATATATACCTCCACCAACAAATCGTTTTCGTCATAAATTCCCCAGTCCTTTTAGGTAATTGATATCTTTTTCCGTTCATGAGAAGGACCAAGGGAAAATTGAAAATTGTAATCCATCGCATAAGTTCGTTATCTCTTTTTCCTTTTCCCTTTACGGAAAGGAAACTGTGTAATTCTTCATGTAAATACAAAAAGAGATGACGAAAAGTGTACATATCTTATACTGGTTTAATTATAGATTTACCACATTATATTTAAGCTTACAGGACAATATGAGCAAAGAGGTTGAAATTGAACGCGATTGAAGTTTACTTCCTTTAGGAATTTTAGATTTAATCGTATCAAAAATGTGCCTAAAATTTTTTCATAATGTCTCTAATTTTCGAGTAGTGTGCAAATTATGGCATTGATCCTACTACCCAAACGACATTGGATTCGGTTCGGATTGGGTCGTACAAACCACAAATTGATCATTAAGATTGTTTCATCCATTGATTGATAAACCCTTGATTATTGATCTTCATGATAAGTTCCAACATGCTATCACTGATGTCAGACGGCCATCGTGACATGTTCTTTTTTATCCCTTCTTCAAAAACAACTATTAAACTGCCTACATTACCTTCTTGTGTCAAATGCGAGTTTATTAGTTTTACATTTACACTCCAGATTCCAAAGATTGCTTAATTTTTTCCATAACTAATCTATATGAGTATTCCACTAGTATATTTATTATCTCTAATGGGGAAAACAATTGGATTGAGACAATTTGCACTCATCATTGTAGCTTTTTTCTAAATTTGACCAGTCCTATTTATATCTCTAACAAATTATACTGCATAAATTCTTATGCAATCGTGAGTTGTTTTTGATCCAATTGGGGGAGAGAATAAATTAAGCACCTTTCCATTCGAGTTAGAAGAGCGGGAAAATAAGGACAAAGTTACTATCTTTTAGATTTCGATGGAGAACTTCTATGTGTGCATTTAGCTCGTATGCAAGCTAACATTACAGTCTGTGAATGGGAAAAGTCAAATTTAGTGTGGCAAACTGTCGATGATTTGGGGGAATACTCAATATTTTTGAGTGACACTGCAAACTCATTTGCGAAGAGGAGTACAAGAGCATGTATGAAAAATAAGATTTTTCTGCCTAAATTCCGTGGAAATTATATAGTGTTTTACTGTATGAAGGATAAATCATTTCAAATATTTGAGAACAACCTTTCAATGGTGAACTTTGAACATTTAGAAGCAGTCAAGGAATGTTGTTGGATGGAACCAACTAAACATCGTAATCATACTAGGATTTTATGGTTAAAGGGAAAGGAGACCGAAAGTGAAAGTGAAAGTGATGATGACAACGACGATGACGACGGTATAGACGATACAGTAAGTTCAGAATGGGATAATGATCGTGATGACCATGAGTACTTTGAGGACTTAGAATATTATTATTATGATTCAGAAATAGACGAGAATTATGAAAATTATGACGGAAAATTCCATCTATAATTGCGGTAGATAAATCTTCATATGATGTTCGATGATACATTTTGATAGGGATATTTCAAATTTCAATGTATAGCAGAGCATACTATACATTTAGACTTCACAAAATGCAATGTCATAATCTGACATCAATGTTTATAAATACTTTATTTTAATTTATTGAGTGAAGTTTAATTTTATGATTGTGCTTAGTTCTATTTTTTGTCACTGTGTACAAAAATTAAAAAATTATATAGTATAATGGTCCTTGTTCAACGCACATTCGACATTCAGACTGATTACAAAATAGGTTGTTATCCAAAAAAACTCAAAATAGAAAGGTATTTTTGTCTTTTTAAATTTTAAATCTCGTAAACTCTTTGGCGGGAGATTCTTAATTTTGAAATACATTTTAATTCAAATGCACTATGCAATTGTAGTCTCGTCCCACTTTAATGTCCTAACTAGGCATCAACCTCTCTCATTAAATCAGCAGATTATGTGAAGGTCTTCAGAATTCCTATTCGAATTCAAAGTCGAGGTGTCAATCAGCACCTCAACTAGGTTAACTATAGTATACTACTCAGCTATTATAATTAGTGGAGAGGAAAAAAGTAGCTCCAACAATTAGTGTTAGCTATAACATAATAGTTTTTAGTTATTTTCCTAACTAAATATAACTAATAAGATAAATTTGAGCAAAAACTTGACTAGCAAAATAATGTTACTTTAATGATTAGTGAAGGATTGAGGTCACATATTTTAAAAATGAACTTATCATGCTAATTTTAAAAAACAACTGCTCAAACATTAAAGGGGAGTTTATTTTAGAGAAACATTAAATATATTGACATCTTCAAAACATCCCCGTAAAATAAAGCAATTGTGAGTTCGTGAATTATATGACCAAATTAAAGCATTAAAAAGATACAGGGTTAAAGGGGATTGGGTGTTAAAATTATGAGAACAAATGCATCCCCTCTTCATGCAGAGATCATAGCTGTAGAAGCTGGGATCTATAAAACTCTTCAATCAAATCTGTCCTTCACAGTGGAGTCAGATTGCAAGCTTGCAGTGGAGATGATCAAGGATCTTGACAAGAGTCATTGGACACTTTTCAATCATATTGACTCAATATCATAGCTACTAGGGCAACATGCTCTAACACACACTCTCAAGGAGGCAAATCAAGCTGCAGATATGCTAGCTAAACATTGCAGAGAGCATCTCATTCAGCAGAATGTTGTATGGACTAAGCTGCCACCTAACATACAATATTTGATCCTTCTTGATGCCACAAATACTCCATCCCTCATAATTTCTGTTTGAATCCATACCAGATTATAACCATGCCACAGCTCTCTCTGCTTGGTTTCTCTACATCAAGCCTACTGGCCAGTGATATAGGCCTTTTTTAGGTAAAAAGTGTATAGTTTTTCTCTTATTCGTTTGTAAATACCATCTCACTTGATTAGTTTTAAAACTCTCGAGCGTCATAGTTGCTCTTTGTCCTAGACATTGACTAAAATGGTTCTTGTTTGTAGTTTTAATCCTTTTCAGTGAGATGAGAGTGTTTTGATACGCCTATATTTTTAGCCGAAACTCGGCCTGTAACAGACTTTGCTAAAATTATTGGATTTTATACGGGTATGGGGTGCCCAATAAATCCCCCTCACCCACCTCTGGGTGATCTTCCTATTTTAAAAAAATATATGAGAACAAATGCATAGTTGGTTACTTGTTAAAATTAATACTATAATATGTGTGCAATGTTTAATATATTCAATAGTTTCATGGCTAAATAAGACCTTGCGAAAATTTTAATCTTTTGAAAATGAAAGAATATTTTAAATTTTTGCATGAAATTGTGTGTTATTATTTCATAAATTTTTTGCAAAATTTTAAATTTTTTGAAAATGAAAGAAATCTTATTTTAAACTTTTCTATCAACAATATTTAGTTTAGTACGAAATTGTGTGTTATTATTTCGTAAAATCCAACATAACGTTGGCAAAATTCTCCATTCTAAGTAATCATTCTAATCAACTACTCTAGTATATATTGTTGCTCAAGGTAAAATGATTTTGAATGATTTTCGAGAGGAAAACCAATCGACTGTCTAAGAATCTACAAAAGAAAAGAGAAAAAAGAAACGAATTGTTAAACAAGGGTAAAATTATATTTAAGTTAAAGTCATTCTTCAGCTGAATAAAAACAAACAAAGAGTAAAGCAATTTTTCAAAACAAAGCAGAAGTATTACAGAAAGGATTAAACCTGAGAAGAGTGTTGAAATCCAATTAAAGTCATGCTTTATTGTTGATGGAACATATTCTAGCCATGGATAGCATCATATTTATCAATCAGATTACCAACATTACGACCACTAGCACATAGATAAACAAAGCCAGGATGCCAGCTTTGTCAAAAACTATGTAGAGAACAGAAGATAGGAGAGAAAATATATATACCAAAACCATAGTGGAGTACAGTAGCTTGGCATCACACCTAGTGAACCTTCCTGGAGTTGAATATATATACCAGAACCATAGTGGAGTATAGTAGCTTGGCATCACACCTAGTGAACCTTCGTGGAGTTTGAGACCCAATCGTCCTTCCAATCTTCCCAAACACCCTGTTAAGAGAGCTGGTGGAAAGGCCAGCCTGACAAAAACGAACGAAAGGAAGGTTTAAGTTAATAGTCAAAATAATCAATAAACATTTACGTGAGTATTGTAGATACCTGAACAAAGTAATGAGGCAAGTGCTGGTTACCAAGACTCGTGATTTCTCTATGAAATGTGTCAAAATTGCCGAGCAACCAAGAAATTGAGTGTGGTGACTAAATCTTCTGAGCGCTTGACGCTCGAGTATTACCTATACAAAACAAATAATCTCAACAAAAAAAGGAGAAACTACAGGAAAAGTTTAAATGAGAAAGAAAGAATGAAAAAAACATAGGTGATGGTAAACAGGTTTATCACTTTCTTATGGTCATATGGGTCATAGAGCAGTTTGTTTTCTTTACTGAAAGCTAGATATTATCTACATTTGAGAAGCAAGCTTGCACATTCCTTGTCCTTGCAAATACAATTCCCCAATCACAATAGCTAGTCACACTCTATAACAAGTAACATATGTAATCCTTATGTATTCCTTCCATCTGATCACACTTGAGTACTGAAAAATAAAAATCTAAAACCTAAGCCTACTTCTGTCCGAAGGCATGCAACTGCGAGTCATATCAAACTGGCAAACAACCAATTTCTAGAGTCCTTATGCTGCTTTAAGCAGCTAGGGCATCAAAACTAAGGAGATATTCACACAAATGTTAATGAATTTAACAAGTAATGAAATTACCTTCACATTCGCCGTTTCTCAGCTTCACGGAGCAACCTAACCAAAAAAACACCGGATTAAAAACCCTTGAGCGCAAAAACAAACGCAAAAAAAAAACGCATTTAAACAGGTAACTCAGTGAAGCGCAAGTGAAATCATGTATAAAAACGGAAAAACGTACTTGATTGCAGAGAATGAGAATCTCTGGACTTTTGGAGAAAGATTTGAGAGAAGCTTTGGGGATTTGGGGGGAAAAGGTGATGAACACGGTGATGAAATGGGTGAGGAATTTTGAAAAAACAAAACGGTTGGGAAATAAAAAGGTTGGCCGCCAGCAGGAAATTCGTGGACTAAAAACATGGGCCATAAAAGTAAATTACCTGGCCCATTTGCAAAACGCACAGCCCATCTCTCCCCACCGCGTTTCTTCTGTAATCCATCAGAGTTTCGCTTGCTTCCAGTGGCGGGCAGGCGAAGGAATCCACCGGCACTGGTGGCGGGCGTGCGAAAATTTTTAGCGACAAAAGTTTTAACGACAAAAAAAAACATAGTGATACTAGAACGGTTTGTTTAGGACTATTTATTCACTTACCTGAAAGCTAGATAGATATGCACCACAAATGTTACTCTAACTAAACAGGGAGATACTAAACAGATATTCACATTTTATGCTAAGAGATGTGTTACCGCTGGGAAATCTCTCGGAAGAATATTCACGTCGTTAACGGTGCTGCTGGACCGTGGCCTGCACTGTCGATCCAGGCCGTACTGCAGCGTCTCTTGATCCGCCCCGGCGACGGATGGATTCAACCTGCTAAGACCAAATGAAAACTCACGGTCAGGGCGGGGCGGTTTGGTGCCGTTCCCACTCCGATGCTTAAGTCAGAAAGCATGTTGGGAGTAATTTGGTAGAGAATAGTGAATGGTGAACATACCTCTCTCCTTGTACATTAGTCGGGTATTTATAGAAGGGAATCAGGTCTGGTCAGTCACATCACGCCGTTAGGTTGTCTGGGAAGATGCTCCTGCTAGGCCAAGTAGGGTTCTAGTCTGCGATCGGGTCTGGACCGGATGTCATGTGTGTTGAGGGGCCGGGATGAGTAATCCAGGATGGCGAGTTGGGGTTCCCGGACAATTGGGGTTCTGATCTGATGCCGCATCCGGGCTGGCCCGAACGCCATGTGTGCTAAGGGGTCGAGCCGTTGGTCCTGATGAGCCATCAGGTCAGCCAGATGCTCGGCCCTGACAAGATACTAAGCAGATATTCACCTTTTAAACAAATGTTACTGAAATTACTTGATTCACCTTTTAAACAAATGTTAAATTAATAAGTAATGCCTAAATTACACCAACAAATCCACAAGTAATACTATAAATACACAAATTGCCTTCACAGCAGACATGGCTCAGCTTCTCAAACAAACCTAACCATAAAACAAGGATTAAAATTCCAAGCGCAAAATAAAAACGCATTTAAACATTTAAACACGCATTTAAAAACGGTTAAAGTATAACTTTCCATGTACTATAGACGCGGAAAAAGCATTCTATTATTTTATATTTCGATAAATGTTGTATTAAAAAAATTAACATTGCATATTTTAATATGTATATTTCATAATAAATGTCTTAGAGAAAGTCTCCTGAAAGTCCAACTTTCCTGACTTTTCATTAGAGTCTTTATACGTTTTAACTTATACAGTGTACCTTTTAATTTGAACTGTAAAATTTGTTATTTGAATTTTATTAATGTTTTAATGTAAATTCATGAATTTTTGCATTAAAACATTTACTATATGTTCACTTTGATACTATCAATGTTTTAACACAAAATAGTATCACTTGACCTTAAATATATAGTGGTAGTTCCATAACACTTAGGAAAGTCGGACTTTCTAGAGATTTTGCAAATGTCTTAACATAAAAATTCAATAAAATTAAATCTCTGTTACGGCCGGGAAGTTCCTCGGAGGAAGGCCCACGTCCGAACGGTGCTGCTTGACCGTGGCCTGGACTGTCGATCCAGGCCGTGCTGCAGCGTCTCTTGATCCGCCTTGGCAACGGATGAACTCTACCTGCTAAGACCATATGAACACTCACGGTCAGGCGGGGTGGCTTAATGCCGTTCCCGCTCCGATGCTTAAGTCAGAAAGCATGTTGGGAGTAATTTTGGTAGAGAATAGTGAATGGTGAACATACCTCTCTCCTTGTAATTAGTGAGGTATTTATAGAATGGAACCGGGGCCTGGTCAGTCACATCACGTCATTAGGTTGTATGGGAAGATGCTCCTGCCAGTCCAAGTAGGGTTCTAACCGCGATCGGGTCTGGCCCGGATGCCATGTGTGTCGAGGGGTCGGGATGAGTCATCCAGGATGGCGAGATGCCTGGCCCAGACACCTGGGGTTCTGATCTGATGCCGCGTCCGGGCTGGCCCGGGCGCCGTGTGTGCTAAGGGGCCGGGATGAGTCATCCAGGATGGCGAGATGCCTGGCCCAGACAACTGGGGTTCTGATCTGATGCCGCGTCCGGGCTTGCCCGGGCGCCATGTGTGCTAAGGGGCCGAGCCGTTGGTCCTGATGAGCCATCAGGTCAGCCGGATGCTCGGCCCTAACAAGTCCCCCCAAGTCCAAACTTGAACTGACGGTTCGAGCGCAGGGCTGTTGCTTGAGTCGTCGGACCGTTTGGAACAAGCAGGGTTCACGCCGTCGGAAGATTCGTGGTAAGAAAAATTCCTCCACTTCTTGCTCACGTGCCCCCTTTTTACTTGCAATGTATTCCATTTGGGCCGAGCGGGCTTTGCTAGCCTTGGCCATGGAGCTGGATCACGATGTCGCTTAGGGTAGGCGTCTGGGTCGTAGGTAGGTGTGATGATTTTGCACCGTGTCGTGTTTTCACCATGATGGTTCTTACTTGACCCGGATCGTTGATCTGGTTGATGAGTTAGGCTGTAGATGTCCTGTTGCCATGGTGCCCCGTCGGGATGGGCAGATCGGACCGCTGGTATGGTTCCATCATTGTCTTGGCGAGCCGCCTCGATGAGACGTCCGGTTCATCAACTGATTGTCGCGGTGGGATTCTGGATCTCTCTACCGCTTTGTGACTCAATATTTTGTTCGCCATATTTGTCGGGGAAAAATAGCTTTTCGTGGATTTGTGCCTAGACCATGTTGCTTTCGGTGGAGACAATTTTCTTTGAGGCCATGGTCGTGGGCATGCTTGCAATTTCGGTACATATCGTCCTGTGGCATGGGCCAGTTGGTCAGACATGTTGGACGGACTTGGCGGATGAACTAGCTGGTTTGGGAGATCGGTCTGGGCTGACACCCGAAGCCTTTTAGTCGAACTTCTCATTTCGTTGAGTTTAGCATTTGATCCACCGTGAATAACCCCATCCGGTAACTGCCTTGAATAGCGTCATCCGGCATCTGCCTTCAATAGTATCATCTGGTAACCCAACTTCTGGATCTGGGCTCCTCATTTGGACAAGATTGGTTCGGCATCACACATCATAATCTGGGTTGCTGCGTGATTCCTTAACCTGGTGAGTATTGATCATCAAGCGGGATCTCTGGTCAGGTTCATAGCCACGTGTGGTCCGTGACCGTGGTCGTGGGGGCCTTCATCTTCTTGCTACACCTTGACTCGTAAGCCTCTTGAGGTGAATTATATTGTCGGTCTTTGCGCTTCTTGGCATGTTGCATCTCGGCATGTTAGGCCAAGTGGTTTATCGGAGTGACTTCATTTATTAATTTCCTTGGTTTATCCGCTTCTCTCAACCATTACACCACTTGGCTTTCCAGTTCGTCAACCGACGCTCCATCTGGGCTGATCTTTGTTCCGGACTTCCCTTGACTTGGCAGGATCGACTGTCCGGCTTCACGACCTATCTGGTCTCTCTTCCCTCTTTCTAGTGAGAGTTGAAGAGCTCTCGTTGGCTAGAAGAGGGAGCTGCAGATGATTGATGAATATTGAGCGGTTGAAACCGTGGCCTAGGTTGGAAGAACCGTAGCCCAGGCTGGCGGTCAGAACCGCGATCTAGGATGCCAGAAACGTGCCTATGATGGCGGTCGGAACCGCGATTTAAGATGAAAGGGAAAATGCCTATGATGGCGGACGGGACCGCGATCTAGTATGGCAGAAATGTGCCTATGATGGCAGACTAGACTGCGATCTAGGATGGCAGAAACGTGCCTATGATGGCAGACTGGACTGCGATCTAAGATGGCAGAATCGTGCCTATGATGGCGGTCGGAACCGCGATTTAAGATGGCAGGAAAGTGCCTATGATGGCTGACGGGACCGCGATCTAGGATGGCAGAAACATGCCTATGATGGTGGTCGGAACCGCAATCTAGAATGGCAGAAACGTGCCTATGATAGCGGTCGGAACCGTGATGAGGGATGGCACAGCGGTGGGCCGGGCTGGCGATCGGAACCGCGATCCGGGATGGCAGAGCCATGGTCCAGGCTGGCGGTCGAAACCGCGATCCGGGATGGCAGATCCTTGGCCCAGGCTGGCGGTCGTAACCGCGTCTGGAATGGCAAAAGCCTTGGCTCAGGCTGGCGGTGAGAACCGCGATCTAAAATGGCAGAAAAGTGCCTATGATGGCTAATGGGACCGCGATCCAGGATGACAGAAAAGTGCCTATGATGGCGGACGGGCCCGCGATCTGGGATGGCAAAACCTCGGCCGAGACTGGCAGTCGGAACCGCGATCTGGGATGGCAAAGCCTCGACCCAGGCTGGCGGTCGGAACCGCGACCTGGGATGGTAAAGCCTCGGCCCAGGCTGGCGGTCGGAACCGCGATCTGGGATGGCAAAGCCTCGGCCCAGGCTGGCGGTCGGAACCGCGATCTGGGATGGCAAAGCCTCGGCCCAGGCTGGCGGTCGGAACCGCAATCTGGGATGGCAAAAGCCTTGGTCCATGCTGGCGGTCGGAACCGCGATCTGGGATGGCAAAAGCCCTGGTCCATGCTGGCGGTCGGAACCGCGATCTGGGATGGCAAAAGCCTTGGTCCAGGCTGGCGGTCTGAACCGTGATCTGGGATGGCAAAGCCTTGGCCTGGGCTGACGGTCGGAACCGTGATCTGGGCGGTTAGCCCTTTTTGGATCGACATCTTATCTTAAGCGTACGCATTTTTCAACTGTGCTTAGCATGCTGACCTGGGTCGTGATGCGTGTAAGAGCATGTTAATTTATGCTGACCTGGGTCGTGATAGCATATTGCTTATACATGTTCATTGTGCCGATTGGCATTGGTCACGGAGACCTCCCATGTTTCGCACGATTTCAAGATGGCGATCCTGGAAGAGCATGCGCTTTGCGGCGTGTCGTCCCTCTTGGGTTGACTGGTCTGCCGGCCAAGGCGACCAGTCCAGTTGGGTTTCTTTGTTTTCCTTTCCTGCGTTTTGCCATTTGAACAATTTACAGGTTATGTAATAACCCATAAGGGGATTGTTACAGTCGCGATGTGCATCCTTGATGATCCGTCACGATGGCACGATGAGGTGTACCTGCTAAGAATCAAGGAACTCTCAATCAAGGCGGGGCGGCTTATTACCGTTCCCGCTCCGATGCTAAAGTCAGAAGACTGATCGGAGAGTTGGGATGTGATTGATTGTGTTTAGTGAATTTACCTTTCTCTTGTGAGAAAGGGATATATATATGGTGCAGACAGTTTGACCTGACCTGATCAGACCGCGCCGTTAGGCGGTCTGGGAAGATTCTCCTGTCAGGTTAGGTAAAGCTGCCATCTGCGGTCGGGTCTGGCCCGATCGTCATGTAGGATGAGGGGTCGGGATGAACCATGCGGGATGGTGAGATGCCCGACCCTAACAAGTCCCCCCAAGTCCGAGCGCGGAGCAACGGTTCGCGTGATGGACTGTATCTGGGTTTCTGTGATCCGTGCGACAGTGAGCCGTCAGTAATAACTGCATGTCTGCCACGTGTCATCACTTTTTCGAAGGGATGCGTGTAAATTCAGTCTTTGTAACTGTGCAACTTTTGCAACTGCAATTATTACTTTAACTGCTCGCATAACTCCCCCCTTTCTTCATTCAAATACGAAACTGCTCCTCATTTCTGCCTTCTTCATTTCATTCTCGAATTCATTGCTCACAACTTTAGATATTCCGCACACGCCTGCATACCTGCTTCACTTTGATTTCTCGTGTTCTTCCGCCTCTGTAGCGTCTTGCCTGTTCTGATCATGGCTGACATCCCTGTCTCCGGCGCGTATTGCCAGATTACGGATGAAGAGGCGGCTGAGTTTGTTCAGATCTGCCGCGACACCGAGGGCCTCCAGATCGCAGATCTGGCCAAGTCAATCGTTCGCCCCAAGCCCAGCGACACCATCAACGCTGCCCCGGCGGGCAAAGTTCCTGTTTACTATGAGCATCTGGCTCGCTGCAGCGTCAGGTTCCCTCTTACTCCTTTCTGCCAATCCATTATGTCCTACTTTGACATGACTCTGGGCTTGATGACGCCCAACGCTGTGCGCAACATCATTGGTTTCGAGACCCTGTGCGGTGCTCGCGGGGTTGTTCCCTCCGTCACCCTGTTCCGGGTGTTCTTCTACACCGGCGGTGGTGGCGACGAGGACGGTTGGGGCCACATCAAGGTTCGCCCCAAAGCCGACCTGCACATCTTGACCGGCATGCCCAAAACGACCAACTGGAAGGTAAAGTTCATGTTTGTCGATGAAGATGTCGTGTATGGGCCTGCCGCCTCTCGCCCAAGGCAATCTTTTGGCGATCCTGATACGCGCGGCCGCGCCCCAGATGGTGTTTCCCAGAATCGCTTGGCCGCCTCCATCAAGGCTCTGAAGGAGAAACCGGAGAGGTGGGACGTCTTGAAGTTGGATGAGAGGTTGCGGGATTCCGGCCTGCCTCACCGTCGCGTGCTCCCTGCCATCCAGGATGAGCCTGTTGTCATCCCAGATGCTGATAAGCCCGTCCAGGATGAGGGCAACGGCCCCCCAATGTTGATCTCTTCAGCCCTCCTGCTGCTCTGGCACTCGCTCCGATTGGTCGCCCTGATAAAGGTATGTCAGATCCCATTTGGCCCTCTCTTTCATCCTTTTTGAGCATTGTCATGACCTTTCGCTCTTGCCTCAACTGTATTTTCTTCACGTTGTATGTTTTCCAACAGATGTGGCTCACCGCCGACCAACCATTGACGTGACAAAGTTCGTCCGTCCCTCGCAGCGCAAGAGGTTGGAGGACAGTACTGGCCCGAACCAGTCCACTCAGTCGCATGGTCAATCCTTTCAGACCGGACAAGATGGCAACGCTGAAGGTTCCTCGCTTCCCTATCAGGACACGGGGTCGTCAAGGGGTTTGCTGAAGCCTGACCAGCTGTTCCAGATGGGGGTCGGCGGTCGCGAGAATGTCTCGTCCCGACCCCAAGTGCCCGAGAAGCTGAAGGGCGGCACTGAACCCACTGGTCCGCAGCATGGTGAGAGGGCCCCTCCGCACGCTGGTGGCTTTCAAACTGACAAGGGTAAAACCAACTCCTCCACCGTCTTCCTCAACTCGCCCGCCGGTCGTTTAGAATATCTCAAGGAGGTGATGCCCCTTGACCATTTCAGGGCTTGGGTGAAGAATCCGGCGTTAAACCTTCATGGGGTTAGGACTGCCACGGACATTCTGATTTCGTCTGTTTTCGATGTAAGCTTCATCTTCTTGTCTCTCCTTTCGTGCTTAACTTCCTCTCCTGACTCTGTCCTCCTAACTGTTGTATTGTTAGGGCGCTTGCTCATCCCTCGCCGTCATCTCCGACTTCAGCACCTTATGCTTGGCGCATGAGGCTGACAAGAAAGTGCATCATGCCACCCTCATCGAGCTTGGAGACGTGAAGAGGCAGTTGGTCATCGCCGATGCCGAGATAGTCCAGCTTCAAGAGGAGGCCAAGGCCAAAACAGATGCTGATGCCCAGTGGTCACCTGATGATTGGATGGAATCCGAGCAGGCGCTGAAGAATCAGTTGGACGCTGTCAATGCTCAACTGGCGTCTGCCATCTCGGACGGTGAGGAACTGAAAATAGCCAAGGAGACCAGCGACGCTGCTCTACTAGATGCCCAGATATCTGCCACCGAGCTGCAAAAACGCCTAGATGAAGCTGTTGGGAAAGCTGATCAGATGGACAAGATATCTGGCGAACTGGCCACTCTTCAAGCTCGCTTTGCCGAGTCCGAAAGTCAACTGAAGAAGGCGCTGGAGGATAAGGCCAGCCTCGCCATTGACTATCAGTCTGTGCTGACCGCCGGCGTGCGTGAGGTGTTTGCCAAGGTGGCTCGATCAGAACGCGCCGTCGCGCGCACTTCTGCTTTCCTTCGACGGGCTTATGCGCTGGACAACGTGTATGAAGACTCTGCTGCCTATGCCACTGCTCTTTCTGAACTCACCGATGCCTTTGTTGGCTATGGCTTTCCTGAGTACTTTTCTACATTGACCGGTGAGATGACTCCGGCCGAGCTTGCCGCATGGGAGCCAGATGTTGCAGTTCCACCTGTTATGGTCGATGGTGAAGTTGTCGCCGAAGAAAGGCTGGTGAAGGACTTGGAGGATGCTGGGAGCAATGTCCAAGTTTCTGCCCAAAACCACTAGTTCTGCTTCTTTCCTTTCCTTTCTTTCTTTTGGATTCCTCCTAAACTCCTCTGAATAATTTCCTTTTGGTTTGTAATGACCCATAAGGGCTACATTTGCTTTACATTGCTATTGAATTCTTGCTTTGACAGCATATATTATTGCCTTAGTGGTTTGGCTGTTTTACTACTTGATGAAACTCTTGTTTGTGCATTTGCCTCACTGACTATTGCCTTAATATTTGGTTGATACCTTGCCATTCTGCTCACCCCTGTTCATGGTGGCGACTCATCATCCTTCTATATGAAGAGGGATGAGTCAGCAGGATGAACTAACCGGGGTGAACAATGATGTGGCTTGAATTTCTTGTCAACTTGGAGGTCGCTAAACCCTGATCAAGCCACCAAGGTATATGGTCCTAGACCTTTCCTTGGTTTTCCTCTTCAAAGCCAAAGCTGCTAAGCTATGGTCCTTGTTAATCGGTCCGTGTCCGACATGGGTTTTTCTTAAAGAAAAGATCCCACCTTTTCTCCAAACCGGTAGCTATCCGGGTTTGGAGAGGATATGGTTTGTTCTGTTTGCCCATCCGCATTTGAACAAAAAACCACGCCTATGTTCAGTACTCAAAACGGGGCGGCTAAGCCTCAGTCTCGTCCTGGCGGTCACGATCGTGATCGTGTCATCCGACTTGCCCATTGGTGTAAGTACACTTTTGAACGCATCTTTGCCATCCCAGACATATGTCCGAGATGCTCGGCAAAGATGTGCCTTTCATGCTTCACAGCCTAAGTGAGGGATGTGTCGAGTGTTCTAATGCTTTGTCCGGGTAACCGGAGCGATGGCCTGAACTGCCTCTTTTAATGTCCATTATCACCGATTCCGATCATGTCATTCGACTTTCGAAAAAGAGGCACAAATGAGACAGAAAAAAGAGATGATGTGTTCTTGAACTTGACACTTGGAAATTCATTAAAACACAAAAGGGGGAGTACAAAAGATACAATTTTGCACGGGAGAGCTGGATTTCCTCAAGATCACATCACTCACGAGGGCAAAAGTCGCGATCCTATCAGGAATCCGTTCTCCAAAAGCATTTCCCCATTATATACAAACTAATTGGTACCTTTCTCATGGGTCTGATGCTGCTCAACCGTAATAACGGCGGAGGTTCTCCATGTTCCACGTCCTCGGTACCGCTTCGCCTGCCATGGTCTGCAGCCTGTATGCGCCGTTTCTTAGCACTTCTGCGACCACGTATGGTCCTTCCCACGTGACGTCTAACTTCTTCAAGCCCTCAACTCGGCTAGCTTCATTCTTTCGGAGGGCCAATTCGCCTTGCTTAAGATTCCTTATGCGGACTCTGGCATTGTAGCGTAGTTCCACATATGACTTGTAGGCCGCCTCCTTGATTGTGGCCTGTTCGCTGGCTCTCTCCAATTCCTCCAGGCTCTCCCTCAGACGCTGGTTGTTGTCCTCCTCGGCATCCGGGATGGCGGATCGCGATGATGGGATGATGAGCTCAGGCGGGATGATGGCCTCACTGCCGAAACACAGAAAGTAAGGTGATTCACCTGTGGCCGTTCGGGGCGTCGTCCTGTATGCCCACAACACCGATGGGAGCTCATCTACCCAATTCCTTTTCGCGCCGTCCAACCTTCTCTTTAACCCTTGCACAATCGTTCCATTGGTTCGCTCGGTGAGACCATTGGCCTGTGGATGGGCTACTGATGTGAAGCTCTGCTGGATGCCCATCTGGTTACACCAGTCTCTGAAGACTCCTCCTTCAAACTGGCGTCCGTTGTCGCTTATGATCGTCTTGGGCAGGCCGAATCTACAAACAATGTTCCTCCACACGAAACTTGTCATCCTCTTGCCCGTGATGGTTGCTAGTGCCTCCACCTCAACCCACTTGGCGAAGTAATCAATGGCCACCACTAGGAATCTTCTCTTGCCGGTCGCTTGGGGGAAAGGACCGACAATGTCGATGCCCCATTTTGCAAATGGCCATGGGCCTATGATGCTCTTCATGGGTTGGCCGGGTTGAGATGACACCCGGTCATGTATCTGGCACTGATGACAAGTTTTGACCACATGGTCGGCGTCGACCCTCATGTTGGGCCAGTAATAACCTGCTCGAGATGCCCTCAACGCCAGTGTCCGGGCCCCCTGATGGCTGCCGCCGCTTCCTTCGTGGAGCTCCTTCAGGATTCTTTCTGTTTGTCTGGGCGTCAAGCATCGCAACCACGGCTGCAAGTATCCTCTCTTGTATACCACCCCGTTACTGAGCGCAAAATTCAGCGCCTTCCTCTCTAGGGCTTTCGCCTCCTTCTGATCGGGTGGTAACGCTCCACTGAGCAAGTAGTCCCGCATCGGTGTCAACCAACATGGCGGCTCGGCCTCAATAGCCGCGACCGTCACGCCGTCAGTTGATCTTGTCGGCAGTGTTTCCACTAGAACTCCTTTGGACAGATGGCTACTTGCCGTGGAGGCCAGCTTGCTGAGGGCATCTGCCCTTGTATTCTCGGATCTGGGGACTCGGGTCACCTCAAATCCTTCGAACTGCGTAGCTAGACTCTTAACCTTGGCCAGGTATTTTTGCATTGATGGTTCCTTGGCTGCGTATGACCCATTGAACTGGTTTGCAACCAAAGCCGAGTCGCCGTATGCATCCAACTTGGTTGCGCCCAACGCCTTTGCTAACTCCATGCCTGCAATTAATGCTTCATATTCGGCTTCATTGTTCGTGGCTGGGAACTGGAACCTCAACGCATACGTCGTCTCCATGCCATCGGGGTCAGTCACGATCAGACCTGCTCCTGATCCTTCCACGCCGGATGCGCCATCCACATGTAGCTTCCACCATCCTGTCCCGTCAACGCGTCGTTGCTTTTTGTCGGCTGGCTCGCTTGGTGCGTCGATGGTCACTTCATCCTTCTCCTCGATCCCGGATGGCAATTCTGCCAGGAAATCAGCCATTACTTGCCCTTTGATGGCTTTCCTTGGGGCGAACTCAATGGCATGTTCGCCTAGCTCTATTGCCCACTTGGCCAACCTTCCTGACATCTCCGGTCTGGTTAAAATTGCCTTGAGCGGCTCGTTTGTGAGAACCACGATGGGGTGTGCTTGAAAGTATGACCTGAGGCGTCTCGCCGCATGGACCAATGCCATGGCCAGCTTCTCCTGAGCGCTGTATCTCAACTCGGCCCCCTGCAGCGTTCGGCTGACATAATAGACTGGACGCTGGATTTTGTTCACTTCCCTAACCAACGCGCCACTCACGACTTCCATCCCAGCGGCAAGGTATAAATACAGCGTCTCACCTTGCTCGGGAGGAGACATGGCTGGTAGGTCTTTCAAATGATCCTTCAACTTGAGGAACGCTTCCTCCTCGACCTGGCTCCATTGGATTGCTCCTTTTGGCCCGACGCTGCCCTTGAGGATCCTCAAGAACGGGAGTGACCTCTCTGCGGCTCGTGACAAGAACCTGTTCATAGCCGCCAGCTTTCCATTCAGGCTCTGTACGTCTTTAACGTTCCTGGGAGGCTTCATTTCCAAAACGGCTTGGACTTTCTTCGGATTGACCTCCAAACCGTTGTTGGACACCATGAGGCCCAAGAACTTCCCGGCCCCCACTCCGAACTGGCACTTGGCCGGGTTGAGCATCATACCTGCCGCGTTCAAGGTTCCCAAAGTCTCATCTAGATCCTTCACTAGACCTTCGTACGACACGCTCTTGATGACCATGTCATCGACATAGATTTCCATGTTGCGGCCGATCTGCGCTTTGAAAATCTTGTCCACCACCCTCTGGTAAGTGGCACCGGCGTTGCGTAAGCCAAACGGCATCATCCGGTACGCGAAGGCTCCCCTCTCCGTGATGAAGGCAGTTTTGTCGATGTCGTCCTCCTTCATCGTGATTTGGTGGTACCCCTTGTATGCGTCTAGAAAGCATTTGATCGGGAAAGGGGCCAACGCGTCCACCTTCTGATCGATGATGGGTGTCGGGTAGCAATCCTTGGGGCATGCCCTGTTCAACGCTTTGTAATCGATGCACATTCGCCAACTCCCATCTGACTTTTTGACCAGGACCGGGTTGGCTAACCACGTGGGGTATGGCACTTCCCGTAGGATACCTGCATTCACCAACTCGGTTACCTGTTTGTTCACCGCGTCATTCCTTTCTGGGCATAGCGGCCGTCTTTTCTGCATGACTGGTAGGTGTGAAGGATCCACTCTGAGGGCGTGTTGACCGAGTTCAGGTGATACTCCCGTCATGTCTGTCGCCTTCCATGCAAAGACCTTTTGATGCTTGGTCAAGACCTCCAGAACCTCCTGACGACTTGCGTCGGGCAAGTCGGATCCCACTTGGACTCCTCGGCATCCGTCTTGGTCAAGGAACATGGGCATGCAAGATGCTGACAAGGTTTTGGGGTCCGGAATCCCTGACCGGACCATGTGGACCGGACGTCGTGGTGGTGATTCGTCATCCGGACGCTTCCGCTTTCTTAGTGCAATTCTGTGGCACTCTCTCGCCTTTTGCTGATCACTCCGAACGGTCGCTATCCCTCCTTTGGTTGGAAACTTCAAAAGGAGGTGGAGGGTTGAGACGATACCTTTGAGCTGGGCTAGCGCTGGCCTCCCCAGTATTAGGTTGTACGGGCTATGAGCTTTGATGACAATGAACTCCATGTCCACCTCTTTCCTGGTCGGCCTCTCCCCGACTCCAACTGGAAGTGTGATTGTTCCTTCTGGCCACACCGTTCTGTCCGCGAAATCCACCAACGGTGTGCTTGTTGGGATCAACTTGGCCTTTGTGTTGTCGTCCAGCTTTTCGAAACAATGCCAATACATTATTTCTGCTGAACTGCCACCATCCACGTATGCTCGATGGACCATCTTATCCATTATTTGAACCATGATGATGACCGCATCGCATCCGGCTGGACGATCGGGGATGGGATCGTCGGCGCCGAACGTGATCAATTCATCTCTACCCAGCTTCCTGCTCGTCGGGGTGTGTTCTGGGGCTATCCTGCATCTAGCCTTTCTTTGTGAATCCGAGCTCCCTCCGGCATTCCCGCCTATGATAGTGAGTATATCATTGCTCGCGCGCCTTGCTGGTTCTCGTTCTGGTGATGACTCCTCCTCATACTTTGCTCTCTTTTCATCTGGTCGCTCGGCCCGCGCCACCTCCTTTCCTTTACCACGCCCCCTGTTGGCCCCTTGATCCTGGCCGCCGTTCTTGTTGGCATATGTCGCCTTGTTGTGAGCTTTGGCGGTGGCAGCAAATTGTTTTAACTGCCCTTTGCGCAGGCATGACTCGATGGCCTTCTTCAGGTGGATGCAATCCTCTGTGTCGTGGCCGTGGTCGTCATGGTACTCGCAAAACTTGTTCAAGTTTCGTTTGTTGGGAGGCATCTTCATGGCACGCGGGGGTGGGATGACGTCGCGGTTTGCCAAGAAGACTTCTCTGGGCGTCTTTGTCAACGGGGTGAAGACTCTTTCTTGAGCAACTCGAGGTCCTAGCCTGTCCTTCACCGATGACGCTTTCTCTGCTTTAGCCGGTTGCCCATCCTGGATGGGCTTCTGTTTTGACCAGTAAGGTCGAGCTTCTTTCTGTATTGCCAACTTCTTCTTCTTGGCATTCTCATCGGCTCGGTGAAACATCTCCACCACCATATGCAACTCGTCCAGCGTGTGTACCGCGCGAAGGGTGAGCTCCGAATCCAGAGCCTCGTGATCCAGGCCTTGCATGAAGATTTCGATCAACCACCGCGGCTCGCCACGGTGCACCACCCTGTTGCTTTCCTCGATGAAGCGCTCATAATACTCCATCAGGCTCTCGCCAGATGATGCCTTGTGGCGTATCTTCATCAGGTCCTGCGTCGTGTTGGTGAACTTCCTCTTCTGCATGAACCTGATGAGAAAAAGTTCCTCGAGCTGCGCGAAACTGGATATGCTTCCATTGTCCAGGTTGGCGAACCATACCCTTGCTGCCTCCTTGAGCGTGGTGGCAAAGACTTTGCACCACACGGGCTCGGGCGTGGCGTACGTTGACATATTAGTTGTGAACGTGTGCAAATGATCTGCTGGGTCCGACAAGCCATCGTACGTACCTAGATTTGGTGGGATCCGGAGACGAGGGTTGGCAACAAACTCCGTTATTGCCTCTGAAAACGGGCTCCCTCTTTTCTGGCAATCCGGGGCCTCATAAAACACCGACAGCCTCTGCTTCGCCGGCATCCTCGGCTTGACACTTGGCTTGTGAACATACGTCATGACCCATTCCCCATGGTTGGCCTCTTTCTCGCCCGGATCTCCCCACTCCTCGTCTGAGTCTTCCAGGATCTCATTCCCGTCATCATCCAGCTCTGTGAGGATGGGGGCTTTTCGCTTAGCTCGTGCGGGCTCGGCAAAGAGCTTTGTCGGTGTGACCGTCTTCGCCAAACCTTCAAGACGCCGCGCTTTCGGCGGCGTACCTCGCAGCTCCTGCAGCTGCTTGTTGATGGTAGCCTGTGACTCCAGTATCTGGCGGAGAACATCACCATCCTCCGTTGTGAAAGATGGGGACGCGCCTGGGTGCCGAGCCTGCTCAGGCGTCGCCGAGATCGGAGTGGCTGCTGGGTTTGAAGGGATGAACGGGACTCCAGCCCCTTCGTCGCCCAGATCTGTGACCACTACCTCGTCAATGAGGACCGCGTGGTCTTGTCCTTCTCAGCTCATTTGCAGTGCGTGGGTTATGAAGATACTTGATTATATCCCCACAGACGGCGCCAATGTTACAGTCGCGATGTGCGTCCTTGATGATCCGTCGCGATGGCACGATGAGGTGTACCTGCTAAGAATCAAGGAACTCTCAATCAGGGCGGGGCGGCTTATTGCCGTTCCCGCTCCGATGCTAAAGTCAGAAGACTGATCGGAGAGTTGGGATGTGATTGATTGTGTTTAGTGAACTTACCTTTCTCTTGTGAGAAAGGGATATATATATGGTGCAGACAGTTTGACCTGACCTGATCAGACCGCGACGTTAGGCGGTCTAGGAAGATTCTCCTGTCAGGTTAGGTAAAGCTGCCATCTGCGGTCGGGTCTGGCCCGATCGTCATGTAGGATGAGGGGTCGGGATGAACCATGCGGGATGGTGAGATGCCCGACCCTAACAGGGATACATTTGGTTATGCTTGTTTTCTTTTGAAACATTATATGTTTGCATAATAAATTGTTAAGCTTACGCCACTTTAGCATTTCTACATTAGTTTACAACCTGCATGCTTATAATGATTGTTTCATTTACCGTTCACCAAGTGGGATGGGCCATCTTGTCCACATGGGTCGTCCCTTTCAGGAAGAGGGATGGCTTGACCGGATGGATGGTCCTGGATGCCTGCTGGTTCTGATGGAAGTTGGCGCGCATGGCCTTGAATTCCGGGCAAAGTTGCCTGAAACTTGGGAGTCGCTAAACCTTTTCCAAGCCACCAAGATTTGTGGAATGGTCATTCCTTTCCTGGGATTTTTTATTTAGAGTTGGTACTGCTAAGTCTCAAACTCTGCTTTATCGGTCCTTGCCCGACATGGGTCTTCAATGAAGAAGAAACCCACCTTTTTTCCCAAACGGTTGCTACCCGTGGTTGGGAAAGGATATGGTCTGCCCCTTCCGCGTATTCGCGTCTGAACAGGACCACGCCTATGTTCGGTGCGCGAGAAGGGCGGCTAAGCCTCAGTCCCGGCCCAGCGGTCACGATCGTGACCGTGTCGACCGACTTGCCCTTGAGAGTGAAATGCACAGAAGTACACCCTTGTTTCTCCAGGCAACAATCCTGGCTCGTTAACAAAGATGCATCCCGGACGCTTTACAGTCTAGGTGTGAAATGTGCCATGTGTTCTCTCCGCCCGGTCCGGCTGGCCGGGGCGGTGGGTTGAACCTCCTTTCGTTGTATCCGTTGTTGTAAATTTCGAGTTTGTCATTCGACTTTCGAAATAAGGTTCAAATGGATAAACAAGGGGAAACATGTCCGTGAACTTAGCACTTGAAATACATTAATAGCGGGGGAGAAAACAACACTACAATTTTGTATGGGAAAATAGTGTTCCCTAAGACCACTCCCTTACTAGGGAAAACATTGTGATCTCTCTAGAAATTATGCTTGAGAAAATGTCATGGGACTAGCATTAGAAATATTGGGTGGTATGGGGTACCTTTTTAGAGCGGGATTGACCTCGTCATCTGGTCGGCTCGCCTAGTTGGCTCAGTTGTCTAAGAGATGTTTCTGATCTAGTTGGCTCACCAGGTTGCCATGCACTCATGTGTCAGCGTCATCACCTGGGTCCTGATCCGGGATGGGTCGGCCCACCTTGGCAGCTGATCCGGGATGGGTCGCACTGTTGCCGTATAAGCTTTGGATGGCGGATGAGGCCGCTGAACTGGGTTGATGAAACGGCTTTGGGAAGTGGACATGATCGATGAACCGGGTGGTTGGCCTTGTCGCTGAAATGGGTCGACAAATTGGGCGATGTAGCCGAAGAGAGTCGACGAATTGGACGACGTGGCTGAAGTGACTCGATGAACAGGGCGACGTGGCTGAAGTGGCTCGATGAACAGGGCGACGTGGCTGAAGTGGCTTGATGAACTAGCCAATGTCGTTGAAGTGACCTGATGAACTAGCCGATGTCGTTGAAGTGGTCTGATGAACTAGCCAATGTCGTTGAAGTAGCTTGATGAACGAGGCTATGTGGTATTCAGCTTTCCATAAATGGCCTACATCGTGCCACATTAACACTCACCGCTCACCAGTGGAGCTCACTACAGGATGGTAGCCTATGACCATGGTGGTATTTACCAATGTGGGCATATCATGACCGATCGCTGATGACCTTCGTACATATGTTGTCTCGTCTGCGCTAACCGGTCTGCTTTTCTGGGTGCGGCGACCGATACGCTGGTCTGGGCGCGACGACTGCTCTGCTCGTCTGGGCGCGGCGTCCGGTCCGCTCATCTGGGCGAGGCATCCGGTCCGCTCATCTGGGCGCAGCATCCTTTCCGCTCATCTGGGCACGGCATCCGGCCCGCCCATCTGGGCAGTTTGATCATCTGCTAGAGAAAGTCAAACTGCAGAAACCTTTTTTTTTATATAAGATCGTGTTTCCTTGTACCACACAAATATGGCAGATGTATGATGTCGGATTGGCTCTAGAGGTCGGATTTTTGTTAAAAATCTTCCCTTTTTTGGCTAAAGATGAACGGGTTTAATGTCTTTAAGCTTTCTTGAAGCTATTCTTGACAAATCTGAAGGTTTTTGACTCTAAAGGAGGGATTTTTTGGTGAAAGTCGTCTCCTTTTTGGCTAGAAAAGAATGGCCTTGATCTGTTTAAGCTTTCTTGAAGCTGTGCTTAACAGATCTGAAATTTTCGGCTCTAAAGGAGGGATTTTTTTTGGCGAAAGCCATCTCCTTTTTGGCTAAAAAGGGATGGGCTTGATCTGTTTAAACTTCCTTGAAGCTATGCTTAACAGATCTGAAATTTTCGGCTCTAAAGGAGGGATTTTTTTTGGCGAAAGCCATCTCCTTTTTGGCTAAAAAGGGATGGGCTTGATCTGTTTAAACTTCCTTGAAGCTATGCTTAACAGATCTGAAATTTTCGGCTCTAAAGGAGGGATTTTTTGGTGAAAGTCGTCTCCTTTTTGGCTAGAAAAGAATGGGCTTGATCTGTTTAAGCTTTCTTGAAGCTGTGCTTAACAGATCTGAAAGTTTAGGCTCTAAAGAAGGCATTTTTGGTGAAAGTTTATACCTTTTTACCAAGAAACCAACTTAGAGGCTCTTTGTCTGCTCAGATTTGGAGATGTGCTTCAGTTGTGCTCGTTGGAGGCTGATTCGCTCACATCTCCGAGCTGCGTGGGTGACTAGGCGTTTAATCCCCACAGACGGCGCCAATGTTACGGCCGGGAAGTTCCTCGGAGGAAGGCCCACGTCCGATGGGTGCTGCTTGACCGTGGCCTGGACTGTCGATCCAGGCCGTGCTGCAGCGTCTCTTGATCCGCCTTGGCGACGGATGAACTCTACCTGCTAAGACCATATGAACACTCACGGTCAGGCGGGGTGGCTTAATGCCGTTCCCGCTCCGATGCTTAAGTCAGAAAGCATGTTGGGAGTAATTTTGGTAGAGAATAGTGAATGGTGAACATACCTCTCTCCTTGTAATTAGTGAGGTATTTATAGAAGGGAACCGGGGCCTGGTCAGTCACATCACGTCATTAGGTTGTATGGGAAGATGCTCCTGCCAGGCCAAGTAGGGTTCTAACCGCGATCGGGTCTGGCCCGGATGCCATGTGTGTCGAGGGGTCGGGATGAGTCATCCAGGATGGCGAGATGCCTGGCCCAGACACCTGGGGTTCTGATCTGATGCCGCGTCCGGGCTGGCCCGGGCGCCGTGTATGCTAAGGGGCCGGGATGAGTCATCCAGTATGGCGAGATGCCTGGCCCAGACAACTGGGGTTCTGATCTGATGCCGCGTTCGGGCTTGCCCGGGCGCCATGTGTGCTAAGGGGCCGAGCCGTTGGTCCTGATGAGCCATCAGGTCAGCCGGATGCTCGGCCCTAACAATCTCTTATACTGCAAAAAAAACACATTTTAACATTTTAACATTTAAACACACATTTAAAATCGCTTCTAAAAGTATAACTTTCCATGTACTATAGCCATGGAAAAATCATTCTATTATTTTACATTTCAGATAAATGTTGTATTGAAAAATTAACATTGCATATTTTAATATGTATATTTCATAATAAATGTCTTAACATAAATATTCAATAAAATTAAATCTTATACACTGATTAAGTTTAAATGTGTTGAGGTTTTCTGAAAATTTTGTGAAGTAAACATTCAAGAAACGAATTCTTTGAAATAAACCCTAAAATAAAATAGACTATATGTATTATGTCTCAATAACCTTAATGTCTAATGTATTTTTCTCTAATTCTAAATAATTTTAAAGCATATTTGACTAGTAATAACCTTTGACACATTTATTAGTTGATGCTAAAGATTTGTTATTTAGAAAATAAATGTTACACGTGATCATATTATTACTCATAATACTTCAAATTTATACTCAAAAGTATACCACGTAATATTATTACTCGCATAGTATTTTAAATTAATAGTTGAAAGTGTGTTGAGCAAAGTTTGATTAAGAGAGTTTCAGTTAATCAAAACGTAGAGAGAAAAGAAGGATGATTGAAAAGGCCTGAATTAACCATTGGTCAAATAACAAGTTTCAATCATCATTAGAACATCTTACTATGAGAGTGTAAAATACAAAAGTGCAAAAGTATGGTAATCAATTCTATCATCACATAAAAACCTTACAAACTTTTTATAGATGTTTTGAGAAAATAAAACTTACAATCTTAAGTAAAAAGAAGAGTCAATTCTTGAAGTTGTTTCTTTAGTAACCGTCTCCAGTATTTCTGAATTTTATTTACTGTACATAGACAAGCTAAACATACAGTTAACCCATTGCATTTCACCTATACCCGCTTCATGTACTTCAGGGGGAGACATGGAGACGGTCTTTTGTGGTAGTTCAATTGGGAGCCTTCATGTACTTCTGAAGCAATGCGAGCTTGGACAAAAAGACGAGTGCGGATTGCAGGTCAATGATTTCCTTGCTCAGATATCCATCAGCGGCAGTCTTAAACCACCAAAGACTTATTAAAACCATCCAAATAATGTTTTCCATCTGGTCAGGCAATTGACATGAAGAACAACAAAAAATCAGGAAGATAGTATCATCTTGCTGGTTTTTTATCAAATGAACATTCCTCTTGAAGTAGAATAACCACACATTCCACAACATTCTCATTTCAAACACACTCAAATTCTTATACATCACTGATCATGTTATTGGTAAGAGCAGACTTGCCAGCATTCGGTGGCCCAATAATGCCAACAGTCAGACACTTCTGATCAACCTCCTCTTCCTCCCCCTGCACCTGAGATTGCATAAGAGACATTGCAAGCGCTGCCGCGTTCTTCTTCCTTTCGTCCTTCTTCGAAACCCTCACAACATCTTCTCCAAACACTCTGCTCTTTGCTCTGTCCTGGTGCTTCTCATACTACAGCACAGCTTCGCTGCTTGCTCCAAATCATTCTTGGCATCGAAATCCACACAATACTGTGAGCTGTCAAACTCTGGTGAGGAGGAGCTGTCGTCTTCCTCCTATAAAAAATCGCTGCAAAAACGGTGAGCTTTTCTGAGATTGAAATCGCAGCGTCCACCTTAGTATTCTCAAACCTCTGTTCCTACATATAGCAATCACCAACTTTTAATAAGATAATTTTATAAAAAACTATTTCAGTATGTTCATTAGAATTTCATTTAATATCACTAAACTATGAAAGTTGCAATTAACATCACTAAACTTTCTAAAATATTCCATATGACATCACTTAGATCATGGAGATGTTTAGTTTGCTATTCCTTCAGTTTGGTCAAGGGCATGTTTGTCCATTCATTGCATGTTCTATTTTCATATGAAGATGGGTTTTAGAATGTCGTTATGTTGGATTAGGTGCAGTGGCGGAATCAGAGTGGAGTTCATGAAATTATTAAATAGCTATATCTCAACACATCTGTAGCACGGAGATTGCTCGTCATTATAATTTCACCATACTACCGCCTGAAATACAGTAAATTAACCGTTCAATTCTAAAATTTAGGGCTTACCAACGGAAATGCCGGTGATTAGGCGTGTTCTTTTAGTTTGCATTGAGGAGGGCAAAGGAGAGAAAAAGCATAAGTTGGATTTTAGTACATGATGAAAAAATAAGGAAGAGAAAAAGTAAAGAGTTTGGGTAAATGACATTTTTGCCCTATAAAAATTAATGAATTCAGGATTAACAGACCAATCCATCCCAGTAATGTTAAAAGGAATGTTTTAGAAAGTTTAGTGGTGTCCATTGAAATTTTAAAATTTTAGATGAAACTTTGATGAACAATAGGGACCTTTTATAAAATTCTCTCAACTAAAAATAGAATGTTTTATATTTAATTAGATTATAGATAAAAATGCACATACATCCCGTAAATAGCATGTTTATTAATTTTCCGGACTTCACCAATTGAACAACTCAACTTGCAGAGTCCATAACATCCATGAAAACTCAAAATTATGGGGCTGCAATAGCAGGAAATATCAGATTAGCTTTAAATCATGATGGCTTTAAAATTAACAAACAAAACTTATGAGAAACAAAATACTTAATGATGCATTTTTTTTAATTGATTCAACGCCAAAATCATTCTTGCCTTTCCATCCATACATATATTTCTACTTAATTGTGAGATACATATATCAAGGCGGTGGTGAAATTACTTCAGCACCAATATAACTCTTAACCTCACAGTTTCTCACTTAAACCACTCCCTGCAGGCTTCACCGGCCTTCATATGCCCTATTATAATGGTTTTTAAGATTTTGCCAGGAACATTATTTAGCTGGAGATTTCCCAACCATTTGTTCAGCATGTCTACAGTTTAAGAGAAACAATTTTTTGTCATCTAGAACGAGACACTCTAAAAATTAATTTGCAGATAATGATTTTACAGGTCAAAGAAATTTACATTTAATGATACATTTATAACGTTTAATTGTGTAAAACATCAATTCAAAAAACAAGTCATATCTTGAAATATCTCATATCCTCGTACATGATTAGAGCTAATTTTATGTCGTCCACTCTTATAACCATTTTCACTGCATGTCGGAATATCAAATGCATTCTTGGAGGAAGGGAAATACCTTCTTGTTTGTGTTGGTGAAGAATGAACATCATAGAAGAATAAAGATCCTTGGATGATTCACGAGCTTGTTTATCAGCATGCATATCATGTTTTTAAAACTCAAGACAGATTTCATGAAGTTAAGAAAGGGTAGCAGAAGATAAATTACAGTTTGTGATATAATTTTTTTAGAAAGGCAGGAATCCAAGGACGATGATGGTCTCCAACATTTCTTAACATCCTATGCATGATTAAATACCTGCTCTATCTGGAGGGATAATTTTAAAGAATGGAATTTATAAAGAGATGAAGGGAGAGGAATGAAAGAAAGATAAATGAAAGAGAAATGAAAGAGAGGGGTTAAATAGAAATAGAGGGACTATTTTTTTTATCTGCTATTTGAAATGGATCCATTCTTCGTAATAGTGAGTACGAGTAGTAGCAGACGACTTGCCAACAAGTAATCCATTTTCAATGGAGCACAACAGACGATCTGACTTCTTACTCCGTTGTAGCAGACGATCTGACAACACGTTGTGGGGAAAATTTGAGTATTTCCCTCTTTGTGTGATTAAGATGAACAATGAAAATAAAGAAAAGAATAAACAAGACACACAAATTTGGTTACGCGGAAAATCCAAATCGGGAAAAACCCGCGGGACTTGAGAAGTCCAACTCTTCCACTATATGTTTATAGTAGGGTTACAAAATGTCTCACAAATGGATGGATTACCAGAACACTCTCACACAATGGTGGATAACTAACTAATTAGAGAGGATGAAGACTTCTCTCTAACTCTTCACTTTAGAAGTGGATCTCTCTCTCTCACTTGGAGACTAGAAAAAATGGTTTGTTCTTGGATGATTAGATCTCTCCAAGAGCACCATTTTTATAGTTGAGAATGGAGGGCTCTAGAATGTCTCTTCCCATTCTCTAACTCCCATAATCATTGCATGGTGCCTCTAGAAATTACACACACACCATTCATCTCCCTAGAAGCTTCTCCATCTTCCCCAAAAGAAGATTCTAAAAATTAGGGAGGAAACCCAACAAATCTCCCCCTTCCGACCTAATTGGAAGGAATCGTCACACCAGCGCCATTGCAGCAATCATCAAATTTCTTGCTTGGTAGTGCCTTAGTCATCATATCAGACCAATTATCATCGGTGTGGACTTTCTCAAGTTGTAGTCATTTTTCTTCCAACACATCTCGGATCCAATGATACCGAACATCAATGTGCTTTGTCCGAGAATGGTATGCAGAATTCTTGGCTAAGTGGATGGTACTCTGATTGTCACAATAGAGGACATATTTCTCTTGCTTTAGCCCAAGCTCTAGCAGAAAATTCTACATCCACAACATCTCCTTAAAAGCTTCCGTGGCAGCAATGTACTCTACCTCCGTCGTTGAAAGGACGACACAATTTTGAAGTTTTGACCGCCAAGAAATAGCCCCCCTACAAAAGTAGTTAAATACCCCGACGTCGATTTTCGATATATCAAGTCTCCGGCCATGTCAGTATCTGTGTATCTCTCCAACATAGGTTGTTGAGCTCCAAAGCATAAACACCTTTTGGTTGTTCCTCTGAGATATTGGAGTATCCACTTCACAGCAGCCCTGTGCTCTTTCCCAGGTTTTGACAAGAATCTGCTAACCACACCAACCGCGTGTGCAATATCCGGCCGGGTACAATCATGGCATACATGAGGCTTCCAACAGCAGAAGAATATGGAACACCTCGTATGTCTTCATCTCTTCTTGGATTCTTCTTCCATCAAACTTGAAATGTCCAGCTAGTGGTACACTTACAGGTTTGGCTTGTTGCATGTTGAATCTCTCAAGAATCTTCTCAATGTATCTTTCTTGAGATCGCCAAAGTAGCTTTTCAGATCGATCTCGCATGATCCGCATCCCAAGAATCTGCTTGGCCGGTCCCAAATCTTTCATGGAGAAAGAGTTACTCAACACTTTCTTAAGAGCAGCTATCTTGCTTTATCTTGGCCAACAATCAACATATCATCAACATAAAGCATGAGTATGAGAAAGTCTCCTCGATCATACCTCTTCATGAAAACACAATGATCAGTGTGCGTCTTCTTGAACCCATGACGATTCATGAAGGATTCAAACTTCTTGTACCATTGACGAGGTGCTTGTTTCAAACTATAAAGACTTCTCTTAAGTCGGCACACTAAGTGCTCATTTCCCGGTTCTTTGAATCCCTCACGTTGCTCGATGTAAATCTCTTCCTCTAAATCTCCATGTAGGAAGGCTGTCTTAACATCAAGTTGTTCAACCTCCAAATCCATGCTAGCTGCGAGGCCCAACACAACTCGGATTGATGACATTTTTACCACGGGAGAGAAAATATCATCAAAGTCGATGTCTTTCTTCTGGTTGCATCCTTTGACAACGATCTGTGCCTTGTACCTTGGTCTTGGATTGTTCTCTTCGGTCTTGAGCTTATACACCCACTTGCATTTGAGAGCTCACTTCCTTTAGGCAACTCTACGAGATCATATGTATGATTATCGTGCAAGGACTTCATCTCCTCTTGCATAGAATTTTCCCATTCATCTTTATGATTGCTTGCCATAGCTTCACCATAGTGCTCAGGCTCCCCCTCATCAGTGAATGTCACGTACTCATCTGAGGAGTATATGGTCGAACCGCCTTTTCTCTCGCCGAAGCTGGGTGTAACTGGTACATTTTCTTCCTCCACTTCTTCACCACTTTCTTGGGATTGCTCCGTAGCTTCTCCAGGTTCGTGGTTTTCAACTTCTTCACTATGATGATCCTCGACCGATTTTCTCCTCGTGTCTTGCACCATGGGAGACGGAGATAGGCTCCAAATTCTCTCTAGTCCGCCTACTTTGAGCTTCACGTGATGGTCTGGTCCTCGAAGAACATGACATCGGGGCTATGTACGATATTTTTCTGTGCTGGATCCCATAACCGGTACCAGAATTCGTCCTTGGGAGAACCAAGATAGATGCACTCCTTCGTCTTTGAGTCTAACTTGGCCCGCTCATCTTTGGGAATGTGAACAAATGCTCGGCATCCAAACACCTTCAGATGGTCATACAAAACATTCTTTCCTGACCGAACTTCTTCGGGTACATCTCCATCCAATGGAACTGAAGGGGACACGTTGATGATGTCAACACCGGTCTTCACAGCTTCTCCCTAGAAAGACTTAGAGAGGTTTGCATGAGATAGCATACACGTAACTCGTTCTTCAATGGTGCGGTTCATCCTCTCCGCAACTTCATTCAACTGTGGCGTATTTGGTGGGGTCTTCTCAAGTCTGATTCCGTAAGACTTACAATACTCTTCCAATGGACCGCGATATTCTCCACCATTATCCGCTTGGACAGATTTTAACTTCTTGTCTGTCTCGCGTTCCACCCTTGCATGGAACTCTTTGACGCCTCGAGCACCTGGTCTTTAGTTTTCAACAAGAACACCCAAACTTTGCGAGAATGGTCATCAATAAAACTCACAGAGTATAAAGCACCTCTTAGAGATCTCTTGGTCATAGAGCAAACATCAGTGTGAACTGAATCAAGAATATGCTCTCTTCTTCTTGGATATGCAGGTCTTTGGAAAGAACTCTATGTTGTTTGCCAGCTAAACAATCAGTATAAGGGTCAAGTGTGGTACTTTTTATGTCCGGGAGGATATTATTCCGTGCGAGGATTTGAAGTCCCTTCTCGCTCATGTGGTCGATCCTCTTATGCCACAACTCCATGTTCGAGTCTTCTTGGGCAACATTTGCTTCTCCCTTGCAGATTTGTACTTGCATGACATATAAGGGCCCTTCCTTCTTTCCTCAACCGATCACCACATTTCCGTGAGTGATCTTCCATTTTCCTTCTCCGAAGTGGTTTATCATTTCAGCAACGTCAAGCTTCCCCACCGAGATAAGATTGAGCCGCATTTCTGGAAGATGTCCTTCAGCTCCAGCTTGTGTCCCGTGTTTGTCTTTATGATGATGTCGCCTCGACCAACGATCTTTCTAGTGACTTGATTTCCCATCTTTGCAGTGCCGTAGTCCCCGTGATGATAGGACGAGAAAAGCCTTTCATGTGTGGTAACATGGAAGGATGCACCGGAATCACCGAGGCATAAGTTGTCTTCGTAAGCGAGATTGACATAGTTGTCAATCAAGAAAACTTCACCATTTTCCACGGGTGCAACTGTCGTGGTGCTTTCTTTATCCTTCTTCTTCGGGTTGAACTGGTCTTGTTTGACCGTACCATTCTTCTGGTCTCTCTTGAGATTGCGACATTCATCTCTCTTGTGACCCGCCTTGCCACAATAGTAGCAGGTAACTCGGGAACGAGACTTTGATCTCCCCCGTAATTTGTCATGTCCGCCTCCTCAGAATCTTTCACGGGTGTCACTCCTTCCTCGATTCTCGATCACATTTGCCTCCGAGTAGCTTGATGTGCCACGTTCCTTTCTTCGTGCTTCTTCATTTATCAAGCTATCGGCTACGCCATTCATGGTAAGCTTTCCTTCTGGAGCTGAGTTGCTAAGCGTGACCACCAAAGTGTCCCAACTTTTAGGTAGTGAGCTTAGGAGCAACAAGGCTTGCAACTCGTCATCGATCTTCATCTCGATCTTTCTCATTTGGTTCACGAGCCCCTTGAATTTATTTAAGTGCTCGATCATATTTTGGCCATCTTTGTACTCTAACTTTACCAAACGACTCACAAGGTGGGCTTTGTTACGTGGTGTCTTCTTTTGAATCATAGACTCAAGTTTTGTCCACAACTCAAAGGCATTAGTGTAAGAAGTAACATGTTCATATAATATCCGGTTCTTTATCTTCCTTATCCTCCGGCTTGGTCTCCTCCGTGATTGGCTCATACAAATCTTTGCAATACAAGTGGTCCTCCATCACGGGCTTCCAATATGCATAATTCTCCGTCGTGAGTTTGAACATGTCTCCGTCATGAGTGATGTTTCCCTCTATCTTGAATCACACACAAAAAAACACCAACGAACCAAGCTCTTGATACCACTGTTGGGAAAAAATGAGTATTTCTCTCTTTGTGCGATTAAGATGATCAATGAAAATAAAGAGAAGAATAAACAAGACACAAATTTGATTACGCAGTAAATCAAAATAGGAAAAACCGCGGGACTTGAGAAGTTCAGCTCTTCCACTATATGTTTATAGTAGGGTTACAAATTTCTCACCCAAAGTGGATGGGTTACAAGAACACTCTCACACAGTGATGGATAACTAACTAATCAGAGAGGATGAAGACTCTCTCTAACTCCTCTCTCTCTCTCTCTCTCTCTTGGAGGCTAGAAGGATGGTTTGTTCTTGGATGATCGGATCTCTCCAAGAGCACCCTTTTTATAGTTGATAAAGGAAGGATCTAGAATGTCTCTTCCCATTCTCCAACTCCCATAATCATAGCATGCTACCTCTAGAAATTCCACACACGCCATTCATCTACCTAGAAGCTTCTCCATCTTCCCCAAAAGAAGATTCTAGAAATTAGGGAGAAAACCCAACACACGTAATCCATTTTCATTGGAGCGCAGTAAACGATCTGACTTCTTGCTCCACACTCCAAGTAATCTATTTTCAAGAAGTAATCTTCTATAAAGTCACATCAAACCTTTTTCAATGGAGCACATCAGACGATCTAACATCTTGCTCCATGCTCCAAGTATTCCATTGGTGGATCGGTGGTCCACGTAAAAGAAGCATACGTATTGATCTAGTCTGACCAATTATTAAAAATTGAAAAACATAAATATTGATCAAGTCTATCCAATTATTGCAACACACAAAACAAAATTTGAAAATAGCGGAAAGAAAGGCAAAATAGAGGAAAATAGAGAGGGAAAGAGAAGAAATAAAAGCTGGACAAAGGAGAAATAGAGGAAAGAAAACGAGAAAAGGAAAGGGAGGCCAAAGCTTGATCCCACCATGTCAGACGGGTGGAAAACAACCCATGGATTTTTAAGATTTAACCATGAGTATTAATTGCTGGAAATTCCCCCACTATCTACTCGGCATGTCTACAGTTTAAGAGAAACCATTTTTTGGCATCTACAACGAGACACTCTAAAAATTAATTTGCAGATACTAATTTTACTAGTCAAGAAATTTACATTTAATGATACATTTACATCATTTAGTTGTGTAAAATATCAATTCAAAAAACAAGTAATATCTTGAAATATCTCATATCCTCGTACATGATTAGAGCTAATTTTATGTCATCCACTCTTAGAACCATTTTCACTGCATGTCAAGTAAGGGCTCGGTGCTAAGCCTACAAATGATCTCAAACACCATTCTACGATCAACAACCTGAAAATAAATGCAAGGAAGAGTAAGAAAAATATGAAATGGTAAGTTAATCTAAACAACCAAGTCATGACTTTGAAATGGGTATTCTAGAAACCAAAAGCTCTCAAATATTTAACTCTTATTTCCATTGCCAAGTTTTCTTCCAACCATAACTCGTTTAGACGACGGTAATGTGGAGTAGATGTAACTCCTTCTTTCACCATTATGAATACAAAATTATTCCTCTAGTCTCTCATCCGTGGTGACAAGTGCAAAGAAAACCAGAAGTATGTGAAATGATTCATAGGTATTTCAAATACTTTGTACTCTTCCCAAATCCACTCGATGGTGCTTTTGTCTTTAGTCATACCCGCAACTTTGAGTAGCAAATCCAAACTTCTTCTAGATAGTACCTTTCCAAAATCTTGTTGAATGAACATAAGAAGTTTCTTGCAAAGCGGGAACATGAGATCACACTAATAACTCGTCATACGTGGTATTGAATAGATCCTTCCCGGAAACTTGCATCTCTAGACTTCGCATTAGATCAATATCTAGAATGTGGTTCCTAGCACAAAAAGTCAAGATGCGGATACACTCTTCTACCTAGTTACCTTTGAAATCAAATAGATTGAGTAGAGATGAAGGGAGAGGAATGAAAGAAAGGTGAATGAAAGAGAGTGGTTAAATAGAAAGAGAGATTTCCACACCATTTACTCAGCATGTTTACAGTTTAAGAGAAACCGTTTTTTGGCAACTACAGCAAGACACTCTAAAAATTAATTTGCAGATAATAATTTTACAGGTCAAGAAATTTACATTTAAAGATACATTTATAGCATTTAATTGTGTAAAATATCAATTCAAAAAAACAAGTAATACCTTGCAATATCTCATATCCTCGTACATGATTAGAGCTAATTTTATGTCATCCACTCTTAGAGTTTTTTCGCTGCATATCGGAATATCAAATGCATTCTTGGAGGAAGGGAAATACCTTCTTGTTTGTGTTGGTGAAGAATGAACATCATAAATGAATAAATATCTTTAGGTGATTCACGAGCTTGTTCATCAGAATGCATATCATGTTTTTCAAACTCAAGACAGATTTCATGAAGTTGAGAAAGGGTAGCAGAAGAGAAATTGCAGTTTGTGGTTTTTTTGGAAAGGCGGGAATCCAAGGAAAAAGAAGGTCTCCAACATTTCTTAACATTCTATAAATGATTGAAGATTTGCTCTTTGTGGAGAATGAAATTTAGAAATAGATGAAGGGGGAGGAATGAAAGAGAGGGGTTAAATAGAAAGAGAGGGACTATTTGAAATTTTGAAATGGATCCATTCTTCGTAAATGAACACAGCAGACGTATAGTGAGCACAACAAATGAACTGAGCAGATTGGACATGGTAAGCACAAAAGTTATTATGAGGTGTTCATACTTTTGGTTTGCTAGGTTGGATTTTGTCGTATTGCACCATCAATATATCGATTTTTCGTACAAAAAAAAACTAAAAACACAAGCTAAAAAAAAGCTAAAAACAGCAGCTAAGAAAAACCTACAGAAGCTACGTACCCATCATACGCCATATTGATGAGCCCTAAATATACTCTTGTTTTTATAACATTTGAGATCTAATTTGGGTAGCATTTGGTGCAAAGTAAGGAGCTTTAAAGCTAAACTTGTCGGAGTTACATTTTGAAGAACAAGTGATGCACTAATATTTTGAAGCTTTATTTTGGAAATGTTCGCAAAGGAATTAGAGAACATGGATCATACCATTGGATTCCTCTCGTCAAGAGCTTCGAAATGGACTACTAGAAGATGCAAATCGGATGAATGGTTAAAGTGCATGGCCCTTCACAACCAGTGCTCTACCTGGTGCATGGCCCTTCACAACCAGTGCTCTACCTGGTGCAGGGCCCCTGCACTACATTCTATAAATACCCCTTATCTCCTCCAAGATGAAAAACGGCCAACATGATGTAGATCTCCATTTTTCTTCATCTTTCTTTCCCTTTTCTTCCATTCCTTTCCCTTAGATTACTAGTTTGATTCCATGTATTGTAGTATAGCTTAGTTTGATCCTTAGGAGTATTTGAATTCATTCCCTTGAAACTTTGAGGGCCTTGTATGCTTAAACTTGAGATTTGGATTATCATTTGATGAACTTGAATTCTTGTGCATGAATGTTGTTCAATCTTGCTTAATTTGTTATGGGCTTTGTGTTTTATATCAATTGCATGCTCCATAGTCATTAATTAGGTTAGCTTGGTTAGAGTAATTTAGTGTGATGATGATGGTGATTTAGCATAATGGTAGTGTAATCTCTAGTTGTTAGATTAATGACTATGGAAGGGGTTGAGTGATGACAAGTTCTTCCCCTTGTTGTGTGATTGTAGTTAAGGAGTGCCATGATAAATATGAGTTGTTAGAAGTGAAAATCTTATGAACTTGGATGATTAATCAATTATGTGTTTAGGTAAGGATTGAATGTTATCATTGGTCCCCCTAATATCTGATTGTATACTTGAGTTGAAGATTCCATTTTAACGTATGATTGTTATCAACGAATAGCTAGATTTGTGGGTAGAACGTTATCGTTCACTCCAATATCATTAAGTAGCAAAGTAGGAGCCGAGACATATATGCTATCATCGTCTTGGTTCTTGCTAGTCATCGAATGTCTTATTTGTATACTCTCGCTATTGCGGGTGTGTGAGTAAGTTTGTCTCTCTCTAATCCTAATACCATTGTTGAGTTATCTATGATGTTATCATCTAGGTGAATCAACAATGAGAGCTTTTGAATGGTGTTATCATCCTCTTTAGCTACATTTGAGAGAATATGATGCTTTCATCCTTGACAAATGGTCTAAACTTTCTTGTAATTGCATTTGCTCGGTGATAAGTCGATAGTTGGATATTGAAGTCATTTGCCTCCCAAGGTCTCATAATCTTAGAATATCCCCCTTAGCTTAGCTATTGATAGTTTAGTTTCCTTTCGTAGTGTAATAATAACCAATCTCAAAACCCCCCATATTTACATTGCTTTCTATATAATATATAAGTAAGCTTATTTTCTACTTTAAAACACTCTTACAAGTCCCTTCTCCTTGTGGTTCGACCCCTACTTCCCACTATCTACTCTCTAGTAGTTAGAAGTTGTAGGTGATTTATAAATAGTATTTTGATCTCGCGGAGTCCCATTTAACGACGTGGGAAATCGCTTGTCACATATGCATCCTTTGGAAAAATACCAATTCAAAGAAAAGTAATACCTTGAAATAGCTCATATCATTGTACATGATTAGAGCTAATTGTATGTCATCCACTCTTAGATCCATTTGCACTGCATATCGGAATGTCATATGCATTCATGGAGGAAGGGGAATTCTTTCTTGGTTGTGTTGGTGAAGAATGGGCATCATTTTTGAATAGAGGAGTTTTGGTGATACACGAGCTACATGCATATTATGTTTTTCAAACTTAAGACAGATTTCGTGAAGTTGAGAAATGGTAGTGGAAGAGAAATTACAGTTTGAGGATTTTTTTTTGAAAATGCATGAATCCAAGGACGGAGAAGATCTCCAACATTTCTTAACATTATATACATGATTGAAGATCTGCTCTTTGTGGAGAATGAAATTTATAAAGAGATGAAGGGAGAGGAATGAAAGAGAGGTAAATGAAAGAGAAATAAAAGAGAGGGGTTAAATAGAAAGAGAGTGACTATTTTTTTATCTGTTATTTGAAATGGATCCATTATTCGTAACAGTGAGTAGTGAGTAGTAGCAAATGATCTGACTTCTTGCTCCGTTGTAGCAGACGATTTGACAACACGTAATCCATTTTCATTGGAGCACAGTAGACGATCTGACTTCTTGCTCCATACTCCAAGTAATCTATTTTCAAGAAGTAATATTCTGTTAAGTCACATCAAACTTTTATCAATGGAGCACACCATACGATCTGACTTCTTAATCCATGCTCCAAGTAATCCATTGGTGGATTGGTGGTCCACGTAAAAGAAGCATACGCATTGATGTAGTCTGGCCAATTATTAAAAATGGAAAACATAAATATTAATCTAGTCTGACCAATTATTGCAACACACAAGACAAATTTTGAATAGATGAAAGAAAATGAAAATACAGAGGGAAAGAATGAGAGAGGGAAAATAGATGAAAGAAAAAGAGAAAAGGAAAGGGAGGCTAAATCTTGAGCCCACCATGTCAGGCGGGCCCCACCCAAATGCATCCAAAATCCAAATGATGGGTTTCATATGAAAAATAAATTCATAGGTTTTGGCCAAAACTCAAAACTCAAAACTTAAAACCAATTCTAAAACTCAAAACCCAAACACAAAGACTCAGCGTACCACACAACAAATTAATCCTAGAATCATAATATATAAACCTAAAAAAATCTTAAAGATCGCGTATATCAATAACTTACTACTCATCAAGTACATATGCACAATTACACGGATTTAATTGTGTAAAATATCCATTCATCAAACAAAATAATCCTACAAACATAATAAACCTACGAAAGGATTAAAAGATCATGTATATCAATAACTAAACTGTCGATTGAGCAACTCAACTGCCGAGTCACATCCCGTAAAGGGCATGTTTGTAAATTTTCTGAGTTTCACCAATTGAACAACTCAACTGCCGACGATCTGACTTCTTGCTCCACGCTCCAAGTAATCCATTGGTGAATTGGTGGTCCACGTGATTCGAAATGGAAGTGTGTAGAACTTCCCTTTAATTAGGCCATCATAATAGAAAAGATACACGAGAAAGGAAATCCTTAAAACCCTAGACATAATTATCATCAATAAGACAAGAAATATTCAGTCAGTCCGAGCACACCGTATTATTCACTGGAAAACTACATCGATATTTACAAAACCTTCATTGATAGAATTCATTCAAACTGGCCTCCACGTGATTTTTCAGCTGTATCACCCAACCATCACAAATTGGAAATGTTTAGTACTCCCCTTCTCCTGGGCTATCAATAATATAAACACGATCATTAATAAAACAAGATACATTCAAGAGGCACACAATAGAATATACACTTAAAGTACAATGCCAAATTGACATTGCGTGACATTGTTGTGTTTTCATTTTGATTGTGTGAATATATGCACTTGTAACAATGCCACAAAATCACGTTTCTCTTTTAATTTATTTCAAACTTTTGATAAAAACCGTCATATTCCATTCAACATGCAATCACTTTTATCTACTTAAGTTATTTTCAATTTTCATTCTCCGTATTACACTTCTGATAGGCTAATACTATTTACAAATGACAACAAAAAGATAGATTTCAATTTTTCTTACCCAAGGAAATGCAAGCAGAAGGAACATGCTTTACTTATCTTATGTAAATGGTATACTAAAAGACCATATTTATGCCTTATAAACACAATAACCTTCAATTAAACTAATCTTAGTTCAACCAAGTTAATCTTAATTCAACCCAAATGATCTCAGTTGTTTATACCCAACTAATCAGTGGCGGAATCAGAATTTTTTATTAGGGACAGGTTAAAATGGTTTAATCGGTGTAGTGGTAGGGCGGCCGAGGCGGTGCAAGAACTGAGAGAAGGTCGGTGTGTGACTTGTGAGCCTTAAGAGGGAATGAGAGAGATTTTTGGAGTTCTTTTCCCCACTAATGTCAAAGTGACTGTGATTTACTTAAGTGTTAAACATTTTAAAACATCTTTTTTTATTAAACTTCATGATTTTATAGTAATTTTCAATTCTTTAATAATCCATAAAATGAATGTTTTAATTATATCATCTATACTATACTTTAAGAGAGGATGAATTAGAATTTCTAAGAATTTTGAATAATTTTTAGGATTAATGAGGAATTGACACATCAGCATCTTATTTTCCCTTTTACAAATATTATTATTAATTTTAGTTAGACTAATAATCCTACCTTTAACTTCCACTGAATGATCATGCATTGATTTTTAAAAAATGTTTTTTTATAAAGAAGAAATGGTTGAAAGAAATAAAAGTGGCTTAATTCACCATATTAAACATCTATACTATACTTTAAAAGATGATGAATTAGAATTTTCTAAGAATTTTGAATTATTTTTAGGATTAATGAGGAATTGACACATCAGCATCTTATTTTCCCTTTTACAAATTATATTATTTACTTTTAGTTAGACTAATAATCCTACCTTTAATTTCCACTTAATGATCATGCATTAATTTTTAAAAAACGTTTATTTATAAAGAAGAAATGGTTGAAAGAATTAAAAGTGGCTTAATTCACCATATTAAACATCTATTTAAATAGTCATTATCTATGTAGTATAGTATAATACTCTTCAAAACAAAAGAAAATTTGATAATGTGTCTTTTACAATTTTTTGAATCTATAGTACTTTTTTTTTTGAAAATTTGAATCTATAGTACTCTTTAAAGTAAGATGATAAAAGCTGACGTGTCATTTTCTAAGCATTTTGAGTATTTTTTGCAATCAACTACAATTTTGAATTTTTTTAAAACTTTTTATTCCACTCCTTAAAATTTCTCCACTGATAACGTGAAAAACTGATACATTTTTTTTAAAATAAACTGCTCCATAACAAATATGCTCTAATTACTCCAATTACTCCTTAATAAATCTGCTCTAAATAATTTTTTGCTCCTCTTTCCCAAAATTTCTCCAGAATAAAGTAAAACATCTATATGTTAAATTCCATATACTCCAATTACTCTTTAATAAAGCTGCTACATTTATGGACTCATATGTTTTCACAACAAACCTTTCCAAATTCTCTACACCTTTTTCATTAGCACTCTCTCTATAAATTATGTTTTCTAAATTCCGGTAAAACATCTCTCAGGTATGTATGTCTTGCTTAAATTAGTGTGTTTGTTGTTTAATATGTGAATGATTTACAAAATACTGAAAAATACTGAAAAAATCCTTTTCTTCAAAATGTGATCCAGATGTTTCTGCATGAAGACGAAGGTCTATCAATATTATTGATAAGAAAATATCTTCAAAATGAGGACGGAATCTCCTTATTATTTCTTTTACGAATTTTTATCATTTACTTTGCATGTTTAGTTGTTCCTTCTTCTCTTTTTCATTGTAATGATTTGTTCCATATTAGCTCTTGGTTTTTCTGTTTACAGTAGTTGTGGTTTTTTAAAGTTACGAACGAAATTTTGTTATGTTTAAAATTAGTTAACAGCTTAAAAGGTATGTTACATTTTTCTGGAATTCTTTTACCTTTTTGCTTCTCAGTTTTCATATGTTTCCAATTTATGTTCTACGACACAGCTTTGCTGCAAAGTTAATCAACATTCTGTTACTAAGCATCAATTATTACAGATATTTTAACAAGTCATTTCAAGTTGATTAAACTTACCTCAATTTATTTTTCAATTAAAAAAGGTTAGCTGATTTTTCTTTCATTATCACCATAAATCACCATAATTGTCTCTTTATTATATTTATTACGACAAATCACATAATTAATCATATTCATCACCATAAATAGTTATAATTGTCTTTCATCCAGTAAAATGTATTAATTATCAATTTTGTTTGTATTAACATTCTCACATTGTGAATATTTTGAACATTTAGACCTATATCGGAAGAATTCAATCAATTTTATATAATGACATGGTAGGTAATATATTTGGTATATTGGAGATATATCATAGTGAGGAATTAAAATGTCATGTACATTCGTATGTAATTTTTCATGAATTAAATTATTATTATTAATTAATATATGAATATGATATTTTAAAATAAAAATTCGTGCATCGGCACGAGTATTATACTAGTATACAAATATTTGTCTGGTTAATTCCTCATTGAAATGTGTTTTTGATATAATCTTATAAATTATATATTAAATTCGTCATATATAATTTTCAAGTATTAAATTTTCTAGATAGTTTTAAAATTAACTATCTAAGTCTCTCTTGTAAGATGTAAAGTGGAGACACTGACCTGAATATCTAGCATATAGGTCAAAACTTTTAGCCAAATCCATTGCCGCATCCTCAATGCATTTAGAAAATAAGATACAATCATTTGCGTACATAAGATATGAGATTCCGGGGCCACCTCTTAGAATTTTAATTCCAAGGCTTCTGTTAGAACTCATCATATACTCCAGCTAAGCAAACAAAAATTGTTGTGATATTATGAACATGTTTCACGAGAGTGGACAACCTTGTTGCAATTCTTTTGTTAGGACAGACGTATTGTCAGATTTCAACATTAGCTGTGACTTGGTAAGATACAACTTGCACACATATCATTATTAAGTTCATAAGGTTTTCTGAAAATGCCACAAACCGCAAAGCACTTTCCATGAAGTGCCATGAAACTATGTGGTACATCTTGCTTAATGTCTAGTTTGATTATTATCAGGTTATCTTCGCGGCGTTGTACGTTCGAAAGTGTTCCACTATCTCATGTGCCAGTAAAACGTTTTCACTAATATTTTGGGAACGAAACCATGTTGATTTCATGCTGTCAGGTCTTGTATAACCGCTTTAATCTTCATAGCTATTACTTTAGCTAATAACTTTTACTTCACATTACATAACGAGACTGGTCTAAAATCTCATACTTGCTTAGGCTTTTTTTCTCTTTGGAGTCGGAATAATTTGCATCATGTATCGGTCTACTAGAAAATGAGCCCATTTAAAATACACGAAGGTCAATTTACGTCCACATATTCTCATGCATAAAGCATGTTGCAAGTGGACCCTCACCATATTTAAGTCTCTTATGTAAGTTCTTACGCTTTGAAATCCTCAATACGCGTAATATTTATAATAAATTGTTCGGATAATTAATAGGCGTGTGTGATGCGTGAAATATTAAAATTGTAGCATAAATCCTCCTCATTTTGCAAGGAATAGCCTTCCTATTTTTTAAGTTAAAAATCTGCAAAATTTATATTATGTACTCTTTTTTTAAGGATTTGTAAATGATAAATTTAAAAAGAGTGTTGCTATACACAGTCCAATATTTTACTCTTGTAGTCTAAAATACGATGTAAAAGTATGAAAATGACCTCAAGATTTTTGAAAAACTTGGCAACTTGCAGGGACAGTAATGTCATTTCATTGGTATTTTGGACTACGCCGAGTAAAATACTGGACTGTGTATAACACATCATCATCATCATAAGAATTTAAAACCTTAGGTCGTGTGTGCCATGACCAAGATTTGGGATTTTAGGATTTCAAATCCAATCTTGCACAAATCCTTGTTTGGCATCACAAGATTTCAAATCCAGATCTTAAATCCAATTTTAACCCACTTGTATATTTTTATTCAATATCTGTACAGTTGACTTTTCACACTATCCAACACATATTTTGACCAACAGTATCTTTATTTACATATATTATTGAAAAATCAAAATTTGATATTTGAATATTATATGTTGCGATTAATCTAACGATACCAAATATGATTATATTAATGATTATATATCTATTAAAATATGCGGTCAAAGTTGAATAATAAATATGGACAAAAAGTCACAGTGCGGATTCAAGTGAGACAGAGGTAGTAAATTACGGCTTGAAACTTTGAGATAATAAATTCCGGTGGCAATTTAAACTTTGACCGCTTATTTAAATAGATATATAATCATTAATATCATCATATTTGGTATCGTTACATTAATCTCAACATATAATATATTCAAATATCAAATTTTGATTTTCCAATAGTATCAGTAAATAAAGATACTGTTGGTCAAAAATATGTGTTGTATAGTGTGAAAAGTCAACTGTACAGATTAAAATGAGACAGGTGTAGTAATTTAAAATATAAAAAGTCAACTATATTAATTCATTAAATATTAATTTTCTTTTTTATTTAAATAATTCAATTCAAAATCCAAATCTATACCAAATAAGAATTTGAAATCTCAAAAACTCAAAATCCAAACAGAATTCTCAAAATCCTAAAATCAAATCCAAATCCAAACAGAATTCTCAAGATCCGAAAACCAAATCCAAATCCAAATCCAAATCCAAATCCTCCAATCCACACACCCTTAAGAGGAAATAATAGTACAGTATTGAAAAAGTTGCCGCGTAAGTTGGCCAGAATTTGTACGCTACACGTCTGAATTATCACTCGGAATCTGGGATACAAAACGCTTTGGATTCCAAAATTTCATAGTATCAAAATTCAACACCCAGAAACAAGAAAATAGGCTCCGTAGGCTCGATTGCTCCGCCCTAGCTAGGGTTGTTTGCGGCGGAGGCATTGGGGGCGAGAGAATGAGTAGGATTCCCGGCTTTGTTCTCTTCTTCCTGTTGTCATTCATCTCCAGTGCTGCAACTCTCAAAGGTATGCCATTCATCTCCTGTCTTTTTCCGGTTTTCCTGCTCGATTTGTCACTTGGATTTTGTTGTTAGCTCCGCTGCTTAGGGTTTTAATCAGCTTGAATGCTTTTCGGGTTGCTATTTTGAGCCTAATTTGAGGTTTTTACAAGTAATTATCTTAGGGTTGTAGTTTTTTTAAACTGAATGATCCACTGATTTAGGCATTGATGTGGAGAATCCATCTGTCGACGTTACCCCGAGGATTCCAATCATGCAAGGACTGTCTAAAGGAGCATCATGCGAGCGTGTTCAGGTTACGGGTATCTCAAGGCTAAAGTTGATGAAGTATGCTTCTGCATACCGAGTGATGGTGGCACCTTCTGTAGCTATGCCGGAGAGGTTGCATAGTAAGATACAGATTTGCTTTCACTGGTATGTGATGAATGCCTGGCATGGTTTTGAAATGAATGCCACATTTTACTTTTGTGAATGAACTAATAAAGCAAGTTTGTGTGCAGGAATTCTTCACTGGAATTATGCCAGTGTCAGAAGGACGATTGGAAGAATCTACAAAAGGGAGTTCTGATATCTAATGGGTCCCCATATGATGATAGATATGTCGATGTTAAATTCGACCCTGGTCTTTCTGGCTCAGTTATAGTCACAGTTGAAGAAGGTTGGATAATCTCTCTCTCTCTCTCTCTCTCTCTCTCTCTCTCTCTGCATATATGTGTGTTCCTTGTTAACCTATTATTGCTTTTATTGTGCTGACAGATTGTCAGGTGTGGCGGTTGGTGCTGTTGGCTTTGGGTGCTGCATTGTTGTTTTTGGCACCAGTAGTTAGCAATTGGGTTCCATTTTACTATAGTAGTTCAATGGCTATAGGAGTATGCCTTGTGGTGATAATCCTCCTCTTCCAGGTAAAAATCAGTTTGATTGAGTATATATGTTGTAAACTTGTAGTTTCAATAAGATTACTCAATTTTGGTAGAATTTACTTCTATACATGGATTCAGGACTTATACCTGCTATCTTTTCGTAATTGATGATAAGCCAGTCAACTATGATTTGCAATTTTAATCATATGGCTTTAGCATGAGAAGGTTCATGTGGGTTTCAATGTGACTGTGATGTTGAGTTTATTGCTTTTTGCTAGAAATAGAAGCTCATATCATTACATTATAGAAAGTGTCAAATTTTATGTGTGGTAATTACTGGATGCTAGAATGATTGCGGTAAACGTACTGAACAGTTCAATGGGACTCTCATTAGCTGAACACATCCAAAATGAATGAAATGCAAAAGATCTGTTGTAAGTGGGCTCTTTGAAACCAGTTTTCAGACTCAGTTTATATGTGTATAGGTAATAATGCTGGAGTTGGAATAAAAAATTTGCATCTTGGGGGTATCTTGATTTTTTTTTTTTCACTCTTTCATATTATCTCACTGCAAATTGAGTTCTGACTTCTTCCCTTTTCACAATATGGATGCAGGGAATGAAATTATTGCCGACTGGCAGGAAAAATATCCTTTACCTCACATTATACGGTTCAGTGGTAAGGGTTTTCTGTTGATTTTTGTTCACAATATAGTCAACCTCAATATATTCGCTCTTTAAAATGTTATGCACGTGTTTAAGCTTGGAGCAGGTTCGTGGCTAATCAGCTATTTCTCAATGATGGTCAATTCCATACTCGTCAGTTTTGGGCTTAGTGAGGAGATGCACAATCCTGTAAGTGGTCTAACATGTGCTGTTTATCAGAAGCAAGACATTTATTATATGCACAGCTTCAGTTCATGTGCATTTTGTTCTCTCTGATTTATTTAGGCGTCCTATAAAAATAGAAATACAATGAACCAAATCATATAGTCAAGTTGCCACTGTTTTGCTTCACTTCCTAATTATCAAGGTGCAGGGGATATTATTATACACCTATGATTTTCTTGGGGTTAATTTAAAATATTGCAAAACTTATAAAATAGGGTAGCAAATCAGGCCAACTTTTCTAGTTAGGCATGTATTTCAAAGTAAGGACATATATTTGTTTTGATCACAATGCAACATACTGTCTAAAGTGAGATAGTCTGATCAAAGTAATACAAATCATGAACCTTTTTGTACTTCATGGCCTCAAATAAATGTCTGAATGATTAAAGGAGAGTGTTCATATAAATCTATGCATCACTTGTAGATTGCTTACACATGAGTGGATATAGCTTATTCTAAGAGCATAGTTATTTATTATATAAGTCATCTGACATTATTGGTCTGTGTGCTGTTTGCTTCTCTCTCTCTCAGGTTTCTGTTTTCTTATTTCTTGGAATTGTCATTGCGGGAGCTGGGCTTGGATATTGGCTTGTTCGTAAATATGTCATTGCACAGGATGGAAGTGTTGATAAAGGTGTATCTCAATTTGTGAAATGGGCCATAAGAACGGTTGCCGTTACTTTAATTTTCCAGGTTTGTAACTTCTATAAGTTAAGGCTACTTGGCTAGTTTTTGTTGGAGACATTGTCCTCAACATTGTTAACATACCTATTGCTTCTAATGTTTTGTTTACTACTTGCAGAGCACGCTTGATACTCGGCTGGCAATGGTGATGCTGCTATGTTGTTGCTTAGTATGTTACTTAACTATTACCTCAACAAGGTGGGATGATGCAGAGTAAGTGTTTGTATTGTTTGATATTTTTTCAAACTTTATTTGTTGGACTGCTGGGTTAACTTCCTTTCAATCTGCCCTATTATTATTGTGAGTTTTGCCACAATCTTAAGACTTCGTATTGTTCTAACTAAAAAGAACAGTTTCTAAAGAGTAATTATATACTGTATTTGTTTATACTAAATTAAACATGCTGCAAAATTAAATTTAGTGAGCAGTGAACTCAGCAAGACCATCATCCTTGCTTGGGGTGGTTGTGAAATGGGGCAGTGACTAGCTCTTGTTGATCCATCTTGTTTGTAGATTTTAAAGCATGTACCTGGAAAATTTTGTGTCAATTTCTTTTTAGCACAAGAAACCGAGTGAGCAAAAAGCTGTGAAATAAATTTGAGTTACTATGCATATTTGCCCTTTATGTATTATGAGCTTAGCTTATTTACTCCTTATACCCCTTTATGTATGCTGTAGTGAGCCACTATACACTCAAAGTGAAAACATCTGGCCATGGAGAACTAAACAAGCAAATGTGAAGCGCAGGCGTGCTGAATTTTACACCAGGCCTTGGAAGGAGTGTCAAGGTACCACCATTTGGGATAGCCCGAAAAATTCATCTCCTGACTCTCCTGTAAAAGGTATGATTTTATACATTTTCGTGATATTTTCCCGCGCAAGTAATTATCTGTAACTATAAACCTTCTGATGCGTACCTAACAAAGACGGCATCATTTTATGCTGCAATGGATATTGTGTTTTTAACAGTGTAAAACTGATGGATTTCTCCTTATGCTGCCGTAGGAAAAATATGATGGATATATGCTTTTAAACTTTCACATCGCCCCGAAAAACTTGAAAGTTGAGCCCATTTGTTTGTTAAAAGACCAATCTTTTCCCGTTCTCACCGTGATGTTAAAGTTGGAGATGACATCAATAAGTTTTAAAGACGTCCGTCCACTGAAAACTTGTGCTAATAACATTTACAGTAATCTCTTGAACTCTGATTTTGTTTCGGTCCATATCTCTGATTATAAAGTGACAATCAGATGTCAATAAATTTCAGTCTGCACAATAGTAACACTGTGGTTTGCTTGTTGTACTCCAGGAGCTTGTTTGTATTTCTCCTATTACCATTGCAATGTTTACATGTATGAGATTTGAGTTGCGTTGTGATGTTTGTGTGTCCCATTTCAGGCTTAGTGACACCTTCAAGAAGAGTCAAGAGGCGCCAGCAGGATTCTAGTTTGCAATCCACCCGAAGGTCAACAAGGAACTCGCCTGACTTTACTTCTACATTCCACAATCCTGATAAGAAAGCTTATACCAAAGAAGAGTGGGACAATCTCACAAAAGAATGCACTCGTCAAGCTGTGGCCGATCTGACGGCTACTCCGGAATTTACCGATTGGGTTCTCAACAGCGCTGACAGGATGCAAATTGTCCAAGATGATGGCTCTGATGAATCTGTAGGAAGTGGGTCTGATTCCACAGATGAGCAATTTATTGAAAGTAGCAATGGCTTCCATTTGTTCAAATGGTAGCATAGCATATGTATGTATAGTTTGGTAACATAGGACACAATTGTAAGTTAGGAATTTGTAGATCCCCAACACCACCGAGCCATAGCCCTAACAAAACCTGAGAGAAGATAGTTGTGTTTAGCATTTTTTTACTTTACAATTCTGTAAATCTTTCTGCTAGTTTAATTTCACTTTAGAACCAAGCTTCTAGGTTAATCCGGTTAAACTTGCTTGCGCGTGCAAACACGCGTTGTCGATGTTTAATGCTGGTTACTTGCATCTGGACTTGAATTGAAATGATTGAATCTTAATCATAATGGATTCAGTTTTATGTGCATTTATAAGGTAATCATTTCTTGCTTGCTCCTATAAGCATGAGATGTATATCTGTACTTGTATTCTTGTCATTGATATGTATCCAACTAATTGTCACCTACTCCATCATTGAAGGAAAAGGCATAGTAGTGATATTTTCAGGTGCCTCTCTAAACGTTAAAAACAGATGCAACGAAAATGAAATCGCACCAATTGGAAATATAGTCAGCGACTTGTACAAAGCAACAAAAGTAAAGGACGATCACTAAAACAAGACAAACAATTAGTAATAGTTTTACAAGTAATGATAGAACCAAGCAAGATCACGATCTTACATAGGATCGACATCAAGGATCGTATATAATCATAAGATTATCAAATTGTTTTAAAAAATTTAAATAATTTTTAGAGAAATTTTATAGTTTTTTTTTTGAAAGGAGAGAAATTTTATAGTTTATTTAGTAACATATACTATGTCCGTGGTTTCATAGCCTTGGAACTCACACTCTCCATCAAAATTTTTGTTTTAAATTTGAATGTGAATTTGAATCACTATATAAGTCATACAATTTTTTTTGTGATAAACTTCTGAATTCTTCTTAAAATGCATTGATGAAATATCAAAATTTTAAATTTAGTTAATATATAACAAACGTCATTGATAGTCAAAATTACCGTCAAATAGTGCTTTTTGGTCAAGGGTGCCAAGGATGTGAAATAAGAGGGGAATGGAATCAATTTGAATGGTAGGATCAAATACCGATACAATCATGATAACATTAATCTTTTAAATTAACTAATTTTTAGAGAAAATTATAGAATAACATTTAAAATTAATTTAGAAGGTAGGATCGAATCGTGACACGATCATGATATCATCATAGAATTAATTGTATTCATATCATGTATGACTCTTGTAAAAAGAAAATGAAAGTTTCAACTAGTCCTTGAAGGACTAAACTGTAAATTTACTAAAAAATACCAATCAACACGTGTCATCCGACTTTGATTGCGTCTGTCATTAAATTGCAACACCCAATTCCACTGTTGTCTCTGCTCTCTCTCCGCCCCCCTTTTATTTCTTTTTCTTACAGACAATGGAAGTTCCCTAGAACAGGCACACCTTTTACTGTTTATTACTCTAAAACCCTAAAAACCTCTGCAAATCAAAATCACCCTCTCCCAATGCTCTCACGCCCCTTTTCTGGAATCAAGAAAAATTGTTCATCATCGATTAAGCTCCCATGGAAATCGACCCTGATGGCGGCGGCGGCGAGTTCTCCAAAGAGGCCACCTTTTTGAGCCAGATAACCTCGAACAGCCCTCTTACATCATCCCTGGCCAAGCTCTCGGGCTCTTCGAGAGGGATTCCGTACGAGAAGGATTTCCACTTTTACAAGAATTTCCCCGAGTTCAAGCAGCCGGTCCAGGACATCGACGCCAAATCGAAAACCCTTCTCGAGAGCATCGGGGTTTCGTCGCAGCTGTGGGGGAAGGGCCAGGAGTATCCCTCTGGTGTGGTGATTGATGATTTCGACGGTTATGATTGGCTGGTGAACATAAACGACGACGTTTTGGAGCAGCTGGACGCCTCGCTGGATGAGTTCCGGGTTGCGAGGGAGGCGGGGACTGGGTTTCAGGTGGTGCAGAGCAGGAAGAACAAGAGAGGTGATCCCCCGCCTCTCTACGAGGTGGCTGCCAAGCCCAAACCCAAGATTCCATTCCATATACCTACAATCCCCCGCCCGCAGGACGAGTATAAGATCATGGTGAACAATGCGAATCAGCCTTTTGATCATGTCTGGTTGCAGAGAAGCGAGGACGGGATGCGAGTTATTCATCCTTTGGTAAGTGCTACTTGTTACTAATTAGTGCATCTGTGTTTTGCTTGATTTTTACTACCCAGTAAACAAAAAATGCAGGATGTAGAACACAGCTGAGCTGCCATGTAAAGTAAGCTTTTTTTGGTTGCTGAGGTTCTTATAATGGGATATAATGGTTTTTTGTGGCTCCCTTGCTAGATTTGGCACACATTCTTTGTTGTATTAGGCGTAGTTAGTTTTTAATTTAATTGTTTTAGTTCTTCCACCTACTGGAATGGTGGTGCATATAATTCTTATAGCAAGAAAAAACACTATATCTCTTGAGTGTGATTTTTCAAGGTATGGTTTTTGTCTTCCATGGTGTGGTAGTCACTGTTTTAGGATTATAGTTAAGTTTGGTCTTCACTATTTATGAATTTTATAAACTCCTGATTCTTGAAAAAATTAGGTCCAGAATAGCGGGTAATAAATGTCTTTGCAAATTATGCTGAGAAGCTAAATTTATTCCCAAAACAAGAGGAAATCTGTGTAGTAGTCCCAACCAGTTAATTGGATATCATTTTTAGTTTTGAACGTGGCTGATGTCTGGTCTTTCTAAGGATATGATTTCAACACAAGTGGCTTGTATTTTACTCAAGTATCCATGTCACCTGTGAATTGATCAGTAGAAAAAATAATCAGTCTTGAGGTCTGTCCACCAGGTTTGTCTATGGAGCTAGAAGGAGGAGAATTGACAAATCTAGTTTTGAGAGGGGCTGGGATCTTTTCTTAAGTCTGTGTTATATGGCACAGGTTAATAATTTTGGTGCCATGCTTATTTGGTGAAAATTAGTAGCTTTCCATGATCTCTGCCTCCTGCCTCTCTACCATCCACCCACAGACGTGTTAAATGATTTTCTGATGAATTTTGTCTCATTTGTTTGGAAGATGCTTATAACTTCACTTTTAGTGCACAAATATAAATTAAAACAGATAGATATGCTAGATATGTAATATATTTGTTGCAATTCATAAACTGGTAGGGTAGCAGTAATCTCTCACCTTGAGTTGGGGTAAATTTCACCCCTCTACCTTAAAACAATTATACCTGTCTTGGTCCCTCTGTTTCAAGATAATCAATTTTAGGCTCTCTACTATAAGATAATTAATGTGTCAAACAATTTTGGATATACCTTTTTCTTTTGTAACTAACCATATGTTTCTTATGTGAATTTTCCCGTTCCATTTTCTCTTTGCTCCATTTTAGTGAAATTGTGGATGCTGATAATTGACGATCTTTTCATGAATGCAGGAGAACTGTTCAGTCATGGATTTTGTTGATAAAAATACAGACATTGTGCCTAAAAAACCTGAATCACTACAGTCAACACCATTCACTTTTGTGGAAGATGTCAAAGCTTTGAAACAGTTAGCTGCCAAGTTGAAATGTGTGGATGAGTTTTCGGTAAAATTCTCTACATTTCTTTTCTTAAATGTTTACATGTTGACCTGAAATTAAGCTTTACTTACACTTATAAAGAATAGTCGGAGGTTGGGTGCATAGATGAATAATGAACTATTCTCATTAATTTAAGGAGTAGCTGAAAGGAAGAGTGGACTAGTTGTCACTTGTCAGATAAACACTTTTGAAAAGAATAGGATGCAGAGAATTATTGTTTATGGTCCTCACTTGGATTTGTTTTGTTTTTCTGACAAATTGTTTGTAACTTTGTATCATAGGGCTTGGCAAAAATAATCTGTGCATTTAGACACCCTACTGCAGTCAATATCTGGAGTTTTTGTTTGAGTTGATCCTGTTCCTTTGGTTAATGGCTTAAAAGTACATCTCCAATCTTAGTTGAATGGTTCATTTACACCCATCCACCTGTATTCTGGCTTTGTGTTCTTTCCTTTTTACCACAAAAATAAGCATAAAAATGGAGTATTAAGCCAACACTGGTGTATGTTGTTGAGTTCTGTGTGTTGCTGAGTGGTTGTGGTTTCATGGGGAGACGGGGTGACAGAAACATGATTGATGCTGTTGAGAATGCTAAAGAAAATATTATATATTTAGGATTTGTCCTTACATCTTGTGTTGGTTTTGCAACTACCTAGAAGGTTCTCATGGATGAATAAGTGATATATTTGTATCGAGTTTTGCCTCTGCTTACTTGTTATTTTCCTCACATTTGGTTGATATTTTGACCTTAAATAATTTATGTCCATTTGATTGTTATATTGTCTTCCTGGTTTCTTAGAATTATGTTGAACCTCTTATGTAGGTTGATTTGGAACACAATCAATATAGATCATTCCAAGGACTAACTTGCTTGATGCAAATCTCTACTAGAGATGAGGATTTTGTTATTGACACGCTCAAACTTCGCATCCATGTTGGTCCATATCTGAGGGAAGTTTTCAAAGATCCAGCCAAGAAAAAGGTGATATTTGAGTTGAGTTTTGAACCAACTAATACTAAATTGATTGAATTGTTTATTGATTTTGAATTTTGTATTATATAAATTAGGTAATGCATGGAGCAGACCGTGATATTCTGTGGCTTCAACGTGACTTTGGCATATATGTCTGCAACATGTTTGATACAGGACAGGTTGGTTAAAGCTGCCTTTCATATAAGTATTCTTTACTGATATATCCACAGGTTTATTAATTTCTTTATCTGGTTGTGTAAGTTTGAGTCCAGTGAAATATAATATGGTGAATCCATTCAAGTTCGATCTTGCTTTGCAATGCTTATTATTCTCCCGCATTTACTTATTAAGCTGTGTCGTGATTCTACTTTGTTGCCTTTTAGTGATATGGAACTTGAGTTTACTTTTAGGGTAAAAAAAGTTCAACCTTGGAACTCATGTTCAATTTTTTTTTCTTCAATGTTTTGGAGAACTAATGATTGTGCTGATCTAGTTATCTAATCAAATCATCTGGTGGAGGCATAATTTACCACTACATGCTAATTAAGTACCTGCAATTCTAATACCTTGTTATTTGCTTACTTTTCTGCAGCAATTGCTTAGTCTGAAGTTTTTAAGTATGCAATCTTATAAATTCTAGTAACCTTAGTTCTGCACTACATATAGTCTACACATGACATCGTAAGAAACTTTTTATGGTTTTTTGAGTTGATGGTAGATTTTCTTCCACAGGCCTCAAGGGTATTGAAGTTGGAGAGGAACAGTTTGGAGTATTTACTTCATCATTTCTGTGCAGTGAAAGCTAACAAGGAGTAAGCATATTCCAAATGTTCGATAGTTATCCTATATCTGCTCATGTAGAATATGGGGGAGAATTTTGGATTATCCTTATCAATTGACCATCCTGGTCTTTGCAGGTACCAGAATGCTGAATGGAGACTGCGCCCACTTCCTGACGAGATGGTCAAGTATGTTTTTGATGAAATTTTTCGTTCCAAAATTTGTTCATTTTCGTTATTGTTTCTTTAAGATCCTATACATGAAGATAAAACTATTACTGTCGCCCCAACGCTATAAAATTAGGCAACTGTGAATGTATTTGTGGGGCATATCACGATTCAAGACTTAAATATAATATCTTATCCATTAACTCTTAAATGGTGCACAGCTGATTAATGCATGGGTTCTTCTCTGTGCGTGGAGTTCAATTTGTAATTAGAGCCAGGAGCACTATAAACAGTACACACACATACCAATAATTGCAATAATGGTCACTACAGAATACTATCACAATTCAAACAAAATAATAATAGAGGTGAAAAACTAGGTAAGTCGTGATCTCGTGTAAAAACAAGTTGTCTATTGTCTGATATCTATGTGGCACAGGCACACTTTGCACGTTAACATTTATAATCTTGATTGGAAAAGTTGACTATCCAATGTATTTGAAGTCTGGTCCTCGTTATTGCAAAATAGTTTGACAAAATTTAGTTGCAGGAACTATAGAATAGAATCAATTACTGAACTTTATTTAAGAGTTGGCCATGTTATTTAATGACACATTAAGTGTTGTTCTGGTCTAGAAGCACACAAATTACTTCAAAGATGTGCTCCAATATCCTGATCTTGTGTTGACATTTCTTGATCTTGTATGCGTACTTTGGTTTGTAGAGATTCTTCTACACCTTTTTTGACATTCTACCTTCTTGAATATGAGAAAATCGGATGTATTGCCTTGCCTTCTCATTTCTCTTAATTTTTAAGCTCACTCCATGTATTACAGTACTAACGTTGTGGGTTTTTGTGTCAGATACGCTCGAGAAGATACACACTACCTGTTGTACATATATGATTTGATGAAGATTAGATTGCTATCAAATTCTACTGGTTCTGAAAGTTCTGATCCTCCTCTTGTTGAGGTTAGTGATTGGAGTATCTATATCTTTGTGTTGAGTAATCCTGCCTGAAGATGAGATATGTTTATTATCAGAATTGGTGTCTGATAAGACTTTTACTCCACAGTCCCACCATGGTCTTTCCTGATTGGGGTTTCTCGCTAAACTTCACACCTCTTCTAGCCCATTTCTACTTATTTACATTATTTTCATTTTACTCGATCCACTACTTCTCCACATTTTTATTTTCATAAAGGGCCAGAGATTATACCAGCACACTAATCTTTACCAAATCATAATGTCTCAAACTTGCACTCTAATACATTTTGAGCTCTGCACCTACCAATGGACCCGAGTGAAAAACTAATTATGAAGATATTTAATTTATTTATTCATTGTTTTCATAATTATATCCTAACAATGCTGTGTGTTGTTACTCAGGTATACAAGCGCAGCTATGATATTTGTGCACAGCTCTATGAGAAGGAGCTTTTGACAGAAGATTCTTATCTTCATATATATGGGTAAGTTTGCCAACTATATGTCAGTGTGGAGGCTTTGTACTTCTCTTGGTATCTGTTGGTGATTCTTTAGCATAAACATTTGTACTCTTAGAGAGTACTAGTTTTGTGCAATTTTCTCCTAACACAGCAACCCCTTTTTTTGCAGACTGCAGGATGCTGGTTTTAATGCTCAGCAGCTAGCTGTGGTTGCTGTAAGTTTTTGTTATTTCAGTACTGTGCAACTTGATTGCTAGTTAGATCCTTCCTCAATAACGTATTGCAGTTGGTCATCAGTTTATGTAGTTAGTAGCTTCCACATGGTGTTTATTTTCAACTTTTTTACTCAGGGTCTATGTGAATGGAGAGATGTAATTGCCCGTACAGAAGATGAGAGTACTGGTTTCGTGCTGCCCAACAAAACTCTTCTTGATATTGGTATGTGAATACTGATTTTTAAATTTCTAGTTAAGAGTCGCCTGTTTGAATTAAGATTGTGAAAATTAACTTATTGTGTGATTTTTGTTGTCTTGGTTTGCTGCTACTAAAGCCAAAAATATGCCCCTCTACACCAATAGTTTGCGGAGATTGCTGAAAACAAAGCATCCCTATGTAGACCGCAACCTTGGTTCTGTTCTCAGCATCATTAGGCACTCAATGCAAAACGCTGAAGCATTTGAAGAAGTTGCTCAGCAACTAAAGGAACGGCACATGCAAAAGGTATTATTTCACATGCTTAAGCTTTTTATTAAAAAAAAACCCATTTTCATTTAGAATGCGGTGATCAATAGCTGTGAAATTCATCATTGCCTAAAATTAGACACTTCTTTTTTCGCTCTCTTTTTTCTGCCCTCTAGCTGAATAGTTAGGACATTCACCGGTTATTTTGGGCAGTCTGAAATTCATATTTGTTTTTATCTAGCATACAATTTCTCTTGGTAACTAATTAGGACATCGTTTACAAATGTATCCCATAATTTTTATTTATTTTAATGACGTGTAGAAATTACTCTTTGAATTTCACACCAAAATATTGGATCTAAATAACAAGTAGATTGTTTTCACCCCTTCCTCTCTCTTTTTTGTTAAAAAATATGATAGAAACAAATATTTATTTTTGTCTATCTGTGCATTTAAATTCTGATTTTATAATTATTTTGATGGCTAACCTAAATCTCCTGAATTCAGGGACCTGAAGATTCTACTTCAGTCTCCGAAGTTATGCCCTCTGAACCTAATGAATTATTGAGGACTATGACTGAGGCTGAAAAGGTAGTTGTTAAGTCTGGATCAGATAACATCAAGTTGGTAGGGGCACAGTCATCGGGCCATGCAAATATAGAAAACCAGCAAGCACATCTTTCTAATAGCGCAAATAAGGAGACTGGAAATGACAACATTACAATTCCAAGGGTAGACTTTGGTGTATCAGAACGTTCTGGAGAGGTAGAAGCGAATTTTAGATTTGTCAGTAAATCGATCTCCTTGGCTACAATATTATAAATTTTCTCTTTTGTACTTCTTGTTTTGTAGTTTGGAGCAACTATTCAGGTGCAAAAAAAGCCAAATCGTGCTTTTGGGGCCTTGCTTGGCGGCAATGGAAAGAGGAAGATCCAACCTGATAAAAAGGTATTTAGCTGCATCAAATATTTCTCTGGTTTAGTTCACATTTATATGTCTATATGCTTGAGGAGTCAGTTTATCTGACTTCCAAAAAAGATTAAATTGTCATCTCAGCTAAACTGGGAAGTTGTTATAGTGTAATTTTTTTATTGATATCAGCAGGAGGATTCAAAATTGGAGCAGATCAAGTCCTCAATAACCCTTCCTTTCCACTCATTCAATAACGGCAAGGAACATCTGCAGCCTGAAATTGAGCAAACTGTCACCCCATCAAGCAACTTCCCAAGTGGAGAGCCAGTGGCTAATGTTCCTAGCAGAGAAGATTTCATAATGTTGGAATCCAACAATGATGCTGAGGAACTGGTAAATGAAGGTGCTGTGGCTGCTGCTGAGAACACAGTGGAGAACAAGGAAGAAGATGATGATGATGAGGTGATGACCCTTTCTGATTTATCATCCAGTTTCCAGAAGTGCTTCCCCTCACCACTTAAGAGTGCAACAGAATCAGCTGACAAGTTCCAAACATCTACAGGGTTTTTGCAGTTAGAGCCATTTGATTATGAAGAGGCTAAGAAGCAGGTTGTGTTTGGCATGGGGCGTGGTAAGAAGCAGGGGCTAAGTGCTGGGGAAAATAGTAGGAATAAGCATGAAAAACCAGAGAAGAAAATCACTTCAGTTTCTGGTAACCCCCGGATAGACCCTGATAATTTGCCTCAGGGAAGGAGGAGGCAGGCTTTTCCAGCATCAGGCAATCGTAGTGCAACTTTTCGCTGATTCATTTTGTTATTCTACTGCTCCTGGACAGATAGTTTGTACTCTGGAATGTAGATGATTTCTTAATTAACAAGTGTTTTGCCATCTCCAATGTCCAATTCCTTACAAATTTGCTTAATTATTTGTTTGTTTTATGAAATAGTATAAACTACTACTTGTTTTTTTACATAATAAAAACTAGCTAGGTTGCATGCGTGGTGTATGAAATTATTCTTCATCATTCATTATTAACAACCCTCATACAAAGCAATAAAAAATCAAAGTCAAATCAAAGTCATTTTAATTTTTTTTTGACAAAAAATCTACAAAACACTACCTTTTGTTATTGTCTAAACCATACAACAAAACACTACCTTTTTTTATTATTATAATCGCAAAACACTACCAATTCAAAAGAATTTGGTTATTGTCTTTTGTTTTTGGGAATCTGATCGCAAACCCCGATGATCTACCTTCAGTCAGATATAGTCATCTAAGTCAAGGTTGCTGAGCAGTTATCCAACCAATCTAGAATATTGATATGAAATAGTAACACTTAATTAAGTTAGAACACTGATAGTGTTTTGTTTTGTTTTGAACTTACATAACCAAGAATCAACTCAACATCGTTCTTAGCAAATACAAATTACATATATCAAAATCACCAGCACTCGATTTACATAAAAGTAAAATTGTTGCGGGAAAGTTAAGAAAAATTATACATAATGAAGAAAATGGCATCATTTCAAGTTTGGGAAAACAGTGCCGTTTTGGCTGGAGTTCTGGCAAGCCAACTTGCTGGCACGTGGACAGCAAACGTGGTGCTTAGATAGATGGTTAGCCTACCATTTTAGACTTCTGTGTGTGTGTTTGTGTGTGTAAAAATACAGAGAGATAGGAGTATATATATAGAAGTGAAGGTAGAAGGTTGGAAGTAAGCTTTGTAAAAATTTCAAAACTCTGAAGCAAGAACATGAGTTTCTGTATATTTTGATCCATTTTCTTTCTAATGTATGTATGTTTGTTGATAGTTTCTTCATGGTATCAGAGCCACTGATGATCCATATGTTCTGAAAACGTTCAAAACATAGTTCCCAACCTTCAAAACACAGTTCCTTATCCAAATAAAATCACAGTTTCAAAGTTTTTTTTGTGTGTGTAGTTTGAACAAAAAAACATGGAGTATGATGAAGGTGAGTCTGACTCTTTCATACATAGAGCTTGAGATGATAGAAACTCCTCAGCATATCACAGAAATCCTTTTGATAAGCCAGAAAAGGATCCATATTTGTTGAGAAGTGCAGATGTGTCCACAATGGTGCTAGTGACAGATTTGCTGAGGGAAAACAATTATGTCACATGGAGCAAGAACATGATCAGAGCAATCAAATCCAAAGGGAAGTTGAAGTTCATCACAGGGGAGATTACTGAGCCTGATATTGCAGATCCAGATCATGAGAAATGGGAAGAGGTAAACTCCACCATCACTTCCTGGATTATAAACTCCATTAGTCCACCTCTGTCTAGTGGCTTTGTCTTTTTTGATGATGCATGCTCCTGTGGAATGAGATAAAGGATAGATTTGGCGAAAGTAATGGTCCTTTGGTGCATGAGATTAGACATAAGATCTATAGTTTGAAGCAAGGGACTGATTCACTGGCAGTCTATTATACAAAAATGAGGAGTTTGTGGGATGAGTTTGATTGCCTCAGACCTAGAAAGAGATGTACTATGGGGTGTGTCAATTATGATACTCTGATGGTTGAGGATGAGGCAGATAAGTTGAGTCAGTTCTTGATGGGACTGAGTGATGAGTATGGAACAATAACACATCAAATTCTGCTGTTAGAGCCAGCTCCAAATGTGGGAAAGGCATGCTCCATGTTGGCTAGAATTGAGAAGCAGAAAAGTGTGCATGAGGAGTGCCAAGAGACTCAGGGTGCCATGATAGTCAGAAACTTTAATCCAGCTCCTAGGGCACCAACTAGGCCATTCATGTTGACTAATGCACCACAAAACTTTAATGGTCCTAGGCCAGTCAGAAGACCTGATCTTAAATGTAATGTATGTGGGAGGATAGGTCATACTAAAGAAAATTGCTATAAGATCATAGGTTATCCATTTAGATGGGATGGAAATAGACCTAGATTTTTCAGCCCCAACCAACAAGTTGCACCAGCATAAGAAATGACTCCTTATCAGAGGCAAATTGCAAACTTTCAAAGGCCACTGCAAGTGGAGTTCAGAACTGTGCCTCAGTTTCAGAAACAACAACAACAGAAGCATGCTGCACATGCCTTGATAAAAGAACTGGAAGAAGATACCCCTCTGTCAGAAGCCTCATCTCAATCACATGATGGGGAGTTGCATGCAATGGTAGCAAGAATGATCACAACAGAACTGGAGAAGAAAGAAAAAGGGAAGGAGCATGTTACTCCAGAAATAAATTACAATCATTTCCATGACTTCTCAGGTAACACTATTGCTAATTTTTCATTTTCTGTGATAAATTTGTGTGATGAGGAGTGGATTATTGACATTGGAGCATCAAGTCATATGTGTAGTAATATTTCCAAGTTCATAAATCCAAAAACAGTTACCAAGCCAACTCCAGTATATATGCCTGATCACACCACTAAATATGTCAAAGCCATTGGTTTGATAAAGTTAAACCCCTCTGTCCACCTCATAAATAGCCTATATATACCTGACTTTAAATATAATTTACTGTCTGTCAGTAAATTGACAAGTACTATGCCCATACACTGTGGTTTTTCATGTAATCTTTGTTTGCTGCAGGACCTCAAGACTGAGAGAATCCTAGCAGCAATCAAAGAATCAAATGGTCTGTACATACTGAGCAAGAAGTCTTTTGATCCAGCAGTCATACAAGAAAATATCCAGTCTGTTAGCAAAATTCCTAGAAATCTCAGTTTATGTGCAAACAATGGTGCAGCTATGCTATCCATTGGTTTTTGGCACAATAGACTAGGACATCCTTCATCTGAAGTTTTGAAACACACTGATGTAACAAAACATATGTCTGCTGAAAATGATCTTTGTATTACTTGTCCACTGGCTAAGCAGCATAGATTACCTTTTAATCTGAGTACAACTGAGTCAAAGGAACCATTTCAGTTAATTCATGTTGACCTTTGGGGACCATATAAAATACCTTCAACCACAGATTCAAAATATTTCCTCACCATAGTAGATGACTTTACCAGAACCACATGGACCTTCCTGACAAAAACAAAAGACAACATACACAGCCTTCTCAAAATCTTTAGCCTTATGACCAAAAATCAGTTCAATTTGTCTGTTAAAATGATAAGATCAAACAATGAAAAAGAGTTTGTGAACTCAGAATGTGACAATTTCTTTTCAAACTATGGAATTGTGCATAAAAAATCCAGTCCTTATACCCCACAGCAAAATGGAATTGCAGAAAGAAAACATAAACACCTTCTTCAAGTTGCAAGAGCAATTTTATTTCAAGCCAACTTACCAAAACAGTTTTGGGGGGATACAATACTCACAGCAACCTATCTGATCAATAGAATTCCAACACCTGTTCTTAACTGGAAAACACCATATGAAATGCTTTTCCACCAGAAACCAAATTTAGACCATCTCAGAGTCTTTGGATGTTTAGCCTTTGCCACAAACACACTTCCACATAAAGATAAACTCACAGAAAGAGCATTTCCATGCATATTCATTGGGTATCCCACTGGGCAGAAAGCTTACAGACTGTATGATCTTAAAAATCACAAGATACTGATATCCAGAGATGTTGTTTTTCATGAAGATGTCTTCCCATATTCTACTCCAGAAATCTACCCCTTCTAATTGCCTTTCCTAGAAGAAAATATCACACAACCTATAATACCAAATACATTACCTCAGATACAACCTCAACCACCAGAAAACACTAGACACAGTACTAGAATTGTACAAGCACCAACATGGACAAAAAATTATGTGTCATCTACCATTCAGTCACAACCAAAAACCAAACCTCAGTCAAGTACTACTACACATATTGCTAATGCTTTGCAGGTTCAAGAACCATCTACTTTTTATCAGGCAATACAGTCACAGGAGTGGAAAGATGCAATGACTTCTGAGCTGGTTGCACTGGAACAGAATCATACCTGGGATGTTGTTAATTTGCCACCAGGGAAGAAAGCCATTGGATCAAAGTGGGTATATAAAGTGAAGTACAATACAGATGGCAGTTTGGCAAAGTACAAAGCAAGGTTAGTGGCAAAGGGGTTTACACAGATTGAAGGAGTGGATTTCCATGAAGTGTTTTCACCAGTTGCCAAATCAGTGACAATAAGAATGCTGCTTGCCATTAGTGCTACAAAACAATGGCACATACATCAATTGGACATCAGTAATGCTTTTTTACATGGAGAATTGGATGAAGAAGTTTATATGAAGCTTCCTGAAGGATACAGAAGTTCAGATCCTACACTGATGTGCAGATTAGCCAAAAGTTTATATGGTTTGAGGCAATCATAAAGGCAGTGGAATAAGGAATTCACACAACACTTGCTCTTGCTGGGATTCAACCAGTCAGGACATGATCATTGCCTATTCACTAAATTCACTGAAAGTTACACCTTGGCATTGGTTGTATATGTGGATGATGTACTGATTATGGGAACATTAGAAGTGGCCATTGAAGCTGTAAAGAAGTCTTTGCATGCCAAATTCACCATTAAAGACTTGGGACTTGCCAACTATTTCCTTGGACTGGAATTGGACAGAACAGCTGCAGGGATTCATTTGCATCAAACTAAGTATGTGAATGACATAGTTGCAGACTGTGATCTAGATGACAACAAAACTTCCTCCACACCATTTCCACCAACATGGATAGTTCATGATACAGAATCTCCATTCATATCTGATCCATCTATTTATAGAAGATTGATTGGAAGATTACTGTATCTGAACTATACTAGACCAGATGTCACTTATGTTGTGCATCAGTTGAGCCAGTATGTGCAGAATCCCACAGAACACCACATGGCAGGAGCTTATCATATTGTCAGGTATCTGAAACATCATCCAGATAATGGTTTGTTCTATTCTTCCCACAATCATCTACAACTACAAGCATACTGTGATGCAGATTGGGCTACATGCAAGATCACAAGGAGGTCAGTCACTGGCTATGCTGTTTTCTTAGGACCAGCTCTTATTTCTTGGAAATCAAAGAAACAGACCACTGTCTCAAAGTCAAGTGCTGAAACTGAATACAAGAGTCTATCTATGACTGCCTGTGAACTGAAATGGATCAGCTACCTAACCAGAGACCTCAGACTACCTATTGAATATCCAATTGCCCTATACTGTGATAACCAAGCTGCAATCCACATCACTGCTAACCCAGTGTTCCATGAACGCACCAAACATTTGGATATTGACTGCCATGTAGTGAGAGAAATACAGAGATAGATGGTTAGCCTACCATTTTAGACTTTTGTGTGTGTGTTTGTGTGTGTAAAAATACAGAGAGATAGGAGTATATATATAGAAGTGAAGGTAGAAGGTTGGAAGTAAGGTTTGTAAAAATTTCAAAACCCTGGAGCAAGAACATGAGTTTCTGTATATTTTGATCCATTTTCTTTCTGATGTATGTATGTTTGTTGATAGTTTCTTCACATAAACAAACAATATGATAATAAAAATTAAGAAACGCACTTACGTGAGAAGACGGAGCCTGGAGATACAAAAGAAATCAAACAAAAGTGTGAAACGCCGATGGACAAAATCCAAAATGCCGGAAAATGGGATGGTATAGTTGCATTATAGTCGATACGATTTTCAAATTTCTACTTCAATTTTTAATCTGATGACCACTTGCATTAACAATTCCTATCTTTTTTTTCATGGGAGAAAATATTAACTCCTTCACAGCATTTGAAAATTTATTTTATGAAAAATGCATACCTTCAAATTAGATATGTATATTACTTTTTTTTTAAAGAGAATTTGAAAATTGATTAAATACTAGATATTTAACTTTTAAAGTTATCTTTTTTTTAATATAAAAATAAATTTAAAAATGCACTTTCTAAAAAATAATTCCAATTTTATTAATTTTTGGTATTTTTCAACATTATTAATGTTTTAAAGTTCTTTAGATATAATTTGAAAAAAAATAAAAATAAAAATGTAATTAGCCCTCTTAAAAACTTGAATAATAACTCCAAACTATAATATGAACGAACGGAATCGAGTTTGAGAATAAAGTGGATGCAATTATTAGTGGAGAAGAATAAATAGAATGTACAAAACCATTCAGATTGAAGTGTGACAACCAAATATATATATATATATATATATATAAAGGTGCAGATTAAGTCGTACCAAATTTGACAAATTTAAATGCACCTAACCCTAAATCGGTCTACATTATAAATAAAGAATCCAACTCATTCCGCAATTAATTTGTCAATGAAAATATTTGATAATTCTTTTTTATAATATACTTGTGTAGGACACATTTCACTAAAATAGTTCATAATTTTGTGTAAAATAAATAATTAAGATTTTTATTTTTAGAAATGAAATCATACAAGACGGTGAAAGTAAAAGAAAGGATTAAAAAAACAGGGAAGGGGAAGAAATAGGAAAAAAGGATAATAGTTTATAATTATTTCAGATACGTATTGTTTTTACAATATAATAATAAATAGGATAAATCAGAAATTTAAAATAGAAAGGGCAAAAGGAAACCCTAGGTTGCCGTTGTTCAATACCCTCTATAAACAAGGCAAGTGGAAGTGGTTTCCCAATTAGATACATTTCGCTCCTTTCTTCTCTCGCCCAAATCCTCTCTGCCCTAATTCTCTCTGCGATCAAATTCTCTCTGCGATCAAATTCTCTGTGCGCCCCCAATCCTCTCTGCCCTAATCCTCGCTAATCCTCGATCAAAGCCCTCGTCTTCATCCTCTCCGCGACCCAAATCCTCGCTAATCCTCGATCAAAGCTCTCGTCTTCATCGATGGCGGAGCGTGGCGAGGATCCGGCTGAATGGTTGAAGAAGACAATGTCCGAACCCGAAACTGAGTATATGAAGAAGTGTAGGCAGTTCGAGCCCAGCAACGCAGAACTGATTGGGTATCTGAAGCGGAGGATCTTGGGGGAAAATCTAGGGTCAGTGCCCATTTTGGAGTTGATGGAGATGTACGGCAAAGAGAAGAGGCTGAATCCCTGGGTTTTGTTCGGAGGGGATCATCTTCAGTGGCGGATGGTCGACGGAAAGCCCAGTCTTTTCTTCTTCACCTCGTTATCTTGTGTGGGAAAAACATCACTATCTCTCAACAAGCAGAAGAACAGGGTTGCTGGTGATGGATCCTGGAAAGTCAACAAGAAGGAGCACCAACTGCTTCGTGTTTCCGGTATCATCAGGAAACTCTCTTTCAAATCAAAATCAACCCAGAAGGATGTAGGAGTACACTGGAACGTGGATGAGTTCGCTCTCGATCCTGCTGTCTATCCCCAAGGCTACGACCAGGGATTGGTACTTTGTCGGCTAAGGCGCCCAGAACTCCCATCCAAAAAACGCAAACGTATGCCTGAAGATGAAGATGAATCCTGCGTTTCTGACGACGATGCTTCTTCAACCAAGAGGCACAAGATTCAGGTTACATCCAGCCTTGTTGATGATTCAGTTCTGGAGCCTTATTTTGTAGATATGCCTCCTACTGACTTCGTGAATGAAGTTATCAATTTCGATTATTTAGAGTGATAGATTGTTTGTTGTTTGTTAGGTACAGATTTCAGATATTACTTGTAGCTTGTAACCAACATTTTTTCGTATTATATGAAATGGGAAATTCACTCGCATTCATCCTAGATTTTGTTTTGTTGCTTGATTTTTTATTTTTTTTTGAGATCATGGTTATGGTTTATTACGTGCAGTGACTTTAAATGGGATGGTAGTTGGCTTCTGTGCCAGTTGCTTCCTTGCAGCGAAAGAGAATTTAATGTAAGTTACTATTGAGAAAGCTGATATGCTTCTTAAGGTCTTTTTGTTTGCTGGTTTATGGCTCTTTAGTCGCTACTAATAGCCCCGCATTAACTGTGGTAGAATAATACTTGTCAATTTGCTTTTGGTAGCCCTAGTAAGCCATTCTAGATTACCAATTAATGTGGTAGGATAATGCTTCTCAGAGGCTTAATGATCACTTCTGCATAAGTTCTGTTGTGTTCTGGATCGTCTTATTTTTGCATAACATTGAACATTATGAAAGAGTATTAAAGGGAAAATCTTTTCATGGTTGTTTGGTACACTTACAACAGCTGTTTTTATTCTTATTGTAGGGTTCAACCTCTCTTGATGTGGTTTGACTAAGGTTTGGAATGAAATACTTGTAGTGATTGAGGCTTTGTCGCCTCGTAAAGATCCAAAGTGCATCCTCTTGACTCCATATAAGTCAAACTCTGAAGGTGTGTAACATTTCCCCTTTTTAATCTAGCACTTGTTTCTGAGCTGCATTCTATTGATTGCTAGGTATACTGCTGTAGTTGTGATCTTGCAAAGCTTAATTGTCAAAATGTTGGGGTGACTATGTACAATTATAAAATTACCTTAATGGAAGTAAATGTCACTCTGAATAGGAAGGAAAAAGAGGGTAGTTGAACTGTGATATTTAAAGCTGAATGTTTGGGATAAGCTATACACTAGGCTGAATAAATGGACACATTATGAACAACAAATAGTGTGGAATAAAAGTACTGATGTCACAGGCACGCCATACCATTTAAATGCAGTGATTTATTTTGTAGAAAACAGAGAAATGTTATCGCAGATCTATAATAGATGGTGACCTATAATAAAGCTAGAAAAAATATTACTAGGATTTTGGTAGAATCTCTTTAGAAGTATGTCTAAATCTGAGTTACTTGCTGATAGTTGTTCGTCGTCTAAGTTACTTGCTGATGTTGTTACTAATTCACTCAAGACTGGAGTGGATGGCTGTGGACAGTTATCATCTTCTGGAGTATTGAAATCTGAGCAATGACAAAATTCTACATCAGGAACAGATGTTTGTCGGGAATCCCCCTCTGTCCACCATCTTTCCTCAGCTGACACCATTGATGATATATGCTGTTTACAAAATAGTAAAGTATGTAGCAATTCAGAAACTTCAATGAACATGCAAATTTGTGATGGCTGCGAAGACGCTTTCCATGTGACGTGCTGCAATCCTCGGGTTAAGAAACTTCCTACCTGTGAATGGTTTAGAATATGAAGCACTAGGTGTTGAAATGATGATTATTCAACTTTGCTGATTGTGCCATATTTGTTGATTATATATTCAGTAATGAGCACATCCATTTGACTTCCAGAATTGTTGTCCTACTACATATTGTTCCTCAGGTTTGATCACTTCTTATGGCTTTGTTGGCTTTGTTAAATTTTATCTTGGTTGGAATTCCGTCAGTGATCTTTTTCATTTTCTGATTCCCTCCCTTATCTGGGTTTTTGTTATATTTACTAGAGCAATGAGTGGAAGGCTAAACAAGATTTCGTTGCTGGTAAAGACAGGTGATGTAAGTTATCAAAGTTATGATTATTCATGTTTTCTCTTTATTGTTATTGTTATATTATATGAAGGCTGTCTTAGATTCAAGGAGATTGATTCTGGCTTCTGTAGAGGAAATTGAGGACAATCTTTATTACTTTTGTGATATTCTCTGCTGGGATTCCATGAAATCTGCTTCTGAATCAAGCGTCGTTTGCTTGTACACAAATGTAAACTTAGTGTTGGAACTCTTGGATGGCCAGGAGGGGCATGACTATGTTTCCAGCTGAGGCGCTTGCAGATTAACTTTTAACTTGGATGTTCTGGGACCTTTATATTGGATCATCTCTTGGTTGGATACTTGTTAAGATCACCACATGTCCTCAAACTTTACATGGCCTAATTATATCTTGTTACAGTCCTTACATTACTGCCCTTGGTAGAGAAGACCTACAAAGCAGAAGAAGGCTGGACTTCGTGCACAATGATGTCAAAAGCTATCATCTTGGTGGCAGCTGTCTTTCTGGTCTGACTTCGATAGGTGTTCTTTCTGGCGGATGGTGGCAAAGCCGTGGAGCTACAAGGAATGGAGAATAGCTGCATGGAAGGCCGGACGAAGATTTGGTCTAAAAAAATGTGAGAATTATTCTTTAGTATTAACATAGGGATTACTTCTTCTTGTTGCTTTGTTATGCTCTTTCTGCTCAAATACATGTGTTGTACAGAGCCAAGTGTAATAAAGTCAAGCAACTGGATCAACCTACTAGACCAAATTTTCTTTTAGTCTTGATCAGTTTTTGTGAACTGGTTTTTTGTACAGGCAACTAAAAATTTTTTCTGTTAATATAGCAGCATCAACAGAAAATTATAACGGAAACCTCACTGGAAAATTGAGCATGAATAACAAAGAGCAACACTCATAATAGCTGAGATTTACATAGTTTGCTTCACATTTGATCCCCAGCCGCAACTGTGTAAATCTAAATAACCTACATAACTGCATTTCATTTCATGCACATCAAGTCAAAATGCATTTTCTCCTGCCATCTTTAAATTCTCAAACCAGCCATGTAGAGATTTACCCCAACTCAAATTGGGGCACAAGTTCCCTACTGTAAAGTCAATACATCCGCTGCCACTTAACCAGCACAGAATAAGGTACATTGAAAAGGAACCTAAACCCGGAGCTTCCCAACCTATATACCGTACCAAAATACAAGCCTAAAACCTATATGAGGTTTGCTCTCTTTAAAAATCTAATAGTCCTGCAGTAATACGGCCATATAGATTCAACAAAGTCCAGATACTTCTCCATATAATGTACCTGCACTTGTTTCATCCTTCTCATAAACAACTTTTTATAGTCCGTGTTCTTTATATCTATCAGAGGTTGAAGCAGATGCACTCTTACTGCTTCGATAAGCTTCCCCTTGAAAATGTACTCAAAAACCACAACCAACCAAGTGGGTAAATTTTTTATCACGTTAACTGTCTGCTTGAAGCTGAAAACATAGAGTGCGCCTATGCCTTGTGACATTTTAACGTACAGTGCGGCAACTAATGGACCCAACACCCAGAGAGGAGCCAACTCTTTAGAAACAGCTGCTCCATATTTGATATTCACGGCCAGATATGAGGGGATACTGCACATGAAATAAAATAATGAATTTGTAATACTACGGAAAAAAAAGTTATCAATTGGTTAATGAGGGATGAAAATGAAATTTTACCACAACAGCAGCAAAACAAAATCAACCATGGGAATACCTTACACTGGGACACAACTTACATGATGATAAAACTGCAACATTTTCCTTGGAATAAATATCAATCGAGTGAGGAGAAGGAAGGGTTCCTCACCCTTCACCATTGTTGCCAAAATATTATAGTTACAATACTTCTTTTTTTGGGAGACTACTACAATTACACTCTAAGAAAAACAATTTTTCAGTCAAGTTTTTGCTCTTCAACAAAAACACTTATCAAGATGATTACTGAAAGACTGGATGAGATGGTTTACAAAATTATATGAGACAATGGCCAAACTGTGAATGGTGATAACTTTACTCAACATGAAATTTTCACATGGATAGGTTATCTAATAACTTTCACAGGTAACAGAAAAATTAAATCACCTACTAGAGAGAGCATGGCCAAGCAAAGAAGAATTTTACATCCGGGCTCATGTTCTAATTACATGAGGTAAGTGTCAACATAAAGACTTCAACAAACAAAAGGACACAACCCGAGTAAGCAGGAAAGCAAGGGGATAAATAGAAGTGCTTACAAAATCAACAAGGGTATACTTATTGTAGCATCCAGACTCCAGAAGAAACACCAGACAGCTTTTAGAATGTTAAATCTTTCTTTCTGCTCTTGTGAAATTTGAGTTTCTGATGTCTCCGTTTCCGATGACCTTTCAACAGTTTGATCTACAGGTTGGTCTGGAGGCGGCATCCGTAGCAACACCAACCAGCTTCTGAATAGATTCTGTATGGTTGCAGAACCAGGCATTGACTCTGATTCTGAAGTGCAAGAAGCAGGGACACTTTGTGCCTTTGCAGACTCGGCTAGACTAGCTTGGCTATCTTGTGGTATATAAGAGAAACCAACAGAATTTTTCAAGGACTTTGAACCAGTAGGCCCACTTCGCAATTCATCATTCTGATTATTGCTTTTGAAGGCTGATAGCTTCAGTAATTTTTTCTTTGGTCCAATGATGAAAGGGCCCTTTAGCCTGAATGAAGGATATCTCATCGGTAAAACAAGAATGCAGTTTCAATGACAATCATTAGTTTCTACAGCTAAATCATTAGTTTCTACAGGAATGATGTTATAGGCCAAAAAAAATAAAACAGCAACACCATCTGCTGTTTAGCTGACAAAACATAACATGCAAAAGAACATCGATAACTTCCAATGGTTTATTTATGCCCAGAAACGATGCTATGTAACAGCATTATTCTGTGATAAGCTTTAAGATACCTCATTACAAAGAAACTGCCAACTAAAATTTCAAACTTTAGAAGCAAAAATATCACACCTTTCTCCCCACTTCACATTATGGTAACCGAGATACAAGTAAATTATATATAGCCTAAAATTTTAAGATGTAATCAATCATCTTTAGAATCATTCTCTCCTTAGAGAAAGTACATGCTTGCAGATCCAAAATAACATATTTTTGGTGAAACTCTATTAACCTTGACATATCAATGTGAAGCAAATTGAAACATGTTGTCAACTTTGTTAGCCTGGAACTGAAATTTAAATGTCTAACCGTGAAGAGGATCGGCACTTTAAGCTTATAAACCGCTCTTTAGGTATATCAGCATGATTTCGTGTCATAAACCGTCCCAAATTGCTATGCGTTGAGGGAAGTACTTTGCTCACAGAAGCCTGCAAGACAAAAAAAAAACAGCAGTTGATTAAACGAGGAAAGACCAACAAACAATTCTTAAATTAAGCAAGGAAGGTCATAAGGATGGCAAACATTCAAAAACTAAGCTTTCATCTTCACCACAACCCCAGCCACAAGCTCAAAATTAGTTAAGCAGATTAGAGGGGGAAAACGGTGCCTTTATGAAGGGGCAGCAGCATGATGAGCTTCCTGATTCAATATCCCAAGATAACACCCTTTCTTATGCACAAATACACATACATAAATTCTTAAAGAATTCTTAAATTAAACAAGGAAGGTTGTAAGGATGGCAACCATTCAAAAAACCAAGCTTGGGAACTTGCCAAAACCCCTGCTAGTCGCAAGCTCAAAACTAGCTAATCAAAGTAGAGAAATACTATGCATTTATGAAGGTGCAGCATTCCTATGCACAAACATTCACATATATGCTCATTCCAGCAGTATCTAATCACAAAAACACCCAAAGTTTGAATAGAAATACAACAACATAATCCCAAAGGACGAAATCAAAATCACCTGGGGAAAAGGAAGGTCGAGCTTGGAAGCCAGGTTGAGGAAATCGCGCGGGGGTTGAGCTATGACGGTGTTCATTGTGAGGCGCCGTCGTGGATTTGCAGAGAAATCGGGGAGAAATGGGTCCGAGATTTTATGTTTGAGCGTGCTTTTGTTTGGGTGAGTTTGGAATGGATAACGGGCGCTGGCGATGATGATGAGTCAATCGGAATGAGGTCGCCTCACTGTTGCCCATCTTTTGTCTTTAAATAATAATCTTCCTTCCTTCCTTCCTTCACGCCCCCGCGATATAAATACAGTGAAAATCTCATTATTTTCCAGCCTTTTTGTTCTTTTTAAAAGTCTAAAATGACACTTTATTAAGAGGTCAAAATCAAAGTTTCAATAAATTATTCTTACACTCTTATGACTGGGAATATAATAAGAGGTTTATAAAATAGAAATTCTCAAAAAAAACCGTCCACATTATAGACGGGACCGAAGAAAAAGGAAAAAAAATGTGCGAGGGATTGGTTGAAAAGAAACTTAGTATGCGGGGGGGTCTTTTGCAATTTTGTGAAATATGATTGATATAAATAAGAAATTTTCATTCTCTCTCCCCACTTTCTGATTTCTCCAGAACCGCAGCTCCTCATTCCTCTCCCCTAAATCCAAAACCTAATCTCTTCCATCTATGGCGGTTTTCCGATTCATATGTTAATTCAAGCGTGCGGAATAACTAGTAAGGTTCCTGATCTCATTAATTTGGTCTTCTTTGTCGATTTGTTCGCGGATTTTGTTTTCTGTTTTTGATTTGTTAGTATTCTGTGTTGTAGATCTGAGCGTCATGGTGTTCATGTTCATGTTTAGATGATTTGATTTGTTTAGATATTCGTGTTCATGTTTGTGCCTATAATGTGGACCTTATGTGCATAAATCCCCATTTTATGTTCTGTTTGAGGCATGAATGGCCAGATGTAAGGTTTGGTGTGTGAAAATTAGCTAGGGTAGCATGTTTAGATGTTCGTGTTCATGTTTGAGACTATAATGCGGACCTTATGTTCTTAAAACCCCATGTTCTGGTCTGTTTGAAGCATGAATGGCCAGATGTGAGGTTTGGTGTGTGTAAATTAACTAGATTAGTAGCATGTTTAAATGTTTGTGTTCATGTTTGGTACTATAATGTGGACCTTACGTGCTTAAAACTCCATGTTCTGATATGTTTGAGGCGTCAATGGCCAGATTTGAGGTTTGGTGTGTGAAAATTGGCTGGGGTAGCATGTTTAGATGTTCATGTTCATGTTTGAGACTAAAACGTGGACATTATGTACTTTAAATCACATGTTCTGGTCTGTTTAAGGCATGAATGACCAGATGTGGGGTTTGGTGTGTGAAATTGGATAGGGTAGCATGTTTAGATGTTCATGTTCATGTTTGGGACTATAATGTGGACTTACGTGCTTAAAACCCCATGTTCTGATCCGTTTGAGGCGTCAATGGCCAGATTTGAGGTTTGGTGTGTGAAAAATTGGCTAGGGTAGCATGTTTAGATGTTCGTGTTCATGTTTGGGACTATAATGTGGACCTTATGTACTTTAAACCACATGTTTTGGTCTGTTTGAGGCATGAATGGATAGATGTGAGGTTTGATGTGTGAAAATTAGCTAGGGTAGCATGTTTAGATGTTCATGTTTGGGACTATAATGTGGACCTTACGTGCTTAAAACCCCATGTTCTGATCTGTTTGAGGCGTCAATGGCCAGATTTGAGGTTTGGTGTGTGAAAATTGACTAGGGTAGCATGTTTAGAGGTTTGTGTTCATGTTTGGGATCATGATGTGGACCTTATGTGCTTAAAACCCCATGTTCTGATCAGTTTGAGGCATGAATGGCCAGATGTGAGGTTTGGTGTGTGAAAAATTGGCTATGGTAGCATGTTTAGATGTTCATGTTCATGTTTCTGCCTATTATGTGGAACTTATGTGTTAAAATTCCCATGTTCTGGTCTGTTTGAGGCATGAACGGCCAGATGTGAGGTTTGGTGTGTGAAAATTGGTTAGGGTAGCATGTTTAGATGTTCATGTTCATGTTTCTGCCTATAATGTGGACCTTATTTGTTAAAATCCCCATGTTTTGGTATGTTTGAGACATGAATGGCTAGATTTGAGGTTTGGTGTGTGGAAATTGGCTAGGGTAGCATTTTTAGATGTTCATGTTCATGTTTCTGCTATAATGTGAACCTTATGTGTCAAAATCCCAATGTTCCGGTCTGTTTGAGGCATGAATGGCCAGATTTGAGGTTTGGTGTGTGAAAATTGGCTAGGGTAGCATGTTTAGATGTTCATGTTCATGTTTCTACCTATAATCTGGACCTTGTGTGTTAAAAACCCCATGTTCCGGTCTGTTTGAGGCATGAATGGCCAGATTTGAGGTTTGGTGTGTGAAAAATGGTTAGGATAGCATGTGTAGATGTACATGTTCGTGTTTGTGCCTATAATGTGGACCTTATCTGCTAAAATCCCCATGTTCTGGTCTGTTTAAGGCATGAATGACCAGATGCGAGGTTTAATGTGTGAAAATTGGTTAGGGTAGCATGTTTAGATATTCGTGTTCATGTTTGGGACTATAATGTGGACCTTATGTGCTAAAATACTCATTTTCTTGTAGAAACAAATGCAGAGATCATAACACGGGTCGCCCAGTGAATGGTGCAGCCCAGTGAATGGTGCAGCCCAGTGAATAGTGATGGATCAGTGAATAGTGCAGCACAGTGAATAGTATGTCACAATGAATAGTAACTATTTTAAGTAAATTGCAATCAAGGGCCTCCTTGTTTTATTTTACAAGACCATTACTATATAGTCATTGGTCTATAATAAAGACGGTCTCTCCAAAGACTTTCTCATTTAAAATAGTTAATAAATTATAAAATTAATTCCTTTTTTGTATGTATTTTTTGAAAAGTGAATTTGTTTATTTTATTACTATATATATATCTAACAAAAGATATTATTAGTCAAATGTGATCATTAAAGACCTTGAAAAGTTCACTGTACACATTAATCTAAGACAGGGAAAGTATTAGTATCAAGATACGCGAACACTGAGTGTGGTAGAATTATAAACTCCTAATCATAATCTATTTTATTTTATAATGTCATTTGCTCTCAAACGCAACATCGATAGTTTAAAAACTCATACAAGAAGTGAAAGACTTTAGTGAAATGATAACATAATTTATTGACAATTAACTCCCAAACATAATAATAGTCAATATGGATATGCTTCGCAATATATAAGCAATCGAGTTTGGAAAGATCTATCTATACTATTAAAACAACAACTTTTAGAAAAGTCAAACCCCTCCTCCTTACGTCACATCAGCTTTTAGAGCTTTCTAAATTACGCCACATCAATTTTTAGAGCTCTCCTAAAAAAGACACATATTTTACATTTTTTCTTTTCCATGCGCATCTTTTTTAACCGTCAGTCTTTGCAATTTCACCGTTTTATTCTACCTCTTCGTCTTCTTCGATCATAAATTTTTCTAGAGAATTCTAGCTAATTCAATGCTTCCCAGTTTTCCATATGTCTAGATTCATTCTATTAGTTTCTCATATACTCTTCTAAAATTTATTTTTCCAAATACTTTTCCTTCTTCTTCTTCTTCCTTCTCTCCGTGAGTTCAATGCTTCCCTGCTGTTTCGGGCATAGGCCGTGCTATTATTCTGGTGAATATATTTTGATGTGTATAACTTTTATCATATGTATATTTTAACAACATTCTGTTTTTAAAGCATTCCTTTTAGATGGGATGCTCTCAAATAGTTGAACATAAAGTGCTCGATGAAATGTCACTAAGAGAGTTGTTCAAGAACGACAGATGTAGAGCTGGTCCTGTGCTATTTAAACTCGAGATGGAGTGGAATTTCTCCTTTTGGTAAATTCTTCTTTGTTAAAAAAACATAATTTAGACATCTCTTAAATTGTTTCTATCCTTTATTTTTTTAATTGTTGCAGGAAATAGTCTCAAAGTGCCTGAATTCATCATTTGGAATTGAAGCCAGCCTTATGAGCGCAGTGGTCATGGAACGGCAATGTATATTATGTATTCATTTAAGTACCTGGCATGAGTTCTGCATATGCAAATCATTTTTGAACTGATAAGTGACAACGTAGGATCTGTATACTTTGCTCATGCATTCCTCATGATTCTGTTTTGTTTTGTTTTCCTTTGACAAACATTATTTGGTTTCATTATTCAAACCAAAGTATGTTTTCTCTTGCTACTCTATGCATTGATTTTTGCTTTCATGTTTGATGTTTGTAGGTGAATGCTTTTAGGTCATCATGACCAGATCAGCTTCAGAAGATTGAAGGACTACCATGTTAGAATATCTGATGTGTAAGTTTGTTTTATGATTTTTGCGTTTTCCTTTCTGCATAATAACTTAAATGGTGTTGTTGATTTGTTTTTATCGATAGTTTTATAATAATTCATGACTGCATGGTTTTATACGGGGCTTGCTATCTAACAGTCGTTTGAACTGTGTGCAGATTCAGCCATGTCTAAGAAGATCACTTCAAACCACTTTTCAATTTGCAACAACTTTCAGAAATGTGGGGTTAGTTTCCAACGAGTTTCTTGTGCTATTTTTCTATATATGTTGCTCGGATCGGAGTTGTTGATCAATTATCAATAACTAGAGTGGTCATCCAATTCTTAGTTTTTATTTTTGTTGTTCATCCTACTTTTATGAAGCCGTTTCTTTAATATATCTAACTAGAGTGTTCCTTTTATTTCTTCTTTGTGAGTAAATTTCTAACTTTTACATTGGTACTCGCAGCAAGGTCCAAGAAATGCACTGCTACAATGCTTCATAAGAAGGGACTGCAGTAACCAGACTTATTAGCTTCATCTTAACTTAAATCAAGGTAGCCTGAGTAGCTAATTTCTCAGCGATCCTGTTTATGCTACATCAATACTTCTTTCTCCATCAGGTCACTGGTCAGAATGTAAGCCTTTTGCTGTATGTAATTAGCATCTAAATACCCTGTAAAAGTGTGCTTCGCCTATTTGTTCATGTCGTGGTTGTATGGAGGCTCCTGGTAATAACTTAAATCTGGTATTTTTATACTTTCCCCAACAGCTTCAACCTCCAATGAGGAGGAGGGCAAGTTCCTTTTATCTGTTTGAAGATGTAGACGGACACCATGTACAGATTATATTCTCTATCTAAATGCTAAAGTTGTCTCAAAGAATAGCAGTACCTGCATTGGAAAGATGAGGTAAGCTTTGCTAGCATTTGATCTAGCTAATGCTTACTCCATATCACAACTCAGGTTGCCTTACTGTTTTGTAATCCTTTTTAGCAGATCTAAAGTTTCCTATTTGAAATTGAACTTGAAATGTTGAGCACTGAAACTACACATCTTGCTTAACTTAGATTTTTTTTTTTAATCTTAGCATTCTAAGATAACTGTTTATTGTCTCACAAATTCCTACAAAATTTGTTTTATAGGTCTGTTAGATGGGAGCCACATGGGCATTGGACTTTTAGCTGCTCATTACCATGGAAACCTATTCTTTTAGGTATCAATTTTAAGCATTTCAGGTCTATTTGTGCTTTTGAGAGCAGTTTTCTGATGCAAATTTATATCTGATGGTTATTTGTTCAATTTCGTTATTAGGAATTTAATACATTTTACTACCTATCTCATAACGTATTATTTACTTTTGTCTGTAATTGTGGGAAAATGAGTGGAAACTTGCAAAGTTATAAACCCTCAGGGTTCGGATAGCTTTCTGTATTAAGTTTGTGTATGACTCTGTAAACTTCGTCAATCTCTATGTAATTTTGCTGCTACGGTAAATTTGATTAAAGCTGTCATTATGTTGAATTAAATGCTTCTTTTGCTGCTGAAATTGAGTCATATTAGATCTCTTATAAGTTGATAATGGAGTTGATTTTGCTTTTGAAATGGATCATGGTTAGGACTGGTTTGATGTTAAAGTTGAAGCTAGGGTTGTTTTGATGTTGAAGTGGAAGCTGATTTTTGTTGCAGAAATTTCAGGTTACTTTGCTGCTTAAACTGTCATTCCCTGCTCAACTTTCATTACAGATTGTTGTTAGAGTAGTGTTGGTTGATAACTTGATGTTAGAGTTAATTAAAAGCAACATTTATGCATATTGTGCCACACTGCCTTATGCTGTCATTTATTTTCCTGGTAGATTATATCTTATTGCTTTCTTTTCTTGGATTTTTTTGAGAGCAACATTATAATAATTCTTAGATCTTTTCTTGGTAGATTATATCCTACCTATACTATGTAGCATTATAAGTGCTTCTTCAACATATTCAAGGGGTGGTCAAGGAAAATCTCAGTGAAGTGGGGAATGGTGCAGATTACGTTTATATCATCACTACTGTATCTGGAATTGAGTAGCAGAGAGGTGGAAGATTCTGTCAAAGTGTTCAATAATTTCGAGGTCTAAGGCTGTGTTTCCTGGAACTCGATTTTTACTGGCTTATCTCAAAATGGTGTGCACATTTTGTTGAAGATGCAGTTGAATATCATTGAGATTGATCACTACACTTTGTCAGCTGTTCTAAGATCCTTCTCTGATCTAGGTTCGAGAGGAATGACTATCTCAAGCGCTCTGATAAATATGTATTCTAAGAAGAGAAATCTTGAAAAACAATTATCTCACTCAATTTACAACATCTTTTAATGATTCAAAGCTCTACTTTTTATCTAAACCAAGATAGAGATTATAACAAAATCTCAGTTACTGTTTATTGATTACATTGCTTATGAAAATTCATGCCTTTCTTTTGTCTATTGCAAACATAACATGCAAAATTCAGAACTTCATACATAACATACATGAGAAAATAATATCATTATTTTATTTGCATACATATAAATAAATACAAGTTAAACGAAGTGGATTTCATATCATTTATAATTATCTTTTTTTGAAAAAAATGCTTAAATGATCTTATTGTAGTATAATTATCTAATTAATATATTTATTAATCACTTTATTATAACTAATATTATTATCAATCAATTTTACCGTAAAAAAATTAATTATGATTATTTATAAGTAAATAGTAACCAGAAATACACTTTTGTGCATTCAATTGTTAAATGATATCCCGGACGTATGTATCTCCATTTTTGACTTTTGTATATAATATCATTTATAAAAATTACGAGTTGAAATAAAATGCACAATCGTACATATTAAAATGAACATGTCTAGATCTTAAATGCACACAATTATATTTGGAATACATTCCACGAATGAATGATATAGTTTAACCCGTGTATGATGTTATATGTAATGTTGTGCATGGAAGATATTAAGTGACGAGTATTGTGAATTTTTAAGAATTGATTGTTGTCTCTTTAAAAATTACCAATTATTTGTATAGTCAAAAAAAATTGTTATTCATATTTTTAAGAAAAAAACATGTACATCTACTTTAAGTAATAGTTGTTATTAACCTTTTTAAAGAATTATTATCAACCGTTCGTATACGATACACTGGAGATACATATAGTATAATTCTATTTAATTCATTTTTACCTGCAACTTATGTACATCATGAATATCATGATAAAATCACCAAAAACTTTAATTAGTTGGAAATTCTTTCACATTATACTATTGATGAATATTAATAATATTTTTGTTAAATCATACATTTATATAATAATGCTAAATAGATATAATGTTCATCTATATAAATCCGTGCATAGGCACGGGTATCATCTAGCAATGATATCATTAGACGACAAAATAGACAACCTAAAAAAAGTCAAATCACAATATACATGAGATAATCGGATAATCTAAAATAAAAAAGCGTATTGATAGTAATATGATATTCAAACTCTGCATGCTGAAAAGATAGTGATAGAGATCGGGATCACGATTCAAACTTTCCCTAAGACGTTAGAGGCTGCTCAAATCTCATGGACGTGATCGATAGATTATTATATGACAAACAGTTTGGCCATACATTGAGAAAGAAAAACCAACTGCAAATGAGCTTGCTATACTCAACCAGGTATTATTGATAGCTTGTTATGTTTTTTATACCTAACTAAATTGATTTTTATGGTCTCAACGTATGTCAAATACTTTTATCCCAACATTTAAAACAGTCCTAAAAACATATATGTTTAAAATTTTAACTTTATGTAAGGTAATAAATTCATATTTATTTTCATTCTCTTTATTTAAAAATTAATATCTAAAAATTTAAAGAAACACATGTAATCCTGGAAATATACAACGGAAAATCTGAAAATTTATTTTATGAAAAATGCATATTTTGAAAAGAAGATATGTATATTTTATCAAAAGAGAGTTTGAAAATCGATTAAATATTAGATATATATAACTTTTCAAGTTATATTTTTTTAACGAAAAATAAATTTAAAAACAGAAATTTTGGAAAAATATTCCTAGATTTTTTGGTATTTTTCCAACATTGTTTATGGTGCCGCGGGATTTTCCAAAAAAAAAAAAAAATTCCAGGAAGAAATGGAGAATGGCTAGCTGATCCAGCTCTAATCCAAGCAGAAATGTTAAATCACACGAAACAGATTCTGATGCAGTAGGATTTTTATCCTGCAATGGATGATTTTCATGATTCCTTGGAGGAAATGCTGCAAAGGGTATCTTTTAAATTGTCGGTCATCAAAAGGGAGAGATGGAGAGGCAGTTCTCAGAAAAAGAAATTTGGGAGGCGATATCAAAGATGAAACCTTGGTTTGCACCAGGTACAACCCTCGATGATTTTGTAAATCCAACTGGAAAGCAATTAAGGAACCTTTAATCCAGGCAATTCTTGAGTTTCAAAAGAGAGGTTTACTTAATAGAAAGTGTAATGAAACTCTCATAGTTTATATTCCAAAGGTTAAGAACCCCACTAGACCAATAAATTTCAGGCTTATTAGCCTCTATCAAGTGCAATATAAGATAGTTTCCAAGATAATAGCTAATCTAATAAAAAAGGTAATTGATTCTTTGATTTATCCAACCAAAGCGGTCTCATCCCAGGGAGATATATAGGAGAGAATATATTTATGGCACATGAGTATGTTGACGCCATCAGAAAGAGAAGGACCGGAAGAAAGTCATGTTCTGTAATTAAATGTGAATTGAATAAGGCATATGATAGATTGTCATGGAATTTCTTGTTTAAGGTGCTGGAACACATGAATTTTCCATCAATGGCTGGAAATGATAAGACAGTGTGTGTCATCTGTGTCTTATAAAGTTTCGGTAAATGGTACCATCTTTGAGGGATTTGTCCAAATAAGGGAGTAAGACAAGGATGTCTATATCGCCATACTTGTTTATTCTTTGTCAACAGGTTTTCTCTTCGGCTCTAGAATTTGCACAAAGCCCAGGGGTACCTTGGGTTTTTCAATCAGCCGAAATGGTCCAAGACTCTCGCATTTGATGTATGCAGACGACTGTAATGGTTTTCTGAAAAACCCCTGAAACTAATGTTTGACTGCTTGCTCAAAGATTAGATAGTTATACAAGACATTCTGATCAGAGAATTGACTTTGACAAGTCCTCAATTTACTTCAGTCCAATACACAACCAGAATAGAAGAGCTGGATGTCTAACACGATGCACATACACGAGACATGCCTTCCCGGGAAATATCTTAGACTTAATATACTGGGAGTTAAAAGAAGAAAGCAAATTTGCAAGGATGTAGTGTCAAGAGTGAATAGCAAAATTAGTAGATGGAAATAAAATGCTATGTCATTAGTGGACAGAATCACCCTAGCTAAATTTGTGCTGCAAACAATCCCAAATTAAATAATGGGAGTGTACAGATTGCCGAAGGAACAACTGAGGAGTTGGATAAAATAGTCAGGCAATTCATATGGCATGGAGACACAGAGGACAAATCGATACATTGGAAGAACTGGTCAGTTTAGTGCTCGCCTAAATCTCAAGGTGGTTTGGGGTTAAGAGCGGCAGAAGAATTTAATCAGGCCTTATTAGGGAAGCTTGCTTGGAAGGTGTTGGTAGACAAGGAATCATTATTCAGCAGGATCTTGAGGGCTAAATATTGCTCAAAGTTGTCCTTACAAGAGCTTAGGCAAAAGCCTGGAGATTCTTGGGCGTGGAAATCTCTTCTTTGGGAAGCAGAGTTGTTAAGGGGAAAGGTCAAGTGGCAGATAATGAACGAGAAGAATTTAGACGTCAAAGAGGATTAGATACCGGGGACTTTAAATCCTTTGCCAAATCAAAATTCTTGGGCGTGAAGTTCAGACATGAAAGTGATGCACATTTGATTGACGACAACCAGAATTTGAGGGAAAATCCGATTAACACAATCTTCTCGACAAGGGTGGCGCGAAGAATTTTAAGTATACAACTTCCCAAGTTCGGTGCTAGCTTACAACAGAATAAGATTTTAAGGTGTGGGTCAAACAAAGGGGATTATGAAATTAAAAGGGGACTAGTTAGCACGTCATCTTAAGATGCAAACACTGCCTCAAACCAGCAGTAATACTGAACACACTAATGATCCTGTATGGAAGAAAATTTGGCCCATAGGTCTATCTCAAATAATAATCATGATTGTATGGATGATTCTAGCAAAATCTCTACGTTCAGCTGAGTGGTCATTCAAAAGAGGAAACATCTCAGATCCTTTGTGTAGAATATGTTATGATCATATTGAATTAAAAGTAGCGAAATATTTAATCTATCCCAACACATCAAAGAAACTGATAATACGAATCTGTGAAATCTCTCGTTTTTCAATAATTATTAGTTTATACTTCTATTTTAGTTCAATTCGATTATTATTTTCAGAATAAACCAAATCATAATCGAAATACAAAATGGGAGAAGTACGGAAAAAAATCATATGCGTAATACAAAAGATGAAAAGATATAATTATAATTGGAACCAATTAAATTCAAAAAGGGCGAAGTGAAATATGAAACTAAAAAATTGGATCAAAATTTGGACAAAAAAAAAGAAGAGAATAAATATTTAATATTAACTAGCATGGTTTAACCGCGCTTTGCGCGATTTTTTTGTAGTAATGCTTATGCCGTTATGCATAATTCGATACATTCCTAAATGCTAAATATTAGCATGAGAGGAATATAAACCACTTAAACTGATGCTCTTGGCGAAATTCAGATTTTGGCCATATTTCTCCATATTTGTGCTGATGGAGATCGAGATCAAAGTAACAAAATATTAAATTTGTCCACAAAATATCAAAGAAACTAAATAATAATCTCCCCAATTTCTCAACAATTATTAAGTTATACTCATATTTGAGTTCAGTTCAATTATAATTGAATATAAGGAGAACTAATAAACCAAATCATAATAGAAACATTAAATGGAAGAAATTATTTATATATTAGAAGTTAAAAATTGATTAGGATTTAAATTTGTATAGAATATGTTAAAATTTTACTTTAAGAAATGAGGTGAACGAAATACTTTTATAAAGGAATGAATATATTCGAAATTTATTAGGAATTAAATTTGTATAAAAAATGCTAAGAATATTTACCTAAAAAATAGCAAACCAAATTTTAGAAAAAAAAAATTATTCACTTTTTATTAATATTAACATATGGATAAAAATAACATAGAATGTAATTTTTTTAAAACAGTGCTTCAAAATAAAAACAAGACCTAATTGAAAAAGATAATACACATCTTCAATTAAATTGGACTAGTTTGAACTGGACTAATTGACATAAAATATGGAGCACATACGTAAGAAGTAATGTGTAAGCGGACATTTTACCTATATTTTTTTATTTCAAAGCAAAAGGCTGGCTGAAAATATCTAGCAATGCGTGGAAAACAGCCATTTCGCGCAAATGGGTTTGATACAAAAACTGTGGATTAACCATTCCTTCTTTGCATGTGGGAATCGAAAACTCCACACACTCCAGACTTTTCTTATCACCCTCATAAAATATTGCTCCGACCACGGTTTTGTTCATTACATTAATCCATCCCTGTCTCTATGTATAGGTACACAGTTTTCTTGTTACTTTCCAACCATTTTTGCATTCCTTGGTCCGAATACTGCTCAACACGACCTCTGTTTCGATCTTCATTCAACCTTTATATATACACTTTTCCAGATTTTGTTTCAGCTCATAATAACTTGTGCACTCAAATATCATTTGACTATGAAGGCCGAGCGTTGTTCCAGTCTGGTCGATCACGGCTACATGGGAGATGCGGACAGTAAGATTAAGGTTATAAAGAAGAAGAAATGTAGCAGCAGAAAGTCGGTTGTTCATAGACCACTGAGGAATGTGAACCATGGTCATATGTTGAGCTTGCTGCAGCGCTTGTTTTTGCTGTGCCGACACGCGTTCAAAGGTGCCGGCTGTGTTCCTTCTCCGACCGATATCAGGAGGCTCTGCCATACCCTAGGTAATACATCGAACTCATCTTTCATTACAAGAATCACAAACATAAAATTCCTTGTGAATGTTCTGATGAATCTGATCTTACATAGGATATAATAATCTTAAGAATATTAGGTTTGTGGTAGAAAGCTTCCTTTCGTAGTTGTTGAGGTAATTTTGATTGTGCATTAGTTGCTGAGGTGAGTGTCTTCTACTTTAGGTGTTATGAAGCCAGAAGATGTAGGGCTTAATAGAGATGTGCAATTCTTTAAGCCAAAAGGGGATTCCGAGGCGCATCCTCGGGTAGCTTACACAACCATGTACAAGTGCAACAATTTCTCGGTAAGTAGTCCTTTTCAGTTAGCCTTGTGAAATTTAGTTGTTAACAAAGTTTCCTCTGCAGTTGTGCATCTTCTTCCTTCCAGAAAATGCTGTGATTCCCCTTCACAACCACCCCGGGATGACCGTGTTGAGCAAGCTTTTACTAGGGAAAATGCACATCAAATCCTACGATTGGGTTGTCGATCCTGCAGCAACATCAGACAATCCAAATGCAGTGAAAATGGCGCGGTTGAAGGCCAAGGGCGTATTTGAAGCCCCGTGCGACACTTCAGTTCTGTATCCGACATGTGGAGGTAATATGCATGAGTTCAGAGCTATAACTCCGTGTGCTGTGCTTGATGTCATTGGACCGCCATACTCCAAAGATGACGGCCGAGACTGCTCCTATTATAGGGACACTCCTTGTGACCCTACATATCAAGACTGTGCTTGGTTGGAGGAGATTCAAATGCCGACCGAGTCGGAGATGGATGAGATCCAGTACATGGGGCCTAGGGTTTCATCATCTAGTACATTGTATGCACATACTCTTTAGTTGCATACTTTTGGTCATTTCATATAAATCTAAGACTTGATATTATAAATCAAACTACATTTACCAGTCCTTCTACAAATGCAATGCCTTCATTGACAACAGAATTACAATTCATAGTGTATTATTGAAGGGTAATTTTGTCTTTTCTAGCCCTACGACATCACCTAACGTCGTCGGTCTTTTAAAAACAAAAGAGAAAAAGTAGTGTGAGTAAAAATCCATGCACAAGCGGTGGAAGGAATAAAGGGCTCTTACAAGGCATCTTTCTTTTTTGTTTTTTGCTTTTGTAGTATGGGATTCATGACTCATTCTGGACCAACTGAGAGAGACCCTTTAAGGTCCTAAAGCAGGCATTTAAATTTATTGTCGGTTTCTGACACTTAAAAGTGTAGCAAACAACGTGCTCCAGAGCTGCCTATCAAAGAATGAGTGCTCGTTGTTTGCTCACCAAGTTGTGGATAAAAAGTTAAGGTTTTGTTAATGCAGCCTTAATTTTGAAGATACTTAGGAAGTTAGGAATCCTTGTTATTACTTCATTTCAAGGCAACCTGTGACCTTGTTTAGTCATTAGTGTGCAACTATGTGTGAGTAAGAGTGTGAGCATACATAATTCTGGGGTTCTCTTTAATGCAGGATTACTTTGTTGCTTAGAGAATGATAATGGGAATCATAAGATCAGGAAGCTATAAAGTGTTAGCAGTGTGTCTAGTGGTGTCAATCTTAATCTCCTCGTCCGAGCAACGCCGAGCGTCTGAATCCGATGTTGTTTTAAGGATTCATCATCTCTTGCATCTCCCAGTTAATCCGAGGTTATCGAGAAATGCAACAGACCTCTGCAGTTCAGAATCAGGTTCATCAGGTTCTGCTGTTTCAGTAGTGTGCTATGGCAAGAGTATAACTCAGTTGCATATCATAGGCAACACAAGTACTCGGAATTTTTCTGTCGAGTCCTTAGTAAACACAGTTGTTAAACTTGGTGGTTTGAAGGTGCTGAAGCTGGTATCTCTTGGTTTATGGGGTGCATTGCCGGAAAAACTCTCCCGGTTATCGTCCCTGGAAATACTCGATCTCAGCTTGAATTTCTTGTATGGTCCTCTTCCTCAGGGAATGCTGTCAATGCCAAGTCTGCAAGACCTCATTGTTGATGGCAATGACTTCAATGGCAGTTTTTTCCCACAAGGTCTGACTTCACTTTCATCTTTGAAAGTTTTGAGTGCCAAGAACAATTCTTTTTCCGGATCTTTACCCGATTCGCTACAGAGTTTACAAAGCCTCAGAGTTCTTGCATTGTCTAACAACAACTTCTCTGGAGAAATGCCTGATCTCAGTGATCTGGTAAACCTTCAGGTTCTTGACCTGGAAAACAATGCTCTTGGTTCTAGGTTTCCTCGAGTAGGTAGCAAAATTGTAAGGCTGGTTTTGAGGAAGAACAAGTTTAGCTATGGGATTCCTGATCAGATCAGGTCATGTTATCAGCTCGAGCACTTAGATGTGTCCTTGAACAGTTTTGTAGGACCGTTTCCATCTTACTTGCTGTCTAGGCCTTCGGTTTCTTATCTCGACATCGCTGAAAACAGATTCACAGGAAAGCTTTTCGACGACTTATCATGCAATGGCGGCCTCAAGTTTGTAAACCTGTCAGCTAACCTGCTGACTGGTATATTGCCTAGCTGTCTAGCTTCCAGTTCAACAAGTATGGTTGTGGAGTATGAAGGTAATTGTTTAGCAGCTGAGGATGAGCCTCAGAAGCCTTATTCATATTGTCAGACTGGAGCTTTGGCAGTGGGGATTCTGCCTCGTCACAAAAGGCGAAACCAAGGTTCAAAGCTAGTCATTCCCTTGAGTATCTTGGGGGGTCTAATAGGAGCCATTGTGCTTATTCTTCTAGCCTTTGTACTGATAACTAAATGTCTCACGACGAAGTCAGTCCAGAAGAAGCCGAGAGTGATTCAAGAAAATGTATCAGCAGCGCACACCTCAAGGCTACTCTCGGATGCAAGTAAGTTTCCCTTTCAGTTTAGTGCAGAAAAAGAGCAAGAATCCATGAATTTTTATTTTTTTTTTGTGTAGTTTTTGAATGGTTTATAATGATGATTCAGGAAATATAACGCAAGCGATGAAGTTAGGGGCTCTTGGTCTTCCAGCTTACCGGACTTTTTCACTGGCGGAGCTTGAGGAGGCAACCAATAACTTCCACACATCAACTTACAGAGACAAAGGATCTCACAATCAGGTATTTCTCTGCCTACAATAACTGTGTAAATGATGTTCTTTTTTCAAAATTGGCTCAAATATGGATTTTTTTTTAAATTGACTTAGGTGTACATTGGTCGACTAAATGATGCTTCACGCGTCGCTATTAGATGCCTGAAAATGAAAAAGAGGCAGAGTGCTCAGAGTCTAATGCATCACATAGAGCTAATATCGAAGCTCAGACACCATCACTTGGTCAGTTCTCTCGGGCACTGCTTTGAGTTTTACTTGGATGATTCAAGTGTGAGCAGAATCTTCCTTGTCTTTGAATATGTTCCAAATGGTAGTTTAAGGAGCTGGATATCAGGTGAGCATAGTGTTATCGGTTGTCATTTCTCTGTATTTTGCTGTGAAACTGATTTTGGCAAACGGTTTGCAGATAGGCACAGTCCAAGGAAACTAAACTGGGGGCAGAGAATTTCTGCAGCTATCGGTGTAGCCAAAGGCATACAGTTTCTCCATGGAGGCATCGTACCTGGTATCTTTCCAAATCATCTGAAAATGACCGATGTATTACTGGACCAGAACCTAGTAGCAAAAGTTAACAGCTATAACTTGCCTTTGCTGGCTGAATGTGTAGAAAAGGTTTCAAACTCTCAATTGTTCGGTTGAAAAGTTCAGGGATCGATATCTGAAGCTTCTTTGTCTTGCAGGAAACTGGTGAAACTTCTAATCCATCAACAGAATCCAGGAGAACGAGGTCTGTGTTAAAGACTAGGATAGATTTTTGGAATTCCCGTAGTTACATATCAAAGCTGAATGTTTGAAGTTTCATAAACTACAGGGTTAAGCATCAAGAGAAGTTGGATATTTATGACTTTGGAGTAATACTGCTAGAAATTATCACTGGAAAAGCAATTAATTCCAAGAACGAAGAAATGATTCTCAAAGATCAGGTACAAAATGGCATTTTCTGGTTAATAATATCTTTGTCATTGTATCTATTCTCACATGATTTAGAAACAAGATGAAATGTATTCCTAGCATCTGACCTTTCTATGTTCATGCCAAGCAGTTACAAGCAAGTACAGCAGCAGATGAGGTGTCCCGAAAGAGAGTAGCAGATCCAGGTGTTACAGCAGCATGCTCAGATGAATCATTAAAGACGGTGATTGAAATCTGCTGCAAATGTCTTGACGTGAATCCCATAGATAGGCCTTCCATCGAAGATATTCTTTGGAATCTGCAGTTTGCTGCTCAGGTTCAAGATGGATGGAGAGGTGGCGGCGAATCCTACAGCAGTGATGCCTCTCCAGTTACAGTAACATCCTTCCAGCATCCTCATATACGCCTTTCAGTTCCACATTGTTAACACACTTTCTCCTCCTTGATTTCTTCCATATTTTCTGCAAACTGAGGCATCGGGATTGTCCACCCTGTTCAAGTGTTTAAGAGGATTTAGGGGCAAATAAGTCAACTTTGGGCCAGTAGTCCATCCATGACCTATAAAAAAAAGTAGATAGCTTCAGTATGATGTACATGCTCTACAGACTACAATGCAATACTTATTATTCTACTTTTTAACCGCATCAGTACTCTGGAGTGCAAACAGAATGACTACATGTTCTGCTAGTTAGATTTTTCATCCTAAACTAAATGTCGGCTTAGAGCATATTTTCTGGCTGTCAAACAATGTCAGATCAGCAAGACAGCAGTACTAAATTCTAGATCTGAATTCTGAAGCCTAAAAGATTATCCCTCTTCATATAAGATAACGAGCATGTGGATCTAACTAAAGAATCCTGGAACAGCAACTTGATTTGAAATACAGGAATTCACATGTCCTACTATTCATAGTTTTGTACTTGAGCTATCATGTAGTACTAAATAAGAAGACAAAATGTGCTCATAAATTTTATGTGATTGCAGTATTAGTTGAAGTACATATAAGAAAGAAATCTCAAAGGATAAATTACCATCTCATTCCCCGTTGTATTTCATGTATTCTCCGAAGGCAGAATGCCTTGACAGCAAGAACTGCCACAGTAACAAGGTAATCCTTGCTTCTTAAGCCTGACATCTCCATAACTGAAGCTAAGCTCCTCGCCGATATGAATATCTCTAGAAGCAAAAAGGCAGATGCGGGGCATTAATGACCCCGATGCTCGAACTAGAACTGAATTCAGATTACCACCATCACAGGAATGATTGATGAATCTAGCGACATTCGCAACTCTAGTGGCATCAATATTCGTCCTCATACACACATCTCTGGATGGAAGGTGTTCCTTTACAACTAAAAGTGCAGGAGACACCTGGTCACTTATTGCACGGCTGTCGTATAACTTCTGCCTTGATTGTGCTTCTTTAGTGGTCAAGAGTTCACCTGTCAGGAACAATTGGCATGCCAAAGAAAATTAGAACAGCAGAATGTCATAAATTGCTCCGCTTACGCAAAGCGAACTAGTTATTTATACAAGCAAAAACAGCCAAATATTATTCTGGAGATCAAACAAGATTTTCCAACTGTATGGACAATCTAGTAGACAAACTGTCGGGAATATTGGAATATCAGTTCTGTTTCTCTACATCATCAATATTTTCTCCTCACGGATCATATCCATTCCATGGCCACAATCCTAAGCCATTCTATTTCCCAAATGCTAGTTTAATTCAAAATCAACAATTTAAGCATGAATTTTACGAGAGCTAGCATTACACAATATCATACTTATCTATAGCTATAAATGCAATACAAATAGTTAATAATAAGCGATTATGCAATTCATACTTATCTATACCAACGAAAGCAATACAAACAGTTCATAAGAAGCTAAATCAAGGAAAAAAGAGATTTTACCAGCATATTCGCAGACGAACTTCCCACTTGGAATGAACTCCGCAGCATGCAAACACCAATACTTTCTACTATCCTTAACAATCTCCACCTTCACCAGAACCCCTCCTTGAGTAACCCGGTTCCCACAATCTATCCCACAACCGCAGCTCGGCCCGCACTCCAAGCCCGCACCTCCCTCGCCGTCAAAACACGGGCACCCCAAAGCCCTCTCGCATCGTCCATTGCACTGGCACCCTTCAGCACCGTTGACCCGGAAAATAAACGGGTCAATAGGGCAAAACCTAGCGTCAAGATCATCTGCAAACCCCCATGGTTGGAAGCTCGATGGCGAAACGGAAACCGTCTGGATTGGGGTGTAGGTGAAGTAATAGTACGGCCTGCGATCGACTCGGTTGATGAAAGGGATTGGGTTTCTCTCGAAGCCTCTGCCGGCGTTGGAAGCTCTTCTGGTAGTGATGCATCTGGCGATATTTCGAACGGTCTTGCAGGTGGATGAGGATGATGCCAGGTCGGCGGGAGAAAGGTAGGGAAGGATGAGCTCTGCAAGCTGCAGAAATGGATGCAGCTGGGTTTCCGTTTCGCTGTGGCGGCGTTTCGCCTCCATTGGAGCTTCTTTTATGTGAGTGATGTGAAGATCGGGGGGGTGCATGAGCAGACGTCAATCACAGAAGTGGATTGAGCTTTTTAAAAAAAAATTGGAAGTCGATAGAATTTATATTTTGATAGCAAAACACGGTCTAATTTTATTTTATTTTTGAATTAAATCCACTTTAGAAGTAGTGGGAAATATTATAATGCTCCCAAAACCTGAGAAAAAGCCTATAAAGGCATTGTATATTTACAATTACCTTATAAAGGTAACTTCAAAAAACCTCCAAAAGAATAAATAATGAAGAGGAGTTTCCTCTCTAAACTACAACTAACTACCAGCTTAACCTAGTGCTTTGAAACCTATTAGAGAATTGCCTATCAATACTCAGAGCGGTACCAAAGCCATGGAAGAAACTAAGTAGTGATAGGAGCAAAAATATATCAGTAGTGAGGCAACAGTGACAGATCCTAAGTGCAAAGTTGTGACCCAATGTCTGGATTTGTTTCAGTTGATGTTCCATGGAACAATCTGTAACAAAAGAAAGAATGAGTTGCATCCAAACTAAGAGATCCTCAGGGTGGGAGTTCCAATTTTATCCAACAGAAGCAAACCTTGTATAAAAGGAGGGAGCTGTTGGAAGTGCAGTGGCTTATATATGTTATGTTTATAAGCATGCTTGACCAATGAATCAGCTGGAAGATTGCCTTGTCTTTTAATGTGGGAAATGTGATCAGGATCTCTCATAGAAAAAGCAAGCTCAAAGAGGTTCCAAGGAGCTAAGTATGGCTGTTGAATAGCCTTGATTGCCACCAGACAGTCAGATTCAAGTGTGTGTGGTGTCTGCAGTGGAGCTGCTACCTCCAATCCTTTTTGGATAGCTAAGAGCTCTTCATGGAGTGGAGAAATTGCTGGAGATAGAAACAGTTGGAGGAGATAAGGTCTCCAGATTGATTTCTGATGATCACTCCAATACCTGCAAAATTAGAAGCATGCCAGATGCATCTACACTAATTTTTATACCACTTATAGGGGGTGACCATGCAATACTTGATGGTTGGCTGTGGGGGTCTGGAGTGCAATGGTAGGAAACATAGATTTACTAGTTCCTTATCAAATTCAGAGATAGTAGAAATAGGCCTAGCCGTGTAAATGGCAAAAACATAATCCTTAATAGCTTTTTTAAGACAGTCTGGATTAGGGATGATGTTTTCATAGATGTAGTTATTTCTGGCCTTCCAGATGAACCAAACAATGACTGAAGGGACAACTCTAAACAGATTAGACTGCAGTTTACTAGAACCAATAAAAGACCAGTAAAAAGATAATTTGTCCCACGGATTGTCAAAATGTATGTCAGAAGTACCAACCAAATAGTGGAAAAAGACCACATATTTAAAGCTAGATTACATTCACTAAAACAATGTTCTAGTGTGTCACAGTGATTGCAAAAAAGGCATTTTGATGGTAAGTTAAAACCCATTCTAACTAGGACATCAGCAAATGGTAGGAAACCATTAATAAGTTTCCATGTGAATATACTTATCTTTTTCTGAAGCCTGGGGTTCCACATTCCTGCCAGGGAAGTTGAAACTTGTCTTGAGTGCTTCAGAGCATTATAAGCTGATTTGAAGGAGAAATCCCCATTTGTACCTGGCTTCCATATCAACCTGTCATTACAACAGACTAAATTCTGCACAACTCTGAGAATATCAGAAGGCCAAAAGGATATATACTGAAGTAATTGGTCTCTATTATCATGAAATTCTTTCACAGTAAAGCTAAGAGGGAGTTCAGGGAAGCCATTAGGAGCTAAGTTAATTAGACACCCTAGGCATGTCCAGTTAGAACTCCAGAAGTTACAATTTCCTCTCCCTACAATAACCTTTGTGAAATTCTCAGCATAATGGTTAACTGAAATAATTCTCTTCCAGGCTGGAGAATTTTTATATGATGGAGGCAGTAACCATAAAAACTGTGACCATAATGTTAAACCTAGTTGGAATTTCAACCACAGTTTTATTAAGGTAAAGGCTAGTATAGACTTTTCCATGTAAATATTGAGTATATATATGAGAGCCAGGGCTACCACATTGGTACGTTTTTATCATTATCTGTACATGGTATCAAGAGTTTAGATTCTTAAAACAAAAAGAAAAATCTCAGTTTTTTTTCTCCTCTTCTTCGATGGAAAACATCCCGTCGACAGAAGGATCATACCTGCCGCCGTTCAATCAGCCTGTCGATAGTTCTCTTCATCAGGCTGGGGCAGTGCCCAGTGATATCCGATCAACTTCCGCTGCCACTGCAACATCTCCAATTGAATCAGTTATAACTGATTCGTCGCCGTTGCTTCAATCGGAGTCACCGATGTTTACCCCGGCTCGATCACCGCCAGCGGCATTGCTAAGATCTTCAGCCGACCATCCTCCAGGCGTTGCCTTCACCGACGTTCTGGGATCACAGTTTTCAAATGACGGAATCGCTGCAACAGGCGTCGTCAACACGGCAGGGGAAAGCAGGTTGCAGGGCGCGTGGATCTCACGCGCCCCAGAGCCCTCCTTTGAGCCAGGCGCGTGGGTCACACGCGCCCAAGGCGCGTCCCAAGGCCCAAGCTCGTGGATGACACTCGCTCCAGACGCATCACTCAGTTTTGGCGCGTGGAATGCACGCGCTGACGCGCCCATCACAACAGGCGCGTGGGTGCCACGCGCCCCAGACCAGGCCCTCATCTATGGCGCGTGGAATACACGCGCCGATGCGCCGCCAACTTCTGGAGCGTGGGCTACACGCGCCGGCTCGGCTCCGGTTCAACAGAGCTCCTATGGCGTTCCGTTTCAGCAGAATCAGTTCGCCACTGCTCCGTTTCAGCAGAATCAGTTTGTAGCCGCTCCATTTCAGCAGAATCAGTTTGTAGCTGTTCCGTTTCAACAACTCCAGCAAGGTTTCTCCTTTCCACACTTGTCTGCTCCAAATCCATCCAATTTAGTCACGATTCAACTGTCATCTCCAGAAGATTACTTGCTTTGGAAGACTCAGATTACTTGTCATTTGGTATCACACCAGCTACTCGGCTTTGTTGATGGTACTATGTCTCTCCCCACTCCTTTTATTTATGATGCCAATAGGAGTATGATTCAAAATTCACAATATTCTGAATATTTACGTGTTGATCAACAAGTTAAAACTTGGATATTTGCTACGATATCTCGTAATGTATTTGTCGATGTTCATGAGCTGCACACTTCGTGATATTTGGGTTCGTTTACAGTCACGTTTTATGCAAGCTAGTATGGATAAATCTATGGAGTTGAAGGGTAGACTAACTAGGTTAAGAAAGGCTGAATCTCAGTCTATGGATGAATATTTGCGTGATGTTAAGATGTTAGTAGATTCTCTTGCTGCTATCAAGTGTCCTGTCTCCAATCATGACTTGGTTCAGTCAACACTCTTTGGTGTGGAGGGTGACCCTGATTATGCTCATTTGGTGACTACTATGATTCATTACCCACTTGAGCTGAGTTTCAATGATCTCCGTCCCAATTTGTTACTCCATGAGCAACGTCTGAAACATTCGAAGGATCTTGCTGAGACTTCTTCCCATGCACTCGTGGCACTACAGTCATCTGGTTCCTCGTCTACTGGATCCAAGAGTTCAGGGGGTGGCAAGAATAAGAACAAAAACAATCGCAACAGAGGAGGTCGTGGTAACAATAATCGTGGAAATTCAAAACGCTCAGAAGGATCAACGGTAGGCAGTGGAGCTGCAAATAACAACAGAAATCGTAACAATGGTATGAGTAATATTTCTGATTTGTCATGTTCATTATTGCCTTTCACCAACTGTGTTACTAATAATGCGTGCTCAGCAGGAAGTAATTCATCCAATGGCAATTTTAGCTCTACTCCCTCTCCCGATTCTTGTTGTTTCTATCTTACTCCAGGTCATGTCGCACGGTTCTGTCCTCACGGATATAATCCAAATTTTGTGCCCCCTGGTCAAGATAGTGTTACTAGAGCCTTCGCTGCCCTGTCTGTTGGTGGTGAAGCAAATGACTCTGTCTGGTATCCGGATTCCGGGGCTGCTTCGCACATGACTCATCAAGAAGGTAAACTCTCTTTTACAGCCCCATATCATGGTTCAAGTTCTGTTGTTGTTGGCGATGGTACCACTCTCCCAATTAAACATGTTGGTAAAATGGAAATTCAAACACCCTCACGCCCACTTAGCTTATCCTCTGTTTGTCATGTCCCTGGTCTTAAACATAATCTCCTCTCTGTCAATAAGTTGTGTAAAGAAAATGCATGTATTATGAGTTTTGATGATTCTTCTGTTTGGGTTAAGGACAAGGAAACGGGGGAGGTGCTTCTAGAGGGGGCCAGTAAGAATGGTGTCTATCCAATCCAACCAGCGTTTGTGAGTCCTCAGTCATCCGTACCTGCTTTTCTAGCCACTAAGGAGTCTGGTGATATTTGGCATGCTCGTTTGGGTCATACATCTTCTAGAGTTATAGGGAATTTGATTTCAAGTAATAAAATTTCATGTACTTCGAAATTTCATGACGATTGTGTTTGTTGCAAATTGGGAAAAATTCATCGTTTACCTTTTGAACCAGTTCAACATTCTGCTCCATATCCCTTATATATGATTCATAGTGATGTTTGGCAATCTCCTGTATTATCAAATCAGTCTTTTCGATATTATGTTGTGTTTGTTGATGATTTCTCACGTTTTTCATGGGTTTATCCTTTACATAGAAAATCCTAGGTTTACTCACAATTTCAAAAATTTCAAAAGATGGTTGAGAATCTATTTAATTGCAAAATTAAGATTTTCCAAACTGACGGAGGTCGTGAATTTGATAATTCTTCTCTTCTCCAACATTTTACTGAATGTGGAATCATTTTTCGTAAATCATGTCCCGGCTTTCAAGCTCAGAATGGAGTTGCTGAACGCAAACACCGCCATCTCATTGAAATGGCGCGCACAATGCTTGTTCAGTCAGATCTTCCTGCTCAATTCTGGGTTGATACCGTGTTTCAAGCTGTTTTTATTGTTAATCGTTTACTAAGCTTGAACTTAGGTGGTGTGTCTCCATTTGAAAAATTGTTTCATCGTTCTCCATCTTATGATTTTTTTAAAGTCTTTGGTTGTGCTTGTTTTTCTCTTCTAATGGATCCTAAAATCAACAAATTACAACCTAAATCAAAAAATTGTGTTTTCATTGGTTATGCATCTGATTATAAGGGTTATAGGTGTCTTGATCCTCTCACTGGTCGAGTTTATGTTAGTTGTCATGTTCTTTTCCATGAAAAACAATTTCCCTATCGTAGTCTCCTTCCTTCTCAGTCGAGCTTACCTTTTTCCTCACTGCTTGATCTTTCTAAGGGTTGGTCGCCTACTGTGGTGTCTACGGGATCTAGTTCGTGTACTCAGTTAACATTCCCGTCATCTTCTTCTCCAGTGTCTCCTCCTCCTATCACGTCTCTAGTATGTTCTGTTGAGTCACATCCTATCTCGCCCTCTTCCACGTTGCCTCCTAGCTCACCTCCAGTTACGATGGATCCTGTGTTGCCAGAAATTGTGGATAGGTCGAGTTCATTGTCTAGCCCAGTTAATGAGTCAGTCTCTCCTGTCTATCGATCTCCCGCGTCTAGCCCGGTTCATAGTCCGGTTGTATCTGCGTCTCCTGAGCTTCGATCTGCTGATTCCAATTCCTCTCCGTTATCGTCTAGTGTACCTTCCTAGTCGGTCATCCATCCGAGTGTTTCCTCTCCTATTTTGCCTTCCATTGCCTCTTTCTCACAGTCGTTGGTTTCCAATGCTCATCCCATGGTTACTCGTCTTAAAGTTGGTATTTCCAAGCCTCGTCGATTAATGAATTTAAAATCAGATATTGTAGAATTAGAGCCTTCTAATTGCAAACAAGCGTCCAAAGATTCTCGTTGGCGACAGGCCATGCTTGATGAGTATAATGCATATAATACTTGGGAGTTGGTACCTCGCGACTTCAATCGCAATGTGCTTGGATGTAAATGGGTTTATAAAATAAAATACAATTCTGATGGGTCATTGGAGCGGTTTAAGGCAAGACTTGTTGTTTTCGGAAATCACCAGCAGGCAGGTATTGATTATTTTGAAACTTTCAGTCCTGTTGTTAAGCCTACTACTGTGCGATTGGTTCTCACTCTTGCTATTTCTCTTAATTGGACTGTCCGTCAACTTGATGTTAAAATTGTATTTTGCATGGTTTTTTGAATGAAGAAGTTTTTATGCGTCAACCACCAGGTTTTGCTGATCCTTCTCGTCCTCATCACATCTGTCGGTTACGTAAGTCCATTTATGGGTTACGACAAGCTCCTCGAGCTTGGTTCTCCAGATTTAGCAATTTCTTATTATCCATTGGTTTTAAATGTAGCAGTTGTGATTCTTCTATGTTTGTTCTTAAATATAAAGGTCACATGCTTATCTTACTTCTCTATGTGGATGATATAGTCCTAACCGGTAGTAGTAATGACTTGGTTCACAAATTCATCTATGTTCTGTCTTCTGAGTTTGATATGAAGGATTTAGGGGATCTTCATTATTTTCTAGGTTTACAGGTGTCTCGTACTCCTAAGGGTTTATTTTTGTCTCAGCAAAAATTTGTGTCTGATTTGTTGCGTAAGTTTCATCTTCACACAGTTAAACCTGTACGGACCCCTAGTGTTTCTAGATTTACATTGTCATCTGTTGATGGTGACCTTCTTGCTGATCCCACTGAATATTATAGTATGGTTGGTGCATTGCAATATTTAACTATGACTCATCCAGATATTGCTTATGCTGTTAATATGGTTTCTCAGTTTATGCATGCTCCCCGTACTACTCACCTTCATGCTGTGAAGAGGATTTTCAGGTATTTGCAGGGCACTATGGAGTTTGGTCTTTTTCTCCATGCCGCAAATTATCCGGAGATGGTGATTGCTTATTCCGATGCTGATTGGGCTGGTTGTCCGGACACTCGTCGCTCCACCACAGGCTATGCTGTGTTCCTGGGGAAGAATTTGATTTCCTGGCGCTCAAAGAAACAACCTACTGTGTCGAAGTCCTCTACCGAGGCAGAATATCGTGTTGTTGCTTACACTGCGGCGGAGACTATTTGGCTTCGTCAATTGCTTGCAGATTTTGGGTATTATCTTCGTCATCCGGTCACTCTCTATTGTGACAATGTTTCTGCGACATATTTTGTTGCCAATCCGGTTCAGCATGATCGTAGCAAACATATTGATGTTGATTATCATTTTGTTCGAGAAATGGTTGCCCATGGTGGTCTCCGAGTTCATTCGATTCCGACACAGTTGCAGGTTGCTGATATATTTACTAAGGGTCTTTCTAGTGATTTTTTTTGTAAACATAGATCCAATCTATCCGTAATTTCACCCCGTAAAGATTGAGGAGGTGTATTAGGGTAAAGGCTAGTATAGACTTTTCCATGTAAATATTGAGTATATATATGAGAGCCAGGGCTACCACATTGGTACGCTTTTATCATTATCTGAAAAAAAGATTGAACATGCTTTAATAATGGTGTGGATAGATCTAATTCCTAGGCCATTCTCATTTATAGGGTAACATAAGTCCCTCCATTTCCTCCAGACCTTTTTGGGTATGAGTTCAGTTTCTCCCCAAGAAAAAAGAGATAGCATTTTTTCAATTCTGTTTATAACTGCAATGGGAGGTTTTACCACAGACCACAGGTGTTGAGGGATTGAAAATATACATGATTTAATAAGTGTAATCTTACCACCTGTTGACAGCCATTTGTTATTCCAGTTGGAAAGTCTGTTCTGTATCTTTGCATCTGTGGCTGAAAATGTGCTATTAGAGCTCTACATGTAAAAACAGGTACACCTAAATACACAAAAGGTAAAGAACCATGTCTCATTCCCAGAATATCCTTCACCTGTCTCAATTTAAAATTAGAAGCATTTTTACCAAGAAAAAATTCAGATTTCTCAAAATTAATTTTCTGTCCAGTAGTCTGTTCAAAAACAACAAGAAATGCTTTGATTCTTTTCAGACTTGTATTAGTAGCTTTGAGAAAAATGATAGTGTCATCAGCATAGCTCAGGTGGGAGATTGGTGAAGGGCCTCTGGGAATATCAAAGTAATCTATTTTTCCTATAGAATACACATATGATAACTCCTAGTAAAGCATTCAGAAAAAAATATTGAAAAGGAAAAGGGACAGGGGGTCTCCCTGTTTTATACCCCTACTAGGAGAGAAGAAGCCATTGGGCTTGCCATTTATCAAAACTGAGAAATAAGCATCTCTCAGATTTTTCATGACATTGTACACAAACTGGCCATGGAAACCAAAGTGCATAAGTACTGTGTTTAAATAGCCCCAACTTACTCTATCAAAAACCTTTATAAGGTCCAGTTTAATGATGCAATTAGGGGTCCTAGACTTCCTATCTAAGAACCTAACCAATTCTTTAAGATACAGTACATTATCAGAAATGTCCTTGTTCTGTAAAAAGGCAGATTGGTTAGGAGAGATGATTTTGTGCATAAAAGGCTTTAGTCTTTCCATTAGAATTTTTGAGAAAATTTTGTTTATGCAATTAGAAAGACTTATAGGCCTAAAATCAAAAAAAAAAGAGATTATGACATCTTTCTTGGGTATCAATGTGATCCAGGTGGCTGCAATTCCAGCTGGGATCTTAGAGGGGCTCATAAAATCAATAAATGCAAGTAATAGGTCCTCCTTAATGATATCCCAAGACTTGGTGAAATTTTTTGAAGAATATCCATCTGGGGCAGGGCTACTGTTTTTATTTAAATTAAAAACAGTAGCCATAAGTTCTTCCATTCTTACTGGCTTGATAAGCTGAGCATTATCATCATCAGTGATTAGTTTAGGAATTTGGGTGAGGAAAAGGTCATGGAAAAGGCCATTGAGATTATTCTCAGGTTCATATAACAGATCAGTATAATACTGAACAGCTTCTGATTCAATTTCTGAGATATTATCTATCCAAATTCCATTGGAATTCTGAATTTTTGTGATACTCAGACCACTCCTTTTTTCTTTCACACTGTTGTGAAAAAATTTTGTATTCTCATCTCCCTCTTTGAACCATTTAATTCTGGATTTTTGTTTCCATAATTTTTGTTGCTCTTTGAGAGATCTGAGGTACAATGCTTTTAATCTGTTGAGTTTAATGAGCTCATCAGTTGAGCCAATAACATCATAGATTATTTCTTGTTGTCTTAAAGCTTCAGCAGATTCAGACACATTAGTGTCAATGTTGCCAAAAACTTGCTTATTCCAGCACTTAATTGTTATTTTGTGTCTTTTCAGCTTGAGAAAAAATCTCAGCATCCCAGACTCATTCAGAGGAAGGTTCCAGTCATTATGAATTAATGCTAGGAATTCTTCTCTATTGAACCATGTATCTAGGAACCTAAATGGCCTAGGTGAGGATGGTATGTTACTGCCTATGGTGAGTAGTAAAGGTGAGTGATCTGAGGTGCCGCTATTTAAAACCTGGATAGATGAAGATGGGTAATTCAACAACCAGTTTTGAGTGGCCAAACCTCTATCTATTTTTTTTGTCGTGGCATGCATAGACCTATTGTTAGACCATGTATATATATTACCAACAGTATTAATATCTAATAATGCAGTGTGGAGATAAAATTGTTAAAATCAGTCATGCTTCTAATGCAAGGTCTGGAAGGACCGTTATATTCATGCATGGATGTAATAGCATTAAAATCTCCTATCAAAAAACAATCATCCAAATTTTTCTCAGTTAATTCATCCCACAGGAACTGTCTTCAGGGACAGTTCTCAGTCCATACACAAAAAAACCTTCCATAGAAGAATTTAAGGTGTGACTGAAAATATTTACTGATAAAAATTGAAGGTGATCTTGGATAAGTGTGACATTAATATGATTATTCCACATTAACCAAATCTTTCCACTGTGAGAGTAGATTGAGTTAGAAAAATGTAACTTTCTTCTGTAAATGTCACATTTATGGTGTTTATGCATAGGTTCAATGATGCAAAATAAATCAGGTTTATGTTCATGCACCAAGTCAAACAATCTATCTAATGAGGTCTTCATACCTCTAATATTCCAAACCAAAAATTTAATTTTTAAAATTGTATCAACCATTAAAAACTATTTTTTGAACTTTTTGATCTAGTGAGGACCTTGTTAGGTGATGGAATTTTTTAGATTTTTTGGGGGGTGAATTTCCTGTTGATTTGGGTGAAAAAAGTAGCTATTTTGGATTTATCAGCAACAGGAGTTGAGGATATCTCTAAAGGTAACTGTTTTTCATTTACATCAACAAGAATGGGATTAGGGTTAGAGGAATTCAGCTGAGCAGAAATATCCTTCAAATTGTCATCTTCTGAAGACTCAGTGGAGATGTCATAGTCAGAGGGGTTGTCCTTATCTAGATTTTCTGTGTCCAGAAGGGGAAGAAACCTGTTTCCTTGTTGACCATGGGAAAAGGAGGGCTTGTTAGGTGATAAAGAGTATTCAAAGAGAGAATTTTTGTTACCTGTACCAACAGCAATGTCATCATGTGCATAGGTGGAAGGGCTTTTTGTTTAGGTGCAAGAGAGTGGATGGAGGAAGATGGTGTGTCTGTCGTGAAGGTAGGTCTTTTCAACATGGTGACAGATGGTGAAGGGTTAGAGATAGAGGGGACAGTAGTGGTTTTTGAGAGATCTCTGGTGGGAGATTTGGGAGGGGATTGGGATTTCTTATTATTCTTGCTGAGTGAGAAGGGGTGGAACAGGTTGGGGGGGGTAGCTGGTTCTTTATCCTGGGTGGCAGGGGAGTAACCTGAAGGACCTTCTATGGTCTGAGGTTGAAACTGTTGAGATTGGGGCTGAGGGAGAGGCGGTGGAGGGATGGTGGAGGGATTGTCAACATCAGTGATAGGCCTGAGAGGTTCATTATTGGAAGTAGGCTCTTCATTGACTGTGATAGACTGTTTTCCTTCTTTGACAAGAGCATTAGGCCTAAGAGGCTGAGACTTGCGTAGTTCAGGGTGAAGAATGCCACATATTTCATCATGATGACCTATCATACAACAATGCTGGCAGTAGTTAGGAACATCCTCATATTCAATGGGGAATCTGGCAACATTGTCATCTATTCCTAGCTTGATATGAGTCTGTAACTTCTTTCTCAAATCCACTTCCACACAGATTTTCAATACATTTGGCCTAGTAAAAGAAGTGGTAGCCGCATCCATTTTGATAAATGTGCCTATTTCATCTCCAATGGACTTGATCATGGTATCATTGAAGTAGAAAAAGGGTACCTTTTTTTTTGTTATCCAAACCGGTACAATGGATGATTCGGCATCTGGGGAAAAATCGATGGTCCACATCAGGACCTTCATCTGGGAGCCTCCAAAAGTCCAGTATCCCTTCAACCAGAACGGCGGTAATCTTCGGGATCCTCAAAGCGCATCAAAATGTGTCGGAAATCAATGGCTCCGATCTGATATTTTCCCTTGAAATCAGCCTTTGAGAAAGCCTCGTTTAGACGTTCCATGAACAGCATGCCGCTGGAAAATTTGCCGATTAGGGCGTTGCTGTAATGAGAACCAAGTGTTTCAGCTTGCTGTCTAGTAACTATACAAGCTATCTCGCCTCTATGGGAAGTGGTGGGTACAATTTCTGGATTAGCAGGGAGGGATGAAGAGAGGGGTGGAGGTCTGTTGGAGAGAGCTTGTGAGAAACTCTTTCCGGGTACAAAACCACCGCGGAGAGGCGGTGGCGCCGCCACGGCGACGGTGGTTTGTAGCCGTTAAATAGCCGTTATGAGTGACAGTGTCTCACAACGGGAAGAAAAGTAACTGTTTTGCTTGGTTTTCCGGTGAGGAATTGGAGAAAAAGAGGAGAGAAGTCAGAGCATTTGTGGAGGAGAGAGAAAAACAAGTTCGAAATTGCAAAACACAGTCTAATATTTCTTATTTGGTTTAAAGTTAAGTTTGCTATTGATCTGATTACTACGTTCAATACTTAGGAGATGCTTGGTTGGGTGTATTAGAAGGGGTTAAGAGCAAGTCCAACAGTTTTGCTATAATAGCAAATTTGCTCAAATATGGAGAATTTGGGCCTTTTTTGAAGTCCAACAGATTCTCCATCTCATTCTCCATAATGGGGAAATTGAAGAGAGAGAAGATTTGATTCTCCAAATTTGGAGAATGAGAAGAAGTTTTTGGAGAAGCAAAATTTAATGCTACCTACATTGTATTTTGTTATTTCATTCATTAATTGTTTATCTTCAATAATTTTAAATGATAATACCTCAAAATAATTACAATAAAATTTTATCAAAAATACATATTCTAAAAATATGCATAAAGACGATTGTAATAAGATCTCATATGACTATTTTTACATGCATATATCTATTGATATTTGATAATCAAATATAATCTACTTTCCAATATAAATCTGCTAAATTTTAAGGCCATAAATAAATTTATTTTGACGTTTTTTATAAGTCATAACGTTGAAGCTAAAGTTTTTTTTTGTTAAAATATTTTATTTCTAATGGTTGAAAAATAATTTGTAATAAATAATTGAAAAGAGGTAAGTCTAATTATTCGTAACACGCTACAAAAATAATAATATTGTAATTCGTAATGTGTTATTTTTATAAAAATATATTTTAATAATTTTATATTATGGAGTAAGTAATGTCAAATATGAAATGTTATTGTAACTTTTATTATAAGTTCATTATTTGCTTGTTTATTATTATTTGAACTTATTGAATATATTGTTTTAAAATAGAAGAAAATTGGATAAATATGTAGCATTAAATGTCAATAAATTTTAGGGAATGAGAAATGGAGAAACTGTTGGGTTTGAGGTGAAAAAATATGGGGAATATGAGGTTTGCTTCTCTATTATGGAGAATGTGAATGGAGAAACTGTTGGACTTGCTCTAATGGGTTTCATTATAGATCATGGTGTTTTGTTGGGGTTAATGATTGAAGATGGCCCACTTCCATTACCTTATATTGGGCAATCACTCATTCCTCCCATGAATGACTTCTATGAGTTTGATTGAGGAGTCTATGTTATTTTTGGTATATAAAATATTATTTGTAGTTTAAGTAAAATCCATTCCTTACCCAAACCAAACAACAATCATATAATGATTACCCTATTATCATTCCGCTCTATTATCATTCTCATTCCTATTCTGAATCCCTCGTACTAACCAAGCAGGCTAAAGTTGTAGGATACTCATTATGTCAACGACTCAAGAAATGCAATACTATTAAAACACTAGTTTAATATAGATCAGGATCATTCTGATATAGGTAATATCAGACACCAATTAAATAGTGACGCATCAGTTTAACTAATTTATGATTGGGCCACGTATTCAATCTTTACCCCGTTTAGACATTCTATATTAGTGTTTTAGAAATTTACTAAAAGCATCTTAACCAATTAAAACATTACAATTGTACACGTGTCATTATCTTATTGGTTTCTGATAAGGGTTATATCAAGATCATCCGATGAATGTTAATATCAAACCGTCAAGATCCTGCAAAAAAGGATTAAATAAATCTGTTTGGATATGCATGATGAGTATGAGTATACAGATAATGCTGAGATAATGTTCCAACATATTCGTATAGAGTATTTCATTAGGTGATCAAACACAAAAGTTTTCTTGGAACATTTGAAAAGATTTGTGATATCTTTTATTTACTTATTATAATTAGGGCATGTTTAATACGCCTAAACTGAACTGAACTGAATTAAATTGAAAATTACTGAACTGAACTGAACTAAACTAGAAAATACTGAACTGAACTAAACTAAAATTCATTTGATTTTTTTTATAAAATAAATTTATATTCAAAATTTTGATTACTAAACAAGTCATTGAAATAAATTAAATTGAACTTAACTGAACAAAACATCTTAGAAGAAACAAATCACTGCATTGATATAACTATATGAGTGAATTGCAAAAAAGGTACCCAAACAATGTAAAAGTTTCATCTGAGGTATCTAAAATATTTTTGAGTCATTTTACATACTCAAACTATCCAAAATTCTCATGTAACGTACCTAAACTATGTTTGTTTCATTTTACATACTCAAACTTTAATTTTGTTCCAAATTTGGTTCCTCTATGAAACTCTCTGTCACTTTTCCTAACAGCAACATTTTTTGAAGATATTATGGTCTTTCTAAAGGGTGAACTATAAACATTTCTCCAATATTTACGTTATGAATTTTCTAACATTTTCCAAACAATCAATACATTAAACAATTACAAATCAAGATGAAAATAATCCTTTAATTTGAGTAACTTTTTAATAGTTATTCAGCCATTTATTTGGAAAAAAGACTTCTGAGATACTTCTGAGAAAAGACTTATTTGAAATAAAAATTCTGAGTATTCCTGAGATATTATGGTGCTCATCCGTATGGTAGCTTCTGAGTACTACAAGTCAAGATGCATATAGGTAGATTCTGTTGAAAATTGTGTTTTTAGTTTTTCTTTATTTTATCACTTTTTTGTTTTGTAAAATGACTGTTTTACCCTTCAAATATCTATAAAACTACATTCAACCCCGTAGCTTCAACAACCCATCATCCCCGTTCACCACCACAACCACCCATCACCATCCATCACCGGCTTTCCACCACCACAACCACCAATTACCAACCATCACCGCCCGTTCACATCCACAACAACCAGACACCACCCATCACCTCCATCACCACCCATCACTGCTCGTTCACCACCACAATCACCGGTCACCTCCATCACCACCCATCACTGCCTGTTCACCACCACAACCACCGGACACCACCTATCACCACCCATCACCTCCAAAACCACCCATAACCACCCATTACAATTCATCACCACCAGTCAACCTAATCACCACCGCCGCTTGATAGAAAAATAACAAAGGGGAAGAAGAAGATGCTAGCGTGAGGAAGAAGAGAATAGATAAGAATGAGGAAGAAGAGATTGTGGTGGAGTTGTGGAGAATAAAAAGGAAAAAGGAAAATGTATTTATTTAATTGTGGGTTGAATAGTCTCTTTGGAAATTAAAATGTCTTAAAATCGAAAGTGTCAGCTTCCATTGGGACATCCAAATTAGGAAAGTGTGCCGCTTCGTTAAGGACGAATATTTTGGTTTCTATAATACCCATTTCAAAGTCATGACTTGGTTGTTTAGATTGACTTACAATTTCATATTTTTCTTTATCTTCCTTGCATTTATTTTCAGGTTGTTGATTGAAGAGCGGTGTTTGAGATCGTTTGTTCGCTTAACACCGAGCCGTTATTCAATTAGGATCCATCGAATATATTACAACATTAAGGATCTACTCAATCTATTTGATTCCAATAGGTAGGGTAAATTTCACGCTGGAAGTCAGATCAATTACTTGTCAGTTATTTCATGTGCTCATACGTCATCTGCTGGGTTCATCTCCGAATTATTGGATCCATTTTCAACATTTCAAATTCCTCTCCTTCTATTTAACCACACTATCTTTCATTCACTCTTCCATCCCTCTTTCTTCATCTCTTTTCATTCTCTCCACCAAAAACAGATTTTCAATATGTAAAGAAATGTTCTCCAATCTTGGATTCCAGCTGCCTTACCCAAAAAACCCTCAAGCTGTAATTACTCTTCCTCTACCATTTCAGCTTGAGGATATCTGTGTTAAGCTTGAAAAACTTAATAAGCCTGCTCCTAGATCAGCTCGTAAATCACCAAAAGACCTTCATTCAAGAATGATGCTCATTCTTCACCAACATGAGCGAGAAGGAATTCCCATTCATCCAAAAATGCACATGAGATTCCGATATGCAGTGCAAATGGCTCTAAGAAGGAATGACATACCATTAGCTCTAGACATTTACAATGATATGAGCTATTTCAGGGAATACATGATTTTGAATTTATATTTTTCCAAATGATGCATATGGGGTAGCTTTTGTTGAATTCTATGGGTAGCTTCTGGGTACTACATGTCAAGATGCATATGGGTAACTTCTGTTGAAAATTGTGTTTTTAGCTTTTATTTATTATTATTTTTGCTTTTTTTGTTTTGTAAAATGACTGTTTTACCTTTCAAATATCTACAAAAATACATTCAACCCCGTAGCTTCAACAACCCATCACCCCCGTTCACCACCACAACCACCAGTCACCACCCATCACCGGCTTTCCACCACCACAACCACCAATTACCAACCATCACCGCCCGTTCACCGCCACAACAACCAGACACCACCCATCACCACCCATCACTGCTCGTTCACCACCACAACCACCGGACACCACCTATCACCATCCATCACCTCCACAACAACCCATCACCACCCATTACAACCCATCACCACCAGTCAACCAAATCACCATTGCCGCTTGATAAAAAAATAACAAAGGGGAAGAAGAAGATGCTAGCGTGAGGAAGAAGATAATAGATAAGAATGAGAAAGAAGAGATTGTGGTGGAAATGGTGTGGTGGATATGGTGTGGTGGAGTTGTTGAGAATAAAAATGAAAATGGAAAATGTATTTATTTAATTGTGGGTTGAATAGTCTCTTTGGAAATTAAAATGTCTTAAAATCGAAAGTGTCAGCTTCCATTGGGACATCCAAATTAGGAAAGTGTGCCGCTTCGTTAAGGACGAATATTTTGGTTTCTATAATACCCATTTCAAAGTCATGACTTGGTTGTTTAGATTGACTTACCATTTCATATTTTTCTTAATCTTCCTTGCATTTATTTTCATGTTGTTGACTGAAGAGCGGTGTTTGAGATCGTTTGTTCGCTTAACACCGAGCCGTTATTCAATTAGGATCCATCGAATATATTACAACATTAAGGATCTACTCAATCTATTTGATTCCAATAGGTAGGGTAAATTTCACGCTGGAAGTCAGATCAATTACTTGTCAGTTATTTCATGTGCTCATACGTCATCTGCTGGGTTCATCTCCGAATTATTGGATCCATTTTCAACATTTCAAATTCCTCTCCTTCTATTTAACCACACTATCTTTCATTCACTCTTCCATCCCTCTTTCTTCATCTCTTTTCATTCTCTCCACCAAAAACAGATTTTCAATATGTAAAGAAATGTTCTCCAATCTTGGATTCCAGCTGCCTTACCCAAAAAACCCTCAAGCTGTAATTACTCTTCCTCTACCATTTCAGCTTGAGGATATCTGTGTTAAGCTTGAAAAACTTAATAAGCCTGCTCCTAGATCAGCTCGTAAATCACCAAAAGACCTTCATTCAAGAATGATGCTCATTCTTCACCAACATGAGCGAGAAGGAATTCCCATTCATCCAAAAATGCACATGAGATTCCGATATGCAGTGCAAATGGCTCTAAGAAGGAATGACATACCATTAGCTCTAGACATTTACAATGATATGAGCTATTTCAGGGAATACATGATTTTGAATTTATATTTTTCCAAATGATGCATATGGGGTAGCTTTTGTTGAATTCTATGGGTAGCTTCTGGGTACTACATGTCAAGATGCATATGGGTAACTTCTGTTGAAAATTGTGTTTTTAGCTTTTATTTATTATTATTTTTGCTTTTTTTGTTTTGTAAAATGACTGTTTTACCTTTCAAATATCTACAAAAATACATTCAACCCCGTAGCTTCAACAACCCATCACCCCCGTTCACCACCACAACCACCAGTCACCACCCATCACCGGCTTTCCACCACCACAACCACCAATTACCAACCATCACCGCCCGTTCACCGCCACAACAACCAGACACCACCCATCACCACCCATCACTGCTCGTTCACCACCACAACCACCGGACACCACCTATCACCATCCATCACCTCCACAACAACCCATCACCACCCATTACAACCCATCACCACCAGTCAACCAAATCACCATCGCCGCTTGATAGAAAAATAACAAAGGGGAAGAAGAAGATGCTAGCGTGAGGAAGAAGATAATAGATAAGAATGAGAAAGAAGAGATTGTGGTGGAAATGGTGTGGTGGATATGGTGTGGTGGAGTTGTTGAGAATAAAAATGAAAATGGAAAATGTATTTATTTAATTGTGGGTTGAATAGTCTCTTTGGAAATTAAAATGTCTTAAAATCGAAAGTGTCAGCTTCCATTGGGACATCCAAATTAGGAAAGTGTGCCGCTTCATTAAGGACGAATATTTTGGTTTCTATAATACCCATTTCAAAGTCATGACTTGGTTGTTTAGATTGACTTACCATTTCATATTTTTCTTAATCTTCCTTGCATTTATTTTCATGTTGTTGACTGAAGAGCGGTGTTTGAGATCGTTTGTTCGCTTAACACCGAGCCGTTATTCAATTAGGATCCATCGAATATATTACAACATTAAGGATCTACTCAATCTATTTGATTCCAATAGGTAGGGTAAATTTCACGCTGGAAGTCAGATCAATTACTTGTCAGTTATTTCATGTGCTCATACGTCATCTGCTGGGTTCATCTCCGAATTATTGGATCCATTTTCAACATTTCAAATTCCTCTCCTTCTATTTAACCACACTATCTTTCATTCACTCTTCCATCCCTCTTTCTTCATCTCTTTTCATTCTCTCCACCAAAAACAGATTTTCAATATGTAAAGAAATGTTCTCCAATCTTGGATTCCAGCTGCCTTACCCAAAAAACCCTCAAGCTGTAATTACTCTTCCTCTACCATTTCAGCTTGAGGATATCTGTGTTAAGCTTGAAAAACTTAATAAGCCTGCTCCTAGATCAGCTCGTAAATCACCAAAAGACCTTCATTCAAGAATGATGCTCATTCTTCACCAACATGAGCGAGAAGGAATTCCCATTCATCCAAAAATGCACATGAGATTCCGATATGCAGTGCAAATGGCTCTAAGAAGGAATGACATACCATTAGCTCTAGACATTTACAATGATATGAGCTATTTCAGGGAATACATGATTTTGAATTTATATTTTTCCAAATGATGCATATGGGGTAGCTTTTGTTGAATTCTATGGGTAGCTTCTGGGTACTACATGTCAAGATGCATATGGGTAACTTCTGTTGAAAATTGTGTTTTTAGCTTTTATTTATTATTATTTTTGCTTTTTTTGTTTTGTAAAATGACTGTTTTACCTTTCAAATATCTACAAAAATACATTCAACCCCGTAGCTTCAACAACCCATCACCCCCGTTCACCACCACAACCACCAGTCACCACCCATCACCGGCTTTCCACCACCACAACCACCAATTACCAACCATCACCGCCCGTTCACCGCCACAACAACCAGACACCACCCATCACCACCCATCACTGCTCGTTCACCACCACAACCACCGGACACCACCTATCACCATCCATCACCTCCACAACAACCCATCACCACCCATTACAACCCATCACCACCAGTCAACCAAATCACCATCGCCGCTTGATAGAAAAATAACAAAGGGGAAGAAGAAGATGCTAGCGTGAGGAAGAAGATAATAGATAAGAATGAGAAAGAAGAGATTGTGGTGGAAATGGTGTGGTGGATATGGTGTGGTGGAGTTGTTGAGAATAAAAATGAAAATGGAAAATGTATTTATTTAATTGTGGGTTGAATAGTCTCTTTGGAAATTAAAATGTCTTAAAATCGAAAGTGTCAGCTTCCATTGGGACATCCAAATTAGGAAAGTGTGCCGCTTCATTAAGGACGAATATTTTGGTTTCTATAATACCCATTTCAAAGTCATGACTTGGTTGTTTAGATTGACTTACCATTTCATATTTTTCTTAATCTTCCTTGCATTTATTTTCATGTTGTTGACTGAAGAGCGGTGTTTGAGATCGTTTGTTCGCTTAACACCGAGCCGTTATTCAATTAGGATCCATCGAATATATTACAACATTAAGGATCTACTCAATCTATTTGATTCCAATAGGTAGGGTAAATTTCACGCTGGAAGTCAGATCAATTACTTGTCAGTTATTTCATGTGCTCATACGTCATCTGCTGGGTTCATCTCCGAATTATTGGATCCATTTTCAACATTTCAAATTCCTCTCCTTCTATTTAACCACACTATCTTTCATTCACTCTTCCATCCCTCTTTCTTCATCTCTTTTCATTCTCTCCACCAAAAACAGATTTTCAATATGTAAAGAAATGTTCTCCAATCTTGGATTCCAGCTGCCTTACCCAAAAAACCCTCAAGCTGTAATTACTCTTCCTCTACCATTTCAGCTTGAGGATATCTGTGTTAAGCTTGAAAAACTTAATAAGCCTGCTCCTAGATCAGCTCGTAAATCACCAAAAGACCTTCATTCAAGAATGATGCTCATTCTTCACCAACATGAGCGAGAAGGAATTCCCATTCATCCAAAAATGCACATGAGATTCCGATATGCAGTGCAAATGGCTCTAAGAAGGAATGACATACCATTAGCTCTAGACATTTACAATGATATGAGCTATTTCAGGGAATACATGATTTTGAATTTATATTTTTCCAAATGATGCATATGGGGTAGCTTTTGTTGAATTCTATGGGTAGCTTCTGGGTACTACATGTCAAGATGCATATGGGTAACTTCTGTTGAAAATTGTGTTTTTAGCTTTTATTTATTATTATTTTTGCTTTTTTTGTTTTGTAAAATGACTGTTTTACCTTTCAAATATCTACAAAAATACATTCAACCCCGTAGCTTCAACAACCCATCACCCCCGTTCACCACCACAACCACCAGTCACCACCCATCACCGGCTTTCCACCACCACAACCACCAATTACCAACCATCACCGCCCGTTCACCGCCACAACAACCAGACACCACCCATCACCACCCATCACTGCTCGTTCACCACCACAACCACCGGACACCACCTATCACCATCCATCACCTCCACAACAACCCATCACCACCCATTACAACCCATCACCACCAGTCAACCAAATCACCATCGCCGCTTGATAGAAAAATAACAAAGGGGAAGAAGAAGATGCTAGCGTGAGGAAGAAGATAATAGATAAGAATGAGAAAGAAGAGATTGTGGTGGAAATGGTGTGGTGGATATGGTGTGGTGGAGTTGTTGAGAATAAAAATGAAAATGGAAAATGTATTTATTTAATTGTGGGTTGAATAGTCTCTTTGGAAATTAAAATGTCTTAAAATCGAAAGTGTCAGCTTCCATTGGGACATCCAAATTAGGAAAGTGTGCCGCTTCATTAAGGACGAATATTTTGGTTTCTATAATACCCATTTCAAAGTCATGACTTGGTTGTTTAGATTGACTTACCATTTCATATTTTTCTTAATCTTCCTTGCATTTATTTTCATGTTGTTGACTGAAGAGCGGTGTTTGAGATCGTTTGTTCGCTTAACACCGAGCCGTTATTCAATTAGGATCCATCGAATATATTACAACATTAAGGATCTACTCAATCTATTTGATTCCAATAGGTAGGGTAAATTTCACGCTGGAAGTCAGATCAATTACTTGTCAGTTATTTCATGTGCTCATACGTCATCTGCTGGGTTCATCTCCGAATTATTGGATCCATTTTCAACATTTCAAATTCCTCTCCTTCTATTTAACCACACTATCTTTCATTCACTCTTCCATCCCTCTTTCTTCATCTCTTTTCATTCTCTCCACCAAAAACAGATTTTCAATATGTAAAGAAATGTTCTCCAATCTTGGATTCCAGCTGCCTTACCCAAAAAACCCTCAAGCTGTAATTACTCTTCCTCTACCATTTCAGCTTGAGGATATCTGTGTTAAGCTTGAAAAACTTAATAAGCCTGCTCCTAGATCAGCTCGTAAATCACCAAAAGACCTTCATTCAAGAATGATGCTCATTCTTCACCAACATGAGCGAGAAGGAATTCCCATTCATCCAAAAATGCACATGAGATTCCGATATGCAGTGCAAATGGCTCTAAGAAGGAATGACATACCATTAGCTCTAGACATTTACAATGATATGAGCTATTTCAGGGAATACATGATTTTGAATTTATATTTTTCCAAATGATGCATATGGGGTAGCTTTTGTTGAATTCTATGGGTAGCTTCTGGGTACTACATGTCAAGATGCATATGGGTAACTTCTGTTGAAAATTGTGTTTTTAGCTTTTATTTATTATTATTTTTGCTTTTTTTGTTTTGTAAAATGACTGTTTTACCTTTCAAATATCTACAAAAATACATTCAACCCCGTAGCTTCAACAACCCATCACCCCCGTTCACCACCACAACCACCAGTCACCACCCATCACCGGCTTTCCACCACCACAACCACCAATTACCAACCATCACCGCCCGTTCACCGCCACAACAACCAGACACCACCCATCACCACCCATCACTGCTCGTTCACCACCACAACCACCGGACACCACCTATCACCATCCATCACCTCCACAACAACCCATCACCACCCATTACAACCCATCACCACCAGTCAACCAAATCACCATCGCCGCTTGATAGAAAAATAACAAAGGGGAAGAAGAAGATGCTAGCGTGAGGAAGAAGATAATAGATAAGAATGAGAAAGAAGAGATTGTGGTGGAAATGGTGTGGTGGATATGGTGTGGTGGAGTTGTTGAGAATAAAAATGAAAATGGAAAATGTATTTATTTAATTGTGGGTTGAATAGTCTCTTTGGAAATTAAAATGTCTTAAAATCGAAAGTGTCAGCTTCCATTGGGACATCCAAATTAGGAAAGTGTGCCGCTTCATTAAGGACGAATATTTTGGTTTCTATAATACCCATTTCAAAGTCATGACTTGGTTGTTTAGATTGACTTACCATTTCATATTTTTCTTAATCTTCCTTGCATTTATTTTCATGTTGTTGACTGAAGAGCGGTGTTTGAGATCGTTTGTTCGCTTAACACCGAGCCGTTATTCAATTAGGATCCATCGAATATATTACAACATTAAGGATCTACTCAATCTATTTGATTCCAATAGGTAGGGTAAATTTCACGCTGGAAGTCAGATCAATTACTTGTCAGTTATTTCATGTGCTCATACGTCATCTGCTGGGTTCATCTCCGAATTATTGGATCCATTTTCAACATTTCAAATTCCTCTCCTTCTATTTAACCACACTATCTTTCATTCACTCTTCCATCCCTCTTTCTTCATCTCTTTTCATTCTCTCCACCAAAAACAGATTTTCAATATGTAAAGAAATGTTCTCCAATCTTGGATTCCAGCTGCCTTACCCAAAAAACCCTCAAGCTGTAATTACTCTTCCTCTACCATTTCAGCTTGAGGATATCTGTGTTAAGCTTGAAAAACTTAATAAGCCTGCTCCTAGATCAGCTCGTAAATCACCAAAAGACCTTCATTCAAGAATGATGCTCATTCTTCACCAACATGAGCGAGAAGGAATTCCCATTCATCCAAAAATGCACATGAGATTCCGATATGCAGTGCAAATGGCTCTAAGAAGGAATGACATACCATTAGCTCTAGACATTTACAATGATATGAGCTATTTCAGGGAATACATGATTTTGAATTTATATTTTTCCAAATGATGCATATGGGGTAGCTTTTGTTGAATTCTATGGGTAGCTTCTGGGTACTACATGTCAAGATGCATATGGGTAACTTCTGTTGAAAATTGTGTTTTTAGCTTTTATTTATTATTATTTTTGCTTTTTTTGTTTTGTAAAATGACTGTTTTACCTTTCAAATATCTACAAAAATACATTCAACCCCGTAGCTTCAACAACCCATCACCCCCGTTCACCACCACAACCACCAGTCACCACCCATCACCGGCTTTCCACCACCACAACCACCAATTACCAACCATCACCGCCCGTTCACCGCCACAACAACCAGACACCACCCATCACCACCCATCACTGCTCGTTCACCACCACAACCACCGGACACCACCTATCACCATCCATCACCTCCACAACAACCCATCACCACCCATTACAACCCATCACCACCAGTCAACCAAATCACCATCGCCGCTTGATAGAAAAATAACAAAGGGGAAGAAGAAGATGCTAGCGTGAGGAAGAAGATAATAGATAAGAATGAGAAAGAAGAGATTGTGGTGGAAATGGTGTGGTGGATATGGTGTGGTGGAGTTGTTGAGAATAAAAATGAAAATGGAAAATGTATTTATTTAATTGTGGGTTGAATAGTCTCTTTGGAAATTAAAATGTCTTAAAATCGAAAGTGTCAGCTTCCATTGGGACATCCAAATTAGGAAAGTGTGCCGCTTCATTAAGGACGAATATTTTGGTTTCTATAATACCCATTTCAAAGTCATGACTTGGTTGTTTAGATTGACTTACCATTTCATATTTTTCTTAATCTTCCTTGCATTTATTTTCATGTTGTTGACTGAAGAGCGGTGTTTGAGATCGTTTGTTCGCTTAACACCGAGCCGTTATTCAATTAGGATCCATCGAATATATTACAACATTAAGGATCTACTCAATCTATTTGATTCCAATAGGTAGGGTAAATTTCACGCTGGAAGTCAGATCAATTACTTGTCAGTTATTTCATGTGCTCATACGTCATCTGCTGGGTTCATCTCCGAATTATTGGATCCATTTTCAACATTTCAAATTCCTCTCCTTCTATTTAACCACACTATCTTTCATTCACTCTTCCATCCCTCTTTCTTCATCTCTTTTCATTCTCTCCACCAAAAACAGATTTTCAATATGTAAAGAAATGTTCTCCAATCTTGGATTCCAGCTGCCTTACCCAAAAAACCCTCAAGCTGTAATTACTCTTCCTCTACCATTTCAGCTTGAGGATATTTGTGTTAAGCTTGAAAAACTTAATAAGCCTGCTCCTAGATCAGCTCGTAAATCACCAAAAGACCTTCATTCAAGAATGATGCTCATTCTTCACCAACATGAGCGAGAAGGAATTCCCATTCATCCAAAAATGCACATGAGATTCCGATATGCAGTGCAAATGGCTCTAAGAAGGAATGACATACCATTAGCTCTTGACATTTTACAATGATATGAGCTATTTCACGGAATATGTGTTTTTGAATTTATATTTTTCCAAATGATGCATATGGGGTAGCTTTTGTTGAATTCAATGGGTAGCTTCTGGGTACTACATGTCAAGATGCATATGGGTAACTTCTGTTGAAAATTGTGTTTTAGCTTTTCTTAATTTTTTTTGCTTTGTTGTTTTGTAAAATGATTGTTTTACCTTTCAAATATCCAAAAAAATACATTCAACCCCGTAGTTTCAAAAACCCATCACCCCCGTTCACCACCACAACCACCCATCACCACCCATCACCGGCTTTCCACCACCACAACCACCAATTACCAACCATCACCGCCCGTTCACATCCACAACAACCAGACACCACCCATCACCTCCATCACCACCCATCACTGCTCGTTCACCACCACAATCACCGGTCACCTCCATCACCACCCATCACTGCATGTTCACCACCACAACCACCGGACACCACCTATCACCACCCATCACCTCCACAACCACCCATCACCACCCATTACAACCCATCACCACCAGTCAACCAAATCACCATCGACACTTGATAGAAAAATAACAAAGGGGAAGAAGAAGATGCTAGCGTGAGGAAGAAGATAATCGATAAGAATGAGGAAAAAGAGATTGTGGTGGATATGGTGTGGTGGAGTTGTTGAGAATTAAAATGAAAATGGAAAATGTATTTATTTAATTGTGGGTTGAATAGTCTCTTTGGAAATTAAAATGTCTTAAAATCGAAAGTGTCAGCTTCCATTGGGACATCCAAATTAGGAAAGTGTGCCGCTTCGTTAAGGACAAATATTTTGGTTTCTATAATACCCATTTCAAAGTCATGACTTGGTTGTTTAGATTGACTTACCATTTCATATTTTTCTTTATCTTCCTTGCATTTATTTTCAGGTTGTTGATTGAAGAGCGGTGTTTGAGATCGTTTGTTTGCTTAACACCGAGCCGTTATTCAATTAGGATCCATCGAATAGATTACAACATTAAGGATCTACTCAATCTATTTGATTCCAATAGGTAGGGTAAATTTCACGCTGGAAGTCAGATCAATTACTTGTCAGTTATTTCATGTGCTCATACGTCATCTGCTGGGTTCATCTCCGAATTATTGGATCCATTTTCAACATTTCAAATTCCTCTCCTTCTATTTAACCACACTATCTTTCATTCACTCTTCCATCCCTCTTTCTTTATCTCTTTTCATTCTCTCCACCAAGAACAGATTTTCAATACGTTAAGAAATATTCTCCAATCTTGGATTCCAGCTGCCTTACCCAAAAAACCCTCAAGCTGTAAATACTCTTCCTCTACCATTTCAGCTTGAGGATATCTGTGTTAAGCTTGAAAAACTTAATAAGCCTGCTCCTAGATCAGCTCGTAAATCACCAAAAGACCTTCATTCAAGAATGATGCTCATTCTTCACCAACATGAGCGAGAAGGAATTCCATGCATCCAAAAATGCACATGAGATTCCGATATGCAGTGCAAATGGCTCTAAGAAGGAATGACATACCATTAGCTCTAGACATACAATGATATGAGCTATTTCACGGAATACGTGTTTTTGAATTTATATTTTTCCAAATGATGCATATGTTTGTTGAATTCTATGGGTAACTTCGGGTACTACATGTCAAGATGCATATGGGTAATTTCTGTTGAAAATTGTGTTTTTAGCTTTTCTTTATTTTTTTTGTTTTGTAGTTTTGTAAAATGACTGTTTTGCTGTGATACATGCAGGTCCGTATTTACTAATGCAGGTCCAAAATATAATATTTTGGGTGCACTAGCACAATTTAGGGCCACATATTGTATTTTTCAGACCTGCATTTAGTAAACATGGACCTGCATGTATAATTGTTGTTCAAATATCTACAAAAATACATTCAACCCCGTAGCTTCAAGAACCCATCACCCCCGTTCACCACCACAACCACCAGTCACCACCTATCACCGGCCGTCCACCACTACAACCACCAATCACCGCTCATCACCGCTCGTTCACCGCCACAACAACCAGACACCACCCATCACTGCTCGTTCACCACTACAATCATCGGTCAGCTCCATCACCACCCATCACTGCCCGTTTACCATCACAACCACCGGACACCACCTATCACCACCCATCACCTCCACAACCACCCATCACCACCAGTTAACCTAATCACCACCGCCGTTTGATAGAAAATAACAAAGGGGAAGAAGAAGATGCTAGCGTGAGTAAGAAGAGAATAGATAAGAATGAGGATGAAGAGATTGTGGTGGATGTGGTGTGGTGGAGTTGTGGAGAATAAAAAGGAAAAAGGAAAATGTATTTATTTAATTGTTGGTTGAATAGTCTCTTTGGTAATTAAAATGTCTTAAAATAGAAAGTGTCAGCTACTTTATCAAATCATACTTCATCGGAATCAAACTTAATTATACGATCCTAAATAATAAACATATTTGAGCTGAAGTACACTGAAATGGACTTTATTGAACCAAATTGATGATTCAACCCAATGTATTGATGTAACCAAATTAACCTATGTTTTATCAAATCATATTTTATCAGTATCAAACTTAATAATTCGAACCTATCTTTATAGACTGAAATAAAATGAAGTTCACCAAACCAAAAATGTTGAACTAACAAATGAATGCATTGATATAATTACATTAGCAAAATTTTATCAAAACATATATCATCAAAAATAAACTTAATAAACTGGACCTAACTTATTAAATCTAATTGAACGGAATCATATTGAAATGAACTTAATTGACCTGAATCATACTAAAATGAACTTAATTAAACTGAACTGAAGAAATCAAGCAATGCATTGATATAGCTAAATGAAGATATATTTTATTAAAAAATTGAATAAACAATTCAATACACATTGTTTGAAATCTAATGGATATAGCAACCAAAATTTTGCAATCTACCTAATCGTAGAGAAACTGAAACTCGAGAATGGAAATTTGAACTAAATTGAACTACACTTAACTGAAGTAAACTGAATGGAACTAAACTTAACTAAATTGAAATGAATTAAAATACACTTAACTAAAGTTAACTGAATTTTCAATATAAACTTAAAATCATTAAACAATATTTTCATTGAACAAGACTAGATTGATTTATAATATATTTTCTTTGAACTAGATTGAATTGAACTGAATTGTTAATATATAATTTGTTTAGAAAAATTTAAAAGTATACTGCATTGAAGTGAACTGATCTGAAAAATATTCAACTGAATTGAATTAAAATAAACTAAACTAGATTGGAATGAAAAATATTCAAATAAATTGTACTAAACATGCCTTAGTCAAGTAAAATTTGTAAAACCAATGCAGATGCTCTTCATTCATCTTGCTGATTTCATTAATTGCTCTCAAAAAGCTAAACTCTATTTTCATCGACTGCCGGGTATATACCTCCACCAACAAACCGTTTTAGTCATAAATTCCCCAATCCTTGTAGGTAATTGATATCCTTTTCCATTCATGAAAAGGACAAAGGGAAATTGAAAATTGTAATCCATCGCTTAGGTTCATTATCTCTTTTTCCTTTTTCCTTTTACGAAAAGGAAACTGTGTAATTCTTCATATAAATAGAAAACGAGATGACGAAAAGTGTGTATATCGGTATACTTGTTTAATTATAGAAATACTATATTATATTTTAGCTTACAAATTGACTTCCCGCGACGCCATTAACTAACCCTAGCTTCCCACTGTCAACCGCCAATGGCAGACAACGCCGCCCCTCCGTCTGAATCTATTGCGGCAGTCTCGATTGCCTTTGACTCACAATCGCCATCTTCAGATCAACCTTCATCCTCTCAGATGACTGCAGAGGAAAAGTATGAAATTGTGAGGAGCATTGGAGAAGAATGCATTCAGGAGGACGAGCTGTGGAATCTTTTATTGAGGAAGCCACAACCCATTTGTTATGACGGGTTCGAGCCGTCAGGGAGGATGCACATTGCACAGGGTGTTATGAAGGCAATCAATGTGAACAAGTTGACTTCGGCTGGATGTAAAGTCAAAATTTGGATTGCTGATTTGTTTGCTCAGTTGAACAATAAGATGGGAGGTGATCTAAAGAAAATCCAAGTCGTGGGTGAATATCTGATTGAAATATGGAAAGCCGTGGGGATGAACCTTGATGAGAATAAGGTAGAGTTCCTCTGGTCTTCCAAGGAGATTAACTCAAGACCATACGAATACTGGCCCCTTGTCATGGACATAGCACGAAGAAACAAACTTTCAAGAATTATGAGATGCTGTCAAATTATGGGCCGTTCAGACCATGATGAATTAACTGCAACACAGATCTTCTATCCTTGCATGCAGTGTGCTGATATATTTTTCCTCAAGGCTGATATCTGCCAGTTAGGCATGGATCAGCGGAAAGTGAATATGCTTGCAAGGGAGTACTGTGGTGATATCAAGAAGAAAAATAAACCTATCATCTTGTCTCATCATATGCTTCCTGGTCTACAGCAAGGGCAAGAAAAGATGTCAAAGAGTGATCCAACTTCTTCCATATTCATGGAGGATGAAGAGGCTGATGTCAATGTTAAAATTAAGAAAGCATACTGTCCTCCGAAAATTGTGGCAGGGAATCCTTGTCTGGAGTACATCAAGTACATCGTTCTACCCTGGTTTAACGAGTTTAATGTTGAGCGAAGTGCCGATAATGGTGGTCCTAAGACATTTACAAGTTTTGAAGAGCTGATAGTGGACTATGAAAGTGGTGTTCTTCATCCAGGAGATCTTAAACCTTCTTTAGCAAAAGCATTGAACAAGATACTGCAACCTGTGCGAGACCATTTCAAGAATAATGAGAAGGCTGGGGACCTATTCAAGAAAGTAAAAGGATACAAGGTGACTAAATGATGCACGCTTAGGAGAGGCACTCGAGCCAGTTTCACTGGAAACCATGGTGTGTAGCTTGTGTTATAATGTACCTGGATACAAGCCAGTTATACTTTTTCATTTCATTCATACTAGAAAATATTGGCTTTAGACATCTCGCCATACTACATTTGTTTTCTATTTTTATTCCATCCCGCTGTTTGGTTACATGATATGTGTTTCACTTTTTTCTGATATGATATGATGTCATTCTTATGCACAATATAAATAAATAAATAAATAATAAAATATTTTAACTTACAAGACAATATGAGCAAAGAGGTTGAAACTGAACGTAGAGATTGGAGTTTAATTCCTTTAGGAATTTTAGATTTGATCATATCAAAAATGTGTCTCAAAATTTTCATAATGTCTCTAATTTTCAAGCAGTGTGCAAACTATGTCATAGATCCTACTACCCAAACGACATTGGATTCGGTTCGGATTGGCTCGTACAAACCACAAATCAATCATTAAGATTGATTCATCCTTTGATTGATAAACCCTTGATTATTGATCTTCATGGTAAGTTCCAACATGTTATCCCTGTTTCTTCTAAGAATGTATGGGTACCGATGTCAGATGGCCATCGTGACATGTTCTTTTTTAGCCCTTCTTCAAAATAAACTATTAATCTGTCTACATTATGATCCCTGATGAGGGGAACAATTGGATTGAGACATTTCGTACTCATCTTTATAGTATTTTTCTAAGTTTGTCCAGTCCTGTTAGTGTTTTGGAAAATTATACTGCATATTTTTTTATGGAATAGTGAGGTTTTTGATCAAATAGGGGGAGAGAACAAATTAAATATCTTTCCATTCGAGTTAGAAGAGCGGGAAAAAAGGACAAAATTACTATCTTTTAAACTTTGATGGAAAACTTCTAGGTGTGCATTTAGCTTGGATGCAAGCTAAAATTACAGTTTGTGAATGGGGTGAGTCAAACTTAGTGTGGCAAACGGTTGATGATTTGGGGGAATACTCAATATTTTTGAGTGACACTGCAAACTCATTTGCGAAGAGGAGTACAAGAGCATGTATGAAAAATAAGATATTTTTGCCTAAATTCCGTGAAAATTATATAGTGTTTTACTGCAGGACAAATCATTTCAAACATTTGAGAACAACCTTTCAATGGTGAACTTGGAACAGTTAGAAGCAGTTAAAGAATGTTGTTGTATGAAACCAACTAAACATCATAATCATACTAGGATTTCATGGTTAAAGGGAAAGAAGATTGAAAGTGAAAGTAAAAGTGATGATGACAACGACGATGATGGTATGGGCGATACAATAAGTTCAGAATTGGATATTGATCGTGATGACCATGAGTACTTTGAGGACTTAGAATATTATTATTATGACTCATACATGGTTGATTATTATGAAAATTATGACAGAAAATTCCAACTATAATTACTGTAGATAATTCTTCATATGATGTTCGATGATACGTTTTGAAAGGGATCTTTCAAATTTCAATGTATGGAAGAGCATACTATACATTTAGACTTAAAAATTCTAATGTCATGATTTGGGATGGCAATGAAACGGGTTTATGTGGATACCTGCCCCAGATTCACCTCACTTAGGTGGATATGGATCATTGAATTTATAAGATGTGGAGGGTATGGATATGATTTGAAACTCATGGTGGGTATGGGGCGGTTATGAATATTCTTTTTAAACCCGCCTCATACCCACCCGCCCCACTCGCTCCATATCCACCCGCCCCACTCGCTCCATACCCACCCGTATAAAAACACCCTATAATGTAATATACAAAATATATTACTATGATTTTATTAATTATTTTTGTAAAATATTATATATTAAAAAAGAAATTCAAAATGCACTACACGAGTATATACTATATACCAAACTTACTTTAAAAAAAAAGTATATACTATATACCAAACTTATTTAAATTTCCTATCAAAATCCAAACCCTAAATGACTTTGGTACCCCCTCCCTTCAAACTCCAGTCCCGCAGTTTATCCACTTTGTAACATATTTTTATGTATTTGAAATTTAAGAGAATTTTATAAGTATACGTGCTATGTATTTCATGATTTTCCTTATTTCAAATACGAACTTTTAATATGTTTTACCTTTTCCTGACTATTAATAAGTATATATCGATATATGATAGGAATGGATATATAGGTAGATGTGTATAAATATCCATGTTGATGGGTATGGATCTCATAATTATATCTATCATGCGTTTGTGGGTGGGGGTAGATATTAAAATTTTATATGAGTATGTGCATGGATATACTGGTATCCAACCCATTTGAACCGATATCAGTGCTTATAAATACTTTATTTTTATTTATTGAGAGTAGTTTAATTTTATGATTGAGCTTAGTTCTTCTTTTGCCACTGTCACTTTGCCGCTGTCACTGTGTACAAAAATTAAACAATTGTATAGTATGATGATCCTTGTTCAACGCTCATTCGACATTTTGACTGATTACAAAACATGTTGTTATAAAAAAAATCAAGATAAGAAGGTATTTTTGTCTTTTTAAATTTTAATCCCATAAACTTGTCGCGGGAGATTATTAATTTTGAAATACATCATTATTCAAATGCACTATCCAATTAAATCAGCAGATTATATCAAGGTATTCAGAATTCCTATTCGAATTCAAAGTCGAATAATAATAAACTTCAATTTTTTAATGTATAGTACAAAATCTATCAATTTTTTGGTTGGGCAAGTTTTTGCAAAATTTGGATTATCCAAGTCCAGTTTTGCAAGTGTTGTTTGGTTCATTTTTTTGGGAAGTCCATGTTTTGCCTTACAAAATCCAGGTTTTGCAAAAGTCAAAGTCTAAACAAGATTGTAGTTATAAACTTACAAAATTCACTCCAACCAAACAAAATCTCAGGGTGTGTTTGGTTCGCAAGATTTTTGAAAGTTTGGATTTTGTTTTGGAATTTTGAGAGTTTGGGTTTTTGTTTGAGATTTTGAGAGCCTGATTTTGCAAAATCCTTGTTTGGTTGGGTTGGATTTTGTAAGTATGAAACAAAATTTTTGATTGATTTTTAAGATTTTGCAAGTCTGGATTTTGGGAAACTTGATGAACCAAACAAGATTTTACAAAACTGGATTTTGATAGTCCAAGTTTTGCAAAAACTTGCCCAACCAAACACACCCTCAGACTCTCCAAATTCAAAATTAAAGTTCAGACTCTTCAAATCCACTCCAACCAAACACACCCTAAATTATCATCACCTGACGAGGGGCATTTAACAATTGGGTGAAGAGATTTTAATCCGAGAGCTATCGATCCAAATAGTATAGGCTGGGACAAAATTATCGTTCGACATATGTTGAAACCATGATGAAATAAGTTCAAAATTTAGCACTTCAAATAATGAAGTCCATGTTCTATCCAACACCTCACTACCCATAGGAAGAAAATGGCCCAGCCCACCGATCTCAAAATTCTCAGTCCTTCAACCAAGTTTAAACCAAGTGGGAAAAACCGTCGGCACGCACAGACCTGAGACCACCACCACTCTAATTTCATACTGCAATATTGAAATAGAAGTAATATCCAGTTCGATATTTTACTATTATAATGTAAAATATCATTTAAATTGTAATGTTGCTCTTTAAATATTAATAATTTTTCAATAAACATAATAAAAAGAATATTTATATAAATTATGCCGTATTTTAGAATATAACAGTAAAATATCGGGTAGCATTACAGATAAACAAAGCATAACTATGGGCTAATGACGAAGCTAAAGTGTGTACATATATCAAACTTTGGTCAATATATTCGACGATCAAGCAAGCAATATCATATATATCCAAATTTCAAAAAAGTATTCTTTGATCTCGCCGCAGGAAATTCTCCGCCACCAAAAAATTGTGTCTTTTGCTGTATAAGTCCGGACTGATATGCTAAAAGTGGTATTATCCGATGACTAATTTACAACACAAAAGGAAAGGCGGCAGATTCTTATCTTTCGGTTCAAGGGAGAGCGTACTAGTTTTCATCAACTTTTGATTTCTCATAATAAAGTCAAAAACGCTAAGTACACAACTTTCTTTACTTGATTCTTACTTATCTTTTGAGTTTAATAAAGATTACTGTTTCTGAAGCTTCTAATACAAGCTATATAAAAATATTATCAAATGTATATATTCATGAAATTGGACTTAATCCTCGCAATTTTGTGATGCCTTTATTGATGGACCTACACTAGACTTAAACATGACTTATTGTGATTATACGAGAGATTGAAACGTTTAGGACCAATCTACTTAGCTCATTATAAAATTATGGAATAATGATTTTATAGGAGCATCAATTATTAAGAGCGAGGAAATGTCGTATTTTGAACTAAATACTAATATAATGTTAGTTTTTGAAAAGTTATCATCCATGTACTGCTGAACTATTATGATGTAGCAATTTAGATCGATGAATTTTAATAAATTATAAAAACAATGCCTATAATATAAATTTAAATGCGTTATGTTTGAAAAATTAAAGCGATTGACAAGGCAGCATTATAGGGATGATCACGGATCTCGAACCCGCTCCAAATCTTATAAATTTAGACCCTGCAGGTCGGGTCTGGATCCAATTTCTTAGACACATCGGATGTGGATTGGGTCTAGATCTAGGTTTTAATAAATGGGTATGAATATGATATTAAGATTCAGACCATGTTCCATATCCATATCCAGACCCATCAATCTATTAAATATATAACTAATAATATAATATTACTATCAATATTATGTGATAAATAAAATGTTTAATTTATAATAATAATTCATCTTCTCTCTAATAATCTTCATCTTGACCAATCTTACACAACTACAGAAAATAAACATGCTTGTTCTACTGTTAAAGATGATTCAGACATGGAAAAGGAAGAAGTGGTTGATATCATTGACATGGTAAATTTGATATACACATGTCAACCAATTTTTTTTTTTTCAGATTCAAATTTAGATATTTTAAACTCATAAATCATAATACAACTTTTTGTAGAATCTTGATGATGATATTAACAGTGATTCAGATTAGAGATGGTTTGGTGTGGTGTGGTGTTGACGGAGTTGCACAATGCGTCCTTTGAGTGCTAGACTTCTTCTACCATGAAAGACATCGTTTTTTCTTGCACCTACTAAGTTTTTGTGCTAAATTACAATTCCGACCTCAATGAATTGATGCAATTTGATGTGTATTGTGGATTGATAATTCATATATATGCTAACATTTGTGCTTATGGTGATAAAAATTAAAAAAAATTGGGGCACATTTGTAATTACTATGAAAATCTCAAACATCTATTAAAATAATTTATCGATTTCTTAGCTAACCCATTTATGACCCGTTTAATACCCTTAGACCCATTAGACCCTGCGGATATAGATACAGATTTTGAAATTTTAGACCCTACGGATATGAGTCGGATTTGAATCCGACATTTCTTTTACAGATTGGGGCCGGAAATAACTAAATTAAACTCAGATCCACCCCATAAATCATCCCTAGGCAGCAACGGATATGTTAGAGAGATGTAGCTTATGGTGGTGGTGAATTCAACTGATATTTCATCATATCAATATAAAGAATTGGAAATACACTTGTCAAAACCGAAATATTCACTTATCTAGAATTACTTGACAATTTTCATGACTATATTACCAGTAAGGGTTTTCTTGTCTGAGATTATATCTAAATGAACTGAATTGATTTTAGTTGGAATGAATTGAATTAAACTGAACTGAATTGAACTTAAATGAAAATTAATGTATTTAAAAGTAAAATTATCATGTCTAAATTTATCTGAATTTGATCAAATTATTTTTCTACTGAACTGAACGGAACTGTTTAGAATTGAAGAGATGGAGAATTTCAAACGTTGTATTAGTTATTAGTAGAAAAATATTGGTAGGTAGCCGACGTCTCACATCGGTGCCACTAGATTCATTACATTAATGGTGATAATACTAATCTGGGACATCTAACACTTTAAAATCTCCAGACGTCGGTAGAAAAAAGCTTCGTGTTCATTATCTCATCCCTTGAATTTTTTTACTTTGTTTGTGTGAAACATAATTAAAGAAAGAGATACCACTTTCTTTTTCTCGTTGGAATTCAAAAAATACAGCCATTTGTTGAATCGGAATTCTGAAACATGATGGTTTCCACGACTGGTGAATATAAAAATCATTAAAACGACTAACGTCAGTTCAATGTAGGTCAGAAGCTACTGTATTAGAATATCATCACAAAACCCACCTGAAGAGAATAATACAGCAGCAAATTAGCAATTAATACAGATCGAATTGTTTGATTAAAGAAATAGAGTTTCAAACCGTCTTCCAGGTTGCACTCAAAACTAATAAACTAAACCGCTACTTTTACGGTGGCATCGTGAATGTGACCCATCTGTCCAAAGACTCCGGTCACGCAAAAAAGCACACACGCAAAACCTCCTCAATTTTGCCACTAATGTTTCGATCTTATTTATTTTGTTTTTAATATATGAAAATTACATTCATCACGATTATCCTGATATACCCTTATCAGTTATCAATAAGAATATATTACGTGTACAACAGTGCAATATGAATATTTTATTTTCTAAAATCCTAATCCTGAATATCTAAACTCGTTTGAATAATGTTTTAATACGTAATCGAATTATAAATTACTTAAAAAGTGACGTTTCGATATTTAATTTGTGTCCCATACTGTGCATATCATGATAATCCTGATACATATTAAACGGTTAATATATTAATTAACCTTTTAGTCTTCTCTAAAATGGAAGATTCACAATCAATCTCTCTTACTTCATTAATTTTTCTGACTTTAACAACCTGCCTGAGAATGTTCACTGCGATTGATTCATTCAACTTGTCGATCAGCCGCAATTAACATGTTACTGATAAAGTGTTAGTCATGTTAATTGCGACAGATTCATTTAAAATTTTTTAATGACTATAACTTTTTTTAGATGCAATCAGTTTCTTTCTTGCAATCCAAGTAGGCCTTAATTTCTTATTGTGTAATTTATATGTTGAGAACATTTATAAAGGGCAAATGGCAGCTAATTAGGGCATGAAAATGGCACGCGGTTACGTAATCTTTAGTTTAAGATGATATACCTAAAATATGTAGGTGACTTGAAAATCAAACTTTCCACATGGTTCGTAACCATCTTACCACTCAACCTCCACCTTTCAACCGAAAATATATAATCCCACCTAATTTGTGTTCATTCCAATCTGTTTATACTCCCTTTTACACCTTTTAACATTTCTTTGAGAAAATCCTGCTGCTCACGTACCTTAATCGGGGGATTGGTATATATTTAGTATCTAACACTTATGTCCGGTTTCACTTATTTTCACCGCGTCACAATTTTTAGCACGTTTCAGATTTAATAAACACTTTTTAATTTAGCTTAGTTTCAAGAAAAAGTGAATGTATGTTGAGAAAATTATTTTTATAGTAACATAATCATTATTTTATTTAAATAATTAAATTGAATATAATTAAATGAACATTGTGCATAAATGTAGTATATTTTAATTCATATCCGTGAAGTTGAGTTCATTTCATCGGCTCTCCTTTTTTTCAAATTTTAAATGGTTTTACAGGTTTTGTTTTTCTAATGAATAATGGGGTAGGCTCTTGAATGGATTTTTTATAGAGTATTGATTTGGTTTGTTATCTGCCAATGTATCTTTCCCGATCCTTTTGATTGGAAAAATATGTTGGCTTCTGATCTCATTCTATGGATAGATGGGAGAAATTCGAGTCAAGAGAAATTTTGACTCTCTACATGGTGATTCTGTTTGAATAAGATTTGAAGTATGTACGGGTAGATGTGTCTTTGAACATCTATGCTTAATGCGGATGGCTAGCTCTCTGGCGTCCTGATAATGTGCGAACAAACAAGAAAGTCTCTTACTGAGTTACTATTATAGAGAGTCACACCACGAGAAATGAGATGATGTCCTACTATAGGATGTTAGCGGCATGATCATAGTGAGGAATGAGACAGTCTCATACTGACATAGCGAGAACTATAGTATATAACGAGAAATGAGACTTGCTAGGGAGTGACCATATGGTTTGGGATGTCAATCTAGTATTGTAGTCAGTATACACTCGGCAAGTCTGGGACTTTATGAAAGCTTTGCTGGTTACAATCATGACCATGTTAGACTCCTTTTTAGTATTAGGACTGATGGGTTGTTATCGACTTTTTGATATGGTGTCATCGCCATTGATGCAGAGAATGTCTAGTAAGTTTATATTTTATGGAAATTCTCTGTAAGCATTCATAATAGGGTATGGATGAGGCTCATAGATAGACATAGTTTTAGATTCTCCTCCAAATCCCACATAATGCCTCATTTTTGGAGATTATATGTACTGTATGGTTACTTTCAATATGTGGTGAGGCCATATACTTCAAAGGAAATGTGGTTGTAGACGGACAATGTATATAGCCAGTGCAAAGACGATGATGTCACATTGCCTACTTTTGGTAAAGGAAATACTCTAAATGTTGCGGTGGAGCATGGGAAAAAATACTAATGAAGAAGGTTACGCTTGTCGGGGACTGCCATGGTTCGGTATTGAGATAGATCAACCATCTACTTTATGTGTATATTTGTTACATAGTTTATGAATTTGATTACTAAAGGAAATTTGTCTAAGTCATGTTGGGTTCTGAATGATAATACTCCTCTACCTCACTCTATAGCTAGCACATATACAAAGTTTAATATTGTAGAAAGAGTAGTTTGGAACAACTATTGTGTTTTTTTAAAATCAAATGACATTTTTTAAAGGCATGTAATATGATTTTTACCTTTGAAAAATTTCTTCTTTAACGGGGAGTCTCTTTGTGTAAGGTACAATTTGAATTAATGAATGAGTTTTAAAAAACTTTTAATCATATCTCAAACCACACACCATCAATCATAACAATACAACCCAACCATATATCTCTATCAAAAACATTTTAAGTTTCAAAATAAGCATACTAATTTGTAATAAATCCTAAAAATTGTTATAGAAAGTTGGAACCACAATGTTTAAATGTAAATGTAGTGAGTACCAAAACTAAGAAGATTAAAAATTGCAAAGCTAGCACGGGTACGTATGGCACCTGAACCATTCCACTTCATGTGCACAATGCTTAAAACACATCGTTTCATTAATTTTAATCTTTTGCATGGTCTTCGTCTTTTTTCCCCAATGTTCGAAACTCAATAAGTCATTTGTAAGCTAGTTTAACCGTGAAGCACACAAAAAGTGGTATTAGTCCCCCTTCAACTAGTCGAAGTACAAATGATGCAAAAATCACGCAACTTAAAACCACCCAAAACGAACCATGTGAGGTGCTAATACATGTTATATGAATTGATAAACATCATATGATATGAAACCTAGGTGGAGTAGTCTAACCTTACAATCTAGGGTTGTTGCCGCATCAGCCCACGCATAAACCCTAAAGAAGGACAAGAGCATAATGTTTTTGAAAATATTTATGGCTTAAGTGTCGTAATTTATCAAATAACTATTTGAAATAGTCAAAGTGCCCATGTTAAATGCACACTAAAACTTTTGAATATCGATTGTAGTTTGTTATAAGATTATATAAAAATGTGATGTTTAAAATTGTACGTATAAAAACAATGATTTGAATATGTAGTTTATATTGAAATAGTAATTAAACCCTGAGCATATATTATGTTACCTCCTCTCTTTCCATACTCCAAACTCTGAAATCCTCCTGTCAATTTTCGGATTTTTATTGAGGTTGCCATTAGTTTTTTTAGCCATAGTTTCAGTTGTTTACGTTGCAAAGAAGATTCACATGGGGCGTCCAGGACACGTTGGACAGAAAGCTAATGGCATGGTCCTATAATCAGACTCGGGTCGGTGGCGGCGTCCAGGGGTGCAGCTCGTGACCGCAAGCCATACATTCTAGACTCAGTAGTTGCTAAACATCCATGAGCAAGGATGCACTAACAAATGTGCGGCCTCCAAGGCCGCTCGGGCTTCCATCGAGAAGGCCAAGGCCGCCAAGATTGCAAAGAATAAATATATTTAATTTGTTTGAAATCATGTTTCAAGATTCCCGCTCAATTCAATACCCAAAATTGGTTATTTATTAAGAAAGATCAATAAAAGAAGCAATGAAATAACATGCTAAACAATGTCGTAAAAATAGTACTAACTCATACATGATGCAACCGCATGTGAATAGGCAAGACCCCAAATCTATATACACTCACGCAGTTATACATCATACTTATCTTCATATGAAATCTTGCAAAGATGAAATATATTCGAGGACAAAATCTAACATTTATGATTATTAAAAATTTTAGTGAACAAGCATCTACACTTCCACACCACCTATTTAGAGGTGGATCCATGATTTAATTAATGAGGAGTTTGACAATATTCTATTGCATACTAAATGTACGAGTTTGTTTGAAATTTAATACAAGTTATTTAAAATTTAACACATAAACTTGTTTCTTTAGATTGACAATGTGCAAGAGTCAGTATTCTACTAGAATAGTTTGTACATTTCCTTTCATCCTTTATATATACATACTATATGCTAATTTTTTCTTCCCTCCCCATATTCTACAAGCCCAAAAATACACTTGCTATTAAAGGTATGTCTAAATTAAAGTGTCACTAAAGGTCACCAACTTGAACCCTTCTTATTTCATCTCACTCTCATCACTTTTACCACATTTCAATATAGTCCAATAACGTATTCTCTCGCAGTTCATTAGTTTCAACACCTTTCAATTCAATTTACAACTTCCAATTAGATTCAACACCTTTCCGTTCATAACCATCTAATAGTTTCGATTGAGGTGGACGTAATCTTATTAAAGTTGATTTATAATGAAATGATGAAGCAGACTTATCGAACTTGAAATTAGAGTTATGAATATAGCTCTAACAAATGTTGGTAGCGCTAGCAATAGAAGACTATAAGAGAAGAGGACTTGGGGCTGTGAGAAACGAAGTTTTGGGGAAATTATAAAATGAAGGATTAAAAAGTAGAGCTACCCCCAACCTTATAAGAAAGTGCCAATGTACCCCGAATAATTTAGAAGTGCTTATGTACCCCTATAATTACATTGAATAAAGAAGTGTACTTCTAAAGTCAAATTTTCAATAGTATTTTGAACTAAAAGACAAATTTACCCTCACTCGTTCGGCTATTTTCTTCCCTGACCCAAATGCCCATGGGCACAAAAAAATTCAAGAAATTAATATCACTGAATTACAGAATAAATGCACAATATTATTGAAAAAGTTAATGTTTATATCCAAAAACTCTACAAATTGAAAACATTGGTGAACTCACCATAATCTCGCCAACTCTATCATCTCCTTTGGTAATTTGAGTTAGTCACACAAATTATTACTAGGCGTGGCGGTTTCGGTCTCCTGACTCACACTAATTTTTGGGCATGGTGGTTTTGATCCCCTCGGTTTCAAACGCGTTCATCCGATGAAGTAACGGCGACCGGTATAGATTTGGATTGCCTTGCTTATTTGGGTGTGAAGTAAAAAGGGAAGCAGGATTTAGATGAGTAGTTTTTCGGAAGTCAATGAGCTAAATCAGATCTCGGAATTCGATTGATTTGGTTGGGGCATTTTCGTCCTAGACTTTTTTTTTACCATTAAATAATAGTGTGGGTATTCTTGACATTTTACATTTGGCAAAAGAAAATTCTGCCCAAATTATAAATTTGAGAGTATAGTGGCACTTTTAAAAAATATAGGGGCACAACAACACTTAATTAAACACTTGGGGTAAAACAACAGTTCTTTCTAAAATGAAAGGATGTCCATTTTACTAATTACGAATTACACTTTCGAAATAGTCACGAAGTTGGGCCCTGTCAAGTTCAGCTGAACTGAAATTCACTTAACTGAAGTTCGCTGAAGTCCGCTGAAGTTTGCTGAAGTCTGCTGAAATTCGCTGAACTCTGCTGAAGTCCGCTGAAGTTCGCTGAAATTCGCTGAAATCTGCTGAAGTTTGCTGAAATCTGCTGAAATAAACTATAAAATGTTATAATAATAATAATAATAATATTTTTATTTTTATTAATTTGAGTTCATGAATTCAACTTCAAATTTGATCAAATAATAAAGATTTTAAAGTAATTATTTTATTTGTACAATGCCTTTTCAAAAATTACACACATCATACAAATCAAAAATGAAATACTTTGTTTCGCAGTAATTATTTGATCAAATAATAAATATTTCGCAATAATTATTTTGTTTGTTAATGGACATATTCGTAATCAGTGCCTGTTTAATACGCCTGAACTGAACTAGATTGAACTGAATGGAATAAATATTGCACCAAATCAAATGGAAATCTCTATCTAATGGTAGAGAAACAGAAATTCAAGAACAGAAAATAGAACTGAATTGAACTACACTTAACTGAATTGAACTTCATTTAACAAAAATGAACTGAATTTTCAATATAAACTTAAAACAGTCAAATTATATTTTCGGGGAATTGAATTGAAATAAATTACAATTTCTCTGAATTGGATTGAAAACTAGACTGAATCATTAACATATATTTTGTTTTAATTTTAATTAAAGTATAATGCACTGAACTGAACTGAAACTACTGAACTGAATTGAACATAACTAAAATGAACTGAACTGAAAAATAATGAACTGAACTGAAAATATTCAGATAAGTTGCACTAAACATGCCCTTTTGTTAATTTTGAGTATAAATTAGAACTATTAAAATAACTTTATTTGATAAATTAAAACAAAATATGTTGAAGAAATATTTGTTCACAATTAATTTCATTTGATAAATCAAAACAAAAGTATTTCATTGACATTTTTGAATTGTAGGAAATTTAATTTTAAAACAATTTAGTGAAAATAGGGATTTTTTTTTAATTTAGCTGAAGTCCGCTGAAATCTGCGGAAGTCTGCTTAACTTAACTGAAATGTGCAGAATTTAAGCTGAACTTGACAGGGCCTTGGTATAATAAATATTGAAAGCAACATCTAAATAAAATAGCATTTCTTTGAAAAAAAGTAACATCTTTTAACAAATTTACAAGAGCACTAATATCATATCATTGATATTTTAGTCTATGTTAAATAAAATATCGAACTTGTGTATAACTTTCTATTAACGGACATACTACGTTGACATAGGTCCTGTCAAGTTCAGCTTAAATTCTGCACATTTCAGTTAAGTTAAGCAGATTTCAGCGGATTTCAGCAGACTTCAGCGGACTTCAGCTGGATTCAGCGTACTTCAGCGGGCTTCAGCGTACTTCAGCGGGCTTCAGCGTACTTCAGCTAAATTAAAAAAAAAAAATCCCTATTTTCACTAAATTGTTTTAAAATTAAATTTTCTACAATTCAAAAATGTCAATGAAATACTTTTGTTTTGATTTATCAAATGAAATTAATTGTGAACAAATGTTTCTTCAACATATTTTGTTTTAATTTATCAAATAAAGTTATTTTAATAGTTCTAATTTATACTCAAAATTAACAAAAGGGCCTGTTTAGTACAACTTATCTGAATATTTTCAGTTCAATTCATTATTTTTCAGTTCAGTTCATTTTAGTTCTGTTCAATTCAGTTCAGTAGTTTCAGTTCAGTTCAGTGCATTATACTTTAATTAAAATTAAAACAAAATATATGTTAATGATTCAGTCTAGTTTTCAATCCAATTCAGAGAAATTGTAATTTATTTCAATTCAATTCCCCTAAAATATAATTTGACTATTTTAAGTTTATATTGAAAATTCAGTTCATTTTTGTTAAATGAAGTTAAATTCAGTTCATTTCAATTAAATGTAGTTCAATTCAGTTAAGTGTAGTTCAATTCAGTTCTATTTTCAGTTCTTGAATTTCTGTTTCTCTACCATTAGATAGAGATTTTCATTTGATTTGGTGCAATATTTATTCCATTCAGTTCAGTTCAGGCGTATTAAACAGGCCCTGATTACGAATATGTTCATTAACAAACAAAATAATTATTGCGAAATATTTATTATTTGATCAAATAATTACTGCGAAACAAAGTATTTCATTTTTGATTTGTATGATGTGTGTAATTTTTGAAAAGCCATTGTACAAATAAAATAATTACTTTAAAATCTTTATTATTTGATCAAATTTGAAGTTGAATTCATGAACTCAAATTAATAATAATAAAAATATTATTATTATTATTATTATTATTATTATTATTATTATTATTATTATAACATTTTATAGTTAATTTAAGCAGATTTCAGCAGACTCCAGCGAACTTCAGCGAATTTCAGCAGACTTCAGCGAATTTCAGCGAACTTAGCAGACTTCAGCAGACTTCAGCGAATTTCAGCAGACTTCAGCGAACTTCAGCAGACTTCAGCAAACTTCAGCGAACTTCAGCAGATTTCAGCGAACTTCAGTTAAGTGAATTTCAGTTCAGATGAACTTGACAGGACCATATATTACTTAACAAGAATATAGACATAGATTGGGAATGTGAATAATAAATGTTATGAACATCTATCACACGTTATAATCAGTCTTAAATGTAGCACTGGCTTAAAGACTTCCAAACATTAATTTTTCACTTCCTTAAATTTCAAATGATAAAATAGAAACCCCAAAATTTAAAAAAGAAACGTATTACCCCGGCGTAGTATTGCAGTCGGTATAAAAGTATATTTGGAAATATTAGTCGTATACGTGTATTTCAGAATTGCGATTGAGACCTAAAATGCCCCTCAGCTTAATCAAATCTGTATAGACATATACCCCCAGGCCAGGGAATCACGGGGCCACCGACGTCCTTTTGCTATATATAAGCAAGGTTAGCTTGATTACAAAAAACTTTAACCAAAAAAGAAATAAAGTAGGGTGTCGACATGAGATAGTACGTTTAAAACCTCACAAAATTCTACTCCACTCCGAAACTTCCTGGAAGTTGCTCAGTATCTTCTCCCACGTTCTTCAGCGCGCATCTGGTAAATCGCCCTTCTCTCTCTGTTCATGCGAATCTGATGATGATTGTTAATGGCGAATAACTTTAATCTAACTGGAATATCTCAGTTTTTAAATACTGATTATACTTAACAATATCACATCCCTAGGCAGCAGAGTATATCTGGATTCGTATTCGCGAAAACGCGTTTGCATATTGGTCGGCTGCCTTGTCCAGGCGGCAAGCTAGCCCTAGCGCATTGTTCCTCTAGCTAGATATTGTTTTTTTGATGATATACAGTTTCTTAGAGCTTTAGTGTTGTGTGTTTTGAGTCGATTTTGATGCTTTCAGCTGTGAAAAATTAGTTGTTGCTTGCCAATCGGTGTCATCTCTCCTGCGACAGCATTCCTGAAGGGAGCGGTTGAGAAAAATGAGTGACGATTTTAAACCGTCGTCGCCATACCGGCGTCACCGGAACAATGATTTGGAGGCCGGCGGTGGGAGCCAGGGCTTCGGTGCTGAAGAGGACGAGGGTACGGGTGGGCCGTTTGACATTGTTAGGACCAAAAGTGCGCCTGTGGATCGGTTGAAGCGGTGGAGGGTGAGTAGTGTAGTTCTTTCTGTTGAGTGTTATGTTACTTTTTAAAATGTGGATTAGATGTATGTATCTTAGTTTTGTCCAGTGTTGTTTCTGGTATGAAGTCTCTGTGCTGCTCTGTTCATGTATATGTTTGGAACCATTTGTATAAGAAACTTTATGTGTTGCAAAAATTGAACAAGTATGTAGTGTTTTACTGAGATGACAAAAGATGGTCTTCCCCTTTCATTTGACCACTTTAAAAGTTCTGGTGTCACTATTTTGATTGCATGTTATGGACAGTATCAAATGAGGTGAAAAGGATGTATGAATTGCGCTGAAAACTGAAGCTCTTTCGGAGCTCAATATAAATTATTTTGGGAAAAACAAGGCGTCATGGGCTCACTAAATTTTGTGTTTGTGCTTTCAGCAAGCTGCTCTTGTTCTGAACGCCTCACGAAGGTTTCGCTATACACTGGACTTGAAAAAGGAAGATGAGAGGAAGCATTTGCTCGCGAAGATTAGGACACATGCACAAGTCATCCGGGCTGCTGTTCTCTTCCAAGCAGCTGGACAAGTTGCACAAGGTACTATATATTCTCTGCTTATTCTTTTGGCTTCTTGTTATCTTGATTGGGTAATATGAAGTAAACTGTTCATTTTATTGTTTTCAGCACCTCCTTCACCCGAGAAGCACCTTCCAGTCTCCGCTTCCACCGGTGATTTTGATGTCAGCGTGGAAGAACTATCTCAAATGTCAAGAGAGCATCAGGTTTCTACTCTACAGCAGTATGGAGGGGTTAGTAAACTTTATTTACCTTTATAACATGTTTTTTTAATGTTTTTATGTTGTACATCATGATTTAAAGAAAATTTTATTTGTTCTTGAATAGGCTATAGGCTTAGCTCAAAAACTACAAACAAATCCAGAGAAGGGCATTAATGGGGAAGAGTCGGATTTGTTAAAGCGAAAGAACCATTTTGGGTCAAATACCTATCCCCGTAAGAAGGGACGCAGCTTTTGGGTATGGTACTTTTTGTTACTAGTTCTGTATATAATTCAATGATAGCTAATACCTGATTTATTATTTTCTTTAATAATTTTTTGTAGAGATTTTTGTGGGATGCTTGTCGAGATACTACTCTAATAATTCTTATGGTGGCTGCTGCTGCTTCTCTAGCCCTTGGTATAAAGACAGAGGTGTGTGAAGAATTTTTTTTTTCTTTTTTTTTTAACAGAAAGTTCTTCGCCTGAAATGTTTTTTTGGTGCAACTAGTTTTCCATAATTTCAACTTGTCATTGCAACAAGTTTATAAATAAACCTTAGTTAATAATGCTCTTAAGCCTCATTCTTACTGATCCAGACAAATTCTAATGATGTTGTTCTCACTCAAATTGTTACACTGGAATAGAAAAGGATAATGGGCATGATTTGTTATACGTGTTAGCTGTTACATGCAAGCAAAACATCACGCCAGGTTAAAATGTTGTGCACTATTAATTTGCACCGATAAATGGGATTTTGTGGCCCTGGTAGTAATTGGTCAAAGTTTCTCATTCTGTATCAATTTTTCCAGTTATGTTAAACTCATAGTCTAATGGTGTTGTTCAGCACTGACCCACTAATCTGCACGTAACATCACTTAAACGTCTTAACCATAGGACTGTACTTGCAATATACTCACGTTCAGTTCAGTTTTAGTCATGGATTTCTATCTTCAGGGTATAAAAGAAGGTTGGTATGATGGTGGAAGCATTGCACTTGCAGTCTTGATTGTCATTATTGTCACAGGTATGGTGTCCGTTTTTTCCTATTAGATCTAGGTTTGTTTTCCTTGAGGTCTGCGTGATTTTAGTGCTGTCTATGCTTCTGGCCACATGTAAAATTTCAATATCTTTTTGTGGGAGAGGAAATTATAATGCACTCCGTAGGCAAGAAAGTTACCTAATGTACTTACTACAGGTGCACTATGTAGCCAACAAAGATTAAAAATGTGCTTTCCTACCTTTTTTTAGATAATTTGGATTTTGTGGTACTTGCTTGACGTTATTAGTATCAGTAAAAGATTAACTAATTGTGCTATGGTTACTATTTCACAGCCACCAGTGACTATCGGCAATCACTTCAGTTTCAAAGTTTGAATGAAGAGAAGCAAAATATACACTTGGAGGTTTGTATTATCTTGTGAATTTGTGTTTAAAGTTATGTATCAAGCATCTCATTGTTTGGGAACTCTTTTTTGACAGGTTGTAAGAGGTGGGAGAAGAATGGAGGTGTCAATATTTGATCTTGTTGTTGGTGATGTTGTGCCTCTCAAAATTGGTGACCAGGTTCATTTTTCTCTATTGATAGTGATTTTTTTTGTGTGATTGCAGTTTTTATTGGGCCGTGTCTTCTAAGTTTTAAATGTACATGACGTATATTTTCAAATCTGCTAGGTACCTGCTGATGGAGTCCTGGTTTCTGGTCATTCTCTTGCAATTGATGAATCTAGTATGACCGGGGAGAGCAAAATCGTAAGTTAGAAATGCAAATTATTCAACGTGGCCTGATTTAAAATGATAATATATGCTGATTAGACTCTGTATCTTTTGCAGATACACAAGGATTCAAAGGACCCTTTTCTCATGTCTGGGTGTAAAGTTGCTGATGGTTATGGGAGCATGCTGGTAAATATAACTATGCCATCTTGTGCCTTATATATGCTTTTGTTGTGGTTCAGTGTTAAAGTTACTGTGCATAAATAAAATATACACACAAGTTAGGACACTGTGACTGTGACTTATCTCTGGGTTCGTCTGTTCATTTTTAAATAACGGTCATTTTTTTAAAAAATAATTAAAAAATAGAAGTGCATAAAAACACTTCACCATAAAGCACTCCAAACAGAGTCCTAGTATTTTGGGTTGTAAACCAACATGCACTAAGCCTAGCTATAATTGTTGTTGTAAGAACCTTTTTGGTGCTGTTTTAGGGCTCCATTGTCGGATAGATGCTTATTGTGTACACATTGCTTGTTATGGTATATTGATATGTTGTTTGAAATTAAAGTTATATTTCAACTGTTTTTGTTCAAGGTTTATGTGAAGATTGACTTCACTCAAATCTTTCAAACTTAAGACTGTGAAATCACTAATTAATTTGTAACGTTGCAGGTGACCAGTGTTGGGATAAATACAGAATGGGGTTTGTTAATGGCAAGCATCTCAGAAGATAATGGTGAAGAAACACCATTACAGGTGCGATTAAATGGCGTGGCGACATTTATTGGGATAGTTGGGCTGGCTGTTGCCTCTGTGGTTCTTGTTGTTCTTGTAATCAGGTAAGTCTAGACTTAATTCTTATTTTCCCTTGATGCGTTCTTTTGTAACTAAGTATTTGAGCAATCTTGTATAGATATTTTACTGGCCATACATACAACCCTGATGGGAGTCCCCAGTTTAAAGCTGGGACAACAAAAGTGGGCAAGGCCGTAGATGGAGCTATTCAGATTTTTACTGTTGCTGTAAGTCCTCTTTTCACGCATTTCTGCTTGGTTGTTACGTTTTTATTGTTCCTTTCAAGTTTAATATCTTGGTTGACCTGCAGGTGACCATTGTGGTAGTTGCTGTGCCAGAAGGGCTCCCGTTAGCTGTCACCTTAACGTAAGTCTTTCTTATCTGATTCCAATTTGATACATAGCTTTTATGAAGCTCTATATTATAAGATTCTAAAAAAGCAATTGCGAAGCTTAGCATGTTTGGAAGTTTAGTGGTGGTACAATCACGAATTGTTGTTTTTTGCTAGTTACACTGCTTGATGCACAATTATTCTTCTGAGTTGTAATTTCTCAATTTTCTCCATTCTGTAATTTGCCTTGTAGGCTTGCCTACTCAATGAGAAAGATGATGAGGGACAAAGCCTTGGTATGTAGAAGCTATCTCCTTTTACAGCCAATTCTAAAAACTAATTGATGTTTGTGTTCATTATTTAGTTTACCATTTCTCGATTAAATGCAGGTGAGGAGGCTTTCAGCTTGTGAGACCATGGGTTCTGCTACCACCATTTGCAGTGACAAAACAGGGACGTTGACTTTGAATCAGGTTGGCTTACATATATCTTTGTTCTGAACGTTTCATTTTGGTCCTTTCCCCTTTTCTGAGGGGAAGGAAGTCATTGATAAAGGGGCAATCTGTTTGTTTCAAATGTTTAGCTGGTGAAAGACTTGCGTTCCTTATATGAAAGCATTAAAAATATATTTTACTGTACAGATGACCGTGGTTGAGGCTTCTCTCTGTGGGAAAAGGGTTGATACCCCTAACGACAAGTCACTTTTGCCTCCAAAAGTTACCACACTACTTATTGAAGGCATCGCACAAAATTCTATTGGCAGCGTGTTTGTTCCTGAGGTAACTTGCTGCACCTGTATAATGAATAAACTGTATATCATTTATACTAAACTGTCCTGAGCATGAATTTTAATTACTTAACTTGTTGATGGGTGCTAGCATAATCGCAGGACAATTTTAAAGGTCTCAGCAATAGTATTATTCTAGACGGTGGTCTATCTGCACCCAATGTTTTGCACATAATTGAGAAAACTTTTAACATATAATAAACTGGCCACTGAAGCTGTAATTGACTGATTTCTGAATAATATATCATGGAGTTAATAATGTTGACCCGTTCTGTTTTTATTTTTGACAGGGTGGAGGGGATACAGAGGTCACTGGCTCACCAACTGAGAAGGCAATCCTTCAGTGGGGAATTAATGTAAATATGCTCTCTCTCTCTCTCTCTATCTCTCTCTCTCTCTCATATTGAATCAATTTGTGTAAAATTTCTGCAGCTTGGGATGAATTTTGATGCTGTTCGATCTCAGTCATCTATAATCCATGCTTTTCCATTCAACTCTGAGAAGAAGCGAGGGGGTGTTGCTCTAAAATCGGTAATTTAAGCCATCCTTGATCCCACTGTCTCCATGTACATGGTTTTTGTTGTTTTCTGTGTTTTTGTATACTAATGTTAAAGTATCACTGGAACAGATTGAGACTTAAGGTCTTCTATAATACGAAAACTATTTTGATTAAGATCCTTTGGTTTGCATTATTGCCATGCTTTAGAATCCATTTTGGTTTATAAAATAAATTATATGTGATAGAATTTCCTGTTATGATTATTTTCATAAATTTTATTTTGGTAGCAAGGGAAAATAAAAAAGCTATCCACAGGATGAGAAAAACTAAAACATATCAAGTTGAGCCCTGATATAAGAAGGTGCAGTTATAAAGATATCATCAACCTTTGGAGACAATTTCTTAGAAAAGCCATTTAAAAAAAACAAGTTCATTAAGTCTTCCAAATTGATTTGTTGTTAAGTAACCAATAAAAACCATTCTAAGGGAAGTGACAAATTTAAAATGAACTTTGGTTGAAGGGGTGTCGATTTCAGTAACAAATGAACCTTGCATTATTGTCTGGGTTTTCATACTTACCATGTTATATGGCAACAGCTCCAAGCGATCCTTCAAGTTGGCCCTTTTTGCTGATGATTGTGTGATTTCAGTAACAAATGAACCTTGCATTTTTGTCTGGAGTATTTGTGTTTTCTTTGAAGCATATTGAACTTGTATTGTGCATTTCTTTTTAAAATATGCGCTTAACTCTGATTTTTCTTGCATCTTGTTGCAGCCAAATTCTGAAATTCATTTACATTGGAAAGGTGCTGCTGAGATTGTACTTGCTTCTTGTACAAGCTATATGGATGATAATGATGTGGTACAACCTATTGAAGAAAAGGTGTGATTAATAAATTTGTATTTCCTCTAATTGCTTATTTGTTTAAGGTTTACTTAAGGACATTGAAATATAGGGGGGTGGTTGAAATATATGTAATGGTTGATGACATACTCTTATCTTGACAAGAAGGGTGGAGTTACAAAAAAAAACTTAACTTTGGTGACTCGTAAACTTTTTGTTCCTAATGTTGATATAGTCCATTTTCTTTGTGCTTAAGTTGTCATTGAACTGTTGTATCGAAATTTTGGTGTATGGATAAACTGGATATTGATGTTGGTACTTCACTTTTTTGTCATTGTGTGTATTGAAAAGGGTGATCATTTCTTGAAACTCTATTGTACAATCATACAGATGTCAGATTTTAAAAAAGCAATTGAAAATATGGCTGAAAGGAGTCTGCGTTGTGTTGCTCTTGCGTATCGACCATTTGAAGATGAGGTTCCAAGTAGTGAGGAGGATCTCAACAGTTGGCAGTTGCCTGAGGAAGAACTGATTTTGTTAGCAATCATTGGTATCAAGGTATGTTTACCCTTTATGGTGTTTTGAAGTTGCCTTGTATGGTGGTCTAAAATCATTAATTGCTATGAAATGAAGTGATTTTGAAGATATTCCATCCTTATTAATAAAAGGGACTTAGTCAGGTGTTACCTCCTTGATGTTGAAAGTAGAAACTTAACATATTAATGGAATAGTTTTTATACCTGCCCTTGTTCTGCTGTCTAGTTTATTATGTATTTAGCTTGGATTTGGAATTCGTCTACCTTCACGTGTTTCTAGTTCCCTTGGGAATTTGGCTTTTATGATTGTGTCTTGCATTCTCACTTCCTGTTCTGAAATGGCATGTTTAAAATTAATATCCTGCAAGTGGTTTTGCTGATCCAATGCTAATGTGCAGGATCCTTGCCGGCCTGGTGTCAGAGAAGCTGTCCAGCTATGTAAGAAAGCCGGCGTTAAGGTGCATATATGGTCTTTTTGTTTTCTGTCAGGGATGGGCTATTTGCTTGCTTGAAATTTTTTGACTGTTGAATTTCAACGTAAATGTAGCCATTTTCCCTCCTTTTCTTCGTAGAAAGTTTTGTGGAGCAGCAATGATATCCCATTTTCAAATTTCAATGTTGAGGAAATTTCCTACCATTGATTAAAATAGGCTAGTTAAGGGAAACCATCAATTATCCTTGAATTATAAGTTCACATACCCTTGTGTGTAAGATTGTTTTCTTAAAGATTATATGGGAACAACGATTAAATAGTTTTATCTTTCTTCTTTTCATAAATCTTATACCTTTCTCCCTCTTTTGCGTATTATAGGTACGCATGGTTACTGGTGATAATCCTAACACTGCCCGGGCTATTGCTTTAGAGTGTGGGATATTAGAATCTGAGGCAGAAGCTGTTGAGCCCTATGTGATTGAAGGGAAGGCATTCCGTGTTTTATCTGAAAAAGAAAGACAAGTAGTAGCAGAAAAGATATCAGTAAGTGCTGAAAATTTAAAAGTGAAGAAAACCTGTGTGTCGGGATGAAGGCCTAGGTTTAACTGGAAAATGAGCCTGATTGAGTTATCTTTGTTGTGCTATTAGGTAATGGGAAGATCTTCCCCTAACGACAAGCTCTTACTTGTCCAAGCATTGAGAAAGAATGGACACGTTGTAGCTGTGACAGGAGATGGGACCAATGATGCTCCTGCACTACATGAGGTATGGTATTCTCTGTAATTCACGGTTATGGACTTATACTCCCCTCCCTTTTTTCCCCAGTCAGAGTTTCCGGTTTACACTGTATTAAACATCCACTATAATGTATTTTATTCAAATTGAAACATTATTGTGATATATTACTAGTTTTCTAATCTATTGAAAATGCATTGCAGGCTGATATTGGGCTTGCCATGGGCATTGCAGGAACAGAAGTGGCTAAAGAGAGTTCAGATATCATCATATTAGATGATAACTTTTCTTCTGTTGTAAAGGTTAGTCTGCTCCTTGTTAGTATAGTTTGTGGAAATATCAATTGTTCCCATAAGAATAACTTTTGGGAGAATTGATTTGGAAAACTTCTGATACTGATCTGATCCAATGCAGGTTGTGAGATGGGGTAGATCTGTTTATGCCAACATTCAGAAATTTATCCAGTTCCAGCTTACTGTAAATGTTGCAGCACTTGTGATCAATGTTGTGGCAGCTGTTTCTTCGGGTGATGTCCCACTGAATGCTGTGCAGGTTCGTCCCTCTCCCTCTCCCTCCCCCCCTCCCCCTCCCTCCCCCTCTCTCCCTCCCCCTCTCCCTCTCCCTCTCCCTCTGTGTGTGTGTGTGTGTTAAACATGAATCTTATGCACTTTTTATCCAATGCAGCTTCTATGGGTAAATCTTATCATGGATACTCTTGGTGCACTGGCACTAGCCACTGAACCACCAACAGATCATCTCATGGACCGTGCCCCTGTTGGTCGAAGGTTAGTTTTATGTAAAAGTTAACTGTTTGTTCTGTTATTATTCAACCTTCTCTTATTATACTGAAATACACTTTTCATTTAACTTATCTAGGGAGCCTCTTATCACCAACATCATGTGGAGGAACTTGTTGATTCAGGTATTAACAGTTGTTCTGACTAGGTCTCTCTTTGTTTGAAAATGTTGATAAGAATTATAATATCTTGTGTTGATTTAAAAAATGACAGGCTGCTTATCAAGTCACAGTCCTGTTAATTCTGAACTTCAGTGGCATTAGTATCCTTCATTTGAAGCATGAAACTGCGGGCCATGCTATTAAAGTCAAGAACACACTCATCTTCAATGCCTTCGTTTTTTGTCAGGTAATCTAGTCATATCTCATTTAGAATTTTTTTGTGCTCTGCTGCGGACCTTGTGTTGTCTACTTTAGGGTTTAGGGTTTAGTTTGTATTTTTGGACAAATGATTGTTATGTAACAATTAATGATTGTTAATGGGCATGATTCATCTTTCTGTGCAGGTGTTCAATGAATTTAATGCTCGTAAGCCTGACGAGATCAATGTTTTTGAAGGAGTCACCAAGAATCGTCTCTTTGTTGGTATAATTGGCTTTACTGTGGTGCTTCAGGTATGCAACACGTCCTATTCTGTTGTCAATTAAACCGTGCAAGTCACATTTAAACTAATTGTTCATTTGGCTTTGCAGGTTCTGATCATATTTTTCCTCAGTAAATTTACCTCAACTGTTAGACTCAGCTGGCAATTATGGCTAGTGTCGATTGCTATTGGAATCATCAGGTAAATTTAAGTACACAGTTTGAAATTAGTGAATAATCATTAACAAGGTTGCTATGTCTAATCTCTGTTTTGTTTCTTTTAAACAGCTGGCCTCTGGCTGCACTTGGAAAGTTGATACCGGTTCCCGAGCGAGCTTTTGGGGTACTTATCACTGATAAATTTCGCAAGAGATCGGAGATTAGTTAGAGGGTGCCGGGGCTGTTTTGGAAGCGATCTTGTCCAGAGTACTAACACTCACTGATTTAGTGCTAGTTGCCATGTGTAAAAGTCCCCTACACGGGTGTTGCTTTGACCTTTACTGTAACTGTAAATGATCAATACGTTATACTACATCGACAACAAAATTACTGGTGCAATGTACTAGTTATTTATGCGTTAAAAGCTTGATGTTTCTATTTCTTACTCGTCGGTTTTCGTATTTTACTTTCCTCATGCTCAAGAGAAATACAGATAACTGGTTATATTATAAACCTTGTGCGCGGTTGTGTTATTACTGTAGAGGATTAATCAGCACTTAAATGTGATTCAAATAATGACATGAGCTTAAATTTACTGAAGTAAAAAGAAATAAGTGTATTGGATATAGCAATAATAAGGTCAATATTTATTGAACAAAGAATGTAATTACAATTTACAGCAAGATAAACCTTTTACACACTACAGCCTCTAAACTAGGATGTTTGCCGATGCATCTGCTGAAGTTGAATGATCTGTTGCTGCTGATACAACGGGAGCGACTTCAACTGATCGGGATTCAATCTGAGCACTTGCTGAAGCAGCCCGGCCTCCACATCGGGTGGCAACTCTGCCTTCACAGGCATCGAAACCGAATTGATATTCGCAGGTGGTGCCTGTCCCAGGATTTCAAGGGTTTGAAGAATAGCTCCGGACAGGGAAGGAGACGCCATTAAAAGTTGCCGGGCTTGCTCCTTATTCTTCATGGCAACCGCCTTCAAATCAGAGACGACTTGAATCAGGTGGTGTCTAGGGAGTTTACCCAGATGTGACGCTATCGGATCAGGTTTCCCGTTTCCGGCCGCCGTAGAATCAGCCGGCGGCGGTTTCTTGTCCCTCTCGGCCGAGTCAACTCGGAGTGGCCTTCCGTTGAACTCGTAACCCTGCAGGTTACGGCGAGCGCTCAGGGCGGTTTCGCTGTCCATAAACTCACAGAACCCGAAGCCCTTCGGCTTGCCGGTTTCCTTGTCGGTGACGATCCGGAAGGAGACGACAGGGCCAACCATCTCAAGAACTTCCGTAAGTTCTTCAAGTTTCGAACCGTAGGGAATATTTCCGACGAAAACACTGCGCTGGGAAATCGCCATCGAAACCCTAATTTTACTCGGGGAGAAGAAATAGGGGAAAAGTGAATAGTTGAAGTGGCTTGTCCCTCTATTTATAAGAGCCAAACCAAAATAAAAACGGCAAGTTATGAATCCATATCGCAACTGGATTCGCGTTTTTGTAAGCACCGACTTTCTCCAAGCCTTTTTGGGTTGACTTCGTCAACACGGTTAGGACATTTTAATTTTTCTAAATTATAATTAATATATATATTTTTAAAAAAAATTCCTCGCATGATACAATTCACCCACTAAACAATCTAAACGAGTGTGTACAAGTAATGATGATTAAAAAAAAGGGTGATACTAGACATTCAATTTATAAATTCATCTCCAATGTAAAAATTAAATTAGATCATCATTTAATGTGATGCCTTTTCTTTTGAAGGTGTCAAGTAGTAGAACTTTATTTTTGTGAGGGTCAAATTGAGACCTTCACTTGTCCTTCAAATTTTATCAATTTCATATAGAGTAATATGTTTTATTTAATAATTTTTTTTACTTCACTAATTAGTACATTTTCCTAAACCAAATAGATTTTCTAAAATCAATTGATAAAATCATTAATTTTATTAGGAAGAGTAAATTTAATTGGGAGTTCCTCTTCGTGTGACACGTGAAGACCCATAATAATATTGTATATATAAAGTTCATAGTCATGGAAAACAAACTTAACCACTTTACCCAAGTAATCAAAAGCATTATATCCGAGTTTTAGTGCCGTACTTATGATTTTTTTTTTCATGAATTAGAAGAGAAAATTGCCCTTAACACTTGTATACTCTTGAGTTTATAGAAAGTGGGTTGGTACTTTTTATATTTTATATTATGATTGCCAGTTAACGACAATCAAACATGACCCTCAATTGAAAGAAAAATTGAAAATGAAAATAGAAAATTCTTCTTTTTATTATTTTTAAAATTGATTTTATTTGAATTGACACCTTTCTTCAAATCGATCCTTACCAAAATTGGTGTATTGATCTTGAGCAAAGTCTCTAGAAAGTCCGACTTTCCTAAGTGTTATGGAACTACCACTATACATTTAAGGTCGAGTGATACTATTTTGTGTTAAAACATTGATAGTATCAAAGTGAACATATAGTAAAACATGTTTTAATGCAAAAATTCATGAATTTACATTAAAACATTAATAAAATTCAAATAACAAATTTTACAGTTCAAATTAAAAGGTACACTGTATAAGTTAAAACGTATAAAGACTCTTGTGGAAAGTCAGGAAAGTTGGACTTTCAGGAGAATTTCTCTTGATCTTTTCACCCTAACCGTGATCATTATTCTATATTCCATGTAATTTATAGGGGATTGATGTACTATTTCCGATGTTAGAATACTGATTATATTTTTGACATCATGGAAAGTGTGAGGTTGGAAGGTTGGGTGAGTGAAATAAATATCTGACGAATGGAGGGGCGATGGAATTCCATGCGACAACAAAGACACTTGTTTTCATTTTAAATAAATATGTCGTGACAAGTTAGAACCAACATCAATATATTACGCAATTTTAGTTCTTTGAGAATTCTTGAATATATCATTAATTAGTTTTACGGATTTTCTATTGATAAGAATAATTTTTTTACACGACCAGATTTGAATCTAAAATTACATAATTATTCTCATTAAGTTATGAAATTATAGTTCTACACGAGTATGCCGTCATTTTAGCATCAAACGCGGTCTCGCAAAACGTATTCGGACCTGCGAAACAAAACAATAATAAAGGAGTCGGGAATTGGACATTTACATGGAAACTCGGGGGCATGGAAGGATTTTACATAAAAAATAGGGGCGCGGAAAAAAAGAGGAGATAGGATTGAGGGGTAGAAAGGACAATAGACACCTAGGGCTTAGCCACTATATAAAGCGGCTTTAAACCCTAATTTAGCCCTTTTTTTGCTCTCGCCTCTCTCTGCGCACTTGTTCTCTTCATCCTCTACACAGCACAGCGGCGGCCATTCTGTAACAGCTTTTCCGACCAGCAAGATGGTTAGTTTCGCCCTCCGATGATGAATTGCTCGGTTGTAATCGTTGTAGTGTTTGGTTTTAATTTTGGTGTTTGTCGCTTGCAGGTGCTCCAGAACGACGTGGATCTGCTCTACCCTCCAGCCGAGCTGGAGAAGAGGAACCACAAGCTCAAGCGCTTGGTTCCGTCTCCCGACTCTTTCTTCATGGTACTTGATTTGTTTCTTTACTTGTTTTTGATTTCTGAATTGCGAGATTATAATTAGCTTTCCTTTAATCTATTCATAATGGCCTGATCTCGTTTATTGCTTTTGTAGGATGTCAAGTGCCAGGGATGCTTTGCTATGTAAGTACCTCGTTGTTGTTCTGTTTGATCTTTTTTGGTTTATGGATTGATTATTTCTAGCTTACAATTTTTTTTCTGGGGGTACTGTAGAAGAAACTTGTTATATGTGCTGTTGCAATTAGGTGTCAAGTTATGGATATTGTAGAGTCTGACTGTCATTTTGTTTTGAGGATTATCGGTTTATTTTGTTTTGGCATTGTTGCAGTTAGTAGATAGTTGTAGAAGCTTGTGTTTGCTTATAGATTCTGATGAACACTTGTTGTTGTGGACTGAATGTTTTACTCTTTTTAGTGTTTTGACTTGTACTCAATTACAGTTTCTTCCGAGTATCGTAACCACTCTCTGAAATTGATTTACATAACCGAAGTTGGGGCATTCATGTGGTGATTTCTCGTTTATCAGTTTGATTTCTTGTATTACAGTTGATGAAATGCTGTTTTCAGTAGCTTGAATGGTATCTGATCTGTGTTATTTTTTGTGCAGCACAACTGTGTTCAGCCATGCCCAGACGGTGGTGACGTGTGGAAGTTGCCAGGCTATTCTTTGCCAGCCCACTGGTGGACGCGCTAGACTCACCGAGGGATGCTCTTTCAGGAAGAAGGCAGATTAAGTAGATAATGGCCTGAAACAAGTCTGTTGAAGTTAGTAGACTGAGTCCTAGAATTTCCTATCTTCTGTTTAATGACTACTGTTTTAAGTCTGCAAATCTATGCGCACGAACTCTTAGCTTCGGTGTAACGAAGTGAGTCTATCATGGTTGCATGTGTAGTCCTGGTATTACATACATGTCTGCTATGGAAACTTATCCTTAAATCTTGTCATCTCATCTGCAAGTGTTCATTATCTATTTGTTTTGCCTGGTTGGAGCTCATTTTTTTTGTAATTTGTTTAACCTTGGGTTCTTTCAAGAGAGCTATTAGTATGTGTAGCACAACATCAATTGAATTGTCCCTGCTGTTTAGTTGTATGGTAGTGTAGTATGGTCTTGTCGTAAGACCCACAACTGGCTGATTTTACGATTCAGCCTGAGGGGATCAGTATGGAAAGCTATTGAATCCGACAGAACTGATAGAGCCGAGATGTAAGAATTGTGGTTCATATCCAGTTATCCGCAATACAAAACATTTGTTTTTAGACCTTCCTAGGCTCAAGGAGAAGCTGGATGGGGGCAGAATGCTAACCAAGAGACGAATGTTGAGGGATTGAGGTCGAGATGCATTACTAGAGACCTCATCCTCGTAACATCTGGCTTCTTGTCCAGCACCATTGTTCAAGGAGCCGAAAGATGATCAAGTAGGCCACCTTAGACAGCCAGGCTGATAGGAAACTCAGGGCAGAAGCTGAAGCGAATAGCAAAGAAGGGCAAGTCATCAAAAGCCTCTACATCTACTGATGAACACAAGTTACAGTTAGCAGACTAGACAAATGTTAAGAAACACACTATATTTTCTTGAAGATTTAGTTGTTTTCAATACAATTTTGTTACCTTGTAATTTGTGATCAGATATTACAAAATTTTAGTCAATTTATTGCATATTCTAACTGATTTACGATCATTCGCTCATCTCTCTTATTTTTGAATGCAATCTCTCTTTAATTTCTTAGAATGACCTTCTTTCCTGCCATTGGAAGCAATTTCTCTTATAGTTCATGCAAGTTCACCCATGTTAAAGTTTCTTTTCATGGTTTAAGTTGGCCAAATTTACTTTCCTCCACCTCTCGTGACTTTTGACTTGAAATAATAAAAATCAAGAATATATTGCCTCTTAATTAACACAATTACTTTTCATATTTTTTTAATACATTTTTGACCATCGATAATTTCTGCAATATATATTAAGATTTAAAATTTTGATATTTAGATAATACATGACTCGGATATTCCAAAATTATATCATTACATAGCATTTGGTCATTCATTACTTCAAATTCACGGTCAAAGATGCAGTGAAAAAGTTTTTACCAAGTTGGTGCCAATTAAGCAAAATTAGAGGTAGTGATATTTTTTTACTTTTAAAAAAGAAAAAGAAAAAAAGAGGAAGTGATATTTTACGTTTCGATTCTGGTCCAATTCGGTCCGGTCTAATACAAATGAATGGTTGACCCGAAGCCGACGTTGTAAAGTGAGCAATTGGTTTACGGTGTAACCGGGTCAGGGAAAGGAATCAAAATTGCCAGCTCGCCTTCGAACCTGAACCTTCTTCTTCTTCTCCAGACAAACACGAAGTATCCGTTCTAATTTCTGGTGTTTTAATTCTCAAGTTCCACCTTAGAATCCTGGTCCGAATTGATGATCATCAGCCGCCTAGGACCCTGATCAATTGTCAGAATTGAGGGTATGCCTAATTCGGAGAATGAATGAACTTTGATGATCTAAGAAGGTGAGATTCTGAAAGAAGAGCATGTGGTTATCATTCTGGAGATCCAGGGATCGTTTCTCTTTGGATGAACTCAGGTACGGGCTGATTACTTTTTCAGTCAGTGGAGTGAGATATTTTGTTGCTAATGTTGTTAATGATTTGGTTAGAAGAAGATGAGTAGAAAGATTGTCTTTTTGCAATAAATTTGTGTACTGATTGTGCAGATATCTCACTGACCAGCTAATGAAGGTTCAAATAGTTAATGATGTCAACAAGGTAGCTCCACTTTTTCCAGCATCATAATTTGGGCAATGTTACAGTTCATGGCATGTGCTTATATTTGTTGTTCATGTTTTAGGACTTTGTGATCGAGGCATTGCGATCGATATCAGAGATAGTAATCTATGGCGACCAAAACGACCCAGCATTTTTCGAGTACAATTCCAAATCTTCTTTCTTTATGCAATGCTCTCATAGGCCACATGATTGTTCTGAAATGGTTTTTTTATGCAGTTTTTTTATGGAGAAGCAGGTCATGGGGGTTTTCGTACGCATATTAAAAGCCAGTAGGACTTTGAGTGTTTCTCTCCAGATATTGCAGACCATGAGCATTATGATCCAAAACCTTAAAAATGATCACTCCATATGTAAGTTCTACAAGTAATAGTCTTGGAAAAAGAGTAACTTCCTTACTTCCTGTAAAATATCCTTATATCTTTGCTCAACTTTGCAGATTATATGTTCAGTAATGAGCACATTAACTACCTTATAACATATTCATTCGACTTCAAGAATGAGGAGTTGTTGTCGTACTACATATTGTTCCTGAGGTTTGTCACTTCTTAAGGCTTTATTAGCTTTGTAAAAAAATATTTTGGCTGTCGTCAGTTATCCTTTTTATTTTCTAATTTCCTCTTATCTGGGTGTTATATTTACTAGAGCAATAAGTGGAAAGCTAAACAAGAATACACTATCATTGCTGGTACAGACGGATGATGTAAGTTATTAATGTTATGATGATTGCACGTAGTTTGGTGATTGATTGTTCATGTTAAGGCCCATTTTTCTTCATTGTTATTGTTATATTATATGAAGGCTAGGACTATCATCTTAAGATCAGAACTATAGAAAAGTAATTAGGGAATGAATGAAGTGACAGCTAGAATTTTTTGATTTGGTGATAAAATATAGGGGGAATGGGTGGAGGGGAGGAGGATAGATAACCAAGTGATTTTTTTTTTCTGCATGAGATACACATCTGATGTTTCCTTGTCTTTGTCTGATTGCTAATTTAACTGATTTTTGTAATTTAGGATGAAGTGATATCCTTCCCTCTGTATTCTGAGGCAATGAAATTTGCTTTTCACGAGGAAAGGATGATTCGTATCGCAGTACGTGCATTGACTTTAAATGTTTACCATGGTGAGTTAATGTCCATCCTCCTTGTGAATCCTCTTGATTCAGATGGTTGATGGTCTTATAGAATAATGTTTGCCTTGGATACACAATGCAGTTGGAGATGAAGCTGTTAACAGATATGTATCTAGCGCCCCTCTTGAAGATTACTTTTTGAACTTGGTCAACTTCTTTCAAGAGCAGTGCATCAACTTAAGTAAACTGGTTTCGAATTGTGCAACGTATGTTTTTCCCCTTCCGTTTTTGTTGTTGTTTAAGAGTTACTTAAATTATCTTGCTAACTATACCTAATTTTGTAAACAGGACTTCTGGCTTAGATTCTAGGAGATTAATTCTGGCTTCTGTAGAGGAAATTGAGGACAATCTTTATTACTTCAGTGATATTATCTCTGCTGGGATTCCAGATGTTGGGAAGTTAATAACGGACGGCATTTTGAAGCGTTTGATATTTCCCTTGATCCTTCCTTCATTGAGAATGGTAATAGAGGAGGAGGACTCCAGCTGATTTCACCACTGATATATCATTATTTACATTTAAGTATAAATTATGGAAATTGGATGATTAAAGTCTGTGAAACAAATCTAAGAAGATTCTTCGTGTTAATACTCTGAACCATTTATCAATCCGATTTAATGGTCAAAGCTACCCAATTTTGACAGAATGAATAGTAATTAAGAACCTTTGGTCTGGACGGTTAGAGCACTTCATATACTTAACCATTTTTTGTTGTCTTTATTTCAGGGTACAGTAATTGGTATTGCCAGCTCTTTATACTTACTTTGTTGCATCCTGCGCATTGTCAAGATCAAAGATCTAGCGAATATTGTTGCTTCGGCCCTTCTCTGTCATATAGAGTGTTTCACACCAGGACCCGAAGCTGAGCTTAATGGCTATTCAATTGGGCATTGTGGCCCAATTTCGAATGGAAAGGATGTTGATTTGAAAGTTATTCCATCCTTATCAAGTTCTTTGCTGATTCACTCAGAAGATAAGCTGGTGCATGATCATAGGGGTTCGCATAACTTAAGGTGATTATTAAGAGTTCAAATGACGAGCTGTTAAGATTTATCTGCTAGTTGCTCATGCTATCAATTAAAAGAGCGGCTGCTGCTTGCATCTATCATTTCATTTGCCTTGAAGTCCTGCTTATTTTTATTTACTTTGAAGTTCCTCTTCTCTAGCTCGTTTCTATCAAATATTTCGCTTTGAACTGTTGGTGAATTTTTAGTGATTAATATCTACCATGATGATGCCAGTTTGGAAAAAATTTATGGTGTGATAGGGAAATTACAAATTCTTATTGTAGATTGTGATACATTATCCTTGTTCCTTAATGCTGGATTTTTGTGGGGTATCGAAATTTATTTGCATGCTTCATGCCTATCATTTGGAAGTATATTCATACAAAAAGTGCAATATCTGTGTAAATAGAAGTGTAAGTGACTGTCTTGTTTGCAGCCAAATTAGAAATCAATGTGAAGTTTTAGCCCAAGCTTGGTATAAGGACTTTTTTTGTTTCTCAGTGAAGTTGGATCGTTATGCAAAAAAAAGCGATGGAGCTGATATTTGTGACTTCACTGGACATAATTAACATGCATCTTAAAATCATCAATTATTGCTGTAGTATTAAAATGTGTATTTAATTGGAGAATTTTCATTTGATAGGGAAGCCTTGCTCTCTTTTGTTACTCATGGCGACGATGTTCAAGCATCAGGTTCCCTAAGTGTACTAGCTACACTACTTCAAACTAAAGGTAACAACCCTACCTGGCTACCCCCCTTTTAGGTGTTAGTTTATTGCATATGTCTTTATCCATGGTCATGACTGCAGAGTTGGATGAATCCATGCTAGATGCTCTTGGTATCCTTCCACAAAGGAAACAACACAAGAAACTACTACTGGTACAGCATATTGATGTTTGCTTCTTACTCGTTGGTGGAGAGAATTACTGTTTTGTAATTCTCTTTCCCTTCATCTTTTCATGGGTCAATTAACTTTTAATTGTTGGTACAGCAAGCATTAGTTGGCGAGGTTTCTGAAGAAGAACAACTATTTTCTTCAAGGTTTAATGCTGCTAACGATGAAAGTGGTTGTGAACTTGGTTGCTATGCCCAGAAGCTGAAGGTCAGTTCCACTGACACTTGTGTTGTTCAGTTGGACTTGTTTGAAGATACTGATTGTATGCTAGGTGGCTTAGATCAAAGAGATAGGAAGGCTTAAATAACATAAAATGTACTATTCAAATATCCATTGAATGGTGCTAGTATATATTGTTTAAAAGAACCTTAGCACCCTTTTCCTATTGTATAAAAATTATGTGTTTATTTTGAACTTATTCCCCTGATTCTTGCGACTGCTGCCTTGCCTGTCTATCGTATAAGGCTTTTGGCTAAACTCCTGGCAATAATAAGGCATGTGAAAAATTATATGCCTTGTCCTTTCCTCAAACAAGTTGAAGAGGTGGGTGCAAGTCATATAAGCATCCAAAACTACATATATACTGGGATTGTTTGCTTGATTGAGGTTTCTACATATTTTAATTAAACCTTGATGCAATTAACTTGATGCTCTTAATTGCACTAGTAAATTTAGAATAAAGCAATTCAGCACTGTTAAAATTGATTTTATTTAATTTTACAGGATGAGTATGGCGTTTCATGTGTACTGCAAGAGGCTGGAGTTAGTGCTCAATCACATAGATCTGAAGTATGATTCATCTTCCCTCTAGACTGTGAAGAATTCATTTTTGTTATGATCCTTGACTTCTTTCATACGTCTTCTTGGCTCTTTGAAGTTATTATGTGACATAATATTCATTAGAAACATTTCCAGAGTAACATAATATGTTAGTTCTTATTTTGAGGCATAGCATTCTCAATGTATTTGGCAATGCAATTTTAGTCCTGTAAGATGTGAGGTCATAGTGAATGTGAAAATTTATTCTGAAGCTATCAAATTCCTTTCATGGTAGGTGCTCGATGCATTGGTCAGTCTTTTCGGCAGGTCCAATATTTCTGCAGAAACATTATGGGATGGTGGTTGGCTTCTGCGCCAGTTGCTTCCTTACAGCGAAAGAGAATTTAACAGCCGTCACCTTGAATCACTTAGTGTAAGTTACTATTGAGAAAGCTGATATGCTTCTTAAGGTCTTTTTGTTTGCTGGTACTAATATAGCCCCCCATCAACTGTGGTAGAAAAATACTTCTTTGGGGCATACTGATAATTTCTGCATAAGTTTCTGGGTGCGTTAAGTTATGGCTCTCAATTCGCTTCTGTAGCCCTAGAAAGTGATCCTAGATTACCACCAACTGTGGTAGGATAATACTTCTCAGAAGCTTAATGATCACTTCTGCATAAGTTCTTTTGTGTTTTGGATTGTCTTATTGCTGCATAACATTGAACATTAAGAAAGAGTACCAAAGGGAAAATCTTTTCATGGTTGTTTGGTACACTTACAATAGCTGTTTCTCACTCTTAATTGTATAGTGGGGTTTTCGGTTTATAATGGGAATCATTCCAATACATTGTGTTCAGTGCAAGGAATTGCAAACAAATTCCAGAACAACCCCACATATCTTCCACACCTCTCCTTTGAGTTTCATTATTTAATCATTTTATTTGCAGGTATCATTAAAGAACTGTTGTAAACGGGTTCTTGATGAGACAAAAGGAACCTGGCCTGATATGCTCATATCCCTTCTTTGTGATGAATGGATTAGGTGCAAGAGAGGTAAAATGTCCCAAGAGTTCTTTAGTTGTCTTTTATTTCTTTCCCTTGATGTGCTTTGATTAGGTTTGAAATGAAATTCCTTTAGTGATTGAGGCTTCATCCCCTCGTAAAGATCCAAAATGCATCCTCTTGACTCCATACAAGTCAAACTCCGAAGGTGTGTAACATTCCCCTTTTTAATCTAGCACTTGTTTCTGAGCTGCATTCTATTGACTGCTTGGTAAACTGCTGCAGTTGTGATCTAGCAAAGCTTAATTGTCAAAGTGGGGCGACTATGTAAAATTATAAATGACCTTAATGGACGTAAATGAATAGAGGAATAGGTTGGTTAGACCTAGTAGCTCAATGCGAGTAACAATAAATTTTGGATGTTCTGGACATCAATGTTTTTGTGGATCTAAGTATTGGAACACTCTGAATATGAAGGAAAAATGAGATTAGTTGAGATGTTTAAGGTTTAATGTTTGAGACAAAGCTACACTAGGCAGAATAAATGAACACTTTATGAACAACAAATAGTGTGTAATAAAAGCATTGATGTCAAAAACAAACAGACAAGTTATACCATATAAATGCAGTAATATTACTGGATTGTTATCGCAGATCTAAAATGGAAGATGACATATAATAAAGATAAATAAAATTATTGCTAGGATTTGAGTAGAGTCTCTTAAGAAGTATGTCTAAATTTGACCGAGATATCGTGTCATGATAGACGACAACGTCTTTTCAGTTTTCATTCATAGCTGGCTAGATAAGCTTATTTACTGTGTATGACAACATGTATACTTACACATTTCATTTGTATTCTTCTCTTGGCAGACATTTTCCCAAATGATTCATCATTTTATGCTAGTGAAAGAATCTGCGAGGTGGTCAAGGTAATACTTTGAGCTGAGGGATTTTCATATTTTTAGTTGTATTAATTTACGATGGTATCATTGGCCATTTCTAATGGGGAAATCCCAAGTTTTCGTTAACTTATAAAATTTTATAATATTTGTGCCTCCAGTATACTGATCTTTATCCATCTCTTTAGGTCTTTGTGCTCTTACACCAACTACATATTTTCTCACTCGGTAATGTGATACCAGAGCAACCTCCAATATATGCTCAAACAGAATTCACAGACAACATTCGAGCTAGACAGGCTGGTATAATTAGATTGGGTCCAAAACCAAGCTCTGAAGTAAACCTTGGTTAGTATTTCGTCTTTGCCTCAATAATGATTCTTTCTATACTACGCACAGAAGTATATTTTCATTAGTGTCTTATCTGTATATTTACACATGGACATGTATTGAAAATTCATGCATATGCTGTACTGGTTTTCTTTTATTTGCTCTTGGTGATGATGGCTAGGTGATGCATTGAAAACTTACCAGTTTGTTTTATTGAATGCTAATTACATGTATCTTCTCTCGGCGATGGCTAGGTGATACACTACCTTGTAGAATCGCATTTGAAAGAGGAAAAGAACGCCATTTTTGCTTTCTGGCTATTTCATTAGGAATCTCAGGGTGGATTTTACTTTCAGAAGAATTACCTCTGCGGCCCAGTTATGGTGTAGTTCGAGTTGTAGCGCCCTTAGCTGGATGTAATGTAAGTTACTTTGTCTACTTCTATTACTTAGTTTGTTATGCACTTCAAAAGTTCGCACGTAATCAAACTATTAGGTTAGTGGAAGTTCTGGTCCAATTCACTAAGCCTGGTCCATGAACAATAAGTTATGAAGTGGTGGGATTGATTTTTTCAAGTAGGGTTATTTGGTTTAATATTCTGACGCCTGACGAGCTAATGCATAGTGAACATGTTATTTTGCATATGTGTCGGTTGAACTTCTATTTCTAACACTATAATAATGTGTGATCATTAATGAAGATACTCCTGTATAGTATTAATGTTGTAGAAAAATGTGAAGGATTAGATCCCCAAATCATGAAACGAAAAGAAGGAAGACAAAGTTCTAGTATCCACACATATACGAATCTCATGATGAATGACTGCTATTTGAGGATGACTTCCAAGTACCCATATAAATAGTTATGTGATAAAAGAGTATTTCATTGTCTTGCTAAGGATATACAATTAATTGGCTTTATCTCTGTGCTCCTTTTCATGCATAAACTTTACTTTGTTTATTAGGTGGAATAAAAGTTAAAAAGAGAAGAAGAACAATTGTCCATTAAGTTTAAGGTGGTCTTTTTACTGATTTTTTTCTGAGCAGGATATAATCACTGATTTTTTTTTCTGCTTCTTAATTTAGCCCAGAATAGATGATAAACATCCAAAATGGTTGCATCTCCGGATTCGTCCTTCCTCTTTGCCTAACCACGCCAATCCTGGAAAAGTCAAGACTAGAGCTTTTGTAGACGGGAGGTGGACGCTGGCTTTCCGGGACGAGGCAACTTGCAAGGCTGCATTCTTGATGATCTTAGATGAGGTCCATTTACAGAGCAACTCAGTGCAGAAAAGGTTGCAGCCTCTGCTAAATCTGGAAACAAATGTACATTCTTCAAATGGTGCTGCATCTTCCACCTCTTAACCGGATTTAGTTGTTCCTTTTCTTCTTTAGTTTTGGAAATGTTTGTCTGCAATAATCTGTTGAGCAGAAGGGGTGAGATAAGTTTGGCCCTTACCCTGTTGTATATTTTATAGGGAAGCCTGGGTATAGAACTCGTTAGTAGATTAGATCATATTCTTTGTATATTAGGCCGCCTTTGTTCACCCCCTGCCCCTGCTTTGTAAATCTTAATAATTTCCCATTCTTTTACTGATTAGCTAGCTAACTACTTTTGTAAGCCTTGTAACATTTGTATTTTTCTGATAAATGAAAATGTTGGCTCTTGAAGATGTTCCAATTCTTTTGGGTTTCTGCATTTCGGTTAGGGAAAAAGTTTTTCAGAAGACCAGGGACAAGATACAAGGTAGCATAAACATTGAAGGCATCAATAAGAAAGCATGAATTTTGTTACAACATTAATTGCAAAACTCTCAGTGCTATATAGTCTAGTAGTATTATAAACCATTCCAAAAACAAAATGTCGTTGAAATAAGCAGCGATCTCTTGGAAGAGAGTATCAGTAAACAGATCACCCTGGGAAGCCAGCATCCAGCACTTCTAGAGCAGATAACGCCGTCTTCCCCAAAAGCAACTAAGGCATTCGCTTGGATCCAAAGTATCTGGGAACAGTTGCCTGGTTATGGATTCCTTGAGTTCAGCAGCATAAGGAAACACCAAACATGGATGCCTCCCAACATTATCCATTGCACAGTTACAATCCAGAAGAGGCATCCCAATCCAGATGTTTGTATGGCTTCTGTAGTCCACAACAATGGTGTTAAGGAATCAGTACATAGCCGCACAGGACTCTTCTGGATTGTAACTGTGCGATAGATGATGTTTGGAGGCATCCATGGTTGTCCTCACAGGACTCTTCTGGAATGTAACTGTGCGGCTTTTATTACTATCATGCTTAGATTTTTCCTTCAACACCGCAAGCTTCATTTACAAACACAAGTAACAAAACCATTCACCGGTAGGAAGTTTCTTAACCTGAGGATTGCAGCACCTCACATGGAAAGCGTCTTCGCGGCCATCACAAATTTGCATGTTCATTGAAGTTTCTGAATTGCTACATACTTTACTATTTTGTAAACAGCATATATCATCAATGGTGTCAGCTGAGGAAAGATGGTGGACAGAGGGGGATTCCCGACAAACATCTGTTCCTGACGTAGAATTTTGTCATTGCTCAGATTTCAATACTCCAGAAGATGATAACTGTCCACAGCCATCCACTCCAGTCTTGAGTGAATTAGTAACAACATCAGCAAGTAACTTAGACGACGAACAACTATCAGCAAGTAACTCAGATTTAGACATACTTCTAAAGAGATTCTACCAAAATCCTAGTAATATTTTTTCTAGCTTTATTATAGGTCACCATCTATTATAGATCTGCGATAACATTTCTCTGTTTTCTACAAAATAAATCACTGCATTTAAATGGTATGGCGTGCCTGTGACATCAGTACTTTTATTCCACACTATTTGTTGTTCATAATGTGTCCATTTATTCAGCCTAGTGTATAGCTTATCCCAAACATTCAGCTTTAAATATCACAGTTCAACTACCCTCTTTTTCCTTCCTATTCAGAGTGACATTTACTTCCATTAAGGTAATTTTATAATTGTACATAGTCACCCCAACATTTTGACAATTAAGCTTTGCAAGATCACAACTACAGCAGTATACCTAGCAATCAATAGAATGCAGCTCAGAAACAAGTGCTAGATTAAAAAGGGGAAATGTTACACACCTTCAGAGTTTGACTTATATGGAGTCAAGAGGATGCACTTTGGATCTTTACGAGGCGACAAAGCCTCAATCACTACAAGTATTTCATTCCAAACCACATCAAGAGAGGTTGAACCCTACAATAAGAATAAAAACAGCTGTTGTAAGTGTACCAAACAACCATGAAAAGATTTTCCCTTTAATACTCTTTCATAATGTTCAATGTTATGCAAAAATAAGACGATCCAGAACACAACAGAACTTATGCAGAAGTGATCATTAAGCCTCTGAGAAGCATTATCCTACCACATTAATTGGTAATCTAGAATGGCTTACTAGGGCTACCAAAAGCAAATTGACAAGTATTATTCTACCACAGTTAATGCGGGGCTATTAGTAGCGACTAAAGAGCCATAAACCAGCAAACAAAAAGACCTTAAGAAGCATATCAGCTTTCTCAATAGTAACTTACATTAAATTCTCTTTCGCTGCAAGGAAGCAACTGGCACAGAAGCCAACTACCATCCCATTTAAAGTCACTGCACGTAATAAACCATAACCATGATCTCAAAAAAAAAAAAAAAAATCAAGCAACAAAACAAAATCTAGGATGAATGCGAGTGAATTTCCCATTTCATATAATACGAAAAAATGTTGGTTACAAGCTACAAGTAATATCTGAAATCTGTACCTAACAAACAACAAACAATCTATCACTCTAAATAATCGAAATTGATAACTTCATTCACGAAGTCAGTAGGAGGCATATCTACAAAATAAGGCTCCAGAACTGAATCATCAACAAGGCTGGATGTAACCTGAATCTTGTGCCTCTTGGTTGAAGAAGCATCGTCGTCAGAAACGCAGGATTCATCTTCATCTTCAGGCATACGTTTGCGTTTTTTGGATGGGAGTTCTGGGCGCCTTAGCCGACAAAGTACCAATCCCTGGTCGTAGCCTTGGGGATAGACAGCAGGATCGAGAGCGAACTCATCCACGTTCCAGTGTACTCCTACATCCTTCTTGGTTGATTTTGATTTGAAAGAGAGTTTCCTGATGATACCGGAAACACGAAGCAGTTGGTGCTCCTTCTTGTTGACTTTCCAGGATCCATCACCAGCAACCCTGTTCTTCTGCTTGTTGAGAGATAGTGATGTTTTTCCCACACAAGATAACGAGGTGAAGAAGAAAAGACTGGGCTTTCCGTCGACCATCCGCCACTGAAGATGATCCCCTCCGAACAAAACCCAGGGATTCAGCCTCTTCTCTTTGCCGTACATCTCCATCAACTCCAAAATGGGCACTGACCCTAGATTTTCCCCCAAGATCCTCCGCTTCAGATACCCAATCAGTTCTGCGTTGCTGGGCTCGAACTGCCTACACTTCTTCATATACTCAGTTTCGGGTTCGGACATTGTCTTCTTCAACCATTCAGCCGGATCCTCGCCACGCTCCGCCATCGATGAAGACGAGAGCTTTGATCGAGGATTAGCGAGGATTTGGGTCGCGGAGAGGATGAAGACGAGGGCTTTGATCGAGGATTAGCGAGGATTAGGGCAGAGAGGATTGGGGGCGCACAGAGAATTTGATCGCAGAGAGAATTAGGGCAGAGAGGATTTGGGCGAGAGAAGAAAGGAGCGAAATGTATCTAATTGGGAAACCACTTCCACTTGCCTTGTTTATAGAGGGTATTGAACAACGGCAACCTAGGGTTTCCTTTTGCCCTTTCTATTTTAAATTTCTGATTTATCCTATTTATTATTATATTGTAAAAACAATACGTATCTGAAATAATTATAAACTATTATCCTTTTTTCCTATTTCTTCCACTTCCCTGTTTTTTTAATCCTTTCTTTTTTCTACTTTCACCGTCTTGTATGATTTCATTTCTAAAAATAAAAATCTTAATTATTTATTTTACACAAAATTATGAACTATTTTAGTGAAATGTGTCCTACACAAGTATATTATAAAAAAGAATTATCAAATATTTTCATTGACAAATTAATTGCGGAATGAGTTGGATTCTTTATTTATAATGTAGACCGATTTAGGGTTAGGTGCATTTAAATTTGTCAAATTTGGTACGACTTAATCTGCACCTTTATATATATATATATATATATATTTGGTTGTCACACTTCAATCTGAATGGTTTTGTACATTCTATTTATTCTTCTCCACTAATAATTGCATCCACTTTATTCTCAAATTCAATTCCATTCATTCATATTATAGTTTGGAGTTATTATTCAAGTTTTTGTCAGGGCTAATTACATTTTTTTTTCAAATTATATCTAAAAAACTTTTAAAACATAAATAATGTTGAAAAATACCAAAAATTAATAAAATTGGAATTATTTTTTAGAAAGTGCATTTTTAAATTAAAAAAACATAACTTAAAAAGTTAAATATCTAATATTCAATCAATTTTCAAATTCTTTTTTAAAAAGAAATATACATATCTAACTTTAAAATATGCATTTTTCATAAAACAAATTTTTAGATGCTATGATAGGAATTGTTAATGCAAAAGGTTATCAGATTAAAAATGAAGGCGAAAATTTGAAAATCGTATTAAGTGTAATAGTAGGTAAGAATATTTATATCGAGTGAAAGCAATGGTGAAATGCACCATGGTTTCAACAATAGAAACAAGTTGTAGAATTTCAAGTTAATAACAACTTGCAAGCTCAATAAAAAGGTTGAAAATGCTAAGTATACCCACCGACTTAGACTAATCCATATATCTTATAGGAACACAAAAGGGGAGACAAGAACCTTTGAATCCAGTACTCTGATCACCACCTCCATTGCCCCCAACCAAAAGCCTAACCTTAAACTCTTCACTCCCTTCTCTGCTGATGCTTTTCAAGCTCGGTTCAAACGCGTGCTTCAGCCATTCTTGGAACACGCTGTGAAGGAATGTCGCCGAGCCAAGAGAAATCTCATCCACCGCTTTATCCTGCACGCTAAAGAATTCCAGGCTTTGTGGTCCAAAAACTTGCTCAAAAGATATCATGAAGTTGGATAAGAACATTTCCCTGATCTTCTTATCCTGTACTGAATCTCTGTTGAAAACTAAGCGATTCTTGATCAGGTGCAGGAAACTAAGGGACTTGTGCTCGTCATGTCCATATTCTTCCTCTTCAGCTTTCATGTTCAAATCAAGGCATTCCTCCTTTTTTGGATTCATCTTGTTCGAGTCCTCGACAATTGTTGCTGATGTGGCTCCTTTATAAACAAGAATTTCCATCTCAAGCACCGGAGCTGATGATGCATTATCATCTGACTTTGCCAGTATGAAAATAGGATGGTAAAAGTTCTTCTTCCCCTCTACATTCTTGCATAGTGTTCCCAATCCATACCTGAAGCCATTTTCGAGAAACTCTGAAAGCTCCACATCAGCAAAGTCTACATTTTCTAGTAGAAGAACTTGCCTGTCATGATCACTTAAGGCACCCTTCAGCATTTCGCAGTTATTCCCAGAGATATTCCTCAAGTTCATATGAATCAGAGAATCAGGAGATCCATGAAGCAGTTGAGCAATTCCTCGGGCCAGTCTTCTTTTTCCTATTATGTCATTCCCCTGAATCAGAAACCAAGTATCTGCCTTCATTTCTTTTGACCTCATCAAGGCTTGAACAATTCTAGGAATGCTGCCAGATTGCCATGGTACATTTTCTTGCAACAGAGTACACATGACCAATTCAAGTGTTGCTTTGTCTGCAGCTGCATCATCAGATACAGGAGAATTCCCCAGGGACAATGTGGTCTTCAAACCTGGCGAACCACCATCGAATTCAATGTGGCATGATTTCTGCCTTCTGAATCGAGGCACGGATATCGGGCTTTGTTTACTCTTCAGGAAACTGTCATGAGCTAATAGAATAGACTGATCATCCGGGATCCTGCTGCCATAGGTTGGCCACCATGGATATGAACCATTGTGACAGCTATTCTTCCCAAAGAAGCCTTGCCCTGCATTATCTCCATCTTGCCTATTTGGGTGGAGCTCCTCACATATGCTGCTCCATTTTCTCTTCAAGCTAGTAACATTGTCCTAAAAATAGAAAAACAGACTGCTAAAAATGGAAACTAACAGTTCCATAACTATGAACCATACTAATAATATGACTATAAGTTTTACCTGTTGGTACTTCATCCAGTAAATGGTTTTGGCAGCTTCTTCTTCAAATTTGGCCATGCATTCTGGGCAGCACTCTCCTAACTTGGTCTCATGCAAACTGCCACCAATATTAGATGATCCCAATCAGCATTTGAACAAAATTAAGAGTAGATTCAAAAAAATGATGACAACTGAACTAGAAATAGAATGGAAGGAGTCCAAAAACACCTTTCTACCAGTAGAAACAGTACTAATGTGAATCATAAAAATTACTGCCTGATTTTGTGATGCATAAAAATCAGAAAAGTGTGACAGAAATTCAAAAGTTCTGAGTCAGTGTCCCAATATCCAAAGACAGATGTGGAAAGAAAGTGTCCCAAATTCTGTTTCCCTTCACTTTTTATAACTTTTGGTAAAGCGGCACATTCTCATTTCTCAAGGACCTACCAAATATAGCCCTCTCCTGTTCAAACACCAAAATTTCATCAAAGTGTGACGGTAATTTGACACTCTTGCAATCTTATCCCCATCTAAATGGTAAAAATATCATTACATGTGAAAAATAGGTTTACCTTAGGCCTAAGCCAGCTGATGGGACAAAGAGGGGCTGAATCAGCCACTGAGCATCAAGAGGAGGCTGCTTCAACATCTTGTTTTTCATGTAAGTCTGGTAATTAGCAGTCCCCACTAACCAAACCTTGGCACTAACATCACTGTAAAAACACATCAACCTCCCAATCTCCTCAACAAGATGATCAGCTGGACTGTAACCTCCACACCCTTGTTCTTGAATAGTCCAGCTCATCTCACCTGTCAAAATCACCACCCCCTTATCACCACCACCACCTAAAATGGCATCCACTTTCCTCTTCAGTTCAGCCACGTTCAGCTCAACCTCCTCCTTCTTCATGAGCATCAATGGAGCTGAAGGGAACTGACACTTGATGAAATGAGCTGATTTCAGCTCTGCTGGAACATCTCCTCCTTCCTGAGTTCTCTTCATCAAACCTGCCACAATCCCTTCTGTTAACACCAAATTGTCACCAACAATCACACAGTTTCTCCTCTTGCTGCCATTCCCCATCAACACATCAACCAGCAGCCTAACATCCTCCGTTTCCGTTGCAATCAACTTCTTCGGAGAGCTCGGAGTGGAGAAAATCCCACCTGGAGAGCTATCATAGCAGCGAAAAATCGAAGAAGAATCATCATCATCCAGACAACAGCTCTTCACAGAGGTGCTGGAAAATCCAGCCTCGTTCATGACCCTGCTCACGCTAGGATCATCTAAAATAGAAAGAACAAGGTGCTCGAGATCGAGCTTTGCTAACGGTGAGACCGGCTGGTCCGTCATCGTCATGGAGCACCGTCGCTGGTTGGTCTGACCCCTTTTCACGGCGGCGATTAGGGCGTTCGACAAAGACGGGTGAGGGAAATTCGCCGGCGCTGCTTGGAGCCTGTTGAGGGCGACATTGAAGCAGAGCTCCAGAGCTCGGCATTGAAAGGGGTGAGCTGTAATTGGCTGGGATTTGAGACAGGCTCTGCGAAAAAGACTGAGTCTTGAGCTCAGGAGTGTTTCGGCGACGTGGAGAGGGGTGACCTGAGCGTGGTTTCGCCGCCGTGCGAGGCTGAGGGAATGCTTCAGGACTGAAGCGGCCTCCGGCGTGAGGGTCTGCTGAGCTGAGCTGTAACTACCTTCGCGCATAACTTGAACAGATACCCACCCCCCAATACCCCTTGGAGCAACGGGAGAATAACCAGAGCTTTTTTGTTCTTGTTGTGGAGAAGGAGAAAGTTGCAGAGCGTTGGTATGAATGAAAGTTGTGTGTGGGGAGAGGGAAAAGTTTGGCGGACTGGAGGGAGTTTATAGGAGGTAATCATCATCATCATGGCAGCTTTTTAGTTCTGCTACTGTCACAGTGAACGAGGAGGAGGCCAATGCAGTGTCATTTCCCATTCCCTCTTCTCTTTTTACTTTTCTCTCAGACTTGGAAAGAATCTTGATCATCATTACAAAAATAGCATTAGGCATTTTGCCTAGTGTGAATTCAATTTTATGCTTCACCTTCCTGTAATATATCACAGGAATTCACCATACTATTCTGTGATTTCATTATTGACAAATCCATCGTTAACTTTCAGTTACATGTACTGTTTGTTCGGCGATAAAAGTTTGATGTTTAGAATATACTCCCTTCGTCCCAGACTAAATTGCACAAAGGGTAAAATTTGAGAATATTAAAGATTGTAAAATGAGTGGATGAGATTGAATTTGAGGAAGAAGTGGGTGAAATGAGTTGAGAAAAATGAGTGGGGTGAAAGTGTACATTTTAGCGTGGGACGGACGAAGTATATGTTAAGAAAAATTCAAATATGCATCGCATGTTAATATTATTATTACTCATGTAGTGTTTAAATTTCTGGACAAGTACATGTTGAATAAAAATTTAAACAAGTGGGTGATTGTCATAAAAATAAGAGGTAGTACGTATATGAATTAAAAGCTAAATTTTTTATAGTTAATTAGTTTTGGAAGCGACGGTCACTATATAGTGACGGAGTTTATATGCAAAGAAATTTGAGACGGGAGATTTTCTGTAATTTATGCAAATTGCATTCACGCGCGGGGTTTTTCTGCAATTTATGCAAATTGCATTCAGCATGCTTGAATTTCACACTTGAATGCTTATTTTTTAGACCAAACAGGTTATTTTTTAGAACATGCTTGCATTTCACACTTAACATGTAGGTTTTTAGAACATGCTTGCATTTCACCCTTAACAGGTTGTTTTTTAGAGAATGCTTGTATTTCACGGTTAACAGCTTGCTTTTTAGACTTCATATATTTTGAAGTAAAAAAAGATGATTTTATAGATCATGGTTGAATTTCACCCTTGAATGCTTGTTTTTTAGAACATACTTGTATTTCACGCTTAACGGATTGTTTTTTAGAATAAAATTCTTGTTTTTTAAACTGTGTAGATATATTTGCTAACATCTATTTTTAGACTAAAATGCTTGTTTTTTAAACTGAGTGAACAGTGCACGTGAGTAAATAGTGCATTTTTTTCAAAGTTGCAAATAAGGATCTCCTTCCTTCCATATTCCAATATAGTCATTCGTCACTATATAGTGACCGTCACTCAAGAGACCAACTCTTTTATAATTAGAAAATTAATGTAGTGACAAATTCAAAACTAAATTACACAATAAACTATCAATCTATTCCAGTTTCAATATATAGAGAAATAATGTTGTTTTATAGTCAAACAATTTACTTAAATGATTAAATTGAATATTATTGAGTGGAGATTATGCGTAATAAACTAAAAATGAGTTTGAAGTTTTAAAAAAATTCATCTAATATGATACATTGAATTCAGGTTAGTGTAATTGAGTTTATTTCAATATTTTTCAACTCATCTCGTCAATTTTTAACACATAAGCATGGGCTGAATCGAGATTTTTTGAAAAAAAAGTTTAATCAGAGGGTCTGAAATTTTTTTAATACACAAATGAGAATATAAATTATAATTATAGATTTTATTTAAAAATGAGCCCCTTATTTTGGGCCCATTTTTAAAGAATAAATATTTTAATTCTAAATCTGATTTTTTTAAAATAAAAATGGGGTCTTATTTTGGTCCATTTTTAAATAAAAATGAGACCCTATTTTGCCCCATTTTTTGAAAGTCTGAAGCGCAGGGTTCACATACCTCACCTATTGGACCGAATTTGTCATGACTGGGCCTTGGCTAGAGGGATAGTTTGATAATAGCACTAGCTAGCTGGCCTGAGTAGTTAACTAACTGACAGTCAGTTAGAGGCAACAGATCAGTTGCTGATCAATTGGACAGTCGATATATCAAGGAGAATAGACTAGTGTAACTCTTATTGAATTTCATGTAGAATTCTAGATCACATTTATATTCTCTCTCTTATCTTTCTCTGTAAACTGCTTTCTCTTTTCCCCAATTCTGAGCTTAGACTCCACGGTAATGAATTCACTATTTTGCCTATTATTTTAGTTGAGATCCCGTCACGGACCTGAATAGAGCATCACAAAATTACACTCAGTTATAAAAATAAAATCATAATATTACATTCATTGATAAGGATGAGTTCCCCAAAATAATTTACAATTTTAAAATTAGGTTTCAGGGTTTACTACTTTACAGTCCCATGCAAGCTAGAGCTTAGAGCTAGCGTTTTTTCTGACTCGTGTCACATCAACTTTATACTTGGGCCTTTTTCAGGCTAGAGCCGAGCTAAAATGCATGAAACTGCCGTCTAGTAGGAATAGTTTCCAACGGCTAATTATTACCATCCATAATTTTTACTACTAGTCTCTTTTCTTTTTCCCCAGGCGAATCTTTTTTACCGCTTTGGTATATGTGCAATTTTCTTTTTTATTTTATTACTACTCATTCACTTTTCTTTCATTTACTTTCATGCATGTTTCCCACATAACCATAACCAAAAGCATTCTCCATGAAACCGGAATATTCAAAAAATCTACCTTCAACCGTTCAATCCATACTTGCACCACCTGAGGGGAGGTGGCCATCAGCTAAAAGATGATTCTCAGGCATCACATAATCTTGCATGCATTGTCTTGTTTAGGTTCTATACCACTGTATACTGAATATCTCAATAGAAACTAACATTGATAAACACATTATAGGCAATATACAGTAATCCATCCATTTAGCGACCATGTAGCTGCCTTTTGAGGGTTTCATTCTCTTTCCTAAGTTTCATAACTTTTTGCTTGAGTGTTTCCATATGCTGGTTGGAAGTAGATTCTCGTTGCAGTTCAGCCAAGTTCGATCTTCTAATGAGTACTGCAACAAAACACACACACATCAGTCGACAATATTTGTACACATATAAAGTCCATCAGAATTTCCATATATGCAGGCAAATATGCAATAAAAATTCTGAATTCATTTTGTGTAGTCCAAATACGTACATTCTTTTTCTAAATTCTCAAGTCTCTTGTTTAGCTCATTCCTCTCTGCTTGTTCAACCGCCAGGCAGTCCCTCAACCCCTGAATTTCATAATGATCTGTGAAAGAAAGGGAATAGTTACAGGCTATGATTAAGAGACATAGGTCTAAGAATAAATGAATTAAACAAAAAGGCTAAAGGGACGTCACATCTGGATTCCAATTCCGAAGGGACTTCTTCTAATCTCCTCTTTAAGAATCCCACATGGTTCTTATGATCAGCCAATTCTAGGCACATTTGATTCATTGATGCATCATTTTCTGCTTTCTGAGTCTCGTATCGTCTGTTTTAAATAGAAACAGAAACTACCTCTGTCAGCAAAAGCCATTCAGTAATCATGTACTTATTTTAGAAAGAAATTCATATAAGCCCAGTGTGTATTTTCCACAAATATTCCGTGGTTCTTTATCATTTGATAATTGATACAAACACAATTTATCATTACATTATGACATTTTTGGTTAAAACACATGGGAGTTAACAGGTCCTCCACCTTTTGGCTTACATTTAAATGAACTTGTTTCATAAGCAAAGGATTTACACTGAAATCAAACATCTGAACACATCTAAATAAACATTTATTCATACACGCAGGAAAACACACTTATCTAACATTGAACTTGCCTAAATCAGGAAAACAGGATATGAATTTTTGATTCAGCATTCTTCTCTATTTTCCCATTCACCGTATGGTGATTTTTAAGTGTATTTTTTCTGTCAAATATCTCCAGGAAATCCAAACTTCTCCAGAATGTTTTACCAAACTATAAGAAAATTTTTTAATTGCCACATATCCTAAAATGTTTCCACAACACTTTTTTATTCATGACGACCCGTCTAGTCAAGTAAACTACACCTTGCTCACAAATACTAATACTATAAATATTTTCCTTTGATGTCTTAGATGTTCTCTACTCACCATTCTGTTATCCTGGTTATTAAACATATCATGTTTGGTACACTCTAGCCAATACTTATGCACTCATACTCAAGAATAGGTTTGAATGCCAAATGTGGGGAAAGAGGTAAACAAATATGATAATGCTAAGAAACGAATGCAGATGAATAACAACTTGCCTTGTTTGGCTGTGCAATTCTTCAACTCTACGAGCAAGTTCCTGTTTAAGCAATTCCATGCAATCACGGTGTTCCTGCGATAACAGCCCAACGATTCGGCTACAGTCACTTCGTTACAAATGTTCAGTACAAAAAGTCATCCTTTAGAGCTGATCGCATTACAGCTTTTATTCTGTTATCCAGGGCTCAGGACAAATTTTGAAAACCTGATTGCAGCATGACACATCAATGTAAAACAAAGCACTAGACACATAGAATGGTATAGCAGCAATCAAGGAAGTCATGACTCATATGAACTTTTAAAACCACATTGCTCCTAATCTCTGAAGTTTTATTATGTTTGTCAGCGGGTGAATGCAAAGAGTACAGCATTTTCAGTGTTCTTGTGATGCTAACATTCCAAACAAAAAAAATTCATGTAATGAAATCAAGGAACTCACATTTTCCTTCTGTGAGTACTCATCGTGCACTCGTTTCAGCTCCTCTTTCAAGCTTTGCAAGCTGGTACGAAATTCAATCTGAAAAACATCACGCAATATATCGATAGTAAAAGAGAAACTCACCAATTGTGCCATATGTAACTCATCGAAAACTGATACCTTACTGGCCAAATTCTGGAAAGACTCCGTATATAATCTTGTAAGCCGCTCATTTTCTACAAGCATCAATATAATAATTGTATTTCAGTGGCATTTCATCAAACACATAGCGTGCTTCTCTCATTCTTTGAGCACACAGTTTACAGAAGGCCAACAAAAGAAGACGACTGACCTGATTGAAGGCTACAGATGGATGACTCGAGAGCTTCTCGCTTCTGCACCTCCGAATCGATATTCAACCTTAGGGATTGGTTCTCCGATACTCCATTTCTGAACTCCTGTCATCAAAATCGATCCGAAACTCAGGACTGCATAAAAGTTACTCTGGTTCTAGCCGAGTCTAATTAACAATAACAGAGAATATTGCGTACAATTTTACCTGGAAGATTTGATCGAAGTCCTGGAGAAGAGAGTTCATTGCTTCATCGGTGCTTGCCGCCATTTTTATGCTTTCAAGTTTCAAGTTTGGGATTTATAGCATTTCCCCATCTATAGTTTTTGGTGAACTTTATTATTATAATTTTTGTATAGTTTGAACATTATTTTTCATATAGGTTTTATGTTATTAGCTTTTAAAGATCGCACACGGAAAAATACATCGAAAATAATGGGGAATGTGCAATATTGTTGATGGAATAGAGGCAATGTTACAAGTTGAATTAATCAAATAATATATTTTTTAGAAAGCTATAATTATTTTACTGATTTGCTGTACGCAGTCCAGTATTTTACTCGGAATAGTCCAAAATACCAATGAAATGACATTACCGCCCCTGCAAGTTGCCTAGTTTTTCAAAAATCAAATAAACTGAGATCATTTTAGTACTTTTACACCGTATTTTAGACTATACAAGTAAAATATTGGACTGTGTATAGCAACACCCTTATTTTAACATAGATAAAAATATCAGCAATCGGATACTGATGTGTTTTTCAACTTTTTAAAAGAAAATTATAATAAACCTTTTGAGTGAAATGGATGTGGTATATCTGCTATACACACTAGCATGGTGAACTGTGCGTTGCACGGTATGTAAGGAAAAGGTTGAATATAAAATGTACCATTATGTTCTAAACTAAAAATTAAAGAGTAAATATATGAATTTTCAAATATATAAAAACTTTTCATATTTTCTAAAATAAATATACCAATTAAATTAATCAAAAAAGGTAAATTTGAAAAGAATTTAATTAAAATCCTAAAACCTTGTTGTATATATATGGTATGACTTGCAATTAAAATTATTTTGAAACATGATCCTGATAATCAATCTCGTCAAAAATGAAAGGAAGTATTTCATAATCCTAATATATTTAAAGAGATTAATAGCATGAAAACTAGTAAATTATGTAATGCATTTTCAATTTTGTTTTCATATTATTAGAAAGTGTTTTGCGATAAAAATGATAAAATAATGTATATGAAGTATATTATTTCAATTGAATTGGTTAATTATGTAATTTTGGTCCATTAAATTAAATTAAATTTGCTATTTTTCTTATTCATCATATTCATGAAAAATTATAAATAATATTGAATGACTGTTGTCCATTATTAAAATATATTGAAAAAAATTACATGTGATACTCACGGCTATTTTTAGCTTTGTTTGAAATATAATAATGGATAGTTATAGTATTATTTGTTAAATATAGTATTCAATTTTTTATCATTATACACTTTTCTAAGACCTTAAAAAAATCAATCCCCATGCATAAATTAAGAATATGAGTATATCTTTTTTTTTGAAAGGAAGAATATGAGTATATCTTTGATGCAACGAATTCCCAAACATAAATTTAAATATGGATGCCGATGTTGGTATCTGAGCCTTCCTAATTTGATACACTATCCGATAATATGAACACCGTGACAAAATGATAATGAGCATCATGACAATCATAATAGGAAAAAAATATATTAATACTAAAACAATTACATCGACTAAGTTCGGGTAAATAATATTAATATGGTATACAATATTAAATTCAGTAAAATTCGTAGATTAAAAGAAACAAAAAAGAAGAATATATAAAAATGGTAGTCGCCGGAATATGGTGAACTTGCGGTGGTTATGTGGCGGTTTTAGTCAAACTACGTAATTTCATCCTTTATAATTCTTTTATTAATTTATGTGAGGATCGTGGGCCAAGTCAACGGTCATGTGGCCTGGTCAAGGGCAGGCCAAAGCGGCCCAATGATGCAGCAGGCACGGACGGCTAACATGGGCTGGCATGGGCAAATGCCAGGACCACCCGAGGCCCATCAGCGTGCCAAAACCCTAGGCGATAGACCTTGGCATGAGATATAAAAGGAGGGAGGAGCAGAGCAAGAGAGGTAAGCTCACAAATACTGTTGAAAAGGATAGATCACAAACACTGTCAACCGACTGACTTTGGCATCGGAGCGGGAACGGCTATCGCCCTCCCCGTGCTGACCTAGCCATTCCCTTTCCTTGTGCAGGTAGCCCGTTGACAGCTCCGGTCAAGGAGAAGCTCATATTTGTGGCCGTAACATTGGCGCCGTCTGTGGGGAACCTTGTTATTCTTACAGCACACGCACTCAATCGATGAGTGGAGAAACCAGCAGTCAGACCCGCCCCCCACCGATCTGACGGGACGCGAGGACGATGAAGATGAAGAGCTCGACCAATACTCGGTCAAGCATCCCGCCGCTCGCCGGCTGTCGAGCCAAGTGGTGGGACCGGAGTCAACACCGAACCCTAGCCTGGGGGACGCAAAGGAGAGCATGGATCTGCTCCAGCGCATCGTCAACTCTCAAGAGCGCATGGCCAACCAGATCCACGAGCTGCAGAGTCTGAGCGCTAGAGCGGGAAAGATCACCCCGAAGCGCCTGTTCCAGGGTGTCAGCGCGATGAAGCAGAAGGCGCCCGACGAGTCAGAACCACCGGCGCAGGGCGTGGAGACAAACCCCATCCCGATCACCCATGATGATGAGGACTCAGGGGAAGATGAAGACCCGGAGCAGGTATGGGCTACCTCATACATTCACAAGCCGAAAGTCCCGCCGCGAGTTCCTGTTCACCGGCGCCTCGCCGTGAACTGGACCCCGCCGGAGGGAGAGAAGCTCCGAGGAAGCCCGTTCACCTGGTCGGTGATGGAGTTCGTGGCCGACTCGAAGATCCGTATCCCCCCAAACTTGGGGTCATACGACGGTTCAACGGACCCGGCCGACCACATCCATACCTTCACGACGTCCATGTCGACGTACAGCACTCCCGAGCCAATCTGGTGCCGGGCGTTCGCCACAACCCTCAAGGAGCCGGCAAGACTGTGGTTTGCCAATCTGGAAAACGACAGAATCTCCAACTTCGCGAAGCTGGAGGACCTCTTCCTGACGCGGTTCATGCAGAAGAAGAAGTTCGCCCTCACCACACAAGACGTGCTGCGGATCAGGCAACGGTCGGGCGAATCGCTCATGGACTACTACGAGCGGTTCATTACCGAGTGCAACAAAGTGGAAGACAGGTTGGACGAGAAATGGCTGGTCGAGATTTTCGTGCAAGGGTTAACCCACACCCTCCTGAAGGTTCGGCTGTCAAAGAAGCCTGTTTTCACATTATACGAGCTCCACATCAAAGTCGAGGAGTACCACAGAGGTGACAAGGCCACCAAGGACATAACCTCTGGAGGGGAGTCAAGGAAGGACAAGTCGAGAGGGTCCGTGAAGGATAGGCTGGGCAGCAGAGAAGAACCGTCGAAGGACAGGTCTTTCACGCCTTTGACCAGAACCCCGAAGCAAATCTTCATGGCCGTGGCGGATCAGGGAATTCTCCCGGTCCCGCGCAAGATGAAGTTACCGCCCTCCAAGAGGGACATGAGCCTTTACTGCGACTACCATGAGGATCACGGCCACGACACCGACGAGTGCATAGACCTCAAAAGAGCCAACGAAGCCTGCCTCAAGCGGGGGCATCTCAAGAAGTATGCCAAGGAGGCCCGGGAGTACAACATGGAAGAGTACTCATCGCGGTCAGGTGAACGACGGGCTGAACGAGGAAGCGAGCGTGGAGGTGAACGGTCACGCGATCGGTCGACTGGACCTAGGTCCAAGGAAGTCGCTCGGGCCAAGAAGAAGGAAGAGTCGGGAAAAAGGCGAAGGTATGAAGACATTTCCTTGCAAGATGAAGAACCAACCGCTCCCACCGGCGCGATACTCGCTATCATCGGGGGGAACGCAGGAGGAGCCACAGAGTCTCAGAGGAAGGCGCGTTGCCGCAAGACGCCCGAGCCGACGCCTATGTCAAGGAGGCTGACGCCGGAGGAGGTGATCACCTTCAGTTCCGAGGATCCTGTACCCGACCGACCTGCTGGGGGCGATGCCGTAGTCATCACGGTGCAAATCATGGACAAGTTGGTGCACCGCGCCTACATCGACGGTGGCAGCTCGGCGGAAATCATGTATTGGCACTGTTTCGAGAAGCTAGATGAGAACACGCGCAAAGGATTGGCCCCGACGGTAACGCCGTTGGTAGACTTTGCGGACCGGACTGTTTGGCCCGAGGGGATCATCACCCCCGGTGGCGGTCGGGACGGCCCCCCGCAGGAAAATTGTGGACCTTGAGTTCATTGTGATCAAGGCGCACAGCCCGTACAGCTTGATACTCGGCAGGCCGGCACTGGCAGCCTTGAAGGGGATCGTGTCCACCCTCCATCTATTGCTGAAGTTTCCCACGAGGGAAGGGATAGCGACGGGGAGTGCCATCGAGTGGCCCTCAGAAAGAGGAAGAACCCCGAGGAACCGTCCGGACAACCGTCGGACGGGACGTCCGGCATAACGTCGGCTCGAAGGGTGCAAATGGTATCCCCGAAGGAAAGAACCATCGTTAAAGAGTTGGGAAGCGAGGTAGAAACCGTGTACCTACATGGGGACCAAGCGATGCCCATACAGGTCGGAGCGAGCGTTCCCGACGAGGTGAAGTTGTCAATGATCAGGGTGCTGGAGAAACACGGGGACGTGTTCGCGAGGAAACCGTCGGACATGACCGGGATTTCCCCAAAACTTGGGATGCACTCGTTGAATATCAACCCCTCACACAGGCCGGTCATCCAGAAGAGAAGGCCCTTGTGCCGCGAGAGGAACGAAGCGGTCAATAGGGAGGTCAATGAGCTCGTCAACGCGGGAATTCTTGTAGAGGTACTGTATCCGGTCTGGCTAGCCAACCCTGTTTTGGTCAAAAAACAGGACGGCAGTTGGAGGATGTGCGTCGACTACAAGACCCTCAACAAGGCGTGCCCGAAGGATTGCTACCCAACCCCGGCCATCGATCAGAACTCGGGGGCTTCCCGATCAAGTGTTTCTTAGACGCGTACAAGGGCTACCACCAGATCCCGATGAGGCCCGAAGACGTGAATAACACCGCCTTCATCACCGAGAGAGGAGCTTTCGCTTACAGAATGATGCCGTTCGGACTACGGAACGCGGGGGCCACCTATCAAAGGGTGGTCGATCGCGTCTTTCGGGAACAAGTAGGGCGCAACGTCGAAATCTACGTGGATGACATGGTCATCAAGAGCAAAAGTTTCGGTGATCTGATCAAGGATGTGGACGAGACATTAGGCAGGCTGAAGGAGATAGGGATGAAGCTGAACCCGGCCAAGTGCCAGTTCGTCGTCGGGTCAGGGAAGTTCCTAGGTCATATGGTTTCGAACAGCGGCTTGAACGTCAACCCGAAGAAGGTGCAAGCGGTCGTGGACATGCCTGCTCCCAGAACGGTGAAGGACATCCAGAGCCTCAACGGGAAGTTGGCCGCGATGAACCGTTTCTTGTCTCGGGCGGCGGAGAGATTGCTATCTTTCCTGAAGGTTCTCAAGGGGTGCGTCGGCGCGGCTGGAGCTATCCAGTGGGGCCCACGGAAGATGAAACGTTTCAAGAGTTGAAAGAGCACCTCAAGGTGCTGCCGACTTTGTCGCCCCCGAAAAGCGGAGAAACCCTTTTTCTATACCTGGCCGCGGGATCGGAAGTGGTCAGCGGAGCATTGGTCCGAGAGGAAGGCAAGGTGCAGCGTCCGGTGTACTACGTTAGCAGGACGTTGCAGGGGGCAGAAACCAAGTATACTGATCAGGAGAAGTTGGCCCTCGCCCTCATCCACTCGGCAAGGAGGTTGAGATCATACTTCCAAGCCCATCCGGTGGTCGTCTTGACAAACGAGCCTTTGAAAGCAATCTTGGCTAAGCCGGAATCATCGGGGAGATTGGCCAAGTGGGCCGTTGAGCTTGGGGAACACGCCATCCAGTACGCCCCCAGGAAGGCGATTAAAGGACAGGTGATGGCAGACTTCCTGGTGAAAATCCCCTCGGCAACGAAGGTCACGATCGAGGACCTGGCGACGGAGGCGGCGGACGTCCCGATCGGGACCCGGCGTCGGGAGGACAGGACAGATTGGTGGAAGCTCCACGTGGATGGTGCGTCAGGCGTAAAGGGAGCGGGAGCCGGCTTAATTGTCACGGACCCCGACGGGCTGGAGACCACCTACGCTCTGAGGTTCGAGTTTCCGGCAACGAATAACGAGGCTGAATACGAGGCATTGATAGCGGGGATGGAGATCGCCAAGAGGTTGGGGGCGAACAAGCTGGATGCGTATGGTGACTCGGCCTTGGTGGCCAACCAGTTTAGCGGAACCTATCAGGCGAAGGAGCCGTCGATGCAGAAGTATTTGGCGAAGGTAAAGGCGCTGGCTACGTCGTTTGAAGGTTTCGACGTCACCCGGGTCCCCCGTTCGGAGAACACTCGAGCCGACGCGCTCAGCAAGCTGGCTTCGACCGCCAGTAGTCACCTGTCGAAGGGGGTGCTGGTGGAAACGTTGGCCGCAAGGTCAACGGAAGGCCAGGAACTGCTGGCCATCTCGACCGAACCCCCCAGCTGGATGACCCCGATCAGGGAGTTCTTGTTCAGCGGACAGACCCCGGACGACGTTGGCAAAGCGAGGCAGCTTGAGAGGAGAGCCTTGGAGTTCGCCTTGAAGGACGGAGTTCTCTACAAGAAGGGGTATTTGCAACCCTGGCTGAGATGTATTTCCCCTAGGCAGGCGGACAGGCTGTTGGCGGAACTGCACGAAGGGACGTGTGGGAGCCATCAAGGGGCGAGGACGTTGGCCTTGAGGGCCTCGCGAGCTGGTTTTTACTGGCCAAACATGAGAGCCAACGCCGACGAGCTGGTGAAGAAATGCGTCAAGTGTCAAGCCCACGACAAGGTGTTGCATTCCCCCGGAGTGCCGATGAAGAGTATCTCAGGCCCGTGGCCCTTCGCCAAATGGGGAATAGACATAGTTGGTCCGTTCCCCGTGGCGACGGGAAGGAGGCGTTTTCTCGTCGTGGCCGTAGACTACTTCACCAAATGGGCGGAAGCCCAGGCGGTGGCGAGCATCACCGGCAAGCGAATGACGAACTTCGTATGGAGGAATGTGGTGTGCCGGTTCGGACTGCCCCAAACCATCGTGAGCGACAATGGGAAGCAGTTTGAGGGAGAGCCGTTCAAATTGTGGTGCTCCCAGCTGGGGATCGAGCATAGGTTCACTTCGGTGGCGCACCCCCAAGCGAACGGCTTGACGGAACGCACCAATGGGATAATCGTCCAGGGACTGAAGCGGCGACTGGATCAGGCCAAAGGAAACTGGGTGGAGGAGCTCCCGTCAGTACTATGGGCATACAGGACCACACCCCGGGCGGTCACGGGGGAATCGCCATACCGCTTATGTTATGGGAGCGAGGCGATCATACCCCCAGAAGTGATCGTGCCATCGCCGAGACTCGCCAAGCCGTTGGCTGAACCGGAGAACGAGGAAGAAATCCGAGCCAGCCTGGACGAGCTCGAGGACCGGAGGGAGAAGGCAGCACTGACGGAGGCGGCGTACAAATCTTACGTTGAGCAACGATACAACAGCCGTGTCCGAGACCGATCATTGAAGGTGGACGAGCTCGCCCTCCGGAAGAATGAGGCCAGCCGTGCCGAGGGAACGAAGAAACTGGACGTCACGTGGGAAGGCCCATACCAGGTAGCGGAGGTGCTGGGTGACGGGGCGTACAAGCTCAACACTCTGGCAGGAGAACCAGTTCCCCGCACCTGGAACATGAGCAACCTCCGGAAGTTCTACGGATGACCAGGTATCGGCCTGGATATTTATGTGTATATAGACAGTAAGCCTTGACCTGTGGACGAAGGAAACACTTTTGGTCGGGTTCCCGACGCGATAATCTTGTACCGTTCGCTTGCTTAGCGGGGAAATGATCGTCAGGGGACTCGCTTTCCTCTTTTGTGGCAAGTAATGTAAAGCAGGCTTAGCGATATGAATGTTGTCTGTGCACACGTCAGCCGACGCAACTGAGCTCGCTGCCCCCAAGAACCTCCTGGGGGCTCAGCCGCATCAGTCGCCTCGACGTCCGAATGGACAGGTGAGCCCGACGATGAACCCGACTGCTAGTTCCGTGGGGCGTCGAGGCCACACTTAACTAATTACGTTTGTTGGGCGACACAACTGAGCTCGTTGCCCCCAAGAACCTCCTGGGGGCTCAGCCGCATCAGTCGCCTCGACGTCCGAATGGACAGGTGAGCCCGACAATGACCCCGACGGCTAGTTCCGTTGGGCGTCGAGGCAACACTTAACTAATTTCGTTCGCTGGCCAGCATAACTGAGCTCGTTGCCCCCACAGATCACCTGGGGGCTCAATCGCCCGACGGAACAAATGGACAGGTGAGCCCGACGATGAACCCGACGGCGAATGCCGCGGGTTGTCGAGGCTACACTTAACTAATTCCGTCCGCTGTTCGGCATAATTGAGCTCGCTGCCCTCAAGCCACCTGAGGGCTCAGCCGCATCAGCCGATCCGACGATGATACGGACAGGTGAACTCGACGGTGAATCCGACGGTGAGTTCCGTGAGGCGTCGAGGCAATACTTAACTAAGTTAACAGTACCACTGGCCTCGCCGGCCGAGCTCGTTGCCCTCGGGACGATGGAGGGCACAGCTGCACTAGCAGGCCTTACGGTCGACTCGACGTCCGGATGAACGATCCGAGTATATTCAGCCACCATCAATCCACGTCGATGGATAAGTGGGGACAAACGGGGAAGAACAAAGGATTCAGTGCCAGAATAAAAACCATCCGAAGTAAATAATATCCAAAATAGTGCAGAAGGTAAGAAAAATTGTTATGAGTAGCAAAATAAGACGAAGCCACAGATGGCATAAACAACGCCACGCAGGGCGGATCATTCAGATGCTTCAGTTGCCGCCGGTCTTCTCGCCGTCACCCTCCACAGTCGACTCATGCGCTGGCGCCTCGCCCACCAACCCCGCCTCCCGGAGGTCGTCCAACAGGTCATCAGGCGCGTCCTTCTCAGCAGTCATGGCAACCCCTTCGACAGGACCCTGGCCGGACGGGTGAGTCGTCGACGCGGTAGAAGGCGGCTGAGGCTCAGAGCGCTGGGGGGGAGTCCACCCCACGTCCGCCTCAGGCGACATCTCGGCGGACAACTCAGAGAAGTATTCTGTAAATGGGTACTTACCAAAGACAGAAAACAGCTCATCCAGTGAGCGGCATCACCCTCGTATATCTCATCCAAGTCGAAGGAGCGGTAGACCGCCCGGCGGAAACGACGACGCGCGTTGTCGCTTGAAGCCACCTTGAGGAAGACATCGGGGAGACCGACCTCGATGGCCCACTTGTACTTGGCGACGGCAGCGGCGATTCGAGAGTCGTGGCCGGTGATAGCCTCCTCAGCGCTCTGCAGCTTGGCGCGCATCAGATCGAGCATCTCCAGCTGAGCCTTGGCCTCCTTCAGCTTCCCGTTAGCCGAGTCCCGTTCAGCGACGGCAGCCTCCTTCTCCACCTTCAGAGCGGCGACAGACGCAGTCAGCTCGTCCACTTGAGCTTGGAGGTCGACCGGGTCGACGGCAGCACGAATGTTCAGCTCCTCGATCATCTGCTCCTGCTTCCGGTTGAGGTCGCGAGCGGCCTCCAGAGCTGCCTGACAGAAAGTGAGCTGGCCGCGAAAGCGGGACGCCTCACAGTGCAGACGGCCCAACTCACCCCTGAGGGAAGCGGAAAGGCAGGCCACCTGGAAGTTCAAGGAGGATGACCGTAAAACAAAATGCCTACTTGAATAAGCGCGGAGAGAAACAGAAGAAGAAAGATCATACCTCCAGGCTGACTAAGTCGAACCGGTCCATAAGACTGACGGAGCTGTGAAAGTTGACTAGGGGGTTCACGCGCCAGGCCTCAAGGTGACCTCTGGGGAAGGCTGAGGCCAGAAAGTCAGCACGACCCTTTGGGGTAGTCAGCACCGGTCCAGCCGGAGGAGGCAGAGACTCCTCCCGGAGAAGCTTGTTGCGGTGCAGCTCGTCGGGAGGAGGCTGAGACATTCCCTCGAAGGTGACCTCGACGTTCATCACGTCAGCCGGCCTCTTGTGGGGGTTCCTGTGGTCACCCGAGTCGTCGCCCTCCAAGTTGATGAAGTCGGGACGCGTGACGTTAGGCTCGGAGACGTCCAACTGAGACTCTAAGTGTTGAGCACGGCTGTCGGCGAGAGCAGATACGGACGAGCGGGCCTGGCGACGTTCGGATCGGCGACGGTAGTTGTCCATGTCGGAGTTGGCGAGCTGAGCGTCCGATTCGACGTCGGGATGACTGTCAGTCTCACCGTCAACAGTCCTGGAAGCTGTTACAGACAAGAAAAAAGGAAAGAGGAATCAGTAGAACGACACGATTGAACAGAACAGGGGTGACAAAAGGAAGGAAAAACAAAAGCACGGCTAAACGCTGGTTGACCTTCCCCCGGACCCTCGGTAGACGGGACTGAACGCATCGGCGACTGCATCACCACGTCGAGCCGACAGTGAGGGAGTCCACACTGGCTCAAGAGCTCGTCGGAGTTCACGGCCGTCCACAACATTGTGCCCTGTTTCAGCATGGGAACCTCCGGATCCAACACGGCCGCCTCGCCGTCACTGGGATGGAGCCCCCGGGTCGCCGGATCACCTACTGGGTATCTGACCCGACTCGCACGAGGGCCCCATACCAGGTCGTTGTCCACATACACAAACTTGGATCCCCAACCGGACTTCTTCGGCCTTTTCTGTAGCAGAGACTTGCCCGCCGCCGGCCAGAATTTTATGTGGCAGTAGCCCTTGTCCACGCATGGGTAGGCGAATACCCTGAGCAGGGGCAAAGTGGGAACAACCTGCTGACCGGAACACACGATCTGGAAACCGATCAGCGCCTTGACGGAGTTAGGCTGAAGGTAGCGCAGATCGAGCCCGAAGAAGGCCAGTGCTTGCTTGAAAAAGCCGGTCAACGGGAGGCGCAGACTGCAGGAAAAGAGGTAGTCACAGTAAACGGCAGTAAAACCCTCAGGGACTTCTGCCACCGACTGCCCAACCTCCGGGAGGCGGATCTGCACCTCCAAGTCCGTGAATTGCAGACCGACGGTATGACGGCACCGCTCCCGGAAACCGTCGACGTCGCCGGCCGTCGTGGTGCTGCCCAGCCTGGGTCCCATGCGTCGGAGAGCCATCGAGGACAGACCGAGGGAGTGGGGAAGGTCGCCTGAATTAAAGAAGTTGCAGAGAAGGGAGAATACCTGAAAGAGGGCAGGAGAGCGCAGCGATATGATGGTTCGGAAATGAGGCAGAGGAAGAAGATGAAAGGGGGAATTGCTTTCAAACAAAAGAAGGCAGAGGAGAATTAAGGCTGTGTGGGGAGTCGTGATCGAGGCGGGCCCACGCACCATCGAGAAAAGGAGTCGGGGGACACGCGTTCGACATGCATTAAAGGGGAAGTTTAAAGCTGCGCGCGTGAGGTTGCCGCGGCCAAAACCTCGCCTCTTCAGTTCTTCGCCCGCGTTTGGCAACACGGCCTCGCACTTGGGGGGACTTGTGAGGATCGTGGGCCAAGTCAACGGTCATGTGGCCCGGGGCAGGCCAAAGCGGCCCAATGATGCAGCAGGCACGGACGGCTAACATGGGCTGGCATGGGCAAATGCCAGGACCACCCGAGGCCCATCAGCGTGCCAAAACCCTAGGCGATAGACTTTGGCATGAGATATAAAAGGAGGGAGGAGAAGAGCAAGAGAGGTAAGCTCACAAATACTGTTGAAAAGGATAGATCACAAACACTGTCAACCGACTGACTTTGGCATCGGAGCGGGAACGGCTATCGCCCTCCCCGTGCTGACCTAGCCATTCCCTTTCCTTGTGCAGGTAGCCCGTTGACAGCTCCGGTCAAGGAGAAGCTCATATTTGTGGCCGTAACAATTTATTTATTGACCGGAGCAATAACTCTTCTAGTTACCTTCAGGATTAAGAGTGAGTGTGTGAGCCCTCCTTCCTCCATTTTAGGTACGGTAGGCGGTCACTTGATTTCGAAAAGTGTTCTCTATTTCTTGTCATCACACCACAATATATAACACGCCAATCTCCATCTGCCGGTTACTCCTCAGCTTCCTCTTTAACTGATTCCCAGCCACCAATACTGACGCGTGACTTTTCTAGACAATCCGTGACTTGTTCTTTTTCTACGTACCATCCCGTTTGTGTGTATCACATTCTGGTGAATCCTCTGCCACTTATTCCCTTCAGCTGCATCTCGTGAACAAACTGAAGAGCTACCTGGAAGAAGCACGTGTGCAGAAGGCCACGAAGACATTATCAGAAGGGGAGATTAAGGCGTTCGAAGAGACACGACGAGCAGGAACTTTCCGTACAAATTGCTCCGGAAACAGTTGTAGAGGCGAGTGATGTCGCCGGCGCCAAGGAGTTGGGGTGAGGCAGCGGCGCTGGAGTCATTCAGCTTGCACTTGATACACACGAGAGAGTTCTTGACGGGGTTGGATTCGGATGGCAAGGCGGCTTACATTTCAAAAACTAAGATATTTATGTAATTAGTTATGTAGATGACTTTTACACTCTAACTTTAAAAACTAAAGATTACATTGCTTGAAATTCGATTATCTGCTTTCTGAATTAGGTTTCAATATTATTTGATTTTGTTTGCAATTTAAACAACCAAATTACATGTATGTTACTAAACTGAATTGAACTGAACTGAAGTGAAAATTAATATATTGAAAATAAAATCAGTATGTCTAAATTTACCTAAATTAAATTTTAGTTTGTGATTCATCATTTCAATTCCATTTGATTATTCAATACTCATCTTAACACTCAATAGGCAATCAATTTTGTTGGAGTAGAAAATCACCAAACTCGGTAGGGTTAGGGACTTAGGGTATATTCAATCATGCATTTTGCTTTTATCCTTCTCATGAAACAAAATTTTGTGCATGATCTTAATCTTTGTGTCTCGATATATAAATGTTTGTTCTGATTTTCTTGCTTTGATTTTGGGGATTTTAAGTTTAGTACTCATATACACATATCGTGCAGTACCAGCACGAGGAACGCACGAAAATGTGTGCATAGTGAATAATTTAAACAAGGAATGTCTCACATTAAGTTATTTATCCATCCCAATTTAACTTTCACTGACACTTGACATTTTTACTGAACTAGACTGAATTAAACTGAATTGAACTAATCTATTTATAAGGTCCAGCGAACGTGACCTAAATTCAATCTCCTGGACATTTTAATTAATTGTAATCAATCCAAATTGGCCAACATTTTTCCATATAAATGGAGACAACATCTAACAATTCCTTCATCAAGTTAGAAACAAAGACATTCACACACACAGAGTTACAATGGTGTCTTTTATGAGGAAAGCATGCAAAGAGCCCATTGTAGCAAGAGAAAGTGAAGGAAATGATCATGAGTTAAACATTTTATTATGAAATTCGGATTGTGAATCATGCTTGATTCAACTATAAATAAATAAAATAAATATGAATATGATGGTATCTCCCGCCTAGAAAATTAAAAATGTTTGATATGTACCATGTTTCTTTCACATGTATACATATAATTTCCGTTTTTGTTATTTGAAATACTACATTATAAACTGCATTTTTGTTCTTATTATATTGCTCTCAGTTGCATGTTACGCACTCTAACATAAATAAAATATCTTTCTTTTTCATTGCTTTAATAATTTCAAAGGGAAGTGAAAACTCACAAATGAAAATGTTACCATCCGGGTCGGGTTTGCACCATGTGCAAACTTCCACAACCTAGTACTATATAAAGTTTTAATTAAAGCATAGAAAAAAATTTATAACAATGATGTCCCCATTATATGCACATTAGGTGATTTTAAACGTGCATTTTAATGAATCATAATATTTAAGAAATGAACAACATATTAATGCATATTCCAACTAATCTTCACACATCACTTGATAGTTTTTCACTTAAAATATGGTAGAAATTGCAAAAGGGAGATAGTTTTTTATCTTCTTCTATATGGTCTTTGTTAGGTTATAAGAGGAAATCAAGTACTTGGAGAATATACAATGAAGTGGATGATATTGCCCAGAATGATACAGGTTGGTTTGATATTGGTTTGCTCATTGATTACTGGGATACTGAATTGGATCTTTTACACCCATATTTAATAGTAAATGAATTATTTTATAATCAACAAACCTTTGTCAGTGATTTGAGTCGTGATTTCCCTCTCTCTCTCTATATATATATATATATGTGTGTGTGAACTCATGGTAAAAGATTTTCCAATTTATGAGGATTATAAGGATATTATAATTTGGAATTCGAAACCACATGATAACTTTGCTATTCTTCAAGATATGAGCTCTTTATAAGATCAAAAATCCACTTGTGAATTCTCATAAATTTTCATGGATGAAATATGTGTCAAACAAGTTATCTGTTTTCAATTGGAGACTACTGAATAGATTGTTACCATTGTGAGATATTACAACAGTATAGATCATATCTCTTATTTAATTGCAGTTTCCACGGTAATGAAGCAGATGAACTGCAACATATATTTCATAATTGTATTCTCAATAATACTCTCTGGTCTTACTTTCATAATTTACTTGATTTGACACCAGATGATTTTACTAATCTATGGGATTAAATATTCTATTATTGGACTATAAGTGTTAAAAATGAATTACATAGAACATTGGTCAGAATGTTGTATGTTTTCATTAATTGGGTCATTTGGTGCTCTAGAAATACGTATTTCATGATAATATCATACATACGATCCCTTCAATGAAAAAAAAGTACTTAATACTCTACAAAGTGTTCTAAAAGTTCAAAAGTTGCATTGGAAACCACCATCACGAGCTACTTCAATTATCTCCGTTTCAACTTATTTTAAGAGACCAATAGTTCAACATGTTAGCTGGAAATCATCAAGAAAATTCTATAAGTTAAACTCAGGTGGTTCATCTTTAGGTAATCCAGGATTTGCAGGTGGGGGGATGGCTATTAGAGATAGATCTGGGCAAGTAATTGTTGCAAAAGCTATTTTCCTCGAAAGTGGTTATCTGGCTTCTACTTCCAAGAAAGGTGAATCAAAAATCTTTTCTCTCCAGCCCTTTTCTCTCCCAGAAAAAACAGTAGCAGATCCGCTGAGGCCGCCGGTGCTTCCACCGGCCGGCGGCCTCCCTCACACCTTTATCTTCTGTCTCCAATCTCCCCTCCCTATCCCACACCCGAAACCACCTCTTTTTCGAAAAAATACAGTTCCAAAAACCCAACCCATTTCAGATCTGATCTGTTTTTGTGGTCGGTGCGAGCGGGCCGCTACCGCTCGCACGCCGCCGCCACTGGCAGCCCAGCCGCCGCTGGACGACGACCAAGACCGTGCTGGAACCAAGCCGGTGCGGATCGGACCAAAGGGCATCACGAGAAGGGTGGCAAGGCTCCGACGTGCGCCTCCGACAACGACCGCGGTGGCGAGAGCAGAGGACACCCGAGAGCATGCCTCCGACGATCAGCACGAGCACCGAACCGCCGGATCCGGGATGGCCCACAACGGGGCTGTTCGATCGACATCCGGGGAGACTCGCAGGTCAAAGGCTTTGGTCGGCTCGATCCGGCTCGGTCGGCTCGGGTCGGCTCGGTCGGGCCGCAGATTTGGACAGGTTATACTGGAACTGGCACAGTTAGACTGAGAAGGTGGTTTTACTTCTTTTTCCCTTTTTTTTAAATTTATTTTCAGTTTTTTCGGGTATATATTTATTGATGTTTGTACTTAGATATTGGATTGAATGTGATCTGCTAATCATAGTTTTTCTGACGGGTCCTTTTGCTCAGTTAAACTTTGATTAGCTTCCGATCTAGTTAGTACAGTTAGGAGAAATCCAAGTCACAATATTTTTGAAACACTATTGATGGCGATACTGATACTAGATTTGTAGACCGATTAGGCTTTAAGCTTATATCGAGTTAGATTACATTTGCTCTATCCTGTATTTAGCCACCAGCCAATCAGACCAGGATTGGTTGGGATTGCTTTAGTACCGATATTAATTTATATATATCCATTTTTAGACTTTTGTGATTTTCTTCTTAATGTTGCGCTATGGAATATCGCCTTATAAGAGAAATCTTTATAGCAATCTCTAGTTAGGCTCTTGATGAAGCTTTCCTATTAGTATCATGGCTAGATAGAAGAACTCGGTATGCTTTACATACTACTCTGCTGTCCAACCTTGTGAAGACTTGCTATCTTCCGGTGGTCCATTGGCCACCGGGCTCAATGGGTAGTCGGTTGAGATTCAGGTAGAGAGTATTTGCTATAATAGAACCGAGTTTTCTGTTTTGTCTGTGAGAAAGTGGGATGGTGAATTCTAACGAGCTCTAGAATGCTGTACTTGGTGATGTCTATACGTGGCAGAAGGAGGGAAGTCTGGTTTTAGCTATGCTGTGACCGGCATTGATACAGAGATGACTTAGTTTTCTTGTACTATTTTTAGACACATCTCTAATATCTCTCTTTGCTCCCGATATTAGATCGGAACATAGCCTTCGGGCAACAAATTGCCACAGTTACCCCAAAAGGGTTTCATGTGTAATATTGGGTTTCAAACCTGATCATGTAATTTTATTGTTTTTATTAGGGTTGAGGAGCCGTGAATAATCCTCCCGTCCATTTGGATGGTTTTAACTTAAAAAAAAAAAGAAAAAAAAGCAAAAGCTATTTTCCTCCAATTGAAGACAATTCTGAAAGGTGAAGCACTTGCTTTAGTGGAAGGACTTGAACTGGCTAGTTATGGATGAATAGATGATCTTGAAGTGGAAGTGGATTCTTTGATAACTGATAAAAAAAGAGTACGAATTCCATGGAAGATTGAGCATATTCTAAGGGATATGTGACTGCTATAGAGTGAGTTTTCTATATCATTCTGCTAAATCTATAGAGAAGCAAACTTAGTAGCTAATGCACTTGTAAATAAAGGAAGACAAAATCTCACTCACACACTAGACCTTACCTAAAGAAATCAAAGGTTTGGTCACTCTTGACAAATAAGTTTTTTCATATGTTGGGCCCTAATTTTATGAGCTGGTTACTGCATTTTTTCATTGAATATTCAAGCGCAAGGCCATCCTGGAGATTGAAGGATTAAAGACAGTTTTCATGGAGGCATTGAGAATTGAAGTATCAACATAAACATTGCAATGGAGTTGGTTTTGTAACACAAAAGAAGACAACACAACTGAGCTTGTTTGGTAGTACTTTCAAACAATCACTTCATTGCAGTTCATAAAAGCACTCATTTTGGATTTAAATATAGTTAGGTCCCCTCATTTGGTAAAGTTGTGCTTCGACGAGCAATCACTAAGCTGCTCCACGTAGTGAGATCACCTCGTTGGGTAAATTGAGTTTCACATAACGATCTCTAAAATGCTTGCGAGAGTCGACATGTAATGTACCCGATCTAGAATTAAAATAGAGCACCTTTTCTATTCTTCATCAATAATGTATGAATAATAAATTATATATGTGTGCCTATTTAAGTTTTTTTATAAAAGTGTGGTAAATCTAATAAATCTCATCCCGCTTAGGAGATTTAAAATTAACCTGGGGTAATTTAATTATTTTTACTCGGTATATAATATATTTTAAAAGAACACAAACTATGTGCACTGTGCACAATCCACTATTAGTTTTGCTCAGACCTATATACTTCGTTGAACTATAATTTGCGACAACTTAAACCCCTTGCATGCGTGCAATAATATGATAAGAGAGAGATGAAAGAGAGGAGCGGGGAGAAGAGCCAACAAATTCCCTATGTGTTGCTCTATTGTAAGGAATAAAATCAACTCCCCAAACTAATTCTATCATTGTGTGAACTCCAACAATTTTCCTATTTTAAAGAATCTAAATATAATAAATTGGCATGTATTTTTTACTTCTTTTTTCTCCAAAAATTTGTTCAAATATTGGGGAAGAAGAAGTGGAGACCAATAAAAGAAAAAATATTTTAATCAACTGCATTTCCTAAAATTTTCTCTCTTTCTACGAATTTGAGAAATTTTCTTCTCTTTCTACAAGATGTAGCAACCTTCAAGGAAGCTATTGGATTTCATATTCCCTAAAATCCATCAAAATCCCTATTACAAGGGAAACTGTTGGACGTGCTCTTAAGTGAAATCCATTACAATATCAAGATAAGGTGAGGCTCACTTAAAACCCACCACGGCTTCAAAAATTTTGTCATTTCGTAACTGGTCTGTGGCTTAACCTAGAAGTTGTTTTGCTCATCAATTCATGAATGGGTTCTCTCCCAAATTCCCTCATCATAGATTATCACAATAAACTCAGAACAATATTTTCATTTTAGAAGTACCTATTTAATTAAGCTTTAGCAGCCTATACATGAGTTTGATGTCTCTTCCCGTATCAGTAGACTCCATGCTAACCATGTGCATGTTTTCATCAACGTTGGTTTTGATGCCGCGTTTGTGTGGCATGAGATCTCTTGTGAGCTTGTCCTTCCAGATAAATGATGTCACTCTTTAACAAAAGGTTACTTTTCCAGCTTTTACCGTGTCTAGGAATGACATGTTTTACCAAAGTCCTTGTGTTGGTTACACTGTTGAAGTGCAATATATAATTCAATATATTACTAATCAGAGTGTAAAATATAAATGAAATGACATTGGTGTCTTTGTAAGTTATCTAGTTTTTCAAAAACTAAAATATGTAAGAATATTTTCAAGATCTCATGTCGTATTTTGATTACAATAATAAATTATCCAATTTTGTATATAAACTATTTTTGTTATTATGATCAAAGAGAGAAAAGATGCATTAGCTCGGAAGCTGTCGGTCATCACGATCAAGAACCGTGCTTATATATATAGGGTTGGCTCTACCATGGCTAGGCTTTCACGGGAGCACACTCGAGATTCGGGAGCTGCGTCAGTAAAAATCGGAAAAGAAAAGGGATGGAGTTTAAAATAAATATTAAAAAGTGGTAAAATGTTAATACTTACTGACAGTGATTTTCAAAATACGGTAATAATAACTCACTCACTGAGGTCCGAGAAAGGCATGCTCCAAAAGACAACTGAAATGTGAAAAGCGATGTAATACCAATTGTTTAACACAACATCACAGTAGCATCAAAACTAAGATAACAATACCATTCAAAAGCGTTAAAAATCAAGAAACATTGCTATACACATGAATTAGTTCAATTGCTGGGGAAAAAATAATACTGCAGCATAATGTGCAAGAAGACTGACGAGAGAAAAAAAGGCAGACACTAATGTAAACAAACTCAAGCTGGACGAAGATGTCGCTAAGCTTGATTTATCCTGCCAAAGTTGATAACAAAATAGGGATAAAGCTCCAGATGTGCAACCACCCTATCATAATTTTAACAATCATCTGTGAACCAACAGCAAAGTGATAGAGCTACATATATCAGAAGCAATTTCTTGTATCTGTACGTACAATGTTCAAATCCTGATGCTGACATGAATTAGTAGTCGCCATATTAAAACCCATAAAATAAGACTTTTACGAATTACCTAATTGCAAACACTGATTAGCCCCGCCCTCATTCGTTGTGACATAGTAGGTTACAGTCACTACAAGGCTCTATGTCTATTTTGGCGAGATTCTGCCAAAGCTACCCTGCATGTCAAGTCAACAGCTGAGTGAAATCTCCGAATGAAGAAACTTTAAGACCTATTTTTAGACTGAAACCTTACTAGTGTGTTATATATCTCTAGAGTCTAAAGAGAACTACGCCTCATGCTGTCTTTGAGTTCTATGGCAATTACAAAGGAGAAATGAAGCTAGTAGGAAAAAACTTGCTGTACTTATGAACTTAATTTAGTCTAAATTACCTGAAACATCATTCGGAATCCTTCTTCCACAACACTTGCTCGTCAATCTTGTTCAACTCCTCATCATCAAGTCGCTTCCATGTCTTAACACTCTCCACACCAGCCCAACTCTTCTCGCCTTTTCCAAGTTCTGCTAATATGATCCGTGCTCGTCTAGGCGATCCTGCCACTCCATAGCCATGATATCCAATACCTCCACCATAACAAAACCAAATATTTTCCAGCTTCCCACAGAAATCATTTATGTGATCATGGCCTATAAAAACAGCCTTCACATCTCCCATGGAAGTAAATGTCTGGAGGACTCCAGAGTTAACCGATGAACAAGCTGCATCTTCACGATACTTCCCCACAACTTCTGACATGGGCACTTCACGGATTTCTGGAATTGGAATGTGGAAGAATGCTAAAGCTGGTTTTATATCCCGGCATTGTTCCTGTTATCGAGTGACCTGCAGCATGTTAATAAAATAAAATTTGGCAATATCTCATCTCTTGAACTAAGAGATCACATTTTCAATTTTCATCAATAAGCATTAAGAGCTATTTTTCCTCCTAAAGATACAGCACTGTTCACATTTATTAATCCTACTCAACAAAAACAAGTATAATATGAAGGGATGCTGAGCTCAGAGTACCTGATATTTATTAGAAACACCACGAAGCCAACTAAGTTGAGATTCCTTTATCCAGCCATAAGTTCGAACACCATCAACAAAGGCTCTATCTCCACTATCAAGAAAATATAAATTTAGGACGCTGGAGTTGGCAAAAGTGGAACCTGGAGCTCCCCATACTTCTAGATTGTAATTCCCAAACCCATCAATATATTGTTTGGAAGAGTCGAGACTATCCTCAGTTGATGGAGAGCTTCTTGACAGAGAGTAATCCATAAGTGAGATGAAAGACATTAATTCTTGACGAGACATAGTGGATTCTTGATCATGATTCCCCAGAACTGCACCCCAAGGAAGTCCAGATTCCATGACAGGGCCAAAAACTTCCAGTAGGGATTCAGCTGCATCCAGTGCACTCGTCCCAAATATATTGTCACCTGGATGTGAATTAAATAAAGATGCATAGCACCGAGATCAGAGAAAAATAACTGAAACGTTCTTATCACATGCACAAAGAGAACAATAAGAAAAAAACAAAATGGCCAAGGAATGCCTAATGGAGATAGAGGTTAATAAAAGACAGTTTAATATAAATCATAATCACATGGTGATAGACTTTAAAGCATGCCTAATGCCTGGGATACAAGAGGCCAAGAGGGGATCAAAGGGGTGAAATACAGAAAATTTCAAATCTACGTAGGCCATACAAGGATGCCCTAAGAGATAAATATTACCTTATTATTCATCAGAACTTCGGTACATTAACAGTTTGTGATATTTTCAGCAAGTTTTAAGGAGATTCTAATCATTGCTAGACTCCGGGATTCTATGCACAGATCAAGTCCAAAAAATGCATAGCTCCTAAAAGATTTATCATGGTATTTGTCATTCAGGAAATTAAAGGTATCAGAAGATCAAAATAAACTGGTACTATGAGGGCAACAAGAAAGCATCCTCGGGTAGCATATCAGGGAGAGATAATCATGGGTTGGTTTACACTTCCAGATGAGACTGAGGCAAGATCTTTACACAATCTCTAGTGCCAATAAGAATATCAAATAAGTACTCATACTCTACAACGGATGAGTCAAAGCAAAACAACTGGAGACATGATTAACTAGTGAGACCAATTAACTAATGTGCAAGCAGTCATAGACAGCTTTCATAAATTCAAAAACAGCTTTGGTATTTATAGCTTTCCAACACTTTATAATCACAGATAAGGAGTAAGGAAAAAAAACATTAGTTTCATGGTTGAGGGCTTCAAATCTCGCCCGGCCAGTTTGCCTTTCTTCCCCACTACTTATCATCACATTCCAAGCACATCTACTTCTAATCTGGGTCCCCCTAAATTACACATTCTAAAAGTTTCAAGTGCTCAAGTGAATTCATGCAGCCAAATGTCAAGCTAAGAGGGATAAAACAAAGATTTTTATCATTCTGAACTTAAGGTTTACAAAAAAGCAGACAATTTTCGAAAGAAACAAAACCAGACATTAAGAACTGGACTCCTAATCAACACACAACAAAATGGTAAAGAATTACATCGAAAGAGACCGAATACCTGTAAAAGCAACGAAGTCAGGCTTTTCAGCCTCAATCAACCGCCTGAGAAACTGAGTTGTATTGCGATCAGTACAGTGACTAAACTCAGTTTCCAAAACATCCCTGCACCGAGTCATCAACCCGTTTCCATAATGCATGTCAGCCACCTGAAACACCCCAGCTGGCCATTAGAATTCGAAAAAATAAACATGAAATACCAAAGCCACGAATAATCTTCATACACATCAAGGAAATACGATCACCTGAAGGATTTTGAAGGTGCCATCGGAGCTGAATCGCAGCGGCAGCTCCGGGTGTTTCTTGAGCCTGACTTTTTGGTGGGAAAGAGTGAGGTTGTGGGAAAATAGGAGTGTGAATACGAGGTGTATGAAAGCAATGATCAGCGATGCATAGATGAAGGAGGAGCCCCATTTCCTAGATGCGCCCATACTCTATGATCAACGGGCAGGAACGAGTAATTTTTCAACTCCGTCTAAGGGTTGACAATACTGTATCAAAACTTTTGAATAACCTGCAAGTTTCAAAAGAGTGACGGAGTAAAATATTATTTTGTATCTTTTGAAATAGAGTTGAAATAGAGCCAACTGTTCTCTTGACAACTCCCCGAGGGTGCGTTTGGTTCCCAATGTTTTTGAAAGTCGTGGATTTTATTTTGACATTTTAAGAGTTTGAGTTTTTGTTTGGGATTTTGAAAGTGTGGTTTTGCAAAATCCTTATTTGATTGGATTGGATTTTGTGAGTATGAAACAAAATCTTTGATTGGCTTTTATGATTTTGCAAGTCTGAATTTTGGGAAACTTGGTGAACCAAACAAGATTTTATAAAATTGGTCTTGGATAGTTCAAGTTTTGCAAAAACTTGTCCAACCAAACACACCCTAAATTCTTATGAAAATTTTAATATGTACCCGAGTTTTTGAAAAGTACTTTTATATTTTTAGACTATTATTGACTTTAATAATTGAACTTTTGAATGTTTGATCGATATTCAGTATGAATTCCCGATGTAATAATTAAGGGATTGAAATTTGTTTCGTCACATGATCTGAGTTTCATCAAATGTAAAATTTCAATCCCTTAATTAAGGATATTTTTTAAGTATCAATGCATCAGGAATTTATTAATAATATCGATAAATTATTCAAAAGTTCAAACCATCGAAATCAGTGATAGTAAAAAAATATACGAGTATATTTTAGAAAGTCAAAACAAATAAACACTTTTATAACAAGTCAGAAGTACGTGGAGTTTTGTTCCTTGAAATAATTTTATCTTTTTAGTCAAATTTAAGCACAAATTTTAGTGTGAAATGAAAACTACTCTGACATTTATTTAATTCCTTCATGTGAATAAGAAAGAGTGTTGAATCTTTTGATTTATAAAATATTTCAAATCACTAAATAAAGAGGTGAGATTTATTGGGCTCACCATACCCTTGCCATCATAAGGCCAAAAACATACATTATTGTTGATTTTTACGATGGTGACTTAGGACTTCACGATCGATTAGTTTCAGTCGATCGATCTGTTAACTGAACAGAGAAGGTTAATGGTCAGGACGAGAGGGTTTAAACTTTTCCCGCTCCAATGCTTAACTTAGCATTGTTGGAGATACTTTCCTTGTTGTATGAACAAGGTTGTGAGATCTTACCTCTCTTGTCGGGTGGGGGCCACCTCCTCATGTCGATAAGCCTACTGCCTACTCTTATTCACATAGACAAAGTTTTCCATTTCCCGCATCGGAAGCGTAACAAACAAAATGTTATTTCTCACTCTCCTACATAAACTAAGTATCAGATAATGGTCTCGACTATTGCTGAACTTGTTTAATTGCGTTGATTACTCTCTGATTTTGGACTCAATCAAACTTACTCGTCCCACACCATTGCATTGTAGTAACCAAAGTACTATCTACATTGCGAGTGATTTGGTGTTTCATGAACAAATCTATCACATTGAAATTGATTGTTATATGGCACGCTATCATTTGCAACTTGACACTATTTCATGGTCCTTTGTTTCCTTTTCTCTTCAAACTGCCGATTTGTTCATAAAAATGCTCAATTTATTTATTTTTAATCTGACAAACTCTCAATATTTGTTTTTAGAATAACATGTTAGGTTTGAGAGGATATATTAGATACATATTATCCTTCCTTGAGAAAGTTAGTTTAGTCATTTGACAAGACCATTTCCTTTGTATAATATTTTCCCCAAAACTTGTACCAATATAACATCCTCTTCTTCTAGCTTTTATGCCTCACAAGGAAATCTTAGGCTGTGTTTGGTTGGACAAGTTTTTGCAAAACTTGGACTATCCAAGTCCAGTTTTATAAAATCTTGTTTGATTCACCAAGTTTCCCAAAATCCAGACTTGCAAAATCCTAAAAACCAATCAAAAATTTTGTTTCATACTCACAAACTCAACCCAACCAAACAAAGATTTTGTAAAACCAGACTCTCAAAATCCCAAACAAAAACCCAAACTCTCAAAAACCCAAAACAAAATCCAAACTCTCAAAAATTTTGCGAACCAAACACATCCCTACTTCCTAAATCCACACCCGATACCGCCACTACTAGGCGAAATAAATACATTCACAAATGTTTTAAAAAGTCTTCATAAAAGGCATGTGATAATATTTGAACAATAGCCCTTTGATGTAAAGCTTCATTAGAGCAAAAAGGCATGTGATAATATTTGAACAATAGCCCTTTGATGTAAAGCTTCATTAGAGCAAAACGACGACGACGATGTCATACCCCATGCCTTAATCTCTCGATTCATCAAGAACTAATAGACCACTGCCCACAAAGACCAAGTGGTGGCTGTAAACACTTTTATTAGCGATGCAATTTGTCAGAGTAAATGATGAATATGAAGTGTGTAATGTTCAGTACATGCCAATTTGTTGTTGGAATCTCACTGAATTTACATACTGAACTTATTAATCTATGTGCCTTTTCACCTCTCAATTTACTAACAAATTGGTAATTTCCGTCAGAATTTCTAATACAGAGGTGAAAAGTAAGAAGGTGAATTGAGATGATTCTAGCTGAACTGAGATTATTCTGACTGAATTGGGATTATTTTGACTGAATTGAGATTATTTCAGCTGAACTGAAATTATTCTAACTGAAATTCTTGAAAAGTAAGCTAAAATTGACAGAATCTAACAAGTCGGTTATTTCCGTCAGGATTTCTAATACAAACAATCAGCTATAGAACATGGAGGATGCAGGAGTGATAAGTTAGGAGGTGTCAAACATCCATTGGTTATCATAAAGATGATTACAACCTCATAGTGCTGCCATTGGGGAACTTTATTATAAACACCCTACCAATCTGCCATCGCTTGTTACACCACTTATTAAGGAAGACATGTCCCTCGTGAGGGAGGATGGCCCCCAACAACAAAACAACGCAACCCAAGCAAATTTATTTCTTCGCAAAAATCTAACAAAAACCCAGAAAACCAAAAACTAGAGCCTAACCACACAATAAAAACTTCTGGAAAAGAAGAAAAAATAACTGTGTGATCGACGGACACCGTATCATAATTATAAAACTAGAGCATTATCCACAGAGGGAGGGGCTGCCGGCTGCCGTTGATCAGATGCTCATCGGGCTATCTGGATCGTTCATTGCTGCGATGGCTGTCTCGATCTTGGTCTTCACCACATCCTTCTCCTCCTCCTCTGCCTGCAACAAAACAAAACGACGTCACACAATCGAACAAAACCATCTTTATTATATCTCTCCGTTTCAAATACTCCATCATTTTAATATATTAATAATATTGCATGCTCCTTTTGCACATGGTTTACACGATAATCACTATAAACTGTTCCAATGTGTGAAACCACTGAGACACCGCGTGCTTAATCATTCATGCAAAGCCACTAAACGACAAGATCTCGACTAAACACACTTTTCACGTTTCTAATATCAAGAAACCTCATACTCATTTTTTACTTTATGTTATGTTAAATTAAACATGTTCCCTACAGCGACGGAATCAGAAATATATGTAATAGAGAGTGGTATGTACAATAAAAATTCTAGCTGCGCATAAATTTCATAGGGAACGTCTAAAGAATATTATAAATAGTATAAATACATGATCCCCAAATTTTGAAAAGGGCGGCCAATCTATTTTGCCTTCCCCTAAATCCGTCACTGATTCTCTAGATCCTATCAGCAAACCATTTCAATATCGAGAACTGATGAGAGGTTGAAGAGTTAAAATTTATCTCAATACTCCCTTTGTTCTGGACTAAACTGTACACTTTCCTTATATGAATGTCTCACCTTAAATTGCACACTTTCCTTATTTAGTAAACCCCACTTATTTTCCTCCACTCATCTCACCCACTTCTTTCTCAAATTCAATCTCATCCAGTCATTTGCAATCCTTAATATTTTTAAATTTTATAATATAGTACGGGACGGGGAGTAGTGTATAAAAAACAAGAAATTATTCTCTTATTTCCAAAAATATGCTATTGAGTGTTGGTACTTTCTCTTTTGGTTGTTTATTATTTTAGAATGAATAATTTAGGGCCTACCTGAGTTTGCTTTATAAACTTTCCTGTTTTTTCTTTTCTTTATTAGTAGTAATAGCCCATGGAATATATTTGACATTTTTGGTACTCCACCACATTACTAGTCGAATATTGCTCGCTAGCTGGAGAGATACTAAACAAATGTGTAGCCAAAAGAACCTTTTTCCACAAACACATCATTTATATTTTGTAACCCTTTATTCTATTTCGAAATTTTCCTACGCTTAAATTTTATATTTATAGTTTCATCAATTATTTCATTTTATAATTAGTTTACTTTGCAAGCACTAACTAAAAGGCCAAACTTATAAATCTATAAATTCATTTAAATATTAATCCAAACCATTGATTGAACAAATAAAGCAAACGCTAGACGTCATAAAAGTTGATGACATCACCAAATAGTTATTCAACGCTATTACATATACTCCGTTTATAATAAAGTTGAGTAATTATTCACTAGCTTTAGCTTTTCCGATTTTTAAATTATTATTTTTGCTTTACACAGTTAATTATTTCATTATTCCCAAGAATAAATCATTTTCAATGACTCATTCGTTCTTTTCTTCCATTATAATCTCCAGACATGACATTAACGAGAAAAATTTCTAGGCATGACAAGATAGGACATTTCTGTCAAAAAAAATGTAAAATATTCAGTTAAATTGAATTTATAAGAGTTGTATATTTAAAATAATATTAGTATAACTACGTTAAATTAAAATTTATCAAAAATATCTTATCAGAAGATTTCACCAGTTTCAATTTTTCAAATAATGTGGCAATGAAATATAAAATATTGCACGGGCAGGAGCAGTATTGGATCGCAATAAAGGCACTACAGTACTATGATATCTACAGATTATTGACTGAGCTGTCAAGAAGATAGTAAATAAATAAATATAAATGTGAAAAATAATGGCTCACGTACACAGTGGTTGTGTTTTATAATTATAATATTATTGTAAATTATGAATAAACGAGATCTGATTATAAATATAAACAAGTAGATACTGTAGAGAGTTGTAATGGTGTTGGTGATAATCTTTTTAATAACCTCTTTTAATTGATTTGATGATTGGGGTATCTTACTTGATAGCACACTTGGCCTTTCTTTTATTGCTGATACTATTATTGTTTTAGACCCAGTCTCTCTAATTTATTAGAATCAATAATAAAATTAATATAAATTTTACATAGAGAAAAGGTTAGGATATTGTTATATGCAGTCCCGTACTTACTTATACAGTCCGTATTTACTCATGATGTGCCTCTAACACCCTTAGTATTTATTCAAAAGTAAATGTGATTTTCATAAATAAAGATATATCAGGTACTTTAAATATAAATACAGACTGCAAAAGTAATGTTGAACTGCACCTATCTATTTTCATAGGACATTGTTATATGCAATCTCGTATTTACTTATGCAGTTCGTATTTATTCATGAAGGTTATCCATATTTAATTTATTAATTGAGTTCAATTGAAATATAATTTGATAAATTTAACTTATAAATTTAATATATTTTCATTTATTTCTGACCTAATAACATTAAAAGAATATGCTCTTGGGTGGTCCAAACTTATGTATTTTCAATTTTACAACATGAAACTAGCTTATAGCTCCCAAAATTAGTGGTTTTAGTACAAGAGTAGTAGGTAAATTAAAACCAAAGACACAAATAGCACAACAACATTAATAGTTCATGAATTGATAGGTCATTAACAGCTCACCTAAACCATGACACCCACACAATCTTCACTACTTATAGTACTAATCCTAACACATCCAACTAATTGAACAAATTATCATTTTTAAACACCTAATAATTGAAATCAGTCGTAGTTTTCTCTTATCGTGAGTGACACTGTCGACCTTACAAATAAGAGAAATTTACGTCTGTTTCTGTTAGCGTGACACTTTCAATCTGACAGAAAGATAAACAAACAGACGAAAATTTACCTCGACGAATATGGTCTTGAAGAGCTTGCCAGAGATGGTAGCGATGTTAGCGGTGACAATCTTGAGATCCAAAGTCTCAAAGGCTTCGCAAATCTTGATCATGGTGTCCATTCCTTTGTTGCACGTCACACTAACCACGATTGTCCTCTCTCCCATGTGAGATACCCGAAGCTGTCATAAACACAGCCCCAGATTTCATTAACATGAGACAAAATCCCCTTAATTCTGACAACCTCCATTATAATTATATTTATATAATCACCACAATTATTTTCAAAAACCAAAACTGGTTTTATGTCCCATTCACTCATACTAGAATAAAATAAAAATAATATCCTTGACTAATGCATGAATATTGAAATGGAAGAGGCGGGCCCCACAGACCTCAATGACTTCAATGGCGGATGAAGGACTCGAATCGGAGCCGGAGCCGGAGCCGGAGCCGGAATACTGCTGCTCGTACTTAGCCTTCTTGTTCTTGGAGAAAACCCCTAATTCAGGATCGAAATCAAGGATCACAGTCCTCCTGGATTCGAGCTCTGAAATCTCCGTCCTCATCCTCCTCTCCTCGTCGTGGAGCGACTCGATGTAATCGATTGCGTCTTTGATGATCGATGCCTTGTCCATCTGTTCAAACAGCAAATCAATCAGTCATTCCTCTTTTGGAAAGAAGAAGGAGAGATGACAGGTTTACAGTTTCTAAAGATAGAAACCTTGCTGATATTGGGAACCACGGCTCTGAGAGCGAACAGCCTCTCGTTCAGCTTCTTCCTCCGGTTCCTCTCGGAGACAATGTTCTTCGACGTCGACGACGAGTTGTTCCCGTCCGGCGAGCTCGAATCGTAGTACGACAGCGAATCTTCGAAATAGCTGCAATCAGACAACAATGTCAAACGAACACAGGAGTGTGAATTTCATGGCTGATAAATGAAGAAATGGAACCTTTCGACGAGGTCGTCGGCCTGGAAGAAGAGGTGGGAGTCCCAGTAGCCATCGCAGTTGTCCATTTCGGGGCAGAGGGAGGAGATGCTGAGGTTGGTTTATGGTTATGAAAGCAAAAGAAGCAGAGGGCAGATGGGCTAATAATTAAGTGGATGAAAAGAGCAGGAGGTATGAGGAGTATTTATAGAGCGGCCTAATAATAGCACGTGGGGAAAAACTGAGAAGCAGGGTACCCATTTCACTGGAGCGGATGACTCATCTCCACCGTCCACCCGGGTCGCCATTCTAATCATATTCCCTCCGTTCCAATATTATTGACGCCACTGACCAAAAATATTATTTGATGATAAATTTGATGGTCCATAATTAAAATTATATATACTAATTTGATATAAGTAAAGTTAAAATGTTGATATTCAGAAAATATATTAAATTATTATACATAATTTATTATTTTACTCAGTATATTTTAAAATATTATTAAAATTACAATACCGACTCTGAAGAATATTATTAAGTCTTTTAATGAAGGACATTTTCATAAATTTATATCATATTTTACACTACTAGATTAGAATATCGGACTGCGTATAACAACACCCAAGATATACTAATGAGAATTTTGAACTACATAATATAATGATATTATTATTCGATATTTATTTAAATATATGATTAAATATGCAATATATAATAATATAATTAATAGAAGTTGTGTGAATTTTGTAAAATTAACCATCAAATCAGTATAGTTATATTCAGATTACTGCAGTTGTGTTTATCTCATCACTTTTCAACTCATCATATAACTTTCCAACACTTAATGCTATTTGAACAAGATCAATACATTTTAGGTTAGTAGCACAACATATTACTGATCAAGACAATACAATTCATGCGTTAAAGGAAATACTTTGTTTCAATTTTGAATAAGTACTCCATTCGAATTCTTTACATTGTCTTAGTTTGACCAAAAACATTATTTGACGGTAAATTTGACCATCAATAACTTTAGTTATATAAATTAACTAAATTTTAAATAAATTATTATTCGTTTCTAGTCGATTTTCAGAACATGTCATGAAAGCCTTGTTTTGTTAAGAAAAAGGAAAAACTGGTTGGTCAATTGCTATCATCATCAATATTGAAAAACCAGATCAAAACTTTAGTACTATAGAGTCTCGGGTCGGATCACCGGAGGGACGCGTGGGGCGAAGTCTTGTTTATGAGGTCCTCTGTTTCGGCAGTGCAATGGTTGTTAAAATGATTGTACTAGTATGTTCACATTTTGGCGTTTTGCTCGCTTTAACTCTGATAATGGACTTTTTGGGTTATATCATTAATTCACACTTGATTAATAATTACGTGTTTGTTTATTGTGTCATTATTGGGATAACTGTTACCTGATTAACGAGTTTAATATCCAAATCTCTGGATGGGGTCGTCGTTAAGTTTTGTTGTCATGTGAGGATGGGAATTCAGGGGATGACTTTGACGCCAGAATAGCCCAATTTTCGGGCAACCAAATATTAATGGATTTTTATCATTTCTATATTCTCAGTTTCTCACTGCACCGTCCAGATATTCAACATTTAAATGAGTATTATTAATTAAATATCAAAATTGTAGTGTAAGCAAGACTGATTAACGTGCATAACATAGTAATGGGTCTATAATTTAGGTGTCATTTTTACATATGTCGACCCAAAATCATGTCTGAAATCTTCTCTTTATAATAATTGAATATAAAATATGAGATTAGATTATTTATGTTAGACCAAGTCCAACAAATATGATGTAATGAAATTTTTAGTCAAATTTGTTCATTTTTTTTGCTATATTTTGATTTTTCAACCGTCAGGACCGGTCCTGGTTATTTGGGGTATAAATCGAATATTTTTTTAAAATTTTCAAATAGAGAATCTGGTAAAATTCGATTTGTCAGTGATGGTGAAATTCAGTTTGTAAGAGAAAATTTATTATGTAAAGAGAAAAACAATTAAGATAAACTAAGGGTCCGTTTGATAAAACTAAAATCTGAAATCTGAAGTCTGAATTCTGAAAACTAAAGTCTGAAATGAATAAGTACTAAAGTCTGAAAAACTAAAAATAGTAAAATCTAAATTAGGATAATTATTTGATAAAATTAATGGGCTAAAGTCTGAACATACTTAAGTTTACGTTAATACCCCTATGCAACACACTAATTTAACCAACCATATATTTTTATTTGCAATTGAATAATTATTTTATATCACACTTCTAATCGTAGCTGTTCAATATAATTAGAAATACAAAATCTTTAACTAACATTGAAATAAAAAATTCAATATCAGAAGGAGATAAAAACGAAAAATAAACAATGGGTTTAGAAAATAAAATTACAAATTAATCAAAATGAATTTTTTATTTATTCACGATTAATTTACAAAATTTTCATAATAAATATTACTGTGAAATTTAAACATTGCCGGGTAATTTGAATATTTATCTGGAAAATAGAGATTACAGAGACTGTCAAACGTCAGTCTTGAAAATAAAAGTTTTGTATAGCATGTCAATATCGTATTAATGAGATGTACAATTTCCACAAAAGCATTTTCTCACACCACCGCAATACGATATAGGATGCGAAACAGACAGGGTGATAATTGTCCAGTTTAAATTTATCACCCCAGTAACTTCATCCAATTGGAAAATCACTTATTTCTTAGAGTCAAATTGAACTAAGGAGTTCAGACCTGCTGAAACTGTTAGACACCAACTTTTACGTTGTCAAACACATAATATTTTAACGTGTTTACTATATGCAGATCCAATTTACTTCTGCATGTCCAATGGAAGTGGTAAAATACCATAATTACCCTTAATTCATTTATTAGTTTTTACAAATATATTTCTAAAAACCTAACCGTGAATGTATAAACCCGTCTATGTAATGATTGAACACGAGTCCAAATTATAAATTATTTTTTCATGAATTATAATACAAATTTAAGAGGGACATTGTTGCCACTTCAGATTTAATTTGGACCTGCAAAAGTAAAGTGAACCTGCATATAAAATCACCCTATTTTAATTAATCATTTAATTAATTAAGTTAATAAGTGGTTTATCAAACGGACCCTAAAATGATGATTGTTTTCAAAAATGGGGTACTTATTTTAAATCAATATGGCTTTAATAGAAAATTTATTTTTTAAAACATACACAATCTGATTTTTTAAAAAAATAAAAGGGGACCTTTTTTAGTCCATTTTTTGAGAGTCTGAACAGCTGAACCGAATGGTTCAATTGATTTAGTAGCTGGGTCGGGCCTGCCAGCTTCTACTATATCTCATGTTCTAAAATAGTATGTGGTATAAAAAAGAAATAGAATACAAACGAGAGCAAGGTAAAACTATCTTTATAATAAAATATCAAATTCCAAAATCTTCACTTTTTTTTTTTGAAGGATACAGTATAACGACCTAATCTGATACATGAATCCTATAGCTATCCTAGTCTAATCCTATGCTATCCTATTCTACTGATCCAGTATGTCGAGTGGCTGAAATCCTCACTTTGCTGCTTAGAGTGGGGTGAAGCTTCCACTTTGGTACACCCGCTGATGCACTTCGCCGCTTCGCACTTCATGCGCCAGTTGATGCAGCTCCCGATACTAACTTGAGCACGCCACAAGGGAAGGAGACTTGAGGAGACTGGAAGAAGCCAAGGGGGCTTGTTGGAGGAGGGATTCGAACCCTGGACCTCTCTCCAGCCAAGACCTTAAGGGAAGGCCTTTGCTTTGTCCTTTATTTTATTCTTTATTTTGTCCTTTATTTTGTCCTTTGATCCAGCAGCTACTCTAACTTACCGATCCGTAGATTATTACCATAAAAATTATAATTATTATAATAAAAACAATTTATTTTTAATTGGGACTCCATATTTATTATTTATACAGATTGTAAATTTATCATTTCCCACTATTCATCCAAAAAACTGGCTTCAAAATTTGGCCAAGTCTGAATTTCAAATTCAAAAATCTAAATCCAAACCTTTGCCACACAAGACCCAAGTCTTTTTTATCTAAATTATTATCTGAGAACTTGACTTTTGATCTTCATGGCATTTTCTTTCCCCAACATTAAATTGTGCCAGGGACTGTTTTTTATTAATGTTTACCTCAAAGTGATTTTTGTTAGAGATCAACTATGGATATATAAACAGTATCAAAGCATGCATTTGAAAATTGTTGAGTGAGATTTAGAACGTTCTTTTATTAATGTGGAACACAGGTAAAGTGAAGCGAAAATTTCCATCTATTTCCATCTAACATCTTTCTACCAATCCTTCAGCAATTCTCCAGCAAGGTATTTATAACTTACTTTCTTTTTCTTAGCTGGCTTCTGATTGGGATCATCCAGCCCTGCTTCTTCACCTACAAAAGTAGAATCCAGGCCACTAGCTTCTCCAGCTAGCTTTCCACCTTCCGAAACTTTATATTCAGGACTAGCTCTAGTGTTTCCAATTTGAACAGGATCAGCAGTCATTTCCTCCCGGAAGTCCTCTCCAGCTCCATTCTTGCTTCTTGGACTGATTCCATGAGCTTCCTCGGCACATTTATGCTCTGGAACATCAGGTTTAACTGCCTTGCCTTTCAACAATTCAAAATCTGGACTTTCTCGACGTGCTTCATCAATTAAACGTTTATGCTCTGAAGCATCAGGTTTAACTGCCATGTCTTTCTGCAATTCAACATCTGGTTTTCCACGTGCTTCATCAGCAGGTCTATGCTCTGAAGCTTCAGGTTCAACTGCCTTGCCTTTCACAACATCTACATCTGGTCTTTCAGCTGGTTCATGGTTTTCAACAGTTGTAGTTTGGATTTGAGCCACATTTGGATGACTCGAATGGACGGGGGAGATACTTCCATCTGATTCACCTTCATTAATTTTGGCGGGCTTGTTTCCCACTCTAGCTCGTACTCTTCGTGGTTGGCTTGGCATAGCTCTCCCCCTATTTGCACCAGAACCACTAGGTCGTCCTCTCTTCTTTGGCATGGTTATAAGCCTAGGTCCTTTGGAAGTAGCTTGATTCCTTGCGCTTTCAACCTTACTGGATGACGTATTTGGCACATCTTCATCCAAATTAGATAGTTTATCCAGATAAACTTCATCACTGGACAAACAGAATCGTGAAAGTTAAATTTGGTAGCAAGACTAGACATCAAAAATTGCCCAAAGCTGATGCATGCCAACTCAACAAAGAATTAAAATAGTTCTACAAGGAGCTATATCAGCAAAAATACTTTAGGCACTCATCAGTAACTAGCCAATATTCTTGTCACATTATCAACAGGAATGTTAGTTACATTTACTGAGACTTCTCCAAGCACACAAGTAGATTATGGTACCCTATGCTGGCGAGATTCAACTCTCCGTACATTACGGTTAATACCACATCTCTTTTTACGTTTAACATACCAAGGAATCCATGACTATCACGTAGATCGACCCATTCAATTACTTTGAAATCAAATTATGGAACACAATACTTAATGAATGGTAGCAATATACAAGTTTGCATCAGTTGTATTCAAATTTCCAAGTATAAATACTCGTATACCATCACCGTCATTTGCAGACCTGTGACTCCTTATGAAAGTGGTAATCAAAATACTAGAATGACTAAATAGTCTTAAATCCATTAGCTGAAAAGAAACACTGAATCAGACAACAGTCTGGCACCACATGAAAGTGTCATTCTATTCGTAAACCATGAGTGAAAAAACTTTATGAAAGGTGATCATAGAAACATAGTGACAGGGAAAGAATATCCTCTTGGATGAGTCAATCCAAGCAGTTGCCTGCACTACTCTATAACAAAATAATTTAACAATTTGCTTACTAATATAGTCATTTAAAGGCCAATTAATCTCATCCAAGAAACAATTTACCAACCATCATATCATGTATAAATTTACAGCTTATAGTACAATGTCCACACCACTTACCTCTTCTCTGAAGACAACTGTTCCACGTTGACAGGTTTTATACTGTAGAGCTCCTCTGACACTTTATCCCGTCTATCAATGCAAACTTCTAGCCACTGATATGCAAGAACATGGATTCTTTTACTCATCAGAAGACGCTTCTCAGCTTCTGTTACACTGATCACCATGAATGGCAGGAGTCATTGTCTTCGTCCAGAAAAAGAATTCAGAATACATAAAAACAGGCAATATATGAAATGGCTAAGCACTTGAAGCTTGGTTTTCGTATGGGTCAAAAGATGTTCCAGTGTTATTAGGTTATTTAATACAATTAATACTCTGATGTAGATGTTATTCATTTTGAAATTACTTGTACAACACACCAAGCGCGAGATTCCCACCCCTTCACTAATTGGACAAAAAAACATTTTCAAGATTGCCAAACTCAAACTCATTAGAATCTCCAGACTAAAACTGAATTTCTGACACAACAAGATTGAAAAACAGTAACAGTACATTATAACAAGATTTTGCAAAAGAGCTCACCAACATAACAACAAATTGTAGTCCACATCTGATTGCGGAGATGAAAATACTATTACATGGGTAGCATCATGCTGATTATCGGTAACTTTCCCACCACCAAAGGTAACTGCAACCTTCATCCTACGCAGTGCAAGTTCCAAGAAGACTTTCCACTCTGATTTCATTCTAAACATAACCAGGAAATCAAACTGTAAGAAAGTGCGACTATGACATTTATTTCGAAACTGTAAGAAAATGCAACTATGATTGTTATTTCGAAACTAGAAGACACATGGAAAGTATCTTACAGTGACTGTGGAAATATAAAGTAGAAGCTGCAATCATGAAAGTGAGCCCACTTTGCCTTTGGACAATACTTTTTCTTGTAGTGATCAATTTTCTCAGAATGTTGCACTCGGTTGATGTTGCTCAAAAGCTTTAAAGGAGAATATTATGAAGGAATTAACAAAGTAGAGTGTATGGTGCTGGATGTTAACAGATAACTGAAAAGGGGTGTGGTGGGGTTCATGACATATACCTGTTTAATCTCAGCTGCATCAACATCCACAAAATAAGAGTCAGAGTTTTCATCAATTTCTTCTCGCACCTTATTCTTTGAGGATTCGGAAAGATGGAGGAAATACCTTTCCAGAAGTGTAAAAAAATAAAACTTTAGGAAACAGTTGCCATTTCAAACAAGTAGGTCAAAGAAATTGTAAACTAACTTTGGCTGCAAAGGTAAGAGTTTCTTCAGCGAACAGCAGTCTAGAAGCCAAGAATAATGAATGACATCACCCCGTAGCTTTGCTGCCTGAAACCTGATTCCTGCATCATTAACCTCATGTTATGAGAGGGAGAGGGAGAGGGAGAGGGGGAGAGAGAGGGAGAGGGAGAGAGAGAGAGGGAGGGAGGGAGAGGGAGAGGGAGAGGGAGAGGGAGAGAGAGAGACCTTTACTCTCAGCAGCTATACAGTGAGTGGCAGAGTTATTCAAATTCATTGAGAATGTGCCCCCGTTCTCCACTACCATTTTGTGCAGCAGATCCAAAGAGTGGGTTGAAGGTACATTAACAAAGTCTGATGGAGTTAAGGATCTCAGAGAGGGAATTTCTTAGCTATTCAGTAGCTTTAGTTTAAATGACATCTACTAATTGAATGGTTAAAAGTGAAAAGTTCTACTAATATAGTCCCGCCAACATCTGAGGTAGCCAAGTGTTAAATTTGATTAATGCAATGAATACTATCCTCTCAAAGAGTGGGTTGAAGGTAGGATCTCAAACAGGGAATAATTTTTAGATGTTAAGTAGCTTTAAATAAATGACAATTACTAAATGAATGGTTAAAATTGAAAATTTCTAATTCCTGATATAGTCGCACCAACAACTGAGGTAGCCAAGTGTAAATATGACAAATGCAATGACTACGATCCTCTCAAAGAGTTCGGGTGCCAGACAAGCACACCTGCATATAAAGGATCAGCCAACTAAAATGGGGGGAAAATCATCTTGCAAAGGATACAGAAAACCAATTTCAGAAATATTAGAGTTTCATTTTTCACTGTGGAGACATCAGTCTGAATGAAATGTGTAGGAACAGATGCATTTTTCCCAACTTTCTTTGTTGACTTTGTGCGTTTGGGTTGATCATCCTGCACATCATCGGGACCTTGTCCTCTTTGAGTAGTGCCATTGCTTGAATGAACTAACTCAACAAAAGCTGCATGAAGAGTAAAATTGCTTATAAAATAATTATACTGCTTCTGCTTTAAAGCAAGTTACATCTAAACAGAAGATAAATTAATAAAAACAGCAATAAATAAACCAATGCCTAGTATCCACTCACTTTTTACATCCAGACATTCATACCAAGGCTTGTCAAATCTTACTCGATCTATTCGAGGAAATCTCAGGGTGTATGGAGCAGAAAACACCTGGTAGAGTCAACAATGAATCCAAGTGGCACACATGGAAATATTTAGATTAGAAGTCACTGAGAAAAACAATGATTCAAAATAGCCTGACATGACAGTGAGAAGATTAAACAAAACTACTGAATCAAACCCAAAAAAACAAGAAAACTAAAATATTTAAGACTACCCAGCTAATTGTTACCTCGGATTTTATAGTTCGAATATCACTGGTAATTGAGAGTATAATTGACCTGTACTGTACAACATAATGTTGAGAAACCATATAACCTATAATTGCAAATTTAGTTTAATTTTTTCACTTTTCAAGAAAAATGCTCACTTCTCTGGACTCTCAATCCAAACGTCAGGCCTTTCTTTTGAGTTATTTGTGACTTCATAAAAGCTTGGTGCTGACTTCCTTGGGTATTCATATTTCCTGAAACAAGTACTGAAGCTTTAGCAACAATAAATACCTAAGTCATTGTTATTCACAGGAAGATTACATTCTAGGCAACATTATCATATTGATTGCTTGTTTGGCATTTATTATATTGCTAAACCCATACTACCAAGTACCAAATGCTCATTTTCAGTAGCGCCAGAGAACAAATTAGAGAAACATACTCCGGGCCAAAGACAAAGCAACATTCCCTTAACAGATATTTCAAGGGTTCATATGGTGTTTTTATGCCGGGTGTAAATATGGACTTCTAGTCAAAGTGGTTCAAAGGTTTGGCAATAAAATATCAAATTTTAATAACTCTACTGTTTATCAACAATTATACATTTGTATAATTTGTTGATCATATAGCCACTAACTATGGGTTTAGAAATAATAAGGGCTGGGATTTCCACTATGGCAATACTCAAATTAGAATGACTTCTGACTGAGCTTATGCAGTTGGACATAAGGCCTTTTAGTTCACAAAAAGTTACTTGACACTCTCAGGATGCAAAATGAAACATCGTGATCAATGGCTTTAGAGAGTAAAGAAATGTCATACTTGATCCAGAACAGAGATCCATAGCCAAAAGGTTATGTGTGGGATTGTCTAAACACGTTCATTTTTAAGTGCCATTAAATCTTACCTAAAATAAGGCTGTAATTTATTCACAACTGTTTCAAGCTCCTCATCAGAAAGCCCAGTACCAACCCGGCAAAAGGAAATGAACCTGCATTGTAAAACTTGGTTCAGATCTATTTATAACTCTACTTTGCGCAAAAATATCAGCTAATAAAGAAACAAAACATTATATACAGTAAACATGGATTTTAGCAAATTCAATTCATTCAGAAGCAAAAAGTACCAACGTGCCAAGTATTTATAACCATCAGCCCTTGTAGAACTTCATTCCTAAGGGTATAAATCTACATTGCAACAATTATCCAAGACACAGGCGATATGACTGGCAAATAGCATATGTAATTATTTCACCTCAAAATTTAAACATGTAAGCAAATATAACTATATTAAACCAAGAGCGCAAATAAAACATGTAGCATTGGGCACATGATACAGTTGTGCGTATCAAGCTCTGTCACATCCCATGGGTTGTTTAAAAACATCACTTGGATGAAAATAGATTCCATGAAAGAGGTATAACTCAAGAAACAGGTAATATTGACCTAGGCAGCAACCAGAAACGCACCAAGTAACAAGCACTTTAGAGATATAGAATACATAGAAGAAAATATAACTCCAATGTACAGTTTGCTTGTGGATTGCTACATAAGAATACCTCTTTGGGTGCATATTTGGCAAGGAGCGCTCTGCCAGCCCCACAAGAAACTGAGCTACCTATACCAGATAATGAGGTCAGTAATCCTACTTCCATGCAAGGAAAGCAAAAAACATCAATAAAAAAATCACCTTCCCTCCATGGCGTCCAGATCCATAGTAACCTCCTGTTGAAAGTACAATAAAATTAGTAGTAAGGAACCATTGTATTCCCATGGGCTGAATTTAGGATAACGAAGAAATAACTCCAACCTATAATAAGAGCATCTAAATCAGCTCCAGCTCTCACATATTCAGGCTTCAGTTTTAACCACTTTCCACTACGATCACTTGGTTCCCATTTGGAACCAAGGTCTTTTAAGATAATTCCTTCATCCCTGTGTAAAAGAATAAGTCATTAGACAGGAATGCTAGGGAACATAGAATGAAACTACAGACATGATGGAAAATAGACAAACTCCACATAATAATAACATCCACCCTGCAGCAGGGACAAGAAAAAACTACTATATCTTTATCAACCTATACGATTCAGCAATGGATTTAGATATTGCAACCATTTTCAGTCAAAAACAGCGCAGCAGTATCACTAATCTCATATTCTGTTGATGCATAAGTCATTCAATATTCAGAATTGATCTAACAGTTGTTTAACAGTGCCTCTCAATTTTATCAATACTATATAATCACAATCTATGATCACTTCTCCATTGGTTGCATCCCAGTTGGATCAAATGTCTACCATCTAAACCGATTCCCCCGTCTTATGTGTAACTCCAGGTTTATTAACACGTGTTACCCATTTTTACAAGTTCACCGATGTTTAAACTTCCACGGTTCCAACAACATAAAATGAGAAATTAAAGGCATTTTTCATCGGTAAATAAAAAACCAGTGTTTGAACTCACTAATGCAGCTAGAGAAAGATGTTTAGTCCATGGGGCTGCTTTTATAGGATTAATAGAAGTGGTATACTTATTTAAGTATAATGAGGATTAACATAAGTCAAACATTCCTATTTAGATCAATTGCCACAAGGAGAGAGATTAAAAACGTTCTTGTCTTTCATTTTTTTAAAAATTGTTAATTTGCAGGGTGTTTTGAATGTGACTGTTAATACAAGTAGAGTAACGAGAATTTAAATAAATATATTATTCCCGTAGTTGAATTTAATCAAATAAAGCATGTTGGGGGAGTAGTAGAGCTTAATTTCCCATTGATAATCCATTTCATTAACCTCTCAATCAATAAACATTTGTTCTGCAATCCTCCATTTCACTACAGCAGTTTTTTATTTTAAATTCATGAGGTTGTTTATTTCTTTAATCCAAACCTCGAGAAAATAATTAATGCAAATATTGACTAATTGGCATTACAAATATACAGAACCTCAGCCAAGCATCATAAATCACAATTATCCTCATTGAAACAATCAAGTACTCATTCAAATTGCCCTCTAAATCACAACTATAATTCCCATTTCGCTGTTCAGGGTTTTAATATACTATAACTTCCTCCCTGATACATCCAAATTACAGATATTACAGCTGCAAAACAAATTAAAAAAACTTACCTATTCTCAACAGTATCTTTGAAGAATTTTTCAACTTCCTCAACACTGCGTGCCACAAAGGATCGACATGACTCTCCTGTAAAATAAGAAAATATAGCAGCAGGAATAGGAGCCCAGTCTCCATATCCATTTAAGCATAATATCTATTTAAATATGAAAACTGCAAAACTTTGATAAGTGGGTAGCAGACAGTATTGGCACAACTTTCAGCATTATCGTAATTCCATAACGAGTAGCTTGCACAAGTATGTATTTCTGGCTTAAAAAGTTTGATTATAAGCTTAAAAACAAATGATCAACACACCAGTTTATACAGATCTGAATTCTTAACTTTGTACACGGATTAAATTAATACATATTAAAACAAAACATATTAAAAAATGTTAAAATGGAAATCATCTTTTTCATTGCTCAATTACTTGAGGTGAAGTATTTTAATTAGGTCTGAGTACCAGCATTTTATAGGATAAACATTAAACGATCAGCCTACCATTTCCTAAAACTGAATTATTCAACTTTTCATCCGCACTAAATTCATTTGTAAATATTTACATTTATTCATACATGTACAGAATGATAGTGTATATGTATTACAGTTCAGTAGATACAGAATCGAGCAATACTGCCTATACACAAACTTAGATATATTCAAAGTTCAAGCGCTAAAATTGAACAGTTTTAGAATCTCATCCAAGTATGATTCGGAATTTAAATACAAAAAAATAAGCTTCCAAGCTGGAGCCAAAGACTCAATTAATTCATATATTCTATTTATACTTATCCATAGAAAGTTTTTTGTCATTACATAAAACATTTAAGATATAGCATCAAATATATACTTGACACTTTTAAATTTGACAATATTCGATTTCATCAAACTCAATATGCATGAAGCCAAGCTAGCTCAGGCTGATAGATACCACAAAAGAAGGAATGCCATAAGTCAACCATAGAATGCTGATTAATAAAGTAGGCATTTAATTAATTTACCAGATTGACGATTTCCATTAGGACCCCCATCAGGTAGCAATATCTCTAATCGACCTTTCATTGGCTTCACAACTTTGCGTAAAAGCTCATGGCGCTCTTTTAGACTCTGGTGTATAACACTGGTATCTCCAGCATATAGAATATCGAAAGCAACATCTATTCATACTCAAGTGAAGAAAACACAAATCACGAACCCAAGACAGCATAAATCCTCAAATAACACTAGTAGTATAAACATTCCAATTGTGTGAGTGCCTAATATATGGATTACTTTCATTTGACTACCCAATCCATAGCGATAAAGGATACAACACAACTGCATCAGAAGAAAACATGATAAATATGTTATAACAGCTTTGGGTCATGAAAATCGTTTAAAGAGTTTTCAGGAGCCTACCTGCCGATCACCACCAAGCCCCTCTCTTGTTGCTTTTGCTACAAAAAAGATGTCAACGAGAAATAAAAATTAAAACTTACAGATTCCAGAAAATAATAGACATGTAACTTCCTATAGAATCAATACACTACCTATTTCTTGATTGGAACCAAAATCTGCAAAACGGTTTTCAGATGTATCCCATACTAACATTTCCCCGTCAAGTATACACCTATTGTTGAAAAGAGGTTAACGACTATTGCATACAAAAAACGATCTTAAAAACACTCGGGCCACCTTATCATAACAGAAGGGTATGAACAAGTATGATACAAAATCGGTAATTTGGCAAAAGTAAGTATTTTTAGCACATTAACTAAGAGAGATCCTTAAGAAGCGCTGCTTATTCAAAATAGGTATTGATTTTGATTAATATCACCGTTCTTGTTCGTCAAATTAATGATTGGTAAATGACAAATGTAAGATAAGGTAGGGCAAGTTACAAAAAATCATAACTTTATGCAAAACTAATGAAAGTCACAGTTTATGCAACAACAAAAATAAAAGTGTCTAAATTTAAACTCTCTCTGGCCCTCAAAGATCTTTACAGTTATAATTGCTCAAATATTAAGGAGAGTGAAACTGTGTGAACAAGAAAAAATGAAGGAACGGTAAAAGATATTGAGAAAATGGATGAGTTAATGAAAATGAATGGAACTCCAAGATAGGAAGATGGTAAAATTAAAAGTTAACTGAGGCATATGGATACATATAAGAGCAAAGCATGATAATTTCAATTTCACACGAGCTGAAGCTACACAAAGCCAGTTCAACAAATTTTCATAAGTTATGTATTTTTAATGTAAAAGGTTGATAAGAACATCAGTTCAACAACTTATAATTAATTATAATGTTGTTTATAATCTAAAAGATTGTCTCACAATTTTCAAACACGTTGTCTCCATGTCCTCCTAGTCCGATGCCAGTTTAAAGCATGAATATACAAAGATGCAAGCGACTACAGGCAACAGAGACATTAGCAGACATTTCTGCAATGCTAACCAACAAGGTGTAAGATAAAGGCCTTTTCATACATTTCCATACCTGTCAGGGAGAATGTTGCTTGAAATAATGCCAGACATGGCATGCTCATACTCAGGATGATCGAGGAAATTTCTGCAGATATCAAGAAAGTAATATCATGCTATAAGAAACTAAATGATCACTTTTACATCAAGCACTAGATAGAGTTAAGAGAGTATTCTCATTCTGAGCACGGGTATGTATGAAACAATTATTGGGCGATAGATAACTTGTACTGGCACCAGTGGTTTGAGGAACTACCAACGAGTACCACAGAAGGACACCATCTATTGGTGGGTAGAGAGGTGCACTGTTATCAAATTTACCACCTAGTATCACTTTTACCTCTAAAGAATGGCTCTAGCCTCCAGTCTAAATATTGGCTTAGAACATATGAAAGTTGATATTACAGGTGATAATACGATCATAATCACCAGTACAAGTATCTTCAAAAACACATAACTTTTTTTCCAACAACTCTTTGATAAGGAATTAAATAGCATGGCCATAAAATTATATAGTAATATTACCTAGAGAAGAAATGTACTTCTGAGTTGTTTTTGTGAAGCTGGATGCGATCACCATCAAATTTGCATTCAACTACCACTTCCTTTCCATGAAGCTGTTCAAGTTACAAAAGATAAACACTTGAATATTCCCCAGTAGAGAACCGACAAAGCAGAAACACAATTATTGAAAGAAAAACTTAACTTAAAGCATATACATATTGAAATAATGCAATAAAAAAAATGGCAAACCAAACAGTGGTGTTTTAAACCATACGTTTTAAATCCAAAGTGTTACCTTTTTCCAAGCAGCACCAACGTTGCTTACTCTGAGCGCTAGTTGAGGACGGACAGCTTTTCCAACTTCGATGTCCTTTGCAGAAAAAAAAAAAAAAAAAAAAGAAAGAAAAGAAAACAATCAAATACCTAGTACTAAGGTATCATACAATGGTAAAAAAATAACTAAGGACACATGAACCACAGAACATAAGTCAAACAAAAGAGACAGCTGGCAGAGGTTGGAATGGGTGTGTCTGAAGAGAGTGGGAAGGGTGGAATCGTAAAGCAAGGTTCAAACTTATGAGGAAATAGAGGACATCTGATAAAATTCTAACTAATTCCAGATCATAACCAACTGGTACGGCTAATGAAAACTAAAATAAGGACGTGACTACCTACGGAAAGATCTATTTACATAGATTCTCAAGAAGCATAGCCAGTAGTTTTAGTTTAAGCATATATCGGAGATCAGGAAAACTTTCTTATACTAGAAGCTAACCTGACGCTTGTGCCGTTGACTACGGTCCCTCAGTTTTTCACAAACCAGTTTCAAGTCACACGTGACATTAAACAAATCCTCGGCATCTGGATGAAATTCATGAAAGATGCTCTTTTCACTAATTCCCAACTTCAGATCTGAGCAAATAAGCATGTACATCCCAAACAAAGAGAAAATCTATCAAAACTGAAACTTTATTCATCACATGAAACATAGGTAATTCAATTCAATAAAAAACACACCTTTCAGAATTATCATAACGATCCACTTCATTTCATTAGCATTTGTGTCTCTTATCAAATCAGAGAGAATAGAAGCCTTCTCCGCTCTGTTACAAATTACATGTTTGTTATACACGTAGGAACAGAAGTAATAAACAACCCAACAGCAACCTTTCATAATCTATACTGTATATAAAGAGACCTTGTCCTTGTGCAATTGCACAACTAATAAGTTTGAAATGTCACATAGTGTATCCAGAAACTCCAATGAGTCAAATGAGAAGCAAGTAATTTACGTAGAACTACTCTAGGTAATCAACAGAATAAACAATTCCTCCTTACCTATTTTCACTTGATGACAAGCGATCTAGCATTTCATTCAATTGCTTCAATGTCAGTCCGCCAGAAGTCAAGCCTTGCCTCCTTTGTAGAACCTACATCATACACAGGTCAGTATCAGCATCCTTCCAACATCAAACTACTGATCTTGAATAACAAACCCACCAAATTATCCAATACTGAGGCTTTATACTAAAATATCCCACAAAACTCCGAAAATGTACATGCATTCAGATAACCAGAGTGTCTCCAATTATAATATAAACGTATACATACCTCGGCAGCGACGAGGGAGAAATTGCCGGCGGTGGCGCCGGTTCTGGGACCACCTTTCCGCCAATTGAGGAGGCGCTGGGCGTCGGGGGAGTCGCGCGCGATGCCGAGAGCGTCGATGAGACAGGTGGCAAGAGCGTGCTCCTTGAGACCATAGGAACCGCGCTCTCGGTCGAGGCCCGGAAGTATGAGGCGAATGGAGCTGAAGAAATCGCCCGGTTTGTGGCAGTAGGCGTCCAGGAATTTGCGGAACTTGGAGCGCTTCTTCCCTGAAGTTTTGCTCTTCTGAATCCAGTTGAACAGGCTCACCATCACGCTGAATTTGATCTCTGATTCTTCCATGCTGCTTCACTTCTCACTTCTCACAGATAAACCGCCTAAATGTGGTTGTGCTGCGCAAGCTTGGGAAATTTTTTTGTGGGAGTATTTTATATCTGGGACTGTAGGGATAATCAGATAGTGACATATGGCAAGTGGAATCCATTCTATAGAAGCCGACTCTATTCTAATGGAGTTGCGGAAGAAGTGAAATTTGAATTAAGAATTACGAATTTAGTAAGATTAGATTGAATTTGAAAAAAAATGGGGGAAACTAATAAACAAAAATGCACAAGCATTACTAAAAGTATAATTTGGACTACGACGTCCAAATAAGGAAAGCGTGCATCTTGCAAATGTGTAGTGAATAATCGTCAATCAAAATTACATTTTAATTATATGTCTGCTTTACTTTTTATTCTTATATTTTCTCCATTCCTTGTTTGAAAAAAAGTGAAAGCAAGCCACGCTGTCTAATGCAATTCTCATTTGCTGTTTCTTATTGGCAATTAATTTATCGAAAATCAACCTTCTCCAAAAGTGACAAAAATAATCGTTCCAACTCCTCCTTCTCTTAGAATCTTAAGACTCTTAACCCCATTTGACAAGATATTTAGAGCAACGTTCCTTCTAAGGTCAGTGCCTTAAACTTTTCTTAATGCCTATATTAGGGATTGATACGCTAATCTCGTACTCAAATGTAACAACCACCATACTGTTGAGTTCGGATGACTTAACTTTAGTACGAAATCATTCAGGTGGTTAAGTTGCGTTTCGATTAGTCGATCACTAAAATGCTCCTCAAGATTAAGTACGGCTTGAAGTTTTCACTATCCATAGGTTCACCTATAAAAGAATAGGCAAAAACTCTATATCTTATTATGTTAATCTTAGAAGCTCACAAGTTTCATGAACTCTAAGCTCTCTTTGGTGACAAACTTATACTTACTTATTATTTGTTAATTTGGCTATTATTAGCCACTTGGATGGGTGTGGGAGGCCAATAAATACCCCTACCAAAAGTGGTTTTAAGTTTTAACAATAATAATAATAATTAAAAGGTTGAAAGTCTAATGTTTTGTGATATTATTTGGGGTGTTCAAAAATCAGGTACCCGTACTTCCGGGTACCCGTACCTGTGGGTAGTTAAAAATGCGGTCCGTGACCCGTCCCGGAATTACCGGGTACCCGTACAATCGGGTACCTCAATTATGCGGACCGGGTAATCGGGTACCATATCTTATTTTATTACTAATAACTGCTACAAAATGCAAGTGCCACAATATGCATTTAATTATTTAATAATAATACTTTATCAGTATAAAAGTCTAAAACTAACTAAATATTATTTAATATGAAAATATCAATAAAATTATGAAATAATTATCATTCGAGGCAAGTTAGTGGATGCACTCCAAAACAGTGTGGGATGTGGTTGTACGCATGTGTTGAAGGAGAAGTAGCAATATCAAAGCAAAATATTAAATGGTTAGAGAGGTGGACTGGAAAACTAAGAGGTTGAGTCTAGTCAGGATGAATTAGTGTTTAATTTTAAAAATGTTAATATTAAAGGTAAAATTATAATTAAGATTACAATCAATTAAATAAATACATATTCTACCGGATTTCTGGGTACCGGAAAATGACATTTATGTGACCCGATCACCCGGACGTACCTGGTAATTTGTGAAATTAACGGATCGGGTACCCGTCCCTATAATATAAGAAAGTATCCGGTTATTTTATGTCGGGTCGACTGGTCAACGGGTCGGGTAGGTCGGAACGGGTATTTTTAAACAATCTAGTTAGTATCTCATGATTTTTGATAAATATGCTTCCTCTATCGTTATTTTTGTTTTCCGAATCCTCCATATTTATGAGCATCTTAAATGTGTGTTTAAAGATTGGGTCATGAAATTTTGATGAATAGTTTATTCTAGTTATTCTTGGGGCTATAGTTTAAAAATATCTCAATCTTAATTGAATTGAATTGAATTTGGTATATATTTCTTAAATATGATATTCAATTCTTTATCATTATAATTTAATTTCAGATTTCCTTGTAATTATATTTAGAAGTCGCGGTTGTAATTAACTGACGGTGAATGTTTACATATGGCTACTGATATTACTAGAGCAATAATAAGCATCCAGACCATTTTTTATTAATTTACCTAAAATACCCTCAAAATCATTCCAAACCAAGAATGTTCCTGAACTCCCCATTACTTATTCTCTTTTTCTTACTTCTCATCACCGCCGCCGCCGGTCAAGCAATCCCCTACCCACCCTACGTACACTTCCCCATCCGCTTCACCATTTTCACCACCAAATCACCACCAAATCACCACCATTCACCAAACCCAAGACCTCGAAGATAAAAAAAATCCACGAATCCCAAATTCATCACGTTCATGATTTTCTCCATAATAATGATACCTTTACAACTGTTGGGAATTTAATCCCTTTTCTCCAGCACCAATTCCAATCGTCAGGAATTAGTACTACCGCATTAGAACAGGATCAACGAACAATTGACAGCAACGATAAATAAACAAGCATAAAACACCATTTTAACGTGGTTCGACCAAATCCGGTCTACATCCACCAGAGAATCCACTAGTATAATTCTAGAGACTATTACAGAGTAAACTCACTCATCCCAATAACTCTCTACACTAATTATCTTCTCTCCCAAGAATACTCACCAGAAAACACCCTAAACCCTAGCCACACAATTCGCGTATGACTACATTGTGCTCTGTATCTTGTTTCTTGTGTTTGACAGATAAACAAACCTTGACTATTTATAATTATAGAATGATATTCTATTTTAAATAAACAATATTCTATCCTAAATAGATAATATCAGGTTACCAAGTTTATCTAATTATCAACTCAGAAATATATATTATTTCCAAGTTCATCACTAATTGAAATCTGAGACAATCTTCAACAATCTCCACCTTGGATCAGATCTCATTTTACCATGAAATTCTCCAACATCCAAACAGATCATTATCATGCCGCCACTTCAATTTGAATGCTCCACCCTTTTGACAAAACCAGAATTAAACCTCCAGAGTTGTTCCAGAGCTATCCGTCCTTTAAGCAAACAGCTTTATCAAAGAACCCTAACTCCACCACTCTTCACTGTCCTCCAATTCTTCAAACACTGTAAAACCATTGACCTCCGTTCCAGCTACACGTAAAACCTGAATCAACCAATACCATGGCTCCACCCGATCCAAATTTTCGGCCAATAAACATGTGTAGCCGCGCTCCATCAAATTCTCACACTGAGATTAAATCACAATCTCCACAGATAATTATTGATACTATACTTTCCATATTTATCCACGCCAAGTCTAGAACACACAAATTTCTTCAACCTATTAAACTAGCAAACCCCTCCAAGCCTGCTACCATACCTCACAATATAACCGAGACCATGTATCAAAAATAGCCATCCAAATTTATTTCATTAATATAAAATCTCATGCATAGTCCAAGCAGTAAAGATAAATGATAAAATCAATTTATCAATCCACATCCAACACCAATAAACAAGGCAAAACCTAATTAATCAAGCTCCTTCACTCAGTGCCTACCACTTTATGCATGCAACCAATCAAATTCATTTGAATAATTTCAAGAAATTTGCCCACTAATTATCAACATAATAATTAGCCAAACCTGATCCTTCGGTACCTTCGTCCAGGCCAGAAACCCGTGCTTTGACTATCAGTACTCTTTCTTGCTCCGACCTCGGCCTCGGCTATGATACAAGTAGTTGAGAATTTAATCCCCTTTCTCCAACACCAATTCCAATCGTCAGGAATTAGTACTACCGCAGCAGAACAGGATCAACGAACAATTGACAACAATGATAAATAAACAAGCATAAAACACAATTTTAACGTGGTTCGACCAAATCCGGTCTACATCCACCAGAGAATCCACTAGTATAATTCTAGAGACTATTACAGAGTAAACTCACTCATCCCAATAACTCTCTACACTAATTATCTTCTCTCCCAAGAATACTCACCAGAAAACACCCTAAACCCTAGCCACACAATTCACGTATGACTACATTGTGCTCTGTATCTTATTTCTTGTGTTTGACAGATAAACAAACCCTGACTATTTATAATTATAGAATGATATTCTATTCTAAATAGATAATATTCTATCCTAAATAGACAATATTGGGATACCAAGTTTATCTAATTACCAACTCAGAAATATATATTATTTTCAAGTTCAACACTAATTGAAATCTGAGACAATCTTCAACAACAACCACCTCCAAACTCTAATTATACCACCGAGATCACCTCAGAAAAATCCCATTTCGTCGATCATTGTGATCGGTTCCTTGCTACGATCCCAAAAGGACTAACTATCGTAGAGTACTGTAAATGGAGGAGGTGTAGAAGGAGGTGTTGGGAAAACTAGCTGTGCTGCATCATTAGCTGTGAAATTTGCGAATAACGGACATCCAACTCTGCACATTCACTGAGTGATTCTTTCGCCCAGGTTTTAGATACATTTCATTCCCCTTAGCAATATTGATATAAGGACTGTAAATGTAGAGTAAATTTCTTGGGGAATTGATGTACAGAGAAGATGATAGGCCAGGATAAGAATGACGGAGATTTGATTTTGAGGGTAGGAAAATTAGTAAAAAATTGCTCTGGATGCTGATTAATGCTCTGGCAATATCAACATCCTTTACATATACACAAAATTCTTATTTATTATTCTCAGTATCTCACACCTAATAAGAATACAATGTTTCGTAGTGTCTTTAATAATTAGAAATTAATTAGGATTTAATTAGTGGTAACCATTCCTCACACCCTAATAAGAATACAATGTTTCATAGTGTGTTTAATTAGGATTTAATCAGTGGCTAATTTTGTAATTTTAGTTTTAGTTGTATTATCTAAATTTTTTCTCCTGATCATACCATAATTTTATTCTTTTACTATTTTTAGTTATGTTATTTTACGATTTTGTTTGATTCTACATGTATCATTCTTATTATTTTAGATGCATTTTCATAATTATTTTTCGATTTTCAATTGATTTGGTTAATTGTGTATATGTACTTCATTTAATTGAATTGAATTTTGGTATATATTTCTTAAATATGATATTCAATTCTCAATCATTTTAATTTAAATTTAGCTTTCCTTTTTAATTATATTTACTGGTTATAGAAGTCACGGTTGTAATTAACTAATGATGAATATTTACATATGCACGAAATTCTTATATATTCTTTAAGTATCCGTTCTTCACACCCTAATAAAAATACAATGTTTCATAGTATTTTCAATTAGGATTTAAATAGGGGTTACTTTTGCAATCTTAGTTTTTTTTTTTTTTTTTTTTTGGAATTTTTCACTCAATCATGCCATTATTTTATTCTTTTACTTTTTTTAGTTATGTTATTTTATGATTTTGTTTGATTCTACATGCATTATTCTTATTATTTTAGACCTGTTTTCGTGATTATTTCCTAATTTTCAATTGATTTGGTTAATTATGTAATTTTGGTCTATTCAATTGAATAGAATTTTGGTATATGTTTCTTAAATATGATATTCAATTCTTCTATCATTATACAATTTTCTATTTTTTTTATAAAAATCAATCCCAAACATATATTAAGTAATAAAACTTTTATAATTTAGTGGTTAAGGGTTAGATTGAATTAAACTAAATGAATTGATCTTTTAATTAAATAATATATTATAATATCAGGTTTAATTCAATATCATTCATATTAAGTAACAGTTATCTTGACATAATATATTATGATTCTCAACATTTATGATAATTATATTTTTTATTAAAAATTCGGCGCATTTACGCCGAAAGGTAAACTAGTGGAAGTAAATAATAATAATAATATTTTAATTATAAAACTCAACAGTTAGCTAGGTAGGCAAAACTTGGTGCGGTTTTGAGATTTTTGCTAGTAAAACATATACTTTTGGTTTTGGTTGACTTGATCGTTGAGGTTTTGGGTGTGCATTTTAAAAATCTGTCCTTGCTCTATACACTGAGCTAAGAGCATGAATTTGTGAATGTGAGTTAGGGATGGTATTAGTGATCGACACGTAGAAGCATATATAACTTAGTCAGATCTAATAATATGGTGGACCTGGTTTTTCTTGCTTCTTACTGGATATGATTCATTTGCTGAAGTCTACTTCTGGCCATCTGCAATTGTTTCACGGTTCCAACTTCCGAGGTCAGTTCTTCAACATTAATGCAACTAAGTTGAAAGATTCCAAGTTTCTTGAATGTGAACATTAATTTTATGCAAGAGACTTTATTGTAAATCCAGCAAATTAAAAGACGAAATATTTTTACTCAATCATATAATAACAGTTATTATATCTAACCTTATGCTTTCACATTAAAATGATATTCTAACAGTTATTATACAGTACTCCCCGTGCTAGCTAATTTTTTGTTTTAGCTGAAATACAACTTGTTTTAGCAGTAGTTGAATGTAATTAGGTTAAAGGACAGATTAATTATTTACTGGAAAGGAATAACAGTACATTAGTTGCAGGTTTTCATCAACAGATAATTAATAATGGATTAGAAATATACTGTATTTTTGCGGAAATAGGAATCACGGTGGACCTGAAAATATCCAGATTATTACATTCCATAATTCAAGGTTGATTGATTTGATTGTCGATTCTGGGTAATAATGGATTTGATTTTGATGTAATTAATATGCTGCATTCCATAAATAAACATGCAAGCGAAACGGAAATGATATCAAGAAGAGGAAAGATTGATATGAGAAATATCAAATATATAATCCTTCTTGAATTAGATGCAAGCATTAACGGAAGGATAATATTCAAGTAATCAACACAATAATTAAGAAGATATTGATTATCCTTTTACCAATCCTACTCATATTAATATCCACAATGAAACTGGTCGGTGAGAAGAGAAGAAGAAAAGAAAAACATGGCTCCAGTTTGGACTATCGCTGCAGTCTTGCTTCTGAGTTTGCTGTGCCAAAACTGCGATGGTTATGCTGTAAATGCATACAGCAGAAAGCCCTATGGATACGGAAAGCCCCAGATCTTCAACGTCAAGAAGTACGGTGCAAAACCTATTCCGTATTTCGATAACAGCAAGGTATAATTTCTTCGGTTTTTTTCTGTGATTTTATGCATTTATGAAGAGATTATTGACGATTTTGTGGTGTTTTTGAAGGCGTTTTTGTATGCGTGGAACGCAGCATGTAGATCTGAAGGGAAGAACAGGATAGTGGTGCCTCGAGGGGTGTACATGTTGAAGTCGACGACGTTCAACGGGCCTTGCAGGGGTGAGATTGCATTCGTCGTCAAGGGAACCGTGAGGGCGCCTTCTGATCGGAATTCCTTCGTCAACGAAACCTGGATTGCTTTCGGGTACGTCGACCGGTTGACCATCACCGGAGGCGGTTATTTCGACGGACAAGGAGCCGCCGGCTGGAAGCTTAACGACTGCGCCACCAACTCCAAGTGCGTCACCCTCCCGTCATCACTGAGGTTTCAGTTCGTCAACAATTCAGCAATCCGGCGCATCAGATCTATCAACAGCAAGAAGCAGCACATCAGTTTGTTCGCATGCCGGGACATAGACATCAGCTACGTCAGGATCACCGCGCCGGACGAAAGCCCCAACACCGACGGAATCCACATCGGCAACTCTACCAACGTCAGGATCTCCAAATCAGTCATCGGAACCGGTGACGACTGCATTGCCATGATCTCCGGGAGTCAGAACATCCATATCTCCGAGGTCGTGTGCGGTCCGGGACACGGCATCAGCATCGGGAGCTTGGGACGAGGAGGCTGGACTGACCCTGTCAAGAACATCACTGTAATTAACAGCACTATTAAGAACACTCAGAATGGTCTGAGGATCAAAACCTTTTCCCCGTCTGATTCTAGCGTTGCCGAGGATATCCATTTTGAGCATATTCAGATGATCAACGTTAATAATCCAATCTTCATCGATCAAGATTACTGCCCTTCTTGCGGCTCCCGACAGGTAACTAGTCATTTTTGAGGCTTGTTCCTTGCTTCGTTTCAAAATTTTAACAATTGTTCCTTGTGTGTGTTTAGATGGGGCAATCGCAGTCGAGAGTGGCGATAAGAGATGCAACATTCAAAAACATTTGGGGGACATCGAGTTCGAAGGTGGCTATGTCATTGCAATGCAGCAAGCTGATCCCTTGCAAGAATGTGAAGCTTGAGAACATTAACTTGGTTTACAAAGGCAAGCTTGGCGGCCGCGCTGCTTCGGCCTGCTACAATGTTCAAGGAAGAGCCTATGGCCTGCAATCCCCTTCTGGCTGCCTATAAATACATACAAGACCTCCTTGATACATGCTCCTTCTCAGCCTTAATTTATAAACCTGAGTCATGAGAGTCATAGTTTTACTTTTGCATTTTCTTTTCTTTTTGTATGGTGTGAATAATAAAACACCTGATAGAGAGTGTAGATTCAGTCTTTCCCATCTATGAATGTTAAATGTAATGTTTAAACTCTTTTCTGAAGTCAAATTCTTATCAAGTTGAGCATAGGAATATGAATGAACCTGCTTTTATTCATTTGGTTATGAACAGATGGTGGAACAATTTGTCTAGCAATAGGCATTCATGAATAGAAGCAACAGCTCAACCTTACTTGGGTCTTGGATATCACTTTTCATCCCAAGTCTTCAAGGTCTTCTATTCCTCGATCTTCAAAATGTTGAGCCATTGAACCCAAAGAACGAACGCTGGCACAAATAATAAGGCCACAACAGAGAAAATCAAAGAAAGATAGGCACAGTTTATTTTACTTAATCAGGGATGACAAGTGATTTACCTCAACATCATAAAACTTGATGTAAAAGCGAGAGGTGTCGATGGAAAACTTGGTTTGGAGAAGCTCGGCAATGGCAGAGCTGAGTTTTGCATTCACAGGGGGTCCGATGCCCCCAATGGAGATCAGCTCCCCATAAGCAGCTGGCTCCTCAGTACCACCAAATATAACAGGAACACCTCCATTCAGCACTATCATCACATACTGAACAGCAAAACTACGAATCAAACTTTGTTATTCTGCTAGCTTTGCATTGCTTAACTATGTACAGCCATTAACAATAGGCTTGCAAACAAACAATATCCACTTTCAGGTCTCTTGTCAGTCTAACACCTCTCTTCGTAAAATACATTTTCACAAGTCGAAAAGCACACAACAAACAAGATTTAGGACCTTAACCACTAAAAGTTAGGACCTTTGGTGAGGAAACTTGAAAGGGAACCAAAATCTGATAAGTATTAGTACATTAAGAAGCAGTTTGTAATTTCTGTGAACATAATTCCAAAGTAGTCACTCGATTTCGATATGACAAAGGAATCTAGACAGCAAAAATGATTCACAGATATTTACACTTATCTTCTAATTTCCATCCTCTAGCAAGATTAAATCTTTATGCACAATCGATTATCAAAATCGAATCTTTCTTGCAAATAACAATAAAAAAGTGGCTTTGGCAATATATCAACTATCTGCTCTGGAAATTCAGTAGACACATTCAAACACCATTCAGTTTCTTTCTCTAACTTCCACTCGCAACTTAAGCATCATATGTATACACATTCAAGAACTGAATGTATTCTATGATAATCGAAATCAAACAGTGTAAATGGGAGGGAAGAAGGAATCTTACAGACTCGGGTTTGCCGATAATCTTGGCAACAGCTTTGGTAGCATCTTTGAGGAAATCAGACACAACAATTGAATCGAGTGGAATGTTGGTGAATAAATTCAGTGTTGGCATTTCTCGTTTCTTCTATCTCTTCAATTTTCTCCAGTGGTTGTGTTTATAAGACAGAAGATAACATCTGATATAAGCTTCTCTAATATCAAGCAAGTGTACCTTTTTCATTTCTTTCGAGCCAGAGAGACTCTGGTCAAAGCTGCACAGATTTTGTTTGGCTTCCCAATGTAAATTGGTCAAACATTTGCCACTATTTTTTAAAACGTCCGTTGAAAAATCATTTCTAAGATTTTACCCTTTAAATTTTTAAAAACCTTCAAAATCTTTGATCTGCATTTTAACCTCACTATATAAATGTCATGATTACAAGTTTGAGAAAAGTCATGATCCCGAGTTCTTAAATAAATTTTTTTTAAAAGGTTAAAACGAGGATTATTGAAAACTCCTCGACCCATAATACAATTTGAAATGCCCGCATGCTAGTACAATATGATGCCCGTAGGCTATTCCAGTCCTAAAACCGGAACCAACATGATGCCCGAAGCCTTATTCCAGTCATAAACCAGAAGCAAAACTAAAAAAGACCAGTAGTGGCCCATATAGTCCTGAACTAAAAAAGAGCAAAAAGGGATATATATAAATGTAGAGGTTGTATAACCAACTGCATTCTCAGCTAATCCGAGTCTGACTAGCCAAGCACAAATCGATTATCAATATTGGACCTGCTCCCTAAACCTACAATTTCATCTAGTACTAATTAAAACCCCTCAAGCAACAGAAAACCAGTCCCGATAATAACTCATAACCTCCCCAAGTAAGAGAAATACAGGTCACATGCTAACTTATTACCCACTCAAGTAAGAGAATTCCCAGACAATTTCACAAATTCAGGGCATGTGAAAGTCAGTCCAAACGCACCAAAACTAAAATAGATCCAGCTTGTACGATCTACAGATCTGATTCAGAAGAGTCGCCATCAGGTAAGTAATCAAACTATCTTAACTCGGATTTCTCCTGTCCAACTAAATCAGATCGGAAGCCAACAAGGGTTTAACCGAGCAATAGGACTCATCGGAAAAAACCAAGAATTGGCAAACTGACAGACTCGACCAAACCATACCAAAAGCAACCCAGTTTTTACTTAATCCCTTGAAAACTAAAAAACAAATTCCTAAAGCTACCTAAAAGAAAAGAAAATAGAAGCAAACTCATCTCAGTCGACGAATGGCAGAGTCCAAGGAGGCCTCCGGCGCGGCGGCGCGTGGCCTGCACGCGCGGACGCCACTGCTGCGCTTGGCGGCGCGTGAGCAGGGCGTGTGAGAACGCGCCCGTCAGAGATGCACGTCGCCTACGCGCTTTAATCTCTGCCGGTGGCGCGTGACGATTCAGGCGGCGCGTGGCGGCGCGGCTGACGCCATCCCGTCACTCCGGTGAGCCCCGATCAAAGTCTCCTCCTAACTTTTCCGGCGAGTCTCCATCTATGCCTGATTGGTGTTCCACGACAGCGTCAAAAACCGGATCTGTTGATTGGGCTTACCCAAGCTCGGCGGCGGCATGGACGCACCAGATCGGCGCCGGATGTGGTCGCCGGCCGGCCTGGGGAAGGAGAGAAGACCGTTGTTTGGCGGAGGGGAGTATGGGTCAGGTTGTATGGGGTTGGGAATGGGCGGATAGAAACTAATCTAGGGGTCTGAAGCGGGGGGAGGTCACCTCCGGCCGGCGAGAGGTGCCGGCCGGAGCCTCCCCGGCGAGATGATTTTGGGCGAGATAAATATTTAAGTAATCCTTAGTTATTATTATTATTATTAAACCATCCTTGGTGGGATATTATATTAGGCACCTCAAACCAAAAAATAGACATAAAATAATTCTTAGTTTGAGTTTTTATAAACTCAGATTGTAACCAGCGACATACCCAAGAATTTTAAAGTGGATAGCAAATTATAATAAAATATAATTTTCGATTTACTACACACAAAATGGCACAAGTTTAAATGTTAAATATTAATAAATATATCAAAAATTTTAAATCAAAGAAAATGTCATCCAAATCCGAAATTATTAGGGATTTTTAGTATAAATTTTAGAATAGTCACTAGTAAAATTATAATTTTAAAATTTATACAGAAACGATTAAACATTTGTTAGGTGAGTAGCATTTGTTACCCCTTTTTTTTCGTGAAAACACATTTTATTTAATACTAAATAGTAGCATGCATTACATATTTGGCTAGATCATGAGCACTTGCTATTAATGATCTATCCACCTTACAAACTTGAATATTTAAAAACATAAGACTAAGACATCTAAATTCAATAACCATCAGAGCAAGGCCCGCGTCCGGTTTCCTTCTGGAAGAAAGCACCTGCTGCAAGACTGTAGAGTCAGTCCATATTTGTATGGTCTTGAAACCCTTCTGTAAAGCATCCGCAATCCCTTTGTTAATGGCTAAAAGTTCGGCCTGAGTTGGCAAGAAAGCTTGACAGATTGCAGAGTTGTGACCCTCAAATTTTCCTTTGCAAAAACTAAAGCACCATGCTGCGACCGCCAGATTTCTGCACTTATCAAACGCCGCATTTGTGATCAAAACCGCTTGTAGTTGAGGTCCCCAATCAACCTCTTTCCCTGCAGACATATCATTCGGAATACGATGTTGCGGTGTATCAACAATGTCATTTACGCCGTCTGCCCCTTTGAGGAATTGTTGTGCTTCAGCTTGGCTTTTAGCCATGTTCCAAATTTGAAAAGGATCTGACTGAGGCATGACCCACTCCTGCTTCCATAAAATCTGATTTCGGTATTTCCAGATTTGCCATATGATACAAAAGGAGAGTTGTAACGACCACTTATCTGGAGCACGCGAGATCCACTGTTTCAGCCAATCTTTGAAAGATCCTTGTGCAGTGCCAAAATCAAAGCCTAAAGGGCTTATTCGCCATGCCCTTTTAGCAATATCACAACCTGCAAAGATATGATCAGTAGATTCAATATGCTCACTACAGACCCTACATAGCGGGTCTGTAAGTCCACTCCTCTTGAATAGTCCCTCCGCAGATGGCACGAACTTTGTTAGGATTCTCCAGACTATCATGAGGATCCTCTGGGGTAATTTAACTGACCATAATTTCTTCCAAACTGGATCATTTGTATTCTCTGCATCTGAGCTAGATTGAGGCCGCATAATTTTCTTTCGGTCAACTGCCATCTGGTATCCTCTTTTAACTTCATAGTGACCTGTGAAAAAGGCACACCAAATCCTTTTATCCTCCTGTAGGTTTGAGCTAAACTTAGGAAGCTCAATTCTCATGACTTTCCTTGTAATCTCTTCTGGGAAGACAGTCTTGACCAAATTTTCCTTCCACATATTGTTCCCATCAATTAGATGTGCAACTTTCATTGTCGACTGTTGAGCCCACGAATTCTGATGTGCCAAAGGATTTTCTGAGCCTGGAATCCAATTCTGATCTATTTTTACACTCCTCCCATTCACCACTTGCCATTTGACCTTACCTTTGAGAAGTTCTGCACCCCATAGTAGTGACTTCCAAGCCCATGAATCTCCTGATTTTTGTGTTATATCTAAGATTGATTTCCTTGGACAATACTTAGATCGCAGAATCTTGCTAAATAAGGAATTCTCTTCAGTGAGTACCTTCCAAGAAAGTTTAGCTAACAAAACCTGATTGAAATTTTCGGCTGCTCGCAGACCTAAGCCACCTTGTGATTTTGGTGTGCAAATTGAGGACCAGTTCTTCCAATGTACTGACTTACCCTCTGTGTCTTCATGCCATATAAATTGTCTGACAATCTTGTCTAGTTTGTTAATCGTGCCTTTTGGGAGTCTGTAAATGCCCATTGTGTAGTTGGGAATTGTTTGAAGCACTGACTTTGCCCAACGTAACTCTTCCAGCTAAAGAGAGAGCATTTTCCTTCCATTTGGCAATTCTTCCTTTCACCCTTGTAACTATGTCACCAAAAGCCTGGTTCCTTTTCTTGACACCGAGAATATTAAGTCCAAGATACTTCCCTGGAAGGCCTCTTTTGTGAATTTGTAGGGTGTCTGAAATCCATCTCATCCAATCTGAGCTGGTATTTGGACTGAAGTAAATGGACGACTTACCAAAATTAATCCTCTGTCCAGAATGCCTTGCAAAACTATCAATCCTTTGTGCCAAAAGTCTGACATTAGCCTCTGAGTTCTCCAGAAAAACTATGCAGTCATCTGCATACATGAGGTGAGTCAATCTTGGCCCGTTCCTGCTTATCTTGAAACCCAATGCTCCTCTCTGGTTCTGCGAGAACTCCAAGGACGATGAGAGGACTTGCTGGCATAATATGAACAAATAAGACGATAAAGGGCACCCTTGTCTAACACCCTTGTTTGGGGAGAAAGCTTCAGAAAGATTCACATTCACAAGTACTCTATAAGAAACTGATGAGACACACTGTCTAACCATCTCAACTACTGAGGCGGGAAAATTCATGTGATGTAGGACTCTGATTAAGAAATTCAAGGATAGGGGATCATATGCCTTGTTTAAATCCAACTTGATTGCAGAAAAAGATTTCCTCCCAACCTTCTTTTTCCTAATGTATTCTACAAATTCATGAGCAATAAAAATATTCTCACCAATGTACCTTTCTGGAATAAAGCCAATTTGATTCTCCGCAATCAGTGTGTGAATAACTTTCTTGATTCGATTGGCAATGAGTTTTGCTATGATCTTATATTGAATTTGACAGAGACTGATCGGTCTGAAATCTGCAGGCTTTAAAGGATTCTTGACTTTTGGAATATACACTATCATCGTCTCATTCCATGTTCTTCCCATCAAACCACCATTTTGGAACTCCAAGATGGCCTTTATTAGAGGTTCCTTTAATGATTTCCAATTTGATTTGTAGAAACCTGGTGGAAATCCATCAGAGCCCGGTGCAGACCACGCCTTCATGTTAGAGACTACATCCCACACTTCCTCTTCTGAAAATTGCGTCTCCATCTGAAAATTTGACAGCTTAATTGGGACCCTCTAGACCATAACCTCAAGAGAATCATGAAAGTCGTCCATGGCAGGATAAGTAGTTGGCTATAAAAGAATATCTCTCGTGTGACTGAGCATTGCTGCTTGTATCAACTCCGGGTCAGATAGCCATTCACCATTTCTACCTTGAATTTGCAAAATTTGTTTTGCAAGACTTTTCTTAACAGCACATATGTGAAAATAAGCTGTATTTTGATCCCCTAACTTGTCCCAATTTAGCCTTGCCCGTTGTTGCCAATAATCTGCCTAATACTGCATTAGTTTGTGCAATTCAACACTTAAATCATTCTCTTGTACCTGAAACTGCAACGGGTCAGATTGTGCTTGAATATCAGCTAAATTGTGCATTTGTTACCCTTGCACATAACTAGCTACGCCACTTTTTGTAACCTTAGACTACTCCTTTAATGATAGTCTAAAGAAAGTAAAGAAGTCCTATTATGATCGTTTACCGGTATTGATCGTAAATTCTAGTGGTATTATTATTAAAATAAGTTAAAATACCAAAAATGATTTCCATATTTTATTCAGCATGATTGATTTCTTCTTATTTCTCTCCTCCTCCTACAAGCATATGAGATGATGAAGTAATGAGGAGATGAGCAAACAATATGCCAGAGCAATATAAATTATTATGAGGATTTTTAGTTATTTTATTAATAATAATACTATCAAAATTCACAAAACAATGGCCATAAAAAGTCATATTAAAACTTTCTTTACGAATTTTTAGGATTATAATAGACTTTTATAAAAAAAATTGATTATCCAAGAATTATTCTAGAACCAAAGATTACGAGAGAGTTTTTCTTTAAGAGTTCATTCAGTCTGCTAACTCTCTGTCCCAACTCTTAAAATTTATTAATTGCATATAAAGTTTTGATTTATATTTGGAAATTGATCTCTCTTAAAAATATAAAAAAAATTAATTTTCACCGCATTTAACCTTACATTTTAATTTTCCGTCATTTTCTAATGGAAATGCAAATAGCTAAGTTCTTATACCTCATCATGACCTATTTTTAGTTCTAAATGGATTCCCTATTCGTGGCTAACTCGTGTTTTGTGTGGCGATCACTAATCAATTTTAAATAGAGAATTCTCTCGTCGATTAAATTTGACTTTGCTTAACAATCCACAAAATCCTTTGCGTGATCAATAGTCAAGAATCTATTTTACAACTAAAATTTATGTTTCTTATATATTGTACTCATCAATAATGTACGAAATACTATTTGTGAGTTTTTAAATGTGACGAGTTTAATAACATTCACTCCACCTTGCAGTGGTTTTAAAATTAAAAATAAACACTTCCATTTCATCTGTAAATAATTAAACAATATACTACCGAAACTGACCAGTATAGAAATTTACAAAACATTTTCCTTGCTCTAATGTAGGGAAATTCCCTAACATCCAACTAAATCAACCGTTTTCATTAAACTTCCTTTGTTAAATAGTTGAGTGATATTATTCTCACTAATCAAATTTTCTAATGCATACTATGTCACAACATTTATCTCTCTAGTTATATGAGAAAAGTTGTTTTGTACATTTTTCGACTCGATATAAAATTGACCTGTAATTCCATTCTGCACATATTAAAATGTAACTAAAACAACTAATCATACAAAAATTTATTCAAAATGTTAAGAATCGTCTAAGTGAAATAAACATCCAATCCAAGAATCGTATTAAATGTTCCAAACTACCTCTAGAGTTTTATTGGAGACAAAAACCAAAACATTGCAGGGTTTGTAAATGAAGCAATGCATCTGGTTCCAAATTCATCCCTGGAATAGTTTTCTGCCAAGTCTTTTAACCTGATCATCACCGGCCGGGAATGATGGTGGCTTCTTTGGTGTAGACCCAACTACGGGTCTAAAGTGCCCGTTTGAGTCCTTTAAAGCAGGAGCTATATTGCTCTGGACAACAGGCGCGGTGGCCGGAGCAGCTGCAGTTGCTTGGTCGGAAAGCAGAGCCGGGGTTGATGCCTGCGCTTGAACAAATGCCATAACACATGAAAGAAGGAGTAACACAAGTCCTATCTCGGTTCTGCATATGCTGCCACTCATTTTGAATTTTAATTTTGAAATGTTTCAAGAAATCTGCAATGAAGTTCCTCTCCATCCATATTGCTTTATATATATACAGCTCAGATCTTAACTCTTAACAGTCAGATGGTTAAGAATTAACCCCAAGATTTAATACTTCTTTCCACCACATATATGCCCATTATTTTGGTTGTGATCCATTTATTAAGGGATGTGAATACTCATTCTTAAGTCTTAAGCACAAGAAGTTGTTTCTTTATTTTTTGGTTTTGATCCTTTTATTTAATTATCATAGAGGAAATTTAGTATAAAAGTAATAGAAATGTTAAATTTGTTTTTCTTGAAATGTTAGGTTTTAATTTAAACCGGTGTAAATATGCCTGTCAATTTTTACCCGTTACCCGCAGGTATACGGGTAATTTATTTTTTTATCCATGTGGTGGTACGGGTATGGATAAACGGGTAATTTAAAATACGGGTCGGGTAAAACACGGTTCTAACCCGCAGATTTACCCGTTTTGATATACCCATTTTACCCGCGGGTTTTATCCAATCCGTATTTTACCCGTCTCTTTTCACCCGTTTTTAAAAGGGTAAAAAACGGGTCATACCCATATTTTCATATTACCCATTTTACCCGACACATATTTTACCCGTATACCCGTTTGCCAGTTCTAGGTGTAAATTGTTGATGGACTAGAAGTTGCAAATGATCCATCAATTATTACTATTTAGTTTATGTGAACAACAAAAGCTTTATTAAGTCACAGCCATAGGGGTTATCTCCTATACAAAAGTTATCTGAATTCTTTACGGTTGAGTTCAATTCAGTTTGTAAGAGATTAAAGAAAAATACAAATTGGGTAAATAGTAAAACATACATGGCTAACCATAAATATCAAACATCTTTTATTCAAAAAATAAATAAATATCAAACATCTTAATCAATAATCACCTACATTAAAAACATCCTAGTCACAAGATATGAACAACTGTTCATCTCAAAGTAAAAAGAAGTGGACAGTCGAATTTTGTGTCCCGTTTCTTCACAATGCTTGGCTGGAACGTGATTATCAAAACGTGGAGCCATTGAATCCAACATACGAAGCCTGGGGTAGTCATAAAAAGTCATTACAAATTAGCAATAACACTTTAATTTGAAAATATATACCATCTAGCTTTATTAATTGGCAATTTATAAAATCAATTTTGAAAGAAAAAAGGTGACATCTAAGTTTTACCTCAACATCCTGAAACTTGATATAGAACCGAGAACTCGGTACAGAAAACTTAGTTTGCACCATCTCTGAAATTGCAGAGCTCAGTTCTGCATTGATCGCCGGTCCAAGACCGCCTATACAAATAAGCTCGCCATAAGCTGCCAGGTCCTCTGTACCGGCAAATGAAACCGGAACATCTCCTCTCACCACGATCATCACATACTGAACAGTTGAAATATATCGCACAAATTATAATCATTATCATTTTTACGTAAATAAATTTTGAGACAGGTCTACCATGTGAGCCAGATTGATATTGTTCGACTATTTGTTGAGTATTTCTAAACTCGATCTATTATCGAGAATGTCAACTGTCTCGTATGTTAGTCCGTCTAGTATAAAACTTAATTTTGAAGGCTGAAACTTACAGATACGGGTTTGGCTGTGATCCTGGCGATGGCCTTGGAAGCATCCTTGAGAAAGGCAGAGATAATAGTTGAATCAATCGTCACATTGGTAGAGATGATTAGAGTTGGCATTTTTTTTCCTTTTTTTTCCGTAATGTTCTTACTGCCAATATTGCGAAACTCGTTGGAGTTTATATTTCAACCCAGGCAAAAGCAAATTGAATGCCTCTTTGGTTGATCCATTCATATATATAACATATTAAAATTTGACCAATAAATTAATAAATAATTATTAGCATACTATATGATTTTTTTAAAAAAATCAATTGACTGAAAATTCAATAAAAAACGACGGGAGTATCATATTGAACGTTTTATTAGATAAGTATTCATCTTGGCAACCAGAAAACAATGTTTAAAAGAATAAGGCACGTTTAATCGAGAGGGAATAATGGCTAGGGAGAAAATAAAATAAAAGTTACGTAGACATGATAATGATATGGTAGACTATTCATTTATGATCATTTTAAAGAAAATAAATAAAGAGAATATAATTGAAAGTTGGGCTTATCTAGTAGAAAATTCCCTTACCACGTATTATTTTAAAAAAATTAAAACTGAAAATCAAGTTCTTTGGCTGTATTCTAAACCATTATAATATTGTTACAAGTTTAGAAAGTGAGACAATATTATCTTTTGAGCAATGATGAAGATTGATTAAATATCTAACATCAAAACCTCACAAGGTATAGAAAATAAAGGGGTTCTATTAGATGAATATTTATACAAACGCATAGGATTGCAATGATTCTTGAACCCCTTCAGGACAGTTAACCACACTCTAATGTTTAAACTCAACAGAGCGCAATTGCTCTAGTGGTGATGCAGGCCTCGCACTTCACGGCATAAGCTTTTATAGCCTGTAATTTCCGTACCCTCCTCCTCCTCCTAAACCAGATGATCCATAGTTTCCACCATAATTTTGTCCCAAGTATGAAGATGGTTGGTATGAACTATTACCAAGCTGAGCGTACGGTGATGGTCTTAAACCTGCGTCCATCTTTCCATAGTCATTCGCAATTGATTCTTTATGGCCAGTTATGAATTCCTGCAATCAAACCACACGTTAGCTTCATGTTTCAAATAATACCCAATGACAGTATCAGCTGAGTATCACAACTCACAAGTGCCCGATATTCTACCACAAAAGAATCAACTTTAGCAGTGTGATTTTTACTGATCAGTAATGACCCATGAAACACCCAAACTACCTCTACCTCTAGACTGTTTCTTCTAGGTAATAGCATAACCTAGCAGATAAATTAATGGTTCCCTCACCTAAACACATCTGTACTGAACCCCAAGTAGAATCTCTCTAGTTTAATCTCATAGTTAGGCTTCCTCAATAAAAAAGTAAGTAAAGGACAATTACCCGAATCAGCTGCTGAGCAGCCTGAACCTGTGTAGAGGTACCCTTAATTTCCACTGAGATCTCATCACTTATGTTTCCACATTCTTGAACAGTAAGGATTGCACCACTGGTACGTCTAATATACGCAATATTTGTCCCACCAACTCCAATTATATCCTCAGCATAAGTAAGCGGTATTTGCATAGTTTGTGCAACCTGAACGCATAAAAAGAACAGGTAAACAATAAATAGTGAAAGGGAAAAAAAAAACAATGCATCCCAAATAAATCAAGATGAGAATTTTTATATCAGGACAAAAAGATGCTAACATTTCAATTAAGCAACTTCTTTCCACTGGGGCACTGACTGACTAAGTTATCAGCAGCTAATTCTGATAGAGAATTTAAAACTAAACACAAAATTTTAGCTTACTGTAGGTCTGTATAGCTACTAAGCAATGATAAAACGGAACACACAAACAACTAATCCCATATAATAATCATTGTAATAAATAAGGGCAGTGGTTAAAAGTGACACCACAAATTTGCATTTAGGCAAATCATTTAGAGCAATTGATTATTTAACTACATGCAATGTCTAGTAGGATTACTCCATAAGTCAACTGCAACAAGCAAAAAAAAAATCTGATCTAAGGATCAAAACTTGAAAGCGAAAATTGGTTTTTAGCATAAGATATCTGACCTGAGTAACAATAGGCCCACCACCACCACGTACATAACCAGAAGAACGGAGCCCTGAGATCGAGGGATCTTGTCCATAAAGTGAAAGAGAAGTTGGAATCTGCTGTGATTCCAGACGGCTTTCACGTTCTCCATAGTGTGAAAGAGAAGTTGAAATTTGTGATTCCAGACGGCTTTCACGGTCTCCATAGAGTGAAAGAGAAGTTGGCATTTGTGATTCCATGCTGCGTTCAAAATATGAGGTGTCCCTCTTCATTGGAAGTGAATAATCACCCCCTCCACTATGAGAAGTATTGTGTAACTGAGAAGTGTTGTGTATCAATGCCTGGTCGGACCATGGTTCAACTGGATGTTCTTGGGCTAGTGGTACATTGTACTGCAATTGAAAACTTCATTAGCTACTGCCACATTTCCATGTCATAAAATCACTATAAAATAAACTTACTTTCTTCTCAAATAAAGGGAGAACGCTGTGATCAACCAGGAACTTTCTAAGGTGCCCCACCACTCCCTCCAGAGCCTTGAGAACCTTAAGAGCTTCCCCTTGCAACTCCACAATCCGCTCTTCAGAGCTTACATAACCAGGACTCTCCTCTACAAGCAGAGATTGAACAGATAAGGTTACAATCATGTTTTTGAAGACAAGAGATATAGCACATACAGCTTAACAAAGTCACGAGATGTGCCTGAGGTATGGTATAATCAGAAATAGAGTTCGCAAGGGAGGCAATATTTTGTCATTTTTTAAAAGTCCAAGACAGACAGAATATTACCAAGTTTTCAAGAGATAAAATGAAACATCCAGCAGTTATAAATACGCCGGAGAAACCTAAATGACAAGTTTTGTCTTCTCACAATGAAAGTACAGCCAATGAACTTAGAAAAATGCAATCTATGACAGTAAAAACTAAGAACCGTAATTGGGGTGGTGTTTTTTTAAACTGTACAACAATAGATCTGATTCTTGAGGTAAAATAGGCAGGATGTCTATGTAATAGTTTATAATCACGAATGAATAGTCAAAGGAGTAGATTAATGCTTACCATTTGACAGAACCCGTACTGAAGCACCAGCACTGCTCTCTTGAATTGACTTTATCAGTGAACCTTGTTTTCCGATTAAATTGATGGCTTGAGTTGATGGCACCAGTAGTCGGATAGAACAATATGCCTGTCCAGCAGTCCCAGGATCACTCTCAGTTTCAGGAAGTCCACTAACCCGTTTAAATATTCTCATTACAGCGTCCATTGCAGGGGATAATGGTGCATCTGGTTCTTCTTTTCCAGAGACTAGAACCTACAAAGTTGAAGACCAGAGATTGAAAACTATAGCAAGTGCAACATCTAAATAGGGGAAACAGCTACAGCATAAATAACAGAGGGTTGTGACTATATTAGTGTTAAGCCATCAACACAGGTTTCTTGAGTTTCAATGATCTTCATAACATTATGCATCAAAGTTGGACATAAAACAATAGTCATCACAGCAATGTCAAGCACATGTAATCCTACGTGGAACCTATTTTGAAAATTGCCAATTATGAAGAATAAAGAAGTACACGGCAGCAGACTAGGCAAAAAATTAATTATACGAGCACAATAAATAATGAAATTAATTCCTATTTAATCTCGAGGGAGTGGCAAAGATACGCTTCTCTCTTCCTTCATCATTTCTTAACCACCAAATTATCAATCTGTTCCAAATTTAAGCCTACAAACCGAATAAAAAATTTATCGATTTTGATGTGGTGACACCTTCACCCACCTGGTTTTAACAATGACTTTATCCATAGGACATGTTTAGCACTGAAACGCTGCTGAGGCTAATTTTTTTACAGAATTGCTATTTCAAAGCCTTAGAGCTTACTCTCCTCTCAATAGTAGTGATTCTAAAATTTCCAACTAAGTGTCCATGTTGACATCAGTAACATGGAGAAGAAACATTCATATAAGCTCAATGCGTCATATGTCCAAAGAAAAGCATCAATGTTATGCGCTGCTGGAAAAACCTATGACAAGCTTTTCACGAGACTTATGATACTCAAGCAATAAAGGATTTCTAGGAAAACAAAACAGGCAACAAAGGCTCAATTTGGGTACTGATCTCACAGCTTCTACCAAGTAAAGTGACCTACGAAACCCGTTAATGCAGCAGTAACAAAGATTCTGAACAAGCAGCTAACATTCAAATCTATGTTACTCCTAATATCCGACACAGGGACATGGAATATTTAAAGGAATATAGACAAAATAGAACTAAACAGCCATATCATATTTTGTGGCGTGTCGTGTCTGACACGTGTCACACGGAGACACAGCACTAAACTGCCATGTCGGAGCAACATAGATTCAAATCATCGTGATCATCCCTGGCTTTCCACATAAACAAAAACACACCTGACACTGTACTGACTCCCGCAGACCAAATTGAGGTAAATAACTCATTAAATACAACACCACAACCTCAAGTATACCTCCCTAGCAGAAAAAACATTCATTATCCCTAACCCTAGTTTCCACTCACTTACAATCCTAAGTTCCACTCACTTATATCAAAGAGAACAAAACAAAAGAAAAAGCACAAAAACAAGGAAGAGAATTAGAGCACGACAGAAGAGAGTACTAACAACTCGATCAGGGGAGGAGATGGGACCATCTAGGACGCGAACTTTGGCGTGCGTCTCCTCGCACATTTTCTTAATAAGCTCCCCCTTTCGCCCAATTATGCTCCCCACTTTCAGCACCGGAACCACCAGCCGAAAAACGCAGAACCCCGGCCACCCGGGCCACTTGTTCGAACCGCCGCTGCCATTCTCCGCACTCACTTCCGCCGCCGCCCTTTCCTCCGCTGCTGCGGTCTGCGGCGAACTATCGCTGGCTGGTATCGTCGTCGACCCGTTCTCCACGGTTTCTGTGGAAGCCATTATCTGTGTGTTTGCGTGTGTGAGAGTGTGTGTGTGAAGGGAAGAGAAGAAGACGAAAGGGTTTAAAATACGAAACGGAAGGAAGATGGGAATCCGGCCAATCTGGAGTTGCCGCGCGCGACCTGCAAAGTTACTATATATACTTCACGGGTCTGATCCAGGCCCAGTTGCTTCCCTTTAGGGCTATTGCGTCCGTATTTGAGGATTTAATTATCTACTTTTTAATTCTTTTTTGGGTTAAAATACACACAAAAGTTGGAGATATATTTGGTCCCTAGGCTAATATTTGATTTAAAAATTTTAAATTATAACTACATATTTGAAAATGTATTGATTTTATATTAATAGATTGCTCGTAACATGTATTATTCATATATGAAACTTTTATATTTCATTAATACATATAACTAAATTTATTATAAACATACGTTTGCACTAGCAAAACGTAAAAAAAAAATATTGTACATTTTAATTTGGAGCGGAGGACGTACATCTTTATTAAAAAAATAAATTTTTAGACGTGTTTGATTTATTACCTTTTAAACTTATTCTCATAAGAGAAAAAAGTACATGTCACTTATCATATTTTGCATAGAAGTATATAAGTATATTAAGAAAATTTGACAAAACTAACATACATACCTATTTTCTTTTCAAATTGACAATTTATCATAATCTAAAGTAGTCTATAATAAGCATTCTTTGTTTTTTTTCATCTTGCATTGGGTATTTTTGTTTTACAACCACATTAGTCAGATGATCGTGTCCTTTTATCTCATTTCCCCCTTTTGTTTGCATCCTTTCTTTTCCGCATCGAGCATCAAATACGCTCTCTACTAATTAAGAGTGTATTTGGTCGGATAAATTTTTGAAAAACTGGATTTTGAGAGTTTGATTTTCCAAAAACTTGTTTGGTTCATCGAATTTTATAAAATTTTATTTTTGACCCCAACCAAACTTGCAAAATCCTAAAAACCAATCAAAAATTTTGTTTCACACTTATAAAATCCCAACCCAACCAAAAAAGAATTTTACAAAATCAGACTTTCAAAATCTCAAATAAAAACCGAAACTCTCAAAATTCCAAAACAAAATCCAGACTCTCAAAATATTCTCCAACCAAATACACCCTAAATATGCCGCGCTCCTCGATAATATTGCTTCTGTGGCGATTGAAATTTTTTATCTTGAATATCAAATGTTTATTTGTAAAATCGATAGATTAGGGGGTGTTTACGGATTAGTTTATAAATGCTAGATTTTAATGATTGTATAAATTATTTTGACTAATTGATAGCATTAACTGATAGTATTAAAATGTTTGGTAAAATCAGATGATTGTTGATATCTTTTTCTTTAATCGATCTAGTAAAATGACATAATGTATTTTTGTTACTTATTAATTTTTATAGATAGTAATTTTAATCTATATATTAATTACTTCTCGATTATAAAAAAAACACATAAAAATATATATGATAAACAATGAGATAATATTTTAAAGACTACTCAATCTGTCAAAGTCTAAATTGCACGCTTGCCTTATCTCAATTTGCACACTAAGAGTCTCTCCAATGAAATGATTGTCTTCCTCCTTTATAAGATACACGTGTTAGATTATTAGTGATCTTTGCATGTAACTTCAGTAAAATATGTAATACAAATTTATTGATTGGCAAAAATGTTTGGACTCAATCTCCAATCCAATTGTCGGGATCAAAACTTCTATTTGATGTGTACTCAGTTTTGGTCTGAAAATATAATATGGCACAATTATGAAAATATTTTTCCGGTGCAACTTTTGGTTTAATTCTTAGCATTTTCTGGCGCAAATTTACAGCACCTAAACTAAACACATACAGACAAAAACTGAGCACCAGACTTCACAAATCTGAGAACCAAAATGCATACAACACTCCCACAAATTATAAAATAAAATTTAAACCAAAACAGAATGGAAGCACCATAATTTAGAATGTACTAAGATATATGAATATGCATGGAAATTTCTTGGTGAAATTTTGAAAAAATAAAGAAGCATTTTGCAGGTACTCTTACATCAAAAAATGCAGGTACTCAAAACCAAAAAATATAGAGGCATTATAGTCCAATATCACTTTGGAAAGGACATCTCCAAAAGACTCATCTGTCTCTTATTCTTTTAATATTTTTGCTTGCCATATTTCAAATTTCACACGCATATTTGGAGCAAGCTTGCTGAAATCTTGCACCAATATGTGTTCTTCTTTTTTTTTCTTCAGTTTTTTTTCTTCTGGTCCCTAAGGGTCTGTTTGGTATAACTTATCTGAATATTTTTCATTTCGGCTCATATCAGTTCATTATTTTTCAGTTTAGTTCAGTGTATTATACTTTTTAAAAAAAAACAAATTATATGTTAATAATTCAGTTCAATTCAATCTGATTCAGAGAAAATATCATTTAGTTCAGTTAAAATATAATTTAATTATTTAAAGTTTATATAGAAAATTCAGTTCATTTCAGTGCAATTCAGTTATATTTTCTATTCTTGAGTTTCAGTTTCTCTACCATTAGGTATAGATTGTCGAATTCTTGTTGCTATATCCATTTGATTTGGTTGCAATATCATTCTATTTCAAACAATGCATTAATTTGTTTCTTCAATTTCTTCTGTTCAATTAAGTTCAGTTCAATATACTTCAGTTCAATTTAGTTTATTAAGCCATGTTCAGTTTATTAAGTTCGATTCTGATGAAATTTGATTTGATAAAATACAGCTTCATTTAGTTAAATCAATTCTTTTTAAAAATAAATAAATAAAACCACTATAAGTGGGGTGAAATTTATTAGGTTCACCAAACCAAAAGATCCAACCAAGTAGTATTTTTTACATTGAAAAATGAGTAAAACACAATGTTGACACTAAAGCTAGGTTGAGAAATAATGTATAGATAATCTTTATCTACGCCTATGTCAACTTTTAAAAGTAAGTTAGGTATTACTATACGAAAACCAAATATGCCGACCAAACGATTCACTACTCGCAAGCAGGTTATGGATCGCCATGCGAAACCCAATTCTGCCGGCGAGTACAAAGTTTCAATAAAGACTATATGTATACATTGCCTCCATCTCCATAAGCAGTCATCCTTTGTCCCATACTGATTGCAGTTGACTCCATTTCCTTTTTTTAAGCCACTTTCAAAAAGTGGGGTGATATTTATTAGGTTCACCAAACCTATAGAAAATCCAATGGGATAAAAAAAATCCAAGTATGTTTACAAATAGTATATAGATTACAATTTATGTATAATAATCTAGTTTTAACCCATGTCCGCTCCTACAAGCATGTTAGTAAATCGCATAGCGAAATACAAATCGGTCAATAGGGGACTCATTACTTGTAAGCATGTTAGTAAATCACCAAGCGAAATTAAAATCTGCTGACAAGTACGGGAAATCCACTAGATCATATACTTCTTGAGACTGTGTATCAAAGAATCATCTTCCAACTTATCCGTACTACACCACCTTCTCCATGCATTGCACCTCTCTGTGTATTGTCTTGATTCCTTTGTGCTCACCCATCATGATTCTTTCTTCATTGCACCAACTATTGCTCTATCTTGTCCTGCACATAAAAAATAAAATAGCAGTATCACATATCTTCCCAAAATCTATCTAACACGTAAATAAGGTGTTTCTATTCTGTCCAGATCTACTATACCCTTTATGTGTCTGGATAGTGTGGTGTGTGAATATGTAGCAGATAAACCAGTGTCAGATGCTAATTTTGCTAATGCATCTGCTACTGAATTAGATTGTCTGTAAACATGGGAAATAGAGAAAGAAATATCACCTTGTATTGACCAAATATTCCTCAAAATATTGGTAAGCCTTCAGGGATAATTATACTCCTTCGTAACTAGTTTTAGCAATACTCGAGAGTCAATTTTCACCTGCACATAATGTAGATCATCAGAAAATACATCTTCAAGCCCTAAAGATAGGGTGTTGCTTCTGCCTCAAGAGTATCATGTGCTGCAATTACTTGTGATTTTGCCCTAATCACTTTGCCAGTGGAATCTCTGATCGTCATTCCAGCACCACCTTTATTGGTCTCAAAAAAGAACCATCAAAGTCCAGTTTCAAGGTACCACATGCAGGTAGTTTCCATATTATAACATGGTCATGTCTATACAGAATCGTTGTATTTGTGAATTTAGACCATGATGACTGATGAGCTTTGAATATAGTGAGTAGCATATCTTGAATCTGCCTACTAAGGAAAGAGGCATCTGGGATAACATTATCATAAATGCATTGAGCTCTGGCACACCATATAAACCATAATGTAACAACATGCATGAACCTTGCTACATTTGTTTTATATAGTGACTTATCCTACAAATGCAATAATAGTATAGAAAGTTCCATAGTGAGTCAGTATTATGATTAGTTATATCAAAGACTCTATTCATTGAATGCCAAATTCTTCTACTGTATCACAACTTTTAAATCCATGATGCAAGTCATCCCAGTAGTTTTGGAAAAAGGCACATATTGAAGGTTGGCGAATATGAATATCCTCAAGAATATCTACGGTTGGGATTAGTCTATTGACTAATTACCAACAGAAGAAAGACATCTTTTTAGGCAGATAAACAGACCACATATTTTAAATGATTTCACATGCAGTTTCTTTGGTCTGATAACCTCATAAGCTGATGACAAAGTAAATTTTCCAAATGGATTAGGCATCCATAATTTTTTTTAATCATCTAGATCATCAAATAAATGAAAATCCTTTGAGATCGAATGAATGATTCTCTCCGGAAATCCAATATGTATCTGATTCACATAGCAAGTTTGATTAGCACAAAATTCTGAAACAGTTAACTCGCTGTATGGAATATCAAAATCTTCATTCCACTAATCATTTAGAGTTACATCACCCAACCATATGGCATCTGATAGTTAAAATATGTAATGGTACAACAGTCAAAATATGCAGTTTTTCAGTTAAGTTAAGTTAAGTTCAGATCAGTTCAGTTCAGTTTAGTTCAGACGTATTAAACAGACCCTAAATCTTATAATCTAAAGAACAAAAAAATCAGGATAAGTAAAATTAATTAAACTTATTAAAAAATTAAACCTTCTTTTTCTTTGCGTGCTAAATTCTATAATAAAAATAACATTAAAAAACTAGGACACCAGGATGAAAATTAATTGAACTTATCAAAAAATTTCAATCTTATTTTTATGTGTGTGCTAAATTCTATATTCTAAAGAACAAAAAAACTAGGAAATGGGGATAAATAAAATTTATCGAACTTATCAAAAAATTTCAACCTTCTCATTATGTGCGTGTTAAATCCTGTAATCTAAAGACAAAAAAAAACCAGAAATCGGGATAAATAAAATTAATTTAACTTATAAAGAATCAACATTGTTTTTCTCCGAGTGCTAAATCTTATAATCTAAAGAACGAGAAAAAATAGGAAATTAGGATAAATAAAATTAATTATACTTATAAAAAAAATCAACCTTTTTTTCTCTACGAGTGCTAAATTTTATAATCTAAAGAACAAAAAAAAAAGGAAATCGTGATGAATAAAACCAATTAAACTTTTCAAAAAAAATTCAATTGAGTACGCGCGATTCACTACCTTTGTTGCACGATGATAAAGTGTGGAAAATTATCTACGTCCTTGGTCGGAGTTGAGAGTTTTGAGCAGGGTTCGACAAGCCTACATGACTTAAGAAGACCAAATCGGGCAATCTTGAGCAGTTGCGCTAGAGCGCGCCTCAAACGTCGATCTATACCTGGAGATTATCATACGTCATCCTCCTCTCGTTTTGTTATCGGTGGTACAATGATGGAGGTGTAAATGTCGCGCCTTTGCTTTTGGGGAGATTTTGGATGAAAATAAGTTGTTTTCTATGTGAAGCGGAGAGGGAGATGAGCGTATCAGAATCTGATTTACTAAAAGTGGAGAGGAGCGTATATAAGAATATAACGTACTAAAAGCAAATATATGGTAAAAAGACCCTACCAAATGGAGCTGAAATTAATCATGGAAACTTGAGAAGATATACTTGAGATGCAATAAATTATAATACAAACAAAAAGATGGCTTGGGAGGCTGGAAGGCAGTCTTGAGGTATAGGTAGGCGTTGGGCATGGGCTGGGCTATGGTTAAGTTGGTTCAAAGTCAACGTACTAAGGGCTACGTTTTAGCGAGTCATGAGATCACTGATATTGGGGTGTAGGTAGGTGTTGGACATGGGCTAGGCTGTGGTTAAGTTGGTTCAAGGTCAACACACTATGGGTAGAATTTTAGCGAGCCAATAATAGTATGCATATGGCATAGTAGATTGTCTTAGGAGTCAGGAGATCGCTGATATTTGTCAAAATTTCTCAACCTTATAAACTAACATCTTCCCTTCTATATTTTCGATGTGGTAATGCAACATTGTTAAACTGAAAGACCGATCTACATATCGATACCCATCTATCAACAATTTTTTTTATAAAAAATCAAAGCCATGCAAAGGACGTGCGTGCGGCTGCGCGTGCAAAAGACGCGCGAGGCAGAAGCGCGTGCAAAGGACGCGCGAGGCAGAAGCGCGTGCACAAACTCATTCTCTTATTCCATATTAGAGTGAAAGGTTTGGTATGTTAGCCTCTGTATTATTCTCAATATACAACTATGATCATATCACAATGACTATGATCATATTCTCATCAAATCAATTCGAAATTTCTTCTATCTCCACATTTTCCATCTCCACTTCAATGAGAAACTCATTCAAAGCTGAAAGCACAAAAAGCAGGAATCTTTGATTGATTCCAGAAGTCTAGAGCTTGTTCCAAATGGAGATTATGCGCTTGGGATTCTCGGGGTGGTCTTTAAAGTCAAAGTGCTTGCACATTCTGTCATCGTATAGCAGGCCGACACGACGTCGTTTTTGGCCGTCACTGACACCAGTGCTGGAAGAAGAAGACTCCATTAAAACTCCGTGATTATTGGTCTTCTTCTTATTCTGATAACCTTTGTGATTGGCCTCAAACTCTGCCAAATGTTAAGAATTTTAAAATATTTCTTTCAAATTCGTAGAACTAATTTGATATTCGTAGAACTAAAATATTTTTCCGTCGAATTAAAGTAGAACTAAATTGGTAGTACAATGTGTATTTTAAATAGAACTAAAATTATATCAACATGGATTTAATCAAATTATGAATTGAACTTATTTATACGAAAGATGCATAAGACGTGCGTAAATATGCATAATTTATATTATTATGCACGAACATAATTCTCATAAAATAAGTCTTGCATGATAAACATAGACACAAATGTGTATAGATATATATAGAGAGATAGATAGTTTAACAAGTTAGATATTGGTTTTAATCCGCGCATATGTTTACGTTGTAAGACAATTTAACAAGAAATTAGGTCTAAATAATGATAATCAAATAAATAACTGTAGCAATAAGATCATATATAGAAAACGAATAACTATAAAAATAAGAGAACATATAGTGCTATCGTGCAAAATGAGTGTAGATCAGCGCATGAATTCAAGATTTCAAACTTTTGAATAGTTATTAATAACAAATACCTTAGCATATAAAATCTTTTACAGTGATAAACCAACTATATAAATAATAACATATATAGTGCTATATCGTGCAAATAAATGTTATATTGTGCAAAATCGAAATTATATTAGGAAACCTAGAGAACATAAAATTAGGAAATCAAGATAAATAAAATTAATTAAATATATCAAAAAAATCAACTTTTTTTTTTCGTGCGTGCTATATCGTACAAAATGAGTGCAAATAAATGTTATGTTGTGCAAAATCAAAATTAAATTAGGAAACCTAGAGAATAGAAAATAGATAAATAAAATTAATTAAACTTATCAAAAAAATTTAACTTTTTTTTTCATGCGAGCTAATTCCTATAATCTAAATAACATTTTTTTTTAAAATTAAAACCACTCTTAGGTGGGGTGATATTTATTAGGTTCACCAAGCCTAAAAAACCCCTTAGGGGAAAATGATCCAAATTGTTACAATACAATGTATCAATTGAGAATGTATAAAATAAATTATTGATACCCATGTCTAACTCTCACAAGCAATTTAGAGATCGCTATGCGAAGCTCAACTCTGCCGATGGGAGGACACGCTACTTGCAAACATGTTAGGGATCGCTATGCGAAGCCCAAATTTGTCGACAAGCACGGGGTACAATAAAATATTTTCTAATCTGTTCTAGCTAGATATACAGATTTTTGCTCTATGAATCCAGATTTAGATAGCTTGATCCACTCTAGTTGTTTCCAATGATGTTGCAGCTACTTCTTTTAGCATTGTTGAGATCTTGTTCAGGCCTGGCGCCTGCAATAAACATCAAACAACATTAGCAGAAACTGAAATATGATACATTTAAGCTCTTATATATGGTACCTCTCTACTATCTAAGGCTACAAGACCCTTAATAGTACTAGGTAGTGTCATATTTGTAAAAATTGCATTCCTTCTTTCTTTACTAGCTAGGTTAGCTAATGCATCAGCAACAGAATTAGCTTTCCGATAAATATGTGTAAAGGATAGAGAGGAGAGCTCACTTGTTATTGCTAGGATTCCTCTGATGTATGGCTCAATCTTCCAAGGTATTTTGAAATCTTTTCTAATGATTCTAAGTAAAACTTGAGAATCTATCTCCACTTGAAGGTGCTCCAGTCCTTCCAAATATGCCATTTGAAGTCCCTCTAGCAATGCTAAAGTTTCTGCTTCCAAACTGATTTTTTGCTGCAAGTAAATAGCTTTAGCTTTGAGTACCTGTCCTGTTTGTGACCTAATCACCATACCAGCACCCGCATGTTCTGGATTCCCCAATGATGACCCATTTGTATTCAGCTTAAAAGGAGATGTCGGTAATCTCCATTTTACTAACTGAATCTGTCTGCTCACCATGGGAGCCACTGGTGCTAGTTGAACCAAATCAGAGTAGATGTTGCTTGCTTCTGAATACTTCCAGTTAAGTTTATTAACTCCAATGATGCTTTGTATCAGAAACATTACATTTTGTTTCATCCTTTGAACATTTGGAATCACATTATCATAAACATAAGCTGTCCTACTGCACCATATCACCCAGTTAATAATAAAAGGCAATATTTTCACAATTATCTTGTGCAACTCATATTTCACATGTATAGTCCAATAATACAGACATCTATCCCATAGACTATTAAAAGTCTCTGGTGTCAAGTCTAATTGAGCATGAAAGTGATTCCATAATCTTTGTATAACTGGACACTCATGAAACACATGTTCCAACTCATCAGATGAGTTCTTACAGAAGCAACAAATAGAAACTATATTTATATGTTGTTCCTGCAACACATCAGAAACTGGGAGTAATCTGTTTAGCATTTTCCAATTAAAGACAGATATTTTTCTTGGCACATACTTCCACCACATATATTTATAGGAACTAATGATCATTCTCTTTGGTCTAAGTAATTCATATGCAGTATTTGTAGAGAAAAGACCATCAGTTTCAAGTTTCCATATCATGTAATCCCTATAATCATCAAAAATAGCAAAATCCTTTGCTAATAAATCAATAATATGTTGAGAGAATCCATGTACCATTTCTGTAATAAGCTGGTGTTGGTTAAAGAAAAAATCTCTTACAGTTAATTCTGGATGAATAATCAAAAGATCCTCCTTCCAGAAGTTTAAAAGCATACCAACCTGGAGCCAGTTGGCTTCCCAGAATGAGACTTCTCCTGCACCAATCTGAATCAGAGTATTTTGCTGTGCAATATCATCAATCTCTTTGTATCTTTGCCATGTTTTAGATCTCATTTTACTTTCTGGTAGTGACCGCATAAAAGAGGACCAAAGAGATCCTCCCTTTTGTAGTTTCCACCAGATTTTTAAAGAGAATGTATCGACTAGAACATGCAAATTCCTAATTCCCAGTCCATTTTCTAAGTATGGATAGCACATATTTGTCCAAGATTTCCAGACCTTATTTTGACCATATTCTGAATTTCCCCAAAAGAACTTTGCCAACAGAACATGCAATTTATCCACTACCCCTTTAGTAGGTTTAATAACAGTGAGTATATGCAAAGGGATAGCAGACAGAACATGCTTTGCTAATATGAGTCTACCCGCTTGATTCAAACATTTATTTTGCCAAGAAAACAGTTTTGATAAAATAGTGTCAAAAATCGGCTTAAAATAAGAATGTTTCTTTCTTCCTGTATAAATTGGACACCCTAGGTATTTAAATGGAAAAAAACCTTTGGGTATGCCTGTAATATCAGAAACAATTCTATGATAGGCCTGTGGTGCTTTATTGGATAGAAAATATGATGATTTGTCTATGTTGATTTTCTGTCCAGACACTATTTCATATTTGCTTAAAAATTCCATTAGATTTTCTAGACTATGTTTATTAGCCCTAAGAAAAACCATAGTATCATCAGCAAAACTCAAACTTGTTATTTTCCTAGCTGTATGTGGCAGCTTATACAAATCAATTTTAGCAGATATAGAAAACTTAGGGATCTTGTAAAAGCTTCTGTGAGAATTATAAACAGATATGGAGATAATGGGTCTCCCTGTTTTATCCCTCTTGATGCTTTAAAAAATCCAAAAGGTTTTCCATTTACTAAAATCGAAAAAGTTGCTGCTTTTATATTGCCCATAATGTTTGAAACTAAGTTTCTATTAAATCCAAATTTTAGAAGCAGTTTAGTTAAGAAATTTCATGAGACTCTATCAAATGCCTTTAACATGTCAAGTTTTAAAAATATATTAAAACCCCCTGTTTTATTATTGATATACTCAGTTAATTCATGCATGAGAAGTATATTATCTGCCAATTCTCTTCCCTGAACAAATGCAGATTGTTCGGGAGAGATCAATAAAGGCATTATGGGCTTCATTCTTTCAGTGTAAACTCTTGAAAAAATTTTATTGAGGAAATTAGACAAGCTTATGGGTCTGAAATCTGAAAAAGTAGTGTTTACTTGTCTTTTTGGTATTAGGGTAATAAAAGTAGCAGATATAGCCCTAGGAATTGGTACCCCTAATAGAAATTCATTTACTGCCTTAACTAGATCATATTCAATTATATCCCAGCAGTGTTTATAAAATATACCTGAAAAGCCATCAGGCCCTGGTGCCGATTCACCATCCATTGAGAAAACCAGCTTCTTTAAGTCCTGTTTTTCCACTTGCTTCATAATCTCCTTGTTCATGTCATCAGTAATCAGCTCTGGTATATGTTGCAATAATTGATCTACAATATTCTCATCAACATTCAAGCCATCGTTAGATAACAAATTCTGATAAAAGCGAACTGCCTCAGATCCAATATCATCTGGATTAGTAATCCAGTCATTATTAGAGTTCTTGATCGCGGCTATTCTTTGTCTGGCATGTTTCGCTTTAACAGTAGAATGAAAAAATTTCGTGTTTAGATCACCTTCAGCCAACCATTTTAATCTAGCTTTCTGTTTCCAGAAAGTTTCTTCTCTTAACAGTGCTATGGTCATTTCAGCTTGAGCCAAGTGAAGTTCAGTTCTACTATTTCCTGTGTTTACTATCTGATGATTCAATTCTTTCTGTAAAACTTTTTCTTCTGCTAATCTCACATTATCCTGAATGTTACCAAAGATTTCTTTGTTCCATTTTCTTAACCTAATCTTTAGCCTTCTAAGTTTAATAGAGAAGTTCATCATCCCATATAATCCTGTGTTTACTGCCCAGTCATCCCTTACAAAAACTAAAAAATCTTCTTTTTCTATGTGTGCTGAATTCTATAATGTAAAAAAAAAAAAAAAAAGGAAACTGGGATATATGAAATCAATTAAACTTATCAAACATTTTCAACCTTCTTTATCTGTGCGTGCTGAATCTTGTATTCTAAAGAATTAAAAAAACTAGGAAATCGAGATAAATATAATCAATTGAACTTATCTAAAAATTTCAATTGAATACTATTCACTACCGTTGTTGTGCGGTGATAAAGTATGAAAAAAGGATCTTTGTCTTTGGTCGAAGTTGAGAGTTTCGAGCAAGATCCGGCAAGCCTGTGCAATAATTGCAAGATAATATTTCAGACTTCGAATACAGCAAAAATAAATCATACAGAAATAAGAAGAGCAAGCTTATAAGCCATGTACAAAAACGTTCTTGATTTTTATTCAAGTTATTTTTCTTTTGTAACGATTGATTGCAGTTTATTATTTTTTGTGTAGATTTTTTTTTTTTTTGCAGGAAAGTAATGTTTCAGAGGGGCTACTATCAAATGAGATCCTTTTCCACTATTTAATGACCTTTAGTAGTCACCGTAGCCCTTTCTTGACAGCTATAATAATTAGTTGCACCTCATATATATTTAATGTAATCTTGGTGATAAAGTTTACACTCATGTGTGACTCAAATAATGCATGCAATCATCTTCTGAGTACCTTGCAAGGATTTACTGTCAAGTCAAGTGTCAACATAATGAACGACAGCGGTTCATTTCTTCACAGATATTTAGAACATTTTAGTGTAAACAGTCAAAAAAACAGTTTATTTTACGATCATAAACTATTTTCATACAAAAACAAAAGTTATAAAGAGATATCTTTTATAGGCAAAAATGAAACTGCATCACTTATAAACATAATTCTATTAAAAACATCCATGTTCAAACAAAATTAAGTAAATAAAATATTAAGCTAAACAGATTAAAGACAGTCAAAAAATCATTAATTTCACAATCATTAACCGTTTTCACGCAAGTAAAAGAAACCTACTTCTTACAAGCGAAAGTGAAACTACGTACATCGCTTATAAGCACAACTCTGACAAACACATCTGCGTTGAAGTAAAATTAAATAATTAAACTACACAAATTAATAAACTTTTAAGACAATCCAATCATGTTATTCGTTTGAGCAAAAAAGTGAAACACAAGAAGAAAAGGTCAACAAATTACGTAGAGCACCAAATTAACAATTATCTGCCAGCCCTGAGGTTCCACTTCGTAGAGCCCCAAGGTTCACTAATCTACATGATCAACTAGGCTTCCATCTTTGTTGGAAGCTTTTATAGATTTTGTCTGCACTAAAAAAAACAATACGAATCAGAAGATTGATGGGATTTCCATGGCTTGAGCGGCGGCGCTTTCATCCCACAGCCAGTTCTCCAAAAACGACAGCGGTGGATTATTATCACCCATCTTTGGCTTTTCCTCATGATCACCACCACCAATAATGTCATCATTTTGGCTCTGAGTAGAAGGCAAACTGTGAAGATTATGGTCATATGACAAAATGGACTCCATTTCCATCTCTCCTCCTCCTAGCTGATGATCATCCTGCTGCATCGCTGGTGTGTAGCACTTGGCGCCATTCGGTGTAGACTCGACCATGCTTGGAGATGATCGCATCCATCCTTCCAGAAGTCTTGAGATGTTTTCCGCGCTCGAAGCGTAGGGCTGGTTATGGTTTGCAGCAGCAGCAGCAGCAGCAGAAGAAGATGATGAAGTTGAGATTTGAGGACCAGATTCTGGTTGAAACCTCTTGATCTTCTTCTTCAAATGAGTGTTCCAGTAGTTCTTTATGTCGTTGTCAGTTCTCTGTGGAAGATAGGATGCTATAGCTGCCCATCTGTTCATGGAAAAATGGAGAAACAATCAAATTAGTAGTGAAGTACTGAAGTTGTTTCCCAATATAGTATAAGAAGCATTACTTGTTTCCCAATATAGCTTGAAGATGGATGATCATCCCTTCCTCATGAGGAGTGAAGTTGCCTCTCTTGATCCCAGGCCTCAAATAGTTTGTCCATCTAAGCCTGCAACTTTTGCTACACCTCAGCAGACCTGAGGAAGAAAAAGCAAATGTTCAAGATCTTTTCTGACGAGTTTATTTCTTACTGAACTGAACTGAACAGACTTTACCTGTGTTTGTCGGCACGGATCTCCAGTTGCCAGGTCCGTGCTGCTGGATGTAGGAGACCAAGATGATGTCCTCCTCCGGAGTCCATGGACCTTTCTTGATGGCCAGTTTCTCACAGCAGGGAGGCCTCACCATTGTTCGGTTTGATGCAATAATAGTACGTGGATGGTTTAAATACAGTGAGGTGTTTAAGAGAGGGAAAAAGTGGCTTTTTCGTTCATAAATTCAGCCTCACATCAAAGTCAATATGCAAGCCACTCATATACAAAGTTGACTAATCTAATCAAGTTGCGGTGCAGGTCATCCACCTCACGGGTAATCACATTTTCTAACGCTGGCATGGAAATCAAGAGACGGTGCCATGCGTCCTTTTACGATCACACACACCAATTTAAGATAACCAACAAATCACAGCTTTATTATTCAATTTCGCAACCTATTTTTTTTAATGGAATTAAAATTTTATTAGATGGGAAATGAATTCACTCATTTGGCCAATCACTAACTAAGGTAGATATTTCTATTAACGTCATCAAATAGGGTGGTTCACCGAATAGTACGAGATTCTAATGGCAGAATCAGAACAAAAATTGATTAATAATGAGAAAATGGAGCCATTTGAAGCTTTATCTTCTACCTTTACACTAACCTTTCTCATTGCCAATCTCTCATCTGGATCCCAGATAACACACCTGTCAAATTGGATTGAAATTAATTTAATTGAGCTTTTTATAATTTAACTGAGATTAATTTAACTGAACTGAGATTAATTTGATTGAACTGATATTTTTCTGGTTGAACTGAGATTAATTTAACTGAATTGAGATTAATTTAAAGGAACTAAGGTTCATTTAACTAAAAAGAGAATATTATGTATAAAATAAGGGCTTGTTTGCCCGAACTTATTTCATGTTGAACTGAATGTGACTAAAGTGAAAATTAATGTATTAATAATAGAATCAACATGTCTAATTTTGCTTGAATTTGTTCAAAATATATTTTCACTGAATCGAACTTAACTGAATTGAATTGAACTGAACTAGTGATAAGGTTCACATAATAGGGCTTAAGGGGCGGTTTGCCTGAGTTTATTTCTTACTGAGCCAAGCTGAACTGAACTGAACTGAATTGAAGTGAAAATTAATATATTGAAAAATAGAATTAGTATGTCAAAATTCACCTGAATTTAATCAAGTTATATTTTTACTAAATTGAACTGAATTGAATTGAATTGAACTAAACTGAATTAAATTGAACTGATGTGAAATAAATGTATTAAAAATAGAATCAGTAAGTCTAAATTTACTTGAATTTTATCAAATTTTATTTTGATTGAACTGAACTGAAGTAAATTGAACTGAAATGAATTGAATTAAACTGGGATGAATTGAATCGAACTAAACTGGACTGAACTGTTCTTTTAAACTCCGGCAAACAGGACCTAAATCGTTATGTTTTGTATCCAATTGAAATAAAGTTAAAGTAATTATTTAATTAATCAAATTACTCTCAGTTTATTCCCGTTGAACTGAGATTAATTTAACTGAGTTGAGATTAATTTAATTGAACTGAGATTTATTTAGTTGAACTGAGATTAATTTAACTAATCTAACTTTAATTTAACTGAGCTGAGATTAAATTAACTGCATTGAGATTAATTTAACTGAGATTATTTTCCAATAATCTGAACTTGGCAGGCCCTTAGTCTAATTAACAAAATTACTCTTAAAAATTTTATTGCTTAAGATATTAATTTTTGTAAATATTCAGTTCGTCAAAATTATAATTTAATGAAATTTGTGTCAAATAAGTTGTACTACTGATTAGATTTCTTAACACATTAATTTTCACTTTATTTTCATTCAGGAAGAAATAAAGTAAAAACAAAAATTGTAATAGTCAAGTTAACGTAGGAATGCAAGTAAGTTGAGACGTTTTTGAACAAATTTCGAGAAACTCGATCAAAACTCAAGTTTTAATTTCGGTTGATCAAGTTCGATCTTGACCTTGAACAAGTTCGAATATATAACAAGTCGGATCTACCTTATAAACTTTATTTCGATAGACTTGATGAGTTTATTGAACCAATATATTTAATAGATATTATTTATAGTATGATATAAATTAAATTAAATTATTAACATGTTTTAATTATTAGATAATGGTGTGATTTAATTTATGTTTTGTGGTCGCGCATACTGATTTACATGGAATCAAGGGAAAGTGTTTGCTTGGTACAGGGTGCATCTGTAGTTTGCTGGTTAGGAAAGAGAGTGAAGTTATATGATAAGGTGAATTGGTAATTCGCTTGTTAGGAAGGAAAGTGAAGGGGTTTGCTAGGAATCAGGGAGGGTGAAGGGTTGCTTTGTAGCAAGTTTAACCAATGAGTTTAATGAGGCTACTTGATTTCTAATTATTACTCAAATTTATATTGAGCTCGCGAGTCAAGTTTGAGCTTAAAAATATTAACGAATTAAATTTGAAAGAACGAGCTCGCAAATTATTCAATGTGTCGAGTTTGAGCACATCCTTATTCGCTCCCAGCTCAACTTATTTACAAATTAGGTCAAGGTTTGAGTATTTTAAATATATTTTTTTCAAACTCACCTTATACTATAGTAAGAGGGTGCATTGTTGGCTCCCGTTACATAAAAGTAAACCAAATTCGTCTAACAAGTTTGAGACATAATAGGCTTGAGATAGATTAGTATAAAAATGGATTAAATTAGTCCCCGTAATTGTTTGCAATCACTTGTACTTTGCTAGTGCTCTTTTGATCAGACAAGGATGAGCTGCATATAATATGACCAGACAAGAGAACACGGGCAATCTGATCAGACATGGCAAAGTATAATTTCTTTGATGAGCATGTAAAGCTTGAACACAATGTCAAGACAAGAGCCGCAAGGACACATCCACACAGGTAAAACTAGCAACACATGAAGGCAGATGTGATATACTGATATATGTATAAAATCCATCACCTCGTTGTTGCCTTACATTAGCTAGCAATCATAATGATCATTAAACATAACAAAGTTTTCTTCAGTTCTCGTCAAATCATTGATTCTTGGCATCTAACCATTGCCCTGGAGTTCAGTGAGGGGCCAGAAAAGACTTCTGGGACTGATACAAGAAATGCACTTTCAAACATAAACATTGTTATACAGTAGATATTACAATGCATCCAAGGCTCCAATGTCCGCATTTGTCTCATCTAAATGCGCCCAACAGATTCGCGCCATCAAGTTTTGCCCCTTCCAGTTGCTGTTAGCATTCAATACGAGTAAACTCAATGCATGTGAATGGAGGAATCTTGCAATAAAATAGTAGCAAAGTATAGTAATTTTCATTCTCTGACCACTTATAACACATAACATTGAAACATAAAACCAAATGCCATAAAATACAATTCTTACTCGACAGTTAAGGTGTAAGCTCACAATGAGCAATATTGGATGGGATACAGACCCTATCACGTCATCTTCCCAACAAAACCAGAAAAACCTTATTACCTTATCAAAATACTATATGTTTTGATTAATGGGTCCAGATTCTCATTACCTCAAGGGTGGAATGTATCTAACTCTATTAACAAAGGTATGCTTTGGGCACATTTGCATACTTAAGAAACTCGATGACACATGCAAGGTTGAAACAATAATTAATTAGTAGAAGCTCCTACATGTGGAATATAGGATCAAACATATATATCAGACTGCTAAAGGTAAATTTCCTTACAGTCTCACGAAGATCCACATGGCGAAGATAAGCTCTTTGGAGATTTGCACCCTTCAGATTGGCATTGGTCAACTTTGCACCCTGTATAGAGTCACTTGGAATAAGAGAGGCTAAACTAATAGCTTAAAAACAGGGAAGACATGCAAAACAAATAGTTTATGATCACGGACAACACACAAGATGCCCAGAACCAAACATCAACTGCAAACAAATCCAAATCTCAATGAAACAGTACAACATGCAGTGCAAACATACATCAACGCCTTCTAAAATGAAATAGGGAAGAACCATTTCGGTAGCATCCCATCACTTAGCAACCACAGTATTTTAAATATTCGTAGTGCAGGCCTATACAATACATAAAGTTTTTTAGGCTAAATTCAGGTATCAACCAAGTAATTCTTTTTTAATCGATAAACAACACCCTGTAATTTAATGACTGAGAAGAAGAAGTGTACAGAATGATGCTCCTCATTTTAGCGGCGTGACTTTAAACAAGAATAATGCACCAAATAAAAGCATCATATAAACGAAATAAATAGGGACAAACTAACTAACTTAACTCAGAAGTAGCATTTCCAGTGCTGGTCCAGTGTAGAAACCTAGTATTAAGTACAAACCTCACGTGTCCTATTTGGCTTTATATAGATGACTCTAGTTTCTTTTCCAGTACAAACTCGCGTTTTGAACTGGCCAACAAGTAGAGCCTTTTTTACTTTTGATATACTCAATTACCCAAATATATTTTTGCTTAGCAAAAGAGAGACAGAAGTCATTTGGTTCATAGGCAAATGGTGCAGACAGAAACAGATGAGTTACTTGCCTTAAGATTAGCTCCTTCCAAATTAGCTCCCTCCAAGTTGGCATTTGTAAGATCAGCAGTCTGAAGTGTTCAAATAAATTATTCATTTTAGCTAGAGAAGAGAAGAAGACCTGAGTGTGTCCCCGCAAACACAGACCATTAATTATATATGGTAACAAGAGATGTTTTGGTTATGTTTGATGCAACCAAACTTATATCCCTGAGATATAACAGGACTTACATTTTTATATGTATTTAATGACCAAGAAAAAACATCTGATAATGTTTGTACACACATGATGAGGTAGGTTAGGACAAAAAAGAGCAAGGGTGCTTATATGGAAGTTGAAAAGTGGTCTATGCGTCTAATATGTAAATATATTTTGACATATTTCCCCCTCATTCTTTGTATTTCCCATTCATTTTTCTGCTTTTAGTTTCTATTCATACAACTAACTCTTTGAACACTTTTGTTTTTCATGTATATAGGACTTTTCATCATTTTTACAAATATACAACATTTATAACGTTAACATCTCACTTTCACATTTTCTTGATTTTCTTGACTCGCCACAGTTTCTTGAATTATATAGATGATGTATGCTTTCAGCTACCTTGCATAAGTATCTTTGATATATGTATTCCTTTTTTTATTACAACATGTGTACATCAAAGTAACTACATAGTAAATGTTGCGGAGAAGGGTAGTGGCATTGATGCACAATACTGTAGGTTGAGTTCTTTCTTTCCTTAAATGTTAATATATATATATATATATATATATATATGGTCTTACAATCTTTATCATTCTTCTTATTAAAAAATTTCATACAAAAACTATCTGCAATAATATGCAGATGAATTAGTCAATTGACACAAAAAGATGGCAATCTTGATATCTGTATTATTAACTAAAGAAAAGAGATGGAAGAGGATACAAGGAAATAGTTTAACTTTCAAAAAAAGAACAGCCACAAAGATCAAAACCTGTAAATGTGCTGATCGCAGATCCGCGCCACAAAAGCTACAATCTATCAAGCATGCATCTGTGGAGCAGTGCAAAAGGTATATGTAATTAATTATTTCTCGGAAGGAGTTAATGCTGAGCAGCATAATTTTCACTCTAGTTACTGAACCGATTTCAAGAATATCACCATATATGATTCACAAACAGAAAGAAAAATTGTAGAAGGAAACTGTTTTTGGGGTTTCAGATGAAAGAGGAAAAAATATGAGAAGGGACAGAGTTGCAATATTGTTCTGTAGTTATTAAAATCATCCTCCAGTTGGCAAACTACTTAAGTTTAACCTGCATTCTACTATGACCACCTTTTTTTTCTTTAGCAGGTGCCACAATTATTGTGTACTTTTTCTCTCTTTTTCGGCTTTAAATTTTTTAAAAACTTTCCCCCTCCTACTTTCAATGTAAAATTTATGTATGAAATCAAACTCCATTCATTTTCCTACTTGTGTAAAAGTAAGGAAATGATAGTGGGACAGAGACAGACAGAGTGCTTGAAAGTATCGGGACAGACAGAGGAAAAGGGTCCATTCTCTCTCTATTACTGTACTATTTTCATAAGGAATAAGGTTTAGTTATGTAGGCATTTGCTTCCTTGCATTAAGTGCCTGGCAGAGCCACAATGGAATATGGAGTGTATCAACTTGCAATACATATACCCATTGGTTGGGTATATATTACCTTGTAAATTTGCACTTTGAAGATTGGCTCCAGCTAATAAAGCTCCGCGAAGGTTTGCTCCAGTGAATTCACATCTTCCCTAAGTCATAACTCTTTTGAGTAAAAATAATAACGATACTCGTATGCTTGACAAGAAAATACTCTACAGAACCAGGCAATCAGTTGCATCAGCATTTAGCAATTTTTGTTACAGCTATGTAGATTTAGAAAAGCTTTGGAAACCATTACGGGGAAAGCGTTAATGTAGAAAAGTGTAATAAAACTTACTCACGTAGTGCTGCGTTGTGAAAATTGGCGGCCTCTGCATCCACATCCTGCAATGAGCATGTATATTTACAATTTAAAATGAACAATCATCAGACAGGAGAACGTAAATTTTGAATCAAGCCATGACATAAAAATCACATAAACAATATATGTTATTTATGTCGGGTGCAGATATCAAATACTTCGCAACATGATGTCAGCACCAATGTTTTAGCATTCATTCAACTTAGTTTATCCTACGTAATACAGGTTTCACACTACATTTCAGCAAGAAACTTCAGCCTACTGTTTACGTTTGTCTTGTCATCAAACATATAATATGAAATGAATGATTAAGATTTAAGAGATAAATTATCCTACAATTGGTGAAACTATACAATGAGCTCATCTGGTCTTCAATCAAAACAACGAAGAAAAAGTTGCAATTAATCAAACTTCCAAACTAATGGTTCAATTAAAATGAGCTTAAGGAAAGAGTTATCTGTGCTTAATTTTATGCAGGATTTTAGATGAACGATCATCCTTTTAGAAATGTAGATAAATCTGATCTTAATGCAGAAGAACTAAGAAAAATATCAAGCTTCTCAAAATTTGAACATATAATAACAGCAATGGTACATGTAAATATTCAAACTGCATCTCTCTTTTTTATGAGAAGATTGGAGGAGGATTAAGGAATACCCTAAATTTTGCACAGTGTAGATCAGCACGTGAAAAGAACACTCTTTTAAGGCACGCGTAACTGAAGTCCACAAGTGAGAGATCCTGAATTTCCCAGCATACAAGAAGGTCAGAAGGAGAAGAATCATCACTAGTAGAATACACAGAATCATCCAGATAAGGTAGTGGAGTATTCATAGAGGTGATATGATAAGGTTAAAAGGGATTTAAGAATATTAAAATGCTAACAACTTTTAGTTTGAACTTTTTGCAATGTTTTTCATTACTCTTGTTATCTTTACTGCATAATACATCACCTAAAGATATAAGATACTTGGTTCCCACATCAAAATCCCCTGGTTCTTGTGCTATACAAAAATGAGGACGTCTACAGTGGAACTATTAGGAGTTGGAGTTCATACCAGCTTAGAGAGATCAAGACCGGCAAGATTAACTCCTCGGAACCTAACTTTTTCAGACTGTATGCATTTGATGATATCAATCCGAGTCAATTCTGCACCCAATTCTTCATCATCCTTCTTCTTACCTAGAGCAGCTTTAATTCCATCAGCTAGTCCCTGAATCAAACATATGAGAGACAACCATAAAGACAAGTGGGGAAAACAAATTATTTTTATAAGTTAAAGTAATTGTAAAGAGTATATAATCACATGCACTTTTTCAGCCAACGATTTAAGAGAATAAACCCCCTAAAAGTGATTCGCACGCAGAACATAACTACGCTGTTGTGAAGCCAAAGCTTAAAACTGCAGAACACAGACATGCTAGTGATGCGTGTATTGGAATCAAAATCACTCCAATCATACTTACAAGAACTTGGAAATATTCTGCTTCTTGCAAGAGCTCCATGTAAACAGGATCTTTCATAATTGGCACAAAACCATCCCTCAACCAGTTCAAAATATGACGAAAATGTTTGCCATCCCTATCAAGAAAAATGTATTCCTGCCAAGTGTCAATACATCTCATTAACATAACATGAACTCATTAGCATGAAGTTGAAATATGAAAACCCCCCATCAATCACAGCAACACGCAGCCTCCCAAGTTGAAGTCTTGAGGCAGATCACGTCGTGTAATAGTATATTCGCATTTCTAAATTCTGTTATTCTTATATCATCTAAAGCTCCAAAAACTACCCATCCATACCCACATACTTCTAGTCCCTACATTTCATTTGATGCCATATCTACCAGTTCAGAGCTGAGCTGATAAATAACCCAGATTCTAGAATATATTATTATACAAAGGGAAAGTTCACTTTTTAAAAAAGTTATTGAGAAGAATTCTTAACATTCAGTCCGAGATTTCCTTATTTTACCGTCTTCAATCTTCATTCAAATCAAGCATTTAAGTATTCAACCAAGAAATGAAACTTGGTCCAGCTAGAATTTCCATTCAAAAAGGTTGATTATTTGTGTTGAACATAATGTAAAAGTTATCCGGGTTCTATTGTTAAATAGGAAACAGGAACATTAGTGATCAATCACTACCCAAATTCACTCAAAGCAGAACAATCTTTACTATGATATGCCAGATTTCGCAATTCAACGAATCATACCACTGAGAACCCTGAACTAAAGAAATGGCAGAAGTTATAAACGCGGAAGTACCTTGTCAGACTGGTGGGAAATAGTGTGGCGGCCGCTGAACATGGCTGCCAGCATTGAATCCGGCTCACGCAGAGTTAGAGTATCCACCGTTGTGCAGAACTTCTTCCCTCCTGCAAATCAACAATTTCAACTCATTCAAAATGACTTCGCAGATTTGGGAAAACGATAGCAGAATGTGATTGCAAAGCTTACCGATATTGAGATGAACAATCGAAGGAGGATCAGCATTGGAGGAATTCATAATCATTCTCCTTCGATCGTTGGGATTTTTGCCGACGGTTTTTCAGAGGTGCAGCAGTGCTGGTGGGTTTGATCAAGTTAAAAACTGTAACTTAAAATTTGACTAAACGGCTGCTTCACTTTGACGGAAACTTATGCCGTTTTATTAATTTATTAATTTATTTTGATCGACATTTTTGCTCAACTAAAATAAACGGAATTGTACTTAAATAAAAATTCATGTATTAGCTAAACTAAATTAAATTATATTAAAAGTGAAATGAACTAACATAAATTAAACTGAATTGAAAATAATCAGATATGTTGGAGTAAATTAGTTTAGTAGAAGCATTAAAAGTTCGGACAAATTTTATTGTTATATTGCCTATATTTTCCTATTCAATTTTTTTACACAATTTACTATTGCTTTATTTATTTCTATGTGTCTATGTTCGAGTACCCGCCTTTTTTTTTTCTCTAACTACTTGTGTATTCTTAAATTTTATAAACTAATGTATTGTATTGAATTGTGAAACATATCGATTGCTTTTTAGGTATATGAATAAGTGACTCTATAAAATAAAATCACTTTGAAATCATGCAATACTCGCTAAGAATTGTGGTAGAAGATTGATGTTAATTGACATGCCCAACTATTTGCCATTGCCACCACCACCTTTGCAAGCATTGTTACTCAACACCAGTGACTCGCATGATTGTCGCTTTCTCGGTCACCCAACACCATCGCCTCACACACTCAAGTCTCTACCACTTATTATAGTTCTGTATCCCCTGAATCTTCTCTTTCTTGCAGCAAAATTCGCACTCTAACGCCTATATATTCCCTGATGATACAACACTAGAATCCAATGTCTTCATACTAATCTTTGTTGTTATCTCAGATCACCGACTTGAAGAAACTATACAATGTGCATAAAAATATTGAAAGGGGTAATGCTATTGTTTTTCAATTTTTCGTTGTTATTAGTTTTAGTTGTGGGTATGCGTACATATTTGTAAAAATTAATTGTATAAGAGCACTGATAAGAAACTCAGGGAGTGTTAGGTACTTGAAAAAACAATTCGACCATTTTGGCCATCTAGTTTTTAAAATAACAAATTTGAAACTATTATATGAAATGTAAAGCTAAGAGACCAAATTAACCCAAAAACACCACTCAATTCTAGAAAGTTTTATTAATTCATGAGAAAAATATAAACGTGGAGTTACATGTATAAGACATGAAAAATATATAGTGATGTGTATGAGATTTGATTATATGAAGAGTTGAACGAACGTAGGGAAAAATTGAAAAATGAGGATTTTGAAAAAGAATGATAGTGTGATGAGTATTTCTAATCGGGTTCAAAAGGCGATACCCTTGCCCTCACTTTTGATGCTACATATTGATGAGGAGGTAAAATACGACGCTTAAGACTTGTATCTACATAAAGGTGGAAGGGGTTTACAACGCGAGGACTTCCCAAGGGTTACCCATCCTTATACTACTCTAGCCCAAACGCGCTTGGAAATTCTGATGGCACCCGATACGTTAGTGCCACTCAAATCGGGATTGTGTGACTCTATTTGCTCTTAATCGGGTTTGATTGTGGCCCCTCCATACACCATCGTACTTATTTTTATTCATCAAATGTTAAATGATTGTGTGACTCTATGTGCTTTTAATCGGGTTTGATTGTGGCCCCTCCATACACCATCATACTTATTTTTATTTATTAAATGTTAAATAAATTCCATCATATGCTAAATTTATCATAAAAGTTACGGTATAAAAGACTTTTCCTTTTTCATATCTTTGTCTTCTTCGACAACTAGAATACCAACTACTAAAAGTAGCATATATTTCATTAGCATATTTAGTGGTGTTTGTTGTGGCTCTGCTTCTAGTATTTAGTGGTGTTTCAAGTGATTATGCATAAATTTCATTAAATATAACGATAGATATCTCAACAACAAAAGTAGTACTATAAAAAGTTGTAATTGTATAAAAACTAGACGGTGACAGTTGTTTGGTAGTGTACGGAAACAAGGAGAAAAAGGAAAAAAAGAGAGTAGATCTCCCTCCCTCTCTAACAGCTTTACATGCCGTACAAATATTCAAGAGATTCTACGTTGATAAACAAACATGACGTTGAACAAGTTTCAATCTTGGTCAGAATGTTTTGTGGATTTTGAGTTTATGGATATGTTTTGTGGTCAAATTGTAAAAAGATTTCACAATGTTAGGCATTGTGGGGTTGGATCTGAGCTTTACTGGGGATTTCTCGTCCAAACGAACATGATGTAAGTTTGATGCTTTAATCTACTTAAGATTGTCTCAATAGCCTGGGATTTTAATATGCAGTAATTGATTAAATTAAGCCTGAGATCTTAATCTCGTGTTGTATTTTAATCTAGTTTTTATGGTCACCAAGCCCAATATTCTATTTAGATTATGTAGGCTACTTACACTTGAACAGGAGGCTCGTAAACTAGTGCTTACAAAACATCATATTTTCTTCATTTTCAAACATGTCATTCAAACTATTCAAACTTGTTAATCACTTCGCTTTTTCCCTTTAATTTGAGAGATTTTCAGCCTAGAAAAGCATAAAGCAATATTCTTGTATGATTTTGTGATTTAATTGTTGATGATTATTACTGTTGTTCAATTTTGCTTTGATTTGTGGGTGGAATAATTTTGATTGCTTTTAGTCTAAGCAAAGTGTTGCTGAAAATGGGAGTTCTTTTGTAGTTATGTTTGGTTATTCGGATTAATTGTGTGGTTATGGGGTTGGACGAAAAGCAAGGTCAGGGTAAAGCATAACCAATTAGGTAATCAGACTTCTGATGTGTGGTTCATTGTGTTAACTTTTACTTAGACCAATAACATATTAATCAGTATCTATAGGCTTCCCCAATTTAAGCCGTCATAATTATATTAGAAATTTTAAAAATGTCAACTCTAGTAAAATAAATTGTTGATCTAGATGTTATTAAACTAGGTGAAAGACTACTGATCCATGTTGTGTTGTCGAATCACATACCATCAACATTTCTGCTTCACCGAGCTCCTGCCAAACCCAGATCTCCATTTCATTAGTTTAGATCGTGCACACTTAAGCAAACTAATCATGGGAAAGAACCGAACTTTTGCAGGTGGTTTGTATGGTTAAAGTGTAGCTGGTGCTCAATCTTATTAGATCAATTGCAAAAGCGATTTCGTCATTCTCTTTCTGAACATGCAAGAACCAAAGTTAAGCCAACGTGGTTGCGGATCTCACTGATGACATCCAACATCTCAACCTCTACGTGGTAATTTCCAAGATCAACCTAATCGACTCCAACCCGAATGAGTGGTTTGTCAACACCAGTGCTACCAAGCATCACATGTGTCAAAAAAGCCTCTTTTCAAGTTTCGAGGACGTTGAAGATGGCAAATTTCACATGAATATCAGTGCATATATCGATGGTAGATTTAAAGTGGCGGTAGAGAGGTTGTCTGATGATCATGTAAAAACATTGGCAGAATGGTTTGAGGATATAGGTTTTACATCACGATTTTTATAACTATCTCTTTTTTTTATAAAAAAAAAAATGTAGAAAGTAATGGTGATATTGCTAGGGATTATGTCAGTTTGGATGGTTTAAAATATTTCAATTATTAAATAGTGTAGTACAAATATTTTTGTTGCTTATCATAGGATGAAAAGAACTACTTTCTGTACATTTGAAGGTTATTATAATTCTTATATTTATTATTTCAAAACAAATAAAAAGGCACTATAAAGATAATTCCATAATACCAACTCTGCGAACTGCACAAAAAAAAGATGGAAAATTATTATGTCATGCTTGTATCTTATCAACTTCCAATGACATCGTCAACACGTGAAAATTAACTTAAGCGACGACTATTAAAAGCAATTTGTTCAAGTTGCAATGGGTGTGCTTGAACTCACAACTTATTTTTTTTCCTTTGTGAAATAAGACTGAAGACCTTAAATTTGTGATTTATTTATGTTGGAATATTAACTTTATCAAGAATTAAAATTTTCATTATTAGCACAAAATGAATTTAATTAAATTTTCTGATTTGATTTATTACGAGGTTTATAGAAGTCAACCCAAATAAAATGATTTAAATAATCAAAATAAAATCTAATAATCAACATACACCTTAGCAGTAATTATGGTTATCTTGGATTTGATATTTTGAGAGTTAAATAAAGTATAAATGCAGTAATTGCTTGACTAAAATAATTCTAAGGGGGACTAGAAGAATTATTGCTCCGGTCAATAAATAAATTAATTAAAAATATTAAACTACGTAGTTTTGATTAAAACCACCACATAACCACCACAAGATCACCATATTCCGGCGCCTACCATTTTCATATATTCCTTTTTAGCATCTTCTTATTTTAGTTTTTTTTTCTAGATGACAAGAAAAAGTTACGTAAATTTTGCTTTTATTTTGGGATTAAGCGAATGTTTGGGTTCGGAATATTTTTTTATATCATATTTATGGTAGCATGATATTCTACATGCATGGTTTGGACATGTTAGATGTAATATAAACCTCACATTCTTTCTATCGCCAACACACCCTTTCAGGGGTAATATACCGTGCGAACTGAGGAAGCATATTGGGTGGTGTCAGCTTCCCAAGACGCTCAGACCTCCTCCGACTACTGTCAGCCTTCGGATCATCTGAACCACTGCCAAAATTTGACCTCTTACTAGAATTTGGGCGCATTGTTCCCCTCCCCCTAACGGCGGTCAGAGACTAAAGGGAACATCATTGTCAAGGTTGAGAGGATTTAGAGTCTTGGAGACTATGTATACGAGCGCCGAATTAACGTTAATGTTTGCGATTTCAAACATACAGATGATCCATGAGACATATTGTTTCTTGACTCCAACGAATTCAGTAGATCGGTTTGATCAATCTTCAAAGGTAAATTGGGTTTGAGTTTTTGCACAAACCCTAGCACATGTTTCATCCTATTTTTGAAGGTCGAGCTGATGATGAAGACAATGAGTTTCAAGCAGGTATTCAAATCATTTTAATTTTTTCAAGCATGTATTTTATTATTCTATCCCGATTAGTGTCGATGTGTACATAACAATACTCTTCACCGAATCTTCATGGCGGTGAAGAAGCTCGATGCTGACGCAATTCTAGGGATTACATGAATTCAGAGTTGAGCCAATGATGGCGGATGACTAATTCTTGGGATTAAGTTTTATATCTATTATGAATTAACATGTGGTTTTATTTATTTTATTTCTATTTAAACGAAAATCAAATAATAAATATAAATATTAGATTACCAACATTACTGCTATTTACTTTATTCTTTATGATTCAAACATTGCATTTGTGTTCTTTCAAAAAAAAAAAAACATTACATTTGTATTGGTCTTTATTTAGCAAGAGTGAAATTTGATTTTTATAGTGTAAAATGGATGAAATCAAGTCAATAGATTTATGAATATATTGACATGTATATTTGATATATTTAAGTATAATAATTACCATAACACATTATGTATTTTCTCTAAATTTTGTTTGTGTATTATTTAAGATTGAATTATTCAACATATATACTACCAACTAATACTTTAGAAATCAATTACTACATCAAGACGATATTAGTGTATCTCTAAGAATCAGATTCACGATACGAAACAAGAAAGAAAACTAACCATTCCTTAATTTTTAGTGAAAAACATTAACAAAATATTTTGTATAAGAATATTTAAAAAATATAAGAGTTTAGATATTTGGAAAATAAATATATTTTTATTTCAAACTTTGTAATATATTGGATGGGGATTTCGGAATATTTTAACATATATAAATATTAATAATTATACTACAAATTTTGGAATATATTTGATGGAAATATCGGAATAGTTTGACATATTTAATTTTTTAACAAATTTATAATATAATAAAATATTATAATCAATTTCATCTTGTCTACCTTTTTGTGACAATTATATCTTCTTCTTTTTTTGAGGAATATGATAATTTATTTATATCTAATTGTGTAAAGAGTGATATTTTAAAAAAATTATTTAAAGAATAAATATCTAGAAAAAAAAACGAGATAAGCATATGAGGCAATGACCTTACTTTTCATATTTTGGAGGTTTTAGTTTTCTAATTAGAAATAAAATTCTATATCAAATCATTTATTATTAGTACAAATTTTTAGTATAATTTAAATTACATTATCAAGTGTTAATCATAATAAAATCAAAATTATCATGAAATATTATTGTTACTTATCATAATAATATTATAAATTTCAATTTGTCTTGTTAATTACAGTTAAACCTCGATAAATGAATATTCGATAAATGAATAACCTCGCTAAATAAATAATTTTTCGCGGTCCCCACTTGGGCTAAGGGGCTAAATGAATAATCTCGCTAAATGCATTAATGAATAATTATTTTAAAATCTTTAAAAACCCTATGTAAATATAAATGAATAATCACCACATTTCATAAGATATACATGCATTAAAAAAAATTCTAATCAATAATTTTCATAAAATAAATCATTCCCTTATAAAAAAAAAATGTCAATATCTTTTTACTCTTTTTTCCAGTCAAAATTCATCTCATCCTTGATGTTTTCTAGAGCAAACAAAACTTCGGGATTATTCTGCTCGTGTTGTAGACTCTAGATATTCCATACAATGCATACTATGTATCTTATTAGTAGTTTTAAATACAATGCACATTTGTACATTTTTGGACTTAATACACATACATACAATTCATGTAATACTACTGTCTAAATGAATATATTATTCATTTATCGATAAATGAATAAATTATTCATTTATCGATAAATGAATAAATTATTCATTTATCGATAAATGAATAACCTCGCTAAATGAATATTTTTATGATGGTCCCAAGAGTATTCATTTATCAAGGTTTAACGGTATCATCATTATTTCACCTTAAGCTTAGTTCACCCACATCTTCATAAAGTTGTTTAATAAGTGATCAAATATGTTGTACGGTAACATCACGCTAGTAATCTTCAATTATTTTTCTCAAATGAAAGTCAACTTTAAAATATAATTGTCTCTACTTTAAAATATCCATTTCATTTAAAAACTCTTAAATTTTCAAATATAATTTATTATTTAACTACCTTACATGATTCTCACATCATAATATTTCTAAGATGAAATGTTTGTTTAGGTGTATGATATGTAGTCAACACTTTCATTTTTTTTAATTCAAAATGTACAAGTAGAGAATATTATAAACAAAAATGTCATCAAATGAAAATAATAAGTTTTTAAATAAATTAAATATATATAATAAATAAAATAAAATGAAAATGGCGCACGTGGTAATGGGATTTGTTCGAAACCGGTGAACGAAGGTAGAGTGGTGGGTAGGTGTGACTAGAGATGCCATTGGTTGTCGTCACCTAACCTTTCTGTTTTTCCATGGTTTTCTCTATTTAATATCGTTCCCGTCAATACCATTTGTGTTTCTCAATTCCCAGTTTCAAAAGGGACTGCTTGACTGACTGCCTCCATTCCCATTCCTGACGTAGGTACGATTTTAGCGCATTCTTTTACATATATGTATGTACCTTTTTTTGTTGTTTCAGATCCTCATTGGTAGAAATTCATTATTTTTTTTTCATCACACAGGGTCCTCACCATGGTTCTCTTCGATTCATCCGAGGCCCAGATTTTGGGTGTTGCCATTGCCGTTGCTGCTGTTGGAGCTACTGCATACTACCTCTTCTACTCCAACAAATCTAAAGGTCTATCCTTTTCTGTGTATTTGTTTGATTGGATCTTTTTTGATTGGATATGGTTGCTTTTTTTGCTTGCCCATCTGGCAAGATCGGATTTTTATGGCTCGTGTTAGTTGATTTTAATTGTGTTCATGCAAACTAAAACCGGTGACTGGTGTATTCTTTGGGTCTAAATGGGAGTTTTGTTGTTGTTTTTGGATGAACAGTTTGCTTGAATGCCGAGAAATTCAAGAAGTTCAAGCTTGTGAAGCGCACTCAGCTGAGTCATAATGTGGCGGAGTTCAAGTTTGAACTCCCAACTCCCACCTCTGTATTGGGTCTCCCGATTGGACAGCATATCAGCTGCAAAGGTGTTGATGCTCAAGGTGAAGAGGTCATTAAGCCCTACACTCCAACAACCTTGGACACTGATGTTGGGCATTTCGAACTAGTTATAAAGGTGTGTATATCATGTTAATAACGAGTTATATTTGTTTTGAAGATTTTGCTTTGGCTGTAGTTAAGTCTGATTGTTCTCTTTTAAAATCAAAACAACTAGATGTATCCTCAAGGAAGGATGTCTCACCATTTCAGAGAGATGCGCGTTGGTGATTATATGGAAGTTAAAGGACCTAAGGTCAGATCTCAGTCTCTATTTATTTTATATTTTGCGTGCAATGCTTCTCTTTAGCTCACTTATTGTTATGTTGTAGATGTGAGGAGTTCTTCTTTTATTAGTTCTCTACTGTTTGTGACTCACTTGTATGAATTTCGAAGTTTATTTGCCAATAATGGACTAAACATGTAATCATAAAATCTTCTTCAGGCACTTAGAAAAGTGTTTGCTTTACTATTAGGTGTTAGATGACAATTTGTATTTCCTATCTATTTTTTGACATCTTATTTGCATTTTCTGTGCCAGGGTCGCTTTAAATATCAACCTAATCAAGTTAGAGCTTTTGGCATGCTTGCTGGAGGTTCTGGTATTACACCTATGTTTCAGGTATACTTCAATGCTCATTCAGATGTTGTTTCGGATTTGGTTTTGGTTTGACACTATGTTTTTGAGATGGCACCTTTCTTCATGTAACCTGACTTGCTATTTTTGTCATCTCTAGGTTGCTAGAGCTATTTTAGAGAACCCAGATGACAATACAATGGTGCATCTCATCTATGCCAATGTTGCATATGAGGACATCCTATTGAAGGTAACTCCTTTTGTTGTATGTACTGTTATGATTATCACAGTGCTAATTGTTGCACTCCAATTGATAGGTTCTGTTTTCATTTTTGCTTAAGTTAGATCACGAGTTTATACGTTCAAATGCTCTTGTATGTTTTTTGATTTATATCTGATATTTTATGGTAATCTGTAATTGGTCGGCCCAAATTATTGTTACTTTTTTCCTTTTTGTCTTTGAGGCATTCACAAACTTGAAGTTAGGAGATAATAAACTCCATCCAACTAATCTGTTGATAAGCACCGATAAACCATACTTTTTTGCAATTATAATCTAAAGGTTATCTTAATAATGGGAGGTTAACTTACTTGAATGAATGGGTAATATGCATAGCATCAGCTGTTTCAGATTCAGGACTCCCTAGTGATCTCACAGTAATGCTTACTATATTTGTTACCATTTGATTTTTCTGCAGGAAAAGTTGGATAATATGGCAGAGAAGTATTCTTCTCGCTTCAAAATCTACTATGTACTGAATCAGGTTAGTCCTGTGCCTAGCTGTTCCATAGTGTTTCTCAGCCAATTGAATTGCTTGTTCTATCTTTTGTGAGTAAGTTGGTTTGTGAACTGATTTTTTAAATCATAAAAGCTACTTGTTAACCACTTAACCAGTGTATGTCTCTTCTTTGCTACAAAAAATTGGTACTAAATGTTTCTTTCTAATCATGGAAACTAGTAACAGCCATTATTGCTGTCTAGTGTTTGTTGCTTTACAACTATGTGCACGAATGAAGAGTTAAAAGTATAAAAACAATGTTCGAGAGTAAAGAACTATCCAAGCCAGTACTGTAAATCATGTTAGCTTCAAATAGTAAGATACAACTAAAAACTCCTTCCTTCAAATTACAGTCAGCTACCTAGTAAGGCCTAATGGACTTGAATTTTAGGATAGACAGAGGACTATTGACATATTATAACATATGATGGCTGGAACTTAGCCAGTTAGCCTATGCTTCTCAGGTTTGCATGTTATGGTCTGTGAAGGTCCTTTACTGGTTCATTTTCTGCTCAACTCTAAGCAAACTTGAGGTTATAGGGGAAAATAAAATTTTCAATGGACTTCATGGTCTTAACCTTTTTCTATAAATGTTATGATGAAGTAACTACAACCAGCAGATTCTGACCTCTCCATTTCTTTCTGTCTAACTGAGCAGCCTCCTGAATCTTGGAATGGTGGTGTTGGCTTTGTCTCCAAGGAGATGATTCAAGAACATTGCCCTGCACCAGCATCTGATATTAAGGTAAATACGCAGTGATATCCTTTCCTAGAAGAACACTCTGACGATATCAGAAGTTATAGAGTAATAATAGTCTTAATATTCATTTTATTAATGTGGCTGCCTTTTCAGGTCCTGAGATGCGGACCCCCGCCAATGAACAAGGCAATGGCTGCTCATCTTGAAGCTCTTGGATATAGCTCAGAGATGCAGTTCCAGTTTTAAATACGATTGTTTTGGGAGCAGTGGGTTATTCTGTTTACTGGAATGAAAGCTGCGGCTTCAGTTTTTACCCCAATAGTAATGCTCAGTAGTTCTATTATATCTGCAACAACTTGGTTGGAACAGTTTCCTGCCTCCGGTTGCTTCAAATTTTAATTTCATAATAATGAAGGTTACGTGATTTTATAAGACATTTAGACCAAGTGCAGTAGCTTTGTTTTATATCAGTTTTAAGGCTTGCTTGGAAGGTTTCACAGTAGCAAAAATGTGAAGGTGAGATGAACACATCCCTAGAAGATGAGATGAACACAATTATTGCAGTTATGCTTACAGTAAAATGAAAATAAAACTCAACAGCAGCACATGAAAAGATCAAATGTCAATAAAGTGGATATATGCATGCATAACCTTGATTCTAGATGTACCATTGGAGAAATGAATATAAAATCACCCAATTTTGCAAACTACACAAAGGAGTATTGTACCAAAGTCACAACTCCAACTCATAAACCTCAAGTTCAGTGCACACTTTCCCTCACATCAGTCGGTCACCTTTACAATCTTTTGTGCTAAAATGACTTGTTTGAAAACAGATGTAAAACAAACACATCAACATCAACTTTATTCCAGCACAGCCTAAGTTGTGAATGTGAATGTGAACACTCAGCAATACATTTCTTTAATATCACTGTTGCAATAAGAGTTAGACATTAGAGACAGCAGAAAAGTTAATCCAGCCACAATGCCATATACTGTAGTAGTTCCACATAAAAATTTATCCATTTACTAGACATTATATAACTGGTTGCATCATGTGCCTAGTGCAAGCTTAGCTATTCATTCCTAACGGCTAACAGTGCAAGCTTCGAAAGCCAGTCAAATCAGGCATACACCGAGTTTTTCTGCATGATCGTTTTAGAAAGCATAATGCTTAAAAAATCTACCACACAATAAACAAAGCAATTCCAAATTACAAATCTATAACATACTCCCTGATTGTTAAACTCTCACACAGCATTACACTAGTGTAGACAGAACAAGTATAAAAGTACAGAAAAACAAATATATATCAACCACAACTAAAGACAACATCTTTAGTAATTAACTCACTGTCTGATTGCAATTCAGAAAAATGCAGTATGTATCCTTTGACAATGTTACAGATTCCTTTTAACTTGATCCGGAAAAACATTTGAACTGAAATGAATTTATCATTGAAATGAAATGTCTATTAATTGGACAAAATATACAAAGAGGTTCCATTGTTTTTTGGGCTAAACTCTAAGCTAGGATACAAAGATTATTTTGCCCTAAAGATTACCTAGCACTAAGCCCTAGGCTTGCACAAAACTGGCCAAGATCATCCAACTGCTTAACACACCTGTTTGGGCGACACACTCTCAGATATTCATCATGAGAGAAGACGGATTTTCGCTTGTTGCTGGCAGCTTGGTTCGGTTGCTTCCGTCGCCCCATTTCTTCCAAAATCCGGGCAAGCTCTTCTTCGCCCTTTTCTCGCCACTTTCTAGCCTCCTTGGCATAGTGTTCCGCATCGGGTTCGCGCCAGCTGCAATTGGGCTTGGGCATAGGTTTTGGAGGCGGTGGTGGTGCCTCGCGGCAGGGCGATGGTGCTTTTGCCTCGTCGGCAGTAGATTCCGCATCGGGGCAATTGGGCTTGGGCATATCCGGCGGCGGTGGTGCTTGGCGCCTGGGCCGTGGTGCTTGGCGCCGGGGCCGTGGTGCTTGGCGGCGGCGCGATGGTGCTTGGCGGCGGAGCGGTGGTGCTCGGCGGAAGGATGAGAGTGAGAGAACGGCGTCGAAATCACGCCTCTTCTCGGCGTCCAAGAGAAGACGGTAAGAGTCTCTGAGCTGCTGAAACTCCCTGTTTGCTTTCTGGGTTTCATTTCTTGGACGTTTGTCGGGATGGACTTTCAATGCTCTGAGCTTGAATGCCTTGGTGATCTCACGCTCATCAAGATTCGCCCCTTCTTCTCCGGTCGGAAGACCCAGGACAAGGTAATGGTCGATGAACGAATCCGCCATCTTTTAATTTTCTTGTTTCTGATGAATTAGGTTTTCAACAGAAGAAGATGAAGAAAAGAACTGCAGATGAGTTTGGGGTGTGGATTTGGTTGATATTTATAGGCGGAGCGGAAGGAACCGACTCGACTGGGAAAACCCGAATCGATGGAGGAATGGGAAAATTAATTAATTTCCCTTTTTTTTATTTAGAGATTTCGGTCCTTTTTCCTTTTTTTTTTTTTTTTTCATTGAGACTCATTTCTTTTTTATTTTTTTCTGAACAAAGACTCTCATTTCCTTAATTTGAAATTCAAGAGGTGTTTTTCTGATTGAGATTCATTTATTTATTTAATTTGACTATATTAATTTAACAAATTAAACTATGCATCCTAATTTATGATCTACTTTTCGTTTTCATATTTCGTGTTTTCTATTAATTCAAATTCTCATATACAAACTACTCATACAAATCTACTATCATGTCTAAGAGTAGGCTGACAAATAAAAAACCATACCTAACTTAAATGAAATTATATATTAATATGTTTAACTAAATCACAAAAATATAAATATATTTTTTAACTAAATTGAATTGAAATAAGTTTAAAATCATTTTGGGCTAGGGCTATACCAATAATCCGGAACATATTCGGGGTACTTCCTCCTCTTCGATCAACCCCGAGAATATAATTACGAACAACGTAACAATGGTTAATCCCAGGGCCGGCCCTAGATATTTGGAGGCTCGAACCCAATGTTTTTTTATACAAAGGATCCTAATAGAGATTTCGATAAAATTTCAATTGTCCATACAATGGTGAAAATCGGTTGCAAAAGAATTTCAATATGTAAGGGATAAAATTAATTAAGATTAATTAAAATGATGAGATTTTTTTAAAAAATGAGACCCTTATTTTTGTCCATTTAGAAAATATAGGGGTTTAAAGAATAATTTTTTTAAAAAGATATACTAAATCTAATTATTTTTTATAATAATGAGACCCTTATTTTGACCCATTCAATTTAGGGGTTTGAAGATCAATTTTTAAAAGAAGATACACTAAATCTGTTTTTTTTTTTTTTAAATAGGGCTATATTTTAACCCATTTTTTAGGGCTTGAACCGCAGGGCTACTTATTTCACCTATTGGGTCGGGTCTGAGTAATCCTATGATTGGGGGATCGGGGATAGGACAAGGTCAAGGTCCTCCACATGGGGCGAACCCGGTCTTCGACCCCAATGGGATAAACCCCGATGCTAATTCAAGAAGGGTAACCCTCGGAGTTAACCTAAATGGGCAGAACCCTAGGCATAACCCTGGACCTCCTAATCATGAAGTACCAAAAATCCACAGTGGCAGACCAATGAGGTCAAAAGACATATTCAACAAAGTGCGAACTTGCCGAGGCAGCAGTAAACTTTGCATTAACAAGTGTGGAGACAACAAAACATCGGGATCTATCCTCAAAATCCTAACTATGGAATGTATCCGCATTATCAGCATCTTGGATGATTACCCCAATACCCTTTGATTTTTGGTAATAGGGATCAGGTCGAGATGAATCAACAGTTAGAAAGGATTTTGAGAACACATGGGGAGACCGCACAATCTCCATTTTCACAAATCATCATGAACTTTCCTCATGATAGCTTCAAAAAAATTCCAGATCACTTTTGCATCGTCGAGAATCATGTTTGTGTGGCTTTTGATGTATGCAAGAAAAATATGGTTGCATTCTAGAATATATAAGTGTACAAATCTTAATAGAATATTAGTGCATTGTAAATGCATCCTTACAAATTATGTTTTAGCCTTTTCTTTTTCTTCTTTACTATCCGTTATTTTCAATCCCATTTTGATATCTTTTTCGTCAACTATAATAGAGTGTCCTATACGGAACTTTAAAAGGCACTATATTTGACTTGAAATGGCCAAAATCTTTACCATGGTCTGGTATTATTTATTTTTCAAAAACTTTTCCTATGAACTAGGATCCAAAAGGCATTCCTCGTGCAACAATGCAGGATGATGTTTTAAAGTAGGGACAAAGGCACGTTGTTGTTTGTTGTTCGAATGGCGGTTCCAAAATGCACCGCAACGCGGCCTATATCCAGAATCGAACAGCAACTTGTTGCAATCAAAACGCAACGTGTTAGGTTTAGGTTATACCATAACATCAGCTTTTCATGCAACAGATGGCCGTTGAATAGGACGTCTAAGTATAGGTATCAACTTACTATACTCAATGAAAGGAAGATTTCCCTCAAAGTATAATGACTAAAATTGAGAAATCTCAAAACATTAAATTTTCAACGAACTTTGGATTGAACTAAGTATCATCACATAGTCAGACAATAAAACTACTAATAAGAGTATTTGAATAATTTGCAAAGATGCATTTACCCCGCACTGCTATGCTACCAATATTTGTACAATTTGCCCATATCTAAACAAGATGGTAATTCACAGTGCAACAGTGTAGCTGGAATCACTTGTTGAGACTCATACCTAAATTCTTTACCATTTTAGCTAATTGAAAGTCAAGCACTGTCAACCTGCAGAAGAACAACAAAGAATAAACGATCAACAATCCTCCCCCTAAAAAAACACAATCAGCGCACAAGGTAACTAACAATCTACCAGGTGTCAATGATCATCTCAAGAAACAGCAAACAAGAGAATATGTATTGAACTAAACAGAAGTATACCTAAAGTCGCTACTATATTAGCTAATCAAAATTCAATCACCCGTCAACCTGCAGAAGAACCACAGAAAAAATAAGCAACAATCCCAAAAAAAAAGTTACAATCAGCACACAAAGTAAACAACAATCCATCAGGTGTCAATGATCATCTCAAGAAACAGCAAAGAAGACAATCTGTAATGTTGGAACATTTATAGTAAAATGAATTCATAGTATATATGAGGAGTATGATACACAAATAAGGATATCAATAATGTGAATGGTTGCATCAATTGATCAATTGTGGGGTTTGAGTGTATGTATACTCGAGGATACATAAATAAGGATATCAATAATGTGAATGGTTGCATCAATCAACATAGCATTCAATGTAGCATGCAAGAGTTGAATATATCTCTTTGTAGAGTTGTGTCTATACAAATCATATGAAGAGTGATATCCTTACAAATCACTCCCTTTATAAGGAGTAATAAGCCACATTTATGAGAAACTGATCAAACAATTAGAAATACAAGTTACTTTACTTGCTTTGGAAATAGTTTCAATATATATATATATATATATATATATATATATATATATGCAAACTCTTGTGTTATTGTAACTTGATAACATCTAAGATTCTATGTGATCTTCTGCTTATCTCAAAAGAGTTACCGTGCAACCTGTTGTTTTTAGTGGTTTGGTAAATTTCCGGTTGCCATACAACAGCCAAATTCTGCACTAACATGTACTCAACTGAAACCGAAGTATACAAGTGGATGTAATGAATTCTTACTTAACTGAGCTTGCAACATTATTTCAACTTCCACTATATCTCTTGTCAATTGCAATTTCTCCTTTTGAAACCTGAGCATTTTATGTAGTCGCTCCATTCATCCGAGATCAAAGGTTTTGTCATCCTATATTACATTTCAAAAGAATTAGGTACAAACGTAAAGGTTGGTATAATGATTTAACCTAATCACACATACCTCAACACCACCTATATCCAAGAGATATTCACCCCTAAGATTCTTCTTTTTCATCTCAACATCATCAATTTTGAAGATGAGGTATATTTCCAGCGATTGAAGGTAAAGCTCATTCAGCTTATCTAACTCATTAAATTTCGCGTGACACCGTTTAGCCTTCAACTAAATTAAAAAATATATTGTTGTGTCAAGGGGAAGTTGTCATGATAGTTGGATTTATAAACAGTTTTCCAAACCTCTTCGGCCTGAATGTTTGCTTGGAATTTTTCATCACTTTCTTCTTCGTCTTTCCTCATCCTCGCTTTCTTCTTCCCCTTCATTTACTTCACTTTCTTCTTTTGTTTTTCTTTTCAGCCGAGTTTGTCTTCTTTCAAAAAATGAAAAACATAATATTAACATTATTAAGCTCAGAAATACCATCACTAATATCAAGATTATATATGAACCCAATATCAACATTTAAGCTCAGAAATACCATCAATAATATCAAAATTGTATTTGAACATAATAACAACATATAAGCTCAGAAATACCATCAATGATATCAAGGTTATATTTAATGTTCATCACTTAATCTTCATCACTTTGCACTTTGCAAAAGAATTGAATACCTCCGTTCTTCATTCTCCGGTGAACCGAGAAAGCGGAACAATCTAGAGTAACTATACCACAAAAGGTTTAACTCTTTCCACTACACATTACCCCAACTAGCTATATTACTATATCATGTGTTATAGCAGCATTTGAACAATGTTGCTCGAAATGAAGACGCGGGTTCATTTTAACTTGATATTGTAAAATATTTGAACAATGTTGCAAAGCATTTATAAGATGTGAAGAAACATGGAAACAAAGAGAAAGGGATGTAATATTCCACTATTAATTGGACAAAAAAATACATAATAGATGTTCCATAACAAAATTCTAAGCTAGGAAATACAGAGAGATTACCTAGCACTAAGCCCTAGGCTTGCACAAAACTGTTGAAGATTATCCAAGTGCTTAACACATCTGTTTGGACGACACTTTCTCAGAAATTCATCATTAGAGAAGACGGCAATGGCTTTTCGCCATTTTGCTAACAATATATATTAAACTGGACTGAACTAACATAATTTGCACTTTTTGTGGTAAAAATAAAACAAACATTAGTGAAAATATAACTAATTGAACTGAACTAAATTGATATGAATTTTAATTTATTTTTCTAGAATTAAACTGATTTTTTTTAAAAATACTAAATTAAACTGAAATAATGAAAATTTTATATAACTGCCCTATTGTTTTTACAAAAAATGTTGAAGAGAACATGGACTAAGTTAAAAGAGAGCAAAATTGTCCCAAATTGTTTTATTCCAATCCGAGGGGAAATTTGTCATTATATATGTAAAGAATGATGAAAATATCCTAGTCAACGCTAGTCAACTAATCAAGATTTTAGTTTTTAAAGTTTTCATCAATCAAGGACTACGATATGAATTAAGAGTTACGGTAAGAGTTACCTAAGAACTCATAATTATGTCAGAGTTTACCCTGATACTTTTCTAAACCATTTTGCTAGATCTGATTTCCTTTTGTTGTGATTTATATTAGGGCAAAATACTTAGATGACCCATAGTTTTGGTTTATGTAAAAATATAACTCTTAATTTTGAGAAACTCGATTGGCCAGAATGTTACAAGTACATTCAATTATTCATAATCAAACCATTTTCTTGATGGTAAAAGGATGCGGGATGAACTCTAATTTTTGCATGCTTCCTGATGCCCAGAGGCTTGTGATCCAGAGCAACAACAAACACTTGACACTTAAACTTGAATGTCATCTTTTTTTTTTTTTTTTTGATAACACATATTTCATTTCATATCAAAACGGTACAAGAGGTAAACTGTTCAAGGAGGTAGCACGAACGTACTCTTCTTGAACAATTAGTCTGTCTACTTTTACACACATACTTTAACGAAATTATTCAAAAGAAATTTAATATCTTGCACTAGACTATTCAGTTCCCACGGAGCTACTGCATCTTCATCACAAAGGAGATTTGTGAGAATCTGTAAATCAGTTTGTAGGTGCATTCCTTGACCACAGATCGGAGGAATTTGGCTTAAAGCTTTCCAACACGCATACAGCTCCGCATGAAGTGGGGAGAAAGCTGAAAATCTATGTTGATCCTGCACAAAGAAACCATCATGTGTATTCCTGAGCACACATGTCCATGTTGCTGCTGCCGATCCTATTTCTTTCTTGAATGCCCCATCAAATTTTATCTCCCAATATATCTGGTCTGGTGGCCAATGGTGGGCTTGTTGCCTTTCTTGTGAATATTGAGAGTGCTGTGAAATCTGTACATCCTCTATATCTGTTGAAGATCCCGTTCTAGCCATGTCCTCCACCGCCATAGCCACCACTTGCTGAGGTTGTAAAATCATGTCTTCAAAGATTAGACAATTTCTATCTTTCCATATATTCCAAATGAGACATACACTTAGTAGTATGTCATCTTCATGTGGAGCTGAGTCAAACCATTGCCAAAACCAAGATCTGAAATCAGCAACCGGATTCGCATGAAAATCGAAGCCTAATCTTGAAGTCCTCCATACTCTTCTTGCGTTTTCACAGGCTAAAATGAGATGTGTGATGTCTTCTTGCCCTAGACCACATCTTTGACACATGGGGGAATCTATGCACTTCCTTAGCCACAGAACTTGTGCCGTGGGAAGACCATTCTGCAAAGCCCTCCATACACCAGTAATAATTTTTAGAGGAAGATTTAGCCCCCAAAACCTGCTCCACCTTTTATTTGAAATTGAGAGTTGATGGTGTAGATGAGCCTGTAGTTTCCTATATCCCTCTTTGACTCTATATCTTCCATCATGTGAACCTTCCCAACGGAGATGATCCTTTTGTTCCATTAGTTGAGGAACATGAATCTTCAAAATCCGTGACACTGCTGTAGCTGGAAACAAAGCTCGCAAAAGTGGCATCCTCCACTCCCTCTGTTCTGTAATCAAATGTTTCACTTTTAAATCTGAGTGTTGCGAAATATGTACCTGCTGAGATATTGAATTAGAAATCCCTGGTATCCATTCATCCGTGACTTGAATGCTCTCTCCGTTACCAACAATCCATTTTAGACCGGGTCTAATCAGTTCCATTCCCCACAAGATTGACTTCCATCCCCATGAATCCTGGCTTCTAACCTTCACTTCTTTGAACAACTTGTGTCTGCAGTATTTCTTCAAAAAGAACTGCGAAAAAAGACATTGTGTCTCTGAAATTATCTTCCATGCATGTTTAGCTAAAAGAGTTTTGTTCATGTCCCTTGATTTCCTTAAACCTAAGCCACCCTGTGTCGTTGGCCTACACATCTGATCCCATGACATCCAATGCACACAGTTTTTCTCCATCTCCCCAGCCCATATAAACTTTGCTGTCATCCTATCTATTTTATTCAAAACTGATACTGGTATCTTGAAAATCCCCATCGGGTAGGTAGAGAGAGCTGAGATGGTATGCTTGGCCAGAGTTATTCTTCCAGCTAAACTGAGGTATTTCGTCTTCCAAGTGTCATATTTCCTTCTGACCCTAGTAATAAGCTCCCCAAACACTATTTTTTCCTTCTGCAAGGTTAAGGTTTATGCCTAAATATTTAGACCCTATTCCTTGGGCCATGAATATTTAGTGTATACCTTAACAAGCTCTCTTCTTCGTGACTGGCATTTAGGCTAACCTGCAAGGATGATTTGTTGAAATTTATCCTTTGGCCTGAGAACCTTGCAAAGTGATCTAGTGCCGAATGAAAGTATCTTTGGTACTGGCATTTCAGAAAGATAATGCACTCGTCTGCATACATCAAATGAGTAATATCTGGTACCCCCCGACCACAAGAGTAACCCAGAGCCTGTGCGTGTGATATCCCAAGCTTTGATTCCAGAAATCCTGATAAGAATTGCTGACAGATAATGAACAAATAAGGAGAAAGAGGACACCCTTGCCTTAATCCTCTTATAGGTGTGAAGAAAGGCATGTTCCTTCCATTTATACTGAGGGAGTATCTCACTGTTGTGACACTCTTAAGAATCAGGGCTATCCATGTATCTGAGAAGCCAAAAAACCTAAGTGCCTCTTACAGGAACTGCCATGAAACTCTGTCATATGCTTTGCTCATATCCAGCTTCATAGCTACTAACCCTACCTTTCCTTTCTTGTGCTTTCTTAGTTTCTCCATCATCTCGTGTGCCATCAACACATTTTCCCCTATCTGCCTGTCTTTCATAAATCCCGCTTGATTTCCTATGATCATGGAAGGTGCAAGCCTCCTAACCAGAACCTTTGCCAACAACTTATACTTTACGTTACATAAAGAGATTGGCCTATAGTCCTCCACAAATTTTGCTCCTGGCCTCTTAGGAATCAAGACTATATTGGTATCATTCCAATCCTGAGGTAAAATCTGACCTTGAAGTATGGCCATAATTGCTGATTCAATATGATTCCCCACTGTATCCCAGTGTGTTTTGTAGAACCTTGCAGGTAAACCATCAGGTCCTGGAGCTTTCCAAGGCTTCATATTCTTCAAAGCATCATATATTTCTTTTGATTGAAAAGGTTGAGCTAGTGCCTGCAAGTCTTGCTGAGTGAGCCTCGTGGTAGTGTGATTCATGCAATCCGCCATTCTTATTACATTGCAAACATGAGGTGGATAGGCATCTTTGTTGATTGCAGCCCACTTATGATAAAAGGCCGAGTTTCTATCTCCCTGTCTGCCCCATGTATTTCTTGCTCTTTGCTACCAATAATCAGATTGCTTATTCATGAGATCAGTTAATTCTGCTCTAACTTTCTGTTCCAGTTGCTGAATCTGCAACGTCTGTGGATTGCTTTGCAAAGCTTGAAGCTGCTCGGTGATCTTCTTGATCTTGTTATCTATGTTTCCATATGCTTGTCTACTCCAGTTACACAAGTGCTCCAAACTATACTTCAAAACTTGAGATAGGTGTTGAGGATGAGTGGTTTGTTCAGAATGTGGTCCAAAATGCTGCCAAACTCTTCTTATTATCTGTGCTGCTGCATCAGTGTTAGCCCAATATGCCTCGTATCTTTTGTGATGCACTCTAGGTTGCAATGTTGGAGTAAATTCCAATATAATTGGACTATGATCAGATTCCACCAAAAGCAGCGTTCTGGTGTGCATTCGAGGATAGAGCTGTCTTGCTAAAGTATTAGCAAAAGACCTATCTAGTCTCTCAAAGATACATTTATCTTGTTTTCTGTTATTAGTCCAAGTGAACCATTGTCCCATATTGGGAACCTCTTGAGCATCTAGACCAACCATTAAATTTACCAGTCCCACGCTAGCCTGGTCATGAGTAAATGGTAATCCCCCAATCTTATCAGCTTGACTTAGTACCTGATTAAAATCTCCAACTATTACCAAGGGGCAAACCATAATGTTGGGAAGTAAGGTAATACTCTCCCAAACCTGCATTCTTAAGCCACTTTCAGGATGCCCATACAGAAACAGTTGAAACCATTCAACTCCCACACTACTGTTGCATCTAGTGAAAACAAAGTTGCCACTACTAGTTATCACTTCAGTCTTAACTGATGAGTTCCAGAACAAAGACAATCCCCCAAAAAGGCCTACCGAGTTTACTACAAAGGCTGATGAAAAATATGTACATTGTTGTCACTTCCTGATTTCCTCTTCCTAAATCTTGGTTTCCATCAAAATAAGAACATCGGGCTTGTGTTCCTTAAGCAGACGCCCTAGCATCTGCCTCGTAGAGGCACTCTTCATGCCTCTACTATTCCAGCTAATTGTCCTCATGGTTGGTTTTGCGGTTGTTTTGGGACAACCGCCTGCAAACCCTGTCTTACTGTCATCAACTGGTAACATATAACCATCCATGTCTGTATTCTGAACTCTCTGCCTCTTGGCTTCCAGTACCTCCTTACATTCTTGGTTTTTCCTTTCCTTGTCCTTGTACTTCCTCTTGGTGGATAACTTGAGCTCGAACTGCTCTGGAACAGAACCTCTTATGTTTATCACTAGGGGTGTGCATTTGTTGTTATCCGCCCCGTCCCGCCCCGCCCCGCCCCATTACTAAATTATCCGCGGGGCGGGGCAAATTATCCATGGGGCACGGGTAATTTTATGGATCAATCCAAGCTTAATGTGTTGTAGTATGTGATAGAGAGACTAAACTCACTTTCTGTTGAACTGCTACTGCATTTGAAATCGAGAATTGTTAATCAGTTGATTGCACTGCAACAACTCATTCCCACTTGATTGCACAAGTGCGATCAGTTTACACGAATGGATACAAATGGTCACTGCTTCCCAAGCTTCATTTCCAGCCAAAAGAAAATTAAAGTCTGTCCTAACTATTAATAGTTATATTCATCATCACAAACAGTCAGTAGCATTATTATATTTAAAATTTTATAATAACGGCTAAATTTATTAATGATTAAAATAAATAATAATGACCTTAAATATTATTCATTCTAACGATCATGTGTGTTAACATTATTAATTTAAAAATGGCTATAAATGCATTAGCTAAATGGTAAATTTTATAACATTGCTGATTATAATATTCATACAGTTAAAAATATATTTCAATAAATGTGCTATCCATAATAATCTATAAATATCTTCGCGTTATAATTAACCAAAATTTAATTTAATTAAATTTAATTGAATGGACCAAAATTACATAATTAACCAATTCAATTGAAACCAATTGAAAATCTGAAAATAATGACGAAAACAGGTCTAATTGAATTTGAATAATACATATATAATCAAACAAAATAATAAATTAGCATTAATTAAAATAAAGAATAAATTTTGTTTACGTTCAATAAATAAAAATAGTAAAAATGGTGCAGAAGCCGAGAACATTATTAAAATTAAATAGGGGAAAGCTCATAACAGTATTTCATTATGGTTTGCCGTGTACTTTCATATTTGAATCTGGTTTTAAACTTGTTCGGAGTACGAGGCATATCCGCATGGATTTTTTATATCATGGGGCAAATGGGGTTTTTAATGGATATTATCCATGCTTTTGCGCCGCCCCGCTCCGCCCCGCAGATAATGTTATCCGTCCCGCCCCATGAATATTTTTAATTGGGGCGGGGCGGATACTTAGATCGATCCGCGGGTACCCTAATATGTGCACACCCCTAATCACTACCATAATCAGCTTGTTGAAATACCCCTGCCTTTGTTTTATAACCCAACAGTTCCCCACAAACCTTGCTAGAAGTATCTCTATCTAATGCAGCCGATAAATTTGTTTTCCACCCTTTATAATTTATGTCTTTTGATCGGAATGTTGATTTACCTTTTTGTTCAACTAAAGGGCTTGGCCTGAGAACCTCTGTAGGTGTGTTAGAATGTTTACTAAGGGCAAGCTCAGCTCAGGATGATCTATCACATTTCTAATTTTGTCAGGAGAAATAAGTGCATCCGTATTGCCAAAAACATATGGCGAACCTTTTTGACGACTTGAAACTGATCCTCTCTTGGAATGTTGATTTAGTCTCCCCATTGTTTTGTGATTGATTTTGAGCTCCAACATCTTCACAAATTTGTTGAGTCCTGTTGATACCCATCAGTGGTTCCCACAAATTCCTCCTTTTGCTCCTGCAAATTCACTGGATTCGTCTGAATTATTTGCTCCACGGTTGAAACCTGAAGCCCACCCCAGAATTCTTCAATATCTCGACTACTATGATGGCAGCAACGCGAAAATCTCAAGTTTTTGATGCTTCCTGAGATATTGATTAGCTCGATTGACAGTCATCCCAATCGATCTCTGTGATTTTGATACGAAAATTTGGTGGGTTTGTGTTTGGGCAGACTTGCCGGAGAAATGATTTTTCGGCCGAACAGCAACGGCGTCTACGAGGTCCGTCGGATATTTTCCCCGCAGCCACAACAAGAATTGGGGAAACCCAGTTTGGTGAAGTGTTGACACCTCTCGGATAAAAGAGGGCAAACTTTCGGAAGGAGTTACTTTCGTCGGCGATGAATTGACGGCTGAAGGTTGATGATGATCGGAAGAAGATGAACAGTTAAGAAAGCCCAGAGGATGCTACAATTAGGCTTCCTTGAATGTCCTCTGATTGTTATAAGTTTCTCGACAAACAATGTCTGATGTAGAAGACGATATTGCCTTTAACTTTAGAAAACAATAATTGACTCAATCTGGGGTGATTGGAAAGTGGAAAAACTGGGAATTGAAATCTTCTTGTAACAATCATGGCTTTTGCAAGCCCGAATATATGAAACTTGACACTTGCAGTCGTACTTCATAATGTGAATTCAGAAGAGCACATTGTACATATTCATAACGATGCGCAAATAACTGTCACATGAAACACCTACTCAAGTTCCATACTGTTGCCTGAATTCAAAATGGTTCTAAGCCGGCTCACACCCATCAGCCAAAATTGGCAATGAGAAACCCCTTATAGATGCTCATGAACTTGGCTACAAATGCTGCACATGAAACAGAGAAAAATCCATTGGTCACTATTGACAATACTTAACTGTTCCAAAAACACCCTAATTCTGACGGTAACATTAACCATTTCACACTAAAAGAGCATCTGCAAAGTTCCAAAATCTATAAAAGCGACGGAATTGAATATCGGTGGAAATAGTTTTTTGCATTAAAACCAACACCAACTTGCATAGTTTTTCCATACAAAACTTTCAACCACTACCTTACCCTTTCAAAGAAATGGTTTTGCAATTTCTGAGTAAGTGTTTTAAGAGCCTAGGCTGCGGATCCTCTCACGTCTAAAAGGCAGAAAAGCATTTGTTTATTTTTGCAACTGAACATTATGCACTTTGAGTGCAACTTGCAGTTATCCAATTTCAAATACTTACAACGCACAATGGGATACTATCAGTTCTATGAGCACAGGGATGACAGCCAAAAAATTGTTTTATTTCCCCATGTCCAAAATCAATTCCTCTGTTGTTTATCGCATAGTAAAGTAAACCTGAAGCTTATTAAAACATGCCCGCATATTTGACAAGAAATAATTACTGAAATATAGCAAATACCTTCAAGGTGAAATATAGCTTTCTGTCCAAGGCGCATTCTGTGTTCCTGCAAAAATGGGTGAAGTTTATTAACACGTAAAGAGACCCGAGAAAGGATCCAGTTTTGATTGAGAGGGGGAAAAAATGTAACCAAGTAACATAACAGATTCATGATCTGCTTACATAGTACGCAGCCCAATAGGATACTTCATGTTTTAGCTCAGAGTCCAGTTTCTTCATCAGCTCAAAAAGTAGCCTCTGAAATCAAATCATCTCTTAAATAAGAAAATGAACCTAGCTAGAAGATGCACATGTCAAGAGAACAAAGGGGAAACCTTCAATACAATTTCGGCCGGGATGCAATTGGTGAGAAGTTCATACAGCTTTCCTCGTACCTGGAACAACCTGCACACAGTAATTTGCAACTTGGCTAAGTTATTGCTTGGACCACTTCATTTAGGTACAGGAGAGATAGCCAATTATGCAACACCAGTCAATGCCAAGTTTTTTTTTCCTCTATTCAGATAAGTAAAAATAACCAAGCTCTTTTCTTATTTGATGAAAAGCACATGCATCAAAAAGAAAACTAATCCCAATCACTAAAAACGTCATTCACTTAAGATGTCCTTTAATAGTACATATTTAGTAATATTACCAGCCCTTTCATCCTCTATCCTTTCCCACATTTCAGGTGATCCCAGCATTGAAGATCAATTGACGTTTACATGTATAATGATTTCCATAGACACAAAAAAGAAATTTTTTTTTGTAAAATTACACCCATGTCATCAGCAACATCAGCAACAATACCTAAGTTGTATCTAAGTGCAGGGTTGGTTATATTAAACAAATCATAGCCATCATGATCCATCACAAGTACACAAAATTTTGAATAGAGGAATTTGAGAAAACCTTTTCGGGCTTTGCTCTTTCATTATATCAGATGCTATTTCTGTAACATACTCTTCCCAATCCATTGGGGTTATTGCCTGGTTGCTTGCAAAAGGATACCTTAAGCAGTAATATCCGGAGTTAATACACCAGTAATTAGAACCCGTAACATATTATACTGGACAGAATCAGCAGAAAAACTCTAATGAATTTCATAAAAGGAGGTGTTCTTAGAATTTACTGCTGAACACGGCAAGTCTCCATCAATAATATAGCTCTCCTTAAGCTGCGGTCTGATTTTTCAGCTATGCGCAGAGCAAATCCAGGAGGGAGGAGCAAACCTTCTTTCTTTCCAATAAATTCCAACACCTTGATAATCTATCACCACACGAACACACATATGTGTGAGAGAGAGAGATATGAAACTAATAACATATACACCATATAAAATCTGCAGATAATGACCAGAGATTAACTAGAAAGATACTTGACCGCCTAACCTGATCATTAGTTGGTGCACTTATACGCACATTGAGACAGCGAGAGCGTACGGCTTCAGTGACTTTTGAAGAACTATTGCAGCAAAGAATAAGATGGCAAGATGAGCTATATTTTTCCATTGTTCTTCTAAGTGAATGCTGTGCTTCTCGAGAGAGTTTGTCGACCTCGTTAAGCACCAAAACTGAATAACCAACAGGTAAAAAAAACATTACCAACAGCTAAGGATCATAAATACCAGAATCTCACAGACATCCTATGTCAATTAACCAATAAGTTGAATAAATATTGCCACAAACAAATCAAGAAAATGAGTACATTCACAAGATACTTGGGGCAATTCATCAGCTTCCATAAAATTTATCAACACAAATAAGCATAATAACCTAACTTTATTGCCCAGAGATATGATTCATCTGCAGAGTAAGTAGTCCATATTATGTTTCACCACATATTCAAGTTGGACACTCATCAGTTGTCTTATTTGAAGAAGACAAAGACATGATGAAAATTAGAAACAAATGGACCCTGTGACCATAAGTATGCAAGCATGACAGTTCCTGTACTCCTATATCTTTAAAAATGTTCATTATAGATGATTTTAGCTTTAACTTATTTCAATATGTATTGACTGCTGCATTCAGGGAATTCTGAATTTGATTTTTACTATAACTCACAATCATTAATTGACAGTAGTGAACTTGTATTCCTTTTATTCTTTGTAAAGAAATTATGTATAGGGAACACCGATTACATGAAAAGGGCAGTACTGATGCTGTTGTAGGGCATCAAGACACAATGCATATGTCACTACCCTTCATTATATACTTAGAAGAGACTGAAAAAGAAACTAAAGCCTGTGACTTCAGGTCAATATTGATGTCAAACTTCTACGAGACAATGATAGATTGATTAGGAATGCATGTGATTTATTTTCTTAGGTCCCCTGTGTCTTGTAAGAGAATCTTTAAGCTTAGAAGAGGTATGCATAGTTTCCAAGTTTTCTTCTACATTAGTATATATTGGGCAGTACACTTCTCAGTGACGCCCCTTTCTTGGCTATATAGTACTGGATTGAAAACTGAGTTCAGAAGCCAGCCCTTTTACTCCAATACGTTGTCATATTTGACACAAAATAGAGATGTAAAGCAATTATGAAGGCTTGCATGCAAGCAATATCAAATGCTTATATAATTTGGTTACCTTTAAACCCCTTCTTTCCTTTGGCATCAATGGGCCGATTCTTTGCCATTTCTTTAATAATCTCTTGAACAACGTATCTATCCTGAAATCCTGCATCGGCGGGATTCATTTCTACGTGGTGAGAGCTCAACAGTGTTGTCAACTCTACATCAATAGTTCGAGTCCCAGCCTGAAAAGAGAACCCTCAAAACCAAAGTACGTAAAAACATAACTGCTTCAATGAAGTTGATCCAAGAAATACTTTTTATTTCATAATATATTGATAAAGGTTTAAAGCTGAGGGAAAAAAACAGTTACATACACCAAAGTTTCAGTGAATTAATAAACAAGAAACAAACCAGAAAATATAAAGTAGTTAGCTTTCCATGGGGACTTTTGGCATGAATTAGATGATTTAATGCTACCCACTAAAAAAACTCATCAGTAAAAGCTTGCTGATGATCCATTCTGTATGAATTTTGGCGAAGTATGAAAGCATTACTATGAAGCTCAGAGAGTTCGTATTCCTATATCATCCAAAATTGAAATAATCTTCATACAGAATCATGCACATTCCAAGTATCAAACTTTTTTTCCCTATAAACATATGGAAACCCATATTAATATTGAAAATTAGGTTCCAGCTCAATTCAGTTCCACACATTCAACAATTGAAAATGGAGATCATATAACTTACATCCACTTTCCAAGTCTTATTTTCGACCTTCACCTGCAGACACAATCAACCCACCAGTGTAAATCAATATCCTTATGGGAGTAATATAAAGTCACAATTTTTAACCACAGCAAATACAAACCTTATCCGCGCTGGCTCCAAACATCTGGCGAAGCAGTGCCATAACTAGGGTTTTTTTGCCCGCCCCAGAAGGACCATGAAAGAGCAAATGCGGGCAATCCTGCTCAGATGCCTGCGGAGACAGGAACCCAAATTCTGAATATGATAGCAATCCAACAGAGAAGAAGGGTGAGTGAAGAATTTACCAGTTTCTTGAGATTCTGAGCGATATCTTCATGGACAATCACTTTGTCGAGGTCTTTAGGACGGTACTTGTCGACCCACAACATTGTAATTGGACTGGAGACACTGGAAAAGGGAGAGTGAGGGAAACTGCGAGCGGGAGGGGGAGAGAGGTGGAAGGAGGCGGGAAGGTTATAACAGCGACGGGAAGAAATAAAAGAAAGTTAATTTTGTGACATTGGACCCGTTGTCCAAGCTTACGAGAAATTCGGTTCAATTCATTTCAACTCAGTTTAATATAATATAATTTAATCAAATTTAACTAAATTTAGTTATGATGTTTTCTTTTCAATATATGTAGGCCCTGTTTTTAGAGGTGTTCAAAATTACCCGACCCAAACTACCCGACCCGAAACCCGAACTATCTGAATGCTAATGACCGGGTAATTATAAGTTTAAACGGGCCGGGTATCCAACCCGATAATTATGTTTATAATAGGGTTCGGATACGGGTCATTAAAATTGAGTTTCAGGGTACCCGAAATACCCGATTAAATATTATTATTACTAATAATAAGATGATAACAAATATCTTTGTTATGTTAAGTACTCGTAAAAAAATGTTAATGTGTATTCTCTTATTTAGTACTTTACATATTTTCGATAACACATTTTATTCATGTACATATTACATCGGTTTATATTTGCATCATTTAATCATTTTTAATGAAAAATACACTATTTCTTGTAGTTACAAACAAACCCTTATTTTCTTTTATTTTTGAAAACCAAATTAACATTAATAGGAAAATAAAGTACAAGCATTTTAAGCAATCACACGGCCTAATCTTAGAGCCGAGTCATGTTCAGATAGTACAGTTCTCAGAACTTTCACTGAGGGCATCTCCAATGGTTTTCCCCTATTTTGAAGTTGCTACAGTTATTTTTACAGTTAAAACAGTGTTTCTACTCCAATGGTTCAACTTCAAATTCTACTCTAAAAGAATATTCTTCTATATTCTTTAAATTATATCTTTAATTCTTTATATTTTATTGAAAAGTTATATCAATTTAATTATTTACATTGCAATGTTACTTTGTTTAGTTACAAACATATATATGAATAAAAGTATATTTTAAAATTAATTTGTTAATATTTTAACATTGCGTGTTTATTGCATTTGGTGTGATATGATTATCAAAATATATTTTCAAATTTTTCAACTTAATTGAGACATTTCTCAGTTGAATGTAGTGTTATTTAATTTTTTTAAAAATATTTGTTCATAGTATGAAATATAATAAAACAAAATAAAAATATAAAAAGAACGAATGATAACCGAAAATAAATGTCAAAACAAGTTAGATAAATCAAATAATTAGTCAAATCCGAAAATAATTAACTTTTCAAAAAAGTAAACAAATCATAGAACATAAAACTAAATATTTGATAAATCAAAATAGTCCTAAATTGTTGGTTGGAAACGAAAGAATGAGAACGTGAACAAAAAAACAGAAACGATAATGAAAGGTGTATGGATATATACGGCAAAAAAATAGGAAAAAGGAAAAGGAAATTGGTTTGGGGAAGAATAGTTCCCGCTATATTTGAGGTGAACTGTTGCTCCTTCATAATTTTTACACCACTTACAGTACCATTGGAGCTACTACAGTGCTTAAAACATAAAGACGAAGGGTCCATTGGAGAAGCTCTAATGAATATGAAACAAAAACATTATTTATAAGATCATGTTAGTCTTGTGCAATACTCTTGATCTTCCATGGCGCATACTTCACATTATTGAGCGTCGCCATCCCTAAAAGCACTAATGGCATCGATAATTGAACTGGAATTGAGTTGTAGTAGAAATTATAGCTGATGTTGGCTCTGAGTTGACATCTTAATTGCTTTCTTGTTTCTTGGCTTCCAGATCTCTCATAATATAAACACAGACAACTCTATATCCTCCTCTGTAGTGCATTATCTAGCCACCATTGCAGCCATTCCCTGTATGTATGTTGCTGCATCTGACTGAAATCAAAACCAAAGTGTGATGCTCTCCGGGCTGAAGCAGAAAATGGGCAAAAAAAGAGTGCGTCTCATCCTCATCTTGTTGCTTGCATCTCGAACACACATGAGTTTGAATTAGCTTCCCTTTTGATCAAGTTTACAGTTGGAGGAAGCGCTCCCGAGACAGCTCTCCATAGAAAGACATGGATTTTACAAGGCACTTTTAAATTCCATAATTTCAGCCAGCTCTCCTTTGGAAAGGACCATATTCCATAACTTCACTGAACAGTAAAAAAAATTGATAAAGTATTTTGATCTAGAACTAAGGGACAAAATGTCCTCAATCCTCATATTGACATTGATCTTTATAATGTTTTTTGGTGTTGTATCGTTTCATTCATTTTTATGAGTACATCTCATCAATATACATAATGCACAATCAGCACACCTCAAGAAAAGACCAACTTGGAAATGCCTTTCATAATCAGATCCTATTCTATATCAACAAAAAAAAAAAATCATAGTCTACCTTTCATAAAACTGTTTGGAAACTAACTTGAGCGATTGAGAAAAATACATGAAGGGTAACTTGAGTGAATCCATGCTTCAGGAGTGACTTCATATCAAGAATGATTCTTTCACAAACTCTTGTACTGTTAGCAGCAGTTGGTTTACACCTGCCAGCCTACTGTTTGACTCGGAACTTCTGTTGCTCTCCTATCAACACACCAGAGGATGTCAACTTATTTTCCCTATTGCCCTGCAAAATCAACATCACCAATCATTGAGTTGTGAGGCTCTTCATATCAACACCAGTTTACAATCAAACCCCTGTTCAGACAGAAGACAAATTTAATGCTACACAGTGCGGTCACCCATGTCAAAGGGGCAAAGATCGTACCTCAACTTCACATGACATCCTTAATCAACCTCATAGCTGTCACGTGGAAGCCATCATCAGTTTCATAGGTTATTAACTATCCACAATGGCTTCTCCATTTATCACAGTTCTATCACTTTTTCCAGAAACATTAACAGCAGGCCAGCTGCTAGCCTTTGGGGTTAATTCATCTTCTACTGGGCTACTCTTCTGCATCCCGGAATCCCCCTTTGGTAGATTATTCTTCACCAAAAATGCTGCTCTTTTAGGCTTGCTCTTATCAGCAGCTTTTTGTGAAATCACAGTCTTATCTGTTGGCTGTTCCTTCTCAGAATCAGGAAGTAAAGCTCGGCGACTTAGACGTAGCTGTCCTCTCTCATTTATCTAGTAAAAAAGGTATATTATCAAAATTAGGGAACTCTATCAAATTCTTTGAAGAGAGCTAAAATGGAACAATCAAGACTACATGAGAGAAAACTGTCAAATTCTCAATTTAATGCATATCAAATTCTCAATTTAATGCATATAAAATGTCAAATTAAGTTGCCTCACATCTCTTCAAAGGGGAAACTGAACTACATAAATAATGCCGCCTTTTCAGAGAAAAATCGAAAAAGAGAGCAAAAGAATAGATGTACATCAATTATTAATATAAAAGAGGAGATGCACACCTCAATCAGCTTGACATCAACTCGGTCCCCAACTTTGACTACCTACAGAATTTGTAAATAGATAGATTACATAACTGCAGTGCAAAAGTCCTTATGATTATCTGTTCATTTAGAGACAGAGTTACTTTACTTACATCTTCTGCCTTTGCCAGCCAGGTGGCACTCAATTCGCTAATGTGGCATAGCCCCTGTAAGAAAAGGAAAATACGGAGTCATGCAGGTGTAATTTTTGCATATCCTAGTGTTATTCACTGCAGATGTTGCAGACTTGCAGGGGACATGAAAGTATACCATTACGTTGCAGACTTCTTTTTACTCATTAATACATATACTTTCATGTCCCCTGCAAGTCTGCAGAGTCTGCAGTTTTTGACAGCCACAAAATATACGACGTCTTTGTAGTTATTATATAGGTATTCTATCTATGCTATGTTGCTTACCCAAAGAAATGCCCACCAAGATTTCTACTAGTATAATATAATGAGTAAAAAGAAGTCATCATTGTGAAGGACTAAATGTGAGTCTTTTTTCTTTTCTTATTTTTTTGAAAAGACTAAATGTGAGTCCTTTAAGGAGCTGAAAAGATTACCTCTCGGCCAGGTGCTATCTCGACAAAAGCTCCATAAGGAGCAAGGGATTTGATTTCACAGTTCCTGACAACAACATTCATAAAGTTTGAGATTTTATAAGACATTGTAAGATGTGTCTGAGTGAAAAGCATGTTATTAATAAAGCATTGAAATGATGAAATTTTGTACCTATAAATATCACCAATAGATGGAACCATCGTAAGATTACTTATAATAGCTTTTGCCTTTTCCAAACCAGATAGGTCCTTGCCTGATATTTTCACCTGCAGAAGAGTAGGAATTTTTATTAATGGTAGAAGCAAGAAGCAGTACAAAAAACTTCCGAGAAAAGGTACGTAGGAGGATAAAGAATTTGTGTAGCTTACAGTTCCATCATCCTGTGTATCAATGGATTCAACCCCACTTTCTTCAATAATGCTCTTCACCTTTTTCCCTCCAGAGCCAATTATAATGTGAATTTTGTCTGGCCTAATCTATTGAGCATCAAGAAAAGAATTAAACCTCGAATTGTAGCTCCAATAGAATCTAACAAAGTAATGTTTTGGTATTTACAAACCTTCATAACATGGATTAATGGAGCATACTTGGAGAGACTTTTTGATGGTGGGGGAGTGCACTTTAACATTTCAGCTGGAGCAGGAATAACAATTTGAACTTAGAAGGAGAATATGATGGCAACAAAACATGAAAAGGTTCTATAGATGAGTTGAAACTTTTACCAAAAATTTCACAGAAACTTATATTTTCATAGATTGATATTCTAGTAATGTGTAGAGCACTTCATAGATAACCATTAATTGATTTATGAATCAAAAAATGACAGGAAGAATATACTCTATAAGGGAGAAATAATTATCAGGAATCCTGGATATAAAATGTTTGGAGAAATAATAGAAGAGGATTGCACATGACTTGCATTGAAAATTAGAAGTAGATAACTTAAGAGACCATAATGACCATTCCAACTATGAGATTGAAGCTTTTGATGTTTCTGGCAATCACATTTACTATACATCTATAAATTGTTAAAGCTGAATTGTTTCCAGGATATATACCAAGAATACGCTTCCGGCCCTCTTTAGCTTGTTGGAGAGCCTTCTCCATAATTGGTAAAGTGATCCCTCCAACCTACGATAAGAGTGGAGGAAAGAGTGAAAATCTTCCCACAACCGAGTATATGATTAAACTGCCGAAGCAGTCTGTCAGTTACCCATCAAACATAACTAGTAGGTGTTGAAACTTGAAAGAGAACATGTATGAATAACACATATATGCTGCAAACAGATGAGGATTACAACTTCTCATTGTAAGAGAAGAATAAGCAATATTTCTGACAAGTTAATAAGGGAGCAAACTATGTATACCTTAATATCTAACTGGAATGCAGTTATGCCATCATCATTTCCAGCAACCTGGACCATAAAATCGTAGTTAAAGAAAAAGCTCTCTAAAGTCTTAACATATTTACCATTGCAAATTGGCAATCATATAGAGTAAACTTAATGAGCCAGCAACACATAGGGATAAAAATCAAATAAAAGCCATGAAACTTGTGAAGTCTAAAAATGTTAAGATAAATCAGTTAAGACCTTGAAATCCATATCTCCAGACGCATCTTCTGATCCAGTTATATCAGAAAGGATAAGAGGAGTTCCATCCCCACCAAACTCTTCTGTGTCCAAAACCAAACCCATTGCTATGCCAGCAACTGAGGACTTTAGAGGGACACCAGCATCTTGCAGAGCTAAGCAGCCACCACATACGGAAGCCATGCTGCAACCAGATTTAGGGAAAGTAGGGGTTAAAAAAACCTTATGGAAACTGCGTTCTCATTTATATTCTTCATCATGTTTATACTTTACCAATGAAGTACAGTGTTCGTAAAAATACTTTAGGGTTGCCACTTGTAATGATAAAGCTCTATATTCTACCCCCATTACTAAAGCATCGACTGGCCTTCAAAGCACGATATCCAGACAATTTTCAGGTATTTCTAGTGCTACAAGAAATCCCACTTTTAGTGAGATCCAAAAGACTGGACCCATGGGTCTAATAGAGCCAGTCTCATCTAGTCATTTAAATGCTAGCCAGAGCCAGTAGGCATAGCATGAACCTATAGCCTCGCGGTTATTTTATAAAACTAGCAGTCTGTACATTTCATCCCAACGTTCTCCAGTTTTACCTTTTTTTCTATTACATTTTCTTATTTAGTCAACCATCACATCAAACCTAAAGAGTATTACTTTTTATGACATTTTTCTTTCAAATTTTATATTACACCACAAATTAACAATTATAGATAAAAGGAGGTTAATTTGTCCATTTATCTCTCTCTCTCTCTCTCTCTCTCTTTCCTTTTATTTCAATAATAGACCTACATATTTAAACTCGAATCCACAACATTTCTTCAGTAGCTTTATGTTGCTGCTAGAAGTGTATAAATTGATGGTAAAACTTCTTGATTCAAATGCTTCCCTAAAAAATTACCAAGTAGTATGTACTATATAAGCAAGTTGTGGAATCAAACTTGATCTTAACTACAAATAATTACTAAGACACCCTGTTTGTGTACCAGCATTCTCTTACATTTCATATCCCATTGCATACCAATTATACATTCTATATAAACTCAACCTATTCCATTACCCATACCTGTCACTTATATCACAATTAAGTGTCTAATAAGTGGTTCCCAAGTTGAAAACATACCAGATTATATCTCATCTTTTGTCATTATCAATGTTATTAGTCTCTTATTGGAAAAACTACCATAATATCTTCCTAGCATGAAATACTATTGCGCTCCAATCTTGTTTCTACCAAAGATGACACTGACAATTGCATATCTGATACACTACTTCATGACCACAAGTTTACCTTGATGATCCATTGCTCTCTGTAATGGTACTTTCAACACGTATGGTATAAGGAAAATCCTCTTCAGAGGGTAATATAGGCTCTAAAGCCCTCTCTGCTAACATTCCGTGACCAATTTCTCTTCTAGACGGTGCTCCCACCCGTCCAGCTTCACCAACAGATGAGGGTGGAAATGAATACTGTATAAAGGAAGCCAAACTTATTAGATTAAAATCTCTAAAAGCACATAACCAATGACAGCAAAATTCTCATAAATATCTTGGCAGGAATATTAAACAGAATCCGAACTAAAGGCCTAAAGTAGCTATATACAGCAACACGCCAGCCTATATAGGGGCGTCGTGTTATATCCAAACACATGGAGACATTTAAACCCCATATTTTTCTTTACATTCCAAGTCTCTTTAGGTCTTCCCTGATATGTTTGTTTTAATGGTTATCTAATTCTACAAACTTACTTGGGTATCTAAGGGTCTCTCACTTCCCAAAAAACATGTTTCTCTCAATGTATTTTCTTTTATTGGGCTATTCACTATGTTTCCAATAATTTCTATGTATTACATCTAACATGCACAAGTAGAAACGCAATGTATCAAAAACTTCAAATGTATTTGGAAGGGTCATGGCTGGTTTTGAGTCACTCAAGGTGCCTGAGATATATGGCATGTCAGAGTACGATATGAAGTAAAACATGATAATTTCCACAACAGCCAAAGACCACGAATTCATCAAAACACAACTGAGTTAACCCATTCTAGAAAGCAGGTGTGGAAGAGCTTTGGTTCTATGAAAGAATGAATTGGCAGTCGAGGTCCAACCATAGCATTGGAAGAATTTAAATAATGTGTACTTCTGTGCTGGTAAAGTCTTTAAAACATGAAGAAATCCCACCTGGAGATAAAATCTCTTGAATTCTTCATCGTCTACCAGATTATCAATTCTCTGCGCCATTTGTTTATCCCCAAGTGTGGCAACTGCTAGGGCCTGTTGAAAAATAAAAAACCAATTTCAGGTAATCATTAGTTTCATTTGTTTACCACTGAATTTATGCAAAATATGATGTGCAATTGTCTTGATAACATTGTACAGGAACAAGTGATACATATAACAATCATTCCTAAACTGTGGCTAACATTAGCTCATGTAAATTTATACTGTTCCAAAATAATAATAGGTTAAGATTTTAGTGAATGAAACATTTATCCCATGTAAAACTAACATTACGATAATTCAGATGTAAATAGTAAGAGTCCATATAAACTGTCAGAATCTTATTTTGTAAGCCAATGTGGGACATAGCTCACGTTTTTTTCATTTTCATCAGTAGCTTTATGGTTATGGAGTGATTATTGCTTAGGAAGGGTAATTGTTCAATATTGGGGGAACTCTTAGATTGCTAAAGGAAATTGAATAAGGGTAAGATATACTTTTCATGACAAGAAGGGTGCTAAGGAACTAAATGAACTTCCCCTTTTAAGAATGCTCTTGATTTACTATGTTGGTCATCTGAAATGCAACCACCATCAGAAATGACAGTAATTGACTCCAAAATTAACTGTATGAGCACTCAATAAAACAGAAACAATTGCCTTGTAAACTAGTCATGTCTTTTATTCTTGTTTTCGCTATGTTGCAGCTGACAATTAGAAAACCCAAGAATTTGCATGGAAACAAGGTCAAAACGCAACATTTATTCAATGAGTAAAATATGTGACTCTGAAAAATTATAAACAAATTTGGATATTAGTATATGAGTGCATGAAGTAAGGTCAACAAAACCTGAGTTTCACCCCGAGTGAAAAGGGCACTTCCATGTGCTCTTGGAAGTAATCCACAACATGAGTTGATTGGACGCAACTCTTGAGATGTTCTGCCATCGCTTCGCTTTCCTCCCTAATGAAACAAGAAAAAGACACAGGCCTCTATCATTAAACAACTATCAAGACGTGATTCTTTAGATTGAGCTTGTAACTCTTGTCTTGAACTGTCAAACTCTTAATTACAGCACCCCCGCCACCACCCCAACATGATACCTCATAATATTTGTATTAAACCATTCATCAATTAAAATTTTGATCCACCATTACAATGTAAGTCTAGAATAATAACCTACAGAGTAGCTAGAAGTAAAAGTGGAACACGCTTACGCTTATTATTAGACTGATCCTAAGTAAGAAGAATTATAGCAACCCCTAATATGTACTGATGAGTCTTAGGACAGGAAACTCGTACCTCAACAATCCTTTTGCGGAGATAACGAGATGATACTTCTTTGAATACAAGCTTCACATCTACCTCTGTGAACTAAGATTGAAGATATAGGAATGAAAGTGAGCATATCAAACCCACAATACAACTTCTACCAACTGTTTACTTTAAAACTAAATAAAAAACAAGCATGAATATCATTTTACATATAAAGCACAAATTGCATAATTCAGCCACTGAATCCTCCTTCTAGATCTACCAAAGAAGAACTAAATTTTAAATTTTCACCCCCACCAAAACAAAACATCAGCAAATTATGATAATTTTGCATATTAACAATTAGCATTCTTAAATAATTATTTTTATGCGCTTATACATGGTGTTTTCACACTTATGTTCACAGATGCAGATATTACCCTCTAAACTCCCAAAACAATTCAGAAAATTATTGAGAGGGTAAGCTGTGCAAACTTAATCCAGGCAATTCAAGGATAGACAGTAGGTAGATCAAGTTAAAAGATTGAACAATCGGATAGCTTAAATTACAGTAATCGTGGTCTGCATCTGAAGGACTTGGCTCATTTATAGTCTCTTATGAATCAACTCGGTAAAATGACAGAGTTTAAGTCAAGTTTCCAGGAATTAAACACTATGCATTACGTACGGGCAAGTCTTAATCGAATGGAAGCTCTTATTTCCCTAAATGAATGTAGATAGGAATATCAACTGAGCATTGTAATACAGTGTTAAATACCATAGAGTATTCTGTTTAAGGTTTGGCAAGTTGGTTGCTCATGTTCCATACTAATTACTGCCAAGCAAGTTCCAAACGGAAAATAATGCATATATGCTCATTCAGAGAGGAGGGGTGGGGTTATAAGATGAGACTTACAATAAATGGAGGGGGAAAAAACAAAAAAAGTGCTTACCAAATCTATGGGTTTCCTAGGAACTGGCTTGATGTGAACATCACCTTCGTCAACTTCGCCATCTACAACCACTTCTTCATCCTCTTCATCTTCAACTAATTCTGGAATGGGTTCAGGATATACAAAAGCTCCAGCCTTGCAAATATATCCCTTCTCTGTAAGTACGCTCAATGCCTTGTCTTCTAAAAACGAGAGAGCCCTTCTTCGGGGAATCTTATTTTTTATCTGCAGTACTTCAATTAATTCTTTACCCACAATGTCCTGAATAGCAGACACGGTAAGTATTGTTGAATCACAATGGATAAATAACAAGAATTAGTGGAAAATAAAACTACACAGTGTCATATGGAAGATAGACAACATGCAAATGACATGATGTCTTAATTCTGAAATTAAAGACCCTTCCCTTCAGTATGAGTAACAATGCAACATTAGGTATATACTAAGGCATGAGGGAGAAATGCATGTGGGAAAAGAAAATCCCATCAAGTATCAACATCCAAAGACACTTTGTTTTATGAAATTACTGGACTTGACATCGATCTGATATTTCAATCTTTGAAGTCAGAAATCATAGTGTATAATATGAATAAATCCAGAATCTACAAATTTGTTATAAAACTTAATATGCAAATCGGAATTCTAATCCAGCTTTTTAATAAGAATTAGTAAATCCAGAATTCTAAAAAACGAACATTGAAAAGTTAACATCATATTATAGGACCCAAATTTACCACCCTATACCATGAAATCATTATGATTCAACTTCTTTCTTACAACCTCATGAATGCTTTTCTATTTATCACAAAAATGAGGATCTGGTTTCAACCATGGTAAACAAAACAATGAAAGACTCTAGCAATTACTTATAGAGGCATTTAATCTGATTGATTGAAGTTTTTAAATTCTGTTTTACCTACTTAAGAAAATAGACTAGAAAAAAACTGATGACACGAGGCATTTAGAACATGAGAAAGCATAGGCGTACATCAACAAGTTTGTATAGCTGAGCTGGTGGCAACTTAATCCCATCTAGCATTTTAGGTTTACCACTTATCTTCACTAAGTGTTCCACTTCACTGCAAATTATCCGTATAGCATCCTGAAAAAGACAAAAAAATAATAATAAATAAATAAAAAGACATTCAATGATTATAAAGAAGGGCAGAAAGGATGAATTATCAATATTTTGTAAATAATTTATGGCTATCATCCACTTATGGCCAAATCATACTACTTATACCTTTTTCAAGACTTTGAATGAGACCAATAACACTGTTCTCTCCTCTCTAGAAATTGTTTAGAACATGTAACTAAATCTTTTTATTTTAGCCCGGGACTGAAAAAGAACATCAGCGAAGTAATGCATGCACCTTAACTGCAGCATAATCAGATCAAAAACTCCTACAGACACTTATGCTAAAAGAGTATGATTGTTGTTAAATAGCACAATATGGTAACTTTGCCATATGGATAATAGGTTCCTTACATGAGGAGACTTCTTTCAATAAATGTATGAATTTATATATTCATCTTTAGTCAAATATAGTAATTCATCCATTTAATGATTAATTTTTCAACAATTTCAGTGATAAGGCAAAGTAATTTTAAAAATAGCTTATCTAATATGTGATTGCTTACATTTTAGTTTCACTGTTAATCTTGTGTTGAAAAGAGGCTTGAGTGGCATATGCTTATATAGTATTAAATTATTTATTTATTGAATAATCATGAAATCATGCACAAGTAACATACAAAAGGGATCATAAAATAGAGAACTATTCATAATACAATTGTAATAAAATAATAAAATTTAATTAATATAATTTTATCAACTAATATAACATTGAGCATCGCCCAACTACTATTTAGTTCAGTTAATTTAAGAGCTTTGAAAGCAGTACACAGGCTAATCCAGGTGCACCTGTTTCTAATGAACAGAATCAACTACTCAGAGACATCCCAGTAAAGTAACCTTCCAGACAAGTTTGTAGGACTTCCCTGCTAGCATTATTATTGTGTAAAATAATCACAGGCTTCAAAAAGACAAGCAAAAAATGATCACTGGATGGCTCGAATCATAGACAATTGAAATTGCATTGAAAACTTAAGTAAGGTAACCAGTCAGGCAAGACTTGAGAATAATGATTAACCGACCTGCCCAACTCTTACAGCTTCAAGCAACTTCTCTTCAGTAAGAAAATCACAATAACCCTACGAGATCCAAAAGAATACATTAGCATAACAGACCCATCTAGCAACAAAAATAAAAGACCAATGCTTATCAAAAGAATTGTAAAAACTACTGTAGTACTTTCAAAGTTACATGTAACAGAGAGGGGAAGTGTGAAAGTGAGACTGATTGGTACCGGTAAAAACTATCAAATTCTTGAGCCATGAATTTACTTCATAAAAAATAAAGAATGAGTGTGTGATCACAGAGCACCAGTATCCCTAACTTATTATGAGCAGAGACATAAAATTTGACTGGGATAAAAACTCAAACCCTGAAGCACTCGAAAATCAAAAATGCGGAGCACTAAAGAAGCTTTATGGAATAGATTGTTTTCCCACTATAATAAAGAGTGGAAAACCTAAAGTTATGTATGCTTAAATCACATCCATACAGAACTTTGGGTAACGCTACACCAGAAATTATGTCGCACTGCACCACTATCTAAAGAAGGATACATTAAACAGTGGAGGAAGCGAGGGAGAGATTTAATTCATGATAATAAAAAAAACAACAAATTTAATAGGCAAAGATGAAATTTAACCTCTATCATCAATATTGCACTTTCTGTGCCTGCTATCAACAGATCCAGTTTGGAACTTTCCATCTCCTTTGTTGTTGGGTTCACTATAAGCTTATCACCAATCAGACCAACTCGAACCCCAGCTACAGGCTCTGAATTGGGCAATTCTGATAAGGATCTGTTATAATGGATTACGAAGAGGTCATTAAGGGCATATATAACAAGCATAGTAGCTACTAGAGTGAGCGTGTTAGAGAAGGAGGTTAGCTTACACTGCAATTCCAGCAGCTGTAACTACCAAAGAATCTGGAGGGTGCAATCCATCATAACTTAGTACCTTAGAGCCAATAAGGAGGTTGTGGTAAGAACATCAGTCATTCAAACTTGTAATGTAGGCCAGAAGAAAAAGAAAAATAAAAGGAAATTACGTACCCAAGACAGTATTTGAGTTTCATGATAGAAGCCCTTAGGCATTGTTGGACGTAAGGGCCTGTCTATTAATCTACAAATGAGTACCTGCAAATTTCAATACAAATATATTACTGATGCATAAACACCTCTACACTAAAGAAGCCCCAGATGTCTACTTAAGAAAATTTGAGTTTTAACATAATGATATCAGCTCAATTGGATGATTGATACAAAGACTCAAGCTTCCCATGTAATGAATGTGATTTCCGAAAAAGCTAAAAAATAAATTGTTACGTTGATCATGGATTTCTAGGGGAAACTAGTGTGTAACATCCTCTGATTTGTCAAAAAGATGCCACAAGTCATAGTTCAATATGCCGTTGGGTAAAGTCAAATTAGAATCCCGCCCATCAATACGTCAGCCATTTCAATTTGGCCTGAACACCGTCAATAAACTACAAATGAACTTAGCAAATTTACAAGCTTTCACTAGGTTCTGCTAGCGAGTGTTAGTGTCCTAGTGATACTGTAACCTATGGTTGCGCAAAGTGTAGCCAACAGTACAAAACGAGTGCCTTTGGAATTTTGTTATTTCAGCATTAATGCTGATTTACAAGAAAATACTTTTTACGTACATACTAATTAGTGCAAGTAAGAGAATGAATTTCATTGCTTTCAGTAATTCCACCACGACTATATGCTTGTGTGTGTGACAGATTATACAACTAGTAGGAACTTCTAAGTCTCGCAGACATTGTATGTCTTATGCTGTAAAAAATCAAAAAATGTAAGTAACAATAAATGGTTTAAGGTGGAGTTTTGTCTAGTTCACAGGTAAAACAAATCACCATGAAGAATTGAGCTGGTCAAGTTCAGGATAATAGGCATCAACTTTCAAAATCCTCAGTTATTAAGCCCCATAAACTGTACCTACTATTTTCCACAGTAGGTACTACATGTGCAAAACTCACTGTTTCTCGAAAGAAAGAGGTGTTCATATGGAGAGTGAGGCTGGTTATACTTATTCCAATTATTACTGCTTTTAGTTAACATGACAATTCAACTTTCATTACGATAGTATTAAGCGGTCCACACAGAAACTATAGGAGGGTGAAGCCTGTAGGGGACTTTGCTATCCTGACAATATTCGTAAGCCATACATTAATATGGCATACGTTAATATCAATTAGCTTTGAATCATTCACAAACAGCTATATGTGGAGTATATATTCAAAAGCGATACCTCATGATCTTTGGTCCTTCCTTCTCGTTTAAAAAATCCACCACTGCAGATGTTTAAATCAAAGTCTCAGATGATACATGGATACATGGCCTACAAAAATCTGCTGAAGGAAAATAAATATATTACTGTGACAGAATAAACAGAGAGGATTGCGTACCTTGTTCGACCAGCGGCTGAAAAGCGTTCTTGATAATGTACAGATAAGGGAAAGAAATCAGATGGCTCACTAGGAGCATCAGCGAGAGATATAGTAGTATAGATAATCTGAAAATTTGGCGGCAAAAAAAAAGTATTATTAACAAGCTCATGTATTGATAGTAAGCAAGTATCCATCATCTACTGAATCTACCCTATCCATGCAACTGACTCAATGCTACCCAGCCACTATATGCACGTGTGTAGCATGTAACCTAGGTGATAACAGAGACAACTGAGCATAAATCAATCTAGCAGTATACTGCATAGGAACCCTAATACTAGAACAGGCTCTCTCGAGGTAATGGGTAAACATCATTGTACTTTAAACATTTATTTTCTCTCATTATTTAAATCCCCTCATTCCTATATTTTATCTGGACTAAAGACGTAATTCAGAAATAGTAATAAAAACAGATAACCACTACAACTGAAGGTGAAATAGTTAATCTTTTTTGAAAATCGAAATAGAGAGTGTGCTGTTTATAGAGGAAAGCATAATTCTGTATGCCTAGTCCACATGCTGACAGATAACTACTGGCAACATAAGGAAAATTTAATGTGGAAACACAAAAGCACTATAAAAACAGTCAAGCATACACGTAGCCGTCGAAAGCATTATAAAGTACACTTACGGTTTCCCCATCTGTTACTGTAACTGCACCGCTAGCTTGTCTCCCCATTCGACCAGTTTCAACCAATATCTGCGAATTGTAAAAAATTTCTCAATATCATAACAAAAGATAAGGACTTCCAACCAAAGTGTACACTGAAATGCGCTAACCAATCAAACATTACTCACATGTCGGTCTCCAACTGGTATTTTCACCGTATGCGGCACCGCAAAACCTCCACCAGACTTATCTGAAGAAGCTGCAGGGCCCTGCAGGCTCCTAATACACCTTCTCCGTCTTAGATTGTGCAAATGCAGCGGGAAATTTGCAGGGGCTTTGGAATGGAGCGATAGCGAGCGGGATGAAGTAGAGCGGGAACGGAAGAGCTTGTATGCAGTGCTGGCTGTAAAATGTGGAGGTAGCAAACCATGAGAAGTCGGATAAGATACTAACATATCGGAAATTCCGCCGCCGGCGGAACTCATGATTGTTAGCGGCTACGAGTATTGAGAGCACTGAATATCCTTTATCTTTCTTGAAAAAATTAGCCTTTATCCGGTTCTAAATACTTACAAACAATTTCAAAAGGAATATTGAAAAATAGAGAAAATTGCTTACATGACCCTTAGTTTAGAAAATAGTCTACATAATTCCCAATTTTTATTCTGAAGTGCTATATAATGTCTAGTATTTTACACCATGAAATGACATTATTGGTTCATATGAGTTGTCTAATTTTATAAAAGTTGAAATATATATATGGATGTTTTTGTACTTAATCAAACCGTATTTTGGAACTATAAATACCGAATTGTACATAACAATATATTTCTTATCTAGTGCAATTATAACCATGTCTTTTATTTTAATTGAACACAAACGGGTAAAGCATGTAGCATGTGGAGTTAAAAAAGTAACATTAACTTAAAATTAATTTTTATATATTTCAATCAATCTTCCATTGTGACCCAAATGCCGTCAAAATGTCCTCTTCCAATGGAAAAAGATGATTAAAGTAGACGACGGGTTATACTAGCTCACAATGGATACTTTCATATGACATTTTAAGCAGGAATCTAAAAGATATTTCTTATCATGAATTTAAAGTAGTGGCACAAACATTATGTGGTTTGGTGACCTACGTTTACTATCTTAAACATCCAGAAAAAAACATCCAGAGTTTCATTGACATATTTAAAAAATTATTATCATACTATTAGTTAATTTTTATATAGCTTTTAACTAATTATCTATATGTATTGCATGCTAAAGAAAGGGGGTGATAACACAATATGAACTGATTGAGAGTTTTGTGTGTGTAATGTGCATCTTTTATATACAAGTTCCATGAAAATAACAAACCAAAAGTATAAGTGAGATTTTAGCATGCATGGTGGTAGAGCTAAGTTTGTAGTTCACCACACTTGCCAATTTTACTTCACAATATATCTTTTACACCACTAACATTTCAGATGGACATTTCGTCATAATTTAACCAATCAAGTTGTCCAAATCCTATCCAATTGGATTGAAATTCAACTGCAAACAATTCAACATAATTTCAATGGTAAACAGTTCAATTAAATTCAATCACGACCACCATTCATATCATCCCAACACCACCGCTACTCCGGCAACCATTGCTCCCACCACCCAACACCACTATAATTCCAGTCAACACCACTATTGCGACCACCGCCACTACTTCGAGTACCAACACTATTACGGGCACCCCCAATACTCCAGCTACTATCACTCTAGTGGTCATCGTCATTATTTCGTCCACCACCACTACTATGGTTACGGGCACTATTCCGAGCATCGATACTACCCTGTTTACCGACACTATTCCGGCCACTATCATTGTTTTAGCCACTATCGCTACTCCGCCTACCACCATCACTATTAAGGTCACCGCCACCGCCACTATTCCAGTCACAACCATTATTCCAACCACTATTGTTACTCCAGTCACCATTATATAGGTTAACGCCACTATTTCGACCACTATCATTACTCCGACCACCTCCACTATTCTAATAACCCCAACTATTCCAACCATCATCACTACTTTGGTGCCGCCACTACTCTGACCATCACCACTACTCCGGTCATCACCATTATCCCGGCACCTCAGCTCAACCACTATAATAAACAATTCAGTTCAATTCATTTTCAAACGTAAACCAATTAATTCAATTGAACACATTTAAATTTAATTCAATTTGATCAAATTCAACTCAATTTAATTCAATATCAGTCCAACTAGATAGGGCCTTATATTCGCAAAAATTTGGCACTTTGGCCAAACAAAAGTTATACTGAGGTGTAGTCCGTATTTTTAATAAATAACTATTAACAATAATTTTGATGTTTAATCTATTTATAATTGTATGTAATGTCTCATATAAATAAATACATGAACCATATAATATATATATTAAAGACGATTTTTTATTTTGGATTACAAAATAAACAAAGTAAGGACAGCACGTGGCAAGCCCCAAATTCGTACTTAAAAAGAATGGGGTTACAAGTGTAATATCATCTAAACTCTGGATTTATTCCCAAAAATACTCAAAGACATTCGGGCTCAAACCGGGTCCAGGCCGGATCTTGAAACATAAAAACTCATAAACCCCTTACGCCGGCGCCCGACTCTTAAACCCCCCTTCAACCTTGAAGAAGAGGCTTCAGCAACAATGGCAAATCGACGCTGTTTTCAAACCCTGCTTAGCCGGTATCTCCCCACTGCATCTCCATACCACATATCAAATCCCATTCCCAGAATCACTCCCACCCAATTCCACCATATTCCCGCCCAAAATCTTAAGGAACCCACCACCATCTCAGTTCTTCCCAAATGCCTCTCGTTATTTTCCCGGAACTTCTGCTCCAACACTCGGATTAGTGATGATGATGATGATGAAGATTACGACGAGGAAGATGATGAAGATGATGATGATGGTGTAAGCGATGTAGATGATGAGAGTGGTGGGGAGTTTGGTGGGAGTGTGAGTGGAAAATCAGATGAAGAGAAGGCTAAAGAGGCTGAGGAGATTGGGTATAAAGTTGTGGGGGCTCTTGAAGAAACTGATCGATTATTCAAGCCCTATGAACCTGTTTTTGCCGTTGTTCAGGTACTTTACTTTGTGTGTATTTGGATTTAAAGGTGGTCATTTTAGTCTGGTTTTCATGTGATTGATGAAATGTAAGCCCTTGGAAGCATTATTCCACTTATCCTCGTGGTATATGAACTAGGATTTCCTTCTGATTTTGTTTATAGATTGGATCCCACCAATTTAAAGTGAGCAACCGTGACAGCATTTTCGTTGAGAGGCTGAAGTACTGCGATGTGAATGATAAGGTGCACGGGATTCATATTTACTTTTGATATGATTAAAAAAATGTTATGACGTGCCTGGCTATTAAAATGCAGTATGTGTTCAGTTTTATTGGATTGTGTTCTGGTGATAAATCATTGATTTACTTGGATGAAAGTTTGACACTATTATGTTCTAAGCTCTTAACATTAGTGGTATCTTTTATTGGTTTAGCTCGGTGATCCTGATAACAACAACTGTTGGCGTTTGGTCTTTTTGGTTCTATGCTCACACTTCACACATGTTTTCATTATTCAAATGTATGGGCTGGATCATACTCATTATGCATGACAGATTGAGAAAACTGCATGATTAGCAGTATCTGGTACTTGAATCAGCTTTATGCAAACTAAACTTAATACGATAAATGGAAGGAAATTTTAACTCTCTACCAATAAAAAGAATATTTTGTGAGGCAATGCTGAAAATGTCTTATCTTTAATATAAAGGCAAATGTATTTTCCCCCTAATATGGACAGACTTTGGTTTTGAGCTCAAAAGCAAAGTCTGGCATGACTTGTATGATATTGAAACCTTTAGAAATGGTTGTCATTTGTATGTGACATAATTTATGTTCACATGACTAGACAAGCGAAGTGCCACCTTTAATGGCACAAATTGTAGAGCTGATGAAAAGCTTCAGAAATGGTTGTCATTTGTATGTGACATAATTTATGTTCACATGACTGGATAAGAAAAGTGCCACCTTTAATGGTTGATGAAAAGCTGTGTCACAGTTCATGATATGGATAATAAACCTCCGTTTTTTATCGTTTTAGACAGAATGACTGTGTAGCTTTGAGTTTGAGAAACCGTAGATAAGCTATTTGTATGTTTGAGCACGTGAATCTAGGAAGGAAGCTAGTTAGTGCAGCTTTCTTGTCTCAACATTACCATGTGTGCTTTCTGTGAACTTGTAGTCTTGTATGTTACATTCCTCTGGATTCAGCCTCTTTATTTTCTGACTGGTTCTTGCTCTTATTTATTTATATCATAAATTTGCTGTTGGGTATGTTTCTAAGTGGGAAAATTTGAGATGATAGCCATGAGGACGGTAAAAAGAGCACTAAAACAATGGATCTTAATCTTCAGTACCTTGGCTAATTTTAAGTTGATATCTGTAACATGTTTAAACCGTATGCTTTGACATCATATTTGCCAGAGGTGTCTATTCAACCTTTGAGTTACACTATATGTAAAAGGTGCTGTGCTTCTTGCCAATACACCCCTTATGGGCTTTTTACTGGAGAGTTTTAATATTCTTCCTTAAGTCCTCATATAGGTATATCTATGGTCAACAGTATCTGCATTCTTCAGTTTCTGCTGCCAGCAACAGCTAACAATGTTGCAGTGTAGCTTTCAGTTTGGTGTGTTTTTCTTTGTTGATGCTGTTTCACTTTACAGAAAGCTAAAAGAAAGCAAGATATTCGCTCTGGCTTATATATGTTTTTTTCCCTTTGACTGTTCATCTTTATTACAGTGTCACGTATTTGTGTGTCATTTATATATAAAAATAGCGTTCGTGTGTGCATTTATTCAATACTTTTTTGTGGAAATGGATATTCATGCTTTGATGCAACTATGCAGCCTGATATTGGTGTTTTTATATGTTCTTGGGTACAGTTACTGAATACTGATTCATATTTTGCTTACGGGTGTATACAGTTAATCTTAAATCGGGTTCTCATGTTGGGCTCAGCGACACAGACAATTATTGGTAGGCCAATACTGCCTGATTCATCTGTTCATGCTGTTGTTGAAGAGCACGTAAGTTACCAATTCTGCTTTTTTATGTTGTATTTTTAAAAGCACTGTACTGTGGTCATAATGATCCTGCAAACATTACTGTTGATTTTTTGAAGAGTTTGTTTCCAAGGTCAGTAGTGCATTAAGATGAAAAATGTCCCCTGACCCCTACTAGTTTACCCTTATTCATTGGGTAACTTTTCTGTTAGAAGCACCCCAGTTTTAAGAACTGTGCCTTGCAAAATCATTGTGCCTAGTCACTTTTTAATTAGGATCTTATCTTGGTTTTGATGAGATAAATGCCAGAAAGACATTGAAAGTCCTATAAAAGAAATATTCCCCACCTTGTCATTACTCTATAGATCCCAAAAATCTTTTGGAGCCATAGATATATTTTCTGTTGGTTCCAGTTACGTATTTATGCCCTGTTAAATTTTCTTTTCATATCTCTTTCTTGATATCTTTGGTGTCATTGATGTTGCTGTGAATTTTTGTTTCCAGGCATTAGATGCTAAAGTTATTGTATTTAAGAAAAAGAGGAGAAAGAACTACAGAAGAACTAAAGGGCACCGACAGGTAGTTAGCTATTACTGGCGAAGTTGCTTTGTTAACTGTAGCTGGTCCTTTTCCTTCCATGTTCTATGTTTTGTTTGCCACCTTGGCTGGGATGCTTATATAAGTTTGTTTTAACTTTTTGAAGGAATTGACAAAATTACGGATAACTGACATACAAGGAATTGAGAAACCTGAGCCTACACCAATCCTGAAAACTGAAAAGAAAACCGCCAAGAAAGCTGAGAAGAAGATACTTTCCACTTAGAACAGACAACATTTTAGCAGAATAAAGATAGTTGCCGGGTAGAGAAGATGGTGCTCTCCTGTTAGAGATTATTCGAATTTTGCACATCCCTCAAACTTTTATGCCTTTTCTAATTTAATTTTTTTAGGAGTTTTTGGTATCTGTATTACTCAAGTCTCTACCATTGCCAATATTGTTTTGTGTAGTTTTCATGTACTCAATAACTAATCGGTATATCACATTGTGATTTCAATGAAACGGGTGAAATATGGAGCATTAGTGATCTCTTGGGCTAATTAGACTAACTTACTGATTATTGTGTTGATATAGTGGTGTGTTTTGATATTTGGCCTATCTTGATAGCCAATTTTGACAGTATTCAAAAAAGGAGTGTGTAGAATGGAAAAGATAAAGAAGATAAGGGTGTAAACACACTGGCACACTGCCATGGCCTTACCTGCTAGCTCCAGCACCTCCCAACGGTACCAACTGGATATCTGTTCAAGCTTAGTTGAACTCAGGCAACACCATGCTCAAATCATCAAGCTCGGCCTCTCTTCAGACAACCACGCCGTTGGCCGCATCATCAAGTTTTCCGCCATTTCCAAATTCAGGGACCTGAGCTACGCCCTCAAAGTTTTCCACACGCTTCCAAAACCCGACGCCTTCATTTACAACACCATCATCAGGGGCTTTTCGCAATCAAATTTACCTGAAACGGGACTTCATTTATATGCCCAAACGCTGCAGAATTCCGTTGAACCTACCAATTTTACTTTCCCGCCTCTGATCAGAGCTTGCTGTTTGTGTAATGCTGTTACTGAAGGCAAGCAAGTTCACGCCCATGTAATCAAACTCGGGTTTACGTCTGACGGGTTTTCGCAGAATAGTTTGATTCATATGTATGTGAATTTCAGTGAGCTAGGGGATGCTAGGAAGGTGTTCGACAGTTTAGCGAAGAAGGACGATGTTTCTTGGACTACATTGATCAGTGGATATGCTCAGTTTGGCTATGTTGATGAAGCTTTTGAAGTTTTCCAGTCTATGCCATCGGAGAAAAGGAAGCACTCATCGGTTGCTTGGAATGCCATGATTGCAGCTTATGTTCAGAGCGATAGATATCACGAGACATTTGCACTGTTTGGGAAGATGAGAGCGGAAAATGTGACGATGGACAAGTTTATAGCTACCAGCATGCTGTGTGCGTGTAGCGGGATAGGAGCTCTGCAGCAGGGGAAATGGATTCACAGGCACATTCAGGAAAATGGGATACAAGTAGACTCCAAATTAGGGACGACGATCATGGACATGTACTGCAAATGTGGATGTCTTGATGAGGCTTTTGCAGTGTTCCACGGATTGAAGTCTAAAGGGCTTTCTTCTTGGAATTGCATGATTGGAGGCTTGGCTATTAATGGTAAAGGCCTCGAAGCGATTGAGCTTTTGAAGAAGATGGAGGATGAAAATGTTACTCCAGATTATATCACCTTTGTGAACTTGCTAAGTGCGTGTGCTCATTCAGGGTTAGTCTACGAGGGCAAGCGTTATTTTGCATACATGAAGGAAACTTATGGAATAGAACCAGGAATGGAGCATTATGGATGCATGGTTGATTTGCTGGGAAGAGCTGGACTGGTTGAGGAAGCTAGAAACGTTATAAGAAAGATGCCAATGAGACCAGATGTTGGTGTTTTAGGAGCCCTCCTTGGCGCGTGCAAAATCCATGGGAATTTGAAGATTGGTGAGGAAATTGGGATGCAAGTAATCGAGCTGGAGCCAAAAAACAGTGGCCGTTATGTGCTGTTAGCAAACCTTTATGCGGATGCTGGAAAATGGGAAGATGTTGCTTATGTGAGGAAGCTGATGAGTGACAGAGGCGTGAAAAAGGCAGCAGGTCGCTCTTCCATTGAACTGGAAGGCGGTGGTGTTAGTGAATTTATTGCTGGTGGGAGAACTCATCCTGAGGCAAAGGAGATATATGCCAAGGTTGGCGAGATCCTGGATTGTATTAGAAGTGCAGGATACCTTCCGGTTCATGAAGGAAATGTGCATGCCATTATCTGTGAGGAAGAATTGGAGAGTCCAGTGTTGTACCATAGCGAGAAACTGGCGATTGCTTATGGTTTGTTGAAGACTAAAGCAGGGGTAACTCTTCGGATCACTAAGAATTTGCGAGTCTGTCAAGACTGCCACCAAGTCAGTAAGTTGATCTCAAAGGTGTACGATAGAGAAATAGTGGTTAGAGATAGAAATCGATTCCATCATTTCAAAGGTGGCGAGTGTTCTTGTAAAGATTACTGGTAATAGGCTAGGAGACATGAGGAACATTTATTTGTGAGTGTTCTTATAACATAAACAACCTAGCACTGTTGGAAATAAAAAAGGGCATCACTCGCTCATCAGGACATGTCAAGTACGTATATGCAAGTTCCCGTGTGTCAAGGAACTTAGCAGAGACGGCTGAAGTTTGAAAACCAACTTCCAAGAGGAGAAACGTAATTTGGTGTAAATTACTGTAAAACATATCATATACTGATTCAACAATGACTCAGACACACAAGTGGTTCCCAACATTCACCGAGAAGAGGAAGAATGGCTAGAATCACCACTCCTAGGATGGGGTCTATCTTATCCAAGTTTGAATAGTAAAATAATCTAGTTCTTAAGTATCCTAAATAAAGCATCGCCTTCTAAAGCTATGACCCAAAAAATAGCTCTAGGCACATGTATACCTTACCCAAATTATTTGACGTTTCTTGCTACTTCTAGAAACTAGTTTGGTGACAACTCTTGACCTCTTTTTGCAGCAGCAACAACAGCATTCATTAATATGCCACGAAATCCACCCTTTTCGAGCTCATGAATCCCAGCAATGGTTGTTCCACCAGGTGATGCAACATCGTCTTTAAGCTGACCAGGATGCTTGCCTGACTTGACCACCATTGATGCCGCACCTAGTACCTGAAGCCAACACATAGTTAGTGTTTTAAGAGATTTTAAGTAATCATGTGGAATTGCTATTGTCTGAAACATTTAACGCGACATCTGATCTGGAGCAATCCATAACACACTTTAACAGCAAAATTGTCAGAGAGTACCGACTTCAGAATTTATATTCTCTTCAGAGTATTCAGAAAAAGCCTCAAAATAATATTCACGTTGGAATTGAAGCCACTTGTAAAAAACAGCACTACAAAGATTTGTTTCTTCAAACACATACCAACACAGTGAGCAACAGATGGGATTATAATCTCATTTAGTAAGTTTATCTGATTGTTCCAAGTCCCCTCCCCTTAGGTATTATATAGTCACCTAAAAGGTTTAAATGCCAGCTCAAAGCAATTCATCTCCTATGTTAGCAATAATAAAAACAGCCAAAGATTAATAGAACATAAATGCAAAGGGTTGTTTTGTTGAATGATAAGTTGATAGTTCATACACAAATTTACCCGCGCCAGTAATATTATTCATTCTGCAAAAGTTGACCAGACTTGAAAAAACACTGACCAAACTACCATTCAGTAAGATGTTCTACACATATCTAGAGCCAATAAATGAATGAAGCAGAAGATTGGCAACATCTTAAAAAGCTTCATCAAACTGTGAGATGGGCAAGAATGAGACATTGCTAGTAATAAGAAGAGATGATTTGTATGCAGTTGAACTTACAGTTTGAGAAGCAAGACCCTTAGCAAGTTCCCGAGGTAAACCTGCAGCAACACCTCCATCAGCCAAAGCTTCTATAGCCAAGTAGATATATGCTGGTCCACTGCCACTGAGAATCCCAAAATGAAATTAGGTTCTAAACTTGAAATTATCTAGGACCAATAAGAGCATGCAGAGGGTCCAGGGAGTAACACAGTGAATACAGTAGCCTAGAAAAGAGAGGACAAATATTCCCAGAGTTCTAGAAGTTGGACATTCTATTTTCAATACCTGACACCAGTTACTGCATCAAATAGTTTTTCATTACATGTCCACACCTTCCCAACTGCTCCAAATAAATTGGATACCAGTTCTCCATCCTCCTTTGTGGCAGCTGCAGACAAGCTCAAAACTACAAAAAGAGTATAACTGCTCATTTTCATGCTTTACTCAATATCTATATCTGTAGATTAATGTAATCACTGAAGAAATGATAGGCACAAAAAGGAAATGATACCAGATGCTGCCTCTCCAACAGCTGCAGGGGTGTTTGGCATCACTCTAATAAATCGAGAATGACCAGACCATTCCTGAAATAGTGAATAAACAATCCAGTTTAATGAAACACATTAACAAATAACTAAGGCAGTCGGTATTTAAAAATGAACGTATTATGAAGCAATTTTGTTTATCAATTAACATGGCTGCTGTATCACACGTGTTTAATTCTTCTTCACCTTTTGTTTGTAAGGTAAACACACAAGGAAAAAGAAGTAAAGAACTTTACAACACATCAAAGGGTACTTGGGTAGTCTAGTTGAAACCCCAATTGACAATGCTTAACTCAACTTAACATGAAAAGATAGGAAAAGATGAATAGTCTGGTTCAACCCACTACAGACAATGTATAACTCAGCTACACTTAACATCAACAGCCCAGAAAATTCGTGGCTCAGTTAAGTTTAAATAAGAATATTAATTAGAAACTCAGGTTCTTTTTTGAGACTACACACTGTAATTGCTTCAGAGTTGGCAGCCCCTCTTTCTCACTTACAAGGTCTCGTTTCTAAAAATATACTACTTGTATAAACAAGACTCTTTATAGTCTCAAAACAGGTCATGGCTATTTAGCCAAATATTAATTTATGCATTATTTGTTGGATAAACAGTAGTTACTGAAACTGAAGTCAAGTTATGCAGCAAACCTGGAGATCTTTCATTTTAACGCCTGCAATGACTGAAACCAAAAGCTGCTTCTCAGAAAGAAGAGGTTTTATCTGTATAGCCACATCCTTAACTGTGATGAAAATGGGGGAAAAAACCCGTCAGAATATGACAAGCAAAACATTAATAAAATCAACACAACTGCAACCAATTATCAGGCAATGTACAAAAAAGCGTGCACTACACCAGTACCAATAAAAATTGCATATACCAGTGTTTGATTTACAATTAGAGATTCAGCAAAGATACAAAGACACATCATTCTTTTCAAGTTTAGCTCAAAATACTCTCACAAGTGGTTGATGCCAAAAAAGGATGAGAACTTGATATAATCACTCACAGGAACCACTACAATGAGATGAAACTCAATGATTTATTTACAGTGACAGATTCAATAACTAGAGATTAACATATGCAAACAGCAAAAATAAAAAATAACAAATCTCAGCAAGCAAGCAGGTGTAGAATATAATGATACAAAACGAATCATACAATCTTTAGGATATAAACTTGTTGCAATAGTGAGAGCCTGGAAAAGAATAAAATAGCTTACCAATTTGAGGCTTCACGGAAAGAATAACAACGTCACTAGCTTCAACGACCTGCGAGATATTCAATCAGTAATCAGCAAGATGATGGGAAGAATCAGGGGGAAAAAAAGAGGACAGAGGTGGGAACTTGGTGATTGTGGTCGAGAACAGAAACGCCGATAGACTCGAAAGCGGAACGACGATCAGGACGCTGGTGAGCCGTTCGTATCCGGGAAGCGGGCAGGAGGCCTGAATTCACCACACCGCGCGCGATGCTTTCGGCCATTTTGCCCGCTCCGATGAACCCCACCGTGTAACTGTCCGCCGGGATCGGCACAATGCTCGCCATTCTGTTGCCTTTTTCGCTAACACTCACAAGCTCACTCTGGAGACTGCACTGGTCGCGTTACACAAAAGAGAGAGATTATTATTTAACTCTAATTTTGGAGGGAGTGTTATTTTGGAGATATTATTGCCATTTCCCCCGTCACAAAAGAGAGATATTATTATAGTTAAAAAAAAAGATATATTATTATTATATCTTCTGATGAATAATATTGCCATGACCGGGTCAAATCGACATAAATAGATGATAGAAAAATATGATGTGCATCCTTCCATCGGATATGTAGAGGAGGTGATGTTGAGGTTGTCGGTAGAAGTTGTTTCAAGGTTAAGATGGGTTTCAAAATAATGAAAATTTTTAATAGAAAATACTGAGTTCATCGGATTACACCTGAAAAGATGATCAACAAGATCATTAGTTTCGGATGTATTTGATATAAATGGGCAATTCTCACCCGTAAATATTTTTGTCATTGATTGCTTGGAAGAATCACCAAACAGAATGATAGCCAATACCAAGCTCTACTACACAAGTTGGAGAATGAATGGTATATGTGCATTGTGGGTGTATGCAACAGCCTAATTTGTGTCTTACACGCGCGCTCGAAATCTAATCTGACCCAGGTTGCATTGTAAAATCCCAAGACCCATCATATTCTCGAGCTGCCACAAGTTGTTAAACAGTGATTATATGACATCTTCTAATAAAAAAATCGGGTACGATGAAGGTCATGATGACTATAAAGTGGTGAGTTTAGTTAAGTTTGATCATCCAAAACACCTTTCTCCGAGACTCGTTGTTGTTGGAAACTTATGGAATTTTGGGTAAAGGGTTTACATCCTCAGTTGAAATTGTTTGAACATTATGGAACTTCCTTATTATAATATAATGTGCATGTTTAGTGTTTTAACTAACCGTGTCTTTACAACAATGTCATCATTGCCCTCGACCTCACAACTGAAAAGTACCATCTAATTGATTTCTACATTGATCCCACACAAGAAAGTTCTAAATTTTAGACTATGTAATAACTGTCTATGTCTATCGGTTTCTACACCCATGGTAGGAAATATCATTCATCTAGAGGATAAATTTGCTGATTTCTTGATAATGAAAGAAAATGGGGTGAAAGATTCGTGGACAAGGCAACCATTTAAACGACCACCACCCCTACTTTGGGAAATGCTACAGTAGTTAGGATTGAAGGCCAGTCTCATTTTGCAATAATTAGATGCATGAATTCTGATCAGGGGAACCAATGTTTTCAAGTCAAGGCTCTAATATAGCGGAAATAAAAGAGAGGTAGAAAACAAAATCATTCTTTCTTTTCAAGGAAGGATGGAATACGGCTTTGGCGATTTGTATACAAAATTAGTTGCCTAAGCCATTCGTATTTTTTCAAAAATCAAATGCGGCAACAAGTAACCAAGCATTAATATGGTGTCTGCAATGATGCATTAGACAATATAGCAACAAAAAAGCTACAAGAAAAATAGAGCACATGCTATATTAAAAAAGTGTGAAAATCAGCCAAATTTGCATTGATTTAATCAACCAGGCACATGACAGAAGTAATATAACATATATCCATTAGTTAACACATATACAGTCTGCATGATTATTAGACTATGGATAATCATACACGTGCAGAAACCAATGGAGTAAACTTAAGAGTGCATGATAGCTCATGTTAAGGCCTTAAGCTACCAAACCTATCTAATTAGAACCTCCACATACCAATTTCAACTATTCATTCACTAACATATGCATATATGATTTATCCCAATATCCTGAACTGAACGGTTGGGGTGTGCAAGTGTTATTATCCGCGGGGCGGGGCAAATGCTAGAAACATTTTATATTAGTGTTGATTCATTTTGGATGGTGCATTGAATGAGATTTTAAGGGCAGCAGTTAAACATAGATTAATCCAGTACACCAAATTGGAAAAGAAAACAAAAAAAAAACATGAGCTACAACTTTAAATATTCTCATAGGTTTTCCAAAAGAAATCCAACACAAAATATTAACAAGTTTAAAATTAACAATGAAAAATAAGTGATTATAATAAGAACTCTAAAGATCATACTTTGCTCATCCGACATCCAGCAAGCATATGTTGATCAATGAGCAATTGAAAATTAAGGCAACATAAAAAGTAGCTGACCAGCACATCTAATATAAACAATGATAAAATATGGAAGAAAAAAAAGAACCTACATAAACTATCCAACCATTGCTGACATTTTCAACCAATCATGCTATCAGTAGAATAGCAACTGCTGGGATCAAAATCCAAGTTGTTTATAAAAAAATAAAGAATGAAATTATAAGCCAATATGAACAAGGAAATCAAAATTTCATACACATTACTCAAAGAGTAACAAGGTGCCCGTAGGCTAACATGTTGCTCGAGGCCATTTTCCGGCCTAAACCAAAATCACAGAGAAATTTCTAAATATATAACAATTCTATATTATTCTCTGTATCTATAGCATCACGTACTAGAATCATATTTTTTCTTTTCTTCTGAGTACAAACATTACCAAAGTAAAAATTCACCCTTCCACTTTTTCATAACCAAAACAGAAACCCGGTTATATATTTGTTTAATTTGATTTCAATTAAGATAATATCTCTCATTTAATATTTATTTTTTGGTTCAATTTGATTTCCATTAAGATTTCATTTCTCCCCGAAAGAAAATGTGCGTTGATGTTTTCGGAATATAGTATGACATTGTATAGGTGTTTTTATTTGATTCATAACACTTTAACCAAGACTTTTCCGCATCACGCGAATTAACCTTTCTAGACATTAACATAATTAAAATAATTAATCAGGTATCATAATCAACAATAGTATACGTATTCTAAGATTGAATAGTGAATCAATTGGATGATCTTTTTCAAACAAGTTAGTTTTGTATGATAAAATCAAACTTATTAATTATGAATCTGTGATTACATTCTAATTTTTTATATGATGTTTACTTGATTAATTAAGCATATATTTTCACAAGGTTTGACGTTATGTAAGAATAGAGAAAAATATGTTTAATGTATTGCATTTGATTCTATTCCTCTATTTGATTAAATCTATTTAGGTCATGTTATTTTGAGTTTATTTATCACCAAGCTAAATTTAAATGAGATTAATTTAACTAGAACTGAGATTAAATTAATTGAACTGAGATTAATTTAACTGAGATTATTTTTCAATAATCTGAACTTGACAGGGCCAAAAAGATTAAAAATACATTTAAGTGAACAAAACTGAAATAATTTTAAACATATTTATTTGAACTGAACGAAATTGAAAAGTTAAATATACTTAATAAAATATAATTAACTAAATTGCCAGGATCCAGTTATTCGATTTTTACATTCTTAATACTTAGTTGTTCTTTTTCTTGTTTCTTAAGGGGACTGCCATGACACAACTAAAATACAATGCCCATACATATGTTTAACTGGTGCATTCTACAATTATACAATGCAGCTTAGAACAGGTGTAAATGGTACAAGCTTCAGTACTCACTGCTAACCTTTTCTGGATCGTGTTAAAAAGTGACCGTTACCCCTATTTCGCGATAAAGGGATGGTAGGGTTAGTGGGAATCTGATTAGAGGGTATAATAAAAATAGGATTGTCAACAAATACATATTCAAAATTAGAGGTATATTTGAAAAAAACAATTTAATGCAAATCCAGTTCTGGATGAGAGAAGGTATAATAAGCCAACTGTGTCCCAAGTTGCTACTGTATTTGTTGACAGTAGAGATTCTAGAACAGAAGAAGATGATGACAGGACAATACCAATTCAGATATACAACACTAGTTCACAATAAGCATTCCTATGGTTGTTATGATCGTTTGCACATAATGATGGTTCTTGATGATGGCCTTCAAGAATTCAGAAAGCAGTTTGAAGAGTGCTTAAATTGGCTGGGTTCTGAAATTTACTTTTGGAAATTCATATGCTCTATGGAGGCCTGGAATACCACTGCTCAGTTGTTCACAGGGGACATACAAAGACACTGAAGTTGCAGATCAAGAAATGCTGAAAATGCAGCTCAAGAAATGCACAAGATACGGCTCGGGAAAAGCTAAAAATGCAGCATAAGAATTGCTGAAAATGCAGCTTGAAAAATACAGAAAGGGCAACACAAAAGCTCAAGATACTCAAAAAAATGATGACCATCCACAAACGACTACTGCAGATCAGAACTAAACAAAATTCAGCAGCAAATTTGGAAGCAGAACTGATCCTTGAGAGAATCATTGCTTTCTCACCATATAGAAAAGAAGATCAATGGGTTTACATGACTACTATTATCCCTTACTAGTCTGTCTAGTTCATTGCTATTATCACCTTACTGGCTCTCGCACTGATAGTTGTGAATTGGACTCTAATTTTGAAGAAGGCAAAGAAGGTTCGTGTTGTCTTGATTGGCATGAAGGACCAGACCTTAGTTTCAATGATAGCATAATATGGGACAGCAAATGTTTCTTGCAGTTTGTGTTTGGACAATATAACTGCAACAAAAGGCAAACAACTTTGAGTTGATCTCATGCTTAAGTATGTAGAGACCAAGTTAAATACAAAATGAAATCAAAGAACATCGATTTTTGAGAGAAAGGAAGAAAAAATTCTATAGACTTACTGAAATCAAATTAAATTAATAAAATACAAAAAATTACATCTATAATTTTATAATTCCTTCCTTTAAAAGGTACATAATATAAGTTAAAGCGTATAAACACTTTAATGGAAAATCAGGAAAGTTGAGAGTTCAGGAGATTTTCTCTATTTAACCTATTTTATACAAACTTAAATCCTAATCAATTTCTTATTTCTAATATATAAATAACTTCTTCCTTTTTGTATTTCGGTTATGATTTGGTTAATTAGTTCTTCCTATATTCGATTATAATTGAACTGAACTCAAATATGAGTATAAATTAATAATTGTTGAGAACCCGGGGAGATTGCATAGATTTTCTTTATTATTTTTTTTTGATGCTTTGGGGACAATTTTAATATTTTGTTACTTTGATCTCGATCTCCATCAGCACAAATATGGAGAAGTATGACCAAAATTTGAATTTCGCCAAAAGTATCAGTTTAAGTGGTCTATAATCCTCCCATGCTATTAATTTAACAGTTAGGATGTATCGAATTACACATAAGTGTTGCCTCAAAAAACCGCGCAACGCGTGGTTAATCCATGCTAGAATACTCCCATTTTTCTTAATTTTTCATAAAAGTCTTTATATGTTTTACTTACACAATGTACTTTTAAATTTGAATTATATATTTTGTGACTTTAAAATTTAAAATTTTCAAATGAAATATCTTGATTTTTTGTATTAAAACATGTTTAATTATATGTTTACTCTAAATAATCAATGTTGTAATATAAAAATGTATCATTTGAATTTTTTAATACGTAGTGGTAATTCCATAACATTTAGGAAAGTCGGGTTTTTAAGAGATTTTGCAATAATATTAACTCATCCGGGCATTAATTCCACATTAACTAAAATGAACTTAACCAAATTTTATAGAATAATTAAATTAGGCTGAATTTATTAAAATTGAAGTGAACTTAAATAAACTGAATTAAAATAAATTATAATATATTAAACTATCCTAATTTAATTCCAAATCAAGCGAGAAAAATAGGTTCAAAAGAACCTTTTTCAACACAAAAATAATAAACATCTATTTTAATAAATTATATTACTTAATTTTCAATTCAAAACAGTAAATTGGTTTCAATAGCTAGACGTGTAGGCACTTTTTAATTAACTAGGCTATCCTGACCGCGCAACGCGCGGTTATTTAAAGTATATTTAAGAACTTTTAGATTAATATATACATTTTTATGTGTGTATAATTAGTTAATTAATAACACAAATAGAAAAGTTATATTTCTTATCTGCCTTCACAACCTTTATCATTAGCGTTGGGTAGATACAGAGTAAGGAATGAAACATAAAACTTATGAATGAAACATTTGATCAAGGTAAAGATTTTTTTGTTTTTATATTTAAACCAGGTAAGTTAAGAGTAAGAAAAATAAAACAAAATCAGAGTATGATTTATGCAAAATATACCCTTCCAACTTTTTTCTAAAAAAATCTCTTCAAAACACGCTCCTACCATCATAACAATTCTTGCTTGATTTCGCAATTATCAAATTTACGTGCCATCTCAATTTCTCTCTCTCCAACTAATTATCTATTTTCTCCTTTACATTTTCATTATTATTGTATCAATATATAATTAACACAATAATATTTTAAAGTGATAATCATTTAAATTATGTAGCATAATAAAATGAAAAATTAGGTCATTTAATAAGGGGCATGTTACATACATTGGTATTTTACTTCACAGACGTGTACATAATGAGTTAGAAAAATGCTATTGATAAATTAGGTTCTATTTTCTAGAGCTTATAGTTAGAACATGTTAGTTTAATTTAATTTAATTCAACACAGTTCAGTTTAACAAAAATACGTCTTGCTGGAGCTAATTCCAATTGCTTATGCCTTTCTCATGCCAATAACTTATAGTCACTCAAATCTTAATCAAACATAAGCATTGCATATCAATAATACAACAACGTAGAATCTATATATATATGTGTGTGTGTGTATCACACCAGGTTCTCATTAAAACAAACATATATAACATAAAACACCGCATTCATTTGTCAAGATATTGCCGTATGCGTAGTATGCAAATCCATTTGTGTTCTTCTGAGCCCGGATCACCATCACGAATTCACCTCCACCACCTTGATTCGTAGATTCGGAGCCTACTCATAATGGTTTTGTTTCTTCTTACAAAATCATTTGAGCCAATTGTATTTAGAAAAAGTAGGTTGATGCCAAACGATGGAGTAAAATAAATTTAGAATTACTTTTTGATGCAGAAATAAACCCAAAACCTAATGCAAAAATTAACCAAAAACATGTGAGCTTATAGCAACTTAGTAGCAATCGAAAAAAATCAAGCACATGAATGGTCACCAATTAAAACCTGATGCTAATAAAACATAAACATGAAACTCACAACAATTTATAAACAAAACAAAAAAATGAATATATCCACCTCCGCTTGTTTCATTTTTACACGTCACCAAAACGATGCTCCTCAAACCTCCAACCACCACCGCCAACACAATCTCCCGCCGTCGTCTCCTCCCTCCACCCCGCCGTCACCCTCCTCCGCCATCCCGCCATCAATTTCTCCAGGAGCGAACCCTTCTTTACTTCAGGATCCATCTACTTCTCCCTGAGAATGAAAAGGATGAGTAGGCTAGGTTTCTCTACGCGCGCCCCCACCGAGTCCTCCATGGACTCCTCGATTGCGTAGGGTCCGGATGACGACATACCCACTCCGGGTGATCGCCCTTCTTCACCCCTTCTTCACGTCCTGATTCCACGATATACACACCCTCCAGAACCAGAAACTATGAAGAAGACGGTGCATACATACTTTCTTATTCCATTTGTTTCTTTGCGAGTGAGTTACATAGTGGACTTTTAGGGTGCGATGGAGTCGTTTTTTCTAAGTTTTAAATCCATAGGGAGTCAAAGTCACCATCCTAATTAACCACCAAGCACAACGTCTCCCTAGTTCAAACCTTCGTCGACAACGACACAAACCTCGGTTGCAATGGTATTTCCTTCTACAACTTTAAATTCCCCGTCGTGAGATAGAAAACTTCCCGGCAGCAACAACGGAGATGATGGGAATAATATACATGGCGATACCTCTCGTGCATAATTCACATAATTCCGCGTGAGATCTAATCAAACAATATATACGAAATTGATATACGAAAAGATGTTAAATTTTATAATATATAAGAAAAATTCATACACTTAATATACCATAACAATATAGAAGAGATCTCTGGAGAGACCGTTTATATTCTAGATCAGGGACCAAAATATAAAATGTGAAAAATTACTAAAAGTTCACGGGTATTATTCATTAAAATCCGGGTCATAAGCTGACCCGGTACGTGCGGGCCCAATTAGCCCAAATTTTAGTCACGCGCAAATTAGACGCATAAGAGTATACTCCCTATATACCGTATTATATGATGTGGGATCAACACATTCGTTTCCAGTGTTTTCTCACCAAATCTCACACTAGCCCTTCCATCTAAATTATCATTATTTTCAAATGTTTTAAGGTTTAATTTTTGATTTAACATATGTAGCGTTTTAAATTAAAATAAGAAGATTTATTTTTCATAGGTTGTAATAAAAATATGAATTTTTAAATTAAAAATTAAATGTTTAGTTTTTAATAAATTACAGATTAAAATACGTAGATTTTTAATTAAAAGTAAAATGTTTGATTTTTAATAGATCGTCTATTAAAATATGGATGTTTTATTTTAAAATTAAAATGTTTATTTTTAATATATTTAACATTAAAATAGATATGTTTTTAATAAAAAGTAAAATGTTTGATTTTTAATGGATGTAGATTAAAATATGGATGTTTTTTTAAATTAAAAGTAGAATGTTTGATTTTTAATATGTTGTAGATTAAAATAGAGATGTTTTTAATTAAAAGTAGAATGATTGATTTTTAATATGTGTAAATTAAAATGTGAATGTTTTTTTACTAAAAGTAGAATATTTGATTTTTAATATGTTGTAGGTTAAAATACAGATGTTTTTAATTAAAATTATAATGTTTAATTTTAGTAAGTTGTAGATTAAAATACGGAAATTTTTAATTAAAATTAAATTTTTTGGTTTTTAATCGGTTGTAATAAAAATACGGAGGTTTATAATTAAAATTACTATGTTTAATTTGTAATAGATTGTAGGTTAAAATACGAAAATTTTTATTAAAATTAGAATGTTTAATTTTAATAGGTTGTAGATTAAAATATGAAGGTTTTTAATTAAAAATTGTTATGTTTGATTTTTTTAATAGTTTAAATTAAATACAGAGGTATTTTAATATAAACGATACAACTAAAATTAGCAAAAAATACAGGAAACACCAACATTTTTAATTTTTCTGGAAAAATGGGATTAAAAGTAATGCGCGTGGTGGACCATGCATCAGTGAAATTTTTTCTTATATTCATCAGCGGGTCCCGTCGTAAATTTGGTAATATTTCTACACGCGCCGGATAAAATGATTAAATTATTAATAATTACAATTAAGGACCTCCTTCCCTCTCTAATTTATAAATCAGTCCAGTTCATATTATAGACGGTCTCTTTCGAGATTTTCTATAACAATATATACCATATATAATGTTTTATATGGAGGAATGATTTGATTTGGTTTCCAAATTAATTCAACGTAAATGAGAGTAATTAAAGGAACGATATATAAGGTGGGATTTAAAAAATATAAAAAATTATTTAGTTTGGTAAATTAATTCGACGGAGACGTAATTAATTAAAGGGAAATATATAATGTGTGGTTTATTAATATATATAAGGGATAATTTGATTTGGAAAATTAATTTAACGGTGGCATAATTAAAGAAATAATATATTAAATGCAGTTTATTTAATATATATATATATATATATATATATATATATTAGTTAGTCTTGGAAGTGACGGTCACTATATAGTGACGGGGTTTATATGCAAAAAAATTTGGGACGGGGGTTTTTCTGCAATTTATGCAAATTACATTCACGCGCGGGGTTTTTCTAATATTTATGAAAATTGCATTTAGCATGCTTGAATTTCACACTTGAATGCTTGTTTTTTAGACCAAACATGTTGTTTTTTAGAACATGCTTGCATTTCACACTTTACAGGTTGTTTTATAGAGAATGCTTGAATTTCACAGTTAACAGGTTGCTTTTTAGAGTTCATGTATTTTGAAGCAAAAAATGAAGGTTATAGAGCATGCTTGAATTTCACCCTTGAATGCTTGCTTTTTAGAACAAACATGTTGTTTTTTCTAACATGTTTGTATTTCACGCTTAACGGGTTGTTTTTTAGAATAAAATGCTTGTTTTTTAGACTGTATGGATATGTTTGCTAACGTCTGTTTTTAGACAAAAATGCTTGTTTTTTAGATTGAGTGAACAGTGTGCGTGAGTGAATAGTGCATTTTTATATATCAAAACACCAATGACAACTTAGTTAAGTTTGATCATCCAAAACCAAAACACCTTGCTCAGGGACTTGATGTTGTTGGATTCTTATGGAAGCTTGGACTTAGGGTGTACAACCTCAATTCAAATTGTTGGAAGCATCTAGAATTTCCTTATTATGTTCACATGTACTGCATGAATAGTGTCTTGTCCAACGGTGCCTTGCATTGGTGCCGTTACAACGACAATGCCATCATTGCCTTCAACCTCACAACTGAAAAGTACCATCTAATCGATTTCTACATTAATCCCAAGCAGAAAGTTCTACATTTTGGACTATTTAATGACTGTCTCTGTCTAAGCGTTTCGGCACCCATGATAGGAAATATCACTTATCCAGAAGATAAGTTTGCTGATTTCTTAATATTGAAAGAATATGGGGTGAAAGATTCATGGACAAGGCTAACATTTAAACGACCACCACCCTACCCTGGAAAATGCTGTAGAAGTTACGATTGGAGGCCAATCTCATTTTATAATAATAGCAAATACATATTGCTTCAAAATGATCGATTTTTAACATTGTATGACACTGAAAACAAGTTGTATGGTGATGTAGTTGTCATTGATGATCTTTCCACTTATGAAATAATGCGAGGCTATACTTTCATTCCCAGTCTCGTCAATTTGCCTGGAGCTACTGTTGATACCTCACTCATTGCTCCATGGAAACGCAAAACTGAACATCCACGTTTCAGATTTCGCTCACTGCTTCCAAGTTGTTTATTCCCCCAGAGAAATCAAGGTTACATTGAATGACATTGTGTCGGCATATAAAATAATTACATTTCTTCCTCAACTCTATCTTACAAAAAATACACATTTAAGTTGTTTATTCCCCAAGAGAAATCAAGGATATATTGAAGTATCCACATTTATTTTTTATTCAGCTTTATCTTACATAACTATTAATTCCCCTTAATCAGTAATCTCAAGACATTGACCATTCCTGAAATAGTTCATAAACAATCCAGTTTAATGAAACACATTAAAAAATAACAAAGGCTGTCGGTATCTAAAAATGAACGTATTATGAAGCAATTTTGTTTATCAATTAACATGGCTGTTTAATTCTTCTTCACCTTTTGTTTGTAAGGTAAACACACAAGGAAAAAGAAGTAAAGAACTTGACAACACATCAAAGGGTACGTGGGTAGTCTAGTTGAAACCCCAATTGACAATGCTTAACTCAACTTAACATAAAAAGATGGGAAAAGATGAATAGTCTGGTTCAACCCAAAAATTCGTGGCTCAGTTAAGTGTAAATAAGAACATTAATTAGAAACTCAGGTTCTTTTTTGAGACTACACACTGTAATTGCTTCAAAGTTGGCAGCCTCTCTTTCTGACTAACAAGGTCTCGTTTCAAAAAATATACTGCTTGTATAAACAAGACTCTTTATAGTCTCAAAACAGGTCATGGCTATTTAGCCAAATATTAATTTATGCATTATTTGTTGGATAAACAGTAGTTACTGAAACTGAAATCAAGTTATGCAGCAAACCTGGAGATCTTTCATTTTAACGCCTGCTTCTCAGAAAGAAGAGGTCTTATCTGTATAGCCACATCCTTAACTGTGATGAAAATGGGGGAAAATAACCGTCAGAAAAAGATGAGAACTTGATATATTTTCTTTGGATCACATACAGGAACCACCACAATGAGATGAATCTCAATGATTCAGTTACAGTGACAGATTTCAATAACAAGAGATTAACACATGCAAACAGCAAAAAAACAAAAATCTGAGCAAGCAAGCATGTGTAGAATATTATGACACAAAACGAATCATACAATCTTTAGGATATAAACTTGTTGCAACAGAGAGAGCCTGGAAACGAACAAAATAGCTTACCAATTTGAGGCTTCATGGAAAGAATTACCACGTCACTAGCTTCAACGACCTGTGAGATATTCAATCAGAAATCAGCAAGATGATGGGAAGAATCAGGGGAAACAAAGAGGATAGAGGTGGGAACCTGGTGATTGTGGTCGAGAACAGAAACGCCTATAGACTCGAAAGCGGAACGTCGACGATCAGGACGCTGGTGAGCCGTCCGTTCGTATCCGGGAAGCGGGTAGGAGGCCTGAATTCACCACATCACGCGCTATACTTTCGGGCCATTTTGCCCGCTCCGATGAGCCCCACCATGTAACTGTCCGCCGGGATCGGCAAAATGGTCGCCATTCTGTTGCCCTTTTCGCTACTACTACACTCCGGAGACTGCACTGGTCGCGTTACACAATAGACAGATATTACTCTAATTTTGGAGGGAGTGCAATATATCCCATAGTTTTCCCATAGTTTTAGGTGCATGCTACAAGCAAGTCCGTATTTTGCTTATTTTCCGGTCCAAAATAAAAATACACCTTCGATATATGATATGGTCAATAATTATGTATATCAGACATATGCATCATATATACTACTTCTATTGCATACACTTGCAATTCAGTTATATATTAGAATCATTGTATATATGATTATTTTAAAAAAATACGGACTGCAAATAAGCAAAATACGGACTGCGTATAGAAGGCCTGTAGTTATCTAGGGGCGGAATCGTACGAATACCAACATTTTTAGACATTACCATGTACCATAAAATATATTGGTACACATTTTTTAAATACCGATGCCAACCAAACAAGCCGGTATACCATTATATTCATATATTGATTACCAATAAGTTTGGTTGGTATTCGGTATATACCGTACATACCAAAAATAATTTCATCATTTTTTTTTGTAATTGATTACCAATAAGTTTGGTTGGTATTCGGTATATACCGTACATACCAAAAATAATTTCATCGGTCTTTTTTTGCAACTTTATGATAGCACGATGAAACAAACATAGAGAAAAAATAATATTCAAATACAAGATAAATAGAAATATGTGTAATGTGTAGAATTCACAAAATTCATCAATAGTTCATAAAAAGCAAATTAGCCAAGTCACGCGATGAAAAAATTAATAACAACTAGAATTCTATAAAACATAAACTTAAATTCCATTTAAAATTTAACTCAAAAATATTATAAAAGTAAAAATTCCAATGAATATCCAAGAAAAGTGAATAAATGGTATTATCATCCTAGGTTGTTGGATTACTATGTGACACCTAGGCTGTTAATCTTGAAATTGTGGTGAATTTATGAGAAAACTGGATTCATGACCATGTTTGTGCATCACATTTTAATTTGTGCATCACATAACCTTAGATTCAGTTTTTTGTAACTTATTTAAATTAATATACTTCACTTCAGCTTTGATAAATAATATTAAAATAATACAAAATCTTGGGTGACACCGTCTCACCATAAATTTATGGTAGGACCAATGAGTTCTCATATGTTTACGGTTATAATTTGTCATTTTGTAATTTTTGTTGGTTGTTTTAACACAATTAATTCACCGATAATATTTGAATAAACTAAAAAACTTAGCAAATTGATGAATGTACAACAAAATTGAACTAATGACCGAAACACTTGAACTAACTATATAGACATATTTACAACGTTTAAATATTTTTATTAAAATAGTTAATTAAAAGTATCATATTAAGAGTATAATAAAACAAACACATAAACTTAACTTATAAAAATGTGAAATAAAAAGTAGTCCTACCATAAACTTATGGTGAGACCGTCCTAGCCATGACTTTCTCAATAAAATAATTCATCTAAATTTAGTTAATCTTATTATTTGTCATGAAAATTTTTAGTTCAATTTAGTGTAACTTAATTTAGTCCAATTTAACCTGAGAAGAGTGGTATCATCCGGGCTACGATGCACAAAGTGCAGCCACTACATCTAGTTTTTCTGTAAAGAATGAGAACTATCTATACATATATTTTCTTTAGGCAGTGGGGTCACACGTGACCCCAGTGACCCCATCCTAAATCCGCCCATGTCAAGGCGGCAAGGGCATCTTCTCAGCCCCTCTCTGGTTCAAAGTCAGTTCCTCAAGCCGAGATTTACTTTTGAAATTTGAGTGATAAGTCGAGAGATCTTTCAGAAATTAATACTATTGATTGCTTCGATGACCGCACCCGTAAAACACATCAACCATCACCATTTATAAGAATCACGATGCACGGTTGCTGACTAGAACTGTGATTCTAATTATCACCATCTAAATTACTATGTGGTGATGGAAGACAAGGTTATGTTGTGCAATTGAGATTCTTGCAAAGTTGGAAGCAAATACAGAATTATGCGTATTTTTGTTACTATATACCTAAACCCTATCGATGATATATTTTTTATCTTTTCGAAGTCCAATTGTTTTACCCTCAGCATGAGGAGTTACGAACAGGGTGATGAGGGCCCGATAGTAGCAACAGTGCAGGAAGACTCTTGGATGATCCCGATCCGGGCTTACCTTCTGACTGGGGAAGTCCGGCTGACCGGATAGCAACAAGAAAAGTCCGGGTCAAAGCACCCAAGTATACGTTACAGGAGGGAGTCTTGTACAAAAGAGGGTATCTCCAGCCACTGCTGAAGTGTGTGGAACGTCAGGAGGGAAAATACCTGGTCAGGGAAGTACATGAGGGTCCGAATGGCAGTCACCAGGGAGCAAGGACAGTGGCCAGAAAGATTCTAAAGACGGGGTATTACTGGCCTACCATGTTTGAAGATTCACAGGACAGGGTTCGTTCATGTCTGCAGTGCCAGAAGTTTGCGCCACTGTTGCACATCCCAAGGGAGGAGATGGTAGGGATAACGGGTGCTTGACCCTTCGGTAGATGGGGGCTGGATTTGGTTGGGCCCTTCCCTACTGCCCCCAGTAGCTTGAAATACCTGATTGTTGCTATCGACTACTTTACCAAATGGGTAGAGGTCGAGCCCTTAACGAACATCCGGGGAGCTACATGTGTGAAGTTCTGCTGGAGGAATATTGTTTGTCAGTTTGGGGTGCCGAGAGCCATAGTGACTGACAATGGTGCACAGTTTGAAGATGACCCTTTCAAGTCCTGGTCCGTAAAGTATGAGATAAGCCAGAAGCTCACGTTAGTATACCACCTGCAGGCTAATGGGCAGGTAGAGGTGACTAACTGGACAATAGTGAATGGGCTAAAAGTTCGGCTTCAGGGAGTGAAAGGGAACTAGGTACACGAGCTGCCGAGTGTTCTATGGGCCCACCGGACCATAGAAAGTTCGGCGACTAGAGAGTCCTCCTATAGTTTGACCTATGGCTCAGAGGCAGTGATCCCAGCCGAAGTTGGCATCCCGAGTCTTCGGACAGCCGAGCCAGTTGCCGAGGATGTGAACGAGGAAGAATGCAGGACGAACTTAGATTTATTGGAAGAAAGGAGGGAAAAAACGGCCTTGCATGAAGCCAAAGTTAAAGAGAATATGAAGAAATACCATGACAGAAGAGTAAGGAAGGAGTTATTCAAGGTAGGAGATAAAGTGATGAGACGAAATGACAAGAGTCGTCAGGAGCAGGAGGGCAAGCTGGCACCCAACTGGGAAGGACCGTACCGGGTGGTAGAAGCCCACCCGAGCGGAAGTTACGTGCTGGAAGACTCAAAGGGAAAGGGGATCCCCCGGAGATGGAACGTAGCGAACCTTAGGCGGTTCTACGGATAGCCTCTGGCACCAGATGCCCAGGTAGAATAGCCTCTGGCACTAGATGCCTAGGTAGAATAGCCTCTGGCACTAGATGCCTAGGTAGGAATAGTTGCGGGCGGCAGGTGCCCGGAAGAATACCCCTGAGGTCAGATGACCGAGGGGTAGGTAGGAGAGACCTCTGGCGCTGGACGCCTAGGGAAATTTTGTAACAGGAACATGCCTCAGGGCAGATTTTAATGAAAAGAAATTATGCAACAACGATGAGTTCGAAATGGAAAGATGATAAATATAAAACGAAATTTTTTATACATAAGTCAAAGTCTTTACAAATACAGAAGTGATATATAGCAGGGGGCTTTATTCTATTTTGGGGCCCCAGAGGTAGAGGCCTCACCGGGGGGAATTCTCCTGGTCTCATGCCTGCTCCTCCGAACAACCTGCTATAACATTCTCTGCTCCTCGTCCGGGTTTCGGGGGACGTCTGGATGATCACTTGGTTCACCTACCGGCTCTTGTGTAGAAACAGGAACCCAGCTAGTAGCGGCAGGACTTCCGATCCGGACAGGAGGTTGTCTTGAAGAAACCCTTCGCCTGGTCGGGGCTCCCCCAGATTCGACGGCCTTCTGCTTCCCCTTACGGTCATTTCGAGCCGGGTGTGAAGTAGCCTCGGGAGGCAGGGAGCTAGCCGGAGGAGGAGAAGAACCAGGTTGCTGACGAACTGCAGTTGTTCTCTCTCGAGTAGGATATCGGGCGCGAAATCTAGCGGCCACTGTCCGAAATCTGGCCAGACGCTGCTCAGAAGCCTCCAAATCCAGCAGTTGAGGCGCATGTTCGTAACGCTCGTAAGCCAAGTCAACATCTTCAAGAGGAGGTATCTGAGACAGGGATGTTGGACGAACGTTCCAGCTCAAAATGTTTTGCCTCCAGTCCACTGCTGCCTGATGTGCAGCAGCCCAGACACCAGATGTCCTTTCAGAACTCTCCATCCAAGCGATTTGATCATCAACTGCTCGGGGGATGTCGGTCAGAACAGGAACATCAACTTCCCCCTAGCGAAGACCCAGCAGGTGATGGGAGAGATGGACTATTACTAGCTGTTGCTACAGGGTCCGGTTCCTAGTTGATAACCTCTCGTTCTCCGTTTCAAGCTCGGTGACTTGCTTCCGGAACTCGTTCTTGTTCTGCATGCGCATACACTTGTTGTAGTACAACTGAACATCATGCCACACCTCGTCCAGCTCCTTTTGAATCCGGACTTGGAAGTTATGGTGTTGGGCCTCCTGTTCCGTCATAACTCGGTCGAACTCTAGAACTTGGTCAATGCTCTCAAAAGCCAGTCTATAACACTTGGGCAATGATCTAAAGTCTTCTTGAATCTGGAGTAGACAAGTGAGCAGGCAATCGGCGTCAGGAAACTCAGAAATGAGGGGACCGAGTCCTCCCTCGGACAGCAGGTCTGTCAAGCTTGGACAACCGATTCCAGTTCGTCTCGGGGAAGGAACCGGAGGGTTAAGGGTCCAAGGTAGCTCCTGAACACGACAAAGGCGGGGTTAAGATGAAGATTTACAAAACAAAAAAAGTAACGCAGAAGACGAATGTAACAAGAGAGATTCTTCATTCATAAATTGGAAGTCAGGGTAACAAGATACATGGAAATGATAGAAAAAAGAGAAAAATCTAACTAACATTAAAGAGAGCTCCATTCCCCTGGTCATCCCCATCGTCGCTGCTACCATCTATGGACTCATCCCCAGAGTCGTCAAAATCGAGAGCATGAGAGAGGGCCATGTCGGCAGCTCCGGAGGTGTCGGCGGCACCGAGGCCAGGGATAGCGGCCTCAGGGGCGGGGGCATCCATGCCAGGATCTGGTGAGGAGGAGCCCCCGGTTTCGATATCCTTCGGGTCGAACAGCCCTGGTAGTAGCCGTACATAGTGCAGTATGGGGTAAAGTTATCATCCTCGGGCAAATCAGACCCGGAGAGTGGAGCGGGGGGTAGAGGACCCAGCAGCCGAACCACATCAGTCGACCAACTCTGGACTTCTTCGGTCGAAAGGTGATTTTCCCGCAAGGTTTCCCATAGCTTAGGAGATAATCCCTTCATCCCCCCTTTATGGAATGTGTCCACAAGATGCAGTTGTTGAGTTTCGGAGTTAGGGTTGAACCACTGCTTCTTGAACGAGTCTCGGATTGAGGGAGGAAACCAACCCCGGACCTCCATATAGGTGTTGTGGCACTGATGGGCGCTTGCGGCGAGGTTGAGGTCAGTCAGACGACGAGACAGGGTCTGACTTGCAAGGACCTTATCGACAACGGCCTCGGCAAAGTCCAGGCGCTCTTTGTAGTTCATCTCCCGGGCATCTTCCAGCTGCTTCTCAAACAACTCAATCTCGCCCGAAGTTGAGCCGATGCTTCTCTCTCAGCTTGGAGTTCTTCATCTTTTCTTTCCAATTAGCGAGAAAGGAAGGATGAGAGGGCGTCCTGGAAGTCGGGAGAGTTCGTAAACTCGGAGCTGAGGAGTCGAACCTACAGGAAAAAATTGATTTTAAAAAAAGGAAAAAACCCTTTGTACCAAAAGAAAAAGGATTAAGGGTACCTGCTGATTGGAGGAAGAGACAGGAGGGACACTAGTGTTGGACAAAGGCGGGGTCGAAGACTCGTTAGTCCGAGGCTTCTTCCTGTCTTTCTCGGAATTCTCTCCCTTCCGCTTCGTCGCCGAAAAGGGAGGCGGGGGATGAATTACAGGGAAGATATGGTGGTATATCTGGAGGCTGGGGACCTCCCATCCCCGAACGACGACCGGAAGTTAAAAATCCCCCGCCTAAATAATCCCTCTTGGCGGGTAGGGTCTTGGTTAGTTCCCGAAGCATTAAGGTTCCGCGAAGGTTCTGGTGGACTCTTGGCATTGGCGGGGTCCCGAATGGTCTCCTGTTGCGCCACTATCTCGAGTATAGGACCCTTCTCTAGAACCTCCTGGACGATCGGAGATTCGGTGTTGATCACCTCAACTGAAATCGGGCCCAGATCGGGAGCCCCGGTCGTCCCCACGGGAAGAAGATGTTCCTGAGTATTAGAAGTAGAGTTTGCAACAGGGTCCGGGGTCTTTTGATCCGTCTGCTGCTTAAAAAGATTCGAAATAGGGGGAGTATCGACCGGCTGGACAGGTTTCTTCCTTTTCACAGTTTTTGTTGTCTCGGACCCAGCCACCTCCGTCACGACCTTCCTGGTTTTCTTTTTCGGGACTGGGACCTCAGGGTCGTTGGCCACAGAGGGAGCTGTAAAAAGAAGATAAGGGTACAATTTTTTAATGATGACAGAGAAGGAAAATGAGAAGGACAAAGAGTCGAAGAACAAACCTTGCACAGGCCAGGTAACCACCCAGCGACTATCTTGAAAAACTTCATCCGGACAGATCTTCCGGGGAAAAAGATAAATGGAATTGCCCGCCAGCCAGTGCGGACATGGCCATATGATTTTTCTGGTGCTTGTCTGGAAGGAAAGCCTCCCGGGCGTCCACAACAACCTTATCATTCCATCCGGGTACTCGGTGTCATTCAGAATTCACCTTGACATACCCCTTCATCTGCCAATTCTTGGCCGAGTTCTTCTTGCCCGGGATGAAATCCTGGACGCCCGGTCGAGCTTGGACAGTGAAGACGGCCTCCTTCCCGGGACATTTGATGAGCACATAGAACGACCTCCACAGGTTGAAAGCAGGGTCGATATCGCAGCGAGAGCATCGGACCAAGAAGCCCATCATAACAGCAACAACATTCGGGTGAACTTGTGCTGGAAATATCTCATAATACTCCATGAACCGGGAGTACAACCGAGGGAGGGGTATGCTCAACCCCCACATAAAGTGGATCCGGGGAATGCACCGAACGGCCTTGACAGACTCTTCTGACGACACGGCGGCCATCTGGGCATCCAATGGAACCGGGACCCCCATACCGCTGAGACACTTCTTTGTCCAGACATCGGCTTGAAGCGAGGAGGCCCGGGCAGTGTCTATAACTCTCTGCTCCCTATTCTTGGAGCGCTTGAATTTGGGCTCAGAGGGAGTGAGATTGCCAGAGAGGTAAATCGGGTTGAAAGACGCCGATGATGCCACGAATTGGGCGGAGGAAGCTTCGCGAGAAGTGCTCCCATGCGAATAGGTAATGAGGGCCCAGGACTGAGCGTTGGACTGGGCGGTAGTAGCAGCCATTGCTATGGAGAGGAGAGAGAATATGAGTATCTTAAACAGAGTTGAAGAATGATCTTGAGGTTAAGAGTTGAGGAATGATTTTGAGATTTGATACGATGGATGGAATGGACTATTTATAGAGAATGGGAAACATAAATGAGAGACAATGATTAAATGGGCTCGGGAAGCGAGGAAATAATAATGATAGCCATTAATGGTCCTCGAGAAATGCGCGCCCACATCTCATTACTGTCGGGCAGGGTATGGAATTCTGAAAGCCAATCCTTCCGCTCTTGGATCAGGAAAGTTCTCACCCTCGGCCGAAAGAACCGGCTTCCGGGGGGTTAGTGGTGATACCAGGCTCTGGCCCAACTACTCGACAGTAGTGTGGGCTCGGCCCATGATGAGGTAAGCTAATGTGAAAGCATCTGGGATAGTACAACTCGGATAAGGACGGGTACACTAGGAGCCACAGAAAGCATGGACCACGTGGAGAGCATGGGTCACTGTAAAAATAGTGCTCCTCAGCACTATTTCAAGCAAAGTATCTTCTCATTATTCTAGTGAATACCCCGTTTCTCTCCCGGGATCCATCTTTCATCATCACGCCGGAGGGTCTACCGTTGGGTACCTCCCGGGGCTCTATCTTGCAGGGTTAGGTTAGTGGATCAGAAGAAGGGGACCATCCGCACCGACCAGGCGGGCAGCATCAATCTTCAACAGCCGGTGGCAGCTGAAGAATATGATGGGTCTTGGGATTCCACAATGCAACCTGAGGCAGGTTAGATTTCGAGCACGCTTGCAAGACACAAATTAGGCCGTTGCAGACAATTATACCATTTATTCTCCAACTTGGGCAGTAGAGCTCTATGCATAGGCTGTCATTCTTTTTGGTGATTCTTCCAAGCAATCAATGACACAAATTTTTACAGGTGAGAATTGCCCATTTATATCAAATACATCTAAAACGAATGATCTCGTTGATGGCCTTTTTCAATTTAGTTTTTTATCAAACTTTATCATTATTTTGAAATCCACATCAACCTTGAAACCACTTCTACCGGCAACCTCAACATCACCTCCTCTACCAGATCGATGGAAGGATACACATCGTATTTCTTTTATCTATTTATGTTGATTTGACCCGGCCATGGCCATATTACTTAAAATATATATTTCCACACACTTTTCCTAGATTCTCTGTCTTACTTGACTTAACTAATTGTTTGTGTTGATGTTTCTTCTAATAAAAATCTCAAATCTTTAATGTGAAAAATTCAAACAGAGAGAAAAACAGTGTTCTTGATATTTTACCATGAAAATAGGAAGAGGGAGTTTACAATGAGGGCCGAACTCATACCTCTTAAACCCTAATAGTCCACCAGATATAATATGGCGAAACGGCTACATTATTTTACACGTGTCTCTAGTCTCTACATTATATTAAATAGTTATTTCCTAAAAAGTGAGTCCCATGTTTATAAGTTTTAGTCATTTTTTGACATCGCCTTTTTTTGAATTTAATTTTGTTTCAATTAACATTCTATCTCTTCTTTTATATTTGTTTTTTCGTTGAATTTGATTTCATTAAGATATTATTTCTCTCCGAGAGAAAACATGCGTTGATGTTTTCCGAATATAGTATGACATGTATAGATTTTTTATTTAATTTATAACACTTTAATCAAAACTTTCCCGTATCGCGCGAATTAACCTTGCTAGACATTAATATAATTAAAATAATTAATTAGGTATCATAATCAACAATTCTGATAAGAGTCAATAGTGAATCAATTAGATGATCTTTTCAAATAAGTTAGTTTTGTATGATAAAACCAAACTTATTAATTATGAATCTATGATTAGATTCATACTAATTTTTATATGATGTTTACTTGAATAACTTTCTTATGTTATGCTTATATTTTCACAAGGTTTGATATTATGTAAGGATAGAGAAAAATATATTTAATGTACTGTATTTGATTCTATTCCTTTATTTGATCAAATCTGTTTAGGTCATGTTATTTTGACTTTATTTCTTACTAAACTAAAATATTAAAAATAAGAATATTTAAGTGAAAAAATTGAAATAATTTTAAACATATTTATTTGAGCTGAACGAAATTGAAAAAGTCAAATATACTTAATCAAATAAATAAAAATATAATTAACAAAAATGAATTGATTTACATAAAACTTACAGAAACCGATACCTTACTCTTATACACCATTATCAAATTCAAGATTTATACTAATTTAAAATTCAAAAGTGTTTAAAATACATGACACAAAACAAGTTTTCAAGTATTAATATTTGTAGAAACCGTATTACATTAAATTTCTGATTGATTAGTTTTATAACAATAACTTAATAAGTGACATATTATGAACTAAAATGTTTTGAAATGAAAAATTAATAGCATGCCTAATTAATATTACTTCAAATACACCGTGTAACGTGCGGTCCATCTATACTAATAATATTAAATAATTATTTTTCAAACTTTGATTCAAATGTTTTACTTTACCCTTTATTAAGGGTCATGGTATTTGCAGGTTGTATTTTACTTTTGCAAACTGTATTATTTTCGAGAAAGACATATATGTACGCCTTTTTGTCAGTGGTTGCAATTTGTAATAAACTAACAAGGGTAATCTTGTCAGTTCCTATTAATATACAGACTGCATAAGTAAAAAAAACAATACAAATAGGAATTCCGTTTTTTATTGGTTCCCCTTCGACCTTTTTGAGTTTAATTTGGTTTCGATTACTTATCCTCTTTTGAATTCCAATTATAATTTGGTTTCTTAATTCACCTCTTTTATATTCAATTATGATTTGGTGTCTTTTGAAGGTAATAATCAAACTTAACTCAAATAGGAGCATAATTTAATTTTATAATTGTTGAGAAATTGGGGGATCATATCATTATATAGTTTCATTGATGTTTTGGGGGCAAATTTAATACTTCGCTTCTTTGACCTCGACCTCCATCAAACACAATATAGCGGAACACATCCAAATTCTGAATTTATGCAGTTAAAAAATGGTTGCGGGCAAAATTTTGAGTGGTTTATAACAATGTCACACTTTTAGCAGTTGGGATTTATCGAATTATACAAAAATATTGCCACAATCGCGCGGTTTACTTATACTAGTTTCGTATAAAAGATATTGTTAAACAAATATAATTTGATAAAGAAGAAGAAATTTGTAATGTTTAGTAAATTGGTTTCAATAGCTAGATGTGTAGGCTCTTTTCAATTAATTAAGGGTTTAGGTTCGGCGATATATCATTAGGTTTAGAACTTCTTGGAATGTGATTATAACTAGGATTAGGTTTGCTATTTAGGAAAAGTATGGGCCCGTTTGAAAACTAACTGTTACATGTTAGCGTATTGTATTAGTTGTTAACGGTTTGTATTAGATGTTTTGACTAACTGTTTTGACTAGCGGTTTTTAGATGGTTGTTTGGTAAATGATAAATAGATGTTAGCTGTTTTTTATATTAAATGACAGAAATGTACATCAATATAATTTAAATTATAAATTTTATTTTTGTGTGACGTTTATTTTGAAGCATAGAAAAATATTTTTATTACTTGTATCTATATTTATTTGTATTTCTTTGGAATGATATTCAGTAACATATATAAGAGTTTATATTTATTTGTTAAATTGTACTCTAAAATTTTTAAATCATTATTTAAAAATAAAAGTGATAGAAATAAAAATTAGTCCATATCAAAATAATTATTATGTACAAACAAAAATATTTGCTATTAATTGATACCTTCAAACGAAAGTTTTAAAAATAAAGTTATGTATAAAGGGAATGATAAAAGAATATTACTTAGCATAAAAGAAATGATAAAAAGGAGAATTTGTAATATTTATACAATTAATGACAAGAATTTTCATCCAAAAATCTCCCTTTTCGAGCGTTTTGAAAACAAGAGTTTTCATCCAAAAAGCTCAATGGAAAACGCTTCTCACCAAACAAGTTAAATAGTTGTTTAACCAGTCAAAATCTATTTTTAGCAAAAAAAACAAAACTCTCCTCCAAAACGTTGTTACCAAACGGGGCCTATGTGTGCATATATCTTTTCAATAATACTAGCGTAGCCCGGTATGCGACCTTTTTTTATAAATAAAAGATACTTAATAAGGCAAAATTATTTATTTAAATGTGTTTAGATGATTTATTGACATTTATTAAATATTTCTAGTGAATGATGTTATTTTATATCATTCATAATTTAGTTAGATGTGTAAATTATAACATATCTCTGTGCTTATTTAGATTAATGCTTGCAATAAATCTTAAAGAATTTCCCAACAATATATGGTGCTAATGTACGCAAATTCATATGTAAAGTGCTTTCTCTATATTATCACACGGTGCTTTGTTTGGGTTTTTTTTCTTTTCAAGAGATACGGTGGTGCTCAAGAAGCACAACACCAAGCTTCTCCATGTAATCTTATCACCTCTTTCCCCCTTAACCCTCATCATGAAAGATTTGTCACTAATGACATATCATTGCCAGAGCAAACAGATATTCCGAGGTTCTGTGTGAAAGAAGAGCTTTGCGGAAACCAACATGAAGCTTTCAGATTAACTAAGCTGGTGTGGCAGATATATGTTCGGCTCGCCATCAATTGCCGATGCCTTTATCTTCATTTTGCAGAATCACCATCTATTGTTTCATATTCATTCTCTCATGGATAAACAAATGGTAATATTCCAGACAGGTGGAATGAAGAATCATCATAAAACAAAGATAGCAGAAAACTTCCCAAAATTTAACCTGCAGTAGAAGTGCAGAATATTATCATCATCAAAAGTTCCAAATGACTAAGAAACACAAGGGATAACTAATTAAGTAAAGTAGCACATACTCCAAGGAGCAAGTATATGCAGATAGTTAACACAAGAGGAAAAACATCGCTGAAGAAAATAAACCTCTGCTAGAGAAATTAAATCAAGACATGCACACTTGAAATTTTCCATCTCAAGACAACTGAAATGGTCAAATGTAAGAATATCGCCAATATGAAAAAAATGGAATCAATTTCATGAATATGAAAAATTAGTTAATAGAGCATATTTTCCATCTTCCTAAAACCTCACAACTTTAATGCTTATGTAATCTATTTTTTCTATTGAGAAGCATTTTTCTGGTATGCACAGACCCATAGTAAGTTCCTAAAAAGCGACATTATCCTAAACAAACATCTGATGGTTCATACACTCTTTAACAGATAAAAATCAAAAAGTAAATGCAAGAAAAGAATTTGCGTCAAACTTATGATAACACGAGATTTTGAATATCTAAACACACCCAAGTTCGCCAAGTGATAAGTTGATAGATACATTTTTATCTATTTAAGTATGCTTGCCTGTATCTGACACAGCCAAAAAAATTATAGAATTTTACTGTCCCTACCAGTTTCTAGTTAGTTGGAACTCAACCTATCTAAAACCAAAAGATCCAATATATCTAATTTACCTTAATAACTCAATTCATATGTCTTTCTCTTATTTATATGAAACACAATACAAATCAATCACCATATTTGGGTGTGTTAAATGGAAGACAGAGCACCTTCAAATACAGTTTTTCATGATAATCGCATCAAACTTTTGTGCATTGCAAAAACAATGATCAGTAAATCGATAGAAATTAGTGTAATGCAACTGGCAGAGCATTTTATTGTGTATCAAGAGCAAATTTTGCATAGCTTTACACAACTATTTCTTACATGTGATTCCTTCTTGACTAATCTTTATACTATTCATTCAGGAAAATCCTATTAACTATGAAGGTATTGGAATTTTAAAATTAAAATATAACTCTCTTACTGAATATCATTATCAAATCCCAGGGTAATTGTTAGGGATAAATTCAAGCAAACCAGGCTAATAGATATTTGTTATTTCTTAATAGCTTAGCAGAAATAAGTTCAACTTGTAACTTGTTAATTTCTTATAAGTTTCACTGGCTAATAATTTTGAAGAAATCAGTCCTTATTGTGATGTTTCTGATTTCTTAGTGGGCAGCAAAGTGCGGCATATTCCTAAAATAAAAATACTTTTATTGATTTAATCTCAGAGAGGGTTGTTTAGCTTTGAAAAGGCCATACTTGGGCTGATATTTTGATTCAAGGTATAACATTCAAGCTGTTTCAACCTTTTTCCATATGGTAGCCTAGCAAAATCTTCTGAAGGTTTTTTTTTTTTTTTGCATGGTAGGCATAAAAACATAACCAAATTACAGAATAAGACTAATTCGAATACAAGCAAGAGCATAAAAGCAACAACAATCTAGGTTAGACATATCAATCGAATAACAAGCTGCAAAGAAGCTCTACTTATCTTCATAAAAGGCTTTGCTGAATTTTCTAAACAAAAGACAATACAAGCTTTAAAAATGCAGTAAAATTGGCCTGGACAAACAAAGCAAGCAAACGAAAAAAGAAAGCAACTTGGAAGACATCATATTTGGTACCTCTGGGATTTGAACTGTGATTTCCAAAATTGCAGCAATGGAAAACCAAAGTTATGAAGCAGTGCTGACTTCCATTATCAGTCGAATTAAATGAGTCCACACCTGCCTTTGATTAGCACAGGAATTCACGATGCGATGACAGTGAAGATCTTCCTCCCACTGTAACAGAAGAACTCCAAATTATTAAAAAGTATGGATGGGGTAAAAACTTTCAGAGGTATGAATCCTGCAACTAAAATCAGAAATTTCTAAGACTATAGCATATACCAGATTCATGGAGGTGAGGTTCCGACAGAGATGGCCAGCAAGATGTCAGATCTGTCAGGCATAATTTTGTTTGAGGTAGGAAAGTCGTGGGCTCTGACAGAAATCATGAAATTTTCTAAGGCGGCGAGAGTGAGGCACTGCTGCCAACAAGTCGTAGTGACGCCATAACAGTTCTCGACGAAGGTGACTGGGAAAAGAGAGGGTTAAAGGAAAATTGAGAAAAAACAGAAGGATTCGAAATTTCCGAAAATGAATTTCTAACCCCGGAGGTAGTCCACCTCCCGCTGACGTGTCATTCTATAATTAATAATTAAATTTAATGGTCGGAAGATAATAAACCTCGCGTGTGGACTGTTTTGCGGAAGGTTTACGCACGCGCTAATTGATTTACTCCTTAGTCAAAGGTTTATCAAGGGTAAAAATTCGAGGTAACTTTTCCTTCAAATCGGTTTTACTCCGATCAAACTGGAGATAGTACGGTAACCCACAAATTCGACATCAAGGAATTCCACCATACCTGCCAATCAAGAAATCCACCGTTCGAATTACCGGTAACCCACCGTTCGAATCACCGTTAATCCACACAAATCCAATTAAGAATCATCATTTCCTGCCATCGTTCGTTTTCTCTTTTTTCGGTTTTCGCTGGGGGTTTGTGTTCTTGTTCTAATGGCGCCGAGGAAGAAAGGTGCCAGCAAGGCAGGTGGAGCGGATTGATCAACTGATTGTCGGTGACCAACTGAACGGATTGATTGTTTGCAGCTCTATCATTCTCTGCAGTGGAGTCTGTGTTCGTTGCAGGTATGTATAGTGTGTACATTTCTTGCTGTGTTGTGTTAGTATTTATAGATGTTTTAATTCAACATGCTGGTGTATGTGTAAGCTTAGATTCAAAGTGCTACGCTCTGAAACTTCCACTTGCTCAGTTGATTTTTTCACCCAGTTGATTTCTTCACCCAAGCTCGGAAAGCTCTTTGTCTGCACTCTCCTTTCGATGCGGAGGACGCCTCTGCTTCTCAGACGCCCGCTACTAGCGTGCTCTCCTCCACCTTTCTGCCCAGTGGATTGGCTAGTTTGCCGTTGAAGCAGGCTGATGGTGGCAGGAAGAGGCATAAGAGGTCGCATTCAGCTGGGGAGCATAAAGCCAAGCCCGAGAAATCTAAATCTCGGGGCTCCCACATTTGGACTGAAACTGAGGAATTTTTCAGGGAGCTGACTGTTGAGGATATAGATAAGCTCTATGAGGGCCGGAGTCTTGAAACAGTGGGCATTGTGTGCAAGTTATGGAATACGCAGGATTTAGGTAGTATGGAGTGTGAGGCAGTTGGTTTGGTGGATAATGGCTCGGCGATTAAGGAAGAAGAAAAAGAGGAAAGAGTGAGTGAGGACATTGATGTCACTGGGGATGGAAATGAAGTATTGAAGGCAGATGGAGTTGTAAATGGAGAAGAAGGAACTAATTTGGACAGTGTTGTGAATGCTAGTAACAGTGTTGCTATCAGTGGATTTGAATGGCTATTAGGTACTAGGCATAAGATATACTTGACATCTGTGAAATCTTCAAAGAAGCGGAGGCTAGTGGGAGGGGATGCAGGGTTGGAGAAGCTTCTTGTGACTCGTCCAGTTGGTGGGTCATCATCCTTGTGTCACTATTGTAATACAGGAGACGTGGGTGACCAACTGAACCAATTGATTGTTTGCAGCTCCTGTAATGTTGTCGTTCATCAGAGGTGTTATGGAGTAGAGAATGATATAGATGGAACTTGGTCATGCTCCTGGTGTAAGAAAAGTAAAGATGGCCATAGCAGCTTGAGACCGTGCTTGCTTTGTCTCAAGCAGGGGGGTGCATTGAAACCTGCTCAAAAGTCTGAGGAAGGGGCTCTTGAATTTGCTCATTTGTTCTGTTGTCAGTGGGCATCTTAGCTTTACGTGGAAAATATCAGGACGATGGAACCAATAATGAATATTGGCGGGATAAATGATTCTAGGCGTAAGTTAGTTTGTGGCCTGTGCAAGGTGAAGTGTGGAGTCTGTGTTCGTTGCAGGTATGTATAGTGTGTACATTTCTTGCTGTGTTGTGTTAGTATTTATAGATGCTTTAATTCAACATGCTGGTGTATGTGTAAGCTTAGATTCAAAGTGCTACGCTCTTTGTGAATTCATGCTGATGCTCAATGTTCATTTATACTCACTTGAAAGATGTTCCTAATAACTGTTAACTTCTCAGGGTCTGTCATAATCACCTTAAATCCTTGTTCAACCATCATTTGAATCATCTTGTACATATGAAGTTCTCTTGTGTAGCCTTTCTGGCAGTAAAGTTGTGTTATTCATCTATTCTTTTTGATTAGGGTGTGGTCTTTATTTTTAGCAAGCCTGTTTTCCAATTCAAACGTACCGATGGCCTTTGCTCAAGTGCCTTGGCTACAGAAAAACATCCATAGATAAACTGTGTAGACTAATTATCAATTACTCACTGTGACAACTGACTGCGTTTTGTACAGGAAGAGAGGTATGCAGAGGCAGTGAAAAAGATGGAGTTCGATGGAAATCTAGGGCCATATGACCTCACCTCTTATGGTGACTGGAAGAGACTGTCTAACTATATAACAAAGGACAATCTTGATCGCATTGGTACGTAGTAACTGATGATTCACTTTCTTTAAATTTTCTATTGAGTGAAGTAATAAAATAATGGCCTTTGAGGAGACAACATTTGTGGCAGTTGATAGAAATGTATGCTAAAAGACCTTTGCTTTAGTTAAAATATTCTTCGGCTTCTTCCTAATAAAAAGAAAATGACGCAGATGTGTGATAATATATTTTAAACTCAATGAATTGTATATAGGAATAAATGTCCCTCTCAATTTGCAGAACCTATCGGGGGAGGAGAAATCACAGTTGCATCTGAGGTTGACATTTTTGGAGGCGGTCACAAATCAGCAAGGGAGAAAGCTTTGGATGATCAGCTCAAGTCAAGTAAGTTTTCAAATATAGGTGATAACTCTCGCAAAAAAGGGTGTTATTACACAGAAATTCCGCGAGTAATCAAGCACAAGGGCATGAGTGCGAAGGAACTTACTAATTTGAATATTGACAAGGTACCTCTTACAGGCATACATATTTCTATTTGTCTTGGAGATTCTATAATCTTACTGACTTGTGATAAGTTTATTCTTGTATGACCAGACTCATGTACTGGAGAGCTTGTTGAGTGTTATCAATATCACAGTGACATTTCGCTAGATGACCGTACAAATAACTTAACCGACTTCCAGCAAAATGGCGGTGTCTTTGTTTGTACAGATGCTGCTGCATGTGGTCTGGATGTTCCTAATGTGTCACATGTTAGTCAGGTAGCGCTTCTTTTTCATACACTCATGTTGCTTAATGTGAGAAGCATTTTGTTCTTTACTGAAGTTTTTAAAATTCATTTTTAGGCTGAATTCGCAACATCTGCTGTGGATTTTCTCCAATCGAGTTGGTCGGACAGCTAGAGCTGGTCAGCCTGGCGTTGTTACCAGCTTTTGTACTAAAGCAAATCACGATCTTGTAGCTGCCATTCGTCATGCTGAAAATCTTGGTGAACCTGTGGTAATACATCAAAACCTGCAAATTTTTGTTGCATTCATGCATTAAATTAGGCTATAAGTAGGTCAAGAGTTTGGTCTATTTTGATTATAACTATTCATTTTCCTTTTCGTGGGTTTGGCTATCTGTTTTTGTGATGAGTGAATTAGGTCAGTTTCACCATTGTGTGTATTTTCCAAGTATATCAGAATGATACGGTCCTCGATTGCAGGAAAATGCATTTAGCAGGAAAAGGGGCTTCAGAAACAAGCTTAAAAAAAGAGGTTAGCCAACTTTCTGAAAATAAAACTTGTCCAGCCAATTATTGAAGTATTATAATAGGTAAAACAAATCAACTGTTCTTGTCGGCGAAGAGTACTGTTTTTGGGACCAAAATTTCCAGTCAAATATGTTTAACTGAGGACTAGAAAATGATCAGCATGAGAATTGTTTACCGTTAAGATTTTACTGTTAATTTTTTTTTGAGGAAATGATTCTGGTTGAGAGGTCAAAGGCTTCTTGTGTAATTGTATGCCTGCTTTCTGTCCATCGGTGGAATATACATTGGAAGAATATGAATAATCAACTTTCATGGGTAGGATAATAATGTGAGAGTTGACTAATCATAAATTGAAGAAATGCCATCAACTTCTTAACTTCCACGTTACCTTCTTCCTTGTCTAGCTAGTTAGTCTACTAGGGAACCACTAAATGGAAATCCATAAACTTAACTTTAGAGTAATCTGTTTTCATATAAACTCAATTTTGAAGTTTGTAAATAGAAACACCGGCACGTGAGCATTTCATGCCGGTGTTTCTGTTGTAAGTGTAGAGATGGATTCCTGATCTTCTGCATTTATGGTTGACACATCAGGCGAGGCGAAACGTGTTGTTGAAGTTTGCAAATTTGATCGATGAACATATGGAAGAACTAGCCATGCTGGATGGTATGGATGCAGGAAAACTGCTATTTCTGGCTAAGATCCTCGAAATTCCAGAAGCAGCGGAATGTTTCCGATATTATGCGGGTGCAAGGATGATGCTATAGAGGTATGATTTCACATTTAGCGTCACTTCATTCTGTTTCTCTGTCTGAAAAAAAACTTAAACAGATGTATGGCAATGTGTTAGATGTTGGCGAAAAAGGATGAAACACTAAACAAAGCTATGGAAGTTGAGTCCAAAAAGAAGCGCAGAGAAATGGCTGCAATGGAAAAGGAAATTACAACTGTGCATATCGGGAAGGATCAGGATCAAATATTGAAGCGTGCTGGTTCGGAAAGATTTGCTAATGGCGCTCATCCGCCTATATTAAGGTAATGTTATGCTTTCTTCATGTGCTCTAAGCCATCTGAAATTATTTATCTTTGTTGAGTTTTCGTCAGTGTATTATATATCCAACATTTGGAATATCCTACATATTGATAAAATAATAATAATAAACAATTAAGTGTTAGATTCATGGTTTTGCAAATTTAACTCTTAGAGGTTTGTCTGCAATTCTTTTCCATTTTACAATGTGCCATTTGTGCCGCTTACCAGAAATTCGATTATTATGCCTGGGATGGGATTATAATAACTTTAGAGAAACTTTGTGAAGCAGTGATTACAGAACATATAGGCAAGTGACAGCTTTGGAAAACTAGAGAAGTTATGCCTATATGATCAAAACCAGGCACAATCCAATGTTCTTGCTCTCAACCAAGAAGTAACATTCCAAATTATATGAAATTATTTATGCCTGGACGTACAAATGCCATGCACTGGTGTTGGGTTAAGTATATTTAAGCAACAAAAACTTTAGAAGAACAAGAGAGAATCCATTTGTAATCATCTAAATCATTAATTTCTTTCACTGTAATAACAATTTTTCAGCCTCTATGACAAATTTTGACACATAAGTATTTAAAGTTTAGTACAATGCTGTGAACAGTACTGTTACAAAATCAAACTTACGAAATAGATATATGAGCTTTATAGAACTTATGCAAGTTATTATGAAATATGTTTCCATTATAGTCATGTTATATTTGTTGAATTAATAATTTCTGAGTAGTAAAAGAATGATGAAATCATCAAATAATTTTTTAAAAGAGGAAAATGGAAAGGATGTCCCCTTTAGTCTCAAACAAAATATTCCAGTAGCCATTTACAGTCATCACTGCAAACAATATTAGAAGCAATGTATAAGAAGTTAACATTACATAATCCTTCAACAGAATAAGTACTTCTAATATCAGAATAAAATGTAAAATTCAAATGGTCACAATTACTTCTAAAATCTGTTACAACTATAAATCTTTCCCATCTTTAGATCAAATGAATTTGGTCTAAAGATTATTATCTTCACTACTAGAAAACAAATCAGGCATTGGGTTCTCCAAACTTATCAACAAACCACTGTCGATTGTTATTGTGCTGGTAATAAATGATGTCCATCAGCAACTGCTCACGTACAGAAGTTGAATTGGAACTATCAAGATCCAGAATCATTCCTTCCTTTAACTCCGAGTGCAATTCCATAAATTTTAGCATGAAAAGCCCACAATCATAGCTGTATATGTATATATTACAAACGTTACAAGTCAATACATAATGAAATGCACTCATTTCTAAATTACCACAACCTGAAGCAAATTACCTGTTTTGTTGTTGGGGTGTCCAGTCTGGCTTGTGAATCATATATGTGTTGATATCTTCAACATACTCCTCTTCAAAGATGACCTCTAGAGCTTTTTGAGTTACCCCTAACTTCAGATAAATAAAAATGAATCCTCGGATATATGAAACATATAACTTCTTAATAACAAAGTAATAATATTGTACAGAACATGTAGGGATTGACGCACAATAAACATAAATCACCCGCAACATAACTTACCACAAGTTCTACATCTCCTTTGCTCCACCAATCCCTTTGTTGGAGTGAGTCTATTATTAAAACACACTTACTGGTAAAATTTACTGCCAATAAATACCAGTGATCTACATCCAACATTGGAATCAAAATCTGTAAATAAAACACTCACTTAGTTTATTATTCAACAAGTACAATGATTATTGTTAATTTATGCATATGTAACTTACCTTCTCACAGCTATCAATGTTGCCTCCATATCTATTAGGATTCAGGAATTTCTGATGTAATTTTTGCAAACATGCCTTATCCTCAATATCAACCTTCCGTACGTATTGCTATCCAACCATATTATATTATGTCAGGCCTTTTTAAAATTAAAATAACATATTAATAAAATATGTATATAGTAATCTTGTACCGAAAAATAGTCCGGCATAAACCAGACACTGTAGTCATCATTTGATAGATGACTCTTCATCCGTTGCTCGAGTGATAACATATTTATATAGATGTTTATAACCTACACCATAACAATGTGATAGAATTAAATTTGGTGCTTAATTAATTCATGATCAACCTGACAAAAGAAGCAAATTACCCCGGAGTCTAGCCACTCTTTCGGTCGCAGTTTCTGCAGTGACCGTCTAGTTACATGATCATTCTGAATCGCTGACATTATCTCACTGAAGATTTATTAGAAATATCAATATAATATTCAGTCAACCGAAGATGTGGCAAAAACGTTTTAATCGATGCTCGATAACAATAAAAGATGTATACCTGTCATCCCATTTTCCATCTCCTTCCCCATATATGTAATTTAACAACAATTTCTTGTCGAAGATAATATCCTCCTGGCATGAAACAAAGGAATGAGCCAATAATTAGTTAGCCATTGGAAATAAGAATTAATCAACCAATGAACAGATAAGAAATTCAATCATCGAAGACTTGTCTTACCGTGTTTTTCTCCAAGATAGATGATTTTGATTGAATCTTCTTATCCGTAATTGGATTGGATTCAATATTATTCTCCTCTTCATAATAATGTAGCTTCTTCTTAGTGATAGGTGCCCTAGCACCAGCAGGCATGGCTGGTGACTCCGTTGGAGTATTAGTACGCGAAGTTTTGTTGATCACATGTACATGAGGCATGGCAGGTGACTCCATTGGAGTATTCGTACGAGAAGTTTTGTCGATCAAATCTACGGGAGAGGGTGTTTCTATGCACAACTTCTTTTTTAATTTAGATGGAACAAACGGGGTTTGGCTCCCAAAAACCTCACCGTCGTACGCCTCAGTTAACATGAAAAGAGGTGGATCAACGACAAGTACCTGTTTCATATCGGAACCACATCCGGAGTTGATCACCCTCCTGAACATCTCCCCAATCTCCACTTTTAACTGATGGTACCTAATTGTAGACTTCTCGTAGAGTGATTGCATACTGGTGGGAGTGATGTCGACGTTCAATGGATTAGCATCTTCTTCTGAATTCCTCCGTTTTCCTGTCATGTTTCCTCAGGTTACTCAAAGATAGATTATGTAAATGGTAAACGAAGGGTAGATTATGTAAATGTTAAGCGAATGAAATTACATGATTAAATTTTGGTGCTCAGAAACCCCCGCCAAAATGGAGGTCGTGTGAATGTGCAGCGACGATCGTGTGAATTCGATAATCCTGAGTTTTTGTTTTTGTAAAATGGTTTTTCTAATAACAACAAAAAGATTCCCTCTATTAATGAGATATTTACTATAATGTTTTGTTCTTTTCATCTCAATCTGATACTTTTGTTTTCTAAAAAGATTGTTTACTTTTTTTTACTGTCATAAATACTGTGTGTTACCATTTTTTAAGATAAATTATATATATATATATATATATATCCATTTTAAGTAATTTAAACACGTGTATCAATGAAGTATATATTACTAATTCAAAATTCGGCTTCCAAATTTTCAAAAAAAATAAAATAATAAATTCTGCTTCCAAAGATCACAATTTATGTCGTTAGCATTACTTTTATTGAAATTTTTTATTTAAAATAAACTTGTAAATTCAATCAAATTTTGGATTAATATGGAGTAATATTTCATCCATGAGTGTATAATTAAAAAAATGATTTACACGGTAAAAGTTTGCATGCCAAAATTTCAAACGTATATGGATAAATACCAATTTACGACAAGCTTATCTATAATAAAATTAATTTCACTTTACCTTTTTCTATTTAGTCACCTATTCAAATTATAATTGGTTCATATATGTGTGCTGGAATCGTAACTGACCAACCGTAAAAGTTATAGCATTTTATACTTTTATAAATTAATTGGACTATATCGTTAAATATAAATACATAGATTTAAAAAATTAAGGTGTACGTATATTTGTATTTAAAGAATTGAAGTTCCAATTCTATAACTTGTACAGAAAAAAATAAAGTTTTGAATGAGTTATATATGACAACAAGCATGAAAGGTATTGTTAAAAATTTGTATTGTTAAAGATATTTTTTAACTAATGAAAAAACTATTGAGATAAGATTTTTGAAATAAAATTATGAGTTTGTAATACTTATTGGTGCGTGTGTAAATAATTTAAAATAAAAATGAAAATAATTTATCTTATAAAATGGTAACTAGCAGAAATTATAACAGTAAAAAGGAAATTACAATCTTATCAGTAAAAAGGAGTAAACAATCTTCTAGAAAAATAGAATATCGAATGAAAAGTAATAAATTATGGTAAATATCTCAATAATAGAGGGAATCTTTTTGTTGTTAACGAGAGTCCACCGTTTTTTAAATTAACCTAATTTTAACACCATATTAAAGTCAACTCAACACTTCAAATTTTACATAACTTTCTATTAACGTTTTATTATAAAGTTAATCTTATTAATCTTAAAAGAAAATAATATAATCCAATTGTTTTTCAATCTCATTAATCTTGAAATCATTTCACATTAAGAAAAATTCACTATATAGAAATAAAAATGAAGTCTCATGCATGATTATGCTCGAGTTGCATGTGGGAAATTCTCCATGAGCCATCGATAGTCCTTGCATTAACCTTGAACTTGCAATTAGATGAGCCATCGATAGTCCTTGCATTAACCTTGAACTTGCATTTAGATCGTGATCTGAATTGACCGTATTTGTAACAAACCATCCTTATCTTATGGCAGTTCGAATAACAGGTGTTCAATGTTCCATCAACAACGTTTGCTGCTACACAATTTGTTCTCTCAACACTTCTGACAAGTGTTCGAAAGCGTTGGGATGATGCATACCTTTGCATGTAATGAATAAATTCTTCACCAGTATTAAACTTCATTCCTATCCTTGGCTCTTCAATCTCAGATAACATGTTCATTATACCTTCTTGTAGGTGATTCGTACATCTCCCTTCGTCCTCAGCCACGACCAGTGGTTCAATATCATCAACATCCACCATCCCTAATCTGAGACTAATCTGGGACAATTCAAGCTGCAAAATGTTAAACGGTCTATCCAATCATATTTATATTATTGTATTTGTAATATAAACTCACCTGTAACGTGACCTGCAACAACGTATCGTGTATATTGCACATATAGAAGTAAAAGCAAAGAAAGTTTTTATATTAATCAACGTATCCCTATTTAACAGAATCAGAGCATGATCAGGAGGGTGCTTAGGATACGCGAACGATGTTGAATGACCGTATCCCTATTTAACAGTAATCAGTTTGAAAGGAATCAGAGCATGATCAGGAGGGTGCTTAAGATACGCTAACGATGTTGAATGACCGAGATTATTAAAGCATTATTCTTTAAAACTCTAAATATATAGTTAGATTTAATGCAAAAAGAAATTTCATATTAAAATTAGAATATTTTAAGTTATAAATTTTACAGTTTAATTTACAAGATGTACGGTATAAGTTAAAACGTATTTTTAGTTAAAAAGAGAGTAATTGATGGTATTTTTGGTACGTTATTAATTAAACTAGGATTGACAATTGATCGACTGAATTAAATAAAAGTAGATTATATAAAACTAAGTAAAGCTGGCGTGAGGGTATCTCATATATACAATGTGTTTGTTAATCAATATAAATATAAAGGGTACTCGAAGGTACCATTCACAGAAGTGGATATGCGAAACTTCATTGCGATTCAAGGAGTTCGGAGATATTGTATGTTTTGACACAACATTTTTGAAGAATAGATATAAATTGCCATTTGTACTTTTCGTCACAGTTAATCAATATGGAAAATCCATACTTGTTGTGAAAAAAAAAAAAAACTAACTCAACAACATTGAGCTAATTTACAAATAATCTTAAAGATTAACGGTGTGAATTTAACTTCTTTGTTATTAGTATAAATAATAATTTCACTTCATGATATTTAAATTCTTGTTATTATTAATTAAGTCTATTTAAATATTATACAATTTATTTTAGAATAACCGATTACTAAACTTGCAGGAAATTGAAGTAACGAAATTGATACACATGATACAAGAACCTCATTAATTTGAACTAATGAAATTGAACTAAAGTAATTGACGGTTGATTTGATATTACTATATCATGGCCACATGATTTAATTTACTCGTTGAACTAATTTTTAATTTTATTTTATGTATATGGTATTTAAACTATATTGATTTAATTTATATTCAAATTATTACATCTGAGTTTAAATTGCTGTAAAAAAGAAATGGAGAAATTATTACTACCCTGATTTCAAAAATATATTAATGAGACAAAATATATTATGGTAAGATATTTTTTTGGGTTGTGCTTTGGGATTTTATTTTTTGTTTGAATTAAAAAAAATTGCATGTATGTAATCAAATTTTGCTTTAATAATAAGGGAAAGTATTAATTAAGCGCGGTATAAGTTTCATAATTTGAAAGTTGGATAATTTGAAAGTGGGGCGTATTTTGCATAATTTCTAAAAAGGGCGGTAATTGATTTAAAGACGTGTAAGTTAGTGAGTTTAAACATAACAGAATTGAATAAAATAAACTGATTATAACTACGAAATAGGGGTATAAATGTCTTTAATTCAAGAATTAAAGTACATAAATATAGGTGAATAAATTACCGCATTTTTTAGAAATTATATAAATGTTACACCCCACTTTCAAATAATGAAACTTATACCTCTCTTAATCAAAATTATCCCATCATAAAATCAAAATCAATATAAACTTCAATTATAAACCAAAATTGGAGAAAAATCCCCATATTTGATGAATTCAAAACCTTAATAAATAAATATCACATTATAAAAATGTCTTAACTGCAACTATAATAAAAGAAATTGTCTAATGGAAAACAAACTACTAAATGTACGAATGGAGCTCCACATATGAACATGTTTTAATAATCAATTTTTTGCGATCCTATTATACTTACTTAGAGCAAGTCCTACGGATTTGCTATAATGGAGTTGAATATGGGGAATTCGAACCTTTTTTGAAATCCAACAGTTTATCCGTCTCATTTTTCATAATAGGGAATTTGAAGAGAGAAGATTTGGTTCCCCAAATTTGGAGAAGGGGAAATTATTTTTGAAGAACTAACATTTAATGCTACTTGGAAAGTTTTTATGTGTTTCATTGATCAATTGTTTCTCTTCAATAATTTTAAATGATAATATTTTAAAATAATTACAATCAAGTTTTATCAAAAATGCATATTCTAAAAGTATGCGTAAAATGATTGTAATAAGATCTCATATGATTATTTTTACATGTAAACTCGACCTGTAATAAGTTCAAACTAGTATCTGAGAAAATTCACATATTCATGCAAATTAATTCTCAAACTGATAATCTCTTTCTACCTAACCCAATGAATATGAATAAATCTCATCAAGTTTGACTGCTCTAGAATACACTGGATAGGAATACACTGGACATCAAGTGTGATTGTAAAAATTTTGAGTTTAGAGGAATGTTATGTGCCCACGCTCTTCGTGTTTTCTGGGAGGAAGAAATTACTGATGTTCCTGAAAAATACATATTGGAAAGGTGGCGGAAAAATATACCTCGGAAGTACTTGAAGGAGGATTACCCCGAAATCATTTTGACGAGTAAAGCCTCAGTTATATCTCAGAGACACGAGACCATGCATAGCGTATGCGAGGATATATGTGTAATGGTGATGAGCAATGAGAGTTTGTACAAGGAAAGTTTAGAAACTCTTAAGAAAATGAGGTCAGATTTGAAGGCAAAAACAGATACCCCGGATGGTTTGTCGATTGAATTTTTGGAAGGGATTGGTAGAGTTTATCGACGAACGAAACCAGATGAAGATGAGTCTGTCAATGAACAGGGGGTAGTCATTCACAAGAAATTCACCACTTTGGATGGTCATACTGATTCCGTCTCCTGTATGGCCAAAAACACCAATCACTTGAAATGGCTTTTCTCCGCTTCCATGGATGGAGGTAACTATTCTCATTCTGGTAAGCAAAGTTTTTAGGTTGAATGCAAATGCAAAGTTTTTATTTGCCTACTTTCCCTTCCACTGCAGATATTCGTCTCTGGGATTTAGCTACTAGGTAACCTTTTGGTCTTTAATTCTATATAAACTTCAAACAGAACCCTACTTTTATTCATGTTTTTGCTTCCTTAGGCGTACAGTATGCCAGTTTCCAGGGCACCAAGGCGCTGTGCGGGGTTTGACTGCATCTACAAATGGTCGAGTGTTGGTTTCGTGTGGGATGGATTCCACGTAAGACTGTGTATCGTTGAATCCAAGTTTAAGGATATCAGAAAGTTGCTAACTTGAAATCTTTCTTCAGTGTGCGCCTCTGGAATGTGCCTGAAGTGTCTGATGCAGCTACGGATGCCTCATGTACTGACTATACTATTGTAAGTGCGCCCTAGTTATATTTTACCTTCCTATATAACTGGTATCTTTCCTCTTGTTTTGACAAAGCTACGTTTACTATTTGCAGCCTTTAGCAGTTTATGCGTGGAAAAATGCATTCTGGTAAGCTCGTTGTCTCTCTTTGTACTTGAGTTTGTCATTCATACGATGTATTTGACTACATGCTCAATACATTCTACTCTTTTTAGTGTTGTTGATCACAAGTGGGATGATAACCGTTTTGCGACTGCTGGTGCTCAGGTTGATATATGGGACCATAACAGGTTGGTTGTCATTTATTTTCTTTGATTTACTCCCCTGGTCCGTTACATTGAATGAGAATTTAAATATTTGTGTGTGTTTGCAATCAGGTCCCACCCAGTGCATACTTATGAATGGGGATCAGATACAGTGATATCTGTCCGGTTCAACCCTGGAGAACCTAATATACTGGCAACATCAGGGAGGTACCCTCCCTGTCACTTACTCTCGAAACTGTTTATACTATGTTTTTTTAGTTTGAACTTTTAACTAATCTTCACGTCCTCAAGTATTGGCTCTCTTTTCTCTTTCTATTATAATACTCTGGATGCACGTTTATATATATATATATATACACATATACATATAAATATACATATATATAAAAGTATATATTTCAGTACCACTATATTTTTAAAAATTATGGTTGGACAATAGACTTTTGTTTAGATTGTCTCCTATCTCAGTTTCCTATCTTACCTATGAACTTCCATTCTCTGAGAGTTAAGATAATATTTTATTTGTGTTGTTATCTTCTTCAAGTGATGAAATTTTTTATGCCTGTCTTGTGTATGTTGTGTGTTTCCATTCATCAATTGGATGTATGGTATGCTAGCTATCCTTCATGGACCTCTAATATTGGCCTTTGGTAACTTCGCTTACTTGCAGTGACAGAAGCATCACGTTGTACGACCTCCGGATGTCCACTCCAGTAACAAAGCTTGTGATGAGGGTAAGTTCTCTTATTTCTAACTTTTCAAGCTGGAGTCCATCAGTACCAAAAATTAACCAGGCTTTTCTAAAGTTGTCCATGTTTTAAATTATAACCCTCCCTCTCTCAGTTGATTAATTGATTGTATTTGTGATTGCAGACAAAAATAAATTCCATAGCATGGAATCCAATGGAGCCAATGAATTTTACAGCTGTAAGGACAATATGTTAAAACCGACACTTTTTTTATTCTGTAGGAGAGTGCACGTTAATCTTAGCGACATATATCTTTTGTCTTTTTTTTAGCGTTCTCTAGACTGTCTAGCTGCTACATTTGCCTTGGCCTTGCTCTTAGCTTCATAACAAACTTTTTGCTCTCATTACCTGTTTGTCTTTATTTTAACATCCAATCTTTATTTAGGCAAATGAGGATTGCAATTGCTACAGTTTTGATCACAGGAATTTGGATGCGGCCAAGCGTGTGCATCAAGATCATGTTTCTGCAGTGTAAGACCTGTGTTGCGATAATGATCTTCCTTTGGACTCATAGTATAAATTGTTCTTATTCATAACATATAAGGACATCCTAGTATAACAGATAAGACTATAAAAATACATCCAACATATAGTATAATAGCTTGTTAGCCAAGTTTGGGCTTATTCTCTTCTCATGTCACTACCTTTTAGCAGTATGGATATTGATTACTCGCCAAACGGCAGGGAATTCGTGACTGGATCTTATGATAAGACGGTAAGTTCAATCCTGCTTCGATGAATTATTCCGAAAATGTGGTTCGATTGCTGACACATGATTTTTTTTTACTTGATTAACCTTGTATGTGAGGATATTCCAGTACAATGGAGGCCACAGTAGGGAAATGTGTCAGACTAAAAGAATGCAAAGGTTTGCTTTCCAGCCTTGGAAGTTTAAAAGCTGAATCTCAACTCTCTGTCTTTTCCATTTTCTACTGGTGTAGTGAAATGAGTTGAAGTTAACATGCTTATTATGAAGCACTACTGGTTGTTTAGTTTAGTTGGGACTGACACGAATCTCTTTATGATTTAGAGTATTCTGTGTCAAGTTTAGTGGCGATGCAAGCTATGTTATCTCAGGGAGCGATGACTTCAACCTTAGACTTTGGAAACCAAAGGCATCACAGCAATTGGGAGTGGTATGGATTTCTACATCATCTAAATCCTTCCATGATCTTTGCAGAGACATTCCCGGATGCTTGTCAATTTAGAAATATAGATTTATTAAAGCTATTTTCTATGTTCTGCAGGAAGAAGATGGGAATATGATAAAGGACCCAATTGATAAAAGGGGAAGGGGACGTGGACAGACGAAAAGGAAAGAGTCGTGGTTACCCCCTGCGGTCCGAGGTCGAGGTAGGGGTCGAGGGAGAGGAAAAAAATCCGTTCCGACCACGTCAAACAACGAGACACTTGATGTCCCAGTAAGTTGCATCAAGTTTTAAATTTATTTCATGTACATATTATTGCGAAGTATGTGACTTGATAAGTTATGTGGTTTATATTTTCATTAACCAGGGTTCAAGCGGCATGGATGGAAGTGGAGGTTTCCAGAATGCATTTCAAGCGAAGCCTAGTGATGGAACAACCCTCTCCTTATTTTCAAATGCGAGTTGGATTTGAATTGCGAGTGCTTAGGGACGTAGTGATGTTATTGTGCACTTTAACGTTGGGGAACTTCGTTAAGAGTAGTTTTAATTATGATTCTTTTTATCTCTCTTAAAAAAATGATATACTTATCATTGGAACTCTGCGTTTTCATGAATTGCATATTTTCAGTTTTGTTACTTTTCCGGAAAAAAGAGGGCTTCATCAATTAGATTCAACTGAGACAGTCTTATTAACCTTGAGAAGACCATGTGTTGCTAGTACAAGCTTGTTCAGCTTTTGGTTAAAGCGAAACATTGTTGGAGTGTCATCAACTGTTTCTCATTCTATGTTATACCATATATTGCAAGTCTTCTGGTTGATTTTGCAATTATGAATGATCATCAGGCATTTGAACATGCAATATATTGAAAAGTATTTTTTTGAACATGCAATATTATGAATGATCTCTGCTGGCCTCTACCTTATCTTTTTTCACTGATTTCTTGAAAGTGCTAAAGCTGTGCTTGTGAATTAACATTTAAAATATTGCAATCTTTTTCTCTCCTGGCCCCTACCTCTCTATCTTCTGTTTTAGTGTTTCCTTTAACGTGCCAAAGCTCTGCTTGTGAATCAACATTGTAATGTGAAGCATTTGAATGATGACAGTAATTTTTTGGATGCTGTATATCTTACGTTATGTGTTCTGTTTCAATTATAGTTATCAGTCTTATGTTAGGGGCCCCTGTTCAGTAATGTTGGTTGTATAGTTAGTCAGCTGGACTAGTACTTTAGTCACCACCAAATGAAAAGAAGCAATCCATGTAGAAATGAACAGCATTAAATTATCCATGCTTATAGGGCTCAATCAATAGAAACATCTGTTTGGTTGCCGATGCTTTTCTTGTTATTCCCACAGAATATCTGCCCCCCACTCTCCCCTGGTTAAAATATGGGCTTTAATATTTGGCCGGAATATCGCCATTTCTATCTAATTTAAGATACAGTTCTAACACTTCCTAGTTTTTATAAAGGAAGTAATTATATTATTGATCATGGAATTGAAATTGCACATGAAAAATGCAGATGATGAGCATGTTTGACAATCAGGTTTGGGATGGTTCTTCGAAGACATTAAAAAGTTAGATGCAGTTCAGTACATCAACGTGAGGCATCGAATGGAGATTTGGGGCAGACTTGGATGTGATGAAGTAAGCTATATTTCTTTTCACATATTTACTTCGCAAGATACCATTGTTTTACAGAATATTTGCTCAACATGGCATATTAAAACTCACCTGATTTCACGTTTGGCAATTTTTGTTTGTTCTAATGATTGAGTAAACTTTCACTTCCTTGATTATGTTAATGTTTTGCACAGTTTTTATCATCATTTAATGTAACTCGTACTGGTTTCAACTTCCATGAGCTTTTCCCTTAATTTTGTCGGCTGTAATTTTATTTCTCTCTTAAGGTCACAACTTGTAAGAGTAGGATACCTTATAAAATTAGTCAGACCCCCATTATCTGTGACTGGAACTTAGCTTTATCTTACAAGCTATAAACTTATCATATAACATGCAATCAAATTATTTTTTAAATGAGTTATGAAATCTACCATCTTACTAGATTCTTCTAAAGTGTGTTCCCTAGTCCTTCGTTTCGAGATATATAGGACTTGACTCTTGATCTTTAACTGCGATATCTGGAACATGTGACCAGTCCTTAAATCTCAAGGTGTCAGTTTGAAACTATTCTAAGTATTCTTTTTATTGTTCTGGGTGGCTGGATCATAAATGTTTTAAACAGGTTGAGATGCGTGCATTTTGTGCTAAGCATTCTGAAGTTCAGATTGATGCCAGTGGTCAGAGCACAAAGGACATGTCATTACTAATTGATTCTGATTCGAAGGACAAGGCTCTATTATTACCAGCGGACGATATTCACAAGTGTAAGATCAGCAGAAGAGCTGAAGACTTAGTTGCAATTGGTGATGAACAAAATGATCTAATTGTGGGCAAAGAGAACATCAATGATCAAATATTGCAACACATGTTAAACTCTTGTACTCAGACAGAAATCATTCATGGTCAGGAGCAAGCTAGAATTGGGACAGCTGAAACTGATGCTAGTAAAGATTCCAAATCACCTGGCACTTATCGCGATCCTTCTAGCCCGAGTCGTCCATTCAGCCAAAGGCAGACTTCATCCATTTCCTTCGGCACAGTATAGTGCCCGATCCTACAATATCAGGTAAAAGAACATTTAGGGATTCTGAACATCGGCATCAGCAGTTGTACAAAAAGGCCTGTCATGAATACTTACTGCGGGTATTTTCTGAACGCGAGTGATCTGAATCCAGCTGAGTTCAGGACTTGAGCAGACCTCTCCCCATATTCGTAAGGTACGGTTTCATCAACTGCAACATGAGAAATGGTAAAAGAGGTCAAATGCTGGTTTATCCATTAGCAGTAAATATGGTTAACTAAAAGTCTAAAACATACTATCTCCATGGCAGAGCAGAATTGGCAACGATGCAGCTCTTCTCGCAGCCTTGTGTGATCCTTCAATCCTAGCCCTAATGTTCCTGATCAATGTCTGATGTTAGCCAGTGCTGCATATATATAGCCTCGTAAAAAAATAAATATAAAATCATCTTAGCAGATGATCAGCTGTACATTGATACCTTGAAGCAGGCAGCCAGCCACTCGAACTGATGATAGCCCTCAGATTGACAGCGTAAGGCCTTCCATTTCCATATGTTCCCTGAGCAAAGCAAGTAGCCGAATAGAGAGCAGTTGCAGCCCCCTGGCTGAAAACTTCCGCAAAGCAACATGTCTGCTTCATCAAAAACCTAAGAATTTATTTTGAACTTATAAATGAGATCTCCATGATATTCAATACACCAAGACAAGGATAACAGTGATGATAAGAGGGGAAGTTCGTACGATGTATTTCACTGCACGTATGAAGTTAGAACGCCTGCTTCTTTCTGGATCAATTGCATAAAGGTAATTCAGAAGTGCAACTGGCGTTGATACTAGAATGTCAGGCTCAAGAGCTGGCCATCCCTGGAGTAAAAGTGAGAATATAGAGCATTAACAAAACTAAAAATAAAGTCTCACTGTTAAACTAGTGTCATTCGACAATTCTATATACATGCAGAAACCAGTACCTGGCGGCCACAAACAGCTGACACACTAAGCAGTGGTTCACCAAATTCGTTAACCAAAGAATTAGCCATGCGGACCACTTGCTCACACAACATGACATTTGGACAAAGACCAAGGGACTGATTACGATGCTTCTTCAACTTTCCTTCAGACAGGTCTTCTGAATCATCAGAAGCTCTGCATAACATATCAAACAAAGGAACCAGATATCCATGAGTCTTCCCACTCCCAGTCTCTGCAGAAACTACTGTATCGGCTCCTGAAAAGATACTCGGTATGCAAGCTGCCTGAAAGTTTCGGAAAACTTCGTACGCATCCAAGTTACAACTAAACAGGGGTAAATGTACACAGTTGGCAATAAACAGTAACAAGCATAAGAAAATAGGCAAAAATCATTTTTTCAAGTTTCAATCATATTATTCCCAGAGCCTTTCCACTATACCAAAAACGACCAAAGCAAGAAAACTAAAAGCTAATACACAAGATTTAAACATCAAAAACACGTCTTTTTAAACAATATTTTGGGGTGGGTGGGATCAAGAATCACGCAGAGTAGCTATATAAGACAAATATCATTCAATATCACTCCCCTTTTCTCCTCTACAGAAGAATGCCAATCTTCATTTTACCAATACATACAAAATTATACCAATGTGTAACATGGATTCTTAAAAAATGCAATCTTGAATGTGAAAGATACCAGAAACAGGTGAATACTTTGATTTCACTTAATTCTTAATTTATACAGATATATTTAGCTCTACTACACCTCTAACTACTTATCTGTAATATATTTTGCAAGCTTATTTGTCCGAGAATTCTAGGTAGCATTAATATAACAAGATAAGTTTACATTTTCAGAGCAAAATCATATAATCACTCTTGTTTACACTCCACTCATGAACACCAAAACAAGTCATAGAAAACATGTCACTGACACATTTAATAGTCCTGAGCAAAACAATCTACTGTAAAAAAAAAACCTCTACAAACTTATAAAATAGTCTTAACCCAGAACACAAAGCAAACAAATGCATACGAAACAAAGAGAGTACCTGAACCAAAGAGGGCCTATCCAAGCCAACTAGAGACAGAGCTCCAGCAACCAAATTGGACACACCAATAGAACCCCACGTCACATTTTCTGGAGCAAAGAAAGTATCTTTAGCGCCACCGTCTTCCGCCGCTACGGCGGCGGCGGTCCCAAATGCATAAGAAAGAAGACGTCTCCTCTCAATGATAAGTATGAACACTATGAATACTTTATATTACCTTCAGCTGCAACGGGTGGATAAGAAGATGGCTGAGATGTCCAGTTACCAGCAGAATCTTTCACGTGCCTTCGATCAGATGCAAAACCGGATAGGCGATGACCGGAGATCCGCACGTCAAGCCGACTCACCAGAGATCACAGCCGGATCGGCGCTTCGGGTGGGGTTTCTGAAGTTCGAGGAGGGCCTGAGCGAGGCGAAGAAAGAGGCGGTTTTGCAGGTGGTGAGAGGATGAAGGAAAGGTTTCCGGTGATCGAAATTCTGCGTGCTGGAGAGGGGTGATCGTGTTTCTTCCGGGATGGTAAAAAGATTTTTACTAAAAAGTCAAAGCGCGTATAGATCACGTATAATTATTGAGACTATACTTGTAGAAGTTTATTTCTCCTTTATTTTGTATGAATTTAAAATTAATCCAATGATAAAATTACACGCGGGGAGGTGGACGACCCCGGAGGTTGATTTATAAGCCTCCCGAAATTTCATTGTTATCCCGACAGTTTTGTTATGCACTAAAATGTCCCTCTCGTCCTGCATATTTACGAAACTGTCCATAGTCAACATGAAAGAGGGAAACTCACACATTATAGTGTAATGGTAGATTACCATGACTGTTTAGGTTTGGCGAAACATATACTATATCATTAGGTTTAGAACTTCTTTGAATGTGATTACAACTAGGATTCGATTTGCAATTTAGGAAAAGTGTGTGTATATATATATATATCTTTTCTATGATATTGTCATGACTGGGTCAAATCGACATAAATAAATAAAAGAAATATGACGTGCATCCTTCCATCGGATCTGGTAGAGGAGGTGCTGTTAAAGTTACCGGTGGAAGTGGTTTCAAGGTTGAGGTGGGTTTCAAAATCATGGAAAACTTTGATAGAAAATCCAGAGTTCATCAAACTACACCTGAAAACATCATCAACAAGATCATTTGTTTCACATGTAATCGATATGAGTGGGAAATTCCCAAATGTAAAGCTTTGCGTCATGGATTGCTTGGAAGAATCACCAAACAGAATGAGAGCCACCGCTAAATTCTACTGCCCGAGTTTGGAGAGTAAATGGCATATGTACATCAAGGGTGTCTGTAACGGCCTGATTTGTGTCTTGCACAAGGGCTCAAAACCTAACATGTTTCAGGTTGCATTGTGGAATCCCAAGACCCATCGTATTCTCCAACTGCCATCAGATGTTGAACATATAAGTGATAATATGATGTCTTTTAATACTTTTGGTTTCGGGTATGATGTAGGTCATGATGACTACAAAGTGGTGAGTTTAGTTAAATTTGATCATCCAAAACACCTTGCTCAGGGACTTGATGTTGTTGGATTCTTATGGAAGCTTAGACTTAAGGTGTACAGCCTCAATTCAAATTGTTGGAAGTTTATGGAATTTCCTTATTATGTTAACATGATATGCATGTCTAGTGTCTCAGCCAATGGTGCTTTGCATTGGTGCCGTTACAATGACAATGCCATCATTGCTTTCAACCTCACAACTGAAAAGTATCATCTAATCGATTTCTACATTAATCCCAAGGAGAAAGTTTTACATTTTGGACTATTTGATGACTGTCTATGTTTATCAATTTCTACACCCGTGATAGGAAATGTCACTTATCCAGAGGTTGCTGATTTCTTGATAATGAAAGAATATGGGGTGAAAGATTCATGGACAAGGCTAACATTTAAACGACCACCACCATATCCTGGAATATGCTATAAAAGTTACGATTGGATGCCAGTCTCATTTGACAATAATAACAAATACATATTGTTTCAAAATGATCGATTTTTAACACTGTATGACACTGAAAACAAGGTGTATGATGATGTAGTTGTCATTGATGATCTTTCCACTTATGAAATAATGCAAGGCTATACTTTCATTCCCAGTCTCGTCAATTTGCCTGGAGCTATTGCTGATACCTTACTCATTGCTCCATGGAAACGCAAAACTGAACATCCACGTTTCAGATTTCGCTCACTGCTTCCAAATTGTTTATTCCCGCAGAGAAATCAAAGTTACATTGAATGACATTCGGTCAGCATATAAATAATCACATTTCTTTCTAAACTCTATTTTACAGATAATACACATTGAAGTTGTTTATTCCCCAAGAGAAATCAAGGATATATTGAAGTATCCACATTTACTTTTTAATTTAGCTTTATTTTCCATATTATTTGTTTTCCATGATCTGCCAAGTGCAAGCTTTACGATTTGTTTGTATCTATTTTTTCCCCTGCGCATAATTTCCATTTTAGGGAGCAATTATCCCTTTACGATTTGTTTGTATATAAATTATTGTTTGTAAGGATGATCTTAAATCTCCTCTTTCGCTCCTTTAGTTTCAATGGTAATAGTTCAAAGTTGCAAATGGAAACACTGATATTGACGATGTAATCAGTTAGGGTTGTATAATAAATTATTTTTGTGTTTATATATGGTTCTGTTTTTATCCAAGTACTGTAATACAGATGTTGAACAAATTATCCCTCATGTATCCAGCACATCCAATTAAAACTGAAGTGTCATACCGAATCGGATATTTTACTCATTATAATTCAAAAATACCATTAAAATTACAATAATGTTCCCTTTATATTGCTAAATTTCTTTATGAACATAATAATTGAGCATATTTTTATAAATTCATATTGCATGTTGGATAACAAAAGTTATATACCAACAAGTGTATAGCCGTCCGTATTTTACTTCATTGCTGTTTAAAATAAAAAAATACATCTTCAAAACTACTTTGCATAATATAATTAAAATACGAACGGTAAAGAAGTAAAACACGAACTACATGTAGCAAGCGAGCTTAAACATCAGTAAGAGTAAGTCCAAGAGATTCCTAATAATTGGGATTCTGTTTGAATATCGGGAATTCGAATCTTTCTTGAAGTCCAATAGCTTCCTTTCAAGGAATGTGATGAAAGAGAAGAAAGTGCGGTATAAGTTAAGCATATATTTTTTTTATTAAGGGCGGTATAAGTTTCATAAATTGAAAGTGGGGTGTACCTTTTACATAATTTTCAAAAAGGGCAGTAATTTATCAGCCTATTTTTTTATATAATATAAACCTTGAATTAAAGACATGTATACCCCTATTTTGTAAATATATTCAATTAAATATTGCTGAATTCAATTCAATTCAATTCAGTTTATTTTGAGCTCACTAAATTACTCTAATTCAATTAAGATTTATTATTAGTTCCATCTAAGTATTTTAGATTTAATTCGACTCAGTTCAGTTTCATTATAGTTTATGACGTTGTAATAAATTAAATAAATTTATATAATATTAGTTCAATATATTTTCATTAAATTTTCTCAAATTCAATTCAAACAAGTAAAATATTAGTGAAGTGCATTTATATTAAAACTGAGCAAACTTAATGAAATTGAACTTAATTATAAATATAGGGATGAAAATCTAAATGTAACTGGAGTTAACTAACATTTTAATTAAATGAACTTCATAAAATTTTAAAAAATGCAATTGAATTGAATTCCTTTTAGGCGAACTAAATTAACTAAAATCTAATAAAAAATTAGCCAAGGATGAATTGAGTTTTAATCAAATTCAAGTTCACAAAACTGAACTAAATTTAACATAATTTTTTTAAAAAAGAACTACAAAATAGGGATATATGTGTCTTTCATTCAATATATATATTACATAAAAATAGGCTAATAAATTATCGTCATTTTTGAAAATTATGTAAAACTTACACACCACTTTCAAATTATGAAACTTATACTGCACTTAATAAAATATTTCCCTATCTTTCTTAAATAATACTAGCGTAATATTACTGTGCGTTGCACGGTATATTTGATCACGTATTAAATCATTTTATGAAGATTTGGGTGAACTACGTTTAAGGTAAAATATTGACGATAATTAATAAAAAATAAAATGAAATTTTATAACTTTATTATGATAATTTAATACAAAATATTTCATTATAATTTTGATTTTTTATGATTAATACTTGATCCTTTAAATTATATTTATACTTTACTAAGAAACAAAAATGATTTGGCATAAAATTTTATTTCTAATTAGAAAACTGAAATCTCCAAAATATGAAAAATAAGGCCATTGCCTTATCATTAGACCGCATCTCACAAGTGTATCTCTTTTTTTCTAGATATTTATTCTTTAAACAATTAATTTTAAATGTTACTCTTTACACAATTAGATATAATTCAGAAAACTGTAAACATGATGAAATCGATTATAATTTTTTGTTGCTTTATAAATTTGTTAAAAAATTATATATGTCAAAATTTCCGAAATCTCCATCAAATATATTCCATAGTTTGAAATATATTTTTAAAAATTCATATGATAAAATATTCCAAAATCCCCATCAGATACAGATATGTTACAAAGTTTGAAATAAAAAAATATTTACATTCCAAATATCTAAACTCATATTTAAAGAAAATCTTATACAATATTTTATTAATATTTTTCCCTAAAAATCAAGGAATGACTTTAATTTCTTTCTTGTTTCTTGCAAAACCAGCACCATCCCCGAGCAAAACTCAACCAAATATCAACATAATAACATTATGGGAATTGTTCACAAGAAGGAAAGCTGCACCACCTAAAATATTAGAAGACAACTGAAGTGTCGTCTCATAGAGAGAAGAGAAGGCGTTTAGGTTGCCACTTCTCCATTACAGTCCTAGGGCACTTATCGTACTTGAATGGATCTTTACAGTTCAGTCATTGTAACCGTGGCTGCATTTTGGGATGGAAAGTCTGATTTGACGGTTTATTTAAGAACCGCATAGACGGTTCTCCACCGGTTTCTGAACTGACGGAGGCTACGGTTTCTCGGTATGCAACTTGAATTTACCACAGTAGTTATGGATGCGTCATCGATATCGCTTCTTCAACTCGCTATCCTCAAGCGGCGGATTGATCGTGATCACCTTGCGATCTTTTATTACGTTAAAAAGAAACTATTATTAAATAAAACCCTACCTTGGATCTCTTCTTCTCCGCCTTAGTAACCTGACCTTCAACTACTTGACTTTTCCTCTGACACTATGCATCTATCAAAGTGCTTGGTACTTAAAATTCACTAAAGACGAACCACAATAGCAAATCAAAACTCACCGTGTATATATACGGCCCTTGATGTGGGGAAAGAAGCAAAATATATAACATATACCGACGTACGATATATACGAATATATATTGCGGAGAGATTATATACTGCGGAGAAGGGAAGACTAAAACTATACAATCACCTTATTTTGACATCAAATTATAATACATTAATACTATAATTATGTTACATTGGAGCAAACTAAATATATTATACCGCGACAGTTGTGTAAAATAAAAGGTAAAGAAAAGCTACGCGGATTGTTTACATGGTATATCACGATAACAATATTGAAAAAATAAAGACCAATTTTTATAATATATTAATACCATAATCATATTATATGGTAATCCATACCAAACACATTTCCAATATTAAAGAAACCAAAATGGAATATACGAATAATAGCAAATTTAAAGAAATCAAAAAAATAATATATAAAAATAGTAGGCGCCAGAATATGGTAATCTTGCGGTGGTTATGTGGTGGTTTTAATCAATACTACGTAGTAATAGGGTGAATATGGATGACTTCTTTTAATACATATTTTGATAAGAAAAATTCATCCATAAGAAAAATTCAAAGAAGTCATCCATATTCACCCACTCTTCTCCGAGATAGGGTTTTTTCATCATCACAGTTTCAATTTCAACTTTATCTTGAAAGTCTTTCTTTCCTTTCTCTTCCATGTCTTGTAGTGACTTCTTCCCTTTCTTATACTGTTTGAATACTCCATCCATTGTATCACTCTGACAGGTTTTTATATTTATCTTACTATCGTCATCTTTGTCCCTCAAAGGAACAATATCTTTATCCACATCTTCTATAACCGGAACTTCAATCTTTGTATCTTCATGCATCATCTCCTCCCAAGAACTAATATCTTCAGTCAAACCCTTAACGAGATCAAAGTCCACCAATACTTCTTCATCTTCTTTCATCTCCTTATCCTCTTCAGCAATCAATTCTTCACGATTCTTTTTCTTTACATTATCATCTCCTTCTGCTTCTTGCAATTTCTCATCCATGCAAACATTAACTATTTCTTGCTCATTTAACGCATAATTTCCATCTTCTTCAATTTTCTCATTTATATCTTTTTCTTCTTCTGCTACCTCTTCCTAAAGGGAACTAGAAGAGTTATTGCTCCGGTCAATAAATAAATTAATAATAAATATTTAAATGGATGAAACTACGTAGTTTTGACTAAAGCCGCCACATAACCACCGCAAGTTCACCATATTCCGGCGCCTACCATTTTATATATTCCTTTTATTTCTTTTAATTTTAAATATTCCATTTTTCACTCTGATTTCTTTCTTAATTAATAGTGAGGAACAGAATATTAATTATTAGATATTTCCTTACTTCAAACTTTATAATTTATTAACCTAATATCTATGATTCAATATTTCAATCACCATTTGATTAATTACCTTGCCAATTTTCAAGTGTGGTTATATTATTATGTTTTCATACGTAGGCCTTGTGAACTGAATTGGATATTTTTTCCTTAAAATGTGTATTTATAAAAATATTTATCTATTAACTTAATATTAAATAATTTTCTTACATTTTGATCTTAACATATTATTTTATAATAATTACCTTTGATGAATAATCTGACAATTACGATATATATTGACAATTTCATTATCTTTTGAAATTTGCCAGTTTAATTTTATTAATTATCTCTTAAAGAGTTTTTCTTTAAACACACTTAATTCTCATCTTCATAAGTTTGTTCATAATATTTACATAAAAAAGATTAAATATATCGTGCAACGCACGATGATATTTAGCTAGTCTTCTTCTAAAAGATAATGAACGACAAGCTACGAATTAGGTATAATAGACACTATCTACAGTCAAGCTATGAATTTCTAGCAACTAGTACTACTATCAACGGCTGGGATCAAAATCCAAGTTATTTAAAAAAAAGAAATTATAAGCCTTCATACACATTACTCAAAAGAACAGTAACCGTACAATTAATTACAAGGGGCCAGTCGGCTCCAAAATCAACCCAAAAAAAATCAAAGTTCCATACAACAAAGCAAACCCAAAATGGAGAAGGAAACGAACAAAACAAACCTAATTAATCAGGAACATAATGCTAAGGAGTTATTCCGTCAGGAATTCGTGGTCCACCAAATCCATCATCTTTATGGTGAAGTCCACGAAATCGGAGGAGAAGCTCCTGCGTCGAGTTCCCCAGCCTGACGTCGGTTCAGTCGCTTCACCACCTGACGGATTCTCACCGTTAGCCGTCGGACTCTCTGATCCGCTCTAACTTAAGAGGTGGCCACGTCTCTGACGGGGCCGTCGCCATTGATGGGCTGTCGTGACCCGGCGAGCCGGAGACGAAGACCGGAAGCAATGGTTTGAAGGGAAAAGCGGTTTTAGAAGAATTAGAAGAGAAAAAAAGTGATTACGAATTAACGGGTAAATTTCATACAATTTCGAGTGATCCCAAAACCAAGGATAGTTTCTTATGTTCTCTGAATTTGAAGATCCATTTGAATGTATTGTTTGGTTTAGAGCAGAAAGAAGAAGAGAGAGAAACGGGAGAAGAGAGAGAAAAGGGGAAGGACATAATGATCCAATCTCTAATGGATAATAGATGTAACAAACAACCCACTATATATAATCAGCTTCTAACTGCCATCTTTGACCTCACCGTTGACTGGTCTTAGCTGACTGTTGACTGATCCTAACTTCCTTGACTAGTCTCAGTTCATGTTAATTAAGTACTATTTTTTGTCCTCCTTGCTCCTCATCTCATGACCATGACGATCTCTCGCTGTTAAAAGAAGATTGTCCTCAAGATTCGACAAAAATTGAAAAGGGCAACAAATTACAGCTAAGTCTGCAACTAGAAAATGCAGCTGAAGTTAAAAAGTGCAGTAAAGTCTGAAACTGAGGAAATTCTCACTTACAGCAGAGGGGCACCACTCAACACGGATGAAATTCATGTTTTTGATACTATTATTTTATTCTTACGGTTCAAAAAGTTATATAAAGTTAAAATATACAAATTTAGTAGAAACAGTCAAGATTGTTGGATGATTTAGTCATATCTAAACTAGTTAGATTTACCAAATCACATGATAAACGTGGATTTTAGGTGCAGGGACATTTTGATTTTGCAGGTCTGATATTGACTTGAAATACCCCTGGTTTGCTGATGCAGGTCTAGGTAATAGAGTAAAAATGAGGGTAATTTTGTCTTTTTCAGACCTGCAAAATCAAATTGTCTCTGCACCTAACATTGGCCCATGATAAATTATTGACTAGCTAACCACTTACTCAATTATACATTTTGACTAAGTCATCTAACAACCATGACTAAATCATCTAAGAACCTTGACTATTTCTACTAAATTTGTACATTCTAACACTTATTGTCATGTCAATAATAATTTGTAACATAGTAAGTAAAATATTACATCTTGGTCATGTCAGATGCATGCACACGAGAGTTGCAAGAGTTGTAAAATATTATTATATATTTTATTCTTATAATCCAAAATATACGAAGAATGTATGAAAATATCTTTACTACGTTACAAAATACTGGACTGCGTGTAGAAAATTTGTAAGCTGTCCATTTGCATTAGGTCTAAATCTGACGAGATCGGAAAAGAACCAACCTGGCATTTCCCGCCTGAAATGAGTTTTTAACCATTACAAAGCACAGCAATGAAGGAATAATCACAGAATATGGCTCTGGCAGTTTTATAATATTTAGTACCGTTCTCTAGTTGATTCTGTCCCATCCCTCATTACAAACAAATGCAAATTATTGCCTAGTAATTAAGCCTCACAAAATGCAGAGAGCTCTAACACTAAAACAGGCAAATCCATTAATTATTTGAGGTCTGTAATCTCTCTAAAATGCAACCATATTCCTATGCAAACCTTAAGAACAAAAAGCAGAAGTAAATCGCCAGCAAACCAGCTCCCAAGGACTTATCCAGCACCATATTCCTCTTCAGCAGAATCACAGTCGCCCAGAGCAGTCCGGCTATCAGAAACCCCAGCACCTCGTAAAGGTAAGGATCCCTCGGAATCACGTAAGAAGCTGGATATTCCGACCACGACGCGAACACCAGAGACAGACCTAGCCCGATCAGAGTGTTGAACAGCGGCCCCGCGTAGCATCCCGAGATCGCCATCTGTGCACCGTCCGGCCCGCCCTTCAACGCCATTGCAACGTTCGAGATGAGGTCTCCGGCCGAGTTTCCCCAAGCGAGAACCGTGAGGGCTAGAATCGAAGGGTTTATGCCAAAAATGATGCCGAATGAAACCAGCAACGAAACCAGCTCCGCTGCAATGAGGTATGTCCAGGTTATCGACATCAAAAACCCCGCTGCGAGCCATGGCAGCAAGCACTCCCTCGGCGGAGATGAAGTTGTGGTCAACGAGAACGCGAAGTTTCCGAGGATGATACCGAATAAGGACGCGGTTAAGAAGATCGACAAGCTAGCCGTGTGGCTAAGGCTTTCGAACTGAGAGTTCCATATCACGGCGAGGAAGATCGGAGCTAGGATAGCCGAGATAACGGCGAACGATTTCGACCATCTCTCGTCGGAAACCACCGGTATGGTTAGCCGTCGAGGCAGATACAACGGCAGCTCGAGCACGTAGAGCAGCATGTCCGAAGAATCACACGTGTCGAGCGCTGATAGAGCGAACATGTTATTGTTACCCTTCTTCTTATCCTGTCCGATGTTATTATTACAATGAGATGAGCATCCTTTCTCCTCATCGTCTGTGGTGGTGTTGGAGGAGGAGTTTCTGTCGTTTTCAATCAACGGTGCACAGACTCCGCGAAGCTCGTCGCTGGTCGGAGGATTCACGATCCTCTCCTTCTTGCCATAGAAAAACTGCATGGCGCAGACGAGGAAGATGTAGAGGAAGTATATGCATACGTAGGCGATGGCCACCATTAGATTGATCTTTCCGTAGATGATGATGACCAGGAGACCGATGAGAGAGAATATGAAGAAGAGGACGTCTCTGATGAAGCTCAGCTCGTCGACCGCGACCCGGCGAGAGGAAATGGAGATGCTGACGATTCCGACCACGAAGCAGGATATGAAGAAACCGCCGCCGAGGATGCTGCTGATTCCGACGTCGGAATCGTGAGATCGGGTGAAGGATATGATGCTGGCGAAGACGTCGTTGGCGCCGTTGCCGAAGGGGAGGAGGGTGGTGCCGGCGATGGTGGGGGAGAGCTTGAGGATTCTGGAGAGGTGCTCGACGGAGGGGCAGAAGTAGTCGGCGGTGGTGTTTCCGACCACGTAGAAAAGCACGACCAGCCAAATGAGGAGGAGTGCGTAGCCGAGGGCGGGGAACTGGCCACAGTTGCAATAGAAGACCTGCAGCATATGTATAAATGTAGTAGTTTAATATATTTAGTTTTATTTCATTTGATTCATTATATTTCGATTAGTTTAATTTATTTCGTTATAGTAAATTCTTGCCACTTGCGAAATCAAATTACTATCTCATTATTATAGAAAAATTAAAAATAATAATTTACGAAAGCATATAAAAATTAATTATATGTGGACTAATTAAAATATCGAACAACTTTTATACTTATGGTTCAAAAACTATCGAGAGAGAGTTATCTCTTTTTAGGTGCAAAAATGACTTTCGTTAGGAATTTGCTTCTACAAATGTCGCTTTCATTGATATGAAAATGATTGATTAAGAAATGGCGTTGAAAAATATTTCAGAAACAGACCTGCAAGTAGTTGATGTAGCCCTTGCCGGAGCACGAGGCGTGTGACCGGACGAACTCACATCGGGACTGATAGTCGGTGAAGTTGTGGACGCCGGAGCAAACGTCGGGTGTCCAGCCGTAGTAGGCCTTGATCGGACCGTGGAGGGTGTTGGAGTTGGAGAAGGCGTTGGTGGTGATGTAGAAGATGAAGCACAGGAAGAAGAGGACGTTGAGTATGAGCGAGAGAGCTCGTTTGAACTCCGCCGCGATCGACAGGCCGCCCATACTGTACCTTCCGAGCTGCCGGAAAGTTGATGTTTCAGTTTTCAGGGAATTTCTGGTGAGTTTTTGGGGTGCTTTTCTACTATGATCTTGTGTTGGAGTTTATTATTGGACAAAAGGGATACATTTTGTAGGCAACTAATGCTATATTTTTACTCGTATTTTTTTGCGTCGAAATGTATATTCATATGTTTTCTTCTAAAAGAAGAAAGAAAAATTGGATATATAAGTAGTTAGATGGTTTTACAAAGTGAGGAAACATCATGATAAGAGGACAAACTACGTACTCAAATGTCGTTAAGGATAATTGCTTCTCTTGTCTTTCTCATAGTCACATTTTTTATTCTTTTAAAATGTAGGAATTTGTGTAAGAGATAAACCCTCGTGATGTTTTATTATAAGAAAATCCCGTTTGCTAACTTCTTTGACACATAATAACATTAGATAACTTGGAGTAAACATGAATTGAATGTTTAATTAGGTTGTGAGGCCTAATTTTTAATCATGTCTTCGTAAAAATACATTGTTCCTGTGTGATCGTATTTTACTTGAACTGACCTAAATATTCTCGTTTAGGAGTGATTTTTTATTTATTTAAGTTCTCGTGTTTATAAGAAGACACCTCGATTCAATTATTATAAAGTTAAATATAAATGTTCATCGCCATGTCTTCACATTACTTCATTAATTATCATAAAACTAATGATGTAAACTGATTTTGCAAATATGTTGACTTTTTAATAAGAGTAACTTATTTAAATTTTTATGAGCCTACAAATATAGTTTGGTGAAAATAAATTCAAGTTTTGCGGGTAGTATGACATTAGTAATTATTATTTTAGAGGAGATATAACATTAACAAACCCAAAGAAATTGAATTGAAATTGAAAATGAGTTATCGAGGGTAGCATATTGATTGTCAAAAAGGTTAATCGGTGGTGCATTGGGAACGAATGCAACCTTTCCCTTTTTGTTTTGTTCTTCAACTACAAAAAATAACCCTTACGGAAATTTCCTACTCTCATTAACTTACTTCCCTCAACATCCTCTCGTTAGTCGTTATATTAGGAAGCTTCATGGTGCTGGTCTTCGTTAGACCTATTAATTCTTGCAACGTGGTTTTTGTTCTTTTACTCCATCACTTGTGAAAATACTCTCGTTCCAATAGAATAGAAGATATGAGACCATTCCAATGTACATATAATAAAAAATCTAGATTTTCCGTTCTAACTTTATCAAAATTGTATAACTATACAAGTGGATCACCCGTCTGATATGTCCATCACACCATGTTTTACTAGTCGCGTTTTATTGCCACTAAAAAAGTGTAATTTTTCTAATTTGTAAAAAAAAATACTGCAACTGGGATAACAGTTTTGCTATAAATCTAATTTAGGAATATTTTTCATTCAATTCAATTTTAGTAATGTTATAAAAAAATAATTAAGTGTTGCATATGACCCTTAAAAGTTCAAAATATATTGTTTGTGCCCCTAAAAATAAAATGCATGGTTTATGGCCCTTAAAAGAATAGATAGGATGTTTTATAGCCTCAGACCTAGCGGTGCCGTTAACTCAGTTATGCCCAGGGGTATAATTGTATTTTACATATATTCATCATCGCCTCTACCAGTTCTTCTGCGATTCAATATCCTTAGATCCAACCTCCATTCTCAAAGAATTAGCAGAAGTACACCAACCAATTTCCATCCGACTGGCACTCTATATTCGACGCCGGCGAGACTCCACCACTACGCCGCCGGCCAATTAATAACAATCGATTCGCTGCCCCACCCCTGCGCTCTCTGTCACCGGCGTCACCACAGGCAACACATCACCGCCCTTTACCCCCATTGTAGAATGCCCCTACGATCAATGCCGAATTCGAAGAAGAAGCTCGGCTCAGTAGTTATCAGAAGCCTCTCAATTTGAGCTGACTCGATCATCCCCTTTAAACAAAAGCCGCCATCTTCATCATCATCGAGAAGCAGAACTAAGACCAGAGAATCGACTTCTTTAGCTGTCTGAAATTTCGAGCTCTTCAACACAGCTCAACTCCAGTGATTATAGAGCCTGTAAATTCAATATTCATCACCCAGCCGTTTGAGAAATTGAGCGGAACTTGAATAAGAATTAACATTAAATGTTCGACGAAATGCCTGAACGAAAAACTTACCGAAATTAATGAAAACGCTGGGAAAACTTCACCGGGACTGAGGCATTGATGATTCATGTGTCTGAAAACTGCATAAAGCCTAGAGCTGCGAGGCGAGAGACAGATTTCGGCGAGTTTGGAGAGGATCGTGCGTTGACCACCGTTCCAGGTGACGTCGACGATGCATTTTGTTGATAATCGGAGATGGTGAGGATATGTGGCATGGCGGGGAGGTAAAAAACAGTGATTTGGCAATGCATATAAACCCCAATTTGAAGAACTATGGAGAAGAAGGAGATGAATGCTATCAAATTTCCATTTTACCCCTGCAAACTTGAAACTAGCCCCAGCAATATGACAAAAAATGGCAAAGGGCCATGAATCGTACAATTTATACTTTTAGGGGCCAAAAACACCGCACTTTCTTTTAAGAGGCCATAAACAATATATTTGATACTTTTAGGGGCCACTGAAAACAGTTAATTCTAAAAAAAAATGTAAAATTTGGTGATGATGTCGTGCTAATGTTCTCATGGCGTCGCGAGTATATGCAAATCCCACCATTTCTAGTCACTCCATCGATTTCAACTCCAAACAGGAGCGGATCCAGGAATTTGTTTTGGTGGGGCTTGTGTAAAATAAAGACGAGTTATAATTAAGAATATGAACATTATTTTAAACATCAAATTAACACAACAAATAATATAATGTCTAAAATACACATAAATATTCGGATCGTAATTTGACAAATATTACAATTGCTTAAAAGACACATACATATTCAATGAAAAATTATCATCTATCTTGTAGAAGAAAGCTCAGATTATTTCTTCTTACGAGGTTTCATTTTCTGAAAAACGACGTAATATGGGTTCATTGTCAATTGATGCGAATACATACAATAAGACTATTTTCATTAACTCATCTTCTATGTGATTACGCAAATCAGTCTTCATAATGTTCATAGCAAAAAAACACTCCCTCCATTGTACGTAGCAGTTGCTACCAGTAAAACCAATACAATTCGATCAACCGATAAACAAGTGGAAAAATTATGTATGAGTCGGTTTCAACTAACCTCGTAGCAAGAGTGTCCAAGTTCTCAATAATTGAAAATCGAGAGTCATTACGCATGACACAGATGTAGTTCCTTATTTAGTTGAGCATCAAGGTACAAATGATCATAATGAGATAAGTCTTCAGGATACATACTCGCAAGATGGACCAATTTAAAAATATTGAACTGGGATAATGAATTTCTTGGATCAAGACATGCAATGCGACTAAGCGTGGTTGTACTACCTTCCGCAAAATGATTATTCATCTCTTCTGTAATCAAATCCACAACTTAAAATGGACAATTAGATACTAATGTGTAATTTTAATTAAGCATATCATGAAGAATTATATACCTGAAGAAACACATCCACATGATAGTGATGATAATTGGTAATGACTTGCCCCCTTCGTATTTCATCCATGACAAATATTGTGATCAAATACAACTCACAAAAGTTATTAATTGATAAGAAAGAATAGTATAGAATGGGATGCCTTGTATTGATCGTAGATACAACATATATAGCCTTTACAGATAAATGACTAAGGAAACTATAACTGTAGTCTACTTGTACATACCTAATTTACTAAATAAAGATAAGACCAAATATATCACAATATCATCAATACTCCTCCTCAAGTTGGAGCGTGAAGATCCAGAACACCCAACTTGCCAAGTAAATGCTGAAACTGTTGTTTACCAAGGGCCTTAGTGAATAAGTCAGCCGGCTGGTCTAAAGTACAAATATGATAAGTAACAACAGCGCCTGACTGAACAAGATCTCGAACAAAGTGACAATCTACTTCGATGTGTTTCGTCCTCTCATGAAACACAGGATTCGCTGCGATGTGATTAGCCGCTTGGCTATCACAGAATAGTCTCATAGGAGCAGGATGTGGAACTCCCAAAGAGGACAGAAAATATAATTCTGTCGGGTAAAGAAACATCAACAGCATCGGTAGTAATAATATTAGAAAGAGCATTCTTAACACCAGTCATGTGATATGAATCTCCCGAATCAAGTATCCAAGGTAAAACAAGCTTACCTGGCATATTGCCAGACGGATTATGCATTTTAGTGAATAGATTCAAGGCCATATTCCATTGATCATCAGTCAATGCAGGACCGACAGTCTCCCGATCAAACCCGGATGGGACAACGGCTGAAGCATATCCTGGAGGTGGTGGAACGACCGATGGGGTAGTGACAGAGCCAGCAAACGGGGTGCCCGGAGGCAGTCGACGAGGTGTGGTAGTAGCATGTTGAGAGCCCTTAATAGCAGCGCCAGGGGTTGACGATGAGTTATGGAGCTCATGAAACCAATCGGGATATCCAATAATCTTGAAGCAATCATGTCCCTTGCGCTGGCAGTTATTGCAAAAGAGATCCTTACGATCACGTTTTTCAAACATACCTCCTGTGGAAGGGCTGGATGCAGGCGGACGACGTGCAGCAAAGGCCATAACATTAGGCGAAGAATCTGACGAACGAAGGAGACGGTTCTTATCCTCCTCTTGAACAGCAAGGGAGTGAACTTTAGCAAAAGATGGAAGAGGATCCATCGTCATGACGTTGTTGGTTAGGTTGTTGAAGATGTCGTCCAAGCCAATTAGGAACTGATACACCATCATATTTTCTCGAGCCGTAATAGTTAGAGAAGCAGCATTACACTGGCACTGTTGACGAAGGCCAGGACAAGAACAGATCATTGGAGGTACAAGAGCATTATATTCATCATACAACTTCTTGAGTTTCCCATAGTAGATACTAATGGACTGTCCATTCTGGCGATAATTAATAATCTTTCTGTATAATTGCAAGGTCTTTGATATGTTTCCCGTACCAAAACGTTCAGCCAAATCGTTCCACAAATCCATAACCAATTCAAATTGAGTAACGGAAGAGCGGAGGGTTAAATCAGTACTTTGCATAATCCAACAAACAAGCATGGAATTAACAGCAAACCAATCATTATAATCAGGATCACCAACTGGAGGGCAAGGAATCGTACCATCAAGAAATCCGAGCTTATTCTTAGCCCGAAAAACATTACGAATAGCAATCGTCCACTCCCTATAATTATCACCTTTGAGACCGGTTGGATTGACATTATTACCAGTTTGATCAGCCGGGTGGAGATAATACGAAGAGTTCGTCGGACGGGTGGTTGGTGATGACGACGAGCCACCAGTTTGCAGCACCAATTGTTGAAGAAAGGTTGTTGCAGCATCACGAGCGGATTTGGCAGCAGCATCGGCGAGGCGCTCAGACTCCAGTCGGTTGGCGAGGGCGACAACATCTTCATCTCCATGGGTCGACATAGCAGCAGATCGTAGCTAAAACAAAGGGGCTATCTCGGAAAGACTCAGGAAGGCGAGCAGCACTTGGGGATCTTGATTCAGCAAAACAACATCGATGAAGGACTAGCGGCGGTTGTGCAAACAACGGGCAGCGGTCGATCGGCGGTCTGCAACAATATTGTAGGGTTAAAAAAGGAATATTCCGGTGATCGACAGGCGGCGGCAACAGTGGGTTGCTAGCAGCGGTCGACAGAAAGGCAGTATGTTCGGTAAAAGAAGAGAAAAATTTCTTGAAATTTTAACAGGTATTGGGATTTTTATGCTCCGATACCATGATAAGAAAGAATAATATAGAATGGGATGCCTTGTATTGATCGTAGATACAACATATATAGCCTTTACAGATAAATGACTAAGGAAACTATAACTGTAGTCTACTTGTATTGTACATACCTAATTTACTAAATAAAGATAAGACCAAATATATCACAATATCATCAACATTAACATCATTCATCACACTAATACAGTACATGGGATCAACTAAGATTACTTTGGCCTATTTACTACACTTTATTACTGTAGTTACTGTGACCGTAGTTAAAAATAAATTTCTTTTAGCAGTTGTAATGTACAATCGGACCCGCTACCAATATTGGTTGTTGTGGTAAACCAGTACAAAGGTCCTAAATCCGTTATAACTTTATAACCGGTTGAGTGTCTCGAATTCCACTGTTTCCTCAAACCAATAAAGTCACATGACGTGTCTATTTCATACCAACCAACTACTTCACCGGAATCCGGTTAGAACTATAAACCAAAAACATCTCCGAGTTCAATTAGGTCTATAAAGCCTAATATCACTCGAAATCGATTATTTCTCTAAACCAACAACTTCTCCCGAGTTCAATTGGTACTATCAACCATCAACAACTCCTGAATTAAGTGAGAGTTCCAAAAACCATTAATGACTCCCAAATTCAGTGTTGTCTAAAAGCCATCAACGTATATCGAGTTCAGTGAGTACGTTTAACCATCAACGACTCTTGGTTGGTGAGTTTTACAAACCAACAATGTCTCCCGAGCTCGGAGAGTTATACAAACAACAACGTCTCCCGAGTTCGGAGAGTTATAGAAACCAACAATGTCTCCCGAGATTGTCGAGTTCTATAAGCCATCAACCACGTTTCTAGAGTTCAGTGAGTTCTACAAACCAACAATGTCTCCCGAGTTAGGTCAGTTCTTGAAACGCAAGTAGTTTGATCAGTTTATCAATCTTGATCAAACATCCAGTTACAATGTTTTGGTACTATAATGTCGTTGCACATCTCGATATTATAATGTCAAGTGCAGAATGTAAATACACTGCAATTGGTAACGCAGTTCGCTGGAATTCACCTACATTTGCAGGGTTGCTCTGCCCAACTTGAGAGATTCACTAGAATGCTCGGGAACAGTATAAAAACACTTTTGCTATTAAACCCTATATCTTGTGTGAGGTAAGGCTGCAACTTCTCAAAGCCTTCAACGTTGTTGGTTGTTGTAGATCTGTTAAGTGAACTTCAGAACTATGCTCAGCTTCTTCGTAGATTCTATAGTGCAAAACCTCGACACCCAATTTATGCCTCTGCTTCAATGCCTTTTAAATCGATGTAGAATAATGTCATGATGTTCTTCTTTTTATAGTTCCCAATTGCGGTCCATCTTCTTCCGGATGCAACTCTCACATTCCCTTTTTTATTCTAATTGCTATAGTTACAATAGTCTAGAAAAGGAAATACAATGTTCGAATCTAATTATAATTAGGAAAAACCATATTCAAAAACCATATTCAACTAGATCACTTTCCTTACATGTTTCAATCCAAAGATCTAAAACAATACATAGAGTATAGATGAACACGGCCATAACATAATATTCTGATCAGGAATAATAAATTTGGACTTTCTTATTTAATATAACTTGGTGCAGGGCATTAAAATGTCTAAGTTCTTCAGAACTACTGTCAGACATTATAATTAATACGAGTATAAATGGAAAACTAGGTTAATTAGGAATTATTCTCTTACCAAGAATTTTCCTATAAATATGTGTTTTAATTCTAGTAAGATTTTATTTATTTTCCATAATAGTTATAGAATTAGATTTATTATTTCCAGATTAATGTTAGGATTGTGATTTTTATTCGAGGTTATAAATATATGCGTCAGCCTTTTAATTTGGGGACGGAGATTTATTATAAAGAAAAAGGAGGTTTTCCGGATTAATTGACAGCTGTTCAATTTCAAGATTCAGTTGAGTCGCCCATGACAGGTGTTCGTGGTTTCCAGTTAATTGGCTGACAGTTGTTCAAGCGATTTTCATATCCCAAAGCAATTTATATATATTCCGCTACAAGAAAGTAAATTACCAAGAAAATACGCATCAATAATGTCAACACCATTTTTCATAAAATATGCCAACTAACGTTCTGACTTTACCCAATCTCCCCTTTTGGCATTTTTGTGAACCCTACACTTCTTAACTTCAAAATCATCTTCACAACAGCATAAGTGTAGATTGAACTCCCCCTGAACTCCAGAATAAAATTTGATATAATAGAATATCAGAAATCCAGAATCCAATAAGTTATAGGTCACGTAGTGGACATTAGAATGTCCATAAACATTAAAAAAACAAAGATAAAAAAGTTTCAAGAAGTCTAAGAAATCCAGCTACTCTTTCCATGAGGACATTAAAATGCCAAAGCTAGCTTCAAACATCTTCAGAATCAACATCATTTCCACGAGAACTGCAAACTATGTCTTCCAACACCAAAACATGCATAACCTTCAAACTCCCCAGTGGCTTCACTTATCCAGAGCAACAACCTCCTCATCAGTCTCAGTTTCATCATCTTCATCATCCCGTTCTGACCCATCAAAATCTTCATCATCATCCGAGCCTTCAATGGATCTAGATCTTGAGCTTGAATCCTCTTCCTCAGATGAATCTTCATTTGCATTGCAATAGATGCAAGAACGTTCTCTCTCTTCCTCAACTTTTCCCAACTCGTAGTTGAGATCATCTGTTGGTATATGCCTTGAATGCCATAATAGCCGCTACTGCGAGTCAGCACGGGGGGTCTCGCTGGTGACTAAAACCGAAAGTGTGTTTTCGGGCCCAGTACCTAGGGTTTAGTGAAAGAGACTCTATAATACTTTTTCTCTTGATGTAACCTAATTATTCTGTTTTATGAGCATTAGATGATAAGAACATCTTTTGACCCGGGTACCTATCTAATGCAATCTGTGTCATTCCCGTGGATGTAGTCAATCATTAATGGTGAACCACGTAAATTTCGGTGTCCTTGTTTTTCATTCTTTACGTTTATTTGTTGTTTTCTCATATTCCGCACAACATCATCCATTTGCTCTCCCAGCACATTGTACCTTGCATTGAGATAGTCAAGTCCGGCTTTAACTACTTCCAGCTAAAGCCAGACTGCTACAATTGTGTAGATGATGTAGACTGTATTTGAGCAATTGGTCTATATTATATGCATGTCTTTGTTGGTCAGTTGTCTGCTGAAATTATTGCCACACTCTCTGAACAATCTGAGTTGCTGCTTAGGTACTGGCCCAAAACGCTTCGTATATCTCATAATGCAATCTTGCAGTATGCTTTGGCTTGGTTCGGACCATAACAAGACTATGGTCTGATCTCATAATATGTAAAGTTCTGGTGTGCGCTAATGAAAAGATGTCCCTGAACTTTGAAATAGAAAAAGCTCTATCCAGTATCTCGAAAATGCACTGACTTTCTTTTCTGTTATCCGGCCAGATGAGCCATTGACCATATTTTGGTATAACCTGCAAATTTTTGTCCTCAAGAAGTCTACTTAATCTTTCAGAAAACTGGTCTTGGTGAAACAGTAGTCCTCCTTCTTTATTTGTCTGACTAAGAACTTGATTAAAGTCTCTAGTTACCAATTGTCGGACAACCTATCAATGATATTCCAAACTTGCAATCTTAAAGTTCTAATCAGGATGACCATTCACCAAAAGCTACAACCACTCTACACCAACTATGCTCACGGAATTTGAGGAGAATGCAATTCAAACAACGATTTACTACATGTAGATTAACCTGATCAATCCAATGTACTGGTAGACCACCAGCTAAACCTACCGATTTCACACAAAAAGGGGAAATTCGTAGTTTTCTGCCACTTCTTGATTTTCCGCTCTTGAACCTTAGTCTCCATTAAGAACAAAAATTCAGGATTTTGCTCCTTCAGCAGATGCCTCAGCATCCGTTATGTAGGGACACTTTTCATGCCCCTATAATTCCAGCTAAGGGTCGCCATGGCTGATTTTGTGATTTTGCGGTTCTCATGGCTGATTCCAGCTAAGGGTCGTCATGACGTAATACTTAAATATATTTTCATGACCACCTATAATAAAATTTATAATTTATGAAAGAAAAATAATTAAATAATCAATTAGTAAAATTATGAAACAATAGAAGATGACGTGTCATTTTCCGATGAAGTGAAAAAATTCTAAAAGTTTAAGAAAAATATACATAAGTAAGAATTATTCGGTACTAAATATATTTACATTCAGATATTTATCAAAATCCAAAAAATTTACAGAAGCTAGTGAGAAGTATATCTATCCATCCTCAAGATTGTTAAAAAAACCACAAACTCTTTAGTTTGCCTTGCATACTATATGTATTTTTCATGTTGCTAGTTCAATTTGGTCCTTTTAGTGCAATGGGCATACCAGACCATTTTTTTTTTGAAGACATCGGCATACCAGACCATGATTGTCTGACTCTAATTTCCCATTTTATGTTTATTGGTGTTCTTATTTAGAACAAATCTGACTGTAATGCAAAGTTGAAATTCCTAGTAAAACTGTAAAACATTTAATAATTTTACTTAGGGCATTTTAAGTTTTACAAATGGTAAGTTGAAATTCGTCAGCAGCAAAATAAAGAGTTACACAGTACGGCGCCGGCACCCAAAATATATGTTATTATGTATGTTACTGTAATTTGAAATAAAAATATGGTACGCTTTTATATTCCTGCGACCTTAACCATATTTAGCAATTTCAAATATATTTGTTTGATTCAGTTTGGCATCAAGGGTGAAATATTTTAATCAACTATAGAGGGAGCTCGAATGCTGGGTCCAAAAAAGTAACAGTTAGACGATATAGGAGGGAAAAAATGAACCTTTTTATGATACATTTAGATTTTTATGATACATTTAGAGTATGTAATTATAAAATAAAAAATACAGCACTAAAGATAAAATAATTCGATTTCTTCTTGCCTGAATATTTACATTTTTATTTTTATTTTCGATCAGAACAACTTTCAAGTTTCAACCTAGTTTTTTTAATAAGTTTTTCAACATAATCAAATGTGTTTTTTGTTTTTATAATTGTTTACTTGAATTCATAAATAGAGGGATTAAAACGATTTACCACCAGATTTTAGATAACGGGCCCAAGAATGCTCTGTATTGGGCCACAAAATATAAAAAACATCAGTTGGACTATGAATCAACCAGCGGCCCACCCCTCAATCACAAAAACCCTACCCCTTATTATAAGTTGCTTCATCCCTTAGGGTTTAATCTCACCCCCATAGTCTGCCGCTCTGCACTTTGCTCTCACTCGCCGCTGCACCTTACACCAAACCCTCTCCGCCGCCGTAGCAGCCATGGTAAACCACCGATCACTAATCTGTGATCAATTTGTTGTTTGATACGGTTTGATCCGTTTAACTTCAAGCTGATCCGTTTAACTTCTAGTGGATTAATGGATGAGATCTTGTTGAATGTAAGAAGGATGTGTTTACTGGATCTAATCGATTGTTTGTCTCTTGCAGTCATCGAAGAGAAGGACTAGGGAGCCCAAGGAGGAGACTGTTACCCTCGGCCCTCAGACCAGGGATGGAGAGCAGGTTTTCGGGGTTGCGCACATCTTCGCCTCGTTCAATGATACTTTCATCGTAAGTTTTGCAGAGACCCTGCTCTTTAATCTATGTTTGTGTTCTTGTCAGATTTCGCATGGATTAATTTGTTGATTTATGTTTTTTTGCAGCATGTCACTGACTTGTCTGGCAGGGAAACTCTGGTCCGCATTACTGGTAAGCTTTTTGTCTCCCTTGAAATATTGGTTTTCTGTCAAGTTGTTGAATGGATCCGTATGATGTGATTTTGTTGTTCAATTATGGCCTTGTTATGTATGATTTGTTTTTTCATGCTGATGTAGTATTGCTGCTATTCTAGTTACTGGATTGTCTTGTGCATCAGTTTGTTTTTGGTTTGGTATGATGGTTCTGAGAATGGATGTCTTGTTGGTTTGATATTATGTTATGGTGAATGGTTGTCATTTGTTTCAGTTACTTGAACAAGTTCTTGGTGGTATTATGCTATGTGGAAGCAGCAGTGTAATAGATTATCTGTTCTTAAATGATGTGTAATGTGGTACTACTGGAAGGTTTTGTGTTTGTTAGGTATATTGAATTGGTTGTTATATATTGTCTGATTGTGTTGTGTACTTCAATAGGTGGAATGAAAGTGAAGGCTGATAGGGATGAATCATCTCCCTATGCTGCTATGCTTGCAGCCCAGGATATTGCTGTGAGATGCAAGGTGGTTACATGTCTCTTAATTTAATTCCTATGGCAATTCAGTCTGGTTTTACAGTCTATGAAGACAGTAATGTTATTCGTCTACTGATTCTTTTGATGGCATTTGGCAGGAACTTGGCATCACCGCCCTTCACATCAAGCTCCGTGCCACTGGTGGTAACAAGACCAAAACTCCAGGTCCTGGAGCTCAGTCTGCCCTCCGTGCCCTTGCTCGTTCAGGAATGAAAATTGGTCGCATTGGTATGGACTCTTTCTTTGTATTCCAAAATTGGTTTTCTGAATGTTTAGTCACATTTAAAATTGTCTCTTGGTTAGGATTTATTCGTTGATATAGAAATATGTGATTTTTCCAACCTTCCAATCTTAATAAGTAGCTATTAGTTGCTTGTTGTGTGGCAATGAAGTCTTTGTTGTAGAATTGGATTATATCACTATTATATATCGAATGAGTAGAATAATGTTGAAGGTGCGCTCTCTAATAGTTTGTTATTTAACTTTGGCAGAGGATGTTACCCCAATTCCCACTGACAGCACCCGTAGAAAGGGTGGAAGGCGTGGAAGAAGGCTCTAAGCTGGTTGTGCTCAAGTTCTGGTTGTAAGCTGGTGGTTGAATTCATCCAGGACTCTTCGTATTTCAAGTTTGAACTATGCTGTTCATCTGTAATAGGTTAAACTTGATGGGTGGTTTTGTAGTTGGTGAAACAGCTGATGCTTAGTTTATGTTCTCCTTTGTTATTCTGCGGATGATATGCTGTAATTTGACTTGGTTTTTGATGCTATGTCTACTATTTTGATGGTACTATATTCATTTCTGAGTTTTATTCTCGTAAAAGATTTAAATCAGTTTTATTTTGATTTTAAAAAAATTTCCTGCATCAAAATCTTGATTCTACAATAATATTTTGAAGAGCTAGTTAAATGATTCCCAGAACTCATCGTTCTATTCCCTACTTGTATTTGTAGACTGCATTGTTTGAACTTTGTTCCTTCTCTGGCAACTTCTGCAAGTTAACAAAAATTATTCAGGAGCATGGTTGGTTCAACTCAAAATTTGACTATCCGTGCAATCGTAACTAATGGAGAATTATAGAGTTTTGTTTGAAATTTTGTGCTGGCAAAAGTCAGTGTCTAAATATTAGAATGTGAATTGTTCTGTTAAATCAAAAGTTGCCTATGTTTCAGATGGTGAGGAATAGATCATCCGAAATGTTGCAGAGAGAGCCCGACTCAATTTAGAGATGCATAGCGGAATCCCTTTACAGTACAATAATACTCCTACTGTTTGCATTTCGGTGTTATCTTAGTATATATATATTTATATTAAAATTATTGTTATGAAATTGAAGCAAGAACACAAGAATTTACATGGTTAAATCAAACTGAACTATTTTCACGGTTGAAGAAATGTGAAATATCACTAATAATGTTATATTAGTATGCTATGAGCAGTGATGGTCACTAGTGGGAGAATTCGATAGCTTTAAATTTTGGCTTAAAATGTGTGTATTTTTCTCCCAAAACATCATTTTTTGATAGGCACGAGGTAACAAAATGTCAAAATTTCAAGTTTCCGAAGTATTCATTTTAGGGCTATTCAATATTCATATAGGTCAAGGAATTTGACTCCCTAGTTTCACATTTTCACATCTCTTTTTTACTTGATTGATGATGAACTTGATTGAGCATTTCATATACTCATAACAATTATGACCATTATTTTTATTTTCAAAATTTTAAATAACATATTTTAGCAAACAAAATACTTCCATTTAGGAGAACACTTTTCATTACTTCCATTTAGAAGAACCTAATCAAAATGACATAATAAAAACAATCATTTCAATTAACCATCCCAAATTTTATAAATATTGTCATTACTCATTCTGATTCAATTTTATTTTATAAATATTATCATTACTCATTCTGATTCAATTTTATTTTATAAATATTGTCATTACTCATTCTGATTCAATTTTATTTTACAAAATTAACTCAAAAATCTAAATATAAAATTTAAATCTAAACTCTCAAAATCATCTCCACATAAACACACCCTAGATTTGTTATTAGAAATATACTTTGCTCTTATTGATAGTATAATGAAAATATTATTGAACCGTAAAATTGGTTTCTTGGAGTTTAACCTTGGACGGCAGGATTGATTCATCGAGTCGTTCATTGGAAACATCGAGATAGCTTAAAACTAAAAAATGATTCATTAAAACAATCATCTCTCATTGCTTTGCTCTCTCAAAAAATGGAATGCTCTCTGAATTCGCTATCTCCAGTTTGGAGCTGTTCGATCGGTTGCCGTCACAATTTCCGGTCATTATTTGCTCCGAAACATTTTTCTGCAACCCACCCGAACTCGGTTTCTCGCTCTTTATCCCTCAAGGTAAATTTGCTCCCGCTATCTCCGTTCCCTATCTTCGATATTCCATAGGTTATGTAATCTGAATATCTATATTGTACTTTCACTGATTTCATTTGAAGGAAGAAGAAAAAGACCCAACCTTTGTTTTGTTTTGATTTGATTATATCTGCTTTCCTATGTATAATGATTATCAATAGAGATTTTGAAATATATACTAACTGGATGGGTGAATGATATCATTAAATTGACTGCAAGGGACGATTTTTCCCCTTTTATAATATGATATTTGTTCGTGTGCATTGAATAAGGTGAATGTGAGAATTGAAATGCCATTCTTGTGAAGATGTTGTTTGCACTGTGGCTCTAATACTACCTCAAGGGGGAATTCTGCAATATTGTGCTCTACGAGTAATGGATTCGATTGTAGGCTAGTGCTATATATTGCAGAATTAGTTGGCACTTGAGCAGTGGTAGATTAGTGAGTACCATAACAAGTAGTGGAAGGTAGCGGAATGGGAAAATCGGTTGTGTAAATTGCTGAGTGACAAATTGGCTGTATGAGCAATGGACACAGAAAAGCAACCTTAAGTAATAAAGCTGCCCACAGAACTTTCAGGCTTTGTTTTATACTTTTATGTGGTGTTTTTATACCCCAGATGAAAAACAGTCTCATCTTAACTCACACTTTTCTTTTTCCGGATGCTTTGATTCTGTGTGAACATGGAATAAGAAACTCATGTAGCTCTTTTATAGGTTCTGATCAGAACTAGCTGGCTAAAAATAAGGCCATGGCTCATAGAAGTTTATAGGGACAGTTTAAATCTACAAGAATATTAAGTTGTATCAACATCAATCATGATTCCTGAAAACTAGTAACGCCTTGGGCGGTTGAGATTTCCTTGACTCATGAAGCCTTTTGTTGCATCAAAGGGATACTAAGTTTGAAATTAAAGCATCAGAAAGATTTGTTTTGTGATCTTACTATTCATAGTAGCACACTAATATCATGTTTAATTCAAATTAATTTTTCGGAACAGTCTGGAAGTAAAATTCATTGCTCTCTCTTACCAGGCTGTATCAAGCTCAAAGAGTGATGTGCATAATCGTAGTAGTCTGGAATCCCTTTTTTGCTATGATAAAGCTATTCCAGAGGAAATAATTGAAGAACCAGTTGGATTATCCTTGGCCGAGAAAAATACTGGAGATAATCCCAGGTGTGGCGATTGCCAAGCCAAAGGTGCTGTCCTTTGTACAACTTGCTCGGGGTCTGGCCTGTACGTTGAATCTATATTAGAGAGCCAGGGGATAATTGTCAAAGTTAGATGCCTAGGTAAACTCCTGATAGCTGCTCTTTCATTTGGTTTTAATTCTTCTTGCATATCGAAGCTGTTGAAGTATGGTTTGATTAACTCCATAAGTGTACATACACCCAAGTCTCTTTATAAAAGGTTCATCTGGTAGTAGGTGCTCTCATAATATGTAGAAACTCATTTAACAGAAGTAATATGGAGTGTATATATTTGGAAGATGTTATGATTCTGACTGAGTAAATCTATCTTTTGTATCGAGCTCGTCATCCCAGTCGATGTTAAGAGTCACTTGTAATATTTTTATCCCTGAATGTGTAGGTTGTGGTGGAAGTGGCAACATTATGTGTTTGCAGTGTCATGGTAGAGGTCACCACTGATTCACATGAAGAATAAGGTATCTCTCAGTTTGCTCGTACTGCTATCTCTCCCGTGGCTCATACCATATTCAAGCTTATGCAGTATTCTAATAAAACTGCTATGGTTTAGGGACTTTGTGGTGATGCTGCATCTGAAGTATTGGTTTATATTATCAACTCTCGGGGATAGAAAAACCGTCATTTTTCCTGTGTAATATATAATTTTAAACGATCATTTTTGTTGTACTTGAATCCTTGAATGAATCATGTAGATTACTCGAGTGACAATAAGTGTGGATTATATTTCCATTTTCATTGTATTTTACCCAATATACATGAGAATTGGCTCCCGCCTCCCGGCTAGGTCTATGTTTTAACATTGAATCTGGAAGTTCTCTGGTTAGTTGTGATGTATCATTTACAGAACATTCAGACGCAGCACCATTGTATTACTCTTGAATCTGTAATCTTGCAATGTCCATTTTCTTTGAAAATGTGGCATTACTTGTATACATGCTACGAGTTCAGTTTTCCCTTATGAAGAGATGCTACAGTGGCTATTTACAGAGTGTAGTATTTTATATTTATAGTCCAAAATATCGAATAAATTTATAAAATGATCTTAATTATTTTGTTCAGGAAAAATATTGTAATTTCAGTAATATTATGGACTAAAAATGAGTAAAATGCAGTTCCAGTTTTATATGGTCATCATAGTAATTGGTGACTGATGAGAGGTTTATGCCTCTGGGTTTTCATCATTTGTGTCGCCCTTGAACCGCATCCTTGTTCCTTCCACACACCTCGCCATGGGCGGCGCTTCCCGCTTCATAACGCTTCTCACAAATCCCCTCTCCCCGGTCCTCCGACGGCCTCCATCCACAACTTTCCGGCGCCTCCGAATCTCCGCCGCCGCAGCGAACTCCCATCATCATCATCATCATCATCATCATCTCCACCATTTACTCCCTGTTAGCTCGAATTGCTCCCGCAAACAGTTCCACGCCCAAGCCTTTAGTAGTTCGGATTACGAGAAATCATCTTCTCCTCGCCTCGTGATTCACCCCTGGCCGGAATGGTCCCGTCTTCTCGACGCCCTCCTTTCCTCCCAGAGCAACCGTACTGCGTCTCCGGAGGACGCGTTTGTGGTTTACGAAGAAAAGGAGCTTTCTGATGAATTCAAATACCATGCCTCTCTCTGCCTAGCGTTCTCCAGGTCCCGCCCTGAGCTTCTCAGGTTAGCTCCCTGTGAATTTGGCCTTAACGATGCTTTTTTTTATGAATTGGTGTAGATATTGATTAGTTAGGGTATGCTGTTTGTAGCTTCCTATCGAGAAAGGACATTGAGGTGGTTGCGACGAATGGAACACCATTTCTGTTCAAATCTGCTCTTGATATTGCTCGGAGATTGCGGTCTTACTTGGGCCTTGAGGCAGGAAAAGTAAGTGCGAGTTTTTATTACTCATTTAGTTGAGATGTTTCATACAAATCTATCTTAGTGATGATTAATTTCAAATAATGTGATTCAATCTGAGCCATACGCTATGAAAAGGGTGCCTTCTTTTATGTGACCTGTTTTAAGGCCAAGACCAGAAAAAATTTACTAATGTTTAATTATTTCCAAGGATGTTGATGCAGTTGATTCTTTAGGGAAGTACTTTTTACAGAATTGCCAAATTTGTTATCTTGGTCCAGCTGGTGATTGTATTAGTGATTGGTTTGAGACAAAGTACTAAGAAAGATAGAGTAGAACAAATATTGGATCTTCTGTGAGGAGGAACTTAAGTACGCATGCTAGAATTTATGATTATTTAATGATAAAAGTCAATTAAGTTTTCATTCATATTTCCATGGAGAAGGTAAACTATGAGATGAAATGCTGATGTTACAATTGGTATTAGTGATTCCTGAAGGACCGAAAAGTTCTAGTGTCAGAGTTTGAAGTTTTAACGAACTTTCAGATGTGCTCACTAATATTTAGAATGGGGGAACTCCCAGAATAAAATGGAGGTGAGGTGGTAGCTAATGTGATTCTATAATAGAATATGGGTTTATAAATAGACTAGAGTGATATTTGTTACTAGTTATTTTTGTGTACAACTTTCAGTGCTATGGAGTTTTTAAGTATCACTTTCCAGGTGATTTCACACGCCTTCCTGGTTCTTCTTGTTAAAGTTACTTGGTTACTCTTTGCTTGGTCAGGAGTTGGGGCAGAGTGATGCAACGTTGGTTGATGTTATGAAGTACATTCTAAGTTATGCCAGAAATCCGTCTGCTTCTTCAGAACGGACTAGCCTGTACAGCAGAGAACTGGTGGAATCATCTGTAAGAAATCTCTTAAAACAGATTACTGAAGCAAGTTTTGGAGATCCTGTACAGAAGCTTCCTACGCCACAAGACCAGCAGTTCAATTTTATATACGAAGAAACATCCAGGCCCGTCAGACAGACTATTGAAATGAAAAGGGGTGATTGGATTTGCACAAAGTAAGGTATTCTACTCCTTTCCCGGTGTATAATTTTGCTATTGTCACATAGTGTCAGCTTCATTCGAAAGTTAAAAATCATAGATGGTTTTTTCCACAGTTGAGTTGAGTAAAAAACAAGTGTAAACATGATTAGTTTCTGAACCACAATTGTTCTTTGTTATGAAATGAGCGAAACAATGAGATAGTTTGAGCCAACCCTTTATTTTAATTAACATTCAACGTCTGTTCAATTAATAAAGTCCCATCATAAGTTTGTAATGAAGATGAGAAGCTAATCCATAAATTCTATATTTCCCTCTTGTACATCTAAGTTTTTTGTAAAAGCAACAACTCAGCGTTTTTAATTTCCTTTAGGTGATATGAAGTCTGATTAGAATTAGCCATGCCACTTCAGTTGTTCTTCTAACTCCTTAAATTGGATTTCTGTTGTGCATCAGATACTGGTAGATTTTTGTGGTGCATTCTAAATGTTGTGTTGTTTGATGAAGTTGCCATCGTAAAATCTTCTACCTTCATCTCTGATCTCACTCATGTTGAGCAGGTGCAGTTTTATGAACTTTGCAAGAAACTTAAAATGTCTTGAATGTGAGGAGGAACCTAGGCCCAGTAATCATTTGACCGGCAGGGAGTGGCATTGTCCTCAGTGAGTATTATACTGACCTTCAGCTCTATAAAAAGTGAAATGAATGTATCCTTATGTAGGAGCTAATCTTTTATCTGCTGTCAAATCTATAGATGTAGCTTCTACAATTACGGAAGGAATTTGGTTTGCTTGAGATGTGACTGCAAAAGACCTGGAACAGCTTTTGCTAATAGCTTCTACCAGGCATCAGAATGGAGCTCCATTGATGCTGATTTGAGTAAAGCTGCTGTTAATGAAGATATTAGAGAAGTCACATCACCTACTGCAAGAAATACTCCTTCAAAGATGGCTGAGTATGGTATTTTGGGAGGTGATATTTCTGAGTCTTCTGGTCCTAGCAAAGCAGATGCCTTGCCAACTAAGCAAAATTTAGACGTCCGGAAATCCAAAAGTGACAGCGATGAAGACAATAACGAAGCTGAGAAGTCAGAAAAGTGGTTTCAAAGGGTGGCAGAGCTGCATAATGTTAAAGACTTGCCAAGTGCAATATCAGATGAAGACTTCCCAGAGATCATGCCAATGCGCAAGGGGGAAAACAGATTTGTTGTCAGCAAGAAGAAAGACCGTTCCTTAACTTCGCCAGCAAGCAACAGAAATGCAGCTGCTGGGGGAATGAGCTCAAATTTTGTTCCTTATGTTCCATTCCCTCCTGGCTACTTTGCAAGGGAAGATAATCCATCAGTGTCGGTTAACAAAGCCTCTCCCGAGAACCTTCCTAAGAATACAGATGAGAGCAAAAACTCGGATTCAAATCCCTCTGCAAATAAGGAGGCGCTGGACATGTCAGAAGAGGCAAAAACTGAGCGATGGTTCAAGCGTGTAGCTCAGATAAAAAACATTTCTGAGCTGAAGGATATACCCGATGAAGATTTTCCCTCGATAATGCCGATGAGGAAGGGGGTTAACAGGTTTGTGGTGAGCAAGAGGAAGACTCCATTGGAAAGGAGGCTGACATCTCAACAAAAGCGTCATCTTCCTACCGTGATATCTGAACAGCCGAGGAAGGATCATGACACCGACTGAATATATTTTATGATAGATTGCATACTAGCATGTAGAACATTAAAATTTCAAATACATTTCACTGTTTTTGTATTTTTAAAATTTGCATTTCATAAAACTGAAAATCTAGATTTTTATTTTAAATGAAACGTGTTGGATTTTTCAGCAAAACATTTTATAATAAAACATGCGTTTCGTGTATCGACGTGGTCAAACATGCGTCACGCTTTCAGTGTTTGATTGGGAGAGCAGTCTCAGAATCTGTTCCTCCCCATTTCATCAATGTCATTGTCAACCCAGCTTGGAAAATGGGGCTCAAAAGCTGCAGCGATTTTTGTATCAATCATCTGTTACATAGTGTTTTTGTTTCTTGATTTTCTTGAGGTTGTTCTCTGCAATGTCTACAAGCTGGTCGATGGACTGCAAGAAGGGAACGCTTCCCCTTCATGTTACTGCGCGAAAATTAATGTTTCAGAAGATAAGGTTGACGGCAACGATGATGATGATTTGGAGGGTGAATTGTCGGAGACGCTTGCCCGGAGGCGTAACTTGTTCAGGGGCTTTCAGGGGTCCGTCGGGAGAGGGCGGAGGAATGACGGCGCCTTTCATCGGAACAGGTGGTCGGATTGTGGGTGTGATTCTTGCATTGATTGGATCAAAGATTCGGAGGAATTAAAGCTTCATGTTGTTGTCAGAGAGCCACAGAAAGGTAATCATATTTTTGAATTTGAATGATTACTTTTCATGATTAAAAAAAAATGCTGCTTTTCAAGCTGAATTGAGATTGCATTATTTCATTTTTATGTTGTATATTGTGGCAGATAGCTTACTGGACTGCAAAGAAAAAGGTGCTGAGAATGTGATATTTGTGCATGGATTTCTTGCATCATCCTCATTCTGGACAGAAACCGTGTTTTCAAACATGCCAGCCTCTGTTCAGAAAAATTATAGATTGTTTGCAGTAGATTTGTTGGGATTCGGAAGAAGTCCTAAACCAAGTAACTGTTTTTATACGCTGAGGGATCACTTAGAAATGATAGAGAAATCGGTTATTAGATCATTTCAGTTGGAATCGTTTCACCTGGTGGCACACTCGATGGGGTGTGTGATTGCAGTGGCATTAGCTGCTCGACATATCAAATCCATAAAGTCAGTTAGCCTGATAGCACCGGTGAGTATCCTAGCTCAAAAATACCTTTGTAGAGTTTAATATGTGTCTTCTTTCTTTGATGGATCATTTTATTGTTTTGATAGCCATACTTTTCTTCGGATGTGGATGCTAGCTTGATGGCACTTCAGAGGCTTGCACCAAGAAAGATATGGCCTTTAAAGCTATTTGGTTCGGCAATTATGTCTTGGTATGAGCATTTAGGGCGAACTGTGTGTTTCATTATTTGCAGAAACCACAGAACATGGGAGGCAATCTTGAAGTTCATCACAAGAAAAAGGTAAAACTACTTATTTTGCACATTGTAAATCGTATCAGCCATTGAAATTCTGTGAACACTGTATTCTCAGGGATCTGCATTTTGCTGTGATGGATTTGACTCGCCATACTCATCACTCGGCCTGGCATACGATGCATAATGTGATATGCGGAGGTGCAAAACTGATGGATAAGTATTTGAGCGTTTTGAGAGAAGCCGAGGTGAAAATTCGTGTTATCCAAGGAGCTAGAGATGATGTAGTCCCGGTAGAATGCAGCATCAACATAAAGATAAAAATGAAAGAAGCCGAGGTTCAGATTATCGATAGTGCTGACCACACAAGCGTTGTTCTGGGTAGAGAAACCGACTTACTTAGGGATCTTCAGTCTGTTTGGTCTTCTACTTATTCACTTGAGGAAAGAAATGGAAAATTGTAATCATCCCATTCATTCACTCTGATCATTTCTCTATTACTGTGGATTCAGCATAATTTCTTGCCTGAATTGTAATAATATGTAGTTAATCTTCAGCTCAGTTCTGCTTGTATGTAGGTCTGAAAACAGAAAAATAACATTTACTGGAAAAGTTCAAGATTAAAGAAAAAGAGGCACAAATTCTGCAGTAACAATTTTCTAAATAGGTTGCATTCACTTTTTCATCATGTAATAATAATTAAGTATTCTACATCACATTATTTACAATATTTGGAGAACTACCTTCCAATACATCACAGATTTCCTTATGTACAAACACAACTCTGTGACTTTCTAGTTCTCTTCACACTTGTTACATGAATCTATTACAGTTATCAACTTGTTTCAGGTATCTGAAACATAGAAAATCCTTATTTTTTCTTCTTCGAGCACCAGGATTCCACCTCTATAACATCAGACTTAAGAGAATGGACCAAAACTTTTGCAATGCACGAACAAGCTACCCAAGTAAAGGACCAGAACTCTGGTAAATTTTATCGACGTGAGTTACAGGCACATAAACAGCATCGCGTAATGAGCTATGTTTCCGTCCATAGAAGAGATACACAATTGCTCCAACAGCCAGCCATACTGTCACGCGTATCCACGTCCCAGAACTAAAACAGCATACAGAAAGGGTATAAAATCATCAATTATCACTAACTGGGCAGGTCATAATTGCACATAGAATCACTAATAACACGAGCAGAAAGATATGATATAACATTAAATCTGAACCTAATTCTATAATTCTAGGTTTCAACATGATACAAATGTTCTTGTTTACGTAGACTCAAATTTGCAAACATTTAACAGATACTACAATCAAAGAAAAGAAGATCAATACTTACCCCAGATTAATCAACAGGTACACGTTGATTAAAATGCAGGCAATAGGTAGTAGAGGGACAAATGGACAAATGAAACCTGAAATAAAGAAAAAAATGAAACATAAACACAAGATCAAACACTCAAAAAAGTAAATTATCAATGTTGTGGTCACATTGAAGAAAAGATATTAAAATTATCTCATTGGCTACCACAAAAGCTTATGAGAATATACAGTAGCATGCATACCTCCTGAAATCCCAAAGCTGTGCCTAGCTTCATCTTGATCTATGGAAGTGAGTACTGTCAAACCCAATAAAAGCAGAGTGCCACCAAGTCCACAGAGAGCATAACGCAGCGAACTGATGGAAAGAACATTGTTCAAAATTAGATTGAGGCATAACAATAGATTACAAAAATACTATAAGAACACCTAAGCATCCAAGTCAGCCATCATATGAGCGGAATAGCTCAATTTATATTAAGTTGGTGGGGCGTCTTTCAAAAACTGAGTTAGGATATAGCCCCTACAAATGCAACTGAAGCTAAACTGAATTTTCCATTTCTTTTTCCACGGTCACTGAAACCATTACTTCTATCAACTCAAGCAAAACAACAGAGATGGCAGAAGTCTGGAGCCAAATACAAAGCCATAAATCCAAATCCAAGATCATCATATTGATTATCCAATTCTGACTTTTTTATTCTTCTACTCACATAATCACAATATTCCAGGCCTATATAATGGTATAATTACAGCTACAAGCTACTCAGGACCATATAGTTACCCACCTCTGTAAGTATACATTTGAAGCAGCACTTGTAAGGATAAGCACGCCAATACACGTAAGCATAATGGTCCACCCAGCAACCTTCCTTCTGTTATCTTCAGTTAGAACAACTGTTTGAAAAGAAACAAATAAGAAAAAGTTAAGGCATTTGAAAACAAAAGGAACATAAGAATCTTCCATTCTGATAGTGCACATATTTAGAATCAATAACAAAAAATTCATGTCTGAGGCACGCAAGATCAGGATCTTCAGATCACCTTGAATTTGCATTTTGCAGTAAATTAAGGTAGGTAATATCTTTACCAAACAATTCTGAAAAGAACACCAAAACTTACACCAACATTTTGAGGCTGCATTCTGTAAGAGAGGGTGATCATGAATTTCCTGCTTGCAAACTAAAAGAGGAGTTTTTTCGTTCAAGGATGCTCGGACTTTAGCAGTTTCTGAAGTAATAGTAGCACTACTACTGCCACTAGCATAATGCACAGCTACTGATTCTATTGCATCCTGAAAAGATGGTGGAAGTGGAACCACATCTGGTGGAACGTATCTCAGAATGAGTACTGAAATAGCCACCATTGTGAATGCTAGAAGTGTACCAACACTGACCTACACAAATATGTTTAAAACTGATTAGTTAAGTAGATTATAAAATCCAACACAGAACTGTTCATCACAAAGCTCATAAGTCATGTTTTCCTTCTTCTTTATTTGCTTATTTGCACTGCTTGGAAAGACAAACTAAAGTGCTTTCAGGAATTGGGAACTAAACTTTTAGGTATCAAATATCATCAGGGATTTCGGAATAACATTCTGCTCCATTTTGGTGATGATTTTTTTTTAAAAATTTTTTTTTGAATAAAATAAGACAAGCTTGCTTCCTAAACCCGGGAGTTGATTCATTTCATTTTTCACACTACAGTGCTCTTAGAAGCTACTTTGAGTTGGAAAAACAAAGTGTAGGGTTAGATAACAAATGCAAGAATGTTGAAATGGGTGAGGTAAACCCTAATAAATGAGAAAGCACACTTAGGGAGATTTCAGACAGGTACCTAGGAGAACTTTAAGTGCACTGAAATACTCCTAGGCTAAAGGCAATTGTAAGTGTAAAGTTCCTTGGAAATTGTGTTACTACAAAATGTGATCAGGGATAGGACATTACCAATATATGTGGTTAGTTATAATCATAGCTGTTAACTAATATTTTATAAGTTGCATTCCAATATTGTTCAAATGTCATAAGATAACCTACTCAAAACATTGAAAGTTCCCCAACAAAGTAAGAAGACAGGAAGGGACTGGTTGCAATAAAGGCTGTTATACATGCAAATTTCGAAATTAAATGCACAATACATCACTCAAAGCTGAAGGTCAAATAGTCAACAAACATACCATTCCTGACAATTGTTCAACATCCATGAAAAATGCCAAAGTTCCAGCAAGCAAGCCAGTCACAATAGTACTTTTGACTGGTACTTGTGTCTTTTTGTTGACATCTGAAAAAAATGAAGGCAGCAATCCATCTCGAGCCATTGCCATCAGTATTCGTGGCTGAGAAAAAGCAAGAATGAGCGCAATAGAAATACTAATAAAAATTTTTATTTATTTTTATATTTTGCCAGGAAAGGAAGAAAGAAAAAATGAGACAAGAAGTCTGCATTTCAAATTAGAGAAACTAAATTGCAGTGTCTGATATGATACAGAGGTTCTATAACCACTAGGCAAAATTTATTGGGACCACTCTTTCATACCTATTAAAAGTCTCCTTGATAGACATTTGGAGAACTTACAACAATAACGAGTCTTTGAGAATTTTCATGTTTTGAGCATTTATGATTGGGCATAGGGTAATCCCACTCCCAACAAAATTTCATCCCTTTAAAATCTGCTTAATCAAGCTCTATGGTTTCTCGGTTCAGGATTTATAATATTAAATCTTTCATTGAGTGTTGTTCGCAGATTAACCATTATCCCTAGCCCTTCAAGCATCCACAGAGATAATCCCTACAGATGTAGTCCAACATTGCAAATCTGGATACTGACAAGGTCAGACATTTATATTTTTCTCTTAGTCCCAACCACAACAGAATCTTTATTCTCTACAGTTCTACGCTTTTTTGACTCCTAGCCTCTACCAACAAACTTCTAGACTAAGTTTTAGACAAATCCTTGAAATACTGAATATTTTAGAGGGACGTTGACAAAGTACAAGAATCAATGGAAACAAAGGATCAGGGAAAAGGATAGCAATGCCAATCAAAGTTCAACTTTATCATTGTGCAAGATAAAGATTGAGAAAGCCAATAATGATTGTGTGTGCCAAATATACCTGAGGCATGATAGAACCCATCAATGTGGAGCACAGAGCAGTACAAGCGCCAACAGTTATTATATATCTAGAACAGCAACAAAGTGAAGATCAAATCAATCAGATTCTTACTAAATGCACCATTTTATTTTATCAAAGAGGTATCAGTCACAAAGTAAATCCACGTACGCGGCCCACTTAATTCCATGAGCAGCAAATGCAGAAGAGATGGGAGTGTCAGGGTCCATATCATAATAAGGAACTAAGCCAACTATTACACCAGAGACCAGCATATACAGGGTACAGCATATAGTCAGGGCGATTCCAATCCCCAATGGCAAATCTCGTTGAGGATTTTTCACCTGTTAGAAAGCGGAGAGATTATAAAGACGTCAAACACACATTAAACAGTTAAGCTGAGCCAATACAAGCCAAGACTGAGCTTCTAACAATAAAAGTTATATGGTGGTGGGAGTCGACCTTACAGGCGACTAAAAGTAATGTTAACACATACTCCTATGTCCTCATCTTCTAATTAATCTCGATCCATAATGAAACAATGTTGTCACAAACCATACACCAGTCAGACCATTTTTTTGTTTACATCCATTCCTTCATCATCAGTGTGAAAGGAACTCAAATGATGTAAAAACTTCCATCATTGTTCAAAAAAAAAACTATCACACAAGGCATGGTGTTAAAAAGAGCATCAGATCAACATGGCTGGTTGAAAGGTGAGGGGTATAAAGAGTCTGGCACCCTGGGCAGTAAGTTTTTAGGAAGCAAAAAGGTTTTCTTTTACAATACTTCTTATTTTCAACACAAAATTGGTGGTTTCTGGATTACCTCATGCTACAAATTTCTACAGCTAGTCATTTATGGTTTTAGGCGTATAACTGTATACAGGAGACAGGACAAACTACACTTATCTGTTAAACTGGTAATGCTGAAATATAAGATCCAAACTGGACAGCAATATTGTCAACTAAAGAACTGTAAGGAAAATTATATATACCTCTTCAGCTGCACTTGCAACTGAATCAAATCCAATGTAGGCAAAAAAGACCGTGGATGATCCAGCGAGCATTCCATCCACCCCAAAAGGAAAATATCTGAATATTAGCATGGTTGGTGAATCAGATAATTTCCATACATTGGATGTTTATGAAAAGTGCTCCAGGAATTCATACCCGACAGGAAGTTCATAGCCGGGCCATCCATTCTTAAAGCCTATGTATCCACCAACTACAATGACAAATATCATTGCACAAACATTTGCGGCGGTGACAATTCCTTGTACTGTTGTGCTCTGAAAAAAATAATTTGCTTGAATAGCTAGATGAGAAAGAAGGCCTTTGCATGCCTAAAACTTAGAAACAACATACCTCCTTAATTCCAACACACAAGAGGCCAGTGACAACAAGAACTAAAAGTGCTGCACATGGGTCTACGATGACATCAAGTCCAGGAATGGTTTGTCGGGAAATGATGGCAGGAAGGCTATCTGGACCACCGAAAAGCAGTGCCTAGGGGGAAAAAAGAGCGAACACTAAGACATAAAAAATGAAAACAGTAAAACATAATCGAAAATACAGAAATTACACACATGCACTATTAGGCTACCTTAATGAGGACACATCGGTCCAAAACAAAGAAGCAATATTGAAACTGATCTTTCTATCTTCTAAGAGGGAAAACAACTTGAACTGGGGAAGCTTATGGGGGTACTGATAAATGAGATAAATTTTCTGAGCTAGAGAACTTAGAGCAGAAAAAAAAAGAGCCTTTTTTAACTAACAGAAAGGTCAAAGGAAGTCAGCTGTAAGAAAGCTAACACTGAGACGCTAAATCCACAGAATTACAGATATGAATAACAACGTTTAAGTACCAAATTTGGGGATATGCCACGAGCAACAGCTGAACCTCCAATTGTGTACTCCAATATTAACGCCCAACCGATCAGCCAAGCAACACCTTCCCCAATGCAAATGTAAGAGTAATGGTAGGCACTTCCAGCTGAGGGACAGCGACTAGCAAGCTCCGCATAGCAGAAAGCAGAGAGAGCAGCAGCTATCCCAGCTATCAAGAAGGAGAAAGTAAGAGCCGGGCCCGAATGCTCTCTAGCAACAGTACCTACAAGGATGTAGACTCCAGCACCAATTGTAGAACCAACTCCTGCAAACATTCAACAAAACATCTGAAAAATTGATCTTCAAGAAGAGAATTGACAACAAACAATTAACACCAGCAAGCAAGTTAAGTTACCTATTGCAATAAGGTGAGGAATGGAGAGAGCCTTAGCTAATTGATGATGGCCATGATGACCAGAATGACCAGAATGTGCAGAAGAAGACGAGGAGGAAGATGACGACTTTGACTGATCAGAATCCACCTGCTTCCTCCTTATGAGACCTTTCAACCACCCACCGCCACCGTTTCCATCACCAGCAGCGGCGGCGAAAACCATCTTCCCCCCTTGCTTCAAGTTGCAGAAATTGCAGGACTTTTAAGGATGAGTTGGGAATTCCTCTGACAATCATGTCATGGCGCTCATTATCAACGTGCCGACAAAACAACGAAAGTGGCGATGATTTTGGGCAGGAAGCTTCGGGTTGGGAATGGGACGAGAAAGTTTTCCTGCAACACCAAAGGCCAAAAAACGATATTCTATAGGGATTCCGTGTTAGACCTTTAGGAGATAGAAGACAGAAAGATTGCGTAATCCGGAGCAGACATAGCGTGAAAGAAATGATACACTTCGTTGAAGATATTGTAGAATTCTGCTACTACTATACTCGTCTTTGTTTTTGGTCCAACCGAGATGGTGAAATTAATTATTGGTCATAATGTGGGCCATATAAGGATATGATTTTTAATTTTGTTCATTGATATTAATGATTTATCCAAAAAGATTAATCCAACAATTATATACATGATGATGAATCATCTCAATAATCTAAATTGAGAATAACGTTCATCCGTATGATTCTGATATAATCATTATTAGGCACAAATAAGATAACGTGTACAATTGTAATGTTTTAATTAATTAATATATTTTTAGTAAATTTCTAAAACTCTAACCTAGAATACCTAAATCCGTCTGGGTAATGATTGAATACGTGGCCCAATTATAAATTAGTTAAAGATGATGTGTCGCTATTTAATTGGTATCTGATATTACCGATATCAGGATGATCCTAATATATATTAAACTGATCTAAATTTAGCAGTAGTGTGATTTTATACTGATGTTCTTTGATATTTCCTTCAATTATAATTATTCAAAATGTATTTTGATTGTCACTTTTTTCCAATGCATGACTGATCATCAATAATATTAATTGTTTATGATGATAGAAAATAAAATTTTGATATTTAGAATCAAAATATGTTCACATGATGATATTTGTGGTCAAACATTAAGAATCAAAACATAATCACATAATGATATTTATATCAAAATTTTGAAATTTTGATATTTATGTATGAAATTTGTGATCAAACATTTAGATTTTTTTTAAAAAAAAGATATATTTAAAGTGAATTGGAGAAAATATCATAAGACATCTCCATCAGAGCAAAGTCTCTTGAAAAAACTAACTTTCCTAAATGGTATGAAACTACCACTATATATTTAAAAGCAAGTGATATATTTTTGTGTTAAAACATTGATCATTTTAAAGTAAAGATATATTAAAACATGTTTTAATGCGAAAATTCAAGAAATTTAAGATAAAAATTTAAAACTTTTTGTAACAAAATACACGGTTCAAATTAAAAAGGTACAATGTATAAGTTAAAACGTATAAAAACTTCCATGGAAATTCAAGAAAGTTAGGGGTTCATGACATTTTATCATTTTTTTTAAAAAAAAATTAAACCACCTATTGGTGGGGGATTTCATTTAGGATCCCCTTACCTATTCAAAAAGGCACTAAAAAGCAAGTTTGTACAATTATCCTCATCAGAAGGATCAAAACTCCTGGCTTTCAAAAGAATAAAGAATAGGGCTAACTAAGTGCTACCTATTCATTTACAAGATCAGGGAAGACAATGGTCAAAAAAAGAAACCAGTGGCCACAACATCAAATTTATCAAGCAGATTAGTGATCGTCAAGACGAAACACCACTTAGCCAACTAAGTGTGTTGATGGCCACCAATATAACCCAAAATGATCAATCCCATACTATGAGTACATGTGAAGACAAATTTCAGAAAAACTTGAAAAAGTTGGGCTGCCTGTGTTTTGTTCCAGAAGGGGAGCCTGTTGTGATATGTAGTGATTGCCGCATGCTGCTTGTTTCCTCCCCTCCAAGCCCAGAGAGACGCCTCTCTCTGGGCTCTATACATGACAACAAGAGAGGAGAGTAGTATTTGCATCCAAACATAATAAAAACTATTTATTATGTCTCAGGTTTGGAATTCCAATAGCATCTTAAGAGATAATGCCTTTTAGAATAGTAGAGGCCTCTTGTGTAGTCATATTTCCAGAGAGCTTAAATTTTACACTGTACTTTGCTAAGCAATCTGCAACACAACTAGCCTCTCTAAAAATATGATGTACACAATCAGTCTGTCCTAATGCATGAATAGCTTGACAGATGCTGTAACATTTCCATTCAACATTCGTGGGGGATTGAATCCCTTTTAAGGCCATCAAGCTATCTGTCTCAATTATAAATGGGGCATTCCAGTCAAGACCTATTTGCAACCCAAAATTCTATAGCTTGCAACTCTACATGCAAGGGAGAGAAAGTATGAACTGATTTCATTGACATGAGTAATACAAATCCATTACAGTCCCTAACAATTACTCCCAGACCAGAGATATATTAGTAGCAAGGAGATTTACTCATATATCAACTCATAGCTTTTGATAGTTTTTTTTAATATAGAGATTACTCTATTTTAACCCTGAATTCTTTGCTAATCATAATGAAAGCTCCATCTTTAGTGTATTCTAGTATTACTGTCAAAAAGGACTATCGCCTACAAAATGAAAAACTTGTTAAGAGTCTTGTGCATAGGTATCAGGCTCAATCACCTACTACTATAATGACTAGCATACTGTAGTAATTCTTTTACATTGCATTTGGAACAATTATGTACATTATTGAACTAGAAACAAGAGAATGGGAAGACAGGGAGAAAGGAGGAGAAAAGGCTATTTGGTACAATTTCATATTAGGCAGACTCTGAAAATGTGTTGTCAAAATTTGGGTATACACCCAACTGGAATTCAAAATGTGGTTACAAGACCTATGCCCAACTCCTCTGCGAGCTCATCCCAAACTGGAAGCAGCGTCAAGACTACCAGGAAAATGACCACGGATAGAAACGTTCTCCTCCACGTGCCCACCTCCGTGACATCATTCAAACATGGCTTCTCTGGAGTTCTCTGCACAAACAACCCACGCATATTTTTAATAAATAACTCCCCAATGAAATGAACACGTTTGGAGGTTTGCATACTCTCATAATACCTGGCATATCAGCACGTACAGCCCCCATGGAAGAGACAAAGGTCCACCAAGCTGCAAGCAGTTTTCATTTCAAGCATCAGCAAGAAACTCAAATTATAAAACATCACTACTCCTACCAGACTTAACTAATAATATAAAATTATTTCCTCACTTACTTGTTTTCAAGTGAAAAGTCTAGTTTTTCATTTTTCAGCCTTGATTTTTCACCCACTGAGAGTATACTATATAACCATAGTGTGCAGTGAGCACTTCGTGTTGAGCAAATGCTGTTCTAGTCATCAGGCTAAATTAACATGAGTGGCTGCTGATTTTATCAAAGTATATACTATACAACAATGGAGAAACATGATTGTTTGGACTTAGTGACACTGGCCTCCAGCTTGATTTAGTGTTTGGCCGAGATTTTAAATTCTTAATCCAGTAGAAAATTTTAAATTGTGAAAGATTTTGATGCCAAGTAACAGCTAGAAATTTTCATCACTTAGATGTCAGCATCATAGTCTGTACTCTGTATGAGGTCCTAAAGGGAAAACTGGAGGCAACTTTTAGATCAGTATTGTGATAGTCATGGCAATAGGGCATGTTAGCATTGAACATGGAGAAGCCTACATTAAACCACCTGCTTCTGAGTTCTGATACAAGGGTGACACAGTGGCCTTCTAAAACATTGCCGTGGACTGACTGAATGCAACTCCCAAAATGTGACAGACTAAACATTTGACCTCTCTTTGTGCTTGAATTTAGTATTAAACTGAAATAAGTTACATAAAAACAAATGCATACCACGCCCAATCCAAGCAATGTGTAAGTTGCCAAACCAAAAGCAATCAGAGCATTTTTGCCAAAGGCACCCTGTCAAATAAAAAGCAAAAGATGTATTCGAACTCAGGATATTACCCAATATTATAAGTGTAACACATAACCAGCCAGGGAACTTATACTCCTAGGGAAAGCATGTCTTGAACTCCCATATAATTATTGACGGAGAAGGGCCTAACATATACTTATTCTTTTCTCCTACACTTTCATAAGTGATACATTCACACAGAAGTCATACTGCACTTTCATAATTGCTACAATTATGACCTAAGAAATAACAACTACAGATATACCAGGAGTAAACCTTCTCATAGAACAGAATATTAATTAACTCAAATCATGCATAATCTGAGATACTTAAAACCATGGAATATCATTGAGGTTTACCTGTGAGATGTTGAAATCTTCCACAGACAATCATCTATCAATTTTACATAGCAAAACTAACACAACTTTTTCAAGTACCAGTTTACCAGTTAGAATAAAACCGAGTTTTTTCACTCATAGCCATCCAAGATGAGTAGAAAATAATATTCAGCATATTTACAAAACCAGGGATAAGAAAATGAGGTAACAACCAAGTCTTTATCCCACTATGTTGGATCAGTTATATAGGACTAAAATATTAAAGTAAAGGAAAAAAGTACGAGAAATGGGACCTGCACAGCTCTTCCTCCATCAAGACATCCAACAGGTAGCATGTTAAAAGCTGAAGTTGTCAACCCACACCTATAAAAGCTCCAAAATATGAAAATTCTGTATAACCTTCTGCTGGGAAAAACTCAAACACAAAGTCCAATGAGAAAATACCAGCCAGCAATCACAAGTGGGTGTATTGAAACAGTTGCAGCATGCATTGCTCTGTAAGTTTGATACAAAAGGAAAGTGTCAACCAATTTAAACATTGCAGTGGGCCAAAGAAGCGCTTCCAGAAACAAAGAATTCTTTAAAACAACCTCAGCAATAGCCAAAGAATAAATTTAAAAGACACTTTAATTCTTCTAATCTTCTTCAAGTTTTGTAGATCTATTTTATCTACTGATGGATACATCTCATATACTAAATAAGCAAAAGGATAAATAAGCACAAAAGAAACAGCAAGACCTCAAAAATTGAATAATTAAGGAAATATTTCTTCTCTTTTGATGGTTAGATGTATTTTTTACTTCACAACACCTCATGAGTCACGAGTATCAGAACTTTAATGAACTTCATATTTTTTCTGATTGATTTTCTTTGAAATTAAATAGCTTTCCAACACGAAAGCTCAAACAAATAAAAGGCCAAGCAACTTACGCATAGCCAAGAGTTGACCTACTAATCAACCCAAGAAGCAAGGAACCTTGGAAAAGCATGCTAGGAACCTGCACTAATTCACTGGAAGCATCTGGATTTGATGAAAGGAGCAAACCAACTATAAACATAGTAAAAGACAACAAAGCCCCGGCAAATGGACCAGCCAGAGAAATGTCCACTTTCGCTTTTTGATCAGGAAGAATAGACTTGAACTGCAGCATAAGAAAAACATAGGGGTTATCAGAAACCACCATTGAACGGATGCTTTGAAATTTATTATCATTGAGAGGAAACCCTAGATCAGTAAATAAACGAGATCCATGTACTACTCAGGGAGTAAAATTTAATTTTACAAATAAATGCATTGTGAAGTGCCAAATATCTAAGAAGTGCCTTAGAGGTTATCATTTATCAGTATCATATTATCAGAGAACACATCAGCTTCCAGCAGAAATGTGCAATTGTGCATTCTTACCCTCTAACAGGTTGACATTGAAGCGAGGAAATTTGTTGCACACATAGGAAATACATCAGTGTTATTTTCAGATAAACTAGACCATAAATTTTTATTTCAGATAAATTTTTATTTTTATTCAGATATACCAAGGAAAAACCTGGCTGATGATATGTGGGTTTCATATATAGAGTGTAGCAAGTACTATACAAAATATTACTTTGGTAATGAGAATGAGTATTTGAGTACATCGCAAACTAATGTATTTAGCGAATTGAGACTGGTTAAATTTTTTTTTTGTTTCTTTCCATCTTTATAACAGAAGCCTGCAACTCTCCCTTAACATCAACTCGAGCTAGTTCGGCACAATTTAGCAGGACTGTTAGACATACTTACCTGTGTGATCGCCCCAAAACTCCCCAGAGTTATATTGGGAATAAAGTACGGAATGCCCAATTGTACATTCCTCGGAAATGCAGCAAGAAAGTGTCCAACTTCCTGCAGGAATAAACTTCTTCAAGTGGAAATAAGTTCAAATTCAAATACATAGATAAAACAATTGATCTGAAAAACAAGGCAACAAATAAGTGTGCGGAATAATAATTATTGGAAATTTTCCGACTCAAACCTGCTTGTTTATTTCATTTATCAAGATAGAACAACACAGACGAAGAGTGCTAAAAGAAAATCTATGTGTATATGAATTCAGACAATATATTCAATTTCTTCTTTCCTTGAGCAAACTTCTACAACACACATGCCACATGTTGTTTCTAGCTATTCTGTAATTATTATTTGAGAAAAAGACTATGTAATCATCCTATAGATAATTCAATTAATCAATGGTAAAGTGAAAATGCAATAATGTTGCACTTACGTGAAACAGTTGTACCCCCAATACACCATAAGCTATTGGCAAAGCAGACTCAACAAATGGTGTCAAAAGCTGCATGTCAGGCGGTTCAACAGCATTTGGATCCGTGAAATACTTTACAACCTCTGGAGGAAGCCGATTTATCTGCCTACCGCAAAATCCACAATTAAGTTGATAATCAGGACTCAAGAGCATAAACAATCTTTTAACAACATAATTGATTGTGAAGCATGTGAAAAAATTGTACAAGACAAGGTTAAGTTAAGAGAGGTTACAACACCTGAGATGCAATTCCTAATTCCACAGACGAGCCGACAGTGAGGAGAAACAAGAGAAGGGCAATTACATACTGCCAGAGTGTTGTTGGACCAGGTTCAGAAACCTCTTTACGCAGCATTCCAAAGCTAACTCTAGGACCACCACGTGGATCGGGTCCTTCTGAATTAGGTTCCTCAACCATAAACAAGTTGTACTTATCACCCATAACTGCGGATAATTCAGTTTGAAGTTTTGCAAAAACATCCTCCCTCTTTCCCCTAAGATTCCCCAAGAAGAGAATGCCCTCACCAAGATCTCCAAATGGCTCCTCTCTTGTCACCCAGAAGGTAGAATAACCAAATAACTTGTCCTTAATAACCTTAACATCTGCAGGGTCCACTTTCTCAGGTCCAAGGAGTTCCAATAACTTGAACGAGTCTACCTGGAAACTATTATAAGACGACAATCCAATCGGGGGAACAGCTGATTGCTGCAATAAGTAAAAAACACAAACTTTTGTTACGTCCATCCATCAGATATTCTCAAGAGCAGAATGCAGACAATGACACACTTCAAGGAAAAGCAGCATTACATGTTCTCATTCCTATTCCATTCCACTGACCAGGCTTGCATTCTAAAGCGTACAACCTAGGCCAGTTATGTTCAACTGAAATGAAATGATCTAAAAGGAACTATTTACACTTCATTACCAAAAACAACCAAGCTGAACTAATGAATTTAAATCCAAAAGAACAAGGCTTTAAGTACATAATCATTGCTCCTAAAAAGGAATGGAGCAAAGTTCCAAAATCCAAATAACTGATGTCTTATTCATCAATAAAAAAAACTTTCTTCTATCCTATACAACAAAAGGTTTGATACTATAAAGGTGATTAATTTGACTGAAGAAATGTACTCTAAACAGCTTTGAATTTGCTTTTACCTTGGGATTCTGGGCATCATCAGCAGTGGCTAAACTTGGTTTATCTTTATCTTCTCCATCACTGCCTTTGTTGTCCTCGTTATCACTGTAAGAAGACCTTATCAGGAACCCCCGCCGCCTCCTGGTAAGTATCTCCCCCCACGAAACGCAGCTTCTGTAAATGTGGTCAGGATTGCATCCAATTCGGTTCACTGAATTGGGGAGTCTCATGGACCGGTTCGAGGAGGGGTACCTCGACATGATTGTGCTCACGCACGACCCCGTCAAAGTTCCCATTTTGGGTCTCTAAGTTATGAGCGGACTGTGTTCCCAGCTCAACCAGAGTGGAGAAGAAGGGAAGAGAAATGTAACCGACTAGTACTATCGTTCGTTGGATAATTTGGAATATCTCACCATTTCTTTCTTCAGCCTGCCAAGTCCCAAATATCCACTCAATTCAAAACTATATTTTCTTCCTACTAATTGCAAATACAATTATTATTTCCTATATAAAATTGTTACTTTCAAGACTTTATAAAAAGTAGGGTAAAATGTTTATATGACCCTTAATTATGATAACAATACATTAATAACTCTCAATTCTTATTTAGTGTGATTATAACCTTTAATTGGACTAATCTTAGCACATATGACCCTAAATGGACTTAATTATTAGATTCCATCTGAAAATATATATACAATAAAAGGTCGCATATACCCTTTAAATTTTGGGTGTTACTACACGCAATCCGATATTTTACTTTTACAGTCCAAAATACGGTGTAAAAGTATGAAAATGACCTCAACTTATTTGATTTTTGAGAAACTAGCCAACTTGCAGGGGGCGGCAGTGTCATTTCATTAGTATTTTGGACTAAATTGAGTAAAATATTGGATTGCGTATAGCATTTCAGTAAATTTTCTATTTGAAATAAAATTCAAATTCAACACCACTACGGCGGGCCATCCAACATACCCGAGATGGTGCTTGGTGGTGCTGATCATCGCCCTTTCAAACCCATCTTCATTAGATGAGAAATCACGGCCCACCATCATCGCCTCCCCTGACCTCACTAGCGCGTACACCGCTCTCGAGAAATGTTGAAGCGACGTTGATAGATACAACTCATCTGTCGGTGGACCTGACCGCTTCCACCTGCACACGCGGGTCGACGTCGACATTCCATTTTTGAACAGAACATCCTCTTAACAATTTCTTCCGAGGTGGAGTAGGTGCCAAGCAAAATCCCGTCGCAACTTTTAGGCTTATTTCTTAATATTTGTTAGATTCTGCTTCAAATACAGGGAGTTTGAGAATTAAATTAAATTTTAAACAAGAGCTTTTTTGTCTTTTCACTGGTCGCTGGTCGATACTTACAAGAACATCAATTAAATTAGAATGAAAAGTTATAATTGCACTAAACTAGAATTGAAAATTATACGTGAATTATTACCAGAACTAAGTGTTATATAAGTAATTTCCTCTAAAAAGGAATAAGGCTGTCCATGAAATGAAGGAGAGTTGGACTTAAAATAGAGGTTGTTTGGTATGAGGTAAAGTATGTGGGAAAAACAAAATCCCAGGAAGGAGTCTAAATTCCTTGGAATTTGAAACCCCCATACAATATGGGAAATTTTCTACCTAAGTGCACCTAGGTAGATTGCAATTTTTCCATCCATTTACTTGAACCAAACATTTTTTCCTATTTCAAGGATTAAAATTCTCATGAAATAGAAATTTCTCCATCAATTAAACTCCCACATGAAACAAACGACCTCCAGAACTAATTACTTTTCAGTAATTGTACCGCGCTGGAATTGTACTCAGCAGCAGACGCCATTTTCTTCGCTTTAATCACTCATTTGATTTTTGAATCCTCAATTCCTTATCCCATTTAGCCGTGTTTAAAATGGCGCGCTTGAGCGGCGGCCAAAGCAGCGCAGCAGAAGGCGCAAGCTCTTCATCAACATCATCATCATCATCATCATCATCAATGGGATTAAAGTGTCTGTTCCGGCGAAAGCGAGGTGACTTGGCCAACACCAAACGAGAAAGATGTCAACTGGCCAGGAGACTCTCCGTTTTCGACCTCGTCGCCGTTGGTACATGCTCTACTTCCTTACCGAAGTTCTTCTTGATGCTCTCAGTTGTGGTTGTACATATGGTGAAATGGCTGGAAATGTCCTAATTTGACTAGTGTAACAATTGTTTTTGCTCCCCAATAATAAACAAGTATGCCAAGTTACCAGAATTCTGCATTTATGCTCGCTAGGTTATTGCAAAGTAAGGCTTAGTAATGCTAGTTTTCATTAACTGATTTGAAAGTTTGTTCCTAGAGACATCTTCATACTAAATTGTGTTGCTTTTTGTGAATAAAGTGTCAACCAGAGCCTACTCATTGCCAAAGATTGAGGCTGGCGTTTATTTTTCGCAGAATATGTGGTTTGAGGGAGTGTAATCACTTAGAAGTTAGAATCAATCAGTGCTGGCAGTTTTTATGGGCAGTTGTTGACTGCTTCATAATTTTAGAGTGTAGAATGACAAATTAAGCTAAAAGATTTATTTGGGCAATTATCTCCAGAACTATTGGTGTGAAGCGCAAATTGATAGCTTACGACTCACCCCCTTGCAGCCTCAAATACTTTGCAACTATATGTAAAGCTGCTTCATTTTTGCAACTCTTTCAGTGTTTTCACGAGTTAGATTGGTGTCAGATTGAATTTGTGTTCAAGCCTTACCTAGCTGTTAATATTAGTAGGTATAAGTGTCAATGTCTTTTAGAAAACTTATATAAACTTTTTTTTCTCAGGGGTTGGATCAACTATAGGAGCTGGAGTGTATATACTTGTCGGAACAGTTGCAAGAGAGCAGACAGGACCAGCTTTAACTTTATCTTTTTTAATAGCTGGAGTGGCTGCTGCACTCTCTGCATTTTGTTATGCAGAGCTTGCATGTCGCTGGCCATCTGCTGGGAGTGCCTATCATTACTCCTATATATGTGTTGGAGAAGGGTAAGGTTACTTCCGCACTCACAGACTGTAACTGAGTAATAGACTTGTATAAAGTGGTGTCAGTATTAGATGAATATTGTGAGTGGCACAAAACTAGAGGAGTATGATGCACCTGTTGGAAGATCATATATTGTTGGAAAGAGCTCATCTCTCTTTCTGCATATATTTTACATTGTTGGTTCACTTTCATTCCACTGGAAAATGTGTACCATTGCTTATGGAAATTGAAGAAAAAAAAGGATTTTTAAAAAAGAGAGAGGGAGAGAGGATCACAGAAGAGATTAATATTCAAGCATGATCAAAGGATAATGCTGTCTCTTTACATAGCTTTTAAGGATGGAACATATGACTATGATATACTTTCTTTTCCATTTGCTTGCCTTGTCAGCACCACTGTCTGACTTGTAAATGTTTCAGGTACTGCATATGACTATGTTTTCTTTTTGCATTTAGATGACAACTGAGAAAACCTAGTCACTTGCTTATTAATATCCAGTATTGAATAAAGAGGTGGAGCAAATGTTACTCTAAAATTATCTTAATGCGTAAATTTGGTGAACCTCAACTTAGTTATTTCTAGTTCTTTTGGCTAATTTCAGCATAGCGTGGTTGATTGGTTGGTCGCTGATATTGGAATTTACTCTTGGAGGTGCAGCAGTTGCTCGAGGGATGTCACCAAATTTGGTTAATTTTCTTTTCCTCTCCTTTTGTGCTCAATTAATCAATCTATGATGTCTCTCTCTCTCTCTCTCTCTCTCTCTCTCTCTCTCCTTCCCTTTTACTCTCCCTATTTTATTTTAGCTTGGATAGTTTTACCCACCCACTTTAAGGCATTGCCCTCAGCTTCTTGTTGTTTACACGGTTCTCATATTGTTTTTGAAAGCCTGATCTTTTTCTTCACTTATGGTGCTTGGTTCTCAAATGATGTTTTGTCAGCGAGGAAGTGGATTTTTTTGATTTGATAATAAGGGTAGTGCACTGAGAACCTACAACATTACATATTATGGACACACTCTCAGGTCAATGTTAAACTTCCAAATATATCTTAGGCGGTTGGGGATCTCTTACTATCATCATATGTTTTAAGCTCCTGGACTTTGTTTCTTTCATTTCAACAAACTGCTACTCCTGACAGTAGTAAAAATTAGAAAGAACAGACCTTGAATGTGAATCCAGGGGTTATATTTAATTTGATCCGTCATGCTCAAACAGGACCTAGAATCTTAACAAGTGAGTGTTTGTTTTTAAACATTTACCCAAGTGCGGGTGAGTCTTTTGTCTAAAAAATCCTGTCGCCTGCACCCTGGGCAGTGGAGATTTCATGGAAAACTAGAGTAACATTTGGCTTTGCTAATGGCCATTTTGATGTCCAATTATGCTTCCATGCGTTATATTAGTATTTAAGTTTTGGAACTTCCAAGTTCCAAGTGAATTCCACTATTAATAATCTTCTTCCAGTGGTGCTAAATAAGATTTGGTGGCTGATAAAAGAGAGCAGGAAAGACATTAGCTGACAGATATAGAAGCAAGTAGATGGTTGAATGTTTTGCTTTCTGTAATTTCCATTTAATTCCTTGAAAATATAGATCTCATTAAGTTTACAGACTTAGGTAAAACTGATCCAAGCTGACTTTGATGAAACTGATATTATTTACAATCTTGCAGTTCTACGTTACTCATTATATGTGAATTATATATATCATGCAGGCACTGTTTTTTGGAGGTCAGGAAAAAATGCCATTGTTTTTAGCCCAGAAAAGTATCAATGGTGTTCTGGTTGATCCGTGTGCTGCAATTTTGGTGTTCATCATGACCGGTCTGCTATGCATAGGAATTAAGGAGGTGAAGTAGTTTACATCACATCTATTTTCTCCATTAGAAACTTGGGTTCCCCCACCTTAATATGCCCCAATAACAACAAAATCAAAATAAAGATGAAGACCTAAACAAGATTTAAAGAGAGAAGGCATAATATAAAACTGTGCTTTGAGATTACTGAATGTGATTGTGATATATAATCCATACAGCCATATGGGATTAAAGTTTCTGATAGTTTCCATCTAATCCAGTAATTGTCATTTTCATTATTCTTATTATTATTATATAATAACACTGAAACGTATTGACAGAGTTCATTGGCCCAATCAATTATTACAACTACAAACATTGGTGCTCTACTCTTCATTTGTATAGCTGGTGGATATGTTGGATGGAAATCTGGATGGGTAGGATATCAGATTCCAACAGGGTTAGTTTCTTGATCTTTTTACTATACTGAATTCTGAAAGCATCCTTCTCGTGTGAGTTACTTAATTGCTTCCTTTATTTTCTAGGTACTTTCCCTATGGTGTGAATGGTTTATTAGCTGGATCTGCGACCCTTTTCTTTTCATTTGTTGGCTTTGATTGTCTCACTAGCACAGCAGAGGAGGTGTAGTTACCTATAATACAAGTTCTTCATTTATATATATTTTCATACAATGGAAATATGTAACCATTAGCTTAATTTGGTTCCTGCACATTTTTGACAGTTTGAAAATTATAAGCATTCTATAAACCAACCACCGTCCCATTCAGTTTTTCTCAATATACTGCCTAAATGGCGGTCCTAAGTACATTGAATAATGCTTCCACCATTTTGTGATCAACTGAGTGCTTACCTCTTCATTACAGGTGATAAATCCTCAGCGTGATTTGCCCTTTGGCATTGCTATATCATTGTTCATGTGTGCGATGCTGTATATGCTTGTTTCTGCTGTTATTGTTGGCTTGGTGCCTTACTATGCATTAGATCCAGATACCCCAATTTCATCTGCATTTGCTAGATATGGAATGGACTGGGCTGCGTAAGTGTAATTATCAGTTGTTTGTTGCTAAATTTTAAACACTGGCTCCTCTAGTCATACACGCATGATATTTCTGCATTCACACAGGTACATTATAACCACTGGATCAGTAACTGCTTTGTGTGCAAGTTTGATGGGCTCAATACTCCCGCAGGTGTGCTATGACATGTATTCTTTATAAATTTCAACTTCCACTTAAATTCTTCAGTTGAGCATATGAAATGTCAGGCTAAATAGCGAGGCAATGAACTTCACTAAACATCATTAATTTGTTATTATATTGTATATGATCGTTTTCTCTATATGTATTCGTATATGACAATTTTTCTGTTCTTTTCTTTATTGCTTGGGAGTTACTTCATATACTTACCTTTTCAGCCACGAATATTGATGGCCATGGCGAGGGATGGACTACTTCCGCCACTTTTCTCTGACATCAATAAACATACCAGGGTACCTGTCAAGAGTACCATCATCACAGGCTTATTTATTGCAGTTCTAGCCTTTTTAATGGATGTTCCTCAGTTGGCAGGGATGGTAAGTGAGGATAGCAAAATTCGTAGTTATCATTTTAAAAGCTGATGTTCTAATACTTCTTTATTTTATTTATTTTGTGAAATTAGGGACCAGGTATAAAAATATGTAGACTGCTTTTTACTTTTTTTTGATAAGTTTTTGAAGAAGGCTTCAACCATCAGGTGAAGATGTTCCTTTTATAATTACTTGAACTGATATAAGTTTATCCAAGTGTCTTTGTCCGTTTTGGGTAACAGAGTAAATAATTTTTAAACCGACTTTAGTAGCTTAGGAACCATTAGTTGGTTAGACTTTTTGTGACTGTTTTTTTTTTTTTAAAAGAATGTCCCCATTTCAACTCCAGGAAGTTAGTAATGTAACTAGTTTTGTTAGTGAATTGTAATTTTGTACCTTGACTTGCTAGTCACCACCAGAGAGTAACAATGTCTGTCTGCGGTAGAGGGAGACTGAGGCTATTGGAAGCCTACGTACATAATCCACCCTTGATATTCATTTTATCTAAATACTATAGGCTTATGAGAACACTATATCGGGCTCAGCCTTGGTGATCAATATTTTCTCGGATGTCAAACAAGTTCACATCCCTCGTCATAGGCAACAAAGTAAGAGGGACAGGCTCATTGTAGTGAAGTGGGTCTAAATAATTAAAATAATTAATAAGATTTTGGAGGAAAAATGATTGATTGTAATTTTGTAAAATACACCACTTTGTTGGAATGCACTTGCAACTATGCCCTCAATGGCAAAAAGCTGTGAAATTCTTTTTATTTAGGCAGAAAGGGTGTAATTACCACCATAGAAATTTTCATGTTTTGCACCTATGGTGGTGGCTCTAAGCTAGTTAAGTAATACTGTCTGTCTCTCAAGGATTGATGCTTTTCTTCTTCGTCATGGCTGACCCCGGTACTCTACAGTTACTTCTATGTGTGCGAAGAAACGGCCTAGCTATTTCTTCTTGTCTTAATTATTTTTGGAATTTACAGCTTGGACATCCTTAGGTTTATCAATGAAATTCAAAACTTCTGCTCACAAAATTTACTTCCAATTTGAGTAATGAGTTGATGTAATTGGTATTTTGGATAAGAGAAGTCAGGACTGGATAGGTATCAATAATTTCTACATTTAACTGAAAAAATTTGAAAACTTATTTTACGTCATAAAGTTACGAATGTTGATGCCAAATTGACTTATGTTTTGTCAGTATACTTGAAATGTCAAAGAAACGGATTACATGCTTGGATTTCTCATGCAGGTTAGTGTGGGGACCCTGCTGGCTTTTACCATTGTGGCAATCTCGCTCTTGGTAATCAGATACATTCCACCTCGGGAGGTATGCCTTCTCCCGGGGTCTGAGCATTTGGTTGATTCCATCCCTTTTCAAATCAATAGCGACTCCCAAGAGGCTGACGGCATCTGTAATGCTGGCCATGCTTGTATTTGCTCTGGCCAATGTGTCTGTGGTTTTAGGGAGACCACGAATAGGCATCCTCTTCTTCCAGGGAATGCTCTGCAAGGTATTTTAAATTTTCTGGTGCCTCTGTTAACTAGCTACTGACATGTCAAATTTGTTAATCTGGTTATTTTTACAAAATCAAATTTGTGTTATTAATGAAGAGTATCCTAAGGCGCCTACATTTTTGGAGAGATGTCCATATAATAAAGAGTGAATATATGCTAGACGATTGATTTGATGGTGTTTGTCTTATGTTATGCAATTTAGGACTAGTCACTAAATTTTGATCTGGAGATTTGTTTGAATTTTCTAGTTCTCATTCCTCAGTGGAAAAACCGACTCTATAATATTGATTTTCTGAACTCCAGTTTCATAATGCTCACCCTTTAATTTTAATTTTTTTAATGCATTTGTGTAATTGTGCTATCAGTCGCCCTAAAAGAGCAAAGTAGGCGGAAATCAGTATTGTGGAGCATTGGCCTGATATGCTTGGGGATTTTGGTTTTGGCATCTGCATCTTCAGCCAAAGATCTTCTACGGTATGTCAATGTACTTCTTCACATGCGTTAACTAGGGCTGAAGTAGAACGTTGAGAATTAAATCTGCTGAAGACTTTTGTGCAGCTAACAATCTAAACTCGACTAAAAGAGAGATTAGAATCTCTACATCATAGCCACAATGCAGTCTTTTGGTGACAAGAACTTAATTTGAATCCCCAAAAGAGAGTTTATTAGTAGCACAATCTTTTAAATTATATGGATTTCCTTCTGTTGTAACATTCACCTGCTTGGAGTTTCTTCTTAATTTTCTAATGTTTCTTTAGCTGCTCTACTTTCCTTTTTTCATAATGGATTTCACTCAATTAATATCAAGTGTTTTGTCCTCAATTTCGTTTCTTCTGAATATAACTTTCAGTGTTTCTCAATTGATAATCTGTGGAGGTGGTGGGCTTCTTTTATTCAGTGGCCTGTTGGTGCTCTCCTTTGCAGATGAAGCTGAGGCTAGCCATAGTTTTGGGTACACGGGAGGTAATATTACTATTCCCTCTGCAGTTCAACTTTCTATTTTAGGCCTCTCTATGTAGTTCCCACTTTCCTTGTTTCTTTTTTCAGCGAGTCAACTCTTTTTCTCAATTACTTTATATGTTATTATTCTTTTTGAAATTCTCCATACTGCTTTTTCCTCCACCCCTTACCCCCTTAAAATTGCGTGATTTTCGAAGGGGTGAACTGCAGAGTTCAACGGAGAGAGTAATTTTATGATCGACTTGAATGAAATGTCTCACATGCCTAATTAATGTTTAGACTACATTGCAAGCTCTGAAATGGTCTCTTTACACCCAGAAACACCCCCAATCACTTTCTGTTCTAAATCATGTTTGAGAAGTTTGAATAATTTCTGGTCCTCAAATCAACCATCGTGATTTATAGCACTGATGATGTAATCATTGGTGACTTTCTGCGACATGTTAGGCCTGGACAAGTATTTCATCCGACCTTGTGCTGTATAAGATTCACTATACAAGTTCATATGTTAATTCACTATATTAAAAACCAGAAATACAACATCGGTTCTGGCACGTCTTTCTTGCAGAGAAATATGAAGCAATATCTTTTTCTTATGTGCTTTTGCTGCACCTCTGTTTCTCTCCTCATTTAACCAAGATTGGCTTGTATTGTTTTCCAGGTTTCATGTGCCCCTTTGTTCCTTATCTACCAGTTGCCTGCATCCTCGTAAATACATACTTGTTGATCAACCTTGGGTGAGTACTTACATTTAAACTTATTGCCATTTTGAGGCTGACTATAATATGAATGTTTCGCGATGCAGAACAGGAACATGGGCGCGCGTCTGTGTATGGCTGGCAATTGGCGTCTTAATCTATGTTTTTTACGGCCGATCTCACAGCCAACTTATTCATGGAACTCCCGTGGCAGATGTTCTTGCTGAGGACAATGGTCCGATGTTGTAGAATCCTGCCACGGAGAATATTATGTGCTCCTATATTCTACTTAAGACACTGAATGTACCATCTACCTTAGTTATTTTCGATCTAATTACTCATAATCAGTCAAGAATTCAAGATACTGAATTATAGGCTGTTAATTTAAAAATTCTCCAGTTTCTCTCTAATCACAAGTGATGCTCGCCATGTAGTGGAGCCTCTTCTTTAATTGTCTACTGGTCAACAACCTATACTGATTTTTGAGAGGTTTAAAAGTGCTTACATTTATTGAGCTTGCTGCAAATCCTTTGAATAGGAGCTATATTTATTTTTATTATCTTTGAGATTTAGGGTTGTATAAAGTAAATTCAATTAGAGTATGATTCGATATTTAGTAAGGTCTGAATGACTACTTCCTCGGTCCCTTTTATTTTATTAAACTTTTCAGTCAAATATTTTCACGCCATATTGACCATTAATGATTTTGTTTAAATAAGTAACAATTTCATCACATAAGATATCATTAGATTCTTCGTATGATGTACTTTTCAAATATACATATTCTATACAATATTAATAAGTACATTTAAATTTATTACTAGTCAAAAATATAATATAAAAATATTTGTGATCAAATTAAGGCAAAAAGAAAGGAATGGAACTCGTTTGAGAGTTGAACTAGTTGAAAGCGTCGTTAGTATTAAATCATTAAAGTTATTTTATACATCTTCATTATATCAAGATAATACACTAAAATTCTATAATTCTATACTTTGTATAGTATACAATTTTAGCCAGTAGTTTTTTGTAAACGGTATTGGAAGCTGATTGGAAAGGATATGACAGAAATCCTAGTGGCTATTTTAAATGGGGCTCCCTTCCCAGTAAGCTGGAACAGAACACAAATAATTCTTGTCCCAAAGAAAAAAAATGCCGAAACAGGCAGGAGATTTTCGTTCGATCTCTTTGTGTAATGGGAAGTAAAAATATATTGGCAAAGGTTCTAGCTCAAAGATCAAACTGGCATTGCATGATCTTGTAGCACAAAACCAACATGGCTTTGTTCCGGGAAGGAATATCAGTGAAAATGTTCTTTTGGCACATGAATTCGCGGAACACCTCAGGAAGTATGATTCTGCGCAAATAGGCTTGGCAATGATAAAGTTAAACATGAGCAAGACTTATGATAGAGTTTCATGGAAATTTCTAGAAACGGCACTACGCTTTTTATGGCATTTCCTGAGTCCTTTATGAATTTAATCATGACGTGTGTGCAGACAGTGTCGTACGCCAGCGGAACGAATCGACAATTTTTCTGCCAAACAAAGGTTTAAGGCAAAGATGTCCCCTTTCTCCATATCTATTTATAATCTCACAGCAATTTATGTCGGCATGATTGGAGTATAAGATGATGTCAAACAAGAGCTTAGGGATTTAGGTTTCGCGGGGGGGGGGGGGGGGGGGGTGGTGAATCTCGCATCTGAGTATGCAGATGACTGCATCCTGTTTACAAAATGTACTTACTCGATATCATGGATCTAGCAAAGACTTTGGATTTATATGCCAGATATTCAGGTTAGCGACTCAATTTTGACAAGTGCTCCAATTTATTCAGTCCTAATACCTCGATGGAGATGCAAACACTCATGAGGTACACTTTAAACATCCATGGTGAAAAGTATTTAGGAAATACCATCGCTTTTGGAAGCAAAAAGAGAGTCATCTTCTCCGAGTTGGTCAAAAGTTTAAGGAGTAATACAACCCTTAGTAGGCTAAATTGTTGAACTTACTTGGCATAATTACCCTGGCTAAGCACGTGTTGAGCTTGCTAGCATTGTATCCCTTGGGAATTTTCAGGATCCCTAAACTTATTTTAGAAAAACTGGATAGCTTGACAGCCTTATTTATATGGGGTGATGAAATGGAAGGGAGGATCGTGCATTGGAAATCTTGGAAACAATTATGCAGCTCAAAATCTGCTGGAGGTCTTGGCTTAAAGTCAGGTGTAGGTATGAATATGGCACTCTTAGCTACACATGCATGGAATTTGATGAGCAACAAGGGGTACCTATTGTATAAGGTATACAAAGCTAAATATTTGACAAACAGAGATTCCCTTACAGTGAAAACAAGATCAGGTGTCTCGTGGGGATGACAATCTATTTTATGGGGTAAGGAACTGATAACAAATAATGTGGCATGGAAAGTTTGTAATGGTGCAAGTATTAGAGTTAGTGACCATTGGATTCCCACAATTCAGTACTCGATTGGTCCATCCTCTGTGCTTCATACTTCAGCGCATATTAAAGTGGAGCACTTGATTTATCCTCATACATGACAATGGAGAATTCCACTACTTAGAGCTATTTTCCAGCCTGAAGTAATTCCTCATATTCTTGCTCTACACATCCCGGAGTCTGGAAATCAGGAGGATGTGTCATTGTGGAGATGGAGTAAAGATGGGATTTACACTGCTAAAACGGGCTACCATTTGGCTGTGAAGCTCTTATACCCAGAAACTCAAACTCGCTCAACAGTGGAAGCAAAATTTCGGAATCATTTCTAGAAGATAAATATGCCTCAGAAAGTGATGGTCTTCGTCTGGAGGGTTCTGAAGCGTGGCTTACCAACGGCGGTTAATCATTTCAAGCGGAAGTTAGACAATGATCAGTCGTGCAAAAGATGTGGACATGTATAGGAGGATGAATCACACTTGATGTTGTGATGTCCATCTGCTAGAAGAATATGGAGTCTCTCCCTGTTTAGTTCTATCATTGATCGTTGGCCTAATTTTGAAGAAATTTTTAGAGGATGCATGGCTTGAGGCAAAGGTCCCAAGAACACATTTAGTTGATGCTATTTATAATTTGGGAGGTTTGGAACCATCACAATAGGAAAGTCTTTGATAATATGCTTGGGGATCCAACTTACGCCTATCATAAAGTGGAGATGGAATTTGATTTCTTCTGCAGGTTTGGACGTGACAGGTGGCAGAAAGCACAACCCGGTGTGAATGGTGACACAGAACAACAACTTTCCCCCCAACAGGATTTGGGGACTATAGTTGACGTAGTTGAAATCTTACTCTCTGGGGACGGCTGCATGGAAGATTAAGTACCCTGTTGGAGATATTCAATAGGAAGTGGTTGGGATAGACTTTTTTACATGTGTTACTCCTTTGCAGGCAGAAATAGAAGCGTGTTGGAGAGCGTTCAAGGCGGCATGCCGAATGGATATTAATCGGATCAATTTTTGATTTCTGATTCCATCATCTTTGTTTCCTCAATCAAAAATCCTAATAACTCACCGATCGAGATAAATGATTTAATATCGAAAATTAGTCATCCCTATGTTAATACTAAAAAATTATTCCCACTTTTTTTAATCCAAAATTTGGTTTTCTATTTTTTAGGCAAATATTTAATATTTTTTATACAAACTTAATTCCTAATCAATTTCGAATACATTTCTTCCTTTATAAAGTATTTCGTCCACCTCATTTTTTGAGTAAAATTTATACTGACTTAAATCTTAATCAATTTCTAACTTCTAATGTATAAATAATTTATTCCGTTTTATATTTCTATTATGATTTGGTTTATTAGTTCTCCTTATATTCGATTATAATTGAACTGAACTCAAACATGAGTATAAATTAATAATTGTTGAGAAATCGGGGAGATTATTATTTAGTTTCTTTGATATTTTGTGGACAAATTTAATATTTTGTTACTTTGATCTCGATCCCCATCGGCACAAATATGGAGAAATATGACTAAAATCTGTATTGCGCCAAGAGTATCAGTTTAAGTGGTTTATAATTCTCTCATGCTAATAATTTAGCATTTAGGATGTATCGAACGCATAACGGCATAAGTATTACTATAAAAACCGCGCAACGCGTGGTTAAACCATGCTAATTTACTTAACTCTTTTAATGAATTTTCTGTATAAAAAGTTAGTCGCACTATTCTTAACTAGGCTAACCGGACCGCGCGTTGCGCGGTTTTTATAATGTAATTTTAAAATAATAAAAACGAGTAAGACAATACAAAGTAAATATTTGATACAAATAGTATTATTAATAATAAATTATATAAATTCAATAAATGCTTGTATTATAGAAATCCTTAAAAATAAAATAATTGAAAATAAGTAAATTACAATAATTAAGGTAAAGTGTTGCATTCAGTTCCCTATTTTTGACTTCTTGTTTACTTCAGAGCCGACTTCAATGTGTTATTGTATTTGAGTATCTGTAGTGTTTGTGTTTTTGTTCATTTGTAATTGTATTATTGGAATGTCGTCTTCATCATACCGAGGTAAATGTGCCATTGTATTCATCTCGGTTCAGTTCATATTTTTTATCTTTTTAGTTCAGTTCCGTACATTCATATTTTTCAGTTATGTTCTATATATTTATATTTTTCTCAGTTTAGTTCAGTTCAGATAAAAATATATTTTTAGCTCAATTGATTTCCACATATTATTCAAATGAAGTTCTCTACAATGTTTTTAATTAGTTCAGTACAGTGAAAATCAATATTTTGAAAATAAACACGACCTTAGTATCTGTAAATAAATTTAATAAACTCTCATGTAAAGTGCATTTTTTTATAATGAATTCAAACCCATATTTGCATACTGTACCATTTAGTCTACAAACTTTCACAATATAAAAAAATACCATTAAACGGGTAATCTTTCCATAAAATTCGAGAACTTTACCAGATTTGTTATTTCTGTGAAAAAAGAATTGATTTTTTCAACTGACTATCAAATTAAAGATTCGGTTTTCTTTCAATCGATAATTGCACAAGATAATCGGTTTAATCCACAAAATATCACTTTCTAAACATATTCCATATTAAAGGACCATTATGAAAAATTCTCCTACCTAATGATATGTAAGAAAGAGTGTAAATCATAACTAATTTTACATCCAATCTCTGTAAAAAATTTTTTACGGTATTTTTTAATTATGGTATATGTTAGGGTCGGGCATCTCACCATCCCGCATGGTTCATCCCGACCACTCATCCTACATGACGATCGGGCCAGACCCGACAGCAGATGGCAGCTTTACCAAACTTGGCAGGGGAATCTTCCCAGACCGCCTAACGGCGTGGTCTGATGAGACCAGGTCAGCTGTCAGCACTATATATATCTCTCTTCCTCACAAGGGAGAGGGAAGTTTACTGAACACAATCAATCACATCCCAACTCTCCGAACAGTCTACTGACTTTAGCATCGGAGCGGGAACGGCAATTAGCCGCCCCGCCCTGATTGAGAATTCTTTGATTCTTAGCAGGTTCATCTCATCGTGCCATCGCGACGGATCATCAAGACGCACATCGCGACCGTAACATTGGCGCCGTGTGTGGGGATATAACCGATAATCTTCATAGCCCACGCACTGCAAATGAGCAGAGAAGGACAAGACCACGTCACCCTCATCGACGAGGTAGTGGTCACAGATCTGGGCGACGAGGGGGCTGGAGTCCCGTTCACCCCTTCAAACCCAGCAGCCACTCCGATCTCGGCACGCCTGAGCAGGCTCGACACCCAGGCGCGTCCCCATCTTTCACGACGGAGGATGGTGACGTGCTCCGCCAGATCCTGGAGTCACAGGCTACCATCAACAAGCAGCTGCAGGAGCTGCGAGGCACGCCGCCAAAAGCGCGGCGTCTTGAAGGTTTGGCAAAAACGGTCACACCGATGAAGCTTTTTGCCGACCCTGCGCGAGCCAAGTGAAAAGCCCCCATCCTCACAGAGCTGGATGATGACGGGAATGAGATCCTGGAGGATTCAGACGAGGAATGGGAAGATCCGGGCGAGAAAGAGGCCAACCCTAGATCCCAGCCTGGGGAATGGGCCATATGTTCACAAGCCCAGTGTCAAGCCGAGGGTGCCGGCGAAGCAGAGGTTGTCGGTGTTTTACGAGGCCCTGGATTGCCAGAAAAGAGGGAGCCCTTTTTCAGAGGCAGTAACGGAGTTTGTCGCCAACCCCCGCCTTCGGATCCCACCAAATCTGGGTACGTATGATGGCTTGTCGGATCCAGCAGATCATTTGCATACGTTTACAACTAACATGTCAACGTACGCTACGCCCGAGCCCGTGTGGTGCAAAGTATTTGCCACCACGCTCAAGGAGGCAGCAAGGGTGTGGTTCACCAACCTGGACAATTGAAGCATATCCAGTTTCGCGCAGCTCGAGGAACTTTTCCTCATCAGGTTCATGCAGAAAAGGAAGTTCACCAACACGACGCAGGACCTGATGAAGATACGTCACAGGGCGTCATTCGGCGAGAGCCTGATGGAGTATTATGAGCGCTTCATCGAGGAAAGCAACAGGGTGGTGCACCGTGGCGAGCCGCGGTGGTTGATCGAAATTTTCATGCAGGGTCTGGATCACGAGGCTCTGGATTCAGAACTCACCTTTTGTGCAGTACACACGCTGGACGAGTTGCATATGGTGGTGGAGATGTTTCACCGAGCCGACGAGAATGCCAAGAAGAAAAAGTTGGCAATGCAGAAAGAGGTTCGACCTTATTGGCCAAAACAGAAGCTCATCCAGGATGGGCAACCGGCCAAAGCAGAGAAAACGTCATCGGTGAAGGACAGGCTAGGACCTCGAGTTGCTCAAGAAAGAGTCTTCACCCCGTTGACAAAGACGCCCAGAGAAGTCTTCTTGGCAAACCGCGACGTCATCCCACCCCCGCGCGCCATGAAGATGCCTCCCAACAAGCGAAACTTGAACAAGTTTTGCGAGTACCATGACGACCACGGCCACGACACAGAGGATTGCATCCACTTGAAGAAGGCCATCGAGTCATGCCTGCGCAAAGGGCAGTTGAAGCAATTTGCTGCCACCACCAAAGCCCACAATAAGGCGACATATGCCAACAAGAATGGTGGCCAGGATCAAGGTGCCAACAGGGCGCGTGGCAAAGGAAAGGAGGTGGCTCGTGCCGAGCGACCAGATGAAAAGAGAGCCAAGTATGAGGAGGAGTCGTCATCAGAACGAGAACCAACGAGGCGCGCGAGCAATGATATACTCACTATCATAGGCGGAAATGCCGGGGGAAGCTCGGATTCACAAAGAAAGGCTAAATGCAGGATAGCCCCAGAACACACTCCGACTAGCAGGAGGCTGGGTAGAGACGAGTTGATCACATTCGGTGCCGACGATCCCATCCCGGATCCCATCCCATCCCGGATCCCATCCTCGACCAAGGCGGATGCCGAGGAGTCCAAGTGGAATCCGACTTGCCCGACGCAAGTCGTCAGGAGGTTCTGGAGGTCTTGATCAATTATCAGAAGGTCTTTGCATGGAAGGCGACAGACATGACGGGAGTATCACACGAACTCGGTCAACACGCCCTCAGAGTGGATCCTTCACACCCACCGGTCATGCAGAAAAGACGGCCGCTATGCCTAGAAAGGAATGACGCGGTAAAAAAACAGGTAACCGAGTTGGTGAATGCAGGTATCCTACGGGAAGTGCCATACCCTACGTGGTTAGCCAACCCGGTCCTGGTCAAAAAGTCAGATGGGAGTTGGCGAATGTGCATCGATTACAAAGCGCTGAACAGGGCATGTCCCAAGGATTGCTACCCGACACCCATCATCGACCAGAAGGTGGACGCGTTGGCCCCTTTCCCGATCAAATGCTTTCTAGATGCATACAAGGGGTACCACCAAATCACGATGAAGGAGGACGACGTCGACAAAACTGCCTTAATCACAGAGAGGGGAGCTTTCGCGTACCGGATGATGCCGTTTGGCTTACGCAACGCCGGTGCCACTTACCAAAGGGTGGTGGACAACATTTTCAAAGCACAGATCGGCCGCAACATGGAGATTTATGTCGATGACATGGTCATCAAGAGCGTATCGTATGAAGGTTTGGTGAAAGATCTAGATGAGACTTTGGGAACCTTAAATGCGGCAGGTATGATGCTCAACCCGGCCAAGTGCCAGTTTGGAGTGGGGGCCGGGAAGTTCTTGGGCCTCATGGTGTCCAACAACGGTTTGGAGGTCAACCCAAAGAAAGTCCAAGCCGTCTTGGAAATGAAGCCTCCCCGAAATGTCAAAGAAGTACAGAGCTTGAATGGAAAGCTGGCAGCTATGAACAGGTTCCTGTCACGAGCCGCAGAGAAGGCACTCCCGTTCTTGAGGATCCTCAAGGGCAGCGTTGGGCCAAAAGGAGCAATCCAATGGGGCCAGGTCGAGGATGAAGCGTTCCTCAAGCTGAAAGATCATTTAAAAGACCTACCAGCCATGTCCCCTCCCGAGCAAGGTGAGACGCTGTACTTGTACCTTGCCGCTGGGATGGAAGTCGTGAGTGGCACATTGGTTAGGGAAGTGAGCAAGATCCAGCGTCCGGTCTATTATGTCAGCCGAACGCTGCAGGGGGCCGAGTTAAGATATAGCGCTCAGGAGAAGCTGGCCATGGCATTGGTCCATGCGGCGAGACGCCTCAGGTCATATTTCCAAGCACACCCCATCGTGGTTCTCACAAACGAGCCGCTCAAAGCAATTTTGACCAGGCCAGAGATGTCAGGAAGGTTGGCCAAGTGGGCAATAGAGCTAGGCGAACATGCCATTGAGTTCGCCCCAAGGAAAGCCATCAAAGGGCAAGTAATGGCTGATTTCCTGGCAGAGTTGCCATCCGGGATCGAGGAGAAGGATGAAGTCACCATCGACGCGCCAAGCGAGCCAGCCGACAAAAAGCAACGACGCGTCGACAGGACATGATGGTGGAAGCTGCATGTGGATGGCGCATCCGGCGTGGAAGGATTAGGAGCAGGGTTGATCGTGACCGACCCCGATGGCATGGGGACGACGTACGCGTTGAGATTCCAGTTCCCAACCACGAACAACGAAGCCGAATATGAAGCATTGATTGCAGGCATGGAGTTAGCAAAAGCGTTGGGCGCGAACAAGTTGGATGCATACGGCGACTCAGCCTTGGTAGCAAACCAGTTCAACGGGTCATACGCAGCCAAGGAGCCATCAATGCAGAAATATTTGGCGAAGGTAAAAAGTCTGGCCACACAGTTCGAAGGATTTGAGGTGACCCGAGTCCCCAGATCCGAGTATACAAGGGCAGATGCCCTCAGTAAACTGGCCTCCACGGCAAGTAGCCATCTGTCTAAGGGAGTTCTAGTGGAAACACTGCCGACAAGATCAACTGACGGCATGACGGTCGCTGCCATTGAGGCCGAGCCGCCATGTTGGTTGACACCAATGCGGAACTACTTGCTCAGTGGAGCGTTACCACCCGATCAAAAGGAGGCGAAAGCTTTAGAGAGGAAGGCGCTGAATTTTGCGCTCAGGAATGGGGTGGTATACAAGAGGGGATATTTGCAGCCGTGGTTGCGGTGTTTAACGCCCAAGCAAGCAGAAAGGATCCTGAAGGAACTCCACGAAGGAAGCGGCGGCAGCCATCAGGGGGCCCGGATACTGGCATTGAGGGCAACCCGAGCAGGTTATTACTGGCCCAATATGAGGGTCGACGCCGACCATGTGGTTAAAACTTGCCATCAGTGCCAGGTACATGATCGGGTGTCATCTCAACCCGGCCAGCCCATGAAGAGCATCACAGGCCCATGGCCGTTTGCAAAATGGGGCATCGATATTGTGGGTCCTTTCCCCAATCGACCGGCAAGAGAAGATTCTTGGTGGTTGCCGTTGACTACTTCACCAAGTGGGTTGAGGTGGAGCCATTGGCAACCATCACGGGCAAGAGGATGACCAGTTTCGTGTGGAGGAACATTGTCTGCAGATTCGGCCTGCCCAAGACAATCATCATCGACAACGGACGCCAGTTTGAAGGAGGAGTCTTCAGAGACTGGTGCAACCAGATGGGCATCCAGCAGAGCTTCACATCAGTAGCCCATCCGCAAGCCAACGGTCTCACCGAGCGAACCAATGGAACAATTGTGCAAGGGCTAAAGAGAAGGTTGGACGGCGCGAAAGGGAACTGGGTAGACGAGCTCCCATCGGTGTTGTGGGCATACAGGACAACACCGCGAACGGCCACAGGTGAATCACCTTACTTTCTGTGTTTCGGCAGTGAGGCCATCATCCCGCCTGAACTCATCATCCCATCAACGCGATCCGCCATCCCGGATGCCGAAGAGGACAATGACCAGCGTTTGAGAGAGAGCCTGGAGGACTTGGAGAGAGCCAGAGAGCAGGCCACAATCAAGGAGGCGGCCTACAAGTCGTATGTGGAACAGCGCTATAATGCCAGAGTCCGCGTAAGAAATCTGAAGCAAGGCAAATTGGCCCTCCGAAAGAATGAAGCAAGCCGAGTTGAAGGCTTGAAGAAGTTAGATGTCACGTGGGAAGGACCATACGTGGTCGCAAAAGTGCTGAGGAACGGCGCATACAGGCTGCAGACCATGTCAGGCGAAGCGGTACCAAGGACGTGGAACATGGAGAACCTCCACCGTTATTACGGTTGAGCAGCATCAGACCCATGAGAAAGGTACCAATTAGTTTGTATATAATGGGGAAATGCTTTTGGAGAACGGATTCCTGATCGGATCGCGACTTTTGCCCTCATGAGGGATGCGATCTTGAGGAAATCCAGTTCTCCCACGCAAAATTGTATCTTTTGTACTCCCCCCTTTGTTTTTTAATGAATTCCAAGTGTCAAGTTCAAGAACATATCATCTCTTTTTCTGGTTCATTTATGCCCTTTTTTCGAAGTCGAATGACATGATCGGAATCTGTGATAATGGACATTAAGAGAGGCAGTTCAGGCCATCGCTCCGGTTACCCGGGCAAAGCATTAAAACACTCGACACATCCCTCACTTAGGTTGTGAAGCATCAGGGACACATCTTTGCCGAGTGTCTCAGACATATATCTGGAAAGACAAAGATGCGGTCAAAAGCGTACCCACACCAATGGGCAAGTCGGATGACACGATCATGATCGTGACCGCCAGACCGAGACTGAGGCTTAGCCGCTCCTTCTCGAGTACTGAACATAGGAGTGGTTTTTTGTTCAAATGCGAACGAGCAAATAGAGCAAACCATATCCTCTCCAAACTCGGATAGCTACCGGTTTGGAGAAAAGGTGGGATTTTTTCTTTAATGAAAACCCATGTCAGACACGGACCGATTAACAAGGTCCATGGCTTAGCAACTTTGGCTTTGAAGAGACAAAAACCAAGGAGGGGGAAAGGCCCACATATCTTGGTGGCTTGGTCAGGGTTTAGCGACCTCCAAGTTGGCAAGAAATTCTAGTCACGCACAGTTGTCTCATCAGGTCACCTTAACCATTCATCATGACGACTCATCCCTCTTCATATAGAAGGATGATGAGTCGCCACCATGAACAGGGGTGAGCAGAATGATAAGGCATCAACCAAACATTAAGGCAATAGCCAGTAATGCAAATGCACAGACAAAAGTTTTCATCAAGTAGCAAACAGCCAAAACGCTAAGGCAATAATATATGTTGCAAATGCAAGAGGTTTCACAAGAATTCAAAAACAAACAAATCAAATGCATCCCTTATGGGTCATTACAAACCAAAATGAAATTATCCAGGAAAGCAATAAGGAAAAGAAGTTCAAAGAGAAATCCATTAGAAAAGAAGGAAAGGGGAGCAGAATTAATGATTCTGGGCAGTGACTTGGACATTGTTCCCAGCATCTTCCAAATCCTTCACCAGCCCCTCATCTGCCACAACTTCACCGTTGACCAGAACAGGTGGGACTGCGACATCTGGCTCCCAGGTAGCAAGCTTGGCCGGAGTCATTTCACCGGTCAGTGTAGAAAAGTACTCAGGGAAGCCATAGCCAACGAAGGCATCTGTGAGCTCAGAGAGAGCAGTGGCATAGGCAGCAGAGTCCTCGTACACATTATCCAGCGCATAAGCCCGTCGAAGGAAGGCGGAAGTGCGTGCAACGGCGCGTTCTGATCGAGCTATCTTGGCAAACACCTCACGCATGCCGGAGGTCAGCACAGACTGATAGTCAATGGCGAGAGCTGCTTTATCCTCCAACACTTTCTTCAGTTGACCCTCGGACTCGGCGTAGCGAGCTTGGAGAGCAGCCAGTTCATCAGATATCTTCTCCACCTGATCAGCCTTCTCAACAGCTTCGTCCAGGCGTTTCTGTAACTCGGTGGCAGATTTCTGGGCATCTAGTAGGGCAGCGTCGCTGGTCTCCTTGGCCGTTTTCAGTTCCTCACCGTCCGAGATGGCAGACGCCAATTGGGCGTTGACAGCGTCCAGCTGTTTCTTCAGGGCCCGCTCGGATTCCATCCAGTCATCAGGTGACCACTCAGCATCAGCATCTGCCTTGGCCTTGGCTTCATCTTGGAGTTTGACTATCTCGGCATCGGCGATGGCCAGCTGTCTCTTCTAATCCCCAAGCTCGATGAGGGTGGCATGATGCACTTTCTGATCAGCCTCATGCGCCAAGCACAAGGTGCTGAAGTCAGAGATGACGGCGAGGGATGAGCAAGCGCCCTAACATTACAACAGTTAGGAGGACGGGGTCAGAAGAGGAAGTTAAGCATGAAAAAAGCAGCAACCAGATGAGACTTACATCGAAAACGGACGAGATCAGATTGTCCGTGGCAGTCCTGACCCCATGAAGATTTAGCGCCGGATTCTTCACCCAAGCCCTGAAATGATCAAGGGGCATCACCTCCTTGAGATATTCCAAACGGTCGGCAGGCGAGTTGAGGAAGACAGTGGAAGAGTTGGCTTTACCATTGTCAGTTTGAAAACCACCAGCGTGCGGAGGGGCCCTCCCACCATGCTGTTGACCAGTCGGCTCAGCGCTACTTCTCGGCTTTTCAGACACTTGGGGTTGGGCCAAGGCATTCTCGCGACCGCCGACCCCCATCTGGAACAGCTGGTCGGGCTTCAGCAATCCCCTTGACGACCCAGTATCCTGGTCAGCATTGCCATCCGAGCCAGTTTGGAAAGATTGGCCATGCGACTGAGTGGACTGGTTTGGACCAGTACTGTCATCCAACCTCCTACGTTGAGAGGGGCGGTTGAACTTGGTCACGTCAATGGTTGGACGGCGACGAGTCATATCTGCAGTAAGCGTACGTCATGAGATGAACACGGTCGATGCAAAAACAAAAGGCCATGATAACGCTGGAAAAAGATGAAAAGAGAGGTCCAAACTTAGCCACATACCTTTGTCAGTTTGACCGATCTTTGCCACGGCCAGAGCAGGAGGGGGGCTGAAGTTCTCGACACCTTGAGGGACGTTGTCCTCACCTGGGACGGCGTTGCCGCCATCTGGGATGACAATGGCTTCGTCCTGGATGGCAGGAAGCACGCGACGGTGAGGCAGGCCAGAATCCCGCAACCTTTCATCCAACTTCAAAACATCCCACCTCTCTGGTCTCTCCTTCAAAGCCCTGATGGAGGCAGCCAAGCGGTTCTGGGATACGCCATCCGGAGCACGGCCGCGCGTGTCAGGATCACCAACAGCCTGTCTTGGGCGAGAAGCGGCATGACCATACACCACGTCTTCATCGACGAACATGAATTTCACCTTCCAGTTGGTCGTCTTGGGCATGCCGGTCAAGATGTGCAGGTCTGCTTTGGGGCGGACCTTAATATGGCCCCAACCGTCCTCATTATCGCCCCCACTGGTGTAGAAGAACACCCGGAACAGGGTAACAGAGGGAACAACCCCGCGAGCACCACATAAGGTCTCGAAACCAATAATGTTGCGCACAGCGTTCGGCATCATCAGGCCCAGATTCATGTCGAAATAAGACAGAACGGATTGGCAGAAAGGGGTAAGAGGGAACCTGACGCTGCAGCGGGCCAGATGCTCATAGTAAACAGGGACTTTGCCCGCCGGGGCAGCATTGATGGTGTCGCTAGGTTTGGGTCGGACGATTGACTTCGCAAAATCTGCGATCTGAAGGCCCTCGGTGTCCCGACAGATCTGAACAAATTCAGCCGCCTCATCGTTGGTGATTTGGCAAAACGCGCCGGAGACGGAGATATCCGCCATGACCAGAACCGGCAGATACGATAGAGGCAGGAAGAAATGAAAAACGAAAATAAGACACGTGAAAAAGCAAGTACAAAGGATATCTGAAAGTGAAAGCAATGAATTCAAGATAGAAGGAAGAAGGCAGAAATGAGGAGCAGTTCTGAATTTGAATGGAAAAGGGGGGAGTTATGCGAGCAGTTAAAGCAATAATGGCGGTTGCCAAAAGTTGCACAGTTACAAAGGATAAGTTCAGACGCATCCCCGAGAAAAAGTGACGACACGTGGCAGACATGCAGTTAAGTCAGAAGGCCTACTGTCGCGCGGATTCCAGAAACCCAGATACAACCCATCGCTCGAACCGTCGTTTCGAGCTCGGACTTGGGGGGACTTGTTAGGGTCGGGCATCTCACCATCCCGCATGGTTCATCCCGACCACTCATCCTACATGACGATCGGGCCAGACCCGACAGCAGATGGCAGCTTTACCAAACTTGGCAGGGGAATCTTCCCAGACCGCCTAACGGCGTGGTCTGATGAGACCAGGTCAGCTGTCAGCACTATATATATCTCTCTTCCTCACAAGAGAGAGGGAAGTTTACTGAGCACAATCAATCACATCCCAACTCTCCGAACAGTCTACTGACTTTAGTATCGGAGCGGGAACGGCAATTAGCCGCCCCGCCCTGATTGAGAGTTCTTTGATTCTTAGCAGGTTCATCTCATCGTCCCATCGCGACGGATCATCAAGACGCACATCGCGACCGTAACAGTATAAATTATTATTCATTTGTCAAATAATGTTTAGTAATTTATACTTGAAAGGTAAAAGTGTTACTAAAAAAAATACTTGGGTAAAAGTGTAAATATATGACATATGATTATAATAATTCAAAAATAGTATAATTCATCAAAATTACCCTAAATATGATATTTCCATAAAATTGTATTCCTTATACTTTAATTATACTTGTATAAGGATTATATCCGTATTATTGTATCATAATATGATTATAAGCTTGAATAATGATATACTTTAGGGAAATTTTTGATTAAGTGCGGTATAAGTTTTATAATTTAAAAGTGGGATGTAACTTTTACATAATTTCTAAAAAGGGCGGTAATTTATTAGCCTATATTCATGTTATTTAATTATTGAATTAAAGATATTTATACCCCTATTTTGTATTTATTTTTCAGTTTATTTTTATTTAATTCTATTCAATTCAGTTTGGTTTGAACTCACTAACTTACTCTAATTCAATTAAGATTACTTTCAGCAACATCTGAATATTTTAGATTAAATTCAATTTAGTTCAGTTTCATTAAATTTTATGAAGTTGAAATAAATTAAATTTATTTAGTATAATTTTAGTTTCATTAAGTTTTTTCAAATTCGATTTAAAAAATTAAAATATTATTTAAGTGAATTTAAATTAAATTTTGCAAATTTAATAAAACTGATCTGAAATATGAAAATTGGGATGAAACACTAAATCCGACCCAAGACAATAGTGCAACACCAAGACGACACTCGAGATACCAGATAGCAAGCTAACGTGATGACCTCTACCTCATAAAAAATAGAATTAACATCGTTTGACTCATTGATATTAAATTAATAACTCCCTAGAATTTCATGCATATACTGTTAATTACAAATTGATATATATTACAAATCAAATACACACGAAACTAATTGGTTTAATACTATTGGGTCTCACTTTGAATAACAAAATTGAAACTAATCAAACCAGTACCTACAACTGATTAAAAAAATCATGGTACTAAATATATATCATAACTTTCTGTTGTAAGATTTCGTGGGATTATGTGATTTGTGGGTTTGTTAGCTAACTCTCTTTGATTTCGTGAGGATGACGCAGTCAACGGCCCAATATTCACCATCAAAGTATTCTCCCAATGGGAATCAAACCCTATCTAGGTTAATGCATATATCTACTTCTTGTTATTGAAGATTCAAGAATGAAGAGAATTTACCATTGCAATTGGTATAGCTGCACAACATCAACTATCAACCATTGTGCTATTCATCTTTCTTCTCTTCACGCACCTAAAGTGGTTTAGTGTATGTATCAATATTTATGCTATGTGCTTAGTGAATATTTTCATTGCGGGAATCAAACTCTAGGCCTCTGCCTCCTTGGAATCTAATGAAAAACAATCCAAAATAACAAGTGGGATTCGTCAATAGTCACTAATTAATCTGCCATAAATTATAAAAGACTCCATAGAGTGGCAAGTTGAAAAACAACATCAATATATCTGGCGTCTCTGAGATTACTTGTACTTCTCGAACCCTAAATAAACTCGAGGATGTCCCCCAATCTTGGCAGAAAATCTGAAAAGAATAAACCTTTTGATTGACCTTTTCATTCCTCCTCGATTTCGAAATTGAAGAATATGCCGAAAACACTGATTCTCTTAAATTCTGAGGTCCTGAACACAGATCCGCAGCCCTCTTCAAGAAACAAAATTCGATCACTATCATTCTACAACACTAACAACAACAACAAATAACTAATAACGTTTCAGTGCAACTAAAATCGATGCTAACGCCAACCAACCTGATGGAAGATGTTGTCGACGACAATACTAATCATGATGAATTTGTGTGAAATTATTGAATCCTAGGCAATAGCTTGTTAGCATCATTCGTGCATAGTCTGTTTGAAGAGGAGTTAAGCGGTTGACATAATATTCCGCAATGAGATTTAGGTTATATAACTTTATTTTTTGAGGAAAGATTTCGGTTATATAAGTTGATTATACGTTTCGACATCAAAATAAAACATATAAATATCATAATTACAAAATAAAATATATAAATACCATAATCCAATATATATTAGCGTATAATACATGGATAATAAAAGGAAACAAAATATGTTATGATAGTAATTATAGTGTGACGAATTCGATCCTATATCAAATTATAGGAAGATGTGTGCGGCTAATTATGAAAATTAATTGGCGGTGAAAACACAAATATATAAAAACGTAATTATATTCCATGTTTACCAAATAGATTCCATGTTTAAAAGAAATTACCACGTAAATACAAAATATATATATGGAAAAACCGCAAACTATCATACAACATATATAAACGCACGGCGACAGAAACATATGAAACACAACTATGAAGGTCGTTTCATGTAGTATTTAAAATACAGTGATGGACGACGGGCGGCGGTGTTTCTTTTTTTATTTTTATTTATACCGTCACTTTCTGCTTTTTAATATATACCTAGTAAAAAGATGAGTTGCATAATAGAGTTTTTATTCTAGAACGTAATCTTTGTAATAACGTTTTATTTCATTTTTAATATATAAAGTTTGTCTAAAATAAAATGAAGAGACACTCCAGACTTTTGACTCTTCTTTTAAGCTGTTAACTGACCTAACTCACACACTGAGCTAGTGCTAGTCACAAGTTTCAACTAACCACTGAACTCTTAAATCTAAAGCAAGCTTTGATTACACCAACATTTTAACCACTAAGAAACTGACAGCTGCTACTCTTCCCTTCCAAGCAAGGAACACCCCAGACTCCCATTTATTCCCACCACCACTGACACAGTACACAGAAATGTTCTTCCCCTAATGGCAATCAAGCTCCTGCTCATCTCCCTCATCTTCACCTGCGCATTGCTCTACTTCATCTACTTCCCCACCTTCAGAATCCCCAGACCGACCAGAACCTTCATCATCCCCACCAACCCATACCCGGTCACCTTCGCGTACCTGATCTCCGCCTCGCGGGGCGACGTCGGGAAGCTGAAGCGGCTGGTTCCGGCGCTGTACCATCCCGGGAACTTCTATCTCATCCACCTCGACGCCGATGCTGACGAGCTCGAGCACCGGGAGATCGCCAGGTTCGTGGCGGCGGACCCGACCTTCGCCCGAATTGGGAACGTGTGGATCGTGGGGAAGCCTAATTTGGTGACCTACAGAGGGCCGACGATGCTGGCGACCACTCTGCATTCGATGGCGATGCTGCTGAGGGCGGCGGATTGGGACTGGTTCATCAATCTCAGCGCCTCCGATTACCCGCTCGTGACCCAAGACGGTATGGTGAGTGGCGATTAGTTACTGTGCAGTTTTTTTTTCACCTTGCTGGTTAATTTGCTGAATGATGAATTTTGAATTTTTGGTGTTCTTTATTTGATTTTCAGATCTGATTTCTGCATTCTCTGATGTGCCGAGGCATTTAAATTTCATCCAGCACACTAGCCACTTGGGTTGGAAACAGTAAGACTTCTACATTTTAAATTCCTCCATTCTTTATTTTCCCGAAAAACCATGTTCATGGAATTTACATTTTGGAAAAGTTCAAACCAATATAAGCAAAAATACATTGTGCAAATGTAACATATAATTCTAAATATCAACTTTTTATGTGCTGTGAACAAATGCGTGTTTAGAGGAGTAATGTCTTTTAGAGGCGTGAAAATGCATTCTCTAATAATGTTATGAATCTAATGTGATTTTAGTTGATGATATATTTGTATTTATGTTGATCCAAATATATATAAAGATCAAAGTGTACTAGTAATTTGGACTGAAAAATTATATTTTGCAGGAATAAGAGAGGAAAACCGATCATCATTGATCCAGGTTTGCACAGCCTTAATAAATCGGAGATCTGGTGGGTTATAAAGCAAAGAAGCCTACCCACTGCTTTCAAGCTTTACACAGGTACAACTCATTTTGTCCTCGTTGTTTTTCAACAGCATTTAGATTGAGTTGATTGTTCATAGGATATTACTTTTGGAGAAATGTGCTGACCAAGATTCTTTCTTTTTGAAATGCCTAGTTCTAATACTCTAATCTTGGTTCATAAGCATTTTGATTCAGATCGAGTGTCTTTGTCAGATTTGTTGGTGCATCATAATAAAATACAGACGAATGTAGTTTAGGAGTCAATTAATGAAATTAATCCGAAATGATGGATGTTAGGCTGTCCCTGCATAGAAAAAAGTATAAAGCAAAATGTTAGTTTAAGTGTCAATTTTAATGAAATTAATCTGAATCAAATGAGTCCAAGAAATTAGCTAGCATTGATTAAGGCTGCTACTTAACCTGGTTTTGACGCTACAGGCTCTGCTTGGACAATGTTGTCCCGCTCATTTTCTGAATACTGCATAGTCGGTTGGGAGAATCTGCCCAGAACTCTGCTCCTATACTACACAAATTTCGTTTCATCCCCAGAAGGTTATTTCCAGACTCTGATATGCAACTCTAACACCTACAGAAACACCACAGTAAACCATGATCTTCATTACATCTCCTGGGATATCCCTCCCAAGCAACACCCAAGGCCTCTAGGGCCAAGGGACTACAGAAGAATGATCTTGAGCAATCGTCCTTTCGCCCGGAAATTCAAGGAGAATAACCGTGTGCTTGAAAAGATCGACCGCGAACTGCTGAAACGACGAAGGCAGGGGCATTTCTCTTATGGTGGATGGTGCTCTAAAGGAGAGAATGGCAAGGCAAGGTCTGCGATATGTTCGGAATTGCAGAGCGAGAAGTATGGCGTTTTGGAACCTGGAATAGGTTTAAGAAGATTGAAAACATTACTGAAAAAGTTGCTACATGTTCAGAGCTTAAACAAACGGCAATGTAGATAAGTTTGAAGATGATCACGAGCACTTCTTCAAGTAGTTTTTTAACCTCTGCTAAATTCTGAGGACTACTTGCAAAACAATTATAGTGAATTAGAGGCTCAAATGGCTTTCCAAGCATTGATTTTCCAGATTTTTAGGGACTGTATGCAAGTTTGATTGCTCTGTATTGATGTTCGTCACTTGCTTTTTCACCTCTTTAACTCCTTGAATCCGAAACATGTTGCTGCTCGATCGGTTACATTTTGTATATCGTTTGAAATTTCTTTTCATTTCTCTTTTCTTTTTAGGGCCATGGAATTGTTTTTTTTTTCCTTTTTTTCAAGGGTCTAAAATCTTACTTTTTGGACTTTTAAAAGTTATAAAATACAATTTATTCCAAATTTTAGATATCTAAGAATATTATGTACCATGAGTCCACTAAAATCACACGAAATCTAATGTAACAAACTCAACATATTTTAACACCATTCAAATTGCAACATAGAAGAATCTTGGATCCCGAAAGTGAAAATGAAGCACTTTGATGTTTCATTACTACTGAACATAATACATTACATGTTTTGCCAAAGTGTGCTTCAGCAACCAAAACTCTATCTACTTTAACTACATTTATATGTATAAACAAAAATTTCAGACAGTTGAAATCACCCATCATAATTGAGATGCTAAGATCTGGAATTTGATCCCCCATCAAAACCTGCAGAATCAATGAATTAGTCCAGACAGTATTGGATTTAAAACCCTTCTTTGCTGCTTTCTTGAGTCCTTGTATGATTGCAGCTAAATCCACTTCTAAAGTTGTAAAAGCTTGCATAATTACATAATTGTGATCCTCCCCTATTCTTTGACAGAATGAAAAACACCAAACAGCTACTCCTGTGCATGTTGCCCTATCAAAAGAGCCGTCTGTGATTAACACCCCTTCCATTGGCTACTGTACTTCCTAACGTGGGTATATGTGAGTACATGCCATACTCACTTGTGGAATATCTGTTATGATTTCATTTATTCCATTTGCACCACGTACGTAAGTGATTCTGCGCCAAGAAAAAACTTTTGGAAGCTGACCAAATGTGCACGGGATCATCCTGATGTTTCACCTGCTTTCTTTTCCAAACTACCTCATTTCTGTAAAGCCAAATCTGCCAAATAATGCTGAAAGATAACCACAAAACTTGAGAATCTGGAACCTGTTCGATCCACCTTTGAAGCCAGCTTGCAAATGAACTATGTGATGTATTGAAATCAAACCCCAGTGAGCTGATTCTCCAAGTCCGCTTTTCTATCTCACATTCCGCAAAGATGTGATCAGCTGTTTCAATTTCACATAAAGGGTATATCAATACCCCCCTTTTAAATAGACCAGCAGTCGAAGGCACCGCTTCGACTAAAATTCTCCATATTAACATTTTTACTCTTTATGGCAATTTAGCATTCCAAACCTTCTTCCAGATTTTATTCTGTGTGTAGATCATACTAGTACTAGATTGAGGAATACCTTGATCCCGCAACTTTCGATCTAGATGGTTTCCCGTTTAACTTCATATTCTCCTGAAACTGATTCACACCAAGTCATCTTGTCTGATTGGGTGTTACTACTAAACTCTGGTAGTTGGATTCCCAAAATCCTCCTTGCTATGTCCAATGGAAATATGGTACTTATCAAATGTACCTTCCACTTATTTTGGTCATCAATTAAATAACTGACCTTCATTGACGATTATTGTGCCCAGGAGGAGGATAATGCCAAAGGATTCGAGGTTCCCAGAATCCATTGTTGCTTAATGTCCGTTCCTTTTCCATTCACTATTCTCTATTTTACTCTCCCTTTTAGTAACTCTGCTCCCCACACAAAGACTTCCATGCCCATGAATCTGCTGGTCGTTGCTTGATTTCCAGGACTGACTTGCTGCCACAATATTTTGCTATTAAGACTCTTGAGAACAGTGACTTCTTTTCTCTCATCAACTTCCAAGCTAGTTTTGCAAGCATTGCTTGGTTAAAATCTTTGGTAGAGCGTAATCCTAGCCCACCTTCTAACTTAGGTGCACATAATACCCTCCAGTTCTTCCAATGTATTGACCGCTCTTCTTCCTCTGTGCCATATAAATTGTCTCACCATTTTGTCTAAAGTATGCGTTATTCCCTTAGGTAATCTGTACACTCACATAGTGTAGTTTGGGACGGATTGAAGTACAAACTTGGCCAGGGTTACTCTTCCCGCGAAGGACAATGCTTATGTCTTCCATTTTTCATTTTTCCTTCTCACCCTTGTAATCAAGTCTTTGAAGATGAACTTTCTCCTTTTAACCTCCAAGATGTTGAGACCTAAATATTTCCCCCCGGCATGCTCTTTTTATGAATTTGTAGCCGGGCTCGTGTTAGGACTAAAATAAATGGAAGACTTCTCGAAATTCACACTCTGGCCTGAGAATCTAGCAAAGCTGTCTAGTCGTTGAGCTAGCAATCTTACATTAGTGTCTGAATTCTCCAAGAACACCAAACAGTCATCTGCATACATTAAATGAGATACCATCTGACCGTTTCTGCTTAACTTGAAGCCAATTCTAGCACCTTGTTGTTGATCTGATTAAGTGCCGATGAAAATGCTTGCTGGCTTAATATAAACAGATATGGTGATAAAAGACATCCTTGCCTAATTCCTTTGTTAGGCCTAAATCTTTCAGAGACATGCCCATTTACTGACACTCTATACGAGACCGAAGACACGCATTTCATCATCATTTCAACCACCTGAACTTGAAATTCCATCTACAACAATACCTTTTCCAAAAATTCCATGCTACCCGGTTCTATGCTTTGTTCATGTCTAATTTGATAGCCGAATAGGATAACCTGCCTGTTTTCTTCTTCCTGATTGCTTCTGTGAACTAATGAGCCAGAAAAATGTTCTCGCCTATATATCTCCCTGGGATGAAACCACTTTGATTCGGAGATATCAAATTATGTATCACTTTCTTAATTATGTTGGCTATGAGCTTGTCTATAATTTTATTTAGTAACTTACATAGACTTATTGGTCTGAAATATGTTGGAAGAATCGGATTTTTCACTTTTGGAATGTAAACAATCAATGTTTCATTCCAATCCCTCCCCATCAAAGCTCCGTTTTGAAATTCCAATATTGACTGGTTCAGAAGTCCTTTAATAGATGTCCAATTTGTCTTGTAAAAACTTGGAGGAAATCCATCAAGACCTGGATCTGATCAAGACTTCATGCTTGCCACCGCTTTCCATATCTTCTTTTCAGTGAACGGTGTTAACATTTATGCCTTTTAAAAATCCGACAATTTACTGTGAATTCTTTGTAGGATAGTGTTTATAGAGTCATGATAGTCATTCATCTCCGGATATGATGATTTTTGGATAAGAATCTCCTTAGTATGGTTTATCATTCTAGCTTGAATCAGCTTTGAAGAGGTTATCCATTCACCGTTTCTATCTTGCAATTGTAAAATCTGTTTGTCCATTGATTTTCTTACCGCCCATTTTTTAAAGTATGTTGTATTTTGATCTCCCATTTTGTCCCAATTCATACGGGCTCTATGCTACCAATAATCAGATTGAAACTGCATAAGTCTATGTAATTCTAGTCCGACTTCTTCCTTTTTGTCCTGCCATTGTTGGAAATCTTCTTGATTCTGTAGGTTTGACAAACTCTTTGCCAGGGATTTGATATTCTTCTCCAAATTTCCATAGGTATGGTTATTCTAGTTTTGATGATGATTCATGATATACTCCATAATCTTTGAGGAAATTATTGTAAAATCCCAAACAAGTTGTTAATTGTTTAATGGAAATATGGTTTCCCATAGTTTCGACACAATTGATGCTGTTGCTGGATCTCTTGACCAATATGCTTCATACCTCCTCAATTTAGTCGTTGGGAAGGAATACTTTAATGTATGCATCAAAACTGGCCCATGATCAGCGATTGGAAAATTATAAACCATCGTTTCTGGGACAGAAAGCAACCATCTTTATGAAGCAAAACACGTCCAGTCTATCTAATATAACTTCTCTACCTTTCCTACAGTTACTCTAAGTATACCAATTTCCAGTATGCATAACTTCTCTCATTCGTAAAGCATTCAGCAATTCAACAAAATACAATGGTTCAGGATCATCCATCAAATTTCCACCATACTTAGCCTCCTGACTCAAGTTTGATTAAAATCCCCCATCATCAAGGAAGGAAACTTAACCAAAACCTCAGAAGCCGCAATCCAATCCCGAACATGATTTGTAGAGCCTCTGATGGAATTATCATACGCAAAAGCAATAGCTAAATAGTTTTGGAACTCATCCATTACCTTGACTATTATTCCATATCTCGTCGCCTCAACTATTTCAAAATTAATAACCGAGGACCATAACAAAGCTAAACCACCACCAACACCTTCTAGATTTATCAAAAAGGACTTATCAAAATAAGAAGACATTTTCCATTTTCCAATAACCTCAGGACTCGGTTTTGTTTCCATCAAGAAAAAAATCTCAGGTTTTCAGAAATTGACCAGCCGATTTAGATGATTCTGAGCCAGAGGGCGGCTAAACCCTCGACAATTCCAACCTAGGAACCTCATGGAGCCTGCGATGGTTGTTTTGGGACAACCATCGACAAACCCACAACATTTTCACTGGAATCATAATCAGAAGTTACATTTATTGACACATCTGTAATACCTGGCAAATTCTTCTCTGCACGAACTTCCCGCGTCCTATCTGAAACAACTTTGATTTTCTTCACTGGATGTTCTTCTACATTCTGATTTCCAATCTTCATTTTCTTGGTAGACGGATAATTTTAATCTCAAATCATGACCCCTATTCATCTTTCTTCATCGTCTATTCCTGCTGCAGCTGCCGACACCAATCCGGTTCTTGTAGTGCGTTGTTTCTTTACTTGAGGCTTCACTATTGATTCTTCAACGGAGTCTGATGTATTCTTCTTTGTCGGAATAGTAATTGGATGAATCTCGTGCTTATAATTTTTGGACCTAGGAATGGACTCCAAAACTTGTTGTGTTTCTTCATAAAGCCCATGCTGATTTTTATCCTGAACTGTATCTTGTTTGACTTTCTCTGCATTGAGGCCCAACCCGTTTGTAAATAATGTTAATGAACTTGAATGGTTGGAGTCATTTCTGGAACCATCTTTTTTCGGTGTCCATGTGGTTTGACACGTGTGTAATTTGAAAGAGTTTCCAATGTGCTGTAATGGGGTTAAGTATCATACTATTTCCATTTAGGGAGTCAGTTTCAATAATAAAATTCAAATGCCCATAGTAATAGCCAAAATCAAAAACAGCTCTGATGGCTTTTATTTCAGCTTCTATGGTTGAGGATGCAGTACTAACAAATGAGCTTGCAGCAACAGTATCTCCATCTGAGTCTCTGAGTATCATGCCAATACCACACTATGAACCACTCCATGCAGCATCTACATTCAATTTAAAGCCAAAAGGAGGTTTTTTCCAAAATACCACTTTAGGCTTAGGTCTGGGAGGCTTTAAAATGATAGGAATGTATCCAGCTGCAGCAATTTCATTAACAACTGGATTCCTAGAGGTAATAGGGTGGGCTGCAAGTGCAAAGTACATTGTTTCCTTAATTTCCCTAATGATCAGCACCCTAATGGGGATTTTCTCTTCAAACAGTAGCCTATTTCTTGATTTCCAAAGGCTCCAACATATTACACCACACAGCATTTTTATCAATCTTGCTTGAAGATTTGTCAAACCTGTATGTGTGAGGTAATAAGAGAGCCTATCCCAGATGGTTCCAAAGTTGATATCAATGATACCAATTGAAGACAACATTTCAAACCAGACAGCTTTACTGAAAGAGCAACCACTAAAGGAATGATCAATGGAGTCTTCATTGTTGCACATATGGCACTTAGAGGCAAGTTGGAAACCATAGAAAGTTAGGATCTCATCAAAAGGTAGAAGTGAGTTAAAGAGCCTTCACATAAAGAAGGTGATTTTTTTAGGTATAGGAATCTTCCATAGTTTGGCAAGAGAAGGAGAGGAGTTTCTGTCATCCAGTAGGGTATTATAAGCAGACTTGAAAGTGAAGACACCTGTTTTGGATGGTTTCCACACTAATCTATCATGTCTGTGTTCATGGACCTCAGCCTCACACAGGAAGTTGATCAGTTCCAGACCTAGGGCATTTTGTAGTTGTGGGAGGAATTCATGTTTCTGGGAAATGAATTCAGAAACATTACAGCTGAGAGGGATGGTTGTGAGAGTCTGATCATAGTGGTCTATAATGGGACCCATATCTGACCAATTAGAAGTCCAGAAGTTACAGGTACCTGCACCATGAATGACACAACTGTAGTGTTCTCCAATGCAATTGATGGAGCATATCCTTTTCCAGGTTTGAGAGCTCCTAGCTGAATTGGGAAGGGAGTGAAGGAATTGAGTCCAAAGAGCAGCTCTCTCCTGGAATTTTCACCAAAACTTTATAGAGCAGGCTTGACTGATGAAGTGCAAAGACCTGAAGCCTGGTCCATTTTGATCTACAGGATGACATAACTTTGGCCATTTTTTTCATTTCTTGTTAGCCTTGACATCTGTAGAACCCCAAAGAAAGTTAGCAAAAAGTTTTTCTAGGGTTTCAATAGTATGGACTGTGGGTGCCATAACTGTAAATATATGCAGAGGGATAGCATATTAAACAGTCTGGATGAGGGTAATCTTTCCCCCCTGAGGAAAGCCATTTGTGTTTCCAGAAACTTAACCTTTTTGTTATCTATTCAATAATAGGATAGAAATGACAGTTTTTGACTTTCCCTTAAAAAATAGGACATCCCAGATATTTAAAGGGGAATGAGCCATCTTTCATTCCCAGAACAGATTTGACCATATTTTTCCTTGCAAGACTGGCATGTTTACTATGTAAAAGTCACTTTTATCAAAATTAATCTTTTGACCCGTGGCTTTCTCAAATGTAACCAGAAATGCTCTTTATCTGATCAAAGTGGTATTGTTTGCAGAGATAAATAAAATTATATAATCTGCATAGGATAAGTGAGAGATTGGGATTGAATTTCTAGGAAGATTGTAGTATGTCAATTTTCCAATCTCAAACACATATACCAAGCGTCTTGAAAAGGCTTCTGAGAAGATATTAAACAAAAAAGGGGAAAGTGGATCTCCCTGTTTAATACCTCTAGTTGCCTGAAAAAAACCCACAAGCTTGCCATTTACAAGGACTGAAAACCAAGCCTGAGATAGGTTTTTTAAAATGCAGTTTATGAATCTTTCATGAAAGCCAAAATTTTTCATGATAAGTTTCAAAAAGGGCATGCCGGGGAAATAACTGACCTTCATTGACGATTATTGTGCCCAGGAGGAGGATAATGCCAAAGGATTCGAGGTTCCTCGAATCCATTGTTGCTTAATGTCCGTTCCTTTTCCATCCACTATTCTCCATTTGATCAGACTATGATCAGACTCTCACAACCATCCCTCTCAGCTGTACTGTTTCTGAATTCATTTCCCAGAAACATGAATTCCTCCCACAACTACAAAATGCCCTAGGTCTGGAACTGATCAACTTCCCGTGTGAGGCCGAGGTCCATGAACACAGACATGATAGATTAGTGTGGAAACCATCCAAAACAGGTGCCTTCACTTTCAAGTCTGCTTATAATACCCTACTGGATGACAAAAAATCCTCTCATTCTCTTGCCAGACTATGGAAGATTCCTAAACCTAAAAAGATCACCTTCTTTATGTGGAGGCTCTTTAACTCACTCCTGCCTTTTGATGAGATCCTAACCTTCTATGGTTTCCAACTTGCCTCTAAGTGCCATATGTGCAACAATGAAGATTCCATTGATCATTGGTTTAGTGGTTGCTCTTTCAGTAAAGCTGTCTGGTTTGAAATGCTGTCTTCAATTGGTATCATTGATATCAACTTTGGAACCATCTTGGATAGGCTCTCTTATTACCTCAGCAATTTAACAAAATACAATGGTTCAGAATCATCCATCAAATTTCCACCATACTTAGCCTCCTGAATCAAATTTGATTAAAATCCCCCATCATCAAGGCAGGAAACTTAACCAAAACCTCAGAAGCCGCAATCCAATCCCAAACATGATTTGTAGAGCCTCTGATGGAATTACCATACACAAAAGCAATAGCTAAATAGTTTTGGAACTCATCCATTACCTTGACTATTATTCCATATCTCGTCGCCTCAACTATTTCAAAATTAATAACCGAGGACCATGACAATGCTAAACCACCACCAACACCTTCTGGATTTATCAAAAAGGACTTATCAAAATAAGAAGATATTTTCCATTTTCCAATAACCTCAGGACTCGATTTTGTTTCCATCAAGAAAAAAATCTCAGGTTTTCAGAAATAGACCAACCGATTTAGATGATTCTGAGCCAGAGGGCGGCTGAACCCTCGACAATTCCAACTTAGGAACCTCATGGCGCCTGCGATGGTTTTCCCAAGACAACCATTGACAAACCCACAACTTTTTCACTGGAATCATAATCAGAAGTTACATTTATTGACACATCTGTAATACCTGGCAAATTCTTCTCTGTACGAACTTCCCGCGTCCTATCCGAAACAACTTTGATTTTCATCGCTGGATGTTCTTCTACATTCTGATTTCCAGACTTCATTTTCTTGGTAGACGGATAATTTTAATCTCGAATCCTGACCCCTATTCATCTTTCTTCCTCGTCTATTCCTGCTGCAGCTGCCGACACAAATCTGGTTTCTGTGGTGCGCTGTTTCTTTATTTGAGCATCACTATTGATTCTGCAACGGAGTCTGATGTATTCCTCTTTGTCGGAATAGTGATTGGATGAATCTCATGCTTATAATTTTTGGACCTAGGAATGGACTCCAAAACTTGTTGTGTTTCTTCATAAAGCCCATGCTGATTTTTATTCTGAACTGTATCTTGTTTGACTTTCTCTGCATTGAGGCCCAACCCCTTTGTAAATAATGGTATTGAACTTGAATGGTTGGAGTCATTTCTGGAACCATCTTTTTCCCTCGGTCTCCATGTGGTTTGACAAGTGTGTAATGTGTGCTTCTTGAGCATGCCGCGTGTCCTTTGCATGCCGCCCACTTGCTTGTTGTGTAACTGACCTACTTTCCTTGTTGGCGACTGAGCTACATGCGCCGCCCCTGCCTCCGCCTCATGTTCTGGACACTTCCTCACCCTCCATATTTTGTAGACTTAGATCCCTTTCCTGCATCCCTTGTTTGCTTATTTCTGTTAATTGCATCTTGATTCCATTCTTCTTATGGTTTGTGTTCTGATGGCATATTCTGTTTCCTCCGCAGTTGAATTCCAATCCTCTATTTCCTTGCAACTTTGATTTGAGTGTTTATGTTTTCAATTGATGAAATCTGAATGCTCTGATGATATCCATATTCTTGATTCTTCAAGTTCTCTGCCACTATTACGGTGGTATGAATTGCCATTCCTAACCCAGCTATCTCTACTTCCTCATCCAAACGGAGACGGCTCCTTGTCAGATTAACATAGAAATGAATAGGTTTTTTGTATTTGGAAACTTGGATTAGGTTTTTTGCATGCCAAATTAATATTTGTGCTTTAGATAAATAACTCCATCTCTGCTTGAAACCCTTGGTGACTTTGCTCTATTTGTCGTCCCCATCACTTATTAGTCAAAATTTACACTTTTCAGCTAAATTAGAGCTTTAAATTACAAGACAAAAGATGAATACACTGCGCAAAAACTCTCCTTGTCATTCAATTTCTTCACCTTCATATTTTTTATCATTTAATTTATTTTCTGCACTTTTGTTAAATTATAAAGACTCACTTAAGTGGCCGATTTTTATTTGGTTTCCAAAACCATAGATGAAATGTTATAACTAAAATCTTTGTGCTTGATAATTCAAACAGGATAAAACTAGTACTAATATGAATAGATACTAGTTTTAGGCCATAATGATGCCACGGGCCCTGTCAAGTTCAACTTAAATTCTGCACATTTCAGTTAAGTTAAGCAGACTTCAGCAGACTTCAGCGGACTTCAGCGGACTTCAGCGAACTTCAGCGGACTTCAGCTGGCTTCAGCGGACTTCAGCCGGCTTCAGCGGACTTCAGCCGGCTTCAGCGGACTTCAGCCGGCTTCAGCTACATTAAAATAAATTCCCTATTTTCACTAAATTGTTTTAAAATAAAATTTTCTACAATTCAAAAATGTCAATGAAATACTTTTGTTTTGATTTATAAAATGAAGTTAATTGAGAACAAATGTTTCTTCAATGTATTTTGTTTTAATTTATCAAATAAAGTTATTTTTAATAGTTCTAATTTATACTCAAAATTAACAAATTCAACAATAAGGGCCTGTTTAGTACAACTTATCTGAATATTTTCAGTTCAGTTCATTATTTTTCATTTCAGTTCATTTTAGTTCTGTACATTTCAGTTCAGTAGTTTCAGTTCAGTACATTATACTTTAATTAAAATTAAAACAAAATACATGTTAATGATTCAGTCCAGTTCAATCCAATTCAGAGAACTTGTAATTTATTTCAATTCAGTTCCCCGAAAATATAATTTGACGATTTTAAATTTATATTGAAAATTCAGTTCATTTTTGTTAAATGAAGTTCAATTCAGTTCATTTCAATTAAATGTAGTTCAATCTAGTTAAGTGTAGTTCAATTCAGTTCTATTTTCTGTTCTTGAATTTCTGTTTCTCTACCATTAGATAGAGATTTCCATTTGATTTGGTGCAATATTTATTCGATTCAGTTCAGTTCAGCTCAGTTCAGGCGTATTAAACAGGCCCTGATTACGAATATGTCCATTAACAAACAAAATAATTATTGCGAAATATTTATTATTTGATCAAATAATTACTACGAAACAAAGTATTTCATTTTTTGATTTGTATGATATGTGTCATTTTTGAAAAACCATTGTACAAATAAAATAATTACTTTAAAATCTTTATTATTTGATCAAATTTGATGTTGAATGTTTGAACTCAAATTAATACAAATATTAAGTTTCCGGTAATTTGTTTTTTGCTTGTTTTGGTTTGATATCCGAAAATTGGGATTCAGTTTAAGCATGCTGTATTCCTCTACCATGATGTGTTTGATCTGTCAAGATGAACTTGAATGTTTATTGAAAATGTGGTCATAAACTCTGGATTTTACTAAGTGATAGTTGCCTGTTTAGGTCAATCAATCATTCCACACTCATCTGAATATCCAGTGAGTACATTGTCGGTGTACCCAACCTGGGACATGATTCATGACTTACATGACCTGTTTAATTGTAGTGTTTAATTGAAGGGTTTACATGACTTACATGAATCTGAAGCGTTTAATTCTGTTACAGTTTTAAACTGTCGTACTTGAATTGATTTTTGGTGCTAATTTGAGTGGTTCTGTGTTTATCCTCCAATATTGTCCTTTACCCACTAATTCAAAGGTAAGCAAGGATTTGGGTGGGTTTTCTTTCAGGTTAGATTTGTAAAACAATTGGAGAATAAATTGTCTGAGTTTAGATTACTAGTGTAGAAATGGACAATGGTTGGTAAATTTGTAAGTTAGCATTCGTCTAAATACTTTACTGGGATTTGAAGATGTGTTGGTGTGGAATCATGCATGCAAATCGGCATTCAAATGAAAGTCTGTCTACATTGTTCAAGCAACACCAAAATCTGATCACACGAAAAGCAACACCAAAATCTTTTATTAATATTTTTATTTTCTTATGAATCTGTCCAGTGTAAATTTTGCATTTAATTAAGTGTTTTAGTCAATTTCATTTTATAATGAACCATTGTAAACCATTTTCTCCATGCTCTAAGTACTTTAGCGTCACTGTTACAGTTGGTAGAAAACCAAATTTACTTATTCAGGTATTCTATCAGTGTGTCTCTGGAGGGATAACAGGCTAAACAAATTCCGCTTCTAACAGTTCATCATTGAGATCAGATACCTCTTCACCGTCTTCTTTTTGTTGTAAATAATATCAATTATCGGGATATGAGTCAATATATGTGTATTTAATCTCATGACATGCTTATTAAATAGTAATGTGTTGTCATCGGTTTTTTACGCTTGTATAATGTCTTGTTGTTAACAAGTTCTTACAATGGTCATTGGGTAGTGTTGTTTCTGAGTGAATGAGTACAGTTAGAGCCTTGTTTGTAGCCTATATAGGTGTTGGTGTAGGAGCATGCTTACTTGGTTCGTAATCATTTGTACTCAGGAAAATGATCAGATGTTGTATTTGTACCCTTTCTGATCATCTCATACTCTACCTTTCCCGAATTGAAATATGTTTCCGAATTTATCGGATGCAGGTGATGGATTCAAATGTGCAGTATGCAGAGACTGATGGGGATGGGAGCTTTGTAGAGATAATAAATGGTATCATCGTCGATATGTCAGAAACATTAATGCTGATGGGGTTGAAGTCGTTGAAATTGAAGATATTGGTGATGATGAATCTGACGCTCCCGACACTGTTGATAAATCACCGGTGGAGGATGTGGATTTGCTTCATTGTAATAGGACTGCCACAGGTAATGATGATGATAATAATGTTTGTGTAGTGGAGGAAGTGAACGAAGAAGGGGAAATGGTACTTAGGTATCTCCCGGACCAGGATGGAGAAGAGAATGAAGAGAATGAAGGGAATGAAGTGATACCGCCACCATTAGTAAGACCAGTGATTTTTCAGAGGTTCAGCTCCGGCGGGGATTTCTTAGAGCAAATGAACATCTACGCTTACTCATCGGGCTTCACAATTACTATTAAGGAGCCAGTAAAGGACCAGAAAGATAAGCTCCTGAATGGGCCTGCTCAGGATGTGGATGACTTGTTTACTTTTGACCTTGTCATAAAGTACAAGAATCACCGCAAGCTAAGACTGCAATGCGGCAAGGCAGGTGCCCCCAAATCCAAGAGTTCTGATCCAAACAAAAGTACGACTTCCCGAAAGACCATGTGTTCGTGGAAGGTAAACGCTTGTAGGTCGCCTAGTAGTGGAAATAGCTGGAAGATCACGATGTTGAACAATGTGCACAACCACGCATTGGACCCAAAACTCAGTAGGCTGTTGTGTAAGTACCGAAGGATGTCAGTGGGAGATCAGACCAAAGCACTGGAACTGCACCGAGGCGGCATTGGGATTTGTAAGATTTATGGTCTATTTGTCAGTAGGTATGATGGGATTGACAAAGTACCGTTCTTGGAGCGGGACCTGAGGAACTTTCTCAACTTTTCTGCTGGTGAAAGATTGAAGGGAAGTGATTTTGTTAAAATGGAGACATACTTCAAGAAGATGAGCCTAGAGTCTCCTGGTTTTTTTTACGAATTTGAGACTGACGATCAAAACCAGTTGAAGAGTGTGTTTTGGGCAGACGCTAGATGCCGTGCAGCTTTCAAGGTTGTTGGCGACACCGTTTCATTTGACACAACATTTTTGTGTAACCGGTATAAGTACCCGTTTGCACCATTTTCTGGAGCGGATCATAATGGAAACACCATTTTGTTAGGATGTGCATTGCTGTCGACAGAGCATGAAACCAGCTTTGCGTGGCTATTCCGAACCTTTAAAAAATGCATGGGGAAGCAACCAGATAACATTCTCACAGATCAAGATATTAAAATTGGTAAGTCAATCTCTTTCTCATATTTTTGAGTTAGGATTTTAAATTCTTCCCGTATCAACTGATTGCTGGTAATAGTATTGACTGGTAAAATATCGTTATTAGCTTTGTAGCCGAATTGTTGAGAAGTGACTGGTTTAAAAAAGATGGGAGAAGCTAAACGAACAGTACATAATCTTATATCTATTTATGAAGGAAGCAAAATTCAATAGCATAGTTGTGTGCCTGATGTCGGCTTGTGATCACTGATTTATATGTCGGTGAAGCATGTTTGAGTCACAGCTAGTGTGTGTTGCAATTGTCATGGTTGTATGTACATGTGAATGCCTAATTTAATTAGTGATCCTTAGAAAAGGATATGAAAACAAATGGGATTGGTTGCTAAATGTATAAAAATTATAGAACAAATAATCATCATGAAGCAATCTTTTAATCTTCTGTCTATAAGTTTTGATTTACATAGTCAGGTGGGACTCATTAAATTTTAAGTGTAATGCAGGTGTTGATAAACAGAACAGCTTGTAATCGTAAAATAATTTCATGTTAGATCTTATGAATGTGCCACATGAATATATTTAATGTAATAATAATGATGGATGTTAGAATAGTGTTGCAACAGAGTCTTGCTCAATGCGGAAAACATTTTGTGGAAAAACACATGCAGTTGTGATACACTAGTATTTTAAACAGCATGTTATCGAATGAATGGATTACTTTATCTCCCAGAAATTATATTTAGTTGGTTCATAAAGGACTAGATCAATATAGAAGGGGTTATGAAATATATATTAATTAAAATATATATTTTAGGTGTATGAAATAGAATTTCGTTGGTGGAATTTCTAACTCTAATCCAGATTATTTGCATAAAAATATAAATAATAGTGAGAAAGCGTTTCTTTTAATGTACTTTTGAGCTCTGAGGTAATACCACTGTAGACATTCATTGGGAATGGTCTAGCAGGTTAAACAGTGAAATCTGAATTCGATGTAGAACAAAGTAATTGTAGACATGATGTCACCACTTTGTTTTGTATTGATCCTCACAATTTACCGTTATATTGTGTCTACTTGTTGCTTAATTGTAGGTAATGCGATAAAGTCAGAATTTCCAGGAAGTAGACACAGATGGTGTTTATGGCATATCAAGCAGAATGCTGCCTCGGTGGGGGGAAATGTCTGATAAACTGCAGGAGATTTTGCATGATTCATTTTCTGTGGAGGAGTTTGAGTGTGAATGGCAAGCCTGGGTAAACGAGTTTGGAGTTGCTGGCAACGGCTGGGTTCAGAGGGCGTATGCCGACAGGGAAAGGTGGTTGCCCGTTTACTTCAAATCCATATTTTGGGCTGGCATGTCTAGTACGCAGAGGAGCGAAGGGATGAACAGGTATCTGAAATTGTTCGTTAATGTTAACACAAGTCTTGGAAAGTTTGTGGAAGAGTATGGCAAGGCTGTCAGTAAAAGAGTGTTTGAGGAGGTACGGTGTTCGAAGATTGGAAAGGATCGGTCTTCGCGTAAGACTAGCAATCACCCATTTGAAGATGCCTTTGAGAAAATGTATTCTCGGAACCAGTTCTTGAAAATGCAGGAGCAGATGACAGATATGAGACACAACGCAGCCACCGTTGAGAAAGTGACAGATGATACCATTGTTGAATATAAAGTTGTGGTTAAAACTTTCATGGAGGGGTGGACAAAGCGCAAGTATTTCAGGGTGGTTTTTGATCGTATTACCGTTGGTTTAAAGTGTGAGTGCCAGTTGTTCGAGTTCACGGGTATTATATGTTGTCACATGCTGCGTGTGTTTTGGGAAGAGGACATCTGCACTGTTCCCGAGGCCTACATTTGCGAGCGGTGGAGGAAGGATGTTGTGCGAGAGTATGAAAGTATGTCCTATCCTATGGATTCAATAAGACCTCCTGTTAGCGCTGAAGTGAAACGGTACAATGAAATTCAGAAGGTTTCCGAGAGCATTTCTGCAATTGTGATGTATGATGAGGTAAGACACCGCCGGACGCTGGAGAAACTAAATGTCATTCATTCAGAATTGAAACAAAGCATGGCTAATGTAGAGGGCGAAGCATCCTTCGGGGTAGGTAGTGTTGGATCTAGGTATAGGGCAGCAGCGAAAGCAATGGAAGCTAAGGATCCCGATAAGGAGCTGCCGGTGGATCTTGAACCTTCACTCCCGCAGGTGAAGGATCCTGTTGACAAGCGAGGGATGGGCCGCGGTGCTGCGAAGAGGAAATTGTCTTTTGCAGAGAAGAATAAAGGAAAATGACGCAACCGGAAGAGGGGAGCCGGTAAAGAAACAAACGGGAGTACTACTAACACGCCTGTGAAACAAGTGGAGGTAATGTACATGGACAATGTCATTAGTTGATTAGGTATTGCACTCTGTTCATCTGATCATTTGTTTTTTTTTGCAGACTGTGTTTTGCCGGCGGTGGCAGCCTAGCACAGCTGTGGCCGGATGGAAGCCGGGTGTGACAGTTACCGGTACCGGAAAAATTCCAGTTGCAGCTAATCCCTTCACCCAATCCTGAATTGTTGCACCAGTGTATCTCATGTAATAAAATTTGTTGATGGATTGATAGACTGCGGCGTAATGTTTCTGAATTTGTGTTTCCATGCATGGCAAAGACCATCCCCTGATTAGTATTTGATGCCTGATTTATTTTATCTAGCTTATTGTGGATTAAATTAAATTGTGAAAGTCTCACACTGAGCCCAATCTTGTTTTTGTTTCAGCCCAAAGTTATATTGGGCTGAATATTGATGTAGTGTGGGGGGCTTAAAGGGATGCAGATTCACCGCATGTTTGCTTTTTTGCTGAATTGTTAGCTTGTGTTATGCTATTCATGATGATTAAAAACCAATGTCCAAATTCTTAGCTTTCTTAATTTACGAGCATTAGGCCAATTAATAGATATAGTATCCGGCTATCGGTGCCAATCATGGGTATCCATTTATTTTGGATCAAATTCAGCAGTTAATTTCAGGTTTCAGTTGATCTGAGTTTTTGCAAGCCTTAAACATTACTTTTGCTGTGTTCCTAGTTTGCTATCTCAGAGAAATTAGAGCTGACAGTACTGATTACATTTCAGCTCCATTGAATATAACAGGATTATGAACGGGCGAATAATGCGAATAAAAATATGTTATACAGATAGACAGCTTCCAAACATTGTCAATCAAACGGTGAAGTAAATCATCATATGATAAAGACTGGAAATGATGAAGATGAAACAAAACATAGCAGGAATTCATGGGAGTAGTACTGCAGGTCTTTATGGACAAAAGATCTGTTCAGATCAAATCATCGGTGTCCATTGGAGCTGGCTTCTGTATCGTTTCACTTCCTCACTTGGGAAGATCAGATTGTTGCATTTCAGTTCCACCAATCTGTTTGCTGATTCAATGACTTGCACCCGCTGCAAGTTTATGGCCGTAGAAGCAATGCAGGCGCAGAAGTAAACACGCTTCCTCACACGAATGTGTTCCTGAAACAGATGATTTTTTATATTAAAGTTACATAAGCATTTTGAGGCAGGAGTATGCTGAATTGTTAGTCATTAGATGTAGAAAGATTGAAACCACAATTGAGGTACCTCACTCAGGCAGAGTGCGGGAGACGAGAATGGGGAAGCCGGACTGTAACACTCCATCATATGCATCACCGTTACACCACTGTCTTCATCGTGAATTGACCGGCTCCAGGGAGGGTAACTGAGCTGCATGCCAAACCTGGTGAGCTGATGTTTTCTATCGTCCCCAAGTGTATCCAGAACTTTCCACAAGCACACCAACTACGAATGAAGTTGTTGAATCAAAACATTCATATCATATTCACTGTAAGAAATAAATCAACGCGGCAAATAATGTATACGTATGCTTACCAGCTTTGATTCCATGATTTCCCATGCAGAACGGGAGGCCTTATACACCGTGTCGATGCAAACTATTTTCTGATTGATGAAGTCTACGATCATGACGGTGTAATGAGTGCCTATCAAAACTGGAATGAAAATCTAGGGAACAAACAATAACGTTGAAATTAGTCATTATGAAACTCATAATAACATTGTAGACAGATGAATTGATTGTATTTGCAAAGATTGACCATTTCAGGCTTCCGAATTTGGTGTCTGTTGTTGCCCGCTGCAATCCATGAGAACCAGTGGTCAATCTGATCATCCTCAGATTGATTGCTATCCTGTTCAGAGAGTCAAATACGGTTAAGTGGTTAACATTTTTAAAATTCAACAATGGAGATGTGAACTTTTGACACAGTTCAAACATAGTAAGGTGGTGCATCGCAGCTACCGACATGTACGAATCATTTGAAATACAACACTCATCAACACATGTAATAGTTGTTATTGTGTAAGAAGCAAGTTGTAGATGGCAATCTGTGAGGACTAACCTTAACAACAACGTCAAGATACAGCTTTTCCGGAGTCCCAAGTGTGCTCGATGTCTCCATCAGGGTCCTTTCCCATGCGTTAACCACAGAAGGAGAAATCGCAAGACCGATATCTAGGGTGTGCATATCTTTTCTGAATACAGATAAACCTTGAACATCCTCATATATGAACTCACTGAAATGCAACAAAGTCAGATGATCAAATTCATACTCATTTAGTGTTCCTGGAATGGTTTTAAAATTTAATAATCACAAATGAAAAATATGTGCACTGACCTGTCAGCCAAGTTAGCGTTCTTCGAAATGCAGTAATCAGCTACGTCAGCGTAAGATCGAGGGAGACACTGAGTGCTGCAGTTGTACCTACAAAATAATTTACTTAGATATAGACCCTTGTAATTCTTGCCAACCAGATTCAGGAGGGTTTCACGAGCTGCATTGTGTCCGTTGACGCTACTGTTGCCTGCGATTTCGTTACCGCCATCTAAAACAGAGGTGACAGCTTGCCTGACGGAGATCAGTTTATTTATCACCTCAGTTAATCCATTTGTTAAGGAGAATGGCGGCCCTAGACGATCAAACGGCACATGAGTGTTTATTGACCTCAGCTTCTGTCCGGTCATGCGTAGGAGATGAGAACTCAACACCACTTGCAGATCACGGGCAAGGAGGATCACTGCCCTCTCGTCGTCCTATACCCAAATCAGAGAAGGAACAAATGTTGACCAGCCACAAACAAATCAATGAACATGGTTTGAATCATTACGTTTATAAACTGTATGAGTATCACTGGAAGTGTTTTTCTGTATAGGAACACTGGTTCTTAATGTACTCAAATAAATGTTTTCTTAAACAGCAGCTTCAAAATTTAATTTCAACAGTTTTGCAAGAGAAACCGTTGGAGCATAAATTAGGGTGACACTATACTATCAACAATTCAATGTAAATTTAATTGTATTCCATGAAAATGATGAAGAGCAACCAGAACATTTGAAGCAAAACTTACACAATCGAAGATATTCTCCAATTCCCGCTCGCTCTGGTATGGTCGCTCCAACGGAAACCATATGACATCATCTTCGTCGTTATTAGAGTCCTGGACCATTTTGGATGTCCTTGTTGGGGTTGCTTTCCCTCCCCTACCTGACATCAATTATAGGGTACGAGGATTCAATTAAATCTGTGACATTAAACATCTATATTCAACCAAAAATTGAAACAGCACGACACTACCCCAACAACCCAAAGCTAGCAACCACACAGACAGAGAAATACCTATCCATCTAATAACGTTAAAAAAACTGTAAAATGCCAAGGTTACACAATCAACATTAATTTTAGTACATACACTGAAACAACAATAGATGAATCATCACCTATGACCGAATCAACACTTATGTTAGTAAATACACTGAAACAACAACAGAGGAATCATCACCTGTGACCGAATCTTCAATTACTTCAGTGGGAGCTTCTGTAGCCTCACTGGTTGCAGAGTCGAGAAGACTGTCAGGCCAATCGGGTACTCCTTCCTCGTCGCTGTTCTCACAGCTGAAGCGGTGGACGTGACCAGCGCTGGTGGAGTAGCTCTGATATCCACTCATTCCACTGCTCGGCATCTTCGGCGTGTTTTGCTTCTGGTTTCTCCAGAGTAACTGTAACTAGGAGGACAAAGGCTTGAACAGGTGAAATAGTGACTTTGACTTTTCCCAGAAAGAAGAAATGGTTTAAAAGGTTGAAAAGGAGTGGTTAAATTCCAAACTCATCCAAACCGTAGATATGGGATTTTTAATCCGAACTCTTCCTATTAGGTGCCATATTGCAGAATATAGCCCAAAATATCAACCATATTGTAGTTTACACCCCATATTCCCACCAAGTGTGTGTTTTATTTATATTATTTGAATATCATGTGTTGTATTGACTTGAAATTGACATACACTAAATTTACTCATCACCATCCCGAAAAGATACATTTGTAGAAATTTAATGTGTAAGATTATATAAACTTGAAATTTGGGGTTACAAACATACCAACTCCAAAAGTAGTTACATTTAATAAATATGTGTGTAGTACTTCAATCCTTAATAAAACAACCAAAAATGCAACATTAATATTTTTTTCTCAAGTTCCAACAAAATTTATTTTAAGCTACTCATATTATATTATGTTGTGTATTTCACAAATATTGAGTTGTTCGACTATATAATAACTAAATAAACAAGAAAAAATCATTTTGGTTTCCTAGGTCAATGTTTGAAACACATGAAAATCTCAAGTGCAGGGAGCCGCCATATTAAGACTACTCTGACCAAAAGATATGCTCATAGGGATTAAATTGAACGAAATGTTAAGAAGAAAATCTAGATTTAGGGTTTCAAAGCAAGAAACCGGTACCCTTCATATGAGGGGATGCAAGTGATTATATCTATTAACATCCGATATATGTGTGTCATGAAATTAAGATAAAAAGTGGTTAACGGGTCGAGTTTGAGTAAAGTCAAAGACGACTTGAAAAAGTCGTGATTAACTCGTCGGGTATAAGCAGTTATAGTTTCATAATATCACAAGTTTAACCTATCAAAGCTCCATCATCTAATGTAGTCAATGTTTATTTACTACTCAATATTTTTAACTACGTAATTACTTGCATTGGTATGTACATAATTATTTCAACAAGTTTATGTAAAAGCACAAATTTCCGAAGTAGAAATTTTCACAGACCATTCGGGTTAAAATAGGACATCGTAGTATTAAAAATTATTTAATACGTTTACTACAGAATATTGTTAGATGTATTACAGTAAATAAATTATGTAAAATAATATAAAGTATGTCATGAATTTAAAATAATATAAACAGATATTATGTATTAATTTTATTGACTAATTTATATGAAAATATTAATTTGTTGAATAATTAGTTTAGTTTCTTTTTAAAATGGAAAACGAAAAAAAAAACGTTTTCCAAATTTTAGTGAAAACTACTAATTTGTGAAAAATTAAGGTAAAACAATTAGACAACTTTTAGTTAAAAAGGGAAAAAACGATTTGGTTCGAACTCGCGAGTTGAGTCGATTCTTGATAAATAATACCGAGTACGAGTTGAGTATAGTATTATTAAACTCACTAGTTCTCGAGTCGAGCCAAACATAGTAAATATAGTTCTCAAGTCGAGTCGAGTTACGCACTACATACGATCGAGTCGTTCGATTAGCATCCCTATGCATGACATAACATACTCCCTAGGCTGGAAACAAAAAAGAAATTGTTCGCAACCCAATCACATTTAGTAGTAATGTTCCGAATTCTATTGAACGAACATATTTTAATCATTGCATTATGGGTTACATACATTTATTAAAAAATCCAAAAACTAGATGAATATATAATATAATTTATGGGATATTAATTCATCCTAACATAGATTATCCTATTCGAGATTACACCTGAATTATCTGAAACTGACAGGGCCATAATTGTGATCATACTCTTCATCCATCAAACCGACAAATGTATAATTACAATTCTAGGGTAATCTTAATAAAGGGCACATTCATATGGGGAATTTGTTCATATGGCACACATTTTTTATGGATTGCATACTCCAGTTACACATAATGTCGGTTGTTTTATGAAATTATAAGGGCGAGGAGTTATGTAACAAATTGTATCAAATAGTGGGCAATTTGTACTGGCTATCTTCTCCGTTTTTTCCACTTTTCCAGTTCGCAAACACAAAGGCCAGTGCAGACGGGGTTTGGTTCAAACTGAGAGCAGCAAATGACCACTCACTGACTTCCACTAGTCATAGGTATGTAAGAAGCTACTATTCTGCCATCAACAACTGTCAGAGCCTTTGTGTCTCGAGGGTGGTAGCGTATCACTTAAAATCTGGGGCTCTGACACAGAGTAGCCGTTGTCCACCAGAAACAAGGCTGTGGCGTTAATGAGAAATAGTAGGTTTGCAAGATTGTCAGAAGTTTGCATGGGGAATTGTTGAGGCATGGGCCAAAGTTTCCAATGTGTAGTCAGGGAATCTCATTGTTGGAACCGAACGAAGTTGAGTTGTCGTAACTGGAAATGAGGTAACTGGAATTGAGGTAAGTGGATGGTGCAACAAGAGAACTACACGCACCAACATTAATTATATCCTACATAATACTTATTTAAAGTTTTGATTAAGGTGCATAACCACTATATTACAACTAGAAATACAGGCGTAATATAATTATTGGTTAATACGTACAAGTACTGGCCTTTTTGTAAAGAACGTCGAAAAAATATGGGTGTCTCCAAATCACGCCCTGTACTTTTCTTACTAAAGGGCCATATTACGTATAAATACATAACATATTTATCTTGAGGGTAAAACTAGTGAATATGTACAACTGATTATAATAAACTAAATCAACAAAAAATTTAAGTGAAAGGAACTATGATCCGAAATGTTCACGGTAAAGCCACCGGGAAAGTTACCGGAAAATGGTCAACCAAAAAATTGATCATACAATTAATCAACATATGATCGTTTCGGTGGCTTTTCAGGAGCGCGGAATTCGAGATTGTTCCGGTGACATTTCCGGAGACTTTACTGGCAACTGGCAAGCCGGATCCGATATTCTTTCCTTTCAACAAAAAGTCCGACACACCATTTCAAACTTCACGGGAAAGGATGACGAGAACTCAAAAAAAACTAACCACCTTTATTATAAATAAATATGGTCCAAATTAAGTATAATTATGTTAACAATATAATAATTAGCATTATAAGGTAAATGTATTTGTTTTTATATAAATACATGGCGTTTGTAGAAATAATACAGGGCGTGAGTTCGCAATTCACAAAAATGTTTAGAAATTATACACCCATGTATAGAAATCCGCTCTTTATGTTAATCTAGTTTCGTTGACAAGATTAGAGTTAATCTTGTCTCAATTACAACATTTTAGAAATGGATATTAGACAATAAACTTTTCTCCGTTATGGATTCATATTTTATAGTATTCCCTTCACGTTTTATTCAACACATGCTTGCGAGTAATTGCATCCCGACACCCAATTGAAGTCGATACATTTACACTAACAGAGGGTGGCAATTGATAAGGTAAATATGTATGGATTTTTGTAGATACACGGGAACCTTGTAAGATTAAAACAAGGTTTGATTTCCTCTTCCCAATGCACTATGTGCAGAAGATGAGCCTGGAACTCAATATTGTGTGATAAAATTTAGACATATTATGGGTGCCAGTTCCATTTTCACAGAAAGAGTGTGGAAACATTGTTACTGTTTATTATGTACATGGTTAAAAAATTTAATCAATTATTTGTTGGGTTGCATTTAACACCCAATCTGAGGCGTAACTCCGCCTCTCACAATGTCTTTGGTTTTGTTTCACTTACCATCCACCCACTAACAGCTATAAGTATAGTTTGTGATTGCAACGCGTAGTAATAATGATTAAAATGTACGCGGAGAAGAATTATTACTTCCATTTCTTTATGTTGTTATTATTACCTATTTGTAACACTACCATGTCAATGATAAAGGAAGCCCAAAAAAAAGGGTCGTCTCACAATGCCCCTTCAACAATGATAGTAAAATTATCAAAGTATTTATTTAATTTAAATATTAATGTTGTCATTTAATACTAAAATGACAATTGTTGGAATTAACTTGTAATTGAAGTCGACTTAAGAAGTTGATAAGATGCTAGTAATAAAATTACATACATGAATATAAAATTGATTCATCGAGTGCACTTGTAGTTCATATTGGGTTGATAAAATTCCAGAATTGATACGCTTTTGTGGAGGGAAAAATATGGCGGGAAATTTTGGAGGGAGTTTTTCAGCTATAAACGTGTTTTCATGGAGGAACTTCACAGCAAATGGATTGCAGATGGTGAGTTTGGTAAATTCGAGGTTAGAGCAGATGGTACTTTCATCCGAGCCGTTGGATTCGTCGACGACTCCATTGTCAGAACAGAGGAGCTGAACCAGATGCTTTGGGTTCCTACTTACCCGAACCTTGAGAATGTGCTTCGGGTTGAAGACTTTACCGAGGAGTAGGGGTCTGTTTGTGTTTCCATTTTGACCCCCGTTTGGGTTTTTGTATGATCAATGCCATACAACATCAGTAGCCACACCAAACGAGGATGTATTCATGGCAATTATGATTATTATCTATGTATTTTTAAAGATGGAAAAGCATTCACCTAGATTTGTAAAATCAGGTTCTTGAAATGAATGTGGTTTCATTATTTCACAAGCACTGGCTATCATGTGAATTGTCTATGCTATGTTGGTTATTTTTCCAACAGGTACCCTACATGAGAGTGATTTACTAAGTTGTATGCGTTTTGATTCCCGGCACCGGAGTTGTTAAACATTGTCTCCTTCTTTTTACTGAGGCAACTAGTGTAACTGTGTTAGTAATTTCAAAATCATTGTTTGTACACAACCGAAGCTTTTGTTGGACAATGTAAACACAATGTTGTCAAATCAACACATGTGGCTGTGACCTAATCCCTAGCGTGCACAGTGTCATCGAGTAATTTAAACAGGCTTACTTACTTTCTCTCTACATAAAGGAGGGCATGGCTTTCTTGGTTGTTGTTAAATCACACCATTTGGTCTGCTCAATAATGGCTTCTTAATTTTAATTACATTTTTCGTTATGCAAATTGCATAATTGAACATATTTTCGGTAGTGTTGTCGATTGTGCAAAAACGTGTATACATAATTAACAATCTAAAACAATAATTATAGTTTATATTTATTATGGTTTCTCAACACTTTTCAGAAGAAATTAATTTTAGTAGCATATAAGTGGTATTTCAAATTTATTATTGATATTAGGTGCCACCGGAACAAGTCATTAGCTAGTTTTGTATATGGGTGGTTGTTACAGGTGTTAATTATGGTCGGCAAATCGCAAGTAATTCGGGAAAAACTAGAGCATAACTCTTGCCAAAGTCGATTCGATTTTGCTCAAACCGCGATCGTCTTGGCTGTAGAGGTTAACGATTCGAGTTTGAGCAAAGCTTAACTCGACTCCAACAACGTCCAGGCAGCTTGAATTGTTCAATCGATTATGTATATTCAATGTTCAATTTAACAATCAATATTTAACTAACTATTTCTACTGTTGAACCTAAATATATTACATAATAATATGTATGTGGATAATAAAGTCACTTACACACAATTACAATTTTATTAAGTACAAACATGTTTAGACTGGTTTCGAGTAGAGTTAAGTACTACTCGCGATCTAATCGCTCTTTCAGCTTGCCTAGCGATCATAAAGCCAAAAGAATAATTAGCATCCATAACATCAACTTTTCCATTTTTCTAATATACAAGTGGGTTTTAATTGGAAAATTAATCGAAAATGTAAGCAACTGATTAAATTGATTAGTGTTTAACAACTGAAAATCTTACGTTAATACTTCATATAACTATTCGGGCAACCGGCATGCCGGATGCGGTAATCATTTCTGTTAGTGAAAAATCATACTCTCAATTACTAATTTTGAGAAAATACTTGACTATTGCGCAACAAGTCTCACCATTTTTATTATAAATGAAAGTGAAAAAAAATTAATAATAAGTATAGTAATAATTTACATTATTTAAGCGTATAAGGTAAATGTATCTATTTCTGTATAAATACATTGCGTGATTTAGCATATCTCAATTTTTATTACAACACGATTTTTTCACAATAAAACAGTTTCACGATCTGGCCAGCATTTTATCTTATTTTTTTTTAAAAAAAAACTTCGACAGCAACACTAAGCATATAATAAAACCAAGGTAGATTGATTGGGTGATAAATAAAACAGCTTTTAAAAGATAAATGATCCGGTCATTATGAGTGATGTAACACAGTACGTCACTAGTAAGTCACATATTAGCATTACTAGACACAACAACAACAACAACGGCGCACACACACTTCAAAACAACTAAGTAGGGGGAGATACAATGTTCTGATCATCCTCAAGGAGAGTTGTAGCCACCGTCGATGCTGTGGCCATTGCAGCTTTTTCCTCCAACGTCCATATCAGCATAACTCCATCAAGTTCGTCGGCCAAGAGCCCGAGTGGAGGATCTCCGACAATGGTTTGCTTCAACAAGTTCCCTGCGCCTTGACGAATAAGTCGACGGAAACACTCCCTTAATTCCATCTTCATCCTCTGGTGTGTGTTTGTCATGCCTTGGTATAGGTAGCTCATATCAGCAGGAGTCATCTCAACGTCCGATAAACCTAGAAGGGGGGGAGTTGGTGCGACGGGCGGGGGTGCTTCGACTTCATCGGCGATTTTTTTCCTGCTTTTACGGGGAGGCATTACAAGACACTGAATAAACTCTGAAAAGTTTGATACAAAGTAAACACAACTCTAAATTATATAGACCAGGGACCCGCTGCAGCAATAGTTAAGGACTACGGATGTCAACACACCCATGTCGCTGGTATATATTATCATATTGCAAATAAACATTCACATAAGTCAGAAGTGTGTTAGCGGTAAGGTTGTGAGGCCCCATCTCACGCGTCACTAGTTCAAACCCTGCCTGCATCACTATATTTTTTAAAAAAGTCGATTTATTGGGTTCCAAACAAAAGTACCTAAAAAATCTTTCAACATCTCTTTTTAGTTAATGTATGAAGATAGTTTGATGAGAATTGAACATAATTTTTCCGTAAAATATGGTTACATGTATAAGACCACGTCCATCTTCTAAAATACTCATTTTTCTTTCCTTTGTAGTTGTCCATTGCTTGATCCGATGGTAAAATAAACTTGTGAAGTTTGTGTAGCCATTGTTTAAAATTTCGCAATGGTGTTCAACGCAACACTTTATATAATAACATTGATGACCTACTATTTATATGAATTATACAATATACGTATGTAAAATGATGTGTGGAGTAATTCACATCTAATTGTAAACATCATATTGTACACCCATTTGTTGTACCAATAGTACTCGATACTCACAAAGTTTACGATCGATAAATACAACAACTTTTAATGTATGTATATCTTGTATCTCTTATAACGTAGAGCAAATTTAAATAGTCAAACCTTGCTTAGGGCAGATATCAAAGACATCCTCAATGTCTAAGCAAAAACTTCAAATGCAACAAATATTGGGTTTCAGTTTTTATTGCGACTACTACAACAATAAGATCTCCTACTTTTGTCTCCCATGTATCTTGCATTATTTATCAGTGAGTATAAACATTTTCCCCTAGTCTTGGTAGAATAAACGTTGTGATATGTACTTGTATACAGTTCAAACATTGATATTTTTAATTTCATAAATCTTTTCATAATCATAATTATATAATTGTTTGATAATAAAATTGTTCAGAGAAGAACATGGTTTACCATTTTTCCGTTTCTCTATCAATACTATTACACACTTCCCTAATCAAATGACTATGTTTGATTTCCCATAACGTGCAGTTTATGTTGGCTTAATCTGAATCCTGTATGCAGACAATAACCCAACATTTTTGAGTTTTCATTCACTTCAACCGATTTGAACAAGTTCAGTGTATTATCACAAATGTACACTTTTTGGGTTAAATGTGTCCTAAAAACAGAGAAATTATGATAACTACACTATAAGTGAAAAATAAAGTCACACAACCGGAGGCAGAAAAGATGTCCGCAGTATAGTTTTCAATACACAATTGCCAGTAGACGTGACGGGACCTTGTTCAAAAAACTCGTACTACGGACAGAGGGATATTTACACAAAATGATGACACCAGTGTTTAGTCATCAGACTGTAGACACAGCCGGCTTACACTAATCTCAAATCTTCTTAAACAATGCAGAGGTACCCTAAATAATTTTGTCAAAAAGTTTAATTACCAATTATCCTTTTTTACAAATTGGATAGATCCAACAATTATCCTTCAATTAGATCAACAAATTTGTCCCGTACCTCCAGGCGGATGGTTTGCACCACCCGGGAATAATTCAATAATGGAGCGGAGCGGGGTGGGAGGAAATCTTGCACTTCCATACAAAACACTAGAAATCTAAACAGATTGAAACTTAAATCAAATGATAACTAAAGTGTTTGGTTGTCAGACTTTTCTCATCACTCTTGTTCTCATCACTCTTGTTAGCTTTTATGAACCTCGCATACTAGTACCATATCAGTTTACACTAGTACCATACTAGTACCAATTTTTCCCCAATACTATTTACGAAATCGGAAATATAAAATTAAACTTCATCCGGCTAATTTCGGAAGCCGTAAATCGGTCTTTTTTTATCTACATTAATCTAGTCGAAAATTAAATAATTTTAAAATTTAGGGATAAAGTTTATCAACTCGGGATGGTTTTACTTTGAAATAATATCTGGAGATCTAGTTTCAATTTAGTTTCAATTTAGCTTCGTTTAATTTGATGAAATAACATACAAAAAAATTCAGAAAAACCTTTCACATTCTTAACTCACGGCCAGTGATTCATCTTTACGATTTCGGAAAGGACATCACAAATCAAAACTTATGAGGATGAGGCTAGACATTTCCGAAATCGGAAATGTTTATTTCCGGATGAGGCTAGACATTTACGAAGTCGGAAGAGGGTAGCACAACTCAGTTCACCCGCCGTTATTGCCAATCAACTAATGTATACCAAACACATTTTATACAATCAGCTAATCAATCCATCTAATGCAATCATCTAGTCAACACAGCTAATGGGATCACCTAACAGCAATCGGCTGTCAACTACTCACTAAAGTTCTAGGGCTGTAAACGAGCCGAGCATAACGCGAACAAGGAATGTTCGATCTCGAACACTAACACAAAAATGTCGTTACAGACGGAGCTCGAACGACTCTTTCGTGTTATTGATGGAGCTCGAACTCGAACGAACTAGATAATTACGTCTACAGCTCGACTTGATCGCATATTATTTAGTTCGAGCTCGGCTCGTAAGCTCGATCAAGTTCGAGGTCGAGCATGAGCCATAATTAATAAATATTTCTTTTTTAGTTAAAATAAGGAAAAACATGATATGAAACGTATTGTCATTTTTGGACTAAAGCAGGTCGGGGACAATATCGAGCACCCTTTGAGGTGGTCGCGTTCGAACTCGTATATATACAAACAAGTTCGATCTCGATGAACTCTAACACGAGTTCACGTTTTGACAAAGAAGTTCACGACATGTTAGAGAACACCGAGACTCGTTTACGGCCCCAACCCAAACCATCCGATCCAAACCGTAGCATCCCTATTTCATTTAATAAAGGAATTTGGAGGGTGGGCTTACCTTTCTGAATTGGCCCGTTTCAATTTTCTGTCTAAGCCCATACGGAGTTTGCAATCTCGAACTGAAACGTTTCAGTTACCCCTTTTTGATATATTACAAAACTCAGTTACAAATTTTTCTACCATTTATTGAGATGCCGACCATGACAGTCCAATAGGATTGCATGCAGTGAGAAGTTTGTCGGTTCCATCTTCAAAACTGTAGACACTAAATTAATACTGAATTCATTTCAATTTACAATCCCCACAAACCTTCCCCTTCAACTTCTCATTCATCCTTCACTCATCCACCATCCACCACCAACTTCACCGTCGCCCACCATCCACCATCCACCACCAACTTCACCGTCGCCCACCATCCACCACCAACTATGACCGGAGAATCTTCTCCCCGAGATAAACCATACCTCCGTTCGCAGGTAAAAAGAAAAGCAGAGGCTGCAGCACAACCAGTGGAGCCGAAAAAGCAGAAGCGCAGACGGATGGTGATGTCATCATCTGACGAGGAGGTACATGCAGAAGAGCCTGCCGGCAAATCTGGCGAGGGAGACGGTGATTCGGCGAAAGATGACTGCCAAATCATTGCCCCAGACGGAAAGGTTGCTCCGAAAGGAGCACGGAAGGGTTCATCATCGGGAGGCGGCCGGAGATCCGCCGTAGATAAGGGAAAGGGTACATTTCTTTTCTTGTTCTATTTTTCAAATAAAAAAAAAGCCTAATTAGGATTTTACAGTTTTAACAAATCCATTAATTGTTTTTCCCTGGACTGGTATGAGTTGATTTTTCTACAGAGCTATGAATTAATTTTACAACCCCATGAATTGATTTTACAGTGCTATGAATTCTAAAACATCCTAGTTACATCACTATGTGCTAGTGAAGAATATAGTTCTGATGTCAAAATTAGACAGCCTGTGTATGGGAATGAGAGTGGTAATACAATGGAAATCAAGGCTGTCCCTTTAATGATAAATTAAAATCAAAGATGGACATAATGTTAAAAGTGGGAATTTATTAAATACTTTGGACATTCAGCCCCATTAAACAATTTGGTTGGTCTGCAAATAATTACTTCAATCTAGTCTATGAAAACAGACAAGCCAATGTATAATAATTTATCATGTTCTTATTGCCACCTATTTAAAATGATAAATATTAGCCTAAACCATAATTAATCTGGGAATCCAGTATGTTTATACACAACCACCTTATTTGTATGTTTATATCATGGTAATAATTTACAGTCATGTCCCCTTGTGAAACCCCCATTCATTTGAACTGTGAAAAAACCTGATTGTAGTAAAATTTAGCCATTCTTGCCTCGCTATAAAACCATGTTTTGGGATACACAGTCTGATTTCAATAATGCCATGCCCCCTTTTCCAATCAAAATGTATCATACAGGGTACAACTGCTTTCTAATTTGTTACAATTTATAACAAAAAGTATGGCATGACTTCACCTTAATCCAATCTGACATATAAATCTCGTTGGTATGAGCAGCCAATCTAGTTGTTATCGGTAGACAACCTTTTTCTTTGCTGAATGCTCATTTGTATTATTCTTTGCCGAATGCAGTGAAGCCGGAAGCTGAACCTCCACGCAATGTCATGCTCATTGCTTCAAAACCTGGCAAGCTGTTTTCGCTATGCTGTGAACTGTCGCCTGAACAGCGCTTCAGCATCATAGAGGCCGGTTTTGGAGGACTTCTGGAGGTCCAGGTCCAGCACGTTCCATCTGACATGACTGACTGGCTGATCAGTGCTTTCAATCCAGAAACAAGGGAGGTAACTCACAATGGGAGTGTGTTGTTCACTCTAACCCCTGCAGAGGTGTGCGACGCTTTCCTTCTACCTTGGCGCCCTTCCAATCCAGTCGCAACCACAATTACTCCGGAATACAATGCCCTGAGAAAGCGATGGGAGGTTGAGTACGGTTTCAAAGCGACGCGACAAAACTTAACCACTGGAATAAACAGGCTTGAGCAGATAATGAAGGAGCTAGACATAGGCGAACCAGACTTCATTCGCATGTTCTTGGTGTATGCGATGTCGGTGTTTCTGGATCCAGTCTGCAGCAACCGAGCCGACTTCCGCCCGTTGATGTGTGCGGTGGATGTTGAGATGATAAAAACATTTGATTGGTGCGGCTATGTCCTGGATAGATTCTGTGAGGCAGCTGCAAGGTACAAATGAGGTGCTGATCAGAAGACATTCTCAGGCTGCTTGCTGCTGCTGGTGGTGACATACTTCCACAGGATGGGTGGGGAGGGGGTGTCAGTTCCAGCTGTCGCAGCCCCTCTTGTAATGAACTGGAGAACGTGGGGTCTGCAGCGGAGGATGTCACAGGAACTGGCAAGAGGCTACGGTAGCGGCACACATGACAACATCAATTATCCTATACACAGGATACCACATGACATGCCGGCGGCTGAACCCCAATCCAGCATCTCCTTCACTGTCCCAGCTGATTATCACACTGACATGCAACTCATTAATCTGCTACCAAACGTAAGCACATCGTCACTCCTCCTAATAGAATTGTGATGAATTTTTCAGTGCTTAGTTACGCTGTGAAGTTACCATGCTCACCTGTGTGACCTTTTTCATAATCTACACTTTTTCAACTATTTCTAACCTAAACCATTTAATGTCTCCAACCTGAATGAAATAGTTTTACACTCTAGGCCAGTAACATTTTATTTGAATATGTGTCTACTGAATTTAACTTGTATGTTCCTTGTTCTTGAAGGAGTTCCAAAGAAATGTTGCGACATTGGCTAGGAATGTCAACATTGTCGTCGGTCCTGCTTTGTCTAGCTTGGAACAGATGGATGATGTCTTCAGTTATGGATAAGGGTAAGCGCGCAATCTGGTTACTGACTAAATGTGTGGGACTCCTAGAACTCCAGCTGCATAAAAGCCAGCACCCCAGCTCATCCGATTCTGAGGACACATTGTCTGGAACAAACATTGAGCCGCCATCAGCACTGAACACTGCAACCGACACCCCGACTCATGCACATGCTAAATCTAAATCTAGCATCGGGGTGTCATCAGCAGAGAAGCCTTCAACCATCACCCCGACTCAGGAACATGATATATCTAAATCTAGCGTCGGGGACATGGATACTGCTGATGCTGGGAATGTAACCGTTGAGGAGACAGATCAGTCGGAGCTTCAGGTGTCAGAAACTGATGATCACCCACTCCTCAGCATTGAAGAGCAGCCCGGAGTCGTCGCGGACAAGGTAGAGTTTTAAAGTAATTTATAACTATGCACAGTATTACTATTACACTTTTTCAGTTGACTGTACAACATTATGGTATTCAGGTGGATGGTCCTCGGTATTTTATCGATGAACAGCTCTACGCGGCGCTTAAGGCCCCACCACAGGCATTTGTCGGGCCCTTGCCACGGGAACATGACATGATTACCATCAATTCGGATGAGGTATGTAACTCAGACCATCCTTTGTGTTCAAAAAATCGGTCTACTCGGCTAACACTTCTAATACTTGGCTCAGATTAGGAAAATTTTGAAATCCTTGCTTCCGGATGATCCAGTCAGCGAGACTCAAGAAGTTCCTCAACCTGAGCCTGCTGCTGAAGCTGAGCCTGCTTCTTCCTACCAAGATAATCATGTTGAATCGGAATCAGATGACGAATTAAGATCTGTTTTTGCTGAAATTGATGCTACTGTCTTGTCTGATGAATCCGATTGTGAGGAGCGTGTCAGAGAGAGGGCGCAACGAAGAGCTGCTTATCTTACCGCGCGTGGGAAGAATGTGCCAGCAACCAAGGTACACCCTAATTATTTAGTGACATTTTCATATAATCATTTATTATTTTCATCACATAAAAGGTTACTACTGAACAATTACCCTACTGCAAGTTGAATCTGCTCCCATTGAACGAGCCTGTATTGTGGTCCCCATCACAGGAGTTGAAGAGAGGTTGACTCCTGTGATGTTGTTTTTTCCAGTACAATTGGGGGTAGGGGTTGAGTCCTGAACCTAACTTTTTTCAATCAGTTCCTGATCTTCTTACTTAACAGTTTCATTAATTCTTACTAATTTCCCATCTCCAGGTCCCTTCAATGTTTAATCCTGCATTGGCTATGGGTGTGAATGACAAGCGTACAACTGCAAACAACAAGGTTCGATCCATCCTCCATACAAATGAATTTGCAAACTATCATTACTTATTGATAATGCATGTAATAATCATTGCTAAATTAATCAACAGTTATTCTTTCGGTACTGCCTGGGTTTTAAAACCTCTAACTCAGTTGTGTATCAATAGGAGGTTGAGCCAACCCGCAATACAAGGGCCCCACAGTGCGTGGAACTGGATGTGATGACTAGTCAGGCTGTGCTGGCTGCAGAGGAGCAAAATATGGAGGTAAATTTCATTTCATGAATTAAGACCATTCATTTTCCCAATACATTCCAAAAACATTGTAACATGCACATTCTAGGGATTGAATTTGATTGGATAAATGTACAGATAAAATAGGACTTTATCTGAAAAGTAATTACCACATGACCCTAACTTGCCTATTACATGCTACTTAACTTTGAATTGAATGTTAAAATAGGACTCAAATCTCTGTTCTTATAGTTGATGGAAAACTACTTGTTTACTACTTCATTGTTACATCTATTCATGAACAAGCTAAGACTTGAAATGATGGTACAACTTACAGTACTTTTTTATCTTTGATTCAGATTGATTCTGTACAGAAAATTACTGAGCCACATCAAGATCAAGAAGCCAGTCCCAAAGACGATGAAGAAATGGTTGACCGCGTGAATGATGCGGAGTTATCTCCAACCTCGGTTCCATGGTACATCACCTGTCCATTTTGAGAGAGATTGTTCCTCAAAATTGGAATTTCCACATCCTTCAGACACTAGTTCTATCTTATTAACTTCCTTATGTTTTGTTTCTTTTGTGATCAAACATCATTAAGCTTTTGGAATTTCCATTGATTTTGGAACTATTACTGTATTTTATCCAGCTACATTACACCATCAGTGGTGAACAAAATGTTTTCAACAATAAATGCTCGGACAATGTCGTTTTTTACGGTATCCGATTGAGTTCATCAGACCCTATTGCATCAACTTGGACTTCACGTTCAAGCTATAACCATACAGCATCTGTATGATTCTTTGCACTCATTTCCCAGATCATTATTTACAGAATATATAATCTAATTTATCGGAATTACATGCCTTACAATCATAATTCAAATAGATGAATATAAATTGGTACATCATGAACAATGTAAGCACAAGCATGTTTTTCGATGATATAATCAATTTATAATAGCCAATCAGTCTATAACAACAGTAAAGCCCATCTATTATGTCCACAATTTCATCATGATCCAGTCCATTGCTTTGTCTAATATCCAGCACTTTTCTGGAATGGCATTTTTCATCCTCTTTTGGAATTACCATTATCTTTTGGAATGGATTTTTTCTTCAAAACAAAAACAATACAAACTTAGTCCATATTTTGATGTGCTAAATGATAATGGTAATTCTAAAATTAGTAAGGAGCCAGTGCAACAGATTTATTTTGGTTTCTTCTCCCTTGCCCGCCACTGCTGCTACAAGGTCAGCCTCTATCTGCATAGCATCAACATTCATACATTTAAACATGAGGACCATATGCAGTTCTATATCTAGACATCCATTGTTAAGGGTTCTTTTACTTCCGACTATAAACCATTAATTCAGTACTGTGCAGAGAAGACCATAAATATATGATGCATTCTTATATATCTGGACTGCATCAAATTTCATTCGAAGACAAGTTCTCCCCTGGTGCATATCCAAACTCCTGCTTTGCTGCAATTTTCAAAAAAGTTTCATGGTCATCTTCAAGTTATTTAAAATTTCGGCTTCCCTGCAACCTACCATCCAAGACATACTTTGTAATATCATCAGGACCCTTACAAACTTTGTAATCAGGTTGTGTGATGATGAGCATTCTGGCATCAGTGCACACACAAAACTATCTGCTGATGATCTAAAACATTATAGTCTGAAATCGCACCCTTCTAGTACTTCCTGCATTAGCCTAAACAACAAACTAGGGTTCCTTAACATCTAAATGTTTGCCGGAAAAAAATAACTAAACGCTGTGATAACTGATAACCATATCAACAGTATAGAATAATCACACGTATCTTCATCAATCTAAGCTATATAAAATAAGGCATCCAAGGCGTTCCCACTAGATTATGTTCATTTAATATCATATGTTGAATGATTTAAGCTCATCGGGATTCTGTGCTTAGCTGAATTACCTGAGATACAAGAACATTTAGGCCAGCATGCTACTTATCCCAAGCAAATTCATTACGGTTGTCTTCAGCACCCAACGTTTTACCGTTGTTCTGTATGTAAGGGAGATAGTAGCCACCTTGAGTTGCCTTCCTCAACCAAGCTGCCCCCCACAGAAACTCATCCTGAGTATTCCACACAGCAAGTCATCCTGCACCCCACAACAACTCACCCCACAACAAGCTTTTTTTTTAATCAATGCTCTGACAACAGCGTGCCCATGACGAACAGCATGTCTCTGGTTTGAAGCTCCGGATCTACCTGCATTCTAACAACACAATTACCCAACAATGAACACAACATTCACAGATCAACCATATAACAATTCTAAATTAATTTGTCACAAGATTTTGGTGCACAATATTTTGCTTCAAGATAGTGACAGATTGATCTCTCTTCTTTTTCGAGTAAATAATTAAAAAATAAAGCAATGACATAATATAAAACAACCATCACATAATAAAGACCGTTCCGAACAACACGTTGAGTTGGAAATCTAGAAGATACGGCGAGAGACCTCAGCGCGTTAAACTATTGCTCACTCTGTTGTAGAATTTTCCTTTCTTTAAAATAATTTTGTGCCATTTTCTTTTACTAGTAAGTTTATATAAGTTTTAATATTATTTGCATGTGACTGAGGGAAAACAGGTGCTAGAAATGCTCTGCAGCCTAGGTCGGAAAAAACCAAGGAGATTTGAATTTCAGAAGCCATTGTCATCGTCCTAATGACAGCAACTAGGTTGAAACATACAATGCACAGGTGCACAAGCAGAGTGAAAAGATTGGTAACAGACAATGCAGAAGGTAATATCAGCAATGATTATCATAAATCAGTCAGATATCCTTTTCCAAGAACTATTTCAATACCTGTAACTCATTTCTCCATCAGTCTGCTTGAAGATTCCTTCCCCAGCGGCTTTCAAAGTACGCCTTAGATCACCATCCGTGAACGTACCAAGCAAGTGGTCAGAACTGTCCACAACAAGCAGGCAGACAAATCCTTTGCACTTCAGCTCCACCAGCTGATCCATTATCAACTCCCCTTCTTTGAAAACAGGAAGGTCTCCCTTCTTCATAATGTCCTTCACCTGTAAACAAAAGTCAGAATCCACATTACATCAAAACTCTATATGCAATTCATCCTACCTATATTGACATACCAAACATTTCTACAGCACGGCTGTTTAACAGATTAAACCACAGAAACATAATCAATACATAAATTTTCCAACACTAATTCCTTAAAGATCAACGTCTTCCAAATGCTTCCAGCAGGGTGATTAGCATCATACATATCCTTGCTAAAATTCTTGGAAGCTGATCATCGCAATGGCCACGGTGTCAAGGGTCACAGGGTCACAGTGCCAATGGCTAGGTACAAGGGTCACAGGGTCAATCACAAGGCTAGCTACAAAACAAATCCGATATTCAACTGAATGCTGCTCAGTCAAAGTTCTACCCATCAAAACCATCAAAAACAGCAACTTTACCTTCAGTTAAGTAACTAACCGGCGAAAACAGCTTCCTCCCCGACTGAGCAGGAGATCCGCATCGACTCCATGGTCGCCGGCCGGTGAAGGGAACCTTCGAATACCTACCCGCGACAGCTTTGACCATACGGCTAAACCGGTTTCAATTGACTGAATTTATAAGGGACTGAAACTCGAGGAGCTTGAATTGAAAGAGGGGTTTTAAAGGATCATCCGTATTCATGCCTTCATCTTTTGCGCCGGGAGGATTTTCCGGCAATTACAATACAGAAACTTTCAAAAAACGAAAAAAGTAAAAAACGACATTGTCGCCCTAATCGCATTCTTCCTAGGCTGAGCCAACTAAACATTTACCTGAAATCACTTAACTCTTTTACCCTACAAGGTGAATTTACAAAATATTGGCCCACGAGCCCAGGACGGGACCAACATTAGGGTCCAGCACATAGTGGGACCGACAGGGAGGGCGGCACCCTCAAGGGTGCCGTAGACATTTTGCGTTTAGTTCCTAGCAGGGAAACAAAAAGGAATCAAGAAACGGGATGGAAACGAATAGATAGGATAACATGAGAATTACCTATATTGTTTGTTTCAAGTCATGAAACAAACATAATCTTTTTACTTTCCTTTGTTTGGTGAATTCAAAGAAATGAACAACAGTGAAAAGGCTTGCGAATCATCCGACCAGATCAAGAGTGGTGCAAGTTGAAGAATATCATTCAGCTAGGTTCAGTGAATTTCCACAAGCCAGAAACTCGGTTAGTAGAAAGATACATCATGTCCATAAGACTTGGGTTCTGTTAATTGACAAAAACCATGCCAGCCATTCTGAGGAGACCATGAAGCAGGTTCTCAATTATATCACAAAGGCTCTTGTTTCATCTCTTATAGGGGCAGTCCCGTGGATGATGAAGACTTTCCTAGTGAAGTTCATTGCTGAAGACATTTTTCTCGCAAATACGAGTATCACTGATGAATATTCTTAAGTCGTGGTGTATTGATTTAAGGAATCAACAAACATGATAGAAAGGAATAGAAAGGAAACAGGAGAATTTGTTTTACTTGTTTCAAGTCATAAAACAAACATAATATCTTTTCTTTTCTTTGTTTGATCAATTCATAAGAAATTAATGGCAGAGTTGGTTGTCTGTGTTGGACGGAGTGGCGGTGGCGGCAGCTGGTGCCGTCCTGATTATGCGTGAATATGGTAAACAAAAACACGTGAGGTATTCAATACAAGCCAAAAACGGGACCATGGTCATGATGAATATCTAGCTAGAATTCAGGGATTTAAATTTCAACAAGCAAGCAACTCAAAATCCCATTACAAACAAAGAGCTCAAAATTCCATAGGGTGTGTCTGTTTTGTATGGAATTGAACCATAATATTCAAATTCTATGGTATTGAGTGAATTCTACTGTTTGGTTGAACAAAAAATTAGATAAAGAACTGGTTTTTGAAAATTATAAGGCCTTCAATTCTTATTTTGATGGAGCAAAGCTTTCAAATATCAATTCCACAAATTTTAATATAACTCGCGGGTCAAATCCGGGTCCAATTCGGGTTATAACGAAAATAGGTCAAACATAAAACTTCTCTGGCATTCCGTTCTTTTCTTTGTTCTCAAGGTCGGACCCTTCTGTCTACAATCTCATTGAAAGCCATTTCTTTCATTTCAGGTTCGCTCACTTAACCTCCACTTAACAAAGGCAGAGACATTCTTGTTGCTCTCATCTTTATACTGAATAAAGAGAATGTTGTATAGTTGCTTTTGTATAATTACTGTTGGTTACTTTATACTATATATATATGTGACATTTCTTGTATCTCTCAACATTTGATGAATAAATGTTTTATTATTTAAGATTCCCCGTATAAATTAATCATGATTTAGAGTTGATTCCCTTACTTAAATCTTTAGATTAGAAGGATCTAAAGCTTTTCGTAATTATAAGCATAAATCAATAAAAAACGATCAAAGATATATAGTTCCCCATGCTGATAAACAAGTAATAATTGTGGGTTAAGTAGGTTAACATCCAAGAAATATGAATTGAAATTTAAATAAATATTTGTAACTATCATTTTTTTACGACCACAAATATTAATGATCCACCGCTTTCTTCCATTATTATTAAATTTTTACCTAAAAACTGGACAGAAATGAAATGAGATGGATGAGCTATATGTACGTTGAGTTGAACTGAATTAAAAAATATATAGTAAATAAAATTTATTTTACTAACTTAGAACATAATAAATTGTGAAATTTATTATACCACAACGCTGTGTTCTTGTGTTGTGTCTTGCGTTTAGATGATTAACAATAAGTCAACCTTAATAACGTGAAGTAGCAAATACTACGCATTATTTTCTGCAGATTTGAATGAATAAAAGAATACCATAAATCAATGCTTGTCTCTAAAACTCCAGATCGCCAGTATAAATTAGTTCTCACACATCAAAGAGATAAGAAATTAGTTCAATCGACATCTGCAATCATAAATATGAAGTTCTCAACTATAGCTCTTCTCATGCTCTTCACCGCATACACGCTCAATCCATCAGGTACACCAGAAAATTAAACAGTAATTACGTTTCTTCTAGTGCCATTTTTTGAGAGATTAATATCAATGAGATAATCTAATTTAAACTCGTTTGTGATTTCTAAAACATCTATGTATATACCTTACAAGATGATCTCTTGGTCTAATTTACTTAGATCCGATTCCAACTCTTAAGAAAAAGGTCGGATCCCGTTCGACCCATACTCGCAGCGTATAACGAGTACGTGTTAAATGATCTAACTTTTATTTACCAATAATTTTTTTTATTGATGTTAGAAATTTTAAAATGAATATAAATAAACTTGTATTTGTTTTTTTTACCATAAGCACAATATCATTAGCATTGTGAATGATCAATACTTTATACACAATCATTCACATAATTAAAGATAATATAGTATAACAACGTATCACATATATATTATACATAGAAAGATAGGATTCATTATCATATTATTAATAAATAAATGGTTTGGATCTGGATATATATGTTAAGTTTATCAAGAATATTGAGAGAAGACTGTCCATTTTTTTCTGGGGCAGTGCTGAAAATAAGCCTAAGAAGACATGGAGAAAATGGAGGTCCATGTGCAAGCCTGTAACTGAAAATGGTCTGGGAATTAGAGATATCTCTGCAACTATCAAGGCCTACTCCTGCAAACTCTGGTGGAAGTATCAGATTGGTTGAAGCTCCCTGGACTTGTTTCATTGCTTCTCTCCCCCATTCCTCTAGATCCTCACAGAACTGGAGAAGGATCTGTAACATTAATTTGATAGCTAAAGCTAACTCCAGGGTGATTCATGACACTGGGGACTGCAATTTCTGGACAGCCAATTGGACTGATAAGGGTCCCCTTATTGATCTCTTCCACCCTGGAAATGATCATTATCTGAGTTTCTCTGTCAGACAATTTATTGAAGGAAAATCTACCTATCTCCCTCTCCTCTCCATGATCCTCCCCCATAGTATCATTTTGATCCTCTAGAGAGCTGAGATCCATCCACAAAGGAAAGACAAATTAATATGGAAGCCTGATCTGCATGGGGCTTTTACTACAAGATCTGCCTATTCCATCTTTATACAACAAAATCAGAAATATCCATCTTTGATAAAGATCTGGAGACAAGGTATCCCCAAAAAAATTTCCGTGTTTTCTTGGAGGCTTTTAAACTGCTTGTTACCCTTGGATGATATTTTGAGTCAGTTTGGCTTCAACTTTGCCTCTAAATGCCCTTTCTGCCAACATATAGACACAGTGCATCATTTCTTCTCAGTTTGTGAAATTTCCGTGCATTTGTGTAAGTATATGCACTCAATATGTGGTTCCCTATATTTTAGTGTGGATAATTTATGGGATAGACTGTCCACTGTATGGTCTTTCTCTGGCCTATCTAAGCTACACACTAAATTGAATCAGATAGCTCCTGTTTTTGTGCTGTGGATACTTTGGAAATGCAGAAACAATTGGATCTTTGAGGGTCAGGCTCCCAGTCTGAATCTGATGGAAAAACAGTTGCAGGACCTCATCTACTATTCTCTTCTTGTCAGTCTTGTTCCCCTTACCAGGCCAGTTGATGATAATCTGATCTCCCAGACATGTATACCACCCATCTATATACCTCCAAAGCCAAATATAATTGCTGTTAGGTGGTCTAGGCCAGTGTAAGGGCTAAAAGTCAATGTGGATGCTGCTTGGTCTCAGAATAAAACAGGCATTGGATTAATATGTAGAGGTTCAAATGGTGAATTTTATGGTGCCAGAGGTTTTCACTCAGTTGCCATATCATCTCTTCAGGCAGAAATGCTGGCCATTGAGGCTGGTATACTCTATGGTATCTCTCTTGGAGCCAGGCTTTTCTGTGTTGAGTCTGACTGCAAGACTGCTATACAAATGATCACTGATCCAGATTCTGCACACTGGAAATTATTTTCCCTCTCTCATAGCATCAACACTCTACTGGGATCCAACTCCATATTACATGTCCTCGGAGAGGGGAATAAGGCGGCTGATTACCTTGCCAAGCTCTCCATACAGAACCAATCTGACAAGACCTATGACTGGTCAGCCACTCAGCCTTACCTATGGAATTGCAGGGGCTACTCAATCTAGATGCATGGGATGTTCCTTCTCTTAGGATCCCTACTTCTCATTAGTCTCTTCAGCCTTCTGGTACATTAATCTACTCATGTTTTGACTTAGCTTTATTTTAGGCTCTTATTTTTCCTCTCTCCTTTTCTTTCTTCCATTAGTAGGTGGCCGCTTAGTGTTTCGCTTGCGATTCGCTTATAGGTCATTTGCTGTTTTGGTGAAGAAATGAGAAGGGGAGATACTCTTCCTATTAGCTAGGTCTAATTAGCACTTATCTCCTTTTGAAGCATATTTTCATGCTTATGGCCTAAATTGGGCTACTGTAATTGGCTTGAAAAACAGTCCTATGCCACTTTTGTGGTTTTTGATTTGGTTTGGGAAGTCAATAAAAATATCCCCCATCTTTTGATGGTTTCATCTAAAAAAAAATTTGTTAAGTTTATCAAAATCTAAATTCAGATCCAATATAGGTTTAAAAAAATTGGATCTAAATCCGACCCGTCAGGTCTAACCCGCAAGGTCTATATTGAGTCTCAATCCCATGATCTTCCTTAACTGCATGCAACCAATAATATTTCATAGGCATTTGCATTTCATATGTTTTTTTCACGATGCCATGTTTTTCTGAGCTTAATTTTGGTAAACAGGACTTTAACTAAATGAATTGAATTGGAGTGAAAAATTATATATTCAAAATTGGAATTAATATGACAAAAATTATCTAAATTTAATCAAAATATATTGTGACGATAACTTAAATTTAAACTTACTAGTAATCACTTTGAATTACATGTTTATTGGCAGACACATACATGACGGCGACGGCGACGGTGACTGCAGAGGAAAACCCCCTCAAATGTGACCAATTCCTGTGCGAAACCTTTTGTCGTCTGTTAGGTGATGACAGCGATGCCGTTTGTTCAGCTGAAGGAGGTGAATTGAAATGCACTTGCACACCCAACCATTGATCAACCACAATTTTTCAAGGCGGAGAATAATATTATTTGCTTTGTACTATTGGGAAAATTTAATCCGTGTCAAAGCAATCTTTATATCCTTTATATTTTCTCTGATTATATTGTATATTTGTATACTTTTCTGTTGTCAATTCTTTCCTCTTCGATCGGCCAAATGTTTTCCGCTACAACTTGTCTTCCCTTCATTAGCGAGTTCGATTATTGGGTTACTAGGATCTGGGTTACCGTGACTAATCTTTCCATCAAGACATGTGATGTCAGGCGGGTGGGACATTCAGGGCGAGTGAATCGCCTTTCGTAATATGTGATATGATCATTGAATTACTAAACTATGCTAAAAATAAAGAAGAAGAATAAAACAATACATGTGGGAGCTAGCATTACTTTGGTATAATGCATCTTACGAGCATTAAAATCATTTTTAGTTAGTTGTTTCAGAGATTACATAGTCCTCCTATCAAAACCAAAGCAGTTCCATATATATATTTCCTCGCAAAGAGCTTAACATAGTGGTGTGTAGGCAAAGTTGAATCTCATTGTATCTCAATAATTTTACAATGTAGTACTCCTTTGGCTTATTTTTATTTTTGGCTTGGGATATGAATAAATTAACCTAAGGTGACTTAATTAATACTAGTTTTAATGTTCATCGTGCATAGCACGACAATATCTAAGATTTGAAGTTGAAATATATATTATATATTATATATAGTATAAATACTGAATAATACACACAAATTTAAACACCATTATAATAAGTATTTGGAATAGACATTCCTAATTCACAGAGTAAAGTCATTAAAAGATCAAGAATGATGCAGTAATTTGTTATTCAATTTTTACATTTTTGGGTTACTATAAAAATTTATGAACTAACTTAAGAAAAATATCTGAACAAAAGAAAAAAAAAGATTGAATACCATTGTTTGAAATTCAATTGATTGAGATTCTGAAGTTTGAATCTTACGTTGGATCATGCATTCACAGGTGTGATCAAACTTACCATCTGCAACAACAGTATATATCTACAATTTAATTTTCATGGACAAAATGTCATCTTTGCACTTTTTCTTCTTCTTCTTCTTCTTCTTTGCACTCTACCATGCTGATAGATTTCAAAATAAAATAAATGAAAATTATGTCAAGCTGAGGTACACACATGCCAGATTTCTAGTACAACACCATATCTAAAATTAAGCATTACAAAACTGAATCTATAGTCAGAAATGTGAATCAGAAAAGCATTATGCATCCACAACTCCTAAGAATATGAAACCTACACATAACCGTCAAATGAAAATTAAATAACCGTCACAAAACCGTCATTATGATTGCTCACATCCACTTCCAAGTTCCATCTCCAGAAAAATGATGCAGTTTCTTTTGATTCTTTTCTTGGGGAAGGTTTTCATGAAATTTGGAGAGCTGCAAAAAGAATACATGATTGCGAGCAATAACACATTGTAGTGAAACAAAAATCATTGCAACAGAGGAGAAATCATAAATTCTATGAACATTTGATACCACTTCAGTGTACAGTGATCCATTCCATACTACTAAAGTAAAATCTAAGGTTATATTAGCTGGAAGACACGAAATGCATGGAATCACATCATTAGCCAAAACAGCACACTAAATCAAATAAATCACTTTATCATCTCCTGTCATGACTTCAAAATAGCCTCGCAGACTTTACTAAATAAATCAAAACCTGACAATTAATCAAAACATGAAAATCTTCGCAACATCTCAGGACACTAAAACTTTGTTATCCCACCACAAATCCCAACCAGTTGAAACCCATGAGAAAGAACTTGCTATTACCAGTTTTCAAAAACAAAATCACAACGTTGAAACCAAGAGATACATTAATTATATATCAAAATAATGATATTTTAGTTGCAAACAACTGCAGCAGACTATCACACTATAAACAAACAGACCCCTTCTTCAAGTTGAGGTCAAAATGACATGAAAGAATCGATTTTGGGTGATATCTTTGAGACACAAGCCAATTCAACGATGTTGAACATCAATTCAAACACTCAAGCCAATTCAACGATGCTGAACAACAATTCGAACACTCAATTTTCCAAATAAATTGGACTACCTGTCTTTAATCAGAGTAAAGATCAACAAACCAATAAGGTAAAATCGAAAAATAACATGTATTATTCGTGCTCCTATATTATTCTGATTCATAAAATAGGTTAGTCTCAGTAAAATCACCATAAGGCAAGTTGCATAAAGAAACCAATACTCCTTGTGATCTCGAGGAAAATTCTCGCCGAAACTTCTTCAACAGTTCCTCACACCATATTGTATCATATATTAGATAAGAGAATCAGTAATGTTAAGGAAAAAAGTAGTGTATAAACCAAAAAGTATCAGACAAAATTAATTGTGAGTTATCCAAAGGTTAAGCTAACAGAAAAGTGAATGATTGGAATATTTCAGTTTATGGTCACAGAAAAATGACAGCAATAACAAGCAAGACATTATAGTGTGATTTTAGTGTGATTTTCTTACTTTTTCTTCAAGTACAATACCCATTCACCATCTATTATTTTGTGTGCAAGGTCTGTCCAACCAAAAGCTTCACAGTCATGAAGAACTTGAAAGATAATAATAACCAAAGTAAGGCAGACCTATTACCTAATCTGCATATCAACTTGTACGTAATCAAATGCTACCGGATTTAGAGGAATCTGAAACAACAACAAGAACATATTTTTAATAACTGATGAGAAGAAAAAGCCCTAAATCAATACACCTCTGCAAGTACATATGAAACACAACTATATTAGAAAATGTAAGAAACACAGGCAAAGACTCATGTACACTTAAAAATTGAATCTTTAAAGTTTAAACCAAAAGCATAAACAAAACGTATACACATTAAAATGAATTAAGAGTTGGTATTTACACCTTTGCATCCACGAATACATATTTCTGGTAAGAAATTAGGGCTGCCCAGTTGTTGCCCTAGTTGACTTTTTCCTGTGCAGTTAGCATTGCAGACAAACCTTTGCTCCCACCTTAATATCTTCAATACCACCAGTGTAGACAAGCCAATTCAATACCACTTCAGCCGCTGCACGATAGCCGTTGGCGCCCTCTACTGCAAAACTAAAACCAGTAATCAAACCACACACACGCAGCCTCAAGACCACTGCCACACAAAATCAAAACAAAACCGAATACAAATTAAACTACAACAAACTGAAAAAAACGAAATTAAAAGTCAATATGGAAAAAATGATTCACCGGAGGGAAGTTGGATGAAGAGAGGGAGAGGATGAACATAATCAACAGATTGAGTAGAAGAATAACCAAATCGAAAAATAGAACATTGAATAATGGCATATGGAATGCGGGTAGCTGGTATAGGATTGAAATTTAAGACGAAGCAGATCGTGGGCAGTTAGTCTAAGAAGACTGATCATTGATATGCACGAAGAGAAAAGACTGGAAAAAAAACTGAAGCTCGTGTGATTGAACCGGAAAGAAACTGGTGAAAGAGATCGTGTGAATTATTATTGAGATTTACAGCAAATGGGTACAAAATTCTGAGAATGAATCACAGTCGTTGATTTGATCCGACGACTGTAATGAATTTCGCTGGAACTTGCTAAGAGAAATAATATAGTAAGTTAGATAAATAAAAATAGCTCCTCACAGCACAAAAATTGTCTTTGTTCATCTCAAAGTTTTCCATACACTGAGATTAATGGAGCTCCTTCGTTTCTTTATGTAAAATCACAGTTTTATGTTGGATATTTAATTTGTAAATTAATGTTGCAAATGAAAATGGGATGTTGAGAATTTTACTTGATCTAAAGAGCCATCCAGGTCAAAAATTGTTTCTTTCACCTCATAGTCCTTTGCAACTCATTGGTTTCTATGACTCTAACTGGACTGCTTGTCCGATTACTCGACGATCGTTGACTGGCTACTTTGTGATCCTTGGTGATTCTATAGTTTTGTGGAAGACAAAGAGGCAACCAACAATCTCTCGTTCCTCTGCCGAGGCTGAGTATCGTGTTATGACCTAGGTTTGTTGTGAGCTTATTTAGATGAAATCTCTTCTCAAGTCTCTAGGCGCATCGCATTCTCAGTCGATGAAGTTGTTTTGTGACAGTCAAACAGCTCTACATATTGCTGCTAAGCCAGCCTTCCATGAGCGAACGAAGCATATTGAAGTTGATTGCCATTTTGTTCGTGATTTGATTCAGTTTCGTGAGATAGTTGTTTACCATATTCGTACTACTGAGCAACCTGCTGATCTTTTTACCAAGGCTCTTGGTAGACGTACATATCAGGACTTGATTGGCAAGATGGGCATTCAGGATCCACATGCTCCATCTTGAGAAGGAGTGTTAAGGAAGGAAGATGTTTTCCATCTTAATTAGGATTGTATAAGGAAACTAGACCCTTTCCTTCTGTAATTATGTTATTGTACATTATTCCCACATCGCTAGATTTGTAACCTAGGTAGACATAGCATCCATATTGTAAACTTTCTGATGAATGAACACACACATACAAATTTACCCGAATATCTTTGATACAATTCTCCAATTCTACAGATGATCAATGTCGTAACATCACAACAACAAAGTTACTTCAAGAATAACCGACTTGAGGATCTGTCCAGAACTCTCCTCCTGTACTACACCAATTTTGTTTCATCCCCAGAAGATTATTTCCCGATATGCAACACTGACTATTACAGAAACACCCACAGTTAACCACGATCTTCATTACATATCCCGGGATATCCCTCCCAAGCAACACCCAAGGCCTCTAAGGCCAAGGAACTTCAGAAGAATGATCTTGAGCAACTGTCCTTTCGCTCGGAAATTCAAGGAGAATAATCTTGTTCTTGAAAAGATCGATCGCGAGCAGCTCAAACGACGGAGGCAAGTGCATTTCTCTTTTATGGTGGATGGTGCTCCATATGAGAGAATGGCAAGGCAAGGTCTGCAACATTTTCAGAATTTCAGAGCGAGAAGTATGGTGTTTTGGAACCTGGAATAGGTTCAAGAAGATTGAAAACTTCACTGAAAAAGTTGCTAAATGTTCAGAGCTTAAACAAACGGCAATATAGATGAGTTTGAAGCTGATCACGAACACTGCTTCAAGTAGTTTTTTAACCTCTGCAAAATTTTGAGAACTATTTGCTAAACCGTTAGAGCTCAAATGGCATTCCAAGCATTGATTTTCTAGAATTTAGGGACTGTATGCAAGTTTGATTGCTCTGTATTGATGTTTGTCACTTACTTTATCACCTCTTTAACTCCTTGAATTCGAAACATATTGTTGCTCGATCGGTTACATTTTGTATTTCGTTTGAAATTTCTTTTCATTTCTCTTTTCTTTTAGGGCCATGGAATTGCTTTTTTTTTTTTTTTTTTTTCAAGGGTCTAAAATCATACTTTTTGGACTTATAAAAGTTATAAAATACAATTTATTCCAAATTTTAGATATCTACGAATATTATGTACCATGAGTCCACAACAATCACACAAAATCTAATTTAACAAACTCAACATATATCCACACCATTCAAAATGCAAACATAAAAGAATCTTGGATCCCGAAAGTGAAAATGAAGCACTTTGATGTTTCATTATTATTAATGTTTTTTTTTTCAATCAACACTTCTTATTAATACTGAACAAAATATATTACATGTTTTGCCAAAGTGTGCTTCAGAATACATTACATGTTCTGACAGTTGAAGTCACCCATCATAATTGAGATGCTAAGGTCTGGAATTTGATCCCCCATCAACACTTTCTGAAGAATCAATGATATAGGCTAGACAGTAATGGATTTAAAACCCTTCTCTGCTGCTTTCTTGAGTCCTTGTATGATTTAAGCTAACTGCACTTCTAAAGAGTTTATTAAAATCCCCCATCATCAAGGCTAGGAAACTTATCCAAAACCTCAGAAGCCGCAATCCAATCCCGAACATGATTTATAGAGCCTCTAATGGGATTACCATGCACAAAAGCAATACCTAAAGAGTTTTGGAACTCATCCATTACCTTGTCTATTATTCCATATCTCGTCGCCTCAACTATTTCAAAATTAATAACCGAGGACCATAACAACGCTAAACCCACCACCAACACCTTCTGGATTTATCAAAAAGGACTCATCAAAGTAAGAAGACATTTTCCATTTTCCAATAACCTCAGGACTCGATTTTGTTTCCATCAAGAAAAAAATCCCAGGTTTTCAGAAATTGACCAGCCGATTTAGATGATTCTGAGCCAGAGGGCGGCTGAACCCTCGGCAATTCCAACTTAGGAACCTCATGGCGCCTGCGATGGTTGTTTCGGGACAACCATCGACAAACCCACAACATTTTCATTGGAATCATAATCAGAAGTTACATTTATTGACACATCTATAAGACCTGGCAAATTCTTCTCTGTACGAACATCCTGCATCCTATCCGAAATAACTTTGATTTCCATTGCTGGATGTTCTTCTACATTCTGATTTCCATACTTCATTTTATTGGTAGACGGATAATTTTAATCTCGTATCCTGACCCCTATTCGTCTTTCTTCCTCGTCCATTCATGTTGCAGCTGCCGACACCAATCTGGTTCCTGTAGTGCGTTGTTTCTTCATTTGAGGCATCACTATTGATTCTGCAGCGGAGTCTGATGTATTCCTCTTTGTCGGAACATCAATTGGATGAATCTCAAGCTTATAATTTTTGGACCTAGGAATGGACTCCAAAACTTGTTGTGTTTCTTCATAAAGCCCATGTTGAATTTTATTCTGAACTGTATCTTGTTTGACTTTCTCTGCATTGAGGCCCAACCCGTTTGTAAATAATGCCAATGAACTTGAATGGTTGGAGTCATTTCTGGAACCATCTTTTTTCCTTCGGTCTCCATGTGGTTTGGCACGTGTGTAATTGGTGCTTCTTGAGCATGCCGCGTGTCCTTTGCATGCCGCCCACTTACTTGTTGTGTACCGGATCTACTTTCCTGGTTGGCGACTGGGCTACACGCGCCGCCCCTGCCTCCGCCTCATGTTCTGGACGCTTTCTCACCCTTCATATTTTTGTAGACTTAGATCCCTTTCCTGCATCCCTTGTTTGCTTATTTCTGTTAATTGCATCTTGATTCCGTTCTTCTTATGGTTTGTGTTCCGATGGCATATTCTGGTTCCTCCGCGGTTGAATTCCAATCTTCGATTTCCTTGGAACTTTGATTTGCGTGTTTATGTTTACAATTGATGACATCTGAATGCTCTGATGATATCCATATTCTTGATTCTTTAAGTTGTCTGCCACGATTACGGTGGTATGAATTGCCGTTCCTAACCCAGCTATCTCGACTTCCTCATCCAAACAGAGACGGCTCCTTGTCAAATTAACATAGAAATGAATAGGTTTTTTGTATTTGGAAACTTAGATTAAGTAGATTTGATTGGATGTTTTGGTAGAAGAGTTAAAGTCTGGAGGCATGTTTCTCTGGCCTTCCCTCATCATCCCACTCTTCAAAATAATCACTCATCACATGATAGTCCATTCTTTCCCAAAAATAATAAACATGACAACATAATTCAAATTTCTTCTCCAATCATAAACAACATAATAATGATCGAAAATAACATATATTTCTATAACTCAAATTTTCATTGAATCATAAATAACACAAGATAGTTTGGGCTTCCACAACCACATAGGCTGGCTTCTAAAGTCGCTCAGATCCATTCGAAAATCCAAACTCTTTTTAATAAGAAACACTATTAAGAATGCAAACCACAAAATATTCTCCCTACACCGATGGCCACATTGCACTCCTCGGTAAACAATTCCCTACTAGCATTAACAATAGACACTGAAAGACGATGCATATTAATAAAATTAATTGTCTCTACTACAACACTTCTCACATTCAATGGTGCATACTCGGGATTATTGAATGCTGCCACCAAACTAGGCGAATCGGTGAGAATGCGAATCGGATGATTAGATACTAGGACCGCCGCTTTGATTGCTCTCAAACAAGCCATTGCTTCAGCTTGGAAAGTTGAACCACAAGAGAAATAATCTGAGCCAGTGTTTTGCATTGTTTCTCTATTCGATCGCCTGACAATGGACCATGATGTAGTTGCTAACATGCAGATGCTGCAAAACGACGCGTAGTATTTAACTACGGTAATTGAATTATCCATGGTATTTCTAGACTCCCCCAAAGATCTTGATTACGATCTGCCCGAGTGCCCTCAATAGCCTTTCTACAACTGACCCTTTGATGTTTATGAGTTTAGAGGCACATCTCTACCCTCACACTATATATAAATTTTTATCTTACACAAATTTCGGTAGTTTGACTGTCGTGTTTGCTAGCCACGTAAATGTCACACATGGCAAACCACTACGGGTCAGTCAAATATAAAACTCGTCATGATGACTTCTAAGTCATCTTCCTTGGTGTGAGGATCGTGGGCCTGGTGATCCGGTCAACGGCCCAAGCGGCTGGTCAAGCATCAGCCCAGCAGGCCCGTCAATGTCAAGGGGAAGGGGGATAAAGGCAAGAGAAGCCAGGCCCAACATGAGCCCACTGATCAGCCTTAAACCCTATGAGGAAGAACCTTGGATGAGGGTATAAGAGGAAGACAGAAGGTAAGTTCACAACACTACTGTAGACATAGATCTCAAACACTGTCAAAGAGCTAACTTTGGCATCGGAGCGGGAACGGCTGTCGCCCTCCCCGCGCTGACTTTGCCTTTACTTGTTCACCCGCAGGTTAGCCGTCGACAGCTCTATTCAAGGAGAAGTCCGTGTTCGTGGCTGTAACATTGGCGCCGTCTGTGGGGATCCTTGTTATTCCTACAGCTCACGCACTCAATCGATGAGTGGAGAAACCAGCAGTCAAATCCCGCCCCTGACCGATCTGACGGGGAGCTAGGACGATGAAGATGAAGAACATGACCAGTACTCGGTCAGGCACCCTGCCACTCGCCGGCTATCGAGCCAAGTGGTGGGCTCGGAGTCAACACCGACCCCCGGCCTGGGGGAGACAAAGGAGAGCATGGATCTGCTTCAGCGGATCGTCAACTCCCAAGAGCGCATGGCCAGCCAGATCCAGAGCGGGAAAGATCACTCCGAAGCGCCTATTCCAAGGCGTCGGCGCGATGAAGCAGAAGATGCCCGAGCCATCAGAACCACAGGCGCAGGGCGTGGAGGCAAACCCCATTCCGGTCACCCAAGGAGATGTAGACTCCAGCGAAGATGACTATCCAGAGCAGGTATGGGCGACCTCATACATCCACAATCTGAAATTCCCACCGCGAGTTCCCGTTCACAGGCGTCTTGCCGTGAACTGGACCCTGCCGAAGGGAGAGAAGCGCCAAGGAAGCCCATTCACCCGGTCAGTGGTGGAGTTCGTAGCCGATTCGAAGATCCGTATCCCCCCGAACTTAGGGTCATACGATGGTTCGACGGATCTAGCCGACCACATCCACACCTTCACGACGTCCATGTCAACGTACAACACCCCCGAGCCAATCTGGTGCCGGGCGTTCTCCACCACCCTCAAGGAGGCGGCGAGGTTGTGGTTTGTCAACCTGGAAAACGACAGTATCTCCATCTTCGCGAAGTTAGAGGATCTTTTCCTGACGCGGTTTATGCAGAAGCAGAAGTTCGCTCTCACCACACAGGATGTACTGCGGATCAGGCAATGATCGGGCAAATCGCTCATGGACTACTACGAGCGTTTCATCACCGAGTGCAACAAGGTGGAGGATAGGTTGGACGAGAAGTGGCTGGTCGAGATCTTCGTGCAAGGGTTGACCCACACCCTCCTGAAAGTCCAGCTGTCGTAGAAGCCTGTTTTCACGTTGTACGAGCTCCAAAGATATAACCTCTGGAGGGGAGTCGAGGAAGGAAAAGTCGAGAGGGTCAGTGAAGGACCGGCTGGGTAGCAGAGAAGAACTAGCGAAGGACAGGTCTTTCACGCCTCTGACTAAGACCCCTAAGCAGATTTTCATGGTCGTGGCGGATCTGGGAGTTCTTCCGGTCCCTCGCAAGATGAAGTTGCCACCTTCCAAGAGGGACATGAGCCTTTATTGCGACTACCACGAGAATCACGGCCACGACACCAACGAATGCATACACCTCAAAAGAGCCATTGAAGCCTGTCTTAAGCGAGGACATCTCAAGAAGTATGCCAAGGAGACGCGGGAGTACAACAGGGAAGAGTACTCATCCCGATCAGGTGAATATCGGCCCGAACGAGGAAGAGAATGAGGAAGTGAATGGCCAAGTGATCAGTCGACAAGACACAGATCCAAGGAGGTTGCTCGAGCCGAGAAGAAGGAAGAGTCGGGAAAGAGGCGAAGGTATGAGGACACTTCCTCGCAGGACGAAGAACCGACCGCTCCCACCGGCGCGATACTCTCGATCATCGGAGGAAACGCGGAAGGGGGGGAACGGAGTCTCAAAGGAAGGTGCGCTGCCGCAAGACGCCCGAGCCGACACCAATGTCAAGGAGGCTGACGTCGGAAGAAGTGATCACCTTCAGTTCCGAGGATCCTATCCCGGACCGACCCGCGGGAGGTGATGTCGTGGTCATCACGGTGCAAATCATGGACAAGTTGGTACACCGCGCCTACGTCGACGGTGGTAGTTCGATGGAGATCATGTATTGGCATTGTTTCGAGAAGTTGGATGAGAACACGCGCAAGGGATTGGTCCCGACGGCCACGCCGGTAGACTTTGCGGACCGGAATGTCTGGCCAGAAGGAATCATCAACCTGCCGGTGGCGATCGGGATGGCCCCCCGCAGAAAAATCGTGGACCTTGAGTTCATCGTAATCAAGGCGCACATCCCCTACAACTTGATACTCGGCAGGTCAGCACTTGCAGCCTTGAAGGGGATCGTTTCCACCCTCTATCTCTTATTGAAATTCCCCATGAGGGAAGGAATAGCGACGGTGCGAGGTGATCAGCAGAAGGCGAGAGAATACCATCGAGTGGCCCTCAGAAAGAGGAAACACCCCTGGGAGTCGTCCGAGCCGCCGTCGGGCGAGACATCCAGCAGAACGTCGGCTCGGAGGGTGCAAATGGTCAGCCCGAAGAAAAGAACCATCGTTGAAGAACTGGGGAGCGAGGTAGAAACTGTACACCTACATGGGGACCACACGATGCCCATACAGGTTGGAGTGAACGATCCCGAGGAGGTGAAGCAGTCGATGGTCAGGGTGTTAGAGAAACACGGGGACGTGTTCGCAAGAAAGCCGTCGGACATGACCGGGATCTCCCCGGACCTTGGGATGCACTCGTTGAATATCAACCCCTCCCACATGCCGGTCATCCAGAAGAGAAGACCCTTATGCCGCGAAAGGAACGACGCGGTCAACCGGAAGGTCAACGAACTTGTCAATGCAGGGATTCTTGTCGAGGTACCGTATCCGGTCTGGCTGGCCAACCCTCACTACTAGATGTCACCCCCTCTAGCACCTGTTTTTGGAGGTCATAGCACCTGTTTTTGAAGTTTCAGAAACCGGTGCCTATGCGGGGTGGTGCTACAGGATTGGCACCGGTTGGTAGGTTTCCGGTGCTATAATTACAAGCACCGGAACTATGTACACTCCGGTGCTATTAAAATACCGGTGCTAGGATATTAAAACTGGTTCATTATTGGCACCACCAGTTACATTTACCGGTGCCATAGTTTGTACCGGTTCCTATGGCACCGGTTGGTAGGTTTCCGGTTCTATAATTACAAGCACCAGAACTATGTACACTCTGGTGCTATTAAAATACCGGTGCTAGGATATTAGAACCGGTTCATTATTGGCACCACCAGTTACATTTACCGGTGCCATAGTTTGTACCGGTTCATATGGATGCACTTTAATTCTGGTGCTCTAATCAGCAGCGGTTTACGGGCACCAGTTACTTTACCGGTGCCATAGTTTGTACCGGTTCATATGGATACAGTTTAATTCCGGTGCTCTAATCAGCAGCGGTTTATGGGCACCAGTTACTTTACCGGTGCCATAGTTTGTACCGGTTCATATGGATGCACTTTAATTCCGGTGCTCCAATTAGCAGCGGTACATGAGCCGGTGCCATAGTTTGCACCGGTTCATATGGATGCACTTTTATTTCGGTGGTATAGTCAGCAGCGGTTTATTGGCACCAATTAGTTTACCGGTGACTTTTTTTGTACCGGTAAGTCGTTCCGATGCTCCAAGTTCGAACCGGTAATTAATGACCGTGGTCATTTTCAACTGGTGCTAAATTTAAATTAAAAAATCGGTGCTATAAGATGTAAAAAAATTAGCATAATTTTCCAATAATTTTCTAAATAGGATAATAGTACTTGAACATTCCCAATAAACAACAATAATGACTAAAAATCAACCAAATATTTTCCAATAATTCAAATAGCTGATTAGGCTTATTATTGTCAACATCATCCAAAATATTATCGTGGCATGCTTTATTCTAAGAAATACTAGTCATCATAACATGTATGTGACAACAAAAGCAATTCATATTATTACACCTTGAAAGTATTAACCGACAATGGAGGGCAAATTCCTGTTTATATTGGCTTGGGCTCGGCAAATAGGAGCATACTTGTCCACCCAACCTTGGCACCATCTCGCTACAACACCATTTATCTCCTCTCTTGGATAGGATCCTTTATCATGTGGGAATAGCTACATAAATCAAATTATACACGTCGTTAACAAACTGTTGTAAGAACTCGGAACTACAAAAATCATGACATCTATCTAGAAAAGAAAACTGAAATTACCTTTGATATATGTCCACCTCTAAACTGTGTCACAAAGAGTTCCATCCAAAGCATGATATTATAGCCGCACTCCCCCCCTCCGTATTGGCGCTTGGGCTGTATAATAAAGAGTTTATAAGCTAATTTTTATATAGTATAAATTTTATAAACAATATATTACATGAATGCATAATTATTTTATAATCAACAAATTTTACCTGTAAGTTGGTAATTTTCCAAGTGTAGTCAGAAGAGGGCACAACATTATTGTTTCTAACCTGAGTATGAAATTCCTTAGCAATGCTACAAACACGATAAAAACAAACATTAAGTTAGTATGGAATTGCGTATATAATCAAAGAGAAAAGGGCATACAGATTGAAGTAACAAAAATTTCAGTACCCGTTCAAGAAGTTGACACAAACTGGAAAATCTTGTGTAATGCCCACTCCAAATGAGTACACACAGTAGAAACTATCTTCATTTGGAGAAATCAACAATAGAAACCAGTGCTCACTAAGAAGAAAATGAACAACAATTTTAGTTAGCGAATGTGAAGTTCAATATTCAAAAGATAGAATCCATATAATTTATTGGAAAATTCACTGAAATCTAATCATGTTCTTCAACGTTAATTCTACAAATTTTGACTTACCCTCGATGATATGGGAGGATATAATAATCAGCTTGAGTATTCCTCATAACATCGACAACCAAATTAATCCTCCTGTCCACAACACCTTCGCTATCAAATATTGAGTAGTTTGAAGTTAAAAACTGAATTCTCGGCTTCTCATTTTCCTGAATTTGATCAAACAGAATACTGGACAAAGATAAAATAATCAGCAAACTAATATTGAAATCAGCAAGGCTAACATCACGTACAAGTAACATTCTTACCCACTCCACATGTCTATTTGCAGATTATCGAGCCACTCCATCTCTATTGGGTCTCGAATTTTCGCAGCAAAAGATGCAAGATAACCAATATCCGCGTAGCCCATGTGGAAGGAAACACCAAATAACTTTGGAGGAAAATTAAGCCTGTACAACTTTCCTTCATAACCAGCTTCCTTTGCTATTCCAAGCAACTCGTCAACAAACACTCTCTCTGCGCCATTGTTCGGCAAATTTCGATTCACAATCTGAAAGATAACAAAGTCAAATAAATATGTTGATTGCTAATACTATAGTCTTAGAAATTAATAAAAAATGTACCTTTGTAAGCCGCACATGACCTTTTTTCTTGGTGGATCCAAACTTCTTCGTACTTGAAGAAGGCTGCACCTGAGTCATTTCAAGGCAATTGTATTTATAAGAATATAAAATAAAAATTAAACGCAAGAGATGCTTAAAGGTAGCCCTTAATCACCTTGTCATCCTCAATATCAATAAAAGGATGGTTGTTGTCATCCTCGCTCCCAGCTAGACCCTTACCCTTACCCTTCAGATCAGTTTCATCTTCATTTTCCTTGGCTTCTTGTTCCTGCCCAACTAAATGTATTGGCCAATCAACCACAAAACCCATGGTTGTACTTACTGTTCCGAATTTTGGATTTGGGATGGGCAGCATTGCTTGAGGGTGTTTAACTGGATTGCAAACGCGAACTCGAACATGAGTGTGGTTTACACAACGTCCATGGGTTCCTGCCAGCATCATCCCTGATGCAACCTCCACTCTCGAACCATCAAAATGAGGTATGAACAAGGCACACTTCTCCTCATCCTAAATTACAGTCAGAACAAGTCACCAATAAAAATTGTAATGAAGTATTCCATATTCATCTTCAAGAATAATATGATATACATACTTAATGCAGAAACATATAGTAATGACTAGGGATGGTGATGTAATGTAATTACCTCATCACTACTACTGTCGTCGGAGTCACTAGGAAACCCTTCGGAATCTGCAAGTGCATCTATTTTTCTTTGCTCGGCTCTAAACAACTTCAAATTATCCTCCAAAGATTGAGGATTTAGATGGTCAGGGAGACTGACTTTCAGGGTTGATGCAAAGTGACTCATTGATTCACCAACATATCGCAAGAGAGCAACATCGTATCGAGGTGCTTCGCAACGCTGTTTTTTCTGACGGTGCAGTCTAGATGAACTCTCCTTTTTAGCACGTCGTTTATTGGAAAATGACGGAATCCCTTCTCCAACCCGAGCCCCATGATGGGTGCCTCTCCATTTGCCTGGGCGATGTTCTTTCTTTGTGGCTTTCACCAATATGTCCTCTTCATCTTTGAGAACAAGATTTCCAGACAACAACTCCTCATTATACTTCTCCTGCATAACAAATTTTGATGCAACAATAACGTTATGGCACAAGAGTTTGATTGTATGTCATATACAATATATACAAATTACAGGATAGCCAACATGTACTTACAATAGTTGGAGCGAGTTTCTCAAATCTACTTGTGTTGAACACATAGCTCCCGTCCTTTAGTTTTTTTTTGTTAGCCTCCAGAAAAACCATAGATCTGTCAGGGTAGAAGTTCTTCCCCTCCATCTGAATTTTAGCTTCTAGTTTGCTTAACCCTTGTTCCATTTGCCGTAAGAGCTCTTTGGTCTTGTTCTCAACTCTGAGTCTTTCCACAATGTTTCGATTCCCCACACTCCCAGTATGATTACTAAAATCCTTGTTCAGAGAACGTTCTCTCGCTTTGTCAGCTTTGAACTGGAAGTTGAAAATGAAAATGAATGTTAGTAATGAAATAATTCAGAAGCAGTCTATTTGAATACAATCAATTCCACATCGTACCTTGAAATCCGCCGTCGATCTATGGCGCACAAACTTGTCCCACTCCTCTTCATCCATCCACTTGTACTTCTCCCATGGAACAGCTCCATCCTCATTTTTGTGGATGTACCGTTTTGCAATCTTAGATTTCCAATTCCCCCAAGAGTCACTAGCATGCGTGTAAACCTCTTTCTTCAACTTCTTGAGCTGCTCAGGAGTTAGTTTTGTCTGAATATCGAAGCTCATCTACATCCAGACAATTATATTAGTGTGTAAAATTATGTTTGGGACAAGTGAGTGGTTACATGAAAGAATAACAAGTAATAGTTGAAAGATCACCTGAATATCTTTCTATGCCTCATTCTTAACATCTTCAGGTACCTTACGCCAATCTGTCCAGGTTCCAAATCTAATTCGGTGCCGAAAGGCATAGGAGCAATATGATACCTATTTATTGTGTTTTGTCTTCGGCAGCAGTGTTCGCCTACTGAATCTCATCTTGATAGGTGCATTATTTCTCGCCAGCATAACTTATTCACATGTGGCAGTCCCCCCGAGTTTTGCAGAATTCTTTCACTTCAAACTTATCGTACCGCTCTCCACCCCCTTCACCGTCTGAACTATCCTCTTCGGTGCCTTCAGATTCGGTTGAAGATGCCGAGGTCAACTTGCCCTTGCTGGATGCAGGATTGTTTTCCAGTTCTGGTGGGATTTTGTGCTGTACTGAAGGGAGCTCAATTGCAGGCTCTTCCACAGGCTGCACTTCATCAACTACTTCATCTCCAGCTATTATACCCCCTGAATCACCAGCGGTTACGTTCTTTGGCCTTGGTTGTGGCTTCTTTTGTGTCTTCTTTCTTGTGGTCTTTTTTCGATTTGCCATCTGTGTTGCTCATGGGAGAAAACAATTCAAAGTTAGACAGTGCTCCTTGAAAAACAATAAAACTAAACTACATTTAAAGATTACACATGTCAAATCTTTGACATCAATAAACCCTTTTAAACATAATCAAGCATGATAGCCAACAGACACATATAAAGTGTGCTTGAAATAAGCTCCTCTTTGAGAAAACTAGCCTTTCATTCCAAAACAATTCATATAACACAATTAAAAGCCAACAACGTCACAACAGAAACTTATCAACAAAATTCCTATAACGTTTCAGCTAGATATTTACGTAGATCCACTATTTGACCAGAAATAAAACTATCAATTATATATGCATCAACACAGAAATAAAATTAAATGAATGATCATTAGTGCTTAGACTCACAAACCGAGACATGGATACAGAATTGCATGCATACAGAATTCACACAATGCTGCTAATTCACACAATGGATACAGAATACGGCTGCTAATTCGGGTGCAATGCTGCTCACAATCCGAGACATGGATACAAAATTGCATGCATACAAAATTCACACAATGCTGCTAAACAAAATGGATACAGAATACAAAATACGGCTGCTAATTCGGGTGCAATGCTGCTAATCCGATTTCCAATGCATCAACCCTCACAATCCAACACCTAACATACTAACACTGGAAAACACACTCGAATTTGCTGACTTATTGGTAATCATACAGCATCATTCATCTTTTCTTTCTTTTTTCACATAAGATTAGACAAATCAGGAGATTTTTGCACATAATTATTTCCTTTTTTTTGAGAAACACAATAAGGGATTTACAGGCAATATCAATCAAACTTGCAATTTTCTTCTGCAGGACAAAAAAGAAAACCATCGATCATTAATTTTCAGCTAGGGCTGGTTTGACGATTGAAAAAAAAGAAAACCATCGATCACTAATCCGATTGATATTATCTGCATCATATGTTATTCGTACAAAAAGAGGGACATAATGCACAGAAACTATGCACATAACTATACGAGTAAACTATACAATATAAGCATGCACAAAACTGAAGCAAGGAAACCCTACCGCCGAAACTCTACCGCCGAAATACGGAAGCGAAACTCTACCGCCGGAAGCGAAGAAACCCTTGATCGGCTACAGTTCACTGGTAGAAATTGCGGACATAAACAGAGGGGAGAAAGAGGGAAGGCACAATTATACGGAAGAGCCATAACCCTAACGTCTGGGCTGGGCTTAATTTAGCTAGAATTAAAAAAAAGTCCAAATTTAATATTGAATTTCCCTCCTAGCTATATTTGGGCGCGAGAACTAAGCCCCAATATTTTGGATGTATTATTATTTTATACAAGTTCTTTGGTTATTCATTTGAGTCCCTCCAAGTATCTTGGAAGGTTTGAATTCTCAAATTGGTAAAAAAAAATACAATTCAATGTTACATGAATCTAACTATGTGCTTGAACCAACAATACAATACTACTAGTGACTTGAAAAAATATTGACGTTGGTGGCCATAAATTATATAATATATAGTAAGGCCTAAAAATATTTAATATTTAATTTTACATCCAAAATTTGATGATCAAAATGTATAATTTGATGATCAAAATGTGTCACACTTCAAGTAAAGTGAAGTATGACACTAAATAAAAATTTCTAAAAGCCTTCCATGAGCGAACGAAGCATATTGAAGTTGATTGCCATTTTGTTCGTGATTTGATTCAGTTTCGTGAGATAGTTGTTTACCATATTCGTACTACTGAGCAACCTGCTGATCTTTTTACCAAGGCTCTTGGTAGACGTACATATCGGGACTTGATTGGCAAGATGGGCATTCGGGATCCACATGCTCCATCTTGAGGAGGAGTGTTAAGGATGGAAGATGTTTTCCATCTTAATTAGGATTGTATAAGGAAACTAGACCCTTTCCTTCTGTAATTATGTTATTGTACATTATTCCCACATCGCTAGATTTGTAGCCTAGGTAGACATAGCATCCATATTGTAAACTTTCTGATGAATGAACACACACATACAAATTTACCCGAATATCTTTGATACAATTCTCCAATTCTACAGATGATCAATGTCGTAACATCACAACAACAAAGTTACTTCAAGAATAACCGACTTGAGGATCTGTCCAGAACTCTCCTCCTGTACTATACCAATTTTGTTTCATCCCCAGAAGATTATTTCCCGATATGCAACACTGACTATTACAGAAACACCCACAGTTAACCACGATCTTCATTACATCTCCCGGGATATCCCTCCCAAGCAACACCCAAGGCCTCAAAGGCCAAGGAACTTCAGAAGAATGATCTTGAGCAACTGTCCTTTCGCTCGGAAATTCAAGGAGAATAATCTTGTTCTTGAAAAGATCGATCGCGAGCAGCTCAAACGACGGAGGCAAGTGCATTTCTCTTTTATGGTGGATGGTGCTCTATATGAGAGAATGGCAAGGCAAGGTCTGCAACATGTTCAGAATTTCAGAGCGAGAAGTATGGTGTTTTGAAACCTTGAATAGGTTCAAGAAGATTGAAAACTTCACTGAAAAAGTTGCTACATGTTCAGAGCATAAACAAACGGCAATATAGATGAGTTTGAAGCTGATGACGAGCACTGCTTCAAGTAGTTTTTTAACCTCTGCTAAATTTTGAGAACTATTTGCAAAACCATTAGAGCTCAAATGGTATTCCAAGCATTGATTTTCTAGAATTTAGGGACTGTATGCAAGTTTGATTGCTCTGTATTGATGTCTGTCACTTACTTTATCACCTCTTTAACTCCTTGAATTCGAAACATATTGTTGCTCGATCGGTTACATTTTGTATTTCGTTTGAAATTTCTTTTCATTTCTCTATTCTTTTAGGGCCATGGAATTGCTTTTTTTTCTTTTTTTTTCAAGAGTCTAAAATCATACTTTTTGGACTTATAAAAGTTATAAAATACAATTTATTCCAAATTTTAGATATCTACGAATATTATGTACCATGAGTCCACAAAAATCACACAAAATCTAATTTAACAAACTCAACATATATCCACACCATTCAAAATGCAAACATAAAAGAATCTTGGATCCCGAAAGTGAAAATGAAGCACTTTGATGTTTCATTATTATTAATGTTTTTTTTCAAACAACACTTCTTATTAATACTGAACAGAATATATTACATGTTTTGCCAGTTGAAGTCACCCGTCATAATTGAGATGCTAAGGTCTGGAATTTGATCCCCCATCAACACTTTCTGAAGAATCAATGATATAGTCCAGACAGTAATGGATTTAAAACCCTTCTCTACTGCTTTCTTGAGTCCTTGTATGATTGCAGCTAACTGCACTTCTAAAGAGTTTAATAAAATCCCCCATCATCAAGGCTAGGAAACTTATCCAAAACCTCAGAAGCCGCAATCCAATCCCGAACATGATTTATAGAGCCTCTAATGGGATTACCATGAACAAAAGCAATACCTAAAGAGTTTTGGAACTCATCCATTACCTTGACTATTATTCCATATCTCGTCGCCTCAACTATTTCAAAATTAATAACCGAGGACCATAACAACGCTAAACCCACCACCAACACCTTCTGGATTTATCAAAAAGGACTCATCAAAATAAGAAGACATTTTCCATTTTCCAATAACCCCAGGACTCGATTTTGTTTCCATCAAGAAAAAAATCCCAGGTTTTCAGAAATTGACCAGCCGATTTAGATGATTCTGAGCGAGAGGGCGGCCTGAACCCTCGGCAATTTCAACTTAGGAACCTCATGGCGCCTGCGATGGTTGTTTCGGGACAACCATCGACAAACCCACAACATTTTCACTGGAATCATAATCAGAAGTTACATTTATTGACACATCTATAAGACCTGGCAAATTCTTCTCTGTACGAACATCCTGCATCCTATCCGAAAAAACTTTGATTTCCATTGCTGGATGTTCTTCTACATTCTGATTTCCATACTTCATTTTATTAGTAGACGGATAATTTTAATCTCGTATCCTGACCCCTATTCGTCTTTCTTCCTCGTCTATTCATGTTGCAGCTGCCGACACCAATCTGGTTCCTGTAGTGCGTTGTTTCTTCATTTGAGGCATCACTATTGATTCTGCAACGGAGTCTGATGTATTCCTCTTTGTCGGAACAGTAATTGGATGAATCTCAAGCTTATAATTTTTGGACCTAGGAATGGACTCCAAAACTTGTTGTGTTTCTTAATAAAGCCCATGTTGATTTTTATTCTGAACTATATCTTGTTTGACTTTCTCTGCATTGAGGCCCAACCCGTTTGTAAATAATGCTAATGAACTTGAATGGTTGGAGTCATTTCTGGAACCATCTTTTTTCCTTCGGTCTCCATGTGGTTTGACACGTGTGTAATTGGTGCTTCTTGAGCATGCCGCGTGTCCTTTGCATGCCGCCCACTTATTTGTTGTGTACCGGATCTACTTTCCTGGTTGGTGACTGGGCTACACGCGCCGCCCCTGCCTCCGCCTCATGTTCTGGACGCTTTCTCACTCTCCATATTTTTGTAGACTTAGATCCCTTTCCTGCATCCCTTGTTTGCTTATTTCTGTTAATTGCATCTTGATTCCGTTCTTCTTATGGTTTGTGTTCCGATGGCATATTCTGGTTCCTCCGCGGTTGAATTCCAATCTTCGATTTCCTTGGAACTTTGATTTGCGTGTTTATGTTTACAATTGATGGCATCTGAATGCTCTGATGATATCCATATTCTTGATTCTTTAAGTTGTCTGCCACTATTACGGTGGTATGAATTGCCGTTCCTAACCCAGTTATCTCGACTTCCTCATCCAAACAGAGACGGCTCCTTGTCAGATTAACATAGGAATGAATAGGTTTTTTGTATTTGGAAACTTAGATTAGGTAGATTTGATTGGATGTTTAGGTAGAAGAGTTAAAGTCTGGAGGCATGTTTCTCTGGCCTTCCCTCATCATCCCACTCTTCAAAATAATCACTCATCACATGATAGTCCATTCTTTCCAAAAAATAATAAACATGACAACATAATTCAAATTTCTTCTCCAATCATAAACAACATAATAATGATCGAAAATAACATATATTTCTATAACTCAAATTTTCATTGAATCATAAATAACACAAGATAGTTTGGGCTTCCACAACCACATAGGCTGGCCACTTCTAAAGTCGCTCAGATCCATTCGAAAATCCAAACTCTTTTTAATAAGAAACACTATAAAGAATGCAAACCACAAAATATTCTCCCTACACCGATGGCCACATTGCACTCCTCGGTAAACAATTCCCTACTAGCATTAACAGTAGACACTGAAAGACGATGCATATTAATAAAATTAATTGTCTCTACTACAACACTTCTCACATTCAATGGTGCATACTCGGGATTATTGAATGCTGCCACCAAACTAGCCGAATCGGTGAGAATGCGGATCAGATGATTAGATACTAGGACCGCCGCTTTGATTGCTCTCAAACAAGCCATTGCTTCAGCTTGGAAAGTTGAACCACAAGAGAAATAATCTGAGCCAGTGTTTTGCATTGTTTCTCTATTCGATCGCCTGACAATGGACCATGATGTAGTTGCTACCATGCATATGCTGCAAAACGACGAGTAGTATTTAACTACGGTAATTGAATTATCCATGGTATTTCTAGACTCCCCCAAAGATCTCAATTACGATCTGCCCGAGTGCCCTCAATAGCCTTTCTACAACTGACCCTTTGATGTTTATGAGTTTAGAGGCACATCTCTACCCTCACACTATATATAAATTTTTATCTTACACAAATTTCGGTAGTTTGACTGTCGTGTTTGCTAGCCACGTAAATGTCACACATGGCAAACCACTACGGGTCAGTCAAATATCAAACTCGTCATGATGACTTCTAAGTCATCTTCCTTGGTGTGAGGATCGTGGGCCTGGTGATCCGGTCAACGGCCCAAGCGGCTGGTCAAGCATCAGCCCAGCAGGCCCGTCAATGTCAAGGGGAAGGGGGATAAAGGCAAGAGAAGCCAGGCCCAACATGAGCCCACTGATCAGCCTTAAACCCTATGAGGAAGAACCTTGGATGAGGGTATAAGAGGAAGACAGAAGGTAAGTTCACAACACTACTGTAGACATAGATCTCAAACACTGTCAAAGAGCTAACTTTTGCATCGGAGCGGGACGGCTGTCGCCCTCCCCGCGCTGACTTTGCCTTTACTTGTTCACCCGCAGGTTAGCCGTCGACAGCTCTATTCAAGGAGAAGTCCGTGTTCTTGGCTGTAACATTGGCGCCGTCTGTGGGGATCCTTGTTATTCCTACAGCTCACGCACTCAATCGATGAGTGGAGAAACCAGCAGTCAGATCCCGCCCCTGACCGATCTGACGGGGCGCGAGGACGATAAAGATGAAGAACTGGACCAGTACTCGGTCAGGAACCCTGCCACTCGCCGGCTATCGAACCAAGTTGTGGGCCCGGAGTCAACACCGACCCCCGGCCTGGGGGAGACAAAGGAGAGCATGGATCTGCTTCAGCGCATCGTCAACTCCCAAGAGCGCATGGCCAGCCAGATCCACGAGCTCCAAAGCCTGAGCACCAGAGCGGGAAAAATCACTCCGAAGCGCCTATTCCAAGGCGTTGGCGCGATGAAGCAGAATATGCCCGAGCCATCAGAACCACAGGCGAAGGGCGTGGAGGCAAACCCCATTCCGGTCACCCAAGGAGATGTAGACTCCGACGAAGATGAAGATCCAGAGCAGGTGTGAGCGACCTCATACATCCACATTCTAAAAGTCCCACCGCGAGTTCCCGTTCACAGGCGTCTTGCCGTGAACTGGACCCCGCCGGAGGGAGAGAAGCGCCGAGGAAGCCCATTCACCCGGTCAGTGATGGATTTCGTAGCCAATTCGAAGATCTGTATCCCCCCCAAACTTGGGGTCATACGATGGTTGACGGATCTAGCCGACCACATCCACACCTTCACGACGTTAATGTCAATGTACAGCACCCCCGAGCCAATCTGGTGCCGGGCGTTCGCCACCACCCTCAAGGAGGCGGCGAGGTTGTGGTTTGTCAACCTGAAAAACGACAGTATTACCATCTTCGCGAAGTTGGAGGATCTTTTCCTGACGCGGTTTATGCAGAAGCAGAAGTTTGCTCTCACTACACAGGATGTACTGCGGATCAGGCAACGATCGGGCGAATCGCTCATTGACTACTACGAGCGTTTCATTGACTACTACGAGTTTGCTCTCATTGACTACTACGAGTGCGACAAGGTGGAGGATAGGTTGGACGAAAAGTGGCTGGTCGAGATCTTCGTGCAAGGGTTGACCCACACCCTCCTGAAGGTCCAGCTGTCGAAGAAGCCTGTTTTCACGTTGTACGAGCTCCAAAGATATAACCTCTGGAGGGGAGTCGAGAAAGGACAAGTCGAGTGGGTCAGTGAAGGACCGGTTGGGTAGCAGAGAAGAATCAGCGAAGGACAGGTCTTTCACGCCTCTGACTAAGACCCCTAAGCAGATTTTCATGGTCGTGGCGGATCAGGGAGTTCTTCCGGTCCCTCGCAAGATGAAGTTGCCACCTTCCAAGAGGGACATGAGCCTTTATTGCGACTACCACGAGGATCACGGCCACGACACCAACGAATGCATACACCTCAAAAGAGCCATTGAAGCCTGTCTCAAGCGGGGACATCTCAAGAAGTATGCCAAGGAGACGCGGGAGTACAACAGGGAAGAGTACTCATCCCGATCAGGTGAATATCGGCCCGAACGAGGAAGAGAACGAGGAAGTGAATGGCCAAGTGATCAGTCGACAAGACACAGATCCAAAGAGGTTGCTCGAGCCGAGAAGAAGGAAGAGTCGGGAAAGAGGCGAAGGTATGAGGACACTTCCTCGCAGGATGAAGAACCGACCGCTCCCACCGGCGCGATACTCTCGATCATCGGAGGAAACGCGAAAGGGGGGGAACAGAGTCTCAAAGGAAGGTGCGCTGCCGCAAGATGCCCGAGCCGACACCAATGTCAAGGAGGCTGACGTCGGAAGAATTGATCACCTTCAGTTCCGAGGATCCTATCCCAGACCGACCCGCGGGAGGTGATGTCGTGGTCATCACGGTGCAAATCATGGACAAGTTGGTACACCGCGCCTACGTCGACGGTGGCAGTTCGGCGGAGATCATGTATTGGCATTGTTTCGAGAAGTTGGATGAGAACACGCGCAAGGGATTGGTCCCGACGGCCACGCCGGTAGACTTTGCGGACCGGACTGTCTGGCCAGAAGGAATCATCAACCTGCCGGTGGCGATCGGGATGGCCCCCTGCAGAAAAATCGTGGACCTTGAGTTCATCGTAATCAAGGCGCACATCCCCTACAACTTGATACTCGGCAGGTCAGCACTTGCAGCCTTGAAGGGGATCGTTTCCACCCTCTATCTCTTATTGAAATTCCCCATGAGGGAAGGAATAGCGACGGTGCGAGGTGATCAGCAGAAGGCGAGAGAATGCCATCGAGTGGCCCTCAGAAAGAGGAAACACCCCGGAGAAATGAGGTATGAACAAGGCACACTTCTCCTCATCCTAAATTACAGTCAGAACAAGTCACCAATAAAAATTGTAATGAAGTATTCCATATTCATCTTCAAGAATAATATGATATACATACTTAATGCAGAAACATATAGTAATGACTAGGGATGGTGATGTAATGTAATTACCTCATCACTACTGCTGTCGTCGGAGTCACTAGGAAACCCTTCGGAATCTGCAAGTGCATCTATTTTTCTTTGCTCGGCTCTAAACAACTTCAAATTATCCTCCAAAGATTGAGGATTTAGATGGTCAGGGAGACTGACTTTCAGGGTTGATGCAAAGTGACTCATTGATTCACCAACATATCGCAAGAGAGCAACATCGTATCGAGGTGCTTCGCAACGCTGTTTTTTCTGACGGTGCAGTCAAGATGAACTCTCCTTTTTAGCACGTCGTTTATTGGCAAATGACAGAATCCCTTCTCCAACCTGAGCCCCACGATGGGTGCCTCTCCATTTGCCTGGGCGATCTTCTTTCTTTGTGGCTTTCACCAATATGTCCTCTTCATCTTTGAGAACAAGATTTCCAGACAACAACTCCTCATTATACATTTCCTGCATAACAAATTTTGATGCAACAATAACGTTATGGCACAAGAGTTTGATTGTATGTCATATACAATATATACAAATTACAGGATAGCCAACATGTACTTACAATAGTTGGAGCGAGTTTCTCAACTCTACTTGTGTTGAACACATAGCTCCCGTCCTTTAGTTTCTTTTTTGTTAGCCTCCAGAAAAACCATAGATCTGTCAGGGTAGAATTTCTTCCCCTCCATCTGAATTTTAGCTTCTAGTTTGCTTAACCCTTGTTCCATTAGCCGTAAGAGCTCTTTGGTCTTGTTCTCAACTCTGAGTCTTTCCACAATGTTTCGATTCCCCACACTCCCAGTATGATGGGTAAAATCCTTGTTCAGAGAACGTTCTCTCGCTTTGTCAGCTTTGAAGTGGAAGTTGAAAATGAAAATGAATGTTAGTAATGAAATAATTCAGAAGCAATCTATTTGAATACAATCAATTCCACATCGTACCTTGAAATCCGCCGTCGATCTATGGCGCACAAACTTGTCCCACTCCTCTTCATCCATCCACTTGTACTTCTCCCATGGAACAGCTCCATCCTCATTTTTGTGGATGTACCGTTTTGCAATCTTAGATTTCCAATTCCGCCAAGAGTCACTAGCATGCGTGTAAACCTCTTTCTTCAACTTCTTGAGCTGCTCAGGAGTTAGTTTTGTCTGAATATCGAAGCTCATCTACATCCAGACAATTATATTAGTGTGTAAAATTATGTTTGGGACAAGTGAGTGGTTACATGAAAGAATAACAAGTAATAGTTGAAAGATCACCTGAATATCTTTCCATGCCTCATTCTTAACATCTTCAGGTACCTTACGCCAATCTGTCCAGGTTCCAAATCTAATTCGGCGCCGAAAGGCATAGGAGCAATATGATACCTATTTATTGTGTTTTGTCTTCGGCAGCAGTGTTCGCCTACTGAATCTCATCTTGATAGGTGCATTATTTCTCGCCAGCATAACTTATTCACATGTGGCAGTCCCCCCGAGTTTTGCAGAATTCTTTCACTTCAAACTTATCGTACCGCTCTCCACCCCCTTCACCGTCTGAACTATCCTCTTCGGTGCCTTCAGATTCGGTTGAAGATGCCGAGGTCGACTTGCCCTTGCTGGATGCAGGATTGTTTTCCAGTTCCGGTGGGATTTTGTGCTGTACTGAAGGGAGCTCAATTGCAGGCTCTTCCACAGGCTGCACTTCATCAACTACTTCATCTCCAGCTATTATACCCCCTGAATCACCAGCGGTTACGTTCTTTGGCCTTGGTTGTGGCTTCTTTTGTGTCTTCTTTCTTGTGGTCTTTTTTCGATTTGCCATCTGTGTTGCTCATGGGAGAAAACAATTCAAAGTTAGACAGTGCTCCTTGAAAAACAATAAAACTAAACTACATTTAAAGATTACACATGTCAAATCTTTGACATCAATAAACCCTTTTAAACATAATCAAGCATGATAGCCAACAGACACATATAAAGTGTGCTTGAAATAAGCTCCTCTTTGAGAAAACTAGCCTTTCATTCCAAAACAATTCATATAACACAATTAAAAGCCAACAACGTCACAACAGAAACTTATCAACAAAATTCCTATAACGTTTCAGCTAGATATTTACGTAGATCCACTATTTGACCAGAAATAAAACTATCAATTATATATGCATCAACACAGAAATAAAATTAAATGAATGATCATTAGTGCTTAGACTCACAAACCGAGACATGGATACAGAATAGCATGCATACAGAATTCACACAATGCTGCTAATTCACACAATGGTAAGGCCTAAAAATATTTAATATTTAATTTTACATCCAAAATTTGATGATCAAAATGTATAATTTGATGATCAAAATGTGTCACACTTCAAGTAAAGTGAAGTATGACACTAAATAAAAATTTCTAAAAGCCTTCCATGAGCGAACGAAGCATATTGAAGTTGATTGCCATTTTGTTTGTGATTTAATTCAGTTTCGTGAGATAGTTGTTTACCATATTCGTACTACTGAGCAACATGTTGATCTTTTTACCAAGGCTCTTGGTAGACGTACATATCAGGACTTGATTGGCAAGATGGGCATTCGGGATCCACATGCTCCATCTTGAGGAGGAGTGTTAAGGAAGGAAGATGTTTTCCATCTTAATTAGGATTGTATAAGGAAACTAGACCCTTTCCTTCTGTAATTATGTTATTGTACATTATTTCCACATCGCTAGATTTGTAGCCTAGGTAGACATAGCATCCATATTGTAAACTTTCTGATGAATGAACACACACATACAAATTTACCCGAATATCTTTGATACAATTCTCCAATTCTACAGATGATCAATGTCGTAACATCACAACAACAAAGTTACTTCAAGAATAACCGACTTGAGGATCTGTCCAGAACTCTCCTCCTGTACTATACCAATTTTGTTTCATCCCCAGAAGATTATTTCCCGATATGCAACACTGACTATTACAGAAAAACCCACAGTTAACCACGATCTTCATTACATCTCCCGGGATATCCCTCCCAAGCAACACCCAAGGCCTCTAAGGCCAAGGAACTTCAGAAGAATGATCTTGAGCAACTGTCCTTTCGCTCGGAAATTCAAGGAGAATAATCTTGTTCTTGAAAAGATCGATCGCGAGCAGCTCAAACGACGGAGGCAAGTGCATTTCTCTTTTATGGTGGATGGTGCTCTATATGAGAGAATGGCAAGGCAAGGTCTGCAACATGTTCAGAATTTCAGAGCGAGAAGTATGGTGTTTTGAAACCTTGAATAGGTTCAAGAAGATTGAAAACTTCACTGAAAAAGTTGCTACATGTTCAGAGCTTAAACAAACGGCAATATAGATGAGTTTGAAGCTGATGATGAGCACTGCTTCAAGTAGTTTTTTAACCTCTGCTAAATTTTGAGAACTATTTGCAAAACCATTAGAGCTCAAATGGCATTCCAAGCATTGATTTTATAGAATTTAGGGACTGTATGGAAGTTTGATTGCTCTGTATTGATGTTTGTCACTTACTTTATCACCTCTTTAACTCCTTGAATTCGAAACATATTGTTGCTCGATCGGTTACATTTTGTATTTCGTTTGAAATTTCTTTTCATTTCTCTTTTCTTTTAGGGCCATGGAATTGCTTTTTTTTCTTTTTTTTCAAGGGTCTAAAATCATACTTTTTGGACTTATAAAAAGTATAAAATACAATTTATTCCAAATTTTAGATATCTACGAATATTATGTACCCTGAGTCCACAAAAATCACACAAAATCTAATTTAACAAACTCAACATATATCCATACCATTCAAAATGCAAACATAAAAGAATCTTGGATCCCGAAAGTGAAAATGAAGCACTTTGATGTTTCATTATTATTAATGTTTTTTTTCAAACAACACTTCTTATTAATACTGAACAGAATATATTACATGTTTTGCCAGTTGAAGTCACCCGTCATAATTGAGATGCTAAGGTCTTGAATTTGATCCCCCATCAACACTTTCTGAAGAATCAATGATATAGTCCAGATAGTAATGGATTTAAAACCCTTCTCTGCTGCTTTCTTGAGTCCTTGTATGATTGCAGCTAACTGCACTTCTAAAGAGTTTAATAAAATCCCCCATCATCAAGGCTAGGAAACTTATCCAAAACCTCAGAAGCCGCAATCCAATCCCGAACATGATTTATAGAGCCTCTAATGGGATTACCATGCACACAAGCAATACCTAAAGAGTTTTGGAACTCATCCATTACCTTGACTATTATACCATATCTCGTCGCCTCAACTATTTCAAAATTAATAACCGAGGACTATAACAACGCTAATCCCACTACCAACACCTTCTGGACTCATCATCAAAATAAGAAGACATTCCATTTTCCAATAACCTCAGAACTCGATTTTGTTTCCATCAAGAAAAAAATCCCAGGTTTTCAGAAATTGACCAGCCGATTTAGATGATTCTGAGCCAGAGGGCGGCTGAACCTTTGGCAATTCCAACTTAGGAACCTCATGGCGCCTGCGATGGTTGTTTCGGGACAACCATCGACAAACCCACAACATTTTCACTGGAATCATAATCAGAAGTTACATTTATATTGACATATCTATAAGACCTGGAAAATTCTTCTCTGTACGAACATCCTGCATCCTATCTGAAACAACTTTGATTTCCATTGCTGGATGTTCTTCTACATTCTGATTTCCATACTTCATTTTATTGGTAGACGGATAATTTTAATCTCGTATCCTGACCCCTATTCGTCTTTCTTCCTCGTCCATTCATGTTGCAGCTGCCGACACCAATCTGGTTCCTGTAGTGCGTTGTTTCTTCATTTGAGGCATCACTATTGATTCTGCAGCGGAGTCTGATGTATTCCTCTTTGTCGGAACATCAATTGGATGAATCTCAAGCTTATAATTTTTGGACCTAGGAATGGACTCCAAAACTTGTTGTGTTTCTTCATAAAGCCCATGTTGATTTTTATTCTGAACTGTATCTTGTTTGACTTTCTCTGCATTGAGGCCCAACCCGTTTGTAAATAATGCCAATGAACTTGAATGGTTGGAGTCATTTCTGGAACCATCTTTTTTCCTTCGGTCTCCATGTGGTTTGCCACGTGTGTAATTGGTGCTTCTTGAGCATGCCGCGTGTCCTTTGCATGCCGCCCACTTACTTGTTGTGTACCGGATCTACTTTCCCGGTTGGCGACTGGGCTACACACGCCGCCCCTGCCTCCGCCTCATGTTCTGGACGCTTTCTCACTCTCCATATTTTTGTAGACTTAGATCCCTTTCCTGCATCCCTTGTTTGCTTATTTCTGTTAATTGCATCTTGATTCCGTTCTTCTTATGGTTTGTGTTCCGATGGCATATTCTGGTTCCTCCGCGGTTGAATTCCAATCTTTGATTTCCTTGGAACTTTGATTTGCGTGTTTATGTTTACAATTGATGACATCTGAATGCTCTGATGATATCCATATTCTTGATTCTTTAAGTTGTCTGCCACTATTACGGTGGTATGAATTGCCGTTCCTAACCCAGCTATCTCGACTTCCTCATCCAAACAGAGACGGCTCCTTGTCAGATTAACATAGGAATGAATAGGTTTTTTGTATTTGGAAACTTAGATTAGGTAGATTTGATTGGATGTTTAGGTAGAAGAGTTAAAGTCTGGAGGCATGTTTCTCTGGCCTTCCCTCATCATCCCACTCTTCAAAATAATCACTCATCACATGATAGTCCATTCTTTCCAAAAAATAATAAACATGACAACATAATTCAAATTTCTTCTCCAATCATAAACAACATAATAATGATCGAAAATAACATATATTTCTATAACTCAAATTTTCATTGAATCATAAATAACACAAGATAGTTTGGGCTTCCACAACCACATAGGCTGGCCACTTCTAAAGTCGCTCAGATCCATTCGAAAATCCAAACTCTTTTTAATAAGAAACACTATTAAGAATGAAAACCACAAAATATTCTCCCTACACCGATGGCCACATTGCACTCCTCGGTAAACAATTCCCTACTAGCATTAACAATAGACACTGAAAGACGATGCATATTAATAAAACTAATTGTCTCTACTACAACACTTCTCACATTCAATGGTGCATACTCGGGATTATTGAATGCTGCCACCAAACTAGGCGAATCGGTGAGAATGCGGATCGGATGATTAGATACTAGGACCGCCGCTTTGATTGCTCTCAAACAAGCCATTGCTTCAGCTTGGAAAGTTGAACCACAAGAGAAATAATCTGAGCCAGTGTTTCGCATTGTTTCTCTATTCAATCGCCTGACAATGGACCATGATGTAGTTGCTAACATGCATATGCTGCAAAACGACGCGTAGTATTTAACTACGGTAATTGAATTATCCATGGTATTTCTAGACTCCCCCAAAGATCTCAATTACGATCTGCCCGAGTGCCCTCAATAGCCTTTCTACAACTGACCCTTTGATGTTTATGAGTTTAGAGGCACATCTCTACCCTCACACTATATATAAATTTTTATCTTACACAAATTTCGGTAGTTTGACTGTCGTGTTTGCTAGCCACGTAAATGTCACACATGGCAAACCACTACGGGTCAGTCAAATATCAAACTCGTCATGATGACTTCTAAGTCATCTTCCTTGGTGTGAGGATCGTGGGCCTGGTGATCCGGTCAACGGCCCAAGCGGCTGGTCAAGCATCAGCCCAGCAGGCCCGTCAATGTCAAGGGGAAGGGGGATAAAGGCAAGAGAAGCCAGGCCCAACATGAGCCCACTGATCAGCCTTAAACCCTATGAGGAAGAACCTTGGATGAGGGTATAAGAGGAAGACAGAAGGTAAGTTCACAACACTACTGTAGACATAGATCTCAAACACTGTCAAAGAGCTAACTTTTGCATCGGAGCGGGACGGCTGTCGCCCTCCCCGCGCTGACTTTGCCTTTACTTGTTCACCCGCAGGTTAGCCGTCGACAGCTCTATTCAAGGAGAAGTCCGTGTTCTTGGCTGTAACATTGGCGCCGTCTGTGGGGATCCTTGTTATTCCTACAGCTCACGCACTCAATCGATGAGTGGAGAAACCAGCAGTCAGATCCCGCCCCTGACCGATCTGACGGGGCGCGAGGACGATAAAGATGAAGAACTGGACCAGTACTCGGTCAGGAACCCTGCCACTCGCCGGCTATCGAACCAAGTGGTGGGCCCGGAGTCAACGCCGACCCCCGGCCTGGGGGAGACAAAGGAGAGCATGGATCTGCTTCAGCGCATCGTCAACTCCCAAGAGCGCATGGCCATCCAGATCCACGAGCTCCAAAGCCTGAGCACCAGAGCGGGAAAGATCACTCCGAAGCACCTATTCCAAGGCGTCGGCGCGATGAAGCAGAATATGCCCGAGCCATCAGAACCACAGGCGAAGGGCGTGGAGGCAAACCCCATTCCGGTCACCCAAGGAGATGTAGACTCCGACGAAGATGAGGATCCAGAGCAGGTGTGAGCGACCTCATACATCCACATTCTGAAAGTCCCACCGCGAGTTCCCGTTCACAGGCGTCTTGCCGTGAACTGGACCCCGCCGGAGGGAGAGAAGCGCCGAGGAAGCCCATTCACCCGGTCAGTGATGGATTTCGTAGCCGATTCGAAGATCTGTATCCCCCCCAAACTTGGGGTCATACGATGGTTGACGGATCTAGCCGACCACATCCACACCTTCACGACGTTAATGTCAATGTACAGCACCCCCGAGCCAATCTGGTGCCGGGCGTTCGCCACCACCCTCAAGGAGGCGGCGAGGTTGTGGTTTGTCAACCTGAAAAACGACAGTATCTCCATCTTCGCGAAGTTGGAGGATCTTTTCCTGATGCGGTTTATGCAGAAGCAGAAGTTTGCTCTCACCACACAGGATGTACTGCGGATCAGGCAATGATCGGGCGAATCGCTCATGGACTACTACGAGCGTTTCATCACCGAGTGCAACAAGGTGGAGGATAGGTTGGACGAGAAGTGGCTGGTCGAGATCTTCGTGCAAGGGTTGACCCACACCCTCCTGAAGGTCCAGCTGTCGAAGAAGCCTGTTTTCACGTTGTACGAGCTCCAAAGATATAACCTCTGGAGGGGAGTCGAGAAAGGACAAGTCGAGTGGGTCAGTGAAGGACCGGCTGGGTAGCAGAGAAGAATCAGCGAAGGACAGGTCTTTCACGCCTCTGACTAAGACCCCTAAGCAGATTTTCATGGTCGTGGCGGATCAGGGAGTTCTTCCGGTCCCTCGCAAGATGAAGTTGCCACCTTCCAAGAGGGACATGAGCCTTTATTGCGACTACCACGAGGATCACGGCCACGACACCAACGAATGCATACACCTCAAAAGAGCCATTGAAGCCTGTCTCAAGCGGGGACATCTCAAGAAGTATGCCAAGGAGACGCGGGAGTACAACAGGGAAGAGTACTCATCCCGATCAGGTGAATATCGGCCCGAACGAGGAAGAGAACGAGGAAGTGAATGGCCAAGTGATCAGTCGACAAGACACAGATCCAAAGAGGTTGCTCGAGCCGAGAAGAAGGAAGAGTCGGGAAAGAGGCGAAGGTATGAGGACACTTCCTCGCAGGATGAAGAACCGACCGCTCCCACCGGCGCGATACTCTCGATCATCGGAGGAAACGCGGAAGGGGGGAACAGAGTCTCAAAGGAAGGTGCGCTGCCGCAAGACGCCCGAGCCGACACCAATGTCAAGGAGGCTGACGTCGGAAGAAGTGATCACCTTCAGTTCCGAGGATCCTATCCCAGACCGACCCGCGGGAGGTGATGTCGTGGTCATCACGGTGCAAATCATGGACAAGTTGGTACACCGCGCCTACGTCGACGGTGGCAGTTCGGCGGAGATCATGTATTGGCATTGTTTCGAGAAGTTGGATGAGAACACGCGCAAGGGATTGGTCCCGACGGCCACGCCGGTAGACTTTGCGGACCGGACTGTCTGGCCAGAAGGAATCATCAACCTGCCGGTGGCGATCGGGATGGCCCCCCGCAGAAAAATCGTGGACCTTGAGTTCATCGTAATCAAGGCGCACATCCCCTACAACTTGATACTCGGCAGGTCAGCACTTGCAGCCTTGAAGGGGATCGTTTCCACCCTCTATCTCTTATTGAAATTCCCCATGAGGGAAGGAATAGCGACGGTGCGAGGTGATCAGCAGAAGGCGAGAGAATGCCATCGAGTGGCCCTCAGAAAGAGGAAACACCCCGGAGAAATGAGGTATGAACAAGGCACACTTCTCCTCATCCTAAATTACAGTCAGAACAAGTCACCAATAAAAATTGTAATGAAGTATTCCATATTCATCTTCAAGAATAATATGATATACATACTTAATGCAGAAACATATAGTAATGACTAGGGATGGTGATGTAATGTAATTACCTCATCACTACTGCTGTCGTCGGAGTCACTAGGAAACCCTTCGGAATCTGCAAGTGCATCTATTTTTCTTTGCTCGGCTCTAAACAACTTCAAATTATCCTCCAAAGATTGAGGATTTAGATGGTCAGGGAGACTGACTTTCAGGGTTGATGCAAAGTGACTCATTGATTCACCAACATATCGCAAGAGAGCAACATCGTATCGAGGTGCTTCGCAACGCTGTTTTTTCTGACGGTGCAGTCAAGATGAACTCTCCTTTTTAGCACGTCGTTTATTGGCAAATGACAGAATCCCTTCTCCAACCTGAGCCCCACGATGGGTGCCTCTCCATTTGCCTGGGCGATCTTCTTTCTTTGTGGCTTTCACCAATATGTCCTCTTCATCTTTGAGAACAAGATTTCCAGACAACAACTCCTCATTATACATTTCCTGCATAACAAATTTTGATGCAACAATAACGTTATGGCACAAGAGTTTGATTGTATGTCATATACAATATATACAAATTACAGGATAGCCAACATGTACTTACAATAGTTGGAGCGAGTTTCTCAACTCTACTTGTGTTGAACACATAGCTCCCGTCCTTTAGTTTCTTTTTTGTTAGCCTCCAGAAAAACCATAGATCTGTCAGGGTAGAATTTCTTCCCCTCCATCTGAATTTTAGCTTCTAGTTTGCTTAACCCTTGTTCCATTAGCCGTAAGAGCTCTTTGGTCTTGTTCTCAACTCTGAGTCTTTCCACAATGTTTCGATTCCCCACACTCCCAGTATGATGGGTAAAATCCTTGTTCAGAGAACGTTCTCTCGCTTTGTCAGCTTTGAAGTGGAAGTTGAAAATGAAAATGAATGTTAGTAATGAAATAATTCAGAAGCAATCTATTTGAATACAATCAATTCCACATCGTACCTTGAAATCCGCCGTCGATCTATGGCGCACAAACTTGTCCCACTCCTCTTCATCCATCCACTTGTACTTCTCCCATGGAACAGCTCCATCCTCATTTTTGTGGATGTACCGTTTTGCAATCTTAGATTTCCAATTCCGCCAAGAGTCACTAGCATGCGTGTAAACCTCTTTCTTCAACTTCTTGAGCTGCTCAGGAGTTAGTTTTGTCTGAATATCGAAGCTCATCTACATCCAGACAATTATATTAGTGTGTAAAATTATGTTTGGGACAAGTGAGTGGTTACATGAAAGAATAACAAGTAATAGTTGAAAGATCACCTGAATATCTTTCCATGCCTCATTCTTAACATCTTCAGGTACCTTACGCCAATCTGTCCAGGTTCCAAATCTAATTCGGCGCCGAAAGGCATAGGAGCAATATGATACCTATTTATTGTGTTTTGTCTTCGGCAGCAGTGTTCGCCTACTGAATCTCATCTTGATAGGTGCATTATTTCTCGCCAGCATAACTTATTCACATGTGGCAGTCCCCCCGAGTTTTGCAGAATTCTTTCACTTCAAACTTATCGTACCGCTCTCCACCCCCTTCACCGTCTGAACTATCCTCTTCGGTGCCTTCAGATTCGGTTGAAGATGCCGAGGTCGACTTGCCCTTGCTGGATGCAGGATTGTTTTCCAGTTCCGGTGGGATTTTGTGCTGTACTGAAGGGAGCTCAATTGCAGGCTCTTCCACAGGCTGCACTTCATCAACTACTTCATCTCCAGCTATTATACCCCCTGAATCACCAGCGGTTACGTTCTTTGGCCTTGGTTGTGGCTTCTTTTGTGTCTTCTTTCTTGTGGTCTTTTTTCGATTTGCCATCTGTGTTGCTCATGGGAGAAAACAATTCAAAGTTAGACAGTGCTCCTTGAAAAACAATAAAACTAAACTACATTTAAAGATTACACATGTCAAATCTTTGACATCAATAAACCCTTTTAAACATAATCAAGCATGATAGCCAACAGACACATATAAAGTGTGCTTGAAATAAGCTCCTCTTTGAGAAAACTAGCCTTTCATTCCAAAACAATTCATATAACACAATTAAAAGCCAACAACGTCACAACAGAAACTTATCAACAAAATTCCTATAACGTTTCAGCTAGATATTTACGTAGATCCACTATTTGACCAGAAATAAAACTATCAATTATATATGCATCAACACAGAAATAAAATTAAATGAATGATCATTAGTGCTTAGACTCACAAACCGAGACATGGATACAGAATAGCATGCATACAGAATTCACACAATGCTGCTAATTCACACAATGGTAAGGCCTAAAAATATTTAATATTTAATTTTACATCCAAAATTTGATGATCAAAATGTATAATTTGATGATCAAAATGTGTCACACTTCAAGTAAAGTGAAGTATGACACTAAATAAAAATTTCTAAAAGCCTTCCATGAGCGAACGAAGCATATTGAAGTTGATTGCCATTTTGTTTGTGATTTAATTCAGTTTCGTGAGATAGTTGTTTACCATATTCGTACTACTGAGCAACATGTTGATCTTTTTACCAAGGCTCTTGGTAGACGTACATATCAGGACTTGATTGGCAAGATGGGCATTCGGGATCCACATGCTCCATCTTGAGGAGGAGTGTTAAGGAAGGAAGATGTTTTCCATCTTAATTAGGATTGTATAAGGAAACTAGACCCTTTCCTTCTGTAATTATGTTATTGTACATTATTTCCACATCGCTAGATTTGTAGCCTAGGTAGACATAGCATCCATATTGTAAACTTTCTGATGAATGAACACACACATACAAATTTACCCGAATATCTTTGATACAATTCTCCAATTCTACAGATGATCAATGTCGTAACATCACAACAACAAAGTTACTTCAAGAATAACCGACTTGAGGATCTGTCCAGAACTCTCCTCCTGTACTATACCAATTTTGTTTCATCCCCAGAAGATTATTTCCCGATATGCAACACTGACTATTACAGAAAAACCCACAGTTAACCACGATCTTCATTACATCTCCCGGGATATCCCTCCCAAGCAACACCCAAGGCCTCTAAGGCCAAGGAACTTCAGAAGAATGATCTTGAGCAACTGTCCTTTCGCTCGGAAATTCAAGGAGAATAATCTTGTTCTTGAAAAGATCGATCGCGAGCAGCTCAAACGACGGAGGCAAGTGCATTTCTCTTTTATGGTGGATGGTGCTCTATATGAGAGAATGGCAAGGCAAGGTCTGCAACATGTTCAGAATTTCAGAGCGAGAAGTATGGTGTTTTGAAACCTTGAATAGGTTCAAGAAGATTGAAAACTTCACTGAAAAAGTTGCTACATGTTCAGAGCTTAAACAAACGGCAATATAGATGAGTTTGAAGCTGATGATGAGCACTGCTTCAAGTAGTTTTTTAACCTCTGCTAAATTTTGAGAACTATTTGCAAAACCATTAGAGCTCAAATGGCATTCCAAGCATTGATTTTATAGAATTTAGGGACTGTATGGAAGTTTGATTGCTCTGTATTGATGTTTGTCACTTACTTTATCACCTCTTTAACTCCTTGAATTCGAAACATATTGTTGCTCGATCGGTTACATTTTGTATTTCGTTTGAAATTTCTTTTCATTTCTCTTTTCTTTTAGGGCCATGGAATTGCTTTTTTTTCTTTTTTTTCAAGGGTCTAAAATCATACTTTTTGGACTTATAAAAAGTATAAAATACAATTTATTCCAAATTTTAGATATCTACGAATATTATGTACCCTGAGTCCACAAAAATCACACAAAATCTAATTTAACAAACTCAACATATATCCATACCATTCAAAATGCAAACATAAAAGAATCTTGGATCCCGAAAGTGAAAATGAAGCACTTTGATGTTTCATTATTATTAATGTTTTTTTTCAAACAACACTTCTTATTAATACTGAACAGAATATATTACATGTTTTGCCAGTTGAAGTCACCCGTCATAATTGAGATGCTAAGGTCTTGAATTTGATCCCCCATCAACACTTTCTGAAGAATCAATGATATAGTCCAGATAGTAATGGATTTAAAACCCTTCTCTGCTGCTTTCTTGAGTCCTTGTATGATTGCAGCTAACTGCACTTCTAAAGAGTTTAATAAAATCCCCCATCATCAAGGCTAGGAAACTTATCCAAAACCTCAGAAGCCGCAATCCAATCCCGAACATGATTTATAGAGCCTCTAATGGGATTACCATGCACACAAGCAATACCTAAAGAGTTTTGGAACTCATCCATTACCTTGACTATTATACCATATCTCGTCGCCTCAACTATTTCAAAATTAATAACCGAGGACTATAACAACGCTAATCCCACTACCAACACCTTCTGGACTCATCATCAAAATAAGAAGACATTCCATTTTCCAATAACCTCAGAACTCGATTTTGTTTCCATCAAGAAAAAAATCCCAGGTTTTCAGAAATTGACCAGCCGATTTAGATGATTCTGAGCCAGAGGGCGGCTGAACCTTTGGCAATTCCAACTTAGGAACCTCATGGCGCCTGCGATGGTTGTTTCGGGACAACCATCGACAAACCCACAACATTTTCACTGGAATCATAATCAGAAGTTACATTTATATTGACATATCTATAAGACCTGGAAAATTCTTCTCTGTACGAACATCCTGCATCCTATCTGAAACAACTTTGATTTCCATTGCTGGATGTTCTTCTACATTCTGATTTCCATACTTCATTTTATTGGTAGACGGATAATTTTAATCTCGTATCCTGACCCCTATTCGTCTTTCTTCCTCGTCCATTCATGTTGCAGCTGCCGACACCAATCTGGTTCCTGTAGTGCGTTGTTTCTTCATTTGAGGCATCACTATTGATTCTGCAGCGGAGTCTGATGTATTCCTCTTTGTCGGAACATCAATTGGATGAATCTCAAGCTTATAATTTTTGGACCTAGGAATGGACTCCAAAACTTGTTGTGTTTCTTCATAAAGCCCATGTTGATTTTTATTCTGAACTGTATCTTGTTTGACTTTCTCTGCATTGAGGCCCAACCCGTTTGTAAATAATGCCAATGAACTTGAATGGTTGGAGTCATTTCTGGAACCATCTTTTTTCCTTCGGTCTCCATGTGGTTTGCCACGTGTGTAATTGGTGCTTCTTGAGCATGCCGCGTGTCCTTTGCATGCCGCCCACTTACTTGTTGTGTACCGGATCTACTTTCCCGGTTGGCGACTGGGCTACACACGCCGCCCCTGCCTCCGCCTCATGTTCTGGACGCTTTCTCACTCTCCATATTTTTGTAGACTTAGATCCCTTTCCTGCATCCCTTGTTTGCTTATTTCTGTTAATTGCATCTTGATTCCGTTCTTCTTATGGTTTGTGTTCCGATGGCATATTCTGGTTCCTCCGCGGTTGAATTCCAATCTTTGATTTCCTTGGAACTTTGATTTGCGTGTTTATGTTTACAATTGATGACATCTGAATGCTCTGATGATATCCATATTCTTGATTCTTTAAGTTGTCTGCCACTATTACGGTGGTATGAATTGCCGTTCCTAACCCAGCTATCTCGACTTCCTCATCCAAACAGAGACGGCTCCTTGTCAGATTAACATAGGAATGAATAGGTTTTTTGTATTTGGAAACTTAGATTAGGTAGATTTGATTGGATGTTTAGGTAGAAGAGTTAAAGTCTGGAGGCATGTTTCTCTGGCCTTCCCTCATCATCCCACTCTTCAAAATAATCACTCATCACATGATAGTCCATTCTTTCCAAAAAATAATAAACATGACAACATAATTCAAATTTCTTCTCCAATCATAAACAACATAATAATGATCGAAAATAACATATATTTCTATAACTCAAATTTTCATTGAATCATAAATAACACAAGATAGTTTGGGCTTCCACAACCACATAGGCTGGCCACTTCTAAAGTCGCTCAGATCCATTCGAAAATCCAAACTCTTTTTAATAAGAAACACTATTAAGAATGAAAACCACAAAATATTCTCCCTACACCGATGGCCACATTGCACTCCTCGGTAAACAATTCCCTACTAGCATTAACAATAGACACTGAAAGACGATGCATATTAATAAAACTAATTGTCTCTACTACAACACTTCTCACATTCAATGGTGCATACTCGGGATTATTGAATGCTGCCACCAAACTAGGCGAATCGGTGAGAATGCGGATCGGATGATTAGATACTAGGACCGCCGCTTTGATTGCTCTCAAACAAGCCATTGCTTCAGCTTGGAAAGTTGAACCACAAGAGAAATAATCTGAGCCAGTGTTTCGCATTGTTTCTCTATTCAATCGCCTGACAATGGACCATGATGTAGTTGCTAACATGCATATGCTGCAAAACGACGCGTAGTATTTAACTACGGTAATTGAATTATCCATGGTATTTCTAGACTCCCCCAAAGATCTCAATTACGATCTGCCCGAGTGCCCTCAATAGCCTTTCTACAACTGACCCTTTGATGTTTATGAGTTTAGAGGCACATCTCTACCCTCACACTATATATAAATTTTTATCTTACACAAATTTCGGTAGTTTGACTGTCGTGTTTGCTAGCCACGTAAATGTCACACATGGCAAACCACTACGGGTCAGTCAAATATCAAACTCGTCATGATGACTTCTAAGTCATCTTCCTTGGTGTGAGGATCGTGGGCCTGGTGATCCGGTCAACGGCCCAAGCGGCTGGTCAAGCATCAGCCCAGCAGGCCCGTCAATGTCAAGGGGAAGGGGGATAAAGGCAAGAGAAGCCAGGCCCAACATGAGCCCACTGATCAGCCTTAAACCCTATGAGGAAGAACCTTGGATGAGGGTATAAGAGGAAGACAGAAGGTAAGTTCACAACACTACTGTAGACATAGATCTCAAACACTGTCAAAGAGCTAACTTTTGCATCGGAGCGGGACGGCTGTCGCCCTCCCCGCGCTGACTTTGCCTTTACTTGTTCACCCGCAGGTTAGCCGTCGACAGCTCTATTCAAGGAGAAGTCCGTGTTCTTGGCTGTAACATTGGCGCCGTCTGTGGGGATCCTTGTTATTCCTACAGCTCACGCACTCAATCGATGAGTGGAGAAACCAGCAGTCAGATCCCGCCCCTGACCGATCTGACGGGGCGCGAGGACGATAAAGATGAAGAACTGGACCAGTACTCGGTCAGGAACCCTGCCACTCGCCGGCTATCGAACCAAGTGGTGGGCCCGGAGTCAACGCCGACCCCCGGCCTGGGGGAGACAAAGGAGAGCATGGATCTGCTTCAGCGCATCGTCAACTCCCAAGAGCGCATGGCCATCCAGATCCACGAGCTCCAAAGCCTGAGCACCAGAGCGGGAAAGATCACTCCGAAGCACCTATTCCAAGGCGTCGGCGCGATGAAGCAGAATATGCCCGAGCCATCAGAACCACAGGCGAAGGGCGTGGAGGCAAACCCCATTCCGGTCACCCAAGGAGATGTAGACTCCGACGAAGATGAGGATCCAGAGCAGGTGTGAGCGACCTCATACATCCACATTCTGAAAGTCCCACCGCGAGTTCCCGTTCACAGGCGTCTTGCCGTGAACTGGACCCCGCCGGAGGGAGAGAAGCGCCGAGGAAGCCCATTCACCCGGTCAGTGATGGATTTCGTAGCCGATTCGAAGATCTGTATCCCCCCCAAACTTGGGGTCATACGATGGTTGACGGATCTAGCCGACCACATCCACACCTTCACGACGTTAATGTCAATGTACAGCACCCCCGAGCCAATCTGGTGCCGGGCGTTCGCCACCACCCTCAAGGAGGCGGCGAGGTTGTGGTTTGTCAACCTGAAAAACGACAGTATCTCCATCTTCGCGAAGTTGGAGGATCTTTTCCTGATGCGGTTTATGCAGAAGCAGAAGTTTGCTCTCACCACACAGGATGTACTGCGGATCAGGCAATGATCGGGCGAATCGCTCATGGACTACTACGAGCGTTTCATCACCGAGTGCAACAAGGTGGAGGATAGGTTGGACGAGAAGTGGCTGGTCGAGATCTTCGTGCAAGGGTTGACCCACACCCTCCTGAAGGTCCAGCTGTCGAAGAAGCCTGTTTTCACGTTGTACGAGCTCCAAAGATATAACCTCTGGAGGGGAGTCGAGAAAGGACAAGTCGAGTGGGTCAGTGAAGGACCGGCTGGGTAGCAGAGAAGAATCAGCGAAGGACAGGTCTTTCACGCCTCTGACTAAGACCCCTAAGCAGATTTTCATGGTCGTGGCGGATCAGGGAGTTCTTCCGGTCCCTCGCAAGATGAAGTTGCCACCTTCCAAGAGGGACATGAGCCTTTATTGCGACTACCACGAGGATCACGGCCACGACACCAACGAATGCATACACCTCAAAAGAGCCATTGAAGCCTGTCTCAAGCGGGGACATCTCAAGAAGTATGCCAAGGAGACGCGGGAGTACAACAGGGAAGAGTACTCATCCCGATCAGGTGAATATCGGCCCGAACGAGGAAGAGAACGAGGAAGTGAATGGCCAAGTGATCAGTCGACAAGACACAGATCCAAAGAGGTTGCTCGAGCCGAGAAGAAGGAAGAGTCGGGAAAGAGGCGAAGGTATGAGGACACTTCCTCGCAGGATGAAGAACCGACCGCTCCCACCGGCGCGATACTCTCGATCATCGGAGGAAACGCGGAAGGGGGGAACAGAGTCTCAAAGGAAGGTGCGCTGCCGCAAGACGCCCGAGCCGACACCAATGTCAAGGAGGCTGACGTCGGAAGAAGTGATCACCTTCAGTTCCGAGGATCCTATCCCAGACCGACCCGCGGGAGGTGATGTCGTGGTCATCACGGTGCAAATCATGGACAAGTTGGTACACCGCGCCTACGTCGACGGTGGCAGTTCGGCGGAGATCATGTATTGGCATTGTTTCGAGAAGTTGGATGAGAACACGCGCAAGGGATTGGTCCCGACGGCCACGCCGGTAGACTTTGCGGACCGGACTGTCTGGCCAGAAGGAATCATCAACCTGCCGGTGGCGATCGGGATGGCCCCCCGCAGAAAAATCGTGGACCTTGAGTTCATCGTAATCAAGGCGCACATCCCCTACAACTTGATACTCGGCAGGTCAGCACTTGCAGCCTTGAAGGGGATCGTTTCCACCCTCTATCTCTTATTGAAATTCCCCATGAGGGAAGGAATAGCGACGGTGCGAGGTGATCAGCAGAAGGCGAGAGAATGCCATCGAGTGGCCCTCAGAAAGAGGAAACACCCCGGAGAAATGAGGTATGAACAAGGCACACTTCTCCTCATCCTAAATTACAGTCAGAACAAGTCACCAATAAAAATTGTAATGAAGTATTCCATATTCATCTTCAAGAATAATATGATATACATACTTAATGCAGAAACATATAGTAATGACTAGGGATGGTGATGTAATGTAATTACCTCATCACTACTGCTGTCGTCGGAGTCACTAGGAAACCCTTCGGAATCTGCAAGTGCATCTATTTTTCTTTGCTCGGCTCTAAACAACTTCAAATTATCCTCCAAAGATTGAGGATTTAGATGGTCAGGGAGACTGACTTTCAGGGTTGATGCAAAGTGACTCATTGATTCACCAACATATCGCAAGAGAGCAACATCGTATCGAGGTGCTTCGCAACGCTGTTTTTTCTGACGGTGCAGTCAAGATGAACTCTCCTTTTTAGCACGTCGTTTATTGGCAAATGACAGAATCCCTTCTCCAACCTGAGCCCCACGATGGGTGCCTCTCCATTTGCCTGGGCGATCTTCTTTCTTTGTGGCTTTCACCAATATGTCCTCTTCATCTTTGAGAACAAGATTTCCAGACAACAACTCCTCATTATACATTTCCTGCATAACAAATTTTGATGCAACAATAACGTTATGGCACAAGAGTTTGATTGTATGTCATATACAATATATACAAATTACAGGATAGCCAACATGTACTTACAATAGTTGGAGCGAGTTTCTCAACTCTACTTGTGTTGAACACATAGCTCCCGTCCTTTAGTTTCTTTTTTGTTAGCCTCCAGAAAAACCATAGATCTGTCAGGGTAGAATTTCTTCCCCTCCATCTGAATTTTAGCTTCTAGTTTGCTTAACCCTTGTTCCATTAGCCGTAAGAGCTCTTTGGTCTTGTTCTCAACTCTGAGTCTTTCCACAATGTTTCGATTCCCCACACTCCCAGTATGATGGGTAAAATCCTTGTTCAGAGAACGTTCTCTCGCTTTGTCAGCTTTGAAGTGGAAGTTGAAAATGAAAATGAATGTTAGTAATGAAATAATTCAGAAGCAATCTATTTGAATACAATCAATTCCACATCGTACCTTGAAATCCGCCGTCGATCTATGGCGCACAAACTTGTCCCACTCCTCTTCATCCATCCACTTGTACTTCTCCCATGGAACAGCTCCATCCTCATTTTTGTGGATGTACCGTTTTGCAATCTTAGATTTCCAATTCCGCCAAGAGTCACTAGCATGCGTGTAAACCTCTTTCTTCAACTTCTTGAGCTGCTCAGGAGTTAGTTTTGTCTGAATATCGAAGCTCATCTACATCCAGACAATTATATTAGTGTGTAAAATTATGTTTGGGACAAGTGAGTGGTTACATGAAAGAATAACAAGTAATAGTTGAAAGATCACCTGAATATCTTTCCATGCCTCATTCTTAACATCTTCAGGTACCTTACGCCAATCTGTCCAGGTTCCAAATCTAATTCGGCGCCGAAAGGCATAGGAGCAATATGATACCTATTTATTGTGTTTTGTCTTCGGCAGCAGTGTTCGCCTACTGAATCTCATCTTGATAGGTGCATTATTTCTCGCCAGCATAACTTATTCACATGTGGCAGTCCCCCCGAGTTTTGCAGAATTCTTTCACTTCAAACTTATCGTACCGCTCTCCACCCCCTTCACCGTCTGAACTATCCTCTTCGGTGCCTTCAGATTCGGTTGAAGATGCCGAGGTCAACTTGCCCTTGCTGGATGCAGGATTGTTTTCCAGTTCCGGTGGGATTTTGTGTTGTACTGAAGGGAGCTCAATTGCAGGCTCTTCCACAGGCTGCACTTCATCAACTACTTCATCTCCAGCTATTATACCCCCTGAATCACCAGCGGTTACGTTCTTTGGCCTTGGTTGTGGCTTCTTTTGTGTCTTCTTTCTTGTGGTCTTTTTTCGATTTGCCATCTGTGTTGCTCATGGGAGAAAACAATTCAAAGTTAGACAGTGCTCCTTGAAAAACAATAAAACTAAACTACATTTAAAGATTACACATGTCAAATCTTTGACATCAATAAACCCTTTTAAACATAATCAAGCATGATAGCCAACAGACACATATAAAGTGTGCTTGAAATAAGCTCCTCTTTGAGAAAACTAGCCTTTCATTCCAAAACAATTCATATAACACAATTAAAAGCCAACAACGTCACAACAGAAACTTATCAACAAAATTCCTATAACGTTTCAGCTAGATATTTACGTAGATCCACTATTTGACCAGAAATAAAACTATCAATTATATATGCATTAACACAGAAATAAAATTAAATGAATGATCATTAGTGCTTAGACTCACAAACCGAGACATGGATACAGAATTGCATGCATACAGAATTCACACAATGCTGCTAATTCACACAATGGATATAGAATACAGAATACGGCTGCTAATTCGGGTGCAATGCTGCTCACAAACCGAGACATGGATACAGAATTGCATGCATACAGAATTCACACTATGTTTCATTATTATTAAATTTTTTTTTCAAACAACACTTCTTATTAATATTGAACAGAATATATTACATGTTTTGCCAGTTGAAGTCACCCGTCATAATTGAGATGCTAACGTCTGGAATTTGATCCCCCATCAACACTTTCTGAAGAATCAATGATATAGTCCAGACAGTAATGGATTTAAAACCCTTCTCTGCTGCTTTCTTGAGTCCTTGTATGATTGCAGCTAACTGCACTTCTAAAGAGTTTAATAAAATCCCCCATCATCAAGGCTAGGAAACTTATCCAAAACCTCAGAAGCCGCAATCCAATCCCGAACATGATTTATAGAGCCTCTAATGGGATTACCATGCACAAAAGCAATACCTAAAGAGTTTTGGAACTCATCCATTACCTTGACTATTATTCCATATCTCGTCGCCTCAACTATTTCAAAATTAATAGCCGAGGACCATAACAACGCTAAACCCACTACCAACACCTTCTGGATTTATCAAAAAGGACTCATCATCAAAATAAGAAGACATATTCCATTTTCCAATAACCCCAGGACTCGATTTTGTTTCCATCAAGAAAAAAATCCCAGGTTTTCAGAAATTGACCAGCCGATTTAGATGATTCTGAGCCAGAGGGCGGCTGAACCCTCGGCAATTCCAACTTAGGAACCTCATGGCGCCTGCGATGGTTTTCTCGGGACAACCATCGACAAACCCACAACATTTTCACTGGAATCATAATCAGAAGTTACATTTATATTGACACATCTATAAGACCTGGAAAATTCTTCTCTGTACGAACATCCTGCATCCTATCCGAAACAACTTTGATTTCCATTGCTGGATGTTCTTCTACATTCTGATTTCCATACTTCGTTTTATTGGTAGACGGATAATTTTAATCTCGTATCCTGACCCCTATTCGTCTTTCTTCCTCGTCCATTCATGTTGCAGCTGCCGACACCAATCTGGTTCCTGTAGTGCGTTGTTTCTTCATTTGAGGCATCACTATTGATTCTGCAGCGGAGTCTGATGTATTCCTCTTTGTCGGAACATCAATTGGATGAATCTCAAGCTTATAATTTTTGGACCTAGGAATGGACTCCAAAACTTGTTGTGTTTCTTCATAAAGCCCATGTTGAATTTTATTCTGAACTGTATCTTGTTTGACTTTCTCTGCATTGAGGCCCAACCCGTTTGTAAATAATGCCAATGAACTTGAATGGTTGGAGTCATTTCTGGAACCATCTTTTTTCCTTCGGTCTCCATGTGGTTTGGCACGTGTGTAATTGGTGCTTCTTGAGCATGCCGCGTGTCCTTTGCATGCCGCCCACTTACTTGTTGTGTACCGGATCTACTTTCCTGGTTGGCGACTGGGCTATACGCGCCGCCCCTGCCTCCGCCTCATGTTCTGGACGCTTTCTCACTCTCCATATTTTTGTAGACTTAGATCCCTTTCCTGCATCCCTTGTTTGCTTATTTCTGTTAATTGCATCTTGATTCCGTTCTTCTTATGGTTTGTGTTCCGATGGCATATTCTGGTTCCTCCGCGGTTGAATTCCAATCTTCGATTTCCTTGGAACTTTGATTTGCGTGTTTATGTTTACAATTGATGACATCTGAATGCTCTGATGATATCCATATTCTTGATTCTTTAAGTTTTCTGCCACTATTACGGTGGTATGAATTGCCGTTCCTAACCCAGCTATCTCGACTTCCTCATCCAAACAGAGACGGCTCCTTGTCAGATTAACATTGGAATGAATAGGTTTTTTGTATTTGGAAACTTAGATTAGGTAGATTTGATTGGATGTTTAGGTAGAAGAGTTAAAGTCTGGAGGCATGTTTCTCTGGCCTTCCCTCATCATCCCACTCTTCAAAATCAATCACTCATCACATGATCGTCCATTCTTTCCCAAAAATAGAATCTCTTTGTTCAATTAGCATATATATATTTCTACTACTCAAATTTTCATTCAATTGTATGCATCAACAAATCCTACTTTCTCAAATAATAAACATAACATAATTCAAATTTCTTCTCCAATCATATACAACATAATAATGATCGAAAATAACATATATTTCTAAAACTCAAATTTTCATTGAATCATAAATAACACAAGATAGTTTGGGCTTCCACAACCACATAGGCTGGCCACTTCTAAAGTCGCTCAGATCCATTCGAAAATCCAAACTCTTTTTAATAATAAACACTATTAAGAATGCAAACCACAAAATATTCTCCCTACACCGATGGCCACATTGCATTCCTCGGTAAACAATTCCCTACTAGCATTAACAATAGACACTGAAAGACGATGCATATTAATAAAATTAATTGTCTCTACTACAACACTTCTCACATTCAATGGTGCATACTCGGGATTATTGAATGCTGCCACCAAACTAGGCGAATCGGTGAGAATGTGAATCGGATGATTAGATACTAGGACCGCCGCTTTGATTGCTCTCAAACAAGCCATTGCTTCAGCTTGGAAAGTTGAACCACAAGAGAAATAATCTGAGCCAGTGTTTTGCATTGTTTCTCTATTCGATCGCCTGACAATGGACCATGATGTAGTTGCTACCATGCATATGCTGCAAAACGACGCGTAGTATTTAACTACGGTAAGTGAATTATCCATGGTATTTCTAGACTCCCCCAAAGATCTCGATTACGATCTGCCCGAGTGCTCTCAATAGCCTTTCTACAACTGACCCTTTGATGTTTATGAGTTTAGAGGCAAATCTCCACCCTCACACTATATATAAATTTTTATCTTACACAAATTTCGGTAGTTTGACTGTCATGTTTGCTAGCCACGTAAATGTCACACATGGCAAACCACTACGGGTCAGTCAAATATCAAACTCGTCATGATGACTTCTAAGTCATCTTCCTTGGTGTGACGATCGTGGGCCTGGTGATCCGGTCAACGGCCCAAGCGGCTGGTCAAGCATCAGCCCAGCAGGCCCGTCAATGTCAATGGGAAGGGGGATAGAGGCAAGAGAAGCCAGGCCCAACATAAGCCCACTGATCAGCCTTAAACCCTATGAAGAAGAACCTTGGATGAGGGTATAAGAGGAAGCAGAGGAGGAAGACAGAAGGTAAGTTCACAACACTACTGTAGACATAGATCTCAAACACTGTCAAAGAGCTAACTTTGGCATCGGAGCGGGAACGGCTGTCGCCCTCCCCGCGCTGACTTTGCCTTTACTTGTTCACCCGCAGGTTAGCCGTCGACAGCTCTATTCAAGGAGAAGTCCGTGTTCGTGGCTGTAACATTGGCACCGTCTGTGGGGATCCTTGTTATTCCTACAGCTCACGCACTCAATCGATGAGTGGAGAAACCAGCAGTCAGATCCCGCCCCTGACCGATCTGACGGGGTGCGAGGACGATGAAGATGAAGAACTTGACCAGTACTCGGTCAGGCACCCTGCCACTCGCCGGCTATCGAGCCAAGTGGGGGGCTCGGAGTCAACACCGACCCCCGGCCTGGGGGAGACAAAGGAGAGCATGGATCTGCTTCAGCGCATCGTCAACTCCCAAGAGCGCATGGCCAGCCAGATCCACGAGCTCCAGAGCCTGAGCACCAGAGCGGGAAAGATCACTCTGAAGCGCCTATTCCAAGGCGTCGGCGCGATGAAGCAGAAGATACCCGAGCCATCAGAACCACAGGCGCAGGGCGTGGAGGCAAACCCCATTCCGTTCACCCAAGGAGATGTAGACTCCGGCGAAGATGACTATCCAGAGCAGGTGTGGGCGACCTCATACATCCACAATCTGAAAGTCCCACTGCGAGTTCCCGTTCACAGGCGTCTTGCCGTGAACTGGACCCCGCCAGAGGGAGAGAAGCGCCGAGGAAGCCCATTCACCCGGTCAGTGATGGAGTTTGTAGCCGATTCAAAGATCCGTATCCCCCCGAAATTGGGGTCATACGATGGTTCGATGGATCCGGCCGACCACATCCACACCTTCACGACGTCCATGTCAACGTACAGCACCCTCGAGCCAATCTGGTGCCGGGCGTTAGCCAACCCTCAAAGAGGCGGCGAGGTTGTGGTTTGTCAACCTGGAAAACGACAGTATCTCCATCTTCGCGAAGTTGGAGGATCTTTTCCTGACGCGGTTTATGCAGAAGCAGAAGTTCGCTCTCACCACACAGGATGTACTGCGGATCAGGCAACGATCGGGCGAATCGCTCATGGACTTCTACGAGCGTTTCATCACCGAGTGCAATAAGGTGGAGGATAGGTTGGATGAGAAGTGGCTGGTCGAGATCTTCGTGCAAGGGTTGACCCACACCCTCCTGAAGGTCCAGCTGTCGAAGAAGCCTGTTTTCACGTTGTACGAGCTCCAAAGATATAACCTCTGGAGGGGAGTCGAGGAAGGACAAGTCGAGAGGGTCAGTGAAGGACCGGCTGGGTAGCAGAGAAGAACCAGCGAAGGACAGGTCTTTCACGCCTCTGACTAAGACCCCTAAGCAGATTTTCATGGTCGTGGCGGATCAGGGAGTCCTTCCGGTCCCTCGCAAGATGAAGTTGTCACCATCCAAGAGGGACATGAGCCTTTATTGCGACTACCACGAGGATCACGGCCACAACACCAACAAATGCATACACCTCAAAAGAGCCATTGAAGCCTGTCTCAAGCGGGGACATCTCAAGAAGTATTCCAAGGAGGCGCGGGAGTACAACAGGGAAGAGTACTCATCCCGATCAGGTGAATATCGGCCCGAACGAGGAAGAGAACGAGGAATTGAATGGCCAAGTGATCAGTCGACAAGACACAGATCCAAGGAGGTTGCTCGAGCCGAGAAGAAGGAAGAGTCGGAAAAGAGGCGAAAGTATGAGGACACTTCCTCGCAGGATGAAGAGCTGACCGCTCCCACCGGTGTGATACTCTCGATCATCGGAGGAAACGCGTGGGGGGGGAACGGAGTCTCAAAGGAAGGTGCGCTGCCGCAAGACGCCCGAGCCTACACCAATGTCAAGGAGGCTGACGTCGGAAGAAGTGATCACCTTCAGTTCCGAGGATCCTATCCCGGACCGACCCGCGGGAGGTGATGTCATGGTCATCACGGTGCAAATCATGGACAAGTTGGTACACCGCGCCTACGTCGACGGTGGCAGTTCGGTAGAGATCATGTATTGGCATTGTTTCGAGAAGTTGGATGAGAACACGCGCAAGGGATTGGTCCCGACGGCTACGCCGGCAGACTTTGCGGATTGGACTGTTTGGCCAGAAGGAATCATCAACCTGCCGGTGGCGGTCGGGATGGCCCCCCGCAGAAAAATCGCGGACCTTGAGTTCATCGTAATCAAGGCGCACATCCCCTACAACTTGATACTCGGCAGGTCAGCACTTGCAGCCTTGAAGGGGATCGTTTCCACCCTCCATCTCTTATTGAAATTCCCCATGAGGGAAGGAATAGCGACGGTGCGAGTTGATCAGCAGAAGGCGAGAGAATGCCATCGAGTGGCCCTCAGAAAGAAGAAATACTCCGGGGAGTCGTCCGAGTCGCTGTCGGGCGAGACATCCAGCAGAACGTCGGCTCGGAGGGTGCAAATGGTCAGCTCGAAGAAAAGAACCATCATTGAAGAACTGGGGAGAGAGGTAGAAACTGTACACCTACATGGGGACCACGCGATGCCCATACAGGTTGGAGTGAACGATCCCGAGGAGGTGAAAAGGACTCATCAAAATAAGAAGACATTTTCCATTTTCCAATAACCTCAGGACTCGATTTTGTTTCCATCAAGAAAAAAATCCCAGGTTTTCAGAATTTGACCAGCCGATTTAGATGATTCTGAGCCAGGGGGCGGCTGAACCCTCGGCAATTCCAACTTAGGAACCTCATGGCGCTTGCGATGGTTGTTTCGGGACAACCATCGACAAACCCACAACATTTTCATTGGAATCATAATCAGAAGTTACATTTATTGACACATCTATAAGACCTTGCAAATTCTTCTCTGTACGAACATCCTACATCCTATCCGAAACAACTTTGATTTCCATTGCTGGATGTTCTTCTACATTCTGATTTCCATACTTCATTTTATTGGTAGACGGATAATTTTAATCTCGTATCCTGACCCCTATTCGTCTTTCTTCCTCGTCCATTCATGTTGCAGCTGCCGACACCAATCTGGTTCCTGTAGTGCGTTGTTTCTTCATTTGAGGCATCACTATTGATTCTGCAACGGAGTCTGATGTATTCCTCTTTGTCGGAACATTAATTGGATGAATCTCAAGCTTATAATTTTTGGGCCTAGGAATGGACTCCAAAACTTGTTGTGTTTCTTCATAAAGCCCATGTTGATTTTTATTCTGAACTGTATCTTGTTTGACTTTCTCTGCATTGAGGCCCAACCCGTTTGTAAATAATGCTAATGAACTTGAATGGTTGGAGTCATTTCTGGAACCATCTTTTTTCCTTCGGTCTCCATGTGGTTTGGCACGTGTGTAATTGGTGCTTCTTGAGCATGCCGCGTGTCCTTTGCATGCCGCCCACTTACTTGCTGTGTACCGGATCTACTTTCCTGGTTGGCGACTGGGCTACACGCACCGCCCCTGCCTCCGCCTCATGTTCTGGACGCTTTCTCAACCTCCATATTTTTGTAGACTTAGATCCCTTTCCTGCATCCCTTGTTTGCTTATTTCTGTTAATTGCATCTTGATTCCGTTCTTCTTATGGTTTGTGTTCCGATGGCATATTCTGGTTCCTCCGCGGTTGAATTCCAATCTTTGATTTCCTTGGAACTTTGATTTGCGTGTTTATGTTTACAATTGATGACATCTGAATGCTCTGATGATATCCATATTCTTGATTCTTTAAGTTGTCTGCCACGATTACGGTGGTATGAATTGCCGTTCCTAACCCAGCTATCTCGACTTCCTCATCCAAACAGAGACGGCTCCTTGTCAGATTAACATAGGAATGAATAGGTTTTTTGTATTTGGAAACTTAGATTAGGTAGATTTGATTGGATGTTTTGGTAGAAGAGTTAAAGTCTGGAGGCATGTTTCTCTGGCCTTCCCTCATCATCCCACTCTTCAAAATAATCACTCATCACATGATCGTCCATTCTTTCCAAAAAATAATAAACATGACAACATAATATAAATTTCTTCTCCAATCATAAACAACATAATAATGATCGGAAATAACATATATTTCTATAACTCAAATTTTCATTGAATCATAAGTAACACAAGATAGTTTGGGCTTCCACAACCACATAGGCTGGCCACTTCTAAAGTCGCTCAGATCCATTCGAAAATCCAAACTCTTTTTAATAAGAAACACTATTAAAAATGAAAACCACAAAATATTCTCCCTACACCGATGGCCACATTGCACTCCTCGGTAAACAATTCCCTACTAGCATTAACAATAGACACTGAAAGACGATGCATATTAATAAAATTAATTGTCTCTACTACAACACTTCTCACATTCAATGGTGCATACTCGGGATTATTGAATGCTGCCACCAAACAAGGCGAATCGGTGAGAATGCGAATCGGATGATTAGATACTAGGACCGCCGCTTTGATTGCTCTCAAACAAGCCATTGCTTCAGCTTGGAAAGTTGAACCACAAGAGAAATAATCTGAGCCAGTGTTTTGCATTGTTTCTCTATTTGATCGCCTGACAATGGACCATGATGTAGTTGCTAACATGCATATGCTGCAAAACGACGCGTAGTATTTAACTACGGTAATTGAATTATCCATGGTATTTCTAGACTCCCCCAAAGATCTCGATTACGATCTGCCCGAGTGCCCTCAATAGCCTTTCTACAACTGACCCTTTGATGTTTATGAGTTTAGAGGCACATCTCTACCCACACACTATATATACATTTTTATCTTACACAAATTTCGGTAGTTTGACTGTCGTGTTTGCTAGCCACGTAAATGTCACACATGGCAAACCACTACGGGTCAGTCAAATATCAAACTCGTCATGATGACTTCTAAGTCATCTTTCTTGGTGTGACGATCGTGGGCCTGGTGATCCGGTCAACGGCCCAAGCGGCTGGTCAAGCATCAGCCCAACAGGCCCGTCAATGTCAAGGGGAAGGGGGATAAAGGCAAGAGAAGCCAGGCCCAACATGAGCCCACTGATCAGCCTTAAACCCTATGAAGAAGAACCTTGGATGAGGGTATAAGTGGAAGCAGAGGAGGAAGACAGAAGGTAAGTTCACAACACTACTGTAGACATAGATCTCAAACACTGTCAAAGAGCTAACTTTGGCATCGGAGCGGGAACGGCTGTCGCCCTCCCCGCGCTGACTTTGCCTTTACTTGTTCACCCGCAGGTTAGCCGTCGACAGCTCTATTTAAGGAGAAGTCCGTGTTCGTGGCTGTAACATTGGCGCCGTCTGTGGGGATCCTTGTTATTCCTACAGCTCACGCACTCAATCGATGAGTGGAGAAACCAGCAGTCAGATCCCGCCCCTGACCGATCTGACGGGGCGCGAGGACGATGAAGATGAAGAACTTGACCAGTACTCGGTCAGGCACCCTGCCACTCGCCGGCTATCGAGCCAAGTGGTGGGCCTGGAGTCAACGCCGACCCCCGGCCTGGGGGAGACAAAGGAGAGCATGGATCTGCTTTAGTGCATCGTCAACTCCCAAGAGCGCATGGCCAGCCAGATCCACGAGCTCCAAAGCCTGAGCACCAGAGCGGGAAAGATCACTCTGAAACGCCTATTCCAAGGCGTCGGCGCGATGAAGCAGAAGATGCCCGAGCCATCAGAACCACAAGCACAAGGCGTGGAGGCAAACCCATTCCGGTCACCCAAGGAGATGTAGACTCCGGCGAAGATAAAGATCCAGAGCAGGTGTGAGCGACCTCATACATCCACAATCAAAAAGTCCCACTGCGAGTTCCCGTTCACTGGCGTCTTGCCGTGAACTGGACCCCGCCGGAGGGAGAGAAGCACCAAGGAAGCCCATTCACTCGGTCAGTGATGGAGTTCGTAGCCGATTCGAAGATCCGTATCCCCCCTAACTTGAGGTCATACGATGGTTCGACGGATCTAGCCGACCACATCCACACCTTCACGACCTCAATGTCAATGTACAACACCCCCGAGCCAATCTGGTGTCGGGCGTTCACCACCACCCTCAAGGAGGCGGCGAGGTTGTGGTTTGTCAACCTGGAAAACGACAGTATCTCCATCTTCGCGAAGTTGGAGGATCTTTTCCTGACGCGGTTTATGCAGAAGCAGAAGTTTGCTCTCACCACACAGGATGTACTGCGGATCAGGCAACGATCGGGCGAATCGCTCATGGGCTACTACGAGCGTTTCATCACCGAGTGCAAAAAGGTGGAGGATAGGTTGGACGAGAAGTGGCTGGTCGAGATCTTCGTGCAAGGGTTGACCCACACCCTCCTGAAGGTCCAGCTGTCGAAGAAGCCTGTTTTCACGTTGTACGAGCTCCAAAGATATAGCCTCTGGAGGGGAGTCGAGGAAGGACCAGTCGAGAGGGTCAGTGAAGGACCGGCTGGGTAGCAGAGAAGAACCAGCGAAGGACAGGTCTTTCACGCCTCTGACTAAGACCCCTAAGCAGATTTTCATGGTCGTGGCGGATCAGGGAGTTCTTCCGGTCCCTCGCAAGATGAAGTTGCCACCTTCCAAGAGGGACATGAGCCTTTATTGCGACTACCACGAGGATCACGGCCACGACACCAACGAATGCATACACCTCAAAAGAGCCATTGAATCCTGTCTCAAGCGGGGACATCTCAAGAAGTATGCCAAGGAGACGCGGGAGTACAACAGGGAAGAGTATTCATCCCGATCAGGTGAATATCGGCCCGAACGAGGAATAGAACGAGGAAGTAAATGGCCAAGTGATCAGTCGACAAGACACACATCCAAGGAGGTTGCTCGAGCCGAGAAGAAGGAAGAGTCGGGAAAGAGGCGAAGGTATGAGGACAATTCCTCGCAGGACGAAGAACCGACCGCTCCCACCGGAGCGATACTCTCGATCATCGGAGGAAACGCGTGGGGGGGGGAACGGAGTCTCAAAGGAAGGTGCGCTGCCGCAAGACGCCCGAGCCGACACCAATGTCAAGGAGGCTGACGTCGGAAGAAGTGATCACCTTCAGTTCCGAGGATCCTATCCCAGACCGACCCGCGGGAGGTGATGTCGTGGTCATCACGGTGCAAATCATGGACAAGTTGGTACACCGCGCCTACGTCGACGGTGGCAGTTCAGTGGAGATCATGTATTGGCATTGTTTCGAGAAGTTGGATGAGAACACGCGCAAGGGATTGGTCCCGACGGCCACGCCGGTAGACTTTGCGGACCGGACTGTCTGGCCAGAAGGACTCATCAACCTGCCGGTGGCGATCGGGATGGCCCCCCGCAAAAAAATTATGGACCTTGAGTTCATCGTAATCAAGGCGCACATCCCTTACAACTTGATACTCGGCAGGTCAGCACTTGCAGCCTTGAAGGGGATCGTTTCCACCCTCCATCTCTTATTGAAATTCCCCATGAGGGAAGGAATAGCGACGGTGCGAGGTGATCAGCAGAAGGCGAGAGAATGCCATCGAGTGGCCCTCAGAAAGAGGAAACACCCCGGGGAGTCGTCCGAGCCGCCGTCGGGCGAGACATCCAGCAGAACGTCGGCTCGGAGGGTGCAAATGGTCAGCCCGAAGAAAAGAACCATCGTTGAAGAACTGGGGAGCGAGGTAGAAACTGTACACCTACATGGGGACCAAGCGATGCCCATACAGGTTGGAGTGAACGATCCCGAGGAGGTGAAGCAGTCGATGGTCAGGGTGTTGGAGAAACACGGGGACGTGTTCGCAAGAAAGCCGTCGGGCATGACCGGGATCTCCCCGGACCTTGGGATGTACTCGTTGAATATCAACCCCTCCCACAGGCCGGTCATCCAGAAGAGAAGACCCTTATGCCGCGAAAGGAACGACGCGGTCAACCGGGAGGTCAACGAACTTGTCAATGCAGGGATTCTTGTCGAGGTACCGTATCCGGTCTGGCTGGCCAACCCTCACTACTAGACGTCACCCCCTCTAGCACCTATTTTTGGAGGTCATAGCACCTGTTTTTGAAGTTTCAGAAACCGGTACCTATGCGGGGTGGTGCTACAGGATTGGCACCGGTTGGTAGGTTTCCGGTGCTATAATTACAAGCACCGGAACTATGTACACTCCGGTGCTATTAAAATACCGGTGCTAGGATATTAAAACCGGTTCATTATTGGCACCACCAGTTACATTTACCGGTGCCATAGTTTGTACCGGTTCCTATGGCACCGGTTGGTAGGTTTCCGGTGCTATAATTACAAGCACCAGAACTATGTACACTCCGGTGCTATTAAAATACCGGTGCTAGGATATTAGAACCGGTTCATTATTTGCACCACCAGTTACATTTACCGGTGCCATAGTTTGTACCGGTTCATATGGATGGACTTTAATTCCGGTGCTCTAATCAGCAGCGGTTTATGGGCACCGGTTACTTTACCGGTGCCATAGTTTGTACCGGTTCATATGGATGCACTTTAATTCCGGTGCTCTAATCAGCAGCGGTTTATGGGCACCAGTTACTTTACCGGTGCCATAGTTTGTACCGGTTCATATGGATGCACTTTAATTCCGGTGCTCTAATCAGCAGCGGTTTATGGGCACCAGTTACTTTACCGGTGCCATAGTTTGTACCGGTTCATATGGATGCACTTTAATTCCGGTGCTCTAATCAGCAGCGGTTTATGGGCACCAGTTACTTTACCGGTGCCATAGTTTGTACCGGTTCATATGGATGCACTTTAATTCCGGTGCTCCAATTAGCAGCGGTACATGAGCCGGTGCCGTAGTTTGCACCGGTTCATATGGATGCACTTTTATTTCGGTGGTATAGTCAGCATCGGTTTATTGGCACCAGTTAGTTTACCGGTGACTTTTTTTGTACCGGTAAGTCGTTCCGATGCTCCAAGTTCGAACCGGTAATTAATGACCGTGGTCATTTTCAACTGGTGCTAAATTTATATTAAAAAATCGGTGCTATAAGATGTAAAAAAATCAGCATAATTTTCCAATAATTTTCTAAATAGGATAATAGTACTGGAACATTCCCAATAAACAACAATAATGACTAAAAATCAACCAAATATTTTCCAATAATTCAAATAGCTGATTAGGCTTATTATTGTCAACATCATCCAAAATATTATTGTGGCATGCTTTATTCTAAGAAATACTAGTCATCATAACATGTATGTGACAACAAAAGCAATTCATATTATTACACCTTGAAAGTATTAACCGACAATGGAGGGCAAATTCCTGTTTATATTGGCTTGGGCTCGGCAAATAGGAGCATACTTGTCCACCCAACCTTGGCACCATCTCGCTACAACACCATTTATCTCCTCTCTTGGATAGGATCCTTTATCATGTGGGAATAGCTACATAAATCAAATTGTACACGTCGTTAACAAACTGTTGTAAGAACTCGGAACTACAAAAATCATGACATCTATCTAGAAAAGAAAACTGAAATTACCTTTGATATATGTCCACCTCTAAACTGTGTCACAAAGAGTTCCATCCAAAGCATGATATTATAGCCGCACTCCCCCCCTCCGTATTGGCGCTTGGGCTGTATAAGAAAGAGTTTATAAGCTAATTTTTATATAGTTTAAATTTTATAAACAATATATTACATGAATGCATAATTATTTTATAATCAACAAATTTTACCTGTAAGTTGGTAATTTTCCAAGTGTAGTCAGAAGAGGGCACAACATTATTGTTTCTAACCTGAGTATGAAATTCCTTAGCAACGCTACAAACACGATAAAAACAAACATTAAGTTAGTATGGAATTGCGTACGTAATCAAAGAGAAAAGGGCATACAGATTGAAGTAACAAATATTTCAGTACCCGTTCAAGAAATTGACACAAACTGGAAAATCTTGTGTAATGCCCACTCCAAATGAGTCCAAACAGTAGAAACTATCTTCATTTGGAGAAATCAACAATAGAAACCAGTGCTCACTAAGAAGAAAATGAACAACAATTTTAGTTAGCGAATGTGAAGTTCAAAATTCAAAAGATAGAATCCATATAATTTATTGGAAAATTCACTGAAATCTAATCATGTTCTTCAACGTTAATTCTACAAATTTTGAGTTACCTTCGATGATATGGGAGGATATAATAATCAGCTTGAGTATTCCTCATAACATCGACAACCAAATTAATCCTCCTGTCCACAACACCTTCGCTATCAAATATTGAGTAGTTTGAAGTTAAAAACTGAATTCTCGGCTTCTCCTTTTCCTGAATTTGATCAAACAGAATACTGGACAAAGATAAAATAATCAGCAAACTAATATTGAAATCAGCAAGGCTAACATCACGTACAAGTAATATTCTTACCCACTCCACATGTCTATTTGCAGATTATCGAGCCACTCCATCTCTATTGGGTCTCGAATTTTCGCAGCAAAAGATGCAAGATAACCAATATCCGCGTAGCCCATGTGGAAGGAAACACCAAATAACTTTGGAGGAAAATTAAGCCTGTACAACTTTCCTTCATAACCAGCTTCCTTTGCTATTCCAAGCAACTCGTCAACAAACACTCTCTCTGCGCCATTGTTCGGCAAATTTCGATTCACAATCTGAAAGATAACAAAGTCAAATAAATATGTTGATTGCAAATACTATAGTCTTAGAAATTAAAAAAAAATGTACCTTTGTAAGCCGCACATGACCTTTTTTCTTGGTGGATCCAAACTTCTTCGTACTTGAAGAAGGCTGCACCTGAGTCATTTCAAGGCAATTGTATTTATAAGAATATGAAATAAAAATTAAACGCAAGAGATGCTTAAAGGTAGCCCTTAATCACCTTGTCATCCTCAATATCAATAAAAGGATGGTTGTTGTCATCCTCACTCCCAGCTAGACCCTTACCCTTACCCTTCAGATCAGTTTCATCTTCATTTTCCTTGGCTTCTTGTTCCTGCCCAACTAAATGTATTGGCCAATCAACCACAAAACCCATGGCTGCACTTACTGTTCCGAATTTTGGATTTGGGATGGGCAGCATTGCTTGAGGGTGTTTAACTGGATTGCAAACGCGTACTCGAACATGAGTGTGGTTTGCACAACGTCCATGGGTTCCTGCCAGCATCATCCCTGATGCAACCTCCACTCTCGAACCATCAAAATGAGGTATGAACAAGGCACACTTCTCCTCATCCTAAATTACAGTCAGAACAAGTCACCAATAAAAATTGTAATGAAGTATTCCATATTCATCTTCAAGAATAATATGATGTACATACTTAATACAGAAACATATAGTAATGACTAGGGATGGTGATGTAATGTAATTACCTCATCACTACTGCTGTCGTCGGAGTCACTAGGAAACCCTTCGGAATCTGCAAGTGCATCTATTTTTCTTTGCTCGGCTCTAAACAACTTCAAATTATCCTCCAAAGATTGAGGATTTAGATGGTCAGGGAGACTGACTTTCAGGGTTGATGCAAAGTGACTCATTGATTCACCAACATATCGCAAGAGAGCAACATCGTATCGAGGTGCTTCGCAACGCTGTTTTTTCTGACGGTGCAGTCTAGATGAACTCTCCTTTTTAGCACGTCGTTTATTGGCAAATGACGGAATCCCTTCTCCAACCCGAACCCCACGATGGGTGCCTCTCCATTTGCCTAGGCGATCTTCTTTCTTTGTGGCTTTCACCAATATGTCCTCTTCATCTTTGAGAACAAGATTTCCAGACAACAACTCCTCATTATACTTCTCCTGCATAACAAATTTTGATGCAACAATAATGTTATGGCACAAGAGTTTGATTGTATGTCATATACAATATATACAAATTACAGGATAGCCAACATGTACTTACAATAGTTGGAGCGAGTTTCTCAACTCTACTTGTGTTGAACACATAGCTCCCGTCCTTTAGTTTTTTTTTGTTAGCCTCCAGAAAAACCATAGATCTGTCAGGGTAGAAGTTCTTCCCCTCCATCTGAATTTTAGCTTCTAGTTTGCTTAACCCTTGTTCCATTTGCCGTAAGAGCTCTTTGGTCTTGTTCTCAACTCTGAGTCTTTCCACAATGTTTCGATTCCCCACACTCCCAGTATGATGGGTATAATCCTTGTTCAGAGAACGTTCTCTCGCTTTGTCAGCTTTGAACTGGAAGTTGAAAATGAAAATGAATGTTAGTAATGAAATAATTCAGAAGCAATCTATTTGAATACAATCAATTCCACATCGTACCTTGAAATCCGTCGTCGATCTATGGCGCACAAACTTGTCCCACTCCTCTTCATCCATCCACTTGTACTTCTCCCATGGAACAGCTCCATCCTCATTTTTGTGGATGTACCGTTTTGCAATCTTAGATTTCCAATTCCGCCAAGAGTCACTAGCATGCGTGTAAACCTCTTTCTTCAACTTCTTGAGCTGCTCAGGAGTTAGTTTTGTCTGAATATCGAAGCTCATCTACATCCAGACAATTATAATAGTGTGTAAAATATGTTTGGGACAAGTGAGTGGTTACATGAAAGAATAACAAGTAATAGTTGAAAGATCACCTGAATATCTTTCCATGCCTCATTCTTAACATCTTCAGGTACCTTACGCCAATCTGTCCAGGTTCCAAATCTAATTCGGCGCCGAAAGGCATAGGAGCAATATGATACCCATTTATTGTGTTTTGTCTTCGGCAGCAGTGTTCGCCTACTGAATCTCATCTTGATAGGTGCATTATTTCTCGCCAGCATAACTGATTCACATGTGGCAGTCCCCCCGAGCTTTGCAGAATTCTTTCACTTCAAACTTATCGTACCGCTCTCCACCCCCTTCACCGTCTGAACTATCCTCTTCGGTGCCTTCAGATTCGGTTGAAGATGCCGAGGTCAACTTGCCCTTGCTGGATGCAGGATTGTTTTCCAGTTCCGGTGGGATTTTGTGCTGTACTGAAGGGAGCTTAATTGCAGGCTCTTCCACAGGCTGCACTTCATCAACTACTTCATCTCCAGCTATTATACCCCCTGAATCACCAGCGGTTACGTTCTTTGGCCTTGGTTGTGGCTTCTTTTGTGTCTTCTTTCTTGTGGTCTTTTTTCGATTTGCCATCTGTGTTGCTCATGGGAGAAAACAATTCAAAGTTAGACAGTGCTCCTTGAAAAACAATAAAACTAAACTACATTTAAAGATTACACATGTCAAATATTTGACATCAATAAACCCTTTTAAACATAATCAAGCATGATAGCCAACAGACACATATAAAGTGTGCTTGAAATAAGCTCCTCTTTGAGAAAACTAGCCTTTCATTCCAAAACAATTCATATAACACAATTAAAAGCCAACAACGTCACAACAGAAACTTGTCAACAAAATTCCTATAACGTTTCAGCTAGATATTTACGTAGATCCACTATTTGACCAGAAATAAAACTATCAATTATATATGCATCAACACAGAAATAAAATTAAATGAATGATCATTAGTGCTTAGACTCACAAACCGAGACATGGATACAGAATTGCATGCATACAGAATTCACACAATGCTGCTAATTCACACAATGGATATAGAATACAGAATACGGCTGCTAATTCGGGTGCAATGCTGCTCACAAACCGAGACATGGATACAAAATTGCATGCATACAGAATTCACACTATGCTGCTAAACAAAATGGATACAGAATACAAAATACGGCTGCTAATTCGGGTGCAATGCTGCTAATCCGATTTCCAATGCATCAACCCTCACAATCCAACACCTAACATACTAACACTGGAAAACACACTCGAATTTGCAGACTTATTGGTAATCATGCAGCAGCATTCATCTTTTCTTTCTTTTTTCACATAAGATTAGACAAATAAGGAGATTTTTGCACATAATTATTTCCTTTTTTTTAGAAACACAATAATGGATTTACAGGCAATATCAATCAAACTTGCAATTTTCTTCTGCAGGACAAAAAAGAAAACCATCGATCATTAATTTTCAGCTAGGGCTGGTTTGACGATTGAAAAAAAAGAAAACCATCGATCACTAATCCGATTAATATTATCTGCATCATATGTTATTCGTACAAAAAGAGGGACATAATGCACAGAAACTATGCACATAACTATACGAGTAAACTATACAATATAAGCATGCACAAAACTGAAGCAAGGAAACCCTACCGTCAAAATTCTACCGCCGAAACTCTACCGCCAAAATACGGAAGCGAAACTCTACCGCCAGAAGCGAAGAAACCCTTGATCGGCTACAGTTCACTGGTAGAAATTGCGGAAATAAACAGAGGGGAGAAACGGGAGAGGGAAGGCACAATTATACGGAAGAGCCATAACCCTAACGTTTGGGCTGGGCTTAATTTAGCTAGAATTTAAAAAAAAAAGTCCAAATTTAATATTGAATTTCCCTCCTAGCTATATTTGGGCGCGAGAACTAAGCCCCAATATTTTGGATGTATTATTATTTTATACAAGTTCTTTGGTTATTCATTTGAGTCCCTCCAAGTATCTTGGAAGGTTTGAATTCTCAAATTGGTAAAAAAAAATACAATTCAATGTTACATGAATCTAACTATGTGCCCTAACCAACAAAATAATACTTCTAGTGACTTGAAAAAATAATGACGTTGGTGGCCATAAATTATATAATATATAGTAAGGCCTAAAAATATATAATATTTAATTTTACATCCAAAATTTGATGATCAAAATGTATATTTGATGATCAAAATATGTCACACTTCAAGTAAAGTGAAGTATGATACTAAATAAAAATTTCTAAAAGCCTTCCATGAGCGAACGAAGCATATTGAAGTTGATTGCCATTTTGTTCGTGATTTGATTCAGTTTCGTGAGATAGTTGTTTACCATATTCGTACTACTGAGCAACCTGCTGATCTTTTTACCAAGGCTCTTGGTAGACGTACATATCAAGACTTAATTGGCAAGATGGGCATTCGGGATCCACATGCTCCATCTTGAGGAGGAGTGTTAAGGAAGGAAGATGTTTTCCATCTTAATTAGGATTGTATAAGGAAACTAGACCCTTTCCTTCTGTAATTATGTTATTGTACATTATTCTCACATCGCTAGATTTGTAGCCTAGGTAGACATAGCATCCATATTGTAAACTTTCTGATTAATGAACACACACATACAAATTTACCCGAATATCTTTGATACAATTCTCCAATTTTACAGATGATCAATGTCGTAACATCACAACAACAAAGTTATTTCAAGAATAACCGACTTGAGGATCTGTCCAGAACTCTCCTCCTGTACTACACCAATTTTGTTTCATCCCTAGAAGATTATTTCCCGATATGCAACACTGACAATTACAGAAACACCCACAGTTAACCACGATCTTCATTACATCTCCCGGGATATCCCTCCCAAGCAACACCCAAGGCCTCTAAGGCCAAGGAACTTCAGAAGAATGATCTTGAGAAACTGTCCTTTCGCTCGGAAATTCAAGGAGAATAATCTTGTTCTTGAAAAGATCGATCGCGAGTAGCTCAAACGACGGAGGCAAGTGCATTTCTCTTTTATGGTGGATGGTGCTCTATATGAGAGAATGGCAAAGCAAGGTCTGCAACATGTTCAGAATTTCAGAGCGAGAAGTATGGTGTTTTGGAACCTGGAATAGGTTCAAGAAGATTGAAAACTTCACTGAAAAAGTTGCTACATGTTCAGATCTTAAACAAACGGCAATATAGATGAGTTTGAAGCTGATCACAAGCACTGCTTCAAGTAGTTTTTTAACCTCTGCTAAATTTTGAGAACTATTTGCAAAACCATTAGAGCTCAAATGGCATTCCAAGCATTGATTTTCTAGAATTTAGGGACAGTATGCAAGTTTGATTGCTTTGTATTGATGTTTGTCACTTACTTTATCACCTCTTTAACTCCTTGAATTCGAAACATATTGTTGCTCGATCGGTTACATTTTTTTTTTTCAAGGGTCTAAAATCATACTTTTTGGACTTATAAAAGTTATAAAATACAATTTATTCCAAATTTTAGATATCTACGAATATTATGTACCATGAGTCCACAACAATCACACAAAATCTAATTTAACAAACTCAACATATATCCACACCATTCAAAATGCAAACATAAAAGAATCTTGGATCCCGAAAGTGAAAATGAAGCACTTTGATGTTTCATTATTATTAATGTTTTTTTCAAACAACACTTCTTATTAATACTGAACAGAATATATTACATGTTTTGCCAAAGTGTGCTTCAGAATACATTACATGTTCTGACAGTTGAAGTCACCCATCATAATTGAGATGCTAAGGTCTGGAATTTGATCCCCCTTCAACACTTTCTGAAGAATCAATGATATAGTCCAGACAGTAATGGATTTAAAACCCTTCTCTGCTGCTTTCTTGAGTCCTTGTATGATTGAAGCTAACTACACTTCTAAAGAGTTTATTAAAATCCCCCATCATCAAGGCTAGGAAACTTATCCAAAACCTCAGAAGCCGCAATCCAATCCCGAACATGATTTATAGAGCCTCTAATGGGATTACCATGCACAAAAGCAATACCTAAAGAGTTTTGGAACTCATCCATTACCTTGACTATTATTCCATATCTCGTCGCCTCAACTATTTCAAAATTAATAACCGAGGACCATAACAACGCTAAACCCACTACCAACACCTTCTGGATTTATCAAAAAGGACTCATCAAAATAAGAAGACATATTCCATTTTCCAATAACCTCAGGACTCGATTTTGTTTCCATCAAGAAAAAAATCCCAGGTTTTCAGAAATTGACCAGCCGATTTAGATGATTCTGAGCCAGAGGGCGGCTGAACCCTCGGCAATTCCAACTTAGGAACCTCATGGCGCTTGCGATGGTTGTTTCGGGACAACCATCGACAAACCCACAACATTTTCACTGGAATCATAATCAGAAGTTACATTTATTGACACATCTATAAGACCTGGCAAACTCTTCTCTGTACGAACATCCTGCATCCTATCCGAAACAACTTTGATTTCCATTGCTGGATGTTCTTCTACATTCTGATTTCCATACTTCATTTTATTGGTAGACGGATAATTTTAATCTCGTATCCTGACCACTATTCGTCTTTCTTCCTCGTCCATTCATGTTGCAGCTGCCGACACCAATCAAGTTCCTGTAGTGCGTTGTTTCTTCATTTGAGGCATCACTATTGATTCTGCAACGGAGTCTGATGTATTCCTCTTTGTCGGAACATTAATTGGATGAATCTCAAGCTTATAATTTTTGGACCTAGGAATGGACTCCAAAACTTGTTGTGTTTCTTCATAAAGCCCATGTTGATTTTTATTCTGAACTGTATCTTGTTTGACTTTCTCTGCATTGAGGCCCAACCCGTTTGTAAATAATGCCAATGAACTTGAATGGTTGGAGTCATTTCTGGAACCATCTTTTTTCCTTCGGTCTCTATGTGGTTTGGCACGTGTGTAATTGGTGCTTCTTGAGCATGCCGCGTGTCCTTTGCATGCCGCCCACTTACTTGTGATGTACCGGATCTACTTTCCCGGTTGGCGACTGGGCTACACGCGCCGCCCCTGCCTCCGCCTCATGTTCTGGACGCTTTCTCACTCTCCATATTTTTGTAGACTTAGATCCCTTTCCTGCATCCCTTGTTTGCTTATTTCTGTTAATTGCATCTTGATTCCGTTCTTCTTATGGTTTGTGTTCCGATGGCATATTCTGGTTCCTCCGCGGTTGAATTCCAATCTTCGATTTCCTTGGAACTTTGATTTGCGTGTTTATGTTTACAATTGATGGCATCTGAATGCTCTAATGATATCCATATTCTTGATTCTTTAAGTTGTCTGCCACTATTACGGTGGTATGAATTGTCGTTCCTAACCCAGCAATCTCGACTTCCTCATTCAAACAGAGACGGCTCCTTGTCAGATTAACATAGGAATGAATAGGTTTTTTGTATTTGGAAACTTAGATTAGGTAGATTTGATTGGATGTTTTGGTAGAAGAGTTAAAGTCTGGAGGCATGTTTCTCTGGCCTTCCCTCATCATCCCACTCTTCAAAATCAATCACTCATCACATGATCGTCCATTCTTTCCCAAAAATAGAATCTCTTTGTTCAATTAGCATATATATATTTCTACTACTCAAATTTTCATTCAATTGTATGCATCAATAAATCCTACTTTCTCAAATAATAAACATAACATAATTCAAATTTCTTCTCCAATCATAAACAACATAACAATGATCGAAAATAACATATATTTCTATAACTCAAATTTTCATTGAATCATAAATAACACAAGATAGTTTGGGCTTCCACAACCACATAGGCTGGCCACTTCTAAAGTCGCTCAGATCCATTCGAAAATCCAAACTCTTTTTAATAATAAACACTATTAAGAATGCAAACCACAAAATATTCTCCCTACACCGATGGCCACATTGCACTCCTCGGTAAACAATTCCCTACTAGCATTAACAATAGACACTGAAAGACGATGCATATTAATAAAATTAATTATCTCTACTACAACACTTCTCACATTCAATGGTGCATACTCAGGATTATTGAATGCTGCCACCAAACTAGGCGAATCGGTGAGAATGCGAATCGGATGATTAGATACTAGGACCGCCGCTTTGATTGCTCTAAAACAAGCCATTGCTTCAGCTTGGAAAGTTGAACCACAAGAGAAATAATCTGAGCCAGTGTTTTGCATTGTTTCTCTATTCGATCGCCTAACAATGGACCATGATGTAGTTGCTAACATGCATATGCTGCAAAACGACGCGTAGTATTTAACTACGGTAAGTGAATTATCCATGGTATTTCTAGACTCCCCCAAAGATCTTGATTACGATCTGCCCGAGTGCCCTCAATAGCCTTTCTACAACTGAACCTTTGATGTTTATGAGTTTAGAGGCACATCTCTAACCCTCACACTATATATAAATTTTTATCTTACACAAATTTCGGTAGTTTGACTGTCGTGTTTGCTAGCCACGTAAATGTCACACATGGCCAACCAGTACGGGTCAGTCAAATATCAAACTCGTCATGATGACTTCTAAGTCATCTTCCTTGGTGTGAGGATCGTGGGCCTGGTGATCCGGTCAACGGCCCAAGCGGCTGGTCAAGCATCAGCCTAGCAGGCCCGTCAATGTCAAGGGGAAGGTGGATAAAGGCAAGAGAAGCCAGGCCCAACATGAGCCCACTGATCAGCCTTAAACCCAATGAGAAAGAACCTTGGATGAGGGTATAAGAGGAAGACAGAAGGTAAGTTCACAACACTACTGTAGACATAGATCCCAAACACTGTCAAAGAGCTAACTTTGGCATCGGAGCGGGAACGGCTGTCGCCCTCCCCGCGCTGACTTTGCCTTTACTTGTTCACCCGCAGGTTAGCCGTCGACAGCTCTATTCAAGAAGAAGTCCGTGTTCGTGCCTGTAACATTGGCGCCGTCTGTGGGGATCCTTGTTATTCCTACAACTCACGCACTCAATCGATGAGTGGAGAAACCAGCAGTCAGATCACGCCCCTGACCGATCTGACGGGGCGCGAGGACGATGAAGATGAAGAACTTGACCAGTACTCGGTCAGGCACCCTGCCACTAGCCGGCTATCGAGCCAAGTGGTGGGCCCGGAGTCAACGCCGACCCCCGGCCTGGGGGAGACAAAGGAGAGCATGGATCTGCTTCAGCGCATCGTCAACTCCCAAGAGCACATGGTCAGCCAGATCCACGAGCTCCAGAGCCTGAGCACCAGAGCGGGAAAGATCACTCTGAAGCGCCTATTCCAAGGCGTCGGCGCGATGAAGCAGAAGATACCCGAGCCATCAGAACCACAGACGCAGGGCGTGGAGGCAAACCCCATTCCGGTCACCCAAGGAGATGTAGACTCCGGCGAAGATGAAGATCCAGAGCAGGTGTGGGCGACCTCATACATCCACAATCTGAAAGTCCCACCGCGAGTTCCCGTTCACAGGCGTCTTGCCGTGAACTGGACCCCGCCGGAGGGAGAGAAGCGCCGAGGAAGCCCATTTACCCGGTCAGTGATGGAGTTCGTAGCCGATTCGAAGATCCGTATCCCCCCGAACTTGGGGTCATACGATGGTTCGATGGATCTGGCCAACCACATCCACACCTTCACGACGTCTATGTCAACGTACAGCACCCCCGAGCCAATCTGGTGCCGGGCGTTCGCCACCACCCTCAAGGAGGCGGCGAGGTTGTGGTTTGTCAACCTGGAAAACGACAGTATCTCCATCTTCGCGAAGTTGGAGGATCTTTTCCTGACGCGGTTTATGCAGAAGAAGAAGTTCGCTATCACCACACAGGATGTATTGCGGATCAGGCAACGATCGGGTGAATCGTTCATGGACTACTACGAGCGTTTCATCACCGAGTGTAACAAGGTGGAGGATAGGTTTGACGAGAAGTGGCTGGTCGAGATCTTCGTGCAAGGGTTGACCCACACCCTCCTGAAGGTCCAGCTGTCGAAGAAGCCTGTTTTCACGTTGTACGAGCTCCAAAGATATAACCTCTGGAGGGAAGTCGAGGAAGGACAAGTCGAGAGGGTCAGTGAAGGACCGGCTGGGTAGCAGAGAAGAACCAGCGAAGGACAGGTCTTTCACGCCTCTGACTAAGACCCCTAAGTAGATTTTCATGGTCGTGGTGGATCAGGGAGTTCTTCCGGTCCCTCGCAAGATGAAGTTGCCACCTTCGAAGAGGGACATGAGCCTTTATTGCGACTACCACGAGGATCACGGCCACGACACCAACGAATGCATACACCTCAAAAGAGCCATTGAAGCCTGTCTCAAGCGGGGACATCTCAAGAAGTATGCCAAGGAGGCGCGGGAGTACAACAGGGAAGAGTACTAATCCCGATCAGGTGAATATCGGCCCGAACGAGGAAGAGAACGAGGAAGTGAATGGCCAAGTGATCATTCGACAAGACACAGATCCAAGTAGGTTGCTCGAGCCGAGAAGAAGGAAGAGTCGGGAAAGAGGCGAAGGTATGAGGACACTTCCTCGCAGGATGAAGAGCCGACCGCTCCCACCGGCGCGATACTCTCGATCATCGGAGGAAACGCGGGGAGGGGGGGAACGGAGTCTCAAAGGAAGGTGTGCTGCCGCAAGACGCCCGAGCCGACACCAATGTCAAGGAGGCTGACGTCGGAAGAAGTGATCACCTTCAGTTCCGAGAATCCTATCCCGGACCGACCCGCGGGAGGTGATGTTGTGGTCATCACGGTGCAAATCATGGACAAGTTGGTACACCGTGCCTACGTCGACGGTCGCAGTTCCGTGGAGATCATGTATTGGCATTGTTTCGAGAAGTTGGATGAGAACACGCGCAAGGGATTGGTCCCGACGGCCACGCCGGTAGAATTTGCGGACCGGACTGTCTGGCCAGAAGGAATCATCACCCTGCTGGTGGCGGTCGGGACGGCCCCCCGCAGAAAAATCATGGACCTTGAGTTCATCGTAATCAAGGCGCACATCCCCTACAACTTGATACTCGGCAGGTCAGCACTTGCAGCCTTGAAGGGGATCGTTTCCACCCTCCATCTCTTATTGAAATTCCCCATGAGGGAAGGAATAGCGACGGTGTGAGGTGATTAGCAGAAGGTGAGAGAATGCCATCGAGTGGCCCTCAGAAAGAGGAAACACCCCGGGGAGTCGTCCGAGCCGCCGTCGGGCGAGACATCCAGCAGAACGTCGGCTTGGAGGGTGTAAATGGTCAGCCCGAAGAAAAGAACCATCGTTGAAGAACTGGGGAGCGAGGTAGAAACTGTACACCTACATTGGGACTACGTGATGCCCATACAGGTTGGAGTGAACGATCCCGAGGAGAAGGCCCTTATGCCGCGTGTTACGGCCGGGAAGTTCCTCGGAGGAAGGCCCACGTCCGAACGGTGCTGCTGGACCGTGGCCTGGACTGTCGATCCAGGCCGTGCTGCAGCGTCTCTTGATCCGCCTTGGTGACGGATGAACTCTACCTGCTAAGACCATATGAACACTCACGGTCAGGCGGGTTGGCTTAATGCCGTTTCCGCTCCGATGCTTAAGTCAGAAAGCATGTTGGGAGTAATTTTGGTAGAGAATAGTGAATGGTGAACATACCTCTCTCCTTGTAATTAGTGAGGTATTTATAGAAGGGAACCGGGGCCTGGTCAGTCACATCACGTCATTAGGTTGTATGGGAAGATGCTCCTACCAGGCCAAGTAGGGTTCTAACCGCGATCGGGTCTGGCCCGGATGCCATGTGTGTCGAGGGGTCGGGATGAGTCATCCAGGATGGCGAGATGCCTGGCCCAGACACCTGGGGTTCTGATATGATGCCGCGTCCGGGCTGGCCCGGACGCCGTGTGTGCTAAGGGGCCGGGATGAGTCATCCAGGATGGCGAGATGCCTGGCCCAGACAACTGGGGTTCTGATCTGATGCCGCGTCCGGGCTGGCCCGGGCACCGTGTGTGCTAAGGGGCCGATCCGTTGGTCCTGATGATCCATCAGGTCAGCCGGATGCTCGGCCCTAACAAGTCCCCCCAAGTCCAAGCTTGAACTGACGGTTCGAGCGCAGGGCTGTTGCTTGAGTCGTTGGACCGTTTGGAACAAGCAGGGTTCACGCCGTCGGAAGATTCGTGGTAAGAAAATTCCTCCACTTCTTGCTCACGTGCCCCCTTTTTACTTGCAATGTATTCCATTTGGGCCGAGCGGGCTTTGCTAGCCTTGGCCATGGTGCTGGATCACGATGTCGCTTAGGGTAGGCGTCTGGGTCGTAGGTAGGTGTGATGATTTTGCACCGTGTCGTGTTTTCACCATGATGGTTCTTACTTGACCCGGATCGTTGATCTGGTTGATGAGTTAGGCTGTAGATGTCCTGTTGCCATGGTGCCCCGTCGGGATGGGCAGATCGGACCGCTGGTGTGGTTCCATCATTGTCTTGGCGAGCCGCCTCGATGAGACGTCCGGTTCATCAACTGATTGTCGCGGTGGGATTCTGGATCTCTCTACCGCTTTGTGACTCAATATTTTGTTCGCCATATTTGTCGGGGAAAAATAGCTTTTCGTAGATTTGTGCCTAGACCATGTTGCTTTCGGTGGAGATAATTTTCTTTGAGGCCATGGTCGTGGGCATGCTTGCAATTTCGGTACACATCGTCCTGTGGCATGGGCCAGTTGGTCAGACATGTTGGACGGATTTGGCGGATGAACTAGCTGGTTTGGGAGGTCGGTCTGGGCTGACACCCGAAGCCTTTTAGTCGAACTTCTCATTTTGTTGAGTTTAGCATTTGATCCACCGTGAATAACCCCATCCGGTAACTGCCTTGAATAGCATCATCCGGCAGCTGCCTTCAATAGTATCATCTGGTAACCCAACTTCTGGATCTGGGCTCCTCATTTGGACAAGGTTGGTTCGGCATCCCACATCATAATCTGGGTTGCTGCGTGATTCCTTAACCTGGTGAGGATTGATCATCAAGCGGGATCTCTGGTCAGGTTCATAGCCACGTGTGGTCCGTGACCGTGGTCGTGGGGGCCTTCATCTTCTTACTACACCTTGACTCGTAAGCCTCTTGAGGTGAATTGTATTGTCGGCCTTTGCGCTTCTTGGCATGTTGCATCTCGGCATGTTAGGCCAAGTGGTTTATCGGAGTGACTTCATTCATTAATTTCCTTGGTTTATCCGCTTCTCTCAACCATTACACCACTTGGCTTTCCAGTTCGTCAACCGACGCTCCATCTGGGCTGATTTTTGTTCCGGACTTCCCTTGACATGGCAGGATCGACTGTCCGGCTTCACGACCTATCTGGTCTCTCTTCCCTCTTTCTAGTGAGAGTTGAAGAGCTCTCCTTGGCTAGAAGAGGGAGCTGCAGATGATTGATGAATATTGAGCGGTTGAAACCGTGGCCTAGGTTGGAAGAACCGTAGCCCAGGCTGGCAATCGGAACCGCGATCTAGGATGGCAGAAACATGCCTATGATGGCGGTCGGAACCGCGATTTAAGATGACAGGGAAAATGCCTATGATGGCGGACGGGACCGCGATCTAGGATGGCAGAAATGTGCCTATGATGGCGGTCGGGACCGCGATCTAGGATGACAGGATAGTGCCTATGATGGCAGACTAGACTGCGATCTAGGATGGCAGAAACGTGCCTATGATGGCAGACTGGACTGCGATCTAGGATGGCAGAAACGTGCCTACGATGGCGGTCGGAACCGCGATTTAAGATGGCAGAAACGTGCCTATGATGGCGGTCGGAACCGCGATTTAAGATGGCAGAAACGTGCCTATGATGGCGGTCGGAACCGCGATCTAGAATGGCAGAAACGTGCCTGTGATGGCGGTGAGAACCGCGATCTAGAATGACAGAAACGTACCTATGATGGCGGTCGGAAACCGCAATCTAGAATGGCAGGAAAGTGCCTATGATGGCGGTCGGAAACCGCAATCTAGAATGGCAGGAACGTGCCTATGATGGCATTCAGAAACCGCAATCTAGAATGGCAGGAAAGTGCCTATGATGGCGGTCGGAAACCGCAATCTAGAATGGCAGGAAAGTGCCTATGATGGCTGACGGGACCGCGATCTAGGATGGCAGAAACATGCCTATGATGGCGGTCGGAACCGCGATCTAGAATGGCAGAAACGGTGCCTATGATAGCGGTCGGAACCGTGATGAGGGATGGCACAGCGGTGGGCCAGGCTGGCGGTCGGAACCGCGATCCGGGATGGCAGAGCCATGGCCCAAACTGGCGGTCGAAACCGCAATCCGGGATGGCAGATCCTTGGCCCAGGCTGGCGGTCGGAACCGCGATCTGGGATGGCAAAAGCCTTGGCCCAGGCTGGCGGTCGGAACCGCGATCTGGGATGGCAAAAGCCTTGGCCCAGGCTGGCGGTCGGAACCGCAATCTGGGATGGCAAAGCCTTGGCCTGGGCTGGCGGTCGGAACCGTGATCTGGGATGGCAAAGCCTTGGCCTGGGCTGGCGGTCGGAACCGCGATCTGGGATGGCAAAGCCTTGTGGGGGCTGGCGGTCGAAACCGCGATCTGGGATGGCAAAGCCTTGGTCTGAGCTGACGGTCGGAACCACGATCTGGGAGGTTAGCCCTTTTTGGATCGACATCTTATCTTAAACGTATGCATTTTTCAACTGTGCTTAGCATGCTGACCTGGGTCGTGATGCGTGTAAAAGCATGTTGATTTATGCTGACCTGGATCATGATAGCATATTGCTTGTACATGTTCATTGTGCCGATTGGCATTGGTCACGGAGACCTCCCATGTTTCGCACGATTTCAAGATGGCGATCCTGGAAGGGCATGCGCTTCGCGGCGTGTCGTCCCTCTTGGGTTGACTGGTCTGCCGGCCAAGGCGACCAGTCCAGTTGGGTTTCTTTGTTTTCCTTTCCTGCGTTTTGCCATTTGAACAATTTACAGGTTATGTAATAACCCATAAGGTGATACATTTGGTTATGCTTGTTTTCTTTTGAAACATTATATGTTTGCATAATAAATTGTTAAGCTTACGCCACTTTAGCATTTCTTCATTAGTTTACAACCTGCATGCTTATAATGATTGTTTCATTTACCGTTCACCAAGTGGGATGGGCTATCTTGTCCACATGGGTCTTCCCCTTCAGGAAGAGGGATGGCTTGACCGGATGGACGGTCCTGAATGCCTGCTGGTTCTGATGGAAGTTGGCGCGCATGGCCTTGGATTCCGGGCAAAGTTGCCTGAAACTTGGGAGTCGCTAAACCTTTTCCAAGCCACCAAGATTTGTGGAATGGTCATTCCTTTCCTGGGATTTTTTATTTAGAGTTGGTACTGCTAAGTCTCAAACTCTGCTTTATCGGTCCTTGCCCGACATGGGTCTTCAATGAAGAAGAAACCCACCTTTTTCCCAAACGGTTGCTACCCGTGGTTGGGAAAGGATATGGTCTGCCCCTTTCGCGTATTCCCGTCTGAACAGGACCACGCCTATGTTCGGTGCGCGAGAAGGGCGGCTAAGCCTCAGTCCCGGCCCGGCGGTCACGATCGTGACCGTGTCGACCGACTTGCCCTTGAGAGTAAAATGCACAGAAGTACACCCTTGTTTCTCCAGGCAACAATCCTGGCTCGTTAACAAAGATGCGTCCCGGACGCTTTACAGTCTAGGTGTGAAATGTGCCACGTGTTCTCTCTGCCCGGTCCGGCTGGCCGGGGCGGTGGGTTGAACCTCCTTTCGTTGTATCCGTTGTTGCAAATTTCGAGTTTGTCATTCGACTTTCGAAATAAGGTTCAAATGGATAAACAAGGGGAAACATGTCCGTGAACTTAGCACTTGAAATACATTAATAGCGGGGGAGAAAACAACACTACAATTTTGTATGGGAAAATAGTGTTCCCTAAGACCACTCCCTTATTAGGGAAAACATTGTGATCTCTCTAGAAATTATACTTGAGAAAATGTCATGGGACTAGCATTAGAAATATTGGGTGGTATGGGGTACCTTTTTAGAGCGGGATTGACCTCGTCATCTGGTCGGCTCGCCTAGTTGGCTCAGTTGTCTAAGAGATGTTTCTGATCTAGTTGGCTCACCAGGTTGCCATGCACTCATGTGTCAGCGTCGTCACCTGGGTCCTGATCTGGGATGGGTCGGCCCACCTTGGCAGCTGATCCGGGATGGGTCGCACTGTTGCCGTATAAGCTCTGGATGGCGGATGAGGCCGCTGAACTGGGTTGATGAAACGGCTTTGGGAAGTGGACATGATCGATGAACCAGGTGGTTGGCCTTGTCGCTGAAATGGGTCGACAAATTGGGCGATGTAGCCGAAGAGAGTCGACGAACTGGACGATGTGGCTGAAGTAACTCGATGAACAGGGCGATGTGGCTGAAGTGGCTCGATGAACAGGGCGACGTGGCTGAAGTGGCTTGATGAACTAGCCGATGTCGCTGGAGTGGCTTGATGAACTAGCCGATGTCGCTGAAGTGGTCTGATGAACTAGCCGATATCGTTGAAGTAGCCTGATGAACGAGGCTATGTGGTATTCAGCTTTCCATAAATGGCCTACATCGTGCCACATTAACACTCACCGCTCACCAGTGGAGCTCACTACAGGATGGTAGCCTATGACCATGATGGTATTTACCGATGTGGGCATATCATGACCGATCGCTGATGACCTTTGTACATATGTTGTCTCGTCTGCGCTAACCGGTTTGCTTTTCTGGGTGCGGCGACCGATACGCTGGTCTGGGCGCAACGACTGCTCTGCTCGTCTGGACGCGGCGTCCGGTCCGCTCATCTAGGCGAGGCATCCGGTCCGCTCATTTGGGCGCGGCATCCTTTCCGCTCATCTGGGCACGGCATCCGGTCCGCTCATCTGGACGGGGCGTCCGGTCTGCTCATCTGGGCGGTTTGATGCATCAGCTAGAGGAAGTCAAACTGCAGAAATTTTTTCCCTTTTTTTTTTCTCATGATCGTGTCTCTTTGTACCACACAAATATGGCAGATGTATGATATCCTCTTCTTCCTCTTTTTAATGGCTTTTTACACACATATATGGGGGTTTGGCTCTAAAGGTCAGATTTTTGTTGAAAATCTTCCCTTTTTTGGCTAAAGATGAACGGGTTTAATGTCTTTAAGCTTTCTTGAAGCTATTCTTGACAAATCTGAAGGTTTTTGACTCTAAAGGTCGGATTTTCGGTGAAAGTCTTCCCCTTTTTTGCTAAAAACGAAATGGGCTTGCTCTCTTCAAGCTTTGTTGAAGGTATACATAACAGATTTGAAGGTTTCAGCTCTAAAGGAGGGATTTTTTTGGAGAAAGCCATCTCCTTTTTGGCTAAAAAGGGATGGGCTTGATCTGTTTAAACTTTCTCGAAGCTATGCTTAACAGATCTGAAATTTTCGGCTCTAAAGGAGGGATTTTTTGGTGAAATTCGTCTCCTTTTTGGCTAAAAAGGAATGGGCTTGATCTGTTTAAGCTTTCTTGAAGCTGTGCATAACAGATCTGAAAGTTTAGGCTCTAAAGAAGGCATTTTTGGTGAAAGTTTGTACCTTTTTACCAAGAAACCAACTTAGAGGCTCTTTGTCTGCTCAGATTTGGAAATGTGCTTCAGTTGTGCTCGTTGGAGGCTGATTCGCTCACATCTCCGAGCTGCGTGGGTGACTAGGCGTTTAATCCCCACAGACGGCGCCAATGTTACGGCCGGGAAGTTCCTCGGAGGAAGGCCCACGTCCGAACGGTGCTGCTGGACCGTGGCCTGGACTGTCGATCCAGGCCGTGCTGCAGCGTCTCTTAATCCGCCTTGGCGACGGATGAACTCTACCTGCTAAGACCATATGAACACTCACGGTCAGGCGGGGTGGCTTAATGTCGTTCCCGCTCCGATGCTTAAGTCAGAAAGCATGTTGGGAGTAATTTTGGTAGAGAATAGTGAATGGTGAACATACCTCTCTCCTTGTAATTAGTGAGGTCAACCGGGAGGTCAACGAACTTGTCAATGCAGGGATTCTTGTCGAGGTACCATATCCGGTCTGGCTGGCCAACCAGGCCTGTTTTGGTCAAGAAGCAGGACGGCAGTTGGAGGATGTGCTTCGACTACAAGACCCTCAACGAGGCATATGCCCGAAGGACTGCTACCCGACCCCGGCCATTGATCAGAAGGTCGATGCGCTCGGAGGTTTCCCGATCAAGTGTTTCCTGGACGCGTACAAAGGTTATCACCAGATCCTGATGAAGCCAGAAGATGTGAACAACACCGCTTTCATCACCGAAAGAGGAGCCTTCGCTTATAAAATAATGTCGTTCGGACTGAGGAATGCGGGGGCCACTTATCAAAGGGTGGTCGATCGCGTATTTCGAGACCAAGTGGGCCGCAACATGGAAATCTACGTGGACGACATGGTCATCAAGAGCAAAAGCTTCGGTGATTTGATCAGAGATGTGGACGAGACGCTAGGCGGGCTGAAGGAGATAGGGATGAAGTTGAACCCAACCAAGTGCCAGTTCGCCGTCGGGTCGGGGAAGTTCCTGGGCCATATGGTGTCGAACGACGGCCTGAACGTGAACCCGAAGAAGGTGCAAGCAGTCGTGGACATGCCTGCTCCCAGAACAGTGAAGGACATTCAGAGCCTCAATGGAAAGTTGACCGTGATGGACCGGTTCTTATCTCGGGCGGCGGAGAGGTCATTACCTTTCCTGAAGGTCCTCAAGGGGTGCGTCGGCGCGGCTGGAGCTGTACAATAGGGGCCCGTGAAGGACGAAGCGTTTCGAGAGCTGAAGGAACATCTCAAGGTGTTACCGACTTTGTCACCACTGGAAAGCGGGGAAACCCTCTTTCAGTATTCGGCCGCAGGAGCGGAAGTGGTCAGCAGAGCGTTGGTCCGAGAAGAAGGCAAGGTGCAGCGCCCGGTATATTACGTGAGTAGGATGTTGCAAGGAGCGGAAACCAGGTATACCGATCAAGAAAAGCTGGCCCTCGCCCTCATCCACTCGGCGCGGAGGTTGAGATCATACTTCCAAACCCATCCTGTGGTCGTCTTGACGAACGAGCCCCTGAAAGCAATCCTGGTGAAGCCTGAATCGTCGGGCAGACTGGCCAAGTGGGCCGTTGAGCTGGGAGAGCACGCCATCCAGTACGCCCCAGGAAGGCGATCAAAGGACAAGTGATGGCAGATTTCTTAGCAGAAACCCCTTCGGCGATTGAGATCACAAACGAAGACCCGATGGCGGAGGCGATGGATATTCCACGTCGGACCCGACGTCGGGAGGACAGAACAGACTGGTGGAAACTCCACGTGGACGGTGCGTCGGGTGTCGAGGGCGCGGGGGCTGGTTTGATTGTCACGGACCCCAGCGAATGGGAGACCACTTACGCCCTGCGTTTCGAGTTCCCGGCGATGAATAACGAGGCCGAGTATGAAGCACTGATAGCCGGGATGGAGATTGCCAAGAAGTTAGGGGCAAACAAGCTGGACGCGTATGGCGATTCAGCTCTGGTGGCCAACCAGTTCAGCGGAACCTATCAGGCGAAGGAGCCGTCGATGCAGAAGTATTTGGCGAAGGTGAAAGCGCTAGCTACGTCTTTTGAGGGCTTCGATGTCACCCGGGTCCCCCGCTCGGAGAACACCCGAGCGGATGCGCTCAGCAAGCTGGCTTCAACCGCCAGCAGTCACCTGTCGAAGGGGGTGCTAGTGGAGACGTTGATTGCGAGGTCAACGGAAGGCCAGGAACTGCTGGCCATCTCGACTGAACCCCCCAGCTGGATGACCCCGATCAGGGAGTACCTGTTCAGCGGACAGGTCCCCGACGACGCTGGCAAGGCAAGACAGCTCGAGAGGAGAGCCTTGGAGTTTGCCCTGAAGGACGGCGTGCTCTACAAGAAGGGATACCTGCATCCCTGGTTAAGATGCATTTCTCCCAGGCAGGCAGACCGACTGCTGGCTGAATTGCACGAAGGGACTTGCGGGAGCCACCAAGGGGCGAGGACGTTGGCTTTGAGGGCTTCGCGAGCGGGGTTTTACTGGCCGAACATGAGGACCGACGCCGACGAGTTGGTGAAGAAGTGTGCCAAATGCCAAGCCCACGACAAGGTGCTGCACTCTCCAAAAGTGCCAATGAAGAGCATATCGGGCCCATGGCCCTTCGCCAAATGGGGGATCGACATAGTTGGCCCGTTCCCTATGGCGACGGGGAAGAGGCGTTTTCTCATTGTGGCGGTGGGTTACTTCACCAAATGGGCGGAAGCCCAGGCCGTGGCGAGCACTACCGGCAAGCGAATGACAAACTTCATGTGGAGGAACGTCGTCTGCCGATTCGGACTGCCCCGAACCATCGTGAGTGACAATGGAAAGCAGTTTGAGGGAGAACCGTTCAAGTCGTGGTGCACCCAGCTAGGGATCGAGCAAAGATTCACATCGGTGGCGCACCCCAAGCGAACGGTTTGACAGAACGCACCAATGGGATAATCGTCCAGGGACTGAAGCGGCGGCTGGATCAAGCCAAAGGAAGCTGGGTGGAAGAGCTTCTGTCGGTATTGTGGGCATACAGAACCACGCTCCGGACGGCCACGGGGGAATCGCCTTACCGCCTATGTTATGGGAGGGAGGCGATCATTCCCCCTGAAGTGATCGTGTCGTCGCCGAGGCTCGCCGAGCCGTTGGCCGAACCGGAGAACGAGGAGGAAATCTGAGCCGGCCTGGACGAGCTCGAGCACTAGAGGGAGAAGGCAGCGTTGACAGAGGCGGCCTACAAGTCTTACGTCGAGCAGCGGTACAACAGCCGTGTTAGAGTCCGCTCATTGAAGGTGGGCGAGCTCGCTCTTCGGAAGAATGAAGCTAGCCGGGCCGAAGGGACGAAGAAGCTGGACGTCACATGGGAGGGCCCGTATCAAGTGGCGGAGGTGCTAGGCAATGGAGCTTACAAGCTCCGCACCATGGCGGGCGAGCCTGTCCCCCGCACCTGGAACATGAGAAATCTCCGAAAGTTCTACGGATGACCATGTATCAGCCTGGATATTTATGTATATATAAACAGTAAGCCTTAACCTGTGGGCAAGGAAAACACTTTTGGTCGGGTTCCCGACGCGATCATCTTGCCCCCGTTCACTTACTCGGCGGGGGAATGATCGCCAGAGGACTCGCTTTCTTCTTTTGTGGCAAGTAATATAAAGCAGGTTTAGCGGTATGAATGTTATCCGCGCACACGTCGGGCGACATAATTGAGCTCGTTACCCTCAAACCATCTGAGCGCTCAGCCACGTCAGTCGCCTCGACGTCCACAAGGATAGGTGACCCGACGATGAACCCGACGGCGAGCTCCGCGGGTTGTCGAGGCGACACTTACCTAATTTTGTTCACTGGCCGACATAATCGAGCTCGTTGCCCTCAAGCTGCCTGAGGGCTCAGCCGCGTCAGTCGCCTCGACGTCCACATGGACAGGTGAGCCCGACGATGAACCCGATGGCGAGCTCCGCGGGTTGTCGAGGCGACACTTAACTAATTTCGTTTGCTGGCCGACATAATCGAGCTCGTTGCCCTCAAACCGCCTGATGGCTCAACCGCATCAGTCGCCCCAACAGCAACAGGGACAGGTGATCCCGATGATGAACCCGACGGCGAGCTCCACGGATTGTCGAGGTGACACTTAACTAATTTCGTTCGCTGACCGACATAATCGAGCTCGCTGCCCTCAAACCGCCTGAGGGCTCAGCCGCATCTGTCGACCCGACGGTAACATGGACAACCGCCCCGACGGCATGGTCGGCGGTAAGCTCGACGACGAGCTCGATAGTCGAGGAAAAACGACCCTTAGTCGATTTCATTCTCTTGCTAACTTAGTTAGGCAGGCTCGACGGTGATCTCAACGGCAAGGGTTGACGGTGATCTCGACGGCAAGCTCGACGGTCGGGGAATGGCCCTTAGTCGATTTCATTTTCTTGTCGACTTGGTTAAGCTCGCTGCCCCGAATCACTTGGGAGCACAGCTAATCCGGCGAGGCGATGACAGAAAGACGGCGAAAAAGGTGCGAAATCCGGTAAAGGAAAGGTTGAAAATTTGTCCATACGAAACGAAAATAAAAGAAATGAAATTGTTAAGGGTACGAAAAGCAATTAAGGCCACAAGCGGCGCAAAAGATAAACAACGCCACGCAGGGCGGTCTTGAGAAGTCTTCTAGTTCCAATCCACTTTCTCGCCGACGTTCTCAGCCGACGGCTCGGTCGCAGGATCATCCTTCAGCTGCCCAGCCTCTCCAGATCTTCCAGCAGACTGTTAGGCGCACCCTGCTCAACAGTCTTGGCACCCCCGTTGGCCGGACTCTGGTTGGACGGATGGGTCGTCGAGGCGGCAGAGAGCAGCTGTGGTTTAGGTCTGGCCGGAGGAGCCCACCTCACAAGCGCCTCGGGAGCCATGTCTGCAGACAATTCAGAAAAATAATTCCGTGAAGGGATACTTACCGAAGATAGAGAACAGCTCATCCAAGGAACGATCGAAACGAGGAGCATCGTCTGCGTACATCTCGTCCAAATCAAAGGACCTGTAGATTGCTCGATGAAAGCGGCGACGGGCATTGTCGCTGGAAGCTATCCTCAGAAAGATGTCAGGAAGACCAACCTCAACGACCCACTTGTACTTGGCGTCGGCAACGGCAACCCGAGTGTCATAACCGGCGAGGGCTTCCTCGGCTTTCTGCAGCTTGAGGCGCATCTCCCCGAACAACTCCAGCTGGGCTTGGGCCTCTTTCAGCTTCTCATTAGCCATATCTCATTCAGCGAGGACAGTCCCGTTCTCAACTTGAAGGGCAGCCAGGGCCGCCGTCAAGTCATCAACCTTAGCCTGGAGGGTGGCCGGAACGACGGCGTTTACGGTCTCGTTCAGCTCGTTGATCATTTGCTCCTGCTTCTGGTTCAAGTTGCGAGCGACCTGAAGAGCTGCTTGGCAAGACACCAGCTCACCCCGAGAATGAGCTGCGTCGAGATTCAGCCGACCCAACTCACCCCTGAGGGAAGCAGACAGACAAGCTACATATGGATATCAAACATACCAACTCTTAAATACGAACGCAGAAATAAAACAGAGAAGGAGAGGTGAAAGGGTGACGTACCTCCAAACTGACGGAGTCATACCGATCCACGAGACCCACTGAGTTATGGAAGTTGACCATGGTGTTAGCGCGCCACGCCTCATGATGGCTCTTCGGGAGGGCGGTCGCCAGGAAGTCGGCACGGCCCTTCGGAGTAGTCAACGCGGGCCCCGCAGAACGAGGCGGCATGCTGGTGCCTGATGACCCTGCCTTGAAAAGCTTCCTCCTGTGCTGATCGTCGGTATGCGGCAGGGAGGACGCATCAGCGACACTATCGGCCGTTGGCTCGCCCATCGGCCTCTTGAGAGTCCTCCCCTGACCGCCCGAGTCATCATTCTCCAGATCGATGACGCATGGAGAAAGGTGAGGAGAAGGCAAGGAGAGGTTGAGATGGGATTTCGTAGGTTGGGCAAGACTGTCGGTGAGCTGGGACGTTGAAGAACGGGCCTGGCGACGTCGAGAACGGCGATGATCGGACTGCATAGGTGCTTCGGTAGTTTGGATGTCGGCTTGGACATCCGGCTGGATGTCCCCCTCACCTTCGGTATCCTCAGAACCTATTTGTGATGACAAGAAGAATTAGCAGAACAGCATCATCAAGTGGGGAACGGGAGATAAAATAGTAAAAAACTTAAGCATTGGACGACCTTCCGGACCCTCGGAAGATGTGGTTGGGTGAACGGGAATGTCGAACCGGCAGTAAGGGAGGCCGCACTCGCTAAGAAGCTTGTCAGAATTAACCGCCGTCCACAGCATAGTCCCCCTTTTCAGTTTACGCACTTCTGGGTCCAGCGTGGCCGCCTCGCCGTCGCTGGGCCTGAGCACGCGGGTCGCTAGGTCGCCAACCGGGTATTTGACCCGACTGGCGCGGGGACCCCACACCAGCTCGTTGGCAACATACACAAACTTCGACCCCCATCCGGACTTATTGGGCCTCTTCTGGAGCAGGGACTTGCCGACGGATGGTCGGAATTTGATGTGGCAGTAGCCCTTGTCGATGCAGGGATAAGTGAACGTGCGTAACAGAGGAAGCGAAGGGACGACCTGCTGCTGGGAACACACAATCTGAAACCTGATCAAGGCCTTAACGGAGTTGGGCTGCAGGTAGCGCAAATCAAGGCCGAAAAAGGCCAGAGCTTCCTTGAAAAAGCCGGTCAACGGAAAACGGAGGCCACTAGCGAAGAGGTACTCGCAGTAGATAAGCCCTTGGGGGCCTCCTCCACCAGTTGCCCGGCCTTGGGAAGGCGGATATGATCCTCTAAATCCGAAAATCCGATCCCCACCGTGTTGCGGCACTTCTCCCTGAAACCCTCGACGTCGCTGGTCGTGGTAGTGCTTCCCAGGCCGGGACCCATACGAGAATCAGCCATCGGAAGGACAAGAACCGAAGGGCCGAGGAAGGTTGCCGGAATAAAAGGGATGATGAAAAAGAGTAATACCTGAATGAAGATGGAGTGATGTTGCGATGGGAAAACTCTAGAATGAAGAATAGGAGAGAATGAGAAGAGGTTTTTTCAAATAAAAGGGGGAGGCAGTGATGTGGGAAATCGTGATCGAGGCGGGCCCACGCACCATCGAGAAACGGGGATAGCAAACACGCGTTGGACATGCATTAAAGAGGGAGCTTGGAGCGGTTCGCAAGAGAGAGCAAAGGTCAGGCCCATCCCATTTTTTAGTACTTCGCCCGCGTTTGGCAAACACGCCCTCGCACTTGGGGGGACTTGTGAGGATCGTGGGCCTGGTGATCCGGTCAACGGCCCAAGCGGCTGGTCAAGCATCAGCCCAGCAGGCCCGTCAATGTCAAGGGGAAGGGGGATAAAGGCAAGAGAAGTCAGGCCCAACATGAGCCCACTGATCAGCCTTAAACCCTATGAGGAAGAACCTTGGCTGAGGGTATAAGAGGAAGCAGAGGAGGAAGATAGAAGGTAAGTTCACAACAGTACTGTGGACATAGATCTCAAACACTATCAAAGAGCTAACTTTGGCATCGGAGCGGGAACGGCTGTCGCCCTCCCCGCGCTGACTTTGCCTTTACTTGTTCACCCGCAGGTTAGCCGTCGACAGCTCTATTCAAGGAGAAGTCCGTGTTCGTGGCTGTAACACTTGGGAATGAGTTTAGAGGCACGTCTTTACCTTCACACTATGTATATATATTTTATCTTATACAAAATCCGGCAGTTTGATTGTCGTGTTTGCTCCACGTAAATGTCACCACATGGCAAACCATTATGGGCCAGTCAACAAGCAAACTCGTCATTATCACTTCCGAGTCAGCTTCCTTGGGAATTTATGAGTTTAGAGTCACATCTCTTCTTACACAAAATTCGACAATTTGATTGTCATGTTTGCTCCACGTGAATGTCACCACATGGAAAACCGTTATGGGCCAGTCAACAAGCAAACTCTTCACTATGACTTCCGAGTCAACTTCCTTGGGAATTTATGAGTATAGAGGCACATCTCTACCCTCACACTATGCATAATGTTTTTTATCTTGCACAAAATTCGGAAGTTTGGTTGTCGTGTTTGCTCCACGTAAATGTCACCACATGGCAAACCAATATGGGCCAATCAATAAGCAAACTCGTCACTATGACTTCCTAGTCAGCTTCCTTGAGAATTTACTAGTTTAGAGGCACATCTCCTTCCTCACACTACATATAATTTTTTTATCTTGAATACAATTCGAGAGTTTGACTGTCGTGTTTCCTAGCCACGTAAATGTCATCACATGACAAACCAGTACGAACCAATCAACAAGTAAACTCGTCACTATGACTTCCGAGTCAGCTTCCTTGGTAATTCGCTTTCAAAATTTACACTTTTACGGACTTATTATACATGTTTATTAAATGAAATTTTTTATTCCATATCTTAACTTTTTTTGATGAAATATATATCATTATCAAGATTATATTTATAGTACGCAAAGTAGTAAAACACAATCTTATTTCTCCCCTATCTTACTAGTTAAGCTATTGTCTATATGGGATCAATAAAGGCCTTATTTGGCATGCGTTAGATGAAAATTAAAGAACACTCAAGGATTTTTCAAGAAAATTCTAGAACCTTTATGAATGTTAATCAAACTCCCATGTGTTAAGGAATATACTAGAGATAGTTAATTATGAACATTAAGTCCTTTCTTGTATAATTAACTATCTCTAGTATATTCCTTAATATGATGTTGCTTCATTTTCATCAAACGCATGCCAAATTAATGTTTGTACTTTAGATAAATCACTCCATTTCTGCTTGAAACCCTTGGTGACTTTGCTCCATTTATCGTCCCCATCACTTATTAGTCAAAGTTTATACTTTTCAGCTAAATTAGAGCTTTAAATTACAAGACAAAAGATGAATACACTACATAAAAACTCTCCTTGTCCTTTATTTCTTCACCTTCATATTTTTTATCATTCAATTTGTATTCTGCACTTTTGTTAAATTAAGACTCACCTAAGTGGCCAATTTTTATTTGGTTTCCAAAACCATAGATGAAATGTTATAACGAAAACTTGTTTGCTTGATAATTCAAATAGAATGAAACTAGTGCTAGGTTGAATAGATACTAGTTTTAGGCCATAATGATGCCACGAATAAACATTTCAATTCTGTGTGTAAACTAGCTAAAAGAATTCTATATTTGAATTGAAGGGACCGTTTAGTTCCTAGCAGGGAAACAAAAAGGAATCAAGAAACGGGATGGAAATGAATAGAAAGGAAAACATGAGAATTATCTATATTGTTTGTTTCAAGTCATGAAACAAACACAATATTTTTACATTTCTTTGTTTGGTCAATTCAAAGAAATGAACAACAGTGAAAAGTCTTGCGAATCATCCGACCAGATCAAGAGTGATGCAAGTTGAAGAATATCATTCAGCTGCAGTGAATTTACACAAGCCAAAAACTCAGTTATTAGAAAGATATATCATGTCCATGAAATGTGGTATTAATCCACCAGAAAGCAAACCAGGAGAGGAGGATTGCAGTGGCTGTAGTTCTGATGAAAAGGATGACCATGGTAATGATTAATGATGAAGAAGAAGGAGAAAATTATAAGGAGGAGAATTTTAAGGGTGTTGATGATGTCGAAAAACCACAAAAGTGCAGACACTGTTTTATCTTTTAGTATGATTGTGTTGATTGCAAACTTGTGCGTCAATAATATCAACTATCAAGACTCAATTCAACTGGGATTTGGAGATTTGTAAATGTTTTGTGCTTGTTGTAGTCAGAGGCGGAGCCAGGAATTCAACAGTGAGTTGCAAAATTAACAAATATTATGGGTATTAGTGCTATTTTCAGAAAAGTGGGTGGCAAAATTATGATTTTTGAAAATTTATAAGGTAAAATATCTTTAAAAAATATTTTTTGGGTGGCATTAGCCACTCAAGGTAGGCTGTACCTCCACCTCTGGTTGCAGTGATCTTTTGCGATCGTTTGATGACCATTTGGCCTAAATATTGCATTGTTTTCTTGGTTGAGACCAAATTCTTGTTGAATGAGAAAGTTATATATTTTCTGCATGGTTTAAAGCAAGAATATGTTACCTCAAAGGAATTGGGAAGGATAAAGCCTGGAAAACTGCCTGCTTCTACAATGGGACGGTTGAATAGGCATCGGATAATGAATCATTTAGCATTATCCGATGCCTATTCAACGGTCCTAATGGTTCAGCATTGCCACCATCATCAGCCTTAAGTTTCTGATTTGAGAGCAATGTAATTAAAAACATAGCATTAATAATGCATGTATCGTCTGTAACTCTTAATCAATAAAGAAACACGCAGTTCAGGTTTCATTGCAGAACTAAGCAGCCAGCATTCATTGCAAAGTTCTGTAGCTAGGTCAGAGTTGAGTAAAGTTCTTTTCCAATGTTAGGGTTCTGAAATCGTCCCCTACACAATGTTGTAGAGATCCTAGGCAAACTTTTATATATCATCAAATTATGTCGAACCTCCTTGATAATCTATTAAATTTTATGTTGAAGGTACTATTTTTTAAAGTGCATTAAAAATTAACACTTCAAAGTACATGATCCAGCATTATTTGAACCAGAATTTCTACATACATTGCCAGTTGCACTAAATAAAACTTGAAAAATTAGGTGCTAATTAACAAATTCATTATTCTCTAATGGTTGTGAGTCCCAACACCTCACCCAATATTCTTCTGCGATATAGTGGATCAAAATAAAATAGAGCATTGAGTTCTAGAGTTGACATTTTTGTAAAATAATCACATTTCGATTTTGGCAGATGAATTCAAATCATAGACTTAGATTTCTATTATATTTTCTCTCTGGTTTTTGCTTAAATAAACCAACTTAAATATACAACAAGGTATATATTTTTTGAATATGAAAAGACTAGACTTTTAAATAAAAAAGCTTCATTTTTAATTATCATTCAACTAAAAACACTCTAATAACATTACTCTAAAAACTATTTGAACAGTTCCATAAAAGCTCATGAAAGTCTCAAAGAAAAACATTTTAAAAAAGAACAACTAGCATTTTATCAACAAAAAAACAACCGTATAGTTGACTTTAGGCACGCGTACGTATTTCACATTCTAACTATGAATTGGACTTCTGTTGTATTATAAATTCGCAAATACACCTCTCTGTAATTACTCAGAGCCATATTCTCTTTCCAGTTGATCATTTTCAGAGATATGGTGCAGAGGTCTCAATGGTTTCTCCTGCTGCTTGCCCTTCTCTTTCTTCACGCCGCCTCTTCTGATGCAATACCGTTAACCAGTAAGTCCGATCACTGATAGATCTTGATTCCGGCCACCGGAAAAAGGAAACAGCTAACATCTTGTTTGCGTTTTCAGGAGGTTTCAAGTTGTTCCATGATGCTGAGGCCAATTCCTTGCATGATATTCAGGTTTTTGATACGTTTCTTTGCTGAATAATTCACGCAAATCGGTTATGCAAAAATAATTAAAATTGGTGTTAATTTGAGCGACCTTATTGCAGGAAATCTTGGTAGCTGGGGATGAGAGCGTTGAAGGGAGTTCAGGGAGGAGAATGGACTTGGAAACCTTGGATTATGCGGGAACGGGAGCCAATGGCGGTCATATTCCGCGTCCCCGACCATGAAAGTCAATATTATTTTGTTGTGTACATTATATTTTACACGTTGATTTAATATTCAGTTGAAGTGAATTTCATTATTCTTTAAACTCCATGTTCAAGAAACTATCTGTGTCAAGAATTTAAGAGTTGGTTTGTCGAGGGTTTCCAAAAATATTTGCACATTAGCAATTTCACTAATTTTATATGTACACTTATTGGTCAGGGATAGACGCATATAACAGATTTTTGAATAAGTTTGACGATAGACAAAATCATATATAAGACGTTTTAAATTTTAAACAAGGTCTCACAAGACACGTTTACGCCAAAATGTGGATTGAATTTTGGCTTGAGTTTCTGGGATGATTTGCTACTTCGACCCTCGTATACTATACACACTATAGTGTGGCACTAGAAACAAAAGCGTATTATGACCTTTTAAAATCGTGTCTTGTGAGACCCTACTTGAAATTTAGAATGACTCGTACATGACTTTCTCTTAATGATAAGATTGATTAAAGGTACACGTGTATAATTTAATGTGATAAGACTTATATAGTAGATGCTACGTATACAGTCAATAAACAATGACTTTTTGTATATACGTGTACAGCTGACTAAATATGTGTATATTCTGATGATAACGCGGAATCGATATATACATGCACAATGATTTAAATAAATATATGTGCGCGTATTCTGATGTAAGGTATACATGTATATGCTGGTATATGCCTTGAATGTCGTAATAACCGCTACTGCGAGTTAGCACGGTGGTCTCGCTGTGGGGAGCTTGATGTATGCTATGGTGTGTACGAGGCCGGATCTAGCACAAGCAGCCAGTGTTGTGAGCAGGTTCATGGGGCAACCAGGAAAAGAGCATTGGCAAGCTGCGAAGAGGACCTTTAGGTACCTTAGACGTACAACTGATGTGAGTCTCATTTATGGTTACAAGATAATCTGATTCTGACTATACTGGAAATGTTGACACGAGGAGGTCTATGACTGGCTATGTATTTACATTGGGTGGTTTTGTTGTTAGCTGGAAGGCGACTTTGCAAACTACAGTGACCTTGTCTACTAGAGTACTAGGCTTTGACAGAGGCTGCAAAGGAGGGGATATGGTTGAAAAGACTGGTTAGTGATCTCGGTCTGCATCAAGATCAGGCCATTGTATATTGTGACAGTTTGAGTGCAATGTGTCTGGCCAAGGATCGGGTCCATCATGAGAGGACCAAACATATTGATGTCAGATATCATTTTCTGAGGAGTGAGAAGAGGATCAAGGTGAAGAAAGTGGGAACTGCTGATAATCCCGCTTACCAAGCTTATTCCAAACATAAAGTTTCAACATTGCTTGGACTTGTTGAATATCATATCTGATTAGTTGCCCTATGGACAGTCCCAAGGTGGAGGGAGAAGTCTACTCATCTGGAGTTTCTAATTTGAGGATTCAAGTCAAGGTGGAGATTTGTTGGTATATGTCTTGAATGCCGTAATAGCCGCTACTACGATTTAGCACGGGGGTTTCGCTGAGGTGTTGGTGACTTGGGCCGAAAGTGTGTTTTCGGGCCCAATACCTAGGGTTTAGTGAAAGAACCTCTATAAGATTCTTTCACTTATCGCAACCTAGTTCGTACTGTTTTTTGGGTACTAGCCGATAGGAACATTCTTGTAATCTGGGTACCTATCTAATACAATCTGTCTCCTTCCCGTGGATATAGACAATCATTGGTGAACCACGTAAATCCTTGTGTTCTTGTTTTTCTCTTTACGTTTATTTGTTGTTTTCTCATATTTCGCACAACTATATATATAATATAAACTTGACTAATACCCGTTTGAGAACAACATTTTGAAGCTGCATTTTTTAAAAAAAAATTTGTTAAAATTAGAATTTTGACTTTTATATGCTATTAAAAATGTTTGGTTCGGAATCTATTTCAATTTATAATACAATTCCCTAAAAACTAACATATAACATCTAATTCTCATGGTGTAAAAATGTACATGTGTATATTCTGATGATAAGGTTGTATATGTGTACAGAAATATGTATTATCTTTTTTGTAAGGTTAAAAAATTATACTGTTTCAATAAACATATTTACTTTATGCTGCACACCACTATTATAGATCAACAGGTGAATTCAGATTACCTAGTAGTGATGTTTTAGATTGGGGATTGGATCGATCGGTCCGTCTAACTAATAAACTATACTTGAAGGAATGAAAAAGTCTGTTATGAGACGATCCCTCAATGGGGGAACTTGATTTTATTTTTATTTTTTTCGTATTCAAAAAAAAAAGATTTTATTTTATTTAATCGATATTTGGTACCCCCTCTTACATCTTAGATGAAAAAAATATTTTTAAAAAAGGGAGCTAGGATCAATGTTATTTATGTTTTAATACATTTTTGAGCAATTTCTTTTGAGAAAATCTCATAAACTCTCAATTTTCCTGACCTTCATGAAAATCTTTACTTAGGCCCTGTCAAGTTCAGCTTAAATTCTGCACATTTCAGTTAAGTTAAGCAGACTTCAGCAGACTTCAACGGACATCAGCAGACTTCAGCGGACTTCAGCGGATTTCAGATGGCTTCAGCGGATTTCAGCAGAGTTCAGCGGATTTCAGCTAAATTAAAAAAATTCCCTATTTTCACTAAATTGTTTTAAATTAAAATTTCCTACAATTCAAAAATGTCAATGAAATACTTTTGTTTTGATTTATCAAATGAACTTAATTGTGAACAAATGTTTCTTCAATATATTTTGTTTTAATTTATCAAATAAAGTTATTTTTAATAGTTCTAATTTATACTCGAAATTAACAAATTCAACAATAAGGGCCTGTTTAGTACAACTTATCTGAATATTTTCAGTTCAGTTCATTATTTTTCAGTTCAGTTCATTTTAGTTCTGTTCAATTCAATTTAATAGTTTCAGTTCCGTTCAGTACATTATACTTTAATTAAAATTAAAACAAAATATATGTTAATGATTCAGTCCAGTTCAATCCAATTCAGAGAAATTGTAATTTATTTCAATTCAGTTCCCCGAAAATATAATTTGACGATTTTAAGTTTATATTGAAAATTCAATTCATTTTTGTTAAACGAAGTTCAATTCAGTTCATTTCAATTAAATGTAGTTCAATTCAGTTTTATTTTCTGTTCTTGAATTTCTGTTTCTCTACCATTAGATAGAGATTTCCATTTGATTTGGTGCAATATTTATTCGATTCAATTCAGTTCAGTTCAGTTCAGGCATATTAAACAGGTCCAAATTACGAATATGTCCATTAACAAATAAAATAATTATTGCGAAATATTTATTATTTGATCAAATAATTACTGCGAAACAAAGTATTTCATTTTATGATTTGTATGATATGTGTAATTTTTGAAAAACCATTGTACAAATAAAATAATTACTTTAAATTTTTTATTATTTGATCAAATTTGAAGTTGAATTTTGAACTCAAATTATTAATAATAATAATAATAATAATAATAATATAATATTTTGTATTTAATTTCAGCAGATTTCAGCGAACTTCAGCGGAGTTCAGCAGATTTCAGCGAATTTCAGCGGATTTCAGCAGACTTCAGCGTACTTCAGCAGACTTCAGCAGACTTCAGCAGACTTCAGCGAACTTCAGCGAACTTCAGCGAACTTCAGCGAACTTCAGTTAAGTGAATTTCAGTTCAGCTGAACTTGACAGGGAAATTCAGCAAACTTTATATGATATTGTGTACCTTTTAATTTGAACTGTATATTTAGTTATCCAAAATTTTCAAATTTTTATATATATTTTTTTGAATTTTTGCATTCAACCGTGTTTTATTATACGCTTACTTTAAAATAATCAATGTTTTAACACAAAAAATATATCATTTGAATTTAAATACACAGTGATAGTTCCATAACATTTAGGAAAGTTGGATTTTCTAGAAACTTTGCAATTTCTATTTACAGTTATATTATGTGCATTACAATTTTCAGTTCAACATTATATATTCTTTATAATATATATATAAGATGTATTATATTAGGCTCTTGAATAAAGATGTACTACTTGAATATGAATTATGTACTAGACATTTCATGAAGAGTTGGTCTCTTGAGTGAAGGTCACTATATAGTGACGAAGGACTATATTGGAATATGGAAGGAATGAGGTTCTTATTTGCAATTTTGACAAAAATGCATTATTCACTCACGCGCACTGTTTACTCAGTCTAAAAAACAAGCATTTTAGTCTAAAAATGGACGTTAGCAAACATATCCACACAGTCTAAAAAACAAGCATTTTATTCTAAAAAACAACCCGTTAAGCGTGAAATACAAGCATGTTTTAAAAAACTACCTGTTTGGTCTAAAAAACAAGCATTCAAGGGTGAAATTCAAGCATGCTCTATAAAACCATCTTTTTTTTGTTTCAAAATACATGAACTCTAAAAAGTAACATGTTAACTGTGAAATGCAAGCATTCTCTAAAAAACAACATGTTAAGTGTGAAATGCAAGCATGTTCTAAAACACAACCTGTTTAGTCTAAAAAACAAGCATTCAAGTGTGAAATTCAAGCATGCTGAATGTGATTTGCATAAATTGCAGAAAACCCCGCACGTGAATGTAATTTTCATAAATTACAGAAAAACCCCGTCCCAAACTTCTTTGCATATAAACCCCGTCACTATATAGTGACCGTCACTTCCAAGACTAATTATTTCATGAAATTCTAAAAAAAGAAATTATTTAAAATAGCAATTACTGTTTCAGATTAACCAATACGAGATTATTTATATAGTAAATATTAATTATTTCCAACATCTGAATTAAATAAGTATTATTAATTTTAATATAATTATAATATTAATAATTATTGCATAATTACAAACAAATAAATATATTAGCGGACAATAGATTGTTGATGAATATAAAAATAAATTGTGCAGTTTGAGTTGGGACAGTGGGAATAGCATTAAATATTTGACTCTTGGTCGGTGTGAATTGGACTTTTGTTTTTCTTTTCTTAATAAATACTTTTGTTGTGCAATAGATACTTTGCTATATTTCCTTCTTGTTGAACATTCATATTTTCAGAGACATGATGCAAATGTCACAATGGTTTCTCCTAGTGCTCGCGTTTCTATCCCTTTACGCCGCCCCTTCTGATGAAATTCCGTTATCCAGTAAGTCCAATCATCCCTTATAATATTCCGATCACTGGTAAAGCTTGATTCTGGCCACCGGAAAAAGGAACGACCAACAAATTATATATAACAGTTTTGTTTGGGTTAATTTGCAGGAGACTTCAAGTTGTTCCATGATGTTCTTGAAGCCAACTTTTCACATGATATTCAGGTTTTTTATACATTTCTTTGCTGAATAAATCACGCAAATTTTAATATTCAGTTTTATATATTATTCATACAAATTAAACTTTGTTTTGAATGACCTTAATTTACAGGATATCTCGGTAGTTGGGGATGAGAGCCAACCGTCAAAAGAGAGAAGAATGCAGGAGTCGGAAATCATGGATTATCCCCCAACGGGAGGCAATAAGGGTCATACTCCACCAGGAGTCTCACATTAAAATAAATCATTTTGTTGTAATACATGTTAATATTTTGTTGAAGTGAGTAATATCACTATATAAATAATCTCCATGTTAAACAAATAATTCATGTCTTCAATATATAAGCATTCTTCAAGGGCGCTCACTAAATTGTTTGCATATTAGCAATTCAACTAATGACCATTTATTGGGAATATTTAGTTAGATTTTACAGATATTCGAATAATTTTAACGATGAAACTTGACTAGATCTATACATGAAGAGTAGCTAGATGTATATGTGTAAACTTTAATGATAGAACGTTCATATATTATTAAAAAATGTATAAATGTATCCCTAAATTAATGTTCATACGGTAGTCCATTAAAAATTAAAAAAAATATAATTTATGTCTTTACCAATTTTTCATCATAACACCGTCAATTAATGAGAATAGGGACAGAATTTCTCGTGTCACCACTCATTTCACCATTCAACTACCACTATCAGTCCATCGCCACCCACTCACCCACCAAGTCACCAACTACCACCGCCTATCAATCACCACCCACCCACTAACTACCACTTCACCATTCGACTACCATCATCAATCCGTCGAGAATAAATTTTATACTCCGTAAAGGCCATTTGTTAAATTCTAGAAATTAGATGGTACGGTTTACTAACGCGTCATGTATTAAAATTGGTTTGCAAATACTTGATTTTAACATTTCTTATAAACTTGATAAAAAATGCACTTCTAAACTCTAATATTTTATACTAGTATATTTGTCTGTTTTTTAGAAATATTATTAAAAAAATCATGTATGAAATGAAATATGTAACTAAGGATTCGGATATATGGGAATAATGGAGATTTGGTATATGTGTATAAATTTTGATTTTTGTTTTATGTGGCGTTGTTGAAATTCTTGCTTCACTAATTATTAAGATTGAACGAGTTTATCAAGAATTACTCATGAACAACTCACAGCCCATTTATAAAATCATCACAGTATATTATATTTTTTATTTAACATTTAAGATTATACATTATACATTAATAATTACAAATATAAGTTGTCATAATTAAGTGAAATGCTCCATTAAAATTAGAAGATGAAAATATTTATTTTAAAAAGTATTCATATATTTTTAGAGAATACTAAACAATGTATTATAAATTTCAAAAAAAGAGATAAATTCTTTCAAATGAGATAATGCATCATCCATGCCCATGTTCTCAATTTGCAAAATTTTACTCACCACATTTACCCTTGATGACAACTTAATTGTATCATATAACCAATTCAATTATTTCATTTGAATTGTGCTAAGACAATGCTTGCTCTTTGTTTCTCCCGAATGCGACGAAAATGTTCCTTCATTATTGAATCTCATTCAGTGTCCCATTCAATAAAATTCAAAAAGGTTTCCATTATTCTCTTCATAAATCTTCTCATTACTTCCATGAAATGTCAAGTTACATTTTGCAAGCGTCTTAACAACACCCAATATTTTTTAAAAATTATTCTCCTCAACAATCCTTCTCTTTAAGGTTTTGCTCTTGTAAATCACAAGTTGTATTTTTTGGAAACCTTTTCTCCAAACTTGTCATGCATTTCATGTGAACCCTACTTTTTTCATGAAATTAGAGTGCTTTTCCAACATATGATCAATCATTATGCCCTTTATTAGCCAATCTTACATGATCGTCTCTTTCCTTGAACGATCTACAACAAAAGCTATACATGCCTCGATTTTTTTATAGTCTCATATCCAAAATAGACTAAGCTCTTGATTTTTCTTAGCTGCAGGTAGCTCTCTTTTTAGGACCAAAAGGCATTGGTCGAACTCTGGCTAGCTGATGATGATGATGCCAAAATTAATTGAACTATTTCCTCCTATTTATTCATAACAATTACACGTTCAAGGGATATTGAAAATAGTTGTTTCTGGAAATTAGAAAACCAGGAGTTGCATTGATTTTACTGAATGGCTATAGTAAAATCTAAATTGAAGAGTTGTTTTTTAGCAATTGAAAGGTTTTTTTTAGAAAAATGAAAGGGTAAAATTTGGATTATGTTTCTTTTTAACTAGTTTGGTTGGACCGCACGTTGTGCGGTATATCTAAATGTAATTAATATAAATCTCACTTAAAAGTGTAAGCACAACCCTTAATTTATATAAAATGAATGGGGATAATAGTTTAAATACCTGAAAGTTCAAGACAAAAGTGTCATTTATAAATATTTCGATAGGTGTCGGGCTAGTTTAATTGCATCTAGATTTTTGGTAACATAAAACTGTAAAATTTAATATACATTATTACTATAATTATAGTATATTGAGGGAAACAATATATCATATCAAATGTACAGTTAAAAAAAATTCATAGCAGCTGCGAGTTATAAGTATATATGCGTATAAAAGAATAAAAGCTATGCATGGTAACCGATTTAAAAGGAAGCATGTATATTGTGGGGAAGTATATAGGATTTTATAGGTGGAAGCAAAGAGAGATATTATCACAAGATCACCATATTCCGGGCGCCTATAATTTTCATATATTCATTTTTTATTTCTTTAAATTCATTCTTTCAGTTAATATTAAAACTTGACCTATAAATGTTTCGATGCCGGGTGAATAATTAGTTACACAGCGTAGGCTACCTTAAAAATAACTTATACTACCTTAAACATAAATTCTTTCCCATTTTTAGTTAATGTAATAACTTACACTACCTTAAACATAAATTCTTTCCCATTTTTGCTTTAAAATTGCGTTAATTATTCTAATTTTGTTGTTTGAACTCTTTCAATATCATCTTCCGCCATTTGTTTTGGCTTTTTAATATTGGTATTAATTTTAAGATACCAAACCTTAGTCTTTTTATAAATATATATATATATGGTATGCGCCGGAATATGGTGAACTTGCGGTGGTTATACGGTGGTATTAGTCAAAACTACGTAGTTTCATCATTTTTAATATTTTTTATTAATTTATTTATTGACCGGAGCAATAACTCTTCTAGTTCCCTTTAGCATTAGTTTGTATCATCTCATTCATGAAAGATCTATAAGATCCAGATTCAGAGTGTGTTATCTGAGAGAATCCAGTCTTGTTTCAGACTTTCAGCAAACCACGATTTTTTATGCTAACCACAGTTTTTTTTAAATTGATTAAAGTGTAAATTATGACCCCTAAAAGTTTAAAATATATAATTTGTGACCCTTAAATTAAAAGTGATAAGTTTATGACCTCTGCAAGTTTGTTTTGTGTGATTCATGGGCTCAACGTTGGTGTTAGTGACTTAACGGCCAAGGATATCATCGTAATTTGACCATTAGTTTTCTTCTTCACCTCCTTATTACTGTAAATCTAAATTCGCTCCAGACGATGCTTTCATGAAGTTGGGGGTTCTTTCGCAATAAATCATAATTTCCAATCTAAATAAGGGATTTAGAATTGTTGATGATTACTTGGAGAAGAACTATGATTTTTCATCGACTCGTGGCGATCTGGTGGAGGCAAATTGAGCATCGAATTCTGGTTGCTCGTCATGACCACTAGTTGGGTAATGGTGATGATTTCTCCGAGGGAGTTCGATTTCCGGAGAGATTTAAGGATGAAGAGCTTCTTCTCCGGGTGGTCGCGCGAGAAAAACAGCCGCCCGGCGGAAAAAAACTTTCAACGACCATAACTTTACGCTCGATGGTCCGATCGGGACGATTCTTGTGGCAAAACGCTCGTCTCAAGGAGGGCTTTGGAATGGTGGTTGTCGCCTGATGACTTCGCCGGTGCCTTCTACATCTGGGTCGATCATCGTCGAATTTGGGGGTCGATGTCCAAAGGTTTGAACTGCGTAATCCCGCCATTAGCTCTCTTCATAGGCAACAAATTGTTCAAATTTGGCTATGCATGGGAGCCTGGGAGGTGATGTGATCAATTAGACAAGTACGCCTAACCTAATTTTCTGATTATTGATAATTTCCCCCAATTCCAGATCTTCCCAAATTCAAACACGATCAGATGCAGTAAAATAAAACAGCAGTTATAATATTCCAATCAATGAATGAGCTTACAGGAAAACTGTTTGAGCGTATGCTGTGCTGCCGCACCTGAGCTGGATTGAGTTAGCTCGGAGTTTACCTCTGCCGACAGCGCCGGTGGTGGTTTCTGGGAGTATGCCTTTGAATTTTTTGACGAAAGTGAAAGTGGAACGGGCTTACAATTCTAAAAGATTGCAGTGTTTTCGGGAATGGGATGACTCTGGGCTTGGGCGTGTGCGGGATCGACCGGGCTGGGGATTCTCCGGAATGGTGGCGACGGGCGGGAATAGGTGGAGAAGAAGGTGATGATGTGAAAATGACTATTTTATCCCTATAACATGGGTGTTTAACATCCATGTAACCATAAACATGGTATTGAGGCCAAAAAGCATACAAATTATATTTGCAAGGGCCATAAACTATGCACTTTATTTTTAAGGGTCACAAACTATATATTTTAAATTTTTAGGGGTCATATTTTACACATTAATCTTTTAAAATTTGATGGGACTTGAATTTTTGATTAAGTCCACTCGAAAATCTAGCATGTACAAAAAAACTCTGCAATAAATTTTACCGAACCCGACCTCTAGGTTTGGGCGAGCTGTTAAAAACTCTGCAATTTCTCCTTATTTCTCCCTTTCTTCCCCAGAGAACATCCACGGCTCCCAATTTGATCATGGCAGCCGCGAAGCTTTGCCGGAAAAGTTTATTATCCGCAGCCAGCTTCGAAACCAAAGGAGCCGTAGATCTATGAAAAGCAAGCTCCTGATCGATCTGTAAAATCCCTCTGCGAGATTTCACCTCCTTGTAAAACTCATTGTCAACGATGAACGTCGTGTTCTGATCCAAACCCGCCGTTGGATCCTTGCTCAACGGCCTGGATTGGGCGCCGCAGATCCTGAAAAGCCTCGCCGCCAGAACCCGGTCCATCGCCGGGTCAGGTCTCCCGGTGCCCTGGAAATCGGAAACCCGATCCCGGAAAAACTCGCAGTGGGCGATTCCGACGGTGTGTGCCCCGAGGAGAACAACCATGTCGTTTAGGGTTAGCCTTTTGTCGGTGAAGAACTGGGCCGCCTCTGAGACGGAGAGTGATGGGCCGGGGAGATTCACCTCGCCGGCGTCGGAGATAAGGCCGTCGCGCCGGCCGGTTGATACGGTGTAGTTCGGGCCGCCGGCTAAGGCGACTGCGTCGCGGGTGGCTAGTGAGATGACGTCAGCGCAGGAGACGGTTGACGGGCAGGCGGCTTCAAGGTTTCGCTTGGCTTCGTCGATGAGCTCGTAACCTCGGACAGTTAGGTTCGGTTCTGCGTCTTTTTCCGATTGCTTGGACCTTGTGGAGTCGATCAGTATCGATGCATCGCAACCCTGAAATTCATTACATCGGACGTGATATTTCAAATGTTATAATCTATTGGGTTTTCATATGCTTCGATAATTTTTTTATATGTAGCTAGGATGCCATCTTTTACATTACAAATTTAGAGCTGTTACGTATAGGTCCAATTTACTGAAGGCAGGTCGGGAAAAGATGAAATTATCATTCATCATATCTCTATAACTTAGACCCTCATTTACAAAATTAAGTGCATTAATTTCAAGTTAAAAATAGACGTGCATTAATTTCAAGTTAAAAATAGACGTGCATTAGTAAACTATACATACACGTATAATAATTGTACATATATTAAAGTGATAACATTTTTAACCGTTTATGTGATTAAGGTTTGATGAGAAAAAATAAATGTGCAGTTCAGTTTAGAGCGGAAAGTACGTATGACGTTACTTACCCTAACAAAGCAATCGTGGAAGTACATTCGGAGGAGAGCAGAAGGTATGGATGTATCAACGTGAAAAATGCGTTGTACAACTTGTCTAACAATGGATTCTGCTCGCGGGCAAGAAGAACTGTAAAACCCTACTCGGAGCTGAGCAGATGAATAATCAAACATCAAAGATACAAGTATTATGATGATCACTCTCTTATCGCCCTTCATCATCGGTTTTCCTTCAACACAGACTATAAAAATGTTATGTATTTCTTTCCAGAATTAATCCCAAATGGGGAAAATATATAGCATGGAGGAAATGATAGTATAACATGTTGTCCACGAATGCACAACTTCTGAAAATATATTAATCAGTAAATCCTTCCTTTGTTTAAAAAAGTGTTGACTTCGTATCCGTTTGGTTGTATACACTTTAATACGATTAATTAACCTTTCAAAATGCTCTTCTGTTAGTAATTAATAAGAAAAAATGCAATTGATCATGAACGTGCAGGCATGAAAAGATTTCCACAAATTTGTGGCCTTTTTATTGGTATCAGGATAGCTTTGGATACGGCCATCTCATGATTTTAGACCATTTTTCTTGTGAATTGCTAAATTACGTTCTGTAATTTTCTTACTAACGCCCTGTATTTATACAGAAATTTATATATTTATTTTATATTTATAATTAATATATTATTACCATACTTATTCATAAATTTTATCATATTTAATCTTTTACTAGGTATATATATAAAAGTGGAAAGTGGCGACGTAAATATAAATAAAAAAGAAACACCGCTGCCGAAATTATTTTTCTAAAACATAAAATGACAATAGATTTGGCGTTCCGTCCACCGCCCGTTTATATTAATTAATTCCCTATATTAATTCAGGTTAGCACTCTATACATGGACGGTCTTTTTTTCATTAAGATATGCCTAATTAATTAAGGTACTAAGATTCCATATTTATCAAAGGAATTTCATATTAAATTAATGAGAAAGTCTCCTGAAAGTCCAACTTTCCTGACTTTTCATAAGAGTTTTTATACGTTTTAACTTATATAGTGTACCTTTTAATTTGAACTGTAAAATTTGTTATTTCAATTTTATTAATGTTTTAATGTAAATTTATGAATTTTTGCATTAAAACATGTTTTACTATATGTTCACTTTGATACTACCAATGTTTTAACACAAAATAGTATCACTTGACCTTAAATATATAGTGGTAGTTCCATAACACTTAGGAAAGTCGAATTTCCTAGAGATTTTGACTAAATTAAGAGAAATCCAAACTATTGCTTACCAACTACTTTAGGAAAATCAAACCCATCGAATTAAGGGAATACCATATTGTATTAATTTCCCAACTTTAACTTACCATTTTAAAAAAATCAAATCCATGAAATAATTAAAAAGTTCCAATTAATACTTTCGCTTACCATATAAACGTACTTACCATGAAATTATTGTCGGTTTATTAGGAAAATAAATATTTAAACACGATATATAATCTATATACTATAATTAAACACATATTTTATAACTTTTTATATGAAGCTATGGTATAATTAGGATTTTATATTTCGATGTTATATATATGGTGTTTGTATATTTAGGTTTCCATATACATGTACTGATGTACGGGATTGTCTAAACAACTTCGTCGCGGAATCTAAATTCAGTAAAAACCCTAAACTTGAATAAGCGGAATTTAAAATTCGGTATAAACCCTAAAGCGGAATCTAATAAATGTTACGTACATAGATGGTTAAAAATCCTAATAAAACGGAGTTGATAATTTTAGAAAAAGTATCTCGATCCAAACCGATTGTTAAACAAAATTTAAATTAATATTAAGTAGATAAGTTCAATTTAGTTCAATTTAATTTAATAATTTAGTTAAGTTCAATTCAAATCAATTAATTTCATTCAGTAACAATAATTTGATGAAATTTAGACTTACTAACTATATTAGTCAATACATTAATTAATTTTTACCTTATTTTAATTCAATATAGTTTAGTTGAGCTAGAAATAAGCTCACAGAATCTGACAGCTGTAAAATTAAAATTTATGTTTATGAAAATCTTAAGTATCAAATAAATTATATGAATAAATTTTGTAATCATAAAGCAATGCTAATAGATAACAAAAAGTCTTGGTTTTGGATTGAAGGCGGCTCCGATCGCCGATCGGCATCGATTTCCTATCTACTGTAACGGTATTTTTCGCCACCACCTGTGCATAGGAAATCACAGGCGGGACTGGATTCAAGGTTGGGGGCTCCACCATAGAGGCGGCGCCGGAGAATCGAAGAAGGGTATTTTGATCGGAATCGGCTAAATCTCTAAATCGCCAGAGCGTGTCAACTCCTTTTGAAAACTTTCGTTTCATATAAGCACAAAATTTTGTTTTGTGTACTTGAAGAGGATAATATGAAAAATAATGCTAATAGAGCATGGAATTAGAGGAACACTTAATAGATCCTGGTTGAAGAGTTATAAGAGTTTAGGGTTTAGAGCTGAACCTATTTTTATTAATCTATGATTTTTCTTAATAAAGATAAATATTAAATAAAATACCGTCCCAAAATGTTAATAACACACAAAATCGCCTGAGCTTTTGATAATTTACTCTCACTGTGTCACCTACGGGTTACGATTAAAAAATCCCCAGAGATTTTATATTAGATTTTGTTTGTATATACTAAGGAATGAGCTAGGAAATGAAAATATAGGATTGATTTTTTATAAGTTTTGAGATCAATTATGTATTAAATATTATACTTATAATATATGTAAACAAAAACCCACAATTTATAATATCAAATACAAATTCAAAAACACTACAATGAATAAAACAAGAAAAACACTACGTGTGAAATAAGGTGTGGCTATTTTTTAGATAATTATGTGTGCGTGTCTATATATATACATATATATATATATATATATATATATTCATACACCATTTTTTAAATTATTTTTCTTTCATTCATAATGATTTCTCAAATATTCAAGTGCATGCTCTTCACAAACTTAACAGACGACAATGGAACAATACGAACTACAAATTAACAATGGACGACATGCCAACTCACATTTAAATCTCTTATTTACTTTATTTTCATAAGAATTTTTTAGAAGAAAGAAAAAATAATTTTGAAAGTAAAAAGTACAAGTGTTACTCCATACTCCAAAATCAAAACATGGAGAAATTCATACTTGATATTTAGTGGTTTATTTGCAAGATGTGAATATAATGGCACACTTACCTTAACATGATGAAGACAATGTTCCAATGATACAACTATGAATGAACAAAAATAAAGAGTGCGGAAACTTACAAGAATACACTGAAATCGACTCTGGTGTAAACAGGAAGTCAAACATAGGAAATTGAAGGCAACACTTTACCTTATTTATTGTAATTTATTTCTTTTCAATTATTTTATTTTTAAAGATTGTTATAATACAAACATCCATTTAATTGACATGATTTATTATTCATAATACTATCTGCATCACAAATTGCATCGTATAATTGTTTGTATTGACATACTCATTATATTATTTTAAAATTACATTATAAAAACCGCGCAACGCGCGGTCCGGTTAGCCTAGTTATAATAAAAATGGTGAAATTTTCTAAGCGTTCATCCGATTTTTTAATAAAAGAAAAGATGATCGGATCCGGCATGCCCGTTGCCGGAAAAATCACCGGAAAATTTTCAACTTCTAAACATTAATCAATTTTTTTACTTTATTAATTTTCCAATTAATTTTTCAGTTGAAATTTTTCCGGTAACTTTTCCGGTGACTATACCGACGACTTTCCCGGCAACGGGCATGCCTGATCCGATCATCTTTCTTTCAATAAAAAATTAATGCTGAATCAGTTTAGTAATGATCAGTTGTAAATATTTCACTAATTTTACCCTCAAAATAAATATATTATTTATTTATAAATATTAGAGCGTTCGTAAGAAGAATATAGGGCGTGATTTAGCACCACCCTTTTTCTTTTGCCAAAAATACCTTCTATTCATAAAATAGACATTTTTTGACAATTTTTTAAATATTAAAAACTATTTTACTTTGAAACACAACGACTTTTGCCTTAAAGTTTAATTAACAGTGAAGATAATCTAGTCTTGTTTCAGCAAATTACGGACTTTATACATCCAAAGCTTGATCAATAACGGTAGCGAAGTCTTTGCCGGAAAAAATTTTAGTTTAGAAAATGCAAAATCTAAGTCTTGATCCACAATTCACCCCTTTCCTATTTATTTTTAGCTTCTCAAATAGACAAAATACCAATTAAAATCCATTGTTTATCATCACTTTGTTTTAAGAATATATATTCAGGTTAAAAAAAATGTTCTTTCGTAAATAATTATGTATATTGATACATCAATTTATTATATGGTACCTTGGTGTACCATTTAATGTGCATTAACCTTACTATAAACGTGTATTACCTAATAATATATGATGGTTTTGTCAATTTCATCATTTTTCACCATAATTTCATATTCTTTTTGTGTTTTAGTATGTGTGTGATTATTTAAAAAAGTTTTATTCGACTGGATTTGGGTGAAACAGTGCATGAAAAAGTTGGATTTTGATGAATTCGGAGAGATTGCAAGTGTTGTTTTCAGAGATTGCAAAGATTGATGATTCGCCCATGCGCTGAATTCTTGGCGCAAAACAACTTCAATTTGTAATTGTGATTTCAAATTATATTTAGCATGCACTTTTATCAATAACATTATTTCCAATTTCATGCAATGTGATTTTTTAAAAGATAAAATATGGTGTGTATTTATGTTTGATGATATTCAGATATAAATTTATATTTTATATTGTACAAAATAAAATATTATTTTTGATAAAGTTAGTAATTAATTTATTTATAAATACTGTTACGGAGTTGGATTGGTACGTGACATGAATCTTTAGTAATCTCTTATATTACATAAAAGGTATATTCTTTTTTTTAATAAACCAACAAAGGTGGAGGGAATTTTTATTTGGCATCGCTAAACCGTAAATGACGGAAAAGTAAACACAGAAACTCCCAAAAAAGAGGCAACTAGTGCGATTACAAAGATGTTTATAGAAAAACTCTCTCTATATTCTAAACGAAACGTACTAAAAGGCGTTAATAACCCATCTAATCCTATCATAAAAACAGAAAAATATAAGGGGAATAGTAGTAGTGTGATAATAGTCGCCATCAGCGGCTCTTTCGACCAGTTCGGGTCGAACTGACCGACTGCAAACTGATAGTTATATCGGACGATTTCCTAAAACCCTAATCGCTCCCAGGTCAGTCTCTTTAAACGTTGATGATACCCACTCACGCTAGTAGAAGACCAACCTGGTTGTTTTCAGAGAATCAGGGCATCCATATGATGTCTAACACGAACCATAGTGGATAATCAAATGATAATCCAATATCTTATGTTTACAAATCTGATCTAAATGAAATCGCCGGAATGTAAGTAGAAATACTACAAACCGACTTGTATTTCTCCTGCCCATATACAACATCATATCGAAAGTCAGCTTGCTCTACCAAATTAGTACCCGATGGAAAAACAAGGATTTGGCAAACAGAATACGTGACTAGTATTTGAGCAAAAAGACCCAATGCAAAGCACAGCCCCTAATACTAAACAGAAAACCAAGCCTAAGAGGGAAAATGAGAAAAAAAAAGGAAAATAGATGTAACTCATTTTAGTTGGAAAGAGACCGACCGCAGAAGGACTCCGGCAGCGCTCATGCGCGTGAGACACGGGCCTCGACAGAGTCGCGTGTCGCCAACACGCAGGGACTCTGCCTGAAGGCGCGTGATAGAGTAAATGGCGAGTGGCGTCGCGACTGACTTTCCTTCCATCTCTCTCGCTGGATCTGTCTCCTCCCTCTCCTAGATGTGCCGGCATCCCATAGGTCTGAATCAAAAGTTGAGTTGGATCTTGGGTTTCCGGCGACGTCAAAAACCGGAAAGATTGATCGGGCTCCGTCGAGGCTCGTCACTATTCGAAACATCTAATCTGCGCGGATCTGGTCAAGCAACGAGCGGTGGGTGCCGGAATGATACTGTAGTGGATGGGAGTTGAAATGGGGTCAAGGTTTAGGGGGTTAGGGGAAGGGTGGTTTTGATCTATTAGTTTAGGGTCAGGGGAAGGGAGGTCACCTCCGGAACGGCGAGAGGCGCCGCCCGAAACCTCCCGACGATGGATCTGAGTTAGGGGGGGGGGGGTCGCGAGAGAAAATAGGGGAGCTTGTAGGGCAACCCTGAAAAATATATTTCTTATGATTTGTATTTATTATATATACATCCGTGCATCGGCACGGGGTTACGCTAGTTGTAACATAGTTAAATAAGAGACTATCTTCCAAAAAGAAATGATTCTTTAAGCATTTAATAAATTAAAAAAAAAATGAAATACCAACTTTCCTAAATGTTATAGAACTAACATTATGTATTTAAAATCAAATAATATATATTTGTGTCAAAATATCGATCATTTTAAGTAAATATATAGTAAAATATGTTTTAAAATAAAATTTCAAGAAATTTCAAAAATAATTAAGTAATAAAATTTACAATTTAGACTAAAACGTACACTGCATAAGGTAAAATGTATTAACATTTTTAGGAAAGTTGGGAGTTTCATACTCTTTCTTTTAATAAATTTATAAAAAATTTAACATTGTAATTAAATAACAATTAAAATATTAAGTTTATTTTCTGAAAACAAAATGTGCTTAAGAAAATAATTAATCAATTAATTCTGGCCCACAAATTATGAAAGAAAGGAACTTGAAAGAAAGAGGCTTTTAGCCCACCAGATATAAAGGAATATGGCCCATGTTAAGTTTACAAAATTAAAAGAAAAAGCTGCATAACCAGAAAACAGAGGAACGGAGACCATGAAATCTCAGAGGCGGCCGGAAACTCGTCGGATTTTATTTTGGGGACCAGGCACCTCCTGGGCCCCCGTGAATCCGCCCCGGTTAAGCCCATTAAGCTTTCGAATCTGTCATCTGGGAGGGAAATAATTCCAACGCCAACTGAAAGGAATCAGTTGCAACCGCCGCCTCAACCAAGTTCTCAGTTTAACGGCCTCACTGAAATCTCACCCGCTCAATTACAAATACAAACTGCTTATTTCCATTCTTAGAGGGGAAGAAATCAGTTATACTTAGAGAAACAATAGTTCTGCTCCTCTGCAACTTCTTCCCAGAAAAGCTTTTGATCGGGAACAATGGTGGCCGGCGCCGGACTTCTGTCCATTTTCAAAACCGACCCCGTTCACCCTGAAGGCCCCATCGACGTCCCAAACCTGATGGAAGCAGGTGCTATTATTCCAGAAGGAAGCTCCCTGGCTGCAGCTCTGGTAGCCCGCCACAATTTCCAGCCATTTTCCGACGAAGAAATTCGGAGAGTAATGACGGCTCTGCTCCACACCCTGGAAGAGAGGGAGCGCCGGCCGGATCTCTACCCCGGTAAACTGGTCATCACTGCTGAAAATATCCTCTTCCAGCCTCAAGAAGGTGAAGATTCTTGATAGTTGATGCCTTTGAAGCCGTCGGAAACTACCGTGTCGGCTTGTACGGCCTTGGCCTGGTTGCTCTTCAGATGGCCTTTGGTAGGCTTTTCAACATGAACGTCCTTTATGCTACTGGATCAAATTTCGCCAAGATATGGGCCGAAAAGCTTAAGCTGCATCAAGGCCCAGGCCACCTTCCAGTCCAAGACGATGGTCCACCTCTACTGCGTGACATCGCTGGTTCTCGAGCGCGTTACGAAGCATTGAAGGAGGAAACGGAGAAATTCACGGCGAAGTTACGCCGTTTGCTGAGACGACGCCGGGCCGCCGCCGACCAGGGAGACGAAGCTGCCGCCGCTGGACCGAGTCTATCAGTTGAATTCGTTGATTTTGCCCTGAAGTTACTCAAGTGGGATGCCATCCGCCGGCGGAACCCTAGATCAGTCCGCAGCTTAAGGAGGCACAAATTCTTGCTTAACTAGGTTTGTGGTTTGTTCTTTCCTTGGCTGGCTTGTACTGGTATGAAACTTTGAATTTTGGTTGTAGATTTTTTTGTTGCTATATTGTCCAATGTAACATGGCAGACATCATGTTATTACTTGTTGCTGAATTTGATTTTTGAAAGAACAAGAATGGCTTAGGCAACTTATTTTGTATGCAAAGCGCCAAAACTGTATTCCATCCTTCATTGAAAAGAAAGAATGATCTGGTTTTCTAGCAGGGAGGGTCTTTTATTTCCACTCTATTAGAGCTTTGTCTTGGAAACATTGGTTACCCTGATTAGATTTCATGCATCTATTTAAAAATTGTGCTGCATCATTGACAGAAATATTAAGAGTATAGATTACTTTATAATATTGTGCTGCGTCATTGTTTGAAATACGTTGGTGTTATGCAGTTTCGATCACAAAGAGTGAATCTCCAGTTAAGAATGAACCTTCAATTTCAAAGCAAAGGATGATTTGTAGCCGTTAGATGAAATAGTAAAAATGGCCTTCATATTAATATGGAGCATGTTACATGAACCTAACATTTTATTTGCCATTAATATGGAGCAGTCAACAATCACTTCATATAATTCACAACTTGATGAATGTATATATAATTGAGGGTGTAAAGTTCACTGCTTTGGATCTCTTGTGCCATACTGTGAGAAACATGACCTTTTGCCAACTAAATATAGAGTTTCACGAGAAACTAGAGCAGGTGCTCTATTTTAGTTGTAGATTTTTTGTTGTATATTGTCTAATGTATCATGGCAGGCACCATGTTAATGCTTGGTTACTTGTTGCTGCATTTGATTTTTGAAAAAACAAGAATGGCTTAGGCAACTAATTTTGTATGCAAAGCGCCAAAGCTGTATTCCATCCTTCATTGAAAAGAAAGAATGATTTTGTTTTCTAGCTGGGAGCGTCTTTGCCTGGTTCTCTTTTATTTTCACTCTATTAGAGCTTTGTCTTGAAAACATTGGTTCCCCTGATCAGATTTCATGCATCTATTTCAAAATTGTGCTGTTTGAAATACTTTGGTGCTGTGCAGTTTAGATCACATAGAGTGAACCTTCTATTCAGAATGAACCTTCCAATTCAAAGTGAGGGATGTTGAGTAGTTTCAGGGTTTGAATATGACTTAGATTCAGGATTTGGCCAGTTTCAACAAGAAACGAACATGAAAAAACATATCTAAGTTTATAACTGTTGAGGCTGGAAATCTGGAACTTTTGGGCCAGTAAATTAGAGTGATTGTTTGTGACTTTGTGTTAATAGGGTTAAAATATATGTTCATGTAGCTTCGAATGTCCTTGGAAAATTTCACAACCGCGAGTACTCTTTTAAGTTAGTCGTTTTTTGCTTCTTTGCAATCCGTATTTTTTTATTATATAATTGTATATACAATAGTTTTTGATGTATAACTGATCGTAAAATTCTATGTACTAGAAGTAATATATATTAACTGTGAAGTAGTTTTGAAGAGGCAGTTTGAACTGCATGTAACATTTCCTATTTAATTGGAAGTTCTGGATACATGAGGGATAATTTATCCAAATTATGTGTTATGTGGATCAAAGCAGAACCATAAACACATAACATTAATTTATTTGTACAAAACTGATTACAAAACTCTGAACTATGTTTTGACTTTGAGAGGCATTTATAAAAAAAGTACACACCAAAAGAGGACCTTACCATCGATACACCTGTATGCTCCCTAAAATGGCAACCATACTTGAGGGAAAGAAGAGATACAAACACATTTTAAAGCTTGCATTTGGCACTAGGCAGATCATGGAAAACAAAGTTGAATAAAAAAGTATGTACTAGTGTATTACTTGTAATGACAGCAACATGAAAATTAAGGGAGTTGAGGACGAAACGTTATTTTATTTATATCCTGACACAATATCATTCAATATATCTTTGATTTCTTGGGGGAAATAAACAACTTGGAAGCAGTGAGCGAAATTTGGAACGTCGATGTTCAATTTTGCGTTTCCATGGAGAAAGGAGTGATGTATCAGTAGTAGCTCCAGGCAAATTGACGAGACTGGGAGTGAAAGTATGCCCTCGCATTATTTCATAAGTGGAAAGATTATCAATGACAGTTATATCACCATACAAATTGGTTTCAGTGTCATACAGTGTTAAAAATCGATCATTCTGAAGCAATATGTATTTGCTATTGTTGCAAAATGAGATTGGCCTCCAATCGTAACTACTATTGCATTTCCCAGGATAAGGTGGTGGTCGTTTAAGTGTTAGCTTTGTCCAAGAATCTTGCACCCCGTATTCTTTCATTATCAAGAAATCAGAAAACATATCCTCTGGATGAATGATCCCTAGTGTAGAAACCGCTAGACAGAGACAGTCATTAAATAGTCCAAAATGTAAAACTTTCTGTCTGGGATCAATGTAGAAATCGATTAGGTGGTACTTTTCAGTTGTGAGATTAAAGGCAACGATGGCTTTGTTGTTGTAAAGGCGCCAGTGCAAAGCACCGTTGGCTAAGACACACCACGTGCACATTAAGTCAACATAATAAGGAAATTTCATAAGTTTCCAACAATTTGAACTGAGGCTGTAAACCCTAAATTCAAAATCCCACGTGTTTCCAACAACATCGAGTCCTTTAGCAAGGTGTTTTGGATGATCAAACTTAACTAAACTCACCACCTTGTAGTCTTCATGACCTTCATCGTACCCGAAACCAAAACTATATAAAAAGGATGTATAATCACCGCTATCTTCAACAATTTGTGGTAGTTCGAGAATATGATGGGTATTGGGATTCCACAGTGTAACTTGGGGCACGTAAGGTCTCGTCCTCGCGTGCAAGACACAAATTAGGTCGTTGCAGACACCCACGATGCACATATAACATTCATTCTCCAAACTTGGGCAATAAAATTTGGCGGTGGCTCTCATTCTGTTTGGTGATTCTTCCAAGCAATCCATGACACAAATCTTTATAGGTGAGAATTGCCCATCCATATCTAATACATCCGAAACGAATGATCTTGCTGACGATCTTTTTAGATGTAATCTGATGAACTCGGGGCTTTCTATCAAACTTTTCCATGATTTTGAAACCCACCTCAATCTTAAAACCACTTCCACCGGCAATCTTAATAGCACCTCCTCTATCAGATCCGGTGAAAGAATGCACACCATATTTCTTTTTTTCTATTGATGTCGATTTGACCTGGCCATGATAACATTATTTACAATATATATATATACACAAACTTTTTCTACATTCCCAATTCTAATCCTAGTCATAATCAAATTCCAAGAAGTTCTAAACTTAATGATATACTATTATGTTTTTCCAAACCTAAACCCGTAATTAATTTATAAGAGCAAGCCCAACAGCTACTCTAAAACAATCTCTATAATAGAGTACCAAATTCCAAAAACTCTATAATTATCTAGACTCCATCCAACAGTTGCTCCATTTTACCATTCCATGAATTTATTGCCATAAATAATAATAGTTATACTTAATTTTATTTGATACTCCCAAGAGCACACAATTAGCGCATGTTTGTCTGGGCTTATTTCTTACTAATCTGAACTGAATTAAAGTGAAATTTATGTATTGAAAAATAGAATCAAAATGTCTAATTTACTTGAATTTGATCAAATTATATTATACTGAACTAAATTGAATTGAAGTGAAATTTATGTATTGAAAAATAGAATCAGAATTTCTAAATTTACGTAAATTTGATCAAATTATATTTTACTGAACTGAATTGAATTAGAATGAAGTTAATTTAATTTTTGGTATTTAATTGAGTTATATTTTCTGGCAAACATGCCTTTAATTTTATTTGCAAATTTTTGTTTTCAATATTTTTATGTGTGTGAAGATGTGAATGATTAAGAAAGTATAGGATTAAAAAGGAAGGAAAAGGTAAGAATTAATGGTAGAATTAAATTTTGGAGTATGAAAGAAGAGTAGCCCATATGCCCTTTCATTCTTCCAATTTTACCATATCTCTATTTTACAGTATGGGATAGAGCATCTGTTGGAAGCAATAATATACTTAAAAAGGGCAAATCTAGCTAAAGACTCTATTATAGAGTAACTGTTGGGCATGCTCTAAGAACCTATACGTCTAGCTTCCAAAATAGGTACAGTACCACGTTAATTATTATTAAGCGGTTAGTCATTGAAAGAACACATAGTTTGGATGTTCGTTGCACTTTAATAATTTTTGTTGGCCAATTTTAAATGAATATTCTTTTAATCTCAAATAAAAGTGTTTTGTGTCAGAAATTTTAATTTTGATGTTAGGAAATGTTTTGCTGCATAGTAGTGCCCGGCCTACAAATGTTGATATTACATGATCCCAGTCTGTGGTAGTTCTGCCGTTGTCACAAAAGTTACAGGATACAAAAGTTCAATATTTCATCTAATTATAAATTATCAAAATACATTTTCAATTAAATTTTATATTTTTAATATACATTTTATATTATACACATAACAAAATATGTTTGAACGTCAACATACAAAAACTTTATGTGAAAACATATAATTTTTAAATTGAAAAATACACCACGCCATCTCTATTAGAAACTGCAATTAACTACAAACTGATTTAATTTTAACCTTGAAGTTGAATTGATATATAATAATTGTTGGGTGTGGTCAACCCAATTCTCACATCGGAAACGGAGAGTGTCATTCCTCTGTTTATAAGGAATAGTCTCACCACACTAGTATGAGACCTTTTGGGGATTGACCCATTGTTTAAAAACCGTGCGGGCTTTGCATGCGGCCCAAAGCGGACAATATAATACTAATTTGAGATGTGGTGGGCTCGGCAGTCCCAACAATAATATCGCCGTACTTGATCTAGTTGGATTGATAATATTTTATATGTATTCGAAATATACTTGTATTTGGTTGATGCTCAAATATTTTGTAGTTAAAATGTGCAAATTCAGTTGGAACTGTACGTATTTAAATTGGAAGTTAAGAAACATATCCATGTCTACAAAGATAAAAATAAAAAATAAAATTATTCTACTATGTTTATTACATAAATTGATAGTTTTGTCTCAACTCCATCATTATTCACGTGGGTTCTAAAATTCATGAGTGGCATCACTGTAGTATGTTTATTTGAAATGGTTTGAGGCTTTTGAAAAACAAAAAAGGAGGGAAAACGGCTCCCAGCTTCGGAAAAGTGGGCGGAATCAGAAGCAGGCAAAAGGAGATATCAGATACCCAGTCGTTCTTCTGTTCGTCCGCCATCAATTATTAATTCAGGTATTTCGCTTGCTCGTCAATTTTCAAAATTTGGGGATTTAGGGTTCAAACATTATTGTTCATTGTAGAGTTTTTCATAGTGATTTAGCTCAAACAAAAGTGTTTTTTGGGGTCTGAAATTGTTGATTATGTGCTCGAAACTGGAGTTTGTGTTTTGCTGCATAATTGTAGTCGGCCTAGATGTTGATATATGGGGGAGAGTAGACGTCTTAGGCAACAAGGTTGGGAGGGGGCTGAGAGATCCTCCTAGCGGTGGCGGTTCCGCCATTGTCACGGCTGAGTCCGGCCAAAAGTGACTGTTGAAGTAAGCAAAAGGGCCTCTATTCATGAAATTTTTTTTAAGTTTTCCAAGTATTTAAAAAGTCTCCATGTATCTTAGACTTATGTTGATGTTGTGTATTTTGGTGTAAAAGTGATTTAAAACGACGAATTATACTTGCAATGATAATAGGTACAATCATAATAGTACTGTCTTTTTAAATCACTACTTTATCGAAATTCATCATCATAAAATTTAAGTAAAATCATAGATGTACAAGCACTTTTCTTAAGTGAGGAGTACCTCGGGTGCTTACCCATTTTCCTTTATTCAAATTTATAAACTCTTTGTCAGAATTGATAAAACTTGGTGGACTAGATATAGTTTTATTTGCAATGACTCGTTAGTAATTGGTTGATATTTTATGTAATCATCCCGACCGAAAGTACTAATGATCTATTAGAATCATTCTCTTAGTTGTTACCTTTCCTAAGTCTACTCAGGAGGATATTATAGGGTGACAAGTTACACTAAATTTCTTTTTGTTAAATATTACTGGACGATTTCTAGTATTTTGACCACCATGTGTTGAGATGAAATAAAATATATTATTGATGATTTTTAGTGTGACAAATTGTAGTAGTGGCTTATCAGTTTGCATGCCACACCAAAAAATGGTGTTCAGATTGTCGTCCTTAATAAAATGGTGTGGAAAACAGTGAGGTTAGAGGTTCACGTGAATTAGAGGAAGATGAGGATTTAAAATTATCAAGTTGCAGAAAAGGACAGACATGGGAGGGCAAGAGAATCGTGCAATTACTAGTTAATTTTATCTTTTGCTGACTCAGGACACAATTCCCATTCCCATAACAGAATTTACATCCGACAGTTTTCTCACCTTATTTTTTGTTCTTTTCCACCAGCTCTAACCCCTAGCCTCTAGTACTGATGATGCATTTATATGCCCTCATTTTGGCTAATTCTGTTCATCATTAGCAGTAGAAATGAGCTCTCACACCTCTAATGCTTCCCCGGAGCCGCCGCATCGCCGCCCTAAACTCTGCTCCAGAGGCCACTGGGGGGCTCAGGAAGATGCAAAGCTCACAGAGCTTGTCCTTCAGCTAGGCCCCCATGACTGGAACCTCATTGCTGAGAAGCTTCAAGGTGGAAGATCAGGTATATAATGTGTGTGTGTGTGTGTGTGTGTGTGTGTGAAGATGCAGTTTTCTGAAGGTTTATGTGTAAATGATGCAGGGAAAAGTTGCAGGCTGAGGTGGCTTAATCAGCTGGATCCCAAAATCGATAAGAGTCCGTTTTCTGCTGAGGAAGAGGAGAGGCTTGTGAGTGCTGAAAAGATGTATGGTAGAAAATGGGCTGAAATTCGCAAGCTGTTTCCTGGCAGGACTGATAATGCTGTCAAGAATCAATGGCATGTGATCATGGCCAGAAAACGGAGACAGCAAAAGGGAAGATCTTGCAATAACAAAGGATTTCTGAATGATGCTGATGAATTCGCTGCCTCCACCTGCACTGATCAGACAGGTAGCGTTTTTTCGCGCATTTAATCGAGCTTTGTTATCTGGGATTGATGCATGTCTGATTTCATACATTTTCTATCTAATATTCACATTTTACAAAAAAAAGTGCTGCTTTTCAGCATCAACAAGAGAGGAAAGGAGAAGTTTGATTGGCTGTGATCAGTTCATAAATCCATCTCCTCGATTCGACGCTTACTCGGAAGTTAGTTCTGCATCAGAGGCCAAGCTCCCTGGATTTGATGTCACTGATGAGGATAGGAAAACATGCTTCATAGACTTTCTTGGTGTTGGAAACACCTGAGACCATATAGCAAAGAGTAGTCTTAATTAAAGAGTGGCTATTTATAATGAAATGGGCACAGTTTTGCTCTCTTTTGCATATCTCCTTTGTTCAATTCAGTTACACACCAATGATATGCAAAAAAGGACTAAAACTTCACCAAAATTTCACAGTTACTCAACCTTACGCAGGACCAAATTACTTTTGCATGACTAATTTTGAACCTAATTGCTCTCAATAATTTTAAAATTATGATTCTACGGGAGTATTTTCTTCATTGCAACTCTAGTGATCGCATACATGATATGAAAAAATTCACACTCAATCATTCCCAAGTTCTACCACGATGCAATTTTCTTGACAAATTCTATCTATATCAACTATAAATTATCCAATAAATAAATAAATAATGGTATAAGAACAAAAATTCTATGTAAAACAATCTTTGAGTTTAAATTGACATTATCAACTATTTCGTCTACGATTTTATCAACATGAAAAGATGGAACTATCCCAATTTATTTGCATGTGTTTGTCCCAGCCCAAAAGAACATGATATATCTTTCAAAAACGTTTTTGTTTTGCATGGATTTGGGCTATAATATTCAAATTCTATGATATTGGAGCAATTATGCTGTTTGGTAAAATATTGATATAGAATTGATTTTCGAATATCATGGAGCCCTAAATTCTATGGATTGAATTATTTTGTTGGAGCAAAGTTTTCCAAAACCAATTCCGTTGATATTGGCAAAATTCGCGGGCCAAGCCCGGGTCAAACTCGGGTTATAACGAAAACGGGTCACGGATAAAACTTCTCTGGCCTTTCGTTCTTTTCTTTGTTCTCAAGGTCTGAACCTTCTTTGGCCTTTCGTTCTTTTCTTTGTACTCAGGTATGCTTCTCTCTCATGGGAGAAAAATCCTCTGAAACCGACGCTTAGGAATGTTACATTGGAGGTTAAACATGGCGAAAAGGTTGCTATTTGTGGAGAGGTAGGTTCAGGAAAGTCCACTCTTTTACCACCCATTCTTGGAGAGGTTCTAGTGACTGATGGAATGGTGAGGATTTTCTGTGTACATGTAGTCATTTTAAATATCTTGACTTAAAAATAAATTTAAAAAATTTTGGTCATGATTCTACAGATTCAAGTGTAAGGCAGGATTGCTTATGTTTCACAATCAACAGGGATTCAGAGCGGAAGTATTCGAGAAAATATTTTGTTTGGCTCTCCCATGGATTGTTTAAGGTACCAGGAAACAGTTGAAAATATTCTCTGTGAAATGATCTTGAGTTGCTACCACATGGAGATCTCACTGAGATAGGAGAAAGAGGTGTAAATCTTAGCGGTGGACAAAAGCAAGCATTCAACTCGGGTTGATCTTAGCTTCAGTATTATGGTGATTTCAAAAATCTGGCTTTTGAAATTCAGACAGCTGCAAAGGGAGAAACTTGGAGGGTGTAGCCAAGGCTCGCCTAAAGGACCGGGTTGGTCATAGTATGGTAATTGTGCTCCGGTTCCGTCTGGGTAAGTCTGAAAAAGAATCAATTCTGTTCATATGCATGTGTACATTTCTTGATTTATGCAAAAGTAGTTTAATGAATAATTTCTGTTAACAAATTGTTATGTGCTGGTCACTAGGTATATCTCTCTTATGAAGAAAAGTCAGTAATCAGTTTAATAAATTAGTGGTAAAGCACACAGTCTACCAAGTCCCAAACAGTTACTGAGCATGAAGGAAATATAGATGGTAATTTTTCAGTAACGGTGTGTTTTTGTAGACTGTTTGTAGAATTCTTCTGTTAATCTCCTGAAATATAGATCCGGTCATTCATACGCTGTTGCTCTATGATATTCATTCTGGACTGTCACCGTGGATAAAATTCTCCCATGATCTCATATTGTGCTTATATTCTTGCCATCTCCGTGAACTTGTTATTCACTTAATGATACCTTTTAACTGCCATGTTTTTACATGATGATGTTGATGGAAATGGAACAATTAATTACATTGAGTTTATTACAGCTACAATGCATATGAACAGAATGGAAAAAGAATACCTCTCTTGTACAAAGCATTCATGTATTTTTGAAAGTTAAAAGCAGGTAAGTGCTCACTCAAAAATCTGTTTGCATTTGATATTACTCCCTATTCTTTAAAATCCTAGCTCTCTCTTTAGGTATACATCACCACAGAAGAGTTGGAACAAGCTCTGAGAGAGTACAATTTGGGTTATTGAGAAAGGGAGAGTACAATTTAAGAAGAAATGAATGTTGTAAATTAGCACAAACTGTGAACATGCAGTTACAGTTTATGATGAAATCTGTCTGATGGTTGATGATGACTAGCTGATATATTTTTGTAATATACAGTTGTTAATAAATAATATAATCTCTGACCCTAACTATTGTATTTATACTTGTAAATAATAAGATTCCTAAATTAAGCTGTTTTAATAAAAAAAAAATTATGCTATTATTTTTAGTTTGCTTTCATTTCATTTCTTTTTCATTTTAAGTTACCAACTGATAAATATGACCCATAAAATTTATTCCACATATATTGTTAATAGTGTGTGCAAATGATGAAAACACCATTTGCAAAATAAATCAAGAATGAAATAAATATAAGGAACAAAGTAGTAATGACAATACTAATTCTAATTCCATGTCAATATTTTAGTTATCCAAACAAGAGAATTGGAACATCTCAATTCTTAAGTAATAATAGTGTTAGCCAAACACTAGAATTTATAAAATATTTGAACACTAATTCTCAATTTCAATTCTATGATATTAGAATACCAATTCTATCAACTAAACACACCCTTAGGAGAATTTTACTTTAATAAATAAAGTAGAAAATACAATAGAAGGTAACAAAAGGTATGAGAATTTATATTTATTTTTCGGTTAAGGACATTGTTGTAATTTCACATTTTAATGGCGTTGATTTGCACCCCGGGATTTTGACTCTAAGGCCCTGTCAAGTTCAACTGCTTGGACCTGCTTGATAGCGGCTAAAACTGCTTGGAGTTGCTTGGAGCTGCTTGGTGCTGCTTGGAGCTGCTTGGATTATTTTATTATTTATGGATGAATATTCGTATGTGGTTTAAATGTAATTAGACAAGTTCAAATGAACAATATTTCATTAACAACAATTTAAATAACCTCTTTAGTACCTAAATTTCAAAAACATTTTATTTCTTTTCAAAAAAAATCAAGTCGGATGAAATAAGCTGCTTGGAACTGTTTGGGGCTGCTTGGAGCTGCTTGGAGCTGCTTGCAAGAAGCTGAACTTGACAGGGCCTAAGAATCAGGGTATAAGATCATTTTTCAAAACTATGAGGGTAGATCTGCACTTATTAAAGAAATCAGGGGCACTTGAGCCATTTTCTCAAAATAAAACCATGTGGCGTGGCGTCTATATGAACAAAAGGAGGAGGAAAATCAAAAGTACCGTGAATTAATTTTATTCAGTCATCACCTTTCCCGGAGGATCCCAACGGAATTGTGACTAAAATCATCAACCAGTTTCTCTCCGCTGCTACTTTGCTGGTTGTATTTGCGAAATCAACTTTGACGGCATTCTCAATATCAGGCAGAGTTTCTGAGGAAGGTGTTAATTTTCAAGGTGATTCTCTTATTTGTCGGACAATTGATTTAAGCTGAACTTCGTTTGATTTGTTTGTTTGATCCGCTTAGAATGTGAATGAATCCATTTTCAAGGTTTTAGTCGAAATATTATGATTTTTTCATTGCTAGTACAAGTTAGATCAGCATCATTGTATATTGTATTGTATATGTGATAGAGCATAAAACTAAATTGGAGCATTTAGGTGATTGCTGAAAGGTTGTGATGAAAGAAGGGAGAGGGAGTTATGTGCCACCAGCTTATGTTCCTCTTGGGGGAGTGGACCAGTCTGAATCAGAAGGAGATATAGATGGAAATGCAGGGGTAGGCACCAGTCGAATCACGGACACAGTGGCTGGAAATCGCGGGGTGGTGCCTCATCAGTGGTCTTCGGGAATATGTGCTTGTTGCGATGACCTGGAAAGCTGTAAGCTTGTTTCTCCCGTTTCAGTTATTTGTGTTTTATGAGAGCTTTCATGTTTTAGAAAAAGAAAGATTAGAATATCATTGCATTCTTCAAAAGATGTTTAAAACAATAAATAACTGAAAACATCATTGCATTCTAGCTAATGAATTACCTAGAGTTTAAAACAGACGTCTTTCTTTATGCATAAAAACCAGATTTGGTTATATAAATGATGCTTGGTATCATGATACAGTTGTTCACCTTTTCACCAAGTTTACTAATTTAAAACTTGCCAGTGCTCCTTTGATATGTCTTAATTTTAGTGTAATCTGATGAAACATGATTTTAGTGTAATGAGCACTTTATTTGCATATCAATGTTTTCCTTTTTCTAACTGTTACTGTTCCCCTCCTCGCTAATTTTCCATGCAATGTCAATCAATGTCTTCTTTTATTCCTTTTCGAACAGCCGGATAAGCCTGCTTACAATCCTTATAAGACCTTTTTAGCAATCCTTAAGCATAACTTAGAGGTTGAACATTACAACAGCGACTGTGCCTGAACACAGTTACTGAAATTGCTGCTCTTAACAAATTTTACCGTAATAGACTTTCCGATGTCATGGTTTCATTTTCTATCAATGCTCATCCAAGATTTTGCTTAAGGCCTTGGTGCGTATAACCATTTCTAACCGTGGTATGATTGAAAGGTCTATCCCTTTGAATACAAATTTACCAGGACTGCTTATAATTCTTCAATTTTACAGTGAAGATTACAACCTAGTAATGATTACTCAGTTATAAGTCTTTGTAGGGTTCTGCTAAGTTAGATTATGAATTTATTTCAGAGTTGCACAAGTATATCCCTTATGATTTTATGTAAATCATGTTGGTTTCAGCCCAAACCGTTGTTGATAAGAGAGTTTCTTCTCAGAGTTGATTTTTACAAAGTTTCCAGTTTATCTGTTTCTCTTAAAGCTACTACCAAAGTTTTATAATCGTTGAGTGTTGAATATCTAGAGAGTTTATAAAAACATATACTATGAGTAATATAAATGTGTTGTTGGCTTATGGTAAGAAATTGAGCGTATCTCAGGAATTGTTCTTCATCCAATCAACTGTCCATAATCTTTTTGTTTCTTATTTCAGGTTTCATTGGACTAGCTTGCCCTTGCTTTCTTTTTGGGAAGAACGCTGAGTTCTTGGGTTCTGGAACATTTGTGGGATCATGCATGACCCATTTTGTTCTATGGTCTCTTGTCAACACTATATGCTGCTTCCTGACTGACGGTGTTCTTCTGGGTTTGCCAGGATGCTTAGTTTCATGTTATGCATGTGGTTACAGAAGGGCATTAAGGTCGAAATACAACCTACCGGTATGATTAATATTTTAAGTAAACAAAAACTACTATGCTAGGCTGGTTGAGTGTACTGTAGAGAATATACTTTCCGTTTTTTGTATATCACATCGCGTCAAACAGGAAAAGAGTGGAATGGTGGTTTTGCTTTAGAAAACATTTGGAAATTTAGTTATTTGTCATCCTCTAGTTTATCTTGTTGCTGGATGCAAGGGTTCCCTTCAAAAAAATTTGACCCGAGGAAGAAGTTCCTGTACGTATGTCTCTTATTTTATCTGGTTACCTTGGTGTCTTATAGAGATATCTATGCGAAGTCCACAGCTTCATAGGTTTTATATTGTTTTATATTGTGGGTGTTTTAGTACGGCATTATGCTTTAAATTGGTTGCAATTTATGCTTTAAAGAGGAGAGTATAATGGTGAACACATTCTTTTGCAATTTGGAAAGCGAAATTGGTCAAACTGATTTATAAGAACCAGAGGCGGTGTCATTTAATTTTAACTAAGCCTTTAGGGGATTAGGACTTGGGCGTTCTTTTTATATTCTAGCTTAAAGTGATAGTTAAACCTGGTTTTGTTTGTTTGATACAAGTGTATGATCTTAAGATATTTGTTTTCACATGTTGATTTTGCTCGCAACCCTTAACTATACATATTTTTACTGATTTCTTCATGATGGCATCTCCTAGTTGAGATCTAACCTTGTTCTCTTGCACAAAATCTGACCAATTCGTGTGTTAGATGTGCTGAGATTCTTTTTTACTAATACTATTTCTCTGTTTGTTTTGGGATGCTGATTCTGAAAAGTGGCATTTTTAACTTGAAAATAGCTATTATTTTGTTAGCTTTTCTAAGTGGAAGGCTGAAAAAATACCTATGTGGGTTATCAGTCATGTGCTTTGTTGCCTAATCGCTTTCCGGTAATGACTCAGTAGTAGTTCGAAGTCTTTATTTTCTCAAAACATTAGAAATGTTCATGCTGTTATTCTGCTACCTTTTCTCCACTGAATCAGGTTCTATACCCAGATATCTGTCATTCCAGTTTGTCTCATTCCCTCTTCTTTTGATGCACAGGAAGCTCCATGTGGAGACTTTGTGACTCATTGCTTCTGCCATCTGTGTGCGACGTGCCAGGAGTTCAGAGAAATAAGAGAGAGATCTGGGGGCTGGACCTCTGAGGGCTCAGACTTAGTAGAGATCACTGCTCCACAGCGTCAAACAATGGAATCGCCGACTTCAAACTGAGAATTTCATATGGTATCTGGTGCACGCCATTCAAAGTCTACAGTGGCATCACATCCACGACAGAAAAGGCTAGCTTTTATCGAGAATGAACTGGATCACGTATGCAGTATGCTAGAGGTTGGTCAGTAGTGTATATTATTCTAAGTTAAGGTTCAGTTTTCTGTTTTTCATGGTTTTTCAAGGAACATCTTTGCCCATTAATATCTTCAGTTATTTGTAATTAGTGTTTCTAAAAGTTTATCTATATGAAAAATATACATTAGAACGAGATTCTATGTGATAGTATTTGTCGTGTCTGGGTGGAACATCATGGTTGAAGTTTGCCAGGTTTGATATTTGAGATTTCTCAAAATGTGAGGTCTAATGAACATCATAACTAGATTCACTTTGTGGTACTTTAGACTAACCCCTTTATTCCCGGGCCTATATATATTACCCATTTACTTGCATAACAGGAAAAAAACAGTACCAAGTATCAGTACAAGTCTCTCACTTGATCGTAAACTAATTAGTTGATTGAAACTCAGTCAAATGATTTTCTGATGCTAAAAGAAATGGCAGTTTAACACTTCTAGAAGGAATTTTACCTTCACCCTGAAAAATATCCGGGGAAAAGATTATATAAGCTAATTGGTCGTGGTGTTTCTCTACTCGATATATGACCTGGCCAGCACCATAACTGCCCAGAAGCTGGTAGGATTTTTCAGACTGATCCATTGCTAAACATAATTCTTCAGTACCTACAAACAGGAAAAGTTTTCAGTGACATAAGCATGGAAACTGCTTCTATCTCCTTTTCTTAACATCTTTGGTTTAGCAAGTTACTGGAAACATCCAAACAGCTCGATTTTGCAAAAGTAGCTAATGAATAAGCGGGAAATATCCGAGCTTAAGGAAATCCAGAGGGCAAGTATGAAGAAGATTGTAGAAGAAACTCACAGGCAGCAAGCTCCAGCTGTGTCTGGTGAATAAAATCCAAGACAGCAGAGATCTCCTCCTCAAATTGCCAAAAAGGTCCATTTTCAAAGTTCATTTTTCTAAGCTTACACAACCCTTCTCCCAGTTCCATCATAGCTCCCTTGTGATTCTAAATGCAACATGTAAACATCAGTTAAAGTAAGTTCAAACATATTATATTCGTAGTGAACTGAACTAAACTGATTGCACCTGATTAGAGAGATGATAGAAGGCAACGGCACACTGTAGGATGCCGTGGAGCAGAGTCCTTGCAGGGTCTTGAGAATTATGCCAGAGGGATTCAAGAACATCGTGGCATTTGTAGTATTCCATCTTGTTGAACAGCTGTACCGCTTCTTCAAAACTGCAAGGCTCCTCTTCTTCTCCATCATCATCGTCGTGCTGAGTATATCTTCCCCGGGAAGAGTATCGGCATGATGATGAAGTCTTGTAAGCAGGCAATGACAGTAAACCATCCAGATTCTGATAACTGATTATTGATCTTCTACGCCTTTTCCAGAAACTGGTAGGATTTGATGAGTGGAGGGGATGAGTAAATGAGAGCAAAGAGTGGTGTGACTTTAGTAGAACAACTTCCATTTCTTTGCTACAGATATGTTTTGTTTGATTTGAAAACAATTTATATCTAAACACTTGGCATCTCATAATTCTGGCTTTGGGAGCTCCAGCAGAGCAGCTCTGTGGATATTTTGTTTCTCTAACCTTTTTCTTTTTCTTTTTTGACCAAAAATACATTCTCCATGACACATTTTTGTCTTAATTATTCAAACATGACAGCAAATAATTATACTTATATTGTATAATATAATATTCTAAATTTATCAAGAAAGTACAAGTTACAAAAAAAAAAAAAGTAAAATAAAAATGTCAAATTAGGAAAGCATGTCTCTACCAGAAGCGGATGAAGGTAAATGAATAAAAGAGAAGGAAAAAACCTCATTCATACTCACATAAAACAATAAATATTGATGGTTTGTCCATAAAAGCGAGCGATGGAAGTGGCTGTGAAGTGACAATCTATCTCAGTGTAGTCGGTTCACTAATGAGATGCGAACTTGAATTACATACAATGTAAATATTCTAGTTTTTATGTATTCAAACTATCAGCCGCAAAATATTTCACTGTGTGATCAATGATACAAATCATCAACTAAGTTATAACTTATAAGGGTTGGAAAGATAGCAATCCATATGAAAAAAGACCTCCAACCTTGGTTGCTTTTGATATGAAAGTAACATAATAAAACACAAAATTATAAAAAGACAACAGTACATTCTTCGATTATGCAACAATTACAGTAAATATATGTAACAAATAAATTGAGCAATGAATCAACTAATTCATTGAAAATTGAAAACTTTGAGGATTTAACGTTTTGTCTACTAATCTCATCATTCTGTTATAAAATTGTATTATATTTTATTTGATATTAATAAAAGACATGATGAATTTCCTAGCTCCCAATTTGTATACCATGTATACATATCTCTTGCTTGCATTTTACAACAAATTTGATTTCAAATGCAAAAATAAATCTTTTATAACATTATTATTATAAAAATCCAGTATGCATCAATATGACAATATCTAGTGAAATGCAACTCAGGAGTTGTGGATAAACATGAACACGATTTTTTCACAGTGAGTCCGCTAATTCAAAAGTCAAACGATTGATTCCTGGTCCTCATGGAAGTCAAGCCAATCCATGGGCGGTGGCGCCAATAGTCAAAACAAGTGTAGTAGACTAGTAGTGTTGTGTGGAATCTGGACTCCTCCTCAGTTTCACTCACCTATCTTCCACTCTTCAACGCAACTCGATCATGAACCTTTTCATCGCCGCGGTGGCTCTCCTTTACATCTCCTCGCTCGTGGCTCCGGCTTACGGCGATGCAAAGGTTAACAAATGTTTAGTTTGTTTGTCTTTTTGTCAACTGTTGCTTTAGGTTAATTGTACACTCAAAAGTGCATTTGGCAATATAAAGCGTTTTTCATATGTTGCTGATGCAAGAGGGATAGGAATTTGGGGTATTTATAGGTGTCCTTTGGTGTGATTAAGAGAGCAAACTGTATATCATCATTTGGAGTGAAAGATGCAGTTTTTCAAGATGAGGACTTTGAGTAAAACGACAATAATTTGCTTTTTTCCTAATGTGGATATCATAGCTACTTGTCCAGATGAATGAGTTTTAGGTCGTGTAGGCCTCCTAGATGGGTGCAGATGATTTCCAATTAGGATTTGTTTACTATGTGATGATATTTCACTAGAATGGAGATAATTTTTTGTATCGTTAAAGTTATAGCTCAAACACAAAGAAGGCAATTATAGTCTAATATGTTTAAATTATGGTTCTTTTAGTCTTCTTTACTGGAAGTTTGACATTGCTGGCTGGCTTTGAGTAATATGTATGGTTTTAGTCCATGTTATATTTACCTACGGTATTTGTTTCCTCTCAGCTAGATATGGCAATTCGACTTATAAATTTGAAATGTGTATTTTCTTTCTTTTTGAGATGGAACAGTAAGAATGTATGTTTTTTTTTTTCTGTCTAACTTTAACGTTCTGTTTTCAGTTTTTTGACCCTGGAACAGGTTTTGGCCATTCTGAATGTGGGCTTTGGCCACCGAAGATTTTGATCAAGGGAGGGACTGTTGTAAATGCTCACCATCAGCAGATTGCTGATGTCTATATAGAAAATGGGCTAATCATTGACGTGAAACCTAATGTCAAGGTATAGCATTGCTGTTTTTAGATTTACTTCAAGGTTTATAAATTTGATTGTCACTCCTCATTTGCTGTAACCTAATAATTAAGCAATGAAGCATGGCCAGAGGGTATTCTTCTGTTGTGAGAGAACAATTATACATTTTAGGAAGCAACCTCGTGAATTCCTTCAATAACAGTTTTGTCACTCATGCTTTCTTTATCTCCAGTTATTCTATTTGCTCGTTCCAAGAAAAGAACTTATTAAAAGTGAATATCTTTATTACAGAAATTTGCTAACATTTTCAAGAATGGTTACCAGTTTCTTCAGACATCAAAACTTCATCTAATTTTATAGATGTGTCATCCTGAACTTTTTATGATGGGCCAAGTTGGTACATCCCTGCGTTGGGTTAGATTAGGAAATGAATCTCCCGGTCAATTTAAGAACAAAAACTAGCATTTAGCTCATCCGAGGCCAGCTATATGGATCATAACATACATGTTGATGCATAATAATGCATGTGCTTGATAATATCAATCGGTTCTCCGATAAGATACATTGAGGTACATGTGTGGACAAAATAAGTTAAAATTAGTTATAGTTATTATATTAGAAAGAGAGAGAACAGATGTCGTAGCCTCAAAAGATGAGAGAGTGAAATAACTATGCTGAAGGTGGTTTAGGTGTGGCTGGTGTGCACAGTAGATATTTATGTTACACAAGAAAATCGAAAAATATAAAATCAAAACTCAAAATTTATTTGAAGAAAATATAGAGTGCATGATACATCAAACTTTAAAGGAAAATATGTATTTGGATAGATGTGCAGTGGGTGAGGTATGATCAGTATATAAATGATCTCATATAGTTTAGTAAGGTTTTATTATTGGTTTGACACACGCCTTTTTCATTCCAACTTAGGGATGGATTGCTATCTGAACCTTAATGATCCTACTTACAGGTTTCTGATGAAGTTACAGTAATTGATGCATCTGGAAAGTTTGTCATGCCTGGTAAATACTGTTGTACTTTAATGTGGATGCAAGTTTTTCTTTGGTGCTCATATTGGCATACTATAAGATGTTTTGCATCAATTTCGGATCTTGATAATCACTGAACTGATTCTGTTTAGCTAACATGAATAACTGAGGAATATAGATTCAGATTCATGGCAACAACTAAGATGCTCAAAATTGGACACAGGTGTTGGACACGAACCAATATAAGTGCACGTCACATGGACTCTTTTTCTTACATTGGTAAAATTCTTTTGCTAAAAAAAGGGGCAGCCTTGGCCTATAAGATCCAAATCCCATACGGGCCTAATGTAGACAGCCTTACCTTGCAAATACTTTTTGCAGAAATAGTGATGACCAGAATGATCATTGAGATTAATCAAAGAGATGAATAACCATCACGCCTAATCACAAATTTAACTGTTAATTATTTGTAGCACATTGTAAAATATTAGGATTCAGGATTGAAATGTTTAAGCTTTTGAGTCTGTATATCAACATTTTTTTGTTTGATGTGTCACACCGCAGGAGGAATTGATCCTCACACTCACTTGGCAATGGAATTTATGGGTACTCAGACAATTGACGACTTCTTCAGTGGACAGGCAGCTGCTGTAGCAGGTGGAACGACAATGCACATTGACTTTGTGATTCCAGTGAATGGGAGTTTATCACTAGGGTATGAAGCATACGTGGAAAAATCAAAGATATCTTGCATGGACTATGGGTTCCATATGGCAATAACCAAATGGGATGAAACTGTTGCTAGGGAAATGGATATTATGGTCAAGGAGAAAGGTTTGTAATAGGTAGAATTTGACAATTTTTACTCATGATATAGCCATTCGTAGTTACTTCAGTGACCTTTAAGCCATTTTTCATGATTTTCAGGTATAAATTCCTTCAAATTCTTCTTAGCTTATAAGGGTTCTCTTATGGTCAGTGATGAACTTTTACTGGAGGGGCTCAAAAAGTGCAAGTCTCTTGGCGCTCTGGCCATGGTTCATGCAGAAAATGGGGATGCTGTGTTTGAAGGCCAGAAAAGAATGATCGAACTTGGCATTACTGGTCCTGAGGGGCATGCACTTTCAAGGCCACCTGCGGTAACTTCTTTGCATTTCTACTCATTTTTTGCTGGGATTTTACCCCATTATTGCTCAATGTGTTTTTGTGATTATCCTATAATTTTAGTGTGTTAAGAAATGTTATGATTTTGGTTCAGCTATTTCAAAAACCACAAGACCTCTTTATTACTCAAAAAATCAGGAAGAGTATTAACCTATTCAAGGGGCTATCACTGTTTCTGACACATGTAATTCCCTTTGAATCTTGCTCTTGTATGAATTTTCGTTGAAAAAACGGGATAAAAAGTTATACGCTAGTGGTGAATTAGAATACACGTTTCAGCATGGCAAATATGATGATTTTTTTTAAAAGCGTAGGGTAGGGTAGGAATGTGAATAATTGAGGAATCTATATAGATTTCCTAAATTTTCAGGAAGGCTAAAACTTTACGGCATCTGAGGTTCTGTCAAGGAAAATAAAAGAATAATTAATGGTTAAAACTGAGCATGGATGTGTATCTAAGTCCCCAAGTGAGCTCATTGCTTGCAGGCCTGTAAAATTGTGTATCATTGACTCGTGGCTGATTTTCATTTGACGTTTGATATTTTATATAATGATCCAATCATTTTGTATTTTTACTGGGCACCTTACCTGATATGTTGTTCCATGGTGTATAAGCAATCCTCTATAGTTTACATCTCAATATGAATGATGAAATCTTACATGATAGGATCAGGTTCCGTCATAATAGTCTAAGTGGAATGTTTAGTTTCAACTTCATTTAGCTCTATCAAGCATGAATATTGGATGCATTTCCGCACCATCTATATACTTGATGGAATCAAATGAATACCTCTTTTACAATTTCCCTACATTATCAAATGAATACCTCTGTTACATTTTCCCTACAATTTATATAATTATCACCTTATCAATAGTTGTTTCTTAGTGTAGTATATGGATCTTGGTAGCTATAATATTAGTAATATCTTTGTTAGTAATATTAATATGTCAGTATTAGAGCAGTCAGTTGAGCATCTTAAATTGCCTCGTGTCATGTTCCACAATATTGAGGATATGTTTGTAAATGTTTAACTGGATGCTCCTCGTCTAGCTTGAAGGTGAGGCCACTTCTCGGGCTATTCGGTTGGCTGGTTTTGTTAACACTCCTTTGTATGTAGTACATGTTATGAGCATTGATGCTATGGAAGAGATTGCCAGAGCTCGAAAATCAGGTTTTAGTCTACCTATCCTTAAACTTGTTTTTGTTAAGCTTGATGTTATGAAAAACATAGTGAGTGAGAGTTCAAAATTGGGGTTTTTATCTACCTGTGCCTAATCGTTTCTGTTAAGTTTGGTAGACCTTTATTCTCTAGTTCTACACATTAAGGCACATAGTAAGCTTATTGTTTCTTAGCAAACTGCCTAGATGCCTTTCATGGGAAAAGTTGCAACTATGCTGTCCAAATTTAGATATTTTACTTGAATCGTCCAGCTTTTTGGGCGTATATATGATCCATATCCCTTTTTTCTCCTAAAATTTTCTGAAAATAAGATATGCCCTTTCTTACAATTGCTTATCAAAATATTAGTAGTTTGGTCAAACCTTATGTGAGTTGTTGTCGGATCACGCTTAACCTTATGTTTGGTTCCTACTAATTAAATTCAGTTTCCTCTCGTATTCAGGTCAGCGAGTAGTTGGGGAACCAGTGGTTTCAGGCCTAGTTCTTGATGATACAAAGCTCTGGGATCCAGACTTCAATGTTGCAGCAAAGTAAGGACCTACAACCTTATCCTCAATTAATTTTTAAAAAAAATATCCAAACCATGGCCTATTAAAACTATTTCTGCCATTTTCTAGAGAATTTAAATGTTCCTTGTGATGTTCAGGTATGTGATGAGTCCACCTATTCGAGCACCAGGGCATGGAAAGGCTCTTCAGGAAGCCCTTTCAATGGGAACTCTACAGGTAAGACGCTGCCTATCAGAATTAGTTGTAAGATATTTGATGACCTATTACATTCTTAAAAAATGATGGGCGTGTTCTTTATCCAGCCATTTTAGGTTTAACAATATTCAATAATTTTGTATTCTCCAAAAGTTAGAATTTTCTGCACGGGTTTCCTTGGAAGAGCAGTATTTAAGTGAATTACTCAACATATTGGTGACAGATTAAAGAGACTATGAGTTAAGCTCATGAACAGAGTATACATTACTTAAACTTAAAGTGATACTTCAAACGTGATTCTGATTACTGCCGAAGAGCTTTTGGTCGAAAACTTTCAAAGGCTAAAGTGTTAACATCGATTTATAAGTCCAAAGGTTAGGTTTATTTGTGGGAAGTGGCTTTATAAGGAAAATATATATCAGTGATAAGATTTAGCTTGAAAGGTGGTCTATCCAATATGTCGGTACACTCTTTGATAATTTAGCTGTCTAAACTTAGTGCATTACTTGTGTCAATAAGAATAGCAAAGATGTAAGAGTTTTCTTGCTTAAAAGCTTCAGAGGAGCGTTACAGTTACGCTGAATGTACTTGTAATAGAGAATGTGTTTCTGTAAACATTGTTGTCAAAAGATTGCTAGTATAATGGTATTACCTTGTCCCTTCTGAGACTATCATCTGCGGATTTAGATGATAAATTACAGCCTTGCTCTTGACTGTTGTTATCCATGTTTTATATTTGTAATTGTTTTATGATTTGCATTTTTCAGCTTGTGGGAACTGATCATTGTACCTTTAACTCAACTCAAAAAGCTTTTGGAGCAGATGATTTTAGAAAAATCCCGAATGGTGTCAATGGTAATTCTCTCAGTTCACTTGTAATGGTACCAAAGTTAATGTCTGCTTCCTTTATTTATTAATTTCCATTTTTTCCATATAGGTATAGAAGAAAGAATGCATTTAGTTTGGGATACAATGGTGGTAAGATTCATATTTAAGTGTTGTGGAGATTGAAATCTTATTGTTTAAATAATAAAAGATAGTTTCTCGTTAATTTAGTTCTCGTTTCACATTAGATCGATCTCCAATCATCATTTTTCAGGTGCCCGGAAAAATATCTGTCAGTGACTATGTTCGGGTGACGAGCACTGAATGGTATGTTAACTTCTACTTGTAACTTATAAGTATGGTCGTGCTGTGTGCAATCATTTCTTAATATTTGAAATGTGTCCATGTTTCAGCGCTAAAATCTTCAACATATATCCAAAGAAAGGAGCGATACTTGCTGGATCTGATGCAGATATAATCATTATGAACCCCAATTCAAGCTTTGAGATAACTACAAGGTCCCACCATTCAATGTCGGATACAAATGTGTATGAAGGACGGACAGGAAAGGTATCATTTTAGTTACTCTATGCATAATTGAAGTTTTGTTTTCAATCTGTCTTCGTTAACTTAATCACAGTCATAAACTCCGTCATCCTAAAAGTTAAAGTTTATCTGCAGGGCAAAGTCGAGGTAACAATTGCTGGAGGCAGGATTGTGTGGCAATACAATGAGCTTATGGTTCAACTCGGTTCAGGAAAGTACGTTGAGATGCCACCATTCGGTTACCTGTTTGACGGGCTTGAAAAGTCGGATGAAAGCTACATAGCATCTCTTAGGGCACCGGTGCAGCGGGGTAGACCAAAATTCTGAGGTGCTGAACCAGATATTGCCTTTCAGGCTAATGTATTTGTGTACATAACCCAAAGTAGAATTGTGAGAAAAAACAATTGACATAATAATGTCACGTAAACAATGATCATTGATGTGAATACTTGTACTACTTGTATTTGGTAATAAAATTTAGGATTTGTATAAACACAGTTTTTTTTCCTCATCTCATAGAGCAGTGTTTTTTTAACCCAAAACAGTTTCATATCGATGTAAAGTTAAAACAATCCTTCAAAATTAAATTGATGAGATCTATTTTTGTAATCGATCCGATCTCACACAAGACTGACTCATATAATACTACGATTTTGTTTTTTACCTTACTAGTATTAAATAGTATAGTTTAATAAAAATAAATTTACCTTTATTTTAAATACAGTGGTTTTATTATTTAATACTGGCTCTATTTTCACATTTCAATTCAGGAGAATTTGCCATTGTATTGCTACAACATATTTAGTGCAAAAAATCAAATCCTATTTGGAAATGTGAACAAATGGCTGAGTCACAACAATATAAGTCAAACAGCCGACTCATCGTCCTCGCCTCTCACTTATCAGAGCCTGCAATGGCTTCCGAGAAAGAAGCTGCCCTAGCCGCCGCTTCCCTTCCCGCCGATTCCCCTACAATGTACGCTGCCCCTTATCCTATCCTCGACCACTCTCTTTATCTTCTGAATCTTCACTGTGTATTTGTGTTTGCAGATTTGACAAGATCATCAAGAAGGAGATACCTGCAAACATCGTTTACGAGGATGACCAAGTACGATCACTCTGATTGTTTTTTTCATCTGTCACTTGTTCTGAAAAATGATCATTTGGAGCTTTTGTGATTATATTGATGTATTCTAATGTATGGTTTTTGTACTGCCTGGTAGGTTTTGGCTTTCAGAGATATAAACCCTCAAGCTCCTGTGCACATTCTGCTTATACCTAAACTAAAAGATGGCCTAAGTGGTGTATCAAAGGTAATTTTGTTTTGCTTTGATTGAAATTACACATGATCTTTGTTTTGTTTAGGTGCTTTACAATGTTTTCGATTTGAGAGGGTGCAATAGCTATGAATATGCTAACATGCCATTTTAAAATGGTTCTTGTTCTGTGTCTTGATTTTTTAACCTGCACTGAGGCAAGAAAAATGGCAACGAGGGTTGTCTTTTGTTGGTGATAGGAAAGGGATCTGTGGTTTAGGAAAAGAAAGGGAACGTACCTATATCACATGATATTAGAAGCTGATATGGCCTTATGGGTCTGTCATCTGTGAAAAGGGGGAAATAAGTCATAAGCTAATCGTTTACTCCGTTTGATATGTGATAATCAAGACTTACCTCAACAGGAAAAGATTGATGTGTATGAATCAAAGGTTGAAACTTATCAAACATGTCTTATGGACACCAGGAACATGTAGGGTATTTCTTTGCTTAGGCTAGTATTATATATTTTTCGTTTTCAGCTAATCTCATATTTATATCCCACTGTTCATGGTTAACCCCTGCCTGAATGTTTGCCTGCCTTTCACACCATAGCTAACATGATGATGTTCTAAAGCAAGCCTTGTAAGTACAGTGAACATTACTGTCTGACTCAGGCGATCATACCGACTTTATTGGAAATAAAAACCAACTGAAAATAATATTTTAAAAAGTTTTGTGTCTATAAACTTTAGGAAAATTTCATCTGATGATATCAGTAGGATTCCACTGCCCTAGTTATTTAACATGGTAGTTGTGATTTTCAAAGTTCTATATCTGTAGTTTTATTGCATTTTTCACCTCTGTATAGCTGATGGTTACTGTTTAGTTCTTCATTTCTGTTAGCAAAAACCTGCTTTGGATCTCAAGGTTCTCCTTGATCAGAAAATACTTTGTTGGTAGCAAATCCATCTTGATGATATTTGTTGGATGCTAGAATGCATCATCTATATTATTTTCTTATTATTTGTTCTCTTCCTCATTGTGTCGTCTAGTTGGGAGGAACAGAATGAGGGAAGGGAGTTCAACCACCAGTAACATATTAATGGGGTGAATGATGTTTCTTGTGGTGGTGACCATTTGATACCATGGTTTGATAGTGTGTTGATTTCAGTTTTGAAATTTAAGATGTGAATATGTTGTAAGAAAAGAGAGAAATTTTTTTGGAACCAACACATGATTTAAAATGTTTTGAAATTTTACGTTTATAAATAAGTTACAACTTATTTATAAACGTAAAATTCATACACGTGATTTTAAACATTTAACGTTCTGTTTCTATCATCAGGAATGGTTGAGTTTGCTCTTTGGCCTCAAGTTATGACTTATTATGTCTTGGACTGCCTAATACTTAGCCCTTGTTTTATGTCTTGGACTGCCTAGATGCACTTTGTCATAACTAGTTAACTGGTCTCTGACTCTTATGGTTTTACTTGAAGTAGTCTGGTCTCCTAGCATGCTGACCTAATGTGATAAAATTATAATTGTTTATCAATCAGCATTTCGAGATTCTGTGCTAGTCTTGTAGAATCATGGCTTACAACTGATCCTACTTCCCGGGCTATGCTTTGATTTGTGAATGTGTTTTATTTTTCCGACTTCAATTTGTTTCTCCAATGAAATACATCTCCTCTCCGGTTTTACAAGTTGAGCATGTCCTCCTGTCTTCATAGTTTTATGCAACATATTTTGATTGTGTGTTTCTTTTTTCATTTTCAACAGGCAGAGGAGAGACACATACAGATTCTTGGGCACCTTCTTTACACTGCTAAACTTGTTGCTAAACAAGAAGGTCTTGAAGATGGCTTCAGGCTTGTGATAAATGATGGGCCAAATGGATGTACGGTTTTACATCTCTCTAGATAACCCCTTTATCTCCGGTAGATGCATTTTTCTCACTGAAGTTTTTTCTTGGGCAGGTCAATCTGTTTATCATCTTCACATTCACCTTCTTGGAGGCCGACAATTGAACTGGCCACCTGGTTAGGGAGTTCCAGTGGGTTAACCTATAACTCTTGTTGTCTTTCCTGGATTCAATATATGCTGTTATCATGGCCGTGTTGATACAAGACCTTGTCTTTCGCGTGGTTTTGTTACTCCCTTTCTTATGTTGCTAATGAATACTTTCTGGATAAGAATCTGAGACACTGCGAAGAGATATTCAGTTTCTTCCAAGTAAAATGACTTTTTCGTATTACATCCATGGTACATTTGTTCTCCATGAAAAGTGCAAATGAATCTTAAATGTTTGGTTCAAATATTCAGTAACTAGGTCTAAGGGTTATGTTTTCTTGAGAGTTCTATGATAATCGTTCCTATGCAAATTATTGTATTCCAACTACACAACTTCAATTATATGGGTTCATAAAAATTACTGTGAGAAGCTCCAAAACCTAAGAGTTATAGACGCAATACTCTGCGAAATTTGATGAGCTTAAGACATCCCAGAAACTGAAAGCATACCAATAGTTCATTCTCAAAGTGTTCAATGCGTATCAAATACTTTGCGTAATCGATTTCACCGCCAAATACATAATGATAGTTCCATATCATTTATGAAAGTTGATCTTTTAAGAGATTTTACAAAAATGGGTAGAGGGTATAGTTGAAACATACACGTGGTGCCTATATAACAATAAAAGTGTTAGAATTGTAATTAGAATTGAGAGAGTTTTATTTTGCTAATTAGTTTTTAAAAGAGTGATGGTTTGGAAAAAAACTCCATAAACAAATTATATTGACTATTACGTAAGGAAGAGTAAGTTTTGGGATGCCTCATCTTTTGTATTCAATCATACAAGAAAACAATGGAGATTCATAAGTTTAAGTTGTGATAAGTGATTTGAAAATAACTTTTGGAATAATAAATTAAGTTTACAATATATATATGAGACTATCTTTTTCTAGTAAGATCGATGTAGATGGCATTGGTGATTGTGATTTCCATTAGAAAGAAAGAAGATAATCCTCATTGTATTACTAGTAGACTATCACCATCATCTTAATTTTTTTAACCGTAGATAGTGAGTATTTTAACCATATGTTGCTGATATTCCAATTTCTCATTTGTAAATTTCAATTCTTTTAAATTTATTAATTTATCCTTCATTTTGAACTAAATAATTCAGGAAGGCAGGACAAATCTCCACTCAGTAAATACAACTTTTCATGTGGAATACTACGAAATAGTAATATATTAGCACATTAACTTGCCTCACATGTAAATAATAATATAGAGCTTAGAAAAGTTTGACGGTGTGAACCAGTTTTTTTCTGGATATTTTCTAGAGGCAAGAATGATATTTTTTACTTTCAAAAAAAAAAAACAAAAATTGTATGAGTGGAGAGTGGAGGAGTAAATCCCTAATTTAACCTCAACCGGCGATTACAGTCCCACGTGAGAAGAGGCGCGCGTGGATTTAAGAATGGACGGCTCGGTTTTCATTGTACTTTTTCACGTGGGTTAAACAAAAGTGCTGCAAATTTTTAAGTAAATTCTGTCCTTAACTGGCCGGCTCTCATTTCCTTCTCCACTCCCATGCCCCTCTCACAGCTCCCCATTGAACCTCCAATTCTCAGGTACGATACCCTTTTCTCACTTTCCCCCTTTTCTTTTCTTCTTTTTGTCTGCCATGGTTTTACGGTTCCCCTGCTCTTTTGTTCCAATGGGGATTCAGATACAAATACACACGGGCTGTAGAGGAAACACGCGAATGCTTCGTTTTGGTTTGTGTGCTGTGCCTTCAGCTCAGATCTCGCGGGTTGCATTTCCGCATCCAATTTGGTTTCTTTTTGTGTGTCTGTGTGTGTCTCAGTTTTCTGGTTGTATGATTGTGTTGCTCCGGTGTGATGTATGGATTGTGTTGTGGTGGTGGCCACCTTTTTCTGCTGTGCTATTGATTATTGCTTTGGTGTGTTTTCTTCTTGGACTGTTGGTTTTTGTTCTTGTTGTTGTCTGCTGTAGTTTTTAGCCCAATCTTTCAATTCATCTGGACCATGTTGTCAATTGTTGCTGTCTTGCTTGTTATGATCATTAACCTATCAGTTTCCACTGTAAAGCGCTGGCCTGTGAACTACTTGTAAATTCTCATTAATATACACGGCACTTGGAAATGATTCTATCTTTCCCGTGAAACAATCAGTGTCTTACTATTTGAGTGCTACTCTCATTTGTAATCACCTTGGCTTTTCAATATCACGTTTGGATGGTTTAAATTGTTGGAACACTTGTTGTTCTTGTGCCCTCCTAGAAGCTGTCGAGTGCGTTTTCCAGTGATGTGTTTCTGAATTTTGAAGATTTTTCGGTAACTGAGTATCTCCTTAATGTTTGCTGTTTACTTACAACTCAGACTACAAGTTTTGTCCTGGAAAATTAAAAAGTAAAGTGTAGAGTTGTAGACTTCAGATCAATCTTTCTAAGTAAACTGAAGTTATCCTTTACTGTTAACTTCAAGAAACTCCTTCAAATTCCTGTTTTTTTCACACAATTCCTGTTAGTATTCTAGATTTTTGTGGTGTACACGTAAAAAGGCTATGTAAATCTTCCTGCTAAAAACTGTAATAATTCTTCTTTGTTGGTGTGCAAAGAGAAAGATTAAGAATGTTTATTGATGAAAGTATCAAAGAAATTAATTGTTTGGTACCTTTGGTTCAGGGTTCATTTTTCTGCTATCTGATGCTGTAATTGTTTGAAAAGCACCATATCTACACTCCAGCAATCAAAACAAGCGGGAACTGCAGCTTTTATGTTTTTGCTAGAAAAGTATCATCCGGATTCCATATTCTTCGAGAACTGACATTGAAGGGTAAGAGAAGAGAAGTAAACGGGAAAAGAATCAGCAAAGGCTACTGGAGCTACTAGAGTAGTCTTGGCGTTTTTCTGTCATTGAGTGTGCGGTCAATTACTAGATGAGGTTATTATTTGATTAAACCATTTTGTTTCACTGCTACTGTTTGAAAATCCATAACTTGAGAAGTAACAAGTTTAATTTCTTCCAGTTCTGGAGAAGTTGTATACCAGGATTTTTATCAACTGCAGGTAATTTACACCTTAGTCTCTATTTTCAGTGCCTGTGCAAGTTAGTGTCTTAAATATAGATACTTTATGAATGGTTTTGTTATTTTATTATTTTCTATGGCAAAAATAGCAACAAGCAAAGGTGTATGCTTGTTTGCTAAATTGGACCAATGCACAGATGAGAGATTTTGCATGTAGTGTTATAAGTGGGAGCTTGTTGCTGAGTATAATAAAAGAGAACTGGGAGTCTAGAGGATATACATATACCTAGGTTGTAAGGGTTAACCAAATGCTGTTTCCTTTTCGGGGAAGTTTCATAACTGAATCTCTCTCTCTCTCTCTCTCTCTCTCTCTCTCTCTCTCTCTCTCGGTTTTGTTTAAATACTACTAAACCTTTTCACCCCATCTTCAGTACTCCTACTGACATTAGATATGTTCCATAGCATTGTTGCTGCTTATACTGTATCTCCTTTTCCCATTATTGATTTTAACATAAGAAATGGTTCTTATAAGTTGCTTTGATGAAAATGATTGATCAATTATCTTTCCAATTATTTTCACTTGTTCATTATTTTTTCTTGCTTTTAAATTGGATCTGACTGCATCTTATGGGTTAATTAAGTTAAATCATGCATATGAATGGCTATCTTATAATTAGTCCACTGTCCACTTCTCAATTATGTAGTCTGCATGTGTCAACCATCATATGTCAGTAGTCCAGTTGTCCTTGTTCCTTTGCTGTTTTTTTAGGGGTTTGAGTTTAACATGTAAATGGATATTCTCTTCACAGTGATCACATTTAAATCCTTCTTAAGTACGGTGCATGCTTTTATGAACTTGAATGCTGGATTTTGGTGTTGCAAACAATAGGAGTTTTTCTAAGCATTTTCTAGGGGTGTTTGGCCTTGACCATTTAATTTAAATCTAGTGTGCCAGTCTGCGTTAAAGACATGATTTTTACTGGGTTTAATCAAGAACAATTTTCTGTGAAATATTTAGCACTTCTGCAAATAGAAGAACCTTGATTCAATACATCAACTTAGTTTTCTGTTGCCATTTGTTCCTGCGAGGGAATGTAGCATATTCCATGGTGTTGAGTACTTGAGTCTGCTATTTTGAAGGTCCTCTTACCATACACCATGTCCTATTATGTGACTTTCTGTGAGAACTTTAACCATGGAACATCAGTGATGCGTTGGTGGGAAAAGTATTAGAAAAGATCTTATGAAATTTGTCATATTAGTTACCTTCTGCTGAGAGTAATTAACTTGAGTGGTGATACCCCCTTATTTACTTCTTAAAGTCGAAATTCGCAAACTTCGATTTTAACTCATATTCTTCTGTGTTTTAGATTCACCATAATATATAGTTGCAAGATCAACTTGTAACAAGTGCTAGCTAATACAGTGCCAATAACAACAATAACGCGGGTCACTCGATTTGTTATTTAAGTATTATTATGCAGTCATCTCAGAGTAAATAACCATGACGCCAGTTAAATTGAACACTACGTGCAATAATAATTTAGATTCTAAAACTGTGTTGCGCAATATTCCGAAATCATCTTGATAGATTAGTGCAACGTGTGTCATTTTCAATGTTTCTCTATTTTGCAATTTAAAAAAGACTGATTAGCATATGCAGAGTAGTTTAAACTGTAAAGGAATGTTATTGAGTTAGTAGCATACCATACGCTGTTGCTGTTTGAGTACCACTTATTGTATTGGTGGTGTATTCAGATCAGTTTCACAGCTTAAATTGATAGATAGCTTTAATGGCCATAAACTAAGTTCATGAGCTTTTGTGGACTTGTAGAAATACGTTCAAAGAAATGAGTTATCCTATTAAAGTTAGGGAAATAAGCTAAGAGCTAGTTTGTTTGGAACTAATAAAGTAGAAGGATATGAGTTGTTCTCTTAAAGTTAAGCCTCCAGGCTCCATTTATAAGACAAAATGGAGTATTACTTGGTGTGATCATTTTGTTGCTAAAGATTTTGGGCTATGACAAATCTAATTTTAGCTATATTAACGTATTTGAGAAAAACTAAATCTATGAGCAATTGAGCATAAAACTACTTCAGCAGCAGCCTACTTGTGAACCAGTTGGGTTATAGTACGGAACTGTAATGTTGTACAGTTAATTCCAATATTGATTCCCCAATTGAGCTTCTGTTTCCAGTTCCGTTTCCAAAATTATATATTATAATATCATTGTTTAGTACTGATCTTTTCTGTACTTCAGTGCTGGTTTTCATTTTTCTTGTACGGATTGTTTTATTGGGGCTTATATATATAGCAGCAAGGTAAAGGGGTGTTTCATTTCTGTTTGACCTGAGAACCTTCTGAAATATGTTAATGAGAGTGATTAATTTTTGTATTTGGTCTATCTTTTAAAGAAAATGTTTATGTCTAAGTCAACTCACCCAAGTTTTCCTTTGCAGCATGGTTGCTGAGAGGTTTTCTCTTATGGAGAATGATGTGATTGTGGAAGTGATACAAGCTAGTCAATGGTATTCCTATATTCTTTCGCTTACTCTTCAGGTCAACCATTATATATCCTGCATCGTATTGTACACTGTGATCTGACTTGTCAGCCTAATTTATGTTTCTTTTTGTGTCTGTCTTGTCCTGTGGTTGGTTTTGGTACAAAATCTTGTCCTGTACTTGATCGAGTTTTGATTGGTAAAGTTGTAAGAGTTGTTTTCCTGTGATTTTGATTTTCAGTGAGGAGATTGTATGCAATTGCAATTGTGCCAAGGAAATGGAAGAATAATCACCATCCGTAACTTCTATACAAGGCTCTGAAAGTTTATTTTGTCTGGATATTTGATTTCATTATACATTAGAAGCAGGTGGATAGCTATTAGAACAATGGGATCACAAGGAGGTGTTAGTAGTAACTCTATTGGTGGTACTCGTGCCCAAGAATCAATATCAGGTCCACTTGTTAGGCAAGGGTCTATGTACAACCTCACTCTTGATGAGGTTCAGCATCATTTAGGGGATATGGGAAAACCTCTGAGCAGTATGAATCTTGATGAGCTTTTAAAGACTGTTTTTACTATTGAGGCTCATTATGGAGTTGGTGATGGTGATGCTGGGGGACACTTTTCTTCTGCTTTAAATCGACATTCAAGTCTTACGCTGTCTAGGGATCTGAGCAAGAAAACTGTTGATGAGGTCTGGCGAGATATTCAGCAGGGACAAAAGAGAAACAAACTTGATAGAAATTCAAAAGATAGACAAATTACTCTTGGTGAACTAACTCTCGAAGATTTCTTGGTGAAGGCAGGAGTTGTTTCTGAACCTGTGCCAAGGAAAACTAATGGTCCAAGTGCAGGTCTAGATGCGATGGCTGTGCCACAGCAGAATCTTTCACCGCAAGCTCAATGGATGAATTATAGGAGAACTTCAGCTCATCAGTCACCACCACATCAGCAGCATCAACAGCAACAGCAACAGAACATCATGTCTGTATATGGACACGGCCATCCAGTTCAACAACCTACCAGCATGGTTTCAAATTCTTTGATGGATGCTACTTATCCCGAAACTCAAATTACTATGTCACCTTCCACTTTGATGGGAACATTATCGGATACACAAACACCTGGAAGAAAGAAGGCTGGTTCAGGTGAGGTGGTTGAAAAAACTGTGGAAAGGAGACAGAAGAGGATGATTAAAAATCGGGAATCTGCAGCTCGTTCACGAGCAAGGAAGCAGGTAATCATTCAGTTTTATTAGGGACACTTTTCCTTTTCCATTTCCTTTTTGACATTTTTCTACTGATGGATAGGCTTACACAAATGAGCTGGAGCACAAAGTTAGCCGCCTAGAAGAGGAGAATGAAAGGCTCAAAAAGCAGAGGGTATATTCTATTATATCTTAGAACTTTATTTTGCCATGCTACGGTCATGTTTCTCCTAATAAAATTGATGTGCCCATTGGAACTTCATTGTTGTTGGAAAATGTGTGTTTGATACCCTTGTTACTGTTTCATCTCCTAGCTTCAGTAAATTAAGGCCGCGCTTTAAAGTTTTAAGTATCTGCAGAATGATTCACTCAAGTGATTCCCTGTATTTGTATTCTGATGTGCCAATGCTACAGTATATTTTACTTTAATGCTATGATTGCTAACAGGATATGGACAAAGCATTACCAACTGCTCCACCTCCCGAGCCCAAGTATCAACTGCGCAGAACAAGCTCCTTCTAAGTTCTGTAAACCAAAATGACGTCATGCTGATGCTGTTTGTAGTTAGATGTTAAGTTTGGCAAGCATCATTCACGTCCCACTAATTGCTGGAGCTTCGATCCAGTAGCAGTTTCGGCTTTTTGAATATGTTTTATTTGTACATTATATAGGTTTGACCTGGATACAAGTTTTTTCATGTTTTCATACAATAGCGGGTGGATTTTGTGTCGCATGTTTCCAAATATTATATATTTGAGTCAGTTTTATTCTATTTTATCAATCTGGAAATGACTTTTATTCATAATGATCAGTTTTACATAATATGACATTCATGGAAACAACCATTGGGATATTAGCACAGGAAAGCTGCATTGGCATTCTCATCGCTGCAATAGAGACAAGGGTGCTGCTTAAATTGGTCCGTGCTAAGACGCTTCCTGGCCATGGAAACCACTTCCTTGTTGCTTAAAGCCTGAGAGTTTTCCTTGAGAACCTGTTGAACAGCATGGCTAAAAGCTCCACAAGCCTTGCCTTTCTCCAAAACCACATCTGCAGAAGTTTCATCGGTTTGGCATCCGCTCAGAAGAATCCCCTGGTTCTGATCCACCGGTTTGAGCAAGTCCAGATCGATCTGAGGCAGGCGAAACCCGAGGCTTGCCTCAGATCCAAAGATCTCAAGCAAGTGAGTTCCAACATCTGCGGTGTTTATGTTTGTCAGAGATGTTAGGTGCTGTAGTACAGATTCATATGGTATGGCCTTGCTAGAGGAGGCTAGAGGACTATCATGATCTGTGAAGCCGTGAGAAGGTCCGACTTGTTCCTTCTCTTTGTCGATCAGGCCTCCGCTGTGGCAAGAATCAGAAAGAATGGTGAAAGTTGCTCCTTTTGGAACCTTATTCACCAGATTTCTGAAATCCACACCTGCAAATTAAATCAATAGTAAAAATGTTTTGCTTATTAATCTTGTCAAAAACACACCAAAGCACCAAAAACTTACTTGTTATAAGATTAAAGTCGGTTGGGACTATGGCCTCTTCCTTCCCAAAGGGCAGGAAGGACTTGTCAATGAGCGTGCCGTGGCCGCTGTAATGGAAGTACAAGATATCAGCAGGCTTAGCCTGATCTACCATTTGATGAAGAGCTTTCATGATGTTTGCACCAGTAGGCATCACCAAACTGCCTGGCTTGTCGGTCAAAAGCACGATGTTTTCCGGGCGAAACTTGAACCTCTGAATCAGCAAATCCCTCATCGCTAACACGTCGTTGTGGCAACCGTGCAACTCATTTCTGGTGTTGGGGTAGTTGCACCCTACCAACACAGCCAGTTTCATTCCCTTCTCCATGATTTTTCCCATTTTTGGAAGGTCTTCTTGGTCCATATTTATTAGTACGAGTTTTTACCACTATTGGAAGCAATAACAAGCATTAAAGCTAGCTAAATGTCTTCCTTTCAAGCAAGATTGCTAGTTTAAGCAAAATATGACTCACGTATAAAAAGATATACGCATGCATATCCCTAGCTTAACGCATTCCAAAGGGCTTTTTCAATAGAGCAGAATAAAAGCAAAAGGCACACATGAAAATTTAGCTAATTTACTTTTTTTATACCATTAAAGATGAACTATAGTTACCAAATCCATCCCAGTTACACAAACTACAATTAGACTTCCCGGACTGAACTACTCAACTGAGCCTCGATCTCTGTGAAAGACGGGCCTTTCATTGAGAATTTACAGCTGCCGTTTAATATCGTTCCAGACATTGAAGTCGGAAGATGATTCATTGGAATTGATAGGACTGTCCTGGCAACCCAGTAAATATGTAGTCTTTGATGGATCCAGGTTTAGCAGAGCATGAGCGGTTCCAAGTGCACTAGCTGCGACAGCAACCTCATCTGCGTTAATGATCACCTCAGCATACCCTTTATCAAGCAAACTGTTTTCCACCTGAAAAGAGTACAAAAAAACTTGGTAAATCGATCCAAGAAGAACCATAAAACAAAACAAAACAAAACAAAAAAAAAAGGGTAAAGAAAAGATGGTGAATTGATTAGCTAGGGACTAGGGTAACTTGGAAACCCATAAAGTAATTAAGCTTGTTATGGCAATCATTATTCATAAATTATGTTCAATTTTTCACTGATTATGCCACTCTTTTAGATGGGTTTAAACTAACTGAATCTCCACATCTACCAATTATGCTACTCCAGTTCAATAAGTAAAAGGCATCAAATGGCAGCATGAAGACATTCAAAGAGCTCCAGATACCTGAAACTAATAAAAGGATAAACTTTTGTCGAACGAGCTAAAGAAACAGCTTCCATAGACTATAAAGTTTACACTACATGACTTTTTAATTCCAAAATAAGGTTTTTTTAATTTATTATTATCCATAATTACCTATGTCCAAACCAATTCATTATTAGGTTTGACTTCACCAAAGTTCCTCAGCATTTAGATCCTTTTTGGTGAATTACATAATAGACATATGAGAGCATAACATTATACCATAGATGTTGTAACTAATCTCCTGAAGTCAAGAGAAAACGAGTACGGCTTTATGAGTGTCAAAGCAAAGTTAGACGGCAAAGTAAAGGAAGGGAACACAAATAGAAACTCAAATTAATCTAGGCGCAAGCACAAAGATAGAGTGTAGAAAAGGAAAAAAGGGAAATATATAAAAACTTCGAACTCTCGTATTTATCCATCCACAAACCTGCCCTAGTGGCAAGAAACATCCGCAATTGGAAGAGAGGGACAAACTAATATATATATTTCCATCATTCATTAATAATCGTATTTATAGCCCATGCTGATATGAGACTCAACCAGGATGATACTTTCCACTTTATGTCATACGAAAAATGTATGCCCTAAAATTTTCTTTAAGTGATACTTTCTTCTTCAGATGATAATTTAAATTCAATTCCCTAATATTCTCAAATTATAAACAGCTAAAAGTGATCCTCCAAAACACACTAGTGTATTTAATTACGATTTGTAGATGTGATGCCCAATTGCTAGATAAATCAAAACCGCATTCAGTTCACCATTCACAAACGTCAAACACAAGCATTGAGACCATTTGATTTTCATTAAGAAAGCCCCTCCCCTATTCCCTCTCCCTTGATCTACAGAAAATCCTAGAGCTCAAAAAATAGTGCATGTTCCCTCTACCATAAAATGACAACTTTCTGCAACGAGTAAGATGAAATGAAAACCAAATTTTCCTTCTATTAGCCTAAACACATTGGTAAGCTACATCTTGAATCGGAAAAACAATGAACAGTTAACTACATCAGAGAGGGAGCTTACCCTGTATAAGGTCTTAGCACCCCAAATAAGAATTGTCTCATTACAGAAATGGTGTCTATGGTTCCCTCTCAGACTTCCAGGACGTATTTCACCAAGATGAACTGAGGCACAAGTTGTCGCTCCCCCTGTTACAAAATAAATATGAGACGTTTGAAAACACAAAATCCTGGACAAAATGTGGAGAGAAACAACAATGTAATTGTTAAGAGAATACTAAAAAACAATTCTTCCACCAAAAAATTGAATAAATGGAGCTGGTATAAGAATTATCACAAGTAGCAGGCCTTCAAAATCAGAAATACACACATTAATATATTAGGCATGAGATGTGATGAACATTGACAGCCAACTACAGCCAACAATCAGACACAATCAACTTATAGCCAACAATACAATGTTTTCAAGAAAATAGGTCGTACGAGATCATCTGCATTGCTTAGGTACCTGATATTCCGGCCTCGAGGGCGAGAGAAACAGGGTCGATCAACCAACCCCGCTTGTCCTTGGCGATTGCGGGCGACGAGGAATGGAACCTCCGAAGACTGGCATCCTGATCGCTGGATTCTCCGCCCGATGAAAACCGCGAACCGGCTACATTCACAGCGGGACGATGAGCGTGCTGAATCCTGAGGGAGACCCAGGTGAGCAGGAGGAAAACGGAGAGGAGAAAGGGGATGGCATGGGGTTTTTTGAGGAACGCTTTGGCAGAGCTCAGTAGCCTTGCTGTCTGCGAAGTTTGGAATTGGAATGGAATTTGGATTCCAGAATCTGATATCGGGAGACTGTAGTTGCCGGAGTACGGTGATGAAGACGACGATGTTCGTCTGTTGGTGCTAGGAGGATTCGCCATGGTGGTGACAACACTAGTAGTAGTAGCATTTACCCCCCTCCGTACATTTTCAGATTCATATTCATTCTTGCTAGTCAAAATAACTAGTCCTACACGTAATATTTGCAATAATAATCCACCAATTTATTTGCAATACTAGAAAGATCCATAATTTCACTCGTTCACAACTCTTTTTCTTTTTCATCATCCATGCGGCTAGCTACCTGAGGAGGTGGTTGCTTATTCTGGGGTTGATTAAGTTGTTCGAGAAAGTAGTCACTTAAACACATGCGAAATTGATTTTACGGAGGTTTAAAACAGAATATCGAGTACTTACTTGAACGACCATGAAAACTATTTGCTTTTACTAGTTGCCTACATACTTGGGTTGCTATCTTCGTCGTCCAGTTATCTTTTGTGGCAAAGTCTGTCAACCCAGCTTAGCATGATCACAGTATACATATTGATATTGCTTATCACTTTGGTTTGTGTGATTTTCGAGTTTGTCCTATTCCAACACAGAGGCGGGTTGTTGGTATTTTTACTAAATGTCACTGTAGTGATTTGTATTGTAAACACAGTTCTAATTAATCTATCATTGCATCCATAATCATTTAAGGTGCAATGAAAGTAAGGCTAGTATGGAATTTTTTATGCATTATATTATGTATTTATACAGAGTCAGGCTACCAATATTAATACGCTACCCATACAATCAAAATAACCGCCTTGTCTCATACCTTATCTGTTCTTCAAACATACTTTGAAAAAATTGATTGAAAAGTGTAAAAAAAAGTTTGGGACGGAGTAGTAATCCATAAGCTTGTAACTAAGTTAGGCTTAACAAATACATTAATATATGGCTTTACTTTCCACATTAAATGTAAAACTTACTCAACTTCTCTATCACATGCCTTGTTAGATCTGCCTAGTCATAACAGTTTATGTCTAACATAGTCATGGTCACACATCCATATTACACAATCCACAATACTCAAAGTAAGTTTAAAAGGCCTTTCTGATTAAAAATAAACTAAATAAAGGTTTGAAACCAGGTTGAATGGGGGAACCCCGGAAAACACACTACAAATTCGAAGTATCAAATGGCTACAACATCAATTAAAGGTAATCAAAACTATAATCATCCGAGCATGAAAGGAAAAATATCCTGGAAATGGCGGTGAAACAGCAGTACGATGCTAAGCACTTTTCCCACCCCAAAGAAAAATTCAAATTCGAAACCACAATCAAACAGGTTCTTTACATGGGATAATAAAACATAAGTTTATTGAAACTAGACAACGGACACTTCAAATTCACTCCAACAGATCACCATCATCTTCAGTTGAGTTTCCCCCACCTCTGCCATTAATTTCGTTACTCTGGCTGCATCCTAGAGTGGCATTTGGATCCCAGACGGAACCAAACCCCTACTGATGTGGGGACGGAAAAGAGTGATGGGAGGGGTTGGTACAGGCCACTGCTCAACGTTAACCTAGAAAGAAAACACAAAAATATGTAGTTTTTTTTATAGATATGTCCTAGATTTATACTTTTATTACCTACATTTTTCTGATATGCAAAGGTGTTGCCCTGATTAATTTCAAATGTTACTCTAGATTTTCTGATTTTTATATGCAAAATTCTTGATATCTTTTAGTTTGAATACTATTTTTTGGAACATTTTACTGATGTGCTTTTAAATTATTTTTTTCCATTTAGAAGAAAGAGATGTGTACAACTTTAGATTCTTGAGAAGTTTTCTCAACTAGTAGCCAGTTGGAATCCTTCATTTTTGTAATGTTTATTGTATGTGCTGATACTTACGTTTGTTTGCACTGCTGGTAATTGTCACTTCTTCCAAGCAGAAGTGCAGAACCCCAATATTCTTCTATGGTGCTCTATCAATGTGTAGGTTAACATGTGGGTATTATATATAACAATTGTCTTTTTTTCCCTCTTTTTTATACACAAAAGTATAATCCAATAGTTTAATAATTAAATTAGTCTAAACAAATGCCTTAAAATGTGAGAATTAAATCTTAAAAGGTCTAAACAATATGAACATATTTTTAAATAAGTAGAAATAGGGAACTACACTTCAAGTGATACCACCGGATACCTCTAGTTGTCTGAACAAGGTGATAATATTCTTGGAAAACCTCTCCAAATCCCAACTCTCAAGCACCCTCCGAGCAATAGTTCGCGTTGCCACTAATGACTTGTCTTGCGAACTTGGATTGTTCCAAATCTGAATTTAGAAACCTCAGCCAATAATAAATCATCCTCACATTCGGCACTTTGACATCATATTGGTTAGCTCTTGTTTCGTAGTCAACGTGCTTCACATCCAAGGCCTTCTTCTTCAAAATTCATATGGACATGGACTTCTCCAAGATGATCATTGTTTGATTAGGTTCGGCATCGATGCTTGACAAGGCTAAACGAATCTCCAGCTCTGTTTGTGCCAATTCATCAGTGATGCATCATTCTTTGGAAGTGCTAGGCCTTCTACACAATAGTCAGACAAGCCAACTTCCACCATCTATGCAAAAGCTGCAATGTTATGCTCCAATGACATTATCCTCACTTTAGAAGCATTTCCAACATAATGACCCAAATTTTGATGTCCTTGAGCAACTAACAATTCCAGTCCTCCTTGAGGGACTGTCACATGAGGCACTACATTGCGCCAATAATAGTAAAAGCATGCTTGAGGTTCATCTCATCGAGGATGTTTACATACAGACCATTGAACAGGTTGTTTAGCTCATCCAGGGACAAATACACCTCTACTGACCATGTCATTTGTGAAGCTCTCAGTCTCGGTCCAATATGCAGCAAGTTGTCCAGATCCTCTTGGACAATGTTGATGAGTCTAGCCCACTCATCACAGTAACGCTAATCAAGTGGCATCAGTCTAACCATGCCATGGAAAAGAACGTCATCTATATTTAACAATTGTCTAGTATTAAGGATGAATTGAAATTTTGAAGTTCGATTTGCTAACCCTTCTTTGAAATAACATTTGGGCGAGGGAGGCAGAAATCATCGGAAGAATAATCGATCGGATCTGTGAGTGCGAGTAATGGGGAACAAAAAGGCGATCGGCCTCTCTCACGGGTATCCTGAGAAGGAGGAGATCATCCCTCTTCCACCGCCAGTGTTGAAAATCGCGTAATGTGGGCTCTGCCCTAAGTACTGGACGAATGCGAAAGGCGACGATCAGGCCATCAACAGTATCAAAAGTCAAGCAGAGACTAAGCATAGGGATAATCTGGATTTCCGTTGCAACCGGTGCACTTCTCCACAGAGGAATGTGGCAGCAAAGGAAGCTCACATGGACAATTTTCCATGGAAAGGGAGGAACTAAATATGGTATAAATTTGCTCTGGTTTGAACTTTGTATTCGAATGTTTAGGATATCGAAATTGTGTTGATGATGCCGCGTATTCTCTATGGTTGGAACTTTTGTATTCAAATGTCTAGGATATCAAAAATATGTTGATGATGTTGCTATTCTCTATGTTATGATGGTTATCTACATTTGAAGATATTATTGCTAAATCTTTGCCAAAAAAGAAAACATTTGGGTGAGACATTTTTTCGACACGAATTGTTCTTTGTAATTGAAACATAAAACTCTCTTATTTGCTACATTGCAATAGTAGTCTTTGTAATTCGAGTTTCATGAGACTAACTCTTATTTCTATTTGCCTTCTTTACATTGATTAGTATTTTCATTTAAGTAAACCGCATAGTGCGTGGTGTCACAATAACTACTTATATGTAGATTAGTTAAAATACATTTTTCTAGTAAATCTCTGCTCCTTCCAATAGAATGTTAAAGTGTAAATTCATGAGGTCAATGCGTACAAACTAGATAGTAATGTGTACAACCCAATTGTGATGTATCATGCATTCGTGACCAGAGAAAAATAGAACAACGTGAGCCACTGAGACAACCACAAGCAACCCAAAATGACGACATCAAAGAATGGACAAGTGACTCATTCGACTATCAGCTTTACTCAACATACCATTTGAACATCTAGTTTACTCCTAATCATTGTGTCCACATCTTTCATGATAGTTTAGTCCAACATAGATTTCAATCTGACTCACTGCTACAATTTCAAGGCCTTCATTTCCATCTTGAGTTTCATGCTTAAGAATGTGAGAAACTGTTTAATACCTTGCATTCAGATCTTCGTATGAAAACATGATTAATAAGTTTACTGCTCTGCTAGATGCAGTCCGTAAATTATTGTATTGCAGTCCGTATTTAAGTATACTTGACCAATATACCCTTCATTAGTTTTGTATGATTAATTGTAAAATAATCACTTTAATTCTTGAAAATTCCACAATGTGTTTCACCAAATTTTGGTGAGGCTCGGCACTGCAAATTTATGATTTCCAGATGTCTCACAGACCAAATTACATACGTCATCTAATTTCTAAGACAACGTTTGGCATCTATTTGAAGATCTTTTTTGGTTATTCGTGGTACTAGTATGAATCTTATACCAATCATCACACTTGCCTTTCTAGACAAACTCGGATCTCGGTGTGTTCATGAAATCAGGAAAGCTCGTCCGCGTCTTAATACGCTGTGAAAATATTGATGCTAGGGTACAAAACAGTAAGCATTGGCAACTGCGGTGGCGTACTGGAATTGAAGGATCGACAACGGCGTACAAGCGGCGGCGTACAACGGTGGAGCCGCAACTGTTAGAAGAGGATAGGGTCGCGGTTTCATGATGGGGCCGAGGAAAGCGCGACAAAGAGGAGTGATTTGGGGAAGAGGGACGATGAAGTTTGGTCACAAATTTGGGGAAGAAAGTATTTGCGTATGTGGAGGAAAACTACGGAAAAGAAGAACAATGGTGGCGGTGAAGGTGTTCAATGTTTACTATGATTAGTTGGTAGTAGGGTTTAAAGATTGGGAAATTTTTGATTAAGGGCGGTATAAGTTTCATGATTTGAAAGTGGGGTGTAACTTTTGCATAATTTCTAAAAAGGGCGGTAATTTATTAGCCTATATTCATATAATTTAAATATTGGTTTAAAGACATGTATACCCCATGTTTTGTAATTATAATTCAGTTTATTTTTATTCAAATCTATTCAATTGAGTTTGGTTTAAACTCACTAACTTACTCTAATTCAATTAAGATTATTTTCAACATCTAAATATATTAGATTAAATTCAATTTAGTTCAATTTAATTAAATTTATGAAGTTGAAATAGATTAAAATCAATTTTTTATAATTATAATTTAGTTTAGTTTCATTAAGATTTTTCAGATTCTGTTTAAAAAATTAAATATTCTTTATGTGAATGTAAATCAAAATTTTGCCAACTTAATAAAACTGAACTGAATTATCAAAATTGGGATGAAACATTAAATTTGATTTAAGTCAACCAACATTTTAATTAAATGAAGTTCATGGAATTTAGCATAAATTGAACTGAATTGAATTCTTTCTGTGTGAACTAAATTAAAATTCAACAAATATTAAAGGTATTAGCCATGACTGAATTTAATTTTAATCAAATTAGAGTCCACAAAGCTAAACTAAAATTATAATATAATTTAGACTATAAAACAAGGGTATATATGTCTTTAAACCAATATTTAAATTACATGAATATATGCTAATAAATTACCGCCCTTTTTAGAAATTATGCAAAAATTACACCCCACTTTCAAATTACAAAACTTATACCGCCCTTAATCAAAATTTTCCCTTTAAGATTTGGATGGCTAATATCAATTAATGAAATATTGATGGTTCAGATTAAATCAACCAAAATATGTTGTGTAATTTTCAAGAATTAAGGGGATGATTCTGCAATAAACTCATAGAAATTATGGAAGGGCATTATGGTCAAGTATACTTAAATACGGATTGCAATACAACACTATACCGCCTGCATATAGCATGACCCTAAGTTTACGTGAATGTATTATTAGACTCTTAATATGGTATATAATTATCTATTTCAACTAAAAAAACATTCAAATGTTGTAAATATGATTATACAGTTAGTTCAAGTGATTCTATCATTCACTTAATTTTATTGTATTTTCTATATTTACTAACTCTTTTAATCTATTCAAATACTACAAATGAATTAATTGGGTTAGAACGACAAAAAAAAGAAGTTACAATCTCGCAAATTAATCTAATAAATATACGATTAATCATGTGTCCTAGCATAAGGTTGTGGTAAGACGATCTCACCCAGAACTTTAAATTTACATTATAAATTGTGTAATGTTTTAGGAAGACTAATAAACTATATATAAACTATCTCATAAACATATGAGAAATGATTTGTCTCACCATAATCTTATGGCATGACCAATCCAAGAACTTTGTTTATTTAAAAGATGGACGTGGTTTTATAAATTTATCATTTAGCATTAGCCCAAATAAAATTTCTACATAGACTTTTAACTAGTAAAAATTGTTACTCCTCATGTGTCCAAACTCAATATGCATACTTTAACTTTTGATAATGTTCATTGTCGAACTTTGTTAATACATTTGACTAGATATATAATCATCAAAATTACCATATGGTTGTATGCTTGGTTGAAGTGGGGGAATGTAAATGGGAAATGGAATTATAGTAGAGTGGAATGATTATAGAGTTAATGATTATAGTGTTGTTGTTTGGTTTCAACAAATTATTTACTAAATATAGTAAATTGCAAGGTAATGAAACACGTAGATGTCCATAGATGTGAATGTTGGGGGGTTTGAGTGATTAACACATATTGGGTAATGAAAGTGGGCCTCATATAATCATAACCCCAACCAAACAACCTACTCTATAATCAAACCCATTAACCACCTCCCAAACCCCTCAACCAAGCACCTATATTGTGTGAAGGATCGACATGATAAACAACACTTCCTAGATGTCCCAGCGGTACATCAGTTACGTCGGAGCTCAATCTGACCGGTGACAGCTGTGCAAGTACTCTTACCATTTTCGAGTCAAGTCATATTACGAAATAAATCAGGACATAATTCTTGGTCACCTACTTCTTTTTAATTTATTCATGAGGAGCATCATAAATTTGAAACAAAACAAAAGAAAAAATAGAAAATTCTTGTGCAAAGAAAAGGTGAATCTTTTTACATTGTACCAGTCGACGAAGCACAAAAAAGCTGTAAACTGGAAAAGCAATAAACCCTAGAGACTACTAATCTGCCATTAATTACAGAATCACATCATACTGAATTGCTGAAAGGGGAATATTGTATTAAATCCACCAGTACGATGATATCCATAGTAGTTTTGTGTAGGATAGTTGTAGGTTTGAACCGGATAGCCGTCGGTGTTGCCCATAATAATCTCAGGATAGCCACCGGTGTTGCCGAATATCACCTCAGGAAGCGCCGATTTCTCCACCGGCGGCGGCGGCGGTAGAAACTTGCTGCGATCATGTTGCCCGTAAAGTACAGTGCAACATAGTCCAGCTTGAATCCATTCCAAGCGCAGTCTGTTTTTCGATTTGCCTATTATTTTCTCTATCCTTGCTCGCACGGCTTGTCCCGACAGTTCAATCAGTTCATCGCCATCCGCATACGTAAAATGTCTTGCAGCTGTAATTATTAAACATCAATAGTTATGCTTATGTGATAACTGTATACAGTTGAATTGAACTGAACTGAATAATATCGATTACTTTCATGAAAAGCTCGAACTAATTTACGCTCTGATTTGTGCCATCCTTCTTTCGTGTGATCCACTCTTACGACACATTGCTTCAAAGAAAACTAAAAAATTAATATACAAAAGAAGAATAACGAACGTAATATAAATAAGTGTATAGATTTACCACGAATTGTCGTTCCTTTTCATAGAGTCGTCGTTTCACTTCCTTTGATGGGAACCCAAAACAACTCATGTTTTTCGATGAAGTTATGAATTTTGAAAAAGATAACCTTAGCCGCTCAAATATATATATATATATATATATATATATATATATATATATATATATATATATACAGAAAGAAGGATATTTATATAGTATTATTTGTTAAAATTGGAATATTAAATTAAAAGCAAACATTAAATTAAGAAACTATTTGCTGAAATGATTATTTCCATATGTGCGTTGGACACTTCTATGATTAAGTAATGTAATAAAAGTAAATTGTTGTATTTTTTTTAAGGCAGGTAAACTTGTTGTACTTATTTCAAGCAATGGAAACTTCTTTGTTTTTGAAATTACGCAGAGAGAAATTATGTACTCAGGAACTTAATTAGGAGCAGCATGTTTTCTGAGTATTAATAAAAATGCACCAAGGGTGATCTATTATATTTTCTATTACTTATCTGAATATTTTTCAGTTCAATTTAGTATATTTCAGTTCAATTTAATTTTGATGAAATAGTTTTTCAAATTTTTTATCCAAAGTGAGTATGATTTGATGAAATTCACCTTAATGTAACTATGTTGCTAGTATTTTTTGTATAAGTTAAATTGTGTTGCAATGCTTCATTTGATTTTGAGTGATTGTCGCTCTGAAACTACTAGCATGTTTAAATTAATTAAGTTTTAACTGCACATATATCATATTTGTAACTTTAATATGTACAAACTACATGACACAAACACGAGGAATATATCTATGTTTGTCTAATGATATCATATTCTATATACGGTCCAAATTTTTGGTGACACATGACGAGAAAGTTAATTGTTTTAAAACTAAACAAAGCAATATGAATGAATGACATGAACACACAAGGAATAAATCCTATATTTGCACCATGACATTGTAATTTTCTCTAATTTTACAAATTATACCTTTGTGTAATAAGTGCTCCATGTTGTACTTAATAATAAATAAAATAAAATTCAAAAGCTACCTAACCCAGGTCGATCACACCGGCATATGGTAAAAAGTCCAAAATTCAATAGACTGGGGATGCCCTCCACGGCGACTTCAATTACAACCACCAGGACCGATTTGGAAACTGCGCGCATTTTCATATCACCAACTCGGCGGGGTAGCGTGGACTCAAAGACTACGTCACTTGGCCGGGACGGCGTCCAATAAAGTCGCCGGACCACCGCCTCCACAGTTTCCGATCACCTGAATATCCCAATATCCCACGAGGAACTGAATATACTAAGCAGAGGGATCAATTGAGTTCTGCAATTCAAGCGCAATGTGGGTTTTTTATTTGATCTCGCTTCATGTTGTTTATATCAAATTGAAATTTCATATTTGCCTTTTTATGATGGTATTATACGAGGTTGAGATTTCAGGCAAATCGACAGTAGCGAGATAAAGCCCAAGTTTGGACAAGAGAGGTTGTGTACAAGTTGTCTGTGCTCATCACACTTTTGCTATTTCTTGAACTTTAATTGTGTGTTAGGCTTAATATTACTCTTAATCGAGGTTCTTCAGAGTCCGTGATGATATAGTATGGAATTAGTGTGCCAATAGTGTGATGCTTAATACATTAGGACGTGATGACTTAGTTAAGTTCCAAAATGCCGATGAAGTTAAAGCTCGTGAACCTATAAAATAGGTTAAAATCAAAGTTATAACTTGAAGATATTGTCGTTGCTCATTTTAAATATCTTAAGTACCTCGAATTTAGTAAGTAGGAATTGCTATATTGTTGGTGTTCGAAAATATAGGTTTTACTAGTGTTAGTTTTATCGAAAATGTCCATATCATTATGCATGCACTGTTTCTTTGCTTTTGAATTTCTTCTTTTTAAATTACTGAACTTTTGTTGATGGCTTATGCTGTTGTTTAGCTAATGTTGATGATGTTTTTTGCTGCTTAAGTTGCTGTTCTTTTTTTGCTTTGATGGTAAGAGGAAGAGTTTCCCAGCTAAAAACCGAGCACAATTTATTTTTGAGAGCAAGCTTAGCAAGTGAGTCCGCAACCAGGGGCGGATCCAGCTTGGAGCATGGGGTAACATTACCCCATGGTAAAAAAAATTACCTACTATATTTTTTACGGATTACTCATATTACATTTTTCTCATTTTCTTTTTTTAACCGACATAACATTCTATTTTTTAGGTGTTGAATTGATTAAAAACAAAAACCTAGACGTAAACTGAATGCCGAATGCCTTACAAAACCTCAATTTAATAGAAGCAAGAACCAAAGACCGCGAGATAAAATCAAACATCAAAAGTTAATATAAAAAATTAATAATTTTTGAGCAATTAGATGAGTAGTATCGTTCAAACCATAAGCTCGACATAAAAAAAAGTACAACAACATTAAAAAATAGGCGAAAAAAAGTACAACAATATTTAATTTTTTGTAATCGTTAATGCTAATCCAATTATATCTTTTAAAAAATATAAATTTACAATCTAAATATTTTTTATTGTTTTTTCACATCTTTATTCTTCATACTTAATTAGAAATTAAACCTTTTTTATTTTCAAATGTATCAGAATATAAATACGTTACTACATTCATTTTATTTTCATCAAATTATATTTTAATCGAAAATCGAATTAAAATGAAACTTTTTGGTGGAAGATTGAGAACGGGAAGATCGGTTCAGTAACTTGTAGAAAAATAATTCAGTAAAAAAAGAAAAAGAAAAAAGTAATAAGTAGACTTTGACTGAAGAAGGGCAATTTGGGTAAAAATAATTAATTCTGCTCTGGATGCTAAAAACTGCTCTGGCAATATCACCACCCTTTTATCCTTTAATAATTTTTATATCTTTCGTTAAATGTTAGTCCATAAATATTGTTCTGTATTCGCCCCCGTCCGCAGCTTGAATCCCTTGCCTGAGTGAGTGCGCCATTTTAACCTTAACTGCTCTGTTAGCTTCATCGTAAAGTTTAAAAAGTTTACAATGAGCAGTTATAGGATTAAGAACTATAAAAATTCTAGAGATGAAATGAGATTTTATGATAAAATTGTGGCTACCATAGAAAAATCAAAGAAGATAGTCTGCATAGATAGCATATATCTCAGCTTCTAATGAAGAGGTTGAGCTGCAAAAGATAGTTTTAGCTGAGATGACATGTCCATGTGAGTTAGCTGGATCACCAGTTCAATACCAGTTTATGAGTTAGCTCAAGCCGCATCAACATTCATTTTATACCCAAACTTAGGTTTATCCCAATAAACTAGCCATAATCTATGTTTAGGTGGCTTGTGAATGAAAGCAGCAGAATCGATTTCCTTATCAATGGAACTGGAAGGAGATGAGGTGAGACGGTGAGTAGATAATGATTGGTACATAGTATCTTTTACCTCTCTTATGATCATGGCTGATGATGGAGTTATTTCCTCAAAAATAAGTTTGTTTCTGTCCTTCCACAAACTCCAACATTTTAATCAGTTTAGCATGCATGGAAGTTAGAAAAATATGTGTGTCAAATAATATGAGAGCCTATCCCATATAAACCTAATTAAAGGACAGGTTAAGAACTCCAATGGAAGAAAGCATCTCAAGCCACATGAATTTAATAAAAGAGCAATCATTGAAAAAGTGATCAATGGAATCTAAGTTCTGACATAAGAGGCACTTTGATGTTAATTGGATATGAGATTTAGGGTTGACTATGAGATTCAAGCTGAAAGTAGGCCAAATTTAGCCACAGACCAAATCCCACTCTTGCTTACGACTTCATTATTAGATCAAAGCTCCAAAACCGAGCTAAAATATACATTAGAAAGTTGCCTGAAATTGTCTTGTCTGCATATTCAAGATGCGAACAAAACAATAATTCTTACATATATAGCAGTTCTATTCGTCTAAATAAAACTTGAGAATCCTATCGTGGAGAATGAATTGCTGGTTGCTGATGCCTCGCATCTCATATTTCAGAACCATCAGCTCCAACCGCCTCGACACTTTTCTGATCACCGTTGCTGTCCGGAAAAGCAAGTTTTGCAGCACACTTCTCCAGAGCCGGCTATCCATATTCAAACCTAACTCACCAAACACCATGCATGCAATTAAATGCCGAAAAATAGAAGATCAGTCTTCTTCAAACAAGTTAAGAAATGAAATCCTCAAGATTACGGAAAAGAGGAATCAGGTGTGCTTACCAGTGAGCCCAGAAACAGAATACAGCCGCCAAGAACTGATCAGAAACAGAGAAGGAGAGAGATTCAGGAGTGAATGGGTGGACTCCAAAATTGCATGACTATTTATTAAGAATTTATGATGATAACATGGTTCATAAAGTTATGAAATAATTGAGGATGAAGAGTCGGTCTCTGTCGAGTCGTGCGTACTGGAGAACTCAGCTTTTGTCAATTTCTGCACTTATATTTTGGTCGGGCAATTTTTATGGTTGATAATTTATATAATGAGACAAACAATAGAAATAAAAACCAAGGGGAAAACAAAAATTGTGTGGATCATAGCTTGAGGTGTCATTTCCTCCATTTATCTCTTATGAACATGGATGAGAACAAACAATCGAGAATAAATTTGGCATTATTTCTATAAGTTACATACTGTTTAAATAATAAATTAATGATTTTGAACAATATATAAACTTCATTAATGAAATTTCGTTTATGATCTTCAACAGTATATTAGATGAAATAAATTCTGAATCTTGATGATTACTTAACAACGATTTTACTGGTAATCATGGGTAACGATCTTCGTGAGCTCTAGTTTTAATTTGTTGGCATGGATGCCTACCATAAATATGAATATGATACAAATTATGGCCTCTCAATACTATGATACAAATCATAGAGAGTGTCAATTTCTTGATACAAATTATGAATTAAAAAAATTCTAATCTTTATACCTTAAGTAAATTGCAATATATACAGTGTACGAAAATATTAGTTAAATCATAAGCTACGCAGTGTGTTGAAATGTTTTAATTTTATATTTGATCATATTATATTACATCATTAATGACAAGATCATTTAAAATTTCTCATATAATGTACTTTATAGAAATGTATTTGAGATTTTACAATAAAAACCTAGGGTATAAGAGACGGGACATAATTTTATAATAGTAACCTAAAAGACGAGGGTTGAAACCTCTCTTGTTTAATTGGCACAATTAGAACCTAACATTTCTGGTAGTACTGCCATTTCTTCAAAGTTCAAAAATATATTTTATACAATATTATTATTAATGATAATTCAAGTTATCATGTACATTACATATGTAGTAAAAAATGTAACTGAAAAAGTAGGTAAATTTTTAGACACGGAGGGAAGTACGTATCATCAGTAGTGGATTTATAAATTAATATTAGGATAAACGACAGTATAGAACGAGAATATATTACAGTGACAATTTGATTGAAAAATACTATTCACAAGTTTGTTCCATGGATCTGAGAGGATATATATGCCGTCGTCTGTCCTAGATCATTATGATAGATTCGACTCTGCGTGCCATACACGTACGTTGAAATAGATGGTTAAATTTAAACCATCTCTAACACAGGCGCGGACACATAAAATTGAAAACTGATAGATTATATGAATATATAGATAACCTTTTAAGGAGAAATTTTACAACATAAATTAATTGTGTGGGTGCAGTAAATAAGATGAAGATATAAATTAGACTAAATAACCTCCAGATCAAGTTGGAATGGAACAGGCGTGGAGAACGAACTGCTCGTTGGTAAAGCCTTGAATCTCATGCTTCAGAATCATCATCTGCAACCACCTCAACGCCGCGATCCCAGCTGAAACCACCCTATTCATCCTCCCTAACCAAACCGCCTGTTCAAACAATGCCAGAAATTGAAAGAGAGCTTCAACGTTCGAAAGGGTTTGTGGCACAGAACCTAACGAAGGTTTATAATTATTTATATGTACAATGAATTCTCAAGAAATTAATTAAGGAGCGATGATTCACAGCTAGCTACTTTTAAATGCTTAAATATTACTCGTGAGGTACCAAAATGTGAACCAACTACGTCTGTTCTGTCAATTAGTGGCGAATAGGATGGCACAATTATGCATTAACTTTTTACATCAAAACGTTGTTCATAATATTATCAAAAATTACTAAAACTTCATGAAAACTTGTACTCCCTCCGTCCCAGTCGAAACTGTACACTTTCCTAATTTAGATGTCCCAATGAAAGCTGCACTCTTTCTATTTTAAGACATTTTAATTGTCAAAAAGACTCTCTTCTACCCTTAATTAAACAAATAGATTTTTTCTTTTTCCTTTTTTTCCTCAGAACTCCACCAACCATCTCCCGCCACAATCTCTTCTATTCTTATCCATTCTTCCTCTTATTCAGATTTGAGATCCAAATCCGTATCTTCTCCCCCTCTGTTATAGTCCTGAATTATTATTAGAAGCTTGATTATAGGCTTAGAAATTAGGCAGCCCCGGATATCTAGCTCCAAGGTGCCCACCAACCAAGCATCATCATCATGTTGGGTTCGGGAGCGGCGGGGCCAGCGGTGATGATTCAGTCGGCAGCGACGATCTCAGCCTCGCGCGGTCGGGGTTGTTGGAGGGGACCTTGTTGAAGAACTGGCTCTCCCGGACCTGGATTTGGACGGCGGAGATGAGAGTTATGAGGAGGAAGATGGCGGCGAAGGCTTTGTTGGCGATGGCGGGGAAGGGGTGAACCTCTTCTTGGTGGTTGCGGAGGTGACCGGGTGGACTGTGGTGATGGGTGGTGAGGTGGCGAACAAGTGGACCGGTAGTTATGGTGTTGGAGGTGAACGTGTGCTGAGTGTAGCAGGTTGAAGGCAGGCGTTTTGAATGTAATTTTTTAGACATTTGAAGGGTAAAATAGTCATTTTACATGATAAAAAAACTCATCCTCCTCTCTCTGCAGCTTGCTCTCGGACGGAGGGAGTATTTTTGGATACATATTTTCAATTTTATAACAAAAATTTATTTTATTTCAAAAAAACATTGTCTATATGATATGAAATCACTAAAATTCAACTTAATTAACTATACTATTTATATACTAAAATTAATATATTAATTTTGTTTCAGTTCAATGTTTTTCATTTCAATTAGGTAAAAATTAGTCCGTAAAATAATAAAATTTTGGGTCGTTGGATTCACTGGTACAATATTATTTAATTTCTATTATATATGTGATGAAACTTATAATCTTAAACGTCAAAAGAAGAAGTTTATGAGCAATTTAAATTCCCCACAGTCTATATTTTGCTTATTTGTAATCCGTATTTTTATTATATAATCACATATACAATAGTTATGATATATAATCGATTTGCAAGTGTATGCAATAGAAGTAATATATATGATGCATATGTGTAATATATATAATTATAAATCATAACATTTATATCGAATACATATTTATTTTACGCTGCAAAATAAGTAGAATGCGGAATGTATTAATTGTATGCAGAAAATGGTGGGAGGGAGAGATTAATAACATAGACATAATAAGATGCTACTACTTGTAAAAAACAGAAAACTACTACTGGTAAAAAACAGAAAAGAGGAGGGAAAATTTGTCAAAAGATAAACAAATTATCGAAAAAATGAGAAAAAAGGTGTGCTTTTATACGTGACATAGACCTCATTTCTGTCGTCAGCCTTCCCTGGCCCATCCCCGAAGCATCTCGTTTTCTTCATTTTCCCCAAATGAAACCTTTTTTTATCAAAACCGCCACCGTCCCCACCGCCCTCAATTCATTTCTCCTCCCTTAGAATCGCTTTCCCTCTAAGCCACCGAGAAAAGAATCTCAGAACCACCGCTCCTCCGCCCTATCTCCGCCGCCGTCAATTCACATTTCCGCCTGACTGTGTTCTCTCCGGTCGATATCATCGATCCCCTACCTGGAATTGCGTATGGCTTATCGGAACGACGATAATCGGAGCTTTGATCGGGGCTCCGTTCACGTGCTGAACCGATCCTTCACCGCCGTTCATCATCATCACAAATCCAGCCCGCCCTTATCCCCCACCGAATTCACCAAAAAGCCCCCTCTGGTTCTGGAACGCAGCGCCTCTCTCAAGAGGCATGATTCCGGCAGCTCGTTGAAAGGCAAGGTGAAGAAGCTGTGCTCCATCTTCGAGAAAACCCCTCCCAGTTTGCGTAATTTACGATCGCAATCGCCGCCCCCACCGCTCCCCGCAGCAGCTGCCTCGCCGAAACCCTCGAAAGCTGCTGATTACGATTCTGCCCTCACCTCCTACCCCCTGCGGCTGCCTGGCACAGTGGACAGGGTGGTCATTTACTTCACCAGCCTCCGCGGAATTCGAAGAACCTACACAGACTGCTATGCTATCCGGATGATCTTCAAGGGCTTCCGTGTGAATTTGGACGAGAGGGACATTTCGATGGACAGCGCATACAAGAAGGAGCTGCAGTGTATTATCGGGGAGAAGGCGGTGACTCTGCCTCAGGTGTTCATCAAGGGGAGGCACATTGGGGGAGCTGATGCTGTGAAGCAGCTGAATGAAACTGGCGAGCTGAGGAAGATGCTGACTGGCTTGCCTGTTCGAGCTTCGAAGCCTGGGATGGGGTACATTTGCGAAGGATGCGGGGATGCGAGGTTCATACCCTGCTCCAACTGCAGTGGCAGCCGGAAAGTGTTTGATGATGAAGCTGGACAGCCCAAGCGGTGCCTGGAGTGCAATGAAAACGGTTTGGTTCGTTGCCCTGGCTGCTGTTTTTGAGGTTTATCATTTCGCTTTGGTTTGGTGTGGTGTGGCGTGTGTGTTTGTCTTGCATTATTCTGAAACTAATCTTATGTGTGTACTGTATGTGTCATTGTATATATATAAGAGTGTGAGATGGTCGATAACTTGATATATAATGTAATGTAATATGTACTCCTATATATAAGTTGGTAATGATAATACGCAGCACATCATCTGTGCCGCTGAATGAAAGGGCTGAACTTTGTATCTCGGTATAGTTTTGCTCCGGTGCTATTTACTACATCTTGGTACAAATTTCAACCATGAATGTTAGTGTTTCTTAGGTATTAGGCATTAGTGTCGAGGAAGGGTTGGTTTGAGATTGATGTACACAACCACAAGATATGGTGTGGTTCGGTTTATCCTACATTGGGGTGCATTAGGAGTTTTCTCCTATTAAATAAAGCAAGGATTGGTCCAATTTGTGTATTATCATAACATGATTGCTTTTAAGTTTCGTCCGTTACAGTTTAACAGTCTTTCAAATTCATTGGAAAAGAAATGTATTTGTGAATGATCTTAGTCTTAAAAGTCGGGTTTAGTGTAAGCTTCTTTCGTGTGACATACTTTGTACATCAGGCCTATAGAAACTAGGATCAATGGTTATAACATAACATGACATATATACATATCAAACCCTCAAAAGAAGGTGACATTTTCGAGGCGTTCAGCCTCCAGTCTCGACAGTGAGACTAGTTTTTCTTTCATCTTTTGTCTAAGCTCAATATCAGCACCTGGAGATATTATAGGACCTAATATACTCACAAGCCCTGGATTCTGGCTATTCAGCACTGAGAAAATAGTAGCATCCTCAGAACCACGGTTCAGGCAATAATGCAGAAGCCCCTTAGGAAAAACAAACACATCTCCTTCTCTAAGAAGCTTCTGGAAAACATTATTGCTGGTGTCGATAAATCCAACCACCACTTGGCCGCTACCAACAAAGATCACCTCTGAGGCTCTGGGGTGAGCGTGTGGGGTCACCATCCCGTCCACCTCCAGATCAGTTCTAGCGATTGATAGGCTTAGAGTGTTGAGCCCTGGGAATTCAGAGGCGGTGGCCATGTTTGTACTCGACCTGAAAATCCCATCTACACTGCCCCTGTCGTTCAACAGGGAGGTTTTGAAATCAGAAGCTGTGATGCTGTCTGGATTCTTGCACGGCAGGCCGTTTATGAAGATGCCTTGGTGTGCCGTGTCGGTTGGACAGGTGTCATGGAGGTTAGCGTTTTCGTTTCCCTGGCACCGTCCAGGGAGAAGGATAAAACACAGTACAATCAAGGAAGAGAGGAAGTTCATAGCTTGTAAGTGTATAATCGATCTGGTAAAGGTGGATCTATGATTTGCTTGAATTTGTAGTTGTGATGTGCGCTATGAGTGAAGCTACTGTCAGAAGATTGGAGTTCACTTCACTGCTTGATAATAATACCTTGCACAGAAAGATTACTTGTTGGGGAAACTAGTTCTGCTTTAAGGTACCCTACCCATTCAAATCGATCTTAATCTAACATGAAACATTGTAAATTGAAATGGATTGGAATTTGCAGTTCGAATATGATCAAAATTTATAAAATTATGGTCTGAACTGAAGTCGTGTCAAACCAAAATTTGCCGATCATTGATCACATTACAACGCAAATTCCAACACTATAATCATGTTCTCAACATGACTTGAACCTTGAATCCCAACCCTAACTATTTTACACTATATACTATTAAATTTTGACCATACATTTAAATAGAATATTATCATATTTATATCATTAGATTCACAAAGTCTTGGGTGAGACCGTCCTACCATAAAGTTATGGTAGGACGTACGATTTCTCATATGTATATTAGATTAATTTGCATGTTTGTAATTTTTGTTTGTCGTTCTAACTCAATTAATTCATTTATAATACTTGAATAGGTTAAAAAAAATTAGTAAACGAAAAAAATGCTACAAATATAAACTAATAGTTGTCTTATAATTTTGAATTTCATTTTCAAAATCATCTGTCACTTTCCTTGAAAGTGATACTATGCTGAATGCTTAAACAGGCCTCAAGTGTGACTTTTTTATAAACTATTTCTAGTTTTGTACACCTTTAATTAATGGGAAAAAAAAACAAATTCTTTGTTCAAAGTGGACTCGAGAGAGAAATGGAATATGAAAAGTAGATATAAAATGAGAAGACGCACCTAACAAGTAAGCATTTAAATCATGTCAGGCGACTGACGCCATGAGCGCGAAGAATGATCCAAATCGCCACTCGAACTACTCCGAAAGCGATAGATACACACATCTACAGATTTAGCAACCAACGGTCAACCATCCCAATTCCCAACCACTTCCAAGGCGATTAGATACACAATTACAGATACATCAAAAAAGGAGCGGTCAGAGCTACGGCGGTTTGCCGAAAAAGCTGGAAATGGCGGAGCCCTTGCTGGCAAAAGAAGGCGTCGGCTATGTCGAAAACTGCCCCGGCTGCGAAATCGAACGCCTCAAGGCCTCCAACGCCGGTCTCCCCATCAAGCACCTTCTCTTCATCGGAATTGTCACTCTCTGTGCCGGTAAGCCGGTTACCTCTCTCTCTCTCTCTCTCTCTCTCTCTCTCTCCTCATCATTCACGCGTTGTTTTTTCATTCAATGGTCCCCATTTTCATGGTCAAAATGCATCAACGCTGACTAATTTGCACTGTATCACAATATTTGGAGGCTTGTGTGACTTTCACCATGGAAAATAGAGCAATGGTATGTAGATACAACTAATTTTCACCATGATCATTTATATATATAATTAGTCAAACATGTTTTAAAGGTGTGATTTTTTATTTTTATTTTTGTGAAATTTGATCTGCAATGGACAGAGTTTTGTTAAGTGTTTGTGCGCTTTTACTGTTGGCTGCCCTTGTGTCTCTTGCAAAATGTTGCGTTTTTGTATGATAATGAAAATGGAGGGAGTATAATTTGGGGTGCCCTAATTTAGTGACAGAATAGTGTTAATGATGCAGCTCAATGAGAACCTGTGATAATCTTTGAAGTACTAAATAGTTCCTATTAGTATATTAACCTTCCCTTAGGAGTTAGGAAATCATCTACTTTAACAATAGTTGTTTGGTGAAGTAAAGTTTTAAATGCTGCCACAAGATTAACCAGGGAACTTAAGGAGTACGCCTTTAACTTGTTCATCTTTTTGTCAATTAAAAGGCATCTCATCTATCTAAAGATCACAAGAATGAGAATATTAGATTTAGAGGGAGAATATTTAAAGATTACAAGAATGAGAATATTAGATGGAGAATATTTATAGATTACAAGAATGAGAATATTAGAGGACTTATAAGAACAATTTTACTCTTAATAGTTCTTGAAGTGTAAGTGAGAATATTAAATGCATTCTAATGGATGAGTGCTCATTTGTGATGTCACACTTAATCACCTGCAATGTGAGGGGGATTATTCATGATGACTCCTGATTTGTTTAGATCAGATACATTTTATGCTTGTATTAGTGTGTATATCTCTGGCTACTGTACCAAGTAGGTGCTATAGTTTATCTACAGAAAACCAACCCTGAATACAGTAGCTTTCCTTCCTGGTTACCTTAAAATGTTCAAGCCATTCTCATTTCATAAAAAAATGTTCTTGAGATCAAATTATTAGTTTACATGAGCATTTTGATCATAATTATTCCTTTTCCTTCTCTGCCTTATTTTCTTTCTGGTTTGTGTTGCAACATAAATCTTGTTCAATTAATTGAATGTTTCTAATGCTTTTTTTGGATGTTCATTTACAGCTATGCCAATATCATCTCTCTTTCCTTTTCTCTATTTTATGGTAAGCATCCTGGAAAAAGTTGAATAAGTAGCACCTGCCAAAGTTACCCCTAAAAGTTCTTTTTGCTCTGATATTTTTTTTACTCAGGTTAGGGATTTCCACATTGCAAAAAGGGAGGAGGATATAGGGTATTATGTTGGCTATATAGGTTTGTAGTAATTTGTTGCTTATTTGATTTCAATAGGTGTAATGTGATATGTTTTTTAATTAGACACATTGCAAACTATTGTAGGATCCTCGTTCATGTTGGGAAGAGCTTTGACATCTCTTTTGTGGGGAATGATAGCTGATCGATACGGTCGCAAGCCAGTTATAGTAATTGGAATGATAGCAGTGTTAGTTATTAAATTTTCTTCATATCTTTTTTACACTGGCCGATTACATGGTCTTTAGTAACGTGTTTCCTTTTATTTCTTATGCGTAAAAAAATACAGGGTAGTATTTAATTCACTTTTTGGTCTGAGTACAAACTTCGTGATGGCAGTTCTGACGAGGTTTCTTCTTGGAAGTTTGTGTGGAGTGCTTGGTCCCATGAGGGTATGAGCTCTGTAATGAATTTATCTTCGTTGCATGTTTATGTATTCTAGAAATTTTGTTAGCCATGCTTCTGCATGAAAATAAGGCTGTTTAGTGGCGCATCCATGTGCTGAGCACTGATCCCTTTTCACATGTTTGATGGATTGTACATCAATTCAATAGCATTATAAGACAAGATTAACCTGTGAAAGTAAAGCAACAATGCAGCATTCTGGGATAGCATTACGTATGTTATACCTGAGAAAAAATCATACTAAGATGATTTAAACTAACTTGAATGAAATGATTGCTTGTAATTAATTCTTGTGTTCTGTAGGCATATGCATCTGAAGTTTGTCGCAAAGAATACCAAGCCGTTGGAATGTCAGTTGTGAGATAGCACTTCCTCTATCCATCTACATTCCTGCTATAATAATTCTCTTAACTTATCAGTTTACTGAATTCGAAGAAACTCACCTGGCAGATAAGCACAGCATGGGGTCTTGGGTTGGTTATTGGACCGGCACTAGGTGGATTTCTGGCTCAGGTTATTATTTTTTATTTACCCCCTTATCATGGCAGACTATTTAACTCTTTATCATACCCAACTAATTTTAGTTGTATTATGCTTCATGTTTGATATCATTGGCTATGACCAAAGCCACCAAGAGCTAACCTAGTTCTGGAATTTCCATTTAAAGATCTGAATGAATCTTTTTGACTGAGAATGAAACTACAGAGTTTTTATTTTGCATGCTTTTAAAAATAGACTAGTTAAGACTGAGAATCAGAATGCAGTAAATCTACTTCTCATTACAGGCTCATTACAGCGATCCACAATACTATTTTCCAGTGGCTGAAGTTCTGAGCTAGCTTCTTGTAAAAATTAACTACCTTTTTTTCAAAAATAAAAAAAGTTTACCTTGATTCTCAAATATCATTTTGTTTCCATTTTAAAACAAAATCTATTTATTCGATGATGAAATTTCTACCTGTTTTGATTTTTATATTTATGGATTGATAGGTATATCTCATTCTTTCTAATCCATGCTTTTGTTCTATCACAGCCAGCGGAAAAATATCCAAAACTTTTCTCTCAACGATCACTATTTGGGAGGTAACCAAACCTAATATTTCTCCCATAAGCTTTTTGTATACTGGTAGATTCTGTATTTCTTTTTGCTACAAGGATAATTTTCTCCAAATCTCTTAGGGTGCCATATCATTGGTCGTTTTAATCATACAAATCATGTTTATCACAGGTTCCCGTATCTTTTGCCGTGCCTCCTAATATCACTGTTTTCGCTTATTGTTACAATCATATGTTACTGGCTTCCGGTATGCTTCTTTTTCCTCTGAGTTCTTGTTTGCACTCTTATAGAAAACCTTAGCAAGTGATCTGATTTTCACAGTCATTCTAATTGATGCAGGAGACGCTACATGTTCATGATGAAGGCAAAGCAGATTACTCATGCCTTGATCAAGAGTCTGCAAAGCCTGAATGTACTGTGCTCAACACAATTTCAGATTCCAGTGAGGTTCCCGCTCAGCAAAGTCTTTTGAAAAATTGGCCTTTAATGTCATCGATTATTGCTTATTGTGTCTTCCAACTTCATGACATGGCCTATACTGAGGTAATTTGCCAATTCCCCCCTCTTTAGCCCTAACTCTCAGTTTAATCAAATGGCCTACATGGAATTACTGGTGCTCTCAAGTAAACCGGAAATTTGAGTTTTGTTTGCTTCGGCATAAATTGTTTCTCCTTGCTAGTCTGAGGTTTGTGCTCCTTGTGGTTGGTCAAAATTTTCAAATTTGTCGCTCCTAGCCTATAATGTTTCAACTAAGTTATTGATAGTCTGTTAACCTGGTTTTTCTTGCCATTTCATAGTAACACTCTACCATCCTCTTAATGCTCAACCTATCTTATATACTACAGAATCGAGACATAAATTATTCTTCCTCCTTGGGTTACACCATTTTCTTCAGATATTCTCTTTGTGGGCTGTCAGTCCTAGGAAGTCTGGGGGTTTGAGCTATACATCTTCAGATGTTGGTGAAACTCTCTCTATCACAGGTACATTGTTAAAGCTTTATCTTATCTTCACAAAACTGTATGAAACTGAACTTTTGACCTCTTTCATTTTTTCAGGACTTGGACTCCTGCTCTTTCAACTTTTCTCTTATCCAGCCATTGAAAGGATTCTTGGTCCGATTACCACTTCTCGCATTGCAGCAGTAAGGACTATGGCTTCCACGTAGTTTTTCTTTGTAACTGTACTATCATCGACATCAGTTTTGGAGAATGTTCTAAATACCCGCAATCAAATGATTATTTACGTACTGTGAATCTAATTTGTAGGTACTATCCATTCCTTTGCTGTCAAGTTACCCATACATAGCTAGAGTGTCCGGTTTGTGGCTCTCAATCATACTAAACAGTGCTTCTGTTATGAAGAATGTGCTATCTGTAAGTTGTTTTACAATAAAACTTTTAGCTTTTCAGCTCCTTGCCCAAGGATGTAATAGTTTATATGATAGAGACTGGCTTCTATTACATGAACTTATACGTTTCTTTGATTTATTTCGCAAGTTTTCATTTCATCTGATCATTGTTTTCTTATTGTGCACTCAGGTCTCCATTACTATTGGATTGTTTCTATTGCAAAATAGGGCTGTGGTATTTTTTCTAAACTGATTTATCTTGTTTTTCTGTTTCATTTTGCAGAACTAATTTTATTGTTACATTTCCACTAACATGATGTTTATTTTTGATTTCTCACTTTTGCAGTCTCAAGAACAAAGAGGAGCTGCTAATGGACTTTCGCTCTCTGCTATGTCTCTATTTAAAGCAATTGGTCCGGCAGCTGGTGGTGCTATGTGAGTTTATATTCTTCCTTTGTCTTAAGATATTCAGATTTTTCCAAAAGCCATGAATTATTTCTCTGTGAAGAGTTGACCAACCTTGCCTGTTATTAAGTTAAACTATCACATGTGTGTTTGCTTCGAGCAAGTAAAAACAAGTTTTTATGACATTGGAGATGTTAACTGGTATTCTATGCTTATAACATTGTCTGTGCAGATTTTCTTGGTCCCAGAAGCGCCAGGACACTTGGTTTTTACAAGGTAAAAGAATCAGTTTTCTGCTATAATTATGTTCCAGCAAAGTTTTAATTAACTGAGTAAAATATATTTCTGAAATTTAGTTCATATTTACAGCTTTAATGACCATAAATTCTCAATAATATCCTGAAATGCAAACTAAAACAAGATTTGACCTAGTGAAGTAAGCATTAAGAAAGGGGAATTCAGTAAGATCTCTTTTAGTCTGACTTTAAGAAGTGATAGTAACATGTTATGATGTAAAATGATAGTGCTCGACATTACTGCCCTAAGAAGCCATTCTTTGTAATGCACAGTGTGAATATTGGAAAACAAAGTGTTGATTATTTTTGAAAGTGTGGCGTATGAGTTGCTTACCTGACCGTGATATGAAATTGCAGGCGATCAGATGGTATTCTTCATCCTGAACGTGGTCGAATTCGTTGGCCTTCTTATGACGCTGAGACCGTTCCTTGCAGTGAATGAAAGATAATATCTGAAATTTTTTTACTACTTCATTGGTTGTTGTCAGTAAAATTACTTAGCCAATAGGTCAGGATGAAGTGTGTGGTGAATGGTGATTATCTTTTGTCATGCTTCTATTATGGTTCTCTTTTCTTTAGTTATAACTATTTGTCGTGCATCGTGCAAACGTGCACGATGCCTGCACGATGAACTAGTGAACATTTGACAAAAAAATAATTCTTTTTGTAAATAATCGTGCATAAAAAAATATTTTGACGAATACACGCACGTTATAACAAATAATTTATCTAATTTTAAGATAATTATTTTATTTTTATATACAGTGATTGATTTTTTTGTCAAAAACGTTTTTGAAAAGGTTGATCAACAAAAGTTAACCAAATAAGTCAAGATCAAATCATGATAGTTCTTCTATACCACGAAAAAAAAAAAAATCATATCTCAATAACTAAAATTTGAATAATGATGTGAACCATGGGCGATACATGTTAAACAGAAAGGAGTAATTTGATTATATGTTGCCTAAATTGTAGCAAAGTTGTAGAGAAACCACGTCCTGGTAAACATGATGACGGTAGATCCTAAGGAGATCATGACCTTGATGAGTATCACATACCTAGATCACTCATTCTCCATATGACATGTTTGAATCTATGGTCAACTCTTTCTTTCTTTTTCATTTATCTCTTTTAGTCTCTCCCTAGAAATTAAATATGTAAAAATTAGAATATATATTTATTTGAAGTGAACTGAAATAAATTTTAATATAATTAAAAAATTATCGTTGGCAAATAAAATGAATTGAATTTTACTGAATTGAATAGAAATGCCCGCTTTATTTTTTTAAAAAAAAGAATAATACATTATATACCAAAATTGAACAAATGGATTTTTAAATTATTCACCCAAATGCTCCACAACTTAATCTATTTTTACGGTATATAATTGTGCATGTAAAATCTATAATTTAACAAATGCACGTCATATATAATTTACTTATTTCTCAACGAATAATAGCTTGTGAACTAAGGTGAATATTGTAGACCAATGGATCTGGTGGTCGACAAGTTACCCAACTGCCCCAAAAACACAAGTTGTCCACTATGGATTGTGTTTACCCTGCATTTGGGCCAAGCCCAAAGGAGTGGGATTTGATATCAAAACTCGCGTTTGAGTTTTGGGAGGAGAGTGTCATGAACAAAGAATTAGCCCAAGGGCACTAGAGTATTTTCACATGATAGATATAGGCAATTTCCAGGAAAGAGCAGAGGCCGGCAATGCATTTTCGTAACCGATTGGTACCAAGCAAAGCAGCAGCACCTAAGCCGTTGAATGAGTACACTTGCACCTGGATTTTAGTCGTATAAGAGTAGGTACAGTAGTGAATAGAAACCATTCAATTGGTGCGGATCACAATCTTGTTATTTGTTTAGTTTTTTAGTACTTTTCCGTATCACGCCGATGACCCATTTTTCCTTGTAATTTCCGACCGCATTCTAGCCAAATATCATTTTAATCTTTCAATTAATATCACGGATCGTGACAGAGATGCCGCCTGACAGTGAACCCAGCAAGGACTATGCTTTTTTTTTTCTTTTCTTTTCTCTCTCCTCCCTTTTCCTTTCCTTTCACGTGTCCAGTTTTATTTTTTGTTTTGTTTTCTTCAAAAATGTGAATTTTAAATGTTAATTTTCAACTGATTTTTTCCCTCTTCCCTCTATAAATACCATACATCCTACACAATAATTTCACACACAATTTTCACCCTATAATTTTACACACAATTGTGTGTGAAATAATTGGTCAAACTATATCAAAATTTATGTTTTTTATTTTTAATAATTGCGGATTTGTCAAACGAAAATGTTTATTTATTTATTTTTTCATCGGTTTTACTGACATTATGATTTTATTTTATCAAGTTTATAATTTTATTTTAATTCACTTTTCGGAGATATTAGTTTGAATATGTTGTTCAACATAACGAATATAAATCTCATCAAAAAATTAATTAGATATTCATATTAGGGAATAAATGAATAAATATGTTGATAAAAAACATGTGAGTTTTATGAATAATTGTTAAATAGTTGTTGGGTTGATTTTTTATAGAGGAGATGTGTTTGAGTTTGTGTTTGATGAGTTGAATAATTGATTTATTATTATTTAAAAGGGTGAAAAACATGTGAGTTGTGTTTGGTTTGGTTTTTCATGGTGGGTGCTCTTAAATCTCTCCCTAAAATTATCCCAATTTCTTTACCATCACATTCATATATCACAAAATATATCACCATGTGATACAGTACCAATTCACCTCATTTTTTTCAAATTCATGAAGCACACACATGGTCCAGAAAAAAAAGTTTTTTGTAGGAGAGGACCAAGCCATTCAGTCTCGCCAACATTCTCAAACTCCTGCTCCTTCTGTACATCTCTAAATATGAAACTTAAATAAATTGTTTTTTGTTTATCATTCTATAGGAATTTTAAAGAGTTATTTGGAATAAAAGATGCTAGATCGGGATTAATGCATGTTTCGTACTTTAAAATAAATTGACCAAATGGCCAAACTAGAAAACACAAACTAAGATCTATTTGATAATGGATTTCTTTCCAAAGTCTGACAACAATCATATCTATAAAGCATCAAACGAAATTAAAATAGTGAAGCCGGAACTTTCTTATATATACTAAACTGTTGTATTATCACTCTTACGTATTTTTGAATCAGGCCAGTACAATTATTCATTTTGTCATTGAATGTGTGTATTGATATTATTTCATTCTAAAACTGAACCTACGAAGATGGATGTTCAAATTAAGTTTCAAACCTATTGATAAGCTCTCAAGATTGACATTCTTCTTCGTCTTTCTTTCAACTCAAAAGGTTGAAATTATACATAAACAACAATGACTATAAATATAAAAATTGTATATTTGTCTAATTCTGTAATTCTTTTTGATTATTTTTTGAACACCTAATCTTTTAGAGGCATCACTATAAATTGAGTGGGCGAGTCTCCCACTTGACACACTCAGTTGGCAATCTTGCTTTGATTCTCCGTCGTCTGAGCTTCTTCAGTGATTTACACCACTGCCTTGTCACCATCATCTTCGGTCATCTCCAACAATCGTCGTTGTTGATTCACTATTCTGCACGCAGACTTCCAAGCGCCACCCCGTCTCCGCCGAGTATTTGCTCACTCTTCTTGATCAGATGTCGGTGTCACCAATGAGTTATTTGATTATCGTGGATTTTACTGGAGGTTATCGGTAATTTTCATAAATAAGCATCTTTTATTTTCTAGTCTTCTCACTTTTCTGATTATGAATTATTCCAACCTTCTTATGTTTGTTTCATACTCATTTGGGTTTGCTTATTCTTTTGGTCATTGTTGGTTTTAAATTTATTTTTCACGATTGTATAGTTAAGCATTTGCAAGATAGTACGTAGTTCAAGTTCAATTGTTACAAAAACACGTCACTTTTTCTACCTTGACTTTTTGGCAATGTAATAAGATATGGAAAAGAGGATAAATGCAGTTTGATAAAGTTGTCATCTTCTTTGTTGTTTGACATTGTTTTCGTGTATTCGATGTGTTTAGGTCTTAATGGATAGATCATCTGCCAGTGAGGGAAAGTGGAGTCTTTTAATTCCTGAGAAAACTGATGTATGCATATGTGGTGTAGTGCAACTATGTTGATTATGATTATCATTTGAGGTATGATGTTTTCATTACATACTTTGAAAATTGGGGTCAAAATGATTATGGTTTCAAGTGTGATTAATATCTTATAATGCTTGTAATGAATCTTATGAGCTTGATGTTGGCGATACAGGATTTTGCAAGTGGTATTCTTGATGCATATGTGCAATCTGTTTGCATCTTTGTGGCTGATGATGGCGAATGCCTTGTCTTGCAGCTCAGAGCTATGCCAAAAACATGGGATTATAGCATCGTTAGTAGTTTCCAGATGTTTTTAAGTTACTTCCTCATTTAAATAAGAGATTCTGCCTCTGTGATAGCTATGAACCAGTTCTGTTAAATAATGCACCCACATGTCTGTAAAGCAGATATTTTGCTGGTAAGGTTGAAAGCCAGCTGAAATTAGTCATCATGACTATATACTCTAGTCCACCCATCCATGGTGCATCCATTGTTGCTGTTGGTAAAAATAGATAGTAATAATAGAAACAATGTTTGGTCACTCGATCTTCAAAAGAGTTTCTAAGAAAAACAGTATTTGAAAGAAATAATTTAGTTTAGAAATAAGAAACTGTGGGCGTGATAAATCACTGACTTTGAAACGAAATTCGCCAAACCCGTAGTGCAAGGTTCAACTAGGCGTCCGTTTCCCAAGGTACCACAGCGCCTCCCTAACTTGTGCACTCAAGTTATGAAGGTGGAACTCGATTTATTTGCTCAGAGAATTGGGAGATTAGAATAGAGAGAAAGAGAGATTGGTTTTTGCTGTGTCTCAGAACTGCTCTAGTCCTCTCCTTTTATAGGCACTAGAGTTAACCATCTTTCCACATATACTGGAAGATCATGGGAATCAGTTCAACAGAATACTCTTCTCTTTCTCCGTAAAATCAAGTTACGTTAAAACCAAGTCAAAACAAGCTTACGTAGAATAAGCTTCCACGTTTAATTTACCCAGTCAAAAACTTGATTATTTAATTTAATCAAAACAGAATTTAAGACCAAGTCAAATTTGAGAAGTCTCATATAACTGGACTCTCCAATTTGTTGTGACCAAGAATTTAATTTGATTACAAGTACTTGCACAGTAGTGCTCATACGAATTAATTATTTATTTTTAATTACTAACAACTTCTTTTTAATTACTAACAATCCCCCACTAATTAAAAAGAATTTTAATTTTTTATTTACTGAGCATATATGAAAGTTAGACACTTAGGTATTAGTATCTTGCGATTGAACTAATACATAGTGAAATTAATTAATCGTCCTATTCCGGAGTGAACTAGTCTGGAACTCCGAAACCATTCGATCAATCAAGAACACATGTCTTACTTCAATAAACGAGTTCCGCGATAAATCAACCTCTTAAAATTGGCCATCGTGACCTTGGGAATGCTCATGAGTGCTCCAGAAGACTGCCCTTTCAGTCATTCATAAAAGGATGCCAATCCTTTACACTCAAGTAGGTCTTTCATCAAGTCTCATTAGACCACCCTATTAGGGCTATGAAAGATTAAGAACACTTTCTGTTCAGCCTCACAACTTTTGCGGTAAATCCCACTTGTCATGTCCGACTCAACTCGGACTTAACTGGATTTATTAAGAGCATATAAGCTCATCATAAACCAACAGTACGATAGTCGTAGGAATGGGCATATTCGTACACACATGAGTCTTTTCACAGTTTCGTTTGACTACAAGCTGTTCGAGAGAACAACCTGAGTATCCACCATGAATTTCTCAACTAACAGGGTTCAACCCCATTCCCCTCGACGTGTCCTGGACTATTCTTCTACTCAGCCCCTTAGTAAAAGGATCGGCTAAATTTCTTTCTGATCTCACAAACTGCAAAGCTAGCACTCCAGTCTCAATCAAGTTTCTCACACATCCATGCCTTATGTGTATATGTCTCTTCTTGCCATTATAAGACTCATTTTGAGCAAGGTCTAAGGCAGACATAGAGTCACACAAGAGAGAGACTGGAGGAGTAGGTTTCCCCCATAAGGGAACATCAGATAATAGAGACCGTAGCCATTCAGCCTCTTGTCCGGCCAAGTCAAGAGCTATGAATTCAGACTCCATAGTGGATCTCGCTATACAAGTCTGTTTACTAGACTTCCATGATATAGCAGCTCCTCCTACAGTAAAAACATAACCACTCGTAGAACTTACTTCATTATTGCTGTTCACCCAATTCGCATCACAATATCCTTCCAGAACTGCAGGATACCCCACAAAATGAAGTCCCAGCTCCATTGTGCCTCTTAGGTACTTTAATAAGCGTCGAAGAGCAACCCAGTGCTCTCCACTAGGGTTGTGTGTGTACCTGCTAAGTCTACTCACAGCATATGCAATATCAGGTCGAGTGTAATTCATTAGAAACATCAAACTTCCAATTATTTTAGCATACTCCCCTTGTGACACACTCTTCCCTTTATTTTTTAATAAATGAGTTGTGGAGTCATAAGGAGTCCTTACTGGAGCTACATCAAAGCTGTTAAATTTTCTCAGCACCCTCTCTACATAGTGTGACTGAGATAAAATGAAACCATTATCTTTCTTAGTAATTTTTACCCCTAAAATTACATCCACTTCTCCTAAATATTTCATCTCAAATTTAGAGGATAAGAATTTCTTGGTTTCATTAATAGCATCAATGTGTGTACCAAATAAAAGCATATCATCCACATAAAGACAAATGATCACACAGTTAGAGCCAAATAGTTTTGAGTACACACATGAGTCTGATCCATTCACAACAAATCCAAAACTTAAAATAGTTTTATGGAATTTTTCATACCATTGTTTCGGTGCTTGTTTCAAACCATACAATGATTTCTTTAGCTTACATACCTTGTGTTCTAGGTCAGTAACGGTAAATCCTGGAGGTTGAGTCATATATATTTCCTCTTCAAGATCACCATTTAGGAAAGATGTTTTAACATCCATTTGATGTACCAAGATTTTATGAATAGAAGCCAAGGCAAATAAAGCACGTATTGTAGCAATTTTAGTCACAGGTGAGTATGTACAAAAGAAATCAACCCCGTATTTTTGGTTGTATCCTTTAACTACAAGTCTTGCCTTAAATCGTTCTACAGTACCATCAGTTCTTAATTTTCTTTTAAAGATCCACTTACACCCAATAGTTTTAGATCCTTTAGGCAAGTCTACCAATTCCCACGTATGATTGTTCATTATTGATTCAAGCTCACTGTTTACAGCTTCCTTCCAAAAACTAGCATCAACAGACTTCATGGCCTCTTCATAAGTTTTAGGATCTTCTTCCAGCAAGTGAAGTAAGATTACAGACTCATTTATTTCATTTAAATCATCAATCTCAGCTACAAAGGCAGTAACAAAATCTGGTCTAAAACTAGTTTCTTTTCTACGTCTCTTACTTCTTCTAATTTCACAACTATCATTAGGAACAGTCTCACAAGAAATATTAGTAGAAATAGGAACCACATTGGACACAGTATTATTCAGATTCAAAGGAAATATTGATTCAAAGAATTCAGCATCTCTATATTCACACATTGATTTATCATGCAATCTCATAAATCTATAAGCAGCACTATTTTCAGCATATCCTACAAATACAGCATCTATGGTTTTAGGACCAATAGTATCACGTTTAAAAGTAGGTAAAGCTACTTTAGCCAAACACCCCCACACTTTTAAATATTTCAGGTTAGGAGAATATCCTTTCCATAGTTCGTAGGGTGTTTTCTCTAATTTCTTATGAGGCACTTTGTTTAGAATATAATTTGCTGAGAGTACTGCCTCCCCCCACATTTCATTAGGTAATCCATAACTCAAAAGCATAGCATTCATCATGTCCTTTAAAGTTCTATTTTTCCTTTCAGCTATACCATTTTGTTGTGGACTATATGGAGCAGTAAACTCGTGAATTATGCCATTCTTCTCACAAAATTCCTTTAGAAAATTAGTACTATATTCTCCTCCTCTGTCCGATCTAAGTCTTTTAATTTTTCGACTTAATTGGTTTTCTACCTCAGCTTTGTAGATTAGAAACTTTTATTCAGCTTCATCCTTAGTTCTTAAAAGGTAAATTTTAGTATACCTAGAGTAGTCATCTACAAAGGTTATGTAGTACCGTTTTCCACCTTTACTCTCAAAGTTTCTAAAGTCTGCTAAATCCGTGTGAACTAACTCTAATAGTTCAGTTACTCTTTGAGTTACTTGTTTAAATGGTTTCTTAGCAGTTTTAGCTTCAACACAAGTTTGACATTTTCCCAATTCATTCTTAGGTAAGTTAGGCAGTAAGTTCATATGTTGCATTCGTTTAAGTGAATTACTACTTACATGTCCTAAACGTGCATGCCACATATTAAAAGACTCAACAATATAAGCAGAAGTAGATCCTTCATTGATTCCAACAGTGTTCACAACAAATAGCCCCCCAGACATGTACCCCTTTCCCACAAATTGCCCATTTTGAGTAATAACAAGCTTATCAGCTTCAAACACAAGCTTGAGACCAGCTTTGTTAAGCAAGGCACCAGAGATTAAGTTCCTACGCAGAGAGGGAACATAAAACACATTGGAGAGGGATAAGTTCTTCCCTGAAGTGAGTGTGAGAACGACTTTCCCTTTGCCAAGAACAGGAGCACTGCTTGAATTCCCCATGTAGACGCTTTCACCTTCAGTGACCTGCTCAAAGGTTGCAAACAAGTCTTTATTAGCACAGAAGTGCTTGGAAGCTCCAGTGTCAACAATCCAGTCAGCTTTGTTTTCCACCAGGTTGATTTCAGAGACCACAGCAGCAATTGTCTCCATCTCCTTGTCTTCTTCGGTCAGATTGACCTGAGGCTTGTCGTTGTTGTTGGAGTCCTTGCGATGGAAGCATTGGAAAGCTCGATGACCTGTTTTTCCGCAAACGTAGCAAGCTCCTTTGGGTTTCTTCTGAATCGCTCCATTCTTCTTGAAGGTACCACCCTTTTTGACTTGGTGGATTCCCTTCTTGAAGGATGCAGCTGGCTTAGTCCTGTCAACGTTTCTAGATTCAACTAGATTAGCTTTAACTGAATCAGAAAAGGATGAGATTCCCTTATCTTTCAGCCGATTGGCTTCCTCGATCTTCATGTGGCTGACCAAGTCCTCTAGAGTCATGTCGCGCTTCTTGTGCTTGAGATGATTGCGATAGTCGGACCAAGAATCGGGCAGCTTCTCGATGAGGACATTGGCCTGGAGTATGTTGTTCATGTCCATGCCTTCAGCGAGTACCTCGGAGGTCAGATTCTCGTACTCGTGAACTTGATCCATGATGGGCTTGTTGTCCACCATCTGAAATTTGAGCCAATTTCCCATGACGTACTTCTTCTTCCTAGCATCATCAGCACCATACTTCTTCTCCAGGGATTCTCAAATTGACTTAGCAGATTTGTTGGTGATGAATAAGTCAAAAATGGGATTCGTCATGTTGTTGAGGAGGTGGCCCCTGGCAGTCTTGTTGTCTTTCTCGTACTTCAGATAAGGATCGGCGGGCTGCTTCAGGGTGATGGTGGAGGCCACGAGCATTGCAGCAGCAACATCAACAGAGACTTGATTATTTGAAGAAGTAGCACCTGCAACAGATTGAATATTGGGTGCAGGAGCATGATTGGTGGGTGGGGTAGCTTGATTGGTGGGTGAGGTGGCTTGGTTGGTGGGTTCAGCCGAGAAGGTGGATTTGGGAGGCTCATTAAATAAAACATAGTCAACTTCTAGTTGTTCAAGAAAAATGAGTGCCCTTTGTGACCGGCGCTTGTAATTAACACCGTCCAAAGGGGGAATTTTAGAAAGATCACTCAAAAATCTACTAGCTTGCCCAGACATTGTTTCAATAAAATTTCGTTTCAAAATTGTTGGTAAAAATAGATAGTAATAATAGAAACAATGTTTGGTCACTCGATCTTCAAAAGAGTTTCTAAGAAAAACAGTATTTGAAAGAAATAATTTAGTTTAGAAATAAGAAACTGTGGGCGTGATAAATCACTGACTTTGAAACGAAATTCGCCAAACCCGTAGTGCAAGGTTCAACTAGGCGTCCGTTTCCCAAGGTACCACAGCGCCTCCCTAACTTGTGCACTCAAGTTATGAAGGTGGAACTCGATTTATTTGCTCAGAGAATTGGGAGATTAGAATAGAGAGAAAGAGAGATTGGTTTTTGCTGTGTTTCAGAACTGCTCTAGTCCTCTCCTTTTATAGGCACTAGAGTTAACCATCTTTCCACATATACTGGAAGATCATGGGAATCAGTTCAACAGAATACTCTTCTCTTTCTCCGTAAAATCAAGTTACGTTAAAACCAAGTCAAAACAAGCTTACGTAGAATAAGCTTCCACGTTTAATTTACCCAGTCAAAAACTTGATTATTTAATTTAATCAAAAAAGAATTTAAGACCAAGTCAAATTTGAGAAGTCTCATATAACTGGACTCTCCAATTTGTTGTGACCAAGAATTTAATTTGATTACAAGTACTTGCACAGTAGTGCTCATACGAATTAATTATTTAGTTTTAATTACTAACAACTTCTTTTTAATTACTAACAGTTGCTACCATACTCAAGGGCATGTACTGATGCTTAAGCTTAATCCATGTTAAGGTTCATGGATGGATCCCTAATTTGTAAAGCATAATCCTTAAATGTTTCTTACTGGCAACAGTATGTACCAGGAGTTGAAGGAAGAGCTAAAGCAATGGTTGACAATATTATCACCATGTGGAAGGAACTATATGCTTCTTTGCAAGCCAAATTTGTTTGAAAAGTCATGTTTCTTCTATGTGACCTGGAGTCTATAGAAAGCAAGTTCATTCCCAAAGCCTATTTTCATGCTCTGCTATAACCACAGTTTCCTTGAGGCCTTGGCTTACATAGCCTGACTTTTTGCTTAATCACATTATGTCGGGCTATGTATTCCTACTAATAATATGAAAATAAATAATTAGCTTTTCCTTGTCTTTTGAATTATTCCCTAGCTAGCATCAAACATTCTCCCTGGAAGAAGCAGTGCTATTTGTATTTGTACGAAACATTTGTTACAGTAAATTTTGGTATTATTAGTACTTTTGTATTCTAGTCTCATGGAAACTTCCACCCCCAGGAGCTGTAAAACTAAACTCTGATGGTTCTTTTATCAGAAATGGTCATACAGGTGCACGTATCATTATTAAGGATCACACTGGAAGGACATTGTATGCAAAAGTCCAACCACTACAGGAAGAAGATAGTCTAGAGGCTGAACCCAAAGCTCTGGCTATTGGTTTGGAATCAACATATTTTGGTAACTACTAACATATTCAAGTGGAAGTTGACTCTTTGATATTGCTGAAGATTATAAAAAGGGAGTTCAAAATACCTTGGAAACTGACAACATGGATTAGAGCAATCTGGGCAATACAGAATGAGGTAACTATTTCTTTCAATCACATCTTTAGGGAAGCTAATGCAGCTGCAGACTCCTTTTCAAAACTAGCTAGCAATTCTGAAACAACTATCACTTACACACATCACACATTGCCTGGTATGGTTAAGGGTCTGGTTGACCTAGATAGCAGAGAGTATCCTTATATAAGGGTTAGATCATGATTTATTGGAACAAATTACTGTTTTTTCTATTGTGTCTGCAGATGCAGAAGACTCTATATGCTAAGGGCTTCAGTATGGAAATGGAAGTTAGCATATAGGCTGCTGAATGGAAGCAAGGCAGATGAGATGATGCTGACAGCTTGGAATGGAATCTGACTTGTACACTATTGTTTCTAGTAAATCCCCGTACTCGTCGGCAGATTTGGGTTTCGCCTTGGCGATCCCTAAAATACTTGCAAGTATTGAGTCCTCTCATCGGCTGAGTTGGTTTTCGCTTAGCGATTTCTAATGTGCTTCTGAGAGTTAGACATAGGAGCATACTAGTTACAATTAGCATTAGATCTTTATGTTATATCAATGCTACTCATCATATTTGTGACACTCTTACCTTTTATGACTTTTTTATGGTCAGGTGAGCCAAATAAATATCTCCCCACTTTCAAGTGGTTTTAATTAAAAAAAATATTAGTACTTCTGTAACCTTTTCACTCTCTTCTATTCGAAAAGTCGCTTCTTTGATGTGAAATGGTCAAGTTAAGCAGGAACGAAGTATTTAATAAGGTTGGAGGATGTATTGATCAAAACATTCGTACAAGCAACTTTTTCACGTTTCCAGAGATTGATAGTGAAGAAGGTAATTTGACTAATTTTGCGATTAGCAACTTTTGCTGGTTTCAACCTTCAAATCTCATATTCCACCTTTTGTTTCATGATGAATTACAAACATGCACATTACTCCAACACCAATGCTGGAGATAGTTTGTTTAGTATGGCTGACGCTTAAGATGCATTATTGTTGAGGAGAGAACTACCGAACTTATAAAAATACACTTATTACCGAAGTTCATGTTAAAGTGCATGTGTACCTGATATGATGTAACTATGAACACAAGCAATATCACGGCTTCTTAATTTTTCACAAAACGATTTCATTTTATTACTCATTATGGTGTTGGTTAATATGATAGATTATGCAGATAATCCTACAACATCTATATTGACATAATATTAACCTTTAGTATAATTATTTAAATAGGAGGAATATTATCGTGGTTGACACTACCGACATTAAAACTAGTCTAAATTTATATGGAGAAAACATGGAGCCTGCAAAATAAAATAAAATAAAATAAAAATTAATCTTGAAAAGGAATTTCTAAAACCAAATTAAAATTACAAAAAAAAAGGAGTATACAGTTAAATTTCGATAAATGAATATTCGATAAATGAATAATTTTTTCTGATCCCGACTTAAGTTAAGGGTTAAATGAATAATCTCGCTAAATGCATTAATGAATAATTTTTTTTAAATCTTTAAAGACATGCTTTAGTAGTTCTGTAAGTTGATTATTGTTTGACATGCTTCTTTTAATGACACATTTGTACATGGTATCTTATAAGTAGTTTTAAATACAATGTAATTCACTTAGTCCACATACATATAATTCATATATTACTAATATAATTTATCGATAAATGAATAATTTTTATTTGGTCCCAAGCAATTCTTATACCATATCATGGGTGTATGTACACCCACATTTAATGTGTGTTTTACCTTAATAATTGTGCATTCTATTGATAATAATTTACATATACTATTTCAAGAAACTATAAGTAAAAAGATTTAGGCCCTGTTTGCCAGAGTTTTTCTGTAAAGCAATTCAGTTCAGTTCAGTATTTTTTTATTTTTTCCAGTTCAGTTCAGTATTTTAAATATTTTTCAATTCAGTTCAGTATTTTTAAATATTTTTCAATTCAATTCAGTATTTTTTTTTATTTTTTTTCAGTTCAGTTCAGCAAAAAATAAGATCTAGCAAACATGGCCTTACAATTCACAATTACACACATAAAAATAAAAATGCACGTATATAAATTTTAGAATGCACAAAGAATACATACCCCATTGAGGTTCAACTGTAGTTTCAAAAAAACAAAAAATTACAAAAAAGGAGTATAATGTAATATTGTATTATTAATATCACCGGCCCAACCAAATTTAAGGGATAATTCCGCTCTGCATCTCTAAATCGAGTCGGCGTCACTGAGCCCTTTCTGCCCAAAGGTTTGTATCGCTCTCCCTCTGCAACTTTTCCGATTATCTCTTCTTATTTGTTTTTCCCGGATTTCATATTTTTGCTTGATAATCTGTGTACATAGGTTGAATCGTTTGGCGGATTCTGAGACTGTGTTAGGGTTAGGGTTTAACCATGGATGACGATAGTGAGATTAAGAGAACCCAGGAAGAGAGGAAGAAGATGGAGCAGGAGATCGCATCGTTGAATTCGGTGACCTTCGACACCGAATTCTACAGCTCTAATCGTTTTGAGGGGTACGAGAGGTCGATTGGGGTGGACGAAGATGAGGAGGCGGCGGCGGATAACGAGATAGCTCGGAGGATGCCGTCGTACACTGCTCCGAGAGAGCTTCTCAACGAGGTTCCCCGGGGGAGGGAGGATGAGGAAGGGTTTAGGCAGCCTAGCAAGAAGATTATTGATAGGGAGAGTGATTATCAGAGGCGGCGGCTGAATCAGGTGATCTCCCCTGAGAGGGTTGATCCCTTTCTGGACAAGACCCCTGCTGCGGATGCGCGGAAGTATGCAGATGTCATGCATGAAATGGCTTTGAAGAAACAGAAGGATGAGCTGATCAGAGACATTGCAAAGAAGATGAAGGAGGAGGAGGAAGCGAAAGGTAAAGGGAAATTGGCTGAGAGGGAGAAGGTGAAGGAAGTAGAGAAGCCCAAGAAGAGAAATAGGTGGGATCTGACGCGTGAGAATGAGACTAGCTCTAAGAGTGGTTCTGATTGGGATTTACCGGAGGCTGCAGCTGGAACTGGGAGATGGGATGCAACACCAGGGAGGTCAGGAGATGCCACTCCTTCTTTGAAGAAGAACAGGTGGGATGAGACGCCAACTCCAGGTAGATCACTCGATTCTGATGCTACCCCTGCTGCTGGTGGTGCTACACCTTCTTGGGACGCCACGCCTAAGCTTCCTGGGATGGCTACTCCGACCCCCAAACGACAGAGGTCAAGGTGGGATGAGACACCAGCTAGCATAGGGAGTGTGACTCCTATGTCTAATGCTGCTACACCAGCTCCGTATACTCCAGGTGTGACCCCTGTTGGTGGTTTTGAACTTGCTACGCCAACTCCCAACTCTCTTAGCATGATGACACCCGAGCAGTATAATTTGCTGAGGTGGGAAAAGGATATTGATGACAGAAACAGACCATTGACTGATGAGGAGCTGGATGTAATGCTTCCTCGGGAAGGTTACAAGGTTTTGGAACCTCCAGCTAGCTATGTGCCTATTAGGACTCCTGCAAGGAAGCTGCTTGCCACCCCAACTCCGATGGGAACACCATTGTATGCTATACCTGAAGAGAATAGAGGTCAGCAGTTTGATGTGCCCAGAGATATGCCTGGTGGGCTGCCTGATATGAAGCCTGAGGACTACCAGTATTTTGGGGCCTTGCTGAATGAAGATGATGAGGAGGAGTTGACCCCTGAGGAGCAGAAAGAGAGGAAGATCATGAAGCTTCTTTTTAAAGTCAAGAATGGAACACCACCTCAGAGGAAAACAGCTTTGCGTCAGCTTACTGATAAGGCCAGGGAGTTGGGTGCAGGGCCACTGTTCAATCGGATCCTCCCTTTGCTTATGCAGCCAACTCTGGAGGACCAGGAAAGGCATTTGCTTGTGAAGGTCATTGATCGTGTGCTTTACAAGCTAGATGAGATGGTGCGGCCTTATGTACACAAAATCCTTGTGGTGATTGAGCCTTTGCTGATTGATGAAGATTACTATGCACGTGTGGAAGGCCGAGAGATCATTTCTAATCTCAGTAAGGCAGCCGGCTTGGCAACTATGATTGCTGCAATGCGTCCTGATATCGATAATATTGATGAATATGTGCGAAATACTACCGCTAGAGCCTTCAGTGTTGTGGCCTCTGCACTTGGAATTCCTCAATTGCTGCCCTTTTTGAAAGCTGTGTGTCAGAGTAAGAAGTCATGGCAGGCACGTCACACTGGTATCAAAATTGTTCAGCAGATTGCCATTTTGGTAGGCTGTGCTGTTCTTCCTCACTTAAAGTCTCTGGTTGAAATCATAGAACACGGGCTGAATGATGAGAACCAGAAGGTTAGAACCATTACTTCTCTCTCTCTTGCTGCTCTTGCTGAGGCATCCGCTCCGTATGGTATTGAAAGCTTTGATTCAGTGTTGAAGCCTTTGTGGTTAGGGATTAGGTCACATCGTGGCAAGGTTTTGGCTGCCTTCTTGAAGTCCATTGGTTTTATCATTCCCTTGATGGATGCTAAGTATGCTTCCTACTATACCAAGGAAGTAATGCACGTACTGATTCGTGAGTTTCAGTCTCCTGATGAGGAAATGAAGAAAATTGTTCTCAAAGTTGTTAAACAGTGTGTGAGCACTGAAGGTGTGGAGCCGGACTTCATAAAGAATGACATTCTTCCTGAATTCTTCCGCAACTTCTGGGTCAGAAGAATGGCTTTAGACCGCAGAAACTATAAGCAGCTTGTTGAAACTACAGTTGAGATAGCAAACAAAGTCGGTGTTGCTGATATAGTTGGGAGGATTGTTGAAGACCTCAAGGACGAAAGTGAACCCTATAGAAGGATGGTTATGGAGACAATTGAGAAGGTGGTAGCAAATCTTGGTGCTTCTGACATAGATTCTCGCTTGGAAGAGCTGTTGATTGATGGAATTCTGTACGCCTTTCAAGAACAAACCAGCGATGATGCAAATGTGATGCTAAACGGTTTTGGAGCTGTTGTCAATTCTCTTGGCCAGAGAGTGAGGTCCTACCTGCCACAAATATGTGGTACTATTAAATGGCGTCTGAACAACAAGAGTGCAAAGGTCAGACAGCAAGCAGCAGATCTCATTTCCAGGATTGCTGTTGTGATGAAGCAGTGTGGAGAAGAACAGCTTATGGGCCATCTAGGTGTTGTCTTGTACGAGTATTTGGGAGAAGAGTACCCAGAAGTTCTAGGCTCTATATTGGGGGCTCTAAAGGCAATTGTGAATGTGATTGGAATGACTAAGATGACTCCTCCTATAAAGGACCTGCTTCCTCGGCTGACTCCCATTCTGAAAAATCGTCATGAGAAAGTCCAGGAGAACTGCATTGATCTTGTTGGCCGTATAGCTGACCGAGGAGCTGAGTTTGTTCCTGCCAGGGAGTGGATGAGGATCTGTTTTGAGCTTCTTGAAATGCTCAAAGCCCACAAGAAGGGCATTCGGCGTGCCACTGTCAACACTTTTGGGTACATTGCAAAAGCCATAGGCCCACAGGATGTGCTTGCAACACTGCTGAATAACCTCAAAGTTCAGGAGCGTCAGAACCGTGTTTGCACCACAGTGGCCATTGCAATAGTTGCAGAAACCTGCTCTCCTTTCACAGTCCTACCTGCCCTCATGAACGAGTATCGTGTGCCTGAGCTGAACGTGCAGAACGGTGTCTTGAAGTCCCTCTCTTTCCTCTTCGAGTACATTGGTGAGATGGGGAAGGACTATATCTATGCTGTCACACCATTGCTTGAAGATGCCTTGATGGACAGGGACCTGGTTCATCGCCAGACTGCAGCATCTGCAGTAAAGCACATGGCTTTAGGAGTTGCTGGACTCGGGTGTGAGGATGCTCTGGTTCATCTGCTGAATTATGTGTGGCCTAACATTTTTGAGACTTCCCCTCATGTTATTAATGCAGTCATGGAAGCCATTGAAGGAATGAGAGTCGCGCTAGGCGCTGCTGTGATTCTTAATTACTGCCTTCAAGGTTTGTTCCATCCAGCGAGGAAGGTGAGAGAGGTGTACTGGAAGATCTACAATTCTCTGTATATCGGCGCTCAAGATTCACTTGTGGCTGCTTATCCTGTTCTTGATGTTGAGGAAGACAGAGCATACAGCAGGCCAGAGATGATGATGTTCATATGAATATTGCTGCTCTTCACTAAAACTCGAATTCTGCTCTGCTTGCTTGTGTCATTTACTTTAACTAGAAGTCGATACACTACTAGCTGCATGCTCTTTCCTGATGTTTTATATAAGTAAATTTCTGGTTGGTATGTACTAGTTATTTTCTCACGACTTTCATTTTCTAAGAATACCTTCTATTGGAACTGCAGTATTTGGTTTCCTTGAGATTACTATGCCTTTTAATGTTATGTTTTCTTTTAGGGCTGAGTTTCGTTTTTCTGGTTGCTTTTTACAGGTTTACCCACTGATCCACAGACATAAAAGGCACATTAGAAAAGCCTTAAACCCAGACCAACCTCGATTATTCTCCGTACTCCATATACCAAATTCCCATAAACTTTATTTTATTGAATATTTCAATGATTCAATGGATTACACAATGTTAGTGCATGAAATGTACACTGTTATGTACAACAAAGATATACTGTTATTACATTACAATACACAGCCATACGGGTAATAAACAAAATCTGTAAATAATTTCTCTGCAGTGTGTGTACCACTTGTGCTGTAATGATCTCACTCTGTCGTTCATCTTTTGCTTCTTTTCTTGGCTTGTTCAACTGATCCCATAGCCTCTTCAAATGATTTCTGGAAACCAGTAAAGGAGCATATATCAGATGCAGTCTAACATCATATATCAACAATATTTATTCAGCAAATAGTATCTAATCTGAAGTGATAATATCATTATACAAAGCACGGTAGAATTTTCAGTTTCATATAGTGGGATCAGTACAGCTGAATACTAGAGTCCATATTGATAGAAATCAACAGACTGAACAGTAACATAATGACCAGATAATAATATAACTCCCAAGAACTGAGTTTCATGTAAGACAGTAAGAGCATCTTCAAGGTATAGACATATCATGACGACAATTATACTCATGTCTTTGTTTAATAGTCTTGTACTTCATTGTTCAATCGTGTTAATGATTCTCTGTTCTCTCGATGCACTATCACTAGCATAGTTTCCATCTTTCTTGGAGTCAAACATTGTAAGTTGAAGCATTTTAAGGATCATGTATATAAAGACAGTGTGATGGTCAAACCAAGGTGACTCCACCAAAGAAAATACATAAAGACACAACAATGATGTGGAACCCATGGCAGGCCCTCCAAAATTTCCACCAAGCCAACAATGATTCTACACAAATTGACTAAAAACACTCTTTTAGTCATCGTTTTTGCAACTCAAGTCCAGAAATCCTCAAAATTGTATTATAGCAAACACAATTTCCATTAAGCCAAAGGCAAGGAGTAGCATGCACAAATGAGCCATGATACAGGGCCATATGAAATACGAAGTATACAGGGACAAAGGTAGTATGGGACATATGAAGCCATGATACTTTCTCACCCTCTCTAAAAACAAAGCCGCGATCTACTATTGTTCTACCAGTTCTTTAAGAATATCCCGACATTGCATTTTCATAGGCAATCCTAGCTTTATATTTTTGGGGCTCACACCATTTAAACAAACATAAATTTATAGACCTTTTCTTTAGTTTCAGACACAATCAACTTCAATAGGAGCTTGACTAAAAAATTCAAAGTCGGCCATCCACTAAAGTTTGACCAGAACTATCATGAATCACAACGCATACAATGTTCAGGTTCACCTAACAGCTAGCACGGAAAATCACTGCTGCTATCAAGTGTTGCTACAATTTAGTAATTCGTAGTCTTGTCATCGACTGATAAGTACAGAAATCTACTACATAATCATCGCCTCATCGCTTGTAATAGGATAATACCATTTTTCTCACATAATGATCTAGTTTATAAAAGCAAGTGTGTGAACAAGATCTTATTTTCATCAGAGAGGAAACCTGCTCCTGATCACCATAGTTTATCATATCCAACATCTCTAAAGTCTTACCAAACATATAAAACCTAAGGCTTATAGAACACTGGACTTTAAGACTCTAAAGCTTCATAATATAGAATTTTAGTGTCAAAAATACGCTTACCATTACAGCATTCAACCTATTTTTTCATTTCGTTTTTATTCTTGTTGCCTCCAACAACTGGTCCTGTACAAACAGTGGTTCAGAGATGGACTACAAAATTTACACCTACCTTGGCTACTCCTTTCCAATATCAATATCAATATCAAAATATCAACGAGTACTTAAAATCCATACAGTCACCAAATTTCCAACACAACTTTTCACATTTTCATCAAATTTTTTTTCCCTATACTTCAAAACACAATCACAACAGGAACAGTAAGAGAGCACCATGTACCAATTCACAGAGAGCCTCACGTTACATCTATAGTGTAGAAAACAAAGACTTCCACATTAAAAAACTCATTATTTTTCATATCATACACTAGAAGATGCTCAACAAGTTGGTTGATATCCGTGCAAATAAATCATAGCTTTAAAACCAGTAAACATCCAAATATCAAAACAAAATGAGCGAAGAAGGTAGAGAGCTAACAGTAACAACATACCCCGCTGTTTATCGTCTTCCACAAAGCACCTCCTCCAGAATCAACTACATACATCCCAGCTATCAAAATACTGCACAAATAAATAAAAAATGGATTATATAAAAAGAGAACGGAATTTGAACATACAGGCTTACACCACCACAAACAAACTCAAAAAAAGAAGGACTAATTACCCGGCAAAAGTAGCATGCCGCGCGAACTCCCGAGTGGAAAAATACCTAAACAACCGCTCCAACGGAACTCCGCCGGCACCAGAAGCAGCTCTTGCAGAACCGTAACCCTCGTAACCGCCGGTGCGATACCTTCCAGAATCGTAATAGCTATTGCTCCTTGGCGGGTGACTGGTGCGGCCGAGATTGTACCGAGAACGCTTGGCGTCGTCCGAGAGAACGTCGTAGGCTTCGGAGAGGCGCTTGAATTGGGCGGTGGCGGCGTGGCGGAGATGGTTGGGTGAATTGGTGTGCTTGTCGGGGTGGAATTGTATAGCCAAATCCCTGAAGGCCTTCTTGATTTCTTCCTTGCTCGCGTTCCTCTGAACGCCCAGCACCTTGTAGTGATCCATCGCTTCTTCCCGGCAGGTTTCTCCGCACAAACACAACGCTCATCGTGGTTTTCCGGTGAGCGTTTAAACCATTTGGCCTTCCTCAATTTTTACTTTTTCAAACAATCTCACGGTTTCTACTCATGACACGTTGGTCATGTACATGTACAGGATCATTTTTTTATAACTATATCTTCATTTTATTTAAAATCTCTTTTTATTTGGGTTCAATCGATTTCATTTTTCAAATTTACCTTTTTTTTTATCTTCAGTATTAAACCCATTTAGAGTGCGCATAAACCCTGTCCACCGCCCATTTTCCACCGTCGAAGTAATCTTCCCGCGCCGGTTCAAAGTGGAGCCGTAGCTCTTGCAGCGGTGCCGCCCAGACCTCTTCTCCTCTCCCTAAACTGTAACTCCGGGCGCTCTTACTCCTTGGCCGGAAGCTTGTCGAGATTCCCCTAGCATTTCAATACAAACTCATATTCTGTAGTTGGAGACTTGGAGGTAATTTCAGGAGTTTCTTGGATGCTCATGCATTATGTTTGCAGTTGTTTATAATGATTCACCCTACTAAAAAGCGAGTGTCTTTTTTATATAATTTGTAGGTTTTGTAGCTTAAGTTTGTGTTATTTGTTGAGTATGATGATTTCTGAGAATTTGAATGACGGTGATTTTATAACATGCTGCTCAAAAAGTTGTTTCAGATTGCATTGTCGAATATGTTTTGAGCTCTGAGTTCGAATAGCAACTTGGATTTTTGTCCAATTGATTTTCCCTTATAAATATACAGGTCTGTGCAGTCAGTTTGCACTTTGTAGAAGGATAGAAGAAAGGATGAGTGGGACCTCAATTGTCTTGCAGCAGTTATTGCATACTTCTCTATTTTCCCACCATTCTAGGCCTTCTAAAGGTTTGTCACTCTTTCATGTTATACAGTATTCTGCTTCTATTATACACGTGTTCTTTTATGTTGCCAATATTATGGATTTCTTCATCCTGTTTGACTGCTGTTTTGTATTCATCACTCATTATTCTGTATACATGCGAATCCTGTTTAAGAGGTAGTTGAATTCATTTTGCGAATATAATTATTTTCCTCTCCTTAAGTTCTTTTAAAAAAAGGCTGAATGGTCACTTTGCCGAGGGCAAAGTATGACAATTTACCTGCTCATTAATCAGTTACAAGTATGTTGATTAATGGTTTATTTTCAAAAGCTTAGGTTCCATCGAAGATGTTGATTAATGATTAGTTAGCAAAGACTCCATATACTGTAACTACCTACATTTAGATTTGAGCATCATGTAGTATATAGAGCTTCACGTGGTATAGTTTTTAATTGAATTATGTTTATAATCTTGTTTTCCATATATTGCCACTTACAACTTTCTCTTCTGTCCATAATTTAGATACTTGGTCCTCTGTTGCATTTATAAGTTTGATGTTATTTACAGGTTTGTTCTTAGTGCCCCAAAAGCTCCTTATACCTTGCTTTTGCAAGCATATACAGACTACAGCTTATGATTCTGTTGTGCATGGAAGCTATGTACCTACAGAAGAGACAGAGCAAAAAAAAGACCTGGAGGTATTTCCTCTTACTCGATACCAATAAGTGATAAAAGTTATAGTCTTTAATCCTACTCTCCTCGTAGTACACAATTCTTGACCTGCCTCCGCTTTTTCAGGAAATTAAACCGACTCCAACCGAAAGTATTGGCGCATTTCAAAAGCTTCCCATGGTTATGCCCTCAGTTGATATCTTATATTCAGCTCTGCGGAAGGCAAAAAGGGTCTCAGCAACAAAAGGTAATTGATACATGCATTTTGTGGTAATTTGATCAACATGACCTATTGAAACATTTTTCTTGGTTAAAAGGCATTGCTAATGCTGCAAAACGAGAAAGAAACCGAGGTGCTAAGCAACTTGATGCATTCATGAAGGTTGTTTGTTACTGTAATTCCTTTTCTTCAAGTTGTCATCTGAGCACTTTTATCTAAAATCCTTTTTGTCTGCAGGAACTAGCCGTTCCTTTGAGGACATACAAAGAAGCCTTTCCAAACAAGAAATACTTGCACCCATATGAGAGATCATTAGTTGAGTTAACACTTGGAGATGGAAACTATGAAGAGGTACAGTCACAGAAACCTCATGTTATTATTCTTTAATGATATAAGATGTAGTTGTAACACAGGCTCTTCTACCACTGTGTAAAATATAACAAGGTCATTCAACTTTTGTACCCTGTTATGCTTTTACCTTATCTTAAAAATACTTAAGCATGCATTTTGAAGAGTTCAGGATTATGTTTAAACACTTCCATTTTTCCTGTAATAATCAAGTCACAGCTCTACCATGTTATAATCTTCCTTCTTTTATGTATGTCTATTCCCTGTTTACTGCAGGTATTGAGAAAGGTTGATGAATTGAGAAAGAAGGTGAATTCAATTGGAAAAGAACATGCTGCTACTTGTGCTAAGGTTGGGATAAGTCCACGAAATAATGCTAAATGTTCCTGTGCATAGTAAACTTTTACCCCCCAAGTTTTATATATCAGTTTAATATATATCAGGATCATCCTGTTATTGGCAGTATCAGGCACCAATTAAATAACGACACGTCATCTTTAACTAATTTATGATTGGGCCACGTGTTCAATCGTTACCCAGACGGGTTTAGACATTCTAAATTAGGGTTTTAGAACTTTACTAAAAATATCTTAACCAATTAAAACATTACAATTGTACACGTGTCATTATCTTATTGGTGCCTGATAAGGCCTATATCAGGATCATCCGGATGAATGTTATTCTCTTTATATATTCACAAAACTAGTTAGTTTTCTCATCATGCATGCTACTTTAGGAATCCTCAAATAAAACTTATTTAAGTTATGAATCTTGGCAGTCATTAACAAAGCGAGAAGCCGAGGAGCGACTGACTGAGGTAAGCTACTCCCCCAAACTGACAGCTGTTGGAGTCTAGGATCCTTTATTACACAATAACCATGGTTTACTACAGGGAATGAATAAACTTCAAGAATATTTTCATCAGGAGGGAAAAGCTGTTGATGAGTTGCTGAACGTAACTAAGGTAATTTTGAGATGCTTTAGAAGTATAGTTGGAAATAATCTTTCATTACTTTAGTGACCAGTGCTATCCTGTTTCTATGACACATAGATACCTACGAAGTGCTTAGGCTGATCTTGGTTGCTGTAAACATTGCATGTTCATTGAATGTTTTATGGGATATGTGTGATTCAAGTGTGGCTTAATTATTACTGATCTTTAGTAGTTTTCCTCTTGCTATAAGAGTAGAACTTCAAAACAACTGAAGTCTCTCATAGAATCACTCTTGGAACCCTTAGGAGTCACACAACCAATTGCTTAAGGAAAACCTTTATGACATTTAAGGCAGAGTTGCATCACAAGAAGCTTGAAAAAGACAAATTTTCCGCTATAGTATATATGGAGAGCATATCTGTAATGCACTCTATTTCAATAGTTAAAAAAATTAAATACAATTTTAACGTACTTTAGAATGATAAATTAGTTATAGCAACAGCTACTGAGCCATCAACACAGTTATCCCACTAGCATCAGCTCAGTAGTTGTTGCTCTTAATGGCATAATATGCTTTGTGTTTGTTTCTCTGTGTGTGCTCGAGGTTGATCATCTTTATTAGCTTCTAATCCTTAATGTACTGGGCATCAGTAGCTGTGTTGGTATGCATGGTGATCTCGCCTTTCATGCTGGTGTGGATAAGTCAGGCATGTTTTGATCCTGTTTACCTGCAAAAACTAAATAAAGGAGTAGAGGATACATCTAGATAACATGATTACCTGTATTGGTTAAATTACGTTTGGGAAGAATTCTTATATTAAATCTGGTTAACTTCTTCAATGTCTGATTCATGTTTGGTCTATTGGTTATAAACATTTGGGGAATTCACCTTTGAAATCTTATCCGGTCCACATAAATTTATTTTCTATACCTCCCCTTCTTATTTTTTTCCTTTACCTTTTTCTTTTTTTGGAATGCATAGTATATTCTTATAGTCTACAGGTATGGTGCTTCAGTTATTAAATTTGACTTTACTGTTTGCAGAGTTTACGGGCGATGCCGGTTATTAATTTAAAAGCACCAACTCTTTGCCTTGTGGGGGCTCCAAATGTTGGAAAGTCATCCTTGGTCCGTATACTTTCGACAGGAAAGCCTGAGGTAAGCCATAAGAGCTTTTCATTTCAAATTAGTTACATTTAGTTTAAAAGAAAAAGTTTTGGGCCTAGTACGCAGTGGTCGGCTTTCATTATGCTCATCCAGTTAAAAAATATATCTTGTTTCATTTCTTTGTTTTAGTCCAGCTATTATGTTTATTGCATTAAAAAAATTCAACCAATTGATCTCACTGAAAACTGAACTAGTGAGTTGCTTCTATGTTAATTTTGGCCCTAATAATAAGCATTGTATTAAGTAGTTCCATTCTCAAACATTTAGGTTACATGCATTTTTCAATTAATCAGATGAGATCAATGCCATAAAGAATCCCTACAACCTTCACTGGCGGTTTTAATTGAAATTTTAATTTATCCTAATGAGATGAGATAAGTAATGTTTAGTTTAAAGTTTGGAAAGAGGGACAGGATGTCCCACAAATAAGTTAAGCATGTATACATGAACATATAGAGAGCACATTTTTGTGGAAAGTGAGTAACTTTTTTTAAAAAATTGCAGCTAGTGGTGATTTGACATTAAATTGTCGAGTACATTAGGTATGGCAGGGGGTGCTAATTGAGATCGTCAATTCGCGAGTACTCGAAACTCGACTCGCTTCAAAAGCGAGATGATCAAAGGAGGTACTCGACTGGATAGACTCGCGAGTAACTCGATAACACAAATATGGTTGTTAAAATTGATATTTAATTCATTAACATGTTTATAATACAATCATTTTGTGTGTTTTTACATAATTTATACTAGTAAATTCATATTTCATGCAAAAATTACTTTAAAAAATTTATCATATTATCAATTATTTATGACTTTGCTTGAAAAAAACTTAATCGAAATAACTCGTAACTCGACTCGAACTCGACTCGAACTCGATAAAAATTAGTGATAGCGAGTTGAATTCGAGCGGTACTCGAACCGACTCGCTCGATAAGCACCCCTAGGCAGGACGGTGGGAGCAACAGTAAAATGAAAAGCTCTTACTTTTTCACTTTGTAAATGTGATTGTTAGAGTTGTAAAAACTGTGATGCCTATAGGTATTTAGAATATTGGCAGCCAAGGATTTGAATGTAGTATGCAGGTAGTAGGAATGAGAAGTGAGATTATGTGTGGAGATACACTAAGCCACACTAATGGATAAAGAATGCGCTAGAAAAAACTAGATAAGGCTGTTTTGACATTCAAAGAAGACCTTTTGATAATTTGATATGGCCCGTGGAATGAAGGGGGTGCAGAAGAATGAAGAAGTTAATGCTCATCTCAATGTTACTATATTATGTATGGACTCAAAGAAACAACAGGATTTGGCAGCAAAAATTCCTGACTGTGGTAGCTCAATAGAAATAGAGGTCCTGATCTATGGTGAGGGGAAGATTAATGCAACTTTTTTTCAGTGGCTAGTGACTAGTAGTTCCTTAATAGTACTAGCTAGTTTCTCTGATTTGTTCTGGTTGAGCAGTTGTTTAAACTTGTAAATCGGCAATTGTCTGAGCTTAATGGAAAATACCCCTAAAAAAAGGGGGAGAAGGCTAAGAAACTTTTGAAAGCCCATGCATAAAATCTGATGAAAGGACATGATATATAAACTTTCTTGAGAAAACTATGTGTTTTGATTAGACATGGAAGCTAGTAGCAGCCCATGTTGGCAGCTATTATTTTTCAAGTCAGTACCTCATTATATTTGTTAGGTTTAAGATTGTATGATATATGATTTTTTTCAAAAAATTTAAAACCGTCATGTGATGGTTGATTTTGGGGACCCTTAACAGCAAACTTTTTAATTGATTACAAGCACACCATTTATTTCACTTTTTTTTGTTATAATGTGATGATATTCTTAACGTGATCTTTTTATTGACTCAGATTTGCAACTACCCTTTCACAACTAGAGGGATTTTAATGGGCCATATTAATTTAAACTACCATATTTATCAGGTAGGTTAATATTTGAAATTCATGTTGTCCATTTTGTTCAAGCTTTGATACTGTATCAATTTCTTACTCTCTTCTTTGAGTTTAGGTCACGGACACTCCTGGTCTTCTTTGTAGATGTGATGGTAAGAATAATCTGTTTGTTTCAATCTCCTTGGTATTTACCCAGCAATGATTAGTCTTTGTTATTTCATATGTGAATAAGTAAGTGTCGCCTGTGAACTCTGAAGATGTTTCAACTTTTTTTGTCTAAAACTTGCAGAAGAAAGAAATAACTTGGAAAAATTGACACTGGCCGTACTTTCTCATTTGCCAACAGCTGTACTCTATGTACATGATCTATCTGGAGAATGTGGAACATCACCCTCTGATCAGGTATCAAAATTTTCGGTGTGGCATGAAATCTTGGCAAACACTTTTGCTAAACACTTTTGCAAAAGAATATTTCAGGATTTGCTAAACACTTTTGGGAAGCTCTTTGATTTCAGGAAGATTGCTTGTGTTTTTGCAGTTTATAATCTACAAGGAAATGAAGGAAAGGTTTAGCGATCATCTTTGGCTTGACGTTGTATCCAAATATGATCTATTGCAAGAGACTCCGGTTCTTTTCGTCACTGAAGATGCTAGTAAAGATGATGATGAGCTAGCAGCGTATCGTAGACACGGGCCTGATGGAGCCATCCGAGTATCAGTAAAAAGCACCATGGGCCTTGATGAGGTGATATTCTGTCTCGGTTCACTTCGTTATTGTTTACATGTTTAAACATGCTAGCAGGGAAGAAATCAGGAGGCGATGCCAATAGTAGCATAAATTTTAACTTTGCTTCTTAAAAGAAGATTAAATTAACGAAGGTCTCATATGTGTGATTGTGCATCAAATTAGATTGACACATTTGGCGCTGGACTACCTCAATTTAGATGTTCTCATTGTAGTTCATTATAGTTTTCTGGAATATGCGGTTGATTATGCCTGATCTAGATCTGCCTTTGTGCCTCAAATTGTCAATTACTAACTACCTTTGTGATATGCTATCTAACTATCACTATGTGTGTTGGTAATTTTAGCTGAAAAGAAGGGTGAATGAAATGCTTGCTACTCAACTCACAAGGATTCGGAGGAAGAAGAGCGACCCAGAGAAGCTTGGAAGTCCACAGTTGATGTCAACACAAGAGAGGCCCGGCGAATTATGACCATTTATCAGTGTGCATTTTTTTTTTTTTGCTAATTGGATGATAGCAAGGTGCCGTAGATACAAAGCACAAAACAGGATGTTGTGTACACCAAAGCATTGAATAAAACTCTACAATAGAATTGCAAAACAGTGTACTCCCAATCTAGTAGACACCTTTTGAAAAGAATGGCATTGAAAAGTTTTAATTTCCTCAATACCTTGATGTTGTGAATATTGATGTCTGTTTGGAAGCCATTAATACATGGCGTTTTGGCTTTGTTGGATAGTACTGTAGCATTATTTTATAGTTGCCTGTCTTCTGAAAAGATTTGATACTGACTCCAGATGGATGCTCTAACTGGAACTGTTACAACAAATGTTGCCTGTCTTATAATATTTCTTTGAAGCTACTTCATTCAAAACTTGAATGCAAAAGGTTCCTGGAAGTGCTGTCGCAACATTGAACTATACGGCGCTGGCTCTGGAATTATTTTCCCCCTCAAAACTTTGAGCTAATGTTTGTTGTATGCATTTTGGTTTCTCTTCGTTCTTAGTGGGAAAAAGAGAAAGAAAGGGAAGCATGAAGGCACAGTCTGCACATATATGAAATTGAAACTTCAAGGAGCATACATAGAAACAAAAAAATGAACAGAAAACTATATCCTGGTACAAAAAACTATCATGCATCATCTCAAGATGTTAATAACTACATGCAAAGTGTCTGAAGTTTTCAGTAGAGGCAAAAAAGAAACAAGCAAACACAATGAACACAATCAACTAAAGCCCAAACACCATGACAGGGTAAGAGAAGACTTCAACAATAACCAAAAGATGATTCAAAAATTAAGAGGAAAATCCTTACACATACCAAAACAAAGGACTGAATTCTCTGTCACACTATTCATATCAATTGCATGAAACATAAAATAAAGTCACAACGAGAACAAGAAAGCCATAAGGTGCTACAGAGATACAGTCATGATGCAGCCATGGAAATTGTAAAGAAACTACACCACTTGGCATGAAGAAGCTCAACCAACGTACAGTCTAGCGGTGGATGTTAAGCATATCCTTTGCTTCATCCTGCTCATTTATCAAATCTTCAGTTGCATACTTACTGAGGAGTTCCTTCTTCTTCTTTTCGACCACCATTCTCTCAATCTCCTTCTCGTCGGGTAAATGCACGTGTACCACAAATTCCTTCTCTTTCTCCTTCTCTTTTTCCAACACCATCTGCCTCTCCTCTTCAACTACATCTTCTTCCTCCTCCCGTAGGATTTGTCGTGCCAATCCTACTTCCACAACTTCCCCACTCTTCACACTTAGCCTTGCCTTCTTCTTAATTTCCTGTTTATGCATCCATTCGTTAACTGCTTCAGCCTGCATCATCTCCTGCGCTGGGGCCTCCAGCTTTACCAGTATCCCATCCTCATCATCACGATACCCGTAGTAGCTCGCATCAATTCTCTTGTAAATGTCATACCTAATGAATTTTAAAAACAGTCAGTACAAAAGGAACTAAAACTTTAAAGACTAAAAGAAACTCTATATTCAGTATAAACAGACCAAATACTTTACCTGGTTTTCCTCTTCCGCAGCTCAGGCGGCTTATCGAACAATTCCTTGACGCCGGGAAGCTTCCTAGCCGCCCCAAAGTAGCGATAACCAGGACCGCGGCCGCCGGGGTTGGGGACATCGACGATATTCCCTTCCAAATCAGTCATCTTGGCTGAATACTTGGTATAATTTTGCCCGCCGAGCTCCACAATCCTCTTCTCCCAATGCCCCTTTTCTCTAATCAGCTTGTTGATTTCATCGTTGAGATCCCTAATCCGGTGCTCACCGAGCCCATCATTTTGAATCTCTGCAACTTTCTTGCCGATGTCGCGCATGATTTGCTGGCGCCACTTGTCGGCGTCAGCTAAATCCCGGCACTCCGAGGCCAAGTACGGCCGCCGCTCCTTGGGCTTCTTCTGCTCCTCGTTCTTCATGGTGATGAACCTGTTGAGCATGGACTGCGCTTTCTCTTCGTTTCTCGCCATGGCTGACCTCCGGACTGTGAAGATTCCGATAGGGTTTTACAGTTTGGGGGAAAATTTTAGGGTTCTTCCTCTCTGGGTTCTTTGAAGGCCACGGGAATAAAGAATTTTATGCTTAAATGCTCAGCTATTTATCCGTTTGCGGTGTTTTCATTTTCTAAAACCGAACCGGATTAACCGGTACGAAGATTTATTTTAATGGAAAATGGGCTTTTCGGTTTTGGATTAGGAAATATTCAACATAAAAAGGAGTCTTGGATTAGGAAAAACAAAATATATATATTATTTAATTCGGATGGCCCGTATTTCACCTCCCACAGCCTGATTCTATTATACTTTATAAAAATGTAGAAATTCGCAGCTAGTATATATCAAAACGGATTATTTAAACGAAATTATTCACTAATGGGAGGATTTAAGCAAGAGATGATAGGAGATGAACTCCTACTTCAATCTAACAAAATATTTCATCTAATTATTTTTTGAACGGGGCTAAAATAATAAGAATGATACATGTAGAATCAAACAAAATAATAAAATAATCTTGGTGGATATTAATCTTCCACCCCACTCGTCATTACACTTGAAGTTAGTCTGGGAAATGAAAAAAATTAATCCTCACCTTTCACGAAATTGACAAAAAGTAAAATTATTAATGATGTAGTCGATGTTAACTTCAGTTACATAAAAAACATGTCAATGGAAATAGCTGATTTCAATAAAAATCTTAACAGTACATAAAAAATCAGTTGCCATATGTAGATGGGAGACCAAAGAACTACCAAAAAACAGTAACTCGTAAGTAAGGGGTTAAGAAATATCATGAAATTAAAGATAAATCTCAATGTGAATAGAGGAAACTCTTGAAAGAAGAAGGCCTATTGAAAGTTGAACATAAGAATTAAGACATTACCATAAAATCTAGCTTCAATCAAATTCAAAGGGCCACGATAAGAAGACCTGGGAATATGATTTAAGGCGTTCGAATTCTATCATATATTTTAATTACATATGCAACTGAAGTACCACTGATAAGCCTTTGTTACAATTTGTCGGCACACATTTCCAGAATTATTACAAATTAAGAGCCATTCATATAAACTCAATAGTCACCTCTAAGTCATATGAGTTTCCAGAAAGAACTAAAAAGTAAATTTATAGATGGGAGACCAAAGAACTATTAAAAGAAGTAATACAATGCGTAGGGGTCAAGAAATATCATCTAATTAAAGATAAATCTCAATGTGAAATAGAGGAAATTTTGAAAGATGAAGGCCTACTGAAAGTTGCACATAAGAATAAGACATCACTTCAAAATCTACCTTCAATCAACTTCAAAGGCCCAAGATACGAATACTATGAATGTTATTTAAGGTGTACATAATTACAATGGTCTTGTTCAATTCACTCATCCACGAATCTAGAAGAAGACAAGGCATTTAAAGAGAAAATTACAGTGAAGAAAACAAAGTGTTATTACCTTAATGTCATCCTTAATAACTTTCGATCCATCTTATCTTCATTCTTGTTATTGGTGAAGCATAACACGCATGGAGATTTTTGGTGAACAATTTGAAATTAAAAATGAATTTGTTAGAAAAGGAGTTTATGCACATTTAACATAACTAATCTGCGTGAAACTTACTTTTCCTAATCGCGCCTTTTCCTTAACGGTGCAAAATGGCACATTCAATTTTTTTGCTTAATGGTTCCTAAGGTTCAATCAAGTCCCATAAATTGTCATTAGATCTGTAGTTGAACCTTGAACCAGAAATCGTCTGAGCCATTAATCATTTTAGCCTATCATATTCATAGTTTGCTTTTAGTTCACGTCCCTTTCCTTGCATTTTTATATTATTATTTTGATGTGACGTTGTCGGTTTAATTAATCACTGTAGATTCCAACGTGCCTTGATTCTAATTAATTTAAGAGATCTAAAGGTGTTTTGTTCTAATTCATTAATTGATTAATTCTATGGATGCTAATTCATTAATTAAGCGCTAGTAATATGTGGATAAGGGTATCCGTTTTTGCAACTAATCTCATTTTCTCTGTTTTTGAAGCATGCAAAGGTGGATTTGCGAGGGTATTCGGTTGTTCCAGAACTGGAGGTTGTCTAGTGTCTCTAGTACCCGTGGAGGTTGAAATCACCGGAGGCGTTCGCCGCCATAATCAATCAGAGTGGTGCGGATAATATGTTCCAGTTCTTGAGGGATGAGGTACATTTGTGTTTGTGTTTTGCATTCCGCTGAATTTGGGATGAAAGTTGCCAAAATGATTTGTTTTAATATTTTGAAGGTGCATATGCCGCCCGATAGTGCTGGTCTTGTTAAACGTAAGTTAGGGCCAGTTCCGAGGAACATGAATGCATGCACAAGGCATGAGGCCATGCATTTGTTTGTCACCATAACTATGGTTAGTTATCCTTGATTCTTCTTCTTAAGTAATTGTTATTGTTATATGCTGTGATTCATTGTTTTGCAGGTGCAAAGAGTCAGGATCAAATATTTCAGGGGAAACACCCCACCTATGGATAAGAATTTTGGTGGGGTAAGGTCCACAGTGGCAAAGAATTTTGGAGATGAATCAAATGATGAACACTTCATTTTTTGAACCCCACTCACTGCCCATGTCCACCACATCAAGATCAATGAGATGAATCATAATAATACCAAAACAAATTTATCATAGATTGCACAGCTCCTCAATGAGCTGAGTTACATAATTCAACCCAAATTTAACAATTAATGGCTTTGGGCTCTCTTGAGAAGTCTTTGCTTCTCCGCCATTTTCTCTTCTGGCATGTATTTAAGGAGCAGTTTGAAAATGTTTGTAGCTGAAAGGTGAAAGAAACACACTCAGCTAGATTGGAAACTATAGAATAGAGAGAATCAAAATTAAAAAAAATTGAGTAGACGATGAATTTTAAATTGTGATACGCACTCGGATGTGATCTGCCTCAAACTTTGCATAATGCGCAATGCGGTTTAGATGCGACCGCATCCAAAATTCAATGCGGTTCCTCTTCAATATTTATATGTAAATAAATTCATAACAAATTCAAATAAGTTCATCAGTTCAAATAACCAAAATATAAATTTAGAATCCTAAACATTCAACCAAATAGCAAATAAAAAGTTTTCAGACTCCAAAAACATACAAAAAAATCAAATCAAAATGAAACAAACACAATTAGTTCTTAAGAATCATCAATCATCAGAAAAGTCTTCATCATCATCATCAACGAGCATCACAACATCCCCAACTCCCCCATCTTGTCCAATATCTTGTTCTTCCTCCTCCATATCCTTTTCATCAACCAAAGTAAACCTTTTTGGTGTGGGGTTTGATGAGCTAGCTCCAACAATATTTTTTGACACTCTCGTATTGCGAGTAGGCTTATCTATCCCCGAATCTCATCTCACACCATTCCAAATCAAATTTTCTCTTGAAAAAACCACATCATCATCATCATCCATAATATCAATCAACCATCTATTGCTTTTCATCAATATCTTCCTAATTTATGGAGTCATTCATATCCTTGCTTTGGCTCGTTGGTTATTAATGACTTAATTTTCTACCATTAGCTTTAGCGCTTTGAGTTTGACTATTACAATATAACATTTTGATTGATACAATCTATACTATACTTTAAAAGAGGATGAATTATAATTTTCTAAGAATTTTGAATTATTTTTAGGATTAATGAGGAATTGACACATCAGCATCTTATTTTCCCTTTTACAAATATTATTATTTACTTTTAGTTAGACTAATAATCCTACCTTTAACTTCCACTTAATGATAATGCATTGATTTTTTTAAAACGTTTTTTTATAAAGAAGAAATGGTTGAAAGAATTAAAAGTGGCTTAATTCACCATGTTAAACATCTATACTATACTTTAAAAGAGGATGAATTAGAATTTGCTAAGAATTTTGAATTATTTTTAGGATTTATGAGGAATTGACACATCAACATCTTATTTTCCCTTTTACAAATATTATTATTTACTTTTAGTTAGACTAATAATCCTACCTTTAACTTCCACTTAATGATCATGCATTGATTTTTAAAAAACGTTTATTTATAAAGAAGAAATGGTTGAAAGAATTAAAAGTGGTTTAATTCACCATATTAAACATCTATATCTATACTATACTTTAAAAGAGAATAAATTAGAATTTTCTAAGAATTTTGAATTATTTTTAGGATTAATTAGGAATTGACACATCAGCATCTTATTTTCCCTTTTACAAATATTATTATTTACTTTTAGTTAGACTAATAATCCTACCTTTAACTTCCACTTAATGATCATGCATTAATTTTTAAAAAACGTTTATTTATAAAGAAGAAATGGTTGAAAGAATTAAAAGTGGCTTAATTCACCATATTAAACATCTATTTAAATAGTCATTATCTATTAGTATAGTATATAGTACTCTTCAAAACAAAAGAAAAAATTGATGATGTGTCTTTTTACAATTTTTTGGATCTATAGTACTTTTTTTAAAAAAACAATTTGTATCTATAGTACTCTTTAAAGTAAGATGATAATATCTGACGCGTCATTTTCTAAGCATTTTGAGTATTTTTTACAATCAACTACAATTTATCTTTTTGAATTTTTTTAAACTTTTTATTCCACTTTTTCTTAAAATTTCTCCACTGATAACGTGAAAAACTGATGCATTATTTTTTTAAATAAACTGCTCTTTAACAAATATGCTCTAATTACTCCAATTACTCCTTAATAAATCTGCTCTAAATCGTTTTCTGCTCCTCTTTCCCAAAATTTCTCCAGAATAAAGTGAAACATCTATATATTAAATTCCATATATTTCAATTACTCCTTAATAAAGCTGCTACAATTATGGACTCATATGTTTTCACAGCAAACCTTTCCAAATTCTCTACACCTTTTTCATTAGTCATCTCTCTATAAATTATGTTCTCTAAATTCTGGTAAAACATCCCTCGGGTATGTATGTCTTGCTTAAATTAGTTTGTTTGTTGTTTAGTATGTGAACGATTTACAAAATATCTCAAAATATTGAAAAGATCTTTTTCTTCAAAATGTGATCCATATGTTTCTGCATGAAGAGAAAGGTGTATCAATATTATTGATAAGAAAATATCTTCAAAATGAGGACGGAGTCTCCTTATTATTTCTTTTACGAGTTTTTATCATTTACTTTGCATGTTTAGTTATTCCTTCTTCTCTTTTTCATTGTAATGATTTGTTCCATATTAGCTCTTGGTTTTTCTGTTTACAGTAGTTGTGGTTTTTTAAAGCTACGAACGGAATTTTGTTATGTTTAAAATTAGTTAACAGTTTAAAAGATATGTTACATTTTTCTGGAATTCTTTTACCTTTTTGCTTCTCAGTTTTCATATGTTTCCAATTTATGTTCTACGACACAGCTTTGCTGCCAAGTTAATCAACATTCTGTTACTAAGAATCAATTATTACAGATATTTTAACAAGTCATTTCAATTCAAGTTGATTAAGCTTACCTCAATTTATTTTTCAATTAGAAAAGGTTAGCTGATTTTTCTTTCATTATCACCATAAATCACCATAATTGTCTCTTTATTATATTTATTACGACAAATCACATAATTAATCGTATTCATCACCATAAATAGCTATATTTGTCTTTCATCCAATAAAATGTATTAATTATCAATTTTGTTTTTATTAACATTCTCACATTGTGAACATTTTGAACATTTAGACCTATATCGGAAGAATTCAATCAATTTAATATAATGACATGGTAGGTAATATATTTGGTATATTGGAGATATATCATTAGTGAGGAATTAAAATGTCATGCACATTCGTATGTAATTTTTCATGAATTAAATTATTATTATTAATTAATATATGCATATGATATTTTAAAATAAATATTCGTGCATCAGCACGAGCATTATACTAGTTGATTGTTATTTCATAATATCATTGGTGCTTCCATGTTAATTGATATTAGTTAGTGTTGGACCTTTTTAATGATAAACATATTAATGATTAAATAGTTAAATACATTTTGTAGCACTTATAGTAAAGAATTAAATAGGATAATCAGTTGTGCGTAGGCCTGACAATTTTTATCCGTTACCCGCATGTAAAACGGGTAATTTATTTTTTACCCATGTGGGTACGGGTAAAATGGATAACTTAAAATACGTGTCAAAACGGGTTGGGTAAAATACGGGTCTAACCCGCGAGTTTACCCGTTTTCATATAACCTTTACCCGTTTTATCCGCGGGTTTTACCCAACCCATATTTTACCCGACCCGTTTTTAAACAGGTAAAAAAGGATCATACTCATATTTTCATATTACCCGACCCATATTTTACCCCTATACCCGTTTGCCAGCCCTAGTTATGCGACCCACATAATTGAATACCCAAGAACGATAAACACGGTATATCTATCTATACTATTAAAACAACAACTTCTTGAAAAGTCAAACCCTCTCTCCTTGCGCCACGTCAGCTTTCAAAGCCTTCCATATCCTTGCTCCACATCAGCTTTCAAAACATTTCTAAAATAGACACGTATTTTACTTTTATTTTTATCTTCATGAGGCTTTTTTTAATTTTCCGTCCCTTCACTTTTCCGTCACTTTGCAAGGGCCGCTCCGAAAAACCTATCGGGATCTCGCCAGAATCCCAATCCCTCCTCAAACCCTCACTCCTCATCCCAATCCATCGCCCTCTTCGCAATCTCCTTCCTCTACATCTCATCGGAGCCCTTCCAACTGCTCGCTATCTGGCTCGCAGCGTCCCTCCTCACCGGCCCTTCCGCTTAGGCGAGCCTCACCGCCGACGAGGGCAGTTTAAGAAATTTTCAGGTGGGTTTTTAGAGAAAAGGATTGACAGCGAGGAAAAGAAACAGACCGTTGGAAGCTGTGAAATTGGTGGCGGAGAAAGTGGCCGGTGCTTGGGCAGGTTGTCGACGTCGCGAATGCCGTGGTAATCTCGAGATTTTTATTCATCTTCCTCGAATAATAGCAATCTTATTCATCTCTTCTTCAATACTCCTATTCCAATTTATCTTTTCCGTTTTTAATGACTTTGATTAAGCCCTTCAATAATCGATTATGGTACTCATACTGTCCCACCGTACGTGTTTCAGGTTTTAGCCAGCCTTTTTCTATTTGATTGATGTTGTAAGTGATCAGGGAATGATTATTTTGCTTCCACGTTGATGCAGAGACAAAGGTCAAACTCAAGCTCAAACTAAAACAGAACCAAAAGGCTTTCAGGTAGCCGCTCGGCGATACCATGAAACCTTTGGGGTGGTGGCTAATGCTGGTCGGTTTGGTTCGTATTTGTCGACATGTGGGCCCTCGGCCTCACCGTCTTCTCCAAGCACACGAGTTTGTTCACCATATTTTTAATGGCTGCTTTCATTCACTGCTCTTGATTGTGTTGTTAGTTTGTGTCCAAATGTAGTTCACCTACGAAATCTGCTTTCTCGGGTTTTGATTTGTTTGAATTAGATTGTTTTATTGCAAGTTGAAACATAGATCCCAAGTGGGGAAGATCTCTTTGTTCGTGGCTTTTGTTGGATGCAATTTAAAGTTAAGTTCTTTAATTGGGATTTAGTTTCACGGTTCACTGCATTTTGCCTGATTTTGTTGTGCATGTTGATGTTACTGCCTTCCAGTGAAAATCATGTATGCCACCACAGTGTTTGGAAAATGTTTCACTCTTTTGTGTCTCTGAAATGACCAGGAGAGTTTGGTTAGTGGAAGATTAGGTTTAATATTTCAGAGAAAGCTTTTCTTTTTCTCCTTTTAAGGAAAAGTCTAATGTAAAATGGAGCCTCTGACTGTTACAAGTTGTTGGTTATAGTTTATAGCCTCTTAGGGGTGTACTCATCAAAAAGATTGCATCTTCATAGATCAACACCAGACGCTATTGGCCACGAGATGTTAGTATCTGGTATGTGATGATATTTTCATGTTTTCTTTGTTAGTTTTTTACGCTTCTTAGTAATGTGTTGTTCTGTTTCGATGCTTATTTGATTAGGGTCCCTCAGATGGAGTCCTCTGATTCGAAGCTACAGGTAAATGTTTTATTCTTTACAATAAAGGTTTGTTTTTTTTGTAATGAAACCCTTTTTCTGATTAATTTCTGACTGCCATAAATAATCTTGACAGTCAACGTCATCTTCTAAGATATCCTCCGGTTAATGGTTTTTAAACGGTCACTATTTTTTGGCCATTGCAGGTGTTAATTTATAAAAGACTAATACTCTCCAGTAAGAAGAACGCTTCAAGTTGGCTGAGTAAGTAATGTTCCCTACATCGTTTTCCATTCCCGTGCTCGACAAATTTCCCGATTTTCAAAGGTTCTCCTGCACATTTTCTCTGTCCAAGATCTCCATCTTTCAGTGTAAGCTAATTATAGAGATATGTGATCAGAAGTTCAATCTATTGTTTAACTAGCTTTAAAGGTGCCCTTATGTGTATGTACAGAACAAAGTGTTGGTAATTTTGGTGATGCAGGTGCCATATTTTGAGTTATTTTGATGCCTGCTGGCTCTATTTTGTGATTCTTAGGAAGGTTTCACCACTGCCTTAATTGGGTTCAACTTTTGTTCTTTTCAAGCTTTGCACTATTTTTAGCATAATTGTACAATGATCTTTTCAAATTCTTAAAGGCACTGTCAGTGTTAGAGTCGTGCAAGAGCTGTTTTAAGTTTGCATATATTAAAACACACCCCTTTCCTTCTTATTTGATGCAGACATTAAAGATGTTTTTAAAAGGAAGTAAAAGCAAATCTACCAAGTCGGATATGGTCTTTTGCATTTTCTTAACGACATACATTTTATAGTTATTCGTTTTATAGCCAAGGTATGTTGAGCTTCAAAAGTGACATTTTTTATAAAAAATCTTATGTTTTTGTAGCGCTTGGTATGGCTCTGCTGCTAACTCTTCTGTTCAGTTTATTGAAACAGAGATGGGTATGTAATTAGTGATGGGTTGAGTTCCTCGAGATTGGCTTTTCACAGTAGAGTTCTTGGGCAAAATATTGATTACATGGATATTGCTATCCGAGCTCACTTCTGAGAGTGAATGTTAAGGTATTTGTATGCTTTTACAAAGTGTTTCTTTGAAAGGTTTACTCCCACATGTACGATTGTTTTTTGTATGTTGTCTCAGATATGTAGACATGTAAGGAATGATTATTTATACACTTATTATCCATTTCAGTTTGATTGGTTTTGGTGAATGGTTAGAGAGGGATTTCAGTTGTTGATGCTGCTTTGATATAATGGAGATGCTCCTGCTTGATTCTTCGTCATGCCCTCCTTCTGGAATTTGTCTTTTTTTCTTTTCGAATTTTATATACAAAGAAAATGGCTTTATCTCAGTTTGTCTAAAAACCGTGTGAAAAAATATAATGCACCTGCTGGCTGCTACACTATGTATAATATATGTTCGATGCACCATTGCACTGTACCGTGATAACTCAATATTTTTAACCTAAACTGATGCATTTGAAATGTCATAGTGTACCTGTAATAAAAACTTTGAACTTGATTGTACTGTACAGTTTAGAAGCTTTATGCTTAGGGTTCATGTTCTAGGCCGAGGTTCAGCTTACCTGCTTTAGTTGGGAAAATGGATGAGGATGTTAATTTGAATATTTCTTTAGCTGCTCACTGTATGATGGGTGGTTGTTACTCTTAAGTTCTTTTATTTTATTTTCAATGTTCATTCAGCGCATGGATCGGTGGAGGAGGTGAAACCTGGTGATATACTGAGCCTACTAATTTGTGCTGATGTTCTTGATTTCCCTCTTTGCAAAGTATGATACTAACCTACTCTATGCAAACATTTAGTTGGCTCTTGAACGTTAATTTCCTCTAAAACAGCCCGGCATTTAAGTTGTTCCTGGAATACGTGAAGAAACATGAACAACTGTTATTCGAGGAACCTGCTACTGACCCCAAGGAATCGCCAGCTTCAGCCAAGTCAGTTGAAGGAAGAAAAGTCCCTCCTCATCAGATGGAAAAAAGAAAGATGCCACTGGAGATGAGGAAATGAACAACAACAGATTCGAGGCTCAGAATTAGATAAGGCTTGCACTGATGAAAAATATGGATACCCATATAATATAAGGAATAGCTAAGAGATTCTAGAGCAGCGAGGTTAATGCTAAAAAAAGGAGCCATTCTTGACAGAAAAATTATAATTAGAAGTGCTGATTATTATTGTTTAAAGGATACGAAGTTGATTATTCACTGTGAAAGTATAAATCGTTTTTCTCTTGCCAATAAAGTTGAACATTTGAGAGAAAATCCTAAATTCTATACAAATTGGAAGTGTTGGTTATTTACTTTACAAATAGTATAACTATTTTGAATGTATTTTCTCGAACATTTTGTTGTTTTCCTAAAAATTATATTTTCTTGCTTGGAATTATATCATTTGATTGATGTTTTGTAAATTGTTACTATTGTGGCATTAATTATGGTAAAAAGATCATCATCAATTAGGAGTGGGAAAAAATGATGTTGAACATGTTGCTTAATCGTTTACGTAGGATTTATTAGCTAATTTTTATAATGGTTATCATCAAATAAAGTTTGATTTATTATTATTTTTATTTGCTCATGTATATAATATTACAATTGAATTTTTAAGACTTTAATTATATTTCATAAATTTTGCATGCATATATTATTGATGAATGATATTATTAAATCATTACAACTTTTTTAATCGTTTTTCATGTACTCTATAAAATTTGCACATACACATAAATTGATATTGTAAATAATTTGTAAATAAGTACCGTGCATCGGCACGGGTATCATCTAGTCTATACTATATTTTAAAAGAGGATGGATAAGAATTTTTTCAAATTTTTGAATTATTTTATAACTCACCACAAATTGACACCTCAGCCTAACCATAATTAATTATTTTTATTCTTTTTCTGAATTGCGTGCTTTCTGAAATTTTTCTTTCGCATCTCTTCCCCTTCCCATTTACTACATGGATCATTATTTCTATCCGTTTTGGATAGAAATCAGCAACTTTCAATGCTGATTGATCCTCATCGGCTTCAGTGGATTGAGAGGAGGAGGACGGGGTAGGTGGTGGGACAAGGAGGGGCATGAATTGCTTGGGGTTCTGTAGCAGTTACTCACCCCGAAGGTCCGGATTCCGAACAAAATATCAGCGAAATGGATCTGTTTTCTTGAGTGCTCTCTCGCCGTTTAAAACCCTAAATCCTCTCTGCAAAAAGCTCAGAGAATCTCCATGGCGGATTCCGTGATTTCAGTGGTGAAGGTCAAGGCTTTCTGGCACTCCCAGGTTCACGATGACAAGAACTGGGACGCAAACATGGTACGGTTTTTATTTTGATTTTGATTGTTGTTTGATCCGTATGAATCTGATGTTTGAGAAATAAATTTGATGAATGTGAATGTGGAGAGTGGCCAGTAGCATCCAGGTCAGGTTTTAGTTTTCTGGGTTTTAGTTACTTTAGTTTTGTTTTCTGTTTTGAGGTTATATCACTACTTGATTTTCAATCCCATCTTTTTTTTTGCAGATAATCGATGCTAGTGAGGTATGTGATTTTACTATGCTCGATCTGCTGTTTTATTTCTCCTTTTCGACTTCTTAATTTGATCTGTATCTGTATCAACAGTTAGGAAGCTGCAGGGGACTTCGTCCATTTGAATGATATGCAGCGGTGATTATTAGGCTGTTCGAATTCTGATCGTCATCATTTGGCTAAAATGACTAACATTTATCCGGATAAAACGATGTAGTATAAGTAAACTGATATGCCTATGAGGTGTACTTATGCTTGCTTTTGGTGGTGTTTGTTTCATCAGAGTATGTTAGGAATTATACTTGGAGGAGGTTATCCTCTGACGAAGAAAAGAGGAAAGCCAGCTGATCGACATCCCTGTAAGCAATTGCTTGAACAACAACATCAATAAGTAATATGTTCTCACTCAGTCTCCTTCTCTATGCTGTAGAGTTTGAGTATCGTTCTCTATTCCATGATGTAAGAAATATGTATTATTTGTTAGTTTGGCTCCTCTTTTACTATGCTTAGATAATGTAGAGTTTGAATGGTAATTGCAGGATCTGATTAAGAGAGTTTGCTGAAGAGTTGCTGTCCAATTGTGGCTCCTCCCATAAAGCCGTGTCTATGACTAGATTTGTGTTGTTGCATGACTTTTTGAAATTGGTATTATTCAAATTTTGTTGAATAAAAAGAGTTAATGTTGGAACATTGTTGATGTTATTGCTTACACCTGTTGAGTTAATTCTGCTTTGATGTGTGTTTTTGTAGTAAGACACGTGGTATGTGAGTTGGTTGCAAGATGAAGTCTCGCAGAAGGGTTAAGAGGTGGGCAGACAAGTCCTACGAAAAATCTCATCTTGGTAACGAATGGAAGAAGCCATTTGCCGGGTCATCCCATGCTAAGGGCATTGTTCTTGAGAAAATGTGAGATTTGTTTTGCTGTCTCTGTTACTTCCCTGTTTTGTATGTCCCTTGAAAGTGAAATTGACAAGCTTTACATTTTGCAGTGGCATTGAAGCTAAGAAACGCCTAACTCTGCTATTAGAAAGTGTGATCGTGTTCAGCTGATCAAGAATGCAAAGAAGATTGCTGCCTCCGTGCCCAAGGATGGTTGCTTGAACTACATTCAGGAGAATGTAAGTACTACTGTAAAACTGTTGTTTGATTATGATTATATTTGTTTTGATTCACAATTTAAGATGATGAGCTGCTGCTGGATTGTGTATCCTCTTGGGTTGTAGGACAAGGTTCTAATTGCAGGATTTGGTCGTAAGGAACATGTTGTAGGGGTCCCAGAGTTAGGTTCAAGATGGTTAAGGTTTCTGGTGTCTCTCTCCTTGCTCTCTTCAAGTAAAAGAAGGAAAGGCCAAGGTCTCAAAACCTTCCAGAAGGATATTCATCTCTTAGTTTTTAAGCGTAATTATTTATCTATTAGTTTGTAGTTGAATTATCTTCATAATTTACAAGTTTATATTTTCCTAATTTAAAAGCATGGTTATGGTGCTGTTGATTATTGGTTTTTGATTTGTGTATTTAATCGCCCTTTCTTTAATCCATGAATCGTATAGTTGCCCTTTCTTTAATCCAAGTATTTCATTAAAAATTGTTAAAACTTACCTTGCACCATAACGTCCAGCAAATAAAATATTGTACTTAATCATCCTCACCAATTCTTCATTATTTTTGTAACGTTAAACATAAAATTTAAAACCTGTTTCGTAACGTTCCTTGAAATAAAAACATTACTAAATCATCCTCTCTGATTCTTTATTATTTTTGTTCAAATAATTCATGCACTATTTCTTCTTTATATCCTGCAATTATTTCAGAAAGAATAATCCAACCTTCATTTAAAAACCTCCATCATAACGGTTCCTAAAATAAAAACTCCACTTAATGGTCGTCACAAATGATTTTTAATTTGTAACGGTAAAATTTAATTTTAAAACCTGAATTGTAACGTTCTCTTAAATAAAAACTTGACTTATTCATTATCACAAATTCTTTATTATGTGCTGATCCAATCTCACAAATTGTGCCATAAAAATTGTAAATATTTTCATTCACAGATAATATATGCATACGGAATTTCATATGATATGATAAATGATTAAATTTTTGATACATTTATTTAAATGATAAGAGTTTCACAAAAGTCAAATAAAAAAATAAAATTATATTTTATTAGTATTTAACCAATTGAAACTAATGATTCTCGGTTGATACTAATATTCTCAGAAAAAACCTATTAAAATCCACTCAAAACTAATGCCATTTGTTGTCATTTCATGTCCACTCAAAGAAACAATTGCAATTCAGTTGTAAATTAGTTGATGAGTGCATTAACATAAAACGTTTTATGTGTCTTCCTATGCATCATAGCCATATCAATGTAAATGAATTGATGAGTAAATTAAAACAAAACGTTTTATTTGGTTGGTATTACATAAGGTCCGTATCAATGAATATTTAATGCTGTATTAGTCCACAATTAATTCATACAACCAAAGAAATAAAAATTATGAATTAGTGAATCGTTTATTTCCCTGGTCATATTAATTTGTTATTCATTATGCCTTCTTTTTGTTTTATTTTTTATTATACATTTCTTTTCTTTATTAGTTTTTAACAGTTTTTGTATTTGATTAAACAAAAATTTCGGTCCATTTAAGATTACTCATAAATTATTCACTCATCAATATCAGCTATTTTTTTCCATGTTCGAGTTATAAGACACCCACGCCGATGCACATATATCTATTCAAATTTTTAATTTTATTATATTACTCAAATATAAGTTTTACTTAAAATAATATTTTATTTATAATATATGCATACAAATATCATAAATTTTCTTAGGAGCAGCATGCTATAAAGCTACTCTTACGTCAGACAACTATCAATGAAAAACACTGCATCTCAAAACCCATTTTCATTCATGAACAACTATACGTTGATGTCTTTAGAGTTAAAAGTAGAAATATTGATTAGTGACAATAATGATCAACCAATCCATAGTATCGTTAGTATAATTTATCATGAAGTGTTTCAAAAGATGGAATAATAAAGTTATATAATTTTTTTATTTCTTAGATTCTTGAAAACTTAATAATATTTTAGCGACCAATTTGTTTTTCACCAAAAGGATATTACATTATATTACTTAATTTTCACAAAATAATACTTGGTCAAAATTACTTAACTATCATTACATTGTTTTTTACTAATTTATAATATTTTAAAATTAAATTCCCGTGCATCGGCACGGGACATTAAACTAGTTGGTATAAACATCAATCCAAACACCTCACTCAACCATGCACATATATATACATCAGATTGCATATATCTTTCTTACCTCATCGATACCAATTTGGCTCCAGAACCTGAGAATCAGAGTGAGTAATGCTTTTTGCTCAGCAAGGTAGGTATACTTTGTTCAAGATCAGACAACAACTTAAATTCCGAACCTAGGGTTTTTCTGCTTTGTTTTGTGGTTCGGCTTGCTGGATTTATTCGATTATGATTATTAATAATAGGCTTAGTTTTATAATTGTAGATGAATTTTTATGTACCATTCTCCAGTAAGGCTGGCTCTTGCTTTGCTTTCTTAATTAGTTTGCTATTCAGTTTCATTAAGGTTATATTAGTTTGTTCATTAAGGTGATCTTCTGTGGAATTACCAAGTTTCGCTGCACATATATAGTTGCGGTTTGAAATTGGTTTTAAACACAACCTAAAATAGATGTATACTTATATTGATCTTTTTGGCAAATTAAAAAAGATTACTTTTGCCAATTTCTATTAGGGGAGTTTTTAGGATGATAATACAAAACAAAACAAAACTCTATTATCAATAAAAAATATTACTAATAGAATTTCCAAAAGAGGTGATATCTTAGAAGTCCAACCATCCCAATATTTTTTGATTGTCTTTAATTTAACTAGGTTTTCCACCCCGCGCTACGCGCGGGGTATCATTTTCTAATTCATATTTTGAAGTAACTGGAGTAATCTCAAAAGGTGGGTTCTGCTTCAAATATATGTCAAGGAATTGGAAAAGGTGAGGAAAATAAACTACAGGAAACCACGGCAGCTGCATTTGGAGGACGAGCAATCTGCAGAAAAAGTATCTTTGAGGCATCAGGAAGTCAATGAAAAGAAAAAGGCAGAGGAATATGGATGCTTGACTATGCACTTCAATAGGTGGTGAGTAAATTAGCTCCTACCCAGAGGAGAAAAGTAGCTTTGCTTGTTAAGGCTTTTGAAACTGTTGTCCCACCTCAAGAAGATCGAGTACTTCTTATATCAGCAAAAACAAATGTGGCCATTTAGATTCTCAAACCCTTCAAATTGAAAAGCTTGCAATCAGACAAGGCAAGACATGTTGCTTCCAAATGAAAATTCATTTCAAAGAATCTCTCAGTTGATTCTACTAGGAAAACTGAGCCGGTACCCAACTCTGAGAACTATCATGGTGAGTCAGTCTCTAATACTGATGAACTCCGCAAGGTGAGCATGCAGTGAGTACAGTGATCAGATGATAAGGAAAGCTGATGGCTGATGCAGAGATAGCAATGGCTGATGGCTGATGGCTAATCAGATGATAAGTGAGTACAATGATGGCTTGCTATCTCTCCCGTGATCCTTCACTCTCAGCCACAATTCATCCGCCGGCTTCGACAGATCCGGCCACTGGAGAGGAATTGAAAGTGCGTTCCGAAATAAAGAATGTATAAAAGTTAAGTATGGTATTATCTCATTGGATGCAAAAGGCGGTAACCTAATAAAAGTTAATATAATAATTGGCGATGACGAAAACGTCACTGTAGCATCAAGATTCATGCTTTTATATATAGAAGGATTATACTTGTTTAAATTTGAACATCATTTTTTAATCAACATAAAAATTATTCATTTTTCTATAAAGTTTCTTACTTTTTTACATTATGTTTCATTAAATGTTTAATTTAAACTAAATGAAAGTGTTAATGATTAAATGTATACTGGTAGTTTCTATAGGATAGTTTCTACAGGTGGCTTGAAGTTTTGGCTATGGGGGATGTTAGATAGTATTATGGGCCTAGAGCCCAATGTGTATTAGCCTAGGGTTTAGCTAGGGTTTCTCGCTTTCCTTTTGTACCCTTGTACTGTCTATATTATTGGATATACGAGACACACCTCAGTATCGAGGTTTATCCCTCTAACATGGTATCAGTCGCCGTCGATCCTGAACCCTAAACTTATTTTATTTTTGTTTCACTCGTTCGCTGCTGCTTTGCCATTGATTCTGTCGTAATCGAGATCGTTTTGTATCGACTGTATTAAAATCCACAGTTTTGCTGATCATCGTTCCTTCGTTGCCGCTGGGCTCTCAAATTGCTGTCGCCGCAGGGATTTCGTTTGCCATCGTCATCGGGCTCTCTGAATCCGTCGGAAATTATTGCTAGCGTCAGTTCCGATCGATCGTCGAAGAACTGCAGCTAAGCCGCTCTACAGCTCAGTCGTGAGATCCACACGCATCTATTAGCGCGTGATCACACGCCCAGCAAGGATTCATCACGCGAGCAGTTAGCGCGTGAATACACGCGCTCAGCAGACACCCTTCACACCGTCTCGAGCGCGTGTTTACACGCTCCAGGGTTCACCTCCCGCGCATTGCGCGTCCCATGCTACAGCTGGGGTCCTGCTTTGGTCCTGCTCGCGCACTGCGCGCCTTGGTGCTTGGTCCGAGTACTCCTCTAACTCTTTGCTTTTGTTTTTTTATTATTCCCTCAAGTTGCACCCATTTTCCAAGATTTAGAGTATTTGCTTGCAAACTCATGAGATTAGAGTTGGAATGATTTTTTTGAGCACCACGGGATTGAAGTAGTATTTGCATTTGTCATTTTTTCGGATATATTGATTTTGGTGTATGCACGTTGTGCTGAGGTTTACTTCGGATTTTATTATGGTGAATTTGGCTTTCTTATCTGGAGCGGATCGCTCTGATAGCTGGATCTCAGATAAGGCGAATCGTATGAATAATTTTAATCGTAATTGTTATTCGAACCAATGGATTGTTGATTCTGGTGCTACAGCTCATATGACTGCCAGTCCTCGTTATCTTGGGAATGTAATTCCATACTTTGGTCTACCTATTTATGTTGGTAATGGTCAGCCGATACCGGCGTCTCACATTGGAGAGTGTAACATCTCTGGTTTATCAATTCGGGATGTACTTGTAGTTCCTCAAATTACTAAGAGCTTGTTGTCTGTTAGTAAACTCACTCTTGACTTGCCGGTGAGTATCACATTTATTGACGATGTGTTTTCTATTCAGCATAAACAGACAGGACATATAGTTGGTAAAGGTCGCCATATTGCAGGTCTCTATTATCTGGATACTGGTGATTCTTGTTTTTTGAGCGAGTTGCGCTCTGGAAAGCTCCGGGCCCCTTTTGAGCTATGGAATTCTCGTCTTGGGCACGTGTCTTATGACACCGTTCAGTTGCTGAACAAGAAGGGCCACATTTCAGCCATTTCACCTTTACCTGTGCCTGTTAGTTGCTCCCCTTGTCAGATGGCCAAGAGCAGTCAGTTACCTTTTTCTGTTAGTGATAAGAGGGCCACTGGCCTGTTGGAGAAGGTGCATTGTGACTTATGGGGACCAGCTCCAACATATGCTGCATCTACACATGGTTTTTCATATTATGTTATATTTATTGATGATTTTCACGATTCACATGGTTTTATCCATTACGGCATAAGTGGGATTTTTACGACACCTTCCTTCGCTTTCAGAAGTTTGTTGAGACCCAATTTTCTGTGAAAGTTGAGGTTTTTCAGACTGATGTTGGTACGGAGTTCACTAATCATCGTTTGCAGACACACTTTGTTTCTTGTGGCATTCATCATCAGATGTCCTGCCCCTATACACCTGCTCAGAATGGCCGAGCTGAGCGTAAACACCGTCACATTACAAATACTTGTCTTGCTATGTTATATCACTCCTCTGTGCCGCATACTTACTGGGTGGAAGCATTCTCTTCGGCTGTTTACATCATCAATCGTCTTCCCAGCTCTGTTCTTGGTGGCAGATCACCCTTTGAGACTGTTTGTGGGACTACTCCGGACTACACAGTCTTTCATCCTTTTGGTTGTCGTGTGTACCCGTGCTTGCATGCTGTTGCTGAGAATAAGTTTGCACCTCGCTCTATCCCATGTGTGTTTATTGGTTATAACCCCGGTTACAAGGGTTTCCAGTGCCTCGACCCTACTAGTGGACGTGTCTATTTCTCTCGCCATGTCCAGTTTGATGAAACATGTTTCCCTTATGTCTCATCTTCTGGGGAAAGACCTGTTTCGGATCTGGAGGTCTCCTCATTCTTTTAGCCCGCAGGTGCACCAGTCGACCGTTCGCCAATTGTACCAGCTGAACTTGTGTCGGCTACACCACTTGAGACGTCGTCGCCCGCACCATCATCTTCTAGGTCTTGTTCTCTCTGCCAGTCAGATGATCACTCCCCAGCTCCAGCTACTCCGACTGCTTCTCCACCGGTGTTGGATGTTAGCTTATCACCTCCACCATCTCCGCCATTTTCGTCAGGCTCTCCCCACACTTCTGGTTCCGATTCAGACTCTCCTGATGTACGCCGGACACCAACACTTCGACGACGAACCAGGCTCACGAACTGATCTGCAAGACAAAGGCCCCGGGTGTCCCGGGGATAGACACTCCGACGCTCAAGTCAGTATATTTGCTTAAGGCGTAAAGTATAAAGTATGAGATTAGATGAGAGGTCTACCAAACCTCTTAGGGTATTTATATGACTACAATCCGTAGATTACCAAGATATGTATTTATGGTATGAAATACAACTCTTATGGGAATAGAGGTTGTATTACCATGTATAATAGAAGTGTATTTCAGACATGGTTGTATTACCATGTTTAGGACAGCTGAATTACTATCTTTGAGAAGATGTACATTCCTTGCAGAACATTTATAATATACGCATTCCTTATATGGATTAGGATTGATGAACCCGTGGACCCATCCTCCGCGTATCTCGAGCCCATGACCCTTCTCGGGCCCTGGTCCGAGTATGAACGAGGTCCGAATACGAACCATGGACTTATCAGTAGCCCCAAGGTAGATCTTCAGAATATAGAGTGCTCCATCTCAAAGGTTGAAGGAGAGGCTTGCTTCTCGAGGGAAGACCAATAACTCGAGGGAGAATAACTCGGGGTGTTAAGCTCGGGGTGTCCTTCTAGGACTGTCCTTTCGAGCTTACCCTTCTGAATATCTAGCTTCAAGTTCTTTCGTATTCCATCAGATATATAGACAGCTGAGATTAGCTTCTTTTGAAATCCAGATGGTAGATACACGTGGCGTGTCTTCATTGGCAGGCAGAGACGGTTTGTCCCCCGTCTCTCCAATTACTTTCCTTGGAAACAGAATCGAGGTAATTGCTCATCTTCAATGTTGTCTGGGTTTGGATTAAATTTCCCAAATCATTCCCATTGTCTTCTCTTATTCGAAAATTTTCTCTTTCCAAGTTCAGAAGGCGCATCAATACTTCATCAATTTCTGAAGCCCCAGATTTCTACTTCCATCACTAGTAAGTGCCATTTTCTTGCTCTGCACATTTGCCTGTGTCTGTTTTTTCCTTTTATCTCTTGTTTGTGTATTCCCCCCCGATACTCTCTGTAATCATGAGCAATAGTAGTAGAACAATTTCCGTCCCCCATCATGATGAGGGAGAGTATGTAGAAGCTCAGGCTAAGGAGAGTAGCTCCCATGACCGCCGCAGAGCTGAGGTAGCGAGTGGGAAAAAACATGTAATTTTGAAGAAGAAAGCCTCTGAGGAAGAGAAGAGGTTGAGGGCAATGGCCAGGAGGGCTCAGATAGAGGGGAATAGCCCCATGGTAGTGCATGCATCCAGAGGTAAAGCATCCATGGATGGTGAAGGTAGTAGCAAAGAGTCGAAGAAGGATGATAAAGCACGCGCTGATGCTGCTATCTTTGCAGAAGGTTGTCCCTTTTCAATTCCTTCTGATGCTGACCTCATGTATTATGGAGAAGACAAATCTGCAGTTGAGTTAGTAACTCCGACCCGAGGGGTCATATATGGGAGGTTTCTGCAGCATGGATTAGCCATCCCTTTTCCCTCACTGTTGGATGATTTTCTTCAGCATTATAGGATTCATCCAGGTCAGTTACATGCCAATGTGATAGTTATCATTATGGCCTTAATAACTTGGTGTGCTCGTAAAGGTTATCACCCCAGTCTCTCCTTGTCGCGGACCATGTATAAGGTATCCGTTGTTAAACAAAGTGTGACCTTGACCTCTCGTGACACCACTTTAAGCAAACTTTTTGTGCTTCCTGCGAACTGTGGTAAGTGGGATAAGGTAAAATTAACCTTTGATCGAAACAAGTATGAGGTTCCTGATTGGAATTTAGATGTCCAAAATGAGATTTGGCATGAAGTGGACTCGTCCCGCCAACTGCTAGATATAGCTGGGGAGTTGGTGAAAGATAAGATCAAACTTAGAGAGCGTAGGTTCGTATCTGGAGATCATCAAATGGGTTGGCAATGGCTTGTGGCAACGTATGACTGGTTAAATCAACTATCCAGTCGTACTCTTCAGAATTGCAGCTTCTTGAAGTTGTCACATTTTGATCAGCCAGAAGGTGTTGAGATGGATTGGTATCAAACCCTTCTGTCTATGGAGCAGGATCCAGATGGTGCAGCTAAGGCATTGCAGGCCTATAGAGCATTAGAAGAGAGAGCTTCCCAAGATGAGATATCCGAGAAAGAGGTAAATAAGGAAATCTCGGGTCTGATGAAAGATGCTTGTCGTGGGCGTCGGTTTAAAAGGCTGGTTCAAGGACCCAGGAAGACTCAGTCACAGCTGAAAGTGATTGAGGAGGCAGATTGCCTATTTGTTCCAGTGGCTTTAGATCCATCAGATGAGGAAGACGATGAGGGTTCTGCCTTAGTTCAGTGTCCGAGAAAGGAGATGTCTCGGACCTCTAGTGCCCTTCCCATCATGACCGAAAATGTCGATGAGGTCATGGTGATAACTTCTGTGGTAGAATCAGATGCGTTGCAAGAGGGTATTTCTTCTTGTGTTATATTCTCGTCCACAATGTATCCATTGCTTCTTATGCTAACTTCCTTCCTTGTATGTACAGTGGGTGCTACTAAAGGGAACAAGGCAGCAAATTTGTTGGCCCAGATAGCTGAATCTAGAGGGCTGTTGAACAGTAACGAGAAGAAGAGGGATCTCGAGGCTTCATGGAGCTCTTCGGACAAGCCTTCAAAGAAGCCGAGGCTCGAACTCGGACCATTTGGAGAGTTCGAGAAGTATGTGGCACCTCCTCCTTCTGAGGTTCTAGTCGAGGTGGTACTGGGCTGTTCCGAAATTAATCAGGTATGATTCGTCATGGCTTTTGATAGGATTAACTGTGTGGTTATCTAATTCTCCTTGTCTTCTTTTATATTCTGTGAGTCTGATGAGTTATATGTTCAATTCTCTTCGGACGTTGTATGACCGTTCTCAAGGACAGGAGTCCAAGCTCGAGTTGATGGAGGAGGAGTTGTCCAAAAGGTCTAAGGAACCTTCAGAGATGCCGAAGCATCTTCAGAATGAGCTGACTCAGGCTAAGGACAAAATAAGAGCCTTAGAAGAGGAAAAGGCAAAAAGGCTGTCTGATGGTTCCTTCTTAGAATTGAAAAGGAACATGACCTTGGTGGAAGCTGAGAGAGACCGGTATGCTGATCTTGTTAGCCAGAGGCGGCTAGTTTGGTTGATAATAAACTTCTACCTCAACTGTCCAGAGATGGAGGCACATCGCCAAGCGTATGGTGAATTCTACCATAAATCTGAGCTCTCGAAGATGTGGATTCCTCTGAAAGGGTTTCTCAGGTGAAGAGCTTCAAGGGTGTCTTGCTCCTGCCTACGCTTGGCCTGAAGTACCAGAGAATTTGAAGGAATTTCGGGCGAAGTTTAGCCAGATTGGGGGGTTTGAGACCAGCCTACTGTCTAATCTGGAATTTTCGAAGAAGGCTTTAACTCTGGAGGAGTTTCAGGACAGGTTATCCGGTTTGTATCCTGAGTTGACGTTCCTGATGGAGAAGCAGGCTACTGAAACTTCACATGAGGACCCAAAAACTTCTGATGAGCAGGAGAAGACTGTAATTCCTTAGGGCCTTGTCTATTACTTCAAGATTTTTCTCTTTTCGCCAGATTTTGGCACTTCATGTATTTTGAACATGTGCTTTGTCTTTGGAATTAATTGGACTTTACCTTCCTTTATGTCTAGTGTTGCTCTGCCGCATGTGCTGATTTGCAGATCAAGTATGAAGCTGTCCTTCAGAAGAACAAGGAACTGGAGGAAGATCTGGATGACTCAAAAGGCTGCTTCAGCATTGTGCGAGAAGAATGTGAGAGTCTTCGAGGTGGGCTCCAAGAGGCTTTGAAGCGAAGAGCTGGGCTGAATCAGGAAGTGAGCGATCTTCAGAAGAAGTGTAAGGAGCTGGAAGAAGCGCTCGACAAGGCTTTGGCCGCCAATAAAGACTATGACCAAGAATGGAGGAAAGTCAAGAGTGACTTAATGAAGGTCAAGGGTGAAAGTCATGAGAAGGATCTTCTTATTTCCAGACTCCGAGATGAGACTATCACTGTGAATCACAAGATTGCCTCCAAGATAGATGAATTGAGAATGTGCCAGGTCGAGCTTAATGCTTGCAGGTTCCAAATAAAGGAACTAGAGGCTCAAGGTGTGTTTGTCATACCTTCAGGGTCTTCAAGGAGGGAAATAGGTGGACCTTCTGGTGTCCCATATTCAGGACCTTTGATAAGGCCTCATGCACAAAGGGGTGTATCTCGAGGGATCCCATGTGGAAGGGGCAGAGAGGTGACACCTACTCCTAGAGCTCGTGGCTCTATTGACTCTTCTGCTCGACCTGTGGAAAATAGAATTGGGTCCCCTACGCCCTCTCAGTTGATGAGGGTGGCAGAGGAAAGTAATTGGGGCCGTGGCCTCCAGAGTGTTCGAGGTCGTGCCTCTACTTCTTCTCGCGGTCGGGGTCATGCCCTTATATTTAAAGACCTTCACGAGGTGTAAGAAGTTTCATAGTGTAATAACACTTTTTGATTTTGCCTTTATAAAGGTCTTTATATCGCAATCCTTGAGAAGATTGACTCTTTAGGCTTATGAATAGCCTTAATAGATAGTGATGTGTACCTTAATCGGAGTATCACGTGGAGAGTCGAGTTTCAAACTTTGTGAGTTTGTATGACTCATATCATGTTGGTCTTTGACCATAAACTTCTTATAAGTATATTATTTTATTTTGGCCTAAGATGATTGTAGTTCAGACACGTAGTCTAAACAGCTCATATTAGATAAGCATCAATCGTACACTTATAAGCGTATAGATCTTTAGGCAGCAGTCTTTACTTATGCTTTGTGAGGCATAGTTTCTCTTTGTATTTAGAGAGTCTGGACTGCTTCAAAATAAAATAGAAGATATATATATCGAAAAGAAATTGCATTCTTCGAACTTGAGAGTTCGGTAAAATTATAAAAGACAACCTCGAGTTTGGGAGCTCGGGTATAAAAATGTAAAAAGATGAAAAGAAAAAGAGTTTGGCCTGTAGGCCTTATTGAAGTAGTTTCTCCTTATATGGAGAAGGTCTACTTGGTTTTAGATCCGAGGTACCTGTGTAGGAAGGGCGCCATAATGACAGGATCCAAGTGCTCTCCTTCGCGTGTTTGCAAGAGGTAGAATCCACCGGATTGTGCTGCGGAGATTTTGTATGGTCCTTTGGTCCTCGACTCCAGCGCTCCTCCTAGCTTGTTAGTGCACCACGGGCCAACTGGCATTACCAGTTCCCCCACTTGGAAGGTTTGATGGTGGCGTTTATGCCATAGTGTAGTCCTCTCGTTGTAGGCCTCTTCTTCAAAATGGAACACCATGGGTTGTTCGAGATCGGGATCAGGGACCAGGTCTCCAAGAATTGTGTTGATGGCCGAGATTCTGCTCACTTTTCTGGCGTCACAGATGGCCGTGATCATGCAAGAACCTTTGGATAGGGAAACGACTAAGGGCTGCCAGGGACCATGTCAGCTTCTGTACGTCCTTGACGGTTTTTGGAGGTTGCATATTTTGCAAAGCCTCTATCTTCCCGGGGTTTACCTTGAGCCTCTAGTTCCTTTATTTGGAACCTGCAAGCGTTAAGCTCGGTCTGGCACATTCTCAACTCATCTATTTTGGAGGCAATCTTGTGATTCACAGTGATGGTCTCATCTCGAAGTCTAGAAATAAGAAGATCCTTCTCATGACTTTCACCCTTGACCTTCATTAAGTCACTCTTGACTTTCCTCCATTCTTGGTCATACTCCTTATTGGTGGCCAAAGCCTTGTCGAGCGCTTCTTCTAGCTCCTTACTCCTCTTCTGAAGATCGCTCGCTTGCTGATTCAGCTCAGCTCTTCGTTTCGAAGCTTCTTTGAGCCCACCTCGAAGACTCTCACATTCTTCCCGCACAATGCTGAAACAGCCTTTGGAGTCATCCAGATCTTCCTCCAGTTCCTTGTTCTTCTGAAGGACAACTTCATACTTGACCTGCAAATCAGCACATGCGGCAGAGCAACACTGGACATAAAGGAAGGTAAAGACCAATTAATTCCAAAGACAAAGCACATGTTCAGAATACATGAAGTGCCAAAATTTGGCGAAAAGAGAAAAATACCGAAGTAAAAGACAAGGCTCTAAGGAATTACAGTCTTCCCCTGCCCATCAGAAGTCTTTGGGTTCCCCAGTGAAGTTTCAGTAGCCTGCTTCTCCATTAGGAACGTCAGCTCAGGATACAAACCGGACAGTCGGTCCTGAAACTCCTCCAGAGTTAAAGCCTTCTTCAAAGATTCCAGATTAGACAGTAAACTGGTCTCAAACCCCCCAATCTGGCTAAACTTCGCCCGAAATTCCTTCAAATTCTCTGGTACTTCAGGCCAAGTGTAGGCAGGAGCAAGACACCCTTGAAGCTCTTCACTGAGAAACCCCTTCAGAGGAATCCACATCTTCGAGAGCTTAGATTTATGGTAGAATTCACCATACTCTTGGCGATGTGCCTCCATCTCTGGACAGTTGAGGCAGAAGTCTATTATCAACCGAACTAGCCGCCTCTGACTAACAAGATCAGCATACCGGTCTCTCTCAGCTTCCACCAAAGTCATGTTCCTTTTCAATTCTAAGAAGGAACCATCAGACAGCCTTTTTGCCTTTTCCAAGGCTCAATTCTCCTCTTCTAAGGCTCTTATTTTGTCCTTAGCCTGAGTCAGCTCATTCTGGAGATGCTTCAGCATATTTGAAGGTTCCTTAGACCTCTTGGACATCTTCTTCTCCATCAACTCGAGCTCGGACTCCTGTCCCCGAGAACAGTCATACAATGTCCGAAGAGAATTGTGCATATGCCTCATCAGACTCACAGACTGTAAAAGAAGACAAAGAGAATTAGATAAAATACATAGCTAATCCTATCAGAAGCCATGATGAATCATACCTGGTTAATTTCGGGACAACCCGGTACCACCTCGACCAGAACCTCAGAAGGAGAAGGCGACACATACTTCTCGAACTCTTCCAATGGTCCGAGTTTGAGCCTTGGCTTCTTTGGAGACTTGTCTGCAGAAATCCCCGAAGCCTCGAGATCCCTCTTCTTCTCATTACTGCTCAATAGCCCCCTTGATTCAGCTATCTGAGACAACAAATTGGCTGCCCTGTTCGTCCTAGAAGCACCCACTGCACATACAATGAATGAAGTTAGCGTAAGAAGCAATGGATGCAATGTGGACGAGAATATAACACAAGAAGAAATACCCTCTTGCAACACATTTGATTCTACCACACAAGTTATCATCATGACCTCATCGACATTTCGGTCGTGATGGGAAGGACACTAGGGGTCCGAGACATTTCCTTTCTCGGACACCGAACTAAGGCAAACCCTCATCCTCTTCCTTTTTTTTTTGAAATGCTCATCCTCATCCTCATCCAATGGATCTAAAGCCACTGGAACAAATAGGCAATCTGCCTCCCCAATCACTTTCAATTGTGATTGAGTTTTCTTGGGTCCTTGAACCAACCTTTTAAACTGACGCCCACGTCGAGCATCTTTCATCAGACCCGAGATTTCCTTATTTATCTCTTTCTCGGATATCTCATCTTGGGAAGCTCTCTCTTCTAATGCTCTATAGGCCTGCAATGCCTTAGCTGCACCATCTGGATCCTGCTCCATAGACAGAAGGGTTTCATACCAGTCCATCTCAACACCTTCTGGCTGATCAAAATGTGACAACTTCAAGAAGCTGCAATTCTGAAGAGTATGACTGGATAGTTGATTTAACCAGTCATACGTTTCTACAGGCTATTGCCAACCCATTTGATGATCTCCAGATACAAACCTACCCTCCCTAAGTTTGATCTTATCTTTCACCAACTCCCCAGCTATATCCAGCAGTTGGCGGGACGACTCCAATTCATGCCAGATCTCATTTTGGACATCTTCATTCCAATCAGGAACTTCATACTTGGTTCGATCAAAGGTTAATTTTACCTTATCCCACTTACCGCAGTTCGCAGGAAGCACAAAAAGTTTGCCTAAAGTGGTGTCACGAGAGGTCAAGGTCACACTTTGTTTAACAATGGAAATCTTATACATGGTCCGCAACAAGGAGAGACTGGGGTGATAACCTTTACGAGCACACCAAGTTATTAAGGCCATAATGATTACTATCACATTGGCATGTAACTAACCTGGATGAACCCTATAATGCTGAAGAAAATCATCCAATAATGGGGGAAAAGGGAAGGCTAATCCATGCTGCAGAAATCTACCATATATGTAGTGGTTGAGAAGATCTCGTAGTTTAGCTTTTATCTCGGGGGATAGTAGAGTTCCAACCTCAACAGTTCCTGATTCTCCGAGCTGCATCGGCTCGGACTCGGAGTACTTGGCTGGTTCAAGATTCTCCTTTTCTGGTTCTCGGATAGCTTGAATTGTGCATATTCGAGCTAATTGTTGATCACCTTGGATTGTGGCAATCCCTTTGTTGGTGGGGAACTTCATCACCAAATGGTAAGGGGACCATATTGCCTTTGCCTGGTACATCCAAGGTCTTCCAAGGATTATGTTGTACGGTGACCTGGAATCGATGATCGTAAAGGTGCAATGTAAGGTTATACTTCGAGAACCATCTCTCACATGCACTGGTAGAATAGTTTTTCCCAAAGGAACGACAGGATTGCCAGTAAATCCTGAGATAGGGCTTATGGGCGTGAGATTCTTTTTGTCCAATCCCAGCTGTTCATAACAACTGAGAAACATGACTTCTACTTAGGGCTGGCAATCGGGTCGGGAATGGGGAATTTGATTAGGAACTGCATCATCAGGTGAAAAAGTAACAATTCCGTCCGAGCGAGATCTTTTGCTCTCCCACTCCCAGGGAGAGGCTTCTTGTGTCGATCGATCTACACCATTGATGCTCCCTGGTTGCTGGCGTGGCTTGTCTCGTCGTTGTTGATGCTTCTTACTCCTGTCGGGGCCGAAAAACGGATTCGTGTACTCCCACGAAGGTTTTCAGCCGGATCAGCCATGAGTTAGAAGGTCGTACAGATCAAGATCAGCCTGCGGGTCCCACCGGGCGTGCCAAATTGATGGATGTCTACGACCCGCACTTGATCACGAACTCTACTCACGAACTGATCTGCAAGATAAAGGCCCCCGGGTGTCCCGTGGATAGACACTCCGACGCTCGAGTCGGTATATTTGCTTAAGGCGTAAAGTATAAAGTATGAGATTAGATGAGAGGTCTACCAAACCTCTAGGGTATTTATATGGCTACAATCCGTAGATCACCAAGATATGCATTTATGGTATGAATACAACTCTTATGGGAGTAGAGGTTGTATTACCATGTATAATAGAAGTGTATTTCGGACATGGTTGTGTTACCATGTTTAGGATAGCTGTATTACCATCTTTGAGAAGATGTATATTCCTTGTAGAACATTCACAATATACGCATTCCTTATAAGGATTAGGATTGATGGACCCGTGGATCCATCCTCCGCGTATCTCGAGCCCACGACCCTTCTCGGGTCCTGGTACGAGTATGAATGAGGCCCGAATATGAACCATGGAATTAAGTAGCCCCAAGGTAGATCTTCAGAATATAGAGTGCTCCATCTCGAAGGCTGAAGGAGAGGCTTGCTTCTCGAGGGAAGACCAATAACTCGAGGGAGAATAACTCGGGGTGTTAAGCTCGGGGTGTCCTTCTAGGACTGTCCTTTCGGTATTCCCCTTCTGAATATCTAGTTTCAAGTTCTTTCGTATTCCATCAGGACATGTGGACGGTAGGATCTGAATCTGCCTTCTTGAATTCTGGGGGATTGACACGTGGTCTTGATTCATTGTATCTTCTGGCGGTGAGGAGGACCAACCTTCCAATTGCCTGTATCATTTCGCGAGTCGAGGTACTTACTCCACTTAAATACATGCTTATTACTGGTTATATAACCAAGTAATTTTTTCTTGTGTTTATCATCAATCTTCATCCAAGTATTTTGCGTTTTATCTCTGCAAAAATTCTCAACCAAACTCTTGTCATTCTTCATCGTCTTCTTTTCATAACCTTTTTCCCCCCATTCTCTGTATTGCCATGTCATCAGCAAATTCTAGCGTTCCCTCTGGCAATGGAGAGAATGTCCCCGTGGCTCGTTAGTTACACACTTTATTCCTAGAGGTTGAGTCTGGGGAACTGATGGAGGTTACCATTGCTACGCCGCTGCAGGCGGTAGCTGTAGTGGCAAACAACGGTGCCTCCGGGTCAGAGGTAGACCCTAATGTGGAGCCCCAAGTTGATAAACGGGTTCCGGCCGCCGATGGTGTGAATGATGTCACCAAAGTGGTCGACGAAAATACCCTACGATTTTTGAAGTCATGCAGGTTGTCGTACCCCATCGAGGCTGGTTTGAGGCTCGAGGACAAGACCACCCCGGTCAAGGATCTTGTGAGCCCCACTCGAGGGGTTGTATATGGCAGGTTCTTGCAACAGGGTTTGAGGTTTCCCTTTCCCCCTGTGTTTTCACAGTTTCTTCAGCATCATCGGTTTCACCCTTGTCAGCTTCATTCCAATGTGGTGGTGACAATGGTGGCTTTCATCTCCTGGTACTTCCGAAAGGACTATGAGCCAAGCCCGGATCAGTTTAGGAGCTTGTTCAAGCTGTTCTACTTCAAAGATCGCGAGCACATTACTCTTACTCCTCGAAAGGGCAAGGACTTCACTTTTCCTGACAACAGCGGCAAGTGGGAGGACATTCGGCTAACCTTTGATCGAACAAAATATGAGGTTCCTGATTGGAATCCAAAGCCGAAGGACACTGTGCCTCTTGATGTCTTTGAGATGCCTGTTCATCTAAATGGCATCGTGGAGGAACTCTTGAAGGAGAATATTTTCTTCCAGGAAGGAGGTTTTGTGCGGGGGGCTCATGGCTCGGTGTGGCAGTGGCCTGCTATCACCTATTCTTATCTGCTAGACGTTCCACGGTCCAAGTCCACGTCTAGTTTCCTGAAAAAGGATCGAGACTGGACCCTCCCTGATAAAATCCAGGGAGAAAAAAAGAAAGGCAAGAAACGGGCTTCTAGGAAATCACCCCGAGGTCAGGGTGAATCTTCTTCCAGTCAATCTTCTTCGGGTAATTTCTGTTTCAAATCATCGCAGTTGTTTGATATATTTCGTTTACCTAGCGTATTCACGCTATTCCTTATGTATATAGCCTCTCCTCCAAAGAAAAAGATTAAGAAAGGGAAGGCCAATCTCCAGGTCATAGATGAAGAGGTAGAGGAGGTGGAATCTGAGGCTAGGGAGTCTTCAGATAATGATGAATCTGACCTTGAACTGGTGATATCCAAAGATACTCCTCTGAAGAAACTGAAGTATTATCTGGATTTCCCAAAGGAAAAGAATGGTCAGGCTTCTCGAAGGTCTTCCAAGAAGTATCCCTTCGTTGCTGGGGTAATTATCTTTCTCATTCTGCTATACGAATTTCTCAGATATCGGGTTTTTATGTGTCCTCCTCTTTTACAGTTGATGGCGGACCTGTCCACGGTTTGCCCTAGAGCTAATGATGTTATCCGGCATTTGTCTGATTCTGTAATGGAATTACATGTCAAGTGCCAGGCCTTCAGGGCAAAGAAGGAGGAGATGGGGGTCGCCCTTTTGATTCTGACGACCGAGTCTGCAGCACCTACTCCTCCTGTTCAGGCTCCATTGGTGGTGACTCAACTGGATGCTGGGGTAAAATAGCCGGATGCCGAGAAAGAGGACATGTTGTTGGCAAAGAAATTCCAGGATAAAGAGCTAGAGACTTATCGGGATACTGCAGAGAAGCTGGCGCGAAATCAAGCTGTGGAGAAAGACCTAGAGGAGACCAAACGACTTCTAAAACTTTGGAGTGCCTTCATTGCTTGTAGCCCCGAGTTTCAGAGCCATAGGGAGGAGTATGGGGATTTATTCCACTCCTCTGAACTGCATGAGATTTTGGGTGGCATCTTGCAACTATGCCAATCCGAGAAGGAGACAAAGTTGATGGAGAAAATCTTTTCTTATCCAGATGCTGCTGATAAGCTCTCTGCTCTGACTGCTAAACGCTGGATTCTTGGGGCCGAGTTCTTGGATGCATTGGGTTCCTCCGAGAAGGTAGTAACATCAGGAGATTTGTTGAGGCTTATTAGAGCCAAGTATCCTGACTTACCTTCTCTTGAAGAGGTGCTTAATCCTTCCACCGGTAAGGTTGAGTAATCCCAGCAGGTTTGCTACCTTACTTGCTGGCATTTTCTCGTCAGCCCCGGTCTCATGATTTACTGGAAAGAAGCACTAGCCTTGGTTGTTAAGTTCTCGCAATTATCCATGATGAACACTCTGCGAGCTTAATATTGTTTGGCTTCTTCCTTGGGTGTCCTTTGACAAGGCCTTTAGTGTCACAGCGTGTAGAAAAGTTGACAATAACCCATCTCTCTAGTGTTACTTCTGGTGAAGTCCTAGGAAACCCTATTGGGTATATTTAAAAAGTACCATATTCTGATGTAATAACACCTTTGATCTGTCCTTTTTAGGTTCGAGGTTTAGCCTCTTATGTGCCCCTTTGAGGGTCTTGTTTAGAAGTATCATATTCTGATGTAATAACACCTTTGATATGAACTATTTGTGTTCGAGGTTTTTCCTCTATGTGTGCCCTTTTGAGGGTCTTATTTAGAAGCATATATTCTGATGTAATAACACCTTTGATATGAACTTCAACTTTTGTTTTTGAGGTTTCTCCTCTTTATGTTGAGATGATTGATTTTCGAGCACGTCTGCCCTTTTGGTCTATATACCACAATCAAGCACTTTTTTGAAGTACTTTATCTCAAACCTATCTCTTTTGTTCAAAACGATTGTTTTTTGAATATTGGATCCAAACAACTTATAAGTTGACCAATCATATACCTTATAAGGTATATAGTTTTGAATAGCAATCTATGTTATACTTAAGACAACAATCCTCTTTTTATATAAGGAATTTAAGATTGCTGATTATAAGGATAGGTATAAAAATATCATGACTTCAATCTGAGTTTATAACTTTAAGAGTAGAAGTAAAGTAAATAGTGGGTTTGAGTTTGAGTACCCGTTTGTGCTAGAACATATTTGTCTCGGACCTTGATGAGGCTTCTCGGACGCTTTTGATAATCTCGAACCTTTGTGTGAGGCTCTTCCTTCAGTTTTTATCTTCCTTGATACTTTCGTAAGTTAATCACATTCCATCTTCGTGGTATGGGTTCCCCCTTCATGGTTTCCAAGAGGTAGCTTCCCCCTGGATGGGATTCTAGGACTCGATATGGACCTTTCCAGTTCGGGGCTAGCTTCCCTTCCACTTCCTTCTTGCTTTTTTCATTCAACCTCATCACAAGGTCTCCTTTAACGAAAGTGGCCAAGCGGACTCTTCTATCATGATAGCGCTTGACTCTTTCCTTTACCTCGGCCTCGTGGATTGTAGCGTTTGCTCTCTTCTCCTCTAGGAGGTCAAGGTCGAGACGAAGGTTTTCTTCATTTGCCGTGCCATCTTCGTCAGTTGGTTGAGAAGTACGGGCAGAGGGGACCCCAATTTCTATGGGGATGACCGCTTCGGACCCATAGACTAAGCTGTAAGGAGTCTCTCCTGTTGTTGTGGCTGGTGTGGTACTATGGGCCCAGATCACGCTTGGTAATTCTTTGATCCAGTTTCCTTTAGCTCCTTCGAGGCGCTTCTTGATACCGCTTACCAAGGTTCGGTTTGTAACCTCTACTTGGCCATTAACTTCTGGATGATATACCGAGGTGAGCTTCTGATGTATTCCGTACTTCGTACACCATGTCTTGAAGGGGTCATTAGCAAATTGTGCTCCATTGTCGGTTACTATGTATCTCGGGATGCCATAACGACACATGATATTCTTCCAGCAAAGGTTGATAACTGTCTTGCCAGTTATGTTGGTTAGGGCTTCAGCCTCTACCCATTTTGAGAAATAATCGACGCCACAATGAGGTACTTGAAGTTACCGGGGGCCGTAGGAAAAGGTCCGACGAGATCTATGCCCCATCGTACAAATGGCCAGGATTCTTGGATGGTAATCATATTTTCTTGTGGCACGTGGATCATCTTGGCAAACCTCAGGCACTGGTGGCAAGAATTGATATATCTTTTGGCGTCTTGTAGCATCGTAGGCCAGAAATAACCCATCTGTAGAAGCTTTCGGGTGACAGTACGTGGGCCTTGGTGGCTACCACAGACTCCTTCATGTGTTTCTTGTATTAAGTGTTCCGCGTCAGAAGGCCCGACACACTTAAGCAGGGGTTGGAGGTATCCTCTCTTGTATAGGATACTGTTGTGGATGACATATTTCGGAGCTTTAACTCGGACCTTCCGTGCCAGGTGCTTTTCCTCGGGAAGGGCACCCGTTTGAAGGTATTCAATGCAGGGGTTCATCCATGTGTCTGAGATGTCAACAACCATGATGCTACTCTCTTCATAACTTCTCTTCGCCAGGGTTTCCATTAGCAATTCTTGAGAAGATCTTATGTTGAGGTCCGAGGAGGCAAGTTTGCTAAGTGCATCAGCCTTGTGGTTGCCTTCTCGGGGGATATGATTCAGCTCATAATGTCGGAATTGATTTAGGAGAGGCCTTACTATCTCAAGGTATTTCTGGAGACTGTACTCTCGAGTTTCCTATTCGCCTTTAACCTGTTGAACCACGATTTGTGATTCACTGAAGATTTCAAGGTCCTCGACCTCAAGGTCCTTTGCTAGCTTTAGCCCCGTAATGAGGGCTTCATATTCTGCTTCATTATTAGTGGCTCGAAAATCAAAATGGAGAACGTAAGGATGATCCTTTCCCTCGGGGCTGGTGAGTAATACTCCAGCACCGCTTCCCCTCGAGTTGGAGGATCCATCCACATATAGTTGCCATTTTCCAGAGTCCGGAGTTGGGTTTGGTTTTTCGATCTCCATTGGTTCAACAGACTCCTTATGAAATCGGATAAGGCTTAGCCCTTGATGGCTGTCCGAGGTTTATATTGTATGTCATGTTCTCCCAACTCGAGTATAAATGAGGCCCGAATACGAACCATGGACTTATCAGTAGCGCCAAGGTAGATCTTCAGAATATAGAGTGCTCCATCTCGAAGGCTGAAGGAGAGGCTTGCTTCTCGAGGGAAGACCAATAACTCGAGGGAGAATAACTCGGGGTGTTAAGCTCGGGGTGTCCTTCTAGGACTGTCCTTTCGGGCTTACCCTTCTGAATATCTAGTTTCAAGTTCTTTCGTATTCCATCATATATGAATGGCTAAGATTAACTTCCTTTGAAAATAAGATGGTGGATATACGTGGCGTGTCTTCATTGGAAAGCAGAGACGGTCAGTCCCCCGTCTCTCCAATTACTTGCATTTGAAACAGAATCGAGGTAATTGCTCGTCTTCAATGCTGTCTGGGTTTGGATTAAATTTCCCAAATCATTCCCATTGTCTTCTCTTATTCGAAAATTTCGTCTTTCCAAGTTCAGAAGACGCATTAGTACTTCATCAATTTCTGAAGCCCCATATTTCTACTTTCTACTTCCATCATCAGTAAGTGCCATCTTCTTTCTCTGCACATTTACATGTGTCTGTTTTTTCCTTTTATCTCTTGTGTGTGTATTTGCCCCCATACTCTCTGTAGTCATGAGTAATGGTAGTAAATCAATTTCCATCCCCCATCATGATAAGAGAGAGTATGTAGAAACTCAGGCTGAGGAGAGTAGCTCCCTTGAATTCCATAGGGCTGAGGTAGCAAGTGGGAAAAAACATGTAGTTTTGAAGAAGAAAGCCTCGGAGGAAGAGAAGAGGTTGAGGGTAATGGCCCGGAGGGCTCAGATAGAGGGGAATATCCCCGTGGTTATGCATGCATCCAGAGGTATAGTATCCATGGATGGTGAAGGTAGTAGCAAAAAGTCGAAGAAGGAGGATAAAGCACGCGCTGATGCTGCTATCTTCGCAGAAGGTTGTCCCTTTTCAATTCCTTCTGATGCTGACCTCATGTACTTTGGAGAAAACAAGTCTGCAATAGAATTAGTAACTCCAACCCGAGAGGTCATTTATGGAAGGTTTCTGCAGCATGGGTTAGCCTTCCCTTTTCCCCCACTGTTGGATGATTTTCTTCAGCATTATAGGGTTCCTCCAGGTCAGTTACATGCCAATGTGATAGTAATCATTATGGCTTTAATAACTTGGTGTGCTCGTAAAGGTTATCGTCCCAGTCTCTCCTTGTTGCGGACCATGTATAAGGTTTCCGTTGTTAAACAAAGTGTGACCTTGATCTCTCGGGACACCACTTTAGGTAAACTTTTTGTGCTTCCTGTGAACTGTGGTAAGTGGGATAAGGTAAAACTAACCTTCGATCGAACCAAGTATGAAGTTCCTGATTGGAATGAATATGTCCAAAATGAGATCTGGCATGAAGTGGAGTCGTCCCGCCAACTGCTGAATATAGTTGGGGAGTTGGTGAATGATAAGATCAAACTTAGAGAGGGTAAGTTTGTATCTGGAGATCATCAAATGGGTTGGCAATGGCCCGTAGAAACGTATGACTGGTTGAATCAACTATCCGGCCGTATTCTTCAAAATTGCAGCTTCTTGAAGTTGTCACATTTTGATCAGCCAGAAGGTGTTGAGATGGATTGGTATGAAGCCCTTCTGTCTATGGAGCATGATCCAGGTGGTGCAGCTAAGGCATTGCAGGCCTATAGAGCATTAGAAGAGAGAGCTGCCCGAGAAAGAGGTAAATAAGGAAATCTCGGGTCTGATGAAAGATGCTCGACGTGGGCATCGGTTTAAAAGGTTGGTTCAAGGACCCAAGAAGACTCAATCACTGCTAAAAGTGATTGGGGAGGCAGATTGCCTATTTGTTCTTGTGGCTTTAGATCCATCAGATGAGGAAGAGGATGAGGATTCTGCCTTAGTTCGGTGTCCGAGAAAGAAAATGTCTCGGACCTCTAGTATCCTTCCCATCACGACTGAAAATGTCGATGAGGTCATGATGATAACTTCTGTGGTAGAATCAGATGTGTTGCAAGAGGGTATTTCTTCTTGTGTTATATTATCGTCCACAATGTATCCATTTCTTCTTACGCTAACTTCATTCCTTGTATGTGCAGTGGGTGCTTCTAGGGCGAACAGGGCAGCAAATTTGTTGTCTCAGAAAGCTGAATCAAGGGGGCTGTTGAACAGTAATGAGAAGAAGAGGGATCTTGAGGCTTTAGGGAGCTCTGTAGATAAGTCTCCAAAGAAGCCAAGGCTCGAACTCGGACCATTGGAAGAGTTCGAGAAATATGTGTCACCTCCTCCTCCCGAGGTTCTGGTCGAGGTGGTACCAGGCTGTCCCGAGATTAGCCAGGTATGATTCGGTTTAGCTCTTAATAGGATTAGCTGTGTAATTAGCTAACTCTCTTTGTCTTCTTTACAGTCTTTGGGTCAGATAAAGCATATGTACGACTCCCTTGGGACACTGTACAACCGTTCTCAAGGGCAGGCGTCCGAGCTTGAGCTGATGAAGGAGGAGATGTCCAAGAGGTTTAAGCAACCTTCAGATATGCTGAAGCATCTCCAGAATGAGATGGCTCAAGCTAAGGCCAAAATAAAGGCCTTGGAAGAGGAGAATCAAGCCTCGAAGAAGGCAAAAAGGCTGTCTAATGGTTCTTTCTTAGAACTGAAAAGGAACATGGCTTTGGTGGAAGCGGAGAGAGACCGGTATGCTAATCTCGTTAGCCAGAGGCGGCTAGTTCGGTTGATAATAGACTTCTGCCTCAACTGTCCAGAGATGGAGGCTCATCGCCAAGAATATGGTGAATTCTACCATAAATCTGAGCTCTCGAAGATGTGGATTCCTCTGAAGGGGTTTCTCAATGAAGAGATTCAAGGATGTGTTGCCACTGCCTACACTTGGTCGGAAGTGCCAGAGAATTTGAAGGAGTTTCAGGTGAAGTTTAGCCAGATTGGGGGGTTTGAGACCAATCTACTGTCTAGTCTGGAATCTTGGAAGAAGGCTTTAACTCTGGAGGAGTTCCAGGACAGACTGTCCAGTTTGTATCCTGAGCTGACATTCCTGGTGGAGAAGCCGGCTCCTGAAATTTCACTTGAGGACCCGAAGACTTCTGATGGGCAGGAGAAGACTGTAATTCCTTAGAGCCTTGTCTTTTACTTCAATATTTTTCTCTTTTTGCCAGATTTTGGCGTTCCATGTATTCTGAACATGTGCTTTGCCTTTGGAATTGATTGGTCTTTATCTTCCTTTATGTCCAGTGTTGCTCTGCCGCTTGTGCTGACATGTAGGTCAAGTATGAAGCTGTCCTTCAGAAAAGCAGGGAACTGGAGGAAGATCTGGATGACTCCAAAGGCTGTTTCAGCATTGTGCGGGAAGAATGTGAGAGTCTTCGCGGTGGGCTCAAAGAGGCTTTGAAGCGAAGAGCTGAGCTGAATCAGGAGCTGAGTGATCTTCAAAAGAGATATAAAGATCTAGAAGATGCTCACAACAAGGTCGTGGCCACCAATAAAGAGTATGACCAATAATGGAGGAAAGTCAAGAGTGACTTAATGAAGGTCAAGGGTGAAAGTCATGAGAAGGATCTTCTTATTTCAAGGCCGGCCTATTCGTCGAGCTGAGCTCTTCCCCTTTATTGTAGTCAGTGTAAAAACCCCTATTCTCCCTATCTCCAAACCTGGAACCTTTTTCCTACATCGAAAAATTATGCTATCTCTTAAAGGTATTTTTTTTCTCATATAACTACTAAATATTTTAATGGAAAGTTACTTGATGCCATTCCCATGACATCTATACTATATATCTCTATATCTATAAAGCGTGAATCTCTTATGAACAGTTAAATGGTCGTCGCATTTGTTTATTAAATTTTCATTGTTCTTCGCTTCTCGTATCATTACACGTGTCCTCCCATTTTTACACGCGTCGTTGCCGAAGTTAACAGCCGTGACAGAGACCAAGGACTATATAGTAATGGTGTTATAAAATAAAATAAAGAGGTCCTTAATTGCAATTTATTTAAAATATCTACTATTCACAGGCACTATTCACTGATCCGTTACTATTCACTGTGACATACTATTCACTGATCCGTCACTATTCACTGGGCTGCACGATTCACTGGGCGACCCGCGTTATGATCTCTGCATTTGTTTCTACAAGAAAATGAGTATTTTAGCATACAAGGTCCACATTATAGTCCCAAACATGAACACGAACATCTAAACATGCTACCCTAACCAATTTTCACACACCAAACCTCAAATCGGGCCATTCATGCCTCAAACAAACCGGAACATGGGGATTTTAACACATAAGGTCCACATTATAGGCAGAAGCATGAACATGAACATCTAAACATGCTACCCTAGCCAATTTTCACACACCAAACCTCAAATCTGGCCATTCATGCCTCAAACAGACTGAAACATGGGGATTTTAACACATAAGGTCCACATTATAGGCAGAAGCATGAACATGAACATCTAAAGATGCTACCCTAGCCAATTTTCACACACCAAACCTCAAATCTGGCCATTCATGCCTTAAACAGACCGAAACATGAGGATTTTAACACATAAGGTCCACATTATAGGCAGAAGCATGAACATGAACATCTAAAGATGCTACCCTAGCCAATTTTCACACACCAAACCTCAAATCTAGCCATTCATGCCTTAAACAGACCGGAACATGGAGATTTTAACACATAAGGTCCACATTATAGGCAGAAGCATGAACATGAACATCTAAACATGCTACCCTAGCAAATTTTCACACACCAAACCTCAACTCTGGCCATTCATGCCTCAAACAGACCGAAACATGGGGTTTTAAGAACATAAGGTCCACATTATAGTCTCAAACATGAACACGAACATCTAAACGTGCTACCCTATCCAATTTTCACACACCAAACCTTACATCTGACCATTTATACCTCAAACAGGCCAGAAAATGGGGATTTAAGCACATAAGATCCACATTATAGGCACAAACATGAACACGAATATCTAAACAAATCAAATCATCTAAACATCTAAACATGAACATGAACACCATGACGCTCATATCTACAACACAGAATACTAACAAATCAAAAACAAAAAACAAAATCCGCGAACAAATCGACAAAGAAGACCAAATTAAAGAGATCAGGAACCTTACTTGCTATTCCGCACACTTGAATTAACATATGAATCGGAAAACCACCATAGATGGAAGAGATTAGGTTTTGGATTTGGGGGAGAGGAATGGGGAGCTGCGGTTCTGCAGAAATCAAAAAGTGGGGAGAGAGAAGGAAAAGTTCTTATTTATATCAATCATATTTCACAAAATTGCAAAAAGACCCCCGTGTATTAAGTTTCTTTTCAACCAAGCCCTCGCACGTTTTTTTTTCTTTTTTCTTCAGTCCCGTCTATAAATAAAGGATTTAGCAGTTTTATTTACAACACTAAGTATTTACAATTTTATAACTAAAAATATTAATCTTCTTTAAATAATAGTATAAAAAAATAGGATTTTTCTTGGACTTGTTTTTGAAATTTTCTTGATTGGGAAAATTTACTAAATGTAAGGGCGTGGTCTGAACCTAGAACCTTTACTCTAGAATGGCACGATCCACACACATTGGAAACAAATAAAATAAAGAAAACTAACTTACATATATAATTAAATGAACAGTTTAATATATATCCTGATATTGACAATATCAGGCACCAATTAAATAACGACACGTCATCTTTAACTAATTTATTATTGGGCCACGTGTTCAATCATTACCCAGACGGGTTTAGGCATTCTAAATTAGGGTTTTAGAACTTTACTAAAAATATCTTAACCAATTAAAACATTACAATTGTACACGTGTCATTATCTTATTGGTGCCTGATAAGGCCTATATCAGGATCATCCGGATGAATGTTATTCTCTTAAATGAAAATTAATAAATTTGCATCGAAAGGCATGCATTTGGAGACCTATACAAAGCTACGGGTGATGTCATTAAAGGAGCAGGAAAACTTAAATTGGTTTTTGGTAAGTAATCACTATCTGTTATATCCTTGGTTGCTTGTACTCTCCCCTTGCTGTTTATGGTCTTCAAACTGGACTATTTCCTGTTGTAGTACAGAAGGATCTGATGAAAAGATAGAGCTTGAAGTTTATATAACTTCACTGGTGGCGGAGTTGCTTTGGCCATGCACAACATAGATGAGGTCTGTTACATCATTGAAAACGTGAAATCGATTGGACGATTCAGATTAGTTTCCAAGCTATGAAGATCTCTATTATCCACTCCTTAATTCATCAAATCTCACTGCAAATTACACATAAATGACCCCCAATCCAGATTAGTTTCCAAGCTATGAAGATCTCTATTATCCACTCCTGAATTCATCAAATCTCACTGCAAATTAACATAAATGACCCCCAATCCCTCATCCGAATCAAACATTATACATTTTTCCCACAACGTCACAACCTTCTGTCTGGTCTACGTCACTTCTATTCATGCCCACAGCCTATTTATATGAGAGAACAAATTTAGTTTTGTTCTTGGCGAGTTGATTCAACACAAACCCTGACCTTTATTTTTTTTAATTAAAACCCACTTTTGAAGTGGAGTGAATTTATTAGGCTCACTAAACCTTTTAAAAAAAACCCTTGGGTAAAAAAGTATCATACAAGTTTTGTAGTAAAATAGGAATGGAAGTGAAAATTTAAAATCCCATGTCTACTCTAGCAAGCCATTTAGGCATCGCTAAGCGAAGACCAAATCTGCCGACTTGAGGATACGTAACTTGCAAGCATTTTAAGGATCGCTACGTGAAGCCCAATTCTGCCGACAAGAACGGGGATCTAAATAACACTTTTCTAATCTATGTGTATCATGCTCCATTTGACTTGTTTAGTGTGTGGTCCTTTATGTTTGATGCCAGCTGCCTTATGTTAAGTTCCAGCTTTTAGCAATTGCAGCAACAGCAAAGTTCCAGCACTGGCCTTGTGCCTGTAATGCAAAAACAAAACTCAGCAGTAACTACACTCTTAGATAGGGTACATTTCTACTATCCAATAAAACTAGACCTCTAACTTTAATTGGTAGTGTGTCATGTGTAAAAAGTGAAGATTGTCTATCCCTACTTGCTATTCTTGCAAGAGCATCAGCAACAGAGTTTGCTTCCCTGTATATGTGCTCAAAGGTAATAGAAGAAGGTGTTGAAAAATCACTCACCAGTTGACATATATTCCTCAGTAAATGCTCCAACTGCCATGTAATTTTAAATTGTCTTCTGATCAGCTTTAATAATATCAAGGAATCCACTTCTACTTGTAAATCTTCTATCCCCTCATGGTATGCAGTTTGAAGTCCTTCAATAAGTGCCAGTGTCTCTGCCTCCAGGCTGGTTTTTGTGTGTAAGTAGACTGCCTTTGCAATCACCACTCTTCCAAGTCCATCTCTTATAACAAGACCTGCTCCTGATATTCCTGGATTCCCAAGCGAAGAACCATCCGTGTTCAGCTTGAAGTTTGAAGGATGTCTCCAGTGGACCTGTTTCACAAAGAAGAATCTGTTGCTTGGAGAGCCAACAATAGTTAGATGTAATAGCTTAGGGTATAGAGTTCTGGCTTCAGATTGTTTCCATTTCAAGTTGTGAGCTTTCAGCACATTTTGGATATTGTTCAATGTATGTTTGATCATAAGATGGATCCTTGGCTTTGCTTGATCATATAAATAGGCAGTTCTACTGCACCATATGGTCCATGTCACAAAAAGTGGCATGATTCTGACCAGCAATCTATGCAGCTCTGATTTCACTGTGATGTTCCAATAATAAAACAACCTATCCCACAGATTAGCAAATACTTATGGAGTAAGATCAAGCATATTATGAAAGTATATCCACAGTCTATGGGTAAAGGTGCATTCATTAAAAACATGTTGCAGTTCATCACCATTATTCCCACAGAAAGAACATATTGATGTAACATAGAAATGGTTTTCCTGTAAAATATCACTCATAGGAATCAACCTATTTAGCAACTTCCAGTTAAACATAGATATTTTCTTTGGAACATATTTCATCCATAAAAATTTAAAAGATGGTATCACCATCTTTTTATCTCTTAATAGCTCATATGATGATGAAATACTAAACTGGCCAGTTGGTTCAGGCTTCCAAATTTAACTTATCTTTATATCCCTCATATATAGAAAAATCTTTCAGCAAAAGTTCATTGATTTCCTGAGAGAAACCATTAGTTAAAGTTGCAGCAATATCATGTTGATTATAGAAAAATTCTTTAACTGTTAGCTCAGGTAACATTATATCAGAATCTGAATTCCACATATCAATGAGTATGCCTTTCCCTAGCCAGTTACTTTCCCAAAAGGAGATCTCACCTGAACCTACCTGGATGAGTGTGTTTGCTTGAGCAATGTCATCTACCTCTCTGAATCTTCTCCAAGTTCTAGACTTCATCCTGTAAACTGGCAAGGACCACATAAAAGAACCCCACAGACTATCCCCAAGTTGTAACTTCAACCAAATTTTCAGGGAAAAACTATTCATTAAAGTATGTAAGTTTTTAATTGATAGTCCATTCTCAGTATATGGATAACACATATTAGACCATGACCTCCATACTTTATTTTGTCCATAATCTGATTTTCCCCATAAAAACTTAGCAAATATCACATGTAATATATCTAAGACTCCATTTGTAGGTTTAATGACTGCCATTATATGCAATGGGGATAGCAGATAACACATGCTTAGCAAGAACTAACCTTCCTGCTTGATTCAGCCACTTATTTTGCCAAGATACTAGTTTTGCAGTTATATTATCAAAAAGTGTTTGGAAATATGAATGCTTTTTCTTTCCAGTAAAGACAGGGCATCCCAGGTATTTAAAAGGAAAAACACCTTTACTCATACCTGTGATATCATGTATCATTCTGTGATATGCAGCAGGAGCTGATTTAGATAGATAATATGATGATTTTTCAGCATTAATCCTCTGTCCAGAGACTATCTCATACTGTCTCAAAAATTCCATAAAGTTAATAAGGCTGTGCCTATTAGCTTTGAGAAAAGTCACTGTATCATCTGCAAAACTGAGACTTGTTATTTTGTGTGTTGAATTTGGCAACTTGTAATAATCAATTTTAGTCTATTCAAAAAGGGACCTTAGTGTTCTTGTAAAGGCTTCTTTCAGAAGGATAAAAAGAAAAGGAGAAAGAGGATCTCCCTGCTTAATACCCCTAGAAGCTTTAAAAAACCCAAAAGGTTTCCCATTGACTAAAACTGAAAATTTGGTTGCTTTAATGTTACCCATAACATTACTAACAAAGAATTCTGAAAATACCATTTTCTTCAAGAGTTTAGATAAAAAACCCCAAGATACTCTATCAAAGGCTTTCATCATATCTAGTTTAAAAAATACATTGAATCCTCCAGATTTAGTATTCAGAAAATCAGTAAGTTCATGCATTAGTAACACATTGTCAACTAGCTCTCTTCCTGGAACAAATGTTGATTGTTCAGGAGATATTAGGCTAGATATTATGGGTTTTAACCTATCAGTATATACTCTTGAGAATATTTTATTTAAGAAATTTGATAAACTGATAGGCTTGTAGTCAGAGAAGCTTGTGTTTACCTGTCTCTTAGGAATCAGAGTAATGAAAGAGGCTGATATAGCTCTGGGAATAGGTATTCCCAGTAAAAATTCATTGATAGTCTGCAGAAGATCATTAGCTATAACTTCTCAGCAATGTGTGTAGAATTTACCTGTGTAGCCATCTGGTCCTGGTGAAGATTCACCATCCATATGAAAGACAATGGTCCTTAGCTCTTCCAGGTCCAGTTGCTTGGTCAGATTTTGATTCATCTCAGCAGCTACCATGTGAGGGATATTTTCTAGCATGCTATCTGTCATATTCTCATCAACAACAGTTAAATCATCAGAGAGCAAATTTTTAAAAAATTCAGCTGCTTCTGCACCAATGTCATCAGGGTTTGAAATCCATTCATTTGCTGAGTTCTGTATAAGAGCTATCTTCTGTCTAGCATGTTTAGCTTTAACAGTTGAATGGAAAATTTTTGTGTTGGAGTCTCCATCTTGTAACCATCTAACTCTAGACTTCTGTTTCCAGAAGGCCTCTTCTCTAAGCAAAGCTATAGTCAGTTCGGCCTGAGCTTTGTGAAACTCAGTCCTATTCTGGCCAGAAGCATTAGCCTGGTAATCTATTTCTTTCTGCGCTACTCTCTCCTCGGCAAACTTTACTGAGTCATGGACATTACCAAAAACAGTCTTATTCCAATCTTTAAGTTTATTCTTTAGCCTTCTTAACTTAACTGAAAATGTAATCATTCCAACTAGCTAAATATCATCGTGCGTTGCACGATATATTTAATCTTTTTTATGTTAATAATATTATGAACGAATTTCATATGTTAATGTAAAATAGAAAGACCTTAATATGGAAATGGTTATTGTATAGTGAATATGAATGAGTTTTATTTATGCGCATAATTTGTAGTAATTTGTGGTAATATGGAAGGCGAGAAAAAATTATGGTAAATTACGGCTAAAAAAAAGAAATAAAAACATATTAATACCACAAAAAGTCATACGTAGAGATTATAAATGTAACCTTGCCAAAACCTATGTGGGATAAAGAATGAAACAATAAAAATAAAAGAAACAAAAAAAGGAATATATAAAAATGGTAGGCGCCAGAATATGGTGAATATATAAAAATGGTAGACGTATAATTTGTAGTAATTTGTGGTTTAGAATATTCTATATATAATATATATCTTTCACCATACATCCTCCTACATATTTAGAAACTGTTCAATCAATCATGGATTTAGATTTTGCATATTACCAATATCTATATTTGAAATAATTTACAATTAATCACTTCCCTCGTTAATATAAGAAATTTATAAACTATTAGCTAGCCTGTGATGAAGGTAAACAGTATTTAACAATTAATGAGATCAGCTCTTCTCCTTTCAAATCTTAGCCCTCTTCCTTTCAAATGTTCGATGCAGGAGTAGGACCAAAAGTTAGAGCTTTGTGTCTGCAACCACAAACACACGGAACCTAGAACCGAAAGTTAGGTTGTGCATGATCATATAGACCTACTGCTACTTGAACCAGTTAATCAGATCAGATGCTTAAGATCAAAATCCACCAAAACCACAATATCAATCCACTTGAATATCCTATAAAACAAAAACCAGTTCACAGGAACAACTAATTGGACAATCGTTTCATGTTTAGTCATAGAACCAAGCATTCACCATGAGCACGGGTTTTATATAACCACGAGAAGACAGCCTAATCCAAACGCAACACAGACTTCGGTCATATCGTAAAGGTGACAAAATAATTATCCGAAATCCTAGACAGGAACAAATTATCAAACGTCCTTTTGTTTAATCCTTTTGTTAATCCATAGCTGCAAGATGAGCCAACAGGTGATCGCAATATTGCTCGTCTATCTTGCTTCAAAATCCTCACTGCTGACTTATTCCTCTTCTTGATTATTTCAATTCTTCTTTTGGTCGTCTTCATTGCTAGCTTCCATTTTGAAAAGAACTTTCTTTCCAACAACCGGAACAATAGTATTTGATGATAGTCTTGAAAAAATTGAGAAAAGGGTATATGAAATAGCACTCTATCAGTTCAAATGTTGCGTAAAAACCAACCTAGGTTTTAAGGTGCCAAAAATAAGTTCAAGATCATCGCAGCCACAATCTTCATGGATCCTCTCCCCTTCCCACGCCTTCACCAAGTCACCTTGATGCTTCCGAACGCAAACTTTTCAGAAATATTCCCTTCAGCCATCGGAATATCCGAGCTTGCAAACTGATTGATGCCAAGCATCCATTTTTACAGCCTGTCATCCTCTCCCCATGATCCTATCTTCTCCTACCTTAAGAACTGTAAAAACTTTACCTATGTTCTTGGAGATTAAGTGTCCAAACTGTGACTGTCTATTGAAACAGCAGGCACAGACAGAAGGATATGGGGATATGTACGTTAAGAGAAAAATCGAGAGAATTAGAAGTGCAGGTTTGCGAAGAATGGGTGAGACATTATATAATCAGTTTTAAATCTCATTTAGTTATCAATATAAATATATAAATACCATAATTATACTAAAATATAGCAAATAATATATTATGTTGTGTAAATTATATAAATACCATAATTAATTAATTATACTATAATATAGCAAATAATATATTATGTTGTGAGATGTGGATAATAAAAGGAAAGAACGTATTATATTCCAGCCAAGACTTTGTGAGAAAATGTTATTTTGACATTCAAATAAAATATAATCATACTATAAATATACTATGATTAAAAAATCATGAAATAAAAACATTGATACGTATGACATATATAAGGGAAAGAAATTTTTTTTTGAAGACTAAATAAGGGGAAGAAATAAATACATTGATACGTATAACATAGATGAGGAAAAAAACGGCAGCAATCCATAACATAAATAAACTATGATTGTGTTAAAAATGCATAATAAAAAGGAAGAGCTAAAAGTTAATTGTGATAATAATTGTAGGCGCCGGAATTTGGTAAACTTGTGGTGGTTATGTGATGGTTATGTTGTGGTTTTAGTCAAAACTACGTAGTTTAATCATTTTAATGTTTTTATCAATTTATTTATTGGCCGGAGCAATAACTCTTAGTTCCCTTTAGGAAGATACCAGTAGGTTCAGACCAATTTTGTTTGACTGTTTCAAGAAAATCATTATGAGAGAGCCAGCAATGTTGGAATTTAAATGCTTTACCAGAAGAGTTTGCTGCAGAATTATCAAGTTTTACCAGTAAAAGAGAGTGATCAGATGCTAATCTAGATTTGACCCTTATACTAGTATTAGGAAACAAATTTTGAAAAGCACCAGTCATTAGACCCCTATCCAACCTTTCCCAAACCATTCCCACATTTCTAGATCTTGTTCTTCTAGCTCCAGTCCATGTAAATAAATTCCCAGAAGAAGGTATCTCAATTAAGGAGTTATCTTCTATGAACTCATTAAACTCTAGCATAGAATCTAAATTTGGTGAGGCCTGTCCTATATACTTAGATGAATATCTTATCACATTATAATCCCCCACATAAATTGTATCTCTGCCTGAATATTGACTCAGTATATTCCATAGGTCCCTTCTGGCAACCATATTATGTCTAGCATAAATAAAAATAGCATTCCACTTATGAGACATAGAGGTATGTTGAATTTCAGTACAAAGACACTGGTCATGAGTAGATAGAATTGTAATATTAAAATCATCATTCCAGAAAATCCAGATTTTATCTTTAGGATATGCATGATAATGACTATAACCTAAAGTATATGCTATAGATGGTATCTTGCTGCTATCAAGAAAAGTTTCAATAATAACAAATAGGCCTATTTTGTGTTTCCTTTTAACATGCAAAACCCTAGCTTGAGTTTTTTTATTTCTAATTCCCCTAACATTCCATACACAAAAATTAATTCCAGACATGGATTATACTAGTTGAGTAGGGTCAATTTGGGATCTAGTCACAACATTTTTTTTGAGAACTGGTGTAATCCTTATTTTTCCCTCTAGTTTTTTTTACCATTTTTAGGTAATGGGATTGTGGAGTCAACAGTGATGTCCATATTAGGGTCATTTATCATTCTATTAAACCTGGATTGATCTATAGGTTCTAGAATAAAATCTCCTTCAGCCTCTTTTGATTTCTTTTCCTGAGACCATTGAAGATTAGAACTATGTGCTAGGTTTCCAATGAGACTAAGATCATCAGATGTCAGAGGGGAGTTTACCTGTGAGTTTACCTCCATCTGATTTGTGTTCTCCTGGTTTGATTCTTGGGTATTTGATGATGTTGTATCCTTAATGAGAATGGAATTTTGCATAGCCTCTTGTTGTTGAAATTCATCACCCTGCAATTCTTCTTCAGGTTGTTGAGGTTGAGTACTAATGTCTGCTTCTTCTTCATTATTATTCAGTAGCTCAAAACTGTTGTGAGTTTTAATTGGCTGACTTTCCCCTTTTGCTGATTATGAATCCCCAACCTTTGCCTTTCCTTTTGCTTTCCACACCTGTCTATTACCTGCATCAATACCTGTCTTTTCCAAGGAGGTGTTTTCAACAACTTTGTTAGATAAATCCACAGTTATATTTCCTTTTTCCTTGCTAGACAGACCAGAGGTAGTAGCACGTTGTTTGTTTTTTATGTCTATAAGTGTGGGTTTCCAGTAGTTAGTTCCCTGTCTATGAGTAAGATCAGTTTTGCATATAGATACAGTGTGACCTAATTTAAAGCATTTACTGCAATAATCAGGCACTCCTTCATATTCCACATACTGCCAGAAACCTTTTTTCCTATAATTGATCCAAATTCTCTCACATAAAGGTTTAGAAACTGTACAGATAATGATAAAAGCGTACCAATGTGGTAGCCCTGGCTCTCATATATATACTCAATATTTACATGGAAAAGTCTATACTAGCCTTTACCCTAATACACCCCCTCAATCTTTACGGGGTGCAATTACGGATAGATTGGATCTATGTTTACAAAACAAATCACTAGAAAGACCCTTAGTAAATATATCAGCAACCTGCAACTGTGTCGGAATCGAATGAACTCGGAGACTACCATGGGCAACCATTTCTCGAACAAAATGATAATCAACATCAATATGTTTGCTACGATCATGCTGAACCGGATTGGCCACAAGATATGTCGCAGAAACATTGTCACAATAGAGAGTGACCGGATGACGAAGATAATACCCAAAATCTGCAAGCAATTGACGAAGCCAAATAGTCTCCGCCGCAGTGTAAGCAACAGCACGATATTCTGCCTCCGTAGAGGACTTCGACACAGTAGGTTGTTTCTTCGAGCGCCAGGAAATCAAATTCTTCCCCAGGAACACAGCATAGCCTGTGGTGGAGCGACGAGTGTCCGGACAACCAGCCCAATCAGCATCGGAATAAGCAATCACCATCTCCGGAGAATTTGCGGCATGGAGAAAAAGACCTAACTCCATAGTGCCCTGCAAATACCTGAAAATCCTCTTCACAGCATGAAGGTGAGTAGTACGGGGAGCATGCATAAACTGAGAAACCATATTAACAGCATAAGCAATATCCGGACGAGTCATAGTTAAATATTGCAATGCACCAACCATACTACGATATTCAGTGGGATCAGCAAGAAGGTCACCATCAACAGATGACAATGTAACTCTAGAAACACTAGGGGTCCGTACAGGTTTAACTGTGTGAAGATGAAACTTGCGCAACAAATCAGACACATATTTTTGATGAGACAAAAATTAACCCTTAGGAGTACGAGACACCTGTAAACCTAGAAAATAATGAAGATCCCCTAAATCCTTCATATCAAACTCAGAAGACAGAACAGAGATGAATTTGTGAACCAGGTCATTACTACTACCGGTTAGAACTATATCATCCACATAAAGAAGTAAGATAAGCATGTGACCTTTAAATTTAAGAACAAACATAGAAGAATCACAACTGCTACATTTAAAACCAATGGATAATAAGAAATTGCTAAATCTGGAGAACCAAGCTCGAGGAGCTTGTCGTAACCCATAAATGGACTTACGTAACCGACAGATGTGATGAGGACGAGAAGGATCAGCAAAACCTGGAGGTTGACGCATAAAAACTTCTTCATTCAAAAAACCATGCAAAAATGCATTTTTAACATCAAGTTGACGGACAGTCCAATTAAGAGAAATAGCAAGAGTGAGAACCAATCGCACAGTAGTAGGCTTAACAACAGGACTGAAAGTTTCAAAATAATCAATACCTGCCTGCTGGTGATTTCCGAAAACAACAAGTCTAGCCTTAAACCGCTCCAATGACCCATCAGAATTGTATTTAATTTTATACACCCATTTACATCCAAGCACATTGCGATTGAAGTCGCGAGGTACCAACTCCCAAGTATTATTTTTAAGTAATGCATTATACTCATCAAGCATAGCCTGTCGCCAACGAGAATCTTTGGACGCTTGTTTGAAATTAGAAGGCTCTAATTCTACAATATCTGATTTTAAATTCATTAACCGACGAGGCTTGGAAATACCAGCTTTAAGACGAGTAACCATGGGATGAGCATTGGAAACCAACGACTGTGAGGAAGGGGCAATGGAAGGAAAAATAGGAGAGGAAACACTCGGATGGATGACCGACTGGGAAGGTACACTAGACGGTGATGGAGAGGAACTAGAGTCAGCAGATCGAAGCTCAGGAGACGCAGATACAACCGGACTATGAACCGGGCTAGACGCAGGAGATCGATAGATAGGAGAGACTGACTCAGTAACCGGGCTAGACAATGAACTCGACCTATCCACAAATTTAGGCAACACAGGATCCATCGTAACTGGAGGTGAGCTAGGAGACAACGCGGAAGAGGGCGAGATAGGATGTGACTCAACAGAACGTACTAGAGACGTGATAGGAGGAGGAGACACTGGAGAAGGAGATGACGATAATAACGGGAATGTTGACTGAGTAGACGAACTAGATCCCGTAGACACCACAGTAGGCGACCAACCCTCAGAAAGATCAAGCGGTGAGGAAAAAGGTAAGCTCGACTGAGAAGGAAGGAGACTACGATAGGGAAATTGTTTTTCATGGAAAAGAACATGACGACTAACATAAACTTGACCAGTGAGAGGATCAAGACACCTATAACCCTTATAATCAGATGCATAACCAATGAAAACACAATGATTTGATTTAGGTTGTAATTTGTTGATTTTAGAATCCATTAGAAGAGGAAAACAAGCACAACCAAAGACTTTAAAAAATTCATAAGATGGAGAACGATGAAACAATTTTTCAAATGGAGACACGCCACCTAAGGTCAAGCTTGGTAAACGATTAACAGTAAAAACAGCTTGAAACACGGCATCAACCCAGAATTGAGCAGGAAGATCTGACTGAACAAGCATTGTGCGCGCCATTTCAATGAGATGGCGGTGTTTGCGTTCAGCAACTCCATTCTGAGCTTGTGTGCCGGGACATGATTTACGAAAAATTATTCCACATTCAGTAAAATGTTGGAGAAGAGAAGAATTATCAAATTCACGACCTCCATCACTTTGGAAAATCTTAATTTTGCAATTAAACAGATTCTCAACCATCTTTTGAAATTTTTGAAATTGTGAGTAAACCTCGGATTTTCTACGTAAAGGATAAACCCATGAAAAACGTGAGAAACCATCAACAAACACAACGTAATATCGAAAAGACTGATTTGATAATACAGGAGATTGCCAAACATCACTATGAATCATATATAAGGGATATGGAGCAGAATGTTGAACTGGTTCAAAAGGTAAACGATGAATTTTTCCCAATTTGCAACAAACACAATCGTCATGAAATTTCGAAGTACATGAAATTTTATTACTTGAAATCAAATTCCCTATAACTCTAGAAGATGTATGACCCAAACGAGCATGCCAAATATCACCAGACTCCTTAGTGGCTAGAAAAGCAGGTACGGTTGACTGAGGACTCACAAACGCTGGTTGGATTGGATAGACACCATTCTTACTGGCCCCCTCTAAAAGCACCTCCCCCGTTTCCTTGTCCTTAACCCAAACAGAAGAATCATCAAAACTCATAATACATGCATTTTCTTTACACAACTTATTGACAGAGAGGAGATTATGTTTAAGACCGGGGACATGACAAACAGAGGATAACCTAAGTGGGCGTGAGGGTGTTTGAATTTCCATTTTACCAACATGTTTAATTGGGAGAGTGGTACCATCGCCAACAACAGATGTTGAACCATGATATGGGGCTGTAAAAGAGAGTTTACCTTCTTGATGAGTCATGTGCGAAGCAGCCCCGGAATCCGGATACCAGACAGAGTCATTTGCTTCACCACCAACAGACAGGGCAGCGAAGGCTCTAGTAACACTATCTTGACCAGGGGGCACAAAATTTGGATTATATCTGTGAGGACAGAACTGTGCGACATGACCTGGAGTAAGACAGAAACTACAAGAATCGGGAGAGGGAGTAGAGCTAAAATTGCCATTGGATGAATTACTTCCTACTGAGCACGCATTATTAGTAACACAGTTGGTGAAAGGCAATAATGAACATGACAAATCAGAAATATTACTCATACCATTGTTACGATTTCTGTTGTTATTTGCAGCTCCACTGGCCACCGTTGATCCGTCTGAGCGATTTGAATTTCCATGATTATTGTTACCACGACTCCCTCTGTTGCGATTGTTTTTGTTCTTATTTTTGCCACCCCCTGAACTCTTGGATCCAGTAGACGAGGAACCAGATGACTGTAGTGCCACGAGTGCATGGGAAGAAGTCTCAGCAAGATCCTTTGAATGTTTCAGACGTTGCTCATGGAGTAACAACTTGGGACGGAGATCATCGAAACTCAGCTCAAGTGGGTAATGAATCAAAGTAGTCACCAAATGAGCATAATCAGGGTCACCCTCCACGCCAAAGAGTGTTGACTGAACCAAGTCATGATTGGAGACAGGAAATTTGATGGCAGCAAGAGAATCCGCTAACATCTTAACATCACGCAAATATTCATCCATAGACTGAGATTCAGTCTTTCTTAACCTAGTTAGTCTACCCTTCAACTCCATAGATTTAGCCATACTAGCTTGCATAAAACGTGACTGTAAACGAACCCAAATATCACGAGAAGTGTGCAGCTCATGAACATCGACAAATACATTACGAGATATCGTAGCAAATATCCAAGTTTTAACTTGTTGATCAACACGTAAGTATTCAGAATATTGTGAATTTTGAATCATACTCCCATTGGCATCATAAATAAAAGGAGTGGGGAGAGACATAGTACCATCAACAAAGCAGAGTAGCTGGTGTGATACCAAAAGACAAGTAATCTGAGTCTTCCAAAGCAAGTAATCTTCTGGAGATGACAGTTGAATCGTGACTAAATTGGATGGATTTGGAGCAGACAAGTGTGGAAGAGAGAAACCTTGCTGGAGTTGTTGAAACGGAACAGCTGCAAACTGATTATGCTGAACTGGAGCGGTTACAAACTGATTCTGCTGAAACGGAGCACCAAACGAGTTCTGTTGAACTGGAGCCGAGCCGGCGCGTGTACCCCACGCTCCAGAAGCTGGCGGCGCGTCGGCGCGTGGCAACCACGCGCCTGGAGGGACGTCGGCGCGTGCGTTCCACGCGCCAGAGAGTAGGGGCTGTTCTGGGGCGCGTGGCAACCACGCGCCTGGGTTGATGGGCGCGTCAGCGCGTGCAACGCACGCGCCAAAACCTGGAGGAGCGTCTGGAGCGCGTGACGTCAACGCGCTTATGTCTGGGGACGCGCCCGACGCGCCTTGGGCGCGTGAGATCCACGCGCCTGACGCCAAGGAAGGCTCTGGGGCGCGTGAGATCCACGCGCCCGACGCAAAAGAAGCCTCTGGGGCGCGTGAGATCCACGCGCCCGACTCAAAAGAAGCCACTGGGGCGCGTGAGATCCACGCGCCCTGCGAATTGGATATTACCGTCGTGTTGCCGACTCCTGTTGCAGCGATTCCGCCGTTCGAAAGCTGCGATCCCGAAACGTCGGTGAAGGCAACACCTGGAGGTTGGTCGGCTGAAGATCCCAGCAATGCCGCTGGCGGTGATCGAGACGGGGTAAACATCGGTGACTCCGATTGAAGCAACATCGACGAATCAGTTATAACCGAATCAATTGGAGACGTTGCAGCAGCAGCGGAAGTTGATCGGATGTCATTGGGCACTGCCCCAGCCTGATGAAGAGAACTATCGACAAGCTGATTGAACAGCGGCAGGCCTGATCCTTCTGTCGATGGGATGTTTTCCATCGAAGAAGAGGAGAGAAAAAAAATTGAGATTTTTTTTTTCTTTAAGAACCTAAGGTCTTGATACCATGTACAGATAATGATAAAAGCGTACCAATGTGGTAGCCCTGGCTCTCATATATATACTCAATATTTACATGGAAAAGTCTATACTAGCCTTTACCCTAATAGAAACATCTACTTCCACACAGACTTTGGCAACATGGGGTCTGGATCTATTAATTGTTGCTTTATCAACCTTAACTGGGGGTCCTATTAGGTTACCTAGAGATAACATAGTGTGTTCATCAAAGAGTTGATGTGGAAGGCCATAGAAACATACCCAAACTGGTACTAATGATGATTCAGCATTGGGGTTGAAATCAGCACTCCATTTGGTGATCCTTATTGAGTAAAAACCGAAATTCCACACCTTGTGCATCCAACACCTGTAAAAATCATCAGGAAGTTCATAGTGTATAAATACGTGTCTGTTATCAACCAAAAAAATCCCAAATTGCCCAGTAAATCCAGCAGTTTGAAAATCCTTTCTCAATCTCTCCATTTGATGCCGAGATAGGGAGAAGCTTCCGACCAACGTGTATCTCAAAGGGGCCTCCAGTTTATCACATTCCTCATCGGAGAAAGTGATCCCTGGTTCCCCCAGATGATCCACACGAGGTTTTGGATTGAAGGGTTCTCTGGTATTGGGGCTTTTTGAGTATATGATGAGATCTGATTTATCTGAGGAATGGGTATTAAGCATTTGGGCATATGAGAGCAGTGGTGGTGCTTGATCGCCAATAGGCGGCTCCGCCATGGTGGCGGTGCCAAGCAATTAGCGACGGAATTGAGTAGAGAGAGGGTTTAGCGAAATCGCAGAAATCGCCACTCCGAGTTTCACGGTTAACGATCGATCAACTTGCACATCTAGATCAATGATTCACACAAACCCTGACCTATTTATATGTACGTAGGTAATAGTAAATTAAGATATTTAATTTGATTTGATTAATATAAATTTATGATAATAGTATATTGGTAATTATAAATTTATGGTAATAGTATCTTGATAATAAACGACAGACGTTAATTAACATATATAAATATTTGTACATGGAAATCGGCCGCCTGATTCATATAAATTTATGGTAATAGTATATTGGTAATTATAAATTTATGGTAATAGTATCTTGATAATAAATGACAGATGTTAATTAACATATATAAATACTTGTATATGGAAATCGGCCGCCGTTATAGTATCTTGGTAATAAACGAAAAACATTAATTAACATATAGTAATTAACTAAAATCACTATGATTAGTTAATTAATTAGAATATATCAATTAACGAATTAGTTAATTAACTTAATTAGTAACTTAACATAAATGTAGCGCGTTTTTAATTTTAAATCCGTTCGTTTCCATATATGGTGCATATGGAATTAGTCATATAAATGGAAGGTGGCGGCTATATGGAATTATTCATTCAAACGGACGGCGGCGTTGTTTCAAAACACATTTTGAAGGGTCGTTTTTTGTTTTAGAAGGTTATTTCCGGCGGCGGTATTTTTTTTATTTTTATTTATGCCGCTACTTTTTGCTTTTTAATATATACCTAGTCTAAAGATAATTATGAAGACTCATGGTATGGCCAATTTTTTATTTCACAATAAAAAATAGTTATGATAAAAAATCATGAGAAAGTTTTGGTTAGCATGGTCCTATCATAAACTTGTGATATGATCATTTTTTATTTCACATTTTATGAGTTAAGTTTATGCATATGTTTGTTTCATTAGACTCTTAGTATATGATGCTATTTATTATTTATTCTAACAAATAAATCATTAAAAAGTTGTAAATATGCCTAAATAGTTAGTTCAAGTGTTTCTGACATTAGTTCAGTTTTGTTGTAATTTCCTTCATTTGTTAATTTTTAAGCTTTGTAAGTGAATCAATTGAATTAGAACGACAAATAAATGTATAAACACCTAAATTATCCTAATAAACATATGAAAACGTATGTGTCATATCATAGGTTTATGGTAAGACGGTCTCATCTAATAATTTGTATTGAATCATAACTTACAAAAAATTACTCATCTGAGTTCAAATAATTATTTTCCTCCACAATGACCTTCCATCAACAGTGTAATTGCAAAATGATGATGTTATCAAATTTAAATTTTTGGGTCTAAAGTGCGAAATAATATATCTTCTGATCATCAAATAATATCTCGTACGGTATAAAATAGCTACAAATACTTAAATATATGCATCCTAAAACCATGATAATAATCCACAGTCTGCACTAGAAGCCTGCCAGAGAAATGCAACCTCACCGAACATTAAACTCGAAATTTCCTGAAAATTGATAAACCACATCCAAATAAATGCATTCTAATCGGCATGAAAATCAAGAAATATAACTCATTAATCATGGAAAATGAGCACAAAATAGGAAAGTAGACAAACGCAACTCATTAATCAACATGAAAATTGCATTGGTCTGTTCGTTCAAAGTTAATACTAATTGTCCCGCGTTTTTCCTTTTTAAATCACAAATTCACATTATGTTCAGAAACAATACATAAAATCATGCATTCTTGAATGACTACATACAATTGCGTTAATAAACCCATGCAGACTTGGATGATTACATACAATATTGCATTTATAAAACCATGAGGACTTGGATGATCGCATACATTAACACCATGTTGCAGGATTAGCCGTTAGAGCTACTACCAAATCACTGATAAAAACACACATAAGTAATCACATAAACAATAGTTGATTCAACGAACGCAACGTCCTCCCTGACTTGAAGGTCAGCGAAGTCATTAAACATTGAAGGCCATGAAAAATCACTAACATAATTATTATTTTTATCGAAATATCTAGACAAGAGATAAGATTTGCACAACATGATATCCAAAAAAACAAGCCTTGTCGAAATATCCAGACAAGAGAGATTCATCATATGCTCAGAACAACTTCAAAAGGCAGACCTCGGTAGTGAGTGCAGATGTGAGTGTAATCCTCTATTTTGTTGAGGAGTGACAAGCAATTTCTACACGTCGTAAATGAGAATCCTGCGAGATCAAAACAATATATAAATCATCTAAACTTCTAAGTGCTAGAGAGTAGATCGTGAGAAATAGGGGGTCGCCACAAGGAGAAAGGACTTGTAAGAGTGTTTTAAAGTAGATAATTAGCATGATTATGTATTATATAGAAAGTAATGTGAATATGGGGGATTTGAGATTGGTTTTGAATTATACTACGAAAAACTGTAATTTAGAATCGATAAACATGTAAGTAATAATTCAGATAAACATGTAAGTAATATATTCGAAAGTAATACACATTGATTTAAGTAATATTTGAGATTGATTTAGTAATATACTACGAAAAACATGTAATTCATAATCGATAAACATGTAAGTAATAATTCAGATAAACATGTAAGTAATTATACTACGAAAGTAAACATGTAATTCAGATTTGAGATTGATATGAGAATTGATAAACATGTAAGTAAGGAAATTGAACATTTGATATGGTCATTTGTGTTCTTCACAAATTATCAAATCTGAAAAAATCATGCTTCATGAAGAGATAATGAGTGAATTTGTGGAGGATTTGGTGTTCTTTCCCAGAGACAAGCCTGGCAGCATTGGTCCAACCAAACGCTAGATAGGAGACACTTGTTAGGCTTATGTGGCGGCTGCTTGCATTGGATTTCTACTTTCGATTTAATTTGGATGGATGTTGTCCTAGAAATTAACTATCTCTTTGTTCTATGAGATAGTTGTGTTAGAGATTATAGAAGAGGTTGGATATCTCTACGTATCTGAAAACAACACACTAAAAAATTGTGTTGTATATGCTTTTGGTTATGTGAATATCCTTGGGGTTTATCCAATAAAGCACTGGAACAACCCCAATGTCATGGATGAAAGAAAACTATTCATAGGACTCTTCGTTGAGCAAAGGCCGGTGAAGAAACATGAGGAGATATATGGATGGCTAGATCAAAGAAGAGCTCTCTATGGATCAAAGAAGTTTTGGAAAGAAAATTTGAGCCATATGGAATCCTTGTGAGAAAAAAGTGTACCAAGAATCTAAAGAGGAGAAGAAGCGACACTTGAAACGTAATTTTTTTGATCATTCGCTCTTGATTGTTGGACGTGGCATTACCAAGAATGGAGTTAAATAGTACGTACATGGAGACCCGGTTGGTGATATGATGGATTTGCAAGAATTGCCGAAGATTGTTTTATCAAAATTGGATATCCTACCGATCTATCCATTTGTAAGTTCACCAAAGAAGAATTTAAAAATAGAAGAACTTTTAAGCAAGAACTTGATGACGAAAATGAAAGGAAAAGGGAAGAGATCAAAAGAGAGCACGGGGAAGAGAAGAAAACGAGGGAGGAGAAAAAGGAACGCTTAAGGAGTCTTTAATCCTAGAGGAGATGTGAGAGAGGAAATGCATCTAAAACCACCTAAGGGAAATCATGATAGATGCTGACTTGAAGAATTGATGTTGTATGGATTTATAGAATGTTTTCTATTCAAAAACTCAGTTATGCGAGCGATGGATGTGTGAATAATTATCACAAACTAAATTCCCCTAATTTTGCAGAAGTGAATGTAGTAGGTTGCTATTTAAGCGATGCAGTCTCGCAAAAAATTCTTTTGTCGATTCTTCGTTAGGTAACACTTACTAGTATCAGTTGTAAGCTAGTTGGTTCGGATTAACTGCTCTCCAAAAAAACATTTGATAGGTACTAATGGATGAAAGTATACAAAGAACTATTCCTATTAGTTCTAATCATCAATTAGAAAATTGAAAGCAAAAAACCCATAGAAGTAGCAAGCATTCAACACACTCTACAATTAGGAAGAAATCCCAATAAAGTTATGCATCAAATTCATATGAACATTACATCCAGTTACTAATTTAAAGACCCATATAGTGCATATCACGGTTTTAAAACCATAATCAAAAGTCTACATTGAAACTCCCAAGTGTTAGACTAAGCTCTTTTTTTTTGGTTTGTTAATCGGATGACAACATTCAAAACATCCATGTCTTATATCTTTTATTCTTCAGAAGCATTGGTATCTAAATTTACAAGCATTAGTGTGGGCAACTAATATGCAAACTACATCAAACATCTAATAACAAAATTATATCAAAAGATTAAGAAAGAATATACCTTGAAAAGCCGCTCTTAGCTTTTGCTCAATTTTCTTGAATAGAGTAACTATCTTTTCAAAGTATTCCACGGGTGCCCATCTCCCATACATACCATGATGCCATTCCTAGTACCGGTTGGATATGTCCTTGCTCTTCAACTTGTTGAGGAGGATATTGTTTATACCCGTAATTTCACCATTTCCTTCTTGTAGGTGAATTACTCCTCTTTTGCTTGTGGATTTTTATTGGTGCTTTCCACGTTATTGGAAAACCATCCATGCACAATGAAGATTAAATCCCCAATTATTCCCACAATTTGATCCCACGGCGATCTCAACATGTAGTTGTTTACATGCCTTCAATGTAGGAACATACAAAATCTGCAACTTCCACCATGTTCGGTGTCTTTTGGGATCAATCACTACAAGCGGCGGTGATTTCTTAACAATCCGGGGCGGTGGTCTTCCATACCCTCTCCCTCCCTGACCTCTTCCGGTACTGTTTAGAACATTCATCCAGGATTTTTTTCCCACACGCTACCTCCGGAAGAGCTCCCGCCCGCCGCCGAAGAAGCTCCACCTGACGCACCCGACGCAGCATAGACACTGCTGCTTCAAAAGTGTTAGATTAAACTAGACTAAAGTTCATGAAATCAAACTACTAATCTAAAGGAAGTGGATAAAATTATGGTTTCTACGTGATGGGAGGCGTCCTTAAATGGGTGAGATAAGAGGGGTATTTATAACCCTAAAATTCAGATCAAGGAGGCAAGTAGCCCTCTAGATTGAGTGACACTTTATAATGATACTTTTTTTGGTCACCATATCTTCAGAGCATTTGTAGCTCCTAAAACAGTGACACTTCTTCTGTTCAACTAACGATGCTTCTGGGAAATAGCGACAATTTCTTCATGTATAGTGACACTTACTTCAAACTCTAGCGACGCTTTTCTGGGCACGATCGACGCTTTTTTTGGGCAGCTTCCACCACCTAAGGAAATGTGGCATTCACACCACTTCTATGACCAATTCATCAAATTTTAGTTTCTAATCTTCGACGCTTTGGTATGATCATAGAAGGTATTCGACTCTTTTCATCCAAATACTCATTACAAGTGCAAATGAAGATTGAAATGCATAATATTCATTTCTAAACTATTATGGATGATTTAACTCTAAAGCTATAGATTTTGGCACAAAATACTACCCAACATAACTCTCAAATGCCATAAAACAAAAGTATATCTAGGGCTTATGAAGGAGGGGCTTGAAGCACCTCGAGCACACCTCGCTGACCTTGTTGGAGTGTTGGGACATGAATTTCATCTTCTTCGGCTCGCACTTATACTTGCATATATAATTAAACAGCTTATACACACAAAGATTATTTAATCAGTAAAACCATCTGTACCACTAGGCAATGAAAACCCATGGGCAATCATGGCGTAGTCACTCTTTTCTTGTGCTGTCTTGAATGATCAAAACATATCTTACAGTTCTCGGTCTTCTTGACATCCATACTTTCAACGTTAATGTGGACATCTATGTAGTGCTCACGAGTAGCATTCCTCGAACTCCACTCCGCCCCCACACATTAAGCAATACCAGTCATATAAAACTTCTAGTGGATAATTTGGAGTTCTACAATTCATGAATAATAAAAATAAAATTCCATTTTAACGTTTGAATCAAATTTGTGTCAAATGGTATCTTTCTCTCCTCACAGTACAAGAAATTGGGGGATGGGAGGGGGTGATCCAGAAAAACCAAAAATCGAACCGAAATTGAATCATCTGATCTGAATAACCGAACAAATTCAATATTCGGTTTATGTACGGGCGAACTGAGAAAACTGAATTATAAAAATATGGCTTTTGATCGATTTTTGTTATTGAAAGAACTCAATCTGAAACCGATCAAAAACTTATTTGTAATTTATTAATTATTAAATAAATTATATAAAGTTTTAAAAGATGCAACTGAATTAGCCACGAATTTGCAAACGGAGATGTGCATTGTTGGAGATGGTTCGTGGAATTGAAAATCCAACTGCAACATATACTTGGAATAATTGAGGAAATTTGAATGCTGCTTAAATGGGAAAGCTTACCAATGCCATGATAGATTTCATGAAATAATAACTCATGACTCACACTTTAGCCATGTATGCATAACTAAATATCATTGATGGGAAATAAGTCATTTCGGACATTTTCCAAGAGTTTGAGATAAGATTTATTTTATTTTCAAAATAAAAATATAGTAATTATAATTTATTTAATATAATTAAGTATTCTAGATATAATAAATTAATAATGAGTTATGACAAACCAAAAAATAGATCCAAATCTGAATCTGATCGGAGGGGCGGCCGGTGCTTGTCAGCGCTTCTCGCCGCCGCTCGGCTTACCCTTCCACCCTACACCTTTTTTATTCGGAACATAGCTGCCCCTATATCTCTCATCCACCTAAATCCATAATTTTCTTCCCACCAATGACGATTGACGCAGCGCCTCGCCGACCGATTGGCGCCAACAACGACTACGATGGAAAGCCTATCGACTGATCTACATCCTCCAAGAGACGCTGGAAAGACAACCGCAATGCAGTCGTCGGCGAAAGGGGTTTCATCGATGGGTGGTCTAGTTCCGCTGTGCACGAGGCCGAGATCGATCAAAGCTTGGCTGGAAACGCGCAGGCCAACAGAGCGCCACAGCCGCCTCAACGCGAATTGTTGCATTTTGGACTTGCTTGTCAATTTTAATAAAATATTTAGTACTAGTTTACCATTGTTTTACCATTCACAAGCACTAGCTTTTACAAGCAACTAGGTTCTACAAGCTACGAACTTGAGTGTCCCATTTAGACCACACATCAATAATTCAATGTATTTGGATGTATTATAAATATACATGGTGTAGTACAAGCTAATCTATAATATTGCTAACCATTGGAGATACTTGTAGTTTGCTAGATTTAGTACTCACAAGAGACGCCGCCATAACCAGATTCCCTTCAACTTTCCCCTTCTCATCATCCACAACTATCACAAACTAAAGCAGTGCAGCTATGTAAGACACACACACAACACACACAGACACACACACACACACACACACACACACACACACACACATATATATATATATATATATATATATATATATATATATATTGTTTGCACACAATCTTTCTCTCTTACACATTTCATCTAACACATAATCAGCATACCTTTCCATCGCGCAACGCAATTATGGCCTGCTCAATCGAAGAAAACCCCGGTGTAGATCTAATCATCATCAGCATCACTGACAAAGAAATCATTAGTTTTTGGAGTGATCTCAGCATCAACTGTCCCGAAAATCGACGAATTCGCAGGCTCATCATCATCATCATCTCTGAACACTGAGCCATTTTGATAATTCCCTGCATTAATCAAGCTGCAGCAAACTGGAGGCATCTTCTTGAAACCTAGTCCATTTGGGACGTTTAAGGTTCTAACACTGTGTGCTGGATTGAGGTTTATGGAGATTCGATTGAAGAGAGGATCTTTGAACACCACAGCATAATCCATGAAGGAAAATTTTGAATTTGTTTTGATGATTAATTTGCAGGGTTATTAGTGTGACTATTATCTTGATTTCTGGGGTGGTCCATAGTTGCTTGTTGCATGATGGTGTACGTAGCACGTACACCGCTTGTTCTTGTTATCTTTAGGGCCATGCTATATGTAGGTTGTATTGTGCTGTATTGCAGTCCGTATTTAAGTATACTTGACCATTATATCTTTCAATTATTTTGTATGAATTATTTACATAACTATCACCTTAGTTCTTTGAAATTATACAATGGTCCTATTAAATTTCAGTTTGTTGGTTCTCGGAATCAAATTGGGATTCATCCAATATTCATTCGATTACTGGGGAAGAGGCGTGCTCGTTCAATTCCATCAAATTTTCATCTAAACTTGTGATCTACTCGCCTTCAACAATGGCAAAATAGATCGTCGGCGGCGTGATCAGGCTTGTTCATGAATTATGCTTACGGGGATTGGATGAAAATTTGATGAAATCGGACGAACCCGGCATTGTACGGTGGCTTACGGAGCTTCCTGCTTGGCAAAAAGGAGTGGGTGGAGAGTCTGAGAGCTTGATTTTTAGGTATGAAAACTCAGAATTATGAAACTTGTGCCAAAATCGTGTTTCGCGTTCGTTTTGAAGTTTCGAACTCATAGAATCTTCTTTTTTGATAAAGGACGGTTCTTGATCTTTTGATTAAAACTTTTTTTAATGATTTTGGCTAATGCTATATTCAAACTGGCTGTAAATTGGGATTTATTTTGAGCACTCATTATGTGTTCTTAAGTAGAAGGTGTTTTACTTGACATCAATTGTTGATCTCTAATTTACTGAGATGATCATTGATTTTTGGTGTTCTATCATAGTTGAAGAAATTATTTGTTGGTTCAATTTGAAATTTCCGGCGGCTACAGTGATTGTTCTTTTGTGGTTGTGTTCATATCAGAGAGATTGGATTAATCATGTTCAAAATTAGAGAAATGTACTAGTTTGTGATTAAATGTGATAAAGTGGAGCACATGACAATCATATCAGGTACAGTATGTTTAGTCTAGCAGGACTCAAGTGGCTAAAGAGTCAAGTCATCTGTTTATACAGTATTTAAGCTGACAGGATTCCTTTTCTTAAGTGGAATAGTTTCTTCTTCTGCTTCTTCTCAAGAGTCCGTTATCATCGGAATCCAGCACCGCCTGGTAAGTCGTTGTCGCCGGAATCCAGCGCGTCGTCATCGCCGGTATCAGCATATTATCGTCTCAGGAATCCAGCCACCGCTATTCGTCGCCGGAATCCAGCACGTCGTCATCGCCGGTATCCAGCACATTATCGTCTCAGGAATCCAGCCACCGCTATTCGTCGCCGGAATCAACCCACCACTATTGTAGGAGATATGGCTCATCTTTTCAATTTAAACGTTGGACAAAAAATCACATTTTTGGGTATAACTTGATGTCGGCGATAGAAGTTCTCCGGCAGCTGTAGGACGGAAGAAAGGCGTTGTCGACTGTATTGTTCTGAGAAATCAACACAACATATGATTCATAAATGTCTTGAAGTAAATATTGAGTTTGTTGAGGACTATAGCATAAATATCATGTGTTGAACTAAGTGGGGTTATAATGGTCAAGTATATTAAAATACAGACTGCAATACAACATTATACCGACTGCATCTAGCAGGCCAGTATCTTTATCCGTGTCCGGATATTTTTCTTTATTATTATAAATAATTTGGCGGGATTTTTTTATCTGTGTAACTGTTGAAGTTGTAGTGAATAATATGACTAACTGAACTTAACTTAAATGTGTTAAACATGATATGATATGACTAATTTAAGATGAAGTTCATCAAATCATATTTTAATAGAAATCATTTAAATTAAACTGATATGATCTAAACAGAATATACACACCCTTAATATTATAACTTTGTCTGAAATTATTTTTTACTGATCTGAATTGAATTGAAGAACTGAATCGAACTGAATTGAAAATGAATGTATTGAAAAATAGAATCAGTGTGTCTAAACTTACATGATTTCGATCAAATTTTTTTTATTGAGCTGAACTGAATCGAAATAAACTGAACTAAACCGGATTGAATTGAACTGAACCATACTGCTCTACTTAAACTCAATCAAACATTGCCTTAATGTAGCTATACTCTTGGTAGTGAACATAATCTCTAACAAAAACTTGTTAAAATTGGTGTACTAATTTGTTATAGATGAGTTAATATTGTAAGGAGATGATAAAAAAAGGTATAAAAAATTCCGAGTTTTCTTGATCAACATTAAAAAGTTGGAATGATAAGTGAAAATTTGAATTTTCATTTAAAATCTTAAATCTAACTAAAACCAATTTAGAGTTCTTGATCCAAATGATTCTATAGGGTATTATTAGTGGATAAACCATCACTCTTAATCAAAAATATGCACCACAATTAAAAAACCCACTCAAAATTTAAAATATGCATATAGCTATAAAATTTAATATACTATTACAAAAAATTTAATCATTCATCATAATAAATAGATATTTATCATTTATCAATTTAATAATTCACAGCCCTGAAGAAATCCACAAAAACAATCTTTACCTTATAAATCTAAGAAAAAAAAAATCAATTTCCACCAAAGACTTGCAATTCAACTTTAAATATTTTTAGAAATAACGACGTGGAGTGTTCCACTAATTTGAAAACACTCACATTTTTAAAGAAAAAAATTAAAACGCAAAAGGAAACAAGAAAAGCGATTGAACAGACCCGCCGGCGGCAACTGATCGCCGATTCTTACTTTTTCCCGGCAGCCTCTTTCCGCCGCCCGTTGAATCGCCGGTGAGCTGGAAAAGTTTTCAATGCTTTTTTTAATGTGTTTTTTGTAATGTGTTAGGTCACTGTAATTGATCAATGGATTGTCGATGCGATTTCTAGGTGACTGGAACTGTGTTTGGGGGAGGAGGAATTGGATGGGAGATGGCGGAGCCGGCGTCACTAGCGGGACCGGCGTCGGCGAAAGAGAGCAAGCTGCTTAAAGGAATTTTCGCTGTGATTGGAATCATGTCCATTGATTGGAATTTTCGACAGCAATCTTGTGTGCCTCGGTGCTACAGTTGCGAGAGCGTTGAAATCGGTTCTTCAAGGGATTTTGCTGTCGTCAGAAGGGTAAAGTTAGATATTTTGGAATAATTTGGGGACTTTTTGCTGTTTTTATGTCGCCTCTAATTTGGTTTCTTCTTCTTCGTCTTCAGAGAGAAGTTGAATTCCATGAACCTTTTGCTGTACATGGCTCCAGTAGCTGTTTTCATTCTCCTTCCTGCAACTATTCTGATGGAGGATAATGTAGTTGCAATCACAGTTTCTCTAGCAAGAACTAATGTAAAAATCGTTTGGTGTCAGCTTCTGAACTCAGTGCTTGCGTACTGTGTCAACCTGACCAATTTCTTGGTCACGAAGCACACCAGTGCATTGACTCTCCAGGTTTGCTCCGTCCTTGCAAATATTGGCACATTTGGTTATGGCTTTCCTTTTAAAAGTTTATGTTGCTTTCTGCCATATTTGGTGCATATATTAATATTAATGCAGCTGTTAGATTAACTGATTTGCTAGGTGTAAAATAGTTGAAATCTTGTTTTGGTTACATGTGAAAATTCTTAATAAGGTCAATGGTTAATATACTGAATTACCGAAGTTTAGTGATAGGTAGTTCGCAGCCCTTGATAAGCCATGATTTACTGCAGAAAATTGGTATGCATACTACTTATGGAAATATATTTCTGTGAATGTAGTACTGCTCTTTTATATTTGTTAAAAAAAAAAAGAGTTCTGTTCTTTCATATTGCATTTGGATTCTGTTCTCCAGCATCTGCTCAGTTCATCAATTAGGTATGGCAGACAATGTTATAGGTACGGCAGCCATTGTTTTAATTTAAATACCATACTTTAACCTTCATCTTTCACACTGCTCCAGATGTTTGTGATGACGTTTTTTGAATTGGATTCCCAAAGTATTCTGTCCTCCGTGTCTTTGCTTAGATTTGTTTATGACTGTTTCACAATTCGCGGGTCATGAATAGTTGGTAAAATTTTTCCACCTTCCTCTCCAAATTTCCAGTGAAAGGAAGAGTAGCCGTATGTCCTTACTCTGTTATAAGGTTGAAGGATTGTGATGCTGACCAGCTGGGCATCTTTTGTGTTGCAAATTGACTGATTTCAATCTTTCTGTTTTTGATATTAATAAGATTAGCTTATAAGGAGAACAAATTTATTAGCTCATTATATTCTGCTACGTAATTAAAGCATTATCGAGTTAGGATCCATAATTGGTAATGCTTTGGATCAAGGGTAAGCACCTGGATGGATTCCAAACAATTTTAGCAACAAGAGCTGAGTACTGCAAGTCAACGTGCAAAGTCAGGAGGGTGTCTTTTGAACAAACCAAAGATCGTACCAAGCTGAAGCTGTCCGAGTGAAAAATGATAACCACTGCAGTGTTCAGTTTCCCAACTACCAAGAAGGTAGAGGTCAGTAAATTGTGTTACACTCTTCCAAGTCCATGTCTTGCTGGAGTGAAGAACTTATGGAATGCATTGAATGTGTCGTCATCGGGGATTTGAAGATTGCTGATGTTGTTGTTTCGGTGAAGAACCAACTAGATCAAAGGTTTCTTGAAAAGTTTTTGTAAATAAGTGGCGGTCTGTAAGCTTTGATGCGATGAACAAAGGAATCACGAGACCTATTATGAGAAGTGTGTGGTTAGTAAAATAATGATGTTAGTGAAATAATAGAATTCATTATTTCAACAATGTACAACTTAAGTAATTGAATGAGATGGCAGATGATTCCAGAGCTATATTTATCTAAACTGAACTCAAATGAAAAAATAAATTTACATTTATGTGAATTAATTTACAAAATTTCTCTAAAAGAACGAGGCTAGGTGGTCTAATATCCGGGTACGGGTTGCACAAAGTGCAAACTCCATTCACCTAGTCATATGTTAAAGTCGATAAATAAGATTAGACATTTTGATATATTTATAATAAATTTGGTTTTTTTGTATGAGTTGGATTAAGGTATATTTCATTATTAAAATTGGCAGATATTCATATACTATGGATATATTTTTAACAGTGATTGATTCATATGATTAAAAAAATGATTATATTATTGCATATAAATTCAGCATAATTTATATTTAATAAAATATAATGGGTCGTGATGTATGCCGGACACCAACACTTCGACGACGAACCAGGCTCACGAACTGATCTGCAAAACAAAGGCCCCGGGTATCCCGGGGATAGACACTCCGACGCTCAAGTCAATATATTTGCAAGGCGTAAAGTATGAGATTAGATGAGAGGTCTGCCAAACCTCTAGGGTATTTATATGGCTACAATCCGTAGATCACCAAGATATGTATTTATGGTATCAATACAACTCTTATGGGAATAGAGGTTGTATTACCATGTATAATAGAAGTGTATTTCGGACATGGTTGTGTTACCATGTTTAGGATAGCTGTATTACCATATTTGAGAAGATGTATATTCCTTGTAGAACATTCACAATATACGCATTCCTTATAAGGATTAGGATTGATGGACCCGTGGACCCATCCTCCACGTATCTCGAGCCCACGACCCTTCTCGGGTCCTGGTCCGAGTATGAATGAGGCCCGAATACGAACCATGGACTTATCAGTAGCCCCAAGGTAGATCTTCAGAATATAGAGTGCTCCATCTCGAAGGCTGAAGGAGAGTCTTGCTTCTCGAGGGAAGACCAATAACTTGAGGGAGAATAACTCGGGGTGTTAAGCTCGGGGTGTCCTTCTAGGACTGTCCTTTCGGGCTTACCCTTCTGAATATCTAGTTTCAAATTCTTTTGTATTCCCTCAGGACACGTGGACGGTAGGATCTGAATCTGCCTTCTTGAATTCTGGGGGATTGACACGTGGTCTTGATTCATTGTATCTTCTGGCGGTGAGGAGGACCAACCTTCCAATTGCTTGTATCGTTTCGCGAGTCGAGGTAATTACTCCACTTAAATACATGCTAATTACTGGTTATATAACCAAGTAATTTTTTCTTGTGTTTATCATCAATCTTCATCCAAGTATTTTGCGTTTTATCTCTGCAAAAATTCTCAACCAAACTCTTGTCTTTCTTCATCGTCTTCTTCTCATAACCTTTTTCCCCCTCATTCTCTGTATTGCCATATCGTCAGCAAATTCTAGCGTTCCCTCTGGCAATGGAGAGAATGTCCCCGTGGCTCGTGACTTACGCACTTTATTCCTAGAGGTTGAGTCTGGGGAACTGATGGAGGTTACCATTGCTACGCCGCTGCAGGCGGTAGCTGTAGTGGCAAACGACGGTGCCTCCGGGTCAGAGGTAGACCCTAATGTGGATCCCCAAGTTGATAAACGGGTTCCGGCCGCCGAGGGTGTCAATGATGTCACCAAGGTGGTCGATGAAAATACCCTGCAATTTTTGAAGTCATGCAGGTTGTCGCACCCCATCGAAGCTTGTTTGAGGCTCGAGGACAAGACCAATCCGGTCAAGGATCTTGTGAGCCCCACTCGAGGGGTTGTATATGGCAGGTTCTTGCAACAGGGTTTGAGTTTTCCCTTTCCCCCTGTGTTTTCACAGGTTTTTCAGCATCATCGGCTTCACCCTTGTCAGATTCATTCCAGTGTGGTGGTGACAATGGTGGCTTTCATCTCCTGGTGCTCCCGAAAGAACTATGAGCCTAGCCCGGATCTGTTTAGGATCTTGTTCAAGCTGTTCTGCTTCAATGATCGCGAGCACATTACTCTTACTCCTCGAAAGGGCAAGGTCTTCACTTTTTCTGACAACAGCGGCAAGTGGGAGGACATTCGGCTAATCTTTGATCGAACAAAATATGAGGTTCCTGATTGGAATCCGAAGCCGAAGGACACTGTGCCTCTTGATGTCTTTGAGATGCCTGTTCATCTAAATGGCATCGTGGAGGAACTCTTGAAGGAGAAGATTGTCTTCCAGGAAGGAGGTTTTGTGCGGGGGGCTCATGGCTCGGTGTGGCAGTGGCCTGCTATCACCTATTCTTATCTGCTGGACGTTCCACGGTCCAAGTCCATGTCTAGTTTCCTGAAAAAGGATCGAGACTGGACCCTCCCTGATGGGATTCTAGGACTCGATATGGACCTTCCCAGTTCAGGGCTAGCTTCCCTTCCACTTCCTTCTTGCTTTTTTCATTCAAGCTCATCACAAGGTCTCCTTAAACGAAAGTGGCCAAACGGACTCTTCTATCATGATAGCGCTTGACTCTTTCCTTTACCTTGGCCTCGTGGATTGTAGCGTTTGATCTCTTCTCCCCTAGGAGGTAAAGGTCGAGACGAAGGTTTTCTTCATTGGCCATGCCATCTTCGTCAGTTGGTTGAGAAGTACGGGCAGAGGAGACCCCAATTTCTATGGGGATGACCGCTTCGGACCCATAGACTAAGCTGTAAGCAGTCTCTCCTGTTGTTGTGGCTGGTCTGGTTCTATGGGCCCAGATCACGCTTGGTAATTCTTTGATCCAGTTTCCTTTAGCTCCTTCGAGGCGCTTCTTGATACCGCTTACCAAGGTTCGGTTTGTAACCTCTACTTGGCCATTAGCTTCTGGATGATATACCGAGGCGAGCTTCTGATGTATTCCGTACTTCGTACACCATGTCTTGAAGGGGTCATTAGCAAATTGTGCTCTATTGTCGGTTACTATGTATCTCGGGATGCCATAGCGACACACGATATTCTTCCAGCAAAGGTTGATAACTGTCTTGCCAGTTATGTTGGTTAGGGCTTCAGCCTCTACCCATTTTGAGAAATAATCGATGGCCACAATGAGGTACTTGAAGTTACCGGGGGCCGTAGGAAAAGGTCCGACGAGATCTATGCCCCATCGTACAAATGGCCAGGATTCTTGGATGGTAATCATATTTTCTTGTGGCACGTGGATCATCTTGGCAAACCTCTGGCACTGGTGGCAAGAATTGATATATCTTTTGGCGTCTTGTAGCATCGTAGGCCAGAAATAACCCATCAGTAGGAGCTTTCGGGTGACAGTACGTGGGCCTTGGTGGCTACCACATACTCCTTCATGTGTTTCTTGTATTAAGTGTTCCGCGTCAGAAGGCCCGACACACTTAAGCAGGGGTTGGAGGTATCCTCTCTTGTATAGGATACTGTTGTGGATGACATATTTCGGAGCTTTAACTCGGACCTTCTGTGCCAGGTGCTTGTCCTCGGGAAGGGCACCCGTTTGAAGGTATTCAATGCAGGGGTTCATCCATGTGTCTGAGATGTCAACAGCCATGATGCTACTCTCTTCATAACTTCTCTTCACCAGGGTTTCCATTAGCAATTCTTGAGAAGATCTTATGTTGAGGTCCGAGGAGGCAAGTTTGCTAAGTGCATCAGCCTTGTGGTTGCCTTCTCGGGGGATATGATTCAGCTCATAATGTCGGGATTGATTTAGGAGAGGCCTTACTATCTCAAGGTATTTCTGGAGACTGTACTCTCGAGTTTCCTATTCGCCTTTAACCTGTTGAACCACGATTTGTGAGTCACTGAAGATTTCAAGGTCCTCAACCTCAAGGCCCTTTGCTAGCTTTAGCCCCGTAATGAGGGCTTCATATTCTGCTTCATTATTAGTGGCTCGAAAATCAAAATGGAGAATGTAAGGATGATCTTTTCCCTCGGGGCTGGTGAGTAATACTCCAGCACCGCTTCCCCCCGAGTTGGAGGATCCATCCACATATAGTTGCCATTTTCCGGAGTTGGGTTTGGTTTGTCGATCTCCACTGGTTCAACAGACTCCATTATGAAATCGGATAAGGTTTGGCCCTTGATGGCTGTCCGAGGTTTATATTTTATGTCATGTTCTCCCAACTCGAGTATGAATGAGGCCCGAATACGAACCATGGACTTATCAGTAGCTCCAAGGTAGATCTTCAGAATATAGAGTGCTCCATCTCGAAGGCTGAAGGAGAGGCTTGCTTCTCGAGGGAAGACCAATAACTCGAGGGAGAATAACTCGTGGTGTTAAGCTCGGGGTGTCCTTCTAGGACTGTCCTTTCGGGCTTACCCTTCTGAATATCTAGCTTCAAATTCTTTCGTATTCCATCAGATATATGAACGGCTAAGATTAACTTCCTTTGAAAATCAGATGGTGGATATACGTGGCGTGTCTTCATTGAAAAGCAGAGACGGTCAGTCCCCCATCTCTCCAATTACTTGCATTTGAAACAGAATCGAGGTAATTGCTCTTTTTCAATGTTGTCTGGGTTTGGATTAAATTTCCCAAATCATTCCCATTGTCTTCTCTTATTCGAAAATTTCTTCTTTCCAAGTTCAGAAGACGCATCAGTACTTCATCAATTTCTGAAACCCCATATTTCTACTTTCTGCTTCCATCATTAGTAAGTGCCATCTTCTTTCTCTGCACATTTACTAGTGTCTGTTTTTTCCTTTTATCTCTTGTGTGTGTATTTGCCCCCATACTCTCTGTAGTCATGAGTAATGGTAGTAAATCAATTTCCATCCCCCATCATGATAAGAGAGAGTATGTAGAAACTCAGGCTGAGGAGAGTAGCTCCCTTGAATTCCATAGGGCTGAGGTAGCAAGTGGGAAAAAACATGTAGTTTTGAAGAAGAAAGCCTCAGAGGAAGAAAAGAGGTTGAGGGTAATGGCCCGGAGGGCTCGGATAGAGGGGAATATCCCCGTGGTTATGCATGCATCCAGAGGTATAGTATCCATGGATGGTGAAGGTAGTAGCAAAAAGTCGAAGAAGGAGGATAAAGCACGCGCTGATGCTGCTATCTTCGCAGAAGGTTGTCCCTTTTTCAATTCCTTCTGATACTGATCTCATGTATTTTGGAGAAGACAAGTCTGCAACTGAATTAGTAATTCCGACCCGAGGGGTCATTTATGGAAGGTTTCTGCAGCATGGGTTAGCCTTCCCTTTTCCCCCACTGTTGGATGATTTTCTTCAGCATTATAGGGTTCATCCAGGTCAGTTACATGCCAATGTGATAGTAATCATTATGGACTTAATAACTTGGTGTGCTCGTAAAGGTTATCGTCCCAGTCTCTCCTTGTTGCGGACCATGTATAAGGTTTCCGTTGTTAAACAAAGTGTGACCTTGACCTCTCAGGACACCACTTTAGGTAAACTTTTTATGCTTCCTGTGAACTGCGGTAAGTGGGATAAGGTAAAACTAACCTTCGATCGAACCAAGTATGAAGTTCCTGATTGGAATGAAGATGTCCAAAATGAGATCTGGCATGAAGTGGAATCGTCCCGCCAACTGCTGAATATAGCTGGGGAGTTGGTGAATGATAAGATCAAACTTAGAGAGGGTAAGTTTGTATCTGGAGATCATCAAATGGGTAGGCAATGGCCTGTAGAAACGTATGACTGGTTGAATCAACTATCCGGCCGTACTCTTCAAAATTGCAGCTTCTTGAAGTTGTCACGTTTTGATCAGCCAGAAGGTGTTGAGATGGATTGGTATGAAGTCCTTCTGTCTATGGAGCAGGATCCAGGTGGTGCAGCTAAGGCATGCATTTTCTTTGCACAACTTATTGACAGAGAGGATATTATGTTTAAGACCGGGGACATGACAAACAGAGGATAACCTAAGTGGGCGTGAGGGTGTTTGAATTTTCATTTTACCAACATGTTTAATTGGGAGAGTGGTACCATCGCCAACAACAACAGAAGTTGAACCATGATATGGGGCTGTAAAAGAGAGTTTACCTTCTTGATGAGTCATGTGCGAAGCAGCCCCAGAATCCGAATACCAGACAGAGTCATTTGCTTCACCACCAACAGACAGGGCAACGAAAGCTCTAGTAACACTATCTTGACCAGGGGGCACAAAATTTGGATTATATCTGTGAGGACAGAACTGTGCGACATGACCTGGAGTAAGACAGAAACAACAAGAATCGGGAGAGGGAGTAGAGCTAAAAGTGCCATTGGATGAATTACTTCCTGCTGAGCACGCATTATTAGTAACACAGTTGGTGAAAGGCAATAATGAACATGACAAATCAGAAATATTACTCATACCATTGCTACAATTTCTGTTGTTATTTGCAGCTCCACTGCCTACCGTTGATCCTTCTGAGCGATTTGAATTTCCACGATTATTGTTACCACGACCTCCTCTGTTGCCATTGTTTTTGTTCTTATTCTTGCCACCCCCTGAATTCTTGGATCCAGTAGATGAGGAACCAGATGATTGTAGGGCCACGAATGCCTGGGAAGACGTCTCAGCAAGATCCTTCGAATGTTTTCAGACGTTGCTCTGGTAGTAACAACTTGGGACGTAGATCATCGAAACTCAGCCCCAGTGGATAATGAATCAAAGTTGTGACCAAATGAGCATAATCAGAGGCTCTTTCCACACCAAAGAGTGTAGACTGAACCAAGTCATGATTGGAGACATGACACTTGATAGCAGCAAGAGAATCCGCTAACATCTTAACATCACGCAAATATTTATCGATAGATTGAGAATCAGCCTTTCGTAGCCTAGTTAGTCTACCCTTCAACTCCATAGATTTAGCCATACTAGCTTGCATAAAACGTGACTGTAAACAAACCCAAATATCACGAGAAGTATGCAGCTCATGAACATCAACGAACACACTCCGAGATATCGTAGCAAATATCCAAGTTTTAACTTGTTGATCAACACGTAAGTATTCAGAATATTGTGAATTTTGAATCATACCCCCATTGGCATCATAAACAAAAGGAGTGGGGAGAGTCATAGTACCATCAACAAAGCCGAGTAGCTGATGTGCTACCAAAAGACAGGTAATCTGAGTCTTCCAAAGCAAGTAATCTTCTGGAGATGACAATTGAATCGTGACTAAATTGGAAGGATTTGGAGAAGACAAATGCGGAAGGGAGAAACCTTGCTGTCCAGTAGAAGATCCTAAAATACATTGATTGTTCATGGTAGTGGTCTGGAATTGTTGATATGGACTAGTTACAAACTGATTCTGCTGAACTGGAGTTGCTGCTAATGGATGATGTTGAAACGAAGGAGATGTAATGGACTGATGTGGCTGAAACGGAGCGACATAGGAGTTCTGGTGAATAGTAGCAACTTCGGGGCGTGCAGCAGGGAAGGAGGGCGCGTCAGGAACAAAAGCGTGTGGGACCCACACATCTGACACGTGGCCAGCTCCAGGGGCGCGTGAGATCCACGCGCTAGTACCGTTGACTGTGGCTGGGAGGTTGGCGCGTGAGATCCACGCGCCTGACGCGTGGGCCGCGTCTGGGGCGCGTGAGATCCACGCGCCCGACAAGCTGGAATCTTCTGTGGCGCGTGAGATCCACACACTTGACGCGTGGGCCGGTCTGGGGCGCGTGAGATACACGCGCCTGACAACCTTGCGTCTTCTGGGGCGCGTGAGATCCACGCGCCTGACGCGTGGGCCACGTCTGTGGCATGTGAGATCCACGCGCCTTCTGGTTGGGATACTATTCCCTGCGTGATGCCGGTGTTTAGAAGCTGCGATCCCGGCGTGAAGACTCCGCTTGAAGGAAGGACGGCCGAGAATTCTCCGCTAGGAGGCTGGACGGCCAGCGTGAAGGCGCCGCTTGGAGGCTGGACAGCCGAGGTTGCACCGCTTGGAGGCTGGACAGCCGAGAATCCTGGCGATGCTGGCGGCGCAGAAATGGCCGATCAAGCCGGGGTAAACATCGGTGACGCCGATTGAAGCAACAACGATGAATCGGTCAGAGCCGATTCAATTGGAGACGTCGCAGCGGCAGCGGAAGTTAATCGGGTGTCACTGGGCACTGCCTCAACCTGATGAAGAGAACCATCGACAGGCTGATTGAACGGCGGCAGGAAGAAGCAAACAACGGCATAGCCGTGAAGGCACTCCAAGATACCAAGTTACCGCCTAAAAACACCGCATAGCTTTAGGTCGATCGTCGAGTTTTCAAACAACGGGCCCAATCAGCGTCTGAGTAAGCACAAATATCAACACAAAGAGTAGACGAACCTCCTGAGCGAAATGTGAGTATATATATGAGGCTAGTATAGACTTTTCCATGTAAATAAAAGCGTACCAATGTGGTAGCCCTGGCTCTCATATATATACTCAATATTTACATGGAAAAGTCTATACTAGCCTTTACCCTAATAGTTTAGCTAGGGTTTCTAGCTTTCCTTTTGTACCCTTGTACTGTCTATATTATTGGATATACGAGACACACCTTAGTATCGAGGTTTATCCCTCTAACAGGGGAGATCGGCATTTCGGCGTTGTTGTGGCCTAATGGCTGATGCGACGGCGGTGGAGATCCATGGTGATTCCTGTGATATCCCTGAAACGCTTCAATCTCCCGAACACCGGAGTTTCATCGCCACCATAGTTAACGATTCCCCAGTGGCACACTCCTTATAAGCCGATTAAACCGATCAAAACCGGCTCAGTGCATGGGAATCGGCTGCACCGGCCACCGACTTGGCCAGAGAAACCAGCACGGTGGTTTTAGCGACGACGGGTCGTGCTCAAAACAGGAGGCGGTTGATCACCAACACGGGTGTTTCGTGGTGGTTGCAGCGTGGCGTGTGAGATCCACGCGCTATAACTGAACTATAACAACCAAACAACATAAGAAAGATGATGGCATGCAAATCTATCAATAAAATAAAAATGACACCTATATTTCAGTCTCCTATTTAGCAGTTCTATAACGAAATTAAATATAATAGGTGATAAAAAATGTCCTCGTTTATTTTTATAAGAAATGTGAAGTAGTATACATAATAGTAGTAGTAGTAAGAAAAAATGGAATGAATATTAAAGAATAGACGACGGTGATGATCATTGTAACAACTCAAAATCAGAGATTAAAGATGGTGCATAAATTGCACGGATTCATCCATCGCCGGCCACACGTAAATAAACACGTGAATGACTCTTCATGAATAAATACAGACTGCATAAGTAAATATTGGACTGCATATAACAATATCTTTTAATTTAAATTTATACATCTGAATTTTTTAAATTTATTGAATTAAACTGGAAAAAACTAAAGAGAATATATTGATTTTATAGAAAAGCTAAAGAGAATAGACCCTAATTCACGCCTGTCAAATCACAACCTTAACTAAAGTTTGCAGGCTGGGATATTATTGAGTTATGAACCCTCAAAAATAAGTTTGAAGGTATATGTATAATTTACAGTAGACACGAACCCAGCATAAACTAAATTGCCACTGATATAACTGTAATTATCTGGACCGTGATATATAAATAAGAAATTTTTTTATTAAGAGTGTTGAAAGATTCAAATACATCAAAAATGACGTAACAATTTACTATTTATTATGAATGACATTATGATTCCCCTTGTTTTAATAATTGATATTTATAAACTTTGTTTTTAGACTCTAGATTAAATCACTTCGAAAGTTAAAAACCACATATTAAGGGTCCGTTCTCGCTAACTTATCCAAAATAAATTCAGTTTGGTTAGATTTAATTTGTTTCAGTTCAGTTTTGATGAAATATGATGTAATAAAATTGGTTCGATTTGGAAATGCTTCCAAATTTTAATTTGATTAAATTCAATATATTTTCCTTGAATTCCATTTCAGTTAGGTTCAGTTATGACCAGTGGTGATACCAGGCCCAGGCCCAAATACTCGGCAATAGTATGGGCTCGGCCCGCTACGAGGAAAAGCTAGTCTGGCAGTATCCGGGTTCGTACAACTCAGATAGGGACAGATACACTAGAGGACAATCGGAGCATGGACCACATGAGAGCATGGGTTACTGTATACATAGTGCTCCTCAGCACTATTCCAAGTAAGTATCTTCTCATTATTCTAGTGATTACCCCTTTTCTCTCCCGAGATCCATCTTTCATCATCACGCCGGAGGGTATACCCTCGGGTACCTCCCAGGGCTCTGTCTTGCAGGGCTAGGTATTACATCCGGGACAAGGGGACCATCCGGACCGACCAGGCGGGCAGCATCAAGTTGGCACGCCCAGTGGGACACGATCTTTGTTCACAAAGCGCATTAAGATGCCGCCCCGAGGTCGGCCGCCACGGAGAGGCAGGGGAGGATCCTCTCTTGTATCTACTCGGTCTGGGGGGAGAAGGGCCGAAGCAGCCGAGGAGGATCTCACCCTACGCCAGATGAGAGATCGAGCACGCAAAGGAAAGGATCCTGCGCAACCGGACCCGGAAGCCTCTGAGGAAGAAGGAGGACCGGAGATGACGCAGGACGAGCGTGACAGGATGGAATTTGCTGCTACGCGGGAGGAGGAGTATCGTCGCTGGTTAGCGGCAAAGCAAGGACTGAGACCGTTAAACCCTCCGACGACCGAAGCTCAAGTACCCCCGGTTCAATCAGGGCGGGACCCCATCCGACCCCGTTGGTACCGGGACCAGGACCCTCAGCGGGGCCACCATCTGGTCCAAGCCCTCAGGGAACTGGTTTACCCCCTCTGGCTGCGGAGGTGGTCAGCCGGAGACCTCCCATTGTACCTGGGCAGGAGAACCCTTGTCCTCCGGTGGTGGTTATGGATGTGGAGAAGCATGCAGGAAGTGCAGGCCAACAAACTGGTGCAGGGCCCGGGTATGGCCAAGTCGGGGGCCACCCCGGGTATGGAGCTCCAGGGTATGGAATGTCGCAAGCCGGGTATCAGGGATATCAGGGATACCCCCCGACGCCGGGAGGATATTACGCTCAACCTGCTGGAGTCTCGGGGGGCTGGGCTCCGGGATCCAGGGCCCAGTGTGGGTGCAGAATTAAGTACCGATGACGGGATATACCATGGCCCAACCAGCCCCTGTTGCAGGAAATTATGGGATGTACCCGGTGGTGGTGGACAGGCCCCCTGGGGCTCCGAACTCGGTAGAGGAGAGATTGGATAGGCTTATAGGCAGGAATGGAGGAAGGCCTACCTCCCCTTGGATAGGTTACATCAGCACTTTCCCCTGGCCGGTTGGAATGAGGGTCCCAGAAGGTGTGCCGACCTATAATGGGGAAACGGATCCGGAGGAGTTCGTCAGGACGTATCATAATGTCACGGGGACACGCGACATCCGGGAGGAGCTCATGTGCAAGCTAGTGAGTCGTATCTGAGGGGTAGCTGCATGTCATGGTTTGAGTCCCAGTCTCCGGAGAGCTTCAGGAGTTACTATGATTTCTCGAGGGGTTTGATGCACAGATATGAAACCAAGCGGAAGAAGTACCTACCCCTGGTCGAGGTAGCTCACAACCGGCAAGCAGCGAAGGAGAACGTCAGAGAATTCCACAGGAGGTACATGGACGATTCCATGAAGGTGGTGGATAGGGAGGCTCAGGTGAAGGCCCTGATCGCAGGATTTATCGCGGGATTGAGGGATGAGGTGTTATAGGCGAAGCTTATGGAGAATATCCCGACTACTTTTCATCAGCTGGACCTTGAGGTGGAGATGTACTGCTCGCTGCAGGAAGGGAGCAAGAAGAGGAATGAGGAAGGGTATTTTGAGGATAGGGGGATTGGAAAGGGTGATAAGACTCGGGCTGCGAATCCTGGCAGGGGGGACGCAGTTCAGGCGTCGGCTAAGTCGAGGGTTGACCCCCTCGAGCTGAAACGTTTACCCCTCTGACTAAGACCCGTTCGGAGATCCTAACCATTCACCGGAACCTGTTTCAAGACCCGGCTCCCATACCGGGAAACCCGACACCAGCAAACGCAGCCAAGTATTGTGTGTTCCATAAGTCTAATGGACACACAACCGAGGGTTGCAGAAGTTTGAGGGTGGAGATTGAGAAGCTAATTGAGAGGGGGCAGTTGAGAGACTGTGTGACGAAGGAGCACCAGCGCTCGGCTACAGGGAAGCAGGCCGGAGCTAGGAGGATGAGGAATTGGAGGAATAGGCCACGGAATGATAACCAGCGAGGGGCCCCCGCACCGGCTGTCTAACCGAGAACGGCAGCCCTGGTCATGGCCCCGGAGCCGGTCAATCAGGCCCCTCCCCGGATGATAAATGTCATACATGGAGAGGTAGGTGATGCGCCCCAGTCCCATGCAGCGGCTAAAGCCTGGAGTCGGTATGTGCCAGCTGGTGAAGACAGAGAGAAGAGACTACGTCCTACGGAAGTCATCACCTTCTCGGACGAGGATCTGGTGCCCAATCTGACGCCCCATACGGATCCGATGGTGATCACGGCAGAGATAGAAGGATTTACGGTCAAGCGAGTGTTCATTGATGACGGAAGTAGTGTGGAGGACATGCAGGTCGGGATCAGAGGCACGATCAAGGTCGGGAAGAAGATGCCAGTCGATATAAAGGGGCAGTTACGATCCCTACTTTCGAAATAGGAAGATGTGTTTGCATGGGAAGAGAGGGACTTCACAAGCGTGCCCCCGGACTTAGCTCTCCACAAGCTAAACGTATACCCGGAGTTGAAGCCAATCCGGCAGAAGAAGAGGGCCCTGGCAGGAGATAGGGCCGAGGTGGTGAAGCAGGAAGTGTTGAAGTTGCTGGAGGCCGGAGTAGTGGAGGAAATTATATACCCAGAATGGCTAGCTAACCCGGTGCTAGTGAAAAAGCAGAATGGGTCCTGGAGGATGTGTATCGACTTCACTGATCTGAACAAGTGTTGCCCGAAGGACAGTTACCCTCTTCCCTCGGTCGACCGGTTAGTAGAAGCCATAACCGGGTATGAGGCCCTTGCCTTCTTCGACGCGTACCGGGGGTATCATCAGATCCAGATGTCAATAGAGGATAAGCCGAAGACAGCTTTCATCACGAAATTTGGGACCTATTGTTACAGGCGGATGCCATTTTGTTTGAAGAACGCAGGGGCGACGTACCAGTGCATGGCGGACGCTATCTTTCGGGATCAGCTGGGAAAGAGCATGGAACTATACGTTGACGACATGGTGGTGAAGAGCAGAAGTTACCCGGGTTTCTTAGAAGACCTGGAGGAGATGTTCGGGCATTTTGAGAAGAGTTAACCTGAAGTTGAACCCGGAGAAGAGTGTGGTAGGAGTAAGCATCGGGAAGTTCCTCGGCTACATGGTATCTAGTCGGGGAATCAACGTCAATCCGGAGAAGGTGGAGGCTATAAGCCGGATGCAGTCGCCGAGGAATGTTAAGGAAGTGCAGAAGCTGATGGGTTCCCTGGCAGTCTTGAGTCGCTTTCTGTCAAAAGGCGCGGAGAGACAACTCCTTTTTTTCAACATCCTGAGGAAGGCTAAGAAGTTTGAGTGGACCGAGGAGTGCGAGCGAGCGTTCGGAGAGCTGAAGGAACATTTGAGCCAACTCCCGACCCTCTCAAAGCCGAAGGAGGGGAGAGATTTGCTTTTGTATTTGTCCGCGTCAGCATCGGCAGTGAGCGCGGTGCTGGTCCGGGAGGAGAACGGGAAGCACTGACCCGTCTATTTCGTCAGCCGGGCATTGCAGGGGCCGGAGACCCGGTACTTATGCCTGGAACAGCTGGTATCGGTGCTGGTTTATGCCTCAAAGTGTTTGCGCCCTTATTTCCAGGCTCATCCGATCGTGGTCCTGACCAACCACCCCCTGAAGCAGGTGATGCTTAAGCCCGAGGCGTCATGGCGTTTGATGAAGTGGGCCATAGAGTTGGGGGAGCATGAGATAACCTACCAGCCGAGGAACGCCATCAAGAGCCAGGCGATGGCAGACTTCTTGACAGAGATGGTGGGGCCGGACGTGCCCGCCGAAGACCCCCCGAACCTAAAGTGGACATTGCACGTGGACGGATTGGCCCATGCAGGAGGCAGTGGAGCTGGGGTGCTGCTCACATCCCCAGAAGGAGAGGAGTACCACTATGCGTTACATTTTGACTTCAAGACTACAAACAACGAGGCAGAGTATGGGGCGCTGGTGGCAGGACTTAAGCTTGCCCGAGAATTGAAGATAGGAACGATCCAGGCCTTCATTGACTCGCAGATTATAGTGCAGCGGGTGAAGAGAGAATATGAGGCAAATGAGGGAAGTTTGTAGAGGTACCTGGAGCTGGTCCAGCCCATGATCCGGCAGTTCGACAGCTTCAGTCTAGAGCAGGTGCCGAGGGAGCAGAATGAAAAGGCCGATGCTTTGAGCAAGTTGGCATCCTCAAAATTGAAGCCGGGTCAGAAGGCACCACTCATAAGGGAGACACTGGAGAGGAGGAGTTATGAACAGAGTGACGAGATCCTGACAGTAGAGACAGGGCAGGAAGACTCCTAGATGATCCCAATCCGGGCGTATCTCCTGACCGGGGAGGTCCCGGCTGACAGAGTGGTGGCAAGGAATATCCGGGTCAAAGCGCTGAAGTACACGCTGCAGGAGGGCATACTGTATAAAAGAGGGTATCTCCAACCGTTGCTGAAGTGTGTGGAGCGGCAGGAGGGCAAGTACCTGGTCAGGGAAGTACATGAAGGTCCGAATGGTAGTCATCAGGGAGCGAGAACAGTGGCCAGAAAAATCCTAAGGATGGGGTACTACTGGCCTACCATGTTTGAAGATTCGCAGGACAGGGTTCGCTCGTGCCTTCAGTGCCAAAAGTTCATGCCGCTTGTGCACATACCCAGAGAGAAGATGATGGGAATAACGGTGGCCTGGCCCTTTAGTAGGTGGGGATTGGACCTGGTCGGACCCTTCCCTACTGCTCTCGGCAGCCTGAAGTACTTGATTGTGGCTATCGACTACTTTACCAAGTGGGTCGAAGCCGAACCTTTGACAAATATCCGGGGGGCTACCTGTGTGAAGTTCTTCTGGAGGAACATAGTCTGCCGGTTCGGGTGCCGAGGGTTATAGTAACTGACAATGGAGCACAGTTTGAAAATGATCCTTTCAAGTCCTGGTGCGCGAAGTATGGGATAAACTAGAAGCTCACGTCAGTATATCATCTGCATGCTAACGGTCAGGTGGAAGTGACGAACCGGACAATCGTGAGTGGAATTAAGGCCCGGCTCCAGGGAGCGAAAGGAAACTGGGTGCACGAGCTCCCGAGCGTTCTGTGGGCTCATCGGACTACGGAAAGATCGGTGACTGGAGAGTCCCCCTACAGTTTGACATATGGATCGGAGGCATTGATCCCGGCTGAGATCGGCGTTCCCAGTTTCCGTACGGCCGATCTAGTGGCCGAGGACAAGAATGAGGAAGAGTGCAGGACAAACCTTGACCTGCTGGAAGAAAGGAGGGAGAAGGCGGCCTTGCATGAGGGTAAAGTTAAGGAAAAGGTGAAGAAGTATCACGACAGGAGAGTGAGAAAGGAGCAGTTCAAGGTAGGAGACAGGGTGATAAGGCGGAATGACAAGAGTCGCCAGGAGCAGGAGGGTAAGCTGGCACCCAACTGGGAAGGACCGTACCGGGTGACAGAAGCTCACCCGGGCGGGAGTTATGTGCTAGAAGATTCAACGGGGAATGGAGTCCCCCGAAGGTGGAACATAGCAAACCTCAGACGGTTCTATGGATAGTCTCTGGCACTAGATGCCTAGATAGAATAGCCTCTGGTACTAGATGCCTAGGTAGGATAGCCTCTGGTGCTGCTAGAAGCCTCCGGACCTCCAATCCGGACTGGAGGTTGTCTTGGATTTCGCTGCCTGGTTGAAGTGTTCCCGGCCTCGGCGGCCTCCTGCTTCACCTTGTGTCATTGCGAGCCGAGCGTGAACCGGCGGGAAGGGAGGGGTCGGGTCGCTGATTGGCGGTTGAGGTACTCTCCCGGGTGGGGTATCAGGCGCGAAATCTGGCAGCAATCGCCCGAAGTCTGGCCAAGCGTCGTTCAGAAGCTTCAAGATCCAGAAGCTCGGGAGCATGTTCGTAACGCTCATAGGCCAGATCGACATCTTCCAGCGGAGGTATCTGGGACATAGAGGGGGGAACTACGATCCGATTTAGAATGTTTTTCCTCCAGCCCATAGCCGCTTGATAGGCTTCTGCCCAGACGCCGGATGTCCTCTCGGAACTTTCCATCCAGGCGATGAGGTCATCAACTGCTCGGGGAACATCGGTCAGCAGGGGAATGTCGACCGCCCCCTGGCGTAGCCCCAGCAGATGATAGGATAGATGAACCAGTACCAGTTGCTGCTGCAGGGTCCGGTTCCTAGTTGCCAACTTCTCGTTTTCTACTTCGAGTTCAGTAGCATGTTTTCGGAGCTCGGTTCGATTCTGCATCCGCATGCACTTGTTATAGTATAGTCGAACATCATGCCACACTTTGTCCAACTCCTTTTGGATCCGGAGTTGAAAGTTGCGGTGTTGAGCCTCCTGCTCAGACAGGACTTGGTCGAACTCGAGAACTCGGTCGATACTCTCAAAGGCAAGTCTATAGCACTTGGGCAGGGATCCGAAATCTTCTTGGATTTGGAGCAGGCAGGTGATCAGGCAGTCGGCATCAGGAAACTCAGAAATAAGATGACCGAGTCCACCCTCGGAGAGAAGATCAGTTATGCTTGGACAACTGTTTCCAGCTCGTACCGGGGAGGGAACCAGGGGGTTAAGGGCCCGAGACAGTTCCTGGATATGGCATAATTAAGTTAGGATGAAAATTTAAGAATAAAAATACACGAAGAGAAGAAACGTAAGGAAAAATGGAGCAGAAGCAGTGGCGAAAACAAGTGTAACAAAAGGAGTCCTTTATTGATAAAATTGAGGTCTGGGAAACAAGATACAAAAAGATGAAAGCAAAAAGAAAGGGAAAAATCTAACTAACATGCTGGAGGGCTCCTTCTCCTTGATCTTCCCCGCCACCGCTGCTGTCACCGTCCGAGTCATCTCTGGAACCTTCAAAGACTAGAGCAGGAGAACGGGGGGTCTCAGCAGTCCAGGGGGTCTCGGGGCTGACCTTCGGGACGAAGAGGACTCAGCTTCCAGATCCTTTGGATTGAACAAGCCCATGTAGTACCCGTACATGGTGCAGTACTGGGTAAAGTTCTCGTCTTCGGGCAAGTCAGATGCGGAGACTGGAGCAAGAGGAAGGGGGCCCGGAAGCCGAACCACATCAGTCGACCAGTTTCGGACATCCTCTGTCGACATTTGGTTCTCTCGCGGAGCATCCCATAACTTGGGAGATAGGCCTTTCATCCCACCCTTTTGAAGCGTGTTCACCAGATGCAGCTGCTGGTCCTCGGCATTCGGATTGAACCACTGCCGCTTGAATGAAGCTCTGATTGTGGGAGGAAACCAACCCTGGACTCGCATATAAGTATTATGGCATTGGTGGGCACTGGCGGCGAGATTAAGATCGGTCAGGCGAAGCGACAGGGTCTGACTCGCCAGGACTTTGTCAACAACAGCCTCGGCGAACTCCAGACGCTCCTTGTAGCTCGCCCCTCGAGCAGCTTCCAGCTCCTTCTCCAGGTCGCTCACCTTTGCCCGAAGTTGAGCCGACGCTTCCTTCTCGGCCCGAAGCTTTTCTTCCATCTCGGCCCGAAGCTCTTCCTCTTTTCCCTCCAAGTGACGAGTAAGAAAAGTAGAGAGGGCGGCCTGGAAGTCAGGAGAATTGGCGAACTCGGAGCTAAGGAGCCGAACCTATAGGAAGACATGTTAAAAAAAAGAAGTAAAGATAGCAAAAACTGGAAAGTACCTGAGGGTTGCCAGATGAGACAGGAGGGGTGCCGGCGCGGGAAGAGGATGGAGTCTGGGACTCGCTCATCCGAAGCTTCTTTATGCCCTGTTCGGAACTCTCTCCCTTCTGCTTGGCCGGGTAGAAAGGGGGCGGGGGAGGGATCTCAGGGGAAGATATGGTGGTGTATCTAGATGCCGGGGATCTCCCATCCCTGGGCGGAGACCACATGGGCATGCCACGACCGAGCGACAACCCCAGACGATTAGTATCCGGAGTTGGTGTCGAAGTGATAGGAGGCTGGAGCGGGTTGAAAGGATTGTTGGCGTAGGTAGGATTCCGAACGGTCTCCTGTTGAGCCACTACTTAGGGGGTAAATTCCTCCTGATCCTCCTGCACGACCTTGGGCTCAGAGGTGACATCTACAATCGATATGGGACCAAGTTTGGGAGTCCTCGAAGTAAGAAGAGGGTCATGAACGGTCTCCCCCGTCTTGTTCTTATCCTGCTGACGCTCCTGCTGCGAGTTTGGATCGTCAGGCTTGTTCTTGTTCTTATCTTGCTGACCCTCCTGCTGAGGGTTAGAGTTGGCCAGCGGACTCTGAACGGTCTCCTCCGTCTTGTCCTTATCCTGCTGACCCTCCTGCTGCGGGTTAGTTTCGACTGGGGGGTTCTGATCAATCTTGTCCTGACGATGCACCTGCCCCTGCGGGCCAGTATTTTTCTTCTTATCCCCTTTGGTTGCCTCAGACTCAGCCTCGGTCCCTGCCGTGGCGATCTTCCGGCCCTTCTTCTTGGGGACTGACACCTCAGGGTTGTTGTCAACGGTGGGAGCTGAAAGGGGGAAGGTAGTCAGCCAGAGTTTAAGTTAATAAAAAACAGAAAAATTGAAGTAAGAAAAAATCAGGAGGTCTACCTAAAATCGGCCAGATAACGACCCAGCGGCTGTCCCGGAAAGCATTGACCGGGTATATCGCCCGGGGGAAAATATAGACAGAATTGCCGACCAGCCAATACTGGTCCAGATTAAGAGAATCGAAGGACAGGGCGGTGTGGTTCGCCAGTTGCGTGTCAGGAAAGAAGGCTTCCCGGACGTCGACTACAACACTGTTATTCCAGCCGGGGACCTTGTATAACTTAGGGTTGACCTTCACATAGCCCTTCTCTTGCCAGTTCTTGGCCGAGTCTTTCTTGCCAAGGATGAAGTCCTGAACACCGGGTCGCGCTTGAACGGTGTATATCATCTCCTTACCCGGGCACCTGATGAGCATGTAGAAGGACCTCCAAAGATTGAAAGAAGGGTCAATCCTGCACCGGAGGCTCCTGACAAGAAAACCCTTCATCACGGCGACGACGTTCGGATGCATCTGACACGGCGAGATCTTGTAAAACTCCAAGAACCGGGAGTATAGCGGGGGGAAAGGAAGGCTTAACCCCCAAATGGAGAGCATGGGTTACTGTATAAATAGTGCTCCTCAGCACTATTCCAAGTAAGTATCTTCTCATTATTCTAGTGATTACCCCTTTTCTCTCCCGGAATCCATCTTTCATCATCACGCCGGAGGGTATACCCTCGGGTACCTCCCGGGGCTCTGTCTTGCAGGGCTAGGTATTAGATCCGGGACAAGGGGACCATCCGGACCGACCAGGGGGGCAGCATCAACTAACTAAGTTCTGATTTCTTTTCAATTCAGTTCAAATGATATATAATTTGATAAAATTAATCTTGATTTGTTCATTCTATTACTATTTCCAAAACAATAATTTTACAAAAGTTCAGTTCAATATCTTTTAGTTCAGTTTAGTTATCCCAAATAAGATAGGCCATCAAAACTAGATTAAAATTGTAGGAGAAGGAAATATAAATCTAGATTTAAAAAGATAATTAAGAAATAGAGGTTATAAATGTCATTTTCAAAATAAATAATTATTAAAACAATCAGAATATTCTTCAAAATAAACATTAAATAATTACACCATTTTTGATAATTTTAAATTTTCTCACGCCCTTAATATAAATTTTGATAAATATTGAATAATTACTCCTTTAATGATAATTTTTTAATTTCCTCACAATGAATATTAAATAGTTACACCCTATATAATAAATATTAAACAATCAATATACTTCCCTTCATAGAAGTTTTCTCCGTTATCCTCCACGGCGTTTGAACCCCCGGCAGAAGGTGACGGCTAGCGGCGCCGATCTACAAGCGGCGCGGAATCATCGACCCGTGATCCGGGGTATCGGATCCGCCCCGGATCCGTTCAGCAAGTCAACGCGTTGGGCGGCTCGGCTCGGGTCGGCTCAGGCAGGTTCGGATAGGTTCTACTGGAGCTGGCAAAATTAGAATGAGAAGGAGATTTTACTTCTTTTTTGCTATTTTCTATTTTTAGTTTATATTTATGTCCATCTTTTGACGTGGCTGATTATGATCTGATTTGGATGGGGAGAAATCTTTGTTGCATACTCTAGCAATAGGTGTTTCGATTTCAATCCCCTCAAAATCAAGATTTGTTGTGTAATTCCGGCAACTCCGGCCAGATTTGGCCAATTCTGTGCCGGAGGCGGCGGTCTAGGACAATACTAGTGAGGGTTTGGATAGGAAGACTCTAGATTATGGCTTTCCCGATGATGATTGGTTTCTACTCACATGGTACCTTAGTTGGTTTCTTATTTGCCTATACCGATTACTTTTGGAGGGGTCAGACTTGATGAGATTACTTCAGTGTGATCGGTCTTGGTAGAATTGGTTAATCAATTAGAGAGTTAAACTGCATCTCTATGCGAATTCTCTTAATAGGGGTAGTGTTTAATTCCAAGTCTAGATGCTTAGGTTATTACTTCCCCAACAGGTTTGCATATGGTACTAGCTTGCACATATTACAGGCCGGGTTTACAACAGAGAATTACATGTATCTCCATATGGGGTTTCTCACTCAGAGAGGCATTTCATTAGAGAATTAATCTATATCGCTATATAGATTTTCTCACTTTGAACTTGTAACAGTTTAGTCTCTTTCTAAAAGTGTTGTTTACTAGTGCATTGTAATATAATAGGATCAATGTAATTGCATATCTGATCATTTTATCGGGTGTGGGGAGCCTAATTAATTTCCCTCTGCCTACGAGGCAGTTTAATTTAAAAAAAAAAAAAGGTTTTCTCCAATATTTATTATGAAAGACATATTGTTTTAATAATAATTATTTATTTAAAAAATGACATTTATAACATTTATTTCTTATGTTATTATTATCAAGAAGGGCGTGAAAAGTTACATTTAAAGTTACCCACTCAATTTATAGAAGAAGCCCATTGTATAAGTGTTTAAATTTTATGGGCTTATGTAAACTCGTTTCATGCAATCAAAAATCATAAAATTCGCACAATTTAATTAACTTTTAATAAATGACATTTTTTATATTTCTTGATCAGTAGCATTTTCTTTTTAAAATTTTTTTATAGCAGTATACAAAGTGAGTTAAATTGCCTTATTTAAATTTGTATTCTCGTTACATCTTCATCGGTACATATTTCAAACTAAACTTTGGTGTCTAGAGCAATAAAAACTTGAAAAATACTGCATTCCCCAACTTGAAAAATACATTCTTCAACTATAATGTTTCATCAGAACTAATGAGACACAACACTTGAATAGTCAGGGGTACAGAAGTCAATTCCACCCGGCACACAACAGATGAAGATCACTGCCTAGTAATACTTCTTTCTGATAATACAAATATACAATCAGTCAATCACTATGAACGACTGCTGTGCAACTCGACTTAAGATATATGAGAATAGTTTAGCAGGTCCAGGAGAGCCTGATGAAATATCAAACCCTAGACTTGCCCGGTTACTCAGGTGTTCCATTTGTTGTTTTGTGAGAAACAAGCTGACCCACCTTCACATACTTCTCCATAAATTTGTATTCCCAGTCCTGCAAAACTTCAAGCTCACCATCACTTAGCCCATCAATGTTTCCAGTGAGGTCTTTCGGGTCAAATGACATGAGAGCTAAGGCGCGGCTTGCATCCCTCCCAGCAAACAGAGCATAGGGTCCACCAGGACCATAGAACATCCTATATACATACATCGCCAATAAAGTTTAGACATGTAGGTGACATTCACAACCATGATATCGGAATCCTGAACATCGAAATTATGTTTCAAAGTCCACACTTTTATATAGCTTAGGAATAAACTGAAGAGTTTGCTCAATTTTGTGCTCAACTTGGACAATTAAATCAAGGACAAGTAAATTTCAGTTTCTAATACATTAGAAAATGCCCAGAACGAAATATTTTCGATAAAGTTTATTTCCACTATGACTCCATATCTACTAACTTTCTACATACTTATTTACTTTCAGCTATCAACTCAAACCATGTTCATCTTAAAGGCCTAATCTCCTTCATCTTCTGATCTACCTTAACTATGGTAACCCTATTCCAAGATTTCCATCCAACCAGAAATACGCCGAGGGGTACAAGAGGACATCCCACCAGCAGTCTCTTCTTATAACAGTTCACGGTTTTTTTTCAAAGGTATTTACAAACTCTTTTGGGAAGGTTACTATACTCTCACATCTGAACTGCTCATGTGTTTATCTGAGATTTTACTGATTTTAAAAAAATACAACGTAAAAATAACTTTTTGATCACTGAGAGGACAAATAGATGAAGTTATAGGCCAACTAAGTTATATAAAGGAAGTTTAAGCAAGCTGTAAGTGATAGAGTTGAAATGACTACAGTTTCAAGGATTCCAAGAATTTAAACTATCAAAGAAAAATAGGGAGAGTCCACACTCCACAGCTTTTAAGAGATATATATACTCTGCACACCAACTATTTACAGCACCAGAGAACCAGTAATCTACGCTGCTTTACCAAATAACACAAAAGGTAGGTAATAACACAGCCTGAAGGTACCAACGAAGAAACCATCTTGGAGCAAAGAAGGCTCTGAAGTGTGATAAAAAACCAAGTTATTCAACATACGCAACTAAATTTTAAATGTTCCTTACAATGCACAATAGAATTCCCCCCTCAATATTGCTCCTTCCCATAAGTTTCTCTTTTCCCTTGGAATTAAATCTCACCAATTTATGCAACCGGAGCATAACTTATCAAGATTAATTACACTCAGCGTTAATACCAAGAAGATAGAGCTGGAAATAATGAAATATGATCATATACCTAGACCTAGTAGAAGCTGACAAAAAATACTAGTGTCAAAAAAGGGACAGCGTTATGATATACCAAGAAGATAGAGATGGAAATAATGAAAATGTCATAGACCTAGTTGAAGCTGACAAGAAATACTTGTGCCAAAAAAGGGAATAAACATGCAGCTTGTTGTTGGCGAAGTGCATTCTGCGCTCATTTAGCAAGGGAATGAATGCAGGGTTTTGAGTAGCTTCAAAGGAATGGAAACGATAAAAATGAAAACTTGCAGCAATTCAAACGGTTTGAAAAAGTGGAACCGATATGCATCTAGTAAAAATAAAAGGTGACAAGCAAAGGGTTCATAAAAACCGATTCAAACCATTTTAAAGAGGACGGTTTAGCATTCATTAACATTATACATAATACATATACAACATTTCCAATGCACATTTCATCAAAAACAAAAGAACAAACACAACTTTCAGCCTTGTAACTGAAATTCCAAACACTCTGACTTCCTTTGAACATTCATCAGTTAAATAAATGAGGAAAATAAGATACACAGAGACTAAACTGACTTTACCTGGAGCGGGAGACATCATAAATCTGCCCCTTGATGGCCATGAGCAAGGGTTTACTAGGATCTTTCCCATCAAATGGCCTCAGCTCATCCTCAGTCATGTCCCCTATTTGGACAGGCTCGCGGGCCTCGTACTGCTCTTCCCTTTTCACCGCTACATAATCCTCTGCCGCCACAAACATCCCGCAAACTATCTTGTACGTCACCCACATTACAGCTAGCACTGTGAAGAACGCCGCCGGGGACAAGCCAGTGTAGTGAGCTATGGATTCTGTGAAGCTTCCCCATAGACTCATGGTTTCGATGATTCCCAGAATTTCGAGCTGGCAATTTTTCCGACCAACCACTAACGCGTGGGTAGTTGAAGTTTCTAACAAAGATGGAGACAAGTATTATGAAGTGATGGTGGTTTGGGTGGTGGTTCCTTCCACCGAAAAACCCAAAGGAGCATTATATTTGAAAATTATAATAAAACTAGTATAATCTCCCGTGCCGATGCACGGGAATTTAATTTTAAAATATTATAAATAAGTAAAAAACAATGTAATATTAGTTAAATAATTTTGACCAAGTAATATTTTGTGAAAATTAAGTAATATAATTTAATAGCTTTTTGGTGAAAAACAAATTGGTCGCTAAAATATTGTTAAGTTTTAAAAAATCTAAGAAATTAAGAAATTACATAATCTTATTATCTCATCTTCTGAAACACTTCCTTATAAACTATACTAACGGTACTATGGATTGGTTGATCATTCTTGTCACAAATCAAAATATTCAATCCATTTATACTTTTAACTCTAAAGACAACAATGTATAGTTGTTCATGAATGAAAACGGGTTTTGAGATGCAGTGCTTTTCATTGATAGTTGTCCGACGTAAGAGTAGTTTTATAACATGCTGCTCTTATATGCATATATTATAAATAAAATATAATTCAAGTAAAATTTATATTTGAGTAATATAATAAAATTAAAATTTCAATGAATAGATATCCGTGCATCGACGTAAGAGTCTTATAACCCGAACATGGCAAAAAATATCTGATATTGATGAGTGAATAATTTATAAGTAATCATAAATGGACCGAAATTTTTATTTAATCAAATACGGACACTGTTAAAAACTAATAAAGAAAAGAAATGTATAATTAAAAAAATAAAACAAAAAGAACGCATAATGCAGAACAAATTAATATGACCAAAGAAATAAACGACTCATTAATTCCCAAATTTCTCCTTGGTTGCATGAATTAAATGTAGATTAATACACCAAATTAAATATCAATTGAAACCGACCTAATGTAAACCAAATCAATAAAACATTTTATTTTAATCCACTCATCAATTAATTTACATTGATATGGCCATGATGTATAGGAGGTCAATTAAAATATTTTATGTTAATTCACTCATCAATTATTTTTCATATTGATTCTAAACGTGAATTTAGACAACAAACTAACTACACTGGCTGGACCATGAAAGTCATCACAACAAAATGACATTAGTTTTGAGTGGATTTAATGGGTTTCTTAGAATATTTGTATCACCCGAGAATCATTAGATTCAATTGGTTAAATACTAATAAATATAATTGTATTTTCAATTTGACTTTTATGAAACTTTTATCATGTAAATAATTTTGTCAAAAATTTAATCATTTTTCATATCATATGAAATTTCGTAGATTATCGGTGAATGAAAATATAAATAATTTTTATGGCATCCAATTACACTAATTAATTGTAAGGATGAGAATTAGGAAGACAAATCAAGGCTGAGAATAAGGTAGAGAATTGAAATGGGTTGGAGAAGAGTAATATACACTATATTAAAAGTATTAATTTTTTTTAATTATAGCACGATTTAGTGAGTTTTTTTTCCCTAAAATAACCCCATTCTTGAAACTAATTTCACAACAACTACTCTCAATTTCGTGGTGGAACCATACCTATGACATGTATCTTACGTGTACAACACCTACGTATGTCTAATTTATAATTTTTCGTAATTAAGTTCTATATCTAATTTTAAAAAGTTTATAACTACATGAAATTTTTTTAGAGTGTATGGTCTCTCAAAATAATTTTTATTTATTCTAATTTCGTTCAAATAAACTCTGATGTTATGAAATTTAGTTTAATTTAATCATATTATAACTGTCTTTCAATACATTTATTTTTATTTCATTTATATTAAGATCAATTCATTTTGTAATAACCCAATGAAACTATTTACGTACACTAATTCTTCATTATTTTCACCCTTGTTATCTGCACTGGTTGTTAATTCTCTGGATCTTGCATTTTGTGTGGTAATTACTCTTGAAACGTTAAAGTAATGTCTTGATATGATTTGATTTAATCAAATGGGAGAATTGTTTTGGAATTGATTCTATTGTTACTATTACGCAAAGGTCTGTACATTTATGAAATCAAAAGACGTTAGACATCTATTGCAGCAACAAATTATTTAATTAGATGAGGCATTGTATCATCAGTTTTGGAAAACTAAATCTTTTTCATTTGGAATAAATTTAGTTCATAATAATAAATAGAGAAGAGAGAGATTTCAGTACACAATTTAGATAATAAAATAAAATAATGAGAAAATATTATTAACATGTTTTTATCATGTATAATCATCAACATGTTTTAAAAATAAAAAATATACATAATCAGGGAAATGGCTGGAGATGCTCCAGTAACATTCAAATAGCTTTAGCTCCTGAAGTGTCTTAAAAAATATGAATATAAAAGAGAACCGTGTTTTATAATCGTTATTTTACGGTATGCATAAAACAAAAAAAACGTACAACATTTTCAGAAACTCCCCAAATTTTGAAACAAAATAAACTATGAATTTCACGAACAGGATCAATCACATAATGGTGCAATATTTCCGACACCATTGATCCATCAACCTGTCAATGTCATCTTGTAGCCTCTTCTTCTCTGCAACATCTGCTTCTGCTTCGCGTTCAAACTTTTTTACGGCCCTCCCCAAATCAGCCTCCAATTGAACCACTTGCATTTGACCTAGCCAACTCCTCGTGAATTTCACAAAGATTCGAAATGACCTGCATTTAAAAGAAAGTCACAGTTGAAGGTGATTTTATTTGTATAGAATGTCACGGTGCAACGTTAGGAATGAAAAAATCTTACTTTCTACAATAAATGGCTTGCACCTGGTCCTCCTTTGCCTTCATCACAAGTCTCTCCAGTTCAGCCCTCTCGTCTGCTCAACTTGATTCAGCAACTTTCTGCAGAAGCAGCTGCTCCTGCTTAACTCAATCTGCAGGCATACTAATTACGAAGACAAAACAATTTACTAAATTTGAAGTGAAATCTAGATGGTTGAAAACCTGATATTCCTCAAAAAGCTTGGTATACTCCTTGGTTCTGTTTTTAATGGAAACGTCGTTAATCAGGTCTTGAAGTTGACAAAATTGTGAAGATTTTTTGCTTGCATTTCTTGTCATGTTATCAAAAAGAACCTGCATTTCTTGTGCAGGTTTTATCCCTTCTTCCTGCATTTTCTTGAACCAAGAACCTCTTTAGCTTTACCTGCAAATTTTCAAAATCAGAAAATACACATCATATATAAATATTCCCAAGAGCCAGAAGGCCGGATAGCATATTATTATTAACTAATAGCATTACCAGCCTTTCCAAGAGAGTATATCATATTGGTGTAGCTTCACTCAAGGTTCCCCATTTATAGATGCATTCCCGTGAAAATAAAAATCATATTTCCCCCTTTATTTGTAGATACACAACTTGCTGCTTTAGAAAGGAGATTCAAGACCAACTATTCCCTAATCATGGTGTTGTATGTCTGAAGTGATTGAGTGAAAATGTGCATGCAGAGTTCAACAGACATGTAGACAAAAGAGTGAAAATGTTCCTTGCTATTAACAAATGAATCTCCAACAAATGAATTTCATCAAAATTAAAAAATCAGATTTCAGAAAGTTACTTACACATTACCTGAAATTTCGTTTCATATGAGTGTAACATCAAAAACAGATTCTTCTGCTTCCAAGGTTCAGAACGACTGATTAGTCTTCTGCTTCTATTTTAGCCTCTTAAGCTTGAATATATACTTCACATCCTCCTCTCCAGCTCTTCGATTCAATATCCTCATCACTAACATCTTTATCAATCCGAAAATCATCAACCTCTATATCAGTTGAATGCAACAAAAATACCACAAATCAATAAACAATTCGGATAATCTATCACTTCACAGACAACCACTTCATATGATTGATTTCCATTGAGATTATTGAGAATGCAAAGCGCTATAGTTCAGATACAAAATGACAGCTTAAGATTGCTAGCAGAATACACTGGCCAGTATAGGGATACAGAGCTAAAATTAATGGATATGAAGCTGATGTAGAGTGAAGAGATGATATCATTTAATATTTCTAGATAAAACGGTTCTGTTCAGCCAACCAAACCACTAATCATTATTTAATTTACAAACGCCAACAGATGATACTGTAAAAAAAAACCTACCAAAACTCACTGCTCATTCCCATTAACCTTGGGCTTGGTAGCATCAGGAACACAATATGCCTATTTGAATTAATTCTAAAATGTTTAGTGCATCGGCACGTTATAAAACAGCAACACAAATCCAACACAAAAGTTAACCTGGATTATTTATGTATCAAAAGAGATGCTTCGTTAAGAATTTGGAAAGATCATATTCTCTCTCACATATACAACATGTACAACAACAAAAAAGGTTCATTTTTAATGAAAATTTTAGCATATACCTCTTTCTGCCTGCAACAATCCCTTTCTTGTAAACTTACAAACACACATCATGTTCCTTGGATTCATCTGCATATCAGAATTCATAAAAGTTAACTACATATCCAAATCCAAATGCATAGTTTCATCTTAAACAGCAACATAAGATTAGGAAAGTTACAAAGTACCTGAATTTAGCACCTCATATGTGATAAATAACGACTCATATGAATTGAACACCTCATAGTAACACTGGGCTTTTGCAAATCAAACACCAACAGGCACTACCCTCCTAAATCCCTATCATTCAATGGAAAAACTCAATAAAAGTCCACACCAAAAATTTTAATCAATTCAGCTCTAACTGTTGAGGGCAGGATCGTCGAGGGCAGGATCGTCCACAATCTTGTAAGTCTTTCTCGAACGGAGGGTTGAACCGGGCCTTGTGCAGGGTCCGATCCAGGGGTTGCGACTAAACTATGGACTCGATCACTGCTAGCGCCAACATCATCTAGTCAAGCCTCGGCGCAGGGGACTTCGCCGGAAGAGAGAGTCGGAGAGGTGAAGAGTTCAGCCAAGAGTCTGCATCGGCGACGTCGGTGGGAGGACACTGAGGTGTTCGTGCAGATGTATTCGCCGTGGAATCGCCCAGAAGGTCGCCGGAATCCGATCGCGAGAAGCCGGCGGTGGATGGGGTATACCACAATCGTTTTCCAGAAACAATTTATGGGCCGACTTCGACGCCTTTCGATTCGTCGCGATTGCCAACGCTTGTTGCTCTTTACTCCCTCTTCGAGGTCGCCGCCGCCATGCGAGAGATTTCCGGCGGGACTACCTTCTTGCCGGAGGTTTTACAGGTCTGGTTCGATACCTGCGAGGAAAAACCAAAACCTGTGAGAATCGCTCTAGATAAGACGCGACGGAGGATGGTCTTCTAGGATGATTTAATTAAAATCAATGAATAAGTTCTGAAACGGAAGGAATCAAACATGGAGAGGATGAAGAAAAGGGCATAAATTCTCATGATTGGTAACGTGAGAGGAAGAGGGGAAGAAACGGCAATTCAGAAAAGAAGAAAACAAAAACAATTGTGGTGAGCTGGCTGACGTGTCAATTTCTAATAATTTTTAAAATAATTCAAAAATCTAAGAAAATTTTAAATCATCCTCTTTTAAAAAATATATATATACATTTATATATTAGTCTTGGAATAGACCGTCTATAAAATATAGACGGTCTCTTTTTGCAATATAAATTATACACGGCCCCCTTTCTGCAATATAAATTATGCACGGTCCCCTTTTTACAAATTATTTTTGGGCAGGTCCTTTTTCTGCAATTTCCCAATTCATAAATATATAAATACAATTGAATCACAGTCCCAATTCCATTCTGACCGGGGCTCCGAATTTTCCCCAAATTTTCCATGCTCTCCCGAAGTTCTCCCATCGATCTCCTGGCAATCTCCTGGCGTTCTCCCGGCGTTCTCCCGTCGCTCTCCCGACGTTCTGTTCAGATCGGCGTTTTGATTGATCGGCTCCCGCACCTGGTAACTTCTCGATTCAATGATCAGATCATCGATGCTTCGAATGTTAGGATCTTCTGTTTTTAGTTGTTGATCGATTATGTGATCTCAATGTATGCTCTGATTGTTGTGATTTCATGCCATGATTCAAAGTCTTATTGAATTTTTATGTAGTGATGTTGGAACTCTGTGTGTATTTGTATGTGTTCAACCTGATGAATATTGAACCGTCGATCCTTTCTTCGTTAATCTTCGATACTTTTTAACTCGTGATGCTGGAAGTGTATGTTTAATTTTCAGAACTTCTGTGATTGTGGAAACTTGATTGTTTAGGATGAAAACTTGATTGTTTAGGGTGAAAACTTTGGTGTTTGTGAAACTTGATTATTTATTGTGAAAATTACTGTGATGATTGTGAAAACTTACTTATTTAGCCTGAAAACTGTTGTGATTGTTTGTTAGGCTTTTTAGCCTGAAAACTTGGTTATTTAGCCTGAAAACTACACTGATTGTATAAACTTGATTTTTTAAGCTGAAAACTGTGGTGTTTGTGAAACTTGATAGTTTAGGTTGAAAACTGTGTTGATTGTGAAAACTTGATTGTTTAGGCTGAAAACTTTGGTGTTTGTGAAACTTGATTATTTATTGTGAAAACTATGATGATTGTGAAAACTTAATTATTTAGCCTGAAAACTGTTGTCATTGTTTGTTTAGGTTATTTAGCCTGAAAACTTGGTTATTTAGGCTGAAAACTACAGTGATTGTAGAAACTTGATTTTTTATGCTGAAAACTGCGGTGTTTGTGAAACTTGATTGTTTAGGTTGAAAACTGTAGCTTTTAATATGAAATATTAGCTGATTTGAGTACATATTTTTTGTGTGAACAGTGCATGTGAATAGTGTGTGAACAGTGCGCGTGAACAGTACTTTTCCAAACTTTGCAAATAAGGACCTCATTCCTTCCATACTCTAATATAGTTCTTGGTCTATATTATAGTTATAATATAAACGGTCACTCCAGAGACCAACTCTATATTTATTCATTAAAAAATTCATTAAAAAAATATTTTGAGGAAAGTTCATAAATTTTTCATAGCTTAGTTTCATGAATTTTTTTTCATTTATTCTGTTTTATTAACATTCATTTTTGTTGGAGGTGACAAAAAAAAAATCCTCCCATCTTTTGTTGAAAATGAATTTAAAACTATACATATTCAGAAGGTGGATCCGTTGAACCAAATAATAATAATTAGACTGGACTTTCCTATTATTCCCCACTCCATAACCGATCAATCGTGCCTTTAATATATCATCTCCATTTTGTCATTTCGTTCCTCGCTTCACCAGAGAAACCAAAACCCTCTAGCTAATCGGAGCTGAGTATGGCGGGGGTGAGCCATTTGAGCGTGTTCTTGGCAATCAGCGTTGCTATGGTGGCCGCCGCCGTGGTGTCGGGGAACTCCGAAGGGGACGCGCTCTACGCGCTTCGCCGGAGCCTTTCCGACCCGGGAAATGTTCTCCAGAGCTGGGATCCCAACCTGGTCAACCCCTGTACTTGGTTCCACATCACTTGCAACCAGGATAATCATGTCACGCGAGTGTATGTCTTTGATTTCTACTATTTTGATTTTTTTTTTTCTTCTATGCTGTTCAAGGCTTCAAAGAACCAGTAACTTTTTTTCTTTTTCTTTTTCTTTTTTCTGTTGAGCTGAAGTTGCAGCTGCAAATTCGGTATCGTTTATTTGAGTTGAATTTTGCTTATTATAGATAAGATTTTTGGCTAGGTTGAGCTTAATACAAATAATCGTAGTCTGATTATTAGATTAAGTTAAAGAAGATGGCAGTTTCAGCGCTTGCCATATGCTTTATCGATTCCCTTGTTTTTGCATTGTTTGGGCCTCTTTTGTGTATTTCATATGGAAACTTAATTTATGGCCGGTCACACGTTTTGTTGGATGCCACATCTAGTTAGTTTGCGTGTCTTCTAAAGTGCTGAACTTGGATGTTCATGGAACCATTTTCTTCTTCGATCTATGTGATCCTCCTTAGGCCATCACAAAATTCTATTATTGGTTATGCACTGAATGCTATTTTTAGAAATTGTTCTAACTACCTGTTGAGTGTCAACAGATGTTAACAAGCATGTGAATTGACTTACATTTTATGGAGCTGCTTGGAAGTGCTTTACGAGTAGCAATAGAATCTAACTGTATATTAGCAATATTATGCCTTTAAGCAGTTAGGACTTAAATTGAATTATTGACTGTGAAAGGCCCTCAAAGTCTGACTAATCTAGTATTTAATGCATCGTGATTTTATTTAAAAAAATTGATTAATCTGACGGTGGTAATGAAAGCAAAACTATGGCATTTGATTCGTTTAAAAATTCAAAAATAAAAGTATGTCCTGAATTTTATTATTGTTTGAAGCCAAAGTTTTGGCAAACTAAGACTAAAGTAACAAAAGCACAAAACAGATGCTAATTACTACCCTTAAGCATAAATTTACCTTAAGGTAAGTTATCTATTTCAGCCACGTTTTAAACTATTTTAGGTTACAATTCTGATGATATTGACTCCTCAAAAGTTATCATTTTGTCTTGGAAAACTGTCCAATTTCTTTCTAAAAGCTGATGAAAAGCAGCATAGATTGCTATTCTGCCTCCCTTGAATATAAAACAGGATTTTCTGTAGCTCCCAAAGTTTCTACAACTTTGAAGCCCAAGTAACTGTCAACTGTGTGAGAAATATTTCCAGTATATTCTTTAATGATTGAGGAAACAACTGTTGGAGATGTTATATAACTAACTAGTGAATAGAAAGAACTGAAACCCAATGTTAAATAACCACGTCTATTCTACTATAACATGGATTTTTGAACATGTGTTTTGCATGATCTATCTGAGGTTTTCATAAAATTCAAACTGAATGTGTCGAAAGTTTATTTAATTATATATGAATCTTGAGAGAGTTTTATTGAATTTATAAGATAGATAGGCAGGTACCTCATATGATTCAAACTGAATGTGTCAAATGATGTGAGATAATATGTTGGCAATGTATCTGCGGTTGTCATTATGGTTCTTTGCTTGATAGTGCTACTTTGACTAGCTTTCCAGATGCTTGGGGGAAGAAAATAAATGTCTTGAGTGGATACTTTACAACATTTTTAATATTAGCTCGACTAATAGGATTGCTTGATGTGATGAGACAAATAGTCCACTCAGGAGTACATTATCATTTATTTTCTTTTCAGTGAGTAAATGTGATTCTCAAGGCTCAATGTTGTTAGGCTGTATTTTTTTTTGAAGAAATGCTAAATTAATAGCTTCTTTAACTAATTACCTCATACTTATTTTTGGGAACCTCCCTTTTCTTGTTTTTTGTGATTAAAGCAGCATTGACCTTTCCTGATGTGCTCTTGGGGACATCATTGACACCTTTTTTTTGTGTTTTTTAGAGTCACTTACGTTTGCCGTCTTTGCCTTTTAGGATCCTAGCTTCTAAGTTTTTTTTTTTCTTGTGTTTTTGTATCTTCATTTGTACCGTCTATAGTATTTTGGTGTGAAAGGATTTGATCTTCCTTGCTATTTCTTCTTGTCCTGCAGGGACCTTGGCAACTCAAATTTGTCTGGCCACTTAGTGCCCGAACTGGGGAAACTCGATCATCTGCAGTATCTGTGAGTATTTTGTGGTTTAATCCTGTCATTTCTATTATTATTCATGTCATATATTGCTTCCTCCATGTTCAATAGTTGCTTGCATCTATTTTACATATATTTTTTTCTACAGTCACTAACACTCTGATATTATTTTACAGCGAGCTTTACAAAAATAACATCAGAGGATCAATTCCAGCTGAGCTTGGTACCTTGAAAAGCTTAATTAGTTTGGATTTATACAACAACAACCTTACTGGTGCTGTCCCTAGTTCTCTTGGCAACTTGAAGTCTCTTGTGTTCTTGTAAGTTGCTGTTATTCTTTGGAACTAGGTTCAGATATAAAAAAGCAATAAAGTTTTTGATTTGATGTTTGTTTGCTGTGTTTATGTTCAAACTATCTTCTTAGAAGCATATACGTAGGTTTGCTTATTTTACTTGTTTTCTTCAGGCTAAGCAATATTTGCCTTTCCTGTGGTACTTTTTGCCACTCGTGTACATCTGTCCAAGTCGTAAACGAGTTTCTAAATGAAGCAATAAGTATATCTATGGCTAGCTTGTTACTCATCCATTACTTTCCATCATTTGCAGGCGCCTCAATGACAACCACCTTACTGGGCCGATTCCAAAATCACTTGTGAAAATTCCCAGTCTGAAAGTTGTGTAGGTGTTTCATTATGTATAATTTTAAGCATGTTTAATTCATTTCAGTTACTCACTGCCCATGTTTCCTTTACCAGGGATGTTTCAAACAATGATCTTTGTGGATTTATTCCTATCAGTGGTCCTTTTGAGCACATTCCATTAAACAAGTAAGTTCTTAGAGGCTTCTCTTCAAGATATAAATAACCAACTTTGTGGCCTGCTAGTCTACAAAGTACTTGCGTTTCTGTACCATTTAACATGTGCCCATGTGCATTCAGTAAATAGTTTTAATTTTTTTGAATCATCCATCTGTTCCTGTTTGCAAGAGGAGTTCCCTTAGTGTAGTGTTCAGGATATCAGCAATATTGTTGTTGCATAATAGTCTCTCTATCAACTTCGTTTGCATGATGATTTAGAGTCTAGAGTCTGGTATGTCTACACATCCGTTTCAGCATTCTATTTATGCCACCCTCATCAGTTACCTAAGTTAAAATCATAAGATTTTCTTGTGGTGATTTGTTATATCATCCAGCGAAAAGTGTTGAATCATAGCTCCCCTTCTGCTATTACAAAATGCTCCATCAAGCTGTCAAAAAATAAAAAGTTCCATCAAGATTTTCTTTTTTCCTGTGACGAGTAAATGAGATCATCACTTATGTTGCTGTCCCGTTATTCATTAAAAGTTGGATCTATATGTGTTTCCTCATTTGTATTTTCCCTTCCTGCTTTAATTCCAAAGTTCTTGTATGCTGATTTTTATAGTATTTATTTATAAAAATCTCAATGGTTTTTTCATCTATTATTGTTCTAAAAAATATATTTCCATCATTTGTAGCTTTGAGAACAATCCTCGTCTGGAGGGTCCAGAACTGCTGGGACTCGCAAGCTATGACACAAATTGCTCTTAAAAGAATTCTGGTGAATAGCAACCGAATTTTATGACTCCTAGGTGTCTTTATGCGAGTCACATGTATTCTAAATCTACTATGTATTTAAAGCTACAAGAATGTGATGGTGTCAGTGAATTCTGGTTGTTCAAGTTAGTTGTAAGGGGTGTGTGATATTGGGTATGTACTACCGGCACTCTTTGATGTATGTTGTCCTGTTGTAGTGATCAATCAGTAGCATGAAGATAATTTGTGTGGTTCAATACATTGTTGTTTGGTTCAACATTATTCTTCTTGTGAGTAGCCACTTCTGATGTTTTATAATATGCATAACTACTCATTTCATGATTGTGATGGTTGTTAAGGCATTAATAAAATTTGAAAATGTATATGATTCAACTTTTTTTAAAAAAAATAAGTTTTTCTGGTAGTTTTTTTTCTTCTGAAAATAGTTTTTCTGGTAGTTTAAGAGGAGTGTGTTAAAAAAAAGAAGTTTAAGAGGAGTGGATATTTTCTAAAATAATAATGAACTAGTATAGCAACTTACCTCTCTATCATAATGGTTGGAAAACACATGGTTTCGTTCATTCATCAAACGGATTGAAAGTAGAGTGATTTCCTATCCTCTTTCCTTATTATCCTCATGTCTGAAAACTTAATTTTCTTTTTTCAAATACTAAAAATAGACTTTGCTGCCAATATACTTGCTAAAATAAAATAAAAAAAGTCCTTGATAAACTGCCACAATATATGTTAACAGTTGGTAAATGGTATCACGGGTGTACGTATCCCGAACTCCCCATTTGCAATAAGTGGATTTTTCTATAAATAGTAAATGGTATTACGGGTGTATGGTTGTGCATTCCAAATCTACTGTATGTACATTATATGTGGATAGAATGTGCATAATTAATTAAGTAACACTTCCTGCTGTTTGATGTATGTTTTATTGAAAAAAAACATGTGTATTTAAAAATATGTGGTTGTGCATTCCAAATATGATTATTTAAAAATATGTGGTTGTGCATTCCAAATTTACAGTATGTACATTACATGTGCACTAAAGTTAAAACGAACGAAAGTTACCGAGTACCACTACAGCTATTTTTATTTACAAGTATGGGTTGCGGGGTACGTACACCCGATGTACGGTATAAATAATCATATATTAAAGGTCATAGACTCACAGTTATATTTTGGTAATGATACAACAATCCTTCATAACATTTTCCCATCTCAACACTTCATCAGTTTAGTTCAAGCTCGGGAGAACATGACCTTTGAAAGTACATGTTAAAAAATCATCCAAAAGTATATAACACGAGGAGTGGTTTTTCACACGATGATATTATTACTCATGTAATAGTTCAAATTTAAGGTAAAATTTACAATAGATTATATGATGAATAAATAGTATGAATGCAATGTTAGAAAATGACATATTTTAAAAAAGAATTAGTAAATTTGCGTGTATTATTTCTTAAATAAACTGATTTGAGATTATATAATGATAAATTTAAGAGAAGATACCCTAAGTGTGATAGTTTTTTTAGGGGCATGCTGGAATCTAGATGCAGTCTGTATTTTGCTTATTTACAGTCCAAAATAAATAATACCCCTTCGATATATATATTATGGTCCATCTTTATTTATATCAAACGTATGCATCATATATATTACTTCTGTTACATACAATTGCAAATCAATTATATATGAAAATTATTATATATATGATTATATAACAAAAATACGAACTGCAAATAAGTACAATACAGACTACATCTAGCAGACCAGTTTTTATATTGAGATCATTTTTGGTATATCTATTTATGAAAAAAGGTTAAACAACCTTATGTGGAGGGAAATTTTATCCGGCTCCCTAAACAAATAAAAGCCAAGAATGGCAAGTTTTTACATCACCAAATGATGACAAAATAAGGATATCATAATGCTTTTCAAAAGCTACTTAAAAGGAAAAAATTAAAAGAGTTAGACTAACTCTCAGAAGTTAAAAGCCCTGTTATTGAATTGTCGTAGCAAAACATAGAGCAGCACCAAACTAGAGACTATAATCTATTAAGTTTCAATAGCCAAAAAGGGCTTAGAAGTCTTGCACTAGACCAGAGAGAACTTGATTGGACATGTTGGGGTGAGCTTTAGCAGTTTGAGTGGAAATCGAACTAGAGCTTTTGAGGAAAATTGTACAAATTCTGAAGATACAAAGTGTAGCACTTTGTTGCGGCGATGATTTTATCTGATGACATGGTGCTCTCTCCGGTACAAAAACAATCCTTTAAATTTGCCTTTTAGATTTTGTTTTTTTAAGAATTTAAAAAAAAAAAAATTGATTTGAATTCTGAACACATCCCTGGGATTGGTAGGGATGGATGACAGGATACATGAAGAAGACAAATAAGCAAGTAGTTCTACAAATTCATACTTTTACATGTATGCTAACAATACACAGAATTCCAACCACCTTATGAGCCTGTGCAGAAGGAACCTTAAAGAAAGAACCCATGGTTAGCAGCAGCAAAAACTACATGTAGCTAAATCCAACTTACACTGTTTTACATCAAGGTCCTATTAATATACATAGAACATAGGCACCAAAGCATTCTCTCACTGTCTAGGCACAGGTGGTGTTGCTGCCTGATGATTTTGCCCGTAGAACCCAATGCCTGGAGGCCGGTAGTATCCTCCGTTATTAGCTGCCTGCTGCTGCTGGGGTTGTGGATTCTGAATCGGTTGTGGTTGCATTTGCTGATTTTGTAAAGGGACTGGCACAGTAAACATTTGAGGATGGGAAGGCGGAGGTGGAGGTAGAGGTGGAGGGTGGTAACCATAAGTCATCGCTGGGGCAGACTGGCCTAGCTGAGTTGCAGTGGAACTCACTGAAGGTATAGATGGCTGCTGCAGAGGATGTGTAAACGATGTTTGCATTTGGATTCCTTGGGACATATGCTGCATACCATTGGATGGATCAACAGGATTATTACTCACAGGCGGTTGCAGAGAACCAAAGTTTGTAGCATGATTTCCCTCAAAGTGTTCCACCTCAGCATAAGATTCTTGCTTCTCTAACTTGCGCCTTTTCTCAGGAGGGTCGAAAAAGGTTAAACCCGAGGAAGGTCCAGAGGAATTTAACCCATTGCTCATTGAAGCAGCTTCTTTTGCAGCAAACGATGAAAGAACAGAAGTAAGCATCTGAGCAGAGGAAGTGGAAGCAGCAAGTTTTGCAGCAACAGCTGCTGCCATAGCCTTCTTGCTGTCGTCCTCATTGAGTTTTGAAGAACTGAAGGTCGAGGAATGAATTGCTGTGACAGGAGGAACATTTTTTAACTCGAAAGACCTATTGTTGTCCACTGAACTCGAACCCTCAAAAAGTCCTTCACCAGGGTTAGACTGAGGAGCAACACGGGAAGATAACCTTTTCTGTGAAGATATTGCTTGTTCTATCTCAACTCGGCTGACCTGCACCAAATACAAAAATTGATACCCAAATTTAGAGCTATATGGTTTGAGATCATATAACACACTCATCTCCACTCAAGAAATTCACCATTAAACTTGTACTATCACCAACATATCACTCCAGACAGGGAGTTCTGTAATCCAGACCAAACAATAGTTCCACCACATGTATGAGGTTCCCACAAGTGCAATACTAAGGATGAATGCCTTATGAGATTGTTGCCAAATAGTATATGCTACTACCTCTGTCAAGATTTCCTGAATTTGACCGATAAATCATATTTGTACAAGTTTCGAATATCATCACATGGGATCTTGTTTGATATGCCTGTTTAGAATACTACCTTTTCATAGGAAACCTGTGTTTTAACATCTCTATTTACATATATCCAAAAATTATGAAAATTAATATGTTTTAAAATTTAACAAAAAAGGAGCACCAAACTTGGCATCATGAAATTCTTTTGTTTTCAACATGTGCTAACTCTGATTGATACCTACGAAGACAGCCCGCAGTTAAGTAGACTACAAATCAATAGTTTGGGTTAAATTACTGAATATGCTCAGTAGCTAAAATACTGTCCCATATAGAAAGCAGAAAATGTGAATCACAACAAAAAAGGACAAGTGAGAAATCTTGCAGGACAGACGTTCATCATCAAGCATAATAAAAGGACCGAGCTTGTATGCTACCTATGCACGGTCACTCTGTGCAAAACTATCATTGACCTGCAGTCTACGTTATGCCTTTATGGTATCAATTAGTTCAAACTTCAAACCATTCTTTCAAAACAAGAAACTACATTTATGTGGCATATTTTGATAGAGAAGAGTTATTCAATACTAGCACTTTAATTGTCCTACAGCTTCTAAGTTTTTCTGCCAAATTTTCTTTAAGCCATAGTATCCTTATTATACTTATGACTTATTGCTCAACCATCATCACTGAGGATCCTCTCTGTTATTTTTACCTTAGTAATAAAAATTAGTTACATAATTATCTTATTCATGATGTAGCCAGAAGAATATCAGTTTGCCACATCCAAGTTTGCTGTGAGATTCTCTATTTTAACAGAGCATTTCTTATGTTTCATGAAGTGGGGATTAGCTGCTCCTTGATTGATTGTAGATTGAATGTTCAAGGGTGGAAATCAATATTCTTTGTTTCACAAAACAAACTACGCTCACATAAAATTGCATGCAGGCACATAAAAAAGGACATCCACACTCATTGTGAGAGAGATCCAACCTGTAGTTCCTTCTGTATTAGTTCCAGCTTTGATTCCTGAGGACCATTTAAGTGAAGGGAGGGAATATAAGTGAATATTAAGGCAAAAAATAGAAATAAATTGCAACAATGGTAATTTTCCATACTTGATCATGAAGGGCCTCTTTAAGGCATGAAGTCAACACAAGCCTGGTAGCTTCAGCATTCTCCAGTTGACTAACACAATCCCTCAACATGTTCTCTTGTTTTTGTATCTTTTCTACCAGTTCCAAATCCACTGGAGTACCTGACCATCACCAAAAAAACTATTAAGACAAAACAGCAGCATAAGAACAATCTGGAGCATGGTGAATTATGTTAATTAAGAAGGATGAACAATTTGGAGTACTTAAAATTGACTTTCTGCAATAATATTCGAACCAAATTCAACTTTCGAGAAGCTCTCAGCAATTTTCATAATTAATAAAAAGAAAAATTCATAGAGCAAAGAGCAGAATCGTTTTAGATTTCTTGTCACAAAATCTAGTGGTAGGGTCTGCTTGGTTTGTTATTGATGGAAAGTGATTAAATGAATCTTGATTCAACAATTAATAATAGAATGGATTAGGAGCATGAAATCTATAATTTCCCCACACAACCAATTTCTGAAATTTGAGAGGGGAGAACTTTAGTCTGATCTTCCTCACCTCTTCATTAAAAATATGCAAATAAACCCATTAATGCCCAAATAAGTGTGCATCATCAGTAAATCCAAAAAAAAAAACCAAATATTGTTTGTTTTTCTGAAGTTGAAAATTTACAAGTCCAGATCATTCAGGTTGAACCTTTTGTTGCATACCATAGCCCGGCACAAAAGTATAAAGAACGCAGTTGACACTTATGTTCCTTATCGGCATTCAGAACACACCAATATAAAAACAAACAAAAGAACAACGAAAATCAAAGACCTCTCACGCGAGAACATAACAGTATGAAAATCACCAATAGTAGGGAAAAGGTTTTCCAGTGATAGTTTGGAAGAAAACAGTAAGAGCTTGGAAAAGGAGAGCAAAGAACCATGGTAACTTTCTAGCTTACAAATATTGAAACATTCATGGTGGTATAAACCAAACTGATGGACGGAACTTTCAACAAACTCTCTCTTTCTCTCCATGTCAAAAGATTAATCAAATTTTCCAGTCACGATCCTTTTATTAAAAAAATTGAAGGCAATAATTGGTTTATGACAAGACAAGGATTGTTACATCTTGGTAGGAAGTTATTTTTCATGCCCCAACTTGCATAAACGCACTATTCTACCATTAAATATTTCTTATGCATAAGGTAGATTGTAGTTAGTGGACTTGATGCATCTTCAAAACTCAACAGTTGTATCTCACCAAAAAGGTAGTTTTTTATGCTCATCACTTTGGTGACTTGTTGATACCAAATAATGTTGCACGTATTTAGTCATTGCAGGCACCGCTGAGGTATGTTAGAAGCACAGGTGATTGACTATAGGATGGTTAGAGATTAGCAGTCTTTAAGAGGTCACAAAACCAAAACTAAACAACAGCAGGAAAATCTTAAAAGAATAAAAGCTTATCCAGACAGACTGCAGGAAACTTAGTCCCCAGGTCCCAACTGTGTCCTTTAAAACATTAGGACATCACAGGAAATTTTGTATTAATGAGTAGCTCTGGCTCCACTTAGATAGGCTAGAAAGTAGACCCTACATGAACAGAGATTACCTCATAATATCCTAAAATGATACTTCACCATTAGATTCTAATGGGTTAAAGATACTAATAAAACCTTGAAATAATTTAAAACAAAAAACTTCATAAAAATAAAATATGGAAACACTAGTGTCACCATGTAAGAAACTATTGCCCTTGACCATATTTGGAACCCATCAAAAGCCTAAACATACACCAATGTTTCTTTTGTCTTCTTTTATATGGTTTTGTAATCTTTTTCCATCTATCCTCTCAAGTGATGTTCTACATGCAGGTAACGCATTGCGTCGGTTTTTGTTTTTCACAAAAGATTCAGAACACCAATGCATACTATATAATGACCTTGTCTTCTCTCTTCAAAAGTAAAGAGGTCTAAGGTAACATGGATATTATTTTCCTAAACAGCTAGCAAAGAGACTTTAAAGAAAGATGTCTTTTTTTTTCCTTTTTTTTTTTTTTTTTGAGGATTAAAGAAAGATGTCTTGACCTTATTCAATGGCAAAATATAATTAAAACAGCCAACCCACATTGAGGGATGAAGAGTTAAAAGACTTGGGCTGCTGTTGTTTGGATGTTCCCTAACTTTTCTCTCAAGGCATTCATAATTATACTTAAGTAAGCTGTTCGAGACATGCCATGGTTAGGAAGAGGTAAGTTCACACCTGACTTCAAGCATTCCCTTGATTGGTGCAAAGTAAGTGCTAAACCCAATATATAATCAGATTAAGCACACACACAGACATGGTTCTCATTAGGAGTGAAATAAACCAAGTGTAGCATTGCCTGAGCTGGATTTAATTTGACATAACATAGTCTATGTTGTTATTTGTATATTATAAGTAGTAGTAACCATAATGTTCTGACCTGACAAGCATAATAGCTAGGTGGGTATCTTATCCAGCAATCTCCCATCTCTAAGCTCGAGCCAATATTTATCAAGCTAACTCACAATTGGATCTAACTATCATGTAGAATTTTAAAAGCAAATAAAATTGCAATGCAGAAACCAAAACAATATCTAAAGAATATATATAGGAATGATTGAAGAAATATTATGGAATACTTAGAGAGAAGTAATCAATCCCAATGGCTTACTTCTTTTAACTATTTTCTCAGAGGTCGTTGTTATATTACATGTAATACATGATAGATAGCATAATACAAACATAAATGACTTAGCGAAACAGCTATACGGAAACAGCAATGGCGTATACCAAGTTAATATTGCAAATCAAATACTATATGTTATGCATGTGCCCTAGATAGGAGGATCCTAATGATTGATACCCCCCATGTTCAAAACTAAAAGACCATAGAACAAATTACACAAACTACCAAGCAACAGTATACATAGGTAAACAAGAAGGCAGGGCCTGGAAGCATTTTATGACCATCAAAAGGTATATTAGACAAGACATGCACATCTGTCCGTTTCCATATTCCAGATAGGTGATGTAAGGATCTGAAAGCAAAAGGAAAGCTGGGAGGCAATCAGAGCATGGTTTTCCAGGCCCACAAAAAAGAATGGAAAAAGCATACTCTCTCCGTCCCTTACCTAAAATTTGCATGGGGATGGGGCTAAAAAATTAAGTGTAATGTGAGTGAATGATTAACAGGAAAGAGAATCAAAATGAATAATATAATTATATTATATTGAAAATGTAAGGGAGGACCTGGTATGGCTAATGGAAAAGCATGCCAATTAGGAAAAAAGAAAGTAAGAGCGTGGAGCTGGGATAAAAACTTAAGAACATAGGCTCCCCTTTACTAAGACCCCAACACACCGACCAAAAAGGTTTAAAGTCTAACAAAAAAATTATATATAATTTACCGAGAGAAGAAGAGCTTTCAATGTCATTCTCAAGTAGCTTAACCAACGAGATTGCAGCTTTGCATTTGTTTAATGCAGCGTCTTCATTCACCATTTCATCATACACTGACTGGAAGGCAGATATAATTTTCTCAGGCAGACCACCAATAATCACTTTCTGAGATTGACAGGAACGCGATTTATATAAGAAACAAAAAAAATTGCAACACAGATTAACTGCCAATAGCATGTGCAAATATTCAGATATAAAATGTACACTCACCATTCTCAATGATTGGGAATCTCTCTTCAGAACTTTAATTGGATTTGAGATCTTGCCACTGGGCTCTGTTGATGGAGAAGGATTCTTGCCCAGTATTTTATCTTTCAGATCTTGGCCCTTGGATCCAAGAACTTTCCGTTCCTCCCAAATACAAACCTAATGTGAAACATTGAATAAAATTACCCAATTGGCAGATATGTAAAGGGAAGCAGTTTAAAAATGAAAGTATCAACATCTCAATATTAAAGACCGAATATCACCAACTGGAACATATTCAATGAGTAGCATAACCCAAGGAGAGCTCCCTTTCTTTTTTTTCTTCAATTGAGAGCAGCAGTGGTTGGCATCACTACATGTCACGTTTGTGCTTACCACATTCAAGCCACGAATATTATTCTATCAGTCATATATCTCTGACCTCAATTTTATTTATATAGTCTCTCCTTTTTTGTGCTATTCTCTCATTGCTCTCACAATCCATTCTATCCAATTCAAGGTTATTTTATTAAAGAAAGATATACCTATTGCTCTTAATATAGCACAATGCCCCCACAATTGAGCACACGTTCTGCAAAGCTGATTTTTTTTGCAAACACAATCTTGGTAGGGTACTGCAATTGCATTTTAAACTTTAAAATCAGACATGCTGAAATGCAACATTTGTGGCTCTCTCTATAATTCTGTTTCTATTTGAATTAATTTCAAGCACTTACTTTCCTAACTCAAAAAAAGTGGATAATGCAGCAAGATCTATCAATTTTAGTTCTTTGTCAGAATTTTAAATATTCATCTACTTGATTTTGCTCCAATAGCCTAAGTCTCCTATATTAAACTTGATATCCTCAGAAAATATATAACTGATTTACTAAATGCATATCTGCCACTGTCAGTTTAACACTATTAAAGGACAAACTTGCCCTTCATAACTGACTAGTCCAGATTTGTGACAATGGGGGTTTTGGAGTGGATAAACATTTTTTAGGAGTAATTCCTAGACAAACTTTTTTTTTCTTCTATTGACACAAGTAAGAAGGAAGATATTACCCCACAAACTCTTAGCAGGTTCACTCCCTTTAGTCCCTTAGGATAATTATTTACCAACTTTCATGAAAAAAAAATTTGGGGTACATAAAGACAAGCCTTTCATGCATGCAATGCAAAAAATAAAAGCACATGCTGAACAGAGATTCACCGAAGTCTCGAAAAGCACCTTAAATTTAACAGAAAGCCACTACTCGTAGTCAAAATTGTATAATTTAGACTTAAATGTCAAAGATAACAGATTATCATGCATGTCTATCTCAGTAAAATTATAATGTATAAATGTTCATTTGTCATCATGCCTATTTTCTAAATCTCTGTTTTGATAATTTTAGTTTTGCCTAGTTACGTACAATAATGAATTAAAGTGGTTCTTGAAAATTGTGAAAATAGATGTAAGACCATCTTAGTGCGACAAGGAGCATATATTAAGTATTAAGAACTATTGAAGCTATACTTGAACTACAAAATGAGAACAATAGCATTCAACATATATACATGAGAAATTTCATGGAGCTGCCACATATAACTTATAGTATGTATTTCTAAGATGAAAATAAGACCAACCCATGCAATTACACAATGGTATTCTCCAGAGAAAGCCAGAATTTTTTCTCATAGGATCTAGTGTAAAAAAAGTACAGCCTGAATCTTGTATGTTTTGGGCTTAAATCTAGTGTCAACCCAAGAGGAAGGTCAAAACAAATACAAATTTAAAAAATTTAAGAAAACATGTTAAAGATAAAATAGTCAATTTGACCTAATTCTGTGTAAATTTACTTCTTTTTTTCATTTATATCCATCAACTTCCTGATATTTTTAGTTTTTGTGGGGTAGAGAGTATCTATATGTTCTTTTGCAGATGATATTAAACATTACAAAACTTAGAGACACAGGAGAAATATGAAAAATTGCTACTAGAGATGAAGTAACTGACCAGCCTAGAGGCTGCTTGCTTCCCATTTTCATCACCGTTATCATGAGCATTCTTAAGAGCTCCTGGAAGGAATTTCCAAAATTCATTCAAAAATTCACTGCCCTTGCGCCTGCTATTCTGCAGAATATCATTGGCCAGATATAATAATGAAACGAACTGCTCAGGCCGTGCAGATTTGAAAACTTTATCCCATGTTTCAACAATCACTTTAGCTCTCTTGCGGTGAGAAATGCACCAATTAGATAAGGCTGAGATGTGGTTAAGTAAAAAATCCCTGGATAAAAGCATCGAAGAAACATGTACAGAAAGGGAACTATTTCAACACAAAGGAAACCCTGAAAAGAGTGGAATGAAAGTAACTTAATTGTCTACTGTGGCACGGTAATAAAGAAAGTAACTTCCAATAAACATAAGAAAGTGTACAGGGAGTAGAATTTTTGAGTAAAAAGACAAGCCATTGAAGCTAGCACAGCTCCAAAACCCCTTTCAACATTTGTGCCTAAAATGGAAGAGTTCTTTTAATTAAAAACTTCAGACATTTAAGAATGAAAAGAACATATCAAAAAGTCAAGTTTGCAACCTAAAGCCTGTGAATCAATCTCTGTATCCAGGAAACACAAAACTTGATTCCCTTAAACTAAGTACTGCTAGCAAGTGACTAGGTGAAAAAGGCACACAATATCAAGGTCACCATGTGCATGGTAAAAAGGATACATTGTATGCTTTGGGATGAACTGTTAAGTTTCTTCAGCTTCTCGACCAATTTCCCTTTAAATTCTTCCTCACTCATCCTTCTTATTTCTGCAGCTTAAATATCTGGGATTACAAAGACAAATAGCATAACTTCATAAGCAGACATCAATGAAGCAAAACACAGAAAGAAAACATTGAGATGCAGAAATTATTGTACTAATTCCACAGCACCTAAGCCACCATTTACGGGAAGCAAATTCAAATAAAGACATCGTAAAAGCAGATAGTTGTAATGCCAATATTTATTTTCAATTGCTTATGGTTACTTTTAAGAGGATGTGAAAACTCAATGACAATTAAAACATCTAAAAGGAAAAATAAGACCAACTGGCAAAGACTTCAACCCTTAAATTTACTCCAGCTCATCACATTTGATTCAAGCAGAAAAATTTGAATAGATTCTGAATAATAAATTCCAAATTATCTTGATAAAAAAGGTTACTTTATGCACATTTTATCCGTACAGTGCAGAAAAATCTCGATTTAAGTCTAAGTAACAAGTAATGCCTAGACAGAATAAAGACAGATTCTAACAACAACTAGTAATTGAAAATAAAATTTATTGTCCCACTTGTGATGTCGCTAAAGACAATAAGAACAGGAAGTCCCAGTCAGAGTCAGTGCCAATTGTTCTGTAAGGCTCTAATAAATCTTGAACCATAAACATTATTATCACAAGTTCTCCACCAGGACAAATGTTGCAGAGTTTTCAGATGCTGGTTACAACTTACAATTGCACATGAGGTTTGGTGATCTGAAGTCTGAACAATGATGTATATAATCACGACACCTTAGCGCATCTCCAACCATGCTGGCTACATTTTAGCTATTATAGCTAGTCAAATAACTAAATAGCTAAGTTGATAATTGATACTTCAATCTAGCTGATGTTAGTATAGCGTTCTTTTTAGTGGGCTTACTTCAGAATTTAGATAGTGTCTAAAAACATGGGGATCCATCCACCACTATCTATTACAACATTATTATTTGGCTAGCTAAAATTTAGATAGCAAAGCTAGTGTTTTTAAAGTTGAGTTTTTTACAAACCCCTTGGAGATGCTCTTAGCTATTCCATAGAGAAATCAGACAACAAAAAGTCACAAATGCAGATCAAATATACATATCCCAAGTGCTAAGCCACAGTTTCACTATCAGAAGGAGAAACTTAAAGAGAACTCTAAGAAGAATGTGACTCTAAAAACCAATAATTTATAAAGATCAAATCAAACAAAGATCTCATAATTAGTATTGTCATAGTACTCCTGTGCATCTGCGGCCACCTCAAGCTACAATCAGCAGATTACTCATCATCAAAAACAGAATAAGCATCGACAAGATAATTCCAAGACAGCTCAGACTCCCAGAACTATTACCGACTCTGATGAAAATGGTCAAAGTTCAGTAAAATCAAAATCCAAGTTTATCAGATAGAAATCAAAACCATTTCCAATCTCCTAGCACAGGAATCGCTACACGGCTTAAAGAAATTACAAATCCAACTGAATAAACAATTAAAAACTGTTGAAGAACAACTAGAGCTGTGGCAAACCACACAAAAACAAGGAACTTAAAAGGCACCATTGCAACTCATAATCTGTGGTACCCACCCAAGCATCATATCAGTAAGCCACAAAAGCCTTTATTTTTAAGAGCTGTACATCTGAGAAAAATCACAAAGCTAACAACTTTCATAGCCAGCAAATATTTCAAATTTGCTACCAAACATCCAATAAAACCATCCAACTGAAACCATTACATCAAGAGAAGAAGAAAAACAACGATAAGAGAAACACGAGCAGTACAAGCATCACAAACTCCTTACCAGAATTGGTAAACTTCCATCCACAGCAGCTTCAATCTGCAGAAAGCTTCTCCGGCATAAACCCTAACGACAATGCACCAAATTGATTTTAGCTGAAGGACTAGGTGATATACGGCGCTTCAAATTAGTTCTTTTTTTCTTTTTTATATAAACTCACTTGGAAAGAAATATTGTGAGTAGCGGTTTACGAAAGGATTTTAGAGATAGACCGGAACAGAGGGTTGGGCGAAGTGGAAAAGTTACAAGGGAAATGGGCAAAGAGGGGAAAACCAAAATAAATGTCCCTAATCCGGAGCCCATACCCTCAAGAAGTAAACAATGAAGTTGAGAAAAACAAATATTTGATCAAAAAGAATGAAGTTGAAAAAAAAATTGTACTGTATATGCCTATCCTTAAAAATATGTAGTATTATCATTTAAAAATCTCAAAAATAAATTGGACTGAAATGTCATAAAAAATGACGCAGAGGTTTTCTTGCAAATACGCGGGAATCTTCTTGAAATTCTGAACTCTCTCAAATGACCATAATATATATATATATATCAAAAACATAATATCTTCCCAATTTTCTTCTTCTTCTTCGCTCTCGCTCTCGCCCGGGCTTTCAACCCAAACCCTAAAGTTTTTATTCAATTTCTTCCAATTCGGCTCTATTTTCTTGATTTGGGTCGCGACCGGAGTGTGCGTATCATCCGGTAATTTTTTAACTATCGTCGGCTTTATCAATCGTTGATTGATTGATCGGATTTTGTATTTTCCCAATTTTAGGAATTTTGTTGTAGATCGGATGAATGCGAGAAGCAGTCCAGGCCCTGCCGGCTTGAATTATGGCCAAGGTAATAGGAAATGCTTTTTTGATTGTTCTATATCGATTGCGATATTTTTATAGAGCTTTTCTGTGCTACCCTTGGGGCTTTTGTAGATTGATTGATTTCTTCGATGAAAATTTTTGTGGTGAAACCTGTTTGTTTTGCCTGTGTGAAACTTTTGTGTTGAAACAGTGAAGTTTTAGTTCAAATTACATAGATTTGCATGCTTTGACCTTTGTGTATGTGCTTCATTATATAATCAAAACTTTTTGGTTTAAAACCTATTTGTTCTGCATGTGTGAAGTTTTTGTGGTAAAATAGTGAAATTTCAATTCAAACACCTATATTTGCATGCTTTGACCTTTAAATCCGGGTTTCATTGTATAGTCTAGACCTTCAAATTTAAAATCTATTTGTAATGCCAATGAGAAGCTTTTGTGGTGAAACAGGATATTTTTCAGATCAAAACACCTAGATTTGCATTCTTTGACATGTGTTTTAGCTAGGTATGCATGTGTGAAGTTTTCTCTTAGAAACTTCATACTTTTAGTGTACAAGGTTGTATTTTACACGTGTGAGATTTTTGTTGTACACCATCCCCATTTTACAGAGGAAGTATGTTGTCTACCTCTAAAAGACTTGATTAATAACATTCTAGTTTCATGGAGGACTAATTTTTAATATTGAGTAGTATAGGATGTTAAATGAGTAACATCCTGCTTTTACTGTCAAAGTCTGATGTTTTAATTTAAACGTTTTTTTAAATCAATATCTTGAATATAGGTTTTACATCGAAAGGTTCATAATTATTTTTTTACAAGTTTTGTTGTATAACATCCTATGTTTGTTTATATATGGCTTTATTTTACTTTACCCTTGTTTTTAACTTATAGCATTGTCTTGTGAGTGCTTTTTTTAGCCACCTGGAGAAGTTTTTGAGCTATTCCAAAGAGATTTGGAAATTTGTGCTGCCAAACTTCTAGAACAATTTGGTCAAGCTCAAGCCAAAGCAAAAAATTTAAAAAGGGGAGCTGAGGGGCACATTGATGAAGAAGACGGAGATTTTTAGAATTTGAGTTTATGTATTGAAGGTGGTGCTCATTTTTTTTATGTTGTTTACCTTTAGAATTGAAATGAGTTTAAATACTTATGTACAAAACATGTTTGGTTCGCAAGGTTTTTGAGAGTCTGGATTTTGTTTTGAGATTTTGAGAATTTGGGTTTTTGTTTGGGATTTTGAGAGTCTGGTTTTGCAAAATCTTTGTTTGTTTGGGTTGGATTTTGTGAGTATGAAACAAAATCTTTGATTGGTTTTGAGGATTTTGCAAGTCTGGATTTTGGGAAATTTGGTGAACCAAACAAGATTTTACAAAACTGGACTTGGATAGTCCAAGTTTTGCAAAAACTTGCCTAACCAAACACACCCGTTTATTTTTGTGTTTTAGGATTTATCTTCAAAATTCAATGTTTGATGTTATAATACCAATGTTCTGGTTTAGAATATTTTCACCTGTGAATTTCTTTAACTTGTGCACTTTTTCTCAAGTTTGGGATTTTTATCCTTAAACTAAAATGTTTTCGGCTTATAACAACATTTTTCAATGAAATCATTATGTACAATATATACTTAACCATGTTTTAAATATTATGAGTATCATTAATATATTCAGAGGTTTTATGATAAAATTCCGTCGTTTTAGTTTATAATTTAAATTTTTTTGAAATCATGAGCAAGACATATTGTTTTTATTGTCCTTACTTTTTCTCGGGGTTTTATGTCAAACTCAAATCCTTTTAACTCATAACTCCACAGTTTTAAAGTTAAAGAAACACAAATTGTATTGACTATTCACTTATTTCATGGATTTTACATTAAAATCCATTCTTTTCACTTATAAGTCCAAAGTTAAAGCAAAAGCAACAAACGGACTACGTATAACTCTTTTCTAGGAGTTTCATGTTAAAAACTCATTGTTTCAGCTTATAACTCGAGGGTTTGAAACTAAAAAGTTGTACACTAAATGTAGAAAGTATTTCATGTACTGAAGTATTATATACAAGCATTCATGCTAAAATCTCCAAATTTGTACTAATAACACTGATGTTTAAAAGACAAGCAGTATCAATGAAAAATATATCAACTTAAAACAATTGGACTTTTGGCCTGTCTGAGCCAAACTCATTTTAAGAATGTTTTTTCGGCTATTCTATCACAAGCATTTTTGCACGTCTTCCTTTAGTATTTGCTTGTTTTAGAACGCCAAACTCTATATCATCATTTGCAGCTGAACTTGATAGTTTTGTTGATCAGCTTGTACATGCGGAACTGTTTCCATAAATCTTGTCAGCTACCAAACTGCTCTACCCTACACTAAATCCATACTAGGTGATTTCAACTGAAACCTCAAAGTTTGAACATAAAAGTATAACGCGGACAAAACAAACATGTTTAAATCTAAAGGTCTAAATTATAAACAAAAACCCAAACTCACAGATCTAAACATGCAAATCTAGTTGTTTTGAACTGAAAGGTCAAAGTCTAACCACAAAAGGTTCACACAATCTAAATAGACATGTTTTATATTAAAAGATCCAAACTATAAACAAAAATCCAAACACACATATCTAAGCACACAAAGCTAGGTAATTTGAACATAAACCTCACAGTTTAACCATAAAATCTTCACATAAACCAGGTTTTAAATTAAAAGTCCAAATTATATTTTTTTTAAAACACAAAGATCTAAGCATGCAAAACTAGGCATTTTGAACCTAAACCTCACATTTTAACCATAAAAGTGTCACAGAAACACAACAAGGTTTTAAATTGAAAGTTCCAAATCATAGAAAAAAAAACCCAAACGCACAGATCTAAAGCATGCAAAGATAGGCATTGAACCTAAACCTCACAGTATAACCATACAAGTTTCACAGAGGCACAACAACCAGGTTTAAACCTAAAGGTCTACATTGTAACCTGAAACCAAAACACAAAGTTCTAAGCAAACAAACCTATGCATTTTGAAACTAAACCACGCCGTTTAACCACAAAAGTTTCACATAATCAAAGCAAACAGGTTTTGAAACAAAGGTACACATTATTCATACACATTATTCTGAAACTGAAGTTATTCATACTCAATATTTGGTTCGCGTAGTTACTTTCCTTGGATCGCACATAGAAAACTTTAGGCGATGAGGATTAGGAATATGATAGTGAAGTTGGTGGCGGTTGCTAGTTTCCGAGATGGGAAATTATGTCGACATCAAGTAGGGTTTTGATGAATGGGTATGTTCACTATGGTTGAAAAATATTAAAATAAACTAAAATAAAAAATCATGTATTGAAAATATGAATAGTATAACTATATTAAGTTGAATATCCTCAAATCACATTCCTTCAAAATTAAACTGAACTGAAAAGTATTAAAATGAACTAAATTGAGTTAAAAATTGCTGAACAAAACTGGAAAATATTCAGACAAGCTGTAGTGGATAGGCCTTAAGACATGCTTGGGAATTGCAATCGACTAAAAGTTAGTGTTGCTACCACAAGTTTGTGGGTTCGACTAACACCAAAAGCAAGGAAGGTGTAGGATTTTGTATTTTGTCATACATTCACTACAACGACATAATCTAGTACATTGATCATATAGCTATCCTAATCTAACCCTACTCTACTCTACTTGATCTTGTACGTCGAGTGGCTGAGACCCTCACCATGCTACTTAGAGTGGGGTGAAGATCTCACTTACACCGGTTTCGATGCTCCCCTACTTTTGACACCGGCAATGCAACTCTTGTCTCTTGATCGAGCACTTCTGGAGATTTTGACCCAGTAGGTCATAAGAGAAATTGATTGGAAATGTTGTGCCAGAGGTGATTTGAACCTCTGACCTCCAAGAACTCTAGCCAACTAGATTAGACATGAAAAAGAAGAACGACATTTCTGAATGTCACAAACATTATGAAAAATACATTGCATCAAAAGTACAAAGAAAGTTGGATTTATTAAGAACATCAAATTTGGCTTATAATTAATTGTATTATCTAGTGTAGTTTATGATCATTGTCTTATGTAAATGTTTAAATAAATAATAGTGAGATCATTATTTGAAATAAATTCCAATAAACATTATTATAATAAAAAAATAAATTTTATAAATAAATATTTAAACTCGTGTCCTTAAATGTCACTTTATATTAAATCGCTAACGAGCAACTTTTACCAAACACTTTTGTATAACATCTAGTGGTCAAAAAGTCACATAAAAAGTCAAATAAATACAGCGAATTGAAAGACCAAGTTGATTTTCAAACATGATCAATAAACTATTTAGTTTCAACTTAGACCTTATCCTTTTTAGTTTATTTTTTGCTGAACTTAACTAAATTTAAATACACATTGAACTGAAAAAATATAAATATATGTAGCTGATTCTATGTATATATATATATATATATATATATATATATATGAACTAAAATAAATTATATATAATTTAATTGTATTTGGTAGACTATAACACCCTTTTAGTGAAAAATATAATCGACTGAGTTAAATTGAGCTAATTTGGGAAAAAAATAATTTAACTTAACTGAGCTGATTTACATAAAAGGCCAAAGATAACATGCACTTACTTACATTATGAGACGTTGAATTAGCTTACACTATCAACGTATCACATCACAAAAAATTAATGAGTCACAAGAAAAATCCACAATTGGCCTATTAAACAAATTCCACAAACTCATTTAGCTATAGAAAATTCTCGAAAAAAACGTTCAGTCATAATTTAAAAGGTTTATGAAATCATTAAAACTTCTAATAATAAGGAAAAATGGAGAATTAAAAAAGGAAACCAAAAGACTGGCTCCAACAAATTCATACATGCCACTAATTAGGGAAATTGTCTTTCGTTATTCTCAATGAAAAAATATCGAACTATATATATGTATAAAAATTGCAACTCCTCAATTGCATACGACTCAAAATTTCATAGACTTTTTTTATTTACAAAATATTGGAAGAGAGAGACGCTTGAGAACACATTGAGTTTGGAGGAGAGATTTTGCTTAGCAATTTTCTGCTTTCGAGTTTGGTGTCAAAAAACAAGTGTTCCATTGATTATCCAGAAACCAATACAATCAGAAGTTTCTCTTCTCAGAGGTAATTTTTATTTGTGTAATTAATAGATCAGTTTGTGTAAATAGATGGATAAATGGTGATTTTTCATGATTTTTTATGTTCACGTTAAGGTATATCATGAGCCTGTATAAATAAAAGAGAGACGCTTGAGAACACATCGACTTTGGAGGCGAGATTTTGCTTAGCATTTTTCCGCTGCAAGTTTTGGTGTCAAAAAACAAGTCTTCCATTAATTACCCAAAAATCAATCCAATCAGAAGTTTCTCTTCTCAGAGGTAACTTTTATATATGTAATTAATAGATTAGTTTGTGTAAATAGATGGATAAATGGTGATTTTTTAATGATTTTGAAGGTTTTTTTATATTCATGTTAAGGTGCATCATGAGTCTGTATAAATAGCTCTATCTTTTTTATAAAAAATTCAGTAGCTCTGTTTGTTATTAGTAATTGAGAATAATTGTGAGTTTTTTACACTAAAAAATGCTCTTAGATTTTGTTTTTTGGAGAATTGCTTTGGTTGGTATACGTATATTTTGCTTGTTATTTGTTTGTTTTGCTTTGGAGATGTGGAGCCAAAAAAAACCATACTCTAATTGAAGTTTTCCATTGATTACCAAATGATTCATCGGATTCTCTTGTCCTAGTACTTTTATTTGTGTAATTAATGATAGTTTGTGTAATAGATGAATAAATGGTGATCTGTCATGATTTCTCAAGGTTATTTTTTTAATGTTCACATATAGGTGTATCACGGGTTTGTATAAATAGCTATATTTTTTGAATTCAATAGCTCTAATAATGAGAACAATTATGAGTTTTTTGGACTAAAAAATGTTGTTTGATTTCTGCTTCGGTTGCTATATGTATATTTAGTATACTGATTCATCAAAATTTATGGCCTTGAATGATTAGGTGTTTTGGAATATTCACATTATGGCATCCACATCGCTACTGAAGTCGCTCCGAAAAATCACAATCAGCTACAATGATCCCGATGCTACTGATTCTGACTCTGATTCAGATGCTGTTGATTTGGAAAATTTAAAGAAAAAACCACTTAAAAGAAAGGAGATAATTATCTGGCAGGAAAAAATCGCGCAGAATCGTATATCAGTTAGTGGAAATGAAGATGGGACATTTCAGAAATGTCAAAAACAAAAGAAACTCCAAAAGGAACCGTTGTCAAATTTTCTTGGAGCAGGAAAAGAGGAATGTGCAGAGGTCAAATTCCCCGGAGTAAGGAGAAGGGGATGGGGGAAATTTGCAGCTGAAGTACGCAACCCCTTTGACAAGAAAAAGATGTGGCTTGGAACATTTGATAGTCAGAAGATGGCAGCTAAAGCCTATCAATCCAAGAAGGCTGAATTTGAAATCATTCTTTCAAAGATGAAAAAAAAATCGGAGAAGAATAATGTGAATTGCTCACAACATATTCCATCATCTGTTCTCGATGTAGCTACTCTTGATGACATTGGTACTACTCCCACCAACTCAAGGCCAAATGTTGCGAAAATAGCCGATGCTAAACTAACTGATACAAGCGAAGAAGAATTTGATCTGAAAAAATTTCAGGATATGATGTATTCTTGGTATGTAGAAGATGGCTCAGAAGCAGTGGCTCCAATGAACATTCTTAACACAACTGATACAGAATTGGGTACATGGCAACCTTCCAAGAAAGCTAAGTTAGGTAATGATGAATTTATTCCCAGTTCACCTCTACTTAGTCCAATTCTTGATTTTGAACAACATTTGGAGAATGGCAATGACTTGAAAACGTTAGGAATTGGTGAAATTTGTGTGCCCAGTAACTGTGGAGATGATGATGATGTGTCTGATTTGTTTGAATTGGAGCCTTTTCCAATGCTATTCCTGGATGAAGTTGAGCAGGATGAGCGTAATTGGAAACAATTATGTGAGGAATTATTCAATAATGACTATCAATTTTCCAACTAGATAGGTGATTGTTGGTTTGTAATTTTAATGAAGATGATTGTTGATTGTAAGTTATTGTATTCGTTCATCTATTTTAAGATGTTTGGTCTTTATGGAATGGTAATGTAGACAATCTCTCATTTGAAAAATTATGAATTCATAATGTCACTTGAAGAGCTACAAATCGTAGGCTATTTCCATTGGTTTTCTATGTACATGCACTTGTATCAAATTTTGGATATCAAATTCCGACGCATGTTAACTCAAGTACATAAGTACATCATCATAGGCCCAAATAAAAATAATTCTCATGTGTCATGTACATACTGATAGTTTTAAGAACCATCAAACAAACAACTAGTTTAATGTTTATCTTAGAGAAAGTCTCATATGAATCCGTCATACCTTAAGGTTATGATTGGGCCGTGCTTTATTTCATATGTTTATGAGACTAGTTTGCAAAGTATCTTGAAAGACTAACTTTCCTAAATTTTATACAACTATCGCTATGTATTTAAACTTATATGATACATTTTTGTGTTAAGACATTGATCATTTTTAAGTAAACATATAGTCTAACATGATTTAATGCAAAAATTTAAGAAAGTTCATATTAAATTTAAGAGTGAATTGCGAAAGAGGTACCCAAACTATGCAAAAGTTTCATATAAGGTATCTAAACAATTTTTGACTCATTTTACATACTCAAACTATCCAAAATTCTCATCTATGGTACCTAAACTATTTTTGTTCCATTTTACATACTCAAACTTTAATTTTGTTCCAAATTTGGTACATGCGTGAATTCCTCTGTCATTCTCCCTAACAGCAGTAGTTTTTTGAACTGTAACTATTTCTCGTAAAAAAAATTAAATTCAATCCCTACATTCAGCCTATGAATTTTCTAACATTCCAAACAATCAAAATATTCAACAATTTCAAATAGAGATGAAAATAATCTTTTGATTTGAATAACTTTTTGATAGTTATTCAACCATTTATTTGAGAAAAAACCATAATTACATTTAATATTAAAGGGGATTGAATTTAATTTTTATAGGAGAAATAGTTACAATTCACCCTTTAGAAAGACTGTATTACAGTTCAAAAAACTACTACTGTTAGGGAGAATGACAGAGTAATTCATGGAGGTACCAAATTTGGAACAAAATTAAAGTTTGAGTATGTAAAATGAAACAAAAATAGTTTAGGTACCATAGATGAGAATTTTGGATAGTTTGAGTATGTAAAATGAGTCAAAAATAGTTTAGGTACCTTAAATGAAAATTTTGCATAATTTGAGTACCTTTTTTGCAATTCACTCTAAATTTAAAAGTTTAAGTAGCAAAATTTATAGTTCAAATTTAAAGGTAAACTATACAAGTTAAAACGTATAATGAGTTTCATAAAATATTAGGAAAGTCGAGAGATTAGGAGACCTTCTCATATTAGTTTATGTTTGTTTGATTAGTCTTTTAGTACAATACTCTTATCATTTACTTAAACAATTACATGTAAATGTTGCAAATATGTCTAAATAGTTAGTTAACTTGTTTGCATCATTTATACAGTGTCATTGTACTTTGTTCAGTTTACTTATACTTTTTACTTATTTAACTATTGTAAGTTAACTAACTGAGTTAGGAAGACTAACAAACCTTAAAAACTCACAAATATCATATTTGTACTACTATAAGCTTTTGGTGGAACAGTCTCACCTAGGGGATTATTCTCATGACTTATTTCTTGTCGAACTGAACCGAATTGAACTGAGTTGGATTGCAGTGAAAATTAATGTATTGAAAATAGAATCTACGTGTCTAAATTTACCTAAATTTCATCAATTATAATTTTTACTAAACTGAACTGAATTGAGCTGAAATTGTCTACTTTTAACTATAGAGAATAGGGCCTAAGACTTTATATATATATATATATATATATATATATATATTATTGGGTCGGATCATTATGAAAATAGGCAGTCTCTGAAGTGACCATCTATATTATAGTCCATGGACCAAGTCATAACAATTCACAGGTCTATTGATGCAGCGTGAGTGAGACAAATAACAAACTATCAATCAAATCCTAGTTGAATTAATCAAAACAACTGAAGAATTGACAGGTATGGAGGAAAAACCATAATTTTAATTCAATATCAAAGCCGTCTTCTGAAAAAGACCAGAAATATTTTATATAGCAACCCTAGTTGCCACCAAAAATAACAAATAAAAAAAGGTCCCCGAATGACCAAAAAAATTATTGAAAGTGCTAGAATAAAACAGTAAAACACAAATATGACCCTTAAGACAAAGGAATTCGCCCAAAAACCAGTAAGGCTCATGCTTTTCATGAGTTATTATTAGAACATTGTTTCCACTCAGAAAACGCTACTCTTTTGTCAAATTCTGATACTGTGGTCAGAAATATCAGAACTTACGAAGAGTTTTCGGGTGCTCCAATTTCTTCATATAACTTTCCGCCACATTATCTATCTAAACACCCCCAATTCACTTATTTGTGCATCACTCATGTACGCCTCCATCAAGCTTTGGAGTCGTGGCTAAAGCATCTTGAGGTTGAACATTAACGGCGCCGATGTCGCCAGAGCTGCAATTGATTTCGATGAGAAAGAGTCTTCGGCGGTTGAAGCTGATAATGAAGAAGAGACTTAACGATTGGGATGTCGGTCACCTTGACACATTGACAAATTGATCGGCGACGTTGTGGTTAAGAGAATTAGAGAAGTGGTGGGGGTGTTTCGGTGGTAGTGACCAGGTTATGGTGGAGAAAGGCACTGTCATATGTGAAAATGTATTAAGAAGAAATTTAGTGGCATGTCTATGGTGGTATTCACAATGACAGGGTTTCTCGGAGGAGGCGACATCTGTTGAGCGCGTGACTGGAGTTTCTAGAGAAAGCATGTATTTAACGACGAAGGAAGATAGATAAGGGTTTTGGTTGTAGTAGGAGTTGCAAAACTTCATTCGATCATTATGCCTTTCTGATTTAAACAAAGTGGTATCTCCCAATTGACTTAATTTATATGATAAGAACATGAGAGTTTTTAAGTTAAAAGTGGAACATTACAAGATAAAAATTGCACGTTGTAAGTTTAAAAACAATTATAGGTTATATGATAAATATGACATGTGTTGAGTTAAAAGTGGAAGGATTTTTTCAATAGGCTGTCATTTATAAACCAAATAAATGAGATATTTTAAGTTCAAAATAAAAGTTTATATGTTATACAATAAAAATGAAAGTTTTTAAATTAAACTTGTAATGTTATAGATTATAAGGTAATAAAGAGGAGAGATTTTGAAAAGTGTCATCTTTGAATAGAGCAATGCTATTTGCAGGTTTTATTTTACTTTTATAGTCCGTATTAAATATAGGAAAAACTAATACATCCTCGATCAAGTGGTTAAAGTTTGAACAAGATAAATCAATAAGGACAATCTTGTCAGTTTCAATCAAAATACAGACTGCATTAGTAAAAGAAAGCATGCAAATAGTAAAAAAACAAGGGCAATACTATTTGCAGCTTGTATTTTACTTTTATAGTCCGTATTAAATCTAGGAAAAACTAATACACTTTCGATTAAGTGGTTGAACCTTTGTTTCAAAATTTGCTTCAGTTTTCTTCTTCTTGAAAGGTGTAGTCTGTTTTTTTTTTTGAAGGAAAAAATATCATAATCATGTTACTGGAAAACGTCCAGAATCGTTTGACAAGAAAAATATGGGAGGATTATTCCACTCTAGCCTACTAGCTGTCTGTTCCGTAGCATATCTGGCTAATGACGGCCAAATTATTGTTGTTTCTTGGTATCCAACATGGGAAACCCTTGTCAGACTCCACAATCTTCCTCTTCACCTCCTCAACTAGATTATGGCACTGTAGGTGGTTCCATGTCTCTCACTATGCGCACTAGGTTCAGGCAATCTCCTGCGACTGTTCTGCAATCGGTTGCTAGCTCGTTAGCCAAATCAAGCGCCAAGCCCAAAGCCATTGCTTCCGCAAAAAGCGGGTCTGATATTCCGGGGACATTCGACGATAGAGCTTTGATGAAACTGCCATCCTCCTCCAGTGCAACTGCCGCTAACCCTGCTCTGCCATCATTTACGCTAGCATCAAATAAAACTCGAGAGCCAAGCTTCTGCGAGGTCGTCTGACGTTCTTTCAGGCCAGGAATTAGCCGCGTGGAAACGCCGTAAATTTGCAGCCACTGAAATCGCTATATATTCTGCCTCCATGGTTTTATCAGTAAAGATACGTTGGTTCCTTTGTGTCCATAGTGCATCACACATCATCAACATTAGTTCCGTGGTATCAGTCTCGTGCACCGACAAGATATGCTTGAACCACAGCTCCCCTCGATTGAACTGAGTAGCTTGTACAAGGTCTAGTAGACCTGCCGCAGTCCACATCTTAACAGCAAACTCGCAGGTAAAAAATAGGCGAGCTGAAGTACCGTTTTCCTCGTTGCAAAGCGGACATGTTTGAGAAACCTGCATTGTTCTGGCAAGTAAATTGGCACTTGTAGGTAATGAATCTATAACAAATCTCCATACAAAGTGCTTCGCTCGTTGTGGCACTCTGAACTTCCATAGACGGCTCCAAAATCTCTTATCAGGTGTATCCGAGTCATCATTATGGTAAAGATCTGAATTTGGATTCTCAACAAGCAAGTGATACGCAGTCTTAACCGTGTATTTACCAGAGCTCGAGTAGTGCCACCACCAATGATCAGGGCCTTCTCTGTCTGCCAGCCGAATGGTTAGGATCTTCTCCACATCTTCTCTCTCAAAATGTTGGTGTAGCAACGTCGAGTTCCACCACCGTGTGTCTGGGTCCATCAAATCTGCTACGACTCTTAAGTGGTCAGGAATGCGGTCAGGTTCCTTGACGTGGAAACCTTTCGAGGATGGAATCCAGGGGTCATAACAAATTCTCGTTGTCATGCCAGATCGGATTTGCTTTCTTGCTCCTTTCCTTAGTACCTCAACTCCTTTTAAGATGCTTCTCCGTGACCAAGAGATGTCATTCTCTGGGTATGCCTCCATAATCGAGGATCCAGGAAAGTACTTGTCTCTGAAAATTCTTGCTACGAGTGAATGCGGCTGAGTGAGAAAGCGCCATGCTTGCTTACCAAGTAAAGCTAAGTTTGTCGCCTTGAGTTCGTGGAACCCTAACCCTCCATTGCCTTTCGCCCTCGTCATCCTTGGCCATGCAACCCAATGCATCTTCCTCTTCGTATCAGTGTCTCCCCACCAGAAGTTTCTTACCATGGTCCCTATATCATCAAGAACATTTCCTGGTATTTCAAAACAAGTCATAGAGTAGCTAGGAATAGCTTGCACTAACGATTTTATCAACAGTTCCTTTCCGGCTCTTGAGAGGTTTCGCTCGGTCCATCCATCTATCCTCTGTCTGACTTTATCCTTCAGCGGCTGGAAAACCTCTGACTTGTTTCTACCAATCTCGGATGGAAGTCCTAGGTACATTCCATGAGATTCAACCTCCGGCACCTTAAGTAGTCCGCATATTCTGCTGCGAGCCTCCCTGCTTGTGTTCGGACTGAACAAAACACCGGACTTTTCCGTGTTGATTCGATGCCCTGATATTCCTTCATACAAAGAGATAGCCCATTGCATATGCCTTGCCTCCTCTTCAGTTGCCTCCCCGAATAGAAGTGTATCATCTGCGAAGAAGAGATGTGACAGTTTCGGCCCATAGGCCATGGCACCAATTCCATTTAGCTTGTTCACTTGCATCAATTTCTTTAGTATATTCGAAAAGACCTCTGAGCATATGATAAAGAGATAAGGTGATAGATGGTCTCCTTGGCGAAGTCCTCTCCATTTAGAATAAAAGAGAATGAGACCGAGCTGATACAACGTTCGATAAGCTTCACAAAAGGAGCTGGGAATCCAAGCTGCTTCATTGTCTCCGGCACAAAGGACCACTCTAGTCTGTCAAAGGCTTTACTCATATCAAGTTTCACGCTCATGTGCCCCTTCGAATCAGAAGTTCTCTTCTTCATGCTATGATGAAACTCTTGAGCTATTAGAATGTTGTCTGTGATCAGTCTTCCTGGAATAAAAGCTAATTGGGACTCTGATATAATCTCTGGCATCAATCTCTTCAGCCGGTTAGATATTACCCTGGAGGCTATTCTATATATTACATTACACAAGCTGATAGGGCGGAACTGAGTAATGCTATCTGGTTTCTTCACCTTGGGAATCAATACAATATGTGTATAATTCACCAAGGATTCAAAATTACCCGTATTCAAAAAATTAAGCACAAAGGCAGTTACATCATGACGTACTATATGTCAAAATTTCTGATGAAAGACAGGGCTCATACGGTCGGGTCCAGGTGATTTGTAAGGGTGCATATGCTTCACTGATCGTGCTACTTCCTCAGCTACATAGGGCCGATTGAGCTGGTCCGCCATGTCAGCTGTTACTCTCGGCTCAACGCGTGATAACACCTCCTTCGTAAGCTCGGAAGACGGGGTAGAAGAAGTAAACAAACCTCCATAGTAATCGATCACAATCCGCTCCATGCTGTCCTCATCTCGGCGTAGGATTTGGTTCTCATCCTTCAGCCCATCAATCTGGTTCATAACCCTTCGTTGTGATGCAAATCTGTGAAAAAATTTGGTATTTCTGTCACCTTCTTTATACCAGTGTCTCTTCGCTCGTTGCTGCCATTGAATATTTTCAGCCTCTTGCAGTATTTTATTTTCCTGTTTCAGTTCGTGTATCCTCTCCTTCACTTCCTGCGTGATAATACCATCCAGAAGTCTCCGAACTTCTTTCTCTACCTCCTTCATGCGCTTGGGCAGAAAGGTCTAGTCTTTTAGTTACATACAGAATTTTATACATTAAAAAAATTGAAAATTATGAAATTGAAATGATCAAGAAAAGTAAATAAAGAGGTAGTCTTGTGAGAAACCGTCAATATTATAGACCGGGGACTAAATAGTAAAAGCATGGTTGAATAAAAACAAGGAGGTCCTTAATTGCAATTTAGAAAATTACTATTCACGCGGGCACTATTCACAGCCCGTCACTATTCACGCGAGCACCATTCAATGCACGTTACTATTCACACACTATTCAAGACCCGTTACTATTCATGCCCCGTTACTATTCACAGTCGATACTATTCATTTCACAATACTATTTTAATACGTTGTACATTAAAACACCGATGTTTGTGATTAAAACTACGAGATTTGATTTTTTTAGTATGATGTGCATTAAAAAACGGAGGTTGTTAATTAAAAGTATAACATTTGATTTTTAATATGTTGTACATTAAAACACATATGTTTTTGATTAAAAGTATAATTTTTAATTTTTTTAATATGATATACATTAAAATACGGAGTTTGTTAATTAAAAGTAGAATGTTTAATTTTAAATAGATTGTAGATTAAAACACGGAGGTTGTTAATTAAAAGTAGAATGTTTGATTTTTAATATGTTATACATTGAAGCACATAGGTTTTTCATTAAAAGTAAAATGTTTAATTTTAATAGATTGTAGTTAAAATAGGTATGTTTTTAATGTAAACTACTATGTTTATTTTATAACATGTTGTAGATTAAAATATGGAGGTTTTTAATTACAAGGATAGTGTTTTGTTTTTAATTGATTGTATATTAAAATACGGAAGTTTTTAATTTAAATTAGATTGTTTGAATTTTAAATGGATAATGTTTTATTTTTAATTAATTGTAGATTAAAATATGGAAGTTTCTAATTTAAATTAGAATGTTTGAATTTTAAATATAGATGTTTTAGTTTAAAAGTAGAAAGATTTAATTGTTAATAGGTTTTATTTACTGTATTAAACACATATCTTAGTTAAGAAAGACATCAAAAAAGAAGTGGTGTAGTGGTAAGGTCTCTCCGCCTTTCTGTGGAGGTCCAGTGTTCGAACTATAACGGTGTTTTGCAATTAAATCCCTCCATTATATTTGTAGTTAAAAATAACCTAGTTTAAATTTTGGATGTCTTTTTCCAGACTTTCTAAAATTAGGCACCACTAATATGAAAATAATGATTCTAATGTCGACCTATCTGGTCTGTCAAAGATGTTGTTGCGATGAAAAGTCCACATGAGATCCAAATGTAGAATTAGAAAATGAAAAAAAAGCGATCTTTTTCATAGAAAAGAACCGACTTTTGTTTTCCCACGTTGCCCCACCACCACCATCACCATTTCTCCTCTCTGTCAATAAACTTTTTCATAATTCATCCTCCTTGGCTATACATCATGCGGCGAGGTCGACATCGAATGTAATTGTCTCCGTCTTGGATTATCCTGCCACTGATCTCTGTTTCAACCCGGTAAAGTGTATTCTCGCCTCTTGAATTTCGTTGTATTTTGTTGCAGTTTTTCTTGTTTGGGGTTTTACGAGCTTAACTTTAACTTGGATTGCAATCGTTTAGATATTCGCGTGATTTAGTTGTTGGCATTGCAATTGAGCTGTGTATGAATTTAAATTTCACGCAGGTTGTGGCAGAGGGGGAAAAATGGCGGAGATGGTGATGATTAGAATGAAAAAGATTGTGTTTTTGAGTGCTTTAAGGTGCTATAGATCAGCTTGCGGTCACCCTTTTTTAGTGGCAGCTCTGTGCTTTTTAGTGTTTTTGTACCGATTATCCCCCTTTGTGTTCTCTTTGTTGGTGTCTGCCTCCCCTGTGCTTATATGCACTGCCCTTTTGCTTGGTACACTTCTGAGTTTGGGGCAGCCAAACCTGCCGGAGATCGAACAAGATGACCCCCATGTTGTTTGTCTGAAGACTGGTTTGTTAGGAGATACCACTGTTGTTCACAGCAATGAGCAGCTGGACAGCGTGGCTAATGGGATTGCTGAGGTTGTTAGAGGTGATTCGGTTGTGGAGCGAGATTTGAATCTGGGAGTTTCCAAAGATGATGTGAGAAAGAGGGATAGTGACAATGAGGATGTTGAGGATGATGATGAGGATGAGGATGAGGATGTTGAAAGGCAAAATGACAGATCACCAGCTGAGTCGTTTGGCTCGGAGAGGGTTAATGTGGACTCACTGGATTCACCTCCTGGATCCCCTTGGAAACATGTTGAGCCAAATTCAGAAAACGATGATGGAGAGGAGACAGATTCTGGGTCTGATGGTGCTGAGAGTTCCTCTCCAGATGCTTCCATGGCTGACATCATTCCTATGCTCGATGAGCTCCACCCTCTTTTGGAAGAGGATGCTCCCCATCCAGCTCCACTGTCACACGATGGGTTTGATGATGCTGGATTGGAACATGAACATGAACATACCCCCAGTAGTAGTGACTCAGATGAGAACATGGAAAAGGATGAACATGTAGAAGCCATTGACAAAGGAGGTGATGATGAGGATGAAGGGCAGGGAAGCAGAGACGGGCAAACACAGTCTGCTATTATATGGACCGAAGAGGATCAGAAGAATGTAATGGATCTAGGGACATCTGAGCTTGAGAGGAATCAGCGATTGGAAAGCCTTATAGCCCGGCGAAGAGCACGGAAAAAGTTGGTTGAAAGGAACTTGATAGACTTTGATGCTACTGACCTCCCTTTCAATGTTGCTCCTATTGCAACTGCAAAAAATAATCCTTTTGACTTACCTCATGATGATATGGGACTGCCACCTATACCAGGGTCAGCTCCATCGATTTTAGCCAGGCGAAACCCTTTTGATCTACCGTATGATTCGAATGAAGAGAAGCCTTACCTTTTGGGAGACAGTTTTGAACAAGAGTTTGAATCAGCTGTACCAAAAGAGCCTTTCTTCCGTAGGCATGAGAGTTTTAATATAGGCCCCTCATTCTTTGCCCCAAGCAGGCTAGGGCATGATGGCAGGTCAAGATCTTATTTTGCTGCAGAGAAGATGCATGCAGAAGGAACTAGCTATGCATCTATTCAGCGACAATTGAGTGGAGTAAGTGAGTCCAAGGCTGATTCAGTTCCAGAGACAGATTCAGTGGCTTCAGCTGGTGATTCTGATACAAATATTCTCCTGCGGGAACAGTCTCTAGGCTCTGTTGAGATTAATGATTCTTCTAGAGATTTTGATTACAGGAATATCTCTGGAGGAGAAGAAGATGTTTCTCGTGAATTGGATGGCAACTCAGTGAAAGGCGATAAGACCGATGCTTTGCAGCTGGATGAAGAACTTATCTCCAACATAGAGCATGTTTCAGAGCATGTTGGACATGGAAGTCAAACCTCTGAGGAATCAGACTTTTTGGATGTGGGGGAGAGAGAGAATGAAGGCATTGGCAGCTATACCAACCTGATTTCCTTTGAGGAAGAACATGCTTCCAGTTCTGCGGATCTCTATGCTGCCGCATCTTCAGTAGAAGATGGGAAACAAGACAGTGGGTGCATTTCACCAAGGGACAGGATGTTTTCTAATAAAGAGGGGGGAGGAATGTCAAGTTCAGAAGTTGCTGAAGATGCTGGAATTGTTACGGATGATGGACCTAGTTGCAATATGACGACTGACATTTCACACAAAGAACCTGTTTATGATTCAAGCCCCACTGCAGATAACGTGTCATCTGACTTAGATCTTGAATTGCAAGAGCAGCCAACACTAAGAACAGTCTCTTTTGTGGAGAGAGAACTGGATTTGGATGGGTCAGTTGATAAATATTTCGGGGATGGTCAACCTGCTAGCAGAACTTCTGTAGCGGAATCTTCAAGTGACACCAAATCATCTCAGGAGGGTAATGTTCAGGGAAACTTCACCTCTAAAGCTGAGAGAGAATTGGAATCTAGTAGACAGGATTCGGATGGGTCAGGTGGCAAAGATTTGGGGGATGATCAACCTGCAAGCAGAACGTCAGTAGGGGAACCTTCAAGTGGCACCAAAATAACTCAGGAGAGTGCTGTTCAGGGAGATTTTACCTCTAAAACTGAGAGAGAATTGGAATCTAGCAGACAGGATTTGGATGGGTCAGGTGACAAAGTTTCAGGGGATGATCAACCTGCCAGCAGAACTTCAGTAGTGGAACCTTCAACTTCAAGTGACACTAAATCATCTCAGGAGAGTGTTGTTCAGGGAGAATTTGCTTCTAAAGCTGAGACCGAGTACCGAGAAGATCAAAGCAGCAGTTCGATAGATAGACACATCCATGCAGTTGACGGGCCACATGCTGGCATCCAGACCATGTTGGAGCATTCAGTTGAGAATGAAGCAGATGTTGCCAGTGATGCTTTAATTGAAACACACAAGGAGCAGATTTCTGCACACAATTTGTATGCTTTGGAAGAGGCACACATAGCTGAATATGGTGAAGAGTTAGTTTACTTAGACAAGTCTACAGATGAAGCATCATCTTCCAGGGAGAACCATGGAGACCAGGTTAGCATTTCTACCCCTCGTATTGCACCATCATTACTATATTAAGGAATTTTTTTTTGTTAGAAACTTTCACGTATTTCGTTTATTACAGGACAAAAGTCACATTCTACCTTTCTTTTTTTCTAAAGCTGATGATAGTCCTAATGCATTGTAACCTGTTTATGCTACCTTGTTCTTCTTGATTACTTTTGATGTATAGCCTTAGGACACGAAAACATCATTTGCATAGGATAGTATATGCATCTTGATGTATCCATTTGAACAGCACAGTCTCTGGAATGAGCCCTTAATAGCCAACCAAAATTCCTCACCTAAAAATCTATTTACTAATCACTACAAACCTCAAATAGAAATATATAAATAATTTAGGGGCCTCGTTTTTGGTGGAAGTCTCAAAAGGCAACAGGTAACTTAAAACATTGTCGTTAGGAGTAGGAAGCCACAAAACAGCATAAGAAATAGTTACACTGAGAACATAAGACCAGCTTCTGTATCAAGTTCACTTTACCAAAATTCTTTTGGGAATGTGAGTTTCTTTCGTTTTTCCAGTGTATCAATGGAAATGTGAACTGAGAATCCCAATTGTCAATTGTCAAGTTTGTAGAATTTGATAACCAGAGAAATGTTGATTTGAATAATCACATATCAAACGATGATAATCATATCTTCAGTAGTTAATTAGTATTCCACTCTTTTAAGATTATGGTGACTGCGCAAAGTTAGGATATAGTTCGGAAGGTTGTATAAAATAGCCCCGGGGATACGTAGCTTTACTGTAAACCAGGTGCATCATAAAACTGAGAATCCCAATTTTATCCCATATTTTGAGAACCCCATAAAATAGGTAAAATTAAATTAGTGAACCAGCTAGACAATTTGAGAATCCCATTTTTGCATTTCAGAAATTAGATTAGTTTTTTCCCATCTCAGCACATATCGTATTGAGCAACATTTATCCACTATTGGCTAACAATAGAACTGTGTTATATAACCTAAATTGATGGATTTTTAGAAAAGGGGACCCCAAACATATGAATCAGGCTTTTGATCTCATAAGGGAGACCCCACATCTTGTTTATCTTGTGGTTGTGAGAGATGTGTTGGGCTTTGAAAAATTCACTTCATCATTAATTCTCAATCTTAAAGTTAGTGAATATCTTCTGCTACACTGACTGTGTACAGTGTTGATACTGATACTGGAATGTAAAGAAGTGCTAACCGCTCTACGTGAGTATACTTAAAATAATCAAAATCCCCTTGATTCACTACTCCCTCCACCTGTAATCTTTGATGCCTTAAGGCTGTACATTGTTCTCACGGCTTCTGAGGAACTGACTAGTATTATGTTTGGGACTCTTTTACCAGTTTATGTTCTTGGTCATTATTTGTCACGTTAGAATATGTGTATCATTGATTTTGAAATTTCTTACATACTACATTTATTCATAAATTAACCATACAGTTTGCCAGTTGCCACTCATTAATTTAATGCTACCATCTTTCATACTGTACAGAATGCAACAGTACTACATGAGGGGCTGACCGATCAATCAAGGTTCAGAGAAAACCTGAACACTTCAACTGCTGAAGAGCTTGAGCAGGAAATTTTCACCAATATCAATTCTCCAACAAGTCCTGAGTCCATTTCATTTCTCTCCGAGGCTCGTGAAAGTAGGGCAGCCGAAGGTTACTCTGATGTGGAAAGCAATGGTCTTCAAGAATTGGGGGATGATGATGATGTAGAGGAGATGAAGGAAATTGACGAAGCGTTCTTATCAGAATTAGACGCTGTTGGTGATTTTAGCATCACAAATCAAGTTCGTAGTTTGCATCACCACAATGAATCTCATGAAGGAAATGGTCAGAGTTCTGTGCTTCCTAATCCAAGTCGGGATGGTGTGCGTACTGAAGAAATTAAAGATACTAGCCAAACTTCTTCTGAGTTACCTGTTGAAGAAGAAGAAGCGGGTCATGCAGATGATGAAGACAAAGTGATACAACCAAAGTCTGTTGCTGAAGCCGAACTGCTACAACCTACCAATGTTGACTACGATCAAGAAAATGGTCAGAGTTCTGTGCTTCTTAACCCAAGTCAGGATGTTGTGCATGTTGAAGAAATTAAGGATTTTGGTCAAACTTCTTCTGAGTTGCCTGCTGTGGAAGCAGGTCATGCAGATGATGAGAACAAAGTGGTGCAATCAAAGCCAGCTGACAGGTCATAAGACTCTTAAGAGAGTGACACTCATACCCTAATATCTGTGCATTCCTAGATTTGCCTGATAAAAATGCTGGAAGTTGATAACAGTTTGGCGGTGTAGATGTGCAGATGAAGTTTTTCTGAGCAGCTTTACTTAGCTGCTTTCCTACTGGTATTTTTTGCATGATATGATTGATTGTTTCATTATTTGAGTCGGTGCTCCTGGTTGAAGGATTAGTATAGATGGTTGTTTTCTGAGGAATGAGCTTTGCGTGAGAATTTGAGGCCTGAAATTTTTGTTCTGTTGTGCAGTTGTTGACATTTTTAGCAGTGTTACACGGTTCATTTGCGTTTGTACACTACATGTTCTTGAATGCAAAAGAGGGTTGTGAGTTGTGAATTGTGGCGTTATACTCCCTCCATATCAATATTTGTTTATTTTTTCTTTCATTCTCATTCCTTCGTAAATTAAGGGCATACTAGATCTAGTTAGTATTTTGCTTATTTGTCGTGCAAAATAAAAAATGCAGTTTTCGATATATATATTATGATCCATATTTATTTATGTTAGACATACACATTATATATATTACTTCTATTATATACGATTTTGCAAACCAAAATAATTATATATACTAGCATGATTTGGCCGCGCGTTAGGCGGCATGTTAAAAGTATTTTTGTGTAGTTATTAAAAGGGTTTAAAAGTTTGTACTATATTGATCTGAACTATATATAAATTCATGAGAAACAAACTCTAACATTCAATTAACTTCACATATGCATCAATTGACTTCATATATAAAGTAACTTTAATATTCTTAAATTTCCTAATATCAAATAAATTATAAGACAAAGTTTGAAGGTAAGGAAATATTTAATACATCTATTTTAAATATATAATTGATCTTAATAAAAGAAAAAAAATCAATCATATAAGTGTATGTTCAATATGAATAATGATATAATGTAATTAAGAAATCAATCATATATAATGCTCAATATATAATCAAACTCCCATGGTATATATAATCGAAATTTAATGATACATATTAATATATTCTCCCCTTTATTTTAAGAAATTATACGTTGATTAAATTTAATTATGAACATGGTCAAAAGTCCTGGGTAAATTAACTATAAATAACAAAGATATATATGAGCATCTTTTTATAATCTTATCCATTAATTGTGTATCATAAGAAAGGAAATTATATGAGCATCAAATGATTCATACAATATATTGTCAATAAGGCAACCTATATATATATGGGAACAACATTCAAATAATCACGATTTAATTCAAATAAAATTGTAAAATATCATAACTAAAAATAACAAAATAAAAAATTATGGTTTGATTGGGTAAAAATATTTCAAATAAATACAATCAGAATTAAAATTCTAAAAATATCTCACTAACTAAAGACACAATTAAATTAACTAAAACTTTTTGTATTTTTATTAAGATATGATGATGAGTAAGGGATTAGTTGTATTATGATAATAAATATGAATAGGAATAGTCAGTTAACTTCACATAATATCCATCAATTAACTTCACACATAACTTCACTAATATATCGTTAAATCTACTACCAATGAACTATAAAGTACCAATGAACTATAAAGTTTGAAGGTAACAAAATATTTAATGCATATATTTTAGATAGCTGTCTAGTTAAGCAAAATTGTAGAGTTTTTTAATGTTATTATATAAATATTGTGTATATGAAATCGTTCATACTACAATAATTTAATTCTCAGAACTATTATTTAATATTTAAAATTTTTTTACGCCATAAATCATTGATACTTTATCATAAATGTAATTTCTATAAATTTCATTATGAGTTGAAAAATAGTTTAGTAAAATTAACTATAACATGTTTTAGTAAAATAATTAAAATATAACATGTTAATAATTAAACTTTTTATCGAAAAGGTATATTTTACAAATATCTATTGTTATAAAAAATTGATATATATATATATATATAATTTTTTAATGTAGTTTCTATCAATATATAAATTTAAGGTGAGGAATGAAATTATTTTTGTTGTTGCTAATGGGATGGAAATATTTGATTTCACATAGTTATTATAATTAATTAATATTAAAATGAGAAGAGATACGTCTCTCTCTTCTCTCTTAAGTTGATCTTTGTCTCTTAATTAAGCAATAAATCAATTGAATTACCTTACCATTCTTAATTAAAATTAAAATTAAGAAGTATGATACTTATTAAAGAACTTTGTGTTTGATCAAAGTGGTTTCATGGTGATTGATTCTTTCACCATATAAAATGGAAGAAAGAGAATATTTAGATTAGTTTCGATAATAAGTATTCTAAAAATAATTTTTTCATAAACAGAAAGTATTGAGAATGTAGTTGTGTGTATAATCTCTACTGTACGTATACAGCAAATTATTAGTTAGCAAATCTGTGAGAGAGAATGGAAATGTGATGAAAGGAGATTTAATTAATATATATATAATTCCAATCACCCAGAGTTTCAAGAAAAAGAGATGGATTGGGGTTGGAATGCAACCATTTGGATTGATATCTATATATACCAAAAATTTGTGAGGGTTTTCGCGAGCAATATCTCCGTGACAATACAAGAAGAATTGGACGACTGATTTATTAATTATGTATGTACTTTGTATATTGTACTTATGTGCCTAGGGTTTAGCTAGCTTCAGTATTTAGCTTTAGGCCCTTGTATGTAACTATATATAGGCATGCTTCTGCCTTATTCTAATCAAGCAATCAGATACTCTTTACATGGTATCAGTCGCCTGACGATACTCTTTCCTTAAACCCTAGGGTTCTTAAACCCTCTCCCCCTTTTTTCCTTTAGCGGCCGCCGCCGCCTTCATTCTCTTCCTCCTTCACGCACGCACGAAATTCTTCCCTCCCCCTTCAATTCAGTTCAAAATTTTTCTGCCCTCTTTTTTGTTGTTCACACGACGATGGCTGCTACCAGGGATGATACTCTTTCAATCAACACGATGGTTCATCTTCTCAATACCAAGTTGGAAGCTTCAACATACCCGCAGTGGAAGAAGCAGGTAGAGTATGTGTTCATGCCTCAAGGATTGTTTGGCCATCAAGCAGGTAGAGTATGTGTTCATGTCTCAAGGATTGTTTGGCCATCTGGATGGCTCTACTCCTCGCCCTCCCGTTCCCGTGCCGCCAACGGCCGCTTCTTCGTCCTCCTCACCACCGGACTCTGCCGTTCTCCAGAAGGAGCAGGCCGCCTACGACACTGCCCTTGCTGCCTACAAATCCTGGATCGTGGATGATCAGAGACTTTGTAGTGTGCTTCTCTCCTTATGCACTGCGGATGCGTTGAATGAGATCACCGGGTGTACCACTGCTCAGGAGATGTGGGACACTTTTGCCAGCACCTATCAACACAGCACCTCGATTAGTGTTTTCAGCCTCCGACAGCAGGCTAACCTCCTTCGCAAGACTGGTACGATTCATTATCTTCATCTATCTCTGGTTAAAGTTTTTGATCAATTAAGCATTATGGGCCAACCTGCGGATAACCGCGACAAGCTTATGTGGTTTCTCACTGCCCTTGGTCAAGAATATAAAAATTTTAGTGCACCTGTTGCTGTTCTTGATCCCTTACCCCCGTACATTACTGTTGTGGATCAAGCCAATGGCTATGAGGCCTTTTTGGCAAATTTGGAGAAAACGAATGTGCAGGTACAGGCCCGGCGGGGCCGGTAGCCTTTGTAGCGGCCGCCCAGCAAGCAGATGACGGCGCGTGGGCTCACGCGCCTGGACAGGCCGCGCGTGGCGGCCGGTTCGGCGGTCGCCGTGGCGGTCGTCGTCCCTGGGCAGCTTCTGGAGGTCCTGGTGTGTCCAGATCTGGTGTTTTGGGTGCTCAGATTCAGTGTTACACGTGTGGAGGCTTCGGGCACATCTCGAGGTTTTGTGGAAACTCTACGCCGAGTTATGTGAATCCACCACCACAGCCTTATGGCCAGCAGCAGTACCAAACTTATGTTCCTCAGCCGGCACACCCTCCATCAGCTCCTCAGGCTCTTGTTGCTCAGACTTATGCTGCTCTGTTGCTCCTGCGGCAGTGGCTCCTCAGCCACCTGTGTATGCACCGCAGTATGTGCCCTACCAGGCTCCTCAGACTCAGCCCGCTACTGCTCCTACAGCTTCAGACTGGTATCTTGATTCAGGGGCTACCAATCATATGAGTGCCACTCCTTCGAACTTGACTGGTCTGACTCCATATAATGGTAATATCTCTGTTTCTGTTGGTAATGGTGCTTCTCTTCTTATTACTGCTGTTGGTGATGCTAGCCCCTCTATACATATATCTGATGTCTTGGTTGTGCCTGCTATTACTAAAAACCTGTTGTCAATTAGTAAGCTTACCAAGGAGCTATGTGCTATTATTTCTTTCGATGACAAGTCTTTTACTATTTAGCACAAGCTCAGCAGGGCAATCCTGGGGCAGGGACACAGTGAGCATGGGCTGTATGTGCTGGACCGTGGTGAGACAGCACTTCTTTCAGTGGTGAAGAAGAACAATAATAGAGCATCTTTTGAAGTGTGGCATGCTCGATTAGGACATGTGTCCTCTGCTATTCTTTCTTTGTTGAACAAACATGGATTTTTGTCTTTTACTTCTGTACTTCCAAAACCTGGTATTTGTGAACCGTGTGCTATGGCTAAAGGCCATAAACTGTCTTTTGTTGAGAACCCCAGACGGGCTAAGAATGTTTTGGATTTGATTCATTGTGATTTGTGGGGACCATCTCCGGTTGTTTCGGGAAATGGTTTCTCCTATTATGCTTTGTTTGTGGATGATTATTCGCGTTTTTTGTGGTTCTACCCTCTACGTCGTAAGTCAGACTTCGTCGATGTCTACTTCCAGTTTGAAGCATTTGTAGAGAACCAATTCTCATCTCGCATCAAAGTTTTCCAGAGTGATGGAGGGACTGAATTCATCAACAACAGGTTGCAGTCTTACTTTGGAACTCGTGGCATTCATCATCAAGTCTCATGCCCATATACACCTGAGCAGAATGGTAGAGCAGAACGCAAGCACAGACACATCACGAAGATGGGTCTCTCCATGTTGTTTCATTCACACCTGCCGCTGTCTCACTGGGATGATGCATTTAGTGCTGCTGTCTTCACTATCAACCGGTTTCCAACTCCGGTGATTGATAACAAGTCTCCTTTTGAAGTACTCTTTGGACGTTCGCCTGACTACTCAAACTTTCATCCATTTGGTTGCCGTGTGTTTCCCTATGTTCGGCCTACATCTGAACATAAATTAGCCCCTCGCAGTCTGCCATGTGTCTTTTTGGGCTACAGTGCACACTACAAAGGATTTAAGTGCTTGGATCCTGCCTCTGGTCGCATTTATATGTCTCGTCACGCTCGCTTCGATGAGGGTCACTTTCCATTCTCGAGAGTATCCACAGAGGCTCATTTCTCCTCTTTGGATGTCTCTTCCTTTGTTGACCCCACTGATCCTGATGTAGAGACATCTTCTGTTGAGATCATTCCACCACAGCAGCCCTGTACGGTATGTCATGAGCCTTCCTCGACTGCACCAGCAGCAATCGCCGATGAACCTGAACCAGCCACTCCAGAGCCTTCTCCAGTATTCTCGAGTTCTTCCGATTCACCTAGTAATTCAGTCTCTTCTGGAAATGGTACTTTGACTCCTCCTGCTTCCACAACTCTACAGGTTCCAGCAGCCCCACCTGCTCCTCGAGCTCACTCGATGGTCACTCGTCATCAGGATGGAACAAGAGTAGCTCGCAGTCTTGGACCTGATTTTGTGACTACGGGTTTAGTTGCTGAGTTACTGGTACAGAAGGAACCGAGAAACTTCAAGGTTGCAGTTAAGGACTCCCGATGGGTTACTGCTATGGATGAGGAGATTGATGCACTTCAGCGGCAACAGACATGGCAGTTGGTGCCTTGCCCTCCACATGTTAATGTGGTTGGTTCCAAGTGGGTCTATCGATTGAAGTACAAACAGGATGGCTCTATTGAAAGGTACAAAGCACGTCTGGTAGCTCAAGGATTCTCACAGGTTCCGGGGTTTGATTTTGATCATACTTTCAGTCCAGTTATCAAGGCTGCTACTGTCCGCACAGTGATTGCATTGCTACTATGAGGAAATGGCCGCTTCATCAGCTCGATGTCAAGAATGCTTTTCTGAATGGTGTTCTTGACGGTCCAGTTTACATGGCGCAACCAGCTGGATATCAGGATCCTGCACGTCCTAATCATGTATGTCTTTTGAGGAAAACCATCTATGGTCTTAAGCAAGCTCCTAGGGCATGGTTTGATCGCTTCAGTGCCTTTGTTAAAGGTCTTGGCTTTGTTGGCAGTCTGTCAGATCCGTCTCTGTTCGTGTTTACCCGTGGCTCAGTCATCCTTTACCTTCTCATCTATGTCGATGATATCATTCTTACCGGGGATGATAAGGTTGCTATTCAGAGTTTCATAGCTCGGGCTGATCGGGAGTTCTCTGTCAAGGATCTTGGATACCTCAGCTACTTCCTTGGCTTGGAGGTTACACCCACCTCTACTGGATTGTTCTTGGGTCAAGCCAAGTATGCTGGGGATATTCTTCAGAGAGCTGGGATGTTGGATGCTACACCGGTCTCTACACCGTTTCTTCCGTTGTCTCAGTTACACAGCAGTAACAGTGGACAATTTCACAATCCGAAATTGTATCGTTCTCTTGTAGGAGCACTTCAGTACCTCACCATCACTCGTCCTGACCTATCTTTTGCTGTCAACTCTGTGAGTCAATACCTTCAGGATCCACAGGATGATCATTTTGCTGCAGTCACTCGTATACTCAGATATGTTCGAGGCACGCAAAATTGTGGATTGACCTTTACTGCTGATGGTGTTTCGGAGATACTAGCCTGCTCTGATGCTGATTGGGCGCGCTGCTTGGAGACACGTCGTTCTACTTATGGATATGCAGTTTTCCTTGGTGGTAACTTGGTCTCATGGAGTGCGAAAAAGCAACCTACAGTCTCTCGGTCAAGCTCTGAATCGGAGTACAGAGCTCTTGCGAACACTGCTTCGGAGGTAGTGTGGCTGTTACATATTCTTCGGGATCTGCGCTTCCCACTTCAAAGATCTCCGATGCTTCTTTGTGACAATAACAGTGCTATCTTTCTTGCGGAGAATCCAGTTGCTCACAAGAGAGCTAAGCACATCGACATTGACTATCACTTTGTGAGGGAGCTAGTTATTGCTGGCAAATTTCGGGTTGGTCATGTTTCGACATCCTTACAAGTTGCGGATATCTTCACCAAGGGGCTCAATCGTGCGCTGTTTGACTTCTTTCGGTCCAAACTTCGCGTCTCAGTAAATCCGACGCTTCGCTTGAAGGGGGGTGTGACAATACAAGAAGAATTGGAGGACTGATTTATTAATTATGTATGTACTTTGTATATTGCACTTATATGCCTAGGGTTTAGCTATGTTCAGTATTTAGCTTTAGGTCTTTGTATGTAACTATATATAGGCATGCTTCTGCATTATTCTAATCAATCAATCAGATACTCTTTACACTCCGAGTATTGTGCGCTAAAACGCAAGATGCATGTAGTTCCTGAAATCCTTGCATTTTCTGATCGAAAACTGTAGTTGATGGAGGATAAGAAAAATATAGGTACAGATGGCTACACCGCAAAAATCAATAGACAAGGGTATGTTGTTTAAGGAATTAATGAAAAGCACTACAGTTAGCAATCAGAAGTGAATCTCAATCATTTCCAAAACTATCCAATCAAATCCATACATAAGAAGCTAACATAACAATACTAAATAAACACAATTCTGCCTGTGGATCTTAAACATCAGCTTACTTTCAGGCGTCGTTGCGGTTTTCGTTGCGGAGATGCTGGTCATATATTCCTACTGGCGGGTTTTAATCGTACCGTTTATGATTCTCGGTTTGGTCGTAGTACTCTCCTACTATTTATACCTAGCCTGTGCGATTAGCCTGCGGAAAGACGTGCTCCGATGCTCGAGCCCAGAAACGACACTGGAGGACGACGATGATGTTTGCGGAGCATGGTTCTACTTGTACCTTATAATTTCATGCTATATTACACAATTACAGTTTCCCTTTCTCAAGCAAAAAACCTTGCACATCCGATTCCGGCCAATTCTATGGCTCTCCGCCGTAGCACCGCCGTGCCCGTTAATGAATCCGGCCATCTCATTCTCGGCAGAAGAAGCCATAGCTCAGCGCAAGAAATTGTGCAATTCAATTATCAATGTCAACATATAATACTAGTCTATTTATAACACATGAATGTGTGTATAAATCGGGAATTACAATAAGTAAAAATATATTTTGATATCAATCAACATATATCAAGATCTTTTATATATGAAAATTGGAATATGTGAAAATTGTAGGCGCCGTAATATGGTGATCTTGTGGCGGTTATGTGGTGATTTTAATTAAAATTACGTAGTTTTATACTTTTTAATTCATGCTATTAATTTATATATTGATCGGAGCAAAAACTCTTCTAGTTCCCTTTAAGATAATATATCATTCTAATGTGTGATGTAAAAATTAGAATTTTTTTATATGGTAGTGTTGATTAATTGTAATTTTTTAATGTGGTAGTGTTGATTAATTAGAATATTTTAATATGGTAGTGTAGCAAGATTGGGAAGAATTAGAATTTGTCGGTGGTTTTTAACAATATTGGATTGTCGTGAATAATCACTCAAAACAATTTATCATTCTAATGTGTGTGATGTAATAATTAAAAGATTTCAATATGATAGTTCCATGGATTAAGCAAGATTGGTGGTTACATGGAGAGTTCGAGATATTAACTATGTTACGTGTGTTACATAACATATTTTATTACCGAAGAGAGTTGCATTTTATTTAATTAAGTCCCCATAAAAAATCGCCATAAAAAAGGAATATATTATTACCCAAAACATAATAGGGAATATATGAAAATTGTAATCGCCGGAATATGATGAACTTGTGGCTGTTATGTGACGGTTTTAGGCAAAAACTACGTAGTTTCACACTTTTTAATTCTTTTAATTAATATATTTATTAACCGAAACAATAACTCTTCTAATTCCCTTTAAAATAATCACCTCCACCCCTTCCCTTGCAAAATGTTTAAGTATTTTATGTTAGTTACGTACTTTCCTTCCTTTAGTATTTTGCTGTTTTCACTTTACTCTAATTAATTGTTTGAATTATTTTGTACGCCTTACCCTATGACTTTTATTACTATTTTTTAATCAATTAGGCCAATGCGGATTTCTCTACTTCTACTTAACCCATCACATGCAGGAACAATACATTAGTGCTACCAAAAAGTTTACACTAGCCTAAAGTTTAGCTTCTTTGTTTCTCATGTCCGCAGTATTAATTGTCACCTCTTTTAAAGTCACAGCTACAAGTCTCCCCAGTACCGGCCATGGGGTGCGCGACACATGCGGTCGCACGGGGCCTCAAATTTCTCAAGAGTCTCAAATCTTAATTTTCCATTAATTAATAATGTGATAAAATTAATATTTTAGAAATAAACAAAGTGTATGTGTGATTAAATACATAGAAGATTATGGAAAATGATTTGATATATTGATGAAATTTGGATTGCACATAACGGTGAGGTGTATAACAAAAGAAAAACATTTATTTTAGGAGATTAGTTTGGAAAGAGTTATATGTTATATATGGATTCAAGAATTAACAGTTGTCAATTTTAATATTTTCCTTCATTACTTGGTAGAAATTAACATATTATTATTCTAATCTCCTTAACATTTAAAAAATGAATATTGTGTAATATTCCGTGCTACTAAATTTTTTTCTATGAGTGCAAAATATTATTTTTAGTATTCTCTCACTTTTAATAAGAATGTTGAAATTAAAGTATTTTATCACCACTAAAAATGTATAGTTACATAAGTTAAAATTTAATAACATAAATAATTTAGGGGCACAATTTTATTTTTCGCACAGGGTCTCAAAAATCTCAGGGCCGGCCCTGAGTCTTCCAAATCCCTTAACCTGTCATATTCATGAAATTTTCTAATAATGAAGTTTGATACTGAAGTTCTATTCACAGTTTAGATTTTACTTACCGTGCTCCAAAATATCATTGAAATTACAATACCGTCTTCTGAATATTGTTAAGTTTTTAAATTATTATTCCATAATAACTAGCGTGGTTGGACCGCGCATTGTGCGGTGTGCTTAACATTGAACAATTATAAAAAAGTGTAAATACAACCCCTGCTTAAAAATGGATTTGAATAGCAAGTTATTGAATTCTAAAATTACAATGAAAAAGATTATTAAATTCATTTTTATTAGACATTGCGAATAAATAGTTTAATTTATCTTAGTTCAAAGTATACCATCGTGTTGATAGATAATATATGAGAAAATTTTAGAGGGAATTAGAATAGTTTTAATATCTTGAAAATTCAAGGCAGTGTCTTGATGAAATGGATGACTAAAATAATCAACATAGATATGAATAATTTTTAATTAAATTAATCTAAAAGTAATATTGTTTTAACATATTATTCTAAAATTTAATATGTTGTATTATAAATAGTATAATATATTTAGAGAATATAAATTTAAAATATCACTTTAACATCAACGTTGGTATTTATTTATATATTGACGATGTTTGTTTTTCACCTTTTAAATGAATTAATATATATTATATAGTTCATATGTAGATGTATCATTTAACTTAAAGCAATGCCGTTAGAATAATGGGGAAGGTAATAACCATAAATTCTAATTATATATGGCTAAAAATCAAAGATTTATTAAATTTGTTATTCAAATGAAATATCCCACATGGCCTAAGTATGAAAACATAATAATACAACCAGACTTGAAAGTTGGCAAGGTAATTAGTCAAATGGTGATTGAATCATTGAATCATAGATATTAGGTTAATAAATTATAAAGTTTTAAGTAAGAAAATATGTAATTTTATTTATTTTAAAATGTAAATATATTATGTTTCTGACTATTAATTAAGAAAGAAATCAGTTAAATATTCTGTTACAAAGAATATAACAATTGGTTAGGAAAATGATAAGAAAAGGAAGTAAGATTAGTTAAATATATTACAAACAGTAAGAAATCACAGAACGATTGTCAGCAGAGCATTATTACTAAGAATGAATATTAGTAATATATAGTCTATTACATGAACATACTTCTTTTGAATTAATGAATTAATTATATTTGGAAGTGTATTTTGTGATTGCTAACTAATTCAAGATCATTCCTGTACAGATAATGATAAAACCGTACCAATGTGATAGCCCTGACTCTCATATATATACTCAATATTTACATGGAAAGCAGGTACGGTTGACTGAGGACTCACAAACGCTGGTTGGATTGGATAGACACCATTCTTACTGGCCCCCTCTAGAAGCACCTCCTCCGTTTCCTTGTCCTTAACCCAAACAGAAGAATCATCAAAACTCATAATACATGCATTTTCTTTACACAACTTATTGACAGAGAGGAGATTATGTTTAAGACCGGGGACATGACAAACAGAGGATAACCTAAGTGGGCGTGAGGGTGTTTAAATTTCCATTTTACCAACATGTTTAATTGGGAGAGTGGTACCATCGCCAACAACAACAGAACTTGAACCATGATATGGGGCTGTAAAAGAGAGTTTACCTTCTTGATGAGTCATGTGCGAAGCAGCCCCGGAATCTGGATACCAGACAGAGTCATTTGCTTCACCACCAACAGACAGGGCAGCGAAGGCTCTAGTAACACTATCTTGACCAGGGGGCACAAAATTTGGATTATATCTGTGAGGACAGAACTGTGCGACATGACCTGGAGTAAGACAGAAACAACACAAATCGGGAGAGGGAGTAGAGCTAAAATTGCCATTGGATGAATTACTTCCTGCTGAGCACGCATTATTAGTAACACAGTTGGTGAAAGGCAATAATGAACATGACAAATCAGAAATATTACTCATACCATTGTTACGATTTCTGTTGTTATTTGCAGCTCCACTGGCCACCGTTGATCCGTCTGAGCGATTTGAATTTCCACGATTATTGTTACCACGACCTCCTCTGTTGCGATTGTTTTTGTTCTTATTTTTGCCACCCCCTGAACTCTTGGATCCAGTAGACGAGGAACCAGATGACTGTAGTGCCACGAGTGCATGGGAAGAAGTCTCAGCAAGATCTTTCGAATGTTTCAGACGTTGCTCATGGAGTAACAACTTGGGACGGAGATCATCGAAACTCAGCTCAAGTGGGTAATGAATCAAAGTAGTCACCAAATGAGCATAATCAGGGTCACCCTCCACGCCAAAGAGTGTTGACTGAACCAAGTCATGATTGGAGACAGGACACTTGATAGCAGCAAGAGAATCCGCTAACATCTTAACATCACGCAAATATTCATCCACAGACTGAGATTCAGCCTTTCTTAACCTAGTTAGTCTACCCTTCAACTTCATAGATTTAGCCATACTAGTTTGCATAAAACGTGACTGTAAACGAACCCAAATATCACGAGAAGTGTGCAGCTCATGAACATCGACAAATACATTACGAGATATCGTAGCAAATATCCAAGTCTTAACTTGTTGATCAACACGTAAGTATTCAGAATATTGTGAATTTTGAATCATACTCCCATTGGCATCATAAATAAAAGGAGTGGGGAGAGACATAGTACCATCAACAAAGCCGAGTAGCTGGTGTGATACCAAAAGACAAGTAATCTGAGTCTTCCAAAGCAAGTAATCTTCTGGAGATGACAGTTGAATCGTGACTAAATTGGATGGATTTGGAGCAGACAAGTGTGGAAGGGAGAAACCTTGCTGGAGTTGTTGAGACGGAACAGTTACAAACTGATTCTGCTGAAACGGAGCGGCTACAAACTGATTCTGCTGAAACGGAGCGCCATATGAGTGCTGTTGAACCGGAGCCGAGTCGGCGCGTGTAGCCCACGCTCCAGAAGGTGGAGGCGCGTCGGTGCGTGGAGCCCACGCGCCTGGAGGCACGTCGGCGCGTGCATTACACGCGCCAGGGATGAGGCTCTGGTCTGGGGCGCGTGTATCCCACGCGACTGGTGGTATGGGCGCGTCAGCGCGTGTCGCCCACGCGCCAAAGCCGAGTGACGCGTCTGGATCGCGTGTCGTCCACGCGCCAAAACCGTGGGACGCGTCTGGGGCGCGTGAGATCCATGCGCCTGACGCGTGGGCCGCGTCTGGGGCGCGTGAGATCCATGCGTCTGGGGCGCGTGAGATCCATGCGCCTGACGCGTGGGCCGCGTCTGGGGCGCGTGAGATCCACGCGCCCGACAACCCTTCGCCTTCTGGGGCGCGTGAGATCCACGCGTCTGTGGCGCGTGGGATCCACGCGCCGTCTGGTCTGGATGCTCCCTGTGCGTCTGGTCTGGTCTGGTCTAGTCTGAAGGCGCTGCTTGGAGGCTGGACAGCCGAGGTTGCACCGCTTGGAGGCTGGATAGCCGAGAATCCTGGCGATGCTGGCGGCGCAGAAACGGCCGATCGAGCCGGGGTAAACATCGGTGACACCGATTGAAGCAACGACGATGAATCGGTCAGAGCCGATTGAATTGGAGACGTCGCAGCGGCAGCGGAAGTTAATCGGGTGTCACTGGGCACTGCTTCAGCCTGATAAAGAGAACCATCGATAGGCTGATTGAACGGCGGCAGGCCTGATTCATCTCTCGACGGGATGTTTTCCATCGGAGAAGCAAAGAGAATAAAAAAAAAATCGATTTTTTTTTCTTCGAAACCTAAACTCTTGATACCATGTACAGATAATGATAAAAGCGTACCAATGTGGTAGCCCTGACTCTCATATATATACTCAATATTTACATGAAAAAGTCTATACTAGCCTTTACCCTAATAATTCCATTCTATTTATAAACCATTCATGGTAAACGGAATAAATTAATCCCAACTTCAATTATGAAGTAAACAAATTAAATAGTATATCAATAGATTGTGTCGAACTGAGAAATTTGAGAATATAAAAATTTAAGATTATACCATCTCCTAAAATTATACCCACTTATTGATCACTTATTGCAACCAATTAGGCGAAAATAATACCTCTTAGTCTGATGATAATACTTTGAAGCCGGCATCCCAACGAAGCACCGGAATATGCAGAGTTTGAGGAGAAAGAGAGGGCAGAAATTTGAACAAATATCATTAAGTGGGTATAAACTAAAATAAACTATACAAAAAATTGTAATCGACCATCTCTTGGAAGAGAATATCATCAAATAGCGCGCAAGGCAATTAAGGTCCGCCTAACAGGTGTTGGTCTCGTATTGTGACCCGAACACGGGATGAACTTGCAGCCATGGATGCTCGGTAACCTTAGCATGTGGATACCAACAATGCATCAGAACAGTTTTGAATCTTATCGTAACAGGCAAGCAGCTTTTTTGTCGAGTTTATACCATAACCAGCACACGCACTCTTGCAGTCAAGGTAAAGCAGCACTTTTCTACGGTAAAGCAGCACTTTTCTACCCTTGAGTTTAGGCACAACTGAATAATCCTCGTACTTTTTACGGCACCGTGCAAAGCCGATGCGTGACTTGAGGGTTTCCTCCCTAAGATGAACGAAGTAACTATTCACTATTAACATCCTCCTCAAGGGATATGGATTTGGCAGCCATGAAAAATGCGAGCCCAAGAACCTTTTTCCTTCTAACTCCATGGCTTTGCCACCATCCGTCAGAAAGATGTTTTCATCTTGCCATGGCAAGTGACATAGCCACCACAGCCTACGGCCTGCTCCCTCGTCAATCAATGGTGCCATCATCCCCAAGGACTCTCCATCTATGCAGAGACACAACGTCACACACTAATTCTTCTTGTCCAGTTCTGAAGCAAAATGTGAGCTTACCAATGCATATTATCAATAGTCTTCACACCAATACACAAAATACGCTGGCAGGATTAAGGGCTGATACTGATGCAAAAATATAAATAGGTGGCAAAAATATACATACACAGTCCTCTCGAGCATGGGGATTCAATTAGGATATCATAGGATTTTTTTATATGGTAGTATACGATAATATATGAGTTGGAATGAATTGTATTTGTGTGTGTAATTGGTGTTAATATAGAAGGCGAAAGAAATGAAATTTAAAGAAACATAAAAAAAGAATATATGAAAATTGTAGTCGCTGGAATATGATGAATTTGCGGTGGTTATGTGGCGGTTGTAGTCAAAACTACGTAATTTCAGACTTTTTAATTCTTTTAATTAATCTATTTATTGACTGGAGCAATAACTCTTCTAGTTCCCTTTAGGATTAATTACGTATTCAAATATTATTCCATTATTGGTATTTGGTAGTTATCAAACTTCATAACAAGTGTTTCTTAAATTTAATATAATGGCAAACTCTAAAAAAATTCCAACTTTCCTAAATGTTGTGGAACTACCACTATATATTTAAATTCGAATGATACATTTTTATGTCAAAACATTAATCATTTTAAAGTAAACATATGTTAAAACATGTTTCAATGCAAAAATTCAAGAAATTTTATATAAAAATTAAAATATTTTAAGTTACAAAATTTACCGTTCAACTTAAAAGGTGCACTGTATAAGTTAAAACGTATAAACACTTTCATGGAAAGTCAGGAAAGTTGGGAGTTCCAGAGATTTTTTGAATATAATTACTAAGAGCATCTAACTTATAATAGGCACTTATGATACAAAACCCTATCCCACTTTGTGTGTTTTTAGATTTTAATTACTCTAGCAAGTCCAAATGAATACGTCAGTGATTAATGAGTTTGAAAATAGGAAATGAAGGATCAAATAGTACCCCATTTTCACCTATAAATATGAACAACATCCTCCAATACTTGAATCACACTTCTCTATATCTTCAGATCTCCGTCTTCTCTTCACTGATAATGAATTCAGATCAGTTTCGGTCCTCACTTCTTCCCGATGACGAGCTCCGGCGATTCTCGGTCGCAGCAAAATTCACCGTCATCTCTCTTTTCCTCATAGCTTGCGTAGCCATATTATCCATAGGCTTTATACCGGTGGCTAGACCAATTTCCTTCAACCGCGAGTTTGCCCCTCCGCTAAAGAAACTCACGAACCCGGTCGTGATAATGATTTCCACCGGCGGTTTCGCTTTCGACTATAAGTCCAACGAAAACTACACATTTCCGAGTATCTTGAGTCTGATTAACGACGGGACTGAAGCTAAAAATGGTCTGATCCCAGTGTTCCCGACCAAAACAGTTCCCAATCATTACTCCATCGTCACCGGTCTGTACCCCGAAGACCACGGCATTATAAACGACGAGTTCCCGAATCCCGAAAACCCTAACCGGGAACAGGAAGAATGGTTCACTCCTGACAGTAAAGGACCAAGATGGTGGCTCGGGGAGCCTCTGTGGGTGACGCTTACAAAGCATAACCTCAGGGCCATGACGTATTTCTGGCCCGGCGCCGACATCAAGAAAGAACCGTGGACCTGTTCTCTTCCTGACTGCAAGGGTTTCGATAAAGACATCCCGGTTTCGTTCGAAGACATGGTTAGTGATGTGTTAGCCTACTTCGAATCATGCGACGACATTTGTGACGAAAACATCCCGTCGTTATTCACCGTCTACTTCAACCAGCCGGAGCTCGCGGGCTCAAATTACGGTCTAGATTCCGGCGAAATTCGCCGGAATATTTCCATCGTTGATAAAGCCATTGGCATGTTGATCGAAGGTTTGATAGATAAACAGGTTTACAACGAAGTGAACATCATTATTGTGAGCGATCACGGGATGGTTAATCGGGACGATAAGAATATGGGATTATCACTGGAAAACATACTAGAATCCACAGACACTAAAAAGCTCCCTCAAGATTGGGTCTCCATTGAAGCATTTTTACCACTTCTCGCAATCCAAACTCCCAAAAACACATCTGAAAAGATGGTCGAAGAAACCGTGCGCCTGATGAACGTCGCTCTGAAGAACCATAGTGTGATGAATGCACATAAAGTAACGTTTCTCGCAAAAGAGGATCTGCCAAAAAGGCTGCACTACAATAAATCTGATCGGATTCCGGCGATCATCGGTTTAGTCGATATCGGCTACGCTGCAAGAGTTAAACAGTATGTTAAAATGGACGATATTGGTGGAACTGCCGGTTATGATAATGCATTCAAGGAGATGAGAGGTATGTTTGTTGGTCACGGTCCACGGTTTAGGAAGGGCTTCAAAGTTGAATCGTTTGAGAATATTCAGATTTATAACTTGGTTATGGAGATACTGGGGATCAAAGGGGCTGATAATGCAGGCTCCCGATCATTCAAGGATTCTTTTCTTTTGCCGTTATCATCGGCACAGGCACCAGCGCCGGCACCGGCAGCTTCCTTCTGTTGTAACAATAATTGATATTTATCATTATATAATTTAGCTAGCTTGATGCATGCCATGTTCTTCCCCAGAATACATATATGTGTGTAATAATTTGCTTCTATGCGTAAATTTGTTGCTTGAGAAGGTTGCTATAGGGTAAGCGATCGAGGTGGAGTATTTCTGATTTAGTACGACATGCTGGCAATATTAATATTACAGCGTTTTTAATAAATATATATCACTATTTACCGTCACTCCCTTTGCATCTTTTAAAACAATTTCATTCAAAATGTTAGGAATTGCTAACAAATATTACATTAATAAGTAGAATTAGCATAATCTGTTAATTATATAAATGGATAATGAAACTAAATGATAATCAGATTAATTGTCCTATTACAAACAAAGATCTATAAAAGTGCATAATACCACGTACTCTTGTGAATGTTAGCCCTGTTTGATATTAGCGTTTTTGCTAGCTTTTTGAGTGGATTTTTAGTGTTGGTGTATTCACTCATAGTACTGTGTAAAAAAATGTTTGGTTGCGTACAATATACTCTGTAATTTTTGCCCCGCCCTGCCCACTCCGCAGATTATATTATCCGCCCGCCCCATGGATATTCTAAAGCGGGGCGGGGCGGATACTGGATCGCCCCACGGATACCCTAACATCTGCACACCCCTAGTTATGGTATATTGTACGCAACATCCCCGCCAATATGGTATAAATTTGAGAACTTTAAAATAGAGTGTATTGTAACTTGTAAGTCAATAATATCTCAAATAATGATATTGTTAAGTATATATTAATTAATTGTAATTTATGATAAAACAAAAAATTGGTTGAAAAACAGACCGGCGCGAATTGGTTAAAACTAACCAACGTTTTTCACGAGTTAATTAGGAGAAGATCTAGAACGTGATACATGTACCTGCATGCATGAAGTCAACTTTCTGGAGCTGCTGCGCTCGTCCAAACCGGATCACCAACTGTATTAAACTCCATAGCCCTAGCAATCATTCATTAATGCAAAGCTATTATTTATATTGGAGAAAGTCTTCCGAACTCTCAACTTTCTAGATCTTCCATGAAAGCTTTTATATGTTTTAATTTATATCGTGCACCTTTTAAATTGAATTGTAAATTTTATAACTTAAATATTTTAATTTCTTGAATGTTTGCTTTAAAATATGTTTAAACATATGTTTACTTTAAAATGATCAACGTTTTAATACAAAATGTACCATTCGAGTTTAAATATATAGTGGTAGTTCCATAACATTTAGGAAAGTTGAACTCTCAAGAGAGTTTGCTATTGTAGTAACGTTAAATCACATAGATCCACATCCCATATATATCTCCATACCATGTGACATTAATTTATATGTTTAATCTTTTGAAATTTGATGGAAGTGAATAATTTGTTCATGAATTCAAATGGATCTGCTTCCTTAGCATATAAATGACACGTATGGCATTAAACTCACAACAAGTTTCATTATTTTTTTAAGATTCACACCATCACCTCTCATAATCCTTGTCACAGTTGTCAGTTCCACCACGTCTCACGCAATTCTCAAGTTTCCCATTAATGAAGGAAAGATGAGATAACTTAGTTCATCTGTACCGGAGTTATAAAAACTACCTATAAATATGAACATACTTCAAGACTTCAACCACACTCTCCTCATCATTATTGATCGATCTTTGCCTTCTTAACTGAAATCCGAACTTAATGGATTCAGAATCTCAGTCACTGCTTATAGCCGGCGGCAAAAGCCGGCCAAAAATATCTACCACGGCTAAGAAAACCATCCTTGCTTCTTTTATCCTCACCGCTTGTGTAGCTTTTTCCGTAGCTACAATATTCTTCGTCTCACATTCTTCAGAACCTGTTTCTAAGTTTGCTCCTACACCGAAAAAACTAAAGAAACCAGTTGTTCTAATGATCTCCACCGACGGTTTTTCATTTCAGTATAAATTCAAAAACGAAATCCCAAACATCCGCAAGCTAATCGATGGCGGAACCGAAGCCGATAAAGGTCTGATCCCAGTGTTTCCCTCTCAAACATTTCCCAATCACTACTCAATCGCCACCGGTTTGTACCCTGCTAATCACGGAATTGTCAACAATGAGTTCATCGACGAAGATGGCAAACGGTTCACAAAGAGCGACACCGATATAAAGTGGTGGCTTGGGGAGCCCTTGTGGGAAACCGTAGCCAAACAAGGGAAGGGATACCGAGCTGCCACGTACACATGGCCCGGAACCGAAGTGGTACGAGAGCATTGGAAGTGTCCAGCTGATGATTGCATCAAACACAGTCAACGGCTATCTTTTGAAGATAGAGTTGACCATGTTCTACGCTACTTCGATAAATCTTGTGTATCTACAACTTGTAGCGATGATATCCCCGTGTTATTCAACTTGTACTTTGACGAGCCCGATAATATGGGTCACAAGAAAGGCCCGGATTCAAAAGAAGTTACCGATGCGGTTACCAGGATTGATAACCTCATCGGTAAGCTAACCGACGGGCTTAAAAGAATAGGGGTGTACGAGGAAGTGAATATCATTCTTTTGGGTGATCACGGGATGATCAACGAGGATGATACCGATCGAAGCATATTATTAGATGAGATATTAGAGCACACTGACACTTATAAAACACTCCCTACAGGCTGGGTTGCTATGAAGAAGTTTCTACCACTTTTAGGTATTCAAACCCCTAATGGGACATCCTCGGAGGTTATCGAAGACGTTGTGAGCCAGATGAACTGTGCATTACAGAGTTCCAAGGTTAAGAATGGGGATAGATTGACGGTTTATAGCAAGGAGAAGCTGCCATATAGGCTGCATTACAGTTTTGGTAATGCTGCGAGTAGGATTCCTTCCATTGTCGGCCTAGTCGATATCGAGTATGTTGTGCTCGTTGATGCAAAGGCAGAGAAGCGAAAGGGTGGAACTCACGGTTATGATAATAAGTTTGAGGAAATGAGGAGTATATTTGTTGGTCACGGTCCTCGGTTTAGGAAGGGCTTCAAAGTTGGATCTTTTGAGAACATTCAGATCTACAACTTGGTGATGGAGATACTTGGGATTCAAGGGGCTGATAACGAAGGCAACATGTCTTTCAAGGAGTCTGTTCTTTTGCCATTGTCGTCGGGAATCTGATTGGAAGGTTGACTATTACTAGCTTATGGATCTTTCTCATGTTCTATATTTGTTTTCATCAAATAGTTTGATTCTGTTTACCCCTAGGGTTTAAGAGGTTGACTTTCTTGTGGTGGGACATGTCACATGTAGACAAATAAAAGTGAAGTTTTTTAGTTATATTTCAATGAATTTCAAGTTTAAGTTATCATACTAAAGTTTCAAACTATTATTTTTATTAAAAACATTTAGATTTTTAAAAAAATTGGGATCGATGTAGATATGTACGAGTTTTTTTTTCAAAGATAGATAATTAATTAAAGGCTTATAATTTCAAGATTGTGACCTATTCCAATTGATATTAAAGATGGTGTACTGCATTGTGATGTGATGTGACGATTAGAGGTATATAATATTAATAGGTTTGTGGAATGCTCTGCTGATTAGTATTATAGTGAGCTGATTAGTGTTGTGATGAATTTAAGAATAAGTGTTTGTGTGTACATATATGACAAAATGTATATGTGAAGTAATAGATTAGAAGCTTATATTAGAAGGAACTTTTACCTTTTATCATCCTATTTTTAAAACTTGGCACACTTTCCAATTTATATATTAAATTTTAAAAATAGAATTATTCAGGACTCTTTTCAAGCAAAAATATTAAATAGTTCACGATATCCAACTCATAATAAAAAGACAATATGAGAGATTACATAGAAATTGTACATATATAACATTGCAAAGCATTTCTTTGTATTGAAATTTACTGTTGGTAACAGGAGACAAGTCTTGGTCTGCTCTGCAGGAGTGGTCTCGTGTTCGAACCCTGGGTAAGCAAATTATTTTTAGATGTTAGGAGACAATCCATTTCTCTCTCAAAAAATAAAAATAAGTAGTTTTCTATGGTTTCTTCCATATTATCTTTCCCTGTTCAACACAATTCACATTTATCTTACCCTGTAATCTTCATCTTTTCCTTACACAATTCACCTTTATCTTACCCTGTAATCTTCATCTTTTCCTTCTTTTTTGAATTTGATTTAGCAATTAATTGTTGTCAGCTCTGTAATCATGTTTGAGTTTAAGGTTCATTAGATCCCTAATCCTGGTATGGGTTCCAAAAGAGTAAAGGGGGAAATCATGTTTATCTAAAAAAACAGTTTTTCTTTTCTATTCGAAATCGATTCTTTAGGGATTAGTTTTGATAGATTTGATCCCTAAATCTTTTTTTTCGGGAAAATAATTTTTAAAAAAGGAGATTCTTTTTAGCTTTTGAATTGAAAGAATAGATATTTCTTTGTTTCTTCAATAGGACTAAGGCCGTCACGTTTCTTACTTCCTCATTGCTGAATACAACAGATATGGATATGAGCAATGACCAAATCAAGCCGGATCTACTGCATGCAACTCCATTCGTCGGAGGAAGTTGTGTTTGAATAGTAGTATCAAACAAGCAGATAAAGATTCATGCAATAAGACATATATTACAACAAGTTTGGAAAGGAATGACATTCAAGGTGACTGGACATCAAACCAACATTTTCCAGTTCATCTTTTCGAATCAAGCGGATCTAAGGTATGTCTTGAGAAGAGATCCATGGAACGTTGAGAATAATATGCTTGCTTTGAAGTGTAAACCCAACTATAAGTTAAATCTGCAAAATTTCAGTTTGGATTAGTTTTGACTGAATGTTTTGGATGTGCCTGATGAAGCCTATCATAGAGATGTAGCTTTTAAGATTGCCACAAGTTTGGGTGCTTTCACACATATGCAATTTAGAGAGAATTTGATGACAAAGGAGAAATTCTTCCGATTCAGAATTGTTATCAATATTATGATGCCAAGGTCAGTTAAATTTGCAGGTGCAAATTGAATTGTGATGGAGAGACTGATGAAGTATGAACACTTGTCATTAGTCTGTTTTGCTTGTGGAAGAATATGGCACAAGTTAAAAATTTGTGATCAGGTTAATCAATAATGTAGGGAGCATGAACTTAATCATAGCTGGATGATGGAGAAATAAGAATCCAAGGTATTATGGTCCTGGCATGTTCCATGAAAATTGAAGGCGCTGATGAACAAAAAGTGATATATCATACATATAGAAGTCAACCAGACAGAAGCACTTGTGTACTTGAACATAGGGTCCCAAAGAGAGTTTATTCAACTGGAAGAGACAGTGGTGATATAATTTGGAGTACATGAAAGGAAGTCGAAAAGAAGACGGAAGTGCAATCCTTTCCACCATCAGAGGAAGTTTGGTTACATTATTGGTCTGAAGAGAAAGCCATAAGAGCTAACAATGATATCAAGGAAAAAATCACACAAGATGATGCATGATATCATAGATCCACTTATCCATGTTTCATTCCTAAAGGAAGCGGGAACCAAATCTACTCCTATAAGGCCCTGTCAAATTCAACTTATTTTTTACACCTTGCAGTTAAGTTAAAGTAATTTCATCTAATTTCAGCTAACTACGCTGGCTTAAGCGAACTGCAGCATGCTTCAGCTACTTGCAGCGTGGTTTAGCTAACTACAACGTGGTTCAGCTAACTACAGTTTGCTTCAGCAAACTACAGCTTGCTTCAGCTAATTTCAGCGTGATTCAGCTGGCTTTAAAAAAATCAATCATTTTTTATGAAATAAAGTTACTTTTTATCAAATGACAATGATTTAATTTTGTTTTGATTGATCAAATAAAATTACTTTTTAATATGTTCAGTTTAGTAATCGAGAATATATCAAATTAATCTATACTCGAAAGTAACAATTTGAGCAACTATTTCCAAAATGCATATCGGTTTGCATCTGATACTAATCGCTATGAAGCGTGAAACCGAAAACAATAATTGACATTTGATGACAATCTTCAATTTGAGGCATACTTTTCATCACTCTTCAAGTATTTTTTAACTGTCCAAATGCACCTTTGATTTTCATTCTAAATGAAGAATGTCGCTTGTTAAAATGCGCCTTACCTCTAGTGGTGTATATCTAAACTATGGTATTTGTTTTCTGGCTCTTGTACCGGAAAATGGAGCCATGTACCCAAGAGTGTGTGGGTACCCAGAATCAACCAAATAATATTTTCCTAAATAAATTGAACAATGCAAACGTTGTGGATTTGGAACAGGAAATATAAAGTTAATTAAAAAGAGTGTGGTTAAAAGAGAATATATTATACTGTGTGCCGAATACATGGGATCTTAGGATGATTCAGATGCATCTTATTAAATGGGAAAACTGATGATTAAAAAGTTTTAAAAAAATGTTTAGTGCATTTAAACAAAGGAAGGAGGAAAATTTAAAAAGTTAATAAAGTTTTACTTATGTGCTAAAAGTTATAAGATTTAAAATTAAATATTTTTTAACTTATTTCAGCGAACTGCAGCATGGTTCAACTAATTGCAGCATGTTTAAGCTAACTGCAGCTTACTTCAGCTAATTTCAGCTAACTGCAGCTGTCTTCAACTAACTTCAGCTAACTGCAGCTGGCTTCAACTAACTGCAGCGTGTTTCAGCTATTTGCAGCTTGCTTCAGTTAACTACAACTTATTAAGCTAATATCAGCTAACTTTCGCTCAGTTTAGCGCAGTTAAGCTGAAAATAAGTTGAACTTGACAAGCCTTAAGTGGGAAAATTCAGGATTTCTAATTTATGGCCAGGGCTAATTAAGTCAAGTTGTCTTCACAGGTTCTTTTACTGGTGGCAAGCTACCAAAGGGGAGTCGCAAAGGCATGTCATGAAGATACGTACATAACTTGAAGAAGTACTTGAGAAAGTTGGAAACTTTGGGTAAGAGGAAGAGGGGAGCGCTCAATACTTGAGTTTGCACAACTATATATGGAAGAATGTAAGAAAGTACGAGGAGAACACAAAGGAGAACTGGGAAACAAAACTGCAGACAGGAAACACTACGTCCGGTCAAGATAATACCAGTTCATGTTGAAGTGTTCTCGGTTTTTAACCCCTTTCAAGGGGACTCACAAGTTTTTCAGGCCGTACTTTCAACATGAATGCAACAGTCAAAGTGTGCTGAATTACATGATATTGACAAAGTAGCCTCAGATGATGGCATATGAGGAGTTTCAATGCATTCACTTTATATATGCCAGATATTGATTGGTGACCATCCAGAGTCCAGGTTTCCCAAAATGGTTAAGGATTGTATGTCAACTAAAGGATTCTGCAAACTACCAGAGAGTTTATCCTTATATTCAACTTCCATACCATTAGCATTACTACACGTGATACTACTCATTAGCCTCTCATCTATCTAGCGGGATCAACTGAGTTTCTGTGGTGCTCTGGTGATGTTGAGATACTCTTTGTGGGAATCGAACACATAGCGCCCTTTGTACTGGGTTATGTGTTTGCTTATACAGATCCTTGGAGGCGGAAGGTGTGGAACAAAATATGGAATTTCAAGGTCCCATATAAGTTGGTTTTCATTTGGGAGATGGAGATCGAGGAAATAGGTGGGCTCTCATCCATGTTGAGCGGTTGGGTATCGATAGTGTGGGACTAGATCCATTTACTTGCATAACTCTATTTCAGGTTCTAATGAAGGTCTGTAGGAGCATCATCAAAGCATCGATCAAGGTTGAGACCCGGAAGATTTGCTTGCTCATTACTTTGTCCGGTTCACTGGCGACACTCAAGCATGACGAGTTAGCACCAAGAGAGACGACGAGCGTCGTAGGGGACATTTTGTGTTCTCCACAACTCATTCTCTCAGTCTGTTGTAATAGAGCTCAGTAGGAGCGAACTCTTTCCTTTTATATTTTATGATTGCAATATTGCTCTAGGCCAAGTCCATGTAGTTTGTAACTGATACTTTTAATTATTATCAACGAAGAGTTATTTATCAAAAAAAATAGCCATTATGATTTAAACTAAATATCATGGATCATAATAGATGATGGGAGATGATGGGAAAAGTCAGAGGTAATAAACAACTAATTTGAGTTGAACTAGTTCCGATTTGCTGCTGAGATGTTTTATAACGAGAAGATCGGCCACGCCCCGCCGGATCTTTCGAGAGCTGATCACGCGCCGGAATCAATGCCGGAGTCAACGCCGCCGGAGTCAACGAACGGGTTTACGAGCAGCCAGAGACACGCGAAAGGATCCAGTCTGCTGCTTCTTGTATCTGTAATAAGGGGTTTATTCTTTTTTCCTTTTTTTCTTTATTTTCGTCTTCTTAGATTTATAGCGTTTTTTCTAGTTAATAATGGGGTAGGTGCTTGAATGGGGGTTTTTGACAGAGTACTGGTTTGGTTTGTTGTCTGCCAGTGTATTTTTTCTGACCGGTCCTCTGTTAGGAAAAATATGCTAGCTTCCGATCTGATCTAATAGATAGGCAGGAGAAATTTGAGTCATGGGAAGTTTAAAACTCTCTTTATGGCGACACTGTCTGAATTAGATTTGTAGTTTGTACAAGTAGACATGTCTTTTGACATTTCTATTTGATGCAGATAGGCAGCATACTGACGTCTTGATAATATGTGAAAAAACTAGAAAGTCTCTTACTGTCATAGAGAGCCGTACCGCGATAAATGAGATTGTCCTACTATAGGCTATTACCGGCCTGATCATAGCGAGGAATGAGACAATCTTGTACCGGCAGAGCGAGGACGATAGCATATAGCGAGTAATGAGACTTTCTAGGGAGTGACCATATTGTTATAGATGCCAATCCAGTACTGTAGTCAGTATGCATTCGGGAAGTCAGACTGGGACTTTTCAAAAACGCTACTATCTACAACCATGATCCTTTTTAGACCCCTCTTTTAGTATTAGATTTGATAGGTTATTACCGGCCTTTTGATTTGGTGTTACCGCCATTGATGCAGAAAATGTCTAGTCAGTTCACATTTTTAGAAAATTCTCTGTAATCACACAAATAGGGTATGGAGGAGGCGCAGAGTTAGACACAGTTTTAGATTCTCCTTCTAATCCCACAAACAGACTCCATTTTGGAGATTATTGTACTACATAGTTGATTAAAGGGTGTGGTGAGCCCATATATTTTACTCCACCGTTGCGTGGTTTATTTTTTAAAAAATATTTGGTTACAAATCGACAAATATTAATATTACGCTCTAAATTTTCAATCACTTCCCAAACATTCAATTAAATTTTATTTACCTTTACTCCCTTTAAAGATATATATCAGATCGCTTTTACAATATCAAATTATTACAAAAGTCAATCTAACATGAAACAAGCTAACTAATCAATCATCCTAAAGAAAACTAGAAGAGTTATTGTTCCGGTCAATAAATAAATTAATAAAAATATTAAAAATGATGAAACTACGTAGTTTTGACTAAAACCACCACATAACCGCCACACAATCACCATATTCCGCCGCCTACCATTTTTATAAATTTCATTTTTTTTTTGTATAAATGGCATATTCTATTCTGCGTATAAATATTTCCGTGTGTATGCCATATATAAAAACGGTATTTTTTGTTTCTTTGTATAAATATTCTAGGGTATATTTTCTTTACTACATATAATAAACATAGAACCGGATGTTACTCTTTTCATTTCTCTGTATGGTATTTATATATAACACAGCTCGCATATGCCTATTTTTCCGTTTCGTTTATATATTTTATTATATATGTATGGTATTATATACTTTTGTATCCTAAACGTGTATTATTTATATAACCCTTTCTATATTCCACACTCCATCCAGAATATTAAAGAACCTGCATATGCACCTAGAACACATTATTTTTTCACGTGATATCATATTTTGATGTTGTGCTCTGCAACATATTTTCCCTTAATGTTTCTTGGACCTGTTTGTTTCTCAAAGGGTGTATTGCATTTTTTCTGTCGCAACGTTGCTGCTGGTGACGGCGTCGGGGTTGGAGAAGGGGGTGATCGAGGAGGCGATTGCTTCGTTGGCGAAGGTTAAGGGGGTGGTACCCACGGCGGAGGATGTGTGGAGGAGGCGCTGTATTTATCCAGTGATACGGTGTCAGGCTGGTGAGGGGAATGAACCTTGTGGTGGACGGTGGATCCAGCACCACAAATCAAGGACAACGATATAGAAGATACGCCCTCCCGGTTGATGTTTACCGGACAGCTCCCCATTGCGGTGATAAATAGATGATTTGGAATTGACGATCAGGGCTCTTCAAGAAGGCGTACGAGCTCCACACGCTATGCGGTGCGGAGATCAGAATCATCGTTTTCTCGCACGGAGATAAGGTGTTTTCCTACGGACACCCCCTGCATCTACACCTTGATCGACCGGTACCTCAACGGAAAGGCGGCGGTGCCGAGCTCCGGTACCCAGCAGCTGGTGGAGGCTCACCAGAGCACGAGCATTCGGGAGCTGAATTTGCAGCCGACGGAGATTGTGAACACACTGGAGATTGAGTGGAAGAGTGGGGAGGAGATGACGAGGATGAAGAAGGCGAGCCAGGGGCGGTGCTGGTGGGAGGCGCCGCCGGGCCAGATGGGGGTGGCGGAGCTGGAGCAGCTCAAGGCCGCCATGGAACTGATGGAAGAGCCGCAGAAGAGCCTTGGAAAGCAGGCGGAGAAGCTGATCGTTGCAGGGACGTCGTCGTCGTTTCTGACGGCGGCGCTGTCGAGTTCGAAAGTTGCCGGAGGAGGAAACAATAATATGGGAATTGACGCTAAGGTTCTGACTGCTCTTGGTTTTACTATGCTCCTCATGGGTTCTCTCATTGATATGGATCGGTTGAAGCTTTTTTATTAATTCCAAACATTTCACCATCTAAATGTACGGTACAGTAATATTTACACATACTATTTTATTTGTTTTGTCTTTTTAATAATTTAATGGATTTTTAATAAATTGTAAATTAATTGTTAAGAAGATTGATCAATTATAATATTTTGTGAATATTGAATATGGTAATTTAATATTAATCAATGAAAATTGTAACAATAGAGGATATATCTTACCAAACGTTAAAATTTACAATTTATTTGGTGGTAGTATATTTAAGATCATGTTTAGCTAATATATATTATTTAATAATAATTACCATAACATATATAAAAAGTCAATCACTATATCTAAAGATCCCGTGTTTATCAGAAATCAATTAACATATCAAATAATTTTAATCAAATAAAATATTTTATCGCCACTAACTGTAAATTATTTTTTATTCAAATAATCAATTACTCTAAAAGAAAAATATTTTAACAATAGAACAATATTATTTCTCATTATTTGATAAGTAATTCTTTAATGTCAAATATAATGTTGTATTGTTTCTCATTATTTGATAAGTAATTCTTTAATGTCAAATATAATGTTGTCCAATTTTTATAAGACTAGAATATAGATTATAAATATTTAAAACCAAGAATACGGAGTTATTAAATTAGTAAAATAGGAGTTTTTAATTGAAATTTTAATTAATATGTGTGGTTATCAAATTAGTGCTTCATACTTGGTTTATGTTTTGAATTCATATTAAAACTATACTAAATACTTTGGAGACATAATCTTTTTAATATATTAAGTAAATTTGCAATTGCCACAAAATTTCGAGAAAGCTAAAAAATTCCTGAAAAATACAATGCAGGAGAAAACTCTGATAGAGAATATGAAAACGAATGGGTGCGATTATGCAATCGGGTTCAAATGTTCCTAATTGATTAAAATTAATTCTTTTCCAAATACACATTAATACATCATTAAAGGTGATTATGAAAATAGTCTTCAGCAATTGACTCTATTTTGTAGAGCTTTTATTTTGCTAAAACTGAACTGAAATATATATTAATATACTGAATTGAGCTGAAAAGATATAAATATAATGAAGTTATAGTGTTTGATAATAATACCAAAAGATCTAAACATTTGCCTTTTTTTTTTTTTGAACTCACCTATCTATTACATAGATATATAATTATACTAGGAGACACCACAATTAAATTTCTGGACATTTGTCTTTATACGCCAATACAAAGAATTTTAAACAAACCGCGCAACGCGCGGTGCACTCACGCTAGTCAAATTGGAGTATTTATTGACCGTCTATTTTTTTTTAAAAAAAACCTAGTAATTTCTCCTTATGTTACAAGTACATACTAAATTGGAATTTGGGACACCAATTCCTTTTCTGGACACACCGATTCGCACTACTAACAAAAACATACATGCTTGATAAGAAAGACATTTATATATTTGACAACGATATAAGTGTCCTCGTGATACTGACAAATTTTCAGTATGCATGGTAACAAAACTAACCACATGCCCAATAATCTGCCATCCAAAATATACCAGAAGTAGCCACATATTTGGGCAATTATTAGCCCTAGCTCTTTCACCACGTGCGTTTTAACCCATCGGGCGTCGGCAAATACACATTGAGGCCAACTATCCACACTTTGTAGATAGCCTTATCAGCTCTGCAGACTGCAGATGATCTTCAATATTTCTTTTAAAAGATAAGAAGTAAGAGTTGATAGTATGCACATAATGATCATGTATATAATTAAGAGTAATATATAATGAAACATGGAAATGACGGATTAGTTTTTTACCACTCATAAGTCATAATTCATCAATCTCAGTAAAAAATTACAATCTCTCTATCAAAAATATTTCAAATCAAAATTACACATACATTAGTAAAGTAGATATTCACGTATAATTTTTGTTTTATTTTCTAAATAATCTCTAGATAATTAAGTAAATATTATTTTTACCTATTCTAAAATAATACATAATTGATGCACATGAACGTATGTTTTTATTATAAGAATGTAAATGCACGACTTCCAAAATATGTTAGTTTTAAACCCATTAAAATGGATAAAATTTGTTCCTCATAAAATGCAGTCGTTACACATTAGCCGCTAATTTTAAATTTCTAAAAGTTGTTAGATATATTTGTTGCAATAAAAACCAGCCGTTTTAAAACCAGTCGTTATTTTATACTTTCTAGGATTAATTAACCATTCTTTTCAGAAAATGGTTATTATTACTTTATTATGTGTTTGAATGATTAAAAGTTGTTTATTACTAAATTAATGCATTTAAGAAATTGAAAAAATGTAACTATACTAAATTCAATTTCAATAAATTGAAATTTTGCTGGAGTGAACTGGATTAAATTTAACTAAAGTATATATTTAATAGAATATAGCCTTATTAGATTCAACTCATAAGTATTGTGTTTTTCATGCAAAATTATGAAACTAACCCTTCATTTCAACTATAAATAAGAACTCCAATCACCAGTTCAATCTCACTCCTCATTCAAACCATGGCCAAACACAGCCTAGGCTTCATCTTCCTTATCCTCATTGCTTTCTCAGCTCTCTCTGCAGCAGCTTCCTTTGATGAATCCTCATTACGTCTCAGTAAACTGAAAAAACCAGTCGTTCTGATGATTTCCTGTGACGGTTTTCGCTTCGGCTACCAGTACAAAACCCACACCCCAAACATCGATAAACTGATCAAAGGTGGAACCGAGGCTAAAATGGGACTCATCCCCGTTTTCCCCTCCCAAACATACCCTAACCACTACGCCATCGCCACCGGCCTCTACCCGGCCCACCACGGCATAGTCAGCAACGGTTTCCCAGACCCGGACAACCTCTCGGCCGGGTTCGACGAGGACAACGTCGACCCGAAATGGTGGATCGGAGAGCCGATCTGGGAAACCGTTGCGAATCAGGGCCTGAAAGCCTCGACCTATTTCTGGCCCGGCTCGGAGGTCAAGAAAGGTAAATGGACGTGCCCGCAAGGCTTCTGCATGAAGTACAACCAATCTGTGCCCTTCGAAGAACGAGTTGATACTGTGTTAAGCTACTTCAATTCTTGCTATAGACATTGCAGTAACAGCATACCTTCTTACATGAACTTGTACTTTCACGAGCCCGATCTCGAGGGCCATAAGTTCGGGCCCGATTCGCCCCGGGTAATTTCTAGGCCTGTACCAGGAAATGGCGGAACCAGGGGTTGCACGGGGCGGCGCCGGCAACCCCAAAATTTATATTATAGACTATATAACAGTAATTCGGGATAAATATGTAGTGTAATTTTGAATTCCGGCAAAACACAATAAATGAAAAAGAAATGTACATTTCTAACTTTCATTATCTACTCCATTACAGGTAACCGCCGCGGTTTCCAACGTCGATAAAATGATCGGACGGTTAATCGACGGTTTAGAGCATAGAGGAATATCTCAGGACGTGCATATTATCTTGCTCGGAGATCACGGAATGGTTGCTACTTGCGATTCCGAGAGATCTATTTTCTTGGATGAGATTGCTGAACTTGTGCCTGAGCTGAAAACGTGGGAAGCAGTTGAACCGTTTAAGCCGATTCTCGCGATCCGGCCACCGAAAGGGACATCTGCAGAGAAAGTCGGTTCTGTGGTGAAGGAGATGAATGCGGTTTTGAGCACTAACAAGGTTAAGAACGGGGATAAGTTGAAGGTTTATAAGAAGGAGGATTTGCCGGAGAGGCTGCATTACAAGGATAGTGATCGGATCCCGGCGGTTATCGGGCTGGTTGAGGAAGGGTATACGGCGAAGGTGGATAGGAATAAGATAAGGTGTGGGGGAATCCATGGGTATGATAATGATTTCTTCTCGATGAGGAGCATTTTCATTGGTCACGGACCTCGGTTCAAGAAGAACCACAAGGTTGAGTCTTTCTTGAATGTGGAGATATACAACATGGTTGCGAACATTCTGCAGATCAAGGGGACTAAGAATGATGGGAATCCATCTTTTGCTGAGCAAGTTCTTCTGCCTCTTCCCGCCGACGTGTAATGTTATGATTTATCATCTGATCAAGGTTGGACACCAGGCTGCATGCAAGAATAATGGTCCTGCTCAATCTTGTAAGATGAATAAGTTTTCAGGTTGTCCTGAATGGAACTTGTCTTTGCTATTTTTCATTTGAGTCCCCACTTTCGGATTTTTTGAAGATTTTAAGACAAGTTAGCTAACAAGAGTTAAAAAGCCTGACGAGAGTTTCTCATTCATTGTATCAATGTAATTGTCTCATTATTTATCATTATTAGAGAACCAAATAAAATTTTCTCTTCGGCAGTTTCACTATGAAAATGTGAGTATTCCTAACTTTGATCAAATAATTAGTTACAATGTTTTGATATCACAATGTCTCTGCAAATTCGCAATGTTTTGATATTATAATGTCAAATTCGCGAAATATAAATAACACTGCAATTGGTAACACAGTTTCATGAGATTTACCTACTATGTGGGGCTAATCTACCCAACTTGAAAGATGTACTAGAACGTCAGGTAATAGTACAATGTTTTTCTTGATGTACTAAACCCTAAATCTAGTGTGAGATAACGCTGCAACTTCTCAAATTGTTCCAGACACGAACTGCCTTCTTTGTTTGATTATCATTGTCGATCTGTTGAGCGAACCTCATAACTAACTCAGCTTCTTCATCTATTCATTAGAGCAAAAAGCTCAACCACAGTTTATGCTTCTGCTTCAATGCTTGCTGAATCGATGTAGAATAACGCCATGAGATCCTTGCCTTTACAGACCGGTTGCGATCCATCTTCTGGTCGGATCCAACTCTCACATTCCCTTTCTAATTCTGATTCCTATAATTACAATAGTATAGAAATGGGAAGACAATATTCTAATCTAATATTAATTAGGAAAAGACCTTATAAATCTATATCTCTTTCCTTACATCTGATCTAACACAATATATAGAATATAGACGACCCCGGCTGAATATTACACTACATTAATAATCCAATCAGTCATAATAAGATTGGATTTCCCTTGTTTCAGAACTCTATGCTAAACATTGTAATATCTGAATTTTGCTGAATTACAAAACAGACATTATAATGTCAAACCTATTCGTTCATAAAATACAACCCCCCCCCCCCCTCCCCGGCATTTTTTGACAACCCTACACTTATTGACTTCAACTTCAACTTCATAGCATCATAAGTGTAGATTGAACTCCCGCTGAACTCCAGGATGGAACTTGATATTGTGTAATACCATAAATCAGAATCCAAGAATGAGGCTATTCTCTCATGGGGACATTAAATTGGCAAAGTCAGCTTCAAAACATCTTCAAAAACAACTTCAGCTCCACAGATCTTGCAAAAATGTGTTCGAACAACACCAAAATGAGCAAGACCTTCATTCCCAACTTCACTTCAACAGAGTAGTAATATTGCCATTTGTCTCAGTGTCAAAATTGTGATCAGTGGATCCAGAATCTGAGCTTGAATTCCTGTCTTCAGATGAATCTTCGTGAATAGAGGCTTTAGGAACACCATCTTCAGCTGGTTGATTCTAGCTACCAAAACATCACTTTCTAAAATCTCTAAAATAACAGTAAATTTGTAAAAAGTAAAAATAGAAGTTGGAAACCACTCAAAGTAGCAATAACCTCGACTGGAGCTCGGTGGTGGAGGCGCCGCTGACGACCCCATGGGCGGTGCGTGCGTCCGACGGCCGCGCATGAAGAGGAGCTCCCGCACGTGCCCGGCGCGTGTGACAGGACTCATCCGTCCGACGAAAGATCGATTCGAACGTAGGCCTGCTTTCATCTAATTTGGCCGATCGGAGCAGGAAATCGATGTGCATCTGAGGAAAAAAAGGATTTTGGGGCAGAGGAGAGTTGACCGGCATCTAAAGGTATGAACTTGTAGGCGAGGCCTCACCAGAAGTACAGTTGGACGACGCCTGCCGGAAAATTTCTCCGGTCGAAAGTCAGATCTACGATTTACCGATCGTTATTAGGCGATGTTAAAAGTATTAAAAGTACCGATGTTAATTATTTGGTTAGTTAAATATAGGCCAAGTTCTCTTGACCTTATTGACTTGAACGGAACTAAAAACAAAATATCTTCAACTTAACTGAACTAAACTAGAATAAATTTAATTCTTTTGAATGTCATTCTATGGGCATGTTCTCTGTAGCTGATCTATGAAGTGGTCCAACTCAATTAAATATATTTTTATTTTTTCCAGTTTGGTTCAGTATATCTGATATTTATTTCAATTTTTTTTTAGCAAAACCACCAATAGTGGGGGAACTTATATTGGGCATCCCAAACCCTTGTAAAAGACATAAAGCAACTAAATTTTTACACTCCATAACCTTTTTTCAAAGGATGGTTTTGAGCTTTAAGCTCCAAAAGCATGTCAATGCTTTTGCAAAAGAATAAAGACATAGGGAGACTATACAAAATAGGGATGTAATAATTTCTCGAAGCCTATAAGAGAATTGCATTGCAAAACTCTAAGCGGCACCAAGAAAAAAACCATCAACCTAAAAAGAAAGTAAGTTCTTGTAGAATTTGAATAGTCCTTGTCAATCTATGGCTCAAAGCTGGGGGTGAGTACTTGTTTCTGCTGACAGTAGGTTGAAAAGCTACAGTGAGTTGCTTCTTCCTTTGATTGTTTTCTTCACCTGAAAAGCAGATTAGAAGAAATATAAGTAGCATCCATACTAGGGGGGTGAACTCCAAGGGTAGGAGTACCAGCTTTGTCAAGAATATATAAGCCTTTAGGTGTAGCTGGGAGGGAAAGTAGGGTAAAGGTTGCAGACATTTTCTGTGAGATAGCATATCTAGCCAGTGAATCAGCAACTAGATTCCCCTCTCTGAAAGAGTAGATCAATTCAGTGTGTGCTTTGGCTATATTAATGTCATCTACTAAGGGGAAAATGGACCATGGAGCAAGTTCAGGATTATATATCATTTGGATTGCCTGCAAGCAATCTGATTCAATACTACATGGTGTGCCTGGAACAATATGTGACAGACCAAAACCAATGGCAAGAATTTCAGCATGCAAAGGGGACTGAGCATGAGTGAACAAAGTTTTAGCACAAATAAAGTCCCCAGCCTGATCTCTAATAATTAGTCCTATTCCTGTTTCTTTTTGGGCTGATGTCCAAGAGGCATCAATATTAATTTTAAGACCTACAGGAGAAGGAGACCATTTAACTTTAAATATAGAGGGTCTAGGCTGTTTTTTGTATAGAGGAAAGTAACCATTTGATGCTAAATCAATATCATGTTGGTTCTGAATGTAAATTGGCTTTGCTGCACATGAGTCATATATCATAGATTTAATTTCATGCAACATTCCATTCTCTGTTGGGGTGATTGAGTCAAATAAAAATTTGTTCCTAGCTTTCCAGAGGGTCCAACATGCAAAAAGAGAGATGTTATGAATGAGCATAGTCTGCACAGATGTGGTCCCTGGTCCAGAGAGATAATAACTAATCCTACCCCATATTGTATCAAAATTAGGAGTTTTAATTCCTATAAAGGAGTTGACCCCAGACCAGACTTTCTCTGCCAGTTGGCATTTATTGAAAAAATGGTCTAGTGAGTTTGAATTTGCACAAAAACAACATTTTGATACCATATTAAAGCCATAAAATCTAAGGACATTATCAAAGGGGAGCAGTGAGTTCATTGGTTTCCACATGAAGACAGAGATTTTTTTTGGAACTCTATGGTTCCATATTTTTTGAAGTGATACAGAATTACCTCTTTTTGGCCTTAAAGCTTGATATGTTGATTTGAAAGTGAAAGATCCTTTCTGTTCAGGTTTCCAAATTAATTTGTCCACCCTGTGCTCTGCCAAGTTTACATCCTGTAAGAAAATTAGGAGATCAGTATGGATACACTACTGGGAAGCCCACCCATTAAAACCGGTCATTTTGGGGGTTTTAAACCGGTCGATTCCACCGGACGACCGGTTTGTATACTAGGGGGTGCAACGCCAATCATTGCACCGGTTGTGGGCCCAATGGTGGACCCAAATAAACGCGTGACATGCTGACGGGGATGCGTTGACGGTCAATAATTTGTTGCAACGGTAGAATGGCAAGTTGGGCTTGGGCTGCATATGTGGGCTTTCTGTTGGGCTTTGAATACAGTAAGTTGTTGCACCGCTGTTAGTTGCGGTGAAACATTGTATTTAGCTGAACCGGTGTAACACGAAAAAATATGCAAAATATATATTCAAATTCATAAATCACCAAAATATATACAAAATCTCTTATTTTATTCATATATTCAAAAGATCTTATATATGCACTAAGTAAAAACTAATCTATAAAAACTAAACGATCATTCTTCGATCTCTGAGGATTCCAAAATCCATCTAAGTTATCTGCTGCAGGAAGGAGGAAATCCATCTAAGCTCTTTTGCTTTACAAAAAGATCCACCAAAAGATAGGTAGAGGTATGGTTAGGCTTCCAACCTTATGGCTCATTTTTTTGGCTTGCTCAACCAAGAATGTCATCTCAAGTGCAAAGAAGAAAGAACCAACCTTGCCCTATTTTATCAGCTTCTTTTCAAGCTCGGCCTTCGTCTCACATTTACAAAAACCTGCTTTGGTGCATCATTACTCGTAAAATGCCATGCAAGAAGAGCCTGACCAATACAACAAAGATTATGTGAGGGTTAGAGAATGCAGCTAGAGAAATATAGGAGTGGAAGATATTTTGCATGCTAAAACTATTGTATTGTATACACAATCAAACATCAAATATGATATCTAATTCTCTGAAAGAAACTAAAACTAGCTGCATAAATATATGATGGAAGATTCACTAACAGTACTACTCTCGTTAGAAGAACTCAGACCAACACCAGAAATAAGCACGTCTTTGTAAACACACCTGTACTTTCATCCTACACCATGAAGGAAAAGTTCAATCCATGAAATAAATGGATAACAGCTCCATCACATAAAAATTATGTCCGCCCTTGGCAGTTATCTTTATTGTTATTACCTATTCAATTGCATCGAGTGCTTGAGCTTCTGTCCTTTGTATCTGAACCGAGTTGAGGGGAATCAGTACAGATTTCAATTTAGAAACAACAGCAATTATGTTTCATTACCTATTAAGCAACCGTGGACGAAACTAGTCTGAAGAAGCAGAAGAAAGGTAAAGAATACAATCCAAACCAGTCCTAAAAATTCATTCCCTCTAAAGGAGCATGTAGGCTTGCAATTGATGACCGCCACAGTAGTAAGAGCCTTACAAATAGCACATATGATGTTAAAGAAGTAAAATTCTTATTTTAATCGCTTGTAACTTTTCAAACAAATAAAAACAAGTTCATAGCTTCCTTCCAGGACTTGAAAGGTAACAAATTCCACCAAAAAGCTCAAAAATTCCACTCTTCTGAACTAAGAATATAAAATCTACGTTGCAAAGACTTTTTCTACTCAGAAAAATAAAAAAACGCCAAACTAAACTCATCAGCTAACACTTTCAAGATTGCTTTTTCACTTATAATCAGGAGAACAGGAAGAAGAATACATACAATTATCGATAAATCTTCAGCAAAGTCCCCTGCCACTGCACCAAACCAATTCAAACAAGGTATCTGAAACGTAGAGGGACCCCGGTTTTGAGCCAGGAGTATCTGAAACCATATCCGTTTGCAATACCGTCACCTGTAAAACAGCTCTTGACATCAACAGAAGATCGAATTTCCCAACCATACACATCACAGAAAAAACAAAAACGGAGGGCTTTTTCAACAAAAACCAGATTCAGTAGACAAGTGGCTGGAGACGACACTGGCTACCGGGCGGACATTGGAAGCGTCGAAAAGGTACTAAATAAACGATGAAAGTTCTGAAATCATTTGTAAGACAAAACAAAAGAGTACATCTGATGTGAAGAAGATGAAGTTTCAAACACTTTTAACACAAATACTTTGAGAAACAACCAAACCAGCAATCCCCTAACTGTTTTTGGTCCTTATTACTCTCAAGTCTCAAACCTATTACAATCAAAATCTTTCTATACTGTAAATTCATCATCAAAGCCGTAAAGCTTTGATGACGAGTATGTAATTCATGACCAAACAATCTGAGTAGTTCAAATGTACAGAGACAGATATCACTTCAAACCTTACAAAGCCATAAAATACTTGAAAGAAGAGGACATAAAAATCTAAAGAAGAAAGCCCGATAAATTACCATCCAATATGATATCAACATTATGACTGCATCACCTTATTATGTTCTACACAGGTCGGGGCCTTGAACGTCTGGCACTTCCAGCCCGGAGTTCCTTCAACAGTAGCTGCGGCCCGAGCAAGCTGAGCCACCTTGGCAGCCCCGAGGCCACCACGATCTCCTCATCAGACAGATTCGGGTAGGACTTGAGCAGCTCGTAGTGCTGAACATCGAACTCGCTCACCACATCGTTCCCAGCCACTTGGGCACCGACCGAACGCTGGCGACGGCGGCGCAATGCTTGTACGCCGATCGAAACGCTGGCGGCGAGAGGTTTGAGCTGCGAATGCGGGAATCGGCGTCCTCATGTAATTTCTCATCGGGAGAATTAAGTGACGGACTAAATCCTCATCTGCGCCGTGTTGATTCCGAGCTTTGGTGAATGGAGAATCGGGAGGATCAGATTTCATGTTCTCCACGGTTACATGATGCAGAGACATAGAGAGGATAAGGTTTTCCTTATATAGGTAAAGAATCAATGGTTGGGATTAAGTGAAATTAATTGCCATATCAGATCATATAACTTAAAAATGGTATTAAAATATTCAGATTTTATTTTATATATTTACATGAAAATTACTCATGGACACTTGGTCAGCTTTTAAATCCTAATAATTGCATATAAATATATGAATTTTAATATAAACTAAATGACGGATCAAATGTTTTTTTAAAAATTTCAATTTCAACACAAATCATGGATTTTTTAAATTGATATAAATTATATACTTCGATTAACATTTTTTGCATAAAATGATGGAAATAGTGGCATAAAAAACTCTCAATCAAAGTTTTAATAAATTTAAAATTCGCCCCCCAAATTTATACTCGTATCAAAATGATAACATGCACATTATAAGGTTAGTGAAGAATGATTAGTACAACTATTTCATTTTAGTACATCATAATGGAATATCAGCATTGAAAATATAGTGATTTCACAATAAAATATAACTTTTACGCTTGATAATGAATATTCGAACATTCATATCGATATGATTCCATTGACTATATGTTAAAATGTCTTAGAAATACTCAAATTTACTTAATTCAATTTGTAATGAAATAAATTGATCACAACTATGATGGAAATATGACTCTAAAGTATATATACTTAAGTAACAAGTTATAGTATTAGTAGTGCTTCTCAGGTTCTCACTACTTAAGTTCTCACTACATGTACCTTTCATATAGCCGATACCAAAGAAAATTTACACAAAAAATGTCTTATACATTATCAAATTAACATAATCATAAAAAAAATCGGATTCAAAAACCAAAATTGGATGTTTCACACTAATTTTACAAATATTTACTGATTTGGACATTCATATCAATGTTATTTTATTGACTTTATGTTATTGCCACAAAACACTCAAATATCATAATTCACTCAATAATGGAAATAAGTTGATCACAACTATGGTTGAAATATGACTGCACACTATATATACTTAATTACATGTTATAGTTCCAGTAGTACTTCTCAGGTTCTTGCTACTAATGTTCTCACCGCACGTACCTTTGATCGAACTGATACCAAAGCAAATTTACACAAAAATGTCTTATACGTTATCAATAAACATAAATCTGTAAAAAAAATTCAAGTTTGAATGTCAAAATTTGATATTTCATGACATTTTTCTAAACCAAGAGCAGCGGATAGTTGTTGCTATGTATACCAAGAGCAACACATAATTGTTGCTATGCATACCCAGAGCAGCAGTTAAGTGTTGCTATGTATACCAATATCGTAATTTTTATGTGAATTTGGTCCACCAAATCAAACTTTCAAATTCATGTGTTATTTTAATCACACCAAAAACTAACGTAATCATAATAAAATTATCATATTCATAAAAGAACTAGTTTAAAAGTTTTAAGTTTAATATTTCAAAACATTTTTATTAAACTTAACATTCATATCAGTGATATTTCATAGACTATAAGTTATAATGTCTCGCAAACACTCAAATATACTTAATTTCATTTGGTAATGAAAGAAACTTGAATATGACTATGGTGGAAATATGGCTCCAAAGTATATATAGTTAAGTACCAGTTATAGTGTAACTTTCAAAAAAAAAGTACTAAGTAGTAGTGTCAGTAGTGATTATTGATACTAAAGTTCACACTACACGTACCTTTCATTGAGACAATAGCTAAGTTACACAAGAAAGTGTCTTATATATAACATGATTAACATAATCATCAACTTCAAAAAAATATAATCATCAAAACATCCAGGTTTGAAAGTCAAAATTTGATGTTTTATGACATTTTTTGTTTATATCAATGTTATTTCATGAATTTTATGTAAGAATGTCTAAATAACACTCAAATGTACTTAATTTAATCAGCAGTCGAAACAAACTGATCACAACTATGGTTGAAATATGACTCAAAAGTATATATTTAACTACATGTTATAGTCTTAGTAGTGCTTCTCATGTTCTTGCTACTAAAATTCTCAGTGCACGTACATTTCATTAAGCTAATACCAGAGTTAATTTACATTAAAAGTGTCATAGTCATCAAAAAAAAAAATCAGGTTTAATAGTCAAAATTTGATATTTTTTGATAAATTTTCAAAACTTTATAGTAGGACGCTATTGCAATCCATTGCGTGACATAATGTGACATAGAGTTTATGGCAAATTTTGACTTTTTTGTTCAGAATTTTTGTAAAATCTATTTAAGTACGTTGCACCACTATCTGAAATCGGTGCAAGTTAATGGGCCAAAATATGGGCCTAAGATTATATTGCACCGATTCGTAACTCGGTGCAAACGTTAAATAATAAATTTATTTAAAATCAAATCCACGTGGAATTTATTTATCAAGTGTGGGGCCAAACCCCATGGGGATCCACATCATTGCATCGATTTTCCGTGCGGTTTAACATTTTTTATAATAAATTATTCATTTTGGTCAACATATTCATCGGCAATGAAAGGGGACCCATTCCGTTGCACCGTTGTGTCCGGTGCTATAAAACTAGTCAATTGGTCAACCAAATATTTTGCCGGTGTAACTCACTTTTTCGATGCAACGAAACGTAGCACCACCATTGACTTGGTCAATATGCGATTTTTAAACCGGTTTTTCCAAAAAACCGGTATAACTCGGCGGTGCTACGGTCAATCTTCCTAGTAGTGATATGAGGAGCAATTGTTGGCAGAAAAATATGTTTACTATGATAGAAGTCTGCCACAGAACAGTTTAGTGGAATATCAAAATCATCAGGGTTCAGTATGCCAATAATAGGTCCTCTGTCAGTCCAGTTTGAGTTCCAAAAGCTGCATTTCCCTCTCCCTATTATAACTTTAGAGTTTCTTTCACAAAATTGATTGACCTCACTCATTCTTTTACAAGTTTGAGAGGTCTGTGAAGATTTAGGCAGGGAAGCAAGAAATGAGGTCCAAGGGGCTACTGCAATTTGGTACTTCCACCACAACTTGGCAGAATAACTTGTAACTATAGTTGATAAATTTCTGAATCCTAGACCATTTTCTGAAATAGGATAGCAGATATCATTCCACTTTCTCCAAGTTTTTTTTGGCCTATCATCTACTGTCCCCCAGAAAAAAATAGATAATTTCCTTCTAATCTGTTTAATGACATGTACAGTTGGTTTCATAACTGCCCAATAGTGCTGGGGTAAGGAGTATAAGCATGCATTGATAAGAATAACCCTAGCTCCAGTTGATAGCCATTTATTTTTCCAGTTATGCACCTTTCTATCTATCAATTCAAGAAGAGGCTGGAAATGTATGTTTTTTACTCTGCCAGAAAATATAGGTACTCCTAGGTATTTAAATGGTATAGAGCCTCTTCTCATACCTAGGATTGAAGCAATCTGATTTATTTTACTGGGAGTAGCATGCTTACTGATATAATAGTCACTTTTGTCATAATTAATTTTTTGACCTGTCACATTCTCAAAAACTGCAAGGAATGCTTTCATTTTAATCAGGTTAGATTTACTTCCTTGCAAAAAAATGACTGTGTCATCAGCATATGACAAATGAGAGATTGGAATAGCATGCCTTGGTAAATTATAGTACTGTAATCTACCAATTTGGAAAATATAAGCCAAACTCCTTGTGAAAACTTCTGAAAATAAATTAAAGAGAAAGGGGGATAAGGGGTCACCTTGTTTGATTCCTCTTGTAGCCTGAAAAAATCCTACATGATTACCATTAACTAACACAGAGAAACATGCCTGAGATAGGTTTTTTATGATGCAATAAATAAATTGGCCATGCAATCCAAATTTAATTAGAATATTAGTGAGGAACTTCCAACAGACTCTATCAAAGGCTTTCCTAAGATCCAATTTTATAATACAATTAGGGTGTCTGCCTTTTTTGTCTATGAATCTAATTATTTCTTTAAGATATAGCACATTGTCAGATATGTCCCTATTTTTAAGAAAAGCAGTCTGGTGATATGAAATGAGTTTCTGCATATGAGGCTTAATTCTCTCCATCAATATTTTTGAAAAAATCTTATTTAACACATTTGAGAGACTAATGGGTCTAAAATCACTAAAAGTGGATGGAGTATCAACCTTAGGTATTATGGCTATCCATGTACTGGCAATCCCTTTAGGAATGTCAGCACTGCCATAAAATCATTGGCTGCACTCAGTAAGTCTATATGAATAATATCCCAACATTTAATGTAAAATTTAGCAGAAAACCCATCTGGGCCTGGACTACTCATTTTATTTAGTGATAAAACAGTGCTCTTTAATTCTTCAGAGGTAACAGGTTGGAGCAATTTATTATTGTCTTCTGAAGTATTTAGCACTGGGATCTGAGACAGAAAGTGTGCATAAAATTTTCTCTGGTCTGGATTATCCTCTGCATCAAGCAGCTCAGAATAGTATGAAACAGCTTCTGCTTCAATTTCAGAAGGATCTTCTATCCAGTCATCCAAAGAATTTTTTATTTTCGTAATATTCATTCTGTTCTTCCTTTCCTTCAATGAGTTATGAAAAAAACGAGTATTGTCATCACCTTCTCTAAGCCATTTAACTTTGGATTTTTGTTTCCAAAAATGATTTTTTTCTTTTATGGCCTTAGATAGATTAGACTTAGCAATTTTCAGCTTTTCCAGTTCAGCCCTTGACTGGTCTAAATCATAAGTCAGTTCTTGCAATCTAAGTGCTTCCTCAGATTGAATGACATTAGCATTAATGTTACCAAAAACTTCTCTATTCCATATTTTGAGAACTTTTTTGAGCCTAAGAAGTTTAAGGTAAAAACATAACATGCCAGTGCCATTAAGCCCCACAGACCAATTACTTTTTATCACATCTAAGAAAGTTTCTCTTTTAAACCATGTGTTTAAAAATCTAAAAGGTCTAGGGGTTGACTTGATTGTGCTGCCAATACTTAAATGGAGGGGACAGTGGTCACTAGTGAGTTTATTCATAACTAGGATTGAGGAGTCGGGGAAAGTACTCTTCCAAGAAGCAGTACATAGGCCTCTATCAAGTCTTTGCACAGTTGGAGTTTTTAACCTCCCACTTGGGCTCAGATCAAGAGGGTTCTGATATCTCCCATTAGTCCAAGTATACAAATTACCCACAGTATTAATTTCCTCCAGTGCCATATCATCAATAAACTTAGAGAAGTCTCTGATGCCATGTAAGCTTGGAGTTGAAGGACCTTTATACTCATTGATTGAAACAATGGCATTGTAGTCCCCAATGAAAATAGTGTCAGGATTGGTTAATTTCTGTAAATCTATCCACATGTCTTCTCTTCCTTTTTTTGTTCTTAATCCATATACAAAGACTGCCTCCATAGAGGATGCAAGTTTTTGACAATGGACTGAGACATGCAAAAATTGTAAGTTATCAGTGAGCAAAGACACTTGGATGTCATCTTTCCAGAATAACCATATCCTTTCATTTTGTGCAAAAAGACATTTGTGGAATCTAAGCATATTTCTATAGTAATCACATTCCATATTATCATGCATAGGTTCTATGATGCAGATTAGGTCAAAATTATTAGTAGCAATAAGTTCTTTTAGTCTAACTAATGAAGTTTCCATATCTCTAATGTTCCAGATCAGGAAATTAAGCTTGAGGTTTGTACTATTCATTTAAAAGAATTTTTTGAGCTTTTTGTGGCTGAACTTGATATAATTTGGTTCAGTTGTGTGAAATAGGTGTGAAGTTTAATTGTAGGTGTCTGTTTAGCCATAAGCCTATTAGATTTCCTCACCTGAGTTGTGTTTACCTCTTTAGTTGGAGTTTCTTCCAGATCATTATTTTTTGGGTCTGAAACTGAGGACTGAGAGTGAGTTTTGTGCATATCTTCTTCACTTTCTTCTGTGGATTGATTTCTGGTGGTGGATTCAGTGAGATCCTTGGCCTCTTCTTCTGAGCATTCCAGGAGTGGTAAAAATCTGTTCTTCCTATTTTTTTCCTGAGAAAAAAATATAATAGGGTTAGTAGTAAAAGTTCCATTAGTGCAAGGTTTACCTGGACCATGACTAAGTGCAGAATCATCTTTTGCATAGGTTTTTGGCCTGAAATTCTTTTCAGGTTGAAGAGATGTTGAATTTTTGGATTGGGAAGGGGTATGTATGCCAGGTGAGTTTGGTTCAGAACAGTCTGAGATCATGACCAGTGGGACTTTTTCTTTGCCTTTGTTTACAGTTGGAGTAGGTTCAGGGGTGGGAGTAGGCTGTGGGATTTTTCTAACATAGATCATGTTCTGCTCTTTTATGAGAGTTGCCTTTTCCATTGCTGAGATTCCAGATCCTCCTCCTTTGTATGACTGAGGCTTGGCAGGTAGGGATGGCCTAAGCTTAGGTACGAGAAGGATTGGTGTCTCTTTTCTATGACTCTGATTATACCTAAGCTCAGGGTGTGCAGTCCTGCAACTGTCAAAATTGTGCCCAAGTTTTCTACAATAATGGCAATATTGTGGGAGTTGGTCATAAATGATTTCTAGATCAGCAACTAGTCCAGCAATGCCTACTGTGATTTCTGAGTGGAGTTTTTGTTGGAGATCTAGCTCTATGCAAAGTTTGACAGCAGAAGGCCTAGTCAGTGCTGCAGTTGCAGCATCCATCTTAATAAAGGAGCCTATTTTATTGCCAATAAACTTAAGCATGAAGGTATTGTATAAAAAGATAGGCACATTTGGAATGGTTACCCAAACTGGTACCACAGAAGACTCAGAACCAGTGTTGAAGTCTGTGCTCCACTTCAGAACCTTCATGTGCGAACCTTTGAGCATCCAGGAGCCTTTCAGCCAGCAACGCTGGTAATCCTCCAAGTCTTCAAACCGAATGAGGATGTGTCTATAGTCAATAGACCCAATCTGAACCTTGCCTGCAAATCTAACCGATTTGAAAGCCTCATTGAGTGCGCCCATGGACGGCATACCATTCTCGAACTTCCCTATCAGAGCGTTGTGGTAGTGCGTGGCAAGCAGGTTGGCCTGTTCCTGGGAAACAATGCAAGCTATCTTTCCTTTGTATTCGTCAATTGGCTGGATTTCTGGGTTGTCGGGAGTGTGGGCGACAGAGGAGGTGGTCGGGTGGCTAGTGCTTGTGCAAAGGAGCGAAATTTAGGGATGCCGCCGCGGTGCTGCGGCATCTCCGCCATGGAGGAGGCCGTTTTATTACCGTTATCGGTATGAACAGTTAGATTCAATAGTGAAAGTTAGTGAAAATCAATCGGAAAATGGGAAATTTGGGAAAACTAGGTAGAGAGAAGGAGGAGCATTCAATTTAGAGAGAGAAAGTCTTTTATTTCAATTCATTTCATTTTAGTTCATTTCAGTATATTATTTTTTCACAAAATTTTTATATATGTAAATACTGTGATATTTTAAAAATAAAATTTATTTCAGCTCAGCCCAATTTAATATATTTATATATTTTTCAATTCAATTCAGTTAAGTGCGGCATACGTTTCAAAATTTGAAAGTGGGGTGTAACTTTTACATAATTTCTAAAATAAACGACAATTTATTAGCCAATGTTCATGTTATTTAATTTTTGTATTAAAGACATTTATACTCCTATTTTTTAGTCTAAATTTTGTTATAAATGTAGTTTAGTTTTGTGGACTCTAAACTTGATTAAAAATTAATTCAGCCCTGGTTAACAATTTTAATATTTTTTTGAATTTCAATTAAGTTCACACTGAAAGAATTCAATTCAATTCAATTTTTCTAAATTTCATGAAGTTCATTTCATTAAAATTTTGGTTAACTTAAATCAAATTTTTGGTTCATCCCAATTTTAATAATTCAGTTCAATTTTATTAAGTTTGCAAAATTCTGATTTAAATTCACTTAACAACATTTGAACTTTTAAAATTGAATTTGAAAAAACTTAATGAAACTAAAGTAAATTAAAATTTTACAAAATAAATTAAATTTATTTTAACTTCATAAAATTTAATGAAATTGAGTTGAACTGAATTTAATCCAAAATATTTAGATGTTGTTGTAAATAGTCTTAATTAAATTAGAGTAAATTAGTGAAATCAAACCAAACTGAATTGAATAGAACTGAATAAAAATGAACTCAATTATAATTACAAAACATGGGTAAAAATGTCTTTAATTCCAAAATTAAAGAATGTGAATATAGGCGAGTAATTACCGCCCATTTAAAAATTATGTAAAAAGTTACACCACACTTTCAAATTAAGAAACTTATGCCGCCCTTAAAATTTCTCTAAGTTTAACGGGTTTATTTTTTTCAGTTCAGTTCAGTATGATTAAGTTTATTTAAATATATTTCAGTTCAGTAAAAAATAAACTCAGAAGAGCATGACATGTGAAGTAGAAGCATTACAAATTTTAGTGAAAATGACAATATACTGAATTGAACTGAATTATGATAAATATATATATATATATATATATATATATATTTATCTTAACTGAGCTGAAAAATTATTTAAATATATTGAACTGAATTAAAAAGAATATATATGTAATTGATCAAAACTCATTTACAGAAAACTCCGGAGTATAGACCCTCATTGTAGTTAAAATATATATTTATTCTCTCTAAACAATCCAGTTCAATTCAATTTAATTTAATTTATTCTGTAAAGTTCAGTTCATCAAAAATACAAACTTAGTTGATTAAATTCAACTAAATATAGTCATATTTGATTCTATTTTCAATGAGTGAATTTTTACTCCACTCTACTTCAATTCAGTTAAACAAAAAATAAGATTAAGAGAACATGGTGTAACTAGCTATTCAAAATGTATATGAATATAATCCAACCATTGTTATCAATATTGTGTTTCTCCAACTCTTGAGAAACACTAGCCACATTCATCTTTTTCCTCATCTCCGTCTAAAGTTCTACACCCATGGGAGTTGGGTAGAAATTTTTAATATTTTTTATTAATATCTATACTGAATATATGAGTGTTGAATTTCCATTCAAAACCTGCGTATCCTAAATTTTCTTATTTTCTTATGGATCGTAACACTGACTCAATCCATAATTACGTTAAGATCCTTTAAATTAATTTGTCAATTGAATCTATTTTTAAATGTTTGATTTTGTATTTTCAATTCATAAACAATATAATTCAATGTGTTTATGACGTTGTAGACATGATCCTTGATTATTAAGATTGATCGAGATGGGATGTGAACCTATTTTTAAGTGGTTCATTGTTATCACAATAACTATTTAATATTTTTGGGAATAATATTACAATTTTCATTAGTAGATCTCTTGTTCATAATAGACAATTACATTAGGTTTGATCTCTTTTAGTATAATTTTAATAAGGGAACTAGAAGAGTTATTGCTCCAGTGAATATAATAAATTAATTAAACATATTAAACTATGTAGTTTTGATTAAAACCACCACATAACCATCATAGAACCACCATCTATCCACACCGGTAGCTTTATATTATTTTCATTGCCGCACGACTTTCTTTTTATTGTTCATAAACGGTGCCATATTTGGGATTCCAATATTTGGGTGTTGTAATATTACCGTTTCAATTTGCTCAACATATTTCTATGCCTAAATCAATAACATATGTCCATTTTCCAACATTATTCATCCGCAACATACCATCTATATAACATCATTACATACTTTGGTCTATTTTTTTCCAAAAAATTTTCACCACAATATATATTAGCGTATATTATTTTCCTAAGATTGTTCACCACAATATATTACAGTATATTATTTTCCCTAACGGCACAATATGTTGTTAAGACACATTATAGTGTAATTATGGTATCAATATATTATATTTTAATTTCATATATACCAAAACAACCTCGTATGTACCATTAATCAGTTATCCGGAATATTATAAATCACACCAACCATCGCATCATCAGTTCATAAACGAGAGCTTTATATACATGAAGCAACATATCGAGTATTCTCAAGAGTTTGTTTGTTGTCTTCGTTAGTGCCTATTCAATCTTCGATCTTTGTTGGTTGTTTGTGACAGTAAATTTGTTGTACAATAGCATCCGACGACATATATATAACCGTTCCCAATACAGCGTCGGTCTCTCTAAAGTCCGACTTCCGTATAGGCCAGGATTTCTGTCGGTTCTGGGGAAAATTTCAGGAAGAAGGCAAGAAGCAATCGAGCGGGTGGCCTATATGAATCTCCATAGTTAGTATGATACCATTTTTTTTTTGTTTCTACCTTTCTCTGAATAAATTTGATCGATCTGTACTCTCAAATAAGTTGTTTGTTTAATGTTATGCGATTTCACACTAGATGGTTGGTCCATATCCCTGGCTGCAGATAAGGTAACTATTCTAAAAATCCTTTTTTTTTACTGCTAAATAGCTCGGGATTTTAGCTTCTTCCGCATCTTCTTACTAATTTGATTCGTTGCTTTGGCCATAGGGATTTTAAGTCATGTGTATTGACCTTTTATAGTATGGAGCGCCTCATAGTTTTATTGATACACGGAAAATGTTGTAGAAGAAGAGAAAAAATGTATTCTGAATAAGTTGTGTTTTTGTTCTCTTTTGAATGAACCTCTCTGTAGTGTAACGAAAAATTCTCAATCTGTTTATCAATGATAGACTTCTGATGTTTATATACAACATCAATTGGTTTTGCACAAATCAGTGGTTGCAGATTAAATCATTTGTTTTTAATTTTTTGAACCTCCTATTTAATAAATCTTGAAGAAAAAATTAAACACTTGTAGGTAGTACGAATTTATTTGGCTTAGTTAAAGACTTGACATGTAGCATAATATTGTTGAGAAATCGAATAGGATAAATTGTGTGTTTATTAATCACATACGAATACAACATAATAGACGCCCTAGGCTACTGTGCATGCTAAGCTATCAGGAATATACATGGAATATATAAGGTTAACTTGCTAACTAAGATAACTTGCTAACTAAGAAAGCTAAGTTACCAAAACTCTACGGTAATCACGATATTGCCAAAATATCTCTGTTATTTGTTTAACTTCTATGAACATAAACTAAATAATATATTACAAAATTCATATATAAATTTTATAGATGATAAATTTTATGTAAATCGTTTAAGTAAATTCTATGTATTTATATAAGTAAAAGTTATAGCTAAATCTCTTGAAAGTCCAATTTTCCTGAATGCTATGGAAGTACCATTATATATTTAAACCCAAGTGATACAATTTTATGTTAAAATATTTGATCATTTTAAAATAAATATATAGTAAAACATGTTTTAATGTAAAAATTCAAGACATTTAATGTAAAAATTAAAAAAAAATTTAAACAAAATATACAATTCAAATTAAAAAGTACACTGTATAAGTTAAAACGTATAAAAACATTCATGGAAAGTCAGAAAACTTAGGAGTTCATGAGATTTTCTCAAAAGTTGTTGTTCATTATAAAAGTATGGAAGAGATGATAAAAAGTATAAAAATATTAGTAATTGTATAATATTTGTTACCATAATAATTTAACAGAGTGATTGATTACTAACCACAAAAACTAAAGCATAAATAATTGATTATTATATTAGTGGAAGAAAATATTGCAATTAATTATCATATATTATTGTAATTATTATAAAATTTAATTGTGGATTATGTCATATATGTTACGTATCCTCAAACTAAGTTGTGTATAAACTGAAATAATCATTTTCTTTCTTGAAGCCGGAAATTAGATAATGTAATAGTAACAAAAAAGGAATTCATATATTTTTGTAAATTTCTTCTAAATTTAATTTGGTGTATCAACATTGAATCTTCGCACATTTTACTAATGCTTTTGGTTAAAATATGTATGTGTTTAGTCCAGTGATAGGAATACCATATACTATATATGAGCAAAATTTTCACTGGCATATTCTATCAAAATAAGAAAGTAAATATTCATCATATTTATTCAAATTGGTTTATCTAGATGAAAATTCTTTTATCAAAATATAAAAACTAACAAAAGTTACAATTTCTCATAATTACAAATATCATATTCAATACTTCAAACATGCCGCGCAACGCGCGGTCCATTTAGCTAGTAAATTTAATAGTGATTCCATTTTTGATCATTATTTGGTTATTCAGAACATATTGAATGAAATGTTCTTTTTAGAAAACCCATCATAATAATAGTGACAACATCTTTCCATTTTATTATTACACAACTTATATATATAGAGAGAGAGAGAAAGCAAAATCCATACTCTAACATTGTTTTCTTCCCATTATTACTTCAATTGAAAATTTTGCTTCAACTAAAGGAATTAAGAAAATTTGACATTGCTTTGCTTCATCAAATTCATAAATTAAGAAAATTTGAACACCGAGTATCTTCAACAAGCTAGAACATTGATCATCAATAAAAAAACACAAGCTAGAACATGTACTAACTATATTGGAAATGAAAAATATGTAGTATGTGCTAGTTTCCCTATAAATGGAAAAGTCTAATTAAGGATACCAAAATATGTTAATATTGTTTGAAAACTCAATTAAGATTTTAAGTATATCTTAAATGTCGCTATAAATGGAAAAGTCTAAGGATACAAATTTGAACATGCAACTCAAATGTTTTTTATTTTTACTGAATTATTATACTCAGTCCGATATTTTACTCCATTTCAAAAAAAAAAAAAAGTCTGATATTTTACTCAGTATAGTCCAAAATTCATTGAAATTACAATACCATCTTCTGAATATGACTAAATTTCCCAATAAACTTTATAAATGAAGATATTTATATAAATTTATATCGTTTTTAGACTATAAGTTTTAAAATATCGGACTGCATATTATACATAACACCATATTTTTATTGAGGAACTCAAATATATATATATTTTTAAAGAACTAGTTCTCATTATTTAATGTGACAGAGCCATCAAAAGTGGCCTTTTACGGGGGACTTAAAATGATTATTAGATTCAACAAACCACCAGTAGTACTGCTGGCAACTTCCAGGACATTTTTAGTGGAAAATTTTGAAATAAACCTTTCGTTCCAACTATAAATAAGAACTCCTATCACCAGTTCAATCCCGACTCCATCACTCCCCTTTTAAGCCACTGCTTACCCCCAGTCATGGCCAAACACCGCCTAATTAACTTCATCTTTCTTATTCTGACTGCTTTTGCAGCTTTCTCTGCAGCCACATCCACTTCACATCTCAGTAAACTGAAACGACCAGTTGTTCTGATGATTTCCGCGGACGGTTTTCGGTTTGGCTACCAGTACAAAACCCACACCCCAAATATCGATAAACTGATCAAAGGTGGAACCGAGGCTAAACTTGGACTCATCCCGGTTTTCCCCTCCCAAACATACCCTAGCCACTACTCCATTGCCACGGGCCTCTACCCGGTCCACCACGGCATCGTCAGCAACGGTTTCCCGGACCCGGACAACCTCTCCGGCGGGTTCGACGAGGACAACGTCGACCGGAAATGGTGGGTCGGAGAGCCCATCTGGGAAACCGTTGCGAACCATGGCCTGAATGCCTCCACTTATTTCTGGCCCGGCTCGACGGTTAAGAGAGGTAAATGGACGTGCCCTGAAGGCCTCTGCATGAAGTACAACGAATCTGTACCTTTCAAAGAACGAGTCGATACTGTGTTAAGCTACTTCGATTCTTGTTATAGAAATTGTAGTGATAATATACCATCTTACATGAACTTGTACTTTCACGAGCCTGATCTCTCGGGCCATAGGTTCGGGCCCGACTCACCGCAGGTAACCGACGCGGTTTCCACCATCGATAAATTGGTTGGACGGCTGATCGACGGTTTAGAGCATAGAGGAATATCTCAGGACGTGCATATTATCTTGCTCGGAGATCACGGAATGGTTGCTACCTGCGATTCCGAGAGGTCGGTTTTCTTGGACGAGATAGCCGAGCTTGTGCCTGAGCTGAAAACGTGGGAAGCGGTTGAGCGGTTTAAGCCGGTTCTCGCGATTCGGCCGCCGAAGGGAACATCCGCAGAGAATGTTGTGTCGGTTGTGAAGAAGATGAACGCGGTTCTGAGTAGCAACAAGGTTAAGAATGGGGATAAGCTGAAGGTCTATCTGAAGGAGGACTTGCCGGAGAGGCTGCATTACAAGGATTGCGATCGGATTCCGGCGGTTATCGGGCTGGTTGATGAAGGGTATTCGGCGAAGGTGAACCGGGAGAAGATACGGTGTGGAGGAATGCATGGGTATGATAACGACGTCTTCTCGATGAGGAGTATTTTCATTGGGCACGGACCTCGGTTCAGGAGGAACCACAAGGTTGAATCCTTCTTGAATGTTGAGATATACAATATGGTTGCGAATATTCTTCAGATCAAAGGGTCTGAGAATGATGGAAACTCATCTTTTGCTCACAAAGTTCTTCTGCCTCATGCTAATGATCAAGGTGTATAGTATTTCATGTTTGGTTATCTTTCTAATGCATGCTTGCTGTTGTGTGTGCAAGAATAATGGCCTTTGTTGTTTGCTCTATATCTTGTAAAAGCTGTAATGAATAAATGGCATTTTCCTAAGCAATCTGAATATATTCCAATTCAATTTAAATTCATACATGATATATCAATCAACCAAAACTCTGTAGTATGTCTAAACATATCGATGTATGTTTATTATTGTTTCATAGCTCAATTAAGATTTAAAGGATACGATAAAGTTCGCTATACATGAAAAAGTCTAATCAAGGATATCACTGTATATTTAAGATTGTTTGATGAATTAATTAAGATTTTAGTATATGATAAAAAAATTAGAGAACCACTTGTGTAACACGATTTTATGACATTTTATGATCCGGAAAGAATCACCGGATAATGGTGGTCGGAAAATAAATTTTTTGTTAAGCAGTTGTAAGAGAGAGAGTCGCGAACAGAGTGTGATTGCTAATAAAAGGAAACAGTGAGTACAGGAACTTGGCTCCAAAGCTAACAGTGACATTGAGAATGTTCTGGCTTTGGAGCCTCTTAAAATCGTACAAAGAAGATTGCTGCCTCACATTTATTGCTGCAACAGGTCTTGAGTAACGTGAAAAATGGCATCAATCAGGATCCCTGAAGGTAAAATAATAGGGTTTACTCTATAAAGAGTTTCATATGGAGACATATAAATGTTATTATGAGTAGTGGTATTATACCGCCACTTAGCTGAGCCAAGCCATTGCCAAGTAGCAAGTTTGTCGCTACAAAAATACATTAATTATTGTTCAAGTTTGATTTAGTCTTTAAGTTTGGCCATCAGTTTCTGGATAGTAGACAATACTATATTGTAGATTTACTTGTACTAGTGTCAAGAGTTCCTTCCATACATTACTGGTGAAAATTTTATCCCTGTTAGAGGTGATGGTATCAGGTTTGCCATGAAGTTTTCCCTTAGCCACCTGGATTGCAGAAAAAGGATGACTGAGCTTGATAAAGTGACCATACTTAGTCAATCTTTCAACAACCACCAGAACACTGTCAGAACCATTAGAAACTGGTAATATTTCAATAAAATTCATGGTGATTTGCCTCCAAGAATGAGGGGGTATAGGTAATGGTTGCAATAATCTTGGAGATAAGCAATGCTGCTACTTGTTTCTTTCACACACCTCACATGACTTGAAATATTCAGTAATATCATTCTTCATTGATGGTCAGAACAAAGATAGAACCCTTCTAATGGTGGTTGTTTTCCTTGAGTGGCCTCCCACTGCAGAAACATGCATAAAAGGCAGTAGCCCCTTTCTTATATCTCAAGTCTTGCCCATTACTATCTTATACCCCTTTTTCAGTAGTCAATGGGAACATTTATACTTAGAAACTTGTTGAGAATCCAAAATTAGTTTACTATTTTATTCCTGGAGTATGCATCATCTTTATAACTTTTCTCAATTTGCAAGATCCACAATGGCACCAGTGAATTACTAGTACTATTGACTGTGCTTCAAATAAGAGTACACTCAAAAATAGCTTGAAGTTCCAACACATCTGGTTCAGGACCAATGCCTGTAGAATAAGAAGAAGGGTAGAGTAAAGCTTGCCTAGAAAGAGCATCAACAACTGCCTTGGATTTCCCAAGCTTATACTAATCTCAAAGTTTAAACCTGATAAATTTTTGGTGATCCATTTATGGTGTAAAGCATGAGTGAGATTTTGCTCAATTAGGTATTTGGAACTTTGATGATCCGTTATAATGATGAAATGATGCCCTACCAAGTAGTGATTCCATTTATCAATGGTCATGATAACAATTAGGAGCTCCTTCATATGTAGACATCCCTGTATTTCTAGGACAAAATGCTTTACTAAGAAAGGATATAGGCCTCTAATCTTGCATTAGAACTACCCCCATGCCAACATCTGATGCATCATTTTTCACAATAAAATCCTTGTTAAATTTTGGGAGTTTAAGAATATGAGCTGTAGTCATAACAATTTTCAGTTCCTGAAATGCAGCAGTGGCTTTAGGGGTTTGCAAATAACTCCATATTTGGATATAAATCTTCTGTAGTATCAGAAGTCCCAAAAAACCTCTCAACTCCTAAATAGTTTTGGGAACAAGCCCAACCCTGATGCATTCAATATTCCGTTGATCAACTGCCCCTTCCCCCAAAATAATGTGACCAAAGCAGTCCACTTCTAAAGCAGCAAAAATGCAATTTGATAATTTAGCTTTCAACTAGTGATTCCTAGTATGTCTGATATGTACAATCTTTAAATGCTTCTGGTGATGATCCAATGATTTGTTGTAGACTAATATGTTATCAAAGAAGATAAGTACAAATTTTCTTAAGTGCTTTTCAAAATTTGGTTCGTAAGAGATTGGAGTGTAGAAGGAGCATTAGTCAAACCAAATGACATAACCATGAACTCATAATCAGCACCGCCGATCTGTGAATCGGTGTGAGCTCTTTCCTATGATTTGATTTCCCGGAAACTTAGAGCATCTTTGTTTTCTGTTTGAACTGTACAGATGAAAGTGAATTCACACGCCGTCGCGTCAATCGGAGGTCATTCACGTAGTTAACAAAGCATGCGGTTCGTCACTTCGTCTACTAGCGTCTCTGCGCGCTCTAAGCGACACGCGCCATGACATAACTACTTTACGCTTCTTCATCATCTGCTAGGATAAGGGGTTTATTCATTTTCTTTCTCTTTTATTTTACTTTTTAGTTTTATTTTTTAGTTTTAAAGGGATATGTGGTTGTTATTGAGGATTTATATATGCAAAATTACCTTTGGCTAAATAATTGAGTATCCTTGCCTATTTGTTTGTCATGTCCCTCTTAACCCTTATTTAGCATGATAGGCTTTGAAAGTTTAGTTCATGCATTATGCTGCAAGTTAATGATATTATACCTGTCAAAATAGTTTGGATACTTTTGTATATGTCCTTAGGAATCTTTCTATGTATCTCTTTTTATGTAGTACCACCGAGACAGAGAATTAGTACGGTTATGTTGGAAAATTTTATGTAATCTCATTCAAATGGCCACATAAATCATAAGATGATCGTTTTATGCGTGACATTGAATTTACCCAATCATGTATTTTTTATTGCTTTTATTAAGGGTTGTGGAACCATGAACAATCATCCCATCTACATAGATGATTTTGTCTAAAAATAAAAATGAGATATATGATTGTTGGTTGTATTAATTTAATATCATTATTTGTTAAATGCAAATAATAAATAACTTGGCATAAAATTAAATTATAAGTTTTATCAAAAAATTTATATGATAATAACCTAAAATTAATATTCACGCGTAATTTTATAATTAACAATAATCAATCCATAATTTAATCGAAACTGAAATAAACAGATGTGAAGTACAATCGAATCAAATTCTAATCCGAACCGGCCCCCCTTCTTTCTCTCCTCACCCAGAATACTCCCCCCCACGCTTTCTTCTCCCCCCAGTTCCAGATCTGCCGCCGTGGAGGCTTTGGCCGGCGCCTCTCGCCGTCTGGAGGTGACCTCCCCTCCCCCTCTCCTCCTAAACTAATAAAACTCAGAACCACCCCTCCTTAACCTCTCAAAGGCGGACCTTTTTCAACTCCGAACCATTATGGCATCTTCCCGGCACCCGCCGCCCGTTGTGTGACCAGATCCGCGCGGATCTGAAACCTTTCACACAGGGGCGAGGCTTGACGGAGTCCGGTCCATTTTTCGGCTTGACGTCACCGGAAATCCAGATCCAGAGCTCTGCTGCTCTTATCAGTCCAACGAGATGCCGGCACATCGAGGAGAGGGAGGAGAAAGTCTAGCCGGAGAGATAGAGGGGAAGTCAGCCGCGATGCCACGCGGCACCCACTCCCGCACGCGCCTCTGGGCAGAGCCCCTGTGCGTTGGTGACGCGCAGCTCTGCCGAGGAGCGTGTCTCATGCGCCAAGCGCCGCGCGTGCGGCCTAAGCGACGCCGCGCCGGAGTTTCTTCAGCAAACGGCCTCTTCCTGTCTGAAAATGGTCTATTTTCCTAATTTTTTAAATTTTTTTTTCTTTTTAATACTAGGGTGTGCTTTGCAATGGGTTTTTTTGCTCAAATATTGGTCACGTATGTTGTCTGCCAATTCCTTGCTTTTTCCAACGGGTACTAGTTTGGTAGGTTGGCTTTCGATCTGATGTTATATATGTACAGGAGAAATCCAAGTCGGTTTGTAGTATTTCTACTTACTTTCCGACGATTTCATTTAAATCAGATTTGTAGACAGAAGGGATTGGATCATTACTTGGATTATCCACTCTGGTTCGCATTAGGTATCATACGGATGCCCTGATTCTCTAGAAGCAACCCTCAAGGTCTCCTACTGGCCCTAGGGGGTATCATCAACGTTTAAAGAGACTGACCTAGAAGCGACTTGAGTTTTAGGGGATCGTTCGATATCACTATCAGTCTGCAGTCAGACAGTTCGATCCGGACTAGTCGAAAGAGCCACTGATGGCGATTATATTTCACAATCTAATATTCCCCTTGTATTTTTCTCTATTTTTAGGTAGGATTTAGATGGGTTATTACCTGCTCTTAGTACTTTTCGTTTTTTTTCTATAACTCTCTTTGTAATCGCACTAGTTGCCTCCTTTTTTGGGAGTTACCTGTATTTATTTTTCTGTTATTTACGGTCTGGGGATGCCAAATATAAATTTTCTCTACTGATTTCTTGGTGGTTTAGCAAAAACAAAAATTCTAATCTTAACCAACCCTACAAACATAATTTACCCAATATTACTTTAACCCAATCCAAACCGACCCAATAAATAGACTCTACCGTCTCAACCCAAAACATAAATCCGACCGGTCGACCCAAATTAACACCACTAGGTCTTTCCCACGAGGGATTTAATTAAGTTGAGTAACTAGACTTTCTCAGATTCGTTGTGGTTCACACAATCAAATTCACGAATCTTCTCTACAGCCCCAAACGCCATAACACACAAAAAGATCAAGCTAAAACCGAACTCCTCCTATGGCTTCAACTTCGCCTGCCCTTCCGTCCATGTAATGAGGCCCTAAAAGCAACGCATCATTTCAGAGAATTCCGAAGGAAGAAATTACACACAATCAGCATACTGTTATCCTTCTGTGTTCTGCTCCGTTCCATGGCTGATGTGATTGGATTGTGCTCAAAGTCAGTGGTTTTCTCGTCGCTTTCTGCATCATTGAGCTCCTCACACCCGCCTACACAGAGATTTTGCAAAAGGGTCATCTCATTTTCACTCTCTTCGCCATTTGCCTATGATTTTGCTTCCCCAATTGCCTTCAATCCCCGCAGAAATTGGACATCTTTGAAGGTAAGGACTCGGGCTTTTGGAGACTTTAGTTTCATTTGTTCCATGCATTCATTTGTTTCCTGGTCTGCAATTTTGCTGAACATTATCTTGAAAGCACCACACTTTCACATAAACCTATGCTGCAGTGTAGTTGAGTACAACGTCAATTTTCTTTTGAAGGGTTTCTAAGGCGCTGTGTCTACACGATGCTGAGATATAGCTGAACCACATAATGGTTGTTGTTGATAGTTGTACCACATTGTTGATACCTGTACCACATTTTATATGGGTTTGATGGCTTTAGTGCTCACATTTCTACTCAGAAATGTGCCTCTTGGACCCTTGGCATCTGGATACTAAATTTCTTGAATAACTGTTAGTGCACGTTTTCTTTGAATCGCTACTTTCTTCTTTTACTGTGGCAGGCTAGGAGGAATAGCTAAGTAGTAAGATTCAACCAAAACTGCACTTTTATGCTGTCTGTTAGTGGTGTTTGATAAAACAAGTGTGTTGTTGGACTGTATTTATGTTAGTCAGAAATAACTTACGGAAGGGTAGATAATCGTTGACTTCAGAGTGCATTTGTTAAATTCTGTTATCCAAAAGAACCTGTCTGCACCTCTTGCATTTCTTTCTTTCCTGTAGTGTGATAAAGTTCAATGATTTTTTTATAGGTGCAGGCTGCCATTACTGAAACAGACCAGCCGAAGTGGTGGGAAAGGGATGCAGGGCCGAATATGATTGATATTCACTCCACGCACGAATTCCTAAACGCTTTAAGTCAGGCTGGTGAGAGGCTAGTCATTGTTGAATTTTATGGAACATGGTGCGCTTCTTGTCGAGCACTATTTCCAAAGGTAAATCATGTGTGGAATTATTGTTTGTTTGATTTTTCAGCATCTTAAGCAAGAATTTTATTGGATTCTTTTGTCTATTACTCTAAATTTCTTGATTTCTTGTGTTAGCTATAAATGCAGTAACAAACAAAATACTTAAGCTCCGCCTTGTTTTGACATTTGAATGGAAACTGGTTGTATCGATAGTTCCTTGAGCCATTTATAAAGAAGGTCTCGTACTATAAGTTCTGTAAGGCCAGTAATTTATTAAGGAAATTTTGCACTACCTCTGTTCCACATGAAGAGTCTTGTTTGAGTTGTTTTTCCTACACCTATTTTAGTTTAGAATACAGGAAAACCGGACGAGTAGATCTTTTTCAAAGCCATGAAGGAATTTGTATAAGCCGATCTGAGGCAAGTAGGCCACATATATTCTTGAACACTGGGAGTGGGAGCGTTTCCATATTTGCCCTGATTTTGATCATCAACTACTTGATTTTTCCTTTTGTTTAAAAGCAATCTGGGGATATAAGGTTATATATCAGTGGGGACACAAAATGTCGTGGTTGTCCCATAGAGTCCAGAGAGTATGAATTACTATTTGCAATGCTGCATGTTTGTGGAATTAATAGCGAATTAATCCTTGGTTATTTTAGTTTAGCCTGACTACCTGTGTGTGTGCACATCCTAGTGATCATTCTTGACAGAAGTTTCATTTTTTACATTTGTTGAAAGTGTGTAAAGTGACTCGTATTTGTTTTTTTCATTCAGCTATGCAGGACAGCTCAGGAAAATCCAGATATATTGTTCCTGAAAGTGAATTTTGATGAAAATAAGCCCATGTGCAAGAATTTGAATGTCAAGGTTCTCCCTTATTTCCACTTCTACCGTGGAGCAGACGGGCAATTGGAATCATTCTCTTGTTCTCTTGTTAAAGTAAGCCAATTCATTTCGACCAAAATATTCATTGTTTGACCTGATTTTACTTGGCAAAACAGTTTCAGAAAATAAAGGATGCCATCATGCTTCATAACACAGCTCGTTGCAGCATCGGTCCTCCTATAGGCGTTGGAGATATAAATCTCGACAGCGTTTCTAAGCCAAAGGATACACTCGCGGGATCTTCAAAGTAGTGAAACACACCGTGTCAGTGTATATGTATTCTTTGTGTATATTTGCAATTATTTTAACGCAAGAGGACATGATTCAAAGTGTAGCACTCCAGCTGCAATTTTGTTGGTAGCTTTCTGCTAATAGATCCCTCATTCGGATACAAGTATATCCGTCTATTACAAAGACATCAGAAATTTATACCTTTGAATGTATAAATTATTTAGGCAAGCGACTTCGGTGCCCTAAATTGTTGTTGTCGTTCATCTTTGATCCAAGGACTGAATCCCTTCCTCATGACATTTAAACTAAGATTGAAAATTCTAAAAAGATACCCATTTGTTGTGAAATTTACTACAATCAAACTTTTTAATAAAAAAATACTTTCACAAATTAAATTCTGAATTTAACTAAACTAAGAGTTATATGCAAAAAAATGGTAAATTGAACTAAATTTTATCAAATCAATTTTTGAATGAACTTTTTTCAAAGATATATTTATTTGAATGAACCTCATGTCCCATATGAATATGCATCTTGACTATTCATTTAGTCAAACTTACTTAACTTTGACCTTAAAATTCAATTGGCATACGATAATATAATATTATCGTATTTGATCTTGTTTGATTTGTAGCATCATATACTTTTAAAATATCAAAATTTTATAGCTTGTATTTTAACACAATTAGTGATATTATTAATTATTAAAGATTTTCTGAGTCAATTAATAAAAGTCAAAGTATGCAGATTAAGTTGGACGGATGAAATTATATAATTTAAGACTCAGTAATCTAATGATATATTAATAACATTTAAATGACTATATTTAGTATTTGTTATTATAATAGTGGAAAATGGATGCGGAATTGAGGATAATTTTATTTTCCAAAATAGGATTAGTTCTTGAGACTTTGATAATCGTCACTAACTCAATCATGATATCGTAACCTTGACGGGAAAGGCAAAACCGCGGAACCTTCAAACTTATCCCCAATTCACTCAAACCTTTCCCCTTTTTCCTTTCCCATTCCTCTTTGCCGCCTTTTCAAGTCTGTTTACACTTCTGCAAAAACAACTAGGAATAGAATTCAAAGGATTGACTTTCCGTTGTCGGAAAAACAAAATTTCTCTGTATCCAATTTGGTTTTGAATTCAGACCGGACGCTATATATACACGGCCGACGACACAGGTGAAAACCTTATTTTCGTTTTATTCATAAATTTGTTTTCGTCTGTCGTTGGTTGGTATATATGAAGAAATCAGAAGCAGAAGCTTTGGAGAAGAAGATGTACCCTGTCGGGGTCGAGCATTACACGTTGTACGAGGAGATCGGCGTCGGAGGCACGGCGGCGGTTCACCGGGCTCTCTGCGTCCCGCTGAACGAGATCGTCGCCATTAAAATCCTCGACCTGGAACGCGAGAGATGCGATCTGAACAACGTAAGCAGAGAGGCCCAGACCATGGTTCTGGTTGATCATCCGAACGTTGTCAAATCGCACTGCTCCTTCGTCCACGACCATTCTCTCTGGGTGATCATGCCATTCATGGCCGGAGGTTCTTGTCAGCACATCCTGAAGGCCGCGCATACCGCAGGATTCGAGGAGGTCGTTATCGCAACTGTATTGCGTGAAACCTTAAAGGCATTGGATTATCTGCACAACCATGGTTTCATACATCGTGATGTTAAGGCAGGGAATATTCTGATTGATTCCCGCGGAGGAATCAAACTCGGGGATCTCGGCGTGTCGGCTTGCTTATTCGACTCCGGTGATAGACAGCGTTCGAGAAATACATTTGTTGGAACTCCTTGTTGGATGGCGCCTGAGGTGATGGAGCAGGTGACAGGCTATGATTACAAGGCCGATATCTGGTCGTTTGGCATCACGGCCTTGGAGCTAGCACACGGCCACGCCCCGTTCTCTAAGTATCCTCCGGTCAAGGTTCTGCTCATGACATTGCAGAACGCCCCGCCCGGCCTTGATTATGAGAGCGACAAGAAGTTTTCAAGGTCTTTCAGGCAGATGATCTCGACTTGTTTGGTGAAGGATCCTACAAAAAGGCCTTCTGCTAAGAAGCTGCTCAAGCATTCTTTCTTCAAGCAAGCTAGGTCGAGTGATTATATTTATAGAACGCTGTTGGAGGGGCTCCCGGCCGGGCTCGGTGATCGGGTTCAGGCGCTGAAGAGAAGGGAAGAAGATATGGTGAAGCAGCAGAAAATGCCTGATGGGAAGAAGGAAGAGATTTCGCTCAAGGAATATAAACGGGGGATTAGCGATTGGAATTTCGATCTTGAATTTGTCAAAGCTCAGGCTTCGCTCATCCAAGACGAGGAAGTCATAGCTGAAGAGCTACCAGGATATCAGCGACAAATGTCTTCCGCCAGCAATTATTCAGAGCTTCCTTCTGATGTTGATGAGTCCATTGATCATGCTGTGCTTCCCGAGGCTGGTGATGAAGTTGATGATAAGGCAAAATGTCCGGTTGTTCAGACAAAGGGGCGGTTCAAGGTCACATCAGAGAAGGTCGACTTTGAAAAGGTATCTCCATCTACCTCGATTTTACATGGTGTAGCTTCTGCACCGCCGAATCAGGTTTACCTAATGCTGCAAGGTATTTTGAAAGATAATGTACATCAAAGGGAGAGTATATTGAGTGCAATGAAGCAGCTGTCGTGTGGTGGAGAGATGGCGGCGCTGACAAGTTTGACAGAGAAATCTTTGCTGGAGGCGGCGCATGATCGGGAAAAGGAGCTGATTCGCGAGGTTACCGATCTTCAGACAAGGCTTATGGCTGTCCAGGAAGAGCTTCAAAAGGTGAAGAGCGAGCCTAAAATATGAACCAGCAAGTACATATATATGCTAACTTAGATGTATAATTGTTTCTGGTTTGTGGAGATAAATGAGTTTTAAACATTTTTTTCTTGTTGTATATCATGTCTTTTTAGTCTTCAAGCATTCAGTTAAAGAAAATACTTGTTATATTCCTCTCCCCAAAAGAAAATATGAGTTATAAGTGAAAAAAATATATATAAGTGATTCAGTTATGCATATGCACGATTCCTAATAACTTATTTGGAATAAGTTTTTAGAAATCGTGAATATGGATAAATCATGATCAGCACACTACAAAAATAAAGTAAAATGATGTTTCCAACAGAAAAATACACTAAATCAAAGATACAAACACTAAACAATTTGCTAGAGTTTGCTGTTCAAATGAGAGGCTGTCTTCTGATCAAATAAAAATGAACAACATAAATGAAGTTCAATACTTTGGAACATTCTAGTAATTAACAATTTCTATACTAAACTTTTTGTGGTGGGGGTGTACAAAAAATGCTTAACTGAATCACTTAACTTTAGGTATGTTAAGTACTGGTTCTCATGCTTTATAAGTTTCTCCTTCTTATAATCGTACCCAACTACCCCAAATTTGGTCGACAAGAGAATCAGATAGCGTCCATTATTCACAAATTTGAGAGGTATTGGGAACAGTGTAAGAAAGTCATGGTCGAGACAGAATAATCTAGTACACGATTCTCGAATTCCATATTCTTTCATCACCCACAATGCATGACGATCACAATAACGTTCACTGCAACCAGACATATATTGAGCAACAATGCAAAGGCAACCATCCAATTCTAATAGTCCACGGGAATACTTATACTTGGAGCATTCAATGGGTAAAGTAATTTCATTAAACTTGTCTAAAGAGAAATCAAAAGTAATAATGCTTTCATCTGAATGGCCACCAACTAAGTGAAGTGAACTAGTATCCGGCACAAAAACCTTACTATAATTGAAATTAAGTATTGGTTGTTTATTATCGTCATTGATAATCTTTTTCCAAGAACCATTCCGATAACTACAAACCTCACAATCATAATTTCCAGTTGAATAAGAAGATTTGTGAAATACTCAGAAAGTTGACCCCTAATTTCAACGGTTTTACGCATATTAGCAGCGCTTTCTTATGATAAGGTAGCGCCCTCTAAGTGGCCGTTGAAAGCTTATGATAAGAGGCGCTGAAAGGCCAAATAGAGGGACCCGCTATGTACACGTTGGCAATGATGACTTGCAATGATGACTCGGCATTCCACTTATTCTGCAGCCACCAAGATTGACCAAACTCTTTCGGCGGATCATAAAAGCGCTGTTACGCTCAAATATTGAAAAATTAAAAAATAGGGAATTGAAATTTTTGAATTTCAAATATCCCCAATTTTTGAATTATTTTATTGATATACATAAATAAATGGGCAATGAAATAAAAAATTACAGAAATAAATTAAAAATTAAAAATATATTAATAATCAAGAATGTTACACCAATGTCATAACACTAATCCTTATACTATACTAAACTAAACTAAACTAAACTACACTAATCCTATCATCCTATACTAAACTAAACTCTTCTTGAAGATTTGCGGAAACGTCGACCTATTTCAAAACACCCATTAAACATGAATCAGAACCACAAATCATCTCCATGAACTGAGCACAGTAAGCACAAATTTGCCAACTGAGCACAATATTTCCATGACTTGAACAAAATTTCAACCAAATCAGAGGAAAAGACCATCCAGAAAGGAAACAAATCTCATACTTCAATCTATAATCACGAAAAAGTAGAGCATACTGCAGCTGATAAGTTATGAATCAAAATAGGCATGAATCACCAACAGAGCTAGAGCTTCTAAATGCAAAGAAGACTTAGACTCGAGGGAAACTAAAACTACATGAAACGCGATGAACATCAAACTAAACGAGCTAAACGACAAGCAAACTTCAAACTCCAACTGACTAAACCAAGATTCCAGCAGATTCAACAAACAGAGCACATAAACAACACATGCACATATTCAAAACCGCATACAAACAATCGAGAATGCAAAAAGATTCATATTTTTCACTCGAATTGGGGGGGGGGGGGGGACGACAACTAAACAATTAATTGAGAGTTGACAGAATATAATACTTACGTTTTAGCAGCCTGCCTGCCTTTTCCAATTAAAGTGTCAAGGTACCTCTACAATAATTTCCACAAGAGATCAACATAAGTTTTTGCTTTCCAATAACAAAGAAATAGAAGGCAAAACAGAAACCAAACACATATTTGATTTCATAAATCTGTCAAAGATTAGCTTTAACACATGTACCACTTTGTTTATAGCACATGTGTACTACCCATTCCCCAGTCTCCCGCACTGCTCAAGTAATCATACACAGCTAAATAGCTAAGTATAACATGCCCTTTTTCTCATACCTCTAAGTATAGCATGACCTCTATTTTATTTATACATTCTTTCAACATGCTGCAATAATTCTAGGTATGCTAGGTCTGCTTATCTTTACTTATTCCTACTAAATTGCATTATGCACAAAACAAGCAAACTCTAATATAAGGGTTTAAACTCACATGTGAAACACCAGAAGGTTCAGCCATGTACAATTGTGGACCATCTCTGTCATAACAGCAATAAGCATTCTCGTAAGATTCGATTTTAAATGCAGCAAACAGTTTAGTAGCCTTCTATAAGCTCTTACCAACAACAAAAACCTAGCAAAAGTCCAAACCAACCAAAACAATCTTTTTTAAATTCAAAATAGCAAATAGCCTCTAGTTCGATCCCCACATATGGCCCTAATTACCAAGAAACGACCATATGGCACAAAAGCTGGCCAACTAGAGATTATATGCAACACATTACGGATTCACAAACCACATCCTAAACTTCTTGCTTTGAAAAAAACCTGGTAATTCAGAATCTCACATTAGATAACTGATTGAGAAACTTTACCGTGTTTGATCCTCAGAAGAGAACATCAGAAAAACAAACGAAGCTCAAGCCAAACCCTTTACCCAAAAACCTGAAATTTACCATCATCAAACATATTTATATCAATAAAACCTTAAATCGAACACCTAAAATCAGCAAAAAAAAAGGATTTTCCATTGGTTCCTTTAGTACCTTTGCCTTCCGGATCAGCAGAATATGCTAAGAATATTGCTTGCATCCATCTTAACCAATAAACCCTAAATCTCTTGTTCTCAGCCAGCCATGGAAACAATGGTCTCCGTCTAGGCTTCACTCTTCCCAAGAAGTCGACGAATTTCGTCGTGAAAGTCGAGAGAATCTCACCACACGCCGCCGGGTGAGCCTTGACCACCTCGTTCGATGGCGAGAATGTTCGCCATCTATTTGGACAAGGACTGCAGCTTCACAATCCAGAGCTACCAGTTGAAGTACAAGAATAAGATCACCGGTGTGATTTCTTACCAGAAGCCCGGAAGTTTGACCGGCGTGCAGGTCAAGATCCTGTTCATCTGGCTGGGGATCGGAGAAGTCTCCGTCGACGGCGGCGATATGGACTTCTCCGTCGGGATTGCGTGGGCTGATTTTCCGGTGGACGAGTTTACGAGAGTCCGCAATGCGCTGCGGGTTTTACTGCGCCACCACAAACGCCGCCGTTGACACTGACTCGAAGAAATCGGAGAGCTTTCTCTTGCAGGTGGGAGCCCTCACCGGAGGAGCCTTCCTCGGCACCGTGTGGTGAAAAAGGGAAAGATCTGAAGAATATATGAGGGTTTAGCGATTCACAGCCTTATCCTTTGCTTATATATATAGAAGGAAATTTTAACGGCTGAGATTTACTTGAAGAAGTTGATTGACGGTTCAGATTAATTAAAAATAATACATGTTTATGGTAATTTTTTTTCTAATTAATACTTAGTTTATTATTATTACACAAATACAAGTAAATTAATTTTATAATCTATGTAACTGTATAGTAACTTATACACATATTATTAAATTATACATTATTAATATAAATTAAACACAATTTATTATTGCTTAATATATTTAATTACTCAAAAGGTTCACAACATAATTATGTAAAATATAAAGAATATTAATAACTAATTTTCAATTAAACAAATTATAACTCTTTATCACTATATATCTTCAAACTTTTATTTTTTAAATTAAAATTAGTTATTGTATAATGTAATAGATATTGTTTTTACACTACATAAAAAATTGTGTGAAAATTAAAGTAATGAATGAAATCTGGCGAGTACATAAAAGAAGTTGTAGAGTTGAACTAATTATAGTTAGCGAAACCCCCAGACCCCCGACTCGCTGACGGTAGCGTCTATTACGGCATTCAAGGCATATACCAACAGTCTTAGTAGTGCTTCTCATGTTCTTGCTATTAGAATTCTCACTACACGTACCTTTCATCGAGTCAATACCAAAGCAGATTCACACCAAAAGTGTCTTATGCATTGTAAAATTAACATATCATCAAATTATTCATGTTTGAGAGTCAAAATATGATGTTTTATGACATATTCAAATTTTTACTCAACTGAACACATTCATATTAATGTTTTTCATGAACTTAATGTTATAATGTCTCAAAACACTCATGTATACTTAATTTCATTTAGTAATAGAAATAAATTGATCAAAACTAAGGTTGAAATACGACTCCAAAGTATATATACTTATCTACATGTTATAGTCTTAGTAGTGTTTCTCAGGTTCCTGCTACTAAAATTCTCACTACACGTACCTTTCATCGACTTTGGTCCACCAAGTCAAACTTTCAAATTGATTGTCATTTTAATCACACCAAGAAACCATCGTATGATAATAAAATTATCATAATCATAAAAAAACTAGTATAAAAGTCAAAACTTGATGTTTCATGACATTTGTTCACATATTTATAAAACTAAACATTCATATCAGTGATATTTCATGGATTTTATGTTGTAATATCATAGAAACACTCAAACATACTTAATTTCATTCAGTAATGGAAATAAATTGATCACGACTATGGTTGAAATATGACTCCAAAGTATATATACTTAACTACATGTTATAGTTTTAGTAGTGATTCTCAGGTTCTTGCTACTACAGTTCTCACTACACGTACCTTTCTTGGAGCCAACACCAATGTAAATTTACACAGAAAGTGTCATATACATTATAAATTAACATAAATCATTAAAAAAATAAAGTTTAAAAATCAAAATTTGATAATTAATGACATTTTTCAAATTGTTAAACCAATAGCAACAGTGCGTTCTTGCTTTGAATGCCTAGAGTAACAGTGCATTGTTGCTTTGAATGCCTAAAATTTTATTATTTTAATCACATCAAGAAACAATCGTATAATAATAAAATAATCTCATAAAAAACTAGTTTAAATTGAAAATTAAATGTTTTATGACATTTTTCAAATTTTTATACCAAGTGCAACAGTTAAATGTTGCTATGTATACCATAAATTTTATATGAATTGGGTCCCACCAATCAAACTTTCAGTTCATGTGATATTTTAATCATACGAACAAAATATCATATACAAAGTAAAATTATCATAATCATAAAAAACTAGTTTAAAAATTAAATTTTGATATTTTTAAAAATTTTACACCAATTGCAGCAGTTAATTGTTACTATATATACGAAGAGTATATATGAATTACCTTCATTCATTGTAAAACCACCAATCTTAGCTACCCCCCTTCTCTGGCTTCAATGCTGCTGAAAATCTCTCTCTGTTCGATCGAGGCATATATATGTATACTCCTTTTTTGTGTTTTTTTTTTGCACTCTGTGGTAGGTGAGTGCATTCAATGCAGATGTAGCAGCGCTTTTATTATTGTTTCGTTGCAACAGAGAAGCAAAATTATTTAGGTCCCACAACATCACAAATTTAAAATTTTATTTATTATCATTCAGGTCGAAAGCAGCAACTCGCTGCTGCCATTTTGGCCACCAGATCAATGGACTTTAAATTAGTCAGACAAATACAAAGAGCCCAACCCAATAGCATGCCAACAACCCAGAATTAATGGGCTAAAATATGAGCCCAGGTACAGTCAGCAAACATTTCAACGCTACATGAATAAAACGGTGAAACGTCTGTGGGGTCTATCACAAAATTTAACGTGGACTTTAGTCAAAATGCCATGTCACCAATTATTTCAGCGAAATTTTTAAAGGCGTTGAAACACTGGTCCCCTCGTCTGTGGGGTCTATCACAAAATTTAACGCGGACTTATTCAAAATGCCATGTCACCAATTATTTCAGCGAAAGTTTTAAAGGCATTGAAACACTGGTCCCCTCGTCTGGCTATTTCAGCGCTCTTTAATAATAGCGGTGAAATTCACTCAGTCAACTTCCAAAATTCATTGACCAGCACAGTTTTTAGCGCTGAAACTCGTTCCCTTCAACGCTTTTATGCCCTTTTTTCAGCGGAATTCAATAATAGCGGTGAAAAATCGCCTCAACTTTCTGATAGTTATACCTTGAGTATTTTAAAATCGTCATTAGCTGCAACATGCCCAAAAAAATATGAGGAGTAACCAAATAGGGACCATTCAACGCCTCATACTTCACTCCAATGCTCCGTCGATCTCCCGTTAGTGGGTTCCAAAGAATGATATGACCATCTCGCTTCGGTTTCTGAGGGAAATACATCAAGCATAGAATTCCTAAACAACAATCCACGATAGAATACCGGCCCTTCTCTTGTAATGCCGAATGGATAGATTTCGCTACATTTGGATTAAATTTGGTTGAATCTAACCCCATTACGTGGATATCAGTCACCTCCTTTCTCCAATTCGTCGAACAAAGAATGAGACGGCTACACGTTTTTCTCTTGATTGATAAATCAGTATGTTTTCTTCTGAAATCGAGGCTGTCGATCAAATCCCGATGAACCTTTGACAACCTGCGAAATTTAGAGACGAACTCGGCCGGCACTCTCAATAATATTTCAAACACTAGATCATCTGCAATATTATAAGCACCTCGTGATGGAGATGATCCAGTGAATAAGTTTTCAGTAACTTCAACAACTTTTGATGGAGATGACTTGACAACAATCCTTCAGCAGATTCATCTGAAATTTGTACCCCATTACGTGGTAAAGTTTCTTTTGGCGAAGACGATCCAGTGAATAAATCTTCTGCAACTTTTGATGAAGATGACTCGATCAATAAATCCTTTGAAATTTCAGCAGATTGTGATGGAGCTTCTTCAAAAATTTCGACGAATCTTGATGAAAATTCTGCAGGATTTCCAACTGATCCAATGAATAAATCTTCGGGAGCTTTGTCGGCTCCTGAGGAAGATGATCCAATTCTGAAACAACGGAACATACGCTTAACCAACATGATTCCTTCCGCAAATTTCAACAGGCTAAAGAAAGTACGTACGTAGGAGATCCAGTCGAAAGGTTTTTTAAATGGCGTGGCTACTGATACAATTATAAATATAGAATCCGAATCAAATACTATATTCTTTGTCTCAAGTCTTTTCATCTTACTCTTCTTCTTTTCCTTTTTAAATGGAAAGATATTTATAGATATATTTAAAACAGAATGATGTTTGCTTACTTGTATTTTTCTCAAAATTTTAAAATATCTTTTTTTCTTTACCACAAAATAACACGTCATCTTAAAAGTTTCCTAATTTAAATAATTGATTAAAATTATTTTTCTTTAATATTATGCAATTAAAATTCCTTAATTAAAAATTGCTTAATATTATTATGCTCCTAAAATTTAAGGTAACAAATCCCCACCATATAAACAATAATTCCTTAATTTAAACTTTTCCTCCAAAAATATAATAAGAGCATCTCCAATGTTATGGATGTCATCCATGTTTTCAGGTGACAAATGTCATGATATTATAGAACTTTAAAGTGACATAAGCACATAATTTTTGAATGTTGACATTCTAATTTTTTTTTATCTCCAATGCAAACTTCTCTTTGGACATGTTAATTAATATTTTAACCATTAACTTATATTTATTCAAAACACTCATTTCAAATAAAACTGAAAGTAGTGATATTTGTTTATAATGTTAATTAACAGTTAATACAAAATAATTTATAACATACTATTAACATCCAAGTAATTTTAAAATTTAGCATTTGAAATCCAATTTCAACTAAATTCAAAATTTTATAAGCAAAATATAACTAGAATATGTTTAGAAGTCATTACTATAATTTAGAAGTCGTTACTACAATTTTATTTAGAATAAATTGACAATTATATTCAAGTAGCATATACATAAAAAGTGAAATTTATACTAACCATGTTTTATGAGATAAAGTATATTAGATTTTTGAATAATTTATATTTGGATGAATTCATAAGAAAAGGAAAGCTTTTGATAATTAATGTCAAATTTAATATAAGACAATGTCAAGTTGAGTGTCAAGAAGTAGAAGTTCTCATTGAAATTGTCTCTTGAAAATTTTAACACATATGATCGACTATATTAAATGAGGATTGCATTGGAGACATGATTTTGTATAGAAAGTCTATCATAATGACGTGTCAATCAAAATTTATTAAATTGACAATCACATTGGAGATGGTCTAACCACACACAAAATTTTTTTAGGTAATATTGATGTTTCGGATTAACGTGGATGATCATCGAATTATATTAAAAAGATTTTTACTTAAATTGGATTGAAATACATACAAAAATATTTAACTGAACTGAAAAGAACGGGAAAAATTTATAGATGTAATGAACTGAATTGAAATAATCACACTTTTTAAAAATTACTGAAAAGAAATCTATAGATCTATGTAAGAAAATAAATTAACATAGTAATAACAGATAATCTACTGAATTGAACTAAATTTAACTGAACTAAATTAAATAAACCGAGCTGAAATATATAAAAAATAACATGAACATATTATGCAGTTATTAACTAACATTATAAATTATTACGCACTATGCAATCTTAGATAAACGCCGTGTAATTACCAAAATGTGTAATCGACATAATCGGTTCATAAAATTTTATAAGGTAGTCTTGTGAGAGACCATATATATTATAAACCGGAGACTAAATAGTTAAAGTATGGATGAATAAAAACAAGAAGGTCTTTAATTGCAATTTTTGAAAATTACTATTCACGCGCATGTCGTGATCCGGCGAGGCCCGCCGAAAACGATGATCGGAAAATTAACAATAAACGGTTAAGCGGTTTTAGAGAATTGAAGACGTGAGAAGAAGGTGATTATTTCATTCATTAGGTAAAAACAAAATTACAGCAATTGATTCCCCACAATGAGAATACCCAAAACAGAATCTACCAAGTATAGATATATAGCTAACTGAATTCCAGCTAAGAAACAGTTGCTAGCTAACTGCCACTATCTGAGTCAACAAGCTCACGAAAAGACTATTATGCCCCACCCCTTACACTTATTCTCAGATGAACCTTTTATAAATTGCAGTTCAGCCCTCCATTCATAACATTCCATCCCTCTTAAATGGAAGCTGTCCTCAGCTTCATTTCAAAATTTAAAAGCAGGAAACTGTTGCTTGATGAAAGCAGCATCCTCCCAAGAGGCTTCATCCACACTGAGATCCTTCCACTTGATCAGCCATTGCACAAACACCTTGTTATCCCTAGTACCCAGTCTCCTTTCCAGAATTTGAACTGGCTCTAACCTAGGTATATCATCAATTTCAGACTCAGGAATAGGTATAGCAGAAGCTGGAATTGAGTCAACATGCTTCTTTAGAAGAGAAACATGGAAGATAGGATGCACTCTGCAACCAACAGGGAGCTACAGCTTATAAGCCACAACTCCAATTCTTTTAAGCACCTGAAATGGTCCAAAGAACTTTGGAGCCAACTTGAACCCTTGTCTAAGCATTACAGTCTGTTGTCTGTACTTCTGTAATTTGAGATATGCCCAATCTCCTTCTTCAAGCACCCTTTCACTCCTATGAACATCAGCAAACTGCTTCATACTAGCTTGAGCCACCTGAAGGTGTTTCTGCAATAATTGATTCACACTATCCCTTTGATACAAAAGATCTTGTGTTGCAGGAAAAGTGATATCAGAAAAAGGTCCTAAAGGCAAGGTTATAGGCTTAACTCCATACAATGCTTCATATGGAGACATCTGAGTACTGGTATGGACAGTAGTATTATACCACCATTCTGCAGAAGCTAGTCAAGAACTCCAAGACTCAGGTTTATCACTACAGAAACATCTGAGGTATTGCTCTAGTGTTTGATTTACTCTCTCACTTTGACCATCTGTCTCATGATGGTAGGCTATGCTAAACTGGAGTTTTACTTGCAGTAATGACATCAATTCCTTCCATACATTTCTTGTAAATATTTTGTCCCTGTCAGAAGTAATGGTATCTGGCACTCCATGCAACTTCCCAACTTCATCCAGATAGAGTTTGGCAATTTGGATGACAGTGAAAGGGTGGCTAAGTTTGACAAAGTGACTGTACTTAGTCAATCTATCTACTACCACCAAAATAGTGTCAAATCCCCTAGAAATTGGAAGCCTTTCAATAAAATCCATTGTTACCTGTCTCCATGCATGAGAAGGTATAGGTAGAGGCTGTAGTAACTCAAGGCTCAAACAATGTTCAGATTTATTTCTCTGGCAAACTTCACATTCCCTGATGTATTTGATCACTTGCTCCTTCATACTAGGCCAAAACAATAAAGACAGGACCCTCCTGATTGTTGCTGTTTGGCCTGAGTGATCACCAACTGTAGAAGCATGCATGGTACTCAAAATATCTTGTCTGATGTTGCCATTACTCCCAACCACCATTTTATGGCCTTTTTTCAGAATGCCATGAGAAAAAGTATACTCTTGATCAACAGCTGGATCTAAAATAAGTTTGCTAATTAAGTCTTGACAACAAAAGTCTCCTTCATAGCTTTTCTCCAACTGTAACATCCAAACAGGTAATATTGTAGAGGTCTCACTCTTGCCATGAGTCACAATGAGGGCACACTCAGAAAATGACAACACACTTCCTGAAATGTCATTGTTACAGTCCACTGCCTCTTCCACTTTATTGTCATTGCCAACCTTGCCATCATTCAGGCACTGTGTCATAGGCACCTCAGGAACAGTGTTATAAAATGAAGCATGCCTAGATAAAGCATCAGCAGCTGCATTGGACTTTCCAGTTTTATACTTAATTTAAAAATTAAGTCCCAGTAACTTAGTAATCCATTTATGTTGCAAAGCATGAGTTAATTTCTGCTCAATAAGGTATTTGAGACTTTGGTGGTCAGTTCTTATGATGAAATGATTCCCAACCAAGTAGTTTTTATATTTGTCAACAGCTAAAACCACATCTAATAACTCTTTTTCATAAGTAGATAAACCTCTATTCTGGGGAGAAAAAACTTTGCTGAGGAAAGCTATAGGTTGTTTATCTTGCATTAACACAGCCCCCATGCCTAGTTCTGAAGCACCAATTTCCACTATGAAATCCTTATTGAATTCAGGGAGCTTGAGCACAGGAGCAGTTGTCATAGTTTTCTTTAATTCTTGGAAAGCCTCAGTAGCTGCAACATACCATTTAAATGCATTTTTCCTTAGCAGAAGATGCAATGGCTTGCAAATAATTCCATACTTATCTATGAATCTTCTGTAGTATCCAGTAAGTCCCAAAAAGCCCCTTAATTCTTTAACATTTTGAGAAACTGGCCACTTCTCTATGCACTCTATCTTCTGATGGTCCATAGCAACTCCTTCCCCAGAAATAATGTGCCCCAAATAATCCACTTTCAGACTAGCAAGTGTACATTTTGACAGCTTGGCTTTTAACTGATGTTGGTCCAAAATTTCCAGAACACATTGCAAATGAACCTTATTTTGATCCGAATCTTTACTATAGACCAAAATATCGTCAAAGAAAACTAACACAAACTTTCTCAAATGAGGTATAAAAATTTGATTCATTAAAGATTGGAAAGTTGCCGGTGCATTAGTAAGGCCAAAAGGCATAACAACAAATTCATAATGCCCCTGATGAGTATAAAAAGCAGTTTTGTGAATATCACAATCCATAACTCTGATTTGATGATAACCAACCCTTAAATCCAACTTTGAAAAATACTTAGCACCAAATAATTCATCTAAAAGTTCATCAATCACTGGAATTGGATATCTGTCTTTGACTGTTACATGGTTTAGCTTCCTGTAATCAACACATAACCTCCATGTAACATCCTTCTTGTTGACTAAGATTGTTGGTGAAGAAAACTCACTATTGCTTTGCTGGATCACCTTATTGTCTAACATTTCCTTAACTTGCTTGTCAATTTCTGCCTTGTAAGCATATGGATACCTATATGGATTGAGTTTAAAAGGGGAAGCATCAGGTTCCAAAATTACTTTAATGATCAATTCGTCTCCTAGGAGGTAACTTAGTAGGTATGTTAAAAACATTTGGAAAGGATAGCAAAACCTGTTTGAGCTCTTCAGTGATTGGCATGTCTTGGATTTCTTCAACAAACAATTTCCTCTTAGCTACCTTCCCCTGAGTCTGATGGTTGTTAATAGCTTGAGCCCCAGCTATCCAGTGATGTGCCTCAATAGCTTGTGCTCTTGCCTTCCACTGTACTTCCTCAGTCTCAATAGCTTCACTCTTTCTTTTCCCACTTCCTAAACTCTCTTCCTTAATCTTGAGCTTACAACCACTTGTACTTCCCTCCAAAATCCAGAAACACCCATGGTTATAAATTGCCACTTTCTGTTTAGACCAATTGAAGGTGACAGGGTCAAACCTGTAAAGCCAATCAACACCAAGTATCATATCATGCCCTCCAAGCTCCATCACTTTCATGTCATGTACAAATTTGTGTTCCATTAACTTCCACCCCACCCTAGGACAAAGGGTAGATCGTTTAATAATGCTCCCATCTGCAATCTTCACAGCATAGGGCCTAGGTTTGAGTGTGCCAAGACCAACTTTATTATAGAAGGATCAATAAAGCTATCTGAAGCACCAGTGTCAAGTAGCATGCTAACCATAGTTCCATATAACAGACCATAGAAAGTCATGGTGTGTGGTTTTTCCTTGTCTGTACCACCATGTGCTCCCAATGGACTTGTAGGCCTCCTAACAGACTTGAGAGTAATTTCCTGTTCACTACCATCTTCCTCCAATAGAGCTAATATGCCTTTCTCATCATCCATAACTACTATTTCTCATGGCTCCAGTTGCTTCTCATTTCCAGTAAATTAGACTTCCCTGAGTATACATTTGTGACCTCAAGTGAAACCCTCTCCACATCTATAGCAGTGTATGTGTTCTCTCCTAAATTGCTGCAGTTCAGGTGAAATTCTTTTAAATTTATCTCCACTACCAGTCTTGTCTAACTGTCCCCCTTTCCAAGCTGCTTTCTCAAAATTCTTAGCATTAGGGATTTGGTGGAACCTAGACTGAGGACTAGGTGTAATATTCTTCCTTCTTCCAGACATATCAAGCTTTTTTTCTTCCCACATTGCTAACTCCACTGCCTCATACAAAGAAGTAGGTTTAAGCATCATAACCCCAGGCTTCAAATCTTCCTTCAAGCCACTGACAAAACTAGAAATAAAGTATTGCTCACTAAGGCTCAGGTTCAGCTCCACTAAAGCAGTTATAAACTCATCAAATTCCTCAATGTATGCCCTACCTGTGGTCTTTTGGATATAATCTTTCAAGGTGACAGGTGCAAACCTTTTCTTCAGAAACACACTAAACACTTCCTAGTCATTGATACCTTTCCCTGAAATGGCCACCTGATACCATGTCCTAGCTTTGTCAGTCATGTATAGCTCTACCACAGCTACCTTCTGATGAGAGGGAATTTGGTAATAAGCAAAGAAAATTTGGCACTTGCTTAACCATTCCTTAGGGTTACTACCATTAAAACTAGTCAAATCTACCCTAACTCTTTGCATCTCAGCTCCCCTCCCAAACTATCTCTCCAGTCCCTATTGTCTCCAAGATCAGCATCAAACTGCCTAGAAATTCCTTGGTCCACCAACTGTTCTGGCTCTCTCCGATCAACATAGCCATTTTTAGGTTCCCAACCTTCATTTCTATTAAGTGGAATCTCATGCCTAAGGTTAAACTTACCATGGAAACAAATGCTTTCTTAGGCTCAGACATTGCATTTCTAACAATCGGCATAGGCCTTTTAGGATTAAGAATAGCAGTTGCAGCACTGCGAATTGAATGATTCACCACTTCAAAAGAGGGCTCAACAAGATTACCGTTCACCGGCGGCGTCGAGATAAGGCTAGAGCTGGCCTCAGTCTGCACAGGAGCCTTTTGTTTCTCCTTATCAGCCGAGAGCATTTCCAGAAAATCCCGTCGGAGTTGTTCACGCAGCGCCGTCTGACTGTGCCTCAACTGCTCCGCATAATTGCGTTGAGAGGACTGAAATTTCTCATCAATTTGCGAACGCAGCTATTGATGTGCCACCGCTGACAGTTCCAGCTTGTCTTGTAAGGTGCGGCTCAGCTCCGTGGTCGCCGTCAAACGCTCCGACGTCTCCAACATCTGAGCTTCCACGCGCGCCTCAAAAGATCATCACTCCTGCTCCATTTGCACTGATTTGGAACGGTTTGTCATCACAGTCCGAGACGACTGCTTTGATACCAACTTGTCGTGATCCGGCGAGGCCCGCCGGAAATAACGATCGGAACATTAACAATAAACGGTTAAGCGGTTTTAGAGAATTGAAGACGCGAGAAGAAGGTAATTATTTCATTAGGTAAAAACAAAAATACAGCAATTGATTCCCCACAACGAGAATACCAAAACAGAACCTACCAAATCTAGCTATATAGCTTACTGAATTCCAGCTAAGAAATAGTTGCTAGCTAACTGCCACTATCTGAGTCAACAAGCTCACGAAAAGACTATTATGTCCCTCCCCTTACACTTATTCTCAGAAAAACCTTTTATAAATTGCAGTTCAGCCTTCCATTCATAACAACGCACTATTCATGACCCAGTACTATTCACGCACGCAATTTTCATAGCACATTACTATTTACAGCCCAATACTATTTTAATACATTCTATAAAAACACGCAGATTTTTAATTATTATTAGAATGTTTGATTTTTAATACGTTGTACATTAAAATGCTGAGATTTTTAATTATAAGTATGATGTTTTATTTTTTAAATATGTTATACATTAATATGCGGAGATTGTTAATTATAAGTAGAATATTTGATTAATAGACTGTAGATTAAAACACGGAGGTTGTAAATTAAAAGTAGAATGTTTGATTTTTAATATGTTGTACATTAAAATACGAAAGTTATTTATTAGAAGCAAAATGTTTGATTTTTAATAGATTGTAGTTAAAATACGGAGGTTTTTATTTTAAAGTACGATGTTGGTTTTTTAACCGGTTGTGAATTAAAATATGGAGGTTTTTAATTAAAAGTACAATGTTTATTTTTAATTGATGTAGATTAAAATACGGAATTTTTAATTATAAAGTGGAATGTTTGAATTTTAAATAAGGAAGTTTCAGTTCAAAAGTAGAATAATTTTAATTTTAATAAGGGAAAATAATAAGACAAAAGTTTTAAAGTTAAAATATAACATTTTATTTAATGTAAATTTATATATAAATATATATTGGCAGAGATAATCATCAAGGACGAATTGGTGAATTGGTGCAATGGCAGAGTCAGTTCTCCTTATAATTAAGTCACGGGTTCAAGTCTTCAAAAAATGGGAAGAAATGAAATGACACGTGGTGAGTCCCACCTTATTACGCGCGCGTGATTTCAGGGGGGAAGGATAAGTTTTTAAAAATTACAACTAAGTCACTCCGTATTTTGCAAATCACAACTTTTATATTTTTCTAATTAAAAATAGTATAGTTTAAATTATAAACGGTCACTTTTGAAAATTTCTAAAATTTTATATGGCATCCTTAGTTTTAGAGTGGTGATACATGCATGTCCATGTTTACTAATGTAGGTCCAAAATATATTTTGAATGTACTAGTATAATTTAGGGCCACATATTGTGTTATTCATACCTGCGTTAGTAAATATGGATCGGAATTATAATTACTGTAGTTTTATCCATGAATAATTGGTCAAAGAAAACAAGGAATTTTAAAATAAAAACAATGAATTTTCAAATACATCACCAATCAATTTTACTATTGTATTATAATACTATTATAAAAATATGAACTTCGGCTTCCATATCCACTTTTGTATACCATATTTCATACTAGTTTTTATGGTATTGGCAGATTTCTTTCTTCACAAATTAGAATCAATTAGCTATATATTATGGTATTGTTTTTTCCTTCGATAGGTATGAATACATAAAATTCTTACTATGGACAGACGAAATGTATCATTCCAAAATTGAACATTCGCCGAATATGTATATTTTGAAATGGAAGATTTTAATAATCAGCTAAAAAGCGTGCAACGCCAATCATAAATGAGAAGTAAATTTTAAATGGTTTAGTTTTTAAATTATTTTATTAATCATTTGATTTTGTAACTTTAATAAAATATAAAGGACAGACGAAGAAAAACATGAGAAATTGAAAAGTGAAAAAAAAAACGAGGATATGTAACATTAAATAGGATATTTAATAATAAGATGTTGATGTGGAAAATTGTGAATGACTCGTTAGAAAATAAACTACTTTAATATAGAAGATTATTAATAAGGATACAATGTGGGAATACAAAATGTGAAACACCGAACTTAGTCATGGGAATTGCAATACAATACTGTGGCAATAAACTCAAAGAGGTTTTCGATTCAGTCTTGAATTCATGATAATATGTGTTGGATAAATCATAAATCAGCACACTGCAAAAATAAAATAAATGATGTTTCCAACAAAAGAAAAACACTAAATCAAAGCTAAACAATTAAAATGAACAATATAGAAGCAGAGATATGGATGACAACAGATGAAGTTCAATGGTTTGGAACATTCTGGTAATTTAACAATTTCTATACTAAACTTGCTGTGGTGGGAGTGTACAAAAAATGTTCAACCGACCGATTACTTAACTTTAGGTCTGTAAAGTTCTCGTTCTTTATAAATGGCTCCTCCTTATAATTGTACTCAACTACTCCAAATTTGGCCGACAAGAGAATCAGATGACGTCCATCATTCACAAATTGGAGAGGCATTGGGAATAATCTAAGAAAATCATCGTCGAGACAGAATAATCTAATCCATGATTCTTGAACTCCATATTCTTTCATCACCCATAATGAATTAGGATAACAAAGTTCACTGCAACCAGACATACACCAGTTCACAATGCAAAGGCAACCATCCAATTCTGATAGTCCAAGCAACCACCAAATATTGGAGCATTCAATGGGCAAAGGAATTTCATCAAACTTTTCTAAAGAGAAATCAAAAGCAATAATGCTTTCATTTGAATGGCCACCAACAAAGTGAAGTGAACTAGTACCTGGTACAAAAACCTTACTATAACTGAAATTGAGTATTGGTTGTTTGTTGTTGTAATTGATAATCTTTTTCCAAGAACCATTCCTATAACTACAAACGTCACAATCATAATTTCTAGTAGTTGAATAAGAAGATTCGTGAAATACCTTGAGTATTTTAAAATCGTCATTAGCTGCAACATGCCCAAAAAAATATGTGGAGTAACTAAATAGGGACTCATTCAACGCCTCATGCTTCACTCCAATGCTCCGTCGATCTCCAGTTAGTGGGTTCCAAAGAAGGATATGACCATCTCGCTTTGGTTCCCGAGGGGAATACATTAAGCATAGAATTCCTAAACAACAACCCACGATAGAATACTGGCCCTTCTCTTGCAATACCGAATGGATAGATTTTGCTACATTTGGATTAAATTTGGTTGAATCTAACCCCATTACGTGGATATCGGTCACCTCCTTTCTCCAATTCGTCGAATAAAGAATGAGACGGCTACATATTTTTCTCTTGATTGATAAATCAGTATGTTTTCTTCTGAAATCAAGGTTGTCGATCAAATCCTGATGAACTTTTGACAACCTGCGAAATTTTGAAAAGGTACTCGGCCGGCACCCTCAATAATATTTCAAACGCTAGATCATATGCAATATTATAAGCACCTCGTGATGGAGATGATTCAATGAATACTTTTTCAGTAACTTCAACAACTTTCGACGACGACGACTTGATAAACAAATTAGTAAGGCCAAAAGGCATAACAACAAATTCATAATGCCCCTGATGAGTATAAAAAGAAGTTTTGTGAATATCACAATCCATAACTCTGATTTGATGATAACCAACCCTTAAATCCAACTTTGAAAAATACTTAGTACCAAATAATTCATCTAAAAGTTCATCAATCACTGGAATTGGATATCTGTCTTTGACTGTTACATGGTATAGCTTCCTGTAATCAACACATAACCTCCATGTAACATCCTTCTTGTTGACTAAGATTGTTGGTGAAGAAAACTCACTATTGCTTTGCTGGATCACCTTATTGTCTAACATTTCCTTAACTTGCTTGTCAATTTCTGCCTTGTAAGCATATGGATACCTATATGGATTGAGTTTAAAAGGGGAAGCATCAGGTTCCAAAATTACTTTAATGATCAATTCGTCTCCTAGGAGGTAACTTAGTAGGTATGTTAAAAACATTTGGAAAGGATAGCAAAACCTGTTTGAGCTCTTCAGTGATTGGCATGTCCTGGATTTCTTCAACAAACAATTTCCTCTTAGCTACCTTCCCCTGAGTCTGATGGTTGTTAATAGCTTGAGCCCCAGCTATCCAGTGATGTGCCTCAATAGCTTGTGCTCTTGCCTTCCACTGTACTTCCTCAGTCTCAATAGCTTCACTCTTTCTTTTCCCACTTCCTAAACTCTCTTCCTTAATCTTGAGCTTACAACCACTTGTACTTCCCTCCAAAATCCAGAAACACCCATGGTTATAAATTGCCACTTTCTGTTTAGACCAATTGAAGGTGACAGGGTCAAACCTGTAAAGCCAATCAACACCAAGTATCATATCATGCCCTCCAAGCTCCATCACTTTCATGTCATGTACAAATTTGTGTTCCATTAACTTCCACCCCACCCTAGGACAAAGGGTAGATCGTTTAATAATGCTCCCATCTGCAATCTTCACAGCATAGGGCCTAGGTTTGAGTGTGCCAAGACCAACTTTATTATAGAAGGATCAATAAAGCTATCTGAAGCACCAGTGTCAAGTAGCATGCTAACCACAGTTCCATATAACAGACCATAGAAAGTCATGGTGTGTGGTTTTTCCTTGTCTGTACCACCATGTGCTCCCAATGGACTTGTCTGCAGCAGAAGGAGGGAAGTCTGATTTTAGCTATGTTGTGACCGGCATCGATACAGAGATGACTTAGTTTTCTTTAATATTTTTAGACACATCTCTGATATCTCATTTTGCTTCCAATATTAGATCGGAGTATAGCCTTCAGGCAACAAATTGCCACAGTTACCCCAACATGGTTTCATGTGTAATATTGGGTTTCAAACCTGATCATGTAATTATATTACTTTTATTAGGGTTGAGGAGTCGTGAATAATCCTCCCGTCCACTTGGATGGTTTTAACTTAAAAAAAAAAAAAAAAAACAACAAACTCACTTTTTCTGGGCTCAATTTTGTTAAATCAATTAAAGGTTAATTAAATCAGTTTTAAACCACCGAGTTTATATAGATTAAGAATACAACGTTTTATAGTGTATCTAATTATGAGTTTATTAGTGGTTAATTTTGTAATTGTATTATTTGTAATATTTTCTCATACCATAATTTTTTATTTTAATATTTTTAGTTATGATATTTTAAAATTTGTTTTGTATCTACATGTATCATTCTTATTATTTTTAGACTTATTTTCGTAATTTGTTTCTGATTTTTAATTGATTTGGTTAATTTTGTAATTTTCGTCATTTCAATTTTGGCATGTCTTCCTAAATTATGATATTCAATTCTCCGTTACTATATCATTGTGGAATTTCCAAAACCTAATATGTATATATATATATTCTTAAATTTTATAAAATATATATTGGATAGTACACTTATCGTTAATTAATGGCAACGTCATTGATTAAGATAGAATGTTTGATTAGGACGACCGCCGATGAGGGAAGCTGGGATGCGACCGCCGACAGAGTAAGTGCTCGTCGCCAGAAGATTTGTGAAGTCGCTGCTGAGGAAGTTGTAGTGCAATTGTGGAAGGAATGAAATAAATGTTTGGGCTTCCGTTTAGAGGGTGAAGAGTAAGAGCGAAAAATGTTTTCAGAGAAGAAAGAAAGAATGGATAATGAAAGAAAATATTAAAAGAATGAGGACCAAAACGAAAACAGACGGCTAGACGGAAGATGTGTAAAAGCTCTATTAGTGTATGGTCCCATAAGCCACATGCTAGCTTTTAATTCGCCCCACATACAACTTTCCGCCAAACAAATTTTTTTGTGTTTGTCATGCCCATGCCTATCGAGATTATTGTGTTTTCTCGACCGTTTGCATCTCACAAGCTTGCTTCGTGAAGTGTTCCATGCACCTTTATCGGCTACAATGCTCAGTATAAAGGATTTCGTTGTCTTGACCCCACATCCAAGAAGGTATGTCTCACTCGCCATGCCAGATTTGATGAGACTTCCTTCCCAACAGCTGCAGGATCACCTTCTCCTGATCCAACAACTGTGGATGTTTTGGTTTTTGTAGATTTGGATGAACATGTTCCAACAACGACTTCGAATGCAACGCCGATGGTCACCACGACTCCAGTTCAATCGGCCGACTCAACTCCAACACAGTCGAATGACTCGACTCCATCACCCTCGCCTCCATCATCTCCATTTCATTCCACTCCATCAGGGTCTCCATCTTTGTCTCCTTCATTACCATCGGTTACTCATCGCATGACTACTCGATTGCAAACTAGGAGTCTTACTGCTAACCACCGTTTTCAAGACTATGAGATGACTAGAGTTCTTGCTGACACTGAGCCGCGAGGGTTTCGTTCTGCTATTAAGGATCCTCATTGGACCTCTACCATTGATGATGAGATGCAAGTCTTCGCCAGCAACACAATTGGAATCTTGTTCCTCGACCTGCTGATGCAAATGTGGTTGGCTTTAAATGGGTATATCGCATTAAGCACCATCCTGATGGCTCCATTGATCGATTCAAAGCTCGTCTTGTTGCTCGAGGTTTTACTCAGCTGCATGGTTTCGACTTTACTCACACCTTCAAACCTATTGTAAAGGCTTCCACTATTCAGATCATCCTGGCTCTTGTTATTATGTTCGAATCATCAGGCCTCTTCATCAACTAGAAGTCAAAAATACCTTTCTCAATGGTATTCTCGATACCCCATTCTAAATGGAGCAGCTAGAGGGTTTCTCTGATCCTGTTCATCTGGATTTTGTTTGTCACCTTTTTAAAGTTATTTATGGGTTTAAGAAGGCTCCTCGGGTCTGGTTCTAGCATTTCAGCTCTTTTCTGGTCAAGTTAGGGCCCAAGTGTTGTTTGACTGACACTTCACTGTTTGTGTTTTCTCGAAAATCGACTGTGCTTTACTTGTTGGTTTATGTAGACAAATTATCCTCACTGGGAATTATTCTGATCTTATTCGCCGGTTTGTTCTTCGAGTGGATCGTGAGTTTGCAGTTAAGGACCTTGGCTCCCTTCATTAATTTTTTGGGTATTGAGGTTGCTCGCTCTTCTTCCGGGCTGTTTTGGGGAAAGCAAAGTATGCTATGGAAATTCTCCAACGTGTTGGCATGTCCGATGTTGCGCTTGTCTCTATGCCAATTATGCCTGGTTCACAGCTTGTTAGTTCATGCAGTTCTGCCTTCTCTCTGAAATATTTAGTGACGAGTATATTTCATCAATGTAATTTTATATGTTGACCAAAAAAAGGTTACTGCCTAACTGCAAGTGACCAAACTTTATATATTCGAATTCTGATCCATAGTAAACGAAATCCACACTAACGTCCGCATAGTAGCATGTTGTCTTAAATCCCTAAAGACAGTTACTGGGTTGAGTTTCTACAATGCAGAAGAATACACTGTTAGTTTACGACAAATTTCTAAATAAACAAAGCCAAATAGAAATACTGATAAACATAATTTGAAGAATAACAAGCACTTACCTCATGGTTATTGGAATACAAGGTAGGCATGGAGTAAATGTCAAGTTTCAACGTAGCTCACACCATATTTCTCAACTATATCATACAAGCAAATTGAAGTTAACTCTTCTAGTGAATAAATAACAAGTTATCTTAATAGAAACTCTAACGCCAATAAGATTTGGACCCAATAATTAAGATTTATTCATTCATACCAAATATGCAGTTGCGTCTATCAAGTATCCATGAGTGACTGTCAAGTATTTATGAGCGATGATCTTGAAATGCAACGAGGTTGATTTCATAGACCTGACATTTTTCCTCTTTCCAGTACTTTAGCAAAAGTCCTGACATAAGAAGAAACAGATGTACCATCATGAAAACACATGCTCTTAATTATATACAGAAGGAAAAATGCATTGAGAAAAATATAATTTGCAAGATAAATAATAAAAAAAACCATTAACCTTCTATGCTCCCTAGTCTTTACGGTCACTTAATTCTTAAACTGCTCTAATCTAGTCTGACGGTATTCATATCCTATACAATCCCTTGGAGGTCCATTCCCCTCATAGATTGACTAACAGATGTTTAACAAAAATTTTGAATTTGCATATATCTTTTGATTCGCAACTAAATCATACAGGCAAATGTACAAATATACATCTTGTTTTCAGATGAGCTATTACTAGTATAATTACCCGTGCCGATACATGAATCTAAAAATTATCATTATATGCTTATATCAAATAATAAATGTAATATTTTTATTCATCAATAATACATGCTTGCACATATTTTCTTTTTAGTATAATGGAGTGTTTTCTCTCTTTAGTATAATGGAGACGTATTTTCCTCTACATTAGGTTATTCTTTTATAAAAGTATTATCATACTTCAATGAGCTCTTTTTCTTACCATTCTTTGATGATATATGAACTTGCCATTTACTAGCCTTTTATATGATTAAGGAGCATCAATTAATACCTCCCTCTTCACATCAATAGTGATTTTAACTTTTCAAATTATCGGATTTGAAGAATAATTAAAGTTTTAATAATTTATTTATGAAATCCATGCATGGAAAAGAAAGGTCAAATAAAACTTATATGTATAAAAGTATAGTTTATGTGATCATAATCATTCCAAGAATTAGATAATAAAAATGTAAAAAATATATGTACAAAAGTATAGTTTTTCTGATAATAATAAGAATGATTCTAAGAATTTAGATAATGAAAAGAATTCACAAATAAGCGTAATTCGTAGCTTTCAATGAATGGATCATAAGCTATATGAACCTGAGTTGGATGAGTTAAAGCATGGATTTATTTTCTTTCACATGCATGATTAAAGCAAATCCAACATAGAAATTGAAAAAATCAAGATCAAAATTTCCTAGAAAGAAGATCCGAGGAAGTACCTATTGAGACCACTTCTCAGAATCAATTTTCATTGCAAAAAATATTTAATTAAAAGCCAAAACCAGGTTACTTACTGACCAGCTTCAGTTAGTCCATCTCCCTTGAAACATGCAGCCACAGCTTAATGGGAGGAGCCATAATTGGACAACAACTCTTCAACAAACTATCTTGATCGGATCCTACAGTTACCATTCAAACTCTACATTATCTAAGCATGGAATAAGATGAGCCAAGCTAAAAATAATACAGATTTCTTACATCAGAGAATAGAGAACGACACTCAAACTCTAAGGACACTCTCTTTGCCGACAGGGATGTCGATCAGGCGACAGTTTCTCCCCAAAGGAACAACTGGCTTTGCTCTTTTCTTCGTCAGAGGGTAACCTCCTCCAAGGTATAATTCCTAACACACTCTCCTCTAATTTCATGTTCAGGGTCTCCTCCAATTTTATCGCCCAAGAAACCGCCGCCTTCGTGATCGAGATCTTCGACGCCGGCTACATCCGTGACTACCTTGTCGGCACCATCCGCTTCCTCCTCAGCAAGCCCGGGATCGAAAACGCCGTCGTTACAGCGATTGGAATCCAGCGACTTTTGGGGCGAGTAACTGCGACAAATACCTATGCAATTCTTGTCCCTCCGGCTGCTTCTCCGCGAGCTTTGGAAAGCGGTGATCGGAGTCCAGATTTGCAAGTGAGTACAAAGGGCGACATAATGAGGTTTGGGCAGAAGTCCTAGGAAATTATTGAGGACGTGAGTCAAGGAAACGAATACGATTAAATTACAGTAATTATACATGCAGGTCCATGTTTACCAAATGCAGGTCTGAAAAACACAATAAATGACCCTGAATTGTGGTAGTGCACCCAAAATATTACATTTTGGACTTAAATTAGTAAATATGGACATGCATGTATCACCACTCTTAAATCATTCGGTGGTGAAGGAAACCAATAAAATTGATCAAATTCTGAAACGGAGAAAGGCTTTCAATTTCCGTCGCAATCCATTAATGAGAGAAAGGGGAGAGGAAGATGGTGAAACACTATTTCAGAAACATTTGGAAATGGACCCGATTAAAATTATAAACACTATATAAGGCCAGTTAAATAAGATTAATTAAGTTTGTGAGAAGAGTACATACAAAACACCACTAAACCCAACTGATGTGTAATTATCTGATTAAGTATAAAAATAATTCAAAAAATTGAGAAAATAATTAGAAAGTATTTTATTTTAAAGATATATAGTTATAGATATGTGCAAGCCATCGAATGTATAACCAAAGAAAGACTGGACTTAATTCAAACCGAAAATGAAATGTTGATCCTGGTTCATCAGCTTTCTCAACACTTGTTAGGGCTGAAACCAATCTTGTTTTTTCCAAGGTCATAAGTAACACGCATTCCTTTTTGCGCGATATTCCCAATGATGGACACGATCTGATTGGTTGGTTGGAAAGCCAAACAGTAGGACGATTCATCCACCTTTGCAAAGTAATTCACCGGCTCCAATTCCAAGCTCTGACCATCAGAAAACTGAAACGACATCGCAGGACCTTCAACAGACCCAGAAGGAAAAGAGTAGCAGGCATCAAAACCCTGTTGGTTGCCCTGAGACGGCGATAAGCTCTGAGCATTGTTCTGGAAAGCTTCTAGAAACGAGCTGTAGACACTCTGGTCCAGATAAGTCAACGTCGTTCCTGAGTCAACGATCACTCCTCCGGTACCATCGCTGCCGATCTGATAAACCTCCGGTGGGACCGGAACCTTGTCCTTTCCAACAGTTATTCCAGTGAGTTCAACGTAGTAGTAAATGTCCTTTTCCTTGTTCCGACCTATGGTGACGGAGACCGAGTCGCTTGGCGCGGCTGAGTTGAAGTCGAGAGTACCCGGCTTTGATGCCGAGGCAGCCATGCAGTAGGAGAACACCTTTGATTTCAACTGGTTGGGAAGAGAGATCGGGTCGGGTCCTAACCCCAGAATTCCACCAAATCCTTCAATGTTCCCGCCAACTTCATGCGCGCAACCGATGGCTAGGTTTTTAATGGACTCACTTCCAAACGACAAGGTTTCAGTGACAAAATCACCGCTTGTGGTGGAACCATCACCATAAGAAGCTTGGAACCCACATTTATTGGTAGCACTGCACGTCAGCCCTTCTTCACCGGTACTGCTGCATTGTGGTGCGTCGCAAGATAGGGGTTTGTAGGTGGAGGACTCGGCCGGGTCGAAAATCGCGTCGGAGCATTGCTCACATGGGGAGCACTTGAGCCAAACTATTTCACTGCCGGTGTCGGCAATCAGGGTCGACTTGGTGGCGGGTTGACCCACCCCGATATTAGCTACGTAGCCGCCTCCCACGATGGTGAGTGGAGACTGGATACTCTCAGTTTGAAACCCGGGTTTGGATTTGAAAAGCGCATTCCTCAGCCTCGAGTTCAGGTAGTTGACTCGAGCAGCATCGGCTTCAATCCTGGAAACCGTTCGGTTTGAGTAGATATTGGTTTGCAAGGAAAGCGAAAGAACTGAGTTTAGTTTTACGTGACGGGTAGCATGAGCTGGTAGAGTTACAATGGAGACGATGATTAAGAAGGCTGAGAAGAACTCAAAGCGACTCATTTTCAGGGGTTTTTGGATGAATATTATCAAGGATTGGGTTGAGGATCGAGGGCTGATGAGTAGATCTATTTATACATAGCTAGTTTAGCGTGATGAATGGGGAAGGGATTAATGCAGAAAGATTGTGTTCATTGCATCTTATCACAGAGTTTATGAGGATAAGAGAAGATGTATAGAAAGTTAGTGTGAAAGGAAGATTCATCAGAAGCATGCATGCATGATCGGCCATTAATTAAGGATATTATTTACGTGAAGAAATTCAGGGATATCCTACGGCCAGATTAATTCCTTTTTAGGAGAAGATGCACAGTATGTATATATATCTATGTAATTAATTACTCATCCTTTTACTCCTATCTCAAACTAGCTTGTTGTACCGCACGTTGTGCGGTATATTATGAACATTTTTAAAAGAATTTAATTTGGCACAAAGTGTAAATTAAATTTTAGGTATGAACTTGAATAGTAGATTTAATCGGATTGAATTTTTATCTTGCATGAAATTAATTTAGTTGATTTCATTTCAAAATATTTTAGTCAAAACAGATCAGTTTATTATTACAAAATCAAGCAAAATTTTTAATAATACACGGTTTCTACATAGATATTAATACTTGAAAATCTGCTTGTGCAATTTGAAACACTTGTAAATATTAAATTAAATCTTGAATTAGATAATATTTGCATAAGAGTAAATGTAATTGATCAAACTATTTTTCTCTATCTTTATATCGCGTAGAAGCTAACCTATTGAAAATATAAGTTTAACATACCAAAATTGTACCACACAACGAATCGTGTAAAATAATAGCATGTAATGCATAACTTATAAGTTTTAGTTTAATAATAGAAAACAAATAAATTTGTAAGAGATTTTGATTTAATGAGTATATGTTTTTCGATAGTGAATGATCCATAAGTATGTGTTATCGTTAGACGTTTTTCCACGTGTTACTATTGTTACTTCTTTTAAGTATTTGTTTATAAAAATAAGAGCAATAGTAAATTGTTATATTTTGTCAAAGAGGTAATCATCCATTTATAATTTGGTACATCAAATTAGTATTTTTAGTTACTAATGAATCTTGGATTTTTTAAGAATGTATATTTGATTAGTTTTATAATAACAGTGATTATGAGATATAAGTAAGTTTCTATTTATAATTTGGCGCATCTTATTAATACTTTTAGGTTAGTAATGATTTTTTGATATTTTAAGAGAATTTATATTTGGTTAGTGATACACAAAAGAATAATGATACTTTCACATTTTATAATTTGGTACATCATATTAATATTTTTATAAAGTTAGTAATAAATTTTAGGAATTGTAACAGAATATTGATTACTGCGCTGAGGATTCTAAAATATCCAATCAAATAATTTTATAAAGTTTAAAAATGGATGTATATATTTAATTTCCATCAAAACTCTTTTAATTAAAAGAAACAAAAAAAAGAATATATAAAAATGGTAGGCGGCGGAATATGGTGAACTTGCGGTGGTTATGTGGTGGTTTTCATCAAAACTACATAGTTTAATATTTTTTATTAATTTATTTATTGACCGGAGCAATAACTCTTCTAGTTCCCTTTAGGATTAAATTACTCATCCTTTTACTCCTATCTCAAATTAAATCTGTACACCACGTTGTCAAATAATTATAATCCTTCCGTCTCACCTTAATTCGAACTCTTATATTTTAACACTATTTATTATTAAACTTTGACCATATTTTTGAATAAATATATATTCATTAATATTATTATTTTTTATATCATTAAATTAATCACAACATATAATATGTAAATATCAGATTTTAATTTTTTAATAATATAAATAAATAAAAATATTGTTGATCAAAAATATATATAAAATATTTAGTGTGAAATTTTTTACTGTGCATATTTTGTTGAGACAAAGATAATATTTAATTACTCTATTATTAGTTATAGACGTGAACAGAATCAATAAGATTTTATATGGTAAAATGTGTTCCCGTTGTGAATATATTATGTATATGGTCAAAGTATATATACCAGATTAGTTTTGCCTAAAACAAGTCCAACAGTTTTACTATAATGGAGATTTTGTTTGAATATTGGAAATTTGAAGTTTTTTACATTCTCACTATATATGTTGAACTTATTGCAGCACATGTCAGCACACCACAACACTGGTCAGTACAGCACAGCACAACGCTGTACAGCTCAATGCATTTAACCTCTATATGGACACTATTTTGTGTTTTGTAAAAATAATATTAATTAAGAAACTTTTGATTTCTTAAGTAATAAACGTTGTGTTTTTTCTTCAACTCAAATGAACACTATTCAACACTTTCAACAATATTCAGCACAAGATCAACACAGCTCAGCACTCATCAGCACAACACAACACAACACAACACCAAATAAGTTGAACTGGATTGGGCCTTGTTGGTGCACTGCAGTACTTGATGATTACTTGCTCGAACTTGTCTTTGATTGTTAACTCTGTTAGTCAGTTTCTGCAATCCCCCAAGTACGTATGACCATTATTAGGGTGTTACTCGTATCCTTCGTTATATTCGTGGGACACCTCGCCATGGACTTTCATTTCGTCCTTCGCCTGCTGTAATCTTCCCATTCTTGAGACTCGCCACTCTACCTATACCTATGCTATCTTCCTTGGTGGCAATCAATTATATCTTGGAGTGCTAAGAAGCAACCTACGATGTCTCGATCTAGTTGTGAATCTGAATATCGTGCTATGGCCAACACTGCCACTGAGCTAGCGTGGTTGTGTCAACTCCTTGTGAACTTCGGATTCCCAGATCTTATACTCCGCTACTGCTTTTTGATAACAGTAAAGCGATCTTTTTGGGTCAAAATCCGGTTGCTCATAGACGGGCCAAACATATTGATACTGACTATCACTTCGTTCGTGAGCTTGTTACTTTCAAGAAATTTCGTGTTAGTCATGTCCCTTCTCTTCTTCAGGTGGCGGATATCTTCATCAAAATATTGTCTCGTCCACTGTTCGAGTTGTTTCATTCCAAATTTTGCGTCTTGTCCACTGGCGGATATCTTCACCAAAGGAAACATGTTTATGGTTAACGGATAACTTACTATGCATGTTTTCTAAATACACTAAAAAGGTGGTTTTATATGTAAGATCAGTTATTCAGCAGGTCCAAATTAAATCTGAAGTGAAAATGATGTCCGTCCTAAATCTATATATAGTAAAACAGAATGATATTTGTTTACGTGTCTTTTTTTTTTGCTAGAAAATTACACGTCATCTTCTCCTATCTTAAATCAACCTGATTTACTAATAGCATCTCCAATAAATATATATATATATATATATATATATATAATGATTTGTGGATTTTGTGGAATATATATAATGATATATATATATATATATATATATATATAATGATTTGTAGAGTTTGTGGAATTTTACTAAATCCAGTCCTTGTTTTGTGGAGTATTTTTTTTGGTTTTTTTGCTAAACTGGACTGATATTATTATAAATTTAATAAATTGAACTTAAAATATAATTTAACCAAACTAAATTAAACTAAAAATATAAGTACAATGAATTGAATTGAAATGAAATAGTTATAAACTTATAAAAAATCATTATATATGGTAGAAATATAAAACGATTTAGCATATATCTTTTTCATATAGCATGTACCACACAGTCTCCTTAATATAATTAATTGATTAAGTTATTGGGAAAATTTTCTTAAAGGGCGTAATGAGAGTTGAAATTCCTAGTTAGGGCATAAAATTTTTAATATTTCTACTAAGGGCATTTAATTACTTTAATAACAAATTAACCCCTTTTATTCTTTTTCTAAATTTAGTTTTACATAATTTTATCATGTAAATTATCATGTATAAAAAAATTATCATGGAAATTTTATGATGTAAATTATCAAGAATTATCAAGAATAAGAATTATCAAGGAAATTTATCACGTAAATGATCATCAAGATCATAACAATTTTATCATGTAAATTATCAATGATCAGAATTTTAAAGCTAACAATAATATAAAAATATAATATTATCATGTAAATTTACATTATATATTAATTAAACTTTGACTGATATACCCTAAATTTCGATTTAATAAGAGTTTCGATTTGAAAAAAAAATCAATTCCAAGTCTTCAAAAAAAAATTCACTTCCAAAACACAAATAAAATTAATCACAGCTGGATTTCGAAATGAATCAACCATTCAATAAGACACCTTGATTAAACTCAGATGTAGAGAGGTATCCGACGAGCAATTCTGATAACTTTAATATTTGGCTAATTTAATTTCTCAAATAAAAAAAGTCATTTTGATTAACACTCTATAATACTATATATATATATGTTTATAATACTTGATAAGTCCATGGCGCGTACTTTTGGGTTTCGTTTGGACCATGTTTATGGCCTGAAAAGTTTGGGCTCGCTATACATGTAATTAAGATGGGCTTAAGAATCCACAGACCTAATCTAAATATGACTTATGTATATTCCTAATTTGATATATGAACACACACTTATTTTAATTATGGGAATACAACTGTTATTACTATAAGTGTTAAAATCATACTTGAATTACAAACCATATTAATTAAAAGATTATGTACTGTAAATAAAGGCATGGTAACCCTATCTATTTATCTTATAGACACTACACTTGTGTGCTTATTGCTTCATACATCTGTTACTGACCTAAGCATCAAAGTGTTTACCTTCGGCTGCCCCGGGTCTGTTCGTGAGCTTGATCGAGATCAACTACATGTCCTAAACATCCACCAATTTGGCACGCCCAGTGGGATCTATGTGTCCTTTTTATCAACGAGTTCATGTCTGACCCGAGTGAAAACCTTCGCATGAGCCAGCGAATCCGTTTTCAAGCCTGAGTATGAGATAAGGATACCAACAATGTCAATGTTAAACCTCCCGTGTGAAGTTACAAAGCAAGTCATGCTATATCTGACCCTCCTCGGACCACCAGCACAAACCCCCAGAACTCCGTTACATATGACCAACACCTCAAGAACTAGTCCCCGACTTCATCTAGTGTAGCAGCACTTCGAGTTGTCGTCCAGCCAGTTGCTGGGGTTCAAGCGATTAAGATGAGATAATTGATTCGCCAAGGTGCTGTTAAGGATGGGGCTGCGATGGCTCCTCCCATAACTGATACAGATTGATCATCTCCCAAGAAGAAAGAGGGTCAAAAGTTGAACAATGCGGGCCACGGCTCGAGAAACGGGGGGAATGGGGGTAACCCTCGAAATCCCCCACCTTCGCCACCGGCCGGAGCTAATAGGATCATAAATTGTGTACACGGAATGGAAGGAGAAGAATCCTCGCTTACTAAGCTAAAAGCTAGTGCTAGAGCGATCCCTCACACAGAGCCGAAGAATAAGAGTTTTCGTCCCAATGAAACCAAGCACCTTCTCAAGATACCTGAAGGGAAGTGGTGAATGTGCATTGACTTCACCAACCTAGATGACAGTTTTCCAAAGGATAGCTACAATTTTCCCTCTATCGATCGTTTGGTCGAAGTAATTGCAGGGTATCAAGTGTTGGCTTCTTCGATGCTCACCCAGAATACCATCAAATCCTGATGGCGAAGAAAGATAAAACAATAGTAATATTTACAAAAGCTTTTCACTGAAAAAAACGTTAGTCAATAAATCATCCTCCTTATTTTTTAGGATATAATTATTAATATATTAGTTTCCAAAACATTATTCGTAGTTAAAAATATTCCGACTAATATATAGTGAAAATAGTAAAATTATTTAGACCCGTGAGAAATAATTTTCATAAAGTAATGCCTCCACCACCATCAATTAATCATGTTGTACGACCGATACCCTTTTTTCTCTCTCCCCACGAACTCCCCACTCCCCTACTCTCTCTACAAAACCTTCTTGGGGTGGGATTGCCGGCGGCGACTTCACCGCCGAGCTGATCACCTCCCACCTAAACCCATACTAGATCAAAGTTCCCCTTCCAAACCCCGAACCCGGAAACCCAGGATTACCACCGAAAAGTTAGGATTTTTCCCCCAAATCTGATCCTCCCTGTTGTTTCTCTCCATCTCTTTTTTGCTGCTCATCGGCGGTGAATCCCCGGTGATTTAGATTCATCGCAGCTGCGTCCCTTAGAGATTAGAGGTACTGACGGCGTACCATACAACAGCCGCAGCTCTAGCTCCTCTCGTCGGAGAACTTGACGGAGGTAACTTCATACACATGGAGATCAATTGGAACAAGGTCGGCCAAGATAGATGGGCTGAGATCGAAAACGCGCCACCACGATGCAAGGGATATGGGAGATCTCCGTCAAACGGGCTGGACACGCGCGGGAGTCTTCCCACACGCCGTCACGGCCGCGCGTGTAGGGAACGCGCCATTCACGCGTGCCGGCCGCTGTCTTGCAGTGCACCCACGCGCCTCTAGCAGTCCCTCCCAGAAGATTGGCTTCATGGGAACTCTCAGCAAATTGGGTTTTCCTTTTTTTTCTTTTTTTTTTCTTTTCATATTTATTTTCAGCTTTATTAGATTTTCAGATGAATAATGAGGTATGTGCTATAATTTGGTTTTTGATTGAGTGCTGGTTGGGTTTGTTGTCTGCTAGTGTTATAACCGGTCCTTTTGTTTAGAAAAATATGATGGCTTCTGATCTGATTCTTAGGATAGACAGGAGAAATCCGAATTAGGGGAAGTTTTCACTCTCCCTATGGCGATTCTGTCCGAATTAAATTTGTTGTGTGTACAGGTAGATATGTCTTTAGACATCTCTTCTTAATGCGGATGGGTAGCATACTAACATACTGATAATGTATGAAAAAATTAGAAAGTCTCTTATTTTCATAGAGAGCCGCAACGCGAGAAATGAGATTATCCTACTATACGCTATTACCGGCCTGATCGTAGCGAGAAATGAGACAGTCTTGTACTGGTCGAGCAAGGAAGATAGTGTATAGTGAGGAATGAGAATTTTTAGGGAGTAACCATATTGTTTGGGATGCCGATCCAGTATTGTAGTCAGTATGCATTCGGAAAGTCAGACCGGAACATTCCGAAAGCGCTGCTGGTTACAACCATGACCCTGTTAGACCCCTTTTTTAGCATTAGGTTTGATAGGCTATTACCGGCCTTTTAATATGGTGGTACCGCCATTGATGCAGAAAATGTCTAGTAAGTTCACATTCTCTGGAAATTCTCCGTAATCATACACATAGAGTATGGAAAAGGCTAGACATAGTTTTAGATTCTTCTCTTAATCCCACAAATTTCTTCCATTTTGGAGATTATTTGTACTACATAGTTGCTTTCAGGGTGTGGTGAGCCTACATACTTCACTCCACCGTGGTGTGGTTTAAATTTAAAATAAAAACACCCCCACCACATGATTGTTGTGAGTTAACTAGCTAGATTACTTCCAGGATTTCCCTTAACAATATAAAATGTGGTAGCAACAACTATAGATTCTCCTACGAACGAAAAATACAATATAGAATGTAACAGAAAATTAAAGATCAAAATCATAATGAGTGAAAGTTTCGTAGTACATTTATAATGAACTCCAAACAAGATTCGTACCTTTTAGATGTATCAAATCATAGTAAATAGACACGTTTGTCTATCACCACTGTTCATTATAATTAACTTATTCATATATAAACATATATACATATACTTTCACCAATTTGATATATTAATATGTATAATATATATTCACAAAATATAATCCAATTAAACTTTCTTCAATTCCATATAATATACTCAATGTTAAAAGACTATTCCGACAATCCCCCACTTAGTCTTTTCAACATTATGTATAACCCCTTCCTGAAAAGAATGGATACATGAATGTAGCTTTCGATTGGACCTCCAACTTCAACTAGTATGACATTTTAAAGTAATGACGAAATCGGTAAGCGCTTAAAAAACATTTGACCCACATTTCCTTGTACCACTACCGAAAATATCACACACATACTTCCCATAAAGAATCGCTAATATAACCGGTAGCACTTTATATGGTCATGTGTTCATCTTGGTATTCATGAACATCCATGTATTCAAACCTCTATTTGGGGCGGCAGCACTCCGTATCTCCATATAGTTAAAGCCAAAAATCTTGCAACTTCATTAAGAGTATATAAAACTACTTCATTAAGAGTATATAAAACTCATCCTCAAAATTACGTACTAATTATAATCATCAATAGTCAATACACCAGTTAGTTATCAACAAGTTGTTCTTACCACATTGAACCTTTAGGATAGTGGTAATTCTACCAAAAGGTTGGATTCCCTTTGGACCGATTAAATTAGACAGGTTTTAAACCTCATCTCTTAGGACACTTTTATAAAACTATGTCCCGTCCATTACACCCGAGTTTTCATTGTAAAATCCCATTACAAAATCCAAACAACATGAGCTTTCATTGTACAATCTTAAAACATAGTCTTTACTATTTATAACAATTCAAATAAATGGTTGACATAGTATTACTCCACCTTTATAAATACACAAACAAATCCAAAAGGCAATTAATTTATCCACATAAATAAAAGAACACATAATAAAAACTTCATCCAAAGTGAACACTCCATATCATGGAAGTACACATAATCATCTTCAATCTTCACCATTTCCCTCCATATCATCTTCATTATCTTCCTCTTTATCCTTATCCTTCCCTCATTTCTCTCCTTTCCATACTTTCCCTTTCACAGTCATAACAACCTTCTTCTTTAGCTTACGGGCTAAAGATCGCACACCTATCAGCCATGAGGTTACCCCTATCTCCAACTTCAAATGCCTCAAATCGCTTTTTTCCAAAAAACTTCTCTGCAGTCAATGTAGCTCTCAAAGACCAATCAGACGACATATTTTCAATTTTGTGAGCCTGTGTTCTACCATATACGGCCCAGACACTCTCAAATACATACGTGTAAGCTGTCAACTTAGTCAGCTTCCCCAAATCATTCTTTTTCCTGAAGAACTCTATCAATATCTTTCTTCACCTTTTTTCCTTACTCAATTTGTTTTGGTTCCACCTCACGGTGATCTGCACCTTACCAACAAGGCACTCCATGCTCCTCTCAACTGTCACTGCCCTTTCATTCACTTCTAGCATTGCCTGAAAGTTTTCATAAGGTACATGTCGTGTCCCCTTGAGAGTGACTTGACTAAACTGCTTAAAAATAGTCATTGCTATCCCAAGTTTTGTCATCCAGGAAGAACGAAGGTGTAGACAGCAACGGCAACGGCCACAGCCACAGAGATGTGCCCAGTGACCACTAAGGTTATAAATTAGCTCTCTGTGATGAATATACATATTGATTTCTTTAACATCTAAGAAACTCTTTTTCCACCAATTATTTTAAGCAAAAAATCCGAATTAATCATGGGTTAAACCTTTTAAAAGATATATAAAAATCCGAATCGGTCATTGATTATTATTATCGATACTATATTCAACAAATATAAATCTAGAGAGTTTCATTGCCGCAAAATGTAGTATTCTTCAATACACACATTCAACTCTCTCTTGCACTTTCATATCACATTCGTGCAAAAATTCTTCTTTATCCATCTCGAACATAAAAGATATATCAAAAATAAAGTTAAACTCTGTAAAACCAAATGCTCAACTATATTGATCATTTTCTATCAAAACAGTGAAATTAATTCACTATATCACCCCCGCTATCTTTTAATTTTGATAAATAATATAATATCACTTTCATATTAATTCTAAAACATCAATAGAGCATTTTCCAACACAATTGTAGTTTTGCCACTTAAATAGTACATTTCCATATAGATTCTAAGACTAAAATCAATAAATATCATCGAAATAACATGTCAACATTCAACAAAACACATTTCACATTTGGATATATTCATAATTAATTTGTATTTTCAAAATCCAAATGAATCAAAATGTAAAATATTATGTGTTTCATGCTTATATAAATAAAGCTGAAAAGTAGGTCCGAGAGTAGGTAACTCGAAACTAACCGATCTTTCAACTTTATATCATTTATATAACCATTCAAATCTTGCCTTATATCTTGTTGCATATATACATTAACCATATAACTGAATTCACAATTTCATATCCAGCATGAAATTTAGGGTTCATTCACCCTTATAGATGGGTTTCACGCTATGCTTTTTCACATGCAACAACTTCTATAGTTATCCAATATTTGATTATTTCAATTTTTTTGGAGATAATTGTTCAATAATCACTCCCACAGTTAATCTTTGGAATCCATTAAAATACTAGTAAATGCGAAAACGCCGAGAGATCTGAATTGGGGATGGAGCATAAAGGTTGGACTTTGGAGTTTGGAGCACATAATTGTGAACAAATATCTAGTGTTTGAATGAGGAGGGTAGTTTAGAAAAGAGTTATTATTTTTACTCTGGAAACTAATAGTAGTTCTGGTATTAAAAAATTTCATTTGACAAGATTTCCCACTATCATGCGACGGGTTAAGTAAAATGGATAAAATATAAGAAATTTTCGACATTTAATTTTCCAGTGAGTCTATTAAAAATTTACATGCATGTTTGGTTTAAATGAAATGTGTATAGCTAGTCGAGCTTGTTCATTTATAATTTCTCGAATTCGAGTTCGGCTCAAGTTCGAACGAGCCAATAAAATGTTGGTTCAAGCTCGAGCTTGATTGAAAATATTGATTTCAAACTAAAATTGGATTTGAATCATAACTAAATATTATTAAAAAATTATTAAAAAATTTGAAATGCATTTTATTAGCTCCATAAGCTAGATGAGATTCAAGAACATTATGAATTAATCTTGAGACCGAACTTGATTAAAAAATTACCTGACTTGAATTCGCCTCGATTCGACCGGTAAATTCAAGCTCGAATGAGCTAACTCATAGATGTTCATGAATAGCTCGGTTTGTTTTCACCCCTAATTGAGATTAAATCTAACAAAACAAATGAAGCCAATTTTTTAATGTTTAGAATTCATAAGAATAAAAATACATGCATGTTTTCCAATCCAAATCTCCAACTCAAATAATCAGCTCCATTTATTACAAACAACAAAATGAACACACAACAAGTCAAAAGTTTACATAATGCAGAGTTCAAGAATGAAACAAAATAAAAGTAGATCTGGAGGTGAAGCTCTCAATCTCATGGGAAATATATCTGGTCAGCAGCCTGTGCAAGTGCCTGATACTCGTCACAGCTCATCCCAAAGTGCCAGTCGACACCACATCTCGCGCAGAAAACGCACCAGCAGCTTGTACATGCTCGAATCAAATAACCCCTATGATCATTGATCACAACAGCGCCACATGTGCGAGATGGGCAAACTATGCATTGTGGGTTTGCAAGAGTTCTGGCCTCGCAAACGGCTAGCATCCATCTCTCGCCCACCTCCTCTGGCACATAGAGCAGGCATCGCTCCATCGTCCATATGTCACTACAACCCTCTTTAGGGCACTTAAACTCACAACCACATTTCTTAACGATGTCTGTGATGAATGGCTTGATGCATTCATCACAGACAATGTGGCCGCAGTTTGACATCGTCTTCAGCCGATCATCGCCACAGAGAAAGCAGTTAAGGCGCGACTCATGGTCGTCAACGAGCACACCTGCATGCCCAGTCAAACACAAAGATCAATACTTATCAAGTCACTTAATTCAGTGAATCCAAGGGAATGTGAAGCTTTGTAATGTTAAAAGAACTCTGTTAGCAATGTGTAAAGAATAATAATGCTAATAGCACACACTCAAGGCATTGTATCTAAGTCCTAGGGAATAAAGTGTTAACTTTATAAATGACATTGTTATTATCAAAGGGCATATTTTTAATTATTCGAATTGACAAATTTTGAATTAGAAAATAACCGCCGATGAAATTAAAATCATGATTAACAATATACATCCTAATTTCCTGAACGTTCATGTGAATTGTTAACCGAATATGTTCACAAATGAGTCTGTATTCAAAGTCCAGCTTTCCTTATAATTATTTAAACTGATTTTCCAAAGTCTTATTTTGTACCTTAAAAGTTCAGATTTGTAAAATTCTAACAAATCAATATTTTGTTTCAGAGTTACAAAATCTCTACCCAACCAAACAAGGTTTTTGCAAAACCAAACTCTCAAAATCCCAAACAAAAACTCAGGCTGTGTTTGGTATAGCAAGATTTTGCAAAACTTGGATTTTCCAAGTCCAGTTTTGCAAATTTTTGTTTGGTTCACTTTTTTTGAAAAGTGTAGGTTTTGCTTTACAAAGTCTAGGTTTTACCTTACAAAATCCAGTTTTTGTAAAAGACAAAGTCCAAACAAGATTTATTATAAACTTACAAAATTCACTCCAACCAAATAAGGTTTTTGTTTCAGACTTGCAAAATTCCAAACCAACCAAACTAAGTTTTAGCAAATCCAGACTTACAAAATCTCAAACAAAATACCAAATCAAAGTCCAGAACTTCAAAATCTCCTCCAACCACAAACTCTCAAAATCCCAAAATAAAAACCAAACTCTCAAAAATCTCTCCAACCAAGCACGTGGGGTTCTTGAAGAATATAGCTTGGATTTAAACATTCTTGAGATGATACCAAAAAAACAAAATCAAATTTTTTTATTAACTCATTTTGATTTTTCAGTGAAATCTGTACATATGACCAATTTGTCTTAACCGAACTTAGTTACACAGCCATTATATTTCAAACTCTAAATGAAGTTTTTAGATTATCTATGAACAATGCATGAGCTAGATATCCATTATGGTCTAGTCAAAAAAATGAACATATAGACCAGTACTCTTGTCCAACCCAAAATATAATAATGTTATCACAGAGAAAAATGATTAGTTGAACCACAAATATTGAAAATTGGACTAAATATGACTCAAGTTTAGGTAATTAGCAAAACATGAATAATTTATGGTTTTATACACTGATACAAACCTTAGAGTTAATTAGTTAAAACTAGATAACATCCATCATATAATTTTCCCCTATTTCTTAACATTACAAATCTTTACAAATCATCAATTAAGTTTAATTACCTTTATTCTTCCTGTCCAACGGTGCATGACTCTCATCGTATGAACTCATAGTATTTCCTGCACAGAAAACATTTTATTATTAACATTTTTAATGCAAAAACTTCCACTTAACATGTTATCTAATGGTAGCAAAAAATTGTGCAAAAAATCAAATATCCCGGATTAAGAGTTTCAACTGCAGTGATCGAAACACACCTAATTATGATACGTGTTTTTTTTTAACACAAAAAGTTATTATTTCATTCTCCAGAAAAACGTTCAGAATCGTTTGATACAAGAAAAGTTGGGGTTGAGCCCCAAACAATAGAATGAGTTACACTAAACTTTACAAAACGAGCAATTAAATGTGTTTGAAACATTTTCCGAACGAGAAACCCAGTTATGATACGTGTTTAGGTCCGATTTGTGTATTATTGAATCCAACGAGTCAAGACAGTACGTATAAATTAGTATCTAGAACTAAGCTATGTTAAATCGATTTAAAGAATTAGGGTTCAAAAATTGGGGCAAATGCGAATTTTTAGGGCAAATGCGAAATTAGGGCAAACGCGGAATTGGGGGCAAAGATCATTCGCATGATTCGGAGTTCGAGTTGATAGATTATTCGAATGCACAATTCGAATCAATCACTTCCAAAAACAATAATACACAAATCACTAAGAAAAGAACAGGAATCCATCATTATCGGTCCGATCAGATAATCACTTCCAAAAACAAATAAAATTAATCACAACACGACTTCGAAAATGAATAACCCATTCAATAAGACTCATCTCACCTGAATGATAATCAGACATAGCAAGAGCGGTATCCGACGAGCAATTTCGATCACTGCAGTGACTTTGATTTTTATGATAAATTTTTTTTGGTTAATACTTCCAATATACTACGATATATTTATATAATACTTGATAAGTCCATGACTCGTACTTGAAATGTATGGGCTCGATATACATGTAAGATGGGCCCATGGGTCTACCGATCTAGTCTAAATATATATGACTTGTGTTTATTCCAAGTTTGATATATGAAAATAAAATTCCTTTAATTATAAAAAAACAACTGTTATTACTATAAGTGTTATAATTATATTTGCATTACAAACTCTACTAATCAAACTAGCTAAACTCTATCGCGCGTTGCGCTATATGTTCGAAACATTATAAATAAAAATAAAATACAATTCTAATTTTATTCAAAAGAAATAAAATAGCATTTTTAATGAAAATCCAAAGTAATACAACAATCCAAAGTTTAATAAACTATTCAAATTTGGATTGAATCATCAAAAAAAACTAATATGGAAGATCAAATCAACCAAGTTCGGTATTGAATATAAAGTTAAGGAAAATTGGTTGAAAATTCTATACAGATATTGATCCATGAGATCATAACAGAGATCATAACAGAAAAATATTACGTACAACTTTAAATATCCTTATATCTTTTATTCTATATATATTGAACAATATTGACCGATTAAATCAAATTTTAACTCATATTGAGTAATCTCTTATTTATCACACTCTAATAAAAATACAATGTTTCGTAATATATTTTATTAGTGATTAGTTTTGTAATTTTAGTTTAAATAATATTTATTAGAAAATTTTCTCCCAATCACACCATATTTTATTCATTTACTTTTTTAGTTATGTTATTTTGCAATTTTATTTTATATGTATCATTCGTATTCAATTAGACTCGTTTTCGTAAATATTTCTTGATTTTTAACTGATTTCACTTGATTTGGTTAATTATGTAATTTTGGTCCATTCAGTGAATTGAATTTTGGCATATTTCTTTAAAAATATGGTATTCAATTCTCTATCATTATACAATTCCCTAAAACTTATAAAATATCAATTAATATCTTTCTCACACTCTAGTAAGAAGCTAAAAAAAAAAAAAAAATACGTTAATATATGATCAACTTTCTTTATCTCGCGATTTACTATTCAATATATCATTGGTTACCTCTTCCTTTCTTTTTTAATTTTTATATTAATCATTAGGGTGGCATATGTTCTTTATTAGTCTATTGTTCGGGTTAGGGAAAAAACATGGCCTGATTGTGTTGTATTAAAGAAATTATTTTTAAATTTGATTGCCATTTTCGAGGATCTATGTTAGAGCAAAGGAGGGAGATAGTGCATTATGATGTGGAAGTGGAGATTTAGCTTTATAAATCTGCTCTATTCACTCGAACCAGAACTGCTCCTTGTGCTTTATATACCTAAATGTCCAAGATTATTGACAAATAGATTGTTCAATTCACGAATTCTCTCCCTGTTGGTCTCGAGGTAGTGCTCTATGAACCCAGAGTCTCATAGCATCGAAACTAATTAACAGCTTATGAGTTGGTTCTGATATTGAAGAAAACCTTGCTAGCTTTTGAAAAGCCGCTAAAACACTTTTGTTTGTTGAATACATGATGGCAGCAACTCTAAAGCCTTGAAGAGAAAGGTCTTTGGAGAGCTCGTAGATGATATGAATTCTATCTTCATCTAAATCTTTCTGTCAAGAACCTCTGCCATGCTTACAAACTCCTCATCTCCAAATGTAGACCCAACAAATATTTCATCTGATATAATGTGTGCAAACCTCAACAGATCACGTAAAATTTCTCTAGACATCAGGTGTACTGGCCTGATTTTATGCATTATCAAGCGCAGTGATGCTCAACAAGAATTTTTCCCGCTCGATTACACTATCCAGGTAAATTTGCAGCATAGCTTAACGACCTTGTTTCTTTCTATCGGCGAAATAAAATAAAATACCAGCGCATAAAATCGAAACAATAAATCACTCAACGCGCAGTATACCAATAATTTGGACACGGAATTATATAGGATTTTATAGGTGGAGGGAGATATTATAGAATTTTTTTATGGTAGTATACGATATTATAAGAGTTGGAATGAGTTGTATTTGTGTGTGTAATTGGTGTTAATATAGAAGGCAAAAACACGTTAATATATAGAAGGCGAAAACACCTTCAGTAAAAAGAATGAAATTTAAAAAAATCGAAAAAGAATATATGAAAATTGTATGTGTTGAAATATGGTGATTAAAATAAAATATACTAATGACATACATAAACCAAATGTGATATACAAAAATGTACGGGACTATGCCAAATTGAATATATATATATATATATATATATATATATGGAGGGGGTTTCGGTGACGGTATCAGAAATAAAAGAAGGAAATTAAAGCAACCTTTCAAGGCATTGAGGAAAAGAAATAAGGAAAATGAAAAGAGAAAATTGGTATTGGTAAAACATAAAAATGAAAACAACTCGAAGTGTGGTGGATTAGCGGTGGTTTTGTGGTGGTTTTCATCAAAACTACGTAGTTTAATATTTTTTTTATTAATTAATTTATTAATATTTTATTTTTTATTTATTGATCGGAGCAATAACTCTTCTAGTTCCCTTTAGGAAGATTATGGTACTATAAATATAGGTCTAGTAGACCTATCTATTTATCTTTCACACACTACGCTTGTGTGCTTATTACTTCATAAAGTTATTACTAATTTAAGTATCAAAGTGTTTACCTCCGACTGTCATGGGGCCTGTTTCGCAGGTTAGTTTGTGAGCTCGGTCGAGATCAATTACAAGTACTAGACATCCACCAGTTTGGCATGCCCAGTGGGATCTATGTGTCATTTTTTATCAACGAGTTCATGTCTGACCCGAGTAAAAACTTCGTATGAGCCATCAAATTCATTTTCAAGTCTCGGCCGGAGATAAGGATACCAACAATCCCTAGTTAAACCTCTCGTTTGAAGTTTCAAAGCAAGTCATGCTACATCTGACCCTCCTCGGACCACTAGCGCAAACCCCCAGAACTCTGTCCATATAGCCAACACCTCAGGAGTTGGTCCCCCGACTTCATCTAGTGTAGCAGCACTTCGAGTTGTCATCCAGCCAGTTACTTGGGTTCAAGCGATTGAGATGAGGAAATTGATTCGCCAAGGTGCTGTTAAGGATGGCGCCTCGATGGCTCCTCTGATAACCGATACAGATCAAATATCTCCCAAGAAGAAAGAGGGTCAGAAGCCGAACAATGCGGGCCACGGCTCAAGAAACGAGGGGAATGGGGGTAATCCTCGAGATCCCCCACTTCCACCACCGGTTAGAGCAAATAGGGTCATAAATGGTGTACACAGAATAGAAGGAGAAGAATCCTCACTTATTAAATTAAAAGCTAGTGCATGAGTGATCCCTCACACAGAGCCGAAGAATAAGAGGTTTCGCCCCGTTGAAACTCATCACCTTCTCAAGAAACCTGAAGGGAAGTGGCGAATATGCCATGACTTCACTAACTAAATGACTGTTTCCCAAAGGATAGCTACAACTTGCCCTCTATCGATCGTTGGTCGAAGCTATTGCCACTATTAAGTGTTGGCTTCTTTGATGCTCACAAATCCCGGTGGCGAAGAAAGATAAAGAGAAAACATCCTTGATCACAGACAAGGAGACATACTGCTACAAGAAGCTGCCTTTTGGCCTAAAGAATGCAGGAGCTACATAGCGGCGATTGGTAAACAAGTAATTCAAGCCACAGATCGGACGTAACATGGAAGTATATGTCAACGATATGGTGATGAAGAGCTGAAGTTTTGACATATTCTTGATGAATTTGAAGGAAACCTTACACACACTTAGGTCAGCTAATTTGAAGTTGAACCCTGCCAAGTGTATTATAGGTGTTGGAGCGGGTAAGTTTCAGGGATACATGGTATCTAACCCGGGAATCGAGATGATCACGAGAAGATGGAAGCCCTGTGGAACATGCACTCCCGAAAACAGTGAAAGATGTGCAAAAGCTAACTGGATCCCTTGCCGTCCTGAGCCATTTTCTTTAGAAGGGGCTAAAAATTTTGAATGGTCCCACGAATGCGAAGGACTTGAAGGGGCATTTTAAGCGCCGGCCTACGTTGCTTAAGTCAGAGAAGGGGCAAGTTCTATACTTATATATATATTTGCCTCACAACTAGTCATCAGCGCCGTATTGGTAAAAGAGAAAGAGGGTTCTCAACACGCAATATATTATGTTAGTAGGGCCTTGCAAGGACCCGAGACAAGATATACCCCTTTGGAGAGGTTATTTCTAACGTTGGTACACGTCTCGAAGCGCTCGTGACCTTATTTCCAAGTGCATTGGTTATGAATTTGTAACCAAACTAGACGACAATTTCGCGCAAATTTAAATAAAATGATGTGAATGTGCTGCCGTATAACATATATGTTTTCACTAGTGAATGGACATAATTTTGAATAACAAGCTGAAACATTTTAGAACGACTGTGTTAAATTTATTGACTAAGGAAAGGTGAAAGTTTGCTTGGAAAAATAATCTAAACGGCATCAAAGTATATGGTACATGGTGGTATAGGAGAAGTGGTATAGACGATACGGAGTGGGATTTAGGAATAGAGAAAAATTAAAAGTAAAAAAGATGGGTTGGGTAATAAAATATGCGTATTTAGGATTTCGATGGTAAAGGATAGATGTTAATTTAATTAAATATTTTTCTGCACTTAGGGTTTAGGATTTTTAAAAAGTAAAAATTTATGAAGTCTAGTATATATTTTTAGAATCAAAGTATAAATGTATAATTAGTATAAAAAATTAAGCAGAAAAAAAGTTAATGAGAAACCAACATACAGCGTAAATGTTGTTTGTGTTATTATAATTTAGTTATTAATTATTATTATAATATTATATATGTTCTCCTCAATTTATTTTGATGCGAATTAAACAAAACTGAAATAAGTGAATAATTTTCTTTCAGATTGACTTTACTAATTTGTCACTGATTACGTCATTCTCTCTTTAGATATACTATTATTAGTCATACCTGTATTATATTAGTAGTTCGATTTGTTGAAGATTGACCAGCCAAATCTTTATGCTCACAGCATATTGCAGTCCCCACTTGAACTGCAACTAGCTAGCTAGCAGCTCCGCCGCCATGGCCGGAAAAACAGGACTATCTCCGTTCGCCGGCGACGACACGGAGTTGGAACGCCCCAGGACAGTCCAGGAACTGGCAAATGACTGCGAAGAAATTCCAGAGAGATACATATGCAAAGAAAGTCAACAGGTACACAATATCCCGTTGATGGACCTTCCAGTTATCGATTTGAATGGCCTCTTGTCTTCATCATCATCAACCTCAGAAGCAGAGCTCCAAAAGCTTCAATCTGCGCTCAGATCATTGGGTTGCTTTCAGGTTCGTCATCATACAAATTTTCTGTTTGGTTTTGCTATAGATTATTTTTCTGTCGAAATTTTCCTCTGCTGTATATAATGTTTAATTTTGTTGACCACTCGTGATTATATATGTATGATTTTATAACAAAAATGCAGGCTGCAAATAAGTAAATTACGGACTACATCTAGTAGATCAGTTATTTCTCTGTCGAAATATTCCTATGTTATAGATAATGTATAACTTTGTTGACAGCAGATGTAGAAAATACACAATTCATGTTTACTAATGCAGGTCTGAACAAATTTCAACAATTATGTTAATGAAAATGGATGTTTAGCTTCTAATCACCAAAAATAAGAAGTAATAGAATTCAATAAAACTCGGTCACAGTTTAATCATCTCATCACTCTTGTAACAACGATGCGGACTGCAAATAAGTAAAATACAGATCGCAATGAGATTAGCTTATTAACAAATTTCAGCAATTAGTCTAGTTTGTTTTATATTAAGAGTCGTAATTACAAGGAAGCGTTATATGGATCATATATCGCCATCACTCTAACTCTATCAACTGGCACCTCAGGTAATAAACCATGGAATTGAATTGTCTTTACTTGAAGAAGTTGAGGAGAATGGGAGACAGTTTTTCAAGCTTCCAAAAGAAGAAAAGCAGAAGTACAGCAGAGGAGAAAATGACTTTGAAGGATATGGAAGTGACATGGTTCTGTACGAGAGCCAAGTCTTGGATTGGACAGACAGGATTTACCTCTGTGTCAAACCAGAAGATAGCAGGAAGCTACACTACTGGCCACAAAATCCCAAATCCTTCAGGTAATTAAATCTCACAAACTTGTATGATCAAATGAAACTCAAGAAGTTGATCCAGGAATTCTGTCTGTTTTCTTACTTCAGGGAAGTACTGGAAACATACACAACAAGTTCAAAGAATCTGATCGAAGTTCTGCTAAAATCCATGGCAAAATCCCTGAATTTATCTGACAGCAGTTTTATCAAACAGTGTGGAGAAAAACAGGTAATGTACGCTCGATACAACTACTATCCGCCATGCCTGCGGCCGGATCTTGTTCAGGGCCTGAAACCACATGCTGATGCATCGGTCCTGACTGTGGTTCTCCCGGACAGAGAAGTGGAAGGTCTTCATTTCCTGAAAGATGGCGAGTGGGTTCGGGTCAGGGCCGGGCCTCGGGCTCTTGTGGTTAATGTAGGTGATCAGGTTGAGATTATGAGCAATGGGATGTTCAAGAGCCCGGTTCATAGGGTGGTGGCGAACAATGAGAGGGAGAGGATGTCGGTGGCGATGTTTTCTTCTGCTGGAGTTGGGGAGGAGATTGGACCTGTGGAGGAGCTGATTAATGACGCAAGCCCTAGGATGTACAAGACTATCAAAGATTACCCTGAAATATTTTTCAAGTATTTCCAGCAAGGAAGGAGTCCAATTCAGGCTGTTAAACTCTAAACAAAAATTACTACTCCTATACCTTTTCTTCTTCTGTTTTTACACAATAAATGTACTTTGTTTCACAAGAGGTTTTCCAGCATAAGTTTCAGTACTGTCATTCATTATCACAGAGATGAGTTCCAGGGCCGGCCTGAAATTTTCGAGACCTTGTACGAAAATAAAATTGTGGCCCTATATATTTAATATTATTAAATTTATGTATAAACTTATATGATCATATGTGTTAAGCGGTCGTAAATAACTTTTATTTCATTATTATTAAATGTTAGAAATTCTGAGATAGAAATTTATTTTCATTATAGAATTTTTGATTAGCTGATAAAAGAGAGTAAGATTTTAAATAACACTGAATGTGTAATCATTAATTCCAATTTAAATTTGAAGGAAATTATAATTATAAAATATCAAATAATTACTAATTAATGAATGAGATTATAATACTAAAGTTGGATACGATATATGTTGATTATTATCCTAATTCATTTAGTTAAAAATTAGGAGATTGAATGTAGTTAGACTTCTTATGTATATATTTTTTTTGAGAAAAATATATTCCCTAAAAATATCGGAGCTGGTCTCCTAAATATATGCTTGTGTGATTTTTCATTTCTTATCTAATTTCAATTTAATTTAGTTAAATTGTGAGATCAATCTCCAAAGATTCCATTTACCATATTATTAACTACACTTAAAATTAATTTATGAGGCCCTGGGGAATTTGAGGACCGATCACACCGCCCCAAGGCCGGTATTGATGAGTTCACAGGGAAATTTAAGTCTCAATTAAATTGTTTAAATCTGGCTAACTTTCAGTACTGTCATTCATTATCACTGCACATGGTCTTGAAATCCAGCTAATTTTCCGAACTCTTAAATTTATCCGGACTTATAAACATCCGGATAGATTTCCGAACTCGGAAATTTAGCCGGAACAATACACGGTAGTTATGACCGTCGTGCATCGGTGGCGCCAATTGCACGGCGCCACCATGGACGGCGGTTTTGACCGCCGTCCAACTCCCAAAACACCGCCGTATTCCGGCATGAATTCCACTAGTGACGCATTTTAATACTTCCTCGACTTACATAAATGTGTATTTTGACTTTTTGACACTATTTATTATTAAAATTTGATCGCTTATTTAAATGAATATATAATCATTAATATTATCATATTTGGTATTGTTAGATTAATCACAACATAGAGTATTCAAATATCAAATTTTTAATTTTTCGATAATATAAGTAAATAATGATACACTTGGTCAAATATATATATATGTTTAATAGTGTGAAAAGTCAACCATGTTCTGATTAGTCCGAGACAGAGGCACTAACAAATGATGTAACATATATCAAGCTGAATAATATACGATATGATCTGCAAGGAGTCAGGCCAAGTTGTTAGGAATCGTACAAAAATGATACAATTGATGTAAGGAAGCAAAAACATTAAACCAAAGCCGTCTACGTACTACTTCTCCCATTAAAAAATCACAACCCAGAAAAATATCAAATAAAAATGAAAAATATAGTAGCACAGTTACCGTGAAAACATAAGAAGTGAAATAATTTGGAACTTTCTACAGACTACAGTGTCTATACTAAATTTGCCTAAGTGTGGGAGTGTATAAGAAATGTTTGAGCCGCCAATCAACTAAATTTAGGTCTGTTAAGTACTCGTTCTCATGCTTTATAAGTTTCTCCTTCTCATGATTATACACAGCTATCCCAAACTTGGTCGAGAAAAGAAGCAAATGGTGTTCGTTATTCAAAAATTGGAGAGGTGTTGGGAATAGTGTAAAAAAATCATCATCGAGACAGAATAATCTAGTCCACGACTCTTGAACTCCATATTCTTTCATCACCCACAATTCATGATGATAACAATACTGTCTAGTGCAATCAGACAAACACGGAACAACAATGCAAAGGCAACCATTCAATTCTAATAGTCCACGCAAACACCAATTTTCAGAGCATTTGATGGGCAAAGAAATTTCATTGAACTTGTCTAAAGAGAAATCAAAAGCAATAATGCTTTCATCCGCACTGCCACCAACTAAGTGAACTGAACTAGTACCCGGCATAAAAACGTGATGGTATCTGAAATTAAGTATTGGCCAATTGTTATCGTCATTGATAGCGTTTTTCCAAGAACCATTCCTATAGCTACAAACCTCACAATCATAATTTCCTGAGTCAGCTGAATGAGAAGATTTGTGAAATACCTTGAGTATTTTAAAATCGTCAGTAGCTGCAACATGGCCTAAAAAGTACCTACGAGGCCCATTCAACGCCTCATACTTGACTCCAATACTTTGTTGATCTCCAGTTAATGGGTTCCAAAGAAGGATATGACCGTCTCGCTTTGGTTCCGGAGGGGAATACATCAAGCATAAAATTCCTAAACAACAATCCACGATAGAATACCGGCCCTTCTCTTTCAATACCGAATGGATAGATTTCTCTACGTTTGGATCAAATTTGGTTGAATCCACCCCAATAATAAATCCTCTGAAATTTCAGCAGCTTGCGGTGGAGCTTCCTTAAAAGTTACAATATCTGATTGTGAGGAAGATGACCCAATTCTGAAACAACAAAACATACGCTTAACCAACATGATTCCTTCCGCAAATTTCAACTGGTTAAAGTACGAAAGGTTTTTTAAATGGCGTGGGTTAATTAAGAGGCTACAGATTATAAATATAGGATCCGAATTATTCTAAATAATAATTTTAAAAATAAACTAGGATCCGAATCAAATACTATGTTCTTTGTCTTATAACTCTTTTCCTCTTCCTCTTCTTTTCCTTTTTGAATTAAAAGATATTCTTTCTTTGTAACTCTAATTCTGATCGATCTTTAACTAATTCTTACTAATATTTTCAATATCTGTACGTGGTAATTATTTTTCCTGATCATGTGAAATTAACACATCTGCCTATCGAGATTATTTGTTGTTATGAAAATAAAATAATATATATTTAATTCATTCCTCATCACACCCTAATAAAAACATAATTTTCGTAGTGTATTTAATTAGTGGTTAATTTTATAATTTTAGTTTTAATTGTATTTATTTGGAATTTTCTCCCAATAATAACACAATTTTATTCTTTACTATTATTAATTTTGTTATTTTACGATTTTATTTGATTCTACATGTATCATTCTTATTATTTTAGACCCGTTTTCGTAATTATTTCCTAATTTTCAATTGATTTGGCTAATTATGTAATTTTGGTCCATTACTTTGAATTGAATTTTGGTATAATTTTCTTGAGGAAAACAATAAATTCATTCACTTCAAATTTCTGGAAATCGTCGAATGACAAGAAACTCAGGGGATCCCAAGAGTCATATAGTAGGGCATTCGTTTTTGCATAATTCGCTAGCAAATGCACTATAAAATTTTTATCTCTCGGGACCCAAAAAGGCCCTAAATAAGAACTATTCTCTAGTAAACCTTGTAGCCTGGGAATGATAGTCTCACAGCTCAGATGCGTATCCAGATCACCGTGCAGCATGCTAATAACCGTGAGCGCGTCGCCGACAAAACATACCTCCTGTTGCCTCAAATCAGCTGCCAATATGAGCGCCTCCTCCAATGCTAGGCTCTCAGGTAGGTAAGGGTCCTGGACATTCGGCCATCTCCGTGACACCGCTCTCAGGAATCTTCCCTGTTCATCGAAAGTCACTGCACCCACTCCGACTGCACCATTAAGAATACCGGCGTCGAAGAAGATTTTGAATTTTCCGTTAGGCGGTCTGAGTAACGACGCAGGTAATAGTGAGTTCGATCGAGATACTTTTCTAAAATTATAACCTCCATTTTATTAAGTCTTTTGACCATGCATGTACTGATGTACATACATAACAACACAAGTACCATTTATTAGATTCCTCTTTAGGAGTTTTCCCGAATTTTAGATTCGGTTATTTCACTTTAGGGCTTTTAATGAATTTTAGATTCCAGCATTTTTTTTAATTGTAGTTGCTTTTTGAGTTTTATAAAATGATATTCATATATTAAGTTATTTTAGTTTAATTATATTTTACTCGGTGATTTTGTTTTGTACTTATACTAGCTAGCTTGTATGATAGGTTAGTTTTTTAACCGTCAATCACTTAAAAATAATTTAATTAAATCATTAGTTAAAAACTCTCAAGGTGTGGGAATGCGAGAAGTTCAAGCAGGAGTTTGATTTATGTAAATTAAATTAATAAATTATGTTTGTAATTAATTATTTTTAGTCAAAACAATACAATTAAATAAGCTGTGCATTGCGCGTCACAACCAACTTAGTATAATATAGGACAGTTTTTTTAAAGAGAAGATTATTCATGGTTCATCCCAACCAAAAATAACCAGAAGATATTACAAGGAATTTTATATCTATATAACATTGCAATGCATTCCCATGTATGGTTGTATCAAATAGCGACTTAAACAAAATAATGGAATAATAAAAAAATAAAGGGTTAAACCATAGATAATAACCACTAATGAGTTAATTTATCTGGTAAATATTGGTCTCTAACGCTCTAATTTTACAATCACTCACCAGATCATCTCATTAAACGTTATTTGCATCTCCCCTCGTAGGCAATAAGAGATTTACCGGATCGTTTTTACAGCATCAAAGCATTATTAAATTTTATCTAACACGCACAAGCTAACTAATCAAGTACTATTCTGTGATCACTTCCCAATCAATCTCATTAGACGTTATTTGCTTCTCCCCTCGGAGACAGTAAGAGATTTTCCAGGTTATTTTCACATATAAGCAATGATTAACCAGCCTGCTCGGTCTACAAATCTGATGTTCGGACCCGCCAGAAGTAAGTATTAATTTAAACAACTCTGACTCGGATTTCTCCTTGCCGCGCAGGCGCGGGCTAGTACAGAATTGCCAAGAGTAAAATTACCACCCTGACTCAGATTTCTCCTATACTGACATACCGCTAAGAATCAGATTTAAAACCAAACATAGTTTAATCCAGACTCGCAGGAAAAACTAGTGTTGGCAGATAAAACTCCAGAACAACATTTAAGCAAACCTCAATTTAGTGCAAACCCAATATATAGCAGAAAATAATAAAAAGAAAAAGAACAAAACTCTATTCGACAGTGAAATACCAATATGGTGATCCACTGACCGTCTAACTAGGCCAATCCCTTGACTTTTCTGATCCAGTGTTGGCCTAAAAGGCCCAGGACCGTGAGCCCACCTAGAAAATCCGACGATGAGCATCCTGATCGGCACGACTCACTGCGTGGCGAACCCGACCCAATGCAAGACTGGGTGGAACCATGGTGACTCCTAGAATCTCGAAAGAGATTGCAGCAGCTTCTCTGATCAAAAGCGATCATGGCATTGATCAAATAAAATTGGAGATCTGCTTACAGACTCCGGTGGCATTTTCGCAATGGCTAGTGATCGACGCTAGGGCTGCCGGAATCTCCATTGCAGCAGTGATGATGGTGGAAACCAGTCGGTGGTGACCCATCTGGTGGTGTCTCGGCGGCGGTAGCAATCCATTGTGAGATTCTAAATCTTGTGTAACGGCTGCGATTCGAGTTTTTAAGTTTCAGAGATTGTATATTGTTGACGACGATAACAAGAGTTTTGGGTTGAAGATTGAGAGAGGGATGGTGTAGATTTCTATCTATGGGATGGGGTGGAAGGCCGCCGGCCGGTGAAAGCATCGACGGCCTCCAGTGAGCGGGAGGTTTGGATGCAGCTCTATTAGGGTTTAAGAAAGAGGGCGGCTGCACAGATGTACTTTCCTAACTTTTCCCCATATATATGTTTTATTTTTAAAATTATTTTTGAGGAGAAAAGAAATCTTGTTAGTGACTATCAGAAAACGTTCAGAATAGTTAGTTTTAATCCGTTAATACAAGCTCGTAATCAGGTGACAACAGAGTTATTGGGGCGGCATACGATAATTTTAATTTACTCTAAAACTATCATAATAATAGAGTATCAAATTCCAAAAACTCTATAATTTTTTATCCATGTCCAACAGATACTCTATTTTACCATTCGATACATTTATTACCATGAATTCTATTAAAATAAAATTGACTTGGAACTTCTCGAAAGCAATTCAAGAAGCCCAATTCAACACGTTCATTTATTGAACACGTTCTTCTCCAAATTTGCCCAATTCAAACAACATAAAATAAAAAATATTCATATTTATCAAGCACTTAAATTCCAAAATAGACATGAAATTTATAAGGTTTAAGAAAGTAGTGAAACTCACCTTTCAGAAGCCGACGCCGAAGGAGATGAAGGGTCGTAGTTGATGCAGGCTGTGATCAATGGTAGTGTGGCGGTGGGCGGCACTGGTGGCCAAAATTGGAAGAAATCTGTCTCTTCCGATGAAGGGCCGTGCTTCTTGATTGTTGTGTGAATAATACGAAGAAAAATTAATTATAAGATTAAAAAGGAAAATAAGTTTAATAATGAATGTCTGCATTAATTTTTAGAGTGTCTACGAGCATAATTCCATTTGAAATACCTGTATCCATTTTTTACCATATCTCTGTTTTAGAATATGTGATAGATTATGTTGGAAGACATAATATAGTTAAAAATGATAAATTTAGCTAAAAACTCATGTTATAGAAGAAGAAAAGCTGTTGGACGCACGCTCTAATACATTCTCTATAATTTTCAATAGTATTAATGTCACTTTGAATGTATAAAGAACTTATTTCAAGATAAACAACTACTGAATTTATTTTTAAAAAATAATATAAAAAACTATTGAACAGAATTGTTGTTCGAAACTTTGTTATGCTTTGCTAAATTGGCTCAACAATATAATTCTTTTTATATGTGGTAGATATATAATATACCAAACTGAAATAAGAAAATTAAATATATTAAACTAAACTAACAAAAAAATATTTAAACTTTACTTAACTGAACATGATTCATGTAGGATATTGCTACACTCAGTCCGATATTTTTATTTTATAATCTAAAATATTGTATGAATTTACAAAAATATTCTCATTTATTATGGTCGGGGAAATTTAGCAGTATTTAGGAACAGTGTTATAATTTCAATGATATTTTGAACTACATTGAGTAAAAATGCCAAACTGTATATAACGCAATTCTGTTTATTTACCAAAGAGTAAAAAGAATAGGCTGAATCGAAGTACATAAAATTCAAATGATGGGGGAGCCCTACGTATAACCAACGGTTAGGCCAACCGTATCTTTTAATAATTTAATATTTACCATGTGGTAATAGTATACTCAGTTAAAAACTCTATCAGTTCAGTATTTTCAGTCCCTAATTTTTATAGTCCAGTTAAGTATTTTTAATTTTTTCAATTCAGTTCAGTATTTTTTAATTTTTTCAGTTTAGTTCAATATTTTTAATTTTTTTTCAGTTCAGTTCAATATTTTTTACTTTTTTTTCAACTCAATTCAGTATATTTATATTTTTTCTATTCAGTTCAATACATTAATATTTTTTCAGTTCAATTCAGTAAATTTATATTTTTTCGGTTTAGTTCAATATGTTTATATTTTTTCAATTCAGTTCTATTCAGATAAATATTTTATATATTTTTTAGTTCAGTTAATTTCCTCTATATTTTTATTACAGCTCTACGGTTTTTTCAGTTCAGTTCATTTTATATTCAGTTTAATTTGATCTAGTTCAATTCAGTTCATTTAATTTGGTTATGAACAAATGTATGTTCAATACCTTCAATTATAATTCGGTTCAATTAGTGTTTACTAGATTAATACAAGTTCGTTTTTTGTGAATACTATAAAATGTAGCAATCTTTGTACGCTAGTGGTTCTATCATAGTCTGAATATTTTTTGAATCAGTTCAATTTAACTAAAATTAAAATTATCATGTACATGTGTATATTGATAAATTTTAGTTAATTTAGTCATGTTGTTATTGTATTGAAAATACATTAAATTTTACTTCAGTTTAATTCAATTTATTTATAAGTAAATGTGATTTGATAATACATAGCTGCATTAAGGCATTATTTCAATACCTTACACTTTATTATGTTCCTTTTGTATTCAATTATGTACAATTCAGCTCATTTTATTAGTTAATAATGAATTTTTTACCATATTTAATTTTTTTTTCAATTCATTTTAAATAAATATATTTAATTTTTTTCAGTTCAGTTAAGTTCAGTATATTTATATTTTTCAGTTCAATCCAACATATTTATAATTTTCAGTTCAGTTCAGTATATTTATATTTTTTCAGTTCAGTTCAATATTTTTATATATTTTTTAGTTCAATTCAGTATTTTTAAATTTTTTCAGCTCAGTTCAGTGTTTTTAAATTTTTTTCAGTTCAGTTCGGTGTTTTTTTATTTTCTCAATTCAGTTCAATATTTTTAAAAACATTTCAGTTCAATTCAGTATTTTTTATTTTTCCAGTTCAGTTCAGCGAGAAATAAGCTCTAGCAAACATGGCCGAAGATGGTGACGCTGAAAACGGGTAAAAGATATATTCAAATGGGTAAACATGCAGATTAGACCCGTGCACTTTTACCTGTATAAGTCCATTGGCCCAACCCTTTTTAACCCGTATTTTTAAATTACTCATTTATGCACATACCCGTTTTACCCGTATCCATATTTTACCCGTATTCATATGAATAAAAAATAAATTCCGTTTTAACTGCTGATGACGGGTAAAAATTGACATGTCTAATTAATTGTTGGATTAGGAACTTTTAAAATATCCAAAATTTTCAGTCTAAAAATAAAAATTTTAACCGTGTAAATTGCTGTTGATATCATGTGAAACATTACTGGATCTATGCATAATTTAATAGCCAATTTAAATTAAATTGTAGAGAGATTGACATGTATACACCGGTGATTTGTACACTTTTCGCATCAATGGTGATGACTATGAGCGAATCCATGCATATACAAAATAACTTTTGACATTATTCATGTGATTCTATCTTTGTATATCATTTTGTTCATTTAAAAATAGGCCTTCTATACGCAATATGTATTTTGCTTATTTACAATCCATATTTTTTTTAAATAATCATATATAAAATGATTCTGATATATAACTGAATTGTAGTGTATGCAATAGAAATAGTATATATGATGCATATGTCTGATATATATAATTATTGACCATATCATATATATCGAAAGCGTATTTTCATTTTGAACTGCAAAATAAGCAAAATACGGAGTACGTATAGCATGCCCCTTAAAAATAATGCACTTGATTTCCGGAACCTTTATTGAATAGAAAAGTAAATTTTTTTGCGCAAGTATTAAACATTAAACAAATCTTTCCCTTAACAAACTGAATATATGATATGGTTTGCAATGAGTGTTTGTCAGTTCATAGAATCGTGCGTACATGCTTAATCATTACTAAATTAAATCACACTACAAAGTTAAAATAAATTACGTTTCCAACAAAATAAATAACATTAAATCAAATCGCTAGATGTCGCTCTTATATCTCTGATCGTCGATAATTGTGACCGGCCAGAAAAGTATGAAACAAAAAAGAGCAATAAATACAGAAGCAGATTTGTATGACAAGAGAAAGTGTGGAATAGTTTAGAACTTCGTATGCTAAACTGGTCTCAATGTGGGAGTGTACAAAATATGTTTGAGCCACTGATGATATGACTTGAGATCGGTTAAGTACTCGTTCTCATGTTTTATAACTTTCTTTTTCTGATGATCATATTCAAATACTCCAAACTTGGTCGAAAAGAGAAGCACGTGACGTCCATCATTAACAAATCGCAGAGGTATTGGGAACAAATTAAAAAACTCACGATCAAGGCAAAATAACACCGTCCACGATTCTCGAACTCCATATTCTTTCATCACCCATACTGCAATTCCATCACAAAAAGATTTATTGCAACTGGTCCACAATACAAAGGCAGCCATCCAACTCTAATAATCCATGCGGATACCAATACTTGGTTCATCCAACGGGCAAATGAATCACCTTAAAATTTTCTAAAGAGAAATCAAAAGCGTTAATACATTCATTTGATTGGCCACCAACAACAAAGTGAAGTGAACTAGTACCCGGTACAAAAACTTGACGGTGATTTAAATTAATTATTGGACGATAAGATGTAATCCTGTGATAAGAACCATTGCTCAATCATAAGATTCCATCTCAAATGAAACAGAAAGCCTGTTAGATAACTTCATTATTTTAAAATCGCTAGTAGCTGCTTCATGACCTAAAAAGTAGCAGGAGAGCGGAGACGGCCAATATTCGAACGCCTTATTCACTCTAACGCTCCGTCGATCTCCCGTTATTGGGTTCCAAAGAAGGAAATAGGCTCGCTTTGATTTAGGGAATAGGATACAACCCTTTGGTTTCTGATACATCATGCATATAACTCCTAAACAAATGCCCACGAAATAATACCAGCTCTTCTCTTTGAATTCCGAATGGATAGGTTCCTCTAGGTTAAGATCAAGTTTGATTGAATCTAACCTCATTACGTGGAAATAATTCACCGTACTGGTCCAACCTTTCGAACAGAGAATGAGATGGCTGCATGTTTTTCTCTTCATTGATAAATCAGCATGTTTTCTTCTGAAATCGAGACTGTCGATCAAATCCCGATGAAATTTCGACAGACCGCGAAATTTTACGACGAACTCGGCCGGTACCCTCACTAATATTTCAAACAGTACTATATCACCTGGTGATGGAGATGATTCAATGAATAATGAATCCTCTGAGATTTCAGCAGCTTCCTTGAAAATTCCATCTGACCCTCGTCTGAAACAACAAAACATACGCTTAACCAGCATGATTTTCCTTCCACAAATTTATGTTACCTTTCACACAGATAAGCTGAGAAGAGGAGAAAGAAGAACAATGATGTTGTGCAGAAAACTAGATATTGCTTTTCTATTCATATCATCCTTTATATACACAAACTCTGAAAGAAAAAAGGAATACGAAATAATCTACTTCTACGGAAGAAGGAAACTAAATAATCTAATTTCTACGTAAGAAGGAAACGTAATAATCTAATTCCTACGGAAAAAGGAAAGAAAAATATCTACTTCCTACGGATGCTAATTAGCATCTTTATTTTCTAGAAATAGCTGCAGAAAATAAACAAACAAGGAAAAGAAAGATGACTAGAATATCTCACAAATCACCCCCATAATCTTGTCATCACTTTATCTCTGCAACTCCGATTCTGCCCCTAAGTTCTTGAAAAAGAACTCGTCTGAGAGGCTTTGTCAGGATATCAGCGAGCTGAGCTTCTGTGTTGATGTAGTCGATGTCAATATCGCCCTGCTCCAGATAATCTCTAATCAAATGGTAACGTATATCAATGTGTTTACTTCGATCGTGAAACACAGGATTTCGACTAAGATCGATTGCTGATTTGTTGTCCACCAATAACGTTGGTGCTTGTGGCTGTTCACCTTGCATTTCACCAAGCAATCTACTAAGCCAAACACCTTGGCAAGCGGCAGTGGCAGCTGCAATATACTCTGACTCGCACGAAGAGAGTGCCACCACCCGTTGTTTCTGTGATTGCCAACTCACCGGAGATTGACCTAGGAAGAAAAATAGTCCCGTCGTGCTCTTCCTATCGTTGACGTCTCCGCCCAAATCAGCATCACTATAACCTGCCAAGAGTAAAGGTCCAGCACGTTTTCCATATGAAACTCCAAACTCTAGAGTTCCCGCCACATAGCGTAGAATATGCTTCACTGCTGCCATATGCTCAACTCTTGGCTGCTCCATGAATCGGCTAACATAACCAACTGCAAAAGTAATGTCTGGCCGAGTATGAACTAAGTACCTGAGACTTCCCACCAAGCTGCGGTAGTCCGTGGCGTCCACCGGTCTCCCGTCTCCCGTCTTGCTTAGTTTGAGTCGTGCCTCCATTGGTGCCACGCATGGATTGCACTCTTCCAATCCGGCCTTTTGTAAAAGCTTCTTTGCATAAGATGATTGGTAAAGAGTGACCAAACCCTTCCGTTGTTGCACTTGGATGCCGAGGTAGTAACTCAGTTCGCCGAGGTCGCTCATCTCAAATAGATTCGTCATCTCCTTCTTGAACTTCGTCAGTTCTTCGATTGAAGTTCCGGTGATGATCAAGTCATCAACATAAACTCCAACTAGCAGTTGCTCCTTCCCGTTGCTCCGACGATATACCGCGTGCTCGGCTTCACATCGTACAAACTCCAAGTCGCGAAGACTCTTGTCAAGTTTGGCATTCCAAGCCCTCGGAGCTTGACGTAGTCCGTAGAGAGCCTTCTTAAGCCGAAGAACCTTGCCTTCGTTGCCTTGAATTTCGAAACCCGGCGGTTGCTTGACATAAACCTCCTCAATCAGATCACCGTTGAGGAACGCGGTCTTGACGTCCATGTGGTGGATTGGCCACCCGTGGTGTGCAGCGAGCGCGATCAGAACCCGCACCGTCTCCATTCGCGCAACTGGAGCGAACACTTCCTCGTAGTCCACCCCCTGCTGCTGCACGTAGCCCTTTGCCACTAACCGCGCCTTTCGTTTCACCATCTCCCCGTTCGCGTCCTTCTTGAGCTTGAAGACCCACTTAAGTCCGATGGCGCGGTGTCCTGGTGGTAGATCGGTGAGGCGCCAAGTCTGGTTTGCCTCGATGCTTGCAAGTTCCTCCGTCATCGCTATTCGCCATCCTTCATCCTTCTCGGCTTCAGCTAGGCTCGTTGGTTCATCGACTGTGAGAAGACAAAGCTCCTCGTCCTCAGTTTCAATCTTCTCGGTGGCGTTGAGAAGGTCCTCCATGGTTCGATACCGTCGTTGTGCCTTAGCTCCGGAGGATGGTTCCGATGCGTTTGCCGGAGGTGACACAAATTCCACGTTTGGTGGTGGTGATGCACTTGGGGTTCTCGGACTTGACACCGGAGCTTCACTTCTAGGCCTGCTTCTGGTGAAATTCTCATCGTCCGAATGAAGGATTTACTGGGCTGGTTCGCTACCTACACCAAAAGAGACAAAACGGTCGAAGTTGGAACCCTCACCATGCCCGTGGTTTTGTTGCTGTGCCGATGTGGTCCAGTCCCATGCCGTGTTTTCATCAAAGACGATGTCGCGTGAAACTCTCACCCGGTCTGTGGCGGGGTCGTAGACGCGGTACGCCACAGTTCCAGTTTCATACCCAAGTAGCACCATCGGCTTGCTCCGGTCCTCCAGTTTCTTCAGCCCTGGCTGCGTGGCCTTGACGTGGGCGACGCACCCAAACACCCGGAGATGGCTCACGCTCGGCCGGCGCCCGTGCCATGCTTCGTAGGGTGTCTTGCCGCTGACGCTCTTCGTGATTCTCCGGTTCAGAAGGTAGACCGCCGTTGTCACTGCTTCTCCCCAGAATCTCATCGGCATGCCTTTGGCCTTCAAGAGGCAACGTGCCATGCTAACCACCGTTTGATTTCGTTGTTCGACCACGCCGTTTTGCTGGGGCGAGTATGGCGCCGTTGTTTGTCGATGCACACCGTGGTCGGCAAAGTACTCGCTGAGTTCTTGAGACGTGAACTCACCTCCACGATCGGTCCGCAGCGTCTTCAACTTGCACCCCCTTTGTCTTTCGGCTGCTGCCACGGTCCTTTTGATGGCTTCCGCCGCTTGATCCTTCGAGGTCAACAAGACTATCCACATATATCTACTAAGATCATCTACCATTAGTAGAAAGTATCGTTTACCTCCAGGAGTTTGTGGCTCGATGGGTCCACACAGATCGGCGTGCACGAGCCCAAGGCGTTCGGTCGCTCGGTTCTTGGCTTGGCTTGGGAACGAGCTGCGTTTCTGCTTCCCGGCCAGGCAGGCGTCACACAAGCGCTCAACGTCATCGAGCAGCGGGAGTCCGTCCACCATCTTGTTCCTGGCCATGCGTCGAAGGGTCTCGAAGTTCATGTGGCCGTATCTCGCGTGCCATCGCCACCCATCCTCGCACCCATGCACCGCAAGGCACACTGGTCGTGCCAAACTCAGATGAAGGAGGTAAAGGCGCCCTTGGCCTCTTGGCACCCGTGCGAGCAAGCGTCCGCCTTGATCCCGTAACGTGAGCCACCCGTGCTGGATCCTCGTGTTGTAGCCGTCCTCATCCAGCTGGCCGAGTGAGATGATGCCGCTGTGGAGCCGTGGTATGTAATACACATCGTCCAACTTTAGGTGCTCGCCGTTCCGTCACGTAAAAAGGATCGTACCAGTGCCTTCTATTTCCACGGAGGTGTCGTCTCCAAGTTTGACCGAGTCTCGTACATCCGTGTCTAGCTCGGAGAAGAACTCCCGTCTTCCGCACATGTGGGCACTCGCACCGGAGTCAAGGAACCATGCCGTGTCACTCTGCCCGGGCTCCTTCGTTGACCGTGCTTTAGATCGCGTCTCGTTGAGCAGGACGTGCTCCTTGGTGGCTGAGTTCCCGATCGTGAGTGAGTGAAGCCTTGCTACGAGGAGCGTCTGTTCGTCCACTTCAGCTTGCACGAGGTTGGCACGTCCCTTTCGTTCACGCCGTGGCTCGGGGCAGTCCTTGGAGATGTGGCCAGCGTATTTGTTACAATTGTAACACTTCAAATTCGTCAAGTCTCTGTCACCGCTCACCGCCCGTTGGCTGCCGTCTCCCTTGTGGCTCGGTTTCTTCCCTTTCTGAAAACCCTTGCCTTTGCCTTTGTTCCCGGAGCTAGAGCTCGGTCCTCGTGCGATCCATTCTTGCTCCGTGAGCAAAACTTGGCCGTTGGAGTTGTTCATGGTGTTGATGGAGCACCGATCTGCTGCTGACCTAAGCCTGCCAATGAGTTCCTCCACTGTCATGCCATTCAGATCGAGCAACGTTTCGATCGAGCAAGCGATTTGGGCGTACTGGCTCGGCACCTCCCGCAAGAACTTTTGGACCACTTTGATCTCTTCTAGAGATTCACCTAAAGAACGAAGGTTATTGACGATACCTGTAATCCGCATGCCGAAGGCGTCGAGTGACTCCCCGTCCTTGAAGGCGATTTGCTCGAACTCCTTGCGTAGACGTTGTGCCGTGGCCTCACGCACTCGATCCACGCCGACTCGCATCATCCGGATTGCCTCCCAAGCTTCGTGTGCCGACGTTTTGACAGCTAGCGCCGGTACCATCTCCGGTGGCACCGCCCGAATCAAAGCCGAGAGGGCCGCCATGTCTTCCCGTTCGGACGGTTCTCCAACGCCGGAAGTGGCCTCCCATAAACCTTGTGCTCGTAGGTTTATCTTCATCACGAGGGCCCATTCGATGTAGTTCGTTGCCGTCAACGTGGGGTACACAATGTTAGCGCCAAGGTTGGTACGTTCTTGGATGACACGTTCGTGGATGAAACTTTGCCGCCGTTGCCGCGTCGTGGCCTGCTGCGTCCTCGTCCTCCCCGTGGTTCCGTTCGTGCCGGAGATCTCGATGCGTCCGCCATAGGATCGTTGAAGCTCTTGATACCACTTGTTAGCTTTCACACAGATAAGCTGAGAAGAGGAGAAAGAAGAACAATGATGTTGTGCAGAAAACTAGATACTGTTTTTCTATTCATATCATCCTTTATATACACAAACTTTGAAAGAAAAAAGGAATACGAAATAATCTACTTCTACGGAAGAAGGAAACTAAATAATCTAATTTCTACGTAAGAATGAAACGTAATAATCTAATTCCTACGGAAAAAGGAAAGAAAAATATCTACTTTCTACAGATGCTAATTAGCATCTTTATTTTCTAAAAATAGATGCAGAAAATAAACAAACAAGGAAAAAGAAAGATGACTAGAATATCTCACAATTTAAAGATTTTTTAAATGGTATATATATATATCTGATTCGCGCGACTGCTGTATTCTTTGTCTAATTACTCTTTTCCTCTTCTTCTCCTTCTTCTAAATTTGTAACTCTAATTCTAATCGATCTCTAGTTCTTACGCGGTAATTATTTTTTCATGCCCATGGGAAATTAATACCTGCCGAGTTAGCTACTGATACAAAATTATAGATAGGATCCAAATCGACTTCTATTTACTTTGTATAACTCTTTTCCTCCTTAATTGTTTTTTCGAAAATATATTCTTCTTTCTATTATTCTAATCAATCTCTGATTCTAACTATTTTTTTGTTATGTCTGTTGTAATTATTTTACAAGCCGTACTAAATAATCCTGTATATCCTCGTACGATTTCGATAGTAATGAGAGTTTGCCTGTATATATCGAGATTAGTTTTGTTATTATGAATGGGAAGCAGCAACACCAAAAGTTTCCTATTCAAATTAAACATGAACTAGCAATTAAAATATCAGAAAATCAAGCCGGGCACCAAGAGTTCCCGATTTATTAACTACCATATATAATATTTTAGCTATTTTATAAATTTGTAAGATTCATATAGGACTCTTTGTAAAACAATTCATATAAATTTTGGTTCAGTGTGATTATTTTGGTACATTAAATAGAATTTAAAAAGTTAGGATGAAATAAAACATGGGTTTTTGTACTAAACTTAAAATCATAAGAAGAGAGAGTTGTATCACGCAATACATGTTTTCACCATTTAAGACAGAGATCCTAGGAATATTAAAGGGCATGGAGTCAACGCTGGAGTTACAAGTATACAAAGTGCAGGCTTTTATCGACTGTGCTAATGTAATCAGCACATTAGAGGGTAATTTTACGACTCCCATTGAAGCGATATGTCGTTGATGGAGACATTAAAAGCCTCCGCATTAGATTTCTTAATTAACTAGATCTTGTAAAAATTTCGAGAAAAAGAATGATCGATGCGCATATAGTAGCACATCAGACTTATATACTTGTACTTGACTATTATAAATAAATAAAACTACCTTTTGTCGTAGAAAAGATATCCATACATACATATCACAAAGTCTTATTCAAGGCCGGTTTACATTTAGCAGATGCTAATTTATTAATAATTTGTTGAGTTTAATAATGTATATATATCTCAACAAACTATCAAGAAATATCATACTGAGAACAGTATGTACACTTCCCTGACAATATTCACTTATACATTTCAATGACCCCAACGTCACCGGCATGGTATTTCACATCCATGCCCTTAAATCCGGCACCTTTGGCCAGATTCCGAAACTCGAATTCGGAACGCTCTTTTCCTCCGGTGGTAACACTCATCATTAAGGTATCCGTCTGATAAATGCTTCTTGTTGGCGCCCCAGTATCCGGTTTCAGGGGTACGATGAAATCTACGACGATCACTTTTCCATTCTCCGGTATAGCCTTAAGACAGTTCCTTAGAATCTTCAAGCAATGATCGTCGCTCCAATCATGAAGCACACCCTACAAGCCAAATCGACACTAAATTAATATATATTCATTTTATGTAAACCAAACTTTTTATGTCCCAGTTGAATCTGCACACTTTTGGTCAACTTTTTCAGAACATGTTTGAGCATTGATAATAATATTACTAATGTACTTATTGAAATTTATAGTCAAATATGATCCGAAATATTTGTGAAAATAATTTACAGATGGAGTAATTGATTAGTTTGATACCTTCATGAAAATGGCATCTCCTTCGGGTACACTGTCAAACATGGTTCCACCAATGTGTTTCACTCCTACACATCACATTGTACTTGCAACAATTCACATCGTCATATATAAAAAAAAAGTAAATCGATTGATCCTAAAATTTAGGATGATTACTTTTTCAGATCTAAATTAAATCTAAAATGATAATAACGTCCCTCCTAAAGATGCAATATAATTTATACAGAACAATAATTATGATTTGGAAACATATTCAATGATTACATAGAAGAATTTATACATTCAGATTAGGATTTTTGAAATTTATTCGTAAAAATTTTACTAGCCAGCATGAACATATATATAATTAATTGTATAGTAATTTAACATACCAGCATAAGATGGTGCATTTTTGACAACATGTGGTAGGTCGAAATTGATCCCTTTAATATGAGGATATTTGGAAGTGATAATGTGGAGAGCGATTCCGAGTCCACCGCCGACATCAACCAGTGTCCCAATGCCTTGAAAACCCCCATACACTTTAACCAGATGCTTCATGGTTGTGGAGGTCACACCAGCCAATCCCTTGTTGAACACCACGTTGTACCTTGCATCTTCCCCGGTGTACTCGAACTGACTCATGCCGAATCTTCTTTCGAATGCCGTTCCGCCTTCAACGATCGAATACCCTACTTCGTACCTAAAACAAGGATATATACCATGTATAATCATATTTTCATAATTTTTATACATGTTAACAACGATTAAGTTATTTCTATTTAATTTTGAAAAGTCAAACAGAGAGACGGGATATGAATGTTTAAGGTCGTCGATGTGGTGTAGTTGATCCTTGATAATTAGTTGAAGAATGAAAAAATTATCAAGGAACAACAATCTGTCACAAACATGCTAGACCGTATCAAACAAGCACTAAAACGAGCTTATTAACAGGTTAGTTCAGTTTAATTTGGTTTAGAAAAATACAGTAGATGAAATTCGATTATATATATTTAGTCATGCCGACGTTCAATATACTAATTTTTACTTTATTTTATTCAACTCTACTCAGCAAGAAAAAAGTTCAGGATCAGAACCCTCAAAGTTTTTTAAAATTTAAAAAATGAAAGTACTATACGTAATCTAAAATATCATTGAAATTACAATATTGCTTCCTGAATATTTGAAACATAATAAATGAGAATATTTTCGTAAACTCATATCGTATTTTGGGTCAGAAAAGTAAAATATATTATAGCAACACCCATAAAAAATAAAAGCATGCATATGGTCGTCCAAATTGATCTTACCATCCATCGTGATGAACCTTGTCTAGAATCATTTCGGCGAGATGGGCAATGGTATTGCCCTCTTCATCGGGCACGAAGAACGCGCCCACCGGAGATAGCCCATAAAGTCTCTCATACCTGACACCACCATCATCAGAAGCATGCTCAAGAACCTCACAGGTAAAGAGAGAGTAGCTGCTGAGTAAGAGCAGGATTCTGTCCAGCATCGCCGCCGCGTCAGGGTTTTTGGCGGTGAGTTGGGATGCGATCTGGGACGATGATAACTTTTTTCCATTGGATATGATTTCGAACAGGTTTAGTTTGCAAGCAGTGTACAAAACCATTGGCAATGAGCCAGAAGTCACGAGCTGGATTGCTTGCGAGTAGTACTCAGCGTTTTCCATTGCAGATAATTTATGGAATTGCTTCTTCAACCTAATTTTTTCTGCAATATTAAGCCTCCTTTTATAGTCCCTCTCCCTCTGGATTTCAATGTTCAAGAGGTAGCTAAAGATGTCAGCAGATCGCTTAATTCAAAATTTTGAAAAAAATCACGTCGAATCACAAGAAATATCGTTTGTTTCAGAAAACAATCATGGAACATGATGTTACAGAAACAATAATAGTCGTTCATCATATCATATTTAAAGGAAATTAACATTAATAGTCGTGTGATATCTAAAGGAAAGCTGGTAAAACAACCCACTCAATGTACAACTCATGAGTCATGCATATGCATGCACGTACGTTTGGTTAATGAGTCAAAGATTATTTTATTATTTTACTATCCCTAAGAAAGTCCATCTCATAATTCAAATGCAAATTTGAAATTAATTTTCGAAAAGTAAAATTTCAACATCAAAAACCAAATTAACACACAATTACTGTATTTAGTTAGCTATATGCCACAATCATTCTTGTTTATAGTGTATTAGTGCACATGGCCGGCACTAACTCTTTGGAGGTCTGAACCAAATACTTTTTATAAAGAGGCCTAGATAATTGAGCATTCGGTGAAATTTGAATTGCCTATATAATGTTGAAAATCGGTTGCAAAAGAAGTTTAATACGCAAGAGAGATGAGAAAATGAATTAAAATTGATTAAAATAATGGGATTTTTTTTTTAAAAAAAATGAGTCCTTTATTTTGACCAATTTAGAAAATATAGGGCCGGTTTAAAGAACAATTTTTATAAAAAGAAAAAGATATACTAAATCTGAATTTCTTTTTAAAAACGGATCCTTATTTTGGTCATCAAATTAGAAAGTATAAGAGTTAGAAGTACAATTTTTAAAAATAAATATACTAAATATGAAAAAAAAAATTAAAAAAAAGACCCTATTTTAACACATTTTTGGGGCCTGAATCGCAGGACTCGCTTGTTTCACTTATTGGGTTGGGCATGTTAGTGCATTAATGGGTACAAATATAACTCATAGAAGGATTCATCCATTTATATATAGTCAATTATGTTTGGTAGAAAATAGTTTCACATGTGATAAATATAAATAATTCCTTACGGGTCGAGTTTCAAAAATGAGGAAAAAATTAATTATATTTTTGAATATTGGAACCTTTATATCGTCTCAATATTTAGGGTCGATAGTGATTCTATACATGTAATATCATAAAAGTCCCTAGAAATAAATAAGATACATAGTTTCAAGGAATCAAGTAAGTGCTTGAATCAGAGTGGTTAATAGGCCGCACGAGAGAGTGTGGTTGGCTCTCCTCAATTTATTTAAAAAATATAGATTAGTTTAATTTAATTTATTTCATTTTAGTTCCATTTAGTTAAGATGAAATATGAATTATATTAATTTTGTCACAAAAATATTTTTAAGAGTTGAACTCTTGAGTGACGGTCACTATATACTCTTGAGTGACGGTCACTATATAGTGACGAGGGACTATATTGAAATATGGAAGGAAAGATGTCCTTATTTGCAGTTTTGACAAAAATGCACTATTCACTCACGCGCACTGTTCTCTCAGTCTAAAAAACAAGCATTTTAGTCTAAAAATAGACGTTAGCAAACATATCAACACTGTCTAAAAAACAAACATTTTATTCTAAAAAACAACCCGTTAAGCGTGAAATACAAGCATGTTCTAAAAAACTACCTGTTTGGTCTAAAAAACAAGCATTCAAGGGCGAAATTCAAGCATGCTCTATTAAACCGCCTTTTTTTCTTCAAAATATATGAACTCTAAAAAGCAACCTGTTAACTGTGAAATGCAAGCATTCTCTAAAAAACAACCTGTTAAGTGTGAAATGCAAGCATGTTCTAAAAAAACAACCTGTTTGGTCTAAAAAACAAGCATTTAAGTGTGAAATTCAATCATGCTGAATGCAATTTGCATAAATTGCAGAAAAACCCCGCGCGTGAATGCAAAATCCCCGTCCCAAATTTCTTTGCATATAAACCCCGTCACTATATAGTGATCGTCACTTCCAAAACTAATTATATTTTTAATACATAATTTTAAATTTAATTCAACATTTTTAGTTTAGTTCAGATTCATTAGGTTCAATTTTAGACTATTTAATTGGGCAAAGATAAGATGGTGCGTATAACTGAAATGAATTGAACGATGAATAGAAAAGTTTGAATTGAGCTAAAAGAATGAGTCTGATTGAACTGAATTTAATCAAAAATAAACAAGCTTAATGAAATTGAATTGAATCAAAGAGATTATAATCTAACAAACTAAAACTACTCCCTAACTTACTCGAACTGGCCGTCATGAGCATGTATCATCTGAGAGATAGTTTTTCAAGATTTGGGGCAATCATCTTGACATAATTTGTCACTAAACCCTCATTTTCCTTGCCGCCCCACCCTATAAATTCAACCTCCTTGAGACTATATTGACGAGCCTGCGATCTCTTGAGCGGCAAATATTTCTCTAAATCGAAGAAATCATACATGTCTGAACTTACTTTCCACGTCTCGTAATCCAATGTCAACTTTTGCAGTTCGGAAAATGCAGCAATAATGGGAGGAAAAATCTATGGCGAAATGAAACTCGCATCAATCCTCAGAAACTTGAGTCTGAGACGACGAAGTCGAGGAAACGCAGCTGGAGGAGGATATGTAATGGAGTCAACCGCAAGCTCCAGCTCCTCCAACTTTTCTGCAGCCTTCTGGAGCTCCGACCAGACTTCAGCTCTCAACAAAGCACCAGTAAAGCACACATGTGACAGCTTAGAAAAAACTTGCTCGAACTTCAGATCTATATAATCTTTTGTTGGCTTTTCGGCCACGTACTTTAAACACTGAAGATTTGGCGCCGAGATAATTTAAATGTATCCGAGATAGAGAACGTCCGTGATACAGATCTGAATCAGTTCTGGTGCGGATTTAATTGCAACGGTGCAGCAGAGACAGTCTCTGATATCCAACCGCTTTAGTTTGCGGGAAGTTATCATCACCGGCTGCGAAAATATTACATCGTCTAAAAACAATGATTCCAAATTGACAAGGTGGTTGGTCAATCCCAAATGGAAGTTTACTGCACAAACCGACTTCACTGAAAGGGAGCTTAGATTTTCCCATTCACATCCGCTAATCAAAAATTTTGGATAGAGTTTTGAAGTTACACTACTACCTGGAAGAGATAGATCTAAATCCAGACTCTGAACGGATTTAGCTTGAACAAATAATCTAACCCAGCTCAGGCAACTCTCGATATCATCATATCTCGAGCCAAACAAACCAATTCTAAGAGAATCGACTTTGGGTCCCTTATGTGTGCGAAGGATGTGACACACTAAATTCACACCGCCATCGAGATTTATTTTTGAGTGCATCAGTTTCTCGCATATGTCGCGAATTATGTCGGGAATTATGTCGCGAAATCTGCGAGAAACAGCAAACATGTTTGCCCCATCTATCAATTTTAATCTGTTTAAAATGACGATGACAATGTCATCCGGTAAACTATCAAAATATCTTCTCATATTGATGATTAATGGCTTAGTATACATGGGTGTATTCTCTATATAAACGAAAAGGAAATTGGATACGTTTTAGGGTTTGGTGAGATATCTAAATACTAGACGGATTGTGAAACTGTAAAAAACCTATTTTAATTTGCAATAGCCTTAATCTAAAATATTACGAAATAGCTATCCTTAATATTATAGTTGATCCATTTAGGTTACTTTCACATTTACATGATCGTATTACAACAAGTCGATCGGATCAGGTCAGCTTTTTAATTAGCTCAATCAATTAATCCAAAATTCCAAATTAAAATATCATTCACCTTGATTAAAACTCACACAAAAAATGTAACTTGTTTTGATATACGTACAGATCGATCAGCTACTCGGTTTTATTTAATATGACTAATTTTTATTAATACATAATATTATCAAGTAATAACTATATGAGGATTCACTATTCTGATCATTCCTATCTTGTGCATATTGGTTCTGTCATCCAACTCTGCTATCTCGTTGGAAGGAGATGATACACAGTCTGATGCAGTACAAGAAGATCAAGTGGAGGATATACTGGAACTGATAAAGGATGATGATGCATAGTCTTCAACCTGTACTGGTGAGGAAGAAGTGTCTTCTAGAAGGCCACCAATGCTGTAACGGGCGGAAGATGAGGCCTGAACTGATGATTTTCCGGTTATTTAACCAAATCAATCACCCAACCAGCCATGAGAGGCATTGCGTGGAACTGTAGGGGCTGCAACAGCGCTCCTACGATGAAATAGATCAACCAACTGCTTAGTAAGTATAATCCTAGAATTTTATGTTTGCTAGCTAGAAACGAAAGCCAGTGGAGAGCATTTTGTCCACTGGCAAGAGAACTCTTATCTTAGTAAGTCTAGAATAATACAAGCAGCTGGTAGATCGGGGGGTTTAGTTCTATTTTGGTCAGATCAGGTAGATATAGTAGTAGATCAAGTGACTAGCAACTACTCACTCCGTCCCAGTCGAAGGTGCGCACTTTCCTTTTTTGGGTGTCCCAATCAAAGGTGCACACTTTTCTTTTATGGTAATACTAATTCATTTTCCTCCACTACTCATTCCACCCACTTTCTTCTTAAATTCAATCTCCACCATACACTTCACCACTCAAACTTCAAATTCCATTTTCTCTCTCTGCAGCTTGGACTGGGACAGAGGGAGTATATAGTTTGTGTAGTGTTAGCTGCAAATGATCAGTAGGCCCTGTCAAGTTCAGCTGAACTGAAATTCACTTAACTGAAGTTCGCTGAAATCTGCTGAAGTTCGTTGAAGTCTGCTGAAGTTCGCTGGAGTTCGCTGAAGTCTGCTGAAGTCTGCTGAAGTCCGCTCAAGTTCGCTGAACTCTGCTGAAGTTCGCTGAAGTCTGCTGAAATTTGCTGAAGTGTGTTGAATTAACTACAAAATGTTATAATAATAATAATAATTATTATTATTATTATTATTATTATTAATTTGAGTTCAAACATTCAACTTCAAATTTGATCAAATAATAAAGATTTTAAAGTAATTATTTTATTTGTACAATGGTTTTTTTCAAAAATGACACATATCATACAAATCAAAAAATGAAATACTTTATTTCGCAGCAATTATTTGATCAAATAATAAATATTTCGCAATAATTATTTTGTTTGTTAATGGACATATTCGTAATCACGGTCTGTTTAATACGCCTGAACTGAGCTGAACTGAATCGAATAAATATTGCACCAAATCAAATGGAAATCTCTATCTAATGGTAGAGAAACAGAAATTCAAAAACAGAAAGTAGAACTGAATTGAACTACACTTAACTAAATTGAACTACATTTAATTGAAATGAACTGAATTGAACTTCATTTAACAAAAATGAAATGAATTTTTAATATAAACCTAAAATCGTCAAATTATATTTCGGGGAACTGAATTGAAATAAATTACAATTTCTCTGAATTGGATTGAACTGGATTGAATCATTAACATATATTTTGTTTTAATTTTAATTAAAGTATAATGTACTGAACTGAATTGAAATAAATTACAATTTCTCTGAATTGGATTGAACTGGACTGAATCATTAACATATATTTTGTTTTAATTTTAATTAAAATATAATGTACTGAACTGAATTGAAACTACTGAACTGAAATGAATAGAACTAAAATGAACTGAACTGAACTGAAAATATTCAGATAAGTTGTATTAAACAGGCCCTTATTGTTGAATTTGTTAATTTTGAATATAAATTAGAACTATTAAAATAACTTTATTTGATAAATTAAAACAAAATACATTGAAGAAACATTTGTTCTCAATTAACTTCATTTGATAAATCAAAACAAAAGTATTTCATTGACATTTTTGAATTGTAAGAAATTTTATTTTAAAACAATTTAGTGAAAATAGGAATTTTTTTTAAATTTAGCTGAAGTCCGCTGAAGTCCGCTGAAGTCCGCTGAAGTCTGCTGAAGTCCGCTGAAATCCGCTGAAGTCTGCTGAAGTCTGTTTAACTTAACTGAAATGTGCAGAATTTAAGCTGAACTTGACAGGGCCCAGAAATGGTGCCTCCTACTAGTCTATGGACCATCTTCTGCATCAGCTTGGTCATCTTTCTGGAATACATTGTCTGCTTTGCCTTATTTTTCTTTGTTTCCCACTGTTTTGGTTGGAGATTACAACCAGATATTAAGCCAGCAAGATAAAAGAGGAGGAGCTCCAGTACCTTCTAACCTCAACACGGAGCTGTATCACCTTCTACAGGCTCATCACATGGAGGAGTGTCCTCATCAGGCCTATGGTACACCTGGACAAACAACCAAGATCCACCCAACACAATAGTGGAAAGATTGGACAGGGCTTTTGCAAACACAACATGGAAGTTAATGTGGCCAAATGCAAAGGTGAATAATCTACCTTTTTCTGAATCTGATCATAGCCCAATCTTACTTGATTTTAAACCACAGCAGAGAAGAATGAGAAGTACAAAGAGATTTGAAGCAATGTGGGTAAACATGGAGCCTCCACAACAGATCATTTCAAGAATGTGGAACACAACACTGAATGGGAACAACAATGTTTCATACCCTGCTCAAGATCTGTCAAATAAACTTAGAGCCTCTTTGATACATCTAAGCAACTGGCATAGGCATTCCTTTGGCCAAATGGATAAGAAATTAAAACAGCTAACAGAGGAAGTGGAAAGAGCACAGGCAGAAACATGTCTCTTTTCATCAATCAGTTACAGATACAAAGGCTCATATCTCAGAATCAAGTTCTGGAACAGAGACAGGCTGAATATTGCCAGCAAAGAACAAAAATCAACTGGATGACCTTTGGAGAGAGAAACACAAAGTTCTTTCACCAATGGGCAACAAAAAGGAAACAAGCTAACACCATTCAAGGGATCATGGACAGTAATGAAGTGTGGAGTAATGACCAGACACAATTAGTCAAAATTCTGAGCCAACACATCAAGGAGGTGTACATATATAACAGAATGTGGAATCTCACACACCAGACCAAGCATCTGATACAAGCATAACTCCTATACATGATTTCTTGCAGGCTAATACTCAGTTATTATCATCTGAACAAATACAAGAATTACAGGCTCCTTTCACCAAAGCACATGTTTGGGAAGCAATCAAACATATGAAATCGTGGGGAGCACCTGTAGAGGATGGAATTCCTGCTAGTTTCTACAAGCATTACTGGAGCATAGTTGGGGATTCACTATCTTCAGTTATTTAGAACATCACACAAGATAATTTATTCCCTGTTGACTGGAACTGCACATAAATTATTCCGATCCCTCAAGTTAAATTGCCCAAAACCCCATCAGACTTTAGGCCTATATCATTGTGCCATGTTAAGTATAAAATCATTACAAAAATGATAGCATATGGGCTAAAGAGACATATAGGCTTTCTAATATTTGATAATCAGCATGGGTTTGTTCCTGGGAGGAATATATCTAAGAGTGTTCTACTGGCTGATGAGGTAGTGGAATATATCAGATAATATAAGGGGGGAAAGACAGGGATGGCAACTATTAAATTAGATATGAGTAAAACTTATGACAGAGTTTCCTGGAACTTGCTGGAGAGAGCATTGAATCACATGCAGATTCCACAATTTCTAATAGATCTTATTATGCTTTGTGTCCAAACTGTGACTTATCAGATAAAAATGAATGGGGAAATTGGTCAGACTTTTTATCCTAACAAAGGCCTCAGAAAAGGTTGTCCTCTGTCACCTTATCTTTTCATAATCTGTCAACAGTATATGACCTCATGGTTGGAACATAAGTTGTCAAGCAATAGAAACTTAGGTGTTCAGGTGTCAAGGGGAGGCCCCGTGATTTCTCATATAATGTATGCAGATGACTGTATATTGTTCACCAAGTGTTCACGGGGATCCATTGTGGACTTAGAACAGGTCTTGCACACATATGTTAAATTCTCTTATCAGAGATTGAACCATGCCAAGTGCTCTATAAAATTCAGTCCTAATACTCCACCTCAGTTACAACGGTTTGTTAGGTCAAGACTGAATATACAGAGAGAAGGCATAGGAGGCAATTATCTGGGAACTACTATTATTTTTTTATCAGAGAAAATCACAAATTTTCCCGAACTTTTTATAGAAAGTGAAGCAAAAAAGATGAGTCTTGGAAGGTGATGCTGTTGAACTTCTTTGGAAGATTAACTTTGGCAAAACATGTTCTTCAGTCCATAGCGGTATACCTGTTAGGTATTTTTAGAATTAAAGAGGCTGGATGCAATGACAGCACAATTCTTATGGGGAGGTTCATTGGAGAAGAGGCCATTGTACTGGAAATCTTGGAAATATATTTCCATATCCAAACTGGAGGATGGACTTGGACTTAGGTCTACTATTGCTCTAAACAAGGCACTCCTTGCCAAGCATTCATGGAATTTAATCAAAGGGGGATCACCTCTTCTATGTAGAGTTTATCAAGCCAAACATTTAAGGAATGAGTCCGAGATCACTAACAATCAAGGCATGAGATAGCTGGGACTGGAAATCAGTGGCATGAGATAAAAGAAAATTCACACTGGAAAGTGGCAAATGGAAAGGACATTAAGATACATGACCATTGGATCCCAACAGTCCAGAATCTCATTCTCAACACTACAGTGATTTCCACTCACACTAACCTCAGAGTGGAGCATTTGATTGACCAGCAGAATAATAGTTGGAGACATTCATTACTTCGATGCATTTTCCCTCCTGAAATAATCCCACGCATCACGACGTTGCACTTGGACCCTTCAGCTACAGATACACCATTATGGAGATGGTCGAAAACTGGTAACTATACCACAAAGACTGGATATCATATTGCTGTGAATTTAATGGGGGAAGACTCACACAATATTCGTCTGTCAGCTCAAGCAAGGAAATTATGGGCTAGACTTTGGAATATTAACATTCCTGATAAGATGTCTACTTTCTTATGGAAATCAGTGACTGGATGCTTACCAACACAGCTAAACAGACAAAGGAGGAAACTTACAGTCTCCAATATATGCAGCAGATGCAATATTGCGGTGGAAGATGAATCATATTTGTTTCTAAATTGTCCAGAATCAGCAAGAATTTGGTCAGCAGCGGATTTTACTCAACAACACCAGAATTTGATCTTCAGCTCTTGGCTTTTTCAACTAATCAGCAACACGAAGAGGAAATTGTCAAATGTGTTGCCATTCTATGGGAGATTTGGAAACAAATAAATCACGATGTTTTTCACCAATCACTCCTACACACTCAATGGTGCGCAGATCATACCAAGTCGGATGGAACGAAGACAGACTTATGGAAATCAGAACCAGGAGAACCAGGATCAAATAAACAATAACGCTGAAATTTCTTTGGAGAAAATTAAACGCGGAGAATGTCATCAATTGCTTCAAAAGCTTTTATCCTAAGTTTTGATGGTTCCTTTAGGAAAGCAGAAATGCTGGGAACAGGTGTCCGGAGGATTTAGAAGCCGGGCTGGCCATCTGATTCATGTGTACAGGGTACAGACTTTTTAACGGTAGTAACTCCATTACAATCCGAAACTGAGACCTGCTTGAGAGCCTTGAAGGCGTCAATCAGACAATGTTACCATCAGATAAATATGGTAACTGATTCAGTTATCCTTGCAAAATCCATTAAAAATCCGGAGAAGACGCCACTTGAAATCATTTCGATCGTATCCAGCATATGTAACCTTCTGAAATCACTTGTGGAGTTCAAAATAATCAAGAATAGCAGAAATAATCTAATAGAAGAACATAGGCTAGCTACTAGTTTGAGTAGAAGGTTGTGTAATACAAATTCTCAGTTTAATTAATATATTATCTTTTACCTAAAAAAAAACTATATGACGATTATTTCTTCCTACCATAAGACGGTCTAAATAATAGTAATAGTTTAAATTATAATTCCACTACCGATATATTAAAAGCGTGTAAACTAGTATACCACATGATCATGAGTCATGACCCAATTTAATTGAGGTTTTAAGAATGAGTAATAGGGAAAAGGATCGTTTTCTTCGTCTTATTCTTCCACGCCCAATTAAACACCGATAAATTCCCTAAATTAACCTGAAGTTGCAGCAAAACCCGGCCTAAAAGGCCAATCAGTCTATCTTTCAAGATCTCTTCACCACAGCACTTGAGTGAAGAAAGACATTCATGATGTTTTTGTTCTCTCTTGAAACACTCAATGAGGATTTGCTTCTATTCCCCCTTTTACACTCAATGAGGAGTTTTTGTTTGATTGGGTACTAGTAACTCAGCTACTTTGGACACATAGGCTGATATGCCTTCTTTTGTAAATTTTGTTTTATGGATTGCATTGGTTATTAGTCTCTCAACTAGCTAAATTGTGCTTCGAATTGCTCAAAGTTGTTTGTCGGTTTTAGACTGAAACCAAATGCTACCATATCCATTTAACAAACACTAGCACACAAACTCTCTAGTTAGTCTATTCTTTATTTTTTTTGGAAGGTTACTATCTTCTTGAGGTCAAAGTCAATTGTACAAAATCATATTTTAATTAAGGTCTTTATGGCCTTGAAGTAGGTTTGTGGGGCCATATAAATTCCCTCCACCGAATGGTGGTTTAACTTATTCAAAATTCAAAAATCGGCACATATATGAGTATAAATAAGTCGTATGTGTAATAAACAAATAACATGCAATTTCTAAGGATCAAGATATTAATCTTGAATGCAAAAGGGGTACTGTGAGACTTAGTTTCCATAACCTTGTAACTAAAACAATGTAAGAAGACAAAATTCAACTAAGCAATGGTAAAAATTCAACTAAGCAAATGGACAAAATATATTCCAATTCAGCAGAACAAAATACCCTAGAGAGAGAAATGTATTCAGCCTCTTAACAAAAGACAACACTAAACAAGAAATCACCATTTAGGCCTGAATCACATTGTTTTCAACTACTTCTAGATCCTCCAACATTGCATGTAGGTCTTCTATGTTCAATACATTCACTTATAATTCAGCTTAATTAGTGTTTACTAGATGAATACAAGTTCGTTGTTTGTAAATGCAACAAAATGGAGCAATCTTTGTACGCTAGTGGTTCTTTCATATTCTGAATATTTTTTGAACCAGTTCAGTTCAATTTAATTAAAATTAAAATTAAGTCTATTTCAATCATGTACAAGGAAAATCATGTTCAATCTGGGAAACCTTGTTCTCGACGTAGCGCGCGCACCATGTCCAGTGCAAGGAGGGAAATTTTCATAGCAGCATCATCACAACATCCATTGTCACGCAAACTTTGATGCACTATCTTGTTGGTTTCATTAAATCGTTCGTCCATAGTATACGTAATTCCTAGTTTCACCTCTTCTATACGAGGCATGAATGTCTGATGATCAAACACAAGATAACCACCCCCAAAAATATTTTACCTGAAAATTAAAACAAATTTGTAAATAAGTGGTATGAAAATAAAATTGATGATGTTCAAGAATGAAACTTACCAAAACTTGGACGAGTTGGATCTATAAAAGTCAGGGTGTATCCTACATCCCCAATCATCATCACATGGTCATCGGGAGGGGAATGCTCTCATGATGCCAAAGTCATATAATTACCTCAGTCAAACCGATATTGGCAGGTTTCAAATCTCCGTATCAAATGCTTTTTTTTAAGTCAAAACCATCCAAGTGGATGGGAGGATTCTTCACGGCTCCTCAACCCTTCATAAAAGCATTAAAATACATGATCAGGTTTGGATAAACCCAATAATACACATAAAACTCTTTTGGAGTTTCTGTGGCAATTTGAGTGAGGTGCAGAGTAATTCCAGTATAGCCGTACTACTCCGCCTCGGTGTGACTACATGTACTACTAAAAAACAGGGATACATCGTAAGAAAACCTAGGTCTAATACCATAAGGTATCTAAACTACCTGACAGGTATAATATCCTTAACTCGCAGTATAAATACTCAAAGTCTACAGAGTCTACGCATAACATGCATAGACCGAAGCCCAAAGGGTCTTCCCTCCCGCCAAGTACAAGGGTTAGGAGGAACATGACAAACAAATAGGCAAGGATACTCCATAAATTAGCCAGGACAATTTGCAAAAAGACCCACTCCAAATCATATCCCTCTAAAAACAGATATATGTAAATTAATATCAGTACTAGAGCAATCCCAACCAATCCTGGTCTGATTGGCTAGTGGCCAAATATAGGACAAACAAATGTAATCTAACACGATATAAGCAAAAGCTTAACCGGTCTACAAATCTAGTAACAGTATCGCCAACAGTACGTATTAAAACTATTGTGACTCGGATTTCTCCTAACTGTACATATCAGATCTGAAGCTAATCAAAGTTTAACTGAACAATAGGACCCGTTAGAAAACTAAGATTAGCAAATCACACTCAATCCCATATTTTAGTACCAACATCAAAACACATATATCCTAAAAAGACTGAAAATAAATTTTAAAAAGAAAAAAGAAGTAAAACCACCTTCCCCGTCTAACTGTGCCAGCTCCAAGAGAAACATGTCCAATCTAACCGAGCCGACCAAGCCGACCCGACCGAGCGAGCCGACCCGACCGAGCCGACCCGAACCGACCGAGCCGAGCCCGGCTAGCCTAAAAGCCCCAAACCTGATCCGATCTGGGACGTCGGAGGCCGTGGATTCCCGCAGCGTAGCTGGGCCGTGTTGGATCCAGTCCGTCACCTTGGACTGTGGACTTCTCGATCGGTCTCGGCCCTCTGTCGCGATGGAGCTCCGCCTGTAGCCTCCCGTCGGAGCCGCGCGCGCTCCTTCGTGGTAGCCGGAGCCATCTGCCAGTGACACGATCGGCGGGAACAGGCGGAGATACGGTGGCGACCCGCCTCCCACCGGTGTCCAGATCTGGATTTGATGGACTGTTTTTTCGACGGACAAAGGGGTTTCGGGTTTTGGGATGGGATTTAGGGTGGTTAGATGTTTATATTAGGTAGAGGGGTGGGAGGGGTGACCTGCTCGGCGGTGATGCCGCCGGCGGCCACCCCACCAGACGAGATCTGGTTTTCTTTACTGTTTAGCGGTAGAGAGAAAAGGGGAGGAAAAAGGGGGCGTGTGAAATGCTTTGTTGTTGTAGATACTCGATGACATGTGCCTACTTTGTGATGATCTTCAGAGTCTCATTCCAGTTGAGATCTGCATTTTGGATGCTATTAATGTTTCATCTACACTTATTATCATTATTCAATCAAATACAGTATAGCAATACAGTTGTCTATCTCACCATCAGTTTTTGTTAAAGTCCTAGGTGTAAACTCCATGATAAGGCCTAGCGGATCATCCTCCGCTTCCCTCCCAATCATCAAAACGAGATTCAGATGATTTAATTGCTCATTCCATGCAATCTCATTCTGAAAGTAGAAAAAAGGTAAATAAACACGAAATCTGAAAAGAATCAACATATAAAAAAGAAAATATTAATTGCATGAAGTTGTGCAATTCCTAACAGACTTTTTGCTTGGGATAAGTTACATATAAATTCCTTGATTGCAACATCTCTTTCAAGAAGCCCATGGGGATTGTTGAACCCTTTGTAAACAATGCCGGTTGCCCTTTGCCAAAGGATAACGTTCCCAACATATTGTTTGTACTCATTCACCTCTTGAAGTGTGAATTTTATCATCTTGTTTTATCCCCTTAAGTCTTCCTTGCCAACACAGTACGCATAATGTGTTTGACTCCCAAGTTCCTATGTTTGAGTTGGATCAATCAACATATATCATTCTTACAAGCGAGCTAAATTCAACATGTATGTGCGTCTGTATATACAATAGTTTCACCTTCAATCAATCTCCCATTCAATTTCAACCTAAGTACCGTCAATTTCTTGTTCAACTGGCGCCAAACACATTTTCATTTTCTAGTTAGATGTCCCTTTTCTACCTTTTTCGAATCAAATTCACTCACTAATTATTCCTTTCTTATTCTAATTCAGTTGGGCAAGCGAAAACCATATCATCTTTATTTTCTCAACCCAACAAACTCAAAACAAGTACTCTTTGTTGTATGCACAAACTACCTACTTGTCGGTCATAAAGCCCATTCCAAGTCTGCATTCGTATCGTAATCTTTTAGCCCAAACATATCAGTAATTGAAGCAAGTTAAAACACATAAACAAGAAAATTTTGACAAACACAGTACAATTAGTCAATTATGATGATCTCAGCACATAAACAAGAAAAAAAATGATGATTTCAACAAAAGAATCAAAAGTCATTTCTGAAGATGTAATTTGACAAACAATATATTCAATCCACAAATTTGATAAGGTTTACGAGACAATCATTATCATCTATCTCACATAGATACACGAGATATATTTTACCACAATTGAAATATATTGTAATTCATAGCATCAACACAATTTCAATTGGAAAATGGAACCAGATTCAAGTAAGAAATCATGGAGGCAAAACTTGTGCTCTTAGAACTACAAGCTGAAAACCAAAACTAGCACAACCAAAGAATAGAGATCACCAAAATAAACCCGACTGTGCAAACAAGTTTTAGAATGCAGATCCCTTCAATATCCGGATTCACCACATTCTATAACATCAAGCAACTACTAACAGACATTTCATCAAACAGCTTTGATGTGTAATTGAAATCCCAAATTTTGAGAAAAAGAGTTGTACATGCGGCGATGTTTTAAGGTGTGACCTACGTTTGATGACCATCAAATTTCGTTTGGTGCGTGGACATAGTGACTCGACGGTAAAGACGAAGTAATCGCGTGGTGTGGTATTGAAGTGGTGAAAGAGGTGGAGTGAGAATACAAAACAGATGAAGGAGGTTGGTATTAATGAAAGCGGAATTCGGCGTATTCATTCATGAATTAGTTGAAGTGTAAATGCAAAAAAAATCTTTGGGGATTGATTTTGAAGAAGATGTTATAGGATCATTAGGATGGGCATAGTAGAGATTTTAGCTTTGAGGGTATTTTGGAAAAATAATTAAAAATTTGTTCTAAATGATAACTATTGCTCTGCCAATATCAGCACCTGTTATTTTAATTAAAATAATTCTAGCAAACGATCTCTATATATGTAACGTGTATATAACAAAAGATCTCTATTTATTAAATTTCTTGTTGGAGGAAGTCTATATTCCCTCCGTGCGTAATAGTCTTAAGGAGCTGCTTGGTTGATATGAGGGAATGAGAATGGGAATGGGAATGGGAATGGGAATGGGAATGGGAATGATAGTAGTGAGTAATGATAATAATAGGGTAATGATTATAGGATGTTTGTTTGTTTTGAGCAAGGATTAAATTGTATTTTTACTATAAATAGTATTTTTATTTACTAAAAATATATTTCAATGTTGAATACCCTATTATCAAACCCATAGACCTCTCCATTGGGGTTAATGGCTCATTGACCTATATGAGGTAATGGTGGTGGGCACTCTTCTATCATTCCACCCAACCAAATAAACATGTCTATGATTCCCATTAACTTCTTTAAATATAACCAACCAACCAAGCCCTAAATGGTATAAAGGATAAAATTTAAGAAAAATTGGGAATATTGTAAAATAAATGGAGGAAAATAAGCATGAGAAAATTGTTCGGGTGAAAAATATATTAAAAAAATGAGTAAAATTTACTAAATTAAAAATATATGCAATTTAGAATGAGACAATCGAATAAAATAAAAAATTATACAATTTAATTTGGGATGAAGATGGAGTAGGCCAGTCAATTTTTACCCGTTATATGCGGGTAAAATAGGTGATTTATTTTTTACCTATATAGGTACGGGTAAAATACGGGTACGGGTAAAACGGATATGGATTTAAATGGGTAATTTAAAATACGGGTCAAAACGGGTCGGGTAAAATACGGGTCTAACCCGCAGGTTTACCTCTTTACCCATTTTGATATAACCTTTACCCGTTTTACCCGCGAGTTATACCCGACTCGTATTTTATCCGACCTATATTTTACCCGACCGGTTTTTACCCGTTTTTAAACGGGTAAAAAATGGGTCATGCCCATATTTTCATATTATCCATTTTACCCGACCCATATTTTACCTGTTTGCCAGCCATAAGGTGGAGGGAGTACATTTTTGTTAATAGGGTCTGTATTTCTGCACCGTTTAATTCTGAACATTAATCATCTGTCATTAATAATATTTGTCTAATTGTACCGCAACATATTTTGAAAATTTTTCAAAGGAATGAAACTGGTATAGCAAATAACCCACTTGGATAAGTTAATTAGGGGATGGGATCCTCTACGCAACCTACAGTGCGCAATCTGTGCGCAACTGACCAAACGACGTCGTCGCTATGCGGTATTTTGAAGTAAGACTTTTATTCTTTATTCGATTTACACGTGCACATAGTAATTACCACCACGTAAAATCATCATTAATTATTTTTTTCTTCAAAAAATTCAGTATCCATCATTATCAGCAGACAATATGTTATCACGAAATCAGGTATATTATATAATATTTTGTAGTAACTATTATAGTGAAAAGAAATATTGAAGGAGCCATTGTGTGATGTCCAATGCTCTTCATTCTGTTGATTACCTTGTAAACCACTTGTTGGCATTCAACCCTGCTCCAACTCACAGTGGAAATTGGTAGTCCCGGATACTTCAATGGAAATGCCCCTAGCTCCATCTGCAGCTCCTCGGCCAACTGAACTTGCTCCTCATAAGGCATTCTTGAGAAAAATATTTTAGATTTCCTGACATTAATTTCCAGTCCTGTTGTCTGCTTGAAGTTCTCCAAAAGGGCTTTTACACCATCCATGGATTTGGAGGAAGCTTTGCAAAAAATGAGCAGATCATCAGCAAAAAGCAAACTATGAAGCCCAACTTTCTTACATCTCTGGTGGAACTCTATAGATTTACTCTTGAAAGCTCTATTCAACTGTCTTGTCAAGTACTCCAGGCTGAGTACAAATAACAAGGGCGAGAGAGGGTCCCCTTGTTTGACACCTTTCCTTCCCTGAAAGTGATGTGTGTAAGAAGCATTCATAGACAGGCAGAAAGAGGAGGTTACCACACATTTCCTGATCCACAGAATGAACTGTTCAGGCAGTTTCAGTTCCTCCAGCCACTTGAATAGAAAGGACCATTCCAAATTGTCAAATGCCTTTTTCATGTCCACTTGGATGAGGCAACTTGGAATCATCCAATTCACCTTGTATTTGCTTATCAACTCCTGTGCCAGTAACACATTGTGCATGATTTTCATGCCTTTAACAAAAGCACCCTGATTATTACTGATGAGGTGAGGAAGCACATCTCCCAGTCTCCAACACATTATCTTTGTGATAATTTTATAAAGTATTGAACAGCGGGATATGGGCCTGAATTCAGTAGCTCTCTGTGGGTTTGGCACCTTTAGGATCAGTGTAATCACTGTCTTTGAGTACTGTGAGGGGACAGGATCCCCTTTAAAGAACCCTTGCACAGCCCTTGTCACATCCCCTCCCACCACACTCCAAGCCTTTTTGAAAAAATGGCTAGTATACCCATCAAAACCAGGGCTTTTAGTAGACTTAATCTCCTTTAGAGCCTTTACCACCTCCTGCTCAGAAACAAGTCTAATGAGGGCCATCTGCTGCTCCACTGAGAGGACATTACCTTCCTGCACTACATTTCTGTCAATCTTCAAGGTAGGGGGATATGATTCTCCCAGTTGGCCTCTGTAAAAATTCAGTAGTACCTCCTCTATCTTTCCTCTGTCTTCTATTAAATCCATCCCATCATACAAGCTCAAAATATGATTGCTTTATTGCATTTTCTTCATTACCTGATGAAACTGCCTTGTTGGTCTGTCACCATATTTGAGCCAATCCAATTTTGTTCTCTGCCTTAAAAACTGAAACTCTGCCTCCTCCAGTCTTGTTGCCTCTTTCCTCTCATTTTCTTCATTCCTTAGTGCCTCTGTGTTGGTAGGATCATCCATCAACTGGGTATAAGCTTTCTCCCATCTTTGTCTTGGCAACTGTGAGCTTTGCTGAATATTTGCATACTCTCTTTTGTTTAACTTTAGAAGGGCTATCTCCAAAAAAACAAATTTTTGGTACAAATCTGTCATTGTCTCCCCTTCATCCTGTTTCCAAACTGCCTCCACAATCCCCATGAATTGAGCAGAATCAGTCCACATGTTAAAAAACTTGAAAGGCTTTTTACCATGCTTCTGGGATTTCCTCAGTTGTACCCATAAGGGAAAGTGATCTGAATCAACTAGTGGTAGTACTTCACACCTTGATTCCAATAATTCCAGCACCCACAAATCATTAATGAGGGCTCTGTCCAGTCTACTAAAAATCCTTCCTGTAGTCCTTCTATTACACCAAGTAAATTTTGGCCCACATGTCTTCATCTCAAACAGCTGATTATGTCCCATCATCTCCTCAAAATCCTGGAACTCTGAAGCCTGTACCTCTGTTCCCCCTTCCCTTTCTCCAAACCTGAGAGGGCAATTAAAATCTCCTAAGATCAACCATGGTAAGTCTTGGTGATTCAGGAGCTTTAACTTCCCCACAATCTTTCTCTCTCTACTTCACTATTTGATGTATAGACCATAGTAATGTAGTGTTGTTGTTTCCATGATTTCTGCAGACAATGTAGGTCCATCCACTAATCTCCTTCCAGCAAAATTGTAACCTCAAAGAGGTCCTCCCTCCAGGCTACCCAGATTCTCCCCACACCAGTGGCTAAACTGTTTGAAACCATCTTCCAATCTAGCCCCATCTTTTTCCACACCTTCCCTTCATTCTCCCTTTTAACTTTTGTTTCCAGTAGCCCCACAAGACCTACCTTATACTTAAAACACAGATTTCTACACTGTCCCTGACTCTTTCCCTGGTTTAGTCCCCTCACATTCCAGGCTATGATGTTATCATTCATTCTGGAGGCTTAGGGAGGAGATGAAAGTTCCTTGAACTCCCACCATTGGTCTGCAGAAAAGTAGAGGCTGGTGACCCCTCCTCTCCATCTCTTGTTTCCAAGATCTGCTTCCCCTCTCTGTGTGATGTCTCAAGACTGGCATGTGCCCTGTTCTGTTTAGTATCATTCTTCCTTACCACTGTTTGAAACTCAGCTTCCCTCTCTGTGGGGTAGAGAGGAGAATGAGAAGAAGTTAATTCATATTTCATGGGAAACAATCTGTATTTCCAAGGAATTTGGAGGGATGGGTGTAAGGGACCCCTTAGTGTGGAACCAGGCTGCCATCTGCTCATTGGGTTGGGACATCTGTAATGGAAAGGAAGCACTCTGGATCAAGTGGATCCATGCATACTACTTGAGAGGTAAGAAGTTTGAAGACTATTGCCCCAAATTAGACCAGCCCTGGTTAACCAGGTACTGGAAAATGATGATTCAGTTGAGAGACAAAATGGGATCGGGACTTTTGGCATGTGTAAATCAGAAAGGAAAGTTTAGCATCAAGCATGCCAATGACTTTCTCAAAGGAGTGAATGAAAAAAACTCTCAAGCCAGCTATATATGGGATACCAGACTGCTACCAAGACACAGTTTCTTCCTTTGGATGCTACTAAAAGGAAGGATCTCTACCATAACCAGGCTGCAGGGATTGGGAATGCTAAAACATGTGCAAAACAGATGATGTATGTGTGACAGTTCTGAACCTGAAACTGTACAACACTTGTTCTTGAACTGCACCTTTGCCACAGATCTACAGGTTAGCCTCTCATTAAATTTGAAGGGCAATTTCAGGGAATGTAAGAGGATATTGAGGCAAGCCAGACACCAAAAACATAGGAAGAAATTTTCTATGATGATCAGCTACTTTTATCAGATCTTGTTAGAAAGGAACAGAAGAACTTTCCAAGGGAAGAAGAGGATAGTGATGGCAGGGCATAGGCTAGTCCAGGAAATTTGTTTTCATGGTTATAGCTCTCTGCAAGTTATTGATTAGGAGTGTTTTTGCATTTTGTAAAGTTTTGGTGCCCCTAAAGGGAAGTTTTCTGTCAGACTTTTCTTACTTAGCTCATTAGATTCTGCCCTTGTGGTGGAGTCACAGGATGTAGCCATAGTAGTAAGATAGCATGAGGACTCAACTTTGGAAAGCACCAAAAAATTATGATAGTGATAGGGTCAGGAGTGATGGTTTAAACTTGTAAGCTTATTTTGTTTGGATTTAATAGAAAATTTTCCATAAAAAAAAATACTAATTTGATTGCTTGTAAATGAAATTCAAATCAAAGTAAAGCAACAATTTTTACTAGTAATTTTGACTGGTATACGAAGTAGTCAATCTTATTTCAACTGCCAATAAAATGAAAAGCGTTCACCAAAGGCGAAGCATGGAATAGTCGTCGACTACAATTGTTGTAGACTAGCTATAGCTAGCTACTATTATTTATTTTTGTTAAATAAAAACCACCATTATTCTTGTTTATAATTAATAAGGATTCTACTTGTACATTTCGATGATCCCAACGTCGCCGGCGTGAAATTTGATCTCCATGCCTTTAAATCCGGAGCCGTTTGCAAGTGCCTGAAATTCAAATTCCGATCGCTCTTTTCCGCCGGGATTCAGAGTCATCATCAAGTTATCAGTCTGGCAAACGCTTCTGGTTGAGGCACTGGTGTCAGGTTTTAGGGGTACGATGAAGTCAACGACGATCACTTTTCCATTTTCCGGCAACGCTTTCAGACAATTCTTTAAAATCTTCATGCAATGCTCATCACTCCAATCATGAATCACGCCCTGCAAATATACAAACAATGCATGTATTAATTTGCAATCTAAACCATGGTATTTTTATGGGTAAACTTTAATCATCAAAATGTAATTAAAATTGTTATAGAAAAGCAATATGTCATAAAACTCATCATAAGATTCATAACATATATCTTTTTTTCTAATTAGAAATATTCTAATCAAACGCTTAAATATGAAGAGATCTACCTTCATGAAGATGGCATCTCCTTCTGGCACACTTTCAAACATGTCTCCACCAACGTGTTTTACTCCTACAAGACAAGAGTAAGACAAAAAATATGATTAATAGCTTGCATGCGTCAAGTTAAAAAATAATTTTCACTGTTAAAAGTAGGACAATGCTATTTACAGATTTTATTTTACTTTTGCAATCTGTATTATTTTTAAGAAATATAAATACGCATTCTTATCGGTGACTGTAATTTGAAGTTAATAAATTTATAAGAACAATGTTATCGGTTTCTATTAAATACAAGACTGCATAAGTAATAAAAAAATTCTGTAAATAGGAATTTCATAAAAATAGTATAACTAAGTAACAATATTTAAGCAGAAAAATATTAATTAATTACCAGGATAAGTTGGTGCATCTTTGACAACATGAGGTAGGTCAAAATTGATCCCTTTAATTTGAGGATATTTGGAAGTGATAATGTGGAGAGTAATTCCAATTCCACCACCGACATCAACCAGTGTGTCAATGCCTTCAAAACCCTTGTACACTTTAAGCAGCTGTTTTATGGTTGTGGAGGTCACACCAGCCAATCCCTTGTTGAATAGCTCGTTGAACCTCTGATTCTTCCCAGCATACTCGAACTGGTTCATGCCGAATGCTCGTTCAAATGCCATCCCACCTTCCACAACTGAATTTCCCAATTCATACCTAGAACAAAAGTATCTATCAATACTATCTGTCCCAAACTAAATCACACATTTTTTTTATTAGAAAGAAACGTGTAAAAATTTGATACTCATAAAATATACTGCGAATCTAACATTTTTCAGTACAGATGAATGCAGTTTGAGGTGATCTTGATATTATCAGTAGTTTAATTAGATTCAGTTTAGTGAAAATGAAATACTAGTAGATCTTGCTATATTTGATGATAACGAACTTACCAGCTATCAATACAAGCCTTATCTTGAAGCATTTGAACCAAGTATGAAATGGTGTTGCCCTCTTCATCGGGCACGAAGAACTCTCCCACCGGAGATAGCCCGTAAACTCTCTCGTACCGGACGCCACCATCCTCAGAAGCATGCTCAAGAACATCACAGGTGAAGAGAGAGTAGCTGCTGAGTAAGAGCAGCATCCTATCCAGCATGGCAGCAGCGTCGGGGTTCTTGGCGGAGAGCTGAGATGCAATCTGGGACGACGATAACTTCTTCCCGCCCTTAGATCTGGAAATGATTTCGAACAGATTCAGTTTGACAGCGTTGTACAAAACCATCGGCAGTGATGCAGAGGTCACCAGCTGGATTGCTTGTGAGTAGTACTGAGAGCTATTTTCTTCTTTGCCTTTTTCATGGATCTCAGTTTGGACTAGGGTTTTGGTGAAGTTCGGCGCCATTGAAGAAAGAACAGAGTTTTGCTTCTGCTTGAGAGTGGTGAGCAAGGAAAAGCTGTTGTAGTTTGAGTGAGGAGTGCATGTATAATGTGTCTATTTATAGTGGTTTTTATTTTTGCCATGTGATTTTTAATTGTTCTTATATTTACGTCATGGTCAAAAAAGACGCAAAAAGAGAACGAGGCTTAAAGTTAATTACTTTTGACAAAAGAGTGCATGTGGATCTAGAAGGATTTGACATGTTTTAACGATTTTTGGGTGGAAACAGTTAGTTTCTAATCACGAAGAAAAGCTAATTTCTAATTGTTTAAAAAAAGATGTTTGATTAGATGTTATATTGAATAAATTTTACAAAGAAAATTCTAATGTTGCATTTGGTTTGACAAGTTTTTGAAAAACTCGACTTTGAAAGTTTAGTTTTGAATATTGTTATTTGGTTCACGTAATTTTACAAAGTTCAGACATTGGTCATTCAAGTCCAGTTGTTGCTTTCCAAGTCCTGTCAATAGTACAAAGTAAATCTTGAAATTTCGCAAATCAAAACACCCAAGATGAAATTAAACATAATTTTTGTTTTGGACTTGCGAAATTCTGACGAACAAAATAAGATTTTTGTTTCATACTTGCAAAATATCAACCCAATCAAATATGATTTTTGCAAAATTGAACACTCAAAATCCCAAACAAAAACTCAAACTCTCAAAATTTCAAAACAAAAACGAGTCTCTCAAAATTCTCTCTAACAAACACGCAACTGTGAGAGAGTTATGTCAAATAAAGACAACTACACCACAATTAAATTTCTAAAATATCATAGTTTCCATAGCTTTTAAGTAATTTAATCTAACCAATGTTCAGGGGCGGATTCTATGAGGGTCCAAAATGGGCCGAGCCCACCCCATAATTTTGTTCAAAAAATAACATATATATAATATTCATATATTAGTCTTGGAATAGACCGTCTATATTATACCTATAATATAGACGGCCTATTTCTGCTATTAAAATAGGAAAGGCGGCTCCTCTTTTGCAATTAATATTTACACGGGTCCTTTTTAGCAATATAGGGAAATTGCATCACAGCCCCTCCTCCATAAATATATATACACCAGAAGGATTCCACACGACGGAAACCAATCCCCTTTCCGCCGCCTCATCCTCATCCAAAAACAGATCCTCCGTCGCCCTTAACGCAGCGTGCAACATCACCACCACGATTCCGATCAATCCCGCCACCAGCACGTTCACCCACACTCCCCTCGTCAGCACCAAGCACACCACCGTCACGGCGGCGAGAAATACCAGCACGAAACGGTCATCCACCATCCGATTGAACGCCACAATCGGCTCCTCGCGGCTGAAGAACAGCCACCACCACGCGACGAACACGATCAGAAACACCACCAGCAAGGTCAGGTGCCAAAGCAGGCTGACGAAGATCACAAAGAGGACGATGTAGGATTGGATTGGATTAGATGTAGGACGATCCGGAAGCCAGTCGGCATAGCGGAGAGGATTGGATTGGGGTTACAGTTTCATGTGATTGATCGCCGCGGCGTCGGAGGAACGGCGGCGGAGAGGATTGGATTGGGGATGAGTTTCGGTGTGCTGTGGTGGTGGAGGCTGCGTGGCCACGTGGACTCCCTCGCGGCGATTTCTAGTTTCGATTGTCTCTGGTTTCGGTTCTGGTGTTCGATTGTCTTTCGGCTGGTTTGAAGCGAGGTGATACTTTCTGTTCGCTGTGGTTTCCCCCTTTTTTGTTGTTTTTTTGTACTTTGTGACTGCTCTGCAAATTTCTTCCATGAATTTTATGTGTTTTACTATGAAAACTAGACTGTTTAATGTAATGTCTTTCTGCTTTTAAAATTTTATGTGTTTATCTTGGAAACTGGACTTTTTAATGTGGATTCTGTCTTGTTATGAAATTTATGTGTTTAGCTTGAAAACTAGACTGCTTAATGTGGTTTTTGTCTGCATATGAAATTTTATGTGTTCAACTTGAAAACTAGACTTCTTGATTTGTGTTGAAACTTGATTATTTATTGTGAAAACTGTGGTGTTTGTAAAACTTGATTTTTTAATGTGAAAACTGTGATTGTGAAAACTTGGTTATTAAGGTTGAAAACTACAGTGATTGTAGAAACTATATTTTTTAGGATGAAAACTGCGGTGTTTGTAAAACTTGATTGTTTAGTTGAAAACTGTTTTTATTGTGAAAACTCGATTGTTTGGGTTGAAAATTTTGGTGTTTGCGAAACTTGATTATTTATTTGTGAAAACTGTGGTTTTTGTGAAACTTGATTGTTTAAGTTGAAAACTGTGACGATTGTGAATGTTTAGGCGGAAAACTTTGGTGAAACTTGACTATACTTAACACAACATTATTTAACCTAAACACCCTAGTTTTTATGTACCTAAAATCTGATGTTTATAGTATGGAAATTTGTCTTTCTAACCTGAATTCTTGTGTGTTTACATGTGTTTAAAGTACAGAAATTATATTAACTGATTTGAGTACATATTCTTTGCATGAACAGTGCCGTGAATAGTGCGCGTGAACAGTGTCGTGAATATTGCGCGTGAACAGTGCCGTGAATAGTACCTTCCCAAATTTTGCAAATAAGGACCTCCTTCCTTCCATATTTTAATTTAGTCCTTGGTCTATATTATGTTATAATATAGACGGTCACTCCAGAGACCAACTCAATATTCATTCATCATTAAATAATATTTTGGAAAAAGATTAATTGGTGACCCCTTTGTTTTTGGAAAGCAAAATATATACATGTAAGGAGAGTAGAAAAGTTTACTAAAATTAAATGTATAAATATATTTATGTTGGTACTTTATATGTATGATTATATTTATGTTGGTTCTTTATATGTATGATTCTTTATCTCTAAATAAATTACTTTAATATACCGTTATTTTTTATAATTTCATTAGTTCTTTTTTGAATTCAAATTTTTGTAATTAGTTCGACCCATTTAACGTAAAATCTTGGATCCGCCCTTGCCAATGTTAGGATCTGAACAAAAGGAAAGCAGAAATTAAGTTCAAAACAGGTGTACTAAGTTACAAATTAATTACTATTCTCTCACTATAATTTCTTTTCAATTAGTCAAGCGGGATCGATTGGAGAGTGACTTTTTTGGACATTTTGGACTAATTTTCATTCTTGGGTGGTGCTAATTATAATTAGATGAGTCCTGAGTTAACGAAATTCCGGCCACCAGATTTGAAATATTTGCTCTTCCAGTCAAGAACATCGTACTAATTGATGGCAACTTTCATCTCATAGTTTGCAACAGAGACTCCATAAAAATGCTTTTTGTATAGACATGCTTTAATAATATATATATTGTTTTACATTCATTGTAGCGCATATTTTGAAATTATGTATATTTTAAGAATTTTTATTGACACGTATAAAAATACTGTTGTTAGTCAGTACTGAATCCACACACGGAATTGGAATACAGATATCCAGAAAAGAAAAATAAATATGTTACTACGTTTATAAGACAAAGCTGTGATCAAATTGATATTCTCTTTCGCAAGTATTGTCTCGCTTCTGTTTTCTGAATATATATTGAAACTGTTCAGTCAAAAACCGTGGAATGTGAGTTGCTGTTTTGCGAGTTGAAGCATGAGCATAGCCGACATCAAATATTGCAACTTAAGGATTGTTTGGTTGGGAGAATTTTGAGAGTCGGCTTTTTGAATTTTTGTTTGAGTTTTTGAAAGTTTAGTTTTGCAAAAACTTGTTTGGTTGGATTAGAATTTTGTAAGTTTGAAACAAAATCCTTACTGATTCATTAGGATATTGCAAGTCTGAAATTTAGGACCAAAAGTAGGATCTAGAAAAATTTTATAAACCAAACAAGATTATGAAAACTGTATTTTGAAAGTCCAGTTTTCCAAAAACTTATCAAACCAAATGAACCCTTAATTCTTGTAGTATCTTTATTTTCAGTGTTTAAGTTGTGCAGGTAATATAAATCGATCAATTGATCATCATTAAGGGAGATTCGAGACATGTATTTCGGTCCAAATATATGAACATCCCAAAATGAGTCAAGAAAAATCATGCGGCCCAATGAGCCTAAGGAAAACCCCAAATAAATATCGGGATAAGAATTTATTATGTTGCCTTTATAACTCATCAGTCCAGCATGAGCCAAAAAGACTTCAGTTCAAATGGTTCAGATTAGACCATGGCTCTATAAAATGAGCCACAACTCTCAATTCTTCCAAGCCGCCCATTTTCTTCTGCATAAGCTTGCTGGTATGCAAATGAAACACATAAATGATATGCAAATGAAACACATAAATGATTATATTTCGTGCTTTTATAACGTTTGCTAGTTTTCCTAATTTACAATATTCAAAGAAATTTAAAAATAGAGTAAAAATAATGTACAAAACATTAAAACTAATAACATAAACATGTAATAAAACATTTAAATAAATGGATCGATAAATGTAACATAAACAAAATTTTGACAACATTTAAGAAAAGGAAAAGTATGACAATAAAAGACTAGCTTTAAAAATATCATTATAAAACTAATAAAATGGATGTAAAATAGTCTCATAAAATATGTGAAATAAATGTAAAATAAAGAACGGTCTTATGATAAATTTATGATAGATCGTCTCAGTCTCATTCTCATAGGACAATTTTTCTATATTTAATAAACATGTTTTTTAAATTCGATTTTAATAAACATAATAATACTAACAAATGCTCGCAGACCTATTTATTCTAGTAATTAAATTCAGTTTTTACATAACATGATACACAGTTTGTTAAGCTATAGAGCTTGTATTTTTCCAAAAATATGATTAAGAAAATTTAATTTTGGCCAGCCAGTATTTTTCAAAAGCAAAAGTTATGATCGCTCATTGTGTGAGCAAAATTTATAGATAGACCTGCTTTTCCGTACTTAAAAATTGATCATTAATCTCCTCCGATATAAATATACTGAAAGTGGGGAAAATTAAATTCTTCTGTTCATGTTGAATCAGGAAATCTCCGGCAAAAATAAGCATTTGCTTTTTAAAAAATGACGGCGACGTACGGAACAATACCTGCGTTAGACCACCGGAGCAGCACCGGATGGGAAGCATGGGATCTCGGACCAAGGCGACCGTGGGAAGAAATGCTCTCTCCTCCGGCGTCGATTCCGAGCAGCTACAACCAAGCCCTTTCTCATCTGAAGGCCAACGTTTCATATTTCCTGATGAACTACGTCATCGTTATCTTGTCGGTGCTTTTCCTCAGCTTGTTATGGAACCGTATCTCTGTCGTCGCATTCGCAATCTCCATGTTTGCGTGGCTCTTCCTTCATTTCCTTCGGGACGATTCGATTAGCATTTTTGGATTCGAGGTGTACGGACGCGTGGTTGTGACCCTATTGAACATCCTGTCCGTGGTTCTCTTGGTTACACGCGCCACCGCCAATGTGGTGGCGGGGATTTCAGTCGGGGTGGCCGTGGTGGTGGTTCACGGAGCCTGTAGGCGGCCTGAGGGATTGATTTGGGACGAGAAAGGAGGTGGTGGTGGCCTCGTGGAGACTTCTCCTGCTTCGTTTTCTTCGCAGGATCACCATGCTCCAACGAACGATTTTGTATGAGATTAATCCATCATTCGAATTCTCAGCAGTTTGTAGTTTTATTTATTTAGGTTATTTTGTACATTGATATTACTTAAGAATATCCAATCAACACCCTTTGCACCGAAGTGATCCAAATAAAATGGCCAAAAGAGTTAAGGCGGAACCTTTTAATCACAACTAGGAAACCCACCTTTTAAAACCGGTCTATTTGGGGGTTTTAAACCGGTCAGTTCCGCAGGACGACCGGTTTGTACACTAGGGGTGCAACGCCAATCATTGCACCGGTTGTGGGCCCAATGGTGGACCCAAATAAACGCGTGGCATGCTGACGGGGATGCATTGACGGTCAATAATTTGTTGCAACGGTAGAATGGCAAGTTGGGCTTGGGCTGCATATGTGGGCTTTCTGTTGGGCTTTGAATACAGTAAGTTGTTGCACCGCTGTTAGTTGCGGTGAAACATTGTATTTAGCTGAACCGGTGTAACACGAAAAAATATGCAAAATATATATTCAAATTCATAAATCACCAAAATATATACAAAATCTCTTATTTTATTCATATATTCAAAAGATCTTATATATGCACTAAGTAAAAACTAATCTATAAAAACTAAACGATCATTCTTCGATCTCTGAGGATTCCAAAATCCATCTAAGTTATCTGCGGCAGCAAGGAGGAAATCCATCTAAGCTCTTTTGCTTTACAAAAAGATCCACCAAAAGATAGGTAGAGGTATGGTTAGGCTTCCAACCTTATGGCTCATTTTTTTGGCTTGCTCAACCAAGAATGTCATCTCAAGTGCAAAGAAGAAAGAACCAACCTTGCCCTATTTTATCAGCTTCTTTTCAAGCTCGGCTTTCGTCTCACATTTACAAAAACCTGCTTTGGTGCATCATTACTCGTAAAATGCCATGCAAGAAGAGCCTGACCAATACAACAAAGATTATGTGAGGGTTAGAGAATGCAGCTAGAGAAATATAGGAGTGGAAGATATTTTGCATGCTAAAACTATTGTATTGTATATACAATCAAACATTAAATATGATATCTAATTCTCTGAAAGAAACTAAAACTAGCTGCATAAATATATGATGGAAGATTCACAACAGTACTACTCTCGTTAGAAGAACTCAGACCAACACCAGAAATAAGCACGTCTTTGTAAACAACCAGAGGTGGTTGTTTCACACCTGTACTTTCATCCTACACCATGAATGAAAAGTTCAATCCATGAAATAAATGGATAACAGCTCCATCACATAAAAATTATGTCCGCCCTTGGCAGTTATCTTTATTGTTATTACCTATTCAATTGCATCGAGTGCTTGAGCTTCTGTCCTTTGTTTCTGAACCGAGTTGAGGGGAATCAGTACAGATTTCAATTTAGAAACAACAGCATTTATGTTTCATTACCTATTAAGCAACCGTGGACGAAACTAGTCTGAAGAAGCAGAAGAAAGGTAAAGAATACAATCCAAACCAGTCCTAAAAATTCATTCCCTCTAAAGGAGCATGTAGGCTTGCAATTGATGACCGCCACAGTAGTAAGAGCCTTACAAATAGCACATATGATTTTAAAGAAGTAAAATTCTTATTTTAATCGCTTGTAACTTTTCAAACAAATAAAAACAAGTTCATAGCTTCCTTCCAGGACTTGAAAGGTAACAAATTCCACCAAAAAGCTCAAAAATTCCACTCTTCTGAACTAAGAATATAAAATCTACGTTGCAAAGACTTTTTCTACTCAGAAAAATAAAAAAACGCCAAACTAAATTCATCAGCTAACACTTTCAAGATTGCTTTTTCACTTATAATCAGGAGAACAGGAAGAAGAATACATACAATTATCGATAAATCTTCAGCAAAGTCCCCTGCCACTGCACCAAACCAATTCAAACAGGGTATCTGAAACGTAGAGGGACCCCGGTTTTGAGCCAGGAGTATCTGAAACCATATCCGTTTGCAATACCGTCACCTGTAAAACAGCTCTTGACATCAACAGAAGATCGAATTTCCAAACAATACACATCACAGAAAAAACAAAAACGGAGGGCTTTTTCAACAAAAACCAGATTCAGTAGACAAGTGGCTGGAGACGACACTGGCTACCGGGCGGACATTGGAAGCGTCGAAAAGGTACTAAATAAACGATGAAAGTTCTGAAATCATTTGTAAGACAAAACAAAAGAGTACATCTGATGTGAAGAAGATGAAGTTTCAAACACTTTTAACACAAATACTTTGAGAAACAACCAAACCAGCAATCCCCTAACTGTTTTTGGTCCTTATTACTCTCAAGTCTCAAACCTATTACAATCAAAATCTTTCTATACTGTAAATTCATCATCAAAGCCGTAAAGCTTTGATGACGAGTATGTAATTCATGACCAAACAATCTGAGTAGTTCAAATGTACAGAGACAGATATCACTTCAAACCTTACAAAGCCATAAAATACTTGAAAGAAGAGGACATAAAAATCTAAAGAAGAAAGCCCGATAAATTACCATCCAATATGATATCAACATTATGACTGCATCACCTTATTATGTTCTACACAGGTCGGGGCCTTGAACGTCTGGCACTTCCAGCCCGGAGTTCCTTCAACAGTAGCTGCGGCCCGAGCAAGCTGAGCCACCTTGGCAGCCCCGAGGCCACCACGATCTCCTCATCAGACAGATTCGGGTAGGACTTGAGCAGCTCGTAGTGCTGAACATCGAACTCGCTCACCACATCGTTCCCAGCCACTTGGGCACCGACCGAACGCTGGCGACGGCGGCGCAATGCTTGTACGCCGATCGAAACGCTGGCGGCGAGAGGTTTGAGCTGCGAATGCGGGAATCGGCGTCCTCATGTAATTTCTCATCGGGAGAATTAAGTGACGGACTAAATCCTCATCTGCGCCGTGTTGATTCCGAGCTTTGGTGAATGGAGAATCGGGAGGATCAGATTTCATGTTCTCCACGGTTACATGATGCAGAGACATAGAGAGGATAAGGTTTTCCTTATATAGGTAAAGAATCAATGGTTGGGATTAAGTGAAATTAATTGCCATATCAGATCATATAACTTAAAAATGGTATTAAAATATTCAGATTTTATTTTATATATTTACATGAAAATTACTCATGGACACTTGGTCAGCTTTTAAATCCTAATAATTGCATATAAATATATGAATTTTAATATAAACTAAATGACGGATCAAATGTTTTTTTAAAAATTTCAATTTCAACACAAATCATGGATTTTTTAAATTGATATAAATTATATACTTCGATTAACATTTTTTGCATAAAATGATGGAAATAGTGGCATAAAAAACTCTCAATCAAAGTTTTAATAAATTTAAAATTCGCCCCCCAAATTTATACTCGTATCAAAATGATAACATGCACATTATAAGGTTAGTGAAGAATGATTAGTACAACTATTTCATTTTAGTACATCATAATGGAATATCAGCATTGAAAATATAGTGATTTCACAATAAAATATAACTTTTACGCTTGATAATGAATATTCGAACATTCATATCGATATGATTCCATTGACTATATGTTAAAATGTCTTAGAAATACTCAAATTTACTTAATTCAATTTGTAATGAAATAAATTGATCACAACTATGATGGAAATATGACTCTAAAGTATATATACTTAAGTAACAAGTTATAGTATTAGTAGTGCTTCTCAGGTTCTCACTACTTAAGTTCTCACTACATGTACCTTTCATATAGCCGATACCAAAGAAAATTTACACAAAAAATGTCTTATACATTATCAAATTAACATAATCATAAAAAAATCGGATTCAAAAACCAAAATTGGATGTTTCACACTAATTTTACAAATATTTACTGATTTGGACATTCATATCAATGTTATTTTATTGACTTTATGTTATTGTCACAAAACACTCAAATATTATAATTCACTCAATAATGGAAATAAGTTGATCACAACTATGGTTGAAATATGACTGCACACTATATATACTTAATTACATGTTATAGTTCCAGTTTTACATTCTCACCGCACGTACCTTTGATCGAACTGATACCAAAGCAAATTTACACAAAAGTGTCTTATACGTTATCAATTAACATAAATCTGTAAAAAAAATTCAAGTTTGAATGTCAAAATTTGATATTTCATGACATTTTTCTAAACCAAGAGCAGCGGATAGTTGTCGCTATGTATACCAAGAGCAACACATAATTGTTGCTATGCATACCCAGAGCAGCAGTTAAGTGTTGCTATGTATACCAATAGCGTAATTTTTATGTAAATTTGGTCCACCAAATCAAACTTTCAAATTCATGTGTTATTTTAAACACACCAAGAAACTAACGTAATCATAATAAAATTATCATATTCATAAAAAGAACTAGTTTAAAAGTTTTAAGTTTAATATTTCAAAACATGTTTATTAAACTTAACATTCATATCAGTGATATTTCATAGACTATAAGTTATAATGTCTCGCAAACACTCAAATATACTTAATTTCATTTGGTAATGAAAGAAACTTGAATACGACTATGGTGGAAATATGGCTCCAAAGTATATATAGTTAAGTACCAGTTATAGTGTAACTTTCAAAAAAAGTACTAAGTAGTAGTGTCAGTAGTGATTATTGATACTAAAGTTCACACTACACGTACCTTTCATTGAGACAATAGCTAAGTTACACAAGAAAGTGTCTTATATATAACATGATTAACATAATCATCAAAACATCCAGGTTTGAAAGTCAAAATTTGACGTTTTATGACATTTTTTTGTTTATATCAATGTTATTTCATGAATTTTATGTAAGAATGTCTAAATAACACTTAAATGTACTTAATTTAATCAGCAGTCGAAACAAACTGATCACAACTATGGTTGAAATATGACTCAAAAGTATATATTTAACTACATGTTATAGTCCTAGTAGTGCTTCTCATGTTCTTGCTACTAAAATTCTCAGTGCACGTACCTTTCATTAAGCTAATACCAGAGTTAATTTACATTAAAAGTGTCATAGTCATCAAAAAAATTCAGGTTTAATAGTCAAAATTTGATATTTTTTGATAAATTTTCAAAACTTTATAGTAGGACGCTATTGCAATCCATTGCGTGACATAATGTGACATAGAGTTTATGGCAAATTTTGACTTTTTTTTTCAGAATTTTTGTAAAATCTATTAAGTACGTTGCTTCACTATCTGAAATCGGTGCAAGTTAATGGGCCAAAATATGGGTCTAAGATTATATTGCACCGATTCGTAACTCGGTGCAAACGTTAAATAATAAATTTATTTAAAATCAAATCCACGTGGAATTTATTTATCAAGTGTGGGGCCAAACCCCATGGGGATCCACATCATTGCATCGATTTTCCGTGCGGTTTAACATTATTTATAATAAATTATTCATTTTGGTCAACATATTCATCGGCAATGAAAGGGGACCCATTCCGTTGCACCGTTGTGTCCGGTGCTATAAAACTAGTCAATTGGTCAACCAAATATTTTGCCGGTGTAACTCACTTTTTTCGATGCAACGAAATGTAGCACCACCATTGACTTGGTCAAATGTGATTTTTAAACCGGTTTTTCCAAAAAAACGGTATAACTCGGCGGTGCTACGGTCAATCTTCCTAGTAGTGAATGCTGAGCTTATGAAAGAAGGATCTAAATAAACTAGGTCCCTTCTCGAACTTCTCCGACTTAATCAAATATCTAAAAAGAAACATATAAGTTGTATCACATTATTTATCACATCGTATCAAGATATTTACTTTCATTTTAGGAGATGGTACCCGCACTTGTGTAGCACCATGGAATCCATTTCCACATGCACTCTCTAACGATTATCAAATGAAACTCATTCAAAATGAATAGTTAAAGCTATAACTTCTGGTTCGAAACTACCAGCCATCAAATGTAGTGCTTTGACATATAAATCTGACCAACGACAATCTCTTAAAATAAAACTGCTAATGCCTTTTAATTTATTAAAAAGGAACAATCAGAATTTAGTTTGATAATATTATCAGCTAAGATTTTCCATGAAAGTTCATGTCCAGCTGAAATACTCAATCTAAGTATGAATATGTTAAAACTTTTAAATTAACCAAGGAGAGTAATCTTCTTCCAAGATTAAAAATTAACTTGAATGTGCAACTCTCAGTGTTTAGAGTCTTACTAAATTAAACAATACATCTCACACAATGTCAGGTTTAAAGTGCACATATCTCTTCCATGACTAGTTAGAATTCATTGAAAATAAATGCACACGTGCAAGATTCAAAATTTTAAAAAATTTTGTGTACGAGCCTACATGGTTTGTGATGCTACCAGCTTCCAGTCCCGGTCCGGATACAAGATGAGTTTTTGGTCCGGATGAGGCTTCGTCCGTGCTCCGCGTGCTCTCACCTAAAGACCTGCAAAACAACGCCCCGGAGTATCCCGAGGATAGCTACTCCGGCGTGATGATGAAAGAGGGGCCTTTGAATAGGAGTTAGAATAAGGATATATTGAGAGAGTTTAATCTGATAGAACATACCTTTCTCCACAAGTCCAAAACTGTATTTATAGGTGTGAGTGGCCAGCCTCTAGCTCAGAGGCAGTGGTCCTGTCCTTTTGTCCTTATCCGGGGACAGGTCATATTCATGTCCCCCTTGTCCCCGGATAACGCCATTCTAGCTTACGTCATATGGACCGGATTACTCTCTGGGCCGAAGCCTGGATATGGGCCAGAGCCCATATCACCACTAACCCCCCGAGACATGGGATTCGTCCGGAAGTGCGATCCGGAGGAGGAATCCCGTGTCTCATCACGAACGCTTTTCTTTTCTTTGTCGGATCCGCCCGGGGGCGTGCAATCCGTTCCGGGAGCTCGATGCCTACCCAGATGCGTCTGGGTACGCGCTCGCCGTTTGTACTTCTTGCGCGCGTGTTTGAAGCGCATTAATGAGGCGTGCTGCTGCGTCATAAATGCGTTGTCAATTCAAACAATTCTGTATTCTTTTCGAAATAAATTCCTTTTCCTTTTTTCCAGAGAGCAATCATGTCGCCTTGGGACTCGCTCCCCTTTTCGTCAGTTTTATGTCTATAAATAGTGAACACTATCAATCACTTTCGCCTTTCACTTTCTCATTTTTTCCTCTCCTGTTTTCTTTTCGCTATCTCTGTCCACTTTTATCTCCCTTCATATTCTCTTTCCTCAAACACTTTTTTCTTCAACCTTTTTTCTTCAATCCTCATGGCTGCTGATGGCGTCGACGTTAGGATAGGGATGAACCCCGAGCCAGAAGTCGATGATCCGAAAGCTGGAGAAACTGTAAACATCGACGCCACTGTCAAGGAGCTGGATCGAGGCATGGTGGTCCCTCTTTCCATCGACTCCTGTTTGGCGCCGTTCGCTGGGGACCATACGACGGTTGCGGCCATTCCCCGGAGCCACTTCTTCTACGGGATCACCTTCCCCCTTCCTCAGCTATCCTCGGGATACTCCGGGGCGTTTTTTTGCAGGTGATAGTATGATGTAGGCATATTCTTCATGAGCTCGATGTAGAAAGTGTTGTCCCTCAGCCCGTTGACAAAGTTGTGGATAATGGCCTTCTCCTGTAAGTGCCGGTCCACCACCTTCATCGTCGCAGCTATGTACCGGGTGTAGAATTCCCAAGTATCATTTGCTGTTGGCCTCCGGGTACACCCATCCCGTAACCCTGTTGGGTACCGTACCCCTGCTGAGTTTGTGCTCCCCAGTAAGGTGGTGCGTTCGGATTCAAACCAGCGGTCTGCTGTTGATGTCCGCCCGGAAATAGGTTTGGCGCTCTTGGTTGCTCCGGAGGTGGCTTGTCCGCTTCAACCCGTTGAGCCGCCTTCCACTCTTGGAACTGCTGGTATTCCGTCATGTTTGTCCTCAGGATGTTGCCTCCGAGCCCGGAATCATGACGCTTACGCTCCTCCCTTACGGCCTTTCGTCCTACTCGGGGTCTGGCCGATCGGCTCTGAGCGTCATCCTCCGTGCTATAACCTTCTGGATCGTGCTCCTCCGGTTCATAATCTTCGGCGTCATCCGAGTCGGATCCCTCGAGATGACCCGGATCCGGCGTCCCTTCAATGTTGTCGGTGTCCCCTTCTGATGACGCCTGGTCCCCAAACTGATTCTGGTTCCGTGCCTCACGTGCGGCTCGCAGTCGCTCCCTGGTCTCGCGCTGTATGTCCGCCAGAGTCCGTTCGGGACCTTGCTTTTTTCCTTTTTCTTTCTCCGTTGCCAGGCGCTGTTGTCGACGCTCCTCAGCCGCGGCCCTTGCCTCGGCTGCCGCCTGTTTGGCCCGGAGAATCCGTTCCTTTTCAGCCGCTATCTTTTGAGTTCTAACTGTAGCGGCTTTTCTGGTTTTTGGCCCTCCTCCCGCTTCCTCCTCTGCCGGGAGAGGGTTCTTTCTCGGTCGTCCGCGCGGCATGAACGTAACTGGAAATATTTAGGTCCCACTGGGCGTGCCAACTGATGCTACCAGCTTCCAGTCCCGGTCCGGATACAAGATGAGTCTCCGGTCCGGATGAGGCTTCGTCCGTGCTCCGCGCGCTCTCACCTAAAGACCTGCAAAACAACGCCCCGGAGTATCCCGAGGATAGCTACTCCGGCGTGATGATGAAAGAGGGGCCTTTGAATAGGAGAGAGAATAAGGATATATTGAGAGAGTTTAATCTGATAGAACATACATTTCTCCACAAGTCCAAAACTGTATTTATAGGTGTGAGTTGCCAGCCTCTAGCTCAGAGGCAGTGGTCCTGTCCTTTTGTCCTTATCCGAGGACAAGTCATATTCATTTCTCCCTTATCCCCGGATAACGCCATTCTAGCTGACGTCATATGGACCGGACTACTTTCTGGGCCGAAGCCTGGATATGGGCCAGAGCCTATATCACCAGTTTGTAAGTTCGTAACACTTATAAACTATATTTCCCATAAATTCATGGGTTCATGCATTGAGTTTTTGAATTTTTAAATTATTATTTTCTAAATAAGAATAGTTTGAATGAAAGATATTTAATGTACGAGATATTTATCTTATTTGTACAAAACTAAGATTGCATGTCACACGCTAACATTAATTATCATTCAATAAAGAAAATAACAAAGCGTGCATAACTTAAAAAAATAAAACGTGCATATATTTTGCAGTGTGTAACTGCATTTGATTAAAAAAAATAAGTGCAGTAAGAACATATATATAATAGAATAATTCATCTCGCACACCCGCACGATTTTTGCACAACCTACATAAAACTTATTGAGAGGACTCATATTTGATAAGTTGTGAGCTATGATGTGGGAATTGTTTAATTAATTATTATTTTTATAAACCTAGTAAAATATGGTTTTATAACGGTATTTGGTTGAACTCCCGTGAATATTATTTCTTAAATAAAATATATGGATATCATTTTTTTGCACATCACTGGAATAGTTGGAAAAAACAGTAAAGTATACATTAATTATCACATTGTAATTCTGTCAAAGAAGTATGTAAGAAAAAAATAAACCACATATGTCGATAGCAGTTAAAGCGGAATTAGAGCAGTGCTTCATATTCATCTTTTGCGCTTGCGGGTATTCAGTTGTTTGAAGATATAACTGATGACGCCTTTCGATTTTCTTTGAAATTCCAAATCTCTGAGACCACATACCGCCCACTTGGATTGTATTCGTCCAAATCTTCCAATACTAATGTCACAGTGTCACACACCTTTACACCCCATTCTTCTCTAAGAACTGAATCATCATTGTTCAATTCTTTCTGAGATTTGAAAGAAAAATCACATTAAAGTAAGATCAACAAACAAATGTACATGCATACTTTGAGCTTTGGAACACCAAACAGGTGCAAATTACATAATGTATACCTTGTGATTATCGACATAATTAATAGGGTTTGGGGTTTCAAAAAACCAAAATGAATTTATTGTATATGAATTTATTTATTTTTTAAAGTTAGATCTATTGTAAATGAATATAACAAAACCATTAACTGATAAAATAATTATTATAACTAGCGTGCGCCTAAAGTGCATTCTACGTGCAATGCATGGTGAACTTAATCTCTTATCAGTGCACTTTCGGAAAATTGTCATGACAATAAAATTAGGTGTTTGCTATATGCAGGTCCTGTTTGCTACTACAGGTCCAATGAAAGTGGAAAAATACCATAATTATCATTCATTCGTTTATTAATTTTTATAAATACATTTCTAAAACCCTAACCTTGAATGCATAAACCCGTCTATGTAATGATTGAACACGTGTCCAAATTATAAATTACTTTTCGTGAATTATAATAAAAAATTAAGAGGGACATTATTGTCATTTCTAATTTAATTTGGACCTGCATAAATAAAGTGGACCTGCATTTAGAACCACCCTAAAATTAATAATGTATTTCCAACTTCTTTGAATTAAAAAAGAAGAGCAAAATCTAACTAATATCATGATATTTGTACTACATTTTTTATTGATAAAAGTCGTACCCCCTTTTATAGTAATACTTTTTTTTTTAAGAAATCACATTTTGAGTTCTTAAGAAATATTTTAAAAACAATGTAAACACATGTTTATTTTTGTTGGTTAACACATGATCCGAGCAGCAGAAATCAGAGTCTGAGCCAAGCTGAGCGATGCTTGATAGATAAAGCATAAGTGAATGATCATGGAAGCTATCATTGACATGCTTATTGATGTTAGAAATTTGTAAATTATGTAACTACTAAAACTGTTTAGAATCGTGAGAAGTATTGTTTTTAAAGTAATGCTAGTCTCCACTGAATTGATGCGCGTTAACTAGTTAGGTTACTTTCAAAATTTTCATAAATAATAGAAAATATGGTAGCAACGACCACAAATTATCCTACGAACGAGAGATAAAATTCAGTGAAAGTTTCACCGTATATATATATATATATATATATATATAATGAACTCCAAGAAAGATTCGTACCGTTTAGATGTATCTATTCGTACGTATCCATTCACAGCAAATAGACATGTATGTCTATCACCACTATTCAATATAACTAACTCATTTATGTATAAACATATATACATTTACAACGCAATTTATATCCTACATCGGGTGTACGTACCCCAAACCCCGTGGTTGTAAATAAAAATAAATATCCGAGTAAATTTTCTTTCGTTTTTAACCAAGGTTAAATTACGTTGAATATTACCGCATTACCTACCCACGTTCACGTTGAATATTAACGCTAAATGACCCACGATTAAATCTGATATTTTTCATCCTGTAAATTAAACATTTTGCGATCACAAATTCACACCCATAAATGCGTTTGTCACGAACGTGATTTAGAATGCACATGATATTATACTGGAATGTGCCCCAATTAAGATTAGGATGCACTCTAGTTTTCAATAGCTCACATTAGCGAGTGGTACTTTATGCACATTCCATCAACATACAATGCACATACAGGTGGTACTTTATGCACATTCCATCAACATACAATGCACATACAGGTGGTACTTTATGCACATTCCATTAACATACAATGCACATATAATAGATTTTAAACGCACAATCATACATTTTTATATGCATATCGTCATTCAAATAAAAAATTACCACCATCTTATATTCATAACTACAATAATGAACATAATTAATATTCTATGAACATAGTATACCGACGTGATTTAGAATGCACATAATCGTACTCTGGAATGCGCCCACTTAATATTAGGATGCACACTATTTCAATAAAATATACAGTGTACAGTAGCGATGTGTGCTTAAATAACTATGCACATTCCAGCAACATATAATGCACATCCATAAGATTTGGAATGTCCAATCACATATTTATATTTTTAAATGCACATGTTTTTTCTATAAAACATCCAAAAACACCGCAGAAAATGGTAATTAATTAATTCTGCACATTCTATCCACATGTAATGCACCTACAGTAGATTTGGACTGCACATCCATGTTTTTTTTAATGCACATGTCTTAGAATCATATACCCATCTACCCATATACAACCACCAAACGTTACAACACCATCCGCAACCTACCTAAATCACAAAATTGCTAAGGAAAACGCCAGAAAACTAAACTACTTATGCAGCTGGAAAGACTACACGTGCATCAACAAAATTCTCGTCCTCCATCACTAAACTTGGTATACCTATTAACAGTTTAACCTGCAATCAATAGATTTACCATTAAATCAACACATAATGTTTTTAGTTTTGAATTAACACCGATATCTAAAACCTTACCCACATTAACAGATCATCTGTTTCATAACCCTTTTGATATATCACCTAATCCAATACCATCGTATTTTTTATATATAATCTGTTTGATACATCACCCAATTCAATTCAGTAACAGCGCGTACGGGTGGGTTTAGATTGGTACGTGGATGTGCATTTCAAATGATATTATCAGCAAAACGATGCGGCGGTTACGATTTAGTGGGAATGTAGGCAGTAATTTAACCTCGCACGTAATGTATATTTACTATTTATGAAAATATCCACTTATTGCAATTAGGGGTCTCGAGGTACGTACACCCGTGATAGGATCTACCTATTGCATATACAATTATTTTAGAAACTTTTGGCTAGAACGGTCATATTATAAACTTATGATATGGTAGTTCTTTATTTCATATTTTATTAGCTTATGCATTTGTTTTATCAGACTCCTAAAATAATACTTTAAATTATATATTTTGACAAAAAAATTCATTTAAATGTTATAAATATGTCTAATTTATTTAAATATTATAATGAAAAATTAATTGAGTTAGGAATAGAAAATAAACGTTATGAACATACAAATTATTCTAATGAATATACTATGAGTAATCATTCGTCCTATCATAAACTTTTGGCAGGACGGTTTGTATTTTTTAGAATAAGTTGGGGAAAATTAAACTACTAGTGGCAAAAAAGAAAAGTTAAGGGAGTGCTAATGCAAAATTAAATAAATAAATGGCCAGGTGAGACGTATTTTTCCGACAACATTCTCACATCTCTTCCATCCCTAGACTAAAAACAGTGATGGTGGCGGCAGAGTAATTCACTGTACTAATCCAATCTTCAATCTCTCTGTGACCGTCGCGTTGATTGCAATGGCGTTCTCGATGAGTGTGGGGGAAGCTCACCGGCAAATACTGGAATACCTGAACCTCTTCTCGCGGTCCATCGCCAACCAAGATGGACAGTCCCTCAGCCGCCTGCTTTCCATCTCCGCTGATAACCATCGTCTCCTCTCTCTCGCCGATGGCCTCAACACTTTTCAGGTCACTAATTTTGTACTTTTTTGGGCTTCTTAATTGCCAGTGTAAAAGTTTCAATCTTTTCTCTACATGAGCTCAGATTGTAAAAATTAGGTTTTACCTTGAGCCCTTTTGTGGAAGTATGTATGAATGTTAGTATGCATTTAAAATTTATGTAATTGAATTTAAGTTGAATCATATGGTCAAAGTATGTCAACTTTTATTGGAAAAATCTGATTCTGTTGCTTATATGGCTCAGGATGCTGGTAGATTGATCAGACAATCAGATGAATATGCACAGTACACCGACATCATCCTTCCATTGTTTCGCACGTTGCAGTGTTATCGTCTGAGAAACCTGGTTGAGGCTTACCAGGCCTTTGAAAAGGCTGCCAAGTACGTTGAGTTTGACATGTTTGTTCTGTGCTTAATTGTATCTATTCAGTTGTAGTAATCTCGAGGTTGCAGTTCTTTTATCCAGGAATTTCGTAACTGGGAATCAGGGTGGGCTTTGGAAGCGCTCTATGTACTTGCATATGAGATTAGGGTTCTCGCTGAAAGAGTAAGATCCGTGTGCATCTGAATTTATGTTCTTTTTTCTTCTGTGGAATATGTTTAATTAATTTTCCTTTTGGAATTTCAGGCGGATCGTGAATTGGCTGCCAATGGGAGAACCCCTGAGAAACTGAAAGGGGCTGGTTCGCTGCTTATGAAAGTATTCAGTGCTCTTGCTGGAAAAGGTCCTAAACGCATAGGAGCTTTAAATGTGACATGCCAGCTTTTCAAAATTTATTTTAAGCTTGGTACTGTTCACCTTTGCCGGAGTGTCATAAGAAGTATTGAGACTGCTAGGATTTTTGACTTTGAAGAATTTCCTGTCCGGGATAGGGTCACGTACATGTATTATACTGGTAGGCTGGAGGTTTACAATGAAAATTTTCCTGCAGCTGATCAGAAGTTATCTTATGCTTTGGCACACTGTGATCCGCTGAAGGCCTCTAACATAAGGTACTGGTTAAAGTTGTTTATATGCATAATGTTACTAACAATTGAGAAAAATATTCATCCAATGCTTCCTAATTTTTGAGATATCAGGATAGCCAATCACTGAATAACACCTAGGAGTAATTATTATAATTCCCTAACTGATTTTAACTCTTCACACGCTGCAATACCCCATATCTTTCGCTGTTTGTCCTCACTAATCTAGGTAACAATCTTAAATAATTTCAATCCCTGTGTTTGAATAGGGCAAAAGGGTTTTGCTCTTTAAAATGATGCCCAAATATTTCACAAGCTTTTCTGGCTTTGGGTGGTAATATAATATATCATTTGTGGTGTTCTCCAATTGGTCATTCCGGAAAACCAGATTTACCTCACCAAGGATGGAGTACTGTGAGTATAACACTCTAACAATTATGGGGAGTAAAGTCTGCTTTTCTTTGTTCTGCAAACAAATTGAGAAATTTCAGATTGGAATGCCAAGAATTTTTGGTGGGTTCAATATGGCTGGAAGGTTTTTGAGGAGAAGAGAGAAGTTAATTAGAATCAGAAATATTTCCACGATCCATAATTAAATTAAGAAATCTTCGGTGACAATTAATTATTAGTTATCTTGATATCTCAAGAATCAGGAAGCACTGGATACATATTTTTCTCCTTATGTGGTAGTTTAGTTGCTAAAGGAAATTAATTGTAACATGCTTGACATGTGATAAAAGTTTGTTATCTATAATAGCCAAGCATTTTTTATTTCACTATGTGAGGACAGGGATAATGATCATGTCTAGTCATGTTTAGTTAGTCGTACTGTCACGTTAATTTTAAAGATAGCGTGTTTGACATTCTAAACCATCCAATTGGACTTGTTTTTTGGGAACGTCTTTTATTGCTCACATTCTGATATGGTAGAGCTTTAAATAAGTTGTGTAAAAGCTTTGAATTAACAGCAGGTTCTTGGTTTGTAACAGGATGATTCTCAAATATCTTATACCTGTAAAGCTGTCAATTGGTATTCTACCCAAGGCACAGCTTCTTAGTCACTATAACTTAAATGAGGTATGTCTTTTGTTTGACTTATACACGTATTTGCCCTGGAATGCACTCAACTAGTGTTTGTGATGCCGTCTTATTTTATTAGTCAATCATGCCAATATTGTCAAACCGTGTTCAAATTGTAGAAAACTTCTTGAAGAATCTATTGTGTTTTCTGTATATGTTATGACTTGTCATTGCTAATTATTTCAGTACAGTGACATTGTGCTATCCTTGAAACGAGGTGATCTTCGACTTCTGAGACATGCCCTCCAGGAACATGAAGATCGGTATGTTCCATTGACAGTTATGCAACCAGTTGTCTCGTGTTAACAATGTATAACTTGGAAACTATGTGTTTACAGCTTCCTAAGATCTGGTGTTTACCTCGTGTTGGAGAAGCTAGAGCTTCAAGTTTATCAAAGATTGCTGAAGAAGATGTAAGTTCCATGAAATTAAACCTTCATCTTATCATTCTTGACTTTCAGGAGGTCTGTGATTAATAATAGTGTTTATCCTGACCAATGCAGTCACATAATCCAAAAACAGAAGGATCCAAGTAAGGCCCATCAAATAAAGCTAGACGTCATTGTAATGGCTTTGAAATGGCTTGAAATTGATATGGATATTGATGAGGTACCTCTTCACTATTTATTTTGGCATATTATCCTCGTTATGCTTATTCATTTACCTGAAGATGCTGCCTATTTTTGCAGGTGGAATGCATAATGTCCATTCTGATCTACAAAAATCTTGTTAAGGGATACTTTGCTCACAAAAGCAAAGTGGTGGTACTGAGCAAACAAGATCCTTTCCCTAAATTAAATGGCAAGCCAGTTAGTTCTTAGGCAGGATGCTGATTCCATATATGATTGACTGTGGACTTCGAATAGACATCAAACGAGAAAAGAATGTTACTATAATCCTTGCAAGAAGATGTCTGAAACATTTTCTGTTGGACATGATTCTGGTGTTGTAGAAAGAGCTTGTACTGATTTAATAATGCTGCAAGGATAGTTCCGGCCACCAATATAGTGTTCAGTTGTTCACCTTCATATTTACCCGCGTTTTGTGATGGAATGCAATCAATACATATGCATTGGTTTTTTTAATTAGCCTTTTAAAAACTGTTTTTCCTAAACATATAAGCAAGTTATCGACGCTCATTTGACAACATACTCTAAATGTTATCTGCAATTTTTTTACATTGTCGTTTCAAAAAAGCACATATTTTACGGGCATATATGCATGCCATTGTGGAAAAAGTTGCAAATTATAAATAACATATATTGTAAAACTATTCATGTATTTCCTCAAAAATTTAGTGTACAACACAAGTATTGAACATTGAAGAAGCTAAAATTTAACTACATCAAGCAAGGAGCAACAGATGAATCTGTGGAGATGGATAGGTCACCAAGGTCCACAGAAGAGGAGCTAGGAAGTGGAAAGGAGAAAGTCAGCAAAGATAATGAAGGACAAGACATCAGATGCAATGAAGACTTTCTGAACAAGGGTACAACACTGCAGAGGGAGGCAGATCAAGGAGCTGAGACCCAAGGTATGCTGAGGCCTATGGGAGGTGAGCCAAATCACTTCCCCTCTTCACCATGAGTGCACTAGTGTGTTGTAGAGGCTTTAACAAAGCCTCTACACAGAATATGGTCTATGGTAAAATACTGGAAGCCAAAAATTCTAGGCCTAATGGAGACTAAGGAAAGCAGAAAACACTTTAGAGAAGTGGAAGGACATAACTTCTTTTGTTGGCATGGAAATTGTGGAACCAGTTGGCAGATCAGGGGGACTAGCACTCTTATGGGACAACTCAGTAGAAGTAGAAGTAGTTAGTTTGTCTTTGAATTTTATTTTTGTTTTTGTTCATGACCACAACCAGACCAAGTGGTGCATGGGTTTGATGCATGGTGCTCCTGAAATCCCCAATAGGGTAGCAGTTTGGAATGAAATTAGCACCTTTATGTACATCAATACCCTCCCTACAGTAATTATAGGGGATTTTAATCAAATTCTAAGCCAACATGATAAAAAAGGGGGATCTGCAGCACCTAATCAGATGAACACTGGACTGCATCAGATTTTGGAGAAGTTCAGAATGAAAGAAATTCAATATAAAGGATCATGGTTCACATGGTCAAATAAAAGAGAACCTCCACACACTGTCTTTGAGAGACTGGATAGGATTTTTGGAAATGAGGAGTGGTTAGTCACATTCCCAGAAGCCATGGTGAACAATCTACCAATGTTACAATCTGATCATGGGCCTGTGTACTTAGAAATGAAACCACAGCATAGAGGCAGAAGGAAAATAACTAGGTTTGAAGCATTTTGGGCAAAAATGGAGCCACCAAAGCAGATAATGGAAAAAGTGTGGAGAGAGGTAAAAGCAACAGAGGGAGCTTCAACTTCTCTAACAGTGGAACAATTAGAAGAAGGTCTGTCAAGGCCTCTAACACATTTATCAAACTGGCACAACAAGACCTTTGGAAATATGGAGAAAAAAATCAAGCATCTGATAGACAGAATTGGAAGATTTCAACAACATCAGAACCCAATATCACAGCTGCAAACAATCAGAGGATTAGAATTTGAACTTCAGGATCTACTAGATAAGCAAACTGAGTACTGGAGGCAAAGAGCCAAGCTAAAATGGATGACTGAGGGAGAGAAAAACACTGCCTTTTTTCACAAATGGGCAACAAAGAGGAAAAACAGCAACACAGTACAAGGAGTACAAGATCAACATGGATCCTGGATGACTGAAGATAACCAAATCTTACAAATACTGACAGACTACATGAAGGAGATCTTTGTACAAGATGAATGGTACCCTCCATGATAACATGAGATGTCAATAGGGACACATATATGGCAAGAAACAGCAAGAAGATTTCTCCCAATCAAAGAGCCAACCCGAGCAAAGAGTTTACAGAAAAGGAAGTATGGGAAACTGTTAAAGGAATGAAGTCATGGACATCACCTGGAGAAGATGGCCTGCCATCAGGATTCTACAAACAATATTGGAAAATATTGGGAAAAGACCTGACTGAAACAATACTGAGATGTTTGAGACAAGAGGAATTCCCAATGAGTTGGAACAAAACACAATTGGTGTTGATACCTAAGATAAAAATGCCACAAAAACCTTCTGATTTCAGGCCTATTGCACTTTGTACTGTGAAGTACAAGATCATAGCAAAAATATTAGCAAATAGACTCAAAAAGTGCATGGGGACATTAATATATGAGAATAAAAATGGATTTGTGCCAAGCAGAAGCATTGTGGAAAATGTACTACTTGCACATGAGGTTATTCACCATTTGAGAAGGAAAAAGCATGGAAATGAAGGGATTGCAGCAATAAAACTTGACTTGATCAAAGCATATGATAGAGTCTCACAGTCATTTCTGGAGAATGCACTAAAAAACATGAACTTCCCAGATAAGTGGATTAATCTGATCATGTGGTGTGTGCAATCAGTGTCATATCAAGTCACAGTCAATGGAAAAACATCAGAGACCTTTATCCCAAATAAAGGACTCACACAGGGATGTACATTATCTCCATATTTTTTCATCATTGTACAGCATTTCATGTCTTCTTGGTTAGAGCATAAACTGGAAGGGAACAAAAGCTTGGGAGTCAAAGTATCAAGAAGTGGACCAGCCAAAAGCCACCTTATGTATGCTGATGACACTATACTTTTTACAAAAGTAACACAGCAGTCTGCATTGGATATGGAAAAAACAATTGATCTCTATGCCAGACACTCAGGTGAGAGATTAAACTTTGAGAAATGCTCAATATTATTCAGCCCAGACACACCAGAAGATATGAGACAATACATGATGTATACCTTGCACATACATCAACAAGGAATTGAAGGAAAATACATGGATATGCAGATAAACTTTCAAGAGCAGAAGCATGATTTGTATCAGGGTTTGATTAAAAAGTTCAAAGAAAAGTTTGGATCATGGAAGTCCAAACTACTGTCTTTGCCAGGAAGAATCACTTTGGCAAAGCATGTTTTGAGTTCCATGGCTATATATCCTCTGAGCATATTTAGGATACATAAATCAATACTGAAAAAGAAAGATCAGCTCACAACATCATTCATATAGGGAGGAGACATGGAAGGAAAAACAGTGCATTGGAAATCCTGGAAACATTTCATCAAGTCAAAGGAAGAATGAGGGCTAGGAATGAGGTCTTCATTAGGAATGAATCAGGCCCTACTGGCAAAGCAAGTATGGAATATAGTCAGCAATAGCTCCTCACTTCTTACTAAAGTTTACCAGGCAAAATATATTAAAGGGAAAGATCTCAAGGAGCTAAAACCAAAGCCTGGAGACTCTTGGGGATGGAGATCAATTCTATGGGCAAAGAATATAATCACAGATAACCTGGCATGGCAAGTGGTGAATGGGAGAAGCATAAAAATTACAGAACAATGGATCCCAACCATCTCAAATCCATTACAAGGGAGTCATGCTGCAATAGAACACACAAATATAAGGGTGGAACATTTGATAACAGAACAAGGACAGTGGAGAATGCCACTAGTGCGAGCAATCTTCCCACCTGAAGTGATTCCACATATACAGGCTATACATATAAGGCAGCACAGACAAGGGGAGGATAAACCTGTGTGGAGACTGAACCAAAATGGAAAATATTCTGTCAAAAAGGGATATCATTGCAGCATGACAACTATTGGATGCCTAGATCTGAGGAGAAAGAAACTATGGAACAAGATATGGAGCCTAAATGTCCCATACAAGATAGGAATCTTTCTCTGGAGAGCAATATCAGGTGCCCTCCAAACTGCAGTAAATCTAGCAAAGAGGAAGATTATACCCTCTACAATATGTTCTAGATGTCTTGCAGCAGAAGAAACGGAGGTATATCTGTTGCTGGAATGCACAGAAGCAATCCAAATATGGAAGGAAGCAGATATGGAGAAAGCTGTGAACACCCAGGCACAAGCCAAAATGGCCAGTTTTGGTGATTGGATGGAATTTTGGACACAGACCACGGACTTGACAGATCTAATCAAGTTGGCCTTTATCTTATGGGAAATCTGGACCATAAGATGCAAGAAGGCAGTAGGAGATCAAATCACAGATCCAATTGGGGCTGCGACCTTAGCATTGCAAAAGTTCCAGTTAAACCAACAACTGATACAAAGCCAAAGGGAAGCAAGCATGGAGGATTCAGTGGAGAATCAACAACAACAGCGAAATGAAACGAACATTGAAAACAACACACAAATAAGAGTTGACGGCTCATTCCAAAGGGTGAGAAATGTAGGAAGTGCTGGATGGTCAATAATAGTGCAGAAGCAAAGAAACTCCATGCAAATCACAGAGTTATTTGTATGCAGCACCCCTTTACAGGCAGAAACGATTGCGGTTTGGAGGGCGATCAAAGCGTCGGCGAGGACCATGAGTCAAAACGTCCAACTCCTCACGGATTCGGCAATGTTAGTGGCGGCTCTAAACCAACCAGACAATGCGCCATGGGAAATCAAGAATTTAGTAGATGATATTGATGTTTATGTTAGGTCGAATTTCCTTTCTTTCTCTATTATAAAAGTTAGTCGAGACGTCTTGACTGTGGAGCATAATATTGCACTCAGTCTAGACCGATCAATATGTAACATTTCAAGTAGCTAATTAATAGTGTTTCTTTTTTAAAAAAAATGATTTTGCCAAATATCAGCTCCCAAAATAAATTTTCATACCATCACAACAGCACATGAGTATTATAACAAAATTGGCTTTACTATTTTCCTAAATAGCAGGCTTACATCAAATATAAAAATCTTCGCTTCAAGACAACAGTAGATAAATATCCAAGCATTTTCATCAAACTACAATCACTACTAATTGTCCAGAAAACATTCTCTTTTTAAGCATTAACTCCGGGAAGTGAACCTTCAATGTTGGATGGCATGAACACATTGAAACCATCTGAAGCAGTGGATATGAGCATTCCTGGAATCTGTGTATGCCAGTGAAGTTCTTTCAAGTCTTTCTGCCCCTGTAACAATAATGCGCAAAGATTTAATATCTCATGTTGTAATAAGAGTATTGGTCTAAGGCAGTGGAAAAATAAATAGAACCTGATGAACAAAAAGTAGCTGCGGAGGTAAATCATTAGGTGCAACCACTTGTTCCTCCGTCTTCGCTTTGAATTCAGCTTCTTCTTCCTCGTCTCTTTCTAAAGCAAAGTCCCATATCCTATAACAAAAGCATAAAAAGGTCACAAACACGGAGAGGGAGAGAGGGGGAGAGGGAGGGAGGGAGAGATTACGTCAGTTGATTATCTGCAGATGAAACAGCCAAAGTAGAAGCTTCATGTGGGCTCCACTCAATGGATGTGATGGGGTGCTTGTGATAAGTGAAATGTGCTGTGACAGCATCTCCTTCCTGGACAAAGAAAGAATCTAGTCACGAGATGCATCATAATGCAGTAAAGAATGATGTACTCTATACTTTAGAAGAGGATGTACAGAACAGAAACACTTGCCTTGAGCAATCTAAGATCACGGATGGAAAATGATCCATCGTCGCTCCCAGAAGCCAGCATACAGCTAGCCAGCCTAGTCAAAACCAGATACACATGTCAGCAAATATACGTATGAGCAGTGGATTAAACAAAAGGTAGATTATTTAGTACCTGTTCCATGAGATTACATTAACATCAGCATCATGAGCTTTGAATGATACTACAGGAGTTCTCCCCTTGCGAACATCCCATATTATTATATTTCCATCCACGGAGCAAGATGCAAACACATCTTGTTCTGTAGGACTCCACTGTACAGAAATACGTGACACGAGATTTGAATCAGAAACAAGCAACTTTTACTAATGATACAAAATCCATGGAATTCTTTCACATGTGTTTGGTTTTACCTGCAAATCTTCAACACTGGCAGTATGTCCAACAAAGGGATTGGTATCAACCTTCCAAGTTGCATTAGCCGGTTCCCATAAATGAATACTACTTTTACAGTCACCTACGAAATTGGAAAGTAAGAAGGATCAAACAGGAGCCTCAAAATGTACAAACACAAATAACGAATGCATGTGAAGTAAATGTCAAATACTGATTGCTGACCTGAAACCAGCCTTCCAGGAACAAGGGGACTCCAATCAAGAGCATATCCTTCATCCTTGTGTCCAAATTTAATCAGAGGCGATTGCTTCATTACTTCAGGAGCTCCACGGTTACTATCAGTCTCTGACTCAGCCAAAGAGTTCAATTGAGAACTGAAGTCCCAAATCTGCAAAGATATTTTTGTATTTTTCATGAATAAGTGACAAAATGATTACATTAGCTTTTGAGAAGCATGCCACAGGCAGCAGCGATCATAGACTCCTTTAATCTGCTGAGTTTAAATGTAAAACACAAATGAAAATGTTTTATTTTACCACTCTCTTGTCGCATATATGACATTTCACTAGAGAAAAGTGTTTAAGCAATAATACTCATGCAATCATGAAAAATAATCATCAGCAAGAAATTGACCTGAACATGACCCGAATCACCCCAAGAAGCACATATATTCGGGTTCTGCATCATTGCCCGTATTCTGTTCACACATCCCTCGTGGGAGACCATGCGAAGCTGTATAGAAAATCACAAACTCAATTTATTATTTACATGAAAGCTCCATACAACAAATAAACCTCAACTACGAGAAAACGAACTCAGAATCTACAAAGATGAACTTAAGCACCTGCAGAACAGGAGTCCCAGATCCACCTCCTTGCTCTCCTTCATCATCATCACTGTCACTGTCATCACTGTTATCTTCATCCATCTCCAATCCATCAGCACTTATTTTGTTAGGAACTAGTTGCTGCCTCTTGCCAGATATATTAGACAATTTCGAAATTCCTATATAATTCCACTGAGATTTCTCTGCCTGCAAGGGTTAAAAAAGAATCACTACAACCATTACATATATGTTCCAAAACCAAATCAAGATTTCCTCAAAACTCAAAACTTCAAAAAAAAAAAAAAACATAAGCACAAGCCTACTATTTCAATCACAGAACCCCATTAAAACCAAAAAGATGCTTAATTTACAATGTAAGCCTCACCTGAGTTCCTGCGACACAATACACAGTATGAGGGAAGTCGGTGCGAACCAATCCCAAGGAGTCGTGCAAAATATCGAAACTGTTGCAGACAGAAACAAAAGCATAACACTGTGAGTGCTACATTACAAAACAAACAAACATACAGTAGCTGAAACTAGTTCAAGGAAATAGCTGTACCTCAAACAGGGCCAGCCGATATTGAAGGCGTGGAGAGAATTGTAAGCCGAGGGGTCACATTGCAGCTCTTCCCCTTCCTCCAGCTGGTCCACTCCCGGTTGCCACACCTTTGTAGGCTGAGCCGGAACCACTGCACTTGAAGACGACCCTTCTCCATTTTTCGACCCCTGAGTATGAATTCCATGTCAAAATCAAAACTTTCATCGATTCAACTACATATATATAGTCTGTCATTATCATGAACAAATATTTAGCTAGAATGACAGAGGCAATACCTTGTTCTTGCGCTTGGCCTTCTTGGCGCTTTTGATGCTTCGAACCATCTTCGCTGGAAAAAGTATCAACTCTGAGGGAAGTGGCGGACGAAGAGAGGTATCAATGTGGCTGTTTCAAGGTTTTTAGGAGGAAAGGCGCACCACCACCTGGGGTTTTAGGGCTTTAGATATGGGCCGGGTCACTCTACCACTTGCATAATGTGGGTATTGTGTGATCAGTTAAGGACTGAAACAGCAATTACTCCAAAGTATTATAGTAATTACAACTAAAAGGTGGGCATTATGGTCATTAGCTACTGGCAGCAGCCAAAATCTCAGCTAGGCAGGTAACTGAAAGTGGTTACAACTGCTTCTGCATCGACGGCAGAATCCGATCGACGGCATCACGTTCTTGGAAAGCTATAATAGACCATAATTGACTAGATCAATTGATTGTATTTTCTCTTTTGTAAATGTTTTCCTTCTGTGGTTTGTATTTAAAATGTGAAATTATTTTGAACAGGCCATAAAAAATATTTATTTTAAAATAAAGTGTTCAGTTTACTGTGATGTAGTGTCTAGTGAGTAGGATCTTCCTTTCCATACACACATTTGCTTCTTTCTCTGCTGCAATATTTATGCATTTGGGTTAAGATGGAATACAAAAACCAGAATCATACTTGTACCTACGAGCCTCTTAGACAATCTACACCCTAGATTCATCAAAACTGAAACAACGATCACAAAAAAACCTATTCTTTCTTTGCTTTACCTACTACTCTTCGCAACTCAGAAGCCCGGAAAAAGACGTTATAATGACATGCCATCATCAAACTCCTATGCCAAAATTATCATTACACCTTGTCAGCTTGTTCTTCAAGATTATTTCGTACATCCATGAACTCAGAAGTTGCCAACAAAAGCCGATCTGCTTCTCTTTTGCTTTTTCTGAAAGACATAGTATAAGCTACGAGTATTACTACACAAAAAAGCACACATTCCAGTGAATGAACTAAATAAAAGCATGTAATTCTCCGTTCACGTGAAGAGTTAAAAGACTTTTCAAATGCAACAGAGGTAGTATAAAGCTAAGTCCATAACCAACCTTGGCTCCCGTTGTCTAGTAATGAGTACAAGTACTCCAAATCCCACAATTATTGCAATCTTTATCACCTAAGTTCAACAATCACACCATTAGTTGCAGCCAGTAGTTTTTTAGATGCTTGATTGATAACATTAGGTTGGTTTTCAAAGGAAGAACTATAACTTAGAAGCACTCAGATTATAAACGTAAGAAAAGCTTTACCTGCCCAAACAGTCCACGGGAGCCATTGTCTGGTGAGCCATTTGAGCCTGGACTTTCAATGCTTCGCGATATATCTTGACCCTTCTGCACTTCATTATCACTTGCATGATTTGCAATTTCCTGGAATCAATTTGTATAAACTCAAAAGTACACATTTGATGGCTCCATGAAGATTGACATTTACATTGTTGAATGTTCAAACAAAGTAAACAAATTGCATACCTGCTCTTCCCCTTCTCTATGGGGTCTGGTTTCAGGAGGACCACTTCCTAACATGCTCATTACTCGATAACCTGCAGCCGTGACACACAAGTGTTTCCTGTTATTCGGAAAAGTCGACATTCCTGAATTTTCAGCAAGTAAAAGCTCTTCTTCATAACATTCTAGTGATTTCAGTTTCTCTATGGAAGCAACTCGAGCATCAGTTTTAGTTGAATCAATTCTTGGCATTTCCTCAGCAAAAAATACAGTGCCACCAGAGGAATAACTATCTTCTGATAGGTCAGTATGAATTCTACCAGTTGTTGTAGGCTTTTCAGTTGAGAATGATCTCTCCAGCTGTGCAGGCTCTTCCCTTGCATGGGAGTCTGATTCATTTTCCTTTTCCAACTTCTCTGGCGGCTTCTCCGGCTCACTTTCTACGTAGCCGATACTTCTTTTAGCAGAGTTGGAAATTTCCTTTGCTTTGGTGGAAGTTTCCATGGTACTAGGTCTTAAGATTTGCTCTATAAATGGATTCAGTTTTGCCGATTCAGAGGAATTGGCAGGTTCCATCGGGCGATCTTCCTTCCTGCCTTTCTTATTTTCAGACCTAACAACTGGTGCTTTTGCTGATATCTTTGAATCCTGCTAAAATCCCAGTTGACAATATGTTGGAATTTGTAGAAAGAAAAAACCCTTAAAAAGACTTGTATGTTACTACAAATCATGTTTGGGAGTACCTTAGCTAGACCAGTTTCGAAAGCTGTTACTAAATTCCACACGCTACTACGACTTCGCTTCATTAGACCTTTAGGTGGTGATTTATCAACACGATCATCGTCTTTCTCTAGAATAGCATCAGACTTCAACCTGGATGAATCTTCCTTGACCTCGTCAGGCAGGACATTAGGCACTACTGACTCAGTTTTGAGCTTCTTGATGTTCTGACTATCTTCAAGATGAATTCCTTCAGTTCTTTCTATCGTAGGAGCAGGAGAAACCCGCTCTCTTTCATCCATAGGCTTCTAAAAGAAGGGTCTGACTGTTAGGAAACTGACTGACTCTATATACTTTTTGGATTTAGCTAAACGACTATCAAAAAACAATTTTAATCCTTAACTGGGAGTTTTTGTTCCAGTATACTTCCTTCTCCTCCATAATCAGGGGGTGAAATGTCAGCATTTGGTAATAATTTGGCTTGTGTTTCGATTATATCACGACTCCCTACAGTGAGAACAGTTCTGGTTCCCAAATCTTTACCAGAGATGAAGATAATCAATTATTGATAAGAGGTAGGATCATGTAATCACGCATCATTAAATCAATCATTTCTTCAAATGTTTTACACTACTGATACAATTTTTGACTTGAATTTCCACGAAGTCCATATTAAAAACTAACCTGATTCCTTTTTCTCAGCCTGCCTGGACAAAGTGATAGAACCACCAGATAGAAGCGCAATGACTGAATTCTCGCCTAATTTAGGGTTATTTTCTAGTTTCCTCTTGACAGCTTCTTCTCTCTGAGAACGAATATCTTAAGATCTTGATCAGTATATATAACTTGAGGACTCACACAAACGACACATTCAGGGAAACATAGCTTCCATCGTTAACTAAATGATCCTATGGCACGGACACTTTGTTGCACGTTACTATTGAAACCAGACAACGGAGAATGAAGTACCTTCAACCGAATGCGGGCGCGCTCTTCTTCACTCAGATTGAACTGTAACTTCAAGTGCACATATCCACCTCCATCGAAGAAGAATGTCTCATCCCAATAACCCTTTTGGACAATGGATAGTGTCTGAATGCCTGCCATTCTTCAAACAGTCCTAATCAGTCTATAAATATGAAATAAAAATGAGAAAAAGGAGTCTTCGGTAATTCAACCACGAATGCAAGTATAAAATCGATCCACCTGTATTAGCTATTTCAATTTCCTCAGCATCCAGAAGTTTAGCAACTAAACTGTCTCGAAGATTAGTCAGCGGACTGCAAGATTCAAAGTGTAACATATTTAGATATAAAGAGCAAGCAAACAAGTATGAAACTCAAAATGTGGTTCCTTACAAGGAGAATTCCCCTTTCTCCGAAGTTTGATACTCTCTTTTCCCCATAGAAACTGTTTTCAACATGAAAACCATCATAAACAAACTATTTTTTGCAAAAAATAAATTCTGAATCTGTCTTCGAAACGCCTACCTTTCAAGAATGGTGAAGGAGATGGTGTTGATGGAGGGCCCTGAAAATCCACCACTGCAATGCATCATAAGAACTTTAAGCAAATGAACATTGTTGATGATTAAAATAAAAAAAAAAAAAAAAAACTCTAATTAGTACCTGAAACTTGGATAGTTCCTGGCATCAGAAATGACACTCTTTCGGCGACGAATTCACCGAATCAGCTAAAGAAAGATGGATTGGGAGCCAGATTTGACAGAAATTCAAATTTTAATACGTACAGGTTTTGAATAAACTCGTAGTTTTTCCCAGTGGAAGTGGAATTCCAATTGGATGATGAAATCATGGATGTGGTTGGACTGGGACCCATCAGTTTTCATTAACCACCTCAAAGCACAGAATGACAATCTTTGTTTTTGTCTCTTCATTTTACTGTTTTTCAAAGTATTAAATTACTATAAACTACAATCATACCAGATGCAAAGTAAGAAGAATGAATCAAAACTTCATGAGTCTAAAAGCTATGATATATGATGGCCTGTGATAGAGTGCAGCAGAACATAGTGTTGCAAAACATGCCCGAGTAGCGGTAATGGTTCTTATAACGGAATTCCACTAATTCCACTAAACAGTCATCATACGGAAGAGATAATGAACAGGGAAAAATTAAATCGCCGGTATCAATGAGAGCTCCCTTCATTCTTGCAAGCAAATCTTCTTTCAAATACTAGTCTGGTCTAAACATTGTATCAGTGTGCATAAGCCTGTAAAACACCGGCTACTTAAGGGTAAAGAGTGAGTGTGAGGGTGTGGCAGTTCAAGTCAGAAATGAGTTAAACAAGAATCACTGTTCAGATAGGTCAGTGGGTAATGAAACACGACATTTCAGATGTCTGGGAGGGACTCCTCTTGGATGAACTGCTCCAGGGTAGCTTTTTCTTCATTGATAAGCTGCTCCTCTCTACTATCACGAGGAATCGCATTTTTCTTCTCTTGAAGCATCCACTTAAGCAGTTCGCGTTGCTGGTCTTGAGGGATGCGTCCTGGAGTTGAGTCTTCAGTGATAGGTTCCTGAGTTGGAGGAGAAACAGCAGATTCCTTGGACTCTTCTTGTACTTTCACATCCTTGTTGCTTTCTTCCCCAACAGACTTTGTTTTCATCCTTGGTTTCGCGAACAAAAAGGCTGCCAAGAAAGACTGATCACAACTCTAATAATTCAGGCAATCTAGACAGCATTTTGCTGGAGAAGATTAACAACATGACCTTGGAATTGTCTACAAAATTTACACAATAGTCTTGTAGAAAAGTACTTATAATAGGGAATAACAAGTCTCATTTTATTCATGTTTACGTTCCTGTATCCGGCATTGAGTTTACAAGCTTCGTTTAAACTTACACAGTCAATCTAGAAACCATAAAAATCCCAGCTCAACTCTAAACCGAAAGAAAGTACTCCTGTTTCTAAAGTATTCATCAAATCGAATTCTAAACCAAAATATTTGACATTTTACTGTTTTCTAGAATAATTTTTATACTTCTTCTCTTAAATGATTAGCTATTTCAGTCCCCATACATCAAATAGTTACTCCCTTTGTTCCGAGAGTTCTGCTTCTAAACTAAAACAGGCTTAAACGAGAGAGTATAACCTTTATCGACCTGTACTACCTCCATCTGGACCATCTCAATGTCTTTACAGGTTGACCATTAGTATGTGAAGCTAAAAATCATGAAAAGTGACATTTCCATTGTTCGCAATTCATCATCAAACAATAATTTAATGATATTTTATGGATGTTATCAGTAAACCTTGTCTGAGTATTACGGAACAGTGAAGTAATAAGTAGAGCAGTGTTGGCTAGTGAATCCATGGGCAACCTAGTTGAAATTCACTAATCCAAATCACCATAGGTTACAAATTCAATCAGTTTATCTGTAAAAAAGCATATGATACACAACTTTACCACAGCACAAAGCAAGAAAGGGCTTAACGTTCGGCTGGGAATTTAAACAAACAGGATGCAGGCAACAAGTTCGACACCCATTATCTACTTCAACCAACACCCATTTCACCCACAGCCTTACGAAACCCCCACAAAGAAAACATACGAATCAATATAACCAGGCAAACTATTCACGAGTAATTGAAGGAACAGTGCTGAGAAAGAATTCTCGGTTCGTTTTGGCGTACCAGTGATGGCAATGTTGGAGATCAGAAAAGCGCGCCATACGAATTTCATTCGCGGGTAGGCCTTGCTAGGAGTGGGAGTTGGATTCAAGTCGCCGGCGCCACCCGCTGTTTTTCCCGGCATCGTCAATGGCGATCACTGTGTGAGTGTGTGTGTGTGTTTTGGTGTGTGCCTTTTTTCCCTCGTAAAAAGAAAACAAAACCTACAATATGATGTGCTTTTCTTTATCTACTATTACTTTCATAATCCATCCCAAACTTTTATAATAAGATCAAATGGTTTTTTATGGCCCCTTCATTTTTAAAGAGCATAGATGCAGCGTGTATTCTGTTTATTAGTAATTTAAAATAAAAATATATATATATATTCAATATATATGATATGATACATAATTATGTATATTAGACATATGCATCATATATGTTATTTCTATTGCATACAATTAAAAATCAGTTATATATCAAAATTATTGTATATATGATTATATAACAAAAATACGGACTGCAAATAAGCAAAATATGCACTGCATCTAGCAGACCAGTTTTTAAAATGTATATAATTCATGGCCTCTGTGTCTGATCTTATAAGTAGAGATGTAAGTTCAATTCAACCCAGTTTACTTCAGTTCGGTAAAAAATAATTTGATCAAATTCATGTAAATTTAAACAAGATGATTCTATTTCTCAATACATATATTTTCAGTCCATTTCAGTTCAGTTCAATTCAGTATAATTGAGTTTAGTTTAAATCAGTTCATATAATCTTAGATGAGTAAGAAACAAGCTCAGGTAAACACTAAACATGCTCTAAGACCCTTCGAATTATCCGTAACTTGTTGTTTCCTTGATATGTGAACCTTTTTCAGCTCTAGACGGAAGATACCACATTTATCATCATGGTGGCCAATTCTTTTGAAATGCGAGTAGTAAGATGGTATATTCCCATACTCTATCTCACACTCCATAGAAGCGCCTGATTTACCTATTGTGATTGTTTGGTGCCGCTCTGCTAAGAGATTCTACCTCAACACATACTTTAATTGTCGATGGTCTTGTAAGTGCTCTCGTCCAACATTCATCTTGAGGTAGACCCGATTTCATTTCCGAAGTCTTCAATTGTTGATCGAATATGGAAGCAGATAGGCGGCATGTGAATCGTTGCCCATACCGGAACAACCGGTGACTCTTTCTGAGTTGAACTCCGGTGTCTATTTAAGGATCTTCATCGTGGCATCCAGGATTATGCAAACATATTAGATACAAAAACATTGACGATCCTCCTTCAGTTGAAAACGAATGTGTATATGCCTAAACTCGTACTTGACCAATGAGTATATGCGTAAAATATATATTAGTAAGAATGAGTATATGCCTAAAATCATAACTAAAAACGCTTTGATCGGAGGATCATCAAAGTTTTCAATTAAAGCGTTTTGATAGTGGGAACTGAGACGTGACGGTCTGGACGAGGGGTTTCAAATGGGCGGATTTGGGCGGAATTGGACTGGGTTAAAATGGGTTGAGTCTAAATGGAGAAATACCCACTTATATCTATTAGGCTAATGAGCTTAAATGAGTAGAGTTTAAATGAGTAGAATATCTATTGGGTACCATTACGCCCGTGTGAAAGTATTATTCAATTTCTCTTATTTAATTTAATTGATTTTTTCGCAATTGGTACTTCATTCAAAACAAGGGTTTTGAGTTTTTAGGGTAATTTAGGTACCAAATGAATGGGTTTAATAGTACCCAATGGGTATCGTAAGTCGTTTGGTTTAACATGGGCTAATACCCGTCCATAACCCATTAAATTAATGGGCGGGGTTTTTTAAAAAATATTACCTTATGAACTTGGGCTGGTAAAAATTCGTGGGCCAAATCACCACCCTAGTATGGACTGCTCGTCAGAGTAGATGCAAGCAATATTTCCATTAACCAGTCTAGATATCAGACAGATTTCAAGGTTATGTGGTAGAGTAGAGAATAGAGGTTGAAATTTGGGCGAGCAACATGTTGGCAAAATACTTTCCGGCGGTGATGTCACTGAGTTTAGGCGTTGGTTCCACCATGGAAACAACGATCTATCCATTAGTCTCGTAACAATGATTATAAACAATTATTTTCTAGAAAGAAGAAATCGGAGAGGAATTTTTAAAGATAGAAAGCTTTCTATTGAATGATAATGACTACCACATGCTTGGGACGCAATAGAAAACCCAATTTCTTTTATTTTTCAATTCAAAAACCACTATAGTTGATACTAGTACAGGTACCATCTCAGTGCATACGTGAGGAATCTCTATGACGTCAAATAAGAAACGAGGAATTACTATGAGTTAAGTTGTTTGCATAGTGGGAAATATTTTTCCATATAGTTCCTTTTAAAGGGTGTTTTTTTCTTGAGTGATTTCTATTTTTGGTCACCTAATTAAATATTTATTCAATTTTTAGGGCCTGTTTAATACGTCTGAACTGAACTGAACTGAACTGAAAAATACATTTGATTATTTTATATAACATATATGTATATTCAAAATTCTTATTAAAAAAACAAGCCATTGAAGTATATTGAATTGAACTTAATTGAACAAAACTGAATTGAAGAAACAAATCACTACATCGACATTAGCTAAATTTCATCAAATATATATTTCATCATGATCCTGGAAGTTAAACATAATTGATATGAAATATAGTGAACCGAACTTTATTGAACTGGAGTATACTGAATAGAACTTTATTGAACTGAATTGATATAGCCAAATTGTGCTATATTTTATCAAGTCAAATTTTATTAGCACCAAACTTAATTAAGTTGAACTTACAAAAGTATGCATTGATACAATTTAATTCGAAAATGTTTATCAAATCATATTTCATCAATTATAAACTGACTTGAACTGAATTGAACTGAATCATACTGAACTAAACTTAATTGGACCAATCAAACTAAACTTAATTAAACTGAATCATACTGAACTAAATTTAACTGAATGAAGAAAACAATCAATGCATTGATATAACTAGATGATGTTGTATTTTATCAAGAATAGAAAATAGAACTGAATTGAACTACACTGAACTGAATTAGATCGATTGAACTGAATTGGACTACACTTACCTGAAATGATCTGGATTTTCAATATGAAATTAAAATCATTAAATTATATTTTCGTTGAACTGAATTGAACTAAATTATAGTTTCTCTAAGCTGGATTAAATTGTGTTGAATTATTAACATTTATTGTTTATTTTTTTTTAAAAAGTACAAAGCACTTAACTGAAAAATACTGAACTGAACTGAACTGAACTGAACTGAAAAATATTGAACTGAACTGAAAAATATTGAATTAAACTGAAAAATATTGAACTAAACTGAACTGAAAAATATTCAGATAAATTGTACTAAATAGGCCCTTAGTCATTCTAGGTCACCAAATGAATTAAAAATTGAAGTTTCAAGTCACTTTACCATCTCTCACCGTTAACCTATTAACGGCCAAATTTTGCCACCCTTTTGCAAAGGGTTATATTGAAATTTCACCTTGTGCGAACGGAGAGGCTGAAACAAGAAAGGATCCCACCTTGTACACAACTAATTTCTGAATAATCCACTAAGGGACATATACATATATCGTCATTAATAAATGTAACTAAAGTTATCAATTTTCAGTATACCTTAAAAAAATTCCTACGTCAAAACCAAGAGGGATTAGTTCATATCCTTAGCTAATTATCAGTAGTTACAAATTATCTGCCTATAACAACACTTACACTTGCCATAAAGGTTGTAATTGTCATTGCCGATTAACTACAAAACATTTGAACATTTTTTATCTAAAAATCCATTATTCCTAAAGCACCTAAATTATAGGTTTGCAATGAACATTGATACAAAAGAAGACACATAACTCTATAATACTTTTCCTGTGGAATTACCTTGGCATATTGGTAGTTCAAAAAAGTTCATCCACTGGATGAAACACGAAAACGTTTCTGGATTTAAATACTGCCAGATAACTTCTGCATATATTATTATCTTCAATCACCACCACCAAAAAGTAAAGTTCTCCACCACCATCGATCTCTAATTGGCTAGCAGCCAATAAGTTCCTGACATGAATGCTACGGTCCTAATAAAACATTCGACTTAGTCCATCAAAAAACCCTAACAATTATAAATAAGGCAAAATAACATCGAATCCATACATACAAAGAGAAGAGGAGAAAGACCTCAATAGGGCCTGCGAGCAGCTATAGCCAGCCAGGGCTAATAAAATTAGATCACCACCAAGCCCATGGAATATATGTTCAGGGACAACTGCATCAATGAGGCCTCTAGAAATGTCATATGGGTCTAACTCGTCAGAGGCTGACTACAGATTTCAAATGCAAAATTTGATTGCAAACAAAATGGTTACAGTTCTACAAGATAGATAGTATAAATGCACAAGTTACTACACATTTGTGAGTTAAAATTCCGCAAGGCAAGATAAGAAGTGTTCTAAAGACGAACACAAGAGGTGATTTCAGACTTGCATACGGGAAAGAGGCAAGATGGGAAATTTTCCATGATGCATCAATATGAATATTAACTCTAACTAGAAAATGGAATTTAGTACTAACTACTATGAAATTGATTTGCACACAGACAAGCCTATCAAGTCATGGAAGATTTTGCATTGGTTGTTAAGAATAATATCTATATTGCAACTTTGAAGCATTATCATATTGTAGGTTCAAAGTGTCAATATTGGTCAAAGGCTAGTGAGCATAATGGGTTTCATTGTAGAGTAATATGTTTGTTTGGGTACTATAATTATACGGGCCACACTACTATTACCTAAAAAAGTCCAATCGCTCAAACCCCCCAACATGGACAACTATAAGTTTCATTATCTTGTGGTTTACTATAATTTGCCAATTAGTTTACTGTATTTAGCCAATCCCTTGCGCAAAACAAACAAAAATGCAATAATTAACCCTATTATCATTCCACCCAATTATCATTATCATTCTCATTCCCATTCCCTAACTTCAACCAAGCACACTTGAACCAGTGTTAAGACCAATTGATAACTCAAATCATTTAGAACCATTGTGCTAATGAGCAAGTATATTGTACAAAATTGAAGCATGCATATAGGTGCTAAGTACTAACCTAATATCATTCTCAAAAGAAGGCTCGAGGATGGAATCGACCGTCCTGAACCAAGCACCTGCTTCATCATCATAGTAGGGTTGTGAAAAACATATGCTTGATAAAGCCTTTTGTTACTAGCTTCAAGGAGTACACTGTACAAGGACCAGCCCATGTGAATCACATTGGCACTCACCACCTTTTCAAGACAAATATCCCGATAAAACTTCAAGGCGAATTCAGCAGCAGAGATGGCTTCCGGAGTGTCATGGCAGGAAAATGAGCGTCTTAGAGCATAGTTGGCATCAGTTGTCCTCAGGCGATCGAGGTCTGGGGGGATCCCAAGATAAAGCTTACCGGAACTCTTAAAGAAACACTTTTGAGAGTAGTGTCGAGGATGAGAGTAGTGTTGAGCTCTTAAAGAAAAGAGTATGGAGATCTTGGACAAGGATATCATATCCCCTAATTGAAAGTGGACTGGGAGTGAAGGATCTTCACACTTCAATACAGAGTTTTTCTCTTAAACTCTGGTGGAAGTTACAGCAAGGTACTAATCTTTGGGCAGAATTCATGTGGTCCCTTCCTGATCACAAAAAACGCTCAAGAACATGGGCAAGGATCAAGGAGGTAGAAGCGGTAGCATCTCAAAATATCAAGGTTCAAGTAGGAAAAGGTGATATTTCTTTCTGGAACTCTCAGTGGCTATGTGAAAAAGCTATTATTGATATGTGGGATGAAAATTTAGAAATACCATATGCTGAACTGACAGTAGCTGAATTTTTGATGAATCAAGAAGTATATGTGAATGAACTCAGGCACGGATTACCAGAAAATATTGTGATCATGATCTCAAAAGAGTTCCAACTCTATGAGAATTATGATGACTTAATGATCTGGAAACTAGATCCTGGAGAGATATTTTCCGTGTCTTTTGCATACTAGGTTTTAATGGTACCATCATTTAAGAATATGTGGTCTATTTTTCTCCCAAAAAAATTGTCTTTGTTCTGTTGGAGACTTGCAAATAGACTTATACCTACTGCAGATATACTGAAAGACATGCATGTTCATCAGCCATCAATATATTTTTTTTGTTTTGAATATGGGGATGATTTGCATCATATATTCAGTAGTTGTGTTGAGGTATCTTGGATTTGGAAGAATGTGAGCCTTAAGTATGATATAATGCATCACCAATCCGAGTCATTGTGGAATGTTTTTTACTACTATTGGAATGTGAAAGTTTCTTCTTTATATAAGAAGACATTTGCAGACTCTTACCAGTAGTAAATGCTTGGTTCATATGGTGTGCTAGAGTCAAATATATTTATGAAGGCATCAAGCGTAATAAGGAACTGATATTCAAGCAGATCACATCTATGATTGAGAGCATTGTTCAAGCTCATAAAAAGGTTTGGATTAAAGTCAAACCTCATGATCAACAGGGTGCATCCAGAGCACCAAACCCGAGAGTTCATGATCATGTTAGAATCATTAGCTGGTTATTACCAGCATATGATTGTTACAAATTGAACACGGATGGCTCCTATTTAAGGAATGGAAGGGGTGGAGCAGGTTTTATTGTCAAAAATCATGCAGGTCAAGTTCAAATAGCAACTGCAGCAATGATCAAGGTGGAGAGCAGCATTGAAGCAGAAGCAACAACACTGGCACTGGGACTTGAAACTGCTTTTTCAATGGATTTCAGAAGATAGAAGTGGAAATTGATTCATTGATCTTGTTGAAGATTGTAAAGAGAGTATATAGAGTTCCATGGAGGCTCATTCCTGTTATCAGAAACATATGGGATGTATCAGGTGAACTTACTCTATCCTTTAAACATATATATAGATAGGCTAATTCTGTTGCAGATTCACTCTCTAAAATGGCCAGTGAATCACTTATATCACACACTTTTACACTTAACAGTTTGCCAGGGAGAATTAGATGATTAATACACTTAGATAGCTCTGAAATGCCATATTTTAGAGGTAGATGATTTTGGAAGAACAAGTTACTGCTGGTTTTTGTGTTTTTGCAGGAAGGAGATCAAGGGAATAGAAGGCTGAAACATAGGTGGAGATACATCATTGAATCAACACACAGCTGGGGAGCAAATGAAATGACAGACATTGATATGCTGCAGTATGGAGAAACCTAGTTGCATGGACAGAGGATCAGGATGCATATGATCTAGAGGATGCCCCGTGCTTATCGGCAGATTTGTATTTCTATTGGTTTGAGCAAACTCACATTTAGAATTCTTAGCAAACAACTGGTGTTGTCTCACTAGAGTAAACACTTCTCTGATATGCTTCACATGGTCAGTTAGATCCTTGTTGTAGATCAAAATGTCATAAAAAATAACAAAACACTTTTCCTTAGTTGAGAATGAAATACTTGATTCATTAAACTTTGAAAATTTGCAGGTGCATTGGTTAGCCCAAAAGGCATTACAAGAAACTCAAAATGACCATGATGAGTCAGGAAAAGCAGTTTTAAGCCGGCACATCCTCAGTGCATACTATAATCTGGTGATAACCAGACCTAAGATCAAGCTTTGTATATATTTTGCATGCACCAAACAACTCATCCAACAACTCATCTATGATGGGTATAGGAAAACTATCTTTCAAAGTTTGCTTATTCAAATTTCTGTAATCTATACACAACCTCCAACAAGGGGCGGAGGAAGGGGGGGGACCGGGTGGGCCCAGTCCCCCTCAACATTTAAATTTTTCCTAATTATAGGTGTTAGTTAAATTTAAAATTTGTTTTGTTAGGGTAAATTGTCATATATGGCCCCTCTCATAAATTTTCTTTACTTTTTTTTACTATTGAAAAATATAGAATGATGAGTTATAAAAGGAAAATGAGACCATAATTAGTATAATATCATGTAATTACAATCAAACACAATTAAAATATGATTCTTTTAAATCTTCTTAAATGTAGGAATAATAGTTAAATTGTATATTTTTTTCTTCAAATCTCGATTAATGATTACAATTTCTTGTGAATAATATTTTCTTAAATATTATAGTAATCATATATTAATCCCTTATAGAAATAGATTTATTTACTTTACTTTTTCCGAACAAATAAGGTAATTTAATTTCATTATATTTAATAAGGCAATATTATATAAAAATATTGATTCGCAATATTATAATTTGCGTCAAATTATGAGTAACCTTTTATCAATACTAAAAATATATATATAGATGTTATGAACTATATTTCAAAAATTTTAAAAAACTTCTATTTAAAAGCAAGAAAATCAACAAAAGATACTTGATTAATTCTCTCGTTTTTTCCCTCTTACTTTTTATAATTCAGTTAGTTTGAATTCATTAATAGGATCTTAAGTTTGAATTCATTAATAGGCTTTCGGAGAGGAATGTGCGACTTGAAAAATATAGTGGTCCATATATATAACGATGCTAAATTAATCAATTTTATATGTTTATGTACCAATATTTGTCTTTAATGTTCTATTTTTTGACATTTCAATGAATTGTCGTATTTTATATTATTTTAATAGTTAATTCAAAATTTTAAGTTTCGGCCCCCCTCATATACAATTCCTAACTCCGCCCCTGCCTCCAACATCCATCTTTCTTCTTCACTAGCAGCATTGGAGAAGAATAAGGACTGGTACTGTTCTTTTGGTGACTCGGACAGAAGAATCCAAAAGTTTGTAAAAAGACTGGAAAGCCTACAATAAAGCAGGGATCCAAGTATACACTCCACATCATTAGAGGAATTCAATTTGAATTAGAGGACCTTTGGGAAAAATATTCAAAATACTGGAAACAAAGAGCTAAAATTCGGTGGATGGCCGAGGGAGACAGGAACACTGCTTTTTACCATAAATGGGCTACTAGGAGGAAAAATACTAACACATACAAGGAATATAAAATCAGGAGGGAGAATGGATAACAAATGAGAAAGTAATACTACACTCCTTAACTGATCACATCAAGACCATCTTTGTTAGCCTTGAACGGTATCCTCCAATGATAACATGAGATGTAGAATTGCAATCTTACATGGATAAGAACGAAAAAAAACTGTCACATAATCAGAAAGTCCATATGATGAGGAGGTTCTTATAAATAGAAGTTTGGGAGGCTATAAAGAGTATGAAACCATGGACAGCACCAGTGGAAGATGGACTACCCGTGGGATTCTACAAGCAGTATTAGCACATTCTTGGGAAAGATATGACCAGAGCAATTCTACAGTGTAAAGATGAGGAAGCCTTCCCAATTGAATGGAACAGATGTCAGTTGATTTTAGACCCATTGCATTATGTACAGTCAAATACAAGATAATAGCAAAAATGATGGCTAGAAGACGAAGAGGCTGTATAGGAGATCTGATCTCAAAAAGTCAAAATGGATTTGTGTCAAAGATATGTATCACTGAAAATGTGCTTCTGACTCATGAGATAATACACCATCTCAGAAATAAGAAGAAAGGAATGGTTGGACTAGCTACAATAAAATTAGACATAAGCAAGACATGTGACAGGATTTCATAGTCATTTTTGGAAACTGCTTTGAGACATGAAATTTCCAGATAATTGGATCAACATGATAATGTGGCGTGTACAGTCAGTTAATTATCAAGTGCCAGTGAATGGCAAGCTATCTGACAGATTTACACCAAATAAAGGTCTCGTAACACAACAATATATGTCGTCATGGCTAGAGTATAAACTTGAGACAAATAATCAGCTAGGGGTGCAAGTCTCAAGAGGAGGATCAAGAATCAGCTATCTCATGTATGCTGATGACACAATCCTCTTTTTCAAGATTACACAATAGACAACACTGGACCTAGCTAAAACATTGGACTTATATGCTAGATACTTAGGTCAGAGGCTCAATTCTGTTTAGTCCCAACACTTCAGACCACATGAGGCACTACTTAAGCTACACTTTGAACATACATAATCATGGACTTGGAGGAAAGTACTTGTGAATACAAGTCAACTTTCAGGAACAGAAAAAAGAAATATACCAAGGACTTGTCAAAAAACTCAGAGAAAAATTTGGATCCTGGAAGGCAAAACTGTCGAGTCAGGTAGAATCACATTGGTAAAGTATGCATGTGCTAAGCTCATTAGCCACATATCCTCTCACGATTTTTAGGATCCATAAGCAAGTGGTCAAAAAACTGGATAGAATGACAACATCATCATTTGGGGAGGAGAAATGGAAGGCAAAACCATTCACTGGAGGTCATGGCAGCATGTGATTAAGTCAAAGGAGGAAGGAGGACTAGAGATGAGATCAGCATTGGGTATGAATAAAGCCCTTATAGTAAAACACACATGGACGATGATGAGCAATGATAATTCACTTCTGACAAGAGTCTATAAGGATAAATACATCAAAGAAAGAGATTTCAATCAGATAAAACCCAAACCTGGAGAATCATGGGGATGGAGGTCAATATTGTGGGCCAAAGAGGTGATAACTGAAAACATAGCATGGCAAGTAGTGAATGGATAGAAATTAAGGATCACAGATTCATGGATCCCTAGAAGTAACAATCCATTAGCTGATAATTGAGCATTAGTTGAGAATACAAATCTGAGGGCAAGCCACCTTGTTTATAGTAGTGGTAACTTGAGAATGCCACATATCAGAGCCATGTTCCCTGAGACAGTCATTCCTCACATATCGGCTATACACATCCCCCAACAGAATGAAGGGCAAGACAAGCCACTTTGGAAGCCTAATAAAAGTGGAGTATATTCTGTAAAGAAAGGATATCATTTATGCATGAAAACAATTGGCTGCATGGAACTCAGAAGGAAAAAACCGTGGAACAAAATTTGGAACCTGAAAGTACGTACCGTACAAAATTATCATCTTTTTATGGAGAGCTGCAAATGGATGCCTACAAACATAAACTAATCTAAGAAAGAGGAAGATCATAAAGTCCTCTATCTGGATCTTAGGCTCACAATCCGGAGGAAAATGAAGTGCATTTGCTGCTGAGATGCCCTGAATCCAAAATGATGTGGAGGAATGCTCAACTGGAAAGAGAAATTACATCTCCTATCTTGGAAGACAGTGACACTCTTGGACACTGGATGGAGAAATGGTCAATGCAGGCTGGTCATGGAGAGGAATTCATTAAATCAGTCTTCTTGCTGTGGGAAATACGGGTGCAAAGATGTAAAACAGCAATTGAAGGAAGCCCTACTGATCCAACTGGAGGAGTGCTGCTTGTTGAGCAAAAAATCAACCTAAATCAGAGATCCAACACTTTACAACAAGAAGCTGAAGCAAATATGAGATCATTGCCATCTTGGAATTCACTGGGCAGAAATCAGTCATCAATTTCACTCCAACCAGAGGAGGAAAATGAGACTGTAATAAAAGTTGATGGATTATATCAGTCACGATATCATACTGGAAGTGCAGGTTGGTCAATTAATACACGGAATGGGAATGACATCATACAACACACATGCTCATATTTCTTCCTCTGTACATCTTCTCTCCAAGCAGAAACTATATCCTGCCGGAGAGCAATCAGAGAAACAGCCAAAACCCCTTATTCAAAGGTCCATTTGCTGACAGACTCATCGGAAATTGTGACGGCACTCAACCAACCAGAAACAGCGCCATGGAAGTGAAGAGTATCATTGAAGGCATTGTTAGATATGGCACACTGTATTTCCATGTTTTATCCGTTATAAAAGTAAGCAGAAATGCCATAACTAATGAGCATAATATTGCCATTAGTTTAGGGAGAACTATTTGTAACATTACTTAACTAATATAGCGTCTGTTATGTTTTTAAAAATTTTAAATCCTTTCTATTTTATTTCGGATTCATTTCACTAAACATATTCGTTTTTTGTTACGGTGATATATATCCTTTGTTCGTTTCCTGGGCCATCTTATGTTATTTGTAAATCATCTACCATAGTTAGAGATTTCTTCATAAATTTGGGAATCACTAGAGTTCGATCCTCGTACTCTAGTATTTGCATAGAATTTGGCCCTAATTGTGCCGGGAGGGTTTGAGGACACTACAGGTTGGGTAAAAATTTTAAATTATCCGTGTAGAAGATACTAAAACCAAAAAAATCCTCATTAAATTAGAAAAATATACAAAATTTTAGGTGACATAAATTTGTGTGTTTATAAACATATGATAGGATGATCCATCCTGCCCAAAACATTCTAAAAAGATATGTAGAACGACATTTTAAACGTGGGAAGTGAATAATACTATGTGGGAGATAAAAAAAGCCTAGAATTCTGTCTCCCAAAAGTTCTGAATAATCGTAGTAGTTAACTCTACTAAAATATATTTTGGATCGGAAAAAAGCTGGTCGTCAAACAGAAAAATTACAAAGACCAAGTACGTGGTGGTTCGATTAGTATTATATATGCTACTGCTAGTAACAGATCGAAGAAGGACCGCACAATTCTACAATCTTCCTCATTTTGACCTGTCATGGCTCCTAAATAAAGCTGCAGCGAAAATACGATCCATCAATATCAAAATTCAGTAGCTTTTTCAGTAGCAAAATTCAACAAACTGAAAAGCAAAAAAAAAACCTCTTTTTGAGAGGCTGTGATTGAATGATCACGATCATGAGCACATCGATCGACATGATTCTTTTATTCCATCGATCTACATTTCTGATTCCTCCGATTTTATGTCAAATGGCTAACGCCGTTTTGGTCTCCTTTTCTTCTGTCATTTCTCCGGCCGAATAAGTAGCATCCTGAGATCGATGGTTCTATATATACTCAATTTTATTGTTGACACTAATTACTTTACTAATTTATAGATTAATTTGGCAAAATTTACATCAACTCGATTCATGCCTACATGTATGTCGCATTTGGATTCTCACGAGCTCGCTCTCGGTGCTCAACCCGCGCGACATCACATTTTTCAGTGTAGAGGTATGTGACAGTATTCGAGAGCCATATCTATTGAGTGTCATTTATATCAATACACATATAGGATCTTGAAAGTAAGAAATCCGCTGATGAGACTCGAACCCTTAAAACATGAAGCAATGAATTAATGAATTTGATGTCCCAACAATTGGTTACACCCCTAAGGTGTACCTTTCGATTCTCATAAACTCACAACTTCTGTCTTAGAAATTGTTAAAAGTTCTAGATCTAGAACCAAGTTACTTTTTAAAAATAGTGAGACAGACCCTATTTACAGATCATCATTCTCTATTTACAGTTTTCAATTCTAATAAAATGACTAAAATATCCTCAATTGATAATAACTTATTTTATTATAAAACCATCAATTTTGCAGAAAACGAACCAACTAGAATTAACATAAAATATAAATACTGATATCAAACCATCGTTAATATATTAATTGAATAAGTAGTCTTGTCAATGTATGATCCTAGCAACTGAATAAATTATAGACATTAGACAGCGTGGTTGCTAAAATTGTCTTGGCTCAATTGACTTTATTTTTTTAATGTACGTAATTATCGTTTTCTTGTAGTATACCTTCGTCAGTTAGTTATAAAGTCACATATGGCTATATGCCTATGTACATAGCTAGAGTTACCACCTACAAAAATAAACAGATAAAAGGAATTAATCATTGAACTACGTAAAATTTGCCTTGTCCGCATCCAAGTTCAGCCAGCAAGAAATAACAACAATAGAATAATATATAAAATATTAATAATAATACCTTAGAAATTATACAACTCATGAATTATTAATATTTAATATTTCATTAAAATCGACAGCACTCAGCACACACACAGAGATCAAGAAAGAACAAGAGATCCACAGTCTGGTTATCAACTTGCTCGATCCATCAAACATATCTCACGCGGTAAAAAAAAAAACTCATCACTCAAATTATAATCTCAAACCTTGGAAAAATAATGCATATTAATGCTAATTAATGGATCATTTCCTGTAATTATTAGCTCTCAATCACTCATCTGCTAAGTACTATATTATCTTCTAATTATTATTAGAGGCTATGGAAAAAAAAGGATCGTGAAAAATTAACCTCGGCCATGGTAATTAATTAACTAGCCATGAACCAAACCGCTGGATATGGCCATCAGAAGGATCGCTGCTTCTTTCTCATCTTGTGGAAAAACACGATGAAAGGCCAGATTCTTGCTCAAATTGATCAAAAAGTCCTCAAAAACATTGCTCTTGTGCTGTGCATGAGATGATGGCCCTGCAGATGAATCACTGCAGATCAGCTTTGTGCACCTTTTCTTGAATGGTGTAGTATTAATGATCTGCGCCCCATTGTTCTTCACTTTCTCTTTGCTCTGCACTTTGATCTTCAGTACTGGTGTAGTTGTAGTACTCTTCACTTCTATCTGCGGGCCAGCTGCTGCCACTGAAGCTGCTTCGTCAACAGCAGTTGCAGCTGCAGCTGCCGTGGCTGCAGCCATTGCCCGCCTCGCCTTCCTTTGCCTGATCCCACAAGCATTGCAAAGCGACTACAGAAAAAATTGAAGGATCAGACATTTTGAAATTAGAAGAGAAACGGTAATAATTATTCTGAAAAAAAATAATTAAACTTTATAGAAGAATAATTTTATGAATGATCATAATTAGAAAGGTACTAATTATAGATTTATGGTTTAGGATGATTTATATAGATATAGTACCTTGGGACCTTTAGGTCCACTTCTCCAGAGTGGGGTTTTGGTAGTGTTGCAGTCAGAGCAAACCCTAAAGGGAGTAGTACTGTTGTTTGAGGAGCTGCTGCTGAAGTGATCAGTACTTTCATGCGGCGAATTCGAAGCTGACTGCTTCTGATTCTGATAATTATTACCCTCCCTTTCTGCACACTTCTTGTTCTTCATCTTCTGCATCATCTTCATCTTCGAAGACATCCACTTCACTGGAGTACTTTGCTGATCCTCGCTCTTCTTCCACAGAGTTATCTTCAGCCCTTTGCTAGGCTTCATCTCATGATCCTGTGATCCTGCATATCCAGCTTCATAACTTGCATCCTGAAATCAAAAAGATTACACAGAAGGTCTATATTAATCACAGCCACTAAATCTGATTAGTATATTTTAGAAGAATATTTACCTCGACTTGTTGAGGTTGGTGATCATCCTGATCCGGGAAGAAAACGGAGTAAGAAGAGGCAGAAGCTTGATCATAAGTGGCCGGAAAAAAGAACTGGTGATCGCGATCAGGCATGGGATCATGAGGAGAGTTGAAGTAGTCTGGAACCATATTCAATAACAAGAACTGAAGGAGAAGATTAACCGTTAAAGCAGTGAAAAAGTGAGTGTTTAAGTTATTGTACATGCCAAAAAGGAGGATGAACACAGAAAGAAAAGGCCCTAATGAGTAGAGTCGCGAAGGGCTTATAAAGATGAAACTGCAGCAGATGGGGTGGCCTAGGGGGTTCACGTGAGTTACTGGTAACCAAACAAAATTACAAAATTAAAGAGACAAATTAATTTGTCTCAAGATCACACACGTACGATCACGCACACTCACACACAAACCCTATCTTCAAAAATTCTGCCCCTTGGATCCCCAGTTTAATAATTATATTTTAACTCTATTTTTACAATCAATGAAATAATATCCGAGCCACACACTGAATTTCCCATCACGCGTGTACTTCACATCATCAACCAAATTCGCTTGATTATTTTCTAAATGTTGAAGCCATTTTAATGGTTGTGAATTTTTCAGATTTAGATCAATTAGGGATAGTGTTAGATCAGGTATCTTAGGTATAACTCACATGAATAACTTGTTTAAAGTATAGTCTTTAATGTATTGAATTTTATATTAATAAAACATACTTTAATTTTTTTTAAATAAAATTCCCTCCACTAGCTAACAAAAATTTAACTCAGTCGAGTTCAAAAATTAAACGTGGAATTATACATGCAGGTCCATGTTTACTAATGCAGGTTTGAAAAGCAAAATATGTGGCCCTGAATTGTGCTAGTGCTCCCAAAATATTATATTTTGAACCTGCATTAGTAAACATGGACATGCATGTATCACCACTCAAATTAAACTGCGACAATTTACATCCAAGAGTACCAAACACACATATACTTTAAATATAATTTAATAAGATTTTGTTTGCATTTTAAGTTGGAACACATGAGAATACAAATATGAAATCAAGCAATGATGATGTTTAATTTCTTGGGAACAAACATGAAGCACAATTGCTTGCAAATAATTAAAATAAAAAGGAAATAAGTTTTAGGATGAAAAAGAAAGAAAAGTAAAAATTAATGATAGTTTAAGTTTTAGAGTGTCAAACAATATTGGCACATATGCTTTTTTGTCTTAAGAGTTTATCATATCAATATTTTAGAGCATGTGATAGAGTAACTGTTCATTTTTTAAAAATATTTAAACTGCCAAGTGGCAGAGGGATGTTTATTAGACTCCCCAAAACTCTATTAAAATATGTTTGTGAAATGAGGCGAGAAGAGTAAAATATCTCCATGTAAGGAGTCAAAGTGAAGAGTACAGGAAAAATACTATATAATACAATGTATTCCCTATCTCTAATGCCAGTAATAGCACATCGAACATCTACATCAATAAGGGATATAAGATAATAGTCATACTTAATAGCGCTTCTGACTAATTCAGATCTAACTAGCCAACTGTATACTAACTACAGTATGGAGGACAAACTAACACTGTAGTATCGTCTTAGTCTGTCTCACTAAAACTGATATGGCCTCTTCCATGACTTATGTCCCTCCCATGGCCTGTAAAAGAGATTCCAGTTGATTCTACAGAGTCAAATAAGCTGTCTAACTAGTACCAAATTGATGAATTAAGTTATAACAGTCATCTGTATAGTCTATAAATCTGAATTAGATAGAGTCGCTAGAGAGTAAGTATTTAAACTACCTAGACTCGGATTTATCCTATCCATCTTATGAGTCAGATCAGAAACCAACATAGTTTAACCAAGTAAAAGGACCAGTTGAATAAATTAGGAGTTGAAAAATAGGAAAACCCTTCACCACTCTATATATAAAAATCGTTTATTCAAGCACATTCCCTTTTATATAAAGCTAAAAAAGTTTATGGAAGCAGTAAATTTGTTAAAATAAAAATGAAAATAGGAAACCACTCGAAGAAGCAATAATCTCAAATGGGCCTCGGCGGTGTAGGCGCCGCCATTGGCCGCGCGTAAGGGGAAGTTCCGGTGCGTGCCCGGCACGTGCGGCGGATCTCCTCCATCTGACAAGGTGACAGTTTTGTACAGAGGCTCGCTTTCATCTAACTTGGCCGATTGGAGTAGATACTCGATGTAGATATGAGAAAGTTTTTTGGGCAGAGGAAAGTTGGCCAGCAATTGAAGGATTGTATTTGTAGGTGATGCATCACCAGAAGTTTCGTGACCGGTATCTGTCTGAAAAAGTTGTCTGCTCAAAAGTTAGATCTACGATTTACGGATCATTATTGGGCGATGTCGGATGAAAATCCGAGTTTTGGCGGTCAAAAAGAGGGTGATGAGTTTAACTAAGGTTTTGGGGGACGTCTCGCCGGCGTCATTGCCGGCGGCGACCTCCTCCCCGAAGTAATTTTGAATCTGAATTGTAGCGGGAGAGACGAAAAAGGGGACCTGAGAGAGAGAAAAGGGAAATTAAGATGTGGTGGATAGAGTAATTTTTGGAAGCGAATAAATAAATAAATTTGGGTAAAAACTCTATTATTACAGATCAGTAGCTGTTGGACTTGCTCTTAATCATGCATAGTACCACAAATTCAACTGTGATTATCTAAAATTTTAGAAAATTATGGATTTATGTCTAAAATTTAACTGTTACCATAAATTAGGCGAATTCAATTTGCTAAACTAAATGGAGTGATCCAAAAATAATTCTAGCTAGCTACACTAATCATTTTTATTTAAAGTGGCGATCTCGAACAAACATCCTTCCACAACTATCATTAAATAGCGTTGTTTTTTCTTCTCCCTCTCTGCGTCGATATGATCCATATACAATGATGTTTTGGATATAAATCTATTTAAAATTTATGGATTAATTTTTCTATATTTAGGGTTTATGAAGTGGAGTTGCATGACACCATCCATTATTTTTATTATAATAATTTATATTTTTATCTATCTGTAAGATGGAGTGAGGACAAAGGAGGAAGTGACCCCAAGGATATTTGTGAAAATACAAGCATTAATTGACACAATTCACATTTTCACTGCAGAGGTGTTTCAGAATTAGTTCTTGGAATGTTTTGTTTGTTGGTTGATGCAGAATTTGATTTGCTAACAACTGAAATTTGGGAGCAATTATTGGTTTATACAAAAATAATTGATTTCAAATACATTTGGTTTGACTGTGTATAATTGAGTTAGGGACCTTTGTGATCAGTGATCACAGCCAAAACTGATCATTGGACAGGACCTTTACCTCAGAAGAAGGGAAGAGTGGTACAAGGATCCACACACAGTACATTTTACTATTCCCCATGTTCTCATCTTCAGTGATCAAGCTTTGGTCTCTATGTTCTCAGATCTGCTGGTATTATTGTCTTTATTAGTATTGAAATTCATAGAAAAACTCTTTGCTAGACTCATTGTGGCGTATAAAGAAAGTTCTATTGTGACTAGGTGTGCAAATTAACGATCATGAGCGTTCGTTAAAAAAATCAAGATCAGACCGGTTAAAGAGCGGATTGAGATCGTTCATTTAATAAATGAACCGATCAGGATCAAAATTTTAAGATCATTTATGAAATGAACAATCAACGATCATAAACATAAACACTCGATTATGATCGCGAACAGATCGATAAGATGATCGATCATGATTGATTAATGATCATTGATCGAACAAAACGTTATCGGTTATTGATCATTTGATCGATTATCTATAACGATTCGATCACTATCATTGTAATTTTTAAACGATCCGATCATGATCATGATTTATTTTGATCGCTTTGATCACGATTACCTTAAAATTTAAACGATCCGATCATGAATCTAGTGATGATCGTAATCAGATTGTCTCGTTATCACTCCTAATTATGACACTTAACTATCTTTTAAAAAAATACCCCATAATTATTACTAATCATGAATTACTGATACTCTCCATCCCTTTAATTTTGTCCTACTCTACAAAAAAAATTCATACTACGTTCATAAAAAATTTTGTAGCTGGCATGGATGACTTCTAGTTGGTGGTTAAAATATTGAGTAGAAATCCAATGTAGCTAGAAAGACAAGATGATGTGCAGAGCTAGGTAAGATATTTTGAAATGTCTAGTTGAGGAAACACAGAGAGCAGAAATATTGATTGCTTCCTCATGTGATCTACTTGCCCTCGCGGGTACCTTTCTCCACAGGTAAATTTCCACATACAGCCATTTTCCATTTTCGTCGTCATTTGCCATTTTCTGCAACTGTTGATCTTCTGTGCAATAATTAATCAAGTTTTACAGTATTTCCTTTTCGGGTAAAACTTTTGTTAGTCTGATTTCTCTATATTCTACAGTATTAGTCAGTTACTCGATATATATTTTAGGGTTATAATTGATTAGACGTACAGGTAGGTCTTTTTGAGTATTTTTTTAAAAATTAAATTTAAATAGCGTTTTCAAGTAGTTGTAAGTGTAACTAGTAAGACTCTGTCAAGTTCAGTTTTTTTCAACCAGCTCCAAACAGTTCAAGCAGTTTACTTCATCCGACTTGAATTTTTTTGAAAAGAAATAAAATGTTTTGAAATTTAGGTACTAAAGAGGTTATTCTAATTATTGTTAATGAAATATTATTTATTTAAATTTTTGTAATTACATTTAAACCACAGACGAATATTCATCCAAAAATAATAAAATAATCCAAGCAGCCCAAGCAGCTCCAAGCAGCTCCAAGCAGCCCCAAGCAGGTCCAAGCAGTTTTAGCAGGTAGCACGCAACTCCAACCCGCTCAACTGGACAGGGTCTAAGTTTGGTTATATGGTTGCGGGTTTGAATCTATTATTTAGATCCATTAAATGTAGGTTGAGTATAGATTTAGATGTGTATAAACTGGTACCAAGTCTGAATCTCAAAATTTTGGTTTCAAACCTAGTCAAGAATTTGGTTTCCACAAAACCAAATATTTTGCAAAGTAATTCAGTTCAATTTAGTAAATTTATATTTTTACTATTAAGTTTAGTATATTTATATTTTTTCAGTTCAGTTTAATATATTTATAATTTTCAATTCACTTCATTTCAGATAAATATATTTATACTTTTTCAATTATGTACATTTTCTCAATATATTTTAAATAAAGTTCTCTAAAATATTTTTAGTTCAGTTCATCCCAGATTAGATCAATGAAGTTAATATTAAAAAATTTCATGTAATGCTATCCAAATTATTTTAGTCATACTATTTTCAGTATATTTACTTTTACTTCATTTTAATACAGTTCAAATCAGATTAATTCAGTTCATTTCAAATCAATTTTTAAAGTTCATTGATACTATTCAACCTAATGTAGGTATTTATTATTATTTTAGTACATTTATTTCTAAATCAAGATACCTTATTCGGTAAATTAATTCCATTCAGTTCAACTCAGATCAATTAAGTTTTGATAAAGTATGATCAAATTATATCGTACCCTTAATTTTAATTCAATTCAATCTAGTTTAGATAAGACCAGATCAATTCAAAAGTAGAATGGGATAATGACTAAATTCAACTTCAGAAATCAAAATTAGTTCACAATATTGTAACTCTACTGTAATTAGACCTATGCAACTATTGTAATGTTTCATTTCATGATGATTTTTGTTGAATATGTAAGATTATTGATGTAACTTATGTATCTTTTATTCGGGATTTTAATGATTTCTTTCACTTTTTATAATTTTGGTACACTAATGGTAAATACCGAATACCAACCGACATTGTCGGTTACCAACAAAATGGTATATCAAAAATTTTGGTTGGTATTGGTTTTAAATATCTATTTGGTACGATACACGGTATTGAGAAAAAAATATGGTATCCGTACCGATTTCAGGTCCATGTTAATGTGCGAAATAGATATATTAATGAAATTAAATCAGATTTTTTGAAAAAAATAAATACGTGTCTCGCTTGAATTTTTAGTGTATCCGTTGAACTTGCCCTTTACTTTATTCCGGTGTCACACATGTACACTACATAATACTCGTATTTGAAAACGAAATTATATTCGAACGAATTCATCTATTAAGGGCTAAGGGCCTTCCAGAAATAGTATTAATTGAACAATTTCAGATATATAGTATGGTAGGATTTAGAATTATACGAGGAGGATGATGGGTGTGAGAGATCGGAGATAATATACAAGTTGGAGATGATGGGTGTGGGAGAGGAGGGGGAGCTCTTGTCTTTTGCCTGAACTCTATTCATTAATGACTTTTGGCTATGTTAATCATGCCATGCATCCCACTAGTGTATATATATCAACTTCATTTCTTACACTACTCCCACAAAGAATCCAAGATGATCATCATATAAGAAGTTATGTATGAATGCAATGATATCCTTGTTCATTGATTTTATTTTTATTACTTTTCAAAAATATCATTTATAATATTGGAATTCGTCCAACCACGATTATACTAAGTGTAATCAAATACCTAGTCTAAACATTTTATGAAGGATAATCAAACTAAATGCTAATCAAGACTAGTTGTTCTATTGCAAAGAAAAGATCCAATAAAATTAGTACAATTCTCTCACGAGTATAAATAACCAAGGGGTTAAAGCTATGAAAAACTTAAAAATGACTTGCATCCAAGCATAATCTACCTCTCGTTAATCAGGGATCTGTAACATCTGCAACCCCATGAACATTGATGATGCCGGTCTGGTAGGCCGAAAAGGTCCTTTCCGACTCCCGCCTACCTGTGCCTGCAAGACAACGCCTCGGGGGTACCTGAGTGTAGAACCTCCGGCTAATTGAGTCCGTCAACTCGCGAGTAATTCGAGATCGACTCGGTCAAAACTCGACTCGATCTAACTCGACTCGAAAGGTTAAAGAGTCGAGTTTGAGCAAATCCTAACCCGACTTGAAAAACTCGTGAGTAACTCGATAAGTATAATCAATTATAGTTTTATAATATTATAAGTTTATACTATATTAATTCAATTATCTAATCTAGTTAGTTTTCATTTTTTTTAGATAAATAAATATTTATTAGAATCCCCAAATTATGACATGATCAAATAGACATTATAGTGATCCTGATATTATTACAAAGCATGCCTTATCTAACAGTCAAAGGATTTAACGGATAAGGTCAATAGAAGTTGCATTGGCAATAAACTTTTCGTCATTGACCAAACAGGACCCATCTGCAACGCGTCTGAATGTTCGAGGATTAATGTTATTATACGAGAGAAAATTGTTGCAGTTCAAGTGGAGGTTGGAAACTCCCTTAGCAGAAGAGGTGTAAACTACAATGCTGACGACGAAGCCGCCTCCACAATTTGGTTGATCTGGACCGAAGCGTGAAGACAGCGAAGCAGGCGCTGAGCACTTCATGCCATCATAAGCGCCTTCAGAGCTTGGAACAGAAGGCGATGGCGCAGGGCTGCTAGCAACACTTCCGTCAAGGAATGATGCAAGAGCTCTCCTCACCGTCGTCACATTCTCGATTCCGGCATAACCGGCAGCCGCAACGGTTTGGTTGGCGGAGGAAGAGCACTGTGTCTGTGTGACGAGGAGGAGGAGCGCTATCGAAAACAAAAGTGTTATCTTCATTGTGTCAATGTGGCTTGCTTTTCTTTGCTGTGAGTTAATTTTCATTTACTACTCAATATTGAACAAACTAATTAATTGCATTGGTATTTAAAATAATAATTTCATTATGTATATGTAATGCACATATATATAATTAGAATTTTTCATAGTACGTACGTGTTTAAATAGGTCATATGTTTAATTAGCATTTATTTAATGTGGTTATAAAATATTAATGTCAAATATAAAAAATAATTATTTTATAATTTTCATTAAGTAATTTAAAAATATATTTTGTATTAGTGGTTTGGATGAAGGTTACTGACTAATTTAAAATAAACTATTAATTTATGGAATAATTAGTGAAGTTTTTATTTTAAAAGGGAAAAAAACAATTCGAGTTCGAACTCGCGAGTCTAGTCGATAATCGATAAATAAAAACGAGTTCGAGTTGAGCATGATATCCTTAAACTCGCGAGTTCTCGAGTCGAGTCGAACATGATTAATATAGTTTTCGAGTCGAGTCGAGTTACGCACTACTCGCGATCGACTCGCTCAATTAGCATCCATGTCCAGCGTGATGATGAAAGATAGCCTTGGAGAGAAAAAGGGATTGACTAAGTAGAATCAATAAAGTCGGGTTGAAATTAATTTAAGTGAGATTAATTTAATTTAATTGAGATTTGTTTAGTTTAATTTAGATTAATTTAAATGAACTGAGATTAATTTAACTGAACTGAGATTTTTCTAGTTGAACTGAGATTAATCTAACTGAAAAGAGAATATTATGTATAAAATAAGGGCCTGTTTGCCCGAACTTATTTTATGTTGAACTTAACTGAACTGAAGTGAAAATTAATGTATTGACAAATAGAATTAGTATGTCTAAATTCACCTGAATTTAATCAAATTATATATTTACTAAATTGAATTGAACTAAACTGAATTGAATTGAATGGGACTGAATTAAACTGAAGTGAAAATTAATGTATTAAAAATAGAATCAGTATATCTAAATTTACTTGAATTTTATCAAATTATATTTTGATTGAACTGAATTGAACGGAAACAGATTTAATTGAACTGAAGTAGAAATTAATGTATTGAAAAATAAAATAAATATGTCTAAATTTACCTGAATTTTATCAAATTATATTTTGATTGAACTGAACTGAAATGAATGGAATTAAACTGGGATGAGTTGAATTGAACTGAACTGGACCGAACTGTTCTTATAAACTCCGGCAAACAGGGCCTAAATCGTTATGTTTTGTATCCAATTGAAATAAAGTTAAAGTAATTATTTTATTGAATCAAATTGATCTCAGTTTATTCTAGTTGAACTGAGATTAATTTAATTGAACTGAGATTTGTTTAGTTGAACTGAGATTAATTTAACTGAACTCAATTTAATTTAACTGAACTGAGATTAAATTAACTGAATTGAGATTAATTTAGCCGAGCTTATTTTCCAATAATCTGAACTTGACAGGGCCAGAGTGTGGTTACATGGAGTGTCATGGGGCACTATTTATAATGCTTCTCCGTGTCTCCAAATGGTCCATCCCTGTGGTCTGCCCCCATATCCGTCCAGAGTAGTTGTCATTATGGGCCTGAGCCCAGTTACCCTTCTGAAGATTGGGTCTGGGCCAGGTATCACCACTAAACATGTTTACATGTGTTGTTCAAGCGTAAAGACATTGATCAATACTATAAATGCAATGAAAGTCCAAAATCAAGTATATAAACAATCTTCAGACCACTCGAGAAAAAAAAAAATCAAATTTCAAGGACCCCAATACCATGTTTATCACATGTAAGGCATTTCCACAATACCAACTATCTGCAAACTCAAATCATTTGCAAAGATGAGGGATTCTTCCAGAACTAGTGCCTCTATCATTAAAAGGTCTTGTATGTGCGGAATTATTCTCGAGAAAACTCTTGAAAAAAAAGACTATCTTGGCTCCAATAGAGTCATGTTGCTCAATCAGAATTTCAGCATCAAAGCATATTCTTGCAGTGTCTTACGGTGGCCTCAGAAGATAATTCGGTAGAAGCGATATAGATGTATTTGGTTTCCAGCCTCGAACTCGTCTAAATTTTTCCAAATTCGCAAGGCTATGTCTTTAAGTTTGCGGTGATTCTACTTAAATAGCTCTTGATTGCGTTGGAATCACACTCCATTAAACAACATACTCAAAAGCACACATGTTATTCCATCGTCATCTTTCAATATTCTTCGTAACCAGCATTCACGACGTACTACTGAATCCAGACGTACTACTGAATTCCAGACCGAGTTGGTGCAGCCCGGTCAAAATTTATCATGCATAAATGAATCATGTGAGACTAGTTGAGTTTGATTTGCATTTGTTTTGAAAATGAGTCAAATTTTTATGGATGTTGTGATTTTATATGAATGGTTAAATGTATCTATGTATATGAGTTACATTGTGATTGACATTTGAAAATTTTAGCTTTAAAAGGTTAAAAAATTAAAGTTTTAATTTAGATTTTCAGGTTATATAATTCAAATTCAAACTTTATTAGATCTGAATTTAGAAGATTGGGTCTGGGCTAGGTATCACCACTAAACATGTTTACATGTGTTGTTCAAGCGTAAAGACATTGATCAATACTATAAATGCATTGAAAGTCCAAAATCAAGTATATAAACAATCTTCAGACCACTCGAGAAAAAAAAAAATCAAATTTCAAGGACCCCAATACAATGTTTATCACATGTAAGGCATTTCCACAATACCAACTATCTGCAAACTCAAATCATTTGCAAAGATGAGGGATTCTTCCAGAACTAGTGCCTATATCATTAAAAGGTCTTGTATGTGCGGAATTATTCTCGAGAAAACTCTTGAAAAAAAGACTATCTTGGCTCCAATAGAGTCATGTTTCTCAATCAGAATTTCAGCATCAAAGCATATTCTTACAGTGTCTTACGGTGGCCTCAGAAGATACTTCGGTAGAAGCGATATAGATGTATTTGGTTTCCAGCCTCGAACTCGTCTAAATTTTTCCAAATTCGCAAGGTTATGTCTTTAAGTTTGCGGTGATTCTACTTAAATAGCTCTTGATTGCGTTGGAATCACACTCCATTAAACAACATACTCAAAAGCACACGTTATTCCATCGTCATCTTTCAATATTCTTCGTAACCAGCATTCACGACGTACTACTGAATCCAGACGTACTACTGAATTCCAGACCGAGTTGGTGCAGCCCGGTCAAAATTTATCATGCATAAATGAATCACATGAGACTAGTTGAGTTTGATTTGCATTTGTTTTGAAAATGAGTCAAATTTTTATGGATGTTGTGATTTTATATGAATGGTTAAATGTATCTATGTATATGAGTTACATTGTGATTGACATTTGAAAATTTTAGCTTTAAAAGGTTAAAAAATTAAAGTTTAAATTTAAATTTTCAGGTTATATAATTCAAATTCAAACTTTATTAGATTTGAATTTAGAATATCAATTTCTAGTCAATATAGGAGTCACCCGAGCCAAATAACCCGACCAAATTTCCATCCCTAGTTGATAGGCAAAGGTGGTGTGAGTTGTGCAAAAAATTAAACCGATCTTTTATTGCCAGCATTTTTTCACGTGCATTTTGAATTTTTTTTTGAAACGGGAAATATCATTAATACTAATTAAGAGTATTACAACAGAAATAACTATAGTTATGATAATTAGCAACTACATGTGCTTGTTGTACACTAGTTCTAGGCACCTTTATAAAGCTGAAATTTTGGAACTGGTGCTTCAGTATCCTGATGTCTGCAACCAAAGCTTCAAGCTGCCAAGGTGGTTTGGTTTCTTCTTTGTCAACTAGCCGCTGCAAGATCTGGCTATCGGTATGAATTTGTATATGTTGGATGTGTTTCTCCCTTGCCAACTTCATTCCTTTATAACAAGCGAAAAACTCTGTGTGTGCTGCCGAAGAAGCCATAAAATGTTCCAGTCCCCAATATTACAATCTCTCCTACATGAGGATTGTTAATTAGCCATGCAGATGTTCCATGACTCCTAGTTTTCCAGAAGGCCACGTCAGTTATCAGAAGCATGTATTGCTCAGGAATATCATTGCCATGGCTAAAAGTTGGCCCAATATAACCATCTTCTTGTGTTCCAGTCACCCCGATATCTTCAATATCCTGATATCTGACTCTTGCAACTTGATGATCAGTATAGGCCTATGATATGTCATGTATAAATTGTGCAACTGATTCCTGAACACCTTACCATTCCTTAATTTCCATAAGTTCCATAACAAGCAACATGTCAATGAAATTGCATCATTATTTGGTGCAATTTGACACCAGTTCCAAAACCAATTCCTGAAAGAAAACCTTGTGCGGAAGCCCTCCAAAATCTGTTGGTGAACTTGCATTCTATCAACAAGTGATCGATGTCTTCTAATTTTTCCTCATTACAGAGCTGACAAGAAGGATCTCCTATAATGCCTCTCCTTACTAAATTGTTGGCAGTAGGCAATATATCATGAACCGCTCTCCATATGAATATGATAATCTTCATCGGGACTTTGAGATTCCATAATTTTATCCATGACGGTTCTCTGGTCGAAGACGAAAAGGGATCCATATCTGTAGTCTCGGATTCTTGGATTCTGTAGCCAGATTTGACTGTATAGTCACCATAATTGGTATAAGGCCATATAATACAATCCTCCTGTTGGCCTTGATTTGGTAGGGGAATTTGAAATATCTTCCTTGCCACATCCATATTAAAGATACTCCTAATGAACTCATTTTTCCACTGGTTGTTCTGATCTATAAGATCAAAAACTTTTAAAGATGACTGAGTGCCAAATAATTGCCTTGTTTCTTCCTGCAACTGTACATCGGGAATCCAATTATCTGCTATCCCTATTTGATTCCCCTTCTTTACTCTCCATTTCCATTTTTATTTGAGAAAGTCCCTAGCCCAAAGTATGCCTTTCCATCCCCATGAATAAGAGGATTTTTGTCTAACATTTTGAAACTGATCAGCTCTGCAGTACTTTTTCTTTAGAATCTTAACCATCAAACAATCCTTGTCTTGCAACAAGCTCCAAGCATGTTTCGCCAATAAAGCTCTATTCATGAATATGAAGAGCGTAATCCTAGACCATCTTTGTTCTTAGGCAAACACATATTTTTCCATGAGCTCCAGTGCAGTCCTCTCCCTTCCACATCACCTTTCCAAATAAAAGTAGCAGTGATCTTGTCAATTTTATCCAATATTGTTTTAGATATCTTAAAGATACCCATTAGATAGATTGGTAATGCGGATACACAGACTTTGCCAGTGTGATTCTACCTACCAAAGAAAGAAATCGATTCTTCCAAGAATCATAATATGTTGAAGTTATACTACCGCTGTTTATAATTGTTGTTTTTCTATGTTAAAATTGCCTTTAATGGTATGGTTTTCAACTAGTGACATGAGGTTTTATTCTTAATTTGATATTTCTTCCGTCACAGAAATAACTTTCTCTTCTCCGGTCTCATTCTGAAATTGTGTTTGAGCATAAATTTCAGTTAGAGTATTACAATATCATCATGTATGATAGTTTTAGATTCTATACATCATCTATTTCTTAAGTAACCAAAGTTTATACAAAACTAACACAATTAAAATTATTAATGTCTTAAAGTGATTTTAGAAAATTTTCAAAAATAGGAACTTATTTGTGGGACAGAGAGTAGTTTACACTCCCAAAAATTTCTACAAGAACTTTCATACCACTCAACTAAAGTTCATTTTTAAAGTACACAAGCAACAAAACTAATATAACAAGACATGAACTAAAGTTCATGAAAAGTACACAAGCAACAAAACTAATACAAAAAGACATGAACTAAAGTTCATTTTAAAGTACACAAGCAACAAAACTAATGTAACAAGACATGATCACTTACATTGACTCAACATACTAATAGTACATGGACAGTGAAACTACCAGAGTACGTAATCTCTACGTGTAACCTGCATAATCATGTTTTAGGGTTAATCTCCTTCAAGTGGGGTGGAGGATTTAAGCTGTAAATGATAAATATTAATGGTGAATTTATACGATGGGGAGATTGGCTACGTATGCAAACTGGAGTCACCAGCTGCAAAGAGACAGAGATGGGGACTTTGGAGAGCGTAAAATGAATAATTATGATCATGTTCTCTCTGTCAGTAATATAACGTAGTTCCAAATCTGCAGGTTGTTTTCAGTAATATTGGTTTGGTGCTTCAAATTCTTAGGGGCCATTCGGCTTTTTCTGTTTCTGCTGATCTGACACTACCTCTGATCTTTTTCACACACTCTTACAGATCTTATTGATCATCACTTCATCTTCTCCGTCCATCCTCAGATTTCAGAGTGCGGCCAATTCATGGCCATATCTTGCAGAGAAACCCTAATCTGCAGGCAGCTGATCAATAAAGAATTTTCCTTACATGTCTTTTTCTTTTAATATTTGACATGCATCGATATCCATGAAGATCTCATAACAAACTAATAGATCGATCGGACCATTTTAAGGAGCTGTTGATATATGAGATCATGAACTAATTCTGATAATAATGATGTATTAGGGTTCATGTTCTTGCTCACCGGGTCAACGATCCCGAGTGAAAGAAAAGTTCACGAGAAGAACAAAGCTTTGTTTCAGTGGGTCCAGGTCCACAATTCTGAATAAAAGCATTTCACCATCTAATATATGTCGATAGAAAATACGCAGAATAGTTAGTACACTACAATTATAATAGATCATAAGATCGATTTACAAAAGAAGCACATTGATAAATATAGTTTTAATTAGTAAATTAGTAGTAATAGTGATTAGAATATCTTGAACTGAAATTATAAAATCTTCTTATGAAATAGATGTTGGAATCAACTAGCGCTCCAAAGATCAATCTATCTGCAATTAAATATAGCTACATTTTCGAGAGCGCCAGTTAATGAAATATATGTAAATGGAGGATTTATGAAGATGATGTAATAAAGTAATTGTAGAGTCAACATTTTCGGATCAATTGGAAATTAAATGTAACGATGGATATAGTTGATCATGATGTAAAATGTAAATTATCTTTCAACGAATATATATATATATATATATTTTGCTTTTAGCTTGGTAACTTCAAGTACATATTATCACAGCTTGAAAAGGGGAAAAACCTTCATTTGTATATATAAATATAAATATATATGATATAGACCTAATAGTATATTATATTTACAATGAATTTGCGGGGAGTCGTTTTCGAAAATCATCGAGTAACGGTAAAATTATAGAAATGGGGTTTAAAAAGTGAGGGCAGAAGGGGGGGCAGGCTTATGGGGTTTGTGGGGGACAAATTGTGTGCTGTTCTTTCATTTTCAACCCCTCCTAGTATGTTCCAAAATAATCCCTTCTGTATTTTCTGGACTCCGTTAAATTATTACCCTCATTTATTAGTCCTTTTGTCCTTTTGATCATGAACCATAGGTCCTCAACTCTCTATGCTTGTCGCCCTTCCGTTACCATACGAACGTCTATTTCATTTTATTTAATGCAACGTTTGTTTAAGTATGGATCCTAAGAAACATCCCTTCAAAAATCCAGGCGTACGTTGTAGAGATTGCCATGTTGAGTTAGGATACAAGAGGTTTCATACTACGTCTAACCTATAACAAGTTTAGCGTTGACGTGATTTGTAATCTAATTTCGAATAAATTCCCCCAACCATGACGTGCTTTTAATTTCACTTTTAAGGAGATTTGTGATTTTCCTTTCATTATTGTTTTGAAAATACAAATCTTATTTCAACACATTGAAAATTATTCAGTATCAGTACCATTTGATCAAAGTAATCTGGATGTGAATTGTACATGGCGTGCGTACAAATATTCATCTTAACCTAACTAGTTAGGATATGTGTTACAACATTTTTATCTCTACATATTCCATAAGAATAATGTATTTAACTCTTTCTAATTCCGTTTTGAGGTTTTGAATAAGCTATGCATGGCGTGTATCAATATTGTTTCTCACCATTCTCAATAAATTTAGGGCATCACATTCATATATGGTTGTGCTCCTCAGATGCAAAGCCACCACCATCTTTATTGTCAATTCAAAAGCTAAGCTTTTAACATGTTGTTAGATTCGTAACTCTTATACTTGCCTCAGTTATAGCTTATATAAAGGCGCTGTGATATGAGCTATAGCCCATTAGAGGTTGAAGAAGAAGTTCAGCCCAGGAGTGGTCCTCCACTTGACGTCAAATATGCTGAAAGTACCTGGGAACAACAAAGACATAATAATGACCCTCCCATGGGGTATGCGGCACAGGCTGGACCACCTCACGGGGTTGGCTCTCTCCCTCATGCCATCACTATAAATACCACATCAACCAATAGTTAAAGGTATGTTCAATCAGACCGAAACACTCTCTACATATTCATATTCTCTCTCCTCTACAAAAGGCCCCCTTTCATCATCACCCCGGAGTAGCTACCCTCGAGGTATCCCCGGGCTCTGTTTTCAGGTGTTAGGTGAGAGACACCGCATGGTTGGATCGTCTTACTACCTAGACCTCAAACACCGTACGGGGCTAGGAAGACCGGGGCAGACTTGTAGCATCAGTTGGCACGCCCAGTGGGATCTTTGTTTCACTTCGTGTATTCAGTATGCCGCGCAACATGCCTAATACGAAGGATGGGGACGGTCCTCCCAAAACCCCAACAAAGCCGAGGGCAGCCCGAAAACAAAAAGGGCGGTTGTCATCATTGCTGCTCGCAAGGCGATGGAAGAGAGGGAGCGGGTGCTGAAGGAGAAGGCCCGCCTGGTTGTAGAGAAGGCCCGAGCTGCGTCGGGAAAAAAGATAGTATTGGATAAGGCCCGGTCCAGGAAAACTATGGAGCGCACACTTAAAGACATACAACCTGAGAACTATTAGAGGTTGCACTGGGAGAAGGAATTGGAGAATGAGGAGGACTTTGGTGACGGCGAGGATTGAGATGAGTATGACTCGGAGGGTCGCAAATCACCAGGTCAAGAGCTAGACTCGGAAGAGTGACGGGGGGCCAAGGAGGTAACCAGAATATCCTACGTACCAACATGGGGGAGTTCCAGGAGTTTTAAGCCTAGAAAGCCTCCCGGAGATCGCCCGTTAACCTGATGGCAACCAATCATGTTAGACCCCTTGTCTATGTGAACCTTGAGGATGATCCAAACTGGTTGGATGCAAACCAAGGGTATAGGCCACCTCCGTACGGTGGTGCACCACCCCTAGTCCTACCTATTTTCCCCCGGTATCAACAACCCACGGGAGGATTAAACCCTACGGCCCAACCGTATTTGGATGACAGCCTCCGCAGCAGCCAATGATGAATTATGGCATGGGTCCCCTTGCGGTCCCGGGAGTGGGATACCCGGGTGGTAGATACCAGGCGTCTTTTAACCCTGACTCTATTAAGGACCGCTTAAACAGATTGATAAGCCGGAATGGTGTAAGGCCGGAGTCACCACGGGTCCCGGAAATCCTTGAATTTAAGTGGCTAGATAGAGCGAAGACCTCGAAGGGGTTTCCACGTACAACCGTGAACGAGATCCAGAGGAATTCGTCCACACGTAGCAAAGTGTGATGGGCCGCGGGACATCAATGATCAGCTACAGTGCAAGCCGTTACCCTCCTACCTATGTGGCAATTGCTTTAGGTCGTTCAAGGGTCTTCCTCCGGGGTCGTTACACGGTTTTTTGGGATTTTACCACTGCCCTAGTACGCCGGTATTCAACAATGAAGAATTTGTTCGTCAATCTGGCGACCGTGCTGGCTATGCGGCAGTTGGAGAGGGAGTCAAACTCGGAGTATAATTTCCGATATAGTGTGAAGTCAATGAAGGTGGTGGACTGGAAGCAGCAGGAGAAGGCCTTGATTCACAACTTTGTCAATCGATTCTTGGACCAGACCTTCTACGTTGAACTAATGAAGAATATGCCAGTAACTTTCTACCATCTCTAGTTGGTAGTACAGATACATTGCACGGTTCATGAGGCCAACAATACCAGAGTGAGTACTATAGAGCAACGGGTGATCACCGCCATCGCTACACAGTCTATAGTTGTGAGGGCACCGGCACTGTCGGAGCAAGTCCGACGGATTGCAGCCCCGGAAGTTGCACAAAATGTCGTAGCACGACCAACCTACACCCCGCTCACTATGACCAAAAAGGAGATCCTTGCAATACACCTTGGTTTGTTTGTTGATCCACCTGCTATTCAGGGCAGCCTGACACCCGTCAATGCCCAGAAGTAGGGTGACTTTTATAAGTCCTATGAGCATACGACCAAGGGGTGCATCGTATTGCGGACGTATATCCAAAAGTTGATTGAAAGATGCTAGTAGAGAGACTTTGTCGCTGGAGATGCACTTCTAGTGGAAACTCCGGCAGACCAAGGAATGAAGAGAAATTGGCGGAACATCTAGCAAAGAGGGGGTAATCAAGTGGTGAAGGCCAATCCAGCTCCCCCAACTCCCAGACCTACAGCTCCGGTGCAGGTACTGGCTCCCCAGAGGATGATCAACGTGATTAACGGTGTAGTTGGGGGTGGAACCCGGGCTTTGTCGACGGTGAAGGTAAAAAGCTAATATGTGCCTCCAGGGAATTTACAAGGAAAGTGGTTTATAGTCAGTGAAACCATCTCATTTTCAGACGAGGATGTGGTGCCTCCGCAGGTTCATTATTCTAGTCTCATGGTGGTCACGGTCTTTGTGGACAATGGCAGCAGTGTGGAAATTATGTTCGTAGATTGTATTGACCAATTAGACATTGGACAGCAGAATCTGTAGCCATGCTTATCCTCCCCGTTGGGGTTCACTAGTCGAACCGTCCACCCCTTAGGTATTATCATGTTGAAGGTGATCCTGCTTTATTACCTCGACCTGAATAAGCAAACCATCGTGTTATGCAACTTTGTGGTATTCAATGCCACATCCCCATACAACATGATCAATGGGCAGCCATGACTAACTCAGGCAATGGCGATTTGCTCGCCCTACAACTTAGCCATGAAGTTCTGCACGGAGAAGACATAGCTTCTGTTAGGGGAAACCAAACAACCACCCGAAGTTGTATGCTGACGGCCATTAAGGACACCCGCGCTGGAGGAGTAGACAAGCCAAAGACATCGACCCCCGGAGAGAGGCGAGTGATAAGGATTTGGTGGAGGCAGGACATGGTGAGCCGACATTTTTTTTGGGTGGAGGTTGGAGCCTGCTGGATGGTGAGTGTGGGAAGACATCTACCCCTGGAGGTGAAGTTGGAGCTGCGGGATCTTTTGAAAGAGTACGAGGACATGTCTTTTGAAGGAGTATGAGGACATGAGAACATGGAGATATATGTGGATGACATGGTGGTGAAAATCCAGACTATGAAGCTTTCTTGAATGATATCCATGAGTTGTTCGGCGTACTCCATTTGGCGAACTTGAAGTTGAGCCCGACAAAAATTACGGTTGGAGTTAGGGCCGGAAAAATCCTGGGGTTCATGGTGTCGAACCGGGGTGATTTCAATTTGGAGAAGATAGAGTCGAGCGTTTATTGTATATCGCGGCTCAGGGAGTGCCATCAGTGCCACGCTTGTCAAAGAGTCGAGCAGAACGTAGAGCCCGGTATACTTCGTCGACAGAGTGCTCCAAGGTCCGTAGACACAGTATACTTCTCTAGAGCGTCTAATCCTAGCTTTTATCCGTGCCTCACACATGCTCTGTCCTTATATCCTGGGTCAACTGATTACAGTTCTCACCAATCAACCCCTTCGGCAAGTAATGTTGAAGGCAGAGCGTCGGGCATGATGATGAAGTGGGTCGTGGAGTTGGGAGAACATGAAATTAGCTATCGATCGCATATCAAGGGCCAAGGGAGTCGGTGTTCTACTGATATGCCCTAACGGAAAAGAGCACATATATGCCCTACATCTCAACTTCAAGACCAACAACAACGAGGCGGAGTATGAAGTCCTCTTGGTTGGTTTTCGTTTGGCCCTAGAGGTGGGAGCAAAGGAGCTGGACGTGTACAACAACTCACATATCGTGGTGCAACAAGTAAATTGGGAGTACGAGGCCAAGGAGAGAAATTCGCAGAAGTACCCGGAGGTAGTAAAACCGGTGATAGAGAAATTTGAGAGGATTACGCTGACTCAAATTCTCTGTGAGGAAAATAGCAAGGCGGATGCATTGAGCAAGCTGGCCTCTTCGGAGATGAAGCCAGTCCCAGATCGAACTTGCCAATGAAAATGGTCACAACCCAGAGCTATGATATCCCACAAATTTTTGCGGAAGTACAGTCTATGGAGTCTTGGATTACCCCGATTATTGAGTACCTGGAAGACGAAAAGGTTCTGAATAACTAGGCGGACGCTAAGAAAATCCGGTAAAGGCCCTACGGTATGCTGTCCTCGATGGGTCCTTATTGGGAAGAGGATATCTACAACAATGGATGAAATGCATGGACGGAGATGAAGCCAAGCACCTACTGAGAGAAATGCACAAGGGGCCAAACGGCAATCACCGGGAGCCAAGACAATTAGGGCTGTACATGAGTCGGGTCAACCCGGACCCGGAATTTTTGCATTCCAGGCCGGACCTCGGGTCACCATTTTTGTCCATTCCGGATTCCGGGCCGATCTGGATCAACCCGGGAGCCCAGTTATATATCATTGATATGCAATTATTATACATAATTAATTTTTTCTAGTGGTAAGACTTGCCATTTTGTAGTAAACAATCAGAGTTCAAATCTCACCAAAAGCATTACTTCAGTGTTTTGTTTTTAAAATAAAATAAATTTAACATTCGTATATATTTATTAATCATACAATTTATTAACAAAAAGAAATGTGGTCTAGTGGTAAGGAGATTGTCACACAATGGTCTATAGTTCAATTCTTAAAAGAAACACTCTCTTTTTGTAAAAAAAAAAGTGTAATAGAAGTTGTATCCGGGTCAACCGATCCGATCCGGGTCAAACCCGGAATAATTCCGAACCGGGTCCGGTTCAAGAAACAGCCCAACCGGGCCGGGCCCCGGTCCAATAATTTTAGATATTTCGGGTCCGGGTCATTCGTGATACGGGTCGGGCCGGGCCGGGTTGACCCGGTTGTACAGTCCTAAAGACAATTGCCCAGAAAATCATGTGCAGGGGATATTATTGGCTGACTTTGTTTGAAGATGCGCAAAAACAGGTCCGATCTTGTCTGCAATGCCAATGATTTACCCCCTTGATACACGTTCCCTATGAAGAGATGGTGGGGATAACTGGATCTTGGTTCCTTTGTCCGTGGGGTTTGGACTAGGGGTGTAATTGAGTCGAGTCAAGACCGAACAAGGATGTGCTCAAACCCGACTCGTGAAATATTTTGTGAGGTCGAGCTCGAACTCTTTCGAACATAAAAATTTGAGCTCAAACTCTACTCGTTAATTTTTTTATGAGATCGAGACCGATTTACGAGTTCAATGAATTCGAGTTCCAATTCAAGTCAAGAAGCTCTTTAAACTCAAAATGTTCAATTTCAAACTAAATTAACTTAATTAACTTAATAAATTTTAATAAAATATAAAAATCACCAGTCTAAAAACTAAAGCACATGAATATAACGGACTAAAACTAAATTTAGTGTTGGTTAGATCTAAACTTGTTTTATTCCTAACAAGTTCATGATATTATTAATATGTTTAACTATACACATTGGCTCAATAATCTCGTCGAACCTATCGAGATCAAATTTATAAGCTCATACTAAACTCGTTACATAATCAAACGAATTCTAGATCTTGCTCAAGATTGGTCAGCCAGATACCGAACTCGAGTTTTGACCAAGTTTCTCGAGATTCGCTCACGAACGGCTCAACTCACGAACGGCTCAACTCACGAACGGCTTTGTCCTCACACACGAAGGCATATTTTACCTACAAATGACACTGCAAGTAAACTATGGCCTATTTTCCTAAGCTCATTTGGCCTGAACTGATCAACTGAACTCAAAGTGAAGTAATAAATTGAAGATGATATCATATGAGTATGACTAAATTAGAATTAAAGTGAATTGAAAAAAAATATTGAGATATGCTGTGAGTGAAGAACATGGCCTTAATTAGCACATTTCTGATACTAACATAACATTTCGGTGGTCAACAGTGATATCATCTGTCAAAGACTTCGGCGGAGAATGCAGTCTGGAAATTCAGTAAGGAGCACGGTATTCAGACACACACATTTTATTAAGTACTTAGTCAATAAGGTTTAAGAGGTGAATTGAAAAAGTAAAACTGAGTTGCTGAAAAAACGCTGATTGATCATAAACAATATTTAGCACCAGAAAGAATAAGAATCAATCACACACCCTAGTTACAAGAAGTCGCTTAGGGGTATGTCAATTGAATAGAGACTATGAGGATTCACCTTATATCTCAACTCCTCCCAAAAGATCACTACAACATCATAAGTTTTAGGTACAATCTTGTTAGGGTTCCCAAAACTATTCTCATCCTTGACATCATCTGATCCCATCACTGTCACTTTTGTGCGAGCCACTGTCCTCCTCTTCAGGTTGTCAATCACCACCCGAAAATCCACTAAATCACTCCCGTAGTTCACCACCTTCACTCTCAGGTACCGCGTGCCACCTTTCATGTTGTCGCGCCACAAAATGGCGCTTGCTGTGAGATTCTTAGAGGCTTCAAGTTTCGAGTTCAGGTAGGTGGCACCATTAGAGGCTTTGAAAATGGTTTGCATCCAGTAGCTAGGCGTGCCGTATACCATGGACGAGTCGTATACTATTGCATCTGGCATCCACCTATAAAACATCAACATATACATGCATAACCCTTTAGCTTAACAATTTATTCATAAAAAGGACTGTATTTGTACGAGGAGTGAACAACTTACGCGAAGTTATTAGCGTTCGCAAGCAATGGAGCATAACTTGCAAATTCTACAACATCACTGCATTATGCAGAGGAAAACAAAGGGTAATTTATGATGCTTGAAATGAAAATAACACGTCATTTTTCAGGTTGTAAATTAGATATTTACCTGTTTTTCTCCAATCCCATTAGAAAAGCAGATTCTCCAAGTGCAGCAAGGAGATTACCTTTGCCAGCTTCCTCTCCCCATACAGCATATTCACTCACAAATGCCTGCAGATCACTCGGTCAATCAAATCTATAAGCATTATAATATACATTATATGGATGTAAGAAAACTGAATATCAGAACAGAACCTTGGGACCGTTGCGAGGTGAATTGTCGAAGTGAGTATATTGATTATACATATCGATGGATACACGGGGATAAGTCTACACGCAAGCAAACAAAAAAATATGTATAATTTTTTGTTGATTAGCGTGCATTAATTATACGGAAATTAGACTATAAACATTACATGAATCAATTGCAAAAACATGACCTTCTAAGTCATGAAAATTATAGCAGGAAAACTTACATGATGTTCGTAAATATCAGCAGGCACGTCGAGTGTGCCTCTACTTCCATCACAATTCGTTACAAGTTTTATATCCGGGTAGGCTTTTCGAATTGCATCGTAAAATAGTTGATAGTTTGCTAATTAAATCGATAAAACAACATTATTTAGATACATCATACAAACCTAAAAGACTTTCTTACAATTGCATCGATGAAAATGACTTAATAAAAGAAGATTATTCATACCATTATAGTTGGGTTTTCCGCAATCTTCATTACCAGGAGCTACATATTTCAAATTAAATGGTTTAGGATGACCCATTGCAGCTCTAAGAGCTCCCCAATCTGTGTTTACATCACCCAAGGCGAACTCTAATCCATCCAAAGCATCCTATAATTTTAAATTCAAATCATCTCATTTAATTAATTAGCTGTAAAAATTGGGTATTAGTAATAATGAACAAACTCTTACCTGGATATATGGATGGAGGTCTTTAGGATCAACTTCTAAACCCATGATGCTTATACCCATGTTAAATACCCATATGGGAAGTGCTTCAAGATCCTCAGCTAACTGCTCAGAAGAGAGTATACATTTTATACAATTTCAATACTATTTTATGAAAGTTCTTATGAAAAATACGAAAACGGAATTTTATCAAATATTATTTAATATAGAACTCCACAATTCTATTCAAAACGTCATATTTAATTCTTTAATGTCAAAATTTCAATATTAAATAGACATAATATTGACCATTAATTTTATCACTTATATATTGTATCATGTAATAATATTCCAAGATATACTTTTGAGTGAAAACATTTTTTTTAAATTTTACACCCTTAAATAAAGATGGTGCATAGTCTAAGTTATCTCAGTTTAATTTGTAAAGTTAAACCACATAATTTTATGGTAACTGACCAAATATTAGAATATAATTTATAAAAATAAAATGAGAATAGGAGACTGAAAGAAAATAACAACGAAGCGGCAATTGGAATTCATATTTTTTATTTTGTTTGGAGTGACAGTCACATACTCGCAGATATTCGAAATGACCCATGCCATCATCTGTCCAGTATTCCCAAGCGTCATTAAAATGGCCAGGTCTGTTTTCCCAGGGTCCAACAGTTTGTTTCCAATATAGACTGTTTTTCAGATGCATTCCTTCCACGTAATTCCCACCTGCAAACATGTATATATAAACACCAATTAAGCTTATTATGTTCTCCTTTCGATCCAGAAGATCAGGTTCTTCATTTATAAAGAATGAGTTTGTGCGTAGCAATATTTACCTGGAAAGCGAAGAAATCCAGGATTCAAATCCTTAATCATATTGAATATATCTTTTCTGAATCCGTGCCCCTGTTATTGTTTGGTTAAATTAGGTTAAACTGGAGATCAATCATAACATGATAACTGGAAATCACAAGTCAAGATCCCACCATATATGTGTCCTCGGGCATAACGGAAACTTGATCAATCCACACAACACCTTTCTTCTCTGTTGTGATCGTCAGCATTGCATGGGTTTCAGATCCAATAGCTGTCAACTTAAACTCTACTTTCTGCCATTTTCCACCTGACAAAATTCTGTAGAAGAATACCATGAATTATATGCAACCATTACACTAGTGTATTTATTTCGAATCTGGACTTACTCAACGTTTTGATGAGCCAGAGGATTGGAACCTACTCCCGCTACCAATGCAACATCAAGATCAACAAAACCGAGAGATCGGACATAAAGCGTCACTAGGTAATTCTTTCCATCCTCTACATTCTGTAAGAATATAATAAATGTCAATAGTTTCAAATCGAATGGATGAAGCTTTGGTGAATTTGAAGATGGATAAAAAATACATTACCATTCCCCAATACCCCGGATTGAAAACACCAACGCCTCCATCCGGGCAATTGCCGCAAAGAGCCTCGATTTTCAGTGCGACTTTGTTTTGAGGGAATGGCGATGAAAGATCCGTTGATATTTGCACATCTGAAGCCTCACCGATGACTCCCCACGGCTCCAGAATTTGTGTCACACTGTCATTTTTTGCCTCAAAACCTGATGGTGTAAAATGAGTTAGTACAGATTAATGAAAAACATAACAAAATTAAATAATAAATTAATGAACAGACCTCTATTGTTGACAAGGTCTGCCCATAATCCACCAGGGCCAGCATGATTGATATCCTGCATGTACATCATTTTCGGCTATATACTTTAAGAGGTTGAGTCGAATGCAATTATTTTCACCACAAAATAAAAATGAGTTTACCTCAAAAAACACACCAAACATATGGTCTGGCATTGTCCGTTGCGATGTAAGAGCTCCATCGACGTAAAGAGTTGCAGAGTCAAGAAATGGCCTTATAGCGCAGCAGCAACTCGGACCAAGCACGAAGAAAACCAAAATGGCTATCATCATCATGGGTACTATGCTTGCACCCATTTCTTGATTATTGGAATGTTGAGACTTCATGTAGTGAGAAGTCCCATTTATATACCCCTCCGTGAGTTGACTTTCAAAATTAGAAAAACCCAATTTTAATCATGAATATTTTTTATATGTGTGTTAAATAATTAGACAAATTTTAATAATTTGAAATTATATGATTTATTAATCTAAGTTATGCATACTATATTGATAGTAAAAATATATTTTTATAAATTAACGGTCAAAGTGAATTATTAGTCAATTAAGAAGTTTTGATCGTTACAGAAGGATCGATAAATTAGCAGAATGTCCACCGACAGTATGTACCTAGGCCTCCCAAAAATTAAGGGACGCGTGATCTGAAAATCAACAGAACTGATATGGGAATGGATTCTCTCGGCCAAAATGGTGGGAGGGTTAACATGGTTCAAGATTTTAAAAGTCCAAATTATATTCAACTACGTTCAACTAATGGGGAGCCCTATTTGCAGAGGCCAAATCCAACAAAAATACAAAATTGTCCTTAATGAATAATAGTACATTTTCTTTAATTTTGACCCACTTGTTCCACTTAATTTCATTTGGGAGAAATTTTCAGAAAATTTTGCAAAAAACCCGAAAATACCTAAATTCTCAAGAACACCATCCTCTACTCTGATTCACGTTATGAGTACCTAGGGATTTGAAAGCCCGCACCCCGTAACCCCAGATTCCCCGAAAAAATCATCGAAATCCGACGAATTTGACCGCCGATCGGGTGAATCAAAATCTGGCTGAAAAAGTCAACCATCACCGCCACCGCCGTTCGGCGACGATTCGGCTCCGGCCGAAGGCAGATTCGGGTTCCCCACATTCTCAACAGCAAAACTCATATCCTGAACTTATTATTTTATGTGTTGAAGGTTGTTAATCTGGAAGGCTGGACTTTTTCTCTTGGGTTGGTGATTGTTAGGGAGGATGTGAATATTATTCTCCAGGGGACAATTCAATCAAGGGGAGTCATCTAATATGGGTAAAAAGAACACGAATGCTGGATCCAGCTCATAAAAAACCCCGAAAGAATGTAAGAAAGTCAGCTGCTGCAGGCGAGAAGAGTCTGGGGACTGGATAACTCCCAAACGTCCTGGCGAAGCTGCTAAAGATGCTTGGAAGAAGAGGATACACGGCTGGTCAGTGGTTCACAGCTGCAGATGAAATTAAGTGGAATAAGTGGGTCAAAATTAAATAAAACGAACTATTATTTATTGAGGACAATTTTATATTTTTGTTAGATTTGGACTCTGCAAATAGGGAATGTGGCTCTGCAAATAGGGCCACTGTTATTTTAACATTTTTATTTTTGTAGTGAATAGAAGTGTATTAGCATCGTTTTCAAAAAAAAAAAAAAGTGTATTAGCGTCATCGAAAATGAATTGCGTTTCCGTTTTTATTAACTATTTTATACCGATAGTAGTTGATTGAATTTTATTAGACTCGTCAAATCTTTAAAATGATCTCTGAATTTCATTAAATATATAACTTATAATTAAATTTAACCGAACTAAATTAAATGGAGTAAGATCAATGCTGAGGGGTTCCTTCGACAGAATCGACGACAGCGTTTAAACAGCCTAGCAGCTGCTCAGCTAGGTAGCTGTCTTCATAAAACTCATGCCAAATTAAAAACTGGGTATCAGATTATCTTTGATCCAGGGTTGACGGATGGATGTCGTATTAAAAATGATCAATAATGGAACAAAATCAACTTTGATCAGGCACAGCTAGTTATAAATTGCATGTTTGCGCATAATCAACTTCGAAAATAATTATCTGGGTAGAGATAAACTAAACAGAACTAAACTAAAATACATTAAACTGAAAAAAAATTAAATAAAAATTGATATATTGAAAATAATAATAGTATGAAAATTAGAGATACTTTCTGGTAAGGCAGCCTTATGGTAAGGCAGAACCCTATTAGGACCAAGTAAAACAACTTTTGGGGCTGCAATATTATTATTTTATTTTCGGTGCCTTTTAAAAACATTCACAAAATACAGGGATCATTTTGCAATAATGAGTATTTTATATGTTCCTTCCCAAATTTTGGTCCCTTCTTGCCTAAATTCGTCTAAATCAAGAAAATCATCTCCATCATCATCAATTCATCAACATTCATCAGTTGATCATAAACAATATCAATTATCAACCAAAAATTATCAAATCAACGTCGTTCATCATCAAATCATCATCGTTCATCATCAAATTATCATCATTCATCATCAAATCTTCGTTGTTCATCATCAAATCATCAAATCTTCGTTGTTCATCATCAAATCTTTGTCGTTTATGATCAAATCATCATAATCATCATCAATAATTATAAAATCATCATCAATGAAAAATAATCAATCATCAAAACATTATAACCGATATCAATCATCAATCAAAAGATTCAAAACTCAACAATCATCAAAAATTAATAATTAATCATCAACATCAAATCATCAAATCGATTATTAGATCTACCGTCATCATCAATCATAAACATAAAATTATCAACTAAAATATACATCTAATTAAATCGATAAAAAATCGTGAAATCAAAATCATGTAAATAAGAAAAAATGAGGGAGATATTAATTTGCAGTTGCAGACATGGAGATTTCCGCAGTAATTGGGAAAAGAGAGGTCATCACCATCAATTCCCATAATCATCTAGTCCCAGTACACAATCATTATCCATATTATCTGTTACCTTCCTCCTCCAATCGCCATCACACACTTGGACTAGGACTCCTACTTTTAACACCTCAAATAATATACTTACTCTAGTAAAGCCAAGGTCGCTACATCTCATTATACCCTAAACACCGGGAAGGGGAATACTACGGAATATAAGCACCACCACCCCTCCACCACCTACCTCCACCGCCCCACCACCGCCGCCCCTCCACATCACGCCCTGAATTAGCTTCGATTTGCGGGCCAATAGCCGTGATCAAGACGACGGCGATGTCCGGATTGTATAAATCGATCGGAATGAGTGATTGAAACTTGTGAGATGGTGATTTGGGGATAAAAATATCGAATATTTCAATATAGTGCCTGAACTTATGCACATTTTACACAATGATGCCGAAAATATATTATTTAGGTTGAAGCCCAAAACTTATTAAAGTGGGGTTTGTCAGGCCATTTGCCTTATCATAAGACTACCTTATCTAATTGTTTTTCTGAAAATTAAGATAAGTTTTATTATAAATTATATAATTATCAACATAATTAAATTAAATTAAATTGAGCAGACCTGAAAATCATCATGAAAATATTTTGGAGAGAACATAACTTATACAGCATAGAAACTGTATAAAAACAAAACAAAACTTAAAAGTAAATAACAATCAATTGAATATTTTAAATAAATTACATGATAGGAAATTATAAATTTCGATTGAAAGCAAGTGCGTTATGCGTATCTCTAAAACAATTGAAGATGGAATCTATTTCAACCACTGCAAACTATTAATAATTAACTAAGTGGTTTGCCAGATGCAGTATGTATTTTTTTTATTTGTAGTTCATATTTTTATGTATAATTTTATATAAAATTATTTTTGAAAAATATGATTTACAGTTATATATAATAAAAATAATATATATAATGCATATGTCTGAATATACATAATTATAAACTATATCATATATATCAAAAATGTATTTCTTTTGAAATATAATAAGTAAAATACGGCGTTTATCTAGCATGTACTTTAATTAATTTAGATGGCAAGTCACCTATATCCACAAAGTAACCAATTGTAATATTCGGAGAAAAGAAAATCAAGGAAGGTGCGTATAAATTACAATAATACGCCACGCATAATTTTAATATAGTACTGATCATAACAATAGGCGCAAGAAATGGCAATTAATTGAGGTGGTTGTAAGATATGATTTTTGCTGTCAAGATCTCTTTAATTATGAGTGTAATTAACCAACATTCATGTATATTGTTACTCAGCTGATGACAGTAAAGAGATTGACTGCCAGTACTGATTACGCTTCAAGAGCACATAATTAAGTTGAACTGTTTAATTTAGATTTAGATTTTGGACACCTAAAGATAGTTGGTTCACTAAAACAAAAGGTTACTGCATGCATGCTGCAATGCTATGTATGCTATGAAATATGTATCAGTGACAGAAAATATAATTAGGATATATACTATATTTTCTGGAACGGTAAAACATGATCATTTTCTCAGCTTGAAATTGACAGTATTTTTACGAGGAATGAAGAAATTAAGCGTAGTAATTAGCGTTGACAACCAAATGGAGCATAGCTATCAAATTCAATAACCTCACTGCAATCATTCAGGGAAAAGAGAGAGAGGTGATTACTCATGCATCAAATCAAAATCACAAACAAAATTTATGGTTGTACTGTCTTTTTTCAGACAGCATATGCGTATTCATTCACAAATGCTTGTAATCATTTCACAAGGAATCTGTTTCCAAATACATTAACCTCAGTGGCGGAGTCAGAGTTGGAGTTCAGTGGGTGTATTTATATAAGTGTTATATATTAAATATTAAATAAAAATAATTATTATATAAAAATTAAATAATTGTACTAACATATCAATATATAAAATACATCATTTTACACAATAATACGATTAATAACAAACTAAAAAGTTATTATATTAATTGCATCTTTCGAGGATTCATGCCTTGAAAATATTACTTTACATCTTCATCTGTAAACATTTTGAAACATGTCACATCCTATGTATATAATTAAGCAATGATTCAGCCATCCATCATCCATCATGTTGCGTATTAGCGTATTTTAATTCGATGAATTCAAACAAACTATTAAAGAATTAGATAAATATATGATGATAATCGAATTGATAAGTATAAATAATGATAATCGGAATACTTAAATTAAAACTTATCGTATAACCTACGATGCACCTGCACATCCAAGGCACACGATTGGAAGGAAAATGAGCAAGATCAATGGTTGCACAAAACAAGAAGATCAGTGGTTGCACAGAACATATCAGTGGAGAAGTTGTAGAGGTGAAGGGAAGTTTGAAAGATGAGGGATGGGTAAAGTGAATGGATGTAAAGTTTCTATTAACTATTCTACTGTATTAATTATACGCACACGGCCCACGATACAAATACATAAAAAAGGTAATAGATTAATAAATTGATGAGTAAATATTGTTTGACCCCACTGTTAATAAAATTTACTGGGGTCAATCGTTCAAAATTTATCAAAATTTATCAAAATCTTAGTAAATTTTACACTATTAGGAACGATCAAGTGGTGTCAAATGCACCCAGTATCATATGCATAGCTCCGCCACTGATTAACCTAATCAACCTTGCTAATCATAGATTTTTAACATCTGCAATGCCACAGATATGTTGACAAGTGTTGTTTTATCGTAAACATCTTGATCCAAATTGTTGACGCATCAACAACACAAACCAAACATCCAAAAATCAAATCCAATTAAGATAACTAAATCTAAAATAATCTCAATCTGATTATAGATTGATCCAGGTTTCAATCAAAAGATCGTCGAAATAAAAACATACTAAAATCTCATATCTAAAGAATATAAAAATATGTTTTGTATGGAGATTCAACACTTACTCATAAACAGACATCAATAAAAATAGCTATCAAAAATTGTTTCCCTATCCCCACACAGTTAAGGGGAGATAGAGAAGAAGATAAAGGTGGCTAGAACTTAGGGTGTTTTGAGATCAAAATGTCTACGGCACCCTCCAAGGGTTGCACCCTCCCTGGCGGTCCCACTATGTGATGGGCCCGATCGTGGGCCATTTTTTTCAAATGTAACCGTGTAGGGTAAAAGAGTTAAGTGCTATCAGGTAAATGTTTAGCTGGGAAGAAAGTCATTAAGGCGACGGTGTCGTATTTTTCATTTTATGAAAGTGTCGGTCGTTAATTGACCCGTCGGAAAATCCTCCCGGTAGAATAGTTGAATATTGAAGGCGACCATGGGGTTTATGTGGGACTCCGAAAGAGGCGGGGTTGAAGTACTCTACGCCGGTTAGTGTTGTCACTGAATGTAAAGTAGTTGTTGCTCATGGTTTTGATGGGTGTTTTTGATTGAGTGATGTTATTTGAAGCGCGGATTTGTTTTGTAGCTAGGCTTGTGATTGACCCTGTGACCATTGTAGCTAGCCATTGTCCGACTGGGTTTTGTTTTTGGGGACACCGCGGCCAATTCTGTGGTGGGCGCCTAGAATTTTAGCCAGGAGATGTATGCTGCTAATGATGCTGCTGGAAGGATTGGGAAGACCTTGATCTTTAAGGTATTAATGTTGTAAAATTTAAGTATTTCTTATGTTTCTGTCGATAAATCTGTTAAGCAGCTGTGATTTAGAAATGTTTGGTATGTCAATATAGTTAGGATCAATTGCATATAGCCTTTTCATGTAATGTGGATGGTGGCTTTTGTTTAAAGGTGAAGGACAATATGAAGTGGAATGGAGACCCTCCTGCTTGCAAAGAAGTAGGCTTGATCATGGATCAACTGGTGGAGCTGACCAGCAAAGGATGTGGCTGCCTGCTTGTTGTGGACAGTTGTGACCACTTGCTTGGTACGTTCACAGATGGTGATCTAAGGTGTACTTTGAAAGCGAGTGTGGAAGGATTCTTCTAGCTAACCGTTGGTGAAATGTGTTACAGGTAATGAAATAGGTCGTGGAAAGGGATATCTGAATGTATCTGCGTTGTCTGTTACTAATCTTTTCATTATGCCTGTGCACCTGTGCATTGTCTGTTTCATCCTAGTTGCTATCATTAGCATGATATAAAATGGTTTCCTAAATTTAAATCTCCTTGTTTTTTTCCAGCCAGGGGTGCATATCATTTCTGTAACTGTTTTCCCTCAGTCACATGCAAATAATATTAAAAACATATATGAATTTACCAGTAAAAGAAATCGCAAAAAATTACTTGAAAGAAAGGACAGTTCTCCAATAGAGGGAGGAATTGTTTAATGATGTGAGTTCTTTCACAATCGTCTAGATTTCCAACTGAACATGATATTCGTAACATGTGGTTGTTTTTTTATGTGATGTGATTGCTAATTTTATTCTTTTGGCGAAAGAAGTGAAATGTATATCTCATTTTATTGAAGCAAAATGTTGTTCATCAAATTGTTCTGAAAAATTACTTTTGAAATTTTAATTGTGTTTCCTGTGCAAAGATCAGAATGATTCTTTTCATCATGATACTACCTCAGGAGAAATAGGCATTCTTTTTACGAATGAATCCAGTTATATATATGATCGATGCATATTTTAAAATGATCAACGTTTCTGCACGCTGTAATTGTCGAGCTATAAAATTGACATTATATTTAACAATTGAGAATGGCTGGAATAGTATTTGCACTGAGTCTGCATTATATTTAACCAAGGCCTCCTCCTTTTTATTTATACTCCAAATGAGGTCCTGCAATTACACTCCAGGAATCCGAAATCATCTGACATACACAGAATATGATGGTTGTATCTGACTGAGTGTTGTTTGTTGATTTGGGGATTTTTGTTGTATTTAGGCTTTTGAATGAATTGACCCTGTGACCATTGTAGGTAGCCATTGGCCGATAGTGTTTAGATTTGTGACGTTGATACTCAGAAGGCTTTGAATGCCACTGATGGAAGGGTGTGTTTTCTTGGGTTACATTTTGATTTTGTTCTTGCTTGTATGGTGATAGTCAGATTAATCAATATTTGTAGCTACTTTGTTTGATAATTATTATTGAATGTTAATCCTGTGTGGTTGTTGAATTTCTGCCGTTCTTCTGTGGGTATGAAGGCCAACGGATGGTCCCCTTCAAGTTTTTAAGACGCCAAATTAATGATTATTTTGAATACATGTTCAAAACGATGTTGTAAGAAAGTTGAAATGGTAAAAAATGTGCGTAGTTTAATTCTGATTTCACTATATGGCCGGGCAAAAATATTGTGCAGAACTCTTTGTGTGAGCTAATTGTTGAATGTATAACAGCATCGCGCCATGGAGCGTCAGGGAAATGGAAGTGATGTGCCAATATTTAAAGGGAAAGAAATCGGTTCTTGTTTATTGAAAAAGATGCTCTTCTTTATCAATTGCAGGATTTGATAGGAAATATGCAGAATGTCCCGGCAAATTATGCGGTTTTTGAGAGCCATTCTTCCAGTGCAAAGCTTGAACTGGAGGCAACTCTCTTCCAATGCCTTTGATTTTTCATTCTTGATTTTTCACTCAAGCTTGAACTGGAGGGCATGCGTGAAAAATCGAAGGCATTGGAATAGAGTTTCCTCCTACTCAACAGAGAGAAGAAAATTTCTTCCAGAAGAAAGAAAAATGCCATTCTAAAAGATGAAGGTAATTCAAAAAGACGATGAAAAATGGCATTCCAGAAAATTGCTGGAGATCAGACAAAGCAATCGTCTTCAGCAGTTATATGTTGGTTTCGTTGTCGGACTGAAGAGCAGCCCGTTACTGTTGTTATAGTTGAATTGTCGAATGTCAAAACTGTTGTTATGGGTTGTTAATTTTTTGTTTGATAGAACAATCCCGATTTCTAGGATATGATTGTAAGGCGTGTAATTCCGTTAACTGGGAATATGTATTCTGTAAATAATGTTTTGCGAAATGAGCGCAAAGAATCATATATACTGTGTATGGTTATAGTAGATGCAATAGCGTTTGATGAACTAAATCGGATAGTATAAGAATGACATTCTTTGAGCAGTTATAGTGAAAAAAAGTTTGTTCTCCGCTGATGCAGTAATGTAGCTGGGTAAATCAATGTAATAGTTGCATAATGTATGGAGATTCCAAAAGCAAAATGAAGTTTGATGACAACGGGTAAACTAATGTTTTAGTTTGCAGAAGGAAGTTAATAGGATAAAACTAATGTCTTCATGATAATGAAATTCCAATTTTCATTAACACCTTAGCTCAAAATGGACAGGTGATGTACCATGGAGCCGAGGTTGGAGATAACTCCTCATCATTCACAAGGTCAACTATGTATTCATCCACTTTGGCACTGCCTTCTTGATCTTGATGTGGCTCAGTCATTTTCTGTACAGAATCAATCTGAATCAAAGATAAACAATGACTGTAAGTTGTACCATCATTTCAAGTCTTTGCTTACGTATCCCTGACTTGTTCATGAATAGATGTAACAATGAAGTAATAAACAAGTAGTTTTCCCTAAACTGTAAGAACAGAGATTTGAGTCCCTTTTTAACATTCAATTCAAAGTTAAGTAGGATGAAATAGGCAAGTTAGGGTCACGTGGTAATTACTTTTCAGATAAAGTCCTAATGTAAGGGATAAATCTCAGAATTACAGAGGTAATGTATCTTTACATTTATCCAATCAAATTGAATCCCTAGAATGTGCATGTTTTAATGTTTTTGGATGCGGTGAACTAAATTACTACTAAATAGTTTGGTATGAGAGAGCAGGGTGCTATCAGAACACCATCATAATAATATGGTGTTGAATGAGAGAGTAGAACATCTAATGCAAGTGTGTATCGAAAGATCCCGGATTCAGATGATGCGTAGAATGTCTTGGAAAAATGAATGGTGGTAATTGATGAAATGAAATTTACCTCCATATTTTGCTCCTCTGCAGCCAGCACAGCCTGACTAGTCATCACATCCAGTTCCATGCACTCCGGGGTCCTTGTATTGCGGGTTGGCTCAACCTCCTATTGATACACAACTGAGTTAGAGGTTTTAAAACCCAGGCAGTACCGAAAGAATAACTGTTGATTAATTTAGCAATGAAGATTACATGCATTATAATTAAGTAATGATAGTTTGCAAATTCATTTGTATGGAGGATGGATCGAACCTTGTTGTTTGCAGTTGTACGTTTGTCATTCACACCCATAGCCGATGCAGGATTAAACATTGAAGGGACCTGGAGATGGGAAATTAGTAAGAATTAATGGAACTGTTAAGTAAGAAGATCAGGAACTGATTGAAAAAAGTTAGGTTCAGGACTCAACCCCTACCCCCAATTGTACTGGAAAAAACAACATCACAGGAGTCAACCTCTCTTCAACTCCTGTGATGGGGACCACAATACAGGCTCGTTCAATGGGAGCAGATTCAACCTGCAGTAGGGTAATTGTTCAGTAGTAACCTTTTATGTGATGAAAATAATAAATGATTATATGAAAATGTCACAACATAATTAGGGTGTACCTTGGTTGCTGGCACATTCTTCCCACGCGCGGCAAGATAAGCAGCTCTTCGTTGCGCCCTCTCTCTGACACGCTCCTCACAATCGGATTCATCAGACAAGACGGTAGCATCAATTTCAGCAAAAACAGATCTTAATTCGTCATCTGATTCCGATTCAACATGATTATCTTGGTAGGAAGAAGCAGGCTCAGCTTCAGCAGCAGGCTCAGGTTGAGGAACTTCTTGAGTCTCGCTGACTGGATCATACGGAAGCAAGGACTTCAAAATTTTCCTAATCTGAGCCAAGTATTAGAAGTGTTAGCCTAGTAGACTGATTTTTTGAACACAAAGGATGGTCTGAGTTACATACCTCATCCGAATTGATGGTAATCATGTCATGTTCCCGTGGCAAGGGCCCGACAAATGCCTGTGGTGGGGCCTTAAGCGCCGCGTAGAGCTGTTCATCGATAAAATACCGAGGACCATCCACTTGAATACCATAATGTTGTACAGTCAACTGACAAAGTGTAATAGTAATACTGTGCGTAGTTATAAATTACTTTAAAACTCTACCTTGTCCGCGACGACTCCAGGCTGCTCTTCAATGCTGAGGAGTGGGTGATCATCAGTTTCTGACACCTGAAGCTCCGACTGATCTGTCTCCTCAACGGTTACATTCCCAGCATCAGCAGTATCCATGTCCCCGACGCTAGATTTAGATATATCATGTTCCTGAGTCGGGGTGATGGTTGAAGGCTTCTCTGCTGATGACACCCTGATGCTAGATTTAGATTTAGCATGTGCATGAGTCGGGGTGTCGGTTGCAGTGTTCTGTGCTGATGGCGGCTCAATGTTTGTTCCAGAAAATGTGTCCTCGGAATCGGATGAGCTGGGGTGCTGGCTTTTATGCAGTTGGAGTTCTAGGAGTCCCACACATTTAGTCAGTAGCCGGATTGCGCGCTTACCCTTATCCATCACTGATGGCATGAAGCCCTCAATGCATCTTGGGTAGCTCTCCGTCAAACTGATATCATCCATCCGTTCCAAGCTGGACAAAGCAGGACCGACGACAATGTTGACATTCCTAGCCAATGTCGCAACATTTCTTTGGAACTCCTTCAAGAACAAGGAACATACAAGTTAAATTCAGTAGACACATATTCAAATAAAATGTTACTGGCCTAGAGTGTAAAACTATTTCATTCAGGTTGGAGACAGTAAATGGTTTAGGTTAGAAAAAGTTGAAAAAGTGTAGATTATGAAAAAGGTCACACAGGTGAGCATGGTAACTTCACAGCGTAACTAAGCACTGAAAAATTCATCACAATTCTATTAGGAGGAGTGACGATGTGCTTACGTTTGGTAGCAGATTAATGAGTTGCAGGTCAGTGTGATAATCAACTGGGACAGTGAAGGAGATGCTGGATTGGGGTTCAGCCGCCGGCATGTCATGTGGTCTCGTGTGTATAGGATAGTTGATGTTGTCAGGTGTGCCGCTACCGTAGCCTCTTGCCAGTTCCTGTGACATCCTCCGCTGCAGACCCCACGTTCTCCAGTTCATTACAAGAGGGGCTGCGGCAGCTGGAACTGACACCCCCTCCCCACCCATCCTGTGGAAGTATGTCACCACCAGCAGCAGCAAGCAGCCTGAGAATGTCTTCTGATCAGCACCTCCTTTGTACCTTGCAGCTGCCTCACAGAATCTATCCAGGACATAGCCGCACCAATCAAATGTCTTTATCATCTCAACATCCACCGCACACATCAACGGGCGGAAGTCGGCTCGGTTGCTGCAGACTGGATCCAGAAACACCGACATCGCATACACCAAGAACATGCGAATGAAGTATGGTTCGCCTGCGTCTAGCTCCTTCATTATCTGCTCAAGCCTGTTTATTCCAGTGGTGAAGTTTTGTCGCGTCGCTTTGAAACCGTACTCAACCTCCCATCGCTTTCTCAGGGCTTTGTATTCCGGAGTAATTGTGGTTGCGACTGGATTGGAAGGGCGCTAGGGTAGGAGGAAAGCGTCGCACACCTCTGCAGGGGTTAGAGTGAACATCACACTCCCATTGTGAGTTACCTCCCTTGTTTCTGGATTGAAAGCACTGATCAGCCAGTCAGTCATGTCAGATGGGACGTGCTGGACCTGGACCTCCAGAAGTCCTCCAAAACCGGCCTCTATGATGCTGAAGCGCTGTTCAGGCGACAGTTCACAGCATAGCGAAAACAGCTTGCCAGGTTTTGAAGCAATGAGCATGACATTGCGTGGAGGTTCAGCTTCCTGCTTCACTGCATGCGGCAAAGAATAATACAAATGAGCATTCAGCAAAGAAAAAGGTTGTCTACCGATAACAACTAGATTGGCTGCTCATACCAACGAGATTTATATGTCAGATTGGATTAAGGTGAAGTCATGCCATACTTTTTGTTATAAATTGTAACAAATTAGAAAGCATTTGTACCCTGTATGATACATTTTGATTGGAAAAGGGGGCATGGCATTATTGAAATCAGACTGTGTATCCCAAAACATGGTTTTATAGCGAGGCAAGAATGGCTAAATTTTACTACAATCAGGTTATTTCACAGTTCAAATGAATGGGGGTTTCACAAGGGGACATGACTGTAAATTATTACCATGATATAAACATACAAATAAGGTGGTTGTGTATAAACATAATGGATTCCCAGTTTAATTATGGTTTAGCCTAATATTTATCATTTTTAATAGGTGGCAATAAGAACATGATAAATTATTATACATTGGCTTGTCTGTTTTTATAGACTAGATTGAAGTAATTATTTGCAGATCAACCAAATTGTTTAATGGGGCTGAATGTCCAAAGTATTTAATAAATTCCCCCTTTTAACATTATGTCCATCTTTTGATTTTAATTTTTCATTGTATTACCACTCTCATTCCCATACACAGGCTGTCTAATTTTGACATCAGAACTATATTCTTCACTAGCACATAGCGATGTAACTAAGATGTTTTAGAATTCGTAGCACTGTAAAATCAATTCATGGGGTTGTAAAATTAATTCATAGCTCTGTAGAAAAATCAACTCATACAGGTCCAGGGAAAAACAATTAATGGATTTGTTAAAACTGTAAAATCCTAATTAGGCTTTTTTTATATTTGAAAAATAGAACAAGAAAAGAAATGTACCCTTTCCCTTATCTGCGGCGGATCTCCGGCCGCCTCCCGACGATGAACCCTTCCGTGCTCCTTTCGGAGCAACCTTTCCGTCTGGGTCAATGATTTGGCAGTCCTCTTCCGCCGAATCACCATTTCCCTCGCCAGATTTGCCGGCAGGCTCTTCTGCATGTACCTCCTCGTCAGATGATGACATCACCATCCTTCTGCGCTTCTGCTTTTTCGGCTCCACTGGTTGTGCTGCAGCCTCTGCTTTTCTTTTTGCCTGCGAACGGAGGTATGGTTTATCTCGGGGAGAAGATTCTCCGGTCATAGTTGATGGTGGATGGTGGGTGACGGTGAAGTTGGTGGTGAATGGTGGATGGTGGGCGACGGTGAAGTTGGTGGTGGATGGTGGATGGTGGGCGACGGTGAAGTTGGTGGTGGATGATGGATGAGTGAAGGATGAATGAGAAGTTGAAGGGGAAGGTTTGTGGGGATTGTAAATTGAAATGAATTCAGTATTAATTTAGTGTCTACAGTTTTGAAGATGGAACCGACAAACTTCTCCCTGCATGCAATCCTATTGGACTGTCATGGTCGGCAGCTCAGTAAATGGTAGAAAAATTTGTAACTGAGTTTTGTAATATATCAAAAATGGGGTAACTGAAACGTTTCAGTTCGACATTGCAAACTCCGTATGGGCTTAGACAGAAAATTGAAACGGGCCGATTCAGAAAGGTAAGCCCACTCTCCAAAACCTCCTTTATTGAATGAAATAGTGATGCTACGGTTTGGATCGGATGGTTTGGGTTAGGGCCGTAAACGAGTCTCGGTGTTCTCTAACATGTCGTGAACTTCTTTGTCAAAACGTGAACTCGTGTTAGAGTTCATCGAGATCGAACTTGTTTGTATATATACGAGTTCGCACGCGACCACCTCAAAGGGTGCTCGATATTGTCCCCGACCTGCTTTAGTCCAAAAATGACAATACGTTTCATATCATGTTTTTCCTTATATTAACTAAAAATGAAATATTTATTAATTATGAGCTCATGCTCGACTTCGAACTTGATCGAGCTTACGAGCCGAGCTAGAACTAAATAATATGCGATCAAGTCGAGCTGTAGACGTAATTATCTAGTTCGTTCGAGTTCGAGCTCCATCAATAACACGAAAGAGTCGTTTGAGCTCCGTCTGTAACGACATTTTTGTGTTAGTGTTCGAGATCGAACATTCCTTGTTCGCGTTATGCTCGGCTCGTTTACAGCCCTAGAACTTTAGTGAGTAGTTGACAGCCGATTGCTGTTAGGTGGTCCCATTAGCTGTGTTGACTAGATGATTGCATTAGATGGATTGATTAGCTGATTGTATAAAATGTGTTTGGTATACATTAGTTGATTGGCAATAACGGCGGGTGAACTGAGCTGTGCTACCCTCTTCCGACTTCGTAAATGTCTAGCCTCATCCGGACATAAACATTTCCTATTTCGGAAATGTCTAGCCTCATCCTCATAGGTTTTGATTTGTGATGTCCTTTCCGAAATCGTAAAGATGAATCACTGGACGTGAGTTAAGAATGTGAAAGGTTTTTCTGAATTTTTTTGTATTTTATTTCATCAAATTAAACGAACCTAAATTGAAACTAAATTGAAACTAGATCTCCAGATATTATTTCAAAGTAACACCATCCTGAGTTGATAAACTTTATCCCTAAATTTTAAAATTATTTAATTTTTGACTAGATTAATGTAGATAATAAAAGACTGATTGACGGCTTCCGAAATGAAGTTTAATTTTATATTTTCGATTTCGTAAATAGTATTGGAGGAAAAATTGGTACTAGTATGGTACTAGTGTAAACTGATATGGTACTAGTATGCGAGGTTCATAAAAGCTAATTAATAAAAATTAATAAACTTACAGAAAATGTAAGGGACAAGGTATAGAAAAATAAAAAAGACCATAAAATAATAAATTGTTCCAAAATGGCTTACAAAAGATTATTACACTATAACATTCAAACAAAGAAAGAACAACAAAAAAAAGAAGATATTCAAACAACAAATAAACTATAAGATTTAGATTCAGCGAGGACCGAGTACGTGAAGCAATTCCTGATCGCAGGTGCATGCATCACAATCGATGTCCGCCGGATCAATGGGCAGCCAGGGATCGTACCTAACAAAGTCATTGAGGCCAGCATGCGGAATGCAGCAGATCGGCCTAGGCCTAACTGCTGCTTCTGAGAAATACCTTTGGTAGTGTGTCCAACCCCAAGCGTAAATCAGACCTCTTCTGACGCGTTGCCTAGCTAGACGGAGGCCCTGTTTGTCGGTTCTCTTCATGGTTGTGATGACATTCATGCCTCTTTGAATGTCACCTTCGCAGATTGCAAAAACAGCCAACACATAGGTCGACGGTGTGTGACCTATTGCAGAAGCTTCGGTGAGCCACTGTCGAGCCCACTCGGTCGCTCTTCCGCTTACGTAGCGACGAAGAACCCAGTTGAACTCTGCTCGAATCATGATTAGATTATTCATGTCATCCGGGAGGGCGTTGAAGATAGAAACATCCATGGGAATCAGAAGGCAAACAATATGAGAATGGAGAAGGGAATGTCAGAATGATGTCTATAATGAGGTTCTATAGGGAGGAGGGGTTGATATTTATAGGGTTGAGGTGCTCCATTTAGGTTAAAATTTTAGAGTTCCTAGTCAAAACTTAAAGTCATTCTCACATTTTCAAGATCAGCTCATGCAATCCCCCCAAAAAATTAAATTACTTGTGGAATTTGAAAGGTTTACTGATGTTTATCAGATGCTGAATTCAGTCAAATGTTGATCAAACAAATCAAACCATAATAAAGTAACGAAACAATTTTTTTTTTTTGAACATCTTGAAAAAAAGAGCATGTGGAAGATAAAAATCTTGAGTTGATAAATTTCATATCTTTTATCTAAAATTAATTAAATTTCAACTGAACTAATGTTGATAGGTTTAACTTTTCAAGTTCCATAGTAAAAACTTAAATGCATTCTCACCTTTCCTTAGTAAAAAGGCATTCTCACCTTTTTCCTATGCTGAAAGGGTAAAAACTTTTAGAGTTCCTAGTCAAAACTTAAAGGCATTCTCACATTTTCAAGATCAGCTCATGCAATCCCCAAAAAAAATTAAATTACTTGTGGAATTTGAAAGGTTTTCTGATGTTTATCAGATGCTGAATTCAGTCAAATGTTGATCAAACAAATCAAACCATAATAAAGTAACGAAACAATTTTTTTTTTGAACATCTTGAAAAAAAGAGCATGTGGAAGATAAAAATCTTGAGTTGAAAATTTTCATATCTACAATTTAAAATTGACAATTAAATTTCAAATGAACTAATGTTGATAGGTTTAACTTTTCAAGTTCCATAGTAAAAACTTAAATGCATTCTCACCTTTCCTTAGTAAAAAGGCATTCTCACCTTTTTACTATGCTGAAAGGGTAAAAACTTTTAGAGTTCCTAGTCAAAACTTAAAGGCATTCTCACATTTTCAAGATCAGCTCATGCAATCCCCAAAAAAAATTAAATTACTTGTGGAATTTGAAAGGTTTTCTGATGTTTATCAGATGCTGAATTCAGTCAAATGTTGATCAAACAAATCAAACCATAATAAAGTAACGAAACAATTTTTTTTTTTGAACATCTTGAAAAAAAGAGCATGTGGAAGATAAAAATCTTGAGTTGATAAATTTCATATCTACAATTTAAAATTGACAATTAAATTTCAAATGAACTAATGTTGATAGGTTTAACTTTTGTAAAATTTCTGAGTTTGTAGGATTTATCTTACCAACTGAATTAAATTTCTCTTTTGTTTGTAGGATTTATCTTACCAACTGAATTAAATTTCTCTTCTGTTTGTAGGATTTATGTTACCAACCCGCACCTACGTAGTTTACAATTCCGTTGTTTTCTATTCGTGTAATTACCAACTTAGCCAATATATTAGGGCAATGTTTACTTTATTAGAAGGAAACGAAATTATTTTTTCATTATTTGTCGTTTGCGTTGGAGTATGAAAAATATAAATACTTATTATTTATTTAATGAAAATGGAATCGAGGTTATTTTATTCGAGTTGTTTTATTTGTTTACAGGTTAAATTTTTGGTGCAGTATAGTTAAATCTTATATGACTTATATTCCAAATGTTATACTGTAAGTTATTTTTAACAATTAGTTATACAAACAAATTCTCATAAGGAGACTCAAACATAGTAAAAACTTAAAGGCATTCTCACCTTTCGATAGTAAAAAGGCATTCTCACCTTTTTACTATGCTGAAAGGTTAAAAACTTTTAGAGTTCCTAGTCAAAACTTAAAGGCATTCTCACATATTCAAGATCAGCTCATGCAATCCCCAAAAAAAATTAAATTACTTGTGGAATTTGAAAGGTTTACTGATGTTTATCAGATGTTGTGGATTCAAAATTCGGAATTTCGTCAAATGTTGATCAAACAAATTCAAACTATAACAACTTTAAGGCATTCTCACCTTTTCAAGATCACCTCATCCCCAAAAAAAATTGTTTTCCTTGTTGAATTTAATATTTTACTGAATATTTTTGAATTTTATTTCAACAAATCAAAATAAACTAAATTGAAAGTTTTGATATTTTTTTAATTATTTTTTTAATTTTAGGGAAAAAAGAGCATGTGCTAAATAATAATCCGAGTTGATAAACTTTATCTCTACATTTTAAAATTATTTAACTTTCGACTAGATTAATGTTGATAAAAAAAGCTATTTGGCGTCAATCACCTAATTTTGCCCTAATTAGCTGTCCACCGTACACCCACTCTTGCTATGAACACATTCACAACAAATTGGAATGTTAATGAGAAGGTGTATGTAAATGATCTTTATAAAAATGGCGGAGTTTAATTGACGTTGAGCATGTTATAGGTTACATGAAAAATATGATTTGATTTTTTAATGTTGAACATGGATGTAATTATTTTTTTATTGTTTTCGTTACGTTGTAAGAGTGACAACAAAATGATTTTCTTAAATACCAGGCAAAAGCCAAAAAAATTTTTACCATTCTCTACGTGTTCTGTTTACAATATAATATGGGGATCATTATAAATAAAATTAAACATATATACAAATACATCTATTAAAAATAGGGGAGGGGATCCATTCACTCACCTTTTAACTCTCAAATTCTAACACTCAAAAGAAAGAACAAACATCAGGTATTTTTTCTCAATTTAATAACTATAAATATCTCCTCCTGCTGCAGCACAGAAGCAGCAACATCAAATTCAAAAATCCAAAAAAATTAAAAATAAAAACAAATCATGAATTAATTACAAAACAAAATGTGTGCGTGCGTCCGATGTACTGCATCAAACATCTTCTAAGCATTGCCATGAGTGCTGTGAGTCTGGGAAGACTTTTTGTTCACTCCGGAAAAGATTGACTTGCTCGAAATCCGACCTAAATAGGAAGATCTTCTGAGAATTTCCATGAGTTCCAGTGTTCAAGGATCTGAGAACTCTTGAATCACGCACGTTGTAGAAGACGACCTTTTCGTGCGTGCTTAAGACAACAATGTCTCGATTAAAGACCCCAACTGGTCTGGCCTCTTCTTGTCTGAGCGAGGGCTCCAGTTCGAACCACATCACTATTCTCCACGTGCCATGGATCCGAGCCCACACTTGCGTAGTGCCTTCATCCCTGTCGGAATACATCACTCCAACCTTCCCTTCAAACTCAACCAGAGTTCTCCAATCATCGTACAATCCAATTTCCGGTTGAGGAAACCGGTAACAGGTCTCATCTTCAACGTTGAAAGCTAGCACTTGGCCATCATTTGTTAGCCAGTGTACTAGGTTACCTATTGTCACCGGATGACCTGCAGTAACATCCAAATTCACCTCTATGCTTGCGAGCGTCTTCCATTTCCAATTCTTCGAATCGAAAATCTCACAGTGAAACATATTTTCCACTCGATAAGCAATTCTCTTTTCCTTAGAAATACAGATAAGTTTGTACCTGATCGGATTAGATCTCAGCACAACCACGGCCGCCGTGACCGTTTCATATTTGCAGAAATCAGGGTTACTGCTCAAAGAAATCCAATACCCAAGATTAGGTTTACCAACGTAAACCATCCGCTCCTGGTAGTTGTTATTAACACCGACAGCAAACAGAATACCTTGTTTCGACGAAGCTAAGATCTTCAGATCGTAATCATATGATGAGAACATCCTCCCATTGTTCCTCAGCATGTACCTTCCAAGTTTCTCGATCTGAAGATCAGTATCCTCAACTGAAACAAATTCCTGTCCGTTCCTCGAACTTCCCTCCAGAATGAATCCGTACAGATTCTTGGTGTTCTTGTAATAATCAGACATGAAAACTGGGCTATGTATGAGCTCGTTCCAATCTGCACAAATCAGGTTGCAAGCATCCAACGTGGCTAAAGAAGGGGTTCTGGTTAGTATCTCGAAGGCCATGTCTGAAGGGAAAAAGCTGGAAGAATCCATATGAAAAAAAGATGCTGAAATAATTTGAAGGATTTCTTTACTAACGTTGGTGAGACTGATGGTAATGACATGAGCAGGGGAAATGAGATGCCTATATATAATGTTTGGATTAATCTTTATTCATTGTTTCTGGATGATTCATTGTTTCTGGATAATGTTTGGATTAATGTTTATTCATTGTTTCTGGATGATTCATTGTCAACATTAGTGTTTTTGAAATTTAAATAATTATAAATTGTAGAGATGCAACTTATCAACTCGAGATTTTTATTTATCACATGCAATTTTTTTCGAAATGTTAAAAAAAAAAAAAACCTAATTTTTCAATAATCTAAATTTATTATAGTTTGATCTGATGAAATTACATTTGACGGAATTCAGATTAAAGCATCCCCAACATTCTTATTCCATCAGCAAACCTTTCAAGTTCCATAAGGAATTAATTTTTTTTGGGGTGTGCATGTGGTTATCTTGAAAATGTGAGAATGCCTTTAAGTTCTTACTAGGAACTCTAACAGTTTTTACTATCAACATTAGTGTTGTTGAAATTCAAATAATTATAAATTGTAGAGATGCAACTTATCAACTCGAGATTTTTATTTATCACATGCTATTTTTTTCGAAATGTTTAAAAATTAAAAAAAAACCTAATTTTTCAATAATCTAAATTTATTATAGTTTGATCTGATGAAATTACATTTGACGGAATTCAGATTAAAGCATCCTCAACATTGTTATTCCATCAGCAAACCTTTCTAGTTCCACAACGAATTAAAGAAAGATTGATGAGCTTCGTTCTCAGTTCATAGCCACAATTGATGAGCCCTAACATCATTTACTACTATAACCAATGAATCAACCTTTGAATATCAGGCTATAACCCATTACAATTGTGCATGTAATCGTTGAATCAAGTGGGTGTAACGTTTACGCTATTGGCTCTGTGGTCAAAATAAAATTGTTCTGTACTAAATAAACGCACACACATGCATTGTCGAATTAATTGGAGGACTCATCGACATGAATGTGGGTTGGATGCTGAATGTATTACTGACATTTAGCCTAGTGATATAATGACAGGGTGAGCGGATTAACATTGACATTATAAGATTAGTGGATTGAATATCAGTTTAGAAGTAACAGTGACATATTATAAGTTATAAGTCTCCTGAAAACGATAGTATCACATTATATTTTCAAATATGTAATTTTGAAATTGAGCAGGGCCAATTAATGTTAAAATCCAGTCTACATTTTGACAAAGTAAGTCAGCGGTTCCAAATAACTTTACCTAATCAATTTTATAGATGATGACAAGCTTGCATAGATCAAAAATACAAAAGAGGTTTAGAGATGACAAAATAAAAACAAGCTGAATCATACTTATCCAAATTATATAATGACATAATGTTCACAGATCATAAGTCCAGAGACTCCAAAATATGTATCTCTACACCATGTAAGGGATTGCTACATATGTATTTTGCTAGATTCACTGTAAATCAATGTGGTTGAACAATGTGCATAATGAAAAGATCCAAATCACACATGTACCTCACAACACACAGTTCCAAGTATAATAAGCAGTAGTATACTAATATATAAATGGTTTGGTGTTTCATGTATGCAGTATACTAGTGCTTATTACACTAGCGCTTTTCAGGTATTATATTACATTATGTGCTAATGTCTAATGCAATATATCCCGAAAAATGTTAATTTTTATTCCAAACGCATTTAATAAACACGTCTCATATTTAATTATAGGTTGCGTTTTGTAAATAATAATCCAGAACCATACAAATGAAATATTGTAATCGAGAGCTTTCCATGATTGAGACGGGGGTTACTTATGTGTATGTTTGGACTAATTACTGTGGAAGGTTACTTATGTGTATGTTTCCGACCCTAAGAGCAAACAAATAAAATCAATAACCCTAAAATGATAGCAACCCTGACCACTATTCAGACCCACACCAAAACCCCATAATAGCAATACCCACGCAAAAACCCATACTCCCTCCTAGTATAACCGATTAGATTAAATATACGGGGTTATAAATTCAACGGCCAGTTGGTAGGGATAAAATAGAAAATCGCCAGCCCAAAGTTGACAGTTTGTTGTCAGAAGGTTGTTCAGAAACAATAGCAAATACAGAAGTATGCGCTTCCCGGTGTAGATTACTATAAAAAATATGGGATTTTGGTGATTTTGGAGTGATAGAAGCAAGTAGGGAAGTAGCACCAGCTGCTAGAAATGTTGTGTCAGAATGATGAGGCCGAACACATGTCCGTACACCAGTGACTGGAATTCATTGCAGCTGCCAATTCCGATAGTGGTAAATTTATTATTTTATCAGTCCTAAAATTAAAAAATCCAAGTCATTTATCCTTTATTTATATATAAAATCATTATTCTTTCAGATGCATTAGTAATTCTAGTTCTCAGTTTATTTACTTAGTGTAGGACACGCCATCTAATCACCCAAGTATCTAGAAATATTAAATAGTGCGAGTGGAGTCACAAACAAATATCAGGAATATTATAATAATGATTGAATTCTTAAAACTCTAAATTTAATTATTTTGTGTGCATTTTGGATATTTAAATTACATGTAATAATTATAAAATATTTTAAGAATCGACAATTTAAAACGCTTTCGTATTATACGTTGAAGCACTTATAAGTACATTTCATAGCACCTACAATTCAAATTCATATCACTACAATTTAAATCACATTCACATTATAGTTGAAGCACATATAGAAACATTTCGTAGCACCTACACGTACATTTTGTAGCTCCTACAATTTAAACCACTTTCGCATTATAAAAGTAATCATTACAATATCGCATATACATTGCACACACAATGTATATGTTGTTATTTTTTCATCCATTTTATGAGATTTAAAACAACCAGGAATTGAGTACTTTTTATAAAACTAAAATGGTAGTATATAGGATGAAATGTTCTTATATAGAAGTTCTATCCGTTACCATGAAAACATATCTACCCGCTATTCTGCAAGAAACAAGGATGCTTGAACACGGTTTTAGAATTAAGAAAGATAGTAGGATGGAACCCTACGAATTTGATGTCAGAAATTTGATTCCCTAAACCCGTAGTTGCCAGCACGGGACCCAACTGAAAACGGGGGAGGCCACGAATCTTTTGAGTGTGTAAGGCGTTTGGAAGGACTTGTCAACAGTGATGGTGTATTGTCTGCAAAGTAGTTGCTGATTAGACCTGAATTCATTTACTATAAGCAATGATGAAACATCTCACTTTCTAGATTGACAACTTGTACAATGTACATGTACTAGTTACCACTAGTTGGTGTCATGTATATACCAGCGGCTATTTGTGCATAATAAAGTTCAAAACCCATATATTGTTACAAATAAAAAAACACATATGCAATGTACGAATTAGCCTGTAAGTTTAGCTGATTGAAATATAAGGTTGAATCACTTCATTTGTAAAATATTGTGGCATAGAGGCTTCCCTTAGATAGATGGGTTTGAATATGGATTTGGATCCAGATATGGATTTAATATCATATATATGTATCCAATTCCATTTTTAAAACTTAGATATAGATCTGACCCATACTCGACGGGTCTAAAAAATTGAATCTATATCTGATCCGACGGGTCTAAACCCGCAGGGTTTGAATTGGGTCTCAAACTCATAATAATCCCTGATCAATAACTTTGTAAACATTTTTTTACTTGAATAATCGTTATCTAAAACGATTTTAACACAAATATGGCCTTATAAATAACTAACAATTAAATGTTGGCGGACATCGATAACAAATCACAGTCGAACTAGAACCCAGTGCTAAGCAGAGCCCAATGGCTATTTGGAATTTAATATCATATCCAGTATGGCTGTAAGCCCGTTACCGGAGTGTAATCTATACTGAACTAAATCCAGGCAGATTATGCTAGTGCAGAAAGATTTCTTTTTCTACAAAGAAATTATTTATTTACTATATTACAATTTAAAATACAGTATTTGATATGTTTTGGGGAAAAAACAGTATTTGGTACAATTGTGCATATGAGTTATTTCATTTCATTTCTATTTTTGTTTGTCTTGGAAAGCCTTCCATCCTCTCCTCTTTTTCTTTTTCTTTATTTAAAATAGACCACATCATGGTGGAGTGAAATATATGCACTCACCACACCCTGAAAGCAACTATGTAGTACAATAATCTCCAAGATGGAGTCAATTTGTGAGATTAGGAGGAGAGTCTAAAGTTATGTTTATCTATGAGCCTCCTCCATACACTACGTGTATGATTACAGAAAATTTCCTGAAAATATGAACTGACTAGACATTCTCTGCATCAATGGCGGTAACACCATATCAAAAGGCCGGTAATATCCCATCTAACCAAGTATTGCAAAGAGGGGTCTGAAAGGGTCATGGTTGTAAGCAGCAGCTCTTTTGAAAGATCCCAGCCTGACTTTCCGAATGCATACTGACTACAGTACTGGATCAACATCATAAACAATATGGTCACTCCCTAGAAAGTCTCATTTCTCGCTATACACTATCGTCCTTACTCTGCCGATACAAGATTGTATCATTCCTCGTTATGATCAGGCCGGTAATAGCCTATAATAGGACAATCTAATTTCTTGCGGTGTGGCTCTCTATGACAGTAAGAGATTTTCTAGTTTGTTCACACATTATCAGGGTGTCAGTATGCTGCCCATCAGCAAAATGCAGAGATGTCAAAAGACATATCTACCTATACCGACTACAAATCTGAGTCAGACAGAGTCGCCATAAGGAGAGTTAAAACTTCCCCTGACTCGAATTTCTCCTGTCTACCTATTGACTCAGATTGGAAACCAGCATATTTCCAATCAAAAGACCAGTAAAAAAATACACTGGCAGACAACATACCAAACCAATACTCTAACAAAAAACCAGATCTACCCCATTATTCATATGAAAATCTAATAAGAAATAAATGCAATAAAAAGAAAAAAAAAAGAAAGGATAAACCGATCTATTGAGAGTATCATGGAAGGCACGTGACCTGGGTGGATTACTGGAAGCGCGTGACGAAATGCGCCTGACCGGCGACCGGCGCGCGAGGCACGTGGACGGCGGGTGACCTACACGTGTGGTCGTGGCGGCGCGTGGGAGACTCCTGCGCGTGACCTACACGCGTGGTCGCGGCTGCGCGTGGGAGACTCACGCGCGTGTCCAGCGCGTCTGACGGAGTCTCCCCTATCCCGTGCATATTTCCGGTGGCGCAACGTCTCTCTTTAAACATCTTTCTTGGCCGCCTCCCTTCACCGATTGAAGATCCACCGTGAATTCACCTCCCTCGAGCTCCCTGACGAGAAGGAGCTGAGAAACTGCAAAGTATAGGGACCCGACGTCAGATCCGTAGGTTTCAAACACCACCGGGTGAAATCCGAATCATCGGCGATTCATCGACGACGGGGCAGCCAGGAAGTGGTTCTGGGCGATAAAGGGGGAGGGAAATGTAGTTGTTCGATGTTAGATCGGGTTCCTGGTTTGGGAGTTGGGAAAGGGCGGTTTGGGATATTATTGAGTTAGGGGATGGGGAGGTCACCTCTCCTTAAATTAGAAAACTATCCGAATATGTTTTAAATTTTTGTACTAACTCAAATTAAATATTTCAATGTGAAAAAGAAAGAAACACAAATTAAGTTTAAATTTTCAGTGTATAATATAAAATACATAGTCAGATTAAAGATAAGTTATAGCTTTATAAATTAAAGAAAGGTTTAAGGCAAAATGTTTTAAACTAAACATTTCAGGTGGAGTTGTATGACTTTAGCCCACATGCAAGATGATTAACAATGTGGCTTTACTTTTATTTTTAAACAATTAACCACCATTGGTGGGGGGAATTTATTTGGCACCCCATACCAAAATTAGGCTATGCCTAATGTTTTGTTACAAAATAGGGATCCACCCATAGAAGCATCTAAAATTCTCAAAAAATGAAATTAATAAAAGGTCTACCTAGCTCCATGTGAATATGACGAATCTAATGTTCAAAAAAACTAGAAAAGGGGAGCCGGTTAGTGATCGAGTAAACAAATACCGAAGCACAAATTGGCCACCCTTCGTTTTGAACACTAGAATGCATTCACATGCTAGGAAAAAAGATGTACATGCCCAAAAAAACCATAAAAATGGTTCAAAAAATGGCCATGTGATAGGAAGTGATCTGAATAATTGTTGCCTTCTGGCCTGAGCAGTTTGTAAACTTCTTGCCTGAGCAGCTTGATCCAAAGGCCTGAGCAGATGTCCTGAGCAGGTTCTGAGCAAATGGCCTGAGCAGATAGTCTGAGATGACCTGAAACTTGTATCTGAAGTGAAGCATTCTGTGCACCAATCTGTATGCCAAGTTAAACAAAAAAAGTGAGACTGTTCTAATGTAATTAGGAGATCCTGGCTGTAGGGAGACCTATTCTATCCATATTTATCAATCCTCTGATTTCATGTGGGATTTGACTTTGGTGAAAGGAGGCACTCCTCTGTTCCCGTATACATTATTTGGCAAGGAGGTCTGCAACTCCATTGGCTTCCCGTAAATATGCCTAATTTTAACAGAACAGGTCAGTAAGCCATGAATGTGTGTGCATAGTGTGAAGTGCCTCCACTCACATGAATGTGGATTTTCAATCCCTAAAATGGCCTGTCTGCAATCAGATTCTATTGCCACAAAATGTGATTGAGATTCTTGTGCAGCCAGCAGACCTTGCTTGATTGCAAGCAATTCAGAATGCAAAGGGGAGGTGGCAGTTGTATAAATCATTCTTAAAAGGGATACAGATCCAGTTGAATTTCTAATGATAACACCTATGCCACATCTACCATCAATATAGGAAGCATCTACATTAACCTTTATGCCATTATCAGGGGGTGCCATTTTACAATTTTAACTGCTCTTAGCCTTTTATTCTTGATAAAAGGAATAAGTCTGGCACTGATTAGAAATTGGTTCCTCTCCCTATTACCTGAAATTGGCTTGGCTGTGAATAATAGTGATGTCTGTTTAATTATATTGCTGCAGTTATCAGTGGTAGAGAATTTCTTCTCTTCATAAATGAGTTTATTTCTTCTGATCCATAAATTCCAGAAGGTAATCATTATTGTGGTTCTGATTACCTCATTATGAATTTTGGAAAAGTCCTTATATGATAAGTAGAAACTCAATCTACTTCCTGAATTTCTGATCACTGTAGGAGCCTGTACAAGTAGAGTTCTATGCATATTGTCCATTATCTGTAAGCTACTTGCACATGTATTGAAATAGTGATTCATATAATCAGAGTTGCTGCAAAAAGGGCATTTTGAAGGTAATGAAAAACCAATTTTTTAAAGATTATCATCAAATGGCAATAAATCATTTTTCATTCTCCACAGAAAAATTGCAAATCTTTTTTAGTATTTTGGACTTTCAAACCTGTTGGAAATTTTCATTGATTGTTCCTGTCCCTCTGAGTGATTGATAAGCTGATTTTATGGAGAAATTGGCATCCCATCCTGGTTTCCACACTAGTCTATCTTCATGAGTAGTTGTGTGTTCATGTGCCTGCAACAAAGAAATGATGTTGGTAGCAAAGACATACTCCATTTGGTTAATATAGAAATTATTGCTTGTGAGAAATTGTGAAACTGTCAGATTAGGGAATGGGAGTGAAGGTTCTGTCCATAGATAAAATAGTGCACCAATCCCTAGCCAATTGGCATTCCAGAAGGAGCTCTTTCCTTCTCCACATATAACTTGAGTGTTGTTGTTGGCATGCTCAGTAATACCACAAATTCTCATCCATGTAGGTGAAGTTCTGTATGTTTCTGGCAGATCCCATAGGTGTTTGGTCCACAGTCTGTCATTTTTCTGAAGCTTCCACCACAGCTTGCAAGAAAAAGCTTGCACCACTGCTCTTATATCTCTGAACCCATTTCCATTTTCTTCAGTTGGTAGTGCTAATTTTTCCCATCTAATCCAGCTCCTCTTCTGGCCATATTCTGAGCAGCCCCAGAAAAATCTAGAAGCTAACCTTTCCATTCTTTGTATAATTAGTTTGGGAGGGTTTAGTACTGAGAAAATATGTGTGGGGATGGCTAAAAGTACATAGTTTACCAGTACCAATTTTCCAGCAGGTGAAAGCCACTGGTTTTTCCAGTTAAGTAATGGCTTCTCTATTCTTTCCAGTAGACTGTGGTAATATTTAACCAGATTTCTTCCACTAAAAATAGGGGCTCCCAGATATGTGAAAGGTAAGGTTCCATTTCTCATTCCTAGGATCCTTTTAATTTTTTTCTTTCTGGCTAGCATAGTCAGCGGATGAACATAGAAATCTGATTTTTGGTAGCTAATTTTTTGGCCTGAGACTGATTCATAGGCATGCAAAAAGTGCTTCAGTCTCCTCAGATTTCTGTTATTGCTGTTGATGAAAATTGCAGTATCATCTGCATACATCAGATGAGATACTGGCCTGACATTTCTGGGCATTATAAAACTTGTCAAATACTGCATTGAGAAGAGTCTCTTAATACCTCTAGAAAAATCTTCTGTGACTATATTGTAGAGAAAAGGGGAGATTGGATCCCCCTGCTTGATCCCTCTGCTGGAAGAGAAGAAACCTGAAGCAATTCCATTTACAATTAATGAGAACCAGGCTTGCTGAATGTTTTGCATTATCAGTCTGACAAAAGCTCCATGAAAACCAAATTTTATCATGACTGTGTTGAGGAAGTGCCATGAAACCCTATCAAAAGCCTTCTGCGTGTCTAATTTGATGATGAAGTTTCTATATTTCTGGTTCTTGGGTAATAATCTGGCCATTTCCATCATTTGAAGGATATTGTCTACTATGTCTTTGCCTCTCATAAAACCAGACTGTTCTTCTGATATGATCTTGGGCATAAGCTTTTTCAGTCTTTCCATGAGAATTTTAGAAAAGATTTTGTCCAGGAAATTTGATAGACTTATGGGTCTGAAGTCTCCAAAAATGCTAGGGTTTGGTTTTTTGGGAATCAAGGCTAACCAGGTGCTTGCTATAGCTCTGGGTAGCATAGCTCCTCTCATGAATTCTTCTGCAGCTTGGAGAAGATCCATGTTAATTATGTCCCAGCAACTGGTGTAAAAAGCTCATGAGAAACCATCTGCTCCTGCAGCACTGAAGGCCAAAGGTAGCTCTTTTCAGTTCATCCATTGTGATGATTTGTAGAAGCTCCGTGTTGTCTTCATCTGTTATGAGTTTAGGGATAACCTCTTTGAAGCTTTCTATGTATTGGCCTGAGTGGTCTGCCTCTTCTATATTGTCATTCAGCAAGGCCTCATAGAAAAGTACTGCTTCTTTCTGAATCTCTTCTGCATCAGTCAACCATATTCCTCCACTGTTCTTAATCTTATTGATTTTTGCCTTACACCTTTTTTCTTTTACTGAGTTTTGGAAATACTTGGAATTAGCATCCCCCTCTTGCAGCCACTTTATACTTGCCTTTTGCTTCCAAAAAGTGGTACTCTCTTTTTCAGCTTTGATCAGCAAGGTTCTGCTCTCATTTAGTTCCTGAAGGTCCTGCTCTGAGCTTGATTCCTGATATTTGTCCTCCGGTTCTGCTACCCTGCCTTCTGGTTGTCGTAGGTTTTGGTGTACATTCCCAAAAGTGGCTTTGTTCCAAGCTGATAGCATAGTTTTTAGCCTTTTCAGCTTGTAAACTATGTTATACAGACCATGGTATTGGCTAGATTGCTCCCAGTTACTTCTAACCAGCTCCTTAAATTCTGATCTATGCAACCACATTTCCTGAAATCTGAATGGTTTTGGGGAGTGATGGGTGGAGTTTTGGATTGTAATGAGAAGTGGATTATGGTCTGAGGTTGTTCTGTTTAGGACATGTATAGAGGAGTGTGGGAATTTGGCTATCCAGTCAAGGGTACAAAGTCCTCTATCCAATTTCTGTAACAGTCTATCATGTTTTGTCCTATTGTTGGTCCATGTGAACTGATTCCCTACTGTGAGAATTTCCTGAAACTGCAATGCATCTATAAAACCTCTAAATTCTCTTATGCTGCCTAAAGGGGGTTTGGTTCTGCCCTTTCTTTCCAACACAGATGCCACTGTATTGAAATCTCCTACATACATTGCAGGTTGTTGTGGGAGACTACTTAGATCAGAACATTGTTGTACCCTAGTTGTTCTATTTACACTAGTATAGACAAAAATAGAACACCATGACAGCATATAATTTTTTTCTGTAAACTTGACCTGTATAAACTGGTCAGTTTCTGCTAAAACATCTACACTGAAACAATCCTTGTAAAATAACCAAATTTTTGCAGATGATGCAGATATGCAATGTTGAAAACTTATTTGGTGCTGTAAAGTGCTAATTTCATTATTTTCATGCATTGGTTCGATGACACTTAAAATTGAAACATTATGCAATATAATTAGAGTTCTAAACCTGTCTATAGAGGTTCCAAATTCTCTAATATTCCAAACTAGCATGCTTAATTTGTAACTATCCATTAAAAATATGAAATTTGTTTTTTTGGTCTGAGAATCCTACTAATGCTATGAGTAAGTTTCCTAGGTGATGAAGTTGGAGTTTCTTTACCTGAAGGGGTCACATTAGTTATTGCAGACTCCTAGTGTTCTTCTTTTTGTGGAGTGTTCCCTATGTTAGCTAGGGTCCATCCAGCATGTTCCTGATCTTCCTCAGCATCTTCTGAGCTCCCATCCTGTAATTTATCATCTAACAAATCAAAAGAATTTGACAGTTCTATTGGTTTGTAAGGTATGATTGTGAGATTGTGTGATTTTTGAGATGGAGAAACATAGTGACTGTGTGTGTATGAGTGATTGGAGCTTGTGTGATTGTGGAGCTTTAATAGCTTCTTCTTCTTTGCTATATCCAAATCATCCAAAGAAAAGAGGATACTGGGATCTTTTTTAGTCCATGAAATTGTGCCTCCTTCTGTGGGTTATGTAAGACTATCCTTTTTTCACTTTGCACTGGACCTTCTTTGCCTGAGCTTACTTTCACCCATTTTTCCTTTTGTTGCACTGTGTATCTTGGGGCTTCAGCTTTTCCTTGAGCTTGTTGAGTCTTTTGCTGGTGCTGACTGTGTTGAGGCCTTTGATTCTGTGCTCTCTCTTGCCATTTTTTGTTGAGCTCTGGGTGTAAGAATCTGTAGTTTGCATTCTAATGCCCAAGTTTCCTGCAATGCTGACAGTACAAGGGGAGGCTGTGATACTCAATTTCACAATCATTATGGTCTTCTGGGAATCCTATCTGAATTGATGGCATCAGCTCTTGTGTGATATCAAGTTCCACACACATCTTCAATGTTGATGGCCTTGAAATCATAGAAGTTGCAGTATCCATCTTGATGTATTTGCCTATCTGATTGCCCACATCTTGAATCAGAGAGTTGTTGTAGCAATATAGTGGGATGTCTCTGACCGAGATCCAGATTGGAACCACTGGCGACTCATATTCCGACGAAAAGTCCGGCGACCATTTCAAGATCTTCATCAAGGCTCTAGCCACCGGCCAGTAGGCCTTCAGCCAACACTTCTGTTAGTCTTCCTCCGTGGCGAAGCGTATGAAAACGTGCTTATAATCCAGGGAGCCAATTTGAAATCGGCCAGAAAAACCCATCTCTGAACGCTGCTTGTATGTTGATCATGGAGGGCTTAGCTCTCTGGAACTTGCCAACTAGGGCATTTTGGTAGTGTTTAGACAAGGTCTGCACAGATTTCTTCGAATGCATGCAGGCCGGTTTGCCATTGAAGTTTGTGATGGGTCGGATTTCTGGGTTAGAAGGGAGTGGTGAGTGGATTGTGGGTTGATTTGGGGTTGAAAGCATCTGTGCATAGGTTTTTCCGGCGGCTTGGCCGCTTTTTGGAGGCGGAGCCGCCTCCATTTGTGACCGTTTATGATTGTTATCAGCGAATAAAGTAATTAACGAGAATGTCGGGAGTGGTGTAGTTGGTGGTTTCAGCATTGGTTTGGTGGCGCGTGTTTTCATTCTAGGAGAGAGATGAAATTTTTCGCAAAGACAAAAAAATGAAAACAGCATATATCGTGGCTTTGCCAATATATATCTAGTCGAGTCCCTTATAGGCCCATTACATGGATTTTAGTTTAATTTTAAACTACATTTGCAGATTGGAGAAAAATTCGAAACTTTATAACACGATCTGGTCTAAAGTGCAAAGGATCACCTAATTTAAATTGATTTGAACCGAGGGGGCCTAATAAATATTCAAATAAATGATCGAACCACTAGCAAATGATATTGCATCATTTCGCCATATTGACAAAGATATGATAAACAATATTAAATTGCATTAGTTGAGCAAACTAGTCCGGCATTTTTTCTCAAATTGAACGGGACTTAACCGAAGAAAATTATAAACATTTTGGATAGTAATGGTATGACTAAATTAAATTGAAGTTTATCAAATCATTTTCTTCATAATTTTATTGATCTGAACTGGTACAAAACATATTTAGATAAATAAGGTTTAATATTCATATTACCAAGCAATATTAAAGTTGATTTAATCGAACAAAAATTGTAAAAAGGCCAATTCTCTCCAACTAGACTGAACTGGAATAAAATTTAATGTATTTAAGATGGTATAATATGACTAAATGAAACAGGAATTTATTAAATAATATTTCTTCTTAACTGAACTCACTTAAATTGAATAGTATTAAATTGGTCTAAAAACTATTCACATACTTGACTTGGCTATTGCTTAATTTGATATTCATATGCTTAGAAAATAATATTAAACTGAATAAAATTAAAAATACATCCACTTAAAGTATTTTTTAAAATTAAAACCATACAAGTGGACGAGAGGATTATTCACGACTTCTCAACCATACATAAAACTAATAGAATTACATGATTGAGTTTGGATAAACCCAATAATATACATGAAACCTTTTTGGGGTTACTGGCAATTTGTTGCCCGGAGCCTATATTCCAATCTACTATCGGAACCAAAATAAGATATCAGAGATTTGCCTAAAAATATTACAATAACTATGTCATCTCTTTATCATTGTCGGTAACAGCATGGCTAAAAACTGATTTCCCTTATCTTGCGTATAGACATCACCAAATATAGCATTCTAGAGTTCATAAGAATTCACCATCCCACTTTCTCATAGTCTAAACAGAAAACTCGGTTCTATTATAATAAATACTCTCTACTCTCTACCTGAACCCATTGAGCCCGGTGGCCTCTTGACCACCGGAAGATAGCAAGTTTTCACAAGATTGGACAGCAGAGTAGTATGTAAAGCACACCGAATTATTCTATCTAGCCATAATACTTAATAGGAAAGTTTCATCAAGAGCCTAACTATATATTGCTATAAAGATTTCTCTTATAAGGTGGCATTCTACCGCGCAACATTAAGAAAAAAATCACAAAAATTTAAAAATTGATATATGTAAATTAATATCGGTACTAGAGCAATCCCAACCAATCCTATTCTGATTGGCTGGTGGCCAAATACTAGATAGAGCAAATGTAATCTAACACGATATAACCTTAAAGCCTAATCGGTCTACAAATCTAGTAGCAATATCGCCAATAGTAGTATTCAAAACTACTATGACTTGGATTTCTCATAATTGTACTAACTAGATTGGAATCTAATCAAAGTTTAACTGAGCAAAAGGACCCGTCAGAAAACTAAAATTAGCAGATCACATTCAATCCAATATTTCAGTACAAACATCAATAAACATATACCCGAAAAAGACTGAAAATAAATTAGGGGAAAAAAGAAGTAAAACCACATTCTCAGTCTAATTGTGCCAATTCCAGTACAAATCTGTCCAAATCTGGCCTACCCGAGCCGACCCGACCAGACTGAGCCGACCCAACCGAGCCAACCGAGCGTTGACCGACCATTCATCTCTGCCCTGATCACGGATCTGGCCGCCTTGGTGGCTCTGTCCGTCTCGCAATCGCGCGTCGGAGTTCGGCTCGCCCTGTGCTTTCCGGCCCACTATGTTCTTGACCGGTCTGCTGTTTCTAGCGGCGTCCTGGGCGAGGCTCTGTGTCGGTGCTGCGCGGGGGGCCGTCGGTGCTGCGCGGATCCTGTGTTAACCCCGTGGGTCTGTCGGTGGAGGCGCTCATTATTCGTGGTTGCCGTCGGATCTCGCTTGACATGTCGGTGGAGATCAGATCTCGCCATTGATCGGGCTGTTCAGAAATAGAACAGATCTCGCCGTAGTTATGCCCCTGGACGCGGTTGCGACCCGATCCAGAGGGCCCATCATGTGCTTCGCCGACAGCGTTACCACCGGAGTTGGGGGAGTTTAAGACTTGAGATCAAATACCGAAAATATTGCTTGCCGAAAGAAAAGGGGGTTTCTGGTTTATGGGTTAGGAGGGGAGGTGTAGAAGTTTCTAAGATTGAGAGATGGGAGGGGTGACCAGCTCGACGGCGGGGCGCCGACGGTCACCCTGCTGGATTGTAGATCTGGGATTTGGGAAGGAGAACGGTAGCGAGAGAGAAATGAGGTGACATATAGCACCCACTTAAAGTGTCAAATATATTGTCTGTAACTCCGGTTTATAATCTCTAAAAAATAATTTATATGTTTCATGACTTCTGAAAATAATTTGCATATTTCTTGGGGACATAATTACTAGTACATTTCTATTTTTTGGGGTCCTTAATCCATTAGTTTTATTCTAGTTAGTCTCGAATGCAACGTATAATATTTGTGAAAATTTACATTATAGAATCTTTCATGAATATTTACGGTTTAAACGACACACATGTGTGCAGTTGTTAAAGATTTCTGGTAAGAAGTTGATTGTACAGAGATGCAGATCCATTATTGAATGATTCATGATTTTCATTGTTTGCTAGTTAATATTTGACAATTTGATTCGACTCTCCTTTTTAAAAGACATGGTTTAATTAATATTTAGTTCGATTATTCTTAATAGGATAATTAGATTGATGTTGGTATAATTTTTTTCACATATAATTTTTTTGAACCGCAATAAACATAACATTAAACACAATCGATCTTTTTGATATAATTTATAAAATTGATATGTGATGTGAAAGAATCGAGTCTGACGACTTGATTTCATTAGTTTTTGGTCATGTGTGTATATATTACATGTAATACATAATCCTATACTAATTTAGAGTCATATAATCTGTAACAACAAATATAGAATCAAATCAAATATATATCCGAGATATATTCGATCGTCATGACAACACGCAAGTGTGGAAACAAACGTAGACGATATGTATTGCGGGTAACTGGTGGGGAACATGTACATGTGGAAACAAACGTAGACGATACCTATCGCGAGTTATATGGTGACGTACAAATACGGAAACAAACCAAACAAATGGTAAAGATATGTATTTCGATATATCTGTTGGTCGTTTGCTACTAGAGTTGATTAATTCAACTCTAGACTTCTAATAGGCCCCCTCAAGTTGGAGCGGGAGTGGGATTTGAACGCACGCCCAACTTGAACAAAAGTTTGCGAAACTGATCGGTTCCAAGGGGTTTGGTGAAATCGGCAAGTTGATTGGCGGAAGATATATATTTTGAAGAAATTAAACCAGACAATAACTTTTCGCGAACAAAATAACAATCAAGTTCAATATGTTTTTTACGTTCGTGAAAAATTAGATTTTCAACAATGTGAATGGCTGCTTGATTATCACAATACACTGGTATTGGTTTCGATATTTGAATACCAGGATCGATAAATAAAAATGAAAGTCATTGTAATTCAGCAGTTAGATTGTTCAAAGCCATATATTCGATTTCGGCGGAAGATTTAGATACAGTTGGTTGCTTTTTTGACTTCCAAGAAAGCGGACTAGTACCAAGCATAATAAAGTAACCAGTTGTTGAGCGGCGAGTTATATGACAGCGTGCCCAATTAGAATCTGTATACCCTTGAAGATTTAGTGAACTGGACGAAGATAGAAGGAGTCTATGAGAGAGGGTACTTTTAAGATATCTTACTAGAGTTGATTAATTCAACTCTAGACTTCTAATATAATTAAACATATATATATTTGATCGATGTGATCTTGTATGAGTATCCATAATACTTGATTTGATTTTTCAAGTTAATATTTTGTTCTCGACCTGATTTGCATGTCGTGTATTGTTTTCAATCTGATTTACAGATCGTGTATCCGTTCGCAATTTGTGTCATTCAAAATGTTGAAAATAAATAGATCTTACCCTGGATCTACTAATAATAGGAGGAATAGAAAGAAAAAGAAAGGTAAAACAAGCAACTTAATCCTAAACTGTTGGAATGTAAGCAGCACAAGTGTGCAAGTTTAGGTACACATAGATATCAGAGTATAACTATTATCAAAAGATAAGAGGGAAGAAATGAGGATGATAAGAAGCAAGATGTTTGTTTTGTAAGACTGACCTGGATAGATAGAATTTCAGTGTCCTTTTCTTATTGAATGAATATCATGCAGCCAATCAGCGATGGTGTTCTTGGATGTGAAAAAGATCTTCATGGCAATGTTGTTGGTGGGGTTCCTAATTTATTGTATCCTGCAACTTGTTATTCGTGTCTGATTTATTATGAAAGTGAAAAGAAAGTATTTGTGGCTATTATATTTGGACTTGAGAGTTGAAAAGTTGAAATTTGAAAACCGAATCCATTCGATTTTATCTGAATTAGCAGTGTTTTTCCTTTTCATAATGATGATGTGTACAAGTTTATCGTTTTTGGATCAAAACCATGTATTTGGAATTCATACGACACTTGCACGACTAATATACTCCAGTTGCTAGAAAATAGTCATTTGGACTGTCCAGTCCAGCTGTTAAAACAGTTTTTTAGCAGTTAAAACTGTTTGAAATGTTTGGAACTGCTCAAAATTGTTTGATTATTTTATTATTTATGAATAAATATTTGTATGTTGTTTATATGTAATTAGACAAATTTAATAAACAATCATTGACAACAATTAAAACAATCATTTTAGTAGATGAATTTCAAAACATTTTATTTCTTTTTAAAAAAAATACAAGTCGGATGAAGTCAACTTCTAAAACTGTCTGAAACTGTTTGAACTGCTTAAACTGTTTAAGATGCTTGAAACTGCTAGCTGATAAAATTATTTGAATTAAACTGAACTGAACAGGGATTTAGAACATGATTTTTCAGCGAAAATTTTAATGTAGACACATATATGCAAGATCAGTAGACATTTGTATACCAAGTTAGCTTTTTTCTAGATAAGTTTTCTTGTTCTATAATAACAGTTTAACATTTATCAGGATAATTCTGATATATGTTATATCAAGATAATCCTGACATATGTTATATCAGGCACCAATCAAATAGAGACACATCATTTTAAAGTAATTAATGATTAGATCGCATATTTAATCATTACACAGTATTTAGACATTCAAAAATTATAATTTAATGAATTTATTAAAAAATTATTAATCAATCAAAATATCATAATTATACTAAAAAATTATTCATCAACCAAAACATTATAATTGTACTTGTATCATATTTTTATTGGTGTCTGATATATCGATGCTGGTCAATGTCATGCTGATAATAACTGACTGAAAAAATGTGACAGTGGGAATATGGGTAGCCGGCGGGAATGTTGAATTTTCGACCAACGCAATGACTTCCGTGCTCCAAAAAATTGGCCTTTGGCCTTATTGAGATGTTGAGGCCCTAATAATAAATGGAGTATCCCGTCGATACTTATCCGGTCTGTTTTTGCTGAATACGCTCCCTGTGTTCGGTCTCATCATCTAAGGGTCGCTTTTGAGCGCTAATCGGATAATTATCCTTGAAAAAAATCAACAAGATTGATGGATGATGTTGATGAGTGCAAAAATATGATGTAACAAATCGTATTGAACATTTTTCATGCATTGTGTTTACACGCCTCACACCAATTAATACTCCAAATCATTTGATTGAGTGGTGAACTCGTTAGGGTTAGGTAAAATGACTATCATCCAAATTTAAACGCATATTAAACAAGTCAAACTTCTAGTTAAATTGACGCTAAAGTTCAATTAAATAGAGCTAGAATTTTCTATCCCAAATTTCTTTTAGTTTTTTTAAAAGAAATCTCCATTCATATTTCTGGAAAACGTCCAAAATCATTTGAACAGAAAAAACTGGTCCACTATTCCAAACTGGTGATATGGGCTAAGGCCCATATCCTGGTCCAGCGGATATACTGGTAAAGGAGAAGAAAGGGCTAAGCCCAGCAGTGGTCCTCCCATGACATCATCTATCTTGGACACACCCGGGTGAAGGACCACTTAGCTTAAAACCCTCTCTGATCCGATTCATTATAAATAGAGGAGCGACCAACAGTAATAGGTATGTTTTATCAGACTTAAATACTCTCTGTATTTATTCATATTCTCTCTCCTCTGTAAAAAGCCCTACCTTCATCATCACGCCGGAGCGTCTACCCTCGGGAGACCCCGGGGTCTTTGTTTTGCAGGGTTTAGGTGAGAGATTGGCCGCGGGTTAGGATTCCAGCTTTCCCCCGGATCACCTTGTACCGGAACTGGTATCCCGGAGCTTAATGGTAGCATCACAAACTTTTCTAACCTCGAAATTCTCCTTTACATAGGCAGCTAAGAAGTGAGATAAAATATTGTCATTTCTTGAAATCTAACACGGACTTGAGAAATTCTCTGTTCTTAGTTTGCTCTTCAAGGATGAGATCAAGTTGGCACACGAGATTGGCGGTTGTTCTAATTCTCTTGTTGCTCTGATAAGTCCAAGACAATTTCCTGCAATGGTTACCTCTCCCAGCTCCATCTCACTTGCTAGCTCCAACGCCAAATCCAATGCCATGTCTTCTGCGTATATCAGATCGGAAATCCCTAGGATTGTTTCCCTTTCGCTTTGATAAATTCTCCAACATCTCCGACCGCTATTGTTGCAATACCATCTCTACCATTCCGTATGCCGGCATCAAGATTTACCCTTGTACCTCTCGGCGGGGGCCTTAGTAATGAGTCATCTGAGAGTTCTATTGACGTTCTCTCATGCCACGAGTTAGCCGCTTGAAATATCCGAAGATTTGCGCCTACCGAGACTGTAATATATTATGCTTCAATCTTCTGATCCGTAAAGGTTCGCTTGTTTCTTTGCATCCATAGAGCATTTCATAGCATCAAAACTAGTTCCGCAGTGATTTCGTCCAAGTCGGTTAGGATTTTACGGGACCATAGGTCTCCTCTGTAGAACCGAGAGGCCTAAATTTTTTGTAGTAAGCCAGCCGTCCTCCACATCTTCTTTGCAAAGTCACACTCAAAGAACAGGTGTGTCGTGGTGCCATTATCTTGTTGACATAGTAGGGAGGTCAGTGGGACGTGAAGTGTCCTAGCCCTGAGATTTACACTCGTCGGAAGTGTGTTGGTGAAAAGGCGCAAATCAAAGTGTTTTGATCTCCGAGTAACTTTGAATTTCCAGAACCTGGTCCAAAAACTTCCTCTCTAGAATACGGGCTTCGTCCTGCTGTCCTGTTACTGCATTCCGAGGCTCCACCAACATGTGATACGCAATCAGACTATGTACTTTCCGGTGCTTGAATGGTGCCAGTGCTAGTGGTCTGGTCCGTCGCGGTTTCCCAGCTTCAAGGAGAGAATTTCAACATCCCCCGCATGAAAAAATCGACGCAAAGTATCTTCTTTCCACCATCTAGTGTCCCGATCGATTAGGTCAGCGACACCATTAATATCACTAGGAATTTTGTCTGGATCCCGAATCCTAAAGCCTTCATTCGAGGGGAGCCAAGGGTCGTAGCAAACCCTGGTATTCATCTTTGAGCGTATCTGTTTCCTAGCTCTCTGTCTGATCACCTCCACTCATTTTAATATACTTCTCCATGTTCAGGAAATATCGTTCTCCGGGTAGGCCTTCATTATACTCAAACCAGGATAGTATTTATTCGAAAACACTCTCGAGATTTAAAATGCGGTTCTGTAAGAAAATGCCACGCTTGCTTGCCACGCTTGCTTACCAAGCAGGGCTTTGTTTATTGCTTTGAGGTCTTTAAATCCCAAACCACCATTCCTCTTCCCTTTCGTCATTCTCTCCCAGTCAACCCAGTGGATTTTGCTGTGTATCTGTGTCTCCCCACCAAAATTCCTTATCATGGACTCAATCTCCACCAAACCCTGATCTGAGATCTCAAAACAGTTCATTGAGTAATTAGGGATGGCTTGAATGACTGACTTGATTAGAACCTCATTCCCATCTTTTGACACGATCTTCTCCGTCCATCCATCAATACGCTATCTGATTTTCTCCTTCAAGGATTGGAAGACTTCATTCTTGTTTCTGCCCACTTCCAAACGTAAGCCAAGATACGTTTCGTGGGATTCCACTTCAGGGACTTTCAACAGGGCACAAATCAATTGTCGTGAGACTAAAAAGAAAAAAAGATGAAATCAAATTGAATGTGTAAAAAAAATGGAAAAATAAACACGAATTTTTCACTGTCTGAGTAATGAAGACATCAGAAAAACAAATAAATAGAAAGAGATCATCGAGTCTACATAATTTAGCAAAACAAAGACCTATATAAATTCATATTTCATCTAAACTAAAGGAAAATTAAAGTAAGATCGACAAACAGGTACTAGGTTGGTGAATCGCCTCCGATCAACGCTTGTTGGAAGCACATTTCTGGGATTTTTTTGGGCTACAGGGACAATAAATTTTCATAACTCTCTTTTACTACATTTGCAAAGACTAATCCTACATTACATCCCATGGCTTGGTTTCTCCATTTGTATCTCAAACGATTCTAGACATTTTGCATCGATTCTGAACATTTTTCAAATCTTAAATTGGAAAGCTTCTTATTCAATACTTTCTAAAAATTAAACAGAAACCAAAATATTAACAGAGGAAGAGAAAATCCAGCCCGAGCCAGACCTAGCCATTGTTGCACCCATTAATCGACCCGCAATTGGCCGCTTTGACCCGCGGACCAGCATCAGAAATGCCTCCGCACATGAATTCTCTAGCAAACAAAAATTAGCCTAATCTAATGCTAATTAATTCTCCAATTTCTCATAGAACTTGGGCTATTAATTTGCACATCCAGAGTGAGGCATCAAATACCATGGAAATCATCTATGAGAATTCCAAAAAATATTGCATTCTAAGAAATCAAACACTTGTTCAATAGACAAGAAGATAATATGGAACAATACTTACCCATAATAATTGTAAAAATAAAAAAGGAAAATATTTACTCAGCTTTTGGATTGTACTCCGGCTGCGCAAAGGTTTGGGTTGGAGAAGGGAGAGGAAGGGGGGGAAAGAAAAGATCATAATATTGTTGCTCTTTTGGTTAACCTTTGTACTCATCATTTTGTAGAATATATATACCGATGATGTGCGCAAATTTTTAAGTTGTTTTGATGCTTAATTTCTCATAAATGAGGTATCAATTTTCTTAGTAGTAGTACGTGCTGGATTATGTCATAAGTTATACTTACTTTACATTTAGTTAATTATCAATATTTCTAAATAAGTGTTGCTCTCGGTCACAGTTTAAACTGCATAAATAGACTGCCGTGAATTGATTGTAAATATAAACTATGTCTATGATTCGATTTTTTAGATGTTCTATTTATGCTTCTTGAACTGAGACTATAATCTCAGTTCAATTAGGATAATCAGTTATCCTTATTTGCTTTTGATTCTGTCAGTTTAATTAGGATAATTAGGTTTTGGTATACATGTTTTGATAGTCATGAACATATCATTGTACTTAAAATAAAATTGGTTGTATAACTTTTCACCAGGTACAATATAGCTTTCTAAATAGTAAATGCCAGGTAATAATAATATCGGATATTCACACAATACTTACTATCTATTTATTAAAAAATAATAAAAAGTTTGAAAACTTGAACACTGAGGGAGGGAATTAGGGTTGCAGAAAAAAAAAGATCAAGAGTGGAATCTTCACATAATAATTTTATAAAGACTAAAATTACTATATAAATGATTAAAATTAGTAATAAAATCAGAGATAAACTTATCTTATCTTATGATTACACACCGCAGAAGTTCTCTTCACACACATCTACTTCTCTTTTATTTGTGTCCAAAAAAGTCAAGATGCATTTCGTTTTCTTTTTCTGAATTTTGAAGGCACATTAATGATATTACATTACGCAATAATGAACATGGTTCAACTCCCACGTCTCAACTCATGGTGGTTGTACAAACTCAGAAGACAGCTTGCAAACCCTAAATAATTAGCTCTACAATATTATTATTTTTTAAAACTCAGGAATTTATATTTCTGGTAATTTAAATGATTTTGGAGGCGTCTGAATTGGGATTTGTTATGGATTTTGATGACCAAATGCTGCCTTCATAATTTCCTGAGAGAAAAAAAGTCCATGCTCTAATGTTGTTGGGAACAATTTTCTGCATTCTAACTCCCAACAAATTAACTAACACTTTTGATCTTAAATTCCAGTGTGTAATGAAGAAACGAATGGTATATTAACTATATATTAAGGCAACCACCGCTTTTAAATTCATATCAAGTTAACTCGTCAACTTATTCAACTGGATTTTAGTTCGCTTCATTTATATAATTTAAACGATGCAGTCGATAGAGTCAGTGACGGAATTAGAATAGGGCGAGAGAGGTCGGTCGCTCTCTTCAAAATCTAGCCACCAAATGATTACTGTATTTAATTTCCTATGAGATTTGTGTGTAGTCGGAATTTTTTTCATTACTGTACATATCGCCTTCCATAAAAATATCTCTGATTCCGTTATTGGACAGAGCATCATCTCAATCGACTTATTTAGGAGAAAATATTTGGAAAAATAACTTTTAACTTTGAACTTGTAACTATGTCGACCCGACATACAATTTTATGCTTAACCTTGTCACTCTCAATAAACATCAGTATTTAAATTTTTTAATTATTTATTGTAAATTATGATGAAAATTGCATTGGCAATTACAAATTGCATAAGAAATGGATTGGTTAATGAGATCTTAGCTAGAAACTGCGTATTAGGTGGACCTAATGCCATTATTAAAAAACTAAATAAGTCAAGAGATTATGTCATTTCACATTTTCTGATTGCGAGTCATTAACGAACTGCTTGATTTCTCTATTTCTTTCAAAGTGAGATTTTTCCGCCCGTATTAGTTATTTACGGTATAAATCCAGTTTAAAATGGTCATGATGATGACGATTCAAAGTCTTTTATTTTATATTTTGACGTGCCTTTTTATTTATTTATTTGTTTATGATTATTATTATAACCGACTGAAAAAGACTTTGGAAATGGGTCGGCTAGCTGCCCCATTTGTCCCTTCAATACTATTCTTTTGGATAAGCCATGCATGCCCTCCAAATATTTCAATTTTTTTAAAATTTTATTTGATAAGTATTTCAAACAAACTATATAAGCTGTACGCGTATTTTTTCCAATTCTATTAATATACATTACGATGAAATTATATTTATAATAATTTAATATATAAAAATAGTTTTATTATTTCATTTCATCCTATTAGATCGATTTAATTTCATTGAATGTCGCAGTCATGCACGCGCATATAAAATCTGATCATTATGGTCTCATAACTGTTACAACTATTAAGAAACATGTTAATTTTGTTATTTCAATGAAAATTGGTAAGTATTCATAATATATTTAATTGAATAAAATATGATTCTATCATTCGTATCTAATATTTCCAAACTTAATGAAAACAAAGCGAACACATTCCAACAATAAAACTTGCGCTACAGATCAGAAGAGACTCAAAATAGGCAAGCAAGAGGTGGTAAAAAGAATTGATGATAGAATAACATGTGACCTGTGAATAATCATAAATCGGCGCGTTGCAGTCATGGTCATGAAAATCGGCACAAAAGAGGAAGATGGGCTAACGACCGTGCACCGGATGTGTACATGATGACCCAGTTTTTCTAGGTATAGCAAGCACGGAGGACAAAACAGGGTGGAGACAGAAATTGGAGATCGGGAAACTGAAAATCGCACCTGAACCGACCGAGTTTTGAGCGATTCGCCCTTATATAATAGCGTAGATATCAAATTTTATATTAGTATCAGACATATTTAGTGGAGGATTAATTGCTCTTAGTGGGTGTCACACTCATCCCAACTATAGTAAACCACTAGATTACCGTTCTATTTCTACTGGAAACCGGCCTACAATTACTTTAAATGAAAGCTAATAATAAAGGGAAAATGAACTTGTCTATTATAATTGTCTTTTTGAAGAACCATTTAGCAAAATTTGGTCTATCTTTCTATTGTTTGGGAGTAGAGAACGTTTTATGAATCACACAAGTCGGGTAAGTGCCATTAATTAAGATTAACAAAGTCTTGTTAGGCTAATCTAAACTACTACTGATTATGACATTTAGATGCCTTCTGAAATTAAGTGTGAACAATTAAATGTGCTCCATTTATTTTTAGAGTTTTCATCTTTTAAGACACGCAATATGGCACTGAAGAATCGACCAGGTGTTGGATCGATTCATGGAATATATATCTAAAAAACAGTTTTATTTATAGTGGATTTTACTGGTCGTGATTCCATTTGTAAACGGTATTATCTAAATAGTTTTGCGGTTGTAGCATATTCATATGTGCTTAGTATAGTAATTGATGGTATGAGAATCTTTTATTTCCCAAGCAATTTCGATGATTTTCTGATTAGTAAATTAATATAATTGGATCTAAACCAATGTCCAATAATATCGATTAAGAAGACGCACATTGTGTTCACTGCTTCATAGCCCAAGACTCGAGTCTCGGCAGCAACAGTATGAAAATTTTTTTACTTGTAAGATTTCTTGTGCGCATTGAGACAAATAACACTTAATATATTCGGACTCTGTGTTACCATGAATTACTTGTCTGTCAAGGCATCTGGCGTGGGTTCCCTTATATCAAGGCATGTGGCGTCTGAAGGGTGGACTAGCGAATCGCCTTTTCATGATTAAAGAGGCAAGCAACAATCACGGACTCTTTGCTTTAGACCAAGTCCAACAGTTTCTCCATTCACATTCTCCATAATAGGAAAGCAAACTTCATATTCCCTATATTGTTTTGCCTCAACTCCAACAGTTTCTCCATTTTTCATTCCCTAAAATTTATTACTAACATTTAATACTACATATTTATCCAACTTTCTTCTATTTTTAAAGTCATATATTTAATAAATTCAAATAATAATGAACAAACAAATAATAAACTTATAATAAAAGTTATAATAACATTTCATATTTGACATTACTTACTCCATAATATAAAATTATAAAAATATATTTTATAAAAATAACACATTACGAATTATAATAGTATTATGAATAATTAGACTCATCTATTTTTAATTATTTATTACAAGTTATTTTGTTTCAATCATTAAAATAATATGTTTGGCAAAAGAAAATTTTAGTTTAGACATTATGACTTATAAATAAACGTCAAAATAAATATATTTATGAATTTAAAATTTAGTAAATTTATATTTAAAAATAAATTATATTTGATTATTAAATATCAATAGATATGTACATGTAAAAATAGTCATATGAGATCTTATTACAATCGTCTTTATGCATATTTTTAAAATATATATTTTTGATAAAATTTTATTGTAATTATTTTGAGATATTATCATTTGAAATTATTGAAAACAAACAATTAATGAATGAAATAACAAAAAGCAATGCAAGTTGCATTAAATTTTGCTTCTCCAAATCTTCTCCCTCATTCTCTAAATTTGGATAAGCAAATTTTCTCTCTCTTCAATTTTCATACTATGGAGAATCTGTTATTATACCAAAACTGTTGTACTTGCTCTTAGTTACCCATTAAACTATATAATGGATCATTATTATGATTTTAAAACATCAGTGTCATTAGTACGTATTGTGATTTTTAAGAATGCATGGATGCTATATTTGCTGTCTACATTTTTACGGTACGAATAGGACAGGAGTGATGCCTACGTCTTCCGAAACTGTTATTTTTCTCCTATCCAAATAAGAAATCCACTGTTTTAGACTTTGTCAAAAGTTTTGGTAAAATTCTGCTTATTATTTTAATAGTTGAACATTTTTTTTCAGCTGAAATAATAGATTTTCAACACACATATTTGGGAGATTTCAACTCTTTCATCTAATTTCGATTAATCTTAGCCCACTAGTGTTGAGATTTTTTAAATTATATAGTAATGGTAGCAGCAGCATTATTTATAAAAATAAATATGTTGGTGAGTTTAATGTAAATTCAAGGTTTCATGATTCGCATGTGGAGGTCCAAATTTAATAAACCGCCAAAATGAGCAGATAACAGCTTGACGTACTTTTAAGAAAAGATCCAATTGATAACACGAGTAAAATTAATTCCAAATAACGGTGCAATTAAACTGATTTTTATGAGATTTAACCACTAATTTTCTGGGGTCCATTTACTCAACTATCAGCTCTGGCTCCCAATTTCATTTTTTGGACAAACCTCGTGGCGGAGCATGATCAACTTGCGGTTCAAAAATGTATTTGATTGGACAATGGTTTAATTTGATCATGAACTATATTTAATTTTATTTTGTATAAGATTCTGGCATTTTAGGTATTTTTCAAGTAAGACGTCCAAGTATTCTGTAACGAGTAGTTTGATAATTAAACTACAAATGTGATAAGTTCATAGTTCATACTGCGGGAAATCGTCAGAGAAGAATTCTTTGATATTTTATAAAAAAATATAATCTAAGTTAATTAATAGTTACTGAATAATAAGTATGCTTTTGTCATGTTCTTACTTGACAATTTCGAGATGAGGCCCGCAATGAAAAAAATGAGAATTAAATTCGTGCAACTTTTTACCAATTTCGAGATGAAAGATACATGTATTACCAAAGTATATAATAATAATATTTTTTGTTTTGATGACCATGGTAATTTTAGCATATTCAAATCTATAAAAAAACGAAGCATAATTTTTTTTTTTTTTTTTCATTCCTTCCTTCCGACCTGCATGCTTAGTTGTTGCGTAAATTCAATAGAGCAGTTGAGTCTCCAGAAAGTGTTTGAATTGTTAGATTTATGGTCACTCTATCCGTTGAAAAAACGAAATATAACAGTAAAAATTTATTAGACGTGCATGGCCAGTTGGTCACGCAATCTGTAATTCTATACTGGTAGCATCAAGGAAAGTATTAATTACTATTTGACGCTGTCAAACCCATAAAAGACGGTTTAATAGAGTATGCGTGTGAGTGCAATGATCAAGAATAATGCCACAAAACAATTTTTTTAATATCCTAATTATCAAACAGATGGACAGAAATGAACTAACTAAAAAAATACTGAAATAAATTATTTAAATAAAAAATTTGTACTAGTCATGATCTAAATTTTACATCAGAAATGAACTGAACTTAAAATAGAAGAAACATATGAATTATGAAATATATGAATTTACGAAGAAACAGCACAACAGATAAAGGCGTGTGTATAATTTCTACTTATTTTGTTAATTATATATACCTGAAAAATTAAAAATTAAATAAAAAATACAAAAGCTTTCTTTTTTTAATTAATAAAGGGTTTTTTTGTTTGTATATTTATTTGTATAACATGTTACGTACCGCTTAATTTGTCTTTCCCCAACAAAAAACATAAAAAATTGGTAGTCTATGACAGAAAAAGAAGCCGTAGCAGAAAAGAAAGAAATATATATAGACGTGTGAAATGCTTTGGGGAAACCTTGTCATAATTTTTGTGTCCGTGATTTTTATAATTTGAAAGATTTATTAGATTATTCATGAGATCGATTTGTTAAAAATAATACGAATACGTGTATATGCAAATATAAATCATTGACATAATTGTGAGCTATTATTAATTACTTGCAACCAATCATTGATTCATTACCATGACTTCATTGAGCACGAAACTCTTGTTCAAACTTTAAATTTATGATTTATAGATGTTCAAAGTATTAAATTAAATATTGATCACACTTATTCTTGTGTAGAATATTGGGAAAGTATCACATAAACGTCAAGAGAAAAACAAAAATAAAGAGAAAGCGACCAATAAACATTAAGAGAAAAACAAAAATATAGAGATTTACGTGGTTCACCAACGATTGACTATATCAATGGAAAGGAGATATATTGCATTAGATAGTTACCAAAATTACAGATGTTTGTATCATACAATGTCCAGAGGATCATGAATAAGTTACAGTAAACTAAATACTAAGTAATGGATTCGAAAATACATTTTCGACCCAAGTAATCAACGTCCAATAAATGGATAATCCATATCGGGTCCGGACGTCTCGGCCTCCGGACCCCATAGTCATGGTGCACTCCACCCTACACATTGACTTTGGTGATACCAGGCCCAGGCCCAACTACCCAGTAGTAGTATTGGCTCGGCCCGCTACGAGGAAAAGGTAGTTTGGCAGTTTCCGGGTTCGTACAACTCGGATAGAGACAGATATACTAGAGGACACACGGAGCATGGACCACACGGAGAGCATGTGTTACTGTATAAGTAGTGCTCCTCAGCGCTATTCCAAGTAAGTATCTTCTCATTATTCAAGTGATTACCCCTTTTCTCTCCCGAGATCCATCTTTCATCATCACGCCGGAGGGTCTAGCCTCGGGTACCTCCCGGGGCTCTGTCTTGCAGGGCCAAGTATTGGATCAGGGACCAGGGGACCATCCAGACCGATCAGGCGGGCAGCATCAAGTTGGCACGCCCAGTGGGACACGATCTTTGTTCACAAAACGCATTAAGATGCCGCCTCGAGGTCGGCCGCCGCGAAGAGGTAGAGGAGGGAGAAGGCCTAAAGTGGTTGAGGAGGATCTCACCCTACGCCAGATGAGGGATCGAGCGCGCAAGGGGAAGGCTCCGGCGCATCCGGATCCAGAAACCTCTGAAGGGGAGTCAGAGCCGGAGGAAGAAAGGGAGCCGGGAATGACGCAGGACGACCGTGACCGGAGGGAGTTTGCTGCTACTCAGGAAGAGGAGTATCGTCGCTGGTTGGCGGCAAAGCAAGGACCGGGATCGGGAATGCAACCGACTGGGGAAGGACAGTTGAACCCTCCGAGGACCGAGGACCGGGTACCTCCGGTTCAGCCAAGGCCAGGACCTAATCCGGCCCCGTTGGTGCCTCCTACGGGGTTACCTCCTTTGGCTGCGGAGGTGGTCAGCCGAGGACCTCCTGTCGTTCCTGGGCAGGAGAATCCTCGGCCTCCAGTTGTGATAGATCTGGAGAGGCATGCTGTGAGCATAGGGCAACCAGGTGGTATCGGGCCGGGGTATGGTCAAGGCGGGGGCCATCCCGGATATGGAGCTCCAGGATACGGGACGTCTCAACCCGGGTATCAGGGGTACCCCCGGCACCCGGAGGATATTATGCTCAACCCACTGGAGTCTCGGGGGGCTGGGCTCCCGGGATTCAAGGGCCAGTATGGATGCAGAACCAAGTACCGATGACGGGGTATGCCATGTCCCAACCAGCCCCGGTCGCAGGAACCTATGGGATGTACCCGGTGGTGGTGGACCGGGCTCCGGCGGCTCCAAACTCGGTGGAGGAGAGGTTGGACCGGTTCATAGGAAGGAACGGAAGAAGGCCTACCTCCCCCTGGATAGGGTACATCAGCACTTTTCCCTGGCCGGTGGGAATGAGGGTCCCGGAAGGGGTGCCGACCTACAACGGAGAGACGGATCCGGAGGAGTTCGTCAGAACGTACCATAATGTCATGGGGACACGTGACATCCGGGAGGAGCTTATGTGCAAGCTGGTGAGCTCGTATCTGAGGGGAAGTTGTTTGTCGTGGTTTGAAGCCCAACCCCCGGAGAGTTTTAGAAATTACTATGATTTCTCAAGGGTTTTGATGCACATATATGAGACCAAACGAAAGAAGTACCTTCCTTTGGCCGAAGTGGCTTACAGTCGACAGGCGGCAAAGGAGGATGTCCGGGGTTTCCACAGGAGATACATGGACGATTCCATGAAGGTGATTGATAGAGATGCTCAAGTGAAGGCCCTGATCGCAGGATTCATTGCAGGGTTAAGAGATGAGGTGTTATGGGCGAAGCTTATGGAGAATATCCCGACCACTTTTCATCAGCTGGACTTTGAGGTGGAGATGTATTGCTCGCTGCTGGAAGGGAGCAAGAAGAGAAAGGAGGAAAGGTACTTCGAGGACAGGGGGATTGGAAAGGGTGATAAGACTCGAGCTACTGATCCTGGAAGGAGGGATGTAGTTCAGGCCCCAGCGAGACCGAGGGTTGACCCCCCTCAGGCTGAAACGTTTACTCCTTTAACCAAGACCAAATCGGAGATCCTGACCATCCACCGGAACCTGTTTCAAGACCCGGTCCCAATACCGGGGAATCCGACACCGGCAAACGCTGCCAAATATTATGCGTTCCACAAGTCTAATGGACACACAACAGAGGGTTGCCGAAGTTTGAGGGTAGAGATTGAAAAGCTGATCGAGAGGGGACAGTTGAGAGACTGTGTGAGTCAGGAGAACCAGCGTCCAGCAGCCGGGCAGCAGGCAGGGGCTGGAAGGAAGAAGAATTAGAGGAATAGGCCGCAGAATGATAACCAGCGAGGGGCTCCCGCACCGGCTGCCCAGCCGGGGGCAGTGGCTCTAGTTATGGCCCCGAAACCGGTTAATCAGGTCCCTCCTCGGATGATAAATGTGATACACGGAGAAGTAGGTGACGGGCCCCAGTCCCATGCAGCAGCCAAAGCCCGGAGTCGGTATGTGCCGGCTGGGAAGGACAAAGAAAAGAGACTATGCCCAACGGAGGTCATCACCTTCTCGGACGAGGATCCAGTGCCCAATTTAACGCCCCATACGGATCCGATGGTGATTACGGCGGAGATAGAAGGATTTACAGTCAAGCGAGTGTTCATTGATGACGGAAGTAGTGTGGAGATCATGTTTGCTTCTTGCTTCGACCAGCTGGGGATCGGGCGCCACAATCTTCGCCCGAGTACCTCTCCGTTGTCAGGTTTCACGGGTCGGACGGAACATCCTTTGGGGGTTGTGTCCTTAACAGTGGCGGTGGTAGATGACCTTGACAGGAACAAGAAGACCTCGGTTCGATGCAATTTTGCGGTCATAGACGCCTCGTCTCCCTATAACATCATCATTGGGCGACCATGGATGGCTCAGGCTAGGGCCATTTGCTCGACGTACCATTTAACCATGAATTTCCCAACCAGTCAGGGGGTGGCGACGGTTCGGGGAAGTCAGTCTACAGCCAGGAGTTGCATGCTCATGGCTCTTCAGGAAGCTAGGAAGGCCCCGGTCAGGGCAGTGCAGGGAGAAGTAGGGCCGGGAGATGTGGAGGACATGCAGGTCGGGAGCCGAGGCACAATCAAGGTCGGGAAAAAGATGCCAGTCGATGTAAAGGAACAGTTATGATCCCTGCTTTCGAAGTATGAGGATGTGTTCGCATGGGAAGAAAAGGACTTCACTGGCGTACCCCCGGAGTTAGCTTTCCATAAGGTGAATGTATACCCGGAGTTGAAGCCAATCCGGCAGAAGAAGAGGGCCCTGGCAGGAGATAGGGCCGAGGTGGTGAAACAGGAGGTGCTGAAGTTGCTGGAGGCCGTGTTGTGGAGGAAATTATATACCCGAAATGGCTAGCTAACCCGGTACTGGTGAAAAAGCAAAACGGGTCCTTGAGGATGTGCATCGACTTCACCGACCTAAACAAGTGTTGCCCGAAAGATAGTTACCCCTTTCCCCAGTCGACCGGTTAGTGGAAGCCATCACCGGGTACGAGGCCCTGGCTTTCTTTGATGCATACCGGGGTTATCATCAGATTCAAATGGCAGAAGAGGACAAACCAAAGACGGCCTTCATCACAGAGTTTGGGACCTATTGCTACAGACGAATGCCATTCGGCTTGAAGAACGCGGGGGCAACATACCAACGGATGGCAGATGCGATATTTCGGGATCAGTTGGGCCGAAGCATGGAACTATATGTTGATGACATGGTGGTAAAGAGCAGGAGCTACCCAGGTTTCTTAAAAGACTTGGAGGAGATGTTCGGAATTTTGAGAAAAGTTAACTTGAAGTTGAATCCCGAAAAGAGTGTGGTAGGAGTCGGGGCCGGGAAGTTCCTTGGCTACATGGTGTCTAGTCGAGGAATAGACGTCAACCCGGAGAAGGTGGAGGCGATAACCCGGATGCAGTCGCCGAAGAATGTGAAGGAGGTGCAGAAGCTAATGGTTTCCCTGGCAGCCTTGAGTCGCTTTCTGTCAAAAGGCGCGGAGAGGCAACTTCCTTTTTTCAACATCCTAAGGAAGACAAAGAAGTTCGAGTGGACTGAGGAGTGTGAGAAAGCATTCGAGGATCTGAAGGAACATTTAAGCAGACTCCCGACCCTCTCGAAGCCGAGGGAGGGGGAGGATTTGATTTTATACCTGTCCGCGTCTACATCGGCTGTCAGTGCTGTGCTAGTCCGAGAGGATGACGGGAGGCAGTGTCCGGTATACTTTGTCAGCCGGGCATTACAAGGTCCGGATACTCGGTATACAAGCTTAGAGCAGCTGGTATTGGCGCTGGTTTATGCATCAAAACGGTTGCGCCCGTATTTCCAGGCCCACCCGATCGTGGTCCTGACCAACCACCCCCTGAAGGAGGTGATGCTTAAGCCCGAGGCATCGGGTCGTTTGATGAAGTGGGCCATAGAATTGAGGGAGCATGAGATAACTTATCAGCCAAGGAAAGCCATCAAGGGCCAGGCAATGGCGGATTTCTTGACAGAAATGGTCGGCCCGGACGCGCCTACCGAGGATCCCTCAACCCCGAGGTGGACACTGCATGTGGACGGGTCAGCTCATGCGGGAGGCAGCGGAGCCGGGGTGTTGCTGACATCCCCAGAAGGAGAGAAGTACCACTATGCGCTGCATTTTGACTTCAAAACTACAAACAACGAGGTAGAGTATGAGGCGTTGGTGGCAGGACTCAAGCTGGCCCGGGAGTTGAAGATAGGAACGATCTAGGCCTTCAGTGACTCGCAGATTGTAGTGCAGCAGGTCAACGGGGAGTATGAAGCAAAGGAGCGAAGTTTGCAGAGGTACCTGGAGCTGGTCCAGCCCATGATCCGGCAGTTCGACAGTTTCAGTCTTGAGCAGGTGCCGAGAGAGCAGAATGAGAAAGTCGACGCTTTGAGTAAACTGGCATATTCGAAGTTGCGGCCAGGGCAGAAAACACCTCTCAGAAGGGATACACTGGAGAGGAGAAGTTACGAGCAGAGTGATGAGATCCTGGCAGTAAAAGCAGTACATGAGGACTCCTGGATGGCGCCGATCCGGGCATACCTTCTGACCGGGAAGGCCCCGGTCGACCGGGTGGTGGCCAGGAAAATCCGAGTCAAGGCGCCGAAGTATACATTACAGGAGGGCATCTTGTACAAAAGAGGTTATCTCCAGCCGTTGCTGAAGTGTGTGGAACGACAGGAGGGCAAGTATCTGGTCCGAGAAGTTCATGAAGGTCTGAATGGCAGTCATCAGGGAGCCAGAACAGTGGCCAGGAAAATCTTACGGATGGGGTATTACTGGCCCACCATGTTTGAGGACTCGCAGGACAGGGTTCGCTCGTGCCTTCAATGTCAAAAGTTCGCGCCGCTAGTACACATACCCAGGGAAGAGATGATGGGGATAACAGGTGCCTGACCTTTCAGCAGATGGGGACTGGATCTGGTCGGACCCTTTCCCACTGCTCCTGACAGTTTGAAGTACCTGATTGTGGCTATCGATTACTTTACTAAGTGGGTGGAAGCCGAACCTTTGACCAACATCCGGGGAACTACTTGTGTGAAGTTTTGCTGGAGGAACATAGTTTGCCGGTTTGGAGTGCCGAGAGCTATAGTAACCGACAACGGAGCGCAATTTGAAAATGACCCTTTCAAATCCTGGTGCGTGAAGTATGGGATAAGCCAGAAGCTCACGTCAGTTTATCATCCACAAGCTAATGGTCAGGTGGAAGTGACGAACCGGACGATCGTGAGCGGGATTAAGGCCCGGCTCCAGGGAGCGAAGGGGAACTGGGTACACGAGCTCCCGAGCGTTCTATGGGCTCATCGGACTACGGAAAGCTCGGCAAATGGGGAGTCCTCTTACAGCCTGACGTATGATCGGAGGCAGTGATTCCGGCTGAGATCGGCGTTCCAAGTCTTCGGACGGCCGAGCCGGTTCCTGAGGAGAAGAATGAAGAAGAGAGCAGGACGAATTTAGACCTGCTGGAGGAAAGGAGAGAGAAAGCGGCCTTGCATGAGGCTAAAGTAAAGGAGAAAGTTAAGAAATATCATGACAGGAAGGTGAAGAAGGAGCAATTCAAGATAGGCGACAGGGTAATGAGGCGAAACGACAAGAGTCACCAGGGGCCGGAGGGCAAGCTGGCACCCAACTGGGAAGGGCCGTACCGGGTGATAGAAGCCCACCCGGGCGGGAGTTATGTGCTAGAGGATTCAACGGGGAAGGGAGTCCCCCGAAGATGGAACATAGCAAACCTCAGACGGTTCTATGGTTAGTCTCTGGCACCAGATGCCTAGATAGAGTAGCCTGTGGCACTAGATGCCTAGGTAGGATAGCCTCTGGCACTAGATGCCTAGGTAAAAATCACTCCGGGCTTCGGATGCCCGAGAGCGAAGCCCCGAGATCGGACGACCGAGGGTAGGTAGGAGGACCTTCTGGTGCTGGACGCCTAGGGAATTTTTGTAACATGGGCAGGCCCCCTTTTGGTCGGTTTAAGTGAATGGAACGAACGCATTATTATAAGTATGAAATTGAAAGATTTGTAAAATAAAAATTATTATACATGTCTAGAATACAACGAATTATGGTTATGCAGAAGGGAGATCTATCCTATCTACGGGCCCCGGACGTAGAGGCCTCGCCGGGAGGAATTCCTCGGGTCTCGCGCCTGCTTCTTTGAACAGCCTGTTCTAACATCTGCTGCTTCTCATCCTGATCTCGTGGGAGGTCCGGATTGTCACTTCAACCACCCTCCGGCTCAGCTGCTGTTTCGGAAGTAAGGACGGGAACCCTTCTGGAAGCACCTGGGTCCCCTATTCGGACAGGGGTTTGTCTTGCTCGTGACCTGGCTGGATTGCTCCCAGTTGCCGCAGCTTTTTGTTTTCCTTTTCGGTCGTTTCGGGCCGGTTGCGAACCGGAGGCAGAGGAAGGACCAGGTGGATGACCAACAGTGGGGGTATTCTCCTGAGCAGGAAATCGAGTGCGGAATCTGGCGGCGACGGCCCGAAGCCTGGCCAGGCGCCGCTCAGAAGCCTCAAGATCCAGAAGCTCAGGAGCGTGCTCATAACGCTCATAGGCCAGATCGACATCCTCCAGTGGAGGTATCTGAGATAAAGAGGGAGGAACTACTATTCTGTTCAGAATGTTTTTCCTCCAGTCCACAGCTGCTTGGTAGGCTGCCGCCCAGACGCCAGAGATTCTCTCGAAACTCTCAATCCATTCGATAAGGTCATCAACTGCCCGGGGAACATCGGTCAGCAGGGGAATTTCGACTGCCCCCTGACGTAATCCCAGTAGATGATAGGACAGATGAACCATTACTAGTTGCTGTTGCAGAGTCCGGTTTCTAGTTGCCAGCTTCTCGTTTTCTACTTTGAGTTTGGTGGCGTGTTGTCGAAGCTTGGTCTGGTTCTGCATCCTCATTCACTTGGTATAGTACAGCCGAACGTCGTGCCACACCTCATCCAATTCCTTTTGGATCCGGAGTTGAAAATTTCGATGATGGGCCTCCTGCTCTGATAGGACTTGGTCGAATTCGAGGACCTTGTCGATGCTTTCGAAAGAAAGCCTGTAACACTTTGGCAGAGACCCGAAGTCCTCTTGGATTTGAAGCAGGCATGTGATCAAGCAGTCGACGTCAGGAAATTCGGAGATCATGGGGGCAAGCCCCCCCTCGGATAAGATATCAGTCAGGCTCGGACAGCCAGTTCCAGCCGGTACCGGGGAAGGAGCCGGGGGGCTGAAGATTGTAGATGGCTCCTAGTCACGATAAAATCAAGTTAGGATAAATATCTAAGGACGAAAAAAAAATGGGAGGAGGAACGAGACAGGAACAAGTGAGAGTAAAGAAAATGTTCTTTATTGATAAAAAAAGATCCGAGCAGAAGGATACAAGAATAAAAAAGCAAAAAGGGCAAAAATCTAACTAACATACTCGAGAGCTCCTTCTCCTTGATCATCCCAGCCACCACTGCTGTCGCTACCTGAATCATCCCCGGAAAAAACCAGATCTGGAGAAAGGGGAGGCTCGGCCGTCCCTGGGTCCTCTGGGCCAACCTTCAGAGAGGAAGAGGACTCAGCTTCAAGGTCCTTCGGATTGAACAAGCCCCTGTAATGCCCATATATGGTACAATACGGGGTGAACTTCTCATCTTCGGGCAAGTTAGATCCGGAGACTGGAGCAGGAGGAAGGGGGCCGGGAAGCCGAACCACATCGGTGGACCAGCCTCGGACGTCTTCTGTCGACATCTGTTTCTCCCGCAGAGCTTCCCACAGCTTGGGGGAGAGGCCTTTCATACCACCTTTCTGAAGAGTGTTTACCAGGTACAGCTGCTGGTCCTCGGCATTCGGATTATACCATTGCTTCTTGAACGAAGCCCTGATCGAAAGAGGGAACCAACCCCGGACCTGCATATAAGTATTGTGGCATTGATGGGCGTTGGCGGCGAGGTTTAGCTCGGTCAGACGGAGCGACAGGGTTTGGCTCGCCAGGACCTTGTCGACAACAGGTTCGGTGAACTCCAAACGCTCTTTGTAGTTCGCCGCCCGAGCAGTTTCCAGTTCCTTCTCCAGAGTGCGCACCTTGGCTTGAAGTTGAGCCGACGCTTCTCTCTCGGCCCGGAGCTCGTCCTCCTTCTCGGTTCTGAGCTCCTTTTCTTTTCTCTCTAAGTGGCGTTCAAGAAAGGAAGAGAGAGAAGCTTGGAAGTCAGGGGAGTTGGCGAACTCGGAACTAAGCAGCTGAACCTGTAGAAAGATGATTTTAAAAAAAAAGGCAGAACAAAAAGAGAATGAGTTGAAAGATACCTGTGGGTGGGAAGATGAAACAGGAGTGGTCCCGGCGCGGGAAGATGATGGGGTCCGAGAATCATCGATCTGTTGCTTTTTACTGCCCTGCTCAGAACTCTCTCCCTTACGCTTGGCCGGGTAAAAGGGAGGTGGGGGAGGAATCTCAGGGGCAGATATGGTGGTATATCGGGAAGCTGGGGACCTCCCATCCCTGGTCGGAGACCACACGGGTATCCCACGGCCAAGCCCTGACTCTGTTCGATTAGCATCTGGAGCTGGCGTCGAAGTACCGTAAGGCTGAATGGGATTGAAAGGATGGTCGGCATTGGCAGGATTCTGGATAGCCTCCTGCTGAGCCGGAGGGTGGACTGAACCCTCCTGACCTGTATGCAGAGCCTCGGGCTCAAAAGTTAAGTCTTCTATGTCAACAGGGCCGAGGTCAGATGCCCTTAAATGAGGGGGAGGGTTCTGAACGGTATCCTCCGTCTTGTTCTTATCCTGACCCTCCTGCTGCAAGACCAGGTCGTTAGTCTTGTTCTTATCCTAACGCCCCAGCTTCGAGTTAGGGTCGGCCAGCTGGTCTTGCTGCTGTTGGACGGGGATCCTCGTGACTTGCAGGTTCCCCTGCTGGAGAATCTGGGTTGACTTCTTCCGCCTCTTCGGTTTGCCTGCCTCAGAATCAGTCCCGGCCCCAGTGGCGATGGATTTCTTGACCTTCTTCTTCGAGATGGGACGTTAGGGTCGTTTTCCACAGTTGGAGTTACGAAGAGGAATAGTTAAACAAAGCTATTGAAGAGGGGAATAAGGATACCAAAGTAAGAGAGAGAAGAAGCATACCTAGAACCGGCCAGATAACCACCCAGCGGCTGTCCAAGAAGGCAGTGGCCGGGTATATTGCCCGGGGGAAGAGGTAGATAGAATTACCGGCCAACCAATACTGGTCCAGGTTCAAGGCCTCTGAGGACAGAGTATTATGATTGGCATGTTGAGTTTCAGGAAGGAACGCCTCCCGGACGTCCACAACGACTTGAGAGTTCCACTTAGGGACCTTGTATAGTTCCGGGTTGAGAGTCACATAGCCTTTCTCCTGCCAGTTCTTGGCCGAGTCCTTCTTGCCGAGGATAAAGTCTTGGACCCCGGGACGCGCCTGGACGGTGTATATCATCTCCTTGCCGGGGCATTTGATGAGCATGTAGAAAGACTTCCACAGATTCAAAGAAGGGTCAATACCGCACCGAAGGCTCCTCACAAGAAAACCCATCATCACAGCGATGACATTCAGGTGAATTTGGGCAGGCGAGATGTGATAGGACTCCAGGAATCGAGCATACAACGGAGGGAAGGGAAGGCTCAAACCCCACATGAAGTGGATCCGGGGAATGCATCAGACCGACTTCACAGACTCCTCGGCCCCGACAGCGGCCATCCGGGCGTTCAAGGGCACCGGAACCCCCATGCCACCGAGACACTTGGCGGTCCAGACATCGGCCTCAAGTGATGATTTCCGGGCGGTGTGTATCTTCCTCTGTTCCCGGTTCTTGGAGCGCTTGAACTTTGGGCCAGAAGGGGTCACGTTGCTGCAGAGGTAGATCGGCTTGTAAGCCGCTGCCGAACCAACAGAAGCCGAGGCAGAAGGAGCAGTAGTGCTCTGAAGAGAGTAGGTGACAACGGCCTCGGACTGAACATTGTTTGATGCCATAGCAAAGGAGAGGAGAGAGAATATGAAGATTTAGAAAGAAGGAATGACAGGATAAATTGGAAAGTTGGGAGCGACTAGTGAAAACGACTGATAGGGAGGCCTATTTATAGAGAACGAGAAAAAGGAGGCGAAAAAGCAACGATTAAATGGGATTGGGAAGCGAGAACAATGATGGAAATTATTAATTGTCCTCGAGAATGGCGCACCTGTCCCATCGTTGTCGAGCCGGGAAGGAATTTAGAAAGACAATCCTTCCGCCCTCGGATCAGGAGAGGTTTCACCCTCGACCGAAAGAACCGTCTTCCGGGGGGCTAGTGGTGATACCAGGCCCAGGCCCAACTACCCAGTAGTAGTATGGGCTCGGCCCGCTACGAGGAAAAGGTAATTTGGCAGTATCCGGGTTCGTACAACTCGGATAGGGACAGATACACTAGAGGACACACGGAGCATGGACCACACGGAGAGCATGGGTTACTATATAAATAGTGCTCCTCAGCGCTATTCCAAGTAAGTATCTTCTCATTATTCAAGTGATTACCCCTTTTCTCTCCCGATATCCATCTTTCATCATCACGCCGGAGGGTCTAGACTCGGGTACCTCCCGGGGCTCTGTCTTGCAGGGCCAGGTATTGGATCAGGGACCAGAGGACCATCCGGACCGACTAGGCGGGTAGCATCAGACTTACGAATTAGGCAGCGAGACCTCGGACTAACTTACAATATAGATTATTACAGCATTTAAAGCATATACTAACACTTGGGATCCTGATCATCACAAACAGGCAAGATCTTGCTTTTTTTTGCACTACGTACCGATCTAAATTATAAATACAATTTAAACAATCATTATGTTTGACGTTTGTTCTTTTATTTAAATGTATTTATTTGACATGAAGTGAGTGAAAATGCAGAAAAGTATAGGAGAGCTGCAAGGGACTCTCAGTCAAAGAGATTGAACTAATGCGTTGTAGTGATTAGGATGTCTGTGTAATTGTGTATACTGCGACTTCTGTAATTAGTATTTGGGATAGGGATATCATTTATCAGGTCCAACCTTGATAGTAAAATTACAATATAATGCCACGCTCTTAAGAACTGACGAGATATTTTCAAATCAAATAGATATTTCATAAAATCATATTTATTTTCTAATGTATATATTCTTAATTTGTTCTTTTTTATTAATATTCATAATGTCAAGTATGAAAAGTCTCATTATTTATTCGGAAGGTAGGAAATGGATTTCATGATCAAATCGAATTAATGATAATAGTACTTAATGTACATTAGGTAGATGAAGATTGGACATATATTCTCAAAGTTTGAATCAAATGAACCATTTTTTAATTATGCTATTTCAAATTATTTCTCATTTTTAATAATATTCCACCTGTTTCTCGTTTTATTTTGTATTCCCTTCTCATAACATTTAATAAATATCAAAAATATTTTTGACGGAGTCAAGTTAGAGCATTAATTATTTGAATTTAATGATATTCGTATTTATTTTTATTTCTATATAAATTTTCTCGTTTAGTACCATAGTATCTTTAGTTTCTTTTTAAAAGTATTGTTCACTCGAACATTGTACTAGCATTAGGGCATTAGAATTACTTGTCATTTAACATGGTTTGAAGAGTTTAATAAATTTCTCTTGAATTCAAGCGGTTAATTCTTTTTTTTAAGACTAACGGGATGTTTTCTATAGGTTCTCAAAATATTTTTAATTTAGTTTAATTTGATGAAATTCAGTTAGTTTAGTTATACTATAATTATTTTGAATAAATATATTTTAAACTAGTCCAGTTTAATATATTTTAGTTTAGTTCGGATAAAAATGATTCATAGAGGACAGCCTACCCTAAGTGATCGAATAGTTGCAAGCAAATAATAGCTAATAGAGATGGTTTGACCACAAAAATATTTTTAGTTTTTAAAGATAGTTCCATAATTTCATGGAATTTTCATTCTCAGTTCAGTTTACACATTTTGATAACATTTAAATCAGAAGTCACTAATATTTTGAATTGTTTATAGATAAAGTTAGGAAAAAATAGTTTAAAAATACATGATGCTATGAATACAACAATATCACACACGTCTAACTTATTCATAAATTCAATTTTAAAATTGAAATTAAATGATTTTGATTAAAAAAAATCACAATATTCTTGTCAATATTTCTTTCAAACATATGACCTCTTAAAGCAACTCCAACAGATTTCAGATTTGGTATAATAGAGATTTTTCTTGAATATGGGGAATTTGAAGACTTTTTGAACTCCAATAGTTTCTCCATCCCATTCTTCATAATAGGAAATTTGAATAGATAGAAGATTTGATTCCCCAAATTTGGAGAAAGATGGAGAATATTTGGAGGGACAAAATTTAATGCTACTTGCATTTTTTTTTTGTTATTTCATTCATTAATTGGATCTCTTCAATAATTTTAAATGATAATATCTCAAAATAATTACAGTAAAATTTTATCAAAAATACATATTCTAAAAATATGCAAAAAGACGATTGTAATAAGATCTCTTATGACTATTTTTACATGTACATAATTATTGATATTTAATAATCAAGTATAATCTATTTTCCAATATAAATTTACTAAATTTTAAGGTCATAAATATATTTATTTTGACGTTTTTTATAAGTCATAAAGTTTAAACTAATTTTTTATTATTAAACATTTAATTTCTTATGGTTGAAAATAATACTTGTGACAAATAATTAAAAAGAGATGCGTCTAATTATTCATAATACATTACAAAGATAATAATATCGCAATTCGTAATGTGTTATTTTTATAAAATGTATATCTCTCACTTTATATTATGGAGTAAGTAATTTCAAATATGAAATATTATTGTAATATGTATTATAAGTTAATTATTTGTTTTTTCATCATTATTTGGACTTATTGAATATATGGTTAAAAAATAGAAGACAATAGAATAAATATGTAGTAATAAATGTCAATAAATTATATGGAATGAAAATTGGAGAAACTGTTGGAGTTGAGGCAAAAAAATATGGGGAATATGAGATTTGATTCCCTATTATGGAGAAACTGTTGGACTTGCTCTTAGGTATTATAATTTAGGAAATCAAACTCATTACACAATTTACATTGCAGATTTAGTTGGAGAGAATTTTGAGAGGTTGAACTTTAGTTTGGGATCTTGAAAGTTTGATTTGGTTTTAGAATTTTGAGATCCTGCACTTGAAATCAGGATTTTGAGAATCTGAGATTTGAAATTCTTTTTTGGTATAGATTTGGATTTTGAATTGAATTATATAAATAGAAAGGAAAATCAATATTTAATGAATTATTATAGTTGATTTTTTATTTTTTGATATATAATCAATATTGAATAATTAATTTAGTTGACTTTTTATAATTTGATAAATATTAATATTTAATGTATTAATGTAGTTGACTTTTTATATTTTACTATATATCAATATTGAAAGCTTTAATTTAGTTGAATTTTTATATTTTGACTTATTTGTTTTTGTAATATGCATGACATACGTAATTTTTTTTTTTACATGTTAAAAAACATGACCGTTGTTTTTTAATTATGACAGTACTTTTTCTTAAATGGAACTAGAAGAGTTATTGTTCCGATCAATAAATAAATTAATAAAAAGCATTAAAAATGATGAAACTACATAGTTTTGACTAAATCCGCCACACAACCACCGCAAGTTCACCATATTCCGGCGCCTACCATTATTATATATTTCTTTTTTTGTTTCTTTTAATTTTATTGTTTCATTCTTCATCGAATTTTAATTTGAATTTTTGTTTCCTTCTATTTTTTCAAATACAACTCATTCCACCTACAAAATTCTAATTTACACGGTAATTTCAGTCCATCATACTAATTAACACGTCTGCGAAAGGAAAACATGAATGTGCGATTTATGAAATATGCATGAAATATTCTGTATTACTACAAGATCAACATAGATTGTATAAATATATTAGATTACAAATATATATTATAGTGTTTCTATGTTAATTATGCATGGATCGCTAGCATTTTTTCCTTAAAATATGTACTTATAAAAACATTTATCTATTAACTTAATATTAAATAAAATTTTTACATTTTGATCTTAATATATAATATTTTATTATAATTACCTTTGATGAATAATCTGGCAATTACAATATATATTGACAATTTCATAATCTTTTGAAATTTGCCACTATAATTTTGTTAATTATCTTAAAGAGTTTTTCTTTAAACACACTTCATCCTCTTCTTCATAAGTTTGTTCATAATATTTACATTAAAAAAAATATATCGTGCAACGCACGATGACGTTTAACTAGTTAGCTTAGGAGTAATATTTATTTTCCCTTTATTCTATATTTAAAAAGAATTTGGGAAATCTGGGTTGAAATCCGGAACTGAAATCCGGATTTCAAATCCGCCATGCCACACAAGGATTTGGATTTCAAATCCCAAAATCCAAATCCTAAATCCAACCACACAGAGCCTGAGATTTTGATTTGAGATTTTGTAAGTGTGAAACAAACATCTTGTTGGTCGGAGGTTCAGATTTGGGTTTTGTAGTGAACTTTTTTTTAAACAAAGTTGAACAAAAATAAAAATTGACTAAAATAAATTTGGGATGACTTTGTACATAATTGTAAATTAGCTCATTAAATTTATAAATTTTATGTCATTGGTGGTTCAAAATAAAATTAGTAATATTTTTTAAATGATGAAATTTAATATTTTAGCTGAATTAGATGTAAATTAAATTTATTGAAATTTCACTATTTGAATGTATCAATTAAGCATAAAAAATATATCTTTTATTTAGTTAATATTAATAGACTTGATTTTTTATTTGATAATATAATTAATTATTGAGATATTATAATAGTAACCTGAATATTATGATAATTCATTAATTTATTTTGTAAGTTAAAATTAACAAAATTTTAATAAAACTTATTTAAATTATAATATGTATTAATATATTGTAATAAAATAAAATAAAACAAGACTTTAAAATTAAGGCTTAGGAACAAATTTGTACAAAAATTAAGATTTACCCAGAACTTCCTGCAAACCAAACAAAGATTTCGGAAAGCAGGATTTTGAAAGTCAAGACTCACAAAATCTTGTGAACCAAACACAGCCTAAAACTTTTCCACATGATTGCCCGAGATGGAAGATTTTGTACAGAACCCGAGGGTATTACCCGATTGAAAAATTGAACTTGATAGACAATGATACATGAGCTTGACGCTACACTAGTTCAGGAAACTATTCCTCTCTCCTTCAAGTGGAGGGTGTAACATAGAGAAATTTGAAGTTAAATTATGAATTTTAATATAACTTGTGCACATTGAATTTGATAAAAAAGTGGGTGAAATAGGTGGAAGAAAACGAAAGAGCACCACCATAAAAGGTTAGTATAAAACTTGGATTGAGACACTAAAAAAAAAGTTGTGCAATTTTCCCTGAGACAGAGGAAGTAAACCTGTTGCGGTTGAAATTCCGTTTCTCCGACATTATAATGTCACCACACAAAGGAACCAAGAAAATCGTACATTTTGCTTAGTACTTTTGTGTGGACTCACTTTCAAGGTAGAGAACTTACTCCTCTGTAATCTCAACATTTCATATATGTGTCCACTCTCCATGGAAACTAGCGGCACGCAAACCATCTTTTCTTAGAGTGCAATTATGCTTAGAAAGTATGGCAGTCAATTGAGCTTACTCAGAGAAAACAACAAGTTCGGGATGACGTGGCTGGCTATGATTTAAAATTGACAGGGATAATGAAGATGTAGTAGCAGAATTGGTCAAGAACCTTCTCCTCATTGCTCTCTTTGGACTAATGAAGGATCTTACAACCCTGAAATTCCAGATCTACGAGTTTGTAAGAAAAGAGGTCCAAAAATGAAGAAGGGGTCGAATTACTAAATGAATAAGAGCCGCATAGTTTTATGTGATAGAATTTGGTTTCAACTAAACAAGGAAATATTGGAGAATCACGGTGCAGAGTTAATTTCGATATTGTGGTGGTAAACAACTTGCCAAAGTTCATGGGAGCAAAAAGAAGGTGCAACGTTAACAACATGTTATGCCGAAGCATCTATTGTGGCCAGTGGCAGATCTATGACTAGGCTAGCCGAATAAACCAGTGAACATTATTTTCTGGCTTAACAGTCACAGTAGCGCCTTCCCGCTCTGTATTAACATCTACCCTAAGGGTGTGTTTGTTTTGCATAGAATTGAGCCATAATATTCAAATTATATGTCATTGGGTCAAATTTGCTGTTTGCCTGAACAAAAGTTTTGATAAAGAATGGGTTTTTGAAAATTATGATGGGGCTCAATTCTTTTGATGGGGCAAAGTTTTCTAACACCAATTCTATGAATTTTGATAAAATTCGCGGATCATTCCCGGGTTGAATTCGGGGTATAACAAAAAAACGGGTCACATGTCAAAGATACGCGGGGCCTTTCATTTTCTCCATTCTGAGTCGAAACCTTCTCTTCCCGTCGCGTCTCCTTCTTCGTCTGACAATGTTATATGTAATTTTGTATGTCTGTCTAAACTTCCAACCAAATCATCTTCGGCATGATCTTCTCTGTTTCATGTTTATTCTTTACATATCTAGGGTTTTTTTGGGATCGATTCCATAATCAAACAGTCCGTTCGAGGAATTTCTGCGTTGAAAACAATATGATTCTGGATTGAACAAACATCTACGTGGTGGGTTTTCTGCATTTTTTCATAGGGATTGGTTTTGATAACATTGTAGCATGTACTCTGTAGATGAATTGTACACAAAATTATTTTTTTAAATAAGAATTGCACACAATTATGTTGATGTGTCAATGAAAAAGCTTTAACTTTGATAAATAGATATTGAATGAATTATCTTGCATTTTTATTGGCTGAACCTATGGAAACCTTTAAGTGAGTGTAAAGATCATGAAGAATAGTTGATAGTATTTTCAAGGCTAATTGGCCTAATATGATGAATTAATTAAAGGTTGATTGACCTTTAATTGAGTGTTAAGAAAACCTAAATTTGCATCTTCAGAGCTACTTGTAGAGGACTTTAACTGAAGAGAAAATAGGGAAAACAACCTCATTAGTTTTTTGTACTGGTCTTTTGTTTATTGTAGTATTTTTAATCTCGACTTAAGATTATGTGCCTTGTATTGTCACTTTTCGAATTCAGTCTGTAGAAGGTATGTAAATTGTAATAGTCTACCTTTCAAGTATCATGTTGTGTATTTTTCTTTGAAGTTTTTTGTTTTGATCAATTTCATAGGGATGGTGAGGCCAGGATTAATCAAAATTATAAGCTTTAAGATGAGGACATATGGAGAAAAGGTAGATTGCTTAATTACACTACACAAGTTTCCCCTTAATTTCAACTTGGAATTTTGCACCTGCTCAAGACAGAAACCCAGGTCCTTATCTGCGATAACCGGTTCACTACAAAAACGAGAAGTACAAGTAATTCAGGCATTATTACTACCTAAGTTTTCCATAGCAGACTTGTTTGATTGATTAACTAAATCTAATTTTTTCCATCTAGAGAAGTTAGGGACTATTTTACCCTTTATGATTTGTGCAGGGTGAAATTTCCGATGAGATAAGAAGGATTATAAAAGGTAAGTGAGTCCCAAGAGAGGAAGGCTGCAATAGTTTTGGTGATGTTGAGATTGTGGAAGTAACAATGACACTCTTTCTTCCTCCTCCTCCTCATCATGTTCCTTTGATAGATCTTGTCGTGGCGGAAGAGCAAAGTGCAGTGGATGCATTACTCTTACTTGGTGGGGATGATACCGAGATGTGTGTGATAGAGATATATGTTTGTCCTTCAGGTCCTGATGTCGTTTTTATATCTGGGACAAAGTCCTTTAATGATTTCGGTGGATGTGCGAGCTTTGAAGAATTAGTGAGCTATGCAGAAATCTTTTCGGAGGTATTTACCGCTAAGTTTATAAGATTATGTGAATTAATACTTCAACAACAACTACGCAATATTAGTTGGTGTGCGCGCGCGTGTGTGTACATGTGCATGCGTGTGCAAAGGCATGCGCGTGCGCGCGCGTGCGCACGTGTGTGTGTCATGCAATATCATTATTATCAATAATCATCATCATCAATAAAGAATTTTTTTATTTTAAACAATTGTGTGTTTTCCAAAAACAACATCATACATTGAAGGGTTTATTTCATTAACTCAACTAAATAGAATTTAAGTAAAATGGAATCCCTATATCTAAATGTACCCAAATTTATTAAATTATTATTTTTCTAAACAAAATTAAACTGAATTGAAATACTATTCTCTACTTATAAACTCTAGAAAACATAGCCTATAAGGACACGCCTGGTCGTGGTGTGGTGGGGAATATAAGGACACGCCTGGTCGTGGTGTGGTGGGGAATGGTGGATCAGAAACCTATCTAACCTTAATTCTGTAGAAAAGAAATATGGTGAATGAGGGAAAGGAAAGAAATAAGCATACAATATATTAATGGTTTTTGTTCAAATAACTAAACGAAATCTATCGTTTGGTTCAAATCTTCAAGAAGCGGAAACAAATTTGCAATCTTTTATCACATGAAAAAGGATTAACATAAGTACTGGTTCCTTATATATCAGGAAGAACTAAACAAATAAAAAAAATTAATCAACATCAAAAAATTACTTCTTCACATTTCCGATACTCCATGTAATTGTAGAATGCATCAGTGTCAAAAGCAATTATGTAATCTAAAAAATTGATCGATCAAAAGTATTAATCTTGTAAATTAGGAAATATCTTAAAAAATAAACAATAATCATCATCATCGTTAAAGAATAACTTTTATTTGAAATATTTGTGTGTTTACCAAAAACTAAATTATACATAAAAGTGTGCGTGCGTGCGTGTGTGTGTGTGTGTGGGTGAGGGTGTGCGTGTGGGTGAGGGTGTGTGCGTGTGGGTGAGGGTGTGCATGTGGGTGAGCGTGTGTGCGTGTGGGCGTGTGTGTCATCCAATATCACTTTTATCAATCATCATCATCATCATCAACAAAGAATAATTTTTTTATTTGAAAGAGTTGTGTGAGTACCAAAAACTACATTGTACATCGAAATTTTATTCTTCTTCTATAGATAGAAGTGCTAATACTGCATAGTTGTTATTAAAACACATTAATACATAGATTATCATATTAATTATCGTCTTTTATTTTAAATTAGGATCCCCTTTTCTGGTCAAGACATCCCGGGAGTATAGGGAGGATGAGGTGTCAAGAAAATACAGATTTGCCTAAAAGAATCCATTTTAAACTTTTATTTTTTTCAATATATTTTATTATTCCTTTTTTAGCTTCTATCCATTTTAAGTATTTTTGTCAATTTAAATAATTATTCGTTTTCTTAGTATCTACCCATACGTCCTAATTTTTAGAGACATGTTGGCATTTTGTTGCCGCGGCATTGGTTCGTTTTCAGACGAGACTCTACTTGAGGATATGTTGCTGAATTTTCTGACCGTGCTCCTCTTACTAAAAATAAGACAGTTGCCACTCATGCTTGTTATTCTCCTACTAGACTCCTTCATTGCATTGGAAAAAAAACTAGTGTGTGTTCTACATTCATCTTTTAGGATCTGTTTCTTAATTCTAACTTAACAAAATATTGATTATCAAACTACAACACCTTAAACAATTGAAAAATACATTTCATAATCCATTAGAAACCACATTCTTTACATTATTTATAAATTAACAAAGCTAATTTGATTATACATCTGTTTTGCTCCTAGCTGACATTTCTTTAAATTAATTACGCTAATGATCCCATAAAAGTTAAGAATGGTTTCATTTGGTCTTGTAAAAGTTTATATTCTCATTTGGTCCAATAAAAGTTAATATTATTCTTATTTAATCCCACTGATTAGTCAACTAACGGGAATAATAATTTTGACTAACATAAAGCACCGTTTTCTCTGTCGCCACACAAAGGAACCAAGAAAATCGTACATTTTGCTTAGTACATTTGTGTAGACTCACTTTCACGGTAGAGAACTTACTCCGCTGTAATCTCAACATTTCATATATGTGCCACCCTCCATGGAAACTAGCGGCACCACAAACCATCTTTTCTTAGAGTGCAATTATGCTCAGAAAGTATGGCAGTCAATTGAGCTTACTCAGAGAAAACAACAAGTTCGGGATGACGTGGCTGGCTATGATTTAAAATTGACAGGGATAATGAAGATGTAGTAGCAGAATTGGTCAAGAACCTTCTCCTCATTGCTCTCTTTGGACTAATGAAGGATCTTACAACCCTGAAATTCCAGATCTACGAGTTTGTAAGAAAAGAGGTCCAAAAATGAAGAAGGGGTCGAATTACTAAATGAATAAGAGCCGCATAGTTTTATGTGATAGAATTTGGTTTCAACTAAACAAGGAAATATTGGAGAATCACGGTGCAGAGTTAATTTCGATATTGTGGTGGTAAACAACTTGCCAAAGTTCCTGGGAGCAAAAAGAAGGTGCAACGTTAACAACATGTTATGCCGAAGCATCTATTGTGGCCAGTGGCAGATCTATGACTAAGCTAGCCGAATAAACCAGTGAACATTATTTTCCGGCTTAACAGTCACTGTAGCGCCTTCCCGCTCTGTATTAACATCTACCCTAAGGGTGTGTTTGTTTTGCATAGAATTGAGCCATAATATTCAAATTATATGTCATTGGGTCAAATTTGCTGTTTGCCAGAACAAAAGTTTTGATAAAGAATTCGTTGGTGATATGGGCCTCAACCCATACACTGGCCTGGCGGACATATTGGCAAAGGAGAAGAGAGGGTCAAGCCCACCAGTGGTCCTCCCATGACATCAGCTATCTTGGACACACCCGGGTACAAGAAGGATATGATAATGACCCCGCGACCCCGGATGTGCGACAAGAAGAGGACCACTTAGCCTAAGCCCTCTCTGATCCTCACCATTATAAATAGAGGAGTGACCAACAGTAATAGGTATGTTCTATCAGACTTAAATACTCTCTGTATTTCTTCATATTCTCTCTCTTCTGCACAAAACCCTATCTTCATCATCACGCCGGAGCGTCTACCCTCGGGTGACCCCGGGGGCTTTGTATTGCAGGACCTAGGTGAGAGATTGGTCGCGGGTTAGGATTCCAGCTCTCCCCGGATTACTTGTACCGGAGTTGGTATCCCGGAGCTTACTAGTAGCATCAGTTGGCACGCCCAGTGGGATTTTGCTTCGTCATGCCCCGCGGCAGACCTAAAAAAGACAGGCCCCGCCAAAGCTAATCAGGCAGAAGGTGGCCCTAAGACAAAGAGGGCTGCGGCTGCCCAGGCGGCGCGGAAGGCGGCCGAGGAGAAGGAGCGAGCGCGCAAGGAGACGGCTCGTGTGGCCGCTGAGAGGCGCCAAAGTAAGAAGAAAGTGCTGGAGCGTACCCTCAGGGAGATGCAGAAGGAGCAGAGGGAGAAGGCCCGGCAAGAAAAGGAGAGGCAGGACCAGGAGGCGTTCGAGGAAGGTGGTGAATCCGAACCGGAGTATTTTGATTCCGGAGAAGAACACCTGGAGCGCGGAGATCCAGAAACGATTCATACCAATGCCGCGGAATTCGGAGAATTTCGAGCATGGAAAGCGGCCAAGGCCGCGGCCCATAACAAGGTACCCGAGGTAGTGGATTTGGAGAAGGATGGAAGAGGAGGACCCTGATATCAGCAGATGCCCCCGGGTCAGCAGATGCCCCCAGGTCAGCAGATTCTTCCGGGACAGCAGCAGTATCCGGATCAGCAGTTTCCAGGCGGTTTCCGCAAGCTCAACCATTTTATGGTGGATACAACACCCCGTTTAACAACGGGTCCATTGAAGATCGGTTGACCAGGCTGATTGGTAGGAGGGGGATGGTTCCTCATTCCCCGTGGGTTCCAGAGGTGCTAAACTACAAGTGTCCGGTAGGTACCAAAGCGCCCGATGGAGTTCCGACGTACAATGGTGACGGGGATCCGGAGGAGTTTGTCCACACCTATCTCAGTGTCATGGGTGCCCGGGACATTGACGAGCCGTTGCAGTGCAAGCTGTTGCCTTCTTACCTCCGGGGCAACGGCTTGAGTTGGTTCAAGAGTCTTCCCCACAGGTTTACTGAAGACTTTCTGGGATTTTGCTACAATCCTGGTACACCGATATGCAGTGATGAAGACCAATTTTGTCAACCTGGCGACGGTCCTGACTATGCGACAGTTGGAGACGGAATCTACTTGGCAATATTATGTCCGGTACATTGCTGAGTCTATGAAGGTCCAGGATAGGCACTTGCACGAGAAGACCCTGATAGGCAACTTTGTGAACGGGTTGAGAGACGAGATGTTCTACATCGAGTTAATGAAGAATATGCCGGGAACTTTTTACCACCTCCAGTTGACAGTGGAAATGCATTGTACGGTGCATGAAGCTAACCATACCCGGATGAACACGGTTGGTTTCTTTGAGCAGCGGGTGATTACGGCCACAGCAACCCAAACAACCACGCTCCGGACGACTCCTCATCAGGGGGTTCGCCAGGAGCCAGCTAGACGTCCCCCGTTTCAGGGAGCGGCACCTGCGCCGGGGGGGCAGACGTGGTAGTGAGACCAACGTATACTCCACTCTCCAAGACAAAGACGGAGATTCTGGCTATCCATCGGGGTCTCTTCACGGATCCCCCGGTCATACAAGGGGTCCCGGCCCTGGCGAATGCTCAGAAATGGTGTGAGTTTCACAAGTCTTATGGTCACACTACAGAAGGTTGCCGTATCTTGCGCACAGACATTCAGAAGTTGGTGGAGCGGGGTCAGCTCCGGGATTGTGTTGCAGGAGATGCGCACCCGGTGGCTGCTCCTGCAGGTCAAGGAAGGAAGCGGAACTGGAGGAATAACCGAGGCCAAGGCGGCAATCGTCCGGCAGAAGCTGGCATCGCTTCTAACCCCGCCCCGCAAGCTCCTAGACCGGGGGTTCTGGGACCTGGAGCACCTCGGATGATAAACGTGATCAACGGTATAGTGGGAGATGGAGCGCAAACACTGTCGGCGGTGAAGGCCAAGAGTAGGTATGTTCCTCCGGGGGAGATCCAGGGAAAGAGGTTTAAACATGATGAGACAATCACTTTTTCAGAGAAGGATGCGGTCCCGGCCTAAGTGCCTCACTCTGACCCGATGGTGATCTCCGCCGAGGTAGAAAGTGTGGTGATAAAGCGAGTTTTTATGGATGATGGGAGCAGCGTAGAGATTATGTTCGCTGATTGTTTCGATCAATTGCATATTGGCCGACAGAACTTGAAGCATTGCCTGTCCCCGCTATCAGGCTTTACGGGTCGCACAGTCCACCCGCTAAGTGTTATAGCACTACGGGTGACCCTTGTTGATCATCTGGATATTAATAAGAGGTGCACTGTCCTGTGTAACTTTGCGGTCATAAATGCTTCCTCCCCGTACAACATGATTATAGGTCGTCCCTGGTTGACGCATTCTCGGGCGATATGCTCACCCTACCATTTAACCATGAAGTTCCCGACGGACCAAGGAATTGCTTCGGTTATTGGCAATCAAACGACCGCCCGCAGCTGCATGCTCACTGCGATAAAGGAAGCCAAGAACGGAGGTTCAGAAAGAACAAACGCATCGGAGCCCGGGGAGTGTTCCGGGAAGGATAACACAGTAGGAGCCGTGCATGGTGACCCGGCTTCTTTTGAAGTGGAGGACATGGAGGTAGGATCCCGGGGAAAGGTGAGTGTCGGGAAGCATCTCCCGGTGAATGTGAAGGAGGAGCTCCGGAAGTTACTCAAGGAGTATGAGGATGTATTCTCGTGGGGAACGGAAGACTTGACGGGGATACCAGAAGAGTTTGCGATACACCGGTTGAATGTCTACCCGGATTTGAAGTCCATAAGGCAAAAGAAAAGAGCCTTGGCAGCAGATCGGGTAGAATTCATCCGGGCGGAGGTGAAGAGGATGCTGGACGCGGGAATGGTAGAAGAGATCACTTACCCGGAGTGGATTGCCAACCCGGTCCTGGTGAAAAAGAATGACGGATCCTGGAGGATGTGTATCGATTTCACAGACTTGAACAAGTGCTGTCCCAAAGACAGTTACCCGTTGCCATCCATTGATCAGCTGGTGGAAGCTATAACGGGCTATCAGCTCCTAGCCTTTTTCGACGCACACCGGGGATATCACCAGATCGTCATGGCCCCGGAGGATCGGCCGAAAACCTCTTTTATTACTGACTTTGGTACTTGTTATTACAGGAAAATGCCATTCGGTCTCAAAAATGCAGGAGCCACATACCAGCGCATGGTGGATCGGGTGTTCAAGAACCAGCTGGGGAGAATCATGGAGGTCTATGTGGATGATATGGTGATCAAGAGCAGGACACATGATGCTTTCTTGGATGACCTCCGGGAGCTTTTCGTTGTGTTGAGAAAGGTAAACCTGAAGCTGAGCCCGGAGAAGAGCACCATCGGAGTGGCGGCAGGCAAATTTTTGGGGGATATGGTGTCAAACCGGGGTATTGATGTGAACCCGGAAAAAGTTTAAGCAATCCTGAGCATGCCCTCCCCGAGCAAGGTGAAAGATGTGCAGCGCTTAACCGGGTCCTTGGCGGCGTTGAGCAGATTCTTGTCACGGGGAGCGGAGAAGCAACTGCCTTTTTTCAACATTTTGAGGCGAGCTAAGAAGTTTGAATGGACTCCCGAGTACGAGCAAGCGTTCAAGGAGTTGAAGGAGCACTTGGGGAAACTCCCGACCTTGTCCAAGCCATATCCGGGGAAGGAGTTGTTCTTGTATCTAGCAGCCACTGACCAAGCTATAAGTGCGGCCTTGGTTCGAGGGTCCGGAAGGGCGCAGAGCCCGGTGTATTTTGTGAGCAGGGCTCTTCAAGGACAGGAGACGCGTTACTCTTCACTAGAACGTTTGCTGCTGGCACTAGTGCACGCATCTCGGAGACTTCGTCCATACTTTCAAGGCCACCCTATCACAGTCCTCACAAATCACCCACTTCGGCAAGTCATGATGAAACCAGAAGCATCTGGCCGGATGATGAAGTGGGCGATCGAGTTGGGAGAGCACGAGATCACTTATCAGGCGAGGAAGTCTATCAAAGGGCAGGCTTTGGCTGATTTCCTAGTTGAGATGGCGGACAATGCCGTTGAAGTTCCGGGGGAAGGTGAGCCGGAGTGGAAATTGCACGTGGATGGCTCCTTCCACGCCGGGGGAAGCGGGGTCGGGGTCGTGTTGGTCAGTCCCGGTGGCAAGGAGTATCGGTATGCGCTGCAGTTTGAGTTTAAAACCACCAACAATGAAGCCGAATACGAAGCCCTCCTTGCCGAATTACGCCTAGCCCGGGAAACAGGTGCCAAAGTGATACAAGCTTACAGTGACTCAGCCATTGTGGTCCAGCAAGTCAATGGGGAGTATGAAGCAAAAGAAAGAAGTTTGCAGAAATATTTGGAGGCAGTGAAGTTGATGATGCAGGGTTTCCTCCGGGTGACACTAACACAGGTTCCCCGGGAGGAAAACTGTAAGGCGGATGTGTTAAGTAAGTTGGCCTCTTCAGAGCTCAAGCCGAGTCAAGACTGGAATCTATACATGGAAATGAAAACTACCCGGGGATATGAGCAACCCGGTCAAGTTGCGGCAGTACGAGAAACTGAGTCCTGGATCACACCCCTTCTGGAGTACTTGGAGAAAGGAATGTTGTCGGATGACAAGGTAAAAGCCATGAAAATACGGGTCAAAGCCCCCCGGTATGCTGTGTTGGACGGGGAACTGATCCGGAGGGGATATCTCCAACCCTGGCTGAAGTGCGTGGACGGGGAGGAAGCACGCCACCTTTTGAAAGAAGTGCATGAGGGTCCCAACGGAAGTCATCAAGGGGCCCGGACTGTGGCTCGGAAGATCATGTGCACGGGGTACTATTGGCCTACGCTGTTTGAGGATGCCCAAAAAGCAGTCCGCTCTTGTGAACAGTGCCAGAAATTCGCACCCTTGATCCATGTGCTGCAGGTGGAGATGATCGGGATATCTGGAACTTGGCTTTTTATCCGTTGGGGTTTGGACCTGGTAGGCCCCTTCCCGACTGCTCCCGGAGGCTTCAAGTATCTGATAGTGGCGGTTGACTATTTCAGCAAATGGGTAGAAGCTGCTCCCCTGACCAACATTAGGGGAAGTACTTGTGTAAAATTCTGCTGGAAGAACATTATTTGCCGCTACGGAATCCCCCGGTTCATAGTGACAGATAACGGGGCACAGTTTGAGAATGATCCTTTCAAATCCTAGTGCAAGGAGTACGGGATTGAACAGAACTGACCTCGGTCTACCACCCCCAGGCCAACGGGCAGGTTGAAGTAACCAACAGGACCCTCGTTAACGGGATCAAGACACGTCTCCAAGGAGCAAGAGGAAACTGGGTTGACGAACTCCCAAGTGTTCTATGGGCAAGCAGAACGACGGAGAGCTCTGCCACGGGCGAGACCCCCTATAGCTTGTTTATGGGGCGGAGGCGGTCATCCCAGCCGAAGTTGGAGTTCCCAGTCTCCGATCGAAGTTTCGGACGAGCAGGCAAACCAGAACGAACGACTGCTAGATCTAGACTTACTGGAAGAGAAGCGGGAAAAAGCAGCCCTGCACGAGGCCCGGGTGAAGGAACGGGTCAAGAAATATCATGACAGGAGAGTGCGCAAGGAACAGTTCACCCCGGGGGAGTGGGTGATGCGCCCAAGAGCCAACAAGTCGCAAGCGGGAAGTTAGCTCCCAACTGGGAGGGGCCTTACAAGGTGACAGCGGCTCACCCCGGGGGGAGCTATGAGTTGCAGGACAAGGCCGGGAAGAAGGTCCCGCGGCACTGGAACATTGCAAATTTATGTAGGTACTATGCCTAGTTCATTCTTGTATTTACCCCTCTGGCAAGGGATATGCCTAGGAAGGTAGCATGAGAGCGGCATGGGAACCTCTGGCCAGGGTTGAGCCTAGGTTGTCCCATGGCCCGCATTTGCATTTTATTTTTGTGCTTATGAAATTTCATTGCTAGTTCAAAATTTCTTAAGTATAGTTGATCCGGGGTTGCTTGAACAAGCGCCCGGGGGGCTTGTGGGAGAGTAACGGGTACGCTTGAACAAGCACCCGGATAACATATAAGATTGCACACGGGCACGCTTGAACAAGCGACCTAGGGGAGATGATTGATAAAAATGCTTGAACAAGTATTGAGGAAAAACATACAAACACATATCATTAATTTACAATGAATAACTGTGAAATTTACAACTCAAAATTCTACAATATGCAAACTAAGCTAATTAGGGGAAGGAGGGCCATCCCAACTAATAGGAGACCCCTGATCATATGTAGCAGCGGGATGACTAAGTGGGTCACCCGGTGCGTTGGGCTCCTCAGTCGGGGTGACACCAGAAGGACCAGCCCCATCATATGGATCAAAGTCATCATCTGAAGACGAAACTTCAGGGGATGATGCCCTTCGGGGAGCTCCAATGATGACAGGGCCTTGAGTACGGGGAGACTTTTTCTTCTTTGTAGCAACAACTTTGTTCTTTCCTTTGCTCTTTTCCCGGGCTAAACGCCTTTGCTCTTTGGCAGCCTCCTCGGAGGCAATAAAGGCTCGGATTCGGGCAGCATCGGCCCTTAGTCTAGACACCCTTCGAGCGGATTCTTCCGGGTCGAAAGACACGCGGAACCCGAGATACCTTTCCACGGTAAAATCTATGGAAACCCGACTTGGAATGAGAACCAAGGACGGGGGGAGATAACGGCCTTCTCTTTGACGCTGCCACCAGGCGACAGTCTCTTCGAAAGCGGGGCGATACCGAGATTCGCGGTCGTTCCAGCCCATACGAAACATACGCACTAATAATGCCCCAACTTCCCGGGGAAAATTAGTGTACAACGGGGGGAGACTCGGCCCAAGCACAGACCGGTAAGATGATAAGTTAGCTGAAGAGTGACCAAGTTCTCGCGGAGGATCAAGTTCCGGGCTGCTAATTCCCGATTCTCCCGCTCTAGCTTTAAGTTCCTTTTGAGTGGATCACCCCTCTTCTCTAACCACTTAAGTTTATCACAATAAAATGGAAGTTCGGACCACACTAGGTCGAATTCCTCCTTGAGACGAGATTTGAAAGCATCATGCTCGGCTTGTAGCATTGAAATGGTCTTGTCTGCATCCAAAACGGCGTTCACTCGATCTCGAGCCAGGGATTGACACCGGGAAAGGGATCCAAATTGATTTGATATTTCTCTAAGTTTTGTTACTAATGAAGTGACATCCGGGAACTCATCTATCACCGACCCGATCCCGGATTGAACAAGAAGATAACGGGTCTGAATGCCGTCTAACTGCCAACGGCTCAATTTTTCTTCTAATTCCGCACACCGGGGGCACGACTTCTCAGTATCCGATGCCGCCCCGGAGCGAACAGTATCCGGAGGATCATCCCGGGGCTATACAAGTAAGAAGATTTAGACATGAAATTAAAAGGAGGCATAAATTCGAAAAAGTCATAACAAAATGATAAAACCAGAATAAATGATATACTTATAAAAATAAAAGAGAGAGACTCTTACATCATTGGAATCATCGCTCTCATCCCCGGAGCTCTTTTCTCCTCCCTGAATTACAAAAGAGAACGGTTCAGGGAAGGAGCCCGGGGGAGATAAAGGTTCAAAACAAAACAATAAGGTAAAAACAAAATAAGAGGACTAAGTATCTAGATTATACTTCAGAATCAGTGTCCTCATTATCTTCATCCCGGGGAGATTGCTCTTTCTGATGGGCCTCGCCTTTCTCCGGGGACAGCTGCTCCTCTTCTTCCTCCTCCGCATGCACCGGCTGGAACTCCCGCTCCTGGACGGGGGACTTATCATTTTCCTCGTCGGAGTTCCCATCCTCTCCTTCTGAGGTCACCGGGGTTTCAATAGTAGCAAGATTGGCCAAGTCGTCCGGGCAAGGATCTGCCCTATCCTCAGCAAGTTTGGCGGCATCGCCGGCATAAGCAATGATATCCTGAGGATCGACACTTCGAGCCCACTCAAAAACTTCGAGCACCCCCGGGACTATTCCGTCGATGCCTTCTTTCATCAGCCTGTCCGCCGCATAATTAAAACGATCATTCGCTTTCGGGCGATACCAGGTCTCCCTGAATGCTGCCCTGTTCTCCCGGGGTATATACTCCCGGATGGCTGAATAGGCGGCGTGCAAGGCGGCTTCGTTGGAGACATCACAAAGAGACATCATCTTCTCCTCAAAGGAACGACTCTTGAAAACCCGGTTGGCGAAAGCCCGGTAAAGAGCCTCTTGCGCAGGGGCCATGCCGCGTTTGCTGTCTTTCTTCACCCGGGATAACTCCTTGTGAGCTTCAGATAGCTCCTTGTAGAGAGAGGCATTTTGCGACCTCAACTGGTCGACCTCCCGGGAAAGATTTGCGGACAGGGAGTCACAAGCCTGGTTGACCAGCTCTCGCAACCCGGGGAACTCTAACACCTTGGAGGCATCGTCCTACACAAGTATAAACACTTAGAATGAGAATACCATACAAAGAATTAAAATATTAAGGATAGGGAGACACATACCTGTGAGCCATCCAGCAAAATGGGCTGGGAAGAGAAGCCATCCTGGTCTTCCTTTATAGGTTGGAGGCTGCTATCAGCAGTAGATTTCTCTTCCTTCCGGGGAACCCGGGACGAACCTTCGGAGTGAGGCTCAGTTTTCTTCTTCTTGTGGGGATGACCCCCGGAAGGAGGATCCGACCGGAGGGACCCCCGGGACCCGATAGCACTGGAAGCCCCGGGGGATTTTTCCTCGGATCTCCCTTCCCCAGACTTCCTCTTCTTTATCTCTTTGACCGCTCTCTCGGTCCCAGCCTTGTTCTTCTTTGGCTTCTCAGAAGCGCTCTTATCCTCCCCCTCGCCGGACTTCGACCCTATTGGGACTATCGCTGGCCGGGGAGATATGGCTAATACATGACATACAAGTTGTAAACCAGCGTAGTTAGCCAAAAGAATTCAGAAGAAACGATACAAATAGTAAAATTAATGAAGATTACCGAGGCTCCGTTTGGCATACAGGCGGCGGTAGGTGAACACTTCCGCGGGATACGCCTCCCGGGTAAGTCGTAACCCCCCACCCTCTGATAGTCCTTCAGCTTGACGAAGAATCCAGCAACCCGGTTATGGCTCTCGGACACTTGCCGAAATTGAGCCGGGGGAAGCGCGGTCTTCGTTTCCGCGGCCCGCTGCTGATTCCACCCCGGGACTGGGTACTTCTCCTCATTAAAGGTGAAGTAACTGTTCATCCAGTCGCTTGTTTTTACGGAATCAAGCCTCCCGTAGCAGATGGCTGTTATCTTGTTCCGGTGCAGGACGTTAAACGCACCCGGGACGGAGGTTGCAGATAGGTAGTAGAAGCTGCGGAATATCTCCACAGTCCCAGTTATCCCGGCCTGATGGCAAGAGTAGAGAAATGCAATCATAATGCTGACGGCGTTCGGATGCACCTGGGCCGGGGATATGGAGTAGTACTTCAAAAACTCCGTGTATAACGGAGGCAGAGGGAAGGTAAGCCCGTGCAGGAAATGATGCCGGGGTATGCAAGCCAGGGATGACATGTCACCGGAAAATGGCTCGAGTCCCACATCCTAAGATAACGGCACGTACATCTTCTTCACGAGCTCCTCAACCGCCTCGCTTACCGGGGTCATCCCGGGATCTTTCGGGTCAGCAGGTTCCGGGGCACCATAAGCCACTGTCACTTTGGAAGTCATCAGTCCTTTTCCGCCTGACGGATGGGGGAGGGGAAGGTCTTAGATGTCTAAGGTGTGATCGTCTACCGGGGCAGAAGCGTTGCGGCTCATATCAGAAAGATGGAAAGTGATGGGTGAAAACAGAAAAGGATGGAGAAAGTGACAGTGTTTTGTTTATGGGAAGTGAAAGTGAAGTTTTGATGAGGTATTTATAGGGAAGGATACAAGGAATTTCTCGAAGTTTGGAAAAGTAAACTCAACGTTCGAGAAAAAGCAATAATGAGCATTAATTAGGGCGCGGACGGCGAGGAGGCAAACACGCTGAAAACACACGCTTGGCGCGTGGTGATACGGGCCTATACAAGCTGTGACCTGCTGGGTTCCTTTTTAGAGACCCAGCCTACCGGGCCAAGCCCCGGAAGCCAGGGTCTCGGGGGGCTAGTGGTGATATGGGCCTCAGCCCATACACTGGCCTGGCGGACATATTGGCAAAGGAGAAGAGAGGGTCAAGCCCACCAGTGGTCCTCCCATGACATCAGCTATCTTGGACACACCCGGGTACAAGAAGGACATGATAATGACCGCGCGACCCCGGATGTGCGATAAGAAGAGGACCACTTAGCCTAAGCCCTCTCTGATCCTCACCATTATAAATAGAGGAGTGACCAACAGTAATAGGTATGTTCTATCAGACTTGAATACTCTCTGTATTTCTTCATATTCTCTTTCTTCTGCACAAAGCCCTATCTTCATCATCACGCCGGAGCGTCTACCCTCGGGTGACCCCGGGGGCTTTGTTTTGCAGGACCTAGGTGAGAGATTGGCCGCGGGTTAGGATTCCAGCTCTCCCCGGATTACTTGTACCGGAGCTGGTATCCCGGAGCTTACTGGTAGCATCATTCGTTTTTGAAAATTATGATGGGGCTCAATTCTTTTGATGGGGCAAAGCTTTCTAACACCAATTCTACGAATTTTGATAATATTCGCGGATCATTCCCGGGTTAAATTCGGGGTATAACAAAAAAACGGGTCACATGTCAAAGATACGCGGGGCCTTTCATTTTCTCCATTCTGAGTCGAAACCTTCTCTTCCCGTCGCGTCTCCTTCTTCGTCTGACATTGTTATATGTAATTTTGTATGCCTGTCTAAACTTCCAACAAAATCATCTTCGATATGATCTTCTCTGTTCCATGTTTATTCTTTACATATCTAGGGTTTTTTTGGGATCGATTCCATAATCAAACAGTCCGTTTGAGGAATTTCTGCGTTGAAAACAATATGATTCTGGATTGAACAAACATTTACGTGGTGGGTTTTTCTGCATTTTTTCATGGGGATTGGTTTTGATAACATTGTAGCATGTACTCTATAGATGAATTGTACACAAATTTATTTTTTTAAATAAGAATTGCACACAATTATGTTGATGTGTCAATGAAAAAGCTTTAACTTTGATAACTAGATATTGATTGAATTATCTTGCATTTTCATTGGCTGAACCTATGGAAACCTTTAAGTGAGTGTAAAGATCATGAAGAATAGTTGATAATATTTTCAAGGCTGATTGGCCTAATATGATGAATTAATTAAAGGCTGATTGACCTTTAATTGAGTGTTAAGAAAACCTAAATTTGCTTCTTCAGAGCTACTTGTAGAGGACTTTAACTGAAGAGAAAATAGGGAAAACAACCTCATTAGTTTTTTGTACTGGCCTTTTGTTTATTGTAGTATTTTTAATCTCGACTTAAGATTATGTGCCTTGTATTGTCACTTTTCGAATTCAGTCTGTAGAAGGTATGTAAATTGTAATAGTCTACCTTTCAAGTATCATGTTGTGTATTTTTCTTTGAAGTTTTTTGTTTGATCAATTTCATAGGGATGGCGAGGCCAGGATTAATCACAATTATAAGCTTTAAGATGAGGACATATGGAGATAAGGAAGATTGCTTAATTACACTACACAAGTTTCCCCTTAATTTCAACTTGGAATTTTGCACCTGCTCAAGACAGAAACCCAGGTCCTTATCTGCGATAACCGGTTCACTACAAAAACGAGTAGTACAGGTAATTCAGGCATTATTACTACCTAAGTTTTCCATAGCAGACTTGTTTGATTGATTAACTAAATCTAATTTTGTCCATCTAGAGAAGTTAGGGACTATTTTACCCTTTATGATTTGTGCAGGGTGAAATTTCCGATGAGATAAGAAGGATTATAAAAGGTAAGTGAGTCCCAAGAGAGGAAGGCTGCAATAGTTTTGGTGATGTTGAGATTGTGGAAGTAACAATGACACTCTTTCTTCCTCCTCCTCCTCCTCATCATGTTCCTTTGACAGATCTTGTCGTGGCGGAAGAGCAAAGTGCAGTGGATGCATTACTCTTACTTTGTGGGGATGATACCGAGATGTGTGTGATAGAGATATATGTTTGTCCTTCAGGTCCTGATGTTGTTTTTATATCTGGGACAAAGTCCTTTAATGATTTCGATGGATGTGCGAGCTTTGAAGAATTAGTGAGCTATGCAGAAATCTTTTCGGAGGTATTTACCGCTAAGGTTATAAGATTATGTAAATTAATATTTCAACAACAACTACGCAATATTAGTTGGTGTGCGCGCGTGTGTGTGTACATGTGCATGCGTGTGCGAAGGCATGCGCGTGTGTGTGCGTGCGCACGCAATATTAGCTTTGAAACAATTGTGTGTTTTCCAAAAACTACATCATACATTGAAGTGTTTATTTCATTAACTGAACTAAATAGAATTTAAGTGAAAAGTAATGTATTGAAATGGAATCACTATATCTAAATGTACCCAAATTTATTAAATTATTATTTTTCTAAATGAAATTGAACTGAATTGAAATACTACTCTCTACTTATAAACTCTAGAAAACATAGCCTATAAGGACACGCCTGGTCATGGTGTGGTGGGGAATATAAGGACACGCCTGGTCGTGGTGTGGTGGGGAATATAAGGACACGCCTGGTCGTGGTGTGGTGGGGAATATAAGGACACGCCTGGTCGTGGTGTGGTGGGGAATGGTGGATCAGAAACCTATCTAACCTTAATTCTGTAGAAAAGAATTATGGTGAATGAGGGAAAGGAAAGAAATAAGCATACAATATTTTAATGATTTTTGTTCAAATTACTAAACAAAATCTATCGTTTGGTTCAAATCTTCAAGAAGCGGAAACAAATTTGCAATCTTTTATCACATGAAAAAGGATTAACAAAAGTACTGGTTCCGTATATATAAGGAAGAACTAAACAAATAAAAAAAATTAATCAACAACATAAAATTACTTCTTCACATTTCTGATACTCCATGTAATTGTAGAATGCATCAGTGTCAAAAGCAATTATGTAATCTAGAAAATTGATCGATCAAAAGTATTAATCTTGTAAATTAGGAAATATCTTAAAAAATAAACAATAATCATCATCATCGATAAAGAATAACTTTTATTTGAAATATTTGTGTGTTTACCAAAAACTAAATTATACATAAAAGTGTGCGTGCGTGCGAGTGTGTGTGCGTGTGGGTGAGGGTGTGTGCGTGTGTGGGCGTGTGTGTCATCCAATATCACTTTTATCAATCATCATCATCATCATCAACAAAGAATAATTTTTTTATTTGAAAGAGTTGTGTGAGTACCAAAAACTACATTGTACATCAAAATTTTATTCTTCTTCTATAAATAGAAGTGCTAATACTGCATAGTTGTTATTAAAACACATTAATACATAGATTATCATATTAATTATCGTCTTTTATTTTAAATTAGGATCCCCTTTTCTGGTCAAGACATCCCGGGAGTATAGGGAGGATGAGGTGTCAAGAAAATACAGATTTGCCTAAAAGAATCCATTTTAAACTTTTATTTTTTTCAATATATTTTATTATTCCTTTTTTAGCTTCTATCCATTTTAAGTATTTTTGTCAATTTAAATAATTATTCGTTTTCTTAGTATCTACCCGTACGTCTTAATTTTTAGAGACATGTTGGCATTTTGTTGCCGCGGCATTGGTTCGTTTTCAGACGAGACTCTACTTGAGGATATGTTGCTGAATTTTCTGACTGTGCTCCTCTTACTAAAAATAAGACAGTTGCCACTCATGCTCGTTATTCTCCTACTAGACTCCTTCATTGCATTGGAAAAAAAACTAGTGTGTGTTCTACATTCATCTTTTAGGATCTGTTTCTCAATCTAACTTAACAAAATATTGATTATCAAACTACAACACCTTAAACAACTGAAAAATACATTTCATAATCCATTAGAAACCACATTCTTTACATTATTTATAAATTAACAAAGCTAATTTGACTATACATTTGTTTTGCTCCTAGCTGACATTTCTTTAAATTAATTACACTAATGATCCCATAAAAGTTAAGAACGGTTTCATATGGTCTTGTAAAAGTTTATATCCTCATTTGGTCCAATAAAAGTTAATATTATTCTTATTTAATCCCACCGATTAGTCAATTAATGGGAATAATAATTTTGACTAACGTAAAGCACCGTTTTCTCTTCTCTTGCATCTCTTCATCCACTTGTTAATCTTTTCATCCACTTAAAAATGAGCAGCAACTTAGGTATTGTCACTTCTTATATCATAATGAGTTTGCAATTATTCTTGAAGTTGTATGTCAAACTATCAGTATTTTATTATTTATGTAGATGAAGTTTCTGATGAGATGAAACGAATTATCAAAGGTAAGTGATTTCTAGAAGGAAAAAGCGGTAGCGGCAACACTTTTGGTGATATTGAGATGGTGGATGCGGCGATGACACTCCTTCACCATCCTCCTCCTGATCTCCTTCGTGGTCCTCCTATATATCTAGTCGTGTCAGAAGAATTGCTTGTCAATGATCGCAATAAGAATGTGGTGGATGCATTACTCTCACTTGGTGGGGATTGGAATGATACCAAGATGAATGTGATAGAGATGGATATCTCGCAATTCATACAAGTTTTGAGTTTATACTCACAATTTTATAAGTCCAAACAAGTTTTGAGTTTATACTCACAATTTTAGTGTTACACTTGCAAAATCCTGATGAATCAAATAAGAATTTTGTTTCACACTTATAAAATCCCAAGCCTACCAGACAAGATTTTTGCAAAACTAAACTCTCAAAATTCCAATACAAAATCCCAAACTCCCAAAATTCTAAAATAAAATCTAAACTCTCAAAATTCTCACTAATCAAACACACTCTTTAAGAAAACTTTGAACTTCCAACCTTTTAGTTTCACGGTTGATAAATATAACAAAAGGAGAGACAAACAATTGTTAAAGTGTCAACTTAACTTATTATGATTCTTACTTAAGTATGTTCTTGGCGAAGAGGGATGATAATCACATAGTTTATAATCTAACCAGTTTGCGAAGTCGTTATTCAACACTATGCTTTATCTTCTACATTTTCATCTCACCTTATTCATTATTATAGATGCAGTTGGCTGCAATTTTTTATAATAATTTCAATGAATTGCATCTCAACTAGACACGACCTTGTCATTTCTTCTTATAATTTTGTCAACTGATATTAGACAATTTCTAGTACAATGAAATGATTGTTATGATTCTATTATTCCTTTCATAAATTTATTTTCCTTTAAAATACTAGAAAATTAACTTTAGCTTTTTAGATTTTTTTATTTTACCCTTTAATTTAATATGTGCAATTTGCCAATTACAAAATCTAAATATAAACTGAAATGAGTTTGTCATACATGATACATCATACATCTAACTGCAAAGTTTGACAAACTATGTAATGTTATTAATATTAGTTTTTTTTTTTCGGAATAAGTTGAACTATAAGACTCATGATAGTTGATTTTTGGAGTTCATTTGATAATATATTCAAACTTTGGATAATTTTATAATTCGCCCTAACAAAACCGCCCTTGTCCACTTGCTATTGGCTCAAACACCCATGCAACAACACACTCTTTTGCGTGTATGCCAAAATTCAAAGGCACTTGCTTTCCCACAAAAAAATCTAAAATAATAAAACCTTCAAAGCAACCCCCAAAATGCGTAGAAAGTATTTTTATCTTCTCCCTCCACTTTTGTGGCTACTGGAAATACTGGTACAGTAACAAATGTTACATTTTGACATGAATTCAAACTCAAGTAAACAACCATAACTAACAGAACAACCTGCAATGATTGCATGAAAGAGTGAATTAATATGATCAGACATTAAATTACACAGTAGTATGAAAATGGACAGTAATTAGTAGAAAAAGAGGATGTTGATCTTCAATGCCTCCTCCTCCTACCCCAACAAAAGCATGCCCCACTCTCCTCCAAGAATCTTACTTATAAATACCATGCCTGCCTTCTCAATTCATTCATGCTTGTACATGTTTAGTAAAGATCCTCAAAAGAATCAAACAAGAAAGATCACAAAAGTAGTACAAAACAAAACTTTTTTTCCCTCCTTCTTCTTTGTCTGAGCTCTGATCATCACGGGTTCAATGTCGAGGATGAACACGCTGTTGATTACGGCGATGCTGTTTTTTGTAAGCTCCGTTGCTGTCAGAGGGGCTGTTACTTATGATGGAAGGTCATTCATGATCAATGGCCAGAGAAAGATTTTGATTTCTGGTTCCATTCATTACCCCAGAAGCACTCCTGAGGTACTATTTTCTGATGCTCTTGTTATTATTACCAGAATTCATTCAATTTTCGATTTTTTGAAAGTTTTTAACTTTATTTTATTAGTGTTCTTGATGGAATTTTCTGGTGAATTTGGATATAGATGTGGCCTGATCTTATTCAGAAGGCTAAAAATGGAGGCTTGGATGTTATTCAAACATATGTGTTTTGGAATGTGCATGAGACCTCTCCTGGAAAGGTTATTCATTCATTTGCTCTATCAAGAAACATTTTTTATTTATCATAAATTATGGGTTCCAGATTATAATCTAAAAATTAAAATCAATTTTTTTTTTTTTTTTGTGAATTACAGTACAATTTTGAGGGGCAGGCTGATCTTGTGAAGTTCCTGAAGATAGTTCAAGCTGCAGGGCTCTATGCTCACCTGCGCATTGGACCCTTCATTTGTGCTGAGTGGAATTTCGGGTAAATGAAGATGGAGACAATTTTATTCTGACACGCCTTTTTGGTTAATTAATATGAAAATGAAAGAAAGGTAAAGTATACTGACCCTCCTCTGTTTTTTGCTCTGTTTTTGGATGCAGGGGATTTCCTGTTTGGCTAAAATATGTTCCTGGGATTGAATTTAGGACAGATAACGGGCCATTCAAGGTAAGAAATTTAGAATTGGATTGGATGAAGATAAGACAAGATCTTTTCTGTTGGTTATTTGCATCAGCAAAGATGATGACTTTGACTTTGAAATTCAACTGTAGGCGGCAATGCAAGGATTCGTCACTAAAATTGTTGACGTAATGAAGGCCAATCGGTTGTTCGAGCCTCAAGGTGGACCAATCATTCTGTCCCAGGTAATAAAGTTGCGATCTTTACACTTCTTACAGCTTCTTTTCTAGTGGGTTCGATTGAATTGATGTTTTTTTGTTGCAGATTGAGAACGAGTATGGCCCGGTTGAGTGGGAGATCGGAGCTCCGGGCAAATCGTACACCCAGTGGGCGGCGAAGATGGCCGTCAATCAGAACACCGGCGTCCCATGGGTCATGTGCAAGCAAGATGATGCTCCGGATCCTGTGGTAAGCAATCCTTGATTGAACATTAATTTCTGCTAAAATTCTTGCATATTTGGATTCATGAATGATTGTTGCTGATTGTTCAGATTGATGCTTGTAATGGGTTCTACTGTGAGGGTTTTACACCAAACAAGCCATGGAAACCAAAGATGTTTACCGAAGTATGGTCTGGATGGTAGGTTTTTTTTTCCGGCTTGTTTCGTGATTAAATTACACTGTCCAGTGTCTTAGGTGAAGCTTGCTAAATTGTAGTTGAACTTAATCACAGGTACACACAGTTTGGTGGACCTAATCCTCACAGACCAGCAGAGGATCTGGCTTTTGCAGTTGCTAGGTTTGTTCACAACAATGGTTCATTTTTTAACTACTACATGGTTAGTTCACCCTTTCCTGATTAGCCATTTCTTGCTTTACTTTATGTTACTAGCTTACTAATTAGGGATAGAATTAGGTGTGAGATTTCCTGATGGTTTTTTATTTTTGTATGATGTATAACAGTACCATGGAGGAACAAATTTCGGCCGAACAGCTTCTGGTCTTTTTGTCGCCACAAGCTATGATTACGACGCTCCAATTGATGAATATGGTATGTTTTCCGCTTCACAAAGACACTATATGCTTTGTGATATCGACGTTGATACAATAAAACTGATAGTGACTTTGTATATTGATATACAAGCTTTATGATAGTCAATGGACAAGGTTCTATAAAGGCCTATTAAAACGTGCAGACTTTGAAATGATATATTTATTGAACTCAATACTTATTTACATTATGGCTGGCTAATATACGGTCTTTGATAAATGATGTTGTAGGACAACTGAATGAGCCAAAGTATACTCACTTGAGGGATCTGCATAAGGCTATCAAGCTAGCTGAACCAGCTTTAGTTTCATCGTATCCATCAGTGATATGGTATAATAAGAATCAAGAGGTTAGCAAACTTCTCAGAACCTGTAACAGAATATGATTTTTGTAGGTGATGAATCTTGGAATCTTATTTTGCATCTGTATCTATGATGTCTAGGCTCATGTGTTCACGTCAAAGAGTGGAGCTTGTGCTGCCTTTCTGTCGAATTATGATCCAACTTATTCAGCCACGATCACCTTCAGGAATGTTAAATATAATCTGCCTCCTTGGTCCATCAGCATCCTCCCGGACTGCAAGACTGTCGTTTACAATACTGCCAAGGTATGAAGAAGATCAATCTCTTCACCATATTATCTCCCTTGCATTTTATAATGGATAAAATGGTCGATATTACCATGCTTTTAGAGTTATTTTCACTGGATTAAATGCTTATTGACCTTTGCAGGTTAATGCCCCGACCTCATGGCCAAAGTTTACCCCCGTACAGAAACTAGCATGGCAATCATTCATTGAATCAACGCCATCCGCTGATGACAGAGATACACTTGCAAAGAATGGATTGTGGGAGCAAATAAGCGTAACCAGAGATTCATCAGACTATCTGTGGTACATGACAGAGTAAGCATAAAACCTCCATCGACTTTGCTAGTATAAATTGTAATTTTTACTGCATTAAGTTAAAGACTGACCCTTTTCGTGTCTCCTGAACTGTATATTGCAGTGTAAATATTCCAGCCAGTGAGTCGAGAACTGGGCATGTTCTCACCGTTTTGTCAGCCGGCCACACCTTGCATGTTTATGTGAATGGCCGACTTGCAGGAACGGTCTATGGATCATTGGACAACCCAAAACTTACATTCAAACAGCAAGTGAATTTGAATGCAGGCATCAACAAGATATCTCTACTTAGTGTTGCAGTTGGTCTCGCGGTTAGTTTTCATTTGACAATGAATCAAATCCTTTCAAATCACGAGATTCACTCGCTCATATCGATTATATATTTATTTTTGGTTATGGCAGAACGTCGGAGTGCATTTTGAGAAGTGGAATACAGGTGTTCTTGGTCCAGTAACATTGGGGACAAGAGACCTAACAAAGCAGAAATGGAGTTACAAGATTGGCTTGCATGGCGAATCCTTAAGTTTGAATACCATAACGGGGAGCTCCTCAGTTGACTGGCAAGGGCTAGCTGTGAAGCAGCCCTTAACTTGGTACAAGGTAGTATTTTTTTTTTTCAACATCCGAGTTGGCTCATTTCTCCTTTCCTCGAAGGCCTACTAAGTTAGTTACTAACCATGTTAACCTTATCTTCACTCTTCAGACGACTTTTAGGACACCACCTGGAAATAGCCCGGTTGCTCTAGATATGCTTAGCATGGGAAAAGGGCAGGTTTGGGTGAACGGCCGAAGCATTGGAAGACACTGGCCGTCATATATCGCACAGGGAAACTGTGCCGCCTGTAACTATGCAGGAACTTTTTCAGAGAAGAAATGCCAAATGTACTGTGGAGAACCTTCACAGAGATGGTAATTTACTGCATCTTTTTCTTTGTTACCAATATTAGCCAACTGACATTTTTTAACTTATTAATTATATATATAACTTTTCAGGTACCATATTCCGAGGTCATGGCTGAACTCCGGCCAGAACTTCTTGGTCGTGTTTGAAGAATGGGGCGGTGATCCGAGCTGGATTAGTGTGGTCACAAGGTCAAGATGAAGGGTGTGACAGAAAGTTTGAAGATTGTACAGTCATATAATGCAGTGGCAATCATACGAAAATGGCAATCATACAAAAAATATGATAAATGTAATTGTACATAGGCTCTATATATGTAGAATAAACATCAAAATCCCTTGCACAAAACCATCACCTTTTGGTTGATGTTTTTACAAAGCTATGGATGTATTTCATCACTTTCTCCCTATGATATAGTAAAGAGTTAAATTGCTTTTTGAAGAACAAAAGCAATTTTTACACCGATATTGATAACAGTTATCTGTTATGCTCGAACAAAACAGATAACTGTCTGAACCTCGAGACACTGTGATCATCTTAACAGATTGAATAAAAAACAGGAAGATGGTGTTTACAAGTTGCTAACTTGATATCCATAAGGCACAACAAACTTATCTGCCACGACTGATATCCATATTATGGATAAACCACATAGATCACTTTCATTTCAAGTCATTTTCATGATTAGACCCTCATGCTTTCTTTTTCTTAGGGACGTTTCAATTTCAAAATGATCTTGATTCTTGACCACCATGATCATAACCCTTGATTGAGAGAACTCAAACTACAGCAGTAGTGAAAATCTTATCCTCTTCGATCATCATCATCTTCATCGGCAGCCTCGAAACCGAAGGATTGCAGGAAATCCATGCCACTAACTTCACTTTCATTTGCGGTGCCACTAACAGTTTCTGCCACTCAGGCCTCAGCGGTTTCTTTATCCCCCGTCAGTTCAAACCGGTCGTGTCGTCGGACTATGACAACTAAACAATCTTCAAACATGACAATCTAGACATTGACAAATGCTGATTTTCAATAGAAAATTAGTCAGTTCACTAAGGAAATGGAAGGAGATCATTTTATTTCAATCTTTCAATTAAAAAATGAGAGTTGATAACATCATACATGTTTTAGATTAATTAAAAAATAAAAATTATGTTCCAATTATCCTAATATGTACATCAATTAAGTTCAACACAATTCATAAAAAAATTAATTTAATGAAATTCAATTTTATTTTGTAATACTATCAATTTTTATGCTAATTTTCACTTCATTTTACTCCAATCAAATTTGGTAAAAATAACTTTAGATAAACATTGCCGAGATTCAGTCCAATCAAATGTAGCAAAAATAACTTTAGATGAACATTATTTAGATATCTTAACCATAAAAGCATATAATTTTTTTTATACGAGTTCAGTCATTTTAAAATTAACTAAATACTATATCAACTAAATGAAATTTTGAAAAGACAGACGTAATAACTATATTTAAATTTTCACTTAATCTCTTTATAAATTTTATAATAGTTTATATATTACAAAAAAAAGTCAATGTTAAAAAAATCAGATATTGTCATAGCAACACGTTACTAATGTGGTAATTCGACTTTGCAACTGAAGGTAGTAAATTTGAATTTGACTAGTAGTATAGTTATTACAGAAGATATGTTTGGCCAAATAATTGTAATTTTGAACTGTTTCTTCCGATCAGTAAACTGTGGTAAGTAAAGAAAGCAGCGGCTGAGATGTCTTCTGAAATGAACCCATCCGTCGAAGAACTCGCCGGACTTCAAACTTATGTCACCGGACCCCGCAACTCCACGCGCGCCATCGTTCTGCTCTCCGATGCTTATGGTAATTTCTCTGCTTCTTTTCCTATTTCGATCAAAAACATGTTAGTAGTTTATATCTAGTATGATTTTCTGGTAATATATTTGGTTTTGGTGGATCTTGCAACTGGATTTAGACTGCTAAGCTTATGTTGAATTGTTAATTTGTCTTTTCCAGATACTCAGCTGTTGAACAAGCTCTTAACTTAATGTTATTGATTAGTTATCAACTAGCACTTCATTGATTAGTTTGAGTTTCGGTTTCTGTGTTTGTTAAGATTTGCATTGGTGTTGATTCCATTCGTTTGCGTGGTCGTGTTTTACAGGATTTGAGGGTGCAAATTTGAGGTAAGCCAGAAATTTTCTGATTCAGAAGTATGTTACATTTCCGAAGATAACAGAAATGCAGTTGCTTGTGATCATGAATTCGCACAGTAAGTGCGATAGTGAAATACACATTTGAGCGGGGCTCTTTTGTTCGAGGCAGAAGAAATGAACATATTTTAGGACATTAAACTTTGGTGCTAGTTTGTCATATTCTTGTAGACTTTTAGTTACTTCTCTTCCTTGACAGTCGAAACTCTTAATTTGTATCAGAACATCTAGAGAGATTTTCTGATAGAGTTCATACACTCTCTAATTCATTCTAGTGAAGTTAGAATTTTTGTTTACTCATGACCGTGTTCGGGACTTTTGATGTTCAACTTTTTGCATCTTTCTCTTTTCAACCATTCTCTCTAAATCTTTGTGTCTGGCAGTGAAGATAAGTCATGTAACTGGTGTTGGCTTTTCTTTACCTTAGGAGGCTTGCTGACAAAGTTGCAGACGCTGGATTCCTAGTCGTGGTTCCTGATTTTTTTCGTGGGGATCCTATTGATAGCGGGAAACACTCTGATCGCACTACATGGTTAAATACTTATACTCCGGTATGTTATATGTTTTAAAAAAAAATAAAAAATAAAAATACTGCTTTCTGAAACATGGATTCGAAGACCAGCTGCTATTGTTCAGCAGATAAATAATTGTGGAATTTTATTCAAATTGGTTAAGTCTTTGGTTTTGGTGTGTAGGATAAAGGATGTGAAGATGCTAAGGCAGTAGTAGCTGCTCTGAAGAGCAAAGGCGTTTCTGCCATTGGAGCTGCTGGATTTTGCTGGGGTGGTAAGCCATCTTCATACTTCATACTTTGTTTTGGTTGTTATTGCTGTTATGCGAGTGTGTATGAACAATCTTGTTTTGTAATCAGGATCAACTGTTCCTAAACTTGCAAAATTTGACTGCATTAAGGCTGGAGTTGTGGTGCATCCAGGTCCCCTCTTTGCAGAAGATATTCAAGGTCTAGTTTTGGGCTTATAAAACATAACTATACTTCTTCAGTGACATTTTTCATCGTAACATGTTTATGATTTGCAGAAATAAAGGTACCGACAGCCTTACTAGGAGCTGAGACTGACCATCTGTGCTCGGCTGAGCATTTGACTAATCTAAACAAGATTCTATCTGCAAAACCTGAGGTCAGAATCTGATCATTTATGCGCCAAGTGACTAATCATCTCAGCTCAGAAATGCAAGATGTTGGTTATTTCAGGGCATAATTTGTGTTGTGTTTGCTGAATAGGTTGATAACTTCTTGAAGATATATCCGGGAGTTAAGCATGGATGGGCACTAATGTACAAAGATGACGATAAATTTGCAGTGAAGATGGCTGAAGAAGCTCACTCAGACATATTGAACTGGCTCACCAAGTACGTGAAATAAGGACTAGCTGGGAGCACGCGTTCTTGCTACAATAATAAGGCAATAATAAAGAGAGTATTTGTCGCATTGAACAGTGACTAATGGTTTTCTTCAGACTTCAGCTGTGTAGTGAAGCCGACATGGTTATCAGTGGAAGGTGATTCATGGTTTTCTTCTGACTTCTGTGTATGCGAAGCCAGCGTAGGATTATGGCTTCCGTTCCTTGAACTCGCTGAAATGGTTTCTCAGCTACTTGCTTTTGTACATTAAGTGTTGTTTGCTCATCAATAATTTATACTCACTTTGCTGTGTTCCTTTCTGCTATGGTTACCAACTATTATACATGCATCATCTCTTGCAATTACCGCAGACATTTTGGCCAGAAAAAAGACGATCAAAACAGAGAAATAGCAGCAAGGCTACTATGCTATTTATAACCAAATCCGACCAATTGCTGCAATCCTATGGACATAAACCGGAAGATTGTAACAAGTTAAACTCATCAAAACAATGGTTTTCTAAACTCACAAGGGAACATATGCATAAGCCTAAACAAGTTGATGAGCAAATTGCTTCCATCGTTTCTACTCGAGCAAGATCATATGGCAAGATAAACAAGCTATATCAATACTCTATCAAAAGATGGATTCAAAAGCCAAATATAATGCATTCAAACTGTTAAGAGACAAACTCAAACATGATTCCATGGAGCACTAACACCACCTTCAATCTTCAATAAAAGATGCAAACTTGAAAGTAAACCTTCAACAAGCATTCATAGCAAGAGTCATAAAATGCAGAAATTGTCTTGAAGAAATATGGCAAACCGATTCCAGCTACACTTTATTGGAGGACAGCAACAGAATCAAATGAGTTTGAAAGGAAGAGGCCATGGGGTGGATCTTGGAACCTCGACCCGGTCCTTGATGCGTTCGATTTTCTTCTCCTTCTTCGGTCTGCTATTACCATACGATCCCTTGAAAATCTTCCCTTTCTTCGTCTTCTTGTCCCCTCGCCCGCACACAACCGGCGTTTCTCCTCCGGTGGACCGCGCCGCCGCCGACAGGGAAGAGAAAGCCGCGCGCTTCTCGGCGGCGTTGAGTGTCGGAAGCCTTTTCACGATCGACCCGCACCACTGAGACATCGACATTTCCGAATTGATTCCGGCAGCACCTCTGTTGATTTTGAACTAGGGTTTTAGAGTATGGGGATGAACGACTGATGCAATGGGCGATGGCTTAATTTGTTGTAATTGTGGATATAAGGATCGGACCTCTACTTTCGTCATATTTACATTTTCACCCAAATACTTTTCCTTTTCCCTCGCTATCTCATATATCAAGATGATCATAATGAATGTTATATTCATCAAAACTTTAGTTAATAGCATCTCTGAAATTGGTTAATTTTCATATTTTCAAAAACTTGTATCTTATAATTTTACATCATCTTCTTGGTAAATTATTAGATTGTATCCGCGGTATATCAGTTATAGAATATGTACATTCCTTTCCCTAAAATTGTGCATTTATACATTTCTTAGTTCAAAATTTTGCAATACACCAATGCACTTTTCAAGCTCTCGAAGATATGTATTCTCTAGCTTTGTTAATAATATAGTAGATGATACCCGTGCCAATGCACGGTACTTCTTTAAAAATTGTTTTAAATATCAATCCATGCGTATGTACGAATTTTATAGAGCATATGAAAAATGATTAAAATTGTAACGATTTAATAATATCATTCATCATATACTTCTTCAAATTTTATGAAATATAATTAAAGTCTTAATAGTTGAATTGCAACGTTATTTATAGATGCAAATAAAATAAAATCAATATTTATTTGATGATAAAAACCATTATAAAAATTAACTAATAAATCCTACTTAAACGATTAAGCAACATGTTCAACTTCATATTTCTCACTCCTAAATTATAATAACCATTATACTTTAATAAAAACAATAAAATGTACAAGAAAATATATTCAAAATTAATAATTATCTACTAACCAACACTTACATATTGTATGTATAGAGTTTAAAATTTTGGCAAATGGCAAGAGCATAACTGTTTATAATTTGACAGTGAATAATCAACTTCCTATCCCTAAGACAATAATATTCATCATTTCTAAGTATAATCTTCCTTCCAACAATGGCTCCTTTTTTAGCAATAACTTCGCTTTAGAATCTCTTAGCTGCTTCTGGACATCTTTACTAATTCATTAAATATCTGTCCAAGTAAAACACATTGAACTTTGAGATGGTGGTGTTGGGTTTCTCCTCTAACTCAAAATAGAGTTTGTAATGATTTAGGTTTAATTTTTGATGGCCTATGTACAAGGTTTAGACCCGATAGATTAGGTTTGGAGTTTAAGGAGGATTTAAGGGTGTGTTTAGTATAATTAGACTTGTTAGTGCTATTATAGTAAGCCGTGACTTATAGAGCTACTAAGGAGAAACTTGTTTGGTGTTCTTCTTCCTTAACAATGGTGAAGAAAGAGATTGGATAGAATGATTGGTTGTTTGGTAGGTAGAAGATAGGGTGAGCGAGAGAAATATAATGTGTTAGCATATATAACATACTTTGTAAAATCTCTTATATTTTCTAATGAGTTGGAATTGTCGGATTCCCGTAGTTTTCTCCCGATTAGGATTTCCACGTAAAATCATTGTGTTAGTTGTGAGCTTTGTTTTGTTGATGATTGATTGATTACTTGTTAATGGTTTGTTGGTGATTGTTGTCGCGAACTCAAGAAGAGGTGTTTTATTTCTGCGTAGGGTTCGAGGTTAGATCCCCAATTGGATACAGATGGAGGATTTTAATCTCGGCGATGTTATAGTTCGAGGTTAAAATTCCCAATAGGTGGATGCGAATCCTGGTTAAAGTGGGAGATTTTAAGTACAAGTTGATTTTAATAAAAAAGTACGGAGTTTTTTTCCATTCAATTTAACTTTTCAAATGGAAGTCTTACTTAGTATAGCCGATTGAAATCTTTTGGATTCAACTATTTTTTATATCTTCTATATATTGTGCTTTGTTCTCGATTATTGTTATTTGGATATTTTTATATTTCGTGTTTTCTATCTGTTTACAATTTTGATCAAGGTGACATTACAGATGATGCACAATGTTCCCGATTAAAAGGGTATATTGTGCTTTACATACGTAATCCTTATTAAACGGATGATGAGTTTTGCTTATAGTTAGTTAATATTCTGAAAACAATATCAAAATATTTTTTCCTACAAACTATAGCACTTCATATATGGATGCCATCAAATTCGGGAATGTTTTCCATGATTTTCAAGTTGTTGATGCAACAATTTGGAATCTAAATTAAAGCTACACCACCCATGCTTAACTGTGAACTAAGGCGATAAAATGTTACACTATTACTATCATCTTAGCTAATACCAAAGTCGCTAAACTATAATGAAGTCATCGACATCAAAAGAAATCATGACATAAGCACCATCAACCTTATTGAACTTCTTACAAATTGTCTTTCAAGTTTCGTCAGTTTCAGTCTCTCCTTTTGAAGTTTGAGCATTTTATGAGTTGCTCAATCCGATCGGGACAAAAGCAGAGTCATCCTCATCACTACCTATATTCAATAGGTATTTGTCCCTAAGATTTTGCATATCCATATGAACATCATCAACTTTGAAAATGAGATATCCTTCTATCTTTTGAAGGTAAATCACAATTTCCTCCTCCAACTCAAGAAGTAGTGCATGTCATTTTTCAACTCTCAACTCTTCAGCTTCGATGTTTTCTTGGAGTTCCACTGCATCCACCCTTTCTCCGTCTTTAGTTTTAGTCGGATGTTTTTTTCTTTTCAGCCAAGTTTATCTTTTGAGTATTCAACTCTGCAATGAAGTTGTCATATGGAAGGATTTTTGCATCCCACTGGACTTATTCAATTATAACAGTATGAATTTTGCCTAGCGGTTTCAGAATGTCACACCTCTCGCGTGTTTTACAAGAATTTTTCTCTTATCTCTTAATCCTGGCCTCGAAATCCAGAAACTCAGCAAGCTTCTCAACATAAGCTTGAGCTTCCTCGTACAACTCTGGCTCCTTCTCAATCTTCATCCAGTGTCATGTTTGAGCATTAGCCAACGCAGAAAGTGTGTACCCTACAGAAAGTGTGAATTGGCTCATCGTCTTCCCTGCCATCTACATTGAAATACAACACTGTTCCCTCTCTCATCAAATCAAATTTGGTCAAAGATGACATGAACTCTTTGGAAATTTGTCATACAATTTGACTAAGACCGCTCTAAAAGCATCATCAATAGTTCGCTCGTTATTTATATCATTGATATAGTATGTAATTTTTCCTTTCATTCTTCAAATCAAGCATATGCATTCTCTAAGCAAGCACATAAGCAGCATATCCATGCTCGAAGCAGAGAAGGTGGCCGGATTGAGACCATTGTTTGTCATTGTTGCTGAAAGAGACTGAGAGATTGTGATTTAAATTGATTTTTTCTTTTTATTATGAAAATTAATTTAATTATCATTTGACAATATGCTTATACTGAATGTTAATTAACTGGATTTAATGAAATCGCTTCTTGGTGATTCTCAACCCCTAAAATCAGTATTTTTTAATTGTAAAATTTGCAAATATAATAATGTCAAACAACATATGCTAGTACATCCCTTAAAATGGACTATGAGGTCGTTTAGTTGTATGTGGGAGATTAATTCTGTAGGAAGATGAAATTCATACACCATTTTAAATTCCCATGATTTGGAAAATATTGTTTGGTTGGGACGTGGGAGAAAGAAATCCCATGAATTTCTAGTTATCTAGGGACCAAGGTAAGAAAATTTTACCATTGTGTGGGAATTTGGAATTCCTAAGAAGATGATATTCCCACATTTTTTGCCAACCAAACAACTTGTGAGATTTTAATTCATGAGATGTTCAAATTCCTACATATCTCACCTCCAACCAAACGACCTCTATATAGAAGTATACGTTTCCCAAATTACATCTCTTAAAATAGGGAATTAGATCCCCTTTTCAAACTGTGCGAAAATAGATAATTCCTTCAAATCCTTTCCAAAAGGCACGAAGTAAATCTCTGTGCGTGAAATCGGTGGAAGTTGTGTGACTGTGCGTTTGTGTGCTGGAAATCGGTGGAAGCTGTGTGACTGTGCGTCTCTATGCGTGGAAATCGACGGAAGCTGTGTGACTGTGCGGCGGAGAGGGTTTTAGTAAAATGGACTGCTCAGAGAAACACAGTGGACAAATACAAGGTTAATGTTAAAGAGAAGAATATGAAGATATACTGCTGCTGCGAGGTGCCGTTGCCCGGTTGAGCCATAGCACATCTTGTTGCAGAGTGGGCATGTCCAGTATTTGACGCCCCTTGAAGCCCTTGCTATTCGCATCAGACACGGGAAGGTTGCATTTCATCTTGTTGTTCCCCATCCTGCATTATTATAAAAAATTATGTTTTTGTTCATGTTTGCAAGTCTATTTGTTTGCATGTATCATGTCTATTTATCAGCTGTTTGCAAAATTAAGAGGATCAGGTCTATTTATCAACAACCAATCAAGAGAATCTCTAGATCTCTACTTATACTATATAGAAGCATAAATTTCCACAATTACATCCCTTAAAATAGGGATCTATTAGACTATATAGAAGTATACATTTCCCAAATTACATCCCTTAAAATAGGAAATTAGATCCCCTTTTCAAACTGCGCGAATATAGACAATACCTTCAAATCCTTTCTAAAAGGCGCGGAGTAAATCTCTGTGCGTGGAAATCGGCGGAAACTGTGTGACTGTGCGTCTCTGTGCGTGGAAATCGACGGAAGCTGTGTGACTGTGCGTCTCTGGGCGTGGAAATCGGCGGAAGTTATGTGACTGTGCGACGGAGAGGGTTTTATGTATATATAGTTGGGATTTAATGTAGTTTGGGTTGGACCGGAACCGGTCCGACCCGATCGAACCCTTTTTTTAATTTGTAAAATGTGGTAATAATGGTTTAAAATACAAAAAAAAAACAACATATGCTAGTAGTAAGCTTAAATCTCGTCATCTGCTCGGGATAAATTGATGAAGGATCATGGATTCGGTAAATAGAACCCGTTCAAAACCTAACACAATCGTAGAAGAAATTCATATACAAGAACTCAAGACTCAAGAGATACGCTGTAGTATCTTTAACGGTAAGCTGTACATTAAATCAACCACATTAATTTTCAAACAGATGAGTAGCAAATTGCATACTATATCAATGGTAGCCTACATAACATTTTTGTATTAACTTGCACTCTCTCATTTTAAATACTATAACTGTTATAGTAAAGTATAATGAAATGATGGTGTGAATCCTACTCGAGGGAGTAGCTTTATTAAGCTACACTTGTGGAATACCAACAATGATAAGTTAGTGGCTTCGTTATTTGTAAAAATTGCATAGTAAATTAAAAAATTAATGATTGAGGATGGTCTAAAATTGCTTTTTCATTGACAACTCTTAACTCGGTATGCAAGAGACATTTTAATAAGTGATGATGAATAATAAATTTAGACACCACAAATTAGATCAACAAACGAAGATAATGTGTGTAATGGAAGACAACCAACCAATAAAATTTTAAGCTTCCCTTTATTAATAGTTCTGAAATCTCTTGAATCATATTTAGGGGAGGAGCAGGAGCATTATCACAAGCAACTTGCATAGTTAAAACTCACACAAGCTCATGAACCACCTGCTTAACATATAATAATATATTAATAGTACAACTGACAAGTCATGAACTACCTACTTTTATCATATGCTAGTATTCACTCTGTTCTAGTGAAAACTGCAGAAAGAAAAAATAAAAGTTGAAATTTAAATTGTGAAGTATATGATGTAGATTGAATTTAAGAAGAAGGTCGGTGATATGGGTGGATGAAAATGAAGTAGCATTACTATAAAAGGAAAGTGTGCAATTTAAATTGGAACACTAAAAAAAAAGTGTACAATTTCGACCGGGACGAGTTCTCCTTAAATCACAAGTGAGGAACTAATATTTATGGAATTGGAATCTTGTACATATGTTTCTTGGCAGGGTCATTTGGAATGAGAGGAAGGGGCAATTTGCCTCTTTGGAAGGACAAAAATCGACCATGCTTCAAGCCAAAAATCCATTCAATACTCTCTTGCGTGTTTGGCCAAATACCAAAGGCACCTTGCTTTCTTTCCAACTGAATGTTCTAACGCTTCAAAGCAACAACAAAATGTAGGTTTCTGTTTTCCAAATAAATCTACATTTTTAATCTGTAACATCCAAAAAAAAGCACCCGTATTAGTCATTACCTCAACAAGAAAATGTAAAAGTGCCGGATAACTGACTAAACTTAATAAAATTAAACTTCCAAACAAACAAGTGAAATAAAATGAAGTTGTCATCATCAGTAGATATTTCAATCTTTCAGTTTAAGGAAAAATAATGATTTAATAAAAGAAATTTAACTAGAAATAATCGTGCTAATTATATTCTTAACACATTCAGTTTAATATTTTTCAATTTAATAAGAAATTGGCCTCAATTTGGTCACAAAAAGAAATTGTTTATCAGAAAACGGATAGATGGAATGTATTGATAGAAGTCAAATTTAATAAAATAAAAGGTGGATATTTGGAAAATAATATGTTAAAAATTAGATCAAAATAGAAAATATGTTTACATATAAATCGAATATAGATGGATATGTTTGAGAAAAACGTGCGTACAAGAAAATGTGATATACTAGCACATTTTCGCAAGGATGAGCGTAAGTCCCGTATGGAGCAACGGGAGATGTTGATCCTACCAACTATACTTAACCAAAACCATCTTCACATACTCACTTTTATGCCTATAAATATTCCATGATCATCAAGTAACAGATCCATACTGGCCTTCTTGCATGTACATTACACAAAATACATAATATAAAAAATATGTATTCTCAGATACCCAAATGAGAAAGACACTTGAGAGTGTTATTTTGTCCATTGTTTTGTTTGTTTGTTTGTGTACAGATTTCCATATTTGAACATTCCCTCTTTTTCTGTGCTGTTTGAGGAAACTGTTGAGGATGAAGATGCTTCTGTACATAGCTGTGTTCATAATTCTGAGTTCTTTAGTTAGGGCAGATGTTAGTTTTGATGGGAGGTCATTCATGATCAATGGCCAGAGAAAGATTTTGATTTCTGGCTCCATACACTATCCCAGAAGCACTCCTGAGGTAATGTTTCTGTGTCACTATTATTGCCATTTTTAGAAACCATTTGTTCTTAATGTAGTTTTGAATGGTGCAGATGTGGCCTGATCTTATTCAGAAGTCCAAGGATGGAGGCCTGGATGTTATTCAGACCTATGTGTTCTGGAATGTGCACGAGCCGGTTCAAGGACAGGTTTCTCGAGACTGAATATTCCATTGCATTTCATGTTTGCTACCAATTTTCGTATATTTATCGATGATTTCATCTTTTTTACAGTATGTGTTTGATGGCAATGCTGACCTAGTAAAGTTCCTGAAGCTAGTGCAAGCTGCAGGCCTTTATGTTCATCTCCGAATTGGCCCCTTTGTTTGCGCAGAGTGGAATTTCGGGTAAATGATGCAAATATTGATTGATGAAACATGCAAGGAACTAGTTTATTCATGTCTTGAAATGCAGGGGATTTCCTGTCTGGCTAAAGTATGTTCCAGGCATTGAGTTTCGAACGGACAATGGTCCTTTCAAAGTATGTATTCAATCCATTTGCATCAATTTATTGCTCATCTGTGAAACTCTGCTTTGAAAGTGCACCATTTTTCTGTGTTGTAGAATGCAATGCAAGGATTTACTACCAAAATTGTGGCCTTGATGAAGCAGAATAACTTGTTTGAGCCTCAGGGTGGACCAATTATCATGTCTCAGGTGTGGAAAATTGATAAAAAAAAATGATAAAAAAGTGAAATGTGCTTAGAAACCAAAGATCTGATTTCTTTTGACAATATTTTATGTTACATTTGCAGATAGAGAATGAATATGGTCCTGTTGAGTGGGAGATTGGTGCTCCTGGTAAAGCATATTCAGCGTGGGCTGCACAGATGGCCGTCGCACAAAACACCGGTGTTCCATGGGTTATGTGCAAGCAAGAGACTGCACCAGATCCTATGGTAAGATTTGTCTGAAAATGCTTTGTTTGAAAATTAACTGTCTTGATGGTATGATAAGATTTGTTATGATGATGGGATTGCAGATAGACAGTTGCAATGGCTTCTACTGTGAAGGTTATGTACCTAACAAGTCATGGAAACCAAAAATGTTCACTGAGATATGGACTGGCTGGTATGTTTTTGCAAAGTTTTTTAATGTTCCTAGGTATGTAGGACAGACATGAGAACCTTAATCATCAAAATTCTGTTGAAACCTACTAGGTATACTCCGTGGGGTGGACCGGTGCCTAAGAGACCAGCAGAAGACTTGGCGTTTGCTGTTGCGAGGTTCATTCACAACTATGGCTCATTTTTCAACTATTACATGGTTAGTTCTCGTGTTCTCTCACGCGATTAGATTGAATAACTTGGTAGAATTTTTCGCTCTGAATTTTCTGGATATTTATTTTGTGGATCAGTTCCATGGAGGTACAAATTTCGGCCGAACTTCTGGCATGTTTGTCACAACAAGCTATGATTATGATGGTCCAATTGATGAATTTGGTATATCTTTATATCTTCAACAACTACATCTTTTTTCAATTCATTTCCTTTGCTTTCTCAGTGTAAAAGATATTTGTGTGTAGGACAACTGAATCAGCCAAAATATGGGCACTTGAGGGATCTTCACAGTGCTATCAAGCTAATTGAACCAATTTTAGTCTCATCATGGCCAGAAGTTATATCACTAGGGAAGAACCAAGAGGTCAGTCTAATCACCACAAATGGTATCAAAACCCTAGTGATTTCATTTCAGTATCTAATTTTACCTATTTGTAACTTTTAGGCTCATGTTTTCATTACAAAAAATACTGGAGCTTGTGCTGCTTTTCTTTCAAACTACGATCCACAATGGCCGGTGAAAGTTACCTTCCGAAATGTACAATATGATCTGCCACCTTGGTCCATCAGCATACTCTCAGGCTGCAGAACTGTGGTTTACAATACTGCAACTGTAAGGTTTCTGATCTTGCATGCCATGAAACAGGTTTACTGTAAGAATGAGTTTCACAGTGTCAAATCACCGAGCTTTTGCAGGTTAAAGCGCCAAGAACTGAGCCAAAATTTACTCCTGTTGGTGGTAAACTGTGGTGGAAGTCGTATACCGAATGGACGCCTACAGCTGATGACAAAGATACAATTGCAATGAATGGATTGTTGGAACAAATTTATATAACCCGAGACTGGTCTGATTACATGTGGTATCTCACAGAGTAAGCCTCGACGAACTGAGCTACAAATAAACTAAACTGAATCCTCAACCTTTTTACTAAACTAAACTGAATTGCAGATAAGCAGGAAACAAAATGGCCTAAGGAAAAGCCATTGTTTCTTAAGATGACTGTTTTAGCCTCACTTTTTTTGTGTGTCTATCTCCTGTTTTTGCAGTGTAAATATCGGTGGTGATGAGGGGTTCCTGAAAACTGGACAGAATCCTGTTCTCACTATTAGTTCAGCTGGCCATGCCTTGCTTGTTTTCATAAATGGACAATATTCAGGTATATAGTTACAAGATCTTGAATTAGAATTCTTTGTTGTGTATGTAATGTTCTCCATCAGAGATAACAATGCTTATTTGCAGGCACGATGCATGGAACAGTGGATGATCCGAGGTTTACATTCAGCGGGAATGTGAAGCTGAATCCAGGCATCAACAAGATATCAATTCTCAGCGATGCAGTTGGTCTCGCGGTTAGTTGCTTCTGACATTCTCCCAATTCCTTTATAATTTCAAGATTCACTTGCTCATGTAAAATTGTTCATGCTGTATTTCAGAATGTCGGGGTGCATTTTGAGAAATGGAGTACAGGCGTTCTTGGTCCGGTATCACTGAGTGGCCTCAATGAGGGGGTTAGAGACCTGACAAAACAGGCCTGGAAATACAAGGTTATATTTTGAAATATAAGATGAAATTTAAGACTCATTGAGTGAAGAAATGCTTATCAGAGCTTGTCTGATAATTTCCAGGTTGGTTTCTATGGTGAGAGTCAAAGTATCTACACAGACAAAGGAAGCTCCTCAGTTCAATGGGCAGATGGTGCTTCACTAGCATGGAAAAAGCCTTTAACCTGGTACAAGGTAAATTTGCATGTTCCATTTTTTTCCGGGAGTGTTATATATGCAGTACAGTATTTTACTCGGCATAATCTAAAATATCATTAAAATTACAATAACGTCCCTGAATATTGCTATAAATCTAATAAGCGATGTTATTTTCATAAATTTATAGCGTATATTAAAATACGAAAGTAAAATATCGAACTATGTACAGAAACACATTTTTTTTAACCTTGTACATTAGTGTAAAAAACCATACAGGACGTGGGTAAAAATATGACGCGGTTCATTACTGACTAACCACGTCACTAATGTATACACATCATGTTCTTTTACCTGTCCTGTCTTATATATATTTGAGTTTATCTCGAGTGACTAAATCAAACTAAATGCTTCTCCTTCAGACTACTTTCAACACGCCACCTGGAACCGACCCGGTAGCTTTGGACATGCTGAGTATGGGGAAGGGTCAAATATGGGTCAACGGTCACAGCATCGGACGACACTGGCCGGCGAATGTAGCAAAGGGAAACTGCGGCCCCTGCAACTACGCCGGAATGTATTCAGAGAAGAAATGTCAATTGTTTTGTGGAGAGTCTTCTCAGAGATGGTAAAATCTTGCAGTTTTGATCATGCAGTGAACTACACATATTTTACTTTCTAACACGATTGTATGATTTCAGGTATCATGTTCCTCGATCTTGGCTCTTCTCGGGTCCGAATTCCTTGGTAGTATTTGATGAATTTGGTGGCGATCCAAACTTTATCACTGCCGTTACAAGGTCAAGATGAAGAAGGCCAAAGACTAAATAAAGTTAACAGATCACAAGTCACAGTGAATAATACCAAATGCAATTGTAAATACCCAATAGATCTGATCAGACAATCACATACATAAGTTATGAGCACGGGAAAACCGGTCCAGAAAGAGGCAAAGCGGTACATTCATGCATAACAGGAGTGGCGGAACGAAGGATTGCACAGGGCGGCGCTGACAACTTCAAAATATATATTATAGGTTCAGAATAAAAGTATAGTAACATTTTGAATTCCGACAATTCCAACCCTATTTTGTAACTCCGAATATATATTTCTAGTTCAACCCGAGTAATCTGCGAGAAGCCTGAAATCTTTTATCTGGGTTGAAATGGGTCGCATGGGGCTGGGGCTAATTAAGTTAAGGCCATATTTAGATCTACCTAAAGTGCTTCCTTAAAATTTTACAATTATATAGAGAGAAGCTCAGCATTTAAATCGTGTTAGTGCATACTTTGTAAGAAAATTACTATTTAATATTTTTAAATTACAATTTTTTCTCATAAGATTTTAATAAACAAATAATTAGTCAGACATCAATGTAAGTGACTAAGAAAATTCAAAATATAGTACCACAACTCATTTTTTAAATGGTAATAATATTTTATATTGTACATAATTTGAATTATTAAAAATACTACTATACGTACGATGTTAATATTTTACTAATATGTCCCTAAAATTAATTAAGATAAACACAAATATAAATTTATTGAATGTCAGTAGCTCAAAGACGAGGTCTTGTGTGAAACAAAATAAATTCATACAGAGCCTATATATGCAACTGATGGAAATTGAGTTTTTCAATAAGAATTAATACAAATCTACTCTAACTATAAGGCCGGATCGCGTTGACCCTCTCCGATATAGGTACGGTATCAGGTTCCCCTCCGAATTGCGTCTCGCACATATTCGCGTCTTCACCTGCTTCACCAGTTTCGTTCCCGGTACTGCACCCGGTGGCCCGTTGCCGTCAACATAGCCACGAGTCATCTCTTCTACCAGTTCAAGGTGTCCTCCACGTGCCCTCGTTCTAACCCTCTACTCACCGCACGCTGACACGCACCAGCCTGATTCATCACATCGGTATTGCTGCCCCAGGTTCTTTTCTTATTCATCCCACCAATTGCGTCTCGGCTCTCATCAATTCCGATTTGCAGTCCCAGACGCCCAAGTTTCAAGCCTCCAAATTCATCCCGGACATGCGGCAGCTCCGCCTGATATTGGAGTCGTTTCCAGAGCTGACAGGTATTCCAAATTTATGATTTTAAGCATTCAGTGTGTGTTTGTGTGTGTGATTCGTGGTGGAGAAAGCATCTTTAGAAGATTTGATGGTTTAGGGCTGGTGAGTTTCGGCTGAAATTTGGGTGTGCAGTTCCTAATTCATGATAGAGAATGCATATTCAGTGTGTGTATGTGTGTAATTCAAGGTAAATAATGCATACTTATATGATTTGATAAGTTAGGGCTAGCGGGGTTTGGCTAAAATTTGGCCATAAATTGCAGTTCTGCTGCTTTTGAGACGGGGCCAATACTAAAAGAAAAGAATATGCAGTTTGTAATTCATAGTAAAGAGTGCACCCTCAGTATGTGTATGTGCGGTGTAGTTCATGGTAAAGAAGGTCGATTTAGAAGATTTGATAGCTTAGGGATAATGGGTTTTTTACTGAAATTTGTTTGTGTATTGCAGCTCTGCTTCTTTCGAGATGGGAAATACTAAGGTGATTGCTGCTGTTTTGGGTCCAAGAGAGGTAATTAATCGATCCCTTACTATCTTGCTTATGTTTCTGTTATCTTGGTGTTTATATCTTTATGCCATTAGTATTAAGGATTTATGATGAAAATGTGTCGATGGAGATGGTTTTTACTCAACGTACTAGGTTTAGCAGTGACGGTGTCACTGCTTTCTAAACTAATGGAAGGCTTTCCTTATCCTCAGCAATGCCGAGTGACCTTTGTATATGTTTTGGTTGCATTATAGATGGTATATTCACTGCGTGATTTGACTGTTCCATCATTTCTGCAGGTACAGTATAAAAACCAACTGATTTATGACCAGGTAGTGGTAATCTTCTTACATTTTTTAATCTTGGACTCTGATGTGTGTCTGCTCTATTTTCCCCACAACTATTGCCTTTATTTTTACATTGGACATTCAATTAGGTTAGATGTGAGTATAGCATGGCTAATTTCAGCACTGGGGATCATAGGAGGAAACCAAAAAGTGATAGGTAAACAAGCTTCATCTCTGAAGAATTTGTACAAATCACTCAGTCTTTTACCCTTTCCATCTTCACATGTCAGGTTTATTATAGTGTGTGTAACCTCATTTTTAGAATCTTGGGTCTCAAAATTTGTTTCTGCCGGAGGGGATGAAAAAAGTGGAATTTAAACTCACTATCCGACTTGTACAAATATTGAATGACAATCAGCTGTTTTGGCCAAGCCAACTATAGTGCAGCAAAAGCTGGAGTTATTGGCCTGGCAAAATCTGTTGCAAAGGAATACGCCAGCAGAAACACCAAAAAGAAAATATTGGAGAAAATCCCACTAGGTAATGCACATCTATTCACCTTTTCCTCTTTTTAATTTGAAATGTACTGTTTTTTGGTGGCAATCTCGATAGAACTGTCACTGTGTCACAAAAACGTATTTTGACAATACAAAATTTCTTACCGGAACAATTTCTTAGCATATTTTTTAGTTGAGTATAATTAGTACCTTGATTCGACAATAATGTGTATTCTCAGGGAGATGTGGTCAACCATAACAAGTTTCTGGTCTGGTCGAGTTCTTGGCCTTAAATCCTGCTGCTAGATATCACCAGACATGTATGTGAACTTCGACACAGACACACTTCTAATTTCCGATGTTTCTCCCATGACAGGTCTTAATTATCGGTGTCCCAAAGTTTAAGGTCAGATACTATATTCACATGGATACTTAGGTGTTCTTGATATACGTACTGATTAGGTTCATTGTTATGAATCCAATTTCGAGATTGATTCTTGAATTTGTTAACAGATTGGTAATACTGATACCTCAGTTCTCAAGCCTCATAATGATAAGAAAGTTCATAATTTGGAGCTTGAAAAGACATCTCTGCTGGTAGGTTTCAAATTTATTTGTTTAATTTCACGTTGTCTCCACAAAGTATTGATTTTATGAATCAACTGAATTTAAATTGCTGAGTGTGTTAATTAACTGTCCTTCTAATAGCCTCAGCCTAAAAGACTATTCTACCTTGCTCTATTGAAATTATTACTGCTCTTTAGGATTTTTGATGAGCTCTTACTGATCTACTTGAGATAGTATTTGATTCGATTGACTTGAGAGGGAACTTTCCTCTCCTGTTTTTATGGTTTCTTACAGTGTTAATGTTATGCTTATAATTGTCTGATTTCGTTTGCAGGGCGGATGTTTGACCTCAGAATTATGGTGTGCCAGCGGATTCTTGACTATCTCCCTATGTGCTGTATATTTCATTTTTGTTTACTGATGACTCTGTATTTTTTCCCTTTTCCGTAGCAGCTACACAATTCACACCAATCAGGAAAGAAGAAATCTCAAAGGTACTTCATGTTTTGAAATGTGATTTTTATTGGTGGATTTTACATGACTACAAATCTTAAATATTAAACGCTCAGTTCTGTGTATGCGGACGTTGTAGGTTGCCAGTGATAGTAAGAGAGAGCAAAGCTGTTTATTTATGCTCAAAAAAGCATTCTTTTGATGGATGCCTGTTTATGGACGGTAGCTGATCACAAAGTCTGTGAAAATCCTACTTATTGAATGTTTTTTAAGGTCATCTTCAACCCTTATTTATTTTCATGCTTCACAGTTGGTCTAACTTTATTTTTGTGTTTGTTATTCTGTACTTGCTTCCCCCCTTGCTCGAGTCACCATCCGTTTACTTTTGCTCTATCTCAAGAATTTCAAACTTAAAAACGACAACTTCAGTTACGCATTATGATCTGGAAGTCCATGGATCTTGTTATGAGTTTCTTGAATTAGTTTTCATACTGCATTGTTATGTCATATATGAAGCAACTTCAAGGCCAGCGGTGTTTTTTGAGTATGAACATGAAAGAAAGAATGAGAGCAGTGGAAATGACTAATTTTGAATACCACTCGATGAGAAAAATGTGGTTTGACATATAGTACATTAGAGGCTTGCATTTAGAAACAAAGACCTGTAATGAAAGAGTAAAGAAGATTATGATGCCTACTTCTCCAAACACGTTGGCGGGTATTCTTTGGGTTGGGAGCTTGATGTGAATTAATGGTCTTTTCTCTCTCGTATTTTTGTTTTAGTTGACCTGAAATAGCTCTGAACTGACTGCCTGTTCTTACTCTGCTGAATTAGGATCCAATTGGTTATTTTCTCTCTTATTTTCTTTTGGTTGATATGGAATAGTAGCTGTAAACTGATTTTGGTTTTGCCAAATCTTCGATCTTATGAATCTGAACTGAACTGTCATCAAGTGTTTCTAACAGCTTAATGCATCTTCTCCTTTCTGTTGCATTGCAGGTATTGTGCCAAAGGCAGCACCTAGGACAAATCAGTATGAGATGCCCTGCCAGGTTCACATTTTTGCTCGACTTGAGGACTTTGAGGTTGTGAAATTGGCCATTTCTGATGGTGGATTCCAACTGTTGTCTGAGAACAACTTAACATCTTCTACTATGAAACAAAAAAGAGAAGCGCAGGGTGGAATAAGTGTTGACGAGATTTTCAAGCTCTTAGAAGAGCAAATTGGCCAGTCTGGAGCATTGGGTGAATTAGAGCCACCTAAAGATGTCATAAAGTCTGAGCTTTTTTCTCACCAAAAAGAAAGGTTGGGATGGTTGGTTCAGAGGGAAAATTCATGTGATTTACCTTTCTGGGAAGTAAAGGATGGTACTTATCGCATTGTATTAACGAACCACCTTACTGATAAAAGGCCAGAGCCTCTGCGAGGTGGAATATTTGCTGATGCCATGGGATTGGGAAAAACTCTCACTCTGCTTTCTTTGATTGCATTTGACAAGTTCTGTATTAATTCTCCCCCACCAGTTGATGATGCAAATGTTTTGAGATGAATCCTACTTTAGTGAAATTCTGGTGTCTCGTTGCATATTTAAAGAACTCTTTTACTTCTGTTCAGAATGCCTTGTTCTCTATTGTAGCGTTTCGAACTTCAAAAAAAAGCCCAAGTTTCGAATCTAGAGTCCGGGTCGAGTTTGCACAAAGTGCATATTACATAACCTAGTTCTATATATAAGATGAAAGTGTAATTATTTGTAAATAGTTGAAGGTCAACGTTGAATACAACTATTAACCAATGACCATTGACTAAAAGTTAATCCCGTTGATCAGGCGTTGATTAGCTATTAACCAATGTTGACCAACATTTGACCGGCATTGACCGTCCTGTTGAAATTTATGACAATATCAATGTGCTTTCGAATTTTGAGGTTTGTTTTGAGCTCAACGAGGTGGCAATGCCAACTTCGGCGATGTGTCACTATCGAGATTCATGCCGAAATCGACGAGTCGTCAACCATTGAATTTTATGCAAAAATTCAACTTAACGATGAGGTTTTTATGTTATGGTCGATGAAATATCAACGGTCAAGTTTCATGTCAAATTCGACCAGACATGAACGTTGAAGTTTATATTGAGATCGACAAAGTGTCAACAATCACGATCAATTCGTTGGTCAAAATTTTCTCACAAAACTTTACTGTACCACTACTCGTAAATGTATGATGAACTTATATACGACTCTTCGTGATATGATGCAAACTTTCTTTTGTTGTCTCGTTATCATTGTACCCTCCTAGATTCCATGTGGTGGGGTGCGATCTACTAACGTACTTGTGTTAAAGATTGTCTCTTTTGTTGATGCCCTTTGGAAAGCAAAGGTTTGATGATGATTGTGGTGCCAAATGCTCTACTTAATTAAGAAGATGATAACTTTCTTTATTGGCTTAGCTACACCAAGGAAAGTCGTTTCTGACTTTATTTTTGATGCATTAAAGCAAGGTTCTCAACCAAATATAAGATTTGCAAATCAGAATTATGGGCCATGCATGCACAACATTTTAACTAAGCTATCACCTAAACAATGCTCGTAGCCTCAAAGTACTTATCAAATCAAGAAAAAAGAAAGGTTATCAAAAACAAAAGAAATAACAACCGCTAAAACAACTAATCTATCATGAACCACTCTTTTCTAATATATGACTATCTCTAATATGTATTTACCACCAAAACAACCACTGTATACTCTTTAATTTTCTAATACGGCACTTAAAATTTTTAAGTCTAACATAAATAAAATGTCAATTTATGTAAAAATATTAATAGAGTGGAAGAAGTGGAGTGTGTGCGTAGCTAATATCAACCTTAACTTTATTTAAAATAAAATGTGTCAAAATATAATACATATCCAATAAAATGATTGTGTTAAAAGTTGATGATCGGAAAGTGTATGTCTGAAAAGTAATTTAAATGTCATCTATTTTTAATAACCGTCCGTATGTCATGAGTTTGAAGTATTCTGTTCCTTTATACTAATGTTGAATGATTGTAAAAAATAACTTCTATATAAGTGTTAGGATTGCCGAGACTCCCACACTTCAAATTAGTATAATATTGTCAGTTTTAGGTCAGTTGCAAAGTCCGCACGGTTTTAAACTGTAAAATCCTCAACTTTGTTTGTTGTCAATTTTGTGGATATTCACAACTAGGCTGGAAAGTTGTGAAATTGGACAGTATTTGAAGATCAATTATTTTAAGCAATGAAATATTATCATGGGATGAATGTGGTCAGAATCCAAGATCAATTCAGTAATTACGAGAAAGCAATATTGAGATGAATTGATATAGTTGGAAAAGAATATCGAATTTGGAAAGCAAAGCGTGATCTTTTGGAAAGACAAGATCTTGCTTTATATGTGCTGAATGGGTGAGTTAAGCAATACCATATCTGATGTGGAATATCCCATGAAGATTGAATGCAGTCGTCCAATCATGAATCATGAGGAGTGAATGATTTGGTAAATATGGAAGAAGAATATTCGGGTGTTATAATGGGTAAACAACGAAGCATGTTTAAACATAGTCCTTCAGGGTTTCAAATATTTGTGCGAATCGAAGACTGCAAACCGAGTCACTGTCATTGTGTTGAAGTACAACTCTAGTGCGATCAAAGAAGATATTCGAAGATATTCAGTTCCGATCTGATTAGATTAGGAATATTTTATAAAGTTGTATTTTAGTTAGGATTAGTCTCAATCTGTAGAAATAAGGAAAGAATATATTTCCTACGGTTTAGCTATAGAATTAGAATATAGCATGGTGACTAACTTCATCCGTGATTATCTACAAGAGAAAATCAGCACAACCGTGATTGAAGTAACGAGAAGATCAACACGGGAGCACGGCATCGAGCTATAAAAGCAAGACGCAAGCTTAGAAGAAAAGTGTCGAACTTCATAGAAAGTATTCTGCATCCAGAATAGCTTTACATTCGAAGGAGCTTGAGTTGACCAATCAACAGCATTTGCCTTCACCGGAGTCTGGAAACCACACGCCTTGAAACCTCGGGAGAGGTAGTCATAGAAAGTTGAGTGAGGAGCTCGACCTAGTCAAGTGAGGAGCTTGACATTGACCGGCACGTGAGGGGTGCTCACAAATTCACAAGACAGATAAGTCATAGATAGTTTAAAGTTGAGGACTTTGTAATTATATTGATTATCTAGTGAATGGTTTCTGGACTGGGCAAGGCCCCGCAGATGTAGGTGTTTTAGCACTGAACCGCGTGAACAATTCTTGTGTCCTTTTACATTTACGTTTCTGCATATACATGTCTAAACATTACTACTGACATGTTTAAACACAGGTTTAAATGTTAGAGTAACACACGAGATTAGCATTGAAAGTTTGACAAACTAAGTTGGTAGAAATTTCAATTGGTATCAGAGCAGGTCACTACGTGTGTCCTTTAACAAGGAGAGTGAGATCCGATCTACCAACAATGAATTTGCAAGGAGAATATTCATTCTTATTACCACCAATTCTAGATGGTACCAATTATACTTGTATACCTTGATTCAGCTGATGATGATGATCTTCGGTATTACATAGAGAATGAATGGACGCCATCAGAGACTACACTTGAAGCAACCTTGACTCCAGCAGAAAATAAGGAAAAGAACTTGAATGACAAGACATTAAATATATTCTTCAAAGCTGTAGATCAAGAACATCTCAAGCTCATATCTGGATGTACTCAAGCAAAGAAGGCATGGGATACTCTGAAGACTTACCATCATAAGGCGGCAGATGCTACAGAAAAAGATGGAGCCAAGAGACAAAGTCAAGAGTCGATGAATGTGCAGTTACGATGTGAGCAACAAGAGACGTCTTCCGTTGATTCCTGTAGTGATAATGAAGAGGATAAAGAATCAGAAAGACGCTTCAACGAGCATGTGTCTGATGGTGCAAGTATGATTGAAGAATCTGACTCACGATGTTTAAACATCAACACACCATGTTTAAACATCAGCGGCATCGCAAAATCTGATAACGAGCCAGAGATCAAAGATGATGGAGACATTTATGCCATGTATGACAAAATGCATATGTCGTGGATGAATGCAGCTGAAGTCAACAAGGAATTGAAGAATGAGAAAGGGCATTGTCAGAAGAATGTATAAAATTGAAGTCTCATTTGGATCAGTTACAAGTGAGTCTGGAAGCACAAAGGCAAGAGTTCATCTCCATGAAAAAGCAAGATGGAGAGGCAGGAGGAACCATCCAGAAACTGAACAAAGGTATAGCTGTTCTAGATGACTTACTTATGACGGGTAAAGTCTCAGGTGACAAGCATGGACTTGGATATAACCACACTGCGAATCAAAGGCATGCCCTGGATATGATGGTGTTGCTGGAAACAAGCAAGGAAAAAGAATGAGACAACCTCAAGCCATTAGAGTAAAACCTCAGTCCTCTCGGATGAAAAAGAATGCGACAAGGAGGTGCAACTATTGCATGGTTCAAGGGCACTTAGAGTACCAATGTTTTAAATTGCATAATGACATCAAGAAGGGGAAGCAAGTCAAGTCCTGTGACAACATGTTAAAATACCCATCCCGGATGGCTAAAAAGGTATGGGTTCGTAAAGACTCACTATGCTATATTGTACGTACATGTTATAATGCATATTCTAGGAATGCATGGTATCTTGATCATGGTTGTTCGCGTCATATGACTGGGAATTCAAATTTTCTAAAAAATATTGTGCCATGGAGTGGAACTGTCATATTTGGAGATGGTAAAACATGCAAGGTTGTAGGCAAAGGTGAACTTTTGATCAAAGGTTTTCCTATATTCCGTGATGTACTGCTTGTTGAAGGTCTTATGTCAAGTGTGTTGAGCATAAGTCATCTATGTGATCATAAGTTAAACGTGTGGTTTGATGAGAGGAAGTGTACGATAAGGCCTGGCAACAATGGAGTTCTCAAAGGAGTTAGATCATCAAACAATTGTTATCTACTGGATGAAAGAGCTGTTTTGAGATCCATAGATACGGCGGTACATAATGCACTCAGGAAGGTTATCTCAGAACCAGACCATGTTGTAACATCCGAATTTCATATGCAACAACAGATTCCAGAAGATGTTATAACATCAACGTCCGGAGTGAAGCAGTTTCGAGGAATGAGAAATCATAGTGTTGGTGCTACAATGTGCAGAAAACCTTACGAGTCCCCAGACTATAAAGTACCACAACTGGATCATTGGAAATATAATCTCCGAGATAAAGCACGAAGAGAATTTCAGCAATTTGAGCAGAGTAAGGATGGGTTTTGGGATTCACGACCAAGAAGAGTTAACCAGATAAGGAGTCAAAGCATGTTTCAAGAAAGATTTGACAGAGATACATGGAACACTTCTAGACATGAGGCTCATAAGGATCTACACAAGTGGAGAGACGCACCAATGACTTGGAGTAAGCAACTCAACATCTTTCAGCCCCATAAAGGATTGCATCAAGGAGGCTCCAAACTTATGGCTGTTGAGCATGGTTCAAGATCGAAGAACCTTGCATATCTCAATGCAAAGTCGATGCATCTTAGACAACACCAAGGTGTTTGTCATGTTTGAGGTACCAACCCTTACCTCTATGTATAGTTGTATTTTTTTATTTGGTTCTGTTTTTCTTTATTTGTGTGTAAAAGAAAAAGAAAAATTCAAAAAAGGGGAGGGAAGTTGTGAGATTAGGTGCTACAACATGGAGTCAACAGCAACTGGAAATGGATGTTTAAACATCTAGTTGATCGGACGGTCAGCCAGGAGGATGTATGTGGATTAGGCGCTGCAACATGGAGACAACAATTAGAAATAGATGTATTCCTAGAAACATAAAATAATCGACTAAAATACACAAATGATCAAAAATTGTCAAATCGGGAAACTAGATTCTCGTAGAATCATGCCTCAGTCAGCAACATTACTCATCCTCGTCATCAATCCGTTCAATCATCAATAAAAAATCATCAATCATAAACATCAAATCATCAACTAAAATATACACATAATCAAACCGTCATATATACTCGATTACCAACATTACTCATCCTGGCAACAATCCGATCATCAACTCCTTTCTATCATCGAAAAATAATCATCAATCAGAAACATAAAATCATTAACTAAAATACACACATAATCAAAAATTGTCAAATCGGGAAACTAGAATCTCGTAGGATCATCAATGAAAAATCATCAATCATAAACATCAAATCATCAACTAAAATACACACATAATCAAACCGTCAAATCGGGAAACTAGGTAGTCGTAGAATCGTGGCTCGGATCATAAAATAGACCTCGTTTTCGTCATCCTCGTATATATATATATATATATATATATATATATATATATTCAACTCCTTTCTATCATTGAAAAATAATCATCAATCATAAACATAAAATCATCAACTAAAATATACACATGATAAAAAATTGTCAAATAGGGAAACTAGATTCTCGTAGAATCGTGGCTCGGTCACCAACATTACTCATCCTCGTCAATCATAAACAATTCGTCAATCCGATCGTCAATCATAAACATCAAATCATCAACTAAAATATGCACATAATTAAATCGTCAAATCGGGAAACTAGATTCTCGTAGAATCGTAGTCATTAACATTACTCATCCTCGTCATCAATTCGTTCGATCATTATTAAAAAATTATCAATAATAAACATGAAATCATCAACTAAAATATACACATAATCAAACCGTCAAATATTTGGGAAACTAGATTCTCGTAGAATCGTGGTTTAGATCATCAAATAGACCTCGTTTTCGTCATCCTCATATGTATATATATATATATATCACCAATGAGAATTCAGTTTCACGATTTGACAATTTGATTATGTGTACAATTTAGTTGATGATTTGATATTTATGATTGATGATGGTTATGACATGATTCATGATAAACGTGGATATGATGATCGATTGATGATATTGATGATTGATTATTAATTTTTAATGATTGATGAGTTTTGATTGATGATTCATGTCAGTTATATTGTTTTGATGATTGATGATTTTATAGTGATGATGAGGACGATGATTTGATGATAAATGACTGATGATTTGATGATGAACAACGGGGATTTGATGATGAACGACGATGATTTGATGATGAACGATGACGATTCGATGATGAACAGTGATAATTTGATAAAAAACGATGATTTGATGATGAACGTTGATGATTTGGTATGAATGTCTATGATTTGATGATGAGCGATGATGATTTGATGATGAAGGAGATGATTTTTAGTTGATATAATTAATTGATATGAAAATAACTAAAATATAATAATTATGATTTGACCCCAAAACTTTTGTATGAACCATATGAGATCCATTTGCCTTACCATAAGGGTGCCTTATATAATTGTTTCTCCTCCATCTATCTCTCTCACGTAAAATCAATTCCTATACGTCTTTTTATATAAAGATTATGTCAATTCTATTATAAAATACATCTTACTAATCGGTAACGGATATAATATAATATGTAATATTAAAATATCTATAAAGCTAATTAAATTTGATTTAATATCCAATTTAAGTATTTCCCAATCAAGATCCCGGTCCATATCAAAGAATAATGATTTAATTGATTAGAAACTTTTGCAAGCGGGGTAATCATATTAAGATAAGTCCTCTGATAGCCAACTCAGATTAATCCTTACGTGACACTTGTAGATGTAACTAAATCCAACAGTTTCTCCATTCACATTTTTCATAATAGGGAAGTAAAGCTCATATTCTCCATATCTGTTTACCTCAAATTCAACAGTTTCTCCATTTTTCATTTTCTAAGATTTATTACTAACATTTAATACTATATATATGTCTCCAGTTTTCTTATATTTTTAAAGTCATATATTTAATAAATCCAAATAATAATGAACAAACAAATAATTAACTTATAATAAAAGTTACAATAACATTTCATATTTGACATTATTTACTCCATAATATAAAATTATAAAAATAAATTTTATAAATATAACACATTACGAATTACAATAGTAGTATTTTTGTAACGTATTATGAATAATTAGACTCATCTCTTTTTAATTATTTAATACAAGTTATTTTGTTCCAACCATTAAAAATAAAATGTTTGCCAAAAACAAATTTAGTTTAGACGTTATGACTTATAAATAAACGTCAAAATAAATATATTTATAAACTTAAAATTTAGTAAATTTATATTGAAAAATAGATTATATTTGATTATTAAATATCAATAGATATGTACATGTAAAAATATTCATATGAAATCTTATTACAATCGTTTTTTTGCATATTTTTAGATTATGTAATTTTTATAAAATTTTATCGTAATTATTTAAAGATATTATCATGTAAAATTATTGAAAATAAACAATTAGTGAATTAAATAATCAAAAAATTTCCATGAAGCATTAAATGTTGGTTCTCCAAAAACTTTTTCTCATTCTCCAAATTTGGGGAATCAAATCTTCTTTCTCTTCAATTTCTCCATTACGGAGATAGAAATTCTCAAAAGAGACCGTCCATTACTTAGACTATGCTATTTTTAACTAGAAAAATATAAAAGTCCTTATGTGCAAAACACGGAGGGATTTAGTTGCAATTTTTAAAAACTTTCTCTTCCCTCCCACAAATTATACCATACACTAGGGGTACATATCCCCGCGTGCATTTTAAAATATGGATATGCGCATTTTTATGTGTATAAATGTGTATTATAAAGTTATTTTCTTATAATTTCTATAAATAGTATATGCAAATAAAACACAAATTATACCATACACCTGGGGTATGTATCCCCAGGTGCATTCTAATATTCAAATATGTGCATTTTAATGTGAATAATTGTGCATTGTAAATTTTTTAACTTATAATTTCTATAAATAGTATGTGTAGATTGTTATCAATGAAATGCATAATTATTAAGGTAAAACACACAGTAAAGGTGGGTGTACGTACACCCGTGATATGGTATAAGAATCGCAAATAAAATGCACAATTGTAATTATAAAACACACATCCAAGGTGGATCAAAGGTGGGGATACATACCTCTTGGATATGGTATAGGAATTGCTTCCCTCCTTTAAATCACGCGCGCGTGTAAACATGGAACCCACCACGTTTCTTTCCAAAAAGATTCAATTCTTGTTAAAATGTGACCAGACATAACTCAAGACCTCCAATGTATTGTTTGCGTACCACTACACCACCCAACTTTTAATGACTATTTTCTAAGCTGTTGATATATATATTTTTATTTATTTTACATTAAATAAGACCCTATATGTTTACCTTAAAACCTTTATGTTTATCTATAACCTATTGAATATAAAATCTTTTTGCTTTTAAATTGAAACTTCCATATTTAAAATTTAAATGTTCTACTTTAAATTAAAAGTATTTGCATTTTAATCTACAACCAATTAAAAGTAAACATTGTATTTTAAATTAAAAATCTGCATATTTTAATCCACGACTAGTTAAAAAACAAACATTATACTTTAAATTAAAATCCTTAGTATTTTAACTACAATTTATTAAAAATCAAACATTTTTCTTTTAATTAAAAACTTCCGTATTATAATGTACAAAATATTAAAAATCAAACATTATAGTTCTAATTAACAACATCTGTGTTTTAATGTACATCATTTTTAAAAAAATCAAACATTATAGTTTTAATTAACAACCTCCATGTTTTAATTTACAATCTATTAAAAATCAAACATTATATTTTTAGTTAACAACCTCTGTGTTTTAATGTACATCATTTTAAAAAACTCAAACATTATAGTTTTAGTTAAAAATCTAAGTGTTTTAATGTCTAACGTATTAAAATAGTATTGGGAATAAATAGTATTGACGATAAATATTGGGCCATGAATAGTGCGTGCAGGAATAGTTTTGGGCTGTGAATATTGCGTGCGTGAATAGTACCGGGCCGTGAATAGTGCGCGCGTAAATAGTATTTTTCTAAATTGCAATTAAGGACCTCCTTGTTTTTATTCAACCATACTTTTACTAATTAGTCCCCGGTTTATGATATAGACGGTCTCTCACAAGACTACCTCTTATGGAGAATGAAATGGAAAATCAGTTGGAGTTCAAAAAAGGTCCAAATTCTCCCTATTTAAGCAAATTTGCTATTATACCAAAACTGTTGGACTTGCTCTAAATACATTACTTGAACGCTTGATCTGGGTTTTAAAAGCTGAATCGTCACTATTATTATTTTTACCGTCATTTTCGAGGAATCTTGAATAAAACTGAAATTTAAAGATCATTTTAAATAAAATGAGAATTATATTTATGACCGACATTGCACTTTAATAAGGTCACACCATGCAAAACCTGTTTGGGTAGAAGCAAATAATTGAGATGGAGAGATCTACTTGCCGGGAGTACTGTATCTGTGAAGAACTGAAGATCAACGGTTTTTCTTTTCCGCAAAATGATTCCCTCGCTCGTTTTAATTATTTTCTATCAGGAAATCTAGAGGCTACACTCCACCCAATTAATATATATTTCTAGCTAAAATTATTTCTTGTGTTCTAGGAGTTATTTTCTCTATTTCAAAATTAACTCACTTATTTAGGTGTTAATTTTTTACCATCCAAATAATTGTAAGAAACATTTTTATACTAAGACACAACCAATTGTCAACAAAATCACCATGATGAATTGATTAAATGATGATGATCAACATAAATGACAATAATTTTGCTTATCATGATGATGATAATTTATTGATAATGGTATAATAATAATGGTAAATACAAAAAGTTGATATATCAAAGTAAAATGACTGATTTAATAATAGTTTATTCCAAACACATATCAAAAAGTGTATTAAAGTGGAAGTGTTATCCCACTCTAAATGCATTGTAAGATTCAATGCCTATAGTTTACCTACTGAACTAATTGAGATTTCATGAATTACACTAGGTAAAAATGATAATAATAATTAATCATTGTTATGTATGATCAAAACATTGAATTATATTTTAATTTATTTACCCGTGTCCGATCTATTTTTGTGAACATCTACTTTTGAGTATTATGATAGTCATGAACTAAGATGTTTACAGTACTAACAACACACAAATCAATTTACGGTGACGCAGATTTCTGATTGACAATGTTAATCAGATTTGGATGTAGACCGTTGATTTCTCAAGCGATTCATGATTTTCGCGGGATGAATAGGACATTATGTCCTAACTATAAAAAAAATTAGATAGATCAAATCACATAATCTATTAACTCAAATCAAAATCGGGAAGCACAAAATATATAAAACTAGTCTTTGTATCACTTTTAAGATCGTGATCTGATTAAACTGAATTTCCGACACCTCCATACAAGGAGGCTCTCTTGTTTGACTCACCCAAGCACGCAATCAAGATCCAAAACACAATCAATCGAAAGTAGATCTTCGTTTCTTCTTAGACTGACAAAGTTTAGTGGGTTCAATCAGTTTATGAAATTATGTTTCTCTATGAATTAAGCATAGGTTTATATTATAGATTATGATACGATCGAGATGATTGGTCAAAATTAATGACTAATTAACTAGGAGCTTTGCTAGCTTATTGCTTGCAAGTTAAGAAAAGGTACATAAAACTTTCCAGGAATACTTTAAAGATTAAAATAAATTGTAATCATTCATATAGAAAAAGCTAATTAACAAGATAAGAAATAAAATTGGGGAGGTAAAGACCTACAATTAGGGTCCCTCAACAAATTAACTAGGGCATATGATAGTACATTTCTTAGAATTTCACCTTCCGCTAATTGAGCACCCTCACAATTTAACTGAGAAACAATATGAATAATAATCACGGTAAGTGTGTCATTTAAGAAAAGCAAAATAGTAACTTGCATATTAATTACTAGATAAATACCTATCACGCCTCATCGAATAGAATTAAAATAGTATTTTACTAAAATGTATTGAGTGGATCGATTAGCGTTATGATATGTTAATGAATATTGTGTGGTGTTGTGCTAATTTAAAAAGTGATTGTATGATTTTAACAGTTGAATCACTTAAATAAAAATATTGATTAGCTTTCTATATTAAAAAATCTCAGATAATATTTACTTTTTTTATACATGAAACTAAATTGAAAAGTACTGATTAGAGCTTAAACGTGTTGAAAACTATTGTATTGATTAATTTGGTGCTATACGGATCAATGTTTGTTTAATTTGATTAGTGTTGTTTAGAGCTTAAGAGTGTTCGGCATCAAAAAAGCAATCCCCAACTCTCTGGTTTCTCTCGCCTCTCTCTAAAGTCAACCCATCCAGATCTAAATCCCGGGGAGGGATTGCCAGCGGGCGACTTCGCTACGAAGCAGATCGCCTCCCCCCTCCCCGACCCCTAGTTAAGATCTAAAACACCCCCTATAACCCCCAAATCGGAAACAAATTCACTATCGCCAAGCTACGACTTTTTTTCTTGGCAGATCACGTATTTTCCAACTATATCCATCTCGATTCAGGTTGTAGTTGGGGGATCTCCGGCGGAGTTTATCCCACCCCGACGCCACGCTCTCCTCTTTTACGGAAGACTTTGACGTCAGTCTCCTTTTTCATGGTTCACATCACCCGTTTCCCCGGCGGAACTAATCGGAACGGTTTTTGGCCGGAAGAAGCATCTCTGGTCGACCAGAAAAGGGCCGGACGGATTAGATGGGTGGAGAGTAGCCACACACGTCACCACGAAAATCGAGAAAGGGAATCTCTTCTGCCGTACGCGATGGACACGCGCGAGAGGATTCCCACGCACCGGCTTTGTAGCGCGTTTATCTCACGCGCCGCCCACTCGTGCATGCATTTGCCGTCGCCGTTGTGCTCTCGAGTCTCAGATGGTACACCCAGTTAGGGCTGTACAACCGGGTCAACACGGCGCGGCCCGGCCCGGACCCGGAATATCTAAAAAATTTGGACCGGGGTCCGGCCCGGTTCGACTGTTTCTTGAACCGGACCCGGTCCGGAATTTTTCCGGGTTTGACCATGATCGAACCGGTTGACCCGGTTACAACCTCTATTGCACTTTTTTTTATAAAAAGAGAATGCTTCCGTTGAGAGTCAAACTATAGACCATTGTGTAGCAATTTCCTTTCCACTAGAACACATTTCTTTTTGCTAATAAATTGTGTGATTAATAAATATATACGGATGTTAAATTTATTTTAAAAACAAAACATTAAAGTAATGTTTTTGGTGAGATTTGAACTCTGGTTGTTTAATACAAAATAGTAAGTCTTACCACTAGAACAAGATTAATTATGTGTAATAACTGCAAATCTATAATATATATAACCGGACTCTTGGGTTGACCCGGATCGGCCCGGAATCCGGAATGGACAAAAAAGGTGACCCGGGGCCCGGCCCGGAATGCAAAAAATCCGGGTCCGGGTCACCAATTCCGGTCCCGGGCCGAGCCATTTTTCCGGGGTGACCCAGTCTCTTGGGTCCTTTCTGATGGATCTGGTTTCCTTTCTTCCTTTTGTTTTTTTAGTTTCTGTTTTCAGAATTTTAAGGAATTTGTTTTCGGCTTTCAAGGGATTTGTTTTAGAATTGGGTTGATTTCGTTATGGTTTGGTCGAGCCTGTCAGTTTGCCAATTTTTGATTTTATTTTCTGATGAATCCTATTGCTCGGTTAAATTCTTGTTGGCTTCCGATATGATTTTAGTTGGACAAGAGAAATCCGAATCCATGTAGTTTGATTACTTACCTTATGGCGATTCTCTCTAAATCAGATTTGTAGATCGTACAAGCTGAATTTTATTTCAGTTTTGGTTTGTTTGGACTGACTTTCACATACCTAATTTTGTGAAATTGTCTAGAAATTCTCTTACTTGAGTGGGTAATAAGTTAGTTTGAGGCCTGGAATTCTCTTACTTGAGGGGGCTATGAGTTAGTAAGGGCCTGATTTTCCGTTGCTTGAGGGCCGGGGTATTCAGTTTGTACTTGATGAAATTGCAGGTTTAGGGAGTAGGTCCAAATTCCAATATTGGTAATCGATTTGTGCTCAGCTAGTCAGACTCGGATTAGTTGAGAGTACCGTTGATTACACGACCATTATGCTTATAGATATATATATTCCTTTTTCTTTATTTTAGTTTAAGACTACATAGGTCACTAGTATTTTTTATTTTTTGCTTCTGGTTTTTACTGGAATAATGTTCGAGCATCATGTTGATACTGGTCTAGTACGAATAACTTTCAGGTATCATATTGTATTAGACTACGGGTATCTTGTGGGTCGAGGATCTATCCAATAATCCTCCCGTCTCCAGGATGGTTTTGAGCCCAAAAAATTGAGTTTAAAGAGTGTTAAAAGTTGTGGTCAAAACTATTCTGCAATGCTATGCCAATATTATGTTGATTAGAATTGAAACGTGTTAAAAAAATATTGTGAAAATAATTAGTGTAGTACTATACTCACCATTCTAATACGTTAAAACCTGATGAAAATTAGGCAACCTGAATAGAATTTTAGTATGGTAGTAGAGACCGCTGCATCCAAAATTTTATTCCACCTCTTTCATATTATAGATCCGCCACCAATGATAAGCACAAATCGTTGTCTTCTGCTATCAACCATTTTTTTACTACAAAACACATGTTTTTATTGACAAAACACGTGTCTAAAATTGCTGGTACTATATACACGATAATGGAAAATATAATGGAGTCTTGATGAATATGACTATTCACTCTGCAAAAGAATTCGTAATCGACTATGAAGAGTGAACATCATATATTGCGCTGTCAATGAATAATTAAATACTTGTTCCAATTGGCTTTGCTAGTGAAAAGAAAAGGAAAAACTTATTCGAATCGAATTCTCCAAAAAAAGAAAGGAAAAACTTTATAACTTTAAAATGGAATGGAAACCCTACGCACGTAATTATAATGCTCCGCAAAGCATCATTCAAAGTTAATTACAAAACCCCACACATGCTTCGTTTCGAAATTTAATTGGACGGCGATGTTAAAAGTACAAACCCTACTTTTCTTATGCTATAGTAATCTTATTAAACCATCCAAGTACGAGTTGTTAGTTTATATATACGCCAATAGTTTGATTGCTATTTTTAATTGCCATTTTATTTTGTAATTTGTAAAATTAGCTAGCTAAACACAAACATTTTATACGCTAGGGACCAATCATCAACACACTATCATCAACGAATTAAAATAATGATATTATAAACTAATATTTTTGATGATAATTTATTGATAATTTATCTCACGAAAGAATTTTGTTACTCAACAAATACAATGCTTAATTAGGGTTTAATCATGCCCATAGTTATATTGGAGATAGTGCAAGTTCTAGTTACATTCTTTTGCAAAAGTTCAACTTTTAGTGATCGTGTCTTTAATGTATTAGGTTGGATGCGTTGCGCAATGCCCTGCGTTGTTAACCAATAATAAAACTTAACATTTATCATATATTTTGATTGGTATGATTTTATTAAATATTATATGAATTTTAGAATAGTGGTCTGAGAGACTTGATTTGTACCATAACTTTTTTAAGTCAAAATCATCTAAATGGATGAGAGTATTATTCATGATTCCTAAACCCAACATAAAAGTGATAAAATACACGATTAGGGTAAATCCAATAATACATATAAGATCTTTTTTGAATATTTTGTGTCAATTTAAGTGAAGTGCAGAGAAATTCCATCATACACGTACTACTCATCCACCTCGTGGTGGCATCATGAAATAAAAGGGTTACATTTTAAGAAATCTAGGTCTAATGTCCGAAAGTAGCTAAACTAATTGACATGTATAATATCCTTAACTCACATTGTACTATTCAAACTCTACAAAATTTATGCACATAAATGCCGTTAGTAAACTGTCAAAACTACAAACGGTTTAAATTTCTCCTCTATTGTATTACATAGACCGAAATCCAAAAGATGTTCCCTCCCACCATACTACACGAGTAAGGAGTGTCGTATGGACATTTTTGCAAAGAAAACAATTCCAAACCATATTCTGAAAGACTAAAAAATCTTGAAAGCATTAAACAAAAGAATATAAAATCAGACTGCGGGAGTCCAAGAATCACCGGTGGCAAGGTGGTGGCGGCTGTTGGCGCGTGAGCGTAGCGAGGTGAGCTCTCGCGCATGCCCGACGCGTCAAACAGAGGTCCTCGTTCCAGCACACGGCGGTGACACATATAATCCGTCCGTTTAGTTTTTCCGACCAAATATCGGTATATCTAGAGTCCTCTAGAGCGATATGCATCATCATCACAGGCTCTCAACTTTACCTCGTTGTGACGTTGTTGGCAGTAAAGACGCCAGCTGGGACGCTTCTCGGAAAGGTCGTAAAAGCAGATTGAGTTCAGAGTCGCGACCCCTGAAACCATCACCGAATACACACACACACACACACACACACACACATATATATATATATATATATATATATATATATATATATCAAGTGTTCATGATTTGTACCATAATTTAAATTGCATGAAAGATGAAGGACTGTACTGAAAATTCTGAACAGTTATCACCGAATTAGAAACTTCCACCAACAACTATAGGTCACTGTAATGCGTACCGCTGTTGAAAATTCCCCGAACCGACAAAAACTCGGTCGCATCCCCGTTTCCTGCATCGTCGGCCGCCCGGATGGCGATCGGGAGGATGTGGGCATAAGAGACGGTGAATTTGCATCCCAGTGTCTCGCATCGGCGGGCGTGCTAATGAAACAGTTCATCATGATCAGTCCCGCTGAATTCTCATTCATAATTACAATAGCCATGAGATTTGGTAATTATTCACTTTGTTTTCTCCATTGTTTCTGATCCATAATCGAATCAAGAAAATAAAAATAAAGATAGATTTATTTAAATTCTAATCTTTTGTCTGATATAACGGTGTGGAGAGATCTTATCTGTAAGGATAACTACGTTCATATTTCCATGGGCCCAATGGTTTACAACCTGATTTTAAAATGATCAATATATGAACATGAGGTAAACCTCTTTTTTGAAATTCAATGGTCGAATATCAGAGATTCAACAGCAATTGAAATTTCTCTGGTCACTAAGTCATCCTTCAATTGTTAAGTTTTACCCCGAAAAACCCTAGCGCACACGTCTTATTGCAAACTTCTATTTTCTTAAACTTATTACTAGATCAGTTCAAGAAAAATAGAATTAGTAAATTTAGTTACACTGATTTTACTTTGAACATATTAATTTTCTCTTTAATTTCATTTAATTTATTTCAATTTAGTTTAAATCAGTACTCCAAATCAGTCTAGAAGAACAAGGTAGCTAACTTAGTTGCATGAATGAATAGCCGGGTCTCCCGGATCCTGTCCAATTAGGGTGTGACCAAACTAAAGCAAACTCTACGAGAAATGGACCATGGAGAAGAGATTCAATGCTTCATCATTAGCTTCTTCTTCTTCTTCCATTCTAATAATTTTCTAATTGCTCCTCCCACATATAGCATTCTAAATCAATACCAAACATAATCGGCTAAATTTGCTTACCGCATCAAACAACACTTCATCGTCAATCAAGATCATCACTAGTTGCAAACACGGTGAATTCATACAAAATAGATTTATTTATAATAACAATAATTCACTTTGGAAATCATGTCCCCGTCTCTCCCTTTCATTTCCAAACTTCCTACCAAACTATTGATCATATGATAATCAAGTGCACATACACTAGCAAGACACTTCATCTATATATGTACTTCAATATGTAATCTTCTTACCCATTTCAAGTTGAGCTGGGGAGAAAAATTCTCCTGTTGTGACGCTGATCTCTTAGATAAATTCTATCATAACACAGAGTTCCTGAAAATTTCTATTGTGATTTTTGATTCTTTGATCATTAAAAAAAATTATTATGACCCTTACCGGCATTAACCGTGAATTTTGATAAAAATTTTATCAATAAACGTTACTAAACCTTTTATAAGTGAATCATAGTATATAAGCCGTACTGTTCACTTATTGTTTTTTCTCCTTATTCTTACTGACATATGAGTTGGCGTAGAAATGATGAGATGATGTTGAAATTGTAGGGAAAAGTGGAAGAAGAAACAAGAAGTAAAGACTATGTTGGAGTTAACATAGTTGATTATTGAATGTATTTTTGTCATTTCATAAATAATACCGTTGAAAGTTATTGTATTATCGATGATAAGTTACGATAAGGCTTTCATTACTAATCAAACGTTACGATTGGATATTTCAGCAACTCGCGATTACAATAAGTTTATTCAAAAAGTTATTACTAAAGGATTTTGCTCCTGTATTAGGTCGAATCCTTTTAAGTACTACTATCGAAATGATGTCGATTTGAATTAGTTTTGAATGATAAGTAAGTTACAATGAATTAGTTTTTAAAAGGAAAAAATACAAGGCATTATTCATAGATAAAATGTATCATTCATATTTCTACATGAAGTAAACTCTTATGATAATTGTAGATTTTCCAAATCAATTGAAGCACAAAACACTTCATCCCAGTAAATATATAGAAAAAACAAAATCAAAAGAAGAAGCCTCTCTCTAGCCCCTAAAAAAAATTACATAAAACAAAACTCTAACAATACCAAAACAAGCTTTTAATTCAAATATTCATATCCCACCAACGTTACTACAATTATAATGTTGAAGAAGCCTATCGGCTTCCCTAAGGCCGCTATAATACGCACCATGAGTCGTTGAGTAATGGGTTCTGTGCGTCGCCTCCCCTGCAAACAGAATCTGCAGCGGCGGAGCTCCGCTTTGCTTCTCCGGCAGCGGCTCTGCCAAGGCGTCCAAATCCTCCCCGCTGGACCCCACAGCGACGTAACTGTACGACCCCAGGAACAGAGGATCATTCCCCCATCTGCTTTTCAGAACCCTGTCGATCTTCGTCCCTGATTCCGGCAAGAAATTTGCCAGCGTCGTTGAAACTCCGGCGAGAATGTCATCGTCATCCATTGACTCGAGCTGCAGAGCTTCCTCACCTGCAAACCACGATAACAGAACCTTTGAGCTGCTATAGATCGGAGCTAGAGTCGCCGTCTTCCTCATCCACCATGGGATTCTCGAGCTCTTCGAATCCCGGTGAAAGGCCAGCTGCAGATTGGGGAAATTCCTGTCTTCCTCATCAGATAACTGTAAGAACAGCTTGTTAACCACACCATAGCCGAGCTTCGAAATCGCTTCAGTCTTGAAACTCGGCAGCGGCGGGCTGAAAAGCCCGCTACTGCTGATCCCCTGTTTCAGTATCCCGAGAGAAACTGTGACAATGACGTGATCCGCCGTCACGGCAGACCCGTCGTGGAAGTGCAGGACAACGGGCCGGGCCCCCGGCCCGGCTCCCTCACTCCACTGGATTTGAGTCACTTTCCGGCCGAGCTGAATGACGCCGGCGGGAAGTACAGAGGCCAGCGACTTTACAACACTCAAATAGCCTTTCGCGATGGTGACTTCCTCGCCGGGAAACATGATGTACTCGCTCTCGGCATTGTAATCCAAATCATTCAAATCTCCGGCGGAAGTGTACGTTCGCTGTACGTTCTCGTGCATTGCAAATAACGCTTCCTCCGCCGCCTTTCTCTCGTCGTCTCCATTGTATTCAGCCGATTTCCAGTACGCCGCCAGTCCCGATCGGAGGTACGGCCCGAGCCCGCCGCCACCCGGCCCGAGGGATTTACAGTCCACCGGCACTCCATCTTCTTTTCCTTCAACCGCCTTTCCCTGGGCGAAGTCCATGAGCTTCTTAAAGAGATTCGAAACCGGGTCGGTGAGGGCCGGGCCGAGCTCGAGCCCGCCTTCTGCAACGGTGATAGGCTCGTCGAGACCGTCCATGCACTCCCAGGGCTCGTCGGAATCCATGGAGTTGATTTCCTGAGCTATCTTGTGGACCGGGCTTCCCTTGATTCCATGGATCCAGGTGGCGCCCATCTCAATCCTGTCGCCGGCGAACTCTGACGTGTTAATCCTTCCGCCGATGCGGGAGCCGCCTTCGACGACGCAAATCTCCACCGAGGCTCCGGCGGATTTGTAGAGCCGGTTCGCCGCCGTGATACCGGCCATCCCGGCTCCGATGATGACTATTTTGGGCCTCTTTGTCGGCATTATGGGTGTGTGTCAGAAGGAAGAAGAAGACAAGTGGGAGTCTGGGAAGGAGAGGGGGAAATTATTTTTTTGTGAGGTGAAGAATGAACTGTAAGGAGAAGAAGATGGGAGGGGAGTATGAATATATATATACTTGTCTAATAAAGACACACTGTGTTTTTAAAAAGTTTTTAGACCCCTCTAGCTACTAATTTTAGCATTAATTTACTCCATCTAAGCCCTCCGTTTTTTTTGGCATGCTATACGCAGTTCGTATTTTACTTATTTTGCAGTCCAAAATAAAAATACGCCTTCGTTATATATGATATGGTCAATAATTATGTATATCAGACACATGCATCATATATACTATTTTTATTGCATACACTTGCAATTCAGTTATATATCAGAATCATTATATATATGATTATTTTAAAAAAAATACGGACTGCAAATAAGCAAAATACGGACTGCGTATAGAATGCCTGTTTTTTTAAGGGCATGCTAGATGCGGTTCGTATTTTGCTTATTTTGCAGTCCAAAATAAAAATACGCATTCGATATATATGATATGGTCAATAATTATTTATATCAAACATATGCATCATATATACTACTTCTATTGCATATACTTGCAATTCAGTTATATAATAGAATCATTATATATATAATTATTTAAAAAAAATACGGACCGCAAATAAGTAAAATACGGACTGCGTATAGAAGGCCTGTTTTTTTATAGGGATTATCATAAAATTTATCATAAATTTGACCAAACAATTACAATTATGATATAATAAATAATATTATTATTATTAATATATTTTTGAAAATTTTTAAATATTTTCAAATATCAAAATTTTAGATTTAGTTAACATACGCATGGTCAAACTTTCCGTTAAATAGTATTACTTTTCAAATGTGACACACACACAAAACAGAGGGGGTATTTCAGTAATATGCACGGATTTTTTTTTACATTTTTCAAAATACAAGTTTTACTATAAATATTTTTAATATTAATAAAGAATTGATATTTTACAATCTAAGTATCTAATCAAAGTTTGATAATGAATCACGCCAGAGTATATAATCAAAGTGTATAATTTAGTTGGACGAATAAAAAATAATACTTCGTCCGTCACAGTCGAAACTGCAGTGAGAGAAAATAGAAGTTAAATTTTGGATTGTGAAGTGTATGGTGGAAATTGAATTTAAAAAGAGAGTAAGTGAAATAAATAGAAGAAATACACTGCTATAAAAGAAAAGCGTGCAATTTGAATTTGAACATCAGAAAAGAAAAGTGCGTAATTTCGATGGGACCGGATCGAGGGAGCAGTGCTATTTCATTTGATGTTGCACTCACTCACTAGACTAGTCACTACAACAAGTTGACTGTGTGTGAAACTGGAGCATTTTTCCACTCCCAGAATCTGGCTAGGCTAGATTTTGTACAAATTAGTACTGTTTATTGGCAGAAAATATATCAGAGACTGCAGATTTAGAGCAATAATAGGGTGATGATGATGCCCTCCACCAACCTCCCATGTGAATCAGGTAGGCGACGGTCCACCGGTTTAAACACTGATAATGGTGCTCATCAAGTTCTGAGATCAACTGGCTTGTTGGCTAATTGTACGTTGTGGAACACAAGTTGTGAACTATATAAACACAGGTTTGTAAAACTTGGATTAGTGGGGAAGTATGCTAGTCGGGATCGGATTCGGGTGTCCAAAGTGTCGGCCTTGGCTATTTACTTGGAAATGTCAAGTGTTATGTTCAAAATGAAGTAAGTGTCATGTTACCGTAAAGAAATTGAACCCTAGCCACAGAAATTTGACCCATCAAAACATTATCTTCATATTTTTCTCTTTTGAGTGTATTACGCATTCATAAAATCATTTTCTAATAAAACAAAATACAATAAGGGTGACTAAAGTTAGCCATGTTACTTGATTTTTAGGTACAAAACACTATATAGGAGTCTAAAAAACCTATATAGGGACGTAAGCGACATGAATAACAATAATTATTTTGAAAACTGATCCTTTTACGGCCAATTGGCGTTCCTCTCTATTAGAAGATCATGAATCTTCTAGAGGTAGTAAAAGACATACTAAGATCAGTGATTCGTGTTCCACTGCCGCTAATGCAGATACTCGTTTGCTGGTTGCAATGTCACTGATGCATGTGTTAGGGACTCTGATAATGTATGTCCTCCAAATACCAATCTCTGCCACTGGTGTTGTCTGTGGCCTATATTGTTGCATCTCTTATGAGTAATCATATTATAGCATAGAACCCATCTTTGAAGACGAGAAAGGATATTGAGATATAAACCACCCAAAATTGTTGCATCTCTTTTGAGTAATCATATTATAGCACAGAGTCCATCTTTGAAGACGAGAAAGGATATTGAGATATAAACCACCCAAAGACATAGAACTTAATCTTTTAAGCACACTAAAATGCCCCTTTTGATTAGAATGTAAAAGTTATTTCACTTCAAATCAATAGAGATGTCAAAGTGGGAGATTATCTTGATCTAATCTAGATTAGGATTAACGTAATTTACAACTTACACTATTAATATTACTATTTAGATAATAATTTGAATATTCAAATTTAGAAGTAAGAAAAATAATAATTATATACTTTAACCCCTTAAAAGTGGGGTAGGGAATGTACATTAATTTCATTAAAAGTGATGTCAAATTGATGTATATAGTTATTAGGGTGATGTAAATATAACCACTCATACTTAAGCCTAAAATAGTAATTCATCTTCCATCTTATCGTCATCTAAAACATATACTTACACCCAAAAATAGAAAATTTAACGATAGTCGGTCCCTCCAAATCTTTTCCTTTAAAATATTCGGATTCTTCCCTCACTTTTCTTCCTCATCATTCACATGATGTGTTTCAAAACACAAACAATTTGTAGTGTTTCATAAACTATCAAAAACAGTTTATTTCACAAGAAGAAGGAAATTTTAGCCCAAAAAGAGAAGCCGATAAGACCATGTTCTGCTTTTGGCCACAATAGAAGTAAAAAACACACAACTTTTCTAAAAAACACAACTCCACCAAATATAACCTTATTGGTGATATGGGACTCAGCCCATGAACTGGACCGGAGGAGTTAAAGGGAGAGCCCAACACATGAGTAGTCCTTCAGTGACATCAGCTATGTTGGCATGACCCCGGGACAGAAAGGACATGATAATGACCTCTGCGGAGGGGAAGGTCGGAGGAGAAAGGACCCGGGGCGTCCAATGTTATCGGCTCTGCGGGGGTCCCTCCGGTCGGCAATCGTCGGCTGGCGTTTGCCATTCCTCCTTCCGGGGGTCTCCCCTACAAGAAGAAGAAAACCGAGCCTCACTCCGAAGGTTCATCCCGGATTCCCCGGAAGGAGGAGAATTCTACTGCTGACAGCACCCTCCAACTTGTAAAAGAGAATCCGGACGGCTCCTCTTCCCAGCCCATTTTGCTGGATGGCTCACAGGTATGTGTCTCCCCACTCTTAATATTTTAATTCTTTGTATGTTATTTTCATTCTAAGTGTTTATACTTTCGTAGGACAATGCCTCCAAGCTGTTAGAGTTCCCTGGGTTGCGAGAACTGGTCAACCAGGCGTGCAACTCCTTGTCCGAAAATCTGTCCCGGGAGGTCGACCAGTTGAGGTCGCAAAATGCCTCCCTCTACAAGGAGTTATCCGAAGCTCACAAGGAGTTGTCCCGGGTGAAAAAAGACAGCAAGCGCGGCATGGCCCCTGCACAAGAGGCTCTTTGCCGGGCCTTCACCAACCGGGTTTTCAAGAGCCGTTCCTTCGAGGAGAAGATGATGTCCCTTTGTGATATCTCCAACGAAGCCGCCCTGCATGCCGCCTATTCAGCCGTCCGGGAGTACATCCCCCGGGAGAACCGGGCAGCCTTCAGGGAGACCTGGTATCGCCCGAAGGCGGACGATCGTTTCAACTATGCGGCGGACAGGCTGATGAAAGAAGGCCTCGACGGGATAGTTCCCGGGGTGCTCGAGGATTTTGAGGGGGCTCGAAGTGTCGATCCCCAAGATATCATTGCTTATGCCGGCGATGTCGCCAAACTTGCTGAGGATAGGGCGGATCCCGGACCGGACGATTTGGCCAATCTTGCTGCCGTCGAAACCCCGGTGACCTCGGAGGAAGAGGACGGGAACTCTGATGAGGAAAATGACAAGTCCCCCGTCCAGGAGCAGGAGTTCCAGCCGGTGCAGGCGGAAGAGGAAGAAGAGGGAGAAGAGCAGCTAGCCCCGGAGAAAGGCAAGGCTCATCAGGAAGAGCAGTCTCCCCGGAATGAAGATGACGAGGACACTGATGTTGAAGTATAACTTAGATACTTAGTCCTCTTCTTTTGTTTTTATCTTTTAATTCTGTTTTGAATCTTTATCTCCCCCGGGCTCCTTCCCTGAACCGTTCTCTTTTGTAATTCAGGGAGAAAAGAGCTCCGGGGATGAGAGTGACGACTCCAACGATGTAAGAGTCTCTCTCTTTTATTTTATAATCATAACATTTGTTCTGGGTTTATCATTTTGTCATGACTTATTCAATTTTATGCCTTATTTTAATTTCGTGTCTAAATCTTCTTGCTCGTGTAGCCCCAGGATGATCCTCCGGGTACTGTTCCATCCGGGGCGGCCTCGGATAATGAAAAGTCGTGCCCCCGGTGTGAAGAGTTAGAAGAACAATTGAGTCGCTGGCAATTAGACGGCCTTCAGACCCGCTATCTTCTTGTTTAATCCGGGATTGGGTCGGTGATTGATGAGTTCCCGGATGTCATTTCATTAGTAACAAAACTTAGGGAAATATCAAATCAATTTGGATCCCTTTCCCGGTGTCAATCCCTGGCTCGAGATCGGGTGAACGCCGTTTTGGATGCAGACAAGACCATTTCGATGCTGCAAGCCGAACACGACGCCTTTAAGTCCCGTCTCAAGGAGGAGTTTGACTTGGTATGGTCCGAACTTCCATTTTATTGCGACAAGCTCAAATGGTTGGAGAGAAGGGGCGATCCACTCAGGAGGAATCTAATGCTGGAAAGGGAGAACCGGGAGCTGGCGGCCCGGAACCTCATCCTCCGGGAGAATTTGGTCACCCTGCAACTTACTTATCATTTGACCGAGTTGCGTCTGGGTCGAGTTTCTCCCCCCCCCCTTTACACCAACTTTCCCCGTGAGGTCGAGGCGCTGTTAGTACGTATGTTTCGCATGGGCTGGAATGACCCCGAGTCTCGATACCGGCCTGCTTTCGAGGAAACCGCCGCTTGGTGGCAGCGTCAAAGAGAGGGGCAATATCTCCCCCCGTCCTTGGTACTCATTCCGAGTCGAATTTCTCTTGATTTTACTGTTGAAAGGTATCTCGGATTCCGTGTTTCGGTTGATCCGGAGGAATCTGCCCGGAGAGTGTCTAGACTCCGCGAAGATGCTGCCAGAATCCGGGCCTTTATTGCTTCCGAAGACGCCGCTAAAGAACAAAGGCGTTTGGCCCGGGAAAGAGGCAAAGGGAAGAGTCAAGTCGTTGCCACGAAGAAGAAAAAGTCTCCTCGTGTTCAAGGACCCGTTATTATCGGAGCTCCCCGGAGGACATCATCTCCTGAGGTTTCATCCTCAGACGACGATTTCGATCCTTATGCCGAAGCTGGTCCTTCGGGGGCTGGTCCTTCGGGGGTTGGTCCGTCTGGTTCCCATCCGGCTGAGGAGCCTAATGTCCCGGGGGATACTGCTACTGACAACCGACCAAGCCCTCCTGCTGCTAACAATCAACCAAGTCAAGACGACCCGGGATCTCCTATTAGCTGGGATGGTCCTCATTCTCTTTGTTAGTTTAGTTTATATTATGCAAGTTCTAAAGTTGTAAATTTTGTAATCATCAATCATAGGTTAATGATATGTGTGTGTATGTTATTTCCCGATACTTGTTCAAGTATTTGTTTCAACTGTTTCCCCGAGTCGCTTATTCAAGCGTGCCCAGGCTGTCTTCCGGGTGCTTGTTCAAGCGTTCCCGCTACTCTTGCACTAGCCCCCCGGGCGCTTGTTCAAGCGTCCCCGGATCGACTATACTTATGAAAAATATAAACTCGCAAAACAATCTTCATAAGCAAAATAATAGAATGCAAATGCGGGCCACGGGACAACCTAGGCTCAACCCTGGCCAGAGGTTCCCGTCCCGCTCTCATGCTACCGTCCTAGGCATAATCCTTGCCAGAGGGGTAAATACAGAAAATAAGCTAGGCATAGTACCTACGTAGGTTTGCAATGTTCCAGTGCCTCGGGACCTTCTTCCCGACCTTGTCTTGCAATTCATAGCTTCCACCGGGGTGGGCTGCGATCACCTTGTAAGGCCCCTCCCAGTTGGGAGCTAACTTCCCGCTTGCAACCTGCTGGCTTTTGTCGTTCCGGCGCATCACCCACTCCCCGGGGTTGAACTGTTCCTTGCGCACCCTTCTGTCGTGATATTTCTTGACCCGTTCCTTTACCCGGGCCTCGTGCAGGGCTGCTTTTTCTCTCTTCTCTTCCAGTAAGTCTAGATCCAGCAGCCGGTCGTTCTGGTTTGCCTGCTCGTCCGGGAACTTCGATCGGAGGCTGGGAACTCCAACTTCAGCCTGGATGACCGCCTCCGCCCCATAAACCAAACTATAGGGGGACTCGCCCGTGACGGAGCTCTCTGTCGTTCTGCTTGCCCATAAAACACTCAAGAGTTCGTCAACCAAGTTTCCTCTTGCTCCTTGGAGACGTGTCTTGATCCCGTTAACGAGGGTCCTGTTGGTCACTTCAACCTGCCCGTTGGCCTGGGGGTGGTAGACCGAGGTCAGTTTCTGTTCAATCCCGTACTCCTTGCACCAGGATTTGAAAGGATCATTCTCAAACTGTGCCCCGTTATCTGTCACTATGAACCGGGGGATTCCGTAGCGACAAATAATGTTCTTCCAGCAGAATTTTACACAAGTACTTCCCCTAATGTTGGTCAGGGGAGCAGCTTCTACCCACTTGCTGAAATAGTCAACCGCCACTATCAAATACTTGAAACCTCCGGGAGCAGTCGGGAAGGGGCCTACCAGGTCCAAACCCCAACGGATGAAAGGCCAAGTTCCCGATATCCCGATCATCTCCCCCTGCGGCACATGGATCAAGGGTGCGAACTTCTGGCACTGTTCACAGGAGCGTACTGCTTTTTGGGCATCCTCAAACAGCGTAGGCCAATAGTACCCCGTGCACATGATCTTCCGAGCCACAGTTCGGGCCCCTTGATGACTTCCGTTGGGACCCTCATGCACCTCTTTCAAAAGGTGGCGTGCTTCTTCCCCGTCCACACACTTCAACCAAGGTTGAAGATATCCCCTCCGGATTAACTCCCCGTCCAAGACGGCATACCGAGGTGCTTTGACCCGGATTTTCCGAGCTTTTACCTTGTCATCCGGCAGCGTTCCATTCTCCAAGTACTCCAGAAGGGGTGTGATCCAAGACTCAGTTTCTCGCACTACTGTAACTTGGTTGGGTTGCTCAAATCCCCGGGTGGTTATCATCTCCATGTACAGATTCCGGTCTTGGCTCGGCTTGAGCTCCGAAGAGGCCAACTTACTTAACGCATCCGCCTTACAGTTTTCCTCCTGGGGAACCTGTGTTAGTGTCACCCGGAGGAAACCCTGCATCATCAACTTCACTGCCTCCAAATATTTCTGCAAGCTTCTTTTTTTTGCCTCATACTCCCCATTGACCCGCTGTACCACAATGGCTGAGTCACTGTAAGCTTGTATCACCTTGAGACCTGTTTCCCGGGCCAGACGTAGCCCGGTAAGGAGGGCCTCATACTCGGCTTCATTGTTGGTGGTTTTAAACTCAAACTGCAGCGCATACCGATACTCCTTGCCACCGGGACTGACCAACACGACCCCGACCCCGCTTCCCCCGGCATGGGAGGAACCATCCACGTGCAACTTCCACTCCGGCTCACCTTCCCCCGGGTCTTCGACGGCATTGTCCGCCATCTCGACTAGGAAATCAGCCAAAGCCTGCCCTTTGATAGACTTCCTCGCCCGATAAGTGATCTCGTGCTCTCCCAACTCGATCGCCCACTTCATCATCCGGCCAGAAGCTTCTGGTTTCATCATGACTTGCCGAAGTGGGTGATTTGTGAGAACTGTGATAGGGTGGCCTTGAAAGTATGGACGAAGTCTCCAGGACGCGTGCACTAGTTCCAGCAGCAAACGTACTAGTGAAGAGTAACGCGTCTCCGGTCCTTGAAAAGCCCTGCTTACAAAATACACCGGGCTCTGCGACCTTCCGGACCCTCGAACCAAGGCCGCACTTATTGCTTGATCCGTGGCTGCCAGATACAAGAACAACTCCTCCCCCGGAACTGGCTTGGATAAGGTCGGGAGTTTTCCCAAGTGCTCCTTCAATTCCTTGAACGCTTGCTCGCACTCGGGAGTCCATTCAAACTTCTTTGCTCGCCTCAAAATGTTGAAAAAAGGCAGCTGCTTCTCCGCTCCCCGTGACAGGAATCTGCTCAGCGCCACCAAGGACCCGGTTAAGCGCTGCACATCTTTTACCTTACTTGGGGAGGGCATACTCAGGATTGCTTCAACTTTTTCCGGGTTCACATCAATCCCCCGGTTTGACACCATATACCCCAAAAACTTGCCTGCCGCCACTCTGATGGTGCTCTTCTCTGGGCTCAACTTCAGATTTACCTCTCTTAGCACAACGAAAAGCTCCCGGAGGTCATCCAAGAAAGCGTCATGTGTCCTGCTCTTGATCACTATATCATCCACATAGACCTCCATGATTCTCCCTAGCTGGTTCTTGAACACCCGATCCACCATGTGCTGGTATGTTGCTTCTGCATTTTTAAGACCGAATGGCATTTTCCTGTAACAAAAAGTGCCAAAGTCAGTGATAAAAGAGGTTTTCGGCCCATCCTCCGGGGCCATGACGATCTGGTGGTATCCCCGGTGTGCGTCGAAAAAGGCTAGGAGCTGATAGCCCGTTATAGCTTCCACCAGCTGATCAATGGAGGGCAACGGGTAACTGTCTTTAGGACAGCACTTGTTCAAGTCCGTAAAATCGATACACATCCTCCAGGATCCGTCATGCTTTTTCACCAGGACCGGGTTGGCAATCTACTCCGGGTAAGTGATCTCTTCTACCATTCCCGCGTCCAGCATCCTCTTCACTTCCGCCTTGACGAATTCTACTCGATCTGCTGCCAAGGCTCTTTTCTTTTGCCTTATAGGCTTCAGATCCGGGTAGACATTCAACCGGTGTATGGCGAATTCTTCTGGTATCCCCGTCAAGTCTTCCGTTCCCCACGAGAATACATCCTCGTACTCCTTAAGTAACTTCCGGAGCTCCTCCTTCACATCCACCGGGAGATGCTTCCCGACACTGACCTTTCCCCGGGATCCTACCTCCATATCCTCCACTTCAAAAGAAGCCGGGTCACCATGCACGACTCCTACTGTGTTATCCTTCCCGGAACACTCCCCGGGCTTCGATGCGTTTGTTCTTTCTGATCCCCCGTTGTTGGCCTCCTTTATCGCAGTGAGCATGCAGCTGCGGGCGGTCGTTTGATTGCCAATAACCGAAGCAATTCCTTGGTCCGTCGGGAACTTCATGGTTAAATGGTAGGGTGAACATATCGCCCGAGCCTGCGTCAACCATGGACGTCCTATGATCATGTTGTACGGGGAGGAAGCATTTATGACTGCAAAGTTACACAGGACAGTGCACCTTTTGTTAATATCCAGATGATCAACAAGGGTCACACGTAGTGCTATAACACCCAGCGGGTGGACTGTGCGACCCGTAAAGCCTGATAGCGGGGACAGGTATGGCTTCAAGTTCTGTCGACCGATGTGCAATTGATCGAAACAATCAGCGAACATGATCTCTACGCTGCTCCCATCATCCACAAAAACTCGCTTTATCACCACACCTTCTACCTCGGCGGAGATCACCATCGGGTCAGAGTGAGGCACTTGGGCCGGGACCGCATCCTTCTCTGAAAAAGTGATCGTCTCATCATGTTTAAACCTCTTTCCCTGGATCTCCCCCGGGGGAACATACCTACTCTTGGCCTTCACCGCCGACAGTGTTTGCGCTCCATCTCCCACTATACTGTTGATCACGTTTATCATCCGGGGTGCTCCAGGTCCCGGAACTCCCGGTCTAGGAGCTTGCGGGGCGGGGTTAGGAGCAATGTTGGCTTCCGCCGGGCGATTGCCGCCTTGGCCTCGGTTGTTTCTCCAGTTCCGTTTTCTTCCCTGTCCTGCCGGAGAAGCCGCCGGGTGTGCCTCCCCAGCCACACAGTCCCGGAGCTGACCCCGCTCCACCAATTTCTGAATATCCGTCCGCAAGACGGTGCAGCCTTCTGTAGTGTGACCATAAGACTTATGAAACTCACACCATTTTTGAGCATTGACCGGGGCCGGGACCCCCTGTATAACCGGGGGATCTGTGAAAAGACCCCGGTGAATGGCCAAAATCTCCGTTTTCGTCTTGGAGAGTGGAGTATACGTTGGTCTCACTACCAACGTCTGCCCCCCGGCGCAGGTACCGCTCCCTGACCCGGGGGACGTCTAGCCGGCTCCTGTCGAACCCCCTGATGAGGAGTCGCCCGGAGCGTGGTTGTTTGGGTTGCTGTGGCCGTAATCACCCGCTGCTCAAAGAAACCGACTGTGTTCATCCGGGTATGGTTAGCTTCATGCACCGTACAATGCATTTCCACTGTCAACTGGAGGTGGTAAAAGGTTCCGGGCATATTCTTCATTAACTCGATGTAGAACATCTCGTCTCTCAACCCGTTCACAAAGTTGCCTATCAGGGTCTTCTCGTGTAAGTGCCTATCCTGGACCTTCATGGACTCAGCAATATACCGGACATAATATTACCAAGTAGATTCCGTCTCCAACTGTCGCATAGCCAGGACCGTCGCCAGGTTGACAAAGTTGGTCTTCATCGCTGCATATCGTTGTACCAGGACTGTAGCAAAATCCCAGAAGGTCTTCAGTGAGCCCTGTGGAAGACTTTTGAACCAACTCAAGCAGTTGCCCCGGAGGTAAGAAGGCAACAACTTGCACTGCAACGGCTCATCAATGTCCCGGGCACCCATGACACTGAGATAGGTGTGAACAAACTCTTCCGGATCCCCGTCACCATTGTATGTCGGAACTCCGTCAGGTGCTTTGGTACCTACCGGTCATTTGTAGTTTAGCACCTCTGGAACCCACGGGGAATGAGGAACCATCCCCCGCCTACCAATCAACGTTGGGCTTGCGGGTTTAAACCGCCTGGAAACTGCTGATCCGGATACTGCTGTGTCCCGGAAGAATCTGGTGACCAGGAGGCATCTGCTGACCTGGAGGCATCTGCTGACCTGGAGCCATCTGCTGACCTGGAGGCATTTGCTGACCCGGGGGCATCTGCTGATATCCAGGTCCTCTTCTTCCATCCTTCTCCAGATCCACTACTTCGGGTACCTTGTTATGGGATGCGGCCTTGGCCGCTTTCCATGCTCGAAATTCTCCAAATTCCTTGGCGTTGGTATGAATCGTTTCTGGATCTCCGCGCTCCGGGGCCTCTTCCCCGGAATCAAAATACTCCGGTTCGGATTCACCACCTTCTCCGAACGCCTCCTGGTCCTGCCTCTCCTTTTCCTGCCGGGCCTTCTCCCTCTGTTCCTTCTGCATCTCCCTGAGGGTACGTTCCGGCACTTTTTTCTTTCCTTGGCGCTTCTCGGCGGCCACACGGGTAGTCTCCTTGCGCGCCCGCTCCTTCTCCTCGGCCGCCTTCCGCGCCGCCTGGGCAGCCGCGGCCCTCTTTGTCTTAGGGCCACCTTCTGCCAGATTAGCTTTGGCGGGGGGCTCTTCCCCGGTCTTTTTAGGTCTGCCGCGGGGCATGACGAAGCAAGATCCCACTGGGCGTACCAACTGATGCTACCAGTAAGTTCCGGGATACCAGCTCCGGTACAGGGTAATCCGGGGAGAGCTGGAATCCTAACCCGCGGCCAATCTCTCACCTAGATCCTGCAAAACAAAGCTCCCGGGGTCACCCGAGGGTAGACGCTCCGGCGTGATGATGAAGATAGGGCTTTTTGTAGAGGAGAGAGAATATGAAGAAATACAGAGAGTATTTAAGTCTGATAAAACATACCTATTACTGTTGGTCACTCCTTATTATAATGGTGAGGATCAGAGAGGGCTTAAGCTAAGTGGTCCTCCTCTTGCCGCAACCCCGGGTGCGTCCAAGATAGCTGATGTCATGGGAGGACCACTGGTGGGCTTGACCCTCTCTTCTCCTTTACCAATATGTCCGCTGGGCCAGGATATGGGCTGAGGCCCATATCACCACCGGTAGTAGTAATGACTTGATTCACAAATTCATCTCTGTTCTGTCTTCTGAGTTTGATATGAAAGATTTAGGGGATCTTCATTATTTTCTAGGTTTACAGGTGTCTAGTACTCTTAAGGGTTTATTTTTGTCTCAGCAAAAATACGTGTCTGATTTGTTGCGCAAGTTTCACCTTCACACAGTTAAACCTGTATGGACCCCTAGTGTTTCTAGAGTTACATTGTCATCTGTTGATGGTGACCTTCTTGCTGATCCCACTGAATATCGTAGTATGGTTGGTGCATTGCAATATTTAACTATGACTCGTCCAGATATTGCTTATGCTGTTAATATGGTTTCTCAGTTTATGCATGCTCCCCGTACTACTCACCTTCATGTTGTGAAGAGGATTTTCAGGTACTTGCAGGGCACTATGGAGTTTGTTCTTTTTCTCCATGCCGCAAATTCTCCGGAGATGGTGATTGCTTATTCCGATGCTAATTGGGCTGGTTGTCCGGACACTCGTCGCTCCACCACAGGCTATGCTGTGTTCCTGTGGAAGAATTTGATTTCCCGACGCTCTAAGAAACAACCTACTGTGTCGAAATCCTTTACGGAGGCAGAATATCGTGCTGTTGCTTACACTGCGGCGGAGACTATTTGGCTTCTTCAATTGCTTGCAGATTTTGGGTACTATCTTCGTCATCCAGTCACTCTCTATTGTGACAATGTTTCTGCGACATATCTTGCTGCCAATCCGGTTCAGCATGACCGTAGCAAACATATTGATGTTGATTATCATTTTGTTCGAGAAATGGTTGCCCATGGTGGTCTCCGAGTTCATTCGATTCCGACACAGTTGCAGGTTGTTGATATATTTACTAAGAGTCTTTCTAGTGGTTTGTTTTATAAACATAGATCCAATCTATCCGTAATTGCACCCCGTAAAGATTGATGGGGTGTATTAGGGTAAAGGATAGTATAGACTTTTCCATGTAAATATTGAGTATATATATATAAGATACAGACCTACCACATTGGTACGCCTTTATCATTATCTGTACAATATTCGTAAATTTGACCTTGAATGGTATGAAGCTCTCTTTGTGTTGGAAATCACAAGTACAGTAATCCAGACTAGATCTCAGTAGCAGTCATTTTAGTCTCAGTTTCAACTTTAAAGTTCCACCATGAACGCTACTCCATCTTACCCAGATATTTTGTACTAGGTTTTGATTGGTTGAGATGGTTACGGCAGGTGCAGTGATTGACCTAATATGGACAACCTACTATGCTCATATGAAGATGAAGTGAAGTCGGTCCAGCGTAGAATACTACTACATTTTATAGCTAGCGTGTACGTATTACCACTCCTACGAATAAAATTGTATACACGGGCCTATTAAAGATGAGCTAAGCATGAATTTAAATTACCCAGACAAGGGATTAGCTGAGCATTTATCATCAATCCATTCACTAATCATGCTAGTAGTCACCATCTCTTCCATATTATTTTGCTCCTCCAACTACTGTTTGATTATCTAATCTTCAACAAAGAAAGAGATCTTAACAATTTTATATACATAATGATGGAGGCACCATCTAAGTGATGGCAATGGCTTTATTTTAGGTTTAGAGTTTGTTTTTATTATCATGGATTTTAAATTATGTTGTATTTGTTTGGTAAATCTACTATCCCTGCATATATAGCTTGAGATACCTGATAACGAAAAACAAAAAAAATAAAGATATAACGTGATTCACTAAGCCTCTGTCCTATTCAACTTATATGGTGTTATGTTGAACTGCGTTGTGTTGATTAGTGATGTGATGTGCTGATGAATGGTGAGTTATGCTGATCAGTGTTGTGTTGTGCTGATTCGTACGTGTTGTGTTATGATGAAAGTGTTGAATAGTGTTCATTTGAGCTGAATAACAAAATAATATTTATTACTCAAGAAATACCAATTTGAATTAATTAAAATTATTCTTATAAAATATAAAAATAGTGTCTGTTAGAGATTAAATGTGCTGAGCTGATAAGTGTTGTGCTCTGCTAATCAGTGCTGATGAGTGTTGTGCTGTACTGATCAATGATGTGATATGGTGAAATGTGCCGCAATAAATTGAACTGGGCATGAATAATTACATTTACAAACAAAAGTGTATATCTTTGACCTCGTATAGAGTAAATTTAATCGATGTAGCATTATTAAGTAGATGTAACAACAATGAAACGAGAGATGAAGGTTGGGATGATTGAAAGAGTTAATTATGAGCTGAAATATCAACTCAAGCTTTATCGAAAATCTTCGTAAAAGGGCGTGCAGATATGTAAGAATAATGTGGATTGAGTAGGAAATAATTTTAGAAAAAGATGAGAATTGTTGTAAGAAAAGAGGGAGAAAAAGAAATAATGGGGTGAAAAGATAATACTACTAGATGTTGGAAAAAAGAAAAGATGAATAATTATGGGGAATTCCCTTTATGGTCGATATTCCTCATCATTTCCATGTTTACTACTCAAAAAAGGGTTGAACCATTTGGATTCAAAAGTGACTGGTGTTAAATCCAACTTTTTATTTCCTTGCTAGCTTAGCTGCATGTGAGAAAGGAACCCTCGACCTTCATTTTGTCGCACCACACTTCTTCTCACAAGCAATCGATTGTACTAGGTATTATTAGGGTCGTGTACTAGGTATTATTAGTGTCGGGGCAAAATCATACAAATATATTTGACGTTGTTAAATAGAATAGGAAGTTATCGGCATCCAAAATGATGTTATATTTTATTCTGAACTATACTAATATAAATTATAATATATATTGTGGAAGTTGCTGGCGGCGCCCCGTGCAACCCCTAATTTCGCCACTGATTAAGTGCCAATCCAATTTTCTTGCCAAAATATGGAGTTTTTAACAAAAACAAACATTGAAATTACCTGAAACTCAAACGACAAGATAATATAATTATTGATGGAGACAACATAATCATAGCACCCCGATATAATACAATTGTCGATGAAGACGATATAATCATACAAACTCGTCGACTATTGTATGCAATTCTCTTGCAATCATAATTATATATAGAGATTCGTATAAACTCAGTACACAAAATCTTGCGTAATTACATTTTAAAATTAATAAATAGTTATATAAGGCGTACTTCACCAAACTAATAGAATTAAACTAATTATCTTTCAATGTGGGATACAAATTCTAGGCAAATTAAATTAAAATGTATATAGACCTAAACAGATTTGTTGTTCGAAGAACTGAAACTCCATTATAAAACCAATCTTATAACCGGATCGATTATAATGAAAACTCTCCGATAACATATATCATTCTGAGACAGGTTAATAATTCAAGCAATTGAAACCTTTACATCTAAAAACTAGTTGAACTTGGTGATAAGTGAAAGATTGATAACTATAATATTGTATGTTTTATTGGTTCTATATATTTAGTGTTAAAATATGTATCTAAAACTTCACGAGTTCTGATTTCAAAATCATGGGTGACAACGATCTTTTGGAAATATCGTAGATGAGGTGATAGGATAGCCCTATTCTACACTAGTAACACCTAATGCAGTCGACAACATCGCAAATGCCATGAGACGTGAAAATGAAATCTGCACCTTTTATTTAACTTGGAAAATGAACAGTATTACTAAAGGAAAATTACACTTTTACTACTATACGTAAATTTTTTGTCATCTCACCATGTCAGATAGTAATAACTTTGATTATAGAAAAGTTATGCATAATGTGCGACAGAATAAGGAACATGTTAGATACAGTTCGTATTTTATTTATGTGCAATTTAAAATAAAAATATTTCTTCAATATATGCTATGATCCACATTTATTTGTATCAGACGTATGTATTTTATATTAGTTTTATTACATATAATTACAAATCAGTTATATATCAAAATTATTGTACATATAATTATGGACTGAAAATAAATAAAATACGAACCGCGTATAGGAAAATAACGCAAGTAGAGTAGGAACTTCTGTGACACGTGTGAAAAGCATAGTGCATGAAGACCCTGAGTTAAAAACTAAATGCATCATGATTCTCAATCTAACTGTTTGTGATTACAACTTAATTTGATGATTGTGACATGAGTATCAATATTTTTTAGAAGAACTATTCTGTGAAAATATCACATTAATCATCATTATTATATGTGCCTTGCTACTTTCATGATTACTTAAATGTCAGCGTCGCGGGCTTAATATTGATCACCAAAACTGTTTATAAAATTTAGAGTGGTTTCATCAACTTAATCATACGCAGAACTGGTTATTTATTATAGAATTGAAACTAAAATGTTTACTCCTTCTTTTAAATTAAGTAAAGCGACTCGGTCAAAGTAAAATTAGTGAAAATATAGCCCAAGTTATTAAACCTCATAGAATAACCCGGGATCCGTTTGAGAACTAGCTTTATCTGTTAATTATTAGCGTTTTCTATTAGCTGCTAGCGGAATATGTTAGTTATTTTGATTAGCTGTGATAAATAAAAAATAGAGGTTAGATGTTTCATTATATTAAATGGCAGAAAAAGACATGATTATATGTATAATTTAATATTCAGTATTAGTTAGTAATTATATTACCGTGTGTGAATATTGTATGGGAAAAATATATTTTACCACTCTTTTTATTTTATCAAAATACAATCACATTTGAAGTATTATATTAATAAAAAAGTTTAATTCACGATTATTTAATTTTAAAGACAATTTAAATTTCATGATCAATTCAATTTTAAAGATAAGTTCAATTTTCTTTTCATTATCAAAATAAAGAATAAATTCAAAAAAATTTATGAAAACAAAGATGAGTTTAATTCAAATTATAATTCCTACAAATTAACTTTCATGTTTAGAGAGAATTTTTCATGCGTTAACTTTTGGGGAAAAGAATATTTTTTTTTTAAAAGAGGGTAAGTAACCTGCGTGAATGAGTATGATAAGATCGAAATTTTACCTTAATAATTTTGTTAATATCTGAACACGCAGATTTTTGTAGCGTTTTCATTCCAAACACTAAGGTAAAAAGTTTCTCACCAAACATAATAAATAACTGTTTGACAGGTCACAATTTATTTTTAATAAAAAATACAAAACTCTACCTCTAAACTCTCATCATCAAACGTATCCAATATATGTTAATTCACTTATTTTTACTGTATTCAGATAACTAGATCTCTCAATCCACTTAATTTTCAAGTTGAATATTTATAATTTACTATTTAAGTCAAATATTAAGGACTTTCTCGAAAGCAAGTAAAACTCACAAAACAGTAATTATATATGCAGGTCCATGTTTACTAAATGCAGGTATGGAAAACATAATATGTGTCCCTGAATTGTGCTAGTGCATCCAAAATATTATATTTTGAACCTGCATTAGTAAATATGGAACTGGGTGTATCACTACTCAAAACAAAATTTGAAGGAAAAATCATCTCTTAATCCTGCAATTTTTATAAGTTGCAATCCTACATTTTTATAATGATTTTGTTGTTGTTTCTCCTCCTTAAAGTGACATATTTGGTGGAGAAATTTGGAAATGACTTTGAAATTGCATGTAGAAATAGAACGATAAATGAAAAATAAATAATATATTAAATAATAATAAAATTATAATTATTGAGTGTATTTTAACATTTGTAATAATAATTATGTCGAAATTAACCATCAATATTGATAACAGATGACACTAGATTTTCTTTGGTGATTGAGGTTATGATAAATCTTTTTCAAGATTAATAAAGAGGTACTGAGTAAATTATTTTTATGAATTGTTAAGAAATTTTGTCCATTTTGAGACAACTCTTAACAAAAAACAGATAAATATTACACACAAGGACAAATAATCAGAAGCAGTAGAGTGGTACTAACTGCAACCATTATAAATATATTAAATTAACTAGTCAGGTCTGAATCAGAACAGGCAATCATGATCAGTTCGTGTTACCACTATTTGTTGTTTAAACAAGCCAATCGATCGTGTACAAAAAATTAATTAATATAACTAAGGTGTAACGTCATTATCGATGCATATTAATAACATCAGAGCCAATTCTTGTAGTATTAGCAATTAATAATTAGAAGAATAAAAATAGACTCAAGTTCTCGAGTTCCAAATAAATATAATTTATATTTGTGTTCTCCCCTTGAGCACCGAAACAAAAACTTGTAACAATAAAACTTGGATATTTTACGTCCTTCCATGATTGTTTTGCATTATATGTATTTCACCACTGTCAAATCCTAGACTCAAAACATATTAGAAAATCACGAAAGTGAAATTCAATGCAGTTTCAAATTAGGATCAACTATGGAAAAATGTCAGACAAAAGATAGGCAAAAAGAATAGTATATGAGAGAATAGCTGTGTCAGGTGTGATTGAAAGGAGGTGAGCTTGATCCAGCATGCAGATAGCTCTGATAGGATGAGGAAGATTATGCCAGTTGAAAACTGAAATGAGATCATGTTTCAGAGCCGGCTTGGCCAGAGAATCTGCTATATGATTTTCTTGTCTCAGTGTATGAATGAACCTGACCTTAACCTCTATGCTAACCTCATCAGCCAGTTCAAATAATTTCCAATGAGTAGTAATAGGATTTTTTATCATGGAGATACCATTGAGAGAGTCACTATAACAAAATTGTGATTCCCATAGTAGAATCCAAAAAGCTATCCAGCATATATGATTTTGATCTCTACCTCCAGAGGAGTGGTTGATCTGCAGAAGTAGATTTTTGCAGAATTAACATTGCCCTGGGAGTCTCTGAGAATCATACCAATCCCAGTTTTTGAATCCCTCCAAGCTGCATCCACATTCAATTTGAAGCCAAAATCGGTTTTTTTTCAATAAACCAATCTAGGTTTAGGTTTAGGAGGTTTTGGAATAGAAGGAATAAAGACAACAATGGCTAATTCCTTGTATATGGGGCTACTGATGGGTACGTGATGTGTTATAAGGACTAGGTACATTGTTTCTTTTATTTCTCTAATGATCAGTACTCTTGAAGGAGTAGTATCCTCATAGATTAGCTTATTCCTTGCCTTCCAAAAACTCCAACAAATTATAAGACACAACATTTTGATCAGTTTTGCATGAAAGCTTGAAAAACTCGTTTGTACCAGATAGTATGAGAATATATCCCATATGGTAGCAAAGGATATATCAAGCACTCCTATAGAGAACATCATATCGGACCATATTGCCCTAGCAAAATCAAAGTCATTAAAGAAGTGGTCAATGGAGTCTGAGTTATAGCACAACAAACATTTAGAATCCAGATTAAACCCATAATAGAACAGCACCTCATCAAATGGGAGAAAACAGTTAAGGAGCTTCCAGGTAAAGAAGGTTATCTTCTTTGGAATTTTGAACTTCCATAGTTGTTGTAAAGATGAGTAAGATGGCATAGGCTCCTGAAGAATGTTATAGGAAGATTTGAAGGTAAAGTTACTTTTCATTGAGGGTTTCCATATGAGTCTATCCTTTATGTGATCAAAACGCTGGCTCTCTGTAAAATTTCATACATATGTGGACAAACAGCATCCTGAAGTGAAGGTAGGAACATATCTCTCTGGCTTATGAATTGGGAAAGAGAGCGATCCAGAAGGATATTTGTCAGTTCTTGTTGATAGTGATCAATGAGGGGGCCAAGACCAGTAAAGTTGGACGTCCACAGATTGCAACATTACTTACCATGCATGACCTGAGTATACTGCTCTCCAATACAAGTGCTCTCACAATTCTCTTCCAGGTTTGGGATGATCTTGAAGCAGGAGGTAAAGATTGTATGAAATGAGTCCACAGTGTCTCAACTTTTTGAAATTTCCACCATAATTTGATAGTGCATGCTTGTATGATGTAAAGCATGGATCTAAATCCCATAGGATGGTACAATTTTGACCATTTTCTCCATTTTTTATTTGCCTTCACTGGAGTGGACCCCCACAGAAAGGTTGCCATCAGTTTCTCAAGCACTTGAATTGTGTGTGCAGTTGGTATCATAATTGTAAAAAATGCTGAGAGATGGCATACATAACATATTTGATCAGTGTAAATCTCCCTCCTGTAGATAGATATTTATGTTTTTAACGACTAAGTTTGTTGCTTATTGCAGGATTAGGAGATGGAAGTGACAGTTTAGGACCTTACCCTCAAAAATTGGGCATCCCAGATATTTAAAAGGCAAAGAACCTTCTTTTATGTCAAGGATATTTTTTATTTGATTTTTCCTAGCAATTGAGGCATGTTCGTTAATGAAAAGGTCACTCTAATACTCTTATCATAATTAATTGTTTGACCTGTGACCTGTTCAAAAGTAGCCAAAAAAACCCTTAGATTAATCAAAGTGTGCTTGTTTGTAGTAATGAAGAGCACGGTATCATCTGCATATGAAAGATGAGATATTGGCACATTATTTATGGGAAGTGAAATATAAGTGAGTTTATCATTTGAAAAGACATATGCCAGACTTCTTGTAAATGATTCAGAGAATAGATTAAACAGAAAGGGTGATTAAACAGAAGGGTGAGAGAGGATCCCCTTATTTAATCCCTCTTGAAGCCTGAAAGAATCCCACTGGTTTCCCATTCACTAGTACTGAAAACCAGCCCTGTGATAGATTCTTTAAAATGCATGAGATGAAATGTGAATGAAAACCAAACTTTTTAAGAACCTTTGCAAGAAATAAACAACTAACTCTTATCAAAAAAAATTACATATATCCAATTTAATAATGCAGTTGGGATCTCTAACTTTTATTTTCAAATGTCTTGTCATTTCCTTTAGATATAAGACATTATTAGAGATGTCTCTTTCTTGTTTAAAGGCAGTTTGGTTAGAAGAGATCAGACCATGCATCAAAGGTTGCATTCTAATCATCAAGATCTTGAAACATATCTTGTTAATGACATTAGATAAGCTTATAGGTCTGAAATCATCAAATGAAATAAGAGTATCCTTTTTAGGTATAACTGTGATTAGGGGTGTTCAAAAATACCCGTCCCGGCCTACCCGGTCCGTTGACCCGTCGAACCGGGATAAAATAACCGGGTAATTTCTTATATTTTAGGGACGGGTACCCGACCCGTTAATTTCGTAAATTACCGGGTCCAGACCCGGGTCACATAAATGTCATTTTCCGGGTACTCGGAAACCCGGTATAATATGTATATATTTTAATATTGACATTTTTAAAAATTAAATACTAATTCATCATGACTAGACTCAACCTCTTAGGTTTCCAGTCCACCTCTCCAACCATTTAGTCTTTTGCTTTGATATTGCTACTTTTTCTTCAACATAAGCGCACAACCACATCTCACACTGCATTGGAGTACATCCACTAATTTGTCTCGAATGATAATTATTTCATAATTTTATTGATATTTTCATATTAAGTAATATTTAATTAGTTTTGAATTTTTATACTGATAAAATATATTTATTATTAAATAATTAAATGCATTTTGTAGCACTTTTTATAAGTAATAAAATAAAATATGTTACCCGGTTACCCGGCCCGCATAATTGGGGTACCCGGTGTACAGATACCCTGTAATTCCGGGACAGGTCACGAGTCGTATTTTCAACTACCCGCATGTACGGGTACCAGGTGTTTGAACGCCCCTAACTATGATCCATGTGGCAGCTATACCTCTTGATAAATCAGCTCCTGTTAGAAAATCATTCGCAGATTCTAGTAAGTCTGATGAGATAAATTCCCATGACTTAATGTAAAATCTAGCTGAAACCATCTGGTTCTGGGGAGCCATTTTTTATTTAGTGAAAAAACAACTCCCTTTAATTTATCTGTTGTAACAAGCAGTAGCAATGCAGAATTTTGAACCTCTGAAATAAGGGAAGGGATTTGAGATAGAAAATAATCACAAAAGTTGGTCATCAGCTACAGTCTGCTCATTAGATAATTAGTGTAAAATTGAACATGTTCAGTTTTTATGTCACTAATATCATCTATCTAGATCCCTGCAGAATTTCTAATCTTAGTGATGCTCAATTTGGATTTTTTTTTTGCTTTCAAAGAATTATGAAAGAATTTTTTGTTAAAAATCTCCATCTTTCATCCATATCAGTTTGGTCTTATATTTCCAAAAATATTTATACTCTTTGATTGCTCTTCTAAGTAGGGCTGTTTTCGGCTTCAGGTAATTAGTTATGTGTCACACTTCAGCAAAAAAAAATTTATAAATATGAAACTGATTATAATTTTAAATTTTAACATGAGCATATTTAATTTTACAAACTAATATTTATTAAACACGTAATTAATTAAAAAGCATTATCTTATATGTGATTAGTCTCACAGTCTCACTGTAAACATTTCCTGCGAGTCAGTCTCACTCCGATAGTTGGCAGCCGTTTTAAATAAAATGCAATTCCCAAATCCAAATGCTCACCAAATCAAATAATAATTAAACAGTTATTTTTTAAAATAAACATATTGTGTTTATTGACTTCTACAAGTCAAATTACATTGCGATTATGAAATTATACGCAAACATTTCCAGCAGTGGGAGCGAATGATTGTCAAATTCCACCTAATATGGATTAAGTGTTTATCGCTCGAAATCTTTGACGAATGCAATGTATAAAACGAGCATTATTTAAAAAATGCATGGTTTTCATTTAATTCAAAAATGTTAGTTCAAATTTTTTACTTCAGTTATTAAGATTAAACTGTACCCATTTTTTTACAATCTCAAATAAAATACATTTACACTATTCATATTTTTACTATGTCTTACTACTACTAAAAAAATTTTTTTGTTATTAATATGACAATTTCATTTAGGCCAATGTTAAAATGTGGGTACTGCATTCTTTATTTTCTGATGATTTTTTACAAGATAACAAGTTGATAATTCGTAGGAATGTTTCTGAAGTAGTTTGATCCACTTGTAAGTATCTTTTCTTTACACCTACAAAATGGGTACTGGACCTCAATCCACGCAGACCAAACAATTGCCCAAATGAGGCTTTACTATTGATGACTGCGGGCTCAAAGTTTGTAGTAATAAAGGAAAAGATGGCTGGTAAGCCCTGAAATATAAGCCCATCCAGGCCATTGCTAATCGAAATATGTATTTACTTTTTATCTGCGCAAAAGATTTATAAAAGCAATTTGTTGGCACACGCAATTTATATCGTACATCAGGTGTACGTATCCTCAATTCATATTTGTAAATAAAAATAACTTTAGTGTTACTCGATATATTTTCGTTCGTTTTAACTTTTTTTTATAGAATATATTATATTAATCACCAAAAAAACTGTTTACAATATAGACTCTCAGCCTTACAAATCAATGTATAACAACTAGACGTGCAAGGAAGAATTAAACTCCCAACAGTTACTCATATCCTGCCAAAATCCTCAACTTAAACTTCTCAACTGGCAAACTCTGTTTCTGAAATATTCTCCTGTTCCTTTCTAACCAGATATGGTATAGAATGCCCACGAGACAGAAGAACCTCATTTTCCTTTTCTTCTGGTTAGATGAGTGAACTGATTCCTTAGTGCTCTGAAGTTACTTCCAAAGCAAACATGAAAGGCCTCTTGTACAGCCCTCGAATAGGGACAATAAAGAAAGATATGTTGTACAGTCTCTCCATATGCTCCACAAAAACAACAACTATTATTTTGATTGAGCAACATCCCCTTTGACTAGAGCCGTGCAATGGTAGAAAGTCTGCCTTTTGGCAGCATTCAAAGGAAGAAAGAGTACCTTGGGAGTAAGCCCGTCCTCCAGATGACTGAAGCAAAATGCTGAGTGTGACTGACCCCCTTGAAAACATTATAGGCTGTACTAGTGATGAACTTGCCATTCCTGCCTATACAACTGTTCGTTTTAACTTTAGTGCATATTTAATGTACATACAGTAAATTTGGAATGCACAATCAGATATTTTTAAATGCACATGTCTTTTTTCAATAAAACACACAGAAACAGTAGGAAGTGATCTTAATTAAGTATGCACATTCTATCCACATATAATGCACATACAGTAGATTTGGAATGCATAACCATATATTTTTAAATGCACGTGTCTATACTATCCCATACTATCGCGTTTGTACATATAATTTTTTGATACATCACCCAATTCAGTAATAGCACGTGCGGGTTTGTTTAGATTGGTACGGTGAGACGTGCAGTTTAAATGGTATTATCAACGGAAGATACGGCAGTTACGATTTTAGTGGGGGTGGGCAGTCATTGCACTTCACACGTATAAAGTATATTTACTATTTATAAAAATGTCCACTTATTGCAAATGAGTAGTTCGGGGTACTTACACCCGTGATATCATTTACCTACTGTGTTTGTATGACCGGATCTTCTTTTTTCTTTTTTTTTTAGTTAACCCATTCATGGTGGAAAATTTCTTTTCACTCCCCAAATCTTTTAAATAGATATATTGTATCAATGTACCATAATTGCAAGTTTGTACAAAAGGTGAGCAAACTCATGCTCATGAAGAAAATTGCTTCCAAAAGATGCAAGGTCAAATTCGTGTCCTATACAAGGATTGAGTCATGGTGTTTAGGATGCAATAGCTACAATATTACCAGGGATCACCATAGTGGTTGATAAGTCGAATCACAATTTCGCCATCCAAGTGATCATAATATCAATTTATTTCATGACTCTGTCTAATTTAAAAGGTTTTCGTAGAAGAGATGATGGAAAGTTGAAGCTCTGCATTGGTTTTCAGCTCTAAATAAGCCATGTGTTAGAGAGTAGTATTGGGCCTTGAGCACAGCTTGTGTTAGCTAGGGTTTATCTAGGGTTTGTACTACTTATATGTTCATGAATAATACACCGCCTCAATTATCGAGGTTTCCCCTCTATCACCATGCATTTGCTACATTTTTTTCTTGGGAGAGTATTGTTTCCCAAAAGCAATAGCCAATTGTTCAAGTTCAAAGAATCAATATAACTCGAGATGAGTCTTATTGGTTACACTCTATCTGGATGTGATCGACTTGACCTTTGATGATTCCCTATCATTGCATGCGGGTCATGTGGCCTACAAAAGAGAGACAAAAACAATAGTACCTTGTTCTTTTTAAGCACCAACTCTCATATTTGGAATTCCCATTTTAACTAGGAGAGTGAAGCCTTTCAGTTCTCTTGGAGCTTGTGCAATGAACAACTTTTCTAATGTATGTAACACATTATTACCTAAGCTAAGCAGGTGAATTTTTGTACATAGGGAATACAAGTTCCAATCAATAGAATCTAGATACAATGCTCCATTAACACCTATGAGATAAACAGATTCCACAATGAAATATTCAAGCATCATATTTAAACCAATATGAATGTCACATTTAATTGCAAGTAACACAGCATGTAGTGGAGAAATTTCACTTAGGTATGTCATGTTCATTTAACTGGCAAGTCCTAAATGATTCCTGACTAATAATTCCTATTCCAACATGTTCATTTTGGAATAATGCATCAACATTGAATTTGTAAGAACCCTAGTCTGGAGGAATCCACTTAACCATCTTCACTTGTTTTGACCCCTTTTCAGTAATGGCACTAGACTAGCTTCAAATTGAAATAGATATTTATCTCTCTATCCAGTCAAATGAAATGCATTGAAGATTAGAAAACTTTCTTGACTATATCAAGACAAAATGACTAACCGTTCATCTTTGGTTTTTACTAGAAAACAATCAAAAGATAAAAATGAGATTGTACTTTACTTGAGCCAATAGTGACATTGAGTGTAGTGTCATGATTTCAAACTTGAACTAGGGAAGAAGGGTTAGTTTGTAGCCATGTGACGAGTAGTTGACCAATTGCGGAGGGTTCTAGCTGCTGGATAATAGAAAATTGAGTACTGCTTTTGGGATATTTCACCCAGAGGACAGTTTTTTGGGAGAATTGTATTAGCTTACATGGAAAAGAAATATGAGTTCCTATCGATGCAAAGATTGTGCCAATTCAGATACAATATTTGATTAGAAAGTGAAAGACGCAATAAACTGGTTTGATTGAGAGACGAGAACGTTTTGGATTTGAGTTCTTCTGTGTTGGGAAGGAGTCCTATCGCAAGAGAAAGGAGGGTATAAACAAGAGAGGTGAGGTGCTCCGGAAACATGCCTATGGAGCAATTATATCTTAGAAAAAATTTCAAAGGATGAGAGCATAAGGACCTAAACAGTTGTGCAGAGCAATTTGAGCCTTGAGTTGAAAAATCACACATGTGGCGACCTTTGGTTGCTGGAAAAACTTAATCAAGACACTCAATAAACCATCTAAAAAGATAACGAGAAACATAATGCCCGATAATTTGTCCTAAAAAGAATCTTTCACTGTGTGTTGACTATGATGGTGCAACATATGAAAGAGATACTCTTCTTGACAAGTGGATAAGTAAAATACGAGTTGGGCGATAATCTGATTTCTTGTTCTCTCCTCTAAGGGATAAAAAAATTTGCGTCTATGAACCCAAAACTCTGAATATTGAGGGGATTTTGAAATACATCTATAAATTATACATATTTTATTTTGATAAACCATTTCTATGCGATGATGACGGATTTGGAATCGTTACCATTATCATCTAGCGCCAAATCATTTTTCTCGAAGAACTAGACGTCACTGTCCTAATTAAAAGTTTCGTTACTTTCCCTTTCAGTTCTAGAAATAGCCTTTTAATATTTCATTTTAGTTTCACGTTAAGATTTCTTTAACAATTAGTGTTAGTATTTATAGTATTAATTAATTAATAATTGACAGCTTTCAATGTCAGAAATATATATTTTCAAGAATTTAATTCTTTGGTGAATTTCTACGAACCCAAACAACTTCCAAACATAATTGATAACTTCCAAACATATTTCTCCATAAACCCATGCATTGTATTGGACATTTTATGTCTTGCAGAGTATCTTCATTCATCACTATTAAATAGAGATATGCCAATTCGTTTTGAGTACTTTATTATTATATTGCATTATGGAGTTTAAACTCAAATCATTCTCTCTTGTTATTTCTGCAACCATTGATCATATATTGGTCAAGTGAGTATTTGTTGATTGTGGGAGTGGTGTTGAGGTCATGTTGTATGACTGTTTTGAAAAAATAGGTCTAAGCAAGAATGATTTAAAGCCTACTGGTCTGATCTCGGGTTTCACCGAAAATTATGCGGCATCATAGGGCGAGATAACATTGTCCATTCAACTGGCAGACGGCCACCGAAGCCTAACTCTCAACTGTGCCTTTGTGGTGGTCGACTCTGTAACGCTCTTCAACTTCATACTTGGTCGACCTTGGATGTGTCGAGCTAAGACTGTCTGGTCCCCTTATCACCTCGTCCTAAAATTTCCTACAAGCCAAGGTGTGGCTACCATACGAGGATATCAAGGGATGGCGAGGTCGTGTATGATTTCAGTAATTAAGGATGGGCGGCAGAGTAAAAAATGTAACTATTATAAACACATATGAGAATCATGCCGATCCCGAGCCAATGCAACCAGAGGGATCTCGGACCATAGACGTCGCTACTCTAAAATCCAAGGCTAGAGAAATGACAATGCTCATGCAACTCTATAATAGACGTCGGTGAACTTTTATGAAGGGAAACCTAGTTATGCCATCGAACCCGCAAAACAAGATGGCACTGAAAGGGAAGCTAGTCCCAAAGCTCGAAAGTCCTTACCATGTCCTTGCATCCCTTGCAGGGGGTATACCTCCTAGGGACTCGAAAAGGCAAGCTTCTACCCGGAAGGTGGAAGGCGTTTCACCTTTGCAAATTAATTTCTTGGAGTATTAAAGCAAGCATCTTGCTTTCCCCTCGTACACAGAAGGGATTATCTCAATAAAGTCACATGACTAAGTTTATCTTTTACCCGAGTACCATACTCGAGGACTTATTATGTTTTATTTTAAACCAAACCATGGGCTCGAAGAAGCATTTTTGTTTCCATTTATACATACTCCTCTTTTATTTTCAATGCAGTCGATATTCCTCTAAATAAAGAGATATTATACTTAACACAAGTATAACTACGATTGCTACTCGATATAATATACTTTCAAAATTATATGATTAATGCTTATATAAAATAATTTATTCAGACGACACGTTTGAATATCAATCATCTTGAGTAAAAAATAAAGTTTCTACAAACAAGGGGAAATCAAATCTCGAGATAACATGCTTGAAAAAGTATATGGTTGATACTTGATACTTATATAAAATAACTTATTTGACCTATATTGTTCAAATGTCAATCGTCTCGAGGAAAAGAAACAAGGTCTACAATAGACTAAAAAGATGTTATTATATCAAGAGGTTACTCTACCTAAACACATCAGAAAAGCTAACTCCTCTCGATCCTCGGCCTCAACCCCTAGAAGTGGTTGAAGGGGACCGACCTCAAGTGTATCTACTATTACCCCTCGAGGGTTAGGATCGATTGTCTGCCTCGACCTCGGGGCCGAAGAGGACTCACCCCTGCGCCTCACGAATGATATTCCCGAGTCAGGCCTAGAAAGAGAGGGAGTAGAAAACACCACTTGATCGGACAACTCCTGAATTCGCATGACATAAGCGGCACATTGCTCTGTGTAAGATGCTAGCTCTTTTTCTACAACATGACAACTTATGAGCGGTATGAATCCCTTGATCTCTAAGTTGAACAATCCTCAAACCATTCTCTTCATTCTGGAGGTTGGCTTGCTTGTAGTGTCCTACCGACTTCTAGTATTTTTGAAGAAGAGTATTGTAGGCCACCTCTATCTCTCCCATTTCGGTATGGAGATCCTTATATCTTAAGGGCTCTTGTAAGCAGCACCGAATTGTTGGAAAATGCTTATATGCTTCTTTGCATTGCTGAAACTCTTCTTCGGGACGGCTTCCTTCAAAACCAGCTGCTAGAGTGTCATAATTGTGATGAAGCTACTCCAGCTCGGACTTAAGTTTATCCCTCCCTTCTTCAGCAGCTTGGATCCTAGTGATGCGCTCGTTCATGTCTATCCTCAGCTGATGAATCGCATCAGAGAGGGTCTCATTTTGCTCAACGAGGCGATCATACTCCTCAAAGTAATAATCCTTGCTAGATTTTAAAGTGCTACCTTTATCGAGAAGGAACAATACCGACACTGCCAGCAGAAAGAGTCCTCTTTCCACCAGTCTACTTCACATGTTAATTCTTGGAAACCGAGATTGCCTTCTTTACAACAAAGATGGAGTTTGAATCAAAGAGATCGATGATAGAATAAATATTAGCCAAAACGGCACACTGAAAATAATGAAAGCGAGTCGTCAATACATGGAATGTTTGAAGTAAAAATTACAAGAAAATACCCAAATGGCAAAACCCTAAGAGTATCCTACAAGTCATGGCTCTAAGGAATTACTTGATTGGGAGTGGTTGAGGCAGGGATCTCTGGCTCCCGCACTTCTGTCCCTGCCGGAACCTCCTTCTTCTCCCCTGCGCTTGTATCTAGGATTGGAGACTGTGGCCTCCCATCTTGAGCTTTGCCAGCACACTATGGCTTGAAAGTTGTGGCTCTATAGGCTCCACAAGATAGGACAAATCGGGACACATGACAGTGATCATCCCCTTGAGGTCCTCAAAAGTCACCATCTTAGTGTGGGCCCAATTCTGCCCAACAACTCCATCTTGAGCGCCCCATGCTGACGGGAATCGGCCCTTAATTCAGCCAACTCTTGCGCTGCAGAAGGATGGGAAAAGTCACGAGATAGGGCATATCGCTCCTCTTTATCCTCACACAACTCAGAGATGGTTCCCCACAAGTCATGGAGTTTGGAGCGATGAATCTGATGGCCATAGCTGTCCCGAAGATCAACCATCTCGGGACAGCAGATGCATAAGTCTGTCCATAGTTCGAGCAGATGCCGCTAGGGGTGTACATGAGTCGGGTCAACTCCGAAAAATGATCCGGCACGGGATCAGAATTGGTGACCCGGACCCAAATTTTTTGCATTACGGGCGGGCCCCGGGTCAGCTTTTTTGCCCATTCCGAATTCCGGGCCGATCCGGGTCAAACCCGATTTTTTTCGGGTCAACTCGGGAGCCCGGTAATATGTAATAGATAGTCAATTATTATAAAAAAATAATCTTGTTCTAGTGGTAAGACTTGCTATTTTGTAGTATACAACCATAGTTCAAATCTCACCAAAACCATTACTTAGTGTTTCGTTTTTAAAATAAATTGAACATCCGTATATATTTATTAGTCATAAAGTTTATTTAAAAAATAATGTGGTCCAGTGGTAAAGAGATTGTTACACAATGGTCTGCCGTTTGATTCTCAGTGGAAGTACTTTCTTTTTTTTTAAAATAAAAGTGTAATAGAGTACCTAACAGGGTCTACAGGTCCGGTCCGGGTCAAACCCGGAAAAATTCCGGACCGGGTCTGGTCCAAGTAACAGTCCAACCAGGTCGGGTTCCGGTCCAAGGTTTAAGATATTCCGGATCCGGGTCAATTCGGATCCGCACCGGGTTGACCCGGTTGTACAGCCCTAGATGCCGCTACTTCTCTGGACTGCCATATAAGTTTTGATGCTGCCTCAACTCTGCCATCTCCAGGTAGCCCTTCAGTTCTTTCAAGGGTCAGAGCTCAACCTTCCTCTTCTTCAAGTTTATCAGATTTTCACCCGCTGCCATGGAGGACCCTCCTTTGGCGGCTTTCTCATGCTCTTTCATAAGAGCTTCCTGTTCCCGTCACCTCTTCTTCTCCCTACGGATCTCTAACGCAGTCTTGATGCCACATGAGTGAGTATCACTCTGTGAAGGTGAAGATACTGCAAATAAAAGAATATTAAACCTCGAAGAAAGGAAAAATGATGAAACAAGACATGTATACAAGATATTGAAACATGTAAGAAAGGATACCCTCCATAAGGTTATCTTCATCATCTGCCAGAGGTGGAGAGACCTCCCTAGTATCAGGGGCCCTAACTGAAGGGGTCACCTCTTTCTCCTCCTCCTCAAGAAGGTCGCATACTACCGGCTCAATCGGGGGGATCTCGATCTTAGGGGGAGCGGACTCTCTAGGACCCTGTCTCAACCTCCTGAGGGGCTTTCAAGCATCCGCCATAGGTGCGAGCTCTTTTCCCCTTGAGGTCATCAAGACCTCCCTAAGGAGCGGGACATCCTCACGTTAAAACTTCCACTTCTCCACGGATTTCATAGCTCCAACGACCCTCCAAGCGGACTCATGATCCTCCTTGTTAAGCAAGGCTACTTCATACCATCATCGGTTTGGTCAAAATACTCGGCTTTTAGATAGCTTCAGTTCTCGTAAGTTATATTTTGGACCCTCTCCAACCACCCATAGGTCTCAATGGGCCACAACCGACCCTACTGACGGCTTCCGGTAATCCATTGCTGGTTCTAGAGCTTAATGCCTTGTTTAATTAGTCTGGACACCACACCGGTTAAATAGGAAGAAACCTCGAACTTGATTGTACTTTAATTTCTCACATGCGAGTTCCAGTTGGGCACCTTATAGTTTGTACGATCGAAGGTTAACCAAACCTCAGACCACCTCCCACTATTGCTAGGAAATTTGAAGGGTTTTCCCTCTCGAGGTATCACTGTCACAGATCCCTTGGTAAACAACATCAAGTACGAGCTCCTATTAAGGTCCAAGCTCAACTCTATACCCTCTTGGGTGCACCAAGTGATTAAGGCCATGATGATCACAACCACGTTCGAGTGCAGCTGCCCCGGATTCACTTGATAATGGTGCAAAAACTCTGAGAATATGAGAAGGAAAGAGAATGTGAGGCCCCATTCTATAAACCTCCCGAATAATACCCCCTGCTCGGAGTAACCAAAGCTCGAGTTGCCACTGCGTCATCGGCATACATCAGGTTGCACTCTGGGAGAAAGGAAAATCTGCAATCCTCGACTCGGGCCTTGTCTTGACCCTCTCGTACCTCCACTAAAATTCCACTCGATCCTTCCATGGGAGCGGCATCGTATTCCTTCTTACCCAGAGGAGTCAGCAACTCAGACTGCATCCTCATGGACCTCGGGGGAACCATTCGCATGGGTTTCGCGTAGTTTACCACATGAGGCTGCAGTGAAGCCCTAAGAAGCTTCATACTCTTGCCTTTCCACTTGTGGAATGGAATCTCTGCATGACATTTTCCGGCGGTGATAGCTGCCCGATGGATATTGACCTCAATAGGGAGTTCTTCTACATCTATATTCTCATCTCCTCTGTTATCATGTTTGGGGCTGGATTGTGCTTCATACTCGGAGCTTGAGTGAGACATGATAGCAAAAGGGATGAGGGAAGGTATACAATATAAGCGAAGAAATAGCAAGAACAAGAATGAAATAAGCAGATATGGTGAGTAATGGAGAAAAAATTCGAATCCTTACTGATTAAGTAGATGAAGATTTGGGGATTCTGAATGAAAAGGTTGAAAAAGAGGAAAACTGAAAGTGAGAATAAAAGGGAAATATTTGGGAGATATAACCCAAAATTAAACAACATTTAAGCAAGTAATTACCTTGATCTGCGTAATGATGGAAGTAAGTGGAGGGATGGAAGCAAGTGGAGGGATGGAACGACCCGCCCTTATTGCTGAATAAATAGGCAACACGTGTCTCCAACTTTCAGATTGGAAAAGGATTTAAACTCTGCTGTCCACATGTCCAGATGGAATTCGAAACAACTTGAAACTAGATATTTGAATAAAGTCAATCCAAGCGGTCAATCCGAGAGGATGCCCCGAGTTAACCCACCGAGATACATCTCTCGAGTTCATCTCAGCTTTACCCTCGAGTAAAGACCTCGATGAACTTCCCCGAGAGGAAATTTCGGATACCGAACATCTACTTGGAGCTACTGATATGTCCATGGTTCACACTCGTGGGTTTCGTTCGGACCTGGTCCAAGGGCCGAGAGGTTTTGGGTTCTGTATACGTGGAAGGTGGGCTTATAGGTCCACCGACCTAGTCTAAACATGGCTTACGTATATTCAGAATTACCTATGAGGAATACATTTTCTCTAATTATGGGAATACATCTATTATTATCATACGAGTAACAATCATACTCGAAATACAAACCATGTGAATCTAAGGATTGAGGTGCTATAAATATAAAGGTTTGGTACACCTCTTTATCTATCTTACACACACTATGTTTTAAGCTTACAGCTCCTCAAGGTCGTTTACTGATTTAAGCTTTGGAGTGTTTCTCCCCCGAACACTCGGGGGTCTTTTTTGCAGATCAGTTCGTGAGCTCGGTTGAGATCAACCGTGCGTCCGAGACATCCATCAAATTGTAATAATACTTGTGTCTTCTTCATCAAGAAATCAAGTGCTACCGAAACCAAACATTTAAATGATTAAAATTCACAGATTATCAAGTATCTCATCAAAACATAAAAGAAATCTAAGTTATCCAGGCTGAACTGCGTTGATACTCACTTCATGGTCGGCGTTCACTTCATGCCTTTCCCTCAGTGAAAGCTTTGAGGAATATCTGAGTGAGACGGTCATGGTTTGTATTGTCCATAATCTGCAGAGAGAGTGTCAACTCAATATCATGTATACAAACTGGGATTAATGTTTTGATAAATTAGGAAGCAACACTCATTATGCCCACTAATCTACTATTCTATGATTTTATCAGACTTCCATGCGAAAATTATGAAGGTTCTCCCTCTTTCTTGAACCATGTTTGTCATGGCTTCAATAATTTGAGGATTCTTATCATCTTTAAATCGTTCAAATCAAATATGTGACTTTTTAAATTACTTATAAGTTGCATCCTATTATTAATGTACAAAGAATTTCTGCAATTTTGGGACATTTTTGTGCAGTTCGTGCTTTAATTAAACTTCTATCACTTTCATAGTCATCGTATACTCGGCAAATTGCAATGTTTGTTTGAATAAATAAAAATATTTTTTTTAGTAAAATGAAATTGGTACCTTTACACTTAGACGAGACTTTTGATCACTGGTATTTAACATACACTATGACGGGTTACACTACAACCAATTGAGAATATTTCATAAACATTTAAAGAAAATCTATAAATTATATATTTTTTGAGATTTTCAAGCACTCTAAAATATATGGAATTTTGATTTTAGTGTTTAAACTTTAAAGATAAGGATTTTTCTTATTTCTAATTTTTATCGAACAAATAACTATACTATTATCAAAATATGCGGCAGCAATTAAACATTACCAATAAATTATCAACTAATTTATATGATATAGAGATGTGTGTGTTAAAAACAATTACTAGATACGTTTTAAGAATTTATTGATCTATCATCTTCTTCTTCTTGTCAAATACAATGTATTCTATACAATTTGATTTACCGTAGGAAACGCATCACAATGTGTTTTTGGTAGTTTTCGAGCACTCTAACATAGAATTTTATTTTGATCTTTAGTGTAGAAACTAAAAATATAAAGTTTGGATATTAACTTTTATCGAAAAAACATGTAGGAATCCGTCAAAGTCATACCTGTAAACTGTATATGATTGTTTGATTAGAATAAGGCAGGAGCATGCCTATATATAATTACATACAAAGGCCTAAAGCTAAATACTGAAACTAGTTAAACCCTAGGCACATAAATGCAATATACAAAGTACATACATAATTAATAAATCAGTCCTCTAATTCTTCTTGTATTGTCACACCCCCCTTCAAGCGAAGCGTCGGATTGACTGAGACGCGAAGTTTGGACCGAAAGAAGTCGAACAGCGCACGATTGAGCCCCTTGGTGAAGATATTCGCAACTTGTAAGGATGTCGGAATATGACCAACTCGAAACTTGCCAGCACTAACAAGTTCCCCTCACAAAGTGATAGTCGATATCGATGTGCTTAGCTCTCTTGTGAGCAACTGGGTTCTCCGCAAGAAAGATAGCACTGTTATTGTCACAAAGAAGCACCGGAGATCCCTGAAGTGGAAAGCGCAGATCCCGAAGAATGTGTAACAGCCATACTACCTCCGAAGCAGTGTTCCCAAGAGCCCTGTACTCCGATTCAGAGCTTGACCGAGAGACTGTAGGTTGCTTCTTCGCACTCCATGAGACCAAGTTGCCACCAAGGAAAACTGCATATCCATAAGTAGAGCGACGTGTCTCCAAGCAGCGTGCCCAATCAGCATCAGAGTAGGCTAGTATCTCTGAAACACCATCAGTAGTAAAGGTCAATCCACAATGTTGCGTGCCTCGAACATATCTGAGGATTCGAGTAACTGCAGCAAAATGATCATCCCGTGGATCCTGAAGGTATTGACTCACAGAGTTGACAGCAAAGGATAGGTCAGGATGAGTGATGGTGAGGTACTGAAGTGCACCTACAAGAGATCGATACAACTTCGGATTATGAAATGGTCCACTGGTACTGCTGTGTAACTGAGACAACGGAAGAAATGGTGTAGAGACCGGTGTAGCATCCAACATCCCAGCTCTCTGAAGAATATCCCCAGCATACTTGGCTTGACCCAAGAACAACCCGGTAGAGGTGGGTATAACCTCCAGGCCAAGAAAGTAGCTGAGGTATCCGAGATCCTTGACAGAGAACTCTCGATCAGCCCGAGCTATGAAACTCTGAATAGCAACCTTATCATTTCCGGTAAGAATGATATCATCGACATAGATGAGAAGGTAAAGGATGACTGAGCCACGGGTGAACACGAACAGAGACGGATCCGACAAACTGCCAACAAAGCCAAGGCCTTTAACAAAGGCACTGAAGCGATCAAACCATGCCCTAGGAGCTTGCTTAAGACCATAGATGGTTTTCCTTAGAAGACATACATGATTAGGACGTGCAGGATCCTGATATCCAGCTGGTTGCGCCATGTAAACTGGACTATCAAGAACACCATTCAGAAAAGCATTCTTGACATCGAGCTGGTGAAACGACCATTTCCTCATAGTAGCAATAGCAATCACTGTTCGGACAGTAGCAGCCTTGATAACTGGACTGAAGGTGTGATCAAAATCAAACCCCGGAACCTGTGAGAATCCTTGAGCCACCAGACGTGCTTTATACCTCTCAATAGAGCCATCCTGTTTGTACTTCAATCGATAGACCCACTTGGAACCAACCACATTAACATGTGGAGGGCAAGGCACCAACTGCCATGTCTGTTGCCGCTGAAGTGCATCAATCTCTTCGTCCATAGCAGTAATCCATCGTGAGTCCTTTACTGCAGCCTTGAAGTTTCTTGGTTCCTTCTGTACCAGCAACTCAGCAACTAAACCTGTAGCCACAAAATCAGGTCCAAGACTGCGAGCTACTCTTGTTCCATCCTGATGACGAGTGACCATCGAGTGAGCTCGAGGAGCAGGTGGGGCTGCCGGAGCCTGTTGAGCTATGGAAACAAGAGGAGTCAAAGGAACACTTCCAGAAGAGACTGAATCACCAGTTGAATCGGATGAATGCGAGGATACTGGAGAGGTCGCTGGAGTGACTGGTTCCGATTCATCAGCGATTACTGCTGGTGCAGTCGAAGGAGGCTCATGACACACCGTACAGGGCTGCTGTGGTGGAATGATCTCGACAGAAGATGTCTCTAAATCGGGATCAGTGGGGTCAACAAAGGAAGAGACATCCAAAGAGGAGAAATGAGCTTCTGTGGATGCTCTCGAGAATGGAAAGTGACCCTCATCGAAGCGAGCGTGGCGAGTCATATAAATGCGACCAGAAGCAGGATCAAAGCACTTAAATCCTTTAAAGTTCGCACTGTAGCCCAAAAAGACACATGGCAGACTGCGAGGGGCTAATTTATGCTCAGATGTAGGCCGAACATAGGGAAAAACACGGCACCCAAATGGATGAAAGTTTGAGTAGTCTGGTGAACGCCCAAAAAGTACTTCAAAAGGAGACTTGTTATCAATTACCGGAGTTGGCAGCCGATTGATAGTAAAAACAGCAGCACTGGATGCGTCATCCCAGTGAGATAGCGGCAGGTGTGAATGAAACAACATGGAGAGGCCCATCTCCGTGATGTGTCTGTTTTTGCGTTCTGCTCTACCATTCTGCTCAGGTGTATATGGACATGAGACTTGATGATGAATGCCGCGAGTTCCAAAGTGAGACTGCAACCTATTGTTGATGAATTCAGTGCCTCTATCACTCTGAAAAACTTTGATGCGAGATGAGAATTGGTTCTCTACAAATGCTTCAAACTGGAAGTAGACATCTATGAAGTCTGACTTACGACGTAGAGGATAGAACCACAAAAATCGCGAATAATCATCCACAAACAAAGCATAATAAGAAAACCCATTTCCCGAAACAACCGGAGATGGCCCTCACAAATCACAATGAATCAAATCCAAAACATTCTTAGCCCGTATGGGGTTCTCAACAAAAGACAGTTTATGGCCTTTAGCCATAGCACAAGGTTCACAAATACCAGGTTTTGGAAGTACAGAAGTAAGAGACAAAAACCCATGTTTGTTCAATAAAGAAATAACAGCAGAGGACACATGTCCTAATCGAGCATGCCACACTTCAAAAGATACTCTATTATTATTCTTCTTCACCACTGAAAGAAGTGCTGCCTCACCACGGTCCAGCACATACAACCCATGCTCATTGTGTCCCTGCCCCAGGATTGCCCTGCTGAGCTTGTGCTGAATAATAAAAGACTTGTCATCGAAAGAAATAATAGCACATAACTCCTTGGTAAGCTTACTAATTGACAACAGGTTTTTAGTAATTGCAGGCACAACCAAGACATCAGATATATGTATAGAAGGGCTAACTCTAGCATCACCAATAGCAGTAATAGGAAGAAAAGCACCATTACCAACAGAAACAGAGATATTACCATTATATGGAGCCAGAACAGTCAAGTTCGAAGAAGTGGCACTCATATGGTTGGTAGCCCCTGAATCAAGATACCAGTCTGAAACTGGAGGAGCAGTAGCGGGCTGAGTCTGAATAGCCTGGTAGGGCACATACTGCGGTGCATACACAAGTGGCTGAGGAGCCACTGCCGCAGGAGCAACCGGAGCAGCATAGGTCTAAGCAACAAGAGCCTGAGGAGCCGATGGAGTTTGTGCCGACTGAGGAACATAAGTCTGGTACTGCTGCTGGCTATAGGGCTGTGGTGGTGGAGTCACATAACTTGGCGTAGAGTAGGGACAAAACCTAGAGATGTGCCCGAAACCTCCACACGTGTAATATTGAATTTGAGCACCCAAAATACAAGATCTGGACACACTAGGACCTCCAGGAGCTGCCCAGGGACGACGACCGCCACGGCGACCGCTGAACCGGCCGCCGCCGGCCGCGCATGGGCCCCACGCGCGGCCTGTCCAGGCGCGTGAGCCCACGCGCCGCCTTCTGGTTGCTGGGCGGCCGCTACAAAGGCTACCAGTCCCGCCGGAGCCTGTACCTGCACATTCTTTTTCTCCAAATTTGCCAAAAAAGCCTCATAACCCTTGGCTTGATCCACAACAGTAATGTACGGGGGAAAGGGATCAAGAACAGCAACAGGTGCACTAAAATTTTTATATTCTTGACCAAGGGCAGTGAGAAACCACATAAGCTTGTCGCGGTTATCCGCAGGTTGGCCCATAATGCTTAATTGATCAAAAACTTTAACCAGAGACAGATGAAGATCATGAATCGTACCAGTCTTGCGAAGGAGATTAATCTGCTGTCGGAGGCTGAAAACACTAATCGAGGTGCTGTGTTGATAGGTGCTGGCAAAAGTGTCCCACATCTCCTTAGCAGTGGTACACCCGGTGATCTCATTCAACGCATCAGCAGTGCATGAGGAGAGAAGCACACTACAAAGTCTCTGATCATCCACAATCCAGGACTTGTAGGCAGCAAGGGCAGTGTCGTAGGCGACCTGCTCCTTCTGGAGAGCAGCAGAGTCCGGTGGTGAGGAGGATGAAGAGGCGGCCGTTGGCGGCACGGGAACGAGAGGGCGAGGAGTAGAGCCATCCAGATGGCCAAACAAGCCTTGGGGCATGTACACATACTCTACCTGCTTCTTCCACTGCAGGTATGTTGAACCTTCCAACTTGGTATTGAGAAGATGAACCATCGTATTGATCGAAAGAGTATCATCCTTGGTAGCAGCCATCGTCTTGTAGAACAACAAAAAAGAAGGCAGAATAATTTTTGAATTGAAAAGAGAGGGAGAAGGCTGTGTGAATAGCCTGTGCGTGCGTGCGAAAAAGAGAAAGGGGGAAGGCGGCGGCGGCCGCAGAAGAAATAGAGGGAGAGGGTTTAAGAACCCTAGGGTTTAAGGAAAGAGGATCGTCAGGCAACTGATACCATGTAAGCTGTATCTGATTGTTTGATTAGAATAACGCAGGAGCATGCCTATATATAGTTACATACAAGGGCCTAAAGCTAAATATTGAAGCTAGCTAAACCCTAGGCACATAAGTGCAATATACAAAGTACATACATAATTAATAAATCAGTCCTCTAATTCTTCTTGTATTGTCACAATACCATATTAAGTGGTAACCATCGGCAATCAACAAAAAATTACCAACTAGTATGAATCCGTATCAATGATTTCAGAAAGAAAATTATTAAGTACTTTTTTAAATTTTGTACTTTTCCAGATAAGGACATAAAATTTATCGAAGAAATGAGCGTGATTATAAATTTTACATTGCATTTTTCTAATTTTTATCGAAGAAACGGACATGAGTCCGTCAAAGTCGTACCATGTTAGGTGGTAACCCGCCAGCAATCAACAACAAACCACCAACTAGTATAGAACCATATGCGTTATTCCAGAAAATATAATTGTTAGGTACTTTTTAAAACTTGAATTTAGAAATGAATCAATTTTACTTGTTAGTAGAATATAATCTTATGTTATTATTCTCTTAGACAAAAAAGAGAGTTATACTTGTGAAATAATTTTTTTCATCAAATACTAAATTGTGTTGTACTATCTGCTTAAACTATAACTATAAGTTCATGAACTATCAAATACACTGTATTTTATACCATTTGAACTATTAAAAAACATGTGACAATATTATTATGGCAGTTTTCGAGCACTCTAGAATAAAGAATTTTATTGTGATCTTTAGTGTATAAACTATAAATACAAGGTTTGCATTTTAACTTTTAACAAAAACAAACATGTAGGAATCCGAGTCATGGCATATTAGGTGGTACCCATCGGCAATCAACAAAAAGTTATCAACTAGTATAGATCCATATATATGCATTATTTCGGAAAGAAAATTATGAAGTACTTTTTAAATTTTGTACTTTTCCTGATAAGTTCTAAAAACTTTGATTAGAGAAATGAGCATAAATATCAATTTTAAATTGCATTTTTCTAGATTTTATCAAAGAAACGGATATGAATCCGTCAAAGTCGTATCATGTTAGGTGGTAACCGCCAACAATTAACAACAAACCACCAACTTGTATAGAATCATATGCGTTATTCCGGAAAATATAATTGTTAGCTACTTTTTAAAAGTTGTACTTATTAATAAATCAATTTTACTTGTATGTATAATCTAATCTAATCTTATTATTCTCTTAGACCAAAAAATGAGACTTGTACTTGTGATAAAAATTACTTTATCAAATACTAAAATGTGTTGTATAATCTGTCTATAACTATGACTATAAGCACATGAACTATCAAATACAATGTCTTTTATACAATTTGAACTATCAAAAGAAACACGTGACAATATCTTTTTAGCGGTTTTCGAACACTCTAGCATATAAAATTTATTTTGATCATTAGTGTAAAAACTAAAAATATAAGGTTTGCATATTAACTTTTATCGAAAAAATATGTAAGAATTCATTAGTCATACCATATTAGATGATAACCATCAGTAATCGACAAAACGTTATCGGGAAGTACTTTTTAAATTTTGTACTCTTCATGATAAGTTCTAAGAATTTTTATCAAAGAAATGAGCATAAATATAAAATTATATTGTGCTTTTCTAATTTTTATTGAAGAAACGGACATGAGTCTGTCAAAGTCGTACCATTTTAGGTGGTAACCGTCAGCAATCAACAACAAACCACCAACTAGTGTATGTCCATATACGTTATTTCGGAAAAGATAATTGCTAAGTACTTTTTAAAAGTTGCACTTATGAATAGAAAAATTGTAATTGTAAGTAAAATCCAATATCTTAGACCAAAAAATGAGACTGTACTTGGGAAATAATCATAGCATTACATTCCTGTGAAAGGAAAACACATTCGAGGATGTCGATGAAATGTTCCCATTCTCCCCACATTTAAATGAATATCGAACGATCATACTAGTATGCTATTATTTGATTCTACCACTTCAATAATGAAACGTTTTAACACTAAAAAGAATCTAAGCAATAAGCCATTCTTTGAATTGGAGCATTTAAATCCGCACATAATCTTCACTACTTCCCATCTACAATAATACTCTGTATTTACCGCCAGAATTCAGAAAGTGGTTCCAGAAATTCATCAAGGGGGGACCACTCAAATCACAATTCTATTTCCAAACCCCTTCCAAAAACCCTAACCCAGTTTCTCTTTATCCCAATTACTCCCAATTTATCCTGCCAAGTTAAACCCCAATTTTTACAGCTATTCACCCGGCGCCGCCCCTGACATTTACGTTTTTACCACGACTCGCCGAACACATCCTCAACCACGAAACTGGTCCACATTTCATCCTCCTCAGCACCACCGCCACCTCCGTCGCCACCATTGGCGCTGTTTGCGAAGGTACACCCCTGCGGTGGAGGAGGCGTACCAAACAAGTCGCCTCCACCACCCCCTTGTGATTTGACGTATATACCCTCCAGGAAATCCCTATCCAACCACGCCCCCTCCTCACGCGAGCCGCCGCCATTCAAATTCAGCCCGCCGGAAAACCTGCTGACGAGGGCCCCGGTGTCAATGCTGGCCATTACCGACGACTCTACGTCGGAGAACGAGGAGCCGCACATCGGTTCGTTCCCGTTGATCGTCACGTACGCCGCCGACGGCTGGAAAACAACCGGCGGTGCGTACGGATTGTCCGCGAACTTCACCGGCGGAGAAATCGGATTCACCGACGAGTCGAGCAGATCCCCGAGCTCCTCGACGGCGGCGTCCTGCTCCATCATCAACCACGCCACCATTTTCTCCACCGCGTCCTGCTCGGTCTTCATCTTCTTCTTCTTCGCGTCGTCATCGACCTCGCCGAGCAGCCTCTTGCAGTTGATTTCTCCGTCGATTTCCATGGCGTTCACACTAGCTAGGGAAGATTAGTGGTGTGTGTGTGTGTGATAGACGTGAATCGCACACAGTGGGCGTGGAGTGTGTTTTTGCTGAAAACAGATTGTGTGGGTTTGGGGAATTATATAGTGCCCGGGGAGCGCCACGGCATCAGTGAGGGTCTAGGCGATTGGGTGAGGTGACGGGGCATTTTGAAATGTGAGATTATTTATTTATATTTAATAATAATAATGTATTATGATGTGTGGTCAAAGATGGTCAAAGGTGAGTGGAAAAATGGTTAGGCTTTTACTGCTTTTACCTAATATGGTCTAGTACTTTTCTGGAAAATAGTTCTGCTTTTACTGCTTCACCTCGGAAAGGGGAAATGCATGGGCCTCTATTTTTCTAGACAAGTGGTACGGATTAAATGTATAATTGAAAATGACAAACTAGTGTGTGGTCAATCTTACCATACAATTCATTGTTTCTTCTTCTTCGCTTAAAACAAGGGGGTGTTATGTAATTTCACATAGCATGTACTCCATATGTGTGAAATGGTTAAATTCATAATCCAATTTGAACAAAGTATCAAAGATTGTACTCTCCTATCCATTTATGAGGTGGTTGCCTTTTTTTTTGACTGATTTTGGATCTTTACAAATTGTAATGCCTAAAATGTTTGATTCAATTGCAAAAATCAAATTCTAAGGAGCTTCTAGCTTTTTCATTTTATTTAAAATATTTTATAATGTAATATTTAACAATCGGATAACTCATCTAGATGTTATGTATTATTTACACATTTACACCTATTCAAACTAAACACGGAAAATGTATTTTTTTTATATAATTTTGAGCTATAAATATAGGATTTGATTTAGTTTTTTAGTGTGAAAACTTAGAGATAATGTTTTGCTTGTTTTTAATTTTATTTAAAATATTTTATTATGTAACATTTAACAATCGTATAACTCATCTAGATGCAATGTATTATTTTACACATTTACAGCTATTCAGACTAAACACGTGATAACTTTGTTATAATTTCAAGCTATAAAATATAGGATTTGATTTAATTTGTTAGTGTGAAAACTTTAGAGACAATATTTTACTTGTTTCTAATTTGTATCGAACAGATAAGTGAGAAATAGTCAAACTTCTATCATGCAACGACAACTTACGTTATTTTGAAAATAAAGTTATTAAATATTCTTCAAATATTATAGATGCCTCGTCTTCATATAAGATGTTAACCGTCAACCATCAACAATACATTACATTACCAACTAGTATAGATCCATATGTTATTTTGGAAAAAAAATTACTAAATGCTTTCTGAATTTTGTGTTTTTTCTGGAATAGGCCATGACATTTAATTACTACGACAATTTAATATTTCTAATTTTTGTTGTACAAACAGGATACATTCGGCCAAACACCAATCATATTAGGTGGCAATTGTCAACAATCAACGACATACTATAAGTTAATATAATTAGTATAGGTATATGTGTGTAGAGATGTCGGGAAAGATCATTTGCAATTATAAGTATTAGTTTTTTTATGAATTTTTGGATTTATTTATAAAATTGTAATGGCTCAAAAGTTTGATCAATTTCGAAAATGAAAAAGGAGTAAACTTTTACTTGTCTTTCAGCATTTTTATTTAATTAATTATATATTTCTAGTGTTAATTCATCTAGATTAAATGTATAATCCTAAAGGAAATTAGAAAATTATTACTCCGGTCAATAAATAATTAATAAAAAACATTAAAAATGATGAAACTACGTAGTTTTGACTAAAGCCGCCACACAACCACCGCAAATTCACCATATTCCGGTGCCTATCTTTTTTATATATTCTTTTTTGGTTTCTTTTAATTTTTCAAATACTACTCAGTCCACCTATAAAATTCTAATTTACACGGTAATTTCAGTCCATCATGCTAATTAACACGTCTGCGAAAGGAAAACATGAATGTGCGATATATGGAATATGCATGAAAATATTCTGTATTACTACAAGATCACCATAGATTATATATAAATATATTAGACTATAAATATAGATTATAGTGTTTCTATGTTAATTATGCATGGATCGCTAGCATTTTTCCATTAAAATGTGTACTTATATAAAAATGTGCATTTCGCTAGCATTAAAATGTTTTGTCATGTCCCTCTTAACCCTTAATTGGCGAGAGTGAAGACCCTTTGGGTTTCGGTCTACCACGGTAGAGGAGAAATATAAGTCGTCGTAGTTTTGACAAACATACTATTGGCGTCCCTGTTCATAGACTTGTAGGTTTTGAGCATTTAGTTGATGATTTATGTTGCAAATTAAGAATATTATACATGTCAAATTAGTTTGGATACTTATGTATCTGTCCTTAGAAATATTTCGATGCATCTCTTTTTTAAGGAGCACCACCACCGAGGCAGAAAATTAGTACGACTATACTGGAAATTTTTTGTAATCTCATTCAAATTGCCACAAAAATCATAATGGTTTTATGTGTAACATTGGGTTTACACAATCATGTATGTTTACTGCTATTACTTAGGGTTGATGAGTCGTGAATAATCCTCCCATCCACTTGTATGGTTTTGCTTCATAAACAAATGATAGTATATTTTTCAGATTTTTTGAGAACTCTAAAATATAGGTGTTTGTTATCGTTGTGAATTCCTTCTATGATCCGCCTCGTTGGCAGGTACTCTAAAGCTGCTAAGAACATATGAACTCTTGATCAGGGCGGTGCGGCTTGATTTCGTTCCCGCTCCAATGCTTAAGTCAGAAAGTTATTTGGGAGTAATTTTGTAATGAATAGTGGATGGTCAACATATATGTTCTCTAGGAGTGTGGTGAGGTATATATAGAGAGAATGCGGGTCCCGACGAGTCACATCATACATACATACTGTCGAGAAGGATGCTCCTGACGAGCCAACCTGGATTCTGATACCGATGCCGCATCTGGACTGACCCAGACGCCATGTGTGTTAATGGACCAAGCCGTTGGTCCCGATCGACCGTCAGGCCGACGAGGTGCGCGGCCCTGACAGTGTTTTGGTATTTTAAGTGTGAAAATTTTAAAGATAATATTTTTGCTTGTTTCTAACTTCTATGAAACAAAAAGGTCAGAGTCTACTAAACTCCTACAATAATAATATAAAATAACAATTAACTATCAACGACAAATAACCCACTAATATAAATGTGTGCATAGAGATGTATGCCTTATTCTAGGAAAAAATCTAGGTACTCTATAAGTATTTATTGAATCGTCTTCTTTATTCTCAATAAATTTTATTTTTTATACATCTTCTCGTGATAATATATCTTTTGTGATTTTCGTGCGATTTAGAATGTAGAATTTTGTTTTGATTTGTTTAGGGTAAAAAGCCATCAACCACCAACCACGAATTATCAATTAATATAAATAGTAGAGAGATGTATGATGTATTCGTTATTCTGGAAAAAAAATTCTCATAAATATTTATTGATCCCCATCTTTTTATTTCAAATAAAATGTAATTTTATGCATAGAAATATGCGATAGTATATTTGTTGCGATTTTCGTGCGTTTTAAAATATAGAATTTCATTTTGATTTGTTTAGAGTAAAAAATCATCAACCACCAATCACGAATTACCAATTAATATAAATAGTGGAGAGATATGTGATGTATACGTTATTCTGGAAAAGAAAAATCTCGTAAATATTAATTGATCCTCGTCTTCCTATTTCAAATAAAATGTAATTTTTATGCATAGAAACATGCGATAATATATCTGTTGCAATTTTCGTGCGTTCTAAAATTTAGAATTTCATTTGATTGTTTAATGTAAAAAACTAATAATATAAGGTTTTTGCATATTTATAATTTTTATTGAACAAACATGTTGGAATCTGTAAAATTAAACTCCTACCATATTATAGGTGGTATCAGTTAAAAACTTTTTTTTTAAAAAAAAAACTACTTCTACACTTCTACTGCTACAAACTACTAGTGCTACACTATACACAGACTAATGAGTAGTAGCTATTTCCATCTCTCTCTCATAATACAGCGGCAGATCTCTCGCAACTGAAAAAATGGCAACCCTTTTACCATTAATTTAAGGACAAATACTTATATATACACACATGATATGCGTTATTCCAAAAATGAAGATTACGTTATCAAAAAAAATGAAGATTACAAAGAACTTTTAAATTTTGTGATATTCCGAAATAATTACTATTGCATTTAAATATTTCTAATTTTTATCGAATAAATAAGTAAGAGTTTGCCAAACTCCTATAGTAATAGGTAATAAGTAGTAACAATTAACCATCAATGATAAATAAATATTAATATAAATAAATAATACAGAGATATATGTGTTGAGAAATTTGTAGGTACTCTTTATATATTTATTGAATCATCAGCTTCTTATTTCAAATACAATGTACTTTTTTATAAATTTCGTGCAAAAAAATTTCATGCGCTTCAAAATATTTAATTTAATACTAATTTTTTAGTGCAAAAAACTTTAAAGATGAGATTTTTACATATTTCTATATTTTATCGAACAAATAGGATGAAGTCCGTCAAATTCCTACCATAGTAGGTGGTAACAGTTAAGTATCAACGACAAATTACCAACTAATATATATAATGTAGAATTATAGGCGTTATTCCAAAAATGAAGATCATCAGAACATTCTTAGGCCAAAAAAAAACTTCTTACTTGTAAAACAAACAGTAATTTGAAAGTTGATCGAATATTAATAAACATATGAAGATGTGATCGATTGTGGTGCCATCATTTAAAAAGCAAACATTGCATGATAAAGAGAATATAATTGGTTTAGCAAAAAGAAAAGAAAGACCAAAAATGAAGTGGGTACGGGAAGGGGCGGTGTGAGGAAACCACACATGGAATAGAAAATGACAGAGCGAGCGATTAGTCATTCACAGTCCAGTTTGGGGAGTGCTTTCCCCAGATGATCAAATCCATAACGTGTACGTTACCCGCACCCGGGCTATACCTTTGTCCTTTCCATTCAGTTTCTGATGCACCGTCCCTGTCTTTCTCCCTCAACTATTGTCTTTATTGCAGAGAAGAGAAGAAAAGGTTCTCCGCATTCAAATTTTTGAAAACATTGCTAAAGTGACATAAACTGGAGGGAAACCCACTTCAATAAAACCTTTCTGAAATGGGAGAAACACACAATACATGGATAATAAATGCCATCTCCAAGTACTACACAAGAACTTGCGTCCTGAATTTTTTAGACCAGTTTCAATTGTTTGGGATGGAGTAAATCATCCTGCTAAAGCTCAAAGTCTAGCTTAATCTGCAAAAGTTCTACATGCCGATCGAAGAATCCTAAGTGCCACATAAATTACATTAACTGGAGAAGCAGTTTATTCACTCCGATGGCTTCTGCTGTTAGACTCTAACCCACCTGCATTTGATCAGCAGGTTTAGAATTGCATGCGATCACATGGTCTTTGAATCCCTGCAGCTCCTCTAAGACTTCCTTCTCTGGCCTGTGTAACAAGTCAGTCATACGCCATATCTGCAAAGACAGTTAACTCATGCGTATTAGATAACCTGAAACCGAGCTACATTTGAAAGATGCCAGAATGCAAACCACATACCTGCAGCGTACCCCCACCGCCCCTACTTTCACCATCATCAGATACACTAACAACAGTCCATGGATCATACACATCCCAGTGAAAATCGACAACTTTGTCCCTGTTATCAGAAAGAGCGGCAGATGCTTTAGCTCAACGGCATAAAACTAAAAAGGAATGAGCTACTGACGCGGGATTTTAAGCCATCAATAACAGTTCTAGATATGTCTACCACAAAAATTCTGCATACTTTAGATGTCTACTGACTTGTCAAAACACAGAATTTTTCAGATATGAACTCCTTCGCAAGAACATTTTTAAATCACAATCTGTGCAGGCAATCACCATTTTATAACAAAATCAAGACGTGACTTCAAATTATGAATCATGCATGACAGACCAAAGTCTTGTAGAAAATATTTGACCAAGATATGGCCTTTAAGTAATGGTCAGTTCTGGCTCTAACCTGTGCCCGGCATGCTGGAAAAATAAACCTGGGGGAGTACTTGAAGACCTGGTGATCCCACTTTGTGCTTTTCCAACCTGCAAGACATGAGAATTCTTTAAAATTCAAAAGCAAGACTCCAACGGCCACACGTCGCTCATATGTCAAGTGGTAATCAGAGGGGCATAGAGGGGCATGAATGAAATTATTGATACTTGAGGGATGAAGTTCACTTTAAGTCTCTAAGCTAATAGTCATCACCAAATTTACAACAAAACAATCATTTAAGGGAATAAACTCAAGTGGCAATCATACCTTGTTAGAATCCCAAATGTTCAGCAGACCATCCTCAGCAGAGCTTCCAAAGACAGAGGACTTGTCAGGAGACCACTGGATTAAACATAACATCACTAAGTCAGATATCAATTATGCACTTTATAATTTAATCTTATGTATATTCCAAACAAAAAAAACCACCTGAACACAAAGCACAGCCGCAGTATGACCTTCAAATTTATGTACTACAGACGCAATGCCATCAGAAGTTAGCTTTCGACGATCAAACAATCGAACAGTATGATCTGCTGACCTGAAATAACATTACCCATCCAAGAAACATTGAGCTTCACACTTAAAGAAGATAGTAAAGTAAATTTTCTTTTGTTTTTTTCTCATCCTAGAATAATACATCACACCTATGACCTTAACTGTCAGTGATCAACAATTTTACCCTATACTTGTTACAAAGTCACAAACTGTACTATCACTTGTTTCTTGCATCGTGTGAGCTTAAGGGTATCAAACTTGCATACAGGCGAAATCGCAAGTGCAATTCAAAGCATTCCAATATCATTCTATATGAATTAAGCTGTTTACAACGTTTTGGCATATTTGTGTGAACCAAACAAATCTATAGCTAACTTCACAATGTTCAAGGTATGAGGCTCATTAGTGCTTACCCTGTCAGAATCAGGTGTTGATCATGAGGGTTCCAATCGACACAGTGAAGATCATTGTTGTGCGCTCTTTCAACCTATTCAAGCAATGCATAGCAGAATCTCAGATCAGAAAGAATTTAGGCAACTTGCAAATTATTCAATTTTTTTTAATACACATATAGAAGCAATCCAATAAGGTAATATACAAAGATGCAAAATTGACAGTTATATTTCACATTACAACTGGTAGATTGGCTCTTATTGTGAATAAACATTAGATGAACATTATTACACAACTAAACCACCCAATGAAGTACAGCAAATCATAACAGCCCTCAAATAGTTCCAAATAAATGATACTAAAAATCATTAGACATAACTGGACCTACCCGGAAACCATGGATCCATAAAACAGGCCCATGAGAAGTTTCACATAATGAAATTCACTGACCACACATAGAAAGACGACACGGGTTTGTAGTACCAAAGAAAACTAACAGACATACCTAGGTACCATCTATCTCTTCAAAATTTAAATATCACCAGACAACATACACACATAAATCTTTCCATGAAGAGCAAGATGCTCATAATGTGGGCTAAAATTGTTTGACAAATGTCACAAGCAACAGAAGCTAACTTTTCAATACTCCGTTGGCAAGCTGATAAAAGAGCCACATCAATAACATATGAAAACAAGCAAGACGAACCAACCTTCAAAGTTGGATTATTTCCCGACCGAGCATCCCATAATATCAGGCAAGAATCATCGCCCACACTGCAAAACTCCTGTGAACTGTACAAAAGTTCTAGTGCGTATTAATGTGAAGTGTGTTTATAAAGTCAATAAGAACGCACTGTAACCAGAACAACATACTGTATAAAGGAATTCATAAATTTCAATAGTTAGTAGTGAAGTATTGAGAGAGAGAGAGAGAGAGAGAGAGAGAGAGATTATCACAACTAATGATGTCCATCATATATGCACAACAGCACTAGGAGAAGGAATATTTTTTTCTTAACTATTTAACCACCAAAATCATATTTTCTTTCTAGTATACAGCTGCCAAGGTCAATTTAAGCTACGGACAAAATCTCACAGGAGGAAAAATTTTAAGGTTGGCAATTTAGGGTCTATGTCTGATATGTTCTATACAATAGAAGATTACCTTGATGGGCAAAATTGCACATCCTCAACAGTATCTTCATGCCCCTCAAAGATGCCACGTGGCCCAACAGAGGAATTATTATCTGTTTTAATTATTGATCCAGTATTGCCCTTTGCCTTTGATTCATCAGTGGGAGATGCACAAACATGATCTTGAATACCCCAGAGGACAACAAGCTTGTCCTTCCCTGGTGAAAGGCATATCAGAGAATTGGAAGAGTTAAAAACAAGAGCCACCATTCATACAATACAACGAATGATGAAAGCCAAAATAGTCGTAACAAAAAGCGAGAATATCTTATCCAAAAAGTGGGAAGTATGCATGGAAAAATATTCTGCAACACATTTATACAGGATGAAGATAAGCTTCCTTTCAATCTACACTAAACCAGTTGTGTATTTTCTCTTCATTTTGCATGCAAGTGGTATGACCTTTTCCTTTATTAATATTTTGGTAGCAACTTCAACCTTTGTTCCACCATATGACCCACTTCTTTGACAGTAAGAATCCACAGCTTTGAAACTCAAGTGAGCGAAAAATAAGGTTTTCAAATTAGATGACAAAGATGAATGTGATTCGAACCTCCAGACAGCACAAAGGGCTCAGTTGGGCACATTGCAAGAGCAAATTCAGCATTTTCCTTGTGCCCTGACAGTACCTGCCAAGTGCCAACAAGGTATCTCCCATGATTCAAGTGAAGAGAAGATATAAAATTATTAAAGGACATCATGGTACAAAGTGTAGTAATTCTCCACAAGTTTCAGAAACTCAAATTCACAATCACTGCTGAACTCCTTGTAAAAGCATATTTAGACTAGAGCTACTGAAAACAAATATCAGAGTTACTTCTGTTATAGCTATGATAAGAACAGAGACATTAAGCATCATTAAAATACAGATGGATAAGGAAAAAAGAAAATGTCAAGCTAAATTCACACTAGCAAAGATGACAGCAAAATAAATAGAGTTACAAAACAAAACTTGGTGACTTGGCAAGAGAGTACACACCAAATCAGGGCGAGAGTTTGCTGACCCAACAGAGGCATTCCGATTTGGTTGGGCTTCAACATCCCAGATGAGTACCTGTATTATACACATCAAAAGGGTGGGAAATGTTTTCAAGTTCTTCAGAAACAAGTAAAATACTAATAGTTGTTCACTTACGTCAGGGCTGTCAGTATGTGTAGCAATAATGTTCTTGTTGAGCGGAAATTCCCTGATCCTGTTTACCTACAGCATGATTTTGTATCACCAAAGTATGAAGTCAACAGCATGTAACATTAAAAGAAAAGGATTAAACACTGTCATGTCAAAGCTGTACAAGACTACAAGCAAAATAATACAACATAATGATCAAATTTCCATGGTCCAATTGATAGTTTTACATCTTCAAGTGGAGTCACGGCATCTGATTACCCATTATAAAACCATTGCAGTCAATTACAAATCAACTCAAGAAACCCCAGATAACTTTACCTTTGCTGATTTCAGGAGTTTTATACAGTTGAGGGAAAATGTTGAAACCATAATTAAATGTCAAGAACCAATTATATACCTCTCCTGGATGTATGATAGTCTTGTACTTTCTGACAAATGGAGATCGCGCTTCCTCATTAAACTAGGCATCAAACACAACAACACAATAAATACATCAGTAATGATACTTGCTAATAATCTACCAAACTTGATAATCAAGATCGCAACAAAAGGGATTACATTTGCTATGTGACCTTCCGCAGCAACACGAGGTTTGACAATGTCACAGTTCGCTATTATCAGCGTGTTAGGTACTGTTTGGTCAGTCTGCAGTTAAAAGAAGAGTAAACTGTAAACATAAGACATCCCTTCTTCACAGGTAAATAGTAGGTAAAAATGAAATGATTGAAAGCATCTATTTATAACACAGAAGTTACATTAAGAAAATAATCATGAATGATAATAGAATACCATACTTGTTCAGAGAGGTAAAGGCGCTGCCGATTCTTGAATTTTCCCTGCTCAATAACAGGACCCCAACTGTTCAAAGAGATTAAAAATAGACAAACAGTTTCAGTCTTTCAGCCACACAACCAATACATCAAGCAGCAGCAATATGTAAACGGAAACTCATCTTCCTTCCCCAAAAACCCCAAACCTCCAGCACAGCATAAATCCTAGGAATCCGTACATACAGTCTACCAATAGTTATAAATCAAATCAAAGATTAAAAATCAATCAGCGTTACCGGCAGGAGAGGGAAGGCCAGACGAGGTTGTGGTTGGCGAGCCAGTCGTAGAGGACGGGAACCAGAGCTTTCCACTGCGTGTACTTCTCGTCGACGACGACGCTGCGTTTGTCGACGGCGACGGCTTTCATCCTGGGAGTAGCAGCTCCGGTAGGGGTCGCGCCGCTGGTCTTGGTGCTGGAGCCCTTGGGTCGGCCGCGCTTCTTCGGCAGGGTGGTCGGAGTGAGTGTCGCCGGCGTCTCCATTTGGGAAGTTGGAAGAGAGGAATAATAGAGTGAGAGTGAGAAAAGGCACACAATCACTGTGTTGTCGGACCCCCGCACACAGTCACGCTCAGTGAAAGTAAAGTAGTATTTGGGGGTCGCTGGGTGAACTGATGAACATTTATAAATGATCACCTCGCTCTTGTGTCATCAAATTTGTAATATTATGTCTCACCTTAATTTGTACGGTTTTCAAATTACATATGCATTTTTATAACTACAATAATATCTCTATTGGTTGGAAGGAAAATGATTGAACATGACTACTTTCTCTCTCTAAAAATCGAGGAAAGAGACGTCTATACTATAGGCAAAACGTCAGCGAGAATCTAGGGTAACACTACCATTGAAAGAAGGTGATCAAAAGGGAATCTAGCCACAATGAAGCTAGACAATGCAGATTAGTGAAATATCAAATCAATTAGGGATTTTCAAGACAGTTGAGCGGAGCCCTGGTCACGCATGATAGAGGTAAGATAGGGATGCGGTGGATCCACAGTGACAAACTATTCTCGATTGGGTGAATCAGAACACGCTTGCAAATAATAAGATAACTTTCTGAAACTCTTCTCGTAACTGTGAAATTATGGTTGGATTTAGGGACAAGGGGGGTTAGGAAAAAAGGAAAGTAGTGTTTTTATTGGGAACGAGCGAACAGAGTAAAGCATCTTTCGAGTAATTGGCGGGGGTGAGAGTTTCGAAGAGGAAAAGTAATGAGGGTATCGTGAGTAAATTAAGATTGATTGGAAATCGGAAAAAAAAAATTTGGAGCTCAGATTGAGAAGGAATTGAGAGAGACGAGAGGGTTATGAAGGCTATGAATGGAAAAGAAACTGAAGCGTTATCATCATCAACACACCAAGAGACTAACTTAAAACACAGAAACAAGTGTGGTGGATGATAGCAACGCTCCCTCCTTCTCATGTCCGGTGGAGTATCTCATTCTTTCTGAACCGAAATATGCTGAAGAATAAAGAATAGTGCAGCCGAACACGGTGGACCTGAGAGATGTCGTCATGCTAAGTAGAAGAGGAGGAGTGGTGAGGCTAAAACTGGAAGATATTGCAAACGGAGTGGAGATGGAACAAAATTGCCTACTGGGATACTGGATAGATAAGAGAAACTTTAGTCTCGAAAGGATCAACAATTACTTCCGATATTTTTGGTCTATCCGAGCTGTGGCGCAGCACAGATGCCACAATTTCTATATCATCAAATTCGAAACATGAGAGGAGGCACTGATAGTTATGCAACGCATTCCTTACAACATAGATGGCAGCATGATGGTGCTCAAGCGATGAGGAGCAAACATATCGCTCCGACGTGTCCAGGTGGAGAGAATTAAGATGACAATCCAGATACATGGCCTCCCAACAGAAGGATTCGTCCCTAAAGCAGCCTTCAAGATCATAAATATGGTGGGAGAACCGGTGGATGTGGAAATTGATACAATACATGAGAGCGCATGTTTGGCTGGACTCGGAAGACCCTCTAATAACCGGTTTTTACGTGGAATGCCAAATAGGGAACTGATATGGTTGGACGTGAGATATGAGCGCATGTTCATATTCTGTAGGCGTTGTGGGGTTGTAGGTCATAATATATATCAATGTGAGATTACTAGTGACATTGATTTGGACACATTCATGGAAAATTTTGTGAAGCGCCACAATGCACAACGAGGAACAAGCCTGGTATATGATCCCATCAGAGACCTGTTTCTAGCAACAATGAGGGCTTATTTGCACATGGAGAAAAAATGCAACACAAACATATCAATGGGATATATGGAGTGCGGATGGTAAGATAAAGTGCTATGAGTGATGCAGATGCACATGAAGGGTCATTATGTCAATGGCTAGGGAAACTAATCTCTTCAAAAAGAGATTCATTGGCAATCAGACAGGAGAGGGCTTCTCCAATGAGAGTGCTAGTGCGGTTGGAATAATATGTGTACTCAACACCACCACGCAACGAATATTTAATCCATACTTTGGGGCCCCACCGCCTCAACTAGGGCAACAAGTTAACGTTAACCAAGCTCCCGTGAGCCCATATATGGATCTGCAGATGGAAGAACATCAAATCATACCACTTGAATTGAAATTGATGGCCTTCCACGTCAATTTTTGAAGAATATGCTATACTATCTTTTGGAAATTTGGCTGGTAGCAACATCGTCACATGTTCGCAGTGAGTCTGCTTTTGCACCCGATATTCTCTCCCAGGCGCCCACGACTTAAGACCAGATCTAATAGATCGGAGGATGGCCATGCGGGCTATCGTCGGTGCTCCACGCCGCTGCCCGGTCTCACCCTCCACCCTCTACCTTATTTCCCCTCATCTAAACTACCCATATATCTATCCCTCACCGGAAACCCCTCTTTTCATTCCGACCAACTACGATTTGTATTTTTTCCGATCAATCGCGTACCTAAGCCGCCGATCTGCAACTGGAAGAGCATGGGTCCGTGGTTTTTTTCACCGACGGACGGGAATCAACACCGACGCCAGCCGATGAGCTCCCTCTATCTGGATCTGACCGGAGATGAAGCTCCACCATGACCCGCTCCTAGGCAACATAAGTCACAAAGCGACGACTTCTTCTACTTATCGGAAAATCCAGGTCTGCTCGAACAGGGAGGTGATTTTAGTTAAGCTGACGAGCTCCGTCGTGCGCCGCCGTGTGAGTGAACAAGCTGGCGTCTCATCGTGTCACCGACGCTTCACCGGCGATACACACTCCATCAAGCTGGTCAACGTGCAAAGGAAGGCGAGTACAAGCCGCACGCCATCAACAGAAGCAAGAACAGACTGTCATTCTTGGTCCTCCAATTTGAACGTGGGAGGTGGTTTCTATTCTTGTTATTTTTGTTAGATGAAATTTGTCCCTCAATTGAGTCTTTTTGCATAATTGTGTGGACTAGTTTATCGAGTATCATTGCCTATCTGCTGTTTTCATTATAAACGGATTAGACGCGCTATGGAAAACCTCATCGGCTTCTAGTCTCTACTCTATAATCAAAATAGGAGAAATCCAAGTCAGATTAATTTCGACAACTTACTTTTGGCGATTCTGTGAATGGATCTAGACTGGTAGATTTGATCGATTTGGACTTTACTGTTCAAGTTGGTGCAAGTTATTGATGCTTGACCTGCCGCATAGTTTAGATGCTTTCGGGCATTAGACTTTAGGATGTATAGATGTATTTCATCGCACCTTTTAGATTTAGGAACAACGTGTATCCGCGCTTCGGATGCAGTTTAGGTTCCCAACCTATTCTGTAATCTCACAAATTACCCCTCTCTGAGGTGAAGAGTTACTAAGATTTGGGGAGCCTAATAAATATCCCTCCACCCATGGTGATTTATCTTTAAAAAAATGGAAATTTGGTTGGTCATCCTATAAAAGTAGATCATGCAACTTTATATAAAACAAGGCCATATGCAGCTACAATTTGTGTTAATTCTAATGAATCTAATTTTTCTGTGACTAAAGCAAGGGTTCAATAATAAATTCACCATTTTTATCTACCCTCTCAAAGTAGGATTGTTAGGCACACTAGACGCAATAACTCTATCTAATGTAGTCATTAGAGACTTGCATTAAGAGCTGTCAAATACCTCATGTCTTACCTCCCCATTCGGGTGACATTCCACATTGTTATTGTATCCATATGAGATTTCCAGAACCTTCTTATTTCAAAATGTATATTCTCTTGTGTACTTGTAACCGCATTAACTCCATCGGAACCATTAGTAATAAGTAGCACACCATGCTATTATCACTAGTGTGAATTAAAGTTTCATTCTTTCTAAGTGTTTCCTCATAAATTACTTCCTCTACATCATTTGATTTATCACCCTGAGAGTCATCCATTAAAGCATTGAAACTATTATGGGCAATATAGCTGCAACCAAATGTTCAGTCCTTGTTAACGGTCAAATTAAAGGTTTCTTCAATACTTCACTGGGTATTAAAAAAGAGGATCCTTTATCCACTAGTCTGTGTATGCTCCTAACTAAAGTGTTTTCGAGAAATCTTAGTTTACGTTTTAATGAAGCAAGGATTAATTAGTATAGGTTACCACATTCAGTTAAGAAAATAACCCATCTTAATTTCGAAGATGATACAGTTGTTTTTCTTAAAACTAATAGAATCAGTCTCAACAATCGGAAATATTTTCTAATCTGTTATGAGAAAGCTACTGGTCAACAAATAAATATGGATAAATCTGCCTTCTATATTTCTAAAAATGCTCTAGCACGCACTAATGCAATGCTTAATCAGATTTCGGGTATTAAGAAATAGACTTTCCCTTTCGCTTATATGGGGTGTACCATTTATAGTTTATACTGGGAGAACAAAGCACTCCTATTTCCAGCCCCTCTTTGATAAGATGGCAGCAAAGCTAGCACCTTGGCAAAATCGATGGCTGAATCAAACTAGTAGATTAGTGTTAATAAAGCATGTATTATATGTTATTCATCTCCACATTTTAATAGTTTTACAACCAACAAAAGGAGTAATTGATAAATTACATGTTTTATTCTCCAAATTCCTATGGGGCTCATCTAAGTATATATAAAGAAAAACCTGAAAATCATGGTCAAAGATTAGCTATCTTCTTTTACAAAATTGGCGGGGAGTTAAGGATCTACACATCACAATGAAAAGTTTTTCTTTAAAACTGTGGTGGAAATTGCATAAGGGTAATAGCCTATGGGCTGATTTTATGTGGTCTTTACCTAACCATTTGAAAATGTTTAGGACTTGGCGCAAGATAAAAGAGGCGGAGGACATAGTTGCTCAAAAATATTTCCATCCACGTAGGTAAAGGTGAGATTTCTTGGCTATGTGACATGGCTTTGATTGCTATATGGGATGAACAATTCGATATACCTTTTCCAGAATCAACAGTGGAAGAGTTTTCTTTTCAGTAGGAACATTATGTGAATCTCTTGAAGCATGGTTTTACAGATGCATATTTAATTTGATTTGAAATTTTTTCCCATTATATGATAACTATGAGGATGTAATGATCTGAAAACCTGACTCAAGTGGGAATTTTTCAATTGCATCTGCATACGACAATGTTAGACCTAAGAAATTACAAGTTCTGTCATTTAAACATATGTGGTCTACATACTTATCCAAAAAATGTCACTATTCCGTTGGAAACTAGTAAATAGATTGATTCATATTGCAGATATTCTTGAGAATTTTTACATTCATCAGCCATCTGTGTGTTGTTTTTGTCATGCTAGATAATGATGACCTGCATCTGGAGGTGTTCAAAAACCGGGTACCCGTACTTCCGAATACTCGATGCAGGGTACCAGTACATGCGGATAGTTGAAAATGTAGCCCGTGACCAGTACAATCGGGTACCCTAATTATGCGGGTTGGGTAACCGGGTACCTTATTTATTTTATTACTAGTAATAGGTGTTACAAAATCCATTTATTTATAATAAGTATGCTTTATGAGTATAAAACCTCAAACCTAACTAAATATTAATTAATATGAAATATCAATAGAATTATGAAATAATTATCATTGAAGACAAGTTAGTGGATGTACGTCGGTGCGGTGTGGGATGTGGTTGTGCGACCGTGTTGAAGAAGTAGCAGTATCAAAGCAAAAGACTAAAAGGCAGAGCTGGCAATTTGGAACACGACACAAAACCCGACATGAACCGAACACGAATTTAGTGGGTTTGGTTGACACGAAACACGGCACGGGTCTATATTGGGTTAGAAACGAGTGACCCAAAAATAAATGGGTTAGGTTCAGGTCAAACTCGTGGGTTAAATGGGTAACCCGTTTTACCCATATATTTACGGTGTAATTATGCAAATGATTGAAATTGCCTTTACAAATACAAACATATCCTCAAATGACATCATGGAGATTATCCAACTAATTTTTAATAAATTGAGGGTTGATTTTGTAATTCATGATTTAATTTCCATATGACATTATCATTTGAGGAGCATAAATTTTAAAATGTAGTCTCATATTCAGTCCCGTTATTAATAAATAGATTTTACGGGTTTAGTTTGGGTAACCCGAATTTTTAATGGGTCGGGTTTGGGTCAAGGTTTTGTGACCCGAAATATTATTGGGTTGGGTTTGGATTTAACATTTCCAACCCGCCGACATGAAACCGCCAATCTGTCAACCTGACTTGATTGACATCCCTGCTAAAAGGTTGAAGAGGTGGAATGAAAACCAAAGAGTTTGAGTCTAATTAGGATTAATTAATATTTAATTTTAAAAATGTCAATAATTAGAAGTAATATAATAATTATGATTATAATTAATTAAATTAATACATACCTTACCGGGTATCCGGAAAATAAAATTTATGTGACCCGGATCCAGACCCAGTAATTTGAAGGGTACCCGTCCGTAAAATATAAGAAAGTATGCGGTTATTTTATGCGATCGAAGAATCAACGGGCCGGTATTTTTGAACACCCTTGGCTGCATCATTGTTTTAACAGTTGCATTAATATTCAACTGATTTGGAATACAGTGAGCATAAATTTCGACATATCATATCAGTATTTTGGGTCCTTGTGAAATCCGTTATATTATTAATGGAACATAAAAAATGCATTTGTAAACTGAATGTTGCAAGGATCATGCATGTAGTCACTCTATGGTTCAATTGGTGTGCTCGAAATTCTTTTATATATGACAATATCACACCAAATAGAGAGATAATTAGCAAGCAAAATTATAGATATGATCATCTCAATTATACAGGTTCACTATAAGGCATGGTAAATATTTAAGGCATCAGATTCATTAAGAAATGATTCACACCTTTTTGTGGTTTTAAATAGACCTAATAGGATTATATGTTGGAAGTTGCCTATTAATAATGTCATTAAGCTGAATACTGATGAATCTTTTCTGAGCGAAGGCACAGGAGGTGCTAGTTTTGTTTTCAGGCACTATGAGGGTACAATACTCTATGCCAATGCCCAATTCTTGGAGTTTGGAGGCAAAAGTTGTTGTCCTATCAATTGGATTACAGGCAATGTTATTCTATGAGTATCAGACTCTAGAAGCGGAGATGGATCCCTGCTACTACTGAAAATGGTTCAGAAAGAGATCAACATCCCTTGAAATATGACAAATATTCTCAGGAATATATGGGAACTAAAAGGTGAACTCACTTTAACTTTACTCATATATTTAGGGAAGCAAATGCGGTAGCAAATTCTCTTTCTAAACCGGCCAGTGAGACACACTTCACATGTTGTCACACATTCAACACTGCCAAGACACATTAGAGGTCTAGCTGATTTAGATAGACAAATATATCCATACATAAGAAATCAATAATGAGTCATGCTCTAGGATGGGTTTAATGTTATTTTTCTTATTTGTTTCAGGTGCGGGGCCTTACTGGAGCAATACAGTATGTGTGGATGATCCCACTTAGGGATTTTGGAAGATTCAAATTGAGGAAACATATATTTGGATCTGTTTAGATGAGATGTTTTTCTGGATCAATACATTATTTGAGGATGAATACTCAAGGCCTTTTGGATGATTCAGACGGACGAGGAAGTCTTTTTGTAGTTGTGGTATGGCTACTGTATAAGGAGATTTTGTTCACGATTAGCTTATCCTCTCCTAGTAGTCAAATTAAATCTAGCTTAAATCTCGTGCTTGCCGGTAGAGTTGGGTTTCGCTATATGATCTCTAAATTGCTTGCAAGTAGTGAACCCTCTCATCGGTTAAGTTAGGACTCACTTAGCAATTCCTAAACATTTTGTGAGAGTCGACATGGATTTAACTAAAATTTATGTACTCCGATTGGGTTTTAACACATCATTATCGTATGGACTATGGAATGATATCTTTCTATGGCCTTTATACGGTGTGGTGAACCGAATAAATATCACCAACTTCATAAAAATATATAATAAAAATAAAAATAAAGTTTCATGATTACATCGTAGTATACAACAAAATATATTTCCATCAAATAAAACATCAAATTTAAAGTCAACAACCATTTTATTTCATCTAATGATACAAAGTCAATTCAAAATCCAAATCTAAAACATCACAAGAAACAAAGATTTTACCATCGCAGCATTTCAAATCTCATTTTCAATGTTTAGCATTTTAATAATTTAATCACGTAGAGACGATACTCGGTCATCTTTATAAGGTTAGGATATGTCCGGCCATTGAAAAAAAAAAGAAAAAAAAAGGAAAGAGTGAATGGTCATTTACTAGAAATCAAACTCATCTTATGATTATCTTGTTTTATTAAAAAGTAAATTGTAAATAATCATTGAAGAATCTATCAAAGTTGTCAATGTGTTCTAATAAATATCTCTAATGGTAAGTGTCATTATCATTAATTACGATACAATTTAAGTAAGAAGCAACTATAGCAATGAAAGAGAAATGAAGAAGCACTTAAAATCTATACTATACTTTAAAAGACAATGATTTAGAATTTTGTTAGAATTTTGAATTATTTTTAAAATTATCACAAATTGACACATCAGCCAACTCATCAGAATTGTTTTTATTTTCTTCTTTTCTGAATTGCCGTTTCTTCCCCTCTTCCTCTTACGTTACAAATCAGCATTTAACAATAATTTGTGCCCTTTTCTTCATCCTCTCCATGATCGATTCCTTCCGTTTCAGAACTTCTGGCAGAGCCCGGCCTCCGATTAGGGATTTTCAACAAAACGAAGGCGCAACTCCAGCCATGAACCACTAGAGACGATGATGACGAGGCTGTCGGATGAGTTGATAATGGAGATCCTAACCTGGGAAGCCTCTCTATTACAAGGGAAGCAAATTCCACAGGATTATCCCTAGCTTCATGATTCAAGGTGGTGATTTCACCCGTGGTGATGGTACATGCGAGGAATCAATCTATGGTGGGAAGTTTGCCGATGAGAACTTCAAACTCAAGCATACTGGACCTGGTAAATTTTAGACAAATCCTTTTGACAATTTACTCGGCTTCAGATTCTTTTGATAAACCATTCTACATTGATTGATTGATTGATTAATATGCCCAATATTACACATGCATATTATATTGTCCATGGCTCCCGGCAACTAATATTCACCGGCACGCTCTGGAAATCCCTAATTGGAAGCACCTGATTCCTCACCCTCTACTCGGCTTCAGATTCTTTTGATAAACCATTCTACATTGATTGATTGATTGATTAATATGCCAACATTACACATGCATATTATATTGTCCATGGCTCTCGGCAACTAACATTCACCGAAATCCCTAATTGGAAGCACCCGATTCCTCACCCTCTACCGGCGGCGCAACCGCTGCCTGATGCTCTACCGTGGATTTTAGGTGCAGGAACATTTTGATTTTGCAGGTTTGATATTGATTTGAAATACCCCTGGTTTGCTGATGCAGGTCTAGGTAATAGTGTAAAAATGAGGGTAATTTTGTCTTTTTCAGACCTGCAAAATCAAATTGTCCCTGCACCTAACACTGGCCATGCTCTACTGGTCGGAAGCCGGACGCATCCACTTCCACTACTCCTCTCTCCGGAGCTACCGCACGGATTTCGAAGTGCGCTTCCACCGGCTGGGTTCGCTGCCGGTGAGCCGCCACATCGATTGCATAAAACCAATTTATATGATCTTCCCCTCGAAAAAAGGGAACCTTTTTATTGCATAAAATGAGTTGTGAATGTTTAGCATGCGTTTCTTATATAGTTATGTATGAAAATGTTGATTAGGTATGGTTGAATTATTGGCAGGGTTGAGGGGGCAGTGAAGACCTGATTGAGCGGAGCCTTGAGTTGCAGCCAGGGGATCTCCACTTCCAGCATACTACCAAAGACAGCAAGTGGTTAGTGACCTTAAACTCTTTTGTTTATTCATTTATTTTATTTTATGTTTGCTGATGCGCGTAGTTGATTGAAGATATATCCTCCAAGTCTTAGTTATGATCTTGATGATGGTCTTTCTAGCCTTGGCATTATAAAAATTATACTTTAGGCATGTGCTTGATATTACTCTGCTTTGCTTCATCTAATACTTTTCTGCAGCATTGTAGCATGATTTATACCCTTCAGGATTTTTTGAGATCCTCTGTGCCGATTGCTCCTTTCAGTAAAGGAGAAGTTTTTTATTGCACAAATGAGTTGTGAATGTTTAGCATGTGTTTCTTATGCAGTTATGTATGAAGATGTTGATTGGGTATGGTTTAATTATTGGCAGGGTTGATGGGGGCATTGATTTTTCTGCAACATTCTCCGGTGCATAGCAAGCAAATTTTATTTTTTTTGGTTTAGCAAGTGTTCGATGAAATGCCAAAGAGAGATTTTTATAATGCTTTTTTTCAGAATTTATGCTATTTTCTTGAGATAATGTGTGTGCATATTTTCACTCCCGAGTTTCTTCTTCAACATGAAGGTGAAGACCAAAGTTGATCCCGCCACCAACAATCTCCTCCGCTTGCTGAAAATCGAGTTATCCTGAAGCCATATGGTCGGATTGTGAGAGTTACTATCGTCCTCTTTGGAGGAGTGGTGATAATGGTTAGGAAATTGGGAATCACACCTGTTTACTGCAAATGCTGAAGCAATGAATGAGCTTCCTCTTCGGCAAGAGAAAAACTCCTGCAGGTATATTCGTACGATCCCTTTAAAATTTTGGATTTCATAGGTGTTTGAAAAGCCCTGATTTGAATATGGGGTTAGTTGTTGCTGGATAGAGATCATCTGTGATTATAGTGGATGCTTGATTGGTCAATTCGAGATATAGAGAGGGAGAGGCAAGGTCTACAGTATGTGTGTGTATATCTTCTGATTTATTCGATTTATATGGGATTGACAAGACGATATTTAACAAGGAGGCTTGCAGGTTTTTTTCGTGCTAATGACCATTATCCGCTTACTGGAATGATCTTAGTATAACTAACATTGTTGCTCTTGATTGCAGTTATTGCATTTGCACAATCAAAACCTTGATTGAACACCGGGATTTGTAATTTTCTTTGATGATTGGATTTCTATTTTATTATTTGAAATTAGATATTGTTGTGAAACATAATGTGTTATAAATTGAATTCTTTTTTTGTATGATTATGGTTCATCTGGAGGCCAGAAAATGCTTGAACCAGGCTAAGTTCGGTGCACCAAATTTACACTACTCTCAAATCTTCTAAAAGGCAGCACTTTGTGTAATTTAATTTGTTTTAAAGGAATTGTTGTACTTCATTTTTGTAGTTGAATCATCTTCATTTACAAGCATAGTTATGGTGCTGATGACTAATGGTATTTGATTTGTGCATTTAGTTACCCTTTTTTCTTTATAACCTGCAATTATTTCATTAAAAAATATTAAAATTTACCCTGCACCATAACGTTGTTTGAAATAAGTACTGCACTTAATCATCCTCACCAATTCTTTTTTATTTTTGTAACTGTCAAACTAAAATTTAAAACCTGCATCATGTTTCCTAAAATAAAAACTACACTTGATCATCCTCACACATTATTTCTTAGTTTTATACCGGTAATTCATGTACTCTTTCTTCTTTATAGTCTGCAATGATTTCATTAAAAATGATTAAAACCTGTTTCGTTACGTTACTTGAAATAAAAACAGTGCTAAATCATCCTCTCCAATTCTTTATTATTTTTGTAACGGTGATTCATTCAATATTGCCTCTTTGTAACCTTAAATTATTTCATTATAATTATTCAAACTTAATTTCAAAACCTCTATCGTAACGTTTTCATGAAATAAAGACTGCACTTAATGATCGTCACAAATAACTTTTTATTTTTGTAACGGTAAAACTTAATTTTAGAATCTTAATCGTAACGTTCACTTAAATAAATATTATACTTATTCATTATCACAAATTCTTTATTATAGGTTGATCCGTTCTCACACATGATGCCATGAAAATTATTAATATTTTCATTCACCGATAATATATGCATACTATATGCATAAGAAATTTCATATGATTTGAAAAATGATTAAATTTTTGACAAAATTATTTGAATGATAAAAGTTTCATAAAAGTCAAATAAAAAATATAACTATATTTTATTAGTACTTAACCAATTAAAGCTAGATTCTCGAGTGATGCAAATATTCTTTAAAAAACCCATTAAATCCACTAAAAACTAATGTCATTTATTGTGATGTCTTTCATGATCCAGCCAATGTAATTAGTCTGTTGTCAAAGAAACATTTAGAATTAATATGAAAAATAATTGATGTGTGAATTAACATAAGACGCTATATTTGGCCTCCTATGTATCATGGCCGTATCAATGTAAATTAATTGATGAGTGAAACGAACAAACGTTTTATTTGATTGGTATTACATCAGGTCCAGTCGGTAAAAGATATTTAATTTGGTGTATTAATCCACAAATAATTCATTCAACCAAAGAGATAAAAATTGGGAATTAATGAATCGTTTATTTCTTTGATCATATTAATTTGTTCTGCATTATATATTCTTTCTGTTTTATTTTTTTATAACGCATTTCTTTTGTTTAGTTTTGAACAGTTTTCATATTTGATTAATAAAATCCTTTGGTTCATCTATACTGCTCTTTAAAACTATATATATTTTGTATATTGGAGATACACCATCAGTGAGGAATTAGAATGTCATGCACATTCATATGTAATTTTTCATGAATAAAAATATTATAATTAATTAATATATACATATAATAATTTTAAAATAAATATTCGTGCATCAGCACGAGCATTATACTAGTATATTTTGATGAACCAAACTGGTAGTTCAGCAAAAAATATCTTTCAATCAAATGAAACAAAAATTTTTAAGTCAACCACCATCTGAGGTAATGAATGCAAAAATTGTAGGACTTGTTGCAATTTCAATAGGCAATGCATGTAGGGATGATCACGGGTTTCGGACCCGCTCCAAATCATACGGATTTAGACCATGTGGGTCAGGTTTGGATCCAAATTTTTTAAACCCATCGGATATGGATCGGGTCTGAATCTAGATTTTAATAAACGGGTATGGATACGGATATATGGTATTAAGATCTAGACCCGGATCCATAACCATATCCATATCCATTAACCTATTATAATACAAATTAATGATATATTATTACTATGTGATAAATATAATGTTTAATTTTTAATCCCAATTCATCTTCTCTATGATAAAAATAATTATTATTCCAAATTCCTAACACGTACCGATACAATATAGAAAAAGGCAAAAATCTTTTATTTATTCTCAAACCCTATTCTGAAACACCTTATCACACAAACTCTAGTTCCATACTTCTGTGCGCTTTACTTTTCTGAGTTCTAGCCGGTTAACTTCTTAGACCATAGAAGATATCGTTTTTTGTTGCACCTACTACGTTCTTGTACTAAATTACAATTTCGATCTTAATGAATTGATATATTTTGATGTGTATTATGGATTGATAATTCATATATATGCTAACATTTGTGCTTATGGTAATAAAAATAAACAAGTTTGAGCATATTTGTATACACTATCAAAATCTCAAACATCTATTTAAGGAATTTGTCGATTTCTTAGTAGACCTATTTATGAATCGTTTTAGGCCCTTACGGATTTTGGAATTTTAGACCCTGCGGATATGGGTCGGATTTGGATCCGATATTTATTTTACGGATCGGGGCCGGATATAGCTAAATTAGATCCAGACCCGCCCCATGATCAACCCTAAATGCAGGTGTGGGAAAATTTTGAGAGTTTGAATTTTGTTTTTGAGATTTTATGAGTTTGGTTTTGCTAAATCTTTATTTGGTTGGGTTGAGATTTTGTAAATGTGAAACAAAATTCTTGTTTGATTCGTCAGAATTTTGCAATTATAAAACAAAAATTGTAAGTATAAAATAAAAAATTGTAAATCTGAATTTGGAAGAACAAAAACTAGATATTGAGACTTTCTAAAATTATACAAACCAGACAAAAATTTCCAAAACTAAAATTTGAAAGTTAAATTTTTCAAAAACCGGGTGAACCAAACATAAATCTTCCAACTGCCAAATACGTAATATAAAATCCGAGTGTAATATAATCTTAAAGGGAATTAGAAGAGTTATTGCTCCGGTAAATATATTTTTAATATTATACGCTAAACGACGTCGTATCTTATAACTGCCGTCGTGAGACCACCTTACACCGCCGTTCTTTTCCTTTTTTGCATATGTTCGGCGCCGCAATATTACATGGAAGGTTTCACCTCTTCCTTAGCGCTGATTTCAGTATATTTGTTTTGCATCTTATACATGGTATTAGTATATTTGCTTGGCATAAATGGGATGCCTAGACGCGTCTGGAGTTTTATAAATGAAAGAACTCCCGTCTCTACCACCATAACTCACGTCACGTAACTAGGATATGCATATGCCGATCAATTGAAGCAAATCGGGTGGAGCAGTTGAAAATCACAGATCGCCTCTGTGAATCATGCTAGAATTTGAAGCCCAGCAAACCATAGTCACCCATAGTCACTGATTCAGCGTAGTCGTCTTGACATGTCGGTAACAATCGTTTCGCCACCGGACTGCTGGAAAACTCCACCAAAGACGTGACGTGGCTCATTGCCCGAGAGGACAGTTTGGGATGCCTCCGACCACTCATAATAAACCGTTATAGTTAGGCAAGCGATTGCTACTTTGTGATGGCAAGTTATTTGTCAGATAACATTTTTTTCTCTTTTTGGAATGCAAAAGATAGTGAGGCTGAGATTATGTTTCCAATCTTCATGCATATATATATTTCAAGCAATGATTTCTTTATGGCCTCCTTCCTTGCCTGATCCCGAGATTCCATGGAAGATTTGAAGAACTTTAGCAATGCATCCATAAGAAGTCACTATCTTGTGATTATAAACAGCCTCCATTGCAATCTGTGTGCTATCCCTGAAGATATGACAACTTCCGAGGTTTTATGAGAGCTAAATTAAGAAAATGGATGTCTACAAGCTCATAATTAGCCAAGATACATGCTTACCAATATCTCGTTTTCATCTCGCTAGCCCGATGACGATGATGATAAATGTAATTTCTGTGTTGCAGACTTGCAGCTCATGCTTAATTTCAAGTCACTCACCACATCGAGAATCGTCCCTCGGTTTACCATACCAGTAACTGATATGTTTGGTGGATTATGGTATGCTTTTTTCATACTTCATTCTGACAGAACATAGTATGCATGCCAGGATGTCTTGTGAACGGGTATGCTTTATTCACACTCTTCTTGCAGTGTTTGTTGTTTGAGGAGCAGAATTGATTTATGCATGTTTTTTTTTATTTCGATTTGATTTGCAATAGAATGAGATGGAAGCTGAAGTCTGTGATTTTTATGCTACAATTTCTACTGGGTAAGTTATATATTACCAATAACAAAAAATGGCAAGGAACTAGCAGTTATAGTTAACTATACGGTGGAAATGATATTTCAAGTTAAATTTTTTTCCATAATTCCATTCTTGTCTACCAGCTTATCGTGTGATCTCATTTCAACTACAGTTCCACCACACCAGAAATCAAGAGCCCAGCTCATAGTACATAACTCTTGAATGGACTTCAGATTTGTGTATCTATTCCATAACTCTATTTTTTTTATATCAATCAAAGGTACTTTGGAATATATGGTTTATTGAAGAAAAAAGAGAGTTGTGAATGACTTATTCCTTGTAAAAATATATTTGTACATGCACACCCAAAAGAAATATATATCATACTTAATTTAGATGATTCCTTTAATATCACAGAGAGATGAATATAGTGTTTAATTGGAAGAATACCATATTTTCTTACCTTTTTAAGTTATAGAGAAACAATATTGTTATAATATCAATTTGTATCAGTTAAAATATATATGTGTATATATTCCGTAAAACATCCTTAAACTTGATTAAGGTTAAAAATAGTAAACGAAGTAAAATTTTTGTATTTGCTTAACTCAAAATATATTTGTAACATATTAATTAAGTACTGTCATAATTAGATTAAATAATACATCAATAAATGTTTAAAACGTTGGATTCTCCTTTTTGGGTGGTTCTAAATGCAGGTCCACTTTATTTCTGCAGATCCAAATTAAATCAGAAATGACAATAATGTCCCTCTTAATTTTTTACTATAATTCACGAAAAGTAATTTATAATTTGGACACGTGTTTAATCATTACATAGATGAGTTTATACATTCAAAGTTAGGGTTTTAGAAATATATTTGTAAAAATTAATAAACAAATAAAGGGTAATTATGGTATTTTCTCACTTATTTTGGACCTGCAAAAGCAAACAAGACATGCATACATCAAACACCTATTTTTTTCTTTCCAATGAATATGTCACCTATAATGGAAATTGGTTTGTCGTTATAAATTATAATGTGTATTTTAGGTTGTGAGGGATTTTTCAAATTTATTTTGTCAAACATCGCAAAATTTTCAACATTTGCAGTGATGTTTTAACAAGGTTTCCTAATTCTGGATTTTATATATGTCCTACTTATTAAATTAGTTTCTTTTATGATATCATCAAATTTTAATTAGTTTGTTAAAGTTATATTTTTCATTGTGTTTGCTTTCATATGTGAAGTAAGGATAGGGGAAGATAATTTTGAGATATTACGTTTTTTTACATTTACACTTATACTTTCACTATTTAAATATAAAATGTATAAAAATTATAAAAATTTATAATAATTTCAAAATTGCTTCAAAAATATCGCGCAACGCGCGATAAAGTTTAGCTAGTAAAGGGAAAAATAATTAAGAATATGGATATCTTCAGATGTTTATTAATATAGAAAATAAAAATGATGATCATGAAACTCTTTCCCCCCGGTAGTTTACTCCGTATTATTACAAAAAAAAAAAACTTGAGCAGTAACCAAGTGCAGGCAAAAGATGAATAAGACATTCCCACTGCAAATATTGAAACATTTTCATGAGGATGGCCTGCCGATCCACTTCCTCCAAACACTCGAACTTAACTTGACATGCATCAGGGAGGTTTATGGCCTTTCCGTGGACATTTTAGCAGGGTCTCTCACGACACTCAATTCCTCCAACGACTTGACCACCTGGAGATTACAGCTCCATCAAGAGCATCGAAACCAGGGTCTTGATTTAAGCTCTCGTGAACAAACGACCGTCATTGTTGGGGGCATTGGGGTAATAGGGGTACTTACTCAAAGCTTGGACGTAAAGATACTTCGGCCAACTATCCTTGTGAGTGTCACCTTGTTGGAGGAGGTGATTCACTCTGGTTTTGAACAAGAGCTCACAGAGTAAGACCCCAAAAGCAAAGACATCTGAGCATTCCATCCATTGGCCTGATCAAATTAAGAGCAGCATCAGGCATACTAACGAACATTCATTCTCATGTTACATATCAACTTAAAAGAAAAGGGAACTGACTTTCATCATGGAACACGTCCATGTATCCACCGGAGCCATGAGCATTACGCCAAAGTCGTAATGGTATGTTCGTTTCTTGTGTTAGCACAACACCCAGACGCCTACGGGTGAGATTCAAAAAGTTGAACATGACAGGGTTCCAATCCTAACCAGGTTCAAGTATGAGAATTATTATGAATTAATATCATAAGCAATAGGCAAATTGAAAAGGGCAGGGCTTATTTACCTTGTCTAGCAATATGTGTAGAGCAGAAAAATCACGGACCAAATATCTGGGTTCCTCACAGTGAAGAAACCTAAGAAGACGAGCTTGATTCTGTGGAGCCATTTGAACTCCCCTGCTTCTCCCATTGTATTAGTATTGGTATTTGGTAATGGTATGACAATTGACAAAGTATGAATCAGAATGACAGACCTTTATCAAGAAAGTCGCGCAGAGTGTTTGATGAGTCGAAATCATATACAGCGCCCAGCAATTCATGCCGGCATTTAGCTATCAAAGTGGGCAAGTATGGTGTGGAGGTGCCTATTGCAGAAGTCAGAAAAGCTGTCTCAATCTGGACACCAGCAATTGGAGTAATGAAATTACCAACAGATTGAGATTTACAAGTAGGTATTGAAGAATAAAGGGACGTAAGGTAGTTGAAGCACGCTGCCGGTTGCTGAAGCACGCTGCAGGTAGCTGAACTTAGCTGAAGCATGCTGCAGTTAGTTGAAATTAGCTGAAATATGTTAAAAAGTATATTTTTTTAATCTTATAAATTTTAGCACATAACTAAAAGTTCATTAACTTTTTTTTAATTTTTCTCCTTTCTTTTTTTTAAATGCACTACATATTTAAATCTTTTTTAATCTCAAAACTTATCTCTTTTCCCTTTAATAAGATTCATCTGAATCATCCTAAGATCTCATGTATCCGGTACAAGAGCAAGAAAACATGTACCAGAGTTTAGACACGCACCACCTAGAGGTAAGGCGGGGCATTTTCACAAACAATATTCTTCATTTAGAATGAAAATCGAAGGTGCATTTTGACAATTGAAAAGTACTTGGAGAGTGCATAAAAAGAATGCCTCAAATTGAAAATTATCATCAAATATCAATTATTGTTGCATGTTTCACGCTTTAAAAATTCACTCGAATGCAAGAGATTGACAATCCTATTTTAGATCACGGGTCTACACTAGGAACTAATGATTTCACTACATTGATGAACATCGAAAAAGTGTCATGTAGAAGTGCGTGAAGGTATAGCTGAACATATTTGGAATTCGGTAGGTAGTGATACTAGTGAAATTGAACGATTAGATGATAGCGATTAGTATTGGTGCAACCAATATGCATTTTGGGAATGTTTGCTCAAATTGTTACTTTCGAGTATAAATTAATTTGATTTATTCTCGGTACTAAACTAAACATATTGAAATAAATTTATTTGATAAATTAAAAACAATTATATGATTGATATTTGATAAAAAAATAACTTTATTTTCAAAAAATTTATTGAATATTTTTTTGAAGCCAGCTGAAGTTAGATGAAGCACGCTGCAATTAGTTGAAGCCAGCTGCAGGTAGCTGCAGTTTGCTGAAGCAAGCTGCAGGTTGCTGAAAAAAGATGAAGTTAGCTTAACTTAAATGCAAGGTGCAAAAAATAAGCTGAACTTGACAAGGCCTTAGTCTTTCAAGAGACTTTGCATAAGATTCATACAATAAAATGAAAAGAAATCTGATTAATTCGGTTTTACCCTTCTTAGCCCTGTCAACGTTACTAGTACAGTATTACATAACTAAGCCCATAAATGATGTAGCTCATAAACTAAGAAGCAACTCTCTCAATATGTAGCTCATCCGAGGTGGTGATTGATCAAACATAAACCCCAGAAGAAAGCAGCAAGAACAAGGATCCGAAACCCTGCAATTTCCAGTTGAATTGCATTAGAATCACAGATCCACCAGCAAGTACAACTGAGAGGAAGCAGAATTAGCTCACAAACAAACTTACCAGGAAGACGGATGCCACTATGCCAGTTGTGAGCTCCTTAACAAGACTACGATTCTTCTTTGAAGAAGTGGCTTCATATCTGCAATACCAGTGGAGATTCAGGATAAAATAAACAAATTGGAAAAAGATTTTCCGGTCACAGAAACCTGATAGAAAACATCTTCTGAGATATCCCTAATGAGAAGAAAACCCAACACATAATCAATATTCTAAACAACTAGGTCTGAACCATGAAATTAGATTAACAGCTACCATGAGACGTAAGTTTGCAAATTCAGTTTCTCTTCCACAATATTAGAAGGGGATTAAGGATGGAAGCAACTGTATTATAATATTAACATGTCTACAGTCATAGCTATCAACATTCCGCCTCAGCTAGTTGGCCTATTTTTGTTAGTCATATACCATCCTAGGTAACTGGCTAACTGCCCCACCGTTGAAGCAGGAGACCAGAGGCGAGAATCCAAAAACCGCATACAAACAGAAAATGTAAACTCAAATAAACAAGAAGAAGTATGCACAATCTAAACTATCAATATTATTTGTATTGCACACATCTTTAAAACCATAACAATCACCCTGACACACGCTGATGAACTAGATATCAGCAGCCAAGGAAATTTAAAAGACATATACATCCAACCATATTTACACAGGAAATAGACAGGAAAGGTAAAACAAAAAATTTGGACGTATACCAGAACGACACAAGAGTTAAACATTCCAAACTAATGAAGGAAAAGAGAACCATAAATTGAATTCGAAAAATTATCATTTGAAACATGCCGAGGGTGGAAAAACATCTTATACTGAGCTTGATGTTCATTAATCTTGATGTCCAACAAAAGGAGACTACTAAGGTATTTATATTACTCAGTTGGTTAGTCCTCTTTATACTGTCTTGGACACTGAAATCTTATCAAGGATCGAGACTGGAAGGATCTAACATTTCAATATCCCAATTAAACTTTAAAGACCAACTAAATTCCAACTAGAATCAATCCCTTGCTAATCAAAAGAGATTCGAACCCTGTGTTTCTATAGCTCAAATTTCAGAAGTGCAACATACCTTAGTCTAATACCAGAATCAAGTAAAGCTGAAGGAAGCTGAAGGCATTAGTGTAATCTCAAATGACCATAGAAAGATTAAACACAAACTTAAGCTATACAGCACACATTCCCCTAATTCTTGCCTGTAAACTGCAGTTAACCGTTCCAAACTGATCACATAACCTAACCGAGATCAGACTCAAATTCAAAACTTAGTATATTTAAGTGATTTATAAGGTATCTTCGACCTCAAATGAACAAAGATTAGCATAAACATAAACATAAATTGTAAAATACAAATTAACCATAGAAATCCCAAATTCATCACACAGTTCACTGAAAATGGGGCTCACGATTCCGTAAACACTAAATTCAGGTAAGGCGGCGATGATATCTTACATGAAGAAAGCAGCGGTGACAATGAGGCCGATCGAAAGCATCAACACGGTGAGCATTGGATACCACGCCTCCGGGACTGGGCTCGAGATCGGCTTCGCGGATGGACTCTGCACACATCATCATATCAAAATTAACAAATCAGACTCAAAAATCTGCTGAGCAGGGGGTAGAAATACAGGAGATGGAATTCGTACCATTATCGCAGAAGCCAATTCGTTGCAGGTTTATGGATTAAGCCCTTGATGTTACAGTTAGATCTATGAGGAAGACGATGACTAAATTGAGAGTGTGACTCTGGTGTGTTTACTGATTATTAAGAATTTTTCGTTTGGACCCCTGCATTAGAAGACATATATCAATTTAACCCTTATAATTTACAAAGGCTTCAAATTTAGGCCCTTCGATCACATTTCCGAGTTCTACTTGAAATAATTGGTCAATTTCCTAGGGGTGACTTTTTAGTGACATCTAAAATTTCACTTATTCATTCCCCTATTTGAGGTGACACACTTTGTTCTAAGTTTGAATTTTGTAATCACAATATATTACATTCTTATAAAATTAATAAAATAAGCAAAAAATATATTACATTTTCTCATATAGTATTAGCATGATTTTATAAGAAAAATCTCATCATAACAATATATAACAATGCCGACTAAGGACAAGTTCAATTAGATCTATATAGAACATGCCTCAAGCATAACTTCTCTGCACTTATGTGTAGAGAGTATAATTTTTCTTATACTTTAATAGTGTAAATTTTATTTCGTAAATGACTTATATTCTTTTTTTTTTTTAATTTGAAACCACATAAGTGGGGTGAAATTTATTAGACTCACCAAACCGAAAAAACTAAGAATGTTTGTACAATGAAAAATGAGTAAAAAACACTATTACAAATCAATCTTGAGGTCATATATGTAAATGAGAAACCTCATCTAGACCTATGTCTACTTTTGCAAGCATGTTAGGCATCACTATGCGGAGCCCAAATCTGCGGACAAAAGGACTCGATACTCGCAAGTATTTCAGGGATCACAATGCGAAACCCAACTCTGTCGACGAGTACGAAGTGTCGATAAGGTTTCTAAAGACTGAAAGCTTGTGCATGGTACTGATAAGCTCATTGTCTCTGCCTCTGTGGTCTGTTTCAGAGAAACTCCATGTGTTACAGCTTAACTGGTGTGGTGCTATCCATATGGTGAAGGTTTCTGTCCAGGCCTTGCACCTGCAATTTACAAAAAGAGATATCAGCAGTAACTGAAAAGAAATTTAAGTTGTTATGTAAGGAACTTGTCTGCTATCAAGCTGAACCAGTCCCCTTATATTTCTGGGCAAAGAGAGATGAGTCAAAGTTTGAGTGTTCCTTTCTTTACTAGCCATTGTTGTTAATGAATCAGCCACAGAATTGGCTTCCCTATAAACATGAGTAAAGGAAAGGTTAGCAAACTCACTTTGTATTGACCATATAGCTCTGATGTAATGTTCCAGCTTCCAAGGGATTTTGAAGTCTTTTTTGATCAGTCTGAGTAGAATAAGTGAATCAATCTCCACTTGCAATGTGTCGATCTCCTCCATGTAGGCTAGGTGCAGCCCTTAGTATAATGCTAAAGTCTCAACCTCAAGGCTATTTTTCTGATTCAAGTAAAGTGACCTGGCAATAATCACTTGACCAGTAGCTGATCTGATAACCATACCTGCTCCTGCTTGTCCAGGATTACCCAATGAAGAACCATCAGTATTCAGTTTAAATGGAGCTATAGGAAGCTTCCACTGAACTAACTGAATATGTTTTCTCATAAAGGGTGCCACTGGAGTAAGGTGCAGAAGCTCAGTATATACATGATTAGCTCATCTGACTTCCATTGTAACCTGTGGACTTTTATCACACTTTGCAGAAGCATTAATATTCTTTTTCTCATGAATAAAAGCCTTGGAACAATATTGTCATGGTGATAAGCATTTCTGCTACACCATATAACCCAATGTTAGGGTCAGGCATCTCACCATCCCGTATGGTTCATCCCGACCCCTCATCCTGCATGACGATCAGGCCAGACCCGACAGCAGATGGCAGCTTTACCAAACCTGGCAGGAGAATCTTCCCAGACCACCTAACGGCGTGGTCTGATGAGACCAGGTCAGCTTCAGTACTATATATATCTCTCTATCACACAAGAGAGAGGTAAGTTAACTAAACACAATCAAACACATCCCAACTCTCCGAACAGTCTACCGACTTTAGCATCGGAGCGGGAACGACAATTAGCCGCCCCGCCCTGATTGAGAGTTCCTTGATTCTTAGCAGGTTCACCTCAGCGTACCATCTCGACGGATCATCAAGGATGCACATCGCGACTGTAACATTGGCGCCGTCTGTGGGGATATAACCGATTATCTTCACAGCCCACGCACTGCAAATGAGCAGAGAAGGACAAGACCACGGCATCCCTCATCCAGAGGTAGTGGTCACAGATCTGGGCGACGAGGGGGCTGGAATCCCGTTCACCCCTTCAAACCCAGTAGCTACGCCGATCTCGGCGACGCCTGAGCAGGTTCGGCACCCAGGCGCGTCACCATCTTTCACGACGGAGGACGGTGACGTGCTCCGCCAGATCCTGGAGTCACAGGCTACCATCAACAAGCAGCTGCAGGAGCTGCGGGGCACGCCGCCGAAAGCGCGGCGTCTCAAAGGTTTGGCAAAAACAGTCACACCGACGAAGCTTTTTGCCGAGCCTACACGAGCCAAGTGAAAAGCTCCTATCCTCACAGAGCTGGATGATGACGGGAACGAGATCCTGGAGGATTCAGACGAGGAATGGGAAGATCCGGGCGAGAAAGAGGGCAACCCTAGACCCCAGCCCGGGGAATGGGCCATGACGTATGTTCACAAGCCCAGTGTCAAGCCAAGAGTGCCGGCGAAGCAGAGGTTTTCGGTGTTTTACGAGGTCCCAGATTGCCAAAAAAGAGGAAGCCCTTTTTCAAAGGCAGTCACGGAGTTTGTCGCCAACCCCCGCCTTCGGATCGTATGATGGTTTGTCGGATCCAGCAGATCAATTGCATACGTTTACAACCAACATGTCAGCGTACGCTACGCCCGAGCCCGTGTGGTGCAAAGTATTCGCCACCACGCTCAAGGAGGCAGCAAGGGTGTGGTTCGCCAACCTGGACAATGGGAGCATATCCAGCTTTGCGCAGCTCGAGGAACTTTTCCTCACCAGGTTCATGCAGAAAAGGAAGTTCACCAACACGACGCAGGACCTGATGAAGATACGCCACAGGGCGTCATCCGGCGAGAGCTTGATGGAGTATTATGAGCGCTTCATCGAGGAAAGCAACAGGGTGGTGCACCGTGGCGAGCCGCGGTGGTTGATTGAAATTTTCATGCAAGGTCTAGATCATGAGGCTCTGGATTTAGAACTCACCCTTCGAGCAGTGTACACAATGGATGAGCTGCATATGGTGGTGGAGATGTTTCACCGAGCCGACGAGAATGCCAAGAAGAAGAAGTTGGCAATGCAGAAGGAGGCTCGACCTTATTGGCCAAAGCAGAAGCTCATCCAGGACGGGCAACTGGCCAAAGCAGAGAAGACGTCATCGGTGAAGGACAGGCTAGGACCTCGGGTTGCCCAAGAAAGAGTCTTCACCCCGTTGACAAAGACGTCCAGAGAAGTTTTCTTGGCAAACCGCGACGTCATCCCACCCCCGCGTGCCATGAAGATGCCCCCCAACAAGCGAAACATGAACAAGTTTTGTGAGTACCATGACGACCACGGCCACGACACCGAGGATTGCATCCACTTGAAGAAGGCCATCGAGTCATGCCTGCGCAAAGGGCAGTTGAAGCAATTTGTTGCCACTGCCAAGGCCCACAACAAGGCGACATATGCCAACAGGAATGGCGGACAGGATCAAGGAGCCAATAGGGCGCGTGGCAAAGGAAAGGAGGTGGCTCGTGCTGAGCGGCTAGATGAAAAAAGAGCCAAGTATGAGGAGGAGTCGTCACCAGAACGAGAACCAGCGGGGCGCGCGAGCAATGATATACTCACCATCATAGGCGGAAATGCCGGAGGAAACTCGGACTCACAAAGAAAGGCTAGATGCAGGATAGACCCAGAACACACTCCAACGAATAGGAGGCTGGGCAGGGACGAGCTGATCACTTTCGGCACCGACGATCCCATCCCGGATCGCCCGGCCGGATGCGATGCGGTCATCATCACGGTTCAGATCATGGATAAGATGGTTCATCGAGCATACGTGGATGGCGGCAGCTCAGCAGAAATAATGTATTGGCATTGCTTCGAGAAGCTGGACGACAACACCAAGGCCAAGTTAGTCCCAACAAGCACACCGTTGGTGGATTTTGCGGACAGAATGGTGTGGCCAGAAGGAACAATCACGCTTCCAGCGGGGTCGGAGAGAGGCCGACCAGAAAAGAGGTGGACATGGAGTTCATCGTGATCAAGGCACACAGCCCGTACAACCTAATACTAGGGAGGCCAGCGCTAGCCCAGCTCAAAGGTATCGTCTCCACCCTCCATCTCCTTTTGAAGTTTCCGACCAAAGGAGGGATAGCGACCGTCCGAGGCGATCAACAAAAGGCGAGAGAGTGCCACCGAATCGCACTGAAGAAGCGGAAGCGTCCAGATGATGAATCGCCACCCCGACGTCCGGTCCACATGGTCCGGTCAGGAAGCCCAGATCCCAAAACCTTGTCTGCATCATGCTCGCCCATGTTCCTTGACCAAGGCGGATGCCGAGGAGTCCAAGTGGGATCAGACTTGCCCGATGCGAGTCGTCAGGAGGTTTTGGAAGTCCTGATCAAGCATCAGAAGGTCTTTGCATGGAAGGCGACAGACATGACGGGAGTATCACCCGAACTCGGTCAACACGCGCTCAGAGTGGATCCTTCACACCCACCGGTCATGCAAAAGAGGCGACCGCTGTGCCCAGAAAGGAATGACGCGGTAAACAAACAGGTAACCGAGTTGGTGAACGCAGGTATCCTACGGGAAGTGCCATATCCTACATGGTTAGCCAACCCGGTCCTAGTCAAAAAGTCAGATGGGAGCTGGCGAATGTGCATTGACTACAAGGCGCTGAACAGGGCATGCCCCAAGGATTGCTACCCGACACCCATCATCGACCAGAAGGTGGACGCGCTGGCACCTTTCCCGATCAAATGTTTTCTGGACGCATACAAGGGGTACCACCAAATCCTGATGAATGATGACGACGTCGACAAAACTGCCTTCATCACGGAGTGGGGAGCCTTCGCGTACCGGATGATGCCTTTTGGTTTGCGCAATGCCGGTGCCACTTACCAAAGGGTGGTGGACAGGATTTTCAAAGCACAGATCGGCCGCAACATGGAAATTTACGTCGACGACATGGTCATTAAGAGCGTATCATACGAAGGATTGGTGAAAGATCTGGATGAAACTTTGGAAACCCTAAATGCGGAAGGCATGATGCTTAACCCGGCCAAATGCCAGTTTGGAGTGGGGGCCGGGAAGTTCTTGGGCATCATGGTGTCCAACAACGGTCTGGAAGTCAACCCAAAGAAAGTCCAGGCCGTCCTCAAAATGAAGCCCCTCCGAAACGTCAAGGAGGTACAGAGCCTGAATGGAAAACTGGCGGCCATGAACAGGTTCCTGTCACGAGCCGCAGAGAAGTCACTCCCATTCTCGAGGGTCCTCAAGGGTAGCATCGGACCAAAAGGAGCAATCCAATGGGGCCAAGCCGAGGATGAAGCATTCCTCAAGCTGAAGAATCATTTAAAAGACCTACCAGCCATGTCCCCTCCCGAGCAAGGTGAGACACTATACTTGTACCTTGCCGCCGGGATGGAAGTAGTGAGTGGAGCACTGGTTAGAGAAGTGAGCAAGATCCAGCGTCCAATCTATTATGTCAGCCGAACGCTGCAGGGGGCTGAGTTGAGATATAGCGCTCAGGAGAAGCTGGCCATGGCTTTGGTCCACGCGGCGAGGCGCCTCAGGTCATACTTCCAAGCACACCCCATCGTGGTTCTGACAAATGAGCCGCTCAAAGCAATCTTGACAAGGCCGGAAATGTCGGGAAGGTTGGCTAAGTGGGCAATAGAGCTAGGCGAGCACGCCATCGAGTTCGCCCCGAGGAAAGCCATCAAAGGGCAAGTAATGGCCGATTTCTTGGCAGAGTTGCCATCCAAGATCGAGGCGAGAGATGAAGTCACCATCAACGCGCCAAGCGAGCCAGCCGACAAGAAGCAACGATGCGTCGACAGGACAGGATGGTGGAAGCTGCATGTGGATGGCGCATCTGGTGTTGAAGGATCACGAGCCGGGTTGATAGTGACAGACCCTGATGGCATGGAGACGACGTACACGTTGAGATTCATGTTCCCAGCCACGAACAACGAAGCCGAGTATGAAGCATTGATTGCAGGCATGGAGATAGCAAAAGCGTTGGGCGCGACTAAGTTGGACGCGTACGGGGACTCGGCCTTGGTAGCAAACCAGTTCAACGGGTCATACGCAGCCAAGGAGCCATCGATGCAGAAGTACTTGGCGAAGGTAAAGAGTCTGGCCACACAGTTCGAAGGATTTGAGGTGACCCGAGTCCCCAGATCCGAGAACACAAGGGCAGATGCCCTCAGTAAACTGGCTTCCACGGCAAGCAGCCATCTGTCCAAGGGAGTCCTAGTGGAAACACTGCCGACAAGATCAACCGACGGCATGACGGTCGCCGCCATTGAGGCCGAACCGCCATGTTGGTTGACACCGATGCGGGATTATTTGCTCAGTGGATCATTACCTCTCGACCAAAAGGAGGCAAAAGCTTTAGAGAGAAAGGCGCTGAATTTTGCGCTCAAAAATGGGGTGGTATACAAGAGGGGATACTTACAGCCGTGGTTGCAATGTTTAACGCCCAAGCAAGCGAAAAGGATCCTGAAAGAACTCCACGAGGGAAGCGGCGGTAGCCACCACGGAGCCCGGACACTGACGCTGAGGGCGACACGAGCAGGCTATTACTGGCCCAATATGAGGGTCGACGCTGACCACGTGGTTAAGACGTGCCATCAGTGCCAAGTACATGATCGTGTGTCATCTCAACCCGGCCAGCCCATGAAGAGCATCACAGGCCCATGGCCGTTCGCAAAATGGGGCATCGACATAGTCGGCCCTTTCCCCCAAGCGACCGGCAAAAGAAGATTCTTGGTGGTGGCTGTCGATTACTTCCCCAAGTGGGTTGAGGTGGAGCCATTGGCAACCATCACGGGCAAGAGGATGACCAATTTCGTGTGGAGGAACATTGTTTGCAGATTCGGCCTGTCCAAGACAATCATCAGCGACAACGGGCGCCAGTTTGAAAGAGGAGTCTTCAGAGACTGGTGCAGTCAGATGGGCATCGAACAAAGTTTCACATCAGTAGCCTATCCGCAAGCCAACGGTCTCACCGAGCGAACCAATGGAACGATTGTGCAAGGGCTAAAGAGAAGGTTGGACGGCGCGAAAGGGAACTGGGTGGACGAGCTCCCATCGATGCTGTGGGCATACAGGACAACGCCGCGAACTGCCACAGGTGAATCACCTTACTTTCTTTGTTTCGGCAGTGAGGCCATCATCCCGCCCGAGCTCATCATCCCATCAACGCGATCCGCCATCCCGGATGCTGAAGAGGACAATGAGCAGCGTTTGAGAGAAAGCCTGGAGGACCTGGAGAGAGCCAGAGAGCAGGCCACAATCAAGGAGGCAGCCTACAAGTCATATGTGGAACAGCGCTACAACGCCAGGGTCCGCATAAGGAATCTTAAGCAAGGTGAATTGGCCCTTCGAAAGAATGAAGCCAGCCGAGTTGAAGGCTTAAGGAAGCTGGATGTCACGTGGGAAGGGCCATACGTGGTCGCAGAAGTGCTGGGGAACGGCGCATACAGGCTGCAGACCATGTCAGGCGAAGCGGTGCTAAGAACGTGGAACATGGAAAACCTCCGCCGTTATTACGGTTGAGCAGCATCAGACCCACGAGAAAGGTACCAATTAGTTTGTATATAATGGGGAAATGCTTTTGGAGAACAGATTCCTGATCAGATCGCGACTTTTGCCCTCATGAGGGATGCGATCTTGAGGAAGTTCTTCCGCGCAAAATTGTATCTTTTGTACTCTCCTCTTTCAATGTATTTCAAGTGTCAAGTTCAAGAATACATCACCTCTTCCTTGTTCATTTATACCTCTTTTCGAAAGTCGAACGACGTGATCGGAATCTGTGATAATGGACATTAAGGGAGGCAGTTCAGGCCACCGCTCCGGTTAACCGGACAAGGCATTAGAACACTCGACACATCCCTCACTAAGGTTGTGAAGCATCAGGGACGCATCTTTGCCAATTGTGCCGGAAATATCTCTGGAGAGGCAAAGATGCAGTCAAGTGCATACCCACACCAATGGGCAAGCCGGATGACACGATCATATCGTAACCACCAGACCGAGACTGAGGCTTAGCCGCCCTTCTCGAGTACTGAACGTAGGCGTGGTTTTTTATTCAAATGCGGACAAGCAAACAGAGTAAACCATATCCTCTCCAAATTCGGATAGCTACCGGATTGGAGAAAAGGTGGGATTTTTCTTCGATGAAAACCCATGTCAGGCACAGACCTATTAATAAAGTCCATGGCTTAGCAGTTTTAGCTTTGAAGAATAAAACCAAGGATAGGGCGATGCCCACATACCTTGGTGGCTTGGATAAGGTTTAGCGACCTCCAAGTTGGAAAGTAACTTAGCGCATGGCATCAAGTCACGCACAATTAACTCGTCATGTCACCTTAATAGTTCATCATGACAACCCATCCCTCTTCACAAAGAAGGATGATGAGTTGCCACTATGAACATAGGTGAGAAAAATGACAAGGCATGAACCAAACATTAAGGCAATAGCCTATAAATGCAAATGCAAATGCAAAATTTTTCATCAAGCGGCAAACAGGTAAAACGTTAAGGCAATAGCATATACTACAAATGCAGAAGGTTTCACAGGAATTCATAAACAAAGAAATCAAATGCGCCCCTTATGGGTTATTACAAATCAAAAGGAAATTGTCCAGAGAAGCAATAAGGAAAATAGTTTAGAGAGAAATCCAACAGAAAAAGAGGGAAGGAAAGCAGAACTAATGGTTCTGGGCGGAAACTTGAACGCTGTTGCCTGCATCCTCCAAGTCCTTCACAATCCCTTCATCTGCCACAACTTCACCATCCACGAGAACAGGCGAAACTGCAACATCTGGCTCCCAGGCAGCAAGCTCAGCTGGAGTCATTTCACCGGTCAGTGTAGAGAAGTACTCAGGGAAGCCATAGCCGACGAAGGCATTTGTGAGCTCGGAGAGAGCAGTGGCATAGGCAGCAGAGTCCTCATACACGTTATCCAGCGCATACGCCCGTCGAAGGAAGGCAGAAGAGCGCGCAATGGCACGCTCGGAGCGAGCCACTTTGGCAAACACTTCACGCATGCCGGAGGTCAACACAGCCTGATAGTCAATGACGAGATTTGCTTTATCCTCCAACGCCTTCTTCAGCTGACCCTCGGACTCGGCGTAGCGAGCTTGCAGAGCAACCAGGTCGTCAGACATCTTCTTCACCTGATCAGCCTTCTCAAAAGCCTCATCTAGGCGTTTTTGTAGCTCGGTGGCAGACTTCTGGGCATCCAGCAGGGCAGCATCGCTGGTCTCCTTAGCCAATTTCAGCTCCTCGCCGTCCGAAATGGTAGACGCCAATTGGGCGTTGACAGCGTCCAGCTGTTTCTTCAGTGCTCGCTCGGATTCCATCCAGTCGTCAGGTGACCACTCGGTATCAGCATCTACCTTGGCCTTGGCGTCATCTTGGAGTTTGACTATCTGGGCATCGGCGATGGCCAGCTGTCTCTTCACATCCCCAAGTTCGATGAGGGTGGCATGATGCACCTTCTGATCAGCCTCATGCGCCAAGCACAAAGTGCTGAAGTCAGAGATGACGGCGAGGGATGAGCAAGCACCCTAACGTTACAACAGTTAGGATGACAAAGTTGAAAGAGGAAGTCGAGCATAAAAGAGCAACAACCAGATGAGACTTACATAAAAAACGGACGAGATCAGATTGTCCGTGGCAGTCCTGACCCCATGAAGATTCAGCGCCGGATTCTTCACCCAAGCCCTGAAATGATCAAGGGGCATCACCTCCTTGAGATACTCCAGACGACCGGCAGGCGAGTTGAGGAAGACGGTGGAGGAGTTGGTTTTACCCTTGTCAGTCTGAAAACCACCAGCGTGCGGAGGGCCCCTCCCACCATGTTGTGGACCAGTCGGGTCAGTGCCACTTTTCGGCTTCTCAGACACTTGGGGTCGGGCCAAGGCATTCTCACGACCACCGACCCCCATCTGGAATAGCTGGTCAGGCTTCAGCAACCCCCTTGACGACCCCGTATCCTGATACGGTAACGAGTAACCATCAGCATTGCCATCCTGGCCAGTCTGGAACGATTGGCCATGCGACTGAGTGGACTGGTTTGGGCCGGTGCTGTCATCCAACCTCCTACGTTGAGAGGGGCGGTTGAACTTGGTCACATCAATGGTTGGACGGCGGCGAATCATATCTGCAGTAAACACACGTCATGAGACGAGTGCAGTTGATGCAAAAATGAAAGGTCATGATAATGCACACTAAAGAGGAAGAGAGAGGATCAAGCCTAACTACATACCTTTGTCGGTTTGACCAATTTGCGCGATGGCCAGAGCAGGGGGGGCTGAAGTTTGCAACACCTTGAGGGACGTTGTCCTCATCCTGGACGGCGTTACCGCCATCTGGGACGACAATAGCTTCATCCTGGATGGCTGGAAGCACGCGACGGTGAGGCAGGTCAGAATCCCGCAACCTCTCATCCAGCTTCAAAACATCCCATCTCTCTGGTCTCTCTTTCAGAGCCCTGATGGAGGCAGCCAAGCGGTTCTGGGACACGCCATCTGGAGCACGGCCGCGTGTGTCAGGATCACCAATAGCCTGTTTTGGGCGAGAGGCGGCAGGGCCATACACCACATCTTCATCGACGAACATGAATTTCACCTTCAAGTCTTTCGTCTTTGGCATGCCGGTCAAGATATGCAGGTCTGCTTTGGGGCGAATCTTGATGTGGCCCCAACCATCCTCGTTGTCACCACCACAAGTGTAGAAGAACACCCTGAACAAGGTAACAGAGGGGACAACCCCGCGAGCGCCACACAAGGTCTCGAAGCCGATTATGTTACGCACAGCATTCGGCGTCATCGAGCCTAGAGTCATGTCAAAGTAACACAGAACGGACTGACAAAAGGGAGTAAGAGGGAACCTGACGCTGCAGCGGGCCAGATGCTCGTAATAAACAGGAACCTTGCCCGCCGGGGCAGCATTGATGGTGTCGCTAGGCTTGGGTCGGACAATCGATTTCGCCAAATCAGCGATCTGAAGGCCCTCGGTGTCCCGACAGATCTGGATAAACTCGGCCGCTTCGTCGTCGGTGATCTGGCAGAACGCGCCGGAATCGGGGATATCCGCCATGGTCGAAACCGGCAGAACACGATAGAGGCAAGAAGAGAAGAGACACGAGAACGAGACAAGTAAACGAGTGAGTGCAGAATATCTGAGGTTGAAGGCAACGAATTCGAGACAGGAGAAAGAAGGCAGAAATGAGGAGCAGTTTCAAATTTGAATGGAAAAGGGGGGAGTTATGCGAGCAGTTAAAGCAATAATGGCGGTTGCCAAAAGTTGCACAGTTACAAAGGATAAATCCATACGCATCCCCGAGAAAAAGTGACGACACGTGGCAGACATGCAGTTAAGTCAGAAGGCCCACTATCACACGGATTCCATAAACCCAAACCCAGTTACAGCCCTACGCTCGAACCGTCGTTTCGAGCTCGGACTTGGGGGGACTTGTTAGGGTCGGGCATCTCACCATCCCGTATGGTTCATCCCGACCCCTCATCCTGCATGACGATCGGGTCAGACCCGACAGCAGATGGCAGCTTTACCAAATCTGGCAGGAGAATCTTCCCAGACCACCTAACGGCGTGGTTTGATGAGACCAGGTCAGCTTTCAGTACTATATATATCTCTCTATCACACAAGAGAGAGGTAAGTTAACTAAACACAATCAAACACATCCCAACTCTCCGAACAGTCTACTGACTTTAGCATCGGAGCGGGAACGACAATTAGCCGCCCCGCCCTGATTGAGAGTTCCTTGATTCTTAGCAGGTTCACCTCATCGTACCATCTCGACGGATCATCAAGGACGCACATCGCGACTGTAACACCCAAGTTATGAAACAAGACAATAATCTCACTAAAATTTTGTGAAGCTCATATTTAATATTAACATTCCAATAATGGAATCATCTATCCCATAAGCAACCAAAGTTCACAGGTGTCAAATCAAAGAGTGTGTGAAATTCATTCCATAGAACAGTAATAAAGGGACAATCATGAAATATATGTTGCATATCACCAGAGTCATTTTTACAGAAGCAACAGATAGATGTAATATATATTTTATTCTTCTGTAAAATGTTTCCACCTGGTATTAATCTATTCAATAATCTCCAGTTAAAAACTGAGAGCTTATTTGGGACATATTTCCACCATAAGAATATGTAAGACTGTATTTTTAGCCTTTTATGTCTCAACTTTTCATTAGCAGATGATATAGTAAACATTCCAGTAGGTTCCAATTTCCAAATCGGTCTATCTGGATAGTTCTCATATATTGCAAAGTCCTGATTTAACATATTTACTATATGTTGAGGAAATCCAATGGCAAGTTCAGTAACATATTGTTGTTGGTTATAAAAGAATTCCTGAACAGTCAATTCTGAATGCATAATATTTATATCATCATTCCAGTAATCAATCAAATTTCCAACATCTTTCCAGTTTGAATTCCAAAAGGAGATGTTACCTTCACCCACCTGTATAGCACTATTCCGAGTTGCTATATTGTCCATTTCTTTGTATCTTTTCCAGGTCTATGATGTCTTCTTGTGATCTGGTAAGGACCACATGAATGTTGTCCATAGTGTTTTACTTAAGAGAAAAAACATTAACCATAGTGTGAAGATTTTTGACACCTAAGCCATTTTTCAGAAATGGATAGCTCATATTGTCCTAAGATCTCCACACTTTATTCTGTCCATAGTCTGAAGAACCCCAAAAGAATTTGGCAAAAAGAACTTGCAAATCTTTCAATTACACCATTAGTAGGTTTTATGACAGTTAAAATGTGTAATGGTATAGCTGAAAGCACATGTTTAGTCAAGATGACTTATATTCATATTTTAGCACACGTTCCCTTTAAATTGGTGTCAGACAACCATGTATATTAAAAAATCATGTCATAAAACAAGGCTTATACATCTTTTCTATATTAAACTATTGGTAAACAGTTCACTATAATTTAATTACATTGAGTTCAATTCAACTGTAAACACTTTCATTCAGTTTACCACCACTATTCGATCACCCCAACACCACTACTACTTCAGCTACTACCTCACTCCGATCACCAAAACTCCTCCGATTACCCCAACACCACCATCACCACTTCGTCATCAACACTACTCCGACTATCTCAACACCGCCACTACTCCGGTCACTAGCGACTAAGACCAATACGTGAAGACGATTGCGCAATGCCGCTTCAGGGCAATCTAAGCCCTACTTAATTCAATGCCATCCTCGAGCGTCCATGGATGACAATAGTCTAAGCCATCTGGTCACCCTACCATATGATGATGAAGTTCCTCGCATGTCATGACAACGGCAAAATGTAACCGGACCCAAACTCATTAGTCCACTCTAACACCACCTCTTTTATTGTATGTTAGAGATATCACTAGAATTATTGCTCTAAAATCTCATGTCTTATGTAAGTTTCAACAATAAATATTTGTGCAATGCATCATGCATATACATAGAAGTTGGAAAAAGACATCCTATAGCTAAATTGCCTAGTCTGTAAACCCCATGGCTGCATTGTGGTATTCTATTGAAGCTTCATAATTTACATTTGCATTTAAAATGTTATACCAAAATCCACACCTAAATTACAAGTTATAACGACCCCAAAAAATACTACAACTATATTTCCCTCCCAAAATCCTTTCCCTTCTATTCAAATGGGGTAAATATTAGATACAATTTCAGCCAAATGTTAGCGAGATCCATTCCATAGCCTCAACATGGAACCATGCTCACTCACAGTACCCCCAGACAGATGCCTCATCTTCTGCCACAGCCGCCTCGCTTTCCCCGATCCGCCACCGCTCATACTCAAACTCCCCGACCCCGAATTCCTCAAACGCGACACGGAGTCGTGCATTGCATATCTAGCCGATGAGCTCAGCAGCTCCGAGGATGAGTACCCTCTCTCCACATCCACGTCGCTGTGGTATGGGATATCGCCCGGAAAGTGCAGGCCCGACGTGTGGTTAACCGCCCGAGTAGGGCCAGCTGCTTCCATTTCCGACGTTCCAAATGACGACGCCATTTCGAATGTCTCGTCTCGCTCGTTGCTGATCAGTTTCAGCGCCTGCACGACCTCGCCCATGAAAGGCCTGTTTGTCACCTCTGGCTGCACGCACATCGAGGCTATGGCTGCAACCTTAGAGATGCTGAGAAATGGGAAATCAGGGCCTAAGGATGGATCGATCATGGATTCTAGCCCTTCATCGCTCGTTAGAAGAGGCCGAGCCCAGGACACTAAATTCTCTTGGCCGGGCGGCTGAGACATATCTACTGGTTTCCGGGAAGTCAGCAGCTCGAGGAGCACTACTCCATAGCTGTAAACATCGCTCTTAACGAGAAGATGGCCTGTCATTGCATATTCAGGAGCTACATACCTGAAAATGATTTCATATTTTTAGAAGCAAGAAGATGGAAAATGAGAAAGGGGATTGATTTCATGAGATGATAAAATTCCATACCCGAAAGTTCCCATGACTCTAGTTGAGATGTGTTTGTTATCTTCATCCAATGCACTTCGAGCCAAGCCAAAATCAGAAACTTTTGGGGTAAAATCATTCTCTAACAAAATGTTGCTGGACTTGAAGTCCCGGTGAATAACACGAGGGCTTGAATCTTCGTGCAAATAGGCCAAACCTCGAGCAGCACCAAGAGCTATCTTAAGCCGTGCACCCCAATCAAGTGGTGCGGTTTCCCTATCAACTCCTGAGAATGTTTAACAAATCAGTCAGTACTATGTCAAGGACTCAAGATCTTATATATTAAGCTTAGCTTTTTGTCTTCTACAATGTGTGAAGCTTTGAAGGAGTATTACCGTGTATGTGAGATTCCACGCTGCCATTTGGAACCAGTTCATACACTAAGCATCGAGCACGGTCCTCTGTGCATATACCTATCAACTTGACCAAGTTTCTGTGATGAAGGCGGCTGAGCATCTCTACCTCAGCCAAGAATTCACGACCGCCTTGCTGGTCAACTCGCTTGAGAACCTTCACAGCCACTTCTGTCCCATCTTCTAGGACGCCACTATAAACCCGACCAAAACCACCTTCTCCAATTACCCTCGTTTCGCTGAAGTTATCTGTTGCCTTTTCTATTTCACTAGACCTGAAAGTCTTTGCAGAGCCAGTATATGCAGCTAGACTAGACACATAAGAACTTGGCCCACTTTCACTTGTTGATGCAGAAAGACCTACATTGGAAAAAATCAAAGTTTTTTATCATGCCAAACTTATGTTGCAAAACATTTACTTGCATTCTGCTTCAGAAAGCTTCTTTATTTGTACCTGATGCTTTTTTAATGGAGGGCAAGGTAAGTGGAGGAGTTGATTCTGCCTCAGAGAGCTTCTTTCTTTGTTTTAAAACCACCGCCCAAGCAATAGCACAACATAAAAGTACAACAAACGCAGCAGAAAGTACTATTATTGCTATAACACTTCCACTTAGCCTTCTATGATGGTTTCTTCCCACATCAACCCCAACTGGCTTTACAGCTGCAGCATTGTTTCGGCCAGAATAGGGATTGCTACCTATAGTACCTCCATAGGATGGTGCTGAAGGTGGGGAAGCGGGAAGACCTGTATAAGTTTAATAATGTCAAATAGGTACTCGTGATCAATCCATAGTTTCAAAGTTAAGCAGTAAAAGGTTTGAGAGCAAAATCTGACCTGGATATCGTACGAATAGTACTTCGTAGTCTCCAAACAGCGAAGACTTAATAGAAACATCTTTTAGCCAGAATCTTTGGTAGATCTGATAAGCTTTGGTTTTGTCAAAAGTGTCACCCAGGGGTACCAAGTCGGTAAGGACAATGGTCTTTTCTGGATCACCAGTAGCAGCATTTGCTCCCATTATACGAACTTGACTTAGCTTCAAGAAGATTCCCGAAGATATTTCTGAAGCGAATTCAGAGACCAATGGGAAGAAATTGTACAGTGCTACATTTATGAGTAGGCCAACTTGTATAGGAAGGACACAACTACATGGAGACCCAGGAGGAGCATTGGTCAATGGCTCTATGCATGTATACGAGGTACAATCTACATAGACAAAACAGAGAATTTTTCTGGTAAAACAGTAAAAAAGATGAAAGCAACACACTTATTCAAAGAGTGAGGACTGCAAACAGTTGAAAAATATCTTACCTTGATTAGGTGGTGGAGGTGGTAATGCATGGAACGGCGTCACCTTTGGCATCACAGGTAATGGTGAAGTAGATCCATTGGGTGGGGGATGAGGAAGACGAGATGGTGGAACAGCTAAGCCTGTTGATATAGTTATGGTAGACATCAGAAGAGAAGATAAAAGGAAGAGAATAAAGAACAGCGGACAAAAGGGATAATATAATGCTAACCTGAACTTGAGGGTGGAGGAGCATGGAATCTTACATCTGTCCTTGAATAATAACAGTTACGGTCCAAAGATCACACGATATTAAAGTGGAAACTAATTAGATGGCACAGAAAAGATACAAAACACGATAAACCAAAAGGCATATTGTTTTATCATAAGCATCAATGGAGAAGAAGAACTTGTAAGATTACCTTTATGATGATAACGCCTATTAAGAGGAGAAGAAGGCTGTGGCACAGGAGGGTGTAACCTTGATCTGGCAGGAGGTTTTGGGGATATGCGAGGAGAAGATGCATTAAATGCATGCCAGGTGCTTGTTACATTTGGGGATGCAGCAACAGGGGCACCTGTTCCGTTCCAGTTGATGCTAAATAGAGGAGGGGGTGCATGATATGGATCAGGTTCTGCAAATTTTCATTGGACATAGTAAATAAACCAATCAGGATAGAGGGGTTTTTCCAATCTAAAACATCTTTACAACATAAGAGATTGGGAGAAAGTTTCAAAGAAGAAAAACTAATATCATATTATTTTATTTTTTTTCAGTTCTGTTATAGCTCAAAAGCATTACCTGATGAAATAGCAGGAGGTTTAGCAGGAGAAACTGTTGGTGGACTTCCTGACGACTTGATTGGAGGTGACGCAAATGGAACTGCAGAAATAGCATAAAGAATGATTTAGCTTTCATCATGTTTTATACAAAAAGGAAAAGTATAAACAGGAAAATGTAAATGTACCAGGAAGAGTGGTAGGCGGTGATACCCGAGGCGTAATTGAGTACGTTGGTGGTATATTATGCGGCCTTGTTGGGACAGGTGGACTTGACACTAAATTTTCAAAGAAAATGCATGGAATTTAGAAAGCAAATTCAACAGGAAAATATATACTCAGGACAGTACTTCATCTGTCAGTTACCTGGGGCAATTGGTGGTAAAGGAGATTCCGGCGTCTTATGAACATCTGGTTTTGGTGGCGGTGTTTGTGGGGATATTTTCGGGGCAGGTTGATTTGATACTTTAGTTTCAAACAACCAAAATGGAATTTAGGAAACAATATCAACAGGAAAGAGATTTACTTAAGAGTCAGGAGAGTACTTTATATAACAGTTACCTGGGGCAATCGGGGGTAGAGGAGCTTCTGGTGCCTTGTGTTCATCTGGTTTTGGTGGCGGTGTTTGAGGAGATATTCTCGGGGCAGGTGGACTTGATACTTTAGTTTCAAACAACCAAAAATAAAATTCAGAAAACAATATCAACAGAAGCAAATTTATGTAGGAGTTAGGAGAGTACTTCATATGACAATTACCTGGGGCAATTGGCGGCAAAGGAGCTTCTGGTGCCTGATGTTCATCTGGTTTTGGTGGCGGTGTTTGTGGAGATATTTTCGGGTCAGGTGGACTTGATACTTTAGATTCAAACAACCAAAATGATATTTAAAAAACAATATCAACAGGAAAATACATATGCCAAATAGTTAACACAGTAGTTCATAGGACAGTTAATTACCTGGGGCAATCGGCGGTAATAAAGGAGCTTCTGGTGCCTCATGTTCATCTGGTTTTGGTGGTGGCGATCCTTCTACCGGTGCAGGGCTTGGAGGAGGTAGTGGGGATATTCTCGGGGCAGGCGCAAGAGGTGCTAATCAAGAAAAGGAAAAAAATGTTAGAAAGTGAACATAGTCAGTAACAAGGAGAAATTCATGACAAAGTCACAGGTGCATATTACTATTACTCTAAGGTCACCTCATTAAAAACAGATCACATTATGTATTACCCTTCAATCTCTATGATTGTTTTAACAATAAAGCATGAGTTATCATTGGCACGATAATCCCATCATAGTCAGCATGTACCTGGTAGTAGAGGACTAGAACTTCCATTAGGAGCGATTGGGGGAAAGGCTGGGGAAATGGTACTGGGAACTGATGGAGTTGGTGGCGAAAAGCTTGGTGCAATACTTGGAGGTGTCTGCTCACTCACATTTTGGGGAGCCGGGGCAGAACTAGGAGGTGGACTCACAATTTGGGGGACCGGGGGAGAACTAGGAGGCGGACTCACAATTTGGGGGACCGGGGGAGAACTAGGAGGCGGACTCACAATTTGGGGAGCCGGGGGAGAACTAGGAGGCGGACTCACAATTTGGGGGGCCGGGGGAGAACTAGGAGGCGGACTCACATTTTGGGGTGCCGGGGGAGAACTAGGAGGCGGTAATCCAATAGCTGGTGCCATAACTGTGCCCGAATGCACATAAACTATCAATTCAATGCAGTTCACAAATCACATATAAATGCTAATCCAAAATCACACACAGTTATCCCACCTTTTGGAAGAGAAGAAGGAGCAGGTGCACCACTACCAGTGACTGTTCCAGATGGAATGGGAGGAGGTGTTCCATCCAAATCGGGAGGAATTACCGGAAAGGTTGATGGAGATGGAGGTAAGCCCTCGCCTGAACCATAAGCAGCATAATGTGTCCATATAAAAACATAACTTCCTAAAAATCCTAATCTGGAAAGAATTGCAGCTCACACAGGCAAGAAAACATAATACATTCTTCATATCACTTGAGACTGTGCAATATTACTGAAAATTCAGCATAAAGGGCAATCATTGCATGAAATCATTACTCAAATCATGTCATAACAACCAAACAAAATGAGGAAATGAATCAAATCAAATGATATCCATTGGCATTATCAGGGAATTGGCAGAGTTGAAAAACTCACCAGCAGATCCCTGAAACACCAGAAAATGAGCCAAAGAATAGATTTTGAACACCAAGAACACAACTTTCAGCTTCATCACAGCCAACCCACATAAATTCAATCCCAAAAGGTATTCTCCAGCCCAGCAGTAACATGAGCCAGCAAATCAATCACACTGTTCGCTACCATTCAAGCTAGTGGTGACTTTGAAGCAATATCAAGGAGGAGTCCCACAAGAAGTGAGGAGAAAGCAAAGCGTTTTGAGGGTTCTTTTGAACTCTGCACAAACATGGCAGTCTGAGGAGAATCTCTTGTTTTGTGGAGTTTGGAAATGGAGCTTGTTGTTGTTGGTGGTGGCATGTTATTACTACTAACCAGAAGAGTTTTTACAGAAACGTGAGCCATTAAAGTGTGCGTTACAAGCCGACAACTCCCTTTTTAACAGTGCAAGTTAACATACTACTACTACTCCCTCTCTAGCCGCTGCCCCATTTTTACTTATTTTGGGGGAGAAATTTAATATAAAATAAATTGTTGGTTTTGGATTTTTGCTAATTTAGTGCTTTTTTGATTGAGTAGTAAATATAGTCGGTATTGGTTTGCCCCGTCAAGGAGAAGATTTGGATGGTTACTAAAGCATGTTTTGTTAATTTTAAAAGTGAATAATTAAAAGTGAGGTGATTAATTAACTATATTAAGATGAGAAAAACATTCATCCGGATGATCCTGATATAGGCCTTATCAGGCACCAATAAGATAATAACACGTGTACAATTGTAATGTTTTAATTGGTTAAAATATTTTTAGTAAAGTTCTAAAACCCTAATTTAGAATGCCTAAACCCGTCTGGGTAATGATTGAACACGTGGCCCAATCACAAATTAGTTAAAGATGATGTGTCGTTATTTAATTGGTGCCTGATATTACCAATATCAGGATGATCCTGATATATATTAAACTGTATTAAGATATTTAAATCAACAAATTTTGGTCATATTTAAATCTCAAATCCTTTGAAATACTAGTTAATTAGGTAGAGGTGATTAATTAAGGCATACTTTAGAGGTTGAAAGCCAGGAAAGATGTGGCAGAAAATTAGCTAGTACTTGTTGTCACCTTTAATTAGCTGAGTGGCACCATTTTCTGTTTTCCTAGAGAGCCTATCAAAACTGAAAAGACTTGGTTTTGGTGAAACCTACTACCAATTGGTTAACTTATTAATTGCATGTGATTATAGGAAGGAAATTGTGCTTAACCTTCTTGTGAGGGGAAAAAGGTCAACTTGAAATAGCTGGAGATGTGATTCTTTTGGATCCATTGGTGGGATCTTAATATGCCCTATGTGCAAAGTTAAGTTTGCTAGTAACCATGATTTAATGCAATCCAATTTACTTAATCCGTCCCACCCAAAACGTCTTATTTGACTTTTCAAAAAGTTTAACATAGACGATTTTCATTATAAAATGTTTCAAGTTAAAATGTAAGTTGATCATGATGTAATATATTATAATTATTATCATGCGATCACAAATGATAGGCACAAATGATTAAGAAAATCAGAGGATAGAAATTCAGATTTAGATTTGCCCTCTCGTTGGAGGCCGGGAAGGTCCAAATTTGATCAATTTCGAATTTTATGATAGACTCCTGGCCGTAGTTCCACCTTTAAGGGCATGTGTCTAAGTGTGTTTGACACCTCACCTTCATTGCCTCATAACCTATCACCACAATGTATGATCTAAACAAATTTGGTTGCCAAGAACTTAGGCTGCACTCTAGTTGGTGTTATAAAAATGATAATTTGCTGTGGTCTAATTATTCATTAATGAAACCCCCACGAGGACAGGAATATCATCCAAATCCAACAGAAAGGACAGCCTTTTCTCAATTATGCTAAGCTTGGCTTCCCACCCAATTTAGGGCTTTGGGACCCAAAAATATATATTTGTTTGTCCATTTATCTTAATTAATTTGTTTGAAACAATTGTTTATACCCGTCGAAATCGTGCTAAATTATTATATTTTTTTGTAACGCGTGAAAGTTGTAGCCATTGAATTTTGTGGTTGATTTTCAGACACAATAAACAAGTATGGTTTGGTAAAAGTGAACTGAGTGATGTATTATTCAAAAAATGAGCTTAAAATGATTGGACAAAGTACGCATAAGAGATGAGTAGCTGACATCACTATAACAATTATGTCATCACAGTAATTTCACACGCTTCTATCTCAAAAATGACTGTTTTTTATATTATGAATGAGATTTAAACTGAGATAAATGCAAAATAAACTAAGACGAATGTCAATTTTGTAATGATTCTCTCACTCTTTTAAAAAATTATACGTGAACATCGAATTATCTCGGTATGAAGAGTAAGACTGGATGGCAAGAAAGACCCACACAAAATTGGTCACGGGGAATTTGAAAGCATCCCTTTGCATAGCTAGGTATACCTTGCAGTACTTATTTGATCATGATCTCCTTACATGTTTTTGACAGATTCTTTTTCACTCCGTCAATCCGGTCTTACTCTTATTTTGTCCTTTATACACAAAGTAAATTAAATTATATTAAATATCAGAATTTGAATAGAAAATGGTGTTCAAACTACACAATTTGGCATACCAATTGATGTTTAGGCACAGCGCCTAATGTGATTATATAGTTCTAGCATGTCACAAATACGTATGCTTTAGAAAAACTAACAATTTAAAAGTTGAAATATTGCGTCGCATTATAACTTTTGGAGCGGAAGTCGCCATCTCAACAGTCAATAGTGGAGACTCCATTGAATGCTCACGTGTGGAGATCATTGGTCCGACTTTGCATTATTATTTTCTGAGAATTTTGAAGCAGAGGGCAATTTTGAAATTAATTGAATTTCTCAAAAAAAAAAAAAAGATTTTAATTGAATTAGAAATTAGAATTCAATTGAATTCAGGCATTTCACTATTCATCCTAAAGAAAATATATTATATACTGTGTTCTTTTCTGATGATGATGCTACCTCACATGGGGACTAAATTGGAGTTTACCCCAGCTCAAAACAAAAGCTCCATAACTACCATGTGACTTGCAGGTTCCAATATTCATTTCTTAAGTCCAGTACCTTTACTCAACATCTAATCCTACAATTCCCCTTTCTTAAGGCTGAAATGATTCAAGCCTAAAGATATGCACCCTTTTAATGCAAACATTCCTTGTGCCAACTCTCAAGGAAGCTTCTCATAATTACACTACTCACCACTGAGCTACTAGTGTCAAGAGGCGAAGAAAAGGAGAAAGTAATTGAGCATAAATAAGGTGTGATTATAGGCATAAGAACTTTGATTAACAGTCGAAGCATGCATGAAACAGCATCTACCTGTGGCAACTAAAATCGAGCACTAGTAGGGAATCGAATTGTAAACAGGGGCGACTACTTAGAAACAAAGGCTTCAAGCCTTGGTGTTAAACGTGACAGCATTTGTTACTTAAATGTAGAGAAAATACACCATTCTTAATCATAGCTTTCGTACCTTCTTATGTCACAAAAATCAGCTATTTGGATCATATGGTTCAAACTGCTTCTTGAAAGTTTCTGCCATTTTTGTTTCTTCTTCTTTGGTCTGCTTACAGTTCTTCCAATCAGCTCTAGCTGCTATATTTAACAAGCCTGCCATGACCTGAGACAATTGAGAGAGGCGCAAATTTTAATGATCAAAACACCTCAACTGCTTGAGCACAAGTTTTTTTTATCAGAAATATGAATGGGACATTTTTCTTTAAAATAACACTATGAAAGGCTAATCACTGTAAGCTTATCTAATATCTAAGCATAATATTACGAACAAGAGTAGGTAATTCTTACTTCACGGCCGAATTGACTGGGAAATTTCTCATTGTCTTCGACAAAATGAGTCATGATCACACCATCAGGAAGTTCAACATAAAATAAACTGCGACTTCCATCAAACTGTGTTCGTAGCACACTCCTTGCACCTGAACTTTTAGCACCTGCAGCAAATACACAACACAATGCAAGAAGTGAGCCAACAAAATTATGTGGATAACATATCTAAGCTGATGCATACTCAACTATCATAATCTAACAGAAAGAAACACTGAGTAATGTTCCTTCTAGTCCCCTACACTGACAAATTTTGCAAAGTTTAACAGACCTTTAACTAGTAAATTAGGATGTCAAAACATGGAACTACATCAATTATAGGTTTCTGAAAACTACTGGATGTTTAAAAACAAATACCATGACAAGCTCATCCCGCTCATGGTCAAAACTGAGAAAAAAAAAAAAAAAACTCTGCACAAACTCATGCATAAAAGGGAGAACTTGGCAGAAAGTGATACAATTAAATACAACTGTCAAAATTCCAAGACGGTAAGGAACACAACTAGTACATCCATCCCCGCAGGCAAAGGTAAATGAGCATTAGCAACATAGTCAGCACAATTTCACGAACAAGTAAACTATCATTTATCGAGAAAATAAAAAAGAGTTACTCAGCAGCTAAATAGAATATCATTCAATCTTACTTACCTTCAATTGTACTGAATTTGAACCCCATTTTTTGGGCAGCTAGGTTGAATATATCCCTGACACCAGATGCCCCAGAAGAAGGCACGGGCACAACCTTGCAAGGAGAAATAAAATGAAGAATATTATAAAACAACTATAATAAAGTTTTCCAGATAGTTCTTCACTGGCCTCATATTTTAGTTACAATTTTGACCTCAAACCTTTAGGCATACACTGATGTACGATAAGGACTCATACGAGAAACATGCAGATCAGAGAATTCAAGCTAAGCAATATTGTATTTTTAAAAATAGAAAATGAGTTTGGATACCTGAAGGTTTGCATGTGTTCCTCGTTTATAGACCCACTCAAAGAAAACTACATCCTTTCCCTGGTTTCCAAAGTATGCTTTAAGGCTATCCTGCAGTTTTTTCAAGTCTGCTTCATATTCGTCACTACTAGAAACTGTGTTAGCCACATGCTCAACAGGTACAATCAACACATGATCTTCTACTAATGGTCCCTTAGCAAGTGCGCAATAGTATAGTTCCCCAATGCAAGTTATAAGATGTGATTCGACATTTGGGCTCGATAAACAAAACCAGCACTCCTTTGACCTGATTCATAAATTATGCAACCATATAAGCCATTTTGAATTGGTTCTTGCAATACACCCAACTTTGAAGATAGGGTATCTAGCTAGTTTAAGTAGATATAATGAGAGCAGATGACTTTAGATAAGATAAGAGAGAATAGTAAAGATAACCTGTTAGATCCGCCACCTGATGCATTGTCATCCACTAAACTATGCTTATACTTGCAATCTGGGCCCTTTTCACATTTTCCTTTGTTGAGAAAGTCAAAACATACACCCATTTTCGACTGCCGCCTAGCATTATCATCATGCTGGAAGTAGCACTTCTCGCCCCGAGGACAAGACCCAGAAGAAGTGTATTTAAAGCATAGTTTTTCACCATCGCCTTCTCCATGCCTCTGCCTTTTCTGGGGTACATCATACCGCCAATATTGAGAGTCTGACATATCCTCCCCAGCTCTTTTTGTCTTAGCCTCAGAATCAGTTGCCTTCTCCACAAGTGTGTAGGGAGACAAAGTTGTCTTTTGAGGCTTTGCACATAAATCAGCACGGGACATTGCAGATGCTGGAGTGGGAGAGATTGCATGAAGAAATTTCTGGAAGTAAGAGAGAAAGATGTTATAATAAATGCCAGTGTTGCATACTTGCATGGCATGGTTGTCTGCTAGTATTGGATAAGAAGCTTAATCTATTATCAAGATTGGGATACTCTTAAGTACTTACAATTTGTGAAGCAAAACAAACATTAAACAAACTCCAGATACTTTAGTTACATAAGATATCAATAAAGAAGCACAAAAGTGATCATTTTGAACAAATACAGAGAACAAGAAAATAGTCAATACAGTAGGAAGATGACCTGTTTATCTTTGTTTCCAACCGGGGCTAAACCCATGAAACGGGTTACATGTACGGCATTTATATTTGCATATGGCTCACGATCGTAGAATACACCCATGCTGCCAGCAATGTGATATCTGTAACAAAGAACCCTTAGTATAATCAGTTTACCTTTATGCAGGCATTCAAATAAGAGACAATAATATAGTAAAACTGGTGCAGAAACTGCAGTTCAACATTTTCAAGTCCAGTCGCACTATAGAATGTAAAACAAGTCTGGCAATTCCTTGTTACATATTTGGAAGTATAAAATTGAATGCTAAAAATGCTACAAATTTGTTTCGCATTTAGAGATTCACGGGCAACAAATTAAAAAGAAAAATCCATCTTCCCTGGTTCATGGTACTCAATTTCCAAGTACAGCTTTCTCTAGGAAGATAACCCCATAAAAACTATACAAGGGCAAGGTGACTAATGATGTATCCATAAGCAAAAGTATCCTTACCGGGGCTTAATCTCTGCTACTAAGTCTGCGATAGTAGAACTAGAACTGGATGAATCTGATATTCCCGAAGGAATATCTGATGTAGCAGCTCCCCTGGTGACTCCGTTAGGCCATTCATTAGTAAACTATGATTAAGGAATAACAAAAGAAGGAAGAGAAAGATAGGATCCATATTATATGAACATCACATCATCATCAATAGCTTGTAGGAGATAAAAGAAAAACCGAATCAATGAAAAGGATATGTCAAAAATATGTCTACAATCACAGGATCCTCAGCCCAGGACCTCAAGGCATCAACGTCATCTTGACTGTATGTTCCGATTTGTGCACTGCTTCCAGCTTGCCTACCAGACACGTATACAATAGACAATCCTAGAAACAAGTCCAAATATTACAATCTGTTGTATTACAATACTAAATTTCTAGACAGATGATTGAACAAATTTTTCATTTGTCTTAATTCCAAAATCAGAAGAGAAGACTAAATTGCTAGCATGAGCAGATACTGACAAGGATGGGAAGCAAAAGATTGCATTTTTAAACTACCAGTAATCATCACCTAAGTCTGGCACTCTAAAGTCTGAACAAATCTATAGCAGTTCAAAATGTAGCCTTTTGAAGGATCAAAGGGAGGATCAGAAACACGTGCCTTCTTACCAGATCCGTTATATTAGAATCTGTAGTTAATAACTTAGAAGTGTGAAAAAACCGGGGTCCTGATAGCAACACATATATTGATTTCAAAGTGAAAAAACATTTGTGCAATATGATTCTACTAGCAATGAACTTCATTCATACAGCTCTCTCTCTCTCTCTATCGATCCTGACTCAACAGTAGGCTTTAAGAAAGCTCAACATAGGGAAAAACCAGCTAATTACTTACATTCATATAATACATTGCATCATTAAATCAGTGATAAAAACATAACTTGGAAAGGCTAATTGCAAAGTAGCAGTAACATACCATGGAGAGTGAACTTCCCACTGCCTTTCAACCAATATAGATTCCCGCAGACCTTGAGTCCATCCATTTTAAACCCCAGATTGCCAGGCTCCTTAGAAACCGCCATTAGAATCTTCGGAGCACCAACACCATAATCACCTATGAAGTAAGTGGGAATGGGAAACGTGGACCGGCCTTCAATATATTCATTCAGCTCCTCCAGACCTTCCGAAGCTTCTGGGAAGAACTGGCCGACGCAGAGCAGCGCGTCAAATGGACCTGCCGCCTTGTTCACCTGAAATTCCATTCCACGGTGATTAATTCCGTGAATTTATATACAAACTGATTGTGCAAAGAGTGAGATGCGCACCGAATTCACGCGCTTGCATAGCTGCTTGTAGCGGCCGAGGACATCGCCGCAGAGGAGGATCCTGGGAGGAGCCATGACTGTGAGAGAGGTGGGGGAGGCGGGAGAGAGACGGGCTTTCGAACTCTACGGGGGTCTATATTTGGGTTAGCCCAGAAAACGTTAGTCCGGGGATTTTTTTTTTTTTTTTTTTTTTTTTTGTCACTTGTACTAGTAGGATTTTGAAAATTTATGGTGTGTTTGGTTGAGCAAGTTTTTGCAAAACTTGGACTATTCAAATCCAGTTTTGTAAAATCTTGTTTGGTTCACCAAGTTCCCAAAATCCAGACTTGCAAAATTCTAAAACCAATCAAAGATTTTGTTTCATACTCACAAAATCCAACCCAACCAAACAAGGATTTTGCAAAACCAGACTCTCAAAATCCCAAACAAAAACTCAAACTTTCAAAACCCCAAAACAAAATCCAGACTCTCAAAAACCTTGCGAACCAAATACACCCTTAGGTTTGGGTACGTTTTTAACAACTTATTTTTTTAGTTTAGTTTAGTTCGATTTTGTTAAAAATTAATTTGATATAATTTAGTTATATAGTCATATATCATTATATTTTTAATTTATTTAATTAAGTTCAACTCAATTCAATACAACATATTTCAATTTGTTCAGTTTAACAAAAATAAATTGTTAAAGATGGAAATTGGAAATAAGATAGAACTTCTCAATGTCGGATTCCTAAATCAGTTCGAGTCTAATTCAAATTAACCATCTTTAGTTGTATCATTTGGTAACAAATTAGCCGGTGTCTCAATAGTGAAGAATAAGGTTCCATTCTCTAGACCTTTTCATAAATCAATTTACATTTATACAAACTAGCTAAATATTATCGTGAGTTGCACGATATTTTTAATTATTTTTTACGTAAATATGAACAAACTTATGAAGATGAAGATGAAGTGTGTCTAAAGAAAAACTGTTTAAGATAATTAACAAAATTATAATGACAAATTTCAAAAGATTATGAAATTGTCAGTATATATCGTAATTGGCAGGTTATTCATCAAAGGTAATTACTATAAAATAATAATATTAAAATCAAAGTGTAAGAAATTTATTTAATATTAAGTTAATAGATAAATGTTTTTATAAGTACACATTTTAAGGAAAAAATGCTGATGTGTGTAATTTCTAAATTGATCATACGTACTCATGCTAAAAAGAAACCGAAAAGTAATATATGAAATTATAGGCGCCGGAATACATAATATTTCCATGCATATTCCATATATTGCACGTTCATGTTTTCCTTTCGTAGACGTATTAATTAGAATGATGGACTGAAATTACCGTGTAAATTAGGATTTTATAGGTGGAATGAGTTGTATTTGTAAAAATATAAGGTGAAAACTATTGTATCATCATCGATGAAGAATAAAATAATAAAATAAAAAGAAATAAAAATATATATATAAAAATGATAGGCATCGGAATATGGTGAACTTGCGGTAGTTTATATGGCGGCTTTAGTCAAAACTATGTAGTTTCATCCTTTTTAATGTTTTTTATTAATTTATTTATTGATCGGACAATAACTCTTCTAGTATTTAGGATTTAGGATAAAGGAACAGGAATCAAATATAATACATTAAAAATATGTTTCTCTGTCCTTACGTAACGGGTGGAAGCAAAACCTAGTAAAAATAAAAGTTTACGATACTAAAGTTGTTCAAAATTAACACGTAATGACCACCTTATCATATAAAAATTAGTATATAATATAATCATAATTATTAAGTTTGGCTTATCATAGAAAACTAACTTATGGTAAGGATATATTGGTTTGAAAAGGATCATCTAAACATTCAATCTTAGAAGTTAAATATATGTTAATAAAAAATTAACATGTATATTATTGTTGACTATGATACCTAATTGATTATTTGATTGATTATGCCACTGAAATTAAATATAGATTGATACGAAATGTTTATAATAGAAATATATCTTTTTGATTAGAAATGCAATCAATGAATGAAATAATACAATGAAAAATGTATTGTTGCTGATGTACCATATTAATTTGTTTGATTACGCCATTAAAGTTAAATATAGATTGATACAAAATGTTTATAATGGAAACAAATCTTTTTTATTGGAAATGCAATTAATAATTGAAATAATGCAATCAAAATGTATTGCTGCTGATGTACTATAACATTCGACTTGTAGAATATCTTTAAAGTTAATTAGTATATAATATAAGGTAATTAGCATATAAAATCTACAATGTAATTTATGTTACATTTTCGTTACGAAATTGTTACACATAAGTTTTAAATATCAGATTTTCTAAAATGTATATTTATATGAATGACGTTTTTTGTATGCTTGGATGCTTCTTGAATATGAATTCGGCCTGATAAAAACAAATCAGTATATATGTTCAAGATATTAAAGGGTGAAACATACACTACATAATTCGGGCATTTTCAAAACATTATTATAAACATTATTAATTAGTGTGCTCTATTCTTCTCTTTCTATGAAGTTTTTTCTAGTCTTCTTGGAACCAGAACAAAGCTTGGGGCTGGGCTACGTTCCACAACCAATAAAATTGAACAAAACAATATGAAATTTATATGTCAGAAGATTTGATTTTCCAACCTGAATTAAAAACAAATCTTCGAATGATTAAATTTTGCAAAATTTAACCCTAGCTAGTAAGATGACATGAATTAATATACCATCACAAAATCAGAATCTCAACTTCACAAGGTAAAACTTTTCCCTTGCTAAGATGAGCAATTGAGAATATTACTTGATTTTTTAATTGGAGGCAAACAGCAAAACCTTTGAAGGTGAGATCGCTGCTTCCCCAGTACTCTGGAAGCTGCTCATCTCTGATTTCTGCAAATGTCGATGACGTGCTTACGCCGATTTTTAAGTCCTAACCATGATATTGTTTTCTATAGTGTGTTCAGAACAAAGTGTTTAAGATCCAAATTGTGTAAAGTTTCAAGACTATTCAAAAACTTCTAACAAAAGATTAGCCGCCCAGAACATTTATACCTTTTCTGGATCACCAAGAAGCTGCTAAAGAGATCATCACGCCAGCATTAAAATTATTGCTTGAAAGTTGAATCCTACTGCACAAGTCTTTAAATCATTATCTTTCATCAATTCGCAGGGATGAGCGACTCCTGAATGTGGCACAAGTCTTTTATTTTTTTCTTGATCTTTTGAACCTTGATTCATTATCGTCCCAGATAATGTGGCAATTGTTCTCTCAAATTCTAGTTTTTCCACTGCTCGTTATCCGGTGGAGAGGATACTGCTTATTTTGAGAGATCTGTCTCCGCCTTCCTGATACTCATTCAGTGCGCCGATCTCAATCACAAAAATCAACTATCAGATGAAAATATGTCGGAGGGCTGAAAACACCTCTACACCGAATTTTCGACTATCAGATGGAACACGTCTGACTTGTGCAATGTAGTCGTCCGTCCGATGGATTTAACTCAAAAAAGTTATTTAATTCCTAGACGTGAAGAAAACACACGGTGTAGAGGTGTAGAGGAGAAAATATCACATCAAATCAGTTTTAAGAAATAACAAAATCTTGTATCAAAAATCTACATGTTTTTGAAGCCTCAAAGTTAATTTTGTTAAGAATGAAGAGTGATAGATAAGTTTATATAATAATCAATTTAAATATTTCGGCAATATTCACGTATAGAATGAAGACATACTAATACCATAAATATAAGAGAAAAAATATGCATAAAAGGCAGTATCCGGTGGAAAAAGTGTGTGATTTTAATTATTCAGCGCAATATGTATCATATATGGTATGTTGGGATGGAAAATATATAATTAAAAGATGAAAACCGGCATATATAGAAGTTGTGTTAGTAATATAGAAGACGAAGAATAAAAAAATAAAATTAAAAGAAATATATAAAATGGTAAGCGCCGTAATATAGTGAACATGCGGTGGTTATGTGGTGGTTATAGTCAAAACTACGCAGTTTCATCATTTTTAATATTTTTATTAATTTAATTATTGACCGGAGCAATAACTCTTCTAGTTCCCTTTAGGATCAACAAAAATACGGTTGATAAAATTCTGGTTAAATTTGTTTGACAATTCTACTTATTAATACATAAATTTTCACTAAATTTAATTCAGTTCAGTGTGAAAATAAGTTTAGGAGAACCCTTAAATTTTGTGGTAAAGTTTATGGTGGTCGGTATGGAATATATTCAGTTTTGAAAGAATTTTAAAAATGAAATATGCTATGTGTAGTACGTATTTTGCAGTGAAACCCTTATATACTAGTAAAATAATTACATTAAATTGTACTTTAAATTTCAACAATGAAAAGTGGGGTGGAAAATAAATTGAGCTCATCTTAAGCACGCATAATTCTGATGAAAATTATCGATGATAATTAAATAATTTTTAGACCACCACCCAAAAAATGATTATGGGTATGAGACCCGATACAGACTCTGCGGGTTTAGACATGTCGGGTCGGGTATGGATATAATTTTTTAAAACCTATCAGATATGAGTCAGATTTGGAGCTTAGATTTTAAAAACGGATATGAATATAGATTTTAAAATATCAAACTCATACCCGAATCCATATGCATATTTAGTCTCATTTACATATCAATATATTATAAGTATTGTATTTCTATGTATAAAATCTATGGCGTACGTTCTAGTAATAGATAATCTTCAATTTAACTAAATTTTTATGTATTTTGATGTGTATTATGTATTGATAATTCATTATGTATGTTAACATATATGCTTATTGCAAAATATATATATATATATATATATATATAGACACACACATTTGAGCTAATTCGTATTAATTTTGAAATCTCAAACATCAAAGTAATGAATTTATTGATAAAAAGTTAGATCTGTTAAAGACATTTTGACCATGTAAATATGGGTATGTGTAGACTTGAAGAATTATATCAAAGATATTCGGGTAAATTCGTGTGTGTATATTCATGAGAAAGTTTACATTATATAAGGTGGCTATATTTACCTAGCTATCTAATCTATCGATGTGGGATTAATGTACAATAACATAATTACATAAGGAAAAGGATAGTCTAACCTATATTCCATATACAATACTAATTTATATAGAAAACAAACATCTTCTTTCCTTAACACTCCTCCTCAAGATGGAGCATGAGGATCCCGAATGCCCATCTTGCCAATCAAATCCTGAAATGTACGGCGTCCAAGTGCCTTGGTAAAGAGATCGGCAGGTTGCTCAGTAGTACGAATATGATGAGCAACTATCTCACGAGACTGAATCAAATCACGAACAAAATGACAATCAATTTCAATATGTTTCGTCCGCTCATGGAACACTGGATTAGCAGCAATATGAAGAGCCGCTTGACTGTCACAAAACAGCTTCATCGGCTGAGAATGTGATACGCCTAGAGACTTGAGAAGAGATTTCATCCAAATAAGCTCACAATAAACATAGGCCATAGCACGATACTCAGCCTCTGCAGAAGAACGAGATACTGTTGGTTGCTTCTTTGTCTTCCACAAAACTGGAGAATCACCAAGGATCACAAAGTAGCCAGTCAAAGATCGTCGAGTAATAGGACAAGCAGCCCAGTCAGAGTCACAGAAACCAACGAGTTGCAAAGGACTACGAGATGAAAGAAACAATCCTTGACCAGGATGGCCCTTGAGATAGTGCAAGACTCGAATTGCAGCTTGCCAGTGCGCAACTCGAGGTTTCTCCATGAACTGAGCCAAAGTATGAACTGAATAACTCAATTCTGGACGAGTAATAGTCAAATAGATAAGTTTTCCAATGAGACGTCGATACTGAGCAGGATCATCATGCATGGGACCTTCATCTTTCGCAAGATTATGTTGTGTCTCCATTGGAAAAGCAGCAGGCTCTCCCAATAAGCATGTATCAGCCAAAATATCCAAAGTATATTTCCGTTGAGACAGAAACATACCATCAGGGCGACATGCAATCTCAATGCCCAAAAAATACTTCAATGCTCTAAGATTCTTCATGTGAAAGTAAGTACTCAAATACTTCTTGAAGGCAGACAAAACATCTCTAGAGAAACCAGCAATTACAAGATCATCCACGTAAACCAAAACATGGAGAGTAACACCATTTCGGATATATGAAAACAAGGAATAATCAGATTTGCTTTGAACAAAGCCATATATGCGCAATGCCTCAGCTAACTTAGCAAACCAATTACGAGGAGCTTGGTGAAGACCATAGAGTGATTTCCGAAGCTTGCAGACAAGCCCGGGACGAGGTAACACATATCCTGTAGGGGGCTTCATATAAACCTCCTCCTCAAGATCACCATGCAAAAACGCATTATGCACATCCATCTGATGAAGCTCCCATCCCTTAATGACAGCAACACCCAAAAACAAGCGAACGGAAGACATCTTAGCAACAGGAGCAAATGTCTCAGTAAAGTCAGTCCCCTGTATCTGGCGATTCCCAAGCACAACCAACCGAGCTTTGTAGCGTTCAATAGAACCATTTGAGTTATACTTCGGAGAAACACCCATTTGCTACCAATAGCTCGCTTGCCAGAAGGAAGAGCAGATAAAGTCCATGTCTTAAGAGTATCAATCTCATCAACCATTGCTAGACGCCATTGAACAGAGCAAGAAGTCTCAGAAAATGTTGTTGGATCCGAGCCAGCCGTAACTGCAGCCAAAAAACTAGAGTGCGAAACCAAAAAATTATTACAGGAAACATAATCAGCAATAGGATAGCGAATACCTGAGGACAGTGAGGATGATGAAGCAGCTGGAGGGGGGTTTATTGAAGGTGCAGTGGCGGCGTAGACGTAGTCGCGGAGGCGAACAGAAGGCTGGCGAATTCTGGTGCTCGGCGGTCTGGGCGGCGGAGTAGAAACAAGCAGTTCAACGTCCGAATCTGAAGGAGATGAAGACAACGGAGAAGAAGCATCGGAGTCAAAGGCTAGGACAGCTGGATCCATTGCCGGAGACCAAGCGGAAGTCGTGGCCGGCGAGATTTGCAGCGACGTGGTGGCAGTCAACGGCGAGCTGGTCGCAGATAAAGGCTCGCCGGAAGAGACATTCGGATCAGTATTCTGAGCTGAACGTGGAGGTGTAGTATCTCCCATGAGCAAGGCAGGCGATGTCGGCGAAGCTGGACGGATCAGATCTCCAGGCGCGTGAGGTGAACGCGCCCGATCCACACCGTTAGGCGCGTGAGGAGCACACGCCATTGGCACCCCATCTGGCACGTGAGGAGCACGCGATGCATGTACCACGTCAGAACCATGCACGACCGGCCCATGCATGGCCGGTCCAACCGGGCCCGGTCCATGCACGTCCGAATCGGGCAGGACCGGTTCAAACCTCTCTGGGCCATGCAGAACATCCGAAAATAGCCCAGACTGCCCAGAAAATCGTTCGGTCAACGGGGAAGACTCTGGGGAAGCAAACGGGAAGCAATCTTCATAGAAAACAACACCGCGACTCGCAAAAATCGTACGAGTATCAAGATCATAAAGTCTCCATGCCTTCTTGTCTATAGAGTATCCCAAAAATACGCACTTTCGGCTTCGGGAGGCAAAATTATCTCTCGGTCTAGGGAGTTGGGATGCGAAGCACAAACATCCGAACACCTTCAAATTTCCATAGTCCGGAACTCGGCCAAAGAGGAGCTGATACGGGGAGCGATCCTTCAATAGCGGCGACGAAGTTCGATTAATTAGGTAAGCAGCGGCAAGAACACAATCACCCCAAAATTCGATTGAAAGATTAGCCTGAAACATGAGAGCTCTAGCAACGTTGAGAATATGACGGTGCTTGAGCTCAACACGACCATTCTGCTGTGGTGTGTAAACAGTCGAAGTCTCGAAACGGACTCCTTTTTCCAAAAAATACTGACGAAGAGGCTGAAATTCGGTACCATTATCCGCATGAACACACTTGATATTGCGGCAAAACTGAGTAGAGACAAGCGCGAAGAACTCCTTCATCTTGGAAGACACTTCAGACTTACTAACTAGTAAATAAATCCAAACAGCTCTAGAGTGATCATCAACTATAGTCAAAAATGACACTCCCCCACTAAGTGAGGGGTTACTATAAGGACCCCAAACATCACAATGAACAAGATCAAATAAACTACTAGCTGTTTTGGTATTCGAGGAAAAACTACTTCTAGACTATTTTGCTCGATGACATGTTGAGCAAGGAACAGATGTATTATTTCTACGCAATCCTAATATTGGAAAGATGACAGCACCGATGGAGAAGGATGACCAAAACGTTGATGCCACAAATCAAACGAAGAAACAGAAGCAGCAGACACATGGAGAGATTGAGCAGGCGAAAGTGGAGCCCCGGGACTACACAACCAATAAACCCCTCCTCGCTGACTACCAACACCAGTCACCATCCTCGTGCTGATGTCCTGAAATATGCATATATTTTCGGTAAGCAAAACTAGAGCTTTTAAGGTTGCAGTTAGCTTAGCAAAAGATAACAAATTACAACGTAATTTTGGAATAAATAAGACGCGAGGAAGCATAATATCGCCAAAATATAATGTGCCATGTAATAAAGCAGTAGATACCGAACCATCAGGCAGTACAACATCAACATCAGTAGGCATAATATCGTGAAGAATGTCCTTGGTACCAGTCATGTGATAGGATGCACCCGTGTCAAGTATCCAGGGTGTAGAGACCTTACCGGAATTTTCATAATTCATGTTAGAATATATATTCTTAACTATACCCCATTGCTTCTTAGATAAAACGGGGCCGAAAGCCTGTCTGTCCAAATCGTTGATGACGGCGGCGGTAGTGGGTTCACCCGGGGAAGGAACAACTCCGGCGAACGGCACTCCAGGCGAGACAGACGAACGAGGAACGACGGTAACTGGAACAGCGGCGGCGACGACATCATCGTGTGCGGCAACAGCGATCTTAGAAACGGTAGGAAGAAGTGGTCCAGCCACGGCAATGTTGTCGTGCCGAGGATCCATGGAATAAAAGAAACGGTGGGAACTAATGTCTTCAAAAATTTCCAGCAAACAAAACACGTACTGGCCACAAAATTTCAGTCTGGCCACAAAACAAGAAATTTTTTTTTTTTAGAATAGAAGTCGGTAGAAGAAATCAAAGGAGTAGGAATGAAGATTTCGACAGCGGCAACGGTGGAGGCTCACGGCGGCAGCGGAGGAAAAAGAGATCGGAGACAAATTAACTTTAGAGGATCGAAGGCTCTGATACCATGTAGAATTGAAGAATTATATCAAAAATATTCGGGTAAATTCGTGTGTATATTCATAAGAAAGTTTACATTATCTAAGGTGGTTATGTCTACCTAACTATCTAATCTATCGATGTGGGATTAATGTACAATAACATAATTACAGAAGAAAAATGATAGGCTAACCTATATTCCATATACAATACTAATTTATATAGAAAACAAACATTTTCTTTCCTTAACAGTATGGATCTTAAAATTTTATACTTTGTAAATATGGATCGAATCTGGATCAGATGTTTTTTTATGGATCAGGTTAATCTAGGTAAGTTAGACCTAGACCCGCCCATGATGACAACAACTCCAATTCCAATCACAAAATTGTATATAATCGAACTCATTTTCACGGTATACAACCAAAGGTTTACAGACAATCAAACCCAAAAGGTTACAAAGACTAAATGAGAAGAAGGTGCAAAAATGCAATCAAATAAAAACCCAAGAGATACAATTTATCATTTAAATGTTGAATAAATATATAAAAAAATGTTTATATTTTGCTTCGATATGAGCAGATAGACTTGAGAAGTTCGGTTGAATAATTACGATGGTTCTGACGTGCGTTTATTGTGAACCGAAGTGTGCAGTTCCCATGCACAATGTTTTTTTTTATGAGAACTGTTACGTGCAATTATCGTGCACGACTTATATCTTTATAAAATTAATATAGACTTATATACAGCCCTCATTGAGATTCTTAAACCCAAAAATTAATGAACAATTTATTTAGGGTGTGCCCATATTAGAATACCCGCGGATCGATCCAAGTATCCGCCTCACCCCAATTAAAATTATCCATGGGACGGGGCGGATAATATTATCCGCAGGATGGGGGTAAAAGTATGGATAATATCAATTAAAAACCCCATTTGCCCCATGATTAAAAAACCCATGCGGATATGCCATTCCCAAAACTCCAAACAAGTTTAAAACCAAATTCAAATATAAAATACTGTTATGAGCTTTCCCCTATTTAATTTTAATGATGTTCTCGGCTTATGCACCATTTTTACTATTTTTACTTATTGAACGCAAACAAAATTGATTCTTTATTTTTATTAATGTTAATTTATTTTATTTTATTCTATGTATTATTCAGATTCAATTAGACCTGTTTTCGTCATTATTTTCATATTTTCAATTGGTTTTAATTGAATTGGTTAATTATGTAATTTCAGTCCATTCAATTAAATTAAATTTGATATATTTACTATTCAGCATATTCATGAAAATTATAAATAATATTGAATGATTGTTATACATTGTTAAAATATACTCACGACTGTTTACCTTTATTTGAAATATATTCATGAATAATTTCCCTCTTTATATAATTTCGTACAAATCAATTAAGGTTAGCTAAAATATAACGCGAAGACATTTATAAATTATTATGGGTAGCACATTTGTTGAAACATTTTATTTAACTGTATGAATATTATAATCAGCAATGTTATAAAATTTATCATTTAGCTAATGCATTTATAGCCATTTTTAAATATAATAATGTTAACACACATGATCGTTAGAATGAATAATATTTAAGTATATTATTATTTGTTTTAACCATTAATAAATTTAGCCGTAATTAAAAATTTAGGGTATTGACTGTTATTATAAATTTTAACTATTAATAGTTAGGTTGACCGGCCGATGACCATAGTACCATACCACAAGATGTTTTATAAATTAAATAAATCATTCTTTAATTTTAATTCTTGATTGTTCCAACTGGATGGGGAGCATGTGAAAATACTCAAATTTTGTGCGTCAAAATTAAATCCGTAAAGTTTGACCTATTACTAAACAATTTTAAATTAAAAAATAATTATTAAAAAAATAATTTAATCGTCCATAAAATTATCCGCGCCCTGCGGGTAATTTGCCCCGCCCCGTCCCGCGGATAATTTATCCCACCCTGCCCCCGAATAATTTAATAATGGGGTGGGGCGGGACGGATGATAATAAATGCACGCCCCTAAATTTATTGATGTTAATTTGTAAGTATAATAATAGTAACTATCTTATTTTAAAAAGTTATAAAGATACACTAATGCATACATATGGATGCATGTATAATAAAGGGTGATTCTATTTACACCACCTCAATTGTTAAATACACCCACCTGACCCACTTTTGTCTAAATTAACGTGTATCGCTTACTCAACTTATAAAATTCATATTTATTATTTGTTAACTTCTAGACATAATTGGTAAGGGTTTTTGGGTGAACCATCTCTTCATTTAATATGGTATCTTTTTATTTATATCTATTTTAAAAAAGTCGTAATATACATTTTCAGAAATATTTTAATTAGAATAAAAATAAATAATATCTAAATTACTATTCAATTATTTAAAATATTGATTTATATCGGAATAAAATATAAGAAAAATATTTATTTTCACTCCAATACTAACCTGACCATCTTATTTTATAATTTAACTTTCATATCGCTGATATTTCCAACAAATTTGAACATAAATTTCTATTTTACGTCAAAACAAACCAATCTAACCATATTTCAAAATATTGACCTAGTTATTCTATGATTTTTGATATTGAATGTGAGTTGGAGTTGGCTGGGTGATACTAACCATTTTTTTGTAAATTTTTTATCAATATAATGTTAATATATATTTTTATTAATTTTCTATATTAACGTGATTTAAAATGTGGTATCAAATAAATATTTTTAAAAAATATCCAAGAATACATAATTTACCTGATATAATAATAATTTACCTAATACCATAATACCCTAATCAAATACAATAAGTAGGACACATTTTGCTATACACGTAATAAATACGGTAGGTGCAAATAACATTTTATTCTATCTACACAATGTGGTCCACCAACTTTTTATGATATCGAGATTATTTTCACCACTAAGGTGGTGTAAATAGCAACACCCATAATAAATACCATACATATTACTTTGCAAAACAAAAGCGTTAGCATGATTTCCATCCACTTTGGGAGGGGTAGTATCTTCTGCTTCCATTCTCATAACAATCCGGATGATATATCCCTTCAACCGATAATATGCAATAAAATTTTAAAATTATCCGCCACACACACACACACAAAATTCCAATTATATATATCATCGTAAGTTTACAATCTGGCATAGCAAGCTTTACCCCAAAAAAAAGAAATAAAAGAAATAAAAAGCTTTCAATAGCTCTTACTCCCACCTGATTTGTTTTATTGATATTCTTACAAAATAATACTATTTAATGATAAATTTGCCCATCAATAACTTTAATTACATATATAAACTAAATCTAATATACCGATATTTAAAAAGTAAATGTCAAGAATCTTCTGGAAAAGATTTCAAACGATTATATTCTTATTCATATAAAACACTTCAAATTTTTTGGTCAAAGTTACAACAAAAACTGTGATGAATGTTAGAGTTCCATTGAAACAAAATCGGAGGAATCGGTATTAAAACCAAGCTAAAATCACCACTTTATGCTCTATAATGTTAACAATGATTGATCCGTACACCACCATACATGTATTGAATGTTTAGTGTGGATGAGCACAACTTGAAAAATGAAAGCCCTTCAAAAGGAGTTTTTACTCTGTAATTCTGCAGAATCTTGATGTGATGGCCTTCTTGCATCATCAAAGTAAATTACTCTAAAAGACTGACCAGCTCTTCGTATAAGTACCAGCAAATTGATACTCTTTATGCTCATACAAAACTTGTTATATAAATCGATATATACAACTATTAAGATGACATTCACTTTTTAGCCACCTTTTTTTCAACTAGGTCCAAATCGTGAATTATATAAATACACAGAATAAAAGAAAAAATATACTAGTAAGATCAGATTGATTTCTAGTAAATGACCATTCACTCTTCCCTTTTTTTCATGGTCGGACATATCCTAACCTTATAAAGATGACCGAGTATCGTCTCTACGTGATTAAATTATTAAAATGCTAAACATTGAAAATGAGATTTGAAATGCTGAGATGGTAAAATCATTGTTTCTTGTGATGTTTTAGATTTGAATTTTGAATTGATTTTGTATCATAGATGAACTAAAATGGTTGTTGACTTTAAATTTGATGTTTTATTTGATGGAAATATATTTTGTTGTGACGTAATCATGAAACTTTATTTTTATTTTTATTATATATTTTTATGAAGTTGGTGATATTTATTCGGTTCACCACACCGTATAAAGGCCATAGAAAGATATCATTCCATAGTCCACACAATAATGATGTGTTAAAACCCAATCGGAGTACATAAATTTTAGTTAAACCCATGCCGACTCTCACAAAATGTTTAGGAATTGCTAAGTGAGTCCTAACTTAACCGATGAGAGGGCTCACTACTTGCAAGCAATTTAGGGATCATTTAGCGAAATCCAACTCTACCGGCAATCACGAGATTTAAGCTAGACTTAATTTGACTACTAGGAGAGCATAAGCTAATCGCGAACAAAATTTCCTTATACAGTAGCCATACCACAACTACAAAAAAGACTTCCTTGTCCGTCTGAATCATCCAAAAGGTCTTGAGTAGTCATCCTCAAATAATGTATTGATCCAGAAAAACATCTCATCTAAATAGATCCAAACATATGTTTCCTCAATTTGAATCTTCCAAAATCATTGAGTGGGATCATCCACACATACTGTATTGCTTCAGTAAGGCCCCGCACCTGAAACAAATAAGAAAAATAACATTAAACCCATCCTAGAGCATGACTCATTATCAATGTCTTATGTATGGATATATTTGTCTATCTAAATCAGTTAGACCTCTAATGTGTCTTGGCAGTGTTGAATGTGTGACAACATGTGAGTAAAGCTAAAGTATGTGTCTCACTGGCCGGTTTAGAAAGAGAGTTTGCTACCGCATTTGCTTCCCTAAATATATGAGTAAAATTAAAGTGAGTTCACCTTTTAGTTCCCATATTTTCCTGAGAATATTTATCATATTTCAGGGGATGTTGATCTCTTTCTGAACCATTTGCAGCAGTAGAAGGGAATCCTTCTCCACTTCTAGAGTCTGATACTCACTGAATAACGTTGCCTGTAATCCAATTGACAGGACCAACTTTTGCCTCCAAACTCTGAGAATTGGGCCTTGGCATAGAGTATTGTACCCTCATAGTTCCTGTAAACAAAACCAGCACCTTCTGTGCCTTCGCTCAGAAAAGATTCATCAGTATTCAGCTTAATGACATTATTAATAGGCAACTTCCAACATATAATCCTATCAGGTCTATTTAAAACCACAAAAAGGTGTGAATCATTTCTTAATGAATCCTAGGCCTTAAATATTGACCGGGCTTATAGTGAACCTGTATAATTGAGATGATCATATCCAGAGGCGGAGCTGTGTGTATGAATGGGTGGCAAATGCCACCCATTTTTAATTTTTTTTTTTTTACATTTTTCCTTAACTAATTTTCAAAAATAATATTTTTGCTACCAACTTTTTAAAAATTTATACTAATATTCTTAATGATTTCTATATTTGACACCCATTGTTGAATTTCTGGATCCGCCTCTGATCATATCTAGAATTTTGCTTGCTAATTATCTCTCTATTTGGTGTGATATTGTCATATATAAAGAATTTCGAGCACACCAGATGAACCATATATAGAGTGACTACATGCATGATCCTTGCAACATTCAGTTTGCAAATGCATTTTTTTATGTTCCATTAATAACATAACGGATTTCACAAGGACCCAAAATACTGATATGATATGTCAAAAATTCTGCTCACTGTATTCCAAATCCATTGAATATTAATGCAACTGTTAAAACAATGATGCAACAAAGGGTGTTCAAAAATACCAGCCCGATCTATCCGGCCCGTTGATTCGTCGATTGGAATAAAATAACCGGATACTTTCTTATATTTTACGGACGGGTACCCTGCAAATTATCGGGTCCGGATCCGGGTCACATAAATTCCATTTTCCGGATACCCGGTATGGTATGTATTTTTTTAATTAATAATAAGCTTAATTATTATATTACTTTTAATTATTGACATTTTTAAAATTAAATATTAATTAATACTAATTAGACTCAAACTCTTTTGTTTGCATTCCACCTCTTCAACCTTTTAGTAGGGCTGTCAATCAGGTCAGCTTGACGGGTTAGCGGGTTCATGTCGGCGGGTTGGAAATGTTAAACCCAAACCCAACCCAATAATATTTCTGGTCACAAAACCTTGACCCAAACCCGACCCATTAAAAATTCGGGTTACCCAATAATAAGTACCAGCAATTTGATACTCTGTGTGCTCATACAAAGCTTGCTACATAAATCGATATACACAAATTATACCATACACCTGGGGTACATATCCCAGGTGCATTCTAAAATTTAAATATGTGTATTTTTATGTGTATAATTGTGCATTGTAAATTATTTTTACTTATAGTTTCTATAAATAGTATATGTGAATGATTATCAATGGAATGCATAATTATTAAAGTAAAACACACACATTAAGGTGGGTGTCCATACACTCGTGATATAATATAAGAATTGATCGATATATACAACTATTGAAGTGACACCCACTTTCTTAGCCACCTTTTCTTCAACTAGGTCCAAATCGTGAATTATATACATACATAGAACAAAAGAAAAAATATATTTTAGACCATGCAATTAACCACACCAGCACTCCACCACTAATAATTCTGTAGTGAACAAATAACATACAATTCCCATAGGTAAAAGGACAAAAATTCAACTAAACAAATTGACAAAACATATTTCTAATTCAATTGAACAAAATATCATAGAGCGAGGAATGGATTCAGCCACTCAACAAAAACCGTCACCAACTTAGGCGTAAATCACATTGCTTTAAGCTTTTCAAAATGTTGCAGTACAACCTCCATTCGGAGTCTGGGTCTTGCCTTGAAATTTTTAGCATATTTTTTAGTGTAGCGCATCATGTCCATTGCAAGTTTAGAAAAAAAATTATCAGCTTTTTTACTGCATCCATTGTCACGCAAAGTTCGATCCACTATCCTTTTGCTCCAGCCACTTCTAAATTCTGAGAACACAGAATACTGAAATCCTGGTTTCACATCCTCTACCATAGGCCTCACGATTAAACACAAGACAACCACCCCAAAGGAATAGACATCATCCTCCAAACATATATTACCTACAAACAAATTCAAATATGTAAATAAGTTGAATGAAAACAAACTTGATGATTAAGAATGAAACTTACCATATTTCCAGCAAGTTGGATCTATAAAAGTTCGGGTGAATCCTACACCCTTAAACCGCATCCAAGTGTTGCCACCGGGAGGGAATGCTATCATAGTGCCAAAGTCAAATAACTTTGGTTCAAGGTCCTATAGGATTATTAATCGAAAAATAGTGTCAATTGCATTTTCCAAAACTAAACAGAATTTTACTCTAGTATAGGTTACAAACTATTATGTTTTTACCTCAGTCAAACCAATATTGGCAGGTTTCAAATCTCTGTGTCGAATGTTGTTATGCTGTAGATAATGGATGACATGTGCCAACTTTGTGATGATCTTCAGAGTCTCCTCCCAGTTGAGGTTGAGATCTACATTTTGAATGCCATCAATGTTTCAACTACAATTATTATCATTATTCAATCAAATACAATATATTAATATAATTGTCTATCTCACCATCAATTTTCTGTAAAGTCCCAGGCATAAACTCCATGACAAGGCACAGTGGATCATTCTCCGCTTCCCTCTCAATCATCAAAACAAGATTCGGATGATCTAATTTCTCAAAACATGTAGTCTCATTCTGAAAGTGGAAAAAAGGGTAAATTAACACAAATTCTGAAGAGAATTAACATATAAAAAAGAAAATAATTATTGCCTGAAACTGTTCATTTCGTATCTGGGCTTTTTCGGCCAAGTCATTTTAAACTTCCTTGATTGCAACATCTCTTTCACGAAGTCCATGGGGATTGTTGAGTGGAATCGACCCTTTGTAAACAATGCCCCATGCCCCTTTCCCAAGGACAAGGTTCCCAGCATTTTTTTTGTACTCATTCAACTCTTGAAGCGTGAATCTTGCCATCTTGTTTTATCCCCCTGAGTCTGCCAAGCCAACACAGTACACATATAATGAGCTTTCGCTATAACAAGAAAAACAAAATCCATGAAAAAAAGACCAATTCATTTTTATATGCACTCATAAATTCTCTACTTAAAGTTTCCAGCTTCATATATGTATATTTAGTTAAATAGGTGATCAAGTGTTTAAGGCCTCCAATCAATTTCACAAAGAAAAGACCGGGTTAAACCTGGGTTGGATAACACAAAGTGTAATCTCCCCCACCTAGTTTTATATATATGCAAATATGATAATATATTGATAACTGCACCTTCAAATGAAGGAGTAATGAATATGAACAAATTATCTTCATGATATTTACTCTTGGTTGCTGCAGATATCACGTGGCTACCATACTATCAAGAAAGGGAGTTTGTGGGTTATTTCATTTTCTATAATTTCATAGTTTTAATTATGCTATCCTATAGAAAGCCTAAGAATATTATTTGAATAACCAGTAGCAAACGCACCAGTAGCATACGCACCAGTAGCAAACCCATGATTATCCTTAAAATGAATAAAAATGCATCCCTAAAAAGTACTCGGATTCAGAATTGAAATCATAAAACGTACCAGTAGCAAAAAGCTTCTTTGTCCTAATGTCAAAATGCCAGGATTTCTCTTTGATGATCTCACTTTACTACTCATGGTCTTTTTGAGTCCCTGGCTTCACTGGCTATATACATAAGCACACAAATTTGTTAGGCTGGAAACAGATAAAGTTACTTGGTTAAGTAATGAACTCTATTGAACAATAATTCATAACTTCTATCCAGGAAACTACCGAAAATTTAGTCAAAATCAGTACCGCCCGACCAATCGTGTGGCCAGTCATATGCTCTAGAAATGATTAGAGTAATATAGTACATCTTATCCAGAATATATGGCTACATAAACAACCCCAGAGTACTCCTACAGATTCGCATACATACTTGCACACATACGTACACTGAAGTTAAGACTTAGGAGTATACCATATTTATCTGTCTGAATAATGAGTTACCAGAAGAAGCTAATGAAGGTAGTCTTTCTAGTTCTGTTGATTACCATCATTCAAGGTTAATTTTATACTTTTGATTAATATGCAGAGGTTTGGAGTTACATTTGTAAATATTGACACTAGCCGTGGTTTCGAAAAATGTATCTATTATTTATGTACATGTTATAAAAATGACAATGTGCTTGTGTCATTCTGAATAATTCACCTTAGACAAGGGAATTAAGGTGGCTACAGATTTTATAGCACTGGTTGAAAAAACCAGCAGATCTTTAAACTGATCAGTGGAATAATGTTCAAGTAAGAAACCACATATAGATAGCATTATCACCTGCTATCTAAAAGAACTTTTTAGGGTTCTTAATAGGCACACAAACAAAACATCACCCATGTGTTGTAGATGGTAATCAACGGAATGATAAGAAAGTTCATGATTTGGAGCTTGAAAAGACAGATATGCTGGTTGGCTACAAATTTATTTGTTTAATTTCACTATGTCTCCTGATTGTCTCGTGATTAACGATTATTGTTTAACATCACTATGTCTCCTGACTTTCTTTCACAAAACAGAAAGAGATCAAGGAGCTTCAGCATAATCTCGCAAGCATATCAAAAGATCAAGTCTGATTACTTCAAAAGCTGAACACCCTTGAAGCTCAGGTAATTTTCAATCTATTTTTACTTGTTCATATATATGGCAGTATATTAATTAAGAACTATTTCAGGTTTCCAAGCTAGAAAAAGCAAGTTGCTGAAGCTCAACTGTTGAGGCAGAAACAAAGGAGTAATGAAGCTGCAAGCCGACTACATGATGAAATACAAAGGATAAAATCACAAAACGTAATTACTTTACATCTTAAATCCAGGACTTGTTGAGGCATTTCGTCCCCGTGTAAGTTTACTTCGATACTTCAAGTCACAAACTCTTATTTTACACTGGATGAGAATATTATTGCTTTCTTAATGATGTACAAAGTATTGATCATATGAATCAACTGAATTTAAATTGTTGTGTTGCTTACCTGTTTTGCTAATAGTGTTTGCCTAAACAGCTACTGTAGGTTGGTCTATTATTGAAATTACTATTGCTCTAAAGGATTTTGGATGAGTTCTTACTGATCTACTTGAGATGGTATTTGATTCAACTGAGTTGAAAGAGAATTTCCTGTCCTGCTCTTTTACCATGCGATTATCTACCAGGAGCAGTGATAAGATGAAGACAGGAGGGATTAGGTCCAAGCTGAGAGTAGGAGATGCTGATCCTTTACTGCTCAGTGCTTGGAATGAGAAGTTCTATTCTCAGAAAATAATTCAGAAGCATGCAGAAATGGTGCAGAAGACCTTAAATGTGGAGAAAAGATTGACTGAGCAATTTAAGATTCCAGCTTTTGTGACTTTCATGAAGAGTATTCGGATGTTTAAACCTGCAAACTCTTGTGTCAATGCCAACAAGGACTTGGTATGTGAGTTCTATTCCAATCTGAGAAAAGGGAATAGTGATCCTAAATCTCCTTGGTTCCGCAAGGTCTATGGCAGAGGCAAGTTGTATAGGTTTGATCCATTTACCATCAATCTGTATCTTGGGGTTGATCAAAGGAGGTGTCCATCTAGTGCTTATCCTGAAGGGTTCACTCTGAACTATGATGTGGTGGCATTGGAGTTATCTGGTGGTAGTTTGGCTGAATGGGGTGATTCACCAACCATTCTGGCATCTTCTCTTACCCAAAAGTATTTCTGTCTGTACAGGGTAGTGGCTAATATGTGGACAATGTCCAAAAATGTTTCCAAAGTCACTGAAGAAATGGCAGGGGTGATATATTGCATTGGGACCAGGAAGCCTTTCAATCTGGGATGGTTTTTATTTGAGAGAATTCACTACATTGCCAGAAATTTGAAGTCTGATGAATATCTTATCTATCCAGCACTTATCACTGGGATTTTGAGGCATGCTGGAGTTCAAGATGCTGCAGATGATGTTATAATTCAGTGCTCAGAGGTTCGGGTTAATCTGACAGTGCTGGCCAAGAGAAATGATCTCACAGATCCTATTGAAGAAGATTCTGATCTGCCACCTGTAGAAGAAAACTATGCCAAGGTCAGAATTGCAGAAATCAAGGCTCAGCTTAAAGCTCATCGTCTCAAGATTATTGTTCTGAAGGAAGAATTTAAAGCTCTGGTTGAATCTGATGATAGTGGTGATGAGAGTATTGGTTCTCATTAGTTCTGAGTTTTTTTTGGTTTCTCTCTCTCTCTCTCTCTCTCTCTCTCTCTCTCTCTCTCTCTCTCTCTTGAACTCTACTTTTCTGGTTGTGACATTGCTTTTGGGAGTGTATGTTCTGTTTTGGGATGATTTTGTTACGACTTTGGCACTTTTATGTTCCCAAGGGGGAGATATTGAAATGATGTTGGTTGGCCATTTATTTTGGATGTCTTGAGTTATTAATGTGTCAAATGAGAGTATGGCCAAAATTAGTTCTTTCTACGTTTGGTGAGTAGGGGGAGCTAAATTGATATTGCATGATGTTTCTGATAATTGATGCTTATGAGAATGAAGACTGGATTTCTAAATGAAAGGGGGAGTCATGCATCAGAATAAAGTTTATGGTTCCACAAAATGCCAAAGGGGGAGATTGAAGAGTCCAGAAGACTCAGTATTAATGTGTTGGCAATTTTGTACAAGTTGACTATGTTTAAACATGCTACCATGTTTAAACACTTGCTCATGAAGATAAGAAACCGAGCACCAGTCTTTGATGTGAAGTTCAACTCAGATGTGATCAAACAAGATATTCGGAAGAATCAAGATAATATTCGAAGAATGTTTTAGTTATGATTTAATTAGTTAATGAATATATGTTTGAGTTGTATTTTATTTAGAATTAGTCTTAAATAAGGAAAGAATATATTTCTTATCCTTTAGCTATAGAAGTAGAATATAGCTAGAAGACTAAGTAGAGCTGTGATGAGCTGGACGATAGGATCAGCCTTGCCGTGATTGAAGGACCAAGAAGATCAGTACGGAAGAACAACCTCGAACTATAAATTGAGAAGAAAGTTGCGACAACAACTATCCATCTTACAAGAAAGTATTCTGCTGATCAGAATAATTTTAGAGTTGGAGCAGCTTATTGAAGGGAGTTCAATAGGTCTCTGCCATCGCCAGCAGTCTGGAATCAACAAGCCTTAATACTTCAGGGGAAGTGGTCAAGACAGCAACGAGGAGTTGCTTACCGGCAGTGAGGGGATCTCACGAATCCGCACGATTAAGATAAGTCCTAGATAGTTAATTGTTTGGAGAACATTGTAACTGATCTTGGTTATTTTAGTGGATGATTTTCAGACTGGGCAAGGCCCCGCAGATGTAGGTGTTTATCACTGAACTGTGTAAACAATTCTTGTGTTCTTTCTTTCAGTGTTTAAACTCTGTCTTATGTTTAAACATACGTGCTAGAATATAAAGATTAGTTAAGAACTTGTGAAACTGATCGATAGTAAATATCAGATTGATTTGGGATTGTTTTACTCTGACACTGCAAGGCCAGTTTTAGTTGGTTATGCAGATGCTGGCTATAAGTTAGATCCACACAAAGGAAGATCCCAAAACGGATATGTGTTTATATATGGAGGAACTGCAACTTCATGGTGTTCTCAAAAGCAAACGCTTATCACCATATCATCAAACCATGCTAATGTTATTGCTTTACATGAAGCAAATCGAGAATCTGTGTGGTTAAAATTCATGACACAACATATCAGAACCACAAGTGGTCTTTTGAAAAATGATGATCCCATCACACTTTATGAAGATAATTCAGCATGTCTTAAGCAAATGAATGAAGGGTATGTCAAGAGTGACATAACCAAGCATATTCCTCCACACTTCTTTGAATATACTCAGGAACTGAAAATGAACTATATTATAGATCTCCAGTATGTGCATTCTTGTGATAATATCTCTTCACAAAGACTCTTCCCACTTCAAAATTCAGAAAACATGTTCCTAGCATTGGTATGCGAAGGCTCCAGAGTTTGTGAAGTAATGACAGGTTAAGGGGGAGTTGCATGTGATATAAATGAGGCAACAACAACACATTATTGTGAGCATTCCAAGGGGGAGTGTTGTGAAAATGAAAAAAAGGTGAAATGGTAAAAATGAAATGCTCTCAATAATGAGAGAAAAATTGTCAAACACTAACCTATACCTATTTTACACTACTAGGTACATTTCAACTGGAAACGAGGGGGGAAATTCTTCTATAAATTGAAGGAGAATGGGGTGAACGAAAGGTACATTCTTAGAGCAAAACTCTCCCTCTTCATCTTCCTTTTCATCTCCACTTCCTAAGCTTTAGATATTTGGTAGATAACTTCTCAACAAGAACCAAATCCATTGTAATTCCTTCCACAAATATATTAGTGAAACTTCAAATTTCATCCGACCTGAACGTAGATCAAATTGACTGAACCATATAAATTTTTGTGTCATTCCTCTTTAATTTTATAACAAACAGTTATTTCTAGGTACAAAATAATATCAGGGTTGAAATTTTAGTGGCCCTACAAATTAAAATTTTCTTCTTTTGTCAAAAAATAAAATAAAATCAAGGTACAGCCTGTTGTCTGTATATTATCCATCAGGTTGACCTAGTCATATTTTATTTTGTTCACACACTGGTTTATTCGCGTTCACACTTCCCCAGCTCCCCAATCCCACTGCAGAAGAAATTTCCAGATTTCTCTCGGACAGAAGGCCCTGCGCTTGATTACAAACTACCATTTATGTCCAAAGTAGCAATGTAGCATCTATGCCGTTCTTTTAATTAACGGTTACATTTTAATATTTCTCAGAATCATTTTGATATATGTAATATTATATATTAAGTAAAAACGACGTATCATATTTAAATAATTAATAAATTGAATTATGTATCCAATCATTATCTAGATGAGTTTAGACAGTGCTTTAGAAATTTACAAAAATATCTTAACCAATTAAAAATATTACAATTGTACATAAGTCATTATCTTATTGATGTCTGACAAAGATTATATCAAGATCATTATGATGAATATCATTCTTTTGTGATTAATTGTAAAAAAATCATCACTAGATACAAGAAGCTGTAATTAATGATTTCTTAAAAAAAATCAAGTATAAGTTATCGCCTCAAAGAATAAGTTAAGATGAAATGTGTTTAGTTAAGTGAAATGAAATAAAAGGCAATGAAAACTGTAAATTTGAGGGGAAAATAGGTTCTAGATATCAACTAATCTACTGATCAATTTGCCCCATTTATTAGATTTTCTTCAAGTCAAGTTGCATCATAAGTCAACTGATCCGGCTAACCGAGTCAATAAAAATGACGATTCCATTAGTTTATGAAACGTCGCAGATACTGTTTGATCAAAGCTAATCATGATTGTTAATTAGTGTTGAACCTTCTTTGTTCGATAGGACCAATAACACATGCATGCGTGGTCATATTTTAGTTTCTAGGAAATTTTACGTCTACTTAATTTCTTGACTTTTGATTTAAATTTAGTCCTGAATTTACCGACGTTCTCAATTTCGTCAGCGATATCACTTTAAATATTGAGATTTACAGTGAAAAGACTACCTGCTGCACGTAATATAGGCTTGAAGTCGTAGATAATCCGGATAGATTTCGATATCAATGGCTTTTCTCCTTGAAAATGCTTGAGAAACTAAAAAACAATTTTATTCAAGATTGATGTCGGGAATCAACGATTATGAAATATCATAAGGATTGTTAAAGTATAGGCTAATTTGACAAAATATTTTACTAAAAGCAATGGTTAAATAAAATTTTAATACAGATAAATGGAATACAATCATCATTGTAATCAAAAATATAAAGCATATGAAACACTACGTTGATCTGTGTTATTCAAATTATAAATATCTGAAAATATAAAATCAACCACTCAAATAATGGATTTAGTAATAAAGTACTATATGTTAGATTTTACACATAGATCGAAAAGATTACATTTATCTATATCAAAAGTGAAACTATTATTTTCGAAGCATGTCGAGGTAACACTGATTTGATCGAATTGAATCATCCATAAATACGATTGTATAATATTTGAGAAAGACTATAAGGATTTTTGAGAAAACGATAAAATAAAAGACTTTTTTTTGATAACTATACGTTTCAGCGACATAATTGAATATATGAATCTTACAATTATTCTAATCTGACCCTACTCTACTCATCCGTACGTCAAGTGCCTGAGGTCCTCACTATCGTTTTGAGTGGAGTAAAGCTCCCACTTGATACACCAACTGATACACTTTGCTGCGTCGCACTTCATACGTCACTTGATGCAGCTCCCGTCACTCATTTGAGCACGTCTCTTGCAGATGTGAAGGGAATGGAGACTTAGAGATTAATTAGAAGAAATCCTTGAGGGCTAATTGGGGGAGAGAAATTTCATCCCTGCACGAAGCAAGGGCTCTAACTAAATGGGTTATGTCATTTGAGTAAGATTTATTAATTTACTCAGTATATTGTCACTATTAATTATAGTAAAAATTAATTATCATTTATAACACTTGATGGAGGGACTTAGTTTATTATGCTTGAGGAGTGAGGATGGATGTAGAATTTGATCAATAAATTTGTGGCGGTGGAGTTGGTATTTGTAATATGCTATAATATTAATAGCCATACATGGTGCGCATGTCACCCCCGTGCTATTTTATTATTATTAATTTAAGTTTTACGTGCTTATATTATCTTTAGTTGACCTCCCTGTGGTTGACATAGTTTTATATTTAGTTAGGAATTATAAAATGCAACTTTGGATAAATAATAATCCAAAGGTCACGTTCATCTAGTAGGCGTCGACGGATCATTTTGAGCCCCATATACCTTTACATTTATAAAGTTGAAAGGTCATATATATTAGTGTCTTGTAAGATAGATTTTTTTGTCACTTAGAAGAAATAAAATATAACACAGAGAGAATAAGTTAAAATACCATACATAAACTAATTGAACTAATTCCAAACACCAAATTGCACGTTAGTTAGGCTTAGTTGCTGATTTGCCAATGGTTCAATAACGTGAGGATAATGTTAAACAGAAACCATCAACAAAATTTAGGGGGTGTTCGGTTGGTGGGAATTTTGAGAGTTTGGACTTTGATCAGGATTTTGAGAGTCTTAAATTTTGTTTGAGATTTTGTAAGTTTAGATTTGTTCAACCTTGTTTGGTTGGTTTGAAATTTTGTAAGTGTGAAAAAAAAAATCTTGTTTGGTTGGAGTGAATTTTGGAAGTTTATAATAAAAACCTTGTTTTAGACTTTGCATTTTCCAAAAACTGGACTTTGTAAGTTACAATTTGGATTTTGTAAGGCAAAACCTAGATTTTCCAAAAAAAAACGAACCAAACAAAAACTACAAAACTGGATTTGGAAAGTTCAAGTTTTGCAAAGTGTTACCCAACCAAATGCATCCTTTTATATACTCCATCCGTCCCGATCAAAATTGCACATTTTTCTTTTATGACAATATTACTTTCTCCACTCATTTCACTCAATTTCTTCTTAAATTCAATTTCCACCACACACTTCTCAATTCATAATTCAACTTTCATTTTTTCACTCTTCCTTATTATCAATGGAGGGAGTATTGATAAATGTTCATGTATATTATAGAATTGTGTTAAATGAATGATATTTATACTAAAGTCGATTTATAAATATTGCTACGACCTATCCCCATTTTGTACGTACATCAGATATTGGAACACTTATCTTCTACACCACACATTATGATAGGAAATTAAACGGTGTAATCAGAATGAGATAGAAAATGATAGGAAAACGACAAACCTACAGTCGTTAGGAAATTGAGTCGTGGACTTAAGAAGTAAACCTAAAATCAAAATGCCACGTAGCAGCCTCACCCCACACACACGTCACGTTCACATCTAAATTAAAACAAAACGTGAGTCGCATTTTGATACCCTAGGGCCGACATGCACCCGATCATGCCCCATCTAAACTCTTCTGCACTGTATATATATTATAGTACATGTCTAACACCAATCTGAAGTCCACTCTTCAGTCTACTTCCTCGATCTCCATTTTCCGGTTGCTTTTACCCGCCGGCGATGATGAGCTTCAGCCTGTTGCTTTCCCCGACGGGCATTTTCTGCGTTCTAAACCTAGTCATAGGAACCATTTTCGTCACTTCTCAACTTAAGCAACAAAAAAACAGAGGAGCTCAACCTCATCACGATCACTTCTCCGGCCATTCGCCGCCGAATCTCGCGCGGCCTCCGTCGTTTCTCGAGCGAGTCAGGTCGATTAACTTCTCATCCTATGGCCAGCACGAGCACGAGCACCAACCTCAGCCGTTCGCCGGTCAAGATGCGGTCAACTCACCGGCGCGGCCGCCATCATTTCTCGAGCGAGTTAGGTCAATTAACTTTTCATCCTACGGCCAGCATGAAGACGAGCACCAAGCTCAGCCGTTCGCCGATCAAGATGCGGTCAACGCACCGGCGCGGCCGCCGTCGCTTATCGAGAGAGTAAGATCCTTCAAATTCTCATCCTACGGCCAGGATGAAGACGAACAACAACCTGAGCCGTTCGCCAGTCAAGATGCGGTCAACGCACCGGCGCCACCGCAGCTATCGCGGCCGCCGTCGTTTATCGAGAGAGTAAGATCCTTCAAATTCTCGTCGATCCACTCCGTCCAACCCGACCCGGTTCACCACGCCGTGGACCGGCGAGAAGTGGAGCAGATGGCCGATATGCATATTGTTGAACCGGTGGCGCCGGCGAAGATGAAGAAGTCGGCGAGCGAGAAGGCGATGGCGGTGAGCGAGGCGGAGGCGATTAAGCAGAGGAGCGGGAGCTTGACTGCCAGGGCGGCGCCGGCGGCGGAGGAGGACGACGGCGTTGATGAGAAAGCTAACGATTTCATAAACCGTTTCAGGCAGCAGCTGAAGCTGCAGAGGATGGATTCCATCTTGAGGTACAGAGAGATGTTGAACAGAGGGGCCAGTAGGTAGTTAAGCAAACCTTTGGACACTGATTTTCTCCTGCCGGCCCCCTTTCATTCATGAGTGAATCAGAATTGAGAGCAGAGAAATATTTTATCGTTTACCAGGATTTTGTCCACGTTGTTGTTGTAAGTTTGTCAGTGTTCATTTGATAAACAAAATCGATCCCGTGATCTTCAATGTCAGGAAAAGATAAATGAGCAAAATGATTTTTTGAAAAAGCAACTCACCTTGCAAATCGTTCTCTAAAAAATGATTCTTTATTTGCAAATGTGGTACACTAACTATCTAAAATTCTCATATTTAGGGTACCTAAACTATTTTTGCTTTAATTTACATACCCAAAATCCAAAATCCTAACTTGTAGGGATTGAAAATCCAAAATCCCTTAGGGCAAGTCCTACATATTCCCTAAATACTCCTCTATTATAGGGATTGAAATTGTACTCCGTTAAATTATCTCAACAACTCCAACAATTAATACATTTTAGGGAATGTAAATATTATAACATTAATACATTTTTATTTATCAAAAATAACTCCAAGTTCGGTTTCTCTGTCCGACTCCGCCACGACGCCACCCTCATACCCAGAAACCTTTGACTTCGCCCCATCCCTCTCTGTCCGGCTCCGCCACAGCGCCACCCTCATACTCAGAAATCTTTGACTTCGTCCCATCCCTTTTTCTGCCCGACTCCACCCTATCATCGCTGATACCCATCCTCCCAATCGATCGTCGTCTGCCCATTGACGCCACCATCTTGCCAACCAGTCGACCTCCGCTCCATTTCCGGCGAACTCGAACACAGGCACGTCGGTGCAAACGAGGATTGTTGTCATTTTTGTCACTTTTTTGGGCAATTTTTATAATTTTGACGTTCACTCCCTGTATCAATGAAACGAAATTGTTTCTCCCCCTTAAACATATTTTTCCTTTCTTTCTTCTTCGTCATTCTATGGATCTCCACCAACTTGTTAATTCTTTCTATATGAAACTTATAATAAGAATTTTTGACACTTTTTGTCACTTTGTTAGGCTTATTTTTGTTATTTCAATGTTTATCCCGATACAAGTGAAACGACGTCATTTCTCCTTTTAAATTTACTTCCCTTTTTTTTCTTCGTCTTTCTACGAGTCTCAGTTGACTGCATTTACTGTTTGTCCCTGAAATGATTTTTTATTCTATCTGGGTTTTCATTGGGGATTTTTCTAATTTAATTTTTGATTCGATTTGAATTTTGTGTCCTTGGGTGAATTTGACTGTACATTCGAAATTGTTTGAATTATTTTACGGGAAATCTCTATCTCTATTTCAACAGGAGCAAACCGGTGGAATGAGAATCTTACCTACATCAGGATGGCCTATCTCACCGGCTGTTACACATCCCTAGAGGTTCAGTAGGTGGGGTAAGGCGTCATAGTTAATTTCTTCCAGCGATTCTCCTCGACTAAAACAGAGTATATCTATCGGCCTCGGTGTTGAGATTGATTATTATGCAGTTTGGTTTGCCTGTGGAACATAAATTATTTTCATATTTAATATTTTGGGTTTTGCGAAATTGAAGCAAATGACCCTCTGTCCCTCTATCTGATAAAAATGCGGTAAGACTATAGAAGTGCATTGTGAATTCCAGTGCATTGTGAATTCCAGGTAACAGTCACTGGAAACCCAAGGTTCAAGACACGTCCTTTATTCACTCAAAACTCTTCAAAATATGGATGAAAACTAGTATAGCCATGCAAATAACACAAGTAGCACATAGGCATGACAACCCCAAAACTTTATAGATATATTCTATAAAGTTTTGAAGAGTGAGAACACTCACCTGCTTACAACACTAATTCCAATCCTAGTTGATGTTCCATATCTGCTTAAAAATAAATTCCAAAACATCAGCTTTTGTTGGACAAGCTTTCTTATTTCTTACTTCCTTAACTAACTTTTAATGAATCTTAATCCTAATATAAAGTTCAAGATTTTAGGATCTCATATATGAGACATAAACAAAAGAGAGCTAGAATATTCCAGTACATGATGTAGCAACAAAACAGATTTTCGATTAATTCATGCTAATTCTTAAACCTAGACTAATATTATCGTCAACAATATTATAAGAAGAATCAAATTTATATAAATCAAAGGCACGGTGTGAAAAATGTGTTCATCATAAAATATTTTCAATACATAGTTAAGTCACCAATGCATAATTCCTTCACCCTTTTCTCTTAGTAACATTTTAATTTCCTTGATCTGTTATGTATCTATATAGTCCAGAGTTTGAGGTTTACAAATGTGCAATAATTATCCAAACCCGAGTTATAGTCTCTAAGTTATGAATGTAGCAAGTTAGAATAGTTGAAAGCCATTTTCCACAATATTCCGGGTATAAATTATGGTTCAATTCCTCCTTGTGTCATTCATAAAATCAGTCCATGTCATATTTGTAACAAGAATTCAAAGTCAAAGATCAAAAACCCGATAAACACCACATAGATCAGTAAAATATGTTAAGAACCGAGTACTTATAACTCTGAAAACTGGATTTGCAGCTGTAACTTCACAGCTACTTTAATTACTGATTATAGAGAACCAAAAAGGGAGTAATTATAGAGATAAAGATTCATTCACAAAAGGCAAGATTATTCTTCATTTTCAAAGCAAACTCATTGAACAAAATCAAAATAAACAAAGCCTTCAAAAGAACCAACTGTGCTCAATTCAAACAGTACAAACTATAACTGAAACCATGTTCAAAAAACCATCTTCCGGGCTCAAACATATTTTTTTCAAACCAAAAAAACATCAGCTTGTAGATTCAAGAAATTTACAGCTTTTCAATTACAACTTTTCAAAATTGTTTGCAAAGCTGGTTCACTGCTCTGTGCAGATGACAAAGGAGGAAGTTTGACCATAGCAACAAACTCTTCAAAATAACAAAAAAGGTAATCTCAGAGCCACAAAGCAATCATTCACAATAAAGCCAATAGCATACCTCGTAGTCGAGGAACATCCAAGGACAGCCTTCATCAGAAGCATGTTCGTTGCAATCAGCAACCGTCTCAAACCTGTTGAAACAGGTGAGACACTCAACAGGCTGCTCCCAATCCTTGAAGATAGTCTTATTAGCATGTTCCTCCCCCTAATGCGTCTTAACTTCATCGCACTCTTTCCATGTATACTCGCACCATATGCATCTGAGCAGGTATTTTTGGAGTGGGTGGAGTGGGTGGAGTGGGTGGAGTGACTGGAGAGGGAGTCCTTTTCCTGAAGTGGTCAAGATACTGAACATAGGAGAAAAGAGAAACATATTAGGAGATGCAATCGAAATCAAGTTAATAAAACAGATTAGGAGATGCACAAAGGATTAGTCGAATCCATAAATTAAACATAACTAAACAGTAACATGTATCAGCACCTGTATAGAAAAACACTAAACACCAAATCTCATCTGAAAATAAACAAATAGGGTTCTTCATATCTAAACAGTAATTGTTACTCAAAAGAGAAGCACTCATAGATAAAAGGGACAGGAAAGAAAGCCAAAGGTAACAGAATAATATCTCAAAGATTAACCAAAATCCAATTATTTTAATTAAAATGGCCAGGAAAAGAGGATTATCTCAACTGACACAAAATGATATCTCAACTTTAACTGAACCAATCCTTCAGGCCTCAAACAAGCTTTTTTTTCACAACAAAACATAAATGAAGACCAAAGGTAACAGTCACCACTGGAAACCCAAGGAGAACCAAAAAGGGAGTAATCATAGAGATAAAGATTCATTCACAAAAGGCAAGATTATTTTTCATTTTCAAAGCAAACTCATTGAACAAAATCAAAATAAACAAAGCCTTCAAAAGAACCAACTAGGGATGATACTCACCCAGTGAACTTGGGAGCTGTGATAGTAGCGCCCAGTACCTGCTTACCGAGATTAACAATCAAAGATCAAACATCCACTTTTAACTGCCTATTCCAGGTTAATCCAACTTTAAAAACATCTACTAGTGAAACCATCTAACATCACCCAGAATACTACTTGTGAAACCATTACCTAGAATTCTCCCATTACCCAGAGTCTTTGTTCTTAATACCACAGTTCATAAATCAAATCAAAATCAATCAGTCAAAGAAGGACTCGAAATAAGATAACTTACAGTCAAATCAGTAGATCCAGAGACGGCGTTCGTCAAAGCCTTGGAGGATCCGGCGGCGGAAGCAGAGTAGCCCTTTAGAAAATAATATAAACTTTAATATAAGCATTCGATCAATTTTAATGGGTACGCGATCATACGCTGAACAGATCTTAATCATACCTTGGAAGACATCGCGGCGGCAAAACAAGGTTAAAAGAAAATACATTTTCTTGTATGACAGATGATCAAAATACATATGCATCATCGGTTTTGAACATAACTTAGTTTATTGATTATGATTTTGCATATCTGGAATAGTGAGGAATGAGAGGATCTTTTAGATGATTTAGTTTGTTCTTTTATGGCTATACAACTATGAGCTATAATGGTTATACTAATTCCATTAAATCATCTATTACAATGCCTAAACATTGAAGTTGACTTCCTACTCTACTATTTGTTATTCAAAACAGGTTTGTATGCATAATATCATGCCCAAGGCCTATATATTTATAAATGCATTGCTAAGACGGATATTGATAGTCACAAAATTAAATTCTTTGTTTGATTGATTTATAATTTCGGGACTATATAGAAAGGCATAGTGATTGAATGAACTGGTCAATATGAAGATAGTGAGATACTTTTTGGATTGTATATAACTTAAGCTTTACAAAAACAATGCTTTTTCTGGGATAAATATGAATTCGATCCATTTATTATTGAGATTTTTATTTATACTTTAATTCAATAGATTTCAATTTTATAAGAAGTGAAGAATGAATTTGGGAGAGCTAGGACTAGAACTATTGTTAAGTTGGTCTGCTGCTAATCCACATAATACGTTAGGGTCTATTTGACATTTTTTATGGTAATTATCTTAGAATGCAGTCCGATCTAAACCTTTGGCTTTCCCTTTTTAAGTATGGAGGGAGCGGGAATTTTCTTACCCCTCTATAGGAGACTGAGAATTTGTTTTGGCGATGGACTGTGCGATTATGCGCCTTGTGTTGTAACCATCGACCCCCAGTATTGGACCCCATGTCCATCACTTCTTCTTTGAACTCGACAAACTTAGACCATGTGTACGATTTTTCAAAGTATTCTTCAAAAGGGTGTTTTGATTGACCTGACTTCAAATGTTTACTGCCTTCAAACAATTCTGCTCATCCTCTTCAATCCTCTTACGAACAGCCATTCCATACTTCTCACAAAACAAGTTTAGTGTCGTGTCCATGTTGACATATCCCTCGAGGAAATTGTTCATTCCCTCGCTCCTTTGAGTGCTAGACATCCCTGCCCAAAACTCATGCTTGAAATAATTGGCATCCATTTTTGCCTGTCTTCAAACATCCTTGGTACCCATGATACTTGTTCAACTATAACTTTTCAGCCCATTCTACCCATTTTTCTTCAAACTCAGGAACGGTGAATGAGTCATGGAGCAAGTCTTTCATCTGTTGCGAAATCTTTGGCCAGACTGGCAAAACTCCAAGGCGCTTCTTGGCATTTTTTTCGAACGTGCCAAATGCACCCTTGTTGGCGCGTGTTCGGAAAATAGTCTTTATTGCATTTCTCGTGCATAAGAAAAACAACAGTCCTATAATCAAGTATACACCACAAAACACATTGCTGATCATCAGTTTGTATCCGTCAGCAACACAAACATAATTAATTACAAGGTGGGTTGTTCAAACATGTAAATTAAAGTTCTTCAACACCAATTGCATAAGAAAAGATTAGGTCAGAAATAATAGATTAGGTCACAAGGTTTACTAATTGCGGTATCTTGATCGGTAAGCATTCATATCGAGTCCTTTCCCATAAATTTTCTCCAGACCTTGAGCAACCATACAAAATTCTCTTCAACCGAACTTCCAAGTAGTGCAAACCCAAGGAGTGAGAATTTCTCATGATGATTCACAGCGACAAAAGGTACAAATGGCATTCTATATCTTATGCACATGAATGTTGTGTTAAATGATACATAGTCCCCAAATACTTTGAATGCCTCTATATATCTACCATCTGCCCAGAAAACATTCTTCAGCTTGTACTTGTCATCCGCATCATACTCATAAAAAAAGTTTGGTTATTCCTCCTTCATTTTCTTAAAGTGTGTTTCCATTGCAAGGAAATCTCCAGTTCTCATTGGTTGCCAGTATTTGTGATGGATAAAGTTTCTCATATACGTATCCGTAAATGGAACTTTATCGTATGCTTAGTGCTTCTGAACAAACACATGGTAAATCTGATGAATTGGAATCCCGGATTAATTCATCTCAACCACCCTCTTAGCATCTTCTGGAGGTATGGTTCTATACCTTGCCAAAAATTAACCATTTCGTGTTTCAGTAGTATGATTGTGCAGAGAAGCAACTTTAGTTATGCGCCATAACTCATCGACCTTCGGGTTTCGATTTGCATTCACCAGCCACATACAATTAGTCTTGCAAGTTTGAGGACAGTCCTCAAGATTCATTGCAGCTACCTTGTATGTACCATACTTCTTACACACCATTCGACACTTATTGTGATCAATGTAATCAGTACAGTTACAACGCAAACCTGGTTCAAGGGGCCTCATCACAGATTTCTCACCCTTGGGCAAATCAATAAACGTACATGTTGCCTTGAATCCCTTGGACTGAGAATACCTTTGAACGTATGCAATAAAATCCTCAACCACTTCGAATTCCATTCCAACGGTAGGCATTTCAACGTCCAAAACTTTACCATCCCCTTCGTCAGAAATCTCAGTACCATCCAACATCCTCTTTATCAGAGGGCCACCACAAACACCTACTCCATCACCTACAGCAACTTCCTCCTCATCTCCCAAACCATCTTCGTCCCCATACCCCATACCAGCCTCTCTTTCTCCCGAATCATCTTCGTCCCTGTATCACAGACCATCCTCTCAATCTCCTACACCTTCTTCGTTACTACTATCAATAACAATAGCTGCATTCACATTGCTACCGCCAACAGCTTCAATAGTATTGGAATTCCAGTTATCAAACATCCCGCTATCTATAAATTCAAACACAAAAACTAAGCACAAGAAAATATTTCTCATTATATCAAACATGATCAGATCCTCACAATTTTGAGATACTTACCCATCAGTTCTGCGTCGATACACAGTATGAACAAACTGCACTTTGAAAATACACGATACAAGCAAAAACTGCCGAATCCGTCGCCCGATAATAATTCCTGTTAAAAGAAAAAAACTTCAGGGCACCCTTGCCGATGAAAATTCACGATTCCCACTGAACTTTCGGCCTTTCTCGCCAATGAAAAATCACGATTACAGTCAAATTGACGGCCTTTTGAGACGATGATTACAGCTCAAATTGCCGGCCTACTCACAGATAACACTTCCCGATTAATGCTCAAATTGCCGATGACAATTACTAATTATAGGTGCAACATGCCGGCCATCCTCGCGATGACATTTCACGATTCCAGCGGAACTGCCGACCTTTCTCGCCGATGAAAAATTTCAATTTTAGGTCGAATTACCCGTCTTTCTCGCAGATAACACTTCCCGATTAAAGCTCTAATTGCCCGCCTTTTTCGACGGTGACAATTCCAAACTTAAGCAAAAAAATATCAACCAAAACATGCCGGCCTCTGTTGCCTCTGTTTAACCCCTCTGTCCCACCAACGTTTTTAACCCCTCCGACAAGCCTATAACTTTGAAACGGATCGTTTCACTCAACTACTTGCAACTCACGTCCTCTCCCAATAACATATCGCCACGTAATGTGGGGAGTCCTACCCCATGGCTTGAAAATGTTTTTCCGAATGAAAAATGAAGAGTCCAGAAGTTTCACGATGATTTAGTTGGCTATTTTGTAGAAGTTACTATATTTAAACATACTGATGTTTAACCACTTGCTACAACAGAATCAGAAACCGAGCAACAATCATGGTGTTGAAGTACAACTCGTGTGCTATCAATGAAGATATTCCAAGTTGCAAAGAAGATATTTGAAGATATTCAAGTCCAGATCTGATTAGCTTAGGAATATATTATAGAATTGTATTTTAGTTAGAATTAGTCTCAAATAAGGAAATGTTATATTTCCTATAGTTTAGCTATAGAAGTAGAATATAGCAAGGAGACTAATTACAGCTGTGATTAGTAGATGAAAAGATCAGTATTACCGTGGTTGAAAGACCGAGAAGATCAACACAGCAGCACATCATGGAACTATAAATAGAGACACAAGCTGCGAGAAGAAGTATCCATCTTGAGTGAAAGTATTCTGCACTACAGAATAGCTTTACGTTTTGGAGCAGCGTTGAGTCAAGGAATTCAGCTGGCCTTTGTCTTCACCAGAGTTTGAAACCACAATGCCTTAATACCTCGGGAGAGGTGGTCAAAATAGCAGCGAGGAGTTGCTGATTGGTTGTGAGGGGAGCTCACAGATTCACGTGGAAAGATAAGTCAATAGATAGTTTATAGTCTGTGAACTGTGTAACTATATATATATATATATATATATATATATAGATTTGATTATATAGTGGATGAGTTTCAGACTGGGCAATGCCCCGTAAATGTAGGTGTGATTACACCGAACTGCGTAAACAAATTGTGTGTTCTTTACTTTATTGTTTAAACTCTGTTGCATGTTTAAACATATTTGAGCAAGTAGATATATCGTATAGGAACACACATATTGTGATCGATAGTAATTTCAAAAAAAAATGGCGAAATAATAAAAGTTAATAATAAAATGGGTGACGATGAAGCTTTGAAGATCCGTGCTTTTACATATATTTAAGGACTAAAGATCAATACTACTGTTAGAATCCTGATTTTTTTGTTCATAGTTTTCTTGTCTTTTGATCAATACTATCGTCCTCCGGCGCCGTTTTCCGGCGGTTTTCTACTAGTGACTTAATGATTATAGTCTTCAAATCTTATTTCACCAAAACAACCTCTTCTCCACACATTGATGACTATCACGATTTACACCTCCTAAATCTCACAAATCTCACTGTGTTTGGAGTATTCATAATTATAGAATGATGTCATGTTATCTACAGAATTGTTATTAATTTTCATGATGAACTACAACAGTTTTAATATTTTATATTGTTAAAAAATTCACATCTAATATATAATATTCATAAAAATGGCAAAATAATACTTTATTATATGTTGAATAAAATAAAAGCACTAATCATTCCTAAATAATTTGATAGGTTAACCAAAAATTCCTTAACTATTCAAATTGGTTAATTGACGTTTCTTTAAAAAAATCGGCTTCAATTCGATTTGTTTTTCGTCTTTTCTCTCACGTGCTCTGCGGACGAGCAAACGAAAATGGAGTTTATCTTAAAAAAAACAAAGTCAAGCACTGGATCTATATTGGATCGTGCATGCAGTGGCCCGGGCTAAAAAGAGGATTTTAATTCTTTTTTGATCGATTTTAGAACGAAGAAATCGATTTGTAATCTCTATTTCTTCTAGGATTGAAAAATTCTAAAGTGCCTTAAAATAAACAGTACCGCATGCACACACAATGAACGATATAACACGCACGATTTAAGTTTCCATCTGAATCTCTGAGAGCGTCCAATATCTTAATGGTAGTATTTATAATTATTAATTAAAGAAGAAATTCGACAAAATGTTTCAAATAAAACATGATCAAATTGAGCAAACAACAATATGGCATATCGAACTCGAGGAGCGAGGGCTCCCAGGAAGAAACGAGGAAGACCCAGCAAAGGGAGACAGCAATAGAAAGCAACAGAGGGGGAGGACGAGGTGGCGTAGGAGCCGGATGCTAAAGCTATGGAGTAAGGGGGAGATGGAATCTTAATTTTAAGATTCAACATCTAAAGTGGATAATATTTGGACTTTCATTAAATTTAGCTGTTAGATCTATTAATTTCAAGAGTATGTTTGTAATTTTCATGATTAATAAAAGATTATTGGATAGAGTAGTTGTTAGAAATCATAATGTAGCTAAAAACTTTATGACAGAGAGTAACTGTTGGGCATGTTTTAAAAGTACTGTACCAAAACAGCACAACTAAACCAAAATCAAACTACGTGCATCAAATTACGATAATTATATAATACATTTAAACAAAGTGAATTTAATTGAAGTAGTGCACCGCAAATTATTACATACAACGCCGATACATACCCCAAGTGTATTTTAAAATGTGAAGATGTGCATTTAAATAAGAATAATTGTGCATTTACATTTTTATTACTATAAATAATATATAGACAATTGTTAGTACATATTAAGGTGAGATACACACATAATAGAGATGGGGGCACGCACACCCGTTCTACCATATAAGAACCGGTAGTGCACCATAAACGCACTAAAAAATTGCACCCATACAGCCCCATAAAATTGCTACACTATTGCAGCTGCTCAATAGTGTGACAATAACAAATAACAAACTATATAGCTGCAGCAGTTTATTCGGCGCGTGTAGTACATTGCTCTACATTTGCACAGGCATGCATTGGCAGTTTAATAAGTGTGACAATTAGAATTATCAAACTAGCCGCGCATGCAGCGGTTTATTCGGCCAGAGCTACAATCTCATTTATGAACCAAACAATTCCTTCACACTATATGTATCGACCAAATATTCAGCTTTTTCAAACTCAAAACCGATCTGGCAGTAGTCTCAGGAAACCTCATGGCCGCAGACTTCAAATCAATTCCGATTATAGGTAATTATAACTGATCATCAGCACAAACACAATCACGCACGTGTAAGTTAATTAAGGACCTGTTTGATTATTGTGATATAAAACCTGTAAAGACTGTTTGCAGATGTAAGTCCTCTATTGGAGAAATGGGATGATCCAAACATGGCTCAGGATGAAGGCGTCGCCCAAGTTGTTTTCCAGCTGGACAGGGCTTGTAGGGAAGCTGGATGCTTTTATGTGGTTGGTACCTTGATCACCAATTCCAGTAGTTTACTATTTATGTTTATATATATATGTTTCTAATTCTGGCAATGGGGGATTTCAGAAGGGCCATAACATCCCTGATTCCCTTCTGAACGAGGTTCGAGTAGTAGCACGTCAGTTTTTCCATCTGCCCCTGGAACATAAGTTGAAGATCAATTTGTCTCCGGCCACCGGTTACAGGTGCAGTCCATAATATATATTCACCGAGTCTGTCATATTCAGAACGTATAGAGTACAATATATAAGTTGAGATCGTACAATTAATGAAACTAATCCGTCATATACCATGAAAGAGTGATAATTAGAGTATAATGATTAGACACGCCATGGTAGGTGTCTCTCATATATATCACATTGATCAATAGAGTGCAATAGGTTGAGATACAATGAAATCTAGGGTATGTTTGGCAGAATTTTTCATATTCTGATGTGCTTTAAATCACAGGAGTGTTTAGTATTTGGTATTTTTGACCGCTAAGCAGAAGCTATTTTTGACCCAAAAATCCCTTAAAAGCAGAAACCAAAAGCACCCCAACTTTTTTTTAAAAGCACTAAAACACCCTAATCCGAGCTAAATATGCACACTTCACACACACACACACATAATATTGAGGATATCACACAGTTCTGCATTTTCATCTGTTCAGACGTTTTGATTGCAGAGGGTATCAGCAGATTGGTGTAAATGTAACCAAAGGAGTGCTTGATAGGCATGAAGCAGTTGATGTAATGTTCTTTCCTTAGTTATACTATTCCTTGCGGTTATTAAGCCAAATTTATGAAACCATGCTTGTATGGATGGCAGTTCTATAAAGAAGTCAAACCAGGAACGTATGGGACTCTTGGTGAACCCTTACAAGGTTCTAATAGATGGTAATGATTATTTTAATTTCTTGATGATTCATTTCTGGCACTAATTTTGCTCATCATCACCTTATATAAATGTATACAAAGGCCAAGTCATCCGCCAAATTTCCAGAAATTGAATGAAGAGTATATCAATCTTTGCACAGGTGCTTTTAAACATAATTTTTCATTCCATATATTAAACTGGATCATATATATATCTGCTAAACAATCACTGATGTATATAAGGTCTGTCAAGGAGCATAATGCGAGGGATCGCAGTAGCTTTGGGTGCCTCGCCTGTTGAGTTGGAAGGAGAAATAGCTGGAGATCCTTTCTGGGTTCTGGGTGCTTCGAATCATCGGATACCCACCTGCTTCTTGTTCAAATGGTAGCCCAAAAATTTCTAAAAATGCTTTTGGGGTGTGAGTGATCTTGCTCTCAACTTGTCATCTTTCCCGTTTGTTTTTGTTTACCTGAGATTCTGATGCCATCTTCTCCTCCGCTGTGCAGTGGACCTCATACTGACTATGGTAAACAAAATTTCAGTCCCTGGCTAGCTATTTGCAGGCTATTTTTGCAGTTGTATTATTTTTGAGAAAGACAAATGTGTCATCTTGCCAGCAGCAGCAATTTAAAATTAATTAACTAACAAGGACAATCTTATTAAAATAAAGACTGCATAAATAAATAAATAAACTTACAAATAACAATCCCGTTAATTATTTTGTGAAATCTTGAATTTCTCTGTCAATATAATTATTCAGTGCTCATTATTTTACACCAGGTTTGCTGTCGTTGATCAATCAAGGCCACGATATCCCTGCTCTTGAGGTAAATAAAAGTTTTGATAAAATGTCTTATACTATCATCACAAAGCCTCACTCAAGAATATCTATATTTTTTAGGTTAGAAACAAGTCCGGTGACTGGATATCTGCGCCACCCATCCCTGGAACGTTAGTGTGCAATATTGGCGACATGTTGAAGGTACACAAAAAAAAATTTAGAACTTGAATTTTTAAGATTAATTAAATATATAAACGTTTTAATAAATCACCTCCGATCTTACTGATGTGTGATATTTTCGTAAACTAGTTTATCATAAAAGTATTGGGTCATATTTTATCAAATGAAGTCCTCGAGTTAGAAATTGACAAGCATTATTCTTGAAAGTTCTATCAAATCATTATCTTATGATTTTAAAAGCTGTTCATGTGATTTAGGCTAAACCGTTAAATGATGTTTAAATATATATGAACATGCATGCATGCACTTTGATGTTTTAACATGAATATATAGAATATAACAATTGTTTGACGATGTTTGGTAATAAAACACGTACGTGACAATATATACGTGTTTTGGGAAAACATGTATACTAGTAAAATCTATAATTAATCATTATCAGAATATTAGTTTTCATGATCATCACAGTATTCACATTTTCTCAATATCAGCAAAGTTTCAACAATACTTTTTACACAAATATGCATATTACACAAATATTCATATTAGATAAAACAAATTCTTACACAAAAGCAAGAATAACATATAAGTAGAATATGTTATACCGATCGTTTTCATTTATATTAATCATTTTCGAATATGTTATATATTAATTCTGACTGATTCCACATGAATTTGTAGATACTATCTAATGGGATTTATGAATCCACGCTGCATCGGGTGATCAATAACTCTCCAACCTATCGCGTGTGCGTTGGGTATTTCCATGAGGTAAATTTATATCTAGTTTTTACATTCTATTCTATGCCAGTGAGATAAAAACAGTTGGTAAATAAGGCAAATCATTCCACAGACGAACTATGAGGCTGCTGTAGAACCACTGACTGCATGCGTACAGCAGACTGGCGGAACGAAGAAGTTTGAACGAGCTGTGGTTTATGGTCAACATTTGGTCAGTAAGGTTCAGAAAAATTTTATATTCCCTGAAGACGTAAACATTTAACTTGAATATGATCATTTGCTGGTCATAAATTCTATGATGTATTAATTATTCTCCACGGAATAAGAAAATAAATATAACATGAATATTATATATAATAGAATAGAGTTATAATCAATTTTCTGTTATGCTTTGCGTATATGTATCATACGAAAGATGCAAATTTAGAAGTTCTTTATGTTACCCTACAAATATAAATATTGTACATTTTTGGTGGAATAACGTTATATCTACTTCAATTTCATCCCAATTTGTTCTTTTCAACTGATATTATAACATCCATGCATGCGGCTGATTCATCATCCAAATAATTTTACCAACTGCGACATTTTACATTCCAATTTAACAGAGCCTAAGTGAATATTAATTAAAATAACGATGAGACACTAATGATCTACATCACAAATAGTATGGAAAAAAACACTAATAATTTAACAAGTCCTGATCACCTTGAAGTTATTGGGGGTGTCATGTCTTTCCCATATTTGCCCTTAGCTCAGTAATAATTTGATTTGATAAACTTTAATTTGCACGCACGCTCGCACGCACGCACACTCAAAGCAATGAAATAAATAAAAATTCAGAAACTTTAAAAGGCTAGCCAGCTACTAAAATGGGCATGAAATTTAAATTGATGGAGACCAAATTATCCAGGAAAGCAGAAGAATTTAGTTTCCTGATGAAGATTAATAAAGAGATGATAATTGTTGAATTAGGGAAGGGAGATGAAAACGGGTTTTAGATTGTTGTTGGGAGCAGATGATGCAGGATTCCTGTCAATGAAGGTCGTTGTATCGCATTTGCGGATCACCTGCATCATCTGCATTCACGTCCATTGGTGGGATTAGAGAGCTGGAAGAGGATGAAAATGGATAGGGAGATAACTGGCACATAATAGCATCAGTTACCATCTCGTTTGTACATCTCATTTGTTCAATTTTATGAGATGGCTGCTCTTTTTTGCGGGATATATATTTTTTTTACAAAATTTTAGTTAGATAAAAAAAATCAGTTTTGAACTTCCTTTAATGATTTAATCAAACGAATGAAATTAATTGCACAAATCAAACGAATTGGATGGGCTAAAATTGGGCAATACTCGTGCAGGATTAAATGTAAATCTCTATTAAAATAAAAAGTGACATAAAATAAAAGAAAAAATTTACACTAAACAGGTGTCAAATTGCATATATTCTTTTACCGTGAGATGAATGCATGGATATATACGTACGTGCATCTCCTTTTCAGGACTAATTAATTAATTTTGCACCGGATATCGAAGATATTTACCAATCAAATAGTTCAATCTTCCAGTCAAACGTAATTAAACTTTTTTTGAAATTCTACTTTTTGACTCCTCGTTGCTAGCTGCTTTTCACACTAATCTATAAGCTTAATATTCGTAGCTAATTCTCAAAGTTTGCTAACGTTGACTGTATATTTAAATGGTGAACGTTTGATTTAATATATTACATTTTAAATTAAACGTGTATAAAATTATTAATTATCAGAAATATTTTTCAGACTGTAAAATGTTTTTTTTTCTAATTTAGTCTGGGACAAGATTAATATAATTTAATGCATTCTCACAAATCAACTCATTCAACCACTCCTCTACTCACTTTTTCACATCATAATGTACTATGGAATTAGAGGGGAATACGGTAAGAATTTGAGATGCATGTGTTTTTGATTAAGAGAGAATAGTGAGAATTATATTGAGAATTGTATTTTGTGCATGATGGGATGTTTTTGATTAAGAGAGAATAGCTCAGTCATAATTTTAAATCAGTCTAGATGAGTCATGCATGATGGGATGTATTATATTTCAAACTGACTTGAACACTTAAAAATTATAGAGAATTCATAATTGAATTTCTAAATGATAATTTATGAGTGATTGTAAACAAAAACATAATATAACAAGATCATAATTAATCAAACTGAAAATTGACAAAAAATGTTATGAAATTTCCGAAACCTCACAAAAACATCAAACACAAAACTTGAGTACTTCAAACTGAATCAAAGTGCCGCTAGCAAGAAAATGAAAAGGTATACGAATCAATAACGTCCCCTTTTAACTTCAGCCAGCTCTTTCTTCGCGAGCGCCAGTTTCTTCTTCATAGCCTCCAACTGGGATCGGAGATTCATTTCCACTCCGACGATTCCGCGGACTGGATCTGCCTTCCTCATCCTCGCCGACACAATCAGCGAGTGAACCGCCTCTCTCTTGTCCTCCTCCGCCGGAACCATGTCGAGGAGGGCGATGAGGTTGCACTCGCCGTGGAAGAGGCGGAGGACCACGTAGTCATCGTACATCTCCGCCGGGAAGTAGGGAGCCAGGCGGCAGTTCCGGCCGCAAACCTCATTGTTCCGGTACATGCACGCTGCGCAAACTGGTCCACCTGCCATGTTATGGTCTTGCCGTCGTTGGGTTGGGCTTTGGCCTTTTGATATCTCAACTCTTGGAGTAAACCATATATATAGGGGTTTTAGTCATTAATAACAATCTCTTCGTTACCTTCATCAATTAATGTTTTGACCGGAGGAACTTGCTTTTCCAACTGAACTCTTTCTCAATAATAACAGAAGCACCTACTAGTTCGGATCCTCTGCGCAATATCTCCTACAAAAATCCGCCCCAAAATCATAAACTATGTAGTTGTTGGCCTCTGCATTATTATTATATACACGATGATGATGGTATAGTATTTAGTTAAAAAAATTATGTGTATTTTTAATCAATTATGTCATAAATTTTAATTTAGTTTTACATATTATTTTCTAAAAACTTATCATTATAATCAATAATAATCAAACGCGTTTATTATAAATATATTGTTTGTATTTTTGTAAATAAATAAGATTAAAATGTATATGTCGATTAAAAAATTGTATTTCGATACAATATTTTAATGTAATAAATAACTCAAGTTCGACTATAAAATTAATCCACGTGTTTATGTTTTAAATAATAATAAAAATCTCATAAAAATAAGTAAATTCTACTCGAACTCTGTTTGATGAATTTATTTGTGAAACATCTTGTTTGAACTGAAAATTCAATAAAAACATCAAAATAAAATATCAATTATAATTGTTATAAAAAATTGAATTGCAATCGTATGTTGCACAACTTAATTTTTTAAAACAATTACGATAACAAAATAGAATTTATGAGGATATTCATGCGTAGAAAAAAATTGTCATAAGCAAGGACAAAATTGTTGGAAGTGATTTGGTAAACCTTATTTAACAGCGACATGTAATTTAACATATAACATACCTATACCATATGACAAAAAGACTAAAATTCATTTTCCGTACCTAACATTAATCAGAATGTTAATTTTTGTACCTAACATTTTAAGTGTTCAGATTATATACCTAACATTTTAATATTGTTCCATTGTTGTACCAAACATTCAAAGTGTTCAAAATGTGTACCTAGCATTCCAATATTGTTCAATTTTTGTACCTTACGTTAATTTGAAGATTAAATTATCATTTTTACTATTTTACTAAGGGTATTTTGGTAATTTCACTTTAAAATAAATTTTCAAAATTTCAAAATTTCAGTTTAATGATTTTAATTTTTAAAATTAAATTCAAAATTTTAAAATTTTAATTACATAGACACTTTAGTCATATAAAATTATTTTAAACTGAATTTTTGTGAAAATAAATTAATTTTATTTCATTTACATTTAGATAGAAAATTACCAAAATATCCCTATTAAAATAGTAAAAACAACAACTTCATCTTCAAATTAACATAAGGTACAAAAATTGAACAATATTGGAATGTTAGGTACACGTTTTGAACACTTTGAATGTTAAGTACAAAAATGGAACAATATTGAAATGTTAGGTGCATATGAACACTTAGAATGTCAAAATCTGGATTTTTCAATACTTTTTTCTCTCCCACCCTTTTCTCTCCCAACAGGAAAGCCCAGATCCACTTTTCCAGTTCGAGGCCGCCGGTGCTTTCACCGGCCGGCGGCCTCTCCTCACCTTTTCTTTTTCGTTCTCCAACCTCCCCTTCTGATCCCACACCCGAAACCACCTTTTTTCTCGACAAGCAACAATCTCAGTATTTCAGCCTCGATCTGTCGGTACGAGCGGGACGAGCTGGTCGCCACCGCTCGAACGCTGCTCGCACGCCGCCAAAGATGCGAGACGCCATCGGCCATGGAGACAGAGCTCCGAAAGTATCAGCCCGGAGTCAACCCCAAGGGACGCCGCGCCAGAGCCGATGCCAAGGAGTCCGGATCCAGCGCAAAGGACACCAGACCGCCAAGGATGAGCGCCTCCGACACCCCGACGCGCGGTGGTGACCGATCCAGCGCAGAGAGAGCGCGCCTCCGACGAGGACCAAGGCGTGCCTCCGGCGACGACCAAGGCGGCCAGATCCGTCTCTGATCCGGGCAGCAACAGGTCAACGGCTCGTTTTGGCTCGGGTCGACTCGGTCGGGTCGGCTCGGTCGGGTCGGCTCGGTCGGGTCGGCTCGGTCGGGTCGGGTTGGGCAGATTTGGACAGATTTATACTGGAATTGGCACAATTAGACTGAAAAGGTGGTTTTTACTTCTTTTTCCCCCTTTTTAAAATTTATTTTCTGTCTTTTTGGTTTTTGACCTTAGATATAGGGTTTTTGTGATTTGTTCTCTTCTTGATGATGGACTATATCACCTCTAAAGGAGAAATCTATATGGAAATCTCTAGTTATAGTTCTAGATGAATCTTTCTTAGTTTTAATGGCTAGATGTATGTCCGGTATGCTTATGGATTGCTCTACTGTAAGCCCAAAACACAATAAGGAACTCCCTTCTACCCTGGGACTCCGCAACGTGATTGAGGGGTATAGGTAGAGGGTTTTTATTTTAATAGAACCGGCTGTCTTGGCTCTGTTAATTGAGAGGGTGAATTCTGGAGCCCTAGAATGTTGTACATTGGTGAGGTGTCTAGATTCAGGAGGAGGATGAAAATTTGTTAGTTTGTAATATGCTGCCCTGAGTATGGTGTTACCGTCATGAGTATGGAGAAGAATTAGATAGTTATATTCTTAGAAACTTCTCCTAATCTCAACAAATTGTAAGCGTATTTTGGAAACTGATATTGATCTTAATATAATGGAAAAGGGAGAACACCCTTAAAACCCCGTCATTGATGGTTTAAATTAAAAAAAAGAACACTTAGAATGTTAAGTACAAAAAATAACATATTGATCAATGTTAGGTACGGAAAATGAATTTTAGTCTTAAATAATCTATAGGTTTAAGCAAGAAGTATCATATATGTTATATACAAAGAATTTAATCAAACAATTAAAGAAGCTTAATAATAAATATTAAATAATTCTAATAATTTTAAATATTTCCACATTCTTGATAGATATTTTTTTACACTGATTTCTTGGTGGCTTAACGTTAAAAAAAATTGATACATATTTTTCGTTTACTTAGTTGTTTTAGAAAAATTCATTTTATGCACGAGAACTTGTTCGAGAAATTCGAGCTGGTAAAATACCAATATATGTTTGTTCGAACAATAGTTTTCAGATTAGTAAAGCAACTAATTCTCACTATTTACATGCATGTGAAGAAGATCCATCCACAATCGACCCAATTGGAATGTTTCCGCCGTTTCTTCTTCTTATTTTCCTACTCCTCCTCCTTCTTCTTCATCATCATCTTCTTCTTCTTTTTCATATTTGGCACTGTATTTCTCCTCCACTGGCATCTTGTACCTACATGCAGGGCATGTGCCATGCACGTGCAGCCACTTTTCAACGCACTCGCCGTGAAACCTGTGCTTGCATGGCATCTCCTTTGCAACCTTGCCAACTTCGAACTCCTCCAAATAGATCACACACTCTTTTCCGAGCTTGAAAAGTTTCACCTCCAGTAGAGCTTTTATTGATTCCTTTGACGCAGGCGGTTGACCCGACCCCGACCTAGACTCGGATCCGATGACGCCTTCGGCCACCGACGGATACAAGAAGGAGAGGAGGATCTCATCGCGTGAGCTTGAATCAGAGAGGATGTCGAGGGCTTCTCGGAGTTCTGATTCCGAAGCCATGAACACGGAACTCTTTTTGTCTTCTTGATCGAAACCTAAATCTGTTGAACGGAGAGAATTTGGAGGATTGAAGGTGATGAATTATTCTTGTGATCAAGGTATCTTGGGTGGTATTTATAAGTGGAGAAGTGGTAATGATGAGCAATTCTTTTCCGATTGGGATTTGAAAATGCAAAATGCCGATTGGAATATGGATTTCATGTTTCCATCTTCGTATGACTTTTTCTTAGGGTTTATGTTTGAATAATTTATATCTGCTTAGATCAATGAAAGTTCCAGTTTCATTTACTTTCACCATCAAAATTATCCAGATCCATTGTGGTTATGATATTCTCTGATAGTCATTTTGGGGAGGCAAATTCGAACATTACAAATGGTTTGCTCATTCAAGATGCATATTATTTTTGAAGTTTATATAATAAGTTTAACGATATGAATAACCTAAATTTAACTCAGAAGCAAATTCATTTTGTCGTGCCCATGTTTCAGAAGGCAGCTCAAAGATCTACTGCATGAGAACCTCTTGAAAACCTAGTTTCTGTAAATTGTTCAATTGGACCTTTAGCGACGGATTTTGGGTTGTCGCTAAAGGCCGAATTTCTTGTAGTTAAGAGAAGGTTTATCTTTCTCAGTCAATAAAGAAACCAATTACAATAATATACTTAATTTCAATATTACATGTATCTTTTTCTAGAATTTACCATTATATTAACCCATATTAATTTACACAATTAAATGTACTTAATTACTTCATCATCCCAACTTCAAACCACCTGTTCATATCTTCTTCAGCATACTCATGTGACGGAAAAAAGATATACAAAGTCAAACGTGATCAACCGGTTAAAATGTTTATCTTCTCCGGTCAATAAAGAAACGATTAAAATAAAATACTTACAGGTACATTAACATACATCTTTCTCTAGAATTTACCAGTATATTAACCCATATATATTTACACAATCAAATGTGCTTAATTACGCAATCACCCTATTAATATCTTTTTTGTCAGCATACTACATGTAACAGAAACAAGATAGAGTCAAACGTGATCCGTTAATAAGAACCTAATTAAGATAATCACCCACCACTGCAAAACAATAAATAAATACACCTTATATGTAATAAAAGGCTTATATTTATACACTCAACCTTTTATGTATATTGATTTAAACTACATTTTCAATTAAATTAATGAAGCCTTTGAGCATATATAGAAATATTAGTCTTTAGATATGTATAAATATTATACCATATATGTTAGACTTGTAACTAATACTAAAATATAGCATTAAATGTTTTGTAAAATATCCTTTTGTATTATAAAAAAGCACACGTAATGTGCATATATTTTTGGTTTTCTTACAAAAGGGTGACTACATATTACACTTTAATTTTCTTTGACTTGATATATGATAAATCCTTACACTAATATTCCATATTAGGATAAATTACTTCACCAATATAATAATATTGCCACCGCCAAAACGTTGACCAAAACATTTCAAGACGAAGGAGATGACACCCCATTTCCACTGCCATTAGTCCCGCGGTGCTCACGTTCTCCGCCGCATCGCCGCCACCTGAAAGCTTCCGGATAGCCTCCTTCTTCTTGTGATTGTGCATCCGGACTTTAAGAACATTTCTAGCGACCCCGATTTCCTGACAGAAATGCTCAACTGCAGCTTGATCGCATTTTCCGATTTTCCAACCCATATTATCGGCGAAAGATAGCATTTTATCTTTTTGCAACTTTGTGAACCTCGTACGGAACCGTTTGGTTGAGTTTCCGCCGACCGGGATCGACGACGACACGTAGAAATTGGAAGGGAGCATCTGGTGTTGCTGTGGCAGCAGAGATGAGGAGTGATATAAAGCTCCGGTGGTGCAGGGGTGATGTAGGCAACATAATGCTGGTGTTGCGCCGCCACCTCACAGCGGCGATGGAAATTCTGGTGGCAGCCGCATGCGGCACAGTTAAGCGGATTGCCGGAGGAGGACGGCATGAATGTACCACAGCCGTCGAGAGTGTGGCCGCCAACGTGAGCCGCGTGATTTTTTAGGCACTCGGCTTGAACCACCGCGGCGTGCAGTTGGTGGTGGTGGAGGTTGTTGGCCGCGGTGGCGCGAACGGCATAATGTTGGCGCAATTCGAGTTGGGTGGTGGCGGTGGAGTTGGAGTTGGAAGGGCTTGCCACGAGGAGGATGATGAAGATGTGTATGAAGAAGAAGAGAGACATGTGAGTGAGGAGGGTTTAGGATGTGTGGAAAATGGGGAAATTAGGGAGGGTATATATAATTCAGTAGAGTAGGAATTTGATTATTAAAATGATTATATAAATATTTTAAAAAAAATGAAGATTTGTCATTTAGTTTTTATATATAAATTAGTATTTGATTACATTTAGATTAGTTTAGTTAGTAGCTAGGCATGTTTTCTCGATTTATTTTTAATGAATTCAACCAAACTAAGGTGAATTAAAAATTAATTTATTAAAAATAAAATTACTATGGCTGAATTAAGTTGAATTTCACAAATCGAATTTCATTAAAATTGAATTAAACTGAAAATAAACTAAACTTTGAAAAAATAAATACAATATTTTTATTTTTTTACACCAGTTTAATTTAAATAAGATAAGATTAGTTCTATCTTGATGAGTTGGAAAAATGAGAGAGGTGAGTATTGTTTGTTTGTGATTAATATGAATGGCTTGTTTGATTTAGTTTGGATTTTGTGATTAATATGAATGGTTTGTTTGATTTAGTTTGGATTTTCCTTTTATTTTCAGTTGATCATTTCAGTTTGATTTATTAAAAAATATTTTGATTAAATTTAAATTAATTTAGTTCTAAATTTTATTTATTACTATATACTAAGTTCAGTTTTTTTTTAAAACTTTAACAGGAAAAATAGTTTAAGAGAATAGTGGAATAGGGAGAGGTGACTTTTATTTTTAGAGAATATTTTTGCTTTTTAGTAATAAAATAATTATTATTTTGGGCTCAGTTGGGTTTATTAATTAAAAGCAGTTAAACAATCGGTGAGTCAACCCAATAACATGTAGGCTTAAACATGGCTTGACTAATTTAAAGCTATTTAGGTTGGTATGATGATGCGGTTTTGCATTAAAAGAAATTGAGGAAATTTGTTGACAAGTAATTTTGCAATTTTAAGAAATATTTTGTAGTTAATTAAATTAATTTAAAATTGCTCATATTTTTAAACTCTAAAATGAAATAGCTTAAACTTTGTTACTTACTTGTAATTACTACTTAAGTGTAAAAAATACAATTTAATAGGTTTGGGCAATCCACAAAATAAACTTGGTTAGTTTGAAAAAAATTAAAAGTGATGATATATAATTACAAAGTATTACATTCTCTTTTTTGTCCCAACTCAAGTTGACAAGTTCCTATTCATTTAATCTAAATTAATTGCTTTTAACATCTTAATTGAACTAGCATTATTAATGTTACAATGATCATATGAGATATTTTGAGTCCGTTATAACGTGTATTTTCATAATATAGAAATTCATCAAACATAATTACACATAAATAAAGATACTTCAGTTTTAGGTGCATAGACCAATTGTTTTTGCAGGTCATAATTTGTACTAAACTGCCTAAATTACCCCCGGTTAGTTTTTGAGGTGAAGTCCCAAAAAGTTGAATTTCTGTCATTGCTAATATAACCCCGGAAGAAACAGAATTACATGTGAGGCCATTTCAGTGTTGATAAATTGTGGTATGGTCCCTAAAGTGAAAGAATAAAATGCAATCAATCTTTGTATTTTTTTTAGACAAAGGTTGAAGGGTTTGGGCGGTGATTTAGCTAGTGATTTAACTAATTGTAGTGGTCGGAGGTAAGGTCGAGTTTCAAACCGGAAAGGACGGGTAGAAACGGATGTGTGAGATTTAGTGGGTTGAGGAAAAGGTGAGGGCGGCGGCTTTGTAAGTCCGTCACCGGACATCGGCCGGAATTAAGTGGGTGTTGGGGAGCAAATTCAGATCCACCGCCGCCCGACGCTCCCACCCGGGGATTCATATCCACCGCCGCCCGACGCTCCCACCCGGGGATTCATATCCAACGCCGCCCGACACTCTCACCCGCGGATTCAGATCCACCACCGCCCGACGCTCCCATTCGGGGATTCAGACCCAGCGCCGTCCGCTGCACCCACCCGCGGATTCACATCGACCACACCAATTTTTCCAAATCATCTTCTCAAATTTTTCGACATCACCTAAATCTCCATCCATTTCACTATAGTTTTTCCCCATCCAACTTCAACCTTTTTCACCCTCCATTATTTTCCAGACTTGGGCCTAACTTTAAGTCTCATCCCACATATACACAAATATTTGCATTTTGGTCATTCCTGCAAAATCGCAAATACCAACAAGATATTCGATCTGAACCCTACAAATTATGTGAGGGCATTTTAGACAATTCAGTACAAATTATGACCTGTAAAAATAATTGATCCTTGCACCTAATAGGGGTCTAAAGATATTAATGGTCTTGGTCAATCTGAAAAGGTCAATTTGTGCGGGTTGAGTTGGGTTGGAGGGAGTATTTTATTGATCTCTTATTACTCTTTTATATTACAAATGTAAAAGATTATAATGTCTTGGACAGTTTCAGTCAATTTTTTGTATACCTTTTATAGTTTGATAATGTTAACTACTAAACATAGAGCACGTGATTTATTGACCATGATCCGATAGGGGTTTCAAATGAGTGAATTTGGATGGAATTGGACTTGAATAAAATGGGTCTGGTCTAAGTAGATAAATGCTTATTTATACTCTTTGGATTAATGGGCTTAAATTAGTGGGTTAAATGAACATAATATTATTGGGTACCATGATGCCCCAGTACTAAATGTATGACAAAATTTTATATATACTAACTCAAATTTAAAGCGTGATTTTAAGTCTGTGTGTGTACGTATATATTCAATTTGTCTTTCATTGATTTTTTTTGAATTGATACTATGTTCAAAATAAGGGTCTGGGTTTTTTGGGTGATTTAGGATACCATGTGAATTAGCTTGATAGTATCAAATGGGTATCCTAAACCCTGTTAACTTAATATGGTCTAACACTCGCTCGCTGCTCGTGTGATTGAAATGCGGGTATTTTAGGAAAAGTATCTTACGGATTTGGGAGGCTAAAAAATGCCAACCCGGCATGATGTGTATTTTATAGACCTCTTTCCCTTTTTTAAAATTCATGAATGTACGTAAGTGAAATGGTGGTGCTCCACCGCCACCTCACAGCGGCGATGGAAACTCTGGTGACAGTCGCAGGCAGCACAGGCTAGCGATCTAAGTCAACGGCAGTGCCGCCACATAGGAGAGAATCGTTTTTTTTGTGGCGAAGAGGATCATGAGGATATTCTAGCGAGTGACGTAAGCATATAATGTGGAATGTGAAATATAGCGCGTGCACATAGTGTCCATATAACGTGTTTGATTGTGAAGTATAACCTTGATGGTGTATATTTTCTAAATCTTTTCAATTTTTAGTATTTATCAAAATACTTATAATTTTACATGAGCTGTCAAAAACAAAAATTAATAAAACTGTTAAAATCCACGTTTTTTTTTGCATGTAGAAAAGAGCGCGAAAATGCGAGAGTTACAAGTGGATAATCTAAACGTTTGAAACCTAGGGTTTGAACGATTGAAACCACCACACATTCCCTAATTTTTGGCTCAAACATATATGTAAAGGCTCAAAAATTTTGTGTGCATTCACAAAATCCAATTTAGATCTATTGTACATCACTTATGAATCAAGTTTAAATAAAACACAACATGCACGTACCCATAATTCCAGTGGCGGAATCCGAAATTAAGTTAGAATTCTTTCATACCTGTTGTAAATTGTGATGAAGTGTGATTAATTAGTGCTGGATCTGATCTTCATCAATCCACCAGTAAGGAAGAAAACCCAATCGCTGATTCAACCTTTCTTTCAAAATACTAATGCATAACCAAAAGCTTTTTTATTAATTTCACAAAAATTTCGTAGCAGATGCTTTTTTATTCTCTATCATCATAGCCTCGAACAAGAAAAGTATTAATGATATAATTTTATTTTTAAATGTGTAGATTCTCTTACGCACAAATGTAAAATACTACGGTTCAATCATTTTTTCACCTTCTATAATTTCATAATACAAATACTAAATATAACGTGCCTTATCGCGTGCACAAGGCGCTTATTATATCTTATTGCTAAAGCTCTTGCACATAATGTACTTAAATATTGTGAGGTATAATCTTGTATATTTTATAGATATCTTTCTCACTATGTAGTATTCATAAAAGTACTTATAATTTTAATTATTATGTCATGGATGGTATTCATCAACCTTTCTTTACATTTAATTTTTTTTATAAAATTCGATGTTAAATATATAATAAGAATAATAAGCGCGTGCACATGACGTGCTTAACAAAAAATAAAAAATATATATGTGTATATATAATAATTCCATGATCGTAAATAAATGGTATTACAAAACAAAGAAAATGAGATATTAAATAATTTCTTGATTATCAAGATAACCAAAAGTGGTAATGGATGAGGCACAGTTTGTTGGAGATCTTCAAGTCTTCAAAGGTGCAATATTCTGCCAGATGCAAATTCAATAACATAAGAAGGTGCATACTGTTGATAAATATGCATATATGGTATGCATTTTCTATGGGCTGTTGGAAATTAGATTAGGGTTTATTAATTATACTGTTGACTAAATAGGTAAGAACAAATTAAGGATTAATTTGAACGGTTTAGTTTGAACAAATGATACGATGATGTTTATGCATCAAAGTAATTTAAGTCTTCAAGGATAACAATTAAATTTATTTGGAAAACCAACTAAATAAGTGGTGGTAAAAATTTATTTGACTAAATTCATGTAAATTTAATAGATTTCTTATTACACTTTAGTATTTACAAAAGTACAATATTATTATGTTAAATATATTCAGACAATTTTATTTACCTTCTATAGTTTTATAAAATATAATGCGCGTGAGAGCTCGTGCACGTATGTATTACAACTTTGATGATCAACACTTTATAGATCTCTTTCCACTTTTTAGTATTTGTAAAAATATTTATAATAAGATTGTTATGTCAATTATTATAAACTTAATATTAAATATAATAAGCGCGTGCACATAACGCGCTTAGCGAACCAATAAAAATATATGTGATAAAATAATTCCTTGACTTTATTCAACAAAAAAATGAATCACAAATTTGAAAGGCGTCTGGTGGTGGTGGAGGTTGTTGGCCGCGGTGGCGCGAAAGGCATAAGGTTGGCGCAATTCGAGTTGCGGGGTGGTGGCGGAGTTGGAGTTGGAGGGGCGCCTTGCCATGAGGAGGATGATGAAGATGTGTATGAAGGAGAAGAGAGACATGTGAGCGAGGAGGGTTTAGGATGTATAGTAAATGGGGAAACTAGGGAGGGTATTTATAATTGATTGGAGTAGGAATTTGATTATATAAATTATTATATAAATATTGAAAATATGAAGCTTTGTTATTTAGTTTTTATATAAAAATTATTATTTGATTAAATTTAGATTAATTTAGTTAGTAGCTAGGCATGTTTTCTCGGTTTATTTTTAATAAATTAAACTGAACTAAGGTGAATTAAAATTTTAATTTATTAAAAATTAAATTACTGTGTCTGAATTAAGTTGAATTTCACAACGTATTTCATTAAAATTGAACTAAACTAAAATAAACTAAACTTAATAAAATTGAATTAAAGTAATTTGGATTAAGTTGAATTGAGAAAATCCAAATAAAGTAGGAAAATGCAATACATAATATTTTTATTTTTTTAATTTCAGTTTTATTTGATCAAGATAAGATTAGTTATATCTAGATAAGTTGGAAAAGTGAGAGAGATAAGTTTTGTTTTTAGAGAATAGTTTTGTTTTTTATTGATAAAATAATAATTATTTTGGTTCATTAAGGTTTATTAATTAAAATTAGTTTCATTATTTTGGTTCGTTTTGGTTCATTAAGGTTTAATTATTAATTAAATAATTATTAAGGTTCATTGAGTTCACCTGATAGAGACCAAATGTTCCTAATATAATCTATCAGCTTCCATGGAGGCTTGATCTGCTTCGAAACCATTCTGTAGAGTAGTTGTGAGTCCATTTGAACTTCTAAGTTCTCATAACCTTCATGATAAGATGCTTGGAGTCCTACTGATAAGGCCAATGCTTCTGCTTCCAAACTGCTATCCGCTTCCACCATTTGAGCTCTTGCCAATAGAATGCTTCCACTACTATCTCTTATAGCATTTCCCGCACCTGCTTTTCCATTGGCCTGAAAGGAACCATCCATTTAGTTTTAAAAAAAATCTTGTGCAAGTAATGTCCAATGCACCAATATGATTCGTCTTGGTGAAGCCCTGCTTCCAGTTGTAGCCCAGAACTTAGCATGAGTTGTGAATATAGACTGCATCCTGTCCTTTATCTGTCTGATTAAAACTGTTCATCTCATTCATTCTCCGCCATGGCCAAAATAATTATAAATCTGTTTGCTGGATTACATGTTGTAGTCAAGTCCACGACACTGGTAGATCCATCGTTCTGAGCAGTAGATAGCAGCAAGGCCTCAATCTCTCTCTACAGAAATCTGCGTTCGAGCTAGTCTCCTTTTGTGCCCAATCTCAAACCGCTCTGAATCCAGCTCGTTCTCTAAAGCCCGGTTTTCAAAATACTGATGTATATATAACCAAAGGTTAATTTATGAATTTTGCAAAAAATTCATAGTAGCTGTTGTTTCTTTCTCTATCATCATAGCCTCAAAAAAAGTATAAATGATATAATTTTTTTAAAATGTGTAGATTCTCTTACGTGCAAATGTAAAATATTACAGTTCAGTCATTTTATTTACATTCTATAATTTCATAATACAAATATTAAATATAACGTGCATTATCGCGTGCATAAAATATACTTGAGTATCACGCACTAAGGCGTGTGCACGTAATATACTTAAATACATATAACCATGTATATTTTATAGATCTATTTTCCACTTCTTAATTAATATTCATAAAATTAATTATAATTTTAAAAATTATGTCACGGGTGGTCATCAATCTTTCTTTACATTTAAATTTTTTACAAATTTCGATGTTATGATAAGTGCGTGCACTTGACGTGCTTAGTGATAGAATAAAAAATATATACGTGCACAATAATTTCATGATAATAAATGAATAGTATCAAGATACCCAAAGGAATGATATTAAATAATTTCTTGATATTAAGATACCCAAAAGTGGTAATGGATGAGGCACAGTTTGTCAAAGTTCCAATAACATAAGAAGGTGCATTCTGTTAATTAACATGAGGAGGCGTGGTTCTTCAGGCATTCTGCGTAAACAACCACCGCATGCGGTGGCGGCTGGTGGTGGTGGAGGTTGTTGGCAATGGCTGTTCCGGCGTGGGGAGAGGGGGTGGTGGTGGAGTTGGAGTGGCAGGTCATGAAGACGATGAAAATGTGTTTGAGTAATACAGGAAGAGACATGTATGAGAGATTGTTTTGGATGTGGGAAAATGGGGAAATGTATTGGGGTATTTATAATTTTATATACGTCAATTAGCATGCATGGGGACAAATAAATAAAAAAAAATATGGAAAGGTTGAAATGAATCGGTGGGATGTTTTGTACGTATGTATTAAATGTGATGACCATTCTTATCTTCCGGTTTAGTTAGATCAAAATTTAGGGGTTAGTTTAATTTAGATCAGTTTTGATAAAATTCACCTTACTATTGTTTTGTTACATTAGCTTTTACTTCAGTTCAGTTTAATATAAATAAAAAAATAAGTCGAAGAGTACAGATCTTAGATTACTACACGTGAGAGCACGTGAGATCTTATAATTTTATAAAATATAATGCGCGTGAGAGCGCGTGCACGTACGCAGTATACTTGATTATGTATAACCTTGATGATCTATACTTTATAGATCTCTTTCCACCTTTTAGTATTCGTAAAAGTATTTATAATAAGATTGTCATGTCAGTTATTATAAATCTTGATGTTAAATATAATAAGCGCGTGCACATGACGCGCTAGCTTGATATTAAATATAATAAGCGCGTGCATATGATGGTGATAAAATATTTCCTTGATTTTAGATAACAAGGAAATGAATCACAATTTTCTTTTTAATAATTAAAGCTAAATTATCAAATCAAGTGAAACCTTTAGTTGAATTAACTCATGAAATACAAGACTTGTCAAAATTAAAGGGTGTTCAACATAAGACTTTTGAATTGACTAAAGGGGTGAAGTGTAAATCAATTAATATGAACACCCTACCCCTAACTTTTGAGATGAGAATTGTGTTTTTGCCACCATACCCTAACTTTGACTAAAATTCATTTTCCGTACCTAACATTGATCAAAATGTTAATTTTTGTACATAACATTCTAAGTGTTCAGATTATGTACCTAACATTTCAATATTGTTCCATTTTTGTACCTAACATTCAAAGTGTTCAAAATGTATACCTAACATTCCAATATTGTTCAATTTTTGTACCTTACGTTAATTTGAAGATGAAATTATCGTTTTTACTATTTTACTAAGGGTATTTTGGTAATTTTACTATTTTTGGCAACGTCTGAAACATTCGAAGGATCTTGCTGAGAATTTTTCTCATGCACTCGTGGCACTGCAGTCATCTGGTTCCTCGTCTACTGGATCCAAGAATTCAGGGGGTGGCAAGAATAAGAACAAAAACAATCGCAACAGAGGAGGTCGTGGTAACAATAATCGTGGAAATTTAAATCGCTCAGAAGGATCAACTGTAGGCAGTGGAGCTGCAAACAACAACAGAAATCGTAACAATGGTATGAGTTATATTTCTGATTTGACATGTTCATTATTGCTTTCACCAATTGTGTTGCTAATAATGCGTGCTCAGAAGGAAGTAATTCATCCAATGGCAATTTTAGCTCTACTCCCTCTCCCGATTCTTGTTGTTTCTGTCTTACTCCCAATTTTAGGTCATGTCGCACAGTTCTGTCCTCACAGATATAATCCAAATTTTGTGCCCCTGGTCAAGATAGTGTTACTAGAGTCTTCGCTGCCCTGTCTGTTGGTGGTGAAGCAAATGACTCTGTCTGGTATCCGGATTCCGGGGCTACTTCGCACATGACTCATCAAGAAGGTAAACTCTCTTTTACAGCCCCATATCATGTTTCAAGTTCTGTTGTTGTTGGCGATGGTACCACTCTCCCAATTAAACATGTTGGTAAAATGGAAATTCAAACACTTTCACGCCCACTTAGCTTATCCTCTGTTTGTCATGTTCCTGGTCTTAAATATAATCTTCTGTCTGTCAATAAGTTATGTAAAGAAAACGCATGTATTATGAGTTTTGATGATTCTTCTGTTTGGGTTAAGGACAAGGAAACGAGGGAGGTGCTTCTAGAGGGGGCCAGTAAGAATGGTGTCCATCCAACCCAGCCAGCGTTTGTGAGTCCTCAGTCATCCGTACTCGCTTTTCTAGCCACTAAGGAGTCTGGTGATATTTGGCATGCTCGTTTGGGTCATACATCTTCTAGAGTTAAAGGAAATTTTATTTCAAATAATAAAATTTCTTGTACTTCGAAATTTCAGGACGATTTTGTTTGTTGCAAATTGGGAAAAATTCATCGTTTGCCTTTTGAACCAGTTCAACATTCTGCTCCATATCCCTTATATATGATTCATAGTGATGTTTGGCAATCTCCTGTGTTATCAAACCAGTCTTTTCGATATTATGTTGTGTTTGTTGATGATTTTTCACGTTTTTCATGGGTTTATCCTTTACCTAAAAAATTTGAGGTTTACTCACAGTTTCAAAAATTTCAAAAGATGGTTGAGAATCTTTTAAATTGCAAAATAAAAATTTTCCAAAGTGATGGAGGGCGTGAATTTGATAATTCTTCTGTTCTCCAAAATTTTACTGAATGTGGAATAATTTTTCAGAAATCATGTCCCGGCACACAAGCTCAGAATGGAGTTGCTGAACGCAAACATCGCCATCTCATTGAAATGACACGCACAATGCTTGTTCAGTCAGATCTTCCTGCTCAATTCTGGTTGATTCCGTGTTTCAAGCTGATTTTACTATTAATCGTTTACCAAGTTTGAACTTAGGTGATGTGTCTCCATTTGAAAAATTGTTTCATCATTCTCCATCTTATGATTTTTTTAAAGTCTTTGGTTGTGCTTGTTTTCCTCTTCTAATGGATCCTAAAATCAACAAATTACAACCTAAATCAAAACATTGTGTTTTCATTGGTTATGCATCTGATTATAATGGTTATAGGTGTCTTGATCCTCTCACTGGTCGAGTTTATGTTAGTCATCATGTTCTTTTCCATGAAAAACAATTTCCCTATCGTAGTCTCCTCCCTTGTCAGTCGAGCATACCTTTTTCCTCACCGCTTAATCTTTCTGATGGTTGGTCGCCTATTGTGGTGTCTACGGATCTAGTTCGTCTACTCAGTCGACATTCCCATCATTATCGTCATCTCCTTCTCTAGTGTCTCCTCCTCCTAGCACGTCTCTAGTACGTTCTGTGGTGTCACATCCTATCTCGCCCTCTCCCGCGTCGTCTCCCAGCTCACCTCCGGTTACGATGGATCCTATGTTACCAGCAATTGTGGATAGGCCGAGTCCATTGTCTAGCCCGGTTATTGAGTCAATCTCTCCTGTCTATCAATCTCCCGCGTCTAGCCTTATTCATAGTCCGGTTGTATCTGCGTCTACTGAGCTTCAATCTGCTGACTCCGGTCCTTCTCCGTCACTGTCTAGTTTACCTTCCCAGTCGGTCATCCATCCGAGTGTTTCCTCTCCTATTTCGCCTTCCATTGCCTCTTCCTCACAGTCGTTGGTTTCCAATGCTCATCCCATGGTTACTCGTCTTAAAACTGGTATTTTCAAACCTCGTCGGTTAATGAATTTAAAATCAGATATTGTAGAATTAGAGCCTTCTAATTTCAAACAAGCGTCCAAAGATTCTTGTTGGCGACAGGCTATGCTTGATGAGTATAATGCATTACTTAAAAATAATACTTGGGAGTTGGTACCTCGCGACTTCAATCGCAATGTGCTGGGATGTAAATGGGTGTGTAAAATTAAATTAAATTCTGATGGGTCATTGGAGCAGTTTAAAGCCAGACTTGTTGTTTTCGGAAATCACCAACAGGCAGGTATTGATTATTTTGAAACTTTCAGTCCTGTTGTTAAGCCTACTACTGTGCGATTGGTTCTCACTCTTGCTATTTCTCTGTCCGTCAACTTGATGTTAAAAATGCATTTTTGCATGGTTTTTTTAATGAAGAAGTTTTTATGCGTCAACCTCCAGGTTTTGCTGATCCTTTTCGTCCTCATCACATCTGTCGGTTGCGTAAGTCCATTTATGGGTTACGACAAGCTCCTCGAGCTTGGTTCTCCAGATTTAGAAATTTCTCATTATCCATTGGTTTTAAATATAACAGTTGTGATTCTTCTATGTTTGTTCTTAAATATAAGGGTCACATGCTTATCTTACTTCTCTATGTGGATGATATAGTCTTAATCGGTAGTAGTAATGACTTGGTTCACAAATTCATCTATGTTCTGTCTTCTGAGTTTCATATGAAGGATTTAGGGATCTTCATTATTTTCTAGGTTTACAGGTGTCTCGTACTCCTAATGGTTATTTTTGTCTCAGCGAAAATATGTGTCTGATTTGTTGCGCAAGTTTCACCTTCACACAGTTAAACCTGTACGAACGCCTAGTGTTTCTAGAGTTACATTGTCATCTGTTGATGGTGACCTTCTTGCTGATCCCACTGAATATCGTAGTATGGTTGGTGCATTGCAATATTTAACTATGACTCGTCCAGATATTGCTTATGCTGTTAATATGGTTTCTCAGTTTATGCATGCTCCCCGTACTACTCACCTTCATGCTGTGAAGAGGATTTTCAGGTATTTGCAGGGCACTATGGAGTTTGGTCTTTTTCTCCATGCCGCAAATTCTCCGGAGATGGGGATTGCTTATTCCAATGCTGATTGAGCTGGTTGTTCGGACACTTGTCGCTCCACCACAGGCTATGCCGTGTTCTTGGGGAAGAATTTGATTTCCTGGCGCTCTAAGAAACAACCTACTGTGTCGAAGTCCTCTACGGAGGCAGAATATCGGGTTGTTGCTTACACTACAGCGGAGACTATTTGGCTTCGTCAATTGCTTGCAAATTTTGGGTACTATCTTCGTCATCTGGTCACTCTCCATTGTGACAACGTTTCTGCGACATAGTTTGTTGCCAATCCGGTTCAACATGATCGTAGCAAACATATTGATGTTGATTATCATTTTGTTCGAGAAATGGTTGCCCATGGTGGTCTCCGAGTTCATAAAATTCCGACACAATTGCAGGTTGCTGATATATTTACTAAGGGTCTTTCTAGTGATTTGTTTTGTAAACATAGATCCAATCTATCCGTAATTGCACCTCGTAAAGATTGAGGGGGTGTATTAGGGTAAAGGCTAGTGTAGACTTTTCCATGTAAAAATTGAGTATATATATGAGAGTCAAGGCTACCACATTGGTATGCTTTTATCATTATCTGTACAATATTATAAATGCTATGTAAAATATAAAATATAAAATTATCAAGTTGAAAAGTATCTACACTAACTATAAGGGCGGATCGCGTTGACTCTTTCCGATATAGGTACGGTACTCGGTTTTCCTCTGAATTGCGTCTCGCACACGTTCGCTCCTTCGCCTGCTTCGTCATCTTCGTTTCCGGCACTGTGCACGGTGACCCGTTGTCGTCAACATAGCCACGCGTATGTGCCACGTCGCTCACCGCAGGCTGACACGCAGCTGCCTGATTCACCGCATCGGTATTGCCGCCATACCCAGCTGCTTCTCTTATTCACCCCACGAGATGCGCCCCCTCTCTCAGCCACTCCGATTTCCAGGCAAGTTCCGTTTTCCTTCTTTCAAGTTGGTTGTTTTTTTCGGTCATCTTTGGTGCTTGTTTGGCACAACCCATCCTCTGGGATTGGTTGAATTCGTTTTGCCTCTGGGATGTGATCCCTTTCATTTTTTTTTGTCTACGTGAGTAGATTCAGTTTTACGTTCATGTGTTTCTGGCCTCGGTTTGGACCTTCTGTGTCTGTTTTCTATAGTTCGAGCCTTTTTTCATCTGCTGGGTTTGGGGGGTCTAATTTAGGTTACCATAGCCTCATTTGGTTTTGAGCAGTTGTTCCTTCAAAGTTGTATCTAATGTTGCTTAACTATTTCCTGTTTTCTTTTTCTTGCAGGACTCTGGCCATACAGTCGCCATGCTTACCTCTGTGCCACAACCGAGCAGGTACTTTCTTGGCCTGTATATAGTAATTTTCCCCTGGTCTGTGTGGGATTCAACTTTGATATTTGCTGCATGTGGGGTTTTTTACTTTGTGAAGTTGACTATTTTTGGTGGTTTATGGTGCTTGGGATTAATCTTTTCTGTGTGCTGAGAGGATTAGCATTCTGAGGTTGGAGATTTTTTTTTCCTTTCGTGCTATCTGTGTATAGGTGATTGATAAATTATGTACCTTTGGGGATCTTGGTCTCTTTTACCTGTTTATGACTATTTTTATTCAATTTCTGTTCCTCTTCTTAATTTGATTAGTTTTGTAGGCCTTTTTTTTGGTTGCATGACTGTATGTTGCTGATACGCTCTGACTTTTTTAGGGGTAATTTTCGGGGAACATTTATTTTCTTGTACTTGTTGTGGAGTTTTTACTTTATGAGGATTTAGGCTGTTCCGGTAGTTTAAAAGGTCATATAATCACAGCGTCCAGATCTTCCTGGAATAGGCGTTTCTGGTTATTTTTGGTAATGCAATGACTGATTCTTGGGTGATTTTTTGTTTAGATTTTTGTTGTGTCCTTGAAATTTGTAGGGATATCGATGAACCCTGTGCTTTCCAGTTATTGCAGAAAATTCATATGCACACTACTTTGCGAAATTTATTTCTATAACTGTATTAATGGTCTTTTATATTTGCCCAGAAAAAAAAAGAGCTCTGTTCTTTTGTATTGCATTTCCATTCTGTTGCCCAACATCTACTCAGTTCATCAATTAGGTTGCATGTCTTTTCTTTGATATACTCAGTGTCTTGCTCATCACTTGAGATGTTAGCGTGTTTATGTGCTTACCAACTTTTACACATGATCAGAAAGTTTGAGGCAGAAAACCAACATTCTTTCTCTTTGGTAACTGGTATTCTGTCTTCTGTGTAGAGTTGTGACTTCTCTTTCTCTGAACGAGCAGGATTCATTCGTTTTGTAAATCTGTTTTTGGCACGCTATACTAATGTCATAGGCATTTGGTTGTATTTTTCCCGCGCGCTCTACAGTTGGCGGAGGCTATAAGCTGAGCTGGTTATTTACAATTGCATCTGCATCTGCCAGTGCACTGTTGGTCATAATATGTTAGCGCTTTTCGTTATTTATTCTGATTTTCATTCTAGGTATCTGTTTTGCAAAGATGTGTGTGTGGCAGCCACTACGTGTGCTCTACAAATAGCTGCATAATTAGTTTTCATGAATCGAGAGAACTAACTTTTCATGCATGCTACCCCAAACTCTTGTAGCCAGTCACAGTGTGGAGTAGGATAGTTTCTGCTCCATTGGCGTCTCTGGATCTCTACATGACAATAGCGACTTAGCATATTTTTGTAATCCCTGATTACATTCTGTTAATAGTTTTCATTTCTTCGCCATCTGGTTCTTTTCTTATCTATACATGTATTGCTATGGCAAGCTATATGTCTAAGTTTGATAGCTACAATTTGTGTTTTATTCGACTTATGACTGCGATCTGAGGCTTCAGGAGTAACCTTGTTTTACCTATGACTTTTGTGATGCTTAGTGAAGGTAGCTTTTATAGCTAAAATGCTAAAAGAGAATATTTTTGTTTAATGGCATGGTGTTGCTGAAAAATCAATGTTTGCTTGTGACTGTGATATGATGCTTGAGGAGTAACCTTGTTTTATCTATGACTTTTGTGACGCTTAGTGAAGGTAGATTTTATGGCTAAAATGCTAAAAGAGAACATTTTTGTTTAATGACATGGGATTGCAAAAAAAACGATGTTTTCTCTGTCTGTACTCTGTCTGTTATTATATATAATTTCAAAACATGTTCTGAGAAAGGATAACATTTTTACTGTGTTTTTAGGTGAGCCTAAATATACCAGTTGGAGAATCCCACTGTATCTCAAAGGATGTGTATTTACGAGATTTATGTTGGAATTGCGTAGCTGGAAAGTACGAAGTTTGAGGAGAGAGTCTCTTAAAACGTTATACAGCAACTTACAAAATGCTCAAAGGGCTGCTTCAGTCAATTCAGTGAGAAGCCAGTTGCACCTGTTGCTTGTTCATTGTCGATGGTGAATATACTCCTCAGCCTCGAGTGGGGACGTTTCTTGACTCTAATGGAGTAGAGGTTGCTCAGATTACGGAGGAGTATTGTCTGACCGAAGTTGAGGAGTATGTGCAGTTGAGTGGCATCCACCATTCTGGTCAGTTGAAAGGTCATGGTCTGATTCACAAGGTGAAGAAACATTTATTAGCGGTTGCTTGGACTTTCCACTATGCGCTGCGGAGTTACAACCACCGGATGACTGCTTGCAAATGGTACTTGCTGAACGATCAACACCGAGCTTCTTCGCCATCCTCTTCCACTGCCACGTCCCTGAGATCTGCTGTGAAATCTGCTGCAACCCCCAGTTACAGAGAGCTGGTGGGGCAAGGTTGTAGGAAGTAACAAAGAACCTAAGAATACAGTTATGATGGAGCTATAGACTAATGCACAAAGATTTGAAGTTCCCCGGAAGCTTACCGTTGAGTTTCTTGTACATAATTATATCATCAGAATCATCCATAGTTATGTGATGTCACATAAAGATGGATATCATTCTGACCATAAGCATGAAAAAGGTTAACTTAACTGGACTACATTATACTGCTTTTAAGGCATGGATGATCATGACAAATGTATTTTTATTTGTCAAATGCAGGTGAGTCTTCAAGCAAAACAGTTAATTACCGTTTGTTGCACAGAGATCCCAAAAGCCGGCTGGGATCGAGGGAAGGAGCAAGTGAAATCAAGAAGCATCCATTCTTCAAGGGCATCAATTGGGCTTTGGCGAGATGCATGGTAAGTCTTAAACATATCCAAATTAACTGTTTTTGACATCTCTGAGACCTCATTTTCTGCTTTTTTAGTTGAATAACATCAAAAAATACATTCCTAGGCTGATGTTAATGTTGAATTACAATGCTTAAATGTACAGCCTCCTCCTGAACTGGAAACTCTGCTATTTGGAGCAACTCATGCAGCTGAACAAGATCTTAAAGCCGATCCGAGGTTGGATGATTTGCAAATAAACATTTTCTAGATTGTGTGTTTCTTTGCAGAACTGGAGAAATTCAGAGATAGAAAGGCTTGAAGCCAATTGACAAGTTCATTTGAACTGTTACTTCAATATATTTTTGCAGCTCCGATCCATGAAACATGCATCCATCCATGCAGTACAGTTGCAGGCTTGCAGCAGCAGCAGCATTTGATGAATGAATAAATTAAAGCAACCCCATCCCCATCTTTCATCTTTCGTAGCTCGACTAATCAAAACAGCGCAGGCACCCACAACTGATCATCAGCCATCTGCTTGCCATTTTCATGCTTCATCACATTTAAAACAACACTGACTATCTTCGTCTTGATCAGCATATCGTGCAGATCTGGGCCTGGGAAATGGTTTTAACCTCACCGGGAAGAAGAGCCGGTGATCAGACTTCTGAGGGCCAATGCGTACCCTACTGACGTACATATTTTGCAATCTCGTTTTCAAACACAACGAATACAATTAGTGCAACATGACATATGGCCCTCACGTGGACTAAAACAGTGCATGGCTGATCGTGCGTACGTACTCCTCATTTTCAACTAATTTGCTAGAGATTGTGCTAAAATTTTATTGGTGATTATTATTATACATTTAGCTTAGGCATTTTTTGTGAACTTTTTCGCAACGAAAATATCACGAAATTAAATCTTCCACTTGGAATGTATATACTCAAGGGCGGATCCAGAAAATATTATTAATGGGGCTGACAGTGCACTTATATAAATTAGTGAATAAATTTAATTATAATTTAAATAGAAATATGATAAATTTAGGTAAAATATAATTATATAATTTTTTTTTAAAAAAAAGCATAGCCCTATTTATTTGGAAAGTGGGGGTTTGAGCATCTACAAGCCCACACCTAGCTAAATTTGCCTCTGTATATATATTCCCTGGTCCCAGATAAGACGGTAGAGTTTTTCACATTGTTTCCATAACATATTTCAGTCTTACAATGTGTTTCTCTTTTTGAAATAGAAAAAGCGTTTCGTGCCTTATAAAAATTTCAGTTTATAACTACAATTACAATTTTTCACAAAAAAATCAGAAAATAAAACTACAACCGGCCAAGCTCTACTAACACAATTTTTTTACATGAATAAGACTGATGAATATGCTCGAAGTGCTAATTTAATTATCAGGGTGAGAAGACTGTTTATCAAAACAGTAAGCTATACAGTAAAGCATACTTATAATTACCTTTCCAGGGTTGCATTTAGTAGAAAATCCTTTATCAGCATTAACGTTGTTAAGAAAAACAAAAAAGTAGTTAGAGATTGGACATCATCAACTCAGCTTGATCAAATTTCATCCAACAAACAACACAAAATCAAGCATAGGACATCATCAACTATGTTTTCACCATAAAATCACCATCACCTCCAAAATCATGACAAAATAAAATATCATCAAAACGCAACCCAAAAATAGCACTGGACATCAACAAATAAAACAACATCATCTAAACTCAACTCAAAATAGCACTGGACATCAACAAACATAACTACATCATCAAAACTCTCATTAAATAGCACTGGACATCAACAACTAGACCTATATAATCAAAACTCAACTAATATAGCACAAGACATCAACAACTAGACCTACATCATCAAAAACAACAAAGAATTCATTGAATCACAAATAAAATCAACTCAATGGCACTAGGCATCAACAAATGGGACTAGATCATCAAGACTAAGCTCATATAGCACTGGATATCAAAGAACTAGTTATAAACTGAAATTTTTTATAAGGCATGAAACGCTTTTTCTATTTCAAAAAGAGAAACACATTGTAAGCCTGGAATTATGTTATGGAAACAATGTGAAAAACTCTACCGTCTTATCTGGGACCGGGTTATATATATACAGAGGCAAATTTAGCTAGGTGTGGGCTTGTAGATGCTCAAACCCCTCACTTTCCAAATAAATAGGGCTACACTTTTTTTTTAAAAAAATAATATATAATTATATTTTACCTATATTTATCATATTTCAATTAAAATTATAATTAACTTTATTCACTAATTTATGTAAGTGCACTGTCAGCCCCACTAATAAGACTGCTCTCAATGCTATTATAACTACATGTTTCAGAAAGATGTAGGCGAGCTGCTGGAAAGGATCTTCTCAAACAAAATATGGACGAGCATGTTTAGAGAAGCCATGCGCCTGGAGCCGAACCTGCAACTTGTACAAGATTACGCCGATGCCGTCGAGGGAGCGGTAAACAACTATCCTACGGAAGACTGATCAATTCGAGGTATATATATATATATATGTTTCATCCCTAAGAATCATCAACTTCTATTTAGTACTTTAAGTATTATGCTGATATTCACTTTCCCTTTTGAACAGGACTCGAAGATGGAAGAATTCAGTAACATGTGTACAAATTTTGGACCCAGGCGCAACTAATAGTAAATTAGTTTTATTTCACAGCTAATAATGTAAAATATGTATGTACGTTCATAACCTACTCTGTGTAATACTTCCAGCTTTTTTTTCCCACAGCATCTCCAATCGAATAAGAATGTTTGATATGTACATTGCATAATTCTATTCCAGTTCTATAATTTCCAGTTCAGTTCAATTTAATCTAATTCGAAAAAAAATATAATTTCATTTTTTCCATTTTTTCAATTTAATTAAAGTACAATTTTATTCTTTTAAGTTTATAAACCTCCAAATGGGAAAAGCAACAACTACTTCTTGTTCCTACTGATGAGCAGGTACATTATCATATTGTATCCATAAAACTCTTCTTCTGTCACAAATTGCTGTAACTCATTGGTCCATTTTGTAGAATCGAAATATCCACTGTGATATCCCTGACCTAGACAATGTGCTCAAACCATATGAAGCATTCATTTTCGGAAACGGCATTATCAAACGGAATACTTGGAGCATACCGTCCCTGACATATTCAGCACTCCACATTGTCCTGACAAGAAGCTCATACATAAGGGCTGCAAAAAAGGATGATGCCTCTTTTGTGGTTGATCGCCATTCTCCAGATGTCCAGAGCTTACAAATGTATCCAATGATCGAATTAGTTACGTTCCTGAACCTCCATTTTACCTTCCATAATTTTATTTTCTTATGATCTTCATCAGCCACCATATTTAACAGTGTGTTATATTGTTCAGATTTGCTCTGTGGGGTCATACATGTGTTCCCTACCCTTACTATTAAAAAGAACAACAGAGATAAGCATCTGCGAGAATTCTTCGTCGTTGACCAGGAGTAAGCTCCCCATTCAGTCCATTTGCTTCCTCATACAAGCCTGGTTGATGAACTAACAGCAGTGACTTCCATATAGGTGTAGGCCTATGATTTTAAGCTTGTGGGAGGATTTCCTGCAGAACGAGGCCCCTTTCTTAGCTGAAAACATAAATAATATGCCGGTTATCCTAGCAATGCGTGTGGCAGTCACTACATTCCATGGTAATCACGACTGTGCCATCGACATTATTGTAATTCAGTAGATGCACACCTTTACTCAATCTGTTTATGCTAATAAGATCAATTTTTTACAGGAATATCTGTTGCAACTATGCCGAACAGCTCGATCTTATTTGACGTTCCACTCGCACAGGCTCAAACATTACACCTATATGGTTATTATTTACCTGATTGCTTCCCCTTGAATCCCTCATCTTTTCCTTATAATGAATGCCTTGCAGGTTGCAATCCAACTGTGCATACATTAAGGATGTCGTTAATGAAAAGCTTTATGAGAAGGAGCATCAGATTGCAATCTAGCCTCTTCCTGCTCAGGTTCTGAAAGTAAGTCAGATTCAAACTTTAACTCAGAAGGTAATCTTGTTACACAAATTTTTCTGGTGTTTGTGTTATATCAAGATTATAGCCTCATTAACGTCAGCCCGTGTCCAACAGATTAAATCTTTCTGGGTGAAAGTGAAACTCAGAATTGTAGACACACAGCAACTCATGTACATCTCTTACTGCCTTGGGTGCTTGAGGCAATGTGGATCAACTCCGGGCAATGACGTCGTCTGCTTTTACTGCAAAGGTGCATTCCCAGGTCCAACACCACTGTAAGTTTTTTCCCCTCTCTTTTACTCAGATGTTCACGCTTTGGCCATTTGAAGCTTTACATATGTATCTGCCATGTCATACATGCTGCTTTTGCAACTGAATTTCTGTTGTTCTTTTTTTCAATCTTCCCATGGGCCTGTCTCTAACAAACTAGGTTTCATATTAACAGGTTCGAGTTCAACACCGAGCTGTTTGACCCAACAAGAGCCTTAACTATCCGCGTCGAGGAAAAAGAAGTCATGACTTGCTGCAGTTGTCGGCTGAGGATATAGTTTCCCTATAGCAACATGTACCGTAATTTGTCGCCTACATTTTGCCCCCCCCTGTTACATGAGAGCGTTTTATAACACACTTTCCCCTTTTCTAATATTAGGAACGGAAATTTGACATTGCAATTGTCAATGATAAATTCAAAGACCTGCCCATGTTTTACCATGTCCGTCCAGCTGTTCCTAACCCGCAAGGAAAGGCTCCTGCTCTATACACTCTTGTTTCCTTTGTTCCTAACTATGAATCAACGACGTCTTCCTCAGAAGCTCAGTGTTCATCGTCCATTCAGCACAAAGAGAAACCAACAGATGTATCTATGCAGAATGCTGAGGCAACAAAAGCCCGTGACAGTTGTGTTCTTGAAGGTGCTGTTGTGCCGTTGCCAGCATTGGCCTCTAAAAGAGCTACTGAATCAGCTCATGAACCTGGTTCCAAAGGCGCTAAACACGCAAAGCAAGACTAAGCTCATGACGTTCCACTGGTAGCTTAATTTTGACCTCTGGAGGCGGCCTTTTTGCCCTGTTTACATATGTACAGTATGTGCTCCTCCTGCCAGGAAAGGGTTTATTTTGCTAACCCATAAACCTTATGCCATGTAACTGACCTGCATATAAAATTTGCAGGATTTTTGCAACTACAGCCGCTCTTTGTAAGCAGTATTGTAGGTAGAAATTATGTTTCGTGCGTGTTAATAAGCTTGGGCATTTGAACCAAATGATGTGTGTACTACGGGATGCTTTTAGTTTTTTGGTAAATACATCTAGCATGTTGTACTTGTTATGAATTGCATGTTTAGGATAGTAGTTTGGAAGTTGGTGAAGTAAAGAGCCTCTCTGCTTAATGGCCTGAATACTACCCTTTTTGCATCCAATTTCCTTCTAATTTTTACCTGATGCACACATTGTGGAAGAAGCCTGTTCACAGCCCTGCAATTTCTCTGGTTTGTGGATTTATGAATTTTAAATATTTTATTTTGACCTATTTTCAGGATTTGAATCGATACCAAAGATATGAAGATTCTGAAGTCGGCTGTGTGAGAAAATGGCTGGCTGGTTTTGTATGCAGGGACACGTTTAAGAGCTATGATATTTCCGTCCAGTTTGTTTCTGTGGCTGCCTTATTGGAGCTCATTGATAAGCCGTTTGAAGAAGTTATTAGCACTAATAGTGATGACAGTCTGCCGAAGAATGATAGTCTCTCAGTTGCTAGCAAATGGTTTTCTTCACTATCTAAAGAGCAGCAGTCATCTTTTAGATCTCTGATAAGTCCATGGTTCGTATTCGGACCTCGTTCATACTCGGACCAAGGCCCGAGAAGGGTCATGGGCTCGAGATACGTGGAGGAATGGTCCACGGGTCCATCAATCCTAATCTTTATAAGGAATGCGTATATTATGAATGTTCTACAAGGAATATACATCTTCTCAAAGATGGTAATTCAGCTATTCTAAACATGGTAATACAACCATGTCCGAAATACAATTCTGTTTTACATGGTAATACAACCTCTATTCCCACAAGAGTTGTATTCATACCATAAATACATATCTTGGTGATCTACGGATTGTAGCGATATAAATACCCTAAGAGGTTTGGTAGACCTCTCATCTAATCTCATACTTTATACTTTACGCCTTAAGCAAATATACTGACTTGAGCGTCAGAGTATCTATCCCCGGGACACCCGGGGCCTTTGTCTTGCAGATCAGTTCGAGAGCCTGGTTCGTCGTCGAAGTGTTGGTGTCCGGCATACATCAATTTGGCACGCCCGGTGGGACATCTCACACTCATTGACGACATCGCCGAACCTTGTTTCCGATCTGGTCTAAAGCACCCGAAGAAGCAACTTCTTCAACAACATGTCTGAAGTCGAGCAACCCAGACGAAGTGCCCGTGTGCTAGGGCAAAATACGGAGGAGAATCCAGGAGCAGAACAGCCCCCCTAAGGACGAGGACGAGGACGCGGTCGACCCGGAGGATCTCGCACATGCTCCACCTCTAAGTCACCATCAGGCTTTACCGTGGGAACAGGAAACTCCAACGTTCCAAACTCCTTCGGTCCAAATCCTGTTGTATCAAGAATGCCGCTTTCTGAATCGAATCCTGTTGAAGTACCAAATTCTAACATGGGTACCGGAAACTCCAACGTTCCGATATCCCTCAACCCAAATCCTATTGGGATAACACCACCAATCTCTGGTCCAAATCCTGGTGTATTCAGAGCACCTCCTGGATCAAATCACATTGTATCTCGGATACCAGCATCCGGTTCAAATCCTGCTGCATCCAGAACCCACCTCCTGAAACAAACTTTGTTGAATCAAAAGTACCAAACTCAGGTCAAAACGACGTGAATTACAGCACGGACGTCAGTAATTCAAATGGCCTGAATCAGGAAAATAGGTTGGGGTATAGTGGTCCCAATTTGATCTTCTCCCCAGAGGAACGAACACAAAGGGATCGGCAAATCTTTGCAGAAAGACAGCAGGAGGATGTTAGACAGAGCCGTCTCAGGGAAACCTTGAACCAAACCATACAACACAGCCCGCGGAGCTCTAATCCACTCCAAATTGACTTTTTCTCGGACACTCCCCTGAGGGAAAATAGTAGGTCCTATTCGATCTTTTCTCCGGAAGGAAGAGCACGAAGAGATCGACAAATTCTTGAAGATAGACAACAAGAAGGAGAATCTTTGATAGAACACTATTATAGATACATGAATCGCGCCACGAGACGCTGTGATCAAGATGAAATCCTCTTGGTAAACTCGTACCGGGTGATGGTAGACAATAACACTCTGAGGAAGAAAAAGAAGAAGAAGGATAGTTCTCACAACAATAATAACCAAGGTGGTGGAAACAACAAAGATCTCCCACCACCATCATCAAATGGAGCCAACCGGGTCATCAATAGCATCAATGGCTATACTGGAAAAGCAATTTCCATAACTAAGCTGAAGGATAGTGTATGGACCTTACCACATACTAAGATGGTCAACAAGAATCTCCATTCCGAAGAAGCTATTATTTTCTCAGAGAAGGATGACGTACCAAATCAGATGCTTCATTCTGATCCTCTCATCATCTCGGCAACCATACAAGATTCTTTGGTAGAAGGAATCTTCATAGACAGCGGAAGTGAAGTAGAAATAATGTTCCAGGACTGCTTTCAGAAGTTAGGATTTACTAAAGATAACCTTAAACCTACAGGTCCGATCTCGGGGTTCACAGGAAATCCAATAATACCTTTCGGGGAAATCACACTCCCCATCATAGTAGCATAAGGAGCCAAGAGTCTAACCTTATACTGCACATTTGTGGTAGTAGACACCGTCACACCCTTCAACATTATCCTTGGAAGATTTTGGATGGGCCAAGCTAAAGCCGTATGGTCTCCTTACGATCTGATAATGAAGTTCCCAACACCACAAGGAGTAGCTTCAATCAAAGGAGACCGAGGAGTGGCGCGTTCTGGCATAATCACGGCCGCCCATGACCCCAGAAAAGAAGATGACGGTTATATGTCAAAGCATCCCCCAACTCAGGGGAAAGCGGTACTAAAAGTTGTACTAACCAACCCCGAGAAGAAGGACCATCTTTGGGTTTCTCACTTCAATCTCCAAGTCACCAACAATGAAGTCGAGTACGAAACTCTCGGTACCAGACTAAAACTGGCTAAAAACCTGGAAGCAGAAAGGCCATCTTCAATGATTCACAGATCTTGATTCAACAGGTTAAAGACGAATACGAAACTCGAGAGTATAGTCTCCAGAAATATCTCGGGTTAGTTAAGCCTTTCCTGAATCGATTCCAACATTACAAGTTGAATCTTATCCCCCGAGAAGATAACCACAAAGCTGACGCACTTGGCAAGATTGCCTCCTTGGACCTCAACATAAGATCTTCTCAAAAATTGCTAATGGAAATCCCAGCGAAGAGAAGTTACGAGAAGAGCAGCATCATGGCTAATGGCATCTCAGACACATGGAGGAACCCCTACATCGAATACCTCCAAACGGGTACCCTTCTCAAGGATAAGCACCTGGCATGGAAGGTTCGAGGAACACATGAAGGAGTCTACGGTAGCTATCAAAATCCACATACCATTATTCAAAATCTCCCACAAAAGAGTTATTTTTTGGCTTATGATGCTACAAGGCGCCAAAAGATATATCGATTCTTGCCAACAGTGCCAGAGATTTGTTAAGATGATCCACATGCCACAGGAGAATATGATTACCATCCAAGAATCCTGGCCATTTGTTCAATGGGGCATAGATCTTGTAAGCCCTTTTCCCACGGCCCCTGTTATCAACTTCTGCTGGAAAAACGTGGTGGGTCGCTATGGCATAGCGAGATACATAGCGACCGATAATGGAGCACAATTTGCTAATGATCTCTTCAAGAAAGGGTACAAGGAGTATAGAATGCACCAGCAGCTCGCCTCAGTATATAATCCAAAAGCTAGCGGCCAAGCAGAAGCTACGAGCAGAGCCTTGGTATGCGGCATCAAAAAGTGCCTCGAATGAGCTAAAGGAAACTGGATCAAGGAGTCTTCATAGACAGCGGAAGTGGGGTAGAAATAATGTTCCAGGATTGCTTCCAGAAGTTAGGATTTACTAAAGATAACCTTAAACCTACAGGTCCGATATTCTCGGGGTTCACAGGAAATCCAATAATACCTTTCGGGGAAATCACACTCCCCATCATAGTAGCATAAGGAGCCAAGAGTCTAACCTTATACTGCACATTTGTGGTAGTAGACACCGTCACACCCTTCAACATTATCCTTGGAAGATTTTGGATGGGCCAAGCTAAAGCCGTATGGTCTCCTTACCATCATCTGATGATGAAGTTCCCAACACCACAAGGAGTAGTTTCAATCAAAGGAGACCGAGGAGTGGCGCGTTCTGGCATAATCACGGCCGCCCGTGACCCCAGAAAAGAAGATGACGGTTATATGTCAAAGCATCCCCCAACTCAAGGGAAAGCGGTACTAAAAGTTGTACAAACCAACCCCGAGAAAAAGGACCATCTTTGGGTTTCTCACTTCAATCTCCAAGTCACCAACAATGAAGTCGAGTATGAAACTTTCGGTACCAGACTAAAACTGGCTAAAAACCTGGAAGCAGAAAGGTCATCTTCAATGACTCACAGATCTTGGTTCAACAGGTTAAAGGCGAATACGAAACTCGAGAGTAAAGTCTCCAGAAATACCTCGGGATAGTTAAGCCTCTCCTGAATCAATTCCAACATTATGAGTTGAATCTTATCCCCCGAGAAGGTAACTACAAGGCTGATGCACTTAGCAAGCTTGCCTCCTCGGACCTCAACATAAGATCTTCTCAAGAATGGCTAATGGAAACCCCGGCGAAGAGAAGTTACGAGAAGAGCAGCATCATGGCTAATGACATCTCAGACACATGGAGGAACCCCTACATCGAATACCTCCAAACGGGTACCCTTCTCAAGGATAAGCACCTGGCATGGAAGGTCCGAGGAACCCATGAAGGAGTCTACGGTAGCTATCAAGATCCACGTACCATTATTCAAAAGCTCCTACAGAAGAGTTATTTTTGGCATATGATGCTACAAGGCGCCAAAAGATACATCGATTCTTGCCAACAGTGCCAGAAATTTGTTAAGATGATCCACATGCCACCGGAGAATATGATTACCATCCAAGAATCCTGGCCATTTGTTCGATGGGGCATAGATCTTGTAAGGCTTTTTCTCACGGCCCCTGTTATCAACTTCTGCTGGAAAAATATTGTGGGTCGCTATGGCATCCCGAGATACATAGCGACCGATAATGGAGCACAATTTGCTAATGATCCCTTCACGAAAGGGTACAAGGAGTATAGAATGCACCAGCAGCTCGCCTCAGTATATAATCCAAAAGCTAGCGGCCAAGCAGAAGCTACGAGTAGAGCCTTGGTATGCGGCATCAAAAAGTGCCTCGAAGGAGCTAAAGGAAACTGGATCAAAGAATCACCAAATATGATCTGGACCCATAGAACCACACCAGCTATAGCAACATGAGAGACTCTTTACAGCTTAGACTATGGGTCCGAAGCGATCATCCCCAGGAAGATTGGGGTCCCTTTTGTCCGCACCTTTCAGCCAGATGATGAAAATGGCAAGGCCAACGAAGAAAACCTTTTTCTCGACCTTGATCTCCTAGAGGAGAAGAGAGTAAATGCTACTATCTACAAAGACAAGGTGAAGAAAAGGTTCAAGCGCTACCATGATAGAAGAGTCCGCTTGGCCACTTTTGTTAAAGGAGACCTCGCCATAAGGTTAAACGAGAAAAGCAAGAGAAAAGTGGAAGGGAAGCTAGCCCCGAACTGGGAAGGTCCATATCGAGTCCTAGAATCCCATCCAGGGGGAGGCTACCTCTTAGAAACCATGAAGGGGGAACCTATACCACGAAGATGGAATGTGATTAACTTACGAAAGTATCACAGAAGATCCAAATGAGTGAGAGAGCCTCACAAAGGTTCGAGACTATCAAGAGCGTCCAAGAAGCCTCATCAAGGTCCGAGACAAGTATACTCTAGCACAAACGGGTACACAAACTCAGAACCCACTATTTACTTTACATCTATTCTTAAAGTTATAAACTTAGATTGAAGTTATGATATTATTATACCTATCCTTATAATAAGCAATCTTTAAATTCCTTTTCTAAAAAAGAGGATTGTTGTCTTAAGTATAACATCGATTGCTGTTCAAAACAATATACTTTATAAAGTATATGATTGGTCAACTTATAAGTTGTTTGGATCTAATATTCAAATACCAATCGTTTTGAATAAAAGAGATAGGTTCGAGATAAAGTACTTCAAAAAAGTGCTTGATTGAGGTCTATAAACCAAAAGGGCAGACGTGCTCGAAAATTAATCATCTCAACACATAGAGGAAAAACCTCGAATCTAAAAAAGACCCTCAAAAGGGCATACATAGAGGAAAAACCTCGAAATAGTTCATATCAAAGGTGTTACTACATCAGAATATAATACTTCTAAACAAAACCCTCAAAAGGGCACATAAGAGGCTAAACCTCGAACCTAAAAAGAACATATCAAAGGTGTTATTACATCAGAATATGGTACTTTTAAATATACCCAATAGGGTTTCCTAGGACTTCACCAGAAGTGACACTAGAGAGATGGGCTATTGTCAACTTTTCTACACGCTGTGACATTAAAGGCCTTGGCAAAAAAATGTCCGACGAAGAAGCCCAATAACATCAAGTATGCAGAGTGTTCATCATGGACAACTGCGAAGACCTGATCCGGAGTATCTCAGCTTGCCATAAGCTCCTTTCCAGTAAATCATGAGACCGAGGTTCATGTGCAAAGGATTTCAGACTTTGAAGCTGACAAGGAGATGCCGAGACTAATCCACCTTATTTATGGAAGAACTAGAAATCACCTCTTCAAGAGAAGGTAATTCAGGATACTTAGCTTTAATAAGCCTTAGTAAATCTCCTGAAGTTACTATCTTCTCGTAGGGATCCAATGCATCCAAAAACTCGGCCCCAGGGATCCAGCGTTTTGCAGTCACAGCAGCGAGCTTATCAGCAGCATCAGGATGAGAGAAGATTTCCTTCATCATCTCCACCTCATTCTCGGACTGACATAGATGCAAGACGCCATCCAAGATCCCATGCAGTTCAGAGGAATGGAAAAAATCCCCATACTCCTCCCTGTGGCTCTGAAACTCGGGGCTACAAGCAAGGAAAGCACTCCAAAGCTTTAGAAACCGTTTAGCCTCCTTTGAATCCTTCTCCTCGGGTTGATTTTGCGACAGCTCCTTGACAATATCTCGATAAGTCCCCAGCTCTTTCTCTTGAGACTTTCTCGCCAACAGCAGGTCCTTATTCTCGGCCTCTAGCTGCTTCACCCTGGCTTCTAGTTGAGTCATATCCAATGGAGCCTGAATGGGGTGGATTAGAATCAACAGGCTTAGCAGTCACAGATGAAAGGGCAGCCTCCATTTTTACCTTCTCAGCCTTGAAGAACCGACACTTTCTATGTAATTCCATCACGGAATCAGACAAGTGACGAATCACATCATTGGCTCGAGGCCCTAGCGTGGACAAATCCACCATCAGCTGTGAAATAAAAGGAATATTAAAACCTGGCATTCAAGATATCTATATAATATGATAAGAAAAATAAATACCTCAGAAACGAAGGGATATTTCTTAGAAGACCTCTGAGAAGCCTGACCATCTTCTTCCTCTGGGAGGCTCAGATAGTAATTTAACTTCTTCAAAGAAGTATCCTACGAGACCACCAACTCAAGGTCAGATTCATAATCTTCAGAGGACTCCTCCACCACCGGTTCCATCTCCTCGGACTGCACTTCCTCGGATTCCTCTGCTTCCTCATCTATGGCCCGGAGTATAGCCTTCCCTTTCTTGATCTTTTTCTTTGGAGGAGATGTTGTACATATATAAAGATAACCCTTAGCATATGACACAAGAAAAACATATTATATGACAACAGTATATGACTTGAAGAGTTACCTGAAGAAGACCGACTAGAAAAAGATTCACCATGATTCGAGGAGACTTTCTCGGACCCCCTTTCCTGGCCTTCTTCTTTCTTCCCTGGATTTTATCAGGGAGGGCCCAATTCCAATCAGGCTTCAAAAAGCTGGAGGTAGATTTCGATCGAGGAACATCCAACAAGTACGAGTAAGTGATACTAGGCCACTGCCACGCAGAGCCATGTGAGCCCAGAACAAAATCCTTTCTTTGAAGGGTAATGTCCTCCCTTAGAAACTCCTCGATGATGCCCTTCAAGTGATCAGGGATGATGAAACCCCTGTCACGAGCTATATCGTCCTTCGGATGGGGATGCAAATCAGGAACCTCGTATTTGCTCCGGTCGAAATTGAAACAGTCTGCCTCCCACACACCACTGTTATCAGGAAACGTGATGGGTTTTCTCTTCCTCGGAGTAAGGGTAATGTACTCGTAAGTCTCAAAAGAGAATAACGTTTACAGACTCCTGAATAAATCCAGGCTTGGATCGTAGTTCTTCCGAGCACACCAGGAAATCACCGCCATGATCAACACTACCACATTGGAATGTATCTGGCTGGGATGCAGTTGATGATGTTGCAGGAATTCATGAAATAAAGGGGGAAAGGGAAAACTTACCCCTTGCTGTAAAAACCTCCCATAAACTACCCCTCTAGTGGGGCTCACTAGATCTTTGATAGGATTCCATCCTCGAGCTTCAAGCCAGCTTCAAGAGGATATGACAGCCTGCAGGACCGTAGATACCTTAGCGTCCTTTCATCCACCACTTTGGTGACATCATTCACACCACCAGAGGCTGGAACCCGTTTATCAACTTGGGGCTCCACATTAGGGTCCATCCCTGACCCAGAAGCACCGTCACCTGCCACTACAGTTACCGCCTGCAGCGGTGAAGCGACGGTAACTTCCATTAGCTCCTCAGCCTCGACTTACAGAAACAAGGTGCTCAAGTCACGGCCAGATGGGGCTCTGTTTTCAACAACATTCTCCACATTACCAGGGGAACGCTGGAACTTATTGAAGTCATGGCAATATAGAGAATGGGGGGAAGAGAATATATGAGGAAAAGAACAAATTTGAAGGAAATTTCTTCGGAAATTCGAAATGCAGAGAAGGAAAAGATTAAAATTGATTGGATGAAGATTGAGGATGAAAGGAAAAAATTACTTGGTTATATAACCAGTAATTAGCAAGCATTTAAGTGGAGTAATTACCTCGACTCGCGAAACGATACAGGCAATTGGAAGGTTGGTCCTCCTCACCGCCAGAAGATACAATGAACCAAGACCACGTGTCAATCTCCTCAGAATTCAAGAAGTCAGATTCAGATCCAACCATACACGTGTATCCACCATCTGGATTTCAAAAGAAGTTAATCTCAACTGATCATATATTTGATGGAATACGAAAGAACTTGAAACTAGATATTCAGAAGGGTAAGCCCGAAAGAACAATCCTAGAAGGACACCCCGAGTTTAACACCCCGAGTTATTCTCCTTCGAGTTATTGGTCTTCCCTCGAGAAGCAAGCCTCTCCTTCAACCTTCGAGATGGAACACTCTATATTCTGAAGATCTACCTTAGGGCTACTGATAAGTCCATGGTTCGTATTCGGACCTCGTTCATACTCGGACCAGGGCCCGAGAAGGGTCATGGGCTCGAGATACGTGGAGGATGGGTCCACGGGTCCATCAATCCTAATCCTTATGAGAAATGCATATATTATGAATGTTCTACAAGGAATATACATCTTCTCAAAGATGGTAATTCAGCTATCCTAAACATGGTAATACAACCATGTCCGAAATACACTTCTATTTTACATGGTAATACAACCTCTATTCCCATAAGAGTTGTATTCATACCATAAATACATATCTTGGTGATCTACGGATTATAGCCATATAAATACCCTAAGAGGTTTGGTAGACCTCTCATCTAATCTCATACTTTATACTTTACGCCTTAAGCAAATATACTGACATGAGCGTCAGAGTGTCTATCCCCGGGACACCCGGGGCCTTTGTCTTGAAGATCAGTTCGAGAGTCTGGTTCGTCGTCGAAGTGTTGGTGTCCGACATACATCAATCTCTACAATCAACTTAGGTAGGGCATAAAGTGTACACTAGGCTGACAATAGTTTTCAACATCCGTTTCTCATGGAATCTGTGTTATCTTCATTTTGGCTGAAGTGAAGGCGGATTTTTATGCTTGCAAATCAATTTTTGTAGAGTTTGCCCCAGTAAATATCAAGTTTCTCGATCAGAGAAGGGTTCTTTTTTCAGAAGAGTTGTGGGTTTTATGTACTCACTGGGATCAAGAACCATTGCAATTTGCAGGTAGAAACCTGTTGCATTTGCATCTCACGACTACTTTGAATGTTCAAATTGAGAGCATTAAAAGTGCAAGTCATGTAAAATATAATTTATGTAGATGAATTTACTTAAATTTGAATAAAATTATAAATACACATCTCACGAGTACTTTGATATACCTTCATTATAAAATAATAGGGTGAAATAGTTAAAAAATTCCACAATTTAATAATTATTGGCTATTCAGTCGATTTGAAAATATTAAAAATTACAAACAGTACGTTTTCTTTTACTACTAAGAGAGAACTGTATAAGTTAGAATTTCCATCATTTTTGTATGCATTAAAGAATACATATCTATACTACAATAATAGTACTCTTTAGGTTATCCAATTTTTCCTTTAATAATTATTTCAGTTTAATTAAGTATATTTTATTTTAATTCCGAAAAATATTTATTTAATGAGAAAACATTGTTACATTTAGTGCTTTTTAGTTTCGTTTAGTTCAGTTCAGTTAGCTAAAATATAATTGAGGAGAGCATGCCTAAACCCTTGTTCTTCTGAGTTAAACTGAACTGATGAAGACTGATCGAAGTGAAAATTAATTTACATAAAATATAAATAATATAACTAAATTTACCTAGATTTCAATAGAATTATTGGCACATAATTTGATCTTTCGGTTTCCTAAAATGGATAGCATGAATTTGCATAATAATTTATACTTATATCTTTTGATTCAAAAAATGAAGCTGCTGATTTCCTATTAACATATATGAATATCTATGAATATCAGTGTGAATAACCATCTGTATATATATAGTTATAATATGTCAATTATATATATATATATATATATATATATTAACCATGTATAGCAGCTATTCAATACCATTTATATTTACCATGGATATGTTGAATAGTAAGTATACCAAATTTAATTTATTTGAATTGACCAAAATTACATATTTAACCAATTCAATTGAAATCAGTTGAAAATCAAGAAATGCTAACGAAAACAGGCCTAAATGAATGTTAATGATACATATAGAATCGAATGAAACAGTAAATTAAGGTAATAAAAAATAGTAGAATACTCAGATTATGGTCTAATTGAGAGAAAAATTCCAAATAAAATCATTTAAAACTAAGATTACAAAATTACCCATGAATGAAATCCTAATTAAATGACTCATTAAATCATAATTAAATACACTAAGAAACCAAGTGTTCTTATTAGGGTGTAAGTAAGAGACTAATTTGCAATTGTATGCAGTATAGTTCTATAATTTCCAGTTTAGTAGCTCCAGTTTTGCGCGGAAAACTCTAGCTACCAAGTCAGGTCTGTTTTGGGATTCATCAGAAGGCATTAACAATGCTTTAATTTCAGGCCAACTTGGATTTGAAGTTATTGTTAGAAAAATATCAGGTTTTTACTAAGGTCATAGCATCTTAGTATCTTTTACGCATATCTCTAGGTCCTCCAATAAATGAAGTTGGTAAAATTATACGTTTTCCAATTTCGGCACCTGTACGACATCCTTGTGTGATGCTGTCTAATAAACCATTATAGACCTCATTTCTCAACCGGTTTTGCATTTCCTCTGAATGAATATAATTTAATCTCGATGTTTCAATTTTGATATACATATCTACAACATACTGCTGGAAAAGCCTACCGACATGCAAAAGGAAAGATTTGTCATTATTTCTAATCTGGAATTTGCAGCAGTAATATTTACGCTAGGAAACTGTGTTTCGGTTTTTTTTTGTGGCACCAACTATTTCAGTAGTTTCAGATTGTAAAAAATTGTCAGTATTTGTATACTTTCGTATATCATGTATAGTTTCACCATGACATGTTTTGTTAGTGGTTGGATTGTTAGCTTTTTGACTTAATATTTCAATAGCTCGGTGCCAACCCGGTTCACCATTCAAAAATATAACTGGGTACTGCATTGGATCATAACAACCAAAAAAGTGCCGAATAATTTGAGTACGGTAAGCCTTTAAGTATACTCTGATGTGTTGCTCTGGATTTTGTTGTGTGTCGTTAGATTCTAACCACATTCCGCCTATGTCAGCTGCAGCAGGCTTGTTAAAAGTGTGGTGCTCAACATTATGTTGGTCGGTTTTAGGGTCAGTGTGAAGAATTATTTTGTATTCTTGTAGGTCTTCAAAGGTGCCTAAGTTTCTAAAAAACTGACTGTATGGGTTGTTTTGTAAAATGGTAATCAGGGTGGTAACAAGATGTTCGTCAAATTTTGAGCTTCTAATTCTTAAGATATAAAATCAAGGCTTAAACAAGTTTACTGACATGAAAAGTCTAAAGCAATAGGCAAAACACTACCAAATAATTGTTTTGGAAATATACATATCCCATGTTTGCATCTGCAATAATAAAAACGCCAGCCGATTAAGCATACAAATCAATACCTCAGAACTTGGCAGGCTTCCTTCATCGTGTATTGACCATCCAAGGAGGGGTCCATGATCTCTAAAACCTTTCTCTATCTGTCAGACATGGAAGCGGCTGCAAAGCCAATTCCAGCCGATTAAGCATAAAACCTTTTCTCTCTATCTGTCGACATGGAAGCGGCTGCAAAGCCAATTCCAGTGTCTTAAGAAATATAAAAGAAAACAAGAATACATAAGGCCTAGCTAGCTAGGTTATCACTGATATTCTTTATTAAACCCGAAAATTTAAAAACCTACCCAGGATACAAGTACACCTTCCCCAGAAGGCCTCTTCATGTCAACTGGAACACCGTAGCTATAGACTTCTGACTTAGTAGTCAGATGCCCAGTTAGTGCATATCTGCAAAGAATCAACCACGTGGATATCAGTGTCAAGGAGAGCCAATCAATTGTGTGATGAAATATCAAATAGATTATGGTTATGTAAAGCATATAATATTTGATAAGTCTACATATAAAGCATTTTCTTACTCTGGGAAACATATCCTTATGTCCTTAAAACATGAGTGGAGACATGGTCACCAGCTCCAAGCTTGGCTAATCCAAAGTCAGAAATTTTTGCGCGAAAGCCTTTATCCAAAAACATGTTGCTGCTTTTGAAGTCCCTGTGAATTATTGGGGGATTAACATGCTCATGAAGATACCCTAAACCTTTTGCAGTCTCCAAAGCTATTCTCAGGCAAAATTCCCCAGTCCAAGTTTGAAGAAACACTGCTAGAACCTAAACGGATTCAGAATGGAAACTTATTAATATTCGAGGAGTTCCCTGGAAAATTAAGATTACAAACCATAATTCAGGCTCCACCTTAAATTTATATATGTCCACCTTATGATTGTATCATATGTGAGTGTGGGACTGGCATTTATCGACAATTATAACATCTGTAAGACTTTTTGGCAGGTAAGGTTCTTACCCTCACATTCAGGCTCCACCTTAAGATTATGTCTATCATATGTGAGTGTAGGACTGTAAGTCTGTAACTTATTGAATATTTATCACTTTTATAAAGTCTTTAGGAAATACAGGCTCCCTCCCTCACATACAAATCACACTTTCAAACGCTCCTAGAAAGGAGTCCAATGCATACCCAGAAGATTGTTTTCACTACTTACACAAAATGGAATATAGCGAGGAGCAGATCATAGTATAGCTGCACAAGAAACTAATTATACTCAACTAAAAAATATGCTAAGAAACTGTTCCGGTAAGAAATTTTGTACTGTCAAAATACGTTTTTGTGACACAGTGACAGTTCTATCGAGATTGCCACCAAAAAACAGTACATTTCAAATTAAAAAGAGGAAAAGGTGAATAGATGTTCATACCTAGTGGGATTGTCTCCAATATTTTCTTTTTGGTGTTTCTGCTGGCGTATTCCTTTGCAACGGATTTTGCCAGGCCAATAACTCCAGCTTTTGCTGCACTATGGTTGGCTTGGCCAAAACAGCTAATTGTCATTCAATATTTGTACAAAAAGTCAGATATTGAGTTTAAATTCCACTTTTTTCATCCCCTCCATCAGAAACAAATCCTTGATACTAATGACATAAAGATATAAACACCAAGATAACAGACACATAAGCAAGATAGTAAGGGATCGATTAATTACCTCTCTTGGACCAAAAACAGCAGCAATCACCTTAGTATTTCCCATCTCGAGAGAAGCAGAGCTGCAATACACAAACAAATAATTCAGCCAAAAACCCATTACCCCTAAGCTATCAAATCTTCTAAATAGGCATTCTTTACCATGACTACACCACACATACACATACTGAGTGTGCACACTTTACTATGAATTACAAACTGAATATGCTTTTCTTTTAAAAAACTCTAAGAATGCCTATTTTAATGCATGAAAATAATGTTCTTGGTGGTTCAGTAGCACCTGATATAGACTATGGATTTCCGTGTTTTGCTGTTTATTTCAGTTTAGTTTATTTAATGATGGAGTGACTATCTGTTGTTTATTTAATGTTAGAAATTGATGTTCTTGGTGGTTCAGTAGCTTTTGTTATAGACTTTGGATTTCCATGTTTTGATGTTTATCTCAGTCTAGATCATTCGGTGATGTTATGTTTAACTTTGTTGTTTTTGTGTGTGGTTATTAATTGAAAGTTGAAACTTTGTTGGATTGCTGATTCTCTGCTGACTGATCTTCTATGGCATAGTATACTGAAGGACGTGTGAAAAATATATCGCATGCCGTATTGCGAGTTTTTGTCAGAGTGGGTAGAGGTATGTGATGTTGATGCCACTACTCTGTGTGTCGCATTGTCCATAAATAAAAAATACTAACAATTTTCTCTACCTTGAGTTCAAGGCATTACATCATTGTTAATTGACAAGAACAGTTGCATTTGCAGCGATGTAGGGTATTATCAGATGTAGGTAAAAAATTTTCTGGAGAGGAGGTAGTTGTTATGTGGTTTCATTTGTTTGTTTTGGATGAAATACAAATTGTATTCCTAACCAAGTTCGGACCTTCTGTAATCTGCTAAGTTGAATGCCAATGTCATTTTAAAGGAGAAATTATACATGCAGGTCCATGTTTACTAAATGCAGGTCTGAAGAACACAATATGTGGCCCTGAATTGTACTAGTGCATCCAAAATATTATATTTTGGACCTGCATTAATAAATATGGACCTGCATGTATCACCACTCTTTTAAAGGGAACAATATATTAGAGATGGTTTGGGCTACTCAATGAGCATGAATGAAGATTTGAGCATGAATTACAGGGCTACCCCCGCCTAAAGTGTGTGTATGTTTTGGTTTCTTTGTAAACCTAATTTATTGTACAAATGTGTAATGTCTTGATGTCTACTTTAGGCGTTTCTCAACTACATTTTCCTTTATTTTTTTTCTTTTGTTGGTTAACTTTTGTTATAAATCTCTACTTGATCAAAAGGCAGAGTTTGTATAAAAATTTGAGGAGTAAATTTTTCGAAACTATAATACGTTAGGCCGGGTTATAACTGCACAGAGTGCAGTCAACTTTATCTAGTACTTATCAACATGTGCAAATAAAATGAATGACTATTAATAATTATATAAGTAGGTCATAATTATAATTTGATCCATAATAAATTCGGAAATAAACAAATCATCTAACCAAACACATTAATATTATCTCCTATCTTATCTCCTTACTTTGATTCTCCTTTCCTGGGTATAATTTAACTCGCCCTCATAAACTCATGGCATCATGCACGTATATTTTTAAATTTCATTTGACTCTCTCTCGACGGCCCAATTTAACTTATGTTCAAACTAATGAAAACTACTCCGGGTTCCTCAAAAACAATTTTTTAAAGATACTTCGGCCTATGATCTATTAATTATTAACGTCTCCTACATTATTTGTACCTGTAAAATATTTAAATCCTAATGTTATTGTTATGAACGGTCCCTGCACAAAAAGTTACTATTATTTCGATTTTATAATTAAGCTTAAGATATTGTTTACAAAATCTCTCTGACATTAAGACATATATGTTAAGAAATACATAATAGCTGCAAAATACATTAAAAAGATTTTATTACATAATAGAAGAAGAAAGAACCGTTTACTTCTGATTATACAAAGTTACAGATTACAATGAAAGGATTCACAAACTATACGCGTTGTCTATCTAACTTTGTGTTGGTGTAAAAGAAAACCAGAACACTAGTAGAATATGGGACGGAACACGGCGATTCCGTCCCAGTTGGACGGCGATTTTGACCGCCGTCCATGGTGGCGCCGTGCAATTGGCGTCACCGTTACACGGCGGTTAAAACCGTCGAGTAACGTTTCCGAGTTCGAAAAATTACCCGAATGTCTATTGTTTCCGAATTCGGAAAAGTTAGCCGGATAGAACAAAAAAAACGCCGGCCAAATTGGCCGGCGAAATCAAAAACCACATGTGCTAATCCGAGGTTGCAGATCGGGAAGAACACATGGATCAAACTCATGAGCAGGTTTGACCCACATTTGTGCCCGAACCGAAAACATGGCACCACCATCATGGACCGTGTTAGGTTCGTTGCTTGTCCACAACATATAAAAGAAAGAGAAGTCATGGGAGTTCACCTAAACAGCTGTGAATTAGATAGATACCAAAACGGCCGTGAATCATAACTTTGCAGATCGGGAAGATGAACTCATGGGTGAGATCGAAGTCGGTGTTGCGGAGCGAGGTGTGGAGCTTTTGGATCTAGGAAGTTCTTAAAACCTAATACACATTGAAGGAATGAAGGAGAAGAAGAAGAAGAATGGAGAAGAAGAAGAACAAGGGAGAGATTGAGAGATGAATGAAGGGAGATAAGAAAAATGAATGGAGATAAGGAGAACGAAGGGGAGATAAGGATACTCGTGTCTGATAACAAGCATCCGGCTAAGTTTCCGAATTCGGAAACCTTAGCCGGAAGTCAATAAACGGCGGTTTCTTAAAAACTCACGCGGAACCGCCGTTTATTGAGTTTCGGCTAAGTTTCCGAGTTCGTAAACTTAGCCGGATGCCTTGCACGGCGGTTCCCTTAAATTCACGCGGAACCGCCGTGTAGAGGCGCCGTGTTCCGGTCAGTTTCTACTAGTGGAAGAATGTCTAGTTATCTCCACATCATGGGAAAAAAATTCAAGTGTAAGATCTTTGATGGAGAACTCTTGATTCAGAAAGTTCTTCACTCAATGGATCATCCTATGGAAAGGACTGGCAATGGAGGATGTTTCCTGGGAAGATGCTGAGGTGATCAAGCTCATGCTCCCTGCTTTCAAGACTTGAGCTACGACTATCTTTAACACTTGAGAACAAGTGTTTTATAAGAAGAGGGGATTGTCATGAAGATGAATATGAAGAAGGGTTAAAATTGTCTTTTCAGGAAAATTCAAAGAGGGAGCTAGCTGGAGTCAAGACAGTTGAACAAGGTGGAGAAGTGGTGGGAATCGGTTAAGTATCTGATCAGTGGTGGCAAGGTGCTGACTGAGTTGAGAATCGGTTAAGTAGCTATTCATTCTATTATTTTTCAGTTAGCAAATTAGGTAAGAAAGGGGATGAGTTGAGAATGCATATTCTCTCCTCTTCTTAGAAGATAGCTAATAACAGTGTAATCCAACTTTTTCCAAAAGTTAACTCTCGAGTTCATTACAGCAACCTGTCTTTTGGACATGCTTGCAAATCCATATCCTCACAGTCCACACTAATAATACAACACACACAATTTATATATAGAATGATGCCTGCTAAATTAGGACGAATTAGGATTACAAAAGAAAATTTATATAATGTATTATTTTTAATCGGTACATGAAATATTTTCATGAATTTTCTTTTGTTTCCGTTTAGTTCATTCAGTTCAATTCAGTTTTGTAGATTATTTTTTACGCTATTACTCGTTATATTTTTACCATGTATATATACGATTATTGTTTACAAATTTAAATGCTTTTAGTTCAGTTATATATATTTCACGGTCACTTTTAATTAATATTTTTAATGTGTGTTGGAAAAATATCTAAATTTAATCAATTATTAAAATTATATTTTTTAAGTTAAACTTAGTTCAGTTTAGTCCACTTAAATATATTTCACGGTCTCCTTTAATAATATTTTTAATATGTGTTAATTAAATCTAATAAAAAAAGCTATATAATAGTTTGGTTCAGTTCATTACATTTGTATTTTTTCAGTTCAATTTAGTTTAGTTAAATATAAATGTAATCAAAACAGCTTTAAAATTATTTAGTTTAATTCATTACATTTAAATTTTTCAGTTCATTCAGCTCAGTTACATATATTTCATGGTCTCTTTTAGTAATATTTTTAGTGTGTTTTTAAAAATATTTGAATTTAATCAATTTTTTAGATTAGGAAAATTTTGAGACAAGAAAATATGACGTGTCATTTTCTAGTGTATCGAAAAAAATTCTAAAAATTTAAGAAAAAGAAATGTAAAGCATCATTTTGTTTTAAATATATGAAAAACGTGCTCTTGTACCCCCAAGTGTTTAAATAAGTGCTAATGTACCCCTATATTTTTTAAAAGTGCCACAATATCCTCAAATATATAATTTGGGCAGAATTTTCTTTTGCCAAATGTAAAATGTCAAGAATACCCTCACTATTATTTTATGATAAAAAAGAAAAATTATAGGACGAAAATGCACCAACCAAATCAATGAATAATCCTCCCCTACCTATTCATCTAATTCCTGCTTCCCTTTTAAATTCACGCCCAGTTAAGCAAGCCAATCCGAATCCATATTATCAGTCACTGTTAATTTATCAGATGAACGCTTTTGTAGTCGAGGGGACCAAAATTACCGTGCCCAGAAATTAGTGTGAGTCGATGGGCCGAAACTGCCACGCCCAGTAATAATTAGCATGACTAACTCAAATTACCAAAGGAGAGAATAGAGTTAGCGAGATTATGTTTAATTCACTAATGTTTTCAATTTGCTGAGTTTTCAGATTAAAGATTAAAAAATTTCAATATATTGTGCATTATTCTGTAATTCAGTGATATTGATTTTATGAATTTTTTTGGTGCCCGGAGACATTTGGGTCAGGGAAAAAAATATCCCAATAAATGAGGGTAAATTTGTCTTTTAATTCATAATGCAGCTGGAAAATTGGATTCATGGGTACACTTCTTTGTTCAATGTAATTATAGGGGTACATTAGCACTTTTGGATTACTCGGGGGTACATTAACACTTTCTTATAAATTTGGGGGTACATCTGCTTTTAATCCTAAATATATCTATCTACTATAGATGAATTCAAAGAAGAGAGAGTATTGGGTAGGACGGTCCTATCATAAACTTATGAATGGACCGTCCTTTATTTCACATTTTTATGAGGTAAATTTATGCGTTTGTATTATTACATTCTTAGTACAACACTTTTGATTATTTTTATCAAAAGAAATTCATTTAAATGTTGTAAAACGAATATACATTTTGTTCAAAGGTTTCTTTCATTAGTTTATATTTTTAGCATTTTTTTCGTTTACTAAATTTTTTTAACCTATTCAAGTATTGTAAATGAATTAATTGAGTTAGAACGACAAACAAAAGTTACAAACATGCAAATTAATCTAATATGCATATGAGAAATCGTACGTCCTACTATAACCATAATCTTTATGGTAGGACGGTCTCACCCAAGACTTTGTATACAAAGAATATTTTAAGAAATTTTTTAGTGAAAAATCTAATCTAATGAGCTAAACTGATATGAATTAAAAATATATTTAAACATATTTATTCAAACTGAAAAATCTATAGAGAAATGATGTAAGTCAACCCCCTCCCATTTTCTCTCCCAGGCGCACACCCCGGATCTACTTTCGATCGGAGGGTGGCCGGGCGTTCGCCGGCGCTCCACGCTGCCGCCCGGTTTCACCCTCCATCCCATATCCTGTTTCCCCTTCTCTGAACCACTCCTATATCTACCCCTCGCCGGAAACCCCTCTTTTCACTCCGAACAGCGACGATTTGTAGTTTTTCCAATCAGTCGCGTATATATGCCGCCGATCTGCAACCGGAAGAGCATGGGTCCGTTGTTTTTTGTCGTCGATGGACGGGAATCGACTCCGACGCCGACCAATGAGTTTTCCTCGATCTGGATCTGACTGGACATGGAGCTCCACCACGACCCGCTCCCAGGCAATGAAACTCACAAAGCGACGACTTTCTTCTACTCATCAGAAAATCCAGGTGTGCTCGAGCAGGGAGGAATATATCAGAACTGACAGGAGGTGATTTTAGTAAGGCTGACGAGCTCCGCCGTGCGCCGCCGCGTGAGTGAACAAGCTGGCTTCTCATCGCGTCACCGACGCTTCGTCGGTGATACACGCTCCATCAAGCCGGTCAACGCGCAAAGGAGGGCGCGTACACGCCACACGTCATCAACAGAATCAGAACAGACTGTCATTCTTGGTCCTCCAATCTGAACGTGAGAGTTGGTTTCTATTCTTTTTAGTTTTGCTAGATGAAATATGTCCCTCAATTGAGTCTTTTTGCATAACTGTGTGGATTAGTTTATCGAGTATCATTGCCTACCTGCTGTTTTCCTTGTAAACGGATTAGCCGCGCTATGGAAAATCCCCTCGACTTCTAGTCTCTACTCAATAATCAAAATAGGAGAAATCCAAGTCGGAACAGTTTCGACAACTTACTTCTGGCGATCCTGTGAAAGGATTTAGACTGGTAGAGTTGATTGATTCGGACGTTACTGTTCAAGTTGGTGCAAGTTATTGATGCTTTACCTGCCACATAGTTTAGATGCTTTCGGGCATTAGACTTTAGGATGTTTAGATGTATTTCATCGCACTTTTTAGTTTAGGAACAACGTATATCCACTCTTCAGATGCAATCTCACAAATTGCCTCTCTCTTAGGAGAAGAGTTATTAAGGTTTGAGGAGCCTAATAAATATCCCTCCACTTTCGGTGATTTATCTTTAAAAAAAAACAAACTGAAAAATCTAAATATGTTAATCTAAATTAAAAAAAAGTATATATTAAATAAAATGGTTAAAAGTAGAGGTACCCCTATGTTTATAAGAAAGTGTCAATGTACCCCCGAGTAATTCAAAAGTGCTTATGTACCCCTATAATTACATTGAATAAAAAAATATACCTCTAAAGCCATTTTTCCAACAGTATTTTGAACTAAAAGACAAATTTACCCTCACTTGTTGGGTTATTTTTTCTTTACCCAAATGCCCATGGGCACAAAATAAAATCTAAAAAATCGATATCAATGAATTACAGAATAAACGCACAGTATTATTGAAAAAAGTTAACCTTTATATCTAAAAACTCAACAAATTGAAAATATTGATGAACTTACCATAATCTCGCCAACTCTACTCTCTTCTTTGGTAATTTGAGCTAGTCACGCAAATTATTACTGGGTGTTGCGGTTTCAGTCCCCCGACTCACACTAATTTTTAGGCACGGTGGTTTTGGTCCCCTCGGATTAAAACGCTTTCATCCGATGAAGTAACGGAACTGGTTGGGGCATTTTCGTCCTAAATTTTTTCTTTTTTACCATTAAATAATAGTGAGGGTATTCTTGACATTTTACATTTGGCAAAAGAAAATTTTGTTCAAATTATGGATTTGAGGGTATAGTGGCACTTTTGGAAAACATAGGGATACATTAGCACTTATTTCAATACTTGGGGTACAATGACACTTTTTTCTAAATAAAATGACCTGAATTAATTTACCGTCAAAAGGTCAAAGGAACTGAGCCCAATTCTATCCCTCCATATAAAATTACTTTTCCGGAATACTTGACGTCTCGAACATACACCCAGCCATCAAACGACATCGTTTTCTCTGGCAGGAATATCAGAATAGTTCAAAAGTGCGATAGAGGAGCGGCGGTGGTAAAGCCTCGAAGAAGATTGTGCAATGGCGGAAAAGCTCGAACCGGTGGAGGTTCTGTATTGCGGGGTTTGCAGTATGCCCCCTGAGTACTGCGAGTTCGGTCCCGACTTCGAAAAATGCAAACCCTGGTTGATCCAGAACGCTCCTGACACCTACCCTGATCTCGTTAAATGTGTTACTTCGAAAATCCTAATTGCATCGCCAATCACGTTCTAAAACTATCAGTTTCTAATCATGTCTTTGTTTTGATGCAGATGGTGACGGGAAGGAAGCTGACGCTGTCTCGGATAAGCTTCAATCCACTTCAATCTCTGGTAAAATAAATTTTGCTGTTTTTGGTTTTCTATACTCTCTGCAAGTTAGAATTTTGGTATTCCTGTTAATATTATTGCATTAGTAAACTTAACGCGAAACAATTGATGTATGTACACCAAACATTGATAAGAAAACATGTGCACTCTAATAACTAATTATAAGGGATGATCTTTATATAATGCTTCAGTTGCTGTTGGCACTTCTTTGTTTGAACTTATGTTTTAATTCATCAACCACCACTACATCTGTATAACTGACCCCCCAAGCTAAGTTTTTTTTGTTCATAACCCTCTCAAAGTTTGCCTTGCCGTGGCATGTATACTTGTTTAAATAGCTCTAGTTTTACATGGAAAAGATCAATGTTCCACATTCTCTCTGTCTGGTGTTCTTGTTGATTTGCCAGCATTCAGTGGTTTTTCAACTCTTTTTGCCAATATGGTTTGCATAGTCTACTTCACAAGATATGTCACTGTTTTTGCCAATGTGATTTGCATAGTTTACTTCACAAGATATGTCATATGACAGGTGCTTTGCTCCAATCTTTATTCTTTTGCGAGCTACAGATTGTCTGGGTATCCATTGTTGAGTGTCTTTTAAAGCACCAATAATAGCACACTAGCAAATGCAATATTATGCAAACTTGCTGAAACTCTTATTTACTTTGTAGGCTTCCAATTAAAAATTCGAATATAAGCGCAGTTTAATACTGTAGGATCTATGAATCTATATTACTTATTTAGAACACGAACATGTATTGCTTATCATAAAAATATACTGTTATATTTTTGCATTCTAACGGCCCTATTGCACGCCCATTATAATTGTAATTTTCAATGGGCCTTTTACCCTCATCTTAACCCTTTTGATTTACTGGTTTGTGCAGGGCCCTCTACCTCTAGTAAAGAAGAAGTTAAGCGCCTTCCTGGAGGAAAAGTAAAAAAGAAAGTAAGTATTTCTGCTACTGACCTATCAGAAACAATTGCTTGATTTATTAGGTAATAGGTGTTCAGCTCTTTGTAATTATCATTGTATGGTAACTGCAATTGATTATTACTTATGAACCTCTGCTTATTAGCTTGGTAGTCAGTAATGAATTATGACACATGAACTTGAATGCGTTGATTATCAGTTGTTTTTGAGGGCCAGGAGCTACACACTGAATCATAAATAGTATACACTATACAGACTCAACTCGAGTTATTTATTTAAGCCTTGGAATTCCATCCGTTACTAGTCCATCTCATTATAATATAGCTTTTTACAAGCAGTCTTTGTATCCTAAGAAGTTTCTGCCATGGTCTTGGAATTAGCATAGTAAAACGTTTGTGGTTTATCCATTTTCCAATCTTTTGGATGATCCCTCCAAACTTTTTTTTTTATGCATGCTTTTTTTTGGATGAATTCTAGCTTTATGAGGCTAAAGGATGTTCTTTTCGAAGGAATGGGAGGAATAGAAGGGCATGTTGTATTATAATCTGTTCGATCCATATTCAATCACCAAAGATGTGCCATGATTGACATGAATGTTTTTTTACTTAAGTCTGTGGTGCCTTTTGGCTTTTGAAATAAATTTTTTTAAGCCATATGTCCAGCAAGTGGCGTCCAAAAATTTTACAAGTCTTTACAGAATGTAATTTTCATGTTTTTATCTCGCTCTTCACACTTTAACCTAAAACTTTTTGCTACAATGTTGTAGCCTATACAATCTGCATTTACTTGAGGCTATTACTGAACGGCAGAAATCTGCTGGTTTTCTTTTTCAGGATAGGCAGGAAATCATTATTGAAAAGACGACCCGTAACAAAAGGAAATGCATCACCACTGTAAAGGGCTTGGAGCTTTTTGGTCAGTGCTGAACCATATTTCTTTTTTCTTTTTCCGTCTAATGTTTGCAGCTGTATTCTCTCTATCTATGGTGTTGCCTAATTCTCATCTGCATTTAGGAGTCAAACTGAGTGATGCATCAAAGAAGCTTGGCAAAAAGTTTGCTACTGGTGCTTCTGTAGTAAAGGTATGGCGTAAAAATTGCAAATCCTTATAGCAAATTTATGCAGTCTTTGCTGAAGTTGTATTAATATTTAGGGCCCAACGGAGAAGGAGCAGATTGATGTTCAAGGAGACATAGCTTATGATATCGTGGAATTCATTACAGATACCTGGCCTGATGTAATCTCTTCTTCTCTCATCGATTTGTTTACATATAGATTCCAAGCTGGTTAAAATATTCATATGATAGTGTGTTCATGCATGGCTAGCTTCCATATTTTAGTTAAACTAAGCATTGTTTGCTGTAAACTCTGCAGATCTGTGGTTTATGTTCTTGTATATCCATGTTCCTAAATTAGCTCATGTTTAATGTCTGTACCCACAGCCTACACTATCTTTATTTTCTTATTTATCTACTAGACCTTAGCATGCTTAACGAGTTTACTAACTCTTAGCAACATTTGGTTTTTTAAAGTAAATGGTTGTTGAAGTTTTCAAATTCTGAACATGTTAGCACATTGTGTTCATGTGGGCATGCTTCACCAAATATGGTATCTAATATAAAGTAGAGGAGTCGGCACTTGGTTTTAGAATTGAATTCTTTAACTATTTGATTCGGCCCCCATGTTGTCACCATATTGAATGCATATGCTGTACAGTATCTTGTGCTAGATCCTGTCCTCTTAAGGTCATATGATACCATGTAACCTTGTACTTGATTAAAAGAGAGTCATACTGTTGCCTTTAAGGATGTGGATGTGCTAAATGGACTGGGACAGGTGATGTCTATGCTTGAGAGTGCTTCCCTTGTAGTACTCAAGCAAGTTGTTGTCCTTGTCCAATTCTTTTTGGTCATAATTCCATTGATTCGCATCCACTTGTAAAACGTAATTTGTTTCATGCATTATTTATTCTGTATATTTTGGTTTTCAGGTTCCTGAAGCTGCAATATTCTTCATAGAGGAAGGGAAGAAGGTTCCTGCTGCTTGAATGTGGCTGTTTTGCTATCTGTTCTCAGTTTAAATACATCTTTACATGTTCCTATCGGATGTTGCTGATGAGGCAACTTATAGGAAATTTGAGTAACGGATCACTCTGAATGATCAAACAATTCTCGTCTAAGATGTTTCTATCTAAATTAATCTTGTAATGATTAATAGAATTTGTTATTATTGTCCTTTTGGAAGCTCATCATGGAATAGCATTACTAAATTATATAATCACCGTATGATGGGATGCCAAATGCTGGTACATTTTCTGTCAAACAAATTTGTTGATATTTTTTGTCCATTTGTTTTGTAAGAGAGGACCATTGATTTCTAGTGGGGGTAAAAATAAAATGTGTTGTGATGATTAATCTGGGGAAATTTTATAAAGTTTTGGTTCTATTGATGAAGTTCTGAGTTGAAAGTTGAATTTCTTGTGAATTTTTACAATTATGGACTTCAGATCCCTTTGCCAAAAAAACACCATGAATTTTGTAAGAGGAGTACAATGATTTCTTTTTCATAGCTGAATGGACTATCATTCTTCAGTCGATGATAGTGTAAAGGACTTAATAATTTTTTTTTTTTTATCATTTGTATTCCTGTTTTGGTGATTTTACCCAAATAGATTAGTTAGCCAAATTGGGAATCAATATTTGTACATTTGGAGCCAATTAGGTCAGTTAACCAAATTTTGACTCCAAATAGAGTTAAACATGAATGAATTTCTACGCATATAGTCAATTGGAAAACAAATTTCACATTAATCAAAGGAAAACAACTTCCATAAGGGTAAACAACGATCCTCTACGCTGCGGCATTTGGTGGCACAAGTCTCTTGATCACGCTTTGGTTGAACGGTCATGTGTATCAAGAATCAGAGGGCACAAGTCTATAGAACAAATTCTGTTCAAGTAAAATCGTAAACAAAGCAAAATAAGCCAAATGCCGGCTGACTAAACTACTCTCGGTACCAAATCAATCTGCACACTTTTCTTTTATGGTACTTTCAGCTTAAATTCAATATTAATCTCATTCATTCATTCACCTGCAAGAATAATATTAAACATATATAGTGAGATGAATTACATTCTATGATGGATTGATAGGTCGTGAGAATCTAACAAATCCAAACAAAGACAAAGGTACCAAAAAAAGTTCCAGCTGTTTGAGTTTTGGATTGAAGCAAGTTTTTGTATGAAATCACTGACTTTCCTCTTTGGTTCTTCACCTGTCTTTCACCTTTCTTTCACCACTTTCATCATCAACAACAGCTAGCCTCTCTGGTCCAATCCCACCATCTCTTGATTTCACGTGTTCGGAATATTCTACCACTTATTCAAATATCAATGCACTATTCCAGTTCATCGGCCAAATCACCATCTTTCGATCTGGGTCCTTTTGGTCTCAAAAAGGGCATCATTTTTTAGGCGAAAAGATGGCTAAAAAAGTACAACACTAATCCACTATAATTTGTGCTTTAACTTTCAATAATATTGTTGCATGGAGAGGTAATTAGCTTAGACAAACCTTAGATTTTGTTTGATCAATTTCATAACACGCGTGCGGCGTTATGAATGGGCAAAGGCAAACCTAATAATTTTGGCTATGATCACCGAATTTCTAGTCCTATAGTGAAGGTAGATATTGGTTACATTGCATGAATAAAACAAAGATCTAGGAATTAATATTAGAATAAGCGGTAGTATAAAACGGTAAGACGCTATAGTAACGGTTAGACCGAAAAAATCTTCGCAAACTTATTTAGCGGATCTGAAAGTATGATACCGCCTACTCAAACTAGGTATAAATCCGCCAATACAACTTGTCATTGGTGAAAAATATGGACTGAGCACACTTGATGATTTGGTAATTTGCGTTCTATCAACATATTTTAGTACTTTTGATAAAATGTATAACAATATCAAAATTTAGTTTAACCAATAACTGAATTTTTTAAAAGATAAATTTTATTTTTATTCAATTCAAGATGAGAGTTCTAGAGAAGTCGAAGGCAATGATCAGAACTAAAATACTAACATACAGCAATGTATGTGCTAATTCTGATATGAGACAAAGGAGATTATCCTAGATCCATCATAATATTAAGTGAAATTAACAATTTTTATAATACTACAAGTTACTAAAATTTTGGATGAAAGTTACTTTATTTAATAAACAATTATAAAGTTGTTGAAAAATTTCATTTTATTCTTAATCACTTAATTAAGTTTCCAACCCGTTCTATCTTTATATGAGGAGAATTCAGGATAGAAGATTAATGTTGAGAAGTCTGGGATTGCTTTCAATCCTAATGTGCCTCCGTGGTTGAGGGCTCAAATAAGCTCGGTTATGAGTATTTCTGAAGTTTCTTTGCATAGGAAGTATTTAGGGCTACCAACGATCATTGGAAGAAGGAAATGCGAGATATTTCAATACTTGAAGGATAGAATTTGGCAGAAAATTGATTGTTGGACGGGGAAAAATTTATCGAATGCGGGGAAAGATATTCTTATTAAGTCAGTGTTGCAATCTATTCCCACTTATGCCATGTCTTGTTTTCGCCTGCTTGATCGATTGATTACTGAGATTCAGAGCTTAATTTGTAATTTCTAGTGGAATGATTCCTCTTCTACAAGGAAAACCCACTGGGTTTCTTAGCGCAAATTGGTACAGTCTAAGGAGGATGGAGGTACGGGGTTCCGAGATTTGAAGGCGTTTAATATGGCGCTATTAGGGAAGCAAGCATGGAGGTTCCTCACTCAGCCTTATTCTCTACTAGCGAGTTTACAAAGCTAAATATTACCCCAACTCGGATTTGTTTAGCTCGGTTGTTGGAAGTAGACCTTCTCATACTTGGAAGAGTATTAGTAAGGGTGTTAATTTGTTACGGCTAGGATACTGGAAAACTATCACGACGGGAGTCATTACTAGTATTTGTTTTGATCCTTGGTTACCAAGAGATGGAGGTTTCTATGTTCAGCACCCAACAACTATTCCCTCCTCCTTATCAAAGGTTTCAGACTTAATTGATTGGGATACCAGCTGGTGGAACCTTGGGCTATTGAATAGCCACTTCTTGGAGGATGATGTGAGGGTTATCTAGGCAAATTCCGCTTCGTCACGACTTCAGAACAGATCGCTGGGCTTGGCACTACTCAACGTCTGACTTCTTTACAGTGAAGCCTGCCTATAATTTTGCTGTCAACAATCCTTTGTCTGCTCTACACGGTAATCAAGCAATGGCGAGTTTGTATGAGAATGCCAATTTCTAGAGAACAATTTGGTCTTCAAATATTCCGAAGAGGGCACAACATTTCGCTTGGCGCTTATCCACAGATTCGCTTCCAACAGGGGATAATTTACGCCGTAGAACTATGGCTATTGTTCCATTCTGCCCGTTGTGCTCTGGAGATGATGATTGTACATGCAGCTTATTTTTCGATTGCACTTATGCACATGAGGTACGGTCTTCGTTGGGACTTTGGCAGACTATTTCTCAGCATTGAGAGCATCGTGGTGATATGTGACTTTGGAGACTATTAAAGTTAAACCCTTTCGCGACTAAGGATCTGTTCATTATGGGATGTGATGCAACATGGTTTCAACAGAACTGGGCTATTTTTGAAGGTGGATTTCGTAACCGGCGTGAAGTTGCAGCAGCGTTGGTGCATAATTTAGAGTGCTTTCCAACGTTTGAATGACAAAGTCTCTCTTTTTCGAATGCCTTACTACCAAAGTATCTATTCAGACCCCAAATAATATTATAAAAATTCACTTTGAGTCTGGTTTGGCAAATAATTCAGCAACCCTTGGGGTGGTAACTCGAGATATCAGTGAAGTCTTTATTCGTGCGGTTTCGAGAAGAGTTTCTCATGTTAATGACAACTTGACACAGAAGCATTAGCATTGGAAGAGGTCATTTTACTTGTGAATGATTGGCTTACACAATGTTGCTTTGGTTGGGGATACTTTACTCCTGGTTAACATAATGCATGGAGAGATTGATCCACCACTAGAGTGCAGAGATACTCTCCAACGAATTCGACATTTGTTTGAGGCAAGTTTCTTTTGGGTTTATATTGGGTAGCTAGAGAGGAGAATCATACAGCTCATTTTATTGCTTCATTTGCAAAGACGAGTGCTCTAGATTTCAATACTTGGGCGTCTTTACCGTCCTTTGTGTCAAACGATTCTGAATGTTTTTCAGAACCATGAAATGAAATAACTTGTTTATGTTAAAAAAAAAAAAATTTCCAACCACTTTCCCCTAGTTAGAATAATTCTTTTTCTTTTCAACAAACTAGACTATCTTTTAGTGCATTGTGGCGAATATTGAATAAAATACGTAGAACTTATAAATATTGAGATTTATAACACAACATGTCAAAAATAGTTTGTTACTAATTAAGATTAATAATAATGAATTACTCTGGTTTCATACTACGAGAAGGGTATGTCTTACCACTGAACCAGGAATAATTTGATGACATCAAAGGTTCATCTGTTATATATAGTATATTACCGGACTTACCGGATTGACCCGGAATAAACCGAGTTTGACCCGAAACACAGAAAGGAAAAAGTGTATGAACATATTTATAAGTATTGATATTTTATAAGATATTTTAAAAGGTGTAATGAGTCTAATAATAATACTCTACTTCTTCTTAGTAGTTTTTAATTTTTTTGTAAAATATTTACGATTACACTAAAATTCAACGTTTATAGACTCCAAGTTGGCGAATAAATATGTCTTACATATAAACGAAAGACTAGCTATAAAATAAGAAGAAGAGGCTTTAATCATATAGCCTATAAGTAGAATGGTAGCCACTAGTAGCCACTAATTTAAGTATCTAACCACCACCATTCCCCGATATTTAGAATTAGCGAAGAGTAATTAGTCAAAAAGGGTACAGGATATGCAAAATGGTTTTCAAATTTAAAGTTGATGTATAGATAGGAGAGTTGCAGGTTCACGAATCACATGATTCACATGCAAATTGTATTACTCAAAAAAAAAACATGCAAATTGTATTATGCATTGGTTATTTTAGTAATGTATTATGTTTTGACATCGGGGTATTAATTTGGTGATATATGCATGTTCATATTTACTAATGAAGGTCTGAAAAATATAATATTTTGGGTGCACTAGAACAATTCAGGGGTCACATATTGTATTTTTCAGACATGCATTAGTAAACATGGACATGCATGTATAATACTGTTTTTATTAATAGTTAAATCAATTAGTGTAAAATAATTATATTTGGAGTAGAAATGAGGTCTTGAAATACGTTAACTTTTAATTCTGTTAAATTTAATATTGTTTAGTTTAGTTTAATTTTATCAGTTCAGTTCAGACAAGTAAAATTAAGTTAAGGCGAATGTGCTAGTTTTTTTAAGTAAGTAAATTGAAGAACTTAATCAAGGACTCATTTATATTTTTAAAAATAGTTGAACTTAAAATAGTGAAAATGGACGACACTCCATACCAGTCAAGACTCGATACTAAGGGTGTGTTTGGCTGGAGTATATTTTGAAAGTTTGGATGTTTATTTGGGATTTTGAGAGTTTGGGTCTTTGTTTGGGATTTTGAAAGTTTGATTTTGCAACAACCTTGTTTGGTTGGGTTGGGATTTTGTAAGTCTGAAACAAAATCATTGTTTGGTTCGTCATGGTTTTTCAAGTCCAAAACAAAAACCATGTTTGATTTTGTAAGTCTGGACTTCACTTAAAAAAACTGGACTTTGAGGCCAAAAACTATACTTTCAAAAACTATTTAAACCAAACAAATATTACGAAATTGAACTTTGAAAGTTTAGTTTTCCAAAAACTCATCCAATCAAATACACCCTAAGACTCTCACCAGGCTCCCGCTCCTCCGACCCCACTTCTCTAAAACCATATCCACGCCGGGGGAAGATTTGGTTGTCATCGGCGCTCATCGCTGCCGCTCGGTTTATTCCTCCACCTCATACCTTTTTTCTTTATGTACCCAACCACCCCCTTCTATCCCTCGTCGAAAACTTCCATCTCCCCACCATCGACAGCCGAAGCCGCCGCCTGCCACAACAACGCTGGAAAGTCTATCGAGAATATCCTTTTCGCCGCTGCGATAGCCAGAAAGACAATCGTAAGATAGTCGCCGGTCACAGGTTCGTCGATCGGCCGCCAGAACCGCCGCTACACCGGTCGGAAAAACTTGGGGTCAACAGATAAGGTTCTATTATGACCAGATCTAGCTGGAGTCGTACTCACGCGTCACACACGCGATCGATCTGCAGCCACACGCGCCGTCGGAGCGTGAACATGCCGGCTATAATTGGGAACTCCCTCCTTCGGGGAAACGTGCCTCCACTGAACGCAACGCGTCGGCGCGTGGCAGGTACGCGCCGCCTTCACAGCCGCCTCCCGCCACTGACAGCTTTATGGATCCAGTTGCAGATGAATGATTTCTATTCTTTTTATTATTTATTTATTTACAGTAATTATACATGCAGGTCCATGTTTACTAATGCAGGTCTGAAAAACACAATATGGGACCCCTGAATTGTGCTAGTGCACCCAAAATATTATATTTTTCGGACCTGCATTAGTAAACATGAACCTGCATATATCAATACTCTTTATTTATGTTAGACGAATTATGTGCTTCATTTGGGTCTTTTTGCATAATTATCTGTTGTTTTCCTTGTTAAACGCATTAGCCGCGCTATGAAAATCATCTCAATTCATAGTCTCTATTTTGTTTAGACACTGCATGAGAAATGCAAGTCAGAATAGTCTCGACGTAGTATTTCTGGCGATTCTATGAATGGATCTAGACTGGTAGATTTGGTTGACTCTGACTTTACTGTTGGATTTGGTTCAAGTTACTGATGATTTACCTGCCAGATAGTTAGATGCTTTCGGACATTAGATTTTAGGATATTCAGATGTATTTCGTCGCAATTATTAGAGCGTGCAACCGCGCTTCAGCATGATGATAGAGTCATGTATATGCTGTTACATGCATTTATTATGGTATTACCTCTATGAGTACGGAGAAGATTTAGATTGATAGATGTTTAGAAACTTCTAATCTCAACAAATGTAAGCCTATTTGGCAACTCTTGAGCCGAATTTAATGAAAAAGAGACACACCCTCAGACTTCCGTCAATGGCGGTTTTAAATTAAAAAAACAAAATAGTGAAAATGATCCTTTTGTTATAAATTTAGCATTAAGCGTGCTCTGCCTATAGGATTTATGACAATGTACTTAGAACTTGTGAAAAACAATTTGTCGGGGAAAGTTATATTTAAAATATTAATAGAGTAAAATTTGATATATAACAAATGGGTGTATATTAATTAAAAGGCAAATTTTACACTCCCTTTCCTCTCTTTATTTGGACAGCAACTCAAAGTTTTCAGTGCGAATTCTGCGTAATGCGGCGATGTGTGGCGAAAGTACACTTCGAGGCGTACCGACTATCCAAGACTCGAGAAGGCAAGCTTAAGAAAAAGGAAGCAGGGAGTTTATCCAACTTATCCATCTTAAAAACAATTCTATATTCTAAGATTTGAGAAATCTAATAACTGAGTAACTGAGTATTAAATTTTTTAACAAAAACTCAAAGAGTTAAGATAACCTAGACACATGTATTATCTAGACGTGATCTCTAATTAATTAGTTTAGGGAAAAATAACTAAAATTATAGACCGTCTAATTCACATTGACAGCCACCGATACCAGTCAGTAAATAAGTAAAGAGTTCAACCGTAACAAGAGTACTCAATATGTGATAACAACGAGTTTAATTGTGAAGGATTTTATTACCAATAAAATATGTCATGTCGTATGAGCATATTAATTTGTCGAGTCCGTAAGTGATAATGGAATGTACCCAATATCTTACATAATGTCTCGATCGAGTATCGACCTTGGATCTTTTATTTTTGTACAAACGTTGATGTGAAAGCTGCAAGCACAACTTGTATGTCCGATTTTTTAAAAAACCATTATTGAGTATTGAGTAGTAATAGCATAAATAACTCTTAAATAAAACAATTGATGAATGATGATCAAGTAATAATATTAAATTTTATATACTGCTACTAGTTTAGTAGATAGAGCACTGAACCCGACCCGCAATAAGTCGAATTTTATCAAGTAAATAGAGAACTAGATCCAATCAAATTTTATCCCAAAAAAATAAAATGTGAGTTTATTTCCTACATCTATGTTCAAGTACTAGACTTAGATTATGATAGATCATGTTAGATTAGATCTCATGTAATTGACTGGGTTTTTGTAATGTATGATATAAAGTATTGAAATGTTTTTTAAAGATGATCATATCAGTAGAATTCATGTTTTAAGAAAGCATATATACTCCATAACTACAGTCTCCATGTGACATTGATTTGTTACATTAGTAGGGGCAGGTGAACGTGGGAGAACAAATGGAGTAAATTTAGAGGAGAGAGAGGTACTATTTATCCTCCTCGGGACAGACATACTGAAACTCATAATTGGAGGAGATGAACTTTTAGGGTTAGAGGACCACTGTGGGCTATGGCGTGTAATCTCTAGAAAGATCTCATAATAAAGCCACTATATTCCCTTTGCACGGCCATACGTCTCATCACCTACTTTTCTCATTAACCCCGTCTTTTTCATCTTCTCCACCTTCATGTAAAAAACATCAACCATATTAGTATCTCAAGCCGTTAAAATCTAAGAAACGATCGTAATGACTCTTAATGAACTTGTAGCAATTGCAATCTTCAAAAATTAAATTGGTTCGGGAACGTTGTGATAAAATGAATGATTTGGTCTTATATTGAAAAGTGGTGCATATAGTATTAAGTGATTATAAGAGTTGAAAAATAATAAATAAAACACAATTATATATTAACCTGAACTACTACATTAGATGGATACATTTTACAGAGTACACTCATCTTTAGTTTATTATGTACAATATTCATTTAAATTGTGTTTGATATAATAATGCTTGTTGAATGTGTTTGGTTGAAGGTATTGTACAATAACAATAAGTGCTTGGTGAATGTGTGCTGCACAGGGAATAAAATTTGAATGTAATATTTTGCATATCTATGCAAAATATAAGGAAATTTGATTTGAAATGTTTAATAAAATTAAGTGTCTGATAAGTATAATAACGTGTCGGTTGACACACGATTTTATCTTTTATTTAAAGTTATTTATCACTATTAGATGAAGGTAAAAAGAGGAATGCGCCCTATTTATGCATAAATGAGCTTCCAAATTTTATAAATTCGAGGTTCTGAAGCACGGTAATCATATGTTTCAACTAATGTACCTGAATTGATGCTATATTATTGACAAATATTGTGATGAAATGTGTTGAAAATTAAACTAGTTCCAATTTAAAAAATGTGACGATGATTGTAATCTGAAATTGAGAAAACTTATCAAATTAAAGATAGGTAAAACCATGTGTTCCTTTGAGCAAAGGTTTGGTGCATGCATCGTATAGCTCATGCATGACTACAAGTCCACCTCCAATTTGCCATGAAGCTTCTTGTAAACAACTGAAAGCATACCTTTCCCGTCGGTTCATTTTCTATGAGAATACAGGAAGACTTCCCAGTCTTTTCCTCAGATTTTGGATCTATCAAAATCCAGATTTTTAACTGAAGAAACAACTTGTAGGATTTATAGACTCTCTCTAAGTAAAAGATGATTATTTCGTTCATCCCGCAATGTCTACAAATCAAATACAAGTTCACGTATTGGGAATTCATGTCTTCAATATTAAAGCGAAATGACAATAAATATGCATACCAACCTTAATTTACTACATCCGTATATCTCTTTATGAATAACGCTTGTGTGTTGTGAGATATTAGAGCAAATCTAACACCTACTCTACCCAATAACTACTCTAAGGTCCTGTCCAATTCGACTTATTTGGTGATGTGCTATGCTGATAAGTGATGTGCTGATGAGTGCTGTGCTGTGCTGATCTTGCGCTGAATAGTTTTGAAAGTGTTGAATAGTGTTCATTTGAATTGAAGAAAAAACACAATGTTTATTAATCAAGAACTAAAATGTTCACTTAATTAATATTATTTTTACAAAACATAGAAATAGTGTCCATTTAGAACTTAAATGTGTTGAGCTGAATAGGTGCTGTGCTGACCAGTGCTGTGCTGTGCTGATGAGTGCTGTGCTTTGCTGATCAGTGTTGTGTTGTGCTAAAATGTGTTGCAATAAGTTGAACTGGACAGGGCCTAAAACAATCTCTATAATAGAGTACCAAATCCCAAAAACTCCATAATTATTTTGCCCTCATCCAACAGTTGCTCTATTTTACCATTTCATGAATTTATTGTCATAAATAATAACAACTATATTTAATTCTAATTGAAACTTCAAAGAGCACACAATTAGGGCCTGTTTGTCTGAGTTTATTTCTTACTGATATGAACTGAACTGAATTGAATTAGACTGAACTGCTCTATTTATAAGCTCCAACAAATGGGGCCTTAATTTTATTTGCAAGTTTATGATTTTAATATTTTTATATGTGTGAAAATGTGAATAATTAAGAAAGGATAGGATAAAAAATGAAAGAAAATATAAGAATCAATGATAACATTAAACTTTAGAGTATGAAAGAAGTCCAACCCGTATGCCTTTTCAATCTTCTAATTTTACCATATTTCTATTTTAGAGAATAGGATAGAGCATCTGTTGAAAGCAATAATATAGTAAAAAGGGTAAATATAACTAAAAACTCTATTATAGAGTAACTGTTGGGCATGCTTTTAGACTTCCTTCAATATGGTTTTAGCTAGGTTAGATACTAACTTTCTCAATTACTCTTCTTTTCTAACTTACTAATTAACATGTTCCTTAAAACCCTGTCCAGTTCAACTTATTTGGTGCTGTGTTGTGCTGATCAGTGTTGTGCTGTGCTGATGAGTGCTGAGCTATGCTGATCAGTGTTGTGTTGTGCTGATCTTGTGCTGAATAGTGGTGAAAGTGTTGAATAGTTTTCATTTGAGTTGAAGAAAAAACACAATGTTTATTACTTACAAACTAAAAAGTTTGCTTAATTGATATTATTTTTACAAAACATAAAAATAGTGTCCATTTAGAGCTTAAATGCATTGGGCTGAAAAATGTTGTGCTGATGAGTGCTGTGTTGTGCTGAAATGTACTGCAATAAGTTGAACTGGACAGGACCTAACTCTGTTTCACTTAAACATATCCCCTTTTAACGTTGTCCAATTAAACCGTGATTAATTAAAATTATCTAAAAACATCTGCAGTAAAAAACAGTTGCAGTTAATGATATTTAATAGGAACTAATTGAAAAGTCAACTGCAATTGCAAAGATATCTGAAATGAAATCGAACTAGACATAGACATGGTCTTTGTTTCTATTCAGTTCATTTTATTTCAACACATTTTATCACATCATAACACTGATAAGCACAACATATCACTGATCATTACAACACTTTTCAGTTCGTTTCAACTCCAATAAACACTTTCCTAGTTAAGTTTCAAGACAAAATAAACATTTACTAGCAAAAAATATTATTTTCATAGAATGTTAGTATCATTTTTTATTTAATGATTAAAGTGAACATTAATACAATGAAGATTATGTAAATAAACTAAAATTGAATGAAATTTTAACAAAAAATTCATCTAATCTAATATAGTTGAATTCATATACGTGTAGTTGAATTTATTTCATCATATTTCAACTCATTTCATCAATTTTAACTCATATAAGTATTTCATGTTATTCAACACTTTTTAGCACATGATTAACACTCTTCAGTATACTAATCAGCACATCACAATATTAATTAGCACAACACAACACCATATAAACTCAACTGGATATGGCATTTGTCTCCACGATCTTGCTTGGAGTTTGTAGTTATTTTTTTAGGATATAACATTGTTATTAAGCCAATTTAATCAGATAAATTGAAGACACCTATTTGAGTGACATATTCATATTATCATTACTCGATCCACACTAGATGGGAGGTGTACCTCCTATAACTGATCATCCTATTGTGTTCTTTCTACCAAAAAATAAATAAATTCAAAGAAAAGAAAGTGACCATCAATTGTCACTTAGATTTGGGACACTCATTTCGTTATTACAACTTATCAAGCACACCCATTAATTTTCGCAGCAGAGGCCCACCATATATTTCCTACTTCTTGCTCTATACGTTTGAGATCTTTGAATTTAACGGTCAAAGATCACGAGTTGAACAAATAAATTGGAACTCGTCATTTCAGTGGTAAATTTGTTCGTCCAAATCTCTGGCTTAGGTATTGGATAATTTAAGAAAAGACCATTCAAGGATTTCACTTCTGGAATCTCTTCAGTGGCAGTAGATACATTACTCATGATAAATTGACTGCTTCGTGAAATATATATCGGCAATTTTAATTTCAGTGTGAGAAGGTGAGAAGATTAAAAGGACAAGATATTGTTTCAGTAATTATGGTCTCATATATTGACCTTTTAAAAGCTACGATGTTACCTAATATACCTACATCAAATCCGAAAATTGAAGGTAGAAAATCTTGATGATGTTTGCTTTTTCCTGGAATTTGAATGCATGGTACTCAGGAAAACGCCTTGATACATATTTTAGATTTTGATCGAATCTGAATGATGATCATTTTGAAAGATTCTACGGATGCGTGCCTAATCATATCTGTCTCTTCGTTCCTTAATAAGAAAAGAAAAAAAATATAATACATGGTTATATCAATTTCAACTTATTTTTTGCACCTTACAATTAAATTAAGATAATTTCATTTAATTTCAGCTAACTGCAGCTGGTCTCAGCGAATAGCAGCAGGTTTCAGCTAACTGCAGTGTGGTTCAACTAACTGCAGCTGGTTTCAACTAACTGTAGATGGATTCAGCTAACTGCAGCGTGTTTCAGCTAATTTCAGTTGACTTTTTTTTTCAATCATTTTTTTGAAATAAATTTACTTTTTATCAAATGTCAATGACTTAATTTTGTTTTGATTTGTCAAACAAATTAAAGTTACTTTTTAATATGTTTAGTTTAGTAATCGAGAATATATCAAATTAATCTATACTCGAAAGTAACAATTTGAGCAACTATTCCCAAAATGCAAATCGGTTGCATCTATAGTAATCACTATCATCTAATGGTTCAATTTCACTAGTATCACCACCTACCGAATTCCAAATATGTTCAGTTATACCTTCACGCACTTTTGCCATAGTCCTTTTCCGATATTCATCAAACATAGTGAAATCACTAGTTTCTTATGTATGCTCATGATAAAAAAAATAAGGAACATCAATCTCTCCATTCGAATGAAATTATGAAGCGTGAAACATATAACAATAATTGACATTTGATGACAATTTTCAATTTGAGGCATTCATTTCAGCACTCTTCAAGTACTTTTCATCTGTCCAGATGTACCTTCGATTTTTATTCTCAATGAAAAATGTCGTTTGTTAAAATACTCCGCCTTACCTCTAGGTGGTGCATGTCTAAATTCTGGTACATGTTTTCTTTCGCTTGTACCGGAAAATGGAACCATGTTTCGGTACTCGCACGTAACCAAATACTATTTCCCTACATAAATTGAACAATATATACAAAAGACATTGTTGATTTGGAAAAGAAAAAATAAAATTAATTAAAAAGAGTGGTTAAAAGAAAATATATTATATTGTGTGCCGAAGGGAAAACAGATAAGTTTTGAGATTTAAAAAGTGGTAAAGAAAGATTTAAAAGTTTTAAAAAATTGTTCAGTGCATTAAAAAAAAGAATGAGGAAAATTTAAAAAGTTAATAAATTTTTATTTATGTGCTAAAAGTTATAAGATTTAAAATGAAATATGTTTTTAGCTTCTTTCACCAAACTACAGCGTGTTTCAGCTAACTACATTATACTTGAGCTACTTGCAGCATGCTTGAGCTACTTGCAGCATGTTTAAACTACTTGCAACTTGCTTCAGCAAATTTCAGCTGACTGCAGCTGGTTTCAACTATATGTAGTGTGCTTCAGTTATTTGCAGTTTGTTTTAGCTAATTTCAGCTAATTTAGCGCGGCTGTTAAACACAGTTCAGCGCAGTTAAACTAAACTTGACAGAGCTTATGCCTACATGTTTTGTCTCAGTCTAAATTATGCAATCTTATTTCTATGAGCATATTTTCCATAATCCTCTTCTTTCATATTTAAAAAAAATCATGTTCTTCTATGTCTGAAAAATCTAATAAAATGTTGCTCTCTTTAATTCACCAGCCCTTGCACCTTCTAGAAATCGAGAGAAAGTGAATAATGGAATTACATAGTATACATAAGGGTGGGTAAGGATGGTTCTCCAAGAGTTTATATGAATATTTGCGGTTCACTTTATGTAGAAAAATGATGAATGTAACTGTCAAAGTTATTCTCTTGATGAACGTTACAATATATGTGTATATGCAACTATTACATAAGGAAATATTATATATTGGTCTATCTCTAATCTTCATACACGTATACATTTAATCAATCTTATAAGAAAATTATTGATGAAGAGGACGATGTTTTACTACTCGAGTCAGGACAAGTTGAGGAACTAAAATTTGCAATTTTTTATTTGACCAAAGAAAGTGCTTTGGGTGTAGATGGTTACTCTGAAATCTTTTTCACTCACTACTGGGAGATTATAAAAGAAGACTCGTTGCTAGCTGCAAATGAGTTCATGAAAGGAGTCAAGCTACCTAGAGCCATCGTAAGCACATGGTTACCTTTAATTTCCAAAAAGAAAGATCCCGACCATTTCTCAGAATTCATGCCTATAAGGCTATCAAATTTTGTGAATAAATTCTTCTCCAAAATATTAATGAGAGGATAAAGCCTCATATGCCCAAGCTGACTTCCATAGAACAATCGGCATTCCATAAAGGTAGGAATAGTGCTGATAATATACTGTAAATGTAGGAAATGGTACTGAATAGGGAATCTAACCATGTTAAACTTGATATCGAAAAGGCTTTTGATAGAGTCTCACGGGTGGTTTTTAAACTCAGGCTTGATTGCAGTTGGTTTTCATGGATCCCTAGTCAAAGTCATTCTGCAGAATATACAGGAAGCTTGATTTTCCATTTTAATATTGGAGTTGCTACTAGCTTTTTCCAAGGCACGTAGAGGGATCAAACAAGGCGATCTTTTATCCCCTTTCATGTATTCCCTCCGATTCTCTATTTTTGGCACACTTTTCTTTTTCTGGAAAGTTCATTAAGAATGTCACTTTCCTTTTTTGGTAAATTTTAGGTTAATCTCAACCACACAATTTACTTTTCTCTCTCTATTTTCAATCTCCACCACACATTTTTCATTTTCTAAAAATTTGTGTAATTTTCCTCGCGCCCTTAAAAAAGAATCAGAGGGAGTACAATATTGTTACAAAGACTTTTTCCAGGGGGCTGAAGAATTTGATTGAAATCAATTATCTAAAAAGGAGGAATCATCCTTGCGCCCTCAATTATCTTATGTATGCAAATGATACTGCACTTTTTACTTCTGCAAAAAAGGAGGAATTTACGGAGGATTTTGCATTTTCTGAAAGTTTATGAAGTCAGTTCTAGACAGAATGTGAATTTTGCAAAATCTGAATTTTATTCTCAAAAGAACACCCCAAATCAGATGCTTAGGATGATTGAAAGGAAAACAGGCATGAGGATGGAATCTACCTTTCAAGTATCTAGGAATTCCTATTTTTACAAGGAGGAACAAGGTGGCACTCAACTACCCTCTAATGGACAAAATGGAGATGTCTATAAATAACTAGAAAAATAAATGGCTTAGCAGTGCAGGAAAACTATTTCTAGTTAGGCTGTGCTTTTAAAAAAAATTGAGTGTTTTTTACTTCTACTGTGGGGAAAAGCAGAAGCTAGTGACTAACTTATGCTTTTGGGCCAAAAATGCATTATGCTTATGAAATAAGCGGTTTTTTGGCAGTTTACGAAATACTTAAAAATGATGTGCTTTGAAGTACATCAGCTGAAAAGCTCTGCCAAACACACCCTTAATCATGTGCTGATGGCAATCCTAGTGTACACTTTCTCAGTTCTGAGCCCTCCAAAAACAGTGGTCAAAAGATGGAGATTTTGGCAGCAAGGTTTTTCTGGGGGCAGTCAGAGTATGGACAGAAAAATATGGAGAAATAGACAAAATTAGCTCTCCAAAAATCATAGAATGAAATAGGAATGAGGAGCTTTAGGACAGTCATCCAAACTTTCTCATGTAAGTTGTGATGGAAGTTTCAAACAAATGAAACTGTTTCGACATCATTCATCTGGTGACTACCTAATCTTACAGATCCTCTCACACTTGGAAGAGAGTCTGTCAGATTACACTACATACACTCCATAGTGTTAATTGGCTATGGACCATCACCATTCAGGAATTCAAACTGAATTGGGGTTGTTGTTTTATGTTTTGTTTGGCCTGAGCATATTGATACCCCTTTTCTATACATTTCCCTGCATGAATTTTGTAGCGATAAGGGATAATATTTACCTATCTTGGAGCCAGTCCTGGCTACCAATTTCTTGCCTATTTTGCATAATGTTGAAATACCTCATACAAACTCTGATGTGCTGGTGTGTGAACCAAATATTTAAGAAAGATTCACTATCAAATCTGCATATAAATCACTCAGCCAGTGGAGAATGACAGATACTCAATAAAGAAGGTATGGTCAAAATAAATCCCTACCTAGGCCCTGTCCAGTTCAACTTATTTGGTGCTGTGTTGTGCTGATGAGTGCTGTGCTGTGCTGATGAGTGCTGAGCTGTGCTGATGAGTGCTGTGCTGTGCTGATCTTGTGCTGAATAGTTTTGAAAGTGTTGAATAGTGTTCATTTGAGTTGAAGAAAAAACATAATGTTTATTACTTAAGAACTAAAAAGTTCACTTAATTAATATTATGTTTACAAAACATAAAAATAGTGTTCATTTAGAGCTTAAATGTGTTGAGCTGAATAGGTGTTGTGCTGTGCTGATGAGTGCTGTGCTGTGCTGAAATGTGCTGCAATAAGTTGAACTGGACAGGGCCCTAGTTCTCTATTTATATATGGAGAATAGTTAATAGAATCCTACATTTTGATGATGTTTTGACTCAGTTCTGTATATATTTTTACCTTCAAAATTATTTTTGGTACAAACTCAAACTCCATATATGACTTTTTCAATGAATGTGTATTGTGTGTTCAAGTATTTGTATAGCTACATTGTTTGCTAGGGATTCAAGTTCCTCATTTACATAATGCAAAACACAAGATTAGATATTATTTTACACTCTCAATGATGTAGGCCACACCACGCTTGACGACGAACTCGGCTCACGAATGGCTACAAAACAAGACCTCGGGTGTCCCGAGAGTACACACTCCAACGCTCAAGTTAGTATGTGCGTAAGGCGTATTGTATGAGTTATGATATAATAGATAGAAAAGTTGTACCAAACCTTTGGTATTTATATGGTTACAATCGTAGATCACCAAAATATGTAATTATGGTATGAATACAACTCTTATGGAGATAACAGTTATATTACCATATATATAAGAAGTGTATTTCGGTCATGGCTGTGTTTACCATGTTTAGGGGATGTATATTCCTTGTAGAACATTCATAATATACGCATTTCTTATAAGGATTGAAATTGATGGACCCGTGGATCCATCCCCGCGTATCTCGAGCCCATGACCCTTCTCGGACTCTGATCCGAGACTGAATGACGTCCAAAAATACTGCTAAGTCTTCTATGTTTATTTTTGTGAACACTTTTTCTCTACTAATTAGTTGGATGCTGCCTTTCGATTTGTTTTGGTAATTTACTAATATGCTTCTGACTTTTTATAGAGAAATTTCATTCTTTTGTAAAGTATATAGAGGTAGAAATAATTGACCTGTCAGTAAATTGGGAGGTGAACAAGCATCTAAGCCCAACAGGTCCAGCACATAAGCCCAGTGAGATTCCATTATAAAATTAATTGATAATAAATGCAGTAACCCACCAAATTTATGTACTGAACAACACCTAATTCGTGTTCCAATATGTGATTTATTCCAACAAATAGTATGTTATTAAAGCTCTTGTATGATGTCATAAAATGTCGAGCAATAAATATAAAGAGTCTTCCATTTAAAGGAACGGACCATTAATTGTGTAAACGGACACAACAACTTTATCAAGCTTATTACACACACTTTTCTCTATAAAAACACATGCAAATGCAAGACATATTTGTTTGGTAATGAAAAATAGTCTCCCTTTCCCACTAATTCAGCTAGTCTTCCGCAGTCGAGTCTTTATCTCCATTTCAAAATGTAAGAGAGAGTAAACAAGATAAGGGTGGTTAGAAGTTAGGAATTAATAATGTCCATAGCTAGGTTGGAAACTTCATACTAATTACATGGAAACATCACATAACAATCAGAAAAACAAAATTGGTTTTTTTTGCATAAATATCTGTACGTATTATGCATATATGTTATACTCCATAACCCCATAATATAAGCTCCTGTCAACATTAACGACAATAATAAATGAAGGGATCGTACTGAATGTTGACACTCCAACTCCCTGATCTGAACTAATTGGAAAATAAAAACCATACAAAATGATTGTACGTTCAATATATACAATTATACGTAATATTTATTGTTCGAATTGTCAAACTTTTCATGTCATTGTATACGACATTCATTTCATCTCAATAATCATAATTTTGTATTATAAATACCTTTTTTTGATATTAGACCAATCCATCTCAACAATTTGAGTTATTACTTATCTAGTTGAGCTGAAAGGGTACGATACTTAAGTACGTTGTACTGTTTAGTAATGTACTGATGGTTTTGTTATGCAGAGCAGTGTTGTACTGATCAAAACTAATTAAGTTAAAAGTTTCCACGTTAAGTGTTTATATGAGTCGAAAACTGACAAACTGCGTTGATAAGGTGCAATACACAAATTTGAACTCAACTATAAAATTTCTTTCATTTTGAGTCGTACAATCTTCATTCAAATTATGTTCAATTTATAAATTATATACATCAAATGAAATCCATAAACTATGGGTATATATATGGTGTACTGTGTGCTCCTATATAGCAACATGTAAATTTGCAAGGGGGAAAATAAATTAACTCATCATGACCGCGGGTAACTATTAAAAAGCTTGGCCACAATGCTCCGGTAAGTCAAGTCGACCTCCTGTCCTGTCGCATCTTTGAAAAATAACACTTTGTCAAGATTTTATAAGATCTCATATACATATTATATACATCAACCTCGTATTATAACTCATGCAAACTACAAATATTAAATTAATTAAACCCTCCCCTCTATAAATACCAAACCATCCATTCTCTCTCAAACATCAACTTCTGCTCTGTCTTCTTTTTCTCTTTACATAATAATGTTAGAAAAAATGGCCTCAAATTCATGGTTTTTCCTCATGATATTATGCATCTTAAGCCGTATAATCTCGACCATCGGAAAACTAAAACCATTTGATCATCACCATCATCTCAATGAAACCCTTTCTCTCGATGTAATCATCTCATCGAAGTTTCAGGTCGATTCTGAAGCCATGAAAACCGCCTCATCGGACTTCGGAAAAATGGTTCAGCACACCCCGTCTGCTGTTCTCCACCCGACCTCCGTCAACGATATAATTCACGTCATAAACTTGTCGTACAATTCTTGTACCCCCTTCGGGGTGGCTGCGAGGGGGCACGGCCACTCCGTGAGGGGGCAGGCCATGGTCCGCGACGGAGTGGTGGTGGAAATGAGCTCCCTGAGCACCAACCACGGTGGCCGGGACCACCACCACCGGCCGGAGGCGGTGGTCGGGATCAAGGTCGGGTGGAACCCCGCTCTCGGACATTATGCAGATGTTGGCGGTGGAGAGCTGTGGATCGATGTTCTGAGGGTGACACTCGAGCACGGCCTTTCTCCGGTGTCATGGACTGATTATTTATACCTCACCGTCGGCGGCACTCTCTCGAACGGCGGCATAAGCGGCCAGTCATTCCGATATGGCCCTCAGATCAGCAATGTCCATGAACTCGATGTCGTTACAGGTAGAGCCGTGTTTCCGATACCGAAGATATAATGTAAAAGACGTAATAAGTTCATGTTTGGTGGGTACCCTAAGTTGTCGATACCATGAAAACGGCATTAAAATACTAATAATTTACAGAATAAGGAAATTAGAAAGGCCGGGGCCGAGGGAATCTTACGTTTATGCATCCCATTTGACCTTTTTTAAAATATTAATTTCCGGTCGATGTTAACGTTTTGTCAGCCTGTCTCTTAGCTGAGGCAAAAATTGAGATCAATCGATAAAACACTAATAATTTTGGCCCTTGCGAGTTTTGTGTTTGTTGATTTTTGTAAAAATGATTTTGGCTGGGCATGCATGGTCGCTTTCATGATTAGTAAAGTATTTGATTATGGTTTTGTTGAAGCAATCTGATTAGGCGATGTAGCGAACCGTTTCGAATTGTATAATGTTTAGCGGTTTTATTCAGGCGAGCAAGATCTTGCCCGTCGGATTCTGCTAATTAATCATCATAATTCTAATCATGATCATGAAAGAATTCACACAATTATTATTTGTTGTTTTTTCTCGGGAACAAGAGAATCTGTTGACATTTTTGCATGGTTTTGGTTGCTTGAACAGTGTTTTCTGAGATATCCATCTGGTTTTTATTAATATAATATTGTTTTTGGATTGATTCAGGAAAGGGGAAGCTGGTGACGTGCTCTAAAGAAATCAATTCGGAGTTGTTTTATGCAGTTTTAGGAGGGCTTGGCCAATTTGGAATCATTACCAGGGCAAGGATTGTATTGGACAAGGCACCAACAAGGGTATGAATTTTATACTATATTAATTTTTATTAATATGCAATTATAATATTATTGTCTGTCTATGGTTACGCCAATACATAATTAATGTGTAGATTTGAAAAGAACAAAAATCTTCAATAGTACAAATGATTTAAAATGTAATAATGAAATATGTGTACTGTTGAATAGTAGAATGAAAGAGATCTAGAGATGAATGGTGGAGCTTCCAAAGGACAAAAGGACGTACATTATGTAATCAAATACAAGAAAAATAATAATAGAGTGGTTAAATATTGATGTCTGTATTTTATATACGGATATAGTTGCGTAAATATTACACTTTTATTAGTAATAGTACCTTAATATTGACACTTTTTTTTTTTTGGGTTGGGACAAAAATAGTGCTCCATTATCATATACTCAAGTATAGTAATATGTATAAATTCAAAATAAGATGACTAAAATGAACTTTTACCTAGTACAGTTAAATTTTATCATTTTGCCTACTTTCTGATTTCGGAAATGACACATGTGAATGCAAAATAGAGAGGGAATCTTATAAAATAATACACTCATAAAAGAAAGTGGTCTCTACTTGCTAATTGTCCCATGCACATCTCATTATCCTAATCAAATCACTTCTAGAAGTATGTATAATTAATTAAAGCCTACTTTAGGAGATGACATGCATATAATTTTGTTAATTATTCTATTCTATTTTAACATTTAATAATATAACATTTATTTATTAATTATTGAAAAATTGTTGTTTTATATAGGTGAAATGGGTGAGAATGTTGTACCAAGACTTCTCAAGCTTCACAAGAGACCAAGAGCATCTAATATCAATGGATGGCCTAGACTATGTGGAGGGTTCCCTTATCATGAGACAAAGCCCTCCAAACAACTGGAGATCTTCATTTTTCTCCCAATCCCATCAGTCCAAAATCCACTCCTTGTTATCTCAACAAGGCATCCTCTACTCCTTAGAAGTTGTCAAGTACTACAATGATCAAACGGCTCCCACAATCGATCAGGTAAACAATCATTAAAAAACACGACGAGTAACAGTTATTTTATATTTATGAACATAATTTCTGATTCCGACACTGGTTTATACGACGCGCGCAGGAAATGGATAGCTTGTTGCTAGGGCTAGATTACATCCCGGATTTCATGTTCAAGAGGGAGGTCTCATTTGTGGATTTCCTGAATAGGGTTCGATATGGAGAGCTCAAGCTTCAATCCAAGGGTTTGTGGGATGTTCCTCATCCATGGCTAAACCTATTTGTACCAAAATCGGGTATTCAGGAGTTTAACGACGGCGTTTTTGTGGACATTCTCCTTAAGCAAAACAAGACCGCAGGGCCGATCTTGGTCTACCCAACATCCAGGAAAACGTAATTAATTAACTAAATTCTCTCTTATAAATTAATTTACAAGTTAATGGGATGCTAATCAAATTAAGTTTCCTGATATAGGTGGGACGATCGAATGTCTGCGGTGATACCAGAAGAGGAAACATTTTACTGCGTCGGACTGTTGCACTCTGGAGGAGAGGTTGATGATTGGCAGTCACTGGATGACCAGAACAATGAAATCATTGAGTTTTGTGACAAAAATGACATCAAGATGAAGCAGTATTTACCACACTATAAGACCAGGGAGAACTGGAAGAAGCATTTTGGGTCCAAATGGGGCACTTTTAGAGAGAGAAAAGCAAGGTTTGACCCAAAAATGATACTATCTCCAGGCCAAAGGATTTTCAATGCCATGGATTAGGGCACTTAGTTAATTTGGATTATTAGTTAATTAGCTAGTATTATTAGTTAGCTAAGTGGCCTCTAGGAGGGTTTTTGATGAGATTTAAGATTAACGGCGTTATTTAAGGTTTCCAAATATGAGATGAATGAAATTAATTATTGCCCCTGAGATTTTAATAATTTAACTAAATCAAACGTAAGCAACTAATCTATGACAAATGTTAGTAAAATGTTGCCTTAAGAATAATTTATATAGAAAAGGGAGGAGGAAGATGTATGATCCTTTAAAGCATTGGTATTTGCACTTTGTATTTTAATGTATATATATCCGTATTTCAAATAAGTAAGACATTCTCAATATGTATTTTTTCCGTGATAAATGCCTCTATGTTGATCTATTAATTACATATAATTTCAAATTAATTACATATCAAGATAAATAAAAGTTAGTTATACTAGCTAAATATCATCGTGCGTTGCACGATATATTTAATCTTTTTTTATGTTAATATTAAGAACAAACTTATGAATATGAGGATGAAGTGTGTTTAAAGAAAAACTTTTTAAAAATAATAAACTAAATAATAGTGGCAAATATCAAAAGATTATGAAATTGTCAATATATATCGTAATTGTCAGGTTATTCATCAAAGGTAATTATTATAAAAATAATATATTTTAAGATCAAAATGTAAGAAATTTATTTAATATTAAGTTAATAGATAAATATTTTTATAAGTACACATTTTAAGGTAAAAATGCTGATGTGTGTAATTTCTAAATTGATCATACGTACTCATGCTAAAAAGAATTGTTAAATCATAGGTCAAATCTTTCATTCCAACAAGTGCTTTATATTAGTGTAACAATATATTACTTCAAAAAAAAAGTGTAACAATATATTAATACCATAGTTATACTATATTGTACGTAAAAAATATATTGTGTTAGTAACAATATAAAATAAAAAAACCTTAATATGGAAATGGTTATTGTATAATGAATATAAATGAGTTGTATTTATGCGCGTAATTTGTAGTAATTTGGGGTAATATGGAAGACGGAAAAAAGTTATGGTAAATTACGGCTAAAAAAAAGAAACAAAAACATATTAATACCACAAAAAATCATACATAGAGAAGATTATAAATGTAACCTTGTCAAAAATTATGTGGGATGAAGAATGAAACAACAAAAAAAAAGGAAACAAAAAAAAAGGAATATATAAAAATGGTAGGCGCCGGAATATAGTGAACTTGCGGTGGTTATGTGGTGGTTTTAGTCAAAACTACGTAGTTTCATCCTTTTTATTGCATTTTATTAATTTATTTATTGATCGGAGCAAAAACTCTTCTAGTTCCCTTTAGGATTATGGAATACAAAATGCAACACAGTAAAATAAAGCGATTCAACTTTTATGGTGTTGTGCTGAATAGTTGTGAGCTGTGCAGATCAATGTTGTGATGTGCTGATCAGTATTGTGATGTGTTGATCTTGTGCTGAAAGTGTTGGATACTCCACTAATCATTTGAGCCGAATAAAAAAAATAATGTTTATTATTCAAGAAATAATAATTTTACTTAAATTAATATTATTTTTACCAAAAATAAAAATAGTGTCCATTAAAGATTAAATGTGCTCAGTTCAACGGTGTTGTGCTGATGAGTGTTGAGAGGTGTTGTGTTGTGTTGATCAATGATGTACTATGCTGATCATTACTGATGATTGTTATGCTGCACTGATCAGTGTTGCGTTATGTTAAAATGTGATACAATAAGTTGAACGGGACAGATAGTAAAACACCACATTTATACCACAAAATATCCCTTTTCACCAAAGGTGAAAAACAAACACCATCACGAAAAGATGTCTTTTTCCATATTTCTCTCGTGCATATTCAACGAGAGTCGACTTGTGGTGTTGTACCGAATTATGAAGGGTAAAAGCAGGTGATAATTATTTAACCGCACAGTTCACACGAGGAAGTGGAGACCAGCCGTAATTTAAATGTTTTGGGCCTAATTAAGATGTTTCGTGCTGCTTAATTTGGTTCCTAATTTAATTATGAACGGGGCTGCTGCCCTAAAAAGTTGAACACACAGCAGATACAGTAGACTCACTTTAATCATATTAAATAATAAACGGAGCGAAAACATTAATCACTACTGCTATGATTAGGGTTAATGATTGTGTCTTCCTTGTGGTGCTCATCATGTCGGAATGTGTGGCTATGGCTTCTGCTTTGAGAGGCAAGAATCTACTATGCAACATTATTCCAAAGTTTGGTGTATTCAATTCTTGTACTAGTATTTCTTTTCAAAAAGCTACTACTACCCTACTTTTGAGTAAAAAAACTAGCAAGTAACCACATCATAAATCGAAATGCTTTTTAATTGTTATAATTTTTTAATTTAATTATATATATAGTCCCTCTTTCAATTCTTTGTAATCATAATTTTTCTCAAACATTGGCTTTCAATTCAACCGATTCATATGATGGATATGAGATAATCAAGTCGGTATATTGCTTTGAAAAACTTTGTTGACTTTCGATTGATCTTATTCACATGATAGATATAAGAAGTTCAAGTCGAACTAGTTTCAATACCTACTTTCTTACAACTCTATCTAGATCACATTTGGAGAAATCATATGATTGGTCTGGTTGATTCGTGTTAGACATCTTACTGATCAGTTTCTTGTAATTGGAGAATAGCTTGAAAAGTCTCTTACTACCTTGGTGGGGCCGAATAGCATTTAGTGAAATGTCTAGCATGAGATTAGAGGGTGTCACCGATATTTTAGCCATATAATGCCGTCAACTAGTTAGATTTTTATTAGTTCAAAGTACAGTTGCTACACTTGTGCTCTGTCCCTTCATAGACTACACAAGTCAATATTCATTTAGTCAATGTTTAAATTGAGCTAAATATTTTAATCAAATGTTTATCATAAATTATTTCGGGGATTCGTTGTAAAGTGTAATTGCATAATATCAAATTCTCATCATAAATAATTACATATAAATAAAGATATGAATGGTCAAAAAAGTCTCTGATCAATCTAAAAAAGTCAAAAATAACAGTCCAGGCGAGTATTAGGTAGGGCATGTTCACTATAACACATTTCTGCGGAAATGAATGATATTGGACTAAATTTAAATTTAATGTATTTAAAAAATTAATAATAACTAAATTAAGCTGATCATGTCTTTAAAACTGAACTGAACTAAAAATTGTTCGGATAAACTATAGTTAACATGCCCGACCTTACTATGTAAGGAGGTTTAGTTTCAATCCTCCATTAGGAACTTCTCTATGATCTCACAAGTTTCAAATACAAGGAATGCCTCATATTCAATAAATGTATATACACTTCTCCATAATTTTACAAATCATCCAAAGCTACTATCTTACAAAGATGAATTGGATCCATTTATAGACGAAAAGAAAAGCATCATAAAATATACTATAAATACTTAGGAAAGACTTCGGGCAATACCCTACACTAATAATATTTTATAGTTTGAGGGAAAATGACAAAAGTTTGAGGAATAACTCATGAAATCTTTGAAATTCTTCAAATGGAAAAATGACAAAATTATTAAAGTTGGCCTAAGGTTTGTCTCCACGAAGCATAATATTGAATCTTCGTCTTCACTTGATTTTCATTTTCCTCGACCTCCTTCATTATTTCCATGACTATTGCTTCATATTCTTTGAATCTAGTCACTCGTGTTGGAAGAGTTGTATTTAAAATCCACAATTTATTAAATATATATTTCTAAAGCTATTGCAGTGATTTAGTCATATGATTTTTGACTTTGAAGTTCTCTACAACGTTAGCAACCATATATATATATAACAAAAGAAAAACGCACTTTTTGTGTTATGTGGATTACTTAAAACGAGCAGTTATATTCATGAAATATCCTTACACTTACTCATCAAACCCTTGAATTTCTCGCATGAATAATCCAAAAACTTGGATGAATTTAGTCCTCAAATACATGCACTTGTTTACTTATCTTCACTTGATATACACTCAATAAGATTTATTAGTTAAGTGAAGGGGTGGCAATTGGGAGGTATTGGGAAATTTTGGGATGGGAAATTTTGATATGGGAAGTTTTGGGATTGGGAAATTAATTTTCAATAACATTTGGGATTGGATGGGATTGTGATGCAGAGAAACTTTATACAATAATTGGAGCAAAATCATTCAGCTTAAAAGTTCAGCAGTTACATGTTGTTTCTACATCAACTGAGCTTGCAATGGAGATCGAAACTCTTGATGATGGAGGAAGAGAACTCGAGACGAGTTCTTATGAAGTGGAGGTGACTGATGTAGGACGAATTTACGGTCCATGCCATTGTTCGTCCGATGCCAAATCCCTTTACTCGAAAGGAATCGATTATCAAGGCTTTCATAATTAGTTTATTAATTTCCCTTTCAGTTTTAGAAATAAGTTTTTAATATTCCGTTCTAGATTTAGGTTAGGATTTCTTTGAGAAATCTTCGTAGTATTTATAGGGATTTTGTATTCATTAATTAACAGCTTTCAATTATCAATAATATATACTTTCAAGAGTGTTATCTCTTATTTGGTGGATTCCAATAACAACTGGACAAGAAGGCAGCGTCGGTGACTTCTTACTAATTCAGATTCGTGCTGGCGGATCTTTACTGATATCTCAGCTGCGTCAAGTGGTATCAGAGCGTGGTTTTCTCCCGTTCTTATTATTTGATTCATGAGGGGAGATCATCGTGTTAACAAATCAAACTTTAACAAGTGGGATGTGGAATTAGTCTCAACCCTTGAAAAAATTAGTTTCAAGAAAAACGTATCCAATCATAATTATCATAATCATAAGGAAATAGTAATTTCATTTTTCTATGGAGGAGAAGAGGAATTCATGGATTGGGAGATTGATGTTGATAACTTCTTTGATACGTATGATTTGCTTGAAGAAAAACAAGCAAAGAAGGTAGCATTAAAGCTGAAAGGTAAAGCTAATGTATGGTGGGAACTTCTTTCTTTCTCTAGGCAAGCATTAAACAAGGCACCGATTAGAACCTGGAAAAAGATGAAGTGTTACATGCGAGATGAATTCCTACATTATAACTATGAAGAAATCCTTTGCTACAGAAACAATGAGGCTAAAAACAGGGACAAATTTCTTTCAAATAAAGAAGAGTATGTGCCAACTAAGAAGGTGGAATTTGAATTGCGGAAAATTCTATTATCACCCAAGGAAGAAGTGCAACATGTGAATATTTTTAGAAGTTATTGTACGATCAACAAGAAATTTTTCAACTTGATTGTGGATAATGGTAGCTCCGAAAATATCATATCCCAGAAAGTGGTTGATTATTTGAATTTGACCTCCGAACCGCATGCAAAACCCTACACCCTAGGTTGGGAATCTTGGGATAATCAGGGTAATAAGGTAAAGGTTTCACGGCCTTGCAATGTACCTATCTCTATTGGGAAACATTATAGAGAGAGTGTGATATGTGACGTTCTTGATATGGATGCATGTCATATTTTATTGGGAAAAAGTTGGCAGTATAACCATGAGAGTAAGTCACTAGTGGAATAAGGGACGGAACACGGCGGTTCCGTCCCTATTGGACGGCGGTTTTGACCGCCGTCCATGGTGGCGTCGTGTAATTGGCGCCACCGTTACACGGCGGTTGAAACCGCCGAGTAACGTTTCCGAGTTCGGAAATCTATCCGGAAGTCTATATCCGGCTAAGTTTACGAGTTCGGAAAAGTTAGCCGGATAGAACAAAAAAAACGCAGGCCAATTTGGCCGGCGAAATCAAAATCAGTATAAAAAAGTCTCACCCCCAAATCATGGGTACTTGTGGATCGATTAGATCGTACCACGAAATCCCGAAAACACAAACTATCATCCTAATCTATTGATTTTTGGACTAAATCATATGAAGAACACACATAGATTTAAAAAGTCAACCTTTTGTTAGAAGAAGGAGAATGAGAAGGATGGGAAGGGGGAGGGGGAGAGGGAGAAGGAGAGGGAGAGGGAAAAGGAGAAGGAGAGGGAGAAGAAGAAGAAGGAGAGTGAGAAGAAGGAGAGGGAGAAGAAAAAGAAGAAGAAGAAGAAGAAGAAGAAGAGAAGAAGGAGAGGAGAGGGAGAAGGAGATAGAGAAGAAGAAGAAGAAGAGAGAGAAGAAGGAGAGGAGAGGGAGAAGGAGATAGAGAAGAAGAGGGAGAAGGAGATAGAGAAGAAGAGGGAGAGGAAGAAGATGTAGAAGGAGTAGGAGAGAACTTGCATAAGAAGGAGAGATCGTGTTTGAAAACAACCATCCGGCTAAGTTTCCGAGTACGGAAACCTTAGCCAGAACTCAATAAACGGCGGTTTGTTAAAAAATCACACGGAACCGCCGTTTATTAAGTTTCGGCTAAGTTTCCGAACTCGGAAACTTAGCCGGATGCCTTACACGGCGGTTCCCTTATTTTCACACGGAACCGCCGTCTTTAGGAGCCGTGTTCCGGCTTGATTCTACTAGTGAGTATAGGAATGGTGGTGAGGTAATGGTTTTTACATGGGATACACATAAGATTAAAATGGCATCTATTCCAAACTTTGAGCCTCCTTCCGCAAGTAAAAAGTTAGTTATGGAGAAAGAGGTGGAGACAGTAATCCTAGGAGAGCCACAACATATTTTGTTGAATTCTAATTCATTAATTGGTGATGAATTATCAAACGAACTACCTCTAGCTACTCCACATCACAATGACTTGATTCAAAAAAATCTATTTTACTAAACCTTCCACAATATCCTATGAGCATGATGGAGAATGAGTTTATAGAATTTCAATCAATGAAAAATTCTTCAGAGGTGGACTTTATATCATCCCAGAATTGTGAAAGTTTTGTTGAGGAATCTCAAGTATGTTCTATAGAAGTTTTGTCTGTTGCTCATACTGATAACAATGGTTTAAATTATGGTGAAGATCTTGAAAGAGGGTTTGAAATATGCGATAAGGAAAATGCAAAGATAGAATTTGAGGTTGAAGATGATAATCAAATTAAAGTTGGTCTTACCCTTGATATTGATATAAAACATTCGTATCTTGAACAAAATTTACACGTTCCTTTGAAAGATCCTATTGAAGTTTATGAAGATTTTAAGGTTGATTTTCAGACTGGTGAGGAATATACTGATGAGATTGTTCTTTTGAGATATAAGGACGAAAATATGAAGATGAAGTATGGAGTTGGATTTGGAGATGGTGTTATTGATGTTCCCATATTTAATAAATTTGCAGTCAAAACTCTGGATGGTGAAGCGGGTCAAGTCAGTGTCTGGTTGGAAGTATATTGTCCATGCCAAGTCAGCTGATCATGGATTGGAGTCAATGATCTTTAGCATTATGAACGATTTGAAGGAGAGGCTTTCAGCTATTGCTTACAACAAGCTCAACGTATATGAGTTTCTAGATCCAGAGGATAACTCGGGGACGAGTTCTTTTAAAGTGGAGGAGAATGATGCAGGGAAAATTTATACAATAACTGGAGCAAAATCATTCAGCTTAAAGGTTCAGCAGTTACATGTTGTTTCTACATCAACTGAGCTTGCAATGGAGATCGAAACTCTTGATGGTGGAGGAAGAGAACTCGGGACGAGTTCTTATGAAGTGGAGGTGACTGATGTAGGACGAATTTACGGTCCATGCCATTGTTCGTCCGATGCCAAATCTCTTTACTCGAAGGAATCGATTATCAAGGCTTTCATAATTAGTTTATTAATTTCCCTTTCAGTTTTAGAAATAAGTTTTTAACACTAGTGGAATATGACCCAGAAGACGGCGGTTCCATCGGCGTTGGACGGCGGTTTTGACCGCCGTCCATGGTGGCGCCGTGCAATTGGCGCCACCGATGCACGGCGGTCATAACCGCCGTGTATTGTTCCGGCTAAGTTTCCGAGTTCGGAAATCTATCCGGATGTTTATAAATCCGGCTAAGTTTACGAACTCGGAAAGTTAGCCGGATAGAACAAAAAAAAACGCCGGCCGAATTGGCCGGCGAAATCAAAACCAACATAAAAACAGTTTCATCCCCAAACCATGGGTACTTGTAGATCGAATAGATCGTACCCGGAAATCCCAAAAACACAAACTATCATACTAATCTATTGATTTTCAGATTAAATCTTATGAAAAACACATAATTTAAAGTCAACCTTTTGTTAGAAGAAGGAGAAGGAGGGAGAGAGGGAGAGGGAGAGGGAGAAGAGAGAGAGGGAAAAGAAGGAGAGGGAGAAGGAGAAGGAGAAGGAGAAGGAGAAGAAGGAGAGGGAGAGGGAGAAGAGAGGGAGAAGGAGAGGGAGAGGGAGAGGGAGAGGGAGATGGAGAAGGAGAAGGAGAAGAAGGAGAAGGAGAGGGAGAAAGAGAATAAGGAGAAGAAGAAGAGGGAGAGGGGGAGAATGAGTGTGAGAAGGAGAAGAATGAGAGAGGAAGAAGATGGAGAGGGAGAAGGAGATTATAACTTGCAATGAGAAATCTGTTTGATAACAACCATCCGGCTAAGTTTCCGAGTTTGTAAATTTAGCGGGATGGTTGTAAAACGGCGGTTTCTTAAAAAGTCACGCGGAACCGCCGTGTAAACCATCCGGTTAAGTTTACGAACTCGGAAACTTAGCCGGATGGTTTACACGGCGGTTCCCTTAAATTCACGCGGAACCGCCGTCTAACGGCGCCGTGTTCCGGCCTGATTCTACTAGTGTAATATTCCGTTCTAGATTTAGGTTAGAATTTCTTTGAGAAATCTTCTTAGTATTTATAGGGATTTTGAATTCATTAATTAACAGCTTTCAATTATCAATAATATATACTTTCAAGAGTGTTATCTCTTATTTAGTGGATTCCAATAACAACTGGACAAGAAGGCAGCGTCAGCGACTTCTTACTGATTCAGATTCGTGCTGGCGGATCTTTACTGATATCTCAGCTGCGTCAGATTGGGATTAATTATATTTGGAAAATTTTAAATCCCAATGGGTCCCAAATTAATTATCCCATTGGGAATCCATTAAATTACCAAAATTTAAATTCTAATATAAACTAATCATTACTTATTAGCATAGCAATAATGTAAACTGATAAAAAATTGGAGTTCACTTAGAGCTAAAACTCGGTCAAATTCGTAAGCTCGATCGAATTCGACTCGAACTCGAGTTCGAGCTTGGTTCGTAAGCTCGATCAATTCGAGACAAACTCGAGTCTGAACGGATAAGTTCGGTCGAATTCGATTCGAACTCGAGTTTGAGCTAGTTTCGTAAACTCGATCAAATTAGATTTCGAGTTCGGTTCGTAAACTCGATCAATTCGAGTCAAACTCGGTTCGTAAGGTCGATAAAAATTTTCGACATTTTATCATGAATAACATAAACATAAGTATCAACTTTGAAAAATCACTTATAAAATAAGACAAGTTCATAGTGGAAAAATAATGGGAATTATGGGATCCAAAATCCCATTCCCATTATTTCTATATTAAATGGGAAATGTTGGAATATGGGATTTCAATCCCAATCCCATTATTTCCCATTACCAAATAATATCATTTAACTTAATCCCAAATTATCATTTTATCAATGAATTTACATCTCATTTAATCTTTTTATTGGGACCCAATGGATAATGTGATTTATTGCCACCCCTAATTAAGTGATACAAATAACTACCGTCTCTAAAATATGATCACATTTCTAATTCATATGTTTGACAAAATCAACTAAGGGTTTTCATTTTTCTATACACTAGGTGCATTTGGTTGGTTGGATGACCTTTTGGAAAACTGGATTTTCAAAGTCCAGTTTTCTAAAAATTTGTTTGGTTCGCGAAATTTTTCAAAATCTTGTTTTTACCTCAAAGTCCAGACTCGCAAAATTTTAAAAATGAATCAAATATTTTGTTTCAGACTTACAAATCTCAACCCAACCAAATAAGACTTTTGCAAAATCAGACTCTCAAATCCTCTCCAACCAAACACACCCTTGCTTCTCAAAATTTCTTTTTTTTTTGAAAAAAAATGATTTCATTAATTGAGTAAGGGCGTTACAAAGGGAGGGATGTTATCCCAATGAGACACAAATTCTCGTGAATTTTTAGCAAATTATGCTAGTGTATGAGCAATTACATTTTGATGTCTCCTAGTCCAATTTAGAACCAGATAATGATGGTCACATATACGTCTATTTATATCCTTAACAACTAGATCAAAATTCGATACGTTCTCCTGACAATTCTGCTTCCCTGTGACATTAATAACAATCTGTGCATCCCCTCAATGTTATGAAGGTGCTTCTCAAAATTTATGATAGATCTCCTCACCCTAGATTTCTAGACGGCTTGACTCTTGAGTGATGATCCTCCTTGGGCTTGATAATTCTTGCTGCACAAACCGCCTCAATTGGCATTTTGGGCCATTAAATGAGAACGGTGTAAAGTCCATTGCTAAAGATATGACAATTGTCTTTCACTAATTTATTGTATGATTATTTCAATTTAGATTAAGCACCTGTTTGTTTGAGGTTAACTTTTCCTGAACTAAACTAAAATAAATAAAAATATATTAAATTAAATATATTTAGATCATTAAGATTTGAGAGTTTTAGTAATTTTTTTTCTTTCTCGAAAATCGTTCTAACCGATACCCAACTCATTCTATAATTAGATTGAGACCCTTTCAATTCTGTTTTTCCAATTGGATGTAGTTTTTGAATGCTTAATTTTATATTCTCAATGTGTAACAGTTTGCTTCAAGATATTTCACTTATACGGATGGGCATCGGTTTAGTTTTCGATTTTTGGATTTTTCATTTGGTTTGTTCGGTCAGGGTTTTTCCTGAAATTTCCAAAACCAAAACCCAACCAAATTCAGTTTTTCTGTTTTTATAGACAAAAACATTATATGTATTTAGCAACAATTGAAATGCAAACGTTATTACATATGTTCCTACTAAGACTCGTAGTCAACTTATGCTCTCCTTCAACAAGAAGATGCGATTAACCTAATAACCGCGAGTTCTGTAATGGAATCCAACAGACGCCTGATACTCGAGACAATTCCTTTCACCTTGATCGATGCAGTAGAAAGATTTTTTATAGCAGCCTGAAGCACAGTGGAGCCCGTGACAAGATTCACTCTTTGGATTCCAAGTCTCATACCTGCTTTAATCGCTCTCCAACATGCTTCCGCTTCGGCCTGTAGAGGAGTGACTATCGTGAAGAAATTTGATCCAGAAATATCATTATCCAATTGCCAGCCCGGTTTCCAGATTCTCCACCCTCCTGCTCCAACAAGTTCTATTTTCCGAAACGATCCATCAAAACTTACCACATATGCCTGTGGAATAGCATCTGGTGCAGTTCCTTCTCTGATCAAATCAGACCCACTGGACTCTGGTGCATCCTATTCCACTTCCATTCCCGCGTTACTGTTTTGATTTCTGAGCAGAAATTTTATTCTCAAAGATATTTTCATTTCATTACTTCTAAATTTCCCAAAGCAGGAGTATCATTTTAAGGCCCTGTCCAGTTCAACTTATTGCAATACAATTTAGCACAGCACAGCACATCAGCACAGCACATCACTGATCAGCACAGCACATCGCTGATCAGCACAGCACAACACTCATCAGCGCAACACTGTTCAGCTCATCACATTTAAGCCCCAATGGATACTATTTTTATGTTTTGTAAAATTAATCAAGTAAAATAATTATTTATTGAGTAATTAACATTATATGTTTTTTTTACCTCAAATGAAATTATTCAACACTTTCAGCACTATTCAGCACAAGATCATCACAGCACATCACCGATCAGCACAACACAACAGTGATCAGCACAACACAACACTGATCAGCACTGATCAGTATAGCTCAGCATTGATCAAACAACATAACACTGATCAGTTCAACATAGCACCAAATAAGTTGAACTGGACAGGGCCTCAGCAGTTCACCTGGTTGTGTTGTGTTAAGTACCAGTTGGAAAAATCAGTAATTGAAATTCCCAGCGACCAAGTTGCCCAAATCAACTTCTACTGGAGTCCATACCTGTCTAGATACTACACAGGTGAGTAATAAATGAAGTTCATCCTCTTGTGATTGGTGGCATCTTGGACATTGGCCATTTGTGTCTAATTTTCCGTGAACTCTATTTACCCTTGTGGCCAGGCATCCTGGCACCAACCTCTAGATAAAATCAATTGTTTTTGCGGCATCTTGAGTCTCCATATGTGGGACCAGAACTTTCTGGCAAGTGGACTTAGCCTTTGTTGTCTTGTTGTGTTTCTCAGCTTCCTGCATAGCTATGTGGTATCCTATTTTGGAGGAGTAGTGAGTTCTTTCCCATTTGTTATCCATTTCTAGAAGGCTTAATCTTTCCCATTGAGGCTAGGTGTATGTCCTGTATATAAGGAATCAGTGTTGGAGGGAAAATTATTTGAGAGCAATGGGAGCCTTCAAACAGCTTGCACCCGATCTGTTAGATGTTCCACTTTCATATTTGTGTGCGTGGCAATGATTGTTGAATTTTGGATTGAGTTAGATGCAGTTGGTATCCAGTGATCATGTATGCAGATGTTTTTGCCAGCAGCCACTTTCCAGCAGAGATTCTTTTTTAGCAATTCTTTTTGCCCAGATCACTGATCTCCATCCCCAGGATTCACCTTCTTTTGCCCTAATTGTTAAGATATTTTCCAATTTCAAATATTTTACTTTGTAGACCTGCAGAAGTAGTGAGTTCTTATTTGAGATGATGTTCCAGTCATGTTTGGCCAACAGTCATTCCAATAACAGATCTTAAGTTCAAACCTCCTTCTAGTTTGGACTTACATATCTTCTTCTACGATTTCCAGTGAACTGTCTTTCCTTCCAGCTTGCCTCCCCAAATAAACCTGGTCGTCATGACATCAATTTTCTTGAAAACCTGCATAGATATTCTGAAAATTCCCACAGAATATATAACTAACGATTGTAAGACATGCTTTGACAAGGTGGTTCTTCCTGGAAGACTTAAGAGCTTCACTTTTCAGGACTCATATTTATGTTCGAGTTTCTGTATTAAAAAGTTGCAAATTTCAGACTTTGTCTGGTCAAAGAGGATGGTATTTCCCATGTAAGATCCACCTAATGCCTTGTTCCTGAATGTTGAGTTGCTGTCTCATAGATTGTTGCATCTCCAGGGGTCATTTGGACTAAACTGTATTGCACATTTCCCATGGTTCTGTTTTTGTCCTGATATCTTTTTATAAGCACTCAATGTTGCATTCAGATCCTGAATAGCACTTTCTGTGCATCTGGTGAAGAGTATACAATCATCTGCATACATGATTTGTGTGTTCTGTGTCCCTCCCATAGACAATTGAATCCCTAAATATTTGATGTGCTGGACCAACTGATCTAATCAGGCAGACATGAATTGTTGGCAGAGAATGAACAGATAAGGAGACAGAGGGCAACCTTGTCTTAGTGCCTTGTTAGGTGCAAAAGTAGGGCCGATACTTGATATGTCATTGTCTGAATACACATCATAATAACATTCACCAATTGAGGAGGCATTTGAATAAAATTTAGTACCTTTTCCAGAAAGTGCCAAGATATCCTACCATATAATTTTACTCATATCCAGTTTAAATGCAGCAAGTCTCACCTTGGCTGTTTTGTACTTCCTCGTGTGATCCAACACCTTCAGATATGATTCTTCCTGGAACAAATTCATTCTGATTTATTGAGATGAGGGATTCCATTTTCTGTTTTAGCCAGGTAGCAATCATTTTTGTCATAATATTGTACTTCACATTGCAGAGTGAAATAGGTCTGCAATCTGACACCAATTTTGACAACTTTTTCTCGGGGATGAGAAGTGTCATGTTCCGAATTCCTGAATTTGGATTAATTATAGACAAAAGGGATTCTGGTAATATCTTGAGTATGAATGTGTGCCTGCTTACTGTATGAAATGCTTTAGATTAGGACATCTTGATACTTCATGTGTCATAGATGCATCAGCTATGAAAAAGTCACTTTCTTGGAAACCTCAGAACAGTAAACCCTTTGCTTTAAACAATAATGCAAAGGATAAAATTGTTACTGAGACTGCTAATCCATCTGTAGAGAATGTCCACTTGGAAAAGAAGGGCACTTTTGCAGGGGAAGTTTGGAGGAAGAAGAAGGAACAAAAAGCAAAAGGCTAGCTTCATCAAACAATTCCTGCTGATATCACTACCAAGAACAACTCAGTAATCATCCATAACAGTTTTGATGTCCTTTCTGATGATGAACCAGAGAAGAATTCAGAGAAACAGGTTGATCAAATACATGCTGAGAATGTTTTACTTCTGCAACATACCAGTGGAGAAATCCCTGGTGTGTTGGATACTAATATTTCACTTAGTAATGATACAGGTACATCAAACAGTGTTGATACAGAAGATCATGTACCACTAAACGTGGCTCAGAATCAAGGTGGCATTACAAAGGAGTCAAGCTTAGCAAGAGACACTCAAGAAATTACAGATAAGGATGAGGCATTTATAAGTCCTCAAGGTAAGATCTCTAAAAGTTTACCAGCTAGTCCTAGAGAGCAGTGGTCTAATGACATGACTGATAATAATGGGGATTTCATTATTGAATCATTGAGTCAATCCAAGAAAAGATTTGATAAACTGTTAGCTGCACCATCATCTAGTCAACCTGAGTCTTTTACTGTGACACAACGTAAAAGAGCATATAATAAGAAAGATTATACTCAGTTCCCTAAGACAGTCAAAACTAGGGCTCACATTGTTAATTCCTTAAATGTTAATCATGATTAGTCACAACATATGTGTTGGAATGTTAGAGGGATTAAAAACAAAAGAGCCCAAAGGAGGATTGAAAATTTAAAGAGGAAACATAAAATTTCTCTATTTGTTCTTATTGAACCTTTCCTTCAATCTTCTCAGATTACTTCTATTGCTTTCAACTTAGGTTTCAACCATTTTTTTTCTCAGAACCTAGAGATAAAATCTGGATATTTTGGGATGATAACTATTCTGTGACAATAAATTATGTGCATGATCAATTTGTGTTAGCTGATATTAAACATATAACTATGAACAATTCATGGTCAGCAGCCTTTGTTTATGGAAGGCATAGTAGACTGGATAGTGAGTCTCTCTGGCAAGATCTAGGTGCTTTAACTAATAGAGCAACTTTAATTGTTGGAGTTTTTATTGTTATCAGGGGGTAAATGAATACCTAGGACAATCATCACCTAATCATACATGCATGCTAGACTTAAATAATTTTATCGATGATAATGAGTTTCAGGAATTAGTTACCACATGGAATTTGTATACATGGCATGGAGTTAGAGGTAGATGTAATGTTTGACAGAGGCTTGATAAATGTCTAGTTAATCAGGATTTTTATCAATTTTTCCACATAGTAGAGTCTGTGTAAAATCTAGATTACCATCTGATCATGCTCCACTTCTCATAACTTTGGAAAATAATGGTCATCAATCTGGTCCTAAGTCATTTAGGTTTCAACATTGTTGGTTATTGCATGATGAGTTTAAGATAGTGTTTAATGAGAATTGGCTTTTACAATGTGAGTCTTTTGGCATGCTTAGATTTTCAATTAAATTGAGAAGGCTGAAACTAAGGTTGAAACGGTGGAACAAGGAGACTTTTGGAAATGTGCATGATAGAGTCCTAGAGGCTGAACAGATTCTAGAGCAAAAAGAGTTAGATTATCAGAACAATGATACTCAAGATAATAGACTAGAGCTTAGCAAGGCACATGCTGACTTATCTTTAGCATTGGCTAGGCAAGAGTCTTTCTGGAAACAAAAATCTAAAGTTAAATGGCTTAAGGAAGGTGACTCTAATTTGAAATTCTTTCATGCATCAGTCAAGTCCAAACATGCTAGACAGTCTATTTTTGCTATAAGAGATTCACAACATAATTTATTAACAGATACTGAACAGATAGTTTTTTTGGAAATGAGGCAGTCCAATTTTACTCTACACTTTTAACTGCTGAACAACAAGATGTGCTTTCTTTTGATACTGATACCTTATTGCAGAATATCCCTAGAGTTATAACTGATGATGATAACATTAGTTTAATTAAACCTGCATATTTAATTGAACTAAAGAAGATTGTCTTTTAAATGGATGGGGAGTCTGCATCTGATCCTGATGGGTATATAGGGAAATTTTTTTACTTCATGCTGGGATATAATTGCTTCTGATTGGTTATGTGCAGTAAATGAATTTTTGAGTGGTGTGCCTATTCCCAGAGCTATTGCTGCATCTTATATTACACTTATACCCAAAAAACCAGTGGTGAATTATTTCTCTGAGTTTAGACCAATTAGTCTCTCTAATTTTTTGAACAAGGTTTTTTCAAAACTATATGATAAGAGACTGAAGCCCTTAATGTCTAATCTCATATCCCCTGAACAGTCAGCATTTGTTCAGGGGAGAGAATTAGCTGACAAAGTTCTATTAATTCAAGAAGTGACATCCCATCTGAACAATAAATCTAGAGGCACTAATATTTTCTTTAAACTGGATATGATGAAAGCTTTTGACAGAGTCTCTTGGATTTTTCTAGACAAATATTTAATAAAGATGGGATTTTCATAACCTTTTTGTCAGAAATATTATGGGCAACAATTCTGCAATAAAATTTTCAGTAAGAGTTTTTCACTAAAACTATGGTGGAAACTTCAAAAGGGGAAAGTCTCTGGTCCCAATTTATGTGGACTCTTCCTGATTATCTGAAAAAGTCTAGAACATGGCGTAGAATTAATGAACTTGATCAAATAGCCAGTGATAATTCTTTTGTTCAGATAGGGAAAGAAGATGTCTCATTCTGGATTTCTAATTGGTTAAATGATAAAGCACTGATTGATATGTGGAATGATGAATTTGAGCTGCCTTATCCTGATCTTACTGTACAGGAGTTTTGCTATCAGCAAGACTATTACGTTAACCAGTTTGAACATGGACTCTCTGTTGAATATTTGGCTTTGATACCTAAGGAATTGCCGCTGTTTGATGAGTATGATGACATACTTATATGGAAACCAAATATTACGGGTACCTTTTCTCTTGCCTCTGCTTATGATTTAATAAGGACTAAGAAACTTGAAGTACAATCCTTTAAATTCTTATGGTCTAAATACTTGCCAAGAAAAATGGTATTTTTTTGTTGGAGACTGTCAAACAGGCTTGTTCATGTAGCTAATGTTCTAGAGGACATATACATACATCAACCATCCATTTGCTGCTTCTGTCTTAGTCATTCAGATGATATACACCATTGCTTCAGCAGCTGTGATAATATTGATTGGATATGGAATTGTGTGAGCATGAAATATGATATAATATACCATAAATTCCTATCCTTATGGGATAATTTGCATTATTACTAGAGATTTAATGCATGTACTACTTTCCAGAAAAACATAGCCAGGTTAATCCCTGTCATTGTAGTCTGGTATATTTGGTGTGCAAGAGTGGCATACATGTATGATAATGTTGCACCTGATAAGAACCATATTGCTAAACAAGTTCACAGTATGTTAGATGATATTATACTGGTTCATATCAAGTCTTGGTCAAAATTTAAAATACCTAACCAGTTTTTGAATCTTGTATCATCTAATGGCTCTTCTGTGAGAATATCAAGGGTTGTTAGCTGGAAATTGCCAGAATCTGGCTATTTTAAACTCAATACAGATGGTTCCCTACTAAGAAATGGGAAAGGAGGAGCTGGATATGCGACAAGAGATCACACATGGACTGTTATCTATGCAAAGGCAATGCCTTTATATGCTGACAGCCCTCTACATGCTGAGGCTTTAGCACTGGCTGCTGGACTGGAGACTGTGTATTTTTGGAGTTCCAACATGTACTAGTTGAAACAGACTCTCAGGTGCTATGTAACATGGTGCAGAACAAGCAGAAGTCATATTGGAAGCTGAACCAGATCATCAGAAATATATGGACTATACTAGGTAATCTGCATGTCTCTTTTATACCTAGAGAAACTAATGCTGTTGCAGATGCTCTATCTAAAAGAGCTAGTTCATCAGATTCTACACTTATCTACACTCATAACACTCTCCCTAATCATATTAGAGGACTGATAGAAATGGAAAGTAGGGGAGTTACCCTACATCATAGCAAGGTAGTTGTTTTTTTTGAACTTATTACTGCTCCCTTGTTTTGTAATGCAGGCTAGGAGGCAGCAAGGATGACTTAGGACAACACACATAGTATTGGACCTGAAATTGGACAAAGGTGAAAAGGGCTGAAGAAAAGAGTTCGACAGAATTGCTATTTGTTGAATCTATTTATATTTGTTTAATGATGTCTGGAATGTATCCTAGACTATCATTCTCTTTGTATCATTTTTACAATAGAGTACTCATTCCTTAATATTTACCCGTACTCATCGGTAGAGTTGGGTATCGCTTTGCGAACCCTAATATACTTGCGAGTTATGAGTCTTTTCATCGGTTAAATTGAAAATCGCTTTGGCGTGCCCTAAAATACTTGTGAAAATAGACATGGGAAAATATAAGGAAGGGGATCCGTTTCTCAAATCCCGTGCTTGACGGCAGAGCTGGGTATTGCATAGCAAACCCTAATATGCTTGCAAGTATTGAGTCAATTCATCAGCAGAACTGGGTATCGCTCTGGCGTGACCTAACATGCTTGTGAATTTTGACATGGGTGCGGATAAGGATCTCTCATAATGTCTTAGATTTCAATCATTGATTTGTAAGATATTTGCCTAGATAGACTTTTTATGGTGTGGTGAACCTTATAAATTTCACTCCACTTATGTGGTTTTAAAATAAATAATAATAAAAAAAGTTCCAAATTCAGTTTCGGTTGGTAACCAAATTCGGAGTTTAGTTTTCGATTTAACCAAATAAACCGAATTGCATGCTTTTTCCTAAAGGGAACTAGAAGAGTTATTGCTCCGATCAATAAATAAATTAGTAAAAAACATTAAAAAGGGTGAAACTACGTAGTTTTGACCAAAGCCGCCACAGAACCACCGCAAGTTCACCATAGTCCGGTGCCTACCGTTTTTACATATTCTTTTTTTTGTTTCTTTTAATTTTTCAAATACAACTCATTTCACCTATAAAATCTTAATTTACATGGTAATTTCAGTCCATCATGCTAATTAACACGTATGCAAAAGGAAAACATGAAAGTGCGATATATGAAATATGTATGGAAATATTCTGTATTACTATAAGAGGATCACCATAGATTATATAAATATATTAGATTATAAATATAGATTATAGTGTTTCTATGTTAATTATGCATGGATCGCTAACATTTTTTCCTTAAAATGTGTACTTATAAAAATATTTATCTATTAACTTAATATTAAATAAATTTCTTACATTTTGATCTTAATATATATTATTTTATGATAATTACCTTTGATGAATAACCTGGCAATTACGATATATATCGACAATTTCATAATCTTTTGAAATTTGCCACTATAACTTTGTTAATTATCTTAAAGAGTTTTCTTTAAACACACTTCATCCCCATCTTCATAAGTTTGTTCATAATATTTACATTAAAAAAAATTAAATATATCGTGCGTTGCACGATGATATTTAGCTAGTTAAAAAATAAAATTTTGTAACCATAATACACTCCATTGATAAATATATATTAATCATTCATTTAAAGTAGTTCACATAATTTAAATAAAATAAATTCAAATCTAATTCAAAGATTACATTTTAATATTTACATTATCACACTTTAAAGGATTTTGGTTTAATATATACATATAATAATTAATCATAATAAATAAATATAATTATATAAATTATTTATTAACAGATTTATATATGCTTGACGCAATGAGGCGCATGCATGGAGGGACTTTCATCGTATGAATTATGGGTTTAGTTAACCAAACCACATAGAAAAAAATCATTACATGCTTGCATTTTTCAGTTCGATTAACAGTCAAATTTGGAAGGTAAAACTCATTAATCGTTATATTTGGAACCAAAAATTCAATAATCGTACTAATTTTAAATAATTAGTAATTACGAAATTCGTTGAATATTAAGTTGGTATCTATTACTTTTTCTATTTCATTGTCAAAGTAAATTCTAAACGTCATTTCTAGTTTTCTACATTTCTTCACCATAAGATAATGCAATCTCTTTTCCAAACACTAAAAAGAAGAGTGCAACAAAAAAATAAAAATGAGTACAAAAGGGAGAATAACTACTGCCACTACAAAAAATGAAGGTTATTACAACCTCTGGTCATCAAACTAGACAGATTATGGTACCATCATAGATTTTCTGTGATCCTCTTGAACATTATTTGAACATCACTGTTGTAGATTTTATTAACGATAAAAATGTCACACTCCCTATACTGCAACAGATCTTGCCTGGAAATATATTGTCTTTGTACATGATGCAATTCTGGTTCCCTATACATAAGACTAGACTTGCTCATTTGGAAGCCTGGCCTCTTAAGGAAATTCACAATCAAATCAGCATATTTGAAACTTAGACCACCTAGGCATACCATTCCAGTGCTCTGAAAAATTTGGGATCCTCACATTCAGAAAAAGTCTCTCTTAAATGTTCCTTTGCCTTTTGATGATGTGGTCATACAATATGGTTTCAACTTTGCTTCCAAATTCCATTTTGTAATAATATTGATTATGCATCATTTTTTTAATAAGTGCCCTAACTCTATTCTTATCTAAAAATAAATGCACATGTAACGTGGCACTGATTACATTGAGACGGACAATCTATGGGATAAACTAGTCACATACTAGTCATTTTCAGGATTATCCAAAATCCACACAAAGCTCTCACACATTGCACCTATTTTTGTATGCTGGTCATCGTGGGAAATGAGGAACATGAAAGTTCATGACAATTTAAATCACGTGCTTGATTTAATGATTAAGGAGATAAGATAATCTATCTACTATGTCTTTATAGTCTTCTGGATCCCTCACTATATTGCCATACCTGTTGACCCTTATTTTGTTTCTGATGATACTCTTCATTTACTGAAAAAACCAACCAAACCAAGAATTTCCACAGTATCATGGATCAGACCTCTTATTGATGCCTCTTGGTCTCTTAACCAAACATACATTGCTATTATCACCAGAGAACATTTTTGAGGTTTACTGGATGTTAGGGGTTTTTACATTACATCAAAATCACCACTTCATGTTGAAATCTTGACCATTTAGGCTGGGGTTGATGTTGCCAAGGGGTTTGATGGTCCCCCTGTGGCCTGCAGCCCATCCAGACCTGATCCCTGCTTCGCCGCCAACCAGCGATGGTACTCCTCTTCGTGGGTCTCCGCAAACTCCCTTCAGTTCTGCTCTTCCTGACTTTCCTCCTGTCTCTCTTCATCTTCAGCGGCCTCCAGCTCCGGACGCGCATACCCCTTCCCTTTACGCGTCCGGTCCCTCATCTGTTGCAATGTGAGGTCGTCCTTGACCACCCTAGCCCTCCTGCCTCCGGACCGGGTGATTACAGGTGAGGACGCCTCCCTCCTCTTTGCGGTGGCCGACCTCTGGGCGACATCTGAGTGTATTTTGAAAACGTAAGTCGTGTCCCACTGGACGTGCCAACTTGATATTGTCTGCCTGGTGTCCCGAAGAGGTCCCTTTCGACTCCGGCCTACCTGCTCCTGCAAGACAACGCCATGGGGGTACATGAGAGTAGAACCTTCGGCGTGATGATGAAAGAAAGTTCTTGAAGAGAAAAGGAGTATCAACTTAGTAGAATCAATAGAGTGTAGTTACCTGAAATAGTGTCATAGGGCACTATTTATATTACTCCCTTTAAGTCTCCAGATGGTCCATCCTTGTGGTCCGCCCCCAAATACTTCCACCGTAGCTGATGTCACTATGGGCCTGGACCATGTTATCCTTTCTGAGGATTGGGCCTGGACCGGATATCACCTGGGGTGACATAGGGGCTTGCTTTAGGTGTTGAACCTTTTTTTTGTGAAATCTGATTGATTGATATTACTATGATTCTTCAACCTCATTCGAGACAGTGGAAGTTTTTTTAACCTTTTAGACAGGATCCAGAGACTAATTGGACACATGCAGCTCACACATACATTGAGAGAGGGAATCCAATCCACTGATTTGCTTGCCAAACACAGTCTCATTGACCAATGCAATTGATCTTTTGTTTGGCATGATCTTCCATCTAGGGAATTTGTTGATTTATTGGAACATGGATCATGCGATCTGCGATGAGTATAAAATAATGTGTAAGTTACTATTAACAACCAATGGCATTAATATTATAAAAATGATAAAATTCCTAAAATTTGCATGAATCATACCTCATTGAAGATAATCTGTTGCTACCCTCTTTCTCATTGTCATATATGTAAAGCTGCAAGAACTTTGGGTGTTGACCAGGAGGTGGAAGCAAGCTTCCAATCTTATGGCAATTTTGTCCTTGCAACTTAAATATGGGAGGCATATTGTATGCTCGAATAATTTCAACATACTTCTTATTTCTTGGGTCTTTATTCTCAAGAAGATTTCTCAACAATATGGGGATCTTTTAGTAGAGGAAGCTGCACTTTTCCACGCATAAAACACAGCGAGAATTTTGGCTTTGAAACAGGACTAGAACTAAGCCTTTCGTCATACCAAAAAAGTGCACAGCAGTATTCACGTTCCCAAGTTTGGTTCTCCAATATCTTTGTATTCTGCACTTGGGAATATTGTAGTATTAGTTTTTGTTTGCTTGTGATGAGTAAATAAATAGATGTGGTAGTTTATCTTCGGATGTGATATTGCTCGTAGAAGTTTTTTGCAACTGTGATTGTTTTCCATTTCTTTTCTCTGCAATTAATATGTAGTTTTATCTTAATTAGGGTATAAAAGTATTATACATTATGCAATCTTAATGGGATAAATTTGTCAGAACTTGATGTTCACTTGAAAAAACCTGAAAATGACTATCGATCAGTTTCACAGTGTTCTTAACTAATCTTTTTACTCTAGCAAGTATGTTTAATCATGAGACAGAGTTTAAACACTGAAAGTAAGAACACAAGAATTGGTTACGCAGTTCGGTGCTAAAACACCTACGTCTGCGGGGCCTTGCCCAGTCTGAAAATCATCCACTAGATAATCAAGATACGTTACAAAGTTTCACACAACAATTAACTATCTATGACTTATCTCTCGTGTGGATCGGTGAGTTCCCCTCACAGCCAGTCAATGTCAAGCTCCTCACTTGACTAGGTCGAGCTCCTCACTCAACTTTTTATGACCACTTCCCAGAAGTATTGTGGCTTGCCGATTTCAGACTCTTGGCGATGGCGAAGGCCTGGTTGATTCCTCGAATCAAACGCTGGTCCAAAGGTAAATCTATTCTGCCCTCCAGAATACTTTCACACAAGTTGGATACTTTCTGTCGCAGCTTCTTTGTCTAATTATAGCTCGATGCTGTGATACCGTCTTGATCTTCTCGATCCTTCCATTTCGGCAATCCTGATCTGCTCGTCCAGATTAATCACAGCTACAAGTAGTCTCCTAGCTATACTCTACTTCTGTAGCTAATCTAAGGAAATATAATCTTTCCTTATTTGAGACTAATCCTGACTAAGTTGCAACTCAAGAATATATTTTCTATCTAATCAAATCAGCATCAAATCAATCTTCGAATATCTTCTTTGATCGCACAAGAGTTGTACTTCAACACAATGACAGTGGCTCGGTTTGCAGTCTTCGATTCACACAAATATTCGAAACTCTGAAGGACTATGTTTAAACATGCTTCGCTGTTTACCCATAATAACACCCGAATATTCTTCTTCCATATTTACCAAATCATTCACTTCTCAAGCTTCATGATTGGACGACTGCATTCAACCTTCATGGGATATTCCACATCAAATATGGTATTGCTAATTCACATATTCAGCACATATAAAGCAAGATCTTGTCTTTCCAAAAGACCACGCTTTGCCTTCCATATTCTGATATTCTTTTCCAACTATATCAATTCACCCCAAAATTCCTTTCTCGTAATTACTGAATTGATCTTGGATTATGACCACATTCATCCCATGTTAATATTTCATTGCTTAAGATAACTGATCTTCAAATACTGTCCAACTTCACAACTTTCCAGCACAGTTGTGAATGTCCACAAAAGTGACAACAAACAAAGTCGAGGACTTTACAATCTCCCCCTTTGTCATTTTGTGGACCCATCATCATTTGGACACAACAATGAATAAACCGTTAGAACATGAATAAGAGTAACTCCCCCTGAGTCTTAGAATACTTAAACCATTAGGACATGTATAAGAACAACTCCTCATTGTATCATGTTATAACGTAACAATCATGATGTGCTACAGCCACTTTCCAAATATCTCCCCCTTGGGACCATAAATATGGCAAAGGCTTGCTCGAACAAACTGCCGCTCAATTTCTGATTCCGCTGGAGCAAGTGTTTAAACATCTCAAAGACTGTCGCTCAGTTTTTGATTTCGCTGGAGCAAGTGTTTAAACATCCAGTGTGTTTAAACATAGTGGCTTCTACAAAATAGCCAACTACATCATCCCGAAACTTCTGAACTCTTCATCTCCCCCTTTGGCAATTTGTGAACCACACACTATTTTCATGCAGAGAAATTCATAGCTTCCCCTCAGGTTCAGAACTCCATAATATAAGCATCAAATGTAATCAGAAATAGCATGTATGTATATTCAGTAAGCTCCCCCTACTCAGCAGAAGTAGATAACCACATTCATTCATGCTAAATGGCCAAAACAATGTTCCAAAATGGACACAATTGATCCCAACAAGCTACCAAACTAAATGGCCTTCCGTCATCCATATTCATCAACATATTCTCCCATTTTGGACCATAAAATGTGCCAAAGAAACACCAAAATATCCCAGAAACAACAAACTCCCAAAATATCAGAGCATATCTGAAAATAGAGTTCGATAGGGAGTAAAGAATGGATCTGACCTCGCCTTAACAGCCTCCTCTGTCCGTACCAAACTATGTTTCCTATGATACACCATCACAATCTTGGGAACCTCATAAATCTGACTTCAACTCTCAGAAAGATCATCCCAGCTAATTCAGCCCAGCAAGACCATACCCATTTCGGTCTACAATCAGACTTCCAGTCCTTGCGTACAATGCTCTTGTTAGAAGTATCTGCAAAGGTCACTCCTTCTACTCATGCATATACCTAGCCATTTCCCGTCAAGTTCCATTCTTTGACTCTAAATAGGGCTTAGTAGTAGCATCTGAATCAACCAATCCATCAACCAAAGACACAATCTCAGGCAGCACTAATTATCTCTGTAATATTCAAGAACACACTTCTGGTCAATATGATGTTATAACATGGTCTGGTTCGGATGTTATAACATGATCAGCAACATCTTGGAGCATCAAATTCAACACCCAAAATCAGAATCCGCTCCCCCTGTCCTAGACATCTCTTAATCCTCTGTAGAGCACAGTTTAAACTTTACCCTGCTGCAATTTCATAAATCTGGAGGCTCGGAGGCTCATCATCCATACTATCTGAAACCCTCTCAGTAAGTGGTTCCTCCATGGTTTGGATATTCTCAACAACTCTCTCCATTACTGGTTGCTCAAATTCCACGGGCTTCTCCTTCTCAACAGTAGGCAGAGTCACATCAGCAGATTTGAAGACACCTTGTCCAGCAAGTACTTCTCCATCTCACTGAATCTTCTTCTTTCTCCTCTGGTAAAACTTGGAAATCACAGGTGCTGATTCATCCCTTTCTGGTTCCATAGTCTCCTTAGACTCTTCAAGTTCAGAGCTTCAAACTCAATATCCACCCTAACAACTGGAGTACCATCAGGAGCCACAGATTCTGGTGTGGCTCTAGGAGGATTGGAATTTGTTGAGAACACCCAGATTTAGATTAAGATTGACTGTGGGTAGAACGTTAGGGGTAGGGTTGGTCATCGAGGAGCACTCCATAGTTGTTTAGGCATATGTATATGTTCAAACACTGAACTATACTAACAACAAATCTCCAGAAACTCAAAGATCGAAACCCAAAGTGCGGCAAGCACTCTAACTGCTAGAATCTCAACAAGAATAAAATCTTGAGACAGGGACAAGCCAAATACCTTTTGCATGCACCGGTAGAAAACTGGATAGCACAACTCAGATAAAGATTGGAGCCTTCTTGCTGTAGAGGTTCTGATCGGACAATGTGGAATGCAGGTCAGCCGGTTTCAGCGTCGGAAAGTGATCGGAGAGATTCTTGCTGATAAAATTCGGCAACAACAGTTCGGGAGAGTTCATCGGAATTGGGAACGCCAGGGCCTGAGATTTTTGCTGAAATTCAAATCCAACCCCGAATTGGAAAATAAATCCATAATTTGCACATCAGTCCACAACTTCCAGAATTTTCTGATTGCCCCCTCATAAAATACATATGAGTCCAAAACTTCTGACCCATAATAATTCAGTCCACTCGGATTTTTCAGCCCAATAAGAGTTGACTCATCTGACCCAATAGCCTCTTCTCTTCATTTTCTGTCTAACTCCCATGTGTTTAAACACACTCATCCTCAGTGTTTAAACATCTTCTTTCACACAGCTATCTTCTTTTTGTATTTTTCATTTTCAAGAATAAAATACATAAAGCAGTAAACACTAATTTACAACAAGTCGAGGTGACCAGAGGTACCTCAAATCCGACAAACACCTAAGTGTTGCCTTAGTACCTGCAACTGTTCAGCACTAGGAACAGGTTCAATGGTCAGCGTTCGGTCTACTCCCCCTCGTCGAAAGCCTTTCTGCAGAAGAAATTGGGTGAGACGCTCACACCAAACATTGGGTGCATGCGTAAGACCATATAACGCCTTTTTGAATCTTGCAACAGGAGCACACATTGTATCAAAGTCAACATCTTGCCGTTCTTTAGTCCTGAGGTTGTACACACCAGCTGGAGGAGTATTATCAGTAGGTGGTGGTGCAAGCGTATTAGATGTTGTAACGTCAGAGACTGTTGTAACATCCTGAACTGTTGTAACATCAGATGATGTTGTAACATCTGGCATAGTAGGACTAACGTCTGAACTGATTTGAAGGTCAGGTTCATCATCAAGTTGTATGCCAATGCTGTCATCCAGAATATAGCAGTTATCTGAAGATCTAGTGCCAATAAGAACACCTTGTTCATCCTTTCTAACTGTACACACTTTATCATCAAATAAAACAGTTAGCTTGCTGTCACAAAGATGACTTATGCTGAGAAGATTGGCCTTTAGTCCCTCCACAAGGAGTACGTCTTGAAATACTGGAAAGTTCTTGACTTGTACCTCCCCCTTTCCAGTTATTCTACATTTCTTTCCTTCTCCAAATCTGACTGTTCCAGTCCAAGGAACAATATTGCTCAACAATTCAGAAGAACCTGTCATGTGTCTAGAATAACCACTATCGAAATACCACGAGTCTCTGACATATGAGCTATAACATGTATGAACAGCATATCAGTACTTGGTTTTAGGAACCCATACCTTTTTTGAATGCTGAACCCTTTCTGGTGGCACCATGTTGTAACCTGCTCGCATGTTGTAACCTGCTCGCATGTTGTAACCTGCTCGCATGTTGTAACCTGCTCGCATGTTGTAACATGCTCCATTTGTTTGCCCATGCATCAAGTCTCTTAGAAGTTGAAAACAACGTCTTTTGTAATGACCTGGTCGTTGACAACAATTGCACGTTGCCTCCCATCGTGGTTGAGATCTGTTTCTCTGTTAAGGATAGGTAGATCTATATCCCAATCCATACCTTGGAGTCTTCATGACGTTGCTTTGAACTTTGACTGGTTCCTCTTGTTTGACTTGATCATGGTTAGACCGGTTCACCACAACTTTCTTTTCTACCTACTTGAGTGATTTCATCTTTGTTGTTGCACCATATCCCAGTCCTTGCCTATCACCAGAAGCTTTCCCCATTCCAAGAATATCATCCAATGCTGCAGTTCCTTTGTTTAGCTTGGAGATAGTTCCTTCAGCAACTTCTGCCCGAGTAAGAGCTATCTTCAGTTCTTTTCTCATGGATTCAAGAGTAATTTGCAGTTGCTCAACTTCTTCATTCAAGTTGTGATTGTCTTTCTTTAGGCTTTTGATCCGTTCAGATGCCTTGATCCAAAACTTGTGAAGTTTTTCATATGACTCATGAATGTCATTTCCATCTGAGTCCATTTTTAAACTCTCATTATCCGACACTGTAGTAGCACCAAATGCTATATAGGTCTCTTCTTCATCTTCACTTTGTATGGTAGTTGTTCCAAAAGCTACATGATTGCTGACATGCTCATCTTCAGATTCATCTCCATCACTCCAGGTGGCATTGTAGGCTTTTCCCATTTTGCTGGATGATCCACTTGGACATTGTGCTTGAACATGCCCGTACCCTTCACACTCATGACACTGTATTTTTCCAGCATTTTTAAACACAGACTTGGATTCTGATTCATCATTGCTTGATCGTCTGTTTCCATTGGAACCTTGCTGTCTACCTTCATTCCTTCGTGCTGTAGTCTTTCTCAATACCTTAGCAAAGCTCCTTGATATTTGAGCAAGTTCATCCTCGTCAGCATCTTCATAATTGCTCCTGGTCGTGTGTTTAGACACAAAACTGTGTTTAGACACAGGTTTTCGTTCAGCTGCTTTTCGTGCAGTTGCAGTGAATGCCAGATCATTCTGCCTTAATGTAGCTGACTCCTTCATTTCAAAGGCTGCAAGTGCTCCCATGACCTCATTAATGGTCATTTCAGATGTATCGTGTAGCTCCTCCATTGCAATAGTCTTTCCTTTGAATTTTGGTGGTAGAGACCTCAATATCTTCTGCACAACATCATCTTCAACGAACGGTTTCCCCAACTGATGAGCTGTGTTGACCAGATCTCTGATCTTTGAATTATAGTCAGCAATGGTCTCATTATCATGCATAACCATAGTGTCAAATGTTGTCTTTACTGTATGCATTTTTTGTCGTTTCATTTTTGCATCCCCTTCATAGCTGGCTTTCAATTTCTCCCATGCATCCTTAGCAGTACAACACGTTGAAATTAAGCGAAAAGCTTCTTGATCAACACAAGAGTTGATGCAGTTGAGTGTTTTGCTGTTAAGTCGCTTGTTCTTCCTCTCTTGAGTGGTCAGATCCTCTTTGTTTTTCAAAACACCTTCGGTTGCGCCTGCTACAGGTGGTTGTCTGGCTGGTTGCCACTCGTTCTCAACCCAGTACCATGCTTCTTCATCTAGAGCATCAATGTAATGCCTCATCCTTGCCTTCCAGTAACCATAGTTATTCTTATCCAGCATGGGTGCGCGTGTATACAACGAACCATCCTTCTCCTGGTTCGACATGATCGATAGGGATCTCCACTGACCTTGTTAAAGGTATAACTCAGTGGACTAGCTCTAATACCAAATGAAAATGACTATCGATCAGTTTCACAGTGTTCTTCACTAATCTTTTTACTCTAGCAAGTATGTTTAATCATGAGACAGAGTTTAAACACTGAAAGTAAGAACACAAGAATTGGTTACGCAGTTCGGTGCTAAAACACCTACGTCTGCGGGGCCTTGCCCAGTCTGAAAATCATCCACTAGATAATCAAGATACGTTACAAAGTTTCACACAACAATTAACTATCTATGACTTATCTCTCGTGTGGATCGGTGAGTTCCCCTCACAGCCAGTCAATGTCAAGCTCCTCACTTGACTAGGTCGAGCTCCTCACTCAACTTTCTATGACCACTTCCCAGAAGTATTGTGGCTTGCCGATTTCAGACTCTTGGCGATGGCGAAGGCCTGGTTGATTCCTCGAATCAAACGCTGGTCCAAAGGTAAATCTATTCTGCCCTCCAGAATACTTTCACACAAGTTGGATACTTTCTGTCGCAACTTCTTTGTCTAATTATAGCTCGATGCTGTGATACCGTCTTGATCTTCTCGATCCTTCCATTTCGGCAATCCTGATCTGCTCGTCCAGATTAATCACAGCTACAAGTAGTCTCCTAGCTATACTCTACTTCTGTAGCTAATCTGAGGAAATATAATCTTTCCTTATTTGAGACTAATCCTGACTAAGTTGCAACTCAAGAATATATTTTCTATCTAATCAAATCAGCATCAAATCAATCTTCGAATATCTTCTTTGATCGCACAAGAGTTGTACTTCAACACAATGACAGTGGCTAGGTTTGCAGTCTTCGATTCACACAAATATTCGAAACTCTTAAGGACTATGTTTAAACATGCTTCGCTGTTTACCCATAATAACACCCGAATATTCTTCTTCCATATTTACCAAATCATTCACTTCTCAAGCTTCATGATTGGACGACTGCATTCAACCTTCATGGGATATTCCACATCAAATATGGTATTGCTAATTCACATATTCAGCACATATAAAGCAAGATCTTGTCTTTCCAAAAGACCACGCTTTGCCTTCCATATTCTGATATTCTTTTCCAACTATATCAATTCACCCCAAAATTCCTTTCTCGTAATTACTGAATTGATCTTGGATTATGACCACATTCATCCCATGATAATATTTCATTGCTTAAAATAACTGATCTTCAAATACTGTCCAACTTCACAACTTTCCAGCACAGTTGTGAATGTCCACAAAACTGACAACAAACAAAGTCGAGGACTTTACAAAACCTAATCAAACCGTGCCATTTATTGTTGTTGAGGAATTATTTTTCAAACCATGGAGCAGAATAATGAGTCTGTTCTAAATCTGAATGAAATATAAAAATAATCATGGAGCAGAATAATGTGCGTGTTCTAAATTTTACCGAAATATTTAAATATGACAATCAATAAGCTAGTGAAATCTTTTAAAGTCAAACATTGCTACTGTCAATAATTTATGGGATAATAATAACTACACTAAAGAGACGACTGTGGTGATTTAAAGAAGACTAGGGTGGGGGAGTTTGCACTTCGTGCAACTCGGACCCGGATTTTAGGCAACCTAGGGCTGTTTCGAGGTTATTTTAAATTCATTCACATAAAATATGTGTATATTTTTTCCATTTTAGTTCAATTCTACATACACAAATGGTCTTCTATGGCATACCATAATGTTTTTAATATTAATTATAAGCAGCTAGACAAAAGCCAAAATAAGTTTGCATCCACATGTTGAGCAACATAGACGTTCAAGATAGGAGTAGAAATCTGCAGATTAAGTTTCTGTAAAATATTAAGGCAACGCATCTAAACAAAAGCCAGGCATCATCTGCATCAAACTCCAATAATCTTAAAAGAATCTAACAATATTCATGCTAGGAGCGGAAATCTGCATTTTCAATTCTGCATCTACCGAGGCAGACCATAAATACTAAACATAAACAGCTAAACGGGTTTTAGTAGCAAAAAACTGATGATGAGCATGTTGAAGTTTCTTTGTAGAGCACGATTCGGAATCCTAAAATGACGATGGGCATAATGTGATCCCGCCACATAAAACCTTCCATTGTTTCCGTTGGTCTAGATATACATCAAATGTTAATGTCACTTTTCGTTCCACAGATGAAATCTTTGCGGGTTAAAGCACAGCTGAGAATTACAGACACAAAGCAACTTCAAGGACATACAGAACAAAACAAAAGGGTCACACTTCATAGTCATAGGAACAAGGAAAATAAAAACCAATCAATACTCACAACAGATGCTAAATCATGCATGCTGAACAGACGCACATTCAGAAGAATGTCAAAGACAGATATCTACAAAACAACAAATCCAATGTAGCAATGTTAGAAATGAACAAAAAACACAATCACAATTAAATGAGAGATCAAATTACAATTAAAAACGTTTTCTTTGAGATAATGGTTGCAGGAATTAATAAGAGATTAATTCACTACATTCAATATTCATTTAAATGATCATGATATTTACTATGGAAAACGTTTTGTTTGTGGTAGTAATTTAAAAAATTAATAGTGGATTGATGCATCAAATTTAGTACCGTTTAAAAGGTTTGGAAGTGTCCTATAATAAACATTTTTTTAGAAAACGGTTTTGTATTATAAGTATTCTTAAATGGAAGGAAGTTTTTCAATGAAATACGAAAAACTGTTAGAAATTAAAGAAAAATAAAACGCATTATAAAAAATTAAAACAGATAGAAGGCAAAGCACAAAACAAATTAATATGACCAAACATATAAACAACTAATTAATTAGAAATTTTTATCTCTTGAAGAAATTGGTTTCATGAATTAATTGTGAATTAATACACTAAATTAGATATTTATTTAAACGACCGACAATGTAATAGCAACAAAAACCGTTATTTTAACACATGTAAATAAAACGTCTTATTTTAATTCACTCGTCAATTGAAATCAGATGACTTTGCCTACACAGCAGTAGTTTCTGAAAAAAGTCCTAAACGAAACTGTAGACGATTTAAAAAATATAAGGATAATTTAGGATAATTTGGAGAGGAAGGACCCTGCAATGTATGTGACTTTATGGAGTACTGACCAATTTGTCAGAAGTATGTATTGGTTATGAGTGAACTAGAGCATACCTAATCTGGGATTTTTATATCCTTTGTTAATTTGTTTCATGTATATGGTCCTTAGTCTCCCTGCTCAAATCAGTTACAAACTTTTTCTCAAAACGTTTTAACATCATTTCAGGAATTAAATCATGTACGTTTAACTTCATTTTAAAAATTAATTTAAACTAATTCTGGGAAGGTAATAAATTATGTAACGTAATAAGGCTAGGCTAATGTGATGAAAATCATGGGATACTGAAAGTTGGTAAATTTATGCTTGTACATGCGTGTTCCGGGTATCTCAGTGATATTTCAAATATAGATTATGCATATTCATTTCAATAAATAAAATAGGACTATAGCATCAATCGGGTTAATCCATATATATCAAGAGATGCGAAAAAATGTGTCATGTGGCACAGGTGTTACATGATGTAAATACTTCACAAACACTCTTCTTTTACCTTTGAGGAAATATAACTACAAATAATTTCACCATATTTCTACGATCATACCACTAAACAGATATAGGAGAATGACATGATAAAAATGTGAAGAAGCAACCTACAGTTTCTCGGTCAAGCTCTGAATCGGAGTACAGGGCTCTTGCGAACACTGCTTCGGAGGTAGTGTGACTGTTACACATTCTTCGGGATCTGCGCTTCCCACTTCAGGGATCTCCGGTGCTTCTTTGTGACAATAACAGTGCTATCTTTCTTGCGGAGAACCCAGTTGCTCACAAGAGAGTTAAGCACATCGACATCGACTATCACTTTGTGAGGGAACTTGTTAGTGCTGGTAAATTTCGAGTTGGTCATGTTCCGACATCCTTACAAGTTGCGGATATCTTCACCAAGGGGCTCAATCGTGCGCTGTTTGACTTCTTTCGGTCCAAACTTCGCGTCTCAGTCAATCCGACGCTTCGCTTGAAGGGGGGTGTGACAATACAAGAAGAATTGGAGGACTGATTTATTAATTATGTATGTACTTTGTATATTGCACTTATGTGCCTAGGGTTTAGCTAGCTTCACTATTTAGCTTTAGGCTCTTGTATGTAACTATATATAGGCATGCTCCTACCTAATTCTAATCAAGCAATCAAATACAGTTTACATGTACTCAAATATTTTATTTCGACCACTACTGAAAAACAAATTAATACAATTCTCCCTAAGATAATTATAATTTGTTTGGTCATCGAAACAGTCCCTCTTTCCCACGGTTAAGTCTTCCCCGATTGAGACCTCATATAAATGTAATAAAATTAAAACGAAAAACGTGGTTTTGTTCAGTTTATATATAACCTACAGAAGATAAAGGTGTTTTGAAGTTTGAACATAGTCCGGTGGGGGAGGTTGGATAACAAAAGTTAAGGTTTCGTATTGGAGACGTCACATTGCCTAACATAAACAAATGACTAAAGTGCAAAAACTAGACCAAACATTGGGCAAAATACTCAATTTCTAAATCCAACATTCAAAGTGCTCAATTTCTAGTACTCTACATTCTTAAAATACCCAATTTCTAGACTTTTATTAATTTTCTCCGTTAGTTCAGTTAGTTTGAGGGGTATTTTAGTACTTTACATTCTAAAAAAAATCATACTTCACTTTTTTTTGTATATCTCGCATGAAAATCACCAATTCCTCTTTCCCTCTGCAAACCCAGAAAATAGATTCGGCCAGACCCGAATTTTTTGACCTGGACTCAGATTTTTAGTATTACTGGCCGGATCCCGGACAACACTTTTTTTCACTTTTTGGGTTTGACTTTCTGGGTTCCGGGTCGGTTTGGGTCAAACCCGGGTTTTCCCGGGTCAACCCAGTTATTTTTTTGTGGAGATACGAAAAAAAAGTGAAGTATTTTTTTAATATAAATTACTAAAATACCCCTCAAACTAACTGAACTAACATAGAAAATTAACCAAGGTCTAGAAATTGGGTATTTTTAGAATTTAAGGTACTAGAAATTGAGCACTTTGAATGTTGAGTCAAGAAATTGGGTATTTTGACCAATGTTTGGTCTAGTTTTTGCACTTTAGTCTAAACAAATGATTAAAGTTGCTTGTAATTTTTTTAAAAAAAACAAAAATCTTATTTCAACCCTCTGGAAAACGTCCAGAATCGTTTGACAAAGCAAAAACAGTAATCTAATCCCAAATTATTCTAGCAATCAAACCAATTCTTGCATGAGAAGTTAGTTGGTGAGACATATTATTCTTTAATCTAGGTATCCAGTAAGAAAATTTCATTCCAAAAATTTTCAACTTCCTTCTTATTCTACCTATCAATTTTGCACATTCGACGGGGTTGATCAAACTCTCAAATTGCTTTGATTATTACCACGCAGTCGCCTGCTAATGAAGTCTCTCGAAGATTTTCTTCCGCCGCCAAATTTAGCAATAGTTCCAAACTCATGGCTTTTGCGAATATGGGATTTAAAACACCGGAGCATTTTATCAAAGTTGCTTATAATTTAATTGGTACAAGGACAAAGTTAATTCAACTGGCTCACACACCATAAACAAGAAATACTATTAAAGAAAAATTGAACTTGATAGAACCTAATTCACTAGAGAAGTATGAGATACTAAAAATTCGTACAAATGAAAAATTCTACAGTCCTATATAGTTGTTTGACTGAATTTGTCGTTGACCAAATTTATTGTTTTGATGATTTGTATAGATTTCATCGTATCATTGATTATAAATGTACTTACGATAATTAGTTTTAATTACCTGAATTTAACAACAAGATTCTATATATGTAAGTTTTTTTTGTAAATAATAGATTTCAAAGTCAAATGTTAAAGTCATATTATTTTTACACTGGGTGAAAGTGTAAACGGTATTGTCGTAACCAGTATAATTCACTCTCTCAATTTAATTTAGTAAGAACTGCAATCTGATCAAATCATTTAAATCAAACCACAAATTTCCCTATATCAAAATTAACCTTAACATCAGTTTAACATGTATTTCCAACATATGCAACTTTTATAACTTATATATACACTGTTATTAGTCTATTAAAGATAATAATAATTAATGATCTACTTTTCACTGGAAAGAGGGAAGTAGTTACATTCCTATCAATTACCTCCCAAGAAACTCACCCAAAAACACACATATGCATGCACGTCATATGTTTGAAAATTAAACCTCTCCATAACATTTTGTCAAGATACAATTAAGATCCTGTACATACGCACATCTTCCAGTTCGGTCATGAAGAAACACCAACTGCCGTCTATATATACGTAATCCCACCGATCAAATTCCCTGAAACATATTTATCCCAAACTTCTGCTTCCAAAATGGGCACTAAATCATGGTTTTCTCCAGTGATCCTATCCAAATTAAGTCCATTTCAGGATAACCATGATCACCATCATCATCATCATCATCATCATCATATGGTTCATATCAACAGAGCCCTTTCTCTTGATGTTAAAATCGGATCCAAAATTCGGGTTGATTATGATTCCTTGAAAATAGCCTCATCGGACTTCGGAAAAATGGTTCACCATGCCCCATCCTCGGTTCTCCATCCATCCTCCGTTGAAGATATCGGTCATCTCATAAACTTGTCGAACAGTTCTTCCGTCCCCTTCGGGGTGGCGGCCAGGGGGCAAGGCCACTCCGTGAGGGGGCAGGCAATGGCCAGAGACGGAGTGGTGGTGGAAATGAGCTCCCTGAGCACCAAACACCGCGCGGTGGTTGGGTGGAGCTCCGACCTAGGGCATTATGCAGATGTTGGTGGTGGAGATCTGTGGATCGACGTGTTGATGACGACCCTCGAGCATGGCCTTGCTCCGGTGTCGTGGACTGATTATCTATACCTAACTATTGGTGGCACTCTATCTTACGGCGGCATCAGCGGCCAGTCATTCCGATACGGCCCTCAGGTCAGCAATGTTCATGAGCTCGACGTCGTTACAGGTACTTACAGTCGTGTTTCTGATACTAAAAAATTTAAAAAACGTTTTCTGAGATATATATCCGTCTGACATTTTGTATGTATTTTTTGTTGAATCAGGAGAAGGGAAGTTGGTGACATGCTCCAAAGAGATCAATTCGGAGTTATTTTATGCGGTTATGGGAGGGCTTGGCCAGTTTGGAATCATAACCAGGGCAAGAATTGTACTGGACAAAGCACCAACAAGAGTAAGTTCTCTCGATCCATTTTGAAGGTTCCGTATTTGCTGATCTCAGTTTACTTTATTGAATGTTCTATATTATAAACAATTCATATTCACGTAGTATATTTTAAACATACGCGTCTCATAATCTTATAAGGAGAATTTTATTCATAACAGTAAACCATAAAAATATTTGGATGATTTTGGGAACAAATTTTTCGTGACATGTTTGCGAAAAATAAGCAATTTAAATTAATCTATACTATATTCAATTTACATCATAAAATTTAAGAAGATGAGAACGAAACAATATTTTACTTCTTTTTGTTTGTTGAAATTGCTCACGTATCTGTGTGTGAATACAAATTCTTTGACTATTTGACTCTTTTGTTATAATTAATAAATGTTGTAATTGTGCATGCACAAATCATTGACTTAATCAAATCACTTCTAGAATTTTGCTAGACGACATGCATTACAAAGATATATATGCTAAGTATTGTTTAACACTACAAGGAATTGATGAATTAATTATATTTTTGTTAGCTAGAGAACACTAAGAAATGGCCGGTCTTTTACACAATGACTATAAGTTGCAAAGTTAATTAGAATTCATAAAAATTAATTAAGCTATTGCATTAATTAAAAGGGTTGTGTAATCTTGCAGGTAAAATGGGTGAGAATGTTGTACCAAGATTTCTCAAGTTTCACAAGAGATCAAGAGCATCTTATATCAGTAAACGGCTTAGACTATCTGGAGGGTTCCTTTATTGTGAGACAGAGCCCTCCAAACAACTGGAGATCTTCATTTTATTCCCAGATCCATCAGTCCAAGATCCATTCCTTGTTATCTCAACAAGGCATCCTCTACTCCTTAGAAGCTGTCAAGTACTACGATCATCGCACATCTGCCACAATCGATCAGGTACATGGTTTAAGATATCTCGCGTTGAACTGAACTGACTTTAAAAATTAAGCATCTGCATGCAATGTGTGACTACATTAATCTAAACTGAACTGGACTGAATTGGACAGACTTCATCTGACCCTTCCCTGTTGTGTTATGTAGGAAATGGATAATTTGTTGCTAGGGCTTGAGTACATTCCAGATATGATTTTCAAGAGGGAGGAATCATTTGTGGATTTTCTGAATAGAGTTCGGGATGGAGAGCTCAAGCTTAAATCCCAGGGTTTATGGGATGTTCCTCATCCATGGCTGAACCTATTTGTACCAAAGTCTGGAATAATGGAGTTTAACGCTGGCGTTTTTGTGGACATCATCCTTAAGCAAAATAAGACCGCAGGACCAATCCTGGTCTACCCAACATCCAGAAAAACGTATTTCAATCTCTTAAAAATTGGTTTTAAATATTTTAACTTTTCAAGTGCTATAAAAATAAGGTTTTAAAATGTTTGTTTTATATAGGTGGGATGACAGAATGTCTGTAGTGATACCAGAAGAGGAAACGTTTTACTGCGTGGGATTTTTGCACTCTGGTGGAGAAGCTGATGATTGGAAATCACTGGATGACCAAAACGATGAAATAATGGAGTTTTGTGACAAGAATGGTATTAATATTAAGCAGTATCTTCCACATTACACGACCATGGAAGATTGGAAGAAGCATTTTGGGTCCAGATGGGGCATATTTACAGAAAGAAAAGCTAGGTTTGATCCCAAATTGATACTATCTCCGGGACAAAGAATCTTCAATGTTATGGATTAGGGCACTTAATTAATTGGGACTTTATTGGAAAAATCATCTTGCTTAAATTAGAAAATGAAAATATGCGTGTATGAATTTGGATATTGTAGCCTAACTTCTTGTAATGTATAATTTTTTGTTTCAATCTTTTTATAAAAACCATCAAAAGGTGGTGTTTTTAAATTGCTTCCCAACTATTAAATAAAAACCAGACGTTACAGTTTATCAGGGTGTATTTGGTTCGTCAGATTTTTGAGAGTGTAGTTTTTGTTTTGAATTTTTAAGAATTTGGGTTTTTGTTTGTGATTTTGAGAGTTTGATTTTGCAAAAACCTTGTTTGATTGGGCTTTTGTAAGTTTGAAACAAAAACCTTATTTGTTTCGTCAGAATTTTGCAAGTTAAAAAAAAATCACGTTTGGTTTGATTGAGATTTTGTAAGTGTAGAAACAAAAACTTATTTTATAAGTATAAAATCAAAAATTGGATTTGGGTAAATTTTAATTTGCGAAAACTAGACTTAGAGCACAAAAACCGATTTTGAAAAGTAAAATCAAGACTTTCAAAAATTATTTAAAACAAACAAAATTAACAAAGCTGGACTTTTCAATTTTATTAAAATCTGACGAACCAAATACATCCTTAATCTTACGCCGTTACGCAATGTCGGAGTATGTCGGAGGCTTTCATTTATTTAATTTTTAGAGGAAATCATAGCCTCCTTTATATATGAAACAACTGTTTCAAATCAGGTTTTTGAGCTCAGCACCTCCAGATTAGGTAGTCTCGTAATTGATGAGATTTGAGTTCAGGGTAGTCTCTACTCTCTAAAATGCTTGGAGAATGTTATAACTCTTGAAGTAATTGAGATCAGTGACTGTTCAGAAGATGTTGTAAATCTAGGAAAAAAAGTGTATGATTTGTGAGATATTCTAGTCATCTTTCTTTTCCTTGTTTGTTTATTTTCTGCAGCTATTTCTAGAAAATAAAGATGCTAATTAGCATCCGTAGAAAATAGATATTTTTCTTTCCTTTTTCCGTAGGAATTAGATTATTACGTTTCCTTCTTCCGTAGAAATTAGATTATTTAGTTTCCTTCTCCCGTAAAAGTAGATTATTTCGTATTTCTTTTTTATTTCAGAGTTTGTGTATATAAAGGATGATATGAATAGAAAAGCAGTATCAAGATTTCTGCACAACTGTTAGAAACCCTGACGAGGATAACAGACCCGTCACATATAAACCAGAAACAAGGCATAAGGCCCAGATAGTTTCAGCACATATAAGCTCAGTGAGATTCCAACATAAAACCAATTGGCAATATGTGGATCGGTCCACCAACCTTATATACTGAACTTTCAGCCACTCCGTTTCCGATGTGGGTTTAATCTCAACAACAACATCATTGTTCTTCTTTCTCCTGTTCTTGGCTTATCTCTGTGAAAGCCAACAAGTGGTATCAAGAGTTTCAACGATCCTATGGCGGACGCATCGAGATCTCCGGCACGAACGGAACCACGGAGAGGACGAGGACGCAGCAGGCCACGACGCGGCAACGGCGGCGAAGTTGTCATCCACGAACGTGTCATCCAAGAACGTACCAACCTTGGCGCCAACATTGTGTACCCCACGTTGACGGCAACGAACTACATCGAATGGGCCCTCGTGATGAAGATAAACCTACGAGCACAAGGTTTATGGGAGGCCACTTCCGGCGTTGAAGATCCGTCCGAACGAGAAGACATGGCGGCCCTCTCAGCTTTGATTCGGGCGGTGCCACCGGTGATGGTACCGGCACTAGCTGTCAAAACGTCGGCACACGAAGCCTGGGAGGCAATCCGGATGATGCGAGTTGGCGTGGATCGAGTGCGTGAGGCCACGGCACAGCGTCTACGCAAGGAGTTCGAGCAAATCGCCTTCAAGAACGGGGAGTCGCTCGACGCCTTCGGCATGCGGATTACAGGTATCGTCAATAACCTTCGTTCTTTAGGTGAATCTCTAGAAGAGATCAAAGTGGTCCAAAAGTTCTTGCGGGAGGTGCCGAGCCAGTACGCCCAGATCGCTTGCTCGATCGAAACGTTGCTCGATCTGAACGGCATGACAGTGGAGGAACTCATCGGCAGGCTCAGGTCAGCAGCAAATCGGTGCTCCATCAACACCACGAACAACTCCAACGGCCAAGTTTTGCTCACGGAGCAAGAGTGGATCGCACGGGGCTGGGGCTCTAGCTCCGGGAACAAAGGCAAAGGCAAGGGTTTTCAGAAGGGGAAGAAACCCAGCCACAGGGGAGACGGCAGCCAACGGGCGGTGAGCGGTGACAGAGACTTGAAGAATTTGAAGTGTTACAATTGTAACAAATACGCCGGCCACATCTCCAAGGAATGCCCCGAGCCACGGCGCAAACAGAAGGAACGTGCCAACCTTGTGCAAGCTGAAGTGGATGAACAGATGCTCCTCGTGGCAAGGCTTCACTCACTCACGATCGGGAACTCAGCCACCAAGGAGCACGTCCTGCTCAACGAGACGCGATCTAAAGCACGGTCAATGAAGGAGTCCGGGCAGAGTGACACGGCATGGTTCCTCGACTCCGGTGCAAGTGCCCACATGTGCGGAAGACGGGAGTTCTTCTCCGAGCTAGACACGGATGTACGAGGCTCGGTCAAATTGGGAGACGACACCTCCGTGGAAATAGAAGGCATTGGCACGATCCTTTTTACGTGCCGGAACGGCGAGCACCTAAAGTTGGACGATGTGTATTACATGCCACGGCTCCACAGCGGCATCATCTCACTCGGCCAGCTGGACGAGGACGGCTACGACACGAGGATCCAGCATGGGTGGCTCACGTTACGGGATCAAGGCGGGCGCTTGCTCGCACGGGTGCCAAGAGGCCAAGGGCGCCTTTACCTCCTTCATCTGAGTTTGGCACAACCAGTGTGCCTTGCAGTGCATGGGTGCGAGGATGGGTGGCGATGGCACACGAGATACGGCCACATGAACTTCGAGGCCTTTCGACGCATGGCCAGGAACAAGATGGTGGACGGACTCCCGCTGCTCGATGACGTTGAGCGCTTGTGTGACGCTTGCCTGGCCTGGAAGCAGAAACGCAGCTCGTTCCCAAGCCAAGCCATGAACCGAGCGACCGAACGCCTTGGGCTCGTGCACGCCGATCTGTATGGACCCATCGAGCCACAAACTTCTGGAGGTAAACGATACTTTCTACTAATGGTAGATTATCTTAGTAGATATATGTGGATAGTCTTGTTGACCTCGAAGGATCAAGCGGCGGAAGCCATCAAAAGGACCGTGGCAGCAGCTGAACGACAAAGCGGGTGCAAGTTGAAGACACTGCGGACCGATCGTGAAGGTGAGTTCATGTCTCAAGAACTCGGCGAGTACTTTGCGGACCACGGTGTGCATCGACAAATAACGGCGCCATACTCGCCCAAGCAAAACGGCGTGGTCGAACGATGAAATCAAACGGTGGTTAGCATGGCACGTTGCCTCTTGAAGGCCAAAGGCATGCCGATGAGATTCTGGGGAGAAGCAGTGACAACGGCAGTCTACCTTCTGAACCGGGGAATCATGAAGAGCGTCAGCGGCAAGACACCCTACGAAGAATGGCACAGGCACCGGCCGAGCGTGAGCCATCTCCGGGTGTTTGGGTGCATCGCCCACGTCAAGGCCACGCAGCCAGGGCTGAAGAAACTGGAGGACCGGAGCAAGCCGATGGTGCTACTTGGGTATGAAATTGGAACTGTGGCGTACCGCGTCTACGACCCTGCCAAAGACCGGGTGAAAGTATCACGCGACATCATCTTTGATGAAGACACGGCATGGGACTGGACCACATCGACACAGCAACAAAACCACGGGCATGGTGAGGGTTCCAACTTCGACCGTTTTGTCTCTTTTGGTGTAGGTAGCGAACCAGCCCAGAAAATCCTTCGTTCAGACGATGAGAATTTCACCAGAAGCAGGCCTAGAAGTGAAGTTTCGGTGTCAAGTCCATGAACCCCAAGTGCATCACCACCACCCAACGTGGAATTTGTGTCACCTCCGGCAAACGCATCGGAACCACCCTCTAGAGTTGAGGCACAACGACGGTATCGAACCATGGAGGACCTTCTCAACGCCACCGAGAAGATTGAAGCTGAGGACGAGGAGCTTTGTCTTCTCACAGTCGACGAACCAACGAGCCTAGCTGAAGCCGAGAAGGACGAAGGATGGCGAACGGCGATGACGGAGGAACTTGCAAGCATCGAGGCAAACCAGACTTGGCGCCTCACCGATCTACCACCGGGACACCGCGCCATCGGACTTAAGTGGGTCTTCAAGCTCAAGAAGGACGCGAACGGGGAGATGGTGAAACGAAAGGCGCGGTTAGTGGCAAAGGGCTACGTGCAGCAGTAGGGGGTGGACTACGAGGAAGTGTTCGCTCCAGTTGCGCAAATGGAGACAGTGCGGGTTCTGATCGCGCTCGCTGCACACCACGGGTGGCCAATCCACCACATGGACGTCAAGACCGCGTTCCTCAACGGTTATCTGATTGAGGAGGTTTATGTCAAGCAACCGCCGGGTTTCAAAATTCAAGGCAATGAAGGCAAGGTTCTTCGGCTTAAGAAGGCTCTCTACGGACTACGTCAAGCTCCGAGGGCTTGGAATGCCAAACTTGACAAGAGCCTTCGCGACTTGGAGTTTGTACGATGTGAAACCGAGCACGCGGTATATCACCGGAGCTACGAGAAGGAGCAACTGCTAGTTGGAGTTTACGTTGATGACTTGATCATCACCGGAACTTCAATCGAGGAACTGACGAAGTTCAAGAAGGAGATGACGAATCTATTTGAGATGAGCGACCTTGGCGAACTGAGTTACTACCTCGGCATCCAAGTGCAACAACGGAAGGGTTTGGTCACTCTTTGCCAATCATCTTATGCAAAGAAGCTTTTACAAAAGGCCGGACTGGAAGAGTGCAATCCATTTGTGGCACCAATGGAGGCACGGCTCAAACTAAGCAAGATGGGAGACGGGAGACCGGTGGACGCCACGGACTACCGCAGCTTGGTGGGAAGCCTTAGGTACTTAGTTCATACTCGGCCAGACATTACTTTTGCAGTTGGTTATGTTAGCCGATTCATGGAGCAACCAAGAGTTGAGCATATGGCAGCAGTGAATCATATTCTACGCTATGTGGCGGGAACTCTAGAGTTTGGAGTTTCATATGGAAAAAGTGCTGGACCTTTACTCTTGGCAGGTTATAGTGATGCTGATTTGGGCGGAGACGTCAACAATAGGAAGAGCACGACGGGGCTAGTTTTCTTCCTAGGTCAATCTCCGGTGAGTTGGCAATCACAGAAACAACGGGTGGTGGCACTCTCTTCATGCGAGTCAGAGTATATTGCAGCAGCCACTGCCGCTTGCCAAGGTGTTTGGCTTAGTAGATTGCTTGGTGAAATGCAAGGTGAACAACCACAAGCACCAACGTTACTGGTGGACAACAAATCGGCCATCGATCTAAGCCGAAATCCTGTGTTTCACGATCGAAGTAAACACATTGATATACGTTACCATCTGATTAGAGATTATCTGGAGCAGGGCGATATTGACATCGACTACATCAACACAGAAGCTCAGCTCGCTGATATCCTGACAAAGCCTCTCGGACGATTTCATTTTCAAAAACTTAGGGGCAGAATCGGAGTTGCAGAGATAAAGTGATGACAAGATTACGGGGGTGATTTGTGAGATATTCTAGTCATCTTTCTTTTCCTTGTTTGTTTATTTTCTGCAGCTATTTCTAGAAAATAAAGATGCTAATTAGCATCCGTAGGAAGTAGATATTTTCCTTTCCTTTTTCCGTAGGAATTAGATTATTACGTTTCCTTCTTCCGTAGAAATTAGATTATTTAGTTTCCTTCTTCCGTAGAAGTAGATTATTTCGTATTCCTTTTTTCTTTCAGAGTTTGTGTATATAAAGGATGATATGAATAGAAAAGCAGTATCAAGTTTTCTGCACAACATCATTGTTCTTCTTTCTCCTGTTCTTGGCTTATCTCTGTGAAAGCCAACATGATTTTCACAAGGATATGGGAAATTCTGCTCTACAGTTTCATGAACGTGTGGAACCTGGCTGAAGCATAAGTCTTGCCCTCGGCATGAGTTATATGATGATGATCAGAGCGCCGCTGACTCCGAGGATCTGGTTACTCCTTTTATCCTTAAGAATATGGTTACTTCTTAAGAGTATGCATGAATCATTATGCAAACATAACCAGCCAGCCACGTTCATGTAAATGTTTTTACAATGTTATTTGCAAGTTTTATTTTAGTTTTACAGTCCATATTATTTTTAAGTAAGACGAATACACCCTCGATCAAGTGGCTAAAGTTCGAACAAGATAAATTAATAAGGAAAATCTTGTCAGTTCCAATCAAAACACAGATTGTATGTATTAGAAAAAAAACCTGCAAATAGGAATTCCGATTTTTTGTGCATGTCCTAACAGTTTAAGAAGATAATTTCTTTGCCATTAAATGAGATTTTTCGGTGACATTACAATTTGAAAATTTCTACCAACCTAGTTTATCAAGCTTACAATACTAATCTCGTGTCTTAATCTAACATTTAAACATATGTTTAAACATGGCAGTAGTAATGTTTAAATATGCACATGCAGAACTTAAATGTAAATGAAAGAATTGTTTACGCGGTTCAGTGCTAAAACACCTATGTCCGCGGGGTCTTAGGGCCTGTTTAGTACAACTTATCTGAATATTTTCAGTTCAGTTCAGTATTTTTCCGTTCAGTATTTTCAGTTCAGTTCAGTATTTTTCAGTTCAGTGCATTGTACTTTTAAAACAATTTAAACAAATTAAATGTTAATAATTCAACACAATTCAATCCAGTTTAGAGAAAATATAATTTATTTCGATTCAATTCAACAAAAATATAATGTAATGATTTTAAATTCATATTGAAAATCCAATTCATTTCAGTTATGTGTAGTTCAATTTAGTTCATTTTAGTTAAGTGTGGTTCAACTCGGTTCATTTCAGTTAAGTGTAGTCCAATTCAGTTCAGTCGGTTCAATTCAATTTTATTTTCTATTTTTGATAAAATACAACCTCATTTAGTTATATCAATGCATTGATCGTTTTTTTTAGTTCAGTTTAATGAAAATATAATTTAATGATTTTAAGTTCATATTGAAAATCCAGTTCATTTCAGTTAAGTGTAGTTCAATTAAGTTCATTTTAGTTAAGTGTGGTTCAACACAGTTCATTTCAGTTAAGTGTAGTCCAATTCAGTTTAGTCAGTTCAGTGTAGTTCAATTCAGTTCTATTTTCTATTCTTGATAAAATACAACCTCATTTAGTTAATCAATGCATTGATCGTTTTCTTCAATTCAATTCAATTAAGTTTAGTTCAATATGATTCAGTTCAATTAAGTTTAATTGGATTGGTCCAATTAAGTTTAGTTCAGTATGATTCAGTTCAAGTCAGCTTAGAATTGATGAAATATGATTTGATAAATTTTCTAATTTAATTGTATCAATGCACACTTTTGTAAGTTCAGCTTAATTAAGTTTGGTGCTAATAAAATTTGACTTGATAAAATATAGCACAATTTGGCTATATCAATTCAGTTTAATAAAGTTCAGTTCAATATACTTCTGTTCAATAAAGTTCATTTCAGTATATTTAAGTTCAGTTATGTTTAACTTCTAGGACACGATGAAATATAAATTTGATGAAATTTTGCTAATGTCGATGTAGTGATTTGTTTTTTCAATTCAGTTTTGTTCAATTAAGTTCAATTCTATGTACTTCAGTGGCTTGTTTTTCAATAAGAATTTTGAATATAAATATATGTTATATAAAAGAATCAAATGTATTTTTCAGTTTAGTTCAGAATTTTTCAGTTCAGTTCAGTTCAGTATTTTTCAGTTCAGTTCAGGCGTATTAAACATGCCCTTACCCAGTCCAGAAACTATTCATTATATGATCAATATAATTACAAAGCTCCTCACTTTTAACTATCTATGACTTATCCGTCTTGTGAATTTGTGAGCTCCCCTCACGTGCTGGTCAATGTCAAGCTCCTCACTTGACTAGGTCGAACTCCTCACTTGACTAGGTCGAACTTCTCACTCAACTTTCTATGACTACCTCTCCCGAGGTTTCAAGGCGTGTGGTTTCCAGATTGGTGAAGACAGAGGTTGTTGATTGATCGACTCAAGCTCCTTCGAGGTAAAGCTATTATGGGTGCAGAATACTTTCTAAGAAGTTTGATGCTTTTCTTCTAAGCTTGTTTTTTGCTTTATAGCTCAGTGCTGTGTGGCGTGTTGATCTTCAGTTTCGTCAATCACGGTTGTGCTAATCTTCTCATCTTGATAATCACGGCTAGATCTAGTCTTCATGCTATATTCTACTTCTATAGTTAAACTGTAGGAAATTATAAATTTTTCTTATTTCTACAGAATAAGACTAATCCTAACTAAAATACAACTCATCAGTATATTCCTAATCTAATCAGATCAGAATTGAATATCTTCAAATATCTTGATTTGGTCGCGCAAGAGTTGTACTGAAACACAATGATTGTGACTCGGTTTGCATTTTTCGATTCACACAAATATTGGTGGTGATATGGGCCTCGACCCAGGAATGGTAAGTGGTAGGAAGAGGAAGTGAGTCCAGCCCATGAGTGGTCCTTCCATGACATCAGCTATGTTGGCAGGACCGGGGACAGAAAGGACATGATAATGACCTTGCATCCTCGGGTACGCGACAGTGAAAGGACCACTCAGCTGAACTTCCTCCTCTCTGCCACTATAAATAGATGAGAGCTCAACATTCAAAAGTATGTTCTATCATACTTAGATACTCTCTATATATCTATTCATATTCTCTCTCCTTTGCATAAAGCCCAATCTTCATCATCACGCCGGAGTGTCTACCCATCGGGAGACCCCGGGGGCTTTGTTTTGCAGGACCTAGGCGAGAGATCCACCGCAGGTTAGGATTCCAGCTCACCCCAAGCTTACCCCGGAGCTGGTATCCAAGAGCAGACTGGTAGCATCAGTTGGCACGCCCAGTGGGATCCAAGAACTATGTTTAAACATGATTCGATGTTTACACAGAATAACACCAGAATATTTTTCTTCCATATTTACCAAATCATTCACTTTTCATGATTGAATATGTTACACGACTGCATTCAATCATGAGATATTCCACATCAAATATGGTATTGCTTAATTCAACTATTCAACACATATGAAGCAAGAACTTATCTTTCCAAAAGACCACACTTTGCTTTCCATATTCGGATATTCTTTTCCAACTATATCAATTCATCCTAATATTCTTTTCTTGTAATTACAGAATTGATTTTGGATTCTGACCACATTAATTCCATGATAATATTTCATTGATTAAAATAACCGATCTTCAAATACGGTCCAACTTCACAACTTTCCAACACATTTATAAATATCCACAAAACTGACAACAAATAAAGTCAAGAACTTTACAACAATGAATGAGTTGGCAGATCATTCTTTATCTTTATGTTAATTAACTGCCGATTAGTTACAACATCCATATAAGTACTTATTTCTCTGATGAACATTTACACGATTTCATAGAATCAGCAACGAGGCTACAACGCAAGAGGATGAATGTTTTTCTTTATTTGTGTTGTATTATTTTGTCAGATTCGAAGACATTTAGGCACTGTCCAGTTCAACTTATTTGGTGTTGTGCTGTGCTGATGAGTGCTGAGCTGTGCTGATCAGTTCTGTGTTGTGCTTATCTTATGCTGAATAGTGGTGAAAGTGTTGAATAGTGTTCATTTGAGTTGAAGAAAAAACACAATGTTTATTACTTATGAACTAAAAAGTTTACTTAATTAATATTATTTTTACAAAACATAAAAATAGTGTCCATTTAGAGCTTAAATGCATTGAGCTGAAAAGTGATGTGCTGATGAGTGTTGTGCTGACCAATGTTGTGATGTGCTGAAATGTGCTGCAATAAGTTGAACTGGACAGAGCCTTATGCAATATTTTGTGAACATTTAATCAGAGGTTAGAAATGTTTTCAAATGAAACCTATCTTGCGTATACAAAAAGACAAGCATTTTTAACAAAACCTACGTCCCTATCTGACATGTGGCGTGACATACCATCTGCCACCTCATCTCCACCTCATCCCCACCTCAACCTCTTGGTCCTACCCAATTATTTCTAGACCTCTCACCTATCGAAACAATCTTTTAGTTGAAACTCCTCATCTTCATCTTCAAAAAAAAAGAGTGGTGATATATGCACGTCCAGATTTACTAATGCAGGTCCAAAATATAATATTTTGGGTGCACTAGCACAATTCAGGGCCACATGTTGTGTTTTTCAGACCTGCATTAGTAAATATGGACATGCATGTATAATTTCTCAAAACAAATCTCTCTAATTAATCAGTTTTCTAATTTCACATTATTTTTCATATTTTCTTCTTCCTTTTCTTCAGTTTCTTTTTCTTTATTTCCATTTCATTATTTCTCATTTCATATATCAAGTTGAACTGAGTTGCACAATCTAAGTGAGCATGACCAATCTTTGTGTTCACGACACTGAGTTTGTTGTAAATAGCAGCATCTTTTCTAAAAAATTTTTTGTATTTCCTAATGTAATATCTTTATTTTATCTCAAACACTGTCAATTTATATATAAAAAGACAAGCATTTTTAACAAAACCTATCTGACATGTGGCGTGACATATCATCTGCCACCTCAACCTCTTGGCCTACCCAATTTTTTTTAGACCTCTCATCTACCGAAACAATCTTTTAGTTGAAACTCATCATCTTCATCTTAAAAAAAACCCTCAATAATTAATCAGTTTTCTAATTTCACATTATTTTTCATATTTTCTTCTTCCTCTCTTCTTCAGTTTCTTTTCCTTTATTTCTATTTCATTATTTTTCATTTCATATATCAAGTTGAACTGAGCTGCACAATCTAAGTGAGTATGACCAATCTTTGTGTTCACGACACTGAGTTTGTTGTAAATAGCAGCATCTTTTCGAATTATTTTTTTGTATTTTCTAAATGTAATATCTTTTTTTTATCTCAAACACTTTCAATTTTCTAAATGAACCACTCACCTCCTCGACTCCCTCCTCTTCTATCTTCTTCTATTCAATAAATGTCATTATTAATCATTTTTATTTCGAAGCTGGATAGTACTCCTTCGGTTTCTTCCAGTTTCATATTAGTTACTATTAAAATCACACTCCAATTGGTCAATTACTGCTTAAAATACTGACATGTGGCATGTCAACTCACCTTACACATTATTTACATCTCATCATATTATTCCAACTCATTAGCTCATATAATTTATTTGTATTAAAAACCATATCATATTCTAACCTGATGAACATAAGCATACAAAAAACCTCTACACCCCTTCTTCTTCTACCACTTTCACTTTCTTTTGTTTCATTATTAATCTCATTATTTTTCCCATCATTATTCTCATATTTCTTCAGTTTCTATGGTTCATCTTCCATTTTTTAAATTTTATTAGTCTCTTCTTCTTCTTCCCTTTTCAGTTTTTTTGATGCTATAAAGCCCCACACAACTCTTCTTGGAAATTGGCACGAGAGATGTATCAATTTTGAGTATGATGTCTCCTTTCTTTTTTATATTTCTTTGTAAAGCAACAATTTTTGTTCATTTCATCAATTAGATGACTTGTTACTGCTACTGATTTGTTATTTTCCCTCACGAGTGCTTAATGTACATGATCATGATTTCGTTCATAGATGGTTGTTTCATTTTCCAATTTTTATAGTGTTAAAGGCCATGTTTGTGATTATGGTGTTCGATCAATTCCATGACCCATATTTTGGATGGATCAAGAAATTAATAGGGATTACTATAATTTTCCTTTGATAAATGATGTACAAACATTCATCTAAATTTCTAAGAGGTACATATTCACTCAATTTTTAGAGACGTTTTAGTTGTAAAGTTTATATATTATAATTATTTAGGTAAACTCTTAATATATTCATGTTACGAGCCACGAGATCGGAGTGTATGATTGTAGAAGAAATTGAAGAACAAAATATTGTCGTGTGTAAGGATAGTGAATTCATCGAAAGGCTCCATATATAATTTATTCTAACCTTATACATCTCTTGCAGTTAATCAATATTGCATATATTGTTTACTGATAGATCTTCTTGATCAGCATTCACTGTTTAGTAATTTAGTGAGTAATAGAGTATAAAAAAGAAAATTTACCACTTTTTTCCATCTTTAATTAATAATCTAAGTAAATTGAGAATACACAATTCTTATACTTTGTTAATGTATCATATTTTACACTTTTATGAGATACAAGCAGGTTTAACCAGATTCGTTATGCCTAGGAAAAGTACTAGAATATTGAAGGAAAAATAATAATTTTAATTTTCATACAATGGTATAACTAATAAAAATATGTAAAAGAAGTTAAAGCGGGCCTTCTTGATATAGATGTCTAAAATGATTTTATTTTGTTAAAAATATGCCGAATTTTCCATTTTCTTTCTTATTTTCTAAGCAAAATCGAAGTGTTCACCATTTTTTCAATAAATTAAAACCACATCATGGTAGGGTGATTTATCGGGCTCACCTCACTACACCTATATATTGGCTAAATAGGCATATTATCCATATAAACCCCAAAAGTTGGCCATCTAAATTGTCTTTATTATTTTAACAAATCTAAATTGTATTTGTTAATGGATTTGTAAGGAAATTTAAAGAAACACATGTTTTATATATATACACACATACATATATAAATATTTAAATTTTGTGTAAGTTTAATTTATCGCCTATTTTATGATAAATGATAACAAGTGAAAACATACTCAATTAGTCACAACATTTTTAAAACATAGTTGAACTCTAAAAGTAAAATATGTTTTAATAAATATAAAACAACTTCAAATTTTCTCACATTTTTTTCAATTAAATAAAACTTATTAATAATGAAACTATTTTGAACCTACTATGCCGATTTTTGTAACCATATATTGTCTATAAATAGTAATTGGGCAATGTCGCGGCTTGCGCGACCTGCCATGCTAGTAATTTGACAAAAATGTTGAAAGACAAATTGTATTATGCCCTGCACCTTAAAAAACTTTTTTCTTCTTTTAATTGAATAATTCCAAAATTTCGAAAAGTCACTTCATCTTCCACAATCCCTGTAACTTCATCTTTCACTTCATCTTCATACTTCCCGGCGACACAGCTATAAAATCTTCATCAACGGACTCCTCACTCAAAAGTCAGTATATTTTCTTATCTAGACAATGGCCATCAAAGAGGAGGCGCATTTTTATGATTATTCTTTTGTTCCTAGTAGTTGATGAATGACTATTAAACATCGGTTTCTGCAAAATGCGATTATTAATTGTTGTCTGTTCAGGACAAACCTTAGTGGGGATATTGTATATATTACTAGCAATTTCTCTGTTTAAGAGCGCAGGAACAATTTTTATATTATCACTCATAACCTTCCTCTTATAGTATTATCACTCATCGTGAGTCAGGAGCAATTTGTTCTTGAGCTGTCGGATCCTACAGACCTCGTATTATTTGCTATGTTTAGTCCATCCATCCATACACAAGTACTGATTTTTATCTCAGATTGTTCATATCAAGATTGGGATCTGCAGTGAAAAGAGTTGACTTCAATGTCCGAGAAAGCAAAGAAAATAAGATAGCCAATATAAGATAGCAGCACATCTTTCATCTTCCTTGTTTGTTCTTCTGGTTTTTCCCAATATAAATTAAGATATGATTGATATAATATTCAGAGCCTGCCACCTGGTTGTAAGCTACACGAATCAAGTGGTATGATCCCCTATTTCTTCTTCTATTTCTTTTAGTATGATGAATCAAGATTAGTTAAATTAAAATGATTCTAGTTTAACTGAGATTAGTTCAGTATTTTAGTTGAATTGTGATTATTCTGGTTGAACTGAATGTTGAATTTAGATTATTCTTTTTGAACTGAGATTAGTTTATTTGAAATAAGCTGAACTTGACATGGCCTTTGTTATGCATGATATTTCCAGCTTCAAATAATGTAGTCCTAGGTTTTGTTTACTATTCATACAACTCATTGTTTCCTGTTAATGCTATATTGTCGCAGTTGTTTACCCCACTCAATCTTCGTATTCTCTTACACAAGTTGCAAATTCCAGCCATCGTTTTTAGGCTGCTGGGATTAAGTTGTAAGATCCTCTATTTCCACTTGTGTGATTAGCAGATGATGCATATTTTTATGTCCCTTCATTTGGATCCTGACTCATTTATGTGATTGGCATCTAGGTTTCAACATGGACTCTTCTCAACTTATTGATTCTGTTGCTGTTGCCTTGGATAAGCTGCGATGTCGGATGGAACAAAGTAATTACAATTCATGATCTGGGGGTTGAGGGTTGTCAGGAAATTTCTACTCTGTTCAAGACAAGTGACTCAAGGCAATAGTGATTGTGATAGTCTGTGCGCCCAGAAACAGATGATGATGAAGCTAGATAATAGCAAAATGAGGGAAGATCTGAGATATCTTTTGGTCAGGGTTGAAGATGTGGTTCGAAAGATCTTGGACGATTATATTCCTTACGAGCCTTTCAAATTTCGATATGAAATGAAATCTTGTGAGAAAGGAATGGATAAATGGTACACAAGTTTGTCAGACTACTTGAAGAAATATCCAACTTCTCCCATGGCCAACCAAATCACGGCCGTCATGGATTCTGTTCTTGAGAATTTAAAGGATTATCTGCTCTCCAAAAGAAGTCGTGATTTTGACATGGAATCACAACTAGAAGAGGTACAAACCTTGAAAAAGAATATCAAAATCATGGGAAAATCCACTTGTTTAGGCATGCTTCTTTGTGCTGAAAACCAAGAGTTCCAATGTCTGTTGACTCAAATTGAGCCTCTTGCAATCAGTGCAGCACATGTAGCACTGCATCTCTTTTCAAACATAGAAGGCCCAATGCACCTCCCTAATAATGTAACATGCTCAATGCTTTCTTCACTGCTTTTGAAGATCAGCCATGTGGACAATACTCTTTTATATGACAAGTACAGTTGTCAATCGACTGATGAGAGGTTTGGAGAAATTGCATGCTATTTCCATTGTTGGCAGGCCCGAATTAAGTTGTAACATCCGCTATTATCGCAGTTGTAAGATCCTCTATTTTCGTTTTTTTTTTATATCTGAAATTTCTTGGATACATGTTTTCTAACAAATTTATGTAACTAGTATGCAGGCATCCAGATGGATTCTTCTCGAATTATTGCTTCAATTACTGATGTCTTGAAAAGCTGCAGTTCCTTTAGTTACCCCTATGATAAGCTGACGTTGATGTGGACATTTCTTCTTTGTTCAACTAAGCTGACTGATGACTTGAGTTATAGTATGTGTTATCAAAAACAGAAGATGAAGAGCAGGATGATAATCAAACTGAGATCTCTTTTGGTCCGTTTTGAAGGTATCATTTGCATGATCTTGAATGATCGCTACGACATATCTTTTGGCTTTATGTGGGAGATGGAATCATGGTACACGAGTTTGTCGAACTACCTGAAGAAATATCCAACTCCTCCTGTGTCCAGTCAAATCAAGGTTATCTTTGATTCTGTTCTTGAGTACTTAAGAATAGTATTCCTATTCATAATTATGAAGCATTAGAAAGGAACATCACATATATGAGAGACATCATCTGTTTTGGCGCTGTTCTTTGTGCTGAAAACCAAGAGTTTCAGTGTCTGCTGACTCACCTTGAGCCTCTTGCAATCAGTGCAGCACATCTAACACTACATCTTTCTTCTAAATATGAGCTTACTGATGTCACGAGGTCCATGCTTTCTACATTGCTCTTGAAGTTCAACCATGCCAGCAATCCTGTTCTACATGACAAGTACACTCTAGCCCTAGGAAGCTTATACCATTCCCGTGAGTTATGTGATTTTACTCTCGGCTTAAATGATTATCCATTCATCATCATAATAGAACTTTGCATAGATTCTCTATCGTCTATTCTTTGGGAGATGCTACAATTGGTTACTAGTAGGGTGTCCTTGGAGAAGTTGCAACTCTACGACAGACTAAGATCGTTAAGAATCCTTGTCAAAAGGCAGCCAGATAGATTTGATGTTGATAAAATACGGGATCCCTCTGCAGCTACATTTGATGCTGGGGTCCGAATATTTTCACTCAGCCAAAAGTACATAGTTAATGGTCAATGTTTTGAGGAAAATAGTGAGGTGGTTTGGGCTGAGGTTCTTGAAGAGGAAGTAGGGGAAACATCAAGATCTAATTACTCCAAGACCAATGTATTAGGCTTTATCGATTTCCTCTTTGGAAGACTATTTGATGGAAGTGAATAGTTCCAAAGCTAGTTTGAATACCCCAAGTTGTGTGCCAAAAATTACGAAGCATCTTGTCTTCCTTAGATCATTCGTGGGAAAATTAGCATCAAGATTCAACTTCACCAGGACCAAAGTATTGGAAGACTATTTGATAGAAGTGAATTGTTCCAAAGCTGATTTGAGTTGTGTGCCAAAGATTAGGGAGCATCTTGTCTTCCTTAGATCATTCATGGGAAAATTAGCGGAGTTGAGGAATCAACAAGAGAACCTTCACCGAGATATCTGGAATCTTGCGGTAGAGGTGGCCTACAAGATAGAGTTTCTAATAGACCAATTGATACTGGACGATGTTCTTGATTCTTTTTCAACATCATTACAATCAATCACATATTACATTATAACCCTAAAGTCCGACTCTTTAAACGCCGCCTTCAATGATCAAGGAAGAATGGATATCAAGGTCCAGCAAATCACTCGGCCATCTGCTGATAAGGTACATGTGTATAGCCATATTTAGGGTTCATTTAATTAAAGATGATCATTTCTTGCATATTGATTTTTTTTTTTTCATGATGATTGATGAGTTTTGAGTTAAAATTTTCAACAAAGGCGACGATCCATAAAAGGTGTTAATTCCTAGTAGTAAAGTGTACAAAGCTAATAATATTTTGTCTTAATTCAGGTGCTATCAGTAACTGGCAGCAAAGTAGCTGACGAAGTTGTCGGTTTTGAAAGTGAGAAAGCTTCTATTTTGAATCAACTTATGAGAGGATTCAAGAAATTGAAGGTTGTTGCCATTGTGGGCATGCCTGAATCGGGTAAGGCTACTTTGGCTACAAAAATCTACACATCTGTCACTTACCACTTTCCTGTCATGGCTTGGTGTTCTATTTCTCAAGTATTCAATAGGAGAAAAGCTTTGCTTGAGCTTCTTAATCAGATTCAACCGGGTATGATTAATTCAACTTTGGATGAAGATGATTTGTCCCAAAAGCTATGGCGTTCTCTGAAAAGACAGAGATATCTCATATTCATAGATGATATCTGGGAAACTAAAGCGTTTAATTTGTTGAAAGAATCATTACCTGATGATTCTAATGAAAGTAGGATTCTTCTTACTAGTCGACATGGTGATGTTGTTCCTGAAGCTTTACTAGATGACAAGCCTCTTGTTCTTCCTCATCTTACCATGGCTCATAGTTTGGAGCTACTAGGGAAAATACTTTTCCCATCTCAGAAAGACTGGCCCTTGGAATTACATGATTTTGGGATGGAAATTGCCAAATATTGTAATGGGTTGTGATGCTACCAGTAAGCTCCGGGATACCAGCTCCGGTACAAGGTAATCCGGGAAGAGATGGAATCCTAACCCGCGGCCAATCTCTCACCTAGATCCTGCAAAACAAAGCCCCCGGGGTCACCCGAGGGTAGACGCTCCGGCGTGATGATGAAGATAGGGCTTTTTGCAGAGGAGAGAGAATATGAAGAAATACAGAGAGTATTTAAGTCTGATAAAACATACCTATTACTGTTGGTCACTCTTCTATTTATAATGGTGAAGATCAGAGAGGGCTTAGGCTAAGTGGTCCTCCTCTTGCCGCAACCCCGGGTGCGTCCAAGATAGCTGATGTCATGGGAGGACCACTGGTGGGCTTGACCCTCTCTTCTCCTTTACCAATATGTCTGCTGGGCCAGGATATGGGCTGAGGCCCATATCACCACTAGCCCCCCGAGACCCTGGCTTCCGGGGCTTGGCCCGGTAGGCTGGGTCTCTAAAGGGAACCCAGCGGGTCGTAGCTCGTATAGGGCCGTATCACCACGCGCCAAGCGTGTGTTTTCAACATGCGCGCCTCCTTGCCGTCCGCGCACTAATCAATGCTCATTATTACTTTTTCTCGAATGTTGAGATTACTTTTCCCAACCTCGAGAAATTCCTTATATCCTTCCCTATAAATACCTCATCAAAAATTTCACTTTCATTTTTCATCAACTGAGCGCTGTCACTTTCTCCCTTTTCGTCCTTTTCTGCTCTCGTTTACCACTTTCTCTTCTCCTCTACCTTTCTGATATGAGTAGCAAGATTCCTACCCCGGTAGACGATCATTCCTTGGACGTTGACGACCTTCCCCTCCTCATCCATCAGGCGGAAAAGGATTGATGACATCCAAAGTGAAAGTAGCTTATGGCGCCCCGGAACCCGTCGATCCGAAGGATCCCGGGATGACCCCGGTAAGCGAAGCGGTTGAGGAGCTGGTGAAGAAGATGTATGTACCGTTGTCATATGACGCGGGTCTTGAGCCATTCTCCGGCGACATGCAGACCCGGCCCAGGTTTGCATCCCCCGGTACCATTTTCTGCACGGGCTCACCTTTCCTCTTCCTCCGCTATACTCCGCCTTTTTGAAGTACTACAACATCTTCCCGGCCCAGGTGCATCCGAATGCCGTTAGTGTTATGATCGCTTTCCTCTTGTCTTGTAACCGGGCCGGGGTAACCGGGACTGTGGAGATCTTCCGGAACTTCTATTGCTTGGCCGCAACCTCTGTACTGGGTGTGTTTAATGCCCTGCGCCGGAACAAGACGACGGCCATCTGCTCCGGGAGGCTCGAATCTGTAAAGACGAGCGACTGGATGAACAGCTACTTCACCTTTAATGAGGAGAAGTATCTGGTCCCGGCTTGGAATCAGCAGAGGATTGCTGAAACGAAAGCGGCACTTCCCCCGGCCCAGTTTCGGCAAGTATCCGAGAGTTATGATCAGATTGCTAAATTCTTCGTTAACTTGAAGGATTACCAGAGGGCGGGGGGTTACGAATTGCCCCGGGAGGCGTATCCTGCAGAGGTGTTCACCTGCCGCCGCCTGTATGCCAAACAGAGCCTCGGTAATCTTCATTAATCTTATTACTTGTGTTTTTTATTCTGAATTCTTTTTGGCTGACTTCGTTGGTTTTCTTGTTTTAGCCATATCTCCCCGGCCAGCGATAGCCCCAGTAGGGTCGAAGTCCGGCGACGGGGAGGATAAGGGCGCTTCTGAGAGGCCGAAGAAAAACAAAGCTGGGACCGAGAAAGTGGTCAAAGAAACGAAGAAGAGGAAATTTGGGGAGGGGAGGTCGGAGGAGAAAGGACCCGGGGCGTCCAATGTTATCGGCTCTGCGGGGGTCCCTCCGGTCGGCAATCGTCGGCTGGCGTTTGCCATTCCTCCTTCCGGGGGTCTCCCCCACAAGAAGAAGAAAACCGAGCCTCACTCCGAAGGTTCATCCCGGATTCCCCGGAAGGAGGATAATTCTACTGCTGACTGCACCCTCCAACTTGTAAAAGAGAATCCGGACGGCTCCTCTTCCCAGCCCATTTTTCTGGATGGCTCACAGGTATGTGTCTCCCCACTCTTAATATTTTAATTCTTTGTATGTTATTTGCATTCTAAGTGTTTATACTTTCGTAGGACAATGCCTCCAAGCTGTTAGAGTTCCCCGGTTTGCGAGAACTAGTCAACCAGGCGTGCAACTCCTTGTCCGAAAATCTGTCCCGGGAGGTCGACCAGTTGAGGTCGCAAAATGCCTCCCTCAACAAGGAGCTATCCGAAGCTCACAAGGAGTTGTCCCGGGTGAAAAAAGACAGCAAGCGCGGCATGGCCCCATGCACAAGAGGCTCTTTGCCGGGCCTTCACCAACCGGGTTTTCAAGAGCCGTTCCATCGAGGAGAAGATGATGTCCCTTTGTGATATCTCCAACGAGGCCGCTTTGCATGCCGCCTATTCAGCCGTCCGGGAATACGTCCCCCGGGGGAACCGGGCAGCCTTCAGGGAGACCTGGTATCACCCGAAGGCGGACGATCGTTTCAACTATGCGACGGACAGGCTGATGAAAGAAGGCCTCGACGGGATAGTTCCCGGGGTGCTCGAGGGTTTTGAGGGGGCTCGAAGTGTCGATCCCCAGGATATCATTGCTTATGCCGGCGATGCCGCCAAACTTGCTAAGGATAGGGCGGATCCCGGACCGGACGACTTGGCCAATCTTGCTGCAATCGAAACCCCGGTGACCTCGGAGGAAGAGGATGGGAACTCTGATGAGGAAAATGACAAGTCCCTCGTCCAGGAGCAGGAGTTCCAGCCGGTGCAGGCGGAAGAAGAAGAATAGGGAGAAGAGCAGCTGGCCCCGGAGAAAGGCAAGGCTCATCAGGAAGAGCAGTCTCCCCAGAATGAAGATGACGAGGACACTGATGTTGAAGTATAACTTAGATACTTAGTCCTCTTATTCTGTTTTTATCTTTTAATTCTGTCTTTTAATCTTTATCTCCCCCGGGCTCCTTCCCTGAACCGTTCTCTTTTGTAATTCAGGGAGGAGAAAAGAGCTCCGGGGATGAGAGTGATGACTCCAACGATGTAAGATTCTCTTTCTTTTATTCTATAATCATAACATTTGTTCGTGGTTTATCATTTTGTCATGACTTATTCGATTTTATGCCTTATTTTAATTTCGAGTGTAAATGTTTTTGCTCGTGTAGCCCCGGGATGATCCTCCGGGTACTGTTCCATCCGGGGCGGCCTCGGATAATGAAAAGTCGTGCCTCCGGTGTGAAGAGTTAGAAGAACAATTGAGTCGCTGGCAATTAGATGGCATTCAGACTCGCTATCTTCTTGTTCAATCCGGGATTGGGTCGGTGATTGATGAGTTCCCGGATGTCACTTCATTAGTAACAAAACTTAGGGAAATATCAAATCAATTTGGATCCCATTCCCGGTGTCAATCCCTGGCTCGAGATCGGGTGAACGCCGTTTTGGATGCAGACAAGACCATTTCGATGCTCCAAACCGAACACGACGCCTTTAAGTCCCGTCTCAAGGAGGAGTTTGACTTGGTATGGTCCGAACTTCCCTTTTATTGCGACAAGATCAAATGGTTGGAGAGAAGGGGCGATTCCCTCAGAAGGAATCTAATGCTAGAAAGGGAGAACCAGGAGCTGGCCGCCCGGAACCTCATCCTCCGGGAGAATTTGGTCACCCTGCAACTTACTTATCATTTGACCGGGTTGCGTCTGGGTCGAGTTTCTCCTCCCCTTTACACCAACTTTCCCCGTGAGGTCGGGGCGCTGTTAGTACGTATGTTTCGCATGGGCTGGAATGACCCCGAGTCTCGATACCGGCCTGCATTCGAGGAAGCCGCCGCTTGGTGGCAGCGTCAAAGAGAGGGGCAATATCTTCCCCCGTCCTTGGTACTCATTCCGAGTCGAATTTCTCTTGATTTTACTGTTGAAAGGTATCTCGGATTCCGTGTTTCGGTTGATCCGGAGGAATCTGCCCGAAGAGTGTCTAGACTCCGCGAAGATGCTGCCAGAATCCGGGCCTTTATTGCTTCCGAAGACGCCGCTAAAGAACAAAGGCGTTTGGCCTGGGAAAGAGGCAAAGGGAAGAGTAAAGTCGTCGCCACCAAAAAGAAAAAGTCTCCTCGTGTTCAAGGACCCGTTATTATCGAAGCTCCCCGGAGGACATCATCTCCTGAGGTTTCATCCTCAGACGATGATTTCGATCCTTATGCCGAAACTGGTCCTTCGGGGGCTGGTCCTTCGGGGGTTGGTCCGTCTGGTTCCCATCCGGCTGAGGAGCCTAATGTCCCGGGGGATACTGCTATTGACAACCGACCAAACCCTCCTTCTGCTAACAATCAACCCAGTCAAGACGACCCGGGATCTCCTATTAGCTGGGATGGTCCTCCTTCTCTTTGTTAGTTTAGTTTATATTATGCAAGTTATAAAGTTGTAAATTTTGTAACCATCAATCATAGGTTAATGATATGTGTGTGTATGTTATTTCCCGATACTTGTTCAAGTGTTTGTTTCAACTGTTTCCCCGGGTCGCTTATTCAAGCGTGCCCGGGCTGTCTTCCGGGTGCTTGTTCAAGAGTTCCCGCTACTCTTGCACTAGCCCCCGGGCGCTTGTTCAAGCGGCCCCGGATCGACTATACTTATGAAAAATATAAACTCGCAAAACAATCTTCATAAGCAAAATAATATGCAAATGCGGGCCACGGGACAACCTAGGCTCAACCCTGGCCAGAGGTTCCCGTGTCGCTCTCATGCTACCGTCCTAGGCATAATCCTTGCCAGAGGGGTAAATACAGAAAATAAGCTAGGCATAGTACCTACGTAAGTTTGCAATGTTCCAGTGCCTCGGGACCTTCTTCCCGACCTTGTCTTGCAATTCATAGCTTCCACCGGGATGGGCTATTATCACGTTGTAAGGCCCCTCCCAGTTGGGAGCTAACTTCCCGCTTGCAACCTGCTGGCTTTTGTCGTTCCGGCGCATCACCCACTTCCCCGGGTTGAACTGTTCCTTGCGCACCCTCCTATCGTGATATTTCTTGACCCGTTCCTTTACCCGGGCCTCGTGCAAGGCTGCTTTTTCTCTCTTCTCTTCCAGTAAGTCTAGATCCAGCAGCCGGTCGTTCTGGTTTGCCTGCTCGTCCGGGAACTTCGATCGGAGGCTGGGAACTCCAACTTCAGCCGGGATGACCGCCTCCGCCCCATAAACCAAACTATAGGGGGACTCGCCCGTGGCGGAGCTCTCCGTCGTTCTGCTTGCCCATAAAACACTTGGGAGTTCGTCAACCCAGTTTCCTCTTGCTCCTTGGAGCCGTGTCTTGATCCCGTTAACGAGGGTCCTGTTGGTCACTTCAACCTGCCCGTTGGCCTGAGGGTGGTAGACCGAGGTCAGCTTCTGTTCAATCCCGTACTCCTTGCACCAGGATTTGAAGGGATCATTCTCAAATTGTGCCACGTTATCTGTCACTATGAACCGGGGGATTCCGTAGCGACAAATAATGTTCTTCCAGCAAAATTTTACACAAGTACTTCCCCTAATGTTGGTCAAGGGAGCAGCTTCTACCCATTTGTTGAAATAGTCAACCGCCACTATCAAATACTTGAAGCCTCCGGGAGCAGTTGGGAAGGGGCCTACCAGGTCCAAACCCCAACGGATGAAAGGCCAAGTTCCAGATATTCCGATCATCTCCCCCTGCGGCACATGGATCAAGGGTGCGAATTTTTGGCACTGTTCACAGGAGCGGACCGCTTTTTGGGCATCCTCAAACAGCGTAGGCCAATAGTACCCCGTGCACATGATCTTCCGAGCCACAGTCCGGGCCCCTTGATGACTTCTGTTGGGACCCTCATGCACTTCTTTCAAAAGGTGGCGTGCTTCCTCCCCATCCACACACTTCAGCCAAGGTTGAAGATATCCCTTCCGGATTAACTCCCCGTCCAAGACGGCATACCGAAGTGCTTTGACCCGGATTTTCCGGGCTTTTACCTTGTCATCCGGCAGCGTTCCATTTTCCAAGTACTCTAGAAGGGGTGTGATCCAGGACTCAGTTTCTCGCACTGCTGCAACTTGGCCGGGTTGTTCATATCCCCGGGTGGTTATCATCTCCATGTACAGATTCCGGTCTTGGCTCGGCTTGAGCTCCGAAGAGGCCAACTTACTTAACGCATCCGCCTTACAGTTTTCCTCCTGGGGAACCTGTGTTAGCGTCACCATGAGGAAACCCTGCATCATCAACTTCACTGCCTCCAAATATTTCTGCAAACTTCTTTCCTTTTGCCTCATACTCCCCATTGACTTGCTAGACCACAATGGCTGAGTCACTGTAAGCTTGTATCACTTTGGCACCTGTTTCCCGGGCCAGGCGTAGCCCGGCAAGGAGGACCTCATACTCGGCTTTGTTGTTGGTGGTTTTAAACCAAACTGCAGCGCATACCGATACTCCTTACCACCAGGACTGACCTACACGACCCCGGCCCCGCTTCCCCCGGCATGGGAGGAGCCATCAACGTGCAACTTCCACTCCGGCTCACCTTCCCCCGGATTTTCGACGACATTGTCCACCATCTCAACTAGGAAATCAGCTAAAGCCTGCCCTTTGATAGACTTCCTCGCCTGATAAGTGATCTCGTGCTCTCCCAACTCGATCGCCCACTTCATCATCCGGCCAGAAGCTTCTGGTTTCATCATGACTTGCCGAAGTGGGTGATTTGTTAGGACTGTGATGGGGTGGCCTTGAAAGTATGGACGAAGTCTCCGGCACGCGTGCACTAGTGCCAGCAGCAAACGTTCTAGTGAAGAGTAACGCGTCTCCGGTCCTTGAAGAGCCCTGCTCACAAAATACACCGGGCTCTGCGACCTTCCCGACCCTCGAACCAAAGCCGCACTCATTGCTTGATCCGTGGCTGCCAGATACAAGAACAACTCCTCCCCCGGAACTGGCTTGGACAAGGTCGGGAGTTTCCCCAAGTGCTCCTTCAACTCCTTGAACGCTTGCTCGCACTCAGGAGTCCATTCAAACTTCTTTGCTCGCCTTAAAATGTTGAAAAAAGGCAGCTGTTTTTCCGCTCCCCGTGACAGGAATCTGCTCAATGCCGCCAAGGACCCGGTTAAGCGCTGCACATCTTTTACCTTGCTCAGTGAGGGCATACTCAGGATTGCTTCAACTTTTTCCGGGTTCACTTCGATGGTGCTCTTCTCCGGGCTCAACTTCAGGTTTACCTCTCTTAGCACAACGAAAAGCTCCCGGAGGTCATCTAAGAAAGCGTCATGTGTCCTGCTCTTGATCACCATGTCATCCACATAGATCTCCATGATTCTCCCCATCTGGTTCTTGAACACCCGGTCCACCATGCGCTGGTATGTTGCTCCTGCATTTTTAAGACCGAATAGCATTTTCCTGTAGCAAAAAGTACCAAAATCAGTGATAAAAGAGGTTTTCGGCCGATCCTCCGGGGCCATGATGATCTGGTGGTATCCCCGGTGTGCGTCGAAAAAGGCTAGGAGCTGATAGCCCGTGATAGCTTCCACCAGCTGATCAATGTATGACAACGGGTAACTATCCTTGGGACAGCACTTGTTCAAGTCTGTGAAATCGATACACATCCTCCAGGATCCGTCATGCTTTTTCACCAGGACCGGGTTGGCAATCCACTCCGGGTAAGTGATCTCTTCTACCATTCCCGCGTCTAGCATCCTCTTCACCTCCGCCCGGACGAATTCTACCCGATCTGCTGCCAAGGCTCTTTTCTTTTGCCTTATGGGCTTCAAATCCGGGTAGACATTCAACCGGTGTATTGCAAATTCTTCTGGTATCCCCGTCAAGTCTTCCGTTCCCCACGAGAATACATCCTCATATTCCTTGAGCAACTTCCGGAGCTCCTCCTTCACGTTCACCGGGAGATGCTTCCCGATACTCACCTTCCCCCGGGTTCCTACCTCCATGTCCTCCACTTCAAAAGAAGCCGGGTCACCATGCACGTCCCCTACTGTGTTATCCTTCCCGGAACACTACCCGGGCTCCGATGCGTTTGTTCTTTCTGATCCTCCGTTCTTGGCCTCCTTTATCGCAGTGAGCATGCAGCTGCGGGCGGTCGTTTGATTGCCAATAACAGAAGCAATTCCTTGGTCCGTCGGGAACTTCATGGTTAAATGGTAGGGTGAGCATATCGCCCGAGCCTGCGTCAACCAGGGACGACCTATGATCATGTTGTACGGGGAAGAAGCATTTATAACCGCAAAGTAACACCGGACCGTGCACCTCTTGTTAATATCCAGATGATCAACAAGAGTTACCCGGAGTGCTATAACACCTAGCGGGTGGACCGTGCGACCCGTAAAACCTGATAACGGGGACAGGCATGGCTTTAAGTTCTGTCGGCCAATATGCAATTGATCGAAACAATCGGCGAACATAATCTCTACACTACTCCCATCATCCACAAAAACTCGCTTTATCACCACACCTTCTACCTCGGCCAAGATCACCATCGGGTCAGAGTGAGGCACTTGGGCCGGGACCGCATCCTTCTCTGAAAAAGTGATCGTCTCGTCATGTTTAAACCTCTTTCCCTGGATCTCCCCCGGAGGAACATACCTACTCTTGGCCTTCACCGCCGACAGTGTTTGCGCTCCATCTCCCACTATACCGTTGATCACATTTATCATCCGGGGCGCTCCCGGTCCCGGAACTCCTGGTCTAGGAGCTTGCGGGACGGGGTTAGGAGCAGCTTCCGCCGGGCGATTGCCGCCTTGGCCTCGGTTGTTTCTCCAGTTCCGTTTTCTTCCCTGTCCTGCCGGAGCAGCCGCCGGGTGTGCCTCCCCCGCCACACAGTCCCGGAGCTGACCCCGCTCCACCAACTTCTGAATATCCGTCCGCAAGACGCGGCAACCTTCTGTAGTGTGACCATAAGACTTATGAAACTCACACCATTTTTGAGTATTGGCCGGGGCCGGGACCCCTTGTATAACCGGGGGATCTGTGAAAAGACCCCGGTGAATGGCCAAAATCTCCGTTTTCGTCTTAGAGAGTGGAGTATACATTGGTCTCACTACCAACGTCTGCCCCCCCGGCGCCGGTGCCGCTCCCTGAACCGGGGGACGTCTAGCCGGCTCCTGTCGAACCCCCTGATGAGGAGTAGCCCGGAGCGTGGTTGTTTGGGTTGCTGTGGCCGTAATCACCCGCTGCTCAAAGAAACCGACCGTGTTCATCCGGGTATGGTTATCTTCATGCACCATACAATGCATTTCCACTGTCAGTTGGAGGTGGTAAAAGGTTCCGGGCATATTCTTCATTAACTCGATGTAGAACATCTCGTCTCTCAACCCGTTAACAAAGTTGCCTATCAGGGCCTTCTCGTGTAAGTGCCTATCCTGGACCTTCATGGACTCGATAATATACCTGACATAATATTGCCAAGTAGATTCCGTCTCCAACTGTCGCATAGCCAGGACCGTCGCCAGGTTGACAAAGTTGGTCTTCATTGCTGCATATCGGTGTACCAGGACTGTAGTAAAATCCCAGAAAGTCTTCAGTGAGCCCTGTGGAAGACTTTTAAACCAACTCAAGCAGTTGCCCCGGAGATAAGAAGGCAACAACTTGCACTGCAACGGCTCATCAATATCCCAGGCACCCATGACATTGAGATAGGTGTGAACAAACTCCTCCGGGTCCCCATCACCATTGTACGTCGGAACTCCATCAGGCGCTTTGGTACCTACCGGCCATTTGTAGTTTAGCACTTCTGGAACCCACGGGGAATGAGGGACCATCCCCCGCCTACCAATCAGCCTGGTCAACTGGTCTTCAATGGACCCGTTGTTAAACGGGGTGTTGTATCCACCATAAAATGGTTGGGCTTGCGGGTTCAAACCGCCTGGAAACTGCTGCTGATCCGGATACTGCTGCTGTCCCGGAGGGATCTGCTGACCAAGGGGCATCTGCTGATATCCAGGTACTCCTTTTCCATCCTTCTCCAAATCCACTACTTCGGGTACCTTGTTATGGGCTGCGGCCTTGACCGCTTTCCATGCTCGAAATTCTCCGAATTCCTCCCCGTTGGTATGAATCGTTTCTGGATCTCCGTGCTCCGGGGCCTCTTCCCCGGAATCAAAATACTCCGGTTCGGATTCACCTCCTTCTCCGAACGCCTCCTGGTCCTGCTTCTCCTTTTCCTGTCGGGCCTTCTCCCTCTGTTCCTTCTGCATCTCCCTGAGGGTACGTTCCGGCACTTTTTTCTTTCCTTGGCGCTTCTCGGCGGCCACACGGGCAGTCTCCTTGCGTGCCCGCTCCTTCTCCTCGGCCGCCTTCCGCGCCGCCTGGGCAGCCGCGGCCCTCTTTGTCTTAGGTCCACCTTCTGCCTGATTAGCTTTGGCGGGGGGCTCTTCCCCCCCTGTCTTTTTAGGTCTGCCGCGGGGCATGACGAAGCAAGATCCCACTGGGCGTGCCAACTGATGCTACCAGTAAGCTCCGGGATACCAGCTCCGGTACAAGGTAATCCGGGAAGAGCTGGAATCCTAACCCGCGGCCAATCTCTCACCTAGATCCTGCAAAACAAAGCCCCCGGGGTCACCCGAGGGTAGACGCTCCGGCGTGATGATGAAGATAGGGCTTTTTGCAGAGGAGAGAATATGAAGAAATACAGAGAGTATTTAAGTCTGATAAAACATACCTATTACTGTTGGTCACTCCTCTATTTATAATTGTGAAGATCAGAGAGGGTTTAGGCTAAGTGGTCCTTCTCTTGCCGCAACCCCGGGTGCGTCCAAGATAGCTGATGTCATGGGAGAACCACTGGTGAGCTTGACCCTCTCTTCTCCTTTACCAATATGTCCGTTGGGCCACCAGGTTGCCTCTCACTATTGTCATTATAGCTGGACTTCTAAAAACTACAGAGCAAGAGGGTTGGAAGGATCTGCTTAAGACAGTGAAGTCAAGCATCATCTCTGGTGTTAGAGATCAATGTGAAAGCACAATAGAGCTCAGCTATAGACATCTACCTGATTATTTGAAGCCATGCTTCCTCTGGTTTGGTGCGTTTCCAGAAGACCACGTGTATTCGGTCAAGAGGATGATTTGGTTGTGGATTGCGGAAGGCCTTGTCCAGAAAAGTGAGTCTAAGAGTTTAATAGAAGTTGCCAGGGAATATATGAATAATCTGATTGGCAGAAGCTTAGTTATGAATTCTGGAAGAAGAAGTGTTGGAGGTGTCAAAGTTTGCCGCATCCATGACTTGTTACGTGATTTTTGTTTGAGGAAAGCCAGTGAAGATTCATTTTATCACATATTAAAAGAGCAAGAGGAATTTACATGTGATATATCTCAAACTTTATCGACTGAGTTGAGAAGCCTGAGAAGGACCAGAAGGTTATGCATATACTCAACGATAGAGTTTTTGAATGTGAATGAGTTTTGTCCTTGGTTGCGATCACTGTTATTCTTTAATCACCTAAAGCTTGATCTATCATTTGTCTTTCGCATGCTGAAGCTTCTTAGAGTTTTGGTTATTGATTCAGTTCAACTCACTGGTTTTCCAAGTGAAATTGGTGATCTTGTCCAGCTTCGTTATTTGGCAATCCAAGTTTCTGGAGATATCTGCCCAACAATAGGTAAGCTTTGCAAGTTAGAGGCGCTCCTTATATGTTCTAATAAAGGAAGTGTTAGTTTGCCTGATACAGTTTGGAATCTGTGAAAATTAAGAAATTTCCACGCAAATCGATGTCTGAAATTGCCCATTGATGATCGTGACAATTCCTGCAATTTGTTTGAATTGGAGTCTCTGACTACCCTGTCCTTTATGGATTTCCGTGTCATGGAAAAGCAATTGAGGAAGTTTCCCAACATCCGTCGAATGAAGTGTGTTCTAGAACTTCACACAGAAGGTTCTGTGAATTATAGCAAGGTCATGGATTTCTCATGTTCGAGTCAGCTACAGTCACTTTCTTTATATTGCTTTGAGTGTAGCCTTGCGGCGTATGAGTTAATTTTTCCACGAGTATAAAAAAGTTGTATTTGGCTAGAACTGAAATCCCCTGGAACAAAGTAGCAAGCATTGCAAAGTTACCGCATCTTGAGGTACTCAAGCTACTCTGGAGGTCCTTCCTTGGGGATACTTGGCACGTCGAAGAAGGGGAGTTCCCAAAACTGAAATTTCTCAGATTGGATGGCTTGGACCTTGTAAACTGGACAGCGGCTTCCGATGACCTATTTCCCAATCTTGAAAAGCTAGTATTGGTAAAATGTTTATTTTTGAAAGAGATTCCAGAATGCTTGGAGAATGTTGCAACTCTTGAAACAATTGAGGTCACTGACTGTACAGAAGATGTTGTAAGTCTAGTAAAGGAAGTGTATGAGTTTCACAAGGAAATGGGAAATTCTGTTCTACAGTTTTATGAATGTGGAACCAGGCAGAATTAGAAGTCCGTTGATGAACCTTTGGAAGAAATGTTATCTGATGATGAACCATCTGACTCGGAGGATTTGGTTACTCCATTTGATGATGAAAGCTGAGTTGATACATATGGGACGTTCAGTTCTACAGGTTCATGTGGGCACCAGAAAAAGAATCCACTGCTACATTTGCTCCAGGGTGGAGAGGTCGATAAATTGTTCAAGGTATGCTTGTATTTGCAAAAAGCTTTGTTAATGTAGGATGCATTTCTTTTCCTTTTTTTTCTCCGTCACTTAGTTGATTTTTTTTTGTTATTTTCCAAGGTTTGATCTATTTCACATAACTGATAGCTTTCCTCAGTATTATCCTTAAGAATATGAATGCATCATTGTAACAAACAAAACCAGTCAGCCAATAGTTATTGTATGAGACGACTCCTTATCTGTGTTTTGAATGCAGTTCATAGATGAAGCCATCATTTCACCTTTTGGATAAAATTTAGCTGCACAGTTTTTTTTACTGTGGATGTTCTGCAGCTCATTCTTTGGCATTAATTGAGATTATTCGGTGACTTTACATCAAATAAGTAGGCAGATCATTCTTCATCTTTGTAGCCATTCTCAGTGATTGTTTTGTATAAGCTGAGTTTCATGCCAAGATATTTCCCATTCATGTCTCTCAAAATGGTGAACAAGAAAAGTCTAGGAAGACTTTAATGTTGCTTCCGATCCTAATTACTTTGTTATCATCACTCCTTTACTAGAGCGATGATTTGAGATTAGTTCATAAACTACTGATTTGTTACAATATTCATATACTTATTTTACTGCTATTTTTCTGATGAACATGTACATTATTTTGTAGAATGAGCACCTTCCAGCTGAGGCTCCAGCACAAGAGAGGATGAATGTTGTATTATTTTGTTGGATTGAATTCTCTGCTGCCACTGTGGTATCGGGACACCACAAGTTTTCTGTACTTGGCACCTGGGCTTAGGGGGCGTAGAACCTCATAGATGGCCACATTTCGTCCCTGACCTTAGCCATATCATGCTTGTGTCTGTAATTGTCTCCCCCGTTGTTAGTTTGTGATTTGATGTACTGAAAACCTTTAATTATCAAATGCTATGCATTGTACATCTTCAACTAAGTGGTTTCCCTTTTTTGTATTCAGTTAGTTATTTGTGCAATGGTTAGTTAAAATACATGAGATGCACCATGGAATGAGTGCCTTTCATGTGTTGCAGGTCTTCTAAAGCCCTTTTCAGTTTTATTAAGGCATTGAGATTAATGACAGCACCATGTATCTCAATAAAAATTTGTTGAAATTAAGAAGTAATCTCAATGCCTTAATGACATCATGTTCAGGCTTTCATTTTCTGGATTAAGAAGTGTTGAAATTATAAACATTTATGCATGCACCGATCTTGCACAATGGAACAAATCATTTTATTTGATGTTCGTATTTCAAATGATTAAACTGAACTTCCAGTTTACATGTATAAGCTGAACTACATCAGTTGAAAATATTCACTAAATTGTAAACCTTAAACCAGAAGAAAGTGAAACAATAGCATTACACAGTCATAATCTGGCAAGCAACTGATCTCTAGTAGCGGTATCTGGACTATAAATTTGCAAAGAATCAATCAGATGATGTAATGAACAAAACAATAATCATTTCAAGGAAACTTATCATTACAATGAAAAAAAGCCAACCCGGTTATAATTCCACATGATATCAAGGAAATTATATCAGTTGCAGAATTTCACTAAAAATGGTAACCCATAAACATTCCACATGATGAATTTAGACAGGACAATAAAGAGGAGAAAAACCAGATTGTGCACGTACAGGACATTGTGCCTGCACAATGGAATACAGATTTCTTTTTAGAATGTTCAAATTCCAAATGCTGAAATTATCTTCTCATACAACCGAAAGGAAGACTAAAATCAGATTTATCACATGGCAAAAACCAAACTCTAGCTTTTTTTAAAAAAAAACAATTAACCATCATGAGATGGGGGAGATGTATTGGCTTCCCAGACCAAAAGGTGCCAAAGGCAAGTTTATACAACCTACAAAGGCACAAGGGACAAAAGCCCCTAGAAGCATAGTAATGCTTCTCAAAATTACTAAACTACCAAGGTGAAAAAGAAAATAACCTAGCTTCTTCTAACCCTTCAAGTCTATTAGTGAATTGTTAAACAAAACACAAGGCGACCTAAAGAGTGAAGTAGCTTAGGTATGTACAAGAACTATACAAAATTGCAGCAGTGAGGTGATGAATTAAGGTGCAGATTTTGCTTCCTTCACTGGCTACTGATGTTATGCTGAAGTGAGGATCAACATGTAATGATTTGAATAGTTTAGATAGTGGAGCAGAGAGTGTGTGATGGACTGCTGATCTTCTGTACCTGTGAAGGAGGAAAAGACTCATTAGCAGTATCAGTTGTCTGATCCAGAGATTCTAATCACTAGCATCTCTGATGTATCAAGCATGATAAGACTTTTGACAGTTGCAGGCAGAGAGATCCAAGTAAATGAATGAGATAAGCCATTAGAGATGCACAATTTAGAGAGAAAATCAGCAGGCTGGTTAGCTTCCCTTAATATGTGACTGAGATTATAAATATGACTCATATCATGTATAAGATTCAAAATGCCATAGAATCTCCAATGCCATGAGTGTGTGTTAGCAATCATATCCACAGCTTGCTTACAATCAGTTTCAATTTCCACAGGAGAGATTTCTATCAGTTTCAATGCCATGAGTGTGTGTTAGTAATTCATGCCAGCCAGGATTGCTTTCAATTCTGCTTCTAGAGGAGATACAACACTACTGGAAATAGTTTGAGCCCTAAGGACCTCTCCAATATTATTCCTGACAATTAGAGCTAGGCATGCTTTGCCTAATTTCCAAGAAGCATCTACAGATATCTTATAACCCACAGAAGGTTTAGACCAGTAGATAGGAGTAATATTTGGCTTTGGTGGAATATCTAGAGGAGGAATGCATTTCTATGAGGCCAGTTCCTTGTCAACATCATTGGAGATAAATAAAGGCTTCCTAATGAGTGAGAAATATATAAGGCTTTGAAACTCCTGAGTCATGAGGTGTAAGTCTGGGGAACAGTTCTCAAAAAGAAACTTGTTTCTGGCTTTCCACAATATCCAACATACATATATGGGGGCTGTGTGGTTTAGTCTATTATGCAATTTTGATAGGCCAGAGAAAGCCCATCCAGTAGCCAGACTATCCCATAGGTTGTGACAGTTAAAAAACACAGAGCCACATATATGATGCATCTGTTTCCATAAAAGTACTGATATATTGCATTCATTAAAATAATGATGTAAGGAGTCAGTATGAGGACAGAAACAACACTTAGAAACATGTTGGAACCCAAACTGACAGACTATATCATCAAATGACAGAAAGCAATTTAGGAGCTTCCACATAAAGATGGATATCTTTTTTAACACAGATGGATTCCATATTTTTGCTAACACTGGAAGGTTACCTGAATGCACTTTCAGTTTGAGATAGGCTGACTTAATAGTGAAATTTCCTTGGTCTGTCAATGTCCAGATCAGCTTGTCATCTTTCCCTTCTGTAGTTTCTGCTGTTGAAATGGAAGTACCTGTGAAAAAAGGGGAAGCAAGAGAGATTTGTTGGCCACAAAATTAGCCACAGTACAAGATGATTCAGTTTCATGAGGCTCTCATAGAAAGCTCTGAGTGGTCCATGTTCAGTCCAGTTAGAATCCCAGAAATTACATCTGTCATCTCCAAGCATGACTCTAGTACTAGATTCAGCAAAGTTATCAATTCTGCATATCCTCATCCAATTCTGTGATTTTCTGAGTGATGGTGTTAGTGATGCAACAAAGTGGGTCCAGGGTGCAATTCCTATCTGGTATTTCCACCAGAGCTTGCATGAGTAAGTTTGAAGGGTAGTGCTCATATCCCTAATCCCAATTCCATTCTGAGTCACTCTCTGACATAGTGAACTCCATTTCTTCCAAACTTTTTTGGGACCTTTATCAGGGCTAACCCAGAAAAAGATAGCCAGCCTCCTACCAATCTTCTTGATCATGTGTTTTGTTGGCTCCATCACTGCCCAGATATATTGGGGCAGTGACTGTAGGCAAGACTGAATGAGTACCAGTTTACCTCCAGCAGAAAGCCATTTGTTTTTCCAGTTCAAAGTTTTCCTATCAATCATTTCAACAATTGGCTGAGAATGAATGTTTAAAGACTTGCCACTGAAAATTTGTACTCCCGGATATTTAAATGGCATATTACCTTGTTTCATGTCCATTATGCTTTTAACCTGTCTTAGCTTATTCTCAGTGGCCTTTGTACTTAAGAAGAATTCACTTTTTTCAAAGTTGATCTTTTAACCTGAAGTTTCTTCAAATTTCACTAAAAAGGCTTTCATTTTGATCAAGTTAAGCCTAGATGCACTGAGAAAAATCACAGTGTCATCTGCATAGCTTAAATGAGATATTGGGATGGCATTTCTAGGCAAGGAAAAGTATTTCATTTTACCAGTGTTGAAAATATATGATAAGCTTCTGGTAAATGCTCAAGAAAAGATATTGAATTGAAAAGGAGACAGTGGGTCCCCTTGTTTTATGCCTCTTGTTGCTGGGAAATAACCAACAGGTTTGCCATTTATGAGAATATAGAACCAAGCATCAGACAGGTTTTTCATAATGCATTCAACAAATCTGACATTAAAACCAAATTTAAGGAGAATATGTGTAAGGAATTGCCAGTTAATTCTATCAAAGTCTTTCATTATATCCAATTTTAGGATACAATTTGGTTCTCTGGCCTTCCTATTGAGGAATCTAACCATTTCTTTTAAATAGATGACATTATCAGAAATATCTCTATTTTGGAGAAAGGCTGACTGGTTTGGAGTTATTAATTTAGGCATCAAAGGTTTCAGTCTTTCCATCATGATTTTAGAAAAAATCTTGTTGGTAGCATTAGATAGACTGATAGGCCTGTAGTCACTGAAAGATATAGGGATTTCTTTTTTAGGGATGATAGTTATCCAAGTGCTAGAAATACCTCTATGAATGTGAGACCTAGTTAAAAAATCATTTGATGCCTCTAGTAAATCTGAGCAAATTATGTTTCATGCCTTAATAAAAAATTGGGCAGTGTAGCCATCAGGCCCTGGACTGCTAGACTTATTGAGGTTGAAAACTATTTGCTTTAATTCAGGTAATGAAACTGGCTTCATGAGTTCATCATTTTCTGCCTGTGAGATAATTGAAGGTATCTGAGACAGAAAATGAGTAGTGAAGAGGTTTTGATCAGGGTGTGGTGAGTCAGTAAGAAGATCCTGATAGAAAGCAATAGCCTCAGATTCAATTTCTTCATTATCATTCAGCCACACTCCCTGAGAACTTTTGATTTTTGTGATTTTTAGTCTACCTCTTTTCACCATAACAGTGTTATGAAAAAAATTGGTGTCATTCAGCCATTTCACCTTTGCCTTATATTTCCAGAAATTGTTTTGCTCTTTTAGTGATTTCTTTAAAAAAACTTTTGCCTGTTTAAGTTTAATTAGTTCTTCTGTTGAACTATTAGACTCAAAAGCAATTTCTTGAAGCCTTAGTTTTTCCTCAACTTTTATTACATTCTCATCTATATTACCAAAAATGTCCTTATTCCATTGTTTAAGGACTGGTTTGAGGCTTTTAAGCTTGAGAAAGAATTTATACATTCCTTTGCCTTGAGATTGGTCATTCCAGTGAAGATTAATTACCTCCATGAAAGTTTTCCTTTTAAACCAGGTATTTATGAACCTGAAAGGCCTAGGAACTGAGGTTACACTACTACCTATTCTAAGTAAAATAGGACAGTAATCTGAGGTGTCTTTGTTGAGCACTTGGATAGAGGACTGTGGAAATTTTAAACTCCAATATTGAGTACACGGTCCCCTATCCAATCTCTCAACAGTAAGCCTCCTACCCTGTTCCTTGATCCTACCATTTGACCAGGTAAAGAAATTACCTACTGTATATACAGGAAAAAGAGGCATGTTATCAATAAAAGCACTAAACTCTCTAATACTTCTAAGACTGGTGCTAGAGTGGCCTTTATACTCTGAAATGGAAGCCATGGCATTAAAATCCCCCATATAAATTACTTTTGGAGTAGATAAATCTTTAAAATCAGACCACAATTCCTCTCTTTCTTTCCTGGTTCTCAATCCATGCACAAAAAAAATCTCAGTAGTTTGATTTAGTGCATTTATTGAGACCTGTACTTGAAAGAATTGTTTATGGTCTAAAATTAAAGAAATGTCAACCTGACAATTCCACATAAGCCAAATATTACACAGGTTGGAAGACATGCAGTTTTGGAAGTGTAATTTATTTTTGTAAGATTCGCACTCTTAATTTTCATGCTGAGGCTCTATAATACATAGAAAATCTATCTTATGATTGAAAATTAGTCTGGAAAGTCTTAGCATGGATGTTTCCATCCCCCTAATATTCCAGACAAGAGTATTAATTCCTATGGTTGTATTAATAATTTACGAGATTTAATACTTTTAGTAGCTGTTCTAGTAACAATCTTATTGACCTGAACAAAATAAGATGGTACTTTATTCTGATCAGCTTCAATAGGAGGGTTATTAGTTATAGCATCTACATAAGTTAGGTTGGTTACATGGATTGTTGTATCCTCTGAGTTAGATGCTTCCTTATTAGCAGAGATTTGGGACTCTGAAGGTGTGTCTTTAGTCCCAGAGTCTTGGTTCTCAGTGAGGATGCCATCTTTGGTTTGTAATTCCTCCATAGTGTTTGCAGTTTCACTAGGACTTCCTTCCTCCATCATTAATGGGAGGAACCTGTTGCTGGCCTGTCTTGGCTGTGAATAAAAAGAAAGTTTGTTAGGCACTGTAATCTGTGAAGGACTAAAAGGATTACTTGTGTGGACAAGAATGTCATCTTTAGCATAGTTTCTTGGTTTTTTGGGAGTGCTCCATTCTTTTTCCATATCTGATTTGGCATGACAGCCTTTGACTGGAGGGGAGTAAGATTGCTTGGAAATGCTAGGAGTCTCATCTCCTGATGCAATACTGTGTTGAGAAAATGCTGGCTCCTGATTGCCATTGGAGTTAGATTCCAGAGTTGACTTTTCTGGGCATATAACCTCTTCAGCATCTGAGAGAATCTGAATGGGAGTCTGGGGGAGGAGTAGAGGGGTGGGTAGATTGATAGGTTGGGAGTTTTGTGTTTTAGGGGAGGTAAAGGGAGAGAGGTGTGGTGTTAAGTCAATCATAGGCTCTTTCCCTTTGAGCTGAGTGTTCAGTCCAGCCTCAACTGGTTTTGGCACATACTTCATTTGATGAGTGGGGTGCTGGGGCCTTTTATCTATGCCAGAAGTGTCAGGCATAGCAGCAACATCCTTCTTCCCATTGCCTGGTTTGACCTGTGTTGGATTGGTGGGTGGTTGGTTTCTTCTAGGTTGAGGTCTCAAATCTGGATTTAAAATTCTACATTCATTCACCTCATGCCCTAACTTCTTACAATGTCTGCAGTAAAAAGGAAGTTGTTCATACTCTATAGCAAAATCAGCAACATCTCCATTCATATTGACTGTCAGAGTCACTGTGTTATGCAGTTTAGCCAGTAAATCAATTTCTACGCACAGCTTGACTGCGGAAGGCCTTATTAAACTAGAAGTGGCTGCATCCATTTTAATGAATCTCCCAATTCTGTTACCTATTGATTCCAGCATTGCAGAGTTGTACCAAAAAATAGGAATGTTGTGCAGAGTGATCCAGATTGGCATTATAGAAGTTTCAGTATCTGGTGTGAAATTGGGAGTCCATTTAAAAAATCTCATGAGAGAGCCTTTAAATGACCACACAGATCTCATTCAGCATCTCTGCAGATCCTCAGGATCATCAAATCTAATCAAAACATGCCTGTAATCAATTGAGCCTAATTGGTACCTACCCTTAAAGCCAACTGATTTGAATGATTCGTTGAGAAAATCCATCGATGGTTTCAGCCTGGAGAACTTGCCGATCAATGCATTGCTGTAATGTTCAGACAAAACAGCGACCTCCTCCGGCGAGATGATACAAGCTATCTTCCCCTTGTACTCTGGGATGGGACTAATTGCTGGGTTAGACGGTAAAGAGGTAGCGAGGGGGGTTGGTTTTGCAGTGAGGGCTTGTAGAAAACTAAGATTAGGGGTGGCTCCGCCGCGGTTAGGCGGCGGTTTCGTCGTCATTGTGGCCGTTTCTTACCCGTTATTGGTAGCTAACAGTCAGTAATAGTTGTTGTCGGGGAATTTGGGAAAAGAAAGGTAGGAGAGAGAAGAGAGTATTTGGGGATTTCAGGGTTGTGTGTTGCTTGCACTGAAATTACTAGCTATAAAATCAATAACGATGCTTTCAAGGGCCGGTCCAACGTATTTTGAGGTCCGGTGCCAAAATTAAATTCTAATCCCCTTTATAATAAAAAATATAATAATCTTATTAATTGATTAAGAATAATATGTATTGGGATTCAATGTAGCTTTATCCAAAAGGTTTAAAATTAGTAAGATAGATTTTTAAAATTTAAAAGCCCCAAATTCAAAGAAGAAAAAGACCTTCAAGAATATTAAAAGGCTCAAATTCAAAGAGAATGTCAGGAACGAGCTGTATTAATCGAACAACACAGTAAAATTGGTACAATTTGTGGAGGCAAGCATCGGATTTGGTTGAGAGAGAATATAGAGAGGAAGAGAGAGAATATGAGTGATCTAGATTCTGCTAATCTGATGCTAAATAACTCTCTAACTAACTCGGTTATAGCTACTCAGTCAGGTGAAATGACTGACTCTAACTGCCGTCGTGTCTCTGCCAACAAACGGTGTCATTAAGTCAGTTGAATTACCACTTTGCCCCTGACAAATAAGCTAAATCATGACAAACCATCCCTCTTAAGCTCAAGTTTGTCCTCAAATTTGAAATTGTGGAAACTGAGAAGAAATGAAATCAATAAATTCCCAGGAAACATCTCTTACCCTACCACTCAATGAGCCATTGGACCTTATTTGAACCATCAGCCTACACCAGTCTCCTGATCAGAACTCTAGCTGGAACAAGATAAAGAATGTCTGGTCGGAACTCAATAGAGATATTAGCAGTGCTGGAAGGGGGTGGTGCTTGATGCTTCTTCAAAAGGGACACATGAAACACTGGGTGTACCCTACTGTTAGTACGCAATTTCAATTTGTAGGCCACCTCCCTAATTCTTTGCTCCACTAGATATGGTCCATAAAACTTGGCTGCTAGTTTAGGTACACTTTCTCCTTTTAATGAAACTTGTCTGTACTTCTAAATCTTCAAGTAAGCCCAGTCTTGTACAACCAATACTCTCTCACACCTTTTATTTTCTGCGAAATATTTCATTCTGGACTGAGCTTGTTGCAAATATGTCTTCACCAACTGTATCACCTCCTCTCTCTGTTTCAGCATATCATGTGTAGCAGGAATACAGTCTGGCTGAGATCTCCCAATGGCAACATTAGAGGCTTAACTCCATATAAAGCCTCAAATGGAGTCATTTGTAAGCTTGTGGGAAATGGTGTATTATACCCCCATTCGGCCAGACACTACTAAAAAATTGTGCCATTTAAGGCGGTTTGTCCTTCATGTTTTAAGGCAGAAGACAAATGCCTTCTCTGGTTGTGTCTTAAATGAGAAAAATCATCTAAGGCGGTTCCTCTTCCGCCTTAAATGTTTTCAGTTTTAAGGCTTTTATTTCCGCCTTAAACGTAACTTGCGAGTTCGCAAGGAAGCTCGTTTGTAAAAAAAACCCTAGCAAGCTGTACAGCATACGATATCTCAAGTTCATTCTATTATAGCAAGCTGGACAACTTGCGATGTCTTAAGTCCATTCTCCTGGGTAAAACAAATGAGCTCTCTAATCCATTTGGATCAGAGAGCTCTGTAAACATGACAACATCACTTTTTTTTTAACCATTAATTCACTAATTCATATGATCAAACAATTCTTTTGAACGAAACAAACTACATAACATTGAAATTCCAATGATCAAACTATGTTCCTTTAAAGTTCAGTACTTCTACAAATTTGAAAGTTCCTCTCTATATATAAAGCATAATTGTAGCTAAAACGATCGATTGTCCACTGTATCATACAAGCAACACCATGAATTGCGATAATCAGATGCATCCTGAAGAGCTGATTCATGTTATACAATGCAACTGATCCAAAATGACACAACAACATTTCATTACATAAGACTAGTAAATGCACTTTTACACAGCAAAACACACACACATACACACACAAGAACTGAATAATAGCTTCAGTTTCTCAACCATCATATTGCTTGAATTCAGAAAAGAAAACTAACATCGAACTTCATGCAATGATTTGAGCAGTGATGTGGTGAGAAATTTACAGGTAGAGAAGAGAAGAAACCCCACCAAACCTGGCATTAACAAGGTCCACAGTTTACAACTTGCTAGGAGAAATTATTTTTCAAATTAGTTTTCAAACACATGAGGAAACAAGAGATTATCTCTCAGACTTGTGTAAAAAACTTAACAAAACTCATCTTAAAATAAAGTCCCCCATTATTTTTCTTTCCTCGTAAAATATCACAATATACCACCCTAGTTCCACATAAATGACTCATTGACTGACAGTCCATAAAGCACCCATAGATATTAAGCAGATTCGCTAACTTATACAATATAGCTCGCATTACTTCAGTCATTCAAATACCTTTTATCTGGTTCATTTCTTAATCAAATTAGTATATATTTGACTCTAAATCATATTTCCAATTTCAAAGATAACAATGGTTCAGAAATCAGTCAAAAAGGAGTTATGCTCATCAAGTTATGAACGTTTAAAGTAGCATTCCGATTGCTGCCAGAAAAGAGTAAAATGCAGATCTTTAAAATTCTGTTTCTTACCCAATTCTAAACCAAATGAACCCATTCTTGTTTCTAAATCGTAGCTCATAGTTCTAAGATTACTAAAGTGCAAAAATTGGCCAAAAACAATGCATGGTTGCTAAGTTATGAATTTTTAAAGCAAGTTCCAGCTGCTACCAAGAACAGCACCAGTGCTAAATAGAGGGTAAATAATTTTCTTCTCATTAACTAAATAAACTACCACTAAGCCACATTAATCAACAAAGTTATATGGCACACCTCCTCAGTTTGGCACACATAGGTTTCACACTTTGTCTAAAAAATGTTTGCACTTTGTCATATTTGGTTATACATATTTAAGAATCCAAAATTTTGAAATGTTAAACCACCATCTCCATAGTATAATATCTTTGGTGATATATATCAATGAAATGTCATGATTAAAGTAAGATAATTCATGGGAAGCGAATACCTTGTAAGCCCAACAATTATGTGTAGCCTTGGGGTCTTGTTACTAGAAAACGTCTAGTGAAACAGTTTCTGTACAAAAAAACAGTTGATGTTAGGTATTGACTGAAGTGATTTGACTGCAATTTTTTTTATTCAGTACTAACCATCTTATGATAATCTGTCACAAGAATCATCATGTCTTCTAAGCCATGTGCTCTTCTTCACCAACTGCTTAACATTCTTTTTTGCGTATGCCACTCATTCATATCTTATTACAGAAGCATGCATTCGGAAAACCGCTGCAAAAACCGCGGTGAACTGCTAGGTTATCATAAGACTCAACATTCATATTATATACAAGAGTTGGAACTAAGAACTAAGTCTCCTTACAGTGAATTCTGCAACATCCTTGTATTGCATAAGTATTTGAGTGGTTTCCTATATGCAGACAAAGTTATAAGAAAACACCATAAGTTGAATAGAAAACCTTAATTATGTGTAGCCTTGGGTCTTGAACCTATTACCAAAACAAACCACATGTATATCAAATGAATTAAAAAAATAAATCATAAGCTAGTCGAAAGCATAAAGCAGTGACCTGAGACAAGAAAGCTTGAGCAGAGGGTTCATTGGAGATGAGACCAGCAATGGCGATGAATTTACTCTTCTTTATCTCTTTCTGAACGAGAACCCTTTCCGTAATCGCATCGGCATTGAACCGTAGACCTCTTGAGCGAACGGGTACGGGTTCTTTCCTGGGTCCATGAGACCCTTCATCCAGTCGACCCGGGACCGGATTGTGAGCTGATCGGTGGTTGAAGACGGCAGCCCGGCGATGGCATACCAATCCGGCGGCCCTTGGCTGGTGGCAACATCGAGGGCACTAGCAAAGGCGAGGAGGCGCGGCGACATTGATTTCGTGGAGTCGTCTTGGAAGGGTTAAGATAGAAGAAGAGATAGGAAAAGAGGGATTCTTTTCACAAGTATAGTTATCTTAATTAAAAGATAGACACTAGTGATATCGTACCCGTACAGTAAGGATAACCGAATTGAGTTACGAATTCGTAACTTAATTTAATTTAAGGCAGTTCTTGCAAACGCCGTAATATTTGATGGATCCGCCTTAAATATTTTTATACCATAAGCGCATTTGAAGTTGCGAGTTCGCAAGTATTATTTAAGGCGGAAAAAAATATGGAACACTCAAATGCCTTAAATATGTGTCTTGCATGACCCCCTTTGTAGTAGTGAGACTATGCCATTGATTCCAAGTTCCAGGTTTGTCACTATAAAAACATCTCAAAATGCTCAAATACCTGATTCACCCTCTCAATCTGGCCATCTGTTTAAGGGTGATAAGTTGTACTATAGCTCTAATATCAAATTGTCAGGAACGAGCTGTATTAATCGAACAAGACAGTAAAATTCATACAATTTGTGGAGGCAAGCCTCGGATTTGGTTGAGAGAGAATACAGAAAGGAAGAGAGAAATTATGCGTGATCTAGATTCTGCTAATCTGATGCCTAACTAACTCTCTAAGAGTTTCTCCAGTGGTTGGGATGGATTTTGCAAAACTTGGACTTTCCAAGTTTAGTTTTGCAAGTTTTTGTTTGGTTCATTTTTTGGAAAGTTAGGGTTCTGCCTTACAATATGCAGGTCCATGTTTACTAATAAAGGTTCAAAATATAATATTTTGGATGCACTAGCACAATTCAGGGCTACATATTGTGTTTTTCAGACCTGCATTTAGTAAATATGGACCTGCGTGTAAAATTTTCTACAAAATCCAAGTTTTACTTTACAAAGTCTATGTTTTGTAAAAGGCAAATTCCAAACAAGGTTTATGTTATAAACTTCCAAAATTTACTCCAACCAAACAAGATTTTTGTTTCAGACTTACAAAATCCCAACCCAACCAAACAAGATTTTTGTAAAACCAAACTCTCAAAATCCAAAACAAAAACCCAAGCTCTCAAAAACCCAAAACAAAAACCAGACTCTCAAAAATCTGACGAGCCAAATGCACCCTCAATCTTTGAGTTTTGTCAACTGTTTGTCTCCAATTGTACTGTAAAATAGCGTACAGAATTTGCAGGATGAACAGAAAACCTCAAATATAACGTCAACTGTTGTTGCGCCAAACTCCTTTGTTCTTTCTTTGTTCCTTTTTTTGGCTCGTGTCCTCATTTTCTGCTTTTGTTTTTCCTTTCCGTTTTTTTTATTATGTTTATGTTCCGTTTTTTGCCTTCTTTTCTGTTTAAGTTAATCATGTTATATTTGATTATGTTTATTTTATTAATTTCTATTTTTCAATTTTGATTCGTTTCTTTCTAATTTTATATGTTTGTTATATTGTTTTGGTATGCTTTATGATATGAACATATTTTATTTTAAAAAATGAAATTACACTGCACCAGAATGAAAAATTAATAATTTTACTAAAAGTAATTTTTATATTCATACTTTATATTATAATAAAATAAAATGGTGCAAGGTAAATAATTGAATTATTGTAACTTAATAATATTATAAAGGATTAAAAAGATAATAATTTAGTATTCATGAAAAATATAAAGGAATACACTTTAGGGGAAAATTTAGAGTTGAACCATTGGAGTTTATACACTATACCAACTGTAAAAACAACTGTAGTAGCTGAAAAATAAAGGAAAATCATTGGAGATGGCCTAACTAACTCAGATACTCAGTCAGGTGAAATGACTGTCTCTAACTGCCTCGTGTCTCCGCCAACAAACGGTGTCGTTAAGCCAGCTGAATTACCACTTTGCCCCTGACTAATAAGCCAATCATGATAGAGAAAAGGGCTCTTTAAAAAATAACTCCAATCATTACATTTTTTAAAATCTTTAAAATACAAATATATATAATACATCTAAATAAGTTTTTTGGACCCCTTAAATTTTTATGTCCTGTGCGGGAGCACAACCCTTAAACGGTATTCTTCCTATGGCTTCCCCTCCCAATGGATTTAAAGGTAAAGTGGTCCACATCCTCCATTAGTGGGGCTTACTTCCAGTTTCTACCACCACAATCTCCCTAGACTCATCCTATTCTTCCTCAAATTTCTCAATCATAGTTACCTGCTTGAACTTGCATCTGTGATCAAGACTGAAATTTTCTCCACGTTTAAAGCAGAGACTATTCTTCCTTTTGTAATGGATTTCTTGAGGTGAGATTCTCTTATAGCCACCAATAGCCCCAACTGAGCTGCTGCCCCTTTCTAGGTTGTGTTTCCAGTTGCCCCTATCCTGATTAGGCCTAGGGTATGGTAAACTAGTTTTATTGTCAATAGGTTTTGGATAAAGGTGACAGAATCTAGGGTCCTACAGGTCTTACTTTCCTACTCATCATTTCCAAAAAAATTCTTGCAATAAAGCTAACCGAACAATAGCCTTTAGTGTCTTAGGTTGAAACATCTTAACAGCGGGTTTAAGCTCATCTTTAAGTCCACTGATAAAGTTGGAAATGAAATAGGACTCATGTAGTATAGGATCCTTACCTAGAACCAGAGGTCCTCAAACAGTTCTTGATAGCTCCCAAATGACCCCATCTGATATAGCTTGTTGAAGGCTTCCACTGCATCCATTTCCCCAAATTTTGTAAACCTAGTAAGCACAACTTCATGGAACTCTTTCCATGACAAGAACAACTTGTACAGTTTCTCAGTCTTGAACCAAACTTCTGCTCTCCCTTCCAAAAACAGTTCACATGTCTCTACCTTTCTGTCCTCATCAATCTTGTGGTACAAGAAAAACTTCTAGCATCTTCTCAACCACTCTTGTGGAATCTCACCATAAAAGTGTGGCAGATCAATCTTAGCTCGAAAGCCACTAGGAATTCACGTATCGCGGTCGTCAGAATTGTCAGTCTGTTCGTTCAGATCGACGAACGGAATCGCTCGTCCGGTCGCCGGATTGGTAACCGTCACCGGAGCACTTGGAACGGCCTTGTTGCGCAGCGATGCACCGATCAGTGAGCTCCTTCCTTGTACTACATCCACGATCATTTCACGCTGCTGAGCGATGATCTTCTGCGTCTGAGTGTTCATGTCCTTGTCGATTGCCGCAACGATCTACTCGCCAGAATTCTTCTCCAGATCCCGGCTGATGACCGTGAATTTGGTATCGATCGCGTTGTACAGGTCATCCCCTAACTACTGCGCTAGCTCATGGAATTGGTCGTTAAGCTCCGTCTCCATCGCCTTCAGTCGCTTCTCTGCCATGGGTAGTTCGGAATAACACCGGCTCTGATACCTAATGTGATCATCATACTGGATCAATCAAGGTAAAATTGCAATTCCTACCTCAAATGAGTTGTCTAATACTATACAGTTGAAATTTCAACATAAAAGAGGTGTAGAGGGAAAAACAAAATAAAATAGGAGATTGGGATTCATCTAACAGCAACAATCATGATCAATCTACCTACAGTTCTATGATATATATACACAAAGACAAGTCAAAAGTTGTTCTTCTTAGCTGGCCTTCCTAGCTCCTTCTTAGCTCCACTCCAACTGTAATGACCCTTCTACCCTCCTTGTTAAGCCCAATCCTGACTATTGAGCCCAAAGAATTCAGCCCAAAGTGTTCATGAGTACGATTTCGTTTCCTGGTCCTCTGAATTCCTATCAGCATCAATGGCTACTGCTACACCAGTGCCATGGAATACACTTCCCTACACTCCTCCTCCTCCTCCTCCTCCCACGCCTTCTTCTTCATCTTTGATTACTTTCAGAATACCTAAATTTACAGTTTCTTGCTCTGCTCAAACAATTGAAAACAGCCCCGTCCCCGCGAACAAGAGGAGGTTTGATTTTCAGAACCTCATATCTTCAACCATATACCTTAGTTTGGAATGATTTTTAAACCAAAATAATCTTTGTAATGTTGACTGTAGTTAAGAGCTTTGAATCATCAAAATAGACCGAGTAATGAGTTAGATATTTGGATTCCAAGGCTGCTGCGTTTAGAGTATGCAGGATATCTAGCGAACTGAATTTAAACCACCATATCTTCCTAAACCTGACTCCGTTTGGGATGATTTTTGCATAGCTGTGATCTTTAAGCTCTGATTCACAATATAGAAGTAATGAATGTGTTAGTTGATTGAGAAACCAGAATTAAAAGAAAATTTGTGAATGTAAAGCTACTGATGCAAAATTTTGTTTTCAGGATGTACATCCGGTTTCAACCATATTTATACAAACTGTATTTTCACTTTGTATGATATACATAGAACTGAGTTCTGACCTTTGAATTTGTAATTTTGAATCATGTAAGAATTAACTTTATACATAAAATAAAATAAAAAATAAAAAAAAGGGATCTTTGAAAGACAGTTAAAGTTGGAAGCCAAGGTTAGCATTTGTTCATTGTATTCCCTTGAACATAGATCGGTTAAAGGTACTTTTTATTGTTTTATTTTTCATCTTTGCCTAACTGGGACAGAACTAAATTGTGAGATCAATATTAATTATAAAAGAATGTTAAACTTTTCCTGAGAAGATTTTCTTAAAATTCTGTAACTTCTGGTCAGCGTTTGAATATGATTGTACTATAGAAATAATTATTATTTTTAAGCTCTAAACCTCTTTAAGGATAAATGGTCCCGGAAACCCAATTTCTTGCTGGATAAGCTCCCGTGGGAGGAGGAACTAGAAACATCAGCACCAGAAGAAGAAGAAGATGATGATGAGCCCGAAGACCAGAAACGCCGCCATGATTCCAACCGCCGGAGCAAGATCCTTGCCGATCACCGCCGCGGAAGCTGACCTCACCGGCTTGTACATCGCCTCCTTTAGAACACTCGTCACCGGAATATTCCACCGCCGCCCCCAAAACTCTTGGAGAGAGGTCGATAAGTATGGCTCGTCGAAAGGAGGCTCGAGATCGACCTTCATCAGGGCAGTACCGATGAGATAATTCAACAAGCACACAGAGCAATCAACGATCAGAAAAATGAGCATCCTAAACAACATGGTAGATATCATGTTATGCATTTTCTCTCTATATTTCAAGAAGATCCCACCAATAACAGCCCATATCAGAACTTTGGTGGCATTATCATCAAGAAATGATTTTTTTCCTTGATGCCTCATTATCGATTTCTTCTTGTTTTAGAAGTCCTTTAGCTGGATCGGGAGAGTGGCGCAGGCCATGAAGATGGGGAGGGAGGTGGAGGAGGGCTCCGATGAGAGCGAGCCCCGCCCGAACGCGAAGAGGATGAGCTTGAAGTTTGCTAGCCATGTGAGGAAGAAGGTTGAAACAGCTATGCAGGTGACAGTGACAGTGATGAAGAAGTAGATTATGGGGAGGAGAGAAATCAAGCGAGGAAATCCTATTGGGAGTGTTGAAGAAATGAGATAGGAGTAAGTTAGGGCTAATGAAACTGTTAAAGGTATGGAAACAAGGTTCTTGGTTTCCTCATCCATTTTGAGATAAATTGTGGTGTTTTTTTAGGGTTGGAAAGCACCTATTTATACTCTTTATGTTCATCTAATAAAGTACTTACACTACTACTTTATATTTATTATAATTTATAATCGGTGTTATTTAAAAATGAAAATGAAATGCACGTACGTATAATAGTACATGTCATTTTACATGCTACAAGAAATGATCTCAATAAATTGAACTGTGATTTCAAAATATAATTCAAAATAAACTGTGCACAACATATTGAAGGGATGGGAATGTGGGAAAAAGATTGAAGGTGGAAGAGGGTTTTGTTGTTGGGAAAGAACAATTGATTAAACACTAATTATAATATATGTTTATATGAATATTAATTTATTTACCTGTTACATTTTATGGGAGAGATGGGAAACAACTGTTTCTTTATTTATTGATAATTTACGTTATTGGATCTAATCGCACGATAGAATGGATTTTGATTTGATTGATTAGATATACTATTAAGTTGTTCAAGTCGATGCTTTTGTTTTCGATATCATGCAAGTCGTGGTAGTGAACCACTAATTGCCTCATATTGACGGTAAAAGTGACTCGATCATTCAGACATTTAATTTAGGGAAAAATTCAATTAAGCGGGTGAGAAGATTTGAAATTATCAGAAATAGCATAATTATTTAATATTTATTGTGAAGAGCATTCTTATCGTTTTAATGATTATTTATTTGGAAAATAACTTCTATAACCTTTATTTCTTGACCATCATTTTTTAAATTTAGGTTTTATATTTCCTTCTCCTAGGATTTTAATCTAGTTTTAACACACATCTTATTCGATAATGACTTTTTACAAATAAAATATATTAAACTAAACAGGTGCAAAATCAATGCATAGTAATAGTATGACTAAATCAAGATGAATTTTATTAGACCCTATACATTTGAATTGAACAAAAAAAATTGATCTTAATTGATCATAACTGAACTGAACTGAATGGAAATGTATTAAATCAAAGTAAAATTAGAAGCATTGACCAAATAAAATAAATTTTATCAAATCATATTTCATCAAAACAGTACTAAATTGATTTGAAATAAATTAAATATACTGATAAAATTTCGTACAAGTTGGGAGAACGTCCCCTTAATTTAAAATTTTTAATTTTTAAAGTTATTTAATATAAATTTTAAAAATAAAGGTTATAAGAATTTATTAGGAATATGTTTAATTTTATTCCCAGCTGGAAGGAAAGAATTTCCCTGATCGGAGATGGAAGCAGCAAAACGGTAATAACGGGAAGCAAATCGTATGTAGATGGCTGGAATACTCCCGCTTCAGCAACTCTTGCACGTAACATTTTTTTAACTTTTTCAATTAATATATACACATATTTCGTACACTTTTAATTTGTACCAAAAATTAATCCCGTTATCTGTATACTCATAGTTAATTTGTACCTAAAAGTGCATATCTATACTCATAACTAATCTGCATGTGTGTAATTTTAGGAGTACATGGTAACGGATTCTTGACAAGAGAAATGACAATAGAGAATACTGCTACCCGCAAAAACAACAAGCGGTTTCAAATTAATGCGGATTTCGCCGTTGTGTATAGATAACCCGAGAACTTTTTGTACCTGTTAAATTATCAACATTTTGTAAATGAATATTTTATGTGAAAATGTTAATCCACAACTATATTCAAAGTACATATTTTAATAGACCAGTATAATTAAACATGTCAAATATATAGTTTATTTAAAATTCAAATAATCAACCTTTTGTAACTAGTGATATATTTATAGTTTATGATTGTTAAAATGCAAATGCACGATCAAAGGATGGCAAGATACACTGTACGTAAATGCCGGCCGGCAATTTTACAGGGAATGTGAAATTTACGGGACCGTAGATTTCATATTCGGCAACCGCCGTGCCATAATCCAGGCTTCCAGAATTATTTCTCACATGCCATTGCCCGGACAATATACATTACAATCACGGCTCAATCTAGGGATAGCAACATCCCTCCGGTCACGAGTATTCCAAAAATTGACCAATAAGTGATGTATTGAACATGTTGATTAATTGAGATATAATCTTTATTTCTTGTTTCATATATTGTGTTATCGGGTTGATGATATTTATTAGGGATTAAGGCAATTAATTAATTCCATATTTTCAGGCCCAAGCTAATGAAACTAAAGGACACTGCTTGAAGAGTAGTACCAAATATATTCACCACATCGGAATTCCAAATAGATTTTGTGTGCATAATATTTAATTTCCAAAGAACTCAAATTCTTCATTTTGGTTGTTATGTTATGGTGCATAAATATTTAGAAGATAAAAACCAGCACATGAGAGCCAATATTGCAGATGAATGGAGGAGAGAGTTGCATACCATAAATAAGGAAAGCAACATATATTAGGCCATTTTCTCGACAGAGATATAATAGGCAATAGCAATTGTATTCACTTTTGGTATGTGTGATTTTAATGGAAAATATCTAATAGGAATAATATATAGAGATATATTTTTTATAGTAAATTTTCATAAATTTCTAAATTATATAAATCCAAGTGTAATATTGATATTTTTTTATGAGAATCATCTTTAGAAAACTTTAAGATACATTATATTTTTGATACGTTCACTGCAACGATCTAATGTGATGGCGTACATTAATTATAAACAAAGTAGTTTATAAGAGAATTATAAATTTATCCTTTTATCTCTTATAATTTAATTAATACTTCATGTATACTTTTTAAAACAGACTTAAACAATTTATTTAATTTTGGAATTTTACATATGTTTAATTACAATTGACTATGACTATATAAGGAAAATGTTAATTACAACAACCCTTAAATGGTATTCTTCCTATGACTTCTCCTCCCAATGGATTTAAAGGTAAAGTGGTCCACATCCTCCATTAGTGGGGCTTACTTCCAGTTTCTACCACCACAATCTCCCCGGACTCATCCTATTCTTCCTCAAATTTCTTAATCATAGTTACCTGCTTGAACTTGCATCTGTGATCAAGACTGAAGTTTTCTCCACATTTAAAGCAGAGATTATTCTTCCTTTTGTAATGGATTTCTTGAGGTGAGATTCTCCTACAGCCACCAGCAGCCCCAACTGAGCTGCTGCTCCTTTCTAGATTGTGTTTCCAGTTGCCCCTATCCTGGTTAGGCCTAGAGTATGGTAAACTAGTTTGATTGTCAATAGATTTTGGAAAAAAGTGACAGAATCTAGGGTCATACAGGTCTTACTTTCCTACTCATCATTTCCAACAAATTTCTTGCAATAAAGCTAACCGAACAGCAGCCTTTAGTGTCTTAGGTTGAAGCATCTTAACAGCGGGTTTAAACTCATCTTTAAGTCCACTGATAAAGTTGGAAATGAAATAAGACTCAGGTAGTCTAGGATCCTTACCTAGAACCAGAGTGTTGAGGTCCTCAAACAGTTCTTGATAACTTCTAATTGACCCCATCTGATATAGCTTGTTGAAGGCTTCCACTGCATCCATTTCCCCAAATTTTGTAAACCTAGTCAGCACAACTTCATGGAACTCTTTCCATGACAAGAACAACTTGTGCATCTTCTCAGTCTGGAACCAAACTTCTGCTCTCCCTTCCAAAAACAGTTCACCTGTCTCTACCTTTCTGTCCTCATCAATCTTGTGGTACAAGAAAAACTTCAAGCATCTTCTCAACCACTCTTGTGGATCTCACCAGAAAAGTGTGGCAGATCAATCTTAGCTCAAAAACCACTGGGAATTCACGTATCGCGGTCGTCGGAATTGTCAGTCTGTTCGTTCAGATCGATGAACGGAATCGCTCGTCCGGTCGCCGGATTGGTAACCGTCACCGGAGCACTTGGAACGGCCTTGTTGCGCAGCGATGCACCGATCGGTGAGCTCCTTCCTTGTACTACATCCACGATCATTTCACGCAGCTGAGCGATGATCTTCTGCGTCTGAGTGTTCATGTCCTTATCGATTGCCGCAACGATCTGCTCGCCGGAATGCTTCTCCAGATCCCGGCTGATGACCGCGAATTTGGTATCGATCGCGCTGTACAGGTCATCCCCTAACTACTGCGCTAGCTCATGGAATTGGTCGTTAAGCTCCGTCTCCATCGCCTTCAGTCGCTTCTTTGCCATGGGTAGTTCGGAATAACGTCGGCTCTGATACCAAATGTGATCATCATACTGGATCAATCAAGGGTAAAATTGAAATTCCTACCTCAAATGAGTTGTCTGATACTATACAGTTGAAATTTCAACAAAAAAGAAGTGTAGAGGGAAAAACAAAACAAAATAGGAGATTGGGATCCATCTAACAGATGAAAGTTACACAACAAAAATCATGATCAATCTATCTACAGTTCTATGATATATATACACAAAGATAAGTCAAAAGTTGTTCTTCTTAGCTGGCCTTCCTAGCTCCTTCTTAGCTCCACTCCAACTGTAATGACCCTTCTACCCTCCTTGTTAAGCCCAATCCTGACATTTGAGCCCAAAGAATTCAGCCCAAAGTGTTCATGAGTACGATTTCGTTTCCTGGTCCTCTGAATTCCTATCAGCATCAATGGCTACTGCTACACCAGTGCCATGGAATACACTTCCCTACACTCCTCCTCCTCCTCCCACGCCTTCTTCTTCATCTTTGATTACTTTCAGAATACCTAAATTTACAGTTTCTTGCTCTGCTCAAACAATTGAAAACAGCCCCGTCCCCGCGAACAAGAGGAGAAAGCCCAGGCCGAGCTTCCTCGAACAGGTTCAGGATAAATGGTCCCGGAAACCCAATATCTTGCTGGATAAGCTCCCGTGGGAGGAGGAACTAGAAACATCAGCACCAGAAGAAGAAGAAGATGATGATGAGCCCGAAGAGGTTAGTGTGCCACATTCCCATTTGAATAGGGAGAAACCTAAGGCAATTAGCCCAATTTTTCCCGGGAATGTAGCTTTGCCTCCTTGGGTTCAAGGGAATACGAACAGAAAAGAATCCCAGCTCGATATAGAAGATGAAGAAGAAGATGACGAGGAACCCGAAGAGGTAAGTGTTCCACATTCCAATTTGATTACAGAGAAGCCTAGGGCAATCAGCCCAATTTTTCCTGGGAATGTAGCTTTACCACCTTGGATTCAAGGGAGTAAGCTTCGAAAGGAATCGCAGCTCGAGATAGAAGAAAACATCCCAGTAAGAACTGCCCCTTGTTTTTCTGAGGGGTCTGTTGGGAATGTTGTTGAGGATTTGGAGGAAAGTTTTAATCTTGATGAGGAAACTGGAGATGAAAAGGGTGTCAGGAATGAAGTCGCCCCGGTTCGGTTACCAGAAGAAGATGACAGTTTGTTATTTGATGAGAATGTGGTTGAGAATTTTCGAAATTTGCTGCATAGAGAAGAAGGGGTTTCTAAGGATGTTGCCAGTAATGCAGTGGTGCAGTTGCCATGGGAGAGCGAAGATGATCCTACGGATGAAGGTACAAGGTTGAAAAGGAGCAATACTGAAATGGCTGAGAAACTGGTGCCTGAGCCTGAATTGAAGAGGCTGAGGAATGTGTCTCTGAGGATGATGGAGAGGATTAAAGTTGGAGCAGGTGGCGTTACCCAAGCATTGGTGGATTCTATTCATGAGAAATGGAAGGTGGATGAGGTGGTAAAGTTGAAATTTGAAGGCCCTCCTGCTATGAACATGAAAAGGACTCATGAGTTTCTTGAGGTAATTGTTTTAGATACGTTAGCTGACAATGTGAATTGGTATTTTCCTTATTGTTTTGCTGATTCTGGCCACTCTTTGATTTGGTGATAAATTTTGAATTTGAACTTGGTGTAAGTAATAAGTTCTCGAGGGATTAATATTTGATAATGTACTTTTTGTCAGGGTCGAACAGGTGGTTTGGTTATTTGGAGGTCAGGAAGCTCGATAGTATTGTACAGAGGAATGGCATATAAGCTTGATTGTGTACAGTCATATTCTAAAAAGGCTCAGGAAAATGCAAAAGAAATCGATTCTTCTGTATCTTTGTCAAAGCATGATACCCAAAGTTTTGGCAAAACATGCTCTCCTAGTGTTGCTGAAACGCACAGATTCCAGTCTTCGAAATATTTGGACAGACTATCTCCTAAAGAACTCGATGATTTAAGTGAGCTGAGTGAACTTCTGGATGAACTTGGTCCACGGTTTAGAGACTGGTCGGGCCCTGAGCCGCTGCCTGTTGATGCAGACAGGTTACCTGGTTTTGTTCGAGGGTATAGGCCTCCAGTTAGGGTGCTTCCTTATGGAATCAGGCCCGTCTTAAGTGACCAAGAAATGACATTTATACGTAGGACGGCTAGAGGGTTACCTCCACATTTTGCCCTTGGTATGTGTCTACTGGTATATGAATGTTTTCTTCTACTTTTGATGTTTCGTATGTGCCTGTAAAGCCCTCACCTTTTAAAACCATTCAGGAAGAAGTAGAGAGCTGCAAGGTCTGGCTGCAGCTATGGTTAAGCTCTGGGAGAAGAGCTCTATAGCAAAGATAGCTATCAAACGTGGTGTACTGAATACTCGCAATGATATTATGGCACACGAACTCAAGGTTAGATAGCTTAAACCTTGTTTGCACTTGTAATCAACCATAAGTTGTGTGTTTTCTTTGAGGTTTTGGAATATATGCTTCATCGTGTTCATAATCATAGTTTTGTTTAATTTGTTGCACTCAAAATTTGGAGGGCAGAAATATTATACATACCTAGATTAACTATTCGGCAGTTTCATCCTAGTAATGATTGCCTTTCAGGTATACAATACTCAAATTAGTAGTATATTTTTAAGAAATGAGACAGTTGTGTACTCATTTTTATTCTAACATCTATGACATGATCTTGTAGGTGCTAACTGGGGGTACACTAGTGTCAAGAAACAAGGAGTATATTGTGTTTTACAGGGGAAATGACTTTTTGCCATCCACTGTTACTCAAACGCTAATAGAAACAGAGAAAAGGAGTGTTTCGCTACATGATGAAGAAGAAAAGGCCCGTGAAAGAGCCCTTGCCATTTTTCATTCTAATGTGAAAATTCCTAAAGGACCTTTAGTTGCAGGAACCCTTTCAGAGACTAAGGCAGCAACTTTACACTGGGCCCACAAGCCCAGCGATGAAGATGTAGAGAAAATGATGAGGGAGGCGGCTATAGCCAGGCATGCTTCTCTTGTTAAACACCTTGAAAAGAAGCTAGCTATTGTAAGTTTTAATGTTCAATTAACTACATTCATCTGTTGAGATCATAGCAAGGCAACTGGAAATCTTTTTACTCATTCTATTTGATTTTTTCTCAAAATATTCTAGGCGAAAGGGAAGATAACCAAGGCTGAGAAGGCTCTCTGGAAAGTTCAGGAAGCACTGCAACCCAACGAATTGCCTACTGACTTAGAAACCATCACTGATGAAGAACGGTTTTTATATCGCAAAATTGGTCTTAGCATGAAACCATTTTTGGTACTAGGTAATTCTTGAAACAGCTTGTGGATTTATGGACCAGTTACACTTGTATGTAAAAGGGCCTGATTGCTTAAATTTTAATGCTTTATGTGGTTGGTCAATGGAATGTTAGATCTCAAGTGCCATTTTCTCTACTACTTTCTGGTTATCATTAGATGTTGAAGGTGAAACCTCTTGACCCTTATTGTTTTGGTTTGTAGGGAGGAGGGGGATCTTTGATGGCACTATAGAGAATGTGCACTTGCATTGGAGGTACAGAGAGCTTGTGAAGATTTTTGTAGAACGGAAAAGTTTTACGCTTGTCAAACACATCGCAATTTCACTTGAGGCTGAAAGTGGCGGGGTCTTGGTGTCAGTTGACAAAACTAACAAAGGGTATGCCATTATCTTGTATCGTGGAAAGAATTATGATCGTCCTAATGCATGCCGGCCGAAGAATCTATTGACAAGAAGACAGGCATTAGCTCGCGCCATTGAGCTTCAGAGACGTGAGGTATAGCATTTTTTATTGTATTCCCCCATGTTCCCTAACTTATGTTCGGGAATTGCTGATTTGTGCTATAGTTTTGAGATGAGTATTCACATTCACTTGTTATGCTTGAAACCTTGTCAGGCACTTAAGCGACATGTATCAGAGTTGCAAGGGAAAATCACAGAGCTGAAATCTGAGCTTGTATGTCTTTTCTTTCTGGATAATACTAGAATATTTGTCCATCTCTTTCTGTTAACACTTTCATATCTTTTTTTGCAGGAACATATGAACACTATCGAGGAGATCGATGAGGAAACATTATCGTCAAGGGTGAATTGTGGTTCAGATGATGATGATGATAGGCAAGAAGTAAGAAACAAAGTGTTTTGGATACATATTTTTTGAATTATCTATATTTTGGAGATTATGCTTATTTATCAGACGGATACAATATCTTGGAAACTTTCATGATAATTTCTTATGATGATTGTTTTAATAACTTGCCTTTAGTTGATTGTTGGTTCTTCTGGTCAGTAATTCCCTAGTTATATATAGAGGCTGTGTTTGTGTTACTAGTTTCATGCTGAGATTAAGGTTCTTGTTCTATTCTTATGGCATTTGCATGTTTCTTCTATGAAGGATGAAGGTGAAGAAAAATATCTTGAGACCTATCACTGTGCCGAGGAGGATTGACATTTATGGTGAAGACATCAATTTAAGACCATCAAATCAGATCAACGGTTTCTCGATTCTCAGCTCCCGCTGAAGCCCTTCAGACACAATGAGGTACGAAAAGCGTAACCTAATTGACAGAAATGGAAGAGATGCACGAGAGTCATCCATCATGTCTCGATTTAGTTAAGATGCCCAAGAGTCGTCCTGCATGCTCAGTTGTTGAAAATAGATGCAACAATTCTCACGAGCTGTTTAGTAGATCTGTTACTATACTGGAATTGGCATGAATGTATCAGCTGATATAACAAACATAGTGTCCATAGGGTGCATAACATTCTCGTGGAAAAATTTTCAGCTATAAAATCAAAGAAAACATGTCATTGCAATTTGCAAATATACAAGGTTGGGTGAATAAAAATAAGGCAATGCTATTTGCAGGTTTTATTTTATTTTTGCAGCCCGTATTATTTTCAGAAAAAACTAATACATCCTCGATCAAGTGGCTAAAGTTTGAACAAGATAAATCAATAAGGACAATCTTGTCAGTTTCAATCAAAATACGGTCTGCATTAGTAAAAGAAAACCTGTAAATAAGAATTCCGTAAAAATACTGTTACAAATTTGGTTTGGTGAAACATGTTTCACCACTTTTAATGGGCACACCCCTTCCAATTTCTAAATGTGAAGCTTCAGAGTCATTTGGTTTCCTGCAGCCCTTCTTCAATGAAAGGCAAAACAATAGCAACCAATTCCGACTGATGAGAATTGTACCCGTGATTAGCTCCTTCAATGATGCGTAGTGTGTGATTTGGTATGATTTTTGCAAATCCCTCGGCATCTTCAACTGGAATGACTTCATCAGCAGATCCATGGACTGTCAAAACCCTATATACCAAAAAAATACCGACAACTCAACCAACAAGCAAAAACCAAATGCGGGAAAGGGTATTAAAACACACAAGCACAGAGTGAATATCAAAGGGATGATTAGAACTATGGGGTTTACCCCAATAGAGTAACGAAAAGAAAAATGAAAGCTCGTCAAAGATCAAGTACATTTTAGGTGGCAAAATATATGAAAATGGATAGTTTTTTATACCTGCATGCTTTGTCAATTTGAAGGCATGCTTCATGCATGTTGGTGTTCAGTCTATCCATCAGGCTTTCCTCAGTCACCCGATATTGATCCTTACCTGAAAATGAAGAAGAAGATCATTCACAAGGCATACACTCAAACCCGGTAAAAGTTGTTTCAATTTACTAAACCTTAAAAGTCATTACAGGATGCTAGCGATCAAGAAGAGAGACGAAGTTAAAACTGAAGATAGATGGACATATGGACTTGCCATATCCACTCTTATAATTTGGATAGCAACAACGACAAAAGCTTTATCCCACTACGTGGATTCAAAGAAACATCAAAGGTGAATTCTGACAAAAACACTAACACAGCTCAGAGATGGGCTACATACTGGACTTTAAAAAAACCAGAAAAGAGAAGCTAGCCAAGCATTTATCTTTTTGGCAATTAAATGAGAAATAGTACTCAAGGCATACAATCAAACAGCTTGACGGCATGTAGAATAACTATCCTTTACCGCCAATTTAGCAATGGGTTCAGATAACTAAAGAAAGTGACAAACATATCGTCATGTAAAAGTGGTTCAACCATCTAGTTTAAATTGTGATGCATAGCCTTGCGAACTCTGAAATACAAATTATTACCAGATTTAACTTCGATGTATCCCTCTTTCTTGATTTTCTCCAAGAAATCACTCCCCAGACGCTCTTGAATGCCTCCATCTAATTTGTAACGCCCAGATATGTTAACAATGGTGGAGATATCGTGATATTTAGAGGCATATAGAAGCACAACATTGCCTCCTGCACATCAAGTAGAGAATATAGTAAGTTTTATGTACTTTCAGACCAGTTTATAAATCAAATCATAACCATTTAAACAGATCACCAGTTGCTGATTCAGAAGCAAAAAAAAACACCGTATAATTCTAATTCTCACACAAATAACTATATGCTTGAAGAAAATGCAAACCTTTGCTATGCCCAGCAATTGCAGCAACCTTACGGCTGGTTCCTACGAAGTACTCTACTACTGAACGAGTGTCTTCAACCTCTCTCCAGTAGTTACCATATTGAAAAGTACCTTCACTTTCTCTGATATCAAAACCATTAAACCATATTGATTAACAGGTGTTCAAGGTTTTTAAACCATAAACGAACCATATGAGCGCATTGCAAAGGTTTTAAAACTTTATCATATTATTCGTAAAAAAAGGAGCTAGATTAACAGAAAACAAGTGATAAACTGGATATCGTTTGATGCACAACAAGGAAAAAATGAAAAAGATATAACTGAACTCGATAGTTCATTTTATGGCAGGTAATGGAATCATAATATCATAAGGTTTAAGACTACAAACAAGCTATGTCAGTAATGTAATAAAAAAAAAAGTTAATCGTGAAGCCTCTTACCCATTTCCAGAAAAATCAAATCGAAATGAGCTGATTCCTTTTTTTTCAAGAGAGGTAGAAATATTTGCCATTACTTTGGTTTCCTACAATAAGACAAATTGGGTTATGTCCAGAAACAAATTCTCTGTATGCAGTTCAATTATATATGGACAGACATTTTCAAGATCCATCTGTTCACTTAGTTTTTTGGTTCAGAAAATTTTAAATCATCAACTAGGCTTTTAACTAGATCAAGATAAACCTTTCATTAATATCTAAGTTTTCTTAGAAACATAAAATCCAGAACCAATAGAATCCCTCTTCCACTAAAAAAATGAGTCTTAATGATAACTAAGAACAGAACAGAAATATAGATAAAATCGGATTAACAAGCTAGCAAGCCTAGCATGCTTATATACTGGATATTCAGTGTGCTATACTTTCATTTGACCAAATCACAGATATTATAGTCTTTTGGCACTCAGATTCCATAACTTTGTCACAGGAAACCGGGGAAGCATATGATAGAAGAAGAGGGGCCAAATTAAGGTAAAGAGAAGAGTTTACCTTTGTGGATCGAAAACCATGGCACAAAACCACAACATCAGCAGATCCAGTGTCATGAAACACTCCAACAAGTTTTTCATTGTATCGATTAAATAGAGTTATCTTTTGCTGTCTAGCTGCTGCAAGAGATTAACAAATAAATCAGCATGTATATAAAATACCAATAGCAATATATCAATTTTGAAACAGATCAGGTAGACTTTCAAGATAATTATCACGAAATACAATTGCCCGAGCATTTGACTACTCAAAACAAGCACCACAAACTCGGAACTTCCAGCACTTATGTGATATTTCATAATGCAAAGCAGCAGTGAAGTAGTATAAATTAAGGGTCTCACAAAGAATCATACTCTAAAGAAAGACAGTCCGGTTTGTTAGAGGGAAAAAACATAACTTCTTCTCCAAAATCATCAAACTTGCACCCAATTTTCATATTCATGGCCTTCATTCGATCAACTAACTTCGTAATTTAATACCTATCTATTGTAAGGAAGGAATATATCATGAAAACCAGCCATTCTAACCAAAAGTAACAGCTCATCAACTCCATATGAAATTTCTCTGTTTAAAAGAACGAATCCCTTCTGCTATTACACTCCGATTGACAATACAAGCCATAATATAAGTTTAGCCAATCCGGATTAATACTGATTCTAGATAAGGTATTCATCGAATTTAATGAATGATTAGAATTACAATGAGATACTAATTTCCCAATAAATTGGAATCCCAAATCTTTACTTACAGCTATACATAAACAGGAATTAGTGCAGTCAGGGTCAGGGCACTCATATAACTCATATTGAACCACAGCACAATCAAATCCCACCACCAGAAAGTAGCAGCCGCATGAAAAATATAATTTTACCAGAAAAAAAACCTGTATTATCTGCCATGTTGACAATTCTTGTGAATTTGCAACTTCTACTTTGCGCAGGCTTGCTGATTCCAGTGAAACTAGTTGGGCACAATGAGCTAAAACTCGGAGTATACCCAAAACTACTCATTCTATTAAATCAAATTTAATTATGGTGAAATATATTATTAGTAAAGTTTGCCACTTGTATCTTTTTGCTTTGTATTTTCTTTTATTTTTGTAAAAAATTTCCCTCTTGCTCAATCATCCATTTTTTCCTGCAATCTATCTCCTTCACTTTTCTTTTAAGTGGCACACTGCTATTTCTAAAGTGAGATAGAAGAATTATTGCTTCGGTAAATATATAAATTTATAAAAAAATATTAAATTATTTAGTTTTGACTAAAACCACCACATAAACACTACAAGATCACCTTATTCCGGCACCACAAAACATGTATATGGAATAATTAAAATATAAATATTAATAGAATCAACAACAAAAGGTAAGAAGAGTCCATGAAATATTAACAAATTTTTGTACAGATAATGCATATATATTATTTATAGAACAATTAAAGCATAAATATTAACCGAATCAGCAACAAAAAGGTAACAAACGTCCATGAAACATGAACAAATATTTGTACAGGTAATTCATATAGATTATATACGGAACAAAGTCGAAATCTGGCAAATGAATGGTACATAACCTCTTTCTGCGCCTTTCATCTGGCTTTTGCTGTCAATTTGTTACTTTTTATTTCATTTGGATCTTTTCACGAGGCTGCTGATCAATGTATTGCTGCAGAGCTAAATGAGGCTCCTTGTTTACCTAATGGAAAGACTGCATCTTTGTTGGTTCCTCCAAAACCTATTATGTGCTGCACTGACTGCCCATTGCTGGCGGTTACCAAAGAAATCTTCCACAGCCTCGAAAATACTGCACCAGAAGAAGATGCTGATTAGGTTAATGCATTAACCTAATTAAGTTTACTTCACTAAGTCGAAGAGGACATGTAATAATTTTGAACAATATATTTAAATACATAAAGTATTTTATAAAAGTTTTTTTCCGATAACCTATAAAAGTTCGATATATAATTGGTTTGTAAGAATATAGTAGAACAATAACTATTTTTTATAATAATAATAATAATAAGATATAGGTAAGAAAACATGAAATATCAATAAATTTTGCAAATATATTTATTTTAATAAAAAAAGTGATTTCAATTTTTGATCGCCATTTTCTTATAAAATATTACTTTTAGTTACAATACGTTAATATTCAAAATCCTAGTCACCACATTAAAAATTTTATCAGTTTTCTACACGTTAAATTCATCACCTGGTCATATAGTTGAGGGGAAAATTGGTTTTTTACAAGTCATGCGGTCTTTTTCTTATCTAATAATGCTTAATATCATATTTATATTGTGCAAATTTAGCTAATGATATTTTTTTACCAGATATAAAAAGTCATGTGCTTTGTTTGTAGCCCATGCAACACTCTCTATGCCAAAACGCTCTCTAGTTTTCACCAACAACATTAACTATTCATAAAACCCACAACATTTGTATGTTTAACCCTTTTCCGACCAAACCCCACCCCCCCCCCCCAACGACTCTCTAACGGTCACAAAACGGAAGATTCTATGGTTGCGCCACAGTAATATCTCGGTGGCAACGCCTCCGGAAAATCTTTCCTAACTGCCCTTACCAATCGCCCACCACCTCTCTCCACTAGTCTACCCGCAAACCCAGAAATTAACCCAATCATGGAATACCGAGGTGAGATCGCCTGTATAGTAACACGGCAGCAAATGGAATTTCTGGCAACATACTACACCAACGCGCTTATCGGAAAGTTTGCTAGAGGTAAGCCTCGGCCATGGAAAAGCTACACGATGCTTTCAAATCTACCGGGTTCAAAGGGAAGTTTCAGATCAGATCCGTTGACTTCCGGCACATCCTCATCCGCTTCGAAGAAATCGAGGATTACCAGCGTTGTTGGATCAAATGATACTGGATGTTTGCTGGTTCCCAAATGAAGGTACTCAAATGGACTTTAGATTTCTGCCCTAGAATGGTGACTAAAAATTTGAATGTTAAAGTACGGGGACTAAAAGTAATATTTCAGAAAAACATGGTGATCAAAATTGAAATCACTCGTAAAATAAAGGGCCACACGCAATAATAATCAAAGTGAAAGGAGAGAATCAAAGGGCTTGTTTCTTTTCATTCAATATCCATAGAAACCATGACCGTGTATTTTGAAGTTTGAACCATCCATCAATTCGCCTTCTTCATCCAAATCTCAGCCTCTGTTTTCGTTGAATGGAGGCTTTCTTCCAATCGATTCAATCTCTCTACGGAGGTGTTAGTTTTTTATGGTTTTCCATTCACACAGAAGAACTGGCAGAGATGCTTGAAGAATATAGGTATTGATACTGCTGACGACACTTGAAGCTAGCTGGGATTTGAGCTAAGTGGTGAAGCTGAGATGATGTCATGCTGAGCTCATGATGATGTGCTACTGCCAACGCATCACACATGCATTGTTTCCTTTCTGTTATTGATTTACTGCATTTCTGTTATTTTATTTTTACTGTGTATCACAGTGGACCACATGTATTGTATATATTGGTGGTACTGCTACCTCTAAAACTTGTGAAAGATATTTGATAATATTTTCTCCATTTTGCTTTCTGCTTTTATCTTGGACTGTCTCTGATTGGAGCAGTTCTGAAATTAATTGAATTCTAGATGGTATCATAGCTTTTGGCTCTGCGATCCTTATTCGACAGACCGACAAATTGATCTGGTGCTGGAGATGGTTTTGACTGGCGTTGAAATTCCCAGATCTGGTCAGTATCAGCGACCGGTTCAGGCCACAAACTACACCGCCGATGAAGATGGATTCGTACGAATCCGGGAGAATGATTCGTTGTTCCTTGCTAACTCCGATCATGCCAGCCTGACGATCGTGACCAAGAAGTTGACTGAGAAGAATTATCTTACCTGGAGAGAAGCGATGATCATCGCACTTCAGGCGAGAGGGAAGATGAGCTTGCTGAGTGGTCAGTACAAGAAGCCGGCGGCTAATTCACCGGTGTACGAGCAGTGGGTGAAGGTGAACTCCACTCTCATCGCATGGATACAGAACTCTATCAGTGAGGATTTACGTGGGGGTCGCTACGGTCGGGAGCCCAACGGAGAACTTCGATCCAGCGGGGAGAATGTGAGTTTACGCTACTGGAGGAAGGTGGAAAAAACTAGAGGAAGGCGGCGGTAGAATTTTGGAGCAGTGGTTCCAAAGTGCAGAAGGTTGCTTAGCCTTCCAAACAATGTCGAATTGGTTCCAAACTGCACAAAGAAGTGAAGCTGTTAGAAAGGTGGAAGGCCTAGCAAAATCTATGTACCCTCTCACAAGGAGGGTGGATAAAGTGAAATACATTGTATTATAAACATGTTAATGAATTAAATATCAATTTTAGCAACCATATTTATGTTATCGAGTTACTCGCGAGTCTATTGAGTAGAGTACCTCCTTTGATCATCTCGCGTATGTGGCGAGTCGAGTTTCGAGTACTCGCGAACAACTCATCTCAATTAGCACCCTTGAGCTATTACTGTTTGATGTAGAGCTTTCTATTGCTCACACTGCTGTCTATTGCTCATACTGTTGTTTATTGCTCGTGGAGGGTTTTACTGATTGATGTAGCTCTCTAACATTCTATAACATTTTGTTTGATATTACTGTCTGATGAAGATGTGTGTAATATTTGTGTTGCTCTGTTGTTATTTCTCTTGCTTAACTCTGCCCCATTTTTATGAGCTTTATAAGGTTGAATTGTTTTTACTAGAATAAGGGAAGATAATGAAAGGTTGAGGATGGTCCCATCTTTTCTTATCTTCAATTGTTTAATGTTGTTGACCAGTACCAGGATTTTCTTATCTTTTCTCACTCCAGCTTTCTGAACTTTGAACTCCTAACTATCGGCCGTCAACTCTAGGTGAATATACATTTCGCTTTTTCATTGGCAGTTGAGATCCTTTGCTTTTCCAAAATTTTGTGATTAAGAACCCTAGGTTTTATTTTGATTCTGTGATATGGATGTGTGATATTGTTTTACCCAGCCTGTGTTGGATTTTGAGATTTTGAATTTGTTGAAATCAGTTAAATACATGGGTTTGAATTTGTGATGACGATTGCTTCTTTTACTCTTATTTTTCCAGGTTCAGAGAAACCAGTTTCTTATGGCTGCTGGGGCTGCATGAAAAGCTGCAGCTGTCCCTCTTTAGTGGAACTAGAGCATGAAATATGAAGAAACTGAGGTACTAACTAGTTCATGCTTTGATAGGTGATGTATATCTTAGCTTCTAGGGGTCCACCAAAAGAACACAGTGTCATGTTCTATCTCTAGCTTAGCTATGCAAGGAAGTCAAATTTAACTGTGCCCATGAATTGTTTTGGGGGTTTTGCAAATTAAAGCAATTGAGCACTGAAACCCATTATGTTTCTAATAATGTTTTCCTCGAAATTGAGATTTTTCTGCTGTTGATTTGTTGATTACACAGCATTAGCCATGTATTTTTGTGGCTGATATGCTGGTTAATGTAATTTTCGCGATGATGCTTCTGTTATTTAAGTTGAAATTTTAATGAGAGATCTGGAGGTTGAAATGGACTATATCTACTATGTTGCTTTGATGTTGCTGATATATGTTGAAATCTGAACTTTGATGCCTACTTTTTAGATGTTGCAGCTTCAATGTTTGATACTGACATTGAATATTTTGAGATTGATCGGACTTGTCTGCTGAAATGCTATGAAATTAGATTCTTTGCTTTCCATATCAATTAAGGAATAATATCCTTGAATAACATGCTTTGATATTTTTCATTCAAAATTTGCTGAATTTATGTTCACAAATTTGTTGAGCCTAATTGAATGTTGATACAGCTCAAGTAATGCTTTGAATAACATGCCTTATATTTGCGTATGAGCAACATATTTTTACCTGATCCAATTTTTTAGTCATGTGAATAAAAGAGTATGTAAAGGGTGGTATATTAGACTATTTGTGTTGAGTTTTTATTTGATTGCTAGATTCTCAGTGTCTTCGTGAAATGGTCATCCTGAGATTCTCTATTTCTTTTATTGAAGGTTAAAATTGACAGTTGGATGAAGAATGTTGTAAATGGTCTTACGAGAAAGCAGGCTAGTGCAAAAACTCAAAATCTGATTTCTACCCTTTATATGGTGGTTTCTGTTCAAAAGCTCATTGATCTTTTACCCACAGGTTGTCAGACCAAATGGAGGGTTCAAGTCCCTAATTAGCATCTTCCATGGCCTCAAATTTTCAAAGTCTAGCACCTTTGTGTAAGTATCTATCTTTTGTGGATAGCTGACAGGCTTTAGAAACATATAAACAAAAATATCAGCTGGTTTTAGGAAACTGGCTCACAGTGGAATTTATTTATAAATCGATAACTATGTTTTAATAATCCGATTTGATTATAATGTGGTGATTGTTGATTGGTAGGGTTCATTCTGTTAATTTGTTTCAAGTAAATTGGCAATAGTTTTCACCTTAAGCTTAGTTTGGTTGGGAGTACCTAGTGTCAGGGTAAAATATTTGAATTCTTGTGGTGGAGTCGTCCTGCTGTGGTTTTCGTGGAGCCAACCAGAGGATTTCTTTGCGTGGTGGAACATAAATTTAATTGGGTTATTTGCTATAGTCTTTGTTGCAAGTTTGTGCTGTTCACTTGGTTAAAGATTTTAAATTTAAGTGGTACAATATTTGTGCTATGCTCACTTGGTTGAAGCTTTTAAATTTTAAGTTGAAGTGTCTAGATATACCATGCTTTGGGTAGTACTTGTTTATGTTACCACTTTTTCCTATTGAACTTTGTAAAGTTAAAGTGCATTTGAAGTGCCTAGATCCCTCTAACTTTGCCATGATGTGGGTAGTAGTACTTGTTTATGTTAGCATTTCCCCTGATGAATATTAGAAAGCTAAAGTCTATACGAGATTGCTCTAAGTCGTCTTATTTCTCTGCATAATCTTGCTACGATGTATCAAATCCCATGCTATCAGATATATGGCTAAGAAGCTAATGGCTAATCAATGGCATAAAGCCGAAAAGGCTAAAGAACTAATTACAATTTACAACTTGAATGGGTCTGGAGCTGTTCGTGCATGTAAAATTTCATTTGGTTATAAATGTTCAGCCTTAACTTCAGTCTTGTGTTGCTTCGAAATGTCTACTTTGATGTTTGTTAGACATGGTTTGTATAGAAAATTACCTTTCGAAGTGCTATTATTAGCACATGAAATGCTCAATTCTCATTATCAGCTACATCTTTACCCTTTTTATTGAATAATGTACAAAATTCAGGTACACAACACCATGCTGCAATTTCAGGCAAATTCCCATTAGTTCCCACCAAAGTCTTAATTTGGTTAGATAAAAGTTATCTTGTCTCATGGTAGATTATTTAAGCTCTTCTAATGGAGTCGTCTTGCTGTGTTTATTCGTAAAGCCAACCAGATTATTTCTTTGTGAGGTGGAACTTGGTTTTTTTTGCTAGCAAGCTTGTGTCGTGCACTTGGTACTAGACAGTTCAAGAGTTTTTAATGCACTTGCTGTTTAGTTCCCACCAAAGTCTTAATTTGGTTAGAAAAAAGTGATGGAGTCGTCTTGCTGTGTTTTTCCGTAAAGCCAACCAGATGGTTTCTTTGTGAGGTGGAGCCTGTTTCTTAGAGCACCTCACTGGTTTCTATGTCCTTAGAGCACCTACAGTGGAGCCTGTTCAACAGGCTTTTGGGTGTGCTATTACTCACAGTAAGACTTTTAGACCATACTTTTCAAAAATCCCTGGGGATTTTCGTGGACATTGGGCTGAGCATGTCCAGCCCCTTCATGATTCGAACACCCCAATAAACAAGTGACACGTGGCATATATTCCATCTAGCAAGCCACGTGGCAACCTAACAATGTTTGATTAACATATATTTCAATAATTATGTATGCATATATTTATAAGTATATATCTTTATAATTAGTATATTATTTTATTATTATACAATTATAGTATACATGAATTATGAGTATATTATTTTATTATTATACAATTATATTATACATTAAATATGAATGCATTATTTTATTATTATACAATTACACTATACTAATTATGAGTATAATATTTTATTATTACACAATTATATTATATATTAATTATGAGTATATTATTTTATTATTATGCAATTATATACAATGAATATAATACATATTGATATGGATAATATATAATGACGTGGATAAATATAATGATGTGTATAGAGTTGGATGATGTGGCGGGCTGAATCATTGTAGGGAAAATCTGGAAAATGAGGATTTTGGAGGAAGATAGTGGAATTAATAGCCCATATTTGAACTTCACCACTGCAAGTGCTCTTAAGTGCTGCGAGAAGATTTCCTTGTTATGTGTGTGGTTGGTTTGAAATCTTCGACACATATTAAATGAATTGTTGCTGCTGTCACATAGTGTGTATGTCATAGTGTTTGGTATCTAGGCTTAATAGAAACCTATTTAGGGCATGTTTAATACGCATGAACTGAACTGATCTGAATTGAACTGAACTGAAAAATATTGAACTGAGCTGAACTGAAAAATACTGAACTGGATTGAAATTTTTCATTTGATTTTTTTAATATAAAACATATTTATATTCAAAAAAATTTATTACAAAACAAGCCATTGAATTGAAATTAACTAAACAAAACTGAATTAAAGAAACAAATCACTGCATTCAAATAACTAAATTAGCTAAATTCTATCAAATTATACTTCATCAGAACCGAACTTGATAAAATGATCTTAGAAGTTGAACCCAATTGAACTGAATTATGTTGAACTGATCTTTATTGAACTGAATTGATATAACCAAATTATGATATATTTTATCAAATCAAATTTTATCAGCACCAAACTTAATAAATCGAACCTATCTTGATAGAAATGAACAGAAACATAATGAATTGAACTAAATTGAACCCTAAACCCTAAACCCAATTGAACCGAACTTGATAAAATGATCTTAGAAGTTGAACCCAATTGAACTAAATTATGTTGAACTGATCTTTATTGAACTGAATTGATATAACCAAATTATGATATATTTTATCAAATCAAATTTTATCAGCACCAAACTTAATAAATCGAACCTATCTTGATAGAAATGAACAGAAACATAATGAATTGAACTAAATTGAACTTAATAAAGATGAACTTACAAAAGTATGCATTGATACAATAAAATTAGAATTTTTTTATCAAATCATACTTCATCAATTCTAAACTTAACAAATTGGACATAACTTATTAAACTGAATTGAACTGAATAATATTGAACTAAATTGAAGAAAATGATCCATGGATTGATATAACTAAATGAAACTATTTTTTATGAAATCATAAATTAAAACTGAACTTAATAAACTTAATGGAACTGAAATATATTGAACTGACTTAATTGAAAAAAATAAACTGTAGAACAAATCAATGTAGTTTTTGAAATCGAATGGATATTGCAACCAAATCAAATGAAATATCTACTTAATGGTAGAGAAACAGAAACTCAAGAATAGAAAATAGAACTAAATTGACTACACTTAACTGAATTGAACAACACTTAACTGAAATGAACTAAATAGAACTACACTTAACTGAATTGAACTAAATTGAACTACACTTAACTAAATGGAACTGAATTGAACTACACTTAACTGAAATGAACTGAATTGAACTACACTTAACTGAAATGAACTAAATTGAACTAAACTTAACTGAAATGAACCGAATTGGACAACACTTAACTGAAATGAGCTAAATAGAACTACACTTAACTGAATTGAACTAAATTGAACTACACTTAACTAAATTGAACTAAATTGAACTAAATTGAACTACACTTAACTAAGTTGAAGTGAATTGAACTACACTTAACTGAAATGAACTGAATTGAACTACACTTAACTGAAATGAACTGAATTGAACTACACTTAACTGAAATGAACCGAATTGGACAACACTTAACTGAAATGAGCTAAATAGAACTACACTTAACTGAATTGAACTGAATTGAACTACACTTAACTGAAATGAACTGAATTGAACTAAACTTAACTGAAATGAACTGAATTTTCTAAAATCATCAAATTATATTTTCGAGTAACTGAATTGAAATAAATTACATTTTCTCTGAATTGGAATGAATTATTAACCTATAATTTGTTTAATTTTTTTTAAAAAGTATAATGCACTGAATTGAACTGAAAAATACTGAACTGAACTGAACTGTATTGTAAAATATTCAGATAAATTGTACTAAACATGCCCTCACTATCATTAAGAACAATGGGGTTTAATCTTATAGTTTTAACAGAAAAAAATTCTATTATATTTATGTCTGGTTTGGTTTATCATTATCTCGGTTCTTCCACCAAATTCTGCGTGTTGGAGTTGTTTTGTCAGTAAGTTCATCTAAACCTCTCGCACTTTTGTTCTGTGATAAAAGAATAAAGTATTACTGTATAATCAGATGATGTGTTGATCTGAGAGACCTAAACTTATAGGCTAATAAAATCTTAGACTTGGTAAGTCACAGCTATACACAATAAGTTACAACTATACAAAATATTACAAAATATCCTAATACTCCTCCTCAAGTTGGAGCATGAAGATCCACGATGCCCAACTTGCCAAGTAAATATTGAAACTGATGCTTGCCAAGTGCTTTAGTGAACATGTCTGCTGGTTGATCCAAAGTACCAATATGATACATTGCTACAGCACCTGACTGAACAAGATCTCGAACAAAATGACAATCTACTTCGATATGCTTAGTCCTCTCGTGAAAAACCGGATTTGCGGCGATGTGAATAGCTGCCTGATTATCACAATATAGTCTCATAGGAGCAGAATGTGAAACTCCTAAAGAGGACAAAAAAGACTTGAGCCAAATAAGTTCACAACAAACTGCAGCCATGGCTCGATACTCAGCTTCTGCAGACGAACGAGAAACAGTCGGTTGTTTCTTTGTTTTCCAAGAAACTGGAGAATTACCAAGTATTACAATATATCCTGATAGTGAACGACGAGTAAGAGGACAAGCCGCCCAATCCGAATCACAATAAGCAGTGAGTTGAAGAGAACTACTAGCCGACAAGAACAAACCCTGGCCAGGATGACTCTTCAGATAATGTAGAACTCGAAGAGCAGCCTGCCAATGTGGAACACAAGGAGCTTGCATAAACTGAGCCAATGTGTGCACAGCATAACTAAGCTCAGGACGAGTAATAGTGATGTAGATCAAACGACCAATAAGACGTCGATACTGCTCAGGATTCTCAAATAAAGGACCTTCAACACGTGCCAAGTCATGATGTTGCTCCATTGGAAAATCAGTGGGTTTGGACGCTAATAGTCTCGTGTCTGAAAGAATGTCAAGCGCATACTTCCGCTGACATAAGTACATTCCATCAGTGCTTCGAGCAATCTCGATCCCAAGAAAATACTTTAAAGGACCAAGATCCTTCATATGAAACCAAGAGCTCAAATAAGTCTTGAACTCAGTCAACAAGGTCTTCGAGCTTCCCGCAATGATCAAGTCATCCACATAAACCAGAACATGTAATGTAAGAGTCCCTCGAACATACGTAAAAAAAGAGTAATCAGCCTTACTCTGAACAAATCCAAAAGCTCGCAAAGCCAAAGCCAATTTTGCGAACCAATTTCGAGGAGCCTGTTGTAGACCGTATAACGACTTCTGGAGCTTACAAACAAGACCAGAAGAAACAGTATAACCCTGGGGGGGACGCATATAAACCTCCTCCTCAAGATCACCATGTAGAAAAGCATTATGTACGTCCATCTGATGAACTTCCCAGCCCTTAACAACAGCAACAGAGAGAAACAAGCGAACAGAAGCCATCTTGGCGACTGGAGCAAACGTCTCGGTGAAATCCTCACCCTCAATCTGGCGATTACCAAGCGCAACCAACCTAGCTTTATATCGTTCGATGGATCCATCAGATTTATACTTGGTTCTGAAAGTCCATTTCGAGCCAATAGTTGTCTTGCCTGGAGGAAGGGGAGATAAAGTCCAAGTACCATTGCGTGCAAGAGCACCAAGTTCCTCATCCATAGCAGCTCGCCAATGAGCATGCTTAGATGCTTCCGAATACGATGTAGGATCTGTACTAGATGTTACGGCACACAAAAATCCAGTATGCAAAGCAGAAAACTTATCGCAATTAACAAAATCAGTAATAGGGTATGGAATACCTGAAGACAGTGACGATGGCAAAGCAGATGAAGCAGTAGTGGGGGGTTTATTAGCAGCAGTAGCGGAACAAACGAAGTCGTTCAGGTATCCCGGTCGTTTCTTTTCTCGTGTACTGAACCGAACTTGACCAGTAGGAGCAGGCATGGGATTGGTATCGACCGGAGATGATGAAGCAGCAGGAGTAGGTGACTGCGAAGAATCATTTGCAACTGAAGGTTCAGATTGAAGCGCCACGGCTGGAACTGAAGGCTGAACAATCGGCAAATCATCATATATGGCAGGAGACGAGTATGTAGGTGCAACATCGGTCGAAGGTGAAGGAATCGGATCAGCAAACGGAAAACTGTCTTCATAAAACACAACATCTCTACTATCAAAGAATGTGTGTGTTTCCAAGTCATAAAGGTGGTATCCTTTCTTCCCAATAGCATAACCAAGAAAGACACAACGGCGACTTCTTGATGCAAACTTATCTCGAATTCGTGGGACTTGAGAGGTATAGCAGAGACATCCAAACACACGGAGAGACTTGAAATCAGGAACACGATCATGAAGCAGCTCAAAAGGTGTGCGACCATCAAGGAGAGGCGTTGGTGTCCGGTTGATCAAATAAGCAGCCGTAACAACACTTTCACCCCAAAACTTGATCGGCAAGTTTGCTTGAAACAGTAGAGCTCGTGCAACATTCAGCAGGTGTCTATGTTTACGCTCAACTCGTCCATTTTGTTGTGGTGTATCAACACAGGATGTCTCAAACAGGATACCAGATTCAGCAAAGTAGGACCTCAAAGGTAAAAACTCTGTCCCATTATCGGATCGAACTCGGCGAACACGTCGACTAAATTGAGTACTAACTAGGGCACAAAATTGTCTAAACTTAGAGGCAACATCAGATTTTGCAGTAATCAAGTGAACCCAGACAGTTCTAGAAAAATCATCAACTATTGTCAAGAAAAAATAAGCACCGCTAGTAGAAGGAGAGCTATAAGGCCCCCAAACATCACAATGTATCAATTCAAAACATTCACGAGCTCTAGAAGAGCTCAAAGGAAAACTATGTCTTATTTGCTTTGCTCTATGACAAATTGAACAGGGAGCACTAACTGTATTATTGTTGGAAGGAAAGAGGGAAGACAAAACCGTTGAGGATGGATGTCCAAAACGTTGATGCCAAAGACTGGAAGAAGCGGAAACAGCAGCAGCATGGCTAGGCTCCAACGGCGGCGGACGGATACGGTCAATAACAAACGGCCGGTCTCCATCATCCAAAGTACGAAGCCAATAAACCCCACCATACTGTTCACCCACGCCAATCACTGTCCTCGAACTGATTTTCTGTAATATGCAAAAATCTTCTGTGAGCAAACCAAGACATTTCAATGTACCAAGCAATCTAGAACATGATAACAAATTACAACGTAATTCAGGTATATAAAGCACATGAGGAAGCACAATTCCACCAAAAGTAAGGGTTCCATATTCAACAGCAGAGGAAATAGTCCCATCAGGTAAAGCAACATCAATATTATCAACAGTAACAATATCAGAAAGAGCACTCCGTACACCAGTCATATGATCGGAAGCTCCTGTATCAAGTATCCAAGGTAGAACAAGCTTACCTGGCATATTTCCAGAAGGATTATGCATTTTAGTGAAAAGGTTTAAAGCCATACTCCATTGTTCATCAGTCAAAGCAGAACCAACAGTCGACCGATCAAAACCAGATGGAGTGACGGCTGAAGCAAATCCTGGTGGTGGTGGAACAACTGATGGAGTAGTGGCCGAAGCAGCAAACGGTGTTCCCGGAGGCAATCGACGAGGTGCGGTTGCCTGAGACGGTTGAGAGCTCTTTGGTGTGGCGGCGGTGTTTGTCGCTGAGCCTCGGAACTCTTAATACCAATCGGGGTAACCAATAAGCTTGAAGCAGCTTGCCATGTCATGCCCCTTATGGTTACAATTAGTGCAGAAGAAATCCTTGCGATCACGTTTGTCAGTAGCACTTCGTCCGGGAGGATTGTAAGTCTGGGTACGTCGAGAAGCAAACGCCATAACGTCAGATGAAGAATTTGTTGAACGAAGCAGTGAATTCTTATCCTCCTCCTGAACAGCAAGGGGGTGAACCTTAGAGAATGATGGAAATGGATCCATAGTCATGACGTTGCTGGTGAGGTTGCCGAAACGGTCATCCAAGCCAATAAGAAACTGAAAGACCATCTCTTTTCCCGAGCCGCAACGACTAGAGATGCAACATTACACTGACACAGTTGACGAAGTCCAGGGCATGAACAAATCAATGGAAGTGCAAGAGCATTGTATTCTCCATAAAGCTTCTTGAGTTTGCCATAGTAGACACAGATGGATTGTCCATTCTGGTGACATGTGATGATATCTCTGTGCAATTGAAGACACTTGGGTACATTTCCAGTAGAAAAACGTTCAGCCAAATCATTCCACAAATCCCCAACCAATTCATATTGAGTGATGGAAGAGCGGATAGTTACATCAATACTTTGCATAATCCAACATACCAATAAGGAATTAACAGCAAACCAATCATTATAATCAGGATCATTAACTGAAGGACAAGGGATGGTACCATCAAGAAAGCCGAGCTTATTCTTAGCCCGAAAAACATTACGAATAGCAATAGTCCACTCTCTGTAATTATCACCTTTAAGACTGGTTGGACTGACATTATGAGCAGTGTTCTCAGACGGATGGAGATAATACGGAGAGTTCATCGGACGGGCGGTCGAAGGTGGCGTAGACGAGCTGCCAGTTTGCAACACTAGCTGTTGAAGGAAAGTTGTTGCTGCTTCTCGGGCAGACTTGGCGGCAGTTTCAGCGATCCGTTCGGAGTCCAAACGAGCGGTGAGGGAGGCAGCGGCATCATCACCAGAATTCGACATAGCAGCAGTAATAAGAGAAAAGGAATAAAATAGGCAAAGAGTAAACACTCACACGGGGCGGGCACAGGAGCAGAACGGGCGAGTGGGCGGAACTGGCGGGCGCGTGTAAACACGCGCAATAACAGGCGCGTAGACTGGTGCTGGCGCGTGAAGCCACGCGCTATGTCAGGCGCGTGGATCTGAGCGACCGTTGACCGAGCGAACTGTGAACCGATCGAGCAGCAGCGGGACGAAGCAAGCAGCGGCGGGACGAAGCAAGCAGCGGCGGGACGAAGCAAGCAGCGGCGGGACGAAGCAAGCAGCGGCGGGACGAAGCAAGCAGCGGCGGGACGAAGCAAGCAGCGGACGGTAGGACTTAAATTCCGACGAACGGCAGCGAGGCAGAACGTCAATAAGCAGCGTAGGTAGTCGACGGCGGCGGTAGGTCCTGGCCGGCGACGGAGCAAAAAAAACAGTCGAGAAAAAAAAATTGGGATTTAGTATGTTTCTGTAAAAGGCTCTGATACCATGATAAAAGAATAAAGTATTACTGTATAATCAGATGATGTATTGATCTGAGAGACCTAAACTTATAGGCTAATAAAAGTTTAGATTTGGTAAGTCACAGCTATACACAATAAGTTACAACTATACAAAATATTACAAAATATTACAAAATATACTAATATTGTGATCGTTGGTCTGATTCCTACCCACTAACTTCAATTGTAGTTGAAGTTATCTAGGTATTAGCAGGCGTTGAATATAGCATAATGAGCTCTAAATTGTGGATCTCCTTTAGGGATCCCACGATATACAAACTAAACCCTGAATAACTAATAAGAGCACAACTCTAACATCGTACGCATCCCAGGATTTTTGGTAAAGTGATGTTAATATTCCCATATTTTATAAGTACGTTTTTGAAAATATCGACATCTTATGCTAACAATCGGCTCTGGTATTTCGATCCCCAGAAAATCCTTAACAATCTCGAACAGTCTCGCCCAAATTCATCCAGTTGTCTAGTTTTGTTTTTCAAGCTTGACCTTAATTTCATGAGCATAGTTAGCTTGCTGAAGGTTGGAGCAGACAGACATTATCAAGGCTTTCAATGCAAATTTCCGATGCTTCTATTTCTGCTATTAATCTACGTTTCTTGAATGGAAAGCCACCAACTCCTTGTAGCTGGTACGGCGTCTCAAGCACACTTGAAAGCTTCAACCGGCTTTTTGGGAGCATTCCAATCGGAAGTCCGAGAGGGTAAGTTCTATTGTCTTGTCTCTAGGAGAAGTAATTTCATGTTGTTCGATCAAGTATGCATACTTTCCTTTTCTGCAGATGATTATGAATCACACTTATTATGTTTGTGAGATCCAAGTAGATTATAGTATGCAACGAGTGTTTACCTTGACATCGGATATTTCAGGTGTGTCAACAGTAGGGACAGGACTCAATATTTTCAAGTGCAGCCTTTGTTTCTGCTTCAGTTCTTTCAATGCTTTTTCCCTGGCTTCCCCTTCCTATCAAAAGATCAAGTAGATTATCTCAAACAAAATGCCAGAAACATAAATAATGCTTCAGTACCTTACGCTTTGCCTTTTTAGCCTCTCGTACTTTCTCCTTCACAAAATCCTCAAGGAAAACACGAGTACCGTGAGTTAACAGTAGACCTAGAAGAGAGCATGGTATGCATACCACCTAAATATATACCTTGAAGTTCTCCTTTTGATCAGCAGCCAACTGTTTTCCTTCAATCAACTTGTCTGTGAACTCATGAAAAGAGTTGCTCACACACGCGTGATCGGTAAAAAAAAAGCAATTAGAGAGACATGTCAGGGTATATTACCTCAAGTTCAACTAATTCCCAATCAAATTTACAGATCAACCTGCGATGTAAAGATGATAGCTTAAACATCCAAGTCCAACCTAATTCATATATGTACACGAAAGAGAATCATACCGGTGGTTCAATAGCGAAAATAATATCACATCTGGTTTAAACTTATCTTCATCTTCCTCTAACGGCTGGTAGAAATCTGCCAAGGAAAAAAATTCAAACACGATAAAAATCATCTATCTGGTCAAGAATACTCCCTCTTAAGAAACTATCACATTATGAGCTATTCAAAGTTTTAAAAACAGCAGAGACACTCACAAGGTAAACAATATTTAAATATCATCATCCAGGTGTTCCAATCCAGCACTATACAAAAATACTGAAGATCATTAGTTACAAATATGATCAAAGCTTCAAAAACACATTAATATCAGCTCAAAAGGTAGTATTTTTAGCTGCAAACATCATGTAGTCTGAGAAGATTAAACCCTCATAAGATCTAGTAAGTATAATAGCTCAAACAATCCAGCTAAATAACAAAAAAAAACATGCTAATGTTACCAAGATACAGGACCTTCGTGGCCGGCGAAAAAACTATCAGCGCCTAGGATCTGGGAACATGTACGAGGGTTGTCCCGTGAGGCGCGTTTAACTAGGAATGCCAAAGCTCGACAACAACCCATCGGAAAGTAACTCCACCGGCGAGCTGCTTTGCCGGAGAAGCTCAGTGAAGCCACTGCCGCTCCCAACCGAGTCTAGCAGCCCTATCTCGACGGTGTATCTACCGCCACCGGAGTGAGATGGGGTTGGGCGATGAGGATAGGGAAGAAGGTAAACCCCAGGAGGCAGGAGTAGATAAGAATCGCTATGAATGAAATGTTGGAAACATATTCATATCTTCTAAACACTAATTAACAAAACGACATCCGTCTGGAATGTGTGATGTCGTTTCGTGAAATATTTGTCAAAATTGTGGCGCGAAATTTCCCGCGCCCGGTGAAAAATGGGGTACAGTACTTCCTGAATTTTAAATACAAACTCATTTTATTATTTTTTTTGAGGAACAAACTCATGTTATTCTAATTAAATACAATTAGTTATATGTAATGATTGAATTGTTTATTAATTATCATTAAAATAAGATTGTATTATAGTACAAGTAAAAACTTGCAAATTGATCCACATTTACCAGATTTCTATTTTATATTTTAAATGTCCCTCAAAATGTATAATTTTCTGTAAGAAGTCATTTAAAATATGTAAATTTTACCAATATTAATATTCAAATACTATGTTTTTTAGACTTAGTTACATCATTTATTTTATTCTATTTAACATGCTTATTTAACTGGATAGATGATGTGTAGATTGATTATACTTTAAATGACATTTAAAAAAAGCCATGTATGTATAGAATAAAAGAAACTGGTTAATCTATCCCGTTCACCGAACATACACCTATTCTAGGATTTTAAACCATTAAAGTGATTTAATCTAGGTTTAAGAACGAAGTATTAGAAACCTATGAAAAAGCCTTGAAAGGCAGAATGTGGATTATATATTTAGAGAAATGACTATTTAGAAGTACTCAAACCAGAAAGAATCAATTATACTATTGTTATTGTGCAGTATACACAATGTTTTATATAGACGAATGCTTCTCTTGCTAGCATTTGTAAACCTTTTTGAAACCGGAGCATGTGATAAATAACATTAACCATATATAAAATTCTAATCTATATAAAATGCGGGATTAATGTGGTCACAAATATTACTCTTATAAACAATTCTGATTCTTTTCATCAATTCAGTTCAACAAAATTCATTTCAGTATACTTCAGGTCTCTTCTATTGATTAACTAGGATCATTTTATTAAATTCGGTTATGATAAAGTATAGTTTCATAAAATATAGCTTATTTAGTTGTATCAATGAAGCGATTTTGTGTCATGATTAGATTTTTTACTATTTTTAGAAGGCAAGTGTATAATTTAAAATTAAAATAACATGTTGAGATAAAGTATAAAAAAAAAAAAAAAAAATCCGTAATCCCGAATTTATATTCTGATTAACTGAACTGAATTACCCGCTCAACGTGCTCTCCAATCAAAACGTGCTCTCCGATCAAGTACCAGCTTTTCGGGGAAAGTCTCGAAGATTTGTTCCAATTCATGCTCCTGATAAGTATACATCCCATTTCCGTATATATCTAGCTGCTTCAAGGCAGGTTTGCTGAAAACAGACTGAGAAATAGCCCTTGCTCCCACCATTGTCATGCGGTTATAGCCCGTGGAGATTACCTTCAACTCTTGGAATCGACCATTCTCAAGAGCAATGCTTATCGCTATAGCCCCATCATCTTCGAGTCTGTTATGTAACAAATTCAGCTTCACAAGTTGCTGTTTTGAAGCTATGCATGCAGCTAACGAAGAAGCAGCTTGAGCGGTTATTCTATTTCCAGAAAGATCCAAGACTCAGAGGCAAGGAGTAGAGATTCTTAGAGCATCAGCAATAGCATTTGCCCCCTCATCCTCCAACACGAAATAGCTCAAATTAATCACACTAAAATTCTCAAAGTAGAGTAATGAGTTGCTCAGCCCAATAGTATCTCCAGATCCAAAACCATTACGACTTAGTTCGAGTTTCTTGAGATGTGTACAAATCTGAAGAGCTTCAGCAAGATCAAGGCCTTCATGTCGACAAACTCTGAGCTGATCGTTTTGAGTAAGTAACTCAAAAGTATATCCAACAGGTTCGTTGGGAAAATAAAAGTCATTAAAGTACAGTTAATCTTCGGAGCCGCTTTCATACAGCCCGTGTATTACTTCACATAGTCCCATTTTACCTATGAATGGACTATATTGTCTTTACTTAAATTTTCTTTCCCCTGTACCCTTTAATTTTACAAATTCTCTTAATTTCCCACACAGTCCTTACAACCTCTCATCAATCATCACGTGTAAATTAAAAAAAGATTTTTCAGATAAAAAGGGTGTTCTGACATATATATATATTCCGGTATTTTACTATTTTGATATATTCCGGTATTTAACTATTTTAGTTCATAATATGATATAAATTTACGAAATATCTTTATTTATTATATTAATTGGAAAACTTTGCAATATCCGAAAGGTAATATTATAATTTCAAGTACAATAGGTAAAATATCAAATTACATGTAGTGCATGCGTTAAACTAATCATGCGTTTGAATATGTGACTCTCTATAAGCATGTGTTTAACTAATCATATATCGATCTTTGTTTGACTAAATTAAAAGTAAAAAATCGTTTAGTATTACTTTCCATAGACACAAACTAAAATGATTTTTACTAATTAGATGTCAAATCCTGGTTCATTTTCAATGGATACTAGTTAATGATTATATTTATTTTAACTAATTAAAAATGAAATCTAACTAAATGCATACTAGGGAATGCAATAAATAAAGTTTAAGAATTTAAATAAAAATAAACAAAAAGACTATATTTAAAGAGAAAAGGCAGTAAAGAAATTAATTATCAATTATCATTTGTCAACCTCTTCCGATGTTCCATCACCATTTAACCTACTTATTAAAAGTAAATACGTAAAAGTTAATCATTGTATAACATATATAGTATTTAAGGGAATTATGGTTAAGCGTAGTGACTATTTCTAATTTCAAAGGAGGTACAATTTTTGCATAGTTTTTTAAAAATTCCAGTAAATTATTATCAAATAATTATATAATATATATTGTTATAAAACAAAAATGTATTGATTTAACTAAAAAATATGAATTAAAATAAAATCAAGAAATATGCGTATAAGTATGTATAATTTAACAATTATATTATGTATATATAAATAATAATTTACTGTTATTTTTAAAGTTATGTAAAAGTCATATCCTATTTTAAAATTTTGAAAGTTTCACTGTTCTTAATCATAATTTTTAAAGATTTTAAAATGAGTAAAGTATGTGAAATATATTGCGAGAAAGTTTTGAATAAGGCACGAAATTAGCGTGATCAAACTTGAAATGAGACACAAAATGAGTGTGTCTCCTTCTTGAATGAACCACTTATAAAGTGTTCCGAATTCAAATTCGGACACATGTATTTCGTGTCTCACTTATGAAATGGATTTACTACTCTCTTGTGATCGTCAACCGGGTCGGCCACATCAATTATGTGGCCAACTAATCGAGCGGTCACGTCATTCTTGAACCTTGAAAGCAAAGAGGCCACATCGATCTTGTGACTGGGTAATGGAGTAGACGCACCAATCTCGTATCCAACTATTTTGTGATAGATCATTTCAAAAAAAAAAAAAACTATTTTGTGATAGATTGTTTTTTTACAAAACTTCATAGTGCATGTCTAAAATTCAAACTAATGAATTTACACCCAATTATTCTATGTTTATACCTCTCAATAAAAATACGAATTTTGGGAGGAAATGAGTATAATTTATTTGTGATTTTGGGTAAAGAAGACAAGTGTTGGGTGATATTGTGGGTAAAATTGAAATTTTTAGGCAACACATTGAATTTTAAAACTTTAAACTTAAATTCATCCATCTCATGGGTATATTTGTCATTTTCTCTATAATTTGGAACTGTATGAAGTAATAAAGAGACTGCAAAAAGCAACCCTCATTCCAGACTAGTTTGTGACCTAATGAGCTTCGTAAGTGCCCTAATTACTTCCTCGGTTAAACAAGTCCACGAAATGTCGAGAGACTTCAAAACCGAGCCTTCCAAAACTTCTGAAAAAAGCAAATTGTTGACATCAACATCCTTATCAAAGAAATCCGAGAAATCGATATCCTTTAGAAGATGCTTTATGGACCGAAGTATAGGTGTTGCAACTTGGGCTGCCTTGGGACTGAATCTTGTATAACCGAAACGCAACTTAGTGTAAGGATTTTCCCGTAAAATCAATGGTTTCAGAAGCCGCTCAGCTTCTTTTTTGTCCATGATATTTTTTCCCGAGATATCGAAAACTGTTTGAATAGGACTCCGGATTTTGGAACGCATTACCTCTATGTAAGAGTTATTGATGATATCACGCCATGATTTCGATACACACCTGAATCTATGCAATGTTTTCCAGGGTAGATTCACCAGAATTTGGGTGAGGATGTTATCGGGGATAGCCATCTTGTCTGGCGCTAGGATAGGTTTTAGTTCCAAAAAAAATTTGTTTTGAATTTTAATACAATAATAACCATTTATAGCTAGACTTCATATTGGGATTATATTCCCAATTAAAGTAAGATTAGGACTAAATTTGGAAACTTTTGAAGATACATTTTTGGTTTTCGCTTTGGTTTGAATCAATTTATACCTCTCTTTTTTATACCAAGATCAATCTATTTAATGGTTTTAAACCCTTGATTATGGTTTCGTTCTACCCAGCTTATCCGGTTTATATTTTATATTTTGTTTAGTTTATTTCAATTCAATTCTAATGGAATATGATTTGATAAAATTCAATCTGATGAATTTAATTATTTTATATAAATAATATATTTCTACGTGCGTCAAATACACGTGCATATTTATTTCCTTGAAGCATTCCTTATAAAGATATGGGGAGCCTTATTTGCAGAGCCACATTTCCTATTTGCAGAGCGCAAATCCAACAAAAATACAAAATTGTCCTCAATAAATAATAGTACATTTTCTTTAATTTTGACCCACTTTTTCCACTTAATTTCATCTGGCATCAAAACCTTGGCAGTGCCACCAATCTTGCCCACCGGCCGCCGCCACCGGAACACCATTCCTATATTTGGTGTATTTTGCACTATATTTGGTGTATTTTGCACTATATTTAGTGTTGTTACAGTAATTTTACACCATTTATTTCCAATCCATAACACTATATTTCACACTAAAAAGAATATTCCATTATATATTATTCAAGATATTCTATTTTATTATATTTATTTACTTTTTGTTTTATGTTTTACAATGGTCTTATATCTTAATTTTTATTAGCTTAAATAAATATTGTTAAATCTTAGATTCAACTAAATTTATTTGATTAAATTAAATATCTAATTCATATTTAAAATAATTTTTTATTTGTAAGTTCTTTTTGATGATATTTACTACATTTATTGTGCTTTGTTAATAGTTTATTGTATTCAATCTCAATTTCAAATTAATAAAACTATACTAACATATTTATATTTCATAATATTCAAGTTCAATTATTTCATTATAGTTGAAATTATTTCAAGCTCAACTATTATGCCACTTGAATTATATTTATTTTATAAAATTAAAATACAAGCTCAACTATATGCTACTTGAATCATATGTATTTTATAAAAAAAAGTTAATAAATTTTGTGGGGTGAAATCATATTTATTTGATGAATTTTATGTATTTGATTAATTTGATTAAACATATAAAACATAAAAGACAAGTAAACAAATTAAAAACACAACATAGATGAACCTATATATATATATAAAGAAAATAAGGTAAAGATTCAAATTTGAAAATAAAATATGAATATCCTATATATAGTACAAATGTACAGTAAACGTTATATTTTCCGATTTCCTGTGTATGACATCAATTCTGGCGTGAGATATAGCGTGGATTGGAACAAGTTGGGATATGTTGTTACTGGAGATGAGTCGCTGATATGATGCGCTGGTTTCTTGCTGGAATGGGACTAAGCTAAAACATATTGCAAGAGTGTCCAAAATGGTGGCACCTCTCAAAATGCTAAGTTCCTAATTGGCATCTTCCCTGGCCTTAGTGTGGTTTTTATCTCCAGTAGTAGCCTCCATCTTTCTTTCCACAGACTTCAGTTCTATCACTTGCTCAGTAGAATCCTCATCCATCATAGACAGCAGCCCTTCCTCATCTTCCAATACCAAGATCTCCCCAGGAGCTAGAGGTTCTTCATCTCCCATAAACTGTATCTCCTTCATCTTACACACATGTCCAAGGCTCTAACTCTCTCCACATTTGTAGCACAGTTTGTGCTCCCTCCTATATTGCTGCAACTCAGGAGAAATAATTTTAAATTTATCCCCTCCAGTCTTGTCAAGTTGACCTCCTTTCCATAATTTCTGTCAGCTGCTCTTGATTGTGGAGCTTGGTGAAAAATAGCTTGAACCATCCTTTTCTTATGAGCAATTTCCCACTTCTTTTCCTCCCACATGGCCAACTCCATGGTTTTTTATAATGTGTCAGGCCTCAGTTGCATGACTCCTGGCTTCATATCCTCTTTCAGGCCACTAACAAAGCTAGATATAAAGTAAGCCTCAAACATGTTTAGATCCTTTCCAGCCAACAGTACCCTTAGTTCATCAAATTCTTCCACATAAGCCTTGACAGAAGTTTTCTGATAAAGTTTATTAAATTCTTGCACTTCATCCCTTAGGCTTAAAGGTGTAAATCTCTGTATTCAGATGTTTTTGCCATTTGCCACTTTCCAACAGAGATTCTTTTTTAACAGATCTTTTGCCCAGATTACTGATCTCCATCCCCGGGAGTGACCTTCTTTTTCCCTAACTGAAAGTTTTTTTTATTTTAGCCTAAACATAACTTTTGATTTCACAAAAAACTAGGAATATTCATGTACCCTATGTTTTAAAAATGGTTAACTCTAACTTTGAATATGTTTGCTCATAAGGTCTTTCATTCTTATTGCTCGAGTCAACGAGTTTATGAACAAGGGGCCAGACACGCGGCTCTGTCAGTTCTAAATGTGATAAACGCTTTGACTTTCCTGTTATTTGTCAGATAAACAAACCTTCAGAGTTATTGAATTGTATGGTGATGGCTGTAATCATGCGAGAAGCCGAGTATCAAGAGTATGAAGTCAGCTACTGTTGCTCTTTGAAGTTCAGAAACAAGGGGACTGATAGTTGATTGACTGCTCTAGTTAGACGTTAGCGTATCCAATAGTAGTGACTGGTATGACAGTAATGAACACAATGTACTTTTAATTCTTCCGCATTTTCCACTTGTTTTATGCTCCATTCTTTCTCTTGCAGCTCATGGACATTTACGAGCATATTGCAATTGTCAGTCAAAATTTGTTTGGTATAGTATTAATATAAAATTCTTTTTTACTGTGATCATATAAATAGAGTACACGCTCCAAAAAAACTCAAACAAACAAAACTTCCGAAAAAAACCAAAAAGAAGAAATGGCGCCAGAGTTAGGGTTAGGTGGTTCAAGCTCTTCGGACATTCCAGGTGAAATCCATGGAGATGAGCGATTCCACTCTGAAATTCAAGCTCACGGCACATGAATTCAAGCTCTCGGCACACGAATCGTCTCTCTCGAAGGCGACTTCAGCACACGAATCGTCTCTCTCCAATGCGAGTTGTTTCGGGCGTTCACCGAAGGCGGAGATGTCGACAAACGAATCCATTCTCTTATCCAAGGCGAGCGAATCCAGTCTCGAATACAGTCTTTTATCCAAGGCGAGTTTGGGGCATTCACCGCGAAGTTCACCGAAAGCGGTGAGCGAATCCAGTTCAGCGGAGGCGTCGAAGGCAACAAGCGAATCCAGTCTCTTATCCAAGGCGAGCGAATCTAGTCTCTTATCCAAGGCGAGTTTGGGGCGTTCACCGCGAAGTTCACCTCTCTCGAATGTGAGCTTCGGTCTCTCGAAGACAAGTTTCGGATGTTCACCGGAGGCGGTGGGGGTCGCTACGGTCGGGAGCCCAATGGAGAACTTCGATTCCGGCGGGGAGAAGGGGAGTTTACGCTATTAGAGGAAGGCAGAAGAAAGCTGGAGGAAGGCGGCGGCAGAATTCTGGAGCAGTGGTTCCAAAGTGCAGAAGGTTGCTTACCATTTCAAATAGTGTCGAATTGGTTCCAAACTGCACAAAGAAGTGAAGCTGTTAGAAAGATGGAAGGCCTAGCAAAATATATGCACCCTCTAACAAGGAGGGTGGCTAAAGTGAAATACATTGTTGCCTTGCTGAAACCAGAAGGCTATTGCTTGATTTGGTTGGGATCCTTACTGATTTGGTTATTAGGGGGCAGTTGGGATATGTTGTTACTGGAGGTGAGTCGCTGATACGATGCGCTGGTTTCTTGCTGGAATAGGGACTAAGCTGAAACATATCGCTAGAGTGTCCAAAATGGTGAAACCCCTAGAGGCGGCCCTGCTAGATAAGGATCAGATGAATGATATCGAAATGCAATGAACATTCTATAGCTGTTGATGTAGCTGAGCTATTACTGTTTGATGTAGAGCGCTGTCTATTGCTCATACTGTTGTCTATTGCTCATACTATGTACTGTGTTGCTTTGATGATGTTGATATATGTTGAAATCTGAACTTTGATGCCCTATTTTGCTTTGATGTTGTTGATATATGTTAAAATCTGAACTTTGATGCCCTATTTTTTAGATGTTGCAGCTTCAATGTTTGATACTGACATTGAATGTTTTGAGATTGATCGCACTTGTCTGCCGAAATGCTATGAAATTAGATTCTTTCCTTTCAATATCAATTAAGGAATAATATCCTTGAATAGCATGCTTTGATATTTTTCATTCACAATTTGTTGAATTTATGTTCACAAATTTGCTGAGCCTAATTGAATGTTGATACAGCTCGAGTAATGCTTTGAATAGCATGCCTTATATTTGAGAATGAGCAACATATTTTTACCTGATCCAATTTTTTAGTCATGTGAATAAAAGAGTATGTAAAGGATGTTATATTCTTTCATTCTTTTATTGAAGGTTGAAACTGACAGTTGGATGGAGAATGCTGAAAAATGGTCTTACGAGAAAGCAGGTTAGTGTAGAAACTCAAAATCTGATTTCTACCCTTTATATGGTGGTTTATGTTCAAAAGCTCATTGATCTTTTACCCACAGATTATCGGACCAAATGGAAGGTTCAAGTTCCTAATTGGCATCTTCCCTGGCCTTAGTGTGGTTTTTATCTCCAGTAGTAGCCTCCATCTTTCTTCCCACAGACTTTAGTTCTATCACGTGCTCAGTAGAATCCTCATCCATCATAGACAACAGCCCTTCTTCATCTTCCAATGCCAAGATCTCCCCAGGAGCTAGAGGTTCTTCATCTCCCATAAACTGTATCTCCTTCATCTTACACACATGTCCAGGACTGTAACTCTCTCCACATTTGTAGCACAGTTTGTGCTCCCTCTTATATTGTTGCAACTCAGGAGAAATTGTTTTAAATTTATCCCCTCCAGTCTTGTCAAGTTGACCTCCTTTCCATAATTTCTTGTCAGCTGGTCTTGATTGTGGAGCTTGGTGAAAAATAGCTTGAACCATCATTTTATTATGAGAAATTTTCACTTCTTTTCCTCCCACATGGCCAACTCCATGGTTTTCTGTAATGTGTCAGACCTCAGTTGCATGACTCCTGGCTTCAGATCCTCTTTGAGGCCACTAACAAAGCTAGATATAAAATAAGCCTCAGACATGTTTAGATCCTTTCCAGCCAACTGTACCCTTTGTTCATCAAATTCTTCCACATAAGCCTTGACAGAAGTTTTTTGATAAAATTTATTAAATTCTTGCACTTTATCCCTTAGGCTTAAAGGTGTAAATCTCTGTCTAAGAAGCACTGAAAATTCCTCCTTTTTTCTGATAATTTTTCCAGCCACAGCCACCTGATACCATACTCTAGCCTTATCCACCATATATAGCTCTAGTGTTGCTACTTTCTGATGATCAGGCACTAGGTAATAGTTAAAGAAGGTTTGACATTTCCTCAACCATTCCTTAGGCCCGGTTTCATTAAAACTCACTAAGTCCACTCTAGCTCTCTGATTTTCAGCACCTTTTCCAAACCTATCTCTCCAATCTACATCAGTATCCAGTCCTAAATTCCTAGCATCATTTCCCCATTTTACATCATTTCTACCCCACACATTAGTATTAGGCATGCTTCTAGGATCAAATTGACCAAAACTTACATCAGTTTGGGGATTTTTCATGTGCTTATTAGGTTTAGAATGTGAATTTCTTGGATGATTTGGCATAACAAAAACTCTAGGATCATAGTTCAAGTTTTGCTGATAAATTCTAGCAAGTTGAGAGCCACGCAATGAAGGATTCACAAGTTTAAATAGAGGATCAGAGACATGGATACCTTGCACCAGTGGTGGCGTGATGTTGCCAGAATTTGGCCGATCATTGTCGGCTGAAGTTTGACCTTTCTCCGAGCGAATTGCCACCATCATATCTTGAAAGTGATTGCGTATCATCTCTTGAAACTGTAACTTCTCGGTCTTCGCAGCCTCCTTGCCCTCAGCAATGGCCTCTAGTTACTTCTTCAGTAGCTCCGCCGTCTGATCTCCGATGACGCGAAACTGCTGTTGATTTGCTATCACCACCTTCAGCTCTTCTTCCATGTTTTGTTGATGCTGCGTGCTCGCATCCTAGAGTTCGCGAAATCCGAGCTCCATGCGATCGTGTAGCTCGCGGTTGTTCTAATCCACCGCCGCCACCCGTTCGCCGAACCTCCTCTCCAAATCAGCGATGCTCTAGTCCATTTTCTCCGTCCTCGTTCGAATGGGCATCACCAGGTTACGAGATCGGTGCTCTGATACCAATTGTCGTGATCCCGGTGGATCCCGACGTGCAATTCCGGCAAAGATTGGGGGTAAATCACTGCCCGGCGGCAATGTTCATTATTTCAGAAGAAAAACAAGTACAAATTGAATTACAGGCAGTTGGTGATTCTCTACAACAAGAATGAATATTCCCCTAACTAGATCTTATGCTAATATAGCATGCAGAGGCTTGAATCAGTCCCTCCGATCCGTTAGAAATCAGTTACAACTGATTTCAGTTACTGAGCTAAGATGCTAGCTGCCAGACATGGCAATTTACTAAATTTCCCCCTGCCTCACCAAGTAACTACAACAATACCTTTTGGTAATTGCAACTTCAGTCCCTGGGTGCTAGCACTTACTTCCTTGCTGGGCCGGGCCTGCTTGTTGCCTCATACAACTAGAGCAGCAAGTTCTAGAGGTCCATGAAGTAGAAAATTCGTACTTATTAATCATCATACAAACAACAAATGAAAGCACGCTTATTACACATTCAACCAAAATACTTTTGGGACTAAACGATAGGCGAGAAAAATGAGTTTAATATCTACCTCATCAGTCCCTTTGTGTTTAAAACTTGAGTCTGTAAAGAGTAATTAATTTCCTTTGGTGATTTGTATTGACATACTGAGCAACTATTTATACTTACAGAGAGGGACCTAACTGTTACAAATTAAAGCCTAGTGGCATACATGCAATTTACAAGAGTTACAACTAATTATCATCTAAGTCCTCCAAGTTTTCTATTGTCACACCCCTTCAAATGAAGCGTCGGATTGATCCAAACGCAAAGCTTGGACCGGAAGAAATCAAACAACGCACGGTTGAGTCTCTTAGTGAAAATGTCTGCCACTTGCAACAATGTAGGAACATGACCTACCCGAAACTTGCCATATGCTACCAATTCTCGAAAAAAGTGGTAATCAATGTCAATGTAGTTAGCTTTCTTGTGAGCAACATGATTCTCAGCAAGAAAGATGTGAGTTTGATTGTTGCTTATATCCTTCATCCGAAGTAAGTCGATTGTGGCTGCATCTGTTTCAGCGTCTTCGTCCAGACCTGTCAACAAGCTCATCCACATCTCGCACGACAACAACTAATAAACATATTTCAAATTAAATACATAGACGATTGGATAGCTAGAGTTAGTAGTTTATTATAAAGGAAGAATGAAATTGAATAAGTACCTCCTCCCCGCTCACAGTGACAGCGATCAGGGGCAGCACTGCGCATGCAATCAGGAGACACACACCCATTTTACTTCAGATTCTCAGCTTCGGGACTTAAAGAATTTACTTGCTGAGTGACGATTACTGCCACATATTACACATTTCCCCTGCCTCCTCCAACAACTACGTTCCTCGTGCCCAGGCTTATGGCAATAGCTACACATGACTCCACGTCCCTCTAGATAAGATCCCTTGTTGCTTATTCTAGTAGAATCTCTAGAAGATATAGGCCTAGCGCGAAATTGAGATCCCGAGCTCAATTGGTGCACATCTACTCTTCCTCGAGTTCTTAGCCAATTTCCAGGATCTGCCACACGATTATGCATTTTCTCGCGCTCAGCTTTAACTTGTTCTAAACGTTGATCATTTTCCACTGTAACGACATATGACGGTTATTCTACTGAAACTAGACCTTCTTCAAGCTCAATTTTCAAACCTTGCACAAAACGTGCATTTCTTTCGCTATTAGTGCTCACCAAACCCGGCACAAACTTAGCTAGTTTATGAAATCTAGCTACATACTCAGAAACAGTTCGAAATCCATGTCGTAGCTGTACGAACTCTTCAACACGAGCCTCCTGATAATTGCATAGCTTAAAATTCTTACATAATTTTCTTTATTAACTAACTCTTTATGGAACTAAAAATAAGTCGACTGTATGAAGATGAAAAATTTAATTAACTCCTTCTAATATAAAATACCATGAATTAAGTTCAAGAATCCCAAAATCACTGAATTAATTAACAAACCATGACGATGCAGCTCTGGACACCGTTGATTCAACCCCGTTTTTTGATTGAGCACATTGGAAGACTTGACCCAAAAGTTAGAGAATAAATAATTTGAAATGATGCTCTAGAGGGGATTCGAACCTCTGACCTCCGTTGAGCGAGGCTTGACCTCTGATTGGTTAGTCTATGCATAAACTAAAAAGTATAAGAAAACGGTAAAAGATAATGGTCAAATTAAATCTAAAGGCGCTTCCATGTAATTTCCTTTGTAACTTTCTTAATCCGTATCTAAATGTTACGTTGATTCTCCATTTTGATTTTCACATTAAATATCATATGTAGAAATATTATTTATGAAGAAAGATTGTGATAGAGATAAGAATGGAGATTCTTACGTAATGAACATTCAAATTAAATATCCTGTGTTTGAGGATCTTACAAATTACCTTCATTAACGAACAAGAAATGGCTGAAACTTGCGATTGCTTTCGTACGCGGACCAGCGATGCAACGTCAACGAGTAATTTGAATGCAACAACGTCCTTCTTTCTCCTCCATCTCAAATTAAATCATGACCGTGTTTTGTTTTTTTATCCGAGTCCTGAACCCTACGCTGCCCTCATTCTTGAATAACTCTACTCTTATTTCACATCACCATTATTCCTAAACACGTGTCCGATCGAGCATCTGATTTTAATTTCATCCATGGAACCTGAAACGTACGTGTAAATATTGAACCAAAGTTTTGGCGGTCATTAGCAACTAAACCCTAATTATGAGCAAAGTCTACTGATGAATACAAATTTTACAATGACGCGCGAGTCCTTCCTGACAGGGAACTAATGAATATATTGAAGTCAACTAATGATTTGATTGTCCCAATCAGATTACATTTAGCGGTTGCAATTCATCCTAGCCTTATTATTTTTTTATTTTTGTCAATGTCCTGATTTAGTTTCTCTACCAAGGAACTTGATACAGTTTTCAAAAGCAAAATATTCAATACAACCGACTGAAAAATTATTATTCAAGTTAGATCAACCGGATTGCTTCAATAATTCAGATTCATTGCACTAATTTTACACAAAAAATACGATGACTAATATTTACAAATATAGAAAAATTTACAAATTGTAACTACTTTTGTTATTGCTTAATAATCCATCGTGGATGTGGATGTGAAATTTATTTGGCTCCCCAAATCTAGAAAACACCATAAAAAGAGTTCAAGATTAGAATCTGTTACAAATTATTTCGTGTGAGTTTTAAGATTTATCAGATAACTATTTCGATTGTTTAAATATCAATTTATATATAAAAGCTAACCCTAAGCCATAGTCACCTTCATTTTTTCGTCAGCTCCCTGAAATCGTAGAGGAGATTGGGAAACAATGTTTGATCTTTTATTGACTTATGATATGAATAAGCATGGAATTTCCATACGGAACAGTTACATCTTTCGGATATGAAATTTTCATTGTATTTTTTAGACCTTTTTTCTGGTCGAAATATATCCTACCGATCGAAATCCTGACTCAATCAGTAATTAGATTGAGACCCAATAGATTCGGTCATTTTAACTAAACCTGTTTTTTGGACAGATAATATTCTCAATGACAGATTACACTATTATGAATCTCTTATTTGTAATAGTCTGATTAACATTTATTTTGATCATGCACCTATATATGATAGATATTAATTCCACTTGTTATAATCATCGATCGTTGGTGATTCTTAACATCTTATATCTTCTTTTAAAAAAATCACATATAAACGCTCAGCAAATTTGGTTGGCTACTCAATGGTTAATTAATGCTGATCTGGTTTGGATTTCGGTATAGAATCGATTAAAAGAAAACGGGTCCGGTGAGCATGGAAAAGTAGTAGTTTGGACTTTGGACTAGTATTAATAGTTGATTTGTAGTAATTAGTAGCTGTTGTTGGGTAGTTCTCAGGCAGGCACCAACCCCCGCGGCCACACTGACTTCCGACGGTTGATGAATCTGAACGGACAACTCTTCAAAACTAAACCCACATGACATCATATATATATATATATATATATATATATATATATATATATATGACATTGTTATATGCAGTCCTGTATTTACTTATGCAGTCCGTATTTATTCATGAAGTGTTATTAGTACCCTCAGTATTTATTCAAAAGTAAATGTGGTTCTCATAAATGAGGGTATATTAGGAACTTTAAATGCAAATACAGACTGCATAAATAATGTTGGACTGCATCTATCAATTACTTATATATATTATTGTAGTATATCAATCCAGGAAATTATGTCGAAATTCTCTAAATTAAACCCATCGTCTCTTTCACATCTGACTTCTTTAGTCAAATTGAAATATAGTTCCCGATCGTTACTCGGTGTCATTAAATCTTGGACAGCAAGAAGAGTCAAAAGCTCATATATGTACAGATGCAAAATCCTACTACGTAGTACGTACAATGTATATATATTTCGGAAGCTTAATTTTTTTATAAAACCATTATATATATTCAGGAATAATTGAAATGCAAGAGTTATTACATATGATCCTACTAAAATTTGTTGCCAACTTATACTCTTTCGACAAGAAAATGCGAGTGACCTTGATAACCGCAAATTCCGCAATGAAATTCAGCAGACGTCTGATCTTAAAACGATTCCTTTTACCTCGATCGGTTATAGCTGCCTGAAGAAGACTAGGTGAAAAAGTCTTGTGTTCTATGATTGATTCCATTTCTTCCCGTTACATATTTTCGAAATTTTAACCCAGTTTTCAATTGTCACACTTCACTCATAGAAAATATCCCTTTTCCAGCATTCGTCAAATATTTATCCCGTTATAAAATATGATTTACCTTATATCTGCATTATCTTATAAATTACATTAGTTTAATTATTGTTAAGAAGATAATATTTTCAACCGTAGTTTTGATAAACTAGTTTTACCAGTTACACATATATATATATAATATTTGAAACTTTACGATAAAATTTGTATTGAAAATTATAAAGAATGGTACGGCACCACTTCATGTTAATCGAAAGGGAGTAGTTAGTTATGTTGCAAATTTTCCGGAAATCTTCTCCAAATCCGACCAAAACATGAGTACATCATCAAATTTATTTGAAACCCCTTCAAATAAATTTATTGGAAGATCCTTCCAACGTAACTTTCACTTATCCTCTAATGAATACATCTTCAGCTATGTTGCAATCTGGAAAAATCGAACTTCATTTATTCAAACAAATAATTAAATTATTTAAATATATGAACTAAATCTTATCTCAAAATCAATAGGTAATGCAATTTCGTAGAAGACGGATCGAACCAGATACATGACGCATCTAAGATTAGGTTTCAGTGTAAAAGAATCCATCTGCAACCTAATCCACAGTTCTTATATCGTATCTCCGATGTATGAAAAGGATACGTGCATGTGTATCATAGATGTACATTGATTGTGCATTTCTATGTTAGATGACATGCGTAGTTTTGATCAGGTATATTACAAATAATTATTAGAACTGTAATTTGTGTCAATCAACACAACGCACAAATATACTAAATAAAATGTACTTGAGATACGTACACCCAAAATCAAATTGTGTTCTTTCGAATATGTCAATCCTTTAAAAATATTGAATGTAAATTTCATAAGTTCTCTTAAACCAAAAAACTATTCCTAAACTTTCTTAACTATTTTGTTGTATTTTGCTATATTTTATTATACAATATTTTCAGACATACTAGTAGTAAAAACCAATTTAAGGTTCCAGGGGATCAGAGGCTATGTGGAGACCAGATACATTTATTCGTTCTGGGACACAAAAAATTGGTGTGAAAGATTATGATTTACATAAACTTCTCTGCTTAATTTATACATCCATTTCAAATCCACGGATGATCACATCGGTTTGCTCTGATTAATGGCCATAGAAATCATAAGATTATATAATTAATTAATGATGTTTTTTACACTACTATCCGATATTTTATGTAGCGTAGTCTAAAATACCATTAAAATTATAATACCATCATTGAATATTTGCTAAATTTAAAATATCACCCTTAAATATTATAAGTAAAGATATTTTTTACAAATACATACGATATTTTAAATTATAAAAATAAAAATATCAGATTGCATGTAATCACATCCATTAGTAATAAGGGGCATAGTGAAACTCAACTTCATTTAGATCAAAGTGAGTTAACCTTGGTTTAGGCAAAAAGACAAAAGACCAAACCCCTATTCATAGAAAAACTATGATATACCATTCGATGATTAGGTGTACTTGTAGTTGTCTCTAAGTGTTAGAAAAGTTATGACATCAACAACATCGACATCATACTTCATCATGTTCTGAAGTCAGAAATATGCAAAAAATAATTAACCATACATGTAAATCATTGATTAAATAAAGCATACATGTTATGACCAAACAAACTTCACAGAGAGGTTATTACATGATTTTAGTGCGTCAATAGCATTCAGTGATAAACAATAATGTGAAAATTATGTCCAAAGCACACGAACATATCATCCATCACATATTGTACAATAACAAATACAAAATTGCATATCTAACTCTCTAAAAATGCAAATAAGTCTTGCCAGCCAATACCTTTCTCTACTCCTCAATTCAAGTTCATACAACTCTCAACATGATTTTCACACGCACACGCGCAACCCACGCACACGCGCAACCCACACACCCACACCCACACACACCCACACACACACCCACACCCCTATTCTCGCATGGTGATGGTTGTAATCATGCGAGAAGCTGAATATCAAGAGTATGAAGTCAGCTATTGTTGCTCTTTGAAGTTCAGAAACAAGGGGACTGATAGTTGATTGACTGCTCTGGTTAGACATTAGCGTATCAAATAATAGTGACTTGTATGACAGTAATGAACACAGTGTACCTTTAATTCTTCCGTATTCTCCACTTGTTTTATGCTCCATTCTTTCTCTTGCAGCTCATGGACATTTACGAGCATATTGCAATTGTCAGTCAAAATTTGTTTGATATAGTATTAATGTAAAATTGTTTTTTTTCTGTGATCATATAAATAGAGTACACGCTCCAAAAAAACTCAAACAAACAAAACTTCCCAAACAAACCGGAAAGAAGAAATGGCGCCAGAGTTAGGGTTAGGGGGTTCAAGCTCTTCGGACATTCCAGGTAAAATCCATGGAGATGAGCGATTCAACTCTGAAATTCAAGCTCTCGGCACACGAATTCAAGCTCTCGGCACACGAATCGTCTCTCTCAAAGGCGACTTCAGCACACGAATCGTCTCTCTCCAAGTCGAGTTGTTTCGGGCGTTCACCGAAGGCGGAGATGTCGACAAACGAATCCATTCTCTTATCCAAGGCGAGCGAATCCAGTCTCCTATCCAAGGCGAGTTTGGGGCGTTCACCGCGAAGTTCACCGAAGGTGGTGAGCGAATCCAGTTCATCGGAGGCGTCGAAGGCGACAAGCGAATCCAGTCTCTTATCCAAGGCGAGCGAATCCAGTCTCTTATCCAAGGCGAGTTTGGGGCGTTCACCGCGAAGTTCACCTCTCTCGAAGGCGAGTTTCGATCTCTCGAAGACAAGTTTCGGATGTTCACCGGAGGCAGTGGGGGTCGCTACGGTCGGGAGCCCAACGGAGAACTTCGATTCCACACACACCCACACCCACACACACGCACGCACACACCCAGACACACATGCACACACCCCACGCACCCACACACCCACACACACACCCACCCACCCACACGCACGCTCACACACCCCCACACCCCCACACACGCACACACCAATAACAAATTTGCATATCTAACTCTTATAAAATACACCCGCACATGAGGCCATTTTCAATGAAAATAAATGAAATAGCATTCATTTTATGATTTACAGGTTTCAAGAGTCAAGCTCTGTTGTGTACCAGGTTGATGTAGTAATAGAATAAAAATACAAAAAAAAAAATCTTCTGCTGAAATGCCCTTTATATAGTAATGCTAGAACTGATAAAGATAGGGACAAAGTAGACTAAGTAGTAAGAGCAGGCTAGAACCCTAGTTATATTGCTACCTTTTTTTAAAGTATATTTTCAGCATGATTGGTATTGACTGACGGGGGTTCAATCAAGAGTAAGTTCCATGATGTTGGAACTGAGGTATGGGCTAGGCCAGCCGTTTAAGAAGCTGGAATCCAATCAAGTGGAAGCTTGCTCTGATATGGAATGAGGTGATTCGAACATTCAGGAAGGAAGAACATTCTATCATCACAAGTTTTTTTCCCAGGAAATTGATCAATGCTATCTCAGATTTACCTCTTGATTCGGTGCTAAAGCCACATACTGATATCATCAAATTTGATTTGCTCGCACTGTCAGAGGAATGATGTACTACTATTGAGCATTCCTTTTTGGATTCTGCTTCAGAGGGGTAGCGTGACACAGGAGAAGATCAGGAGTTTAATTGTAGGGGTGCAGAAACTTGACATTGCTACAACCTTGTTTTGTAATTTGTAGATATTTCTTGGTGTGTGATAGCAGATGAAGAGGTTGTGGTAGTTTTAAAACTTTGAGCAATAGATTACCAATGTATATTTTAAAGCCACAATATATTGGATTGGTGGCAATCCAATAACTCAATAGATTACCAATTTACTTAAACTAAAAATGACATTTTCTATCAAAAAAAGTAGAAATATCATTATCAGTGAGTCAAGAAACATCAATAAAAGGGAGTAGAGAGATCCAGTTTAATAAAAGAACGTAAAAAAAATAAGCCAAGGCTAATAATTAATTAAAAAATAAATGGTAACAAAATCACAATCCTAAGCATAATATTTTAAACGGAATCATTATTTTTAAGCATATCCAAGGCAATCACCATAGTACAGGACCATTAAGAAAATTACACTCAATTCTGACTAGACTACCATTTGGTCACCATTTCCAGGAAAGGCCTTTGAGCCTGACCACTGCAGGGCATCATCTCTGGAGCCACTGCTGTGTCGGAGGTGCAACAGCGGTGGTGGCTTCGACGGTGGTGGCGGGGATGTCAATGACCTCAGCCACCCGCCGGACAAAGTCGCCGCCCTCTGCGAAGGTAGAAATTTATCAATAACGGTTTCCTTTCTGTTCATATCTAACTCCCAATTTTGTGGGAATTTTGAGACAATTAAGGCATATATTACTCTCAAAATTCGCAACTAAATATAGAGAGTTAAATATAGAATATACCACACCCTAATCATTATCTTAAAATTAACAATTTCATTAAAAATGGGAAGTTTAATTAACCTTAAAGATCGCTCCGCTCCTATGCATCTTCCTTTTGAGCGCCGCAGAGAGACTCACCCTTTGAGAAGTATGGACAAGTGTGCTTAGGGTTTTGTATAAAATCCGTCCTGACAAGTGCCAACCAACAAGTGCACACGTGTATTTTTTTTTCAATTTTATATATTTTTGTTGCAAATAAATTTATTTAATTAAACTATTTTTATTCTTTTCAAGTAGGTTTAGTATATTAAATTTTTATTCCCTTCAATTTGGTAAATATATAAATTTATTTTTGTAGATTATACTTGTCACAGAATTTGTTATATTTTTACCACATACAATGATATTTTTTTTAAAAATAAAAATAAAAATAGGAAGTGCATTAGCTTATTAATTCAAGGATGTGCAGAGATAAACAGGTTGTGTTTAAGAATAAAAGAGTTTACCTTTAATGGCAGCTTCAATCCCAGGTGCAACATCATCATATAGATCTCCCATCAAGTTGAAATAATCCCGTTGAGTCCAATGTAACCAGTAACCATGCTTTCTCCATTGATGATCCATCTCCTTTCTTTGCATCTTTCCACACAACTTCTCTTCGTTGACTGTGTCGGCAACATCTTCATCCAAGTCAGTTGGTGTTTCACCCTTAATACGCTTCTCTTTAAATCCCCACAGACCATGCAACTTGAAGAGTTGGTCTTCTCTGAACTCAGGTGCACTCCAGGTACATGGCTCCTCTGATTCCTTTATCTTAAATTCCATTGGTGGAATTAGCGAAGGTTTCTTCAAAGCTATTGCAAGCTTGAAGTGCCTTCCTTCAGGAATAGGCGATGGATGAGTCAATGAAGGAGGACGGAAAGCCTGCAATTAAGCAATTGAATCATTAGTGATGAATGCACTATGATCTACCATTGTACTAAGGACAAATCTCTAGCACACAAGTAGAAGAAAATTCTAAGAAGTATAAGGCTCTTCAGCGTGGTCATTTTCTTTATTAATATTGGCGTGTGAAAAAGTCTAAAAAGGATTGGTTATAGCTACCTGAAGTACTGTAGAGTCTGTGACAAGATTCACTCTTTGGATTCCATGTTGCATACTTGCTTTGATCGCTCTCCAGCATGCTTCTACTTAGGCAGATACCGTCATGAAGAAATCTGATCCAGAAATGTCGTTATCCAACTGCCAGCCCAATTTTCAAATTCTCCAACCTGCCGCTCACACAAGTTCTATTTTCTGAAACGACCCATCAAAACTTACCACATATGCTGTGGAATAGCACCTGGTAAAATATGATAAAAACCCCAATATTTACATCAAATAGAACATTTCAAAAGCAATCAAAAATAGGCATGCACATAGAACACATTAACTTAGGAATGTAGTTCTTGTTTTGACATGTCTGGTATGGCTCTGGTTCATCTTGTACCAAATAGATATCTTTTTGCACCTTGTGTCATATTGAACTCATTTTCCTAGATGAGAAACGATGTTGTGATTGTCCTCAAAAAATCAGATTGCATCCAAGTTTAGAGAAAAACATAGTTGAGCATGTTCTCCTAGTGTTGAACTATTAGCCAATGATAAAGTCCATTTGTATGGCTCCTTATTTCTAAACAACAACTCGGTGAATAGTGCTCATACTTACATGAAGCCCAGCTGTGTTGTACCACGGCGTGTCCTCTTGAATTTGACAGCAAAGCCAACAATGCTTCATAATCAATTGGTACTCTAACAGGCTAACAATTACTTTTTCAATTGCCCTCTTTCATATGATGCTAATTGTCGTATTCACACGCTACATTTGTAGCAGCTTCTTCTCTTCCCCTTCGATGTTGTTATGTTAGAGAAATTTTGCAATGGCTATTCATTGATGAGGTCCTTTCCAATGGTTGTTCAGTAAAATATGTGGTAAGGAACTGGAGATCTGATGATATGATAAAGGTTTTAGAAATTATGAGAGATGTACTTATAAGATTCCCTCACAAAAGCCCAAAAATTTTATAGATATTAGAACATGGTACTGCTTAGATGTTCAAATTTAGGTTGCGTTTGATAATCACATTCAACGCTTATTTACATTTAGCGTGTTTGATAACAGAATTTTTGCATGTCTTAACGAAAATAAGTGGTATTGGACCACACGTACAATTGCGATGATATAATTAAGTGATTCGCGTATCCCTGACGAAGACGCGGATGGACATTCTCATCATCCCACAGAAACTTGTTCCAAGCCTCGACACCCATCTCGGGTAACCTGACCCCAGCAAATGCAGGATAGTATTGCGGCTTTTTATAGTCCAACAATCATACGAGGGAGGACTACCGGAGCTTGAGAGTGGAGATAGAAAGGTTGATTGAATGGGGACAATTTAGGGACTGCGTGATGCAGGAAGCACGGAGCCCGGGGCAGGGCAGCAGCATGGCACCAGATGGAAGAGGAACTGGCACAACAGACCTAGAAATGACAACCCTCGGGCACCCGCACCAGGAGGAGATCAAGCCAGGGTGGCAGCGCTGGTAATGGCACCCGAGCCAGTGAACAGGTCCCCCCTACGGATGATCAACGTGATACATTGGGTAGTAGGAAGGGGGTCAAGTCTACTGCGGATGTCAAAGCTAAAAATAGGTATGTGCCAAGAGTAATAACATTTTCCAATAAGGAGGGGGAGGTAGTAACAGAGGAGGTGGAGGGATTCACGGTGAAAAGAGTCTTCATCGATGACGGAAGCAGCACAGAGATCATGTTTGACGGATGCTTTGACAAGCTTGGTGGCTGGCAGAACCTTCGTTTGAGTACTTCCCCCCTGCCAGGGTTCACCAGACGGACCGAGTACCCTTTGGGTATAATCCCCCTAACAGTGACGATAGTGGATGATCAGGATAGAAGTAAGAGGACGTCGATTTTGTGTCATTTTGTGGTCATAGACGCGCCATCCCCGTACAACATCATTATCTGCAGGCCATGGATGGCCCAGGAAAGGGCAGTCTGCTCTACCTACCATCAAACCATGAAGTTCCTCACAGAGAAAGGGATTGCAACGGTAAAGGGGAGACAGTCGACGGCAAGGAGTTGCAAAACTGACAGCCATAGATGAGGCAAGGAAAGCTCATGTAGAGGCTGTGCACTGGAAGGTAGCATTGGCAGAAGTAGAGGATATGCCAGTGGGAGAAAAAGGAACGGTAAAGGTAGGAAAGCATATGCCGGAGGGAGTCAAAATGCAATTGCAAGCACTGCTAGCGGAGTTTGAGGATGTCCTCGCATCAGAGGCGGAGGAGAGGGGGGACCGAGTGGAGCCCGGCCCCCCTCAACTAGGAAAATATCACTAACCATATGTATTATAGTTAGTGTTTTATTTAGTGTGTTATATTATGTGGCCCCTCACATGATATTATTAACTAAAAATAGGAAATATTTTTTTTAGTACACGTAAAAGGAGATGATTAATTATAAGAAGAATGGGACCACAGTCAAACACTCTAAAAATAGGATTCTTTACATAGTAACAATATAATTAATTTGTACTTTTTTTTCAAATCCTAATTGATTACTATATAGGCAATACTTTCTTTGAGAAAAAAAGTAATCAGTGTATGAATCCATGTAGGAATAGATTCATTTATATTTATTAATTTTTACTTTATTTTAAAATAAATAAGGTAGTTGCATATATTTAATAATGTAATATTATATTAGAATGTGAATCGAGTTTTAGTTTTATGAAACTATTAATCCTATTTTGAGTTGGATTTTATCTACTAAAAAGTATAAATAGACTAATGTGCCTTGTATTGACTCTCCAGCATCTACTGCAACATCGGAACGAGGTTTTTCAGCAATGAAAATTATGAATTTTTACGAAATTATTTATTAGTTTATATTGAAAAGGAGATCGCCGAGACAATCAGTATTGATTCGATCATCGATATCTTCAGTGAGCTTTCAAAGAGAAATGTGTGATTTCAATAGTGATTCACGTATATGATGTTAAAATCATCAATTTTTAAATTTATCTAACAATGTTTGTCTTTATTGTATTAATTGATTTTTTCATATTTCAATAAATTGTCGTATTTTACATTATTTTTATAGCTAATTCAAATTATTAAGCTCCGCCCCTGCCTCGCATGGGAAGCCGGAGACTTTGCGGGGATCCGCCGAGGTGGCAGTGCATAGATTGAACATCAATCCTAATCGTATTTTACATTATTTTTATAGCTAATTCAAATTATTAAGCTCCGCCCCTGCCTCGCATGGGAAGCCGGAGACTTTGCGGGGATCCGCCGAGGTGGCAGTGCATAGGTTGAACGTCAATCCTAATCTGAAACCCATCCCACAGAAGAAAAGAGCTCTAGCAGGGGATCGTTCGGACGCCATCCGGGCAGAGGTAATGAAGCTAAAGCAGGCAGTATCAGGTTCGGTTTTGGTTTTTGGTTTAGTTCGGTTTTATTTCTTGTTTTTTTCGGTTTTCTACCCGGTTTCTAATTAAGACAAGTGATGTACTCTTACATCCCATCTCAAACTGCACATGTCACTATTCATTTAATCAAATATGATTATATGAGTTTTTGTTGGATTGGATGTAAGATTGAAAAATATAAATTTCGTCACACATGATTTACACATAAACTAATATATTAATGACCGAAATATTTTTAATTAACCTAAAAAATAATAAAATTGCAACTTGGGTTGTGACATAGAGCCCTACTTTATTGCTACATATTTATTTATTCAACTTCTTTAGAAAGAAATATAAAAATGAAAATGAAGAAAATCATGTAAGAACCCCACACAAGTTTAAGGAATCGTGTTTATGGGCCACAAAACATAAGCTCCCAATTTAGCTTTCCTGAATCCTGGGCCCCTGGATGCACATTAACATGGACACGAGTTTGACAAATACTTTTCAGTTTTCAATTGTGTGTACAGTGAGTATACTTCATAGCATGTTGCCTTTGTTCAAACAATCCATTAATATTCGGGCTCTAGTTTTTTCGCTTACTTCCTCTACTTCATTAGTTTTATTATTCATTATAATTTTTAATGTAATTTTGATCATATATTTAAAATATCATGTGAGGATAATATCATCGCATAATATAATTTCATAATATTTTAAACATGTATTTTCAAATATTAAAATTATAATTATTATTATATATATCATAAAAATTATTAATTGTCAAACCTTGTCGTCAAATAATTTTTATAGTCAATTCTACCATATCTAATGAACCAAATGTAATATAACTATTTCTTCAAGTAATCCATTAAAAGTGTACTACATGCTGTAAATGTAGATTATTTTTATCCGGGTTCCATAGTAATTTAATCTAGAATTAAACTGAAATGCATAATATTAAAATTAATGTCTTTAGAAATAGAAATTTAAACTAAATTTCATCTTATATATTTTTTGAATTGAAATACTAAACTAATTACTAGTCTATAAAACTAAACCATCCAAGGAGATTTGATTCATAACTGTTCAACGCATAATTTGCGCATAGATTTATGTATAAATTTTTGAAAAATTAACTTTTCTAAATGTTATGAAACTATCACTATTTATTTAAATTTAAATGATATATTTTTGTGTTAAAATATCGATCATTTTAAAGTAAACATATAATAAAACATGTTTTAATGCTGATGGATTGTAGACAGAACAGGCAGTCTACATAACTAATCTGTGAAAGCAACCCGAGACATCTCTTACTGCCTCCGAGGAGAGATGCAAATAATGTTTAATGAGATGGATTGGGAAGTGCTCACAAACTAATTATTGTCTAGACAACTTGTGACTGTTAGATTGAACTTTTATAAAGCTTTGATTCTGTGAAAGTGAGCTGGTAAATCTCTTACTGCCTCCGAGGGGAGTTGCAAATAACGTTTAATGAGATGAACCAGCGAGTGATTGCAAAATTAGAGTTTTAGAGAACAATATTTGCCAGATTCACCTCTGATCTCACCCACAATCTATTATAGACTCATTATTTAGTTTAAGGCTCTGCTTGTTTATTTGATACAGGGAATGTACTGCATTGCTATAGAACTAAATTTCCCTATAATCTTATAAATTGTCTCGAACTCACGATATATTTCTTTAATTATTTCGGTTGGGAGGAGCCATGAATAATCCCCTTTCTTTAAATTAAAAAAAACATGTTTTAATGCAAAAATTTAAGAAATGTCATATAAAAATTTAAAATTTTTAAGTAACAAAATATACAATAATTAAAAGGTACACTGTATAAGTTAAAATGTATACAGACATTCATGGAATATTAGGAAAGTTGGGAGTTCGAGAGATTTTATTGTGGATCTTATATCACGTTGCTCGAAAAAATATTTCCGACCTAAATCGAAAGCAAATAAACATTTTAAAAAACGTCTAAAGATTTAATAATAATTAAACATTCTCTATATCGAATTCCGTTAACAGCAAAATCTAAACCTAAATAAATTCGGGTATACTAATAATAAACTGATACTATAGAGAAACACTTGTATAAGGCGGCATTATGGTGAGATATATCTAAACTCTTTTTAGTTTTGTGCCCAAATAGTAATCAGGTCCATCTTTAAATAAACAATTAGGGCATGCCTTATTATAATGTCGCTTGTCTAATTTTTTGTCAATAGTAAAATGTATATCAGATTGTATATACAATATAAATAAGAAACTGATTAAAGTTTAAGACCAATAATAATAAAGTTTAAAATTGCTGAATGTTTTATGGCTTCCTACCTTGACTGAATTCAAACTTTCGTGAGTGGACTTTGACACTTTGACCACTACTTTTCCATCCTTCTCTCTAACCTTTTTTTAGCTTTGGCTTGGCTGGCTGCTTAATTTGCTCCTCTTCTTCACTTCTCTCTCTAACCACGCTTTTCCAGTTTTTTTCCTAAAATTAAATTGCTCTCATCTTTATTTATTGTATTTCAAAAAAATATTCTAAGAACACATAACAATTAAACCATGCCCCACTGAAATGCGTATTTTTCAAATATTCTTTTCATCTCCTTGAAAGATGCAGACTGCTGATGCAGGAATATAGATATGCAGCTTCATATGTATTTCTTTTTTACTTTTCAAATCTCCCTCTTTTCCGGTTTTTATATTCTTTTGATCATTATATGAGTAGCAGGTTAAAATTTCAAGATTCAAGACTTCCCTCTGACATCTTCTTTACATATTTTTCAGTCCCTTGATCAGCAGCAGGCGTTCACACAGAATTCTCTGATATATAAAAATGGGTGATGCAACTCATATGAATCCCTTCTCGAACATCAGAGAAATTCTTTTTGAAAATACTGTTATGAGCCAAAAGTAGCAAGATACCATTTCATCTGATGGATTCTGTCTTCTTTCTTGGCGAAGGAGAACGAGCCAGCTTTATTCAGCAGATGATGCAGACTTATGGTTGCACTTACATTTGTTTATGGTCATATGATCCTCCCTCCAAGTAAGTTGTTTTCATTTATGCAGCGATTTTTCGAGCCCGAAAACGCAAATTCTGACTGAATCTTTCTGGTGTCTCAGTTGTTTGAGATACACAGATGGATTCTACCAGCAGGAAAGCATGAGCAACCAACCAAGCTCTTCATCTGGAAATCTGTCACAAAGGCTCTTCGTCGAATATACTCAATCAATTGTCATTCTTGATGGCCGGTAAGGTTTTAGCATCAAAGCAGTATTTTATATATAAAAAGGTACTCATAAAACCCTAAAAATAAATCATGCCATGCATTTCTATACTTTCAGCTTCATACCTGGGCTAGCTTTTGTGACCAAGAATCCGGTTTTAGACCTGCAATCAGCTAATCTTCAGAGAATGGCTTCCTCTGAAGCACAACGACGATTCTATCAGGTAAGTAGTTAGATTTTAAACCCTTATTCTACACTTTACCGTTTAAATTATGGAAAAGAATGGCAACTAATTTTAATTTTAATTTTTTTTTTGCTTGCTGGTCTTATCACAGGAAGCTAGGATCAAGGTTTGTCTCACTCTTAATCTCATTCTAAAATCAACCTGAAAAATGCACCACCATGCATGAATTAATATGGATTTGATGATTTCAGAATGCAACTTTCATGGGATGCGACTCAGGAGAGATTGAGCTTGGATTTTCTGATAATTCCTCACAGGTAAAAAAATATATATATACAGTACTATATAAAGAATAACTCAGACTATTTCCATATATGGAAGAATCCCAACTACCTTTGATGTGTAATTTAATGAACAAGTTGCTATTAAATAATATTTGTATTTTCATTTGCTTTGATCCAGTGTATATATGAGATATAATGTGATTATTTTAAAGAAAGACCAATATATATTCCTCCTCAACATTTCAGACCAAAGAAACCATGGAGATGAGGGCATGGATATCTGAATATCCCCACAGGCAACTAATGGCTCCAACCACTGATCAGAATTGCAGACCTACTTCTTCTTCCTCATCTCTAAGATCATTATCCTACGACAGCTCAGAATACACCCCCATACCCATGCTCTTCAATCCTGCCACTTCATACCTTAATGTCCCAGAACAACCACAGCAACAGCAAGAGATCATGCCAGAAAGGGATGATGTTCACCAGCAAGTGATCAGAAGTTTGAGGCAGATCAGAAATGTTCAGCTCCCGAGTATCGAGAGCGAAGAGGAATTAATGGCTCAGGCCATTCTAGCAGTCATTTCTACAACCTCAGCTTCTAATAGTACACCATCTTCATCTTTGCAATCTCAGCAGCAATCTTTATTACCTCATAATAGCATACATGGATCATCATCATCATCCTCTTCGCATAATAGTGCATTCAGATGGTATAGACCGCCTTCACCATCAGCTAATTTAGGCCCGAATATGGGGTCATCAAGAACCAAGAGGCAAAATATGCTCAGGAGATCAATCTCCTTCTTTAGTTCCTTGTACTCAATGAGAAGGCAGCTGATGCAAAACCAAGATTCAGGAAGTGGCCATGGCGCGCGTGCCTCGACTACTCAGCTGCATCATATGATAGCAGAGAGAAGAAGGCGCGAGAAGATCAACGACAGCTTCCAAACCCTCAGATCACTCCTCCCCAAAGGAACTAAGGTACACTTAATATATGTTGCTCTCTTTTTTTGAGGGGGTTTGATTGATTTGATGAGTGAGAATAAATGAATTGTGGTATTGTAATGGCAGAAGGATAAAGCATCAGTTCTTGCAAGTACAATTGAGTTCATGAAGTCTTTGATAAATCAACTTGATGAGCTTCATATGAAGAACCAAAGTGTTGAAGTCTTTGAAACAAGTACTGCTGGATCATCATCATCAAATCATCCTGTTGAGATTCAGTTAACTAATGTCTCTGCATCGTCGTCGTCGTCGTCATCAACAGGGATAGCATCAAGATACGTTGACCTGAGAGTGACATTGAGAGGGGATATTAACCTAGGAGACTTAATGATCAGGCTGCTGGAGTTCTTGAAAACCGATCGGAATGCCAGTGTAATGTCTGTTGAAGCCAGCACCAGAGCTGCAGATGCAAATGCAACCTTTGCTAATAACGTTATTTTCAGGCTCAGGATTGAGGTAAAGCTAATTAATATTACTCTACATGTTTATTATTTCATTAGCATGTGTTATTATTGTAGCTGAATGTTCATCATAGTTAGTGGAGATTGAAAACTTTGAAAGTGAAAACAATTAGTGCACATGATATGGTGAACTATATCATCATGATACTGATAAGTAATATACCCTCCGTCTCACTCACTCCAAAGTAGGGAGAAAATAGAAGTTAAAATTCGTCTAATTAGTTAAAAGTAGAGAGAAAATAAAAATTGAAATTTGGAATCGGATACTTTACAAAATGCATTTAAAGTTTCTAGCTTTCAAAGAAAATTCTAAATAATTATTACATATAATAATGCACAAGTGTTAAATAAGTATTATAATTATTGGATAAATATTTTTGAACCCTATTTGTGTGTCACCTTCTTTTAGTTAATGACAAGATTCTCACTTATATTATATTGCATGGTCAGTCATTCACTGATACCAAGCTAGTGTGAACAAATAGTTTATTGTAAATCAATATGAAGATGATGGTCATCTATCAATTTTGTAAATCAAATCATTAATTTTATATAAGTTGGTGGTGTAGAGAACTTTGTAATTGATTGGATTCATTAATTTCCCAATTGCTCATGTTTGCATCACACAATATGGTCCCGATCCCCCAAATTGGTTTTAAATTCACACTCAACAAATATAATATTACTCCTTTTGAATTTGTTTATGCTACACTTAGTTTGAAACAAGAATTATCATGCACTAAAATGATTAGATAAAAGTAATCTAAGTTCTATCATAAATTATAACTATCAAACATATTAAAGTGCTTATATCACTTGATAATTTTTAGACAATTTTTTACCGAACTGAAATTATAATAGAAATCTATATATAAAATTATACATTCATATCAAACCGAATTAAATTAACTGAACTGATAGAACAAGGGCTATTTCACCTTTCTCACCGTGTACTGATGTGTATAGGATGGTAATCAATGGGACGAGGCTGCCTTCCAAGAAACAATCAGAAGAGTTGTGAATGATTTTGTGGAGAAACTTTAATATTTCTCCCGAGTCTTTTCACCTTGCAAGTTCCCGGAATTTCCCCCAATTTTTACTCCGGCGGCGCCACTCTTAAATTAGCAATCAAATTTACTAGCTTGTCACCTTTTTGTAATATATTTAATTTGCATTTTTCTGAGGTAGCCATTATTTGGATTCAATCCATATATAGATTAGAATCAAGCAGTCGCGTCGTAGTGCAACTTTTTTTTAAGTCAAATATAGCTATCTGCAGTTTTAGATGGTCAACAGAATATCTTCAAAAAAATCAAATCATTTGAATTTAAACAATTAAGGCACATATTTTATCTTCTAAAAATATTGTAATTAATTTTACCTGTTTATTTTCATAATTATAAAAAAATTATAGCAACTACCTACTTCATTTTTTAAAAACGCAAGGTGCATTTCTCTCGCAAGAATTTGCTTATTACTTGTAAAACAAACCAAAAGAATTAGCAAAAAATAAGATTGGCTGATACATTAATCATGTTAACTATCGCACGTATATTTTTGATGATGGTGAACTGCGGATGATTGGATTAAGATAAGCGAACTTGATGGTACTGTTGCCGTTGTTGACCGGATTAATTTGTTCGCTTGATCAGACAAATTGAAAGGTTACGAAAATGGAAATTCCGAATATATATTTTACCGTTCTGAAATGATAGAGTAATCATTTCTACTTTTTCGTTACCCGACATGGTTAAAAATGAAAATATCAAATAGTACTAGTATATTTTGTATAGATTTGTAAACCAGATGAAAAAGAAAATACGGCCGGTATAGTTCGAGAATAAGATACGGTAGGTAAAACAGGTTAAAATCAGGACACGATCTTTATGATCAGCTTGAGATAAAAACATCTACTTAAAAACCAGATGATAAGATCTAATTGAAAACCAATATCAATTTGTGTGGACAATTGACACTTACTCTATCACGAAACAACATAGATGCGAGCAATTCACACTTATACAGCAATAAAACAATTAAAATTTAAACAATATTGATTGCTGAAGTATATAATCATGTGTATTATAGTATACACATAATTAATTCAGCCGTATCAAAACTTTTACTATTTTTGTAATTCAATTTATTTTACTTTAAAAAAATTCAATTCATATCAATTTTGTTAAATTCATTGAATTATGTATCGACTGAATCAAACAAAATTTAGTTTTTCATCACAATTTCTATAATTCGGTTTTCAAATTCATTAAATGTGTGTGTGTACCAACCAATGAAATCAAAGAACAAAGTGTGTCTATTCAAAGAAATGTATGCACCAGTCAAGGACACATCTGCATATTCAAAGATCTCTATGTTGGTCAAACTTCATAAGCCTTTTACTTTTGAGTTTTGTAATTCCACCTCACCTAATCTAATTTGGAAAATCACAAATACATTTCGCTTTCCTTTCATGCATCCCTTTCCTTCTATTTTTCTCCATTTTAATATTTTTACACAGGCTGTAGAGTCGGAGTCCATAGTATTTTTACACCGTCATTATCTTGTTTTTCCCATAAAATCGGGTTATATATGCTTCTTACCTTGTAACTCGATTTTATGAAACTCTCCAGATATGATAAAATATGTTATGCGAAATATGAGAAAATGTCAAATTAACTAAAAGAGATAACATAAAAATACAGAAATTTACGTAGTTCACTAATGATTTGATACATCATATGAAAGGAGCCATATTGCATTAGATAGGTGCCCATGTTACAAGATGTTCCTATCGCCTAAGTTCAGAAAACAGAATAATTAGGTTACAAAAAAAGAAAGAGTCTGTCGTGAATCGACTTAGCCGGATCGGAAAAGTAACAATCCGAGAACTAAAAGGAACAACAAAATGTATTTCAATTGGCAGAAAGAGGAGAGAGAATAAAAGTGTCTCTCAAAGAGTATTACAATCATGATCCTACAATCTGGATAATCCTAACAGACTAACAAAATGGTGGTTTATAGCCTGTAGAATCCGAGCTGCCGCCGGTGACGTCTTAACTGCAATTGACCAGTCAGTTGACTGGTCTTAGCTCACTAGCTAATTGATTCTTAGCTCCCTTTTTGCATCCAAGTCCCTCCTTTTCGTTATTCTTTTAATATTGCCCCAAAGCATGACATTCCATCCCCCTTAATTCAAAGTTTGACCTCAAGCTTTAAAATTGGGAAACTGGTGCAACAAGAATTCTCTATCTTTCCAGGAAGTATCTTCAGCTTCAGCTCCCTTCCACCAGATAAGCCATTGCAGTACAACCTTTCCTTCCTTGTTGAGTAATCTTCTCCGCAACACCTTATAAGGTTCCAAAACAGGCAAGTCTTGAATTTTTTCAAGTGGTAATGTCACCTGTTGCTAAGCATTAGGAGCAGGTCCAACATGTTTCTTTAAAAGAGATACATGGAAAACATGATGGATTTTATTTGTTCCTGGCAAATCAAGTCTATATGCAACCTCTCCCACCTTCTGAATGATCAAGAAAGGACCATAAAATTTGGGTGCCAACTTCATATTCTTTCTTTGCACCAAAGAGTTTTGCCTATATTTTTGTAGCTTAAGGTACACCCAATCACCTTCAGTGAGTACTCTTTCTGACCTTTTTAAATCAGCAAATTGCTTCATCCTTCCCTATGCCAACTTTAGGTACTTCTTCAGCAATTGATTTACTTGTTCTTGCTGCTGCAATAAATTTTGAGTAGCTGGAATCAGAGAATCAGTTAACACTCCTAGTGGTAATGTCACTGGTTTAACTCCATATAGAGCTTCATAGGGTGTCATATTAATACTAGAATGGTGTGAAGTATTGTACCACCATTCAGCAGCTGCTAACCATTCACTCCAAAATTCAGGCTTGTCCCCACAAAAGCATCTCAGATACAGTTCCAGCACTTGGTTGACTCTTTCAGTCTGTCAATCTGTCTGTGGATGGTATGTTGTATTGAATTGCAACTTAATCTGCAACTTAATCTGTAACTGAGACATAAGCTCCCTCCAAAAATTGCTTGTAAATACCTTGTCTCTATCAAAAGTTATGGTAGTTGGCAGGCCATGTAATCTGCAAATTTCCTTCATGAAACATTTAGCCACCTCTACTGCAGTGAATGGATGACTTAATGGTATAAAATGGATGTACTTAGTGAGCCTATCTACCACCACCAATATAGTATCATGACTTCCAGATTTTGGTAACCTTTCAATGAAGTCCATTGTAATTTGACTCCAAGAATGAGAGGGTATAGGTAATGGCTGCAACAAACCAGGACGGCTGCAATGTTCTACTTTGTTCCTTTTCACATTTTCTGATGAACTCAATTATATGCTCCTTCATCTGAGTCCAACAGAATAGAGACAAAGTTCTTTTATAGTGGTTGTCTGTCCAGAATGACCACCTATTGGAGAAGCATGCATTGCATTTAAAATTTGACTCCTTGCAAGACCACCACTTCCCACAATTATTTTACTCCCCTTCTTCAACAGACCTTGTGTATGTAAAGGCTCATATCTTGTGTAGCATTGGTGCTTAAAATTAAGCTAGCAATGAGGTCTTGACAATATTGGTCCCCATCATAGCTGGCTTCTATTTGTAGCATCCACATGGGAAGAACTGATGAACTATTGGTAACTTTAGTGCACTCCTCCACTATATTTTGTGTTGTTACCTGTTCACTTCTTGGCACCACCAAGTGGTCCAAAATTCCACTGTCCTTTGCTTGTGTTGATCTGAGCTACTCAGACTCAGAAACTTCAGATTCAGAAATCTCTACACCATTGCAACCATACTCCTGAAGTCCAATATTTTTATCATAATGAACAGCTTGTCTAGATAAAGCATCAGCAACAGCATTATTCTTGCCAGATTTATATTGTATTTCAAAACTCAATCCCAAAAGCTTGGTAATCCATGTATGTTGTAAAGCATTTGTTAATTTCTGCTCTATAAGGTATTTCAAGCTCTGGTGGTCAGTTCATATTATGAAATGATGTCCAGTGAGATAATGTTTCGACTTATCTACTGCCATAACAAGAGCTAGCAATTCTTTTTCATAGGTTGATAGACCTTTATTCTTGGTGCAGAAAGACTTATTTAAAAATGCAATAGGTCTCTGATCTTGCATGAGTACAACCTCCATTCCCACATCTGATGCATCCGTCTCAATAATAAAAATTTTATCAAATTCTACCATTTTAAGTACAGGAGTAGTAGTCATGATAACCTTGAGTTTATTAAAGGCAGTAACAGCTTCTTCTGTTCATTTGAATGCATTTTTTCTGAGCAGATTGTGTAGTGGTTTACAAATTACACCATAATTGGATACAAACCTTCTGTAATATCCAGTGAGCCCCAAAAATCCTCTAAGCTCTTTTACATTTCTTGGAACAGACCATTGCTGTATACACTCAATCTTATGGTTATCAACAGCAACTCCCTCCCCAGATATAATGTGCCCTAGATAATCCACTGATCTCTTTGCAAACGAACACTTGGAGAGTTTAGCATATAACTGATGCTCAGTTAGAATAGATAACACAGTCTGTAAATGCTCCAAATGTTGCTGCTCAGAAGTGCTATAAATGAGGATGTCATCAAAGAAAACAAGAACAAATTATCTCAACTGTTTTGCAAAGGTAACATTCATTAATCCTTGGAAAGTGGCAGGGGCATTAGTAAGCCCAAATGGCATTACAAGAAATTCACAATGACCACTATGAGTCTAAAATGCAGTTTTAGGGATATCATTTCTACTAACCCTAATATGATGGTAACCACTTCTAAGGTCTAACTTGGAAAAACAGCAAGCTCCATGTAATTCATCCAACAATTCATCTATGACAGGAATGGGAAATTCGTCCTTCACTGTAGCAGCATTGAGTCTCCTATAATCCACACATATCCTCCAAAATTCATCTTTCTTCTTTACTAAGATCACTGGTGAAGCAAAAGGGCTATTACTAGGTTGAATAACTCCACTTTGCAGCATCTCAGCTACCTGTTTCTCTATTTCATCCTTGTGACAGTGAGGGTACCTGTAAAAATTTATTTTAAAAGGCAAGGTATTATATGTGTTTAAGAGTAATTTTGTGATCTATCTTCCTTGCTGGAGGTAAAGCAATAGGGATAGAAAAAACTTCATAGAAAGAACAAAGCACCTGCTTAATTATGTCGAAAGCATGGCACTTGTTGATTTCACTTTCCACTGATCCTTGTCTGTTCACCATCCTTTTCTGTTTCTCCATTTCCTGAACCTCACTGACCTCTAATTCCAGCAACTGAGCCTTTCTCTTTCCAGTCTTGATCAAATAGCCCCCCTTTAACATATCTTCATCAGAAGCCATCTTGCATCTCACCCATCTGTTCTTCCCTTCAAGGTCCAGTAACATCCCATGCTAAAAATGGACACCTGTTGCTTCCTCAAATGAAAAATCACAGGATCATATCTTGACAGCCAAATCAACTCCCATGATGAGATCAGTGCCTCCCAATGGCATGAATTTAAGATAAAAAACAAACTGATGATCTTGCAGATTCCAAATAACTCTAGGACACATCCTTGCTCCATTAATAATGTCTCCATTGGCAATCCTAACTGTATATGTAGAAACTCCCATAGTTCCCAATCCACACCTCTCAATTACTCTAGGATCAATAAAACTACAAGAAGCACCTGTATCCAGTAAGATACTAACCACTTCACCACTATTCCATGAAAAACCATTGTATTAGGTTGTCTTTCAGATATAGGAACTCCCACAGAATTCAAAGATATCACTTCTTCTTCATCAGAACTGTCCAGAAGTCCAAGCAATTCTCCATCAGCTTCTGCTACCATAATGGTTCCAGGTTCCACTTGTTCATCACTACCAATGCAATGTATCTGAGTCAACTTGCATTGATGACCAGCTCCAAACCTTTCTCTACACTTAAAGCAGAGACCATTTTCCCTCCTATACTGCAATAACTGAGGTGAAATCTTAGTGAAATTAGCTCCTTTATTGTCCTTAGAGTTGTTATCTTTAACCTCGTGTCTCCAAGCATTGTTATCCTTACTAGAAGATCTCCAAGGAACCTTATCCCCTACAGCCTTGACAGTAGGAGGCTGGTGAGAAATGTAATTAGAATTCCTCTTTTTATAAGCTACCTCAAGCTTCCTTTCCTGCCATAAAGCCAATTCCACAGCTCTGTGTAATGTTGTAGGACTTAACATCATAACTCCAGGCTGTAACTCCTCCTTTAAACCACTAATAAAACTAGAGATGTAATACTCTTCAGTTGGTTGAAGGTGCTTGGCAGTCAATAAAGTTCTAAGTTCATCAAATTCTTCCTGATAGGTTCTGACAGAAGACTTCTGTTGCAGTTTATTGAACTCAACTACTTCATCCCTAAGAGTAAGTGGAGTGAACCTCTGTACCAATAAAGAACAGAATTCATTCCATCCCATGGCACCTTTACCCTCTATAGTTAACTGATACCAAATTCTGGCATTACCAATCATATAGATCTCCACAGCTTGTGCCCTTTGATTGTCAGGAATCTGTTAATAATTGAAGAAAGTCTTACAGTTCCTCAACCACTCTCTAGCTCCTTCTCCATTAAAACTAGTTAATTCAATCTTAGCTTGATGCATTTCAGTACTTCTTCCCAATCTAAATCTCCAATAAAAAAATTATCTCCAGCCCCTAACTCTACCTGTTGCCTATCCTCATAACCATATTTATTAACAGCAGTTTGAGAATTGAGCTTAAGATCATGCAGAGTTGGCCGAGGTACATTATTATCTATGATTTTCTCATGAGCAGCATAATTTCCAGACAAAAATTTAGCAGCATCATGCATCACACATTTAGGATTGAGAATAATGTTCGCTCTTCTAGGCGGATCTACAGGCAAAGAAGCAGACGGTTGCATACCTAACACCGAAGGCGGCGCGGACTGACTGTAATCCACTGGTTGCTCCGGTGACGGCGATCCTGGTCGGCGTAGCAACGCGAACAGACTGTCGAAACGCTGTTGTGCTTGCAGTGCATCAGCATCTCTGAATTTCTGAGCTTGAATCCGATCTGCCTCACATTCAGACGCTCGATCCGTTTCCATGCGTTCCAACTTCGATCGGTTGTCCTTAATCAAAGCCTTCATCTCCTGTGACATAACTGTCAACTTCGCGTCCAAGTGTGCATCCACCGCACGCTCCATGATCGCTTCCCAGTCTTTTGGCGGTGCCATGAGCGATGATAGAGAACAATCTGATACCAATTGTCGTGAATCGACTTAGCCGGATCGGAAAAGTAACAATCCGAGAACTAAAAGAAACAACAAAATGTATTTCAATTGATAGAAAGAGGAGAGAGAATAAGAGTGGCTCTCAAAGAGCATTACAATCATGATCCTACAATCTGGATAATCCTAACAGACTAACATAATGGTGGTTTATAGCCTGTAGAATCCGATCAGCTGCCGCCGGTGAGGTCTTAACTGACATTGACCAGTCAGTTGACTGGTCTTAGCTCACTAACTGATTCTTAGCTCCCTTTTGGCATCCAAGTCCCTCCTTTTCTTTATTCTTTTAATATTTCCCCAAATCATGACAGAGTCTTATAGAGTCTCCTTCACTAAACGCTATGTATTGGGCTCGAAAATACACTTTAAACCCAATTCACCAATACCCCAATAAAAAGGTAATTCATACAGTTGGGTCGGGGCGTCTCAACGCCAGACCCCAAAGCCAGTGTATGCTCCGCTCCTGAACCCCGACTTGCTGACCGGGTAGCAAAACTCAATGCTAATTCACAGTAGCGGCTAATACGACAATCAACACATGTATCAACAAAATTGTGTATCAAATCATATATCTTGCAAATCGTGATCATTTCAGTTAACTGTAAATCAATCAAAGCACTAATAAGAACCTATATTTATCAGCCAATGTAAAAGCTCTCTCTAACATTAAAGTCTCTTGGTCATACTTATAAATTCACGAGAGGTGAACATGCAGTGTCCACACCTGATTGGAAGTACGAAAATGAGGATACTGGAATAGGTTTCCAAACTATTTTGCTTATGATCGAGGTATGAAAGTGACGTGATGGAGACATTCAATTACACAAAATAAGACGACGAACTGATCATCATCGTGAGGTTCATAGATTTTTCACTTGATTGTTAGATTGACCAGATATTATTATTAACGTCGAATTATATTAATCAAGAATAAATAGTCGACGGCTTTGACTGAAATTGTTACTACAAATTTAGAAGACTTGTCTTATATGTCGCATAGATCGTGTAAATTTTATCTAAAGTCGTCAAATTATACTTAATTCAACCGCTTTTTGCAATATATAATGTTGCAGTCACAACCATTCAGCCATTGCTCGTTGGTGGGTTTATAAAACTAATGTTTTACCAGGAAGTTGAAATTTACATGTACGGTATAGCAAGAGTAGGTTTGATTTATTAGTTTAGTCGGTAAAAGATACTATTGTGTATTTACATTTATATATTTATACCAGTCTAAAGAAAAGTCTTGTTTGCTGATTTTAAAATTGTTAGAGACAGTAATTTAACCACCGGTTTGCTAATCATGACTGTTTCTATATTAGTGACATAAAGAAAATAAATTACCATATTTTGATATAATAATTAAGCAAATGTAAATAGGAGCGAGAATGATCATGAGAGTTCATTAAAAAGATCGAAATTGGATCAATTAAATATCGGATCAACATCGTTCATTTAATAAATGAACCGATCATGATCAAAATTTTAAAATCGTTCATTAAATGTACGATCAACGATCATAAATATAAAAACTCGATCATAATCGTGAACCGATTGGTCAGTGATCGACGTCAATCGATAAAAAATAAAATTATATATTAATAACAATGGAAAATATATATTAATTTTAATCTTTTAACTGTATGTTTATTGTTTGTTGTGAACTTTCATTAATTTGATAATTTATGTGTTTTTTACTTCGTGATCATGATCGATCATTAATTATTGATCGAGCCGATCGTTATCGATCATTAATCATTTGATCGATTATCTGTAACGAGTCGATCACGATCATTTTAATTTTTAAATGATCCGATCATGATCATGAATTATTTGATTGGTTCGATCCTGATTAATCGTCATCACCTCAAATTTTAAACTATCCGATCATGAACCTATTGGTGATCGTGACCGGATCCACTCGTTATCGCCCATAAATATAAATTATACTTTGTATCAAACATCAGGGTTGAACCTTCAATAATATCATTTTCTGAAATCGAACCTTCAATACTAAAAGTAGTAATACTATATCTATCTTTTTTTGTTTTATGTGGCATGTTTTTATACAAAGATTTGATAAGTCGCCTGATTTTTAAAAATTGTATTTTAATTAACAAAATTTGATTATTCCTTACCTGATCGTTTTCGGTATAGATTACTCAACCACTTACTATATTCTTTCACTCATCATTTTGTACATCCATCACCTTCCGTACCACGATTTTCAATTTTAACATGAAAAATCAACTCTTCTAGATTTATATTCACTTTTATTTATATTCAGCCCTTAATTCCTAAATTAGCTGCCAGAGATCAAGGTAACTTCGCTCAAAATGTTGTAAGTTTCACATTCATGTATAAAAAGGGAGTTATAATTTGATTTGGTAAAATTTCATCAACTATTAATAATAGAAGTTTCACATTTTATGTATACAAAGAAACGTGTTACAAATCGGGACAGTAGAAGAAGAAGTATCGCATATAAATGTAATAATTCAGAAACCCCGAGATGAAATTTGACTTGAGTATTTTTACCATTTCCATTTACAATATATATATAGAGAGAGAGAGCTTTTCGTAACTCGTCAGTGTGTGCGTGATGATATTGTCTTTATGGCTTCCAGATGTTAGGAGGATTACAACTAAAAGCACAAAAATAAAAGATAAGCAAAAGTTCCTTTTCGTAGAACTAATAATCGGTCAACTGTATGTCAATGGTTGGTATGGTATGGCAAATTTTGTTCAATTACTACCAAGAATGAATGGGGAAATTGGATTAAAGAAATGAAACTGCTCTTTCAGTTCAATTTGAAAAGTCTAGGGTGAAGCATCGAGAAACATTACTATCAAGGTTTAAAACTATCAAAAATTTTACATCAGTATTAATGGATGTCTAGTATATGCGGTTGATCTCGACCGAGCTCATAAAGTGACTTGCAAAGCAGATCCCTATATATCAAGTATATGTGGTTGATTCGACCGACCTCACGAACTGACTTGCAAAACAGACTCCTGAATGATCAGGGGTACATATTCCAATGCTTAAATCAGTAACAACTTTAGAAAACAATAAGTACAAGAGCGTAGTATATGCAAGATAGATAGGAAGATTTATCAGACCTTTATTTATAGTACTATAATCCTTAGATTAATAGGGTTTGTAATTCGAGTGTGATTACAAAACTTATGGTAATAACAATTGTATTCACATAATTAAAGGAAGTGTATCCATATATCCAACTCGAAATGTACATAAGTCATATTTAGGCTATCCTTAAACCCACCTTCCATGTGTATCGAGTCTAAACCTTTCGGCCCATAAACATGGTCCGAACAAAATTCACGAGCACGAGCCATGAACTTATCAGTAGCCCAAAGGTAAATATTCGATATTCGAGATCTCATCTCGGGGAGCTCTCGAAGGCTCCAACTCGAGGGGTTTACCTCGGGGTATTAACTCGAGGCATCCTCTCGGACTGACCACTCGGGTTGACTTATTCAGATATCTAGCTTTATGTTGCATCATATTCTATCGTGACAACTGAGTTAAAAATCTCCTTCCAATATGAAAACCGAAAACACGTGTCACCTATGCATACAGTAAATGATTGCGGTTATTCCATTCAGCTGTCACTTCCATGGTTATTCCATTTTCAAAATTCACATTCCGACGGTGAGGAAACCACGAGGATCTAATCATCTCACTCTAAGAGATCACTCTCTAACAGTGATGCCGTTCCCCCGAAGCATATGGATACTTCGCTTAAGAATCCTCATTTGAACTGCATGAGAACCCTAAAACTAACACGTTCGAAGAGTTCTCACTCGAGCAACAAAAAATTTTAAGCCGCACTCTCCCCGTAGTCCTGACTCCAACACAATCTCTTGATTCGCAAGAATATTTATTTCGCTCGAGAGGTCCACCGCTCGAATAATGATGGTTCCGTAGTGGAATCTCGATGAATCTAGTGAGTATACCGAAACTGAAAGTTTGCTCGAAAGATATCCAAATGCACAAACGCCAAGTATCTGATACTCAGAACTTCTCGAATCTCAATCCTTGAACATGCATGTTGTATAATCCCTCGTCGTTATTTTCAACAAAATCAGTCGACGGGGGGAGGACAGAGATAGAGCGATATCGAGTAGATAGTTTGAGTACAGTAACAGGAGTGGTGCGAGACAAGAAGGAAAGTTTAAGGAAGAAGATAACAAGTAAGGATAAGATAGTAAGTAAGAAGAAATATAAAGGTAAGAAGAATGGAAGGAAATAAAATTTTTCATTACATTTTCGAGACCTGAACTATTACATCTTCGAACTCTACACTACCAGATTAATAGGGTTTGTAATTCGAGTGTGATTACAAAACTTATGGTAATTATAATTGTATTCACATAATTAAAGGAAGTGTATCCGTATATCCAACTTGAAATGTACATAAGCCATATTGAGGCTCTTAAACCCACCTTCCATGTGTATCGAGTCTAAACCTTTCGGCCCATAAACATGGTCCGAATGAAATTCACGAGCACAAGCCATGGACTTATCAGTAGCCCAAAGGTAAATATTCGATATTCGAGATCTCATCTCGGGGAGCTCTCGAAGGCTCCAACTCGAGGGGTTTACCTCGGGGTATTAACTCGAGACATCCTCTCGGACTGACCACTCGGGTTGACTTATTCAGATATCTAGCTTTATGTTGCATCATATTCCATCGTGACAACTGAGTTAAAAAATCTCCTTCCAATATGAAAAATGAAAACACGTGGCACCTATCACCTATCATACAATAAATGATTGCGGTTATTTCATTCAGCTGTCACTTCCATGGTTATTCCATTTTCAAAATTCACATTCCGACGGTGAGGAAACCACGAGGATCTAATCATCTCACTCGAAGAGATCACTCTCTAACAGTGATGCCATTCCCCCGAAGCATATGGATACTTCGCTTAAGAATCCTCATTTGAACTGCTAAAGAACCCTAAAACTAACACGTTCGAAGAGTTATCACTCGAGCAACAAAAAATTTTAAGTCGCACTCTCCCCGTAGTCCACACTCTGGCACAATAACTTGATTCGCAAGAATATTTCGCTCGAGAGGTCCACCGCTCGAATAATGATGGTTCCGTAGTAGAATCTCGATGAATCTAGTGAGTATACCGAAACCGAAAGTTTGCTCGAAAGATATCCAAATGCACAAACGCCAAGTATCTGATACTCAGAACTTCTCGAATCTCAATCCTTGAACATGCTGTATAATCCCTCGTCGTTATTTTCAACAAAATCAGCCGACGGGGGGAGGACAGAGATAGAGCGATATCGAGTAGTTTGAGTACAGTAACAGGAGTGGTGCGAGACAAGAAGGAAAGTTTAAGGAAGAAGATAACAAGTAAGGATAAGATAGTAAGTAAGAAGAAATATAAAGGCAAGAAGAATGGAAGGAAATAAATTTTTCATTACATTTTCGAGACCTGAACTATTACATCTTCGAACTCTACACTACCAGATTGGGAGCTAGCGCGTTACATTCAAGAAAAGTTGCTTCAAAAATTCCAGCTTTCTTGAGGGAGGAACGAAGAGGTTATGCCGGCAATCCTTGAAGATTGTTGAGCTAGAGGATGAATGGGAGCTATCCTCAAATCAAATCCAATCGACCGTCATCAGCTTTAGTTGACCAAATCAAGGCACACGGCTAACTGAAAGGGTATCGAAGGCTACAACAGGCAACATAACCACGCCTTCTTAGAGATCTCACCTCAATGGCATATGATGGAGTAAAAATCCAACGTGCCTATGATTAAGAGTCCCCAGAGGGATGGTGCACGTTTAGGAGATATTGCAGGCATAAAAAATGCAAACTCCGTCAACAAGGACCTTACGTGCCAGATAGCCAAGCGGCACCTCATAAATTGACCGAAATATTATTGTTCAGAGGTATGTCACCCAAGGAATAACGAGATCCCGGCCAAGGCAATGGAGAGTAAAAAGATACCCCCAAAAACTGTATGTAATAACCTTGTTTCCAGTGACAGATCTCTGACAGTCAACGCTGGATTCTTATAACCAGCGTCGGTGCTAGTGAAGGGCAATACTGACGGAAACCCACATAAAGCTTCCTAGACGGTAGGAGAGAAACATGACCAAGTGACCGGAACTGTTCGGAAAATATTACGGAGCTCAAAATGGGGATAAAGCTTTCATCTCTGGAATTCTGCTCTGAGGGATAAAGCAAAAGAGGAGGTTTCAGAAGAATTTCCGGAGACATTTTGTAAAATGTTGAAGAAATGGCCAGAAAATTTCCTATTATAGCCATCCCGTTGAGACGCAGTCAAAAGGTCAAATGTGTGAATAGACGCAACGCATCAATTAGTCAACAAGGGTGATAATTATGGTTGTCTTGGAAACCGGCGTGCATAGTTACCAAATCTGCTCAACTCCCCCACCATATCAACCGTTCGATCTACCCTAACCACAAGAAATGTGCACCCACATTAAACCAGCGCGGCAGCTTAACCGTGTAATCCACGAAGTATCGGAGAGGAATCTGAAGGACAACACTCGAACTCCTAATAGCGGACCAGCAAGCTCAACCGACGATTCCTTCGAACTTCTACAACATCCTGATGATTAACCATCCACTAAGTCATCATGCGGTCGACACAAGACGTTCTGAAAGGGAGTCTCGATCACACCGCGTCCACATGCGCAAGAGTTCCAGATCCACATCTGAAGAGAAGTTCACAATTCTAAGATTGTTTCCACAAGCAAGGTTTGAGAGTCACGCATCTTCACAGATGCACCTCGACCACTCTTTGGATCATCCAGGCTATTCATCAGTCACGATCGAACGCATGTATCATGTACTATGACAATCATTGATATCGCTCACTGCGAGGGAACAATTAAGGTCGTGATCAAGGAATTCGAGAGCAATCGATAATTTTAGCGAACGTGTGGGACATCACTCGATTCCTCTGGGCTATTGATGGTACTAGGTCTCCAAGACCAAGACCTGATCATTCCATGTTCAACTCGAACGCTTAGTATTCGACCCTCGAGGTCCACGTATGGTCCAAGAGTCCATATCTTGATGGATTTAGGGTTTAAGAATTACAACTACAATAGGTAATTATGTTAACTACGTAATTAGAAAAGGAAAAGATTTCAGACACAAGGCAAGTTCTCTTATTTTTCTATAATAATTCTACCGTCTGTAAGGTTATAAATACCAAGGTTGGGGTTAAAGAATTAGTATGCAAAGATAGCACACACAATTTATACAAACTTTCTCAAGTCTTACGCACCAATACTAACTTGAGCGTAGGAGAGTCTACTCCAAAAACCCCTCGGAGATATTGGAAGTGGTCGAAGATCAAACCCGAGAATACTCAATCATTTAGTTTACATTATTCTACTCTACACTTCTTGGATGGTGTTTCTTTTCTTCTCTCTATTTTTCTTTTTTAGATGTGTTTAACTGTAACTAGTTTACTGGAATTGATGGTATGCCCGAGTTTTGATCACTGCTGATGCATCTTCATTGAGTTCCATTCTTAAACCGTTTGTATGTTTCGGTTGTTCATTGCCCAATTTATCTTGAATTTAGTGTAAAGGGGAGTTAGTAGAAGATACAACTGCTGACTTCGGTCCTACACATAAAGGAGAGATTTTCAGTCTTTGAAGTGATGGACTTGTTTAATATATGAGGTTACCCTGATTTGATCACATATTGATACAATCAAATAGCTAAAATTTGTCAAATTTAAAATAACTAATCCACTAAAGCTAGTAATCCATAAATCCTCAATATCAACAAATCTTATTTTTGTCAACAAACCTAAACCATTTCAGCTCAGTCTCCAAAGAACACCTGGTTTCTGAAAATAGTAAACTCTTGAGTAGAAAACTCATATGATTATCATTTTCATTGATATAAAATTAGTAGAGCTAACGTCTAGAAGCAGTGCAATTGATGTTTCTAACTTTTGGATGGTTTCCATCATCTTTCCCCACGAAAAGTACATGAATCTGGAGAGTATTCTGTTTTCAGAAACTCTACAGCAGAAAAGTATACAAATCCAAACCTAACCAAAGGTTGCTTCCGAGAAGAAGATCAAAAGGATGTGCCGAATATCTCCACTGATTGCTTAGGTCCTGTCCAGTTCAACTTATTTGGTGTTGTGATGTGCTGATGAGTGTTGTGCTGTGCTGATGAGTGCTGAGCTGTGCTGATCAGTGTTGTGCTGTGCTGATCTTGTGCTGAATAGTATTGAAAATGTTGAATAGTGTTCATTTGAGTTGAAGAAAAAACACAATGTTTATTAGTTAAGAACAAAAAAATTCACTTAATTAATATTATTTTTACAAAACATAAAAATAATGTCCATTTAAAGTTTAAATGTGTTGAGCTGAATAGGTGCTGTACTAACCAGTGATGTGTTGTGCTGATGAGTGCTGTGCTGTGCTGATCAGTGTTGTGTTGTGCTGAAATGTGCTGCAATAAGTTGAACTGGACAGGGCTTTAATTGATTTCATGATAAGATGGACAAGAATTTGAGAATTTTCGCCTCTATTTTGAGAACACATGTGTACTGATGTTAACTAAATTGGGAACAATTGATTGTCATTTTTTCCAATGAATTTCTCGCATATGATCGATATCACTATTTAAGCACGTGATCTAATGTTGAGCTTCCACGAACCACACGTACATATGATTCTTCTATATAAGCCAAGCCACTGTTCTTGTTCTTGATCTTGAATGGGAAAATTCTTTTTCACAATTAAAATTCAAATTGTTGAAGCAGCGTATAAGTTGGTCCCTAAACATTATATATTAAATACTATTTTGTTCGGAGATTCTAGCCTATCTTAGTTGGTTATTACAAAAGGCTAATGATAAAATGTTTCAGTGGCTCTCTACTGAATTGAATTATAGTAACATCTAAAGTACTTATATATGAGAAGATTTCCTGAAATCTCTACTTGCCTAACCGTTTAGGAGAGTGTTTATACATTTTATCTAATTAAACGGTGTACGTTTCATTTGAATTGTACATTTCGTTACTTTAAATTTTTAAATTTTTATAAAAAAATTCTTGAATTTTTACATTAAAATATGTTTTACTATACCTTTATTTAAGATGATCAATGTTTTAACACAAAAATGTATCATTTGAGTTTATATACATAGTGGTAATTTCATAACATTTAGGAAAGTTGGCATTTCAAGAGAGTTTCCATTAATAGATGGGATCGATAAGACTAAATTTACTTTATTTTCATCAAATTATAATTTTACATAACTAAATTGAATTGAATTAAACGGGTGTAATGATAACCCCTAAAGAACATGATCTTTATTAGGTTTCATTTTGCGCTACCAAAACCTACATTAGTCTGATGTTGTTCGCTTTGATTCAAGCCCGCACAGCATTCATAATAAGGTTCATTCAAAAGATTTCGTCCCAATTGAATTGATAGGTACCACATATTCAATACATCTCTTCTAATATTTTTCCAATGTAGGACTTCATTTGCTACCCATCAGATTTCTTCACCTTAAAAGCTCACAGTTCCTCCAGAGGGGTTTGATTTGATTTGACATGACTGATGCCCACTGATTCCAACATACAAGCTAAGATTCATCAGGACTAAGAAAAATGTTTAGTTGATCTTATAATGATAAGAACACAAAAACAAATTTGTAGTGTCGTGGAATTACGTGGGTGCTCGCGTGATTCAAAAAGATGACATTGTAGATGTAGAGTGACATTCCACATACTAAGAAACAACCTGCAAATGACCAATTTCAGTTTCACGCCAAAAGATCCAGAAATTGACTATACTCTCAGCAGCATTACAAAGAAAAATATTGCCCAATCAATCAAGTGATGTGAATTTAAGCCTTCCACCATCCACAGTTTTTCTTCTTGTGGACCACCATTTCTGCCCTTCTTTCTATTTCATTCACAAGATTTTGCTTAAATTTTAGATCAAGATCATCAAGATATTCATTTCTCACATCTATTTGCAAAGAGCCAAAGACTACGTTATCAAGGGATCATGACAACAAGTGATGGGGTCATGACTCGAGCATATCAGTTTCTACACCACTTCCTCCATCGTGTCACCAATGCCAGAAGAAAAACAAGATGTAACATCACACAATTCAAAAAGGAAATGCTAACAACACTAATAGATATAACTCGGAGAAAGTTCTTAGCATCTTAGCTCAATAAACATACACCGGGGCCTAGAAGACCAAGACATACAAGAATGCTGCTGAACGGGGCAGCATTAATTCTAAAGACTTTTTGCTTTCAGACCAACAAAATTGTGATCCATCAGATGATCACGACATATGTATATCTATTTGACAAATGAAACATACGTGGCCATGACCAGAAGCATCCAAGGAAACAATAATACAGATGGTAGTGCAATTCCTCTCGACTAAAGACAGGTCAAAAACTAGCTAGGTGACGATAAAAAACGGAAGAAAAACTAGCATTTACACACCTGCCTGACATCATCATTGACATATTCATGCCTCAGCTGCAGTTACTTCTGGAAGAGTGGTGACGGATGCAACATCATCTCCTGAACCATCTTCCACTACAACTTCCGTGTCAGTCTCCTTGCTTTCTCCAGAGTGGATGAGCTTCTCCCTAAGTATCGCAAGATATCCATCCCGAACACTCTCATTTGCAGCAAAATACTCTTTCAAAGCTTCTTTGCCACGTATCGGGTTTTCTACGTCCTTCAAGTGGTAGAATCCACCACTTTTTACGATCAACTTGTGCTTCACAGCCAAATCAATGATCTCTGCTTCCCGACTAATACCTTTGCCGAATTCAAGCTCAAATTCTGCTTGTCTAAATGGAGGTGCATGCTTATTTTTCACAATCTTCACTAGAACTTGGCTCCCTATGGTCTGTAAGCAGTCAGAAAACACAGCAAAAGTGAAAAACACAACATTCTGACAAAAATCTACAGAATTGCAGAGAAACTAATCAAGAGTTTTAGAAAAACATGGATAAAGAAAATTAACCGCACCACTTCATCAAGTACTGTAACATAAGCATACCTTACAACCACACTACTATAGGTAAAGCATGATGAAAGTATTACCTCTTCACCCTTTTTCACAAGACCTATTCTTTTGATGTTTAGACGCATTGAAGCATAAAACTTCAAAGCATTTCCACCACAGGTGACCTCTGTCGGACCACCAAATCCAACAAGAGATAGTTTTGCCCTTACCTGAATAATACAATTCAAAAGGTTGAATTACTGGAAACGCAACTGTATTTTACAAAGACTTCACGCGTGAAATGTACTTCAAGACAAGTGCAAAAATATATAAATCCAAAAAATAAATTCCATAAGAAATTTTCACATGAAGTCGGATTGACTTTCACCCATTCTACTAATATTAGTATATTCAAATTTTAAATTTCAACAAGAGATGATTTTAAAGCTACTTTGAGATTTTACACAAACAAAATTGAGCTTTCCAGTACTTATGAGTATGAACCTTGATTAGACTGAAACAATACCTGATTAATAAAAATTAAGATAGTTTGAGACATGGACAAAGAATGACTCAATTTGCGAAGAGCTTGGCTCATGAGCCTAGCTTGCATTGCCATGTGAGCATCACCCATTTCACCATCAAGTTCACCTTTGGGGACAAGTGCAGCTACCTGAAAGACAATGATAAGGAATTCAAAACTCAGATAAAATAAATTCAATTCAAGTCAGGCAAAAATCATTTTGACTTACACTGTCCACAACAACAACATCAACTGAGCCACTTCTGATAAGCGTATCAACGAGACTAAGAGCCTGCTCACCACAGTCTGGTTGAGAAAGAAGTAAATTTTCGGTGTTAACTCCAATAGTCTTAGCAAGGGTGGGATCAAGGGCATGTTCAGCATCCACAAACACACAGTACCCTACAAGAGAAAAGAGAAGGGGGTTGAAAATACAACATAATACTGGCCATGTGAAACTTCAGATGTAACTGATATCCAACATAAATGCACATGCAATGAACACCTCTTGCTATGTCGAACTTTAATTTCACTCAAAATATAAGACTTTGCTCATGCCAAATACATGTCCGCAAACAGTGGAAACTGCATGGCAAGCAACGGAGTATGCTTAGGCTATTTCATTATTAAATTCAATTAGCATCATTATCTCAAGCAATCCTCTCACCATAACAAGACATGCTGTTGATGGACTATAGGATGATGCCACAAAAATTCACCATAGTCAGACAGGCATCAGTTTCTTAAACAATTTATAACTGTATGCTATAGTAAGCTTGTCCCAAAAACATATATAGAGCTCCAAATGCTGATTACAGTTCATATTTCTCATTGAATCTTAAATTATTAATATACTACAATGGGGAATGATAAAGATTCAACACCACAGCCTCGTTACCGAGAGAATCATTCACAAGTAAAATAGCTTCAAAACACAAGACTTCAAAAAAATTGTTTTAAATCCGGTCACCCAAACATTTCAGACTTAGAAAAATATAAATTATAACCAGAAGACTCACCTCCTTGTTTTTGGGCCTCAGCAATTACATGGAGAGCAAGAGTAGTTTTTCCTGAAGCTTCTGGACCATATATTTCAATAACTCTTCCCTGCGCCGAAAAATATAATTAGAAAGAGGAGATGAAGCCAAGATAATAAGACCACCTAGACACTATAAAATGTATTAAGGGGAAATGAGCTTTGGTGAAAAATAATTGCTGCTTCATTATCTATGTCTATTAAGAGAGCAGAAAGATACAAAATCTATATCACCTGTCCACAACTCTACATTTTGGAAAAACACTAAGTATAGGAGAGTTAGATCACAGATGAATAGCCACTTCCAAGGTAAAATAATTAAGCTAGAAATGTGAAACCATAGGCAGTCACACAAGACCTATCAGCAATATAGTATAATGTCATGCCAAAGCTTCATCTGAAATTAGGAAGAATAAATTGACTCACAAAAATCACTAAAACCCCTGGAGAAAGAGGGTAGGGGCATTCTAACCTTTGGAAGACCTCCTATTCCAAGTGCTATGTCCAGAGCAAAGGATCCAGTAGACACCACTGGAACTTGTTGAGTGGGACCAGAACGGCCCAGCCACATGATAGAGCCTTTTCCAAATGTTGATTTGATCTGATCTAGTGCTTGCTTGAGAGCTAAATCCTTCTTTGACAAGTGTTCATCACCTGAATCGCTCCCATTTGACTTGGATTTCTTTTTACCTGCAAAAACAATGAATCAAGTAATAACCAAAAAATAAAGTAACAACTAGAACAGAACTTTAGTAGGTTTAATCAAGCAGGAACATAATACGTCCATCTGATTCCAAAGAAGGTTAAGGGGGTCATAAAAGATAAAGACGCATTTATACACAAATTAAGAGTGACGTCGCAAAGAATACTGTATTCCCTGCTCCCAATCAATGGAGCCTGAGAGAATAGCCACCTTGAAAAACTCACACTTGCAGGTGTGCTCTAGGCACACAAATGATTATGTCCTATTAGAAACTAGTCTGCTACTGCTCATATGCTGCAGCACAATATACCCTAACTAATCCCTTTTCCATCAGGTTGAAAAATAACGAGAAAGTACTAGAGTCTGCTACTACTTAAATGGTGCAGCACAATATACCCTAACTAATCCCTTATCCGTCAGCTTGAAAAGTTACGAGTAAGCACTGGAGTCCACACAGTTCGAATTACATAAAAATAAACATCTGCAGAAACATTGAGCCTAAACTATCAGTAAAGTAGCACAAATTAAAAGAAAAAAAGTCATGTGTACCTTTAGATGAAAAGTAGCACAGCTGGGTAGATGCCCCAAAAATGCCATTCCTCAGACTCTGCAATACAAATATAGCATGAATAAGAAAATTATGCCAATGTTCTATAAGCACTAAGCAAGAAAAACTCCACAAACACAAACAATAGACAATAAACAAAAACGTACTTGACCCTGTTGTTGCGGAAATAGAGCCCTCCTCAAAGAAGAAGCATTTCTGAGTAGCCTTGCCATGAGAGGGCGCCCAGAACTAAAGCCCTTCAATTGGTGAACTTCAAAAACTGTCCCTCCAAAACCGCAAGAGATTTTTCTGTCAAGACATTGCTGAGATGTTTAAGGTTGTAAAGATTGAACCTTTATAAGAAGGGTTTGTATCAAGAGTCGGAATAAATGAAGAATTTGTTTAGGGTTTAACGAATTTTGAGAGTTTTCCCTCCTTTTTCAACCCCTCCTTTGCCCCTCGGAGACCAGTGCAAACTCGGATACCCGGAAATTCGGAATACTACAGTAAAATAAAAGGTAGAATTAATTAAATAATAAAGTATTCTTGTATCTCTTAAATTAGTTCCAGTTTACGTCCTCCATACCGGTGAGTTTTAAAAAAGTGTGCGCCATACACCTTGAATGAAATTGACTTATTTATTCAAACCATTAAAATGTCTAAAAAAATTATAACATTTAAATATAAGAAATATTCAAATATATTACTTTTGAACGTTTTAATTATATAGTTTAAAAAGTCAAATTTCACTCGATGGTAAACTGATATTTTTTCAAAACTCAAATATACATGGGTACATAGTCAAGTATGTTGGGTACAAAATCAATTACCCTTAGTTAAACTTTATTACTATTAGAGAATATATTGTGTGAATCTATTTGTATATTCTTGTTTATCTTTCTTGGATATTTAGTTAGATTAGTATATTCATTTTTCTTGCCGAACTCTGGTTTTAGGTCTATATATTGTAAACTTTTCAGTTGAATATAATCACAACTTCATATCTTACAATTACCCATTGGACATGTATGTGGCTACTTAAATTTTAGTTTGAAATTTATAGGTCTCGTTAAATTTATAAGTCCAACTTTCCTAACGTCTTATAAAATTTTTATACATTTTCACTTAAACATTGCACCTTTAAATTTGAATTGTACATTTTATGATAAAGCTTATAAAGTTTTATATTAAATAAATATCTTCCATTTTACATTAAAATATGTTTTACTCTATATAACTTAGCATGACTTTATTAAAGAAAATGTTGGAAATATTTATAATGGTAGTTACATAGCGATTAGAAAAGTGGAATTTTCGAAAAAACTTTGCCTAATTTAAAAGAATTGGTTTAGTTCTCAACTGAAATTCAAATATTTATCAAATGATTATTAAAACAATACTTATTTTGAGATATCTTAATAAATATATTATATCTCAATAATACTGACGCTTTCTTTTGATAATGTTTATAACCCGCGTTGTTGGCACCACATGAATTTCTTATTGGCTATTGATGGCCTATAACAATGCACCCATTAAAGATTCCAGCTGATTCACTGAACTAGAATATGTCGACCAAAGTAATAGCTCACATTCTGTAGTGATGAGTTCATGATTAACTGAAAATCGAACTAACGGGCATGGAGTTGCTGATTTAATCGCAATCCTATGTGTTGTTCGACGAGTGGACCGGACCTCCGAGGACTTAATATGAATCATACATGTCTTGTCAATACTTGCCCTGGGGTTGTGCGATTCCACGGGATCTTAAATTTCTCGGGGTCTCAAATCTTAATCTTTCAGTATTTAATAATGTGGTAAAGTCACTATTTTGGAAAAAAATAATGTGTATGTGTGATTAAATATATAGAAGATCACGGAGAATAATCTGATATAGCGATAAAATTTGGATCGCGTTAACGGTGATGTGGATAACGAAGGGAAAATATTTATTCTGGAGATTACTTTGGAAGGAATTATATGTTGTATATGGATTAATGAATTAAAATTTGTTAATTTTAATATTTTCCTTCATTATTTTGTAGTAATTAACATATTATTACTCTAATTCTCCTTAAAATTAAAAAATTGAATATTGTGTGTACTATTAATTTTTTCCTATGAGTGCAAAATATTATTTTAAGTATTCTCTTACTTTTAATAAGAATATTGAATTAAAGTATTTTACACGACTAATAATATATAATCATACAAATTATAATTTAATAATATAAATAATTTAGAACTACAATTTTATTTTTCACAGGGCCTCGGAAATCACAGGACGGCCTTGAGCCCTGTGCAAGGCTCATAGTTTTATTTTTTGACCCTCGTAATTTTTTGAAATAAAATTTTATCATAAATATACACTCTATAAATAAAATTACACTATTGATCCACATAAAAAAGGTCTTTCAGAAAATAAAAGGTTCAAATTCAAGAAAATAGCCCCTTTTAAAAATACTCATCATATTTTCAAATAAAACTTTAATATACATACATAATAATACTATAAAATAAAAAATTTTGACCCCTCTAAATTTCGGGCCGTGTGCGATCGCACACTCCGCACTGTCATATATCTGGCCCTGGCAGTGCCTCAAATTAAATTATACCGGCATTGAACCCCTCTATCAGTTTATACTCTTGTCTCTCCTGAAACATGGGCATTTCCATCTCCAACCATGCCATAATATCATCAATATTCTTTCTTGCCCTATAGCAATGCCTGGTTGCGAAGACCATGATCGTTGTGGCGATGTGGAAATTCCATATATGTTTGGAACGAGGGCAAGATGTTATCTCAACGATAACTTCTTCATCCAGTGTGTCAACTCATCCAAAACCATCGTTGGGAACACTTCAATAGTCCGAAATTTAGAAGGGTCTAAAAATTATTTTTCATACATATATTAAAATTTTATTTGAAAATGTGATTGAGTATTTTTAAAAGGGTCTATTTTCTTGAATTTGGATCTTTTAATTTTCTGAAATACCTTTTTTTTTGTGGATCACTAGTGTACATTTATCTATAGTGTGTATATTTAACGATAAAATTTGTTTCAAAAAATATGAGGGTCCAATATAAAAAATTTGCACAGGGTCCCAGATTAAATTAGACCGTCCTTGGATCTAAATTCCAATAAGAAATTTATCGGAGAAGAAGAAGTTGAGGAATGAGCAGGGGTTTGAGAATAAGAGGCCACAAGAATATTAATATTTTATTTGATATCATTCCCTAAAATTTTGTTTCTCTTTCTAAAGATTTAGGGAAGGAGAATTTCTTTCTCATCGAATCTCTAAAATGTACCACATGATAGAGAATCTCTTGGGTGTCAAAATCCCGATATTTGAGCAAATTTCTTATTATAAAGCATCTCTTGAAATTGCTAAATGTTGTATCTTTTTTTTATATGATTTATAGGTCATGCTTTGTTCTCAATCTGACTTTGAGATTGTGTTTCCATACAACCACATACATCATTTCTTTACTATAAAAAGGTAAACTTGATCTAAAAGACAAACATTTTTCCAAACACAATCGGTATTAAGTCCAACCAAATGATTTAGAAGAATGACAATAAGGATTACTACACCCTTTCTAGTTCAACATTGTGCTTGTCCAGTAGATCTTTTAACTCCTTCCTCCATCCTTGAATCAGTCTCTCTTGTTCAAGAATAAGTTTATTTTTAGTCTTCAATTCTTGTTGCATCTCCACAACATCCTTTCTAATGGTATCTGCTCTGGTAAGCTTATCCGCCCTCTGCAAACTAACAACATAGAGTTGAAGGTTCTTTGCGGCTTCCATAAAATCCCTTGCATGGCGCTCCACATCAACATGATGCGATAGTAGATGGGAGCGATCAACGTTAGGAAAGCAAGGAAGTAGCGCATTCTCCACCAATTCTACAAAGTGAATCATATCATCATTCAATGCAGAAGTAGGAACTGAAAAGTGTGAAACAAGTTGGTCAACCGGCCTGCTTCTTTGTTGCCATACCTAATTCTTAATTAAAAATGTTTACGGTTTATAAATTTACACTAGCATATTTGTAAGAAAATCAATTGGATATTTGAAAATTTGGCTTGATTGTGACAAGGGAATGAAAGAATATATACTATTTTATAATATGTCCTAAACAATGTCGAAGTGATGTCGCAGTTAATGTCAAATATGTAATGAACGAGACTATATTTATAGTTAAACTTTTAAGGTGAATAATTCCAGACCCTGAATGGATTGAGTTTAACAGCTCCTAAATCAATCTGAATGAGAAGTTTTGCATATATTATCTAACAAACCAAAACCCAATTCCATTAGTGCGTCTTCAATGGAGCTCCTTAAATCAACTTTTTTAAATAAGGAGTGCTTTTTATTTATTTTTTATCATTATTGATTTTTAAGGAGCATTTCTTATTAGGTAGCTACTCCTTACTTAAGGAGTGGTACCTAATTTAATGTGGCAAATTTTGAAGGTTTAATTTTGTTGTTATTAATTAATGATGTGTAAAACTTAAGATTCATATCATTGTTGTAATTGCTCCTTACTTAGATTTTACCAAAAGTGATGATGTGGAATTTAAAAAGTACTCCTTATTTTCTTACCATTGGAGATGTTTTTAGGACCCTAATCATTATTATTATTCTTAGAATACACAAGTGCATCTTCCAGTTCAGGCCATATCACGACCACATGTTAGATAATTGACGAAGTTGCTTCTTTTTTTAGCCTTATAAAAGAGGTGTATTAAAACTATGCAACCTTTGCATTTTTATTTTTATATAGAATATAAAATAAAAGTGTGTGTTCGTCCCTTGTAATATGTTATAGATCATTGAATATAAATTTGTAAAATAGGGAATAATTGCTGCTTGCACCTCGTGGAATTTTGGTGCTTCGTCTTTTTTTTTAAAAAAATATAAACCATCCAAAGATGGGGGAAATTTATTTGGCTCCCCTAACCATATGAAAATCACCAAAATATTAATTTTGGCTATAGTTATAAGAACTCACCACTAAATAAAGTGGGAGTCAAAAGAATAAAGGCATATTGGCTCAAGACACAGCCATGAAGCAAGATTGCTTCCAAAAATGGTGGAACCTATACATGAACTAAATAACTATAGAAAAACTAAGACTAACTTGAGAAAGAAAAATCCTAGAGCCTATTAGCAAATTGATTAACAAAACACAAAAGCGGCACTAGGAAGATCTTTCCATGTTGTCCAAAAATAGGCTGATAGGTTTGGAGTGGATTGTTATAGCATGTGAGCCTGGATTAAGTAGTTGGAGCTGTGAAGAGTTGGTGGCACCTTCCTTGTCATGTTTCCCTTTGGTAGTCTGGACTGTAACCTGCAGTGAGAGAGAAACAGACTTATGAGCGTAACAGCTGATCTAGGGAGGATGCTGTCTGAGAGATGGTGTTCTGAATCTGTCTAAATACAGTAAACCCCTAGCTTCCACTGGAATTTGTGAAAGTGACACAAATTGTTCACTTTGTTTAGATGCAGCAGCTACTTTTGCTAAACAGTCAGAAACTAAATTTCCTTCTCTGTGAATGAAATGCAATGGAATATGCAGGTGCTGATGGATGTCATCTACCAAGTTAAATTAATTCCAATGAGCAGTACTAGGATCATTAACCATTTTGACAACTTCTGCACAATCAGATTCAATGCTCATAACTTGGTAGTAAGACTCAGATACAGATAGGCCTAGACCAATTGCTAATATTTCAGCATGTAGAGAGGAAATTGCATGAGTGTATATGGATTTTGCAAAAATAAAATGACCATGCATGTCTCTGACTGTTACATTTACACCTGTGTCACTAGTACTTCTAATCCATGATGCATCAACATTGAATTTAAGCCCCTGGGATGGCTTTTTCCACTTAATAATAGCAATGATAGGTTTAGGTGGTTTGAGCCATTTTGGGAAGTAACCATTGGAAGCTAAGTCAATATCAAAGGGTGAACTTATATAGAAAGGTTTAGCTGCAAAGGAGTTAAACACCAAACATTTGACTTGCTGAATGATATGACTTATTCTGGGATTGACACCATCAAAAATATAATTATTCCTAGATTTCCACAGTTCCCAGCAGGTGAAAAGTACCACAGTGCGAATTAAAATAGAGTGAAATCTAGTAAAACCAGGTCTGGATAAGTAATAACTAATCTTGTTCCAGATGGTGCTAAAACCAGGGACTATTATATTAATAAATTGATTTATACTAGTCCAGACCTTAACTGCAATGTGGCAACTATTAAAGAAATGATCCAGAGTATCAGAGTGTTGACAGAAACAGCATTTGGAGCCAATATTGAACCCATAGAAAATAAGAACATTATCAAAAGGTAGTAGAGAGTTCATTACCTTCCACATGAAAATGGATATTTTCTTTGGAACTCTAGTGTCCCAAATTTTTTGTAAGGATACAGCATTTCCCCTTGTGTGTCTTAGCAGTCTGTATGTGGATTTGAAGGAGAAGCATCCTCTTTTTTCTGGCATCCAAATCAATTTATCTTCTTTGTGGACCTGTATATTTGATTCCTGTAGAAAATTGAGGAGAGCTTTATCCACTTCATTTTGGATTTTAGGAATAAATTGCTGCTTAATTTGTATGAATTGGGCTACTGTGCAATCCTCTGGGATATCTATGTGTAGAGGATTGAATATATCACTTATAGATCCTGAGCCAGTCCAATTAACATTCCAGAAACTACAAGCTCCATTGCCATGTATCACCCTTGTGTTTCTTTCTGCCACTGAGTTAATCTTACATATACGCTTCCAACAATGAGAAGTTTTAAATGACTCAGGTAAAGAGGCCAGAAATCTAGTCCAAGGAGCAGTGCCTACTTGAAATTTCCACCATAGTTTGACTGAGAAAGTCCTAACTATGGTAGGTATACTTCTAAAATTTAGGTCATTTTCTGAAATGGGGAAACACATGTCTTCCCATTTTTTCCATGTTTTCTTTGGCCTATTATCTACAGAGCCCCAAAAAATACAGAAATCCTTCTCCTAATCAGTTTGATGATATGCACAGTAGGCTCCATAACAGCAAATATAAGTTGAGGGATTGAGTATAAACATGCATTTATAAGTATCATTTTACCTCCCTGAGACAGCCATTTATCTTTCCAATTATTCAACCTCTTGTCAATCATTTCGATCAATGGTTGGAAAAAAACATTTTTAATCCTACCTGAGAAAATTGGGACACCTAATTGTTTAAAAGGAAACTGACCCTTTTTCATGCACAATATGACCCTAATTTCTCTGATGTTTGTAGAAGTAGCATACTTACTAGTGTAAAATTCACTTTTCTAATAATTTATTTTCTGTCCTGAGACAGATTCAAAAACTAAGAGAAAAGCTTTCATTTTAAGAAGATTAGACTTACTAGCAAGCATAAATATGATGGTATCATCAGCATTTGTGAGGTGAGAAATTTTTTCAGCTGCCATAGGGAGATTATAATATTGAAGACTCTCATTCTCATATATAAAAGCTAGACTTCTAGTAAAAGCCTCAGAAATATTAAGAGGACATGAGAGAGGGGATCACCTTGTTTGATACCTCTTGTGGCCCTAAAATTCCTATTGGAGCACCATTAATCAAAATTGAAAACCATGTCTGAGACAGATAACTACACAGTAAATGAATTTACCATGAAAGCCAAATTTGAGAAGGACACTTGATAAAAATTTCCAACAAACCCTGTCAAATGCCTTTCTCAGATCTAGTTTCAATATACAATTCGGGCTTCTACCCTATCTATCTATGAATCTGAGCATTTCTTTAACATACAACACATTATCAGCAATGTCCCTATTTTTAATAAAGGCAGTTTGATGTGGTGAAATTATTGTATGCATGATAGGCTTGCGTCTCTCCATTAAAATTTTTAAGAATATTTTGTTGGCAACAGTGGAGAGACTTATTGGCCTGAAGTCATTAAAAGATGAGGGAGTTTCTGATTTAGGAATGATAGCTATCCAGGTACTAGCAATGCCTTTGGGGATTTATGAGCTAGATAAAAAATCATTGGCAGCATGCAATAGATCTGTGTGAAGTCCCGTGTTTTAATGTAAAAATTTGGTGTAAAACCATCAGGGCATGGACTGCTTTGTTTGTTTAAAGAAAAAACAACTTGTTTCAGCTCAACTAATGACACTGGTTTGATCAGCTCTAAATTATCTTCATATGTAATGAGTTTAGGGATCTGAGCTAAAAAGTGTGAGTAAAATTCTGTGTGTTCTGGATCCTTGTCACCAGTGAGGAGGTCAGAGAAAAAAGCCTTAGCCTCTCCCTCTATTTCAGACACCTCTTCCAGCCACTCCCCAGAAGAATTCTGAATTTTAGTAATTGAGAGCCTACTGTTCCTTTCCCTAACTGAGTTATGAAAATATTTTGAGTTATCATCACCATCTTTCAGCCATTTAAATTTGGCCTTATACTTGAAAAAATATCTCTTTTCTTTAATTACTCTTGCCAACTCAGTTTTAGCTTGTCTTAACTTGATCAATTCTATTTCACATTGATTAGAGTCATAAGCAATTTCCTGGAGTCTGAGTATTTCTTCAGCATCTATAACATTCTGATGAATGTTACCAAATACTTCTTTGTTCCAAAGTTTAAGACTCTTTTTGAGTCTAAGCAGTTTTAACTGAAATTTAAGCATGCCAGACTCATGAATGTTAGCTGTCCAACTATCCTCTATTACCTGCAAAAAAAGACTATCTTCTGAACCATGTATTTATAAATCTAAAAGGCCTTGGTGATGATTTTAATTGACTACCAACACATAAAAGCATAGGACAATGATCACTGGTTTCTTTATTCATCACTAGGATAGAAGAGTTAGGAAATTTAACTTTCCACTGTGGAGTACATAAACATCTATCTAATCTCTTAATAGTAGGAGTTTTATCTCTACCATTCTGATTGAGATCAAATTGATTTTTATATCTTCCATTTGTCCAAGTAAAAGAATTTCCCACTGTGTTTATATGTTCTAATGGCATGCTGTCAATGAACTCAGAGAATTCTCTAATGCTTCTTAGGTTAGGAGTAGACATTCCTTTATATTCATTAATTGAAGCAATAGTATTGAAATCCCCTATAAAAATAGTTTCTGGAAAAGATATTTTTGCTAAATCTACCACAAATCTTCCCTTTCCTTTCTAGTTCTCAGGACATAAACAAAAACTGACTCCATATTGGCATTCAGTTTAAGGGTATGAATTGAGACATGTAGAAATTGGGGATTCTCCTGGATTAGACTGATCTGTAAGCTATCATTCCACATAAGTCAGGTTCTCTCATTTTGAGCAGCAATACAGATATGGAATTTTAGAGCAGAAGCAAAATCAACAAATTTATATGATTGATGCACAGGTTCAATAATGCACAGCAGTTCAAATTTGTGAATTAAAGTAAGTTCTTCCAGTCTCTCAATAGATGAATTCATACCCCTAATGTTCCAAACCATGAATTTTATTTTTTGGGTTTTATCAATCATTAGAAAGAGATGGGAAGCCTTTTGTAGCTGAGCCAGATATGATCTGGTTCAGTTTTGTGAAATAAGTTTTCAGTTTGATTGCGGAATTAGTTTTTGCTAGCAATCTTGAGGACTGTCTTACCTGAGTTGTGCTCACCTGAGTTTTGTTTTTAGTTTTAGGTTGAGGCACATGAGAGCATTCATTTAGCAGGAATCCTGGCTAACTTGATTATCTGAGCATTAATCTTCAAATTGAGTTGGAGGAGGTTCAGCTTCTGCCTCAAGCTGTGTGTCCTCGTCAAGGTCTGACTCCAGTGTAAGTTGTGTTAGTGGCAGGAACCTATTAGCCCTGTTCTTAGCCTGAGAAAAAAAGGTAACTTGATCAGTAGATAAATGAAAATTATCCATCCTTTGGCTTCTGATGGGTTGGGTGATGATAGGTCATCCTTAGCATATCTGGGAGCTCTTGGTATAATCTTAGCCTTAGGCCTCCATTCCAGTCTCTGTGGCTCAGGTTCCTTTATCAGCATATCAGCTTTGGAGGTGATTTGAGTATCAAGTGGATCATCTGGAATAAGGATTGTGTCTACAACTGGAGTACTAGTGGGTTCTTTGCCATTCCTGACTTGTTGAGCAGCTATAATTCTGGCCTTTTCATTAGCTGTCACACCAGAAGATTCTGCTGATGGAGATTGAGTGAGAGGTGCTATGACAGCAAGATGGGATTTGTTTGGCTTTGGTTCAGAAGGTTTCAGTGGGATAGGGTTGTGCTTGGCTGGGAAGGAGGGTTTATTGTGAGGACTAGATTTTTGGTATTGTGGCTGTTATGGCCATAAGGGAGGTGAGGCTGGTGTCTTTTTTGCTGCTGGTTCCAGCCATTTGTATCATGAGGGTGGGCTGACCTACATTCCTCTAGAGTGTGGCCTAACTTTCTACAATGGGAGCAATACACATGCAGCTGTTCATACTCTATTTCAAGATCTGCAGTGAATCCAACCATTCCTATGGTAATCTCAGTATGGAACTTTTTCTGCAAATCGATTTCAACACAAAGTTTCACTGCAGAAGGCCTAATAAGAGAGGCAGTAGCTAAATCCATTTTTATAAAATTACCAATCCTATTCCCTATGAATTCAAGCATGGCAGTATTGTAGAAAAAGATTGGCACATATTGGATTGTAACTCATATAGGCACAATGGAGGACTCTGTACCCGGAGTGAAATCGGTGGTCAACTTCGATACCTTCATAGGGAAGCCCTTCAGGTTCCATAGCCCCTTAAGCCAGCAGCGGTTGTAGTCCTCATGGTCTTGGAATCTAATGATGATATGCCTGTAATCCATTGATCCAATCTGGAAGCTCGATGAAAATCCGATGGACTTAAAGGCCTCGTTCAGAGTGTCCATTGCTGGCTTGCCTCGTTCGAATTTGCCAATCAAGGTGTTCTGATAATGTACGGCCAGTTTTGAAGCTTGCTCCGACGACACTATACATGCAATTTTGCCCTTGTGTGTCGCCAATTGAAGTGATATCTGGGTTGGATGTGAGAGTTTCAGATAGAGGGGGAGGTCTAGCGGTAAGGGTTTGAAGAAAGGAGCAATTTGGGGGGTTGCCGCCGCGTTGCTGCGGCGGCGCCGCCATGGAGGTTACCGTTATTATACCGTTATCAGCAAAAAACAGTGCACAGAAAGTTGAAAAAGGGGGAACATAGGTTGGGAGTTGTGTCAGCAGTTAATTGGGTTTTAGAGAGAAGGAGCGAATGCTAGAGAGAGAAAGTGATGGCGATGAAACATGTGATGGTGCTTCGTCGTTTACTCGTTCTAAGCTACATGTATATCTTTATTATTATTTTTTTTTTAAACAAGCTAAACAAGTGTATCTAAAGTGTACTTCAATGTTCCCTCCAGCTTATTTAAAAATAATTTAGTTCAATTTAATTACGATAAAATTTTCTCAGTATGTAAATTTAATCATAATAAGACTATTTCCAAAACAATATCCAGCTCTTAAGATTCAAGACCAACATGATTAGCATATTTGAGTTATTATATACGTTCATTTATAAAAATGGTTTTTAAATATTTAAGAAAATGTAAACAATAATGACACATGATCTATATAAATTCACTCTTAATACATGCCATATGAAAATGTGTTCCTCCTCAGAGAAGAGAGAGAGACCTGAGGAAGAAAATGCAACAATAGTGACTAAAACTCTACTAAATACGCTATACTTCTAAGTCCCAATTTCAGCTCCAAAGACCCATCTTAGCTATTACCAAACCATAAAGAAGAAGAAAAAAAGAATACAAAGGACACCATTGATCTTAGGCGAAATGATTTCTAAAGTTGTTTTTCAAATCGGGTCTACAATAACCCATGCATAACACACAAAATTGACGCAGTTACCCTTGTCTTCCCAACACTCCATAACCAGACATTCAATACTGCACAAACTTCCATGACATCACTACTTGAAGGAACTACTGTTGCTTGCACTCTGGAGGCCTCTCACCCTGTGGACCATCAGCAGCAGCTGGTCCTCTTCCACCCTTCTGCAGTTTAAAAGTCATGTAAATCATCATCAAAATGGTGCACAAGATACCTTCAAATTTTAACCTAATTAACCCAAACATCAGAAGTTGATTTGACAATTTAACACTACCTTCTTCCTACTCTTGTTCTGATCTTCCTCCTCTTCATCATCCTCATCCTCTTCCTCGTCCTCCTCTTCTTCATCTTCATCGATATCATCCTCATCATCATCATCGTCTTCATCATCGTCATCCATTTCAGCAAACTCATCAGGCTCAGCAGCTTCCCCAGTGAACCATGAAACTGCATGAGGAATAATCTTATCCCGAATGGTGGAACTGCATAAGATAGTAGTAATTATTAATGGAGCTTGAAACATGGAAGAATCAGTGAGTTGTGTTAAGATCAGATACTCACCCAATGTCATAATCTTGTTCCATCAAGTTCTGCAGCTCCTCAGCCTGTTTGGAAAATAAAATTAATATAAATCAAAATAAGACAAGGTTGACTCCCTCAAAAAACAATGATGAATACTTACAGCATCTTCATCAATATCTTCATCATCTTCAGGAACTTGTGGTGGACTAAAGAAGTTGAAGAAGCTCTCACACTGCTCAGTTTTAGTGATTGGCTTGGTATTCTTGGATCCCTTCTTAGTTTTCTTTTTCAGGATTTTCTGAGTCAGACACTTTCCAGGGTACCACTCGATTTCCGTACTGATGAGAAAAACGGGTTAGCTTCCACATACAACTTGAAAATAATTATTGAGAGCTATCAGATTCCAACTTACCCAATTGCCTTCTCCAAAATAGGTTCATCCTCATCAATCATGTGATAGATTTTTGTCAATACAGAGTTCTTGAAGAAAGGATTGGTATCAAAGAAGAACTCCAGCTTGAAACCCTTGGGATTTTCAACCCTAGACCACTTTATATCTTTCAGATATTTGAGAGCTCCCTCATCACGCTCATTAATCTGAGTGAAAGGCCCAACAGGTCAAAAGATGAAACAATTGGAACAAAACAATGGAAAAATAATAGGGTATACTTTGCTACTAACCTCTTCAATTAGAACCTCATTGTTCTTCATTGCAGTAAGCCAGAAATTAGGGACTCCTTTCTCTGCATTACAATGTGTCACATGAAATACTATAACAGACAGCTACATTAGATTGATCAAGACAGCTTTGAATTTACCTTCTTCAGCTTCACCCTCTTTAGGAGTTGATTCATTAGCTTCAGTTTTGGCATCACCAACCTCAACATTCCCATTCACAATATCGAACCGCTGAATGTACACAAGATAACCACCATAAGTATCATCATATGCCAAATTAAGATGTTAAGAAATCCACCGGACCATGTACCTTAGCATACAGAGGTTGATACAGCTTCTGGTACTTGGCTTCAAGAGCTGCTCTTTCCTCAAAGAACTTCTCCTCCAATTCATCATGACTACTCTGAAAATTTCAATTAAAATGAATACATCAAAAATATATTCAAGTCATAGGGCAGCAAAGCACTGGCAAAACATAAACTCGATGACTCCAGACAAACTTTACCCAATAGATATCAGTTAGCCAAATACTAATTACAGATAACATCAGCGCATGAGCAAGTGTGACAACTAGATTTTTCACATTGAAAGACACCAAATAGCATGGTTAACTTGCAAATATACAGATAAAACTTTACTTTGAAGAATATAGTCAACAAATACAAAGCAGCATACACTAGAAAATCAAGGACATATACATCTTACAAGACTGATAGAATCATAACAGATTTTCTTAGGGAATCAAGCCACAAGTAGAGCACATGTACAATAGAAGGCAAAGACACAAGCATTCTACCAATGTATTAAGCAGAGACCGTTAAAATCAATCTATACATAAACCAAAAATACGTATAAACCAGGACAAAATAAAAGCATGCACATGACAGATCACAATGACCGAGCTATTTTCCAACTTTCATACATTATAATCAGACTAAGCATCATTAGAATCACACGAAAAGCATAAAGCAAAAACACTAAAAAGTACCTGAATCTCCCTGAGAGCTTCAACACGCTTCCTGACAGCAGGGGTCAAGCTTTCAAGCACGTCGGAATGCTTCCCAGTAAGATCCTGAAGCTTGTTCTGCACAACAAACAAAACCCAGTTAAACAACAACAACAAAAACCGGACAACACACAAACAACAGCCTACACCGAACAACAACACTTACTTTGAGAGCCGTGACGAGGTCGGCCCTATCCTCAGCATTCAGAGCTGCAGAACAAAACCAAAACAATCGAGCACAAACAATCAGAAAAGGCACCCAAAAAACCTTTTATCTTTCTGCTACAGCGATAAGGCTCAAGGATTTACCAGAGGTGAGATCGGAGACGTCGAAGTTGTCCTTGGCGCCGGCCATTTTTGGTGCGTGACTGTGTGTATGGAGCGCGGAGGAGAGAAACCCTAGAAGTGGATGGAGGTGCTGAGGAGGAGAGAAAGGGGTAGGGGTTTTGATGTGCTTTTATACTGTGTCTATGGCTAAGGAAAATGGTTCGACCTGCGGCTCGGGTCGGGTCGGGTTGACTCGGGTCCACTTTTTCTGCTTTCGTTTTTCAAATGGGCTCTCTCTAGATGATGATTATTATTTTGGGTAGGTGAATTATTAATTTTGTTTAGTCCTTTGGTTCTGGAATTTCTTTTTTGGGTTCATTGATTTTGGTTTTGTTGATCTCATTCCATTTTTGTTTTAATAACATCTCATTTTACCATTTCAATGTTTACTACTTGAAATAGACCTGCTTTAACTAAGGGTACAACAGTTAATTAAACGAGGTTAATAACTAAATGGATTTCAAATGAATGGCGAATCATGGGATTGATCTTTTTTTGATTGTTGTTATGATTATTAAGTGCATTCAATCAATTTGTTTTCCTTAGTTAGGCCTTACTTGTTGTAGATAAGGAATCCTTACTTGGGCTCTATTTTTCTCTTATAAGTTGTTCAGTCTAATTTAATTTACCTCAACATTCATTAAACATTGTACTTTAACATTGTGGTAAGAGATAGTATTCACAGCAGACTTACTCTGAATAGAGTAGTACAATTACTCTTCGATTACGAATGTCAAAAATTACTCTTCATCTAATGGTAAACAAGGCCCTGTCAAGTTCAGCTGAACTGAAATTCACTTAACTGAAATTCGCCGAAGTCTGCTGAAATTCGCTGAAATCTGCTGAAGTTCGCTGAAGTCCGCTGAAATTCGCTGAAGTCTGCTGAAATCCGCTGAAGTTCGCTGAATTCTGCTGAAATTCGCTGAAATCTGCTAAAATTTGCTGAAGTGTGTTGAAATTAACTACAAAATGTTATAATAATAATAATAATAAAAATAAATAATAATAAATAATAATAATAATAATAATAATATTATTATTAATTTGAGTTCAAACATTCAACATCAAATTTGATCAAATAATAAAGATTTTAAAGTAATTATTTTATTTGTACAATGGTTTTTCAAAAATGACACATATCATACAAATCATAAAATGAAATACGTTGTTTCGCAGTAATTATTTGATCAAATAATAAATATTTCGCAATAATTATTTTATTTGTTAATGGACATATTCGTAATCAGGGCCTGTTTAATACGCCTGAACTGAGCTGAACTGAACTGAATCGAATATATATTGCACCAAATCAAATGGAAATCTCTATCTAATGGTAGAGAAACAGAAATTCAAGAACAGAAAATTGAACTGAATTGAACTACACTTAACTAAATTAAACTACATTTAATTGAAATGAACTGAATTGAACTTCATTTAACAAAAATGAACTGAATTTTCAATATAAACTTAAAATCGTCAAATTATATTTTCGGGGAACTGAATTGAAATAAATTACAAGTTCTCTGAATTAGATTGAACTGGACTGAATCATTAACATGTATTTTGTTTTAATTTTAATTAAAGTATAATGTACTGAACTGAAACTACTGAACTGAAATGAACAGAACTAAAATGAACTGAAATGAAAAATAATGAACAGAATTGAAAATATTCTATTAAGTTGTACTAAACAGGCCCTTATTGTTAAATTTGTTAATTTTGAGTATAAATTAGAACTATTAAAAATAACTTTATTTGATAAATTAAAACAAAATACATTGAAGAAACATTTTTTCTCAATTAACTTCATTTTATAAATCAAAACAAAAGGATTTCATTGACATTTTTGAATTGTAGAAAATTTTATTTTAAAACAATTTAGTGAAAATAGGGAATTTTTTTAATGTAGCTGAAATCTGCTGAAGTCCGCTGAACTCCGCTGAACCCAACTGAAATCCGCTGAAGCCCGCTGAAGCCAGCTGAAGTCCGCTGAAGTCTGCTGAAATCCGCTGAAGTCTGCTTAACTTAACTGAAATGTGCAGAATTTAAGCTGAACTTGACAGGGCCCAAATTGCTAGTTGATTGATTGACTGTACGTTCGAGTATGATGCACACACTGCACTAATATCGGTTGTAAGCTGTAACATGACGTGTTTGGCGCTCACAATTCACGCTGCATATGAAAGAAATTATCAAGCAATTTTAGGCAAAATAACTAATCGCAAACAACCATCATATTCCATTTTTCAGCTTCACTGGAGAAAGTAGAAATATGGCATGCTTATTCATCTTTTAAGAAATAGGGGTTTTGACCAAATATCACATATTACATGATAAAGAATCTCAATTTATATTCACATATAACAATTTTTACTTAACATTGTACTTTATAAAAATTATGGGAAGGAGAAACATAAAAACTAAGTGAAATGATGGGCTTGTATTAATAACATTTCAAAGTTTAATTTTCTTACAACACACTCTTTAAAATGGCAGTAGGATCAAGAAAGATAAAATGAATAGATGTATCCTTTTTCGAAAAAAAGTGGATGTAGTATATCAATTTGAAAAAGAAAAAGTATTGATTGATAATTGAAAGTGTACAAATTCCACCAAATATGAAAATTGTGCCAATGTTAAAAATGATCTCAAATAGAAAAAATGAGAACGTACATCAATTATCCCAAATACTTAGTTACTTACCATATAATAGTTTAAGTAACTCTAATTCATTTTGTTTTCATTGTAATTTGTACAAGTAACACTTCAACCTGTTATCAAAACAAAAAAACAAACATTTCAACCTAATTCTTGCACTACTTTTTATTATATATTGAAAATTTATAATTAATTATTTTCAAACTCAATAGTGCGATGAGTTTTTTATTATTATACTGAGATAAAAAATAGTTTCATTTTGTCTTCAAAAAAAAAAAGTTTCATTTTGAGAATAAAAGGTTACAAAAGCTGCTACCAGTTGTAACCAGCTAGCAAAACACAGGATCCTGTCTGGGTGTATGAAAACAAATATTTGTTGGCAGCCAAAATATATTTGATTTTCATCATATCAAATCCAAGGAGGCTGTTCAGAGCTGTTCACATTACTAGCAAAATATTGCTCAAAAGCGATATAACAGAAGTCAAGAAAAGAAAACACCCTCTAGGGTTAAGAAACATATGAACCAATACACATTTGTGTAGATTCACAATTTAAGCACTGATGGCACCGTCAAATTCAGGTTCAACCTTTGAGGCGGGTGTTAAAAACCGTCCTGTCATAGGATCCACGGGGCGTGTGTCCCTCGGTCCTCCTTTTCTTCCCATCACGGTCATAGGTGGAGGGGGCAGGAGCCCCGATCTAAAAAGAAGACGCTCAACTGGCTCTGAAGGCTGTGCACCTACCGATAGCCAATACCTGTTGAAATCGAACATGTTCGCTTAGGTTTATAGGTTGAGAATTTAAAACAGTAAAAGGTGGCCACTAAAGTATCTAGCATGAATAAAAAAGAACCTAATCTTCTACAAACAGCTAACAAGCTGCCAATCCCAGATTACAAAAGCATTCACCAAGCAAATATTGCTTGCCAAGCAGTTCAAATTGAACAAGTTTGCAGTTTTTTATTCTTTTTAGAAACAGGCAAAATTTTGATTGTGTTCGTTAGAGTTTCAGACTTCATAATATATACTACGGCGACTCTTTAAGGGAATCCTATATCTCATTGACACGACTCTACACGAATTCAGAACTGATTGAAAGAAATTATCGCAGGATTGGATTTTGAATTTAAAAAAAAAATCAAGAAGAAATAAAACATAATCACGATAATAACAAGACATGACAAATACTTAGTTGCTATTCAAAGCCATTAAACACTGATGATTCAGAGATTACAAACTGAGAATTCACAAAAGTTAGAGAGATGGTTTAAACATGCAGCATCTTGATAAAAAAAAAAGTACCATAACTCTACAAACCAGCTAGCAAGGTGCCACTGAATTCTACTTGGCAAAAAAAAAAAACCATTGCCTATGCGAGGGTTATATTTATAGGTAGTAAAAATCACGAGGCCTTTATTTGGATCTGTCCAGTACTTTTAAGGGAGTAGTTTAAACAGTGTCAAACTGCCATGGAAATAACAGAGATAGCATCTGTAAACCAGTGAAGAGGAACTGGAAATCTTACATCTCATTGACACGCCTATCAACCTTTAGTACTAGCTAATGCTCTTAGGCTAACCACTCTTACCCCTAGAAAGATTTTACATCCATATTCTCTTTTACTTCTTTTAAGTCGAGGCTTAGCCTTAGCTTTAAAATATAAAAAAGTCAGGGCTTAATCTATGCTGCGCATCTTATCAGAAGTATAACTTAGTCCTTAAATTGGCAGCAAATTGCAGAACCTTGAAAAAAATACACCTTTGAAATCTGAAACTATGAATGAGAACATGCCGAAAAAGGTACCACAAAGGAATGTTAAAAAACTTTCTAAATCATCTCAAAATTACTTACTGACAAATCAAATGCAGTACTCTAATACATTAACAGCAACATGGTTCATTATATGAGAGAATTTTATCAGCAGAAACACACCGCACACCTCATGAAACAGTAGTACTATCCCTAAAGCAGTAGCAACAATATAAAGGATTCATAGCCATTAAACACTGATTAGTTCAGAAATTATAAGTTGATAATTCACAAAAGTTAGAGAGATGGTTTATACATGCATCATGATCTTGAAAGAATAAAACAGAAACAGGTCTTTACAAAATGACTAGCTAAGGTGCCATTGTATTCTATTTGGCAAATTAATCATCGCCTATGTGAGGGATATATCCATAGTTAGCGGGCCTTGTATGTGAGGGTTACTTATTGTTTTCCAAAACCAAGACAAAATTATCATTGCGTTCGTTAGAGTTATATTACAGGGTAATCAAAATCCTGAGGCATCTGTTCATCACTTCTAAGGGATAACATCAAAGTGCCATGGCGATAACAGAGACAGCCTCTGTAAAACAGTAAAAATAAAACTGGAAATCTATATGTCATTGACATGACTCTTCATGAATTCAGCATTAAAAGACATCATCGTACAACTGCTGATTGGGTTTTAAATTTAAAACCAAAATCAAGAAGCAATAAACCTTAATCACTATGATGTTATAATCTATTGAATATTATTTACAAAATACTTGGTCGCTATCCCTACAGCAGAGCGACAAAATGAAGGACTCACAGCCCTTAAAACTGATTAATTCAGAGATATTATAAGTTGAGAATTTACAAATGTTAGAGAGATGGTTTATACATGCAACATGTTGAAAGAATAATAAAGAACTAGGTCTCTACCAAGGTGCCATTGAATTCTATTTGGCAAAACATCATCGCTTATGTGATGGCTATAACTGATATTAATAGTTATCGAAAATCACAAGGCCTAATTTGGATCTGTCCAGTACTTCTAAATCTAAGGGAGCAGTTTAACACATGTAAAACAGTGAAAAAGAACTGGAAATCCTATATCATGCCTATCAAACTTAGGTACTTGAATATCAAAGATATAGTATCATGTGCTAGCCAGCTTTCTTCATCTATTCCCTCACCCTTAGAAAATATTCTGAATCCATATCCTTATATACTTCTGTTAGCTCATGGCTTGGCTTAGCTTCAAAATATAGTAATATACAAAACTCAGGGCTTAATCCGTTGTCAATCAAACTATAGAACTTGCTGCATCTTATCAGAAGAATAACTTAGTTCTTAAATTGGAAGCAAACTGCAGAACATTCAGAAGTAGCCTAGCAAATTTGAAAAAACACGGAGAAACTGTTCAACTCTAATATCAATGGTGCACCAACCAACAGCAGCAATACATCTATGAAAATTTACGAAGGGAACCACAAAGGAATGTTAAAAACTTTTATTTCATGTCAAAATCACTTGCTGATCAATCAAATTTAGTACTCTAATATACATAACAGAAAGACGGTTCATCATTGTCCTATGGCTATGAGCCTACGAAGATCATTTCAACAGAAACACACCGCACACCTAATTTATATTTACAAAAGCTAAACAAAATCGCTGCAGACAAACGTAAAATACTTATAAACAAGCTTAAGGTAGAACGATCAAAAAACCACACTTACTTGACTCTATCAAAGTTAAGTCCCATCCTCTTCTGCCCATCCTGACCTGCACAAGGCAACAGCATTCCCGTGATCACCATCAATTCTTTCACATGAGAATTAAAACATGCAATGCAGTGGTTTCATTACTTTCACATCATCACCAGACTCCAGACATAACAATGAAACTCTATTCTGAAAACAACAACGAGCCTAAATATGAAAATTCACGAAAACCCAAAAGTGGAAACTGTGCAAATAACCAGGTTGGATTTGGATTTTGGATGTTACCAGGAAGCGGGTTGTAGTAGCCGAGGACTTCCAAATGCTTGCCGTCGCGAGGAGATCGGCTGTCGGCGGCCATCACACGGTAGAAGGGCTTGTTCTTACATCCAAACCTCGACAACCTTAGCCTCACCACCATCTTCCTCGTCCAAATTTTAGTCTGCAAATTCTTTCTGGACAAACTAGTGACGGAAAAGAGAAAAGGGTTTTTGTCCCCAGCCAAAATATATGTCCCTCGACTCCTCCCAAATTTAAACCTTTTCACTCCTAAGTTTTTTGTTTATTTTTTGTTTCTCCTTTCTCGGCAACCTGGAGAATCCATTTGAATCATCGGCTCCGAGGAAGATTACATCAAATTGAGAATGATGAAGAGTTCGGAATTGGGTGTAACGAACCCTACCGGAATTTTTCCCCGGAGGCCGCTCCGGAGCCAAACCTATAACATTCTTGTCAGAGTTCTGCACTGCTGCGATGCTCTTCAAGCTGCTTCCTCCGACACCAGAAACCAACAAGGTGTGTGCTACTTTATGATTCTCCTTTTCTCAAATTCATTGCATTAATATTATGTTTTGCTGATTTCTGTAACTGAATGAAAGAGAGAATGATTATGTTTTTATTTTCTTGAATTTTAAGGCGAAGGTGTTTTGGAGCTGGATAGTGCATTGATTAAAGCAAGTTCGGTTCTTGATGAGGCTAGAGGAAATGGGGGAGTAACAAACGTAGGAAACGAGGAATTAATGGTTGTAGATGGTGTCGAAAATTGTTGTACATCGAGTCTAGGAAGAGAGCATAGTGTTCATGATGGGGGGTCTGGTAATGTGGTTTGTGAGCCTGTGAATACACCTGCATCCAAGGAGGTTGTCGAGGATGTGGTAAGATTGGTTGGGATTGAAGTTGAAATGAGCCCTGTTAGTGCAGTGAATTTGTCTGAAGGAATGGAGCATGATTTGCAACTGAAGCAGCAAGAGTTGGAGGAGTTATTATTTAGTCCTCAAGACATGGACCTCTCCGTTGCCAATGATGGAGCTGAGGAGGGGGAAATTTCTGGAGGCTACGGGGTTGATGAAGGGGCGGTTGAGTTTTTGTTTGGAGATTCCGTGTCATTAGAGGAAAAGAAGCAGGATGGTTTACTGGGGAGTGAATTAGAAAATGACAATGGTGGTGATGGACAGGGCAGAGTTGAAGGTGGCAATGGTTTCAATAATGTTGAAAGAACCGCAAGAGAAGAACGGAATGTTGGTGCTAAAAGTTCTAGGGACAATGCCTGTTCAAACTATATGGATTTAGATGGTGGAAGGGTTGAAAAGCAAGTTAGTGGAGCTAAGGAGTTGCATCATTCGGTTATCTCTTCTGAGAATTTGGCTCAGCGTAGACAAATAACCTACGAGGAGGACATTACTCACAAGAAAGGTTCAGCAACTGCTCCAATGGTAAGACAACTTAAAAATTTATCTGCATCTCTTCTTCATTTGTCCCTCTGCTCATGATATTTTGTATAACATGCAGGAAGTTGGCAAGACGAAAAAGAGGAGAGGGAGAAGAGGTGGAGTAAACAAGAAGGTTGGTGCTAAAAGTTCTAGGGACATTGCCTCTTCAAACTATATAGATTTAGATGGTGGAAGGGTTGAAGAGCAAGTTAGTGGAGCTAAGGAGTCACATCATCCGATTATTTCTTCTGTGGATTTGGCTCAGCGCAGACAAATAACCTATGAGGACATTACTGACAACAAAGGTTCAGAAACTGCTCCATTGGTAAGACAACTAATAAATTTGTCTGTGTCGTGTTTATTAAATTCTCTGCTGATGATGTTTGTATAACATGCAGGAAGTTGGCAAGAACAAAGAGAGGAAGAGTAGAGGTGGAGCAGCAAACAGGAAGGTAGATTGAGAATAGTTCCTTGCTGCATCTTCATACTCTTGTGTCATTATTCTAAATGCTAGTCATGAACCCCGGGAAATTATTTATGGCGCAATTTCATTTTGCAGAGAAAAGATAGAATTAAACGAGCAGAAAAGAATAAAGAGATTGGTGTTAAGAGGTTGAAGCTGGAACCTGTGGTGATACCAAAAAAGGTGGTATATTGCAGGCACTATGTGATGGGAAGATGTCATGAGGTAACGAAACAGTTTCTCCATCTTGGATTTATTAAATGTTTGAGTGGAGAATAAATTGATTTTAACATCTGAGGCTTTGACTTTTGCAGGGCGAGAAGTGCAATTTTTCCCACGATACAACCCCCTCGACAAAGTCCACGGTTAGCTCCTCCCTTTATTTTTTGTTGTTTGCATTTTTTCAATCTAACGATCTTTCCCTTTTCATTATCCACTTGTAGTTAACTGTGTCATCTTCATTATAAATTAGGTACTGTCAAATTTCTTAATCATGCATCTAAATTGCATTAGTAATGCTCGTACCAATAAGTTTTCATTTAAGCCAATTGCTGAAGTTTCGACCTAAAGTCTAAAATTTGGCTTTATCTACATTGTAATTGCCATACACGGGGTTGGTGTGAAGGTCTTACTTTTGTTTTGTTCCAGACTTCCAGTACCTTGGAGAGGCTTGCTGTTTAGAAACTTATCTGAATTACTTGCTAGTGTTTTTATGTAATGACTATAGATTGCATCACCTTCAAATTTTGGTTGATTAGTACTTTTGTCTCTGGAAACCATCTTGCGTCTCAGTCTGCATTTCAATAAATGTATACATCGTTCGTGTTTTAAAACTGAAATCCTGTGATATTTCTGTTACAGCCATGCTCCTTCTTTGCACAACATTCTTGCATGAAAGGAGATGATTGCCCCTTTGACCACGACCTTTCAAAATACCCTTGCCACAATTTTGTAAGCCAAGGCTTTTGCAGCAGGGGAGCTGATTGCTTGTTTAAACATGAGGTAATGCCTTAAGATCTTTGTTCAGTACAATTATTTATACCAGCCTATTTTCTGGCATGTAACTTTTCAACCTTTTATTGAATGATTAGGCTTCCAACATCAATGATCCATCACTGATTTCAAAGCTTTCCAAGCCAGAGTTGAAGTCCCAGCTTCCTATGGGTGGTTCGAACTCTAGTAATCAAGTGAACAATAAAGAAGTGGCTTATCAGCATAGTCACACCAAGTTCTCCTCTCTAAATCCTTCTACAGGTAAAATGAGTGAGCATCATGTGCCTAAGAATCCAATCCCAAGAGGCATCAGCTTCCTGCCTCAATTGAGATCACAAATAACCGACGCCAGTAAGCACAAAGAGGCTGCTCCCATTCTTAAGTTAAAGGATCGTGTGGAATCCAGCAGTAGTACGGTGAGTAATCAGTTGGACAACTTTGAGAAGTTCGATGCACCAAAAGGGATCAACTTTCTGTCATTTGGCAAAAGCCCTTTGGGTATCTCTGCCAGTAAGGAAAAAGGAACAGTTGGTTTCCCTACAGAAAGTGTTAAATCAAGCTCTGGTTCCAATAGTGTCAGTAGTGTTTTGGCACATGGTCAAGAGAAGCGAAATGCAGGTGGTGGACTCGTGCCCTCGGTCAGCACACCAAACGGCTCCTCAGCTTTGGGTTCCCATACGCTAAGCCCCTTTTCGATCCAGTGCTCTGGGAATGGTGTGGGAGGCTCCAGCTCTTCTAAGACACCAGTCGTCTTTAACACCCCTGCCTCTGTACAAAGAGCCCTCAAGTCTACCCTAGCATTTGCTGCTAAAATTGATTCTGGAATTAGGTTAAATATACCAAGTGGGAATCCTTTCGATGCGAGTGGACATGATAGCTCCAATTCCACAATTAAAGGATGAGTTGATATGAGTGCATTTTTGCATAGGTATTATTATTTATTGATGCAATGGTTGTAACTTGTAAGTAGATCACTTGTCCACAGTTATAAATTTACTGAAATTTGGGTTATTATGATAGAGTCATGCATCTTTTATAAAGTGTAATCACCTTCTAGATTACTGTTTGCATGATCTTTTTTTTTGTTTTGAAAGGACTGTTTGCATGATCTTTAGTTGGCTCTAACGGTCTAACCCCTGGCATCATACGTACTGTATCTTTTTTGTTTATTGTAGATTATAATCATTAATTTTGCTTCTTTTTAACTAGTATTTGCAGTAGCTTTCTCGCCATTTTGGAGCATAAACGATGAAGTACACTAGAAGTTCAAATTTCGAAAGATAAAATGTAAATTTATTACAATCCGACCAAGTCTTTAAATATACTCTCTATCCTTGTAAGAACTGCACAAATTACTCCCTCAAATTAATGATAAAGAAGACTCCCCCAATTTACATCTTCATTAGTGGATTGTGTGTTTTTTATTATTATCATACATTACATTATTAATATCTAATAGAGTAAATGAATTTATGCTCATCTAGTCTGATATATGAAATATAGCCCAACCTAATCAATCCTAATCTACTCTGGTACTCATATATAAGCCTGAGTCCATGCGCTTGTGGAGGAAGACTTCCACTTTGATATACCCATAGATATGTTTCTCACTTGATCACGGTTCAATGGAAAGGAAATTTGAAACCAGTTAGGATCCCGATGAGGAGGAAATAAATGAAAATGAAACTAACACTTTTTTTTATTACTTTTCTAGTGGTTGAAACCCTGGTCGCTAATAGTCGGGCTTAATGCCACGGCCAATCGACTAACCCCAATGGTTGGGTGTGTGTGTTCGTTCGTAACTGGACACTGCACTCTAGGGTAGATGGGTATTTGGGCCGTAACCCCATATCCATTTGGAAATACGGGTATCTATCTCACTTGTAGGACTTGAAATTTTTGGGTAATTTTTGGGTCAAACACTAGGTACATGTTTACGGTTTTGTTTATTTATTATATTCAAATTTCGCACATAGCATAAAAGTGAGATCACAAATAACCAACGCTAGTAAACACTAGGAGGCTGCTCCAAATCTTAAGGTAAAAGACTCTCATATTTAAGGGTGTTAAAACCCGATTATGTATCCGCACTCTTGGAGAGTAAAAAATGTAACACGTACTCTTACCTAAAAAATATGGGTATCCGTACTTTTGAGTACTCGAATATATAGTTCAGATGGATATCAGGTATTGATTTATTTGCTAAATTATCTTATTTATATTTTACACGGATGTATCATGTTATTATACATAAAGACTAACAATTCAACAACTACATAAAATGAAGCCATTAATTTTTCATAACTACACAAATTAGTCTTTTTTTAAAAGTTTAAACATGCTCAAAATGTTGCAAATATTAGCCAAAATTATTCCTCACATCTCTTTACTATATATGTGAGATATACGTGGAAAAAATGCATTATCAAAACATACACTGACGTACGAGCATTAATAAACATTTTTTATCATCTTATTATAGTGATAATAATATTTATTTCGGGTACTCTAAAACTCAATTTTTATGTCCGGGATCCTAACCCGATTATAAAATAATTATCGAGTTGGATACATCCCGAACAGTAACATTCGGGTGTTTGGTATCGGGCCGGGTAGTCGGGCCAAGTAATTTTGAACCACTACTCATATCATCCAATCTAATAATGCATTTTGCAAATATAAACCGACAATATTCTTTACATCTCTCCAAATATATTAAAAATTGTTCGTGAGATATACATGAAAAAATGTTAAATACTAACATAAAATATATACTGTACTTAACATAATATATTTTTTTAGCATCTAATTTATTATTGTTATTATTATTTAATCAAATATTTTGGGCACTTAGAAGCTCAGTTCAGATCATGAACATAATTGTTGTGTTGAATTTTATTGTATTTTGGCGAAGTTTGTACTTCTCTTTCTAAAAAACCGAAGAGAGAGACTTGTCTATTTTGGGCAAAATGCTAGCAAGTATCTAGGGTTTAGGAAAAGGAAATCTAGCCACGATCAAGCTAGATCCTACAAAGATTGGTAAAAGTATTGAACAAATTGGGGGGTTTTTTATAAAAAAAAACAAGGGGGGTTTTCAACATAATAAAGCCGAGCTCAGTGCACGCGTGACAGGGGTACGGTAGGGGCTTGGTGGATTCATGGTGGCAAAAAATCACCGATTAAGCGAGTCAGACCATGCTTGCGAATAACAAGGTAACCCTCTGTAGTTTTTCTTTTAATATTAAAATCATGGGTGGATTTAGGGATAAGGGGGTTTAGAAAAAGGGGAAATGAGCACTTTTCTTGGGAAAAAGCAAATATTGAAAAACATCTTCCAATTAATTAACGGTGGTGAGAGTTTCAAAGAGGATAAGTGATGAGGGATTGCATGAGTGAATTAAGAATGAATTGGAAATTGGAAAAGCACAAATTTTGTAGGTCAATTTGAGAAGGAATTGAGGGAGACTGGAGAGTAACAAAGGCTATAAATAGGAAGGAAACTGAAACGATATCAATACTCAAATCCCAAGACACAAATACCAAACTCAGAAATAAAAAAAAATGGATGAGAGCAACACTCCTTCTTTCTCAAACCCGGTGGCATATCTTATCCTTGATGGTCTTGAATACGCTAAAGAACATAGAGCATCACATACCAATACGGTGGATTTGAGGGATATCGTCACACCGAGCAGAAGCATTGATGATGAATGCAATTCGTGATGATGAATCTTTTTTACGGTTTATTTTTGGTTTTATGATTTTGGGGATCTGGTTACGATTTGGGGGTTTTGGTTGAACTTCTTGTGGCGTTTTGCTTTCATTCTCTGTTTTTTTTCATGATTACTCATTAATTTTGATTAACTTTTCAGGGTGACAACTCAGGGTTTTCAATCCCTGATACTGTTGTGGATTTCGAGTCTGACTGGGAGATTTATAGCATCAACGAGCTCAGAGGCACTGTCCCTCTTTTCATCAAGGATAGGGTATGTTCTTTTCTTGTCCTGACCCATTCGTATGACCTTGTTGCATTTTTGGTTCAGCCTAGGGTGTTGCTAGTTCTTACTGACATTTTAGCTGTTATATATGTCCTTTGTTTGAAACATCAATAATTCTGTAGTTGCCAGTGGCTGTTGTCTGTGGTACCTTATGCGATGATCTAACTCTTCATAGTTTTTCTAAACCCTTCCTCTGGATGTGCAAGACTGTAAGATATGCACATCTGCTTAAAAATGTCGATATATTTTTTCTTAAATTTGTTGCTAACTGCCAAGTATTCTGTGGATCTGTTTGCACATGCTTTGCTTGTATCATTTGGTTCTCATTATGTTTTACTGGTGCATGAAATGGCTTGTTTTGATCAATTTTTTCCCTAATCTAGTGCTTGGTTTAAGTACAATGAAATCAAATTATGAAATGCATCCTACATGTTGAGATATGTTTCATATTCGCCCCCTCGATTTTAAACCAAACATACCCCTTAGTTTAGAAGCAACCTCTTACAAATATTTCTTTTACAATTAGAAAGAGAATTGAAGTTCAAACTACTTTTGTTGAATTTTGATGTCACTGAAAAGAATTGTATGGTTGCTTAACTACAGGGGAACACTAAATTGTGCCTGCTCATTACTTTTTATATTTAGGACATTCTTGTAATTGCTAGGAATCTCAAAAGGATTTTACTAGGAATGGTTCATTTATTTTCCTTTTTTATTGTTATTTTCAATGTGGATGGACTGTTGACAAATTTTAAATGGTCATGCAATTTCAATTATGATACAAAGGATTTAGAATATCAGCACTTCTGTTTGGTAATTGTTTCCCGCTACAGAGAAGAGGAGATGATAGCAATAGTGATAATGTAAAAAATCTACTTAGTGGACTCAAATCTTCATTTTTAAGACTATGATGTTGCAGCTAGTTTTATGTTGCATTGGCCATTGAAAAGAGAAGGGCCAATGCAACAATCCACGAAGGGTTCGTCGGCAACATTTACAAAAGGAGACTTGGTTATGAGATTGGATGAAAAGAGCAAGAAAGAAGTGAAGTGGAAGGGAAACTAGCCCCGAATTGGGAATGTCCTTATCGGGTCCTAGAATCCCATCCAGGGGGAAGCTACCTTCTGGAAAAAGTGAAAGGCGAACCTATATGACGAAGGTGGAATGTGGTTAACCTATGAAGGTACCATGGAAGATAAAAAAATTCCGCACAAATAAGGAGTAATCATGTGCAGTTCCAATAAAGTAGCATGTCCACATCTCATTTTTTAAACCCTAGTAAAATGCTTGAGGATTTCTACACTTTGTTTTAAATTCAAGCTACGAGCTCGAACTGATATTTTTCATTTATACATATACTTGGTGGAATTTTTATTTTAAGAAGTCAATATTCCTTTTCTAATAAAGGGGATGTTAAACATGGCCTAAGTATAACCAGGATTGCTACTCATGGTAGTATACTTGAAAAATATATGATTGACGCTTATATCAAATAAGCTGTTTGGATGATAAATTCAAATGTCAATCACCTTGAGTAAAATAAATAAAGAGAAGTTGAATCTCGGGACAAAATACTTGAAAAAGTATATGATTGATGCTTACAAGCTAAGTTATTTGAACAACAAGTTCCAATGTCAATCATATCGAGGAAAACTAAACAAAGTCTACAACAGACTAGACGTTACATCAAACGATGATACTACATCAACATGATATTCTACCTATATTTGAGAAACTTATTCCTAGAAATACTTGGTCTCGGCCCGCAAAAATTGATCACAGGGTGGACCCTACCCAAAGATAGAAGGCATCATTTCCAGCAAAGTCATTTCAATGGATAGAGAACTTGAACTTAGTACGACGTAGAGCCTCTTGAGCATTGGAACTGTTGGAGTCCTTGCACCGAATTGAGAACAGCACCTGTTCAATGGCAACACGAGCACAAGTACCATGTGGCTTGCCAAAAGCAACCCTCATACCAGTCTGAGGCCTATTACTCATGTGCTTCCACCTCGAGGGCTCTGTTCTCCTCACTCGGTCCTGCTCGGGGGCACAGATGCTCTTTCCTTTGATTCCTTATTTTGGGCTGAACCTGAGTTATCTTGACCCGAAGCTTACGTCTTAAAGGAATTGGCAAGAAACGCCAAGTCAGGATACATGGCTGTAATCATGCCTAGTAAATCCTTCAAAGTCATCATCCTCTCGGCAGATCCTACCCGAGCCAAGAGCTTCATCTTAAGTGCCCCATATTGTCGAGAGTTAGCCCGAAAAGCAGCCAACTCCTCCGCTGCGGGGATGGCAGAAGTCTTGACCCAAAGCAGCCCTTTCCTCTTCATCCTCGCACAATTCGGATATGGTCCCCCATAACTTATGAAGCTTAGAGCAATGGAATAGTTGGTCATACTTCTCCCAAAAGTCACTCATCTCGAGCCAGACGTAGAAGTCCCTCCACAGCTCAAGAAGTTCGCACTGCTTCAATGGGCAACCATACAAGCCCTGTTGGCGTACTAACTCTTCGACCCTATGGGCCTGGCTTTGGGCTAGGGGCGGAGCTAGGAATTTAGTATGTGGGGGGCCGGAACTTAATAATTTGAATTAGCTATTAAAATAATATAAAATACGACAATTCATTGAAATATGAAAAAATTGAATTAATACAATAAAGATAAACATTGCTATATATAAATTTAAAAATTTATGATTTTAACATCATATACGTGAATCACTATTGAAGTCGCACATTCTTCTTTGAAACTCACTGAAAGTATCGATAATCGAATCAATACTAATTGTCTCGGCGATCTCTTTTTCGGCAATCACTAGGTTATAACATCTATTTATAATTTTTAGTTGATAAAATCCAACTCATAATCGGATTAATAATTTGATAAAATTAAAACTCGATTCACATTCTAATATAATATTACATTATTAAATATATGCAACTAACTTATTCGTTTAAAAATAAAGTAAGATTTAATAAATAAATGAATCTATTCCTATATGGATTCATACACTGATTACTTTTTTTCTCAAAGAAAATATTGCCTATATAGTAATTAATTAGGATTTGAAAAAAAAATTACAAATTAATTATATTATTACTATATAAAGAATCCTATTTTTAGTGTGTTGTTTGACTGTGGTCTCATTCTTCTTCTAGTTAATCCTCTCCTTTTACGAGTACTAAAAAAAATCCTCTATATTTTTAGTTAATAATATCATGTGAGGGGCCACATATCCTAACACACCGAATAAAACATTAACAATAATACATATATTTAGGGATATTTTCCTAGTTGAGGGGGGCCGGGCCCCACCCGGTCCCCCCTTCCTCCGCCCCTGCTTTGGGCGGAAACTCTCGCGGACTGGAGATCAGACTCAGCTGTATCCTTAGCTTATGTAATTGCCTCGAGATCCTCTTTCAGTTTAGAAACCTCGGCCACTAAAAGGCTGACCGCCACAGAAGACTCGGTGAAGATAGGTGGCTCGGCCGTTTTAGCCCTAAGGGACTCAGCTTCAATTTGAAAGGCATCCCTTTCCACCGCCACACCTTTGAGAGCTTGGCATCGAGCATGTAACTCGGAGGTGGAGTCATACATGCGCATCAACCTGGCTGAAGTCCGACTGATCACCACCGTTAGATACGTCAGCAGCTGCACAAGCACGCCCTTTAGCTAAACAGACTATAATCAATAGATAGTCTGTCAAGAAGAAAACCTAACTCGGAGATCAGAGGATAATCGCCGTAGGGCTCAAGCCCCTCGGACGACATGGCCGCCTCCTTAGGGCGTACCAAGTAGCTGTCAAGACTCTTCAAAGGGTCAACTCCCACTCTCTGCTTCTTCAAGCAAGAAGAACCTCCGTCTTCAAAATTTGTGTGGCGAGGATGATAGATTTATGGCGCACTTGTTTTTTCGATGCTCGTATGCTCGAAAAGTTTACAACCCTGCTGGTTTATGGGGTCATGTTGAGGCCTCGGAGTAGAATCGTGGTGAGCTATTGTTTTGTCAATTGTTAATGGATAATGACTCGGCTACCTCAGAATTCTTATTGATGTTATGTGATGCTATTTGGCATCGATGGAATAAAGAGTTGCTTGAGCATGAGTAAAGTTTTCACCAAGCAACTTCTTGGCACAAGCGGCTATTTGTCTCGTTGGAAACATTCTCACTGTTGAGGCCACCATTGCATATACAAACTGTGTTTTTTTTACACGGGCATCATGTTGAGTGGCGCTGGTTTGGGAATGGTGGCTCTGGACGACAGTGGTGGCTTTATCAAAGTGCTGGCAAGGAGAATGAACGGTGTTATAGATCTTTAATTTGATGTCGGAAGCATGGGTAGCAAGGAAAGTAGTTATACTCGCTCAAGGTGTACCATCATGACCGATCCTGGTGGGTGACTCTTTGAGCCTTAAACAGATGATCCGAGGTGATGTTGAAACGATTCTTGATGATGTTAGGGATTTACTACACAACGGTGAATTTTTGATGCCGTTTTGGGTCCCTTAGACTGAAAATGTTCAGGCTCACATGATTTCTCGTTTTGTAAAATATAATGCCGTTTAATTTTTCAATTTGTTGGGATCTTCCCCAACGTTCCTTGCATCAAACGATTCTGAACGATTCCAGGAAAATGAAATGATAATATTTGTTTGATTAAAGTGCAAAATATGACCCCTAAAAGTTCAAAATATATAGTTTGTGGCCCTTAAATATAAAATGCATAGTTTATGGCCCATGAAAATATAATTTGTATGCTTTGTGGCCTCAAGACCATGTTTATAGTTACATGGATGTTAAACACCCAAGTTTTAGGGGGTAAATTAGTCATTTTCACGTCATCAACTTCTTCTCCACCTTAATTTAAATCATAATTTAAGTTGGAAATTATGATTTAGGTTAAATCATCAATTATTCTAAATTCCTTATTTAGGTTGGAAATTATGATTCAAATTAAGGGAAAATTTTGATTAAGGTCCTGTCCAGTTCAACTTATTGCAGCACATTTCAGCACAGTACAACACTGATCAGCACAGCACAGCACTCATCAGCACAGCACAACACTGGTCAGCACAACACCTATTCAGCTCAACACATTTAAGCTCTAAATGGACACTATTTTTATGTTTTGTAAAAATAATATTAATTAAGTGAACTTTTTAGTTCTTAAGTAATAAACATTGTGTTTTTTCTTCAACTCAAATGAACACTATTCAACACTTTCAACATTATTCAGCACAAGATCAGCACAACACAACACTGATCAGCACAGCTCAGCACTCATCAGCACAACACAGCACTCATCAGCACAGCACATCACCAAATAAGTTGAACTGGACAGGGCCTAAGGGGCAGTATAAGATCATGATTTGAAAGTGTGCTGTAACTATTACATAATTTCTAAAAAGTACGGTAATTTATTAGCATATATTCATGTAATTTAATTCTCGAATTAAAGACATTATACCTTTGTTTTTATAGTCTAAAATATATTATAGATTTAGTTCAATTTTGAGGACTCGAGATTTGATTAAAAGTTAATTCAGTCCTGGCTAATATTTTTAATATTTGTTCAATTCTTTTTTTTTAAAGATAAACCACCATAGGTGGAGAGATATTTATTAGGCTCCCCAAACCTTAGTAACTCTTCTCCTCAAAGAGAGGTAATTTGTGAGATTACAGAATAAGTTAGGAACCTAAACTGCATCTGAAGCGCGGATACACGTTGTTCCTAAAACTAAAAAGTGCGATGAAATACATCTAGACATCCTAAAGTCTAATGTCCGAAAGCATATAAATTATGTGGCAGGTAAAGCATCAATGACTTGCACCAACTCGAACAATAAAGTCCGAATCGATCAAGTCTACCAGTCTAGATCCATTCACAGAATCGCACCTAAGTAAATTGTCGAAACCACTCAGACTTGGATTTCTCCTATACTGCTTATAGAGTAGAGACTAGAAGCCGAGGGGATTTTCCATAGCGCGGCTAATCCGTTTACAAGGAAAACAGCAGGTAGGCAATGATACTCGATAAACTAGTCCACATAGTTATGCAAAAAGACTCAATTTGGGGACATATTTCATCTAACAAAAATAAAAGGAATAGAAACCAACTCTCACATTCAGGTTGGAGGACCAATAATGACACCGTGTTCTGCTTCTGTTGATGGCGCGTGGTGTGTACTCGCCCTCCTTTGTGTGTTGACCGGCTTGATGAAGTGTGTATCACCAGCGAAGCGTCGATGACGCGATGAGACACCAGCTTGTTCACTCACACGGCGGCGCACGGCGGGGATCGTCGGCCTTACTAAAGTGACTTCCTATCAATTCAGATCAATTCCTCCCTGTTCGAGCACCCCTAGATTTTCTGATAAGTAGAATAAAGTCTTTGCTTTGTGTGACTTACGTTGCCTGGGAGCTGGGTCATGGTGGAGCTCCAACTCCGGTCAGATCCAGATGGAGGAAGCTCGTCGGTCGGCGTCGGCGTCGATTCCCGTCCGTCGATGAAAAAAACCTCTGACCCATGCTCTTTCGGTTGCAGATCGGCGGCTTAGGTACGCGATTGATCGGTAAAACTACAAATCGTAGTTGGTCGGAGTGAAAAGAGGGGTTTCCGGTGAGGGGTAAATATATGGGTGGTTCAGAGAAGGGGAAATAGGGTAGGGGGTGGAGGGTGAGACCGGGCTGTTGATAAGTCCATGGTTCGTATTCGGACCTCATTCATACTCGAACCATGGCCCGAGAAGGGTCGTGGGCTTGAGTTACGCGGAGGATGGATCCACATGTCTATCAATCCTAATCCTTATAAGGAATGCGTATATTATGAATGTTCTACAAGGAATATACATCCTCCTAAACATTGTAATACAACCATGACCGAAATATACTTCCTTATACATGGTAATACAACTACTATTCCCATAAGAGTTGTAGTCATACCATAAATACATATCTTGGTGATCTACGGATTGTAGCCATATAAATATACACAAAGGTTTGGTACACCTTTTCTATCTCATACTACATACAATACGCCTTACGCCTCATACTAACTTGAGCGTCGGAGTTTCTATCCTCGGGACACCCGCGGTTTTGTTTTGCAGGTCAGTTCGTGAGTTGGGTTCATGATCAAGTGCGGGTTGTGGACATCCATCAATTTGGCACGCCCAGTGGGACCCGCTTGCTATTCTTGATCTATACGACCTTCAAGCTCATGGCTGATCCGGCTAAAAACCTTCGTGGGAGTACACGAACCCGTTTTTTTGCCTCTACAGGAGTAAGAAGCATCAATGCCAACCATAACGACGGCGAGATGAGCCACACCATCAACCAGGGAGTAGGAAGGAGCATTAATGGTGTACACCGGTCGCCCGAAGAAGCCTCTCCCTGGGAGTGGGAGAGCAAAAGATCTCGCCTGGATGGAACCGTCATTTTTTCACCTCAAGATGCGGTCCCTAACCAATTCCCTCATTCAGATCCCTTAGTAATCACGGTTGACATAAATCATAATGTGATCAGAAGAGTTCTGGTAGATGGGGGAAGTGACGTAAAAGTCATGTTTTTTAGCTGTTATGAACAGTTGGGGTTGAAGAAAACCAATCTCGGGCCCCCAAACCCCATCTCGGGATTTGTTGGCGATCCTATAGCTCCTTTAGGAGATATCACTTTACCGGTGCGAGTGAGGGATGGTCCTAGGAGTATAACCCTTCGTTGCATCTTCGCGGTCATCGACTCCAGAGCGCCATACAACATAATCCTCGGACGACCTTGGATGTACCGGGCAAAAGCCATCTGGTCCCCATACCACTTGGTGATGAAGTTCCCTACAAACCAAGGGATAGCAACAGTCCGATGTGATCAACAATTAGCCCGAGTCTGTACAATCCAAGCTATCCAAGAACCGGAGAAGGAGGACCTTGAACCAGCCAAGTACTTCGAATCCGAGCCAATGCAACTCGGAGAGTCAGCAACCGTCGAGGTTGGAAATCTCCTATCCCCCGAGATAAAGACCAAACTTCGAGATCTTCTCAACCAGTATATATATATGTCTTTTCTTGGGACACCAATAATTTGGTGGGAGTATCCCCTGGCTTGGCGGAACATTACATGAATATCAATCCTTCACAAAAACCCATTAAGCAGAAACGACGCATCTTTGCATTAGATCGAGTTGAAACTATTAGAGAAGAAGTGGATAAGCTACTCAAAGCCCGCATAATCAAAGAAGTGCAGTACCCAGAATGGATAGCTAACCCAGTAATGGTCAAGAAGCCAGATGGGAAGTGGAGAATGTGCATCGACTTCACCAACCTGAACGATTGTTGTCCTAAAGATAGCTATCCTTTACCCTCGATTGACCGATTAGTTGAAGCGATCGCTGGATACCAAGTACTAGCCTTTTTTGATGCCTTTAAGGGATATCATCAGATCCCTATGGCAGAGCAGATAAGGAAAACACCTCATTTATAACCGACAGAGGAACTTTCTATTACAAAATGATGTCTTTCGGATTGAAAAATGCCGGAGCCACTTACCAGTGACTGGTAGACAAACTGTTCAAGTCCCAGATAGGACGCAACCTCGAGATTTATGTGGATGACATGGTAGTAAAGAGCCGCAGCTACGACGCCTTCTTTGAAGATTTAAAGTAAACCTTCGACACATTACGGGCATCCAACCTAAAGCTGAACTCTGGTAAATGTACTATTGGTGTCGGAGCAGGTAAATTCCTAGGATATATGGTGTCCAATCGGGGAATTGAGGTAAACCCTGAGAAGATAGAGGTTTTGCAAAATATGCAACCTCGGAAGACTGTCGAAGATGTACAGAAGCTGACAGGATCCCTTGCAGCCCTTAGCCGATTCCTCTCCAAAGGAGCGGAAAAACACCCGCCCTTCTTTAACATCCTTAAGAAGGAAAACCAATTTGAGTGGTCACATGAATGTGGGGAAGCCTTCCAAGCACTTAAAGACCACCTCCGACAGCTTCCGACACTGTCAAAACCAGATAAAGGGGAAACTCTCTACTTATATATATCTGCATCCCAGCTAGCCGTTAGTGCCGTGTTGGTCAAGGAAAAGGAAGGATCACAACACCCGATATATTATGTGAGCAGAGCATTACAGGGGCCCGAGACTAGATATACACCTCTCGAGCGCTTAATATTGGCCCTTGTACATGCCTCTCGACGATTGCGACCATACTTCCAAGCACATACAATAGTCCTCCTAACCAACTACCTGATTAGGCAAATCCTCCAAAAACCGGACGCCTCGGGACGAATGATGAAGTGGGCCATCGAGTTAGGGGAACATGACATATAGTATAAGCCTCAGACAACCATCAAGGGCCAGGCTTTATCGGAGATAAACCAACAAGACCCAGTTCCAGACACAGGAAAATGACGATTATATGTAGATGGATCCTCCAACTCGGGGGGAAGTGGTGCTGGAGTCTTTCTCACCAGCCCCGAGGGAAGGACCATCCCTACGTCCTTCATTTTGATTTTCGAGCCACTAATAATGAAGCTGAATATGAAGCCCTCATCACATGATTAAAGCTGGCAAAGGACCTCGATGTCAGGGACCTCGAGATTTTTAGTGACTCACAGATCATGGTGCAGCAGGTCAAAGGCGAATAAGAGACCCGAGAGTACAGTCTCCAAAAGTACCTAAGTCAATTCCGACACTATGACCTGAATCATATCCCCCGAGAAGGAAACCATAAAGCAGATGCATTGAGCAAACTTGCCTCCTCGGACCTCAACATTAGATATTCTCAAGAATTTCTAATGGAAACCCTGGCGAAGAGAAGTTATGAAGAAAGCAGCATCATGGCTGTTGACATCTTAGACACATGGATGAACCCCTATATTGAGTACCTTCAAACGGGAACCCTCCCCGAGGACAAGCATCTGGCACGGAAGTTCCGAGTTAAAGCTCTAAAATATGTCATTCATGAAGGCACCCTATATAAGAAAGGATATCTCCAGCCCTTACTCAAATGTGTTGGGCCTTCCGATGCTGAACACTTAGTACAAGAAGCACACTAAGGAGTTTGTGGTAGTCACCAAGGTCCATGCACTATTACCCGTAAACTCCTACAAATGGGTTATTACTGGCCTACGATGTTGGAAGACTCCAAAAAATATATTGATTCTTGTCACCAGTGTCAGAGATTTGCCAAGATGATCCATGTGCCTCAAGAAAATATGATTACCATCCAAGAATCCTGGCCATTCATCCGATGGGGTTTAGATCTTGTTGGACCTTTTCCCGCAGCCCCTGGTAATTTCAAATACCTTATTGTGGCCATTGATTATTTCTCAAAGTGGGTGGAAGCTGAAGCCTTGACCAACATAACTGGCAAGACGGTTATCAACTTCTGCTGGAAGAACATTGTATGTCGCTATGGCATCCCGAGATACATAGTGACAGATAATGGAGCACAGTTCGCCAACAACCCCTTCAAGAAATGGTGTGAGGATTACTGCATACATCAGAAGCTCACCTCGTTATATTATCCAGAAGCTAACGGCCAAGTGAAAGTTACAAATCGAACCTTGGTGAGTGGCATTAAGAAGCGCTTAGAAGGAGCTAAAGGAAACTGGATTAAAGAACTACCGAGCGTGATCTGGACCCATAGGACTACACCAGCTACTGCAGCCGGAGAAACTCCATACAGTCTAGTCTACAGGTCCGAGGCGGTCAATTCCATGGAAATTAGAGTCCCCTCTGCCCGTACCTCTCAACCAGAAGATGATGATGGCACTGCCAATGAATAAAATCCCCGCCTCGACCTCGACCTCTTGGAAGAGAAGAGAGCTAATGCTACTATCCATGAGGCCAAGGTGGTGGAAAGAGTTAAGCTTAGCTACATTCGTCAAAGGAGACCTTGTAATGAGGTTAAACAAGAAAAGCAAGAAAGAAGTGGAAGGGAAGCTAGCCCCGAACTGGGAAGGTCCATATTGAGTCCTAGAATCCCATCCAGGGGGAAGCTACCTCTTGGAAACCATGAAGGGTGAACCCATACCACGAAGATGGAACGTGATTAACTTACGAAATTATCACGGAAGATAAAATCAGAGGAGGAGCCTCACAAAGGTCCGAGAACCTCATCAAGGTCCGAGACAACTCTGCGCTAGCGCAAACGGGTACTCAAACTCAAACTTACTATTTATTTTACTTCTATCCATAAAGTTATAAACTCGGATTGAAGTCATGTTATTTACACCATTAATCTTTCAAAGAGCAATCTTGAATTTCCTTTTATAAAAAAAGGAATGTTATAGTATGACATTGATTGCTATTCAAAACAATATGATTTATAAAGTATATGATTGGTTAGCTTATACAAAATAAGTTATTTGAATCCAAAATTCAAAATACCAATCGTTTTGAATAAAAGAGATAGGTTCGAGATAAAGTACTTTAAAAAGTGCCTAATTGAGGTCTATAGACCAAAAGGGCAGACGTGCTCGAAAATCAATCATCTCAAAGAGGAAAAACCTCAAAAACAGAAGTTAAAGTTCATATCAAAGGTGTTATTACATCAGAATATGATACTTCTAAATTTCCAAACGGATACATAGAGGAAAAACCTCGAACACAAATAGTTCATATGAAAGGTGTCATTACATCAGAATATGATAATTCTAAATTCCCAAAGGGATACATAGAGGAGAAACCTTGAAACATGATACAAAGGTCATGAAGAAGATGATATTAAATCAGAAGATGATATTAAATCAGAATATGATACTTCTAAATATGCCCAATAGGGTCTTCTAGAACTTCACCGGAAGTGGCACTTGAGAGATGGGCTATAGTCAACTTTTCTGCACGCTGTGACATAAAATGCCTTGTTAACAAAGGACCGAGGACGAAATCCGCAAGACTTTCAACATCAAGCTCGCAGAGTGTTCATCATGGACAACTGCGAGGACCTGATCTCGGAGTATCTCAGCTTTGGGACAGAAGCTCCTTTCCAGTAAACCATGAGAACGAGGTTCATGTGCAAAGGATTTCAGGCCTCGAGGCTGATGAGGAGATGCCAAGATTAATCCACCTATTTAGTGGAAGAACTGGAAAGCACCTCGTCACAAGAAGATAACTCAGGATACTTAGCTTTAATAAGCCTCAGTAAATCTCCTGTTGTGGTTATCTTCTCGGAGGGATCCAATGCATCCAAAAACTCGGCCCCAGGAACCCATCGGCCAGCAGTCAGAGCAGAAAGTTTATCAGCAGTATTCGGATGAGAGAAGACAGTCTCCATTGCCTTTACCTCATCATCAGATTGACAGAGTTGCAGGACATGATTCAAAATCTTGTGTGCTGCTTGGAGTCATGGAATAATCTCCATACTCCTCTCTATGATCCTTAAACTCGGGACTACAGGCAATAAAGGCTCCCCAAAGCTTAAGAAGCCGTTTCAGCTCCTCTGATTTCCCATCCGAAGGCAAAGTCTGCGTCAGCTCATTCACAGTGTCCTGATACATCCTCAGCTCCTTTTTCTCGGACTCTTTTGCCAGCAATAAGGCCTTATTCTCAGCCTCAAGTTGCTTCACCCTATCTTCCAAGTGAGTCAAATCCAATGAAGCATGGACAGACGGAGGAGGCACCACTGACTTAGCCGATAAAGAGTCAATCATAGTTTCCATCTTCTCCTTATCGGCCTTGAGAGCCCGGCACCTGGAATGTAACTCCTCCACAGATCTATACAGGTGTTTGATCTCACCTTTGGTCTGCCGTCCAAGCGCGAATATATTTACCATCAGCTGTAAAATGGGAGATATATCAAAACCTAATATCAAAACGTGGGGCTCACGAGATTCTGGACCGGAGTGGTCTCATCCTCGAGCCTCAAATCAGCCTCGACGGGGTACGACAACCTGCATGACTTCAAAAATTGCAGGGTCTTTTCGTCGACCACCTTGGTGACATCACTTATACCACCGGCCGCTGGAACCTTTTTATCAACTTGGGGCTCCGCATTTGGGTCCGTATTTGACCCAGAGGCACCATCATCCGCCAATACAGCTACAGCCTGCAGCGGTGTAGCAATAACCTCCATCAACTCCCCAGACTCAACCTCTAAGAACAAGGTACTCAAGTCACGAGCAGTTGGGGCTATTCCTCCAATCACATTTTCTACATTGCCAGATGGTACACTGGAGTTTGCAGAAGACATGGCAATACAGAAAATGGGGGGGAAGAGAATATATGAGGAAAAGAAGAACAAGTTTGAAGAAATTTTTCTAAGATTGGAAACGCAGAATACTTGGATGAAGACTGATGATAAACACAGGGAAAATTACTTGGTTATATAGCCAGTAATTAAGCATGCATTTAAGTGGAGTAATGACCTCGACTCGCGAAACGATGCAGGCAATTGGAAGGTTGGTCTTTCTCACCTCCAGAAGATACAATGAATCAAGACCACGTGTCAAGTCCCTTCAGAATTCAAGAAGACATATTCAGATCCTACCGTCCACGTGTTCTGATGGAATACGAAAGAACTTGAAACTAGATATTCAGAAGGTTAAGCCCGAAAGGATAGTCCTTGAAGGAACCCCGAGTTATTGGTTTTCCCTCGAGAAGCAAGCCTCTCCTTCAACCTTCGAGACGGAGCACTCTAAGTTCTGAAGATCTACCTTGGGGCTACTGATAAGTCCATGTTTCGTATTCAGGCCTCATTCATACTCGGATTAGGGCCCGAGAAGGGTCGTGGGCTCGAGTTACGCGAAGGATGGATCTACAGGTCCATCAATCCTAATCCTTATAAGGAATGTGTATATTATGAATGTTCTACAAGTAATATACATCCTCCTAAACATGGTAATATAACCATGACCGAAATATACTTCCTCTATACATGGTAATACAACTACTATTCCCATAAGAGTTGTAGTCATACCATAAATACATATCTTGGTGATCTACGGATTGTAGCCATATAAATACACACAAGGTTTGGTACACCTTTTCTATCTCATACTACATACAATACGCCTTACGCCTCATACTAACTTGAGCGTCGGAGTGTCTATCCTCGGGACACCCGATGCTTTATTTTGCAGGTCAGTTCGTGAGCTGGGTTCGTGATCAAGTGCAGGTCGTAGACATCTATCAGCAGCGGCGTGGAGCGCCGGCGAAAGGCCGCCCGGCCACCCTCCGATCAGGGAGATCTGGTGTTGGGTTGGTCGCCTGGGAGAGAAAGTCGTCTGGGAGAAAAAGGGGTCCCCTCACTAAAAAAATATTTTAAAAAGGCAAGAGAAATGATCTTGGTTCCGTTCTCAATCAGAAGTGGATGGTCACACATAAGAAAATAAAAAACTGTTCAATTCAATTTAGTTCACCTTGAAAGAATCCAATTCAGTAATGTTGTTAAATTCCATGAAGTTCATTTAGTTAAAGTGTTGGTTAACTTCAATTAAATTTAGCGTTTCATCCCTATTTTAATAATTTATTTCAGTTTTATTAAATTTACAAAATTTTGATCAAATTCACTTACATATTTTTTTTATTATTTAATAGTTACACCTCACTTTTAAATTATGAAACTCATACCGCTCTTAATCATAATTTTCTCTTAAATTAAATTATGGTGGAGAAGAAGTGGATGAGGTGAAAATGACTATTTTACCCTTATAACTTGGGTGTTTAACATACATGTAACCATAAACCTTGTCTTGAGACCACAAACCATACAAATTATATTTTCTGGGGTCATAAATCATGCACTTTATTTTTAGGGGTCACAAACTATATATTTTGAATTTTTAGGGGCCATATTTTACACTTTAATCTATTTGTTTTTGCCTTTTAAAAAATGTAATGAGTTTAAAATTAAATTAAAAAAGTTATCATTAGTTAAGAATATTTTGATAAATTTTCATAATTTTAGATCATGTAATTACTAATTAGGGCCCTTTTTAAATGGCTTATTATCAAAATATACACGTTCGCAACTTCAATGACTGTTGATCAATTCTTAATAAGTATATAGTACAGTAATAAATGAAAGATTGGAGGTATAAAATAGAAGTAATTAAATTGTATGACTGTATAATAACCAAAATAAACATGTAATGTAAGGGCCGTGTTACTGTCCATTAATTTAAGGACTCCGCACAATATGAATATTAAGAGCAAGTTAAACACCTATTATATAATAGAGTTCTATTCAAATTTATCTTTTTTATTCATATTTAGACTTCCAACACTATCCCAAAATTTAAAATAGAGATATGGTAAAATTGAAAAATTAAAAAGACAAATGAGTTAGACTTGTTTCATGCTCTAAAATTTAATATTATCATTAATTTTTACGCCTTCTTTCCTTTTTTATCCTATACTATATTAATCCCTCATATTTACTCACACATAAATTATATTATATATATAATGTTTTTTGAAAAACCCACATAAAAATATTAAGGTCCTATCCAGTTCAACTTATATGTTGTTGTGCTGATCAGTATTTTGTTATGCTGATCAGTGCTGTGATGTGCTAATGAATGGTGAGCTGTGCTAATCAGTGTTGTGTTGTGCTGATTAGTGTTGAACTGTGCTGATCTTGTGCTGAAAGTATTGAATAGTGTTCATTTGAGTTGAAAAAAATAATAATATTTATTACTCAAAATATAACAGTTTTAATTTTAATTAATTAATATTTGTTTTTACAAAAATATAAAAATAGTGTCTATTATAGGTTAAATGTGCTCAGCTAAATAGTGTTGTGCTGATGAGTGATGTGTTTAGGGGTGTTCATAACCGGGTACCCGCACTTTCGGGTAGTAAAATATGTGACCCGTACCCTGACCCGGAAACGCGGGCCCGCACTTTCGGGTACCCGAAAAGTTCGGGCCGGTTACCGGGTACCCTTTATAATCCTTTTACTAAATTATTGTACTTATATTTTGCACATATGTAAGCATAAACAAAACCTAAAAATTCAAGTACTACATTAAATTAAGTCATAATTTTTTAATAACTATAAGAAATAGTTTTTTTTCGTTAAAAATGCTTAAACGATGCAAATATAAGTCAACATTATTCATTACATCTCTTTCCTATGAAGATGTACATGAAAAAAATGTGTTATTGAAAATATGTAGAGTAGTAGGTAAAAAGATATATTAATTTTTTTAATGAGTGCTCAATAAAACAATTAATTTTTTTTATTATGTTATTATTAGTAATAATAAAATTTAATCGGGTATTTCGGGTATCTGGAAACTAAATTTTTGTGACCCGGACCCGAACCTTATTACAAACATAATTATCGGGCTGGGTACCCGACCCATTTATACTTCTAATTACCCTGACATTAACATTCGGCTGGGTAGATCGGGTCGGGTAATTTTGAACACCCCTAGCTGTGTTGTGCTGATCAGTAATGTGTTGTACTGATCAGTTCTGATGAGTGTTGTGTTGTGTTGACTAGTGCTGTGTTGTGGTAAATGTGCTGCAATAAGTTGAAGGTGTTTGCTATATGCAGGTCCAGTTTATTTCTGCACGTCTAATAAATATGGGAAAAACCATAATTACTGTTCATTACCATAATTACTGTTCATTCGTTTATTAGTTTTTAAAAATATATTTCTAAAACCCTAACCTTGAATGACTAAACCCGTCAATGTATTGATTGACTACGTGTCTAAATCATAAATTATTTTTTCGTGAATCATAATACATATTTAAGTAGGACATTAATTATTATCACTTCAAATTTAATTTGGACATGCAGAAGTAAATTGGACCTGCATATAGAACCACCCTAAGTTGAACTACACGTGACCTAAATATATAAACTTGCAAATAAAATTAATTGTATGCTATTGGGAATCCCCAATAGAATTATAATATACATATTATTATTTATGTCAATAAATTTATGAAAATATAATAAAATAGAGTAGATGTTGGATTAACAAAAATATATAGAAATGCTAATATTTGTACTCTATTTATAGAGATAGTTTTGCCTTAATTGTAGGGCTTGCTCTTGAACGGTAACACCAAGAGTTTAACTTAAATGGCACAGTCAATTTTAGATGTGCATCCCACGGGTATAACCCTTCACCAAATAAATATAATGGGAACAGTAAGGCAACGATTGAAACACGTAGTTTAGGTCAGCTTAAGGCACCTGGATTTCAAAGTTAGGCAATTGAGATAAGGATCCATGAGCTCAAGAGGCAATGCCTAGCTTCTCATCTGCCAACTGAAAATACAAAATTAATAATGAAAATATATATGGAAATATTAGGAGTGAATTATGAGATCACTCTACTATCTACAGCTGCAATATTTGATCCCAACTCCGAACCACTACCGACCAACGTCGTCTGTGTATTTCTGTGGGACTATGCTTTTTTCATGGGTCTAAAAAACATGGCGTGAACGAAAATATTAAGGAAAATTACAAATCTAGTTGCCGAAATCATCATTACAGATTTTTTGACTTATTGAGATATTACATTCACTTGGTACAAAATGGTGCCTCTCAATTTTGGGAGATGGAAATGTACTGCATTAGGTCAAACTCAATTTTGCTCTAGGTTCATTGTACATGTTGTAACGCTTTTACAATTTTACCATGTAATATCTGTCACTCTCTGTCTATTTGGCTGAATCTATTTCTTGTTAAATTTAATTAAATTAGATTGAATTAAACTGAACTGAAATGAAAATTAATGTATTGAAAATGAAATCGATATGTCTAGATTCACCTAAATTTATCGAAATATATTTGTATTAAATTGAACTGAACCGAGCTATTTATAAGCTCTAACAAACAGGACCTTAATCTAAATTGAAAGATGCTAAAAACTATCGAAAGAGTATTGAAATGTGATATAAGAGAATAAACTACAGAACTAGAAAGTTGTTGATTTTTGTTTTTTGTTTTTTGGGCAAACCACCATTGGAGGAGGGATATTATATTTGACATCCCCAAACCATTTAATTGACATAAATTGAAATACACTGATCACCATAAGGTTACGGAAAGGTTTCTAAAGATATAACTATTCTAAACCTTCTCTTTATCTGAAGCAGGAACTAAAACCTTAGTAGTTAGATACAGCCATTCTAATAGCTAGAAAGTTGTTGAAATGTGATGGAAATTGATTGAATCTAAGTGTAAAGTATTACTATGTTTTCTTTTGTGTGGTAACTTGTATTTTACGGCAAATTTAACTATCAATAATTTTTGTTATGTATGTATATATATTACCTAAACTTAAAATTTTAATATTTGAAAAATATATGTTTAAAATCTTCCAAAAGTATATTATATAATGATAATACTATCTATATAATGTTTCTAATTGTTTGATCAAATTTACAATAAATTTGATGAAAACTATATTTTACATTAACCCCAAAATGCATCGAGGGTGGTTTCGCAAAACAATGTGCTCCATTAAATGTATCAGTTACATTGCATATGCAATCAAATTAAAACAAGTTAGCTAAGAAGATAATTTCCTTGATTGTTATGTTTTTCCTCTGTGGAGAAAAATCAGAATATTCATGAACTAAATTAAAAATCAGAATGTGAAATATTTGCATTTACAAATTGCCTAAAAACCTGACCATATAACGCTCCATGCATATCCTCAAACCACATTTTCCGTGTTCTTTTTGCTCACTCAAATCAACTACATTTCATTAAAATAATATAAACCCTATACCATTATCAGTTTCTTAAGAAAAAAAATAGAAATTGAAAAATTAATGTCATCAGCTTTAGGATGAGACTGAGAGCAATAAAATAATACACAAACTGACTCTCTCACCGATGAACCACACGTTCATCCTCAATAAAAACAAAACGAGGAGGAATCTTAGTGAAGAAGCTGGGGTCAAAACGAAATAAACAGAGAATACGAGGACTGAAGAAGATAATAAAATGGTGTATCTCTGCATGGCGAGGGGTTATGTGTCTACGTACCTGAGCGACAGATGTCACGTTGCTGCTTTCTCTCTCTAGAATCACCTGCCTGATTCATCACCCCTCCCAAGTCCGTATAAATACCCCTGCATTCCCACCCTATTTACACATCCCAACCTTGAATACCCAAGTTACTCCATAAACGTTGTTCTAAACAGTTCCGTTTCCCCTTTTAACCCCCCCACCACCTCAATATTTCCGATGGAGTTCGTTGCTTCATCCTCCCGGGCTGCGGTCGGCAATGTTGTGAAGGACGAGCCCATGATGTTCCTCGGCGGCGACGATGCGGCGTTTCCGGCCAACAACGTGAGCTCCGGCGCAAGTGGAATCAACATTATCGACTTCTTCGAGCCAGCCCAGCCGCACGAGGGGATCCACGAGCAGGGTCCGCCGCCGTTCCTCCGGAAGACCTATGAGATGGTCGACGACCCGGAGACTGATCCGGTGATATCGTGGAGCGCCTCGTTCAATTCGTTCGTGGTGTGGGACACCCACAAGTTTTCCCAGGACTTACTCCCCAAGTACTTCAAGCACAACAACTTCAGCTCCTTCGTCCGTCAGCTCAACACTTATGTGAGTTCACCCTGCTCTTTTGTTGCCTTGTTCCTCTGTTTTTAAAAACCATTTATTGATTATTAAACGACTTGCTGTTTGTTTACTGATTTAGGAAGTGACAAAAATCATACTCCTCGATTTGTTTCCTTTTTTTGTCATATGTTACCATCTAAATATAGTTTTGTCATATTTTAAAACACTTTCTTGATTTAGATTATCATAACTAAACTTTAATTACTCTTGTTCTATGTTTTTCAAATGATCGGTTTTGTGATTTACCGGTCCATGACAAAAAAGCTTCCGGTTTCGGCCATTTTCATGATATCTTCGAGTAAAAGTAAAACTTGCTTGATAGATAATTTTCAGTAAAATTTCTTGATTTAAATCTTGGCCGGTGATGTTTTACACAAGTTTGTAGATTTGGATTATTATGACGTGTGGTACTGATTTGAGGTTTGTGTGATGCAGCGGTTCAGGAAGATAGACTCTGACAGATGGGAGTTCGGGAATGAACTCTTTCAGAAGGGAAAAAAGCACCAGCTTAAGGATATCAAGAGGAGGAAGCAGACCGCCACCCCTCAGTTCGTGTACCAGCAGCAAGCGGCGGCGGCGGCGGCGCAGGCGGCGCTCGCCGGCCAAAACTGGCAGGACCAGGTTGCGCAGTACGTGCTCGAGTCGGAGTTCCAGACTCTCAAGGCGCAGGTCCAGTTCCTCATCCATGAGATCCAAAGGCTGAAAATGGTTCAGACCAGCGCCGAGGAAAGTCACCGAAGGCTAGAGAACCTCTCTCACCGCATGAGCCTTTACATGGCGAAGATACTCGTCAACCCCCACCTCATCCCACGCCTCCTCAGCCGGATGCCACGTGGCGGAGGCGGTGCTCCGGTGGCGGAGTCGTCCAAGAGGCGCCGTGGCAGCGGCGAAGGCCCGTCGGAGATTGTTGATGTGGCGGCTGGGATTCGGACTATGTTCGGGCCCGACGGAGAGCAGGGCGGCGATGGGAGCTCGGGCTCGACTGACAGCTTCATCCTGTGGGAGAAGCTGATGGAGGACGATATGATTTATGACGACGGGCCAGCAGCCGGCGCCGTTGGAGCTGAGAGGCATGCTAGGATGGTTCGCGACCTGAAGAAGCTCATCCGCAGTGGTGGTGTACATGAGAGCAGCTCGAGCTCCGTTGATCAGTCCCTGTAATCATGATGGTATGATAAAAAGTTAAAAAGTAGCTAATCATTCAAGGATTTTGGCTCGGTTTGTGTTCTGAATAAAGTTTTTTTGCAGGCTTTATGATGAGGCTAGAGGGAGGAGATGGCATGCACCAGGATATATATCCGGGAGTTGAAGAATGGCAGGATCAGCGCCTTTCTATATGTGTGTTTTCTATCTATAGCTAGTGTGTGTGTGTGAATAAATAAGACTCTCATGTGTATATGGGATTGTTATATGTTATTCACCGTCTGTATTTCATCTTTTACAATATTATAATAATAATATATATTAATACCCTCTGTATTAAGTTCTATGCTATATATTAATTCTATTTTGTTCAAGACGAGCCTTTATATATATAGATACAATATGGATAGAACTGCTTAAATCACATACAGATATTCATTATAAAAATTAAAATGATACAAACATATCCAAGCAACTCAACTAGAAAAACAGTTTCCGTAACTAGCTACCAGTTCTAACAGCTTAACCCAAAGATATTCATTATAAAAATTAAAATGGTCCAAATATATCCAAACAACTCAACTATAAAAAAACTGTTACTAAAAAACAGTTCCAGTAACTAATAACCAGTTCTAACAGCTCAACTAAACATAAACGGTTCAACTGGACAACTCAACTGGAAAAACAGTTCCAGTAACTAATAATCAGTTCTAACAGCTCAACTAAACATAAACGGTTCAACTGGATAGGTCTTTGTATAAACACTATATGCCAAGGTTAATTTTGAGGAAATAATAATCTACATCAAATATTAGCTTCTGTTTTCCACGCAGAGTCCACGATGATGCTTGTCATTGGTACAGTTTGTCACTAGTGACGAATCACCTACCAATATCCATCCTAAATAACTCACTTTACAAATTACAGTGTTAAAAGTCCCATTTAAATTATAACCGACATGGGATATACCTAAAGTGGATTTTCAGATGTAATATTAGTTGGTGAAGCTCATCTGCTAAGCAGTTTGCTGTTTTGAAATCTTTGTTAATTAACTTCGTTCATAAATATTTACTCACGTTTTGCATAAATATTAATTTTGAATAATCGTAGGGCTTTGTTCATAAAATATTTACTAGATATTTAAAACTCACTTTTCACATGTTGCATACGAATGTAATACTTATTGCAAAGTTGAAGAAAGAAACGAAGTATAAGAATAAAGTAATGATTTGATATTAATAAATATTTACGATCATGTATTGGATTAAGTGAGTTTAGAGTGTAGCAATTTTATTTCAGGTATATATATATTATACACGTGTCATTTTATTTTATAAAAGAAAGAAAATGCCAAAGAATATTGCAGCTGTTAGCCATGTTACTGTTAAGCGCAGGACATAGGCGATTATACTGCATTTACTACCTTCGTTCACCGGAACATATGGACAGGAGAGGAAAAGTTCAGATCTTTCTCCCTATTATATGTGGAGCTGTATGCTTCCTAGAAAGTTTTATCTCATATACTGTATTTACAATCACAAATAATTCATGTCAAAACTGATTCTCAATTGTTGATTTCCTACATCCAAAACAACGATGCCAAACTATCATGATAGGTTGCAGGGTTGGTGCAAAGATATTAGGAATTATTTTTTCTTGTCATTTGCTTTTCAAAAGTTTCTAGGCAGGAGGTTCACGCTGAACACTTCCGATCCACTTTACTAAACTCTATTTAAACTTATTAATGAAATGTTTGTTATAAGAAAACTGCCTTTATTTAGTAACAGTTCCTGATCAATTGAGTTTAAATTGAAACGTGTTGCACTTAATTAAGAGATATTAATAGGTTTTGAAATGTGAGATAATAGATTGCTGAACTAAATTAAAAGGTACTGAAAATATACAACATTTGATTCAAAAGTGTTAAAACTAAATTGAACCGAATAATTCTAAACAGGTATTATTTGCATTTAAGCCAAATTCGATCATAACTATTATTACACACCCTATTTGGCCAGTATATATAAATCATGAATTCCACACTAAGCCTAACAGTACGTACTTAAGTCCACAGCCTCTATTAATATATTTGAATGTTTTATATTTTAATATCTTAAGTGTGATTCTTTTAAAAAACTTTTTGCGTACCCTTAAACAATATGTAATTTACCAAGTATATGGAAGTAGCTATTTCTGGCCAAGTAAAAACACGTTTCTTTTATCATGCTAGTTTACTTAGAAATGGTACACTCGCCCTGTATATATAATTGGTTTGAAGCCATCATTTTCTTCAAAGAATGGTGGTTTTATAATTAAGAAAGAAACGGTGGATGTTCAATTATCTGAGTTTAACGCAATATATATTTTAGAGATAGTCCACAATAATAATGTATATTAATAACATTTATTTTCATCATATTTGGTTTGATAGATGTTTATATTTTAAAATTATTTATTCACTTTTATACACATCAGTTTGCTTTAAGGGTTATATATTATCATTTTGATAAAATTTTAACCTGCACTAGATGATTAAATCAAATTTAGCTTATATATATACATGAATTTGCTTGGAGTATTTTGGTATTATGGTTAAGTAAATTCAACTGAGCATAGTTTCTTATCCGGTATATACTTCTGTAGCTACAATAGCTACAATATAATGTAACCCAATCACATTTTGGTTATATTCTGTCTATTATGCTCGACCTCTATGCAACCAAGATAAAATTAAAGTATCTTAACATTATGCAAATCAATCTAAGTATCAAATCGTACTCAAAAAAAAATCTAAGTATCAAATCGTGTCGACACAATCAGCGTCGACAGTTACACTTTTAAGAGTCGTGATTCCCTGTATTATTGGTTGCAGCTAAACTCTCAACCCGTTGATACTTATCCGACAAACAGTCAGAATGTCGAACCTGTGATTTTATTCTTGTTGCCAATTAAACTTGTAAAGCTTGGTGGAGTGATTTCTGTCTTTTCTGTACTTTGTTGTTGATTTGTTTCATTTCAGCACGCGGATAAATACTAAAACAACGTGAAGCTATTAAACCTTTTGTTTCATTTCAGCACGCGAATAAATACTAAAACAACGTGAAGCTATTAAACCTGTGAATTCCTTTGTTGATGTGTTTCATTTCAGCACGCGGATAAACACTGAAACAACGTGAAGCTATTAAACCTGTGAATTCCTTCTCGTTTGGCCTGCTAGTTATGTAACCTGTGAATTCCTTCTCAATTCGTTATGTCTGCTTCATGTGTGTTTAGGGAGTGCGGCGTCACCCATCGCTGTTTGAACTCCTTGCCTATGGAACAAAACAACTTCAAAATCTTAGGTTTCGTTCTAAATCTTCACCTTATCCATAATTCATTAAACCATTAACACTTAGTTACAAGTACAGTCTAACTCTCCAATTTATTAATACCTAGTAATTAAAACATATATAATCAGATAATATTATTGTCAACTCCAAGCTATCGTGATTAGATTTTATATATCATAATGAATCAACTTCATGTATATACTACCACCAAATAGTATTCTTTCTAATGAAACTAAAACATATATAATCAAATATTATAGAAATAAGACTGTGAATTCCTGTGAATTCCTCGTTGATGGTAGGAATAACTAAATAAGGCTGTTCGTCGTTGATGGTAGGAATAAGGTTGTTCGGCAGTGCTAGTTCTGTCGTTGATGGTAGGAATAAGGTTGTTCGGCAGTGCTAGTTCTGTCTGTTCCATTAGTTGAGTAGGGATGTGGTTTCACTTATCTGTCGGATCGCTCCCCTAGTCGATAGGAACAGACAAGCATAAAAATCTCAGGTTTGATTCTATATCTTCAACTTCTCCCTAATGAATTAAAACATCTCTAACTCTCGCCACGAACAAAACAGCATAAAAATCTCAGGTTTGATTCTAAATCTTCAACTTATCCCTAATGAATTAAAACCTCTCTAACTCTCAATCAAGCCATTACAAGTATATTTCTAACTCTCGACCAAGCCAAATTCTATCTCTATTACAAGTATATTTCTAACTCTCAACCAAGCCAAATTCTATCTCTAAGATGTAAAGTAATGCAAGACACTAGATTAATTAATACTGACATAACTAAAACACGTATAATCAGATAATATTATTGTCAACTCCAAATATTATCAACTCCAAATATTATGTAACAATAAATCAACTTCATGCATATACTTTCACAAATAGTATTCTTTCTGATCAGCACTCGATATGATTATCATAAAATTTTAACGCGAGTCGCATCTCTTAAATAATTGTCTCTGCGACAGAGTTACGTGGCTAAGGATACATAATTTATTATGGTGCAAGATTGCCAATTAATCTATTACAACCCTAATATGACTAAGCTTTTAAAACGGAACGATATCTGGTTTAGGTGTGTAAGCTCTTAAAACTGGTAAACAGAATCTAAGATCCTGTCATCAAAAAAATATCCAAGATCCTAAAAAGTTGACGAAATATAAAAATAATCTTTGTTGAAAGACATAATATTTTATGAATTCCCGAGGTACCATCTGATCAGTGTATTCTGCTCCGCGTCTTTACTCCTGCAACAAAAAAACTTTGTCTTTATCCTAACGAGAGGAAAAGAAGATACAGAAGGATGGGCATTTGCTAATTTAAAATTTCAACAGTTTCCAGGCATCTGAATTTCAACAGCTTGCCATGTAACCTCACCACGTGTTTCACCTTTCAATCAACTTATTTCCACGTGCGCCGCACAAATTACCTTGTTTAAACATCATATGCTACTGGCCAGGGGTCTTCGATTAACTTAATTAATTACTGATTACATGTAATGTAAATGTACGCATTTAAAGTCTTTCACTGACTTAATTAAAAGTTTGTATTAAATAGTTTCATGGTTTGAACATAAACTGAACTGGCCCTGTTTTGTTTCATCCATGATCATTTAGTTCATCAAAAGGATATCCATTCAAGAGTGCGCAATCTGGGAGAGGTCTTTTCTAGTTGGCTACTCCACAAAATTTCCTACAAGCATGTATTATTTAAAAACATTGTATGAATTGCATCACATGAAATAATGAATGCATTAGTATTTATCTGATCTCCCTTTTGGATGCTTTGTTATTTGCATTAGTACTTTACCTTGCAAGATTTTCTACCTCTAGCTAGTGTGTGCGTGAGAATAAATAAGACTCTCATGTGTATATGGGATTGTTATATGTTATTTACGGTCTGTATTTCATCTTTTATAATATTATAATATAATATATATATTAATATTCTCTGTAAGTTCTATGCCATATATATTGATTCTATTTTATTCAAGACGAGCCTTTATATATAGACACAATATGAATAGAACTGCTTAAATCACATACATATATTCATTATAAAAATTAAAATGATCCAAGCATATCCAAACAACTCAGCTAGAAAAACAGTTCCAGTATCTAGCAACAAGTTCTAACAGCTCAACTGGACATGTCTTTGTATATAAACATTAGAAAAACATGTCTTTGTATATAAACACTAGAAAAACAGTTTCAGTAACTAGCAACCCGTTCTAACAGATCAACTGGATATGTATTTATATATAAACACTATATCAAGGTTAATTTTGAGGAAATAATAATCCACATCAAATATTAGCTTCTGTTTTCCACGTAGAGTCCACGATGATGCTTGTCATTGGTACAGTTTGTCACTAGTGACGAATCACTTACCAATACCCATCCTAAGTAATTCACTTTACAAATTACAGTGTTAAAAGTCCCAAAGATTCATCATAATAATTATAACCGACATGGGATACACCTAAAGTGGATTTTCAGATGTAATATTAGTTGGTGAAGCTCATCTGCTAATCAGTTTGCTGTTTTGAAATCTCAGTTGATTTAATATTATTCATAAGTATTTACTCACGTTTTGCTGATTTCAGTTTTGCATAAACATTAATTTTGAATAATCGTAGGGCTTTTGTTCATAAAATATTCACTAGATATTTAAATCTCACTTTTTACATGTTGCATATGAATGTAATACATATTGCAAAGTTTAAGAAAGAAACGAAGTTATAAGAATAACGTAATGCTTTGACATTAATTAAGATTGACTATCATGTATTGGGGTTTTTAATAAAAATTAAGTCAATATCTAGGAAGTTTAGCAATTTTGTTCCAGGTACAAGGCTTTGTTCAGTTGAGCTGCTAGAGCTTGTTGGAACTGTTTGGAAATGCTTGGAGATGTTAGATGTTAAAACTGTTTAGAAAAAGCTGGACTGTATAGGACCATATATATATATACATATATGTTCATTTTATAAAAGATGAAAATGCCGAAGAATATTGTAGTTGTTAGTCATGTCACTGTTAAGCAGAACATAGGCGGTTACACTGCATAAAACTGCCTTTGTTTAGTAAGAGTTTCTGATCAATTGAGTTTAAATTGAAATGAACTTAATTAAAAGATATTCAAAGATTTTAAAACGTGAGAAAACAGATAGTTAAACTAAAATGAAAGATATTAAAAATAAATAATATTTGGTTTAAAGGTAATGAGAACCAGTTGAACTGATCAGACCCAACATGTATTTTTTTGCATCTAAACCAAATTCGATCGTATATAACTACTATTACACACCCTATTTGGCCAGTATATATAAATCATGAATTCCACGCAACGCCTAACAGTACGTACGGAAGTCCACAGCCTCTACTGACATATTTGATGTTTTAACTTTTGGCATACCCTTAACAATAAAGAATTTACCAAATATATGGAACTAGATGTTTTAACTTTTGGCATACCCTTAACAATAAAGAATTTACCAAATATATGGAACTAGCTATTTCTGCCTAGGAAGAACCATGTTTCTTTTATCATAGTTTACTTACATTCACCCTGTATAATTGGTTGGAAGCCATCATTTTTTCTTCAAAGAATGGTAGTTTTGTAACTAAGAAAGAAATAATGGATGTTCAATTATCCGAGTTTAACGGAATATATATTTTAGAAATAGTCCACAATAATAACTGTTACTAACGTTCATCTTCATCATCTTTGAGGGTTATATATTTTCATTTTAATAAAATGTTACTAGATGGTTAAATCAAATCTAGCTTATATACATGAGTTTGGTTGGAGTTTTCTGGTATTATGAGTAAATTCAATTGAGCTTCGTTTGTTATCTGGAATCTCTGTAGCTACATTATAATGTAAACCAAACACATTTTGGTTATATTCCATCTATTATTACTTCGAGCGTAAACCAAACACATTTTGGTTATATTCCATCTATTATTACTTCGAGCGTGATTTGCTCGAATTCCTGCAATCAAGATAAAATTAAAGTATCTAATTAAACACTGTGCAAATCAAGTATCAAATCAGCCAGTGTCAGCGAATATCGATAATCAAACTTTTAAAAGTTATGATATACTACCTTTTCATACTGTGTTGGTGGCTGCTGAGCTCAACACGCAGATACACATCCAGAAAACGTGAAACCATCGAAGCTGCAGTGATTTCTTTCTTGCTGACAAATTAAACTTGTAAAGTTCAGTAGAGTGATTTCTGTCTTTTCTCTATTGTTAATGTGTTTCATTCACCTCAACCCTTGGATAAACATTAAAACAAAACATTAAAATAATGTGAAGCCATTGAATCTGCAAAATTTCATCTCGTTGATTGTAGGAATAAGGTTTTTCGCATCTGCTGCTAGTTCTCTATTTCATGTGTAGGAGTGAGGTGTCACCTCTGCTGCTGTTTGAAACTTTCCTTCCATAATAAATTAAACCGTTAACACTTACAATACATATCTGACTCTCCAATTTATTCATACCGATTTAAACAAACATCAACAGCCATTCTATCTCTAAAATGTAAAGTAACTCAAGACACCAAACTAATTAACACTGATATAACTAAAACACATATAATCAGATATTATTGTAAACTCCAAACTATCATAATGATTAGATTTTATATAACAATGAATCAATTTCATGCATATACTACCACAAATAGTATTCTTTCTAATGAGTTTTCTATATAGTTATCATAAAATTTTACCCGAGTCGCATCTGTTCATGCATATACTACCACAAATAGTATTTTTTCTGATGAGCATTCGATATAGTTATCATAAAATTTTACCCGAGTTGCATCTGTTCACTAATTGTTTGTGCAATAGAGTTGCGTGGCTAAGGTTACATATATTAATTTTATTAGGGTATAGGATGGCTAATTATCCTATTACAACCCTAATTGTATTAAGCTTTTAAAACAGAACGATATCTGGTTTGGGTGTGTAAGCTATTAAAACTGGTAAACGAATCCAAGATCCTATCATCAAAAAATATCCAAGATCCTAAAAGTTGATGAATATAAAAAAATCCTTTGTTGAAAGACATATTTTATGAGTTCCCGAGGTACCATCTCACTGTATTCTGCTCCGCGTCTTTACTCCTGCGACAAACTTTGTCGTTATCCTTATAAGAGGAAAAGAGGATGCAGAAGGATGGGCATCTGCTAATTTAAAATTTCAACAGTTCCCAGGCATGTGAATTCAGCTTGCCATGTAACCTCACCATGTGTTTCACCTTTAAATCAACTTATTTCCACGTGCGCCCAGCAAAATACCTTGTTTAAACACCATATGGTACTGGCCGGGGGTCTTCGATTTACTTAATTAATTAGGGATTACATGTAAAAAGTGGCAGTTAAAGTCTTTCACTGACTTCATAGCTTTGTATGAAAAAGATTCATGGTTAAACATAAACTGAATTAGCCTAGTTTTGTTTAATCCATGATCATTTAGTTTATCAAATGGATTCATTCAAGAGTGCGCAATCTGGGAGCGGTCTTTTCTAGTTGGCTGTACTCCTCAAAATTTACTACAAGCATGTATTATTTAAAAACATTGTATGAATTCACATGAAATAATGAATGCATTAGTACGTATCTATCTGATCTCCCTTTGGATGCTTGTTATTTGCATTAGTACTTCACCTTGCAAGATTTTCTACCTCTGATGTTATAGAGATGTGATAGAGTTATGCAACACATGCATTTATATTTACTATCACACGCGTAAACACGTTCATATTCTGTACCGTCACACGCGTACAATCTCACTTATTATCTTTCATTCCATCAATTCTAATTTACTTTGCATTCCATCTTAATCGCAATGTTTGATCAATGATGGTAAAGTAGTCTCCATACCTACTTAACTATGCTTATTGTAATTGTACTAATTATTTTGTAATTTAATAATATTTTATTAGAAAACACACATGATATGTAATACATTCATTTGGTATTTCTTTATTACTATATCAGAAATTTGATTTTCACAGTCAAGTTAGATTAGATCGGGAGAAAGGCAGAGATTAATAAGGTATAGTATACTGTTAAAGGATATGAACTGGTAATTAGTTAGTTTTTAGGCATAATCACATCATTCACACGTATGAAAGAGCAAAGTGCAATATCTAACGCCCTTAAGTTTCATTAAAATATCATTTACCTGTCATAGTTTTTAGGAGCATGTCAAATGAACCCATAACTTATTAATGTAAACATGATTTAATATGTGAAAAGTTTTAATTGCAATATTGAAATTAAAAATTAATTTTAAAACTGAAGTTACCTCATTCGAATTTATATTTGTATACCATGTCTCTGTCATTCATTGCGTCAAAAAGAAATTGAGATTTTACCATATGAAAAATTGATTCGTTGTAAAAGAAATTATTTGTTATTAGTGATGAAATTCGAGTTAAATATTTTAAATAATATTATATTAAATTTAAAAGTTCACCTAATATCATATAGAATTTGAATATATTATTAGATTTTACTGTCATTATAGATATTTTTATTTATATAAGATTATAGTAGTTTTATCTGTATGGTGTTTTTCATAAATTAACTCAAGATGTCATCCTAATGGGAGCAGAAAGTGTGAGGCAATGAGGATTTGGGACAGCGAGAGGTAAATCGGTGGGGTGGATTTTGCATCTCTATGGATGCAATTTTCTTTAATCACAATTTTGTTTTACTTTTTTTTTTATCAGATTCACTAAATTGAGATGGATTGAAAACTTATAAACAACCGATTAGGAAGCTAAGAGTATTAGCAAAAGGCATAAGCAGATCAGGAGGCTAAGCATTACCATTAGCAGTAACAGATATAAGGATAGAGATTCATTTAATACGCCCCGACATGTTAGTTTGTCAGGTTGAAACCATTACGCCCATCAGATAAAGACAGATAGATTGAATGCATAAAAACTTGTAGATAATTGAGTCAGGCGACAGGTGACAGGTGTTACAATTTGGTGAAATGAGAGTAAAACAATACAATAGAATCATAGACCGACCAGACTGTCAGAATTACGACGATACATGTCACTATTCAGTGAATTAAACGAAAAGAGGAGCACATGCATTACCTAGTAACATCAGACGACTGTTTCTGTTAGTTACATAATAACTCGTGTGAGATTTCCTAGGTTGTCGATGGTGTCAATACTGTGTGATAGAGTTGAAACACCACATTATTATTATCTGCAACTGCAGTAGATACTTAATTATAATCTCTAGTTACCATTCAATCAATCTCACACTTTGTTTAATCTTCATTTCCATCCCTATTCGTTTAATCTGTTAAACCTAAGTATACTTAAAGTTTTCAATATTCCCTTAACAATTTATTAAATGACACATTCTACATTTTACTTAGTCAGCACCTGCTTAACCTCTTAATCTTTGTTTTTCTTATTAGTTATACACATTAACTTAAAAGACATTACATTAGTAATAAAAAGCACATATTCTAAGTATGTTGTGAGAGAGTAGAGGGGTAATATACTCGTATATTATGAACGCGTGCCTGAAATTATTTTACCCCTGTGATGGTCTTTTTGTGTTTTACAAGATCAATATTTGACTTTAAATGGTTAAGTGAATCTCTCATTGTGATGAACTTGTTCAATATCAGATGTCCCTCCCACTAGTAGAACCCTTCGCTAAATAAACTATATGTCAATTTAAGGCAAATGTAGAAACACGTAATTTAGGTCATGTTAAGACACCTGGAATTTCAATTTAATTAGGTTTTCAGAAAATAAAAAGTTAGGCAAGAGAGATAAGATGAGACCTTCCCATCTGCCAACTGAATACAAATTTTGCCCCATAAGTGGTAAAGGTTCATTCCATGCTGATATCACTGTACAGCTGGTCCAACTCCGAACCACCACCGCCCGTCGTCGTCTGCTAAAAATACAAACCCAGGCGCCGGAATCATCATGAGTTTGTTACACATTTTTACCGTTTAACCTTGCCTAACTTTTGGTAATTTTCTTACGTTACATTAGCCCCAAATCCAATGTATATGCAGTTGGTGGTTTCGCAAAACAATGAGCTCCATTAAATGTAACCGGTTACATCAGCCCCATGTAATTAAATAATCAGCAGAAGAAAACAAGTTAAAGTGTATTATGATGAGATAAATCTTGCCTCTTTTTCAGAAATATCTGCCTCAATTAATTAAAAAGCATAACTGTTCATTATTTTTAGTAACTTGCTTACATATATTTGCTGAAAACCTGTTCATCATCCAACGCTCCATGCCTATCTAGAAGCTCGTTTTACGTGTTCTTCATCAGTTACATTTCATTAAAATAACATACATTTAACCTTATCACTTTGTTTAAGGAAATTAAAATAAAGAATAATTGAAATATATCATGAGATAGATGAGATTGAGAGCAATAAAATAATAGACTGAATGAGATGAACCACGTTTTGATCCTCAATAAAAACAAATACAGACTGCCAAATTGGTGTCTTATTAAAGAAGCTGGGGTCGGAACGTAATATACACGAAATACGAGGGTTAAAAAGATAAGAAAATGGTGTATCTCTGCATGGCGAGGGATTATGTGTCTACGTACTTGCGCGACAGATGTCACTAGAAAGTCCCAAGACCTGCCTGCCTCACCACCCCTCCCCTCCGTATAAATACCCTTGCCTCTCCACCATATCTACACACACCAAAGCCTTCAATCACCAGAGTTACTCTTACAATCCAGTCCCTGATATAAAAACCTTCCTCCCTTTCCCGTTTTACCCCCACCACCCTCTCAACATCTCCAATGGAGTTCGGCGGCGCGTCATCTTCCCGAAATGTCGTAAAGGACGAGCCGATGCTCTTCATCGAGGAGGAGGAGGCAGCAGCGTTCGCTCACAACGTTGTTGGTAGCGGAAGCGGCGGCAGCAACGGCAACGGCAACGGCGGTGGATTAATGGACTTTTTCGAGCCGGCCCGGCCGCACGAGGGGTTGCACGAACAGGGACCGCCTCCATTCCTCCGGAAGACCTACGAGATGGTCGACGATCCCGAGACGGACCCGGTGATATCGTGGAGCGCTTCATTCAACTCTTTCGTGGTGTGGGACACCCACAAATTTTCCCAGGACCTGCTGCCAAAGTACTTCAAGCACAACAACTTCAGCTCCTTCGTCCGCCAGCTCAACACCTACGTGAGTTCATTCCCCTACTCTTTTTGTTTTAAATCACTTTCTTGATTTAGATTATCATGAATAAACTTTAATTACTATAGTTCTATGTTTTTCAAATGATCCATTTTGTGATTTACCGTTCCATGACAAAAAAAAGCATCCGGTTTCGGCCATTTTGATGAGTAAAAGTAAAACTTACTTGATAGATAGTTTTCAGTAAAATTTATTGATTTAATTCTTGGTCGGTGATGTTTTACACAAGTTTGTAGATTTGGATTATTATAACGAGTGACTTGAATTTGATCATATGTGTTATTGAACGGCCTGGATTTTGTGATAGATAAAAGATTTGGGTTGCAAACTGTTCATTGATATGGACTTTCCGAGTTACCGTCGTGACAAAGATCTCCTTGATTTATATCTTTTTATTGTTTGAGATAAAAAATCTTTCTTGACTTTCTTCTTTTGACTGGTGATGTTTAATTTACACACTTACTATTACTATTGATTTGTAACGGTGCAAGTTAAATTAAATATTTCTTTATTTGTAACTTTTCTTGATTTTCTTCTTTTTGTCGGTGAATGGTGATCTTTTGCATGACTCTTATTATAGTACCGACACAAGGATTGTTTATATATGTACTGATTTGTAACGTGTGACTTGAAATTAAGTATTTATAATATATGTACTGATTTGAGTTTTGTGTGCAGCGCTTTCGTAAGATAGACTCCGACAAATGGGAATTTGGGAACGAGCTGTTCCAGAAGGGCAAAAAACACCTGCTCAAGGATATCAAGAGGAGGAAGCAGACCTCGAATGCTCAGTACCTGAACCAAGCAGCAGCGGCGGCTGCGGCGGCGGCATGTCAGGCCCAGGCTCAAGCGGCGCTCGCCGGCCAGAACTGGCAGGACCAGGTGGCCCGCTATGTTCTAGAGTCAGAGTTTCAGACTCTGAAAACTCAGGTCCAGTATCTCATCTGTGAGATACAACGTCTCAAGCTGATCCAGAGCAGCTCGGAGGAGAGTTATGGAAGGATGGAAAACATGTTTCATCGAATGAGCTTGCTGATGGGGAAAGTCCTGCTAAACCCTCACCTAATCCCGCGCATCCTTGACGGTATCCTGCGCATCAACGGCGGCGGCCCTGCGGTGGCGGAGTCGTCCAAGAGGCGGCGCGGCGGCGGAGCAACCCCGGCGGAGATTGTGTCGGTTGCGGCGGGCATTCAAAACATGCTCGCGGCTGCTGAGGGAGAGGGCGGTGAGGCGGGCTCGGGACCGGGCTCTGCAGAAAACTTCATTCTGTGGGAAAAACTCATGGAGGATGATCTTGTGTACGATGATGGGCCCGGCCAGGGCGCTGATCGCCATGCTCAGATGCTGAGGGACTTGCAGAAATTGTTCCCCAGGGATGGTGGCGACCATACCAGCATGAGCTCAGTCGGTCATGACTTCGACTGATCGGCCATGATGATGGTAAGGTATTAATTAATTAAATAGTGATTAATCATTCTCTGTGATTCTAATAAATAAATGTTTTTGTTGCAGGTTTTCTGATGAAGTTTGTGAGAGAGGTGATGATGCAAGTGCAACAGGCAATCCGGGAAAAGGAGGAGTGGTGGTTCGGTGGTGTAAACTGGCAGTGCCAGTGCGTGTCTGTGTGTGTGTGAATAAATAAACTATAAAATAATAATACCCCATATGATCTCTGTATATGGGATGATGGTCTGTAATAGTAATATATACATATATATACCTTGAATAAGTACTCCTGGAGATTTAGGTTAGTATATCTCCCGAGGAATGTTTACCTGTTTTTACATTTACTTTTTTCATCGTTTGGGGCCCCTTTCCCGGGTTGTAATAGTATAGATATATATTTTACCGTGTTGTTATATGTTTGTAATATGTAATTTTATATATATATAAATATAAATATATAAATATAGTGATTTTTGTTTGTATTTGTTTCGAGTTTTCCGAATTTAGCTTTTGATTTGAACACATATGATCAAACAAATGTGTAAGGAATCCACAGATAGAGAGTTGTATAGGGTTGAACGAAGTGAGATCACTTTAGTGACTATAAATAGAAAGTACTATTATTACTTGTTGCGTCCAGCTGGGCATCTGCACCGCTTGTCTTTGACTGGGTGTTTATAATTAGTAAGATGGAAGGAAGTCAGTTTCTGGTACTAGGTGCATTTCCCTTTTTTTTTATTATTGCGTCCTTTTCCAAGCTTTCTTTTTTTAGCAACATCTTTACATGCACGTGTCGATGCACGTATTCCGTTTTTAAACTTTTCATTATACATACAATCCAGCAAATTCAAGAGACTGATTGAGACTGTATAATCGCCTCAATATACATAAGCTTTTAAAAGAGTTTATTATCAAAGTTGAAGTTGTTTTGACCGACAAAAGTAGAACATGGTCATAACCGTGTTTATCAATCAATTTTATTTATAAACACAGCTTAATTAAGATGCATGACTTTTAACCATCATAATTTAAAAATCTATGTAGGTCAGATATGACCTCATAAGTATATCATTTGCTATGGAAAATCGACTATTTTACTCTCAAACAGTTACAACTTACATGCCTAATATGTAAACAAGTAACTTTATCATTTTAGTCGCATTACAATCATCTGTTCTTTACAATAACGAAAGTGATGAGGTTTAAAATGATGAACGATATGATAAGAACTTGTTACACATTAGGGTTATTTTATGCATATATTTAGGATATGTTTAGAATGTGAAAATGACTTATGCGTGCTCACACGCCCAGATTATGACTTATTAAGCAGCCTCTCTAAGCACTCACATGTTACTTCGAACTTGCGGTGCTGCAGTTCAAGCTACACTATTGAGCGGCAGAAGCAGAAGCAGTGCAAAAATTGAAAAACATAATACCATCCCACTAAGAATTCAAGTCAAAGGCGAGATCATGAGCGTTATCATTCCTAAATATAGCAGTTAAAATTTTCACTAATGTTTATAATTACTGAATATCCAAACATTTTCTTGTGTACTAATTAAGGTGAGAGAGCAGGATCGACAGACAACAAACCATAACTAGGTCAAATCGGGCATATCAGGAAAGTCCCGATGGTACTTTTGCATGTGTTTGCTAAGGATATTCGGCAATTTATGGGTAGTTTTCTTCTACATTATATCTAAATTCTAAAAAGGATATTAGTTACATGCCTGTGCGTATGCACGTCCCCAGATGATATCGTCTGCACAATATATATATATATATATATATATATATATATATATATATATATATATATATATATATATATATATGCGCGCACCTGCTGTAGCTTGGAATTACAATCCTTTTCATACAATTCTCACCGATATCTGGTATAGCTTTTTTGAGGAACTGGTATAGCTTCACACAATCGGCCATTTTTTCATACCATGTATAATTATTATTATAACTACGCATCTGCTTCTGCATTCATATTTTTCGTACGTCCAAACAATTAATCTACACATAATCACTCGTTATTTATTCAAAACAAAAATGTATCACATACTTTAAATACAAACATAAAAGTAATGTTGCCTTCCACTAATCAATTCCCAATATAAAAGGTTTGATATAATCATTTTGTTTTCATTAGAAAGAGGTTCCATGAATTTGAGGGAGAGCGCTCAGGTTGCATTAACATATTCAGTGCAGTGTTCGGGCAAACCCTAATTACATCTCATCCGATCGAGTAGTAATTCCGTAGGCTCTTTTAACAATAATTTGTTCGAAAATATATGCGACATTATGGCTAAGGCTTATTCACTGGATCATTTATGCGTAAATTGGCTAGGTTTGGTCCTTTAAGGATTAATTAGTTTTGAAATTAAACACAATCTCATCCTACTAAAATTGGCACGTCTTTCTATCAAGTTGGTTTGTCGTTCTGAGTTTATTTCATTCTGAAGTTATGAAACTTCAATGGCTAAACTTTCAAAACATTCAAGTACACATTCGTATCAAATTTACAATGTTAGCTATACCACATTGATAATTATATACATTCAATGTTATTGCTATAAACATCAAGCATATCTTCGTTCTACTCAAAGTTGCTGATAATTACGAGTCTTCATAAAATTTGAAAAGTGTATTAATTAAATTGATATGTTATGGAGCTGGGATATGCTATTTTAGGTCGGAATTAAGCTGCAAACCTCTCAAATGATTTAAAGGTGAATGCATAAATATATGTACACATTTTCTAGAACCTAATAAGATGGAATTGTAAATAATAAATTTATAAGATTTTGGGTTATCATTCTTTCAGTACATAAAATAACATCGTTTATAGAATTCAAGAGCAATCGATCACTTGGGTATATCGAGGTATGAATCTGGAATATGTAACTCGTCCACGTCCACCTCTTCATCGTATTTAAGGATGGGTTTTGGCAAATTCGTGAAATTGTTTTTCATTTCGACATTTTAGCTCTCTTACTGGAGCAAGGTGAGAATTATTGCATTTTGTTTGGATCAATCCCTTGGTAACTATAGCTCTTCACCTTGAACTTCAAATTCATGTCTTTATAAAATGAAATAATGCGTCTATTAGTTTCTTAACTGTTTTTGTAGATGTTATGGTACACAATTAAGTTGATTGTGTAACATGAGTTATATTATATTTGTTTAAATAAGATAAATTTAAAGAATGATTGTAGAATACTGTAATCAATTTAATTATACGACCATCTTTACATGCACGTGTCGATGCACGTATAATCACTATCCGTTTTATGATTTTCATTATATATAATCCAGCAAATTCAAGAGACTGATTGAGGCTGTATGATATATAAACTGTTAATAGTGTAGTTTATTATCACAGTAGAAGTTGTTTTGACGGAACATGGTCGTAACAGTGTTTATCAATCAGTTTTGTTTATAAACATAGTTTAATTAAGATGCATGAATTTTAACCATCATAGTTTAAGAACCCTATTCTATCTAGGTTAGATAGGGCCTCATAAGTATATCATTTGCGCATATTGCTCTGGGAAATCGAGTATTTCACACTCATATACCTACAACTTACATGTTTAATCTGTAATAAGTGATACCATATTGTTCATCATTTTAAATATCATCATTTTCGTCATGTCACGTTCATCAGTTCTTTTTAATGACAAAAATGACGAGGTTCAAAATTAATTATGAGCCAAAATGATATTGATCACCTGTTACACATTAGGATTATTTTATGCATATATTTAATTAGGACCGGTTTGCTTGGTCTTATAATCATGAAATAGAGGCTTAGAGTGTGAAGACGACTTATGCGTGCATATATTGGGTTCACGTGCCCAAATTATGACTTACTGAATTAATTAAGTAGCCTCTATAAATACTTGCATGTTATTTCGTTATGATGGATGAGGTTACGGCTTGAATGGGAATAAGTTTTAGATACAAAATCGGGTCGATACATTTGAGGAAGCAACAGCTTCTGGTGCTCCTATTGAGCTAAACATATAATTATATCTAAATTCTAAAAAGAATTATTTACATGCCTGTGCGATAAAATATGTATGTGCACGCGTCCCCATATCGTCTGCACAACATACGCACGCACTTCTGTGCTTCCTCATAATGGAAAAATGGTTGAATATATATATATATATATATATATATGTGTGTGCGTATTTCATTGTCTATTATACAAAAGCTAGGCTAAATTTCGAACCCCAGATCTGACTATCCTCCACATATATACAACTTTTGTATATATCAATTATCGTGTCTCGTTATATAAATGTTTGTTCTAATTGATCTTCTTGAATTTGGGGGATTTTAATTTTAGTACATATGTCAGCCAAAGGAGGAAAGCAAGGATGCTCATGTGCTCAGTGATTTCTCGGACGATATCCTGTGTCATGTGATATCATTTTTACCCGCAACAGAGGCTGTCAAGACATCGATTTTGTTCTCGATCGAGGTGGAAGCACGTATACAAAGATGTTCCTGACATTGTGTGTCAACCATTGGTATATATATCGCTCCTAATACTTTATATATGCTGATGAAATATAAAGAGCATTGTTATATGCAATTTAGTATTTACTTATGCAACCCTTATTGATTAATCAAATATAAAATTAATGTTACATTTCACATACCAATTACCATTATAAAAGGTTTGATATGATCATTTTGTTTTGATTCATAAGAGCTTCGATGAATTTGAGAGAGCGTTCGGGTGTTAGGTCATTGGGCGGCGTGGGTGGCACGTGCGTGCGTGCGGGTTGCATTAACATATTCAGTGCAGTGTTCGGGCAAACCCTAATTACATCTCATCCGATCGAGTAGTACATGATTACTACTTAATTCCATACGTAGGCTCTATTAACAATAATTTGTTCGAAAATATGCCAAATTTAACATTATGGCTAAGGCTTATTCACTATATTTGTGCGTGGTAAAATTAAATACAATCTCATCTTACTAAAATCTTCTCATGTTTGCACGTCTTTCTATAAAGGTGGTTTGTTGTTCTGAGTTCATTACATTTTAACAGTATGAAACTTCTTTGGCTAAACTTTCAAAACATTCTTATCAAATTTACCACAATGATAGCTACCACATTGATAATTAAACATTCAATGTTCTCGCTATGAGTATCAAGCACATGGATAATATTATGAATATCATGCATATCTTCGTTCTACTCAAAGTTGCTGATAATTACGAGTCTTCATAAAATTTGAAAAGTATATTAATAATTAAATTGATATTTTATGGAGCTGGGATATTCTATTTTAGGTCGGAATTAAGGTGCAAACCTCTCAAATGATGTAAAGGTGAATGTTTTCTGTTCATTTTTCATCCTGGTGGATGCATAAATATAAGTTCATACACGGATTCAATAAATTTGTGTGCAGGAATCTGACAGATAAAGATGGAATGACTAAAAATATCATTATGGAATCTAATAAAAATCTGAATTAAAGAATGACAGTATCAAAGACTGGCATATGATAGTTTATCAAGCACTTTTAAACCTTCTTATATACTTGCAGCCTTAATGTACGTAGTTTTGTCGATCGGTACTTTATAATTTCATGTTGACGTTGTTTTGATAGTTAGTTGAGTTTTATTATTTATTTTAGTTAATACTATGTCTTTGTTTGTTGAATTTCACTCTTATTTTCTATTAAAGTTAGCAGATGTCGACTTTATATATGAATGTGTTAAGCTTCAAAGCCTCCTACCCTAAATGTAAATGCTTCGCCCAAGCTGCTACCTACATTCTGCAAAATTTCTTGTGAGCTAGATTACGTGGTTGCTAAACGGGCGGCGAGATTTATACGAAGACGAAAACCTAAATCAAAATTGAAAAAGATAAATATATAAAATAGAATAAAAAACGATGGGAACTTTAGTTAGGGCATAAACGTCAGTAACGGATCTATTTTCTTTTTTTGGGCACATTATTATATAGCTAGTGATCATGAGTACACAAGATGCATAATTAAATTCGGACACTCATAATCCTTTGATCATTAATCAAATAATCAGGTATGTACTCAAAATCCTTCATTCGTGCATCTGCTACGAAACCCCATCAATTGAGACATTTTTTTATTCAGACAGGTGCGTTACACTCAGGTACGTTTGACCCAGCCGATTCGAATGCAAAGTTTTTTTCAAGAAATATATTTTGATTTTAAAGGTAAAGTAATATTTAACATAGAGTTTATTTAATTAAAGGCTAGGACATGTTCTCACTGGGCTTCAAATTACAGCAGAGATTGCTGCGGGAGCCTCCTCCTGCAAAGTAGAATCATGCATGGGTCACAATTAAACAGAAATTTGTGTTGTTTATATATGGTAGTGTTGAAATAAATTATTCTCGTAATTTTTAAAAAAATACACTTTTAAATTGAAGGCATATAACATCCATCATGCGTACGTAAAACGTGCATTACTATTATTAATTAATATGACTATCATTATTTTAATAATCCCTGTTCAATGCATTCAGGAGGGATGACAGTCTCAGATTCTGAAGAAGCCTGTAAAGAAGCTCCCGTTCGGCAAAAGAGCAAAGAGCAGGTGTGAAGCCAAGGATCTTACCTTTCAAGATAATACAAGTAGATCCACAAATCTCTGCAAAGAAGAGCTTTGGAGGGGAAGGTGAAGTTATAAGCATCCTTATAAGAAAGAAGGGTAACTTAACTTGTTAATTTATACAATCTATCTATTATCTTATGTTGCAGAGTGTAGAATGGAAAAGGACGGTACAAACAAGGAGAAGTATATCTAACGGTCGAGCGAAGCTAGCAGTGGCTGGTACGGTTATCCTTCAGATGTTTACTCAGATCGAGTCCCATGTGCACTGTTATAATACTTTACTTTTTCTTTCTGTTTGAAGTTACAGTCGATTCTTGGGTGCAAATGAAATAGCTGTTCCGCATTCTTTGTGTAGGACAGTATGAAGTTACTGACGGGTCTCGATTGAGTGAAAATAGGTCAACATGTCACCTGAAATGGAATATCACAGTCACCGGAACTATTAATGTTACTAATCATTAAGTATTTATCAACACAATAACATGATTATTATATTCTTCATAAATGAATTATAACTATATATATAGAGGCCAGACAGATTCCGGTCTCTAAATCATCGTATACAAATTATATAAACGGCGATCAAATGACTGAGTGTAAAACTTAATGCGTTAAAAGGTAAATTGACGATAGTAATACTGAGTGCAGTAAGCTTTTATGAATTGAAATACTTACATGTGCAGATATCCCAAGTTCTTCGTCGGGCTCTCAAATATCAACCTTAGTACTTCTTCTGTTTTGAGTAATGCAAATATTATAATTCTGGCACGATGTTAGGAATTCTTGTGTAATTTTTTATAATCATTATAATTTCATGCTGGAATGCACAGTAATTATGATATCTGGTGCCTAATCCTTAATCCTTTTTTATGATTCTTATTAACTCCACATTGACTGATTAGAGAAAGAATGAAACAGAGATCGGATTACGATAATCAAAATTCAAAGGAATGGAAAAGGATTTCAGTAAAATGAAATTCAACTTATCAGATGAAAAAACCGAACCAAATTTTGTAAAGCTAAAACCAACAATTCAATATAGTGCACCCAGAAGTGCGCGGAAAATCAAAACCGAACCAAATAAGATTTTAAAAAATTCAGGTTCGACGAAAAAAACCAAATAAATATTATAAGTTGTTGGATTAGTGTGGTGATTTTTCTTACATATTACAAGTTGTTTCTAAATATTTGGATCGGTCCTTATGGTACTCCAATTTATATAATTTCCTTGTCTATTGAGACTTTGAGATTTTGATTTAGGGCTTTTTGTTTCTCTATTTTCCATGTATTTTATTATAATGATTTGTTACTAACTGCAATTGTTAACATATAATGTTTTCATGCTCTATATTTTTATAAAGTGTTCATACTCGAGTCATTCTTTTCTCTCTCTCGTAATATGACTGTATCTTTATTTCTTTTAATTAAGTAGGTTGTTGGCTCATTCTAAATTTTTTGTTTGTTTACCACCTTATACAATTAGTTTCAATGGAATTTGAGGTTAGTACCATGAAATCCCGAAAGACATTTTTTTATTTATAATTATAATGCTATTAGCCCACGAGATTAGATTTCCTTCTTAAACTTTATAGGCTAGCCTTTGACAATGTTGTACTAAAAATAATATCATATTAGGTACTAAAAATGAAGTACCTAGCTTCAACTGGCATGTAAGTGAAAAGAGATTATGAAAGATTTAATATCAAGCTTCATAATTAAGCTCATAATGTGAAAACATTAGGAAATCAAAGCCGAAACTATATGGATATTCTTCTTGTACATGTATATTTGACTCCTCTAGTGGTAACAACGTCGCGAGGTAGGCTTAAGCGTCTATCATTTTTTTGTCCTACCTTTTCTATTAAGTTGCACTTTTCTCCGTTTACGGAATCAAGATGTAGCTGATAAAGTGGGTGAGCATGTTCTGAGTCACCAGATGAAGAAGTTTTAGTTAATCTATCATTGGACAGCGGTTCCAAATTTCATATGTCTTAACACATGTTTCTTCTTCTTACTTCTTTTTCCTCAAATTTTTGTACCTGTCTTGAAATTAAATGCCACCTCTTTATTTTTATCACCACCTCTTTTTAGAGTTAATTTATATAATATTATTTTTAAAGTAAAAATCCAATGATTCTAGCAATTATATTTCAAGATAGTTACAAAAATTTGAGGAAGAACAAGCAAGAATCAACTTGAATATCTCTTCTGACCTAGGCTCCCATACTTCACTGCCCAAAACCCTTTTCCCTCGTCTAAAAGGTAATTCCCATATTGGAACAACTAAAGATCGAGACAGAGTGGCATCCAGTGGAATTTCATCTGTCAAACCAATCAAATTACCATTGCTTTCCTGCTGGTTTTTTAGGAGAGGACCTATCAGCATCCAACTTGGGGGAAATGCTAGAGATTGAAATAAGAAAACCAACATGAACATTCCAAAATTTTGAAATATGACCCCGTGTTTCATATCAACCACGATTAAAGACAAGTGGAAAATGACAATAAATGACAAATTGTATCAAATGTCAACAAACAAATTAGATCATCTTTTTCATTTTTTGTTGTAAAGGTTGTGGAAGAAGCAAGAACAACGGTAGTGGTTAACAACAACAACTCTTTCTGGCTTCACGGGATGGTCACAAGACGAAAGGGATGAAACTATTGAAGGGCATTTATCCTCTTCGTCTTTAAATTCTTCATTCTCCGACCAACCTTCATTTCCCTGATCCTCTTCCATCTCTTGCAAGATTTCATTTTCCGGATCCTCTTCCGTCTTCCGAACGATTTCATTTTCCGAAACCGTGTCTTAACTTTCTTCACTTTCCGGGACCAGGGCTCAGACTTGGGAAGTCTATAGTAACTAAAATACCGCCAAAAAGATATCCGCGGCACACCCATCAGAAGTACACCCAGGAGGATGAAAAGCATGTGGTTGAGGAGCGATGCGAGCACAAACAGGTAGAGCAAGTAGGAATATGAGGAAAAGAAAAAAAAATCTTCAAGGCAAAAGAAAAATGGCGCCAGAGTTAGGGTTAGGGGGTTCAAGCTCTTCGGACATTCTAGGTGAAATCCATGGAGATGAGCGATTCAACTCTGAAATTCAAGCTCTCGGCACACAAATTCAAGCTCTGAAAAAATTCAGGTTGTACGAGCAATATGCACCATCTCCATCAAAAAATGAAGTTGCGGCCTTGATAAGAAAATGGACGGGGTTAAGAAAGAACAAATCGATTTCAGAATGCTAAGATACTTCTTGTCTACAGTATTCGCATCTAAAGGAGTAGTATTTTCAATCTCTCAAAACTAAGCTATTATTTTCCTAAGCGTGGAAGCATTTTCCGTTGCAAAGACTATGGAAGAAGCAAGAACAACGGTTGTCGTTACCAACAACAACTCTATCTAGTTCACTTGCTCTCGGTCGTCGTTAACAAAATGAAGGGATAGTGGATAAATGCCTTTCAATAGTTTCATCCAATTCATCTTGTGACCATCCAATAACCGTGCCGAGTATAGAGGAAGTGAAGCCAGATAGAGTTATTGTTGTTAATAACTACCGTTGTTCTTGCTTCTTCCATAGTCTTTGCAACGAAAAATGGTTCCACGCTTAGGAAAAAATTATCTAATTTGTTTGTTGCAATTTGAGTATACTATAGATTGTCTTACCCATTTACCTGTTCAAATGATATACATTATTAGAATGCTATCTAATTTGTTAGTTGCATTTTTTATACTATATAGTTGCATTTAAGTATACTCTAGGATTATCTGACCCGGGTTGCCTAAGTTGTGCAGACTTTTGGATTAGTGAGAATGTAGTAATCTCAAAACCAAATAATATCAACTACAATTGTCAAATCTATATTGGTATATATAATGTGTAAAATTAGCAGCAAAAGTTTTCGTATTCTAATAAATTGCAACACAAAGTGTCTTCATTTTGCCGATTTGTAAATTGTAACTTTTAATACATCAAAAGTTGACGCAAAATTGAGACTGTATTTGTTTTCAAAATATGGCAACGAAGGTTTCCGAGGGGTTCCAAAGAATACAGTATCCATTCCCAGCACACCTTTCTCTAATCACGGTAAAACACTGCTTCCAAAATAAGTCGAAATGAAATCAGAATCTGTAGCATAATTAGATATGTAAAATTTGTGGATTAAGTGGTGTATCACTATCTGTTTCTTTTCCATTATATGCATCTCAAATTGAAGAAAACAATGTGACTATTTTGTCACAAAACCTAGTACTACAAGATGTCAATTTTCCTATGTCTCATAGAACTCTCTTTTCCGCCTCCCATATTGAATGATTTTGACAAAATGTCAATTTATAAGAGCTGGTGAGTAAGTGATAAACTAATTAATTTTTGCTCTCTTAATCTGTATTGCTCATAAATATTGCAAGTTGTTAAATTAAACTTTACTTTGGTCTTGCAGGCGCATAGAAGTCTAGAAACGCGTATATGTTTTGGTTTATTTTTCTTCTCTTCATTTACATTGCATCGCTACTTATTTAGCCCAATCTTAATTATTAGAATTTCAGCATGAAGTGGAGATTCTTTTGTGAGAAAAAAAAACCCCTAGCATCTCGTAAACCCCCTGACTTGTCTCTAATAATAATCCCAATGTCCGCTTGGCTAAGAGATCAAAAGGCATCAGCATTGATCTTAAGTCCAGAAAGGGGTCTAATCCATGATACTGTGCATATTTTAGGTTTGGGTGGTTTCCTCAGTAGAGGGAGGATACCATCTGTAACAAAATCAAGATCAACTGATCTGGAAATATAACGAGGGAAAACAATGAATATATATATATATATATATATATATATATATATATATATATTGCATAGCTTCTAAATTTGTACCTAACATTGTTTACCTTAGTTTCCATAGGTAGCTGAGGTTTATACCATGAAATCCCAAAATACATTTTTATTCATAGTCCTAATGTTATTAGTTCTCAGATTTTATTTCCTACTTAACCTTCTTATACTTGCATCCTTTATATAAGGTATGTATATGGCGGATTGTTTTATGCATGTTGACATTGTTTTGATAATTAGGTGAGTTTTATTGTGTATTTTGTTAATATTGTTTGTTTGTTTGTTGAATTTCAACTTTATCTTTTATTACAACTGAAAGATGTTGACTTTATTGATGAATGGTTTAAGCTTCAAAGTCCTACCTATCCCCTGGCCTTGACGTATGTTTAATTATTATTTTTTTGAGTTTACATATTCCCTGACATTATTTAGAAGAATAAACAACTGCTTCATGCTGAACAAAAAAGTTTCAACCAAAGTTTATATAGAAAATTCTGTTGTAGTGGTTTATCAAGTAAATAAAATTACGTGCAAGGGTAAACAATTAGATAAGTCAGAAGGTCTGCCAAACCATGTTTGAATGAGTTCTTGGGCCATTATTTTCTCGGTGCCCACAGTGTAATAAGTGCATAAGTTCAGGGACTAATTTGTAAATTACAATTTTTTATAACAAATTCCCCAAATTCGAAAGGCAAAGGCATGTTCTTTGCAGGAGTTGGTTTCGCCGCCGGCCTTGTGGGCACCGCCATATTCAACGGACTGCTTGCGATGAGGAAGAAGATGGATCCAAATTTCGAGACTCCCGATAAGGCACCGCTTACGCTGCTCAACGCCTCGGTGTGGGCGGCTCAATGGGGATCGGCAGCAACATCAAGCGATCGGAGCTCTGGTGTTGATGGCGATGATGATGCCGATCGAAGCTCAGGCGTGGAGGTTTTTGATCGGAGCATTGGTGTGGAGGTTTCCGATCGGAGCTCTAGTGTGGAGGTTTCCGATCGGAGCTGGTGTGGAGGTTTCCGATCGGAGCTCTAGTGGTATTGACGATGATGCGGTGGTGATGACGCTGATGATTCAGTAGTGATGACGATGATGTTGTTTTGGAGCGCTGAATCGACGTCGAGATTGGCTGCATCGATGATATGATGCTGGAAGGGAAGATGTCAGCGAGATTCTGATGGTAGAGATGAGCGGGTGGTGGTGGTGTCTCGGCTGAGTGGTGGCGATTAATGTTGATGATGAGAATTAATGATGATGATGTGTGATTTTGATAATATATTAATGATAATGATGATTTATGAAGATGATTTGATGATAACGATGATTGATGTTGGTCACAATAATTTGATGTTGATGATTGATAATGAATGTCAGTTATTTTGTTTGATGTTTGATGATTTATGTATTTACGAGAATCCAATTTGACGATTTGATGATGTGCATTTTTTGTAATGATGATTTGATTTTTATGATTAATGATGACAGTGATGGTGGATTTGATGATTTGATGTTTATGATTAATGTCGGTTATGATAATTTGATGATTGCCGATTTTTTTATTGATGATTCGAACAGTTTGACGATCATATTGATAACAAGGATGAGTAATTTTCGTGAAACGAGGTCAAACTGATGATCCGAGCTACGTTTCTACAAGAATCCAATTTCATGATTTGAGCGATTTGATTATGTGTATATTTTAGTTGATAATTTTATGTTTATGAGTGATGATTTTTTATCAATGATCGAACGATCAGATTGATGACGAGGATGAGTAATGTTGGTGAGTAAGAGGATGATGAAAATGAGGTCAGTTTGATGATTCGAGCTACGTTTCTGCGAAAATCTAGTTTCACGATTTGACGATTTGATAATGTATATATATTAGTTAATTTTATGTTTATGATTGATGATTTTTTATCGAAGATCAAACGTATTTGATGATTTGACGATGAACAACCAAGATTTGATGATGAACGGCGAAGATGATGAAAACGAGGTCTATTTGATGATCCGAGCTACGTTTCTACGATAATCCAGTTTCACGATTTTTTATCGATTTGATTATGTGTATATTTTAGTTAATGATTTTATATTTATGATTGATGATTTTTTATCGATGATCGAACGGATTTGATGATTTGATGATGAACAACCAAGATTTGATGATGAACGACGATGATTTGATGATGAACGATGATGATTTGATGATGAACGACGATGATTTGATGATGAACGATGATGATTTGATGATGAACAACGATGATTTGACGATGAACGGCAAATATTTGATGATTTGATGATGAACAACGAAGATTTGATGATGAACGACGATGATTTGACGATGAACGATGAAGATTTGATGATAAACGTTGATAATTTTATGAACAACATTGATTTGATGTTGAATGTCGATGATTTGGTAATGAACATCGATGAATTGATGATGAGCGACGATGATTTGATGATTTAATATTGATGATTGATGATGGTAATGATGAATAAGGAGATTAAATGTGTTATATATTTTTATTGCAAAATGGTCCCTGGGTTTTATTAACATTTTAAGTACTGGCACCGAAAAATAAATATTTATATTCCAGCCCCAAAAGTTTTTTACCCTCTAACTAATACCCATGCCTTACCATAAGGCTGCCTTATCCGAGACTTTCTCAGCAATTACATGCAACATTATTATTATCATTATTTTTTAATAATTAAACGTGCGTGCATTATTATTTGTTTGTGACCATTTGTACGTACGTGTATACTCGCATGCATTTTTATTTTTGAAACTTAAATCTCAAAATAACCCCCTTTCAGGAATTAAATCCCAAAGTAATAATTCTATTTATATGCTGGACTAAATTTAAATAGTATTATACCTTTAAACATGTGTATATTTCAATTAAACCCAGTAATTTATACTTTTTCCAATATTATGATCTTCAAAAACGTACCCCTGCATACATACACGAGGAGGAGGAGGAAGATGAAGAAAATGTTGGAGCCTAAGCAGATCTGGAAAGGAACTGAAGAAGCTACTTGGAGGTGCCAGCTAGCTATATGATTCTGACGTAAGACATTCTAGTTTCTAGCTGTTCCTTCGTCATGTTTTCCTTAAGGTTTCTTGTCTTACTTAAGGTTTCATGGATTCCTGAACTGGTTCTTGAAAATGTTCCGATGCTTGTGGATGGTTTCTGCTTCCACAAGTGAGGCAAATACTTCCACAGCTTGCAAGTAGCCTATCAACAGTGAGGGTCCTTACTCTGTGTGTTAAATCATATGATGTTCTAGTTTTATAGAGGTCAGTAATTAAGTAATTCTCTTAGTTTCTTTTGGTTCATTCAGAATAATTATAAATGATTGCCTTCAGAGAGAGCTGTTACCTTGCTTTAGAGAAACCAATTCCCTCCATAACTGATAGATCTGAGATCCATCCGGAATGCCAAACCGCTGCTGTAACTCCAAATTTCAGCTGCACCTCCTCCAGAATACATGAAACCCTCAGCTACCTCTGGAGATATAGAATTCAGCAGCCATGACATCACCATCGAGTCAGCTTTCATCCACTGATCATACAAAGGATCAGCTTCTTCAGGCTTCTTGATCTTCCCTTCCACAAACTGTAGTTTCTGCTTTGCGCCGAGAGCTAGCTTCATTACCTTGCTCCATGACGCGTAATTTTTCTCAGTTAGGAGTTTGGTGACGAGAATTACCCCAGGATAGTCGGAATGATGAAGCTCCAACAGTTTTCCGGCGGCGTTTCTGGCAGCATTGTTCGCCGCTTCGTTGCTGATGTCGTTGTTGGCGTTGTCTCCGCTTCCCCCAGCACATGCTCCTCCATCATTTCCTCCATGAGTGATTTCCATCTGATCGACAGACTCTCTACAGCGTATGCCACAAAAACCAGATCGGATCTCCAATCAATTTGATCAGAAATCCCCAAAATTTGTAAAACCGGATCGAGAGCTTAACACTGCTCTGATACCATACTGAGCAAAAGAAACTGCTCCACGGGAGCCAGAATCAAAGTTGTTATTTCAGTAAAGAATCACGCTTTGTACAGGGAAGATACAATCATTATATAGACTGATCTGGAAAAGGAATGAAATGAGCTAACAGAAAAGTAACTACTTAGCTAACTAACTAGTTTAACTAACTAGAAATAACTGCAGTAACTACACATTGACTAGTCAGACTAAGCTAAGCTAAGAAAGTAACTGTACTTAGCTACTTAGCTGTACAGATCTTGTATTCAACATTTATTTTTCGTGATTAAACGTTTCTGTATTCATTCATCGTTCGTAAAATATTTTTATATTGTTTTTTGTTCAACTCACGTGCTTGCATGGCTTAAAATTTTCTCATGCAAATATTTGTATCTATAAATATTTGTATATTTTAAATAATATCATATCTATAAATATTTGTATATTTTGATTAGACTCACTAATTTATAGTTTTTCCAATACAAGATGATGAATTAGGTCATCATCTTTGATATTTCAAACATCAGAATCAGCTCTTTCACCTCAGGTAATTAATTCGGGAACCTGAGAAGTACAAATATTATGAAGAGAGCTGAAAACCCTCGTGGGAGCACACAGATCCGTTTTCTGGCCCCGACATGGGTAAGAAGTACCAATGCCAACCACGACAACGACAAGACAACCCAGGCCGCCAATCAGGAAGCTGGAAGGAGCATTAACGGCGTACACCGATTGCCCGAAGTGAAGTCCATATACCTCTCAGAATTTGTGAACAAGAGTTTTGATGGTAACGATAAGGAAGAGCCATTTTTGAGCAGTTCAGAAAGTGAGCATGCAATTGTGATGGATACTTCAGATGAAAGTGAGCCATTTTGCTTGCATTTCTTCTAATGATCCAAAGAAAAATGTTCAACTAAGTACCCAAGCTGAAGACAGCCTAGTGAATGTGAATCATGATAACTTGGAGGATAAACCAGTGCTATGTTTCCAAATCGGCCAAGCAATGCTTAGAAGAACGATGACGAGCCCAAATCACTGGCTAGCCTTCTTCACCCTGGTACTGGTGAGTCGAGTTTTGCTGCAAATGGACAAGGTTTTATCACGTTCTCTGGGCCGATGGTGCCATATTCTGGGAGCCTCTCCCATCGTTCAGGTAGCAGAACGACCAACACACGGTCTTTTGCAATATTAGTATTGCAACGGATTGGAATAGCAGCCCCGTGAAAATGGCGAAGGCAGAGAGGTTCGGAAATACAGAGGCTGGAGACAAGGCTTCTGTTGTAAACTGTAGTACATCATTGTTTGCCTTGCCCCTTTATCCATTTAATTATTACCGCACTACTTATTAACCCTTGTGAACATGTAGATTTTCATATAAACCTTTAGAAAACAACAAAAATAAACTATTACAACATATGCCTGGGGTTTTGGCTATGAATATAACCCGTTAATTAATCTTCCTGGTAATTTATCAAGCACTTTTATTTATTGTAAAACTTCTCTTTAAGTCCATCAAATACACCAGACAGGCATCAAATCGGCCATCTAGAAAGTCCCGATGGTACTTTAGATGTGTCTGCTAAGGATAGATAAAGCTAATGATGAGATGTAGAACGAGAAAGTGAAACAAGAGATGCCTTTGATAATTTTAAGTCCGAGCAGAAGGCTGGAGACAAAGCTTTGTATGTGCCGTGGCAACTTGGACTTGACCAGGTGACTGGATCGTGTTGTGGCATGGTATACTTAAAAAACGCTTCTCATTGCATTCATCTTGTAGATTCTGGAACTACAAAGCTTCTTTTGTGCCGCACGGGTGGATTTTCCCGCGGCGTAACGTCAAGGATGGTCCATTCTGCGACTGGGGTCTCCTCCATCAGGTTCCGATCAGTGGATTGAGCTACGTGAGCGAGTTTAGACAGCGCTCCCCACAGACGGTGCCAATGATATGGTCTCGGTTTTCCGGTGTAGTTCAGGTTACCGGCAAGATGACGTGCTTCACCTCGCACCTGCACAAGTAACAGGATGAGCTCAGGCGGACGGCGTTTGGCCGACGCCCGCTCCGACGCCCAAGTAAGTATGGGTGATTTGGGGAGTGAAATCTGAATGACAGGTAGAGAGAATCTGAGGAAGGAGAGAGGAAGTTCTCCTCCTTATATTCCTGATGGGAGCCTTATCCAGTGTGTGCAACTTCATAGATTCCGTTGTGCTCTTACTCGTGCTCCTCACATATTTGTCATGTGGTGTCACGTGTGTGTACTTTGTATGAGTTGTAAAACAGGTTGGGGGTCTTGACCTTGTATGGGCCGTTTGGGCTTGTATGGGCCTTATTAACCCATACCCTATCAGCTATAGATATAGATTTGGTATGTTAATATATCAAAAATTCTAAAATTTCTTATCAATCGAAAAACTGTCACTCAAAAAACAAAACATTTGGCATACTAGTTCATTCTTTCAAATGGTGAATTCGATCTGGGAAAATTAAATTTTTATGAAGATACCATGTAAATAGATTACAAAGTACAACTTTGAGGACACTTCACAAAGGTAAATTTATATTATTAGTGACCAAACAACATACTTATCCTAACAACCAAAAGGGCAGCCATGATTCATGAGAGAACTTGACTACAATGTCATACACAATGACGAGGGACTTTAGACCTCAATTAAAAACAACAAGTCTTTAGAGCACTTGTAGTGGAAAGCATTTCACAATATTTATGACCTTCAAATCTCCTACCGTCATTTATAGTGGGATTTTTTAATCTCATCTATTCCTTGAATTCGGCAAAAGCAACAACCGTTAGATTGGAAAATACAGATCAAAGATTTACTGAGGCAAGTGGGAATTGGGAAACCACATGGATATTTCATATGTGTGTATCCACACGGAGCCAATATGGTTTATCGTTCATGGCCTATTTCATATGTATTTTAAAAATGTTATGATACCGAATTACAACACAACTAAACAAATCGTCTAATTGGAAATGGTTTGAGAAATCATCGTGTTGAGAAATTTTTCTTAATGACGCTTTGGCCGCCTCATAAAGCCGCCAACCTCAACAATCGTTCTACCACTCGTTTGTTGCATCTTTTTCATTCTCTAGTCGGGGAGATCAAACTAGTAATATGGCAAATGGCGAAACATCATCGCCTCTCTTTCTAAAGAATCGACGGTGAAGGAGTCATCGGCGGATTTCTCGGCAAAGGGATGGTCGGAATTGCCCGATTCATAGGCGAGATAAACAGTACCGTAACTGCCCGATCCCAATTCATCAACTTTTTTGCCCGAGATAGACATTTATTTTCTTCAGTCGAGTGATTGTTTGAGACTGAAAAGAATGAGATGAGAATGAGTGGAATCAGAGTCCTATAAATAGGGAAAATTTTGGGGGAATCGGGATTTCCCAGAAACCTATTCAAGCAGGGAATGGGATTGATGAAAATGTTGACTATGTCAACTCTACCTTTCCGAGGCGGTTCCTAAATTCCAGAACTTTGCTGATTGCTTTAATGTTTTTATATGATCTTATATTGAGTGCAGACACTGGAGTCAAGTGCTTGTGATTATTCTTTGTTTGTTTATTTTGGGTTAATAAAACACTAGTACTAGATACTTGAAATTTCGTGGCCAGATCCCCATGAACCTTTTTCAGATGTTGTGATTTGCAGGTATGCCCACTCCTTTCACACTCAGTCTATTATCCATTGCCAATTCAAATTAAAACCAACACTGCACCAAAAGCAAAAAGGATACAAGCTTGCTATAAATTAAGTTGGATGTACTTACCAAATCATTGAGAATTTCAGTTTCATTATTAACATCTTCTTTCCATCTTTCATAGTAATTTATTATTTATTGACTCTCTAACATTACTGCATGCTCATGTGCTTTTATGACCTCTTTCTTCGACAATGCCTTATTGAATGTGAAGTAATCATCTTAGTCAATAAATTGCTTCTCCCCGGCATTAATGCGATTCATGATCTTCAAAACATATTTGCAGGCAGATGTGGAATCATACTTTATTCCGTCTGTGAGATAAAAATCCTTGATCTTACTCATCTAATTCCAATCCCATCTTTAGAGGTTTCTCTCTGAAATTTCAATAAGTAAAGAAATTCCTTAAAAGTTTAATATTGTTTATATAATTGGTTACTACACAGCTTTTCTTTACCCGGTCGAAAGTTGAAATTGTTGGCGATATGCCTCCATAATAAGAAGACATCTAGTTTTCAATAAGAGCTGACAAACTGCACTGATTGCATTATGAATTCAAGTGCAAAAATATATCAGCACATAAAAGATTTGAGGTTCTTTAACTTCAAATTCCAATGTCCGAGTTATTAACAAAGAGAAAAACATACAAGCACGTAAACACAGAGCATACTTGCATGTAAGAATTGCAAGTCTCAGATTCATAAACACGTATTCACAAGATATATACACTTAAAGAGATCACACATGCACTACTCACACAAAGGCTTGCAAACAACTACAAGGATGAATATTAGATAACCAAACCAATTTCATACTCTAAACATGCAAGTCCCATCAACTCGTGCAATCCACATTAGCTCATTTATTTAGCAATAGAACAATGTAAAGCTAATAGAAGTTTAAAAATTTTAGCCATATCAAAAACCATATCATATCCCTGAAGGTTTATTCTTGATGGAACTATCAAGCATTATTACACAAACATGCAAAACTCGTGTCCACCTTATTAGGAAGCAACACACAGCCTCTCCGAAGTAACGTTTATCTCATCACATTTCCACATAAAAGAATAATACAATTCTCTAGGATTTAACATCTTTTAACTCATTAAATTGCATCCTTATACAAGTAATTCATAGAATCACAAAGGCATAACATTATTTACTCCACTAAAATACAACCACATTTAAATTGCAGCAAATGCCTTCACATCTTTCAAACAAAGATATATAAACAACTAAGATACCTAACCTTTCAAACAAGATGTCAGCTAAGACTAATCATTCAGGTACTATCAAGGGTAGGTATATCATTTAGGTACTATCAAGGGTAGGTATAAATAATCTACCATATGTGAAGAGTCCAAAACACTCAGCATAATGTAGTTGGCTATTTTGTAGAAGTTATCATGTTTAAACATACTGATGTTTAAACACTTGCTCCAACAGAATCAGAAACCGAGCAAGAGTGTTGAAGATGAAGTACAACTCATATGTAATCAAAGAAGATAAAAGAAAATGAAGATGATAGTTGAAGATTGATTTTATGCTGATTTGATTAGCTAGAGAATATATGATAGAGTCGTATCTTAGTCAGGTTTAGTCTCAAATAAGGAAATAATATATTTCTTATCCTATAGCTATAGAAGTAGAATATAGCTAGAAGACTAAGTATAGCTGTGATAAGCTGGACGAGACATCAGCATTGCCGAGATTGAAGGATCGAGAAGATAAACGAGGCAACACATCATTGAGCTATAAATAGACAAAGAAGCTGCGACAGAAAGTATCCATCTTACAAGAAAGTATTCTGCAGATCAGAATAGCTTTATAGTTGGAGCAGCATATTGGAAGGAGTCCAATAGGACTTAGCCATCGCCAGGAGTCTGAAATCAGCAAGCCATAATACTTAGGGAGAGTGGTCAAGACAAGCAACGAGGAGTTGTTGACCGGCAGTAAGTGGAACTCACAAATCCACAAGGAAAAGATAAGTCCTAGATAGTTAATTGTTTGAGAAACATTGTAACTGATCTTGGTCATTTTAGTGGATGATTTTCAGACTGGGCAAGGCCCCGCAGACGTAGGTGTTCATCACCGAACTGCGTAACCAATTCCTGTGTTCTTACTTTATAAGTGTTTAAACTGAACTGCATGTTTAAACATACTTGCTAGTATAGAACTATTAGTTAAGAACGGTATGAAACTGATCGATAGTAAATTTCATTTGGTATCAGAGCTAGTCCACTGAGTTGTGCCTTTAACAAGGCCAGTGGAGATCCCTATCGATCATGGCGAACCGGGAGAAGGATGGTTCATTATATACACGCGCACCCATGCTGGATAAAAACAACTACGGCTAGGCAAGGATGAGGCATTACATTGATGCTCTAAATGAAGAAGCATGATACTGGGTCGAGAACGAGTGGACACCAGCCAGACAGCCACCTGCAGCAGGCGAAACCGAAAGTGTTTTGAAAAAGAAAGAGGAGCTGACCACTCAAGAGAGGAAGGACAAACGACTTAACAGCAAAACACTAAACTGTATCAAATCTTGTGTTGATCAAGAAACTTTTCACTTAATTTCAACGTGTTGTACTGCTAAGGATAAATGGGAGAAATTGAAGGCCAGCTATGAAGGGGATGCAAAAATGAAACGACAAAAAATGCATACAATAAAGACAACATTTGATACTATGGTTATGCATGATAATGAGACCATTGCTGACTATAATTCAAAGATAAGAGATCTGGTTAACTCAGCTCATCAGTTGGGGAAACCGTTTGTTGAAGATGATATTATGCAGAAGATATTGAGGTCTCTACCACCAAGATTAAAAAGAAAGACTATTGCGATGGAAGAACTACACGATACATCTGAAAATGACCGTTGATGAAGTCATGGGAGCACTGTCAGCATTTGAAATGAAGGAGTTAGCTACAGTAAGACAGAATGATCTGGCATTCACTACAACTGCACGAAAAGAAGCTGAACAAAACTCTGTGTCTAAACACAATACTGTGTCTAAACACTCTACCAGAAACAGTAATGAAGATATGGACGAGGATGAACTTGCTCATATATCTAGAAGCTTTGCAAAAGTTCTGAGAAAATCTCAAAATCTAAGAAATGAAGGAAGAGAGCAAAATTCAGGAATGAGCAGAAGAATCAACAATGATCAAACAGAACCAAGCCTGTGTTTAAACATGCAGGTAAAATCCAATGTCGAGAATGTGAAGGTTACGGGCATATTCAATCACAGTGCCCAAGTGGATCATCTAGCAAGAAGGGGAAAGCCTTTAATGCCACCTGGAGTGATGGAGAAGAGTCTTATGAAGAGCATGTTAGCAACCATGTAGCTTTCGGTGCAATTATTGTACAAAGCGATGAAGAAGAAACCTATATTGCATTTGGTGCTACAGTTGTTTTTGATAGTGAAAGTTTAAACATGAACTCTGAGGAGGATCATGAATCATACGACAAACTCTACAAACTCTGGGTCAGTGTGACTGAACAGAATAAATTTTTACAGAAAGACAACCACAGCTTGAATGAAGAAGTCGAACAACAACAGATCACCATTGATGCAATGAGAAAAGAGCTGAAGATCGCCCTTATTCGAGCAGAAGTTGCTAAAGGTACCACTACCAAACTAAATAAAGGAATAACATCCTTGGATGACATTCTTGGCATGGGGAAAATTGCTGGAGATCGACATGGGCTAGGATACGACGGAATGGAAGTGACCAATCAGAATGACCAGACAAAAGGGAAGGTGGACAAGAAGGTGACCCATCCTAATTCAGGACAAGTCAGGAAAGAGCTACTTATTAGAACACCAAACAATTTCACCAAAGCTCCTAAGTTTGGACTAGATTATAAACCTACCTATCACCAGCAGCGAAAAATGGTTCAACCATGGTGGGAGGCAACATGCAATTATTGCCAACAACCAGGACATTACAAGAGGCGTTGTTTTCGTCTTTTAAGGGATCTGATGCAATCACCAACAAATGGAGTATGTTACAACATTGGAGCAAGTTACAACATGGTGCAACCAGAAAGGGCTCAACATTCAAAAAAGGTATGGGTTCCTAAAATCAACCTCTGCTATGCCGTTCATACTTGTTATAGCTCATATGCCAGAGATGCCTGGTACTTCGATAGTGGTTGCTCTAGACATATGACAGGTACTCCTGAGTTGTTAAGCAATGTTGTTCCTTGGACTGGAACAGTGAGATTTGGAGATGGGAAGAAATGTAGAATAACTGGAAAGGGGGAGTTACAAGTCAAGAACTTTCCAGTATTCCAAGACGTTCTTCTTGTGGATGGACTAAAGGCTAATTTGCTAAGTATTAGCCATCTATATGATAACAAATTAGCAGTTTTGTTTGATGATAACGTGTGTACAGTCAGAAAGGATGAAAGGGGTGGCCTTATTGGCACTAGATCGTCAGACAACTGCTACATACTTGATGACTCTGTAAGCTGTCTCAAAGTGAGTGTGGACGACAATCTGTTATGGCACAAGAAGCTGGGTCATGCAAATCTGAAAACATTGTCTAAAGTGACAAGACTTGAAGCAATAAGAGGAGTGCCACTACTGTCCTATACAAAGGAGTTGACATGTCCACCATGCCATGAAGGTAAACAGGTCAGGTCACCACATTCTAAACTTCATGAGATTACCACTTCTTATGGTCTTGAACTGCTTCACATGGACTTAATGGGACCAATCAGTCCAACTAATGTTTCGGGAAAGAAATACATTTTTGTGTGTGTAGACCAGGTATACTTGGGTGGAATTCTTAAAAGAAAAATCAGATGCAGTGAGTGTTATAATAAAGCTCATTACCCAAGTTAACACAGAAAGATCACATGATGGACTTAAAGTAGTTCGTTTAAGGAGTGACCATGGGAGGGAATTTGCTAACTCTACAATGATGGATTTCTGTACAAAACTTGGAATCAAGCATGAGTTCTCTGCCCCAATCACACCACAGCAAAATGGTATTGTTGAACGAAAGAACAGGACCCTCATCAACATGTCAAGAGCAATGATGGCAGAGAATGATACTCCTAAGAAATGGTGGGCTGAAGTAGTGCATACTGCTTGTTATACCATAAATCGAGTCTATCTACGACCATTCACTCAGAAAACTGCCTATGAGCTGTGGAAAGGAAGGAAACCAAACGTATCTTATTTTCATGTATCCGGGAGTCCATGCTACATTCTCAGAGACCGTGAACCTCTTGGTAAGTTTGATAAACGAGCTGATGTTGGTATTTTTCTTGGTTATTCTCCAAATAGCAGGGCATACAGGGTTTTCAATAACCGTGCAAATGTCATGATGGAGTCCAACAATGTGGTTGTCAAAGATCTGAAGGATATCAGCAGTGGAATTCTGATTGAACATGAACCTGATATGTCAATCAGTATTGAGATTGATTCATCTCTGCCCGATGTTACAACATCGTCTGATGTTACAACATCATATGAAGTTACTACCGTTCCTGATGTTACCACAGTATCATCTGATACTTCTGCACCACCTAACACATACAATCTGAGGCAAAAAGAACGGAAGGACTACGCTAAAATGAATGCTGGAATGCATGTTCTACAATGCTTTCTCTCCTCTATTTAACCTAAGAATCACAAGGAAGCACTAAATGATGAGTACTGGATTTCAGCCATGCAAGAGGAACTGGAGCAGTTCACTAGGAGCGACGTATGGTATCTTGTTCCACGACCTCTAGGAGTCAATGTCATTGGTACTAAGTGGATTTTCAAGAACAAGTCTGATGGAGATGGCAATATCACCAAAAACAAGGCCAGACTTGTAGCTCAAGGTTATACTCAGGTTGAAGGTGTTGACTTTGATGTATCTTAAAAGTGACTTTTTCTCAGTGGTTTTGAAAACGCCGTGAACTAGGCGAATTGGTCTTACGAACTCGCCACGAGGTGCCGCCTGGTTTCGGTGATATTATGCTGGACGGTATCGCCAGCATCATTTCGCCTGCAAAGGTGATATCGCTCATTTCAGTCGCATATGAAGGGGTTACGAAACCGCCACTTCATTCGCTTGAATTTTGGTAAATTATTGATTGGGGGGAATTTTTAAAAACCGTAATGGTTACGATATCGCCTGAAAAAAGCCTGTTGGCGTATCAGGAAGGCGAACTCGCCTGCTGAAACAGGCAAAGTTCTGTGCGAGCTCGCCTCCCGAAACAATCATGCCAACCGAGACTCGCTAGCGAGTGGCGTGGCGATATCGCTTTTGTAGGTGAATGTGGAGGCGACACCGTGTTTGTGTCCGGTTGTAAATTGTGGAGCGTGAAAAATGTGGTGTGGCGAAAACGCTTCTTTATTCGCCTGTAAGCGAATCTCTTGTTGCGATATCGTCTACAGCACTGCAAAATTGGCTAATATTTGAAAAATGTGACCCGTTTCTTTCGAAACATGAATCGGTATTCCGATACAATACAAACCGACCAATATCCAATCACCACCCTATACTAAAGAGGCACAACCTCATATTTCAAGTGCACACAAGTGCATTACCAATGTCAATTCCTAATTAAAAAATAACTAAATGCAATGGACCAACACCTTGTCACGTGGTATGTAGCTTCCGGAAATGTGGCCTTGCAATGGTAAAAGCACGGTCGTGGACTATAAGGCGTGCCAGACGGTCTTTTCCATTGTTAAGATCTTCCAAGGAGAAAGGTGTGGTATCATCCACGAATACCTATGCATGAAACAAATGCGTGTTAGGAAGTTGTCATGAAGAGTAATAGAATTAGATTGTAGAAGGTTACCTTTAGAAGATCCTGCATGTTGTTTTGAAGACCATCTACCACCATCAAACCAAACAGCATCGTGTAATAGCCACATTCCTAGTCCGAGGATTGCTTCCTAGACTACAATATATATTCTATGGTTATAGCAATGGTGTAGGCTAAAAAACTTGAATTGAAATGAAGTGATAGCATAAGCATAACAAGTTACTCTAATGAAATGCATTGTCAAGGAGATCGGCGAATGTCCGGGATAAAGGGCGGTGGAGGGGGTCTATCCAATATACTTGCTTCAAATCGGGTATTATTGCAGCAAACCTCCAATGATCACCACAAATGACATGAAATAATCCACATGGTCATATTAGTTTGGAGAAACATACAATCTAGAAAAGCTAAAAGAATAGAGAAAATTGCAAGGTTTACCTCTCGAGATATGGTCGAATGAATATTTTATTGGATTTGTAAGAGCAAGTGTTAGCCAATCCTAGTTTATGTAAACATATGAGATCGTAGAGGTGGACTAATACAACATTTGCCAAACTAATTCTTGCTTGTGGATTCACTACTACATCATTCTTGCTTGCACATAAAAAACACACACAATAGTTATTTGTGAGGGCCTAACAAGTAATAAACTTTACTCTACCATGTCCTTCATGTAATAAATGTCAAAAAAACAAGGAAACTAAATGCCCATTCAACATAGACATGAAATTTTAGACACATACCTTACTTGTAGAAGAAGTTCTTAGCTTGTAGTTGATGTCTACTTCACAAAGTTGCAAGCTTTGTTGGTTTTACCCAAATTTTAATGAAGATTGATCTAGATTGATGGGTTTTTAGGTTCCTAGGGTAACTTCATGGGAAGAGAACAAGGTTTGAGCTGTGAGAATGAGATTGTGCTTAGGATGGAAGTGATTTTTGGATTGGAATGGTATGAGAATGGATTTGGATTGAATTGATTTGTGCTTGAGGTTGAGGAGGGGATAAGGTGAGAGAGAATGGAGGGGTAGATGGATAGGAATGATGAAAATGAGGTTGATAGTAGGAAAATCCGGGTAAAATGATATATATAGCATGGTTTAGGTGGACAAATCATGCCTGAATAGTACTTTTGGTCGGTTACTGTTTTACTTATTTGCGAGTTCGCCTGTACTATCGCTTACTAGCGATTACTGGTGGCGATATCACTTCTTCTTTGTTCAGTCTTCCATATGTAATGCGTTTGTAAAAATAAAATGTTTAATTAAACATGTTACAATATGTGTATTTTAGAAAGAATTTGTCATAATTTACAAGTACTAATGTGTTGGAATATTTCAAATCCGTTCATGCCCTTATATATATATCAGCTTCGGAGGGCACATATGTCATTGTACTATGGGTGTAAATAGCAACACCCTTTAAAACAATCTCGAAATGATCGATGTGTGGAAAGAATTAAAACTTTTCTAATTTCCAGAATTATTTACCCATTTCATACAGAACCTATTCCAATTCCAGAGAAACTCATTACATGATGCAAGTAGACTGAAGACCAATTGTTGTTGATGGAATATGATTTCAATCATTGAATTGTAAGTTAATTAGTTCATCCGATTATTATCTTTTTTTTATATAGTTTATCCTCACTAAACTTATATATATATTTGTTTGGTTTAGCGAATTCCCCATAGTTTTTCAAATGACCTGGAGGGGAGTAAATCTCCTTATTCACTCATCACTGGAGATAAGGGAAGGACATCAAATCGTATATGGAAAGCAAAGCTTGTTGAGAGAGGCCATTACTACTATATCTGCAACAAATCATGGCCACTATCTGTTGAAATGGTTAAGAAAGTTCCGCGTATTATGAGATTATTTTTGTAATTGATAACAAAAATCCATATAAAAAATGCTAGTTACTGATCATTATTGGGAAACTATGTTCTTTTTGGGTTGTCATCTGCAGAACAGCACATTACAGGAATACATTATGACTCGTGTACCATCGGTTATCTTAAAGTACACATGGATGTTTTCAAATTTTGTATATTAGTGTCGGGATGAGTCGAGGAACTAATACTACAGTGTTGGCTTGTCAAACATTTGGATCTAGTAGTGTGTAATTGTTCACCGGCAATGACCCGCTTAAAAATATGTGCTACAATTAGTTGTGCTGATTCGGTCGGAATCGTATCAAGAATCTCGGATCAGATCGGTTTTCGTGTAAATTCAACGCTAAACCTGTTATAATTATGAATAGAGTATAATATGATTGATCAATCCATTTTAGAATGGGTATGGTACATATATAGGGTTTATGGGTGTGGGTATGCATGTGTGGGTTTAGGGTTTAGGATTTAGGTTTAAGGGTGCATCCAAGCGATATCGCTACTTGTTTCGCCTAGAGGCGTAAATAGAGGCGAACTCGCCCATTGGAAACGGTTACTGGCGTGAGTTGTGTCGAGTTCGTAAATTGGTAAATTAATTTTAAAAAAATACTTAAACTATATTCGCGTTTTGGGGATATCAGAATCCCCAAAACTTCCACGACTCTGTAACTTCCATCGCCGTCGATCAATAGAGTCACCATGGGCCGGAGCAAGCAAGCCGGAAAAAGCCTCACCCCACCCGCTCCAAAGCATCAGAGGACCGCCCCGACCACAGGCGTCGGTGCGAACCACGAGGAGGAGAAGGAAGAGCTCACCCTCGAGCTGATCAGTCGCCGGGGGAGAAGGGCTGCGCAAACCGCCGGAGCTCCGACCGGTAACAGGGGTAGAGACACTTCCCACGCTGCTGGGAGTTCATCACAGCCACCAGCCAGTGCCGCCGCCACTGAACACTCTCGGCCAACCTCCACCACCGCTGCCCAGCCTAGTCTCGCCACCGCCGGTGCATCCCGGTCTGCTGCGAACGTCGGGGGAAACACTGACGAGGACGAGGAGCGGCCCCTTTTTATCAGCCCGAAAGCGGAGATGAGGTACCAGCGATATACTCGTTGTACTATTTTAAATGTTAAGGTCTTTGACCCGTTTCCAATAAATAGCTTGGGTCTTGATAATATATTTGAGTATTTTAGAGCCACTCATCTAGATGGGATGTTGACTTTGAGTGAGCCAGTGCATAGGGAAGAATGTCTTCAATTTTATGCTAATCTTAAGTTTGAGAAGGATGCTGAAGAGGCGACTACGATGGTTAGGGGTGTGACATTTAAGGTAGATAAGTTCTTGGTTAATGAGGTTATAGGATGCCCTTATTTGTCTAGTGATCAACTTAGGCCGTTGGATCCAAATGACCCTTATGAGATATACCACACCCAAAATTTCCAAACCTCGTTGAATGAGAGCGTCCTAGACCCCGTGGCCGAGCGTAGGAAGTTCTTTAAGATGCGTAGTAAGGTGGCTGGTACGGCGAAGAAGTATAAGATTGCGAGCCTTACTCAAGAGGAGCGGTTGGTGTTCGAGATTGTGTCCTTTAATATCATGCCCTTGGGTGGTCATCCATGTGAGCCAACGATCGCCAACTTGATGGTTTTCTACCACCTAATGGAGAAGGTGAAGATCAATCTCGGGTAAACCATCATGAAGCACATGCTGAAGCGTGCGAAGGACAAGGCCGATCACACGATCCCTTACGGGCAGCTCATAACCGCTATGATGAATAAGAAGGGTGTGCGACCTGTGAGCATGGCCGATCTAGTGAAATACTACGACTCAACTTGGCTACGCAACAAGGGGTTGCAAATCAGTGTGGAGGGGGTGGTGACGAAGAAGGCCATGGGTGCTTCGAGTTCTCGAACCCGAGCTGAATTGAGTGAAGGTAAGTAATTGTTATACAGTAAGTCTTTCCATGATATGATAAATGTTTGCAGCAATTTAGTTTACTAATTGTTTTGTTCCCGTTTGCAGCTCGCGATCTCGCTTGGCGTGAACGATTGGTCCTCTATATTGGACAGCTGCAAGTAAGATAGAAGAAGTGAAGCTGAAGCAAGCAAAAGACAGGGAGGAGGTACTGGCATTTGGTACAATGCTGAATTTGAATCCGGATCTGAGCGATGATGAAGAAAAGCCAGATTTCTCGGTTCAACACTTGCCTCCCATCACCGACATTGCTAATTACATTCCTGAAGATCGAGCGAGACCTGAAAGCGAGGCAGAAGATGAAGAACCCACTGATGGCGAGGGAGCAGCTACAGAGCCCGATTAAGAGCAACCTGAGAATGATATCATGGATGAAGAACCACAGGGAGGTGAAGACATTGTCAATGGAGACGAGAATGTATTTGAGCTGGTTCGCCGAACAGAGGAAATCCAAGGATCTTCAGCCGCGGAGTCGTCTGAAGAAGATGATGACGGTGAAGATATTGAGAAGACTGCAGCGAAGATAGTGAAGATGATGACGATGAAGAATGATCGCTTCACTTTATCTGATTGTGTAGTCTAGCTTTCTTTTGTTTCAACACTAAACAATGATTCATGAATGGTTTTATTTGGTATTGAATTGATGCAGTATGGTATTTTAATAATAAAATTCAACTTCATGTATTTCTTCAATGTTAACGATACACAAAAGCACCTAGATTTACATCTAAACAAAGTGCACTACATCGAACGATAAATTCAAAGAGTAGGCGATAAAGAAGACGATTTCACTACATGAAAAGATGAGAGGCGAACTAGAGAGGCAAATTCGTAAGTATACACGTCTACAAACTTATTATACAAGCGATATCGCTTCTTTGCTCGCCACAGGCGACAGAGTCTACTAGGCGACTGCATAGGCGAAATCGTAAATATAAACGTCTTTAAACTTATTTAAAAGCAAACTCGCTTCCTTGATCGCCACAGGCGACAGAGTCACTAGGCGACTGCATAGGTGAAATCGTAAATATAAACGTCTATAAACTTATCTAAAAGCGAACTCTTTGTCTGGCTCGCCACAGATGACAGAGTCTACCAGGCGACTGTGGAGGCGAACTCGTAACAGGTAGGCGAATAAGCTTACAGTGTCGCTCACCAGGTTGATTATTTTGTTAAATTGCACAAGTATAGAACACAAAATAACGACGACGTTTCATACATAAACGAATTATGAGGCGATATCGCTTCTAAGTATCAAGTAGGGTTTAGCATTCTTGTAATAAAAACAAACTGGAGCGAGTTTGCTCATATATTCGCCTGTATTTATCATGAAAATATTTCAAAGTTAACAACATATTTAATCCTTTTTTTCCACATAGTCCAAATACACGGCATTGAAAAGTCATCCATTTTGGCGACGACTAGTCGTCCTGGCGCTCTACAGGTTCCGCCATGACAGGTTGACTCGACGGAAAGTTGATTTGGCGCGAACGGCGGAAGACTAAGCGTCCATAACCTGCCGAATGGACTCCATACTCCGCCAGCAATTGACGCCAAACTCCGCCTAATTTAAACCCAGATACTTATAGAAAATTAAAAAATGTTTTTTAATAAAATAATAATTCAATAAAAATCTGATTAGGCAACTACCGCACTGGACCGGGATTTATAACCCAGCAGGATAGAAAAGAATTTTTTCAAATGAAGTTGTGAATATTTGTTATATGAAACTCATGTTTTGAAGTTCTTTGTAATTGTACAGTCCTTCATAATAATTTCTGAAAGAAGAAATGATCAAAAGATTAAAATTAGTGTCATTATTACCAAAATAAAAAGGGATATAGTAGTACATACAAGCGAATTCGCCTTCTCCCCAAGCCTGCAGGCATCATAAGAGGCGAACTCGCCTCCTGGCACTGTCCTTATTCCCACTCAGTGGATTGAAGGCCAATTGTTCAGTATATATGTGCTGGCAAAATAGAAGAGTTCGATAAGTCGCCGACCCGCGCAAACTGCCCATGAAACTCCACTCCAATGCACTATACATACACGATACTTACATGGCCCATAATCTAGCCCATATCATAGTTCCTAGGCCCAATGGCCAACATTTTTTTATATACAAGCGAATTCGCCTGAAATATCGCCTATAAGCGATGGAGTTGGCGAACTCGTAAACAGCGGGGCCTATAAATAGTCAACTGAAACCAGACGCGTTCAAAATCAGATCCCCAAATTTGTAACCTTCACATTCATCAGAATCCTCCCCAAACTCCGATCCGCCGCCGCCCACCCGTCAATTCCATCGGTAAATCAGCGCTCTCACGGCCCAATCTCCCCCAATTTGTAAGTTCTACTCATCTTCAACTCTTTTCAATCATTATTTTGGTTTATTTCAGTTTATTTTATACATACGTTCTGTACAAGCTTAGCTTTCAATTTAGGTGTGATGTTGAATGTGTTTTTTTATGGGTTCAATCATAGATTAAGGTTGGGTTTTGTTTGTTAGGTTTTTTAGGCAATCTCAAACATGCCTCCGAGGGGTAAGGGTAAAAAGGCCGCCGCCGAATCGACCGAGCCTATCAAATACGATAAGGCTAAATTTGTTAGTGAACAAGCTTATCTAAAGTACTGTAGTTTTGCGGAATCCAAGGCAGTCTTGAACGAGTTGATGGTGGTTGATGAGAGTCAAGTGGAAGACATAGGTTTGAAAGAGGTTTGGGAACTTCTTGAATATCAAGAAGCTCACAAGTTGATGAAGGTGAACGAGCCGGGCTATTTGGAGCAGACTATGCAATTCTACGCTAATTTCCGACAGTCTGGTGCCGAGTGGAAGACCAAGGTGAACAAGGAGTACGAACTAAGTCCCAAACTGTTCAATGATGCCCTCGGTGTTGTGTTCGAGGACGAGGATAAACCTGTGGATCTATATGCAAGGGGAGAATGGCCTAGTGAGTTGCTCGTTTCCCACGAGATGCTGAAGGAATATGGCAATGAACACTTTGGTCGAGATCAGCCAGAACTTGGAACGCCGAAGGAGTACAAGCTATCCAAGCTCACCCCTGAGAGGAGGATATTGTATGAGATGGTTGCTACAAATCTTGTGCCTAAAGGTGGGTGGTTGGCAAAACCAAACTACACGACTTTGATCGATACTACATGGTAGCGGAGGAAGTCATGCTTAACATTGGATATACCATTTTCCAACACATAAGGAAGAGCGTGGTAGAAAACAACATGGTTGTGAAGAAATTTCCCTATGCGAACTTCATAACTAAATTCCTCCGCAAAGAACATCCAAGGCTGAAGTTCTCCGGCACCGGGAAGCCGTGTGAGTACTAAACGAAGGAGTACTACCAGAAGAAGAAGTGGGAGTTGGTTGGGGGGACTATGCAAGAGATGGTGGAGAAGGCCGTGCCGGCGGAGCCAGAACCAAATGGAGGTAAATTGTTTTTTATTCATGTATTTTGTACTTGTGATGTTAGTACAATGTAGAACAAAACTTGGCATTTTCAATGTCTATCATTTACTAGCGCCAAGAGAAGCCTATTATCAAGGGCTTGAGGACTCTATGTTTTCGGTGATGACCGAGATTGCTAACGTCCAAGAGCATGGGTGGGAGACTCGCCGCATTCTTCGGAGTTTCTCTAAAGACTATCTCCGCCAGCATCCACACCAAGCCACACCAGAGGACCAGGACGGTCCAGCCAATGACAACTCTACCTAGCTAGAAGTGTTGAATTATGCTAGGAATTTTATTTCAACTGTAATGCTACATTTTTACAAATTCGAATTTTTACCTACTTGTGAGAATCTTATTATTAGTTTGAGCAATGCTTTTCTTCTTTGAATCAAATTGTGTTGTCGATCGTATTGGAGTATATGGTTCATGTGTAAAAACAAAAAAGAGAATATAATTAGTTTTGTAGTTTATAGTTCAGCTTCTCCTGGTAGCGAACTCGGAAACAATGTCGCCTGCAAGCATTCAAGGAAGCGAGATCGCCTCTTACTCGACTGGATGGACAGAGAGCAACAGGCGTGCCACCAAGGGAACTCGCTAAAAAGAGGCGAATATAGTCACGATTTCGCCAGGAAGTAATCTAGCTCTTTTGATAGAAATATGATATCGGCGAGTTAGCATGCGAGTACGCCTCCTGAGCCGCCTGTAGACGTACTCTTAGGCGATATCACTAGCCTTATCTCGCCTACAGGCGTTCGTATCTGGCGGAATCGCTAGCAGTAAACCAGCCAACAACTACTGGCGAACATCTTTTCCAACCTCTACTGGGTCATACCGGCGATTTTGCTTCTCCCGTCGCTCATTAGCGATTCCGGTTACGAATTCGCCTGCCGTTCAACATTTTAAGGCAGTTTCAAAAACGCCTTCTATTCAACTGTAAAACGCCTTTTTTATTTTTCTACCCTAGACGAGCGGACAGAGGCGAACTCCCAAGCTCAGTACTCGGCAGTTCCGCGAAAATTTGGCCAAAACGCCTTAAATATGGTGCCGAGAAAGGAATGCTTGTGCACTAGTGGTCCGAAGGCGGCGTTCCCCACAAAACGAAAATTTCCTTGTCGTTTTTAGTTTTGTCATAATATTTCCGGCGGCGGATTTTTTTAAATTTTATTTACGCCGCCACTCTCTACTTTTTAATTTTTAATATATACCTAGTAAAAAGATAAAACATTACAGTTTAACGTCTGCATGACAATTTGATATGGATCATAACAGATCTACATAACTGGCCTCTACATATCAAGATGGTGGCATACTTATCGGGGACGATTCTAGGGTTCTTCTGGTAGCTGTAGATGATGTCACTTCAAAAATACCACTGTACAAAACACATAATTCTAATCAAACAAATTAAAAAACAAAAAACAACACAATGCAATGAATGTTTAACATAATCAGTCATTCAATTAAATGGATTAAATGAGTTGAAGAATTGACCCACAGGTTAATCCGAATTTTATATTTTGGTTCAATCATGTCCGACCTAATTAATATAAACGACGTAATATAAATACAAGCCGTATTTTACGTCAACCCAAACCTAATTGCATCTATTTTATGTTGGAATATTTCATGCATGTCATATTTCAAATTACCAATCCTATCATGTTTGAAATATTTAGAAAAAAGTTGGGTATCACATATTTTGATTGAAATTATAATAATAAACACAAAATTATAAATGTAACATATAAAAAAGCGTGTAGCAGCTTGAGAGTTAAGACGCTAACAATTACTACAAGACCATCTAGTTGAAATTAAAGGTATGTATTTAAAGATGAACAATTAAATCTAGTCGAAAGCTTATCATGCAAAGATCAAATAGTTTTGAACGATGTTAAGTACATCATGCCATGAAGCATTTCTTAAAGAAATTCAAGGTTGTATACATTTAACAATGGACGTAAAAGTCAAATATTTTACGATGAATTGGTAATAAGTTATTGTGAAATTTTATGAATATAGTATATATCAATGGATCTTTTTGGTAGTGCTTCATATTACATGACTAAGCTATTATGTGACATTGTTAGGGCCAAAATTTGTCTGAACTTATCTTTACAGAATTGAATTAAATTGAATTGAACTGATCATGCCTGGTGAAACAGTCTCGGATTTTTTGCTGTTCTAATTTCTACGATGCCCCAGAGCACCAGAAATTGCAGAATTTCATACATGACACAGCCTTTCACTCGGCACCGTCCAGTCCTACTGATCATAAGAGCATCGGCTTCAACTCAGATTCTGATGAGTTCGAGTTTGAAACTAGCCGGCGTTCCATCGAGCGCCTTGTAATCGGGCAGGGCTTCGAGTACTTGGTGGGTGATCTGAAACGAGAGCGTTGAGGTTCGTTTCCATCCATGGCGTTTGCAGACGAGCTTTTCCACAACGGTCTAGTCATGCCTCTGAAACCCCCTCCTCGGCTTCAGTACGTACGACGAGAGCCACGGGTCAGCCGCTCCATCATATAGCACAATCTTAACAGGCTCCCTCTTCATCTATTGACTCGGGACATGTGTTATATATCCATCTAATTTATTTTTTGTGTTATCCCTCTTCATCAATTTAATTTTTGCTAAATTAAATTGACCATCCAGATGAATTAATTAAAATCAAACTGAACTTAAAAATATCAAATTAAATTAAATATATTTAATTAAATTAAAAATATATACATTTATTGAACTGATTAATAATAATGTGTTTTGTTAAAGATTAATTTACACTAGTAGTTTTTTTTTGATGGGACATTTACCCTAATAATTGAAAATTATTGTTACAAGGAAATTAAAAGGTGAGCGAAAAAATACCACAACTGCTATTATAACGTACCGGCAACTGCTATCAAAACTAGCTAGTGTACTCTAATTGACATGTAAGCGCCACGTATACATGTCAAACTTTGGACGAAACTTAACTCGACGGAAACGTATTGATTCAGCAAATTAAACCCACTGACGCAAACAAGAACAAAAACAGAAGTTAATTAAGACAGAAGGATCAATCTTGAACCGTCATATCAATCTAATTCTACGTACTGACATGGAGCATGCAAGCAGACGTAAAAAAAAAAAAAACCACCGCCAGTAGCTAAAGTATTAAACTCTAAATCTAAAGACTTCATTTTATTTCGGTAGCAAACCCTAACCAAACATTTCCTCTGCCGTGTTTAACTACTGCTCCAGCTGTATCCGCATATTTTTCGAATCACGCTTTCACACTTTAAAATCCTAGAGCAAATTTATATTCCTGCGTTTCCTCACCGTAATCTTCAGAGCAAACAATCTTGATCTGTTGAGCATGGAGAATGCGAACTTGACGTCGGCGGAGACTTCTTAGGAAGCTTCTCGATTAGGAGATACAGACCTCATCATTTTAGTTCTTTAATTATAATTAATGACACAAATGATGAGATTGAAAATGATGAGCAAAATGATATTCACCTGTTATAGATTAGGGTTATTTTATGCATATATATATATATATTTAGGATCGGTTTATTCTGGGTTATAATTATGAAAGAGAGGTTTAGAATGTGAAGATGACTTATGCGTGCCTAGATTATGACTTATTAAGTAACCCACATGTTATTTCGTTATGATCGATGAGGTTACGGCTTCAAAACTGGATCGATCCATTTGAGGCTGTTGCTTCTGGTGCTGCAGATGAGCTAAACATATAATTATATCTAATTTCTAAAAAGAATTAGTTACATGCCTGTGCGACATAATATGTATATGCACGCGTCCCGGCCCAGATGCACGACATATGCACGCACCTATGTGGTTCCTTAATAATAATACAAAAATGGTTGAATATATGCGTATTTCATTGTCTATTATATAAAAGGCAAGCTAAATTTACAACTCAGTTCTTCCAGACGTTAAAATTGTAACCATTAGATTAATGTTAGAATCAGAAAATCCTAGCCGTTGATTCAATTATCTGACTAGTATAAATAGAGATGGATATGCGTGATTTTTCATAAGCTTAAAGTATTATCCCCTCTTCCTCCAAATGAATTATTTCCCACTTTCATAAACCTTTTCTATAGTTCTTCCTCCCTAAATACACTCATCCAAGTAAACCACCATCTAATAAATCCTAATCCCCATGTTTATATTAGTGCCGATTGTATCATTCTTACCCCCAGCAGAGGCAGTCAAGACATCAGTTCTGTCGTCGAGGTGGAAGTACCGGTACAAAGTCTTCCACATGTTGAGTCAACTATTGGTACATGTATAGTTGGATACCATGAAAAAATGTGAACTCATCATGTTTGGTGTTTCTATATTATAAGAGTATAAATAAAATGAATCTACACTAATCTAAATCAATCACAATTAATTAAGGTTTGGTATAAATATTTTGTATTGATTCAGAAAAGGTTCGATGAATTCGAGAGAGAGCGCTCGGATGTTTAAGTCATTTGGCGGCGTGCGTGCGGGTTGAATTAACATATTCACTATTCAGTGCAGTGTTCGGGCAAACCCTGATTAATTACCTCTCATCCGACTAGTATATGATTACTAGTTAATTCCGTAGGCTCTTTTAATTTAACAATAATTTGTTCGAAAAACATTATGGCTAAGGCTTATTCACTAGATTTGTGCGTAAATGTGGTATGTTTTGTCTTTTAAAGGCTTGGTTTTAAAATTAAACAAAATCTCATCCTACTAAAATTGTCACGTCTATCAAGCTAGGTGGTTTAATTATTATGTTCTGAGTTTATTTCATTCTTTCGCAAAACTTTCAAAACATTCAAGTACGCATTCTTATCAAATTTACCACAATGTTAGGTAATACATTGATCATTAAACATTTAACGTTATTGCTATGAGTTTTAGCACATGGATGATATTATGAATATCATGCATATCTTCGTTCTACTCAAAGTTGCTGATGATTACGAGTCTTCATAAAATTTGAAAAGTATATTAATAATTTAATTGATATTTTATGGAGCTGGGATATGCTCTGTCTTTTTTAGGTCGGAATTAATAAAGCCGCAAACCTCTAAAATGATTTGAAGGTGAATGTTTAATTCTGATCAGTTTTCATTCTGGTGAATGCATAAATAGATACACATTTTCTAGAACTAATAAGATGGAGCTGTAGAGAATAAATAAGATTTTGGGTTATCATTGTTTCTGTACACAAAATAACATCCTTTACAATTTAAGAGCAATTGATTATACTTGATTTAAGAGCAAAATAACATGGGTATTGATGAGGTATGAATCTGGAAAATATAACTCGTCCTTCCTCCTCTCATCGTCAAATATTGTGTTTCATTCCGACATTTTTTTAATCAGAATCACAACAAGGTGGAGGGATTTTACTCGGCTCACCACACAATTCCATAAATGAATGCAAATAGCAGTTTGTTACAAAAGTATCCCTAAGAAGCTTCAAAGCTTGACAATATTTTGCAGAAGAGATTAAAAAAAATATAAAGGCATGACAATGGGGATCATTCGGACTCAAGTGAAGAAGCTAAAGGCAGTTCTGATTCAGTTATGTTGGGAGTTCATGAGGTAGCGGTGGAGTCCATCTGATGAGTATCAGAAGGCATCTGTTGAAGAGATTCTGAAAATGAAACATGTCAAAACGAAAGAAGACGAGCCCAGTCTGACCTAACCAGATTATCAATCCCTTGATAACTATCACTTCAAATTCATGTCATCAACGACCATCTTTTCAGCGTACTCTTGAACCTCGGCATCCTTCTCCCACACGTTAATATATAGACTGCGTTCCCTTTTAGTGATGGAAGCGGATATTACAGATGCAATCGACGCTGAGACACAAGTTTCATCCATTTGAGGAATAAGCATCATTTTCAGGAAGGCAAATTAATTAGTAACAAAAGCAGCTATGAAATATTGCCATTCTCGAGAGTGGTGGAACTGGAGCTACCTAGCGTTTCTGAATAAAATCCTTTAACTAAGAGGTATCCAAAGTATGTACAGTGAAATTTAAATAGCAAAAATATGCCATATAATAAGCTTAAAGATATGAAATTGGTCTGGCAAATTATATGTAACAAATAATAATGTACAGTAAATAACTTCATTGATCATAAAGTGGCGCAGGATTTTATAAAATCAAATAATGCGTTTATTAGTTTCTTAATAGGATCTATCTTTAATCTAAAGAGGTGTTTCGAAAGTGATATGTTTATATTAAAGTTTTGACACACTTCACATATAACAAATATAAATAAAACAACGAAGACACTTGAAATAGAACATTAATTTTGTTCGGAAACGGTTCGGAAGATTGTGTACCAGAGGAGATATGGGAAACGGGATTAGAACTTTTCTGGAGATGGAGATCCTTCGTTTCCGTTGTGAGATGGATATCACAAAGCCAATTAAACGAGTACAAGTTGTCTTTGTTGTGTTCTTTAATTAATTAGAGGACTGCAATACTTTTTCTTTTCCAGAAACTCGATTCAAAGATTAATTTTGGTGTGGCCCTAAGATTAATGCATTCGTGAAAGTCATATTAATTTATACGAGAATAAGAAGGAATATCACGATTTCTGTGTTGTTCGTGAGTTTGGGGAAAATAAAGGTATGTCACGATTAGAGTGATAGCATATAGTTCAGATTTTAAAAAATAAGTGTTTAAACAACTTTAACTTTAACCATCATAGTTTAAGAACGCTATTCTATGTAGGCTAGATAGGGCCTCATAAGTATATCATTTGCACATATTGCTGTGGAAAATCGAGTATTTCACTCTCATGTAATTACAACTTACATGTCTAATCTGTATTCATCATTTTAAACCTCATCATTTTAGTTATGTGACGGTTATTGGTTCTTTATAATGACAAAAATGATGAGGTTTAAAATGATGAGTAATTGTTACACATTTTAGTTATTTTATGTATATATTTAGGATCGGTTTGTTCCGTGTTATAATTATGAAAGAGAGGTTTAGGGTGTGTTTGGTTGGACAAATTTTTGCAAAACTTGGACTATCCAAGTCAAGTTTTGTAAAATCTTGTTTGGTTCATCAAGTTTCCCAAAATCCAGACTTGCAAAATCCTAAAAACCAATCAAAGATTTTGTTTCACACTCACAAACTCAACCCAACCAAATAAGAATTATGTAAAACCAAACTTTCAAAATCCCAAACAAAACCCAAACTCTCAAAAACCCAAAACAAAATCTAGACTCTCAAAAAACTTGCGAATCAAACGCACCCTTAAAATGTGAAGATGACTTATGCGTGCATATGTTGGGCTCACACGCCCAGATTATGATTTATTAAGCAGCCTCTATAAATAGAGGCATGTTATTTCGTTGTGATCGATGAGGTTACGGCTTGAATGGGAATAAATTGTTTAAATACAAAACTGGATCGATTCATTTGAGGCTGTTGCTTGTGGTGATGCTAATGAGCTAAACATATCATATCTAAATTCTAAAAAGAATTAGTTACATGCCTGATGTGCGATATAATTTGTATATGCACGCGTGTCCCGTTCCAGATGATATCATCTGCACGACGTACGCACGCACGTACGCACGCATGCACGTGGTTCCTTAATAATAATATAAAAATGGTTGAATATATGCGTATTACATTGTCTATTATATAAATGTCAGGGTAAATTTCGAACCCAGATTATCCTCGACATATATACAACTTATATATGTATATATCAATCACGCGGTTTGCTTTAGCACCTAATCATATGTGTATATATATCATCGGTTTTTTGCTTCTGAACATGCCACCAATGGATGTTGATGAAGCCAATCCAGGCAATATGCTGGGTGATTTCCCGGACGATATCCTGTGTCGGTGATTTACTCCCAGCAGAGACAGTCAAGACATTAGTTCTGTCGTCGAGGTAGAAGTACATATACAAAGATGTTCCGGACATTGAGTCAACTATTGATACATATATAGTCGGATACAATGAAAGAATGTGAACTCATCATGTTTGGTGTTCTGTATTATATGAAATAAATAGAATTATATGAGTACAAATACAATATACATCTATACTGATCATCTAAATCAATCACAATTAAGGTTTGGTATAAATATTTTGTATTGATTTAAAAGAGGTTCGATGAATTCAAGAGAAAGCGCTCGGATGTTAGGTGATTGGGCGGCGTGGGTTGCGCGTGCGTGCGTGCGGATTGCATTAACATATTCAGTGCAGTGTTCGGGCAAACTTAATCGCGTCCGTATATGATCGCTACTTAATTCTGTAGGCTCTTTTAACAATAATTTGTTCGAAAATATGCCAAATTTTACATTATGGCTAAGGCTCTTATTCACTAGATTCGTGCGTAAATTTACTAGGTTTATGCGTAAATTCAATATGTGCGTAAATTAGGTTTATGTGTATAAATTAGTCCTAGGCTCACCAGATTCATTAATTTCCTTGATAATTAATGTTATTGCTATGAGTATTAGCACATGGATGGTATTATGAATGTCATGCATAAAATTTGAAAAGTATATTAATTAAATTGATATTTTATGGAGCTGGGATGCTATATATGTATGATGGAGTCTTTTTTAGGTCGGAATTAAGCTGCAAACCTCTAATTTTGCAAACCGGATTTAAAGGTGAACGTTTTATGTTCATTTTTCATTCTGGTGAATGCATAAATATATACACATTTCTAGAAGTAATAAGATGGAATTGTAAACAATAAAAATAATATTTTGGATTATCGTTGTTTCTATACACAAAATAACATCATTTAGAATTTAAGAGTAAATCTGAGTATTTTTCTATTTCATCTTTTCTCATCGTATTTACGCACAAATTAACCTAGCAAATATACAAACTGTACGTACCTTTCAGATACTAAAAGTTTATATGCCAAATGTTATGAATATATCAAGTTATAAAATTAAGTTCATACACGGATTCACTAAATTTGTGTTGAGTTAAAAATGAGTCATGCCGCTCTACTATAACAAACTTTAATTAAATGTTAATTTCGATTAATAATTTTTCTTTAAAATTTACACACATGATCGTTTGCGTCTGAATATAGAAATATAAATATTGTTATATTTTATTGACACACTCATATGGAACAAATTAAATCAATTTAGTTTGATTGCTATATATATAAATCTAACTCCATGACAGTCTTTAGCCCTACGGAATAGTTAAGCGGTGACTATTATTGAACTTTCTAAATAGTCACAGCAATTTTGACTATATACATAAAGCGGTGATTATATACTTTCTAAATTTTGACATTAATTAATTAACTAGCTATGCTTAATTAGGCTGATGACAAAGTTGAACTTAACAATCGATCTCATCATACGAGATGATAATGTCAATATAAATATTTTCAACAAATTCGATCAAGTATATATAAGCCGCATCTCGTTGATCAAGTAACCATCAAGCTCCCCTCTCTTGATTACATCTTGGCATCCAACTTAGGCGATCATGAGTTTAATGGTGCACTTACTTAAACTATGGCTGCGGACGGAACCAGATATTACAGATGCACTCACTCGACGCTGACACAGAGAGAGGAACGACCATCATTTTTAACTAATTATACATCTAGGTTTTAACTAATCTTTATATATATGGTGAGATTCTGGGTACCTTTCTCTTTGGTTCCTGTTCTTCAAATGATATATACCAGTGACAATTGCGCGCTCCCATGTTGATCAACAAATTAGGTCAAAAATTACATGACTCGGAAATCAACAGATCGCCTGCGCTAATTCTTTCAAGATAATTATCATGAAAACTTGTGATTATATTAACCCTAGCTATCAGTGTTTTGTGATGCGGAACAACACAGAAGATGGCATGAATCGTTATTAACGGAATCTTGAAACTCGTCTACAGAACGTTGGAATTCAAATGAATAACAGTCCGTTGACATCTTCAAAGCGAAGACGATTGACCAACTGGAATCTCAATCTCTTTTTATCCGTTAATAGTCTTATAATGGAGTAATTAAGTTGATTTTGTTATTTCCTTTAGTAAAAGTATATTAGGTAGTTTAGGTATAAACACAAACTGCATTAGTAATGTTGGATTGCATCTATCAATTCTCTTATATTTATACTGAACCATATTACGGTATAATTTACCTATATATTTAAAGTAAGATAAAAAAGGATATGTAAGAATCAAAGATGATTGTAGATCACTGTAATTAATTTGATTAATGTTATACCCACCCTAATCTAATACCTTGGCCAAAGAGAGATACAAGCCAACTCGAAAATGAGGATGAAAAACCAACTCGAAAATATGATCTAATTCTACGTACTGACATGGAGCGTGCAAGCAGACGTTAAAAAAAAACACACAATGGTGAGAACACGTAAAAAAGGTCTTTAATTTCCATGAATGATGATTAAGATCGACAAAAGTCAAATCACTCCATGTATATTCTGGATAACCAATATCATATAGATGGTAACATGGAGTAATTAAACTCCTAACATACTACAGTTGGAGCCTTGGAGGGTCTATTTCAGGAATTCTAAAGTGGTGAGTGCAACTGAAAGATCAGGAGGATTAACCTTATTTTGGTAAGGTAAGATAGATTCAGTCATAGCTGCAATGTATAGTAACTACATTGTTAGTTTAATCACTGATGTTTCTGTGCTGAGATGGTGCCTAACAGTAGTGCATGGCCCTACTGAAATTATTCAATTCTCGGCAATATATCCACTGGAAATATTCATAACCCCTGTACAGGTGGTTAAGAAATTGATGTTATGACAGCAGTTTTCATCTGGAGAGAAAAACTGGAGGGAAGGTCAGTTTATTGGAGGTCTTGGAGTAAAATTTACAAGTCCAAATCAGAATGAGGCCTAGGCTTAAGATGTACCCAAGCATACATGGAATATCATCTCAAACAAGAATTCACTGCTTCTGGAGGTATACAAAGCAAAATACTTGAAAAATGAAGATATTCCTAAAGGTCAGAGCAAAAGTTGGAGACTCTTGGGCCTGGAGATCAATTCTCTGGGTAGGAGAGTTAATAAGAAACAACTTATATAAGTTGGAAGGTGGCCAATGGAAAGGATATGAGCATAAATGAACAGTGAATAACTACTGCATCAAATCCCATCCATAACTCAACAGTCATTGCCACACACACCAACTTAAAGGTGGAATATGTGATTGATCGGAGACAGACAACATGGACATTGATCAGAATGATCTTTCCCCTAGTATGATTCCTCAAATTCAATTCATACATCTAAATATAGAGCGGTGATACATGCAGATCCATATTTACTAATGCAGGTCTGAAATATATAATATTTTGGGTGCACTAGCACAATTCAGGGGCTACATATTGTGTTTTTTAGACCTGCATTAGTAAACTGGACATGCATATATAATTACTGTAAATATAGAAGGGAAGGATGAGGCATACTGGAAATGGACAAGGGATGGAAACTAATCCAAGATAGGATACCATAGAGACATGCAGGAAAATGAGGAAAAATAACCCTCAACCTAGGCTGAGCTTAGTTCACTACTACAAAGGGGTAGATGCAAGACACATATTTAAGGCGTTTGACCCTGGCGCGTTTTTTTACGCCTTGATTGAAAGTAGCGAGTTCGCTACCTCTTCAAGCTAGCAAAAAAATTTTAAATTTAAGACGGAAAGAAGCAGTTAAAGGCGGAAATGGGTTTTGACGTAAACAAATACATAACCAAGGCGGAAAAAAGTATCCGCCTTAAATTGAATGGGTTGTTACGATATCGTAACCTCTGTAGTAATATAAACGTGTCTGTAGCGAATTCGTAGGTTAGCTCGTTAGTATGTACTTTGTGCATTGCGATCTCGTAAGCTTTGCTAAACCCTAATTTCAGCAGGCGAGAATGTAGGACATGTCGTAACTGGGACGCTAGGATGTGGCGTTTGATGTTACAGAATCGCTTCTGTGCACCTCAAATTTGACATTTTTAAATGTACAGTGCATGTGAGGGTGATTGAGTTGTAACGAGTTCGCTAGTTACTCTAGTTGGTTAACTAGGAAGTAGCGAAATCGCAAGTGAGTCAGTATGGGTCACCCATAAAATCTGAACTGGCCGTTCTAACACCAAAAAAGGAAAAATTTAAAAGGGTTTAAACAAGTGGGTATTGAAGGATGATCAGTTCTAGTTTGCTGGGAGGTCTCATTGTTCCCGTGTTGGTGTAGGTAAGGTTTAACTTGCGTAATGTACTGGCTAGTCTCTTGATTTTGGTTGATTTTATGCATAATTATTTCTAGCATTTTGGTTTATTTTGGTTTTTTTGTTAATGCAGTGTGTAGTTTATGTGTTGATCATCTCAAGTCAGTGGGTTAGTAGTATTGTGTAGCTGTTTGTCTGATTTGTGAATTATGGACCGCGAAAGAATAATGAAGGAGAATGCTCGATTATCAAAGGAGTATTTAGATTTGGTTGAACATTTCTTAGATGTTGGGTTGCGATATTCTAGACAGAATAGCATAGGAGGGGTTAGATGTCCATGCAACAAGTGTAGAAACAACGCCATATTTGAAGATATTGCTGTAGTCCGTGAACATTTAATTTGTAAAGGTTTTGAAAAATCCTACACAGAATGGGTTTGGCATGGGGAAGGCCATTATGGAAGTGACCAGGTTGAGATGGAGGAGGGAAGCGCCGAGGAAATCCTGCGGTATAATGAACAGTTTTCAGATATGTGTGACGATGTTGTTATGGAGTTTGTTGGGAAGAAAAGTATGTTGGAGGCAATGTATGCCGATAAACAGACAAGCTTATATGTTGGGGCTAGCCATTCTAGACTGGGAGCAACATTGTTGTTAATGAACCTAAAGGCAAGGCATGGTATTTCTGATAAAGGAATGACGGAATTGCTAGAGTTGGTTAAAGAGTTACTTCCTCAGGACAACTTATGTCCTGACAGGGTTTATGCTGCGCGGAAGATATTGTGTCCTATGGGCATGGAGTTTACTAAGATTCACGCATGCCCGAATGATTGTATGTTGTATAGGGGCAGTGTTGATTCTCTGAGGGATGATTGCAAGGTATGCGGTGAGTCTAGATGAAAAAAGGAGGGAAAGGTCGAGATATGTGGAGAAACAGTAACAACATCGACAAAGCAAGGTCCTGCTAAGGTGATGTGGTACATGCCCTTGAAACCGAGATTGACGCGTTTGTATGCCAATCTAGTTGATGCAAAATTGTTAACATGGCATGCCGATAGGATTCGAGAGGAAGATGATGATATTATATCTCACGCTTCTGATGGTGATTAGTGGAAGAAGATGGATGCTATGTACGTATCCAGAATTTGCTGACGAACCTAGACACGTGCGCTTAGGAATATCTACTGACGGAATGAACCCTTTCGGGAACATGTCCAGCACCCACAGTTCATGGCCAGTGATGCTTGTTATTTATAATCTACCTTCATGGTTGATGATGAAACGAAAGTATGTGCTTTTGAACATTATGATCTCGGGGCCTAGGCAACATGGTAATGAAATTGATGTATATCTAGCGCCTCTTGTTGAGGAGTTGGAATCCTTATTTAAGCATAGGATTCATATTCCAGACGGAAGTCGAGGGGACGCGAAATTCAAACTTAAAGCCATGCTGATGTGGAGCATCAATGATTTCCCTGCGCTGGGTAACCTTGGAGGGTGTTCTGTGTCATTTTGCATGTCCAGTATGTGAGAGCAATACCAGCCATTGTCAATTAAAGCACGGTGGTAAGCCTGTGTATCCAGGTCATAGACGATTCCTGCCTAGCAGTCATCCGTGGAGGAGTGCTAAAAAGTGGTTTAACGGTCAGGAAGAGCATGGTGTTGCCCTCGTCCCATTATCAGGTTCTGAAATATTTGAAAAAGTATCGGGCATGGAGAACGTGCTGGGAAAGGGAAAAAAGAAAAGCACTCAAACTACGATTTGGAAGAAATGTTTGATATTTTTCAAACTCGGTTATTGGGAGCACTTGGATGTGCGCCACTGTCTAGATGTCATGCATATAGAGAAGAATGTATGTGAAGTTTTGGTTGGGACGCTCTTGAATACACCGGGAAAGAGTAAGGATGGATTGAAAACTAGAAAGGATTTAGTCAATCTTGGAATACGGACGTCACTTGCTCCCGTGCAAGAAGAAGTAGGTACGACATACTTACCACCTGCTTGTTATTCCTTGTCATCTGAGGAGAAGGCGAGTTTTTGTAGGACTTTGAAATCACTGAAGGTGCCTTCTAAATATGGTTCGAACATTAGCAGTTGTGTATCCACTGCCGAGCTGAAATTGGTGGGAATGAAGTCGCACGATTGCCACAATCTGATGCAGGACTTGAATGTCATTGCTCTGAGAGGTTGCTTGCTTCTCACGTTGGAGACGCGGTTTCCAGGCTTTGTTATTTTTGTAAAAAGATATGTCGCAAGAAAGTAAGTCGGCGTAAGTTGGATGAATTGCAGGATATGGTAGTTGAGGTATTGTGCAGGCTAGAGATGTATTTTTCCCCTTCCTTTTTTGACATAATGATTCATTTGATAGTTCATTTGGTGCGGGAGGTGAAGATGTGCGGACCGGTATACTTGAGATGGATGTATCCATTCGAGCGGTACATGAGCATTTTCAAGCATTTTGTTAAGAATCGTTATCGACCAGACGCCAGTATAGTGCAGCGATATGTCGCGGAAGAGGTAATAGAATTTTGTACTAACTATTTACAGGATGTACCTACTATAGGACTGCCGGTCTCCAGACACGACGGTAGTTTGGATGGTGTCGGACTACGCCATAAGTCTAAATTCAGCCCTTCTTCCAATGAGATATCTATAGCCCATCTGTACATTCTGCGCAACCATCATGCAGTGAGTCCTTATGTTGATGTTCACCTTAATGAGATTAGGTCAACACAACCGAACTGGTCGGAACCTAGGATTCTAGAAGCTCATTGCAGAGACTTTACTAGTTGGCTCAAAATACATGTGCAGAATGGCGGTGAACACCCCGATGTTGTAAAATGGGTGGCCAAGAGACCCCTCGGCACAATTACGTTTTTTAGCGGGTATGACATCAATGGATACACGTTTGGTACTAAGTGGAGTGATGATAGATCCGCAACCCAAAATAGTGGCGTATCAGTACCTGGAGAGGGTGATAATGGTTTTTTTGGTACCATTACTGATATATGGGAAATGGACTTTGTTCATGTTCGAATCGCATTGTTTAAATGTGAATGGGTAGATCAAGGTGAAGGGGTGCGCACAGAGGATTTAGGCATGACTCTAGTTAATAGAGGAATTCTTGGGTTTAGGGAAGATCAATTCATCATGGCGGCTCAAGCTCATCAGGTATTCTATGTGGAAGATCCAATTGATGCTCGTTGGGAGATCGTTGTTGATGGAAAGAAAACATTCATCTATGGTGACGGCTTGTTCGACGATGACTCCACTGTTTCTAAAGACACCATTCTGCCCTCGGTGTACGAAACTCTAGAGAAGGATGATGACATTGTTTGTGCGTCAGCTTGCAGAATGGATCATGAGGAAGGCATGTGGATTAATCATGCGGGGAAAACTACAAAGAGGAAGGGGAGGCAACCAAAGAAGAAGAAGACTAAAAAGAGTAAAAAACATAAGTAGCTATTTGATAAACATTGTTTTTGAATAATATGTTGTACTTCATAGTAATTATAATTGTGGTTCAATTTTACTTAAATTCAGTACACTGAATCTTGTAATTCTAAAAAAATTGTACACTGTTGTACCACTAGCGAACTCTTAACTAACCTCGCTCGAAACCAATGCATATTAACTTGCTATGTAGCGATTTCGTAACACTGGCGAAATAGTTACGATATTGCAACAAAAGGCTGAAATTCGCAGATGAGCTTCTGTCTCTTGAGTCTGACAGGTTACGATCTCGCTTGATGTGTATGTTGTTGTATATATTTGCTTAAATTGATACTAGCGAGATCGCTAGTAGCTCGCCACTTGAGTAACTTGACACTGGCGATCTCGCTAGTATAAAGCCACATACCAAGAATTTAAATTTAACTCCTTTGTAAAGTGGTGTTATATTTTGAACCGCACAAAATGTAAGCATAACTAATGGAAGTTTAAATATTCAAATATACATAATAAAATGGATGACATTCAAATAGAAATGTTCTTTGCAATATTGTTTGAGAAACTGAAAAATACAAATTGAAATTGAAATTGTTTGGATTTGAGTACAAGTACTAGCCAACATGAACGAATGCAAATCTAATCATCATTGCTAGGAGGTGGTGTCTGTGATGGTGCTGGTGGATCCCCCTTAGCTTTTTTCCTCGCACTAGCCCTTTCGATGCCACGAATCACCTTCTCCGTTAACCAGTTTGCGTGATTGATTTTGGCCATCTTATCCCTGAAAAGTTCGACCGTGTCTTCTACACCCTTGTAGTATGCCTCTGAGGGTACACCTGTTCATGTAAGTCAAACAAAAAAATGGTGAGTATAGCAAATAAATTGTATAAAACTGAAATTAAACTGTAGGGGTTTAGTGTGGCTAACCTTCCACGTTCTCTGACTTCGTCAGGATTAAACTGTAGCGGTTTCTTGGGTCCATCCGCTACTTTCTGCCACACACCATCAACCAACTCATACTTACCTTTCCTCTCAAAATATTGCATCGTATAGAAGCAACACTCCTCGGCTAGCGCAGATAATTTTATCTTGGGATTTTCAGAGGTAAGAAACATGGTAATGAAATTACTGTAAGGGAGCTTCTTGACTGTCCTATTATTTTTGACCACACTTTGTCTCATGTGCTCGAAAATAACATGGCACGGGTTCAACTCTATCTTCTCCATGACGCAGTAAAATATGCTCGCAGTAGTATAGTTCATCTCGGTGATCCAACCACCCTTAGGCACGACACTCCTAGCAACCATCTCATAAACATTCCTCTCCTCACCACTCAGTTTATCCAACTTATAAGATCTAGGCACCCCTAAATCGTCAGCATCGCTATCAAAGTACTTCTTAGCATACTCTACAACTTGGGCTCGATCCAAAACCCCATACTCAGGCCATTGTTCTCTAATGTAAAACCCCGGAGGGGGTTGGTTGCTATAGTCCTCGTTAACAGCATAGGACACGTTCAATGCCTTGTTAAAAAATTCCTCCCCAATCTCGTAGTCCTTCTTATTAACCCTAGTGAAGCACCTACCTGTCTCTTTTTCTTCCTCAATCAACTGGTGAAAATTAGCATAGAATTGGCACGTCTCTTCCTTATGTGCCGGATAATTCAAACCTAACAACTCACCCAACTCATGAAATTGAAATATCTTTAACACATTCCCCAGGCCTAGTTCTTCTATCTGATTAAAATCAACAACATAACAATCTAGTAATTGACTATGCTCCATGTAATTAGAATAGGCCTCGGATGCATCTAAACTTACAAATTTTTGCTTGTCGTATTTGGTTGAACTTGTCCCCACCGTCGCAAGTGGCTGAGATCCCGAAGCCTGAGATTCATCCCGTCGGGCCGCCTGCACAAATGGATTGGGTGCCAAATTCTTTGTCCTTTCCATTACTCTTGTCGGATGGGTATGTTGGGTTTGTGTTTTGTTTTTTTTTTCTAAGCTCTGTGTTTGATTTGATCGTGGTTTGAAATCAGAAGATCCCCAAATTTGATATTTATAGGTTATCCTGTTGCGATATCGTAAGGCTCTAGCCAGCTTATTTTCAACTTTCTTGCGAGCTCGTAAGTTTTCACGCCCACAAGTAAACGACGCCGTTTAACATGCTGCTATGGTTTAGTTCTCAGCAGTAATACCAGCAAGATCAGAACTTAATTAATTCATATTAAATTAATTCTCAGCAGTACTACTTGCGAGTTCGCAACTAACTTAATTCATATTAACCTAGCGAAGTCGCTACTATGTCATTCACAAGTTTTGTTAGTTATATGTGATGATGTGTAGTAGCGAACTTGTAAGAAAGCTCACCAACATTTGTCCCACATCGGCTGATTAGAAGGTGATTGTTCAGTTTATATACACTTATGTTTTAGAAGAGTTCGATAAGTCGCCGACCAGCGCGAACTGAACATGAAACACCAAGGCTGAGGCCCAATACTTACACTGGCTAAGGCCGAATACTTATACGCCAAATACAGACCCAAACCCAAAAACCCTTTTTCGATAGGTTCTTATCATGTAGCGAACTCGCTACCAGTCACGTCAAAGTTTAGTTTTTTAGTGATGTCAAGCTTTGTTGTTACGATCTCGCCAGGGTAAAGCAAGCCCGCTACGAGATCGCTAGAGAATCTCCAGTCAGGCTCTGTTGACTAAATACGACATGTTGCGAGATCGTAAGTACCACGTAAACAGGAGCGATTAAGTAGCGAGTTCGCTTGGTGTTATGCTACTAATCAATCATCAGGAAACGTGACAGTGACGAGATCGCTAGGACCACGCACTATACCAAAAGTAAATGATTTTGCTGAGACGATATGGGCTTTTACGATGAAAAAATAAAATGTAAGGGACAAGGTATCAAAACAAGAAAAGTTATTCAATAATTAAATGTGCCAAAATGGTAAACACTAGTTTATTACAATCGTAACAAAATTGGGATAAAAAATTACAGAATCAAAGAACAAACAAACTACAACATTTAGGCTCTAGGAGAACTGAGGACGTGAAGCATTTCCTGATCGCAGGTGCATGCATCACAGGAGATGTCCGCTGGATCAAGCCTCTCCCAGCGATCGTACCTCACGCTGCGATTGAGGTTAGCATGTTCCTCGCAGCAGATCGGCCTAGGCGCGACTGCTCCATCTCTTAAGAACCTGTAGAAGTGCGTCCAACCCCAAGCATAAGTCAAACCGGCTTTGACGCGTACCCGAGCTCGCCGGAGGCCGTTCTTGTCGGTTCTCTTCATGGTGGTAATCACATTCATGCCTCTCTGAATATCACCTTCACAGATTGCAAATATAGCCAAGACATAGGTCGACTCTTTGTGACCTATTGCAGAAGTCTCGGTGAGCCACTGTCGAACCCATTCCGTCGCTCTTCCGCTCACGTACCGACGAAAAACCCAGTTGAAGAAAACACAAATCATTATTTCATTTATCATGTCATTTGGGAGGGTTTTGAAACGAGACAAATCCATGGGAAGCAGAAGGCAAAGAATAGGAGAAGGGAGTAGGGAATGTGGGAATGAAGGCTCTGATAGGGCTCTACAAGGAGAAGGGGCTGATATTTATAGGGCTGATGTGCTCCATTTGTCAAAAATATGTGAGAGTTCCTAGACAAAAATTAGTAATTATGGTATTAATTGAAGGAAAATGTAAATACATTCTCACCTTTTCATGATCACCCCATGCAAACCCCCCCAAAAAAATTAATTACTGACGGAAATTCAAAGGTTTTTACTAATGTCACAGGTCAGAGAAAGCCCAATACTTATACTATCACTACTACTACAACCCAATATAGACCCAAACCCAAAAACCCGTTTTTGATGGGTTCTTATCATGTAGCGACATCGCTACCAGCCACGTCAAAGTTTAGTTTCTGAATTGTGTCAAGCTTTGTTGTTACGATCTCGCCAAGGTAAAGCCAGCCCGTTGCGAGTTCGCTAGAGAATCACAAGCTAGGCTCTGTTAAACCAATACAACATGTAGCGAGCTCGTAAGTGTCACTTACACCCATTGCGAGTTCGCTCGTGAATCGCCAACTAGGCTCTGTTGACTAAATACGACAAGTAGCGAGATCGTAAGTACCACGTGAATAGGAGCAAGTAAGTAGCGAGATCGCTAGTGTCTCTGTTACTACTCAATCATCCTGAAACGTGTCAGTTACGATATCGCTAGGAGCATGCACTATACCAAAAGTAAATGATGTTGCTGAAATGAAGTAACAACAACTCTATCAAAATTGAACAATTTACATCTAAAAAGTGTAAAATTCATTGACCATATTCTTGTTACCAAAACAGAATCTTTAATTACGCGTAGATAAGTGTTCATAATCCAAAAACTAGTGAATATTCTACAAAGTAAATGTTTGAAACAAACTAAACTACGAAATAACAGGCCGGCGACTAAAATATCATGCAAGTCATCTTCACCCATCTTGTCGCCACCTTCGGCCTTCTCCTCTGAACTGCCTTCATTTGCTGCTGGTTGAGCTTCAGGCTCGATGCAGGTGTTATCTTCTTTGTCACGTGCCGATTCAACAGCCTCGTCGGGTTGCTCTGCGATCAGCCTCTCTTTCCTAATCATCTCATACCTCGCCTGCTCATCTTCTCCATCAGAGTCGCTGTTCTGATCCCCATCACCATCATCACTTTCTGGATCTGCATCCCTTACATGAGGAGCAACAAGCTTCCCATCGGATGGCTCCTTCTCGCTGGTTGTAGGCAAATCTTGGCTAGGACTGGCGGAGTCTTTTTGCTTGGGAAATGTGGTCCGGAAATCAGGTACCTCCTCCTCATCGCTCAGATCGCACTCCACTACCCCGCTGGATATTAGTTCGGGGAGCCGGTCGTTGTTAGCACATGCCCTTTTCTCGGCCATTTCAATCTCATTCAATAACTGGCTCATAGACACCACAAGCCTACCACGGGCATCAAAAACAGCATCTACACAAACAAATCAAGGTGGATAAGAACCAATTATTAACAAATTAAACAACTTGAACCAACTACAGTTAATAACAAACTTGAATCATACCTAATACTCTCATCCTACCCCTTGCCCTTCTGGCTGCCTCTTCAGCTTCTTTCTTTCTCGCGTACTCCCCATCGGCCTTCAACTCTAACCTCTTGTGCTTGAGCCACTCCTTGTAGTATTTGCCGAGCGGCATCAGACGGCCTCTTGGAAAAATACCCGCTTTCCTGATCAGAGCTACAATCAAATTGCCATACGGAAGCGCGGCGGTCTTGTGCCTGGCCATCTTCATCATTTGAGTCAAAATTGTGAAGCCGGAGTTGATTGCAAGCTTCTCCAAGATATAGTAGAACACCATGAGGCTGCAAACTGTGGGCTCACATGCATGCCCTAGGGACGGGATCACATTACCGCAGATTAGCTCAAAAACTAATCTCTGCTCCTTGGTAAGCCTGTGGATCGGGTAATTCCTAGCTGTACCCGGCCTATCAGAAGTCCTTTTAAACCACTTCTTACCCATCTCACTGGCCTTCAACGGTTGCTTGGGGCTAACAGAAGGAAACCTCTGCTCGTAATGTACCTCGTACGGACCATCCTTTTTGGTAGGCCTCAGGTCGTTACGAGACAGATAAGGACATTTCAGAACTTCATTGATGCTAAACTTATCGACCTTAAGCTTAACACCCCGCACCATTGTAGTTATTTCCTCCACCCCTTCCTCTAAACCTAGGTTCGCATAAAATTAGAGAACCTCCTCATGGTAAACAGGCTCAGGCAACATAAGCAAATTATCTAGATGTTGTGCCCTAAAATGGTTTAGCACGTAATCTAGTTGCAGCGAAGGCACCACACTGCTATCAAACACATTATTATTTACAAGTTTCTGAGAGGAGCAACGCTCATACCTAGCTCTGGCGGCGTCGTTGAACAACTCAGGAGTGTCCACCTCCTCACTGGCACTGTCGGGCCCTTTCCCACCATCATTTCCGGCAGCAGCGGCGGCGGCAGGCAGCACTGGAACTTGTGGTGCGATAGGCGGCTCCTCTTCCACAATATCTGCCTCCTCAGTCCGCTGGCGTTTGTTACCCGCCGCCACTCGTCCCCGTCCCCGATCCGACGCTCCACCGCCTCTTCCTCGCACTAATCCCCTAGTTTTTGGCGGCACTTCTGTCGGAGAGGTTTGTTTTTCGTCGACAGTTGCAGGTTCACGTCGAGAGGTAGGGTTTTCAATTTGGGGCTAATTAATTTTAGCCCGATCCCCCTTTTTTATATTTATAATTTACTAGCTAGCGAACTCACTAGTAGACACGCTTCTATATGTAGCGAGATCGCTAGCAGACACGCTTCTATATGTAGCGAGTTCATTACTATCTCGCTCATGCATAGGTTTGTAGTTGCGAGATATGAAAAGTCGCGCTAATGCTAACATGCCACTAGCGAACTCGCCAGAAGATAATTTCTGGATATGAGAAAAATCGGTAACGATATTGCTACTATCTCGCTCATGCATAAGTTTCAAGTAGCGAGACTTGAAAAGTCTCACCAGCCAAGCGTGCCAGTAGCGAACTCGCTACTAGGCTCGTTAACATTTATCCCACATCGGCTGATTAGAAGGTGGTTGTTCAGTTTATATACTCTTATATTTTAGAAAGGTTCGATAAGTCGCCGACCCGCGCAAACTGAACATGAAACACCAAGGCTAAGGCCAAATACTTAAACAGGCTAAGGCCCAATACTTATACTATCACTACTACTACAACCCAATATAGACCCAAACCCAAATTATTTTTTATTGAACTAAGAACTAGCGACATTGCAACATGTTCATGGGGTTATGTGGGTTTCGTGGGTTATGTGGGTTTAGGGTATAGGGTTTAGGGTTTAACTATTGTAACGTGTATAGTAGCGAACTCGCTAATACACAAGCTAGCTATAAGATAACTCAAAAATAATTATGTTTAATTTATTTTGAGCAATTTAATATTCTAAAATGTGTACATTTTATATACAGATAGTATAATACTCAATTTGTAAAATATCGATCATGATATTAACTCAGGTAGAGTACATCTTTGTACATCAGCATGTAATGTACATAAGCAATGTAACATAACGCTATGTAAAACATCAATAACTCGGTTTACATTTTTAAAGCACTATCATATTCTAAAACATATACATTTTATATATAAACAGTATAATACTCAATTTGGAAAATATCGATCATCATATTATGTCCAGCAGAGTACATCTTAGTACATCAGCATGCAATGTTATGAAGCGATACTCGGTAGTATGATGAGTGATGACAGTTGGTGAGTGCACGTGTTCATGATACTTTGTTTAATTCAAGAATCGTACTTGTAATCACATAAATGAGTTGTAATAAACTAAGTTTCTCTAATCAAATGCACGTGAACTGCGCATATATATGTAGTTCATGTGCAAAGCTCTACTATGCTTTTGTCTCTAAAGGTAAGCGATGGACAGTGTTTACAAGCGTACACATGATTCGTAGAGTTTCTTAATGTCTAACATTTATAGACTAAGTTTCTTAAAAATCTTTCAAATTGTGTAATTGCAGATTAAGTCAACAAATCCCTATCCCGTTATACATCAGCATACGACGGAACAAATGAAAATTATTCTTACAATAGAATGATTAGTGTTTTATTCCATACCATCATTTCGTTTAAATCGTGATTTAAAAATGTATGAGTGCATTTTAAAAAAAACTAATCATCTTATGTAGGGTTCTGGCGAGCAGTTGTAGCGATATCGCAACCACCTAGAAACATACTTTATTTCAGCTTTTCAGTTACGATCTCGCTAGAAGGATAAAGTAGACTATAAAAGGCAATCACATGAGCATGTAACGATCTCGTAAATAGCCACGTCAGGAGTAACGAGAGAGTTCTGATTTCGCAACAAGGTAAGCTAGAATAACGTAAACACGTTATAGAACGGAAAAACACAACACTTTTGGCATCTTATCCATCACTTCTTACGGGTTTCATCTCCAAAAATTCAAACTTTTGCACATCTTCTCAAATCTCCTCATCTTTTTTTACATCAAATCTCCATAACCCATCCCATACATGTTGGACACATCAATTGTGTCAAAAACAAAGTGGAACTAGCCACTAATTGCATGCAAAAGATTGGTAAGTTATCCATTAAATTTCCAACCACATTTTTCTCTATATTTTTGCAATTAATGTCAATCTTTAGTTGTTGTTGTTCAATTTCGTAACATCCTTTGTTGTGGGTAGGAGAGGGACAAACAAGGTAGACCATCCCCAACCAAAATAATCAATTCTCCCGGCACAACTTTGTCATATACCAAAGGTACGATTTTTTTCATTCTTATTTGCTAAAAATTTGATTTTCTTGTACATAGAGCCTCCATTTATCATGTTATTACTAAATGTCACGTCAGAAGCATGTCCTGAACGAAAATGAAGATTTTATTTTAATGTTATCCATTGCAAGCTTAGCCCTAAATTTTAGGATTATGTTTTATAATGGTATTACTAAAATGTACAACTTTGACTTATTAGTATTGTATTAGTCATTAACTAATTTCAAGGAAAGCTTAATGGATAGCCCTTCAAGTTCCGTTAACTCCGACTCAAGTGGGGGGGGGGGGGGGGGGGGGAATGTTGTTGGCGGTTCAAGTGAGGTTAAAAGACAATGAGAAGTGAGTCGCGCATCGAAAGAAGCTCAACTTCTCACACATTGTCGCGAATTAGAGATTAGGATCGATAAAAAAATACTAACACATGTCAAGTTTAATGACATTGGTGTTGCTATTTCACCCGACGATGATGCCGCGCGATGGTCGAGTTGGTGTGCTAAAACGGGTAGGATACGCACACCATTAGACACAAAAGATTGGAGGCTACTAAGCATCGACATCAAAAATGATATATGGAAGGAATGCAAGGTTAGTGTGACACTTGCTATTTTTATTTCAATTGAAAATTTTGAATGTGACTAAGATTTGATCACATTTGTAGCGCCCCTTTATTATCGAGGCAGCATCCTATGATCAAGTGAAGAAGAAGGCTCTTCAAATCGCATCAAAAGCTCATCGAGAACACAAATATACCCTTGCCAAGGATTATATCAAACCAAAGGGCACGAGGTTTGGGCAAGATCCAAGTACGCGTTACAATCACATTGTAACCCTTACTTGGGAGGCATTCAAGAAGCGATGGTTAGAAAATGACGCAAATGTTAGTTTACTTACTACAACTTGCAATAATAGTTTCATGCGAATTAGCCAAATATTTTTGTTTCCGTTAGTGCTTTATTCCTAAAATAACATAGAATTTTAAAAGGGTTTGAGGGATAGGAAGCGCAAAGCCACTGTTGATAATGTTATGCCTTACACCGGGGGTAGGGCGGGGTACTTGGGTGTGGGGAAGAAGACCTCAAAAAAAAAGAAGAAGCAAGAAACCAAGGTAAAAGAGCTTGTGGATGGGGGCATGGACGCGGAAGAGGCGAACAAGCTAGTCATTGCCGAAGACCCTACAACATATAGTAGACAATAATTATTCGTCTTTGGTAGAATTAAAAAAGACGGGACTTTCTCAAGTGATGAGGCAAAAAGGGTGGCTAATCGAGTGGTACGCTTTACCTACTACGCCATATCATGTTACATTTTAGTATCTACAATCACACCATCAAACACAACAATTGATGACGATAATAACTTTTAATTTACAATACTACCTTTTTAGGACGAGGTCGGGCGTGAAGTTGAAGAAGGCTTGTTCATCCCAGTCGGTAAACACGATGTGCTACGTAGGGCACTTGGGAAGGCCGAGCGTCCGGGAAGAGCTAAGGGAATTGGTGGTTATTTTACTCAAATAGAGGCGTTTGGTATCAAACGTAGTAGTAAAGACCCTAAACCATCCAAACTCCAAATAGCATTAATCCAAGCCAAAAAATCCGACCAAGAGGTCAAGAAATTGAAAACAATGTTGGCCAATATATGTTCTTTTATAAAGTATCCTCTTTCATCCGATTTTTGTGACACCGATCCAATCAATGGACTCTCGTCTAGAGGTTCACATCCTTCCCCACCACAACATGAGGTTGACCAACCTATTTTTGACCAACCTATTGTTGAACCCAACAAGGAAATATGCACACCTTCGGCCCCTATCAAAGAGCAAGTTCACATACAACCATCCGATCCCAAACCAAAGGTACGTTTAATTACTTGCACCTCAATCAAATGAATAATTCTACACAACTCATTATTATTGATATTTTATAAAAATACTCTAACTTTCTACATATGTCTAATTCGACCTAATTAAACATGCCTTATTTGTATATTAGAATTCCCCTTCTTGCAAGTTGTACGTTGAATGTGGGACGAATTCTCAACTCCGCCACGTGGCAATGTGAAATTCATATCCTAACATGACACCACATCATGAAGACAAAGTCCCTATTGGCTTCGTTAGGGTTTCTATACTACATGTGTTAGTCGAGGATGCCTTGGTACCGGTCGCGGATAAAGAGTGCACGACAGTGGGTAAAGGTTTGGACCGTTTTTTTGTGTGGCCCAAATGGTTGGTCGTTGATGTGAATTCTAATTCTATCCCAATTAATAAGAACACACCTTCACCCGTCGTAGACCCACTAGATTTCCCGGTAGCTAAGAAGCCGATGTCTGCGGGAGAAGTTGGATTCATGAAAGCACTCCCGGGATACCTTCGCACGTTTTATGATCTGGTGGGCCACCATAGTCGGGATTCTGTTTACTATTTCTACTCCAATAAACAGGTGTTCAGCGAAGCGAGGGAATTAGTCGTTCCATGGGAAGCTTTTGCCCTTTTCTGGCACTATCAAACCCTTCCCGAAACAATCCTTATACTACATCAAATGTAAGCTACTTGATCTCATCTCTTCCATCGTATTGCAACTTAAAATCATATACTTGTGCACTATTATACGTTCATATCTGATCTATTGTTTATTTAGGTACATGCAATTCCTTGCTCTAAACGCAAAGACTTTCATTGGTTTTTTGCACCCAATATGCTTACAAGAAATGAATGAAAGTAATCAATCACGACTTACTTATCTCTCTAAGATCCTTAGTGACAAGACCAAGACAATATACATAGGCCCATATCTAGAGAGGTTAGTTTTCTTCTTAACAATTGGATATTTGCATTTCGTAAACATTCTAATCTTCGAGCCGGGTTCTTACATTTTCATTTCTTAAAATATGTAGTGGCCATTGGAGTTTTTTAGCTATGATACCATCGTTGAAGCGAGTGTATTGGATGGACCCGCTACACTTTGGTCCATCTACAAATTAGAGGTTGCTATGCTTAATGCACATGACGATACACTACTTCCCTTCAACCTTATACAGATTCAGGTGACATTACAAATCCAATGCTCATTTATTTCCACTATGATTTCATTTCAAATCATTTGTTATACTTCTTCACTTTCAGCACCGAAAGCAATTGTCAAATTGGGAGTGCGTTTACTATATGATGTTGTATGCCACCGAGTGCGTCGCTGGCCTTGTTGATGATAATTTGGAATTACATCGCGTAAGCATTCTTACAACCTACTTATTGTACCTATTACTATCTACATTGCCTTTAATAGTATTCAAAAACACATTTCCTATTCTTATATTCTTGAGGAAAATCATGCACCGTACACCAAAAAGGAGTTGGAGGATGGTAGAGATGCATTTGCTAGACACTTGATCCTTATTAGATCTCGGTACATCTCTAGGCCTCACATACCCAATAAAAGCTAGTTTATTTTTTTGTCAAATGGATGCATATACTTTTGAGTTCAATTACTTCAATTGGTTTATAAAGTGTGACTTTTTAGTGTTTCATGTTCATGTTTTGTGCTTAGATACCATGCATCTTGCAATTGACAGCTTAGACAATTAAAAACCCTAATTTATTGGAAATGGGTGAAATGGCTGAAAACCTATAATTTAGTGACACTTACGAATTACATGCGATTTCATAACTTGTCTCGCCAGTGACAATAAAAACTTTGCGACCATCTTGTACTGTCGCTACTTCACCCGCAACGATCATATTTCTTAACTTTGTTTTTGCGCCATCGCTACCCAATCGCTCGTTCTTCTCTGCCTCTCCAATCTGATCTCTGTCGATGTCGTAACCAAACACGCCAATATCAGGCGAATCACTAGCTTACTCGCAACATCATTTGTTTTTCTCGCCCACCCAATCATTAGTTTTTGCGCCATCGCTACCCAATCGCTTGTTCTTCTCTGCCTCTCCAATCTGATCTCTGTCGATGTCGTAACCAAACTCGCCAACATCAGTCGAATCACTAGCTTACTCGCAACGTTATTTGTTTTTCTCGTCCACCCAATGGTCACACGACGTCGTTTCAGTTTAGCGAGATAAATAGTGAACTCGCTACTACACAGATAAGCGATTTTCTTACGAACTCGTTACTATACCGCACCAAAATTTTTTATCATACAGGCAGGTTCTTTTGTGAACTCGCTACAGATTTACTAGCGACTAGCATGTCTCTGTCGTAACCAGGCTCGTTTGGGTCAACCCTGAATGTGTAATTTTGCTTGTAGCGATCTCGCTAGTTACAACCTAGCGAATCGCCAACATATGTCGTAACTAGTCTCGTTACAATATAAATAAATGAGGAGCTTGTTACACTGCGGTATCGTAACAGATTTCTAGCGATCCGCACGTTTGTTGTCGCAACCAGTCTCGGCCACATTAAGTTTCCAATGTAGTGAATTCGCAACTATATGAACTAGCGATCCACAAGAGGCTGTCGTAACTACATAATATACCAGGTTTTTGGTATTTGCGTTTACTGGTTACGATTTCGCAAGAAGCAAATGAAAATCATAGTTACGTTACTACTTGCAAGTTCGCAAGTTCAGAGCAAGGCGTATGCCCCATCATCCAAGGCGGAAATATACGCCTTAAACCCAAAATCATCTAAGGCGGAAGAGGAACCGCCTTATATGATTTTTCTCATTTAAGTCACAACCAACCAAGGCATTTGTTTTCTGCCTTAACACATGAAGGATGAACCACCTTAAATGGCTTGATATTCTAGTAGTGGTTACAAAAAAGTTCTCGTCACAGATTTGGAAACTCAAAATTCCACAAAAATAGATCATCTTCATTTGGAGACTTGTATCAGGCCGCCTTGCGACATGAGTAAATAGAGTGAGACGAAAGTTGGATGCAAACGGTATATGCTAGAGATGTAATCAGGCACAGGAGAATGAATAACACTTATTCCTACATTGTGTTGCATCCTGACAGATCTAGACAGCAGCAAAACATTGCCCTGGGGAATCTAGCTGTCGAAAATTTCAATACTTAGTTTTTCCAGATAGTTCTGACCACAATGAATCCACAAGAGTTAATCAAAATCATACTCCTACTCTGGAAAATCTGGAAACAACAGAATAGCATGGTTTTTGAACAAACAGATGTCACACCAGTGCACTGGGTCCAGCAAAGCTCAGGGCTGCCCTAAATCTAGCTCCGAGGAACCAAAAACTGCATGCAGAAACAGAGAGGAACCATGAGCTAACTGGAAGTACAAGGTTGAGCAGTATCTAACTGCAAACATCAATAGACCAAATCAGACAAGGATATGCACCTGAGGTTATTCCACATGTATATGTAGTAAGTTTTGATGGATCTTATCGGAAAACGGAGCAAGTGGGAGATGCGGGATGGAAGATTTGGAAGTCGGGTTGGTAACTGGAAGAAGCTGAAGATTGTTGGCGTCGCTAAAAGCAGGTATGAGGTACGAGATTCAACGTCTGAACCTTGTTTCTAATTCTGTACTATTTCAGCAATCAATCGAAAATCCTTCTACTGCACCGGATGAACTGAAGGGGATCATTTCAAATATGAGGCGGCTACTAGATTCTATCATAGAGTATGCAGTAGTAAAGGTCAATCGATCCTTCTTAGGGAGGGAGCACAAATTGGCAACTCTCCTTAGTAGAAATATATTTAACAACGTATGTATTTCCATTTCTCTAATTAATAATAATAGTTTTTTCGGAAAAAATAATTCTTTTTAATTGGTTTACAAAATTAATAATAATTATTACTCTAATTTTATTAAAATGACAGAGTCTTTGAAGTTCAACTCTTTTATGAATTATATATGGAACAACCATAGTACGTTTGATTAACTTCAAATATCATAATTTTTATGAGAGATACTTGTATAATACGGTTTTATAGTAATGTAATGGCTTAATTATTCATGTTTTGGGCCCAAATAAATAATTAGACTCATTTTAAATACACAACAAGGCATGCCTTACCATAATGTTGTCTTATTTAATTGTTTGTTTTTTGAAAAAAGTGCTGTTGTACCCCCAAGTATTCAAAAAAGTGCTAATGTACCCCTAAGTTTTTCAAAAGTGCCAATATACCCTCAAATGTATAATTTGGGCAGATTTTTCTTTTGCCAAATGTAAAATGACAAGAATACCCTCACTATTATTTAATGGTAAAAAAGAAAAAAATTATGACGAATATGCCCCAACCAAATCAATGAATAATCCTCCCCTACCTAATTATTTATCTAATTCTCGCTTCCCTTTTTACATTCAACCCAGTTAAGAAAGGCAATCCAAATCCTTACCACCAGTCACCGTTACTTTATCGGATGAAAGCGTTTGAAGTCGAGGGGACCAAAACCACTGTAACCAGAAATTAGTGTGAGCCGGGGGACCGAAACCGCCACACTCAGTAATAATTAGCGTGACTAACTCAAGGTGGCGAGATTATGGTAATTTCACCAATGTTGTCAGTTTGTTGAATTTTTGGATAAAAATGATAATTTTTTTTAATACTGGCCTGCTAGATTTAGTCCGATTTTTGCTTATTTGCAGTCCGTATTTTTGTTATATAATCATATATACAATAATTATGATATATAACTGATTTGCAAGTGTATGCAATAGAAGTAATATATGTATATATATATATGATGCATGTGTCTGACATTTTTAATTATTCATCATATCATATATATCAAAGACGTATTTTTTTGGACTATAAAATAAGCAAAATATGGACTGCGTCTAGAATTGCCCCTTTCAATAATATTGTGCATTTATTTTGTAATTCAGTGGTATTAATTTCTTGAATTTTTTATCGTGCCCATGAGCATTTGGGTCAAGGGAAAATAAATCCAACAAGTGAGGGTAAATTTGTCTTTTAATTTAAAATGGTGTTGAAAATGGGCTTTAGAGGTACACTTCTTTATTCAATATAATAATAGGGGTACATCAGCACTTTTAAATTACTCGGGGGTACATTGGCACTTTCTTACCATAATGTTGTCTTATTTAATTGTTTGTTTTTTTTATATGAAGGTATAATATAAAAATGCAAAATGTTTAAGTTAGCTGTTCATAGTTAGGTCATGTTCTTTTCATATTATTTTACTAAATTAAACTGAAATGAAACAAATTGAATTGAATTGAATTGATAATTGATATATTGAAAGTACTAACAGTAAAGCTGAATTTTATCAAAACTAAACTGAATTGAAATAATAATTAATGTATTGAAAGTATGAATTAAATAGTTAAATTCATTGAAACCGAACTAAAATAAAGTAAAAAATACTGAACTCAACTGAACTAAATTATATTAAAATAAACAAAAAAATAATCAGATAAACTATAGAGAACATGCCCTTAAAGGTACATTGTTTAAGGTAAAAAAGTTGGTCTCAAAATATATAATCAATTAATTAATGAAATTAAAATTTATAAAATAACTAGTATCTTCAATCCGCGCTACGCGCGGGGTGTGCTACATACGACACATTTATAGCTTAGCTCCAATGTCTGCTGTGTACCTGAGACAATGCACAAAACATCCTACACTCTATTCCAATAGTCAGGCTCTATGGTTTTCAACACTCCAGCTACAATAGCGATTTTCAGAGGCAATCCACTACACTTCTTTGCGATTTTCAAGCCGACATCAGGTGATAATAGAGACAGGTGGGAAAACCAATGCTCGCTTCCTGATCGAGTAGTTGTGAAGAAAATGAGGACTCCTGTCGACCAAAAGTTCAGGAGGAGCAACACCATGCTGACGACTTGTAAGAATTATTCGACTTCCAACATAATCATCTGGAAATGAATTTTAACATAATCACAATTTGCAATCAGTTCTCTTAACCTATTTTCAAGAACCAGATTACCTCTATTGGCAACCTAAAATGAATTTTAAACCAGTACCACATTCTTAGAGATGCTTCCATCAATAAGAGAAGCAAAACCAGTCTTCCTCCAACAAAAAATGCATAAACTGATAACTAACAAACGAATAAGCAAACAAAATCTAGTCTTATATCACTGATGAATACAACAACATGTTCGAAAAACGAACAACTGAAATCATGCATCAAAGAAATAACTTAAAACAAAAATCAAAGCTTAAAGTCTATGAAAATTACGTTCAAATTTTCTAGCTCGATAAGTTTTAACTTTGAAAATTTCAAGTGAGATCAGTCTGCTTTTCACTTGACAAATACACATCACAAAACAATAACTGCTTCAATATTGAAAGACATGGGCAGTAATGGTCAGAAAAGAGAAGCAACAAACAAATCACCACAATTTTCAAGTACTTCAGTTTCTGCTACTCTGGTGATATCCGATAAAAAATGATTGTGAAAGCCAAATTGGATACTGATAGCTAAAAGTGAAAAATAGGATTGATGGGCGCAAAAAATGAGATGTTTGAGTTTTCCAAATAACTAAGAGTTCACAGTATTCCCCGTAAATGCATGTGTGTGATTATTTAAAGGAAAAGACATGGTATTTAAGCTGAAGCTTATCCAAGCATGTAAAAATTGGCAGAAAACAAAAGCTTCATCACCTAATCAAAGTACGAGCTCTCCCAACCTTACCATTCCTGCAAAGCGCGCGAATCAGCATTTGTAAATCACAGTATTCGGGAAAATTCCTCGAGTCTTCATCACCTACAAGACCTTGAACCCGTCTCCAATCCGATTAGTCAGGCAGAGTCCTTTCATTAAGATCTTATAAGTGTAGTCATCACCTTCAACGCCACAAGCCATCATTTTCTTCCTGTAAAACATTCTGGCAATGTCAATGTCTTCTTTCACCAAAACATCGAGTATCAAATTGTAAACCTTCAAAGAAGGGATCTTCCCAAACTTGGATACCATTTCAAGTACTTTGATCACTTGCTTGATCATCCTGGCTCGACCGAAACCTCGGAATTATGTTGATAAAAACGTCTTCATCTGGCGGGCACCCAACTGAGCTAGGCATTTCGTCGAGCAGGTTTTGGACAGTATAAAATCGCCTAAAAGTGCATAGCTTGTGGATCAAAGCTCTGTAGGTTTCACTTATGAACTCCAAAAGAAAGCTCTGTACTTCACGAGCTCATTTTGAATTATTACAAATCCGTTCTATTCTTTTTTTTACAGGATCTTGACCACAATAGCTTCCAACTGAATTCCAACAATAAAAAAAAGTAGAATTCAAAGAACAGTGTGATAATTGAAGAAACACATGGAAGAGAAGAAGCGAAAAAAATGCAGACCTCTGAGAGATACATAAAACATTTCAACCGTGAAGGGCACGCCATAAGGTTCAGTCATTAGATGCAAATCATAAGAAACAACATCCTTCTCATCACCAGTCTTGGTTAAACTGGTACAATACCAGTAGATCACAGCAAGTTCAACCTTTTTAAAGCACACATCACTTTTCTTTATCAGGAATAATTGACATACGAGCAAATTTAAAATGGCAATACATTTTAGACACAGAGATGTTCCCATTCACATTAAGAAAAACTCAACAAAAACCAGGGAAAAAAGGAGCTCAAAGGAAGGGAAACAGTGAAGGGCATGCCAAAAAATTACTCAAGTATACATCGTCTTGGGGGAAAAGCAATCAAAAGATTTAAAACTCATCCAAGATTCAATAACAAGATTTCAGTGTTACCTTTGAGTTTATGAGTGGCTTCTGTTCCATCCAATATTCAAACCCGAGAATAAGCAGAGGTGACAAGGAGTTCAGATAAATTTGGAGCAGACTGTGAATGAGCAAACAACTTCTTACAACAGTGGGATATCGAAACAGACTTCAAATAAATTGAGTGAAATGGTTACCTGAAGGCCTTTGATCTTTTCAGGTCGTTTTTTCTTGTTCTGGAACTCAATTATATCCTTCTGCTCCATATGGTAATCTGTAATACATATCGAAACCAAATACATCATTTTTGTACAGCAATCCAAACTGTCTCATTCAAGAAATTAAGTTAATGATTATACCTTCAGGATCAATAGTATATGTTCTGCAATTCCCTTTGTGAGAGCCAATTACCACGCCCTTTTGCATTATATAACAAAGCATCAACAAGTTAGTATCAGAAGAGAGTATAAACCATTTCAGTGAAAGAAAGATATGGTTATCTATCTCCGGTGCCAAATATACAATCTCTGGTATATTCCTTTACCAATTGCCGGAAATTTTCCATTTCAGATCAGTTTGAATTTAATCATAAGCCTCCGTTTCTTTCCAGCAAGGCTTTCTCCAGAAGTTCCAGTTCAGCTACTCTGTCCTCCACATCCTATAAAAGCATCATTACCTATACATATCATGGTATCTGATCCCTGAATTCATTTCATTATCAAACTTGAATCAAACATAAATAATGCCTGTAATTAACCAAACAAGAAAAAAGTGGACAGCATAATCACCTTAATGACTGTAAATCCAGATTCATATTCCCAATTGATGCCAGAAAACTGCACAAACAAAGTGCAGTTGAAATATCCAACAATATCAGACACAAATATGCAATAAGTGTCTAGAAGAACAAAACAACTAGCAAGTTGGACCTGATTTGCATCTGGGATATAAATTCCAGGCTTCCTGTTGCATCACAAAGGCATCTGTTGGTGCAAACACTACCAACCAGGAAGGAACCTTGTGATCGGGTATGAAAATCTCCCCACATGGAACTTCAATGGACTCCATGGATTTCCCCACAGCAACACAACTATGGTGTCGATTTTGCCTCGACTGGCGAGATGGCCAGCAACCCCCTAGTTGGTTTACAATTTACTAAAAGGCGGAGAAACCCGAGTCGTGGATGTGGACACCGCCACGAGCCTCTCTACCCAAATTGGGCATCTGTCGAAGACGCTGTTGAATAAAATACCTCTTTCACCTCAAGTACCAGCTCGCCGCCGGCGCGGATGTCTAAGTTCCGACGATCTCCGCCGCGACTCGCGGTGGATCTCCAAATCCAGCCGCTGAAGGACAGAGTGGCCAGTTCATTCGAAATTACAAAAATGCCCCTAGTACTGTAGATGAGTGAACAGGAACTGGGCATTCCCCCTTTTAGTATAGTTAGATATATTTAATTAAAGTTAAATATACATGCATGTGTCAAATAAAATCAGTAGTTTTGATTGTAGTGATTCCCATTTATTTGATTCTTATTGTCATTAATACCATTTTCATTTACCAACCTAACCAATAAAAATGAAGGAGTGGATAATGTGATTGTGTTGTGTATAAAAAATACTAAGATGTGGCCACATATTCATAAGATGAACTAGGTTAGCCATAATCTCAAATTAATGAGATGAACAATATATAGCAATGTTACCAATTTATGAGATGAACACCTTAATATACCCAATGTAATTTAATGATTAGATACAATTACCATGCTCTAGCTACCTCGGGTGTTTGGGAAACGAATGATAGTTGTTTGTTGTTACTTAATTGTAATAATCGGTTTGACTAGTTGATTATAATACCTGATTAATTTGATTAGTTGATTGCATTATATAATTAAAATATAGTATTTGGTAAAATTGGGTGATAGTTGATAGTCGTTTGATTAATCTATATAGTAAAATGATATTTAATCACTTGAGAATATTATGTCTATTATATCTGTTGAGAATATTATATTTTTATTTTAGTGAAACCCATTTTATCCAAAATAAAATTAAACTTTTTAAAACTAATTTCAAAATTTTGAAATTACTACTCATTTACATAAATTATTAGCTAACATAATCAAGTTGATATTATATTTAGTTATTAATATTATTTGTAAACAAATTTGTATTTTTTGGTTTTGTTATTGTAATTAATTAAAATAACATACTTTCTAATAGACATGAAATATACATAAGGTTATATCCACCAATCTTTTTATATGTGACCAAATAAAAAAAAAAGAGCCCAATAAGACAAGCAAATAAAATCATAATCATATAAATTTATAATGCAAGTACAATCATATAATTGAAAAAAAAAAAAACAGCCTGATCAAACATCTAGTTTTTTGACTTTTTGGATAGTTGATCAGAAGCGGCCTTCGAAACCCCAGTATACTTTTGAACAACCTCCCGAAAATTTTCGGGGGTTGTTTTGACAACGGTTGGAGGCTTCTCATAAAAAATCTTCACCACATGCTTTTCACCATTGGCAATATTCGAATGCTTCTTGGATGAATCAGACATGGTTTAGAACTTAGAAGAAGCTGCTGATAGGGGTATAGAACTTTTAAGAAATGTTTTTACGTGAAACAGACTAAAATATGTGATATTTATAAACCTGAAACTGATACTCTCTATGTCAATTAAAGTATTTGGCTTGACTTTTCAAAGTCAAAAACTTAAACAATTTTAACAATGAATATTTTTATCTTTGTGCGCAGAAATAATAAAGGCTAAAAATATATTAGATGACAAGTCGTGTGTAACATTAAGTGATAGTAATTAATAATAAAAATTATCTCTGTTAATTTTGAAAAGTCAAACAAAAATAAGGAATTATGAAAACAATTAATATTAAAGCATGAATCTATCTTAGTCACAAGTTTTGCAGAAGCGGGCTTCATCACACGTGTATCAAGTTATTGGAACTTCACCATGTCACTCGAAATGGATGATGAATATAATTTATTTTTTTTTATAATGTCTGTCACGTCCATTTTGTTATAGACGTAGGTGAAATAATCTCTCGTCTTGCATGCCCAATTTTCTCCTTTCTTGTTATTGATACTAGGTTTATCTTTGTGGGCTGCTAATTGAATATTATATAAGTATCTGAAATTTGAAAGATTATCATCAAAATTGGATGAACAATAGATAGTAATATGTATAGCGAAATTTGACCACATTTCAAAAATGGAACAAAAATTATCAGAATAAAAATACCAAACCAGAAAAAAATATTTATGTTCTGGTAATCTTAAAAGACTGAGTTTTGGGCAATGGACTTGTTTTTATAATATATAGTATTCTTTTTACACACTTTTTTTCCCTCATGTATCTGAGGGCACTTAAAGTTCCAAGTACAAAAAATAGTTGTCAGCATTTCTTCTTGTCATTTGAATAACATTTGTTATGTAACATATATCGCTTATCTTTCTATTGATTTTATCATTGCCTAGTTCAATAGGTGAAGATGTGCTCATTACAAGCCTCGTTCTCCAACCCTACAAGCTTAATTTCATGATTCTGCAGATTCTTAAATGCGCAAGTGAACCAATTATGCTTCTCCAGTTAACCGGTTGTTTTAATACATCTACCTGCAAACTGGTTTCCATGCAATCAGCGTGAACACGATGCTGGCGTGAAAATCATCGAAACATGCTACCAAAAATCCCAACGCACGTGGAAGCAAGAAGGGCAATCCCAAAACCTAGACCTTCACACACAGTTTTGGAGCAAAGTAGAGAGAAAAATGCAGGTCATTCATACTGAAGAAAATGCAGTGATCATGCATTCATACAAAACAGAAAAGAATGTAAAGATAATAAGAATCACCAAATTCACAGCCACAATAACTTAAAATAGACCAACTTAAAATCCACAGACTCCTCCTTACCTTGAGCTTAAACCGAAATAAATGAATGTACTGATATAATAAGACATATAATAAGACATGAAAGAGCTTGTCAGTAGAGGACATCATAGACCTTGTCAGTACAGAAAATCACCTTTCTTGATCTTCCACTCCATGAGTTTGAGGTGCAAACAAGTATGCTTCAACAACATAATACTCCTCGACCTCGTCACTGTCCTCCGGATTGCGAAACAGCAACGACAGAAGATGAGCCCAGTCTGACCTAACCAGATTATAAATCCCATGGGAAATAAAACTCTTCACCTTGAACTTCAAATTCATGTCATCAAGGACCATCTTTTCAACGTACTCTTGAACCTCGGCATCCTTCTCCCACACGTTAATATACGGTTCGAAGGGCTTTCCAACATAGCGCGGTGGTGAGCCCGTAACCGTTGGAGGATCTCATCCATGTACGATTTCGTCCAGCATCTCGTAGTTGCACTTCATGTAATAACTAGCGCAGAGACTGCGTTCCTTTTAGTGATGTCACATTACTCTGGCGTCCAACGTCGGCGATGAGTTTGATGGAAGCGGATATTACAGATGCAATCGACGCTGAGACAGAGAGAGGACTCAACGGTGCATATTGCTGCTGTCACGCTCATGCTCGGAATCATTTTCAGGTAGGTAAGTTATTTGGTAAGATAGCAGCTATGAAATAGTGCAATTCTCGAGAGTGGTGGAACTGGAGCTACCTAGCTACCGGTTCGGAAGATTGTGACCAGAGGAGATTAGAGAGGTGAGAGGTATAAGATGAAATATTATACGATATGGTTCCTTCTCAAAATAGAAAATAAAGAAAAAGTACAAAAAAAACGGAATCTAATCAAACAATTGCGTTAGACTAATTGATGCATTTTTGAAATGAACGTATTTAATTATCATACATTCCCAAAGTATTTGATATCACTCTTTTAAAAAATGAATAATAAAATTTACTGAAATATCCAATAAGATCAACTAAGTAAAAAGGAGATTGGAAAAACAAATCCTTCTATTTAATCCAAATGAAAACAGGTGACTCGTGATGATATACATCCAACTGGGCATCAAATATTTACGAGAAGAGATGTTAATTGTAAAGACTTTACAATTAACGTGTGAGACTGTGAGAATGATGTCATCAAAGTAGACAAGCAAGTAGAGAATAACATCATCACGAGTGAACACAAATAAAGACGGATCCGAGAGACTCCCAACAAAATCAAGATCCCGAACAAACGCACTGAACCTGTCAAACCATGCCCTGGGAGTCTATTTCAGACCATAGATAGCCTTCCGAAGAAGACACACATGATGAGGACGAGCTGGATCCTGATAACCCGCTGGCTGGGCCATATAAACTGGAGTATCAAGAATGCCATTGAGAAAAGCATTCTTGACATCCAACTGATGAAGCGGCCAGTTTCTCATGGTGGAAATGGCAAGAACAGTGCGAACAATGCCAGCCTTGACCACCGGACTGAAGGTGTGATCAAAATCAAAACCAGAAATCTGAGAAAAACCCTGAGCAACCAGACGAGCCTTGTAGTGATCAATGAATCCATCCTGTCGAAACTTGAGGCGAAATACCCATTTAGAGCCAACAACATTAACCTATGGAGGACACGGAACCAGATCCCAGGTGTGCTGATGACGAAGTGCAGCAATCTCCTCATCCATAGCAGCTACCCATCGAGAGTCCTTAGCAGCAGTACGATAAGTTCGAGGTTCCGTCTGAGCAACCAACTCAGCAACTAGTCCAGTGACAACAAAGTCAGGACCAAGATCGCGAGGCACACGTGTCCCATCCTGATGACGAGTGACCATCCTATGAGCCCGAGGAGCAGGAGGAGTCGAAGCTGAAGTTGAGGATGCAGAAGCCGAGGACTCAGGCGACGACACCGAGGGTGTAGGCGAACGAGGAGGAGTAACAGGTTCATCAACGGTAATAGGATCATCCAAAACAGCCGTAGGTGGCGCTGGATCAGAAGAAACAGGAGGCTCAGGACACACAAGGCAAGGAGCAGATGACACCGCTGGAGAAGACCCAACAGAAGGTACATCCAAGTCAGAAGTGGAAGGATCCAAGAACGACGAGACATCCAGTGAAGTAAACTGAGCCTCCGAAATAGTACTAGAGAAAGGAAAATGAGTCTCATCAAATCTGGCATGGCGAGTCATATAAACACGACTGGTAGCTATGTCCAAGCACTTAAACCCCTTGTATTGTGCACTGTATCCTAGAAAAACACATGGAAGACTACGAGGTGCCAGCTTATGAGCTGCTGTAGGACGAACATATGGAAATACTCGACAACCAAAAGGATGAAAGTTGGAGTATTTTGGAGAGCGACCAAACAAAACCTCAAAAAGGGATATATTACCTAGAACAGGAGTAGGCAGACGATTAATGTTGAAAACCGCAGTGCTGAACGCATCATCCCAGTGGGAAAGAGGTAAGTGTGAGTGAAACAGCATGGATAGCCCCATCTCCGTAATATGTCTGTGCTTCCGCTCAGCTCGACCATTCTACTCTGGCGTGTAAGGACAAGACATCTGATGATGAATGCCTCGAGTGCTAAAGTGAGTATGTAATCGATTGTTGGTAAACTCAGTTCCACCATCGCTCTGAAAGACTTTGATTCTTGAAGAAAATTGATTCTCAACAAACGCCTCAAACCGGATATATATATCAACAAAATCTGACTTCCGACGTAAGGGATAAAACCAAGTAAAACGCGAGTGATCATCCACAAACACAGCATAATAAGCAAAGCCATTGCCAGATAAAACAGGAGAAGGTCCCACAAATCACAATGAATTAAATCAAGAACGTGAGCAGGACGCTTAGAATTCTCAACAAAAGATAATTTCTGTCCCTTAGTCATAGCACAAGACTCACAAACACCAGGTCTAGGGAGCAAAGAAATAAGTGACAAACAACCAATCTTATTCAAAAGGGAAATAACACTAGGGGACACATGTCCCAGACGAGCATGCCAAGTCTCAAACAATGCTCTATTCTTATTCTTCACCACAAATGACAGCAATGCCTCCTCACCACGGTCCAAAACATAGAGACCATTCTCACATCTGCCCCGACCCAGAATTGCCCTGGTGGCCTTGTGCTGAATAAGAAAAGACTGATCATCAAATGCAATAACAGCACCAAGCGCCCTAGTTAGCTTATTGATACTCAACAAATTCTTAGTAATAGCAGGCACAACCAACACATCAGATAAATGCAAAGAAGGACTAACACGAGGATCACCAATACCAGTAATAGAAATACCCGCACCATTACCAACAAAGACAAGAATGTTACCGTTACACTAGTGGAGGACTGCAGCTGCAACGTCGGTAAATCCACGCTTGGACGGCGGTTCGACCCGACGTTACTGGAACAGCCGTGCATCGGCGTTCCAGAATTTCACGGCGGAATCAACCGCCGAGCAACGTTTCGAATTCGAAACATGACAGGTCGAGATAAATCAAGAGCTTACGAATTCGAACTACTGTAATGGGCAAGTGGTGAGGAAAAGTTTCGAAATCGAAACAACAAACTATACGAAATCGAAATTTGCATACCTGATAATTGAAAAAACAGTCGTGTTCGAAATCAAAAATTTATTAAACTTATTTTCTTGAAAAAATATTTTCGAGTTCGAAACTTAATGCCCTGGCTACCAAAAAAAACCGGCCAGATCTGGCCGGAATAATTGGCATATGCCCCAATGCTCCAGGCATGCCCAAATGCTCCGGGCACCTTGCTGCTGCGCTTCTTATTTTCGTTTCTTCTTTCTTTCATTCTCGATCCATTTTCATCTCTCAACATCGAATGATCTTCTTGTCTCCCCTCTTCTTTCTTCTGTGAGATTCAGTTGTATAGTTACTTCAAAGCATAAAAATAATTCATAACAAAACAAAATATTACCAGAATCAAAAAAACATACCTAATTATTACCAGAAATTGAAAGAACTTTGCTTCCGAGAGCTCTCTGTTCTTCACGTGTTGCTTCCTTGAACTTTTGACCCTTTTTTCCCAGAAACCAAGAACATATACATGTATATTAACACATTGAAAACAGAGCCACCGCCCAAATGGCCGCTCGGCCGCCCAGATTGTCGCCCCCATAAAGCCGCCCACCATAGAAAACTTCCCCCCATATCGCCACCCACCATAGAAAGCTTTCTACAATTGTTGCCCGCCCAGATCGTTAGAAGCAAGCAGTAGCAGTATTAGAGAACGAACAACAAGCAGAGAAAACTTACCGGTTCACCGGCCGAGAGAACAGATCTGGCGAGTATTTCACAAAAAATGAAAGTGGAAGGAATGAGGGGATAAGGTTACATATTATATTTATGTAAACCACAGAATTAGTGGTCGAGATTTATTTGTAGAGAAGATTTAAGGTTCAAATACATCCATATAATTATTAATTATTAACTTCTTCTTACTAATAGACTATTATAATTCCTAAATTAGAACCACGAAATCCTTTTCTAACAATTATAAATATTAGATATTATTTCTTCAGGAAATATTGGTTAATATAATAGAATCTTTTATACAACATAATATTCACACATATATTATAATTATGTATGTATATATAGATATCCTAAATGATTATCTTGACATATTAGTATTTAGTTGTACTTAATTTAGTTAGTATATATAAAAAGGGTGAATAAGCTTAGAATCTATAGATTTTCTTAGTACTTTTAGCATACTAAACTTATTTATATAATGTATGAGTCTTACTTGACTCAATAAGTTTTTTAAGTGTATCTCCAGTAAGAATAAGTTTAGCTATATTCAATAGAGTATATTTCGGATTCGTAAATGGTTAGTTATACTCAATTTAGTTGGTATTTATAGAAAAGCGAATAAGTTTTGATCGTGAGTTAGTTATACTCATTTAGCTTTTTACAGAAAGTCAAATAATCAAGGTGTCGGCTTTGATTCATTATACTCAGTTATCTTGCCATAAGACCAACCTTACTTTTTTACTGAAGTGTTATACACAATCCAGTATTTTACTCAACGTAGTCTAAAATACCATTGAAATTACCGCTACTTTACTCAATGTAAATCAAAGTACCATTGAAACTACAATACCGCCACCTGAATTTTGCTAAGTTTTTCAAATGAGCCTAATAAGTGAAGACAAAACCGTAAATTTATAATGTATTTCAAACTACAAGAGTAAAATATCGAACTGCGTATAGCAACCTCATTTTTTAACGTAAACAGCTAAAATTTACACATTTTATCAAATTAAAATCTTTTTAAGGTACTCCAAACATACCGCATGTGATGTTTTTCAACAAAAGAACTCAACACCTTCATCGTTACCTACTTACCTTTATATCTTTTACAAGTCACAACTTTTTGATTTCGTAACCGTTACATATGAACCAAAATTTTGCTTAACCAAAGATTAGTACTTCACTTACAGGAAGTCAAATAAGATTAACTTTAATTAGTTATACTGAGTCTTACTAGTTTTCATAGAAAATGAAGTAAAGTTTGATTTTTGATTAGTTATATTAAATTTAGTTAGTTTTCATAGAAAGTTAACAAAAGTTTAATCTCAATTAGTTATTGCTAGATAGTGCATATAGCCAGTCAAATAATATTATCTTCTCTTATTAGTTATACTCATCTTAGTTGATCATCAGTTGCTTATTTGACTTTCTAGGTAATTGTTGTAGAAGAAATAGTATTAATAGTGAAAATAGATTGTAATAATATTATAAATCTCTATGTATTAGTACAGTTATTTGATACTTAGATATGTTTTATAGTAAAGAAACATATTAGTAGTATTCAATCTAGTTAGTTCGATATCAAAAAGTAAAAAAATGAAGGTAGTTCGATTTCGAAAAATACGGAATAAAAATAGTTCACTTTAAAAAAGTACGAAATAAATGCGATTTCTTTTTCGAAAAGTTGTAGTTTATAAAGACCTATGAATTTTCGATGTCGAAACTTGCGTTTATATTAAGATACTTTTATATAATAAATTCAGAAAACCCAAAAGAATGAACAATTCCCAAATTAGTGTCAAAAGTTTCATTTTCTTAAGCTTGCTTACACACACATATATATATTCCCTAAACCTTATATCATTAGTTTGTACTTGTTGTAACGGTTAGTTTAGGAATTTAATTAGACATTTCCTGTATAAATACAATGTAACACTACACTCTCAGTGAATATTCAACTTTCTCACCATATTTTCACTTTTTATATTATTATATAGAATTCTAACAAGTTTAAGTTTATTTTTTATATATTCGTTTTTAATTTAATTTAGTTCAATTCAGATGAACAATAAATAACCTTAGAAGAAAATTATTTCATAATTGTTACTTGATAACTATTTGAAAAGGAATTCATGATTAATTTATTTCAAGACTAAATGAAATATTGATTCTAAACATTGCATTAATTTGCCAATAAATCAAACTTTCAAGATTGAAACCAAACTAAAACTCCTAATTACAAATTTACAATCAACGTTGATGCACATATAATTCATTTCCATAATCAGTAAAATAAGTAAATAAATAGAAAAGACAGAAAATTTAAAAGTAGAGACACATGCACACCAAACACCAACATTCACGATGGATTACTAATTCGAAATGACGGTTATATTTTATTCATGTTGTTCTTGCGAAATCGAAACAAGACGAAACAAATAATTTCCAAAAAAAGTCATTGAATACACCCACATCCTATAATATAATTGAAGTATCCTAGCAGTTCACATCACAAATACCACACTTTTCGAATCCGAAACAACAAAAATAATGCCTCTCGACTTCGAAATCATGCATGTGTGGCGTCCGAGTTCGAAAGCATGCATGCACACGTTATTCTACCATGTTTCGATGTCGAAACTATTTGTTTGTGCCGTTCACAAAACGCGTGGATCATCCGCCGTGCATTGCCGCCGTCCCCGAGGAAGTTTCTAGTAGTGTTATAAGGCGTGATGCTGGACAAGTTCGATGAAGAGGAGCTCATGTGATTCGTGCTTCCAGAGTCCATGTACCAATCCGGAGTAGTAGAGGATGAAGCAGCAAAAGAGGGCTGATACTGAGTAGATCCCTGAGTTGGATATGTCAAGTATTGCTGGGGCTGCTGAGGAGAATACATGACATACTGCGGCGCTGGCTGCTGAGGTACTGCATATGGTTGCATCTGGACAAGATTAGCCTGAGGAGGCCGCGGAATTTGACCTGGCTGAGCAACAAAAGGCAGAAACTGAGGCTGAGCATATGGCTGGACATAGGGCTGAGCATAGGGCTGAACATAGGGTTGGGATTTCTGAGATGCCGGACGAGAAGTGGACGACGGACACTGTTTGGACACATGACCATAACCCTCACAGGTATAACACTGAATCGGACCACCATGACCACGCCCAGAGCCCCCCGAAGAACCTGTCGCACGCCGCTGACCGGACCGGCCAGCACCGGCGGCGCGTGGGGCCCACGCGCGTCTTCTGCCGGCGCGTGTGGCCACGCGCCGCCTGCTGCTGGGTCGGCGGCGGCGGCAGTGGATCCCTGCTGTTCTGAGCTTGCCATGAAAACTGCCGGTGTTGGATTTGGACCAGCAGAACCCCTTAAATTGGCCAAAAACGCTTCATGAGCTTGTGCCTCATCAACAACCTGCTGATACAAGGGGGCAGGATCTCTAGAGGCAATAGGGGCACTAAAGGAACTAAATTCAAATCCCTGAGCATTCAAAAACCAAATCAACTTCTCCCGGTTATCAACCGGATCACCCATAGCATTCAACTTTTCAAAAATTGACATAAAGTAAGATGTAGCTCATGAACAGTACCCGATTTCTTGATTGCGGCAGCCTGTTGATTGAGACTGAACTTGGCAACCGCAGATCCATGCTATAGGCCTTCGCAAAAGCATCCCACATCGCCTTGGCAGTGTGACACTGGGAGACCTCATTCTTAGCTTCTGGAGTAAGCGAAGAGTATAAAACTCCACAAATCGCCTGATCATCATCCATCCAGGCATCATATGCCACCTTGGCAGCATCATAGGCCTCCTTGGCCTTCAACTTAGCAGCATCATCGGGAGGAACGGTGGAGGAGGACGGTGGCACAGGCACCGGAAGAGCAGGACAGGGAGAAGAGCCATCAAGATGGCCAAACAGACCTTGGGGACGAAGAACATACTGGACATGTTGCTTCCACTGCAGATACGTAGTAACATCAAGCTTATATTAAGCATATGAATCATCGTGTTGATGGACAACTTTTCATGACGTCCACTAGAAGCCATCGTAAAGCAGAAAAAATACAGAAAGCAAAGATTTCGTAAAGGCCGCTGATACCATGTAAAAACTAATTCCCAAACTTATTTTCATTAGGATTTACATAAGTATTTATACTACATACATGGTGTAATAATAATTACCAAAACTATCTAAACCCTAAGGACATAACTGCAATATACAATAAATACAATAACCACAAACAAAACGCTAATCGGATTCTTTTTCTATTGTCACATTAATTTAGTCTTTACTGAAACTACTGTTTGAAAAAACTTCGAGATCTGAGGAGAGAACCAAATGGAGTTGATTATATTTTGTAACATGAGTTATATATATTATATTTGTAGAAAAGATTATTTTGTATGATACACCTACATTTAAAATAAGATAAATTTAAAGATGACTGTAGATGACTGTAATCAATTTAATTAATTATGGCATCATGATAGTTGTTGAGAGGAATATTTTCTTCGTTTTTATAATTGAAAACCAAATTAATAATGTGCATATGAATTTTTGTAATCTGGTCGTGAAATTTGAACCCCTTTTTTTTTTTTTTAATCTTTTCCTTACAATGAATGAAATTTAACAAAATCTAATTTCCTAAATTACAAAATCTCAAAAGTCAATTGTCCAACCTAATCTTTATGCGCTTATAAAAAATTGTCCAACCTAATCTAATTTCTTTAAAAAATTTACGCGCTTATAAATAGTGATCAATATGATAGAACCAAAGTAACAAAAATCAGATTGATTCCCCGTACCAGAACCATTATAGCAATCGCCATAGAAAGACAGAAGAAATGTTCGTCAGATTAAGCATTTTCATAACCATAATACTGGTGTACCCACACTTAATGGAAGCATTCCACTTTAGCCCTGCTGCGGCACAATCAGCATTTCAGAGTTTAATTTCTCCAGATGACTTCGAATTCAAATGTGATAAATACAGAATCTGTAGCCGAGGCCGAAAGGCAGCTATATTCTGATCTGGAGATTCCCTTAGATTCTGCCACACTAGTGATTAGTGAGTTTGAGAGTTTGTTAGCCTTTAATCATTGCTAGTTTTAAAGGACGATGCAACATTAATGTTGCGAATGTGTGATCAAATTTATTGAAGTTATGAAGATATATATATATATATATATATATATATATATATATATATATATATATATATATATATTAAAGTGAATCTCATTTGATTGTGGAGTAAGCTATACCCAGGTTGATTCTACGAAATTGATAAATTATACAAGGATCGATTCAGATACATATATATGAGATCGAATGAATCAATGCATGACGAGGTTATTTTTAACTCTCACCATTTGTTGAGTTTAATGCCCATTTGATTTTGATGATGTGCATAATATGTTAAAGGAATCAGAGATAAACATATGTTTTCAAGAATAAAAAATAAAGAAATAAAGATAACGTGGAGAGCTTTTAACTAAATAGAACTAATTATATTATTAGATTATATGAAAATTATTATCAAAATTTAATTAAACAAAAATAAAATAAATAAGATAAAATCAAAAATAAATAAATTGATCGAATTAATGTTTTTATAATCAGATAATAGCATGCCCTTAGTGTTTTTACATATTTTTAAAAAAGGAACTATAACCAATTTTTTCTTTGATTCTTATAATCCTATGCTAGGTTGTATAATGCATATAGAGCACAATCTTTAACAGGCCCTTCACACTGGATCTGTGTTATCTCGTCTTATTTTTCCTAAATTAAACTAATCATCTAGATAAATTAACTAAATTGAACTGAATTTAATTAAAATTATAAAATTAAACAAAACTAAACTGAACATGATTAAAAATTTATAAATTTATTTAACTGATTAATTAATAATAATGTGTTTTTTTATAGATGAATTTACCCTAGCAATTGAAAATTAGTTATTGTTACGAGTATATTAAAAGGTGGGCGAAAAAAAAAAGTATTAAACTGAATCGAAATAATAATTAAGGTATTTAAAGTACTAATTAAATAGTTAAATTCATCAAAATCGAACAGAAATAAAGTGAAAAATATTGAACTCAACTTAATTAAATTTAACTGGAATAAACCGAAAGATAAATTATAGAGAAAGTTGGTCTCAAAAAATATAATTAATTGATTAATGAACTTAAAATTTATAAAATAATATATTTAATAAAAGTAAAATATACATGTATCAAATAAAATCAATAGTTTTAATTGTAGTTATTCCTATTTATTTTGATTCTTATTTGTATCATCATACCATTTTCATTACCAACCAAACCCATAAAAAAAATTAAGGAGTGGATGATGTGATTGTGTTGTGTATAAAAAATATTAAGCTGACCATAGATTCATAAAAGACTGAATAAGAAATAGGTTTTTAATCTCAAATTAATGAGATGAACAATATATTCAATTTATGGTACCGGTTCCATAACACCTTAATATACCCAACGTATTTTAATGAATGGATCCACTTACCACGCCATCAGGTGTTTGGGAAACGGATGTTAGTTGTTGCTAGTTGTAATAATAACTGAGTTGATAATTTGATTATAATAATTGATTTGATTAGTTGGTTGTTAGTTGTTAGTTAACTGATTGTAATAACTGATTTGACTATTTGATGATAATAGCTGATTTGATTAACTGATTGCATTATAATCAAAATATAGTGTTTGATAAAATTAGCTGGACGAATAGCCCACTAGTAGAAAAGCCTACATCCAAGTCACAAGTTCAAGGCGTTTAGTGGATTGTGCCAATCATCCGTCTTGCAACTAACTTGCGAATTCGCAAGTTACAATGTTCATTCGATAAAAAAAATTAAAAAGACGTACATGGCCACATATAAGGCGGAACAAGCATCCGTCTTAAATAATAATTACTTACGAGTTCGTAAGTGGGTTTCGATTATAGAGAGAAATCCGTTCCGAGTTCGCAAGGATTCCCAAAGATTAATAAATAACTACGATAAACCTTTTGCTCAAAATAATTCCATCTTCGATCTGCAAATCAACATCTCCATGTCCATCTCTCCGTCCCCAGCCCACGGCAGCAGCTCCACCGCGCCCGATCCACCTCCATTAGAGCATTTAATTTCCAAGGAGATCGGCACCCGTTGATTTGGTTCTCAGTTTGGCAGCGATTGCTTCACTTTTGAGCTGACGCCGGAGATGATTCAGAGGTTGATGATGAGCGCGGTAGCGGTGGCGATCGGTCCGGAACTCAGTTTTCCGGCGAAGACATCTTTGGTACTGAGTTGATGACGAGAGAATGCACTCATTCCTCCTCCTCCTCCATTCGCAAGGCAAAGTTTGGATTTGATTATCATAAGGTACTTCATAGAATCAAATCATGTCACAGTGCTTGATTCTCCGTCTCAAGAAACCTCCATTTATTACCTCCCCTTACAGCAAAAAACTCCATTTTTTAATTAAATCTTGAGGATTCTGAGCAATTTGGGACGAGCCCGTTTGTCTGAAGCCCGTTTGGATGCTTAAATGTTTGATTTTTATGTACCATTTTCAAATTTTTTGATGTTTAGTTAACATATGTTTCTGGCCTTTTTTGTGTTTGTTTCTTGTGTTTTTACCTAACATTTGGTGTTTGTTTCTTGTGTTTTTACCTAACATTTTGTATTATATTATAGTTCTTTTATGTGATGGCCTTGACGTGCTAGCTAGTGAAATGAAGAGAATATGGAGTTGTTGCTGTTTATATGATTATGTGTTTTTGCATATGTGGGAAATGCATCATGTATTATGTTCTTTTTGGAAAAGCACACATGTTGTTTTGCAATTCACATTTATGGTGGATTGCTTAGGTAATATCGTATGTCATGCATTTTTTAATGGTAGATTGCTTTGCAAATCGCATTTATATTGAGTTAACATGATAACTAGGAAGCAAATCCGAGCCGAGTAGGAGTTAGGAAAAAATCCATTTTGATAGGACATAGTGGTTTCTCAGAGCTTTATTATTGGCTTGTATTATTTTGTCTGCTTCACATCAATTCCAGTAGTATAGATACAATGTGTGGAGGCAAGATGAAGTGTTTTAAATCCCTTTCTTTCCTTTGTATCTCTTACTTTTTGTTGCATTTATGGTGGGTTTACATGTTTTGTTACCTTTTGATGTGTGTGTTTTTGCAGGGGTGGAGCTTGCGGCGGTGACCGGTGCTTCAACCGTAGTACTACTCCAAGGAGAATGATGAACAACAATCTGGGTACTGGACCGGGGCTCTGGGACCACCGATGATGGCGATGGCATAATCCGCTGAAGAATGGCAGCTATTAGTAACATGCAAGGCTCTCATTTTTCTTGTTCTACTTTTTTTTAGTTTCAGTGTGTGTGTGTTTGATGTGTATGATTTAGTTTTAGTATTGTATATGTTTTGTTTACTTTGTTTATCAGTTTATGCCTGCAATTATAACTGTAAGTTTTGAAATGATGGAGTGAAAGTGCTCGGTGAGGCATACCAGGTCCTGAGTGATGTAGAGAAACGCGTAGCGTACAACATTGTTCTGTAACATCGGTGAGGCATACCAGCCTTTTAGACTGAGTGATCTAAAAGGCTATCTTTCATTCTTCTTGATCTGCTAAAAATATTGTTCTGTAACATGAAGGATGGCAAATATAGCTACCTTTGATTCCAATTCAGTAGCTACCTCCTTCATGGTTGGCCTTTTAGTTATACATGAGTTGATTAGTCTAAATCATACTTGTTGCCTCTCCTTTCTGCTTTGTTTTCAACTGTGACAAGTTCGATTGTTGTTCTGTATTGCAGATGTTCGTGGACTAGGAGCGTTTTGGTTGGCTTGCTATACTCCAGTGATTAACTTGGACATCATTTTCTTTCTACTGGTTTTGATCTCGGACCAGAATGCCGTGGATTGCTCCGACTCAATATAAGAAGGTAAGTTTGGATGTTAAAGTTCATAACTTGATAACTGTAACTCCTTTGTGTGTGTTTTGTTGTGTAAAATTGCATTTACTAGTCTTATGTGCTGAAATGTTGTTGTGTCATTTTGGATCAGTTGCATTGTATAATATGAAGCAGCTCTTCAGGATGCATCTGATTATCGCAATTGATATAGTGGACGATGGATCATTTTAGCTACAATTATGCTTTATATATAGAGAGGAACTTTCAATTTTGTAGAAGTACTGAACTTTAAAGGAACATAGTTTGATCCTTGGAATTTCAATGTTATGTAGTTTGTTTTGTTCACAATAATTGTTTGATCATTTGAATTAGTGAATGGTTAAAAACAAAAGTGATGTTGTCATGTTTACGGAGCTCTTTTTTACCGAGGAGAGTGGAGTTAAGACATCGCAAGCTGTCCAGCTTGCTAGGGTTTTTTTTTACAAACGAGCTTTCTTGCGAACTCGCAAGTTACATTTAAGGCGGAAAACCTGTGCTTTAAGGCGGAAATAAACGCCTTAAAACTGAAAACATTTAAGGCGGAAGAGGAACCGCCTTAGATGATTTTTCTCATTTAACACACAACCAGATGAGGCATTTGTCTTCTGCATTAAAACATGAAGGACCAACCGCCTTAAATGGCACAATTTTGTAGTAGTGGCTGTTTAATAATCTATATAGTAAAATGACATTTCATGACTTGAGAATATTATATCTATGATTAACCTCTTGAAAAATAATAGTATAAATAAATATAATGTATATTTTGATAATTATTAATATTATCCTAAAGGGAACTAGAAGAGTTATTGCTCCGGTAAATATAAATTTAATAAAAAATATTAAACTACGTAGTTTTGATTAAAATCACCACATAACTACCACATAACCACCACAAATCGTCGGAAGTTTATAAATATTGTTTGTGCCGTCTAGATTCTACCGTATTTAGCCATTATCTTTCTTAACATAAATATATATTTCCATGTATCTATTTTGGTCTAGCTAGCTTGACTTATTTATGCGTTAATACCGTGTGATTAATTTATTTGGTTGGACATTCATCTTCATCAGGTTTTAAAAAAGGCATTAATATATCAAAAATATAATATATATATATATATATATATATATATTCTATATTTGGCACGGAATGTCAAAATGAGGTCGTTTATATTGAGCATTTATAAACCTTCATGCATTTTTACCGTGAACACAATTTCGTAACTCCTCTCATCTGTTTCTACTTAAAATTTTATTTTGTTGATATCCTAATGATTTTTTTTGTTTGTTGATTTTTGCATATGATATTATTATGTCCGACGATCGACAAGAGGTCGGAATGAGCCGCTGAGAATTCACACAAAAAAGAGAGATGAAGTACTGCATGCTACGAGTTGCATTGTTTTGCAAATCGAAGTTCCGAAGATCCTTCACTGGTCTTTATGCAAATATGGCATCTGCCCCCACAGATTGATTCCCTGCACACCACTTCGTCATTGTTTCTGGTTCTCGTGACATGCATAGGTGAACCCTTGCTCCTCAAGCATCATGATTCTCATGGATCATGCTATGTCGTTTGCTACATATGTGGTAAATCAATGTTGTTGTTGTTGGTTTCTTGGAACAGACGCAGTTACAGCAAAGGGTAAGATCACTGCTATTCTTGATCTACAGAATAATATAGCTATCTCATAGAGAATTTTTAATGTAGTTCTTGCAAGCAACCTCAGAACACATGTACTTATTGGTCTGTCTACCAGAATTTGTAATGCTGGTTAGTTTTACTATCTTTTATTGATGGGCGCTGATTAATCAGGTGAGTTGAAGAATGTAAGATATTGATCGATGGTGTAAAATATAGCTTGAGAACGTCCTTCTCTAACATTGAACAAATTCGAGAACGCTGCTAATCTGGAATTCCGGACAAGCGTGAAAAAGATATGTTATATATAACATATTAAACTACCGAAAAATTTATAACCAAAATTTAAGATTTTTTATAGCTTGGTTTATTCAGGAGTATAAAATCCAACTCAAGCGGCATCATCATCTACAGAGACTCCAAAGGGAGAATTAAAAACCCAGCACAAGTCAAACATCAATATCTAATTGATATATCAATGTTATGGGAGGTTTTGTTTAGAGATTGATTGCCAGTGTCCAGTAATACCTTTTCGCATGATTTTGTGATATAAAGATTAGGATAGATTGAAAATTAATTTTTAATAATTTAATGTGTTTAATTGCCAATTGTTAGGTTACAATGAAGTCCTTACTGTTTATATATATAATTTTGATTTTAGAGTTTCTATATGTAACATGTGTGTTCAATGGATGGCAATCAAATCAAAATCTTGAAATTATTTGATGTATATATTTTTACCGTTTTTACTTTTTAGGAATAAAATGTATGTTTTAAGAAAATGTATCTTTTATAAATAAATTTTGTGTGTTAATTTATGATTTTATTCCTATTTCTTTACATTAACTTACCTTTTATATAATAACATAAGTTATATCTTTATATTTTTGTGATCAGAAATTGATTCACAATATCAAATTGCTTCCACTTTATTTAAAAATCAATTATGGACGAATTATCCTCCTTTTGATTAGAAAATATTTTTCTCGAAATTTATTAAGTATTTTTTAACTTTAGAATGATTCTTTTAAATAAAAACTTCAACATCTGTTTGAAAGGTTTTTTTTTATGAAAGTAATCATGTAGTACACTTAGTATATATCATCATTTTATTGTAATTTTGTTTGTTCAATCCAATTCAATATGATATTCAAAATCATTATTTGAGTGAGGTGTTCGGTTTAAACTTTTGCCTGATTAAATATACGTTGAAAAGTACTTCAAACACACCGCACAACGTGCGGTCCAATTACGCTAGTTATAAATAATTATAATTATATATAATACTGAATAGTTATTAGTGGGCAATACTATTATTTGCTAAAAATAGTTCAAAACTCTTTATTTTAGAGAAAATCCATTTTAAATCACTAAAACATAACCAAAATAGTATGAAATTGTTTTCTAATTTCAAAATTTTGAAATTACTACTCATTACATAAAATATTAGCTAACAAAATAAATTAATAATTTTGTTAATTATTAAGATTATTTATAAACAAATTTGTATTTTTTGGATTTATTATTGTAATTAATTAAAATAACATACTTTCTAATAGACATGAAATATACATATAAGGTTATATTCACTAAAATCTTTTGTTTGGTCCATATTTAAAGTCTTGTTTTTTTGACTCCAAAGTTTAGTTTTTGTGAAGTGAAGTCCAGACTTGCAAAATCGAACAAGATTTTTGTTTTGAACTTGCAAAACCCTGACGAACCAAACAATAATTTTGTTTCAGACTTACAAAAACTCAACCCAATGAAACAAGATTTTTGCTGTAAAGTCTAATTTCCAACGCAATCCGTATTGACATAATGAGCAGCTATTTATACTTACAGAGAGGGTCCTAACTGTTACAAATTAAACCCTAGGGGCATACATGCAATATAAAAGAATTACAACTAATTATCTTCTAAGTCCTCCAAGTCTTCTATTGTCACACCCCCCTTCAAGCGAAGCGTCGGATTGATCGAAACGCGAAGCTTGGACCGGAAGAAATTAAACAACGCACGGTTGAGTCCCTTAGTGAAAATGTCTGCTACTTGCAACGACGTAGGAATATGACCTACTCGAACCTTGCCAACTGCAACCAACTCTCGAACAAAGTGGTAATCAATATCAATGTGTTTCACCCCTTGTGAGCAACAGGATTCTCAACAAGAAAGATAGAACTGTTATTGTCACAAAGAAGGACAGGCGACCCCAAGCGGAAAACGAAGGTCCCGAAGAATGTAAGTCAACCAGATAACCTCTGAAGCAGTATTGGCAAGTGCCCTGTACTTAGATTCCGAGCTCGAGCTAGAGACAGTCGGCTGCTTCTTCACACTCCACGACACTAAGTTTCCACCAAGAAAAACAGCATAGCCATAAGTGGAACGACGTGTCTCCAAGCAGTGTGCCTAATCTGCAGCAGAATATGCTAAAACCTCTGAAACACCATTAGCAGTGAAAGTTAGACCACAATGTTGCGTGCCACGAACATATCTGAGCATCCGAGTAACGACAACAAAATGGTCATCTCGTGGGTCCTGAAGATACTGGCTCACCGAATTGACTGCAAAGGACAAATCAGGTCGAGTGATGGTAAGATACTGGATGGCACCCACAAGAGAACGATACAGTTTCGGATTGTGAAATGGACCACTAGTGCTACTATGAAGCTGGGACAATGAAAAGAATTGTGTAGAGACTGGTGTGGCATCCAGCATTCCTGCCCGCAGAAGAATGTCCCTAGCATACTTGGCCTAACCCAAGAACAGTCCAGTAGTAGTATAAGTCACCTCCAAGCCAAGAAAGTAATTGAGGCGTCCAAGATCCTTGACAGAGAACTCCTGATCCACACGAGCGATGAAACTGCGAATGGCAACACCATAATTTCCGGTAAGAATAATGCCATCAACGTAAATGAGTTGGTAGGGGAGAACCGAAACTTGTGTGAACACAAACAGAGAAGGATCTGAAAGACTTCCAACAAAACCAAGTCCACGGACAAAAGCACTGAACCGATCAAACCATGCCCTGGGAGCTTGCTTGAGACCATAAATCGCCTTTTTCAGCTGACAAACATAATTTGGTCGAGTAGGATCCTGATAGCCAGCCGGTTGGGCCATGTAAACCGGACTATCAAGAACGCCATTCAGAAAAGCATTCTTGACATCCAACTGATGAAGGGGCCAATTTCTTATAGTGGCAATAGCAAGTACAATGCGGACAGTTGCAGCCTTGATCACCGGACTGAAGGTGTGATCAAAATCAAGACCCTGAACCTGATAGAAGCCCTAAGCCACCAATTGAGCCTTATATCTCTCAATGGAACCATCCTGCTTGTACTTCAGACGATAGATCCACTCAGAACCCACCACATTAACATGGGAAGGACGAGAAACCAACTGCCACATCTGCTGCCTCTGAAGTGCATCGATCTCCTCATCCATAGCAGCAATCCAGCGAGGGTCCTTCACTGCAGCCTTGTACGTGTGGAGCTCCTTCTGGACTAAGAGTTCAGCAAGAAGACCCGAGCCACGAAATTAGGGCCAATATTTCGAGCAACTCTAGTTCCATCCTGATGATGAGTGACCATTTGATGGGCGCGAGGAGCAGGTGGAACATGAGGAGCCTGCGAAGCATGAGACACAGGAGGAGTCTAAGAGGCTTGTCCGGAAGATCCTGAAACAACACTAGAGGTGTCCGACGATCCACCAGAGGACGGACTCGAGGGTACTAGCGAGGGTACATGAGTTGCAGGAACATACTCATCAGGTTTAGTAGGCGGTGCTGGTGAAGAAGACTCTTCAAACAAAGTGCAAGGCTGTAGAGGTGGTATAATCTCAACTGAGGCAGTCTCAAGATCAGGATCAGTAGGATCAACAAAGGAGGAAACATCAAGTGAGTAGAACTGAGCCTCTAACGATGCAGTAGAGAATGGAAAGTGGTTCTCGTCAAACCGAGCATGTCGAGTCATGTATATACGCTCTGAAACTGGATCCACACATAGAAAACCTTTGTAGTGCGCACTGTAACCCAAAAAGACACAATGCAGACTGTGAGGAGCTAGTTTGTGTTCCGCTGTAGGACGAACATACGGAACGACTCTACAACCAAAAGGGTGAAAATTGGAGTAGTCAGGAGTACGCTAAACCCTAAACCCTAAACCACTGATACCATGTAAAGACTAATTTCAAACGTAATCTGTTTGACATAATGAGCATTTATTTATACTTACAGAGATGGTCCTAACTGTTACAAATTAAATCTTAGGGGCATACATGTAATATACAAGAATTACAACTAATTATCTTCCAAGTCCTCCAAGTTTTCTATTGTCACAAATTTAGTAATTTTCAGTAATTCGTAATAGTTATATACAAATTTAGTAATTTTCAGTAATTTGAGAGGAGATTACCTCCACCCCTAGATGATACACTAATTTCACACTCCCCGTCGGAAAAATCCACTGCATTAGCAGTCATTCTGAGCATTATTTATTCATTCACTAGGAACTCTATGGAGATGGAGATGGAGATGATTAAGGTGAAGATAGTGATCTCTGGGGATTCGGAGAGGAAAGAGGAGTTGGAGTGGCGAGGAGACCGGGCTCTTCTTGGTTGTGGAGAATCATATCTTAAATTACATAGGCTTATATCTTCAACATGATTTCATTCATTTTACCAACTATATTCATATTGTTGATATTTGTTAAGTATTCCCATACCAGTTATCTATTTCTTTGGTTTTATGAATAACATCTTTTGTCGGTTCGGCAACCGCAAGTCATTTCAAATACTGCCACTGTTCTTGAAAAATGCCATGCAAGAACCCAATATTATATTGATTCCAATGTATTGTGAAATATTGTCTCCCAATTCTTCTCGTAGTCCTCATTATTCTATGTTCTTATCAGATAAATAAATATAGCCATCAAAATTTGGACTTTGGAAAAGGCTGAGGGGTGATTAATTCTACTATGGCTTAGTCTCGAAATTCTGAGATTAAGGACGATGATGGCATCGGTGAGTTTTAAATCCGTTGTTTTGAATTCAAACTGTGAAATGCACGTTATGAGCTCTATTCAATCATTGATGTCATGATTTTAGCATCACTAGTGGAAATTGGTGGATGCAAAAATCGGAAATGTTCCGGTACTGGAGGCCAAAATTAGGCTAGCCGATGTCTTACGTGTAGGACAGCGGGAAATGGAAAACCCGCCGTGCTGTATGAAAAACGACGTTGAGCATGCACGGCGGGAACGATTTCCCGCCGTGCTGTCCAATGTTTCCGATGACGGAAATGGGCCGGAACTTTGGCCGTGGCACTTGCAAAGCACGTGCCATTATTTCTGGTTTTAAATATATGATACCGGCTAGTTTCCAATTCCGTAAATAAGCCACATATTGTACTCAGAAGTAGTGACATTTTTTACGATATCGTAAACCACTCGAAAAGGTATTTTGGTAGGTATCCGATATCGTAAATAATCCGAAATCGGCAGGTAAGTATTTAGGTAGGTTACAAAATCGGAAATTGGCCAGTTTGATGGCGTTTAAAAGTCTGTTATCTGCATTTTTATTTTGGGAGAAAGTTTTGAAAGTTTAGAAAAAGGGGAAAGTCTTGCCTGAATTCTTGATCTAAGTTTGAATCGTTAAGGTATGTCATCTCATCTTTAAATCTTGCATTGTTAAATTGTGGAATCGATGTTCTCTCCGTGTTATGATTTGTATGTATTTTTTTGTTTACAATGACATGCTTGTTTTTGATGTATGAGAACTTGAAAATGTTGGAATTCTATGGATGGGCTTTGATAATTTGTGATTCTAAAGGTTGATTAAGTTTGAATTTTGTCAATTTAGGAGTTTTTTTTGTAGATTTTGCACGTTGCAATGGAACGGTCTAGAATTATACAAGAGAATATTAGGACATCGCGTGAATACTTGAATCTCGTGACAGAGTTTGTGAATGCTTCCGGTGAGTATGCAAGAGTACAAAATGAGTCGCTAAATTCGATGCCCTTGTAGAGATTGTAAGAATGATGTGCGTTTGAGTGTGCGTGATTTAAAGTCACACTTGATTGTGAGAGGATTTTCAAGAGCGTATATTAGGTGGACATTACATGGCGAGGCTCGTACTGTCGTCGCAGAAAACCAAGTTTTGATTGAAGATGAGAGTGTTAATGGTGATATGGATCGTGATTTTGAATATGATGATTTGGTGGAAGATGTGGCCATGCATTTCAAAGGTAAACCTGAGGTGTTGGAGGCGATGTATGAAGATAAAAAGACTCTGCTGTATGAGGGAGCTAGGCACACTGTTCTCAATTCTGCGGTGATGATGATGAATTTGAAAGCGAAACATGGTTTGACGGAGAAAGGAATGACGGAATTGTTCAAGGAGTTTCTTCCTAAAGATAATTTGTTGCAAAAGAGTTCCTATGCCGCGAAGAAAATTATTTGTCCAATGGGATTGGAATTGGAAAAAAATCACGCATGCCCTAATGATTGTATGTTATACTGGGGTGAAGATGCTGAAAGGGATACATGTCGCGTTTGCAACGAGTCTAGGTATACGAAACGGTCCAAATCAATAGGTGTTTGTGCCGAGACGGCGCCTAGAACAAAGAAAAGGAGTCCTGCTAAAGTTGTGTGGTACCTCCCCATCATACCTAGGTTGAGGCGTTTATTCGCTAATAAGGAAGATGCGAAAAATTTAACTTGGCATGTAGATAGGAATCGGCCCGATGACGATGTGATTCGCCATACCTCTGATGGTGATCAGTGGAAGCATATTGATGAGTTGTACCCTGAATTTGGTAATGAGCCGCGTAACTTGCGGTTAGGTTTGTCGACAGATGGTATGAATCCCTTTGTAGATCTGAGCAGCACCCATAGTTCACGGCACGTGATGGTTATGATTTACAATTTACCACCTTGGTTAACTATGAAGCGTAAGTACGTTCTGCTATCACTTATGATCCCAGGTCCAAAACAACTATGTAACGACATTGACGTTTATCTTGATCCCCTAATTGAAGATCTTAGGAAGTTGTGGTATTTTGAGAACTGGACTTATGATGGATACCGGGAAGAGTGGTTTGACATGAGAACGATGCTATTTTGTACCATTAATGATTACCATGCATTAGGTAATTTGGCAGGTTACTCTGTTAAAGAGCATTTTGCTTGCCCGGTTTGTGAGATGGACATTAGTCACGTTTAACTTAAGCATGGGAGGAAAACAGTTTATTTAGGATATAGGAGATTTCTAAATCACGAGCATGCCCTCCGTAAGTGTAAGAAGTGGTTTGATGGAGCGGTTGATGAGAGGGATGCGACGACGCCTGTGTCTGGTGAGAGTGTGTATGAATCTGTGAAGGACATTCCCAATGATTTTGGAAAGAATAGGAAGAAGCCAGTAGTGAATGGTGTATGGAAACAATCTTCAATCTTTTTCGAGTTGCCTTACTGGAAAGACTTGGAGGTTAGACATTGTTTGGATGTTATGCATATAGAAAAGAATGTTTGCGAGAGTCTGATTGGCACATTACTAGACATCCCCGGGAAGAGTAAGGATGGCTTGAAAGCTAGGATGGATTTGGAGGAAATGGGTGTTAGACCGGGTTTGGTCCCAGTGAAGGAAAATGGCAAGACATATTTGCCGCCGGCCTCTTACACCATGTCTGATTCAGAGAAGAAGAAACTTTTTCAAAGTCTGAAGGACATTAAAGTACCTAGTACCTACTCATCCAACATTAGTCGGTGTGTGAATGTTGATGAGGCGAAACTCGCGGGACTCAAATCGCACGGCTGCCACGTTTTGATGCAAGAATTGAATGCCATTGCTCTGCGCACGTCCCTACCTCCACATGTTAGATGCTGCATAAGCCGCTTGTGCATGTTCTTCAAGTCCATCTGCAGAAAGAATATTAGCCGAGCGAGACTAGATAAACTACAAGAAATGGTTGTTGAAGTTTTGTGTCGGATGGAGATGTTCTTCCCGCCATCATTTTTCGATATAATGATGCATCTTATAGTTCATCTTGTGCGTGAGATCAAGTGTTGTGGTCCTGTGTTTTTGAGATGGATGTACCCTTTCGAGCGCTACATGAAGATTTTCAAGCATTTTGTGAAGAACAGATACAGGCCCGATGCCAGTATAGTTCAGCGTTATGTAACTAAAGAGTCAATAGAATTCTGCACCACGTACCTCGATGATGTTGAGACTGTTGGTGTCCCGAAGAACAGGCATGCAGACAGGATTGAAGGCCATGCATTTGGTAGTGGAAAATATGTCACGCCCACTACTGCTGAGTTGAAGGTTGCACATCTATATGTGCCTCGTAACCATAAGGCCGTGGTTCCCTATGTTGGCCTTCACATGGATGAAATAAGGAGATTGATGCCGCTTCTAGAATCTGAATATGTCCATGAAGAGCACACGAGGACATTTGCTGAGTGGCTCAGGAAGAAAGTGGAAGTCGGAGATGATTCTGAGGAAGTTAAGTGGTTGTCTAGATTACCGATGGGTGCGGTTTTGTCATACAGGGGCTACGATGTGAATGGCTACACATTTAGTACAAAGACAGTTGATGGGCAGCGCATATCGCAGAACATTGGTATTTCTTTGATAGCTGATGAGTTAAAGAAGGGCGTGTATGAAGACAACCGGTTCTGTGGAACAATCACAAACATATGGGAGTTGAACTATGTGAGACTGAAGGTGGTTGTATTCAAGTGTGACTGGATTGATCCAGGCACGGGATTTGTTCCTGATCCATTAGGCCTAACCATTGTTGATCGGAGGAAAGTTGGTTATAAGTCGGATCCATTCGTTCTAGCGACACAGGCCGACCAAGTGTTCTACGTGAAAGACCCTGCTTCTGTTCACCAAGAGATTGTACTAAACGGGAAGAGAGCATTTATTGGTGGAGAGAGTCAAGAAGAATGCTTGAACGATGTGGATACCTTTAAGATAGCCTTTGATGGTGAAGACAATATAAACTTACATGAAACTGCAGCAAATCTCCGCCATTACCAGTGCAGGTTGGATCATGAAGAAGGGCAGTGGATTGATGAGCGGGGGATACCAAAGAAAAAACAACCACCTAAGCCAAAGGGGTCGAAGAGCAAAAAGATGCGCGTTTCGTAAATGTAAGACAGATCGCTCTAGAGCATTTAATGTATATCGTCTAATATTGTAATAGAATTTGTGTTGTTATGTTATTTAGCCTTGTAGGGGTACTCCTTGTGTAATTAGAACTGTGAAAACCCAATAAATTGGCGTGTTTCATTTAAGTGACACATTTTCCGTACAATTTCCGAAATCGTAAACCACTAAACCGGCCAATTTATGCTATCGGAAATGGTTTTGTAATGTAATAAATAAATCATATTTCCTGAAATATTATTTAGCTAGCTCCAGTGGATTACCCGGATGCCCTTCCGCCTCGTAAACTTTTCTTCTTCCGGATTATTTCCGAAACCGTAAAAGCCTCTTATTTTTTATGGAAAAATTCCATCTTTTCCCCGCTTATTTCCGAACTCGGAATTAATTAAACCAGAATTTAATTTGTGCCTTTTTTAAATCCAGTGGATTACCCGGATGGGCTTCCGGCTCGTAAAGTTTTAAAAGTCGGGTGATTTCCGATTTCGGAAATGGATAGTAAAAAGTGTTTTGTACTCTTTCCGATATCGGAAATCACTCCTGTACTCTTAAAAAAAAGTTGAAAATCAGGAACTTGAATGAGATACTTTTAAAATTGAAATTCGTTACAAATTAAAAAATATAAGATAACAAAGAGTGATCTTAATTGAAACTAATAACATTGTATCATCGAATTTCAAATGAAAAGATGTTTCAAGACAAACTACAATTGAACTACTTAGAAGACGATGTGCTTCATCACATTATTGTCATCTTTGTCTTCATCAGCCGGATCTTGGTCTCCATGTGCCTCATCTGTCTCGGCACCCGTAACCTGCCTCGATTGTGAGCCGCCCGCTTCACCACCACCCGTTCCCCGCATCATCGCCTCGCGCTCGGCTCTATGAATAGCGCGCTCCCGCTTTTCAGCCAACCGCGCTTCCTTGCTCACGTACAAGAAATCAGGGATTTTTGACTTCATTCTCTTGTAAAATTGTTTCCACCCCACATTCTCGTCGATTTCTGCCATAAAAATATTAAAGAATATTAATAACTAGGTAAAAACTAACAAGAAATTCAGAAAAAAAAACAAATGTTAAAGAATATTACCTTGCTTCTCAACATTTTGCATCGTCTTGTTCTTTGTTTTGGGTGGCTTGTTCATCCAAGCTCCATCAAACACCACCATCCCTCTACTGTCAAAATACTGTAGGTCTAACTTCTCTGACCTAATACCCGACGTAGAACTAAATGGGAAAGGTTTCTGGTATGATAACATAAAGCTTCCGGCGAGAAAATAAGTAATAAAAATACCATAGGGTATATTATCCCATGGATTTTTCCCCTTCACCGCCATTTTCATATGCTCCAAGATGGTGTACCCAGGGTTTGTCAATTTGTTCTCTGCAAGATAGAAGAACTCCATGGCAGTGGTGGTGTTTGGCTCTGTGGAATAACCTGCACTTGGCAGTATGGACTTGTGCATGATCTCATACAAAACACGGTCCTCTAAAGACATGAACTTTGTGTTGAACTTGTTGGCTGCAGCTCCAGGGTTGGAGTTGTGGCGCCCAAAGTACTTCTCAGCCAAAGATACTTTGTTCAGGCCGTGCATCTCATCGGGGTTATCTGATATATGGCCCTTGTAATGGACATTGTAAGGGCCATCTTCTTTTTGAGGGTGGCATTCTTCAAGTTTCCGGTAAGGACAGCCTAAAACCTGATTTATCATACTCCAACTAACCTCCATTTTCATACCATTCACCCCTGTCGTGCAACTACCATCCTCCAACTCATGCAAATTTCCATAAAACTGACATACCTTCTCAAAATAAGTCTCACTACTATTAAACACTAAATCAGTCAAATAGTGTTTACCTAGGGTTTCTACGACATTACCAAGCAACAAATCCTCCACATCATCACGATCAACATAATAACTCTTAAGAATATTGAAGTGATCACAAATGTACTCATACCTCTCTTCGTTTGCCTTGGAGAAAAATATCGAATCATCATAGTCGACCTCCTCTTCCTCCTAGACAGGTAGAGCCTTGGCTTTTGACTTCTTGGGTTCCATGGATTTGCGATGTCGCAACTGGTAATGTGGTAAAAAGCCGAGCTTGATGGATTTGGACGGCTGATTGGTGACTCTAGATAGGCGTTGAAGGTGGAGATTGAGTTTTCATTTTTCTGATTTGGGACATAAGACTGCAGATAAGTTTATTTTTGTTTTATATGTCTCCCGTTTCCGAAGTCGTAAACCAACCGCATATTATTTTCTAACGCTTTACGGTTTCAGAAACTACACGACAAGATGTTCATTTACCCCCATTCCTATTTCCGGTTTCGTAAATCACTCGCAATTGGACCAATTTTTCCCCAATACTATTTATGAAATCGGAAATATAAAATTACTCTTCCTCCGGCTAGTTTCTGAAGCCGTAAATGAGTCACATTTATCAACATTAATTTAGTCGAAAATTAAATAATTTTAAATTGTAGAGATGTAGTTTATAAACTCAAGATTATTATTTAGCACATGCTCTTTTTTTCAAGATTTTTTTATAAAAAAAATAAAAATTCAAATTCAATACTTTCAATTTAGTTTAGTTTGATTTGATGAAATAACATTTGACGGAATTCAGATTAATGCATCCAAACCATTCTTATTCCATCAGTAAAACCTTTGAAATTCCATCAGTAATTAATTTTTTGGGGGGGTTTGCATGGGGTGATCTTGAAAAGGTGAGGATGCCTCTACATTTTCCTTCTATTAATACCATAATTACTAATTTTTGACTAGGAACCAAATTTTCCCCAATACTATTTACGAAATCGGAAATATAAAATTACTCTTCATCCGGCTAGTTTCCGAAACCGTAAATGAGTCACATTTATCAACGTTAATTTAGTCGAAAATTAAATAATTTTAAATTGTAGAGATATAGTTTATAAACTCAAGATTATTATTTAGCACATGCTCTTTTTTTCAAGATTTTTTGAAAAAAAAATAAAAATTCAAATTCAATACTTTCAATTTAGTTTAGTTTGATTTGATGAAATAACATTTGACGGAATTCAGATTAATGCATCCACACCATTCTTATTCCATCAGTAAAACGTTTGAAATTCCATCAGTAATTAATTTTTTTGGGGGGTTTGCATGGGGTGATCTTGAAAAGGTGAGAATTCACTACTACAAAGGGGTAGATGCAAGACACATATTTAAGGCGTTTAAGCCTGGCGTGTTTTGTTACGCCTTGATGGTATGTAGCGAGTTCGCTACCTCTTCAAGCTAGCAAAAAAAAATTACATTTAAGACGGAAAGAGGCAGTTAAAGGCGGAAATGGGGTTTGACATTAAAAAATGCTTGACCAAGGCGGAAAAAATGTATCCGCCTTAAATTGAATTGGTTGTTGCGATCTCTTAACCTTTGTAGTAATATAAACGTGTCTGTAGCAATTTTGTAGGTTATCTCGTTAGTTGTAGGTTTGAGCGTTGCGATCTCGTAAGCTTTGCTAAACCCTAATTTTAGCAGGCGAGGATGTGGGAGATGTCGTAACTGGGACGATAGTATATTGCGTTTGATGTTACGGTATCGCTTTTGTGCACGTCAATTTTTCATTGTTCAATGTACAGTGCATGTGAGGGTGATTGAAATGTTACGAGTTCGCAGGCTATCCGAAGGTGTTAGCGACGTTTTAGCGATATCGCAACGGCGTCTGTATGGGTCACAGACTTAGGCTGAACTGGCCGTTCTAACTCCAGAAACAAAAAATTTAAAAGGGTCTAAACAGGTGGGTATTGAAGGGTGATCAATTGTAGTGTTCTCGGAGGTCTCATTGTTCCCGTGTTGGTTCTCAATTGTAGTGTTCTCTGTTGACTGAATACGGCTTGATGTGAGATCGTAAGGACCTCGTAAACAGGTGCTAGTTAGTTGCGATGTCGCTTGGTGTTCTGTTCATAATAAATCATCATGAAACGTGACAGTGACGATATCCCTATGTCCACGCACTATACAAAAAGTGAATGATTTTGCTGATACGATATGGGCTCTTAGGATGAATAAATAAAATGTAAGGGACAATATATCAAAACAAGAAAAAATTAATTGTAAATGTGCCAAAATGGAAAACACAACTTCATTACAATCGAAACAAACTGGTGATGCAAAAATACATAGTAAAGAGCAAACAACTAATACTAGTAGATGATTCGTACACCGAGTACATGAAGCAGTTCCTGATCGCAAGTGCATGCATCACAGGTGATGTCAGCCGGATCAAGGGGCAGCCAGGGATCGTACCTCACAAAGTCATTGAGGCCAGCATGCGGAATGCAGCAGATCGGCCTAGGCCTAACTGCTGCTTCTGAGAAGTACCTGCGGTAGTGTGTCCAACCCCAAGCGTATCTCAGACCTCTTCTGACGCGTTGCCTAGCTAGACGGAGGCCCTGTTTGTCGGTTCTCTTCATGGTTGTGATGACATTCATGCCTCTTTGAATGTCACCTTCGCAGATTGCAAAAACAGCCAACACATAGGTCGACGGTGTGTGACCTACTGCAGAAGTTTCGGTGAGCCACTGTCGAGCCCACTCGGTCGCTCTTCCGCTCACGTAGCGACGAAGAACCAGTCGAACTCAGCACGAATCAATACCAGATTTATCATGTCATCTGGTAGGGCGCTGAATAGAGACACATCCATTGGAAGCAGAAGGCAAGGAATATGAGAAGGCAGAAGGGAATGTGGGAATGAAGGGTCTAATGAGGTTCTAAATGGAGAAGGGGTTGATATTTAAAGGGTTGAGGTGCTCTATTATTCAAAAATCTGTCAGAGTTCCTAGACAAAAAGCAGTCATTATGGTATTAATGGAAGGAAAATGTAAAGGCATTCTCACCTTTCCATGGACACCCCATGCAAACCCCCAAAATAAATTAATTACTGATGGAATTTCAAAGGTTTTTACTGATGGCATTCACACCTTTTCATTGACCAAGTTGGCATCCCTAACCAAAATAATTACTGATGGAATTTCAAAGATTTTTCGTGATGGGTCCGTATACTGTAGCGATATCGCTTTTCTCCAAGCGCTACAATTGTTTGCCAGGTGTGTCAAGCTTTGTCGTTAAGAACTCGCTAGAGAATCTCAAGCTAGGCTCTGTCTAATGAGTACGACTCGTAGCGAGTTCGCTACAATAAGTTACACAGCTAGCGAGATCGTAACAAAGATCGCCAACATTTGTCCCACATCGGCTGATTAGAAGGTGATTTTTCAGTTTATATACACTTATATTTCACAAGGGTTCGATAAGTCGCCGACCAGCGCAAACTGAACATGAAACACCAAGGCTAAGGCCCAGTACTTACATAGGCTAAGGCCCAATACTTACACAGGCTAAGGCCCAACACTTATACGCCCAATATAGACCCAAACCCAAAAACCCTTTTTTGATGGGTTCTTACCATGTAGCGAACTCGCTTCATTCCACGGCAATGTTGAGTTTTTTTTTTTCAATCATTGTTGCTACGATCTCGCTACAGAATCTCTAGCCAGGCTCTGTTGACTGAATACGACATGTTGCGATATCGTTAGAACGTCGTACACAGGCGCTTGTTAGTTGCGATTTTGCTCGGTGTTCTGTTACTAATAAATCATCATGAAACGTGACAGTGACGAAATCGCTTATTAATAAAAATTAATAAACTTACATAAAATGTAAAGGATAAGGTATCACAAAAAAAAACTTATTAAATAATGAAATGTGCCACAATGGGAAACAAAATGTTATTACACTCATACCAAATTTGGGCAAAAATGGTAAAAAAACATAATCAAAAATACTAGAACATTTAGCCTAAACGAGGACCGAGGACGTGAACCAATTCCTGATCGCAGGTGCATGCATCACATGAGATGTCCGCTGGATCAAGTCTCTCCCAGCGATCGTACCTCACACTGCGATTGAGGGCAGCATGTTCCACGCAGTAGATGGGCCTGGGCGTGACTACTCCATCTCTGAGGAACCTGTAGTAGTGCGCCCAACCCCAAGCGTTACCCAAACCGGCTCTGATGACGCGTACTCGAGCTTCCCGGAGGCCTTTCTTATCGGTTCTCTTCAGGGTGGTGATGACATTCATGCCTCTCTGAATGTCACCCCCACAACATATTGCAAATAGGGCCAAGACATAGGTCGAGTCTGTGTGACCTAGTGCAGAAGCGTCGGTGAGCCACTGTTTATGCCATTCTGTCGCTGTTGCGGTCGCGTACGCACGAAGAACCGAGTCGAAGTAAACACGAATCATGATTAGATTTATCATGTCATTTGGGAGGGCTTCGAATATAGACAAATCCATGGGAAGCAAAAGGCAAACAATAGGAGAAGGGAGAAGGGAATGTTGGAATGAAGGAAATTTATAGGGTTCAGGTGCTCTATTTATGAAAAAGATTGTAGAGTTCCTAGTAAAAAAATAAAGGCATATTTACCTTTTCAAGATATCCTCATGCAAACCCCAAAAAAAAGTTAATTCCTTATGGAATTTGAAAGGTTATACTGAATTTTTTTGAATGTTATTTCATCAAATCAAACTAAACTAAATTGAAAGTATTGAATTCGTTTGTGGGTTCGTGGGTTTATGGTTAGGGTTTAACTGTGATAACGTGCACACTAGCGATATCGCTACCATACAGGCTACTTAGCGATATCGCTACAATAAGTTACTTAGCGACTCACTAGTTACATCAGTAGCGAGTTCGCTAGTGAGGCGCCAACTTGGCTCTGTTGACTGAATACGACTTGTTGCGAGATCGCTACGTTTCAGTTACACAGTTAGCGAGTTCGCTAGTGAGTCACCAACTTGGCTCTGTTGACTGAATACGACACGTAGCGATCTCGCACGTTACACGTAAACAGGAGCGAGTACCAAGCGATGTCGCTAGGAGCACGCACTATACCAAAAGTACTTGATTTTGCTGAACTGAAGTAACAACTCTAAAAATAATTGAACAACATACATTTAAAAATTGTTGAAGTTATTGACCACATTCATGTAACCAAAACGGCATCTTTGGTGACACGTACACAAGTGATCATAACCCAAAAACTAGTTAATATTCAAAAAAGTAAATGTTTAAACCAAACTAAACTACGAAATCAGAGGCCTGCGACTAACATATCATGCAAGTCATCAACACACATCTTGTCGCTGCCTTCGGCCTTCTCCCCCGAACTGCCTTCTCCCTCTTGTTGCTTGTCTTGCTCGTTCTGGCCAGCTGGTTGAGCTTCAGTCTCGATGCAGGTGTTCTCTTCTTTGCCTTGGCCCGGTTCAACATCATCGTCGGGTTCTCCGATCAGCCTCTCTTTCCTAATCATCTCATACCTCGCCGGGTCATCTTCTGCATCAGAGTCGGTGTCATGATGATCACCATCATCACCATCATCACTATCCGCATCTGCATCACTTACATGATCAGCAACAAGCTTCCCATCGGATGGCTCCTTCCCGCTGGCTGTAGCCAAATCTTCGCTAGGACCCACGGTGTCTTTTTGCTTGGGAAATGTGGTGCGGAAATCAGGTACCTCCTCCCCATCGCTCAGATCGCACTCCACTACCCCGCTAGATATCAGTTCGCCGAGCCGTTCGTTGTTAGCACATGCCCTTTTCTCGGCCATTTCAATCTCATTCAATAACTGGCCCATAGACACCACAAGCCTACCACGGGCATCAAAAACAGCATCTACACAAACAAATCAAGGTTGATAAGAACCAAACATTAACAAATTAAACAACTAGAACCAACTACAGTTAATAACAAACTAGAATCATACCTGATACTCCCATCCTACTCCTTGCCCTTCTGGCTGCCTCTTCAGCTTCTTTCTTTCTTGCGTACTTCCCATCGGCCTTCAACTCTAACCTCTTGTGCTTGAGCCACTCCTTGTCGTATTTGCCGAGCGGCATGGGACGGCCTCTTGGAAAAACACCCGCTTTCCTGATCAGAGCTACAATCAAATTGCCATATGGAAGCGCGGCGTTCTTGTGTCTGGCCATCTTCATCATTTGGGTCAGAATTGTGAAGCCGGGGTTGATTGGAAGCTTCTCCATGATATAGTAGAACACCATGAGACTGCAAACTGTGGGCTCACATGCATGCCCTAGGGACGGGACCACATTACCGCAGATTAGCTCAAAAACTAATCTCTGCTCCTCGGTAAGCCTATGGATCGGGTAAAACCTAGCTGTACCCGGCCTATCAGAAGTCCTTTTAAACCACTTCTGACCCATCTCACCGGCATTCAACGGTTGCTTCGGGCTAACAGAAGGAAACCTCTGCTCGTAATGTACCTCGTACGGACCATCCTTTTTGGTAGGCCTCAGGTCGGTACGAGACAGATACAGACATTTCAGAACTTCATTGATGCTAAACTTATCGACCGTAAACTTAACACCCCGCACCAATGTAGTTATTTCCTCCACCCCTTCCTCTAAACCTAGGTTTGCATAAAATTGGACAACCTCCTCATGGTAAACAGGCTCAGGCAACATAAGCAATGTATCTAGATGTTGTGCCCTAAAATGGTCTAGCACGTAATCTAGTTGCAGCGAAGGCACCACAGTACTATCAAACACATTATTATTGACAAGTTTCCGAGAGAAACAACGCTCATACCTAGCTTCTGCGGCGTTGTTGAAGAACTCAGGAGTGTCCTCCTCCTCACTGGAACTGCTGGGCCCTTCCCCACCATCATTTCCGGCAGCATCAGCGGCGGCAGGGACTTCTGGAACTTCCGGCGGCGGCGGGGCGACTGGAATCTCTGCCTGAACCGCGGGCTCCTCAGTCCGACGCCGTTTACTTCCCACCGCCTGACCACTTCCCCGTCCACTGTCTGAGCCTCCACCACCCCGTCCTCGCACAGCTCCTCTGGTCTTTGGCTGCATTTTGTCGGAGAACTTACAGTTTCGTCGCTGGAGAAGGGTTTTTCAATTTGGGGCTAATTAATTTTAGCCCGACCCCCCCTTTTTTTTATAGTAAAAGTACTTGCGATCTCGCTAGCCGATACGCTTCTATATGTTGCGAGATCGGTAGTTCACACGCATCTCTATGTTGCGAAGTCATTAATATCTCGCTCCAGCCTGAGTATCTAGTAGCGAGTCTTAAAAAGCCTAGGTAGGCAAGCGTTCAAGTAGCGAACTCGCTACAGAAGAATCATTCTAATTAGTAGCGAGGTCGTAACCCAAAAAGTCTTTTTTTTATTTGAACTACTAACTAGCGCTATCGCAACCCCGTCGCCAACTAGTTTTCTGGGTTATGTGGGTTTGTGGGTTTGCGGGTTTGTGGGTTTAGGGTTTAGGGTTTAACTGTGGTAACGTGTATACTAGCGAATTCGCTACTACACAAGCTAATTAGATTGTAACTAAAAAATAAAACTTTTTAATTTTTTATTAGCAATTTTCACATTCTAACATATATATATTTTATATAGATGCAGTACAATACTCTATTTGTTAAATATCCATCATGATATTCACTCAGGTAGAGTACATCTTTGTACATAAGCAGTATGACATAACTCTATGTAAAACATCAATAATTCGGTTTAAATTTTTAAACGCAATATCATATTCTTAAATATGTACATTTTATATCCAAACAGTATAATACTCAATTTGGAAAATATCGAACATCACATTATGTCAAGCAGAGTACATCTTAGTACATCAGCATGCAATGTTATTAAGCGATACTCGGTTGTATGATTAGTGATGACAATTGGTGAGTGAACGTGTGCATGAAACTTTGTTTAATTCAATAATCGTGCTTGTAATCACATAAATGAGTTGTAATAAACTAAGTATCTCTAATGAAATGCACTTGAACTGCGCATATATATATATATGTAGTTCATGTTTGAAGCTCTACTATGCTGTTGTCTCTAAAGGTAAGCGATGGATAGCGTTTTCAAGCGTACACATGATGTGTAGAGTTTCTTATTGTCTTACAATTAGAGACTAAGTTTCTTAAAACTCTTTCAAATTATGTAATTGCAGATTAAGTGACCAAATCCCTATCCCGTTCTACATGAGCATACGACGGAACAAATGAAAATTATTCTTAAAATAGAATGATTAGTGTCTTATACCATCATTTCGTTTAAATCGTGATTTAAAAATGTATGAGTGCATTAAAAAAACAAAATAAAATCTTAAGTAGGGTTCGTGGGTTCATTTGTAGCGATGTCGCAACATCCTAGTAACATACTTTATGTCAGCTTTTCAGTTACGATATCGCTAGAAGGATTAAGTAGAGCATAAAAGGCAATCACAAGAGCACGTAACGACTTTGTAAATATCCATGTCAGGAGTAACGAGAGAGTGCCGATTTCGCAACAAGGTAAGCTAGAATAAAGTAAACACGTTATAGAACAGAAAAACACAACACTTTTGGCATCTTATCCTCACTTCTTACGGGTTTCATCTCCAAAAGTCCAAACTTTTGCACATCTTCTCAAATCTCCTCAACTTTCTTCACATCAAATCTCCATTACCCATCCCATACATCTTCTCACATCAATTGTGTCAAAACAAAGTGGAACTAGCCACTAATTGCATGCAAAAGATTGGTAAGTTTTGCAATAAATTCTCAACCACATTTTTAGGGTTTGGTTTTTTCAATTAATGTCAATATTTATTTGTTCTTGTTCAATTTGGTAACATCCTTTGTTATGGGTAGGAGAGGGACAAACAAGGTAGATCATCCCCAACCAAAATAATCAATTCTACCGACACAACTTTGTCATATACCAAAGGTACGATTTTTTTCATTCTTATTTGCTAAAAATTTGATTTTCTTGTACATGGTGCCTCCATTTATCATGTTATTACTAAATATCATGTCAGAAGCATGTCCTGAACGAAAATCAAGATTTTCTTTTAAAATTCTCCATAGCTTGCTTAGCCCTAAATTTTAGGATTATGAAATATAATGTTTTTACTACAAAGTACAACTTTGATTTATTAGTATTGTGTTAGTCATTAACAAATTTCAATATACAAAGGAAGCTTAATGGAGATCCCTTCAAGTTCCGTTAACTCCGACTCAAGTGGGGGGGAAAATGTTGTTGGCGGTTCAAGTGAGGTTAGAAGACAACGAGAAGTGACTCGCGCATCGAAAGAAGCTCAACTCCTCACACATTGTCGCGAATTAGAGATTAGGATCGATAACAAAATACTAACACATGTCAAGTTTAATGACATTGGTGTTGCTATTTCACCCGACGATGATGTCGTGCGATGGTCGACATCAAAAAGGATATATGGAAGGAATGCAAGGTTAGTGTGGTACTTGTTATTTTTAATTTCAATTGAAAATTGTGAGTGTGACTATTTTTATGATCACATTTGTAGCGCCCCTTTATTATCGAGGCAACATCCTATGATCAAGTGAAGAAGAAGGCTCTTCAAATCGCATCAAAAGCTCATCGAGAACACAAATATACCCTTGCCAAGGATTATATCAAACCGAAGGGCACGAGGTTTGGGGAAGATCCAAGTACGCGTTACAATCACATTGTAACCCTTACTTGGGAGGCATTCAAGAAACGATGGTTAGAAAATGACGCAAAGGTTAGTTTACTTACTACATCTTGCAATAATAGTGTCATGCGAATTAGCCAAATATTTTTGTTTCGGTTAGTGCTTTATTCCTAACAAGCTAGTGGATGGGGGCATGGAAGCGGAAGTGGCGAACAAGCTAGTCATTGCCGAAGACCCTACAACATATAGTAGACAACAATTATTCGTCTTGGGTAGAATTAAAAAAGACGGGACTTTCTCAAGTGATTAGGCAAAAGGGTGGCTAATCGAGTGGTACGCTTAACCTACTACGCCATACCATGTTCCATTTTAGTATCTACAATCAAACAATCAAACACAACAATTGATTACGATAATAACTTTTCATTTACTATACTACCTTTTTAGGACGAGGTCGAGCGTGAAGTTGAAGAAGGCTTGTTAATCCCTGTCGGTAAACACGATGTGCTACGTAGGGCATTTGGGAAGGCCGAGCATCCGGGAAGAGCTAAGGGAATTGGTGGTTATGTTACTCAAATAGAGGTGTTTGGTATCAAACGTAGTAGCAAAGACCCTAAACCATCCAAACTCCAAATAGCATTGAACCAAGCCAAAAAATCCGACCAAGAGGTCAACCTTATACAGATTCAGGTGACAGTACAAATCCAATGCTCATTTATTTCCAGTATGATTTCATTTCAAATCATTTGTTATACTCTTCGCTTTCAGCACCGAAAGCAATTGTCAAATTGGGAGTGTGGTTACTATTTGATGTTGTACGCAAGCGAGTGTGTAGCTTGCCTTGTTCAAGATAATTTGGAATTACATCACGTAAGCATTCTTATAACCTAGTTATTGTACCTATTACTATCTACGTTGCATTCAATAGCATTAAAAAAACATTTCATATTCTTAGATTATCGAGGAAAATCATGCACCGTACACCAAGAAGGAGTTGGAGGATGGTAGAGATGCATTGGCTAGACACTTGGTCCTTATTAGATCTCGGTACATCTCTAGGCCTCACATTCCCAATAAAAGCTAGTTTCATTTTTTGTCAAATGGATGCATATATTTACTTTTGAGTTCCATTACTTCCATAAGTTTATAAAATGTGGCTTGATAGTGTTTCATGTTCATGTTTTGTGCTTAGATACCATGCATCTTACAATTGACAGCTTAGACAATTAAAATGAAACCCAATTTTAGTGGAAATAGGTGGAAATGGCTCAAATCCTATAATTTTGTGACACTTACGAATTGCCTGCGAGATCGTTACTTCTCTCGCCCGTAACATTAAAATAGTTGCGATCATCTTGTACTATCGCTACTTCAATCGCCCGAATTATATTTCTGAGCTTAGTTTTTGCGCCCTTGCTACCCAATCGATCGTTCTTCTCTTCCTCTCCAATCTAATCTCTGTCGAGCTCGTAACCATACACGCCAATGCCAGGCGAATGTCTAGCTTACTCGTAACGTAAATTTTTTTCTCGCTCACCTAGAGCAAAAACGACGTCGTTTAACTTTAGCGAGTTTTGTAGCGACATCGTCACTACACACATAAGCGATTGTCTTACGAAATCGTTAACTCTCTCGAACCAACTACTTTTATGATATTTTTATAATATCATTTTCACAATTTTTATGAAAAACAATTGTTCAGTTGCGACCTCGCTACGGTGTTACCTGCGAGTAGCTAGTGGCTGTCGTAACCTGGCTCGTTTGGTTTAACTTGGCTTGTAACGAGTTCGCTACTTATGACCGAGCGATTCGCCCCTATTTGTCGTAACCAGTCTCGTCAGCATATAAATATATGACAAACTAGGTTCACTTACGAGATCGTAACCAATATTAGTGATCCGCACGCTGGAAGTCGTAACCAGTCTCGTAACCTGTCTAGGCTTTTCAATGTAGCGAAGTCGTTAGTATTTCATCTGGCGATCCGTAAGCTGCTGTCGTAACATAACAATCAACCATTTGTTTGGGACTAGCGTTTGCTAGTTACGGTTTCGCAACGAGCCAATTCATATCATACAGACGTTCACTCTAGCGAGTTCGTAAGCGTTTAGCAAGGCGTATAAGCCTACATCCAAGGCGGAAACAAACGCCTTAAACCCAAAAACATCTAAGGCGGAAGAGGAACCGCCTTAGATGATTTTTCTCATTCAAGTCACTACCAGGGAAGGCATTTGTTTTCTGCCTTAACACATGAAAGATGAACTGTCTTAGATGGCTTGATATTCTAGTAGTGATTCCTTTACATTTTCCTTCTATTAATACCATAATTACTAATTTTTTACTAGGAACCAAATTTTCCCCAATACTATTTACGAAATCGGAAATATAAAATTACTCTTCATCCGGCTAGTTTCCGAAGCCGTAAATGAGTCACATTTATCAACATTAATTTAGTCGAAAATTAAATAATTTTAAATTGTAGAGATGTAGTTTATAAACTCAAGATTATTATTTAGCACATGCTCTTTTTTTCAAGATTTTTTTAAAAAATAAAAAAAATTCAAATTCAATACTTTCAATTTAGTTTAGTTTAATTTGATGAAATAACATTTGACGGAATTCAGATTAATGCATCCACACCATTCTTATTCTATCAGTAAAACCTTTGAAATTCCATCAGTAATTAATTTTTTTGGGGGGTTTGCATGGGGTGATCTTGAAAAGGTGAGAATGCCTTTACATTTTCCTTCTATTAATACCATAATTACTAATTTTTTACTAGGAACTCTCACATATTTTTGATAAATGGAGCACCTCAACCCTATAAATATCAACCCCTTCTCCCTTTAGAACCCCATTAGAGCCTTCATTCCCACATTCCCTTCTCCCTTCTCCTATTGTTTGCCTTCTGCTTCCCATGGATTTGTCTCGATTCAACGCCCTCCCAAATGACATGATAAATCTAATCATGATTCGTGTTTTCTTCAACTCGGTTCTTCGTCGGTACGTGAGCGGAAGAGCGACCGAATGGGCTTGACAGTGGCTCACCGAGGCTTCTGCAATAGGTCACAAAGAGTCGACCTATGTCTTGGCTATATTTACAATCTGCGAAGGTGATATCCAGAGAGGCATGAATGTGATCACCACCATGAAGAGAACCGACAAGAAAGGCCTCCGGGAAGCTCGGGTACGCGTCACAGCCGGTTTGAGTTACGCTTGGGGTTGGGCGCACTACTACAGGTTTCTCAGAGATGGAATAGTATGGCCTAGGCCGATATGCTGCGAGGAACATGCTGCCCTCAATCGCAGCGTGAGGTACAATCGTTGGGAGAGGCTTGATCCAGCGGACATCTCTTGTGATGCATGCACCTGCGATCAGGAAGTGCTTCACGTCCTCGGTTCTTCTTGAGCCTAAATGTTGTAGTTTTTTTGTTATTTGATTATGTTCTTTTTTATCCCAAATTTGTTAGGATTGTAATAAAATTTTGTTTGCCATTTTGACATATTTAATTATTGAATAGCTTTTCTTGTTTTGATACCTTGTCCCTTACATTTTATATTAGTTTATTAATTGTTATTAACTAGTTGTTATCCACATCGCCAACTAGTAACATAATTAGTTTATTAATTCCAAATTTATTCATGTCTTTACTTTCATATGTACAACTAAAATGTACTGTTTACGATTTCGGAAACAGTCTGCAGCAGCTAGTTTACGATTTCGGTAAAAGCCCTTAGAATGCCGTTCCAGCCAGTGTCTGAAATCTTGAATTCTTCGTGTTCATAATTATATAATTCTTTATGCTGTCGGAATAGCTAAAGTTTTTTTTGAAAAGACTTGTTCCGAGTCATTTACGAAATCGTATACCAAAAGAAACTGTCTCCGGCTGTTATACGATTTCGAAAACTAGTTGCCTAACCAAAAAACAAAAACAAGATCAACCTGTTTCAGATGATAATGACAATTTAAAATTGATTTGAAGGGGAAAATTGATTTAAAAAGATTGTAATTAATTCATACAATTTGTAACACATGATCAAATTGTAATAGTATTCAAAGGACACATTATCTTACAAGAAATTTAAAAGCAAATGTTTCAACAACTCAAAAGGTCTACGAATAAACCAAGCCATCAAATCCTGGAAAAAAACCATGTTGGGTGAAGTCTTGGTCTTGTGAAGTTGAGGGGCCACGGGGAGGTGAGGGGCCTTGTGAAGTTGAGGGGGCTTGTGAGCTCGACACGGCATTAGAAGTAGAGGCGTTATGTGTGGCATCATGTGTGGCCTCTTCATCCTCACTCACTTGCGCAAGGTCGCCATAGTACACTTCTTCATCATCCTCACTTAGCACGATCTGGAGACCCTTCTTTCGGATGTACGCTTCTTGATCAGCTTTGATCGCATCCAGTCGTTTCTAGCTGGCTAGAAAAACAACTGAACAAGTTCGAGATCTTTGTAAAAAGCCCCTTCCGTTCACCTACAAATCAGCCACTTAATTGGTTAGGGAATAAAATGAAAATCAAACTCATAAACAACTATATATAGAGACTGAATTTAGTAGAACTCACCCGCGGTAGTTTTTAGAGCGGCAGCCTCCTCGCGAGCTTGTTTTCTCCTCGCCACCTTTGCCTGTGCACCAAGTTTCATAAGCTTTTCCTTGAATCTGCCTGCATCCTTGTCAAACACCCAATTCTTCAGGTCGATCCACCTGTCATCATAGTAGGACTGCATAACCGGCCGATCCAAGAGAGGCACATTGGCTTTCCTACACAGCGCAATGATAAGTCCACCGTACAGAAACCTTTTCTCCAACAAGGGAGCACACTTTCTCATGTACTCGTAGATGGTATATCCAGGATTGATTGGGATTCCCTCAATCAGGTAGTAGAATACAAGCAGGCGACCAGTGGTGGGCTCGGTGGCATGCCCTCCTGTAGGCAGAACATTAAAACAAACCCATTCAAAAACCAACCTCTGCTCTAGGGTCAACACATCTATCTTATAATCAGTCTCTGCAGTCTCTTTGCCCAAAGACTCATCTAACTTGAAGTACTTACGGCCCATTTCAGCCATGTCTAAAGGTTGTTTATTACACTTCGTCGCCCACCTATTGAATGTGAAAACATTATGGGGCTCCAGTTTATTTTGAGGACTCAGATGAGTAAAATCAACCCACGGGCACTCTAGCACCTCAATCGCAAACTCATCAAAGGGCACTAACACACCATTCACCATAGTCGACATCCTAGTGGTTGTGCATCTACCTAGATTAGCATAAAACTGTCTAACCTCTTCTTTGTAGGTAGGCTCGTCTAGCATGATTAGGTTATGCAAATAACTAGGAAGGAAATAATTAATCGACTCATTAAAAACTAAATCACAAACAGAGTTGGATTTTAGCACCTTTGAGTCGCACATGCCACGCCTAATCCACTTGACGTAGTTCTGCTCGGCCACTAAATCGAAAAAGCGTTGGCTGTGACCTTTCCTTTGGCGCTCATACCCACCTCGCTCATGCCGCTGCGCACGCCGCCCGAGCATTACCGACCTTCTTAGCGGCTCCTCCTCCTCCTCCACCTCATCTTCTTCCGCATATTCCCCATGCTCTCCATGGGTGACCTCAGCCTCATCCTTACTGCTAGTCTCCAACCCAACCAACTTTTCAGATTCTGACTCGGTTTCATATTCAGGTGGGGTGGGGGGCTTCTTCGTTTTCTACTTTTTTGGTTTAGGGTTGGGTGGTGGGGATGGTGATTCAGATGATGTTGGGGCACCCCTCTTAGCTTTGTGCTTCGGCCTGGCTGGAGGCATGATTATGTCGCCGGAATTGATTCAATGGGGTGGTAGGGTTTGAGTTTTTGTGATTTGGGGCTTTTCTGAATCACAAAAACGCAGTTGACTATATATACCATTCTAAGTTTACGAACTCGTAAATCACCCGCATCCACGAACTCGTGTATTTCCGAAATCAGAAACGGGTCCGGAAATCAGTTGAATTGGGGAAAATTGCATTTAATCGGCCACTTTCCGATTTCGTAACTAATAATTTAAAAATATTAAATGCTGATAATTATAATCCAATGAAAAACATGGCTACGCTTCCGGCTCGTAAACATTTTATTTGTGGGTAATTTACGAACTCGTAAATTTAGGGTGGTTCTAAATGCAGGTCCACTTTACTTCTGCAGGTCCAAATTAATTCAGAAATGACAATAATGTCCCTCTTAATTTTTTACTATAATTCACGAAAAGTAATTTTTAATTTGGACACGTGTTAAATCATTACATAGACGGGTTTATGCATTCAAGTTTAGGGTTTTAGAAATATATTTGTAAAAATTAATAAACGAATGAAGGGTAATTATGGTATTTTCCCACTTTCTTTGGACCTGCAAAAGCAAACAGGACCTGCATATAGCAAACACCTAAATTTAGTGCACCATCCGAAAAACAATTGCTGGCCCATTTACGATTTCGGAATGAGTAAGCTGAAAAAATTAAATTGTGAGAATTAAAAGCCAGTGACAAACCCGGCTAAGCTTCCGGCTCGTAAAGATTTCTGTTCAGGTTGGTTTACGATTTCATAAAGTGTGTGTCCCATCCGGAAAAGATGATTACGACCTGATTACGAGCTCGTAAATCACCCGATTAAGATGGGTTCAATCTGCCTGATTAGAAAAGTCAACCCGGTCCAATTGCTCCATCGTAAATATTTCGGAGAAGTGAGTTTACGATTTCGGAAATCACTCTGTATTTAAAAAGAGTGACATTTCCGATTTCGTAAATCACCCGTTTCGGCATCAGATCAGACTAAAACCCACCACGTGGGTTCATTCATTCATTATCTTTCCAAGCCATTTGTCTTTTCCTCATTATTTCTCCTCCTACCACTCTTCCCTCTTAATATCTTGTCAATTGTACAATATCACACTACCCAAATCCAAGAATCCAACTAAAGAACCTCACAAAAAGTTGAAATTCTACATTTATTCTACAAGTTCGACTATTTTGGGGGTGTTTCATTCCAAAATATAGGTACAATTGGTTACCTTTATTAACCCATTTGTATTGCTTTGTCACGTGAGATGCAAACAAACATATGGGTTATGGGACGCCGGTATTTCCACTCTAATGGAATTCAATAGGTTAGGAATAGCTATAGGGGTAGTGCGTAAATATTGGTCTAGTTGGGTTGGTAAAATCACAAGAACAAGACATGATATTAAATGGTTCGATTGGACCAAAGTACCGATGGAGTGTAAATTAGAATTGTTGGAAGAATGCAAGGTATGATTATTTGGGTTTTTAATGGCATTTTACTATATGTTTTACAATCGTGAGGGCATTATAATGTGGATCATACTATCTACAACTAATAATGTGTTTCATTATTTTAGGAGTCGTTCACTATTATCGCCCCCGACATGGCAATGTTAGACCGTGTGACTTTGCAAAAGATCTCGAAGTGTGCACGTCAACATAGGTCTATGCTAAGGAATGAGTATATCTATGGAAATAAGAAGAACATCATGCCATGGACGGTGTATAAGGACATTCAACCCGAGAGTTGAGAAATCTTCAAAATCCATGCACAAGAGCTATTGGACGATGTAAGATTTTTTCTCTTCTTTTCAAATTATACTATAGTCTTCGATGTTGCTAATTATGTTGGTTGCTTTTAAAATAGGGCACTCATGAAGATATGGTAGAACTAGCGAAATCAAACAAAATGATTAGTCACTATAGTCGTTCGGGATATTATGGAGCGGAGGAGGACTTCATAGAGGAGGAATATGAAGATGGTGTCAAACAAAAAATGGACAAGGGTATGTCGGAAGAGGAGGCAAGGGAGACCACTACTAGGATGAATACCTACCAAATTGAGAGGTGGGAGTCGTTCCTTAAATTGAGACAAAATCCTAGTGGCGTTTATGAAGCCTACGAAACTCTTGAACTTGCCAAAAAAATTGTAAGTCGGTTAGAAAATGTGTTTGTGTGATATGTAGGAGAGAAATGTTTTTTTATCTATCTAATCAAATTATTATCATGGTTTCAACCATTTTAAAATTAGGCATTGGCTAAACAAGAGGAAGCTGATGGAAAATTCACCCCTACGGAAAGATGTGACATTTTGAACAAGGCGATGGGGGACGATCATCCCGGCACCGTTAGGGGGTATGGTTCTCATGTCCGACCTAAGGATGTGTATGGTAAACATCCTTTAGCCTCGAATAATGCGCAAGATGCCAAGTACAAGAAGGTGCGGAAGGAAATTGATTCCATTAAAACAACCATGGAAAATGGTTTTAAGTGGTTTGCTCACAAACATGGAATCATTTTACCCGCCAATTTCGAGGATGTAGGTGAAGATTGGGAACCCCCCTCTTCGGGGTCGCGCAACGAACCTCTACAAGATGACCTTGATGAGCCACTAAGTGTGGCTAGTCCACCCTTTGTCACAACACCCTTGGACGCGGCAAGTGGGGGCGAGACTTCTACTCCCAAAAAGGTTAGTCTTCTTGTGCTTATGTGCCAAGTATTTGCTATTCTTTTGCCAATTTTATATAATTAGATGATTTTAATCTCCGACATATAATCTAGTGTAAAATTAATTGGCATTTCCTCTTACAATGTCAATATCTAGGTAGCTTGTCCATGCAATTTGTACATCGATGTGAGTAACCACTCAATCCCCTAAATTAGTAGCCATTGGAAATTATGAGGAGGTCATTAAATTACACCATGAGGAGAAGATTCCAATAGGTTTGGTTAAGGTGTCTATAACAAAAGAGATATGTGGTGATGCCCATGTCCCGATTCAAAAAGGGCCACCTAAACTAGTTTCCAAATCAAGGGGAGAACTTCTCTTATGGCCTAGGAGATTAGTACAAATTCCTAGTAAAGGCGATAAGGAACCACAAAATCCTTGCCCACCAACTAGAAATGAGAAATCTAAGGTGCCAACCACAATTCAATCTCATAAATCCAAAGGGCCAACCACAATTCCATCTCCTAAATCCAAGGTGCCAACCACATTCCATCTCCTAAATCCAAGGTGCCAACCAAAATACCATCTCCTAAATCCAAGGTGCCAACCAAAATACCATCTCCTAAATCCAAGGTGCCAACCACAACTCCATATACTATATCCAAGGCGCCAACCACAATTCCATCTCCTTCACATCCATTTGAAGATAGCCAACCTTCATCGTCAATCCGCCAACTCTTTGACAAGTTGTCAAAACATCCCTCTCTTAGTACATATAACTTTCCCGCACCAAAAGAGGTTTTTGGTGTTGAAAAATTAGTAATACTATGCAAGCAAGACTTTGACGATATATGGCGACCTCAAAGGCTACTCTCCACGATAATGTGTCTCGTTTAACTGTAAGTCTTCATTTTCCAAATATAATTATTTTATATTCCAACTACAATCGAATAGGTAGTAACACTTTCTTTACAATTTACCATAGACAAATCCATCATTTGGCACAAATTCGTGGAATGGCATTTCTTGGCTTCATATGCCCCGACTCCGTACAAGTGGGGACCCACTCAACAGAGGAAAGGCTAGCTTATTTGAAGGTTTCCTTAGGAGATCGAATAAAATACTTCTTCATTTGTCCATACCTTGAAAAGTAAGTAAGTTGTATATATTTCAATGATTTTTTTTTGTGTTTACCTAACATTATACTCTCATGTACAAATTTTCTTGTGGATTAGCGAACATTGGCGTTTGGTGATGATAAACACAAACTCCAAAGAAGCATATTGGATAGATCCACTTAACCGTCCTCCAATCCACTCATTTAACGATATTATCAAGGAAGCCGTGAATTTCGTAAATCCTAAACCATCCAAATTTAGGTTCTACCAAATTAAGGTAATCTATTCTTATTATTCCTCAAATTTGTACCTTATTAGGACCTAAATTGTGTATCTTTTGTCACTATTAGTACAAGGTCCAAGATAATGATTGGATATGCGGTTACTACACGATGATGTTTGCATGGAGGGTGGTTGCACGTGCAAGGCTTTCGCACTTTAACATTCATAGTATGAGCTTACTCTTCCATTCCTTATTAGATTTAATGTAAATCCTTGTAATGTGTTACCAACATGCTATACTTTTTCAAATCGCAGGTTTTCGACGATGATTATACCCTCTACACCTTGCAAGAGTTGAAGGCAGCAAGGAGTGCATTGGCAAGCTTCATTTTGGATGAGTGTGCTTCAAGCATAGAGCACCCGGCTACAACGACATCATTGTGATTCGTCGTAACTGCATAAGTTATAATTGTGCACTAGATAGTGTTATCAACTATTAAGTGTATACATTTTCCTATGAAGCATTTTTTGGCTCGTTAAAGCCAATATTGAAGGATTAGGTTCTTTATTATGGTTATTATATCTAATTTCGATTACACGCTCATCGATCGCGTAAAGCAAATTCAAAATTGGAATTTTTTTGGCCCGCCCCGGCTCAAAATAGGAATTTTTTTTGGCACGCCCAGGCTCATTTACGAGTTCGGAAACCAAAAGAAAATTCTACAAGATCTTCCGGGTGGTTTCCGAAATCGGAAGAAGTGTGGTTCTCTATATAAAAAAACAGTGGTAAACCCGGCACGTCGTCCGGCTCGTAAACAGACCACCATATTGGTCTCCAGCAACTACATTTACGAATTCGGAAATTAGCCGCTTCATAGCTTTACGATTTCGGAAAGTGTGTCCGGAAATGTATTTCCAGAACTATTTCCGTCACTAGTGCAGGAAGGAAACACAGACGTCGGTAGATCACCGGAGGCACGGCGGGTGCAACCGCCGTTACTGGAACAGCCGTGCATCGGCGTTCCAGTTTTGCACGGCGGAAGCAACCGCCGTGCATACCTTTCAAGTTCGAAAGGTGATGGTCCACTGTCTTCGAGTAGAAACATTGTAAAATTGTGTTATTTCACCTGGAAGGAGCAAACTGAAGTTACGATTCGTAGAATGATGTTTTGAAATATATTCGACGTCGAATAATATTTCTTCATTTAGACAGAATTTGAATGGTTGTTGATTGCATCTTACTAGTAGAAAGATAGGAATGTGATACAGAGATTATGATGCTTTTTTCTACTCGTAAGTAAAAGGTTGCACATGTTTACTCCGTCGAAGGAGATTAACAAGATCTACTTTACGAAAATTAATATAATTGCAGTAAGGTGTGCATTCCATGTTGATCGGGTGCAATTCAGGGTATTAGGAGCCTAGCCTGGATGAGTACTTTCGAATCGAAAGGTAACAGCATTATTTCCATCTTCATTCGAGTCGTAAAACGTAGTTTTTTTCAATTATTTTGTTTCTATTCCGGGCGAAAATTTAGTGACAGTTGTTACCTTAGTTTCTATTCGTAAAGTATTTGTAATGTAATCAGAGTTACGATTAGGAAGGAACGTGCATTTGACGTCAAAAAGTTTCTAAGTCGGGTGCTAAATAGGGGATACCTCTGTAACACCTTGATAGAATTAGGAGTGGCTTTCGAGTTCGGAAGAGTAAAACTGTGGGAGTTTTTGGCTTCGTAAAAAGCTTAACTTGGTTGGTGGAAATGATTTCTTTTTAGGGTGAATGTTCTGGTACCTTGGTCTAAATAAATGCAGGCACATTTCGAAATCGTAGGAACATGTATGTTAAAAATGGTCACAAAATGACCCAAATAGAATTTCGAATAAATTGTTAGGCCTAAAAGGCGATATCCAGATTACAACATGTGACTTTGTAGCCTTCTAACGATAATAAAGTGACGAATGTTATAGCAAAAGACCAACCATGTCTAGGGCTTCATACCCATCGAAAAGCAACCAAAATCCAAAGTTACAATCAAGAATACCAAACAAAGATGGTCACAACCGACATTCTTACATTCAGGCCTTTGAAAGTCTCGACCCTCGGACATTTAGCACATAGCCCGTAAAATTGTTAATAACTGTCTTGAGGTCATCAAGTGTGTAAGGAGTTGAGTCCTTCTTGAAAATCTAATTTGAAAGACATACAAAACTTATCAATTTTAATACCATGTTTGGTAGAGCGAGTCTAACAACAAAGGGAAGTACAATTGTAGTATGTACTCACCGATTCAAAATTATTGTTCAATTTTGCGGAAGAGACAACTTGAAGTGCCGTCACCATTGTGAAATAGCCGCATTCCCAACAACTTTTTTGCTTCTTGTACTTTTCAAAACACATGTGAAAGTAGTAGTAAATAGTTGTAAGAAAGACCATTTTAAATCTATGGTGCACACATTGCTTGTGTATAAAATTTGGCATACCACGATTTGATGCAACCCGAAGACCGATTGACCGCTGGGATTGACAAACTCCAATGCTTGCTTAACTAACTCAACAATCGAAGGAATCGGTGGTAGGTGTAGAGAATCAATCCAGTACAGTTGTTTAGTTGTCTTGTTGATTGCAACCAAACGCCAATGTCCACTAATCCGATAAAAAATCGAAATAGAAGTTAAACAATGTAGCTAGTCATGAGAATGCAAATTTGAAATATCAAAGAAGCACTTACTTGTGGAGCAATGGCAACAAGAAGAACACTTTAGTAGGATCGCTAAGTCCAACCTTCAAGTAGGAGAGTCGTTCTTCATGAGAATGCACAATCTCTTGATTATGCTCGGGGCACAGAAAACCAATCCAAGGCCTACCACGACTTTGTGCTACACTATGCAAGAAACTTCATCCATGCCCAAAAAAAAAAAGGTTACATAATATGGAAGGTCGTGTAATATGTAACGGCGACACCAATACTAAAGTATAAATAACAAGAACACATACCATTGAAATAGCGACATTAGAGTCTCCGTTATCATGTCAAACCGCCACATGTCTTCAAAGTCCACCCAACACAAGGTAATCAATTTACCAACTCCAAAAATTGGTTTAGGACAAGGGAAGTCGTAGGTCCCTAATTGGTTGTGGTCGGCTATCCTCTCAAATAAGAGTCTAACGGAAGGGGGCATGTCATCAACGTCGGTCGGTTTTGGTTGGGTATTTGAATTCATTGCAAAGACACGTTTACCCTTGACTAGTGGCGGTGGGAAAAGATTGGTTGGCTCATCCTCACCTAAGCTCTCAACCCTAATCAACCTCCTAGGCCATAAGAGAAGTAACCCCTTTCTTCCCTTAAGCAATCGACATTAGGGATCGGGAATAGTCAAGAGTGCGTTTTCAAAGAAGATATCAAGCACAGAAACAACACCTAATCCCTCCGGCACATCTTTATGGTGATGTTTTTTAATTGACTCTTCAAAAATTCCATTTGCCACAACCATGGGGGGTTTTAATGAGCCCATCTCAACATAGAGTTTGCATGCATATGACCCCTACCAAAAGAAATGAAAAAAATGAACCTCTAGGTGCAGACTAGCAACAAGTTACGATAATAATACAACTTGTGATAACTATATATTGAAGGGATTATATATAGTACACAAAATGTAAAGAGTATGATTAATTTTAGAATACTAACCATTGATTCACGGGTTGAATGGGGCACACTTTCCTCGATGATTGGCTCAAAAGAATGATCGTATGGCACACCCTCATCCTCGGACTCGATCGGAGATGGTGATATAGGGTCATCAAGAATTGTCTTCTCAATAGGTGCTTTGGTTGTGGTTGGATCCCAATGCATTGTGAGGTCGTCGAGGTCCTTGGGTAAGTGTGTCCCATTTCTTTTAGCAACCATGTGCAAAGCAATGTCACGCTTACCTTGACAAGATTTCAGCTCCTTCACCTCCTCGTACAACATTTTGATCAAACTCTCGTTGGGCGGTTTTTACTTTGTATTCTTGTTCAAGAGATCTTGCTTCGACACATATGAGCCGCACGTCCTTATTCTCGCGGGATGCTCACCACGGCCAAAACTCTCACTTAGGATGTCATACCCCTTCTTGGATGGTACAAAGACCCCATTGTCATCCTTGTCTTTGTTTGACTCCTAGTAATTGCAACGGAAACAAGAAGAAGTTAGTGATATTCACTCAAGGAGTAACCTACATTTTCAATATGAATGCCACAATGTAAGCAATTAAACTAACAAGATCCGTTAAGAAGGTGGTCATTTCCTCCTTGTCTCCATATCCACCATCTTTCTTCTCTCTTGCCTTGAGGTAGAGCTCAAAGTTCTTAATCTCGTCCACACACATTGGTTGGGTCGTATCCCTTGCCTCAGCCTCCGGCATTCCCTCAACAATTTTTTCTTGGATTCTTCGTTCCCTATCGTCCCTCACGAATCTATCCACCGCTAATGGCATCCCGCCTCGACTCATTCTATGTGGCAATTTGTTGGCTTGGGCATTCTGGCTTTTTTTTGCATGCGTACCCTAAGATTGAACATCATGCCAAAAAAAGTTAAGTTGTATTCTTGTACATGACATGTCAACCAAATCAAAAAACATTGTGAAAATATTGAAATTGTGTTGTTTACTTACATCATCAAAATAGCCTTGTGCATACTTTTTGAAGAACTCCCAACTTTGTTGTGAAATGGTGGTGTATATGAGTCTAGGTTCCAAGTGCTTTTTCTCCCCAAAAACATAGTCTCGAGCTAGCATGGCTCGATAATTTCTTGCAATCTTCCCCAACCATTGTAGAGTTTTTTCTTGGAGAAGTTCCATGTTGGGTGCATCTATTAGAAATGGTCGCTAAATGATACAAAATCATAAATAAATATGGATTAGAGATATGATGCCATCATAATCAATATGTGTGTAGGATACTACTTACTAATACTCATAAAAATATGTATCTTTATTGCCACTAAATAAATTAATTAATTTACCGTGCACTCCCCGAAGAGCCTTTCTTTCATTGGACGAGGAACTAGACGCCAATCGTTGTACTTAATATCAATACGAGTTCTTGCCGTCTTGCCAACCCAACTTGCCCATTTGCTCCTTTCTTTCGAGGTTGGCTCACCACTCTCGTTGAATTCCAATGGTGTTAAAACACCTTTCTTCATCCTTCGCATAAGCTCGTGACAATAAATACGAGGGTGCAATTTATCTCCACCATCATCGTCGTTCATGGAAGCCCTAGTTCTTTTCACCGACTTCTTTACTTGCTTCTTCTTTTGGGAAGCCATGTGGTACCTTAGAATTGAGATAGACATAAGCATATGAGAACAAAACCAATGAATTAAGAATAAACTTGATGCACTACTGTAGGTGTAAAATATAGTAGACTACAATTAAGGTTATGCATTGTCTCCATTAATTCTCATTTATTAAGGTGTACCTATGGTTTGTATGAATTCACCATGTATTTAATGCTAGATTTAGGTGTAGGTTTAGACATTCAAGTTATTTAATTGTAAAAATCATACAAATTATACTTCAAAACTCAGATAAACTTGACCAAAAACTATAACAATAACATGAAGTTATTATATACTAATATGAAGTTGGAAATACTCAAATATACAAAACCCTAAATGCAAAGTAAAGAAAAATATATGGTAATGTGAAGAACATGACGACATGATACTTAGTGTAGCTAAATACAAAGTACAATGTAGCACATCGAGTCATTCTCGATTATTTAATTCTCAAAGATTTCATGACGAGATATGAAAGTTGAACTTACATTAGTAAAATTAGAAAATGGGAAATTATACACATACAAGCAACTAGAATCTCACCCACACAATAGATTGTTCTTGTTGAATGAAAATGATGTTTGAGCTTTTGATTTTGAGAGGAATATGGTTGAACTAGATCTATAGATTTGAGAGAAAAAAAAGTAGTGTTGAATAAAGTGGGTGATGAGGGTAGCGAAAAATGTGGGAAATAAAGGTGGGATTCCCGCATCATAATATATATACAAGTGCGTAAATTTTATCGAACATAGTTTTCGAGTTCGCAATGTACATTATTTAGGAAACAATCAAGTATCTTTAGATATCGAAACAAAAGGGTGTTAGTATTTTTTGATTAAAAAACTAATGTTTTGGCTCTAACATAGTTACTAAATCGTAACATAAGCGGAAAAAGGGATGAAATGAAATGCACAGTTTACAAACTCGAAAGAGTAAGAGTAATAAGTTTTATACTCCGGGTGGTTTGTCGGGTATTCCTCTGTTGAAATGCTGAATTTGGAAGATGTCATTTGACAGTTGAAAAGAACTCGAACAACGTGCTAAATTTCGAGTTTGCGAATTCGCAAAAGTCTTGCAAAATTCAGTTTACAATGTTACGAACTCGAAAAGGTAAGAGTATAAAGGTTTATACTCCGGGTGGTTTATCGGGTATTCCTCTGTTGAAATGATGAATTTGGAAGATGTCATTTGACACTCGGAACGAACTCGAAAAAAGTGCTAAATTTATGATTGCGACCTCGCAAAAGTGTAGCAAATTTCAATTTACCGTTTTCCGAGTTCGTAAGATTGAGTTAGTATAAGACAAAACCGGGTCAGCCTCAAAGTTATTCAGTACTCTCTGCAACAAAAAACCCCAAATCAAAACCAACAAAACCTAGATGTAATCCAAGGCATGGCCCGTACAAAGCAAGTCGCCGAAAGACGTGACTGTGATCGGGAAATGGTAGTTCCCACCGCTGCTGTCGCTCGCCGGCAGAAAGAGCCTGTCCTCCGGCACCCTGCTAGCCGGAAAACTAAAAACCTGGTGATTGACAAGGTTCCTGCTCGTGCTGCGGTGAGTCAATCCAAAGATTCAAGCGAGGAGGATGGTGGGTCAACGCTGGTGCACCGGAAGAGGAAAACACCCACAGTTGAAGGGAAGGGAAAGAAGAAGGTCACAGAGCCAGACACAGAGCCAGAGGAAGATGGAGAGGATTCAGAAGATGATGAAGAAAGCTCTGAAGGTGTAGAGGAAGGAGAAGATAGTGATCAAGGTGAAGATAGTGATGATGGAGAAGATAGTGATCCAGGAGAAGATAGCGAGCCAGACGATGAGGAGGAATCAGAAACTCCAGAAGAGAGTGAGGTTCAGGAGGAGCCTGTGAAGAATGTGAAGAAGGGCAAGGGAGCTAAGCGAGTGCCCCCCGATGATGAGTTGCTTTCTGCAGCTGTAAAGGCACCGAAGTATAGGAAACCAAAGCCGAGCAAGAAAGGAGATGAAGATTCCAGTGACTACTTCAGCCCCACCGCGGAGCAGCGATATATTAAGCACATCCGCGGGCCTCTAACCGTCACGAAGGTGCTTAAGGTTCGCTCCACTTCAGTAAAACCCTACTCTATGTGCTGGATTACTTTAAGGCGTCGTATTTAGATAAATTGATTACACTGGATGCTCCAGTATACCCAGACATGGTTAGCCAGTTTTATGCGAACTTAGGTAGAAATCCTAGTGAGAGTGAGGTTTCTAAGGTGCCTGGTGTCATCATTCCAGTGACAAAGTATAGTATAAATGCAGCTTTAGGAGTGCCGTGGAGTAGTTATCCTGCTTTGGTTGGGGAGAGTAGCGGTGTTGTTTATGATTGCTATTATGACCACTAGTGGCCTGATGTATCTGAAAAGCAACCCTTAGATCCTGCAGAATTAGGCTTGGAGTTCTTCCATGCAGAGCCTCCCACTAGTGATGGGGCCGGGAAGGCAGTGGAGTACGACATTGAGCATTTGTCGAGCGAGCACCGCATAGTATTTGAGTGGATTTGTGGGAATGTGCTGCCAACAGGTGGTCATGCTTGTGAGCCTATTATAGCCACATGTATGCCTTTTTACTACATTGTGCGGGGCTTGCTAGTAAATCCAGGGTACGCTATTGCTGAGTACATGAAGAAGTCGGCTAATCACGCTGCCAAGCAATTCCCATATGGCTCACTCATTACAAGGCTGATGAAGACTCAAGACTTTGTCCCTGTCGATGCCCTGATCAGGAATCAACTGTATGACAAGAAATGGGTCCAACACTTTCATCTAGAACTTGACCTTGTTACAAATAAGTACAAGAAGAAGCCAGTGGGAAATGGCGTCGTTGCTAGAGTTGCCAAAAGGAAGAGGGACGCCGAAGACGGAGGTGCTCCATCAATCCCTGAGCGTAAGTATCATGTTTAGGTTTCTTATAATTTTTGACTTGATGATGTAGAATATACCAACTTTAACTATGTTCTTTGCAGGCATGAAATTGAAAAAAATGATGGGCAAATTGATGCGGATGTAGGAATGCTTTGATGATCAGTTGGAGAAGCAAGAGGCGGAGCTCGAAGAGGTTGTAAAAATGCAGGATAAGATTATCGAGGATTTCAAGCTTGATATCGTGTTGTCCCCTGGTCCGGAGCCAGACTTTGGTAGTCTACCGGAGTCTAGCGACGATGATGAGCCACTTGTCAACCAGAACACACCGTACACTGCAGAACAGGAGAAGGATGGTGGTGCGGGTGGTGATGAAGCTGGTGGCGCTAATGATGATGGTGTGGCTGAACAAGGCAGCACATCGGGGCCAGAACCGAAAGAGAAGGGAATGGATGAAATTCCAGCAAACATGTGTGTGTGAATATGAATATTCATTTGAAACAATTATTTGATGTAGGGTGTGCATTCTACATTTGTCGTTCCATGTGTGGATTTGTTTTTTCAGATTATTTAAATTGCAAGTTTCTTGAACAAGAAGTGGTGTTTTATTTTAACATCTGCTCCACTTTTGTTTTATCTGTATGGTTGCTTCCTTCTTTTTTAAAATGAGATACAACTGAGAAACACAAACAAGTAAATGTAAGTGTTTTACGAACTCGGAAATTACGTGGATTTCACTAGTTCAAGTATGTTTTCGATTAGAAAGAAAAACGTTACAAAAGTTCCGAGTTCGAAAATGGAGCTCATAAACCATAACCCTAAACCTGTAAAAACCCACAGACCTAAACCCTAGACCCATGTTCCTGAACCCTAAACCCACATACCTGAACCCTAAACCCAAAAAGCATCGAACTGTTAAAAGTGAGTGATTTTCAGATTTATGAAGTGCAAAGATTGACATAGTGGATCGATATCACAGTTAGACTAAATATAATAACTTGAGTGAGATACCAAAATCATCGATATATATTTGCATAACACACTATCTATAACTAGTGTCGATAAGCACGAGTTATAGCAAAAAAAATTGTCAATGTTTGTGATAATAGTGTACATCAGCCATTCGGTCACATAATATATGAGATCAATCAATATATGTGTAATAAATAAAGATCGATATAGTTCAGACACATTATATATGTGGATTATGTTGGGTACAATACTCAGAGTACATGGAGTAAACAAGCATGTAACTTTGTGTCAAACAGAAGAAGAAGCACGATGATGATACTTGTATTTATTAATAAACAATCAAATGACAACTAATTTTCCGATCCATATATATATTTGTTTTTTATTGAAATATACAAACTATACAAGTATGCAGTACATTCTGAATGTGTATTCAGAAGTACTGATGTCTTGGTACTATATATTTTTCTTATAAAATACTATAATTGAAAGTAGTTTTAATTTATTATAGAAATACTTCAAACAACTATATCCATTAACCCGCTAATCATGGAAATATTATATAAACTCAGACAACATTGAGGATAAATAAAAATTTAGTATACAAATAAATTCGGTAACAGAATAAAAAGTCCCGGCTATGATATTTGTAGAGAGCGTTAATTTATTTTCACTATTCAAATGCATTTACATTTTTGTCGTTAATTAATTTTGTCAAGTAATATTTTATAATTATTAATAATTAATTGTATTTCTTGGCTTTAATATGGAATATTACGATTTCGAAAACTGTTTGAAATATGCAAAGTTCCGCCATCGTAAAGTCAATTTTATCCAGCCATGGTAGTTATACTTACGAATTGTAATAAATTCGAGGTATATAGTTTTGAATTCGTAAATAGTTAGAGTGTACTCTGCATAACAGTTTTGATTTCGTAAGAATAAAACTATAAAAGAAAAAAAACCCGCTTTGACAGTCCATATTCCCAATTCGGGCAAACTAAAGATGACAGAAGACCAAAAATCCCAAATCTCAAAACCCTAACCCCCAAGTTAGCAACCCCATCACTCCCGCATCAAGTTCGAGTTCGACAAAATGGCGCCAAGCACAACCAACGTCATCAGCAAGCGTCCTAAAAATCCATTCAAGAGGAAGCTCATGGTGAGGAGAGGCAAGCAAGGGTACAATCCTAAACTGTTTTTCAATAAAGAATGTCATGACAAGTATGTTAGGTACTATCTAGAGGGAAAGATGTTAGAGCCATATGCTGTAGATCCTAACAAGGTAGAAGAGTTAGGGTTTGGTGAGATGGTTGGTTTGATGAATATCCAGAAAGTGGGGGAATTGATGGTTAATGATGCCCCAGCCTATCTTCATTAAAGCTGCCAGTTTTATGCTAATTTGACAGAGTTAGATGGGTCGGTGTATAAGACAATGGTGAATGGGGAAGAATTCCAGCTAAGTTGGTGGTCGTTGAATGAGTTAATAGGTTGCGAGTATAGGACAGCTGCTGACATAGACAACAGCAACGGGGATGCCCCTCTGAACGTGTACAACGCCAATGGTTGGGAAGGTCCTTGATTTTCACTTCCAGGTGGTTTGGATAGGCCTGCATATGCGTCGGCTTACTTTGGGAGACCTCCCAATGATAAGGAAGCTGCCCATTCGTACAATCTGAAATGCATGACTCCATCGCATCGGATTTTGTATGATTTTGTGCATCGCATTCTTGTACCATCTGCCAAGAATGTCACTGAGCCGACAAGCACCACAGCTATAATGTTCTACTATGTGGTTCTCGGTAGGAAAATCAACCCTGGCTACACTATCATCCACCACATGGTCAATCAGATGGGGATGACTAAGCCCTACTGGAACATACCATACGGAGGCATCAACACGAAGTTCCTGCTGCAGCAGAAGCCTGGCTTTGTATTCCAGAGCACCCCTGTCCCCCTGTCCCCTGCCGACACTACACCGCCCGGTATTTTCAAAATAGAGGATATGACTTGGTTGATGGTAGGTGGATCCAGAAACAGTTAACTGCGAAAAACAAGCGCGCGAAGGGAAATGCAGGTACAACCAATACATTTTTCACTTGTTGGTTCATTTTTTTTAAATCGTGTCAACATATTATCGCAACTAATTTATCGATGTTGGATACGTAGTGATGACAGATGAGGAGATGTACTCCATGGCTGGACGCATGTATAGTACTATGAAGGACAGGACAAGCCGCGTGATTGGTACAAGGAAGAAAGTGCATCATGCCAAGAAGAAACTCTTAGCTATGGAGCGTGCTTTGGCAAACTGTGGCTTTGATCTTGATTTCCAATGAAGACCGGTTATAGGCGCCATTTAATTCTTACTAAGTAGTGCCGCATACAGTTTCATTAGCTTTTGTTTTTGGCCACTTGTTAGGCACTAGCCTTGTTGCTAGGTTTATTTCGCACTCTTTTGAAACTCGCGCGAAATTTGACAAAAGTTGTATGAAACTGTGTATCGGAATTTCTTAATTAATGTGAAATCCTTAACCAAACAGTAATTGTTCTTCATTTCCAGTCTTTCAATCACTTCAGATCCTTACAATATCAACAGCATGCTTCTTCATTGTGTTTTATTAGGTTTTCATATGAATGTGTATTACTTTCAAAATCGTAAAATATGTGCAATTCATATATTTACGAAATCGAACATACCTGCTTCCATCAACTTTCACTTCTTCTCAAACGGGTGGATAATAGAGGATTTCTCTGTTCAAACAAGCAATTCCGAAAACTCAAAGCCAATTCTTTCGAGCTCGAAAACTATGTGCATTTCTTTTAGTTTCGATATCGGAAACGCCTGCATCCATCCACCTTCACTTCTTATAATCCGGGTGGATATTAGAGGGTTTCTCTGTTCAATCAACACTTTCAAAAAAAGTAACGGCTACTTCTTACGAGTTCGAAAAATATGGCCTCCACAATCTTTCGACGTCGTAATCTTTCTATGTGTGACTTTCCCAATTCGCTTAATAGATAGTGGATGTCACTGTCCAGTAAACCCAAAAATAAAGACAATAAAATGGGTGTTTACGACATCGCAAATATGCAACAAGTACATACTTACGAAATCGAAAGAATGTAAAAATTGTTTATTTTTGGTATTCAAGTTCGCTAGTCTATGGCAAAATGTACATAACACATTTAAAAAACCCTAACATGTAAATGATAGGGTATACCGATTCACAATAACACATTTTCAGTTCCAGAGTACTTAAACAAATCGAGGTAGAGCAAACTAATCGAATCATTTGACAGCCTTCTTCTTTCTTTTCACTTTAACCTTTCTTCCCTTACGCGAATTCCCTTTAGCATCAATCCAGACACCCTCTTCATGGTCGAGACGACTTTGAAATCGCTTCAAAATTGCCCTAGTCTCAGACAAGCTAAAACTCTCGCAAAATTCTCCTAAAGGGATATCTTGTAAATCATGCATTTCTACGTCCTCGTGCTTCTCTCCGACAAAAGTTTTCTTCCCCTTTAATACCACTTCTAGACCGCGACTTGCCAAGTCGGGGACGTAAAAAACCTGATCCCCTTGTGTAGCCAGTATGAATGGGTCCCCTCTACACGCCAGCCCTTTCCTATTCACTATGGTCATGCACAATGACTTATCGATCGTCACGGCGTCTGGCTGAACCCAGTCGCACTTAAAAACAACAACTTGTAAACCAATGTAATTCAGTTCCCAGATATCAGTAATGGTCCCGTAGTGTCTGTTATTCTTATAGGATGCACTACCACCATCCACATTATGCAAAACCAATTCATTTGACATGACTGAGATCTCACTGTTCTGAGATATTCCTTTATTGTCGTGTGCCTTTGTGCCAAACGTGTAACCATGTACATCGTAACCTGTGAAAGAAACAACAGCTTGCTGTGGTCTCGTTGCCAACCATTTCACGCTCTCCGGGTGGTCACCAGTTATCACATGCTCTGCAAGCCAATCACTAAATCTCCTTAAATGTTCCTCTACAACCAGCTCCTCTTTCCAACTAACATGCAACTCCTCGATCTCAGCCATATGTGTGGCAATGTAAGGGGTCACATCAGAGTGATTGCGTAACACATACAAGTGTGCAATACTCAAATCATCAGCAGTAGGATTTACCAGCTTACCTCTATTCAACCCGTGCCCGTCGTTCCGGTCGGTATGTCGCCCGTGTGGAATACCAACCGTATCCACTTCACTCAGGAAAGCCATGCAAAATTCTATTGATTCCTCTGTGACATACCGCTGCACTATGCTAGCGTCAGGTCGGTACCTATTCTTCACGAAGCATTTGAAAATCTTCATATACCTTTTGAAAGGATACATCCACCTTAAAAATACGGGACCACACAACTTAACCTCACGAACCAAATGGACTATCAAATGGACCATAATATCAAAAAAGGAGGGCGGAAAATACATCTCTAGCCTGCAAAGAACGTCAACCACCATCTCTTGAAGTTTTTCAAGCTTGCTACGGCTAATAGCCTTGCGACATATGCCTTTAAAAAAAGTCTTAAACGAGAGATACAACTATGCACATGGGAGGGCAAACTTGCACGGAGTGCAAGAACAATCAACTCTTGCATCAAATTATGACAATCATGCAATTTAAGACCAGCAATTTTGCAGTCATCAACACTTACACATTTTCCTATATTTGATGCATATGTCGAAGGAACCTTCACATCCTTCAAAAACTGGCAAAACCTAGTCTTCTCAACATCAGACATCGTGTAGCACGCTGGAGGTAAAAAAAATTTCCCATCCATTTCTACTGGTGAAATTGACTCCCTTAAACCCATTCTGCTCAAATCTTTTCTATCTTCAAACCATCTTTCGATATACCTGGAATATCAAGAAAGGTTCCAATAAGACTATCACAAACATTCTTTTCAATGTGCATAACATCCAGGCAATGTCGCATCCCCAAATACTCCCAATATTGTAATTCAAAGAAAATACTACACTTTTTCCACGGTCCACATACCTTGCCCTTTTTACGATTCTTGCCAAAGTCATTGTCCATGTCCCTCACTTTTTCTAATATCTCTGCTCCTAATATTGGTACAGGCTCCACCCTGGATTCTTCCTTTCCATTAAACCATTTCTTTGCTTTTCTCAGTGTACTATCCTTGCCTACATTATCAGAATTCTTAAGCTCTTCCATTGTTCTACCATTACCATTCTCACCCTCAACCCCTACCTCCCCATGCCATACCCAAATTTTATAACTCTTATCGAAACCACGCATAATCAAGTGACCCCTCACAGTTGCAACACCTAAATTAGCATCGTTCATGCAGTTTCTGCAAGGACACCTAATTCCGGAATTATTTTCACCTCTCGCATGTTCGATGGCTATCTCAATGAAATTTTCAACTAACCTGCGGTATTCAAGACTAGTTCGCACATCCTCTTCAATTATACGAGCACGATTCATAAATCTAACTGTTCAATAATGCACAATCGATACCACCTAAACAAAACAAGAAATCAAATTTGCCCCATCAGTCCCATGCACATAATCACATCAATTCACGCACATATACCGGCAAATTATTGTTAACCAACTCTTAACAAGTATCCCATTCATCTAAACATCACACTAGTGCACAAGCATATGCTTCTCGGCACCATTTTCACGGCGTTTTGGTCAGATTTTGGCGGAACCGCCGAGTAACTAGGTTACGAACTCGTAACCTGCCATTCGCCTAGGGCAAAAATAAAAAACACGGCGTTTCACAATTAAAACACGGCGTTTTCCAAAGTGTATTAAAAATGTCAATATTAGGTGAACTCTGAACCGTGTTCGCTGACATGCGTGTTGGGTGACGAATTCGCCAGCAGTACCCGCCTGAAATAAGAAAAGTTGTTCTCCCATACATGCTAAGACGCATTGTAGTTGCGAAATCGCCCTTTCTTGACGCCAGTAGGCGTTACTGAAGAAGCGAGTTCGCTTGTAGTTATGACCCGAGGCATTTCAGGTTACGATATCGTTTGTATTTAAATGTAGCGGGCGAATAAGGAAGCGAATTCGTAACAGTGTCGTAGCTGGGTGTATAAAAGCTGATTTTTTGCGGGAATGAAAATAAAAGAAGTAGGTAAAAGGACTCTCCTTTTGTTTTGTCTCAAGTTTTGCTCACATTTTCAGGCCTTGATTTTGCCCAAGAACACAAAGGTATGAGGTTTTGATTTTTTTGTTGATTGGTTGTGGAATGGGCAAACTGTTTTTGATTAGTGTGTGTGCTTGTTTATATGGATTTGTAGAGTTGTTAGGGTGCTAAATTTTTGGAATGTTTGAGTGATTGTAGCAAAAACGTTGTTGATAGTATCTTGTTAAGCATGGGTCGTAGTGAAATCATGTTGGAGAAGCAGCGTCTCTCACAAGGTTATACGGATTTGATTGAAGAGTTTATTGATGTTGGTTGGAAGGATTGTGTAGAAAAGAGAATGGGTGGGCTAAGATGTCCTTGCATAGATTGCCTTAACAACGCGATTTATGAGAATGTAGACGTTGTGCGCGAACTTTTGGTTTGTAGAGGTTTTGATCCTACTTATACAACATGGGTTTGGCATGGAGAAGGTGCAAGTCATAATGATGCAGAGTTTGATGTTAAGCTTGGGGCAGATGGATTGCGTTATGATGGTTGTCTTGATGAAATGGCGGAAGACGTGGCAATGGATTGGGTAGGAAAGCCGAGCATGTTAGCGGCGATGTATAATGATAAAAAGACACCATTGTACAAGGGTTGCAAACATTCCTTTCTTGGTTCTACGTTGTTGTTGATGAATTTAAAGACGCGCCATGGAATATCTGACAAGGGGATGATTGAATTGTTAGAGTTGGTGAAAGAGTTGCTACCCACTGACAACTTGTGTCCTGATCGAGTATATGCTGCTAAGAAGATATTACGTCCTATGGGAATGGAGATGCAGAAGATTCATGCATGCCCTAACGATTGTTTGTTGTACAGGGGAGATGACAAGGACAGAGATACATGCCTAGTCTGCAATGAACCTCGGTACAAGTCAAAGGTGGGGACCGTAGAGGTATGCGGCGAGAGTGTGACGCCGTCTAGATGTAAAACGCCAGCTAATGTAGTGTATTACCTTCCGCTGGTTCCTCGACTGAAGAGGTTGTTTGCAAATCCTGAGGATGCAAAGTTGCTAACATGGCATGCAGATAGGGCTAGGGAGGACGATGACATTATTTCACATGCCTCCGATGGAGATCAGTGGAAGAAAATGGATGAGCGGTACCCTGAATTTGCTGCTGAGCCCAGGAATGTGAGGCTAGGCTTATCCACTGATGGCATGAACCCCTTTGGTAACATGTCTAGCACTTATAGTTCTTGGCCAGTTATGGTTGTGATTTACAATCTGTCATCGTGGTTGATGATGAAACGTAAGTATGTGTTATTGTTCATGATGATATCTGGTCCTAAGCAACCGGGTAACGATATTGACGTGTACCTAGCGCCTTTGATCGAAGATTTGCAGAAGTTATTCGATATGGGTGTCCGGATACCTGATGACAGTCAAGGTGATGAGAAGTTTAAACTGCAAGGAATGTTGTTGTGGAGTATAAATGACTTTCCTGCATTAGGTAACTTGGGCGGTTATTCAGTGAAAGGTCACTTTGCATGTCCCATATGTGAGAGCAAGACTAGTTATTGTCAATTGAAACACGGTGGTAAGCCGGTGTATCTCGGGCACAGAAGATTTCTTCCGACGGGACATCCTTGGAGGCGAGCAAAGAATTGGTTCAACGGAAGAGAAGAGCATGATCCCTCCCCAATCCCTTTAACTGGAGAGGAGGTTCTAGAAAAGGTTACTGGGATGGATCATGAATTTGGTAAGGGAAAGAAGGAGAAGGCGTCGAATAGCAGTTGGAAGAAGTGTTCGATCTTCTTCAAACTAGATTACTGGAAGCATTTGGACGTACGTCACTGTCTCGATGTGATGCATATTGAGAAGAACGTATGTGAAGCACTTGTAGGTACGCTGATGAATACCCCTGGAAAGACAAAGGATGGCTTAAAAGCGCGGAAAGATCTTGTACAACTTGGTATCCGATCGTCTCTAGCCCCTGTAGAGGAAAAAGGTAAATCTTATTTACCTCCAGCTTGTTACACTATGTCGACCGAGGAGAAGAAGCGTTACTGTAATGCTTTGAAGTCTGTTAAGGTTCCAACAGGTTACTCTTCGAACATCCGTAATTGTGTTAATACCAAAGAACTGAAACTAGCGGGATTGAAGTCACACGACTGTCATAATCTTATGCAGGAGCTGAATATAATCGCTCTATGAGGATCATTGCCTCGTCACGTGAGGAAGGCGATATCGAAGCTATGTTACTTTTTTAAGTGCATATGTCGTAAGCGAGTGAGCAGGCAGAAGCTGGATGAGTTCCAGGAAATGGTGGTGAAAGTTTTGTGTAGGATGGAGATGTACTTTCCCCCGGCCTTTTTTGACATAATGATCCACGTGATTGTCCATTTGGTAAGGGAGGTAAAATTATGTGGCCCAGTTTACTTGAGATGGATGTATCCATTTGAGCGGTACATGTCGATTTTTAAGCATTTCATGAAGAACAGATATAGGCTTTATGCTAGTATAGTTCAACGTTATGTCGCAGAAGAGGTTATTGAGTTCTGTACCAACTATATGAAAGATGTTTCCGCAGTGGGGATCCCAAATGCTAGGCACGATGGTAGAGTGGACGGGCACGGGCTCAAGCATCATAGTTTGTTTAGTCTTACCGCCGCCGACATAGATGCTGTCCATTTATATATCCTCAGAAACCACGAGGCGGTGACCCCTTATGTTGACATACACATGGATCATATTAGAGTGTCAAATGCATGGACTGTCGGTGATGTGAGGATCCTAGAAAAGCATTGTGCCAATTTTGTTCGATGGCTGCAAGCTCACATTCAGCAAGGGGACCATCCTGATATTGTCAAACTGTTATGTAGAAGACCCCTCGGCACTATTTTCTCTTTTGGTGGGTACGACATAAACGGTTATACTTTTGGAACCAAATGGTCGGATGAGAGGTCAACTAACCAAAACAGTGGTGTGGTAATACCAGGTGAGGCCACAGTTCATGGATGCGAAACATAGTACGGGACGATCACCGACATTTGGGAGATTGACTTTATCAGTGCCACAATTCCAGTGTTCAAGTGTGAGTGGGTGAAGGAATGTGGCGGGGTGCGGAAAGAGGATTATGGCACAATCCTGGTGAATCGCAGTGTTCTTGGCTCTGAAGGTGATTCGTTTATCATGGCGTCTCAGGCGCACCAGGTGTTTTATGTGACGGATCCACAGGATAACCGGTGGGAGATTGTGGTGAATGGTAAGCAGACGCTTCTTCACAACAGCAATGACGAGGATCGCAGCTTTGGTACAGATATCGGGGACCTTCTGGGTTTAGAGCCTAACGAAACCTTAACTGAAGACGAGGTGAGTTTGAAAAGGTATTTTGCGCGATCACACGGAGGGCATTTGGATCACCGATGCTGGAAAACCAACGAAGCGAAAGAGGAATCAACCAAAGAATATGTAACCGTTAGTATGTAATGGGAAAAACCTTAAGTTTTCAGCATATACATTTGGTATGGACTGAATTAGTATTCATGTATGCTTGAAACGTGTTTTACTCATAGTATAGGCGGAAATAAAGACGACTTCTCTTGTACAAATCGCATGTAAGCTTTACTAGAAGCGAAATCGTATCTGTCTTCGCCAACCTTGAAACTACGTCGTTTTTGTAGTTTTACTTTATGCATTGGCATTTAGGTGGTGGCGGTTCCGTAAACCGTTTCGCCTGTTACTGGCGAGTTTGCTTCTTGAGTCGTCTGTTAGACTCTGTTGAAACAGGCGAGATTAGAAGCGAACTCGCTTCAGTTAAAACACCACAAGAGAATTTGGTTCCGAGTTCGTTTTCGATTTACATAAATAGTATTTTAGTACTAGCAACACTATAAAAGACTATATCAACACTGGTTTAACACATGAACAATTGTATGTAATTTATATCAAATTTAAACCATAAGCGCATATGAACTGTAAGCACAAAGTTTTTGGATAATGCAATCAAAACGAAAACATCTTTCAATTGTAGCAATACATTTTGAAAAAACGTCCCTAGACTACATCCACATGTCTAGGAAGAGTTGTCTCCGCCTGTCTGGTCTTCATTGTTAGGAGTGGCTGCCGGAGGATTTTTTCGGGCATATGCTCTTAGAAAACCACGAAGAAAGTGGTTGTTCTTCCACCCCGTCTTGTGGAGATTAGCAAGCTCTGTCCTCATCGTGAAGTTCGACTCCTCAAGCCCCTTATAATATGCTTCCGCACTCACTAGTAAATGGAGGACATTGAAATTGTTAAATTTAGATATAGAACACAATATAATGGAATTTAAATAAAATTTGTATCCCCTTACCTCCGATTTGCTCAGGTTCTGGCTCCACGGCCTTGTCTCCGTTTGGCTGCCAAGTCCCCCCAACCAATGACCACTTTTTCTTCTCAAAGTATTCCTTGGTGTAGTACTCACACGGCTTGGCGGTGTTGGAGAATTTCAACTTCGGATGCTTGGACCGGAGGAACATTGTTATGAAGTTTGCGTAGGGAAACTTCTTAGCCACCGTATAGTTCTCAACCACGCTATCCTTCATGTGATGAAACATGGTGTACCCGAGGTTTATCATCACTTCCGAGGCCAACAAGTAGTAAGTCACCAAAGTGGTGAAGTTTGGCTCTTGGAGGTAACCCCCTTTGGGCACAATATTGGTAGCCACCATCTCATACAATATCCTTCGCTCGGGTGTAAACTGTCCCAGCTTGTACTCCTCTGGCCTTCCAAGCGGACCTAACTGGCGCCCGAAGTGCTCCAACCCCAACTTCAGCAAATTCGCGGCTGGAAAGATCGACTCACTTGGCCAGTCACCCCTTGTGTAAAGGTCCACTGGTTCATCATCGTCCTCGTACTTGATTTTGAGGGCTGCATTGAACAGTTCAGGACTTACTTCAAACTCCTTCTTGTTGACCTTGGTCTTCCACCTGTCGGAATTTAGCGTAGAACTGCATTGTCTCCTCTAGATAACCCGGGTCCTTCACCTTCATCAATGTGTCCGCACCCGAATAATCTAGCAAGCCCCACACCCGAACTGCATTGCCAACATATTGTGACTTTTTACCTATAAATGTTATTTGTCAAATAATTAAATATATCTATTTTATGTTGTTCATTTTAATATAACTTTTCTCTTCGAATCATAGTGTGGGAGATTTTACGTAATTGTCAAACTTCCCCGTACAATAATTGTTAGATGAATGCTTACGTTATATTAGTGTAGATATATACAATATTTTTTCTTGAATCTGACACATCATCAATCCAAGTTTAGTGTACACCGTCGAATTGAGAGGGAAGGTTATCCATGTAAGGTTTCCCCCGTAATGTTCTAAACTCAAAATGTCCAATCAAGTGCTTAGCAAGAGACATCAATTACTTGCATTTCTATTCCAATCATGTATTTAGCTATAAAGATAATAATCTATTCTACTAAATAGTACTATGTCTAGTGCGCGCATAGTAGAAATTAGCCATTGAGTAAGGCTCTCACCTCAATATACATGCAGATCACAATTGATATTTTCGATAAATACAACTCGTGTCATTTACTTGGCTGTGTCTCATATGAAGAAAAAGTATTTCAGATGAAACTTAAGTATGCTGAGTTAAAAATGTTGAACTGAACAGAATGATGTTGAAAAATATCAAAATATCAATGAATAAACTGTTAAACTGAATTGAATTGAAGTGAAAAATATCAAATTATTAAAAATGATCAGAATAAATTAAATTATATTAAAATGTCAATAAGTATCAAATATGTGCATGAAAGTCCAACCAAAAAAAATTATTTCAAAACATTTGAAATCGACTAAGCATTTGAAATGGACTATATATTATTAAGAATATTTAACTTTCACTCAAGCATTTGAAATCGACTAAGCATTTGAAATAGACTTCATTATCATGAATATAACCTTCACTCAAACATTTTAAATTGACTACATATTATTATGAACATAACCTTTCACTCAATAAATACATACTTATATTCAGTATAATTATTCAAAATCATATTTTAAGCCAGCCATGAAAAATACATGCATAATTTTTAACGTGAATTTTACTTCCCACTATATAAATCATAAATCTTCACATGAATCCTCAATTGTTTTATTACTATCTCTAGTTCACTAGATTTGACACAGTTAATCAGAAATCCTATTTGACGGTAATTTTAACCATCAAAAATTTTTGTAACGTACATTAAAAAATTTATAATATTGATATTTGAAAAATACATTTTTAAAATACTCCAAAAATATATTATACGATAATATTACTACTCAAATAATATTTCAAATTTGCGATCAAAATTACAACAAAAATTATAATAAATAATAAAGTCTCACACATAATACTGTTCATATTTTTCAAAGATAAAAAGTTTATCCATTTACTATGTGACAGTAAATGTTTCATAAAGGCTGGAATTTTACTCAACAAATCAATTCGTAATATTTATCAGTGTGTTAGAAAAAAGTTACATCTCATCAAGAATCCATCAATTAATTTTTCCGTCACTTTCTAGTTTCTATAAATGGAAAGATTTACCCCTCACGTTTTTGCCTCACCATAATTTTACCTCTGTGGTAACTTAATGCTAAAGTTCCATTAATTATTCATTGAGAAAATCTCCTGAAAGTCCAACTTTCCTGACTTTCCATTAGAGTTTTTATACGTTTTAACTTATACAGTGTATCTTTTAATTTGAATGATAAAATTTGTTATATGAATTTTATTAATATTTTAATGTAAATTCATGAATTTTTGCATTAAAACATGTTTTATTATATGTTCACTTTGATACTATCGATATTTTAACACAAAATAGTATCACTTAACTTTAAATATATAGTGGTAGTTCCATAACACTTAGGAAAGTCGGACTTTATAGAGATTTTGCATTATTCATTGATCAATCATATGTCGTTCTTGATCTCATATCTTATCTACACTAATAAAATATTATCCTCTTCCGTCATAAACAATTATAAGTACATGACAAAACTTGAATATTGAAACCATCAAAACAGAGAAAGAAAGAAAAATGGTTGCTTTTCAACTCTATTCCGGTCTCATCATCTTCACTTTCATTGCCGGCGGCGGTGGTGTTTCTGCCCATAACTTTCCGGCGACCCCTCTCTTCATATTTGGCGATTCACTGTATGATCCTGGAAACAATAATTACATAAACACCACACAAGATTTCAGGGCAAATTTTCTTCCCTATGGACAAACCTTCTTCCAATTTGCCACCGGAAGATTTTCCGACGGCCGGTTGATCACCGATTTCATCGGTGAGTATCTGATCTATATATTAAACACTTTTTCTCCCTACGTTTTTTTCCAATTAAGTAAGCTTTTCTTTGCAGCTAAGTACGCAAATCTGCCATTAATCCCACCTTACTTTATGAGTAGCTACCGTCAGTTTGGCTACGGCGTAAACTTCGCTTCCGGCGGCGGCGGAGCTCTGGTCGAAACCCACCAAGGACTGGTATGCTTGGGCTGGGCCAGTTTTGGCTACGACTTATTTTAAAATAATTCAATACAGATTCAGTTCATTTTTAATTAATTATGTTTCGATAAAGTTTAGTTTATAGTAGTTAACTTTTTTAATACATTTTAGTTCAGAAAAAATAATAAGTTGGAAGAATAGACCTCAAATATGAAATTATTTTGAAAATTACACTTTATATATTACATTTTGACCAATTTACTAAATAATTCTAAAATATAATGACCAATGCCCATATTCGACTTATTTTTCAGTTTTTCTCATTTAGTTCAGTTAAGTTTAATTCAATACTTGCATATATTGTTGAATGCAGGCGATAGATTTGAATCAGCAGTTGATCTATTTTAAGGATGTGGAGGATCAACTAAGAAAATACATAGGTGACAAAGAGACATCTAAATTACTTGGAAATGCAGTCTACATGTTTAGTATTGGAGGCAACGATTTGCTAGCTCCAAATCCTATATTTTCCAACTTATCCTCACAAGACTACATTCAATTGATTGTCGGGAATTTCACTTCCGTTCTTAAGGTACATACACTAATCAACTTCTGATAATTAATTGAATCGAAGATTTAGAGATGTGGAGAAAATATATATCAATTTTGCATGACTGAAATACTTTTATTTTAGTATTATTGGTATAGGCTATACCTAAGAGCCTAAATTATATAATATACATTTGTTGGCAAAGTGTTGCGTGAGAAAATCTAGAATTTAAGCATAAACCATTAGCCAATGATAGGATGAAGTTATCTTATAAATTTTCTAATACTTCAAGGATAATAATGAAATTATTGGTAAATTAATTTCCACCGGCAGTGGAAACAGTGCGATTTTGGGTACGAGGTTTATGCCAAAATTGACTAGGTTTCAGCAACAAATAAATGAAATTGTGAAATTAAAAAAAATGTTTTTTAACCCCATAACTATGTAAAATGAATTTATATTGACCCAAATGTTATATGTTGTGGGTAATTTATGGTCTTGCAAATATGGAGCTTTATAAAAAGTAAAATAGTCCTGTAAAAATTAATCCAACAACATTTTAAGAATTACTGGAAAATTAATCAATTCATTTTGGCATAAAACTTTTATACAATTCATTTTATTTCAGTTCATTTTAATATAACTTTACTACTCTTGCCAATTCTGTCACTTGATTTTAATCAATTATTAATTTCTACATGTTATATATGAATAGGAAGTATACAAGATAGGAGGGAGAAAATTTGGGTTTGTTAACCTACTGCCTCTAGACACCGTACCGTACGTTAGGGCTCACCCTATCGAAGAGACCAGTTTGGCGGATCAATACAACGATGCACTTTCTATTGAATTCAAGAAATTAGAGAAGCAACTCAATGGTTTCATATACTCCAAATTTGATATCCACAATGCTGCTCTTGAGAGGATCCAAAATCCCTCCAAATATGGTATATTATTATACTTTTCAAACATTTTATTACTTTAATTTATCTACCCTTATCAAATCAACTTTAGACTGAACTGAATTAAATTAGATTGATTTATTTATAAGTTCAAGAGACGGATCGAGTCTGAATCAAATTAGGATCGGCATTTCAGCCAAATTTGAATTAAAGTTTTCTCTAACGTTCATGTTGAAATTTTAGGATTCAAGGATGTGGAAAATGGATGTTGTGGTAGTGGAATTTACCGTGGAACTTATACATGTGGTGGTAAAAGAGGGGAGCGTGAATACGATCTGTGCGAAAATGTAGCAGATAATTTCTATTTTGATTCTTATCATCCGTCTGAGAAAGCGTATCAGCAGCTTGCCGAGTTGTACTGGGATGGGCCACCAAAATTTACTAGCCCATATACTCTCAAGGCCCTATTCGAGTATAAGAGATGGAATCCAACCCATTAACCTTTATAAGAAGAATAAGAATTTGCTCCATGCAATTAATTGTATTATTGTGAGGAACAATCATTTAACAATAAGATAAGGAGGAAGTATGTATTTTAAATAGTATTTGAATCAATAAAATCTAATAAATTGTCTTTTGAGTAGTTTGTTTGACAATAAAAAGTGTTGAGTTTATTAAAATGTGAAAGAAAACCTGAAAATCTTCACAAACATCGATAAAAGTTGGGGTGGGCACTTAATAACATATTTGATATCATATATTATTGAACATGCATTAGCTCATAGAATTAGATTATGTACAATAGATATGCCTAATTTCATGCACGATCTTTGAGAAGAACACGTGAGATTTATGCAAAAACGGAGCCTGTGTCTCTTGGATCGATATTGCAACACTCCGAGGGTTGTTTTCGTTGAAAGGAATCGACTTTACGGCCAAATTCAGGATGATTTGGTGAGGAACTTGAATTTTATTTTGCTGAGAAATAACCACGCTCCCGGACAAGTTCTCTCAGAATTTGAATTAACAATCAGTTTTCAGGCCAGATTCCTGGTAGTCTGTGGACATCACCTAAGTGATAACTCATTTACAGGAAAGAAATTGGTGGATCCGATGATTTCGCGAGGGCGAGAGCGACGCTCAGGTGCTAGGTCATTGTTACACAATCTAAAAATATCATACAAGGTTATGTAATTACTCTGGGTTTATTGATTTCTTTCTAAATTAAAATAGTTGAACTAAATAAACTCAACTAATAAACTCAAACGAAACAAGACTAAATACATAATATAATCTAATTATAGTGGCATATTTAACCCAAATTTTAAGTACACACTTTCAAAGTACAGTTTAAACTTTTTATCAACATTATTAAATATATATAATGTTGCTATGAGCATTAGCACATGAACAATATATGTTATCAATATCCTGCAGTTTCTTCATATTCCTGTCATAGTATTTGAGGAAGAAGTTCCGACTCTTCAATAAAATTAAAAGTGAGAAATTTGAGGTTATGGAAGTTTTATTTTTAGGTCATGTATGGGTGAATGTTATATTTTCATTCTGGTGATTAATTCATATGATACAGATTTTGGAGTTTTATGCCTAAACAATTTTTTTTACAAAACTAATAATTAAAATAACCTTTTTCTGATTTTAATTACCTAACTAATACTCCCCATATCAAGTGGGATACACATATTATCCTATGCGTATTATTCTATATTATTAATTAATACTATGTGGATATCTTTTAAATTTTTTCTGAAATCCATCGGTAGTTGGTTAAAATCCATCGGAAGGTTTAATATACAGAACTTTTTTCTTCCGACGATATAGCTCTTTTTCAAGCGCGGTGTTATGAAAACTTATTGTCTCGGGCTTCTGCAATAACAACCAAAGCCAAACTGATCAGAAACATGAGAAACAGGCAGCCCTTTAGCCACCAAAGCCTCCAATGGAACATAGACTGCAGCAGTGCATCCAGGGCGTAAAATATCACACGAGCTTTCCACGGTCTTCTCCACATCTGAGCAGTATATATATACAGCTTTCCATTCTGATTTTCAAGCTTGTTTCTGAACGTTGCTTCACTCAGCTCCTCTAAGCCCCAGTTCCTGCACTCAAACTACTAATCCAAACTTCCCCTTCATCGGCTTCTTGACTCTCCTTTCCTGTCTCTGGATCAAAGATATCGATGTCGACATCGTTATCATTAGTTACAGAATATCCACAACAAACTCTTCCTTCCCAATCAACAAAAACTGGTAATAGAATATCTTGATTTAATTACAAGATATTCTTGTATTGTTGTAGAATATATCCATTCCTATTTTAGAGTAGCCTAGTTTAGGACTCTTGTATTATATATTTTACACTCTCGTATCAATGAAATCATTCTGAATTTCACATTCACATGGTATCAGTTTTGGTTATCGATCTCCAAAATTTTTGCCAAAATTCTTGTTAGGTGCCCCTAAACCCTAACTTGCAAACCCTAGCCGTCAAGCTCTAGGTTTCCCCTTAAACCCTAGCCGCCGACCGTGATTGGTGTTTTTCCGATCAAATCCTAGCATCTCCGCCATGCTTTAGGTGTCTCCGATCCAAATCTTAGGTGTTTCGGCCGTGCCCTAGGTGTTCCGATCAAAACCCTAGAACTCCATTCTAGGTGTCTCGCTCTTCCGTTGCTCGCACCCGCTGCTTCCTCACGTTTTTCCGGCCAACTTCATGGATTTCGGGAAGACTCATACCTATGCCACCATGATCCATATGTTTCCGATCAAGCTTGGATCCGGCAACTTCATGGCTTGGCATTCGCGGGTGCAAAAACTGTTTGAATCGACCGGACTGTTTGGCTACCTTGACGGATCTCTTGTCAAGCCTCCCGTTGATTCTCCGGCCATGTCAAGCTCCTCGTCGGACTCTCCTGAGGCTGCCCTGAAGTCTCCCGCCGATCCAGTCGCGTCGTCGGACTCGGGTCTCACGCCGGAATCCTGGACCGCACAAGACAAGCTTGTCCAATTCTCCTCCAGTCGTCCCTCACCGATGACTCCGTCATGGAGATCATTGGCTGCTCGACCGCCGCCGCCATGTGGGAGGCTCTGCTTGCAGCATATGATAACGTCTCTGATGCTCGCGAAATCCAACTTCACGACGAGCTCCACTTTGCCCGCCGTGGCTCCTACACCGTCATGGAATATCACCGCCGGTTCAAGCTTATCACTGATGGACTCGCTACCATTGGAACTCCGATTGTCAACAGGGACAAAGTGCTCCATTTTCTTCGAGGTCTCGGCACCGGATTCGACACGTTTGTCACGGTCGAGTTTGCATCGTCTCCTCTCCCGCTCTATGCCGAGATCGTCGCTAGGGCTCGCAGTCATGAAATATTTATGTCCACTGGCGGTTATGGTGCATCACCGGCGCCGGAAACGCTCCCAGTCGCGTTCGCTGTGTCGACTCAGCACGAGTTTGCTAACCCTAGCCAGGCGCGTGGGCAGCACACGCCGCCGTCTGGCACGTCGGCTGCCACGCGCCGCCGTCTGGCACATCGGCTGCCACGCGCGGCCGTTCTGGCGGTGGCTCCTCTAGTGGCAGGTCTGGTGGTGGTCAGTCCTCTAGTAGTCGCAATCGTCGTGGTCGCAAGAAGTGGAACCCTAAATGCCAGCTCTATGAAGAATTCGGTCACACTGCCAAAACATGCACGAATCCCCAGCCAGAGTCCAATCTTGCTGATGCGTTTCAGTCCAATGTGTCTCTCGACAACTCTTCTGACTAGTATCTAGACTCTGGGGCGACCAACCACATGGCATCCACATCTTCTGGTCTGACAACATTGCTCCTTATAACGGTAATCGTTCTATCGCTCTTGCTAATGGTAAACCTATTCATATTACTCATATTGGTCATCGTCGGTTTTCTCGTAATTTTTATGTATCTGATGTGCTGGTAGTTCCGGATATTACGAAAAACCTTCTCTCCATTAGTAAACTGACCAGGGACTTGAAAATGTAATCTCTTTTGATGAAAATATGTTTGTTATTCAGACAAAGGTCACAAAGGAAATCGTGGGCCGAGGTCGCTGTGAAAATGGTCTGTATGTGTTGGAGCAGGGTGGTGCTGTTTTTGTTGCTTACATTCAAGCGAATAAACATAGGGCGTCTTTCGACATATGGCATGCCAGGCTGGGCCATACTTCCCTAGCTGTTATTTCCTTATTAAATAAGTTGAACCTAGTTAAGGTTGTTTCTTTTTCGCCTAAACCCTCTTTATGTTCTTCATGTGAACTAGCTAAGGGTAAACGACTTTCATTTATGGATAATCCCAGACGGGCTGACTCTTTACTTGCTTTGGTACACTGTGATTTGTGGGGTCCTGCACCTGTTTTATCAGAAAGTGGTTTTTCATACTATGCTATCTTTGTTGATGATTTCTCTCGCTTTACTTGGTTTTATCCGGAAGTCAGACTTTTTTGAGACATTTGTGCGGTTTCAGAATTTGGTTGAGAATCAGTTTTCCTGCTCTATAAAAACATATCAAAGAGATGGAGGCACTGAATTCACAAATTCGCGTCTGCGGGTTCATTTTTCAGACAAATGGGTTTTTCATCAGATTTCTTGTCCTGCTACACCTGAACAAAATGATAGAGCCGAACGCAAACATAGGCACATTACGAAGATGGGACTTTCGATGTTCATGCACTCTCAGCTACCATCATCTTACTGGGATGTTGCTTTTGCTACTGCAGTCTATACCATAAATCGTCTTCCTACACCGGTGCTTTGCAATGTCTCACCCCACTTTCTGGTCTATGGTCGTCATCCTGATTACTCTAATTTTCACCCCTTTGGGTGTAGAGTTTATCCTTATACCCGACCTTTTGCACCTCATAAACTCGCGCCAAGAAGTGTTCCTTGCATCTTTATTGAGTACAGTTCTCACTATAAGGGTTTCCGTTGTCTTGACCCCTCATCCAAGAAGGTCTACCTCACTCGCCATGCTCGATTTGATGAGACCTCTTTTCCGGTAACTGCTGATTCAGCCACTATTGCTGATGTTGCTCCTAACACCTTGGATGTTTCGGTTTTTGTGGATTTGGATGATTCTGTTTCAGGCACAGTCTCGCCTCCAGCACCGTTGGTCGACACGACTTCGGCACAGTCACCTGCTGCGACTCCAGCCTCGTCACCTGTCTTATCGGTCAGTTCCTCACCAGCCTCTACTTGACCGCCCTTGTCTCCACCAGTTTCTCCTACTCCCATGATTTCCCCGGATCCGTCGCCCTCTCCTCCGCGACGCATGACTACTCGGTTGCAAGCTGGTAGTCTTACAGCAAATCGTAGGTTTGGAGATTATGAGATGACTGGACTTCTTGCAGCTTTGCTTGCTGAAACTGAGCCGCGGGGTTTTCGCTCGGCTATGAAGGATCCTCGTTAGATTTTTGCTATGGATGAAGAAATGCAAGCTCTTCACCAACAACACACTTGGGATCTAGTTCCGCGACCTGTTGATGCAAATGTTGTTGGTTCCAAATGGGTCTACAGGATCAAGCATCGTCCTGATGGCTCTGTTGATAGATACAAGGCTCGTCTTGTGGCTTAAGGGTTTACTCAGCTCCCTGGTTTTGACTTCACTCATACCTTTAGTCCTGTTGTCAAAGCTTCTACTGTTTGCATCATCCTTGCTTTGGCTGTGACGTTTTCGTGGCCGCTTCATCAGCTGGATGTTAAGAATGCGTTTCTCAATGGCGTTCTGGATGAGCCGATCTACATGGAACAACCTGCTGGTTACTCTAAACCTGTTCATCCGGATTCCATCTGTCGTCTTCGAAAAGCCATTTATGGGCTTAAGCAGGCTCCTCGGGCTTGGTTTCAGTGATTTAGCTCCTTTCTTGTGCTTTTGGGGTTCAAGTGTTGCTTAACGGACACTTCCTTATTTGTGTTCTCTCGTGGATTGACTGTGCTCTATCTGTTGGTGTATGTTGATGATATTATCCTTACCGGTAATGATCCTGCTCTTATCCGCAAGTTTGTTGCTCGTGTTGATGCTAAATTTGCTGTTAAAGATCTTGGTTCCCTTCATTACTTACTGGGAATTGAGGTTGCTCGCTCTCCGGCTGGGCTGTTTTTGGGTCAGGACAAGTATGCTATGGAGGTTCTTCAGCGAGCTGGTATGACCGATGCTGCTTCTGTCTCTACTCCGTTTATTCCGGGTTCGTAGCTTGTCAGCTCTTCTGGTCCTGCTTTTTCTAAACCCAAGCTTTATCGCTCTCTTGTTGGTGCACTGCAGTACTTGACGATTACTCGCCCTGACTTATCTTATGCGGTTAATTCTGTCAGTCAGTTTCTGCAATCTCCCACTGATAATCATTTTCAGGCGGTTACTCGCATTTTGCGCTATGTTCGTGGGACGCTTCACTATGGACTGATGTTTCGTCCTTCGCCTATTGGTCTTCCTGTTCTTGGCTACTCCGATGCTGATTGGGCTCGTTGTCTCGAGACTCGCCGCTCCACCTATGGCTATGCTATTTTCCTTGGTGGCAATCTTGTTTGTTGGAGTGCTAAGAAGCAGCCTACTATGTCTCGTTCCAGCTGTGAATCTGAATATCGTGCTATGGCGAACACTGCTGCTGAACTTGCTTGGCTATGTCAACTTCTCCGTGAACTTCGGGTTCCTCGGTCCTCTGTTGGAACATTTCTAGTATTATGTATTCGTGATATATATGGAGTATGGGTACACAGGAGTTGTGGATTTAAGTGTATGTTACTTGAGGAAAAAATTAAAATATAAATAATACGAAAGGTTACTTCTATTCGTATATGATTCATTGTAGCAATTTGATTAAGTTACTGCATGCTGAAAAATGAATGTATCTTCTATACTACTTCGTAGAGATAGGACTTTACGAATAGTATGAAGAATTGTATCCTTACAAATCATTGTCTATATAAAGCATGATCTGCCATACATATGAAGTACGAAATTACTTACCATCTTGCCTTAGAAGAGGTTTCCTGCAGAACCTTTTCTTGTCCCTAGATATAAACAAAGTATACAAACACTTGTGTGATTGTTTCTTGTATAACAACCAAGATTCAATTGTTCTTCTTCGTATCTCAAAAGAGTTACCGTGATACCTTGTTGTTTACAGTGGGTCGGTAAATTTCTTTTAGGAGAACGTATCTAATACGTGCTTGGAAGACATTATCCGGTTCCCAGATAGCTGTACGTACATACAGTTCTAACATCCTCCACTCCGCTTCTGCTTTGTGATAACAGTAGCGCGATCTTCTAGGCTCAAAATCTGATTGCTCATAAGCGGGCCAAGCATATTGACATTGACTATCACTTTGTTCGTGAGCTTGTTTCCTCTAAAAAGTTTCGTGTGAGTCATGTCCCGTCTGCTCTTCAAGTGGCTGATGTCTTCACCAAAGGCCTTTCTCGTCCACTTTTCGAGTTGTTTCGTTCCAAGTTTTGCGTCTCCTTGAATCTGACGCTTCGCTTGAGGGAGGATAATAGAATATATTGTAATTAAATCAAGATATTCTTGTAGTTGTAGAATATATCCATTCCTATTTTTGAGTAGCGTAGTTTAGGACTCTTGTATTATATATTGTACACTCTCGTATCAATGAATTCTGAATTTCACCTTCACATCTGGCTTCTTTTCTCCATATGCACAGCTGACAAACACACAGTTCTCAGCCAAGCCATATCTAGGAGCCATGACCTCTTCAGAGACACCAAATGGCTGAGTTAGCTCGATAAACCGTTTCAGAGCCGCTGGCCTTATCGGCTCAGCTGCAACCATGAGGAAGGCTAATGAGGAGAGATTAAACTTTGGCTCTTTGCTCGATTCCAGCCTTCATGCCACGAGTGCAAAGGCAAAGTTTGGTCCAGCGCTATGAGTAGCTTGATACTTGCTCATCACTTTCAACCACAGCAAAGGATCTTTGTTGAATGTAGTTAGGGAGAAAAGAAAAGCAGAACCACCACTAATCATGCTGGTACTGTGGCAGCCAACTTACAAGAATTTTTTTTTTGATGTGCTCTTGTATCTTCTCATCATGAGCTTCACTTTACTGATCATGACTCCCTTGGCTTAGTTGAGCATGATGTGAACCGAAGAAAGCACAGATCATTCACCTTTGGCTCACTAATATTGGTAACTGTTTCATTGAAGCCTGCAACAATCTTAGACTTCATGATCCAAGCATTTATAACAGTTAGATGGTATTATACACATCTAATAAGTTTTTGGGCTATTATAGACCGATCCTTTCGGTAAGTATACATGTATTTTAGGTGCAGGGACAACTTGTTTTTGCAGGTCCAAAATTAATGTGAACTGTCTAAAATACCCTCGTCTAGTTTATGAAGATGGTGATTGAAGTCCAAATCAATTGTATTTGAATTTGGTCCGCGAAAGACAAGTAATTGCAATGTTGGACATTAAAGTGTATCACAATTGTGGTCTACCCCCTACCCCAACGTCAAACTATAAGACGTTTTGTGTGCTTGTAATTTTTTGTATCAGTTTATGGTGGGGATAGAGAGGCCGGTGAGTGGGCGAAGGTAAACGTGGAATTGGTGGCGTTTTGGGGCCGCGCCGCAGCAGTAGAATTGTCAGTTTTTGTTGGTGGTATATTATGAGGATTATCGGTAGAAAGATATGAGGCAAGGGATGGTTTTTGGTTGGCAGATGGCATATGTTTGGTGGGGAAATTTCCTCGGACTGAGTAGACGGTGGTGGTGGGTGGATGATCACCCAAAAATTGGGCGGTCAAATATGTTGACTTTGGGGGTGGGCGGCGTATTCCGTTTAGGTGCGTATCTTCCTGCTTGTAGGGGAATGTGTGGTATTTTATTCTTGGTGGTTTTGGGAGGAATTGATAAAACAATGAATACGGGCTTGGGATTTGTGGATTTGAGATGATTGTTTGAACGTGAAAAGGTTGTGGACATGATCTGGCCGGTGGAGTAAGCGTTGATGAAGGTCATTTATTTGTAGGTGATTGATGTCGCGGGTGACCGGCGATTACATTAGGGGATTGGTAGTTTGTTAGAGACCCGGGTGCATTTTCTGGCGAGAAAAGTCAGGCAAAAGTGTGGGTTGATGAATGGGTAGGCCATATTTAGGTTGGGCCTTGACTGTCTTAGCAAGAGGCTAATAAAGGCTGTGAATTGGGCCTTACATATATGAAAGCATATAAATAAATAAATCAATGTGTGTGGCTTAGTGTTTTTTCATAGACTGTGAATCAGTTTTGATGGATGTAAGCATTTGGCATTTGAATGGCTGGCGTTCCTATTTAAAAAGCATAGTTGTGCTTGAACTAGTAAATTGTTAGGGAGAGATTCATGAGTTCATAGTTTTTCTATGCATAGCATGAGATCCATGTTTGGGACAGATTAGTGTGTTGCTTTAATGTGTAAAAATGAAATACATTCATAATTGAAAAGGGTGTGCCAAACTATTAGCATTACAAGTTCAGTAATGATGAAGACCAAACTATGAGGTTAGTACCACAAGGCCCAAAAGTCGGGGTAGCACAAAACAAAAGAAGAAAATGAAATCCCCATCTAGTTCTATTGCATATGAAATTAAATAATCTTTGTCGGAGCAGGGAAGTCTTGACCGGCAAAGAGGGCGTCATCATCGGAATCTGATTCATCAACAATAACAAACGGCTTATGTATGTAGGCCGTGGATTGGTCCATTTTGGTGATGTCGACGTATTTGATGTCATTGTCCATAAACACCCATTTCATGTTGGTGTCGGATTCCGGTTCCATTTTGAGCTGGCATGTTTCCCGGAGAACGGTGGAGTTTGTTTTGTCTGCCTCCTCATCTGATGAATCCGGAACACTTAACAATGGATTTTTTGAAGATCATCTTGAACGGAAGGGACTGCTGGCTTGTACGTCATGCTCCCCTTGGCCTTCGAGAACCTGTTATTATCTGCAAAAACTTTCTTTAGCTTGAAATGACCACGGTAATGACATATGTTTGGTGTCAGATGCTTTATTTTCATGGGTGTTTTGGTGAGGGAGAGAGTCTTGTTTTTGGTGGGAGGCTTATAGATTGTAGTTTGTTTGAGGGTTACAACCGTGTGTGTGTGTGTGGGGGGGGGAGGGGGGGGGGGTTGGGGATGAAATAGATAGGCCTGGTTTCTCTGGAATTCAGGGAGAGCTCGGAATTCATGGTTATAAACACAGGACAAGTGATTTTTTGTGAAAAGGAGGGAAATTGTTGGGGAGTTGATGGTGACAAGAATGGAGGGAAATGGATGGTTATAGAGTAAAAATTTTCCCTCAAAAACAGCACACAATGAGTGAGGGGTATTCTGTAAAAAAAGTCTTGTTATTTTTAAATATAATATTCAATTGATGTGGGGTGAATGTTTGAGTGAGTACGTGTGTAAAATAATACTGAAATTGTGGTTCATGAAAAACGAAATTGTGTTGAATTTGTTTTATTGTCGCATCGATATATTTGACAAACATGATTTGTCTCAAGCTATATACCTGAATATTAAGTATGCAATAGGAATGGGTGCTACTGTACAAACGAGGATACAATGTATATGTAACATGAACAGTAACATGTAAAATCTGGTATGAACGGAAAATATGAACACAGATGTTGTTTGAAAATATGTTGTGGTGAAGCACAAACAAATCTGTGGGATCAGATTTATGACGTAGTGGGCTGTGATGATCAAGTAGGATAAACAATAATTGAAAAAAAATTATGTTTAAATATTATGGAAATAGATAGAATAGGAGTGGGTGTTCAGTAGTAAAACAGGTTGTGATAAAAATACGTCAAGGAAAGAAAATAAAATAAGAGGGCGGATTTAAAAAAGTGAAAAATGTTAATCAGGAAAAAAAAGTCAAATATTAAATAGTAGTCTGCATGAATTCCCGTGCCGTGGTTTATTGTCAAAGTTGCAATGATGTTCTTGTAGAAAAGGGGCAAAGAAAATGTATCCCACATGAACATTTAACGAAGATAAATGCGGGGACGAAATGATGCCGCATGTGCAGACAGGTTTCCCCGTAAACCAGTTTACTTCGTGCAGTGCAAATTGTAAAGACCCGGGGAACCGGTACAATAACTAATATAAATGCTGGTACGGTGAAACTAGCTCGAAAATAATGAAAGGAATGGAGAATAGGCTTTCATACCTGTTCTTTCTGTACTCTGAGTTGAGTTGTTTAGAAACAAATCCGGCCATGATTTAACCACTCAACACCTACTCGTGCAGTGGTAGATATGCCAGAGCAAAAGTATTGCCGTCCCTACCACGATCAAAAAAATGAGGGAACTGTGAACAAATAGCACAGGCCCAACAAATAAAATATATGACGATCAAACCAACGATGGACATTACTTCACATCCCCAATATTCATGTGGGTGTTACTAAAAAAGGGATCAAATCAAATATAAGAGTGCGAGAAAAACCAATCTAAAACCAGAAATTGAAGACATAAATTAAGCAGAAAAAAAAGTTGAACGAATTTTGGAAAGGGTCCTTGTTCATGTAAGGAGACCGGAAAAGTAAAGATTTGTTTAATTAAACGATGCAATAAAACATGTTGAGCAGATTTGAATGATGATAAACCCATATAAAATAATTTCAGAACCGAAATCACTAGCGAAAAACGACTGAATGTGATAAAGAATCGCGGCTGAAAGGTCGAGGAGAGGAAAATGTTCATGTTCGGAGGTGAGCAAGATCAGCCAAAAATAAGATAAATGACGAGAGTAGGCTAGTCCCGGTCGTAATAGGTTTGCAGAGGCGTGGTTGGAGAGTAAAAAGTTGAGTGATTTACGGCGTGGATGTGATGGGTGAACAGATTGTCTGGGAGGTACAGATGACAGAGGGGGGAAGGAGAAATGTTGAGGTGGTTTTGAGGAGAAAAGTGAATGGATTTGTTTGGGAGGTGGAAATACTATGGGCCTGTTTAATTGTTTTTGGATTTAAAAATGTAAGAATCTCAGAAAAGAAAATCGGCTCACGTTGACCGAGAAATCCTGCATATATATTGTAAAATTGCAATTATTATTTGTAGAAATTAACAAAAAGTATATTTTGTGTAGCAGAATGTTAAAAGTTGTGAATAAATTAGGCCTAGGCATGTTGTGAAGAAGTTTATGTGTGGGTAAAATATATTTGTCCAGAAAATTACCATAGACCATACTAATCTCTTGTATTTGGAATTGTAATGTAAGCATTATTTGTGCTTGCTAGTTTAATAATAAAAAAACATGCATTGTAAAAAATGTTGAGTTTACAATAGAATAGATAGTGTACCTTTTAACATTGACGTAGTAGAAAAATGAGATAATAACGAAGAGGGAAAAAAGATAGTGCATCGTAATTCAAACGATTCGATATTTATTCAATAGTTGATTGCATAAAATTACAGAAAGATAAGGATTTTGCATGTAAAGTATGTACTTCAAATGTAGAACAAATAAAGCGACAAAAAAGAATTGTACAATTGATCACCGGACAAATTGGTTTATTAAAGTTAAAAGTATGTTGATGCATGTGCCTAGGCTTAGGGGTGTAAATAATATTAGCCGTTTGCGAGAAAATCTCGAGAATGTCAGTGAAAGTTGGACCTTGATTTCAGGTAGACCAAACTGGATCTCGAGGTCGAAATCTCTCAAATATGTAACGAGTCGAGTCTAAACTTTTAAAGATGATTTCGATAAGGTCGACAAGATTATTGAGCAAAATAAATAAATATGTATATATATATATTTATATATAGGTATATAGCTAATATAGGTTCTAGTTTGGAAATTATTACACATATAAAATCAAAATGACGTATGAGGGTATATATGATTGTAATACAACTTGTGTATAACTTGTATAAACGCTAAATTTGTTATATTAGTTGAGTAAGTTTGAAATCGAGATTTTTGAATTAAACGAGATAAGTTGGGTCGAATTCTAACTCGAATTTCGTTCATGCTGCTGGTGGGGCTTGAGCTCACAAAAATGTAAGGGGTCATGAGCACAATCTAGTAGTTTCTACTCATCGATTATCAACTTCAATCGTTAGGTGTTGAATGGTTTATAATATGTTGGTTTCATATGCAAGGCATATATAGTCATTGGCGGTTAAAGCATCCGAGAATCTAATTATACGTAGCTCATTTTGTAGTTGTTGCTACACACTGATTATCAGCTTTACTGGTTAGTGGTTGAATGTTTTAGGAAGAATTTGTTGGTTTCATATCCTTAAGCATTTTAATTTACTTATTAGACTTTATACATGTACATAAAAAAATAAATGAAGTTATTCTTCACATGTGACATTCATGTAGTGTAATGATGCCAATTAAAACTAATTAGTATAAGGATCTGAAATTAGTTACGTGGTTGCTTATAATTTTCAATGTATGTTTGTATTAAGTTTAAAATTACACGCTGTCTATGTACATGTCGGATCCATTTCAAAATATGATACTATACCATCTTAATTATTTTGAGGCCGAAAATACAAGAGACCCGAAATGACCCGAATTAACCAGTGGATGGGACATGAGGTTATTAGGAATTAAAAAAAGTAGACATGTTCCAAAAAAAAAAGTATATATGGGGCTGGTCCCAGTCAAATAATTGAAAGCAACAGAAGAAGCGCCATCTTCACATTTTCTAGGGTTAGTTCCCTTTTTACTAGGATTTGATTTGCACACTAACAATGTTTCCTAGTATTTTATTAGAGAAGATTTTAAGTACTACAGTGTATGGATTGACTTGGATATAAAATTAGAATATTTACTTAATTAGTTTAAATAAATGTTTTGGTTTGTTAGTGGATTAGCGTTGTCAACTCAGTGTTCCATTTAACGTGTTTAAATGTATCTACATTTGTTGATTGTTAATATAATATTGTTCGTGCTATTTGAAAAATAAATTGTGAAGTCATCTGATTTTAGAGTCCTGTATTAGGGAATGAAAAATATGAGTGTGTATCATATATTATTGTTTGTATAGGAATAACACAGAACTAGACATTTTATCACATAATAACATCCTCATAATAACCACTCACCAATGTCTGAGATAGCGGTGATAACATGTCATTCCTATCAAGATAATTTGTAGGTTGATGTTCATAGCGATTCAACTGATGTACATAAGTCTTGCTCATGCTCGGCCAGTTTAAAAATTATTATCATAGTGATTGTCTAGTGAACATGTTGTTCTAGAAAATATATGAACTGTTCAAAGCTCGATACATATTAGGTCGTTAACAGATGAATGCTTAAACGTGGTGTATCCTTAAACGTGATGAATGCTTAAACGTGGTGTATCCTTTGCTAAACGTAACAAACAGGCGGTAAACACATAAATAATGAAATTACTGAAAGTAGACAAGAAAGTATTGGTTGTGTTCGTGATCGAGGGGTTGTGTTAATGGGTTTGAATCAATAATTTGATGTACAGAGTTTATATTTCTAGCGGGATCCATTCTCGTATTAAATAAACAGATCTCGAGCCAATTACCTTGCAACAATCTATAATCAATAAGATTTTGATTCTTGTACTGAACGCTCATATGATTTATCTCAGTTTCTCCAACTTTCATCAAATGGCATTCAGTGATAATAATCGCGAATTCATGTTAATTCAATCACTTCAACAACAACAAAACTCTGTCATGAGTTCACTATCTCCACCATCGAGAGCCTAAATATGAATTGCGGATTTAGTTGATGTAAAAGCGACATGTAACTGTCGATCGTTATCGCTTCATTTTATGTATAAACTTGTCCAGGATCACAAGTCTAGTAGGATTTTGCATGTATACATATAATACTCATTATTGTTCGACGTGTTTGTGGGAAATTGCAGTGGTAGTGGTGAGTGGGGAATATCATGGGTCTGGTCTGGGCAAGGTCCAGCTAGATCCATACCCGAAGCTTGAAAATATATACGTACCTTGACCCGTGCTAATTGAATTCGTCAACTCGCGAGTAATTAGAGATTGATTTGGTCAAAACTTGCGTCGATCCAGATCGACTCGACTCGGATGGTTAACGAGAAGAGATAGAGCAAAACCTAACTAGACTCGAAAAACTCGCGAGTAACTCGATAAGCATAAGCAGCTATATTTTTATAATATTATGATGTTATAATGTTTTAGTTCAATTATCTAATGTAGTTAGTTTTTGATTTAATACTAAGTAGTGAACAAAATAATTAATTGCATTGATATTTAAAATAATAATTTCACAATGTATATGAAAAGTCACACATACATAATTAGAAATTTGGATAGTATAGAAGTGTTAAAATTGGTTATTAGTTATGTGATAATTGTTAATTTTTCATGAAAGCATTAGCATTTATTAAATATGGTTGAAAAATGGTAATGTCAAATACAGAAACGATTATTGCCTTATCATTATAATTAGTGATTTAATAAGAATTTGTACATATTTTGTACTAATGGATTAGATGATGGTTAGTTTGTGACAAATATAAAATAAACTACTCAATTGTAGAATAATTAGTCCCTTTTTTATGTAAAAAGGGAAAAGAAAACAACTCGAGTTCGAATCGCGATAAGAAGTCAGTAGTCGATACACATTGTAGGATCAGAGTTGAGGATGATATTATTACTGACGCGAGTTGTCGAGTCGAGTCAATTTGTAAACTTGTAAATGTGTCAAATTTTCAAAGCATATTGTCAAATTGTAAAATGTTGATACGAAATATCTTTAATGACAAGCCACATTCAAGAGTATCAATGATTATCACATTTTAATACCCACTCAATTCTTGTAAAAATCCTATGTAATTCTAATCACTTATGAAGCGTTGATAAGAATTTGTCATTAAAAAATGGATTTAATGAATTTGACTTGATTATTTGACTGATTTAACGAGTGCTTACAAATAAACAGTTACTACGACAACTATTGTTAGGAGAAATACTTGATTAATAATTGGGTTAATAATATGGATGCTGTATATGTTGTTGTATCTCTGAAAGTTGATTTTGTTAAAAAGATGATGAATAATATATTTTATTTGGTCTGTAAAAAAAACGGCGCCTGTGAGTTATTATTTTTGTCGGGCCAACGAAAAGGAAACACGCTAATAAGTCCATGGTTCGTATTCGGACTTCATTTATACTCGGACCAAGGCCCGAGAAGGGTCATGGGCTCGAGATACGCGGAGGGTGGATCCACAGGTCCATCAATCCTAATCCTTATAAGGAATGCGTATATTATGAATGTTCTACAAGGAATATACATCTTCTCAAAGATAGTAATACAACTATCCTAAACATGGTAACACAACCATGTCCGAAATACACTTTTATTATACATGGTAATACAACTTCTATTCCCATAAGAGTTGTATTCATAGCATAAATAGATATCTTGGTGATGTACGGATTGTAGCCATATAAATACCCTAAAGGTTTGGTAGACCTCTCATCTAATCTCATACTTTATACTTTACGCCTTAAGCAAATATACTGACTTGAGCGTCGGAGTGTCTATCCCGGGACACCCGGTGTCTTTGTCTTGCAGATCAGTTCGTGAACGGAGTTCTTGATCAAGTGCGGGTCGTAGACATCCATCAATTTGGCACGCCCGGTGGGACCCGCGGGCTAATCTTGATCTATACGACTTTCTAACTCATGACTGATCCGGCTGAAAACCTTCGTGGGAGTACACGAATCCGTTTCTCTGCCCCGACAAGAGTAAGAAGCATCAACAACGACGAGACAAGCCACGCCAGCAACCAGGGAGCAGGAAGAAGTATCAATGGTGTGCATCGATCGGCGCAAGAAGCCTCTCCCTGGGAGGGGGAAAACAAAAGATCTCGCTTAGATGAAACTATTACTTTTTCGTCCGAAGATGCGGTTCCTAATCAAATTCCTCACTCAGACCCCCTAGTGATTACGGTCAACATAAACCATAACATGATCAGAAAAGTCCTGGTGGATGGAGGAAGTGAAGTAGAAGTTATGTTTCTCAGTTGTTATGAACAACTGGGATTGAACAGAAATAACCTCACGCCTACAAGCCCTATCTCAGGATTTACTGGCAATCCTGTCGACCCTTTGGGAAAAATTATTCTACCGGTGCAAGTAAGAGACGGCTCTCGGAGTATAACCCTACATTGTACCTTTACAATCGTCGATTCCAGGTCACCGTACAACATAATCCTTGGAAGACCCTGGATGTACCAGGCACAGGCGATCTGGTCCCCCTTACCATTTGGTGATGAAGTTCCCCACCAATAAAGGAATTGCCACGGTCCGAGGTGATCAACAATTAGCTCGAATATGCACAATTCAAGCTATCCGAGAACCGGAACAGGAGAATCTTGAACCAGCCAAGTACTCTGAGTCCGAGCCGATGCAGATCGGAGAATCAGGAACCGTTGAGGTTGGAACTCTCCTACCCCCCGAGATAAAGACTAAACTACAAGATCTTCTCAACCAGTACATAGATGTCTTTTCCTGGGACACCAACGACTTGGTGGGAGTATCTCCTCGCTTGGCGGAACATTACTTGAATATCAATCCCTCACAAAAACCCATCAAGCAAAAACGACGTATCTTTGCATTAGATCGAGTTGAAGCCATTGGAGAGGAGGTAGACAAGCTACTTAAAGCCGTATAATCGACGAAGTGCAGTACCCAGAATGGATAGCTAACCCAGTGATGGTCAAGAAGCCAGATGGAAAGTGGAGAATGTGCACCGATTTCACCAACTTGAACGATTGTTGTCCTAAAGACTGTTATCCCTTACCCTCGATCGACCGGTTAGTTGAAGCGATTGCAGGATACCAAGTACTAGCCTTCTTTGATGCCTTTAAAGGATATCATCAGATCCCTATGGCAGAGCAAGATAAAGAAAAAACCTCCTTTATAACCGACAGAGGAACTTTCTGCTACAAGATGATGCCTTTCGGATTGAAAAATGCCGGAGCTACTTACCGGCGACTAAATTATTCAAATCTCAGATAGGGCGCAACCTCGAGATTTATGTAGACGACATGGTAGTAAAGAGCCGCAGCTATGACGCCTTCTTTGAAGATCTAAAGGAAACCTTCGACACATTACGGGCCTCCAACTTGAAGCTGAACCCCGCTAAATGTACCATAGGCGTGGGAGCGGGAAAATTCCTGGGGTATATGGTATCCAATCGAGGAATCGAAGTAAAACCCGAGAAGATAGAGGCTTTGCAAAATATGCAACCTCCAAAAACCATCAAGGATGTGCAGAAGTTGACAGGGTCCCTTGCAGCCCTTAGCCGTTTCCTATCCAAAGGAGCGGAAAAACATCTACCATTCTTTAATATCCTTAAGAAAGCAAACCAGTTTGAGTGGTCGCATGAATGCGGAAAAGCTTTCCAAGAGCTTAAAAACCATCTTCGGCAACTTCCGACATTGTCAAAGCCAGATAAAGGAGAGACTCTTTACTTATATATATCTGCCTCCCGGCTAGCCATCAGCACTGTATTGGTCAAAGATAAGGATGGATTGCAACATCCCATATACTATGTAAGCAGGGCCTTGCAAGGGCCCGAGACCAGATATACTCCTCTCGAGCGTTTGATAATAGCCCTCGTACATGCTTCTCGGCGGTTGAGACCATACTTCCAAGCACATACGATAGTCCTTCTAACCAACTACCCGATCAGGCAAATCCTCCAGAAGCCTGGCGCTTCGGGGCGGATGATAAAGTGGGCCATTGAGTTGGGAGAACATGACATACAGTACAAACCTCGGACAGCCATCAAGGGCCAGGCTTTATGATAGATTTCATAATGGAGTCTGTTGAACCAGTGGAGATCGACAAACCTAACCCAGATCCGGACTCCGGAATATGGCAACTATATGTGCATGGATCCTCCAACTCAGGGGGAAGAGGTGCTAGAGTTTTACTCACTAGCCCCGAGGGAAAGGACCATCCTTACGTTCTCCATTTTGATTTTCGAGCCACTAATAATGAAGCAGAATATGAAGCCCTCATTACGGGGCTAAAGTTAGCAAAGGACCTTGAGGTCGAGGACCTTGAAATCTTCAGTGACTCACAGATCGTGGTTCAACAGGTTCAAGGCGAATACGAAACTCGAGAATACAGTCTCCAGAAATACCTCGAGATAGTTAAGCCTCTCCTAAATCAATTCCGACATTATGAGCTGAATCATATCCCCAGAGAAGGTAGCCACAAGGCTGACGCTCTTAGCAAACTTGCCTCCTCGGACCTCAACATAATATCTTCTCAAGAATTGCTAATGGAAACCTTGGCGAAGAGAAGTTACGAAGAAAGTAGCATTATGGCTGTTGATATCTCAAACACATGGATGAACCCCTACATTGAATACCTCCAAACAGGTACACTTCCTGACGACAAGCACCTTGCACGGATTGTCCGAGTTAATGCTCCGAAATATGCCATCCACAACAATATCCTATACAAGAGAGGATACCTCCAACTCCTGCTTAAGTGTGTCGGGCCTTCTGACGCGGAACACTTAATACAAGAAACACATGAAGGAGTCTGCGGTAGCCACCAAGGCCCACGTACTGTCACCTGAAAGCTCCTACAGATGGGTTATTTCTGGCCTATGATGCTACAAGACGCCAAAAGATATATCAATTATTGCCACCAGTGCCAGAGATTTGCCAAGATGATCCACGTGCCACGGGAAAATATGATTACCATCCAAGAATCCTGGCCATTTGTTCGATGGGGCATAGATCTCGTCGGACCTTTTCCTACGGCCCCGCGTAACTTCAAGTACCTCATTGTGGCCATCGATTATTTCTCAAAATGGGTAGAGGCTGAAGCCCTAACCAACATAACTAGCAAGACAATTATCAATTTTTGTTGGAAGAATATCGTGTGTCGCTATGGCATCCCGAGATACATAGTAACCAACAATGGAGCACAATTTGCTAATGACCCCTTCAAGACATGGTGTACGAAGTACGGAATACATCAGAAGCTCACCTCGGTATATCATCCAGAAGCTAATGGCCAAGTAGAGGTTACAAACCGAACCTTAGTAAGCGGTATCAAGAAGCGCCTCGAAGGAGCTAAAGGAAACTGGATCAAAGAATTACCAAGCGTGATCTGGGCCCATAGAAGCACACCATCCACAGCAACAAGAGAGACTCCTTACAGCTTAGTCTATGGGTCCGAAGCGGTCATCCCCATAGAAATTGGGGTCCCCTCTGCCCGTACTTCTCAACCAACTGATGAAGAGGGCACGGCCAATGAAGAAAACCTTCGTCTCGACCTTGACCTCCTAGAAGAGAATAGAGCAAATGCCACAATCCACGAGGCCAAGATAAAGGAAAGAGTCAAGCGCTACCATGATAGAAGAGTCCGCTTAGCCACTTTCGTTAAAGGAGATCTTGTCATGAGGTTAAACGAAAAAAGCAAGAAAGAAGTGGAAGGGAAGCTAGCCCCGAACTGGGAAGGTCCATATCGAGTCCTAGAATCCCATCCAGGGGGAAGCTACCTCTTGGAAACCATGAAGGGGGAACCTATACCACGAAGATGGAATGTGATTAACTTACGAAAGTATCATGGAAGATGATAACTCAATGGAGAGCCTCACAAAGGTTCGAGACTATCAAGAATGTCCGAGAAGTCTCATCAAGGTCCTAGACAAGTATGCTCTAGCACAAACGGGTACTCAAACTTAAACCCACTATTTACTTTGCTTCTATTCTTAAAGTTATAAACTTAGATTGAAGTCAATTTTATACCTATCCCTATAACAAGCAATCTTAAATTTCTTTTTTAAAAAGAGGATTGTTGTCTTAAGCATAACATTGATTGCTATTCAAAACAATATACTTTATAAAGTATATGATTGGTCAACTTATAAGTTGTTTGGATCCAATATTCAAATGCCAATCGTTTTGAATAAAAGAGATAGGTTCGAGATAAAGTACTTCAAAAAGTGCTTGATTGAGGTCTATAGACCAAAAGCGCAGACGTGATCGAGAATCAATCATCTCAACATAAAGAGAAGAAACCTCAAAAACAAAAGTTGAAGTTCATATCAAAGGTGTTATTACATCAGAATATGATACTTCTAAAAAAGTCCCTCAAAAGGGCATACATAGAGGAAAAACCTTGAACACAAATAGTTCATCAAAGGTGTTATTACATCAGAATATGGTACTTTTAAATACACCCAATAGGGTTTCCTAGGACCTCACCAGAAGTGACACTGGAGAGATGGGCTATTGTCAACTTTTCTGTACACTGTGACATTAAAGGCCTTGTCAAAGGACACCCAGGGAAGAAGTCAAACAATATTAAGCTCGCAGAGTGTTCATCATGGATAATTGCAAGAACTTAACAGCTGAGGTTGGCACTCCTTTCCAGTAAATCATGAAGATCGAGGCTGACTAAAAGATGCCAGCAAGTAAGATAGCAAACCTGCCGGGACTATTCAACCTTGCTAGTAGAAGGATCAAGCACCTTTTCAAGAGAAGGTAATTCAGGATACTTGGCTCTAATAAGCCTCGATAAATCTCCTGATGTTACTATCTTCTCGGAGGGATCCAATGCATCCAAAAACTTGGCCCCAGGGATCCAGCGTTTAGCAGTCAGAGCAGAAAGCTTGTCAGCATCATTGGGATGAGAAAAGATTTCCTTCATCATCTTCATCTCCTCCTCGGACTGACATAGTTACAGAACGCCACCCAAGATTTCATGCAGCTCAGAAGAATGGAATAAATCTCCATACTCCTCCCTATGGCTCTGAAACTCGGGGCTACAAGCAACGAAGGCACTCCAAAGCTTTAGGAGTCGTTTGGTCTCTTCCGGGTCCTTCTCTGCAGCTTGATTTCGTGCCAGCTCCTCTGCAATATCCCGATAAGTCTCCAGCTCCTTATCCTGGAATTTCTTTGCCAACAGCAAGTCCTCCTTCTCGGCCTCCAGCTGTTTTACCTTGGCTTCCAGTTGAGTCACCTCCGATGACGCCTGAACGAGAGGAGTAGGTGCGGTAGACTCGGCTGTCAGAGTCAAAAGGACAACTTCCACCTCCTCTTTCTTCGCCCTGAAGGCCCGACACTTGGCATGTAACTCCATTACAGAATTAGACAAGTACCGGATCACATCGTTAGCTCGACCTCCCACCGTGGACAGATTCGCCATCAACTGTAAAAGTAGAAGACATATGAAAACTCGATAGCTGAGAAACTCATATAGAAGAATGGAAGAGATAATTACCTCAGCGACGAAGGGATATCTCTTGGACGACCTCCGAGAAGCCTGACCATCCACTTCCTCTAGGCAGTTCAGATAGTATTTCAGTTTCTCCAGAGAAGTATCTTCAGACACTACCTGCTCAAGGTCAGATTCATCATCATCTGAGGACTCCCTAGCCTCCACTTCCATCTCTTCTACCTCATCATCTATGGCTTGGAGCGTAGCCTTCCCTTTCTTGATCTTTTTCTTTGGAGGATATGCTGTACATATATAAAGATAAACCTCAGCATATGACATAAGAAAAACATATTATATGACAACAGTATATGACTTGAAGAATTACCCGAAGAAGATTGACTGGAAGAAGATTCACCCTGACCTCGGGGCGATTTCCTAGAAGCCCGTTTCCTGCCCTTCTTCTCTTCTCCCTGGATTTTATCAGGGAGGGTCCAGTCTCGATCCTTTTTCAAAAAACTAGACGTGGACTTGGACCGTTGAACGTCTAGTAGATAAGAATAGGAGACAGCAGGCCACTTCCACACCGAGCCATGAGCCCCCCACGCAAAACCTCCCTCCTGGAAGACAATCTTCTCGTTCAAAAGCTTCTCAACGATGTCCTTTAAATGAACAGGCATCTCAAAGACATCAAGAGGCACAACGTCCTTCGGCTTCGGATTCCAATCAGGAACCTCATATTTTGTTTGATCAAAGGTTAGCCGAATGTCCTCCCACTTGCCGCTATTATCAGGAAAAGTGAAGACCTTGCCCTTTCGAGGAGTAAGAGTAATGTGCTCGCGATCCTTGAAGCAGAACAGCTTGAACAAGCTCCTAAACATGTCCAGGCTTAGCTCATAGTCCTTCCGGGAGCACCAGGAGATGAAAGCCACCATTGTCACCACCATATTGGAATGAATCTGACAAGGGTGAAGCCGATGATGCTGAAGGAACTGTGAAAACACAGGAGGAAAGGGAAAACTGAAGCCCTGTTGCAAGAACCTGCCATATATAACCCCTTGAGTGGGGCTCACAAGATCCTTGACCGGAGTGGTCTTGTCCTCGAGCCTCAAACCAGCCTCGATGGGGTACGACAACCTGCATGACTTCAAAAATTGCAGGGTATTTTCGTCGACCACCTTGGTGACATCATTCACACCCTCGGCGGCCGGAACTCATTTATCAACTTGGGACTCCGCATTGGGGTCTATCTCTGACCCGGAGGCACCGTCATCCACAACTACAGCTACCGCCTGCAGTGGTGTCGCCATTGTTACCTCCATTAATTCCCCAGACTCAAACTCCAGGAATAAAGTGCGCAAGTCACGAGCCAAGGGAACATTCTCTCCATTTCCAGAGGGAATGCTAGAGTTTGTTGACGACATGGCAATACAGAGAATGGGGGGAAAAAGGTTATGAGAAGAAGACGATGAAGAAAGACAAGAATTTGGTTGAGAATTTTCGCAGAAATAAGACGCAAAATATTTGGTTGAAGATTGATGCTAAACACAAGGAAAATTACTTGGTTATATAACCAGTAGTTAGCAAGCATTTAAGTGGAGTAATTACCTCGACTCGCGAAACGATATAGGCAATTGGAAGGTTGGTCCTCCTCACCGCCAGAAGATACAATGAATCAAGACCACATGTCAGTCTCCTCAGAATGGAAGAAGGCAGATTTAGATCCAACCGTCCACGTGTCCTAATGGAATTCGAAAGAACTTGAAACTAGATATTCAGAAGGGTAAGCCCGAAAGGACATTCCTAGAAGAACACCCCGAGCTTAACACCCCGGGTTAGTCTCCCTCGAGTTATTGGTCTTCCCTCGAGAAGCCAGCCTCTCCTTCAAACCTTCGAGATGGATTACTCTATATTATGAAGATCTACCTAGGGGCTACTGATAAGTCCATGGTTCGTATTCGGAATTCATTTATACTCGGACCAAGGCCCGAGAAGGGTCATGGGCTCGAGATACGCGGAGGGTGGATCCACAGGTCTATCAATCCTAATCCTTATAATGAATGCTTATATTATGAATGTTCTACAAGGAATATACATCTTCTCAAAGATGGTAATACAACTATCCTAAACATGGTAACACAACCATGTCTGAAATACACTTTTATTATACATGGTAATACAACCTCTATTCCCATAAGAGTTGTATTCATACCATAAATACATATCTTGGTGATGTACGGATTGTAGCCATATAAATACCCTAAAGGTTTGGTAGACCTCTCATCTAATCTCATACTTTATATTTTACGCCTTAAGCAAATATACTGACTTGAGCGTCGGAGTGTCTATCCCCGGGACACCCGGGGCCTTTGTCTTGCAGATCAGTTCGTGAGCGGAGTTCGTGATCAAGTACGGGTCGTAGACATCCATCACACGCCACCCAATATCTCTGTCTCTCAACATAAACTTCAATTTCATTCCACCTCTTCTCCTTCCTACCTAAGCATTTTCAACTTTTAACATTCTGAAAAAAAGGGTTTCTTCTCCGTCCTTACAGTGAAAGCTTCGATGGCTGAAACCGTTGGCCATCGTGCTGACTCTTCATCTTCCCACTATTCAACCAACTCCGACAGTTCTGAATCTTCAAACTCCTCCGATGTTGTAGTGGTGAAGGATGCGCATGTGTCCGGAACTGTTATTCCAGCCCACAGAGAGCAGCAAGGCGAGGATGTAGCCGGCCGTGGGTCGGATCGACGGGGATGTAAGTGTTTTATGGCCTCTCTTTATAAGGTTACAAGATTTATACACATTTAATGCAATCAAGCATGATTTGGATGTTATATGGTGGGATCTATTTAAAAATAGAAATAGATGGTTAAAGTTGAGTGCTTGACATGAAAAGAACCAAGATGATTTTATTTTTGTACTGGATCTGGTTAAGTTGATGCCAAAAATGGAAGGAAAACTTAGGATCCCCCAAAAAATGGTTACAAGTTAATTTTTTTGTGGGTTTATTCGGTAACTAAGGTATGGATCTGTCAATAAAAGATTACAATTCTTGCACGGACGTGTAAAGGTCGGTTCTTTATGGCTAAATCATTGCACATGCGGTATTTCCATACCCAAAAGTGGGAAATTGTGTTCTTATGCATATTCTCTCAATTATTCCATTCATCTTTGCCGTGGCTGCCTTTATTTTTGACCTACCAATGAGTCAGTTGTAGTTTTTATGAATGGAGGTAGGACCACAAGAATTAAATAATAATTTTGTGAAAGTTCTATAGAAAGGGCAAACTACATGTTCATTTTTAACCCAAGCGCTATTTTTTAAAGAGGCTTATATAAAGAATGCTTGTAATATACTTTGGTGTGTTTTGCAGCGGGTGTTGGCCAAGGCTCAAAACCAGTTAAGGTATATGAGAGAAGAAAAAAGCTGAGCCACCACACACTTCCGCCCTCAGATCAGAGACCGGTTTCCGTGCCGGCGGAAGTCCGGGGGGGGTATCAGTTGGTGGCAGAGATGATGGGATTCATAACAGGCGTAGTGGTCGCGTATCCAAGCATGGTCACTGGATTAACGGAAAAAGGTTGTGGATGCTGGCGAAGCTGCTGAGGAGGGCGGTATTTTTTCAACGACATTCGCAACATCAGGATAGCTGATTTCACCAGCATGGTTCAGAACCTAACTGACGAGCAGAAGGAGGATGTGACCGCGATAGGTTTCGGAGGTTTGCTGCATGTCGGTGTAGATGTTGTGCCAGATGACATGAATACTTGGTTGATAAGCTGTTTCGATCCAGTCACAAAATATTTCTATTTCAACGGGGACATCAAGTTTGCGGTGACAGCTTGTGACGCCAAGAAGGTCTTTGGCCTGAACGTGAACCCTGAGAGGCCTGTGTTGAGCCACACACTCAAAAAAGAGGTGCGGAGTTTGCTAAGGCGATGGCAGTACCGCTATGATTTGCGAACTGTTGACAACATCTCTGTTGGGAAGGTTCGAGAAATAATAAGCCCCCAAAAAAGAGGCGGTGAAGATTTCAAAAGGATGTTCATACTGGCGGCGATGACACTGCTGCTTACACCTGAGTTTGGCCGAACGTCGACCTCGGGCTTTTGAATTGCCTGTTAAACATCGATACGATTAAGAGCTATGACTAGGCGGGGTATGTGGTAGATCATTTGTGCCACACCATGTACATGCACAAGCTGACTGAGGAGAAGAATAAGGCCCCATACAGTAAGGGATGTGAGGGGTGTATGATTTTGCTGCATGTGACATACTTTCACAACACTATCTGGCCCGAGTCACCTCTTCCAACATCAGAACCGTTCATTCAGCACTGGCCAGATAATAAGATAGGTTTTAGAGTTTGGGAAGAGATGCGGTCTAAAGGATTTTGACATCTGCTCTATTCAGATAAAATTTGTGTTGGAGCTGAGGTGGTTGACGTTGCTCCAGCAAGATTGGCACCTAGGCTTGAGTTGTGGAATGAGAACGAGATAATTGAGCGTGTTGACGAAGAGGATGTAGGCGAAGCACTGAAGGATGTGAGTACTGGTCAATTTGTTGTTTGTTATTATTTTACATTAATCAAACCGTTGATGAGAAATGCATTTACCATGTTATTGCACTAGTAATTTCCACTATTTCCATTTAAACCTTTCGTTTAAATGTTGCAGGAATCCCAGCGTAGGTTCCGGGGCATCCTCAAAGATGTTGACAAGCGGCTGAGTGATTACGAAACCTCTTTGGGTTTGAGGAGTCGTCCAATGAAGCAGGCTTGCATAAAAATTCTGACTGACGGTGCTGTGAAGTTTGATGCAAGGCAGTGCTAAAATGTGGTTGAGAACAAGCTGCTGAATGTTTGTAGTGAACTAGTACCTGGGATTGGAAAGGTTAAACACACCGAGCACGATGAATCGAACCAAATTGTTGAGCCTCTTGATATCGAATACCCAGAGCATGAGATGCGAGACAGCCCATGGCGGACCTGGACCTTCAACTACCGTCCGACATATGATTCCCTACTACTGAAGAATCTATGCACCATCAGCCACAACATTAGGCTGCATGAAATGGAAATTGTTTATTACTGTTTACGCGGAGGGATGTCATCGTAAGTCGCCCCATTTCATTTGTAATATAACAATTGTTTCGTTAGTTAAGAATTTGTTGCCTTTGATGCTGAAATTGAAATATGTTTTGCACCAGGGAAATTCTGTTCAAAAAGGAAGAGGATTTTGTGCTGTTTAGGGTTGAGCTGTGGAGTCTTGAGCAATATAGGAATCTGAATCCTACCACCATGAACGCCTTTGCAATGGTTCTGAACACATACGGGAACAAGAGAAGCTAGGTCACAAGGATATGCCTGGAAGCCGTACAAGTCGCGGTTAGATAATTTATTATAGTAAAGCTTGATTGTACATCACCATCCCTCTCAATATGATTATAAAGTAGTGTGTCATTATCTGTTGGTGAAGGATGTGGAGATGTTCAATCCCAGCGCTGTGGTTGGTGGTTGGCTGAAGTGGTTGCCTGCTTGTGATCTACGTATTCTCGGAGCTTCATTTGTAAGTTGGCTGACTGATGAATCTAGGTTCATGGTTTCATTAATTCATGCTATCTGTAACATCTTTTGCTTTTTGCAACATTACCCAGGTGTACATTCCCGTGATGCTGAATGGTGATTATTCGCTGGTTGTTGTGAACTTCGTGGATGACGTCGTTATGATGATTGAACCTAAAAGGGCATCCAAGAATTCCACAGCTTTTGAGACCCTTGGCCTAAAAATTGTCAGTTGAATGATCACATTCTATTCTATTGTTCAAATTGTGTTTTGAGCTGATTCGTATTTTGCAGTATTGATGAAACAAACTGTTGCAGGGAAATGCTTTCTGGCAGCTCATTGAGGCACTACAATACACTGATTATTTGGGCAAGTTCCGCAGCTACTCTTACAAGCATGTTATACCAAAATGGAGTGACACTGTACTCTACACGGACAGGGGTGTATGTGTGATGTGCATGATGGAGCGTTTTACAGGTTCGACATATGTTCTGGATGGGATGCGTTTGAACGAGGTAAGACGCAGTTGCGTACATGTAACCTCAGCATATTTCCATTCATATTTTAGCCTTCAGAATATCACCCAACAGATATGATTTAATATACTTTAAGCCGTAATGTTTGATCTTTTCGTGGACAGGACCACAAGTTGATTCAGCTGCGTGCATCATATGTGTTTCATTGTTCTAGATCAGGACTTCACTCTATGAGCGCATCCCTGATTTCATTGCAAGGAAAAATCTTGAGGCTAATACTGCACCCTAAATCTGATGTTGGCTATAGGATCTAATTACTTTTGCTGTGCATGATGGGTGTCATCGTGGGTGTCTGAATGTTGAATTCTCTTTTGTTTCTAGGATAACATTTGCTTCCGTTACAATGGCTTTTGTATTTGTGCTCGTGTTTGTCACGTTGCTTGAAAAATCATGTAACATATGAAGTTTCTTTTGGTTTACAATTCTACTCCGAGTAATGGACCGCTGTTATTCAGTATCAGTGTTGACAAAATCAAGGCTGTGAATGAGATAAGCATGCAAGCAAACAAAGGCGTTATGTGTGAGTAACTTTTGGTTGCACTATTTACTTGGAGAAAAATAATTGTAAATGTAAAATGACAGTATTTTACATACGAATCCCTAGGTTAATATTAACAAAATACTCACTTTCCTTTTGATATCCTTTTTTTATCTCCCCTTTTATCATGGGTAATTTTAGATTTGTTTGAATAGAAACTGAAGTTTTAATTGATTTGAACTTTTTTTTGATTCGTACTACATTTTTTACATATTTATTCTTCCCTCCTCCTATTTCTGTATTAAAGTTTTTCATCTAGTCACTTACGACATAGTTTCTGTTTTCGTAAAACCAAATGTTAGTTATTCCTTTCATCCAATATGTCGAGTCTTTTTTTGACACCATAATTTGAATGGGTACATTTTAACATGTTTCCCTTACTCACATACTAAGTGTATCTACATTTACTATGTAATTTTATTTCGCTCAATTTGAATTAAACTAAATTGAATGTAACCATGCTGAAATCAACTAATTCATTTAATATTAATTTCAATTGTCCGCTGAAGGAGTTTTCCGAATTTTGATTCGCTTATTACGAAATTCACTTATTAAGGTTTAGGGGTTCTATTGAATTTTATATTACGAAATTTATTTGATTGTTAAATTTTTATAGTTTGATATTGATTTATTAAGTTATTGTAGTTGAATTTTTAAATTACTTTGTGATTTGTTATGCAACAAAAAAATTTATCATTTGTTTTCTCAATTACTGAAACACAATTTCAGTAATTCGTCAGTTACCAAAATATCAACGTGTGGGGATGCGAGGAGTTTAAATCGAAGGGGCATTTATGTAAAATAAATAAATAAATTAAATTAGTAATTAATTATATGTACTCTAACAACACCCCATAAATAATGTCGGAAATTAGCAGGTAATTAATTCTCACGTTTGAATTTAGAAGGGAAATATCCCTTTTTCGATATGCAACCGACAATTCCACGACATTGGTAAAAAATTGAGTCTTGCTAAATGTTGGCTATGTTCTTGAAGTGACAACTCTTCTTTTTGCAAAACGTTAAACCATGGACAAGTTATCCTGGTGGGGACCTCCATGTGACTCGCATGAAACTTCTTCCAGACTCTTCCCACTGCATATATACCCATATTTTTTTCTCCCCTATTTAAGCTCCTCATCTGCTACCCCTTCCGTTAACAATAGATTGCATACTGACCCCAACGCCTACCTGAATATGGCGCAGTCCATTCTTGCAGCTCCATCCCTAACTTAAGGGCGGAGACAGTCCCTTGTAACAGATGTGGGAGGCTGACTTCGCTTCTCATTTCCAAATCCCTAGCAAACTCGGGTCGCCTCTACTATTTGTGTCCGGTTTATGGATGGACGAGGTGGTTGGTTGATCGTAGCGGTGCTAAATCTGGAACAGGTGAGTGGTTAGAGCAAGAACGCGGTGTAGAAGATACGGTTGCTCTTAGTAATTCTGGGGAATCCTTGAGGAGGAAGATCCATGAAAATGCACCACTGGTCCCCGCATGTCGATGCAGCTCTATGTTCTGTGCAAAGTAGCTCTCCTCAACCTTGCTTCTGTTTTTGCTAATGTATTGATCTTGCTGATCCAATCACTGAAGAAATGATTATAATGATCGGATTATATTATTATGTATTGTGTTTTTGGTACAATTCTCTTGTAATGTTGGTGTAAATTTTCAGTCGTATTTATCTATATATTTTCCCAATTAATTACGGTTACACTTGTTTGTGGTATATGTCCACATGATGAATTAAACTCTTTGCTATTATACCAATCACATGATGGTGTAACACCGTCATTATAATTGAAAGATCTTGGTGCTTTTAAATGTTAGCCCATGAAACTTAAATTTTGGCTTGTACAACATAAATGTGGACTGACAATTATGAATGTGGAATTCGGGCGAAAAATTATAAATAAAACACTTGAAATTGAGAATAGATAGTAAATGATTGTCAAAGTAAAGTCAAACAACAACCATGTAATCCAGGGTACAAACTATTATAAATGCATTCATAGACATAAGATTAACCACCAATGGCTTCTTCAAATGCCAAAAAATTATATCCGAGTTAGGGAAAAATATGAATCAACAATAAATACGCGCAAGCAATTTCACAATAAACACTCCCAATCGGTTTTCCATATTGAGTGACCACCATTTTCATTCCAAATGATAGTGTACGATTTCAAATATGGTTATCTCGGATGGTCGTATTTATATTTTTCTATTCGGTATGTCGTGAATAGGTTGTACTAGTACTCGATTGATGTACTGATTATTGTGTTGTATGTAGGGGTGTAACTGAAATAAGTCGTTTGTTACTTAATCTCAAGAAACTCGGTCAAAGTTTGATCTCGAGCTCGGGTTGACTAGTATCGATCTCGAGCTCGCACTCGTTCGAATATGTAACGAGTCAAGTTTGCGATTTTTAATTTTATTTCGCTAAACTCGATGAACATATTGAGCAAGTAAGTATATGTAAAATAGTTGCTCAAATATTTGCTCTCTATTTGACAATATTCCCTTGATGGAGAGTATGTAGCAGTTGCTCAAATATTTTACAATATTTGCTTGATGGAGAGTATATATATTTGCTCAAATAGGGGTTTGTTTGGACATAATCTAAAAATATGAAATATATATTACGTGTCAGGGAATATTTTACCGTAATACAACTTATGTATAATATGTATACACGCTAACCAGTGAATAAATGAATACATTTCATGGGATTAATGGATTTTTTATTAGTTGTATTTTATTTTATTAAAATTTATGTAGATATATTATTTAAAATGGTTTGAAATCGATCTATTTGAGTTAAAAGAGCTCAGTTGGCTCGAATTCGAACTCGAATTTCGTTAAACTCGCGAGTCGGGTTCGGGCTAACCTAAAAGGTAATGAGTCGACTTATGAGCACGATTTTGTATGTTTGAAAGTTTTCGATCTCGATGTAACGAGTCGAGTTTCAGCATACCCCTTTCAGACTCGACTCGACTCATTTATACCCCTAGTTGAATGTGACGTTTCTCCCAAACTAGCTTATACCCATGATATTCCTTCATTTGAAAGTGACACTATTTTTTATTATTAGATCATTCAATAATCTGTTACAAGATTTTATCAACAAATAGACATTTCCATGATGTAACAACATATTTTAGTAGTATTTTCAATGTTAGATAAATTTTTACCTTTCTTCTGAAGATTAGATTTGTAAATACTAGGAGCATTGTACACGTCCATGTTTTGATACTTGTGTAAATGTCCAAATTTTGGAAGCTTCAACCTGGATACACCTAGTTACAAATTATAACTGTAATTACAACGAGTGGCACGTTATCTTTAATTTGTCAATTTTAATTTGGTATGGTATTTATGAGACATTTCCAAAGGTGATAAATTTAATTTCTAAACATCGTGAAATACTTAGGACGTGTTCTATCATAAATTCATTCTTTCAAGTTTTTACATAAATTTCTCTGCATCATTCTTTGAAAATCATTTTCAAGAATTGATATTATTCTTTCTACGTACGTACCCTTCAGTTTAGCTAGCATTTATATAATTTGTTTTCACATTTACATCAATTACTCTATCGATTTAACATGAACAACATATTAAAAGATCGTGTATACTTTTCAAATGGTGTATAATAATGCTTGTAATGAATTATTGTTCAACAAATTTGAAATTCATAATTATATTAATACTTACAAATATTTAGTCTTGATAATTGAAACTGTGATTTTAAGCTAAAAAAAATTTAGGAATTAGAACAAATTTATCACCTTGCACCTCCGTTGCTCACGTCAGATATGTATACTTATACTAATCCAAATTAGCATTCATTTTTTTTCAAATGCTAATAAAACTGGAAATTATGTCCATCTCCGTACTTAAAATGGATGGTCGGGTGCAATTTAACATAAAGTTCGATGGGACAAGTCTCTGCAGTGCACATGACGAAAATTAAAAAAATGCACATACCGTGTTCATTTTTCATGACATGGTATGCAAGAGATTCCACATCACTGACACGGTAGAGTTGACTTGACATAAAGATATTGCATGGAGGTCAATTTCGTCTTGGCACGTTATCCACCCATTCCTTGTCGGTCATGCCTTAACCCTTTATGATGTAATAACACAACTGTGGCCAACTTTAAAAGCTACCTAGCAGATGAACCAGTAAATCCGTGGCCATTTGAAATGGATACGCAAAACATAATTTCTTCACTCCCTGAGCTTGATGCATTTCTGGAGGAGGTGAGGGTCGAAGTGGAGGCACCCATTGGCCGTCATAGGGCCGAAACACAATCAGGTATCCCATCATTTACTCTGGGCAAATAAATATTTCTTACAATTTCAGTGTATGAATAAATGTTTGATTTCTCCTGCTCACAACTGGAAGCAATTAAGCAAGATTTCAATCTCGACAAAACTAATTGGGACGATGATTACAAATTTCTAAAGCTTTTGAATGACCTTGTACTCGTCATTGGTTGCAACTGCGATGTGTTGAATCATAGAATCAGAGAGTTAGATCGGGTTTGTAATCATGTATTGTAATCCCTTTTTTAACCTACACATCTACTTTTAGTCCCCTCATGATATTTTCTTTACCTATTCATGCAGCTGAGTATTAATACGATCAGTGCGCGCATCTGTCCGGCAATAGAGGATATGATTGCAGACATTCATAGAGACCATGCCCTCTATGAACAAAATATCTGGTCTGCATTGGTAGGGAAGAAGGGACGATATGATAATGCAGTTAATACTGGCCGGATATGATAATGTCCTCGCAAAATTCCTTTTGCAAATCATACTCAAAGGGCGGTGCCCTGGAAGTTATTTGCTACTGTTTATTTACTATTTGTTTTGTTTTTCTTTAATATCACTATCCAGGTTTCTTACTGGTTATGAATTGGTTTGTTCTTGTCTCGTTAATTAATGCAATGGTTCAAAGGTGTACGTCTCTCTATAGCCATTCACTTATGTGACCATTAACTGCCTCACAGTCACATACAAATTTTTGGACTTAAGGAATCGCAGTGCGACGCACTTGAAGCCACAGTTGCCATCAGCTTCAACATTATCAACAACTACCAAATACTCTCTCACAAATTTTGGCACATCCCTTCCTCTTGCCTTGTCAAGCGCTTCATCTTAAAAAAGTAGACAGACACAGTTAGGCTAAATTCTACATTAATTGCACAAATTACATAAATCATAAAATATGATACTATAGATGACAAAGCACTTACCTGATGGGTTGATGGGTTGATAGGATGATCTGGTTGACTAGAACCACACTCTTTGTCAGTATGCTCCCACCACGACAGGAGACGAGGAATTTTTGGAATTTTCTTCGAAGGTCTTCCTCGCTTCGAAAGTTTGGCCATCGGCTCCTCGAAAACCCCCTCCTCAGGGTACAACTCAGACCGTAACAGTTGGCTAAATCTGCGCCAGTCAGCAGGATCCCGCTCTTCCATATCCCGCATCATCTTTTGTAGGTCAAAGGGGCAGGGGCAGTAAGGGACGTCCACGACAGTTCCGTCGTACGCAAGATTTCTCCAAAACGGATCAACATTTTTCGGCAGAATAAATTCTCCCTTCTCACGCAAAGCCTCGATTTGGCAACGGCAGGGTAGGCCGTGGACTGTGCGGTATGCGTGTGTGCACATTACCATCTTATTGCATTTTTTCATAAGCAAGGTCAGACAATGGTGTGACACCCGCCGCTGCAGTAACGAGAAAGGGGAGACACCAAATCCATGTAGGTTTTTAGATTGACTCCATTCAAGCATGCACTTGATCTCGGCGATTTGTGACTCCACTTCTGCATGTGTCTTTTCAAACACTGTGTCTAAACCTGCCCTGCATGATGACATCCATCCCTTTAAAGCTGAATGTGCTCCTTCAACCCTATTTGTTATGTTGTCCCCAAAATGCCTCGCCCGGTTTGTCCAAGCCAAAGTAATTTTTTCCTTGTGCGGCATCCAGGTTTCTTCAATGTACTTAATGAAACCAGACACCCATCCATACTTGGCCCTCAACTTGTTCTCGTTCTCCTCAAACAATTCCACAGTTGGGGAATGGAGCATGACCCTCACTGCTCCATTGCACAACCTGTCTGCATCCTTCCCACACTTTAGTATATGAAGTGCTTTAACCCTGATCATTTTTTTTACATGGAACATGTAGAGCAAATGTTGGGAAAAAGGAAATACTGTCGCGATTGGGTCGAACAATCCGAGCTCCCGGTCCGTCACAACAGCTTTCGGCTGAATATCTCCTAGCAGCTCAGCGAAACATCTCATAGCCCACGTGTAGCTCTGCTTATTCTCGTGTTTGCAATAGGGCATGGGCTGCTGTGAAGTTCTGGTTGGATGGAGTTACACCGATAATTTCCACCAATGCATAATCATACTTGTTGGTGGAGTATGTTGAATCAATGCAAAAGACTGTGCTGTACACACGCAACATTTTCCTACTATTGGGATGCGACCAAAACAAATCTGCAACATACAAACGAACTTCCTATCCAGTCCCAATAAAGCACACCCACATGGCAACCAAAAAAACATCCTCATTAACAATTAACCATTTTTAATTATAATCAGTGGACTTTTACTTATCCATCCTAAATATGCAATTTTACTTTAATAAATGTTTATTGCACACGTAAACTCAAATCCAATTTAGCTGAGACGGTACCTTTCAGTGTAGTTGTGCCTGGCTACACCACGTGCCGAGTGAAATAATTTCTGTCCCGGCACATTTGAAGATACTGCATGGCTGGATTACGTCCCTCGGCAGCCTCCTTCTTCAACTTGGTTGTGTAATTATAAACAACCCTCGACAAAACCGGCTTCAAATGATCACCATACTTTAGGGCCTTCAAAATAGCTTTTGGAGTGCAGTGTGCAAACCACATTTCCTTTATCTTCAGCCTGTCTTCATCAGTCAACCGAGTATAGGCCAGGTTACCCTCAATGTAGTAGGTGAGGGGATGATTATGACTACCATGAAACACATGAATGTGATACTGGCCATCAGCGTTCTTTCTGATTGAGCCACGAAATTGGCACCCAACTCTCTTCGATGTCGTTATTCTCTCTCCGCGGTCACTCACATTTGAGAAAATATTTCTCCTCCTACGATCCCTTCTCTGACCTGCCACGACCGACTCCTTCCGGTCAGCACACTCACAGGTGAAATAATAGTGGTAGGAACCATCTGACCGTTTCCTTCTCGATGATCTGATGATGTTAAAAAGCTTCTCATTTGCACGACCTTTAGCCCACCCAAAAGCAAAAGACTCACTCTCAAACGTTATTTCAGTTGCAGCACTAGACATGTATACTGAGAATTCAGATACATTTTCCTGGCCATATTCAAAACACTCTATCAAAAACAAAATAAGAATCACTGTTCTTTTTTTATAATAGAATACCATCCCAAGGAATGGGGGGAATTTTATTTGGCTCCCCTAACCATAAAAAGGACGAAAATGTTAATTTTGGTAATAGTTTATATGCCTCTCTCACCACATGAGGTGAGAGACAAAAGAATAAAGACATAATCGGCACACATATGTGGCCTTGGAGCTTAGCAAGCTACCAAAAGAATAGGTAATCCTATACAATTTAACTAAATTATGGAGGTGAGAATAACTAAGTCCAGAAAGAAGATCCAAAGCCTATTAGCGAATTGTTCATAACAAAACACAAGTCGGCACTGGAAATTCACCATAGGTTTTAAGCCTGCCAACAGTAGTGAATATAGCAGCAAGAGAGTTGAGGAAGCAGGGTGAGTCAAGTGAAGACAGCAACCAGAAAGATGAGACAACAGCAATCCAGCCTATTCAGTCCAAGTGAACTGAAGTTTTGAGTAGCTAATTCCAGCATGGTGAGCATCTGCAAAATATAAGCAACTCATGAGCGTAGCAGCTGATCTAAGGTGGATGAAATCTCAAGGAGGGGAGGTCCTGTCTGTCTAAATATAAAAGTCCTCTAACTTCAGCAGGCAGCAGATTTATAGATACAAATTGTTCAGTTTTTTTGTGATTACAAGCAAACTTAGCAATTGAATCAGCAACCTGATTAGCCTCCCTAGGCACATAGACCAGTGCAAACTGTTGTATTTTCTGGTGAATATCATCTACAAGATTAAGTACATTCCACTGAGCAGATTTAGGGTTCAGAATCATTTTAATAGCTAGTGTGCAGTCAGATTCAATAATACACTCCTGATTATAGGAAGAACAGACTGAAATTGCTAGACCAATAGCCAGTATTTCAGCATGAAGAGGAGAGATAGCATGAGTGTATATACATTTAGCAAAGACAAAACTACCTTGCATGTTTCTAACTATAATAGCCAAACCAGATTCATTATCTACTTTTCTCCATGATGCATCAACATTGCATTTCAGACCAGTACTTTGTTTACCCCATAAGACAGTAGAAATATTAGGCTTGGGGGGTTTTAGATATTTAGGAAAGTATCCATTTGATGCAAGTTCAATATCAAAAGGGGAGAAAATAAAAAAGGGCTTTGCAGCAAAGGAATGATAGACCAGAGATTTAGTTTCTTGTACAATGAATTGAGGATCTGGTGCAATTCCATCAAATATGTATCTATTTCTGGATTTCCATAAACTCCAACAAGCAAACAGGACAATATTATGTATAAGAATAGAGTGAATTTTGGAAAGTCCTTGCTTGGATAGGTAATAGCTAATTCTATTCCAGATAGATCCAAAATTGGGAGTTATTATATTTATGAAACTATTGATACCACTCCAGACCTCAGCTGCCATGGAACAATTATTAAAAAAGTGGTCCAAAGAGTCTTCATGCTCACAAAAACAGCATTTAGAGACAATGTTAAAACCAAGGAACCTAAGCAAATTGTCAAAGGGAAGGAGTGAGTTCATTACCTTCCACATAAAGATGGAGATTTTTTTTTGAACCCTTGGATTCCATATGCTCTTTAAGGATCTGGCATTTCCTCTTTTAGGTCTGAGCAGATTATATGCTGATTTAAAAGTAAAGTTTCCCTGGGGGTCTGGTCTCCATATGAGTTTGTCCATCCTGTGCATTTTTAAATTTGAGTCCTGCAAAATAGACAAAAGAGAGTCATCAGTATACTCCTCCAATTGGCCTATAAATTCTTGTTTGTTTTCAATAAAGAACTTCACTCTGCATTCCTCAGGAATGAGAGTATTAAGGGGATCAATATCATCTATTAAAGCACCCCTGCCAGTCCAGTTGGACTTCAAAAAATTACATGATCCATTACCATGTATAACCCTAGTATTTCTTTCAGAAAATTCATTAACTTTACATATGCGCTTCCAACACTGAGAGGTTTTTGAAGAAGGGGGAAGAGAAGCAAGGAAGGTGGTCCAGGGGGCAATACCTAATTGGTATTTCCACCATAGTTTCACCGAAAAGGTTCTAACTATGGTATGAATATTTCTGAGATTTAAGCCATTTTCTGAGGTAGGAAAACAAAGGTCATTCCATTTTTTCCAAGACTTTTTTGGCTTATTTTCTACAGAATCCCAAAAGAATATAGCTAATTTTCTCTTAATAATTTTGAGGATGTGCACAGTTGGTTCAAGGACTTCCCAGATATGCTGGGGAATAGAATACAAACAAGAATTTATAAGGATTAACTTACCTCCTTGAGATAGCCATCTGTTCTTCCAGTTATTTAGTATTTTATCAATCATTTCAATAATTGACTGGAAGTAAACATTTTTTACTCTACCACAAAAAATAGGGACCCGTAAATATTTGAAAGGAAAAGATCCTTTTTTCATGCCCAGAATAGCTTTAATTTCCATAGTTTTGACTACTGATGCATGCTTACTTACATAAAAATCACTCTTGTCAAAATTTATTTTTTGGCCTGATACTGTTTCAAAAACAAAAAGAAAAGCTTTCATTTTTGTCAAATCATTTTTACTGGCTTGCATGAAAATGATAGTGTCATCAGCGTATGTAAGATGAGAAATTTTTTCTGCTCTGACTGGTAAATTAAAATATTGCAAGCTCCCATTCTCATAAATAAATGACAAACTTAGTGAAAGCCTCTGAAAAAATATTAAATAGAAGGGGGGGGGGGGGGGGATCACCTTGTTTTATGCCTCTTGTTGCATTAAAAAAAAACCTACTGGAGCACCATTTAATAATACCGAGAACCAGGCCTGTGAAAGATTCTTTATAACCCAGTAGATAAACTTACCATGGAAGCCAAATTTAATGAGAACATTTGACAAGAATTTCTAACAAACTCTGTCAAATGCTTTCCTTAAATCCAGCTTTAGGATACAATTTGGATGCCTTCCTTTCCTGTCAATAAATCGTAGCATTTCTTTGACATACAAAACATTGTCAGTAAGGTCTCTATTTTTTAGAAAGACAGTTTGGTGATGAGATATCAATTTATGCATCAGAGGCTTAAGTCTCACCATTAAGATTTTTGAAAATTTTTTATTAGTTACTGTGGAGAGACTTATTGGCCTAAAGTCAGAAAAGGCTGAGGGGGTATCAACTTTAGGGATGAGAGCTATCCATGTACTAGCTAAACCTTTAGGAATTACAGAACTAGACAAGAAATCATTTGCAGCATGCAATAAATCAATGTGGATGATATCCCAAGCCTTTGTGTAAAATTAGGAGTAAAACCATCTGGACCCGGACTGCTTTGTTTATTTAAAGAGAAAACAACTTGTTTAAGCTCAATCAAAGACACTGGTTTGGTCAACTCTATATTTTCCCAGAGGTGATAATTTTAGGGATCTGAGCCAAAAATGGGAGTAGAATTTATTCTGGTCTGGATGATTTTCAGCAGAGAGGAGGTTTGAGAAAAAGGAGACACCTCATCTAGCCAGTCACCAGAAGAATACTGAATTTTAGTAACTGACATCTTGCTCTTCCTCTCCCTCAATGAATTATGGAAATATTTGGAATTATCATCACCATCTTTAAGCCATTTGATTTTTGCCTTGTATTTAAAAAAATGTTTTTGCTCTTTAATGGACCTAGTTAGATTGGCTTTAGCAAGTCTGAGAGCAACCAGTTCTGTTTCACACTGATTGCCATCATAAGCTAACTCCTGTAATCTAAGACTCTCCTCAGCATTGATAACATTCTGGTGAATATTACCAAAGACTTCAAAATTCCATTTTTTCAGACACTTTTTAAGTCTAAGCAATTTTAGATAAAATTTTAGCATGCCAGACTCTTGAATTTCAGCAGTCCAATTTTCACTAATAACCTGTAAAAAAGTATCTCTTTTAAACCAGGTATTAATAAATCGAAAGGGTCTTGGAGATGATTTTAAATTGCTCCCTACACTTAATAGCAAAGGACAGTGATCACTAGACTCTTTATTAAGCACAAGAATAGAGGAATCAGGGAATTTTATTTTCCAATTAGGGGAACATAAATCTCTGTCTAATCTTTTAATGGTTGGAGTTTTATTCCTTCCTCTTTGACTAAGATCAAGCAAATTTTTATATCTCCCATTAGTCCATGTAAAAGTATTCCCTACTGTGTTAATGTGTTCTAAAGGCATGCTGTTAATAAATGCAGAAAATTCTTTTATGCTTCTCAGACTGGGAGAGGACATACCCTTATACTCAGAAATGGAGGCAATAGCATTGAAATCTCCAATAAATATTGTTTCAGGAAAAGAGATTTTTGACAGATCAATCCATAATTGTTCTCTCTCTTTCCTGGTTCTAAGACCATATACAAACACAGATTCCATGCAAGCATTCAGTTTAAGGCTATGAAGGGAGACATGCAAAAATTGAGGATGGTCCTGGATCAGTGAAACCTGAATATTTTCAGTCCACATCAGCCATATCCTCTCATTTTGAGCAGCAATACAAGTAGATAATTTAAGGGCAAAAGCATAATCAACACACTTAAAATTCTCATGCATAGAACAGATCAGGTCAAACCTATGAATTAAATTTAATTCCATCAGTCTATCAAGTGAAGTATTCATCCCTCTGATGTTCCAAACAAGGACTTTAATTTTCAGGGATTTAACAATCATTAGAATTGGACAATGGGTTTTTTGTGGCAGAACCAGACATAATCTGATTAAGTTGGGTAAAATAGGTTTTCAGTTTAATAGCAGGGGCAATTTATGCTAATAGTCTGGATGATTGTCTCACCTGAGTTGTGCTTAATTGTTCTTTTTTATTTGCAGGTGCTGGAGTAGTTTCAGCTTTGTGAGTTTCTGCCATTGGTGGAGGTGATTCAGCCATAATTTCCTCTTCTTCTTCAGATTCAGATTCTGTGCTTATTTGCTGCAATGGTAGGAATCTGTTACTATTTTTCTCCTGAGAAAAACAGGTAACATGGTCAGTAGTAAAAAATATTTGTTCCTCCTCAGGGATGCTTTTGGTGCTGACATGGAGGTCATCCTTTGCATAAGTGATAGGTTTTGGTCTGTTGATAGGCCTCCATTCTAGCCTTTTAATCTCATAGGCTTGACTGAAATCAGTCTGTGTCCGCGGCTGAAGGATGGAAGCATTAGAAGGGTCTGGGCAGTGAAGGGGGAGAGTGAGTCATGTCTGACATTGGAGAGATTGGAGCTTTGTTCTTCAACTGCTGAGCTGCTATAAGTCTGGCTTTTTCTTTAGCTGTGATTCCAGATGTTTCACCCATAGGGGGGTTGGTGGTATTGGGAGAGGGGTCTTTGGGCAATGTGGAGGTGGATGAGGGGACAACAGCTATAGGAGGAGAAGGATTAGGTCTCAGAACAGGGTGAGATTTTCTGTAGGTTTGGGTTTTTTTGCAGGGAAGGTTGGGGCTTTTTTGGTGGATTTTTCCATCCATCCTTATCATTGGCCTGAGCTACTCTACATTGATCAGGAGAATGTCCTAGCTTTTTGCACATATGACAATATAAAGGTAGCTCTTCATACTCAATATCAAGATCCACAGTAAATCCTGCAACACCAACTGTTATCTCTGTATGGAGCTTTTTTTTGGAGACCTATCTCTACACACAGTTTTACGGCAGAAGGACGAGTAAGGGAAGCAGTAGCTGAGTCCATTTTAATAAAATTACCAACTCTATTGCCAATGAACTCTAACATGGCTGTGTTGTATAGGAAAATTGGAACCTGTTGAATTGTGATCCAGATGGGAACGACAGAGGATTCGGTACCTGGTGTAAAATCAGTGGACCACTTGAGCACCTTCATTTGGAAGCCCTTGAGGTTCCAGATACCCTTTAGCCAGCACCGCTGGTAATCTTCCTGGTCATCAAATCGGATTAGTATACGTCGGTAATCGATGGAGCTGATCTGGAAGTTCGAGCTGAAGCCAATGGATTTGAAAGCCTCGTTGAGAGTTTCCATGGACGGCTTCCCTTTGTCGAACTTGCCAATCAGAGCTTTCTGGTAGTGGATAGCTAGATGGGAAGACTGTTCCGGCGAAACGATACAAGTGATCTTTCCTTTGTGTTCACCGATAGGGATGATTTCAGGGTTCGTGGGCAGTGTAGAAGAGAGAGGAGGAGGTTTGGAGGTAAGTGCTTGCAGAAAGCTGCGGTTTTGGGGGTTACCGCCGCGGAGCTGCGGCGGCGCCGCCATGGTAGGAGCCGTTATATGTACGTTATTGGTAGTAAATAGTGCACAGAAAGTGAGAAAAGTGGGGGCATACGTCTGAAAAATAGAAATAGTGTTATGGAAGTTAGAGAGAAGTGAGAGCAACTAGTTTAGAGAGAGAAAGCGATGACAAAAAAGGGGAATATTGAGAATCACTGTTCTAAATGTTGCTATCATTTTTTCTGCATCTTTCACGCAATACCTTACTTCAACAACTAACCAGATACGCATTTACAAGTCCAATTTTATTCCGCACAAACACTATTTGTAAATTATAATTTGGGAATTATTTTATTTAGTTTCCAAAATGTATGTTAAACTCTTACATTTGTTCCAGGGTATGTATCTTATGTATTTGTATCATTTCTAAAGTACAAATATTTAAAAAATATTTCCTTTTCCATTTCAGATTTTTTTACCCCAACACCATAGCCTCAGAATCTATCAAGGTATATCCAATTTTAAACAGTCACTAAATAAATTGTTGTTGGTTTGTTTGGCTAGGAACAAAATATTACCATCAAAGGCCCTGGGAAAAGGGGGTCAACACTACCACTGCAAAAAGCAGACATGAATAAACTTGACAACACATTCATAAAGAAAATAGGGATGTTGGCCCCGCCTCAGTTCAGGAATTATTCGGCCACTGCCATTTGTACCCACTTGATGATAAATGTTGCCCACATGCTACGTCTACTCATACACAGACTACATAGTAGGCGACTGTTTAAAGTTCAGGGATAGCCTTTTTAATTTCACTCTGCCTTCATACCTACTCCTATTGTTTAAATTGGGCCCTAGATTTCAAATGACACGCCAATTCTCTGTATTTAACTTTTCTTCAAACATATTCATGACCTACGTTAACCTCTTCAACATCATAAAAAAACAATAATAAATATCAAATAAATACCCTTTTAACTTATTTCAAGTCTTTGCATATTATAAAAAAAACAACAAGTACCTAAACGTCATAAAACTATATTTTGGATTTGCATTTCAAACAAATTCTTCCACACACACAATCAATTAAATTTTATTCCAAGGATAAACAAAATCAAATGGTCTCGTTTTGGTTAAATTTAGTGACTTACTTCTGCCATACTGGCTTTTTCCACAGTGATTCTTCCTTCGTCCACAATATACGCAATGGCAACTTGTTCTCCAACTCAGGTACCTGCCATTTGTATTAAAAAATAAGGGGGGATCAAACTGAATGATCAAAAACACGATTAAGCAACAACGGATCTGTGAAAGTTTAATTCGTTTCAGGTGGATCGGCTTACATGCAGCGGTTTTAAGGCTTCTTTGTCCTTCACCTTGAACACAAGACAGCCAGAATATCACATGCATGCCTCTGGACGCCCAAATTAAATTACAACAATACAACTCAACTTGATTTACTTACATGCAGAGGTTAATCACCTTCGTTGACAACATAAAACATCCAGCTGAAAAAAACCGAAAACATTACCCAAAATAGTATGAGCTCCTAAGTAAATAACATACTTACACTAATAAATCATGATGATTATTATTAGGACTTACTGGAAACAATAACCAATCTTCATCCTCTTGCAAACCCAATGTGAAATAATAGAATAACTCCTTTCATCAACAATTATGGTGATCCTGAAAAATAATAACAACACTCCCTCATGAGACATAGGGGAGAGAGTATAGACTGGTTTTTAGGGAACCCATAGTCAGAGAAAGAAATGTTGTACCTGTAAGTTTGATGAGCAAATTTATCAAATGGGGTCAGGGGTACATAGGTAAATAAACATGGTCGTTAGGGTTTTGTATGGGCCGTCTTCGATAGACACCATTTTGGCCCACGACTGCAAACCAAACGAACACACACCACTTACTAATGCCCGGCTTGAGGAGTACACATTGGCCCAAAACAAAACTATCTGAAAACGGCCCATCCGGCTCAGTAAAGCTCGCCGTGTGCAGCCGACCTGATCCCAGAATCCGGTTGGAATGCTGCCAAACAATGGCCCCACCGCCGATGGTCTATTCTAGCCGCTCTTTTGCCTCCCCCTACCACCAGCACCTCTTTTACCGAGCTATCAATCTACCGCGATTTTCCCCCAAAAAAAAAGGACCGCCGATCTATGATTCCGGCCGAGGGCATCACCCGAATCACACTCACCAAACCCTGGCAGCCGTGGATTCAGACCGGGCAGCACCGCTGCGATTACAACCCGCCACCGCCACCCGATTAACTCACTGGTTGATTTGGATCCACCGCAGCACTGCCAACCAAAATCATCTGCATTCTATCTATTTTACTTGGTTTCTTTCGCCTATCCATCCTATCTCTAACCACCTACTTTTTCCAAAGCGGCCGTGACTTTTCATCTTATCCGCACCTCACACCCACATAATTGCAGATGGACCCTTCGGCCAAAATTCGCAAATACTGAAGAAAAATTCAAAGTGAGCCCTAGAAACTAGATGAGGGTATATTAGACAGTTCACATTAATTTTGGACCTGTAAAAACAAATTGTCTCTGCACCTAACAATCCCCTGAGTATATATGAAGCCATCGGAAAACGGCAGCATCAATGTTAGAAATTAACTAGGCCTACCGTGAGGAAGAAGCATCATTTTCAGGAAGGCAAGTTAATTAGTAAGAAAGCAGCTATGAAATAGTGCCATTGTCGAGAGTGGTGGAACGGAGCTAGCTAGTGAATGAATGAAATCCTTCAACTAAGAGGTATCCAAATTCCAAAGTTTGTGCAGTGAAATTTAAAATGCAAAAAATATGCCATATATATAATTAAGCTTAAAGATATGAAATTGGTCCGGCGAATTATATGACAAATTAATAATGATGTACAGTAAATGACCTCATTTCATATAGTGGCGCAGCTGAATTTATAAAATGAAATAATGCGTTTAATATTAGTTTCTTAAGTGTTTTTGTAGATGTCATGATACAGTGTATTTATAAAATACTTTAATCTATAAGAAAGTGATGTTTCGAAAGTAATATTTTGACACACTTTACATATAACAAATATATATCTTATAAATGTCATTTTCTAACTCAAAAATAATAAGACAATGAAGACACTTGAAATATAACATTTTGTCAAACTAATGCATCTGGTATTAATGTCGTTATATATATGGTTGGTGAGGAAACGGTTCGGAAGACTGTGAGAAGAGGAGATTAAAGAGGTGGGGGGTATGAGATGAAATAAAGAAAAAGGAAAAATGACTGTAAATTATTACTGTAAAGTATGTTATCAATTTAATTATGGCAATATGAACATTTTTGGTTTCGTACGTAACAACTAAATAATATTACTCTAATAGTTTGACCAGAGAAAGATATTACTTATGTTATGTTTGGTAGAATTTAATGATAGTTGTTGAGAAGAATATTTTCATCATTTTGTTTTGAAAATAATATTCATCCGAATAATCCTGATATACGCCTTATCAGGTACCAATAAGATAATGACACGTGTACAATTGTAATGTTTTAATTGGTTAAGATATTTTTAGTAAAGTTCTAAAACTCTAATTTTGAATGCCTAAACCTGTCTGGGTAGTGATTGAACACGTGGTCCAATTATAAATTAGTTAAATATGATGTGTCGTTATTTAATTGGTGCCTGATGTTGCCAATATCAGGATGATCCTGATAATATTAAACTGTTTTGATAACTGAAAACCAAATTAATAATGTATGCATATGAATTTTTGTAATCTGATCGTGAAATTTGAACCCTTTTTTTTAATCTTATTCTTACAATGAATGAAATGTAACAAAATCTGATTTCCTAAATTACAAAAACTCAAAAGTCAATTGTGCAACCTAATCTTTATACGCTTATAAATAGTGATCAATATGATGAAACCAAAGTACAAAAATCAGATTGATTCCCGTAGCTAGAACCATTCCAGCAATCGACAGAGAAAGATGGAGGAAATGTTCGTCAGATTGTGCATTTTCATAGCCAAAATTCTCGTGTACCCACGCATAATAGAAGCATTCACTACTAGATACTAGAAAAATACGGAGCCGTTTCAGCGGTGTACGCACACACCGCTGAAATAAAGTGTAAAATAATAGCCGAAACAACCATTTCAGCGGTTATTTCTATTTTGGGCGCCAAGTCTGACCAAGAATTGAAGTGTTAACTTTCGACTTTCAGCGGTTTCCACAAATGTCGCTGAAACCATGAAATATGGATGAATCTGCTTTCAGCGGTGTCAAGCATTCCGCTGAACGGGAAGCTGACTGGACCCATTGACCAGAACCTGGTCGTTGAATTTGAAGATGGACCCCGCAAGCTTTCAGCGCTACCTGATGGAAGCGCTGTAACAAATGCTGACTGGATGAATTGACCGAGTGCTTGCGTTGAATTTTTGGTTGGACCCCGCATTATTTCAGCGCTAGGTGAGGGTAGCGCTGTAACGAATGCTGACTCGACAATTGGGCTAAGTTTGCAGTCCAATTAATTCGGTTTTTGTTGGACCTGTCCAGAGATATAATAACTGGACCAAGTTTTAAAAATGGCCCAATTGTTATTTCAGCGGTTTCAGTGGTACAACTTACCGTTGAAACATATGAACGCAATAAAGCAGCAATTAACTGCTGCATCCTGGCAAATTATTTTAATACGCTTAATTATGGTGGGACCGGGCTGATATTTAAATATACGTTTCAGCGGTTTTTGTTAATAAAGCGCTGAAACGTCTGAATTTAATGCTTCCACCTACTGAGTTGGGGATATCTTTCTAACGGGTGGAGTGAAATTTGCTGCAGAAAATTAATGAAGTAGGCACTTTGAGGTTGAAGAGCAATGAATGCTGAAGAAGGTATGGGTTCCCCCCCTCTTTCATAATTATTTTCCCCTCTTTCATTATAATTGCCATGCAAAATACCCATGCAAAATACCAAGCAAATCAATCCCTTCCTTGTTGAACTAATTTCTGCGTTTTTGTGCATTATTTTTTGAAACATGAATATATAGTTTAGCTAATTAATGGGGATTGTATATTATTGTAGGATGTGAAAGTGTTAACAAGGATTTAGAGTATCGGCGTAGCATTATTAAAAAGGGGGCTCTTATGAGTAAGGAAGAAGTTGTATTTGTGGATAATTTTGTTGGATATGCTTTTGGTAGGGAGGAGAATGTGTTATGTCCATGTAGGCGTTGTTTGAATCGAGAGAGGTCTAATAGTAGGGAAGTTATAAAGTTGCATTTGATTATGAATGGTTTTGACCCCTCATACGATGTATGGACATTTCATGGAGAATCTCGCTCTTGTTTTAGCGGTGTAAAAGGGAAGGCGGAAGTTGAGTGTAACATGGATCATTTTTTTGAGAAGATGATAGATGATTTTAAAGATGAGCCGGAAATTCTTGCAAAAATGTTGGGTCAAAAAGACATACCTTTGTATGAGGGTTGTAAGAAAAAAGATACGGTTATTTCTTGTTTGATGGAGGTGTTTAATATGAAGGCCGCGAGTGGTTGGAGCGATGTGAGTGTGAATCGGTTGTTGAGTTTTATGCACAACAAGTTGCCACAAGGGAATGCATTACCTAGTAGTATTTATCGTGCTAAAAAAGTGTTGTGTCCATATGAAATGGAATACGAAAAAATACATGCATGTTCCAATGATTGCATTTTGTATAGAGGTAAGTGGGAGAGAGAACAATCATGTCCCGTTTGTAAGGCATCTCGGTATAAGAAGCTTGTCAACAAGAAAGGAGAGGCAATGGAGTTTGATGATCATGGCTCTTCAAAAGTTCCAGTAAAATGTGTTTGGTATCTTCCTATAATTCCCCGTTTTGCAAGATTATTTGGTAATGTGAAAGACGCGAAGAATATGACTTGGCATTGTGATAGGCAAAGACCGGATGATGATGTTATACGCCACCCTTCCGATGGAGATCAATGGAAGAAAATAGATCGGTTGTACCCTGATTTTGGAGAAGGTCATAGGAATTTGCGACTTGCATTAAGTACGGATGGGATGAATCCATTTGCAACTATGTCTTTTAAACATAGTACTTGGCCGGTTATGTTGGTGATTTATAATTTGCCATCGTATTTGTGCATGAAAAGAAAGTACGTGATGATGCCTTTGCTAATTGGTGGTCCAAAGCAGCCAGGAAACGACAATTATGTGTTCTTGTCTCCTTTGATTGAAGATCTTAAGAAACTGTGGTACGATGGAGTTCAAATTAAAGATGCCTTTAGAGGTGACATTTTTAATTTGAAAGTTGTGTTGTTGTGGACTATTAGTGATTTTCCTGCATTAGGAAACCTTGCTGGATATGTTGCTAAGGGTCACAAGGCATGCCCTATTTGTGAGGAGCAGACGGAAAATGTTCGGTTGAAGTATGGGAAGAAATCGGTTTACATGGGACATCGGAAGTTTTTGAAAAGAAAGCATCCATACCGTGAAGATAAGGATGGATTGTTTGGGGGGAAAGAAGTAAGAGACGCACCTACCATATTGACTGGGCGGAAGATACTTGAAAAAATGAAAAAGTTGGATGTGGTGTATGGGAAGAAAGTTCGGAAGGCGACTACTAAGGAGAATTCTCCATGAAAGAAACGATCAATTTTTTTTGATTTGCCGTACTGGGAGATTCTTGAAGTTCGACATTGTTTAGATGTGATGCATATAGAGAAGAATGTGTGCGACAGTTTAATCGGCACTTTGCTAAATATTGCGTCGAAGACAAAGGATAATTTGAATGCTCGAAAGGATATGGTGGACATGGGTATAAGGCTGGAGTTAGCCCCAGAAGATAAGGGTAGAAAAACGTACTTGCCACCCGGGCCATGCAATTTGTCTAAGACAGAGAAGAAGTATGTTTGTGATAGTTTAGTTGGGAAGAAAGTTCCCATTGGTTATTCGTCTAATATTAGTAGGTGTGTGAAGAATGATTTGAAAGTGTCAGGGTTGAAGTCTCACGACTGTCATGTTTTGATGCAGCAATTGCTTCCCGTTCCAATACGTGAGGTTTTGGATTATAAGGTTACATTTTGCATCACTCGATTGTGCTTTTTCTTCCATACCATATGTCGTAAGTCTATTAGTCGATCATCTTTAGACTTGGTAGAAGTTGAACCTTGTGAGATTTTGAGTTCCATGGAATTGTATTTCCCTCCTAATTTCTTCGACATCATGGTTCATTTGATTGTTCATTTGGTGAGGGAAATTAGAATTTGTGGCCCTGTTGGAATGCATTGGATGTATCCATTTGAACGACAAATGGGTGGATTTAAGGGGTACAGAAAATGTAGTAGTCGTCCTGACGCTAGTATAGTAGAGAGCTATGTGACCGAGGAAGTTATTGAGTATTGTACCTCTTTCCTGGAGAAAGGTGTAGAGTTTGGAGTTCCTAAGAACAAGCATGTTGGTAGGAAAATGGGGGCTCCTCTTGGACCAGGGAAGTGCAAAAAGCCTGAAGTCAATGACATGAAAGCGGTTCACCACTACATTTTAAGGAACTCAATCGAGACACAAAGTTATGTTCATGAGCACATGGCTTATTTGTCCAAATTGTATCCTGGAAGGCATGACACCTACATTCAAGCTCAGCATGTCGACACATTTGGCGATTGGTTCTACGAGCAATGTAATGCAGAAGGGGTTGATGAGAATCTGCGAGCTTTTGCTAGGAAACCAAATATAAGTGTTAGGTCTTACAATGGGTATGATATCAGTGGCTACTCTTTTACAACAGAACACAAAGATTGTAAGAGTACTACCCAACGTAGTGGTGTTTAAATGAGTCGGAGCAGATTTCCAAGAGAGGTCTGATTGTTGATTCCTTTTATGGTGTGATCGACGAAATTTGGGAGCTAGACTATGAAGCCTTTAAGTGTGTTGTCTTCAAGTGTAAATGGGTTGATAACAAACATGGTGTTGATCGGAGCGATCCAATGGGATTTATTCGCGTGGACCTTAAAACAGAGGCTTTCAAAGATGATTGCTTCATATTTACTTCTCAAGCGCGACAGATATTCTATGTTGAGGATCCAAGTGATCCCAAGTGGTCTATAGTGCTACAAGGGAAGAAGTATTTTTTTGAGGAAGAAATTGATTGTGAAGTTATCAATGAGAAGTTGGAATTTCCATCGGCATTTCCTGAACATTGTGACAAGGCAAGGTCTACCGGAATTAGAAGAGTCCATGATGATGGATTGTGGGTAGACGAGAAGGGCCAATTAATTGAAGACAACATGCCAAGAAAGAGGAAAACACAAGCTTAATGCATTTTCTAAATGCATTTTTGTAACTTGACGAGTGGTTAAAGTACTTGTGTAATCCATTTTGTAACTTGACTCGAGAGTTATTAATTGTATGTTGGTGTTTTTGATTCATCATTTCATTTTGTAAGGGCTGCGGGATGTGGTCAACGCAATAATATTTGCCTAATGCATTTGGTCAACGCAACAATTTGTTGCTATGCACAGTACTGTGTATCAGCGGTTTTGTAAAAGTGAAAGCAGCAATAAAGTGCAACTCTCTGCTTTGTTTTGTTCTCCTCAAGATTCTGGTTCCAGATCCCGCAGCTACACACTGCTGCTCCACTCAAAACAGTGTTTACTGCATGAACGCTGCACTAGTTTATTGCGTTGAGTCATTTTACATCACAGACCAGTGGCATTTTACTTGCATTTTACTTGCAAATCTAATGCCACTATCCATCTACAAAACCATCATTGTAAAATATTTATAATCACCCAAATATTTCTCATAATAAATAATATCCAAATTCTTACAAGCAGACATTCTCCAAATTAAAACAAACTAGAAGCATTCATTACTAACACCAGAAAAACTAATTCAAGCTAGCTACCTGTTACAAAAGACATTTCAAATTGTAGCTTGAACCTAGGTCTTAACCCCAATCTAGACTGAGGCATATGGCTACAATTGCTTGGCATCGCCAAGGCCAGTTTGTGCTTCAGATGGATCCACCGCTTCAGCTGCCAGGGAATGTGCACCAGATTCATCGTCGATAGTGGTCCCGCGTGTAGGATAGGGACCTACAGCAGCTAATGACTCAGGAAATGCGTGTGCGAGGAGCTTTGCTGTGTGTTCACTAAGGCTAATGCTGAACTGAACATCCTTCTCCAACCTTCCAAAGCGTCCACTTAGGTCAAATTCAGACTCAGTTGTGACAGGGGTCTTATTTTTCCTTTGGAATGACTCAAGTCTTAGTGTAGACATCGGTGCTTTCCATGTATCATACATCCTATCTACACAGCCAGCTCTGTGGCATAAACCTGTCACAAGTGAGTGGAAACCCCATCCCGACGACGAGTCCATCATGCTAGAGAAAATGATTTTACCAATGTCCAAACCCATACCCTTCTTAATAGCGTACAACATTCTCATCCGTACCCACTGGACCTCCGAATTGATTGTCACCGGAGAAAGACGAGTGGCTACAAAACTGTACCACATATTCATCTCAACTGTCAGATATTTCTTCTCGATGTTACTCCATTTGTTGTAGGGCAATATCTCATCCATCGAGACTTCTGGCCTAGTTATTCCTCTAACCACCTCCTTCCAGTTACCAACTAGAGCACCACTGGTTCTGTCGGCAGTAGCTTCATCTTGAAGATTTTCATAATCTGAGTCCAGGCCCGTGTAGGATTTCAATCCATAATACCTATTAATAACATCAGGAGAAATACGAACCTGTTTTCCCCGGCACAGAACATCACCTTCTTTGTTAATATTCCTCATGTTAGCATAGAATTCAGTAGCCATCGTCACATTTGCATCCCTTGGCCTCTCGCAGAAAGTTTCCCATCGATGTTTGCGTATGTACCCATGAAATGGCTGTTCGTCGGCAATACCGCGTTCCCTCAGGATTTTCCTTCTCAGCAACACCCTATACAAACTCTCTGCTTCAGTCGAGAAGAAATCAGACGAGTCAGGTCCGGCGGGAATGGCTGGCGTTGGCGCAGCTTCAGCTTTGCGTTTTTTGGATTATCCCATCCTGTAAAAAATCAAATCCCTATGTACAGTTAGAGTTCATTCTTACTTTGACATAAAAAAATTTCGATAAGCTGGCAACAGACATAGTTCATTCCAATCTTGTGATAAATTAAAAATAACAAAATTAGCTGAACAAATATCTGCATAGAGTATAGCAAAATTTCAGGCAACAGAGTTCATTCGCAACAGTTTGGATGCCCCCATTAAATTATGGCTAAATCAGATGACAAAAATACTGGCTAGATCATGAAAAATCAAGACAAAAATGTGAGATTTGCTCTAACTTGAACCACAACAAAACAGAACGAGCAAATTAATCATGGCTACAAAATGGGGGATGGTTACTACATGAACAACAAAACAGAACCTGCAAATTTATCTAACACCCAAAACTACCAATCAATTGATCTAACCCCCAAAATGAGTAAACCCTAGCCTTACCCCCTTTGAACCGAACATGCATATTTATCTAACACCCAAAACTACCAATCAATTGATCTAACCCCCAAAATAAGTAAACCCTAGCCTTACCCCCTTTGAACCGAACCTGCAAATTTATCACGGGGCATTGAATCTGTACATTTAGCTATCGGAATATACTAATTTAACAAGCTAGATAATTACCTGCAAGCCTTTGGAATCGAATGCGGAGGTGACTTTTTCGTCGGCTGGTTTCAGAACGTTCGGAAATTGGCCGACTATTTTTTTAGATAGCCCTTATTCGTGGATCATGAGATTAATATTATTGATCCGTTAATAGGTGGGCCGAAAAGGATGAAATTGTTGCAGGCCGGTTTTAATTAGCCCACTTAAACCATAAACCCTTAACCCTCCTAAACCTTTAACCCTCCTAAACCCTAAACCCCTAACCCTCAACCCTAAACCCATGAAAATAGACAAGTCAGTCATTTGATAAATAAGCATTCATTAGCTTGATTTATTTTTTCTGAAATATTTATACGATTGATGATTGATAATTTTTAGACAATTGATAACAATTTGTATTTTAATATAATAAGAAATAAGTATACTTTATTAATTTGTATTTGATCGAAAAGTTTTTCGTCGATTCATTGTCCGATAAATACTTATTACTAATAACCAAATGTATATAAGGTCAACTCCCTATCTATTCACAAAACAATCACTCGACGTTTACTTGCTCGTACGTCGCAACTTTACTGCTCATACTTGTTCGATGAGAAGTTCTGATTAGACTACGTGATCGATTGCACTTATTAGTGGTTCAATGTCGTTCAGAAGCAATGGATGAAGAACTAAACTTTTCAATCCATAAACGTTTACTTGCTCGCATCTCATTACTTTACTGCTCATACTTGTTCGATGAGTACTTCTCGTAAACTACATGATCGATTGCACTTATTAGTGGTTCACTGTCGTACAGAAGCAATGGATGAAGAACTAAACTTTTCAATCCATGAATGTTTACTTGCTCGCATCTCATTACTTTACTGCTTGTTCGATGAGTATTTTTACGTAAACTACATGATCGAGTGCACTTATTAGTGGTTCACTGTCGTACAGAAGCAATGGATGAAGAACTAAACTTTTCAATCCATGAACGTTTACTTGCTCGCATCTCATTACTTTACTGCTCATACTTGTTCGATGAGTACTTCTCATAAACTACATGATCGATTGCACTTATTAGTGGTTCACTGTCGTACAGAAGCAATGGATGAAGAACTAAACTTTTCAATCCATGAACGTTTACTTGCTCGCATATCATTACTTTACTGCTCATACTTGTTCGATATTGAGTACTTCTCATAAACTACATGATCGATTACACTTATTAGTGGTTCACTGTCGTTCATAAATGACAGACATTCCAGTTGTTAACAGCGTAATATCTATTCAACTCAATAACACGTGTGTATAAATAGAACGATCAAGGTTATTAGCATATGTCTTCTAACTATCCAAATTTTGCAATATCATATGAATACAATACTCTTGCATGAGTTTCCGAAGACCGCTACATGTGATAATCCTATGTCACTATCAAATATGATCGTTCATGTCAGGTACGAGGTATATTGATTTTTATTGAAAAATTTAAAAAAATTATATTTTTATTTAAAAAATCCGAATGTAAAAGCATAATATTGCATGAAATCCAATCATTTTTTCATGAAATCCAACCAATTATAAAATATGAATTATATATTGCATTGAATCCAACCAATTATAAAATTTTCCAACTAATTATGAACTTTTTAATATTAAGAAGGCAATTTCTGAAATTTATTAAACAGCCCAAAATGCTTGATTTCATTCTAGCGGGAAAATGGCCCGCCACAGAAACTTTTCATTTTTTCAAAATTTCAACGATTAACAAATGAAAATATGGAGACCGTTGAAACGTACTTAGGTGATTCCTCAACTTTATGCTCGAAACGTCGTCGTTTCAGACAAAGCAACACGGAGCTGCTGCTTTTTTATTCATTTTTCATTAATTTCTTTTATTTCCCTCCTAAATTTTCATTGAACTTTCAGACAATGCTTGAAATTTTCATTGACTTAAAATTGAAAATTGAACTTTCCACAATTCCCCATCAAATTCTATTGTCTTTTTATTATTGGTAATGAAAATAAATATTTTAATGCTCTAAAAAAATTCTCATATAATTAGGAAGTGTTCTTCACATTCAATACTCTTCCTCAAATATCAAAATAGTTAGACCCATCTCCTCCAAAAACCGTAAACGACCCACCTCAGTCGCGGCCGGCCGATCAAATTTGGGGTTTCCGACTGCCGCACAACACATGCACACAGTCCGATCTTTAGTCCGTTAACGCAAGGCCTCCATCCAACCCTAATCGTATTCCCTTCAAAGGTAATCCCAAAATCTGGGTTGTGCTTCTTCGATATTTGACTAATTGTTCAATATTTGCATGATTGTCTCGGCTCCAATTGTGTAATAATGATACAAGCCTATTGAATAGTTTGTCTGACAACAAAGCCCTAATTTTTAGCTGTTTATTGAGAACATTCATGTCTGAACTAGGGCTTCTAGTATGTGTATCTGATTTTATACTTCTAAATATTGGGATTTATTGGGATTTCGGGACTTTATGTCTGAACTATTGCTAAATATTGGATCTGAACATTCATGTGCTAAATATTGCTAACTATGTCTGAACTATGGTATTTGTTGGGATTTTATATCCATGGGGTACTGTCCTATGGTTTTATTGGGATTTATTGCATTCAGTTCTATGAATTTATATCCATTTGTTATCGTTTTGAACTCTAGTGATATGGATGAATGTATGATATCTGATTTGATTTGTTGTTTAAATTAATATGGTCTCAGGTGGTTATAAAGAATGGCTGGAAGTGATTCTGATGTTGAAAGCAACAGAAAAAGTGACCATTCTGGAAAGCGTAAACGCGATGTGTCTTCAGCTAAGTCTTCAGCTAAATCTGTCGAGCAGCTCATCGGCCTTGCAGACCCACGTGAACCACATCCTGGTGAAGTAAGTAGCATGGTGTTTGTGATTGACAGATCCATCATCTTTTTGGAGGCAAACAAGGTGAATGGAAAATATACAAGTGACTTTGTCCGGGGAGTGGCTGATAAGATTGTAAGTTCAATGCTCGTCTATTGTTTGACATTGCTCTGTTTCATAATGCCACACTAATGAAACCTATAACTTGTTTGATGACAGCTTGAAATGAACAAACTGAAGCAAGAAGGAGAGCTTATCATTGAAGGCAAGGATGACATACTCTTCCTGGCCACAGAGATTAGAGATCCCCCAGGACGATACCTGTTCTGCCCTACCACAGCAAAGATGGAGTTTGCGTTCCCCGAGCATGCTCAGGAGAAGACCAACAAGAGGCGAGCTGCCCGAACAAAGATCCAGCTAATTGAGGAGGAGGAGCAAATTGAGATGGAGAAATTTCAGAAGTACTCGGACTTCCTCTCTGAAAAGTTAGGAGTGGAGATTACAGCAGAGCTCTCCCCGGAGCAGTTCCTGAAGGATCTGAGAGAAAAAAAGGCTGCAGCTGCGAAGGTGAATGCAGAATCTGGAAAAGGATCGACTAGTGATCCACCTCATCCAGACATGAAGGTACACTAAAATCACAACTGTCTACCATTTTCTGAGTTGTATCATGTACAGAATGTGATGGTTAATAAATTCCCTTTTTGGGTTCAGGACAACACAACAACCCCAGTGAGTACGAACAAGACAACCAGCCCAGTCACTGCGAAGAGCCAAACTTGTGAGATTAAATCAAGTTCATTTGGAACTGATACTGGAGGTCTAGAAGCTGAGGTAACATGTCTAACATTGTATTATTTTTTTACATTACCTATTAGCCTAGCAACATCTAATTCATTGTGTATCTACAGTTGAAGGTTCCAATCCCGTGCTATCTGCAAATTAAAAATTCTGCTGGGATAATTGTGACAGCGGCTGCTGGAGTTGTTATTCCTTCATTCACTGCTGAAAGTGGCTGTGAAGATGTGCGAGTCAAATCTCCAGTGTTTTTGTCAGATGAACCCTTGCCTATTCCTCACTAAGAATATTCATGCGTGGGTTCTGCAGCAGGCGGTGTTGCTGTCTCATGGCCAGAAATATACATATACTATGCCATGGTTGAGACTGTTGAGGCAGAGATCCCAGAGCAAAGAAAACCTGAGCTCGACATACCTGCGCCCCAACTGCAAAAGCCTAAACAAGTTAGTCAATTTTCATCATCTTCTTATGATACTTTCGAACTGCTACCTGATTTTATTTGCTAATGTCATACCATATAATTGTAGGAATCTCCTGTCAAGTCAGATACAGTCGTTTGGTGTAAGGATGCAGCAGCAAACTCCTCTCCTCCTCGCGACGACATGGAAGTGGATGAACCTGGCCAATCTTCTGATCCCAAAGCCACTCTTAAAGACACGGAGGTCAAACGTGAGCCAAACCCTATTCCAGATGAAGAGCTGCTGTGGGTAGGGGAAATAAACCTTCAAACATTTTCATTATTCGCTTCCAACAGGTGATCTTGCATTATAAATTTTTGCTTTTTGTTGTTCATGAATATGCAGGATTTTGGACACCACATCCGGGTACGCGAGGTCAGAGCGAAGGTGGCAAAAGCAATCCAGGAATTGCATGCGCATGATCCGGACAGGATTTGCTACAAGATTCCATTGCAGCACCCGGTTTTTGGCTCATCTGGGAGGCAGTTGTGTTTGTTAATGGAAAGTGCAAATCCGTGGATCAAGAATATAGACAGATTCAAGAAAGAGTGGATCCATGGTTGGCAGATTGATATGTGGGCATGGTAATATATTTAAAACCTCCAATATGCATTTCTGACTACTTTTATCATTTTTTTACCAATTCCTTATTGAACCGGTTTGTCTTGCTTATTAGTATGCTCTTCAACAAAATTCTGGCGAGAGATATGTCAAGAGTTCAAATTATAAGCACAACTGCCGGAGGAGTTTCAAGCACCACTACTGCCGCAGAAAAAAGCAGGATTCTATTGAGCCTGCAGAAGACTATGAAGCCCAACAAGTCCAGACTGTACGTCATGCCATTGTCTAAAGGGTAAATTCCATTCTCTATATCATATAGTAATACTTATGTCCTTCTTCCATTTCACTAGGATTGCCCACCTCTCAATATGGTTTTTTTTTCAGTCTCCATTGGATGTTGTTCATAATATCTCCAGAAGACCGCACTGTGTACTGCATTGATCCACAGTCAAACGATATTTCAGAGGACAAACATCCGTTTCAGTATGAGTTGTTTATGAGGTACGTCGCTTGTAGATTAATTTCATTAGTGATTATCATTTTAATTATAATCTCTCCATTTAATTATCAATTTACTAAATTAGCATGGGAGCCAAGTATGACAAGGACAGAGCAAAACCTGGATGCAAAACTCCACCAAAAAATTGGAGCATTGTTAACATCATGGTGAGTCATCCACTTTTCATGTGTGCAGCAATTACTGTCAACAACAAACCTTCAGTCTCACTACCGGTACTACATTCTTCTTAACCATTGCAGCACAAAACCCAGGCTTCAACCTGGGAACATGGCTACTATGTTATGCTTTATATGGAGAAGATTGTGTTGTTAACTGCTGGTGTGGATGTGCTTCGGGTTAGTGCTAGCAATACTTCTGTATCTTTGGAATATTACTTGTCATCATGTAGTTAAACGAATCTCATATTTAAATTGGTTTCTATTTTTCCTGTCTCGCAGTTTTTAATCCAGTAATAACTTGCCCTTCTTTTGTTTTTTTTTGTAGGTTTTCCCAGAGGATAGAACTCCCTACCCCAAACCAGTGATCGATGGGATGATCGATAGCTTTTGCATGTACTTATCGGAGTCTATACTGCCTCTTGTGCCCTTCAGAACAACATGCGCCGGAGAGGAAATTAGTCACTTCCTCATCGCAGGTCTTGAATAGATCACTGCTTTTGTTTTCATGCATCTCTTGTAGGGTGCACATCTTTTCTCCCATGAAACAGTATGATCTTTTGCTATGGTTGTTTTTGAATAAGTAGGATTCATTAGTTGTGCTTGTGTCTGAATTCTATGAGTTTGATGAAGGTAGTGGTGTTGCTGAATAGTGTATGACATTTTCGTATGACTGTTTTGGTGAATTAATGGTTTTTCCGGCAACAAGCTGCGTTTTTTTGAAAACCGCAATTACTGCGGTGGCGGGTGCCGGGTTCTGGCCGGTTTTTATTTCTGGTCATTTTCGCATTTCAGCGCTTTAAATTGAGTTTCAGCGAACAAAATCTTCAGCGCTTTAAATTGAGTTTCAACGAAAATACTTCAGCGCTTAAAACTGAATTTCAGCGAAAACAATCTTCAGCGCTTTATCTATGTACTTCAACGATATAATTCAACGTAAATCAACCGTTACAACGGTACTATTTTCGGCTAATTTCAGCGTTTCATGTAACCGCTGAAACACAATTTTGACCGCCAAGTCAACGTTATGCCGGCCGGCCTCGTGACGACCGGCGGTCCGGTCGGCATCCACCGTCCACCGTCTTCAGCCCCAACGGAGGTTTTTCAGCGGTTTGTGGAAGCGCTGCAAGTAATATATAGTGGAATGTCTACTAAGCATTGCCACCTGACACGGACGGGTCCCAGTGTCGGTAAAGCGCTGATACGACCATTACGTTTCACCGGGAGTATAGACAGCGGTTTTTTGATTTCGAATAACCGCTGAAAGGACACGAAATAACCGCTGAAACGTCCTTATTTTTCTAGTAGTGATTCCAGTTTAGCTCTGCTGCGGCAGAATCAGCATTCCAGAGTTTATTTTCTCCTCAAGACCTATTCAAATGTGGTAAATGCACAAGGTGTAACCGAGGCCGAAAGGCAGCTGTATTCTGATGAACAGATTCCCTTAGATTCCGCGACACTAGAACACATGACGAGTGAGTTTGAGAGTTTGATAGCTCCTTAATCCTTATATATGCTTGTTTCAAAGGATGTTGCAACATTAATGATGAGAATGTATGATCAAATATATGAATGTTATGAAGATATATTAAAGTGAATCTCATTTGATTGTGGGGTAAGCTATACCCAAGTTAATTCTACGTTGAAAAATTATGCAATGATCGATTCAGACACATATATATGGGATCGAATGAATCAATGCATGACGAGGTTATTTTTGAACTCTCACCTCCACAATTTGTTGAGTTTAATACCCATTTGATTTTTATGATGTGCAAAAGATGTTAAAGGAATCAGAGATAAAGATACGTTTTCAAGAATAAAAAAATAAAGAGATAAATATAACGTGGAGAGCTTTAAAAAACTAAATAGAACTACTTATATTATTAGATTATATGAAAAGTATTATTAAAACTTAATTAAATAAATAAGAAAAAAACAAAAATAAAATACATTGATCAAATTAAACTTTTTTAAGAAATCAGATAACAACACGCCCTTAGTATTTTTACATTAAAAAAAAAGGAACTATAACCAATTTTGTCTTAGATTCTTAATCCTATGCTAGATTGTAATGCATATAGAGCACAATCTTTTAACAGGCCCTTGACCTGGGATCTGTGTTATCTCGTCTTATTTTTCCTAAATTAAACTGATCATCTAGATAAATTAATTAAATTGAACTAAATTTAATTAAAATTATAAAATTCAACTAATCTAAACTGAACATAATTAAAAATATATAAATTTATTCAATTGATTAACTAATATTAATGTGTTTTGTTAAAGATAAATTTACCCTAGCAATTGAAAATTATTGTTACGGGTATATTGAGCGAAAAAATAAAGTACTAAACTGAATTGAAATAATAATTAAGGTATTGAAAGTACTAATTAAATAGTTAAATTCATCAAAACCGAACTGATATGAAGTGAAAATACTGAACTCAACAGAATTAAATTTAATTGGAATAAACCGAAAAATAATATAAATATTATAGAAAAGATTCCCTTTGAGGTACAGATTTTAAGGTACAAAAAGTTGGTCTCAAAAAATTTGATTAATGAATTAAAATTTATAAAATGATATATTTAATTAAAGTAAAATATACGTATCAAATAAAATCAATAATTTTGATTGTAGTTATTCCCATTTATTATTTTATTTTTTTGAATTTAAACTGCTGAAAATTTCAGCAGGGGGATATTTATTAGGTTCCCCAGGCCCATAATCATGCCTCCAAATGGAGTCGAGTAGTACATATCAATGTCTCCATGGAGGAGTCAAAGTGAAGAGTACAGGGAAAGTATAATACATTCCCTATATCTGATGCCGGAGCAGCATATCGATCAAACTACATCTACTAGGGATATAATAAATGGTAGCAGCTAATAGTACTTCTGACTAGTCCAGGTCTAACTAGCCAAACTACATACTAACTACACTACAGAGGACAAGCTAAACTAGTAGTCTCATCTTATTTTGTCTCTATCAAGAACTGTAAGCCCTCATTGCCCATGGCCTCTCCTTGGCCTGTAAGATAACTACCATGACCCTAACACTCTCAAACTAAAGCGGCCTCCAAAAAGTCTGTACCAACCGATGGCCTCCTGGGTCCGGAAGCTCCTGAGTCCGGAAGCTCCTGTGTCCGGAAGCTCCATGCCTCCTGTGTCCGGCGCCTCCTGTGTCCGGAAGTCTTGAGTGGACAGTACCTCCTGTGTGGCCTGCGGCCCTCCCATGGCCCTTAAGAATATCTAGGTCCCAGTAATAATCACTAAATGAATCGACCTCGAATGGCCTATTGCCCTCTAAAAGACTATCTAGAGATGATTCCACAAGGTCCAAAGTGTCGTTAAGCTATTTAACTAGTACCAGACCGATGATTCAAATGAAAACATCTGCATGTACAGTCTACTAATCTAATTCAGACAGCAACGCCAGAGAATAAGTACTAAAACTACCTCGACTTGGATTTCTCCTCACTGTCATACGAATCAGATCAGAAACTAAAAGGGTTTAGCCAAAATAAACCTGATCAACTAAACTCCAAGTTGGTAAACAGCAAAACTCCCCCAATACTCTATCAAAAACACTCATTCAAGCACAAATCCCTATATGAAAACTGAAATACCGAAAAATAAAATAAAAAAGGAAAACGGAAATAACCGATTCATGTCGGATTCAGTCGGAGAGCAGGAGGCTCCGGCGCGGCGGCGCGTGGGCCGCACGCGCGGGCGACTCAGCGCAGGCGGCGCGTGAGGCGCGTGTCCATCCAAACCCATAAAAAAATGTGATTGTGTTGTGTATAAAAGATATTAAGCTGACCATATATTCATAAAAGACCGAATAAAAAATAGGTTTTTAATCTCAAATTAATGAGATGAACTATATATAATGTAACCAATTTATGGTATCGTTTCCCTAACACCTTAATCTTTTTACTAGATATATATTAAAAAGTAGAAAGAAAGTGGGGGCGTAAATAAAATTTATATATAGTATCAATTAGAACGCCGCCGCCGGTAACTTATGAATAAAACATAAAACGCAACAATTCATGCGTTTAACATATAACCCCGCCGCCGGATTTGTACTTTACTATACATATACTATGTTACTACTGCCCACAGAATTTAATTATCATATTATGTACTTTTGTATTTTGGAATGAGATTTAAATTAGATTTTTATATATTTTCTTTCAAAATCACCATATATAATCTATCTACTATATATATTAAATATTAGAGAGTGACGGTATAAATATAATAAATATATAAACCCACTGTCAGAATCTGCTGCTATAGTTATTCTTTTACTACATGAAACGACTGGACACCTTGCGTTTGATATACAATGGGTCCCGTCGCCGTTTTGTATAATATGGCAATTTGAACGTAGTTCCATATATATATATTGTTAACCATAAAAATACGAAACTAAAAACGCGTTTAATTAATATCATCGCTGCCGGAGTTTTAGTTTACTATATACATAGTTTGTTACCAAAATTAAAATACCATGGCCGTTCTCTTACCTATTATTATGTACTATATTTATGTAACATAATATATGTTTTTCTCCATATACCCTAATTTGCCATATACTCTAATTAATACCATATACCATATACATATTGGCTTGGTATATATATGAATGAATGTAAACATCTCACCTCACGCCGTACTTTTAATATGGGGGCACGAGACTTAAACTTAGCATTAGTATATATATTTGCTAGAAATTATATATGGTTTTGTGTTGATTGATGATGACAATAGTTTAAACTCAATTGAATGAATTTGTGTGAATTTGTAGCATTGGTTACTGTAATTTCGAGAAACCTTTAATCTGATGTGTTCCTTTTTCTTGAATTCAGGGTTCTACACTAAACCCGATGTCGATGTCGATGGAAACAACACAACCGCAACCGAATCACTCTACCAGAAAAAGGTGTGCTGCTACGTTGCTATCTTAGTAATGATTTGATGTGATTGTACCTAGGGTTTATGTTGCTATGCGGCGTTAATATTGGCGTTAATATAGGTTTTCTGCTGCCATGCAGTATCTGTTTAACATGTCTTTGAGGTTTTCTGTTGTTATGCTTCTTTGTATTGATTACTATCTCGGTTTTGATTTTCTTTGACACGTCTTCTCCCTGACCTAAAGAACTGACAAACATGTTTGAGCAGAACACCGAGAAGGGTTTAGTTTGGTCACTCTAAAATTTCTTAAGTTTTTATTACTCTTTGGTCTATCGAACTTTTTGTAGCCAGTCTATTTTCTATCTTAAATCCTTATCCTTTGTTTGTTTTTACAGCATATGATTAGTCCAAGTCATAAGGAACAGAATGGAGAAGACTCCACCAGAGGTTTAGTGTCTGATTGGAGCAATGATGGCAAATGAGGTTGTGGTATTGGATTTCAATATATATGTTGAAAAGAATAGGTTTAAAGGCGTGGTTTTTATTTGATGAAAGACTTCCCAAAGTATTCAGGTATTGTTTATTTTCTTTCTTTGATCTTAAATCTGTAATTTGATTTATGATTATAATAAGCTTAATTTCTCACTGATGTATTACTGATTTCTCACCTAATCAATAATTAGGTGCAACTTGATATTGCATTTGTATTTGTGCCTTATGATAAGGTATTATGTCTTGCAAACTGGAGTTTTTATCAAGTCTTTACATTGTGTGCTAATTCACATAATTGCTGTCAAATTTGGAACACTTAAATCCGCAATTTTTGCTAAATTTTGTATGTTTGTTTAAGTATTGAGGCAGCCTGCAATTAGTTCATAAAATATAAACCAATGAGTTTTGGTTGTAACTACTGCTAATTATTATGCTTAAAGGTGCTGCAAAAGGTAAAACTAAATATTTTTAGAGTAGGTTGAAGAATGACAACAAAATGGTAGAAGTTAAGAGATATACAATATATTGTAGAACTTAGTAAAAAATATTTGCCTGAGTATCCATATTGTGCTATTTTTTCTTTTCACAGTTCATATGTTGTTTACTTTTTATTTTCATATTTTTGAACTTAAGATTGCTCTATCATGCATGGTCTTTAATCAGTTTTACTGAAAATCGAATATTATGGTTTTTAAAAATAAGAATGTTATTGTTTGATGTTGCAGATTTCTCAAATAATTGGAGGCGGTGGGAGCAAATTCTCGAACTAATATCATGTTTCTTTGTGTTTTTCTTTTGTTGAGATTATATGCAGTAATCTTCGTTGTATTTTAACTAAATTTTGTAAAGAAATATAATTTTTTTTGTCCTTTTATTTTTAGATTAAGAAAAATTAATTATTTATCAATCATTTAAGCCATAATTGGAAGAATATTACTATACTACCTTAAAATAATTTAAACAGTTTTATGTGTCAAAAACATTGACATGTTCTATAATTTTTAAAAGTTGAAAAAAAAACATATATATTATGTTTTATTGGAATTAAAAAATTACATTAAGTATAACAGGAAATCGTTAATGTTTTACATTTTATTAAAAAAATCAATGATAATATCTGATCAATTATTAACAATTTTATAATATCATATGATATAATAGTTGTCGCCTATCAAAATAATGTCTTTTACTTCGTTTTAATGTCGTTTATATTTCATAATATTATTTGTATTTCTACTATGTTAATATTTATCAAATTTGAATAAATATTTCTTTTTAATGCTATTTTACTGAACCGATTGGTTTGTATTTTCCTATTTTTTAATTATAAATGGACCACACATTTTTTTAAAATTTTTAACGAAACCAATATATAAAATTAATCAGGATATGTCGGTGTTTCCTTATAATTTGTTGTCCCATTGATTTAGGGCGCTGTGATATTTTTAAAATAAAATTTAAATGTCATAAATCAATCTTTGTTAAAAATAACTATTTCTATGAATGATTAATTTTCATAAATATTTGCAAATCTTTAGTCTCGTATTAATAAAATTAATAAAAATCATGACATTCAAATGATTATTACATTCAAACTAAATGTATTTCAAACTACTTTTAAACACCGCGCAACGCGCGATCCGGCTAGCCTAATAGTCTAAATCTAATTAGCAAACTAGAGACATTATAAATCAATATCAAACGTGCAAAATCAAAATGTCGTTAAAATATTTCTTTTAGTACCAGAACCATAACTCCAATAATCTAATAATGGATCGAAAAGTCACCCCCCCCCCCTTTTTTCTCTCTCCAGGAAAGGCCCCAACTCCCCCCCCCTTTTTTGCCCAGTTTTCGCAGCCGGGAGGCTCTGGCCGGCGCCTCTCGCCGGCCGGAGGTGACCTCCCCTCCCCCTCTCTCCCCTATCCAATAAATATCGGAACTGCCCCTCTCTAACCCTCTATACCCAAAACCATCTTCTCTCTTGCAAAACTACAGTTCCAGATCTGGAATTTGCTCGGTCAACGGCTAAAATCCGGCCGATCGGAGTCCCAGTCAGGCCGCCGGAAGGCACGCAGCGGGCCAGTAGCAAGAACGCCGGTGGGAGCGGGTCGCAACCGCTCCTCAAGCCGCCGCACGAAGGACGCCGCCAAGGACGCTGCGCCACAACGACGCCGCCCAAGGAGGATCGCCGACGGACAGGAGGTCGAGCTCGTCAAGCCAGATCCGGCCGGCCGGAGCATGACGAGCCTACCCCAGAACAGGTGGACCACGGGAGGACAAGGCGCGGTCGGAAACAGATCTGACGCCAGCAGCACACCGACGGACGGCGACCCGGGCCTGGATCAGTCGCTCGGAAACAGATGGGTTTTCTCCGGCGGTAGCAAAAAGGAAGCTTTGGCAAGTCAAGGGCTCGGGTCGACCGGCTCGGCTCGGTCGGGTCGGCTCGGTCGGCTCGGTTCGGTTCGGTCGGGTCGGCTCGGGTCTGACCGGGCAGTTTTGGACAGGTTTATACTGGAATTGGCACAATTAGACTGAGAAGGTGGTTTTACTTCTTTTTTCCCTTAAAATTTATTTTCAATCTTTTTCGGGTATACATTTATTGATGTTTGTACTAAAATATTGGATTGAATGTGATCTGCTAATCTTAGTTTTCCGACGGGTCCTTTTGCTCAGTTAAACTTTGATTAGCTTCCGATCTAGTTAGTACAGTTAGGAGAAATCCAAGTCACAATAGTTTTGAAACACTATTGATGGCGATACTGATACTAGATTTGTAGACTGATTAGGCTTTAAGCTTATATCGAGTTAGATTACATTTGCTCTATCCTGTATTTAGCCACCAGCCAATCAGATCAGGATTGGTTGGGATTGCTTTAGTACCGATATTAATTTTTATATATCCATTTTTTAGATTTTTGTGATTTTCTTCTTAATGTTGCGCTGAGGAATATCGCCTTATAAGAGAAATCTTTATAGCAATCTCTAGTTAGGCTCTTGATGAAGCTTTCCTATTAGTATCATGGCTAGATAGAACAACTCGGTATGCTTTACATACTACTCTGCTGTCCAACCTTGTGAAGACTTGCTATCTTCCGGTGGTCCATAGGCCACCGGGCTCAATGGATAGGCGGTTGAGGTTCAGGTAGATAGTATTTCCTATAATAGAACCGAGTTTTCTGTTTTTGCCTGTGAGAAAGTGGGATGGTGAATTCTAACGAGTTCTAAAATGCTGTACTTGGTGATATCTATACGTGGCAGAAGGAGGGAAATCTGATTTTAGCTATGCTGTGACCGGCATTGATACAGATATGACTTAGCTTTCTTGTAATATTTTTAGACACATCTCTGATATCTCTCTTTGCTTCCGATATTAGATCGGAATATAGCCTTCGGGCAACAAATTGCCACAGTTACCCCAAAAGGGTTTCATGTGTAATATTGGGTTTCAAATCTGATCATGTAATTTTATTGTTTTTATTAGGGTTGAGGAGTCGTGAATAATCCTCCCGTCCACTTGGATGGTTAAATTTAAAAAAATAAAAATTAATCTAATAATGGGGTATTGGGACTTGGGAGTCCATATCTACCTTACCATGTGGAAATCTACAACGAGTTTTCTCATAGAAATTCTTTGGCATAGCCTTGAAATATTTCAATTAAAAATCTTTAAACACAGCCAAATAACATAGTGTAACATGATTATCACTGTCATATCAGTACTTCCCTCTTAGGGCTCAAACTCACGAGAACAGATAGCTTAATTTGGAGTGGTACGTACAGAAAGCTTTCACTCTCTCCTCAGAGGACAGAGCTGGATTTTTCACCCGGAACTTCAACAGATCCATATGATCAAACGAGTTGAATTGCAATGAGCCATGATCCTCACCAGCCAGCTCTTCTGGTACTTGGACTATCCCCTTATGGAAGGAAAACACCCCTACCGACATCCTTGCTCTCTCAGCCATAATGACCCTGTGAAAACATGCCCTTATCTTGCCCCGGCTCCAAGCCTGCATCGAACAGAATAATTAATACTAAAATGCATAAAATACTACTGCAGTGTATATGGAGAAGAAACTAACATATAAGGCGTCGCCGGCAAGAACAATAAAGGAAGACGGCGGAAAATGAACCGGAATCCAAGTTTCGTTGCCGGAATCGGTAACATGTTGCACTTGTAATCCCTCGACGTCATCTTGCTTCACTATGGATATGAAGCTCGTGTCGGTGTGAGGCTTAATCCCAACATGCGTCTCATCTTCTGGTAAGGGTGCCCTGTAAGAGTTAGCTCTCAGAAGATAACAACTTGAGCTCAGGTGAGACTCGCATTTCTTCTGGTCCACGCCATACTCTTTGAATATCATTCTCATCAAACTTTCCTGCATCTTGGATACCTCCGTAGCGTATCCGTGTATCTGTTCACTGATGAAGGAACATAATTTATATATATCCAACATGATTAACGCTTCTTTCATTTCCAGAATTAATATAAGTGTCCATATACAGAACATGAGATTAGTCTACTGTATACATTACTTTGGTTTCATGTATTCCCTTTATCATTTGCTGGAAAATGTTCATAATTAACAAGAATGAGAAACCATGATATAAGATTTTCTCTTTAATCTACTCTTTTGATCGATTTCTTAAAACAATCCGAAAGGACAATTATTCAACATAAGATACATGTAAAGCTATCTGGTAAGTATCAGATTGATTAAAATATTTGATTTGTTTTCTTAAATAAGTTGAGAAAAAGGCAAAAGGATGAAAGATACAAATGCATGGAGTAGGGGTGAGAACGATCATGACTCATGAGCATTCGTTAAAAAGATCGAGATCGGATCGTTCACTTAATAAACGAACCGATCATGATCAAAATTTTAAAATCGTTTATTAGATGAACGATCAACGATCATGAATATAAAATCTCGATCATGATCGCGAAAAGACCGATAACATGATCGAGAACGATCAATAAAAATAATATAATATAATTATTTACATTAATAATAATGGGAAAATGTTTTAATTTAATTATTTTTAATATTTATGTTTATAGTTTGTTGTAATCTTTCATTAATTTAATCATTTATGTGTTTTTCACCTTTTTTCATTAATTTTTAAGTTGATCAAATTAATGATCGATCACGATTAATTATCGATCGATCACGATCAATTATTGATCATCGAGCCGATCGTTATCGATCATTAATTATTTAATCGATTATTTATAACGACTCGATCACGAACCGATCACGATTATTATAATTTTTAAACGAGCCGATCATGATCATGAATTATTTTGATGGGTTTGATCGCAAGCATCTCAAATTTTAAACTATCCGATTATAAACCTAGTAATGAATATGATCGGGTTGGTTGGTTATCACTCGTGGATGCATTTTTGAAGGAAGGACAAATATATAAACATTAGTTTATTGAAAACCTCCCATAACTGTTTGTTTTAAATTTAGAAGAGCATGGGAAAATTTTAAACAAGTTGGCTTTCCGGATCTTGTTTCTTTTGAAAGAAACGTAAACAAAGTGCCAGAGTGAAGAATGGCTCTGATTTGCCCAATTTGGTAGAGAGTTCAAGAACGTCACTCAATGCATCATGTCTTTTAATTTCTTACGATAAAAATTGATAAAACTGAACCGATAAGTAACCTATAAAAACATAACAAACAGATGATATGATATATTAATTAAACAAAAGAGAGATTAAGATGGTACTGGAAAACTGCCTCTGAAATTCATTTATCTAAAACTAACTCCAATGCACGAAACTTAAACAAGATTGATACATCAAACGTGAACATCATATCTATTCAGCATTTGCGTTATTTCGTATACTTAATTAGTTATTAACCAAATTGTTAGACCGTCTACATATATAATTCTTTAAAAAAATAAAGAAATCTGGGAACATATATATAAACTGGGAAGATAGCGCGTACGTACCAGAAATGATGGTTTCCTCGGGGCCACATGAGATTTGAAAAGCTCTGAACATCTTCCATGGCGGTTGAGTTCCCAAGGCCCATGGTCTCGAGAAGGCTATCAGGGCTCCGGATGTAACCGAAGCCTGGGATTTCTGATTTGTTGAGCGACTTGATCTCCTGGGGAAGATGAAAGAATTCCATGAGCGGCGAGAACACATCTGAACCACTCATGAGCGGCGTCTTCTTCATCAACTCATCATCGAAAACTCCGACAAAACAGCCGAAATCCTCCATGGCTTCCCTCACGGACTTGCATGCCGAGATCCAGCTTTCGGTGCCCGCCTTCAGCCTTTCTTCCGTGAAACTTATGATTGGGATCGCCTCTTCTTCTTCTCCAACTTTCTCGATATTCATTACTCGAGCACTTGCTTAATTGTTTTGGTTTTCACTTTTCAAAGTGTTATACAAGTATGTTAGCCTTGCTGAGATCTTGTCAGCCTGGTGATGGGCTTTGTACACTATTATTTTGACCAAACTCACATTATATCACATTATATCATATTGTGATGAACCCAGCAAGGATTCATCACGCGAGCAGTTAGCGCGTGAATACACGCGCTCAGCAGACACCCTTCACACCATCTCGAGCGCGTGTTTACACGCTCCAGGGTTCACCTCCCGCGTGATGCGTATTCTACGCAAAAACACTTGATGTAACCGAAACAACGTAAAACACACAAACTGGTTTGATAACTAGCTAACAACTGAAGCTAAATTATCGAGGTAACCACCGCGAACACCTGTCCTCGGGCGATTCAACTGAATCTAGAAATTGAACAACTGTCAATTATTTAGGAAACTCCTTATATTTATCAATAAACTCTTTAAAGTCAAAAATTATCTCACATTGCTGGATCCATTCCAAATAACTTTCTTGGTTTACTTTATCTCCAAATTTCGGGATATCCAGCTTAAAACCCTGTCTCACGAATTCTGACACAAGCGCCATCTTTTTCTCCAACGAAACCATACGTTCTTCCATATTTTTATATTTATTCTCCATGACCGTTCACAAACTAGAATTTGTGAAAGCCTTGCTCTGAATACCACTTTGATGCGTATTTTCTTTGTGATTCACGTTGTTGCAGCGGAATATATATAAATTACTTTTGGGGATATGAAAATCGCTTGAACAGCTGTCAGCCAATTAACTAGAAACCACGAAAACCTGTCATGGGCGACTCAACTGAATCTTGAAATAATAAATCTAATTCTATAACTATTATGGAAAATAAATAAAATCTTACTAGAATTAAAACACATATTTATAGGAAAATTCTTGGTAAGAGAATAATTCCTAATTAAGCTAGTTTTCCATTTATACTCGTATCATTCTCCTCTTCTTCGAAAAGAATTGTCCTCAATTCTTGATATTCTTCATCTCCAATCAATATGAGTATGTTGCTTCCATGTATTTGAGATGCGATGTACTTGCTTTTGCAAATCTCATCTTGTATCATCCTTCCCGAATTTGAATGGATTCTCCCTCGAATTCGTCCTCTCAGTGACCCCTTGTCAAACTCACAACCTTTCGAATATCGATCAAATGATACATGACTAAAGTTGTGATGTGTAGCAAAGTCACCAGTCTTTCCAAACTCAGAATTTACATGACTCCAAAGTTCATCATTCTCAAGAAAAGAATTAATCGATTGATCATTCCGTGAAAATATAGATTTTATTTTCTCAGCAATTTTGTATCGAGCTTCAAAAATCATAGGATGAACCAATTCTTTCTCTGCATCTTCCTCGTTTATACCAACATCAAGTATTGCCATGTCACTTCCTTCAAGATCTTCTTCTTTAATCTCATTATGAACATTAAGGACTATAGAACATGAGTACATAACACTCTCGGTTTCAATCAGAGGAGCAGAATAATCATTAACATTGTAGACTTCGGTTAGAGAAGTAGAACTATCTCCTCACCATCCTCAACGACATCTTCAACATTAGCATCAACACAACCATCAACATCATTCTTTGCCTCAAATTGCTTGTTACTCGCCACAAGTTCAGCCACAGTTAAAGACTCTTGTTTTAACATATCGGTAGAAGGTAAGAATAGTCGGTCAAGATGTTTCTTCAACTTAATCCATGAGTTGATTTCTGATTTTCCCTAAACCCTTCGCTTAAATTCCAAAAATTCACAATACAAGGATGCACGCGTTGTAAGTTGTTTTATAGCCATCTCGCACCTCGAGCGATCATCATACTCTTTAAAGTCAAAAATTATCTCACATTGCTGGATCCATTCCAAATAACTTTCTTGGTTTACTTTATCTCCAAATTTCGGGATATCCAGCTTAAAACCCTGTCTCACGAATTCTGACACAAGCGCCATCTTTTTCTCCAACGAAGTCATACGTTCTTCCATATTTTTATATTTATTCTCCATGACCGTTCACAAACTAGAATTTGTGAAAGCCTTGCTCTGAATACCACTTTGATGCGTATTTTCTTTGTGATTCACGTTGTTGCAGCGGAATATATATAAATTACTTTTGGGGATATGAAAATCGCTTGAATAGCTGTCAGCCAATTAACTAGAAACCACGAACACCTGTCATGGGCGACTCAACTGAATCTTGAAATAATAAATCTAATTCTATAACTATTATGGAAAATAAATAAAATCTTACAAGAATTAAAACACATATTTATAGGAAAATTCTTGGTAAGAGAATAATTCCTAATTAAGCTAGTTTTCCATTTATACTCGTATCACCGCGCATTGCGCGTCCCATGCTACAGTTGGGGTCCTGCTTTGGTCCTGCTCGCGCACTGCGCGCCTTGGTGCTTGGTCCGAGTACTCCTCTAACTCTTTGCTTTTGTTTTTTTATTATTCCCTCAAGTTGCACCCATTTTCCAAGATTTAGAGTATTTGCTTGCAAACTCATGAGATTAGAGTTGGAATGATTTTTTTGAGCACCACGGGATTGAAGTAGTATTTGCATTTGTCTTTTTTTTGGATATATTGATTTTGGTGTATGCACGTTGTGCTGAGGTTTACTTCGGATTTTATTATGGTGAATTTGGCTTTCTTATCTCGAGCGGATCGCTCTGATAGCTGGATCTCAGATAAGGCGAATCGTATGAATAATTTTAATCGTAATTGTTATTCGAACCAATGGATTGTTGATTCTGGTGCTACAGCTCATATGACTGATAGTTCTCGTCGTCTTGGGAATGTAATTCCTTACTTTGGTCCACCTGTTTATGTTGGTAATGGTCAGCCTATACTGGCGTCTCACATTGGGGAGTGTAATATCTCTGGTTTATCCATTCGCGATGTACTTATGGTTCCTCAGATTACTAAGAGCTTGTTGTCTGTTAGCAAACTCACTCTTGACTTGCCAGTGAGTATCACATTTGTTGACGATGTCTTTTCTATCCAGTATAAATAGACAGAACAGATAGTTGGTAAAGGTCGTCATATTGCGGGTCTTTATTATTTGGATACTGGTGATTCTTGTTTTTTGAGCGAGCTGCGCTCTGGAAAGCTCCGGGCCCCGTTTGAGCTATGGAATTCTCGTCTTTGGCACGTGTCCTATGACACTGTTCAGTTGCTGAATAAGAAGGGTCACATTTATGCCACTTCACCTTTACCTGCACCTGTTAGTTGCTCCCCTTGTCAGATGACCAAGAGCAGTCGGTTACCATTTTCTGTTAGTGATAAGAGGGCAACAGGTTTGTTAGAGAAGGTGCATTGTGACTTATGGGGACCAGCTCCAGCATATGCTGCATCCGCACATGGATTTTCATATTATGCTGTATTCATTGATGATTATTCAAGATTCACATGGTTTTATCCATTACGGCATAAGTCAGATTTTTACGACACCTTTCTTCGCTTTCAGAAATTTGTTGAGACCCAATTTTCTGCGAAGGTCAAGGTTTTTCAGACTGATGGTGGTACGGAGTTCACTAATCATCGTTTGCAGACTCACTTTGTTTCTTGTGGCATTCATCATCAGATGTCATGTCCCTATACACCTGCTCAGAATGGCCGAGCTGAGCGTAAACACCATCAAATTACAGAGACCGACCTTGCTATGTTATATAACTCATCTGTGCCGCATTCTTACTGGGTGGAAGCATTCTCTTCGGCTGTTTACATAATCAATCGTCTCCCCAGCTCAGTTCTTGGTGGCAGATCACCCTTTGAGACTGTCTATGGGACTACTCCAGACTACACAGTCTTTCATCCTTTTGGTTGTCGTGTGTACCCGTGCTTGCGTGCAGTTGCTGAGAATAAGTTTGCACCTCGTTCTATACAATGTGTGTTTATTGGTTATAACCCCAGTTACAAGGGTTTTCAGTGCCTCGACCCTACCAGTGGACGTGTCTATTTCTCTCGCCATGTCCTGTTTGACGAAACATGTTTTTTCCCTATGTCTCATCTTCTAGGGAAAGAATTGTCTCGGATTTGGAAGTCTCATCATTTTTTGAACCAGCAGGTGCACCAGTCGAACGTTCGCCAACTGTACCAGTTGATCCTGTGTTGGCTACACCGGTTGAGATGCCGTCGCCCGCACCGTCGTCTTCCAGGTCTTGCTTTATTTGTCCTTCAGATGATCATTCCTCATCTCCAACTGTTCTGACTGCTCCTTCACCGAGGATGCCCGCTACTTTATCACCACCACCATCTCCTCCATCTCCACCATCTCCGCCATCTCCATCAGGCTCTCGGACTTCTTCTGGATCTGATTCCGACTCTACCACTGATTCAGATTCTCCATCTCACCACAGACATCATATGGTTACCAGGAACCAGGATGGTACTCGTCGTGTGATATCTCGCCCAGACTTTGTTACTACTGGTTTTCTTGCTCAGGTTATGGACCATTCTGAGCCTCGGGATTATCGTGCAGCCCTTAAAGACCCGAAATGGGTTCGTGCTATGGATGAAGAAATGGATGCTCTTCGACATCAGAAAACTTGGGAGTTGGTGCCTCGACCAACGCATGCAAACATAGTTGGCTCCAAATGGGTATTTCGGCTGAAGTATCGAGCTGATGGTAGCATTGAACACTACAAGGCTCGACTGGTTGCTCAGGGATATTCTCAGATTTCTGGTTTTGACTTTGACCACACTTTCAGTCCAGTGGTCAAAGCTGCAACGGTGCGTACAGTGATTGCCATTGCTACTTTGAGACAGTGGGCTCTACACCAGCTTGATGTCAAGAATGCTTTTCTCAATGGTGTTCTTGACACTCCGGTTTATATGGCTCAGCCTATTGGCTGTAAGGATCCATCTCGGTCTGACTATGTTTGTCGACTCCAGAAGGCCATTTATTGACTCAAACAGACTCCTCGTGCCTGGTTTGATCGGTTCAGCTCTTATCTCTGACAACTTGGATTTCGGTGTAGTTCTTCTGACACGTCGTTGTTTGTCTTCTCACGAGGTTCTATTTTACTATACTTGTTGGTGTACGTGGAAGATATCATTCTTACTAGTAACGATGCTGGAGCCATTCGCCAGTTCATCGCACGGACTGATCGAGAGTTTTCGATCAAGGATTTGGGGTACTTGAATTACTTTCTTGGCCTTGAGTTCTCTTCTACACCATCTGGCCTCTTTCTTGGACAGGCCAAGTATGCCAGAGATATTCTTAGTCGGGCGGGTATGACAGATGCTTCTCCAGTAACCACTCCATTCGTACCACTTTCGCAGCTTCACAGTAGCACTAGTGCACCGTTCAGCAATCCGACTCTCTACCGGTCTTTGGTTGGTGCACTTCAGTATTTGACTATTACTCGTCCTGATCTGTCATTTGCGGTGAATTTTGTTAGTCAATATCTCCAGGACCCTCGTGAGGATCACTTTGCTGCAGTTACCAGGATTCTACGTTACGTGGCTGGCACGCCTCATCATGGTCTCACATTTCACTCCGGAGGTTCGTCTACTCTTTGTGCTGATATTTGTGCTTACTCAGACGCTGATTGGGCTCGTTGTTTGGAAACTCGACGATCGACCTATGGCTATGCGGTGTTTTTAGGAGGTAATCTGGTATCTTGGAGTGCCAAGAAACAGCCTACAGTATCTCGTTCGAGTTCAGAGTCCGAGTACCGTGCACTTGCCAATACAGCGGCAGAGGTTGTCTGGCTCTGTCATCTTCTTCGAGACTTACAGTTTTCTCTTGAAGGGCCGCCATTGTTGTTATGTGACAATAACAGCGCCATTTTCTTAGCTGAGAATCCAGTGGCTCATAAGCGGGCCAAGCACATCAACATCGACTATCACTTTGTTCGGGAGTTAGTTGCTTCAACTAAGGTCCGTGTTAGTCATGTTCCCACTTCGTTGCAGTTAGCGGACATCTTCACTAAGAGTCTTCCAAAGTCTTTGTTTGAGTTCTTTAGATCCAAGCTTTGCGTCTCGGTTAACCCGACGCTTAACTTGAGGGGGGGTGTTAGATAGTATTATGGGTCTAGAGACCAATGTGTATCAGCCTAGGGTTTAACTAGGGTTTCTACCCATGTACTGTCTATATAATTGTGAATATGAAACACACCTCAGTATCGAGGTTTATCCCTCTAACATCTTCAAGGTTTGAATGCAAGAAATAGTTGTTGTATCACTGCAGCTTCTTCCCAAGATGATTCTTCCATGGGCATGTCTTTCCATAAAACCAGCCATTGAATTATTTGAGTAGAACCAGTACTTTAACAGCCTTCTTTGTGGAACCCTAGATGGAATTAGGATAGCCATTTCTTCATCAGTAACTGATGGAGGAGGTGACATCTGTGCAGGTTCAGCTCCCACAATTTCTTCAGAAGTGAAACATGGAAAACTGGATGAACCTTTCTAATGACAGGTAGCTTGAGTTTTATGCTACTGAGCCTATTTTTGACATATCTGCAAAGGGCCACAGTACTTAGCAGCTAGTTTAATGAATGGATACACTTACCACGCTATGGGGTGATTTGGAAACGGATGTTAGTTGTTGCTAGATGTAATAACTTATTTGACTATTCAATTATAATACCTGATTTGATTAGTTGGTTGTTAATTGATGTTAGATATGCTAGCTAAATATCATCGTGCGTTGAACGATATATTTAATTTTTTTTTATGTTAATATTATGAACGATTTTAAAAGAAAAAATCTTTTAGACAATTAACAAAATCATAGTGGCAAATTTCAAAAGACTATAATATTGTCAATATGTATTCTAATATTATCATTATTATATAATAAAATATATTAAGATCAAAATATAAGAAATTTATTTAATTCTTCTTAATTTAAAAGATTTAAACTGTACTATATAAGAAAAAAATTGCTGATATGTATGATTTTAAAATTGATCATACAGATTCATGACAAAATATTTTATTAACTTTCACTGCTGAAATAGGACGAAAATTTTGACAATCTATTTCTATAAATACCAAATTGAGTATTTTCATAGAAAATACAAATTTATGTTACTAAAAGTTATACAATTTTCTGCAAATACTATTAAATGATGGTTATACAAATATTAGCTCAACAAAGCACCGTAGTTAGGTTATTTAGGAAATCTATTTATGTAAAGAAATACTTAAGAAATATTCTCATAATAAATTTAGGCGAACTAAAATATTCAAAATGATTCGCTTAATGATGCACCATAATTAGGATATGCATTGATAGTGGTCACAAAAAATATTAAATTATAATTAATTCATCAATAGTGAAACGAACCTACATAATATTGCTGCATTGTTTTTGGATCATATATAATTCTGCATATATAATGCTAGATCCCTACCACTACCACTATACTCCATATAATATTTAGTAGGCATGTTTTTTCGGGTTTTTAATTAAGTTTGATTTAATTAAATTATTTATCCAATTCATATATAATTTTTCATTTCAATTCAGTCTAATTTAGTAAAACATAAACTATGCCAAAGGATTTTTTAACATAAAAGTGTGAACGATTAGTTTTAATGATGGAAATCAATCTTTACAAATTATCAATTGGATATTTTAGCATATATATTCAGCACATATAATTTTACATTTCAATTCAATCTAGTTTAGTAAAAATAAACTATGCCAGAATATTCTTTAGACATACAAGTGTGAACGATTAGTTTTAATGATGGAACTCAATCTTTACAAATTATATATTGAATATTTTAGCATATATATTCAGCACTTGCGGAGACAATCTCCTCTAATTTACCGAATTTAGAATACTCGAAATTTTGACTTGTGCGTACAATGGATTTGCCGTTTTGGAGAATCTGCAAACAAAAAAAAGTGTTGGTCCAGAATGAAATAATAAGAATAAAAGAAATAATATATATATATATGGTAGGCGCCGGAATATGATGAACTTGCGATGGTTATACGGTGGTTTTAGTCAAAACTACGTAGTTTCATCCTTTTTATTACTTTTTATTAATTTATTTATTGAATGGAACAATAACTCTTCTAGCTACCTTTATGATAACTGATTGAAATAACTTATCTGACTATTTTGTGATAATAATTGATTTGATTAATTGGTTGCATTCTACAATAGGGGACGGTAAAATTGGCTGGACTGATAGCCGTTTAATTAATTTATATAATAAAATGACATTTCATGACTTTAGAATATTATATCTATGAGTAACCTCTTGAAAAATAATAGTATAAATACTCAAACTCTTTATTTTAGAGAAACCCATTTTAAATCACTAAAAAAATAACCAAAATAAAATGATTTTTTTTCTGATTTCAAAACTTTGAAATTACTACTCACTACATAAATCATTAGCTAGCAAAATAAATTAATATTATATTATTTATAAACAAATTTGTAATTTTTGGTTTTATTATTAAAATAACATACTTAATAACATAATTTCTAATAGACATGAAAAATATACATATAAGGTTATATTCACTAAAATATTTTAAATGTGACGACTAGATAAAAAAGAGAGTCTAATAAGACAAGCAAAATAAAAGGGTAATTGTATAAATTTATAATGCAAAGTACAATCATTTAATTGAAAAAAGCTACATGTTTATGCTTTTTCAAGATTAGCTCTCCCATACCAATCATCCATTCGTTAAACCATTCATCAAGTTCCACCGGATTTTTTAGGACCCGTCAACGGAAAATGAAGCGGCTTGCCATCTTTTCGTAACTCCGGTGTGCTTTTGAACAGCCTCCCGAAAATTTTCGGGGGTTGTTCGGATGATTTTCGGAGGTTCATCATAAAAAATTTTGACAATCCCCTTTTCAATGTCAACTCTCATTGGCTGATCACCGGATTGAACGAGGCATGGTTCAGATGAAGTAGACATAAGGTTTAGGAATTTGGGAAAGAAATTTTACTTGAAGTAGGTTAGAATATGTCATATTTATAAGCGTATTTGGTTTGATTTTTCAAAATCAAACTTATACAATTTTGACAATGATATTTTTATCGTAACGAATATTTTTATCTTTATGTCCAGAATTAATTAAAAAATTAAATGTTTTCATGCATGTAATAATATATTACATGACAGTCATCTATAACATTAAATGACAGTAAATGATGGTAAAAGTCGTCTCTGTTGACTTTAAAAAATCAGATAAAATGTTTTGGATGAGATAGGCAAGTTGGAGAGAATAACATTCATCCAGATGATCCTGATATACCCCTTATCAGTCACCAATAAGATAATGACACATGTACAATTGTAATGTTTTAATTGGTTAAGATATTTTTAGTAAATTCCTAAAACACTAACCTAAAATGGCTAAACCCATCTGGGTAATGATTGAATACGTGGCCTAATAATAAATTAGTTAAAGATGATGTGTCACTATTTAATTGGTGCCTGATATTGCATATATCAAGATGATCCGGATATATATTAAACTGTTGAAAGAAATTCATATATAAAGTCAACAGAAATTGTATATCTATTTCTCAAAGAAATTAAGCTTAACAGTGAAAATGAGTAAATGACTAGTTTAATCTTAGAGAGATTTGATATATTGCCTTCCAGTACAATTAAATACTAGTGCAGCACAAATGTTCAAAAAGCATGATAATCAGATGTTTTGCTAATCAGCTTTCATAGTATTACAGTATCAAAATCGATGCCGAAAATCTCTTAAACCCTTAACTTCCGTCTGCCGGAAATCTCGGAAACCCTAAAAAGCAGCAGGTCGTCCATTTAATCATTACCGGACTATTTAGGCCCTGTCCAGTTCAACTTATTGCAACACATTTCAGCACAGCACAGCACTGGTCAGCACAGCACTCATCAGCACAGCAAATCACTGGTCAGCACAGCACCGGTTCAGGTTAACACATTTAAGCTCTAAATGAATATTATTTTTATGTTTGGTAAAAGTAATATTAATTAAGTAAATTTTTTAGTTCTTGAGTGATAAACATTGTGTTTTTTTTTTCAACTCAAATGAACACTATTCAACACTTTCAATACTATTCAGTACAAGATCAGCACAGCACTGATCAGCACAGCTCAGCACTCATCAACACAGCACAACACTCATCAGCATAACACAGCACCAAATCAGATACAAGTTCATGTTTTCATGTGATGCAATTGATGTATACATCATTTAAATTGAAACATTGCTTCACAAAATACTCAGTATTCTCTTCAATGGGTTTTTGCATCGGTTTGATGGAACAAATCAATTCAAATAACGAAGATGCAAATTATCAAACCAGAAAAAAGTATTTATATATATATATATATAATAGTAATCCTTACAGATTATTAGACTTTGAGTTTGAGCAATGAACTTTTTTTTTATTCTAGAGGAAATTAGAAGATATATTACTCCGGTTAATAAATAATAAATTAATAAAAAGAATTAAAAAGGATAAAACTACGTAGTTTTGACAAAACCCGCCACATAACCACATCAAGTTCACCATATTCCGGCGCCTACCATTTCTATATTTTCCTTATTTTATTTATTTTAATTAATTAACGAATATTTTGTTTCTTCCGCCTTCTATTTTTACAAATACAATTCATTCCACCTAATTAACACGAGCTACGAAAGGAAAACATGAATATTACATCACACAATTAATTACATGAATGCCGCAATAATCCATAATTAATTAATTAAGTATGCCATATTAAATCAAGAATTTAGAGTTTGAAAAGTGGTTAATTCTGGAGTGTTTGGACTGAGAATCGTGAATTGACCTATTTTCCAATTTTCATACAATTCTTTGTATTCTATACATAAAATATTGCATTTATGCATTAATATATGGATACAATATGCTTCCGATAAATATGTTGTTTTGCATAAATATATTAATTAATAGTATGAATATATATATTTTGTGCTGGAAAAATTTATACGGACAAATCATGTTTTCTATTTTTGTAATAAAATTATATTCAGGTCCTATTTGTCTGAACTTATTTCAACTAAACTGAACTGAATTAAATTGAACTGTATTTTAATTCAATTAAACTGAACTGAATCGAACTGAAATAAAAGTAAAAGTTAATATATTGAAAAATAAAATCATGATGTCTAAACTTACCGAAATTAATGTATAAAATTAATATATTTAAAAATGGACCTAATCACTAATTTGGGCTCAAACATAAAGGATAAATCATTGTCTTACCATAATATCACACCTTACTTTTTTAAGGATAAATCATTGTTTTATCATAAGTCCACACCTTACTTTTTTACTGATGTGTTATACACGATCCAGTATTTTACTCAACGTAGTCTAACATACCATTGAAATTACTGGTACTTTACTCAGTGTAAATCAAAATACCATTGAAACTACAATACCGCCACCTGAATTTTGCTAACTTTTTCAAATGAACCTAATAAGTGAGGATAATACGTGAATTTATACCGTATTTCGAACTACAAGAGTAAAATTTCGAACTGCGTATAGTAACCCCATTTTTTAATGTAAATAGCTAAATTTTACAATTTTATCAAAATAAAATCTTTTTAAAGTACTCCAAACATACCGCACACCGTGCGGCCGAATCATGCGAGTAATAGTATTGTTTTTAAACACTTTTTTCTCATGGATTTGTGGGTACTCGATCGGATCTAAAAAAGTTGTAAGCATTTCTTCTTTCCATGATCTTTAAACTGGTCCGGCTAGGTCTGGCTAAAGGTTGTTAATAAAATCAGAGACTGCATGAAAAGGTTAGTGCCCGAATATCTCTGGAATTTGAGATTTTGATGCATCATCAACCATATTATATTTACTGCTTCACTAATTAAGACAAACAACACAAAAATCTGACAAGAGCAATGAGACAAATTTCACAAGGATCAGTTGTCTGACATGATTTTACTTTAAAACATAAGCAGCAATATTCCTTTTAAAGCGATATATATGTTTGGGGCAAAGGATTTGAAAAGGAGACAAAGAAGACTTCTGAGCGTTGATTCCCGGAGCTTGTTGGAATCAATGGTTCCTCTACTAACCGGCAAAACGTTCATCCATGGTGAAAGATGACCAGTCAGAATCATGCTATATTCATCTTTATAGAGAGCTGCAAAGGAAAATAAAGATTGCATCTTTTCAACTGAATTTAACTGAAGTAGGAATAAAAATGTTGAGAAATAACAATAGTGGAACTAAATTAAGCTCAATTTCACCAAATTGTGTAATTTTTCATTAAATGAAATGAAATGCAGACAACAATATGGCCTTAGTAATGTAATTCATTGGAGTATACCTCACATTCTATTTGAAGAGATGAGAGATTAGAAGCAAGTGATTTTAGCATTTGGCCTTTCACGTGCTTCATATTGTAAAAAACAGGTGGCCAATCTAACCAGCTCAGTTCCATCATCAGTAGAAAATTGACCCTCCAAACAAGAATCAATGAACTTACACTAGTGCAAAACACCCAATAGTCGGCACCAATTCTCGGCGGTTCCGCCCAAAATTAGGCAAAACGTCATTCTATTGGATTTACGAAATCGTGAATCCAATAGAATGGCGTTCTATTGGATTTCAGAAATTGTAAATCTAATAGAATGGCGGTTTGAATACGAAACACGGCGGAAATATGAAAGCGCCAAAAAAATGATTATTTTCGCATTCTGAAACAGCCCAATAGTTTGTCATGTAAATTAATTCAGAATCTGGAAAGGTAATCGGTTGACATTAAGAACTCTAAAACCAATCTATTACGAATACGAGTGTGTTTTATGATATATGGAAAATAAACTATTGCATGAACGATTTCTTAAACTGAAAAGGTTGGAGTTATAAAATTAACTGAATTTATAATTAAATGAATATCGCGGGACGGACATAACCGGCTCATATTAAAAAAGTGGTTTGTTGATAGTTTGTCTACCTAATAGGTTTACGAGTTCTCAAACCCGTCGGCAATTATACATAGGTATGAGTTTTAAAAAATTGGACCAAACTTATTTCGTTAATTAAATAAACAACATTCAAACTCGAGAGCATCGTTTACCATTGCGAGGTAGATTTTTGGATAGTTTGTATTTCTTATTAATCTGTTTGTATTAAGATATCTCATTGTCGGTAGTAATTTGTGTACCTGTTATAAATTCGAGTTCTTAAACACACAAATGAGTTTTTCGATTGATGAAATTCAATAGTTTAGTTTTCTATCCCACGTTTCGATATCTACATTTTGAAAGGTTGAGAAATTCATTGAAAAGTTAGAAGTCGCATTCACCGAATAGAAAGTAAATCCCAAAATAGATTAGGTTTGCTGGGTTTTATTGCCAATAGTTTAGTCATCTATCAAGTTGGAAAATTCTTAAACCTAATACAAACATTTTATAAATTTTTAAAAATCATAAAACATCAAATTTTGCATCTTAAACCTGAAATTTTTGATGATTATGTTAATTTAGTATGCATAATACACTTTTCATGTAAATTTACTTTGGTATTAGCATAATGAAAGGTACGTGTAGTGAGAATTTTAGTATCATGAACCTGAGAAGCAATATTAAGACTAAAACTTGTTACTTAAGTATATATACTTTAGAGACATATTTCCACCCTGATTGTGATCAATATATTTCCATTGCTAAATGAAATTAAGTTTATTTAAGTGTTAATGATATATATTAACATAAAGTCCATGAAATAGCATTGATATATACGTGTTCAGTAAAAACTTGAAAAATGTCATACAACATCAAATTCTGACTTTTAAACATGGATTTTTGATATTTACGTTAAAGTAATTATGTATAATACAACTTTCATGTAAATTTACTTTGGTATTAACTCAATGAAAGGTACTTGTAGTGATAACTTCAGTATCAAGAATTTGAGAAACACTACTAAGACTATAACTTGTAACTCAATTATTTATACTTTGGTGTCATATTTCAATCACAGTTGTGATCAATGATTTTCACTACTGAACGAATTAAGTATATTAGAGTGTAAGTAAGATATTTTAACATAAAGTCAATGAGATGGCATTGATATGAATGTTTAGTTCAGTAAAACTTGAAAACAATTCAGATAACATCAAATTCTAACTTTTAAACCTGATTTTTTTATGATTATTTTAATATTATTACGTATAATACACTTTTCATGTAAATTTACTTTAGTAATATCTCAATGAAAGGTACGTATGTAGTGAGAACTTTAATGTTAAGAACCTGAAACTAAGACTAAATTTAGGTCAAACCTTGATTACTTTACCCTCCATATGCCTTGAATGTCGTAATAGCCGCTACTGCGAGTTAGCACGGGGGTCTCGCTGGTGACTTGGACCGAAAGTGTGTATTCGGGCTCAGTACTTAGGGTTTTAGTGAAAGAGGCTCTATAAGACTCCCTATCTCTTGATGTAACCTATTCATTCTGTTTTTTGGGCATCAGACGATATGAACATCTTGTAACTTTGATACCTATCTAATGCAATCTGTTTTCTTCCCGTGGATGTAGCCAATCATTGGTGAAACCACGTATATCTCTGTGTTCTTGTTTTTTTCTTTACGTTTATTGCTATTTTCTCACATTTCTCACAACGGTATATACTAACAAAACTAATGTACAACTAATTAAAGAACATAACATTGTTAGACTTTCTATAAACACTAAACAAATTGAATATATATGTAATTAATCAAAGAAAATATTGCTTGATTTTCTATAAACACTAACTAAACTGAATATATATTTTTAATCAAAGATATTAACAATAGCTATATTCAATTTAACTAAATAAAGTCAAACCTGCTCGTTTTTCTGTGAGAACTCTAGATTAACTAATCAAACATTACTTTACTTTTTATATAATACTAACGAATGGGAAGATATTTTAACTAATCATTAATCAAACTTACTTGAACTTATACACTAGTTGTATTTTATTTAACTAATAACATATGATTCACAAGTATTTGATAGTTTTATAATAACTTATTTTGATAGTAAAATTTATATGAAGATATTAATAGTAGGTTAAATTATGTAAACAAAAATATATAAAATATTCAGGACTATTAGACTAAACCAAATAATAAAATAATATAGATATAAAACCAAAATATAAATAAAATAATATACCATATATATGATTAAATATATGATCTGAACCATTGATTCTTTAGCTTTATGTAAATGAACCTTATCCTCTGTGAATCTAAAATTGCAGATTTCCTCCTCGACACTCCTCTGCTTCATCCCCAAAATCTCTTCCCTCAACCTCTCAGGCCACAGCTTAAGCATCAGTTTCCCCGTCGTGATCACCGCCGGCAGAGCGATGAACTCGTCCCAGTGAGAATGCGTCCACTGCTCGCCCCCTTTGTTGACGATGCCGGGAATCTGAACTGTCGAGGATCGCAACCTTGTTGTACCTGCTCTCCATGGCCTCCACCACCTTGATGTGTTCTTTCGATTGAGCGATGAGAGAGAGAAAGGGGTCACCGGATGTGCTTGCCGTAGAAGAAGGGGAGAAACAAGCCGCCGCCTAAGGTGCTGGAGTTTTCGGAGATGGACCAGGGCAATACGCTCCTCGATCAAGGCCTCTTCTCCTCAACTCAATTTCTCGTAAGCTCCCTAGAAACCCATGTCAGCTACTAATCTTTTTAGTGTTTTGTTTTTCTCGTCATAAAGTTCAGTTCTTGAAACTAAAGATGGTTTTTTTCCCTTCTCTCTGTTGAATGAGTATCATAAAGTTCAGTTTTTGGAATCTGGAATGTTAACTATAAAGTACAGCACTTTAAATGCATGTAACTATGGTTGGATAGCTTCTTTTAGAGTAACTATTAGATATCTAAAAACCTTGAATTTGGAACAGCAAATTGATATCAAGAATTGACTAAGTGAATTAAGAATCGGCCATCGGGTAAGAAAAGGGATTTGGAAGTTGTCCTGTTGAAGTAGGATGAATAGGCACTGAGTTTTATAAGTATATAACTTCAAATTCATAGCTTCTTTCATATTATGGAAAATACATTTGAAGACCTCTGTTTCAGAACTTATATTTCAAACCAGGAACAAATCAATTCGGTTAATTAACGAGTGAGAAAGAGTGTCTTGAAATTCTGCACTCTTGCTTAATATGTTTGCTGGAATTTTGATTTTTTAGAACTTCATATCTTCAACCATACACCTTAGTTTGGAATGATGTTTGAACCAAAATAATCTTTGTAATGTGGACTGTAGTCTATAGCTTTGAATCATCAAAATAGACCGGGTAATGAGTTAGGTAATTGATTTCCATGGCTGCTGCTTTTAGAGTATGCAGGATAACTAGCGAACTGAAAATAGTCCACCATATCTTTCTAAACCTAACTTCGTTGGGGGTGATTTTTGCATAGTTCTGATCTTGAAGCTCTGTATCACAATATAGAATTAATGAATGTTTTAGTGCTTGAGAAACCAGAATCAAAAGTGTGAATGTAAAGCTACAGATGCTAAATCTTGTTTTCAGATTTACCCTCCGGTTATAACCATATTTTACAAACTATATCTTCAATTTCTATGATACTTGCCTGCTACTGAGTTCTGAACTTTGAATTGTAATTCTGAATCATGTAAGATTAGTTTTATACATAAAATAATGAGAAAAAATATCTTTGAAAGACAACATTAGTTTGAAGCAAAGATTAGCTTTTATTCAATGTATTCCTTAACCATAGATTGGTTAAAAGTAGTTTTTATTTTGTTTTATTTTTCATCTTTGAATAATCGGGACAGAACTAAATTGTCCGGGGAAGATTTTCTTTAATTTTCAACAATTTTGATATAGTCTGAAGTTTGTTTTACATGTTCCTAAGGCACCAAACAGAAATGGGAGACCTCTTCATGAACAATTCAATTCGAGTCAAGTTGCTGGCTTCAGGTAATGCAAAAAGAATTTGTAGTTGTTTTTTTATGCATTTTTACATGTGCATTTTTCCATTCGATGAGCCCTTTTTTCCCCTTCTTCTGTGAGCTCATCTTCTAACACTTTGGTTAGATATATACCTGCTTTAGTACAACATTGAAATGCATGAGGCTTCAGAAGTATTTAATCGTGTTACATATATGTGCAACTAAGTTTCTTAATTTTTACAGGTTAAGTACCTTCAGGGTGCCATGACTGCACCACCATAACAGGGCTGGGAAGGGATTGATGGAAAGCGAGGAAGGTAGAGGATCTTGGTGGTGGTGAATGTAGGTATAAATATTTTGAGAGCATGTAGATATGAGTTTGTGTAGAATGATAAGAGTTAGTGTCATGAGTTGTGTGACATTGGCCGATTGATATATTGGATATTTTTAATACAAATTTGAAATTTTGAATATTTGTATTTTAGTGCAATCTAATGGCATTACTAATTCGTAAATTGGTCAACGATGATCAATCTGTTGGACAAATCTATTCCGGTAATCTATCAGTTTCACGATTGCTTAATTCAGCACCAAACTATTACATTTTCGATATCTGCAACTTGATTTCCGACCACTATATTCCGGTGACGGGTAACCTATTCTATTCTACATCCAGGTTCTCATGTGCAATAGGTTCCTTTAATCTAACCATTTTCCGATTTCTGAATCTATTATTTAAGATGTCGTAAACCTAATATTCTACTATTCTGCTACTACCGTTTACGCTTTCTGAAACGTTAATCTATCGGGTTTTAGAACTCTAAAATCATTCGCGGCGGGAAAAAACGCCGCGTTTCGATATACGGCGTGGCTAGTTAAGGCGGGCATTTCCGCCTTATATCCCCAATATAACCGCCGACATTTATATCGTTTTCCACTGGTGTTAAGAGAATTCTTTCCCCGAATGAAATCAAGTGCCTAAAATGAGCACCTCAATGAATATAAGCAATCTATCATACGAAATCTATAAATGGGATGGATAAATTCTACTGAAAGAATTTGCTTACATGGCTTGGTGGGATGTGCTTGCCACTTAGAAGATCTAGTAACATTGTCCCGAAGCTGTAAACTACGCTTTATGTGGTTACTCTTCCTATCATATCATAAATGTCAATATATTAACTAACTTTAGCTTAAAAATCCAACTATAAAGAAATGCCCTTGAGCATACCAAACATGCCCCATCAACACACACTGTTATCCAATATCAATAAATCCCTAACTGATCCGCATTTAAATTAGAGCATCCAATTGCATTTTTTATCGTAATTCAGTTCGTAAAGTTTCAGTACAACAAATTACAAGCTCACACAATCAACATAATCTCAAATTAGAGCATCGAAATTTTTTATCGTAATTCAGCTAGATAAAACTTCAGTAGAACAAATTACAGGCTCACAAATGACACAATCAATAGAAAGCAACGAATCCCTAACCAATCAATATCCAGTTTAAATTGCAATTCAGCTAGATAAAGTTCAGTTGACAATCAATTCAAGTTAAATTGAATCAGTACATGGCTGAACTTGAGGGAGTGGGATTCGCCGGCGAGCTGGAGGTTGTCGCTGACGAAGAAGAGTATGCCGCCAGCGGGACTAAAGGGCTGGCAATCCGCGGTGGTTATAGCATGCTGGCACTGCTGGAATTGGAGATTGTGAGCTTATGTCGTTGATGTGTCGGGGATGAAGTCAATCCTCTCCACCGACGACCGAGCGGGCTTCACCGTGGTCAACAAGTTGACCGATTAGGTTGACGGAGTGCGTTTTTTCGGCCGAGGGTGAGGGAATCGGGGCTGTGGATTGAGGAGAAGGTCAGGAAGTGGAAGGAGACCGTGGCGATCGAAGAAGGAGGCTATGGTGGTGGAATCAAGGAACAGAGTGGTGCCTGCGTTGACTCTGGTGGTGCTTGCGAGAGTATCGCTAATCGGCAAGAGACCCATGAAAATAAGGGACATACAACACCAAATTTATGCGGCAAAAGCAAAAATTGGGGCCAAACCTCTGAAATTGGGAAAATACCTGAAAGAGAGGATAATATAGGAACTATCACCGTCGTGCATCACCGCAGCGCAGACTGTGCCGAGCCAACCTTTTCCGATGATACTCCTCGGATTGAACCCGTCAGTGGTGGCGTCGATGTCCATCAGCGAATCCGACCCGTGCCTGGCTTGGTCTTCGTCGGAGCCACCGGAAGAACGAGGATGGGCCGACGCGTGGTGACAGCGAAGTAATTGGACCAACGTCAAATTACAAAAGTAGTGTTGCCATTGTAACCTCCCGCCTAAACATCCTCATCCTGGTCGGCGGGGCAAACACGTTAAGTCCGTTGTTGCTTTATTGGGGTCGATGTGGCGCCGCCGATGGCGAACCAGACTGAGGAAGGCGATAGGGATCCCGGAGTTGGAAGGGTATTTCGGGAAGAGAGGTGTGGAGTAAGTGGACCAATGCTCAGTCCTCGTCAAATTACAATTATGTCTCCGATACTGTAAACCGATGAACAGGAACTGGGCATTCCCCCTTTTATATAGTAGTGACTAGTACCTATGGTACATTAAAAAATTGATAATGACACAAGACTTACAAGTCATATGATACAAACTCACTAATTATTTAAACTGCAGTTATGGGTACTTTCAATTTTATCAGTGCCTACTTTGTAAACATTGATTGCCTACATTTTCTATTTTTTTTTCCTTCCTCGCCACCGACATTTTCCATTCGCTCCAGTAGATTATATAGTCCCCCCCCCCTCAACAAAAAACAGCTAGTCGTTCTGCCTTTTCATATGGGATGGGGGAGGAGGGTAATTTCCAAGTCCCGAGCAACATTCTCGAAGACGACAACCTCTTCTAGTGTTATCCTAACTCATGAAATTAGTCAGGTCTGCTTCAAACTTTTGAAACAATATGCATAATGGATTAGCTGTTTCACCTGAATATGTATATCTTTGACAAGATGACAATGAACATGGACCACCTTTGACAAGAAAACATAGAACATGAACATCGGGAGCTACCTACTAGTGCACCAAAATCCAATCCATATGCGAGAATCTCCTCGTTCTTGCATGTTTGCACGATGTTTCCTTCGCGCATGACCTAGTAAAATAAACAAAATTCATAATAACATCGTTACACACTGATGTAGGACTCGTGTGATGGTGAAAAAAATAGTTAAAAAAAGAACTCGTAACAACAATATGTCATTGCTCGCTTTGACGCACAATTGCAAACGAATGTGAATAACCTGCCGCCACATTTGCCACCATCACCTATGAATCCACCGGCAACCGTAAAACTACCGATTGCTCGCTCAGAAACTATTATGCAGAATTTCACGCCGATATTGAAATCGCAGCAGTTTTCGCCACCAAAGATGCCGATGGATGAGAAGAATTCACCATCATATGTGAAGCTACAATTTAGAAGTTATCATCACTGCAAATGGACAATCTATCACAGTATTCGCAGTCAAAAATCAAGCCACATCAACGATTGGAAGATCAAGTTCAAGGGCACCATCAATTTCAAGATATGGAGGTGTTTAATCAAAAATCCATCGAGCATATTCGACCAAGAATGAATGATATGCTGCATTTTTTTGAAGAAAATAGATGTTAAAATATATGGTACATTGATACATGTAGTTGCAATATCCCTAGAAATTTCAGCACCGTTTTTAAATCATTTATTGCATCAATCAAATCAGATGATATAACATCCCAAGATCTGATGTAAAACATGGAAAAAAACCATCAGGGGAAGTGATGTTTTTTTGAGAGAAAAAGCAACACTTTTTAGTTCTTTCAGTTCAATAGGTCTGTAGAAAATTTCTAAAGAACATGACACTGTTTGTTACCGAAAATATCTTATTTGAATGATATACTATTATCATGTGATATATTTTTTGTTGTAATTTTTTATCCTAAAGGGAACTAGAAGAGTTATTGCTTCTGTAAATATAAATTAATTAAAAACATTAAACTACGTAGTTTTGATTAAAACCACCATATAACCACCACAAGATCACCATATTCCGGCGCCTATAATTTTCATATTTTCCTTTTTTGTTTCTTCGACTTTCATTCTTTTTTCCGAACGTGTTTCTGCCTTCTATAAATTTCATTCTTTCCACTTCTATATTTATTATTAACACGAGAATTACACACAAATACAACTCATTCCAACTCTTATAATATCAACCTATAAATTTCATTCTTTCCGCCTTCTCTATTTATTATTAACACGAGAATTACACACAAATACAACTCATTCCAACTCTAATAATATCGTATACTACCATATAAAATCCTTTAATATCTCCATTTACTTCCACCTATAAAATCTTATATACTGTTCCACCTATAATATGAAGACGAACTGGTTTTGAGTGATTATTGGTATAAGGTGAGATAAACAGTCCTTCCCCTCTGGACCGAACCAATCCTCCGCCAGAATTGTTATCGGCATCTGTCACTATCGCCACATGAGAATCGGCGTTAAGAATCATTATGAGAATCGGTATGTTGTGATGCGTGGAGAAAAACGGATTATGCCGCTTTCATCCTGAGGTTCATAGGATGTACGTTCAGCGGGTAGTTTCTCATAATTATGCGATACACAGGGACACCCATTTGGGAGGTCGAGATTTTGAAAGCAAATTGGTGAAATAAGTTTGCAGGCACGACATATCATAAACAACCCTAGAGAACCCTCTCATCTCCACCACGGAATCGATTCTCTTCCCCTTTGTTTTTGGAATATAATGCGTCATTATAATTAATTCGAAAGAAATTAGTGAAGCAAGGCAAACATCAGCCGATCGAGGATTGTAGCATTAGCATTGGATGTTGTTTTTTTTCTTCTGATTTCAATAACTATTAAGTTTCGGTAAATTTGTAGAACCATTGCTTCTTACTAACCTTTTTTTGCCACTTTTTGGGTGGAGAATCCTGATGGTTTGGTGATTCAAGGTTTGTGACAATTTTCTTTCGAATTTATTGAACATGATTTTTTGGTTTATTTCTAAGGTATGGATTTATTTATTTGTGTATATTATTCTAGCGGCTTAAAAAAAGTGGTAGAAGCAATTTGGCTGCTGAAAACGGGCTATTATCGGAGTGGAAAACTGAGATGGCTAACAAATGAACTAGCGAAAAAAGCAATTGGAAAAATCTGTATACTAAAAAGTTATGTGCTGATTATATGAATATGATCTTGGCGAGACGTACCTTTGTGATGCATGTTTTAATGAAGGATCGTTTGGCCGGCTATACAATACAAAAGTACATAAATACCAAGATTCGTGCCAAAATTCGTTCTTACATATCCTAACTAATTACAGGGCATCAAACGAATCCTTTAGAATATTGGATAATGTTTTAAAAGAATATCATATACCTTTTAGTTACCCTAAATTTATCATGAGAATACCTATGTTTGGTATATTTTCTATAGTAATGTATATCCTACCCTAATTGCATTGCATTACTGAGCTGATTGATCTTTTAGAAAATTGTATAATTTTTAATATCATGAATTTGTATTTGTTAAAAAACTATTTAATTTGGTATATAGTAATATCATATTTTTGGTCCAGTTTAAGCAAGAAAATGTTTGACTTAATTAGGGTTTAGGAAGTTTTCCGCCATTCCTCAAAAAAAAAAAAAAAAGGAAGTTTTCTGCCATGACTATTTTCATCATATTATAAATTAAATAGCATTTTTTTTAACTTATATTTCTCAACTTAAAATTTTAAAATTTATACATTTTGACCTTAAAATATATTTCACTGTATATTTATCTCCAATTAATATCGTTTCAATTATAATATTTACGGTAATAGTTTCGTAACCTTTCGAAATTGATCATTATTATTTTTGTTAATTCAAGAGCTTATCTTTAAACACAGCTAATCCAATGTTTTCATAAACTTAAAAAATTTATGTAAAGAAACTGATCAAATATACCATGCAATGCACGGTGATACTTAGCTAGTACTATGTAGTAAATTTTTCCATGCCAAAATTTTGTTTAATATTAAACTCAAGCGTTGAGCCCATAACAAGCCGAGTCTCGTCGGTAGCAAACTTAGCACAAGATTGCCAAATACCCTTGCACAACTTGAACTGGGCCCATATACCATAGAGTACAGGGCCAATAATCATTATACTGGGTAAATCAAATTCCCTAACCCTAGTTTCACTAAACTACACTCTTCCGTTTCAGTTTCTCTAGAGTATATATTTAGAATGTGCAAAAACTTATGATTCAACTAACTTGTGTACATTGATTGAAAAAAACTGTATATATGATATAGCAAAGGAAGATGCGCCTTATCTACCTTTTGGGTATGTTGGGGTTTACCATGCCAAATGATGTTGAAGAAGAAGATGATGATCCATGGTGGTTCCTAACAAACTCTTGTTTATCCTCGATGAATGCTTTAGATAAAACGTCCTGAAGTTCCATGTACCTTTGCTTCTTCAATCGACGCTCTTGTGGAGTATCGTTCCCCACGAAAGCCATTTCTGACAGATCGTCAGCATCCATTATCTTGTTTAGCACTTCTGAGCACCGAGGAAAGAATCGCTTTCCAAGTTCAACTGCACAAAGTTTGACAAGTAAAGCCCTTTGACCATAATGAAATTTCAAACTAACAGACAAAAGAATGTTTCAGATTCTAAAACCGGGGCTTTACCAGTTTTGGAGAGAGCTTTCATCCTATTTAAATGCTCTTCCTTGATCTTGAAAGGTGCCTCATTCAGGTCCACAGTTTCCCTTCGAGCCTCAGCTTTATTCCTGTTGATGACAGCCAATGGGAACTCGGAAGTGCCTTCCACCTGTGCAATGTCCATGGCGACTTTGGCTTCCATCGGAAATAGAAGTTTAGCCAATCCAACTGAATCATACAGCCAACAAGTACAGTGTTATTGTCCATGGTATAAAACTAATAAAAGATGAAACAGTGCTCTAATTGGTCTCCCCATTTAACCTTTACATTATACTAACTAGTCAAAACTCTAAGTGATACAAAATCACTATGATAACAGATCAAGACACGGAAATTGGACTTCGATGCATAGATAGATATAGAATGCATGGAACACAAATACTAACTAGCTCTTGCTTTTATATAGGGTCCCAAAAGTAAGGAAAACAGCAGACACTAGACAGGTTACAAAATAAGCCATTGAGGGAAATAACAATCAAAATACTGGGAATTTTTTTATTAAAATAAAACAGTCAAATTACTGGAGACAAGAAAACCAGGGCTCAAAAAGCTGATGTTAGTGACTCGGACTACCACTCCTAAGGATATATTCCTGTAATATTCCCCAACTTATAAAGGCTGAGAACACAGCGATGAGCATTTAAAAATCCAATATCCAAGCTCTAAGAAATGCATGATTCATATTCCAAGTTTAGCATAATGTCAAATTCACAAGAATACTGCAAAGCATAGCCTAGTTTTTTTTTTTCAAAAAAGCACTATTCCACAATTCCGGCTTTATATAATTCTGACTGGGCTAATACATGGTGCACAAGAAAAAAAATGTTTGCATCCGTCAAATTTAATCTACGGAATATTATAATTTCTGGCAAAAAAAGAGCTTGCTTGCGGGTTTGCGAAAAACACAAATGAGGATCTTAAATCATTGAGGCTCTATCTTACTATCTAGTGACTGCAGTTGATCACGAGGCCTTACAATCATGCGACTAGAAATTCAGCAATGAGATGAAGAATTAAGTTACTCATGACAAGTTACATACGACTCGGTGGGGAAAAAAAAACTGTACCTCTATTTTCGAGATATAATAGTTTCATGCGTAAATCATCACCGGCCATAGCTAGAGAAACCGAAGCCTCTTCGAGCAAGGGATTCCTCCTCTCAGCCTGCTCCAAGATCTCTATGCACAGCCGATCCTTTGGTGAAGATTTTCCTTCCTCTGTCTGTTTCTTGTAATCAACAGCTCTAGTTAACCTCTTTGCTATCTGAATGGCCTTCCTCCCATCTGATGTAAGATCAGTCGGTCTGGCACCCTTTGTCAGCAGGGAAACTATAATCTTAGGTTCCTTCCTTGATGCAGCAACATGAAGCACAGAATGCCCCCTATGATTCCTATGGTTGACATCAGCAATAGCCAAATCAAGAAGCTCAGTAGTAGTCTTCGCATCACAATATGCTACCGCGTAATGCAGCGCAAAGGAGTCATCCAGTGTGGTGTGCCCTTCTTTCAGAAGCATTCTGACTAGCTCAACATCATCAGACTCCAAGGCTCTGTGTATCCTCTTCACATGCTTATTGGGGAAAATAGCAGCAGAATCAACATTTCCTATCAAACCTAGCTTTTTTCGACTTTCTACAATCCGCTCGACTATATTAATTGGCAACGCCTTATCAAGAGTGATGATATCCACATCCGATTTAACTACAATTTCTACACATTTACTAAGCAAACTCTCGCACACACCACCACTGCATACATTCGCTATTGCTAAAACTTCTAACACGTCATCCGGGGCTGCTTTATCAACTATATCAAGCAGGTGCCTCTGCAGAAAATAGAATCGATATAATTCGGCGCAATTTGATTTTAGACTCCAAGGTCCCTGCAACTTAAGAGTCTGGTGCATAATTTACCTGAAATTTGGCTGTTAACTCGAAGACTTGAAAAGTGTAAGATACATAGAGGACCTCCACCATGAATTCAAGCGCAGGCCTGCAGGCCAGGTGACTGCAATCTTCATCAACGCAGATACAAACGTCCTTGGGCGAATTCCTGACCCTGCCGCTGTACAGGTAGGCGAGCACGGCCACGAGCGCGTCGAAGCTGACGTCGTGATCCTTGAGCAGTTCCTTGAGCTCAATCTTCAGCCGTCCTTTCTCCTTGGAGGAGGCGGAGGAGGAGAAGACGGTCCTGAAGTAGGGGCTCCTGGCCGAGAGAATGCATCGGTGGACAGGGATCTCCCTGCCTCCAGCGGCGACGAGCCTGGCGTCGGCGAAGAAGTCAAAGTCAGCGGCGGCGGCGGCTGAGTCGGAGAGGAAGATTGATTCCAAGGTATCGGAGAGGCGCGTGAGGGAGGTGACGTCAGGCGGGGATTCCGGCGATTCGGTGGTGGTGGTTGTGTTGGTGCCGGCGCTGACGTCGTTGGAGGCGGAGAAGGCGGTGCGAGCTACCATGGCATTATAGGGGAGATTGCAGAGCGAGGAAGAGGAAGAAGAAGAAGAAGAGAAAGGCAGTGAGGAGAAAAAACGGTCAGATGAGAGAGGAGGGGAGGATGAATCACGCGATGACGTCAGCGGTGGTGATGTGAGGTTGTTCAGGAAACTTGGAGGAAATTGCATTTTCGGTCCGTCGTGTTTTTTTGGTCAATTCTACCCTTTGCTCATGGTCCTCATATACTTACTAGTACTAGTGATGGTGACTGTCATTATTTTCTTGTTCAAAGTTTCAAGCCAGTTGGAGGTTCATTTAATAGCATACTTTTTTAAAGTTTTTTATTTTAAAAACAAATGCTCTTTTGTATGAAATGTATACTGTGTGACGTGAGTTCTCTAAGTTTGAATTGATTAAATGTAGTTCAATTTCAATTCGGTTTATATTTCATTAAACTTAAGTTCATCTAGTCATGGCATGTACTTCCCACTTTGTTTAAAAAAAATAAAATTGGTACTTTTTAATTTAGTTTTGATGAAATTTAAGTTAATCTAGTAACAGTTTTGTTATTTTAAATACATGTCAATTCTAAAAATATTTTCCAATTTAGTTTAACAAAATTAAAATAAAAATGAGTGAATATGTCAAGAAATCTTTCAGATGTGTACTGCTGGGAAGGAGATAGTCTAATTTCAGAGAAAGTAAAATGGAAAAAGATTTCTTTACGTAATCTTTCACAATTGTAAAATGGAGGGTAACTCATTATATATACTTGAAAAAGGCATCACGTAAAATACGGGATCCAGTAGAAAAGCAGTAAACGTAAAATTGGAAAAATAATATAAAGCAGTCACCACATGATATGCACGTGTGCGTTATTTAATAACTAAAGAAAACGACATCGTCTCAAATAAACACGTCTTGCTCCTTCACTCCACTGACTTATCTCGCTGACGTAGCTCTAGTAGCATCATCACTCCAGTACCTCGAGATGGGAAGTCGGTGAAAACCAGAAACCTATCTTGACCAATAGAACACGAACAACGCTGGGAGAAAGCAGCATGATGAAGCCATCTGCAACGTTGTAAGCTGACGCAACATAAAGAGGATCAACGAAGCCATCAATATAAGCATCTCGAACATAGTGGCAATCTATTTCGACGTGCTCAGTCCGTTCATGAAACTTCGAATTCATAGTGATCTCAATAGCAGAAGTATTGTCACACTATAAAATAATGGGAAGAGACGGTGGAATGTGGAAAGGGAGATGTATTCAGACTCAACAGATGATTTAGAGACAACATTCTGTTTCTTGGATTTTCAGGAAACCAAGCATTTGCCAAGAAAAATGCAATGTCCGGTGATAGACCTTTTGAGCAATTAAAGTTGTCCTAGTCCGCATCAGAGAAATCTAACAAGCCAAGGGAAGAATTTGTAGCATAATACATGCCGTGAGAGGGGCAACCTTCAAATACTTGGCAATGTGAAGTGCAGATGTCCAATAATGCTTGATAGGATCTTGAATAAATCTGGAAAGTAGATGCACAACAAAAGTTATATCTGGCCTAGTAAAGGAAATGTAGAGATGTCTTCCCAACGTCTCCTAAAAGGACCATGATCAGCAAGCAAAAGAGAAGAATCATCCCCTGTTTCAAAGAGACTGGAAAGGGACTAGCAGTGGCATTGCAGTGCTCCAGATGAAGATCAGACAAGATGTCACCATATACTTATGTTGATTGAGAAAAATTCCTTGATCAGACCTTGCAATCTCAATTCCCTAAAAATATCTAGCACAACCAATGTCTTTAATGGTGAACAACTTGTGAAGATTAGATATGAAGATAGTAATGGAATTACCAGAATTACCAGCTATGAGTACATCATCAACATAAATGAGCACAACAAGACAATAAGTGGATGTATATTTCAGGAACAAGCAGTAGTCATTCTTAGACTGAGAGAAACCATAAACAATGACATGTTTGATGAACTCAGCATTCCATTCTCTGGATGCCTGTTTCAAACCATACAATGACTTTATCAAACTACACATTCCAGGATGAGGCATCATATATATACAACTCCTCATGGATGTAAGCATTCAATAATGCGTTGTTAACATATATCTGGTGCAGATTCCAATTCCGAGAAGCGACAATAGCCAAAAACAGCCTCATTGTGACACGTTTGGCAACATATGAGATTAAATCAAAGTAATTCACTCTCTCTAGCTGACTAAAGACCTTTTCCACAAGTCTAGCCTTACATCTCTCCATATTGTCATCTGCATTAAGTTTGACCTTGTACACCCATTTACAACCTATTTGCCTTCTTTCCTGCATGCCATGAAACTAAATCCCAAGTGTGATTAGTTTCCAAGGCAAAAATTTCATTAGTCACAGCTGTCTCCCACTGCTCATTACCACAAGCCTGCTTATAATAGTAAGGTTCAGGAATTCTTGACAATTGTGCAACAAAAGCAATATGGGAGGTAGAAAATATGGAAACATTAAGTTGAGATGTAGTGACAGTGTTAACTACAAAATCATGCATCCAATTTGGAGCATATTTGTTTTTATGGCTCTTTCTAATAGGAGTTTTAGATGGTGTATTGTGATCAATAGGAAGATATGGAGGCAATGGGTAATCATCAAAATCAGCAACAACATCAAATGTGGCATGATGATGATGATGATGTGGAGGTGGAGATGGTAAGTGGGTTATATGGGATTGAAGTTGGTGCACTGGTGGTGATGGTGAGAGGATTTTCTGAGATTGAGGTTGGTGCATTGGTGGAGATGGTGAGAGGAGTATCTGAGACTGAGGTTGATTGATACGGAATGGGCCATAAAGCCCATACAAGGTCAAGTAGTCCACACAAGATGAGGACCCCCACCTTGCTTGACAGCTCACACAAAGTACGCACACGTGAGACTCCGTGCTCAACACGTGCAATACGCATGGAGGAACACAATAGAATCCATGGAGACGCTCACACCGGATGAGGCTCCCAACAGGTATAAAGGAAGGAGAGCTTCCTCTCTCTTTTCTCAGATTCTCTCAACCTGACACTTAGATTTTCTCTCTCTAAAACACCCCAAAACTGACTTAGGCGTCGGAGCGGGCGACGGCTAAACGCCGCCCGCCTGAGCTCACGTTGCTCTTTGTGCAGGTACCAGGAGAAACACGTCACCTCGCCGGTAACCCAAATTACACCGGAAAAACAAGACCGTATCATTGGCGCCATCTGTGGGGACGCAATTTCGATTGCTCACGCAGCTTGACCGCTGATCGGAATATCGATCAAGATCCCATAACGCCGGAGAAATTCCGATCTATATCATCCGCTCCGATTCGCGTTATGGGTAGTGGGGGATCTAAAAGATCATCCCCAATAATCCTAGAATCCACGAAAAAATCATCAAAATCTGTTGAAATTAGCCTCCGATCGAGCAGATCAAATTCCGGCCAAAAAGTCAACTCTTGGCCGCCGGAACTGTTTTCCGGCGATTCGGCATCAGCCGACCGGAGATTCCTACTCCTCTAAATGTCCGCAACAAAACCCACTACAGCACCGGCCTCGAATCATCACTTCTAAGGAACCCATCACTGTTCATCGGTGGTTTAAAGTTCGCCGGAAATTTCAGAGCTTCTGCAGCTCCCTCGCCGGCGAATCGATGATAAAGGGTCTCACTTTCTTGCTCCCTAGAAAATTTGCATCAAAGCCCACTAAGAATCGACCGGTGAACTCGCCGGAAACCAAAATCCGGAGAACTCGCCGGAAATTCCAAGCTTCTTCGGCTCCATTGTCGGGGATTCTATGCAATTGGAGGCAATATTCTTTTTCCCGTGCTCATGGGCGTCAAAACCCATTAAATTGCGATGGCCGATTCATTCTATAGCCTAAGATCGAGATTTGGAGGTGAACTCGCCGGAATTTGCAGGTTCCGGTGTCAAAGTGCAGAAGATTCTGGTGCAGTAGATGACGCTGCACGAGCTCACAAGTTGAGGGTCTACAGCAAGTCGAAGGTCTTCAACAAGTCGAGGGTCTTCAACAAGTCGAAAGACGTCAACATGTCGAAGGACGTCACCATGTCGAAGGATGTCATCATGTTGAAGGACGTCAACATGTCGAAGGACGTCACCATGTCTAAGGATGTCACCATGTTGAAGGACGTCAACATGTCGAAGGACGTCACCATGTCGAAGGATGTCACCATGTTGAAGGTCGTCAACATGCCAAAGGTCGTCAACATGCCAAAGGATGTCAGCATGTCGAAGGACGTCGACATGTCGAAGGACGTCGACATGCCAAAAGACGTCAACATGTCAAAGGACGACAAGATGAAGTCGGCGACGAGATGAAGTCGGTGAAGAGATGAAGTCGGCGACGAGAAGAAAGTCGGCGACGAGATGAAGTCGGTGACAAGATGAAGTCGGTGACAAAAAGAAAGTCGGTGACGAGATGAAGTCGACGACAAGAAGAAAGTCGGCGACAAGATGAAGTCAGCGACAAGATGAAGTCGGTGACAAGAAGAAAGTCGGCGACGAGATGAAGTCGGCCACAAGAAGAAAGTCGGCGACGAGATGAAGTCGACGACAAGATGAAGTCGGCAACAAGAAGAAAGTCGGTGATGAGATGAAGTCGGCGACAAGATGAAGTCGGCGACAAGAAGAAAGTCGGCGACGAGATGAAGTCAGCGACAAGATGAAGTCGGCGACAAGAATAAAGTCGGCGATGAATAGAAGTCGTCGACAAGAAGAAGTCGTCGACGAGAAGAAGTCGGCGATGAGAAGAAGTCGGCGACGAGATGAAGTCGGCGACGAGATGAAGTCGGCGACGAGATGAAGTCGGCGACGAGAAGAAAGTCGGCGACAAGATGAAGTCGGCGACAAGAAGAAAGTCGGCGACGAGATGAAGTCGGCAACAAGATGAAGTCGGCGTCGAGTAAAAGTCGGGGACCAGTTGATATTCGGCAACAAGAAGAAGGCCGGCAACAAGTCGGCATCTTCAAGTCGGTATCATCAACAAGTCTCAGAGACACCCCGAGTGCATATTGCATCGAGCATACCAACCGCTTGACTTCTCCAGGTTAGTAACAATTCCACACACATGCTAACAAGTTGCATGCTCAAATTGGTCTTGTTCATTTTTCTTTTTAGGGTATTGCATATAGAACTAATAAATATATGACAATAATAGAGAGAAAAAAAACATTTGTGACATAAGGCTAGTCACTTAGGAAGACAAGAAAGTTGCATGAAACACTAAATTAGAATATTTGGTGAAAGTGGGTGTTGAATAGACAACTATATCAAGAGTATTGTATAAACATGCTATTATCACCCATTAAAGTAGAAATAAATGAACAAGATTGTTCTAAATGGCTAAACTAACCATATACGGTTGGAAGTGCTATTGTTGTTTCCTTGTTTGCACAATGTTTTGTGATCCTACAGGGTGACACCTTGAACAAGTTCAAGGGAGTCACCCTACAGGTTGTATTTCGGAATGGAAGCAATCACACCACCAGAAGTGCTCATCCCGACTTTACGAGTTGACGACCCGCTACCTGCAGCCAAGAATAACGAGAGCCTATGGTAGAATCTTGAAGAGCTGGAGTATGAGCGGGTGAAGGCGTCACTCAAAGAAACAACATACAAGTCGTGGATAGATCAGGAATACAACAACAAGTTGCACCCATGCAACTTGCAAGTTGGAAACTTGGCCTTGCGGAAAAATGAAACTTCAAGAGCAGAAGACCAACTCAAGTAGGATACCAACTGGAAAGACCCTTTACCGTGTTGGAGTATGAGGATGGAAAAATTACGCCAAGAACTTGGCACGTGAACAACCTCCGCAAGTACTACACGTAAGACACCATGCGGGCCTTACCTACTCATACCCCTTATGTTTATCTCTCCTTGTTTTCTTTCTTTTTGATGCAGTAAAGGATCCCAACAGAGGTCAGGCAGCTCAATGGAGCTCGCAAGATGATCTTGAGGGAAGCCTAATGAATGAAAGAACCCCCAACAGAGGTCAGGCTGCTCGCTAGAGTACGCAATACGACCTTGAGAGTGATGCTTGTAGTCCCAGAATTTACAAGTTCATGAATACAATGAGAAGTGTTTTTGGATATACTATGCCACGACACGAACCAGTCATCTGGTAGTTGTCTTTCTTCTTGTTTAATATACCATGCCACGACACGAACCAGTCATCTGGAAGATGTCTTTCTTCTTGTTTAATATACTATGCACTGACATGAACCAGTCATCTGGTAGCTTTCTTTCTTCTTATTTTTTATGTCTAAACAGCAGCAACAACAGAGATAATGCTGCTGACAGGCTCACAAAAAAAGCAACAAAAAGGAGTTCAAGAAAAACGAACCCAGAAAAAATGACAAAAACAGGCTTACAACGCCTAAGTCATAGAAAGATGCAAAACAGTTTCATGAAGAAACTTGCATCCAAAACAAAATGAGAAACGTCAAGTTGGAACAAGAATCCAACTTTCACCTGGTTGCAAATAGCAACATGTTGAAGACATTCACCATGCTCGACATTTGCACCTGACGGACCTGTTCACCAAGGCGAAGAAAAGCCTAAAACAAGGTGAACGAACTCGCCATGGCTACGTGAAGCCAAGATCATGGTGCATATCGCACCATGGTGAACAAAGTCACCGTGTCGAGAAAAGCCAAGTAGTGCATCTCGCACCAAGGTGAACAAACTCACCGTGGCTACGTGAAACCAAGTATCAAGGTGCGTCTCACACCAAGGTGAACAAACTCACCAAGGCGAGTAAAAGCCGAAAAAAAGGTGAACAAACTTACCAAGGCGAATAAAAGCCGAAAAACAAGGTGAACAAACTTACCGTGGCTACGTGAAGCCAAGTATCAATGTGCGTCACGCACCAAGGTGAACAAACTCACCGTGGCTACGTGAAGCCAAGTATCAAGGTGCGTCTCGCACCAAGGTGAACAAACTCACCGTGGCTACGTGAAGTCAAAGTATCAAGGTGCGTCTCGCACCAAGGTGAACAAACTCACCAAAGCGAGTAAAAGCCGAAAAACAAGGTGAACAAACTCACCAAGGCGAGTAAAAGCCGAAAAACAAGGTGAACAAACTCACCGTGGCTACATGAAGCCAAGTATCAAGGTGCGTCTTGCACCAAGGTGGACAAACTCACCTAGGCGAGTAAAGGCTGAAAAACAAGGTGAACAAACTCACCATGGCTACGTGAAGCCAAGTATCAAGGTGCGTCTCGCCCCAAGGTGAACGAACTCACCAAAGCGAGTAAAAGCCGAAAAATAAGATGAACAAACTCATCGTGGCTACGTGAAGCCAAGATCAAGGTGCACATCGTACCTAGGTGAACGAACTCACCAAGGCAAAGAAAAGTCTGAAAACAAAGTGAACGAACTCACCATGGCTACGTGAAGCAAGATCATGGTGCATATCGCACCATGGTAAATAAAATCAGCGTGTCGAGAAAAACCAAGTAGTGCATCTCGCACCAAGGTGAAAGAACTCACCATGGCAAGAGAAGCCAAGTATCATGGTGCATCTCGCACCAAGATGAAATAACTCACCAAGGTGAGGTAAGCCAAGAAGCAAGGTGAACGAACTCACCATGGCTATGTGAAGCCAAGATTATGGTGCATATCGCACCATGATAAACGAACTCACTGTGTCGATAAAAGCCAAGTAGCACATCTTGCACAAAGGTGAAAGAACCCACCATGACGAGAAATGCCAAATAGTGCATATCGCCCCAAGGTGAACTAACTCACCATGGCGAGATAAGCCAAGTATCAAGGTGCATCTCACACCAAGGTGAAGCATCACCAACGAAGCAAGCAACGCCAAAAAGGTGAAGCGGCACCAACAAGTCAAACAACACCAACAAGGTGAATTGACACCAACAAGTCAAACAGCGCCAACAAGGTGAATTGACACCAATGAGGCAAGCAATGCCAATAAGGCAAGAAACGCCGGTAAGATAAAGATGACATCAACAAGGCAAAATATGCCAACAAGGCAAGAAACGCCGATAAGATGAGATGACATCAACATGGCAAGAAACGCCAAACAAGGCAAAAAACGCTTATAAAACGACGCCCACAAACAACAGGCTATAGTCCTGCACCATGAGAACCATGGAGAGGAATAGGGGGACTTGAAACGGTATGGGCCATAAAGCCCATACAAGGTCAAGTAGTCCACACAAGATAAGGACCCCCACCTTGCTTGACAGCTCACACAAAGTACGCACACATGAGACCCCGTGCTCAATATGTGCAATACGCATGGAGGAACACAACAGAATCCATGGAGACGCTCACACCGGATGAGGCTCCCAACAGGTATAAAGGAAGGAGAACTTCCTCTCTCTTTCCTCAAATTCTCTCAACCTGTCACTTAGATTTCCTCTCTCTAAAACACCCCAAAACTGACTTGGGCGACGGCTAAACGCCGCCCGCCTGAGCTCACATTGCTCTTTGTGCAGGTACGAGGAGAAGCACGTCACCTCGCCGGTAACCCGAATTACACCGGAAAAATGAGACCGTATCATTATTGTTGTGTGGGAGTTAGAGGTAGGAGTATCTGGGACTGAGGTGTATGAGATGGAGGATGGGTGGCTACATCATGATCTCCTTGTACCATTGGTAGTGGAATGGAGAACGGATCATGAGATGTAGATGTGGAGGGTACATGAGATAAAGTTTTGAGGTACGGAGAAAAAGTTTCATCAAAGATTATATCTCTAGAAACAACTGCTTCTCTATGGACCAGATCAAAGGCTTTGTAGCCTTTCTGTAAAGTTGAATATCCAAGAAAAACACAAGGATTAGCTCTAGGACTAAACTTATGTTTACTAGAGCGGAGGTTTGAGGCATAGCAAAGGCAACCAAAAATTTTCAAGTATGTCAAATCAGATTATTTGCTATATAAAACTTCATATGAAGACTTCCATTGAAGTACTTGGGTAGGTTGTCTGTTTATAATGTATGTAGCTGTCAGAATATCTTTCCCCCAAAAATTAATTGGAAGATTGGACCGAAAAATCAAAGATCTAGATAAGCAAATGTTCATGATTCCTTTCCACCACACCATTTTGTTGTGGTGCATTAGGGTATGACTTTTGATGGAGAATGCATACCTGATGAAACAGGTAAGTGCAGACATTATTAACAAACTCAGTTTCATTGTCTTATCTGATGACTTTGACAACTGACTGGAACATAGTATTAATCATGCATAAAAAAATTTCAATCAATTCAAGCACTTTGTTTTAGTATTGACAAGAAGTGTCCATGTAGATCTAGTAAAATTATCAACAATGGTTGGAAAGTATTGTGCACCGGATGTAGTTTTGACCTTAAAAAGGCCCCTCTACTTCCAAATGAATCATTTGGAAAGCAGAAGCAATAGTGATATTATAAACAAGAAAAACAGGTATGTACTATTTTTCCAGTGACTAAATTGATTATTATAACCACAATAAATGTCAAAAGAGCAACTTTTAACCCCAACATATAAATTGCACAATTTATTGTTCCAACAGATTAATTTGATCAATTTAAATCCCCTGAGCCAATATTCAACTATTGTAAGATATTTTTGTAATTTCTTATTTATTTGAGTTTTCTTTTTTCAAAATTATTTCGAATTTTTTTTAAAACATAAATAATGTACAAAAAAATTGGGATTATTATTGCATTTTATTATTAATATATTTTTTTAAAAGATAACTTGAAAATTTAAATATTTAATATTCAATCGATTTTCAAATTCTCTTTTTAAAAAATATACATATCTACTTTTAAAATATGCGTTGTTTCATAATACAAATTTTAAGATTTTCGATATATTTTTCCAGGATTATTTTTATTTATTTAAATATTTAGCTTTTAAGTTTGGAATAAAGAGAATGAAAATAAATATGAAATTACTAAAACACCCTTACATAAAGTTGATTTTTTAAACATATATAGTTATAGGGCTATAAATTGATTAAATTTATATGTTAGAGCTATAAATTGTGCGTTTTAAATGTAGGGGTTAAAAGTTGGTATTTTGACATATGATGGGGCTGTAAAAATCAATATTTAGTTTTTCCAGTGGACGAAAAATGCATACATTTTTGAGAAATAGGAAATTGCAAGGATGACCTAAATTGATGTGTAAGACTTGACTTTCTATAGTGGACACTCTATTACAAGAAAACAAAGCCGAGTGTATAGATGGATGCTCTAGACTGGATTGAGGTAACAGTTTCCGTATGACTTTTGGTAGAAAAGAATCACCACTGAGAATGTATAGTGCATTGATTTCCAGTGCAACTACCAGGACCTTATTAGTCTTGAGGTCTTGTAACATGCACAGAGAATGATGGAAATCAAAATGACAGTTAGACTACTTTGAAAATCTATTGACTAACTGCAAGTTGAATTTTAAAACTGTTCACATGTAAACGGTCTGAAAGATTGAATTTGTCACTAAGCTTGACTGAGCGAATAGCCTCAACATATATTGTTGATTTATCTGGTAAGTATATGAGAGTTTTATGTGTGGTATGTTTGAGAGAATGTAAAGGCAGAACCAACACTACACATATGGGATGATGCACCACTGTCAAGAATCCATTCATTACTATTAAAAACTATTAAAAACAAGTGCAAAATTAGCAAGATGGGATGCTAAGCTACCTGAAAATCACCAAAATATGCAAAGTTGATGCACTATATTGGTTCCAAATTTTCCATTCCCTTGTTCTTCATCATTTTTCTCAGCTCCTGTTGAATCATCAATTGCATCATAGACTGCACATCATTACTCCATTGTTCTCCTCAATGTCTTCGTTAGGGTAAGGTGTTGAACACTAGAGGAGGAGCTTCATTAGGGTCCTAACCAAGGTGTTGGACCTAAGAGTAGAGCGAAGAACAAGGAAAATGTGAAGATGAAAAGTAATTGTCCTATGTGCATATTGAGAGAGTATTGATAGAGTGTTTTTAAGAGCAAGCCCAACAGTTACTCTAAAACAATTTTTATAATAGAGTATCAAATTTCAAAAACTCTATAATTATTTAAATTTCATCCAACAGTTACTCTATTTTACCATTCCATAAATTTATTGCTATAAATAATAATAATTATACTTAATTTTATTTGAGACTCCCAAGAGCACACAATTAGCGCATGTTTGTCCGGGCTTATTTCAAACTAAATGAACTGAATTAAAGTGAAATTTATGTATTGAAAAATAGATCAAAATGTCTAAATTTACTCGAATTTGATTAAATTATATTTTACTGAATTAAATTGAATTGAATTGAAATTTATGTATTGAAAAATAGAATCAGATTTCTAAATTTACTTGAATTTGATAAAATTTTATTTTATTGAACTGAATTGAATTAGACTGAATTTAATTTATTTTCGGTATTTGATTGAATTATATTTTCCAGCAAACAGGCCTTAATTTTATTTGCAAATTTATATTTTCAATGTTTTTATGTGTGTGAAGATGTGAATGATTAAGAAAGTATGGGATAAAAAAGGAAGGAAAAATTAAGAATCAATGATAGCATTAAATTTTAGAGTATGAAAGAAGAGTAGATCATATACCTTTTCATTCTTCCAATTTTACCATATCTCTATTTTAGAGTATGAGATATATCATCTGTTAGAAGCAATAATATAGTCAAAAAGGGCAAATCTAGCTAAAAACTCTATTATAAAGTAACTGTTGGGTGTGATCTAACATACCTTTTTGCATTATTCGTATCAAATTTTTGTAAAGTATTGAAGAGTATAAATAGCAGATTCGGGACCCTTACAATATAACCAAGGAGTGTATTGGCATTTGATAATTTCCATCAAATGGAGAAAGCGAAGTGGTAGTCAATTTTATGAAAGGAAAAGGAACCTTCCCAACTTCGTGGATAAAGCAGATAAAGCCGGTACAACATAGGTGTAGTGTAACATAACTTTCGCGGTTCATATTTATATTTAAATTTTTTGATATACTTTCATTTATGAGAATCACATTTACTTTTAAATAAAAGATGAAACTATTAATGACAATTCATAAATAAATACAGACCAAATAATTAAATATTGTACTGCATGTAATAATAACCTATATTAACCATTCTCTTAATTATTCCCCTTTCCATGAACTAAACATTCACTCGCATGATTGCCATACCTTTAGTTGGAAGATATTTTAATGTACCATGTTAGCTAATTCACAAATTTTAGACATACTTCTTCTTTACTAATATTTTTCAAATTCTTCTTCAGCTTGTTTGTCTCCATTTTTTTATTATAAAGTTGTAGCTTACATTTATAAGTATGAATTGAAGTTGTATTAACCACAAAAGTACATTTATAACTAAAATTTAATCATTAGTTTATTTATTAATTAAATAATATATTGAGCTTGGAGCTGGAGTATACTTTTGGGCGATCCACCCAATCGTCACATGTCTTAAATGTAACATATAGATAACTTTATAGCATTTCAAATAGTAAGGAAATAAATAATGTTTCTTATATGCCACATCATCACTTCAGTTAGAATTTAAGTAAGGAGCAAACTCATCAATGGTATAACTTTAAATTCTACACATCATTAATTAATAATGGTATAAATAAATCTTCAAAATGATCCATATTAAATTAAGGAGTGCTCCTTAAACAAGGAGTAGTTACCTAATAAAGAGTGCTCCTTAAAAATTAACAATGGTAAAAAATAAATAAGGAGCACTCCTTATTAAGAAAAGTTGTGTTAAAGAGGTCAATTAGAGATGCCCTTAGAGCATTTTCAACGATAAGCTACAATGTATTATAGCTTACATTAATTCAATCTAATTAGTTAGCAAATTACAAGTATCTCCAATGGTTATTAATATCAAAAATTAGCTTGTATGATTCCATTCATTTCTAATACACATCTAAATACATTGAATTATTGATGTGGGACCTACTCAACCTAGTTGCTTGCCAATGCTAGTTGCTTGTAAAGGGTAAAACAATGATAAGCTAGTGCTAAATATCTTATTAAAATTGCCAAGCAAGTCCAAAAATGTAACTATTGGAGATGCACTTAAGAACGTTGCTAATTAGACGAGTGTCCTTCCAAGGAAATTTGTTGGTGATGAAAATGAAATCTACTTAAAAAGTTACTATTCTAGTACTTTTACATATGCTGTTTATAACGAAATTTGTTAAAAGTTATATAAAATACTACATTTCAGATAAGCTACGACTTTGAAAGTACTATTTTATATCAGTTTTGACATAAAAATTATTATAACCATCGTAATTTTCATGTAACATCCTTTGAATCTACAAAATTACTATTAAACAAATGCTATTCTCTGTGATCTTGTAACACTTACGTGCGTTTATTTTAAAAAATACAAAATCATTTCGACACTGATAATTAGGACTGCATCAAGATCTTCACACTGTAACAAATTATCTGAGCTCGAATGATTTATCAATAATAGCCGACCCCTTCACTAGATCAGAAAACAAAGTCGACATCAGTCTAAATACTGATGGTATGAGAAGATCAAGGTCAATATAACATAAAACGGATCATCAAAACATACCCTGGCCATTTTAACTAGCGTATAACAGCTTTACGTTTGCTCTCATAATCTTACTTTCACAGAATCGCTAAGAACTACTCAATTTAATCTTTATTGCGGCTGTGAGGAGAGCAAATCTTTTCCAATCTTCTTCCCATAGACGCCCCAAGTCCACCTTCAGCCTTCTTGGAAGATATCGATGATGATGATCTTCCGGGAGAGCATATCTTTTCCAACGTTTTTCCTACCGACACCCCAAGTCCATCTCCGTTCTTTGTAGAAGAAATCACTCTTCCAGTATCTTTCTTCGGATGAATGGCCTCGACAATGGCTTCAACCTCCTCCTTTGCTCTTTCGAACACGTTGGGACCCTTGATTTCATCGAGGGGGGTGGTCTCATCTATGTCATCGCTTCTTCCATGAGTTTCTCTGTGGTGTGTTGCCTTCCTCGGATGAATGGCCTCAACAATGGCTTCAACTTCCTCCTTTGCTCTTTCAAACACGTTTGGACCCTTGATTTCATCGAGGGGGGTGGTCTCATCAATGTCATCGCTTCTTCCATGAGTTTCTCTGTGGTGTGTTGCCTTCTTCATATGTAGTCTTTCTTTCAAGCTGTCCTTAGCCTTCTCAATCAGACCATGCGCCTTTTTGCTCTTTTCTGACAAGGCACAAAGAACATACACAATAAATTTTATTGTAAAACCAAAAAATATTTGGATGATTAATATGACAAGATAATGCTCTACCGATCATAAAGTTAGACAATGATTAAAACGACAACATCAGAAGCCAGTAGTTCTGCACATCTAAACACAACAAATATGATGAAGAACCAAAAAAAAAAAAATTGATGAAGAGCCAATGTTCTCCACGAAGCACCAAAAATTTTCCAATAAACTGCAATTTCGTAATCTGAAATCCTATATAGTTAGATTAGATCATCCCCTTCTCCCCTCAGCTCAACTAAGTATTTAATGAAAGTGATGGTTCAATATATATACTGGAAAGATATTTCAGCAAAACATGTTTCATACAAGTCTTACATTTGTTGAACTTACTGTCCTGTACCTAACAAGAGGAAAAATCCTTACTTTAGTTTATCCCTAATCATTATCAACAGAAGCTAATCGAGCTGAGTATGCAAATCCAGTGCATAAATCCCAGCAGCATAAATTACAGTAATTTTTAAACTTAATGAATCCATAGTAAAACAAATCCCTCAAATTAATTTCAAGTGCTTCTAATTTGCGGGGACATATCCTCCTTACTCCAAATTAGACGGTGAAAGAAGTAATTCCAATAAAATTCAAAAACAACAGATGAGAAATGAACAGTTGAATTGACTGAAAAAAATACTCCAGAATCAAAGCAGCAGAGGAAACGGTTTTCTCATATAAAAATTTAATTCGCACTGCTCACAGTATTATCAAAATCAGGTGATTGCAGAGGAAATTATACCTGAATCTAAACTTTCTGATTTGGTTTCTAGTTCGGCATCAGAATGACTGCAAAAGAGAGAGAGAAAACAAAACAAATCAGCATAAAAGTACCATTTCTGCAATATTCCTACAGGCTACAACTTTAGAGGATTTAAGTAACCTGGGATCAGGGTTTGGCAGATGATGATCCTTCTTAGGATGAATAGTCTGCACAATAGCCTCGAATTCCTCCTTAGCCCTCTCGAACACATTTGGAGCCCTCACGCCGCTAATTGGGGTTAGTTCATCAACATCGGGACGTAGACCGTGAGTTTCTCTGTCGAATTCTTCCCTGGTCCTCTCTGCATTTTCGATCAAATTCAAATTGAAAATTGAATCCGGGGGATGCAATAGAAGATGGTGACGAAAAGTTACGGTTCGTACCTTGTTCGGGAGAACGGTTTGAAGCGGAGCCCGCCTTGGAGTCTGCCATGGAAGCCTTCGACAGGGATGAAGGGAGACGGGCGCAGGGTGGTTACTGTTTTGTTTATGCTCGATTTTGACAATTTAAGAACGACGAATATTCTGTCACGTGCCGGTTTGGTGGGTTGCGATCGGGTCTCGGCCAGCCCACGTTCTTTCCAAAACATTTTCATTTTTATTCTTTAAAAAGGAATACTATCGTGTTATTACTTATTTACAGTCCGTATTTTTGTTATATACACGTGTTTACAATAATTTTGATATACCAGGTTAACTGGATTGCGCGTTGCGCGGTTTTGTGATGTAATTTTAAAATAACAATAATAATTAGTATATGACTAGCGTGATGGACCGTTGTCTACTGTTTTAACAGCTATTTAATTAAGTAAAAATGTAAAATAATTCTGACTCAAAAATGTAAGGAAAATCTATAATGTATCAAAAATATATGAAGGAAATATTAATTTTAATATATAAAATTCAAGCCAATGTCTTGAAATTATTTTTGAAATTGTATTAATGCAATTTATAAATGTTTTAGTAGGTCCATACAACTATGTTCTTTACTTATTAACATGAATATATTGAATGACAAAGTCATTTGATGAATTTGGTTTCAAATTAAAAAAGCTAAAGAGAAAAATTCTAAATAAATTTTTTAAAGTTCATTTCAATAGATATTATCCTACATATATAATAATAAAATTTAGAAATATTATTGTTTAAATAATTAGAAAATAGTTGTCACATAAAAGATATAATAATGAAATGATCATTCTATATTATTTCATTTTTAATATTTACAAATGTCCCTCAAATATAATACAAAATATTTAATTTCCATACATTTAAACACATCCATATATAAAACAAATATTTTGCGTGCTTGGTAGCTAGAAAAAAAGCACTATAATAATATTTCAGTAATGTTTCTTTACTGAGAAATTGAGAATAACTTGTTTTTAGCATATGTAATATATCCCGTATAATATAAAAATATGTGTATCCTAAACTTTTAGCAAATATATTAGTACATAATATTTCAATGTATATTTTAGAGATACGTATTTAGAAATAGTGATTGTAAGTTTTTTTTTTTTGTGTTTATTCAAATTGATTTATTTGATATATTAATTGATTTCTAAGAATCACAAAATTTTACCCAATCCATTAATAAGAATTTATTACCATATTAGATTTCTAAAATATTCTTTACCTAAAACCTTAATTTAATTTTACTCCTAGGTAATCAATTATTTCAACTTAATTAAATAAAAATAAGGTGGAGAAAACATGGTAATTAAAATCTAGTTATATCCTATAAAGGTTACTGATTAAACTACATTCAAATCTATCAAATTGATTTCTTTATATCATTAGGTATGTCGAATAAAAGAAATAAAATGATAAAACTTATACCTTAAGAGGGTATGCAATGGTAATTTCATATTATTATGTATCAATAAATTCCACTTTAATATGTCCATGTATTTTCAAATCTTCTATTTTGTTAATAAATTTTAATTAGTTTACGTTTTGAACATAAAAAGAGGGAATTTACATGGTCCCAAATTAGTAGTCGTAAACTTGTAAATTTTGAACAAATACTAAACATATTTACTTAGCAATACACTTCATAGTTTATATATGCCATTTAGAAAAATAATACCTAACATATAAATTAAATATGTAAATATAATTGTTGTATTCCTTTTATTTGAGAGCAACAATTAGATAAGGCAGCCTTATGGTAAGGCAAGGGGTCTAGGAAACCATGTTTTAATAAGTTTTGGGGTCAAAAACTTAATATTATTTTCTCGGCGCCATAGTATAAAAGGCGCGTAAGTTCAGGGACTACGTTGCAAAATCTAAAAAGTTTACCCCCAAAACCCCCAAATCATATCTGATTGCGATCTGAATGTTTCATTCCGATCTGAGCAACGACGATGCCCCACCACCACCGGCCGACGACGCCCCACCACCACCGATCTACGACGCCCCATCACCACCGACCGACGACGCCCCATCACCACCATCGACGACGCCCCACCACCACCAGCCGACGAGCTTTATGCGATCGTTGACGCGACGACGACGAGCTGGAGGATCGGGAAAATTTGATGACAATGATGGTTTGATGATGGGGAAATTTTGGGGATTTGATGATGGGGAATGAATATGGTGATGATTTGATAATTTCGATCTCATGATAATGATTCAGATGGTGATGATTTCGATTATGGGGATGACTGGTGGTGGTGGGGCGGTGGAAATTGGTGCTGCGGATGGTGGATCGGTAGTTGAGCGGTGGGGGCTGGTGGTGGACTAGTGGTGGTGATGATGATAAATTATTGAATGAGAATAATATATAATTGTGATATTTTATTATTGATGATGATTATTTATGGTAATGATATTAGTAATAAAGATGATGATGATGATGATAATTAATCTTGATGATTTTGATAATAATGATAATAATTGATGATGATGATGACGGCGACGATGATTGATTATCGAATGAAGACACTTATGATTAATTTCAGTGATGATGATTTGATGATTGACAATATTCTATTGATAATTGAAAATTTTAACGATCGTATTGATGACGACGATGATTAATGTTAGTGATCGTATATTATATATATATATGATGAAAACGAGGTCAATTTCATGATCAGACCTACGTTTCTACGATAATCTATTTTCACGATTTATTATAGATTTGATTGTGTGTATATTTTAGTCGACGATCTTATGTTTATGATTGATGATTTTTTATCGATGATCGAACAGATTTGACAATCGAACGACGATGATTTGATGATTTGACGATAAACGATGAAAATTTGACGATGAACAACGATGATTTTGACGATGAACGACGAAGATTTGATGATTTGATGATGAACGACAATGATTTGATGATGAATGACGAAGATTTGACGATTAAGAACGATGATTTGACGATGAACGATGAAGATTTGATGATTTGATGATGAACAATGAAGATTTGATGATGAACAATGATGATTTGATGATGAACGATGAAGATTTGATGATGAACTGTACTAATTTGATAAACAACGATGTTTTGATGATGAGCGACGATGATTTGACGATAAGCGACGATGATTTGATGTGGAGAAAGATGATTTGTGGTTGAAATAATGAATTGATTTGAAGAAAACTAAAATATAATAATTACGATTTGACCCCAAAAATTTTGTATGAATCATATGAGATCCTTTTGCCTTACCATAAGGCTGCCTTATCAGAGAGTATCTCTTTATTTGATGGTTAATTACCTAATATATAAAGTATATATTTCCATTGAAAAAAAGAAAATATTTAATTTCTCCTATTAAAAAATTCCCTGTGGTTGTACTCTTAAATCTTTAACATTTTTAGTTATAAAAATGAAGATGTAAATTAATTATTAAAAACTAGGTTTCATCAATATAGTTTCATTGTGATTGACTATAAAAAACGAAATAATTATAATGAATGAAGGTAATGACAAAATTATATAAAATGGAAGAGAGAATATTTTTCTCTTGTAGATCCTAAATATACATGTTGATGTGGAAATTTAAAATAGTAAATCCAACTAATTCTATATTGAACCTATCAAAGGTTGCGCGAGTATCGACTAATATTCGGGGTCCTTTATGGGAGGTAGAAACTCATTAAACATTATCCAAGTAAGCTCGAACTTTCCGTGAACAAAAGGCAAAAACAATAAGAACGAATCCATTTTTTCATTCTTAAACTTACATAAATTCCAATTATCTTAATAAACTTCATTAAACCCACCTTCATGTGGAAAAAAAAATCAACAGAGATAAACATCATTCCATTCAAATGTTCTATCATGAAAAGCAATGCAAAATTATCCTTACCTTGTGCATGGGTGAAATCCACGATGAAGAAAATATATCCCAATATCTGAAGATTTACAATATATCACAACAACAAACATAAACATAAAAACAATCTTGATAATTCCCTTATATCAATCTTGTTTCTATACGATTAAACAAAAACTATGAAAATAAAGAAATTTTCATTAAAAAGAAAATATTAATTTCAAATTCACACACAAAAATCTCATGCAATTCAATTATGTAAGCTTTGCACGTCCCTGAAAAATTGAATAGAAGTTTGCCGATCGAAATAAGATCGAAATAAGGTCGTCAGCGGAAAAATCTTCAACGATCAGAAATTGACGCCAAGGATCCCTCAACATAGGTCGATCAATGGCCACCCCTTCGGCCATGCTCGATTCGCCATAATTGGCCATTATTAAGCTAACCAGAGCCTGTCCTTCTAACCGTCCGAAAAGGCCTGAATATTGCGAGTTGATGAACCGATATCGAACATCTCCAAAGGCTCGAGGATATTGTACTTAACAAAGAGCAAGAGTCGTATCGTACAACTATATAAAATAATTTATGGGGTCAAGAAATAGTCAAGAAAATGTACATACATACGATAAAGTCCCTCCTTGTTCGATTTCTGAGAAAGCCCTAACCCGATACGATCGGAGACGATAATTACCGCATGCAACATCCAAATTACGTTCAGAAAATTAATGCAAAGGAGCTCTTCATGTACACTACCAAACCCTCGCGCCACGCTAATTCATTAAAATCGGTGATAACTACATCCCTTAATGGCTGTCGATCAATGGGCACCGCCCAAATCATGCTACTGTAGCCACAATGATATTTTTCAATGTGGCCATAGATGCAAGTAGGGTTTATATTGAAAATCAGAATGAGATCTTTTTGAAATGAAATAAATATATATTTACTACAATTATACTATAATATGACAAACAATATATTATGTTTGCGTGAGATGTGATAAAAAAAGGAAAAAAACAATCGATATTACAGCCAAAACTGTGTGATGTAATTATGTTAAATCTTGGTGTAAAAGGAAAAGACTTTTTTATGATATATATATTTCAAAAGAAAAAGAAGAGTAATCCGTATTTTATAAAATATATAAAATAAGAAGGAACCGGTGAATTTATGACATTATTGGAAGGCATAAATTAAAAAAGAATATATAAAAATTGTAGGCGCTGGAAATATGGTGATCTTGTGTTGGTTATGTGGTGGTTTCAATCAAAACTACGTAGTTTTATACTTTTTAATTCTTTTTATTAATTTATAGATTGACCGGAGAATAACTCTTCTAATTCCCTTTAGGATGATGAATTCAAAATTAATATTTGTTACAAATAGTATATTAAATAATAAATTTTGTAAATTGAATAAATGGTTGTATTATAGAAATCCTGAAAACTAAAATAATTGTAAAGAACTAAATTACAATAATTAAATTAAAGAGTTTGCCTTCAGTTCCCTATATTTGACTTCTTGTTAATTTCAGAGTCGACTTCAGTGTATTTTTGTATTTGAGTATCCGCAGTTTTTGTATTTTTGTTCGTTTGTAGTTGTATTATTGGAAAGTTGTCTTCATCATGCTGAGGTAAGTACCATTGTATTCACCTATTGCAAATAAACCACTAAGTATCTAGTATGGATTTCTCCATATTTTGGTTTTGGAGCTTAGAGGAACACAATGTACTTTCTTTCAACAACATTTTCTTTTCAACAATGAAAATCAACTTTCATTACACATATTGGTAAAAAGTTAGCCTCTACTCGTATAATTCAGATCTCCGTAATGTGAAAATCATTCTAATGCGATATGAACTCACGCCGGAAAACATATTTTAGGCTATATAAGCATATTCAACAACATTAAGGAAAATGGAATAATATTAATAATAATATAAATTCACATATAATTCTTCATTTTATTAATTTGTTTTTCAAGAAAACATGCAAAGCTACTTCAGTTTTCATGCCATTCGAATCTAAACAATACCTCAAATTTATAATGCATGCTGATAATAATAGTGCCTAACTATATTAATAGCATGTAAGTAAATTGCTATTCAGTTATTTTGATGTAATTTGTATTTTAATATAATAGCCCTAGAATAGGAGAAATTGATATTCAATAAAATATGTATTCACGTAATTGCTATTTTCACGTAGTATCCTAGAATATGACATATTGCTATTCAATAAAATTTCTATTCACGTAATTGTTATTCAATAAAAGCATTTACAAATAATATGACATGAGAACAGAGTACTTACTTGTCATTAATGATGATGATTTTTTGGACCCTTGCTTCTTTTTGCCTGATGTATAGCGTGCAGGTAAGCATTGGACAACAATCTTAATACGTCTGCAAGGGATATTAAATTTGTACTCATATTTGAAAAATGTTATCACTAATATTGCAATTATCAAGTATAAAATAATGTTAAAAATACTTATTGGTGAATTTCACCAATAAATGGTAAAACTTCACCAATTTTTTTGAAATGGTGAATAAATGGTAACTAATAGATAACTAATATGCTAAGAAAAGAAAATATAACAATCTATTTATGGTACTTCATTTTTGTAATCATGGTATATTTGTCAAATTGAAATATAGGATGAAGTTAATTTAGGTATTTAATTGTTTTGCGCACTTTATTTTAGGTGTTTTTGGTTGCTATAAAAAAATTCCATAAACTTTTATTTCGAGTTATGCAAAGTTTCCATAAACTTTTATTTTGAATTATGCTAAGAAAATAATATATATATATATATATATATATATAACTTTAATTCTTGCATTTATTCTCTCCAAAAAAAATCAAGATAATCACTATATTTTAAATTATCATAAACTCAAAAATAAACTTTCACGAATAAAAATAAAATAGACAATAGACACGAAAAACCACTTACTAATCTTGGTGATCAAAATAGATTTAGCCTTCTTGAAACTTGCAGCAAACATTTCATACTCCGGAGCAAGCTTTTCATATTCCAGAGCAAGTTTCTTACAGTCCCAACACCTGCCATCATATTTAAAAGAATAATTTCAGCTAACTGTACAGTTCAAGCGATCAGCAACACTACCGAAAAAGGTTACAAATTGTACCAAAAAATAGCTCCACAAGATCACTAAAATTTCAAATATCTTACAAAAAGTGATTATATTTACAGCCACCTTCCATCTTCTACGAATCTGGTTCAATTCCTTATCCCATTCTTAAAGCAAGAAATGCTAAGTACTACCAAAATATCCCAAAATACTAAGTTATCAAATTTTTGCAATAGAAATGCAGCTCGAATCAAAAAATTCCTAGACATCCAAAGAATCTTCTGGGCATTTTTCTTCTCCCTCTGGCGGAGGCTAGGGTTTAGGCGAGACGCGTTTTTCTTCCACCTACGATCGTTTTTCCGGCAATTTTCTGCCGTCCCGGACTGTTGTAGTGGAAGCTTTTTCGGATCCATGGAGGATATTGCACGTTTGTGTGAGAATCTCACCCTTACCTATAGGGAAAAGGTGGCTCTTCCAGGCAGCCCTCGCCGATCGGATGCGGCTTTTCGTCACTCTCTTGTTGGGAAAATCCTTGCCCCAAGGAGGATCCCCTGTTCTGATGTAACAAAGCTGTTTCAAGGCCTTTGGAATTTGGGTTCCGATCTAAAAACCAAAACCCTAGCAGAAAATACTTTTCTTTTCCAATTTGATTCCGAGGTTGAGAAGAAGTGGGTCTTTGATAGGGAGCCTTGGTTGTACGATAAGTATCTCTTGGTCCTCCGTGAACCTTTTCCGGGAATGGACCCGGTGACGATAAATTTCAACACGATCCCGTTTTGGGTTCTTGTACGAGGTATTCCTCCTTTCTTCATGAATGTTGAGACTGCCCAATGGATTGTAAATGATCTTTTTGAAAGCTTTTTGGATGTGCAAGCGGATTCAGATGGCTCTGCTGTTGGAGAATTTATGAGAATAAGATGTGCAGTTGATGTTACGCAACCTCTTCTTAGAGGATATTATACTGATAAGTTTGGTTCACCCAAAACCCTCTCTTTTAGGTATGAAAAGCTCCCTATTGTCTTTTGTTCCTATTGTGGTATTATTGGCCACGTGCGTAATTATTGTGAGACTCGGAAACAAGCCCCTGCTGTCGAACGCATTCGGATTCACTATCCAGATTTGTTGAGAACTGTGTTCAATACATCTCCTTTTGATTCTGGGTCATGACCGAGCTCTGATGATCGTTATCGGCATGCTTCACCTCCTCACCGAAGCCCTCGCCGCCGTGATTCACCTCCTGCTTGCAGAACTTCGCCGTCCCCCCACCAGGCTTCCTCATCCCGCCACAATACTTCACTGTCTCACGGAGCTCCGCCGTCCCGCCAAGGAACTCCGGCAACCTGCCATCGTGGCGCTTCTGTCCAGACTGAGAAATGGTCAGTGCCCCATCATGTACCTCCGCTGTCCCGCCACGACGTTCCAGCGTTCAGAGCTCCCACCACGGAGCTCACTGCACGGACCAACGGAGTTGCTGCCCAACCTGAGCAAGAGCCGCCGTCCCACCAAGGCGCTCTCCTGGCCCGCCACCAGGCTTCCTCATCCCTCCAAGATGTTTCTCCCTCCACGGAGTTCCAGCGTGGAGTGTCTGCCCAAACGGAGCTATGGTCGCCGGCCGGAACAATCCCGTTAACTGATGTTGTCCGCACGAGTTCAATGGAGGTTCTGGAAGCTCATCAGCCAAATGTGGAGCCTCTGGAAGCTCAGCAGGAGAGTGGCGTTATTGATAATGTGCCATCTTCACCTCCGATAAATGTCCCTATTGACACAGTTAATCCTTCTCATGTTTTGAATGCTCAAGGTAATAATGTGTTAGTTTCTCCACGTGATGGCTTGCTCATGGAGGAGGATCCTTTTTTGGTCACGGCTCCTATTACTTTTACTGCTCACAATGATGTTGTTTCGAGAGGCCGTGGACGCACAAGAAATGCAGGCCGTGGATATCTGAAGAAATTTGTTATCAACACCCTTAGAAATGCAGGAACTCAGCATAGAAGGAATTTGTTTGGTGGAGACGAGGATGTGGAGGCTGAGTATGTGCTAGTGGATGAGGCAGGCGCGTCAAAAAGAAAGGTGGCGCAAGATGGTGGTTCGACTTTGGGAAACAAGAAGTCAAGAGTTAGCAACTCAGTCATTTCTGTTGATGGTGTGTCTACCAACTCTCAGGCGGTGACTGGCATGGATGTCCAGTCCCGCCAAGCGCAATGAGTATCATAAGCTGGAACTGTCGGGTCGGGTTGAAAGACGTTCCGATAGTTCAGGATTTGCACACGCGTGTGCGCCTCAAGTCACCACAGGTTATCTTTATTTGCGAAAAAAAGTGTTCAGTTTCTGTAATTGAAAGTTTGAAGTTTAGGTTAAAATTAGGAGGTGTGGGTGTTGAGTCACAAGGTTCGTCAGGTGGCTTAGCTATGTTTTGGAATAAGGATGTAGTAGTAGAATCCACTGTTATTTCTCATTCTTAAATTGATGTTTCTCTTATTATTCTTGGCAAAAAAAATACGGATTACGGGTGTGTATGGTGAGCCAGCAGTCTCACGGCAGCGTCAGGCTTGGGAGACGTTCAAAGGTCTTGCTCGGGAGGATGGAGTTCCTTGGCTTTGCCTGGGGGATTTCAACGAGGTTCTATCGCAGGAGGAGTTTGAAGGATGTGCACCGCAGGCGGATGGCAAATTGAGTGCTTCAGGGATGCGCTTAGACATTGTGGCCTCATGGACTTGCAATGTGAAGGCTTTGGGGGATCTCAATTTCCTGGTACAGGACGAGGAGAAGGGCAGCAACTCAGCGCGGGAAGCTTGATAGAGCAACGAGCAACCAGGAGTTGATGGAGATGTTTCCGTGGTCGACAAGTTCAACTGTACCGATGCCATCTTCAGACCATATGGCAGTCCATGTATCACTACGGGTAAGAGACCCGAAGGCACACAGAAACCGGAAGAAGAAGCGCTTTCGCTTCGAGACTTGTTGGGTGAAATCGGAGGAATGCGAGCGAGCAATCAAAGAGTCTTGGGAGGTGGAGGATATCTCGCTACCGGACAAGATTGACAAGTGTGCAATTCGGCTTGTAGATTGGAGTAGGAGACAGTTCCCACTAAGTGCGAAGCGCATCGAGCAGCTCAGGAAAGAAATCCATGTCTTGGAGAATGGGACATCCCCCGAAGGCAATCTTGAGAAGATTACAAGGCTGAAAAAGGAGTACCATCTTCTTCAGGAGGCGGAGAGCATAAATGGCAACAGAGAGCTAAGCAGCATTGGTACAAGGAGGGGGATCGGAACAAGAGATTCTTCCACCGTTTTGTGACCAATCGGAGGAGTAGAAACCACATATCCGGCCTGAAGGATGCATCTCAGAATATGCGTTCGGACGTGGAGGGCATGGAAAGCATCATGGTTGACTACTTCGGCGGTCTCTTTTCCTCCACACAACCGAGTGAGGATCGAATCAATCAAGTCCTGGAGCGCATGCCATGCAAGGTTACACCCGAGATGGCATCCAGAATCTCAAGGCCATACACGGAACTGGAGATAGCAAAAGCTGTAAAGAAAATGCATCCGTTGAAGTCACCAGGACCAGATGGCATGAGCCCAATTTTCTACCAAAAATTCTGGCACGTGATAAAGAAGGATGTGGTAGAGTTTGTCCTCAACTTCTTGAACAAGGGAGAGCTGAGTCCAAAGGCGAATTATACTCACATAGTACTGCTCCCGAAGGTTGCGCAGCCAGAGCTTATTACATAGTTCAGACCAATTAGCCTATGCAATGTCGCCTATCGGCTGGCCTCGAAGGTGGTGGCAAACAGAATCAGACCGATCGTTGATAAAATTATCTCTCCATCACAGTCGGCGTTCATCCCAAGAAGATTGATCACTGACAATATTCTTGTTGCACATGAGATACACCACACGATGAAGGCTAAGAGGAACCAGAAGCAGGGGGGATGAGTATCAAGCTGGACATGAGCAAAGCATTCGACCGCATTGAGTGGATATTTGTGATGAAAACGCTAGAGCGCATGGGATTTTCCCACCATCCTTTGTTGCTACAATCCATCAATGCCTATCATCAGTGCAGTTCTCGTTCATTCTAAATGGAGAGGAGTTTGGCCAGCTAACTCCGAACCGCGGAATCAAACAGGGGGATCCTCTCTCTCCCTACCTATTTATTATTTGCTCAGAGATTCTTTCCATGATGTTGACTGACCTTTCCAGCGTGGGGCGCATACATGGTGTTGGCGCCTCCCCTCGAGGCCCAAAAATTTCTCACTTGTTCTTCGCAGACGACACTCTTCTGTTTGGGGAAGCATCGGAGGAGGACGCAAGGAGCATGCGTTGGGCACTGTCTCTCTACGAGGAGGTCTCGGGCCAGAAAATCAATGTCGACAAGTCAGGGGTATTGTTCAGTCCCAACACGGCCACAGCTCTCAGACCTCGCATTTGTGAAATTTTGATGATCCCTGAGGTAGAGTCACATGGGAAGTATCTGGGATTGCCAACTGTGGTGGGACGCAAGAAAGGGGAGGTTTTCCAATCGATAAAAGATCGGATCAGACAGAAGATCGATGGTTGGAGTGAGCAGAACCTGTCTAAAGCTGGGAAGGAAATCCTTATTAAATCTGTATTGCAGGCGATATCTAGTTACACAATGAGCCGCTTCAAACTGCCTGAATACACGATCGAGGAGATACATGGGTTATTCAACAAGTTTTGGTGGGGAGCTGCCTCTACAGAGAGAAAGATACACTGGGCATCATGGAAGAAGATGGCTCGCGCAAAGAAGGATGGCGGCATCGGCTTCAGGGACATTGGAGCTTTTAACCAGGCATTGCTTGTAAAACAGGCTTGGAGGCTAGTCACACAGCCGAACTCGCTGTTGGCGCAGGTACTTCGAGGTAAGTACTATAGGGAAGGCGATATCCTCGCGGCTTCATTGGGAAACAGACCCTCCTAGTCATGGAGGAGCATCCACGGAGCGCTCAAGTTGCTACATTTAGGCGGCCGAAGATCAATCGGGAACGGTCGAAATACGAGTGTCGTGCACGATCCATGGCTACCCAGAGTCGGGGAATTCAGAGTGCGCAATGCAGAGTCGATTCCGAGTCACTTGGGGAAGGTAGCGGACCTGATAGACCAAGACACGTCCTAGTGGAAGGTGGATTTGCTACACCAGCACTTTGAAGCCGATGATGTTGCTAGAATATTGGAGATCCCCTTGCACAACTTGAACTCCACGGACAAATGGATATGGCATCACACGAAGTCAGGCACCTACACCGTGAGGACGGTGTACTATGTGGCGCTTGAAAATGCTCAGAACGAGCTGCACCATGTCTTGCAGGCTCCGGAGTATGATGAGAATGCAGCATTCTGGAACCATTTTCGGAAGATGCGTGTTTCGAAGAGGGCGCTCCACTTTGCTTGGAGGCTATGCATAAATTCCCTTCCGACGGTGGCGAACCTTAGGCGGAGAAACATCGAGATTGAGCCTACCTGCCCATTATGTATGGAGGATGGGGACGCGGCTTAACATCTATTCTTTGACTGCATGTTTGCTAGAGATGCATGGACCTCAGTGGGGCTTCTTGGGAGAGTGCTGGATTGTCGCAGAGCTAGAGGGGATTTTTTGTTCAGAGAGGTTCTTAAAAGTGATGACGAGGAGTTTTCCAAATTATCTCTAATGATTTGTGATGGTGTGTGGTTCCAGCGGAACAAACAGATCTTTGAGCAAGTGCATATAAACCCGGGACAGATGGGAGCTGCGGTGGTGGCAAATTTAAGAACTTTCACAGACGCGAACGGATGGAAGGAACCTGTCTCCGGCTCACTGTTACCTGCATCATTACTCAGACCCCCTGCAAGATCTTCTTCGATGGCGGCATTCTTAATGGTGTAGCCGGAGTGGGGGCAGTGGCTTTTGATGAGATGGGGAAGTTCCTGAGAGCGGTTGCAAGAAGATGGCCGAATGTCCAAGACCCTTACCTAGCTGAGAGCTTAGCATTGGAGGAAGCACTATTATTGGCGGCAGATTTGAGGCAGCAGGAGGTTTGTTTTGTCGGCGATGTGCTTGCGGTTATCAACATGTTGCATGGAGACATGGAGTACTACGTGAGCTGTGAATCCGTCGTTCCGAGGCTACAAGGTTTACTAGAGAATAGCAATTATTTAGGGCCTTTTTGGGTTCCGCGTGATAGAAATTTTATAGCGCATTCTCTAGCGACCTATGCAAAAACGAGCCCCCTACTGTATGACTCTTGGGAGTCTCCCCCGAGTTTCTTATCATTCGATTCTGGACGATTTCCATAAACTTGAAGTGAATGAAGTTAATATTTCCTCAAAAAAAAATTATCAATCTTTAAACAGTATATTCACAACTCTGAATCAAGAGCAGTTGTCCAGTCTTAAAAACTTCTTCACTCTGCGCCACCTCCTCACACTGCCAAGCTACAACTTCACATTCGACTCTTTGTTTAGTTGATAGCCTCCATCCTCTAACAATTATTGTAGAGTCTCAAAATCTCGTTTGATTTTTGTTTAACGACGAAAAGATTAATTCATAGAAGGCTTAATGTAGATCTATATAGTATGATAATCCGGATTGTCACCATCATTGAACCTCAATTGGGCCTGAAACCCTTAATCGGGCAGCTTTCGATAATCACAACATGGTGATTGAGAACTAGGGCTCAAATAGGATTCAGTGCAAATGCGGAACCCGGCGTTAACACACCTAAATATGGAATATTGCTAACCACGGTTTCAATGGGTAAGGGGCCTAGTGGCAAAAGCATACAAAGGTAGTGATGCTTCAATCGCTTGGATTTAGGGCGATAGGGCACACCACACATACGATAAGAAGCACCCCTCAATCAATATGTCGAAGACGCTGCAAAATCTGATTATCAAATAGACTCCCTCTTTTTTTGATTGAGCATGCACCAACTGCTCTGAATACAATCGCTCAATATCGATCTGTAAAACATCGGCATGTTATATATATTTATATATTTATGCCGCCATTCTCTGTTATTCAATATATATACATAGTAAAAGATAATAATATATAATAATACCATTTAAAAATTCAACACATATAATATATAAAGTATTAATGTAGAAATATATGTATTATTTAACTTTCCTATACTCTTAACATATTCTTTATTACGAAAAAAATAACGTTCGTAATTGGTGATGATGAAATAATATTATTACCGAAAACAAAAACACACAAATAGGTGTGTATATATGGTTATCAAAGAGTATTATAATAAAAATCAGAAACATAAAAATATATATATGGTGAAGTCCGACGTATGGCGATGGAATATTGATTTTATAACCAATAACATATATATATATATACAACTATATATGGTATTCCAAAGGTGAGTTTTATTTCCAAATTATTACTCACGGTGGCTCAGCATCCTTCTATTTTCAAATTAAGACCCTCGGTGGTCGTATTTCTTAAGCGCAGCCAACCCTGTGTTTGTAGAGTTTTTATTAAAATTCCGGCGGCGGTGTTTTTATTTTATTTTTGTTTATGCCGCCACTTTCTACTTTTTAATATATATCTAGTAAAAAGATAACTGATTTGGAAACGGTATGCAATGGAAGTCACATATATGATGGTTATGTCTTATATACATGATTATGAACCATATCCAAGACGTATTTATTATTTTGGACTGAAACTAAGCAAAATACGGCTTGCATCTGACATGCCCCTATTTGCTTATTTGTAGTCAAAACAAAAAATATATTTTCGATATATGCTATGGTTCATAATTATGTATATCAGACATATGCATCATATCTGTGGCTTCAATTACATGCAATTGCTAATCAGTTATACATCAAAATTATTGTATATATGAGTATATAACAAAATTATGGACTCTAAATAAACAAAATACGGCATGCATCTAGCAGGTCAATTTTATTTTTATTGTTGTAATTAGCACTATTCTATTTTTCTATTTTTTGAATGAAAATTTATATCATTTCATGGTGTTGGAAAACGTCGAACAACGTTTGACAAAAGAAATTCAGAAATAAAATCTCAACCCACATGTTCTATGCTACTATACTTAGTGAACCGAGCAACCAAGTGACTATCTCTATTGGAATACCTCGACGTCCAAAAAGACAGTGAGAAGCCCAGATTTAAGATCTCCATTCGAGTGGCCTCGATAATACCACTGCATGCATGCCTCTCCCTTTCCATGGATTAGTTGAATAAGATTGAGCGCATCCCAAACTTGACTCGCATTCATCTAGTTTAACTCCTTAGCTAATGCGACTGCCTTTTGTCAGGCTAGGGCTTCTGCATACATATGTATATACCCATCTATGCATCTCCTGGCGATAGCTTTTATGAATGCACCATCTCTCGCCATTGCTATGATCCCGATGCCATAGCACTTTTCTTTTTAGAATGTTAGGTACGTCAAGTTCCATTGTTTGACAACGCTAATTTATTCAATTCCGTTCATTCATTTTCAATAATTAATATTTAATTTCATTGTAAATAATCATATACCGATGTATGATTACTTATGAATGATTCTTTACTCTTTTTTTTTTGTCATTTTAAACAATGTTAGGTATGTCATGTTTATACCAACATTATTAATTATTTTATAAGTTCGGGAGAGCAAGGGTGTGTTTGGTTCGCAAGATTTTTGAGAGTCTGAATTTTGTTTTGGGATTTTGAGAGTTTGGATTTTTGTTTGGGATTTTGAGGGTGTGGTTTTGTAAAATCCTTGTTTGGTTGGGTTGGATTTTGTGAGTATGAAACAAAATTTTTGATTGATTTTATGAATTTTGCAAGTCTGAATTTTGGGAAACTTGGTGAACCAAACAAGATTTTACAAAACTTGACTTAGATAGTCCAAGTTCTGCAAAAATTTGCCCAACCAAACACACCCTAAGGATCTTGTCTACCAAATAATCAAACTGTATATCTTTTTTTCGGTCACTATGAGTAATAGTGACGAAATCCTCCTAAACCAAGATTATCAGAAACCTTTATATAAACGAAAAACTATCTAACCTTCCGAATAAAGTATTGGCAAGTTTATTCATGTTCAATGAAGGAAATATATTCTATTTTATCATTAATTAAATTTGAGATAAATACGGGAGTATGTATAGTATTTACTAATTAATTATATATTTTTTGGTATGATAACAAAATCCAGAAAATTTTGTATGTTAAGGAAAATGTATGTTAACGTATGGGTCCAATGATAAACTGACACGTGTCTAATTTAATTTGGGAAAACATCCAGACTTCCGTTCCGTTTCTTTTGTTTTTGACCCCATATGTTTTCTCTTTCCTATTCTGACCCCTCAATTTAATTCATTCGCCGCCAACGCTTCGGAAATTAGCCCGATCGCCGCCGACAAGAAGTTGAAATAGCTGCCGCCGATCAACCCATAACCCACTGCCGATCAAGTTCCTGAAAGCAGCAAACTCAGGTTCATAAAGAAAACCCTTCCCAATTCCCATGGCTTCCCATCTTGCACTTCTCCTGCTTTGCTGCTTCGCTTCAACTTCTTGTTTGTTAAAGTCAACTTCTTGTTCGCTTCAACTCTAATTTAGGCCGTCTTTTTTTTCATGAAGGCTAGAAGAATATCTATCGAGTCTGTGCAAGTCCGATTACGCCCGTTGGTTAATTCAACTGCAGGTTTGAAAGTTTTACTGTAGCCCAGAAAGGAACACAGAAAACATCAGCAGCACGTCGGTCAGCAACCCAACATCACTTCCGGATTTCAAAAGGGGGTTTCAAAAAGAAGGGAAACGTGCAGAAAGCACGGCGTCGAGTATAGATATTGAACCTTCGGCGAAGAATTCCTGGCATTTAAGAAAAATAGACACGAAAACCGCCGTAAACCAAAAGAAGAGAACCAGGTTGATCGGTGGGGATTTTCGTCTGAGTAATATTTGGGTGCAGAGAAGCTTTCTGTCGAAAATTGAAAATAAAGAGAGAAGCTTTTGATCGGCGGTGGTTTCTGGGTTGATTGGCGATGGTTTCTGGTCGATCGGGCTAATTTCTGAAGCGTCGGCGGCGAATGAATTAAACAGAGGGGTCAGAAAATGAAAAGAGAAAAAAAAATGGGTTCAAAAACAAAAGAAACGGAACGGAAGCCTGAATGTTTTCCCAAATTAAAATGGACACATGTCAGTTTATCATTGGACTCATACCTTAACATACATTTTTCTTAACATACAAAATTTTCTGAACAAAATCCTTGTGGCCTTAAAAACCAAACCAAAATATATACCTCAAGAACCAGAACCCTAATTACACCGACCAATAATGTTTGAACATCTTCCTCGGGACGTTATTACTAGTGAAATTCTCCACCGTCTTTCTGTTAAAACAGTGGAAAGATTGATATGCGTGTCAAAGGAGTGGAAATCTTTGCTCTCAGGCATAAAATTTGGCGACCAAAAATATCCCCAACACCTCTTATGTCTTGACGTGGTGCAGAACTGCTGCTATGTGTTGGCGTTCAACAGAGAAGACGGCTTTTGGAGCGTGGTATCTCGTCCAAACTGAGCGGGTTTCAGGATAAGGGCACACGTTTTGTGATGAAAGGTAATTCTTGTCACGGTTTTGTTATTTGTAAACTGAGCTTTGAGAGTGGAGTTTTAATGAACCCTTTTACTTTAGAATTTTTAACTGTAACAGACTGGCCTACTGGTATTCTTAGCACCAATCTTGGTCTAGGCTATGATGTTTATAATGATGACTATAAAATTATCCTCGATGGTTGGGCGGCGATGGATGAAATGTGTGTAATTTATGTTTATAGTGTTAGAATGAAACATTGGACTAGGCACCGAAGTTTTCAGCCAATATACCATCGAAAACAAGGAGTGTTTGTTAATGGCTGCATATACTGGAAGGGTTATACATATGCTTCTGGGAGATGTGAGGAGAAGATTTGCGCTTTCAACTTGGCCCTCGAGGAATTTCAAGAAGTACGACCTCCTCCCAGCCTTGAATCAACTTATATTTATCGGTTTGATTTCAAAGCTCTTGGAGGTTATTTAGCTTTGGTGTCTAAATCAAATAAGTGCATTGACATTTGGTTGATGAAACAGTATGGTGTCCCAGATTCTGGACAAAGATCACCATCGAACTTCCCAAAGAAGATTGGTTATTTCTCTTTTGGACGAGGACGAGTTTGTTCTGAAAATGAGGGATGCATTGGTTGCTTATAATTGTGCAACTGGAGTGTGGAGAGATATGAAGATTGTTGCTGATGTTTCGGTTCCGCTGGATGTGGTAATGCCCATAGGAGAGAGAACTGTGTCTCCCAGACACATATAGAACAAAGATGATTGTTTTCCATTAATCTTGTATGCTTTTCATGTGCTCTATTGGTTTAGTTTTTCTTTCTCCAATTGAATCTTTTGCTAATCGAAAATATACACTTTTAATAGTTTAACTTATAATTGAATCTTTTGTTAATATTCTTTTGCACAAAACAAAAATCAAAACCAGCGTTAGTTAAAGAAACTCAAAAATTATTAGTTTCGTGTTCTTTTCGTTTCATTTATACTGATAAAATAAACAAACCAAAATCACAGATTAAAGTAATGTAGTAGGACTAAACTAATCTAAATTGAACATGACGTAGAAAGTAGAAAAGATGAAATTACAAACTTAGAGATACATGAAAATCACAGTGAGTTTGTTACAAATTTGCAAAGCTTCATTCTTTATGCAAGTCCACCTCAAAAATTTTCACACAATAGTTTCAGAATTAAAAGATGAAGAGATTATAAAGAAGCCAGTGTCATATCAAAGCTATATCTATGGTTATTATATCACCAACGATATAGAAAAAACAAAATAAAGGTATACATATCTTAAATAAGTGTTATTTTGCATAAGAAGCTAACATTTATAGATAGATAGTATGTGATTTTTAATTACACAACGGACAATGAGATTATATGAACTTAAACGGTTGACGAAAATTGGTGAAATCAATCAGTCAAAAGAAATATTTGGGTCTATATATCATGCCTCCTCATCGTTTAATTAATATAAAAAAGGTACTTTACTATCTTAATTCAAATGTGTAAGAAAATATAGGTTTTTTCTATATTGAAATCTGATCTTGACATGTATTTGAGGTAAAGAAATGTCACTAATTATCTGTCAAAATGCAATCAACCTCTCTTTTATTGGATGCCAGTTAAATATATTCTTTGCCTTTATAGTTTATAGCCTATAAATATCAAACATTTATACATTCATATTCATCCTCAACAAAACAGATCATCATGTTTCCGATAATATTCCTCGTACTAGTTCCCTTGTTGGCAACAGCGGATCCCGGCTATGACAAGTTCGCAACCTGTCTAACAAAACAAGGAATCCCCACCGCCCAAATCTCACAAATCCTTTACAGCCCAACAAGTGCTTCTTTTGGTGATGTTTTGAACGCATATGTCCGAAATCTAAGGTACAACACTACGGAAACGAATAAACCCTCCATCATCGTTGCTCCGGTGAGTATCAAAGGGGTCCAGGCGGCGGTTCTGTGCACCAAAGAAGCGGGGTTGCAGCTGAAAATCCGAAGCGGCGGCCATGATTACGAGGGCCTTTCCTACGTTTCTGAAAATGTTTTTGTCGTTCTCGATTTGTTCAACATTAGAAATATCAGCGTCGATATTCCGACAAAAACCGCTTGGGTTCAAGCCGGAGCGACGCTAGGGGAGCTTTATTACAGGATATCGGAAAAGAGCAACGTTTTCGGATACCCCGCCGGAGTTTGCTCGACGGTTGGGGTCGGCGGCCACATCAGCGGCGGCGGTTATGGTCCACTTATTCGAAAGTTTGGGCTCACAGTTGACAATGTTATCGATGCGCAGATTGTCGATGTGAACGGAAAAGTTCTTGATCGGAAAGCGATGGGTGAGGACCTGTTTTGGGCCATCAGGGGCGGCGGCGCCGCCAGCTTTGGGGTTGTTTTGGCGTACCAGGTCAATTTAGTTCCAGTGCCACCAGTTGTGACGGTTTTCAGTGTTGCGAGGAGTCAGACACAGAATAACACCGACATTCTTGCTCAATGGCAAGATGTTGCAGATAAATACGATGAGAATCTCTTCATCAGGATTCTTGTGCAGCCTGTTAGGGAAGACAATAAGAAATCGATTCGGGTGAAATTCAACGGATTGTACTTAGGAGATATGAACAGCCTGCTACGGCTACTTGGTGCCCAGATCCCAAAATTAGGGTTACAAAAAAGTGACTGCCTAGAAATGAGTTGGATCCAATCAATGATGTATTGGGGTAATTTCGACACCACAACTCCTAAAGAAGCCTTGCTCAATAGAGTACCTGATCAAGTCAAGTTTCTGAAGCGAAAGTCTGATTACGTTTTGTCACCAATCCCTAAGGACGGGTTGAATTCCATCTTCGCCAAAATGATCGAGCTAGGTAAAATTGGACTGGTTTTTAACCCTTATGGAGGCAAAATGAGCCGAATCCCTGAAACAGATGCACCATTTCCTCATCGGGCGGGTGTCATGTACAAGGTTCAGTATTCGGTTAACTGGGAGGATGCAGGACAGAATTTCACTCAAGAGTATTTGAGGGAGGCTAGGGAGCTTTATAGCTTCATGGAGCCTTATGTATCGAGCAATCCGCGACAGGCTTTTCTCAACTATAGGGATCTCGACATTGGGACGACAACCAACGGGAAGGATAGTTTTGAGGAAGCAAAGGTGTATGGCCACAAGTACTTCAAGAATAACTTCGATAGGTTAGTGAAGGTGAAGACTGTTGTTGATCCTGGAAATTTCTTCAGGAATGAGCAAAGCATCCCTCCACATCCAGCTTCGTAAACTATATATTTTTGGGGAACTATTATTGTCAGAGCTATTATTAGTTTCCAGAGAAAAAATATGATCTCTTTCCTAAATTACCTTTTCTCAATTGAGCACTAAATATTTACTGATATTACGTATTTCAGTCTAGTCTCCTTTTTTATCCTTCCTAATAATATTTCATAACAATAACAACTCATTTTATAGTCTTTCATATATATGGGAGGGGTTCCATTCACTCTCTTATTTTTACTCAATGTTTTACTCATTATTTTAGCATTTGATCAAGTTCTAATCCCAATGGTTACAAATTTATAAGATTTTTTTACTACTTTATGAATTCCTTATTTATTATTTCTTTTTCTTTCTTCTTTACCCGAACAAACCCTTCTCTTTCTTCCCCAAATCTCTTGCTGCGGTTCATCTCTCCTGCGATTATGTGTTTTTATTAAAAAAAATTGAGAAGAGACCATTATAAACACCGTATTCCACCTTCGATAAATAAGTATAAACTAGATATGAGAGGTGTGAGAATTACTGAAGAGATGATGGTGATGATTAGGCAGTTAGCTGTTGCTGGAGGATTCTTCTTTGTTTTGAACATCATGATGATCGTATGAATTGGCATAACGAAGGAAGCCTTTTTATAATGTCATCTGGATCATATTTGAGATGATCAATATCTTGGTTTGTAATGCTCAGGATGCGAGATCAGTCTCAATTCATCGATGGAAGACGGTGTTTATAATGGGCTCTTCCCAAAAAAGAAGTTAATAAAAACACACAATGATAGGGGAGAAGAATCGTAGCAGGAGATTTGGGGAAGAAGAAGAAGGGTTAAATCGGTTAAAGAAGAAAGAAAAAGGGAAATAATAAATAAATAATTCTTAAAATAATAAAAAAATTTATTAATTTATAGCCATTGGATTGGAACTTGATCAAAAGTTAAAATAATGAGTAAAAACTTGAGTAAAAATAAGAGAGCTCCCATATATATAGTATTGTAATTTAACTGTTGAAATCGACTTACTATTTTGATTGTAAAAATCAAAGTAATTACACATTTCATCACTCTGTAAAAGAAAAGAGATATGATCTAAGCATCATAAAAATTCAGGATTCTAATGGAGTTTGGTTTTTTTTTTTTTTTGAGAAAAGTGTATATAACCCTGAGTTTTAGGGTTATGTGCGATTATAACCCTCAGTTTTTCGTTAGTGCGATTATAACCCTAAATATATTTTTTTGGTGGAATTCTGATTATTGACCATCGGAAATCTTAGAAAAGACTATCTTAACCTTGTATTAAAATTAATCTTAAAAATTAGAATTATGAAAAAACAAATATATCCCATGCTTTCATTATTCTATAGAACCTATATTCAGCCCCTTTCTGCTTCCCACTCTCCAGACGTGTACAGAGGCTATTCGTCATGAATTCCTCTCATCACTTCGATTCCATCTTAAGTAATCATTGCTTCTTTCTCGTTTTGTTCATGATTCATGATTCATCCCAGGCCCAGGTTGCTCCTCGGTCGCCTATGGCGCGTCCAAAGAAATGGGACCCTTCAGGTCTCAGGATTAACCGAACCGCTTCTGGGCTCTACCTCAACAAATTCACGTGGAACAAACGTGAATTAATCACCATTGTTGGGGGAAATTAATCAAACTCAAATCGTGGCGGTTCAGCCAAACGTGTTTAGCTTTTTGAGGAGGGCAGCTGATCGGAGTTCACAACAGCGCGACAACTCCGAACAGGCGAACACGAATGCCAACGCTTGTTATGTGGCTTTCACGAGTCTCAAATTCGAGGTTTTGGATGTGATGAAGATTATGGCTACCTCTCCAACTGCAAATCCCAGCAACCTCTTGTTCATCAGTTGGGGGAGAAAAGAAATTCATGTTCAGTCCGAAAATAAGAAGTCTTGATAAATTAAGAAACGAATATAGCACTGTCGCTAACAATCAAGACGAGCCCTTGATTGATCTTGCGATGATGGCATTGTAATATATTTCTGTAAATACATTATGCCATAGGCTTCATTGTGTTGTGCTTTAATTATGTATGGTTTCTCAGGGAATGGTATATGAAGAAAAGAAATATGTGCTTAATTAGTAAATAGTAATATTGCTGGATTAGAATTCAAAATTTGGGGAACAACGTTGTAAAGATTCTGATGCAGATGAATTCGGTTTTTGCTGACCAATAATCCTATAGTCAAATTTAAATGGGGGTATTTTAGTCATTTCGGGAGAATAAAGTGTTGGGGTTTACGGTCAACGCCGGAGGGTTATAAGTCTTCAAATTTAATGCCAGTCAAAGGTTATTATAGCACTATCCAAAAACTGAGGGTTATATTTGCACATAACCAAGAACTCAGGGTTATATATGCATTTTGCCCTCTTTTTGTTTTTGAAAGGTTAATGGAGTTTGGCTTCATAATGTCTCTGACATAGAAAATGAAGATGTTCAATACTTCACTAATCTATTGACGGAGCTTGTTTGTCTATTGAATGTTGAATTTCATGACCTTTCATCAGTCAAATTCCAAAATCCTAACCGATGAGGATAATGAACAACTCATTAGACCAGTTATCCTTTGAGAATTAAAAAACTGTTTTTAGTTTAAACAATAACAGTAGTCCAGATCCTGATGGCTTCTCTTCAAAATTCTTGATAAAATGTTAGGATATAATTAAAGATGATCTTCTACTTGCTGTATAGGATTTTACGAGCTCATCATCAATTCCAGTAGGTATTTCAGCTACCTGGTATAAAAAGTGGTCATTTTTTGCTTTTAGTATATGTGGGAATCTTGGATAATGGAAAGTTATGTACTTTTTCAAGGGAGTGAGGAATCGAGCTCGTAATGGGGATGGAAGGGTGAGGCGTTGTTATATTTAGGTCAGCATATTCTCAGAAATTGAGCGTTGAAACAGTGCTTTCTGACCTATATTGGCATAAAAAGAGGTTCTTTTTTGCTTTTAGTATATGTGGGAATCTGGGATCATGGAAAGTGATGGACGGGGAAGATGATGGACATTGCAGTCGGAAAAGATGGACATTATGCGGTGGCTATGACTCAAATAAATGACGCATGATGAAGATGATGATTTCACATATCCTCCTTTCAAATTCAACATTCTTTCCAGGCCCCCTTTTCAAAGCAATTCTGGAAAGTTCAATCTTTGATCATAGATTCATGTTCGATTCGTCCTTACTCAATTATATCCCTTTCTCGATTCCTGGGCATGTTGCAGTGTGAGTTTGATTAGGTCCCTGCGTGTTCTTGTATGATATCAGGCTTATAGATTCCGGTGAATATTCAAGTTCCAAAATACGTAGTCACGATCCATGAATTAAAAATGTTTACGGCCCATGAATATAAAAAGTTAATATATGGCATCCTGTACAAGAAGATTGATGAGAATTATGTCCAAGACAGAAAATCAAGTGAGTAGCACATGTTGTGAACTTGAAACGAAGATGTTTGAGGCTGATCAACACAGCAAACCCTGCATCACGTGTTAGTTTTGGTGTTTTTCTATGTAAATTTGCAGATGTTAATGAAGAATACCTTAGATCATTTATGCTTCTTGTGGCTAAATAGTGTTTTGATTTGTCACTAAATTACTTTCTAAAGTTGACATTCGGCTTGAGGCTAACACTATGTCCAGTTGAGCTAAAACTGAATTGATCTGCAAGGTGTTGCAAGGGTTGGGAATAAATTGAACCAAACAAGGCCTAAGTTGAATCTCATTTTGTCGATTCATTAAAATTTCCCCTTGAAATATATGCACTTAAGTGTATATTCACCTTCTTTTCAATCTTTAAGTTCTTCAAGGCGTTCAACAACTCTCTCACTGACCCTCTGAATTAATGCATGCTGGAACTCCTCACTAAGATGCCTGATTCCATGAACGTATTCGCCTCATTGTTGATGAAATCATCGCTTGATGTAGAAGAACTTCCCCACATTTGATAACAATATCGTCTGTCTGCAAAGAAGATGATGAGGATAAATAATTAGCAGCAATCAAATCACGTAATTAACAACAAACGGTATATAAAATATCAAATGGAGTACGAAGCAATTAAACAATATTCAGGGGAGATGCATACCCTTATTTAATCAAACAAGCAGCTAAGTTGTTTGCAGTACAAATACCGTAATGCTGTCTGGACCAAAAACACAGCACCTTATATAACAAGTTGCAAATGATGAAAGTGCTTAGTGGGCCTCTTGTAACATGGGTGCATAGTTGACAACACTATCTTTCAACATTAGTGCATCTCTCTGTTAAAAGCTGAAAATTTGCAACACACTCTCTACAAGTTGACAACATACATAATTGGCCACTTTTTAAACCTGAATATGAATGTGCATCTGTGACGTTTGGTGGCAAATAATAAAGTCCAAAAATTGTACTGCTCATCCCTCATTATTTGATCCCCACTAGGTGCATAATTTACAACGCAAATAAAGATGTCATTAAAAATTTCAAATGTCACCCACAAAATGCAAATCAAATAATTTGCATAACCATGTAAGAATTTTTAAATGTTATGAATATTATTACATACTGACTATAAAATATACAAATAAAGTCTCAACACGAATTTGAGAACTGGTCCAAAAAAATTGAGAATCTCATACCCTATGTTTCTAGTATGGTTTAAAATTGTTTTTCAAAAATCATTTTAAAAAGTTGAGAAACTCATTATCATCATACTTGCCCAAATGACTTGAGAATCTCTTAGATACCTTGGATTTCTAGTATGAAAATGTTTAAATTTGTTTTAAAAATCATTTATCTAACAAAATAACGTTTAAAAGTTGAGAAACTTATTAACATCAATTAAGAGATGCTCGTTGAAATTACCCTTGCATTTCTAACATACCATCTTCAATATTTTGAATCCTGAAGCATGTCTCTTGTAAAGAATATTTCTCTCTAAAATTGTGTATTGGTAAAAACAATTTATATAAAGTGAAAAAAGCTCAACACGAAAATTGTCACTCAATCAAATTAATCTATTTCAAGATAAATATTTGACAAACAGTCTGTCTGTATGGAAACCTTTTAAAAAAGTTCAATACAAGAACATTATGGCCCCGTTTGGCACAAGAATTTTGAAGCAGCGTTTTGCTATTTTTGCTAAAAATAGAATTTTGACTGGTCTAACAGCTCCTTACCTTGTTTGGTGATTAGTTTTTTCCAAATAGCGTTTTGAATCAAAACTCTAATTTTAAAAATGCTCCAAAAAGCAGCGTTTCATTTTTAATCGATTACATCCGAATACAAAATATCAATTTTATCCTTATTCTAAATCTAGGACGCTTTCCCTCTGCCATCTCTCTCATCATCAGGTTTCACCCACAGCTTTCCCCTTCTTGCTCTTCCCAACGGAGTCGAGTTTCTGCTTCAGTTCTTGGACGATGAAAATTCATACCAATTCTCCATTCCCCTCTTCTCCTCCCTAACCAATCGTCCCCAAATCCCTGCAAATTTTCTCCATTAGGGTTTCATCATGTTTGTAGTGTTTGAGTTCAGGGAGGATGGTAGTGATCGAGTGTGTGCCATATGCTCTAATTGTGCGTGTGTTCTAGCTTCTGAGTTTAAGGCCAATGGCCATTTTTGGAATGCAAAGGTTTCGACTTTTGTGGGCTTTTGATTATACGATTATACCATATCAGAATGATGATTTAGTTTGTTGTTGTAGTGGGAAGACATTGTTTGGATTATTTTGTCCCTGCTGTTGACTTGATGTAGCTTATGGATGTTGCTTCAGATGAACTTAGTAATGATAGCAGTCTGAGATTTAGGAATCGGACTGTTGAATCACTACTGGAAAACTACACAGGTTTCGGCGGGTAAATCGGCGTTAAGCGGCGGAAATCCCCGCCGTAAGTAGCAACGCCGTATATCGAAACTCGGCGTTTTTTGACCGCCGAGACTGATTTTCGACGTCTTAAACCCAATAGAATAGAGTTTAAGACGGAGTAAATGTATGTTTCCCAGATTTAAAAGATTTGCTTTACGACATCTGAAACAATAGATTCAGAAATCGTTTTAGTGTTAGATGCAACAACACTAATGGGTCTGGGAAGTCGTATATGTAATAGATCAACATTCCGACGCCGGACTGAATTGGACGGAAAAACGGTTTCAGAGTTCTCAAATGCAATAGAATAAGCGCATTACGATGTTGGAATCCTATTCGGATGATACCCATTTACTCAATAGATTACCTATTAGTTTAGTCCCACTGAAGGATCCATCTAATGCATATTGTACCAGAAAACCCGATAGTAGGGTTTATTTACGGTGTATGAATGTCATTCGGTTGTAGCGCGTTTGATACAGGTTAATAGAAACAGATCGGTATGATTGATTGATGACCTGTTAGAATGTCGGTGTAGAAAAGGCAGCCTATTGGTTACTAGCTAAGACATCGACAATATAATCGATTGTCTATGATTACCCTAGAGTAAATAGAAAAGATTGTTGCAACAGATTGGGCGTTCGTATAGATATCACCCTAGGTACATCCGATAGATTACGAGCGAATAACGATGTCGTATTTTCATTCGATTTGCATGTTTTACTCAGGAGTATTCGCAATAGTTTAGTTTAATAGATTCTCAATCTATTCGTTGTTATCGGGGAAATGACATTAGTTTGTCTGCAGTTACGATGTCTACTTCTAAATAGATTGTGATATTATCACTGAATGGATCTGCGCTTCCGACGTCTCAAAGGTAGTAGACTACTGTGCATTTGATTATTTTACCGTGGGACCATATTGATATATAAGAACAGAACACATAATCGGGTCAGCACCAGATGTGCTCTCTGTCATATTCTAGTGGAGTGTACCCTGTCTGAAACACAACAGGGATCCATTCTATTTAGTTATAGAATGTGTAAATGCTCTAGTATATATTCCAAAAATACCATACATAATACCAATCTGGATGCCACAAATCCAGCAACAAAATTGTCAAGAATAAAGCGACAAGCTTCCAACAATGAGCTATGTCTTAAGTGTTATAATAACTTTCCTAGATACTCACTAGTTGGAGTGAAACAAACAACATCATTGTGCCTTATCAATGCATGAACCCCGAACCGTTAACACATAGTTAGCAAAGTTACCTCTCACCACCTTCAAGTCCTCGATTGTGTATGGCTTGATATCGTTTGGGAAGATCTACATACATATACATTACTCATGTCATTAGCATATTAGGCATTACGCAAAAATAAGAGCATTTATGTGAAGTTGAATATGTGTCTCACCGTTGGAAAACTATTGTTAAGTCGAACTGAAGTAACCACATGAAATGCATACAACATGACATAGTATCCGCACTCCCAACAATTTTGTTGGCGTTTATACTACATTGACAAATAGAAAAATTTGGAGGAACTTAGATGTATTAGTCTAAAAATCTTGTCAACACACAATAGTCATGTTTTCTTACCTTGACTTCCACGACTCGAAAAGGACTTTGTCCACGTGGATTCACCGAAGTCAAAGCATCCTTTAAGAGCTCTACAAACGAAGGAATCGGTGATCGATGTTGTGGATCCATCCAATAAACGTGCTTGGTCGTCTTATTTACCACGATGAAGCGCCAATGTCCCCTAAATATTATCGACAAACATAATTTACAACAAATACATTAGAATCCTAAGAAAGGAATTATAAATTTAGAACTATTGCCAAAATAACATGAAACTTACTTTTCAAGTAAGGGTAGTAAGAACAAGATTTTGTTAGAGTCCCATAACCCTTGCTTTAGATAATCAAGTCTTTCCTCCCGGGAGTGTAAAATCTCTTGGCACCGATCGGGGCACAAGAAACCTATCCATTGCTTCGATCGATGTTGGGACGCATGATGCAAGTAACTTGTTCAAGGATGAAACAACGATTAGAAGTGCCAAAAAATGTAAGTGAGGTTGAAAATGTGCATGAGTTATGATGAACGCAAATATAATTACCATTGATATAGTGACATTGCGGTTTCCGCGATCATGTCGCACTTGAAAACATCTTCAAAATCGGCCCATAGCATGGGGATCAACCTTTCAACCCCAAAAACCGACTTCGGTGTTGGGAAGTAAAAGGTTTCAAGTCGATTCGTTCTAGAGAGCTTGTCATATAACACTTTGACCATAGGTGGCATTTCCAACACTTGTACTTCCGGGGGTGGTTTTGATGGTAGGTCTAGAGGAGATGGTTTTGTTATCGTTGGGAGTTTTTTGGTAGGTGGCATTTCCACCACTTGTACTTCCGGGGGGTGGTTTTGATGGTAGGTCTAGAGGAGATGGTTTCGTTATCATAGGAATTTGCGCTTGTGTGGGTTTTGAAGACCTTTTTCGAGGTGGGCAAAGGCTTTTTGGATCACTCTCTCCCAAAGTCTCTACAACTATAAGTCTCCTAGACCATAGAATGAATAATCCCATTGCATCTTTAACCAATCGACATGAAGCCTCTGGCATTGGTAGTATGGATTCGGGTACTATTGATTCAACTATAGAAACAACTCCTAACCCATCTCCTACGGCAATATGATGATGATATTGAATAGAATCCTCAAAGGTTCCATTTGCAACATGTATAGGGTCACTATAAATGTCACCATCAAGAAAGAGCTTACAAGGTATGAAACCTATGTTTATTTGGAAAAAAAAGAAAAAATTATAATCAAATATGAACAAATATGAACATTGTCAAAGTAATATGATGATATCGAACTCACCATTTTAGGACTTGGCACATGATCGTGATTTTCTTGATCGTCTCCTTGTCCTCCCTCACACTCCATTGGGGAGTGATGTGACTCGAACGATTGGGGAGTCCAATTGTTCGAAAGGTCATCCAAGTTATCGGGAAGCACCGCACCTTGACGTTTACTTATGAACGATATTGCAAGGTCTCTTTTGGCTTGTCCCCGTTTAAGAGAGGCAATCTCATTCTCCATCATCTTGAATCTCAAATCATAATTCACCTCCGATGGTTGAGACATACCAAGTACATCTCTAGGTTTGATATGTGGTCCATACCCCCTCAATCTACCCGAGTGATCTTTCTTCTCTAAAGCCTCACTAAGCACACCATATTTGGGGCTAGGTGTGAAATCTCCGTTCACAACTCTAACTTTTACGGCTTCCTATTTCGAATTGTTGAAGAAAATTTTAACATATGAGTAAAACGACATACAATATGATTATATATAATGTAAATGTGTATGATGGATAACTTACAACTTTGTTAGCAAGATCTATTGATGGTTGATGACCACCAAAACCACCATCCTTGACCTCTAGCGACTTCAAAAAAGCATCATGTTGCTCGACCTCGGCAATGGGAATTGGAATTGTAGTTGACCGTGCTTCCTCTTCGCTCATGCCGTCATTCATCCTTTCCTTGACACGTATTTCATAATCTTGCACAGAAAATTTCTCCCTCGCGAGAAGCATACCCGCTCTACCCGTACGATGATACAACTTGTTTGCCTTAGCACTAGTAATCTTCTTTAGATTTGACCCCTTGTAGACAATTTAATAATATATTTTAAGTTTATGATATGAAATGCCGAGAAAAATGAATGTATGTATATATAGTCACACAATCAAACTAGGGTGATGGAAAACTTACATTGGCAACGTAACCTTCGACATGTCTTCTAAAGATTTCCCAACACTCGGGTCGAATGTCGGTGTAGACATCCCACGGAAGTACGTTGGTCTTTCTTTTATTATGTATGAAATCCCTCGCCAAAATGAACCTATAATCTCGATGATTTTTGCACATTCGCTCGTAGTGTACTTGTGAACAACCTCTCTTCGTTAGGGGCATTAATGATGAACGGTCTCTAACATAGGGAAAAAAATGCCATACTATACTTTTGCATTGATAACAAGCACACACATGCATAAATAATGTAGTAAAACTCAATAATCACATAAGATACACATACCTTGCATTCAACGAACAATTCTTGTTTCTTAGTCATTGGGACCATGCGCCAAAACGTTGGTTATGTCTAGCCGAGTACGTACGGTCTTACCGACCCAACTCTTCCATAACCGTCTTTCTTCACCAATTGGATCCCCAAAAATATCAAACTCCATATTAGTCATAATGTTGTCCTTAAGACGTTGTGCAATCACTTTACAATACGTCCTTGATTTCCAAAATGGATCATTTGCACCATCACCTAGATTTCCTTCACCAACTGACGCCTTATTACCCTTCTTTTTTGAGGGGGGCATGTTAACCTACTAATAAACAACAAGGAAATATTACTCATAATAAAGCCGCTCTCAACTTATATTTATTCAAGATTTGAATGAAAACATAACTTCAATTAGATGTGATTACTTCTCATATTCATGCAATTAATTAGCACATGCAAATCGATAGCAATCTAAACACAACATCTAACTTGTATATACGTATAGAGATTCATGTCATCAAATATATGAACAAGGAGCTTGAAACATTGCAATATTGAAATTTGAAGCAACACGCAACTATTTGCCCACCATTCTAGTTCCATATGATGCATAGTGAGTAAGAAAATTTGCCCACGGGGTAGGAGGATGGAGAGGAGGGATGATACATACCTTATACTTCTCACAAAGTTAATTGAACTACACTTTCAGATCTAAGTTGGAAAGGATCGGTCGAAAGTAGATCTAAGTCTCATAAAATGAGATTAAGTTGTGTGGGTAGATGAGAAGATGTAAGAGGAGGTGGATTTTAGGAGATAGATGGAGAGAGGGGTAGGAGATGGATAAAGAAAGGTGGGAAGAGATAGAAGATAGAAGAAAATGTTTTGGGTTGACCCTTCACAGGGTGAATAATGATGCAGCCATGCGTTTAGATGCAGCACGTATGCTTTTTAGAAGTCTAAATCAGAATAGATTACGTGCAGAGAGCAGCAGCTTGATCAATAGAATGATGAAAAGCCAAATTGCAGTAATCTATTGCGGTTTGCACCTTCTACATAGGGTTTACGTTGTCGGCAAGTTTGCATGAATCGGGGCACAATATAAAATGGTCGTATGAGATGCGTTACTTTTGAATTGTAGAGTTCTTAAAACCAACAGATTGTGATAAAACTCAACAGAATACCTAACCGGGTAAAGTCCAGTATAGTTTGGAAGTTTGGCTGACCATCAATCTATTTTGTTTTCTTTTACGTTTAAGATGTCTCTAACAGCCTAAAAAGCAATCTATTGGGTACTTAAGAGTTCGTAAATGGTTAACAAAATCCAAATAGAATATGTATTCGGAGCAGACCCAGACATCATATGACACCTTGATTCAGAAGCCATACTTTCCTGTTGTTCTACTTCGTTTAATCAATAGTTTAACAATCTATTACCTAGGTTTAGAAGTCATAAATATAGCATGGTATATATTCAAAACGAATCGGGTCTTCCCAAATCAAAAACCCTTTCTGACATTCAAAAAACCAGATCTCCCTATCACCATGCCTCCCCGTATGATTCTCCCCAAAACGAAGAAGAAAGCACCCCCAGGCCAGCCACCGGCGACCACCACCGGCCATGAGTCCGATCCAGACGCCGAAAGGAATGGTACCGGGGATCCGAATGAGCTTCCCTTCCACCTAAGACGCGACGATGTTGATGGTGATCGTCAGCCAACGGGAACCGAGATTCCTAGATTCCGGCGGAGCCGTGTTGAAAGAGGAGCAGCTCGACCTAAAAGCCCAACCGCCAGCAAGCTGTTTTATGGCTCGGATTCGGAGAAGCGCTATGTGGCTTGGGTTCCGTCTCGTCAACTGACAAATACCAAGGTAATCAAGACCGATTCTGTCAAAGATTTGGGATTAGACTACTTGCTAGACTATTTTAAGCCATCTTACCTGCAAAAACTAATCTGCACAGACTGTGAGGCTTATCGTGATTTAGTCTTGCAATTTTATGCAAACTTAGGTTATGAGTTGTATGACAAAGATGAGACTATGGTAAACGGGGAGAAGATTGCTGTGAATAAGTTTACCATAAACTCTGTGTTAGATTGCCCATGGGTTTGCACTAAAACATCTGTGGATGATAGTGGTAGGGTTCCTTATGAGGTATTTTACCATAACGAATGGCCCGCCGTATCAGAGAAGCAACCCCTGGATGTGTTGGAGTTGAGTCGGGAGTATTTTCAGGTTGAGGCGGATAGGCTTGAAGATTTGACTGCAAAGGATTTTGACATTGACAAACTTTCAGTCGACCATAAAATAGTCTTCCAGTGGGTGTGTCTAAATGTGTTGCCAACAGGGGGTAAGGCTTGTGAACCAACAATAGGGAGCTTGATGATTTTCTTCTACTTGGTTAAGGGTTATAAGATTAATCCAGGCTACACTATCATTGGGTACATGCGCAAGTGTGCGGCGGGTCATATCAAATCGAAACAGTTGCCCTACGGTCATCTGATCACTGAAATTATCAAGAAGCACGGTGTTGTGCCCACTGACCTGCCCGTTGTGACCAAGTACTACAGCAAGGGTTGGTTTGAAAAGAAGCATTTGGTGCTTGACAAGGAGACCAAGCGATACATGGCAAAGCCACTTCCTCTTGGCGCACGGGCTGCAGCCGCAAAAAGGCGCAAGTGCGCAGAAGACATCGCTTCATCGTCTCGTGCACAAGGTATGTGTTTCATTTTTTGTTTATGCTACGAAGGACAAAATATTGCATGAAATTCTGTCAATTATATAGCCGGCCAGCTTATATGATTCCATTTTTGGTGTTGAATGTCGCGACAGTTGAAATAAACATGCTCGCGAAGATGAAGAAGCTAGTTGACTGTTTCACGGGGCACGTAGAAGCTCACAAGAAGGAGCTAGCAGAAATAGTGAAGCAGCAAAATGCCATTGTCAAAGAATGTGGGTTGGGGCTGGTGCTTAGTGAGGATGAAACGGTGCCTGATTATGGCCCGATACCCGGTGACAGCGACGATGACCTGTCCGACGAGGCAGGTGAAGAGTGATGGTATGCCGATGTTCTTTCCGGCTTAATCTTGTGTTTGTATCTGGATTTGCTTTTTATTTCAAGTATGAACAATTTATTTAATGTTGTCCTGGTTAAGATTTTTCAAGCATTTATAATGCTTTGTTGTTATTTTGACTATGAATATGTGGTAATTATTGATTATTCGTGAATTTGGCTTTCGAATTTTTTGGCTGTGTTATTAGGAATGGTTTGTGAGACAGCATGTCAGGTATATATTGAATGTTAATTCGAATGCATATATGGAGTAAACGCAATAGATTGAGATATATTGCATTTGAGATATATAAAGCACAACCTATTACTAAACCTATTTGATGTAGTCCATATGAATAATAATACATTTGGTTATATTCATATAACATTGAATAGAACTGAGCCGTACCAAACATAAAGACCCACATTAATTCATGATCAAGATCGGCACATTAAAAACTGATAAAGAGCGTGATCGGCATGATTATAGATAATCGATCAAATGATCAATGATCGATAATCATCGGCTCAATCTCTAATCACATAAGATCCATTCTTGATCGATACTTTGATCAACTTAATGTATGACTTAAAAAGAGGTGAAAAACACAAGAACAATCAATATATGGAGGAGTGACTCGACTTCGGGCATCATATTTGTTAATAGGCATATTACCTTTTGCAGTGAATCGGAACGTGATGTATAAGAATGTAACCTTTCGTTGACATATAACTGGTACCTTTCCAAATGAATTGCTTTAGAAGAAATCAAAACTATACAATGCTTCTATTATGTCAATGAATATATAAATTCGCAATTCAGTAACAACCGGGAACATTGTTAGTCTTGCCAAGTCATTCATCTGTAAACGGGAATGTGCACAGCTAACAGAATTGAATCGTGACCTAAATTTTCATTTTGGATAACTTTTATAGTACAAATACCCAGACACTAGCACCGTCTTTGTGTTTACAATTGACTATACAGTAATAGTTAACCATGTGCACATGAACCTTGTCATTACAACTTGGCTTACAAAACAGAATTTGAACCATTGATTTTACAATGTAATAATGGCTTTTTGTTATATTCGTAGATAATTAACATTAGCACTATGCAAAGTAATTATTAATTAGTGAATAAGTAAAATAAATGGATTATACTCTAAATTAACCGTGCAATCTGTATTATTATAGAAGGGTAAACTGGAATAGCTAATGCAATTATGACCATTCTATTCTATTTCACATGTGTTACATTTAATAGTATTTATTCTACCAGGTCAATTCCTCATTCTCAGATTGAATAGATTGTGTAATGTACCCTATCTATTTTATTTTAGAAGTCGACGTGGTAATAGTAATTCATTTTACATCAGTAATAAGAAATGTATACTAATTTCTTGCAAAAAAGAATATAAAAAAACAAAAGAAATCATAAAACTATTATGATTAAGAAGGGGCATTTATAAAAGTAACTCATCTCTAAGTCAAATTCAGTCCATACAACGTCTAGTTACATGTACTCCTAATGAAATAGAATAGATTAGTGTATGAAAGACTATCTATTATATTTGAGATATCTTAAAGTAAAATTCCTATATATAGCAGAAACCCACATTAGCAATTGCAACCCGTATTTGAATCGACAAAAAAGGACAAACACAGATTTTTCCCCCAAATCGTGCCGTTCCGTTCAGATTTCGAAATCCCACCAGATGCCGCCAAATGGAAAGCGTGGAAAAGGTCGTGGAGGCAGAGGCAAGGGAAAGGGAACCGCGACCCGCGGTGGGAAAGGAAAAGAGAAGGTGGTCGCTCCGGCAGTTGAAGAAACTTCTTCCGAGGATGAGACCTTTGATGCCGACCTATTCTACAGCCTAGATCACTATAAAAGGTATGTTGAACTGTCGAAGAAGGGAAAATTAGTTGAATGTTATGCTATACCTGCTGAAGAGATTGATGAGTTAGGGTTACGGTATGCTGTTGGCGTGTTTGATAAATTTCACTGTGCTTCACTGTTATTGAACACAAACCCAGCCTATAAGGAAGAAACCCTCCAGTTTTATGCTAATTTAACCCCAGGGGATAATGGTACTTGGCTGACATCTGTGAATGGGGAGGGGTTTGTTATTAGCTGGCAAAATATCAATGACGTTCTTGGCTGCCCTTACCAATCATCTAGTGACCTAGCACCTGCTGTACTCAATGGCCCTTTGAATGTTTATTATGAGGGGAGTTGGGATGAAATCATAGAGATGGAAGGGTGGGTACAACATATTGGAACTTGGTGCTACTTATTTTGGGCGTGCTCCCAATGACAAAAGCGCTTCTGCCGATTGCTATGACCTGCACTCATTGTCCATTCAGAATAGGGTGTTGTATGAACTGCTTTACAGGTGTGTCTTCCCCACGAGCGGCAATGTGACTGAACCAACCACGACGATCGCTTTGATGTTTTTCTATGTGATGCTTGAGCGAAACTTCAATCCTGGCTTCGCTATCCTCAAGCGAATGACAAGCGTGGTTACAAAAAAGTACAGAGGGAGAAACATGCCTTATGGGAATCTCATAACCACCCTTCCAGAATGGTGCGTGGGTTATTCGCCCTCCTAAGCAAAGCAACAAGCGCCAAAGAGCGGCTGAAGGTATGTCATATCACTTTCACTAGCTGGTTTGAGGTATTTGAATTTGTTTTATAATTATGAATGAGATATGTTGTAGTACTATACTTATGGTAGCTTTTTTGCAATGCTTATGCTGATTTCATGTCATTATAGAGGTGGATTCCAGTCCAGAATGGTCTCAAATGTTTGCTGCCATGAGGAAGAACATCAAGACAATCATAGCAGCCCGAGCTGAATCCCATGCTGTTTTGAAGTCTACAATGGCGTATGCATGTGCATTCAGTTCGAGTAGCTTGTCAGCTAATGAGGTGGACGACATCATGGGGTCAGGACGGGGGAAGGCCACTTATCAAGACGGGGATGCTTTGAATGAAGATGTGCATGAAGGAGGACCTCAACCTGGACCTAATGTCGAGGAGGCTGTTGCTGAAGATGCTGAACCACATGTCGTTGCAAGTGAAGCTGGAGGGAAGGAGAATGCTGGGGTTTTAGAGGAACCCATGGACTCAACGGTTGCTGATGATGGTGTAGAAGGGGCAGATGATGGCCAGTCTGACGCACAAGACACAGTTGCAGAAGACGGTCTAAAAAATGGTGAGCTGAAAGGGTGATGTCCCCTTACCGTTGAGTTGAAAAAAACATATGAAATTCTTTTGTAGTGGTTACTCGACCTCTAGGTCGATACATACATTGCTTCGCCAACAAACATTTAGTCACGGCTTTTGTATGAACTAGATGATGGTGCTTTTGTTTGATCTTAAAGCAATGAAATGCCACTTTTTGTACATGTTGTGTTGTATTGTTATTCATATGTGTGTATGCTCTGTAAAATGTTTTAGGTGTTCTGTCTACTGTGTTGTTTTCTGTATGAACTTTTTATAATTCATACATCTGAAATCAGATAGAATAGAAACTATCACATTTGAGATGTTGTTAAACCAGATTTATCGTCATTATCTACTAGATCACAGAATCGGGTCACTGCCGGACACATTCAAGAACTCATAGCTGATGGGAATCGATTGGATTTACGCTGGCTAGAGTAGAACATTTTAGAACACCAATAGAATGGATATTCGGGTCACTGCCGGACAAAATGTTACTCTGCAATCGTTTCAGCATTAACAAGTATGATACATAAAAGATTACAGTTCTATTGACCTTCAGAATGCTAAATTTTAGTTTGCAACCGTTTTCTAATCGATTGTGTAACCGAGTCATGTCCAGACATTCACCACAATACAATTCTGTTCATATGAATCATTCTAAAATGTAATAGATACATAGTCTATCCATATATAGAAAGATGAAGCAAAGTTCTTCTTAAATGTAGGACAGTATGTGTAATCGGGTCCCGTCCGGACACCCACCGTTTTTGTGGTCGATCGTCGTTGAGATGGATTTATCATGTCAGGTTTGGTTCTAACATATATACTATTGGACTAGAGAACTCTAAAACATTATACTATTTTGTTTTAGATATCTTCATTACATTAGAGTATTGATGAAAATGACATTATTATAGTCAAATGCTACTAAACCCATCTGTCCACTCAACTATAACAATAATGGATCAAATAAATAGGCTAAACTTCAACAAAATGTAAAATTATTCAGAAAAACTCACACCAACAACCCTATTACTACTTTGTCTTCTTTGATGTCTTCTTCGCCTTGTTTTTCGCCTTTCCCTTTCTCTTCCTTGAATTTCCCTGAGCATCCACCTATATTCCCTCGTCGTGGTCGTCCCTGCAAACATATTTCTTCATATTTGCCTCCGTTTCAGCCAGACTAAACGACTTTTCAAGAATTGGTAATGAAAATTCATCGATGTCATTCAAGCAATCATTAACGCACTTGGCGCCAACAATAGTCCTCTTTCCTTTCACCACTATTTCAAGATGCTTATTTGCCGGATCTTTAACATAAAAAACATGATCACCCTGGGAGGCAAGTATGAAAGGGTGATCTTTATAGCGACGCTTCCTCCTATCTACCAAAGTGAATCCGAGAGGATCTATGCTTGTCCCTGTCTTCGGATCAACCCAATCACATTTGAATACTGGAACCGTAAATGAAGCATAGTCCAACTCCCAAATATCGGTGATCGTTCCATAGAATCTGCCTTGTATGTAGCCAGCACTCTGTAGTTCATCTGAAAGAACAGAGACACCATTGTTCTGTGTAACGGCATTGGCATCCATTGCTTTAGTCTCATAAGTGTATCCCTTTACATCATAACCTCCATAAGAATATACTGTAATCGATGGTCGCCTAGCCAGGCACACTACAGTATCATCATGATCACCATCATCAACAATTTCATTCAACCAATCCGAAAATGTCTTCACGTGCTCTTCAAGGACAACTTCTTCGGAATTAGTATCAAACCGAAGCCTAATTTCATCCATGTGCCGTGCCACGTACGGAGCTACAGCGGGATGGTTGCGCAAGACGTACAGATGAGCAACTCTCATATCATCAAATGTCGGATTAACTAAACCACCATTTTTTAACCCACGCCCTTCGAGCCGCCCATCATGTCTAGATTTTGGGCATCCAACTGTGTCGACGGAATTTAAATAAGCTGTGCAAAATTCTATCGATTCCTCTGCTACATACCTTTGCACAATCGATGCATCAGATCTATACCGATTCTTAGCAAAACACTTGAAAATCTTCATGTACCGTTCAAACGGATACATCCACCGGAGGTAAACTGGACCGCAAGACTTAACCTCGCGCACCAAATGGATAATCAAATGGACCATTATGTCAAAGAATGAAGGTGGGAAAAACATCTCCATTTTACACAACACATCAATCACCATTACCTGTAATTCGTCCAAACGACCACGACTAATATTCTTCTTGCATATGGATTTGAAGAAAAGGCACAATCGACTAATGCACTGCCTAACATGAGATGGTAGACTAGTTCGAAGTGCTATGACGATGAGCTCTTGCATTAAATTGTGGCAATCATGTGACTTCAAGCCACTTATTTTAAGATCTTCAAGATTGACACAACTAGAAATATTGGATGAATAACTAGTCGGTACTTTCATCCCTTTCAAACACTCCAAAAATGTCATCTTCTCCTCCATTGACATAGTGTAGCATGCAGGCGGATGATAAGTCTTACCCTCTTCTCTAATCGGAGTCAACCCAGGGCGTAACCCCATCAACTCCAAATCTTGACGAGCTTTCAAACCATCTTTAGTTTTGCTTGGCATATTTAGCAAAGTCCCAATCAAGCTATCACACACATTCTTCTCAATATGCATGACATCTAGGCAATGTCTAACATCCAAATGCTCCCAATAAGGTAGATCAAAGAATATGGAACACTTTTTCCAACTCCCGACTACTTGCACCTTTTTCCGATTCTTTCCAAAATCATTAGGCAAATCCCCAACACTTTTAAGAATATCGGCCCCACTCACAGGGTTAGGAGCCTCACCCAGCTCTACGATCCCATTGAACCACTTCTTAGCCAAGCGCATCGTGTTATTCGCTGGTAGAAACTTCCTATGCCCGAGATACACAGTTTTTCTACCATGCTTCAACTGCAGAAAATTAGTTTTCTTCTCACACACAGGACACGCGAGATGCCCTTTAATTGAATACCCCGCCAAATTTCCTAATGCCGGGAAGTCATTTATTGTGAAACACAACATACCCTTCAGTTTAAACCATTCATCCCGGTATCCATCATATGTCCAATTTTCACAATACCACAATCTAGTCAAGTCATCAATCAACGGGGCCAAGAACACATCTATGTCATTACCAGGTTGCTTAGGGCCAGAAATCATTAGTGAGAGCAACACATATTTCCTCTTCATTGTTAGCCACGATGGTAAGTTGTATAGAACAACCATAACAGGCCATGAGCTATGAGAACTACTCATATCACCAAAAGGATTCATGCCATCAGTAGACAATCCAATTCTCAAATTATGCGCCTCTTTGCCAAATGTGGGATACATACTATCAATTTTCTTCCACTGATCACCATCGGAAGTATGTCGAATCACATCATCATCTGGCTTTGATCGATCTGCATGCCAAGTCAGATTCTTTGCATCTTCTTTGTTTGCAAATAATCTTCGCAACCTTGGGAGGATAGGGAGGTACCAAACAACCTTCGATGGGGTAAGTTTTTTCCTTTTTTTAACATCTTCCGCTCCAACATCTATTGCATCACCTTTGGCCTTGTAGCGTGGCTCGTTGCATACAAAATATCTATCCAACTCCTTAGTGTCACCCCTGTACAACATGCAATCATTAGGGCAAGCATGTATTTTCTCTAATTCCAATCCCATGGGACAAAGAATTTTCTTGGCGGCATAACACTGGTTTGGTAACATGTTACCCTTAGGGAGCATCTCTTTGAATAATTCAAGCATCTCTGTCATTGCTTTGTCAGTCATACCATGCCTGGCTCTTAAATTCATGACTAGCAACGTTGCACTAAGAATACTGTGATTCGATCCATCATACAATGGTGTTTTCTTGTCGTTATACATCGCAGCCAAATGCTTTGGATTCCCAACAAAATCTCTAGCAATATCATCAGCCAAATCATCTAACCTCTCCTCGTCCTCCATTTCCTCAACATTTCTTCCAACCGCTGATTCATTTTCCATAACGTCCATATCCTCTACGGTCTCGCCGTGCCAAACCCAAGTTGTATAAGTTCTATCAAAACCACGAACAATTAAATGTGTTTTGACACCTCGGGCACTTAAATAACCATCATTCTTGCAGTCTTTGCAAGGACACCTTATTCGAGAACTATTTTCAACCCTAGCATTTTCCAATGCTAACTCTATGAAATATTTTACCAAACTCAAGTACCTCTCCGAATTTCGTACATCTCCCTCAATTATACTAACACGCTCATTCATACTAATATCGGCCATCACAATATCAACAAACTTGAACACCAATTGCACCTACATTTCACAATGCACCTTTTTTCAGAAAATTCATACACATGCATCATTAACAATACTAGCTAGGGACACATTTCTACATATAAAGCTAAACCCATTCATACCCATCAACCAACATTGGCTAATAACAGTTTATCAGTGCAAACATTACCAATTCACAACAACTCTACGACATCGGAAATTAACCTATTCAAAAGGGAAGAGAAAAACATACGGGATATTGGCTTGGAACATACCTTTCCTCCGGTTTCACGGGAAGATAGCCCAGATTTCACGCAGAAAAGACTCCAGCAGCACAACTTCAAAGAGGACAACTTCAAAGAAAGAATGTGGTTTCTAATTTTTTTACAACAGATAAGACTGCAGCATTGCCGACGCTATTACGAACTCTTAATCATAATAGATACACAATCTATCCGGTTGAAACAATCTCAAATACAATCGATCATTCATAAAATACCATATTGATTTATTTTAAAATTCACCTTCATTTATTTCACCGGATCTTGCCGATTACGCCATCGGACATGCACCAGGTTTACAACCATTTCATACATCAGACGGCGAAAACCTAATAGATAGGATTTAGACTTCTAAATGTCGATCGGGTAAAAATCAACATCTTAAACTTCATATACTATTCAGGAGTTTCAGGTATCTGAAACCATAATCGAATGGCACTTTCAAATTACCGCCGCTTTCAAAATTCAAACCGCCTTTCGTTTGGCTTTACGAATTAGAAAATCCAATAGAATAACATTCTTATGGAATTACGAACTCTAAAATCCAATAGAATGAAGTTTACGCGTTTTTTGGGCCGAACCGCCGCTATTTGGTGCCGACTATGCCCTGTTTTCCACTAGTGAATGTTTTTTTTAAACGATGAACCAAATTATGAATGTTGAATCTAGTATTTGAATTCATGTCATTATCATAACCAAACTTTTGGAACTTAAGTTGTCATGGTCTCTCGTTTTGTTAGACTCTATGATTTGTGGAACCTTGCTCTTATGTTCATGTTATTTGTGGAGTTTTGACAAATTTCAGGAGTATCTGACTGCTGAGGTGTTGGAGCTGGCTAGAAACGCGAGCAAGGATCTCAAGGTGAAGCATATCACTCCGGGCACTTGCAGCTTGCTATCCATGTCGAAACCCTGATCAATGGAACCATTGTTGGTGGTGGAGTTGTCCCACACATCCACAAATCCCTGATCAACAAGACCGTCAAGAAGTAGATGTCTATGTGCATTTTTTGTCCGGTCTTTCATGTTTAACTGTTTAGATCTCTATACATGTGATGAGAGGCTGGCTTTAAACTTACTTTGCCCTGAGTTGAATGTGTTTGTGATTTGATGGACAAGGTTTGAACTAATCAAGCAATGTAGTGATGTGATTTGGATTTTTTTCTCTTGTTTTTTTTTGCTTGGCTAATGTTGTTGTATGCCATTCTTCAAAAAAAAAAGTTGTTGTATGCCAAATTATTTTTATGATTGTGTTGCCCTGGAGATCTTTAAACCTTCTGCAAATCTTGTATGTGGAATCCATACTTCAAAACACTATAAATAAAAAATAGTACAATAATAAATTATATTCATGTCCATTTCAGTCATTTAACATAATAGAACAGCTATCAGCTACTTATTTATACCAAACACTCGCATACAAACCGCTAGTCAAAATCGCTAGTCAAATCCGCTAGTCAAAACAGCTAACAGCTAACAGCTCATACAATCCGCTAACAGCTAACTGCTAAAAGTTAGTTCCCAAACGGGGCCTATGTCGATGACCGAATGCAATAGCCATTTGGTATATATACAATATTGCTTGATCTCTATTTTTTTATATCATTGTAAACATAATATCAACCAAGTATATATATTGATCGTGAAAACGCTAGTCAAAGTGTTCGCTGAAATAAGGAAATCACAGCCGCTAAAAGTCGTCCATTTGGCGATTACTAGTCGTCCTGGTGGTAGGCTTCTAACGTCATGTTCAACCACCGCGCCGGGAAAGCATTATAGTATAAAATAATACAGAACGACTTCGTTAAAGTCACAAACTTTTTAAAAGATTAAGTTAAGACTTTATTAATCAGTATAATCAAAATTCAAGCATATAAATCTGGTGATTTCGAATAAAATTAGTTATGTGACTTGCCATGCGATGAGATGTGCTAGACAAATTTAAAGTAAAACTTCATTTTGATTTGGTAGAAGGTCACGGAGTGTGGAAATTTTGATTCTTCACAACATTAATTACTTTTCAAAATTCATTTGTGTCTTTTCTTCGTCTTATATAAAAGCAAATATAATGTTGAATGATATCTTTTCACTCTTCTAATTTGTTATTATAAAATAAATTATCATCTAATGAAATTTATATACGAGTATTTATCATATTTTAGAGTTTATTTAACATTATCATATAACTATCACATTTAATATAATTATATCTTATTATACTATATAAATTGCTTTATCGCCATTAAACGTCAATAAAAATGTCGAGGTGTACGCTAACGATTAGTTGTCGAGACACATAATAAGCGCTGCGTCGCGAATCGCTCCATGACTTCCTTGGCGGAAACTTAAATTTATAATTCATTAAACAGTTTTACACCGGAACAGTTTTACACCGAAATATGCAGTAGAAATAATTGCTTATATAATTTGTTTGCCCTGATTAATGTTTTTTTGTTTGCCTTTACCCAATTTTTCGTCACTAACAAGAATGTATCAAAGTAAATTGTTCTACAATACGCAAAATCCCATATGCCAAACATGACAATATTCAGATTTACAAATATATATTTTGTATATATGTTACAATAACATCAGCTTTTGTTTTTTTTAAAGTGGACGTTAACTTTTGCTAAATAGTTTTATAAGTGATTTAAAATTATTGGTAATAATTTCAAATTGTAATAATTATAACTTCTTTTGATAAATGTCAAATTCTCAATGTTGTAACATACAAAATGTATAGTATATAAGCTTAATTTAAGGAATTCCGTTGAACTTGTGTTCCAATATAAGACATGAAAGGGTAATATTAATAAAAAATATATAAATTAATAGCAACAAAATGGGAGGTAACAAATTTCACAAGTTATTATAAAACATTCATAGGTAAAATTCCATAAAACCGCCTCAGTAAAATATCTGATTATTCGAACCTATAGAAGCATCCAAACCCTAGCAATCAATTAATTAATGTCGCTGTCTTCGAAATCGTCCTGGAAGGAGTTGAAGAAATCAGCGTCGGCGAGGCGGCAGCGTTCGAGGTCGAATGGCTGGCCTTCGCCGCTAAAGTGCTCCGGCGCCGAGTAGTCATCGTAGTCGACGTCCATGGCAGCCTGGTCGTCATCATCTTGATATGCTTGGAAGTAATCGTTTTCGAAGCCTTTCACCATCTTGATTTTTGCTCGCAATTTAGAGATGATGATATTCTGTGTTATGAGAATTGTTGTACCTGATCAGGGAGAGCCCTGTGCTTTTATACCCATCTTCCATGCTCTGCTGCTAATTCAATTCTAAATTAGATTCGGAATTTGTTTATTTCTTTCTAAACTGGATTCGGAATTTGTTTATTCCTTTTTTGTTTTACAAATTGATGTTGAATTTGGTTCTAAAATGGGATCGGAATTTCCCCTAGCTAGTTTTTTCAAAATCTTTTTTTTAAAAAACCTTACTGCTCCTTATATTTAATTTTTGCTAAACTGGTCTGAATTATTATTAAAACTAGAATTATTTAGACTGTATGGTTTGATCAGTTTTTGGAAAATTGGATTTTCAAAGTTCATTTTTCGTAATTATTGTTTGGTTCAACTAATTTTCCAAAGTCTTGTTTTTTACACCAAAATCCAGACTTACAAAATTCTGACAACCAATTAAAAATTTTGTTTCAAACTTACGAAATTCCAACCAACCAAACAATTTTTTTGCAAAATCAGCCTCTCAAATCCTAAACAAAAACCCAAATTCTAAAAATCACAAAACAAAAACCAGGCTGTCAAAATACTCCAACCAAACAAACCCTTAAAGTCTCACGGTTCTAAACCCTAACTCTAAGGCCTACTAATTAATAAAATTTCACAAAATTATTTATAATTTAACTAAAACAAAGTGATCAATTCAAAAGCACAAATTATACCATACACCTGGGGTATGTATCCCCAGGTGCATTCTAATATTCAAATATGTGCATTTTAATGTGAAGAATTGTGCATTGTAAATCTTTTAACTTATAATTTCTATAAATAGTATGTGTAGATTGTTATCAATGAAATGTATAATTATTAAGGTAAAACACACAGTAAAGATGGGTGTACGTACGCCTGTGATATGGTATAAGAATTGATTCAAAGGAGCCGTGCGCCGGGAAACATGTATATAGTCGAAAAATCGTTTCTTAAGTGAAAAAATCATAAACATATTAGTGAGAATATCTATGTATGAACGGTCTTAATGCATGAGCGTATAGAATGTATATTTGTATCAAACCGAGTGGGCAGTTCAAAAACATCACTCCTAAAATTCTACTTTCTAAAAATGGAACAGCTTAATTCTGACCGAATTCGAGACGTTGATTTTCTTATTTCTTACCATGACTATAGACCGGAAAATAAGTGTGCAAAAGTCCTCCCGCGGCATGTACGAGTAGTTATGATTTGTAATATGATTTTTTCCTATCGTTTTCTTTAATTGAAACCGTGATATAAGATGCAGTTTGTGGAGGGTGTCTTTCCATTTTGGTAGCAAAACAGATTTATAAAGTGATTTGTTCTTATCTGAAATATTAAGGATATTTTCGAATTCATTCATGAACTTATCTTTTTAGAGTTAGATTGATTTGTTCGTTGGACAGGTGATCACAATTAGCCTTTTTTTCTTCTATAACATGTGGCAAAGAGCCCTGAAAAGGGTGCTACATTCGTGTTCGCATGACGCGTACACACTCACATTCAAACTCATAGGTTACCTGAACTCATTAGAAAATGCTCAACTATATAATGTGAGATTTTTCGCTTTCATATTTCAACGAGGGATTTCCACATTTTCTTATTCATTCCAAAATGCCAAACAATCAATTTTGAGCGTCAATATCTCATTCATCGATGGTTCGATTTGAATGATTCAAAAACCAATCTTGTAGTATTCCTCAAGGAGAATCTAAAGATATCAAATACTTGACCCGAATTCATTCGGATCTTACTCAAATCTTATCCCAAAGCTGATGACAAAAATTATATTTGATCGTTCAAACTTTTCACAAAATTAATGACAAAATTATAATTAAATATTTATTTACATGTCATATGAAAAAAACAGAAGGACCACGTTTTAAAACTCTGCATAACATCAATATGAAGTACATGAATCGTCAACCATCGTTAGTCTTTCAATATTGAACTTTCGATTGTCTAATTAAATCAGCACGTCATTTGATAAATTTAACTCGTTCTAAGCCAAAGATTTTACACGAGTTCTAAAACACATACTTAATTGATCAAGAATTTAGAGGTGCGGGTTTGTAGAATTGTAATTGCGAGTTTTGACCTTAAAAAAACATTATTTGTATATTAAAACTTTATCTGATTAAAACGAAGTACTTGTGTGGCAAAAGCTTTTTTAAAAATCATAAATGTAAAAAATAATTGGACTTTGTGGACACTAATCTATTATTACAGATGAATTATATCCTATCAGGATTAATTTTAATAATATTTGAACTCTAGCTTCTCTCTATTGAAAGCTCTAGATGAAGTCAACCATTTCCTTCCCAGTTAGCGTGACATCTTGCATTATAAATTTCAGAACTTATGTTGATAATAGATCTCCCAAGTTGTCAGATTTTGTTTGCTCATCAAGTGTGGTAGGTGTGGTATGCACATCATCCCTTTCAATTAATAAATATGAATTATACGTGCAGGTCTAATATTCTAATGCTGATATGCTTTTGAGTTGAAATATTCTTAATTTTATAAATGAGATCTAAGTTATAGTAAAATAATAAAGAATAATTTCATTTTCTCTAGACCTGTAATTAGTAAATTAAACTTGCATATATCAGATATCGTAATAAATTCTATTATTAGGAATTGAGCTAATAGACAACCTTAATATCGTGACGTTGTTAATATAAAAATAAAATTATTATTTCACAAACGAGCACTACAAAGTTGACTAAATAAATTGCGAATTTAGTTGGGACAGAAAGTGTATATATGTTCTAATTAAATTGGCAACGAGGAGAGTGAAATTTATCAGATTCCCAAACCGTGATAAATGATCAAATAAACAATTATAAGTGATCGTGATGATATTATAATGCACAAGTAAACAATCATTTTAGAAATGACTAATCTATTACAAGTTATAAATGAAAAAATTGCATAGAAATACAAGTTAATTTTAGCAAATGTCTCTAAGTGAAATATATATGTACTATATATGTTTTAATTGATAACATGCATTTATATTATATATATTTTATTAATATGTTTACGTTTGTAAATTTTGGCATAAACCCCTATGGTGAAATGTTGACGATGTTCAACCTGGTGGAGTGTGGATAATTAATAATTAGCGACAACAATTGATCAGTGGCTGCGAGATTAGCTGTAGTTTATTGTTGGATAGTATAAGTCAAACAATAAAAGTCCAAATCCCATAATGTTTATTTTATTTATTTTTTTTATATTTTTGCGTATCGACATGGGACTAAAATTCCATCCGAGTGCACACATTTCTTATTATTGACCAATCTCCCTCGTGTTGAACGGGAATTTTAATCCCACACTGTTTTGAAAACACGATTTTGCTGTTTTATTGGGAGACAAAGAATATGAAGAAAAAAGGATGATAATTACCAAAAAAAAATTAAAATTTGGTTTTTCATTTCAATTGGTTAGTCAAAGTTAAAATAGAGAATCATATACTCGGTAGTCGGTACTATATAGGTTGCGTGATTGTAGTTTTTGTCTACTACGTGGTCTTCCATTTTGACCACTTTGTCTACACTTCTAAAACAAAATAAAATTAATTTTTTTAGTTGTATGCACACTTCATATATTATACTAGTATATATTTGCTCTTAAAGACTAAATTAAATTAAATAAAATGGGAGGACCTGCCTAAGTCGGCTGGATTCTATCAAACAATAGACATCGGCTATGGATTGTATTTAATTGTATCTAATTTAGAGCGCAAGTTAATGAATCCCCATCCACGCCAAGGAGACAAGAAATGGTGTAAATTAAATAAAACAGGTTGATACACATCAAACAAATAAAGGACAAAATCCAAAGCAAATTGAACGCGAGCCCAAGTTGTTGAAAGAAAAGAGGAAGAAATGACGCAGTTGTTGAGTTCGACGATTAAAGATAGATAGAGATGGTAATTGACGTTTACTTGTAGCACAAACCAAACAATATAGTAATGAGCCTGGTTCAGCAGTGATTTGCCCTATGCAATATTGAGAAATGTAGGACTTGAAAATAATAGTTGTGATATTTGACACTACCGGGAGAGCGTCCAGAAAATGGCAATTCATTTGGGTTTATACGGCGGTTGTATAACGTTACACTACGATTGACATCCTATTTAACTTTTAATACGGTCTGAAATATCAGTATAGAATTCACAAGGGCGAATCTCCTAAATATGTATATAGTAAGAAGTCACAAACGCTGTCTCCTTGTCCGAGTTTGCTGAAATTCACCAAATAAGAGATAACTCTTGAAAAAATATATATTATTGATAGAAAATTATTACTTAATGAATACAAAATCCCTATAAATATTATTACTGATTAAAGCACTTCCTATAAATTATTCATACATCAGACACTTCCGTTTCAAAAGAACTCATCCCGAGTTCACCCCTCCACCATTATTCTTGAACCTCATTTGCATATCCTCCAAATTAAGGCTCACATGTTGCAATCCATAATCAACCAATTTGATATTATCGGCACGAGAATGCCTCTTCCAACGAACGAGATACTTCCAACGCATGTGTGGATTTCTGGTGAAGTACTAGTTTAAGCATTATCCTAAGATTCAGAATATCCCAGTACAATACATACATTTACGGACAAATATGTATGGAAGTTGTTAAACATTCATAATAAAGGAATCATCATTTTCTATAAAAAAAAAAATCATCTTCAATTCTAGTATAATATCTTCCTTCTTCATTCTCTTCCACTTTCAAAAAAACACATCCTGAGTTCCTCGCTTAACCTCTTGGCAAACTTGATAATTGTGTATGCAACTTCATATACAACATGACGTCCTCTTTGGTATTGTTAATATTTGTATTTTCGTTCTTATCCCTCAAAATATCTATCTCTTCAGTAAAACCTATGCAAATCTGATCATCAACATTAACTTCTTCAAAAACTTTAACTGCAACTCCATCAATCCCATGATCAACAGTAACACCATCTTTATTTTAAATATCGTCTCCAACTTCATCTTTATCTCTTAGAGGAACAATGTCTTTCATAAAGTTTTCACAAAAATAAAGTTCGATCATCGCATCCTCATAATATTTATTGCAACATTTTAATTTTTTTTAATGACATCATTGTCTTGAATCATGGTATCAAATTTATGTTAACAGCAACAACTGATACAATCCGCTAATAGATAGTTCTCAAACAGGATCAAAATATAACTATTGGACCAAAATTACACAGACCGGGAATAGAGGGACCAAAACGACTATTTTTCCATTGAAGCAAAAGCCCTAGTGGCACGAATACGATCACGGTTACATCAGTTACCGCGTTGGCGCGTTCCTCCCCTGCGGATTGCGTTGAGTCGTTGACTTTGAAACCCTGCCCACACGAATACGGAAATATCAATTTATTTTAAGGAACATGTCGGCATTTATTAATTTTTACATTCATATGTTTGTCTCATCCAAAATTCAGATTTTAGTTTTATTTATAATATCCAATTGTTATAAATATGGTGTCATTATCACCGCTCCGAGTAATATGACCATTCTCTGTTCTAAATTTCTAATGTTTGCCACAAATGGTTTGGGTAGTTGGTTCAGTTTACTTTCTTCATGGAAAATGGAATTCCCCAAGGCTTACTTTTTTTGACCATATTAATTATTCCACTGTCCTTATCCTTAAAAAATTTTAATTCAAAATGGAGCAGATTTTGATAGAATTTGTTTCTAATTATTTTGTTTTAAGCCGTCAAAAGATGAAACAGTTTTTTCAATGAGATGGTAATTTGTTGATGTAAGATGATGCATAGCAGGTAAAAAGAATTGGAGAAGTGTTGCATGGTTTGACATACTTTTAAGGATAATGTTAGGGTTTAAAAGACAAAAACCACTTGATTTTGCTAGCATTGAACCAGCTCGACGAAAAAAATAGAGTTATAAATATTTCTGAGTGATATATGCAATCATATTTTACCATGTGACCTCCTGAAATATTGTTACTAAGTGTACTTCAAAATATTGATAAGTTTCCAATAAATGAGTATATTTTCATAAATTCATACTGTATATTTTGAATTGTATTTTGAATTATATGAGTAAAATATCTAATTGTTTATAACAACACCCAAACATTTTAGTCTGGTATTTTACACTTTATTTATGAATTTTTCATATCATTTTAAGGTTTCATTATAGTAGTTGTTCGTAAACGTTGACTTAAAACCGAAACTTAAGGTGTGTTTGGTTGCAGTATATTTTGAGAGTCCAGTTCTTGTATTGGCATTATGAGAGTTTGAGTTTTTGTTTGACATTTTGAAAATCTGGTTTTGCAAAAAACTTGTTTGGTTGGATTGGGATTTTGTAAGTATGAAACAAAATTCTTGATTGATTTGTTAGGATTTTGCAAGTCTGAATTCTAGAGCTAAAAACAGGATTTTGAAAAACGTATTGATCCAAACAATAATTACAAAAACTGACTTTGAAAGTACAGTTTTTAAAAAATTCATCAAATCAGATGCAGACTGAAATTTTTAAATTATTCTTTAAATGTGTTTGGCCTCTCGAGTCTGGATGCATCACCCTAAACTCAATTTATAAAAACGTCTCCCGCATTTAGCACAATCAACACGTTATTCATTTCCAGTATTGTGAGATTTTAAATAAAGAAAGTTTACCGGTCACTTTATCAGACTAGACTTGTGAATTTTTCATTCGACTGCATTTCAAAAAGAAAATAGAGAAAAATAAATGAGGATAAAAGCTTGTCATATTTAGTAAGTTTGAATACATCAAACGCTCGTGGCTTTGAAAATAAAGAATACGCAGGTAGAGTTGTTGAATTGAATGGATTGCAGATAGAAAGTAAAGAAGCCCTGTATCTTGTGCTGGACTAAATTGAACGGAATTATTATTTACATATTAAATAGACGATTGACTGTAAATATATTAATTATATATATTAACGACATATTTCATATTTCATATTTAAACAGTAACGATGAATCTAATGATATTATATTTAAACTTAACTAATTAAGTGTACAATTTAGTTTAATTTAGACCAGTAGTATTTTCCAATTCCATTCTCATCTGGAAATTATAGAGAAGCTTCTCAGTTTACCTTGCAGCTGCAAATTCTTAGAAATAAAAAAGAAATTCAATTGAATTCAACGTCTGCTCTAGTCTACAGTTCCATTCCACGTATAATGTTTTCTTCCGTACGTCAAATTATTGATGCATATAAGAAGGGAAATGGTCATCATAATACCAGTATCATTCTTTCAGTGAATCCAAACATATCTTCTCCCAAACTTGAAACATATTTCTTCCTTATAACTTAACCAGCCCAACTTTGAAGGGTTTCATTCCAATCCTACCATAATATCTGGTGAGTCATCAATTCATAAGTCCATATGGTGTTTTCCTTTGAATTACTGTGTGTCTGTGTGTGTTTTGGGTCACAGAATTGTATGTTTGCTGAGCTTTTGAACATGTTTGTTCCTTTCTCATATGGGTAATTGCATGCTGTTGATAAAGATTAAACATTTAGAAGTTTTATGATGAATTTGAATGTTTGTGTGTTTGTTATGTTGAACTGTTTGACAGTTTTAATGATTGGCATTTTATTGTAGTTTGTAGGCAGAGGACTTTGATAGAAATCCTGAAGTATTACTCTGATTTCTCAGAAAAAGAACAGGAAATAAGAGAGATGACAGTAGGTTCTGATGGGCTGAGGAGAGCAGATTCAGGGAAGGCCTTCGATTCGAATGCATCAGCCGATTATTGCAGGAAGAACTCTATAATCCTAGCCAAATGTGAACCTGTAAGATTGATGCTCGAAAGAAGTCCCTCATTCACAACTCTAATTGAAGATATAAAGATACCTGTGTACAGGCCAAGCCCCAAATTTGTGCTCCCTGATCCAGCCATCCTCTTCTCACCACGGCCCGTTAAAGAGCTCGATGCTGCCGCAGTTAAGCTTCAGAAGGTTTACAAGAGTTACCGGACTCGAAGGAATCTTGCAGATTGTGCTGTTGTGGTTGAAGAACTATGGTTAGTTTTGAGCTATGGTTAACATTTTGATCATTTCTTTGTTTGTTTCAGTTTAGCTGACTGTTTTGGTGGTGTTTTTAGGTGGAAGACATTGGACTCTGTGGCTCTAAAGCAGAGCTCCATTTCGTTCTTCAATGATGACAAGCCCGAGACTGCTCTTTCACGATGGGCTAGAGCGAAAACCCGAGTAGCAAAGGTGGGAAAAGGGTTATCCAAGGATGACAAGGCTCAAAAGCTGGCTCTGCAACATTGGCTTGAAGCTGTAAGTATTATAACAGCTCCTCTCTTAAGTTGTTTGAAAATGCTTCCTCTTCAATGTCTAATTATTTTGATTCTCCTGCAGATTGATCCACGCCATCGATATGGACATAATTTACACCTTTACTATGATGTGTGGTTTAAAAATGAAAGCGCTCAACCTTTCTTCTTTTGGTGAGTTTTCCTCTTAGAACACAACTTTCGCTTGGGTACTTTAATTAGGCCTTTCTTTCTAATGAGATGAGCTCTGGATTATTATATAGGTTGGATGTTGGAGATGGAAAAGAATTGAATCTGGAGAAGTGCTCTAGAACAAAACTTCAACAGCAATGCATCCAATATCTAGGACCAGTAAGTCGATAATTCAACTGTTCTATGTTCCATCTGTTTATGTGATGATTTTTATAGCTTTACTCATTCATTTTTGCTATTTTTCCCTTTATCAGAAAGAGAGGCAATCCTTTGAAGTGGTAATCGAAAATGGTAAACTGGTGTACCGAGAAAGTGGAGGCTTTGTTGATACCGTTGAGGGCTCAAAGTGGATATTTGTGCTGAGCACATCTAGGGCTTTATATGTTGGACAGAAAAAGAAGGGCACCTTTCAGCATTCAAGTTTCTTAGCCGGTGCAGCTATCACAGCAGCCGGTAGACTCGTTGCTCATGGTGGAGTCCTCGAGGCCATTTGGCCATACAGCGGTCATTATCACCCGACCGAAGAGAATTTTAGAGAGTTCATCACCTTCTTGGAGGAAAACCAAGTAGACCTCTCCAATGTTAAGGTACATTTATCAAGAAAAACCTTGTTCATTTTATATGTTAAATTTTTTTTTTTAAACATCCATGGCTAATCTTGTTTTTTATGTTCTTGAACAGAGATGTGCTGTTGATGACGACGTTCCATCATTTGTAACCACTGCTGATGATGCATCGGTTGATTCAATCAGTAAGAGTAGCTCTTCAGCAGCATTAGAACCACTCAATGTGGATGGCTTGGCTAGGCAAGAAGGAGCAACACCATGTTGTCCAAATGCCAAGCAGTCTGATAAGCCTGCTTATAGCTTGGCTAAGCACTTATCGACCAAATGGAGCACGGGAACCGGGCCGAGAATCAGCTGCGTGCGCGAGTATCCATCAGAATTGCAGTTCAGGGCCCTCGAACAGGTAAACTTATCCCCGCGTTTTGCTGGTGCGGGCTTTGTGAACTGTGGCCCGATACCATCCCCACGCCCGAGCCCGAGAGTTCATGTTTCTCCCAGGCTTTCCTACATTGGAATGCCGAGCCCCCGGACTCCCATTGCAGCTGGTGTTTGAAGCTCTCAAGCAGCTCGAGACTCATCAGATTTTCAATTACATTTTAGATATTGAGAGCACTGCCCCTAACATAGATGTTCATTCTTTTGTTCGTTTGTTTTAGCTAGACATTGTAGGCCTAATTGAGTTCTTAATCACTATTCCGTTGATTTTTGTAATGTTTTTTCTGCTTGCTTTGGTGAAGGAGTATAGCAGTTTGATCTGTTTCTGAAGTGTAAAAATAATACCAGATGTGCATGCCATGGTTCTTCCATGTTTGCAAACATGACTTACAATTCGCACTTTAAGCTTCTTTTCTTCTTTTAATAGAAAAATTTTCCCATATACATCAATGCTAAAGAGTATCTTTCTTCATTGTAAAAAATCAAAATCAATCGGTCTCAGGCAACCAACGCCAAGATTATAGAAATCAAAGTAATAGGTGTATCTTGTTTAAATGTTTAACTAGTGGATTGTGAAAATTGAACATTTTAAAGATTAGTTAAATATTTAACACGTACTATAGAAGATGTTTTTAAACTATTTGATTGATCGATTTGGGATGATTTTTTGTCGATTTTGATTTTTAATTTTTGTTTCACCCTCATTCATGATTGATACTGATCCTCCCGTCATGATGGGAACATCTCAATGCTTTCAGAATTTTAGTCAAGGATCATTTTGGCATTAGGTCAATAGGCAATTTCTGACCTATGAGTGTCTTTTGGCTTAGTTTGGTTATAATCTTTATCTTTAGTAAAAGATTATTTACCATCTTTAATGTTTCATTATTATTAGGATTTTAAAAAAATTAAACCGTCCTAAACTACGATGAAATTTGATTCGCAATAGCTGAGTTGATGATGAAAGTGAAGGTGAAACTCCATGCTGCATGCATCAACAAAAATATATTTAAGTTAGGATCAAAACGGCAATTTTATAATTTGGACTTGATAAACTTCAGTGCAAAAACTAGTTTTCTTCTTCCTAGAATGCGATTCTAATAAAAAAATTACATTGTTTTCTTAATACTATGATGTAAGAGTACATCATAATGGAACATTTCAAGTTAAATTCATTTTAGTTTCATTTTAATCTTCTCCATCAAACAAAAAACATATTTATTGTCATGTCCCTCCATTAGATGATATTTTAGGAGATATGTTTACAATTTAATTTTGTTGAACGGAAATTCATTGATGAACGGATTAAAACAATAACAACATAATATATTTTGATTGAATTTTATCAAAATTAAATTAAACTGACTTAATCAAATCGAACTAGATTTAGTTGTTGCTCTTGTTGAAAATTGTAATGATTTCATTGCATACGCCATAGATTGATAAGTATGGAGACAGATGAGGACTGGTCAACAAAGCTTTAGCAGTCAACAAGGTCAATAACAGAGCTATATTTAGACGAATGACTAATTTGAATTTCATCAAACAAATTAATGACTAAAATAGGGCTATTGACCATTTGATGCAGACTGGAGAATGGGTAATACCAAGTTGAATGCGGTAGTTCAACTGCCTGCGGCCTACGGCACATTAATGCCAGGGTCCCCAACGAGGCAACAACTAAACCAACCCATATTCATTCCATCTATTTCTTCTAAATAGTTTACCTCTCAAAGATCAACTCAATCAAGTTAAGCCGGTCTATTTCAACTTATTCTCAACATCTTTTATTTCAGCCTAATAATTTTTATTTTAGATCAATTGAACAGGAGTAGATAATACCTTTATATGTTACACTACAGAAAAGCAATGAATATGTCACAAGCCGGTGAATACGTCACAAACCAACACCTTAACTTATTTTATCGAGTTTTAACATAACACACGGCACTCATCAATACAAATCAACACAATACAATACTAATTAGTACTACACTAAATAACATTACACATAATACATTTTAGCATGTTAACTGTAATTAGCACTTTGTAATTTAGTTCATTATATACACTAAGCTAGGAGAACATGCCCTTCTTAGGGGTGAAATAAAAATGCAGGTTCTAGTGAAAAATAAATACTTGTATTATGTACTGTCCGAAATTTATTAATGAGATGCGACGAGTCCTACCGCTTTTCAGAAAAAAAAAAAAAACACTTCTGTCGTAATTTATTAGTTTTGGTCCTTTTGGGACAACCACTCTTCAATAATTGACTCATCTATGTTTACCTTTTCTTGTATACTAATCAATGCAATTTTACCTTATATTCATGATTCATGTAATTCACAGACTGCAAGTTCTTGTTCTGAGGCCTATCTTTCTGCTAGCTAGCTTCAATCATTGCTAAATCATTTGGCCATCTCAGGAGCAAGTCACCTCAAATCTTATGAGACCTTGAAAGCTCAGAAATGTACAGCTGTTTCATATGCATGGCCATCATACTAGCAGCCGCGAGTTGGGAATTCGCAGCCACATCTCAAGCTGATCATCATAACCAAGGTTTGATTATACACATGAATATGATCAATGCTCCTCAGTTTGTCATTTCACTTGTGCTTACCTTGTATAGGTGAAGTCCAAACTTTGCAGTCATCCCCTCACATCAAGGTGCTTGCATGCCCCATATTTTAAGATAACTTTATTTTAAACTTGGCTTTTAAAATTCCTGATTCCGCCGCTGAATTGAGTGTTGATGTATAAAAATAGCAGCAGATGGAGCCGGAGAAAGACTGTAAAAGGGAGTGCTGGATTAAAATGAACGGACCGGGTTCGAAGCCACCAAAATGCGAGCATAAATGCAGAGGGTGTGAACCATGCATTGCAGTTCAGAAACCAGAAAAAGAAGGGCGTTTGGAAGAGGAATATACCAATTATGAGCCTGAAGGTTGGGTTTGCAAGTGCGATTCTTCTTTCTTCATTCCATAATAACCTCATCACTTTGTGAGATGAGATCAATGTTTTGTTTATTTTAAAATGGTGTTGTGAAAGTGTAGCCAATCTTTAGCTTTGAGTTGTAGCTATCTGAACTGATACAATCACCACTCACTCTTATGTACAATTAATTGAGTGTAGTAGCTAGGTAACTTTAGCCCAGTGCCCAGTAGCTATTTCAACTTGTACTGAATTGAAACTTTCGGACTAGAGTTTGGACAAATTTGCTGAATTTCAGCTTTAACTAGCCAAAGTAGCTACTAGTTTTTTATTACGTTAATTTATTCTACACGAAAAACAATATATTTGTTGATGTTGTGAAAATGAAAAAAGGGGAGGTGAATTGGTAAAATGAAATGCTCTCAATAATGAAGAGCAAAATTGTCAAACCCTAAACCTATGTCTATTTTACACTTCTAGGTTCATTTCAATAGGAAATGAGGAAGAAAATTCTCCTATAAATCGAGGGAGAATGAGGTGAACAAGGATCACATTCTAAGAGCAAAGCTCTCCCTCTTCATCTCTCTTTTCATCTCCATTTCCAAGACTTTAGATATTTTGGTAGATACCTTCTCCAAAAGAAGCAAAAATCCATTGTAATTCCTTCCACAAATATATTAGTGAAACTCCAGATTTTATCCGACCGTGGATGTAGGTCAATTGACTGAACCACGTAAATCTGTGTCATTCCCTTTTAGTTTTATAACACGTTATCAGCACGTTATCAGCACGATCACTCTCCATCTTCATCAAGATCAAGAGCCCGGTTATCACCATGGCAAATCTCGTGAAGCTTGATTTTGCTTCTCTTGGAATCAGTGGGGATAATTACACCCCATGGACAGTGGATGTCGAATCACATTTGGAGTCGCTAGACCTTCTGGATACTCTTCAGGAAGGGAACAATTCAACCAATGTGCAGAAGGCGAAAGCCTTAATATTCATTCGTAGACATCTTGATGTGAGTCTAAAGAATTAATACCTCACTGTCAAAGATCCACGCGAGTTGTGGAAAAATTTGAAAGACAGATATGACCACCAGAAGCACATACTGCTTCCCACATACATTGATGAATGGGCTTGCTTAAGTTTCCAAGACTATTCAAATGTCACTGAATACAATTCAGCAATGTACAAGATAACAACTCACTTGAGTTATTGCGATAAGGCCAAAACTGATGAGGAAATGATAGAAAACAACCTTTTCTACTTTCCATGCATCAAATATCACTCTGCAACAGCAATATCGCATGCAAAAGTTTGAGAAGTACTCTGATTTGGTTACCACTCTTCTCGTTGCAAAAAGCATAATGAGTTGTTGCTAAAGAATCATGATTCCCGCCCGACCGGCTCCAAAGCGTTTCCTGAAGCAAACGCTGTTACCCCTGGCGAACCTGAAAGTTATAACTCCTTTCAGGGCCGAGGCCGAGGCCGTGGTCGTGGTCGTGGTCGAGGCAGAGGTGGTTATAACCTGTCCTACAAGCATGCTAGCTTTAAAAAGCAGCATCAAGAGAAAGGCCATGAAAATGCCCATAAAAGGAGCAAGGATATAAGCTCCTCAGGAAACTCTGGAACCAGCGGTTTCAGATGTGGAAAAAAGGGGCACTGGTCAAGAGTTTGCCACACTCCTGAACACATATGCAAACTCTACAAAGAGTCCTTGAAAGGGAAAGGAAAGGAGGAAAATTATCTTGACCAGGATCCCACTGAGGCATTCACTCACCTTGAAGCACTTGACTTCAGTGATGATTTTAGTGATTTCTCTGGACAGGCTGATGGTGGAAACTGAAAGGGGAAATTGAACCCTGTTTGGGAATGAAGTCGTATGGTCCGATATTTACCTATGTTTTTTTCTTTCAATTTGTAAAATATTATGTAATTTCCAATTTCGAAGTGTGCTATATGTACTAGTAAATAAATTGGTTGCGTATCTTATCATGATTTTTTCCTTTGTCTTAGTTGAACTCTTGAAAATGGATAATGAAGCCAACCAAAGGATTAAACTTGAAGATATTTGCATACTTGATAGTGGAACAACACACACTATATTGAAGGATAAAATGTTTTTCTCAAAAGTAAAACCCACAAAAACCATTGTGAATACAATCTCAGGTCCTGTAGATCTGATTGAAGGGATTGGCGAGACAAGCTTTACATTGCCAAATGGTACAATGTTTACAATAAAGAATGCCCTATTTTCGCCAAAGTCAAAGAGAAACCTATTGTGTTTCAATGATATATTCTCATGGTTTTGATACTGATACGAGTATAAATGGAAAACTAGGTTAATTAGGAATTATTCTCTTACCAAGAATTTTCCTATAAATATGTGTTTTAATTATAGTAAGATTTTATTTATTTTCCATAATAGTTATAGAATTAGATTTATTATTTCCAGATTAATGTTAGGATTGTGATTTTTATTCGAGTTATAAATATATGCCTCAACCTTGTAATTTGGAGAGATTAATTATAAAGAAAAAGGCGGTTTTCCGGATTAATTGACAGTTGTTCAATTTCAAGATTCAGTTGAGTCGTCCAGAATCACATGGCTCAAGGAGGGGGATGACAACACTAAATTTTTCCATAATACAGTCAAGGAAAAAAGAAGTGGTCTGAGCATCACAAAGATTAGAAACTCAAATGGTATCTGGTTAGATTCTATTCCAGAAATAGAGAATGAGGCTGTATCTTTCTTTACTGACCTCTTAACTGAACCAGATTGTCTTTTGAATGGTAATTTCCATGACCATTTCATAAGCCAGATACCAAAAATCATTACTGAGGAAGATAACCACCTTCTCCTCAAACAGGTTACTATGGAAGAACTAAAACGTGTTGTTTTTAGCATGAATAAAAATAGTAGCCCTGGTCCAGATGGCTACTGTGCTAAGTTCTTCATAAAATGCTAGGAAATCATTAGTTCTGACCTGTTATCTTCCATGAATGATTTTATGGGTATCTCCCAGATCCCAACTGGTATATCTGCGACATGGATAGCTTTAATTCCAAAAAAAGAAGTCATAACCTATTTCAGTGACTTTAGGCCTATAAGTCTCTCTAATTGCATTAACAAAATTTTTTCCAAACTTTTGATGGACAGACTTAGGCCTCTTATGCATAAAATCATTTCTCCACACCAATCTGCTTTTCTTAAACATAGGGACATATCTGATAATGTGATATATGTTAAAGAATTAGTTAGATTTCTGGACAGGAAAAATAGGGTGCCAAACTGCATTATTAAGCTAGATCTCATGAAAGCTTTTGATAGAGTTAACTGGGCATATCTAAATACTATACTACTACGTTTTGGTTTTCATGGGAAATTTGTGCATGCAATCATGAAAAATATTAGGGATGCCCATTTCTCTGTGTTGATTAATGGTAAGCCAAATGGCTTTTTTAAAGCTTCTAGAGGCATAAAACAAGGAGATCCGCTCTCCCCTTTTCTTTTCAACATTTTTTCTGAATGTTTTACTAGAAGCTTAGCTTACATTTTTTCTACTGGCAAGCTGGAATATTTTGATATACCAAGAGGGCCAGAACCTATCTCCCATTTAAGCTATGCAGATGACACCATTATTTTCCTAAAAGCCTCCAAGCAGAATCTTATTAAACTCAAGGCCTTTCTAGTTATTTTTGAACAGACCACTGGTCAAAAAATTAATTATGAAAAGAGTGAGTTCTATTTGGGCAAGCATGCAACTAATTCTAAACTGAGACAGGTACAGGATCTGATGGGTATGAGGAAAGGTTCCATGCCATTTACCTACTTAGGTGTTCCCATCTTTACAGGGAGGGCCCTAATATCACATTTCCAGCCTCTCATCCAAAGGATCCAGAACAGGCTGAACAACTGGAAGAACATATGGCTCTCCACAGGGGGGAAGATCACACTCATAAAATCCTGCATATACTCAATACCTCAACACATTTGGTGTGTATTGAAGCCCCCTGTTGCTGTACTTAGAAAGATAGAGAAAATCCTCTCTTTATTTTTCTGGGGAGAAACTGAATTGAAGGCCAAAAAAGTCTGGAGAAGATGGGATAGACTGTGTTATCCAGAGGCTGAAAATGGTCTGGGAATTAGATCAATGCACACTATTGTGAAGACATGTTCCATTAAGCTTTGGTGGAAGCTTCAATCAGGAATTCCTCTCTGGGCTCAGTTCCTTTGGGCTCTGCCACACTCCTATAGGACTTCACCAATATGGAAAAGAATTGTGGAGCTAAATCAGACAGGAGAAGAACTTACCAGAGTTATCATTGGAAAGGGAAGTTGTAATTTTTGGACAGCTAATTGGACTGGTTATGGTCCAATTAGCAATTTTATTGATAAATCACAGTCAGATATACCTGAGGACTGCACAGTCCTATCTTTTATTGTGAACCATTTTTCCTCATCTGATCTTTTAAATCTTACACCTCCTGTTTTAGCTGCTATACAGGACACTGAAATTGTGGGGAACAGGGATGACAGGCTCATTTGGAGACCAAGTCAAAATGGTGATTTCACTTTTAAGACAGCATATAATACTCTGAGACACAGAAGGGGAACTGCATTTTCTCTTAAAAAGATTTGGAATCCCAGAATACAAAAAAAGATAAGTATTTTCCTCTGAAAACTTATTAATGCTTATCTACCTTTCCCTGATGTGCTTAAATATATGGGATTCCACCTCCCTTCAAAATGTCCTTTCTGTGACAGTTCTGATGAGTTAGAACATTGTTTCAATGATTGTACCCTTGCCAAAGCTTTATGGTCATTTTTTCACAACCTGTTTGGTACTTCTGAAATGAATTTTAATAATCTATGGGACAGGTTGTCTTTTTATTGGTCATATAGAGGGGTCACAAAGTTTCAGACTTCATTAATTCATACAATTCCTGGTCTTATTTGCTGGTGGTTATGGAAGGTCAGAAATAACTATCTCTTTGAAAATAGACCACCTAATATTGACTCTATCAAAGGACATATTAGAGACTCTATCTTTCTCATATACTCAGCCAGGCCATTTCCTACTGTTTCTGAATTTGATAAGGAGATATCTACCATTGCATGTCTGCCCCTTCACACCAGACCACCACAGACAACCCCACAACCTGATTTAGTGATGGACCCCTTCCCAGTCTCAGTATACTATCAATGTAGATGCTTCATGGGTAGCCCCTAATAGAACTGGCATTGCTGTTTTAATTAGGGATCAAAATGGTGATTTTATATCTGCTACTACGTGCTACTCCACTTCTATCTCTCCGTTGCAGGCAGAACTCTTTGCCATACAGGAGGGATATAGACAGGGACTTATGACTGGAGGGTCATACCACATTCAGTCTGACAGTTTGCTGGCAGTAAGGGCTGTAAAAAATCCGTACTCTGCACCCTGGGAACTCTTCACCCTTGCATACAATATTTCTCAAATCCAAGGGCTGCAGCTATCACATGTCTACAGACAGGCCAATACACCAGCTGATGCTATCTCCAAGCTCAGCAGAATCCATCAGATCACCTCCCTTATGCTTTACACAGATCTACCTAATAATATAAGAGGTATGCTCCTTATGGAAAAATTTGGTACTCCTTCACTTAGATTTCAACCTTTCAGATGCTACTGATGATGCCATTTTTTGTAGAACCTGTACAGCAGTGGCTCTCCACCAATAAGGCATAATCAACTGATCAGACTCTCTTGCTGCATCTCACACATCCACAACTAGCACTTGTTCCTAGATTAGCCTCCATTTTATAGTTATACCTGGTTTGTTATTTGGGTGCCGCTTAGTGTTTTGCCTTGCAATTCACTTACAGGCTTCCTTAATGAACCAAGTAGCTCATTCTTTTGTATAGCTTAGAAGTCTAATTCTTCAGCTGTAGGCTAATTTTTTGGGAGCCTATCTTTGGCTTCAGGAACTTGATCATGTATCACTACGCCAATATATATTGGTTTTTTAAGAGGTTTGGGAAGCCTTAATACAAAGTCCTCCCTCCACTCTCAGAGTGGATTTCATTTAAAAAAAAAAAAAAGTTGAGTCGCCCATGACAGGTGTTCGTGGTTTCTAGTTAATTGGCTGACAGCTGTTCAAGCGATTTTCATATCCCAAAAGTAATTTATATATATTCCGCTGCAAAACGTGAACTACCAAGAAAATACGCATCAAAGTGGTATTCAGAGCAAGGCTTTCACAAATTTTAGTTTGTGAACGATCATGGAGAATAAATATAAAAATATGGAAGAACGTATGGCTTCGTTGGAGAAAAAGATGGCGCTTGTGTCAGAATTCGTGAGACATGGTTTTAAGCTGGATATCCCGAAATTTGGAGATAAAGTAAACCAAGAAAGTTATTTGGAATGGATCCAGCAATGTGAGAGAATTGTTTACTTTAAAGAGTATGATGATCGATCGAGGTGCGAGATGGCTATAAAACAACTTACAGCGCGTGCATCCTTGTATTATGAAATTTTGGAATTCAAGCGAAGGGTTCAGGGAAAATCAGAAATCAACTCATGGATTAAGTTGAAGAAACATCTTGACCGACTATTCTTACCTTCTACCGATATGTTAAAACAAGAGTCTTTAACTGTGGCTGAACTTGTGGCGAGTGACGAGCAATTTGAGGCAAAGAATGATGTTGATGGTTGTGTTGATGCTAATGTTGATGCTAATGTTGAAGATGTCGTTGAGGATGGTGAAGAGGATAGTTCTACTTCTCTAACCGAAGTCTACAATGTTAATGATTATTCCTCCTCTGATTGAAACCGAGAGTGTTATGTACTCATGTTCTATAGTCCTTAATGTTCATAATGAGATTAAAGAAGAAGATCTTGAAGGAAGTGACATGGCAATACTTGATGTTGGTATAAACGAGGAACATGCAGAGAAAGAATTGGTTCATCCTATGATTTTTGAAACTCGATACAAAATTGCTGAGAAAACAAAATCTATATTTTCACGGAATGATCAATCGATTAATTCTTTTCTTAAGAATGATGAACTTTGGAGTCATGTAAATTCTGAGTTTGGAAAGACTGGTGACTTTGCTACACATCACAACTTTAGTCATGTGTCATTTGATCGATATTCGAAAGGTTGTGAGTTTGACAAGGGGTCACTGAGAGGACGAATTCGAGGGAGAATCCATTCAAATTCGGGAAGGATGATACAAGATGGGATTGGCAAAAGCAAGTACATCGCATCTCAAATATATGGAAGCAACATACTCATATTGATTGGAGATGAAGAATATCAAGAATTGAGGACAATTCTTTTTGAAGAAGAGGAGAATGATACGAGTATAAATGGAAAACTAGGTTAATTAGGAATTATTCTCTTACCAAGAATTTTTCTATAAATATGTGTTTTAGTTCTAGTAAGATTTTATTTATTTTCCATAATAGTTATAGAATTAGATTTATTAATTCCACTTAATGTTAGGATTGTGATTTTTATTCGAGGTTATAAATATATGCCTCAGCCTTGTAATTTGGAGAGATTTATTATAAAGAAAAAGGAGGTTTTCCGGATTAATTGACAGTTGTTCAATTTCAAGATTCAGTTGAGTCGCCCATGACAGGTGTTCGTGGTTTCTAGTTAATTGGCTGACAGCTGTTCAAGCGATTTTCATATCCCAAAAGTAATTTATATATATTCCGCTGCAAAAACGTGAACTACCAAGAAAATACGCATCAAATACTCAGTCTGAAACTGAAGGAAACATGAAATATATGTATCTCACAATGATGAAATCTGGAAAGAAATGTATGCTTGAAAAACTGCCAATGCTCCCAACGGGTCTACATTATACACAAATAAATGCAGTTGAATCAAATAGTGTAGCTATAAAGCCTTCAATGTTTACCATATGGCATGACAGGTCGGGTCATCCTGGTACAACTATGATGCGAAGAATTATTGAAGGAACAAATGGACACTCCATTGAAGGGCCAGAAGATCCCTCGTGGAAATGCTATCCATTGTAAAGCTAGTTCTCTTGGAAAATTAATCATAAGGCCTTCACCGGCAAAGGTTGAAACAGAATCATCCATTTTTCTTGAACGTATTCAAGGTGATATATGTGGACCCATTTATCCACCATGTGGACCATTTAAATATTTCATGGTATTGATAGATGTCTCAAGTAAATGGTCACATGTATCTTTGTTATCAACTTGTAATATGGCATTTGCAAAGTTACTCGCTCAGATAATCAAATTGCGAGCTCAATTCCCTGATCATGTAATTAAAAGTATCAGACTTAATAATGCCGGTGAGTTCACATCCCAAGCATTCAATGATTATTGTATGTCTATTGGGATTGATGTAGAACACCCTCTTGCTTATGTGCATACCCAGAATGGTCTTGCCGAATCATTGATCAAACGCCTCCAACTTATTGCTAGGCCATTAATAATGTGAGAACAACGCTTCCTTCTTCAGTATGGGGCCATGCTATATTACATGCTGCGGCATTAATTCGCATCAGACCGAGTGCATATCATAAATACTCCCCGCATCAACTTGCACTCGGACAAGAACCAAATATATCTCATTTGAGAATTTTTGGTTGCGCTGTTTTTGTGCCTATTGCTCCACCCCAAAGAACAAAGATGGGGCCACAAATAAGTCTTGGCATTTATGTAGGTTTTGAAAGCGCATCTATTATTAAATATCTTGAGCCCAATACGGGAAATGTTTGCACGGCTCGTTTTGCTGATTGCCACTTTGATGAGGAAAGGTTCCCATCATTAGGGGGAGAAAGAAAACCCGTGCAAAGGGAAATTTCTTGGTTTGTACCAACATTATTGCATCTTGATCCATACACAAAAGAGTGTAATGGAAAGGTCAAAGAGATTTTACAAATGCAAGCTATAGCAAATAACCTTCCCGATGCATTTACAGACATAAAAAGGGTGACTAAATCCTATATTCCAGCTGAAAATGCTCCTGCTCAAATTGTAGTCCCAAAAGAGCAAGTGGAAAATAAAGTCACTCATGAAACCACAACACGCCTGAAGCGTGGAAAACCTCTCGGTTCCAAGGATAAAAATCCGACAAAGAGAAAAGGAGTGGAAAACCAAGATAACTCTAAAATAGAGAATCGTATTCCTGAAGAAATACGCAGTGAAATAGAAGAACATATTCCTGAAGAAATACACAATGAAGAAAATTGAGAGATTTCAATTAATTATGCCCAAACGGGCATAAGATGGGACCGAAATGAGGACATCGATGATGCACTCTCTTACAGTCTAGCATGCGATGTTATAGAAGAAAATAATGGTGATCCAGAACCTCGGTCGGTCGCCGAGTGTAAGAAAAGGCATGATTGGACTGAATGGAAAAAGACAATCGACACTGAATTATACTCGCTTAATAAACGCAAAGTTTTTGGCCCTATTGTACTCACACCTGAAGATGTGAAACCCGTCGGATATAAATGAGTATTTGTATGAAAAAGAATGAGAAAAATGAGATTGTCAGATACAAGGCTCGGCTCGCTGCACAAGGGTTTTCTCAAAGACCTGGGATTGATTATGAGGAAACGTATTCTCCTGTTATGGATGGAATTACTTTCCATTTCCTAATCAGTCTAGCAGTTCATGAAAAACTTAACATGCACCTGATGGATGTTGTAACAACATATTTATACGGATCACTTGATACTGACATTTACATGAAACTCCCTGAAGGATTTAAAATGCCTGAAGCATCAAGTTCGAAACCCAGAGAAAGATATTCAATCAAATTACAGAGATCTTTATATGGGTTAAAGCAATCCGGTCGCATGTGGTATAATCGATTAAGTGAGTATTTATTGCAAAAGGGGTATATCAATGATTCCCTTTGTCCGTGTGTTTTTATTAAGAAAACAACGACAGGTTGTGTGATCATCATTGTCTATGTCGATGATTTAAATATCATCGGGACAAATGAGGAAATTCTGGAAGTAATCTCTTACTTAAAGAAAGAGTTTGAGATGAAAGATCTTGGGGAAACTAAATATTGCCTCGGCCTGCAGATCGAGCACTTGCCAAGTGGAATACTTGTGCACCAATCAAATTACACCGGAAAAATCTCAAAGAGATTTAATATGGATAAAGCAAATCCATTGAGTACCCCAATGATCGTTAGATCTCTTGATATAAAGAAAGACGAATTTCGTCCACGTGAGGAGTCAGAAGAAGCTCTTGGTCCAGAAGTACCATACTTTAGTGCAATTGGAGCTCTTATGTACCTCACTAATTGTACTCGTCCTGATATAGCCTTCGCAGTAAATCTATTAGCAACATTCAGTTCATCTCCTACTAGAAGGCATTGGAATGGTGTTAAACATGTGTTTCGTTACCTCCAAGGAACAATTGATTTGGGATTATTTTACTCTAACACTGCGAGGCCAGTTTTAATTAGTTATGTAAATGCTGGCTATTTGTCAGATCCACACAAAGGAAGATCCCAAAATGGATATGTGTTTACATATGGAGGAACTGCAATTTCATGGCGTTCTAAGAAGCAAACGCATGTCACAGTGTCATCAAACCATGCTGAGGTTATCGCTTTACATGAAGCAAGTCGAGAATCTGTGTGGTTAAAATCCATGACACAGCATATCAGAACCGCAAGTGGTCTTTTGAAGAATGATGATCCCATCACTCTTTATGAAGATAATTCAGCATGTCTTAAGCAAATGAATGAAGGGTATGTCAAGAGTGATAGAACTAAGCATATTCCTCCACAATTCTTCGAATATACTCAGGAACTGAAAAGGAACAATATTATAGATCTCCAGTATGTGCGTTCCTGTGATAACTCAGCAGATCTCTTCACAAAGGCTCTTCCCACTTCGATACTCAGAAAACATGTCCATAGTATCGGTATGCGAAGGCTCCATAGTTTGTGAAGTAATGACAAGTTAAGGGGGAGTTGCACGTGATGTAAATAAGGCAACAACAACACATTATTGTGAGCATTCCAAGGGGGAGTGTTGTGAAAATGAAAAAAAGGGAGGTGAATTGGTAAAAATGAAATGCTCTCAATAATGAAGAGAAAAATTGTCAAACCCTAAACCTATGTCTATTTTACACTTCTAGGTTCATTTCAATAGGAAATGAGGGGGGAAATCTCCTATAAATTGAGGGAGAATAAGGTGAACAAGGATCACATTCTAAGAGCAAAGCTCTCCCTCTTCATCTCTCTTTTCATCTCCATTTCCAAGGCTTTAGATATTTGGGTAGATAGCTTCTCCACAAGAAGCAAAAATCCATTGTAATTCCTTCCACAAATATATTAGTGAAACTCCGGATTTTATCCGACCGTGGATGTAGGTCAATTGACTGAACCACGTAAATCTTTGTGTCACCCTTTTAGTTTTATAACAGTTGACATGTTATTTGGTGTTGTAAAATGATTTTGGAATAAAATATGGAATGGTACTGTTTAGGGTCTGTTTAGTACAACTTATCTGAATACTTTTCAGTTCAGCATTAAACTTTTACATTTTTAAAATAAATTATATGTTAATAATTCAGTTCAATTCAATCCAGTTATGAGAAAATTTTTAATTCAATCCAGTTTGGTGAAAATATAATTGAATCATTTTAAGTTTATATTGAAAATCCCCTTTATTTTAGTTTAGTGTACTCCATATGGTCCAGCTGAGTTTGTATGGAGGGAAAGTAGATCTTTATTTTTCAACCTTATAAAATAACACTTTTGCCCTTTGAATTCACACTTATTTACATTACCCATCTCTATAGCACCTCTGCTCAAACCGCCTCCACATGTCCTCCACCACCCACCGCCCACCACATGTCCTCCACCACCTATCGCCCATCACATGCCCTCCGCCGCCCACCGAGAACCACATGTCCACCGCGGCACCGCCAAAACTTTCAACCAAAATATATTCTCCAAATCACCACCGGTAAAGTTTTGAACCCCACTTTTTTTTTTGAACACAAAGCTTTGAACCCTACTAGATACAAACCATCAATTCCCATCACGGTGGCTACCACGCCCCCATTGTAGGCTTAGAGCATCAACAGACACCTAAAGTTAAGCACACTCAAAGCCTTGAACCTAAATCGAACAAAATTGGTGAACATTATTTTTCAAATTTACAAAATTGTTGATGTGAGATTGGGTTTTTCTTCAGAATGGGATTTCTTTTACCATACAAAGGATGGATTGAGGATATTGTTTTGATCGGAAAATAAAGAGAAGATGTTGAGATTGGGATACAGAGAATTTCTTTGATTAGAAAGAAGAAAGAATGAGGAAGGTGAAGACTTATAATAATTTCATCATACATGAATTAATAAAATGAACCTAACTTAATAAATTATATTGAACTGAAATATATTGAACTTAATTTAAATGAACTTAACTGAACAAAACTAAGTTGAACTAAATTGCACAGAGTTGAACAGAGCATGACTGAATTAAGGGAAAATTAATGTATTGATATAACGAAATTAAGTTATATTCTATCAAATCATATTCAATCAGAACTGAACTAAATAAATTAGACCTAACTTATTAAACTGAACTGAGCTGAATCATGCTAAACTAAACTGAACTTGATTGAATTGAAGAAAAAAAATCAATGCATTGATTTAACTAATGAAGGTATATTTATCAAATCATATTTCATCATATATTATATTACTATGCTTATGACATGTTCTCCCGAGTTTATTTTATTGTTAAACTAAGCTGAACTGAACCGAATTGAACAGAGTATGACTAAATTAAGGAAAAATTCTTGTATTGATAAATAGAACTAAATTGAAATACACTTAAATCAATTGAACTACACTTAATTAAAGTGAATTGAATTTTCAATATAAACTTAATATCATTAAATCATATTTTTACTGAAATGAACTGAAATAAATTAAATTTTCTCTAAATTGATCCGAATGATTAATATATAATTTCTTTTTAAAATACTAGCTTGATGAACCGCGTGTTGCTTGTATTCAAATATAATCCTTATATAAATTACTATTGGATTGAATAATAAATAAAATTGGATTAATTTAATTTAGTTGAGTTGATTTAATTAGGTATTAGATGATTGAACATGCCAAAGTATTCTGAGAGTTGGATCTCCTACTTATTACTAAATAAGTTACAAAGTTTAGATTTTTTATATAATTTCAAATATAATATAATCTCTTTGTGATTTTAAAAAAGGGGGAAATTATTTTAAACTGTAATTTTACTGCATATGGATTTATGAGAATATATGAACAGTGTCCAAACCTAGGAACAATTATTCAGGCTATAATTATACCGTTTCTCCTTGGTAAAACATGAGGTACGCACTCACAGAGAATGGGAGACAGCAAATCTGCATGAGCAAATAATGTATTAAAACAGAGCAAATTAACATAATTTTATTACTACTCTATGTTCTCATAAATCAATCTAAGAAAAATTGTTCTCATATACAGTGTATCACCTCTGAGGAATATGCCTGAACTCTCAACCATCTGTCTTGTGCAAAGCCAAAGGTCGTATAGTGACGATACCTATCCTCCCACACAAACGAAAAAATGTCACAAAGCAGAGAATAATAACAAACATGTAGTAAAACAATTGAATCTGTGGGCACAGACCACTTTCGGCCGGGACGTCTGCAGTCAAATCCAAAACATTCATAACTCCGGATCTGCTACTCTATCAATAAAATAACTTCGGGTCTGTACAGATTTTAAGAACCGCTCCAATGGTTTCTGGTTTGAAGGAGTAACCCTAAAGATGTGAATAATATGAAAATCACCGAGTATTTATTCAGCGCCAATATTGAGAAACTCGATATGACATCAGACTCATCACCCTAGCGATCATCAGAATAAGGTATCAAAACCCCCAGACTCTCTGTGAAGCCTCATTATCAAAATAGTTTCTTAGGAAAATCATTTAAGGCGAAGGGGTCATCGAATTAATAAATCGACCACAACCAATCAAAATTCTCACCGTGTATACTTGACCCTTGATCGGGAGAAGGAAGCAATAAATCCAACATGTGCGGATGTTCACCTTTAAACCAGTCGAGAGGTTTGGTTATATATTGTGAGGAATGGAGACTGGAATTTTATATAATCACCTATGTACCGTATATTAATATCATTATTAAATTATATCAGGAAAACACATATATTAATACCATATATTTGTACATTAAAAAAAGGCAAAAATATACACATATGCACATGTTAATATGTACGCATGAAACAGTTGAATATTTATAGGAGTGTTTAAATGATTTGCGGCAAACGTAATAAAAATGAAACCGAGTTTATAGTTTATATGGTATGTTGCGGCTGGAGTATTAATAACTCTTTTAATTCCCTTTATTGGAATGAAGAATGAAATAATAAAATTAAAAGAAATAAACAAAGAATATATAAAAATGGTAGGCGCCGGAATATGGTGAACTTGCGGTGGTTATGTGGTGGTTTTAGTCAAAACTACTTAGTTTCAATATTTTTAATGTTTTTATTAATTTATTTATTGACCGGAGCAATAAGTCCTCTAGTTCCCTTCAGGATAAAAATATAATATACTAAACTGAACTGAATTGAACTGAAAAATATTAGATTGAACTGAAAAATATTCAGACCCTTAGAGGTAATAAAAATTGTTGACAAATATGCTATTGGATAAGTTGTGGCCGCAACGAATGTAAATTGTCTATTTAAATTATAATAACGAAGTTTATGTTTTGAGATTTTACAATGAAAACCCAGGTTATTTGGATTTTGTAATGAAATTTTACAATGAAACCCTAGGGTATTTAGTGATGGGACATAATTTGATTAAAGTGGCCTAAGAAATGGGGTTCGAAACCTATCTACTTTAATTTAATTTGTGCAACGGGAACCCAACTCTCCTTACGTGTAGAGGAAACAGACAGCTGCCTGAACTTTTTAAGGTGAATCCTAAGTATCTTGACTCCTTGATTTCCAGTTGTGGAAATACCCCTCCAACGAAAGATAGGGTTAAAAGATGGGGCCGATTTTCCAAGGAAAGATTAATTATTGATGTAGTCGGAATTATTTAATGCTGGCGAAGTTATTTAATGTAGTGTATTTCGAGTATTTTGTGTGAAGGCTGCTTTCTAATTTAGACTTAATTATTGTATGTCTTTTTTTAGGAGAAAATTGGCTTGTATTAATTCATGGTTCCGGAAAATCATCCGGAAGCGTTTGACAAGAAGCTAGGTCGAGTTGTCCATACATGAACATCATTGACACTCGACTTCGCATAAGTAGCAATGGTGTGAGCTGCTTGGTTATCATCCCTAGGGAACCAAAATATTCCCGAGGACGAAACCATGGTAAGCAACTCTCTAATCATGTGTATAGTTTCAGTACAAATAAGAAAAGGACTAGTATCCCCCATCACCATGCTAATTACAGCAAGAGCGTCACCAATAAATCCAACATCACAGGGAAGAGGACCAAGCTCTATTGCACATAAAATAGCTTGCTCCAAAGCTAATGCTCCAGCAAGAACAAGATAAAAAAACGTGTGGTATTCGTCTAAAACATGCCCGGTAAAAAGCCCCGTTGGAGTCCATGACAACCACACCAATGCCCGTTGCATCCTCTGTTAGGCCTGCGTCAAAAAAGAAGTTCATAATCCCATCTGGTGGCCGAAGAAGATAAGACGGTGATAAAGTCGGAGAAGGTAATCCAGCCCAACCCTGAGCCGACCGGAAATTCTGCAAAGCATGAAACGTGGATGCCGCTACCTCAGCCGCCTTCCTGTGCTCCAATTCAAAATTTTGCATGTTTCTTTGAAACCAAACAGCATCACAAATCATAACCACAGTTGCACAAATTGAATCTGGAGCATGCTTGATAAGATTACGAAACCAAACATCACTGCAGCTCTCTGTATGCTGTAAAATGAATGTCTCCAAACCCGTCACTTTCCAAGCTTCTCTAGCGTAAGAGCATTCGAAAAATAAATGGCTAGTGTTGCCATTATCAATCGAACTGAGGGCAAATGCTCGAAACAGCCATAGTGCGCTTCCTTAAGTTGGCCACAGTGGGAAGAGAATCAGTGGATAACCTCCAAGCAAAGTGTAACACCCGCTTCGGCACCTTAAGAGACCATAACTTCTTCCAATAATTCTGATCTTCGTGAGTTCTGTTGACGGTGAGGTTATGATGTAAAGGAGAAAATGGATTTTCCACTGCTTAATGATAAGCACTCCGCACTGTGTACTTCCCTGAAGCTGTAAATTGCCAAGTCCAACGGTCAGGACCAACGCCATTCCGTAAAGAAATTTGCTTAATTATATGTAGATCTCCAGGCACAAAAAACTCCTCAATCAATGATATCTTCCACCAACCTATGTGCTCATCAATCAAATCATAAACCATGGAAATAAAGGGTGGAATAGAGCCTGGATTATTTATAAAAAAGTTTCCAGCTCTAGGTAGCCATGGGTCATAACAAACTCTAGTATTTACACCAGAGATGATATCCTTTCGACATCCAAGCTGCAGTAAATCAATACCCTCATGGATACTTCTCCAAGCATGAGAAGGACGGTGGCCAATCACAGAATCAAAAAGATTAGAGCTTGGAAAGTATTTCGCTTTATAAATCCGGGATAACAAAGAATGAGGTTGTGTCAAAATTCTCCATGCCTGCTTACCCAACAGAGCAACATTGAAAGCATTTAAATCCCAGAACCCAATGCCACCTGAAGATTTAGACCTCGCCATCTTCAACCACGACGCCCAGTGGGTTTTTCTTTCTAAAGCACAATTCCACCAAAAATTACTCATTAGACTAGTAATCTATGTCAGCAACTGATCCGGTAATTTGAAACAACTCATCGAATAAGATGGGATTGCCTGGAGAACAGACTTTATGAGAATTTTTTCCCCGCTTTAGATAAATTCCTTTCTGTCCAGCTATCAATCCTCTCCCGTACTCTATCTTTGATGAACTGGAATATATCACACTTCCTTCTGCCAATTAGTGATGGTAATCCCAAATATTTCCCATGTGAGCTCAATTCCGGAACGTTTAAAATCGAGAAAATTTGTGGCCTAACCAGTTGCGGTGTGTTGGGGCTGAATAAGATCCCTAATTTCTCGAAATTAATTTCATGTCCGGAGATTTCTTCATATAAGGAAAGAGCCCAAAAAATCGTGGAAACTTCCTCCACACTTGCATCATCAAAAAGCAATGCGTCATCAGCAAAGAAAAGATGAGAAATACGAGGGCATCGACAATGAATGTAAGTTTGTTGTAGAATAAATGTAGGGAAAATTTTGATTAAGCCGGTATAAATTTCATAATTTAAAATTGGGGTGTAACTTTTACATAATTTTAAAAAGGGGGTAATTTATTATCTTATATTCATGTAATTTAATTCTTGAATTAAACACATGTATACCCCTGTTTTGTAGCCTAAACTCTATTATAAATTTAGTTTAATTTCGTGGATTCTAAACTTGATTAAAAATTAATTCAGCCCTAACTAATACTTTTAATATTTGTTAAATTTTGATTTAGTTCAAGTTGAAAGAATTCAGTTCAGTTCAATTTTGCTAAATTCCATGAAGTTCATTTAATTAAAATGTTGGTTAACTTAATCAATTGTTTCATCCCAATTTTAATAATTCAGTTCAATATTATTAAGTTTGAAATTTTTTGATATATAATCACTTAAATATTTTAATTTTTTTAAAAAATAATTTCAAAGTGCTTAATGAAACTAACTAACCTAAAATTACACAAAATAAATTTATTTTATTTCAAAGTCATAAAAAATTTAATGAAATTGAACTGAATTTAATAGAATTAAATAAAAATGAACTTAATGATAACTACAAAATAGGGGTATAAATGTCTTTAATTCAATAATTAATTTACATGAATATATGCTAATAAATTACCGTCCTTTTTACAAATTATGCAAAAGTTAGACCACACTTCCAAATTATGAAATTTATACCGCTCTTAATCAAAATTTTCACATTAATGTATGACATCTAGAGGATGATCATCCATATCATTTTTTAGCAGAATTAATGTTTGATTAGCAACTTCAATTGCAAGCTGGTCATCCATATCATGCAAATGGATGATCAAGGATTGTTTGGTTGAATGTAAGGTATGAGTCGGATCTAAGTTTAGGTTTTTGGCAATGTCGTCTATATTGGGATTTCTGATTTGTTCCCAATAACCATATTGGTGGTGGTAGAAACTTGTATATGAGCTGCATGATTTTGATGGTGAAACGCAGCTGAGATTTGAAGCAATATTGATTAGAAGTTGATGGTTTGTGGCCAGCAGTGTCTATGTCAATTTATAAAAGTGTGTGATGTCCACAATATATGAAATTTTGAAATTCAAACTGTTGTAAGTTTCAAATTCTTCATGTGTTTACCCCTTGTTTATGAGGAGTTCCCCTCTCATCTGTGTTTACAGTAGCCAGTGCAGTGGGTAAGGCCACACTCATTCCCATGTGCATCATGATTTATGAAGGGAAATTTTAGCCTCCATTCCCCTCTAAATCTTACACACTATCTCACTAGCTTTGTTGACCTAGAAGTAAAGTTTTGACTCAGCTCACCAATTCGAGAATACTATCCCATTTCTTAAAAAATGAGCCAGTTTCGATTTCATTTTAGCCTCAAATTAACTAAGAATAACTTTTAAGAAGTTTCGATTTCAAGAGAACTTGGATGCCCATCTAATATTTCCGTTATGCGGCTTAAATGCACTAGATCTAGTTAGAACCATCAATGTAGTTAATAGAATCCAAATATTTCCGAACCTATATTTGAGGGGAGAGGATACTCTTAGATTTATTTACAAGATTCAAATCCTACACAACAAGTCAAATTTTTCAGGAATATTATCTCATTTCTTAAAATATGTGCCAGTTTCAATTTCATTTTAGCCTCAGATTAACTAAGAATAACTTTTGAGAAGTTTCGATTTCAAGAGAACTTGGATGCCCATCTAATATTCCTGCTACACGGCTTACATGCACTAGATCTAGTTAGAACCATCAATTTAGTTAATAGAATCCAAATATTTCCGAACCTATGTTTGAGGGGAGAGGATAACTTAGATTTACAAGATTCAAATCCTACATAACAAGTCAAATTTATGTCTATCGAAATAAGAAAATAGCTAGATAATGTTATTTAGGTTTTATTCCTTCGCGTACATTCAAATATGGGCTAGGCGGACCCCTTTTATCTTACTCAGTTTGTGGGAAAACAAAAAAAAACTTCTTATGCTCATGTGTAATCTAATGTTGATGATTCTGCCCCCAGTACTTCAACAAACATTTGGGCCACCATCAAATTTCCATGAATTTCATCTCCACGTAATCCATACCGTACTTTCCAAGTTCAATAGTATTGTCAATCCTCCTGGGTACGAGCATGTTGTTCGTGTTGATTTTGACTTTCACTTTATAATTTAAGAACTTATAAAAGGAACATGTTATGTTCACGCCATTGTGAAGGGCTGCATCTAGAGTCGCTGGCATACCATTAACAGGATCCATATAAGAGCTAGTGGAGCGTCTTCACTACATTCATCCTTTCATGATGGACGAAATAAACAACCCCACAATCGGCATTGCAAACATTGTGAAACATTGCTTGTATCACATCATCGATCACGCATTATTTTGGGGCAAAATTTATCCATTCAGGTAAACCATTAAATCATTGGAGGAGGCTCGCTGGTTCGATACACTTATGCTTGAAAAGATCAAAATAGAAGATCACTATTTGATTCAGGTTTTAACCCAGCAAGTTCCACCCTCTTTGCATGTATACAATGTTCCAGTGATTTTAATGATTTTCCAGCTACCTTCTAAAATCCAGGTAGTGTTTGTGGTTTAAACACGAAATTCAATTGGGCCTTTCAGTTATGTACAATTATGTGATGCACATTGTGACTCTGTTAAGAGTAAACACTCTATCATCATCTCTATGTATTTTGTCAAAGTAATGGATTCGGATTATCTAGAGTTGTGTGCCAAGTTAGTCTTGCACAAATAAAATCTTAGAAGAGCAAAGAGTCGGAGCCATACCTAGAAGAAGAAGCGAATGTTAAGTAACACAAAAATCATTGGAACCACTGAAACATCGTATAGCTGAAAAGAGGGTGGAACTTGTTGGGTTATAACGCAAGCGCAAGTCTGCTAAAACCACAATTGTAATTTTTTTAAGCTCTTACAAGTTTAATGATATTATGTAAATTCAAGATTTCTAAATCTAGTTTACAAAATTTTCAATTGTGCACAGACTATATAGAATTAATTGTATTTTATGGCCCATAAATGTTGAAATTGTATCATTCACGGCCCCTAAAATAAAAGTGGAAACTTCATAGCCCCTAAATGTTAAAAATGTATCATTTATGGCCCCTGACTATTTCTTATTAAAATTCTAACTCCTATTAGGGGTGATTTTGTAAAATCACTCACTATAATTAAAAATACAAATTAAATCAAGAAGGCGTTATTCACCACTGCCCTCCTTCACCATTCTCATTAACATATTTACATTCTTGGCAGTACTCGAGCTTGCCAAAAGAAAATTGCCTTCCCCCTACTTCTAATAATCCTAATTAGTTATTGAAAAAATAAAATATTAACAGAGACAAAAGCTAATTATTAATTATAGCCAGAGCTGATGATTTTTCTGGCGGTGCCTCCGAACGGACAGTTGGAGCTGCTGACTAAGCCATCAACCAAGTGCAGGTAAGTCTTGAGCTCGTGACAGCTGCAAAATACTCCACCGCGTTCTGTAGTGGCGCCGGCCCGCCGCTCAGCCGGAGCTCGCAACCGACGTCGGAGTAAACCAACTGATTATCCTCCACCACCTTCTGCACCCAACCCGACAGATTATGCAGACCCTTGGGGCCGGTGAGATCGGGGGGGGGCTTGTCGACAGAGACGGGGAGGTTAATGCCGGCGTCGTGCTCGGCCTTGCGGAAGTCATAGCCCAAAGGCTTCGCAGCTCAGCAGGAGGCACTCGTGGAGAAGATGCAGAGCATCACAACTCTTTTTATTTATTTTTATTTATTTCTAAAAATTTAAAGCCTTGAATTTACTAAATTGTCCCTAACAGAATTTTATAAATATTAATGAAGGTGGGCAGGGGCCATGAATGACACATATTACATATTTAGGGGCCATGGAATAAACATTTCAATATTTAAGGGCCATGAAATTTCCACTTTTATTTTAGGGGCCATGAATGATATATTCTTAACATTTAGGGGCCATAAAATACAATTAATTCGACTATATATTGCATGCACGGTAAAAATAAATTACAAATTGGAGGGGCCAAAAAAAATACAGGCGGCTGTTTTATCTACTCTCCACAATAAATACGTTGCTTGTAAAAACTACATGGTATAATTTTGTTCCCTTTCGATATTTTTATGCTTTGGATTATATTTAACTACCGTTGTGACTCGTGCATTTTATGGGGACTATTTTATGTGTCTATAGCTGGGGTTTTATATCTTTGACCATATAATTCGTTCAATTACTCAATCTTTCAACCACATTTCTTCTTGTAAATGTAGGACATGGGAACAAAGATAATTAGATTCATTATTGATAAAAAAAATTAGTAGAAAAGATATCTTGGTTGATTATGTGGACTACTATTAGGTTGGTTATTTTGATCTTGAATTTTACTGATTGTTTTGGATAAAATTACCTTAATTTGGATTGATCGAATCCAATAAACCCAAATTAGGCATGGGAGAAGGATCTGTTAAATCTTTCAGGCGGCTCGAAAGAGATTACAGATGATCGAGCGGAGGAGGAGGATCCATCAGGCGCACCACCGAACTGGGAAAGTTCATCGCATGCAACACCAACGTCCTAGTAAACTTCATCGTCAGTCTAATCCCTGCTCCGCTGACAGAATAGTATGCATTGCCGAGATTTAAACATTTGAGGCTAAAAGATATGAATCAGTTGATCATTACACACTCGTAAATGATGGTAGTTAAGTTTCTTCAAGTGCACTTTTGTAGGCGAAAACGAGTTTATGAAGACGTGAAGTGCCTTTTTCAATCCTTCCTGAGTTTGAGAAAGAGAGAAATTTTTATGATTATAAAATTCTTAAGATTGTGAATGATACTGTATATAATCTAAATAATAGGCAATACCAAATTTTTGCACCGGCAGAAATGAGGAAATCAAAGAAGAGATGGCCAAATTAAAGCTGAAGGACATGTATTTCAGAAGATTAAGGCTAAAGAGGAAGCAACATCAACGCCCCTGTGAAGTTTTAAGGATTCTTTGATGCAGTTTTATGAGCCTTTGTGACTAAATCAAGAATTATGTGATGCATGGTGGGTAGCATGGGTGGAAAAGTGCTAATTGTAGTTGATGAATGTAGAGAAAGATGTAGTATTAGCTGAAACTTGTAGAATAACGATATTGTCATTCTACGTCACACTTCAGGGTTCGTCAAACGTCGCGCATGTTGGGTAAGTTTGAGTCACCCGCACTTGAAAATTACGATTTTTGTCGCAAAGAATTTATACATATCAATTGTCTGAATAATTCTCCATAGGAGATTACATTATATGTTATCTAAGAAAATTAAATCTAATGAGGAATTATATTCCCTCTATTTTATTATAATAATAATGTCTTAAAACTTTAAAAGGAAACAAAGAAAACATACCTAAAATAAACATTCAAGATACATGGATATCATTTTTAGATTATATGAATATTATAGAAATAGTCAATTCTCAATACTCATCATTATGGGTTTGACTGAAAAGAACGCCTAAATCTCTATTGAATTTTGGTTTTGATTGCCTCAATAGTTTTTCCACTCGGTCCCTAAAACAATAGGAAACTCCTTTACTCACACCAAGGATACAGAAAGTCCAAGTCGAGGTTGAATGGATAAGTGAGTGAAACTCATATTCTACATTTTCGCCGTATAAATGCTCATGAACATTGCCATCGTCTTATCTTTACATTTTGCCTTGTCATGCTTACAACACAATTTTAGATAAAGAATTATTTTTGCCGAAATATAAGGCGATGTCCGGCGAAATTGTTGAATTTGGGATTCACTCACCTATTCATTCAATCTCGATTTGAACTTTTTTTTTTTACCTTATATGCTCACCAACCTACCTATGCCACTATGAACAATACCTCTGCTGCAATATACATTATATTTTTCGTTTTAAATTTTTCACATGAATAAGGAAAAACACAATATTTCCATTTCTTAAACCAAAAATATAATTCTTTCTATAACTCACAAAGAAATCAATCTTATCATTAAAAAATCACCATTTTATTATACCAAAAATCAAAATTTTCCATAACTTGCAAATAAACCAAACTTGTCACAACCCAATATAAAAGGCAAGATTTAAAAAATGAAAGGAAAAGGAAAGCAACTAAAATCACGTGACACAAAGAGGTGGACCAAATGTCACGTGAGCACGACCCATGATAAACCAGCAGAGAGGAGTGGACCTAATCTTTTCCCCCTAATTAGCGCGTGGAACGCACACACGCAAAGAGCACGAGAAGAAAAAGTACACACACTGAAATCCCGACGGCGCGTTCAGTTCGTTAGGGATCCGCCCCACCATATATAAACCCCCATCGCCACCAACCACAACCAAATTTATTTATATTTAATTCTCCCCGTTACGCATATCTGCGTGTATATATATACTAGAAGTAGGCTTGTATAGAATTTAGTTGCTTCTGCGGCGCCCAACTTTGGAGCTCAACTGGAGAAACCATGGAGCCTCGCGTCGGCAACAAGTTTCGCCTCGGTCGCAAAATTGGCAGCGGATCATTCGGGGAGATCTTTCTAGGTTCGCCTCTTCGTTTCTTGAACTGTTGATTTCTGTTTTGATTGGTTTTTTTGATTGGGTGTTAATGTAAATTCTCGGTGCAGGGACCCATATACAGACGAATGAGGAAGTGGCAATTAAGCTTGTGAGTTGGGTTTCATGATTACTTTTACTGCTAAAACATGGTTGATGCTTGATTTTTAGTGATGTAACTGAAAGCTGGTGTTTTTATGCTCGCTCATGTGACTGTGGATTGATGGTTTAGGTGAAATGTACTTAGTTATGAGGGTTAATTGTTGTATGTTGCTGGAGGCGTGGAATCTCGAGATTCACCTAGGTCAATGTGTACGTTATATGTGATTGTGGATGCTATAGCCTATCATTGATTAGAAAGTTAATTTAAACGTTCTTCGCGACTGCGTGTGCTAGAATGATTATTAATATGTTTGTGATGTATATGTGATCGTGTTTGCTATAAATGATTGAAAAGTTAATTTGTACGGTTCTTCACTATTGCATTTGCTATAAATGATTGCAAAGTTAATTTATACGTTTGGTTGTGTATGCTAAAATAGATTAATAAAATTATTCGCCGGGTTGACGTGTCAGGTGCGATATTTTGTCTACTTGTCTCTAGCAATTGGAATTTCATTAATGCACGGTGGCAGTTTTTTTGTCTACTGTGCCTGGTCTGGTGATAGTTTAGGTGTACTTATGTTATGAGGGTTAGTAGTTGTATGTTGATGCAGGCAAGGAGTCTTGAGATTCACCTAGGTTAATCAGTCAATGTATATGTTATATGTGTTGTGTATGCTATAGCCTATCATTGATTAGGAAGTTAAGTTAAACGCTCTTTGTGACTGCATATGCGATGAATAATTTAAAAAGTTAATGTATTTGTAATTAAGTGGTGATTGCGTATGCTATAAATGATCAAATAGTTAATTTGTATGATTCTTCACGATTGCATTTGCTATAAATGATTGCAAAGTTAATTCATACATTTAGTTGTGTATGCTATAATAGATTAATAAAATTATTTGTCGGGTTGACGGGTCGGGTGCGATGCTGTGTCTCTATCAATTGGAAATTCATTAATGCATGGGGTAGTTGTTTTTGTTAATGTCTTGTGGATTTAACTTTTCATGCCCTCTATGCTCAGGAAAATGTGAAGACCAAGCATCCTCAGTTACTTTACGAGTCAAAGTTATACAGAATCCTGCAGGGAGGAAGTAAGAAAGTGGAAATTCTTTTGTGACTGTGATTAGATTTTGTTTGCGCTGGCATTTTAACTCATGTCGCTTGTTGTACAGCTGGTGTTCCGAATGTTAGATGGTATGGATCGGAGGGTGACTTCAATGTCCTAGTGATGGATTTGCTCGGGCCTAGTCTCGAGGACTTGTTCAATTTTTGCAGTCGAAAGCTCTCACTGAAGACTGTTCTCATGCTTGCTGATCAAATGGTCAGTCAGAGTAACTTAAATTCCTGCATCTTATCAGATGGAGTATTTGAGCTCTGACTTGTGTTTATTTTGATGTCATGATTTCATTTCAGATCAACCGTGTTGAATTTGTTCATTCTAAATCGTTTCTACATCGTGATATAAAACCTGACAATTTCCTTATGGGCTTGGGACGTCGAGCAAACCAGGTAGCTACGCTGTTGCTATTGTGCTCTTCTATTTATCAAGAAATGTAATCATGTTTCTAATTTAATGGTGTAACTTTCTTATGTTCCCCCAGGTTTACATAATCGACTTTGGTCTTGCTAAGAAATACAGAGATACTAATTCACACCAGCACATTCCTTACAGGTAAGATTGATATAGACTTCATTAGCCATTTACTTTGTGGGATATTCTCAACTGACCTTTTGTGTCCTGTACCCTGAAATTCTCTGCTAGAGAAACTTTTGAATTTTCTTTGATGATAACTGTTTGCTTCATGATAAGAGTTCTGCATCCATAAAATATGCAAATGTTTGAATACGAATCTAATTTTGGCTATCCCTATGCCATGGTTAATTTTGATCACTAACAATGCTTTGAGTGGGGATGAAATTGGATAGGGTGTTTCTTTTTATGATGTGATGGGAACACAATTAAGCTGTTGTGGGGCTGTATATGATTTAAATTTTGGTTGTTGATGTTCGCCCATTTTCACAAAAGTGATGGACTTTCTACTCATAGTTTTGTTTCTTCGTAGTAGTTTTATAATGCATGGCTTTTTTCCCCCTTGTTTTTAATATGGTAATGTTCACTGTTTCCTTATTATATGTTCTGGTTAAAGTGTAGCATATAGCATTCATCTTTCTTATAGTTCTCTATATAAAGAGTAGATTATAGCCAGCTGACTGAACCACTTTGATGTTGACAAGGGCATTATATTTGCTTTGTTTTGCATCAATTTGAGAACCTCACAATATGCCTCTTCAATCACTGCAGGGAAAACAAGAATCTGACTGGAACTGCTAGGTATGCTAGCATGAATACCCACCTTGGAATTGGTAAGTATTAAGCCATTTAACTTGCTACAGGGGTTCACCTGACTTGTATACTGTTTTGGTTTTATCATTGTGCTGTATGGGTTTTTGTAGAGCAAAGCAGGAGGGATGATTTGGAATCTCTTGGATATGTTCTTATGTATTTCTTGAGAGGAAGGTAAAACTAGTTAGTATTCCTCTCAATTATATCCTTGTACTCACGGCTAAACTCTGATGACATCGATTGCATTGGTTAGTCTTCCATGGCAGGGACTGAAAGCTGGTACCAAGAAGCAGAAGTATGAAAAAATCAGTGAAAAGAAGGTCTCAACATCTATTGAGGTACTGCTTTTATATTTTCATAATGATTAAAACTGTTGGATGTGTCCTTGCTTTTCTTGACTGATGATTTGCTTTTTTTAGGCCTTGTGCAGAGGTTATCCTTCTGAATTTGCTTCCTACTTTCATTTTTGTCGATCACTTCGCTTTGAGGACAAACCAGACTATGCCTATCTGAAGCGCATATTCCGTGATCTTTTCATCCGTGAAGGTTTGTATTGATGTGCTGTTGAGTAATATATAATTTGGTTCTCTAATCTCTTGGGAAAGATACTGCCAGGAATGTTTTGTTAAACATTTCCTGTTTGAAATCAGATTTGTGATGTTCCGCTTGGCTTTTTATTGCAGGGTTCCAATTCGATTATGTATTTGATTGGACAATTCTGAAATATCAACAGTCCCAGATTGCCGCTCCTCCTTCCAGGGGTCTTGTAAGTGATTTGGGTTACTTATCATCACATTCATTTTCAAGAAATATGCATGAATTTTCCAAAATATTTTCTGTTGTAGGCTCCAAATGCTGGAACAAGTTCAGGAATACCCCCTGCCATTCCCAACCTTGAAAGGCAGCAAGGTACTCAATACTACACAGTACAAACTCTTCATCTTGTAGCATATGATTATCTCATCCGTGCCTACCTTTTCATAGACTTGAAGGAGATGGAAATAGTTTTTGTCAATGACCTCATAATTGTTTGTTCTTTTAATTCTTCACAGGTGAAGAAGAAGCAAGACAAGGTGGCTTTTCTTCAGCAGATCCTTCGAGGAGAAGAGCTAGTCATCTATACTCAGGGAACTTATCCAGGCAGAAGGCTCCTATTGGAAGTGACTCAACAAGCAAAGAAGTTACGGTAAGCTGTTTGCAATATAAGGACATTTGAAGGCACAATTTATTGTGGTGTTGTACTAGTTTGTAATGTTGATCCGTAGTTGTCACTCAGCACTCTGTTTTTTATAGTCCCAGCAAGTTATACCCGTTAGATCTTTAACCATTCTATCCTTTTATTAACTAAGGCTTAACTTTCAGTTTTACAACTGCATGCTTTTTCTCTCTAGTAGATTTTTTGCTTTAATTTGGCTCTTCGACTCCGCGGGCATAAGGATGTTATGTACGTCTTGTTTGACTAGACCTATTGTTCTCTTACAGTTATCAGGCTCTACCCAAATAGGAAGGACAGGTGGATCGTTGAGAATAGGAAATGATTCCGATCTTATTCGACCCCGTACATCCGAGGCAAGTCCGGGAGCGGCACAGAGAAGCTCCAGTGGGCAAAGAACCTCACCACTTGTTGGATCCTCAGACCCAAGGCAAATTTCATCTGGCAGGGATTATTCTACTGGGAGAAACCTAGATACCACAGTCAAGGGAATTGAGGGCCTCCGTTTTGATGACTGAGGAATGTGTCCTTTTCACATGTAAATCTTATATGATGTTGTGGTTGACATGATATAAATCCATTGAAGCTCTTGGAAGTTGCATTTCACCTGAAACTCAGCTATAATAAAGAAAGAATCAGACAGAAAGTGCAATGGAGTCCTAGAGGTGTTTAATCATTCTCCAAGGTGATGGAGGTGTTGAATCTCTCTCTGCTCTGTTTTTTAGCGAGTGCTGAGAACGACTGTGTCAACCGTCAGGAAACTGTATATGGAGCAAACTTGATTGTCTTCCGACCATACCAGAACTCCCTGTTAAAGTGTGAATTAATATGTCATACTTTTAGAGTTTTTAGTTTTAGCTCTTTCACAGCTGTTAATTTTGTTTTTGAACCAGCTTATGTCTGTCAATAAGCTGTTTAGCTTTCATTGTTACAAAATTCATCTTTGCAAACTGGAACTTGTTCCCTGTGGTTTATAACATGGATTCTGTTTCCTATTTATAACAGGCTTATTGATACAATTTAATTGTTCTCTTAGGGTACGATGTTTGCTTTAGAAGTGTAAATGCAATATAGAGAATTTTTACAAACCAGGGATTGAACCTTTTTAAACTCTCATATATGTGGTCATTAGGAGAACCTATCCCCAGTATTGCACCTTTGCTGCCAAATAGCATAAACATCAACAAAAGTAACCTAACTATGAACTTCCCTTGATGCAACACGAATATAAAGGAGCTTCCGTGGAGGAAAGTTAGTGTTCACGAGAACAAGAAGGTGAGATCTTTCCACACGACAACTCGACCAAGATACCAATCAAACAAGAGTGCAGATCGTTGTTTTAATGTTAATGCACACCACGACAAACAGCCTGAACTACAGAGTGCAGATTGTTGTTTCAATGTTAATGCACATCAGACTGCAAACGCTAAAAACATCCTGCTATCATTTCAATGCTCTTCCTGTTACCCTAAAGTTACCTGAATTTCATGACAATTAGAGCGAAAAAGTCCTAAAGGAAAGTGCAGACCTGGACGATTTGAAACAAAACTCTTCCTAAGTAGTCCATTGATGCAAAACTGATAGCCTAACCCGCCCAAGGTACAGAATGATTCACCTCTAAAACTCTAATACTACTACTTAATCACTGGCACACGAGATTACCTGGCAATGCAAATCAGAATGCATTTCCCAAGGGCTCAAAGCTGAAGAAATGGTGTGCTAATTATATGAGATTACATCGCTTGCCTTATGGTGCACACTAATTCAACTCTGCACACTTACAGTAAGGATTTCCAATACCATGATCAGTTGTGGACGACTTAGCTAAAGCAACCAGGCATTCTACTTGTCTAAGCTTTTGCTGCTTCACATTTAAAATCTTCGGCACATCATCACAACTATAAGTTAATAAAAGCTGAGACTTTGCTTACAAAAAAATTTTCTACATGCACCAAGGCCTGCACTTAACAAATTTGTTTGGTTGCCTAGTTACCCACAGAAAATTTACTCTCCTCTCTTCAACAATTTGTGAAATTCCAGTACGTATACTCATTTCTTACAATTAACGAACAAAATAATAATGAGCTGAGCCGAGCAACACAAGACAATGCTCTAGCAGTGAATTCCTAACAGCAATCGGGCAGAAATACAAAAAAGTAACATTCTTCACACTCACACAACAGAAACACATGGAAAAATAAAGCAAACATGTGCAAGGAATTGAATAATATTAGCACAAAGCAGACCATTCAGTATATAAAAGTAAGATTGAAAACCTCCACCAGAACCATTTTATTTTATACTCAGAGAATCACAGGATGACTTAGTACAAAACCATAAACTACTGGCTCTTTCCTTGGAAGAAAAATACAGCATATGCATCTCAGAAAACAAACACATGTCACAAACATCATCTACCTCCACTCCAGCCATAGACCACCTGAGTGTACCTTTCCTTAATCCACCTAAAGCTCTTCTTGAAGGAACCTTTGACCTTACCTTCGACAGCATAAACCTTGTAGCTTGCGACCCTCTTCTTCCTCTGCAACTCAGGATCGCCAAAGTTCCAGTTTTTGGAAATGGAGTTGTTCATGGACTTCCCTTTCTTGAACTTTGCTGGCCCCATCTCCATCTGGGCACTGTTCGCCACTGATGAGGACGCATATGAAGCGCTGTAGCATCTCAGATCTTGCAGCCCGGCTGGGTTCGGATTCGGGTTCGGTTCGGATGTGGGCTTGCCGCTATAGCTGTAGCTTTCGTGGTACGAGGTGGATCTGAAATCTTCCATTGGAGAGAGCTAAAAGAGAGGATTTTGCTGCCGTTTCTTAGCTGAATATAAGCATTTTGCAACGTCGGTGGTGGTGGTGGTCGGAGTTGAGTTGTTATTGTCGACTGCTAAATAATTCTACCTGGTTTCTCAATATCCCATTTTTATAGCTATTTGAGCCATCAAAATTATATTTTTGGAGCCTGAAACGATTTACTGTTTCAGATAATCAGATTATGGCCATCTTTTGCCAAACACAGCTGTTTTCGAATCGATATGGTTTGACTAATGAATGTCTGACTCTTCAAATTAGTGTTTCGGTTAATGTTTGACTCTAAAAATGGCTGTTAGTCGTTGTTTCAGCTTTGAAGAAAATATAAATATAACTCAAACAATCTTGCATTTGATACGTATAAATTTTAAATAATTTTTTGTTTGATTTTTGTCAGTTGACTAAAACTATCAAATCATTAATGTCTTTTAATTATATTTATGTATAAATACAAATTTTATAATTAAAATTATACAATTTTATAAATCCAACAAGATTACATACGAAAAATATTAAATATCGTATCATTTCACTTGAATGTTAAAGTTGAGCAAATTTGACTAATTTAAAAATCAAATTGGACAATCGGGAAGGATAGAGGGGTAGAAAATTTTAAGTGATTGAGCAGTATAAGAAATTAGGTACTACTATTATTGGTAAAATGTTAGCTTATATTTGTATTTGCATGGTGAACGTTTTGTAGAGATTTTGATGTAATGAGAATCTTTCATGTCTCATCTTTTGATTTTATTGTAGTATTTCTATGGTTACATTAGAGTCTAAAAAAGTGGCTATAGAGCTAGTTGATATACATAATTTTTGTAAAGCTCGAAAAATTTACCAAAAATACCGTACCAACTATATATGCATATACCAACCGAAATCATACTAAATTATACCTTACCAATTCATTACCGAAATTGGTGGTATGATATACCTTACCATAATCTATTATTGGTATGGTACTGGTATCAAATTTTCATTACCACGGTATTACCGTACCTAAATGATTAATAATTTTAATTTATTAAATAATTAAGTCTTTTACTCTTGTTTAAACTCTTGACTAATATGTACCGTAGGTCTTTTAGTTTCAGTATCCTAAAATACTCTGAGACTTTCACTTTTCTTTATTAATCTTATTTTAAATGAAATTTTAAGTTCATGCTCTAGACTTCTAGTGCTATTATGTTTTTTATCCCGTGACTTGGTTATTGTGCTTTTTATGAATTATTGATGGATTTTGTGAATTCTACACATTACTCATATTTCTATTTATTTTGTATGTGAATATTGTTTTTTCTCTATATTTTATTTCATCATGCTATAATAAAATTGTAAAAAAGATCAATAAAATTATTTTTGGTATTCACGGTATATACCGAATACCAACCAAACTTATTAGTAATCAATATATGAATATAATGGTATATCGACTTGTTTGGTTGATATCGGTATTTAAAAAGCTTGTACAAAATATTTAGTATGGTACATGATATTGTTTAAAAAGGATGGTTAGAGTTTATATGTCAGCCTTTTCTTTTCTATCAAAATATATGTGACATACCGTATGTGACATATCAATTGATGACCCAAAATGCAAATATAGAAAACATTTGATAGAAAATTGAAACGGAGGACTGGATATATATTTTATTTTTAGATGGACACCACATAAGGTATTATAGAAATTGAGTTTTTCCATTTTAATCCTTTATCATCTTTTTCTGCCTTTTACTTTTCCAGCTTCTGCATAAAAAGTAATTAAAAAAATGAACAAACATTTGCCTGATTGGCATTCTTGCACATAGTACACTACTGGTCACTTTGGTTAGTGTTTACAACATGGTGTTCTTCTCTTTTCTCAGTGCCATTTCTTAAAATGAACACTTCCTAGAATTGAACTGTCAGGCCAAAGATGAACTGAATTCCTGCTAACACACAGAATACCAACAATATGCACAGAAGGCAATCACAAAGGCTCGGGAAATTCCAACTTCCGATGTGATGTGACTATGTTCAGCTCGAAACCCCTTTTCTGTTCATCAGGTCATGATAATATAGCAATACACACATTGGCTGGCCGAGGATGCTAAAGAAGCACCAAAACATTATATTCCCAACCTGCATCATCAACCACAACAAACCATCCATAATACTTAACTTAGTAGCAAATGCAATTCATTTATTGGTAGTAGAGATGGAAATACAAAGAGGACATACCATAGAATTTTGGAACTTGGCTTGCAAATAGTTTGTCAATACAACCAAGGGAACCTGCTCAAAGAAATGAGATATGTGGCCGAGTCAGATACACAACCAGCAATGGAAATACTATTAAAATCACACACGAAGTGCAGGTACCTGGAACATAATACCGATGAATGCCCAAAGCTTGAATATATGGCATGGGACAGCAATACACAGCTGCCAATAAATGCAATTTAAAGTCATTAATCTGTCTGCTTTCGTTACTGCTGAGCAGTGTTCATGCATTCCCCATGACTTGATAACTGAATAGAACCATACCTCGTGGAAAACGGCTGACACGAGGAAAGCAATCAATATCGCTACCCCCTGCAAAAACACATCTGATGGTGAACTTGGGACCACAAATTGGTCATAATTTGAGTGCTCAATTACTAATAAGAAAGCTTAAAAACTTATCATCCATGGAAGACTTAACACTCAACCGTCTTTTCTATTAACATTTTGGTAACTACATATCGACTCAATTCAAGTACGACTCACCAAAACTCAGAGCAGGGTCATTGGAATGGCCATCAGTGACACGCTAAAACTTTAAGGTTTATCATCCACAACAGAATTTTAAATGAGAACCACTAAAATAACGCCTTTCATTACCTCGTCAAGGCAGTGCAACAAGTAATTTCAATATCACATTTCAACAAAACAAAGAGGGGGGAAAACAAAATTGGGTCAACTACTGCATAAGAGACAAATTACCTTGGGTATCCCATTGCGTAAGCAGGGAAAGTAGATATGGCGAACCATCCACTTATGTACAGGCTGCAACCAAAATAAGATTACAATTAGCTTACTCACCCAATACAAGGTAATTTGATTAATAATAATGATAATAACAACAAAGGCATTTGGATCCAATAAAGAGACCACAGTATAGTGCATACTGAAGAAATAAACAAGTACAACAATTGATAATCTTCCCATCATGTTTAAAAGCAGTAATCAAATTTAAGTGCGTGTTTTTAGTTTATTTTATTATAGGCTGTCAAGGGTTTTCTAGCATAAAAACCTCCTAAATTCTAGATATTCCTCGATCAAATGTTTTAGCATTAACATTTGGGTTTAGGAAAGAGAAGGGAGTTCAAAGTTCCGAGTACAACATAACTCCTGTTTTTTGGTAGCTCCATGTGTTGTTCAATGTTCTGTTTCACTTAGTATTGTTCTAAAATCAAGCATCAAGCATTTCAGAGAAAGGGATTCTTTTCCCCTCAGTCCTACTAAAAGTTTCCAGCATCCTTTAAATTAGGGGGCAATATGTTCAACAGTGGAGATTCGAATTGGAATGGGTACTGTAAATAGAAATCAAAACCTAGATTTGATTCTGATATCCTTGAACAAAACAACATCTGTTGATTAGGCAGAACCAACAAGAGAGGCCCTGGGTGCATAGTATATGACTACAAACATAACATTGCCAAGCTATAACTAAGTTATGTGCTTCATTTCGGATCCCTTCAATAAATTTATCAAGGATGACGATCAAAATTAAAAAAAGAGAAGAAAAATATGAATAAACCATACTCATACTTTGAAAGTAAAAAATGAATCTGTAGTGGAAATATAAAGGACATACCATATTCCACATTCTCCAATACTAGCATAGCGTCCGCAAAAAACACCATTCATCAAGATAAGAAAGAGGCAGAGAACATAAGTATGAAATTAATAAGGGAAACAGTAAAGAGTAGGGAGCAACTGAAAGAAAATTCAAAATTCATGACAGCCTTACCTCATCAATAGTTTTTGCATTCCACCAATCCTTGTAAAATTCACGATCGCCAAAACACAGTAGCTCTGCGAGTATATTTAGCCTATATCACAGCACTGCATGTAAGTAAGATCAGAGCAAATTGATAGACAAAAGCGAAAACATTAGCCATCTTGATTTTGATATTTTGCCAATCAAGTAACCCAGGTATTTTGATTTCTAATGTTCTGAAGATAATATTGACCAGAAAGGCCATCTAAGAGCTGAACTGAGAGGTGCTTCATCGTCTAAGAAGTTTAAATGAGAAGACAATGCTTCCACACCACTGAATTAAGAAAGACGACATACCAAAGATGAAAGAAGCAATAAAACATGCAGAGCCAAACATATAAGTTCGGAACTGAAAGCTTCAAGACCCTTTCGGTGGCATATAAAAGGTTTCCTTTGAGAGGATGTTGCGAGTTTTGCACAATGGGATTGATGTACTGCACAAAAATGTGACTGTCAGCAGGTATGACAACAATCCTTCTACATCTCTCAAAACCAGAAGAAACCAACCTGCTCTATGATAAATCCCATGAATCCAGTAAATATAATCAACTTAATTAGTTGGCGGACAACCCAACCCTTTCGAATGTAAGCAGTGCGGGGATAGCTTTTCTGCAATCAGTATTCATCAGATAGTCATAGCAGAATATATAAACAGTATAGGCTTACAAAAATTGAAACTGTAATCAACATCTTATCAAATGAAGTCATCCTAAAAATCATGCAGACAATCTTTTTATCCATATTACAGTATATCCAAATGGGACCCCAGGAATCACCTCTTAGATATTTCTTCCATTTTATTCAAATGGTACTGCTAAATAAATACTTATGTACAGTCAGGACCAACATGTGCCAAAAGAAAATTCGAAGGAGGTAGCTCACTAGGAAGAATGATATCCCAATTACAGAAGAGATATAGAGTATAACCACTAAATTTCTAGCAAGGCACGAACTTGCAACAAATTTGACATGATGTTTACCTGGTAACATAATGTCGGAGCAACCAAAAAGTATGCCAAAGCCTTGAAGTTGACATCATAGGTGCAATCTGCACTCAAGTAGCCAGGCAACTCCTCACCCTATAAATAATAGAACAATCAAAAGAAAGAAGTTGGATTTTACATAGTTGGAACACCAAGATTTGACATGTGCATGGCTTTATATTGAGAATTCATTTTTTTTAATATTTCAGAGAGAATGCGTTTCTCCAAGAAACTTTGCCTCACTTTACAGTGAAGTATTCGAAGGCAAAGTGCAATACAAACCTAACAATGTAGTTCGAAATTGGCAAAAAAAGTATTCACTCAAAACATGTAGCAATTTGAACTATAATCATTGGCAGAAGATCACAGTAAACAATAATAATAAAAAAAGGAGTTACCAATTCACCTTTTCAAGTGACCTAGAAATCGCTCTCATGTCATAGTTTGTATGGGCATAGGATATCATCTTTAACCAAACTATGCAAGCCAACAGCATCAAAGTCACGCCTCCAAGGACAGCAGATTCACACCTGTCCATTGCAAACCTTTATGTTTCATTTTACAGTACAATTTTGAAAAGCAGCAACAAATGTGGGTGGGGCTGGGTAAATTAACATATCAAACATGCTTTTAGATAGTTCCACCCATATATCCAACAGTTAGAATCTTTATAATGGAGATGTCAGCTACATTAAAGAAATATAGGTGATGACTATTGCCAGGAAATGAAACCGTGATCATGTAATTCAAACATATCTTTCCACAGTTGCTTTCATATCTACAATCTAGAGATGTTTGGCACACAAACCAAATGGTCATGGCTTCTATATACCTTAAAGGCATTATCTAAGTTACTTCAAAGCACAATGGACAATAAGAAAATCAAAATCGCAAAATTATGTAGAAATGTCTCAAGCTACAGACAGTAGTAAACACAAAAAAAAACATGAGCAAAAGGTGAAGACAAACCTCAAGATGACTAGAACTGGATACAGAATGGAAGTTGCACTAATTATAATGTGTAGAGTGACCACCACCTGGCACATCAATGAGTCAGTAATCAGGTTTTTGGCCACTATAAAAGCAGTGCAAGATTTACTACAGCCTTAAATTGTATCAAGACCCTATCCTAGAAAAATGTTACAGTGATGGAAGATATTAACTTTGTTGTTTAGTACATAGGCAAACAGCTTCCACCATGCTGAATTTGAAACAGCATGTGACCTATTCACAATTGTTCAAAGTATCAATTTATGCACTACCTATTCACAAATAAAAGTTACTACTTATTCAAAATTATCATTTTATACACTGCATTACTGGATACTGACCAACAGTATCAGCCTACTTGAGAGGAAAACAAGAAAAATAGGAGGAAAAGAATCAGTGAAAACCAAGTCTCTATTTTTCCTGTCCTTCTATTTGACTTTTGTATTTGAAACACATCATTAATAAACTTATCAGAATTTCCAATACAAAACTTCAAATGACACAATTTATGTTTTAACATGAAGTCAAAAAAAATTCCAATAGAAATAACAGCACACAATATAATATTTGGAGTAGAAATATAAACTTACCGGTTCAGATATGCGCTTTTTCTCAACCAATTTTTCAACTAGGAATGCAGCAAGGGGGAAAATTGGAAGACTTAGACTGCAATATGATTGCAAAGGCAAAACTATCTTTAGATCTATAAATCCATCAGAATAAGATTCCTTTTACAGTTAGGTTCAGCCCTTGATAAACACACAGAGTAAAGAATTTATACCAGCACATTAATTGAGGCCAATCCCCAAGTGACCGTGAACTAAACCAAAAGCCAGTTCTGATTAACCATCCATACTGCAAAAAAAAAAAAAACAGGGATAAATTTGCCATATTTGATCGTATAAATGCAAGTAATGACACCCCCATGAGTATCGCAGTCCAACTTGACTATGTAATCTTAGCCACAGGATGTAAGGATATTTAACTCACCTTCATCAAATTTTCTATGATAAGTCGACTGTTCACTGCAACAAGTACCACAATACACAGATTGAAAAGACCTGCATGACTCTGAAACAGAATTCCCATCAGTATCCATCAATAAAACAACCTGAATTTCACAAAAAGAATTATTTTGCTGAAGTAAAGATTGGGCAGGATTCCACCCCTTGCTAATCATAGTTTATTGTGACGGCAAATAAACAGCAACCCGTTATACATAATTTTTAACGTAGCCTAGTCAAACATTCACCAACATTTTTATCGATTACCACGCCGCCAAACCAAAACTCCTCTTTAATTACACGTGTAAGTCATGAAGCTTAAATAAAAAAAACAAAATGCTAAGAAATAAGAGTCAGTTTTTAACCAAACCACCACAGTGAAATACTGAGTCCATCAGAATTAAGATCTCAGCAGATCTTGCCCTGGTCAGAATCTTAAATTTCCCCTCTTTTCTATTTACATCTTGCATACCACTGGTCAATCTTCATTCCAAATCAGTTTCAGATTAATCCTTTTTTTACCATATCAAGAGAGAAAAGCAAAAAAGTCACAAAACGCATTTCCATAAAGAGATTCATAAAATAAAGCAGTCAATCCACACATGCAAACTAAAACTCAACAGCATTGCCACCCTCCCTATGTATCAACAAAGCCATGTAATTCACACTGCAGCAGCTCTATACCTGCTTGAAAATGGCGTCTGAGCTAAGAGGACTCTCCTTGATTCTCCGGTGAGCCGGAGCAGATGGCCTATAAGCATACTTGTAGTCAATTGCACCTCCCCTGCCATCGCTGCTCCCATTACCATCCTTCCCAGCAACCTGCTGCCTCCCAATTTCACCGCCATTCTCTTCTTTACGTGCATCATCAGCCCTGGAGCTAGATTCAATCTCCGTTTCCGGCTCATTCACCACCTCCTTCCCCACAGCAATTGCTCTCCTCCTCAGAGAGCCGCTCTGATCGCAATTCCCATTCTCCGAGCTCGGCATCGCCGCTCCCAAGGTCTCCGGCGACTCTGTGACCACCATTACAGAAACCTCGAAAAACCAGGCCGCGAAATTCCGCTCCGGCGGGGAAGAAACCCCTTTCCGTAAATTTTCAGACAAGGCAACGAAACGTAGAAGGATGGAAAGAAATTGGGTGAAAGCTCGAGAAGTATATATAATATATAACTATATAAGTAAGCTTTCAAAACAATGAGATGATAAAAATAAAAAAGATGATTCTGGGACTAGCTGTATTTGTACCATATAGATATTTTTGGAATTTGGTGCCGCTGGTGACAAAGAATTACTGTAATCTCAAATTCTGGAAGAGGCCATACTTAATTTCAAAGTTTTCTGTAGCAAATGCATATGTCGGCCAAAAATAAGAGTATCTCACCAGATGCGAACAAAATTGGGGTCGTTTAAATGTAGGAGAATATAGTCCCCCTCTAATCTGCAAAGCATTTATTTCACAATTTGACTATTAGTTGAGATGATCTACTGAGTGACCGTTATGGACCACGTTGCAGGTAATAAGAAAATGAAAAATAATCTCGAAGATTGTAATTGCGTTGAAATTAGGTTATAAGCGATTCGATTAAAATTAACACACCTTTTTTATCACCAGATTCTTCAGCATCATTGAATATGGCGGTCCTCTGCTACTACTCACCGGACATTTGCAATACCTTGCAATAGCAGCTGAAACGTGACAACCTGGGATCGCGATTCAAATGAGTTACAACTCGCTGACCCTATACCTCGACCCAGCTCCACAAATCTGAGCCAATTGAGCATTAAAATCGACAACTTCAGATTTCTGCTATATTTGAAATTAGTTATAGTAAGAAAGTCGGTCATCGACACCTCGAGATCTCGTCTTCAATAGTAGATCGGGCGATTCTGCTCATCCAAGCGAAGAGAGCAATCGAAATATACGATTGACGAGTTTTGATTTTGGGGATGTTTGAAATAATAGTGTAGCGCATGATTATCTCCGATTTGGTGAAATTTTAAGTGTGCCGCAGGAGCAATAACGAGCTGATTGTTGGAGTACATAAATTGATGAAACAATTACAATATACATTTTATGAATAAAGTGGTTTTCAGCCTAACTTGGAAGGTACTAGAATAATATTGAGCATGTTACATTATCTCATTAAAAATGTTTGATTTTCAACCTAATTTGTCAATGCTTATGCCTAAACTACTTGGTTTTCGATTATTTTTCTAATTTTTATAGGGTTCAGTGGTAGATTAGGCTTTCAGCATGTATTGTCCAAGTTTTAGAATAGACAATTTGTTTAATAACTCTGTGCATACCCTCGAAGTTTTAGCATATACACCCAAAATTTTAAAATTACTTACTATTTCGTTGAGTGGTAAATCAGAGTTTCAGCCTAACGTGTCCATGTTTTAGAACAAATAATTTTTTATGTGTGCATACCCTTTGTGTAGTAAAGCACCTCAAATTTTAAAATCTACTTGCTAGTTTCTGTATTATTGAACGGTATAATAGGGTTCCTGCCTGACTTGTCAGGTAGATCAGCTTATTTTTCAACTATGTGCATCACCTCGTTCGAGTGGTTGAGTTGTTTAAGCCTAATTTATCTTGGTTTTAAACTAAGCAATTTAATTTTTAAATTGTGCATGTTTTAACATAAACACCCAACCTTTTAAAATTTACTTGTTTTTTTGTTTTTTGAGTCTAGTTTGTCTTGGTTTTGAACTAAACAGCTAATCTTTTAAACCGTACATGTTTTAGAAAATTTTGGTGTTTAGCTTAAACACCCAAGCTTTTGAAACTACTTGCTATTTTTTGTTTGGTTGAGCGGTTTCAACCTAATTAGTGTTTTAGTATGTACACTCCAACTTTTAATGCTACTTGTAGTTGTAGTTTTTGTGTGGTTGAGGGATTTCAACTCAATTTGTCTTGATTTTAACTAAGCAACTTACTTTTTAAATTTTGAATGTTTTATGCAAAAATCTCGGTGATTTATCATAAACACCCCAACTCTTAAACATATTTTCTAGTTTCTGTGTGGTTGAGTGATTTTAGCATGCCGTGGTGTCAATTCGGCCGTTTTCGGTTTGGATGAATTGATTATGAATAAAAATAGTTCGGGTTGCATCAGTAAAATGTAATTTGTCGGATCATATCGATCGGGTCGGGTTACTATCGATTCAGATTAAATCGTTTATTTCACATGTTCGAATCATTTCAGATTCAGTCATATGTCAATTGGTTCAGTTCGGGTTTGGATTAAAATAATATGGTTTGGGTTCAAATTGAGCTAGATGATATAAATTTTGGAGTTTTTGGTAGTTAATTTTAAATACAATAACTATTTTGAGTTTAACTAATCAAATTATTAATCTTATTTAACTTTTTATAAACACTAACTAAATGAAAATCAAATAAGACTCACATAGTCAAGGGTCAATCCATAATTGATATTCTATTATGGATTTTGGTTCGGTTTCCGTTGATGTCAGTTCAGTGCAATCTGGGTTCGGTATCCGCAACAAATTTGATTACCTGTCAGGTACGAATCTAGATTATTGGATCACATTGATTTTTTGGGTTATATTCAGTTCAGATCGTTTTATTCGGGTGTGAGGTCTCTCTCTCTCTCACGCTAAGAAATAAAATAAAATAAAATGAAAGAAGCAGAAAACCACCTTTTTTCAACTTGAAATCCTAAATACCATCGAACAATTACAGTTATGGTGAACAGTACATGTAATTCTTGTAGATCAGCTCATTGTAAGTTTTCCAGCCATAGCGGGTGATGGAGTTGTAGATCGCGATTTTTGGCCTCAAGCTCTTTCAACAATACATGGAGTTCTTGTAGATCGGCTCATTGTAAGTTTTCCAGCCATAGTGGGTGATGGAGTTGTAGATCACAACGGGTAAAAGGGGAAAACTGAGAAGAGGAAGACGGTGGAGAAAAGGAAGGACGAATAAAAACTAAAAGAAGGATGTATGATGCTCTCGTTAAGTTTCCATTAGTCTTTAGTCTCACTTGCCAAGTGTCAGAATCTTATTTGCCCCACATCCCACATATAAAAATCCCCCAAATAAAAAGATTTATGCTCAACCTAGTAGTTTGTGGAAGTTAAAACAATGAAAAACTATTGCTAAATATTTTATAAGGAGTGAGTATCTCTTTTTTATGTGTTTGACTATCCAATGAACAAAACCAACTTCATATTGGAAGTGTTCTTTAATAAGAAAGTGCACTTGAATAGAACTATTGGAGATGCTCTTAAAAATTATTTTTAATGACGATATATTGTTTAAGAAGTGCTTCTTAACAATCTATTCATTGTTGTTGTAGTTGGTTCTTACTTAAATTTATCGAAATTGATGATATGTCACTCAAGAAGTGCTCCTTAAATTTACTACTGTTATGGATGCTCTAAATTTTCAATTCTCGCCCCTTGGCCTCATATTTGATATTGCCAAGTAGATGCGGCCCTTGAATTAACACTAAGGTTTCCCACATCTCTAAACAAGGGAACTTTACATGCTAATTCTTAAGTCATGCATAGTTATTTCTTTCGGACCAACATATCTTTAATTAACATGGTTATCTGATAGAATCAACTGTTTAATTAACATTGATAAATTAGGTAGTCCTGCCATGAAATTAAGCAATTGAATGGATGTTATTGATGTAAAACACCATGTATTTAAGTTACCACAACTATTCAAAGTAAATCATTCTAACTCCTTGAATGCCAAATCAAGTCACTTTAAGCACAATAACAAACGACTCTCCACTCTTTGAACTACACAAGTCCATATGTGGGATGCATTCTGTAACTATATGGAAGACAACTACACTATGGGTGGTGTCTTTTTGGAAGTATAACATAATTCAATGAAGATGACAATTCAAAAAAAAAAAAAACAATCTTATAGAATTCAGAATTATTTCATTTATATAATCATTCAAATATTCAGTTTGATCGTAAAAGTAAGGATACATTTGAAAATTTTATCTTTATGGACTTACTCATGTGGATAATGCAGCGTAAATTGGGATGAAATCATTACCCACCATGACTTAAGGGACAGACGTGAGTTTTCTAAAATACTCGTCCCTTCCGCACCGAAGTTATTGTTATATAAAATCTATTAATATGTATATGAAATATGCAAAAAAATTCCTAATATTATCATACAATATTTAATGATTTTGTGTTTCTTAATATTTGACAATTATTAAAAACGGTGTTATAAATATTAGTGTTTAAAATGAAAAATCCATCTATAAACTTTAATTTAGTTTTTAAATAAGCAATGTTCTATTTTTAACCTTTAGGTTGTATTATATACTAATACATTGTTTAAGTGCACATGGAGTGAGTGGAGCGAAAATAGGTCTCGAGGCGGAGATGATTTCAAAGAAAATTTGATATGACGGAATAGTTTTAAGTTTTGTACCCATCATGGATGATGGAGCGAGAATGAGTATGAAAATATTAGGTGGGGGTGGAAATGTGACAATAGTCCTCGCCAAATCCAGCCTCAATACCATCCATATCTCCAACTCATGTGTATTGTTTAAACACAGAGTAAAAAACACATGAAACTGATGTGTGCCAAAATTCATAAATAGTTGAATCGCGAATCAAAATTGACATCTCCTCCACTATTACAACAAAAAAATCAAATTCACTCGACTTAAATACTAGTATGATCACCTAAGTAGAACCAAGAAACATGCTTAATTAATTAATACCTTCTAGAGCAAATCAGCAACGTTGGATGGCAGCTCCTCTATGACAACGTTGTAGAACTTTTGAATGTCATAGAGCATCCTCTCATCATCCTTGGTGACAAAGTTGATAGCCACACCCTTCCTTCCAAACCTCCCGCTTCGCCCGATTCGATGAAGATAGTTCTCAGGCTGAGTAGGGAGGTCGTAGTTGATAACCAGAGAAACTTGTTGAACATCAATCCCACGCGCAAGAAGATCAGTGGTGATTAGCACTCTGGACGAGCCCGATCTGAACTCGCGCATGATAATATCCCTCGTGTTCTGGTCCATGTCTCCGTGCGTGGCCGAGACAGTGTGGTCTCGACTGCGCAGCTTATCTGTGAGCCAGTCTACCTTACGCCGAGTGTTGACGAAGATCACGCTCTGAGTGATGGCTAGGGTTTCGTACAGGTCGCAGAGAGTTTCTAGTTTCCAATCTTCTCTCTCGACGTTGACGTGGAACTGCTTGATGCCTTCTAGAGTTAGCTCGTCGCGCTTCACGAGGATCCTGACTGGCTTGTTCATGAACTTGCGGGTGATCTCCAGGGCCTCCGGTGGCATGGTGGCGGAGAATACACCAACCTGGACTTTTGTTGGGATAAGCTGGAAGATGTTGTAGATCTGCAGGTAGAACAATAGGCAAAATGATTGATATAGTTGTTTCATTTGCCATCTTTTTGCTAGTTATAAATTGTTATCTCCAAGTGAATCATGATATTTACCTGATCCTTGAAGCCTCTAGAGAGCATTTCATCAGCCTCATCGAGCACAAACATCTTAAGATAATCAGCGCGAAGAGATTGTCTTCGCAGCATATCAAACACCCTCCCAGGAGTCCCAACCACAACATGAACTCCGGAAGACAGAATACGCTGATCCTCGCGAATGCTAGTCCCACCAACACAAGCGTGCACCTTCACGCCGAGGTAGTCTCCCAGCGCGCGCATTACCTTCTCGATTTGCTGAGCCAGCTCGCGCGTGGGAGCCAGCACTAGAGCCTGGCACTGTACCATGCCGTAGTCGAGCTGCTGAAGAATTCCTGAGCAGAAAGTCGCGGTTTTTCCTGTTCCAGACTGAGCCTGCTGGATAACATCAAGGCCTTGGCAGAATGGAACAATGCCCCTTTGCTGAATAGCAGATGGTTTTTCAAATCCTGCAATAAGACCATTTCTACTTAATATTTTGCAAAAACCTGATTATACTTATAAGTGAGCCCTACATTAATAGGTTTTGTGTACAACTGTACAAGTACCGAACATCTGACTGAATCGCGATACAAGTATACATATGTAAACACACACACACACACAATTACAAACACAATAATATTTTTCAATCATGATGAGCATAATTACCATATGCATAAATGCCTCTGAGGAGATTTTCCTGCAATCCCATGGCATCAAAGCTGTCGAATACCTCATCGTATGGAGTAAAGAAATCGCTCCCATCGGTTGAGAGCCTATAAGCAATGAATCAAGAATAAATGCATAAGATCATAACCAAACCATATAATCAGATAAGAAAATGCATTATATAACTCAGTCAGTTGTCGATTACAACAAAAGGAGGTTAGTTATTCGTACAAATCACTCATTTTAGCATCATATTGACGAGCATCGAACTGGGATCCGTCTGCGAGCACACCTGCCATGACTGCTGATTTGTAAAGAAGTTAGGCACCTGGATAATATATTGAGCATACAAAATAATAATAAAACATGTTGGGTAAAAGATCAATTATGGAGAGAAAGGTGACGTACACAGAAAAAGACAAAGAAGAAATGCAAGAGAAGTGAGAAAGAGATAGTTGAAGAAACGTAGGAATGGAGAGAAAGGAAGTTTGTTTTGCCCAAACTCCTCGGATCTACACTGTGGTCTAAACGCGGGAAATGGTCAAAATGGTGTGCCCTATTCTTATTCACTTTTAACTCTGTTTCTAAGGGAAAGTCCAACAATTGTGCTCTTTTTTTTCACCTAAATAGAGAATAAAATTGTATGTTTTCTATTTTTTTCACTCATTCCAACAAATTAGCGATTTTATTCACATGTCCTATTCCTCCGCCACTTGTTTTCCTATTTTTGTATGCTTTTTATTTATTTTAAATCAAAACCTACAATCATGGATGATGAATTTACCATGAATATAATATTTTGTCCAAATTTATAAAACATGGCATGAATTGTGTTCTCCAAATAATTTTTCTTCGTTGCTATATATAGAGATACACACTTTCTCTCGCATCCCAATTTCTACTTTAGGGAACATTATAGCAAATTTTGAAGCCATAAAAATCTAAAAAAAGTTTAACAATAGCCATATTTTATATTTTACCAATTTTTTTGGACTTGCTCTAACACCTGCCCTAGTCTATCTTATTGCACAAATTTGTTAAAATGTCCACTTTTGGCAAAAGTATACATATTTTTGGAAAGAATTTGTCTTATGAATTGAAAACTAAAAAGATTGTTTTCACTTTTCAACCTCATTTCATTGGCACCAAAACTTTTATTAAATTTTTTATTGAAGGAAGAAAATTGTAAAAATTGGTGTGTCTCGAGATATTTCATACAATTAATTATTTTATTTTCAAACAACATTTTAAGTCCCTCTTTTTAAAACTTATTTATTTTTAAATTGAATTAGACTGAAACCAACTGAATTGAACTAAAATTAAGTAAAAAAAATTAACATCTATCATATGACTTGATTCATTAAGTTTCATAATATTTTTGCTGAACTCATGTAAAATTCAAGAGAATAGTGCATAAGTATTAATGAGTTTTCGATATTTTATTAGTGAACATTTATTTTGAGGGGTATTAGTGAACATTTGAATATACAATATTTACAAAGTTTTGGGTGATACCGTTCTACCATAAACTAATGGTAGGACAAAGGATTTCTCATATGTTTACTAGGATAATTTCCGTATTTGTAACCATTGTTTGTCATTTTAACTCAATTAACTTATTACCAATCTTAAAAAATCAAAAAAAATTGCCAACGGAGGAAAGTATATTAAAACAAAAATAAGGACACAAACAATTGAACTAATTATATAGACTCATTTAGTTTATATCATTAAAATGATATTTTTGTTAATATAATTAACTAAAAGTACCATTAAGATTCTAATGATGCAAACACATAAAGTAACCCCATAAAATTGTGAAATCATAAGCGGTTCTATTATAAACTATTGATATGACCGTCCTACCCAAAACTCTTTCTACAATATTTTATATTTGTGTATTTTAAATTAAGTTGGTAATAATATCATGGTAGTGTGTTGGAAACTCTAATCCAAATCCAACCCAATAATATTTCACATTATAAAACATTGACATTATATCAACTCAAAGTTAACTAAACCCAACAAATATTAATAATTGGGGAATCCAATATGTGTCAAAATACCCAATGTGTTAAACATAATATGAGAAATAACAATACATGGAATCAATTTTTCATAAATGAAACAAAAATTTCAGAAAACAAAAATCTTAACAGTTCACCAAACAAACTCAAAAGTGTACACACAAAATTCCAAAACTCATAAAAATAAATAGATTAGGTCAATTTTAATTTCATAAAATAGTATAACTCGATAATTCTCCTCCATTAGATGTTTTATAATTCACATAATTAGTCATCAATAAAATGGGTCAAATCTGTTAGTGAGTCGAACTCAATTATTTTTAGATCAGGTTTATATGTGAATAATGTTGTACTTCGTGTCGAGCCAAATTCACTAATTTTGTGTTCGGGTCGGGCTGGATTCTCGTAGCGTGTTCCAAATTGCCAATCCTATCTTTTACGCAACGAGGTTAGTAGAAATATTTTGAATAAAATAATGCTCGAGATTAGTTGAGACATGCGCTACTGGGCATATCAAAGGACAAGAAAGGGGAAAGTGTTAGCATAGGTGCGTCAGAATTTAGTTGTAACCACTGATGATGATGAGGATATGAAAGAAGGTGAATGTTTAGGAGACTCCGACAAAAAAATTTCTCAGCAGGAGTGGAAGAGCTGGTAAGGAGGCTGCCACCAGGGCTGGTGAGCTAGAGGCTTGGAGAGAAAAGAACAAGGAAGAGAGCGAAGGTGAAAGGGAGGAAGGGAGAGATCCTCATGAGCTGGTTAGGGATATTATGGGTAGGATAATAGTATTAACTCGAAAGGAGTTTGAAAGGCTGTTTGAGGAACCACTATGATGGTAGAAAGTGATAATTTTGACGTCAGAGTGATTCTGTTGAATTCAAAGAGCTTATTGAATTGATGGAAAGAGGTTGACTAGGCTTTCATATAATCGATTGCTTATGATATATCCGAATATATGTCGTCAAGGATTCGCGTCGCCGTTGTTAATGTAAAGAAAGCTATAGGCCAATAAGATGTTGGCTCTAGTTTATTTTGTCAAGGTAACAATTGCTTCCTAAAGACAACATGTGACTCGATAGGTAGAAGAAGGATAAAAATAAGTTGCCATAAATATTTAGTAAGACTCAAATGTTATTTCAATGCTAAGTTTAGAGTTGACCCCTCTTGAATCTGGATAGTGACGAGGATTTCCAAGTGGCAACAAATGATTTTATACCCCAAGTCAATTATGTTGCTTGGGAGTTTGCTAGAGAGAGTGCATTCCGTTAGATGAATTCAATAATACTGATGGTTTGAAAAGTTGTTATTAAAGAGAGAGAGATGCGTGGAATCAATAGAGAGAACAAATGTATGGCCCCGTTAAACTGAATGAAGAACATTTGACCGAAAAAGTTGATTTCTACTTGAAATAGTTGTAATAGCTAGTTAAGATGATAGAAAATTATTTGATGAGTTGTTCATGAAAACTGAAGATGATTTCTACGATGGTTTTAATAGCCAGTTAAGACGAGAGAAAAATATTTGGTGAGTTGTCCACGAACGCTAAAGATCTTTCAATTTCTACTTGAGATGATTACAATAGCTACTCAAGACGAGAGAAAATTATTTGGTGAGTTGTTAGCGAAATCTGGAGATCTTACGATTTCTTGCGGCGTGTGGAGTATCTATGAGGTTGTGACTGGTCAAAGTTAACCACTTAACTTTTTCACATTTTGAAATTGTAGGCCGTGTGAAGAAAATGTGGGTTAGGTCAATAAATCTGGTGCATCGATACATCAGATTTAGATGGACACATTTTTAAAGAAATTGGATGTTGTGCTAAATGTGGGTCGGGCTAAAAAAAAAGGGTTGGATCAGTAAAGCCGGTGCAACAATACATTAGAATTAGATATTCTTTTTTAAAAAGAAATTGAATATTCTATTGAAATGCGGGTTTGGTCAATAAAACTGATACAACATACATCAGATATATATTAACACATATATAAGAACTTGAATATTTTGCTAAACTGTGGTCTGGGCCAAGAAAATACGAGTTAAGTCAAAAAATCGGTACAACAACACATAAGATTTAAAGTGACCCATTTATTAACAAATTAATTTTTTGTTAAAAATATGGGTTATATCAAGAAAATATGGCTGGGTTAATAAAGTTGGTGCAACGGTACATAATATTTAGATGTGCACATTTAATCATTTATTAAAAGAATTGAATATTCTGCTGAAAATGTGAGTTGGGTTAAAAAAATGGATTGGGTCTATAAAATTGGTGCAACATTACATCGGATTTAGAGGGGAAAATTCTTTAAAAAAATGGATATTTTGATGAGAAAATATTGGGTTGGGTCAATAAAATTGGTGCACCATTCATCAGATTTAGAGGTTGTTTGGTTCATGTGGGAGTTTAATTGATGGAAGAGTTTTTATTTCATGGGAATTTTAATTCTCAATCAAAATCCTAGAATTTAGAAAAAATTGTTTGGTTCAAGTGGATGAATGGAGGAATTGTAATCTACCTAGATGCAACTAGGTAAAAACTTCCCATGTTGTGTGGGAGTTTCAAATTCCCACACTTTTCTTATTTTCTTCCAACCAAACAACCCAACCAAAATCAAATTCATGGGATTTTATTTTTCCTACATAAAACTTTACCTCATACCAAACGACCTTTTAGAGGAGAATTTGTGACATAGATTTTCCTCTTAAGAGCACATGCAGTGGAGCAGCCCATAAATGGGCTACTAATCCCACTATTTTCCTCCAAAATCCTCTTTTTTCAGCTTTTCCCCACAGTGATTCAGTCTGCCACATCATCCAACTCTTTACACATCATTATATATTATCCACACTAATATGTACTATATTCATTGTATATAATTGTATGATAATAAAATAATATACTCATAATTAATGTATATTATAATTGCATAATAATATAATAATGTACTCACAATTAGTATGATGTAATTGTATTATAATAAAATAATATACTCATAATTAATTTATAATATAATTATATAATTATATAATAATAAAATAATATACTCATAATTATGTATACTATAATTGTATAAAAATAAAATAATATACTAATTACAAAGATTATAATTTATAAATGTATGCACGCATAATTATTGAAATATATGACAATCAAACATTGCTAGGTTGCCACGTGGTTTGTTAGGTAGAATATATGACACGTGTCGTGTTTTGATTGGGGTGTTCAAATCATGGAGAAGTTGGACATGCTCAGCCCATGTCCACGAAAATCCCTTGGGATTTTTGAAAAACATGGTCTAAAAGCATGTTGAGCTTACAGAGCTCAGAGAGAAATGAAAGAATGTAATAAAAATGCAAAAATTGTATTAATTCATGAGTTGCCAATCATTGGCATGGAATTCAGCTTAATAAAGTATTAATGGGACTAATGCTTAATTAATGAGAGATCTAACTTCTCAGAATTTGCAAAAGAGACCCTCATTCATAACAATGTCCTCAAGTTTCAGTCAGACAGCAAAATTGGGAAACTGAACTTTGATAAAATCAGCATCCTCCCATGAAGCTTCTTCAGCACTCAAATTCTTCCATAAGATCAACCATTGCACTATCTGTTGAGCCTCTCTTATAATAAATCTGCGCTGCAAAAATTTTAGAGGAGCCAAGGATTCCAGTTGCTCTAAGCTGACATTGGGATAGGAGCTAGGAGTGGTAGTAGGATCACTAATGAATAGCTTGAGTAGTGAGACATGAAATACTGGATGTACCTTGCTTTCCACAGGCAACTTGAGTTTGTAAGCCACTTGTCCAACTCTCTTCTCCACTTGAAATGGACCATGTTAATTAGGAGATAGTTTAGACTCCACTGCTACCTGTAATGTCTGCTGCCTGTATTTGTTTCTCTTCAACAGCACCCAGTCACCAACAACAAACTCCCTTTCAGATCTTTTAGTATCAGCATATGATTTCATCCTAGCTTGAGTTGTTCCTGCAATTTCTGATGCACGGAAACTCTTTGTTGCAGCAGGTCTTGTGCAGCTGGGAATAAGGAATCAGTGATCATGCCAAGGGGTATTGTCAATGGTTTCACACCATACAAGGCTTCATAAGGGGTCATTTGAAGACTAGTGTCGTGGCTAGTATTATACCACCATTCAACAGCTACCAGCCAATCTTTCCAAGTCTGAGGATAATCTCCACAAAAACATCTCAGAAAATTACCAATAACTTGGTTGACCCTCTCAGTTTGGCCATCTGTTTCAGGGTGAAAAGCAGTACTGTATCTGAGTTTCACTTCAAACTTTCCAAACAGCTCATTCCAGAAATGGCTGGTGAAGATTTTATCTCTATCAGAAACAATTGAGTCAGGCAATCCATGGAGTCTATGAATTTCATCCAAAAATAGTTGTGCCACCTGCTTTGCTGAAAATGGATGAGAGAGAGCCAAGAAATGGTTGTACTTGGAATATCTATCCACCACCACCAGTATGGCATCAAATCCTTTTGAAAGAGGCAGTTGCTCCACAAAATCCATAGTGACATGCTTCCAAGCAGTGGTTGGTATTGGCAGGGGTTGGAGAAGTCCTGGAGGTAAGCAATGTTCAGATTTGTTCTTCTGACATGGTACACATGCCCTTATATACTCTATCACTTCCTTTCTCAGACCAGGCCAAATGAAAATGCTCATAACTCTCTTCACAGTGGCATTTTGGCCAGAATGACCACCAATGGCAGAAGAATGCATAGTAGCCAGTATTTCCTTCCTGATCTCTCCAGTTTTTCCCACATAAATTTTGTTCCCTTTTTTCAAAATTCCACTAACATACGAATATTCTCCACCAGTCTGTTGCTCTATCACAGCCTCAGCTATAAGTTTCTGAGCTTCCTCATCCCTCACATAGCTGTCCTCCAGTTTAATCATCCATTCAGGTACTAAAGTGGAAGAATTCACCACCCTACAAGGTATCATTTCATCCACTTCCAATTTGTCAGAGATTGGCTTGTCCTTAATTGGTAGTCTGGATAAGGCATCAGCAGCTATATTTGTTTTTCCACTTTTATACTGTATCTCAAAGTCAAGCCCTAGCAACTTAGTGATCCACTTATGTTGCACTGCTGTGTGTAATTTTTGCTCCAATAAAAACTTCAAGCTGTGATGATCAGTCTTGATTATGAACCTGTTTCCCACTAAGTAATGCCTCCACTTCTCTACTGCCATTACTAAGCTAAGAGTTCCTTTTCATAAGTGGACAATCCTATATTCTTCTGACAAAAGGACTTGCTCAGAAAAGCTATAGGGCCTCCCTCTTGCATCAGCACTGCACCCATTCCCTTTCCACAGGCATCATTCTCCACTACAAAGGGCATGCTAAAGTTAGGCATTTTCAGTACAGGAGCTTGAGTGATGGTCTGTTTTAATTTCTCAAATGCTTTCTGAGCAGATTCATTCCACTTGAAAGAGTCTTTCTTCAACAAGTCATGTAGTGGCCTGCATATGGTGCCATAACCAGCTATGAACCTCTTGTAATAGCCTGACAGTCCTAAAAAACCTCTAAACTCCTTCACAGTAACAGGTTGAGGCTAGTTCAGTACACATTTCACTTTCCTTGCATCCATTTCCACTCCTTCACCAGACACAATGTGCTCCAAATATTCCACTTTGTCTGCTGCAAACACACATTTTGACTTTTTAGCAAACAACTTGTGCTCCTATCAGCTGCAGAACCTTCTGAAGATGTTGAGAATGCTCCTCCATGGATTTGCTGCAGATTAGTATATCATCAAAAAATACTAACACAAACTTCCTCAGAAATGGTAGAAACACAGTATTCATTAGAGCTTGAAAAGTAGCAGGGGCATTTGTGAGTCCAAATGGCATGACCAGAAATTCAAAATGTCCATGATGGGTAGCAAATGTTGTCTATGTATTGATCTCTGACTCTTATCTGATGATAACCAGACCTCGGATCCAACTTGCTGAACACCTTAGCACTGTGTAACTCATCTAGCAACTCAGCAATCACAGGAATGGGAAATTTATCCTTGATTGTCTGATCATTAAGTTTCCTGTAATCTACACAAAGTCTCCAAGCACCATCTTTCTTCTTTACTAGTAGAACTGGTGAAGCATAGGGGCTGGTACTCACCTGCGCTACCTTGTTCTCAACTAATTTCTGAACTTGGGATTCAATTTCAGTTTTATGAAAATGAGGATATCTGTAAGGCCTCACTTTAAATGCCTCAGTCACTTCCTTCAAATAGATTTGATGGTCTATGGATCTTTGTGGAGGTAAAGTTTGAGGTTCCTGAAAAATCTCAGCAAACTCATTAAGCACAGCTAGTACATCTGGATTCAATTTAGGCTCTTCTGCACTTTCTGTCTCAGTTTCTGAAATTTTATACACTCTTCCATCCATCATGTCAAAATATGCCCTCTTGCTAGCTTGATACTCTTCTCCCACTCTGGGATCTATAGCCTTATCTATCTTCAAAAATCCCCCACCATAACTGGGAGGTAGATCACTTCTTCCCTGCCATACTAAATCAGTATTGTGAAATCCATCAGGCTGCAGTTCAGCTGTCATTGCCAAGTAACCTCTTCTTCTTCTGAGCATAGCCAACTCTTTAGCTTCATCACCCCTCATTAAATGAAATGGAGGATCCTTACAGTTCCCTTGTAAGCACCACTGAGCCCCCTTGCTTGTTATAAACACCTCATCAGTGGCCAGATCAAAAGAAATTGGGCTCAAAAGTGTCATCCAGTCAGCACCCAAGATCATGTCAATTCTTCCTAATTTTATCACTCTGAAATGGAACTTGAACAAGTGATTCTGAACTCCACACTGTACCTGTGGACATATGGAAACTCCTCCCACCAAGCTCCCATCTGCAATTTTAACTTTAAATGGTCTTGTCAGTACCTCTTCCAACTTCAATCTCTTCACAGTATCAAGGTCAATGAAACTTGTAAAACTCACAATATCCAACAACATTTTGACATTTTGGCCCTCCATAGAACCTGTCAGAGATATAGTATTGGATTTAGTGCTCTCATCTCCTATGGTTTAAGTTCAAACTCTTATGGTTCCAACTCTAACTGTTTAATCTCATCACTGTCCTCTTGAATCACCAACAGATCCTGATCATCTTCATCATCCAACTTGGAAATCAAATGCACCCTTTGATACTTACAAGTATGGCCAGGGACATACTTCTCACCACACTTGTAGCATAAATGATTTTCTCTTCTGAATTGCTGCTCTTGTGGAGTGATCCTATTAAATCCCTCATTCTTTTTGAACACTTCATTCTTCTTATCCCCTTCCCCAGCCTTGCCTTCCACTATTTTACCCTTCCAATTCTCAGTTTGATGATCCTTTCTGTAATTTCCAGTCCATCGGTGAGCTGATGTTTGCTTCCCTTTTTTATATAGTGCTTCTAAATGCTCTTCCTGACACATAGCAATTTCCACAGCTTCATGTAATGAGGTAGGCCTCCCAGATTTCACTAGGGGTTTAAGCTCAGTCTTCAAACCACTTAAAAAGCTAGACAGAAAGTACTGTTCCTTCTGATGAGGATGGGACAGTAGCACCATTGATTTCAGTTCTTCAAACTCCTCTACATACTCCTGGATTCCTCTCTTCTGATACAACTTGTTAAACTCTTCTATGACATCCTCCCCTCCTTTTCCAGAGAATCTTTTTAGCATAGCTACTTGCAAATCTTTCCAGCTCTCAAAATGCCTATAGTATCTCTCAGACTGATACCATATCTCTGCTCTGCCCTCTAAATACCAAACTGCAGTTTCTAACTTCTCCAAATCACTAAGTTGGTGGTAATTGAAATATCTATTACACTTCCTTAGCCATTCTTTCAAATTTTCACTATTAAACAAAAACAGTTCCATTCTAGGGTGCAAGGGATTATGAGTTCTGCAATTAGTTCCTTTCTTCCCTATTTTCACAGTCAAATCCTCCCTACTGTTGTATCTATTAACACTAGGAGTAGTAGGTATAGGGATTTTCCCTTGCCCTATGTAAATTTCATCATAAAGGGGGTTGTTCTTAAACAACAAATCATCCATATTAGCCAATTTAGCAGGAAATGAAGTGTGAGCTTGCTGAATTGGTTCAAATCTGAGGCTAGAATTCACCTCAATTGTCGGTCTGGGGTTGGAATGTAAGCCGGAGCAGCATCCTTTTCAGTCAAGCTAGGACCTCCGGTCTCTACTGCCGGAGCTTTGCCTTTCACAGCCATCAAGATCTCCCTCATCCTTCGATCCACCTCCACACTTTTAGATTCATCCCTGGCCTTCAAAGTTTCAGTGAGATCTCGGATTTTCCGATCAATCTCAGTGTTAGCTCGGAGCTGCTCCGTTTTCAGATTGGTGTAGCTTCTGGCTTGTTCAGCTCGTAGATCGGCCATAGTTGTGGCCATCTTAGCCATCTCAGCTTGATGTTGCTCGAGTAGCTGTTGATTGGTCTCCAGTTGCTGCCGGAATTCCACAGTTTGACCTTCCCCCTCCGTCATCCTTCCATCCAGTGCTTCGTTGCGAGTATTTTTAGCATGGTCGGAGGACCAGTGGCTTTGATACCAATTTTTGAACTTGCAGAGCTCAGAGAGAAATGAAAGAAAATAATAAAAATGCAAAAATTGTATTAATTCATGAGTTGCCAATCATTGGCATGGAATTCAGCTTAATAAAGTATTAATGGGACTAATGCTTAATTAATGAGAGATCTAACTTCTCAGAATTTGCAAAAGAGACCCTCATTCATAACAAAGCCTTATTGTGAGTAATATGTCAAGTTTCGACGAAGTGACCGGAGGGATTGATCGGAAAATTAAAGAAGTTCAACCATTTTCATTGAATGTAACAGAAAACAAATAAAATTACAAAGGAATGGATTCCCAGATGCGAGAATGAATCTGCTAGCTAACTCCTAACAAACTACTTAACAACAAATGCTAACAGAATTCCCTAACTGCTCAGAAATCTGTTGAACAAAGCTTCAGCAAGCTCAGTCTCAGCTCAGTCAAAGGTCAACTGAGTTTGACCTTCATAATTGCCTGTTACCCCTTATTTTCTTCTGATATTTATGTAAGCACCCTCCACTGATACTTTGTTTTACATTTCAGACCTTGGATGCTAACATTCCCTCCCTCTTATCTTCAAAGTTGACCTCAGACTTTGAAATCTGGAAACTGATGTGTAATGAACACAACATCTTCCCAAGAAGCATCTTCTTTTGGCAATTCCTTCCATTCCACCAACCATTGCACCACTTGTGCACCATTTCTTGAAACTAATCTTCTCTGCAATATCTTTACTGGCTTCAAAGTAGAAACATCTCATTCATCAGCTTCAGGAATAGGTAATGTAATATGAGGAGGAGGGCCTACATGCTTCTTCAGCAAAGAAACATGGAAAACAGGATGAATTCTGCAATGTACAGGCATATCAAGCTTGTAAGCTACTTCACCTATTTTTTTCAATATCTTATAAGGACCATAGAACTTAGGTGCAAGTTTAAAACTCTGTCTGGCCATAGCAGTCACCTGCCTATACTTTTGGAGTTTGAGATAGACCCAATCCCCTTCTTGTAAGACCCTTTCACTCCTATGTTGATCAGCAAATTGTTTCATTCTGGATTGAGCTTCCTGCAAATGTTTGTGAAGTAACTGGTTGACTTGCTCCCTCTCATGCAACATATTATAAGCAGCTGGTATAATAGTGTCAGTTAACACTCCTAATGGAAGAGAAAGTGGTTTGACACCATAAAGGGCTTCATATGGAGTCATCTTGATGCTGGCATGGAAGAAGTATTGTACCACCATTCAGCAGAACTGAGCCAATCACTCTAAGTACTTGGTTTATCATAGCAAAAAATACCTTAAATATTGCTCCAATGTTTGATTGACCCTCTCTGTTTGACCATCAGTTTCAGGATGGTATGCAGTGCTGAACTGCAAAGATACTTTAAGCAAGGCCATTAACTCTCTCCAAAAATTTCTTGTAAAGATCTTATCCCTGTCAGAAGTGATGGAATCAGGGACTCCATGAAGCTTAAAAACCTCATTGAAATAGATCTTTGCTACTTGGCATGCAGTGAAAGGATGGCATAGCTTCACAAAATGACTATATTTTGTTAACCTGTCAACCACCACCAAGATATTGTCAAAGCCTTCAGAATTTGGCAATTTTTCAATAAAATCAATAGTAATATGTCTCCAGGGTTGTGATGGAATAGGGAGAGTCTGCATTAAACCAGGGGCCAAGCAATGTTCATGTTTGCTTCTCTGACATATCTCACATTGTTTGATATAGTCAACTATCTGCTCTTTCATTTGAGGCCAAAAAAATAAAGAGATAACTCTTTTAATTGTAGCTGTTTGACCAGAATGGCCTCCTACAGCTGAAGAATGTAAAGTCTTCAATATCTGATCTCTTACATTTCCAGAAGCTCTAACAACCATCTTCTGTTGTTTCCTTAGAATTCCTTGAGCATAAGTAAAATCTGTAATATTTTGGGGATCTAAAAATTATTTTACTGATGATCTCCTGGCAAAAAGAGTCACCTGTATAGCTATCTTCAATCTGCTGGATCCATTGTGGCACCACTGAATTATTAGAATGAATCTTGGCACACTCTACAATATCTGTAGTTTCTGAATCAGAAGGCATAACTTTCGTGGCCTTTAATTCACTTGGTAGGTCCTCCTTAGTAGCAGAGTCTACATAATGACTTGGTAATCTAGACAAAGCATCAGCCACAACATTACTTTTTCCTGATTTATATTGAATTTCAAAACTGAGTCCTATAAGTTTAGTAATCCACTTATGTTGCAGTGCATTGGTAAGCTTCTGTTCAATCAGGTATTTCAGGCTTTGATGATATGTCCTTATAATAAAATGATGTCCTACCAAGTAATGCTTCCACTTATCCATAGCTAACACCACAGCCAATAATTCCTTTTCATAGGTTGAAAGGCCTTTATTTCTTGGACAGAAAGCTTTACTCGAAAATGCAATAGGCCTGTTGTCTTGCATCAATACTGCCCCCATGCCTACATCAGATGCATCAATTTCCACTATAAAATCTTTATCAAATTCAGGCATTTTCAGAACAGGAGCCGAGGTCATTATCATTTTCAATTTCTGGAAGGCAATTGTTGATTCCTCAGTCCATTTGAAAGCTCCTTTTCTGAGTAATGTATGGAGTGGTTTACAAATGATATTGTACCCTGAAATAAATCTTCTGTAATAGCCAGTAAGGCCAAGAAATACCCTTAACTCTTTAATGTTTTTGGGAATTGGCCAGTCTTGTATACAAGCAATTTTCTGCTGATCCACAACAACTCCTTTTTCTGAGATTATATGCCCCAAATAATCCACTGTTTGGACTCCAAAAGCACACTTCGAAAGTTTGGCATACATGCTATGCTTCTCCAAAATTTCCAAAACCAGTTTCAGATGCACTGTATGTTGAGCAACAGTGGGACTATATATAAAAATATCATCAAAAAAATACAAGAACAAATTTTCTGAGGTATTTTCCAAATACTTGATTCATTAGGGACTGGAAAGTGGCAGGGGCATTTGTTAGTCCAAAAGGCATAACTAGAAATTCATAATGACCATTGTGAGTTGAAAAAGCAGTCATGTGTACATCAGATTCTCTCATTCTGATTTGGTGATATCCAACCCTAAGATCCAACTTAGAAAAATACTTTGAACCATAAAGCACATCTAGGAGTTCATCTATTACAGGTATGGGATATTTATCCTTGATAGTTGCTTCATTCAGCTTCCTGTAATCCACACACATTCTCCATGCTCCGTCCTTCTTTTTGACTAACAGAACAGGTGAAGAAAATGCACCGTTGCTCAGTTGCACCACTTTATTCTCTATCAACTCTTTAACTCGCTTTTCTATTTCATTCTTGTGTGAGTAGGGATACCTATAAGGTTTCAATCTCACAGGTTTAGTATCAAGGTTAAGCAAAATCTTATGATCTACACTTCTGTTAGGAGGTAACTGTGTTGGTATAAAAAACACAATTGGGAAAAGAAGCAGAACCTGTTTGATTGGCTCAGAAATAGCTAACTCAGAAATTTCTTCTTCAAAAAGTTTCCTCCTGGTTGCCTTCTGAATCTGAGGTGTAGGACTCTGAGACATGGTACTTTCATCTTGGATTGAATGCAACTCTCCATTAACAGATTGACCCTCCAACAACTCCACTAGGCAAGCCTTCCTCTTAACTCTTCTCTGAAATTGCTCATGAACCTCTTGAATCTTAGTCCTGTGAGCAGAAGTGCTGCCATTCAAAAGCCAATGATAACCTTGACTGTAAATGGAGACCTGTTGCTTAACCCAGTCAAAAGTAACAGGATTAAATTTATGGAGCCAATTTACCCCCAATATCATACCATAACCTCCAATCTTCATCACTCTTAGATCACAGACAAATTTATGAGAATCCAGATCCCATACAACTCTAGGACAAATTTCATTTCCACTGATGATATGGCCATTTGCAATTCTGACATCATAAGGTTTAGTGGTCATAGTACCCAACCCCACTCTCCTCACTACACTGGGATCAATAAAACTGTCAGAAGCACCAGTGTCTAAGAGAATGCTGATAAGCTGGCCATACAATACTCCATAAAAAGTCATAGTGTAAGTTTTCTTATAACTTCCATGTACAATATTCATAGTCAGTGGCTCTCCTTCCACATCTTCATCTTCCAACATTGCCAGCATACCATCTTCATCCTCAACCACCATGATCTCACCAGGCAATAATGTTCCCTCTCCACCAATATAATGTACTTCTCTCATCTTGCAGACATGTCCAGGTCCAAAGCTTTCTCCACACTTATAACACAACCTATGCTCTCTCCTGTATTGTTGTAGTTCAGGAGACAATTTCTTGAATCTGTCCCCACCATTCTTGTCATTCTGCCCCCCTTTCCATGCTACTTTCTCTGCTGGCTTAGCATTTGGAATCTGATGAATAGTAGCTTGTAGGTTCCTTCTCTTTCCTGACATTTCCCACTTCCTTTCCTCCCAAAGAGCCAACTCCATAGTCTGATGAAGAGTAGAAGGTTTCAATTGCATTATCCCTGGTTTAAGATCCTCCTTCAACCCACTAATAAAACTTGAAATGAAATACTGTTCAGAAGGTTGCAAATCCTTATCACTCAATAACATTCTCAGATCCTCAAAATCCTCCATATAACTCTTAACAGTAGTCTTCTGATATAACTTGTTAAAATCCTGAATTTCATCCCTCAGATTCAGAGGTTTGAACCTTTGCAACAATAGCACACAAAATTCACCCCAAGAAAATAACCCCTTGCCTGCTATTGACAATTGATACCAAGTTTTAGCCTTATCAATCATATACAGCTCCACAGTAGATACCTTTTGCTGATCTGGAACTTTATAGTAGTTGAAAAAGGTTTGGCACTTGCTAATCCAATCCTGAGGATTACTACCATTGAAATTACTTAGATCAACCCTAGCTCTTTGCAATTCTGCCCGGCCCTCTCCCAAACCTATCTCTCCAATCACCATTGACATCACCCATAGTCTGCTCTAATCTTAGATTCAGATTCATATCACATACATGAGGGGCACTACTAGGCATTTTAACAGTCTGATCAAGCTTAGGCATATCATGCATAGGCATTTTATCCTTATTCATTGATTCAACATGTTTAAACATCACTCTAGGCTCAGAAAATGCATTTCTATTGAAATCAGAAGGAAGCATAGCACCACGCAGATTATCATTTGCCAGTTCATAGTGGAGTTCAGCATTAGGAGTACCTGTCACTGGATTTAGTGACGGATTGCTAGTACCAGCGCCGGCGTTGCCTTGTGCTGTCAAATGTCGATCCAAGAGTGACATCATGGATTGGAATTTCTTATCAAAATCACCCTTGAACTCGCGTTGCGCCTGTGACTGTGCATCCTGAAGTTGTTGCAACTCCGTCGCAAAATTGCTCCGATCAACCGCTGTGATGTCTCGGATAGCCCGTAATTCAACTGCCAGAGCTTCGTGAGACTCACGCGCCAACTGGCGCAGCCTTTCTTCAAGATCCTTCAATGTCTGATCCATCTTCCTCGCACGCGTTAACTGATTGGGCATCACAGTCCAAAGGACGACTGCTCTGATACCAATTTGTCAAGCTCCGACGAAGTGACCGGAGGGATTGATCGGAAAATTAAAGAACTTCAACCATTTTCATTGAATGTAACAGAAAACAAAGAAAATTACAAAGGAATGGATTCCCAGATGCGAGAATGAATCTGCTAGCTAACTCCTAACAAACTACTTAACAGCAAATGCTAACAGAATTCCCTAACTGCTCAGAAATCTGTTGAACAAAGCTTCAGCAAGCTCAGTCTCAGCTCAGTCAAAGGTCAACTGAGTTTGACCTTCATAATTGCCTGTTAGCCCTTTATCTTCTTCTGATATTTATGTAAGCACCCCCACTGATACTTTGTTTTACATTTCAGACCTTGGATGCTAACATAATAGTCTACCCAAAAACCTGTTGAAAAGCCTCCACTGCAGGTATCCTAAACAACTATTGGTACCAACTCAATTTACGTCATAAATTACATAATATCGATTGTTATTTTAAACACCGATTTATATCACTAAATTAGTGTTACATGACAGTTTAATTTTAATCTATAAACTAGTCGGCAGGCAGACTAAAAGTTAGAGCAATTTTTTTGAATTGTCAAATAAAAGAGAGTATTGAATGAACTAAATTGAAAAAGAAAAGAATGTGAAATTAATTTTTACTAGAATAGGAGTAGCAAGCAATAACACATGAAAAAGTGGAAAAGGAACTTACTGAGGAACTAGAATAGCATATCCTTTATTGTTTTGATTTTGTTTGTACGAATGATATTCGTACCTCCTGCTACCTCAAAACCCCTGACGTTAAAAATGGCGTCAGCAATGGACTGCACGAACTGGGACCTCTATGGGTACAGAGAATCCATTTTACAGAAGAGGGATAGACTGGCCCGCACCGTTTTCCGGACCGCATTCCCGCAGGATTCCGACACCCATTCTTACTCAACACACCCGGACCTCATCGTTGCCGCCTGCAGCGACGGCTCTATCTCCTCCTACTCCATCGCTGCAAACCTGGTAACTTCACTCTCCACATTTACTTCAACCTACAATCATTGTTCTTTTCCGATTCTTTAATTTTGAGAATTTTAAGTGCGAACTGGAAGCTTGATTTTTTTAATTATGCTTGTTCCTTGATCGGTGAGCTAGGGTTCCAGGTTAGCCGATGCCACTGATGCTCAAAGGTATGTTAGTGTCAATGTGTGTTTGTGTGTAATTGATCAGTTCTTCGTTTCTGCATTGTTTCATGTGATTTTCTGGTTGGCAGTTTGTTGGCGGCGGAACCCAAATGTTTGATTCAAGGGCATGAGGGTCCTGTTTATGATTTAAAATTTTATGGCTATGATGAGGATTCAGTGCTACTGAGGTAAGTAATTCACTTGTGTGATTTTCGCTGAGCTTCTTGTGGTTTGTTTTTCACTTGATGCATGTGCAGCTGCGGAGATGATGGGCGGATCCGAGGTTGGAAAAGGAAACAGCTTTCAGATTTCGAGGAAGGTATCATGATGTGCTCTTTAACGCATTTTATCTATGCTTACAGATTACTATCATGTTAAATGATGGCAGTGTTTACTTAAGCTTCTGGATGAATATGTTAGGTGTTTCGTTGGTTGATTTCATGTTGATCTGTCCATGACTTAAACAAAATAAATTAAAATATGGTCTTGAGACATCTTGTATGTAAACTTTCATTTTGGATAGAAATATCAATTCATATTGTATTTAAAGTAAAATATGTTAAAACCATTTTCACTTTGTAATTTGTATAGTTCTTTGACTCTATTGTTCATCATCTTCTGAGTTCTGCATATAACTCTCCCGGGTTCTCACATTCCCTTATTTCTGTTAGGAACCATAGTAATTTTTTGGTTTGTTTCGACTGTAAGGGTTTTAATTACAGAGTATACAGTTTTCTTGTTTTTAGGGTTTTAATTCATTGTTAATCAATTTTTCAGGAGGAGATGGGAAGCCTGTTTTTGACTTGGTGAATCCTCAACACAGGTTAGCTACCCTAAAACTCTAACTTAGCCTATCACTAGAAGAATTTTCTTTGATTGTCCTGGATAACTTCTGCATGATGCACCCTGACTAACTATCTCTTGTTCTCAAGTTAGTAGGAAGCCATGGGAGTATTCCCTGAATGTGGAGCATAACTTTTGCATTATGCCTTCTTAAAGGATTTTAAAATTTCAAATTAAGAGGAGTACAGAAATCTGCACTCTTTACTCTTATTCTTTATGCCAGTTTCCGTGCCTGGTTTCAGAAATAATTCTATTATATATAGAAGACTGATTAAAGTTAGCTATGAAAGTTTTGGACTCTGGGTGTTTGCACATGCTGTAGTTGAGTGTCCTCTCTGTTGTAATGCTATTATGTGTTGCAAATATGTTGTTCATATCTACAAGATTCATATACAATTCTATCTTGCAGAGGTCCATGGGGTGCACTTTCTCCGATACCGGAAAATAATGCCATTGCTGTTGATAACCAGGTTTGTGATGTGTTTCTTAATTCTTTAGCTACAAGGCTTTCCTCCTTTAGTAACATTATAGGAAGCACTTTGATTAAAAAATGATATTTTGTTACTGATTTTTGCTGTGTATTGATTTTTTCAACATTTAAAAAATAATTGTTGTTACACTTCTTTTTCGACCCGTCCAGATGATGCAAGTGCTTCTTTATCTTCATATTTGCAGGGTGGAGCTGTTTTTTCTGCAGCTGGTGACTCTTGTGCATACTGCTGGGATTTGGTATCTATCTATCCTGTTGTTCACCAATGTTACCTGATGCATTTGATTTGTTTATTTTGGCTACTATCCTCAACTTCATTACATTTCTATGTTGCCTTTTTCACAAATATAGATTGATTCGAAGTAACATAACATAAATATGTTACCTTGTTTCAGGAAACGTGTAAAATCAAAATGGTTTTTGAGGGCCATTCAGATTACCTGCATTCTGTTGTTACTCGAACCTCTTGCAACCAGGTATAATATATTTGTTTTTTTTCTGGATAATTCATCTCTTGTGTATTCTGCTCCTGTCATTGTCATTGGTTGGCCACAAGTCTTTCTTTATGAACCCCTTCTCTTTCTTCAACCTTCATTAAATTCTGTTCAGATTGGGATTTTGCTTTAGACTTAAACATGATGCCACATTGTCATTTTATTCTGATGTTCAAAATTATCTCCACTCACCATCTTCTCTCTTTGCATTGTAGATAATTACAGGCTCAGAGGATGGTGAAGTCCGATTATGGGGTAATTCAAGTCTTTGCATGGAGTAAAAAGTGACATTTAATTTTGGTGTTTACTATATGCAGGTCCAGTTTACTTCTACAGGTCCAATAAAAGTGGAAAAATACCATAATTACCCTTCATACGTTTATTAGTTTTTACAAATATATTTCTAAAACCCTAACCTTGAATGCATAAACCCGTCAATGTAATGATTTAACGCGTGTCCAAATTATAAATTATTTTTTCGTGAATTATAATACATATTTAAGAGGGACATTATTGTCATTTCAAATTTAATTTGGACCTGCAGAAGTAATGTGGACCTGCATTTAGAACCACCCTTAATTTTTGATTTGCTGACATATTACCTTATTTTAACCTTTTTTCTCCAATGCATTTCATGAAAGTAGACTGCAATAGTGGGAAGTGTACAAAAATTATTGATCCAAGGAAGAGGAAGAATTATAAAGTACCTTTTTCACATATCAGTTGCATGGCACTAGATGGCAGTGAGAGCTGGTTGGTAAGAATTTATGTGATGCCTTCTGTATTTGCCACTTCGATTTATTCTATTGTATATCATACTCATACTTTGTATTTAAGTATGAAATATTTTGCTTGTTAGAGGATATTGGTGTCAAATATCTCAAGAAAGATATAATAGTACGAAAAAGCGATGATTTGGCCCTGTTCTCATGGCAATTACATTATGTAGGTTTGTGGAAGTGGTAGATCATTATCGCTTTGGAACCTTCCTGCTGGTGAATGTGTATCAAGGATCACCACCAATGCTTCCATTCAGGATGTTGTTTTTGAAAAGAACGAAGTGAGTCATTTCATTCGTCACCTTAGTTAAATGGTTTATTCTCGCAATTATCTTGGATTCTCTTGAAAGTTTATCTCTTTAATCTTTTGTGTCAAGATAGTTTTTCAAACAGTGTATAGAAAATGAAATTTTTTTTTGATGTGAAGCCTCTATAGATAATTCACATAATGGTTAAATAATGGTTAAATTCCACATAATGTCTAAAATGATGATTGTGTTTTGTAGTGGTTCGGTTTTTTGATAGAAGCGTACCTTCTACATTAGCCGAGCTGTCTACCACTGGACAATGCATTTTCTCTGAATATACTTATTGATAATTTTCACCGGATAGTGTACTTCTCTGTTTTGCTTTTTCTTGGGTGTAATTTTTGTAATGATTGCCTACATTTAGTTGCTAAAGTTCTCATTCAAGCGGTGTCATGAAAACTTGTTTGTTTTGCTTCAGATTTTAGCTGTTGGGGCAGAAGCTTCACTCAGCCGATATAACATGAATGGAGATGTGATCTCACAGATCCAGTGTGCTCCCCACTCATCCTTTTCCGTCTCCTTACATTCTTCTGGGGTGAGTTCCACTCTGACATTTCCTATGTTTATCTGCCTGAGTAATGCGTTCCTCATTTCATATTTGCTGTCTTCTCTCTGCAATGGGATGTTTGTTCGCTGCTTCCGACATTTGATTGGTGTTCTTATAATCCCAGGTTGTAGCAGTGGCTGGTTATGGAGCACTGGTAGATATTATCTCACCGTATGGAAGCCACTTGTCCACTTTTCGGTGCAAAGGACTATAGTAGATGAAGTCCTCCATTTATTACAGTGTTCAGAACAAGATTCCCTTGTTGGGTGCCCAATAGATTACACTGTTCATGTTCTTATATTATTCTTTAGTACTACATGGTTACTGTAAAAAAAAAAAAATTGTAGGTAGCAAAGAGTAATCTTTCAGAGGATAATCGAACTCCAACATATAAAAAAGGAAAAAAAGTTCAAATATGGGCGACTTTTTATATTTATTAAATGCATCTTTGCCATATTGTTTTCTAGGCCACTAATCAAAGCCTTGTCTTAATTCAAAATTGTAGCTATAGATTTCAAAAAAAAGAGACGAAATGCAGCTATACCTTACCAAAAGCAAGCTATTATTGGAATTATACTTGATAAATAACATAATTAAATTATATTAGAAATGTAAAGAGCATTTAATAAAAGTGGGTAGTAGTAATAGAGAAAAGAGTCATTATCAATCGAAATTAATAAAAACCTCTCTAACGCATATGAATCTTTATTGAGTTGGTCTCTTGAGTGACGGTCACTGTATAGTGACGAAGAACTATATTGGAATATGGAAGGAAGGAGGTTCATATTTGCAATTTTGACAAAAATGCAGTATTCACTCACGCGCACTATTCACTCAATCTAAAAAACAAGAATTTTAGTCTAAATAGACGTTAGCAAACATATCCTCACAGTCTAAAAAAAGCATTTTATTGTCAAAAATAACCTGTTAACCGTGAAATACAAGCATGTTCTAAAAAACAATCATTTTAGTCTAAAATATACGTTAGCAAACATATCATCACAATCTAAAAAACAAGCATTTTATTCTAAAAAACAACCTGTTAAGCGTGAAATACAAGGATGTTCTAAAAAACTACATGTTTGGTCTAAAAAACAAGCATTCAAGGGTGAAATTCAAGCATGCTCTATAAAACCATCTGTTTTTGCTTCAAAATAAATGAACTCTAAAAAACAACCTATTAACTGTGAAATGCAAGCATTCTCTAAAAACCAACCTGTTAAGTGTGAAATGCAAGCATGTTCTAAAAAACAACCAGTTTGGTCTAAAAAACAAGCATTCAAGTGTGAAATTCAAGCATGCTAAATGCAATTTGCATAAATTGCAGAAACCCCGCCAAACTTCTTTGCATTTAAACCCCGTCACTTCCAAGACTAATTAATGTTTACAAATTGATTTTTTCAAAAAATGTATAAAAATAAAATTAGTTTAAAATTAAAATATAATCTTTACAATTTTATATTTATCTGACTTGTTATTGTTTTAGTTAAAAAATAAATTAGTAAGCTAATTTTAGTTTGAAAAAATCCGAAAGTCCAATTTTCTTAATATACATTTTAACTTAAAATCTTTGAATTTAAACTACCTGAAAATTATAAATTCTTATTTAACATTTCATACATTTGTTTTTCTTTTAAACATATTTTATTATGTGTTATCTTAAAAATGAATAATATTTAAATTTCATTTAAACTTATAGTATTGTGTTTAAGCTTAAATTTATAGTAGTAATTTCAAAATACTTGAAAAAGTTGAACTTTTAAGAGAATTTGCCTAAAATTTACCTCATATAAAAAAAACTCACTTAGAAATGCTGATTTTTAATTACAAATAAAAGTAAATTTTCTTATTTCAAGCATATACTACGTTACATAATATTCCCAAACAAAACAAAATCTCTAGAAAGTCCAACTTTCCTGAATGCTATGGAACTACCATTATATAATTAAGCTCAAGTGATACAATTTTGTATTAAAACATTGATCATGTTAAAATAAATATATAGTAAAACATGTTTTATTGCGAAGAAATTTTATGTAAAAAATAAAAAAAATTGTGATAAAATATATAGTTCAAATTGAAAGATACACTATATAAGTTAAAACGTATAAAGACTTTCAAGGAAAGTTGGGAGTACGGAGATGTTTTCGAAAACAAAATCTAAGTGTTACATCATATCCTAGAAATCTTTGCAGTTTTTCATAATCTTTTTTTTAAAATATTTGCAGGAAATGGTGGACTTGGAACAACCGGTTTAGCTAAATGTTCCTTTCTTATCAAGTGCACTTCACTCCTCTTTACGGTATTCGGGGTCAAAAGAGATAAAAGTAAAACCCCATCGCTGCATTTTCAAGGTTTTGAGCTCCGACAGTACCTATGTAAGCCTCCCCCTTTACTTTTCTTTCCCCGTCGCGGTTAATTATTATACTACTAGATTACAGTGTACATGATCTTGATTGTGTGTATGTATGGTTGTTGAAAACAGTTGCTTTAGGGTTCATGGGATATTTCTCTTCTGATTTTTTGAATGTGTTGAATTTGTGTTTTTGTCCGATTATATTTTGAATGTGTTGGATTGAATATGTATGCTTGACAGATTATTCTTTAGAAAGCTAATTTAAAGATTTGATCTTGAAATAAGAGGGTTATTCATAGAAAGCTATGATCTTGATTGTTCATTTCTTGAAAACATTGTTATTGGGTTCTGGGGTGAGTTTTTGAATGTGTTCAATTTGTGTATTTGACAGATTATTCTGTAAGGAAGGCTATTGCTAGCAGTAGTTTTTGAGTTTTGAGCATGGCTGATAAGGGCTCTTCGGATGATAACCAAATGGCTGAATACAAGGCTACTCTTGATAGTTTAGTTCAGAGGTTCCAAACCCCTAATTCTCTTGACCAGCAGCAGCATAAGTTCTGGGAGACCCAGCCTGTTAGCCAGTTTAAGGAAGCTGGAAACCTAAGCCTCCCCGAGGGCCCCATCCAAGAGCCTACCCCGCTGTCCGAGGTCAAACAAGAGCCCTATAATCTCCCTAGCTTGTATGAATGGGCAACCTGTGACATGGGGTCCGATGAAATGTGCCATGAGGTTTATGTTCTGCTGACCAACAACTATGTCGAGGATGATGATAACATGTTCAGGTTCAACTACTCGAAAGAGTTTCTTCAGTGGGCGTTGAGATCCCCGGGGTATTTTGCTAGCTGGCACGTGGGAGTTCGTGTTAAGGCTTCTAAGAAGCTGGTTGCTTTCATAAGTGGGATTCCAGTGAACATGAGGGTTCGGGATCAAGTTGTGAAGATGGCTGAGGTTAACTTCTTGTGTGTTCACAAGAAGCTCAGGTCTAAGAGGCTAGCTCCTGTGTTGATTAAGGAGGTGACTAGGAGGATTCACTTGGAGAATATTTGGCAGGCTGCTTATACTGCTGGAGTGATTCTTCCAACTCCGATGACTAGTAGCCAATACTGGCACAGAACTTTAAACCCCAAGAAACTGATAGACGTCGGGTTTTCCAAGCTAAATGAGAGGATGACAATGAGCAGGGCCATTAAGCTCTACAAGCTGCCATCTTCAACCTCAACCCCCGGGCTAAGAAAAATGGAGCTCGGAGATGTGCCAGCTGTGACTCAGCTGCTCAGGAACTACCTGAGCAAGTTTGCAGTGGGGCCAGATTTCGACAATGATGATGTCGAGCACTGGCTTCTTCCGAGGGAGAATGTGATTGACAGTTATTTGGTGGAGAGTGAAGAGAGCCATGAGATTACTGACTTTTTCAGCTTCTACACTCTGCCTTCAACCATTCTTAACAGCAGGGAGCACTCGGTCCTGAAAGCTGCGTACACCTTCTACCATGTCTCAACTACTTCTGCACTGCCTCAGCTGATTAACGACGCACTTATCATTGCTAAGCAGAAGGATTTTGATGTGTTTAATGCGCTTGATGTGATGGATAACCAAGCATTCTTGAAGGAACTGAAATTCGGCCAGGGTGATGGGCAACTGTACTACTATCTGTACAACTATAGGTTCAATGTTGCATTAAAGCCATCAGAGCTCGGGCTCGTACTTCTGTAGCTTTGCATTTCCTTAAGTGCTGTAGACTGAACTTTATCTATGAATTGAATTCGCCAATGTTTATGTAGATGGAGTTATTTTCAGAAGTTATTATTGACTGCTGTTTATCGATTAGTTGATTTTGTAACATATTAGCAAGTCTTTTTTATGGGCAAGGTTTGTGTTTATGATAATCAGTGATAAATTTTCTGCTCTAGACTTGCATTTTCGACTTTGAATTCTTTGCAACATTACTTTCCCCGGAATTGGGGAGCTAAAAAGAAGACACATATTATTTTGGTGAACACATTGCTTTACCTAGTAAACTTTAGCCCAAGGAGGGAACATCAAAAGTAAATTCTACTAGCTTGACAGCATTTCTTACTGTACCTGTCATTAAGAGCAACAATGACTTCCTGATTTTACTGTACTTACATGGCCAGGAATCATTGCTAACATATACAAAAATATCAGGAACTTGTCCTAATGACTAAGAAACGATGTCGTCCTACACCAACAGCACTACTTCGCCATGCGAACCTGAACAGATGCATCAGTCCATGTTAAAGACAGTTTACAAGAAAATGTGAGGATAGAATGTCATATTATCAAATAAAAAATAAAAGGTCAAATTATGATTTATGTGATTTTCTCTTTCTTTTTGTCTTACTTCTATGGGATATCTCAATCGCCAAGTCAAGCATCCTCTCCGATTCTTCAGAAATCACCGCTACCCTTTCTGACTCCCTTACAGCTTCAGCTAGCATAAAGGATTTGTTTTCTGCATCTGAAAGTATAAGTGCAGCTGACAGAGATGCTTCTTTAATTGAATCACCGAGGTAGCTATGAATAGGAGCTTGTGTGGCCTGCAGCATCGGCTGGGCTGGCTGTGGCGGAGTGCGTGCCTTTGGCTGTAGCGGTGGTTGTGTCTTTAGCTGTGGCAGTTCTGCCTTTGGCTGTGGTGGTGGTACTGTCTTTAGCCGTGGCAGTTCTGCCTTTGGCTGTGGTGGTGGTTGTGTCTTTAGCTGTGGCAGTTCTGCCTTTGGTTGTGCATTGTTTCTTTTGGGAACTGGACTTTTTGTGCCCTTTACAGTGTATTCTGTGTTGAGTTTGTAGCAACTGTTTGGAAGCTGCAAATTAACCTCATTACATTTTAATCTTTACAAATAAAGTACAGTAGAATAGTATTGATTTTATCAAGCTACAAAAAGGTAGAGTTGAGGTGCCTAAAACACAAGGTATAAACATGATGCCTACACAATAGTGATTCACAATCAACAGTTCAATTCCTAACCCGTGAACACACAATCAGTTGGTGATGCATACGTAAACAGATTATCATGCCTTATACATTTCATCAGTAATTTTACTAAGGAATACCAGGAAAATTATTCTCTAAGCAAGAAACACCAATACGAAAACTAAGATCAGCAGAAGCAGATTCATGGATAAACAAAAGTCAACGTTCACAAACAAGAAGCTATCCAAAATAACTGGGGACATTATTGATGTAAACGAACACACCTTTAAAATTTTTCCTGATGCAACAAGCCTTCTTAACCTCGTAGAGATCATCTTTCTGAATTTTTGGGCATTCATCAGCACCTCACCCTTTTTCTGCACATATCATGAAACTAGATGAATTAAGAAATCTGTTTTTTACACATAACACTTGACAAATGATAATTAAATTAAACGGAATGCAAAAATAATAAAGGAGTTTCCAGAAAATATGGTCTAGTAAGTTACGGGTTTAGAAACTGCTTTCCAATTAATTGGATTACAAGTTAGGTAAAGGTTTAGAAACTGCTTTTCAAGATCTAAAGCCTTACAGGTGATTATTTTTCACAACCCTCTTGAACAAACTGAACCCCTTCCAAGTTGGTTTCAGTCGTGTATTTATCATAAAACGATACAACGTTCCCCGACTCCTGACCAAACAAAATGGCCAAGTACAAAGAGTGACTAAATTACACGACTCATACAGTGGGGTAACTGCTTATTTTGTTGTTTTTGAAATGTATCTATATTCAGGTAACTAAATTTCATGACATATCACCACGATGAAGAAAAATACATTTGTTAAATATTTCCAAAAATGGTCACAGTTGGCTAAAGTTGCACAAATAATTTTGTCACAAATTGCAATTATGCCAAAAGTGATGGATATAGCACAAAAGAGGTTGGGAAGTGAAGGAACTGGTGAAAGCTAAAATCAAAGCTCAAAGCATTATGTTTGCAAGGAAAATTTTGCTCAAGCATCCACAAACAATATTGAGATATTCTATAAAAAACGTCTACATGATTTTATCACCTTGATCAAAGGTGTTCTTTAAAGCTTGAACAAATGAACTAATGAACTAATGAACTAAACGATATGTTTGAAGAAAACATTTGAACAAACAATATTAAGATATTTTATAAAATAATTTAAAGCATTTCACCCCTCAATAGAGCATGTATACTGAAGGCTCGTATCCAAAAAGTAAAGCATGACTATTTTCTTCTCCATCTTACCCTCCTAAAAGACATTTCAGACCATTTTATTAAATTTAGGTGCATGCATCCTAAGTGGATTATCTGGAACTGATCACAGGGTACCATGATACCCACATTCGACATACTAACCCTGTACAATTATGATTCTGAAAGAACAAAAAAGAAGAGGGCAAAGCAGACCTCAAAATACTTAATAATTGAAGTAGTAGCCGATCCTTCTGGTTCATTCAGAGTTGAGAGGGCCTCACAAATCATAGCATTATACCTGTAATAACAAAATTAATATCACGAGGAAATCAAGAAAACGTCCACAAAAGTCATCTAAAGAAACAACAAAAAAACAGAAAGGACATAATAAATGAAAATTAGTAGAAAGAAAATCTACTCAGGTTTATATTTTTGTATTCAAGCACAAACGAAAGATTGGAAACAAAAATGTCAACATGCAGCCAGGAATGAAAGATTACGTTGAGATGCTTTTTTCCTTGAGAACACATTCTGAGGGATCCTCAGTATCAGGGTCCTTTTTAACTTCTTTTGAGACAGGAGTTGAAGAAGCCCGAGGTGGCAACGCACGGGGACGAGGTGGTACAGCAGAAGTATGAACCAGTTCCTTTAGCCTTTGAGCCCTTGATTTGTCACCCCTTGGGCCATTCTGAACACTAACGGACATATTCCGCCATTTATCCTACAAAAACACATAGGGTTAATACAGAACAACTTGCTGAAAATCACAACAATGATACAAGCACAGAGACAGTGAAATAGCGTAGTAGATGACATGGCATTAAACTACCAATGAATTCGTATTTTCATTCATATATCATTTCAATCTCATTAATCTATACCATTTCATTACGATAATTCACTATTTTTATCATTAATTATAGCATGATAATGTATACTTCCTATGTCCCCCAGCCTTTTCCCTACCTATCAAAAATTATAACATGTTGAAATGTAAAAAACCATACACTGTGATTACATATGATAATATTCCTACGTAGACACTAAACTCGACAAAACAAAGTTAGTGAAAATAGAATCATGAAACGATGCATAGGATAGGATATAAATTCATAGCAGAACTGAATCCCCAAACAAGACAACTGTGAATCAAAACAAAATCATTCGTGCACTCAGTATCACCATAGCAAGGATAAGGAGATCAAAAGGAGGGAGTGAAATAGACCTTAAGATCAATGTTAGAACGATTGTGGAGGACGGGGCGGAATTGAGGGTCACGCAGGATAAACTGCCATTTGCCGGGGCCGTACTTTGAGATGCCGCGGCGGAGGGCGTCTTCTTCCTCCGGCGTCCACTTCTGCTTAGGGTTGCCCATTTCTACTGCCTCACAATTACCACTGTAGCTTTGAATTGATATTTCTGGGTGGGATTCAAAATGTAAATTGTCGCCAATTTATTGGGACGAAAGGGATCATGCGACGTCGTGTCCCTCTCACTTGTGTGACTTGTAAAGCTGCAATGATTTTTTTGAACAAATTCTTAATTTTATTATCACACTAACCTTGGTTTTGCTTATTTTGTGCTGAAGAAATAAAATCTGACTTGATGAATATATTTAAGAAATTAATTGATTTTTGAAATAACAACTTTCACATCACTTAAGAAATATATATTTTAACTTAAATAGTATACTTTAAATTTGAATTGTATATGTTTTGATGTAAAATTTTTTAAAAGACCAACTTTCGTAAATGTTATGAAACTACCACTACGTATTTAAACTCAAATGAATCTTTTTTTTTTTTGTAAAAACATTGATCATTTTAAAGTAAACATATATTAAAACATGTTTTCGTGCAAAATTTCAAGAAGTTTTTATTAAAAAAGTAAAAAAATTTAAGTAACAAAATATATGGTCGAATTAAAAGATACAATGTATAATTTAAAACGAATAAAGACATTCTTGAAAAATTAGGAAAGTTGCGAGTTCAAGAGAGTTTCTCATATTTTAAATGAACAAAAAATTATACATTTATACACCGAAGCATGTTAAATCATAAGTTTACTTTAGAATTATAATTTTTAACCAAAAAATATAATATTTGAGCTTGAATGTATAACGGTATAGGTGGAATTTCATCCAATTTTGCCAGGTGAAATAAGTTTATTATGAGTTATTCCCTTTATGATATCAAATTTTTAACGATTTAGGAAAGTTTTTGTTCTTTTAACTAATACACTTTTGAATTTAAACCAGTATGAGTTTTAGTGAAAAATAACTATCTAGAATTTTAGATATAGCCATAATTCATAAGTAATATTAGCCGCAAATCAAATAATTCATCGCTAAATACTGGTATGCATGTAACAATGCATATAACTTTGCCTACCTAATAAATTTTGAAAAGAAGAGGTAGCCTAAATCCTTTTTAAATAATGAAACTATTAGAGGCGGGAGTGTTTTTTTTTTTTGAAAGGAAAAGTATTAGTTTGATTCTCCATGTTAGAGAGAAGTTTAAACAAATGGTTGGACTTAACTATCCAACTATGATATCAAGGTTTAGCGGTTCAAGATAAGAAAACAAGTAAGGCATGCAACATTATCTTATAACTTAGATGTGCCTTGCACATCTACAAATTCAAATATATTTTATTCCTCTCTTACACTTGTCGTTTTTTTCTGAATTCTCCTATCATACAATCTATATTTTCTCCACGCGTCTTTTTTCTAGAGAATTATTTCTCCCTCTACATATACCAACCCTTCTCTATCATCACGCAACATCCCAATATTGAAAATCCATCTCACAAATCTCAATGACCTAATAATAAACCTCCATGTCCATGCTTCTTCCGCGATCCTAGTTTGTTCTCATTCTCATTTGAATACACTAAAGAACCACCACATTTTGCTTGAATACATTGATAAGAATATATAACTTTGTGTGAAGATCTATAATTGAAACAATAAAGTATAGTTTATGTTGCAATATCACTGCATCTTTAAAAACATAATCCACATGTGGATTTTTAGTTACACACATTAAGCATTCAACTACAAAAATTAATTCAAATGAATAAAAAACACGATTCCTAAATAAAAATGATGTCATCCATAATCCATAGTCATACTAAATTCCATTTAGACTTCAACTTCCCAGTTTATTAAGGGCTTTCTCTTCTTCGCTTGGAGTTGTTGCTTTTGCCTTCACCTTTCTTTTTCTCATCTCCCTTATCATGTTTGGTCTTCTCACCCCTTGTGGATTATCCAATGGAGGAAGATAGTCATCTTCTCTCACTAGGTACAAGAGAATATTTCCATAGTTTTTTATAAAAAGAATTATGCTCATCAATTTTTGAGTTACCAGGAGATTGATCACGAAAATTAAAAAAAAATAATCCCCACTAAGTGCTAATCAATTATAGTCTTCTAATAAAAGTAACACTAATACCCCACATCTGAAGATTTTCACGTTCTGCCGATGTCTTTAGTGCCTGGAGGAGGTTTAAGAAAGTAAACAAATTCCTTCCGAGCATACCGAAACCTCTAAATCATGTATCCTTCATTATATTTGAGTAAAGTCCATATTTGGTCATCAAAATTTACTAAGGGCATGTTCAACAGTTACTCTATTATAGAGTTTTTAGCTAAATTTATCATTTTTAGCTGCATTATTGCTTCCAACAGCTACTCTATCACATGCTCAAAAATAGAGATATGGTAAAATTGGAAGATTGAAAAGGCACATGGGATAAACCTCTTTCAATACTCTAAAATTTAATGATGCCATTGATTACTACTTTTTCTTTCATTTTTTATCATATACTTTCTTAATCATTCACATTTTCACACACATAAAAATATTAAAATCATAAACTTGCAAATAATTTATTGTAAATTTAATTAGTATGTCTAAATTTATCTGAATTTAATCAAATTATATTTTCACTGTACTGAATTGAACTGAATTTGATCAAATTATATGTTCCCTAAGGAGATGATGAGCTTGAATAGTAGTAATAGTTATAATGACTTCCCCATACCTGATTTGGAAGAAAATATGCTGGATGATATGCAAATGTTGTCGGTTTTCATTGTAGGCTGGTCTATTTTATTGAGTGAAGAGATGTTTTATTCAGCGAAAATACCAAATGTGTATATAGACCCCTCTCATTGTTAAGTTTAAGGACAAGAATGACATGGTATTGTATTTCTTCTCTTTTAGGTACTTGGCATTTGTACATAAATTTTACCAATACTTTTCCCCTGAATATCGTTTTGCTTCGCTGCAACCTAGATGAGGAGGAGGAAATCTTAATTTTATGCGAAGATAAGCCCATGGTCTTACATATCGGATCGGAGATTTGAAGGTTGCAAAGCCAGAAAATGTTGGATTATTTAGCGAAAGGAAGAAGAGGGTTCATGAGTCAACAATTTAGCTTTTTGCTAAGGGTGTTGATATTGCCAGAGCAAATGTTAGCATCCAGTGCAAATTTATACTAATTTTCCTAATATACCCCTCATTACATTTTCTTGCTTCTGGAGTATCTGCCTATTCTTTGCATTCCCAAATCTATGAAAATTTATATAGTCTATAGAAACTGAATACTTCCAAAAATTCAACTTATGCGATTTTATGGATTAATGTAGATATTCAAGGTAACACCTCCTTATAAATTCACCTCATGCGATTCAAGGATTTTGGCAGAAATGTTTTTGATATTTGTTTATGATGTTTAGTTCTTCTCTAGTTCTACCTAGTCGTCACTCTGTTCATAAATTCACCTTGCCGGTACAATATTATGTACAAATCATGGATCTTTTACTTCTTCATTGCTGGTTCAGAATGTGAGTTCTCCAGAAATTTGATCAGAATTTTCTGTACAAATTTGGGTTTTGCTGATAAAAATTAAGCAGGTCAGTAGCACTCCACCATAATGAAGTTGTTGATGATATCAATGACATCACCAAGTGATCAAAGCACAAGAATGGAAAAGGAGACATGCCATCACAACCAAGTCAGAGAATTAATTAACAGTTCTCATACCTTAAGGGATCCATTGAATTGATGCCAACATATGCTGATATTTCATACCTAAATCTTCAACACTTATGCTGATAATTAGGCTACTTAAAATGGGGGTATCATGGTATGCGATAATGATTAGGCTACCTCTCTTTAATGGTATCTGTGATTATTCAATCTGAATTAACATTATTCTAGCCAAACTGATATTATTTTAACCAAGCTGAGATAATTCCAGTTGAAATGTGATTATGGTTAGATTTTCAAATTGGCATCAAATATCTTCTGTTATTTAATACATTTATTTTTGTGATACAATCTTTTTCTAAGCTCACGCACTTGGTTCAAGCTCACGCACTGTGGGGATATAATCAAGTATCTTCATAGCCCACGCACTGCAAATGAGCAGAGAAGGACAAGACCACGCTGTCCTCATCGACGAGGTAGTGGTCACAGATCTGGGCGACGAAGGGGCTGGAGTCCCGTTCACTCCTTCAAACCCAGCAGCCACTCCGATCTCGGCGACGCCTGAGCAGGCTCGGCACCCAGGCGCGTCCCCATCTTTCACAACGGAGGATGGTGATGTTCTCCGCCAGATACTGGAGTCACAGGCTACCATCAACAAGCAGCTGCAGGAGCTGCGAGGTACGCCGCCGAAAGCGCGGCGTCTTGAAGGTTTGGCAAAGACGGTCACACCGACAAAGCTCTTTGCCGAGCCTGCACGAGCTAAGCGAAAAGCCCCCATCCTCACAGAGCTGGACGATGACGGGAATGAGATCCTGGAAGATTCAGACGAGGAGTGGGGAGATCCGGGCGAGAAAGAGGCCAACCCTAGGTCTCATCCTGGGGAATGGGCCATGACGTATGTTCACAAGCCAAGTGTCAAGCCGAGGGTGCCGGCGAAGCAGAGGCTGTCGGTGTTTTATGAGGCCCCGGATTGCCAGAAAAGAGGGAGCCCGTTTTCAGAGGCAATCACGGAGTTTGTCGCCAACCCCCGTCTCCGGATCCCACCAAATCTAGGTACGTACGATGGCTTGTCGGACCCAGCAGATCATTTGCACACGTTCACAACTAACATGTCAACGTACGCCACGCCCGAGCCCGTGTGGTGCAAAGTCTTCGCCACCACGCTCAAGGAGGCAGCGAGGGTATGGTTTGCCAACCTGGACAATGGAAGCATATCCAGTTTCGCACAGCTCGAGGAACTTTTTCTCATCAGGTTCATGCAGAAGAGGAAGTTCACCAACACGACGCAGGACCTGATGAAGATACGCCACAAGGCATCATCCGGCGAGAGCCTGATGGAGTATTATGAGCGCTTCATCGAGGAAAGCAACAGGGTGGTACACCGTGGCGAGCCGCGGTGGTTGATCGAAATCTTCATGCAAGGCCTGGATCACGAGGCTCTGGATTCGGAGCTCACCCTTCGCGCGGTACACACGCTGGACGAGTTGCATATGGTGGTGGAGATGTTTCACCGAGCCGATGAGAATGCCAAGAAGAAGAAGTTGGCAATACAGAAAGAGGCTCGACCTTACTGGTCAAAACAGAAACCCATCCAGGATGGGCAACCGGCTAAAGCAGAGAAAGCGTCATCGGTAAAGGACAGGCTAGGACCTCGAGTTGCTCAAGAAAGAGTTTTCACCCCGTTGACAAAGACGCCCAGAGAAGTCTTCTTGGCAAACCGCGACGTCATCCCACCCCCGCGTGCCATGAAGATGCCTCCCAACAAGCGAAACTTGAACAAGTTTTGCGAGTACCATGACGACCACGGCCACGACACAGAGGATTGCATCCACCTGAAGAAGGTCATCGAGTCATGCCTGCGCAAAGGGCAGTTAAAACAATTTGCTGCCACCGCCAAGGCTCACAACAAGGCGACATATGCCAACAAGAACGGCGGCCAGGATCAAGGGGCCAACAGGGGGCGTGGTAAAGGAAAGGAGGTGGCGAGGGCCGAACGACCAGATGAAAAAAGAGCAAAGTATGAGGAGGAGTCGTCACCAGAACGAGAACCGGCAAGGCGCGCGAGCAATGATATACTCACTATCATAGGCGGGAATGCCGGAGGGAGCTCGGATTCACAAAGAAAGGCTAGATGCAGGATAGCCCCAGAACACACCCCGACGAGCAGGAGGCTGGGTAGAGATGAGTTGATCACGTTCGGTGCCGACGATCCCATCCCAGATCGTCCGGCCGGATGCGACGCGGTCATCATCACGGTTCAAATAATGGATAAGATGGTTCATCGAGCGTACGTGGATGGTGGCAGCTCGGCAGAGATAATGTATTGGCATTGTTTCGAAAAGCTAGACGACAACACAAAGGCCAAGTTGATCCCAACAAGCACACCGTTGGTGGATTTCGCGGACAGAACGGTGTGGCCAGAAGGAACAATCACACTTCCAGTTGGGGTCGGGAAGAGGCTGACCAGGAAAGAGGTGGACATGGAGTTCATCGTCATCAAAGCTCATAGCCCGTACAACCTAATACTGGGGAGGCCAGCGCTAGCCCAGCTCAAAGGTATTGTCTCAACCCTCCATCTCCTTTTGAAGTTTCCAACCAAAGGAGGGATAGCGACCGTTCGAGGCGATCAGCAAAAGGCGAAAGAGTGCCACAGGATCGCATTAAAGAAGCGGAAGCGTCCAGATGACGAATCACCACCACGACGCCCGGTCCATATGGTCCGGTCAGGGATGCCAGACCCCAAAACCTTGTCAGCATCATGCATGCCCATGTTCCTTGACCAAGGCGGATGCCGAGGGGTCCAAGTGGGATCTGACTTGCCCGACGCAAGTCGTCAGGAGGTTCTGGGGGTCCTGATCAAGCATCAGAAAGTCTTTGCATGGAAGGCGACAGACATGACGGGAGTATCACCCGAACTCGGTCAGCACGCCCTCAGAGTGGATCCTTCACACCCACCAGTCATGCAGAAAAGACGGCCGCTATGCCCAGAAAGGAATGACGCTCTAAACAAACAGGTAACCGAGTTGGTGAATGCAGGTATCCTACGGGAGGTGCCATACCCCACGTGGTTAGCCAACCCGGTCCTGGTCAAAAAGTCAGATGGGAGTTGGCGAATGTGCATCGATTACAAAGCGCTGAACAGGGCATGTCCCAAGGATTGCTACCCGACACCCATCATCGATCAGAAGGTAGACGCGTTGGCCCCTTTCCCGATCAAATGCTTCCTAGATGCATACAAGGGGTACCACCAAATCACGATGAAGGAGGACGACATCGACAAAACTGCCTTCATCACGGAGAGGGGAACCTTCGCATACCGGATGATGCCGTTTGGCTTACGCAACGCCGGTGCCACCTACCAGAGGGTGGTGGACAAGATTTTCAAAGCGCAGATCGGCCGCAACATGGAAATCTATGTCGATGACATGGTCATTAAGAGCGTATCGTATGAAGGTCTAGTGAAGGATCTAGATGAGACTTTGGAAACCCTAAACGCGGCAGGTATGATGCTCAACCCGGCCAAGTGCCAGTTCGGAGTGGGGGCCGGGAAGTTCCTGGGTCTCATGGTGTCCAACAACGGTTTGGAGGTCAATCCGAAGAAAGTCCAAGCCGTCTTGGAAATGAAGCCTCCCAGGAACGTTAAAGACGTACAGAGCTTGAATGGAAAGCTGGCGGCTATGAACAGGTTCTTGTCACGAGCCGCAGAGAGGTCACTCCCGTTCTTGAGGATCCTCAAGGGCAGCGTCGGGCCAAAAGGAGCAATCCAATGGGGCCAGGTCGAGGAGGAAGCGTTCCTCAAGTTGAAGGATCATTTAAAAGACCTACCAGCCATGTCTCCTCCCGAGCAAGGTGAGACGTTGTACTTATACCTTGCCGCTGGGATGGAAGTCGTGAGTGGCGCGTTGGTTAGGGAAGTGAACAAGATCCAGCGTCTGGTCTATTATGTCAGCCGAACGCTGCAGGGGGCCGAGCTGAGATACAGCGCTCAGGAGAAGTTGGCCATGGCATTGGTCCATGCGGCAAGACGCCTCAGGTCATATTTTCAAGCACACCCCATCGTGGTTCTCACAAACGAGCCGCTCAAAGCAATTTTGACCAGGCCGGAGATGTCAGGAAGGTTGGCTAAGTGGGCAATAGAGCTAGGCGAACACGCCATTGAGTTCGCCCCAAGAAAAGCCATTAAAGGGCAAGTGATGGCTGATTTCCTGGCAGAATTGCCATCCGGGATCGAGGAGAAGGATGAAGTAACCATCGACGCACCAAGCGAGCCAGCCGACAAGAAGCAACGATGCGTTGACCGGACAGGATGGTGGAAGCTGCATGTGGATGGCGCATCCGGCGTGGAAGGATCAGGAGCAGGTCTGATCGTGACCGACCCCGATGGGATGGAGACGACGTATGCGTTGAGATTCCAGTTCCCAGCCACGAACAATGAAGCCGAATACGAGGCATTAATTGCAGGCATGGAGTTAGCAAAAGCGTTGGGCGCGACCAAGTTGGATGCATACGGCGACTCGGCTTTGGTTGCAAACCAGTTCAATGGGTCATACGCAGCCAAGGAGCCATCAATGCAAAAGTACCTGGCCAAGGTTAAGAGTCTAGCCACGCAGTTCGAAGGGTTTGAGGTGACCCGAGTCCCCAGATCCGAGAATACAAGGGCAGATGCCCTCAGCAAGCTGGCCTCCACGGCAAGTAGCCATCTGTCCAAAGGAGTTCTAGTGGAAACATTGCCGACAAGATCAACTGACGGCATGACGGTCGCGGCTATTGAGGCCGAGCCGCCATGTTGGTTGACACCAATGCGGGACTACTTGCTCAGTGGAGCGCTACCACCCGATCAGAAGGAGGCGAAAGCCCTAGAAAGGAAGGCGCTGAACTTTGCGCTCAGAAACGGGGTGGTATACAAGAGAGGATATTTGCAGCCGTGGTTGCGATGTTTAACGCCCAGACAAGCAGAAAGAATCCTGAAGGAGCTCCACGAAGGAAGCGGCGGCAGCCATCAAGGTGCCCGAACACTGGCGCTGAGGGCATCCCGAGCAGGTTATTACTGGCCCAGCATGAGGGTCGACGCCGACCATGTGGTCAAAACTTGTCATCAGTGCCAGATACATGATCGGGTGTCATCTCAACCCGGCCAACCCATGAAGAGCATCACAGGCCCATGGCCATTTGCAAAATGGGGCATCGACATTGTCGGTCCTTTCCCCCAAGCGACCGGTAAGAGAAGATTCCTGGTGGTGGCCGTTGACTACTTCACCAAGTGGGTTGAGGTGGAGGCATTGGCAACCATCACGGGCAAGCGGATGACAAGTTTCGTGTGGAGGAACATTGTTTGCAGATTCGGCCTGCCCAAGACGATCATCAGCGACAACGGACGCCAGTTTGAAGGAGGAGTCTTCAGAGACTGGTGTAACCAGATGGGCATCCAGCAGAGCTTCACATCAGTAGCCCATCTGCAAGCCAACGGTCTCACCGAGCGAACCAATGGAACGATCGTGCAAGGGTTGAAGAGAAGGTTGGACGGCGCGAAAGGGAACTGGGTAGATGAGCTCCCATCGGTGTTGTGGGCATACAGGACGACGCCCCGAACGGCCACAGGTGAATCACCTTACTTTCTGTGTTTCGGCAGTGAAGCCATCATCCCGCCTGAGCTCATCATCCCATCGACGCGATCCGCCATCCCGGATGCCGAAGAGGACAACAACCAGCGTTTGAGAGAGAGCCTGGAGGACTTGGAGAGAGCCAGAGAACAGGCCACAATCAAGGAGGCGGCCTACAAGTCATACGTGGAACAACGCTATAATGCTAGAGTCCGCGTGAGGAATCTTAAGCAAGGCGAATTGGCCCTCCGAAAGAATGAAACTAGCCGAGTTGAAGGCTTGAAGAAGTTAGATGTCACGTGGGAAGGACCATACGTGGTCGCAGAAGTGCTGGGGAACGGCGCATACAGGCTGCAGACCATGGCAGGCGAAGCGGTACCAAGGACGTGGAACATGGAGAACCTCCGCCGTTATTACGGTTGAGCAGCATCAGACCCATGAGAAAGGTACCAATTAGTTTGTATATAATGGGGAAATGCTTTTGGAGAACGGATTCCTGATCGGATCGCGACTTTTGCCCTCATGAGGGATGTGATCTTGATGAAATCCAGTTCTCCCGCGCAAAATTGTATCTTTTGTACTCCCCCTTTTGTTTTTAATGAATTCCAAGTGTCAAGTTCAAGAACACATCATCTCTTTTTCTGTTTCATTTATGCCCCTTTTTCGAAAGTCGAATGACATGATCGGAATCGGTGATAATGGACATTAAGAGAGGCAGTTCAGGCCATCGCTCCGGTTACCCGGACAAAGCATTCGAACACTCGACACATCCTCACTTAGGTTGTGAAGCATGAAGGGCACATCTTTGCCGAGCATCTCAGACATATGTCTGGAATGGCAAAGATGAGTTCAGAAGTGTACTTACACCAATGGGCAAGTCGGATGACACGATCACGATCGTGACCGCCAGACCGAGACTGAGGCTTAGCCGCCCTTTTTTGAGTGCTGAACATAGGCGTGGTTATTTGTTCAAATGCGGATGGGCAAACAGAACAAACCATATCCTCTCCAAACCCGGATAGCTACCGGTTTGGAGAAAAGGTGGGATCTTTTCTTTAAGAAAAACCCATGTCGGACACGGACCGATTAACAAGGATCACAGCTTAGCAGCTTTGGCTTTGAAGAAAAAAACCAAGGAAAGGTCTAGGCCCATATACCTTGGTGGCTTGGTCAGGGTTTAGCGACCTCCAAGTCGGCAAGGAGTTCACGCCACATCATGGTTCACCCCGGTTAGTTCATCCTGCTGACTCATCCCTCTTCATATAGAAGGATGATGAGTCACCACCATGAACAGGGGTGAGCAGAACGGCAAGGCATCAATTAAACATTAAGGCAATAGCCAGTAATGCAAATGCACAAACAAGAGTTTCATCAAGTAGCAAACAGCCAAACCACTAAGGCAATAACATATGCTGTCAAAGCAAGAATTCAATAACAATGTAAAGCAAATGTAACCCTTATGGGTCATTACAAACCAAAAGGAAATTATTCAGAGGAGTTTATGAGAAATCCAACAGAAAGAAAGGAAAGGAAAGAAGCAGAACTAATGGTTCTGGGCAGAAACTTGGACATTGTTCCCAGCATCCTCCAAGTCCTTCACCAGACCTTCCTCAGCAACAACTTCACCATCGACCACAACAGGCGGAACCGCAACATCTGGCTCCCATGCGGCAAGCTCGGCCGGAGTCATCTCACCGGTCAGTGTGGAAAAGTACTCAGGGAAGCCATAGCCAACGAAAGCATCTGTGAGCTCAGAAAGAGCAATGGCATAGGCAGAAGAGTCTTCATACACGTTATCCAGCGCATAAGCCCGTCGAAGGAAAGCAGAAGTGCGCGCGACGGCGCGCTCCGATCGAGCCACCTTGGCAAACACCTCACGCACGCCGGCGGTCAGCACAGACTGATAGTCAATGGCGAGGCTAGCCTTATCCTCCAGCGCCTTCTTCAGTTGACTTTCGGACTCGGCAAAGCGAGCCTGAAGAGTGGCCAGTTCATCAGATATCTTGTCCATCTGATCAGCTTTCCCAACAGCTTCATCTAGGCGTTTTTGCAGCTCGGTGGTAGATATCTGGGCATCTAGTAGAGCAGCGTCGCTGGTCTCCTTGGCTATTTTAAGTTCCTCACCGTCCGAGATGGCAGACGCTAGTTGAGCGTTGACAGCGTCCAACTGTTTCTTCAGCGCCTGCTCGGATTCCATCCAGTCATCAGGTGACCACTCAGCATCAGCATCTGCTTTGGCCTTGGCCTCCTCTTGAAGCTGGACTATCTCGGCATCGGCGATGGCCAACTGCCTCTTCACGTCTCCGAGCTCGATGAGGGTGGCGTGATGCACTTTCTTGTCAGCCTCATGTGCCAAGCACAAGGTGCTGAAGTCGGAGATGACGGCGAGGGATGAGCAAGCGCCCTAACAATACAACAGTTAGGAGGATAGAGTCGGGAGAGGAAGTTAAGCATGAAAGGAGAGACAAGAAGATGAAGCTTACATAAAAAACAGATGAAATCAGATTGTCCGTGGCAGTCCTGACCCCATGAAGGTTTAGCGCCGGATTCTTCACCCAAGCTCTGAAATGGTCAAGGGGCATCACCTCCTTGAGATATTCTAAACGACCGGCGGGCGAGTTGAGGAAGACGGTGGAGGAGTTGGTTTTACCCTTGTCAGTTTGAAAGCCACCAGCGTGCGGAGGGGCCCTCTCACCATGCTGCGGACCAGTTGGTTCAGTGCTGCTCTTCAGCTTCTCGGGCACTTGGGGTCGGGACGAGACATTCTCGCGACCGCCGACCCCCATCTGGAACAGCTGGTCAGGCTTCAGCAAACCCCTTGACGACCCCGTATCCTGATAGGGAAGCGAGGAACCTTCAGCATTGCCATCTTGTCCGGTTTGAAAGGACTGACCATGCGACTGAGTGGACTGGTTCGGGCCAGCGCTGTCCTCCAACCTCCTGCGCTGCAAGGGACGGACGAACTTTGTCACGTCAATGGTTGGTCGGCGGCGAGCCATATCTGTTGAAACACATACAACATGAAGAAGATACATTTGAGGCAAGAGCAAAAGGTCATGACAATGCTCAAAAAGGATGAAAGAGAGGGCCAAGTGGGATCTGACATACCTTTATCAGGGCGACCAATCGGAGCGAGTGCCAGAGCGGCAGGAGGGCTGAAGAGATCAACTTTTGGGGGGCCGTTGCCCTCATCCTGGACGGGCTTATCAGCATCTGGGATGACAACAGGCTCATCCTGGATGGCAGGGAGCACGCGACGGTGAGGCAGGCCGGAATCTCGCAACCTCTCATCCAACTTCAAGACGTCCCACCTCTCCGGTTTCTCCTTCAGAGCCTTGATGGAGGCGGCCAAGCGATTCTGGGAAACGCCATCTGGGGCGCGGCCGCGCGTATCAGGATCGCCAACAGATTGCCTTGGGCGAGAGGCGGCAGGCCCATACACGACATCTTCATCGACAAACATGAACTTTACCTTCCAGTTGGTCGTTTTGGGCATGCCGGTCAAGATGTGCAGGTCGGCTTTGGGGCGAACCTTGATGTGGCCCCAACCGTCCTCGTCGCCACCACCGCCGGTGTAGAAGAACACCCGGAACAGGGTGACGGAGGGAACAACCCCGCGAGCACCGCACAGGGTCTCGAAGCCAATGATGTTGCGCACAACGTTGGGCGTCATCAAGCCCAGAGTCATGTCAAAGTAGGACAGAATGGATTGGCAGAAAGGAGTAAGAGGGAACCTGACGCTGCAGCGAGCCAGATGCTCATAGTAAACAGGAACTTTGCCCGCCGGGGCAGCGTTGATGGTGTCGCTGGGCTTGGGGCGAACGATTGACTTGGCCAGATCTGCGATCTGGAGGCCCTCGGTGTCGCGGCAGATCTGAACAAACTCAGCCGCCTCTTCATCCGTAATCTGGCAATACGCGCCGGAGACAGGGATGTCAGCCATGATCAGAACAGGCAAGACGCTACAGAGGCGGAAGAACACGATAAATCAAAGTGAAGCAGGTATACAGACGTGTGCGGAATATCTAAAGTTGTGAGCAATGAATTCGAGAATGAAATGAAGAAGGCAGAAATGAGGAGCAGTTTCGTATTTGAATGAAGAAAGGGGGGAGTTATGCGAGCAGTTAAAGTAATAATTGCAGTTGCAAAAGTTGCACAGTTACAAAGACTGAATTTACACGCATCCCTTCAAAAAAGTGATGACACGTGGCAGGCATGCAGTTATTACTGACGGCTCACTGTCGCACGGATCACAGAAACCCAGATACAGTCCATCACGCGAACTGTTGCTCCGCGCTCGGACTTGGGGGGACTTGTTAGGGTCGGGCATCTCACCATCCCGCATGGTTCATCCCGACCCCTCATCCTACATGGCGATCGGGCAGACCCGACCGCAGATGGCAGCTTTACCTAACCTGACAGGAGAATCTTCCCAGACCGCCTAACGGCGCGGTCTGATCAGGTCAGGTCAAACTGTCTGCACCATATATATATCCCTTTCTCACAAGAGAAATGTAAGTTTACTAAACACAATCAATCACATCCCAACTCTCCGAACAGTCGACTGACTTTAGCATCGGAGCGGGAACGGCAATAAGCCGCCCCGCCCTGATTGAGAGTTCCTTGATTCTTAGCAGGTACTCCTCATCGTGCCATCGCGACGGATAATCAAGGACGCACATTGCGACTGTAACAGTATCTGTGATTATTCAATCTGAATTAACATTATTCTAGCCAAACTGATATTATTTTAACCAAGCTGAGATAATTCCAGTTGAAATGTGATTATGGTTAGATTTTCAAATTGGCATCAAATATCTTTTGTTATTTAATACATTTATTTTTGTGATACAATCTTTTTCTAAGCTCTCCCTCTGATTTGTAATAAATTCAGATTTCTCATTTTCGTTTTCATATTAACACTGAATGAAACTTGAAAATTCAGTATTCTCGGTTCTTTTAGTTGATCTCTGGTCGTTACCCTTTCTCTTAAAATCACCTAGTTATTTGGAATGACACGTATCTTAGCCCATGAATCCATCTTAGACAGTCCTTTCAATAAGCCATAGATCAATCCATCTCTAAACTTATCAGTCTTATCAATACAATAGGTAGAAATGTAGAATAGTAATCATTTTCTCTTTTATTTTGATAATTGTCCTCGAATCCCATATTACCATCCATCACAGTGAAGTTCCGATTCAAATATTATGCAACATCCATCTAATCTAAAATATGTCATTTTTTAAGACTATATCCTAGACATGTTTGCATAGTTTATTTCAGATTGTAGAGTCCCCGAGCCCCGATGTCCTTTCAGCTCTAATCATGGTAGACCAGGCTATGAGAACTACCTATTTCCTTCCTCCTTCCTCCATAAAAAGTCCCCCATATGAACATTCCATAACAATTTGAACACAAAAGCACAATAACACATGACCTCAGTAGGAATGTATTTACTAGTTGAACTCTTCTATCATATGAAAAATTCTACCATGACTCACCGTCGTCCGGTCATTGATGTGATCAAGTTCGATCGCCCCTCCCAGCACAGGAGGTTAGATGACAGCAGCGGCCCCCATCGGTCCACTCATTCGCATGGTCAATATTTCCAGACTGAAACAGATGCCAACGCTGATGGCTCCTCCGTCCCGTATCAGGATACCAGATCGTCAAGAGGGTTACTGAAACCTGATCAGCTGTTCCAGATGGGGATCGGTGGTCGCGACGCGTTCGTCGATGCTGAGAATGCCTTAATCCGGCACCAAGTGTCCGGTCAGTCGAAAGGTGGCCCTAATGTCATTCAACCGGTTGTGGCTGGCCAACAGCATGGTGGGAGAGGCCCTCCCCACACTGGTGGTTTTCAGACTGATAAGTGTAAGACCAATGCTTCCAACGTCTTCCTGAACTCGCCTGTCGGTCGGCCGGAGTACCTCAAGGAAGTGATGCCTATTGATCATTTCAAGGTCTGGGTGAAGAACCCGGCGCTGAATCTTCATGGGGTCAAGACTGCCATGGATAATCTAATCTCATCCGTCTTTGATGTAAGTCTTCTCTGGTTATCACCCTTTGGTGCTCTGTTTAAACCATTAACTTTCTCATCTTATCTTTGTAATGTCAGGGTACTTGCTCATCCCTCGCTGTCCTCTCTGACTTCAGCGCTTTGTGCTTGGCACGTGAGGCTGAGCAGAAGGTGCATCATGCCACCCTAGTTAAGCTTGGGGATGTGAAAAGACAGCTGGCCATTGCCGATGCCGAGATAACTAAGCTTCAGTCTGAAGCTAAGGCAAATGCTGACGCCGAGTGGGCGCCCGACGACTGGATGAAGCCTGAACGGGCGCTTAAGAAACAACTTGACGCTGTCAACACCCAATTGGCATCTGCCATAGCGGACGGTGAGGCATTGAGATTAACGAAAGAGACCAGCGATGCTGCCCTGCAGGATGCCTAGAAGTCTGCCACTGAACTGCAGAAACGCCTTGATGAAGCTGTCGAGAAGGTCAGACAGATGAGCAAATTGTCTGACGATCTGGCTGCTCTTCAAGCCCGCTATGCCGAGTCTAAGGGCCAACTGAAGAATGCGCTGGAGGATAAAGCCAATCTCATCATCGACTACCAGACTGTGCTGACCTCCGGCATGCGTGAATTTTTTGCCAAGGTGGCTCGCTCCGAACGTGCTGTCGCGCGCTCTTCCGTATTTCTGCGACGGGCGTATGCACTGGACAACGTGTATCATGACTCTGCCGCCTATGCCACTGCTCTTTCTGAGCTCACAGATGCTTATGTTGGATACGACTTTCCTGAATACTTCTCCACATTGTCTGGTGAGATGACTCCCGCTGAGCTCGCTGCCTCGGAACCGGATGTTGCAGTCCCGCCTGTCGTCGTGAACGGTGAAGTTGTGGCGGATGAAGGACTAGTCAAGGACCTGGAGGATGCGGACACCAACGTTTGGGTTACTGCCCAGAACCATTAAGTCTTCCTTCCCTTCTTTCCTGCTTGTTTTATTTCTGGATAATTCCTTTGGTTTGTAATAACCCATATGGGGACAAATTAGAACATTCTGTTTCTGTACTTCTGTGAAACTTTTGCATTTGCATCATGAATTATTGCCTTACTGTTTTACCTGTTTGGCTCATACCCTTGTTATACATTGTCATTTTGCTTACCATTGTTCATGGTGGAAACCCATCATCCGTCTTCGTGAAGAGGGATGGGTTGCCATGATGAACTATTAAGGCGACAGGATGGGTTAACCGTGCATGACTTGATGCCATGTGTTAGGCTATCTGCCGACTTGGAGGTCGCTAAACTTTATCCAAGCCACCGAGGTATGGGGGCGTCGCCCCATCCTTGGTTTTATTCTTCAAAGCCAAAGCTGCTAAGCCATGGATTATGTTAATCGGTCCGTGCCCGACATGGGTTTTCATTGAAGAAAATCCCACATTTTCTCCAAACCGGTAGCTATCCGAATTTGGAGAGGATATGGTTTGCTCTGTTTGCTTATCCGCATTTGAACGAAACCATGCCTACATTCAGTACTCGAGAAGGGCGGCTAAGCCTCAGTCTCGGTCTGGCGGTTACGATCATGATCGTGTCATCCGACTTGCCCATGGATGTGGGGGTGCACTTGACTGCATCCTTGCCTCTCCAGAGATGTTTCTGGCACGTTTGGCAAGGATGCATCTCTGATGCTTCACAACCTAAGTATGGAATGTGCCGAGTGTTCTAATGCCTTGTCCGGTTAACCGGAGCGGTGGCCTGAACTGCCACCCTTAATGTCCATTATCACAAATTCCGATCACGTCGTTCGACTTTCGAAAAGAGGTATGAATGAACAAACAAGAGATGATGTGTTCTTGAACTTAACACTTGAAAATACATTGAAAAAGGAGAGTACAAAAGATACAATTTTGCGCGGGAAAACTGGATTTCCTCAAGATCGCATCCCTCATGAGGGCAAAAGTCGCGATCTGATCAGGAATCTTTTTTCCAAAAACATTTCCCCATTATTTACAAACTAATTGGTAACTTTCTCGTGGACCTGACGCTGCTCAACCATAGTAACGGTGGAGGTTCTCCATGTTCCACGTCCTTGGGACTGCTTCGCCCGACATGGTCTGCAGCCTGTATACACCGTTCCCCAGTACTTCTGCAACCATGTATGGTCCTTCCCATGTGACATCCAGCTTTTTTAGGCCTTCAACCTGGCTGGCTTCATTCTTTCGGAGGGCCAATTCACCTTGCTTGAGGTTTCTTATGCGGACCCTCGCGTTGTAGCGTTGTTCCATGTATGACTTATAGGCTGCCTCCTTGATCGTGACCTGCTCTCTGGCTCTCTCCAGGTCCTCAGACTTTCCCTCAAACGCTGCTCATTGTCTGCCTCAGCATCCGGGATGGCAGATCGTGGCGACGGGATGATGAGCTCAGGTGGGATGATGGCCTCACTGCCGAAACAGAGAAAGTAAGGTGATTCATCTATTGCAGTTCGCGGCGTTATCCTGTATGCCAGAGCACCGATAGAAGCTCGTCCACCCAATTCCCTTTTGCGCCATCTAGCCTCTTTTTCAGCCCTTGAACAATTGTTCCATTGGTCCACTCAGTAAGACCGTTGGTTTGCGGATGGGCTACTGACGTGAAACTTTGCTCGATGCCAGAGTCTTTGAACACTCCTCCTTCAAACTGGTGCCCATTGTCGCTGATGATTGTCCTGGGCAGGCCGAATCTGCAGATAATGTTTCTCCACACGAAACTGGTCATCCTCTTACCCGTGATGGTTGCCAATGACTCCACTTCGACCCACTTGGTGAAGTAGTCGTCGGCCACCACCAAGAACCTTCTTTTGCCACTGGCTTGGGGAAAAGGATCGACTATGTCGATGCCCCACTTCGCGAACGACCATGGACCTGTGATACTTTTCATGGGCTGGCCGGGTTAGGATGACACACGATCATGTACCTGGCACTGATGGCACGTTTTGACCACATGGTCGGCATCGACCCTCATGTTGGGCCAATAATAACCTGCTCGTGTCGCCCTCAGCGCAAGTGTCCGGGCTCCTTGATGATTGCCGCCGCTACCCTCGTGGAGTTCTCTCAAGATTTTCTCCGCTTGTTTGGGTGTTAAACAACGCAACCACGGATGCAGGTATCTCCTCTTGTATACCACTCCATTTTTGAGCGTGAAATTCAACGCCCTCCTCTCTAAAGCTCTCACCTCTTTCTGGTCGGGTGGTAATGCTCCGCTGAGTAGATAGTCCCGCATCGGTGTTAACGAACATGGCGGTTCAGCCTCGATGATGGCCACCGTCATGCCTTCGGTTGATCTGGTCGGTAGTGTTTCCACCAACACTCCCTTGGACAGATAGTTACTTGCGGTGGATGCCAGTTTGCTGAGGGCATCCGCCCTCGTGTTCTCGGATCTGGGGACTGGGTCACCTCAAATCCTTCGAACTGTATGACCAAACTCTTCACCTTTGCCAAGTATTTCTGCAAGGATGGCTCCTTAGCTGCGTACGATCTGTTGAACTGGTTTGCCACCAAGGCCGAGTCCCCATACGCGTCCAACTTGGTTGCTCCCAACACTTTCGCTATCTCCATGCCTGCAATCAATGCTTCGTATTCGGCCTCGTTGTTCGTAGCTGGAAACTGGAATCTCAACGCGTACGTCGTCTCCATGCCATCGGGATCCGTTACTATCAACCCGGCTCCCGATCCTTCCACACCGGATGCACGTCTACATGCAGCTTCCACCATCCTGCCTTGTCAACGCGTCGCAGCTTTTTGTTGTCCGGCCCGCTTGGTATAGTGATGGTGATCTCATCCTCTGCCTCGATCCTGGATGGCAACTCTGCCAGGAAATCGGCCATTATCTGCCCCTTGATAGCCTTTCTCGGAGCGAACTCGATGGTATGCTCGCATAGCTCTACTGCCCACTTGGCCAATCTTCCCGACATTTATGGCCTCGTCAAAATTGTTTTGAGCGGCTCGTTCGTCAGGACCACGATGGGGTGTGCTTGGAAATATGATTTAAGGCGTCTTGTCGCATGAACTAGTGCCATAGCTAACTTCTCCTCGGCACTATATCTCAACTCGGCCCCCAGCAGCGTTCGGCTGACATAATAGACCGGGCGCTGAATCTTGCTCACCTCCTTGACCAGTGCTCCACTGATGACTTCCATCCCGGCGGCAAGGTATAAGTATAATGTCTCACCTAGTTCGGGCGTGGAAATGGCTGGGAGGTCCTTCAAGTGGTTTTTCAGCTTGAGGAACGCTTCATCCTCCGCTTGGCCCCATTGGATTGCTCCTTTCGGCTCGATGCTGCCTTTTAGGATCTTCAGGAATGGGAGTGACTTCTCCGCGACTCGGGAAAAGAATCTGTTCATAGCCGCCAATTTCCCGTTCAGACTCTGTACCTCCTTCACGTTCTGGGGTGACTTCATCTCCAAAACAGCCTAGACTTTTTTTGGGTTGACCTCCAAACCATTGTTGGACACCATGAGGCCTAAGAACTTCCCGGCTCCTACTTCAAATTGACATTTGGCTGGGTTGAGCATCATGCTCGCGACGTTCAGAGTCCTCAAGGTCTCATCCAGATCTTCCACCAACCCTTTGTATGAAACGCTCTTGATGACCATGTCGTCGACATAAATTTCCATATTGCGGCCGATCTGTGCTTTGAAAATCTGATCTACCACCCTTTGGTAAGTGGCTCTGGCATTTCGCAAGCCAAAGGGCATCATCCTGTATGCGAACGCTCCCTGCTCCGTGATGAAGGAGGTTTTGTCGATGTCGTCATCCTTCATTGGGATTTGGTGATACCCCTTGTACGCATCAAAGAAATATTTGATCGGGAAAGGCGCCAGCGCGTCCACCTTTTGGTCGATGATGGGTGTTGGGTAGCAGTCTTTGGGGCAAGCCCTGTTCAACGCCTTGTAATCGATGCACATTCGCCAACTCCCATCTGACTTCTTGACTAGGACCGGGTTGGCTAGCCATGTCGGATATGACACTTCCCGTAGGATTCCTGCGTTCACCAGCTCGGTTACCTATTTGTTGACTGCTTCATTCCTTTCTGGGAACAGCGGTCGCCTCTTCTGCATGGCTGGCGGGTGTGAAGGATCCACTCTGAGAGTGTGTTGGCCGAGTTTGGGTGACACCTCCGTCATGTCTGTCGCCTTCCATGCAAAGACCTTTTGATGCTTGATCAAGACTTCCAGGACCTCCCGTCGACTTGCCTCGGGCAGGTCTGATCCCACTTGGACGCCTTTGCACCCGTCTTGGTCAAGGAACATGGTCATGCATGATGCTGACAAAGATTTGGGATCCTGGCATCCCGATCAGATCATGTGGACCGGGCGTCGAGGTGGCGATTCGTCGTCTGAGCGCTTACGCTTCTTCAGCGCGATTCGGTGGCATTCCCTTGCCTTTTGTTGATCACCCCGGACAGTTGCTATCCATCCTTTGGTTGGGAACTTCAACAGAAGATGAAGGGTTGAGACAATACTTTTGAGCTGAGCTAGCGCTGGCCTTCCCAATATGAGGTTGTACGGGCTATGAGCCTTGATCACGATGAACTCCATGTCCACCTCTTTCCTGGTCGGCCTTTCTACGACCCCAACTGGAAGTGTGATTGTTCCTTCTGGCCACACCGTATTGTCAGCAAAATCCACCAACGGCGTACTTGTCGGGACCAACTTGGCCTTGGTATTGTCATCCAACTTCTTGAAGCAATGCCAATACATTATTTCTGCTGAGCTGCCACCATCCACGTATGCCCGATGAACCATTTTATCCATGATCTGGACCGTGATGATGACCGCATCGCATCCGGCCGGGCGATCCGGGATGGGATCGTCAACGCCGAATGTGATCAGCTCATCCTTGCCCAGTCTCCTATCCGTTGGAGTGTGTTCTGTGGCTATCTTGCACCTGGCCTTTATTTATGAATTCGAGCTTCCTCCGGCATTCCCGCCTATGATAGTGAGTATATCATTGCTCGCGCGCCCTGCTGGCTCTCGTTCCGGTGACGACTCTTCCTCGTACTTGGCTCTTTTCTCATCTGGTCGCTCTGCACGGGCCACCTCCTTTCCTTTTCCACGTGCTCTGTTGGCTCCTTGATCCTGGCCACCATTCCTGTTGGCATATGTCGCCTTGTTGTGGGTCTTGGCCGTAACAGCGAATTGCTTCAGTTGCCCCTTTCGCAGGCATGACTCGATGGCTTTCTTCAAGTGGATACAATCCTCTGTGTCGTGGCCATGGTCGTCATGATACTCACAAAACTTGTTCAAATTTCGCTTGTTGGGGGGCATCTTCATGGCGCGCGGGGGAGGGATGATATCACGGCTTGCCAAGAAAACCTCTTTGGGCGTCTTTGTCAACGGGGTGAAAATCCTCTCTTGTGCAACTCTGGGGACCAACCTATCCTTCACCGATGACGTCTTCTCCGCTTTGGCCGGTTGACCATCCTGGATGAGCTTCTGCTTCGGCCAATAGGGTCGGGTCTCCTTCTGCATTGCTAGTTTCTTCTTCTTGGCATTCTCGTCGGCTCGGTGAAACATCTCCACCACCATATGCAGCTCATCCAACGTGTATACCGCACGAAGGGTGAGTTCTGAATCCAGGGCCTCGTGATCCAGACCTTGCATGAAAATTTCGATCAACCAACGCGGCTCGCCACGGTGCACCACCCTGTTGCTCTCCTCGATGAAGCGCTCATAATACTCCATCAAGCTCTCGCCGGCTGACGCCCTAAGGCGTATCTTCATCAGGTCCTACGTCATGTTGGTGAACTTCCTTTTCTGCATGAACCTGGTGAGGAAAAGTTCCTCGAGCTGCGCGAAGCTGCATACGCTCCCGTTGTCCAGGTTGGCGAACCACACCCTTGCTGCCTCCTTGAGCGTGGTGGCAAATACTTTGCAACACACGGGCTCGGGCGTGGCGTACGTTGACATGTTAGTTGTGAACGTGTGCAGGTGATCAGCTGGGTCTGACAAACCATTATATGTGCCTAGATTTGGCGGGATCCGGAGGCGAGGGTTGGCGACGAACTCCGTGACCGCCTCTGAGAAAGGACTTCCTCTTTTTTGGCAATTCGGAGCCTCGTAAAACACCGACAACCTCTGCTTGGCCAGCACTCTAGGCTTGACACTAGGCTTGTGAACATACGTCATGGCCCATTCCCCGGGTTGGGATCTAGGGTTGCCTTCTTTCGCATTTTGATCTTCTCATTCCTCTTCTGAATCATCCAGGATCTCGTTCCCGTCATCATCCAGCTTTGTGAGGATGGGAGCTTTGCGCTTTCCTCGGGTAGGCTCGTCAAAAAGTTTGGTCGGTGCGACTGTTTTTGCCAACCCTTCGAGGCGCCGCGTTTTTGACGGCGTGCTTCGCAGCTCCTGCAGCTGCTTGTTGATGGTAGCCTGTGACTCCAGGATCTGGCGGAGCACGTCACCATCCTCAACTGTGAAGGATGGCGAAGCGCCTGGGTGCTGATCCTGCTCAGGCGTCGCCGAGATCGGCGTAGTTACGGGGTTTGAGGGAACGAATAGGTTTCCAGCCCCCTCATCGCCTAGATCGGTGACCATCACCTCTGGATGAGGAGTACCGTGGTCTCGTCCTTCTCTGCTCATTTGCAGTGCGTGGGCTGTGAAGATAATCGGTTATATCCCCACAGACGGCGCCAATGTTACGGTCGCAATGCTGCGTCTGAATGATCTGTCTTGATGATGAGATGGGATGAACCTGCTAAGAATCAAGAACTCTCAGTTAGGGCGGGGCAGCTAATTGCCGTTCCCGCTCCGATGCTAAAGTTAGTAGACTGTTCGGAGAGTGGGAATGTGTTTGGTTGTGTTTAGCCAACTTACCTCTCTCTAGTGTGATAGAGAGATATATATAGTGCTGAAAAGCTGACCCTGGTCACATCAGACCACGCCGTTAGGTGGTCTGGGAAGATTCTCCTGCCAGGGTCGGTAAAGCTGCTGTCTGCTGTCGGGTCTGGCCCGATCGTCATGCAGGATGGGGGGTCGGGATGAACCATGCGGGATGGTGAGATGCCCGACCCTAACACCTATGTTTTCAGTTTGATACAAATTTTGTTCAACAAAGATGAACGCGATTTTTGTCCCATCTAAGTTCAGAAATTGGAAAGCCTGGATATTTTAAAGCCCAAAAAAGGACTACCTTTTCAGCACACTCCATTTTAGAGAGGAAAATCTTGGATTTCTTATGATTTACTCCAAAGCCAGAGATTTGTTGAAAAACTTCCAAGGAAAGCAGATCCCACTCATTGACTGCTCATCTTCCTTGTTAAAATTCAGTTACTCATCTGCAAACAAGAAACAATAAATTCCTATTCTTTTACATCTCAAAGTGTTTTCAATCAAATTTAAACTTTTAGTAGCCTTGTATAGTACTCCATACAAACCGCAAATAACATTGATGATGATAAGGTATCACATGTTTGACTCCTCCTCTCTTTGAAAACTATTTGTATAATAACCATTTAGAAAGAACAGCCCGCGACACATATTCTGATCCACCAAATGTACAAATTAGGGAGCGAGCAGTGCATGCGGCCAGTTAAATAAAGTATCTTAGTTAACACTGTCAAATACTCTTTTGGATATTACATGTAAGAGCATACAACTAGGCATGCTTACTGTTATGCATGTTGTAAGCCTATCTCCAACTCCACTTCTATATGAATATCGCATATTGCACGTAAATTTTAATGTCAAATGCCTCTCACCTCTTCCTTTCAGAAGTTCCTCGCCTCGTAATTTTGGGCCACAGTTCATCCATCAGGTTGTATTATAGTGGTTACAGATGCATCTTTTCAAGCAATTAAACAAGTTTCGGTGGGTGCATGAGTATTTAGGAAGCTACTAAGTAATGATAAGGTTGTTTCTTATGCGATTTGTCTTGCATCTTCTCCTCTTCAAGCGGAAGTTCTGGCAATTTCTGCATTGTTTGGAGTTTTTGCTTCAGCAAGGTGTGGTAACAGTTCAACTTTTCACGGATTCAAGTAAGGCGGTGGCGATGCTTACAGGTAGATTGGCTCCTGAATTAGTTATATCTAGTGAGATACAAGACATCCAGAGGCTTATGACTAAGTTTAGTTTTATTTCTTTTGTAAAAGGATCGAGGCATGTTGTGTCTAAAGCACAAAATCTAGCTACATCTGTACTTTCATAATGTATTAATAAAATCTGAAACTTTTTCTGATTAAAAAAAGAAGATAAAAGTTGATAATGAGAAATTAAAGCAGTTAATTGAATAAATCTCACCAGACATTGGAATTTCTTCGAAATTTTATTTCCAGCAACTAAAAATTCAACATAGTAAAAAATAACGTTTGTAAACCAAAAAAATAAAAATAATCAGTTAAAGTTCATATAAAACTTAAATAAAGATATAATTTAAGTTGTTAATCCTGGTTAGTGCTAAACATGCAGAATGTGTGCTCCCGTGTCATAATCTCAGCACCAAACCTAAAGGCAATTAACGTGTTCGTAAGCAGATAAAAAAGACCACTTTCTCATGTCCCTAACCCAATCAAAAGCTGCCACATGGTAGCGTAATGAATGGCATTGGAAGACATAAATCCAAAAATGCTCTTCCCCTATCCTTTCTCCTTCTTACTGTTTGCTCTGCTCTTCAGTCAGCATTGGCTTCTAAATCTTGTCAAATATCACCGTTTCTAACACAAAAATTCAACAAAAAACTCAGACTTTTGTTTATAAAATTTCCACTTGAGCTCAAAGACTAGTTTTTTTTTATAGATTTTCCAACTGCATTTCACAAGATGGCACCAGAACTCAGGCACTGAGTAGTGAGGTGGAGGCTGGCTGTGATGGAGTGTTTTGGAGCTCAGAATGTTGCAACAATGGCGGTCTCCATCTGCCCTGCTAGAGGGTCATGTAGGAGGAGGCAGAGGCTGCTGCCCAATAAAAATGTGTTCCAGCAGCACATGTGCAGTGGAAATGGTATGATGAAAATGCATGTGAGATGTACAAGTACAGAGAGCTTTGTGGCTGTTAAGGAAGGCCTTGTTGATGAGGAGGATTTTATAAAGGCTGGAGGCTCTGAGTTGGTATATGTCCAAATGCAAAGGGAGAAGCAAATGGAGCAACAGTCTAAGTTGTCTGATAAGGTACTCCACCTTTTTGGCCTTTCCTGTTGATTTTCTAATTTTATAAGCTCTTGTGACCATGTTAACATTTGATTTTTGTCAATTTAGTTTTCCTGTTTAGTAGTATGATATTACTGTGCCATATATGTTAGCCACTTTCTTTGGTTGTGTTGATCAATAGGTAAATTCATGTTTATTAGTGGTGGATTTGTGCTGTTACTTGAGTTTTGTGTTCTTGGCATTAAATTTGTAATTTGGCTGCTGTGACATGTTTCGTGCGAACTCATCTCATTTTGTAGCTCCCTCGGATATCTGTGGATAGTGGTATGCTTGATTTGGTAGTTATCGGGTGTGGTCCGGCTGGCCTTGCCCTTGCTGCTGAATCAGCCAAGCTAGGATTGAACGTTGGATTGATCGGGCCAGATCTTCCATTTACAAATAATTATGGTGTGTGGGAAGATGAATTTAAAGGTACTTGCCTTGTTCATATCAATCGTTCGCTTACCAATAGAGTCTAAATAAAAGAATAGAACAGCAGGGTTGTGATTGGATATGTAAATTTAACATTATTAAGTAATCATCTTTCTTTCCTTGAAAGTTAAGTAAAATGAACTTGTCTTAAAAATTAAGCAACATCCATAAGAAAAACATAAATAATGTGTGTGTAAAATCTCTGTTTCAAAAATGTAATCATCAATTCTTTCATATGTTTACCGTTCCAAACATGGCTATATATTCACTGGATTCATGTTCAATAACAATGTTTCAGACCTTGGGCTTGCTGGGTGCATTGAGCATGTTTGGAGGGACACCATTGTATATCTTGATAACAATAACCCAATTTCTGTCGGTCGTGCTTATGGAAGAGTAAGCCGCCATTTGCTCCATGAAGAGCTATTGAAAAGGTGAATTTTGCCTATTCAAGATTCCTCCATTCTCAGCTAATCAAAATTTCAAACTTCATAGACGCTTCATTCGCATTAATTTCCTAGGTGTGTCGGGTCAGGTGTTTTATATCTCGACTCCAAGGTGGACAGAATTGTCGAGGCTGCTGAAGGCCACAGTCTTGTAGAGTGTGAAGGCGACGTTGTAATTCCCTGCCGGTATTGTTAGAATCTTTGTTCAGATTATAACCTTTTGGATTATGGTGTTTTTGACTTGAAATCTTAAAAGTTTTCCTTTCGTGTACTCTAGGCTTGCTACTGTTGCATCTGGAGCAGCTTCTGGAAAACTATTGCAGTATGAATTGGGAGGTCCAAGAGTTTCTGTTCAAACAGCTTATGGTGTGGAGGTTGAGGTAGGATTGCCATTTTACACAACTTTTAATCTCTTGCATCATTCTTAATGACTTAACACGTTCAATCTTGTTTACTGGTGCACTACCAATGGATGAGAAACTGTAAAAATTACACTAAAGTATTTTAAAGATTCCATTTTTAAGTTGCATATACAAGAAACTGTAAAAATTTAATGTTTTGCATTTTATTGTAGGAGTATATCTGTCTTGTTCTTCCTGAATATTTTTACTCCCTCCATATAATTAGAAAGTCTTATTTTCGGAGTCGGCATTCATTTTTTGTCAACAGAAGTAAGACAGGATCATATTTTAACTGTCTATAGTTTAATGTCTCTGGTCATTTGACTAGCTCTGATCCTAATGTTAGAATATACAGAATCTTTTTTGTAGAATTTACTTACTTACAGCAGCCAGTTGCATCAGATGTCAATTTGTGATCTGTGCACTGTTCAAAATTTTCTATTCTTATATTCAAATTTTCACTTCATATCATCTGATTGTGAAATGTTTAGGTGGAAAACAACCCGTATGATCCCAACCTGATGGTCTTCATGGATTATAGAGAATACATGAAGGGCAAAGTCGAATCTACAGAGGCAGAATTCCCAACATTTCTCTATGCAATGCCAATGTCACCAACCAGAGTATTTTTTGAGGTTTGTCCTATTCGAAATTTGTGCTGTTTGTACATTACAAAATAGAAACTATTGATGAAAATTCTTTCCAGGAAACTTGCTTGGCTTCAAAAGATGCAATGCCTTTTGAACTGTTGAAGAAAAAACTAATGCTAAGATTAGACACATTGGGAGTCCGAATCATCAAAACATATGAAGAGGTACTGAACTTACTCGATTTCTTTGATCATGCATTTTTAAAGAAGACATGATAAATGAAATGAAACAAATCATGTAGGAATGGTCTTATATACCAGTAGGTGGATCCTTGCCAAACACCGAGCAAAAGAATCTTGCGTTTGGAGCTGCTGCCAGTATGGTGCATCCAGCCACAGGTAACTAGCTTATAAAACAGCGACTTACGCATATCCTGTAAAAAATCTCAAAGTGCTTGAATAACCTTGATCATGAGCTTAGGTTACTCGGTGGTCAGATCATTATCAGAGGCTCCGAAGTATGCTGCTGCAATAGCAAACATTTTGAAACACAATGATGCTAAAAATAAGCTTACTCTGGATATCTCTGCACAAGGTATTTTGACATATTTCTTGGTATGAAATGCTCTTTTTGTCACTAGAGATGTAATTTTGTCTGCTAACTGTTGCAAATTCAGCATGGAACACCCTTTGGCCACAAGAGAGGAAGCGGCAGAGAGCGTTTTTCCTTTTTGGACTGGCACTCATAGTGCAGCTGGATATTGAAGGGATAAGGACATTCTTTCAGACATTTTTCCGGCTTCCTATATGGTGAGTGAAAAATCAAATCTACGATGACTACAATTGTTTGAGTTGTTTCATTAGGATTTATCTTAGCCCATGTTAAGGTTTTGTGGTTTATTTTGGCAGGATGTCTCAGGGATTTCTGGGCTCGAGTCTGTCTTCGACAGACCTGATGCTGTTTGCATTGTACATGTTTGTGATAGCACCAAACGGTCTGAGAAAAAGCCTGATAAAGCATCTTTTGTCTGATCCTACTGGTGCAACTATGCTAAGAACATATCTTACCTTTTAGAGTCCTGCTTGTAAACCTCAATCCTGTATAGAGCATATATATCTATAACACTTGAGTCCAATATCAATTACAAGTTTATGCATAATGCAATTATGCCATTATTTCAGTTTTGATGATTAAAGTGATAATTTATAGGGAAAAAAACTACACCAAAGTAGAATTTGAGTAGATAAACAGAACCTCATGAAAAGGATCATATAAATATAATTTCAACTTCAGTACAGACGCAAAATGTAACTTATAGGGGCTAACAAACACTCCCTATAACGTTCAAACAAATGATTCAAATCCTTCTAAATACTGTTCAAATATAAATCCCTCCATTTGTATTGTAAGGACTGCCCACATGGAAGTATACATAAGGGATTTTCCAGCAAAAAACATCAGTCCAGTCTGTGCCATGCACCACATTTACCTAGGAAGAATGCAGAAAAAAAAATGAGGGTCAGATAAACCAAGAAACTGAAATGCGATGAAAGAGGGGAAAAACACAGCCCAAAGGAGGTCTTTTTATAAAGATTAGCTTCCAAACTCAGTTATATTGATACATTCCCAAAACTTCATCACAGTAACCTACACTAGAACAGCATGAATGAGGCAATAACCAAACAAGCTTACCCGTGTCTACTAATCGTTAAGCATCTTTGGGACAATCCAAAAGATGTCCAAGAATGTTGAATCAGTAACAGCACAACTAATGCATGAAACTACAAGTCTACAACCTATACTTGTACGATCTATTCACATCTCCATCAAGAATCAACAAAAAACAGCTAAAAGAAACTGAAATGCTGTAAAAGAGAAGAAAATGGAGAAAAAAGAACTACACTATCTGACCTTTTGCAGACTGAAACAATATCAGCTTTTAGGCGATCACTTTCCAGAAACATATCACCACAGTTGTTGACATCAACAGTCTCCATCTCAAATTCATCCAGGCCTTGATACTCGTTCCATTCGAACCACATCTTGGCAATGCACTCTTTTCTGAAGCATGTCAGGTGATCTTCCTCCTCAGGAGAACCTGAAGCAACCAGCCTATAGGTGTACACTTTCCTCTCCTGTCCAGGTCTAAAAGCACGCCCAATCGCCTGGCGAGTGACTGAGGGGTTCAGATGTATATCCATGATTATGATCCGTGAGGCTCCCACGAGAGAGATCCCTTCTCCACAGGCTTTAATGGATCCGAAGAAAACTCTGGAATCTGGAGAAGTGTTAAAATTCTCCATCGCAGAGTCACGAATCTCTGCATCAGAGTCACCTGTGATCACAAAGATTTCCCTACCTACAATGTAATTCTTCAGCTTAACTGTTAGCCTCTCCAAGAATTTTAGAGGACCGAGATACTGGCTGAAAACCAGGAGTTTCTCGCCTGTTGATTCACACAGGCCGAGAAGGTTTAAGTAGAATTTTGCTTTTGCTCCTACCTCGTTCATATTCTCCAGCAGTAGTTCATCTATCTTTTCTGCGTCAATTTTACCATTGCCTCCAGATTGTTTTATGACTGAATTTAGGTGCGGATGCACATAAATTGAGCTGCCTTCTGCGATTATCTTGAACCTATTCTTGCATTGCTTTAGGACTTCAATGGCTTTCTTCTGTTTCTCTATAAGTTTCAGGAAGACAGTGAAATCGACCAATCCAGGTAATTCATCCAAAGAATCACCCTTATAGTAGTGAAGAACATTTCTGGTCATCTCCCTCATATCCTGTATGATGTGCACCTTCTTCCTACACTTTATGTCATCCAGGATCGTGTGCTCCACAGCCTCGAAGAAACCCTCATCAGTCCCTGTACTCCTTTTGCCAAAAGCTGTAACTTTGCTCATGATACGTGTCTTAATCGCTTTAGCTTCATCTGTTTTCAGAAAATTGTGGCGAACAAGATTCAGAACATTGAAGACCTCCTTCACATGATTCTGATATAGAGTGCCGGAGAGGACAACCTTTCTAGGGGTCATGACCTTTTGAAGAGAAGTCAGAGTTTCAGTATCATCATTTCTGGGAGTATGGCCTTCATCCAAGATAAGAATCGACGGTGTCTCCAGTAAAAACTCTTGACAACTTATGGTAGTATTGTTTCTCTCATTATCGCATACAATGACAGTAAACTGTTTGTAGCTCAGGAATAGAATGCTCCTCTCAGATCCCCATTTCCGCAAGATTTCAAGCTGCTGGTTTCTATTCTCTGCTTTAGCCGAGTAGAAATCATAAAGGGGCAGGTCTTCTATTTGCCATTTCTGGAATTCTTTCTTCCAAGTCGATAAGATGCCCCGGGGAAGCACAATCAGAGGTCTAGCAGATGGATATTTAGACATAAAGATCTGAAGAAAACTGATGATCATGAAAGTTTTCCCAGATCCTGGAGCATGCGCCATCACACAACCCCCGGGAATCCCATTCATCAAATTGCTTTTCAGAAACCTGATTCCCTCATACTGATGATCTTTCATCACCTTTTGATGCCGTGGATGAACAAATACCTCAACAGAAACATCATCCAATTCTGTACCATCACGCACCATGTTAGTCTGATTTGAGCCACTTTCATTGGTACGCTCATATTTGCTGTAAGTCCTTCCACTCCTTTTGCTCTACATAAGCAATAACAGTGACAACATGAATACCAATGACATGAATCATTCACATAATGTGCACGTGAAAATCCAAAAAAACATAAAATCACATTTGTTCTCTGCAATGGATCATAAAGCATGCAGTGAGGAAATTCAATTTATCCTGACACTAGGTGGCAGGTGCGAGAGAAAGATTGCAACTTGATGTGTCTATGCATTAATAAAGCACAAAAATAGTCAAATCCGTGCAGATATCCAATGCAATCTGTGTCACACTGTACCCTATATAATCATGCAAGGACAGGCAATTATCCAGATGTATATAGCAAAGCTACATGTTATTACTCTGCATGAAGAGACACCATGCTAGTACTAACACGTGCTAATCAGTAATCACAATGAAAACCGTATAAAAAAATTGAAAGTAAGATACGCAGCATAAGAAAACTAAGAATATTGAAGGTTGATCTTATTAATTACAAACCTTCCCAAAATGAAGCTCAATGATACTGCCAATTTCTTTCTCAATGAGTCCACAGACGCGGCAGACAGAACCGATGTCATCTTTCATGATGAATGAATGGTCACAATCTCGCTCAACTTCACGCTCAACATTGCCTGATATAGTAATCCCAAATGGATCCTATTCAACATCAGGGTAAACAATAACTATCAGGGAGATCTGAAATGAGATGACCTATATAGACCAACTAGTTACAGATAAATGAACTGAAATTTACTTGCTACTGAAGCTATTAGCCAGCTCTTCAATATTACTCCCATCCTTTTCAAACAGTACTTTTAGATCAAGCTACTCAAAAAGCATTTCAACAAATAGGTATAGCAAGAAAGAGGTTCGATTTATTCTATCTTCTCTTTTTCAACATAAATTTTGCTGGTTGATTAATTAGAGAGTTAAGATGATTGATTAACAGTTTAGAATGATCCAGATTAAGAGCATATCAAGTGAGTACCTCGTAGTCTGCTTTCGACTCCAAGTCTAACATGGCCCAATATTGACCCAGACCATCATTATCAGAATCATCATGCACTTCATCGTCTTCCACCCCAACATATTCTCCCCTGTCTCTCTCAATATCCAGAAGATTAGCTTCATTATCAGAAGTTGCATCTGTCTGTTCCTCGGCTCTCTCAATCCTGGACGTAGCCCCTTTGCTTTTCTTAACTTTAGAAACACTAGCTACACCATTGAAATTAGATTTACTATTTTCCTTGGCTTCTGCAATCCTGAGAGACTTCCTATTCCTTTTGTCTTTCTGCACATCTAAAATATTAGCTACGTCATCAGAAACATCAGGGTTGGCCTGCTCCTTGGCTCTCTCTTTCTTGGCCCTAATCCCTTTGTCTTTCTCAGCTGTAGAAACATTAGCTAAATCATTGAAACTAGAATTACTCTTGCCATTGGCGACCTCCATAGGGACAGACACTTTATCCCTTTCGTCTTTCTCAGCTATAGAGACAGCGGCTACATCATCAGAATTGGTACTAAAATTCTCCCTGGCTTCCCCAATCTTCTCATCAGACTCTTCTAGTATGCTCCTTCGGTGTTCAGGGACATCATCAGAATTGGTTCTAAAATTCTCCCTGGCTTCCCCAACCTTGTCACCTAACTCTTCTAAAATGCTCCTTTGGTGTTCATCATAGTCATCAGAATTGGTTCTAACATTCTCCTTGGCTTCCTCAATCTTCTCATCAGACTCTTCTAAAATGCTCCTTTGTTGTTCAGCATAGCCTTGACTCTACAGTTTAGAAATGATAGCATTTAGAAATTTAGGTGAAGGATAAGAGACTAGTGGAATATTAAGTTCAGATGTAAAAATAATAATTGACAGTTAAAGTAATTACATGAAAGGAATTCATTCTTAGGATACAAGTGAAAGCATTTTTAGAGAAAGGTGTCAATTCATTCTTATTTCTTAGGCATAATGAGAACCTGATAATCAGCATGTAAGCCTTCATATATAACAACATTTTCTTGAAGCTTTCCTTAACACAGTACAAGTTGATAGTCTTATCTTTAAACATAACAACTCTCTTACCTTGGCCAATGTAGATTCCATGTTCGGATATGCTTCTGCAAGATCAGCGGTCTTGCTCGTCTCAGCAGTCAAATCAATAAAGACGGTAGGCTGTGACATGTCTTGAGATTCCCCAATCTTCTCATCAGACTCTTCTAAAATGTTCCTTTGGTGTTCAGCTACATAATCAGAATTGGTTCTAACATTCTCCTTGGCTTCCCCAATCTTGTCATCAGACTCTTCCAAAATGCTCCTTTGTTGTTCAGCATAGCCTTGACTCTACAGTGTGGAAATGATAACATTTAGAAATTAAGGTGAAGGATCGGAGACTAGTGGAATATTAAGTTCAGATGTGGAAAAAAATGACAGTAAAAGTAACATGAAAGGTGTGAATTTATTCTTAGGAGACTAGTGCAAGCATTTTTAAAGAAAAGTGTGAATTCATTCTTAGGCATAATCAGGACCTAATAATCAGCATGTAAGCCTTCATATGTAACAACATTTTTCTTGAAGCTTTCCTTAACACAGTGCAAGTAAATAGCTAGTATATAAACCTAAAAACTCTCCTACCTTGGCCAATGTAGATTCCACATTTGGATTTGCTTCTGCAAGATCAGCAGTCTTTCTCGTCTCAGCAGTCAGATCAATAAAGGTAGTAGGCTGTGACTTGTCTTGAGATTCATCATCATCCTCCAAGTTAATGATCTCGGGGATTCTAAAACTAGACATCGATTTCATGGCTTCTAACCTTTTCCTTCGAGATGATAGCTCCTTTATGGCTTTGGTCAGGCTTCCATGTTTGCCTCCAGTAGGGCTTTTTTCAGCATCCAGGACCCTGCTTTCATCCATATCCTTTGTTGTGGAATAGATATCCACAATATCCTCTATCATACGCTTCTTTGAAACTTGGTTGCCTTGGAAAATACTGACAGAAGATGACTCTGTCCAACCGGCAAGTTTGGGAGAGAGCACCTGACTCTTCAATACAGAGTCACAACACACATTTCCACCATCGTCTTTACTCCTCTTCAGATATTTGGATTCTGAATTAGCTCCAAGATCAGCACCATCTGGGAAATTTTAACAGATAATTACTCACACCAGCATATTCTTGAACAGGTTGAAACAATAACAGTAAGCATGCTGAGAAAAATGAAAAATGGAAGCTTCAAGTTTGATTGTATTGTAAAATGCTGTCTATGCATCTAAAGATAAACACAGTAGTGTTTATACTGTGAGAGTCCCATACGACACATGTTAAATAAGCCAGAGATGACAGCATAACTTTCAGGCTTTTAACAATTTTCACATTACAAAACTTGCTACTAGCACAATATTAGTCTATGAAGAGAAGCCTCAAGTCTGGCTGACACAGCCTCCATAGCATATTTTCTGGACCTAGTAAAGGACATACAAGAAACAAAGTAGCACAAAATTTCGCTTTATGATGATGCATCTCCCACCCTATTCTAAACTATAGAGGCAATGTGGTGCTAAATCTTAATCCTCTGATCCCATTTAAAAATATGTAATTGCAAGCTACTATATAAAAGACCACATATTTGCAGGTATTATCACAATAACTCAATCAAACAAACATAAACACACATACACAACATCAAACTGCGAGCCTTGATACCAACACAGTTGCGGCCCTTTAAGATTAGACCCAATATATGAAAATAAAAGGACCAATTCCCTGAAAATTTCACTAATTAATCAGCATATATACCTTTCACCCTTGTAAACTATAGAGTGAAAAAGGCGCTAAGCATAGATCCTGCATGTATCATTTATTCATCCCAATGAAATCAAACACAACAACACACACACAAACAAACACACACACACACACACACAAACCTGAGGTTCTGGGCCGTTTTGGAGCAGAGGTAAGGGTAGAACTGCTCGATGAATCCCAACACACTGACCGGGCTGACGTCATTACAACTGGAGTAATCTGAAAAACAAAAACAACAAAAAGAAGTGGATCTATCAAAATAATGAGCAAAACCCAAGATTTTCACTCTAATTCATCATTTTCAAATATCAGAGCAGCAAAACAGAGAACATGAGTTATCGCCCTAATCTAGCTGATTAAACCAAAAAATGGAATCAATAAAATCCCAGAAAAAAAGGGGAAATGCATGCATGTTGCTACAGATACTCACTGGTGACTAGTGAATGATAACTCCAAAAAAGGGCTTTCTTGATCCTGAGCTGAAAAAGGTCTGGCCTTTGGAGTGAAACCGAGCCCCAATGGCAGCCCCTTTTGAAAAACACAAGCAACAGGCGCTTTGGTGTGAAGATTAAACGATCCTGCTCATTCTATATCAGCAAATCAGAGCAGAGAGCTCCTGGAAGCAGTAAAAATGACGACTTTTTCACCAGAGGCTGGTCTTCAATGGAGCTCTGAAGAACACATAATGATGGTTCTGTGTGTGCAACAAGAAAAGGAGTGTGTGATGGTACAGGTGAGGTGACAGAGGGAGAGAATGGAAAGTGTGGAGACGTTTGATTATGGAGAGAGAAACGTTGGAAAGAGTGTTTGTCCTTTTCTTCCCTCGTTTTACAGTAAAAAAAACTCATTATTTTCTTTCATAACAAGGGTCCCTATTTCTTCATTTGGATAAAAAAGTATAAAAGATTAAAGATAAATTTGCCAAAATGGGTTGTTATTGTTTTTATTGGGGGACTTCATGTTCGGTGATTTATGTATGCATTATTACAATCTAAATTGAGATTTTGAAAATTCAAACACATAGTGAAAGGAATCTTTTCCTTTGATGTGATGTTTATGTGTTCAACCAAGTTACCACACACTTTAACTCTGTTTTATTTTTATTTTACATATTTTAATTCTTTTAATAGTAGTTACGAGTGATCAAGATTACTTTTTGTTTTTATTGGCATGAACTTCATATTTAGTGAATTTTATGCCTTATTATTGTGTTATTATTATTACTACTACAATTTGAATTGATATTTTCGTCACGATAATAGTTCATCTGTCCCATGATTTTCAGCACACTTATTTTTGATATTGTTTTTATCGAACTTTGACTATATATTTGAATAGATATATAAGCATCAATATTATGTTATATGTAATATCATTAGATTGATCTCAACACATAACCTATAAATGTCAAATTTTTGTTGACTAGCAATATGCGTAAATAATTCTTTTTGGTCAAACGCATGTGTTGGAATATGTGAAAAAGATTTTGTGCAGATTGAGTTGGGATTGAGGAAGTATCATATCAGTGTCAAAGGAATCATATTCGTTGATGATGTGTATATATTCAACCAAAATAATCAAATGTTTTATCTCTTTTATATTTTGTAACATATTTTCAATTAGATATAATATTATTATAGTATTAATAATACACAATTAAATTCTAAGATACCATATATTTTAGTAACTTTGATATAACAAGAAAGAAGCTATAAATTAAAATTTATAAAATATATCTAATTAATCAAATATCTTAATAGCATTAACATATAATTATAATTCGTGAGATATAGTTAATTTCGCCCGTTTATTTATATAGTTTATACAATTTTATATATTATTTAACTCATAAAAAATGTCTAAAGGGTCCTTGTTTATCTTAGACTAAACATTTATTCTTCATTTAACCATTTTCTCTTAAGGAAAAATATATTAAAGTCCAACACAAAAATACAAACATCATAACCACATGCCAACAAAACTATGAAATTACCCAATAACATGATTCAAATTGACAGTTTTATATAAATGAGAGAAGAATGCGTGTATCGTAAATTTACACACCAATCTACCATCTTAAGACCACACATGATTCACAAATCCATGACTCTATCCTAATGTAAAACCTTGCCCAAAAGAACAAAAACAAGTTTAAGTTTTAGAACTGCCACAAATCCAAAGACAAAACAACAAAGAAATACAATGCGAAGAGGTGTATCACTTCTCCCTTGGATTGAAAGAAAGCGTAAACTACTCAGCATCATCGTTGGTGATCAAAGTCCAACGAGAAGTCATAACCAGGCTATTGAGCAGTTGAACCACATTAGTAGAGTCGTCGAGGTAATATGTAGCCTTGCTCGGCTTTCGGCCGACAGTGCAAGCAAATACCCGATGAGCTTTAGGGACGAATGAGACTTTATTTGAGTTCTGCATGACCTCAAACATGTCTTCATCTGACTCATCATCTCCAACGCAAAATAAAAAGTCAGCAGTGTTCCCCTCGCGCGCCATCTGAGAAAGAATCTTCTTTGCGACCCATCCTTTGGTCACACCCTACACATAGCATAATTATTTGAGTGAAAACATGGTTTATTGAAATCCAACTTAAACAATAATACAACTTTTTAGACTAGTTTTTGTTCAATTCAAATCAGTGAGAAAGTGGGGTCTTACATGTGGCTTGACTTCAACGATGTGTTGGCCACGCTTCACGACTACAGGTTCATTGGCAAGCACGTTTTCCAGATGATCTAACAACTCTTTGGCCTGGCATGTTCCGAAGTCATTACCGGCTCCTCCATGATTCCACACCAGAGCACTCTCTTTTATTTCTATGAAGGACCCATCGGTTGTTTCGGTATACTGCATCATAATCGGCTCCACAATTGTCTTCCAGTCCATATTAGCTTGAAGGGATTCCCATTCAGATTTTTTATTCCACCTGTATATTAAGAAGGAGCATTATGTAACTCGGAAATAAATAACAAAATGCATATGTAACACAAAAATTAGTACCTCAGAAAATAACCATGTTCAGCAGCTATGCCAAGATTCTCACATGGTGCAAGCCATTTACCAAGTGAATCCTTACTTCTTCCACTAACAACGAAGACAGTATTCTTAGGGTCACTGCTAAGGGCATCTAGGATAGCAATGACACAAGAGTTAGGAGCTTCTCTCATAGGAGACTCGGGAACAATCGTACCATCATAGTCCAACAATATAGCTCTCTTACTGCTTGTTGCATATGCTGAAGCAATATGCTCAACCTCCAGCCTTTTAAAATTCTGGTCAAGTGAAAGGACTCTGAACTTAAGCCCCAACCCCATTCCCCAGCTGCGTTTAAGCTGATGGTCCTCGCATGCCCTCTCCAAATCCCGCAAGAAGCTGCGAGCCCAGTAAGAAACATCATGGCTGCTCACATATTTGTAATGCTTCTCATGACGAGACTGTTTGTCATCATCACACATACTAAGTGCATTAGCCAAAGCACATGCTACTTGTTGAATATTCCAAGGATTTACTCGGATAGCTCCACTAAGTGATGGTGAACAACCTACGAATTCAGACACAACCAGCGTGCTAGACTTAACAGGTTCCTCTTCAACATCCTTCGAAGTAGAAGGAGAGTTCTCCCTACAAACCACATAGTTGTATGGAACTAGGTTCATACCATCTCTAACCGCATTAACAATGCAGCAATCAGCTGTGGCATAATAGGCACATTTCTCAGCATGATCAACGAAACGGTTAATCAAAACTATTGGCTTGTAGCTGTCATTGCCAAAGTCTTCATTGATCCTGTTAACGATTGAATACATCTCACTCTTGGTATCACTAATATCTTTTCCCGAGGCCCTAGCAGGATTCACTATCTGAATAAGAACTGTTTCCCCCTTTATTGGCTCATTCTCCAGAAACTTCTCAAATGCAAGTAGTTTCAGGTCGATGCCTTTAAAAATATCCAGATCATCAACACCAACAAATATCTTTTTCCCCTTGAACTCATTTTGTATCTCCCTCACCTTTTCGGCTGTAGAAGGAAGGCTCAAAACATTTTCTATTCCCTCGATATGAATACCCACTGGCAATATCTTAATATACACAGTTCGACCAAAGTAGTCGAGCCCAATGTGACCTTGGTTAGATTGATACTCTATCCCCAAAATTCTACCACAACATGAAAGAAAATGTCGGGCATAGTCAAAAGTATGAAATCCTATCACATCTGAATTGAGCAAACCTCTTAGAATTTCCTCTCTGACATGCAATGTTCGGTATATCTCGGAGGAAGGGAATGGACTGTGGAGGAAAAATCCAAGTTTCAATTTATGATACTTTTCCCTCAAAAGTGTCGGAACAATCATTAAATGATAATCATGAATCCAGACAAGATCTTCCTCAGGATTGACAACTTCCACAACTTTCCTAGCAAATATATTGTTTGCAGCGACATAAGCATTCCAACAATCGCTGTTAAATAGCTCTCCATTATTGGGGCACACCGGAAGCATGTAATGAAAAACAGGCCAAAGGTAGTGCTTGCAGAATCCCTGATAAAACTTATCATTCACATCTGGTGGTATAAAGGTTGGCACACATGAGAAATCTTTCAGAAGTGTTTCCGCAACTTCTTCTTCTTCACTTGGATCAATTTTGGCCTCCAGTGAACCAATATACAAAACTCCCGTATCAGGTGAACAACCATCTTTTATATGCAGATATATTGAATCCTCAACATAGCTAAAGCACCATTTACCAGTTTCATTATCCTTGTGTGTCTTCAAGGGAAGCATGTTTGTCAAAACGATAATTCTGCGTTGATACATAGATCCGGTATCCGAGCCTCCATCATTGAGATTATCATCACATGCTTTGTTGGGAAAAGCCATCGGTCTTGAAAGAAGCCGCTGAGTTTGATAAATGATCTGATACAAGTAAAGCAAAGTTAATTAAAGAAAATTGATATTTAATTAAAGAAAATTGATGAGACTGTTAAGGTAAAATGTATTGATGACATGCAATGACTTCATGGAAATATACCACACAAAGACCTACAAGTTTAAGTTTCTTAAGATAAAAGTAAAAAAATGGAAAATCTTTTATTTTAGAAAATGAACATTAAAAAAAATCTATAAAGACATGCCTAATAGAGAGTTGATTCAGCAAATCGTACAGAACCTTCTACACATACCACATATCTAACATGACACACATGTGTTGATGAATGACCACACAAATAAAACTTAGAAATAACGAGCCTAATCCTACTAACCAGACATGAACATGTAAATATTCAGCAAATCATTCAATTTTTTAAAACTTAAATCGCGTTTTGAAATTAAATAGATCTAGTCATACAAATTTCATAAGGAAAACTCTGAAATCATATACAAGAATAGGGACATTTAAACGCTTTATTAATTATATTGTACATAACCTTCCACATGAACTACATACCAATCGCGAAAACAAATTACCTCAAAAATATAAATAAAGACACTAGCAACAACAAACCAACATCACAAAAGGACGCTTGAAGTTGTATCCAAATCAGATTTCTCACCCCTCAATTCAGTTGTATCCAAATCATCCAAATCGATCCTGAAAATTTTAAAAAATACAACACAAATCAGTATAACATGATGAACCAACATTCAAACCTAACTCCAATAAACTCGCAAACCCCTCGTCCATTCTCAAATCCAACAACTAACAACAGAACATGAACACATCATTCATAATTCATCAATTGAAATTTTAATTTTGTGGTTCACCAAATGAAACACATGGCACAACATTCACCGCATATAAAAACACACTCTCAAACATTTTAGTTGAACTAGATGAGCATTCATGAAAAGTGGAACATAGAAAGCAAAGCTACAAAATTAAGTTAGCACAATCGGCTATACTACCTTGTGCTACCTATATTCTATTGTCCCAGACAACGTTGTTGTCTCAAATAGTTGGAGATATCTTCGATGTCGAACTATCAAATTTAAACTGGAAAAGGAACTAAACTATGATAGTGATTGCAGAAAGGGAAGAGATATATATACTGTTTAAAAATGAGGGATTGGTGCCTCTGCATTCAAGTAAAAATAATTATACACAACCATAATTTGATAGTTGACTAATTTACTTGCCGACCAATTGACTTTATTAGATAAGCCATATGTATTCAAAGTCAAATTTGATTAGTTGCATACAATAAAAATAATTATATACAACCTTAATTTGGCACGTGGTCAATTTACTTGCCGGCCAAAATGACTTTAGTAAGTAAGTTGTACTTAGTCAAAGTCAAAATCATAACTTACCCACTTAATCATGTAGTTACATGCAATAAAAATAATTATCTTCTTGATATCAATCTTTTTAATGTATCCTTACAAGTAAAAGTAATAAAAGTAAATCTTTAAAAATAAATAAAAGTAACTTATTTCCATCTATTTACGGGAAAATGACAATCAAAATTATTTTAGTGTTGAATTTTTATTTAAAACAATATAATATAAATTGAGAAAATATGACACAATTACTATTGGTTAATTCACGTATATCATTGAGAAAATTGAGAAAATATGACACAATTACTATTGGTTAATTCACGTATATCATTGAGAAAATTGGCCATCAAAAATGAAGGAAACAAATTAAATTGAGAAAATATGACACAATTACTATTGGTTAATTCACGTATATCATGATCAATAAAATTCACAAGCCCACCCTCTTCGTGTACATCTGTAATTGTACATATATTTCCAACATGCTGGCTCTTCTCGACAGCTTATTCCATGTGTAAAGACATCGAAACTCTTCGAAGAGCTTGAAATCGTTCTAATCACTCTGCAAAACCATGGAGTGGGGAGAACATCAGAGTGTACATATGTTCAAACAATTTCAGAAGATTTCATGGAAACACTATAGTAGATTTTAAGGATCAATCATCTTTTCCGGGTCAACACCAAATCGCCCGTGAGACTGCTTGCGCTGCCGGCGAGATCGACGTCTTCAAATTACACAAGTAATAGATACAACGGCCAATCGGATATCTCGAGTGAGGGGTTTTCCAATAAAACATTTGATTATGATTCTCAGTTTAAATTATACTTTTCTGGCAGTCTGTGGTGTTATTTGTCACCGGGGGAACAGAAAGATTAATATTTGGGGTGTATATAAAAAAGAAGGAAAAGGAGAGCATAATTAAATCGGGGAAGAGGAAGAAGGATTTAAACCGGCTAAAAATGAGAAAAAGGAAAATGATAAATAAGAGTCATTTAAATAATTCATTTGCCACTGCCGCACGAAAAAGTTTCTCGATCAACAAGTTTTACACGGTTATCTTCTCATATTTGACGCAGTTTTGCTATGGCAAATTAATTTTTGGGCTGATTTTGAAGCTTATTTAGCCAATATTATTCCAATTCCAGTTACAATCTTCACTAATGCAGACTATTATCTACGTGATGGAAGACCCACCATGTGATTATTCATTAGAAAGAAGGTGTTTTGCCATCATTCTTGTTACCCGAAAAGGTACCTTAACGTATTTATTTTCAACAATATTATTATGATGTTTTATTGAATTGACTTTTTTTGAAACTTTTTCATATTCTGATGTAGAATCGGAAGTGTTGGATGACAGGAATGAGACGGCTGCTACGGTAGAGAGTGATATAAGCTGTAACCAAACTGATTGTGGATACTGAAGAAACACCTTTTGTGGGAAAAATATTTGAATCAATGAAAGCTACTAGAGATTGTTATGAGAAATATGGAGAGAACAAAGGGTTTGAAGCAGTTACAAAATCTACTAAACTAAAAGTACTAGGAATGAATACAAAGATCCCACATCAGCTATTTTTGCTTGTTCTCTCTATGGGAAGTATGGTAAAAAAGTTGATGAGAATATGCCAGTAGAAAAAAGACGTCCAAACACTTCAACAGCGAGATGGGAATGAAAGGCTAGTATGTCAGTTCTTCTCAATTTCGATAAACAAGTGTGGGTGGTTCGAAAGTTTAATGATGTTCACAACCATGACCTTGTGCCAACTCCAAATAGAATGATTTTGAAATCGAGTCGGACTAACATATCTGGAGGAGCAAAAGCTATGGTTGAGTTGTTTAGTAAAGAAAATCTGCTTGTAAACAAAGTAAATTATGTCCATGGAAGAGCTACGATGGGATTCATTGGTCGAGATGGTTGGAATCATCTACGTGATGTACACCAAAAGTTAGATGTTGGAGATACTCAATGGTTGTCCATGTACTTTCAGAAAAGACAAGCTGAGAATCCTCAGTTTTACTATAACATTCAACTTGATATAGAAGGAAGAGCTGTTAATTTATTTTGGGTTGTTGCAAGGTCAAGATTGTCGTATCAACAAATTGGAGATTCCGTAACATTTGATACCACCTCCAAAACCAACAAGTATAATTTACCTTTCGCTCCTTTCTCAGGAGTGAATTACCATGGTCAGACTATACTGTTTGGATGGGGATTGTTGCAAGATTTTTCAATTCTGAAATAGCCACAAAAAACTTTTCTCTAACTCATCTTGCAACAATCGCCATCCAAACAGTATAGTCTGACCATGGTGATTCACTCCTGAGAAAGGAGCGAAAGGTAATTTATACTTGTTGGTTTTGGAGGTGGTATCACATGTCACAGAATCTCCAATTTGTTGATACGACAATCTTGACCTTGCATTGACCCAAAATAAATTAACAACTCTTCCTTCTATATCAAGTTGAATGTTCTAGTAAAACTAAGGATTCTCAGCTTGTCTTTTCTGAAAGTACATGGACAACCATTGAGTATCTCTAACATCTAACTTTTGGTGTACATCACGTAGATGATTCCAACAATCTCGACCAATGAATCCCATCGTAGCTCTTCCATGGACAGAATTTACTTTGTTTACAAGCATATTTTCTTTACTAAACAACTCAACCATAGATTTTGCTTCTCCAGACATGTTAGTCCGACTCGTGTTCAAAAGCATTCTTTTTGGAGGTGGTACATGGTCATGCTGTGAACATCATTAAACTTTTGAACCACCCACACTTGTTTATCAATTTTAAGAAGAACCGACATACTAGCCTTGCATTCCCATCTCACTGTTGAAGTGTTTGGACGTCTTTTTTCTACTGGCACATTCTCATCAACTTTTTTGACCATACTCCCTGTGGTGAGAACAAGCAAAAATAACTGATGTGGGATCTTTGTATTTAAACCTAGTACTTTTAGTATAATTTGTAACTACTTCAAACCCTTTGTTCTCTTCGTATATCTCATAACAATCTCTAGCGGCTTTCATTGATTCAAATATTTTCCCCACAAAAGGTGTTTCTTCAGTATCCGCAATCAGCTTGGTTGGGGTTCTACAACTTAAAAAGGTTAATTCAATAAAACATCATATAATATTGTTGAAATTAAATACGTTAAGATGCCTTTTCGGGTAACAAGAATGATGGAAAAACACCTTCTTCTAATGAAACACGTGGTGGGTCTTCCATCACGTAGATAATAGTCCGCACTAGTGAAGATTGTAACTGGAATGGGAATAATATTGGTTAATAGCTTCAAAATCAGTCCAAAAATTAATTTTCCGTAGTAAAACTACGTCAAATATGAGAAGATAACCGTGTAAAACTTGCTAATCGAGAAACTTTTTCGTGCAGTAGTGAATATTTGCAGGGTTTTGGAAATTATTAGAGTCAAAGAAGTTAATAAGAAAAGAAAATAATAAAAAGAATAAATGGCCAAGATTGGATCAAATAAAGGGATAGGACTTGGAGTGAAAACGGAGTGCAAAGAAGGGAGTGTCTTGAGGGATCAAGAGGCTCCTTTATTTTTACTCAAATATTTACTCCAATTCCTGACCTTTAGATTAGATTTCATCTAATGGTCGACATTAAATATATTTTTAATCCATTAATGTTCATTAATTTAAGAGTTGGTCTCTTGAGTGATGGTCACTATATAGTGACGAAAGACTATATTGTAATATGGAAGGAAGGAGGTCCTTATTTGCAATTTTGACAAAAATGCACTATTCACTCACGGGCACTGTTCACACGGGCACTGTTCACTCTGTCTAAAAAACAAGCATTTTAGTCTAAAAACAGACGTTAGCAAACAAATCCACACAGTCTAAAAAACAAACATTTTATTCTAAAAAACAACCCGTTAAGCGTGAAATACAAGCATGTTCTAAAAAACTATTCTTTTTTGCTTCAAAATACATGAATTCTAAAAAGCAACCTGTTAATTGTGAAATGCAAGCATTCTCTAAAAAAACTACCTGTTAAGTGTGAAATGCAAGCATGTTCTAAAAAACAACCTGTTTGGTCTAAAAAACAAGCATTCAAGTGTGAAATTCAAGCATGCTGAATGCAATTTGCATAAATTGCAAAAATAAAAAACCACGCGCGTGAATGCAATTTGCATAAATTGCAGAAAAACCCCGTCCCAAACTTCTTTGCATATAAACCCCGTTACTGTATAGTGACCGTCACTTCCAAGACTAACTATTAATTTAATTCCCAAAATTTATTTTCCTTTTTAATCTTCATCTTCTCCGCATCATAGTCTTACCGGGAACGAATCAACGTCTAGTGAATCAAAAATTATATTTGAGTCGATACCAAGATTATAAAACAAAACCCTAGGATATCTATAGTAATTTCCCACTCAAAACCCTATAGGATGATTTATCACGGTTTTTGTATATCTTTTGATTTTCGGTTGCTCAAAAGTGAAACGAAATTTTGTCATATTTATGTTGGAATATAACTTTCCAGCAAGAAGTTTTTGGCTTTGGTTATTCACCAAGGTCATCAGATTTACCCTTGCCCGCTGTCATTTTTTTTTATTTTCTTTCGTCTTTCTTGATTATTACTGGCAGACGGTGGCGACGGTGGCATAGGGTTTTGATAGATGAGAGTCCAGTCAAAAGTTTCAATAGTATCTTGACGTGAAGGACGCACTCTGGGATTTGATGCGGAGGAGATGAAGATTACAAAGTAAAAGTAATTTTGGGAATTAGGAATTAAATTAATTGATTACTAATGGTCTAAAAATAGATTTAATTTTGACCATTAGATGAAATATTTCGGGAGTCTCTTGATCCCTTCCCTTATATGAATAATAATAACATTTATGATATATTTTTGGATTCTTCTTAACATGTATTTCTTTAATATCAAAATTGAATTTTTTATCAATATTTAAAACAATATTATTGATGATCAAACTTTCCGTTAAATAGTTTTTTTGAGCAACCGTGCCAAGGCTATAGGACCAGAGATAGTATATAGAATAATATCGTGTTTTTGTATTTCATATTTTAGTAATGTAATTTTTTATAAGTTAGATGTCAAATGAAAAGGTGTTTACTATATGCTGGTCTAGTTTACTTCAGCAGGTCCAATGGAAGTGGGAAAATACCATAATTACCCTTCATTCATTTATTAGTTTTTACAAATATATTTCTAAAATCCTAACATTGAATGCATAAACCCGTCTATGTTATGATTTAACACGTGTCCAAATTATAAATTATTTTTTTCGTGAAATATAATACATCTTTAAGAGAGACATTATTGTCATTTTAAATTTAATTTGGACCTGCAGAAGTAAAGTGGACCTGCATTTAGAACCACCCAATGAAAATTACACACTACTATTTTGTGAACAAACGCAATAAGTTACTTTTCAAACTACTTCTATATTAGTTTAATCTGCAAGGTTGACTTTTTACACCATCCAACACACATTTTTGACCAATAATATTTTTATTTACTTTTATTATCGAAAAATAAAAAATTGATATTTGAATATTTTATATGAGTCGGTCTCTGGAGTGACCGTCTATATTATAGCATAATATAGACCAAGGACTAAATTAAAATAAGGAAGGAAGGAGGTCCTTATTTGCAAAATTTGGGAAAGGTACTATTAATGGCATTGTTCACGGCACTGTTCACACGGACTATTGACGGCACTATTCACGCGGACTATTCACGGCACTGTTCACGCAAAGAATATGTACTCAAATCAGTTAATATAATTTCTGCATTTTAAACACTTGTAAACACAAAAGAATTCAGGTTAGAAAGACAAGTTTCCATATTATAAACATCAGATTTTAGGTACATAAAAATTAGGGTGTTTAGGTTAAATAATGTTGTGTTAAGTATACTCAAGTTTCACCAAAGTTTTCAGCCTAAAAATTCACAATCGTCACAGTTTTCAACTTAAACAATCAAGTTTCACAAAAACCACAGTTTTCAGGCTAAAAAATCAAGTTTCTACAATCACTCTAGTTTTCAGCCTAAATAATTAAGTTTTCACAATCTTCACAGTTTTCTCAATAAATAATCAAGTTTTGCAACCACCAAACTTTTCAACCTAAACAATCAAGTTTTACAAACACCACCGTTTTCAGTCTAAAAAATATAGTTTCTACAATCACTGTAGTTTTCAACCTTAATAACCAAGTTTTCACAATCACAGTTTTCACATTAAAAAATCAAGTTTTACAAACACCACAGTTTTCACAATAAATAATCAAGTTTCAACACAAATCAAGAAGCCTAATTTTCAAGTTAAACACATAAAATTTCATATGCAGACAAAAACCACATTAAACAGTCTAGTTTTCAAGCTAAACACATAAATTTGATAACAAGACAGAATCCACATTAAAAAGTCCAGTTTCCAACATAAACACATAAAATTTTAAAAGCAGAAATACATCACATTAAACAGTCTAGTTTTCATAGTAAAACACATAAAATTCATGGAAGAAATTTGCAGAGCAGTCACAAAGTACAAAAAAACAACAAAAAAGGGGGAAACCACAGCGAACAGAAAGTATCACCTTGCTTCAAACCGGCCGAAAGACAATCGAACACCAGAACCGAAACCAGAAACCGCCGCGAGGGAGTCCACATGGCCACGCAACCTCCACCACCACAGCACACCGAAACTCATCCCCAATCCAATCCTCTCCGCCGCCGTTCCTCCGACGCCGCGGCGATCAATCACATGAAACTGTAACCCCAATCCAATCCTCTCCGCTATGCCGACTGGCTTCCGGAGCCGAGCTCCGACACCGACATATTCACCCGCGCCAAATCGACCTTCTTCTCCACGCGCCGCCCTTGGGCGGAGCTCGTCTCTCACCCGTCCTCCTACTCGCTCCCGCACCCCCTCCGAGATGTGGTTTTCCGGCTGAGGCACAATCTCAACTACTTCCGCGTAAATTACACCTACATCGTCCTCTTTGTGATCTTCGTCAGCCTGCTCTGGCACTCGACCTCGCTGGTGGTGTTCCTGATCGTGTTCGTCGCGTGGTGGTGGCTGTTCTTCAGCCGCGAGGAGCCGATTGTGGCGTTCAATCGGATGGTGGATGACCGTTTCGTGCTGGTGTTTCTCGCCGCCGTGACGGGGGTGTGCTTGGTGCTGACGAGGGGAGTGTGGGTGAACATGCTGGTGGCGGGATTGACCGGAATCGTGGTGGTGATGCTGCACGCTGCGTTAAGGGTGACGGAGGATCTGTTTTTGGATGAGGATGAGGCGGCAGAAGGGGGATTGGTTTCCGTCGTGAGAAATCCTTCCGGTGTATATATATTTATGGAGGAGGGTCTGTGATGCAATTTCCCTATATTGCTAAAAAGGACCCATGTAAATATTAATTGCAAAAGAGGAGCCGCCTTTCCTATTTAAATTGCAGAAATAGGCCGTCTACATTATAGCTATAGTATAGACGGTCTATTCCAAGACTAATATATTTTATATTGTGATTAATCTAAAAATATCAAATATATAATATTAATGATTGTATATTTATTTAAATATATGTCAAAATTTAATAATAAATCTTTAGAGTGCGGATGAAGATGAGACGGAGGATGTATTTAAAATTATAATTCATCCCTCTAAGACTCATATTTAACTAGAATTGACATGCGTTCTTTCCATAAAAATATAATAAAACATATTGGTATATGAGCCTTAGAAAAAATTATTTGGTATTTTCATATTTATGTGCACGTAACATGCATGTAAATTCCGCTGATTTTGAGAAAATTAATCAATATATTTTAACATTTATTTGTTGTAAATTTGTATCAATATAAAATTACAATGATTGCATGTTGAATTCAACGCAAAATCTCTTGAAAGTCCAACTTTTCTAATCGATGTGCTATGGAATTACCACTATACATTCAAGGTCAAACACTATATTTTCTTATTATAAAACTTTTTTTAATCATAACCGACATTAGAAGTGGAGTTATATTTATTAGGCTCATCACATCTTTAAAATACCTCAATAGGGTCATTTTTAAATTAAAGTCTATACAATGTTCTAAAATGTTAAGTAAAAAAGAAACACTTTGTAATAAAATAACTTTTACCTAAACCTATGTCAACTCCCACAATCATGGTAGAGATCGTAAAGTAAAATCCAAATCTGCTGATGTGAGGGCTCACTAATTGCAAGTGTGTTAGGGATTACAATGCGAAATCCAAATCTGCCGACGAGAACGGGATTCGACAAAAGCTATTACTCTGAGTGAATAACAACATGTAGAGTTTCGATGAAAGGCCAAAGTCTTCCCAAAATCCTTAGCTCCAGTCATCTTCTGCATTCTAGGAGATAAATACCATTAACCAGTTCGTGTCTCCATGTGAAGATTGTATAAAGTTGGTGTTGCAGCAGTATCAAAAGTCTGAGTTGATTGCTGAAGAGTTGAAACAAAACTTGCTTCCTCCAGTTTGCAGCAGTCTTATCATAAATCCTTGTTCAAGTTTGCAGCAATCTCCATCCTTCAAAACCGTCATCTGTATTGAAAAGCTCCATTTCATGTCATCCTTGAACAACTTGAAACAATTATTTGTGACCTGCACATTCAAAAGGAAACAACAGTATTCAATTTCATAGAAAATTTTCAATTTCAACCAGACCCTCAATATGCCTTGGCAATGATGAGTGATTAAATAGATGGTTTCATTTGATTCACAAGTCAATTTGGCCAATCCATCATTTGCTTCCCTGGGTGAATGAGAGAGAGTGAGAGAGACATAAATTTCACCTGTTAAATCCTAGATGTTTCTGGTGATATTTGTTAGCCTTCATGGGACTCTAAACTCTTTCTACACCAGTTTTAATAATACAATTGAATCAATTTTCACTTGCACCCTTCGATGGTCGTGAAAAGAAGATGTATCCAGTCCCATGGCTAAACCTATTGTCTCGGCCTCAAGACTATCTTGTACCTGCGAAATCTACGCCTTTGCATTTTTTTGTAATTAAAATCCACCATGGGTTGGAAAAGTTTATTAACTTCCCCAAACCTATAAATGACCATAAAAGGACTCGAGATCAAAATCAGTTACACATGTTACATCACCAAGAGAGCTAACTATAGGTAGCAAAAATAGTACACAACATGTTTGTTGTTTGTACAATGCAATTAGTCTCCAGCTTATCACAACCCCCTTCTAACCACCGGGCATGTTAGTTATCATTATACAAGCAACAAATATGCCAAATGGTGGAGATTGGGGGTGAAAAGTAGCAAAAAAAAAAAAAAACTAGCAACTGAGAGCAAAAATCAAGTATGCACCATCATCTTAGTCTCCAAGTACTCTTGGAAGTCCATTTGAGTACTTATGTTTTGAGCAGTGATCCCATTGGACTCTCCTTCCAGTGTCTTCTGTTATGTGCATTTGCATATAACATCCTCTAATAAGAGTTTTTGACCACAATATCAGCACCGCTCTTTTCATTTCTCAATAAATATCCATCAGTATTTAGTTTATCACTCTAGATTCAGGAACTTTTCATTTAATAATTCTTATCATAACACTTTTTATCTTAAGATAACCATACAGTAAAGCATGTTTTTAATGTAAAGAATCAATAAAATTTGTATAATATTTAAGTACAAAATATACAGTTCAAATTTAAATATAAAAGGTTTAAGTTAAACATTTATAGACTTTCTAAAAAGACCAAGATAGTTGGATGTTCAGTAAACCAACTCTAGATTCAATGTAGTTATAATCAAAATTTTATATTTAACTATAGACAAAATCTCTTGAAATTCCAACTTTTAGGTAATGGAACTATACCAATGTATATTTAAGCTCATAAATTTTATTTTTGGGACAATGCACATGGTATATACCATAATCAAAATTGGATGAATGACGATGACCAATAGAACTTTGATATAACAAGAAAGAAGCTATAAATTAAAATTTATAAAATATATCTAATCAAATATCTTAATAGCATTAACATATAATTATAATTCGTGAGATATAGTTAATTTCGCCCGTTTATTTATATAGTTTATACAATTTTATTTATTATTTAACTCATAAAAAATGTCTAAAGGGTCCTTGTTTATCTTAGACTAAACTTTTATTCTTCATTTAACCATTTTCTCTTAAGTAAAAATATATCAAAGTCCCACACAAAAATACAAACATCATAACCACATGCCAAAAAAACTACGAAATTACCCAATAACATGATTCAAATTGACGGTTTTATATAAATGAGAGAAGAAGGCGTGTATCGTAAATATACACACCAATCTACCATCTTAAGGCCACACATGATTCACAAATCCATGACTCTATCCTAATGTAAAACCTTGCCCAAAAGAACAAAAACAAGTTTAAGTATTAGAACTGCCACAAATCCAAAGACAAAACAACAAAGAAATACAATGCGAAGAGGTGTATCACTTCTCCCTTGGATTGAAAGAAAGCATAAACTACTCAGCATCATCGTTGGTGATCAAAGTCCGACGATAAGTCATAACCAGGCTATTGAGCAGTTGAACCACATTAGTAGAGTCGTCGAGGTAATATGTAGCCTTGCTCGGCTTTCGGCCGACAGTGCAAGCAAATACCCGATGAGCTTTAGGGACGAATGAGACTTTATTTGAGTTCCGCATGACCTCAAACATGTCTTCATCTGACTCATCATCTCCAACGCAAAATAAAAAGTCAGCAGTTTTCCCCTCGCGCGCCATCTGAGAAAGAATCTTCTTTGCGACCCATCCTTTGGTCACACCCTACACATAGCATAATTATTTGAGTGAAAAAATGGTTTATTGAAATCCAACTTAAACAATAATACAAATTTTTAGACTAGTTTTTGTTCAATTCAAATCAGTGAGAAAGTGGGGTCTTACATGTGGCTTGACTTCAACGATGTGTTGGCCACGCTTCACGACTACAGGTTCATTGGCAAGCACGTTTTCCAGATGATCTAACAACTCTTTGGCCTGGCATGTTCCGAAGTCATTACCGGCTCCTCCATGATTCCACACCAGAGCACTCTCTTTTATTTCTATGAAGGACCCATCGGTTGTTTCGGTATACTGCATCATAATCGGCTCCACAATTGTCTTCCAGTCCATATTAGCTTGAAGGGATTCCCATTCAGATTTTTTATTCCACCTGTATATTAAGAAGGAGCATTATGTAACTCGGAAATAAATAACAAAATGCATATGTAACACAAAAATTAGTACCTCAGAAAATAACCATGTTCAGCAGCTATGCCAAGATTCTCACATGGTGCAAGCCATTTACCAAGTGAATCCTTACTTCTTCCACTAACAACGAAGACAGTATTCTTAGGGTCACTGCTAAGGGCATCTAGGATAGCAATGACACAAGAGTTAGGAGCTTCTCTCATAGGAGACTCGGGAACAATCGTACCATCATAGTCCAACAATATAGCTCTCTTACTGCTTGTTGCATATGCTGAAGCAATATGCTCAACCTCCAGCCTTTTAAAATTCCGGTCAAGTGAAAGGACTCTGAACTTAAGCCCCAACCCCATTCCCCAGCTGCGTTTAAGCTGATGGTCCTCGCATGCCCTCTCCAAATCCCGCAAGAAGCTGCGAGCCCAGTAAGAAACATCATGGCTGCTCACATATTTGTAATGCTTCTCATGACGAGACTGTTTGTCATCATCACACATACTAATTGCATTAGCCAAAGCACATGCTACTTGTTGAATATTCCAAGGATTTACTCGGATAGCTCCACTAAGTGATGGTGAACAACCTACGAATTCAGACACAACCAGCGTGCTAGACTTAACAGGTTCCTCTTCAACATCCTTCGAAGTAGAAGGAGAGTTCTCCCTACAAACCACATAGTTGTATGGAACTAGGTTCATACCATCTCTAACCGCATTAACAATGCAGCAATCAGCTGTGGCATAATAGGCACATTTCTCGGCATGATCAACGAAACGGTCAATCAAAACTATTGGCTTGTAGCTGTCGTTGCCAAAGTCTTCATTGATCCTGTTAACGATTGAATACATCTCACTCTTGGTATCACTAATATCTTTTCCCGAGGCCCTAGCAGGATTCACTATCTGAATAAGAACTGTTTCCCCCTTTATTGGCTCATTCTCCAGAAACTTCTCAAATGCAAGTAGTTTCAGGTCGATGCCTTTAAAAATATCCAGATCATCAACACCAACAAATATCTTTTTCCCCTTGAACTCATTTTGTATCTCCCTCACCTTTTCGGCTGTAGAAGGAAGGCTCAAAACATTTTCTATTCCCTCGATATGAATACCCACTGGCAATATCTTAATATACACAGTTCGACCAAAGTAGTCGAGCCCAATGTGACCTTGGTTAGATTGATACTCTATCCCCAAAATTCTACCACAACATGAAAGAAAATGTCGGGCATAGTCAAAAGTATGAAATCCTATCACATCTGAATTGAGCAAACCTCTTAGAATTTCCTCTCTGACATGCAATGTTCGGTATATCTCGGAGGAAGGGAATGGACTGTGGAGGAAAAACCCAAGTTTCAATTTATGATACTTTTCCCTCAAAAGTGTCGGGACAATCATTAAATGATAATCATGAATCCAGACAAGATCTTCCTCAGGATTGACAACTTCCACAACTTTCCTAGCAAATATATTGTTTGCAGCGACATAAGCATTCCAACAATCGCTGTTAAATAGCTCTCCATTATTGGGGCACACCGGAAGCATGTAATGAAAAACAGGCCAAAGGTAGTGCTTGCAGAATCCCTGATAAAACTTATCATTCACATCTGGTGGTATAAAGGTTGGCACACATGAGAAATCTTTCAGAAGTGTTTCCGCAACTTCTTCTTCTTCACTTGGATCAATTTTGGCCTCCAGTGAACCAATATACAAAACTCCCGTATCAGGTGAACAACCATCTTTTATATGCAGATATATTGAATCCTCAACATAGCTAAAGCACCATTTACCAGTTTCATTATCCTTGTGTGTCTTCAAGGGAAGCATGTTTGTCAAAACGATAATTCTGCGTTGATACATAGATCCGGTATCCGAGCCTCCATCATTGAGATTATCATCACATGCTTTGTTGGGAAAAGCCATCGGTCTTGAAAGAAGCCGCTGAGTTTGATAAATGATCTGATACAAGTAAAGCAAAGTTAATTAAAGAAAATTGATATTTAATTAAAGAAAATTGATGAGACTGTTAAGGTAAAATGTATTGATGACATGCAATGACATCATGGAAATATACCACACAAAGACCTACAAGTTTAAGTTTCTTAAGATAAAAGTAAAAAAATGGAAAGTCTTTTATTTTAGAAAATGAACATTAAAAAAAAAATCTATACAGACATGCCTAATAGAGAGTTGATTCAGCAAATCGTACAGAACCTTCTACACATACCACATATCTAACATGACACACATGTGTTGATGAATGACCACACAAATAAAACTTAGAAATAACGAGCCTAATCCTACTAACCAGACATGAACATGTAAATATTCAGCAAATCATTCAATTTTTTAAAACTTAAATCGCGTTTTGAAATTAAATAGATCTAGTCATACAAATTTCATAAGGAAAACTCTGAAATCATATACAAGAATAGGGACATTTAAACGCTTTATTAATTATATTGTACATAACCTTCCACATGAACTACATACCAATCGCGAAAACAAATTACCTCAAAAATATAAATAAAGACACTAGCAACAACAAACCAACATCACAAAAGGACGCTTGAAGTTGTATCCAAATCAGATTTCTCACCCCTCAATTCAGTTGTATCCAAATCATCCAAATCGATCCTGAAAATTTTAAAAAATACAACACAAATCAGTATAACATGATGAACCAACATTCAAACCTAACTCCAATAAACTCGCAAACCCCTCGTCCATTCTCAAATCCAACAACTAACAACAGAACATGAACACATCATTCATAATTTCATCAATTGAAATTTTAATTTTGTGGTTCACCAAATGAAACACATGGCACAACATTCACCGCATATAAAAACACACTCTCAAACATTTTAGTTGAACTAGATGAGCATTCATGAAAAGTGGAACATAGAAAGCAAAGCTACAAAATTAAGTTAGCACAATCGGCTATACTACCTTGTGCTACCTATATTCTATTGTCCCAGACAACGTTGTTGTCTCAAATAGTTGGAGATATCTTCGATGTCGAACTATCAAATTTAAACTGGAAAAGGAACTAAACTATGATAGTGATTGCAGAAAGGGAAGAGATATATATACTGTTTAAAAATGAGGGATTGGTGCCTCTGCATTCAAGTAAAAATAATTATACACAACCATAATTTGATAGTTGACTAATTTACTTGCCGACCAATTGACTTTATTAGATAAGCCATATGTATTCAAAGTCAAATTTGATTAGTTGCATACAATAAAAATAATTATATACAACCTTAATTTGGCACGTGGTCAATTTACTTGCCGGCCAAAATGACTTTAGTAAGTAAGTTGTACTTAGTCAAAGTCAAAATCATAACTTACCCACTTAATCATGTAGTTACATGCAATAAAAATAATTATCTTCTTGATATCAATCTTTTTAATGTATCCTTACAAGTAAAAGTAATAAAAGTAAATCTTTAAAAATAAATAAAAGTAACTTATTTCCATCTATTTACGGGAAAATGACAATCAAAATTATTTTAGTGTTGAATTTTTATTTAAAACAATATAATATAAATTGAGAAAATATGACACAATTACTATTGGTTAATTCACGTATATCATTGAGAAAATTGAGAAAATATGACACAATTACTATTGGTTAATTCACGTATATCATTGAGAAAATTGGCCATCAAAAATGAAGGAAACAAATTAAATTGAGAAAATATGACACAATTACTATTGGTTAATTCACGTATATCATGATCAATAAAATTCACAAGCCCACCCTCTTCGTGTACATCTGTAATTGTACATATATTTCCAACATGCTGGCTCTTCTCGACAGCTTATTCCATGTGTAAAGACATCGAAACTCTTCGAAGAGCTTGAAATCGTTCTAATCACTCTGCAAAACCATGGAGTGGGGAGAACATCAGAGTGTACATATGTTCAAACAATTTCAGAAGATTTCATGGAAACACTATAGTAGATTTTAAGGATCAATCATCTTTTCCGGGTCAACACCAAATCGCCCGTGAGACTGCTTGCGCTGCCGGCGAGATCGACGTCGTCAAATTACACAAGTAATAGATACAACGGCCAATCGGATATCTCGAGTGAGGGGTTTTCCAATAAAACATTTGATTATGATTCTCAGTTTAAATTATACTTTTCTGGCAGTCTGTGGTGTTATTTGTCACCGGGGGAACAGAAAGATTAATATTTGGGGTGTATATAAAAAAGAAGGAAAAGGAGAGCATAATTAAATCGGGGAAGAGGAAGAAGGATTTAAACCGGCTAAAAATGAGAAAAAGGAAAATGATAAATAAGAGTCATTTAAATAATTCATTTGCCACTGCCGCACGAAAAAGTTTCTCGATCAACAAGTTTTACACGGTTATCTTCTCATATTTGACGCAGTTTTGCTATGGCAAATTAATTTTTGGGCTGATTTTGAAGCTTATTTAGCCAATATTATTCCAATTCCAGTTACAATCTTCACTAATGCAGACTATTATCTACGTGATGGAAGACCCACCATGTGATTATTCATTAGAAAGAAGGTGTTTTGCCATCATTCTTGTTACCCGAAAAGGTACCTTAACGTATTTATTTTCAACAATATTATTATGATGTTTTATTGAATTGACTTTTTTTGAAACTTTTTCATATTCTGATGTAGAATCGGAAGTGTTGGATGACAGGAATGAGACGGCTGCTACGTAGAGAGTGATATAAGCTGTAACCAAACTGATTGTGGATACTGAAGAAACACCTTTTGTGGGAAAAATATTTGAATCAATGAAAGCTACTAGAGATTGTTATGAGAAATATGGAGAGAACAAAGGGTTTGAAGCAGTTACAAAATCTACTAAACTAAAAGTACTAGGAATGAATACAAAGATCCCACATCAGCTATTTTTGCTTGTTCTCTCTATGGGAAGTATGGTAAAAAAGTTGATGAGAATATGCCAGTAGAAAAAAGACGTCCAAACACTTCAACAGCGAGATGGGAATGAAAGGCTAGTATGTCAGTTCTTCTCAATTTCGATAAACAAGTGTGGGTGGTTCGAAAGTTTAATGATGTTCACAACCATGACCTTGTGCCAACTCCAAATAGAATGATTTTGAAATCGAGTCGGACTAACATATCTGGAGGAGCAAAAGCTATGGTTGAGTTGTTTAGTAAAGAAAATCTGCTTGTAAACAAAGTAAATTATGTCCATGGAAGAGCTACGATGGGATTCATTGGTCGAGATGGTTGGAATCATCTACGTGATGTACACCAAAAGTTAGATGTTGGAGATACTCAATGGTTGTCCATGTACTTTCAGAAAAGACAAGCTGAGAATCCTCAGTTTTACTATAACATTCAACTTGATATAGAAGGAAGAGCTGTTAATTTATTTTGGGTTGTTGCAAGGTCAAGATTGTCGTATCAACAAATTGGAGATTCCGTAACATTTGATACCACCTCCAAAACCAACAAGTATAATTTACCTTTCGCTCCTTTCTCAGGAGTGAATTACCATGGTCAGACTATACTGTTTGGATGGGGATTGTTGCAAGATTTTTCAATTCTGAAATAGCCACAAAAAACTTTTCTCTAACTCATCTTGCAACAATCGCCATCCAAACAGTATAGTCTGACCATGGTGATTCACTCCTGAGAAAGGAGCGAAAGGTAATTTATACTTGTTGGTTTTGGAGGTGGTATCACATGTCACAGAATCTCCAATTTGTTGATACGACAATCTTGACCTTGCATTGACCCAAAATAAATTAACAACTCTTCCTTCTATATCAAGTTGAATGTTCTAGTAAAACTAAGGATTCTCAGCTTGTCTTTTCTGAAAGTACATGGACAACCATTGAGTATCTCTAACATCTAACTTTTGGTGTACATCACGTAGATGATTCCAACAATCTCGACCAATGAATCCCATCGTAGCTCTTCCATGGACAGAATTTACTTTGTTTACAAGCATATTTTCTTTACTAAACAACTCAACCATAGATTTTGCTTCTCCAGACATGTTAGTCCGACTCGTGTTCAAAAGCATTCTTTTTGGAGGTGGTACATGGTCATGCTGTGAACATCATTAAACTTTTGAACCACCCACACTTGTTTATCAATTTTAAGAAGAACCGACATACTAGCCTTGCATTCCCATCTCACTGTTGAAGTGTTTGGACGTCTTTTTTCTACTGGCACATTCTCATCAACTTTTTTGACCATACTCCCTGTGGTGAGAACAAGCAAAAATAACTGATGTGGGATCTTTGTATTTAAACCTAGTACTTTTAGTATAATTTGTAACTACTTCAAACCCTTTGTTCTCTTCGTATATCTCATAACAATCTCTAGCGGCTTTCATTGATTCAAATATTTTCCCCACAAAAGGTGTTTCTTCAGTATCCGCAATCAGCTTGGTTGGGGTTCTACAACTTAAAAAGGTTAATTCAATAAAACATCATATAATATTGTTGAAATTAAATACGTTAAGATGCCTTTTCGGGTAACAAGAATGATGGAAAAACACCTTCTTCTAATGAAACACGTGGTGGGTCTTCCATCACGTAGATAATAGTCCGCACTAGTGAAGATTGTAACTGGAATGGGAATAATATTGGTTAATAGCTTCAAAATCAGTCCAAAAATTAATTTTCCGTAGTAAAACTGCGTCAAATATGAGAAGATAACCGTGTAAAACTTGCTAATCGAGAAACTTTTTCGTGCAGTAGTGAATATTTGCAGGGTTTTGGAAATTATTAGAGTCAAAGAAGTTAATAAGAAAAGAAAATAATAAAAAGAATAAATGGCCAAGATTGGATCAAATAAAGGGATAGGACTTGGAGTGAAAACGGAGTGCAAAGAAGGGAGTGTCTTGAGGGATCAAGAGGCTCCTTTATTTTTACTCAAATATTTACTCCAATTCCTGACCTTTAGATTAGATTTCATCTAATGGTCGACATTAAATATATTTTTAATCCATTAATGTTCATTAATTTAAGAGTTGGTCTCTTGAGTGATGGTCACTATATAGTGACGAAAGACTATATTGTAATATGGAAGGAAGGAGGTCCTTATTTGCAATTTTGACAAAAATGCACTATTCACTCACGGGCACTGTTCACACGGGCACTGTTCACTCTGTCTAAAAAACAAGCATTTTAGTCTAAAAACAGACGTTAGCAAACAAATCCACACAGTCTAAAAAACAAACATTTTATTCTAAAAAACAACCCGTTAAGCGTGAAATACAAGCATGTTCTAAAAAACTATTCTTTTTTGCTTCAAAATACATGAATTCTAAAAAGCAACCTGTTAATTGTGAAATGCAAGCATTCTCTAAAAAAACTACCTGTTAAGTGTGAAATGCAAGCATGTTCTAAAAAACAACCTGTTTGGTCTAAAAAACAAGCATTCAAGTGTGAAATTCAAGCATGCTGAATGCAATTTGCATAAATTGCAAAAATAAAAAACCACGCGCGTGAATGCAATTTGCATAAATTGCAGAAAAACCCCGTCCCAAACTTCTTTGCATATAAACCCCGTTACTGTATAGTGACCGTCACTTCCAAGACTAACTATTAATTTAATTCCCAAAATTTATTTTCCTTTTTAATCTTCATCTTCTCCGCATCATAGTCTTACCGGGAACGAATAAACGTCTAGTGAATCAAAAATTATATTTGAGTCGATACCAAGATTATAAAACAAAACCCTAGGATATCTATAGTAATTTCCCACTCAAAACCCTATAGGATGATTTATCACGGTTTTTGTATATCTTTTGATTTTCGGTTGCTCAAAAGTGAAACGAAATTTTGTCATATTTATGTTGGAATATAACTTTCCAGCAAGAAGTTTTTGGCTTTGGTTATTCACCAAGGTCATCAGATTTACCCTTGCCCGCTGTCATTTTTTTTTATTTTCTTTCGTCTTTCTTGATTATTACTGGCAGACGGTGGCGACGGTGGCATAGGGTTTTGATAGATGAGAGTCCAGTCAAAAGTTTCAATAGTATCTTGACGTGAAGGACGCACTCTGGGATTTGATGCGGAGGAGATGAAGATTACAAAGTAAAAGTAATTTTGGGAATTAGGAATTAAATTAATTGATTACTAATGGTCTAAAAATAGATTTAATTTTGACCATTAGATGAAATATTTCGGGAGTCTCTTGATCCCTTCCCTTATATGAATAATAATAACATTTATGATATATTTTTGGATTCTTCTTAACATGTATTTCTTTAATATCAAAATTGAATTTTTTATCAATATTTAAAACAATATTATTGATGATCAAACTTTCCGTTAAATAGTTTTTTTGAGCAACCGTGCCAAGGCTATAGGACCAGAGATAGTATATAGAATAATATCGTGTTTTTGTATTTCATATTTTAGTAATGTAATTTTTTATAAGTTAGATGTCAAATGAAAAGGTGTTTACTATATGCTGGTCTAGTTTACTTCAGCAGGTCCAATGGAAGTGGGAAAATACCATAATTACCCTTCATTCATTTATTAGTTTTTACAAATATATTTCTAAAATCCTAACATTGAATGCATAAACCCGTCTATGTTATGATTTAACACGTGTCCAAATTATAAATTATTTTTTTCGTGAATTATAATACATCTTTAAGAGAGACATTATTGTCATTTTAAATTTAATTTGGACCTGCAGAAGTAAAGTGGACCTGCATTTAGAACCACCCAATGAAAATTACACACTACTATTTTGTGAACAAACGCAATAAGTTACTTTTCAAACTACTTCTATATTAGTTTAATCTGCAAGGTTGACTTTTTACACCATCCAACACACATTTTTGACCAATAATATTTTTATTTACTTCTATTATCGAAAAATAAAAAATTGATATTTGAATATTTTATATGAGTCGGTCTCTGGAGTGACCGTCTATATTATAGCATAATATAGACCAAGGACTAAATTAAAATAAGGAAGGAAGGAGGTCCTTATTTGCAAAATTTGGGAAAGGTACTATTAATGGCATTGTTCACGGCACTGTTCACGCGGACTATTGACGGCACTATTCACGCGGACTATTCACGGCACTGTTCACGCAAAGAATATGTACTCAAATCAGTTAATATAATTTCTGCATTTTAAACACTTGTAAACACAAAAGAATTCAGGTTAGAAAGACAAGTTTCCATATTATAAACATCAGATTTTAGGTACATAAAAATTAGGGTGTTTAGGTTAAATAATGTTGTGTTAAGTATACTCAAGTTTCACCAAAGTTTTCAGCCTAAAAATTCACAATCGTCACAGTTTTCAACTTAAACAATCAAGTTTCACAAAAACCACAGTTTTCAGGCTAAAAAATCAAGTTTCTACAATCACTCTAGTTTTCAGCCTAAATAATTAAGTTTTCACAATCTTCACAGTTTTCTCAATAAATAATCAAGTTTTGCAACCACCAAACTTTTCAACCTAAACAATCAAGTTTTACAAACACCACCGTTTTCAGTCTAAAAAATATAGTTTCTACAATCACTGTAGTTTTCAACCTTAATAACCAAGTTTTCACAATCACAGTTTTCACATTAAAAAATCAAGTTTTACAAACACCACAGTTTTCACAATAAATAATCAAGTTTCAACACAAATCAAGAAGCCTAATTTTCAAGTTAAACACATAAAATTTCATATGCAGACAAAAACCACATTAAACAGTCTAGTTTTCAAGCTAAACACATAAATTTGATAACAAGACAGAATCCACATTAAAAAGTCCAGTTTCCAACATAAACACATAAAATTTTAAAAGCAGAAATACATCACATTAAACAGTCTAGTTTTCATAGTAAAACACATAAAATTCATGGAAGAAATTTGCAGAGCAGTCACAAAGTACAAAAAAACAACAAAAAAGGGGGAAACCACAGCGAACAGAAAGTATCACCTTGCTTCAAACCGGCCGAAAGACAATCGAACACCAGAACCGAAACCAGAAACCGCCGCGAGGGAGTCCACATGGCCACGCAACCTCCACCACCACAGCACACCGAAACTCATCCCCAATCCAATCCTCTCCGCCGCCGTTCCTCCGACGCCGCGGCGATCAATCACATGAAACTGTAACCCCAATCCAATCCTCTCCGCTATGCCGACTGGCTTCCGGAGCCGAGCTCCGACACCGACATATTCACCCGCGCCAAATCGACCTTCTTCTCCACGCGCCGCCCTTGGGCGGAGCTCGTCTCTCACCCGTCCTCCTACTCGCTCCCGCACCCCCTCCGAGATGTGGTTTTCCGGCTGAGGCACAATCTCAACTACTTCCGCGTAAATTACACCTACATCGTCCTCTTTGTGATCTTCGTCAGCCTGCTCTGGCACTCGACCTCGCTGGTGGTGTTCCTGATCGTGTTCGTCGCGTGGTGGTGGCTGTTCTTCAGCCGCGAGGAGCCGATTGTGGCGTTCAATCGGATGGTGGATGACCGTTTCGTGCTGGTGTTTCTCGCCGCCGTGACGGGGGTGTGCTTGGTGCTGACGAGGGGAGTGTGGGTGAACATGCTGGTGGCGGGATTGACCGGAATCGTGGTGGTGATGCTGCACGCTGCGTTAAGGGTGACGGAGGATCTGTTTTTGGATGAGGATGAGGCGGCAGAAGGGGGATTGGTTTCCGTCGTGAGAAATCCTTCCGGTGTATATATATTTATGGAGGAGGGTCTGTGATGCAATTTCCCTATATTGCTAAAAAGGACCCATGTAAATATTAATTGCAAAAGAGGAGCCGCCTTTCCTATTTAAATTGCAGAAATAGGCCGTCTACATTATAGCTATAGTATAGACGGTCTATTCCAAGACTAATATATTTTATATTGTGATTAATCTAAAAATATCAAATATATAATATTAATGATTGTATATTTATTTAAATATATGTCAAAATTTAATAATAAATCTTTAGAGTGCGGATGAAGATGAGACGGAGGATGTATTTAAAATTATAATTCATCCCTCTAAGACTCATATTTAACTAGAATTGACATGCGTTCTTTCCATAAAAATATAATAAAACATATTGGTATATGAGCCTTAGAAAAAATTATTTGGTATTTTCATATTTATGTGCAAGTAACATGCATGTAAATTCCGCTGATTTTGAGAAAATTAATCAATATATTTTAACATTTATTTGTTGTAAATTTGTATCAATATAAAATTACAATGATTGCATGTTGAATTCAACGCAAAATCTCTTGAAAGTCCAACTTTTCTAATCGATGTGCTATGGAATTACCACTATACATTCAAGGTCAAACACTATATTTTCTTATTATAAAACTTTTTTTAATCATAACCGACATTAGAAGTGGAGTTATATTTATTAGGCTCATCACATCTTTAAAATACCTCAATAGGGTCATTTTTAAATTAAAGTCTATACAATGTTCTAAAATGTTAAGTAAAAAAGAAACACTTTGTAATAAAATAACTTTTACCTAAACCTATGTCAACTCCCACAATCATGGTAGAGATCGTAAAGTAAAATCCAAATCTGCTGATGTGAGGGCTCACTAATTGCAAGTGTGTTAGGGATTACAATGCGAAATCCAAATCTGCCGACGAGAACGGGATTCGACAAAAGCTATTACTCTGAGTGAATAACAACATGTAGAGTTTCGATGAAAGGCCAAAGTCTTCCCAAAATCCTTAGCTCCAGTCATCTTCTGCATTCTAGGAGATAAATACCATTAACCAGTTCGTGTCTCCATGTGAAGATTGTATAAAGTTGGTGTTGCAGCAGTATCAAAAGTCTGAGTTGATTGCTGAAGAGTTGAAACAAAACTTGCTTCCTCCAGTTTGCAGCAGTCTTATCATAAATCCTTGTTCAAGTTTGCAGCAATCTCCATCCTTCAAAACCGTCATCTGTATTGAAAAGCTCCATTTCATGTCATCCTTGAACAACTTGAAACAATTATTTGTGACCTGCACATTCAAAAGGAAACAACAGTATTCAATTTCATAGAAAATTTTCAATTTCAACCAGACCCTCAATATGCCTTGGCAATGATGAGTGATTAAATAGATGGTTTCATTTGATTCACAAGTCAATTTGGCCAATCCATCATTTGCTTCCCTGGGTGAATGAGAGAGAGTGAGAGAGACATAAATTTCACCTGTTAAATCCTAGATGTTTCTGGTGATATTTGTTAGCCTTCATGGGACTCTAAACTCTTTCTACACCAGTTTTAATAATACAATTGAATCAATTTTCACTTGCACCCTTCGATGGTCGTGAAAAGAAGATGTATCCAGTCCCATGGCTAAACCTATTGTCTCGGCCTCAAGACTATCTTGTACCTGCGAAATCTACGCCTTTGCATTTTTTTGTAATTAAAATCCACCATGGGTTGGAAAAGTTTATTAACTTCCCCAAACCTATAAATGACCATAAAAGGACTCGAGATCAAAATCAGTTACACATGTTACATCACCAAGAGAGCTAACTATAGGTAGCAAAAATAGTACACAACATGTTTGTTGTTTGTACAATGCAATTAGTCTCCATCTTATCACAACCCCCTTCTAACCACCGGGCATGTTAGTTATCATTATACAAGCAACAAATATGCCAAATGGTGGAGATTGGGGGTGAAAAGTAGCAAAAAAAAAAAAAAACTAGCAACTGAGAGCAAAAATCAAGTATGCACCATCATCTTAGTCTCCAAGTACTCTTGGAAGTCCATTTGAGTACTTATGTTTTGAGCAGTGATCCCATTGGACTCTCCTTCCAGTGTCTTCTGTTATGTGCATTTGCATATAACATCCTCTAATAAGAGTTTTTGACCACAATATCAGCACCGCTCTTTTCATTTCTCAATAAATATCCATCAGTATTTAGTTTATCACTCTAGATTCAGGAACTTTTCATTTAATAATTCTTATCATAACACTTTTTATCTTAAGATAACCATACAGTAAAGCATGTTTTTAATGTAAAGAATCAATAAAATTTGTATAATATTTAAGTACAAAATATACAGTTCAAATTTAAATATAAAAGGTTTAAGTTAAACATTTATAGACTTTCTAAAAAGACCAAGATAGTTGGATGTTCAGTAAACCAACTCTAGATTCAATGTAGTTATAATCAAAATTTTATATTTAACTATAGACAAAATTTCTTGAAATTCCAACTTTTAGGTAATGGAACTATACCAATGTATATTTAAGCTCATAAATTTTATTTTTGGGACAATGCACATGGTATATACCATAATCAAAATTGGATGAATGACGATGACCAATAGAACTTTGATATAACAAGAAAGAAGCTATAAATTAAAATTTATAAAATATATCTAATCAAATATCTTAATAGCATTAACATATAATTATAATTCGTGAGATATAGTTAATTTCGCCCGTTTATTTATATAGTTTATACAATTTTATTTATTATTTAACTCATAAAAAATGTCTAAAGGGTCCTTGTTTATCTTAGACTAAACTTTTATTCTTCATTTAACCATTTTCTCTTAAGTAAAAATATATCAAAGTCCCACACAAAAATACAAACATCATAACCACATGCCAAAAAAACTACGAAATTACCCAATAACATGATTCAAATTGACGGTTTTATATAAATGAGAGAAGAAGGCGTGTATCGTAAATATACACACCAATCTACCATCTTAAGGCCACACATGATTCACAAATCCATGACTCTATCCTAATGTAAAACCTTGCCCAAAAGAACAAAAACAAGTTTAAGTATTAGAACTGCCACAAATCCAAAGACAAAACAACAAAGAAATACAATGCGAAGAGGTGTATCACTTCTCCCTTGGATTGAAAGAAAGCATAAACTACTCAGCATCATCGTTGGTGATCAAAGTCCGACGATAAGTCATAACCAGGCTATTGAGCAGTTGAACCACATTAGTAGAGTCGTCGAGGTAATATGTAGCCTTGCTCGGCTTTCGGCCGACAGTGCAAGCAAATACCCGATGAGCTTTAGGGACGAATGAGACTTTATTTGAGTTCCGCATGACCTCAAACATGTCTTCATCTGACTCATCATCTCCAACGCAAAATAAAAAGTCAGCAGTTTTCCCCTCGCGCGCCATCTGAGAAAGAATCTTCTTTGCGACCCATCCTTTGGTCACACCCTACACATAGCATAATTATTTGAGTGAAAAAATGGTTTATTGAAATCCAACTTAAACAATAATACAAATTTTTAGACTAGTTTTTGTTCAATTCAAATCAGTGAGAAAGTGGGGTCTTACATGTGGCTTGACTTCAACGATGTGTTGGCCACGCTTCACGACTACAGGTTCATTGGCAAGCACGTTTTCCAGATGATCTAACAACTCTTTGGCCTGGCATGTTCCGAAGTCATTACCGGCTCCTCCATGATTCCACACCAGAGCACTCTCTTTTATTTCTATGAAGGACCCATCGGTTGTTTCGGTATACTGCATCATAATCGGCTCCACAATTGTCTTCCAGTCCATATTAGCTTGAAGGGATTCCCATTCAGATTTTTTATTCCACCTGTATATTAAGAAGGAGCATTATGTAACTCGGAAATAAATAACAAAATGCATATGTAACACAAAAATTAGTACCTCAGAAAATAACCATGTTCAGCAGCTATGCCAAGATTCTCACATGGTGCAAGCCATTTACCAAGTGAATCCTTACTTCTTCCACTAACAACGAAGACAGTATTCTTAGGGTCACTGCTAAGGGCATCTAGGATAGCAATGACACAAGAGTTAGGAGCTTCTCTCATAGGAGACTCGGGAACAATCGTACCATCATAGTCCAACAATATAGCTCTCTTACTGCTTGTTGCATATGCTGAAGCAATATGCTCAACCTCCAGCCTTTTAAAATTCCGGTCAAGTGAAAGGACTCTGAACTTAAGCCCCAACCCCATTCCCCAGCTGCGTTTAAGCTGATGGTCCTCGCATGCCCTCTCCAAATCCCGCAAGAAGCTGCGAGCCCAGTAAGAAACATCATGGCTGCTCACATATTTGTAATGCTTCTCATGACGAGACTGTTTGTCATCATCACACATACTAATTGCATTAGCCAAAGCACATGCTACTTGTTGAATATTCCAAGGATTTACTCGGATAGCTCCACTAAGTGATGGTGAACAACCTACGAATTCAGACACAACCAGCGTGCTAGACTTAACAGGTTCCTCTTCAACATCCTTCGAAGTAGAAGGAGAGTTCTCCCTACAAACCACATAGTTGTATGGAACTAGGTTCATACCATCTCTAACCGCATTAACAATGCAGCAATCAGCTGTGGCATAATAGGCACATTTCTCGGCATGATCAACGAAACGGTCAATCAAAACTATTGGCTTGTAGCTGTCGTTGCCAAAGTCTTCATTGATCCTGTTAACGATTGAATACATCTCACTCTTGGTATCACTAATATCTTTTCCCGAGGCCCTAGCAGGATTCACTATCTGAATAAGAACTGTTTCCCCCTTTATTGGCTCATTCTCCAGAAACTTCTCAAATGCAAGTAGTTTCAGGTCGATGCCTTTAAAAATATCCAGATCATCAACACCAACAAATATCTTTTTCCCCTTGAACTCATTTTGTATCTCCCTCACCTTTTCGGCTGTAGAAGGAAGGCTCAAAACATTTTCTATTCCCTCGATATGAATACCCACTGGCAATATCTTAATATACACAGTTCGACCAAAGTAGTCGAGCCCAATGTGACCTTGGTTAGATTGATACTCTATCCCCAAAATTCTACCACAACATGAAAGAAAATGTCGGGCATAGTCAAAAGTATGAAATCCTATCACATCTGAATTGAGCAAACCTCTTAGAATTTCCTCTCTGACATGCAATGTTCGGTATATCTCGGAGGAAGGGAATGGACTGTGGAGGAAAAACCCAAGTTTCAATTTATGATACTTTTCCCTCAAAAGTGTCGGGACAATCATTAAATGATAATCATGAATCCAGACAAGATCTTCCTCAGGATTGACAACTTCCACAACTTTCCTAGCAAATATATTGTTTGCAGCGACATAAGCATTCCAACAATCGCTGTTAAATAGCTCTCCATTATTGGGGCACACCGGAAGCATGTAATGAAAAACAGGCCAAAGGTAGTGCTTGCAGAATCCCTGATAAAACTTATCATTCACATCTGGTGGTATAAAGGTTGGCACACATGAGAAATCTTTCAGAAGTGTTTCCGCAACTTCTTCTTCTTCACTTGGATCAATTTTGGCCTCCAGTGAACCAATATACAAAACTCCCGTATCAGGTGAACAACCATCTTTTATATGCAGATATATTGAATCCTCAACATAGCTAAAGCACCATTTACCAGTTTCATTATCCTTGTGTGTCTTCAAGGGAAGCATGTTTGTCAAAACGATAATTCTGCGTTGATACATAGATCCGGTATCCGAGCCTCCATCATTGAGATTATCATCACATGCTTTGTTGGGAAAAGCCATCGGTCTTGAAAGAAGCCGCTGAGTTTGATAAATGATCTGATACAAGTAAAGCAAAGTTAATTAAAGAAAATTGATATTTAATTAAAGAAAATTGATGAGACTGTTAAGGTAAAATGTATTGATGACATGCAATGACATCATGGAAATATACCACACAAAGACCTACAAGTTTAAGTTTCTTAAGATAAAAGTAAAAAAATGGAAAGTCTTTTATTTTAGAAAATGAACATTAAAAAAAAAATCTATACAGACATGCCTAATAGAGAGTTGATTCAGCAAATCGTACAGAACCTTCTACACATACCACATATCTAACATGACACACATGTGTTGATGAATGACCACACAAATAAAACTTAGAAATAACGAGCCTAATCCTACTAACCAGACATGAACATGTAAATATTCAGCAAATCATTCAATTTTTTAAAACTTAAATCGCGTTTTGAAATTAAATAGATCTAGTCATACAAATTTCATAAGGAAAACTCTGAAATCATATACAAGAATAGGGACATTTAAACGCTTTATTAATTATATTGTACATAACCTTCCACATGAACTACATACCAATCGCGAAAACAAATTACCTCAAAAATATAAATAAAGACACTAGCAACAACAAACCAACATCACAAAAGGACGCTTGAAGTTGTATCCAAATCAGATTTCTCACCCCTCAATTCAGTTGTATCCAAATCATCCAAATCGATCCTGAAAATTTTAAAAAATACAACACAAATCAGTATAACATGATGAACCAACATTCAAACCTAACTCCAATAAACTCGCAAACCCCTCGTCCATTCTCAAATCCAACAACTAACAACAGAACATGAACACATCATTCATAATTTCATCAATTGAAATTTTAATTTTGTGGTTCACCAAATGAAACACATGGCACAACATTCACCGCATATAAAAACACACTCTCAAACATTTTAGTTGAACTAGATGAGCATTCATGAAAAGTGGAACATAGAAAGCAAAGCTACAAAATTAAGTTAGCACAATCGGCTATACTACCTTGTGCTACCTATATTCTATTGTCCCAGACAACGTTGTTGTCTCAAATAGTTGGAGATATCTTCGATGTCGAACTATCAAATTTAAACTGGAAAAGGAACTAAACTATGATAGTGATTGCAGAAAGGGAAGAGATATATATACTGTTTAAAAATGAGGGATTGGTGCCTCTGCATTCAAGTAAAAATAATTATACACAACCATAATTTGATAGTTGACTAATTTACTTGCCGACCAATTGACTTTATTAGATAAGCCATATGTATTCAAAGTCAAATTTGATTAGTTGCATACAATAAAAATAATTATATACAACCTTAATTTGGCACGTGGTCAATTTACTTGCCGGCCAAAATGACTTTAGTAAGTAAGTTGTACTTAGTCAAAGTCAAAATCATAACTTACCCACTTAATCATGTAGTTACATGCAATAAAAATAATTATCTTCTTGATATCAATCTTTTTAATGTATCCTTACAAGTAAAAGTAATAAAAGTAAATCTTTAAAAATAAATAAAAGTAACTTATTTCCATTTATTTACGGGAAAATGACAATCAAAATTATTTTAGTGTTGAATTTTTATTTAAAACAATATAATATAAAAATAAAAAAACACATTCTTCTTTAATGTTCCTTATTATCATGGTATGATATTTTTTCACTACTTTCCTTTCTCGCTCTAGAAATTGACAATACAAAATATGAATATAATATTAAATCATTCAATTGCAATCGATTAAATATTTTGACTTTGATTAAGTAGAACTTACAAAATCAATAGTGTATAATAATTTTTATGGTATGATGATATTAATCAATTAAATAGGTAATTTATAATATTGATTAAGTACAAGACTTACACAGTCTATTGGTTGGAAAATAAGTATGCCAACCATCAATTGTGATTGTATATATAATTGTTTTTACTGAAAGCAATTAATGGAATATGTGGGTAAGTTATGATTTTGACTATGAATGATACGACTTATTCAGTAAAGTCAATTGGTAGGCAAGTAAATTATCCAAGTTTCAAATTGTAATTGTGTATAATTAGTCGATTAGGTGGGCAATTTATGATTTTGATTTTGAATAAGTACGACCTACTTAATAAAGTCAATTGGACGGCAAGTAAATCAGCCAAATGTTAAATTTTGATTGTGAACAATTGCTTTTACGCATACAATTACTCGAATAAGTGGGTAATTTTTGACTTTGAATAAGAACGATTTACCTAATAAAATCAATTCGTCAGTAAGTAAGTTAGCCAAAAAGTGTCAAACTGTAATAAGAATGATCAGATCGCCGCTATATTACATATGGGCATAATATGGCAATGGTTTGGTGTTAATGGTCAAGTGAGGGTTGGCCACCATATTATCCACGTATAACTTAAGGTAAATGAGATTTGTATTGGGTTGACGAGATTTATTATGTAACTAATTAGTATATATGAATAAAATGTTCTATATGGCCTCATAAAGTTCCATAAGTACTTAGTTTATAACCTAAAAATATAAAATGTATGTTTCATGGCTCTCTCATTCTTTTTGTAAAAATAATTAAATTCTATTAAGGGTATTTTAGGAAATTCATTCTAATAAATTAAAAAATATAAATAGAATTATGCATGTCACTGTCTCTTCTCCTTCCGATCTTCTCTCTCGCTTGTTGCCCATCCAAGCCAAAATAATGCACATCCTTCGATGATTCAAAGTTGGACATACCGATCAGAAATCTTTTGTCAAAATGATACGAAGTGTTTTGGCCATCAAAAATGAAGGAAACAAATTAAATTGAGAAAATATGACACAATTACTATTGGTTAATTCACGTATATCATGATCAATAAAATTCACAAGCCCACCCTCTTCGTGTACATCTGTAATTGTACATATATTTCCAACATGCTGGCTCTTCTCGACAGCTTATTCCATGTGTAAAGACTGGTGATATGGGCTAAGGCCCATATTCTGGTCCAGCGGATATACTGGCAGAGGAGAAGAAAGGGTTAAGCCCAGCAGTGGTCCTCCCATGACATCAGCTATCTTGGACACACCCGGGGTTGTGGCAAGAGGAGGACCACTTAGCTTAAACTCTCTCTGATCCTCTCCATTATAAATAGAGGAGCGACCAACAGTAATAGGTATGTTTTATCAGACTTAAATATTCTCAGTATTTCTTTATATTCTCTCTCCTCTGCAAAAAGCCCTATCTTCATCATCACGCCGGAGCGTCTACCCTCGGGTGACCCCAGGGGCTTTGTTTTGCAGGACTTAGGTGAGAGATTGGCCGCGGGCTAGGATTCCAGCTTTCCCCGGACCACCCTGTACCGGGGCTGGTATCCCGGAGCTTACTGGTAGCATCAGTTGGCACGCCCAGTGGGACCTCGCTTCGTCATGCCCCGCGGCAGACCTAAAAAGACAGTGGAAGAACCCCCTTCCAAAACCAATCAGGCAGAAGGCGGTCCTAAGACCAAAAGGGCCGCGGCTGCCCAGGCGGCGCGGAAAGCGGCCAAGGAGAAGGAGCGGGCGCGCAAGGAGACTGCCCGTGCGGCCGCTGAGAAGCGCCAAGGAAAGAAGAAGGTGCCGGAACGTACTCTCAGGGAGATGCAGAAGGAGCATAGGGAGAAGGCCCGGCAAGAAAAGGAAAGACAGAACCAGGAGGCGTTCGGAGAAGGCGGTGAATCCGAACCGGAGTATTTTGATTCCGGGGACGAGGACCCGAAGCGCAGAGATCCAGAGACAATTCATACCAATGCAGAGGAATTTGGGGAATTTCGAGCATGGAAGGCAGCTAAAGCAGCAGCCCCCAACAAGGTACCCGAAGTGGTGGACTTGGAGAAGGAGGGGAGACATGGTCCTGGATATCAGCAGATGCCCCCGGGTCAGCAGATGCCTCCAGGTCAGCCGATGCCTCCAGGTCAACAGATGTTTCCGGGACAGCAGCAGTACCCGGATCAGCAGTTTCCAGGAGGTTTAAACCCGCAAGCGCAACCATTTTATGGCGGATACAACACCCCGTTTAACAATGGGTCCATTGAAGATCGTCTGACCAGGCTTATTGGTAGACGGGGGATGGTTCCTCATTCCCCGTGGGTTCCAGAGGTGTTGAACTATAAATGGCCGGTGGGTACCAAGGCACCTGATGGAGTTCCCACATATAATGGGGACGGGGACCCGGAGGAGTTTGTTCACACCTACCTCAGTGTCATGGGTGCCCGGGACATCGATGAGCCGTTGCAGTGCAAGTTGTTGCCTTCTTACCTCCGAGGCAACTGCTTGAGCTGGTTCAAGAGTCTTCCACAAGGCTCCCTGAAGACTTTCTGGGATTTTGCCACGGTCCTGGTCCACAGATACGCAGCAATGAAGACCAACTTTGTCAACCTAGCCACGGTCTTGGCTATGCGACAGTTGGAGACGGAGTCTACTTGGCAATATTATGTCCGGTATATTGCCGAGTCGATGAAGGTCCAGGATAGGCACCTGCATGAGAAGGCCCTGATCGGTAACTTTGTCAATGGGTTGAGAGACGAGACGTTCTACATTGAGTTGATGAAGAATATGCCAGGAACTTTCTACCATCTCCAGTTGACAGTTGAAATGCATTGCACTGTGCATGAAGCTAATCACACCCGGATGAACACGGTCGGTTTCTTTGAGCAGCGGGTGATTACGGCCACAGCAACCCAAACAACTACACTCCGGGCCACTCCTCACCAAGGGGCCCGCCCGGAGGGGGAGATGATAGGGATATCTGGAACTTGGCCTTTCATCCGATGGGGCTTGGACCTGGTCGGCCCCTTTCCGACAGCTCCCGGAGGATTCAAGTATCTGATAGTAGCAGTTGACTACTTCAGCAAATGGGTAGAGGCTGCCCCCCTGACAAACATTAGGGAAAGTACTTGCGTGAAATTCTGTTGGAAGAACATAATTTGTCGCTACGGGATTCCCCGGTACATAGTGACAGATAACGGGGCACAGTTCGAGAATGATCCTTTCAAATCCTGGTGCAAGGAGTACGGGATTGAACAGAAGTTGACATCAGTCTACCACCCACAGGCTAACGGGCAAGTTGAAGTGACCAACAAGACCCTCGTTAACGGGATCAAGACACGGCTCCAAGGGGCAAGAGGAAACTGGGTTGATGAACTCCCAAGTGTCTTATGGGCAAGCAGAACGACGGAGAGCTATGCCACGGGTGAGTCCCCCTATAGTTTGGTTTATGGGGCGGAGGCAGTCATCCCGGCTGAAGTTGGAGTTCCCAGCCTCCGATCAAAGTTCCCGGATGAACAGACAAACCAGAACGACCGACTCCTGGATTTAGATTTACTGGAGGAGAAGCGAGAAAAAGCAGCCCTGCATGAGGCCCGGGTGAAGGAACGAGTCAAGAAGTACCACGACAGAAGGGTGCGCAAAGAACAGTTTGTCCCGGGGGAGTGGGTGATGCGCCGGAACGATAAAAGCCAGCAGGTTGCAAGTGGGAAGTTAGCTCCCAACTAGGAGGGGCCTTACAAGGTGATAGCAGCCCACCCCGGTGGAAGTTATGAACTACAGGACAAGGCCGGGAAGAAGGTCCCGAGGCACTGGAATATTGCAAATTTACGTAGGTACTATGCCTAAATTTTCTTATGTATTCACCCCTCTGGCATGGATTATGCCTAGGATGGTGGCAGAGAAGCGGCACGGGGACCTCTGGCCAGGATTGAGCCTAGGTTGTCCCGTGGCCCGCAGTTGCATTTTCTCACTTTGCTTATGAAGATTATTTTGCGAGTTAACATTTTCTCATAAGTATGGTTGTCCCGGGGCCGCTTGAACAAGCGCCCGGGGGGTTAGGGCAAGTCGATCCGGGGACGCTTGAACAAGCGCCCGGGGGGCTAGGGCAAGAATATACGGGACGCTTGAACAAGCACCCGGAAAATAACCTGGGCACGCTTGAATAAGCGATTGGAATAAATATTTGAACAAGTATAAAGGAACAATATAACACAGATATCATTAACTTATGATTGGGGATTACAAAATTTACAACTTTGAAACTTGCATAATCTAAACTAAGCAAAGCTAACAAAGGGAAGGAGGACCATCCCAGCTAATGGGGAAGTCCGGGTCATCTTGAGCGCTGGGGTGACTGGCCTGATTGTTAGCAGTATGAGGGCTTGGTGGTTTGGCAGTAGCAGTACCCCCCGGGACATTTGACTCCGTAGCCGGACGAGAACCGGACGGACCAGCCCCAGAGGGACCGGCCCCCGAGGGACCAGCCCCCGAAGGACCAGCTTCGGCATACGGGTCAAAATCGTCGTCTGAGGATGAAACCTCGGGAGACGGCGTCCTTTGGCGAGCTTCGATGATAACGGGTCCTTGAGGGCGGGGAGATTTCTTCTTCTTTGTGGCAACGACTTTGCTTTTGCCTTTCCCCCTTTCCCGGGCTAAACGTCTCTCTTCTTTAGCGGCGTCTTCGCGGGCAATGAAGGCCCGGATTCTGGCAGCGTCTTCGCGGAGCCTAGACACCCTCCGGGCAGATTCTTCCGGATCAACCGAAACACGGAATCCGAGATACCTTTCAACGGTGAAATCCAGGGAAATCCGGCTTGGAAAGAGCACCAAGGACGGGGGAGATATTGCCCCTCTCTTTGACGTTGCCACCAAGCAGCAGCTTCCTCGAAAGCAGGCCGGTATCGAGACTCAGGGTCATTCCAGCCCATCCGAAACATGCGTACTAACAATGCGGAGACCTCCCGGGGAAAATTAGTGTAAAGAGGGGGAGAAACCCGACCCAGACGCAACCCTGTCAAGTGATAAGTCAGTTGTAGGGTTACCAAGTTCTCCCGAAGGGTGAGGTTCCGGGCCGCCAGTTCCCAGTTCTCTCTTTCCAGCATTAGATTCCTCCTAAGGGGATCGCCCCGCCTCTCCAACCATTTGAGCTTGTCGCAATAGAACGGAAGCTCGGACCACACCAGGTCAAACTCCTCCTTGAGACGAGATTTAAAAGCGTCATGTTCGGCTTCCAGCATAGAAATAGTCTTGTCTGCATCCAGAACGGCGTTTACTCGGTCTTGAGCCAGGGATTGACACCGGGAAAGGGATCCAAACTGATTTGATATTTCCCTAAGTTTTGTTACTAGAGAAGTGACATCCGGGAACTCATCAATCACTGACCCTATCCCGGAGTGAACAAGAAGATACCGGGTCTGAATACCGTCCAATAGCCAGCGACTCAACTGTTCTTCCAACTCCCCACACCGGGGGCATGGTTTCTCGCTATCCAAGGCCGCCCCGGATGGAACTGCACCCGGAGGATCATCCCGGGGCTGCGCGAATAAATCAAAATACAAAGATTTAGACTTAGAATTAAAGCAAAACATGAGTGAGTAAAAACATGAGTAAAAAGATAGAAATTTGAAATTCTAAGCAAGATACAAAAAGAAAAGCAAGTCATAGTAACGAAATAAACCCGGAATGAATGTTATGAATACAAAAGTCATGAATTACAAAGGAAAAGAGAGAGACTCTTACATCGTTAGAGTCATCGCTCTCGTCCCCGGAGCTATTATTTCCTCCCTGAATTACAAAAGGGAAGGGTTCAGGGAAGGAGCCCGGGGGAAATTAAGATTTAAAGCATAAATAAGAGAAAAAGAAAGAACGAGAAAACTAAGAAACTATGTTTACTTCGTCTTCGTCCTCATTACGGGGAGACTGCTCTCCTTCATGAGCTTGGCCTTTCTCCGGGGTCAGCTCCTCCTCATCCCCATTCGCCTGCTCCGGCTCGAACTCCTGCCCCTGGATAGGGGACTTAACATTTTCTTCGTCAGAATCCCCCTCCTCTTCCGAGGTCACCGGGGTTTCAATGGCGGCAAGATTGGCCAGGTCGTCTGGTCCGGGGTCCGCTCTATCTTCAGCGAGCTTGGCGGCATCGCCGGCGTAAGCAATGATATCTTGAGGATCGACACTTCACGCCCCCTCAAACACTTCAAGCACCCCGGGAACAATCCCATCGAGGCCTTCTTTCATCAGCCGGTCCGCTTCATAGTTGAAACGGTCATTTGCTTTCGGCCGGTACCAGGTCTCTCTGAACGCCTCCCGGTTCTCCCGGGGGATGTACTCCCGACAGCTGAGTACGCGGCATGCAAGGCGGCTTCGTTGGAAATGTCGCAGAGGGACATCATCTTTACCTCAAAGGAGCGGCTCTTCAAAACCCGGTCGGTGAAAGCCCGGCAAAGAGCCTCTTGCGCCGGGGCCATGCCGCGCTTGCTGTCCTTCTTCACCCGGGACAGCTCCTTGTGAGCTTCCGACAGCTCCTTGTACAGAGAGGCATTTTGTGACCTCAACTGGTCAACCTCCCGGGAAAGATCTTCGGACAAGGAGTCGCATGCTTGGTTGACCAGTTCTCGAATCCCAGGAAACTCTAGCAGTTTGGAGGCATGATCATACATGAAAATAACACTTAGAATAGAAATACAATACGAAGAATTAAAATGTTAAGGATAGGAAACACATACCTGGGAGACATCCAGCAAAATGCGCTGGGAAGAGGAGTCGCCATGGATTTCCGGGATAGGGTGAAGGCTGCTGTCAGCCGTTGACTCCTTCTCCTTCCGGAGGAAGCGGGATGAACCCTCGGAGTGAGGTTTAGACTTTTTCTTCTTATGGGGAGGCCCTCCGGGCATAGGAATAGCGAATGCTAATCGTCGATTCTCTACTGGAGGAACCACCGTCGATTCCCCGGTACCCTTCCCCCCGGATCTCCCCTCTCCGGATTTTCTCTTCTTGATATCTTTGACCGGCTTCTCGGTCACAGAGTGGCCCTTCTTGGACTTCCCAGAAGTCCCCTTACCCTCTCCCTCGCCGGACTTCGACCCTAACGGGGCTATCGCTGGCTGGGGCGATATGGCTAACACAGGGAAACAAATGAAATTAGCCAAAAGCAGTTAGAAGAAACAATACAGTTAATAAAATTAATACAGTTGAGAAAATTACTAAGGCTCCGTGTGGCATACAAACGGCGGCAAGTGAACACTTCCGCTGGATACGCCTCCCGGGGGAATTCGTAGCCCCCCGCCCTCTGGTAATCCTTCAAGTTAACAAACTTCTTGGCAATTAAGTCATAACTATCGGATACCTGCCGGAATTGGGCCGGGGGAAGTGCCGCCTTAGTTTCAGCGATCCTCTGTTGGTTCCACGACGGGACTGGATATTTCTTCACGCCGAAAGTGAAGTAGCTGTTCATCCAGTCGCTCGTCTTAACAGACTCGAGCCTCCCGGAGCAGATGATCGCCGTCTTGTTCCGGCGTAGAGCATTAAACACTCCCGGGACGGAGGTCGCGGCAAGGTAGTAGAAGCTTCGGAATATATCCACAGTCCCGGTTACGCCAGCGTTGGGATGCAATTGCGCTGGAGAGATGTTATAATACTTCAGGTAGGCGGAGTATAGCGGGGGGAGGGGAAAAGTGAGCCCGTGCAGAAGATGATACCGGGGGATGCACTCCCGGTCCTTCATGTCGCCGGAATATGGCTCTAGCCCCGCGTCGTATGACAGAGGCACGTACATCTTCTTTATTACCTCCTCCACCGCCTCATGCACCGGGGTCATCCCGGGGTCTTTCGGATCAGCAGGCTCCGGGGCTCCATAAGCCACCTTTGCTTTAGTCGTCATCAGACCTTTGCCGCCTGATGGAGTAGGAAGAGGGAGGTCGTCAATATCCAGAGAGTGATCCTCTACCGGGGTAGGAACCTTGCTACTCATATCAGAAAGCTAAAGAAGAAGAAGAAGAGAATGGCAGACAAGAGCAGAAGAGGACGAAAAGAAAGAAAGTGACAGCGATTAGAGGATGAAAAATGAAAGTGAAATTTTTGATGAGGTATTTATAGGGAAGGATACATGGAATTTCTCGAAATTGGGAAAAGTAAATTCAGCACCCGAGAAAACGCAATAATGAGCATTAATTAGGGAGCAGGCGGCGAGGAGGCGCGCACATTGTAACACACGCGCGGCGCGTGGTGATACGGGCCCGCACAAACTGCGACCCGCCATTTTCCTATCAGAGACCCAGCCTCCCGGGCCACGCCCCGGGAGCCAGGGTCTCGGGGGGCTAGTGGTGATATGGGCTAAAGCCCATATTCTGGTCCAGCGGATATACTGGTAGAGGAGAAGAAAGGGTTAAGCCAAGCAGTGGTCCTCCCATGACATCAGCTATCTTGGACACACCCGGGGTTGTGGCAAGAGGAGGACCACTTAGCTTAAACCCTCTCTGATCCTCTCCATTATAAATAGAGGAGCGACCAACAGTAATAGGTATGTTTTATCAGACTTAAATACTCTCAGTATTTCTTTATATTCTCTCACCTCTGCAAAAAGCCCTATCTTCATCATCACGCCGGAGCGTCTACCCTCGGGTGACCCCGGGGGCTTTGTTTTGCAGGACTTAGGTGAGAGATTGGCCGCGGGCTAGGATTCCAGCTTTCCCCGGACCATCCTGTACCGGAACTGGTATCCCGGAGCTTACTGGTAGCATCAAAGACATCGAAACTCTTCGAAGAGCTTAAATCGTTCTAATCACTCTGCAAAACCATGGAGTGGGGAGAACATCAGAGTGTACATATGTTCAAACAATTTCAGAAGATTTCATGGAAACACTATAGTAGATTTTAAGGATCAATCATCTTTTCCGGGTCAATACCAAATCGCCCGTGAGACTGCTTGCGCTGCCGGCGAGATCGACATCTTCAAATTACACAAGTAATAGCTACAATGGCCAATCGGATATCTCGAGTGAGGGGTTTTCCAATAAAACATTTGATTATGATTCTCAGTTTAAATTATACTTTTCTGGCAGTCTGTGGTGTTATTTGTCACCGGGGGAAGAGAAAGATTAATATTTGGGGTGTATAGAAAAAAGAAGGAAAAGGAGAGCATAATTAAATCGGGAAGAGGAAGAAGGATTTAAACCGGCTAAAAATGAGAAAAAGGAAAATGATAAATAAGAGTCATTTAAATAATTCATTTTGCCACTGCCGCACGAAAAAGTTTCTCGATCAACAAGTTTTACACGGTTATCTTCTCATATTTGACGCTGTTTTGCTACGGTAAATTAATTTTTGGGCTGATTTTGAAGCTTATTTAGCCAATATAATTCCAATTCCATTTACAATCTTCACTAATGCAGACTATTATCTACGTGATGGAAGACCCACCATGTGATTATTCATTGGAAAGAAGGTGTTTTTCCATCATTCTTGTTACCCGAAAAGGTACCTTAACGTATTTATTTTCAACAATATTATTATGATGTTTTATTGAATTGACTTTTTTTGAAACTTTTTCATATTCTGATGTAGAATCGGAAGTGTTGGATAACAGGAATGAGACGGCTGCTACGGTAGAGAGTGATATAAGCTGTAGAACCCCAACCAAACTGATTGCGGATACTGAAGAAACACCTTTTGTGGGAAAAATATTTGAATCAATAAAAGCTACTAGAGATTGTTATGAGAAATATGGAGAGAACAAAGGGTTTGAAGCAGTTACAAAATCTACTAAACTAAAAGTACTAGGAATGAATACAAAGATCCCACATCAGCTATTTTTGCTTGTTCTCTCTATGGGAAGTATGGTAAAAAAATTGATGAGAATATGCCAGTAGAAAAAAGACGTCCAAACACTTCAACAGCGAGATGGGAATGAAAGGCTAGTATGTCAGTTCTTCTCAATTTCGATAAACAAGTGTGGGTGGTTCGAAAGTTTAATGATGTTCACAACCATGACCTTGTGCCAACTCAAAATAGAATGATTTTGAAATCGAGTCGGACTAACATATCTGGAGGAGCAAAAGCTATGGTTGAGCTGTTTAGTAAAGAAAATCTGCTTGTATATAAACAAAGTAAATTCTGTCCATGGAAGAGCTACGATGGGATTCATTGGTCGAGATGGTTGGAATCATCTACGTGATGTACACCAAAAGTTAGATGTTGGAGATACTCAATGGTTGTCCATGTACTTTCAGAAAAGACAAGCTGAGAATCCTCAGTTTTACTATAACATTCAACTTGATATAGAAGGAAGAGCTGTTAATTTATTTTGGGTTGTTGCAAGGTCAAGATTGTCGTATCAACAAATTGGAGATTCCGTAACATTTGATACCACCTCCAAAACCAACAAGTATAATTTACCTTTCGCTCCTTTCTCAGGAGTGAATTACCATGGTCAGACTATACTGTTTGGATGGGGATTGTTGCAAGATTTTTCAAGTCTGAAATAGCCACAAAAAACTTTTCTCTAACTCATCTTGCAACAATCGCCATCCAAACAGTATAGTCTGACCATGGTGATTCACTCCTGAGAAAGGAGCGAAAGGTAATTTATACTTGTTGGTTTTGGAGGTGGTATCACATGTCACAGAATCTCCAATTTGTTGATACGACAATCTTGACCTTGCATTGACCCAAAATAAATTAACAGCTCTTCCTTCTATATCAAGTTGAATGTTCTAGTAAAACTGAGAATTCTCAGCTTGTCTTTTCTGAAAGTACATGGACAACCATTGAGTATCTCTAACATCTAACTTTTGGTGTACATCACGTAGATTATTCCAACAATCTCGACCAATGAATCCCATCGTAGCTCTTCCATGGACAGAATTTACTTTGTTTACGAGCAGATTTTCTTTACTAAACAACTCAACCATAGATTTTGCTTCTCCAGACATGTTAGTCCGACTCGTGTTCAAAAGCATTCTTTTTGGAGGTGGTACATGGTCATGTTGTGAACATCATTAAACTTTTGAACCACCCACACTTGTTTATCAATTTTAAGAAGAACCGACATACTAGCCTTGCATTCCCATCTCACTGTTGAAGTGTTTGGACGTCTTTTTTCTACTGGCACATTCTCATCAACTTTTTTTACCATACTCCCTGTGGTGAGAACAAGCAAAAATAACTGATGTGGGATCTTTGTATTTAAACCTAGTACTTTTAGTATAATTTGTAACTACTTCAAACCCTTTGTTCTCTTCGTATATCTCATAACAATCTCTAGCGGCTTTCATTGATTCAAATATTTTCCCCACAAAAGGTGTTTCTTCAGTATCCGCAATCAGCTTGGTTGGGGTTCTACAACTTATATCACTTTCTACCATAGCAGCCATCCCATTACTGTCATCCAACACTTCCAATTCTACATCAGAATATGAAAAAATTTCAAAAAAGTTAATTCAATAAAACATCATAATAATATTGTTGAAATTAAATACGTTAAGATGCCTTTCCGGGTAACAAGAACGATGGCAAAACACCTTCTTCTAATGAAACACGTGGTGGGTCTTCCATCACGTAGATAATAGTCCGCACTAGTGAAGATTGTAACTGGAATGGGAATAATATTGGTTAATAGCTTCAAAATCAGTCCAAAAATTAATTTTCCGTAGTAAAACTGCGTCAAATATGAGAAGATAACCGTGTAAAACTTGCTAATCGAGAACCTTTTTCGTGCAGTAGTGAAAATTTGCAGGGTTTTGGAAATTATTAGAGTCAAAGAAGTTAATAAGAAAAGAAAATAATAAAAAGAATAAATGGCCAAGATTGGATCAAATAAAGGGATAGGACTTGGAGTGAAAACGGAATGCAAAGAAGGGAGTGTCTTGAGGGATCAAGAGGCTCCTTTATTTTTACTCAAGTTTTTACTCCAATTCCTGACCTTTAGATTAGATTTCATCTAATGGTCGATATTAAATATATTTTTAATCCATTAATGTTTATTAATTTAAGAGTTGGTCTCTTGAGTGATGGTCACTATATAGTGACGAAAGACTATATTGTAATATGGAAGGAAGGAGGTCCTTATTTGCAATTTTGACAAAAATGCACTATTCACTCACGCGCACTGTTCACACGCGCACTGTTCACTCAGTCTAAAAAACAAGCATTTTAGTCTAAAAACATACGTTAGCAAACATATCCACACAGTCTAAAAAACAAACATTTTATTCTAAAAAACAACCCGTTAAGCGTGAAGTACAAGCATGTTCTAAAAAACTATCCTTTTTTGCTTCAAAATACATGAATTCTAAAAAGCAACCTGTTAATTGTGAAATGCAAGCATTCTCTAAAAAAACTACCTGTTAAGTGTGAAATGCAAGCATGTTCTAAAAAACAACCTGTTTGGTCTAAAAAACAAGCATTCAAGTGTGAAATTCAAGCATGCTGAATGCAATTTGCATAAATTGCAAAAATAAAAAACCCCGCGCGTGAATGCAATTTGCATAAATTGCAGAAAAACCCCCGTCCCAAACTTCTTTGCATATAAACCCCGTTACTGTATAGTGACCGTCACTTCCAAGACTAATTATTAATTTAATTCCCAAAATTTATTTTCCTTTTTAATCTTCATCTTCTCCGCATCATCGTCTTACCGGGAACGAATCAACGTCTAGTGAATCAAAAATTATATTTGAGTCGATACCAAGATTATAAAACAAAACCCTAGGATATCTATAGTAATTTCCCACTCAAAACCCTATAGGATGATTTATCACGGTTTTTGTATATCTTTTGATTTTCGGTTGCTCAAAAGTGAAACGAAATTTTGTCATATTTATGTTGGAATATTATTTTCCAGCAATAATTTTTTGGCTTTGGTTATTCACCAAGGTCATCAGATTTACCCTTGCCCGCTGTCATTTTTTTATTGCAATATAAATTATGCACGGCCCCCTTTTTGCAAATTATTTTTGGGCAGGTCCTTTTTCTGCAATTTCCCAATTCATAAATATATAAATACAGTTGAATCACATTCCCAATTCCATTCTGATCGGGGCTCTGAATTTTCCCCAAATTTTCCATGCTCTCCCGAAGTTCTCCCGTCGATCTCCCGGCGTTATCCCGTCGATCTCCCGGCGTTCTCCCGTCGCTCTCCCGGCGTTTTGTTCAGATCAGCGGTTTGATTGATCGGCTCCCACACCTGGTAACTTCTCGATTCAATGATCAGATCATCGATGCTTCGAATGTTAGATCTGCTGTTTTTAGTTGTTGATCGATTATGTGATCTCTATGTATGCTCTGATTGCTGTGATTTCATGTCATGATTCAAAGTCTTGTTGAATTTTTATGTAGCGATGCTGGAACTTTGTGTGTATTTGTATGTGTTCAACCTAATGAATATTGAATTGTCGATACTTTCTTCGTTAATCTTCGATACTTTTTAACTCGTGATGCTGGAACTGTGTGTTTAATTTTCGGAACTGCTGTGATTGTGGAAACTTGATTGTTTAGGGTGAAAACTTTGGTGTTTGTGAAACTTGATTATTAATTGTGAAAATTACTGTGATGATTGTGAAAACTTACTTATTTAGCCTGAAAACTGTTGTGATTGTTTGTTAGACTTTTTAGTCTGAAAACTTGGTTATTTAGCCTGAAAACTACACTGACTGTAGAAACTTGATTTTTTAGGCTGAAAACTGTGGTGTTTGTGAAACTTGATAGTTTAGGTTGAAAACTCTGATGATTGTGAAAACTTGATTGTTTAGGCTGAAAACTTTGGTGTTTGTGAAACTTGATTATTTATAGTGAAAACTGTGATGATTGTGAAAACTTAATTATTTAGTCTGAAAACTGTTGTCATTGTTTGTTTAGGTTATTTAGCCTGAAAATTTGGTTATTTAGGCTGAAAACTACAGTGATTGTAGAAACTTGATTTTTTAGGTTGAAAACTGTGGTGTTTGTGAAACTTGGTTGTTTAGGTTGAAAACTGTAGCTTTTAATGTGAAATATTAACTGATTTGAGTACATATTCTTTGCGTGAACAGTGTAGGTGAATAGTGTGTGAACAGTGCCGGTGAACAGTGCGCGTGAACAATACTTTTCCAAACTTTGCAAATAAGGACCTCCTTCCTTCCATATTCTAATGTAGTCCTTGGTCTATATTATAGTTATAATATAGACGGTCACTCCAGAGACCAACTCTATTTTATATTGCGATTAATCTAAAAATATCAAATATATAATATTAACGATTGTATATTTATTTAAATATATGTCAAAATTTAATAATAAATCTTTAGAGTGCGGATGAAGATGAGACGGAGGATGTATTTAAAATTATAATTCATCCCTCTAAGACTCATATTTAACTAGAATTGACATGCGTTCTTTCCATAAAAATATAATAAAACATATTGGTATATGAGCCTTAGAAAAAATTATTTGGTATTTTCATATTTATGTGCACGTAACATGCATGTAAATTCCGCTGATTTTGAGAAAATTAATCAATATATTTTAACATTTATTTGTTGTAAATTTGTATCAATATAAAATTAGAATGATTGCATGTTGAATTCAACGCAAAATCTCTTTAAAGTCCAACTTTTCTAATCGATGTGCTATGGAATTACCACTATACATTCAAGGTCAAACACTATATTTTCTTATTATAAATATTTTTTTAATCATAACCCACATTAGAATTGGAGTTATATTTATTAGGCTCATCACATCTATAAAATACCTCAATAGGGTCATTTTTAAATTAAGGTCTATACAATGTTCTAAAATGTTAAGTAAAAAAGAAACACTTTGTAATAAAATAACTTTTGCCTAAACCTATGTCAACTCCCACAATCATGGTAGAGATCGTAAAGTGAAATCCAACTCTGCTGATGTGAGGGCTCACTAATTGCAAGTGTGTTAGGGATTACAATGTGAAATCCAAATCTGCCGACGAGAACGGGATTCGACAAAAGCTATAACTTTGAGTGAATAACAACATGCAGAGTTTCGATGAAAGATCAAAGTCTTCCCAAAATCCTTAGCTCCAGTCATCTTCTGCATTCTAGGAGATAAATTCCATTAACCAGTTCGTGTCTCCATGTGAAGATTGTATAAAGTTGGTGTTGCAGCAGTATCAAAAGTCTGAGTTGATTGCTGAAGAGTTGAAACAAAACTTGCTTCCTCCAGTTTGCAGCAGTCTTATCATAAATTCTTGTTCAAGTTTGCAGCAATCTCCATCCTTTCAAACCGCATCTGTATTGAAAAGCTCCATTTCATGTCATCCTTGAACAACTTGAAACAATTATTTGTGACCTGCACATTCAAAAGGAAACAACAATATTCAATTTCATAGAAAATTTTCATTTCAGCGTATTATTTAGTATGGATATTTCAAACTGTCCATTTCAACCAGACCCTCAATATGCCTTGGCAATGATGAGTGATTAAAATAGATGGTTTCATTTGATTCACAAGTCAATTTGGCCAATCCATCATTTGCTTCCCTGAGTGAATGAGAGAGAGTGAGAGAGACATAAATTTCACCTGTTAAATCCTAGATGTTTCTGGTGATATTTGTTAGCCTTCATGGGACTCTAAACTCTTTCTACACCAGTTTTAATAATACAATTGAATCAATTTTCACTTGCACCTTTTGATGGTCGTGAAAAGAAGATGTATCCAGTCCCATGGCTAAACCTATTGTCTCGGCCTCAAGACTATCTTGTACCTGCGAAATCTACGCCTTTGCATTTTTTTGTAATTAAAATCCACCATGGGTTGGAAAAGTTTATTAACTTCCCCAAACCTATAAATGACCATAAAAGGCCTCGAGATCAAAATCAGTTACAAATGTTACATCACCAAGAGAGCTAACTATAGGTAGCAAAAATAGTACACAACATGTTTGTTGTTTGTACAATGCAATTAGTCTCCATCTTATCACAACCCCCTTCTAACCACCGAGCATGTTAGTTATCATTATACAAGCAACAAACATGCCAAATGGTGGAGATTTGGGGTGAAAAGTTGCAAAAAAAAAAAACTAGCAACTGAGAGCAAAAATCAAGTATGCACCATCATCTTAGTCTCCAAGTACTCTTGGAAGTCCATTTGAGTACTTATGTTTTGAGCAGTGATCCCATTGGACTCTCCTTCCAGTGTCTTCTGTTATGCATTTGCATATAACATCCTCTCATAAGAGTTTTTGACCACAATATCTGCACCACTCTTTTCATTTCTCAATAAATATCCATCAGTATTTAGTTTATCACTCTAGATTCTGGAACTTTTCATTTAATAATTCTTATCATAACACTTTTTATCTTAAGATAACCATATAGTAAAGCATGTTTTTAATGTAAAGAATCAATAAGATTTGTATAATATTTAAGTACAAAATATACAGTTCATATTTAAATATTAAAGGTTTAAGTTAAACATTTATAGACTTTCTAAAAAGACCAAGATAGTTGGATGTTCAGGAAACCAACTCTAGATTCAATGTAGTTATAATCAAAATTTTATATTTAATTATAGACAAAATCTCTTGAAATTACAACTTTTAGGTAATGGAACTATACCAATGTATATTTAAGCTCATAAATTTTATTTTTGGGACAATACACATGGAATATACCATAATCAGAATTGGATGAGTGACGATGACCAATAGAAGGGATGTTTGGAACCAACCGTTGGTATAATTTAGGAAATGTTAAGGTAGATTTTAGAATTTTCAGAATTGCAAATAAAAATTAAATGTAGATTAATTTATATATCTACTAAAATAGTATTATTATCGATATAAATGCTTAAAAACTTATGTTTTATATATTCCATTTAAACATTTAATTCAACAATGGACTTCATTTAAAGCGGATGCAAAATTATAACAATTTGGACATTTGAAGAGTATCAAAACTACATTCTAAAAATTGTTAGAGCGTAAAATACAATCAAATTGTGAATGTCAGATTGACTAACATTTCAATCAAATAGGCCTTCAAACATTTTACATTATAAGAGATATAAATGTTTGTTTCTACCAAAGTAGATAAGGTCAGTTCGTTCGGGGCTGGCAACTAGGGTTTGCTATGGCTCTTTGTTACCATCATCTGAAAACTTCAATATTCAAAACCCGGACCGAATCTCTAGTCATATCAGAGTGGTGGCTGATCTAATTGATGTGGACATGAGATGGTGGAATTTGACCTTACTGAACCAATACTTTGTAAAGAAGGACATGGAGAAGATTTTAACGATAAAGATTGGGAATCGGACTGGTCCGGATCATTGGTGGTGGCATAACTCTAACTCTGGGAAGTGCACTATCAAAACGGCCTACCATCTCTTCATTAAGTCCCGAAACATCAAGACGAAACAACTGTAGAAGACAAGCAATTCTGGAGCAGGTTTTGGAAATTTCGCGTACCGCAACGTACTAAGCATTTTGTCTGGAGGTTCATCACAAACTCCTTGCCTACGAGTGCTAATCTGGTAGCTCGAACAATGACTGTCTCTCAGACATGCCCGCTCTGTAATGAAGAAAATGGTTCATCTTCCTATCTCTTTTTCGAATGTGAGTTTGCAGTGAAGGTATGGATCATGGCTGGCTTTCTAACCCAAGTACGGAGAGTACGGCGTAATAGAGAGAAATATGGTTTAAAGAAATCCTAACACATCATGATTCCAACACCACAGAGATTATGTTAATGCTATGCGACTCATTATGGACCCAACAGAACCATCGTATCTTTACGGACAAGTCATTAGAGGCTGAATTCCTGGCGATGTCTACGCGCTCAAACCTTAGGATATTCCATGATGCGAATGGCTGGCCAGAGAGAAGTTCGGAAGACCTCTCAGATTCCTAGTTGCTCAGACCCTTACCGGGTGGATCGCGGATCTTATTTGACACCGGCATAAAGGATGGTAAGACTGCTGTCGCGGCGGTAGCATTTGATGAGAATGGAGTTTTTGTTAGTACACTGAGTAAATTGATTCCAGGCATAACTGACCCACTATTCACGGAAGTACATGCGCTGAATTTAGCGCTCGAGCTAGCGAAGGAGCTACGGCTGGAACGCATGACAATTGCTAGGGATTGTTTTGTCCTTATCAGGATAATCAGGAGCCTGGAGCCACCAAACTCTTCACTCCAAGACTTAATCTCTAGGTTGAAGATCAGACTTACTGCCTTCTTGAACTGTGAATTTTCTTGTTGGATTCCAAGAAATAGTAATATTTTAGGTCACTCGCTCGCTTCTTTTGCGAAGGAGAATTTAGAGGCAAAACGAGTTTGGAATAACTCTCATAATTTTTTCTTGTCAAGCGATTCTGTACGCTTTCCTGTGACATGATATATGATATTTTTCCATTCAAAAAAAAGAAGATAACATTAAAATTGAATTAATTTATTCAAACTGTTTCAAATAAACATTAATATTGAAGAAAATAAGTGGAGTACGTAATTCACCCATCTTCTTCTTATAGATAAAAGAGGGGGAAAAATGAATTTGTTCGATTGTGTTTGAGTTTGACTGTTGATTTTAAAAAAATCGTCGAACAAACGAACAACTGAATATTCCTTGGAAGCTTCCGCCGGGCAAGCAAAGTGAAACTTTGACGATTCTTCTTCCATTTTGGAAAGCATGAGTGGAGGACCAGAAGACGGTGCCGCCGTGGCGGTGGCGGTGAAGAGCTCCGGCGGCAGAGGAAGTCACCGCGCCGTCCTTTGGGCGGCTGAGAACCCAGCAGATCGTTTTGTGCTGCTTCATGTCATGCCCACAATCACTTCTATCCCCACTCCCTGTAAGTTCATATACTTATCTTCTCTGAATTGAATTCGATAAAATGGTGAAAAACCAATCTTTCATTCATTCAACCTATTGTTGTGCTTCTGTAGCAGGAGATAGAACCCCTGTTGAAGGCCTTGATCCCAAGATAGTTAGACTGTATGTGCATGATATAAAGGAAAACTGTAGAAACATGTTTGTGCCATATAAAAAGTTACTCAGCAAGAGAAAGGTTGGTTTATCTTTCACTATCTGCAGTAATGTTGTAAATTTGTGAACTTGGAAGTAATATCATAAATCTGTAGGTGGATATAGTGGTGATTGAGGGGGATGATCCTTCGTCGACCCTTCTAAGTTACATTTCAGATTCAGGAATTTCAACTTTAGTAGTTGGCTCTTGTTCTTCCACTTACACTTGCTTTAAAAGGTATGCTGAGTCTGTTCGTGTTTAGGCCAGGTTCTTTCCTTACCATTTTTCATTAATGTGTGGTTTTGTTTCTGTATTTAGTTTGTTCCTAGCAAAGAGACCGCTTGTAAAACCATTCTCTTTACTACCTTTTGAGTGCAGGAAGCCAAAGAGCTCACTCGTGCCATCAGTTCTCCTGAGAGATGCTCCTCTTAGTTGTAATGTTATTGCTGTGTACAGATATGGAGTTACCAAAAACACGCCAAGACCCTTGTTTGGAAATGGTATTTCTGACATATTGTGCTTACCTTAAAATTATGTTGGAGCTTTTTGTTGTTGACTTCTGTTTCTTGCGTGTAATTGACGAGTGGCTTGTTGTACTTTCTCAGCTAATGGTTGTTCTAAGGAGTTTTTGTTAGCTGGAGGAGGCAATGATAATGAGATCAATAGAGAACTTCCTTTGATCGGTTCATCTTCGGTACAGTCGAGAATGTATTCAAACCTTGATTTATCATCAGCCTCTGACCTAAGTGGTCAGAACTTGTATACATCAGTTCAGGCCCATCAAAGTATGGGGGAGAACCTTTTAGATATTGAAGATGATGAGAATTGCTTTGAAATATCTGCATACTCCAAGCAGGTAATGTTCAGTTTTCATGTATATAGCAAAAGCATAACCATGGAGCTTGACGGATTCAAATTTTCTAAGACATTTCATTGGTGTTCAACTGTTCATGCAGTCAAATGTTCAGGCTGAAGTAGAACAATTGCGCCGTGATATACACAGTATGCTTTCCTTGTATAACCGAACTTGTGAAGATCTCGTCTACGCCCAAAAGAAGGTGATATTCTTGTCATCCTTAAGTATCATTCTTGGTAAATAGTTTATTTATAGGAAATCCTTGTGATTAGCAGAAGTTATGAGATTTTTGTTGAATTATTATAGAATGTGCAAATCTTAATAAAATGCAACATTTTTGTATCTCACAGGTGAAGCTGCTTTCTCTTGAGTGCCTTGAGGATGAAACGAGACTGGATGCTGCCAAACAAAGAGAAGAAATTCTACGAACAGTTGCTGCTCAAGAAAAAGAGAAGCATTTGGAAGCCATGAAGGAGGTCGAAATGGCAAAAGATCAGTGTTCTAAGGAAGCTAATGAGAGACAGATAGCCGAGGCTAATGCCATTAAGGAGTCTTCTGAGAAGAAAAAGATTGTGGAAGCACTATTTTCAAACGACAAACGGTATAGAAGGTACAGCATTAACGAAATTGAGGAGGCAACTGGTTTCTTCTCCAATGAAAAGGTTATTGGTTCTGGAGCATATGGAAAAGTGTACAAATGCATCCTTGACCATACTCCAGTAGCCATCAAAATCCTACAATCAGAAGCCTCCAACAAAAAGGAAGAGTTCCTGAAAGAGGTAACCCCTTTCATCCCTCATTCAAGTAAAATATATTCATCTAAGTGAAAGATTCATATGCATATAAAATCTGTTTGTCTAATGCAGGTAGAAGTTCTGAGCCTCCTGCGCCATCCCCATGTTGTCTTACTTCTAGGTGCCTGTCCTGAGCTAGGTTGCTTAGTTTATGAGTTCATGGAAAATTGCAGCTTGGAAGATCATATATTAGGAAAGAGCCAATTGCATCTCCCATGGGTGATCCGATTCAGGATAGTTTACGAAGTGGCCTGTGGTCTTGCATTCTTACACAACTCGGGGTCCGAGCCGATTGTTCATCGAGATTTAAAGCCTGGAAATGTATTGCTTGGTAAAAATTATGTTAGTAAAATTGGAGATGTCGGTTTGGCCAAAATCCTTTCAGATGTAGTGCCTGATAATGTGACGGAGTACAGAAATTCTGTGATTGCTGGTACTCTCTGTTACATGGATCCAGAGTACCAAAGAACAGGAACCTTAAGGCCAAAATCTGATGTTTATGCCTTGGGAGTTATAGCTCTTCAATTACTCACAGCCAGCTCTCCTAGTGGAATCATTCATAAGGTGGAAAAGGCCATGAAAACTGGCTCCTTTTTGGATATTCTTGATAAATCAGTCTCAAACTGGCCTCAGGCTGAAGTGCAGGAACTCGCTCAAACGGCCCTCAAATGCTGCAAGCTGAAGTGCAGAGACCGGCCTGATCTTGAGACCGAAGTTCTGCCAGTTTTGAAACGGCTCGCTGGATTTGCAGACGCAACTAGAAAAGGTGACACGGGCAAAGTTCCAGCACCAAGCCACTACTATTGCCCTATCCTTCAGGTTAGCACTCAGCCTTAACTCATAACTGTCTTAACATTCAAAAACTCTATAAGTAAGAGTCTTGTTCGGTTTCTTGCAAATTAGGACATAATGGACGAGCCATATATTGCTGCTGATGGTTTCACTTACGAGCGAATCGCGATAAAAGTCTGGCTCGAGAGAAGTAACGTATCGCCAGTTACAAAGCGGAAAATGCCAAATAATGTTCTCACCCCAAACCACATGCTGAGTTCTGCTATTCAAGAGTGGAGGGCTTGTTTTCTATCCTTGCAGAAATGAGTACCGATGATGCACATAACCTATTCCTCCAGGTACATTATACTGAATTCAATCATTCGTAAATTCTGGTCAGAAGGTTTCATTTTTTTCTTGTGTATAGAAGATATATACTTGAGTTTGCAGTTTCTTCAAATTTTGAAGTATAAGAGAATGTCGAACTTAAAGTGGAATATATTTGGATTTGTACCAGTTAACTGATTTGCAATTTGAATAGTTTTCGAACTACTTCTATCAGGTATCCGCAAACTCAAACTGGCATTGTGGACATGTGTTCATATATAGCACATTAACCATTTTCAATCACTTTCATAATTTTTTTTAAGGTTCCTTTTCCAGTTGATTAAAAGGGAAAGGAATATAAGTTGGACAAGGCCGTCCTGCCAAAAGTACTAAAAACTGATGTCATTCTTTCTTCATAACCATATAACACAAAATATAGCTACTGAGAGAACAGCTTCTAATAGAGAGGCTTCTAACATAGAAGATGCAGAATCTGCATTTTGAATATCAATCCTTCCTTTGAGGAAATTTGAGTACCAATGAGCCGATAGCTTTGGATACCTCCTCAGTTGTTTGTCATTCAAGTCAACATAGTAGAGACCATATCCAGTCCGATACCCACTAAGCACCTCAAACCCGTCTAAGAATGACCAATAAAAGTAGCCCTTTGTGTTCGCTCCATTCCTTCCAACATTAAAACAACAGAAACATGGATGGGATGGAGAAAATGTTTTCAGGAAGCTAATTTTTTTTGATAAAAAAATTACGGTTTTACCTTAAAGCTTCAAGCACAGTTCCGATGTAGGAGTGCATGTACTTCACCCTGGTTTGATCCTCTAATGTTCCATTACGCACAGTTGGGACGCCATTTTCGTGAATATAAGTAGGTGGATTTTCATAAACTGTCTTCAGATACTGCAGAATCTTAAAGAGTCCAGATGAATCCACTTCTTTCTGAGAAGAAACACATGGATTAACACTAAATAAAAAATGATGAGAAAGTTTCTAATGAATTCTCCCTTATACGTGTTAAAACTAACCTCATTTGAAGGTCGTCCTAGATCCCCTGCAGAAACAAGAATAAAATGCAGCATATTAGTTCTCAAGAACCACAGGCTTGGGGAATTGAATAGATCAGAACAAATTATTATTCGTTCATTCTTACATATTAAGGTTGACCCCATGTCGCCCATCACGTCCCGGATTTCCGAGTTGAAACTAACCGAATTATCCTTGACGTGAATCGTGGTGTAATGGTTCAGCGCTATAAAATCAAACGAGCCTTTTACAAGGCTAGCTTCTTGAGCAGTGAAGACTGGCAGCCTTGTCCCGGCATTCTTCTTCCCTGTGTCAGGATAGTCTCCAAACACCAAAGGATGAAGAAACCAGCCAATAAAATAGTCCATAGTCCTCTTAGTAGCATCTACGTCTTCTTCACTGTTAGAATATGGTGCAAACCAATTCCCGAAGAAGTTCAATCCCACAAAACCATGTTGAACAGCCTGCACTAAGAAAAAATCAAGCGATATTTCTCCCTAGATGTATATCATAATAGATACATACCTTATACTTTCTCTGGTATAGGTTTACAACAGATGAGTGAGCCAGCAAAAAGTTATGAGCAACAATATATGGCTTACAAGAGCTCCCAAAAGGTGATGAGCAACGGCCGGGAGGGGCTAACCCAGAGTCATAACCAGCCAATACCAACACATTCGGCTCATTCAAGGTAGTCCAATGTGATACCCGATCACCAAATTCCTTGAAGCACACATCAGCATAGTTGGTAAAGTCTCTCCTAAAATCAAATTAAAATAAGTGTTAAGTTATAGATCTTCCATCATATTAGATAACAGGACAAATGCTTACACGCTTTTCCGGCTAAGCCATCCACCATAGTCATCTTCAAGAGACTGGGGTAAATCGAAGTGATACAAGGTGGCGTGTGGTTTTATTCCTGTTATCAAACCAGAAGGGTTTTTAGTCCATCATTATTAGGTTTAGGTTCAGGAGACTGAGGTATTGCTGAAGGTTTTTACCATGCTTGAGCAGTTCATTGATCAGTTTATTGTAGTATTGCAATCCTTTGGGGTTGACAGGACCATGTCCATCTCCAATAACATAAATGTGCGCCAATCGAGAATGAACTATGAAGAGAAACTATGTATATACCGGGAATGAGCCTTGGCCATGAGATGGAGAATCTGTAGGCCTCCAAACCTGTGTCATCCATGAGTTGGACGTCTTCCTGAAATGTTAATACCTTAGTATAGACTAAACAGAAGAACAAATTAAATGTAGAAATGCAGAGCCTTGTATTTATGGTACTGATCGATTGCAACATCACCGGTGGCCGCATTGAAGTTTTTTCTAATGAATTCTGCAGGTCAGAGAAAACCCTTCATGGATCAGGTTTCAGGGAATCACAAGTTGCACTTTTTACAAGAAGAAGAAAAAAACAGACCAGTGTCAGAATGCATAAAAGTATACCAAATGCGAGCTTTTCTTCCATCTTCAAAGGCAGCCCCTTCCACCTGAGATTCATGATTTAAAAAATTTAAATCAATCATTCAAACAAGAAAATAAAAAACACAGACACACAGTGATACAGATGAAAGCACACTTGATATGCAGAAGCCCCGGCACCGAACACGAAATCAGCTGGGAAATCCGCTCGGCCGAAACCGTCGTCACCAGCAAAATCTGCCACATTACTGATATCAGCAAAAATCTCGAAACCTTCATCGTTTTTGCACTCAGCGCCTTGTAGAATTGTATCAAAGATATTCGATAAAACTGTGTTTTGATATTCATGAGAATGTTTACATTATATAGGGAGGCTATGTCTACCTAGCTATCTAATCTACAGATGTGGGATTAATGTACAATAACATAATTACAGAAGGAAAAGGACAATCTAACCTATATTCCATATACAATACTAATTTATATAGAAAACAAACATCTTCTTTCCTTAACACTCCTCCTCAAGATGGAGCATGAGGATCACGAATGCCCATCTTGCCAATCAAATCCTGAAATGTACGGCGTCCAAGTGCCTTAGTAAAAAGATCAGCAGGTTGCTCAGCAGTACGAATATGATGAGCAACTATCTCACGAGATTGTATCAAATCCCGAACAAAATGACAATCAACTTCAATATGCTTTGTACGCTCATGGAAGACCGGATTAGCAGCAATGTGTAGAGCAGCTTGACTATCACAAAACAACTTCATCGGCTGAGAATGAGACACACCCAGCGACTTGAGAAGAGACTTCATCCAAATAAGTTCACAACAAACATATGCCATAGCACGGTACTCTGCTTCAGCAGACGAACGAGATACCGTTGGTTGCTTCTTAGTCTTCCAAGAAACAGGAGAATCACCAAGAGTCACAAAATAACCAGTCAAAGAACGGCGAGTAATCGGACAAGCAGCCCAGTCTGAATCGCAAAAACCTATAAGCTGTAAAGGACTAGCAGCAGAAAGAAACAGTCTTTGACCAGGATGACCCTTGAGATAGTGCAAAACACGTAGAGCTGCTTGCCAATGTGCAACTCGAGGTGCTTCCATGAACTGTGCCAAGGTATGAACGGAATAACTCAACTCCGGACGAGTAATAGTCAAGTAGATGAGTTTTCCAATAAGGCGTCGATACTTCAAAGGATCAACATACAAAGGACCTTCATCACACGCCAAATTGTGTTGTGTTTCCATTGGAAATTCAGCAGGTTTGGCTCCCAGCAAACCAGTCTCAGCTAAAATATCCAAAGTATATTTCCGTTGAGAAAGAAACATATCATCAGAACGACGAGCAATCTCAATACCCAAAAAATATTTCAATGCTCCAAGATCCTTCATGTGAAAACAAGAACTCAAGTATGTCTTAAACGCAGACAAAACATCTCCAGACGAACCAGCAATCACAAGATCATCCACGTAAACCAAACACATGGAGGGTGACACCATTTCGCAGAAAAGAGAACAAGGAGTAATCAGAACGACTTTGAACGAATCCATAGCGTCGCAAGGCCTCAGCTAACTTTGCGAACCAATTGCGAGGAGCTTGACGAAGCCCATAAAGCGACTTCTGAAGCTTACAAACTAAACCAGGACCAGGTAAAACATAGCCAGGAGGGGGCTTCATATAGACCTCCTCCTCAAGATCACCATGCAGAAAAGCATTATGCACATCCATCTGATGAAGCTCCCATCCTTTGATAACAGCAACACTTAAAAACAAACGTACCGAGGACATCTTAGCAACTGGCGCAAACGTTTTGGTAAAATCAGTTCCCTCAATCTGGCGATTGCCAAGCACAACCAACCGAGCCTTGTAGCGTTCGACAGAACCATCCGAATTATACTTCGTACGAAACACCCATTTGCTACCAATAGCTCGCTTGCCAGAAGGAAGGGACGATAAAGTCCAAGTCTTATTCCGCTCAAGAGCATCAATCTCAGCAGCCATAGCCAATTGCCAATGAGGCAAACGTGAGGCCTCGGAAAACATAGTAGGGTCTGAGCCAGCTGTAACTGCAGCTAAAAAACTAGAATGCGCAACCGAAAAATTATGACAGGAATAATAATCAGCAAGTGGGTAGCGAATACCTGAGGGCAGTGAGGACGAAGGAGCAACAGACGGAGTAGGGTTTATTGGTTTTGCAGAAGCAGCAAGAACATAATCCTTGAATCGAGCAGGAGCCTGGCGAACACGGGTACTCGGCGGACGGGCCGGTGGAGGCGAAGCAGACAAAACCAAGTCGGAATCGGAGGTAAGGTGATCATCACCACCAGAGGACGAAGATTCAGGCACTAACTGTGAGGGAGAACCGAGCAGAATACTTGGCCGAGCAGGTGGTACGCTTGTCGGGGCGGACGACGAAGCAGTCGCTACGGGACGAGCGACAATCGGGCTGGTGGAAGACCGCCGAAGATCAGTGGACGGAGAAGCGGCTGACGGTGAGGACGTCGACATCGAGGGCATCACGGCTGACGGCGATCTGGGCAGCGAGACAACCGCCGGCGAAGAGGACGCAGGCTCTGCCAGAAACCGTGCGTCGGTTGCAGCTGGGTCACGCGCTTCACGCGCGAAGTGCTCTCCTGGTTCACGCGCTTCACGCGCGAGTTGCTCGCCTGGTTCACGCGCTTCACGCGCGAGTGGCTCACCAGTCGGTTTAACCACTTCTGGGCCATGCATGTCCGGTTCATGCATGGCCAGTCCATGCACGTGAGGGTGAATATCTGGGCCATGCATGTCCGGTTCATGCATGGCCGGTCCAACCGGGTCTGGGCCATGCATGTCCGGTTCATGCATGGCCGGTTCATGCACAGCATGCATATCATCGTCAAAAATCGTGGGAAATCGCTCGGGACTTGATTTCGGCGATTTCGACGATTCCGGTGAGGCAAAAGGAAAACAATCCTCGTAAAACACAACATCCCGACTTGCAAAAACCGTCCGTTCATCCAGGTCGTAGACACGCCAAGCCTTTTTATCCATCGAATATCCAAGAAACACGCACTTTCGGCTCCTTGAATCAAATTTATCACGGGGTCGAGGGAGACGACTAGCAAAACATAAGCATCCAAAAACTTTCAAGTTGCCAAAATCTGGAACACGACCATACAAGAGTTGGTATGGAGTGCGATTGTTCAGCAATGGAGACGGTGTTCGGTTGATCAGATAAACCGCTGTAAGAACTCAATCGCTCCAAAATTCGACGGGAAGGCTGGCTTGAAACATGAGAGCGCGAGCGACGTTGAGAATGTGACGATGCTTACGCTCCACACAACCATTCTGTTGAGGTGAGTAAACCGCTGAAGTTTCAAACCGAACACCCTTTTCGGCGAAGTATGATCGAAGCGGTAGAAACTCAGTGCCATTATCTGCTCTTACACATTTAATCTTCCGGTTGAACTGGGTAGAAATCAGGGCGAAGAACTCTTGAAGCTTGGAAGAGACCTCTGACTTACTAACTAATAAGTAAACTCAAACCGCTCTAGAAAAATCATCAACAATAGTTAAAAGGAAATTGCTCCACTAATTGAAGGGGTACTATAAGGACCCCAAACATCACAATGAATAATATCAAAAGAACGACTAGCTTTCTTAGAGTTCAAAGGAAAACTACTTCTAGTCTGCTTTGCTCGATGACATGTGGAGCAGGGAGCAGCTTTATTATGACAACTTAAAGCTAAAACTGGAATGGAGGAAAGCACGGAATCAGACGGATGGCCAAAACGACGATGCCATAACTCGAACGACGGAACAGCAGCAGACAAACACAGAGATCGCGAAGATGGTAGAGGAGAACCCAAACGTCGCAACCAATAAACCCCTCCTTGTTGACTACCCGCGCCAATCACCGTCCTCGTGCTGATATCCTGGAAAATACATATATTTTCAGTGAGCAAGACTAGACATTTTAAAGCGGCAGTTAACTTAGCAAAAGACAACAGATTACAACGAAGTTCCGGAATAAATAAGACATTAGGGAGCATAATATCGCCAAAGTATAAGGTTCCATGATAATAAGCAGTAGATATAGAGCCATCAGGTAATACGACTTCCACAGTTGTAGGCAAAATATGTTGGAGAATATCTCGATTACCAGTCATATGATAAGAGGCGCCCGTGTCAAGGACCCAAGGTAGAGTAGTCTTACCGGTATTGTTGCAATTTATCTTTGAAAACATATTCTGAACAGCACTCCACTATTCATTCGATAGAGCCGGTCCTAGCGCTTGACGATCCATGTCGGTGATGACGGCATCAGTAGGAGAGGCATCCGGTGCAGGAACTGAACCAGCAAACGGCACACCTTGCGAAACGCGAGCGCGAGGATTGGCAGAACGATGGGAAGCTCCGGCGTTCATCTGGTAGGTACGAGCGGCGGCGGCGGTAGCGGCTTGAATGGCGGCCTGGAAAGCAGGCGAGTCATCGGCGGGAGCGGCGGCAGCAGCGTCGTAGGATGGAGGAACGGCATCACCTCTAGAAACAAAAGAGAGGGGTTGGTGATGTCCAGGAGGTAGAGGTCCAGGGTTGACTGGGCCTGGGTTGACCGGCCCATAGTTGACCGGCCCAGGGTTGACCGGCCCATAGTTGACTGGTCCAGGGTTGACTGGGCCTGGGTAGACCGGCCCAGAGTTGACCGGCCCAGAGTTGACCGGCCCAGAGTTGACCGGCCCAGAGTTGACTGGGCCAGAGTTGACTGCATGAGGTTCGGCGGCGGCGGCGGCGGCGGCAGGGTCGGCGGCAACGGCATGGTCGGCGTCGGCGGCGGCGGCAGGGTCGGCGGCAACGGCATGGTCGGCGTCGGCGGCGAGGTCGGCGGCGGCGGGATCTTCTATATTGACGAGATTTGGGTCCATGATAATGACGGGATGAGAGTAAGAATTTTAGGGTTACGACAACAGCGGCAGGGATTTCCAGTCAACAACGGAGTTTCACGGCAGCGGTGGCGGAAGAAAAGGACTCGTAAAAAATTTTTAACTTGAGAGAATCGAAGACTGTGATACCATGTAGAATTGTATCAAAGATATTCGATAAAACTGTGTTTTGATATTCATGAGAATGTTTACATTATATAGGGAGGCTATGTCTACCTAGCTATCTAATCTACAGATGTGGGATTAATGTACAATAACATAATTACAGAATGAAAAGGACATTCTAACCTATATTCCATATACAATACTAATTTATATAGAAAACAAACATCTTCTTTACTTAACACGCCTCCCTACGAAATTTTGATTGTGTTTAGTGATTTTTATTTTGCTTGATTTCTTTCATTCGATAATTATTAGACGCAGCAGTAAATGTAACGGCTCCTTCTTGGAGTCTCGCCGTCCTCTGAATTCACTTGGAACGCCACGTGTTTCTTATCCTTATCTACACTAACTATAAGGCGGATCGCGTTGACCCTCTCCGGTATAGGTACGGTATCAGGTTTTCCTCTATATTGCATCTCGCGGATATTCGCTTCTTCGCCTGCTTCGCCATCTCCGTTCCCGGTACTGTACCCGGTGCCCCATTGCAGTCAACATAGCCACGTGCCCTCTTTCTAATCCCTCTACTCACCGCAGGCTGACACGCAGCTGCCTGATTCACCTCATCGGTACTGCCGCCTTGCCCACCTGCTTCTCTTATTCGCCCAGTTAGAGATTCTGCCTAAACAGCAACAGTGGTCAGTGCTACGTTTACATTTCTATGCAACTTGGATGCTTGCTTGTTTCCCAGTATGGCGATTAACTATAGGGATGAGAACAGGTTATCTAATTTCGCCTCCCCTTGTCATATTTTAAATGGACGACCATTAAAATGGCCTTTGACACTAGCATATTAAGTGCTACCTGGATGCTTGATATTCTAGACAAAGCTATCACTCTCTCTGCTTGCAAGTGTTGCATCATGTACATGCATGTATATTGTGCAATAGCAGCAAAATAAGTTGTGCCTTTCATGCAATCTGATTTTTCATCATGCTCCTACTAAGGGAGAATTGCAGTATGTTATACACATGCGTATTCAAGTTATTGACAATATGTTATGCAATCTGGCTTTTCATCATGCTCCTGCTGGCTGCCGTATGTTATTTTCCCCATCACTTCATTTGCTTCCCTTTTTGAATAGATACAAAAAGCTTCTAAGCATGGTTGATCTTACAAAGGATTTCTTCTTACAATGTTATGAGAAGTCTGCATAAGAACATGTATGATAATGAGGCAGGGACTAGCATCCATGAAACAATGTTCATGACTCGTGGAATACAGAGTATTCTCCAGAATACTGTTTGGACTGTTGCATTAGTCTACGGCTTTTTCCAGCAGGTGAGCTTTGGGTGCTTATAACATTATAATGGCTTCTCTCTATGGTCTATCAATTTCCCACCCCACCGAATGATATTAATTTCAACTGAAGTTTGATACTGGTTGCTGGCTATTGTATTATATTTGGCATGTATGTGGCTCTTTTATCATATCAAGGACCATGACCACATGTGATGTGAAATTAAGAGCAAGTGGTCTACTGAATAATTAGTCCGGCTCTTCATGCCTGTTATGTATTGATTGACATAGTCATACTCTGTATTCCACCTCTCACATACATCTGTCACTCAGGCAACACTGTCAATTTCTTCCCGTGACTCTAATTGCAAGATGTTTGCGCTTTTATGCTGGCACAAGGTGAACTCCGCTTACTCTAATTGTCATTTATAAAATTGACAATTATATACGGAAGCTCAACATATGCTATCTACTGGCTTATCATGTCATGTGAGTTTGGGTACAGGAGGAGAAAATCAATGTGTTTCTTGTATTTTGGGAGCAATGATCTCAGCATACTATTCTTTCTTGTACTGCACTCCTGGAGGGGGCTTGTATTATCTTCTTCTTTGTGTTGACAAGTATAACTCCATTATGAAGCCTCAAGGATTGATTGTTAAAATAAAAATTCACATTTACTACCCAGCATTCTAGCATTATATTCTCAAAACAAGAATTTGTGCTTGTTTTGACTCTACTGATGCCTGGCAAGGCCAATGTCACTTTTTTGTATCTCCTGAGCATGGCTTCTGATAAGCAGACATGTGAATATTAGCAGAAAATTTAACTTTTTTTTATTAAAGTTAAACAAAAGAGTAAAATAAATGTATTTGGTGAACTAAACATGCATGCATTGAGAAACTAAATTAATGCGATTCAATTTCACTAACTTTCGACGAATGATATTTATAATGACGTACAATGAAATGAATTAAATTCCTTTCAAAAAAATGAAATGAGTTAAACTTATTAGATTGACCGATAAAGTGTATTTTTGTGGAAGATTAAAATGAAATGCAAAATTAGCATCATAGGCTACCCTATAAGTTAATCAATTTGCATAAAGAATTAAAGCTTCGTAATAGCTGTCCCCATTCTTTCCAATTCGGTCTGCCGCCTACCCAAACTATATGACTCACTTCTTTCAATTTCAGTGGTTCTTACACGTGTATTTCTCTGTTTATATTTATTGTTGGCCATTTAATATTTCTATCTACTTCCTTTCAGCAGCATATGTATAAATTCTGGACCGAGAAGCAACTAATAGCAGATATATTGAATTTCGCAGCTAATAATGTCAAATATATACATTCCAGAACTCACTCCATGTACTATGTCGAATCTTTTTATTTCCGCAGCATCTCCAACCTAAATAATGATGTATCATATGTATACTATATAATTTTGTTGATATACTTTCCCGTTTCATATGTATATTAAATTATATTATTTCCATAACTTTTGCTAAATTATTAAATACACGTACATTAAATATAACATTCATCAAGATAGAATACGAGCCCTTTTTTGAAACATTTCCATAAAATGAAATATAATTTCATTCAATTCAGTGTAGTTCGGTTAAAATTAATATTATAGTTTCTATTTTTTTGAATACACAATTATAGGTTCAGGCTTGCGATATGTTTCTTTTTTGAAATATAAAAAACGTTTCGTACCTTATAAAAATTTCAATTTATAACTACAATTACAATTTTTCAAAAACATTTCAAAAAATAAAACTAAATTACAGTTTAAGGGTGGGTTAAATTTGGGTTGAATTACACAAAGTGTAATATCCATCCCCTAGTTATACAAAAGGGGCGATCGCTTAGGAACAGTACCAACTCATGAACAGTAATCTTTCGTCCCCCTTCTTAATATTATTTTAATATTTAAGCCACGCTTCTGCGCTTCCTCCACGCGTTCATTGTCTACAGATTTCTACCTCCAACACTCCTATATCGATTCCCAAACACCAGGTGAGAATCCCACCCGGAAGGGTTTTCTTTGAATTTAAGGTTATGTAATGGATTTTATGATTGTTGTGTTTTTTAAAAAAATTGAAGTTCAGATAACTGAGTTCTTCGTCCCATTGTTATGTTCTCAGAACATTGGATATTTCTTCAGATTGTTTATGCTTCAGATTATTCGGGTGGTCTTCGCAAGCAAGGTGTTCGATGATTTGCCAAAGTAAACTTCTTCTGAGGTACATTTTCGACGATCACTTGTATGCTTTCGTTTTGACCAGTTGTCTCTCTTTGATAGTTTGATCATCTCATCATGCTTATGTAGTGAATACAACGTACAATAATAATTGGGTGAATTTCCTTCTGCATGTAATCTTATGGTTATGTTTGTGACTACTATGGTACTTAATATAAGATGATTGTATATAATTCTCATTTTCATTTTGGTAGGCTCCATCTTTGACAAGCCAGTAGATCTTATTGCAGAGTATAACAAAGATGGAAATGGTATTATATCCTTTCCCTTTTTCTGTTTGCGATTGAATTTGAACTAATCATGTTATTGTCCGTCTCAATTTTGAGGTGATAAATTCTGGATATTAATGTGTGTTTTTTCCTGTTCTTTAGTATAAATAATCATGTTGCATCATATTATCTGATGCGAGAAAATGGGTGAAATAGCACTGCTGACTGTTGCACCAGAATATGCCTTTGGCTAAGCAGAGTCTAAGGAGGAGTTGGCAACAGTGTCAGTGTCTGCTAATTCGACAGTGCATTATGAAGTTGAACTGCTGTCCTTCGTCAAGGTCAGTGTAGAATGCCTGTGTACTAAGTTGCTTGTCTCGAATAATCTTATTATTGTAGTATTTTAATGTGTCTGAGTTTGGTTGATACTTGCAGGACAAGGATTCATGGGATATGAGCACTGAAGAAAAGATTGAAGCAGCTGGGAATAAGAAGGAAGAAGGCAATACACAGTTCAAGGCCGGTAAATATGCCAGGGCTGCAAAGAGATACGAAGAAGTATATTGAATACGACACCAATTTCAGCGAGGATGAGGCTTTGAAGATCAGTTGCAAGATGAAAGGGATCAAATGCTTAACCAGGTATTTTCTGGCCTGAACTTTACTTCTCAATTTTTCTGTTCTCTTTGAGATTGCTAATCTATGTAATCCAAGCGATTCTTCAGATTGTTTGCATATGATGAATGTTGTTCGATTGTTAATTGTAAATCATTAAACTTTTTGTAGGAAGTGTTGATTTTGTTTGCATTGTTGACATACCTACTGTTAAAGCTTTGCCATCAAGAGAAGTCTATGGATTGGGTTGGGGGATGGACTACCATTACCTTCAAGTTCTAGAATAGAAAGATTGGTGCGGGGACTAATACCTAAAGCTTTAGATTTAGCATGATAGTCAAAAGTAATAGGATCAGTTGCCCTGAAGCTTAAAGAAATAAAAGAAAACTAGAAGTTTCGATTGAATCACCATCATTGTTACCTTGGCTGTGTTATTTTAAGCAATCTGAAATGAAATTATAAATCGGCATTAATATAATTTTTTCTTGAACTGATCGAACAAAAATTTAGCAAAACGAACGATGGCAAAGTAAATTTGAGTAAACTTAACTAAAATGATTTAGTTGAGAAGAAACGTGTTCATAGTCTTAAAGTCACATACTAACAAATACTCGCCAATATGTAATTGTGTAAATAAATTTCCATGCTACTGCTAATGGAACATTTCTATATCTTCACACGTTGAATGTGTTGCTGCTACCTAGCATCATTATATGGTTCTATTTGCCTTATATATTATTATAAACCCAGCAACCGTATTAGTATTCTGAACTATTTTTTGCTTGCAGTTGCTGACTGAAATGGATGGATTTCAATCCGACGCACGTATAGTTGTCATAGCTGCAACTAACAGACCAGAAGCATTAGATCGAGCTCTCTGCCGACCAGGCCGCTTCTCCAAGAAAGTTTATGTGGGAGAACCAGACAAAGCAGGGAGGAAGAAGATCCTGGGCATACATTTCAGAGGAGTACCCCTGGAGGAAGACCCTGAACTTATTTGCAACCTTGTAGCTTCTGTCACCGAAGGCTTTGTAGGTGCTGATCTGGCAAACAGAGTGAACGAATCTGATTTACTCGCCGCTACTGTGCAACTTCTGAGGCATCAGTATATACAGGTAAGCCTGACAAAATGAGCTGAAACTGTGAAGTGACCTTATTGTGCTTGCTACTTAAATGAATACTGGTTGACTACTGGTTGATTGAGGTAAATGGTCTGATTTGATTACCAAGGTGGTAAAAGTGGTGACATTATTATTATACTAATGAACCAGTCTATCTCTATGAACAAATTTGTGTTTTGTCCCAGGTGATTCTATAAATCATCTCAACAGAAGCAGGACATTTTTATTTTCTGAATATGTAGGCTCAAGGCTTTTAACTTAAGGATGCTGTCATAAATGAGCATAAATTTAGACCCTCTTACTAGGTCCTGTATAGCCATTTTTATCTATTGCTACCAAACCAGGCAAAATAATTTTGCCTGTTGTATGTTGCTATCCTTTATTTTGAATAGTTTTGGGGAGTTTCAGAATCTTATAAATGCTCATATATGCTTTTGTTGATTTCAGATGTTGACTCTATGGTACAGAGCACCAAATCAGTAGGATTTTGAAGAAGTCCTGGTCAGCAGTAGGATTTTGAAGATGAAGCCCACTTTGATCATTCAGGCTTTTTGTTGTGCCTTCAGCTGAGGTGAATTTAGAATGACAATGAGGTAAGTGACAAATTATGATTAATTGTTATAAATGCGATCTGTCAACCAGGTTTTTATTTTAATTTTACCAAGCAGCTAAACTTGGGATGCTATTATCTGGTAAAGGAAAATGAGATGTAGTGTAGGGAGGGAACCACCGTCAAACCGGAAGTTTGTACTCCAACACCATGACATAGAGCAGATTAATGCTAAGAAGCAGTAAACAACAAAGAAGATTGTGTCAGTATACTTAGAAATACTTCAGCATTGAAGCCCAAATATGTGGTCTTCATGCTATCAAAGTTTCTGAACTTGTAAACATTATTCTGATATTGCCAAGGTTCATATTGTTAGATATTATCGCCCTTTTAAACTCATTTTATTGGTTTGAAGAAGGTGAGTGTTTATGTGTTTAATTGTGTCAAAATTGGAGAGAATGCTTGATTATAAATCTCTGGCCTCTGCGTTGCTGCTCTTTAGCCTATTTTATGGGAGCAACTGTTCTAAGAGATTATTTATTGCAATAACCGAGTTCAAACTGCTGAAATATGAATTCTGGCAAAAGAGAATAGATGTAACGAATAATAAAAACAAAAATGTTGAAAAGTTTTTAAATGACCGAGCCTACGAAAACTTGAAATTTTGATCAAACAGCCCGCGCGGAACGCGGGCAGAAGTACTAGTGAATATATAAAGCTTTAATCGATTGCAATAATCTTGTACGAATCATCAAATTTGTTTTATAAAGAAATATCTCTCTGAAAGTCATATTTCAATATTCTCGATATCTTTGACTAAAATCACACTAGTAAAATGCTCATGCCGATACACGAATATTTATTTTAAAATATCATATACATATATTAATTAATAATAATTATTTAACAGTTTAATATATATCAGGATCATCCTGATATTGGCAGTATCAGGCACCAATTAAATAACGACACGTCATCTTTAACTAATTTATGATTGGGCCACGTGTTCAATCATTACCCAAACGGGTTTAGACATTCTAAATTAGGGTTTTAGAACTTTACTAAAAATATCTTAACCAATTAAAACATTACAATTGTACACGTGTCATTATCTTATTGGTGCCTGATAAGGCCTATATCAGGATCATCCGGATGAATGTTATTCTCATCATTTAATTCATGAAAAATTATATACGAATGTGTATCACATTTTAATTTCTCACCAATGATATATCTCCAATATACTAAATATATTACCTACCATGTCATTATATTAAATTGATTGAATTCTTCCGATATAGGTCTAAATGTTCAAAATGTTCACAATGTGAGAATGTTAATACAAAAAAAAAATGATAATTAATACATTTTACTGGATGAAAGACAATTATAGTTATTTATGGTGATGAATATGATTAATTATGTGATTTGTCGTAATAAATATAATAAAGAGACAATTATAGTGATTTATGGTGATAATAAAAGAAAAATCAGCTAACATTTTTTAATTGAAAAATAAATTGAGGTAAGTTTAATCAACTTGAATTGAAAAGACTTGTTAAAATATCTGTAATAATTGATGCTTATTAACAGAATGTTGATTAACTTGGCAGCATAGCTGTGTCGTAGAACATAAATTGGAAACATATGAAAACTGAGAAGCAAAAAGGTAAAATAATTTCAGAAAAATGTAACATACCTTTTAAGCTGTTAACTAATTTTAAACATAACAAAATTTCGTTCGTAACTTTAAAAAACCACAACTATTATAAACAGAAAAATCAAGAGCTAATATGGAACAAATCATTACAATGAAAAAGAGAAGAAGGAACAACTAAACATGCAAAGTAAATGATAAAAACTCGTAAAAGAAATAATAATGAGACTCCATCCTCATTTTGAAAATATTTTCTTATCAATAATATTGATACACCTTCGTCTTTATGCATAAACATCTGGATCACATTTTGAAGAAAAAGATTTTTTCAATATTTCGAGATATTTTGTAAATCATTCACATACTAAACAACAAACACACTAATTTAAGCAAGACATACATACCTGAGGGATAATTTATAGAGAGAGGGCTAATGAAAGAGGTGTAGAGAATTTGGAAAGGTTTGTTGTAAAAACATATGAGTCCATAAATGTAACAACTTTATTAAGGAGTAATTGGAGTATATGAAATTTAATATATATAGATGTTTCACTTTATTCAGGAGAAATTTTGGGAAAGAGGAGCAAAAACTATTTAGAGCAGATTTATTAAGGAGTAATTGGAGTAATTAGAGCATATTTGTTATGGAGCAGTTTATTAAAAAAATTAATGTATCAGTTTTTCACGTTATCAGTGGAGAAATTTTAAGGAATGGAATAAAAAGTGAAAAAAATTTCAAAAAGAGTTGACACATGTCAAATTGTAGTTGATTGTAAAAAATACTAAAAATGCTTAGAAAATGACACGTCAGCTTTTATCATCTTACTTTAAAGTGTACTATAAATTCAAATTTTCAAATAAAAAAAAGTACTAGATTCAAAAAATTGTAAAAAGACACATCATCAAATTTTCTTTTTTTTTGAAGAGTACTATACTATACTACATAGATAATGACTATTGAAATAGATGTTTAATATGGTGAATTAAGTCACTTTTAATTCTTTCAACCATTTCTTCTTTATAAATAAACGTTTTTAAAAAATTAATGCATGATCATTAAGTGGAAGTTAAAGGTAGGATTATTAGTCTAACTAAAAGTAAATAATAATATTTGTAAAAGGGAAAATAAGATGCTGATGTGTCAATTCCTCATTAATCCTAAAAATAATTCAAATTTTTTAGAAAATTATAATTCATACTCTTTTAAAGTATAGTATAGATGTTTAATATGGTGAATTAAGTCACTTTTAATTCTTTCAACCATTTCTTCTTTATAAAAAAACATTTTTTAAAAAAATCAATGCATGATCATCAAGTGGAAGTTAAAGGTAGGATTATTAGTCTAACTAAAAGTAAATAATAATATTTGTAAAAGGGAAAATAAGATATTGATGTGTCAATTTCTCATTAATCCTAAAAATAATCAAAATTCTTAGAAAATTCTAATTCATCCTCTTTTAAAGTATAGTATTGATGTTTAATATGGTGAATTAAGCCACTTTTAATTCTTTCAACCATTTTATCTTTATAAATAAACGTTTTTTTAAAGTCAATACATGATCATTAAGTGGAAGTTAAAGGTAGAATTATTAATCTAACTAAAAATAAAATAATAATATTTGTAAAATGGAAAATAAGATGCTGATGTGTCAATTCCTCATTAATCCTAAAAATAATTCAAAATTTTTAGAAAATTTTAATTTATCCTCTTTTAAAGTATAGTATAGATTCATGTAATCACCATTTATATAAAAATGATAAAAATTAATTTTTGATTTTTGATGAGGATCACCATATAACTCCACAACCAATATATACTTAAATTGTGTTGCAGACATATAGTGAAATCAGTGAATAACCATGATACTTGTTCTTATAATTCTGAAACCTTAGTTAAGCTACAATGTTAATGCACCAATACTAATGTAATAAAGTTCAAATTTTGATGCAGATAGATTACTCAAATATATAGAAACTTATGCTAGCGACCAGCCACCGACACGTGTTCAGATGAAATGCGAAACAAGTTAAAACTAGATATCCAGAAAAGTCAATCCGAGAGAATACCCCGATTTACTGCTTCGAGATGCATCCCTCGAGTTTCTCAATTTTACCCCCGAGTAAAAGACGTCGAGAAAGCCCCTCGATAGGAAATCTCGAATATTGAATATCTACTTTGGGACTACTGATATGTCCATGGTTCGCACTCGTGGGTTTCGTTCAGGCCCGATTCGAGGGTCGAGAGGCTTTGGGTTCAAGACACGCGGGAGATGGGTTTACGAGTCCATCGACCTAGTCTAAACATGGACTGCGTATATGCTGCATTGCCTACAAGGAATACACTTCCTCTAATCATGGGAAGACAAATGTTATTACCATAAGAGTTGTAGTCATACTCTAAATACAAACCATGCCAACCTCGGATTAAGTGGCTATAAATACAAAGTCTTGGTAAACCTCTCTATCCATCTTACATACACTACGCTTATGCTTATTGCTTCTCACGTCCGTGTTTACTGACTTAAGCATCAGAGTGTTTACCCCCGGCCACTCCGAGGTCTGTTTTGCAGATCAGATCGTGAGTTTGGTTTGAGATCATCCGCAGGTCCGAGACATCCATCAATAGACATACTCAGAACCTTTGGATGTTTGGGGTGTGTTTGGTTCGCAAGGTTTTTGAGAGTCTGGATTTTGTTTTGAAATTTTGAGAGTTTGGGATTTTGTTTGGGATTTTGAGAGTCTGAATTTGCAAAATCCTTGTTTGATTGGGTTGGATTTTGTGAGTATGAAACAAAATCTCTGATTGGTTTTTAGGATTTTGCAATTCTGGATTTTGGGAAATTTGGTGAACCAAACAAGATTTTAAAAAACTGGACTTGGATAGTCCAAGTTTTGCAAAAACTTGCCCAACCAAACACACCCTCTTTGCCACCAACACATCACCACACAAAGACAAATTTTCTGAGAGAGCATTTCCTTGCATATTTGTTGCATATTTAGTGCCGCACTTGGATGGCACATTCACCAGTTAGACATCAATAATGCTTTTCTCCATGGGCACTTTAATGAAGATGTTTATATGATGCAAGCTTACAAAGAGCTTGTATGGTTTAAAGCAAGCTTCAAGGAAATGGAACACGAAATTACTCAGCATCTTCTCTTCCTTGGGTTCTATCAATCTCATCATGATCACTGCTTGTTTCTATAGTTCACATCTCCCGATACTCTGGCACTCATAGTATATGTGGATGATGTTCTAATCATTGGGACATCTATTGCAGCAATTCAAGAGGTCAAGAAGTCACTTCATCACAGGTGTACCATCAAAGATTTGGAATAGCTCATTATTTCGTTAGTCTGGAATTGTCTAGAAATGCATCTGGACTAATGCTTCATCAGTCTAAATACATTTCAAACATTGTCTCATCTTGTGGCATGGCACAGTGCAAATCAGTCTCCACTACTCTTCCCAGTACATTGGTCATTCATGATTCCAATTCTCCACTGCTCTCAGATCCTAACTCTTATAGAAGACTAATTGGTAAACTCTTGTACCTTAATTACATCATGCCAAATGTTACCTTTGTTGTGCATCAACTCAGTCAATTTGTTCAACACCCTGCTCAACACCACATGACTGGAGCACTCTGCATTGTGAAATACCCGCATCATCACCAATTTCATGGTTTGTTCTACTCCAGCTTAAACAGTCTTCAACTTGCAAGGTAACTAGAAGATTTGTGACTGGCTACATAGTTTTCTTAGGCGCAGCTCTCATCTCATGGAATTTAAAGAAACAATCCCAGTGTCCAAACACAGTGCTGAGACTGAGTACAGAAACTTATCAATGACCTCATATGAATTGAAGTGGATTAGCTATCTAACCAGAGATCTCCACTATCCAATTCCCCTCTTATGTGACAACAAAGCTGCACTTCACGTCACAACCAACCCAATTTATCATGACCGTGCAAAGCATCTGACATTGATTGTCACCTTGTAAGAAATTACTATCTGGAAGGATTATTGCTGCCTTCTTTTGTGCTTTCTAGATTCCAGCTAGCTGATGTTCTGATCAAGACCTTACCTCCCATATCATTCCATAATAATCTGTCCAAACTTAGCTTTTGTGGTCCCAAAGCTCACCTTAAAAGGGGTGAAGAGATTGCCGCTATGAAGTAGAGAAGAAAGGGAAAATGATGTTGGCTGAATTGGCGCCAAGATTTGAACTGGCGCTTGGCGCCAGGATTTGAACTTCATGGACGACGTTGTTTTGCCATGTAGAACTGTACGGTTAGTTTTGTTTGATGAGCTCAACATTTGGGTTGTATAATTTTTAGTCCAATAGTTAGGGTTTCTTTATTATATCATTTTGTAATATCTATAAATAGTTTGTCTTAACTATTTGGAAACCATTCATGGCTCAACTTGTTAAACGTTAAGCGTGAAATACAAGCATGTTCTAAAAAACTACCTGTTTGGTCTAAAAAATAAGCATTTTATTCTAAAAAACAACCCGTTAAGCGTGAAATACAAGCATGTTCTAAAAAACAACTTGTTTGGTCTAAAAAACAAGCATTCAAGGGTGAAATTCAAGCATGCTCTATAAAATTATCTTTTTTTGCTTCAAAATACATGAATTCTAAAACACAAACTGTTAGCTGTGAAATGCAAGCATTCTCTAAAAAACAACCTGTTAAGTGTGAAATGCAAGCATTCTCTTAAAAACAACCTGTTAAGTGTGAAATGCAAGCATGTTCTAAAAAACAGCCTGTTTGGTCTAAAAAACAAGCATTCAAGTGTGAAATTCAAGCATACTGAATGCAATTTGCATAAATTGCAGGAAAAACCCCAGCGCGTGAATGTAATTTGCATAAATTACAGAAAAACCCCCGTCCCAAACTTCTTTGCATATAAACCCCGTCACTATATAGTGACCGTCACTTCCAAGACTAACTGAGAGTTGTTCTCTTGAGTGACGGTCACTATATAGTGAAGAAGGACTATATTAGAATATGGAAGGAAGGAGGTCTTTATTTGCAATTTTGACAAAAATGCACTATTCACTCACGCCGTCACGCGCACTGTTCACATGCGTACTGTTCATTCAATCTAAAAAACAACATTTTAGTCTAAAAATAGACGTTTTCAAAAATATCGACACGGTCTAAAAAACAAGCATTTTATTCTAAAAAACAACCCGTTAAGCGTGAAATACAAACATGTTCTAAAAAACTACCTGTTTAGTCTAAAAACAAGCATTCAAGGGTGAAATTCAAGCATGTTATATAAAATCATCTTTTTTTGCTTCAAAATACATAAACTCTAAAAAGAAACCTGTTAACTGTGAAATGCAAGCATTCTCTAAAAAACAACTTGTTAAGTGTGAAATGCAAGCATGTTCTAAAAAACAACTTGTTTGGTCTAAAAAACAAGCATTTAAGTGTGAAATTCAAGCATGCTGAATGCAATTTGCATAAATTGCAGGAAAAACCCCCGCGCGTGAATGCAATTTGCATAAATTGCAAAAAAAACCCGTCCCAAACTTCTTTGCATATAAACCCTGTCAATATATAGTGACCCTCACTTACAAGACTAATTATATTATTATCATTTCTATAATGGAATCTTGTATTCCATTTCAAATCGGGAAAATCCAAAATCACATGGGTTCCTATAAATATCCACCCCCTTAGTCATTTCCCCCATATTTCTCCATTCTTTCATCCCCAAATTCATATAATCCCTAATTTTGAGAAAACCCTAATCTCCAAAATGACGGGTGTTGGCTTCCGATTCCGACCGACGGAGAAATTCTTGGTCGAATCTCTTCAGAAGAAGGTTAAAGATATGACGTATCAATACATTTAACAATAAATATTTGTTTTAAGATACTGATTTTTTATAAATCGTAATTTTATTATTATCATATATAAAGAATTTAAAATAATAAAAGGTCTTATAAGACATTTTAGAATGTTATCATTACTTGCTTTAGTTATACTATTTTATATTTTATTATTCAATATTTAAAAAATTATAATTTATTTTATGATGCTTCAAAAATCACAGCTCAACATATTTTAATATGTCATGTGAAAGTATTATACAACATTTCATACTGTTTTATTTGTATATAAATGTAACATGTGAAAGTGTGATTTTTATATTTTAATCACAGTTACTTGTGATCTAATACTGACCAAGTAAAACAAAAGTTAGTGTAGTATACTTCATCAATTACCACACTACCATGTATAGAAAAACATACCTATTAAAATACTAATATTGCCTAGATAAAACATCTAGTAGTGTCGTCTAATTTCTCTATCCTCACAATACTCTAAAATATTAATTTACATAAAAGTTTATATGATAATTACTTATCATCAAATTTTAAACATATAAGTACAATATAAAGTGTGTAGACTTATCGCTATCCCAACACTATTTATTATATATTTAATAATTTAATTAATATTATAAATAATCTATTGTAACACTTTACACTTTTTGTAACACTGACAAATACCACACATTAACAAAGTGTTGGTATAACTAAAAGTGTTATTAAAAATACATTTAACAATATTTTTGCATATTTTTATAGACCATATTTCTAGTAGTGTTAAAAGGGGTGAAGAGATTGCTGCTATGAAGTACAGAAGAAAGGGAAGATGATGTTGGCTGAATTGGCGCCAAGATTTGAAGGCGCCAGGATTTGAACTTCATGAACTACGTCGTTTTGCCATTAGAACTGTACAGTTAATTTTGTTTGATGAGCTAAACATTTGGCCTGTATAATTTTTAGTCCAAAAGTTAGGGTTTCTTTATTTTATCATTTTGTAATAGCTATAAATAGTTTGTATTACCTATTGGGAAACCATTCATGGCTCATCTTGAATAAACCATTCACCCAAATATTTTATTTCCAAGTTTTAAATCTGATTTTCTACTAGATGTTAAACTTTTCGCTTTTAAAATCTTGGCCGGACCATCTTAGTTTACATAATATTCGAGACCTAGTGTTAAAAAATATGACCCTTAAATTTTTTTTCCGGTTCAATATTTTCTCAATTTTTTTTAAAATTTGTAAATCGAAATATTATATAAAGAATTAGTACTGCCAATTCTTATCTAGTTAAATTTCTTTTTTCTCAATTCTTTTTTAAATTCTACAAAAAAATTTTAATTAAACACCAATAACATAGAAATATATATAAATATAAAAAATTAGAACCTCTCGAATTCGGGACCCGGTCCGGCTATCCATAAAAGGATGGCAATGTAAGATTAGATGTAAATTAACATTTTAAAATAATATCATCAAACAGAAGTAATGAATTTGTTGATTTCCATATCATTTACGGTCTAGAATTTTATAAATTAACAACCTATCACTATACCATCTAACCAAATAAACTTAACTACAATAAATAATGTATTCAATAATTGGATTAGTAATACGATAATAGTATAACACTTGTTATTTAAAAGAAGCGGATGCATTAGCTATTTATTTCCTTGTTAATATTGTTTTTAAAATATAATAGTACCAAGTTTATAGTAATTCTTCTATATTGGGATTTGTTTTTAATAAGTAGTGGAAAAATTATTATTAGCGTATTCCAAGTCTAGGAAAAATTTATTATTACCAAGTCTGGGACTTGGAGAAGGTTCAGGGAAATGGATGAAATTGCTCAGAACAATACTATGGTACAGGTTGGTTCAAGTGAAGTGTCTTTTTGGAAAGTAATTGGCTGATATCAGGCTCTTTAATTGATCTATGGCAATCTGACATAGATATACCTCTTGCTGAACTAACAGTAAAAGAATTTGTTTATGATCAACAAAATATTACTGAAAGTCTAATGTCAGGTTTTCCCCATGATATCATTGAACTCTTGCAGAAAGACTTTTCAATATTTGATGGTTATATAGATAAGCTTATATGGAAACCTGAATCAACTGGTACCTTTTCCACAACTTCAGCTAATGCGCTCTTGAGGAAGAAAAAATTAATAGTACCATCTTATAAATTCCTATGGATGAAATATATTCCCAAGATTTTGTCAATTTTCAGTTGGAAACTTTTGAACATGCTAATTCCAATTGGAGGGGGGGGGGGGGTTGTTACAGCGAAACATGATTTATGTGACTTAACCAATGGAAGTGATGAGAGGAACTAAGAATATGAATTGAGAGAGATAAGTTCAAGAGTTCAAGAGCATTAGTGTGTTCTTACAAAATGAGAGAATATATACTACATAAGATAACTAGGGAGAATGACTAAATTATCCCTAACATAATAATAATACTACTAACAGTGACAACTATTTGCTGCTATTGTGGGAACTATTGTGATGAATTACAGCATGTTTTCAATGACCGTGTTGTCATACATGATTTATAGAATTACTTTCATATCATACTTGATCTTACTCCTGAAACATTAGATAACTTGTGGGACGGATTCTTTTATTACTGAAACTTAAATTTGAAATCTGAACTGTATAGATTATTGGTTAGAATACTGTCACTGCTTGTTACTTGGTCAATAAGGTGTTCTAAAAATACCTATCTATATGAACAACTCAGGCCAAGATTGCATACCATGAGAAACAATATTCTGAGAAGTTTTCAAAATATTTTGAAAGCACATAATCTGGCCTGGAAACAATCAGATACTAGAGTATTGAATCCTGATTTGATAAATTTAACCTCTGTTGGTTTGCCTAGCCCTACAATAGCTCTAGTGAAACAGGTTGCTTGGAAGCACCCTAGAAGCTTCAAGCTTAACACAGATCGCCATCACTAGGAAACCTAGGTTTTGCATGGGCTGGAGTTGTCATCAGAAATGTATTGGGAGAAATAACTCTTGCAAAAGCAGTTTACTAAAACAGAAAGACCAGTCTGGAGGCTGAGACACTTGCACTAACAGAAGGGTTACAAGCAGCATATCATGAAGGGATACAAGATTTACAAGTGGAGATTGGTTCTATGGTGCTGCTGAAAATCATAACAAGACAGTAAAAGATACTGTGGAAACTGAAATTCCTAATTAGAAACATATGGCAACTTGTAAGTGATTTTGCACCCTATACTGTTTCCTTTGAACACAAATATAGAGAATCAAATGTTGTAGATGACTCATTAGCTAGAATAGTTAGTGGGGAAAAGAAAAATTACACCTACACACAGTTCCTTACCTAGTAAGGTCAAGGGATTAGTTCTGCTTGATAGCAGAAATGTGCCCTATTTAACAGTGTGGATACCGCTGATTGTATCTCTTAATTTCAGGCGCAAGGCCATGAAGCAGCTACAACTAGGACTGGCAATCGGGTCGGATTGGCGTGTTCGTGTCGGCGGCAAATTAAAACGTATGAAGACTTTCATGAAAAATCAGAAAAGTTGGGAGTTCAAGATATTTTCTCTATCTTCATTTTTTTTCTTCAACTTAGTTCAATATATTTATGATTTTTTAGTTCAGTTCAGTAGATTATAATTTTCACTAAATTTATTATATTTCTACCGTGCATAATGATATATAATTTTTTTTAGTTCAATTCAGTTCAGTTCAGCAAAAAATAAGTTATCAAAAAAAAAGGCCTAATGGCAAACCAAAAACGAATTCAGCACATTTTGTTTACCAAATAAAAAAATAAATCCGATAATAAATATATTAATATAATTCAAAACAAAAGAACTTAATCTAAAGATATTGGTGCGCTAATCCCATTCAAGTACGGGATCCCGGAACTTCTTTTGTTTTGTTTTTTTAGGAACTAATCCCATTCCATCTGCGATTCGGGATATCTGGCCCTATAAATAGAAGTGTTCCCGAGTCATTTCCCCCATTCTTTCATCCCCAATTCATATAATCCCAAATTTTGAAGAAACCCTAATTCTCCAGAATGGCGGGTGTTGGCTTCCGATTCCGACCGACGGAGAAATTCTTGATCGAATCTCTTCAGAAGAAGGTTAAAGATCCCAAGTACAATGTTGTTCCGACGGCGGGAGTCCCCGGAGACTTCCAGGAGGTTTATATGTACGGTCCGGAGAAGGAGCCATGGAAGCTCTTCTCCGGCGAGCTTGAAATTGAAGAGCTCAACAACACGAACGATCCCGAGGAGAAGATCAGAGAGCGGTACGTAATTACGAAGCTGAATCGGACGGGAAAGCGTAACTGCTCCAGATTCGCCGGCGCCGGCAGCTGGGTGGACAAGAGCACGAAGAGGGCCGCCTACGTGGGTGACGAGAATGTGGCCCACTGGAGGACGCTGACGTACGAGTACACCGGCGGCGATGGGGCGGCGGAGGGCAGACCTTATTACTGGATGAACGAGCTTCACTTGAACAAACCCTCAGACTACGTTGTTTGCAGGGTGCTGAAGAACCTGTCAAAAAGCTGCCAGGCCAAAGGCAGTAAAGGTAAAAAGCGCCTCCGCCAATCTTGCCCTGCCGCCAAGCGAAGAGCCTCCACTTCGGCACCAAAAAGCAGGAGGAAGAGGAGGAAACAGGAGTGGGATGATGATGATTCTGAGGAAGAGGAGGAAGAGTTTATATTTGATGAGGAGTCGGATGATGATTCTGAGGAAAAGGAGGAGGATGAGGATGAAGAGTTTGTATTTGATGATCTAATCAATTTCAGTTTTTTGGATGAGGTAGAAGAAGAGGTAAAAGAAGAGGTAGAAGAAGAAGAAGAGAGTGATGATCCTCAGCTTGATTGCTGCAACATCCCTTGTGATGATCCTCAGCTCGTCGACTCCATTGATTGCTGCAACATCCCTTGTGATGATCCTCAGCTCGTCGACTCCATTGATGATCCTCAGCTTCCTCCCAGTTTTGACGATGCCTTTTCGGCTCCGGCTTATATTCCTGACATGTCTGCAGTCCAACACAATCAAGAGGTGCAACAAAATTGGGCTTCTTCAGCTCCACTAGATGAAGCTTTCTTTGACGGTCTAGACGAATTCTTGATGCATTAGATCATTTTATAGCACACATTTTTCTGACTTCTGTAACTCTGAATATAATTACATTTTGCAAATTTTATCATTCTTTTTATGCTACTATACTTTGTTTTTGCACATTCTATAATGCATATATTTCACCCTCGATTTATCCTCTAATGTTCCATTACGCACTGTTGGGACGCCATTTTCGTGAATATAAGTAGGTGGATTTCCATAACCTGTCTTCAGATACTGCGGAATCTTATAAACTCCAGATGGATCCACTTCTTTCTGACAAGAAACACATGGATTATCATGTCTAAATAACAAATGATGACCAAGTTTCTAATTGAATTCTCCCTTTAATGCGTTAAAACCGACCTCATTTGAAATGTAGAAACTTGGGGGAATCAACAGAAGAAGAACAAATTAAATGTAGAAATGCAGAACCTTGTATTTATGGTACTGGTCGATTGCCACATCACCGTTAGCCCCGTTGAAGGTTTTCCTAATGAACTCTGCAGGTTAAGGAAAACCCTCTATAGCTCAGGTTTCAGGGATCTCACTATTTTCATTGTAACATAAGTTTTTTGTTTAACTGAGTAGCATTGTTGTGTCAAAAATTACCAATCTAAAGGAACCTTTAGAAAAGACTCAATCTTGCAAAGATTCAACAGGAAAAGGGGGAATAAACAGACCGGTGTCAGAATGCATAAAAGTGTCCCAAATGCTAGCTTTTCTTCCATCTTCAAAAGCAGCCCCTTCCACCTGAGATTCATTGAAACTGAAATTTTTAAATCAATCATTCAAACAAGAAAATAAAAAAAAAACACAGACACACAGTGATACAGATGAAAGCACACTTGATATGCAGAAGCCCCGGCCCCGAACACGAAATCAGCTGGGAAATCTGCGCGGCCGAAACCGTCGTCACCTGCATCAGCAAAAACTGCCACATTACTGATATCAGCACAAATCTCGAAAACTCGATCATTTTTTGCACTCAGCGCCTCTGTACGAAGCTTGGGATTTTACAGCCTACTATATATGCTGGGATTTGTACGATGAGAATCATTAATTTCCCAGAAAGATTGTGATTTTTGCTTGATTTCTTTCTTTCTTTCTATCAAGATATTCTTAGACGCCTTAGTAAAGGTAACGGCTCCTTCTTGGAGTCTCGCCTTCCTCGTGAATTCACTGGAAGACTACAAATTAGAAAGCCACGTGTTTTCTTATGAATAGTCTGTTGTGCAACTTTTTTATATAAAGGTCAAATCGATTTCAACAATCTCGTACCATCAAATTTGTTTTATTCATAGAAAATTTGACTAAAATTCACATTTATGTAACCACCATTTATTTTCACCGGCATGGTTTAAAAGAATATGTGAAGTGCTTTCAGTTTCAGATATTCGGGTCGATGTATACATTTATTTGTTAGAATTTCTCAAAATTGAAACAGAGAATCTGGATACATTTTCATACTTAAACTTGCCATTTCCAAGGTTGCATTTACATACTCCATGAGCAGTTTAACCAAGTAGAAGATTACAAGACAGTACCTACTTTCTATATTTACCAAGTGAAGAACCTGAGAGCTATGCTTTCAGATGCAACCATCAGTCCTAAACCTGTGTAAATTCCAAGGCATTAGCATCAGGATCGCGCGTGAAAATTGCCGGGCGCCCAGATCGACTCAGGGTGTATTCAATCCCTGAAATCGTCACATCCACAGATCATTCATTTGAGCAGATTACAATAAAAATCTTTTCTTTTAAAAAAATGGGAGGGATGAGGTGAAGGAGTACCAGCTTGATCGAGAATATCTTTCAGCTTTGACACATCCTGAATTGCTATACAAGCATGACGATCTCGCCCTCCGTGCTCTGGCCGACCGGTTAGCGGGTCTGGATTAGGAAGCTCCATCAAATGTATCATCTCGGAGCCAACCCAAAACCAAGCACCTCTGTATGGAAGCTTGTCGTGAGGCCTCGCTTCATTTATTTCCAAACCTGTTCTTAGAAGCAAAGTTATAAAGCCATTCACTCACTCATAACCGAGCAGAAATAAAGAACATATAATGCCAATTCTTGAGCTGAGAGGGGCTAGATAACTGGATTAACATACCGAGGATGTTCTGGTAAAAGTGCATAGACCTTTCAAGGTTCTCGCACAATATCCCAACATGGTGCATACCCACAACTCCAAAATCTGCACTCCAAACACCAACAAAAATATATATATCAAATGCACTTATCATAAGCTTTTCTTATACTCTATAGAGAACAGTCTGTAAATTTGTAAATGAAATACCATTCTGATAATAAACAAAGATTCAAATTTTAAGTAGCTGCTAACACTCTTTTAGCTAGTTCTACTATCATGTACATTTCAAATCCAAAAACATACCCCTTCGTCCAATAATTAGAGTCGCGTTTATCGAATGCTGTACTAATGAGACTCTAATTATGTGACAAAGGAAATACATCTTTCAAATGCACCATTCTCTCCACTCCACACTCGCAGCCCAAAACTAAACTTATGATATATCAGCAAACTAAGACAGCCAAAATAAGCTATAGATTTTGCAATCTAATAAACAAAACAAAACAAAAAACCAGACAAGCCAAAATATGAAGGGAGTATAATCATTATTACCCCTCTTGTCATCAAGTTCAACACTGGCTGAATCTTTTGCAATTGTATCAGCTCCAGTAGACGATGATTTCGCTACAGTCGCCAAACAACGCCTGCGGTTTCCATCATTTTGGAGCTGAAACTTTCTATTATAAGCACATCCACTACTTGCAACAATGGCCTGACACATGATGTTGCAAATTCTTGAGACAAATTAGAGGCAATAAGAAAAAGGAACATGCTTTCAAATTAGTGGGAAATAGAGATATATCAATCAATCAGAATCAACACGAATAAACCTAAAACCCCATTTTCCGATAAGATGAACGGATAATACCTTGTTGAGGGGTAAAGTGAGAGGTGGGTTCAGTAGAGAAGCCATGAAACGGACCTCAGTTTATCCTCTGTCTCAGTGCCTTGCAAGAAAGAAAGGTTGATTGACAATCGCCAGTCGCGCGGTTAAGGAGTTTCGAGCAATAATGACCATTCGATGTTTTTTTCATTTCAGAAATTACACATTTCTAATAATTTGGTTTTTCGAATAATAATAATAATAATAATCTACAGTAGTTTATCCTAAAATAATTATTTTTCTAACGCAATCCATTTGTTCTTAATTTAAAAATAAATAAAAACTCTTTTGATATATTCTTGTCATGTCTAACGGCTTCCTTGCGAACACCTTTTCGTGTTTTTCCAACACCTTGATCAGCGATGTCTTTATCCTCCCTAGAATGTGCTTCCCCACCCATACAGAGGCAGATGTCATCCCGTGAAGATACACCTCCTGAATCTCGCTCTCGAGGTCTACCATGCGCCCAACCTCTGGCTCAACACCCTGAACCCGTTGAGTCAGGGGGTTGGTTCTGCCGACGACCGGTTTGTTCATCATCCGTCGCATGGACCCTGGGGTCGTCCTCCGGCTCAACCAGCTGGATCCGTTGGGTCGACGGTTGGTTCACCTGATGATCCTCCTGTTGTGGCATCTGTTCGCCCGGCCTCTTCCTTTTCCTTAGGGCAACCCTGTGACATTGTCAGGCTTTTTGCTGGTCCCCCTGCACGGTCGCGATTCCCCCTTTGGTCGGGAACTGTAACAAGAGGTGCAAAGTAGAGACGATTCCCTTCAAAGCTGCCAATGCTGGTCTACTCATGATCAGATTGTATGTGCTATGGGCCTTGACCCCAATGAACTCCTGGTCCACCACTTTCCTGCGAAGGCTACGACTACCGCCACAGGTAACGTGATGACTCCTTCCAGCCACACCGTCCGATCAGCAAAATCTACGAGCGGGGTACTAGTAGGAACCATACCTTTCCTGGTGTTGTCGTCCAACTTTTCGAAAATAGTGCCAATACATGATCTCCGCTGAACTTCCCCCATCGACGTACGCCCGATGCATCATTTTGTCCATTATCTGGACGGTGATGACGACCGCATCCCCTCCCGCGGGCCGCTCGGGGATCGGGTCATCCGAACTGAAAGTGATTACTTCGCCTCGCGCCAACTTCCTTCCTGTCGGGGTTGGCTCGGGGGTTTTCCGGCACCTGGCCTTCTTCTCCGACTCCGTCGCCCCTCCGGCATTCCCGCCGATTACGGTCAGAATGGTACCCGAGGGGGCGATGTGATCATCCTCCGGGAAGACGCATCCTCGTATCTATGTCGCTTGCCTGAATCCTCCTTAGTCTCTGCCCGAGCCACCTCTTTAGATTTGTGACCAGCCGACCTGTCCGTCGACCTGCTGGATCACCGTTCAGGTTCCGATCGGGATGCGTATTCTTCCTTGTTGTATGAGTGAGCTTCCTTCGCGTACTTCTTGAGTTGGCCGCGTTTTAGGCAGACTCGATCACCCTTTTGAGGTGGACGCAATCATCAGTGTCATGACCGTGGTCTTCGTGGTAGACACAGAAGAGGCTCAAGTCTCTCCTTGAGGCCGACCCCTTCATCCGTCGGGGCAATGAGAGAATGCCCTGATCCGCGACCGCCAAGAAAATTTGCTTGGGGGTCCTAGTGAGAGGAGTGAACGGTTTCTCTTTGGCTGGCTCCTCTCGACTGCCTAACCGGTCCTTCACCGATCCCCTCGACGGTCTGTCCTTCTTCGCCCCCGCGTCCGTCACTAAGGCTTTCGTCGAGTTGTCCCTTCTATGATACTCTTCCACCTTGACGTGCAGATTGTATAGAGTATATACGGGCTTTTTTGACAACTTGCACTTCAGCTCCCGGGGAAGCAGGCCTTGAACAAAGATCTCGACTAGCCAGCGCTTCTCGACACGGTCCTCCACCTTGTTGCTTTCGGTGACGAAGCGCTCATAATAATCCATCAACGACTCCCCCACCTTCTGCCTAATCCGGAGCACGTCCTGTGTGGTGAGGGTGAACTTCTTCTTCTGCATAAATCGGGTCAGGTTCAGATCCTCCAGTTTGGCGAATGTCGATATGCTATCATTTTCCAAGTTCGCAAACCAGAGGCTCACCGCTTCCTTTAGGGTCGTGGCGAACGCTCGACACCGTATAGGCTCCGGGGTGCTGTAAGTCGACATGGAGGTGGTGGGGTGTGAATGTGGTCGGCCGGATCCGTCGATCCATCATACGACCCAAGGTTTGGGGATATACAGACTTTTAGAGTCCGCCACAAACTCCATGACAGACCTGGTGAAAGGGCTTCCCCGCCCCAATTCTCCCTCTGGCGAAGTCCTAGGTACCGCCAAGCGGCAGTGGATCGGAACGCGCGGGGGTCCTTGGGCTTGTGGACATAAGATGTTGCACATGCCTTCGCCGGTTCCTCATCAGACGACTCCTCGTCGGAGTTGACGTCCTCCACGACAGGCGCCAAGAATTGTCCCCCAAATCAAGAATTGTCAAAAAAATTCTTTGCCTCATGGTCACTTTCTAGTATTTTCAAAGGATTTATAGAGTCTAATATAATTTTTTCCAGTTAAGAATAGTTTTGTGTTAAAAAATAATATGCAAATAAGTTTTCTATTTCTATCATTTCTCAATCTCTCAAACTTTTCTTTGATACTATCATCCATTATTTATAGATAGTTTTTTTATCTCTAAAAACAACATAGTTAATCGAACAATTTTGAAGAAATTTTAATTTTATAAAAACACAAAATATAGCAATAAAAAGCCTATATGTTACTTTATATCATGTCCTTTTTATATAAAATATTTTTCATATAAATTACATCATTTAAATGATGAATTATAACATAAATATTAGATTAAATGGTTTTTTATGACCACTAATTATTGGAATGTATAATTTATTACCTTTTAAAAAGAGTGTTCATACAGTAACCCCATAAAAACTAAAATGTATAATTCACGGTCTTTTGTAATTTTTCTATCACGACCCTCTCAATAGTTAAGGGGTAAGAATGTAATTTAACTATAATCGCCCACATCATCACCTATTCCATCACCACCTCCAATCCATCATCACCCACCTACCGCCCATCAAATCGCAATCCTAAACCCGAACACCGGTCAACAACTGCCACCGACCACACCACTCACACTCCACCCTTGATGTGACAATAGAAGACTTGGAGGATTTAGAAAATAATTAGTTGTAATTCTTGTATATTGCATGTATGTCCCTAGGGTTTAATTTGTAACAATTAGGACCCTCTCTGTAAGTATAAATAGCTGCTCCATTATGTCAATACAGATTACGTTAAAAATTAGTTTTTACATGGTATCAGTTGCCTAGGTTCTCAAATTCTCTCTCCCTTTTCTTTTCTTCTTCCCTGCCGCCTAACCTCTTTTCCGCCGCCAAAGTGATTTTGCCGCTAATCGAAATTAATTAGTTGCTCATTGATATTGATTCCCGCCTAACTTTTTGCAACCTATACATATTAATTCTTTCAGCCGCCCAAATTCATCCATTAATTTATGAATTTATTTTTCTCTCCTGGTTTTTAATTTGTAATGGCGTTGAGTGATGAGAAGTTCAACATCACCACCATGATCCACTTGCTTCCGGTCAAGTTGGATGCTTCGACGTACCTGCAACGGAAGCAGCAGGTGACGTATGTGCTCAAAGCTCAGGGTTTATTTGGCCATCTTGATGGCTTCACTCCTTGCCCCGTTGTTCCGCCGCCGCCTGTGGACGCGTCTTCTTCCTCTTTCTCGCCCGATGCCGCTGTCAAGGCCGAGTTGGATGCTTACGAAAAAGCTCAGACTGCTTGCCTTGCCTGGCTGACTCTGGATCAGAGACTCTACGCTGTTCTTTTGGCCTCTCTCTTGCCAGAGGCCATGAATGTCATCTCCCAGTGTTTGACCACAAAGGACATGTGGAATACCTTTGCCAGCACGTACCAGCACAACACAGTCACAGCCGCCTTCAACCTTCGTCAGCAGGCTGGTATGATTCGTCAGACTGGTACTGTTCAGGACTTGCATCTTAGTTTTTTAAAGATTTTTGATCAGTTGGTTGTTTTGAGTGATCCCGCTAGTGAACGGGATAAATTAATGTGGTTTCTCAACGCCCTAGGTCCTCGGTTTCAACAGTTTAGTGGTCTTGTATCTGTTAGGGACCCTTTGTCTTCGTATTTATCTGTTGTTGATGAGACTAGGCGTTTCGAGTCTTTTATGGTGAATCACCCATTGCAGGGACATGCCGGATCTGGACCGGTGGAATTCGTGGCCGACACCCGCGCGGCCAGAAACGGCGGCTGTGGTGGCAGGCCCTCCTGGCAGTCCTCCGGTGGTGGTGGTGTGTCCAGATCCGGTCCTAATATCCAGTGTTATACATGTGAGGGTTTTGGGCATGTTTCGCGACAGTGTCCTTCAGCTGCTCTGCATCATGTAGCTGCTCCAACTCAACTCTATGGTCAACAATCCCTTGCTGCTCATCCGGGCCAGTTTCTACACTCTCCTCAGGCTAATGTGGTTCAATTATATCAGTCGTATGTTTCCCAGCTGCCTCAGCAGTATGCTTCTCCTCAGTACCAACAGTATGCTCCGCAGTACCAGCAGGCTCCGCAGTACCAGCAGTATGCTCCGCGGTACGAACATGCTCCTCTGACCTACCCAGCACTGCAGTCTCCTTCGGATTCACATCCCTGGTATGTTGACTCAGGCTGCACCAATCACATGAGCTCTACGACATCCAATCTGTCAAGTGTGACTCCTTATGATGGTAACACTCTAGTCTCCGTTGGGAATGGGGCTTCTATTCCTATAGCTGGTATTGGTGATGCTATGATTAGCCCTACTTTACACTTGTCTGATGTTTTACTTGTGCCTGCTATCACGAAAAATCTCTTGTCAATCAGCAAGCTGACTAAGGAACTTTGTGCTACTATTGCGTTTGGTAATCAGTCCTTTGTTATTCAACACAAGCTCAGCAAGGTAATTCTGGGAAAGGGGCACAGTAAGGATGGATTGTATGTGTTGGATAGTGGTGTGGCAGCTTTTATTGCAAGTGTGAAGACAAATAAGAACAGAGCTTCTTTCGAGACGTGGCATGCTCGTTTGGGACATGTGTCCACTGGTATTATTTCTTTATTAAACAGAACTGGTTGTTTATCTCTTACTTCGGTACTTCCTAAACTTGGTTTGTGTGAGCCATGTGCAATGGTTAAGGGACATAAGCTTTCTTTTACTGAGAACTCTAGACGTGCTGATCACGTCCTTGATTTGATACATTGTGATTTGTGAGGAGCTTCTCCGGTTGTATCTGGGAATGGTTATGCTTATTATGCCTTATTTGTGGATGATTACTCGCGGTTTTCTTGGTTTTACCCTTTGCACCGTAAGTCTGATTTTGTTGACGTCTACTTCCAATTTGAGGCACTCGTAGAGAATCAATTCTCATCTCGCATCAAGGTGTTTCAAAGTGATGGTGGGACTGAAATCATCAAAAACAGGTTGCAGTCACACTTTGGAACTCGTGGAATTCATCATCAAGTTTCGTGTCCATATACACCTGAGTAGAATGGGCGAGCGGAACGGAAGCACAGACACATCACGGAGATGGGCCTCTCCATGTTGTTTCACTCACATGTGCCTCTTTCTCACTGGGATGATGCATTCAGTGCAACTGTCTTCACCATCAACAGGCTGCCAACCCCGGTCATTGACAACAAATCTCCTTTTGAGGTACTTTTTGGGTGTACTCCTGACTACTCCAATTTTCACCCTTTTGGTTGTAGAGTCTTTCCGTATGTTCGTCCTACAGCGGAACACAAACTAACTCCTCGCAGTCTGCCTTGTGTCTTTTTGGGTTACAGTGCGCACTACAAAGGTTTTCGATGTGTGGATCCGGCTTCAGGACGTATATACATGACTCGACGTGCTCGGTTTGACGGGAACCACTTTCCATTCTCTACAACATCGTTAGAGGCTCAGTTCTCCGTACTTAATGTTTCCTCCTTTGTTGATCCTACTGATCCTGATCTTGAGACTGCCTCAGTTGAGATTATACCACCTCTACAGCCTTGTACTTTGTGTGATGAGTCTTCTTCACCAGCACCGCCTACTGAACCTGATGAGTATGTTCCTGCAACTCATGTACCCTCGCCAGTACCCTCGAGTCCGTCCTCTGGTGGATCGTCGGACACCTCTAGTGTTGTTTCAGGATCTTCCGGACAAGCCTCTCAGACTCCTCCTATGTCTCATGCTTCGCATGCTCCTCATGTTCCACCTGCTTCTCGCGCCCATCAAATGGTCACTCGTCATCAGGATGGAACTTGAAATGCTCGAAATCTTGGCCCTGATTTCGTGGCTACAGGTCTTCTTGCTGAACTCTTAGTCCAGAAGGAGCCCCGCACGTACAAGGCTGCAGTTAAGGACCCTCGTTGGATTGTTGCTATGGATGAGGAGATTGATGCACTTTAGAGGCAGCAGACGTGACAGTTGGTTCCTCGTCCTTCCCATGTTAATGTGGTGGGTTCTAAGTGGGTCTATCGTCTGAAGTACAAGCAGGATGGTTCCATTGAGAGATATAAGGCTCGATTGGTGGCTCAGGGCTTCTCTCAGGTTCAGGGTCTTGATTTTGATCACACCTTCAGTCCGGTGATCAAGGCTGCAACTGTCCGCACTGTACTTGCTATTGCCACTATGAGAAAGTGGCCCCTTCATCAATTGGATGTCAAGAATGCTTTTCTGAATGGCGTTCTTGATAGTCCGGTTTACATGGCCCAACCGGCTGGGTATCAGGATCCTGCTCGACCAAATTATGTTTGTCAGCTGAAAAAGGCGATTTATGGTCTCAAGCAAGCTCCCAGAGCATGGTTTGATCAGTTTAGTGCTTTTGTCCGTGGACTTGATTTTGTTGGCAGTCTTTCAGATCCTTCTTTGTTTGTGTTCACACGAGTTTCGGTTATCCTCTACCTCCTCATTTACGTTGATGACATTATTCTCACCGGAAATGATGGTGTTTCCATTCGCAGTTTCATCGCTCGTGCGGATCAGGAGTTCTCTGTCAAGGATCTTGGACGCCTCAGTTACTTTCTTGGCTTGGATGTGACTTATACTACTACTAGACTGTTCTTGGGTCAGGCCAAGTATGCTGGGGACATTCTTCAACGGGCAGGAATGCTGGATGCCACACCAGTCTCTACACCATTCCTTCCGTTGTCCCAGCTTCATAGTAGCACCAGTGGTCCATTTCACAATCCGAAGATGTATCGTTCTCTTGTGGGTGCCCTCCAGTATCTTACCATCACTCGACCTGATTTGTCCTTTGCAGTCAATTCGGTGAGCCAGTATCTTCAGGATCCACGAGATGACCATTTTGCTGCCGTTACTCGGATACTCAGATATGTTTGTGGCACGCAACATTGTGGTCTAACTTTCACTGCTGATGGTGTTTCAGAGGTTTTAACATATTCTGATGCAGATTGGGCACGCTGCTTGGAGACACGTCGTTCCACTTATGGCTATGCTGTTTTTCTTGGTGGAAACTTAGTGTCATGGAGTGCGAAGAAGCAGCCGACTGTCTCTCGCTCGAGCTCGGAATCTGAGTACAGGGCACTTGCCAATACTGCTTCAGAGGTCATCTGGTTGACTTACATTCTTCGGGACCTTCGTTTTCCGCTTCTGGGGTCGCCTATCCTTCTTTGTGACAATAACAGTGCTATCTTTCTTGCTGAGAATCCTGTTGCTCACAAGAGGGCGAAGCACATTGATATTGATTACCACTTTGTTCGAGAGTTGGTTGCAGCTGGCAAACTTCGAGTAGGTCATATTCCTAAGTCGTTGCAAGTAGCGGACATTTTCACTAAGGGACTCAACCGTACTTTGTTTGATTTCTTCCGGTCCAACCTTCGCGTTTCGATCAATCTGACGCTTCGCTTGAAGGGGGGTGTGACAATAGAAGACTTGGAGAACTTAGAAGATAATTAATTGTAATTCGTGTATATTGCATGTATGTCCTTAGGGTTTAATTTGTAACAGTTAGGACCCTCTCTGTAAGTATAAATAGTTGCTCATTATGTCCATACAGATTACGTTGAAAATTACCTATAAAGATAGGTAAATTTATGTAAATCTATATTTATATAATGAGCAGTTATTTATACTTACGTTGAAAATTACGTTGAAAATTAGTTCTGATTATGCCTATGTAAATTTATGTTTACATTCTTGTAAATGCACGGATTATCTAAAAACTGAGTAGTTATCATCGTAAGAAGTAAGAGAACCGAAGGCAAACTCATACCATTTGACTGCCACTCTAAGGTGCATCCAAACATACCCACATGCACTACATGTTCGACTTCTACATGAAACGATTAAAATGTATATATTATTGATATTTACTAGATTTATTATTGTTAATAAGTACTTTTTTTTTTTTTGAAATGATTGTTGATGGCTATCTGATAGCAATGTACAGTAATTCAGTATCGGTGATAAAAAAACATCAACCACTATTAACTTAGTTTTGATTAGACATGAAAGTCACAACAAATTATGAATATTTCAATCATTTAAACAAAAAATAGCAACAACCCAAATTGTTGGACCATTTAAAGAACCTTTCATGATCTTGGTTTGTTTACAAATGTTGAGAACCGGGGAATTTAAATATCGTAAAGCAACATGGATATTGCTCTCTTGTATCTCGTCTTTGTAAACAAGTCATGATCGTGAAAAAGAGATTAGTTCAGATACACTTCTTTGATACGAAGGGTATTGGTGATACGAAGGGTATTGGCCAAGCCGTAGACCAAGCCTTGTTGTCCTTATGGGTTGACGAAATCCATATTGGACCTACGGATATAATAAATTAGGTTTCCAATCTTACCAAGGTTTTTCCCTAACGGGTTTTTTAATCCGGTAAGATTTTCGTTTTCATAGTAGGAATAGGATTTGTTATTTGTTTCATAGTTGGGAAAGGATTATTATTTTCAGATTCTAGGTAGGATTATGATCTAGGATTCGGCTATAAATATAGCCTTCATATTGTAATTTTATTCAGAGTTTATTGATAAATATAAGGAGTTTCCTAAATAATTGACAGTTGTTCAATTTCTAGATTCAGTTGAATCGCCCGAGGACAGGTGTTCGCGGTGGTTACCTCGATAATTTAGCTTCAGTTGTTAGCTAGTTATCAACCCAGTTCGTGTGTTTACGTTGTTTCGGTTACATCAAGTGTTTTTGCGTATAATACGCATCAAAGTGGTATTCAGAGCAAGGCTTTCACAAATTCTAGTTTGTGAACGGTCATGGAGGATAGAGATAAAAATATGGAAGATCGTATGACTAAACTGGAAACATTAATAGGGTTACTCCTCGAGGAGTCGAAAGGCAAGAAGTCTATAGAAGAACGAAAACCAGGACAACTGACGGGGTTTAGTTCATATGATGAAAGCATTCATCATAATCGACGTCAACACGATGATCGAGGACTAAAGCTGGATATACCCGAGTTCGGTGAGAACACAGGTGCAGAGGAATATCTGGAGTGGGTGTGCAAAGCTGATCGCGTATTCGAATACAAAGGATACAACGATAAGGAAAGTTTCAACTTGGCTAAGTTAAAACTGAACAGTCTAGCTTATCTATGGTTCGAAGAAGAAAATAACGAAAGGAGACGTAATGAGCAGACTATGATAGATACCTGGACGGAATTAAAGAAGGCTATGCGTCGGCGTTTTGTACCAGCCAATTATCTGAATGATTGCTATATTCAAATGATTAGATTCAAGCAAGAATCTATGTCAGTTTATGAATATACGAAGGGATTTGAGAAGCTAACTTTGCAATGCCAAGTACGGGAACTTCCGGAACAAAAGATGGCTCGTTATCTAGGAGGATTAAAGCAAAGCATAGCAAATATGATAGAATTGCAACCCTATTCTTCATTTGCTGAAATATGTAAGTTAGCTACAACATGTGAGAAACAACTTTTGATGAAAGAAACACCCACTAAGACAATTGTTTCGAGATCATATGCTACAAATCCAGGGTCTAATGGGAGTTATAGTGGATCAAAGACTACACCTCCTGCTCCTATAAAGATAAGACCGGATAACCCAGCTGCAGAAGAAAGAGACCTCACCCAGTTGAAGTGTTTCACCTGTCGCGGGTACGGGCATTTTAAGAACCAATGTCCCAACAAGAGGGCATTAACCATGATGGAAATTCAGACAATTCAAGATCTGGAAAGAGCAGCCTTGCTAACGGAACCGATTCCAGAAAACGACACAACATATGAGGATCACGATGAGGTACTAGACGTGTCAGCAGCAGATCATGGGGCAAGCCTAATGGTTAGGAGAGCGCTTCATAGTACGTCAGTTAACCAAGGTCATGAACAACGAGAGCAACTGTTTTATTCTCGTTGCCTAATTCAAGGCAAACTATGTAATTTGGTAATTGATGGAGGAAGTTGTACTAATGCAGTCTCCACTGAAGTAGTGGACAAACTGAAGTTACTGACGAAGGTCCATCCAGCGCCATATAGATTACGTTGGTTGAGTGATGGGGATGAAGTCAAAGTTAATCGCCAAGCACTAATTTCATTTTCTATAGGCGAATACAAAGATGAAATACTCTGCGATGTAGTGCCCATGACAGTTTGCCATGTTTTATTAGGACGTCCATGGCAGTTTGACCGTGTATCTCAGCATTGTGGCCAGAAAAACAGTTACGTAATCGAGAAGAACAAAAGGAAATTTCGATTATTACCATTGGCGCCGGCTGATATATTTAAAGCCCCTAAACCATCGCTATTTGCAAATGAAAAAGAGGTATGTCAAGAGATCGACCAGGGAGAAACTGTTTATCTTCTGGTTGCGAATGTGAAAAATCGAGAAGGGGAGAGAAATCTGGATCCCAAGGTGTTGAATTTGTTGGATAAGTTCAGCGATGTATTTGACCAATCCAAGATTGAAGCAATAAAATCATGGCCTACACCGACGACCTTAACAGAAGTGAGATCTTTTCATGGTTTAGCTTCCTTCTACCGAAGGTTCATAAAAGAGTTCAGTACCTTGGTCAGTCCTATGACGGAGACAACGAAGAATGGAAAATTTGTGTGGATTATGGCAGCTCAAAAGTCTTTTGAGACCATAAGGGACCATCTATGTCGCACGTCAGTTTTAGCTTTGCCTGATTTTACGCAACCCTTTGAAGTTGAATGTGATGCTAGCGGAGTAGGGATTGGTGCCGTATTACTTCAAGCCAAAAGACCTATTGCTTATTTTAGTGAGAAACTGGGAGGGGCGAGAGCGAATTATTCAACATACGATAAGGAATTTTATGCACTTATTCGTGTTTTGGATCATTGGAGTCACTATCTACGACCAAGTCGTTTTATTCTCCATTCTGATCATGAGGCGCTCAAGTATATTCACGGACAACATAAACTTAATCCAAGGCATGCGAAGTGGGTCGAGTTTTTACAGTCTTTTAATTTCTCTTCAAAGTATAAAGACGGTAAGAATAATGTCATAGCAGATGCTTTGTCACGCCGCCATTCAATGCTTACAATTCTGGATGCGAAGCTGCTTGGGTTTGAATTGTTAAAAGAATACTACAAGGATGATCCATATTCTAGCAACATCATGCACGACTGTGAGGAAGGAACAAATAGTAACTACTTGCTGCAAGATGGGTATCTTTTTAAAGGAAACCATTTATGTATTCCAAAAAGTTCTATTCGAGAATTATTGGTACGAGAGGCTCATGGTGGAGGCATTACTGGACATTTTGGCATCAACAAGACGATGGAGATATTACAGGAACATTTTTACTGGACAAAAATGTTCGGAGATGTGCAAGCTATAATCTCACGTTGTAGCACCTGTCAAAAGGCGAAAAGTGTTTTTCACAAAGGACTCTATACTCCAATGCCAGTTCCGGAAGGTCCTTGGGAAGATGTATCTATGGACTTCATCGTTGGGTTGCCTCGAACGCAGAGAGGGAAGGATGCTATTATGGTGGTAGTAGACCGTTTCTCCAAGATGGCTCATTTCATTCCTTGCCATAAAACCGACGATGCAAGCCATGTTGCGGATCTATATTTCAGGGAAGTTGTACGTCTACATGGGGTTCCTCTTACTATTGTGAGCGATCGGGATACCAAATTTTCAAGTCATTGGCGATCATTATGGCGTTTGTTGAGAACTAAACTATTATTTAGTACCTCCCATCATCCTCAAACTGATGGACAAACGGAAGTGACGAATCAGACGCTTGGAACGTTGTTAAGAGGTTTGGTGAATAAGACTCAAAAGGATTGGGATCTCAAGCTAGCTCATGCCGAATTTTCTTATAATCGCACTCCAACTTATGCTACCAAACATTCACCGTTTGAGACTGTATATGGAGTAAATCCTTGTCTTCCTATCGATCATGTACCCATGAACCGAGAACAAATGATACATGTCGATGCAAAGAATCGAGTTAAGGACATGAAAAAGTTCCATGAACAGGTGAAGGTTCGGATTGAAAAGGTTAATGAGATTTACAAGAAGAAGTCAAACAAGCATCGGAAACAACCTGAATTTCGTGAAGGAGATTTGGTATGGCTACATCTGCGAAAAGAGCGTTTTCCGGCCAAACGAAAAAATAAGTTAATGCCACGAGCTGATGGTCCTTTCCGTGTCATGGAGCGTATTGGAGATAGTGCCTACAAGATTGATCTACCAGGAGAATATGGCGCCGTGCATGCAACTTTCGATGTAGGGGCTTTGTCACCTTACATTGACGATGATGCTCTTGAAGAATTGAGGCCAATTCTTTCCGAAGAAGGGGAGGATGATACGAAGGGTATTGGTGATACGAAGGGTATTGGCCAAGCCGTAGACCAAGCCTTGTTGTCCTTATGGGTTGACGAAATCCATATTGGACCTACGGATATAATAAATTAGGTTTCCAATCTTACCAAGGTTTTTCCCTAACGGGTTTTTTAATCCGGTAAGATTTTCGTTTTCATAGTAGGAATAGGATTTGTTATTTGTTTCATAGTTGGGAAAGGATTATTATTTTCAGATTCTAGGTAGGATTATGATCTAGGATTCGGCTATAAATATAGCCTTCATATTGTAATTTTATTCAGAGTTTATTGATAAATATAAGGAGTTTCCTAAATAATTGACAGTTGTTCAATTTCTAGATTCAGTTGAATCGCCCGAGGACAGGTGTTCGCGGTGGTTACCTCGATAATTTAGCTTCAGTTGTTAGCTAGTTATCAACCCAGTTCGTGTGTTTACGTTGTTTCGGTTACATCAAGTGTTTTTGCGTATAATACGCATCACACTTCTTATTTATTAAACTCAATTTAAATAATGGCTATGTCATTGTCATTAAATTGGTTAGCTCAATCAAGTTATATAAAATATCACTTGTGATCAGGGATAAAGTAAAACCCTATTATCCGCGAAAAAGCCTTCCGCCGACAGTTTACTCCGGGGAGGAGATCACCGGAACTCCACCGTACTGATCTCCTCCCCACCTCTCACTTACACTAGTTCCAACGCCCCTTCGATCCCTTATCTAAAGCTCTTGTTTCCGCCGTCGAACTAGTACGATATCTCTATGACCCCATTTTTATCCATCATCGGAGTTTTATGAAAAATGAGGGACCTTAATGGGTCGCTACTGGTTGGCTCCTCCGCCACCATTGATCGATGTGGATCCGCATCGCCCATCCGGAGTCAACGCCGATCCCACCGGAATCATACGCTGTCAGATTTTCTTTTGATCGGCGGGGTCTTGACGTAGATCCCCAATTTAACGCTGATCGAGGGATTCACAGAGATCTAAGCTGCCGTCTCAACAACGGCGCTGCTCAAAATCCAAGGCGTTATACCTGTTTTGGTATGGTCGGGGCAGTTAGGCCGTGCTTGGCTTTGGACCAAAAACTTTCGAACTCGGCTGGTGAGGAAGGTGCTACTAGAGAAAATCGATCCATATAAACAGTCAGTGATTGCCAATGTTGAACAAGAGTTTTGTTATTTTTCTTTTTATTTTATGCTAAATAGTGGGTGATAAGCTTAATTGAGGTTTGATTAAATATTTGTCAGAAGTTTTATCTACCAACATTAGTTTGATTAAACTGTGTTTGGCTTCAATTCAAATATGATTCTTAGTGGTATCGATAAAGGAGAAATCCGAGTTAAGAGTAGTTTAAATACTTAATTTTGGCGATAAATTCAAGTCAGAGAGTATGTAGTCCAAATACTTATCTCTGGCGGGTCCGTGCATTAGATTAGATTTGTAGACCGAGCGGGCTGGATAATCATTATTTATCTATGAAAACAATAGGAAAATCTCTTACTGCTGAATAATGTCTAATGAGATGGACCGAGACGTGTTCACAATGTAATCATTGATTAATCAGCTTGTGCCATGTTAGATATACTTTTATAATACTTTGATGCTGTATAAACGACCTGTAAATCTTTACTGCCTCAGAGGGGAGAAGCAAATAACGTTTAATAAGATGAAAGTGATTGCAAAATTAGAGTGTTAGAGACTAATATTTGCCAGTTTTTATTACTTCTGGTTTCATCCTCTTTTTTATTATATTCCACTTTTTAGTTTAGACCGCTATTTGTATTATTGATGCAAAGGAATATACTGTAATGACATGTCTATAAAATTCATTATAATCCTACAAATTGTCTCCTAATCAGGAGTATTAAGCTTTCATGATATATATTTTGGATATTTTCGATCTGAAGAGTCATGAATAATCCTCTCTTAACATTTAAAAAAACAGAATATCACTTATGAGTTAACTGTATATTACAATTTAGTTAGCAGCTATCGGAATCCTTGTAACGTTTACCAAATGATGAGCTTATGAAATAGGGTTTGACCTTTGATTAGTTCATCTAGATTTAGTTAGTGTTTATGGGACAATTAGATAAGTTTTGATATTTGATTAGTTAAACTCAATTTAATTATCAATTTAATATGTTTTAAGATTTGACATTTAATTAGTTATCAATTTATCTAGTATTTATTTCTCTTTATAGAATATCAAATGAAATTCAAACTTTGATAATGTTCGTAAAACAGTTAAGCAAGATTTGATTTTAACTATTTAAAACCATTCTAAATTATAATTAGTGTGTATAGAAATCAAATAAATTTTAACATTTCATTAGTTTTATCAGTGTATACTTACTTTACTTATAAACAAAGATTTTCTATTAACACATAAATAAATTGATCAAACATTTAAAAAATATATTTTTTTTGAAGTAAAATGCATTTCATTAATTAAATTGGTATGTTTACAAAGTTTGGAACGTTGATCTATAGATAAGTTGATTTCTGTGAACCCTTAGCGTATTGAGCTAGGGAGTGGACAGTAATATTATGTTGCCTTCCAATCCAAGATAAGCAAGGAAAGTGATGGCGTGCAACTAATTTAGAGGTATCTTCAATAATAGCTCCGAACTCAGAAAAGTCTTCTTTTGATTTCTTTGCAGCGTTTATTACAGTCTGGATATCACCCTGGATATTGTGAATCTGTATATCTTTATCTAAAGCTATTTGTAACCCCGATCGAAGGGCTTGACCTTCTGCAACCCTAACTTCCTGGATACCTCTGATTCTTGTAGATCCACCATATACCTATCGATTTTCAGAGTTATAAATGTACCATCCTAGACAGGTGCTATCTGCAGATATTGCGGCATCCAAAGCAAGTGTATTTCCATCATTAGTTGCAGGACTATTGGTTATTGGATTTGGTCTGATAGGTTCTTGTTGTAGGCGGTTCTGCATACGCCATCCTGCCTTTTTTATCTCATGAAGTGTTCTCATGGCATAGATGACACATAACTGAGGGTTAAGTTCATGAAGCTCTCCATGTAGTAGCTTGTTACGATGAGACCACAACTGATATAAGAGCATGGAGGCGAGAGACATTTCATAAGAATCTAATTCCATAATTAGATCTTGGACCCAGAGCTTTGCATGTTGTTGTTGATATCCGAAAATAATGTTATGCAGGTCAGCTGCGAACCAAACCTTTTGTGCCAAGGGGCAATGGAAGAAAACGTGTTCCGTGGAAGTATTATTCATAGTATATGTTAAACATTCCAATTCACCTTGGCTTTTCTTCTGGTGCAGATTCTTTGCTGTCGGTAGATTGTCCTTGCAAAACCTCCACACGAAATGCTTGACTTTTGACTGAATTGGCAAGGCCCATAATTTCTTCCAATGCAATGCCGGCCCAGAGCTTCCACTAGCCATATGTATTGCATTCCCAGATAATGGACAATAAATACCTACATTGTATCCTGATTTTACCGTGTACTTACCGTCCAAGGAAGGATGCCATATCCATTGATCATTGTAGTTATAGGACTCTCCCCTAGGGAGTGACAGTATGAGACCTGCTTCTTCTTGACCAAACAAGTTTCGAACTAGTTCCACATTCAACCGTGAACCATTCTCTAACATTAGGTGGTTAACAGTGAGATTTTCTGAGAAGTCTGGTGTAAGCGATGTAGGGTTTTTATTTCCAGCTCTTGGTAACCATAAACCAGATCTAATCTTAGTTGTGTTTCCCACTCCAATCTGTCGTCGAACGCCCTTAGCCAATAAATCCCTTCCGTTCAAAACAGACCTCCAAGCAAAAGACGGATTCCACCCCAGAGTTGCATCCATTTTTTTTTAAAAGCCCCAGAGTTGCATCCATTATAGTGGTATTCCGGTAATACTTTGCTTTAAGTAACTTAGCCACCATAGAATCTGGGAATTTTAGCAGTCTCCAATCTTGTTGCCCTAGCATAGCAGTATTATAAACTTTCAGATCCTTAAAACCTAATCCCCCTATATTCTTTGGAAAACAAAGTTTAGTCCATTTTGCCCAATGAATCTTCTTCTTCTTCTTAGTCGTGGTGCCCCACCAGTATCTTCCATAGAGTTTGTGTATATCCTCAAGGAGATTGTCAGGTAGCATAAAGCAAGACATGGTGTAGGTAGGAATCGACTGGAGGACATATTTAATTAGTACCTCTCTACCCTCTTTGAATAATTGTTTATGATCCCAACTCTCAATCTTATTCCAGATTCTGGTTTTAAGACTTTTGTGAAGCGAAGCGGTATTGGATTGCTAATTTGAAAAAAATAGATAGGAAACAAAATAAATAAACACATGTTGATAACTTGATGCTTGATATGGATAAGAATGAATTGAACCAACAACCAACGGGAAGTAAGGGTGTGTTTGGTTGGGCAAGATTTTGCAAAACTTGGACTATCCAAGTTCAATTTTGCAAGTTTTTGTTTGGTTCATTTTTTTTGGAAAGTCCAAGTTTTGTCTTACAAAATCCAGGTTTTGCAAAAGTCAAACTCTAAACAAGATTTTCGTTATAAACTTACAAAATTCACTCCAACCAAACAAGGTTTTTGTTTCAGACTTACAAAATCTCAAACCAACCAAACAAGGTTTTAGCAAATCAAGACTTACAAAATCTCAGGGCGTGTTTGGTTGGAGAGAATTTTGAGAGTCTAGTTTTTGTTTTGAGATTTTGAGAGTTTGAGTTTTTGTTTGAGATTTTGATAGTCTAGTTTTGCAAAAACTTTATTTGGTTGGGTTGGGATTTTGTAAGTCTAGAACAAAATCTTTGTTTGGATCGTCAGGATTTTGCAAGTTTAAAACCAAAATTGTAAGTTTAAAATAAAAAATTGTAAGTCTAGACTTGGAAATACAAAAACCAAATTTGGTAGTGGGAAATCTGGACTTTCTAAAACATGCCAACCAAACAAAAATTTGAAAAACTGAATTTTAAAAGTCCAGTTTTTCAAAAACTTCGTAAACTAAATACACTCAGACTCTCCAAATTCTAAATTAAAGTTTAGACTCTCAAAATCCACTTTAACCAACCAAACCCTAACATTTATGCCGGATGGCATCCTAAATGGGACAATACACGCCAGGCTGGCAGCCACGCGTTATTAGTCCAGCTGGCAAAACTTATAAAGTAAGCTACTCCACCCGGATAAGATCAAACGTCCTCATTTCCGACCTCATTCTCGCTATTTCTCATCCTCCATTTCCCCTTCCCAAACCCTAACTCTCTCTCTCTTCTCTCTTCAATTCGGAACAATGGATTCGCTCCTTCGCCTGCCAGGCGCGAGAATTCTTCAAACCAAACGGGTGGGGTTGAGTCTGGGAGATCCGGTTGAAATCCCAGAAAAAAGCAGCGGCCTAAGCGACAGAAAGAGGCGGCGGGTGGATTCCGTGGGCCCCAGTTTGAAGAGGGCTAAAACTAAAGCTAAAGCTAATCCATGGTTACTGACCGGTGCGTATTGCGAGCCAAAATCCGACCCGGAGAAGCCTTTAGGTCAAGATTCATACTTTATGCACTGTCACACCATCGGAATTGCTGATGGGGTGGGTGGATACGCCAAGGATGGGATCGATTCGGGGGTTTACGCTCGCGAGCTGATGGACAACGCCTATAAATTCCTACAGTGCGAGGCTGGGGGCGAGGTCGATCCCGCCGATCTGCTTGATTATGCCTACGAAACCAGCACCGCATTGGGGGGTTCTACTGCCTGCATAATTACGCTGGCCGGCGACACCCTTCATGCTGTAAATATTGGGGATTCTGGGTTCTTAGTGATCAGGAATGAAGAGGTTGTTTACAGGTCCTCTATTCAGCAGAGTGGGTTCAACTGTCCTTACCAGTTGGGGGTTTCTAGCCGAAGAAAACCCTCCCACGCTCAGGAGATTGTGCTTGATGAGATGAAGTCTGGGGATATAATTGTTGCCGCCACCGATGGCCTGTTCGATAATCTTTTCGATTCCCAGATTGAACAAATTGTCAACTCCTCAGTGAGAGATGAGCTATTACCTGACCACATTGCCAGAAATCTAGTTCAAGAGGCCAGGCTTGTTTCTCTCTCCAAGGAGGGTGTCACTCCTTGGACCTTGGCTGCAGTTGATGCCGGTCGCGACCAGAAGAACTATCTCGGCGGAAAGTATGATGACATTACTGTCATTGTAGCATGTATCTTCAGGCCTTGCTAGTATACTATTCTTTTGTATAAACCCTTTTGACTCACTTTATTCTGTATAAAAGATGATTCTTTTTGTCCATAAATCAAATTACTATCTATTCTGTCTATCTTAGTCAGTCTATCTTTAGTGTCTGATGTTTATGATTTGCAATTAGAGTTTCTTCACAGATTTCATTTTGCAGATCACCATGCTCCAGCTCCCACTGTTTAGGTTACTCCACTTATTGCAGGTACTCATAAAGGGATAGTTTTGATGTCTAATTCTCATAATGATTGAGCATGTCCTTCTACAGGTTTGTCTGTGATTCTCATAATGGCAGATTTCAGGAAATTTGCTTCATGTATGCAGAGAATGTAGTTTGTGCTTCTTCCGGTCCATTAATGTGGTTACCATTCTGTAAGTTAAAGGGAATGATTTTCGAGCATTCTACTTCAATATATGTTTACTGTTTAAAGAGTAAAGTAATACAACTTTTTTACCTCAGGAAAATCTCGACGAACATGATCAGCAAACTTTTCTTCCGGCTTTTGTAAATGCAGGTAAGAACGTTACAATTTGCATGAGCTTCAAACTGTTTGTGTTAAATTGTGTATAAGTTTATGAACGATATTACAATATGTTTCTGATGGAGGGAACATGTGTGTGTGGATAAACTTTCAGGAGATAGATTTTTGATACTGATGAGTACTGAGATTGAGCTCTTATGTAGATTAATCAATTCTATATTTTTTGTGTGATTCTTGTTGTGAACAGACCAGCATTCATCATATGCAGCACAAACTGGTATCAATGTTTAATTTTGTTTTGCTGAACTGAAGTTATTATTATGAAGGTGCTCTGATTTGTGATGAGTAAAATGTCAGTGTGAATTGTTTTGATCGGCCCCTAATGTGTTTTCCCCTGGAAATTAGCTTAACTTCCTACTAGAGTTGTCATTAAATTAAGCTAACTGCTTTCTTCCTTTCCTACCAATCTCATATGCCTAGCTCATCTAGCCATCTAGGGAGTTTTTGAGATTATGTTACATAATTTGCAAACCTTAAAACATAAAATTCATGACCCAAGATAGACTTTTCTAATTTTTTTATAAATCATCCATATGTGTGAGTGTCAGCTCCAGTCAGATTATGTAGCTTCAGAGGAAGCTACATAATTTATGGAATTTATGGAAGGTTGAAATAATTACATGTTGATGATTCCAGGACTTCAGAGGAAGACTTCGACATCCTTTTGGAGGCAGTATGACAGAAGGGTTGCAGTACTACTTAATGAAATTTATAGTGGAAAAAACAGTTCGTATCCAAGTTTGTTATTCATAATCACTGGTAATGGCAGAAGTTTATACGAGGTAATTATCAGTTGCTTTCAGATGCTTATCCTTATGCTGTTGCTTATGTATTATGTTAAGTATGCATTGGATATTTAGTGCTATACCCTTTCCAGTTAAAATAAGGTTGTAGACGCTTGTCTGATCAGGAAAAAAGAAGCCCCAGTTCCTTTCACAGGAAATATGTAAGCATCCATATCTTCTCAGTTCATCTATTGTTGAAACTTTTTTGTTGCAATAGGTATGATTTACTAAGTTTGGTCGAATGATTTGCTTAGCCTGAGTGTGCAAATTGATTAATTGCTGCGTGATGTGATTAACTGCTTGAATATTCTTGATGAGTATTGTTATCAGTTTTGTTCGTGCACATTATTGAGCTCTGCTTGTGTTTATGTATGTTGTTTTATGTTTACTGAGTGTACTGGTTGAATGATTTGCTTACTGTGTAAGTTGATTAACTGGTGGGTCGATTAATTGCTTGAATATAGTTAATTGCATTGATTGCCTTTTTCTTGATGAGTATTGTTTGTGCACATGATGAGTTTTGCTTGTATTGATATTGGTTACCGTACATAGGTTCCATCTGCAAACCCAGCATTATAGAATTGGCTATCGTCAGTAGGATTTGAAAGTTCAGAGTATCAAAGGCGTGGTTGAGGGCTGGTTCGAGTGTGGCCAAGGTTGCCCTTAGGAGAACTTTAGTGAACAGGTTTCGTCCTGCTGTTGTTCCATTCCCTAACAGACATTTTCATACCACTGTTGCTAAGCGGAAGACACAGTCTGCTTCTGTTCCTCGTGCTGTTCCGTTGTCCAAGTTGACTGATAGCTTCTTGGAAGGCACAGCAGCATGTACCTCGAGGAGCTTAGCGAGCTTGGGAGAAGGATCCCAACAGTGTCGATGAGTCATAGGATAACTTCTTTAGGAACTTTGTTGGGCAGGCTACCACTTCTTCAGGTACTTATGGCCAGACTATTCAAGAGAGTATGCGCCTTTTGTTGCTTGTGAGAGGGCACCTGGTTTATAATCACCTGAAGCCGAACTTGGATTCTTTGGGGTTAAAAGAGCGAGCGATCCCAGATGATTTGCATCCTTTATGGATTCTCTGAGTCTGATCTTGACCGTGGGTAATTTCATTGGCAAATGTTGAGGTCTATAGCCATTAAAGCATAGTTGATGGCATCAAACATGTTTGTGTAGAGCAATTTGTGTACGGATCAATGACTTAAGAGGATGACTCAAAAACAGTGCATAATCCATGGAGACGCTTGAAGATTCCCTGTTGGAAAGGTGACTGATTCTCAGCAAGAAGTTCCAACAAGGGCCTCAGAAAGAAAGCATAGCTTAAATTGAAATCTTAGTTCATGTATTCATATCAATCAATGGATATTTCCATATTGAATTTAGACTTGTTCTCTGCTGACTCTGCATATATGAAAATTCCATATTCTGTCATATTTTCACTACTACAAAAATTAGGCATCTGAAAGTTCATATTCTGTCATCTCTTTCATAGTAGCTTGTTTTTCTATCACCTGGAAATGAAATTTAACTGCGTTTTAAACCCTTAATCAATAAACTAACCGAAACTACATGAAAGAAAAAAACTCAATAGAACCTATGGAACAACACAGTGCAGCAGCTAAAAAGAGCTAGCAAAAATGAACACTGTAAAAATGAACAATTCAACTTCTTTTGTACACTTTTTGAGTTAAATTGAATAAATAATTTTTTAAAACTTTAAAATTTATTGTTTTTAGGGTATTATCTTCAAGGAAACCCAACTAAATATTTTTAATTAAAATATAATATTTAAACTTAAACTATAATGTCAATTCCATAATCTTTATAGAAAAGTTGAACTTTAAAAAAATTACTTATTAAACATCCGTTCTCCTGAGATTATGTCATTCTTAATTAGGAGACTATGTCTAGGAAATATGGTTTTTCCTCAAATCATTTTTTAATATTTTCATATCATTTAAATACCGAAAACACTTACTAGAGAATCATAGAACGTTCTAAGAACTCGAGGCCGTGAACACTTATCAACAAACGCAACACCTAATTGTCTAAGGGCTTATTCTAATGGACTTATTTGGTCAGAAGTGAAATAAAAATTTAGAGCAAAGGGCCCTCATACCCCTGAGTTCTTATGTAAGTGCACATATACCCCCAAATCCTTGAAATACCCTTTTAACTATGAAAGTGCTCGAATACCAAAGACATCAAAACATCTGCGACTTATACCAAATGTGTTAAGAAACAAATAGAATTTAAAATTCCAGATTTTTGAATAGTACATGATCCTAATGCGTAAATGAGCTCAACCAGGTTTTGAATATTATTGTTGATTCACGTTTTTGTTGTTTTCCTTGTGTGTGATAAAGTTTTACCCATATCTATTACTCTGCAAAAATGACACTTTCTCCAGTAACTAAAACTGAATCAAATGGTTTGAGGTTGACGGCCGGCGTGTGTCATAAGCTCAAGATAATAGGGTTTTTTTTTTTGAAACAAACCACCATTAGTGGGGGAATTTATTAGGCACCCCAAACCTCTAAAATAGCAAAAGCCTTAGAGCAAGTCCAATAGCTTTGCTATAATAGCAAATTTGCTCAAATATGGAGAATTTGAGCTTTTTTTGAACTCCAACAGATTCCCCATCCCATTCTCCATAATAGGAAAATTGAAGAGAGAGAAGGTTTGCTTCTCCAAATTTAGAGAATGAGGGAGAAGATTTGGAGAACCAAAATTTAATGTTATCTGCATTGTTTTTTGTTATTTCACTCATTAATTGTTTCTCTTCAATAATTTTAAATGATAATATCTTAAAATAATTACAATAAAATTTTATCAAAATTACATATTTTAAAAATATGCATAAAGACGATCGTAACAAGATCTCATATGACTATTTTTACATGTACATATCTATTGATATTTAATAATCAAATATAATCTATTTTCCAATATTAATTTACTAAATTTTAAGGTCATAAATATATTTATTTTGACGTTTTATATAAGTCATAACGTTTAAATTAAATTTTTTTACTAAACATTTTATTTCTTATGGTTGAAAATAATAACTTGTAACAAAAAATTGAAAAGAGATGAGTCTAATTATTCATGATACATTACAAAAATAGTTATATTGTAACTCAGGATGTCTAACTTTTATAAAATGCAATTTTATCATTTTATAAGTTAGAGCAAGTAATTTCAAATATGAAATATTATTGTAATATGTATTTTAAGTTAATTATTTATTTGCTCATCATTATTTGGACTTATTGAATATATGATCAAAAAATAGAAAATAATAGGATAAATGTATAGTAATAAATGTCAATAAATTATAGGGAATGAAAAATGGAGAAATTGTTGGAGTTGAGGTAAAACAATATGGGGAATATGAGATTTGCTTCCCTATTATGGAGAATGTGAGTAGATAATCTGTTGGACTTGCTCTTAGAGCATCTCCAATGCTAGACTTCTAATTGGAAAAATCCAAATCAAGTTAAAAAATTACTCCAATGCAAGAGTCAATTAAACCCTTAACATGACTTGGCTTTCCTTTTTTTTTTTGAAGCCCCAACTTGACTTGCAATAAATAGAGGCCCAATTTGCAACTTGCAACACTCTCTCTCATCCATTCACCCAATAAATAAACTCCACATGTCATATTTAATTCATCCCTCTCTCATTCATTCACTCTACTTTACTTTAGCATTGGAGAAGAAAATTTTAAAATGACCCTCTATAAAGTTGGTATTGATTACATCATATTGAAACTCAATTCAAAATGTGTCATGTAGAGCAATTGACACCCAAAAGTGAGGTTTGCATTGGAGATGCTCTTAGAACATCTTCAGTGGTAAGCTACAAGCTATTGTTGCTTGAGGTGCCATGTCATCTTTTCAAGTTAGTGGCTTGGCAAGCTACTTGTTCATTTAATGGTAAGCTGGAAACACATGTAGTTTGATCGGACCCACATGTCTTTAATATAAATAAAATTTTCTTTTTAAAAATGAATCACATTCTATTATTGTATAATTAATAATAACATGTAATTTTATAATAAAAATTAAGTAATAAAATTTAGTAAATACTCAATGAATAACTAATGTTATAAATTAAAATCAAGCATGAACGAAAGAACAAAATTAAATCACGAGCAAGTATGTGAAAAAAATATGAGATGTCTTGATAGCATGTGAAATGATTAGAAAATAATGTGGAATGTATTGATAATTAAATTTTTTTGAAGAAAATTTATATATATATCTATTATTTATAAATATTTTTTATAAGTACATATATTATTTTATAATTTAAAAGAATATATATATATATATTATTTATGCAGAAGGAGTTATATAGTAAACAACACTGTCAATGTAAAATCCACTTTCTGTGTATTGAAACATTAATGACATTTAATGCATACGATCTCAAGCAGGCTTGCTTCCGCAAGCAACAGCTTGTTCCAAGCAGTGTAAGTGAACGCAAAAACAATGGTAAGAAATACTGCTATAATTTTTGAAAATTTGTCAAGCAAGTCCAAAACACCACCGTTGGAGATGCTCTTATGGTTTTGTTACAAAATGGGACAAACCCTTAGAAGCATCTAAACTTCTCAAAAAATAGCTAAGATCTATTTCTGGTTGCTTGAAGATTTCAGTCTTAAGGTTAAATCTCTAAGGGGAGCAATTTAGTGATCGAGTAAACAAATACCGAAACACAACTCTGCCACCCTTTGATTAACTCATAGATCTATTACAAAAACAGCCTATTTACATTAGCCCAAAAAACCATTATTGGTTCAAAAAATGGCTAAATTAAGTTGAGGTTTCCTGGAGCGGTGAACTATATGAGTTTTCATCTGGCCTGAGCAGCTTTTAAAGTTCCTGAATCTTCACCTGCATGTCATGAACAAACAGTGAGTCTGCACAAAATTAGAGGGACTCCTCTCAGTCTATCCAAGGTGATCATTCCTCTCACTTCAGGAGGGATTTGATGGATCTGGAGAGTAGCACTCATATGTTCCTCCAAGCAATATTTAGCTTAAAGATCAGCCACTCTATTGGCTTCCCTGTATACATGTTTAATCCTTACTGATCTTGACAGTTAGTTATGGATTTGTGTGCATAGTGTGAAGTGTCGCCACTCACATGAATGAGGCTTATCAGTGCTAGAGACTGCTTGGCAACAATCAGATTCCACCTCCACAAGATGAAGATGAAGATCTTGAGCTGCCAGCAGACCATGCTTGATTGCAAGCAGTTCTTTTCAGAGTGCAATGGTGAGACAGCAATACAAAAGATCATTCTTAAAATCCTTACTGAACCATTTGTGTCTCCAATTATGACTCCTATGCCACATATGCCATTTTTGAATGCAGCATCAACATTAACTTTAAAGCCATTGTCAGGTGGGTGCCATTTAATTATTTTAATAAATCTTGGCCTTCTATGCTTGATAAAAGGCAAAAGTTTGGCCCATATTAGAAACTGATTTCTCTTCATGTTGCCTGATAGTGGCCTGGCTGAAGATGAGTGCTGTCTGTTTGATTATCATACTGCATATGTCAGAGATAGAGAATTTCTACTCATCATACAAAAGCTTATTTCTTCTGATCCATAATTGTTAGAAGGTAACCATCAGTGTTATTCTGATTACCTCATTATGTATCTTAGAAAATCCTTTGTATGATAATTAGAAATTCAATCTACATTCTGAACTTCTGAATTCAGGAACATGCATAAGCAAAGTTCTATGAATAACATCAAATATTTGCAGACTATTAGCACATGTATTAAAATAATGGTTCATAGTATCAGTGCTGTTGCAAAATAGGCATTTTGAAGCTAATCCAATTTTTATCCAAGATAATAGGGCCTAAATAGCATTGAATGGTTGAACGAATATAACCTTAAAATATTCATAATTTTCCATCTTGAGTATCTCTAATTTGATCTTGATTGGTCGATTTTTTTAAAAAAGTTGAATTGCCAATGGCTCGAGAGATATTTATTAAACTCCTCAAATCCATAAACATGTCTCCAAATGGAGTCGAGCAATACAATATCTCCAAAAGGAGTCGAGAAGTAAGATTTCCGAGAGATTTCTAAGAAACATCTCAGAATCTGCAGCCATGAGTATTAAATACCTGAAAATAACATATCCAAACACTAAATTTGAAATGGAAGAAGAGGTAAAATAGATATTGGACTAGTCAGCTGCACCTTCAAACAGTCCATACTTCACTATTTTATAACTAACTGACTAAAAAATATTGAACAATACTTTAAATACTGCGATCACTTCCCAGTCTGTCTCATTAAACGTTATTTGGATCCCCCCTTAAGAGACATCCCATATTGTTTACACGGAATCAGTGCATCCATATGTTGTCTCGCACGAACCAAACTGGTAAATCAAATGATTCTCTAGACCTTCTGGTCTACAAATCTGATTATCGGTGAAATCACTGGAAAGTAAGTAGTTAAATTACAAACGATTTGGATCCAAATTAGATCAAAAGTCAAACAAGATTCACCAAACAAAGTACCCGTTGGGAAATTAGGACTTGACAGACAAACATATGTGACCAATATTCAACCAAAAGGACCGGTATAAGCACATCCATCCTATTAAATCTAAAAATTAAAGCCTACTAAAATTGAAAAAAATGGAGAAAAAAAAACAACAACAAAAAAAAAACAAAAAAACAGAACATAAACCTTCTCATGCAATCTACCCGGAAGATAACTGGGCAACAGACAAACAGCAGACATCAGCTACAAGCGAGTCAAAATCACTACGTGTGAGGTGGCGTGTGATGGGATGTGTAGTGGCGCTTTGACTTCTAGTGGCGCGTGCACCAGAAGAAGAAACGAACGGTCGGATTGACAGCGCGTTGACCAGGCGTGTCTTATGTCAACCGTACCATTTTCCGACTGGATCCTGAGGCAAAACACTAGATCGACACTCCCTAGTTGTTCCGACGAGTTCCGACAAGATTTGGGCGGATGGCGGCGACGTTGAAGTGGCAGTGATGTGGCCGAGAACATCCAAGACGTCATCGGCATCTGGTTTCTACACTAGCGAGTGGTCGGGGCTATAATCCTCCGTCGGAATATCGAAAAATGGCTGCCGTCATGTATCGAGCCCACCATCTCTGCCTTAGCCTCGCCATGACTGGGTGAGAGGGATCGGGGATCTGGGTTATGGATAGAGAATGAAGGTGGTATAGAACTTGATTGGTCGATATGTTCACAATCTTCACTTCCATATCAATTGAAATGAAATTAATGTTTTTCTTCTTAGGAAATTTTCTCCCAGATTATTTGCCTGGAATTGAACTAAATTAAATGAAATTAAAATATAAATTTAATGTATTGAAAATAAAAAGAGTATGAATAAAATTTATTAAATTTTATAATATCATATATACTTCATCATATATATATATAAACTTAAGTGAAATAAACTGATTTTCTTTCTCAAATTCTAAAAACACAAATCCGCTTGTTTCTATTCTCAAAAGGATACTCTACCCTCACAGTGATCAGAGCCAGGAAAGAAATTCATATCAAGGAAATAATGAATGAATGACATGAGTTTTTAGTCCAACTTATATACCTACAGAATGTGCAAAAACAAAGACAGTAGCATAAAAACAATGAAGTGGATCCATCTGGAGTTTATAAGATTCTGCAGTATCTGAAGACAGGTTATGGAAATCCACCTACTTATATTCACGAAAATGGCGTCCCAACAGTGCGTAATGGAACATTAGAGGATAAATCGAGGGTGAAATATATGCATTATAGAATGTGCAAAAACAAAGTATAGTAGCATAAAAAGAATGATAAAATTTGCAAAATGTAATTATATTCAGAGTTACAGAAGTCAGAAAAATGTGTGCTATAAAATGATCTAATGCATCAAGAATTCGTCTAGACCGTCAAAGAAAGCTTCATCTAGTGGAGCTGAAGAAGCCCAATTTTGTTGCACCTCTTGATTGTGTTGGACTGCAGACATGTCAGGAATATAAGCCGGAGCCGAAAAGGCATCGTCAAAACTGGGAGGAAGCTGAGGATCATCAATGGAGTCGACGAGCTGAGGATCATCACAAGGGATGTTGCAGCAATCAATGGAGTCGACGAGCTGAGGATCATCACAAGGGATGTTGCAGCAATCAAGCTGAGGATCATCACTCTCTTCTTCTTCTTCTACCTCTTCTTTTACCTCTTCTTCTACCTCATCCAAAAAACTGAAATTGATTAGATCATCAAATACAAACTCTTCATCCTCATCCTCCTCCTTTTCCTCAGAATCATCATCCGACTCCTCATCAAATATAAACTCTTCCTCCTCTTCCTCAGAATCATCATCATCCCACTCCTGTTTCCTCCTCTTCCTCCTGCTTTTTGGTGCCGAAGTGGAGGCTCTTCGCTTGGCGGCAGGGCAAGATTGGCGGAGGCGCTTTTTACCTTTACTGCCTTTGGCCTGGCAGCTTTTTGACAGGTTCTTCAGCACCCTGCAAACAACGTAGTCTGAGGGTTTGTTCAAGTGAAGCTCGTTCATCCAGTAATAAGGTCTGCCCTCCGCCGCCCCATCGCCGCCGGTGTACTCGTACGTCAGCGTCCTCCAGTGGGCCACATTCTCGTCACCCACGTAGGCGGCCCTCTTCGTGCTCTTGTCCACCCAGCTGCCGGCGCCGGCGAATCTGGAGCAGTTACGCTTTCCCGTCCGATTCAGCTTCGTAATTACGTACCGCTCTCTGATCTTCTCCTCGGGATCGTTCGTGTTGTTGAGCTCTTCAATTTCAAGCTCGCCGGAGAAGAGCTTCCATGGCTCCTTCTCCGGACCGTACATATAAACCTCCTGGAAGTCTCCGGGGACTCCCGCCGTCGGAACAACATTGTACTTGGGATCTTTAACCTTCTTCTGAAGAGATTCGATCAAGAATTTCTCCGTCGGTCGGAATCGGAAGCCAACACCCGCCATTCTGGAGAATTAGGGTTTCTTCAAAATTTGGGATTATATGAATTGGGGATGAAAGAATGGGGGAAATGACTCGGGAACACTTCTATTTATAGGGCCAGATATCCCGAATCGCAGATGGAATGGGATTAGTTCCTAAAAAAACAAAACAAAAGAAGTTCCGGGATCCCGTACTTGAATGGGATTAGCGCACCAATATCTTTAGATTAAGTTCTTTTGTTTTGAATTATATTAATATATTTATTATCGGATTTATTTTTTTATTTGGTAAACAAAATGTGCTGAATTCGTTTTTGGTTTGCCATAAGCCATTGAATTGAACTTAACTGAACAAAACTGAATTAAAGAAACGAATCACTGCATTGATATAACTAAATAAGCTAAATTTTATCAAATTATACTTCATCAGAACCGAACTTGATAAAATGATCCTAGAAGTTAAACAGAATTGAACTGATCATATTGAACTGATCTTTATTGAACTGAATTGATATAACCAAATTGTGCTATAGTTTATCAAATCAAATTAAATTTTATCAGCATAAAATTTAATAAATCGAACCTAACTTGATAAACAGAAATGAACTGGAACATAATGAATTGAACTAAGCGAACTTAATTAAGCTGAAATTACAAAAGTATGCATTGATACAATTGAATTAGCAAACTTTTATCAAATCATACTTCATCAATTCTAAACTTAACAAATTGGACCAAACTTATTAGACTGAATTGAACTGAGTAATACTTAATTGAACTTAATTGAAGAAAATGATCAATGGATTGATATAACTAAATGAAACTGTAATTCATCAAATCATAAATCATCAAAACTGAACTTAATAAACTTAATTGAACTGACTTAATTGAACAAAAAGAAATTGAAGAACAAATCAATGTATCGTTTGAAATCGAATGGATATTGCAACCAAATCAAATGGAATTCTGAAATGAAACTCAAGAATAAAAAATAGAACTGAATTGAACTATACTTAAGTTAACTGAATTGAATTGAATTACACATAACTGAAATGAGTTGAATTGAACTAAAATGAACTAAATTTTGAAAATAAACTTAAAATCATCAAATTATATTTTCGAAGAACTGAATTGAAATAAATTACATTTTCTCTGAATTGGATTGAACTTGATTAAATTATTAACATATAATTTGTTTAATTTTTTACGAAAGTATAATGCACTGAACTGGAAAATACTGAACTGAAAAATATTGAATTGAACTGAACTGAAAATACTGAACTGAACTGAAAAATACTAAACTGAACTGAACTGAACTGTAATGTATGAGGTAAGACAAACTATTTATATCTATTACAAAATGATAACTAACTTTTGGACTAAATATTATACAGCCCAAATGTTTAGCCCATCAGACAAAACTAATTGTACAATTCTACATGGCAAAATGACGTCGTCCACGAAGTTCAAATCCTGGCGCCAATTCAGCCAACTTCATCTCCTTTTCTTGTGTACTTCATAGCAGCAATCTCTTCACCCCTTTTAAGGTCAGTTTTGGGACCACAAAAGCTGAGTTTGGACAGATTATTATGGAATGGTATAGGAGGTAAGGTCTTGATCAGAACATTAGCTAGCTGGAATTAGGGGTGTTCAAAAATACACGTCCCGACCCGTTGACCTGTCGACCCCGCATAAAATAATCGGGCACTTTCTTATATTATAGGGACGGGTACCCGACCCGTTAATTTCACAAATTACCGGGTCTGGGTCAAATAAATGTCATTTTCCGGAAACCCGGTATAATATGTACTTATTTTATTAATTATAATTTTACCTTTTAATATTGGAGTTGGTCTCTGGAGTGACCGTCTATATTATAGCATAATATAGACCAAGGACTAAATTACAATATGGAAGGAAGGCGGTCCTTATTTGCAAAATTTGGGAAAAGTACTATTCACGGCACTGTTCACGCAAAGAATATGTATACAAATCAGTTAATATAATTTCTGGATTTAAAACACTTGTAAACACAAAAGAATTCAGGTTAGAAAGACAAGTTTCCATATTATAAACATCAGATTTTAGGTACATAAAAACTAGGGTGTTTAGGTTAGATAAAGTTGTGTCAAGTATAGTCAAGTTTCACCAAAGTTTACAGCCTAAAAATTCACAATCATCACAGTTTTCAACTTAAACAATCAAGTTTCACAAAAATCACAGTTTTCACAAATAAATAATCAAGTTTCACAAACACCAAAGTTTTCAACCTAAACAATCGAGTTTTCACAATAAAAACAGTTTTCAACTAAACAATCAAGTTTTACAAACACCGCAGTTTTCAGCCTAAAAAATATATTTCTACAATCACTGTAGTTTTCAACCTTAATAATCAAGTTTTCACAATCACAGTTTTCACATTAAAAAATTAAATTTTACAAACACCACAGTTTTCACAATAAATAATCAAGTTTCAACACAAATCAAGAAGCCTAGTTTTCAAGTTAAACACATAAAATTTCATATGCAGACAAAAACCACATTAAGCAGTCTAGTTTTCAAGCTAAACACATAAATTTCATAACAAGACAGAATCCACATTAAGTCCAGTTTCCAAGATAAACACATAAAATTTTAAAAGCAGAAAGACATCACTTTAAACAGTCTAGTTTTCATAGTAAAACACATAAACTTCATGGAAGAAATTTGCAGAGCAGTCACAAAGTACAAAAAAACAACAAAAAAAGGGGAAACCACAGCGAACAGAAAGTATCACCTCGTTTGTGTTGGTTGTCCGGGCGAACCAGAGAACGGCCATGGAGACATCAGCTTCGAAACCATCCCTTCCCGCCACCGCTGCAGACAACCGTGACGATGACCTCTGCATCTTCTCCTCCAATTAGATTGGTTCGAATGGGGCAAGGTCCATGAGGTCGAGAAGATTCACCTGCCGGAGTTCTTCGACGGCTCCTCCTTCACGCGGACGGAGAGGATATACAAGGAGTACCGCGATTTCATCATCTGCAAGTACCGGGAAGACCCGTCCAGGAAGCTCACCTTCTCCGCCGTCCGCAAGTCGCTCGTTGGCGACGTCACCACCCTCCGCAAGGTCTTCGCCTTCCTCGAGGAATTGGGCTCATCAACTTCACGAAGGCTGGGGGTGATGACGAGGTGGAGGCGCGGCGGAGATGGTTGGTTAGGGTTGAGGAAGGTCCGCCGCACGGGGTGAAGGTTGTGCTGGTGCCTAATTCCACGAAGGTGGCTACGCCGCTCCCGCCTCCACTGATGCTGCCTCCGCTGCAGGAGTCTGCTGCTGAACGGCGATTGCGACGCCACCAGCCTGAAAAACTCCGCCGTCGGTATCATGTCGTCACTAGTATTAACCGTCGCCGGAACCGCCGCGAGGGAGTCCACGTGGCCACGCTGCCTCCACCACCACAGCACACCGAAACTCATCCCCAATCCAATCCTCTCCGCCGCCGTTCCTCTGACGCCGCGACGATCAATCACCGCCGTTCCTCAGACGGTTGACAGACTGTGGCAATCGTCGATCTCACGGCGGTGATGCGGCGGAGGAAGGCGACGACTGCGAGAAAGGAGAGGAGGGAGTACAAAACGACGCCGTTGCAGAGAAGGGGGAAATTGAAATCGTCGGAGCGGAGCGCGGCGGAGATTCTGGAGAAAATGAGGAAAGACAGGGGGAGGAAGAGGCTGAGGAGGACGGTGGTGGAGATTTGCAGAGCTTTACAGTTACAAATATGGTATATATATTTATGGAGGAGGGTCTGTGATGCAATTTCCCTATATTGCTAAAAAGGACCCGTGTAAATATTAATTGCAAAAGAGGAGCCGCCTTTCCTATTTTAATTGCAGAAATGGGCCGTCTATATTATAGCTATAATATAATATAGACGGTATATTCCAAGACTAATATATTAATATTGACATTTTTTTAAATTAAATACTAATTCATCCTAATTAGACTCGACCTCTTAGTTTTCCAGTCGATCTCTCCAACCATTTAGTCTTTTGCTTTGATATTGCTACTTCTTCTTCAACACAAGCGCACAACCACATCCCACAATGCATTGGAGTACATCCATTAACTTACATCGAATGATAATTATTTCATAATTTTATTGATATTTTTCATGTTAAATAATATTTAGTTAATTTTGGACTTTTATACTGATAAAGTATATTTATAATTAAATAATTAAATGCATTTTGTAGCACTTACTATAAGTAACAAAATAAAATAGGGTACCCGGTTACCCGGCCCGCATAATTAGGTTACCCGGTTGTACGGGTACTTGGTGATTCCGGGACGGGTCACGGGTCGCATTTTCAACTACCCGTGTGTACGGGTACCCGGAAGTACGGGTACTCGGTTTTCGAACACCCCTAGCTGGAATCTAGAATGCACAAAAGAAGGCAGCAAGAATCCTTCCAGATAGTAATCTCTGACCAGGTGACAATCAATGTTAGATGCTTTGCGCGCTCATAAAAAACTGGGTTGGTTGTGATGTGAAGTGCAGCTTTATTATCACATAATAGGGGAATTGGACAGTGGATCTTCAAGTGGAGATCTCTGGTCATATAGCTAATCCACTTCAGTTTATAGGAGGTCATTGATAAGATTCTGTACTCAGTCTCAACACTGGATTTGGACACTAGGATTGTTTCTTTAAATTCCATGAGATGAGAGTTGAGCCTAAGAAAACTGTGTAGACAGTCACAGATCTTCTGGTTACCTTGCAAGCTGAAGAGTGTATTAGATGGAGTAGAACAAACCCATGAAATTGGTGATGATGCGGATATTTCACAATGTGGACTGCTCCAGTTATGTGGTGTTGAGCAGGGTGTTGAACAAATTGACTGAGGTTATGCACAACAAAGGTAACATTTGGCATGGTGTAATTAAGGTACAAGAGTCTATGAATTAGTCTTCTGTAAGAGCTAGGATCTGAGAGCAGTGGAGAATTGAAATCATGAATGGCCCATGTACTGGGAAGAGTAGTGAAGACTGATTTGCACTATGCCATGCCACAAGATGAAACAATGTCTGAAATGTATTTAGATTGATGAAGCATTAGTCCAAATGCATTTCTAGACAATTCCAGACAAAGGAAATAATGAGCTATTCCAAATCTTTGATGGTGCACCTGTGATGAATTGACTACTTGACCTCTTGAATTGCCGCAATAGATGTCCCAGTGATTAGAACATCATCCACATATACTATGAGTGCCAGAGTATAGGGAGATGTGAACTATGGAAACAAGCAATGATCATGATGAGATTGACAGAACCCAAGGAAGAGGAGATGCTGAGTAAATTTTGTGTCCCATTGCCTTGAAGCTTGCTTTAAACCATACAAGCTATTTGTAACTTTGCATCATATAAACATCTTCATCAATGTGCCCATGGAGAAAAGCTTTATTGATGTCTAGCTGGTGAATGTGCCATCCAAGTGCGGCACTAAATATGCAATAAATATGCAAGAAAATGCTCTCTCGGAAAATTTGTCTTTGTGTGGTGATGTGTTGGTGGCAAAGACCAAAAATCCAAAGGTTCCGAGTGTGTCTATTGATGGATGTCTCGGACCCGCGGATGATCTCAAACCAAACTCACGAATTGATCTGCAAAACAGACCACGGAGTGCCCGGGGGTAAACACTCTGATGCTTAAGTCAGTAAATAGCCTTGAGAAGCAATAAGTATAAGCGTAGTGTATATAAGACGGATAGAGAGGTTTACCAAGACTTTGTACTTATAACCATTCAATCCGTAGATTGGCAGGGTTTGTATTTAGAGTACGATTACAACTCTTATTGTAATAATGTTTTTCTTCCCATAATTAGAGGGAGTGTACTTCTTTACAGGCAATGCAACATATACACAGTCTGTGAGACCCGAAAATTTTAGATAATTAATTTTTGAATTATTTTTGGGGATTAGACTTTAAAGGAATAATTCTATCAGAATTAAGATTTTAGGGCCTAAATCCCAAATGGTTTTTTTTAAAGAAATTTAATATACAAGTTGTACTTGATAACTAATTGTAGGAAGTTGAAATGACTACTAAATAATTTTGATAGAGGTTAGTAAATTATGTTTTTTTCTTGTTCCCGTTATGTAATTAGGAGTTAAAGGTGAAGTGCTTTTAGTCGCTATAGTTACATCTATAATTATTTTATAATTATTTGGTTAAGTTGTAATGAATTTAAAAGAAATTGGAGTGAAACTTGAATAGCAATAGAACAATCAACCAAAGAAATAAATAAAATTCATATAATAATTGCAACGTTAAATCATATATACGTAACCAAAATTAACAAATAAAATGGTTTTCAAGTCATTCGAAATCAAAAGTTTTGCTGATATTTAAATATAAATCAGCAATTAGAATGTTTAAGGACAAGATGAAGTGAGATACTATGATGAGGTATTTGTAGAGGTGCATTTAGTTGAATAATTGATGTATATTATTACTTGCCACTTACTGTACTAATTTAATAGAGTAGAAGTTGAACAATCTTCTCTCACTATATATAGCCAAGTTCTTCATACTCCTCCATAGTTCTTCCTACAACTCTGATAAGAAATAGAGTGTGAGTCTGTGAAGAATTGACCAAATCTTCTTATAAGCCATATATTCTCTAGCTAATACCATCTATTTTGGATCAGATTTGAAGTTTGTACATGTAGAAGTGTCTCTTTGGCATGGCTACTTGATGCAGACAGGCATATCATTTTGCTTGCTGATACTGTGGAACAAACTAGAAAGCCTCACAATGTCATAAGGACGACAACATATAGCGAGGATTGAGACTTTTTAGGGAGTGAACATATTGTCAGTAGGCAATATCCAGTACTGTAATCAGTATGCAGTTGGTTAGTCAGACTGGGACTTCCGAAAGCGCTGCTGATTCAAACCTCGACCTTATCAGACCCCATTTTCTAGCATTAGGTTAGACATGCCATTACTGGCTACTTAGACATGGCATTACCGCCATTTGATGCAGAGTAAGTCTAGTGTTTACATATTTAGGAATCCTCTGTAATCACTCAAATGACTCCATTTTGGAGAAGTACTTCATGGATATATTCCAGGGTGTGGTGAGCCCATAAATTTCACTCCACCATAGTGTGGTTTTACCTTTTAAAAAAAAATCTATTGTACCCAGTACTGAAACATCTCAAAAAAAGAATCTTTTCATCTTCTATGTTTAGTTGAATGCAAAATGCTTAGAAGATAGCCGTAGCGGGCCAATGGATTGAGTGAGGAGAAGGCATGAAAGGTTTAAGAATGGAGGTTTTCTAATCTTGATTTAATAACAAGGTGAGGGTTTTTACTATTTTTCAATCCCTTTTCGAAAAGTACTTATCAAGTGTCTATCTAAACATTTGTTTTTAACTAAAATTTATTTTCAAGAGTCTCCTGTGAATAGATTAAGAATGACAGTTTCTAGTTCTTGTATTCAAAATTTTGTTAATTATAGAGAAATTTTTGGATTGTGTTAAATGTGATTTTCTAGAAATTAGTCATTGGAAATTATGTGTATGGGTTTCAACTGCATGGATCTATGTGGAGAAGACAAGAGTAATATGCTTGAAATGTTCTCTTGACATGTTAGTGCTTGAAACTCTTGTTAATTCTTGAAGTGTTTCTACCTAGGGTAAAATAATATATATTTGTTTAAGTTTTGTACTAGGACTAGTTTATTAACTATTTTAATGTAAATTTCGTGAAACTATTTATAAAATAAATGTTAAACTAAATTTTATCGTACTTGATCCTTGTGTTACTTTGATAACTGACTATATTAAATTGCATGTTACCGAACTGACTGATTGAAATATTCGACTGAATTGCATGTTAATGAACTTCTTGACTTAAATGCATGTTACCGAACTCCTTGACTTTAATGCATGTTACTGAGCTGATTGACTGAATTAAAATGCATGTTATCGAACTACTTGACCGAATTGCTTCCATGTGAACTTACTTGCTTGTTACTGGCTTGATAACTGAACTGATTGACTGAAATGAAATGCATGTTATCGAACTGCTTGATCGAATTGTTTCCATGTGGAGTTTCTTGCTTGTTACTTGCTCGATAACTACCTGGGGTACAATGTACCCGGTAGACTTGTTTGCGTGATAAACTACATGGGGTACCATGTGACTTGTAATACTTGACTTGCTTGTTTGTGTGATAAACTACCTGGGGGGTACTGTGTGCCCGGTAGACTTGCTTGCGTGATAAACCATCTGGGGGTACTGTGTGCCCGGTGGTACTTGACTTGCGTGTTGAACTTTAAACTACCTGGGGGTACTCTGTGCCCGGTAGTACTGTTCTGGGATCCCAACCCCATTGGATTAACCGAAGCGGCGAGTTTAGCGTTGGGCCTGATCGGTGTTAGGTCCCATTGGGTCAATATTCTCGAGATATCACACTGGGGTTTTATGCCACCTGGCGTGTTGGCGCGGCCACCTACTTGCTTGTCCTTGAAGTAATTGCTAGATTACTTGCCTACTTGTTAAATGATTATTTTTATTGACTGGTAAAGTATAAGCATGAGTTGTATGATTGTTAAAGTGCAAATATGATTTATCATAGTTGGTGTAATCTTGATAATATATTTGAAATGTGTCTTTTGGATTTAGTAAGTTTTTATTGATAAATATTTTGGGTTCTAAATAAATGATATTTGTTTTGTTTGCCTCTTGATCGATTATTTGAACTATGTGTAAAAGTGCCGATTGTTAAGGTTTTGAAAAATGGAAAAGTTCTCACAGAGCGGGCTGTGGCTCACCCCTTATTTAAACTTTTTGTTTTCAGATCTGAATTAGTCAAATCTGTTGATTGTGGGTGACCATTTCATGACCTTCCAAGAGTCCGGGCACTAGCTTATATTTCATCGTCAAGTTATTTATAGGAATTAAATGAAAAGATTGACCAAGAATCTCATCTATTTACAATAAAAATTATTTATGTAGACCCTTAATTTAATTAAAATGTTAGAAATGCCCCGATTAGATTTCATTTAAGCATTTTTCCCTATTGAAAAGGGATTATTTTTCCGGGGTGTTACACAGTCCATGTTTAGACTAGGTCGATGGACCCGTAAGCCCATCTCCCGCGTATCCTGAACCCGAAGACTCTCGACCCTCGAATCGGGCCCGAACAAAACCCACGAGTGCGAACCATGAGCTTATCAGTAGCCCCAAGATTTCCGATCAAGGGGGTTTCTCGATGTATTTTACTCAGGGTAAAATTGAGGAACTCGAGGGATGCATCTCGAAGCAGTAACTCGGGGCATCCTCTCGGATTGACCGCTCTTTTTTTAAAAAATGAATATCACTCTAGATAGAGTGAGGGGGATTTATTGGGCACCCCATGCCCAAAAAAATGCCAATAAATTGGCTAGGTTTGTTACATGCCTTTAGAAAAGGCCAAAAATATAGGTGAGTAAACACCCTCACCTTTCAGAAAGAGGAAAAAAGATCCAGGAATCATTTTAGCCAATGTCCATGACAAAGAGCAATTCTGACGCCTGAGAGGTTTTAACCTAAACTGAAAAGATGGTATATAAATAAAAATTGACCAAAAAATAGAATTTTTTTAAGAAACAAAGGCCCTGGCCTGTAAGCTTGGTGAAGAGAAAGCATGGCAAAGAGAGCTGGTACTGGACAGTGATTCTTGTAGTCTTCAGTCAGAGATTCTGAGGGATGGAGTGTTAGTTGCATCCAGTATGATCAGGCCCTGAACATTATGTGGCAGCTCAGTCCAAGCAAAGTTCTGCTGAATCAAGTGTTCCCTGCTGAATCAAGGATTGACCGCTCGGGTTGACTCTTCTTAATATCTAGTTTTAAGTTGTTTCACATTCCATCTGGACACGTGGACGACTGAGTCCAAATCGTCTCTTAAACTGAAGTGTGTAGACACGTGTCATCTACTCATACAGTGACATTGGGGGTGCATAACCACCCTTCTAGTTTTATGAAACAACATGAAATTAAATAAAGAATCAACCTACACAAAGAATTTCATTTTTTGGTAAAAAAACATGTAACTATTTAGTGTTTTGATCCTTCAAAGTTGCATATAAAAAAGAAATAGAGTTATGATAACTTCTTATATCAATATTCTAATGTAATCATCAGAAGCAATGGAGCTTGCAAGAAAAAGAGATGATATTCAGAGTACCATTGATCAGCTGGTACATCAATTCAAGGGGTTGAATGTTCATATCCAGGCCTGCTCCAAAATGAGAGAGTTAGAAGCGAGGGAAATTGAGATTGCTTTGAAAAGAAAAGAGTTTGAGGTACGAAAACTTGAGATGCAAGAACAAAAGGTTGGATTAGAGGAGCCTTGAGATTTATTGGAGGAGCCAGTAATATTATGTGCCTTTTTTCTTGCTGATGCAGGCTCTTTGAGGAATGTAGCACCAGCCATGGATCAAGGACAAGACAAGATGCACTGAGCTTTTTGTTGACTAATAGAATATCTTGATTGATTATAAACATATTCTTGTGTATTGTAGTATATATCACTTCCTACAATAGAATATCTTGATTGATTATAAATATATTCTTGTATTCTAGTATATATCTATTCCTATTTTAGAGTAGCATAGATTAGCTCTCTTGTATTATAAATAGTACACTTCAGTATCAATGAAATCATTATGAATTTCACATTCAAATGGTATCAGTTTTGGTTCTCGATCTCCAAAATTTTTCTCATTAGGTTAATCATTGTTTATCTGTGAAAACAATTTGGAAAATCTCTTACTGCCTAATAATGCCTAATAATGATATCACGGGGAAGACCTGGCATTAGACTTTCAGTAATATTTTGTTGATCATAAACAAATTCTTTTGCTGTTAGTTCAGCAAGAGGTATATCTATGTCTGATTTCCATAGATCAATTAAAGAGCCCAATCCCAGCCAATTACTTTCCCAAAAAGACACTTCACCTGAACCAACCTGTACCATAGTATTGTTCTGAGCAATTTCATCCATTTCCCTGAACCTTCTCAAAGTCCTAGACTTCATCCTGTAACCTGGTAGTGACCACATAAAAGAAGTCCATAGACTCTTTCCAGTTTGTAATTTCCGCCAAATTTTAAGTGAAGACAGTCCATTAAAGTGTGAAGGTTCTTCAAAGATAACCCATTTTCTAGATAGGGATAACACATGTTAGACCACGACCTCCAAACTTTCTTTTGTCCATATTCAGATTTTCCCCAAAGGAACTTCGCAAAAATCACATGCAATCTATCCAATATTTCATTAGTAGGCTTTATTATTGCAAGAATGTGTAAAGGAATTGCTGAAAGCACGTGTTTTGCTAGTACTAGTCTCCCTGCTTGATTTAACATTTTATTTTGCCAAGCTACTAATTTTGCAGTGATATTATCATATAATGGTTGAAAATAAGAGTGCTTTTTCCTTCTAGTAAAAACAGGGCAGCCTAAATACTTAAAAGGAAAACTCCCTCTTGACATTCCAGTTAGCTCAGAAACAATTGTATGATAACTATTAGGAGCAAAGTTTGACAGGAAGTAAGCATATTCTTCCACATTTATTTTCTGACCTGTTACAGACTTATATTTTTCAAGAAATGTCATCATATTCATGAGGCTGTGTCTATTTGCTCTAAGAAAAACACATGTATCATCTGCAAAACTTAGACTTGTAATTTTCTGTGTCAAATTTGGCAACTTGTAAAATAATCAATCTTTGCTTGTGTTGGATTATGGACTAAATCCAATGTAATTTCTAATTACCTATTTGTTGCTAAGTGTTTAGGAACCTGAAGGGTCACACACAATAGAACAAGTTATTGGGTATAATGGATTAATAATGTTATTAATTCATGAAGGTTAATAAGCAATTGAATAGGGACTTGTAACGTTTGACGTTACGAATTCATGGTGATGAATTCAGCATTAAGTCCCTCCTTCTCAATTCTTATAAATAGCCACAGTCAGGTTCATCTAAATATAAGTTGAAATACAACAATATTAGAAATCAGTTCTATACAGTTGCTTTTAGATGAATGGAGCTGGCACGTTAAAATGACTTTCCCAATAGTCGAGTTCGTGTGGATACCGTCAGAGGTCGGACCATTTGTGCGACTAAAGATCAACTTCAATCGGTATAGCACTTCTTCACGAATATAGAGGATTCGACAACCCGGTATGTCATTTACGCATTACACATATCATGATCCGGGCTATTTAGTATCATAGAATACTTACAGTGGTATCAGAGCTTGTGTGATATTCATGCGTTTTGCTGATATACATGGATTACATGTGATGTTGTAAATCATGTTTTGATTTTGTGAATCATTCCGTAATATTTTGTTTTTGATGATATGCATGCTATAATTTTCATATTATTAATAAGATTAATTACATGGTAAATTCGTGCATATGTTAAGAAAAACAAAATAAAAGTTAATTCTTTTCAAAGAATTTGAATTTATATAGTTTCAAGAACAATCAAAGTATTTTTCTTGAGAAGAAGATGTTTTTCTTGAGAATAAGATGTTTTTCTAAATTTGAAAGGTTTGGTTTCTAAAGATTGTCTGCTTATAATTTCATAAGATGAAATTTAGTTTTTTTAATCTACCTAACCTTTAATCAAAGAGTTGATGGTTTGAAGTCTAATTTGATTTGTGAAAATGGTGGAACTGGATTTCGGAATTTCAGTTAATACAAGAGAAACAGGATCATGAACAAGAGTTGTTTATGAGATTTTGTTTGAAATGTTTGGGGATTTGCAATTGAATTAAATATGATTTGATTCAATTTTTCTCACTTCTTTGTTTACTGAGGGTTTCACTGTCGTTTCGGAAAAGTATTGTAAACATTTGAGCATATGGTAGTATTGTCCAAGATATTGGATGCGACAGGTAGAATAGTTCTGCCAGCGCAACGCCAAGTTGATCGTCAGGGAATGGTAGATGGCCGTGACTTCTTTAGAAGTTGGTCTGAAATGAAATTGTTTCATGATTCCATTAAAACCCCTATATCTCTCAGATATTCCGAAATGACCCCAGAAACTTTACATTTTCAGAAAATGTGAGAACCAAAGAATTGATAATGCAATTAATGACTGATTAATTGTTAGCATATTTTATTCCCCACCTTAAGTTTCCTTGAATGTTTAATATGATAAACGTTTTTTTGTTTTAGAAATGGTTTCTGAAATTAAGGAATCAACTAATTGATTATAAATTACTTTTAAATGCATTAATGAGCAATTAAGTGCATAGAAAACTTTGTTTGGTGAAACAATGTGAAATATATTTGAACTAATCTCAATAAGTTTAAAGAGTTTAAATTAAATTAGTTAAATATGTTTGTAATATATAATCAGTTTGAATAAATAAAGAGAGATAAATTGTTTATTTGCTTATTTATTCAAATCACTTTGTATTGTTAGCAATTAATATGATTAATTGAGTTTTAATTTGATTAATTTAGCAATGCAAGTGAGACGTTACATATGTTATATAATCAATGAGATCAATTTTATTTTAATTTGATTAAACATATGTAATCCAATTAATGTGATTAGTTGGATAGTATAACTGAATGAATTGATGAAGATTGATTTAGTTTCAATATGATTGAAATCTAATTAATGAGATTAATTGGACGATTTCAATTTGTATGCCGTTACATATGTTATATCAGTTAATAGGATTAATTGGGACTCCTGAATATAGTAATCAATAAAATTAATATGATTAATTGAATTGTACCAATTGTTGACACAACATGAATAATGTGATTATTTGAGTGTTAATAAAATTAATGTGATTAATTGGATAGTATCAATTGGTTGTGCATATGTTTTACAAATAATGTGATTATTTGATACCACAATGAAATTAATATGATTAATTTAATTGAACCACTTGCTGATACTACATGAATAATGTGATTATTTGAGTGTTAATAAAATTAATGTGATTAATTGAATAGTATCAATTGGTTGTGCATATGTTTGACAAATAATGTGATTATTTGAAATCAATAAAATTAATTGAGTGGAATGAATAGTATCAATTGGTTGTGCATATGTTTGACAAATAATGTGATTATTTGAAATCAATAAAATTAATTGAGTGGATTGAACCAATTGGTTATACAACTATTACATGCATAAATAATGAGATTATTTGATTAAAGTAAAGTTGATGCATGTAATTAATTGATACCAATTGGTTGCACACATGTTTCACAAATAATTTAATTATTTGACTAAATTGAAATTAATGTGATTAATTGAAAAGTGTCACTGGTTGGTTCTATTATATTATTTGAATATAATATGGTTAATTGGTTTTACCAGTTGGTTATGACATGTGTTATCTACTAATGTGATTATAAAGAATATAAATGATTATAGAAGGGAGTAAAATGTTTATATATTTTATTTGTTCAATAATAGTATCATTTTTATTATGTGATAATATGATTATTTCAAGGTCCCTCACTTAATATTAAATCATGAATTGTTGCCTTCCATTATTGGTGGTATCAAATAAATTTGTTGTTGGTTTGACTTGTTGGGCATACCCAAGGTTACTCCACCAATATCATAATTTGTGCCATTTAAATTTGATTTGTGAATAATGGGTTCGATTTAACAAAACATTTGATTTGTTGGGCATACCCAAGGTCGAATGGTTTTGAGGCAAGTATCTAGGAGTTATAAGGATTTTGTCATAATGGATGAAATGTTCATACTGGATAAGGATTTAAGAGTAACTTTTTAGTAATATCCAATACAAAATCTGTCTAAGGAGGCTGGCGATTTTAAGCAGGACCATTTGTGACCCCTCCAAAAGCCTATCCTGAGAATTTTGAGGAAATTCTAAAGTACTTAAATCTGTTATATCGTGATTATGACAAAATAAGATATGTTGATATCTAAAATGTTATAATTGGTAAAGTGTTACCTACCTAGTTGAGGTTATTGTGGTTTGTTGGGCATACCCAAGGTCATAATAGCTGAGATTTGGATTCTAGCCTGCTATGAATTTATATGTAAATTCTCGAAGTCAAAATTGAGGGATATTGACTTGGATAAAATAGTGGGAACAAAACTAAAATGGAGAGATGTCATTTATTTTTAGTTTTGTCTATGTGCTGGATAATTTATTTTCTTACATTTGTTATTGTAGAAATGTCTTCCAATTTGAAACTGCATAACGTACTTCTTGAGAATAAGCTCACTGGTTCAAATTTAATTGAATGGATTCAAGCGCTTAAAATAGTTTTAAGGCTTGAGAATATCGCTTACGTCCTTGATAACCCTATCCCTGATGCTCCTTCTGATGAGGCTGATCAAGCAGTCAAAGATGCATTTTGGAAGCATTTTGATGATTCTGAAAATGCTTGTTGTCTTATGTTAGCCTCAATGAGTTTTAAGCTACAAAAGCAATATGAGGACACGACTGCTTATGGAATGCTTATGCATCTTAGATCTTTGTATCTTAAAAAGGCTAGAAATGAGAGATATGACATTTCTCAGGAGCTTTTTCGAACAAAGATGGCTGAGGGGTCAGCTGTATCGTCTCATGTGTTGAAGATGATAAGCCTCATTGAGAGTTTGGAATCATTGGGATTTGTATTGCCACATCAGTTAAGTGTTGACTTGATTTTGCAATCACTTCCTGATAGTTTCTCTAACTTTGTGGTGAACTTTAACATGGATGATGTTGATGTTACCACTCTGTCTCAATTGCTGAATATGTTGTATACAGCAGAGGAGTATATTAAGCATGATAAGGGAAATATGTTATTGGTTGAACCTCTTTCCAATAAAAAGAGTAAGCTTAAGAAAGCTATGGACAGAAAGGCTAAGGGCAATTGTTTCCACTGTGGTCAAGATGGACATTGGAAAAGAAATTGCAAGGAATATCTTAATATCGTGAAGGAGAAGAAACTTAGAGAAGTTTCTACTTCAGGTATATGTGGATTGAATAAATCTTATACTTTTAAAATTTGGGTATTTGATGCCCGTTCTCATATTTTTGAAATATGTAGGACCAACGAAAGAGTAAAAGATTGGGCAATGAAGAAATGGACCTACTATGGAGCAATTGTTGCTACTTAGATTGTAGGAACATTAAGTATTTCTTCGCTATATGGATTTTTATAAGAATTCATTATTTATTGTTTTTATAACATTTCTTTCGAAGAATGTTCTATCTTCCATTTCATGCTGAATTTGGATAATTTCACAATTAAGAATAATCGTTGTTCTTTTATTGTGTTATTTAACAATAAAATTTGAATTTAGGAATAATCCTATTTCAATTAGTGCACACAAGATATTCAAAGATAATGGATTAGAAAATCTATCCTATAACAAAGTAGAATTATAAACAAGAATGTATGCAATTGCATAAAATGCATGTTTTTTAAGTTATTGATTGAGAATCATTAACGTTGCATATATTGTTTATTAACCTATACAACCTTCAAGTAGGAGGGTAAAGTAGTCTACTAAGTACTAAAGTCTAATGCATGTTGATGGATGCAGACTTATGTAAAAATAGGACGATTTTCTTTTTTCCTTTACTTCAAAATGGTCATGAGTATTTATTGAAATACTTTTCTGAATTCTTTTGAATTTAGAAATATAAAATTTGAAGTACGAGATTATCTGATTGAACTATATTGTTCATTTAACCTTAGTCATGTGATTTTTCTAACCATTTTATATATGTATTAATGTTATGTCACTCATATTTTCAATCATGTGATTTTGAGGTTGTTCAGAGAACAAGATCTAGTTTGTTATGAAATATTTTCGAATAAATTGTTTATTTTAAAATATTTAGTGGGAGAAAGATAACTTACAGAAGTTATTAAACCACAAACTAGTAGTCAAAAATATGTTTGAATGGAACTTATATGATAAGTACATAGAACTTAGAGAAGTTCTAAAACCACTAACATAGAATCAAAATTTGATTTATGGAACTTATATGATAAGCAATTTAAGTATACAAGATTTACTTATATGATAAGTTATGAGTATACATGAGTCAAGTGGGAGTAACATGGTATTTTCTATTTAGTTAATGCATATGAGAAATGTTTTTACCTACCCTTATGTACGTTAAGGATGTAAATAGTAATTTCTCGATGAAATGGTAAACCCGGAGTGTTTCTAGTGTTTAAGGTTCATATCAATGTAATGATGTGCATAACGGTATTTGATGCTTCCGCTGATTAGTCATGCACATTTTAAAATGAAACATATCGAGTGTTTTGTGTTATAAATAACACTAATACATTTTCGATGATTCTCAACTGTTGAGAATTGTGAGACACTAATTCATTTGATGATTCTCAAATGTTGAGAAAGAAGTGTGAAACACAAATTCATTCTATGGTTCTCAAGTGTTGAGACATGTGAATCACTAATTCATTCGATGATTCTCAAGTGTTGAGAAGTATGAAACACTATTTCATTATGATGAAATTTTAAGTACTTGAGAAGTACAAGAGGGTGAATTAAAATACTAGTGACAGGTATTGTTTGAGAGGTACTAGAAATGCGTTTTTGATTCATGAAATTACTTGAATCGTGGAATATGACATTTATAAATTATCCTATATGCACATATCAATGACAATTTTATCGTTTTTGATTATATGTACTTGGCTACTATTAAAATGATAAAGTCCTTAGAATAATATGATTGTTATTCTTAAAATTCCCTAGTCATAGTATTAGCAATAATAAGGGCATTGTTATTACGAACAGACTAGCATGTATGATGATACATGAGTGAGCTATTGGAGAATATCTCATTGGAATGACCATTTAAAGATTTCCATAAAGTTAAAAACTTTTTTGTGCTAATGGAAATTCTTTGTATGACAGTAGTGTAAAGTAATCCTTTGACTTGAAATCATAAAGAGTATAATTTGTGTGGATAGTTGTGCTTTGGTCCTTCTCATCTTTTGTCGTAACTGACTCTGCGTATGGTTGGACTGGGTATAACAAGAAGCATAGATTGATATTTTATGATTGATATAGGATTCACCACTCCAGTGGGAGAGTATATCCTAGAGATGGCCACTTGTTGGAATATCAACTCAAAATGTTTGCAAACGGTCTAATAAAGTTAGAAAAGTTCTAATTTTATTTAGAGGGAGTTGAATTCTGGAGCAAGAAAACATCAGTACTTTAAAGAGTTGGCACAATACCTTACTCTTGTACTGATAAAGGATATAGTATGGTGAAAGGATATTATTACATGGAATCTGATTCATGGACAGGTGAAGTCGATCATTTGACTTATTTCTAAATACTTGGGTGGTCATGATGCCTGGCTAGAGGCCAATCTTGATCTATAAATATGATGATAAATTAAGTTGTTAATTTGATCAGTATTAGAAATACCACGACTAAATATTGTCTTTAGTCCAAGTGGGAGTTTGTTGGATTATGGACTAAATCCAATGTAATTTCTAATTACATATTTGTTGCTAAGTGTTTAGGAACCTGAAGGGTCACACACAATAGAACAAGTTATTGGGTATAATGGATTAATAATGTTATTAATTCATGAAGGTTAATAAGCAATTGAATAGGGACTTGTAACGTTTGACGTTACGAATTCATGGTGATGAATTCAGCATTAAGTCCCTCCTTCTCAATTCTTATAAATAGCCACAGTCAGGTTCATCTAAATATAAGTTGAAATACAACAATATTAGAAATCAGTTCTATACAGTTGCTTTTAGATGAATGGAGCTGGCACGTTAAACTGACTTTCCCAATAGTCGAGTTCGTGTGGATACCGTCAGAGGTCGGACCATTTGTGCGACTAAAGATCGACTTCAATCGGTATAGCACTTCTTCACGAATATAGAGGATTCGACAATCCGGTATGTCATTTACGCATTACACATATCATGATCCGGGCTATTTAGTATCATAGAATACTTACAGCTTGTTCATAGAGGGATCCTAAGGTTCTTGTGAAGGTTTCAGTCAGCAGAATAAAAAGAAAAGGAGATGGGGGATATTGAAAACTTAAAGAAAATATTGAAACCTCAAGTTTAAGAATTCAGAAATTCAGTTTGTTCATTCAAGAGCAAGACATTGTCAGCTAACTCTCTGCCATGAAGAAAAGCTGATTGTTCAGGCGATATTAAGTTAGATACCATGGGTTTAAGCCTATCAGTGTACATTCTCGACATAATTTTGTTAATAAAATTTGAGAGGCTAATAGGCCTGTAGTCCGAGAAGCTAGTGTTTACCTGTCTCATAGGGATAAGAGTAATGAACGATGCTGATATAGGTACTCCCAATAAAAATTCATTCACTACCTGCAAAAGATTGTTAGATTCAATACTCCATGGTATAAATTTCTTTATCAATGAATCTCAGGTAGAAGGGGCTGCTTTTGAAGATGGAAGAAAAGCTAGCATTTGGGACACTTTTATGCATTCTGACACTGGTCTGTTTTTCCCCCTTTTCCTGCTACACTTGTTGAATCTTTGCAAGATTGAGTCTTTTCTACCATTTCCTTTAGATTGGTAATTTTTTACACAACAATGCTACTCAGTTAGACAAAAAACTTATGTTACAATGAAAATAGGCAGATCCCTGTGATTATGTTGCAACTTCTAATCCCCTGAAACCTGATCTATAGAGGGTGTTACTTAACCTACAGAATTCATTAGGAAAACCTTCAATGGGGCCAATGGTGATGTGGCAATCGATCAGTACCATAAATGCAAGGTTCTGCATTTCTACATTTCATTTGTTCTTCTTCTGTTGATTCCCCCAAGTTTCTACATTTCAAATGAGGTCTGTTTTAACACAAAAAAAGGGAGAATTGATTAGAAACTTTGTCATCATTTCTTATTTAGACATGATAATCCATGTGTTTCTTGTCAGAAAGAAGTGGATCCATCTGGAGTTTATAAGATTCTGCAGTATGTGAAGACAGCTTATGGAAATCTACCTACTTATATTCACGAAAATGGCGTCCCAACTGTGTGTAATGGAACATTAGAGGATGAATCGAGGGTGAAATATATGCATTCCTACATTGGGACTGTGCTCGAAGCTTTGAGGTAAAAAATAAAATAGCTTGTTGAAATGATTGATTGCTTTGATGTTTGTGTTTTATAATGTTGGAAGGAATGGCGCGAACACAAAGGGCTACTTTTCATGGTCATTCTTAGACGGTTTTGAGGTGATTAGCGGGTATCAGACTGGATATGGTCTCTACTATGTCGACTTGAATGACAAACGACTGAGGAGGTATCCGAAGCTATCGGCTCATTGGTACTCAAATTTCCTCAAAGGAAGGGTTGATATTAGAAATGCAGATTCTGCATCTTCCATGTTAAAAGCCTCTCAGTAGCTATTTTTTGTGCTATAAGAATGAATGACAACTTATATACCTATAGAATGTGCAAAAACAAAGTACAGTAGCATAAAAACAATGATAAAATTTGCAAAATGTAAATGTATTATATTCAGAGTTACAGAAGTCAGAAAAATGTGTGCTAAAAAATGATCTAATGCATCAAGAATTCGTCTAGACCGTCAAAGAAAGCTTCATCTAGTGGAGCTGAAGAAGCCCAATTTTGTTGCACCTCTTGATTGTGTTGGACTGCAGACATGTCAGGAATATAAGCCGGAGCCGAAAAGGCATCGTCAAAACTGGGAGGAAGCTGAGGATCATCAATGGAGTCGACGAGCTGAGGATCATCACAAGGGATGTTGCAGCAATCAATGGAGTCGACGAGCTGAGGATCATCACAAGGGATGTTGCAGCAATCAAGCTGAGGATCATCACTCTCTTCTTCTTCTTCTACCTCTTCTTTTACCTCTTCTTCTACCTCATCCAAAAAACTGAAATTGATTAGATCATCAAATACAAACTCTTCATCCTCATCCTCCTCCTTTTCCTCAGAATCATCATCCGACTCCTCATCAAATATAAACTCTTCCTCCTCTTCCTCAGAATCATCATCATCCCACTCCTGTTTCCTCCTCTTCCTCCTGCTTTTTGGTGCCGAAGTGGAGGCTCTTCGCTTGGCGGCAGGGCAAGATTGGCGGAGGCGCTTTTTACCTTTACTGCCTTTGGCCTGGCAGCTTTTTGACAGGTTCTTCAGCACCCTGCAAACAACGTAGTCTGAGGGTTTGTTCAAGTGAAGCTCGTTCATCCAGTAATAAGGTCTGCCCTCCGCCGCCCCATCGCCGCCGGTGTACTCGTACGTCAGCGTCCTCCAGTGGGCCACATTCTCGTCACCCACGTAGGCGGCCCTCTTCGTGCTCTTGTCCACCCAGCTGCCGGCGCCGGCGAATCTGGAGCAGTTACGCTTTCCCGTCCGATTCAGCTTCGTAATTACGTACCGCTCTCTGATCTTCTCCTCGGGATCGTTCGTGTTGTTGAGCTCTTCAATTTCAAGCTCGCCGGAGAAGAGCTTCCATGGCTCCTTCTCCGGACCGTACATATAAACCTCCTGGAAGTCTCCGGGGACTCCCGCCGTCGGAACAACATTGTACTTGGGATCTTTAACCTTCTTCTGAAGAGATTCGATCAAGAATTTCTCCGTCGGTCGGAATCGGAAGCCAACACCCGCCATTCTGGAGAATTAGGGTTTCTTCAAAATTTGGGATTATATGAATTGGGGATGAAAGAATGGGGGAAATGACTCGGGAACACTTCTATTTATAGGGCCAGATATCCCGAATCGCAGATGGAATGGGATTAGTTCCTAAAAAAAATAATTAAAAAAAGTTCTTTTAGTATTTATTATCGAACACTTCTATTAAGTTCTTTTGTTTTGAATTATATTAATATATTTATTATCGGATTTATTTTTTTTATTCGGTAAAAAAAATTTGCTGAATTCGTTTTTTTGTTTGCCATTAGGCCTGTTTTTGAGAACATATTTTTTGCTGAATTGGACCTAAAAATATTCATATATCATTATGTACGGTATAAATATAATAAATTTAGTGAAAATTATAATCTACTGAACTGAACTAAACAATCATAAATATATTGAACTAAATTGAAGAAAAAAACAAAGATAGAAAATATTATGAACTTCCAACTTTCCTGATTTTCCATAAAAGTCTTCATAAGTTTTAATTTACCGCCGACACGAACCCGCCAAGCCGCCAACCCGACCCGATTGCCAGCCCTAGTTGTATCTGCTTCATTGCCTTGCGCCTGAAATTAAGAAATACAATCAGCAGTATCCACACTGTTAAATAGGACACATTTCTGCTATCAAGCAGAACTAATCCCTTGATCTTACTAGGTAAGGATCTGTGTGTAGCTATAATTTTTCTTTTCCCCACTAATATGCTAGAGTCTTGAAATAGGTGAAATGCATTAACTTTTCGTACGCCATTAATATATTTCAATTTGACTACATATATATTAATTTTATTCTAAATATAAGTACGTATGGATACAAATTTATATAGTATAAAAAGACTAATATTTTTTTTCAAAATTTCAATATAATACTTATTTAAAATAAACAAAGAATATATAAATTATAAAATAAATCAGCATTATAAATAAATTTTAGTTCTACTTAAACTCAATTGAGATACGACGCATATATTATATAATTCTCATTGCATAATTTAAAAATTATTTTATTTTTAAAATAAAATAATTAACAATAAGATTCAGACAAAAAATATAATTTATTTAAATTTGAACCATACAAATTTTGAAAATAAATAAATTTCATAAGAAAATATACTTCTTATCAAATTTGACCCATGTACAATTAGAATAGAATAATTATCACAATATTTCTGAATTATAAGTGATTTTTTATTAATTAGTCCTTTATAAATATATTTAATAATAATGATTATAAAAATATTAGCTAAAATTTAAAATTTGTGGGACCTTAGATGGTATTAATGAGTATAGCTTACTATTGCATGAATGTGTAGTTTGCCACATCACTAACTTGAAATATGATATAGCAAATTAAGCAACACAGTCATTACGCTTACCATTATAGATGCGTCCCAAATGAGTAGAAACTGTTGGGAGGAGAGAGAAAAAATTGGGACTCAAATGAGTCCCAACCAATGTACATGCTCTAACTGGGACAATATGGAAGAATACAAACTTACATTGGGAGTAAGTCACTTTGCTTATATGGCTGCTGATGTGCCAATCCTTTGCTGATGTGTCAATCACATGTGATTAAATGGATTTCTGGATTTCTTTTTCCAATAAAACCAAGTCTTTTTAATCCCAAAATAAAATGGGTAATATTACTAATCCAAATTCAATTTATATAAAAGGAAAATTAAAATTTCCTGGATATAAACAAATTGAGTTACATTGCTATGTAGACACAGGTGCAAGTATGTGTGTAGCTAGCAAATACGTAATATTCAAAGAACATTGGGTAAATACAGAGAGATCCATACAAGTAAAAATTGCAAATGGAATGACTATTGCAATTTCTAAAGTATGTAAAATTTTAAATATATAAATAGCAGGTGAAATATTCCATATTCCCACCATTTATCAACAAGAATCAGGAATAGATTTCATTATTGGAAATAACTTTTATCAGTTGTATCAACCATTTGTTCAATACACAGATAGAATCATTTTCACATTAAAAAACAGTCCAATTCAAATTGGGAAAATAAGAATAGCCCGTAGGGTGGGAAATCCAGGGTATTTAGATTCAATGAAAAAAAAATCAACACTTCCTAAAACTGAGGCTGTTAATATAAGTTCAAACAAGATTGCTTCTCTTTTGTGGAGGGGGGAGTATATTAAAGAACAACAACTCTTTATTCTAAGCAAACAAATTTCTGAAATAGAAAAACTTCTAGAATTAGTATGCTCTAAAAATCCAATATACCCTGAAAAGTCGAAACATTGACAGCAAAGATTAAATTAATCAACCCAAACACAATTGTAAAGGTTAAACCAATGCAATATAGTCCTCAAGATAGAGAAGAATTTGAAAAACAAATTAAGGAACTACTAGATTTAAAATTAATTAAACATAGTAAATCACCTCATATGTCTCCAGCCTTTTTAGTAGAAAATGAGGCTGAAAAAAGAAGAGGAAAAAAGAGAATGGTAGTCAATTATAAGGCTATAAATACAGCTATTATAGGAGACAGTCATAACCTTCCTAATAAAGATGAGTTATTAACTCTAATTAGAGGAAAGAAAATATTTAGTAGTTTTGATTGTAAATTAGGATTCTGGCAAGTGCTACTAGATGAGCAATCACAATTATTAACTGTTTTTTACATGTCCACAAGGACATTACCAATGGAATGTTGTACCCTTTGGGTTAAAACAAGCCCCAGCAATATTCCAAAAACATATGCAGAATGCATTTAGAACTTTTGAAAAATTTTGTTGTGTCTATATTGATGATATCTTAATCTTTAGCAACAACGAAGTAGAACACCTTTGGCAGGTAACAACAGTATTAAAAAAATGTGCTTCTTTAGGAATAATACTCTCAAAAAAGAAGACACAACTTTTTAAAAATAAAATCAACTTTTTAGGGTTAGAAATTGGATGGGTCACATCGACCCCAAGATCACATCTTGGAACACGGTCAAATATTCCCAGATATAGTTGAAAATTAAAAACAACTACAAAGATTTTTAGGAATACTAACTTATGCGTCGGATTATATTCCTAAGCTTGCACAGGTTAGAGCACCTCTACAGGCAAAACTAAAAGAAGATGTACCATGGGAATGGAAAAATACTGATACTAGTTATATGGCAAAAGTAAAGAAAATTTTGAGAAACTTTCCGAAACTTTATCATCCTCAACCAGAAGATAAACTAATCATTGAAACAGATGCATCAGATTTATTTTGGGGAGGAATTCTTAAAGCAGAAAACAATGGTAAAGAATATATATGACGATATACTTCAGGGAGTTTTAAAACCGCTGAGAAAAACTATCATAGTAATGAGAAAGAATATCTTTCCGTTATTAGAGTAATCAAAAAGTTTTCTGTTTTATTTAACACCATGTAGGTTCTTAGTTAGAACAGATAACAAAAATTTTACTTATTTCCTTAAAATTAATTTAGAAGGAGATAATAAACAAGGTCGCCTTGTTAGATGGCAAATGTGGTTATCTAGATATGACTTTGGTGTAATTCATATTGCAGGAACCAAGAATTATTTTGCAGATTTTCTAACAAGAGAATTCCAACAAGGAAATTAAAAGAAGATATTATTTTTTCTAATGTATACTTTCTTATGCAGAATCCAGAATGGATGAACTAGAACAGCTGATGCTGCAAAAAGGACTTTTTAGTCCAAGAACTTGAGCTCATCGAAGCTAAGATCAAATTTATCAACCTGATTAAGTTCGGTAAAAACAAAGACATTGCTTCAGACAATGAGTTAAAAAGGTTATCTCATCACCTTCTCCCTCAAAAGAGAAAGATGAGGCTATTCCAATGCAAACGGCAATTGGTAAAGAATCAACAAATCCGTTAAAGGTTGTGGGTTTGCCAAAAATCCAAAAAGAAGTACAAACTTCTACTCATAAATTAGTTACGCCAGAACAATTTTGTTTTAGGCCTAACCAGGGAATTCAAATCCCACAGACTAAAGCTACGCCTTTAGCATCTGAGAAATCAGAAGAGGAAATTCAAATTCCAAAAATATCCAAACCATATTATGTGGTTTACAACGGCCCCCCAACGCAGGCATCTATGAAGAATGGAGTTTCACAAAGAAAGTAACTGATGGTATTCCCAACATCGCCCATAAAAAGTTCAAAAACATCATGGAAGCTCGAACTTCAGCAGATTTGTATACCAGATTTTCAGGAACTCCACCTCTAGCATTGATCACATGTGGAGAATTAATGAAGCCTAATACCTTCAGCGACGCACTCCTATCTAAAAAGAGATTTTTGACCTCTTTAGAAAGGCTTCCTACGGTTAGGGAAAAAGAGGACAAAGCCAAATCTATGAAAATAGATTACACCACCGAAATCAATGAAGGGAGTTTTGAATATTGCTACCGCATGGCCATACTTGCTACTGAATAAAAATATGAAGATGAAAAATTCTTTACCACCAATGGAAAGAATTTAAACTATTATAACTTTTCTCGGAATGCCAACCCTGAATAAGAATATGAAGCATTTCAGTATGGTTTAGTAAAAACCATATATCCAAGTTCTAATCTGCTGGAAATTAGTCTTTTCCCAAAGGTTTTTGTCCACACAATTAAAACCTTCAGGAGAAACTGTGCTAAGGAAGGTCAAGAAATTTTCTTGAAGATTAATAGCTCCGGTCCATACTTAAATGAAGAAGGTTTACTAATCTATCATCCACAACATCTAGTCCAAATCAGCATTTGCAAGGGAGAAAACTACAACCCTTCTCATTGTATGGATTGTAAACTAGAAGCTATTGATTTACTACCATTAGCCAAAAGAAGAATCGAAGGATTTATCCATAAAATCTTAAGTTTTTCATCTGAAGACAAGCTGTTTATCAACTATCAGGACCCAGCTATCCCGATAAACAGCAAATCAAGCATAACTATTAGCAAAGAAGATGAAGAACGATTTGTGACCTTTCAAAACATATTACTAAAAAACCGGTTTCTTGGGGACCATCATGAGGACCTATGCCAAAAGCTGAAGCACCACTACAACCAATACATCTATCTTGAGTGCTTTCCAGAGAACTCTTCAACAAACAAAAGACTGCCGACAGCTACATGGACCCTTCCACTTCAGAAAACCACAAGTAGTGGGATAATAATGAATCCGCTTTAGCTAGTGCACAATAATACATCTACTTTAGTGGGATATAATTCTAGTGCGTTTGTACGTAAGGGATGACACACCCCTCTTAAAATAATGCAGATCCTTCCTATATAAGGGAGTTCATTTGGAGGATTGAGGACACCTCCTCATTCCCTCGCACCATTGTAATATCTTCAGTTTCTGGATCCTGTGAAAAGGATGCTAGTCCAGAGCTTATGTTCTCATCTTCGGATGAATGTATATGAATAAAAAGTCCATTAGGGCTCGTGTAATTTCAAGGTAAGTTCTTAATTCTTCTCCTTACTTCAAAAAGCTCCATTTGTATGCATGCTTATCTGTTATAATAATCCTAAAGTTCATAGAACCAGTAGTACTGCTTAGGCAAGAAACCGTTTAGGGAAACATGGTTTGTAGGATTGGATAATTAAGCATTGATAGCATGATAAAAATCTTGGGCATTTGCTAAGAAAGGATGAAGAATAGAACTTATGAACATTACACGAGTTCTATTGGTTAATAAAGTTATAATTTGTCTCAAATTTATAACAAATTAAAAATAAATGAATCCGCTTTTCGAATTTGGTATCAAAGCCATGTTAATAACAATAATAGGCTCACTTTATAAGAATTCAAAACAAATATGAATTCAATTAACGAAATAGAAGAAACTTTTGAAGAAAATCAAAATGTTTCTGATGTTCAAACCTTTGAATCCAGTCAAGGATTTACTGGAAGGTTCTTGATCAAACAAGAGTTACTATCAAAAAGTTAGTCTACAAAGCTTAATTTAAGAAAAGAAAATATTTTTAACATATCTTTTTTGGATAGGTTAAAAAGAAAAAAATAGTGTCTATTATTTTGTAGGTACTAAAGAAATGCATGTAGATATTAAGGATACTACAGGAGCAGTGTATTTACCTTTTATCACTCGAGAAGAGATTAACAGCAATTTTAAAAAAAATGGATAGTAAAACTCGTTCTACTATTGGAATGGTACACTTATGTGCCATAAAAATTTTGTTGAAATCGGAATTTCAAGAAGGAATAGATTCTCCAATTAAAATGGATTTAATTGATAATCGAATAAATGACAGGAAAGACTGTATTTTCGGAGCGGCTAGAGGAAATTTAGCCTATCAAAAATTCATGTTTACTGTGTATCCTAAGTTCGGGTTTAGCCTAACACAAAAAATTTAGATCAAGTCTTATCTTTCATACATCAATTTGAAAGAAGCGATTTGATGAACACAAGAGATAAAGTATTTAGCATAACATACTTGGTTGCTTATGCCTTAACAAATAGTCATCACAGTATAGACTATAAAAATAAAGGATACATAGAGCTAGAAGATGTATTCACCGAAAGAGGAACTGTAGAAGAAAAACAGTTTTCTGAAATAGCTCCTATAGACAATTCTTGGGCTATCAATATAGCTAGAAATAAAAAATTTATATATAAAAAGTATAAACAAAGAATACAAAGGAATAACCTTGAAATAGGAGATCATTCCAGAAAAAGTTGTAGTAACGCCGAACCAAGTGAAAGAGAAATACTAATAAATAATTCACACAAAAGTTTTTCGGAACCAAGTGAAAGAGAACTTCTAAGGAGTGTTTCAAAAAGAATAGACGAGTTAGGTCGGCGACTCGAACTAATGTCTTAACTAACATGAGCCTTAAAGAAATATAAGAAGAACTTAATAACTTCTTAAAGCCAAAACTGGAAGAAATTCTAGAATTACTAAAACAGGTAATGACTAACGATAATGAAAACATAGAAGCTATTGCAGCAAAGATCAAAAGTGAATTAAAAACGATACTTCAAGAAAGTCCTAGCAATAAAGAAATTTTAGAAGCAATAAAGCAGGACGAATTAATAATATCTCCGATAAAAGTAGAAAATAAACCAAAACCAATAGGATTAGAAAAATATTCCTATCCAAACTATGGAGTAGGAAATGCGGAGTTAGGTTCATCAGGAAATCCCAAAGCACTAACTTGGCCTTTTGGTGATAAATAGTACTACACGACTATGACTAATTATATGAAAAAGGTAGAAAAAATCTTTTGGGATCATCTAGAAGATGAAGTATTACAAGTAAAAGAAGAAAATTCCGACTTACTTGAAAATGCTACTAGATTACTAGAATTAGAAGATAATGAACTAGCAAATAAAGAAATAGAAAACAATCCTAAACTAAAACACTTGTTTGAATTTGAAGAAATAAGAATCCTTCATGAAGAAGGGATAACTAGTGAATCTGAAGAAGAAGAACTAGAAACTAGTGATATAGAAACCATGCCTGAAACTTTTAGGATGGATAAAAAAGAAGAAAAACCAGAGAGTTCGTACAAGGGCTCTAAAAGAAGGAGAACAACCAACCAACCTCAATACTTTCCAGAAAGTGCGAAAAGTAAGGTTGGAAGTTCTAAAGGATCACAGAGTAATTTCTTAAATATTGACTGTCAATATGAAAGAAAAGAAATTATAGATAAATGGGCGACATAATTAAGCTTGATAATTCAAACTAATTACGAAGCTTATGAGGATCCTCGAACTATATTACTATTAATAGAACATAAAAGTTTAGGCATAGCAAAAGAATTCATAAAAAATACCATTTGGAAAAATTCTAATGAAAATGGAGAGATTCCATATAATGTTTTCGATATCGTTTTAGATGCACTCTATACCATATTTCTAGGAATTGATTTTGCAGGAAATAAAGAACATGAAAAACTATTAGTACAAGAAAAAAGCTAAAAAACGACCGGCAGAATTACAACTATGTGATATCTGCTACTTAGAAAAATTCAATTGTGATTATGAATTAAACCTTTACAAATTAGAACAAGGTGATTTTCCAGAAATGATGCTTCAATATTTAAGAAAAATTCCCTTGATTGGAGAAAAAACATTAGAAAGGTTTAAAACTGAAACCCTTGGTAATACAACGACGAGTTTCAGTTTAGGATTTGCTATGAGAATAGTAAAAGAAGAATTAATCAAATTCTGTGAATTAATGAGAACACATAAAAAACTTAAGAAATTTAATAAAAGATGTTGCTCTATTACAGGAGAAATACCTGTAGAATATGGTTGCAAACCAGATTTCAGGAAAAATAAGAAATCGTTTTCTAAGAAAAATTCTTCTAAATATAAATTTGTTTTAAAAAAAGGAAATTTCAACCAGGAAAATTCTTTATAAAATTTGATAGCAAAACAGAGAAAAAAAATTTGTCCTAAAGAAAAGAAAAATTGCAGATGTTGGATATGCAAAATAGAAAGACATTATGCTAATGAATGCCCTAATAGACAAAATTCTAATAAAATAAAATTATTAGTATTAGCTAATCAAATGGGATATGAACCCTTAGAAGAAAAATATGATAAATCAGAAAATGTTTACATCATAGAAATGAGAGAATCTGAAACAGATTCAAGTTCTAGTAAAGAATCGAGTTATTCCGATTAATAAAAGAAGACAATAACAAAAGAAAAAAATAAATAAATGAGAAAATCCCAAAAATACCTCATTTGTTGTTTTTCTTCTTATTCCGATCAGCGTCCGGACAATATACGCCAGGCTGGCAGGCACGCGTTATTAGTCCAGCTGGCAAAACTTATAAAGTAAGCTACTCCACCCGATAAGATCAAACGTCCTCATTTCCGACATCATTCTCGCTATTTCTAATCCTCCATTTCCCCTTCCCTAACCCTAACTCTCTCTCTCTCTCTCTTCTCTCTTCAATTCGGAACAATGGATTCGCTCCTTCGCCTGCCAGGCGCGAGAATTCTTCAAACCAAACGCCGTGGGGTTGAGTCTGGGAGATCCGGTTGAAATCCCAGAAAAAAGCCGCGGCCTAAGCGACAGAAAGAGGCGGCGGGTGGATTCCGGCGGCCCCAGTTTCAAGAGGGCTAAAACTAAAGCTAAAGCTAATCCATGGTTACTGACCGGTGCGTATTGCGAGCCAAAATCCGACCCGGAGAAGCCTTTTGGTCAAGATTCATACTTTATGCACTGTCACACCATCGGAATTGCTGATGGGGTGGGTGGATACGCCAAGGATGGGATCGATTCGGGGGTTTACGCTCGCGAGCTGATGGACAACGCCTATAAATTCCTACAGTGCGAGGCTGGGGGCGAGGTCGATCCCGCCGATCTGCTTGATTATGCCTACGAAACCAGCACCGCATTGGGGGGTTCTACTGCCTGCATAATTACGCTGGCCGGCGACACCCTTCATGCTGTAAATATTGGGGATTCTGGGTTCTTAGTGATCAGGAATGAAGAGGTTGTTTACAGGTCCTCTATTCAGCAGAGTGGGTTCAACTGTCCTTACCAGTTGGGGGTTTCTAGCCGAAGAAAACCCTCCCACGCTCAGGAGATTGTGCTTGATGAGATGAAGTCTGGGGATATAATTGTTGCCGCCACCGATGGCCTGTTCGATAATCTTTTCGATTCCCAGATTGAACAAATTGTCAACTCCTCAGTGAGAGATGAGCTATTACCTGACCACATTGCCAGAAATCTAGTTCAAGAGGCCAGGCTTGTTTCTCTCTCCAAGGAGGGTGTCACTCCTTGGACCTTGGCTGCAGTTGATGCCGGTCGCGACCAGAAGAACTATCTTGGCGGAAAGTATGATGACATTACTGTCATTGTAGCATGTATCTTCAGGCCTTGCTAGTATACTATTCTATTGTATAAACCCTTTTGACTCACTTTATTCTGTATAAAAGATGATTCTTTTTGTCCATAAATCAAATTACTATCTATTCTGTCTATCTTAGTCTGTCTATCTTTAGTGTTTGATGTTTATGATTTGCAATTAGAGTTTCTTCACAGATTTCATTTTGCAGATCACCATGCTCTAGCTCCTACTGTTTAGGTTACTCCACTTATTGCAGGTACTCATAAAGGGATAGTTTTGATGTCTAATTCTCATAACGATTGAGCATGTCTTTCTATAGGTTTGTCTGTGATTCTCATAATGGCAGATTTCAGGAAATTTGCTTCATGTATGCAGAGAATGTAGTTTGTGCTTCTTCCGGTCCATTAATGTGGTTACCATTCTGTAAGTTAAAGGGAATGATTTTTGAGCATTCTACTTCAATATATGTTTACTGTTTTCTGTGAAAACTTAAAGAGTAAAGTAATACAACTTTTTTTATCTCAGGAAAATCTTGACGAACATGATCAGCAAATTTTTCTTCTCACTTTTGTAAATGCAGGTAAGAACGTTACAATTTGCAAGAGCTTCAAACTGTTTTTGTTAAATTGTGTATAAATTTATGAACGTTACTACAATATATTTCTGATGGAGGGAACATGTGTGGCCGAGCTTTCTGGAGATAGATTTTTGATACTGATGAGTACTGAACTGGTCAGTCATTAATTATTATTTTTTGTATTATTCTTGTTGAGAACAGACCAGCATTCATCATAAGCAGCACAAACTGGTGTCATTGTTTAATTTTGTGAGGATTTTTGCTGAACTGAAGTTATTAATAGGATGGTGCTCTGATTTGTGATGAGAAAAATGTCACTGTGAATTGTTCTGATTGGCCCCTAATGTATTTTCCCCTGGAAATTTACTTAGTTTCCTACTTGAGTAGTCATTAAATTAAGCTAACTGCTTTTGCTTTCCTACCAATCTCATATGCCTAGCTCATCTAGCCATCTAGGGAGTTTTTGAGATCATGTTACATAATTTGCAAACCTTAAAACATAAAAGTCATGACCAGAGATAGACTTTTCTAATTTTCTTATAAATCATCCATATGTTTGAGTGTCAGCTCCAGTAGTTATGAGACCAATCAGATTATTTAGCTTCATGTGTTTATAGTAGAATTTATAGAAGGTTGAAATAATTACATGTTGATGATTCCAGGACTTCAGATCAAGATTTCAACATCCTTTTCGAGGCAGTATGGCAGAAGGGTTGCAGGACTACTTAATGAAATTTACTCGAGTGAGGAGTCTTATGAGATGAGATTATAATGGAAAAAATAGTTCGCGTCCAAGTTTGTTATTCATAATCACTGGTAATGGCAGAAGTTAATATGAGGTCATTTTCAGTTGCTTTCAGATGGTTATCCTTGCAAGTTTCCATCAATAGGATAACAAAACAGCACTAGTAAACTAGATATCCTTATGTTGTTGCTTATGTATTATGTTAAGTATGCATTGGATATTTAGTGCTATACCCTTTCCAGTGAAATCAAGGTTGTAGACGCTTGTCTGATCATTGAAAAAGAAGCCCCAGTTCTTCCCAGAGGAAATATGTAAGCATCCATATCTTCTCAGTTCATCTACTGTTGAAACTTTTTTGTTGCAATTGGTATGATTTACTGAGTTTGGTCGACAATGCTTACTGATCGAATGATTTGCTTAGGCTGAGTGTGCGAGTTGGTTAATTGCTGCGTGACGTGATTAATTGCTTGAATATTTCTTGATTGCGATGGTTGTTTTTCCCTTGATGAGTATTGTTATCAGTTTTGTTCGTGCACAGTATTGAGCTCTGCTTATGTTTATATATGTTGTTTTATGTTTACTGAGTGTACTGGTTGAATGATTTGCTTACTGTGCAAGTTGATTAACTGGTGGGTCGATTAATTGCTTGAATATAGTTAATTGCAATGATTGCCTTTTTCTTGATGAGTATTGTTTGTGCACATGATGAGTTTTGCTTGTATTGATATTGGTTACCGTACATAGGTTCCATCTGCAAACCCAGCATTATAGAATTGGCTATCGTCAGTAGGATTTGAAAGTTGAGAGTATCAAAGGCGTGGTTGAGGGCTGGTTCGAGTGTGGCTGATTCTATATAGCATCCCTTCAATGTCTGTTTCCAGGTTCTCATGCTATGGTTGAGGTTTATGATGTTACTGTCAGATGTTACTGTCATTGTATGATTAATTATATTATGATGTTCTTGCACAAATTATCAGGGGGGGAAGTACGATGGTATTTCTTCATCATTGGATATATTACTTCATAATTTGATGTTCTTAAAATACGCTTTTAACTATGTTAAGTTGGCATTCCTTTAGTCATCATATGTCAATAATGTCGTCCAATACTCAGGTTGGAGAAGCATTATGGAGGACTAGCAAGTGGTTCCCTATGTTTAACAAAGGCTATGCAACAGGATTTAGAAGGAAAGTGGAAAATCAAGTAAGCCTGTGAATTCTCTACCAGTTATTTTTCATTATACAATTTCTATTAAGTAACATCTTTCTTTATGACCAGCCCTCAGAATGTTTTTGACCGGCTTCACATAAGGAAGCATGAGGTACTATCAGTCTCTTTTTTTTCTTTTTCCTTAATGTTTTTCTCCCTTTCTCAAACACAAATAGTCAAATATTTTGATTTGATTGTTTTACTTTAGTGCATGCTAGCTACTTGTCAGTAAATATGGCGTCTGGTTATTGTAGGATTGCTGATAAGCTAAGCACGTCAAATGGTATTATTAAAAATGCATAAGCTATGTAGGAATGCTGGTTATTGTAGGATTACTGAAGTTATTATTATGAAGGTGGATGACCAGCTGCCTAAGTTATGAATATAAAGTGCTCTGATTTGTGATGAGAAAAATGTCACTGTGAATTGTTTTGATTGGCCCCTAGTGTATTTTCCCCCTGGAAATTAGCTTAATTTCCTACTAGAGTTGTCATTAAATTAACTTAACTAATTGCTTCCTTTCCTACCAATCTCACATGCCTAGCTCATCTAGGGAGTTTGAGATATTGTTAATTTGCAAACCTTAAAACATAAAAGTCATGACCCAAAAGTTGATTAACTGGTGGGTCGATTAATTGCTTCCATATAGTTGATTGCTTTTGTCTTGATGAGTATTGTGTGTACGCTTGATGAGTATTGTTTGTATTGATATTTTGTTACCGTACATGTATAGGTTCCTTCAGCAAATCCAACATCATAGAATTGGCTATCAGTAGGATTTGAATGTTGAGAGTATCAATGGTGTGGTTGAGGGCTGGTTTGAATGTGGCTAAGGTTGCCATTAGGAGAACTTTATGGAGCAGGTCTCGTCCTGCTGTTCCATTCCCTAACAGACACTTTCATACCACTGTTGCTAAGCGGAAGGCATAGTCTGCTTCTGTTCCTCGTGCTCTTCCGTTATCCAAGTTGACTGATAGCTTCTTAGATGGCACAGCAGCGTGTACCTCGAGGAGCTTCAGTGAGCTTGGGAGAAGGATCCCAACAGTGCTGATGAGATGAGTCATAGGATGACTTCTTTAGGAACTTTGTTGGGCAGGCTGCCACTTCTCCAGCCTCCAGGTATTTATGGCCAGACTATTCAAGAGAGTATGCGCCTTTTGTTGCTCGTGAGAGCGCACCTGAAGCCGAACTTGGATTCTTTGGGGTTAAAAGAGCTAGCGATCCCAGATGATTTGCATCCTTCCTTTTATGGATTCTCTGAGTCTGATCTTGACCGCGAGTATTTCATTGGCAATGTTGAGGTCTATACTCTATAGCCATTAAAGCATAGTTGATGGCATCAAACATGTTTGTGTAGAGCAATTTGTGTTCGGATCAATGACTTAAGAGGATGATTCAAAAACAGTGCATAATCCATGGAGACGCTGCTTGAAGATTCCCTGTTGGAAAGGTGACTGATTCTCAGCAAGAAGTTCCAACCAGGGCCTCAGGATTCAGGAAGAAAGCATAGCTTATATTAAAATCTCAGTTCATGTATTCATATCAATCAATCAATATTTCCATATTGAATTTAGACTTGTTCTCTGCTGACTCTGCATATATGAAAATTCCGTACTGTCACATTTTCCTAGTTAATAGGGCTAAATAGCCTGAGTTGTTGAACGGAAATAACCTAAAAACATTCCTAGTTATCCATCTGGAGCATCTCCAATTTAATCTTGATTGGTCAATATGTTCACAATCTTCACTTCAATATCAATTGAAAGTAATTTTTTCCCTTCTTAGGGAAATTTCTCCCAGATTAGTTGCCTTGAACTGAATAAAATGGAATTTAAATTTAATGTATTGAAAATTAAAAGAGCATGACTTAATTAAATTTTATAAAATCATATATAAACTTAAGTGAAATAAACTGAATTTTTTCTCAAATTCTGAAAACACAAATCCGCTTATTCTATTTTCAAAAGGATACTCTATCCTCACAATGATCAGAGCCACGAAAGAAATTGATATCAAACAAATAATGTAGTTATCACTGCTTCATAATTAGAAATGTGTACATTGTGGCGTGTTAGATAAACTTTTATAATGATTTGATGCTGTATAAACGACCCGGTAAATCTTTACTGTCTCCGAGGGGAGAAGTAAATAACGTTAATGATATGATCTGGGAATTGATTGCAAAATTAGTTGTTAAAGACTAATATTTGCCAGTTCTATTTACTTATGGTTTCATCCTCTTTTTGATTGTATCCCACTTTATAGTTTAGCCCGCTACTTGTGTTGTTGATGCAGAGGAATATACTGTAATGACATATATATATAAAATTCCTTGTAATCCTACAAATTGTCTCCTAATCAGAAATATTGAGCTTTCATGATGCATCTTTTGGATATTTTCGGTCTGAATAGCCATTAATAATCCTCTCTTTAAATTTTTTTTAAAAAGAATTGTGTACATATTATCCAATGTCAATATAAAAAATTTAGGTATACAACACTGAGAGTTATAAAACTCACTAAATACATCAAGTTTTATGATATATTGCAATTCTCTTATTACTTGTTTCATAATCATTCGATCCTTGACCGCTCCTTGAGAGATCCAATCCCGAGCTTTATAGTGGAGATGATGCATTCCTGTTCTTTAATTTTGATCTTTTTACCCCACACATAAAATTGACTATTTATATAAATCTCACCAAATCTTTTTCATTTTCTTAAAATTCTAATACAACAGATAATTATGTATTGGAACTTTAGTTACTAATTATAAATATGTTTTTTAAAAAATTAGCTAGGTGACACCGCGCGATGCGCGGTAAATTTTGGCTAGATATGTCGGAAAAGGCAGTAACCTTGATTATAGGTGGTTGAATTTTTGGTGATACAACCATACCGTAGTAACCATACCGTAGTGATGTTATATTTTTTAAAATAAATTTGGATACATCATTGTCAATGTAAGGGTTGGAGACTGAATTGATTTGATTAATTGAACTGACTTGATTGAACCAAAAGAAATGAACAAAAAAAATCAATGTATTGTTTGAAATGGAATTGATATTGCAACCATATCTAATGAAAATCTCTATTTAATGGTAGAGAAATCTCCAGTCTCGGCCGAATATCAGTACGATTAATTATTCTCAATCGTAGCTATCCTCATCTTCACTCTCGTGACTGCTAGGTTCATGGTCATCGCTCCCTTCATCCTCATCTTCACCGCCATTAGTTTGATGATCACTTACAATCTCGATTTGGTCTGTAATTATTTTTGTTTTGGCCCCTGCATGATATTATTATATGAGACACGTATGTTGAATTAATCGTTTAAATATAAAGTGTTTGTAGTACCTTTAGAAAGTCTTCTTTTTTTTGAATAAGCGATTGAGTGGGCTATTTTCATCTAATTCATCCATATTTGTATCTGCCGTTTTTTGTTTTTTTGGAAGGATTGCATAACCCACGTGACCCCGTTGTTCATTTGTATTCTTTTCACCTGTTTTTAAAAGATTAGTTGCAATTTGGTACATGATTGGTTATGAGCCAGAAAGAAATTATGATTTTAAGAGAATTGCCTCTACGAAATCTCCCCTTCTTGACATGTTGTCTGACTGGATTGTGTAAAGCTGGAATGTTATCGTCACCTTTTTGTTTGTGTTCTTCATCTTTATACAGTAAAAAGTTTACTGCAATTAGTATTATAAAAGATGTCTTGGTATTTGTATGAATATCATATATTTGTGTAATTACATACCATTTGGAAATTCGAATTTCAATTTGGATTATACTCTCCACATGGACCGTGCATCATTTTTTTTTAACCAGCTCAAATAAGTGGGGTTCTTTGTCAGGATATGGTATCTCGACACAAACAATTCGATCATATCCATCTGGTCCCAAAGGTTTATTACCAGGTTTTAAAATCACCATCATATAAACATGTGGTAATCCTCTTTTCTGATATTCAATGGCATATATAAGGGAATCCACAGGACCAAAAATTTCTCTAGTTACTAAATCCTTTTTCAAATCCTCAACTTTGGCTTTAAAAACTCTAGCACACAGATCAGGTCTATCATTGGTAGATTCTCTATATCTCAATTTTTTTTCAATTTCTGGCCAAGATGGGTTGCAAGTCATTGTCAAAAAAATATCAGACTTACCAATTTTTTGTACGATGGACATTGCATCAAAGTAACGTTGTCGCATATCTCTAGGACCACCGATAAATGTGGCGGGTAAAAAAACACGTGTACCAACCTCGTTACCAATTTCCATCCCTGCCTCTACACCATCAGTAATACCTTGAACCATCTCAGTTCTGAATTCGAATTGTTTCTCTCTCAAAAATTCCAATCTGCTGGTCTCAATTTTGATATACATATCAACGATATATTGTTGAAATAATCTACCAAAGTGTATTAGCATTGTCTTATCATCCTCTCTCATCTGAAACTTCAAACTTGTAAGCATAATATTCTCTGGCAGTAACAACATATTTGTTTTTTTCCCATCTCTGACAACTGATTGGGAAAAAAAAGAAGAGTTCATCATATAAAATATTGCAATTGCTAGGCCACAACTATGCAAATCGAGTATTTTCTTTGAATAAAAAAATGCATGTATTTATAAGAAAATTAAATTAATTGGAATACCTCTCATTTCTTCATCAAGGAGGCGCTCGGGAGAATCAAATTGTTTCGTTTTTTCCCCTCCTTCTCCTTTGTCCTTTTTCATAACGTTACGATCTCATCCAGGTTGACCGTGAGGAAACATAATAGGGTATTGCATTGGATCATAGCAACTGTACTATTGCTTGATAGTATAAGAATTTCCATTTTTACCAGTTATTTGAACTCTAACGGTTCTTTCTCCATCATCTTTTCCATTATCTACATAGATTCCTCCAACGTGACCAACACTGGGGGGTTGTATCTTCTCTGATCTAAATTGAGATTCAAATTGAGGATTATTTTTTTGGTAGGAATATCTGCCTCTTTCTTGAGTCCTCTGAAAAAATACGATATGGATTCTCTTCAAGAGTTTTCATTAAAATCTCCATAGTTTGCTTGTCAAACCTTTTGTTGTCATACCGATTGCCCACCTCCATTCTTTCTTTTAATTCAACATCATCACTGTCGACAAAGTAGAGCTGAACTCCAGTCTTACTAAATCCATCATATTTGCCTCCCTTATTTTTCTCCAATGGATTCAGATAATGATGTACTTGGCCTTGCATTCGGAAAGTATATATTCCATTTGTATTTGCAGTTAGTGTTTTGTCATACGATGCGCCAAAACTGGTGAAAGCAAGGTTGTTATTGTATGACCTGATATTATTCCTAAAATGTATAGATTGCTCTGCTTCTCCAACTAATAATAAACGCAACTTCTCGGGTAACTCATACCCATCAAATTCAGTTTCACCCTTGCAACAACAAAATATAGATGACTCTCCTTTAAAAAGCTTAGCCTTGCAGTATTTACAATCAGAAAAAGTATTAAGGATTCTACAACAATTTGGAACACTCTCCAACAACCCAACATTTTTCTTTCTCCTTTTCTGTAATTGACCTAAATAAAAATTATTTCATTCAAACTCAAATATTTACAAGAGGGTAATATGTAATTTAAATAATATAACATATTCAAATCATCATACTCAAATATTAATACATGTTTTGTATTGAAACAAACCTGTTTTGATATCGGTAGTCGGGTTAGCTTCGCTCTCTAGAAGTCGTTTTTTTTGTTTCTTTTCAGCATAATATTTTCTCCTCTTTGCATTTTTATAAACTTCACCCACTGCATCAATATGAAGTTTAAAATCATAAAGTTAAAATAGAATAATATATTGTACTTGAAAGCATCAGGAAAACAATAAAAATATAGTTACTACAATTCATAGTGTTAAACGTTGTATATTTAAACAAACATGTATTATTGTTGGTAGTTGGGTTAGCTTCTCTTTCTTGAAGTGTTCTTTTTTGTTTATTTTTAGCATAAAATTTTCTCCTCTTTGCATTTTTGTCAACTTGGCCCCCTACATCAAATAAAGTCTAAAATTAAAAACACAAAACTATATACTAAGCATTCTTAATTTTAAATTAACAATAACATTAATTAGGGCAAAAACTTATAAACGACCCCTAATCCATAAGAATTCCAGATAAACTACAAATTACTTGTAAATAAAAAAATATCAAACTTTAAAAGTATTTACAATCAAGAAAAGTTTTAATGATTCTACAACAATTTGGAACACTCTCCAACAACCCAATATTTTTCTTTCTCATTTTCTGTAATTGACCTAAATAAAAATTATTTCTTTCAAACTCAGATATTTACAAGAGGGTAATATGTAATTTAAACAATACAACATATCATTATACTCAAATAATAATACATGCATTGTATTGAAACAAACCTGTATTGATATCGATAGTCGGGTTAGTTTCGTTCTCTAGAAGTCGCTTTTTTTGTTTCTTTTCAGCATAATATTTTCTCCTCTTTGCATTTTTATCAACTTCACCACTGCATCAATATGAAGTTTAAAATCATAAAGTTACAATAGAATAATATATTGTACTTCAGTTTCAAAAATATATATTAAGCATCAGGAAAACAATAAAAATATAGTTACTACAATTTATAGTGTTAAACGTTGTATATTTAAACAAACATGTATTATTGTTGGTAGTTGGGATAGCTTCTCTTTCTTGATGTGTTCTTTTTTGTTTATTTTTTGCATAAAATTTTATCCTCTTTGCATTTTTATCAACTTGGCCCCCTACATCAACATAAAGTCTAAAATTAAAAACACAAAACTATATACTAAGCTTTATTATTTCTAAATTAACAATAACATTAATTAGGGTAAAAACTTATAAACGACCCCTAATCCATAAGAATTCCAGATAAACTACAAATTACTTGTCAATGAAAAAATATCAAACAACAGTGCACTGCAATTTAGTTATAATATTGTATATTTAAATCAACATTTATCATTGTTGGTAGTTGGGTTGGCAAACATACCGACAAGAGAATAAAAAGTGTTACCAAAATAAAGTAAGAATAAAAATACTCATAATTTAAATTTATTACTATGATTAAATTTTATCGAGTTTGGCATGGATTTAGTTTCTACCATGCACTTTTCCTTTTCCCAAATGGATTTAGGATTTGTTGAACCGCTTCATGATGTTCCTTATAATTATCCTCGCACTTTGGTAAGAATTAATAAAGTAATTTAGACATTCTATTTTGCTAAGCATGCGCCCGCCAGCAACTGGTCGTTACTGTGGAGTAATTTGATATATACAATATACACATGTTATAAATTTACTAATAATCCTTTTATATTAATCAATTCAAAATTTTTGCTTCATACTGTGTTTATATAATAAAAACAAATTGTGTAATCAAAGTGTTCAAATTCCGCCAGATTCAGACACTAATTCAATCAATTAACCATATAATAAACGATAAATAATTTGTGCATGTATACAATAAACAATTTCTCCATGAATAATGTAATTTGATTATTTTTTAAAATATAGAATTTGTATTAACAAAACTGAAATGCACGGAGAACCCAAAGCTCTTATCCAGTAATGCCTAATGCGGCCACCAAGCTGTGTTCCCCCGACCAATTCAGCTAGAAGAAATATTCTATTAGCTAGAAAAAAATATGATAGTTATTAAATATTATTATTAATCGTTTATTTTCTCCAAAAATACGAAAATGAAAGTAAAATTGGGCATGTTGACCGCGAGACGTGATATAAATACAAATATAGCTGTGACCATGTTGAGCATATTTTGTAATTAAATTTAATTGGGTTTTTTCCATTTACTTAGGGTTTATTCTCTGCGCCTAATTAACTCACGACTATCACTGACCTAATTAGGCCGGTCAGTAGTGACATTTATTAAAAATATATTACATTTATTAGAAATCAAGTTTGAAATTGATTAGGAATTAAGTTTCTATAAACAAAGCCTAAAAATTCTTTTCAAAAAAAAAATCCTAAAAATTTTCCCAAGAAAATAGGAGAAAAAATAGGGTACCAAAATCTGGTACCAAAATCTGATACAAAAAAAAAAGTGAGAATAACTTTTTAGTATTAATATAGGGATTAGGAGCTAGTTTAATATTAAGATAACTCAAAATAAATTATTTCCTAAATTAGTTATTCTAGCCAATTATATTTTATGTAATTGAAAAGTGTTAGAGTTGCGATATGTATAAAATAAATTAAATTAATTAGGGTTAGTTGTGCTTCTGCACGCATCGAGTTATTTAAGTAGTCGGTCGTGGAATGCACGCACCAACCGCACCAAGAATAAGTAAGAGAGTGTGTAAATATGCTCATAATAGAAATTGAGGAAAATAATAGAAAAGCGCAAACAACGTTGGCACGTGTTACATGAATCGCGGTTTGAATTTGACTAGGGATTAAATTTAAGCTATTGGAGGGGGAGAGACGATTCACCTCACTCTGCACTTGTGTCGAGACCTCATTGGGCGACGTTAAATAAAACAAATCAAGAAATAAAAAATGGAATGGACGTATAAATTTTTTTAGTGTTTTTCTCTCCACACTATTTCTTCGAATAGACTTGCACACAGTAAATTTGTTGCATCTGGCGGGGTGACCGCCATCCTCGACGTTGTGTCAGTCACTCCTCCTACCCTATACCTTTCTTAATCATCTTACACCGCCCCCTCGACTTCCAACACATGAAACTATCCATCACCTCCACCAAGGCACGACAGTTACCCCTTATTTGAAACTTTAAACCGTTTGACTCGTCAAAAAAAGCACACTTTTCCGGCTAGAAGGGGTGCACCAAATCAGAGATTTATTTGCAAGTTCGAATGGGAAGGATCTTGTCATCAATGACGTCAAGACGAGATTTATAGATCGAAAACCAAAAATCCCGATCTACTCCAAATCTATATCGACAAGAAGGAGGAGTGGGCGGAACAATTAGGAGCTTGGGATCCAGAGTCACGCCTCAAAAAATTTGGGAAGAGGACGGTCCGACCTAATACGCATCGCGCACGCACGTCGGACGACTCTCGTTTTGGGACTGCTCACACGCATCTTACTCTAAACCTTGATTTTAGTTTCTTTCTTTGTGCCCGATTCTTCAAAACATTGGTAAACATATGACACCGGTCGTGTGAATCAATCAGTAACCACTGCATCTGAAAAATCCTAATTTTATTTCAGATGAGAGGCCTTTGTTCAGGTGTGTTGGGCTGAATTGATAAATACTTTAAAATATTATCTGTGTGGTTTATGTGCAGACAGTAGAATTCTTTTTGTATTCAGTTTGTGTATTTGTATATATAAATTTAATTCGATATTGTTTAGTTTAGTTTGATTTGAGTTGGTTCAAAAAAATTAAATCTAGTTTCATTATATAGAATATTATTGTTTTAAAAGGTAAATATTTCTACTCAAAATCACTTCTCAATTATTGTTAACATATATATATATATTTATTTATTTATTTATTTATTTAATCTGTTTTTTTTAATATCTACTCTTGAGTATTGGCTGGCTGATACTTATATGGTGGAATGTCATGCATTAATTGATAATATGATATATAACTTAATTTCGATGCACTATAGCGGCACATTAGTATGCTACTTAACACAATATTTGTGCGCTTGAACTGCACATTAGTTGCACGTCAGATTTTAGCTGCATGTATGAAAGAGGAGCGTCTTCTGCGTTTTGCATGTTGTTAATACTTATCCTTTATTTTATGCGTGCATGGTTTGAATTTTTAATGTTAATGATTATCTATTAATCACAACGAATAAAAACGTTCATTAATTAGTTAATTATCATTTCTTGAAATCAAAACAGAACAGAACGTCATCATTTCCAAGTTACAAAAGGGACATAATCTCGTAATTCAACAATTATAATAACCACTATCATACCATTTCATATTGATTTCCCCGATAATGGTCATATAACGGCTTAAACCATGACAGAATCACTCCATATCGCAGCTTCGCACAATTCCTTAACACCAAACCTCCCCCTCTATAAATCCCTTCCATCCAACCTATATATTTAACCCATCCCTGTATACAAAGGTAAAATAGCATGCACATCTCACCGGAAGAAGCAGCGCCTCTCTCTGCTCACTGCAACAACGCCCTTATTGGGAAATTCACAAAGCTCAAACCATCGATGGAATTCCTGCATGAAACTTTTAAGGAAGTGGTCTTTAAAGGAAAGTATCAATTGGGGTCGATTGACTACAATCACATCTTAATCAGGTACGAGGATCAAGAGGATTTTCAGAGTTATTGGATGAAATCACAATGGGCATTTCTGGGAGCAATTATGAAAGTTTTCAAATGGACTCCTTAACTTCACTCCAGAAACGGAAACATCTATCATTCTTTTATGGATCACTTCGCAATATTCCTATCTTCTTGTATAATATAGCCATAAAAAATCTCGCCGGAAGAATTAGCGCATCTCTCTGCTCACTTCAGTAACGTCCTTACTGGGAAATTCACAAAGCTCAAACCATCGATGGAACACCTGCATGAAACTTTTAAGGAAGTGGTCTTTAAAGGAAAGTATCAATTGGGGTCGATTGACTACAATCACATCCTAATCAGGTATGAGGATCAAGAGGATTTTAGCGTTATTGGATGAAATCACAATGGCCATTTCGGTGAGCAATTATGAAGGTTTTCAAATGGACTCCTTAACTTCACTCCAGAAACTGAAACATGTATCATTCCGGTATGGATCACTCTTCACAATATTCCTATCTTCTTGTATAATGTAGCGATGTTGATGCTATTGGCAATAAGATAGGAAAATTATCAAAATAGATGTGGCCACTGCCAGACTTTCTAGACCATCTGCAGTCAAATTGTGTGTGGAAATTGATTTGTTAGCAAGATTGCACAACTCGGTCACACTCACTATAAACTTAGAATGTGATGTTGCAGACTTCCCAATAGAATATGAGCAATTTCCCCTATATTGTAAACACTGAAAGAGGTTAAGCCATGAATTGTAAGAATGTAGAATTCTCCACCATGAGTTGAGGCCCATTATTACTAGAAACCAACCTCTTAGAGTCCCTCACAACACCAAGAATACTGCAGATACACATGCACCAAATGTTCCTCAAAAAAACTTTGCTGGCTCATTTGGGATCGCTCACAAGAAAAAGGAAAAAAGTAATCAAAGACCAACAAAGCTATACTTATGTTCATAAAGTTGGAGCTAACAAACCTCGATCCAGAAATCACAACAATTTTTCTAGTCCAAGGAAAGGGCAAAGAAAAGGTGCCAACACAACAGGAAAAAAGGCCCTCCTGCACCTCCACCCTCATCCATGAACTGCCCCCCTCATATGAAAGAAATCATCACCATTGATGACTCACTCACTCCAAATGAGCCAATCATAACATCTCAGGAAGCAATCATTACACCAGATGCTACCATTGCAGATTTATCTGAGCAGGTGATAGAGTCATCATCTCCTTTAGTCATGGTGCTTGAGTTGGATCCACTCCTAAAAAGATCAGCAACTTTACTTTAGATGACATACAAATCCATCCTGATAAGCTCCCAGCGTTCCCTGACCATCCATTTAACAATAATACATTTGCTTTCTACTCTCAAGATAGACAACGGGTCAACAGGTTCCTACCAGTAATAAAAAACTTTATATATTAATGTTAGCATTATGTTTGATTTAATGATTAAATTGAATATTATTTTAATAAAAATTATGTAAAATAAACTATAATTGAGTGAATTTTTATAACTAAAATCCATCTAAATTTAGTATAGTTCAATTCATATATGTGTAATTGAGTTTATTTCATCATATTTCAACTTATGTTATCAATTTTCTACCCGTGTAAGTATTTCATATTATTCATCCGTTTTCACCACTCTTTAGCGCAACACAATACCAATCAGAATAACACATCACCAATCAAAACAACACATCACTAATTAGCATGCCACAACACTCATCAACACAACAAATCATCATATAAGCTCAACTAGGGCCTAATTCAACATAACACGATATTGAAAGTACCCAACAAAAACATAGATTTTGTCATACAGCTGGATAAATTTGCTCTTTATCAAAACCAACATAAAGTTTCCTTCTTTAAAATATACATTAAGTTCCTGTTTTCCTGAACTTTATAAGTAAATCAATTCAGTTTAATTCATTTCAGTAAATGTAGAATTTGAAATTTAGATAAATTTAAACATACTGGTTTAATTTTTCAATATATTAATGTTCATTTTATTTCAGTTCAGTTTAATTTTGTTCAATTCAGATTAATCAAATTAAAATAAACTCAGGACAACATACCCAAAAACCAAACCGTAGAGGAAAAGAATATCATTTGTAATTTTATTGTAATAGTTGGTTTATAAAAAATATAAACAAAATAATCCAATAATAATATAGTATCATCACCAATCATACAATAATCATAGTAAAAGAGACCGGGGAAGTTGAACGCGTTCAAATAATATTTTACCATTTGAATGGAACGTGCTAAATCAAGATGGCCTCAAAAGCTCATGTATCACGTGATTGCGAGGCGTTGTTTATTGAATATAATCGTCATTAGAGCCACTTTAATTCCAGATTTGACTAATTACTAAATGATAATTGGAGAGCTAATAATGACTGCCAATAATTGGTAGAAAGTCAATAAACCGATAAGACCAATTTTAAGCATGATCCACCCAGTATCTAGGCTTTCTTTTTTCCTAAAGAAAATGATTATACAAAAGATGAGGTAACAAGTGACGTAAGCTTTTGCGATGACGCATCTGGTATCTAGCAAGGTAATCTATGACGTCATATTCGCGTTCTTAGGAATACTTTCAGTCCAACAAATATAGGGCAGGTTCCCTTTCAAAAATAAATAAACATAGAGCATGTTCTATACTCCTGTCCAGTTGGACTGCTTGGACATGCTTGCTATCTGTTAAAACTATTTGAAATTATTTGGAACTGCTTAAAACTGCTCATAGCTATTTGAATTATTTTATTATTTATGAATGAATATTCGTATGTGGTTTAAATGTAATTAGATAAGTTAAATAAATAATATTTCATTGACAACAATTAAAATAACCTCTTTAGTACCTAAATTTCGAAACATTTTATATCTTTTCAGAAAATCAAGTCGGATGAAGTAAGTTGCTTGAACTATTGGAGCTGTTTGAACTGTTTGGAACTCCTTAGATCTGATTGAACTGTTTGGAGCTACTAACTACTTAAAACTGGTTGCAAGTAACTGAACTGGACAGTCCCTATACATATTTCATTTTGCAACGCACACTAAACTTTTATGTCGGGTGATATTTAGAACATGAAGTGAAATTTATTTTCCTTTCAAATAAATATACTATATTTTAGTTTTAGTAGAAGTGATTTCAGTTTAGTTTAATAATATTGAAATATAATTTGATAAAGTTTAGCTAAATAACTATATTTTTATAGTTATAAACATACTCATTTTCATTTCAATTTGATTCAATAAACTTCATTTCATTTGATGATATGTAATTGTAAAAATAGAGCGTTACGCTTTTTCTTGATCATAACCAACTAAATTATCAACTTACTCATGACTTACTCATTATCCATAACGATTGTGATTATTCGAAATGATATTGATGGTTGTTTTTCTTCTATATAGAGTAATTATCCACTCAACTTTCTTATGTAAAAGTATAAGGCATTACAATGAATCATTGTTGATTATTTGTTATTGAAAGAGGTATAAAGAGCTATGAATGATCATCTTTTCAATTTAAAAATTATAAATTGAAAGTTATGGGTGTGTTTGGTTGGACAAGTTTTTGCAAAATTTTGACTATCCAAGTCCAGTTTTGTAAAATCTTGTTTGGTTCATCAAGTTTCCCAAAATTCAGACTTGCAAAATTCTAAAAACCAATCAAAAATTTTGTTTCATACTCACAAACTCAACCCAACCAAACACGGATTTTGCAAAACCAGACTCTCAAAATCTCAAACAAAAACCCAAACTCTCAAAAATGCAAAACAAAATTCAAACTTTCAAAAATCTTGCGAACCAAACCCACCCATTTTTATTTTGGCATTTAAACAGTAGAACTTGACAACTCACGGGTGACGTCACAAATTCATCACACATAAAAAAATGAAGCTAAAACAATTGTCAAATGACTTTTATTTTAGTTCAAAAAAATTAGACGAGTTGACTGCGTTGACTGTGGTAAAATACGAGTGCCTGGTCATACATCTTCAAAGAATTTGACCAGCTTTTTATTTTATTTTTAAACAGCTCATTTCCTGATTTCTTAACCTAAAAGTAGTAATGGCCTAGAGACTGTTTGACTAAAAAAATACCCCCAAAAAGAAACCTTCATTCTACACTTTCCCAAAATAGAAACTAGGGGCGCACTGTTTGGCCGGTTAGATGCACTTTCTCGGCCCTTTCCTAAAAGATCCCAAACCCAAAGCCTTTTGCTAGGGAGAAACTTCTAGCATCCAAACGTGGCCTTATTCTTCACAAAGATGCCCAACCGCGTAAACTTCCGTTACATGACTTAACGGTGTTTTGTTAGTAATTATCAAAGATTGACAACGTAACGGATCTCTATCCTTTGACTGACATGTTTGACTCTCAAATTCCTTGGGCATGGATTTATTCGTGCCGACTTAAATATAGTAGTTGTTGACAAAACATATCTACTACTCCATAAATGGAGAGAGTATCTATTTCAATAATCAGATTTTTTTATAATTTATAATATTTTTCTCTCAAATGGCAATGTGTTGAGTGAAACTCTAGACTCTAGAGTAAAATATATTATGGAATGTTATATACACGTCACTACTACAAAGGAGATCATCTAAGACACTAATTTAAGGCGTTTAGCATATACCATAGATTATCCGCCTTGCAGCGTGGTTGCGAACTCGCAACCCTTCTCTCGATTGTGAAAAACAAATATTCAAGACGGAAGCAATGAAAAATAAGGCGTTTAAAATAAGTGTCTTAATTAAAATAAACTTACGATATCGCAAGATCTCACGAAAGTGTATCATTGAACTTTCTTTAAAATCCCAATCGCACCAAATTAACCTCCGGAATCAAACCCAAACTTCTTCATCATCTCGAACTCGAACCAATCTGAAATCCGCACCTTTCTCGACTTCTTCTCCTTATCCTTCTCCTGCAATTCAACTGAGTAGTTGCGGTAGTCCCTTCGGCGCTTCCTGGAAGGGCTCTCCAGGGGCCGGGGAGCGGCGGCGATGGCGGTGGCGCCGATCGGGAGAGCGAGAGCGGTGGTGATTTCGCCTTCTTCATCAAATCCGTTCACGATTCCTGCGACATTCCTCGGTACGATGATTTCGGAGGCAGCACTCCAGTTGCTCAAATCAGAATTCAAGACAGCCCTTTGAGTTTCATGAAGTCCAAGCTCGTTCTCCTAGTTTCCCACGAACTCTCTCTTTCTGGTACTCTTTCCTGCACTTGTTTTTGTTTTATGAAAAAATCTTTTGGGCACAGCTTTAATTGTTTGTTTGTTTGCTGAAAAGGTGGTCCTTTGTTGTTGATGGAGCTGGCATTCTTGCTCAGAGGAGTTGGAACTGAGGTTGTTTGGATTACTAATCAGAAACCTGCTCAATCTGATGAAGTGGTGTATAGTTTGGAGCAGAAAATGCTTGAAAATGGAGTCAAGGTATATTTTCTGGTGATGTATAGTGTTTAAAGTATCAATCTTTTTTATATTTAGACAATCAAAGTGAAGATATTTATGCTTAAACATGGTGAAATTTAAGTGTCACAATATCAGCGGGATTTCGATATATCATTGAAAGTTCATGTTTCTAGTTTACGGAGCATATAACCTTACTCTTAAAGATGTCATCATGAGTTCAACCAGATATCTGTATTTGCTTTTGAAATGGAACTCTTTTATGTATGTAAAGGTTTTTCTGTATCTTGCGTTTGCATTTGCTTTTGGTTGAAGAAAAGGAGGAGTTTTTATGGAAAGACTTTAAATTTTGGGTCCATTATGGTCTTCACATCACCTGTTTCTGTTTTAAGGTTTTACCGGCCAAGGGCCAGGAGGCTATTGATATTGCTCTGAAGTCTGATTTGGTTATCCTAAATACTGCTGTGACCGGGAAGTGGCTGGATTCAGTTTTGAAAGGAGATGTTTCTCGAGTTCTTCCAAAGGTTTTGTGGTGGATTCATGAAATGCGAGGGCATTACTTTAAACTTGAATATGTTAAGCACCTCCCTTTTGTTTCAGGTCCCTTTTGTTAAGGATGGACTTGAGCTATGACTCTGATGAAGCCTGCCTTCATAGGTACATAATAATTATAGTCTTTTCACTTTGTGATAATAAATTTCATTCTTTTACTTTGTGAGTTCTTGATTGATTATTTAGGTTCAGAATTTATTTTTACTGAGAAGTTTTCTGCAAGGAACTGAGAACAGATGTGCTAAAATTACTGGACATCTGCTTTTGATGCTAAAATTTAGGCTAAAGTTATTGATATCTTTTTTAAAATAGTACCAAAATTCAGGCTAAAGTTTTCTGCTTCTGAGTTTGAATGCAAAAATTTTCTGTTTTTGGCCAAGTTCTGCACTTTAGCAATCTTAGAACTATGAGCTACGATTTAGAACCAACAATGAACTAATTTGATAAAGAAATGGCCAAGAAAATGGTTTTTAAAACTCTGCACTGGTGCTGTTCTTGGCAGCAGCTGGAACTTGGTTTAAAAATTCATAACTTAGCAACCATGCATCGTTTTTGGCCAAATTTTGCACTTTAGTAATCTTAGAACTATGAGCTACGATTTAGAACCAACAACGAACTAGTTTGATAAAGAAATGGCCAAGAAAATGGTTTTAGAAACTCTGCACTGGTGCTGTTCTTGGCAGCAACTGGAACTTGCTTTAAAAATTCTTAACTTATCAACCATGCATCGTCTTTGGCCAATTTTTGCACTTTAGTAATCTTAGAACTATGAGATACGATTTAGAAACAAGAATGGATTCATTTGGTTTAGAATTGGGCAAGAAACAGAATTTTAAAGATCTGCACCATAAGTCTTTACATAAAGTCTTTACATTTCGTTTTTACATAAGTCTGAGAGATAATCTCTTGTTTGCTCATGTGTTTGGAAACTAATTTGATTCCTGAGAGTGCTTTGTTTTTGACCGTGACAAGTTCGATCCTTGTTCTGTGTTGCAGATGTTCGTGGACTAGGAGCGTTTTGGTTGGCTTGCTATACTTGGACATCTGATTATCGCAATAGCGTTTTGTTGCAGATGCATTTGATTATCACAATTGATACAGTGGACAATGGTGTTGCTTGTATGGTACAGTGGACAATCAATCGTTTTAGCTACAATTATGTTTTATATATAGAGAGGAACTTTCAATTTTGTAGAAGTACTGAACTTTAAAGAAACATAGTTTGATCCTTGGAATTTCAATGTTATGTAGTTTGTTTCGTTCACAATAATTGTTTGATCATTTGAATTAGTGAATGATTAAAACAAAAGTGATGTTGTCATGTTTACGGAGCTCTCTGATCCAAAATGGATCAGAGAGCTCTTTTTTTTTATCGAGGAGAGTGGAGTTAAGACATCGCAAGTTGTCCAGCTTGCTATAATAGAATGGACTTGAGACATCGCAAGCTGTCCAGCTTGCTAGGGTTTTTTTACAAACGAGCTTCCTTGCGAACTCGCAAGTTACATTTAAGGCGGAAATAAACGCCTTAAAACTGAAAACATTTAAGGCGGAAGAGGAACCGCCTTAGATGATTTTTCTCATTTAAGACACACCCAGAGAAGGCATTTGTCTTCTGCCTTAAAACATGAAGGACCAACCGCCTTAAATGGCACAATTTTGTAGTAGTGCGTATTTCTGAATTCTTATAAGTAATTTCAAATTAACTAAGCAATTTTACTTGAAACGGAGAAAAATACTCACATAATACTAATTTTTTTCTTGATTTTGTTATATTGATTGAATGATATTAATTGATCAAGCATCTTCCAATATCATTTAATTATAAATTTAAAATAGTTTATTACAGATGATAATATCATACCATAAATTTGGACATTCTGTAACGCGTTTTTAATAAATCAGTATAGTTAAAGTTATGGTCAAATATTTCTAGAAACACGAATAATATATATACCAATAAAACATATGTATCTTTATTATTAAAAACTTTGATTATTAGGGTTACGGTTTAGCATATTTGATCATATTACAGATATGGATTATTAGTAACGCGTTTTTATAAGTTATATGGTCAAACATATTTTGAAAAAAATGAAGTATCAAAATCTTTAAACGCGCACTTTCGAATTCTTACAAGTAATTTCAATTTAACTAAGCAATTTTGCTTGAAACAAAAAAAAAAAGCTCACGTAATAAAACTTCATTCACCTCATTTTGTTTTATTGATTCAATGAATTTTACTTATTTGATCATACATTTTCCAGTATCATATAATTATAAATTTGAAATAGTTTATTAGTGATGACATCGATTTGGATATTTTGTAACGCGTTTTTTATAAATTAGTATAGTTCAAATTATGGTCAAATGTTTTTAGAAACAATACAAATAATATATATACCAATAGACCCACAGTTTTCCATATTTAATGATATTACAGAAATGAACTCTCTGTAACGCGTTTTTATAAATCAAATAGTCAAACATATTTTGAAAACAAATATATTCAATAGTAATCCTATCAATAAAGAGGAAGTATGAAAATCTTTATCATTAGAAGGTTGGATTATTATGATCACAATTTTCATGCTTATTCCTGAAGTCAAATGTATCGATTCTTGAAATATAAATGACTACGATGTGATATGAAAGTAAACATATATTTTGTGATAGTAAAATGTCAATGATAAATTAATTGAATTTGCCACAATTTAATTTCAAAGGTCAAACTTTACAATTTGATTGGACTGTGGGGCTATTCCTTCTTTATAAATTGAAATGATTAATCCACAAATAACCTTATTTAGAAAATAAATTCCTTGAAATACTTATTTTCAAGTTTGAGTAGTCGAAAACACCGGCCCCATTTAATTTCCCAAAATTAGGCGTAAATAGCCAACCATTTATTTGTAAAAATAATAAACAAAAACCTATGCACATTTCCCTTCATCCGTACGACTAGAACCGTAACGCACCCCCTTGAATCTTCCCAGCCGCGTTCACACGGTGACTCACACGCGGTTCCATTCAAAACCGTGTCAATCTCATATATAAACCCATCTTCCCCAACATCATTCCACAAGCTCATTTTTCTATCTGTTCAGACCTCCAATATCCAGTGTTCAAACCGCCTTTAAATCTTTCAAATACTTTCACACCAATCCATGGAAATTTCAGCCGACGATTATTTCCTCCCTTCTTCCAACTTATTTAGCTTCCTCCCGCAGGAATTCGAACCAGTGAACACCGCCGCTGCCGCCGCCACCACCGCTCCCAAGAGGAAGAGATTGGACGACTTCGAGCTGGCGAATAACTCCGATACCCCGTTTCAGGATATCCTCAACACCTTCTGGAACTTCGAGCACGAGAAGCTGGAGAGCCCGCCGGAGTTTCTCGGTTTTCCGGCGATGGGTTCCGCCCCGCCGTCCGGAACTCCGAGCCCGATGAGGAGTAGTCAGGATTTCAGCTTTGTTAGCTCTCCGCCGGAGGCGAAGAGGGCTCGCCGGAATTCCCCTGACGCCGACGGCGGGGAGAATCCGGGGACCTCGCAGCGGCGGCTCTGGGTGAAGAGCAGGTCGAACGCGTGGTGGGAGAGATACAACAGCCCTGAAATCTCCGAGGAGGAGTTCGAGAAGGCGTTTAGGATGAGCAAGGGAACTTTCCAGATGATCTGCGACGAGCTGGAATCAGTTGTCACGAAGAAGAACACAATGCTCCGTCTAGCTATCCCGGTCCGGCAAAGGGTCGCCGTCTGCATCTGGCGGCTGGCCACCGGAGAACCTCTCCGGGAGGTTTCGAAGCGGTTCGGGTTAGGCATCTCCACCTGCCACAAGCTCGTCCTCGAAGTCTGCTCCGCCATTAAAAACGTGCTCATGCCCAAGTTCCTCCAATGGCCAAACGAGGAGAGAATGGGGGAAATCAAACTCGGGTTCGAGGCGGTTTCGGGAATAAACGAAGTCGGCGGTTCAATCTACACCACTCACGTTCCCATCATAGCTCCCAAAGTCAGTGTAGCCTCGTACTTCAACAAGAGGCACACCGAGAGGAACCAGAAGACATCGTACTCGATCACCGTTCAGGGAGTTGTCGATCACAAAGGCATATTCACTGACATCTGCGTAGGCTGGCCGGGATCCATGTCAGACGACAAGGTTCTCGAGCAGTCTGCGCTGTACCAGAGGGCAAACCGCGGTCTTCTGAGGGACGTGTGGATTGTTGGGAACTCCGGTTTTCCGCTCATGGACTGGCTGCTAGCTCCCTACACGAAGCAGAACCTGACCTGGACTCAGCACGCGCTGAACGAGAAGGTGGGAGATGTGCAGGGGATCGCGAAGGAGGCGTTCATGAAGCTCAAGGCGCGGTGGAGCTGCTTGCAGAGGAGGACTGAAGTTAAGCTTCTGGACTTGCCTGTCGTGCTCGGAGCTTGCTGCGTTTTGCATAACATATGCGAAATGAGGGGAGAAGGGCTGAGGAGTGAGCTGAGGTTTGATCTGTTTGATGATGAGATGGTGCCCGAGAATCCGACCAGGTCTGTTATTGGTCTCCAGGCTAGGGATCAGATTGCTCACAAGCTCCTGCACTTTAACCAGGCTGGGACTACGTTTTTGTAGGGGGTTTAGTTATTTGTTTGAATTCTTTCATGGCTTGTTTTGGTCATGCTTTAGAATAAATGATAGAGTTTTTTCACTCTTTTAGAAATGATTATTTGTTGTAGCCCTTTTAAGTTCACTGGAGAATGAAAAATTGTTCACTTCAAATCTATGTTCACTTCAATTATCTTATTTTTTTCCTAAATCCTAATTTTTGAAACTTATATGAATTTCAATTTCAATTCAATTTTCATTTAGTCGTAATATTACAGACATTATGGGTCAAAATATGGGGCGAAATAGAACAATATATTACCGTTATTTATAACAAGTTTCATTCATGGAGTATTGTCTATTGCCATTTTTAATACTATTAGTCCATTTTTCAGGTCAACCAAGATGACATAAGTAAGTTGTTTTGAGGAATAGAATCAGTTGAATTCAGTTCAAATTGGGGGTCATTGTTTGATAAAATTTGATTCAATTTAGGTTGCGATCATAGGTTGACTTTGTTTAAGGGTAGGTTTAAGTGGCACCTAAGGTTGGTAAGAACTAAGGGTGTATTTGGTTTGAGAGAATTTTGAGAGTTTGGATTTTATTTTGAGATTTTGAGAGTTTCGATTTTTGTTTGGAATTTTGAGAGTCTGGTTTTGCAAAAACCTTATTTGGTTGAGTTGGGATTTGGTTGGGTTGGGATTTTGCAAGTCTGAAACAAAATTCTTGTTTGGTTCGTCAGGATTTTGCAAGTCTACACCCCAAATTGTAAGTGTAAAATCAAAAATTGTAAGTCTAGACTTGAAAAAACAAGAACCAGATTTGGAAGTGGGAAAATCAGAATTTTCTAAAATTATGTGAACCAAACAAAATTTTGAAAAACTGGACTTTGAAAGTCCAGTTTTTCAAAATTTGAGTGAACCAAATGCACCCTAAGATGTACAAATGCCATTTTGGAGTAGGATCAATACTGTGAAAAGAACCGGATCTCCCTAATTTATCAGTAGTTTCATTAAGTTTAGATTACTACTTTAATTCATCAGTAATTTAGAAAATAAATATAGTTCAATGAAATTTAGTATATCTAATTACACTTATTCTAGTTTCCAGGACTTAAGTTTTTAATTTGATTCTATTATTTTTCAATTCAATTTAATAACAATAAATAAGAACAACATAATGTGGTTAAATTTTGGTGCAGGTTTATCCCGCATTTGTTGTGATTTGGCGGGAATCGATCTAGAGTTAACTATAAATGAAAATGTCAACATCATGCGTCATTTTGAAGACCTTCCAGATTTGAAATGGATGTCAATTGGTTGTTATTATGTTAAAATATATTGAAAAGTTGTCAAAAGTAATGGATAGAAAATGTCATTGGTTGACTATCAGTAAAATAGGACAAAACATTTATAGCGTTGAATATCTTAAACAAGAATAGTTTAGTTTGAATTTCATAGTTGTCTACAACTTAAAACTTTAACAACTGACTATTAGCTTGGAGAAAAGAGTGGAAAAAGATCTAACACTTGTTTTTGACCATTTTAACCTCTCAAAATTATAGAGTTTAGAACTTACAACACCATAGAGTTGGTAAAGATAAGTTTGTTTTTCAGCAATAAATTCAGAAATTGTGCAAGAGATAGTGATATATGTAAGGTGAGTTGGGAAATGATCTTGAATAAGACCCATACCAGACCAATTAGAAGATCAGAAATTGCTTGTTCCTTTACCACAAATGACCACTGAGTGATGCTCCCCCTATGTAGTTTGCCTCACAGATTCTCTTCTAGGTATGAGGGTGTCTTGCTGTGTGACTGGGAGAGATTGAATAAATTGTGACCATAGAGAGTTGTCATGCTGGAATTTCCACAATAATTTTACGGTATTTACGGAATTTCTATTTGCAGGTCTTCTTTTACTAATGCAGTTTGTATTTTGATTGAAACTGACAAGATTGTCCTTATTGATTTATCTTGTTCAAACTTTAGCCACTTGATCGAGGGTTTTATTAGTCTTTCCTGAAAATAAAACGGACTGCAAAAGTAAAATACAACCTGCAAATAGCATTGCCCTAATTTTACTACGCAAGCAAGAACAATATGTTGGAGTAATATGAAACCTAAACCATTTTGTTGAACATGGAAACAAAGTTTAGACCATTTCCTTCACTTTTTAGTTGCCTTTACTGCAGTAGAGCCCCAGAGAAAAGTTGCAAACATTTTCTCGAAAGTGTCAATGATGTGTGCTGTAAGAGTCATCCTATAAATGATGCGTTGTGGTATAGCATACAAACTAGCATACATTATTTTTTCTCTTTACGTCACAACTAAAACTACTATCAAGGTCAATAAATTTTAAAAATCATTATTTTAATACCCATTCGAGTTTCATTTGATTATTGAAATTTAAATTTAGTTTTACATATATGTATCTCCATTAATTTTATAAATTATGTTACAAAAAAAAATACATTAAATTTAAACAAGACAATTGCTTGATCGAACTGGGTACTTGGTAGTATGAAGATGCCCTAATAAATTTCCTAAAGAATATTTGGTAATTATTTTATCTGAATATAGTCACAACTGATATTTTTCATTACCCTAACGATTTATACACATTTACCCAAGCGTATACTCCTATTACCAGCCATGATTGTAAACGCTTCCCGCCGTATTTTGAAATTTCGGACCTTCACAATTATCAACCTTAATTATTTTCACTCTAACAAGAATCCTCCCGACGTTTATCAATACACTAAAAGTATATCCCAGCTTGTGGAAGGTCACAAACTTGATGAAGCCCTGCAAGTGTTTGATAAAATGCCTGTGAAAGACATCGTCGCATGGAATTCCATGTTGAAGGGGAGTTAACGCTGTGGAGATATGAACATGGGTCTGAAGCTCTTTCATCAAATGCCCGAAAGGAATGTGATTACCTGGACTACTTTAGTCAACGGGCTGTTAAGAATTGGAAGAGTTGAGGAAGCAGAGAGGCTGTTTTGGGGAATGCCACAGAGGGATACAGCAGCTTGGAATGCAATGGTTAATGGGTGTTTTGAGAATGGAAGAGTATAGGACGCGATCGAGCTGTTCGCGATGATGCCTTCACGAAATGTTATATCTTGGACGAGTATGATCAGCGGGCTTGATCAGCATGGGAGGAGTGATGAGGCTAGGTCAATTTTTTTTGGAGATGTTGAGGTTTGGAGTTTTACCTACTCCCAGTAGCTATTCTAGTGTGATCACAGCTTGTGCGAAGGTGCTGGACTTAGCGCTAGGCGTACAGATTCACGGGCATGTGATGAAGCTAGGTGGTGTTTTTGATGTTTATGTGACTGCCTCACTTATCACCTTCTACGCTAACTGCAAGCGAATGGAAGATTCTTGCAAAGTTTTTCAAGATAGGCTGCACATGAATGTTGCTGTGTGGACATCTCTTATGACAGGCTATGGTTTGAACAATAAACATGAAGAGGCCTTTGGTGTTATGAGGGACATGTTTAGAAATGGGATTCTTCCCAACCAATCTTCCTTTACTAGTGCTCTGAATTCTTTCTCTGAGATGGAGGACATTGATCTTGGAAAAGAAATACAGGGTGCTGCTATCAAGCTTGGATTGAACACTGATGCTTTCGTGGGGAACTCTCTTGTTGTGCTGTATTCTGGATGTGGTAGCTTCAATGATGGACTGGGCATATTCAATGGGATGTCTAACAAGAACATCGTATCTTGGAACTCTGCCATTGTTGGATGTACTCAACATGGTTATGGCAAGTGGGCTCTGACCCTTTTCCGTAGATTGTTAGATGCTGGAATCCAACCGGATGATATTACATATACTGGTTTGCTTTCTGCGCGTAGTCATTCTGGCATGCTTGAATAAGGGAGGCGTACATTTAGGCATCTGCAAAAAAGCAAACCAGCAGAAGTGAAGCTTGATCACTATGCTTGTATGCTTGATATACTCTGTCGCAGTGGAGATCTGTAAGAGGCGGAGAATCTGGTTAGAAACATTCCCATGAGAGAAAATCTACCAATGTGGCTCAGTCTTTTAGATGGTTGCTGGAAAAGTTCTAATTTTGAGATAGCAGAAAGAGCTGGAAATGAAACCTTAAATTTAGATCCTCAGTGTAGTTCTGCTCGTTTATTTCTGTCGAATATGCATGCCCTTGCTGGAAGATGTATTGATGTTGCAAGACGAAAAAGAGTGGGACCGTCAAACCACCAGGAATCAGTTGAGTGAGGCACAAAAATTTTCTAGGCAGTAGGTGCCGCCCTCTCAGCAGCAAATAATACCAAAAGCTGGAATAGCTGGGAAAGAAACTGAAGGAATTTGGTTATGTTCCTGAACGGAGATTTTCCTTGCACAGCGTGGAAGATGAACAGAAGGAAGCAGACTGTAGCTTCAGCAAGAGGCTGGCTATTTGTTTTGCTCTCATTACAAACACAGGACGTGGGTCTGTAACAGTGACGAAGAATCTGCGTGTTTGTGAGGATTGCCACTCTGCTATCAAACTCATAGCAAAAATGGTTGAGCGTGAAATTTCTTTAAGAAATTCCAGCCATTTCCATCAAACCAGCAAACCAGGGTAGTGTTATCTCATTTGTCACTGATTTACTTATTTTGCCAGTATACGATTGATTTGTCTCTATTGTCATTGTGTGCAAGTCTTGGTTCAGTGTGTTCTTGTGTAATGAATTTTTTCCTGATCATATCTGTACTCTAATGGGTTGAGTTTGATGTGAAAAATAGCATTTTAAGTCTAAATTTTATATATTCCCTTTTTGGTTACAGATGATGAAAATGTTAGTGCTCTTTCTTTATCCTGTTTGGTTATTATATTTGTTGGTGTCGTATACTTGTTGGTGCTCCTGAAACTCTTGCATGCCACGATACTTGCTTAACCACAAGCTTCATTTTGTCATGAAAAGGGATCATAGGGAGAGTTTTGTTCAACAAGTGATCTTTCTTGTCTTTTTTTTTGTAAGTTTTCTTTTCCTGGTTATAAAAGGAATGTTAAATGATTTGTCTGAAGTAATACTGAGATAAGAGGTAACAAATGAATAATTCAACCGTAATGAATGGTTCAGATGATTCTGGAGTTGTATTGCTGATAAAGTGTTTACCACAAAACTTCCATCAAACAAGAAGGCTTGTGTAAAGATGTCTAGAAAATTGATTTTTTCCAGGGAGGTGGAGCTCATTTAGGAAAGGTCAGTAAATAGTTGCTGATGTTCTATCTCATTCATTTCTAAAATATCTATGGTTATTCTCCCATAATATTCTGCAAATGGATGGAGAGTTTGGTCCGTGTATATTTTGAAGAATTGCAAGTGTAATATCAATTTAGGGCGCCCTGCTAACTTGAAGAATGTTAAAATTAAATGAATGCTCGCTGCTAATATTAACTTGAAGATGTTAAAATTTGGAACAAAAATCTTGTTTGGTTGTAGTGAATTTTGTAAGCTTATAACAAAAACCTTGTTTACACTTTGCCTTTTCCAAAAATTGGACTGTGTAAGGCAAAATCCGGACTTTCCAAAATAAAGCGCACCAATCGAAAACTTACAAAACTGCATTTGGAAAGTCCAAGTTTTGCAAAATCTAACACAACCAAACACAACCTTATTTACTACTTCGAAACTTAAAAATATTCATTCATGCCACGACATCCATACTATGTTAGTTTCTAAATTCTCCTTTGTGTTCATAATTTCCTCGGTATCCAACAAGGATTCGACATGTTATATTTACTGAACATGTTTTTGTTATCAAATGAAGTACGAGAAAAGGATAATGGTGTTGTTATATGCAGTGCAATACTTTACTCTTATAGTAAATACTGTATGAATTTACAAGAATGTCCTCATTTATTGCCATCAACAAGTTTCCATCACCGTTGATAGGCATGCTACTCCCGTTCTTCATTTTGATCCAGCATCAAATAAATTCTAGGACTACTCGGATGCGGGTGAAAAAGACAGTTATCCTCCAACTCCTCATAAATTTTGCTTCGACTAGGAGTTCGAGTTCTAAAATAATCATAGGTTCGAGGGGCTACTGATATCATAACATAATCCGCTCCAACTTCTTAGTAATGGGTCTCTATTTAATTCCTTAGTACCTTATCTAGTTAATTTGTTTGAACTTATTTTATAGTATTTTGAACTACATACTTTTCGAAAAAGATTAAATTGTTTTTATAATGAAAGGAATTGTAATAGACTATAAGATTGAATAAGTAATTGAATCATGTAAATAATACTTAAGTTTTCACGCACTATGCACGATCTCCTTACGCACTATACCCACAAGCAAAGATGTTAATTTTTTATTTTTAAGAATGTCGCAAATATACGTAGAAAGTGGTGCTATGAATAATAAACAGTGTATCTTTGAGAAAAGTTTAAAGTAGTAAATGATAAAAAGATATTTGGTATTTAAATGGAAGAAAATATTTTTAAGTAAAAATCATAATATTGGATATTATTACTTATCTACCATATATAAAAGACAGGCATTCTTAAGGAAACCTTTCTTCCTGCCTGACATGTGGCATGCCACATCACCTGCCACATCAGTTCCACCTCATAGTCTAGCCCACCCATTAATTTCCTTCCATTTTTTCTGCCTTAACTATTTTTAATTTTATTAAAAATATCTTTTCTTAGCCTTCTCAAATTCCTCTTCTTCTCCGCCTTCACCTCTTCTTCTCCTCCGACCAGACCCCACCTTCACCTCTTCTTCTCCTCCGCCATCTCGCCTCCGCCCGACCACATTCCGTCCGCCTCCTCGCCTCTGCCTCCTCTGCCACCAGATTCCGACCAAGACCGGCCTCCGCCATCTCGCCTCCGCCCTCCGTCCGCGCCGATCTCTCCGCCTCCTCGCCCACCAGATCCGGCCACCGCCATCTCGCCGCCCAACCACACTCTGTCTGCGCCGCCCGTCTCTCTGCCTCCTCTGCCACCAGATTCCGGCCACCACCGGCCTCCACCTCCTCGCCCACCAGATTCCGGCCACGACCATCACATCACCGTTCAGATTCTGACTGCCGCTGGTATCCCTGCCACCGAGCCATGACCGCTAATTTTGCTCGGCGGAGGAATTTGAAGGGATCTCTCCAGGTAAATATCTACCTTTCAGTTTCATATAATAATTGAGTGTGTTTTATTTTCAATTACTAACCTCATAATTGTATATATAAAGCATGTCATTTATTCTCGATGTTACATGTAGTAAAGTCTGATTGAAAAAAATTGATGTTTTTGCTTTAATGTGGAGGAAATTCATCGCCTCAATTTATCAGTCATAGGCTGACTCATCCCTTTAATTTTCATACTTACTAATTTTTAACGTCACCTCTTCCAATTCTCCTCTAATTCTTTACATTAAATTACTTTTCACCGCCCTTCAATTTCCTGAATTTCTAAGACCAGCAAAAACCCTACAACTTTCTAAAGATTCTCAAACTTCTCCTCTTCAATTCAATCAGTTACCTTTTGATTAATTATTATTCAATGTTTATCATTATGTCCTTAATTTCTAAACCGTCGACCTCACCTCTTATTCTTCTTCTTCTTCTATAGTTTCATCCACCCTATTAATCCCCTCAACATTTTATCTTCTTCCGTTCCATCAAGTTATTAATCCCCTCCATAATTTTTCTTATTTAAATCGGGCACTACACCAACAACATGGGTGGAGTGTAGAGTACAATAATTAGTTTCGGATTTGCGGTCGGTGGCATGAGAGAGCTCTTTATTCTCCAGTTGTGGTGCTCTCTATACTAAGTTGTTTGCCACATATTAGGTTAATCAACCATTCTTTGTTGTTGGATGATTCATAAAATTTTCAAATTTTCTAATAGACTTGATTTCTTGTACTTTTGATTCCAGTAATTAAGAATATGGGATTCAAGGGAGTCTGAAGATGCCAGATATTGATGCCGGATATTGTTAGGTACGAGGATTCTAACTATAAATGTGGAATAATATGGTTTGTGGTGAAAATTCTGATAATTGTCTCTGTAGATTGATTCCATGATTGAGCACCGGAAAGATGCTGATGCAATAAATGAGACTTTTCCTAATGAAGTTTAAAGTTTTTTCCTTTCATGACAGAATGGTTCTAGATCTTTGAGCCGGGAAAACTCTATGTATTAAATTTTGTTCTAGGCACTGGATTTTTGCATGAGATCGGTTGATCATCAAGTAGTTAGGCGAGGAACTTGGTTGATCATCAACTAGAAAATGTCTACGAAGGCCACATACAAAGAAAAAAAGGTTATATGTAAAAATATTAAGTAGTGTTATAGTAGTGTTCAGAGATCAAGTCATGAATGTTACTATTATAATATAAATTTCATGCACTAAAAATTATAAATTAATAAACAGTGGCTTCAATGTGAAGGTTATAACATTTTCATATTAAGTTAGTATTTAATTTATGATTACAATTACACAAATTTTTTATTACAATTAGTTATGCGTTTTGCATTCAAAACTTTACCTCTTCAAATAATTAGATTCATTACATGAATTTAAAATTGGTTCCCGTGTAATAGATAACTAATTCCCAGACCGAGGTTTTTTCATAAAACCATGATAAGCGAATGCTTAGTCACATGTTCATTTGATTTTATTATAATGGTAATTACCTTTCACATGCATGGCACAAGAATTTATGTGGTCATGTTTTTGGCGACATTCGATATTTTACCAACTTTCTTCTTCCATGCAAGATAGATCACATCTCTAATGCTACAGATACAGTGGATGAACCAAACGGTCACGAGATTCTTAATATCTACAAACTAATTTCTATCAATTTTATCTATAGAACATATATTTACTCCACTGTGATATTAGGGCATGCACAATGGAGTCCCAAACCCCCAACTTTTACATCATCGGGACCCAATATTTCTACAATGGGAGTCCCAACTTGAGTCCCAAAGAGAAAATTTGCCACATGGCATGGGAGAGGCTAGATGTATGAAGTCTTGGTTTGGGACTCGGAAGTGGGCCCCACACGCATATGTGGCACAGGAAAACAATTCTTTTCTTCCTCCTCTCCTTTCTTCTTCCCACCCCAGACCACTTTTATTTCTTTCTTTTTTCTTCTTGTCTTAGTTTAACGGTAATATTTTTATCTTATATTCGTTTTTATTTTTTTATTTTCTTTCCAACAACTATATTTTAATTTTGTTTATAAATAGAGCCCAATATTTCCATATGTTTGACACCCCTTAATTTGTAAAATTTTAAAAAATAAATAATTGTGAAATAAGACAATTAATTTGTTTATGTGAATGCAATCTTAAATTTCCATTTAATTAATTATATGAATGCATCTATAATATAATAAATAATCAACACATAAAAAAGAATGAGTTGGAAATGAATAGAAATAGTAGGACCACTAAAATATGATGTGGTCAAGACTGGATGATGTGTACAAGGCTGGATGATTGTAGGGTAGAAACTGTTGGGAGGAGAGAGAAGAGATTGGGACTCAAATGAGTCCCAACCAATGTACATGCTCTTACACCAAAACATTCAATTTTTATTCATATAAATTGGGCCATGGCCGCGCCTTGCGCTGCCTGCCATGCTAGTAACTATTATGTGTGAATTCATGGAATGTGTACCAAATATGTTCTTTAATATATTCATTATATTTTTATTATTTATAGTTATCATTTAAACTTTTATAATGTATTAATATTAATATCACTCCTCCCCAAATGCAAATATACCATAAACACTCACTTTCTCCTCTATAAATATTATTCAGATTTTGCTCTCCTTTCTCAAGCCTTAGGAGTGAAGCAATTCAATATCATAGAGTATGGTTGCTCATTCTATTCCATTTAATCATATCTTATTTTCTATTACTTATTTTCTATCACATAAAGTCTTATGTTTTAGTATTTTGATATGATATTTAATGTTGATAAAATGTTCTAAATGCTATGTTTTTTTTAAAATATTCATAAATACAATATTTTATATTAACATATACATACATCAGAAAGTGACTTTCTCCAAGAGGAGAGCCGTACTTTTTGTACAAACACGATGAGGTGCGCATGGTTTACTTTTATTGGAGGAGTTGGAAGCGACTTTCTCCGCACGCACGACAAGGAGGCACTTAGTCAAATTTATTTATTAGAGCAATCTATTTTGTTTACATTTTTGGTATTCGGTTTTTTTTTTAATTATTGTTTGTTTGAAAAATATAAAATCTAAAGTAATAAATAGATTTCTCTTCCAGGTTGAAAACCATATTGAAGGTGAAAAGAAGAGAATTCGTTGGGGGAGAACAACTGTGAAGCGGCAAAATGGAGATGCGACCGGTGGAGCTTGAAAGGCTGAGGTATGCCATGCCATGGAAGAACTCAAGCGGCATGCCATCTATCGAAATTGGATCATATTGAGAGTCAGCTTCAATACGAGAAGAAATGGGAGGTAGTGAAGGGCTAATTCGAAATATTATGGGCTGGTGATGTTTAAAAGCGACATGAGTGCACGCAATTTTAACATTTACTTTACACTTTTACATCCTTCAAGTTAGGGCGCCCTGCTAATATTAGTACATTTTAAATGGAATGCACGCATTTCCACTTTAAGTATTAGCCACCATATAACGCAAGTAAAAACTAAGAATATTTAATTGCTTACTATGTAATACAAGACAATGGTAATATAATAAAATGATGCCCTCTAAGGATTCAAACCGGATGGAGTAAGGATATAGCCCATGCACAATCCTAGACTGAAATAGAGATCTGATGATGGTTTTGGGGTTGATATACAGATTGTGATGAATTTAAATTAAATAAACCTAGTAAAACCACTTGTTAGGACTAAAGTTTGAATGCATTTTAAAATCCCTCATTTTTAACTCAGCAATCCGTGCTTCCTGTCTGGTCAGGCCTGATAACTTAATGCTAAGTAAAACAATTCAAGCGTGTTTATATACAAGTTTGGACTAATATTTTTTGTGGGCCCACTAAGTCTGGTACTACTCACGCAGTCTGTAGCTAGCACTAGATTTCTTAAGAACCATCTAATGTGTTGGTGTATGCTGATTGATGAAGAAAAGGTTTAACTATATGGTTTTAGAACAATTTATAGTGTTTTTGCCCTATGCAGATGGTTCTGATAATAATGTGTTGACCGGTGGATTCATTTCTCTTGCACTCGTGGGTTTCTGTTGACATCTTTGTTGGAAATGTACGTGTTTGAGACATATAATAGTGAAGGTTTTTGAAAATGCTCTTGTTTGTTTGCTGATTACATTTATATATTGCTTGCAGCCTGCTTTTCACAAATCGAGTATAATGGACCATGTAGTTCGAGTTTTGAAAGGGGATAAAAGTCATAAAACACTTTGCATTCAAATTGCAAGTTCTATTTATCATCAACGACTACTGCAAGCTTATTTCGCACAAGTTTCGCCAGACTTACTTAGCTTTTGAATATATTGACTTCAGTTCATGCAAAGCCAATTTGATGGTAATGAAATGAATGTCCATTTTCTTCAAAAATCAAGACTATATTTCTTCAGTGGGGGCTTATAACATAGTGGACGCTAAAGAGCAGTATATGTTAAAAAAAAGGGGATGCACTGTTAGGTTTGTGTGCTATCCTCGTATGATTCTTTGGATAGGTTTAATAGAAAGGCTCCATTACTTTGTTCATTCCTCGTATCATGTGGTATTGAGAATCTTTGGTATTGTCGTTAGTTCAAGATCATATTGATAATATGTTAAGAATTGACTTCAGAGGAATAAAATCAACATCTCTATGGCTCTCTTGGTAGTGCCTCCTGCTTCTCTATCAAGCAATTATCTGAGAGAATTTTTCAAACAAACCCTAAGCTCCTATCAGTCAGCCTAACAAATGAATTTGTAATTTTTGTGTACTACGACGTCCCAATCAGAACTCGATTCTTGAAGTGTTTTTGAGGATTACTTTCACAACCTTCTCTAACTGGCTCTTGTCTCATTCTCGTAATCGATGCACAAAATGAAAATGGTGAAGCACTTTTCAGGATTGCTTTTGCCACTTCTCTAACTGCTTTTGCCTCATTCTCATGATCAATGCAGAGATTGAAAATGGCAGATGCCACAAAAACACTGATAGACATATGCCTCATTCTCATGATCATTGCACAGATTGAAAATGGCAGATGCCACAAAAACACTGATAACATATGCCTCATTCTCATGATCAATGCACAGATTAAAAATGACAGATGCCACAAAACCACTTATAGACATATGCCTCATTCTAATGATAAATACAGAGATTGAAAATGGCAGATGCCACAAAAACACTGATAGACATATGGAGCAGTAATATAAGCACGAGAGTACCACAAAGCTAAGATAATAAAGTTGTAAAAATTGAAGCACAAACGCAAGGAAGAGTCTAAACGCTATTAATTCTTCATACATGCTAAATCATGTCCATAAAATGCAAATCAAACATCTTAAAACATAAACCACACTTTCTTAAATGTCCAATCCATCAAAATGACGACGAGCCTTGGTAATTCATCATCTTCTATCGTCTTCACGCTCATACGTCGCCTTCGAAGCTTCCATATTAGGGCATGTGGGAAACAAATGACAAGGTAAGAAGAGAAAGTTCTACAGAAAAGCCCATGTCCTATTATGTGAGATCTACATGAAATTACTCCATCATTTAAGCCAAGGTCACTCATAAGCTAAGCAAGATGCTCTTCTTTAAGAAGAGAAAATAATGATGGAAAAGAAAAACATAAACAAGTTACATGGCAAGAAAAAAAAACATACTTAGTTTTGCACTTCTTGGCACGGCAGCCACATTACTTGAGGGAGGCTCATTGCTAGAGGGTGACTCATTGCTAGAGGGAGCCTTCTTGCTTTTATTTGCCTTGATACACCTAGCCACAACACTCATTATGTATTTACTCAGCCCCACCTTCTTCATTATCGCAGGACGAGTCTTCTCCCATGCTAAATGTTGGAAGCATTGGTGACTTCATCTTCAACCTGTTTTCGCTCAATTTCAGTCACCATGAGATTTAGACTATACCCGTGCATTCTGCCTGCTCGGTGCCACGCATATGAATCCACATCTTCCATGAACTAAACGGCTTGAGCCTCTTTCACTGATTCGTCAACAATGGACTGAGGGATGAGGGGGCTTAGAATTCGGCTAGTTTGGGCTTTGGAGGGTGGGGTGATGACCTTACCGACATCCTTCTTAGTGACATAATTCCACATCTCCAAAAATATATCGATGAATGAAAAATCAGCAAATTCCATTTCTACAACCAATTTATCAGCTCTGTTCTTGATAGCATTAGTTAGATTACCTTTTGCCACCCTAGTCATATAATTCTTAATTTCTTCAAAAAAAGGGGAGGCCTCTCCAGTTCAGAGAATTTGAAAGCTTGCCTAAATCTATCAATATGATGTTCATGAGGTGGAGGTGGAAGAGGCAGGTGTTTCTCAAAAACTGGGGTTATGGTCGATGGGGGAGTTGTGGGAGATTGGGGCTGCATAGCCTCTACTACAGTATCAACTACAGGACCGAATCTCATATTATACTCACCACCTGGATAATCATACCCATAGTCACTCAAAGACAACTCATTATGCCCACCCAAACCCGAATGGGTACCCAAACTCGAATAAGTACGCAAACCCAAACCGAAACTAGGGGTTTAATTGTTAGATTGAATTCTTTCATAGCTTGTTTTGGTCATTCTTTAGTAAAAATGAAAGAGTTTTCACTCTTTTAGAAATGATTATCTGTTGTAGCTCTTATAGGTTCACTGGTAGAATGAAAATTGTTCACTTCAAATCTATGTTTACTTCAATTATATATTATTTCTTTTCCTAAATCCTAATTTCTGAAACTTATTTGAATTTCAATTTCAATTCAATTTTCATTTTATCGTAACATTTCAGACATTGTGGGTTGAAATATGAGTCGAAATAGAATAATATATTATCGTTATTTATAACAAATTTTAATCATGGAGTATCATCTATTGCCATTTTAATCACTAATACTCCATTTTTCAAGTCAACCAAGATGACATAGGTAAGTTGTTTTGAGGAATAGAATGAGTTGGATTTAGTTCAAATTTGGGGTCATAGTTTAATAAATTTGATTCAATTTAGGTTGCCATCATAGGTTGACTTGGTTTAAGTGGCACCTAAGGTTGGCAAGAACTAAGAAGTACAAATGCCATTTTGGAGTAGAGTCACTACTATTTTTTTTAATCAAACATCTAACAGTAGATGAAATTAATCTTCCAACACACGGGAAACAAAGATTACACTTAGAATCATCAAACAAAGTCAACGAGTAAATGAAATCACACCAGGAAGAAACAACAGAGAAACAAACATGCCTTCAAATTGGGACTGGGACCCTCACATCAGTTCTTGGATTTCTTGGAGCTGCTGGTCTCTACTTTCTCCTTGTTGATTCAATACACTCCCTTGGGGCTCCATCCGTCCGCTCCATCGTTCGCCTCATACTCCTCTCTCGCTGCATTGAAGAGCTCCACCACCGCATCCACATGATCGGTCAGCACCGCCGTGAGAGGGCGGCCCAAGAGCTGCTACTTGGTGGCCTCATTCACCCTCTTCCATGTCTCTTTCTGCTGCTTCTCGCGGAATTGGTACCTGTTACTCAGAAATGTGAAAATCATCTGGTAGGTAGCCTTCTTCGATCCCTCATCGGTGGCCAAGTTCATATGGAGACCATAATGGTGATACTAGGCCCAGGCCCAACTACCCTGCAGTAGTTCGGGCTCGGCCCATGATGAGTTAAGCTAATATGGAGGCATCCGGGATAGTACAACTGGGATAAGGACATGAACACTAGACACCATAGAAAGCATGGACCACATTAGGAGCATGTATCACTGTATAAATAGTGCCCCTCAGCACTATTCCAAGTAAGTATTCTCTCATTATTCTAGTGATTACCCCTTTTCTCTCCCGGATCCATCTTTCATCATCACGCCGGAGGGTCTACCCTCGGGTACCTCCCGGGGCTCTGTCTTGCAGGGCTAGGTCGTTGGATCGGGGATCAGGGGACTATTCGGACGTACCAGGCGGGCAGCATCAAGTTGGCACGCCCGGTGGGACGCGATCTTTGTTAACAAAAGGCATTAAGATGCCGCCCCGAGGTCGGCCGCCACGAAGAGGCAGGGGAGGAAGAAGGGCTGAAGTGGCCGAGGAGGATCTCACCCTACGCCAGATGAGGGATCGAGCACGCAAGGGGAAGGCTCCGGCGCATCCGGATCCGGAAGCCTCGGAAGGGGAGTCGGTGCCGGAAGAAGGAAGGGAGCCGGGGATGACGCAGGACGAGCGTGACAGGATGGAGTTTGCTGCCACTCAGGAGGAGGAGTATTGTCGCTGGTTGGCGGAAAAGCAGGAACCGGGATCGGGAATGCAACCGACCGGGGAAGGGCAGTCGAACCCTCCGACGACCGAGGTCCCGTTGCCCCCGGTTCAGCCAGGGTCAGGACCCAATCCGACCCCGTGGTGCCTCCTACGGGGTTACCTCCTTTGGCTGCGGAGGTAGTCAGCCGGGGACCTCCTGTCGTTCCTGGACAGGAGAATCCTCAGCCTCCAGTGGTGATAGATCTGGAGAGGCATGCCGGGAGCGCAGGACAACAAGCTGGTGTAGGGCCGGGGTATGGCCAAGGTGGGGGCCACCCCGGATATGGAGCTCCAGGGTACGGGACGTCTCAAGCCGGGTATCAGGGGTACCCCCGGCACCTAAAGGATATTATGCTCAACCCACTGGAGTCCTGGGGGGCTGGCTCCCGGGATTCAGGGGCCGGTGTGGATGCAGAATCAAGTACCAATGACGGGGTACGCCATGGCCCAACCAGCCCCGGTCACAGGAACCTATGAGATGTACCCGGTGGTAGTGGACAGGGCTCCGGCGGCTCCAAACTCGGTGGAGGAGAGATTGGACCGGCTGATAGGAAGGAACGGAGGGAGGCCTACCTCCCCATGGATAGGGTACATCAGCACTTTCCCCTGTCCGGTGGGAATGAGGGTCCCGGAAGGGGTGCCGATCTATAATGGGGAGACGGATCCAGAGGAGTTCGTCAGAACATACCATAATGCCATGGGGACAAGTGACATTCGGGAGGAACTTATGTGCAAGCTAGTGAGCTCGTATCTAAGGGGTAGTTGTTTGTCGTGGTTTGAGGCACAACCCCCGGAGAGTTTCAGAAATTACTATGATTTCTCAAGGGCCTTGATGCACAGATATGAGACCAAACGAAAGAAGTACCTGCCTTTGGCCGAAGTAGCTTACAGTCGACAGGCGGAAAAGGAGGATGTCCGGGGATTCCACAGGAGGTACATGGACGATTCCATGAAGGTGATTGATAGAGACGCTCAAGTGAAGGCCCTAATCGCATGATTTATTGCAGGGTTAAGGGATGAGGTGTTATGGGCGAAGTTTATGGAGAATATCCCGACTACTTTTCATCAGCTGGACCTTGAGGTGGAGATGTATTGCTCGCTGCTGGAAGGGAGCAAGAAGAGGAAGGAAGAAGGGTATTTCGAGGACAGGGGGATTGGAAAGGGTGATAAGATTCGGACTGCCGATCCTGGCAGGAGGGATGCATTTCAGGCCCCAGCAAGACCGAGGGTTGACCCCCCTCGGGCTGAAACGTTTACTCCTCTGACCAAGACCCGGTCGGAGATTCTAACCATTCACCGGAACCTGTTTCAAGACCCGACCCCCATACTGGGAAACCCGACACCAGCAAACGCTACCAAATATTGTGTGTTCCACAAATCTAATGGGCACACAACGGAGGATTGCCGGAGCTTGAGGGTGGAGATCGAGAAGCTGATCGAGGGGGGGAAGTTGAGAGACTGTGTGAGTCAGGAGAACCAGCGCCCGGCAGCAGGGCAGCAGGCCGGAGCTGGGAGGAAGAGGAATTTGAGGAATAGGCCACGAAATGATAACCAGCGAGGGGTCCCTGCACCGGCTGCCCAACCGGGAGCAGCAGCCCTAGTTATGACCCCGGAGCCGGTTAATCAGGTCCCTCCCCGGATGATAAATGTTATACACGGAGAGGTAGGCGATGAGCCCCAGTCACATGCAGCGGCCAAAGCCCATAGTTGATATGTGCCAGCTGGCGAGGACAGAGAAAAGAGACTACGCCCACGGAGGTCATCACCTTCTCGGACGAGGATCCGGTACCCAGTCTAACGCCTCATATGGATCCGATGGTGATCACGGCGGAGATAGAAGGATTTACAGTCAAGCGAGTGTTTATTGATGACGGAAGTAGAGTGTAGATCATGTTCACCTCCTGCTTCGATCAGCTGAGGATAGGACGCCATAATCTTCGCCCGAAAACCTCTCCATTGTCGGGTTTCACGGGCCGGACAGAGCATCCTTTGGGGGTCGTGTCCTTAACAGTGACAGTGGTAGATGACCTTGACAGGAACAAGAAGACCTCGGTCCGATGCAATTTCGCGGTCATAGACGCCCCGTCTCCCTATAACATCATCTGTCGACCATGGATGGCTCATGCTAGGGCCATTTGCTCGACGTATCATTTAACCATGAAGTTCCCAACCAATCAGGGGGTGGCAACGGTCCGAGGAAGTCAGTCTACGGCCAGAAGTTGCATGCTCACGGCCCTTCAGGATGCCAGGAAGGCCCCAGTCGGGGCGGTGCAGGGAGAAGTGGGGCCGGGAGATGTGGAGGACATGCAGGTTGGGAGCAGGGGGACAATCAAGGTCGGGAAGAAGATGTCAGTCGATGTAGAGGAACAATTACGATCCTCGCTTTCGAAGTATGAGGATGTGTTTGCATGGGAAGAGAAGGACTTCACCGGCGTTCCCCCGGAGTTAGCTCTCCACAAGCTGAATGTATACCCGGAGTTGAAGCCAATCCGGCAAAAGAAGAGGGCCCTGGCAGGAGATAGGGCCGAGGTGGTGAAACAGGAGGTGCTGAAGTTGCTGGAGGCTGGGGTAGTGGAGGAAATCATATACCCAGAATGGCTAGCTAAGCCGGTGCTAGTGAAAAAACAGAATGGGTTCTGGAGAATGTGTATCGACTTTACCGACCTAAACAAGTGTTGCCCGAAAGACAGTTACCCCCTTCCCCCGGTCGACCAGTTAGTGGAAGCCATCACCGGGTATGAGGCTCTGGCTTTCTTCGACGCATACCGAGGGTATCATCAGATTCAGATGTCGAGAGAGGACAAGTCAAAGATAGCCTTCATCACAGAGTTTGGGACCTATTGTTACAGACGGATGCCATTCGGCTTGAAGAATGCAGGGGCGACGTACCAGCGCATGGCAGATGCAGTATTTCGGGATCAGTTGGGCCGAAGCATGGAACTATACGTCGATGACATGGTGGTGAAGAGCAGAAGCTACCCAGGTTTCTTAGAAGACTTGGAGGAGATGTTCGGCGTTTTGAGAAAGGTTAACCTGAAGCTGAACCCCGAGAAGAGTTTGGTAGGAGTCGGTGCCGGGAAGTTCCTCGGCTACATGGTCTCTAGTCGAGGAATCGACGTCAATCCGGAGAAGGTGGAGGCAATAAGCCGGATGCAGTCGCCGAGGAATGTGAAGGAGGTGCAGAAGCTGATGGGTTCCCTGGCAGCCTTGAGTCACTTTCTGTCAAAAGGCGCGGAGAGACAACTCCCTTTTTTTCAAAATCCTGAGGAAGGCAAAAACGTTCGAGTGGACTGAGGAGTGTGAGAGAGCGTACGAGGATATGAAGGAACATTTGAGCCGACTCCCGACCCTCTCGAAGCCGAAGGAGGGGGAGGATTTACTTTTGTACCTGTCTGCGTCCGCGTCGGCTGTCAGTGCGGTGCTGGTCCGAGAGGAAGACGGGAGGCAGTGTCCTGTATATTTTGTCAGCCGGGCATTACAAGGTCCGGAGACTCGGTATACAAGCTTGGAACAGCTGGTATTGGCGCTGGTTTATGCTTCAAAACGGTTGCGCCCGTATTTCCAGGCCCATCCGATCATGGTCCTGACCAACCACCGCTTGAAGCAAGTGATGCTTAAGCCCGAGGCGTCGGGGCGTTTGATGAAGTGGGCCATAGAGTTGGGGGAGCATGAGATAACTTACCAGCCGAGGAAAGCCATTAAGGGCCAGGCGATGGCGGACTTCTTGACAGAGATGGTTGGGTCGGACGTGCCTGCCGAGGATCCCTCAAGCCCGAGGTGGACATTGCATGTGGACGGGTCAGCCCATGCGGGAGGCAGCGGAGCCGGGGTGTTGCTGACATCCCCAGAAGGAGAAGAGTACCACTATGCGCTGCATTTCGACTTCAAGACTACAAATAACGAGGCAGAGTATGAGGCGTTGGTGGCAGGACTCAAGCTTGCCCGGGAGTTGAAGATATGAACGATCCAGGCCTTCAGTGACTCGCAGATTGTAGTGCAGCAGGTGAACATGGAATATGAAGCAAAGGAGCGAAGTTTGCAGAGGTACCTGGAGCTGGTCCTGCCCATGATCTGGCAGTTCGACAGTTTCAGTCTGGAGCAGGTGCCAAGAGAGCAGAATGAAAAGGCCGATGCTTTGAGCAAGTTGGCATCTTTGAAGTTGAGGCCAGGTCAGAAAGCACCTCTCAGAAGGGAGACACTGGAGAGGAGGAGTTACGAGCAAAGTGACGAGATCCTGACAGTAGAAGCGGTGTAGGAAGACTCCTGGATGGCCCCGATCCGAGCGTACCTCCTGACGGGGAGGTGCCGGCCGACCGAGTGGTAGCCAGGAAAATCCGGGTCAAAGCGCCGAAGTATACACTGCAGGAGGGCATCCTGTACAAAAGAGGATACCTCCAACCGTTGCTGAAGTGCGTGGAACGAGAGGAAGGCAAGTACCTGATCAGGGAAGTACATGAAGGTCCCAATGGTAGTCATCAGGGAGCCAGGACAGTGGCCTAGAAAATCTTACGGATGGGGTATTACTTGCCTACCATGTTTGAGGACTCGCAGGACAGGGTTCGCTCGTGCCTTCAATGCCAAAAGTTCGCGCCACTTGTGCACATACCCAGGGAAGAGATGATGGGGATAACAGGTGCCTGGCCTTTCAGCAGATGGGGACTGGATCTGGTCGGACCTTTTCCCACTGCTCTTGGAAGCTTGAAGTACCTGATTGTGGCTATCGATTACTTTACTAAGTGGGTGGAAGCCGAACCTTTGACCAACATCCGGGGGGCTACCTGTGTGAAGTTTTGCTGGAGGAACATCGTTTGCCGGTTCGGAGTGCCGAGGGCTATAGTAACCGACAATGGAGTGAAGTTTGAAAATGACCCTTTCAAATCCTGGTGCGTGAAGTATGGGATAAGCCAGAAGCTCATGTCAGTTTATCATCCGCAAGCTAACGGTCAGGTGGAGGTGATGAACCGGACGATCGTGAGTGGGATTAAGGCCCGGCTCCAGGTGGTGAAGGGGAACTGGGTACACGAGCTCCCGAGCGTTCTATGGGCTCATCGGACTACGGAAAGCTCGGCGACCGGGGAATCCCCCTACAGTCTGACGTATGGATCGGAGGTAGTGATTCCGGCTGAGATCGGCGTTCCCAGTCTTCGGATGACCGAGCCGGGGCCCGAGGATAAGAATGAAGAAGAATGCAGGACGAATTTAGATCTGCTGGAGGAAAGGAGGGAGAAAGCGGCCTTGCATGAGGCTGAAGTAAAGGAAAAGGTTAAGAAGTATAATGACAGGAGGGTGAGGAAGGAGCAATTCAAGGTAGGCGATAGGGTAATGAGGCGAAACGACAAGAGTCACCAGGAGCCGGAGGGCAAGCTGGCACCCAACTGGGAAGTACCGTACCGGGTGACAGAAGCCCACCCGGGCGGGAGTTATGTGCTAGAAGATTCAACGGGGAAGGGAGTCCCCCGAAGATGGAACATAGCAAACCTCAGACGGTTTTATGGTTAGTCTCTGGCACTAGATGCCTAGATAGAGTAGCCTCTGGTACTAGATGCCTAGGTAGGATAGCCACTGGCACTAGATGCCTAGGTAGAAATCGCTCCGGGCTTTAGATGCCCGAGAGTAAAGCCCCGAGGTCGGATGACCGAGGGGTAGGTAGGAGGACCCTCTAGTGCTAGACGCCTATGGAATTTTTGTAAAATGGGCATGCCCTTTGGTCGATTTAAATGAAAACTATGAACGCGTGTATTATAAGCTTATGAAAACTGTTATAAAATGAAAATGCTTATGCACAAAGCAGATACAAAAATCGAAAGTCAGAATTAAAAGATAACTATCTACAGGTCAGGGCCGCTACAGGCACAAAAGAGTTACATAGTAGGAAGTTATTCTATTCCAGGGCCCGGGAGGTAGACGCCTCGCCGGGAGGAATTCTCTTGGTCTCGTGCCGACTCCTTTGGACAGCCAACTCTAGCATCCGTTGCTCCTCATCCGGGTTCTGAGGAGCGTTCGGATTTTCATCAGGCGTACCCTCTGGCTCCATTACCGGGTCAGGTGTACGGACAAGAACCCTGTTGGTAGCAGCAGGACTCCCAATACGGACTGGAGTTTTCCGCGGAGCTCTTCGTCTAGTCTGGGCATCTTCGGAACCTACTACCTTCTTTTTTCGTTTTTTGTCATTTCGAGTCTGGCGCGAATCACCACGAGGCGGGGAGTCAGTTCGCTGAGTAGAACCGGAAGTTCTTCCCTGAGTAGGGTATCGGGCGCGGAATCTGGCGGCGACCGTCCGGAGCCTGGCCAAACGCCGCTCAGAAGCTTCCAAGTCTAGGAGTTGAGGGGCGTGCTCATAACGTTCATAGGCCAGGTCGATGTCTTCAGGAGGGGGATGTGCGATAAGGACTCGGGAAGGATTTTTTAACTCAGAATGTTCTTCTTCCAGTCCTTAGCCGCTTGATAAGCAGCCGCCCAGTTGCCGGACGACCGTTCGGAACTTTCCATCCAGGCAATGAGATCATTGACTGCCCGAGAAACGTCGGTCAGCACAGGGATGTCGACCTCCCCCTGGCGGAGACCCAGCAGATGATAAGAAAGGTGGACTATTACTAGCTGCTGCAGAGTCCGATTCCTCGTGGCCAACCTCTCGCTCTCGGTTTCCAGTGTGGTAACCTGCCTACGGAGCTCGGTCTGGTTCTGCATCCGCATGCATTTGTTATAGTATAGGATGACGCCGTGCCATACCTCGTCCAGCTCCTTCTGGATCCTGACTTGAAAGTTGTGATGTTGGGCTTCCTATTCCGACATAATCACGTCGAACTCCAAAACTCGGTCGATGCTTTCGAAGGCCAGCCTGTAACATTTCGGCAAAGACCCGAAATCCTCCTGAATTTGGAGGAGGAAAGTGAGCAAGCAATCGGCATCAGGGAACTCCGATATAAGGGGACCGAGCCCTCCCTCAAATAACAATTCCATCAGCCCCGGACAGCCGGAACTGGTTGGCCTCGGGGAAGGAGCCGGGAAAGAAGGGTTAAGAGGTAGCCCTTAATCATGATAAAATCAGAGTTTAGATGCAAGCAGGAAAAGGGAGAAGAAAAAACAAAAAAAAGGAGATCAACTAAAAAGAGGCGAATAGCGAGTAGAAAAAGAAAGTTGTTTATTAATAAATCAGAGAACCGGGCAGCAGGATACAAGAAAAGCAAAAACAGAAAGGGGAATAGCCTAACGAACATTGTTGGAGCCTCCTTTCCCCCCGTCATCGTCACTGTTGTCTGCCTCGTATTCATCTTCCGAACCGAACACCAGTTCTGGGGATTGGACTGGTTCAGCACCGGCGTTAGCAACAACACCAGGATCGGGAGATGGAGAGCCGCTAGCTTAAACATCCTTCGGATCAAATAGGCCCCGGTAGAAGTCATATATTGTGCAATACGGGGTGAAATTATCGTCCTCTGGAAGGTCTGATCCAGAGGAAGGAGCAGGCGGTAGAGTCCCGAGCAGCCGAACTACGTCCGATGACCAGTTCCGGATGTCTTCGGTAGACATGCGATTCTTCTGCAGAGCTTCCCAAAGCGCAGGAGAAAAGCCTCTCATCCTCCCCTTCTGAAGAACCTCCAGCAAGTGAAGTTGCTGAACTTCAGAGTTGGGATTAAACCATTGCTTCTTGAAGGAAGCACGGATTGAAGGAGGGAACCAACCTCGGATCTCCATGTAGGTGTTGTGGCATTGGTGCGAGCTCACAGCCAGATTGAGTTCGGTTAGGCGACGAGACAGGGTCCCGCTTGCCAGGACTTTGTCCACAACGGCCTCGGCAAAGTTCAGCCGGTCTTGGTAACCTGACTCCCGGGCCTCGGCCAGCTCCTCCTCCAAGCGACTTATCCTCTCCTGAAGTTTAGGCGACCCCTCCCTCTCAGCCCTGATCTCCTCATCCTTCCTCTCTAACTGACGAGAAAAGAAGGATGAGAGGGCAGTTTGAAACTCCAAGGAGTTGGCGAACTCAGAGCTTAGTAGTAGGACCTGCGAGAGAAGATGGAAATATTTTTTAACAAACAAAAAATATGTGTATAAAAAAAGAGGGACAGGGAAAGGGAATAATAGCCACCTGTTGATTAGAAGAGGTAACAGGATGATCACTGGCAGCGGTCGGCGTCAGAGTCAGAGACCCCCTGTCTCGTGGCTTTTTAGCGTCCTTACTGGGGACCTCCCCAGACGTCCGCTTGTTTGAGTATGCAGGAGGGATGGGGATGAAAGGAGGAGACAAGGTGGTATACTTGGCAGCAGGAGACCTTGTATCTGACGATGACGTGGGACGGAAAACAAACCTTCCACGACCGGAAGACCCAACATCGCGGTTAATATCTGGCGGTGCTCCCGAGGAGGGTACAACAGGTTCGAGAAGAGGCCGGAACCCGAGAGGGTTCATTTGGGCATTCCGAAGAGCTAAATCAGAGGGATAGCAGGAGTCGCCCCTGGAATGCCCTCGTGGACCGGAGAGTCGACCTCCACCACTTCGGGGATCCGGTTGTCGAGTTCTTTATGCTCAGACTGCAAAGGCTTGGCAGTCGGAGGAGTAGGAGCGACAGAAATTGGCGGAGTACTAACCATCGGATTTTTTTGTTTCCGACCGCCGGGCTTGCCATTGGTTGATTCGGCCGTTTCAGTCCCGACCTTCTTTGCTTTCTTCTTTTCTGGGACGGGGGCAGCAGGATCGTTGGCAACAGTAGGAGCTAAGAAAACAAAGATTAAGAAAGAAAATCGCAATAGTAGAATAAACACAAAGACAAGACAGGGAACCGGATCCGAACCTTGCAAAGGCCAGGTCATGGCCCACCGGCTAACCCGGAAAACATCAGCCGGGTATATCTCGGTAGGGAAGAGGTAGATAGAGTTGTTAGCTAACCAGTACTGTTCCAAGTTCAGGGGCTGGGAGGACAGGAGGGTATGGTTCGCCCGGTGCTTGTCCGGAAGGAAGGCCTCCCTGGCATCCGGGACTATCTGGTTGTTCCACCCGGGACCTGCATACAGCTCCGGGTTCACCTTGGTATACCCTTTCTGCTGCCAGTTCTTGGTTGAATCTTTCTTCCCCACTATAAAGTCATGAACACCAGGCCGAGCCTGGACAAAGCATATCTCCTCTTTGCCAGGACACTTGATCAGGAGATAGAAGGACTTCCAGAGGTTGAAGCAAGGAACGATCTTGAACCTTGCACATTGAACCAGGAAACCCATCATTACCGCTACGGCGTTAGGATGGACCTGGGCGGGAGAAACCTTGTACACTTCCATAAATCTGGAGTACAGACGAGGCACAGGCAAGCTCAGACCCCACATGAAGTGGATCTGAGGGATGCACATGACGTCTTTGATTGACTCATCCGGAGAGACCGCCACGAGCTGGGCGTCGACCGGCAAGGGAATACCCATGCCACTGAGGCACTTCTTAGTCCAATCATCAGCCGATAGGGAGTGCGCGCGGGCACTGTCCAAGACCCTCTGCTCTGCATTCTTGGACCTTCGTAACTTTGGTCCAGAAGGGTTTACGGATCGAGACAAGTACACGGGCCTGAGGGGAGAAGGTGGCCTCTAGGCCGCTGGAGGGAGAGGAGAGTTCTCGCGCGATGTGCTGACGAGAATATAGGAAATTGGAGACGGGGGCTGGGCGCCGGTGTTGACATTGGCATTCGCGTCGGCAGAGGCCATAGTTGACGGTGGAAGGAAAATCTGAGAGGAAGATCTGAGATTTGAAAGCGAAAGGAATATCTGAGATTTGAAAGCGAAGGGGGAAAAAAGGAAAGATTTGAAAGTAACACGAAAACAGAGCGGTTATATATAGAAGAAAAGAGGAGAAAAAGGTGAATAAAAGCAATGATTACTGCTTCCGCCCTCGAGAAACGAGAAAGGAGCGCAGGCGTTAATAAATGGTGCTCGAAAATCGCGGCCACGTGCCACTTTTATCGGGCAGGATAGAATTCAGAAAGCCACCCCTTCCGCCCTCGGACAAGCGAGGTTTCCTTCCTCGGCCGAAAGGACCGGCTTCCGGGGGGCTAGTGGTGATACCAGGCCCAGGCCTAACTACCCTGCAGTAGTTCGGGCTCGGCCCATGATGAGGTAAGCTAATATGGAGGCATCCGGGATAGTACAACTGGGATAAGGACAGGAACACTAGACACCATAGAAAGCATGGACCACATTAGGAGCATGTATCACTATATAAATAGTGTCCCTCAGCACTATTTCAAGTAAGTATTCTCTCATTATTCTAGTGATTACCCCTTTTCTCTCCCGGATCCATCTTTCATCATCACGCCGGAGGGTCTACCCTCGGGTACCTCCCGGGGCTCTGTCTTGCAGGGCTAGGTCGTTGGATCGGGGATCAGGGGACTACTCGGACTGACCAGGCGGGCAGCATCACATAATCCTCCACAAAGTGAGAAACAACAACATCAAAAGGCTTATCTTCCCCAGCAATTTCTGGTGCCATTGAAAGGTGAAGTGATAATATTTGCTCTGTAGAGAGAGGATGAAGCTAAAGCTAATCGGGTCACTACTATGAAAAGGACCGTATCTACCCAATTTATCAGTAGCTTCATTAAGTTTGGTTTACTACTTTAATTTATCAGTAATTTAGAAGAAAAAATAGTTTAATGAAATTTAGTATATCAAATTACACTTATTCTAGTTTCTAGCACTTAAACTTTTAATTTGATTTTTTAATTTTTTAAATTCAAATTAGTCTGATTTAACGATAAATAAGAACAGTGTAACGTAGTTGAATTTTGATGCAGGTTTATCCCGCATTTGTTGTGATTTGGTGGGAATCGATCTAGAGTTAATTATATGAAAATGTCAACATCATGCATAATTTCGAAGACCCTCCAGATTAGAAATGGATGTCAATTGGTTGTTATTATGTTGAAATGTTATTGAGAAGTTGTAAAAATAATTATTAGAAAATTTCATTGGTTGACTATCGATAAAATAGGACAAAACATTTGTAGCGTTGAATCTCTTTAACAAGAGTAGTTTAGGTTGGATTTCATAGTTGTCTACAACTTAAGATTTTAACAACTGACTTTTAGCTTGGAGAAAAGAGTGGAAAAAAATTTAACACTTGTTTATGGCCATTTTAACCTCTCAAAAATTATAGAGCTCAGAACTTACAGCACCATAGAGTTGGTGAAGATAAGTTTGTTTTTCAGCAATAAATTCAGTAAGTGTGCAATAGATAGTGATGCACATAACGTGAGTTGGTAAATGATCTTGAATATGACCCATACCAGACCAATTAGAATACCATAAATTGCATGTTCATTTACCACGAATCACCTCAAAGTGATGCTCCCCAGTCCTGGCCCTAATGGTAAGCAAGTTATGCTACCACTTGAGGCCTCCAAATTGGCAAAAAAAAATAGGGCCTCATAATTTAGTATTTATGGTATATATTTTTATTAATAAATTAAAATTAAAATTTTGAAAGTTATAGTAAAAGTTGTGCACACCGAAATATGAGCCTTTTTATGACACTCAACCTATATATTTATTTTATACATATATGTTCCTCATTAGTATATATTTTGAAAATGTTCGTGTTTTTTTGCGGATTACATTTATATATTGCTTGCAGCTTGCTTTTCACAAGCCGAGTATAATGGCCCATGTAGTTCTAGTTTTGAAAGGGGAGAAAAGTCATAAAATACTTTGCATGCAAATTGCAGGTTCAATTTATCATCAGCAACTGTAAGCTTATTTCACATTGGTTTTACCAGACTTACTTAGCTTTTGAATGTATCGACTTCAGTTCATGCAAAGCCAATTTTATGGTAATGAAATAAATGTCCATTTTCTTTATGAATCAAGACTATATTTCTTCAGCGGGGGCTTATAACATAGTGGAATCTAAAGAGCAATATGTGTTCTAAAAAGGGGGTTGCACTGTTAGGTTTGTGTGCTATCATATGATTGAGGGTTGCTATTTGCAGACCTTCATTTACTCATTGCAGCCTCAAAAATATTGTAAATTGTCACAAATGCCAATCTTAGTATTTATGTCCTCAACTAGCCACCTATACTCCTATATTTTTCAATTATAAAAAATTTACCCCAACATTTACTTTTCACCTACAAACGCGTTTCATCCTCCTCGCCTCCTCTAAAGTTGATGAATACATGTCCATTCAAAATTCATACAATATTTTATTCTTGTTCTTAAGTTAGATTACATGGGATCCGGACACAATCATATTGCGTTTAGTTTCAAAGACTAAATAACAGAAAATGTGTCCACTTTCGCAATGGGACGCATTTTAATTGTGGCCGCCTTTGCAATGGGATGCATTTTATATGCGTCCGATTTGAGTGACGGACACAATATATGTGCGTCCACATTGGAATTAAGATGAATTAATTTTGCACCCTCCTTCACAACGAGACGTAATATTTTTGTATTGTTGTTAGTTATCATGATCAATGCACAAATTAAAAATGGCAGATGCCACAGAAATACTGATAGACATATGCCTCATTCTCATGATCAATGCACATATTGAAAATGGCAGATGCCACAAAATATTGATAGAAATATGTCTCATTCTCATGATCAATGCAAAGATTGAAAATGGAAGATGACAGAAAAACGGTTATAGACATATGCCTCATTCTCATGATCAATGCACAGAGCTAAGATAATTAAATTGTAAAAACTGAAGCACAAACACAAGCAAGAGTCTAAACGCTATTAATTCTTCATACATGTCAAATCATGTCCATAAAATGCAAACGCAAACATCTTAATACATAAACCAAACTTTCTTAAGTGTTCAATCTAGGAAAATGACGATGAGCCTTGGCAATATTCAATCATCTTCTATCGTCTTCATGCTCACACTCGCCTTCGAAGCTTCCATATTAGGGCCTATCAAAAAAATTACAGGGTAAGAGAAAGTTCTACAGAAAAGAAAACATCAAACAGCTCACAAAATGTATACGGGTACAAATCAGAAACATGTTGTTACAATTTTTAGTTGCATTTAAGCATTTCTTGGAGGTATATGAGATCTACATGAAATTACTTCATCATTTAAGCCCAGGTCACTCATAAACTAAGCAGAATGCTCTTCTTTAAGAAGAGCAAATAATGATGGAAAAGAAAAATACAAACACATTACATGGCAAGAAAAAAGAACTTACTTAGTTTTGTGCTTCCTCGCCGGCTTCTTGGCAGGGGCAGCCACGTTGCTTGAGGGAGGCTCTTTGATTGAGGGAGACTCGTTGGTCGAGGGAGCCTTCTTGCTCTTCTTTGCCTTGATGCACCTAGCCCCAACACTCATAATGTATTTACTCAGCCCCACCTTCCTCATTATTGCAGAACGAGTCTTCTCCCAGCTAAATGCTTGGAAGCATTGGTGACTTCAACTTCGGCCTATTTTCGCCCAATTTCAGTCACCACAAGATTTAGATTATACCCATGAGTTTTGACAGCTCGGTGTCACACATATAAATCCACAGCTTCCATGAACTGAACGACTTGAGCCTCTTTCTCTAACTCGTCAACAATGGACTGAGGGATGAGGGGGCTTGGAATTCGACTGATTTGGGTTTGGAGGGTGGTGTGATGACCTTACCAACATCCTTGTTAGTGACATATTTTCACATCTCCAAAAACATATCGGTGAATGGAAAATCAGTGAATTCCATTTCTATAACCAATTCACCAGTTCTGTTCTTGATAGCTTTAGTCCGTTTACCTTTTGCCACCCTAGTCATAGAGTTCTTAATTTCATAAAAAAAAAAAGGTCAGGCCTCTCCGGTTCAGATATTTTGAAAGCTTGCCTAAACTTATCAATGCGCTTGTTCATGAGGTGGAGGTGGAGGAGGTAGGGGTATCTTGAAAATTGGGGCTATGGTTGATGGGGGAGTTGTGGGGTATATGTGAGTCCATGAATAGTTTGTAAATATTACTTGAGTTGTGTTTATGATTGTGGTAGTGTTTTTGGGGATGTGTTTGGGTATCATGTTTGATGAGATAGAATTTGATTTTATATTACTTAAGGTGGAAAAGAAACATGTTATTTGTGTTTAGGTAGTGGGCGAATATTTGATTTACCTATGAGGGTTCTTGACCCTTCCCTCCACATCCTCACCACATGTACACGATACAAGCTTTTTAATTTGTTGCCATTCGGTTCGAATGTGATTGTTCAAAATAATCTTCACTCACACTCTCTTTATTTGTCCCCATGTTCAATCTCCTTCACCAGACTCTTCTGTTTCAGCTGCCACCTGGCCACCTTGAATAGTTTGCCGTCTGTTTTTCCTAATTTAATCATCTATTTCTTCCGCAACCATCACCCATTATCGTCATTCGTTCACTCTTGGTCTTTGAAGTCAAGTTTAATGATGGCGGTTAATTTACGTGAAATCGTCTCGCACTGAGATACGTTACCGGGAAATAGATGTCGACGAATCCCAAATCGACGCTAACAACGTGCTTCTACACTTCCAGTGGTGTGTGAGAAGTTAGTGTATGAAGAAAAGATGGCGAAACTCTAGAAAAGGCCGGAAAAGTTTATGAAAAAGGCAGAAGTGATGACATCAAATATGGGAGAGAGGGGTGTAAATCAGTAGCTAGTTATATTATTTTCAGGCATGTATTATATATATGTCCGTGATATCCATGTCACTCTCTTTTTGAGACTTTTGACATAACTTTCGCTCTCTACAAGAAATTAGACATTATTTGTAATTGGCTCTTAATCTGTCTTCTCATAGTGTTGATGCAAACACTGTATTATGTTTATTTTAAGGATTGAATATTTGTTTGTTTGTTTGTTTTTTAAATTAAGTGAACTTAATGGAGTTTAACAAAATAAAGTTGAATTGAATTCTATCTAGGTGAATTAAATTTAATTTAAAGTTTTTTATTTTTTCATGAAAAATATTTACTAAATTTATGAAAAATGTTTTCATAAAAGAATCAGACGGGATTTAAATGATTTTTCTTGGGGGTCCACTTGAATTATTACTCAAAATTTTAAAAAAAAAATTATTTTCAATTATAATTAGAGTAAACTTAGTGAAACTCAAACAAAACTAACTAAATTCTATTTAAATTGAACTGAAATTTTAGCTACAAGGGGTATAAGTGTGGAAGAAAGAAGAGATTGTGACGAACAGTATGTATAATGTTCATCACCAAGGATTCAATATAATTAAAGATTTCCAAAGAAAACATCAGTGTAAGTTTTTGATATGAATGTAATTACAATATAAATGAGAATTGATATTTACAAATTCCACAATTATTTGCGTGAAAGTTGATTGTCATGTTATAATTAATGTTTAATATAAATTTACGTCTCTCATATGTAAACCTCACTTTACAGCGTCAAGATAACATGGATGTGGTTATCATCCATCAACATTGTCAAATAAACGCCTATATTGTGAAGCCCATAGCAAGGATGTTGTTCATCCACGTCATAAATTACTTTTAATTTTTCTCTTTACTTCACAATTTTAATTACTATCGAAGTCCATAAGTTTTTGAAATAAATTATTTTAACACTCATTTGAGTGTCACTTGATTATTAAAATATTGAAACTTAAAATTGGTTTTACTAATAAAATGACAAATATTAAATTAAATTAAATATATTCTTCTCCATTAATAGTTTTTGAATTATGTTACATATCAAAATACATAATAATATTTAAACAAGACAGTTGCAGGGTTGAACTGCAGAAATTGACATTTGACAACGATTTAATTTCTCAAAGAATATTTGGTAATCTATCTTAATTTAATCACAAGTGATATTTTTCATTACCCTAACGATTCTTTACATATTTACCCAAGCGTAATGCAAGCAATGACTGTAAACGCTTCCCGCCGTATTTTGAAATTTCGGTCCTTCACAAAGATAAACCTTAGTAAAAGGATCCTAACAAGAATCCTCCCGCGACACTAAAAGGATATCCCAACTTGTGGAAGATCACAAACTGGATGAAGCCCTGCAAGTGTTCGTCTCATGGAATTCCATGTTTACGCTGTGGAGATATGAACATGGGTATGAAAACTCCCGATTTTTTATAAAAGAATTTATACGTTTTAATTTATATTGTGTATCTTTTAGTTTGAGAGAAAATTTCTTTAAACTTCCAATTTTTCATAAATATCTTTATACGTTTTAACTAAAGTGCACCTTTTAATTTGAACTGTATATTTTATTACTTAATTTTTTTTAATTTTTTACATAAAATTTCTTCTCGCATTAAAACATATTTTATTCCTAAAGGGAACTAGAAGAGTTATTGCTCCGGTCAATAAATGAATTAATAAAAAACATTTAAAAGGATGAAACTACGTAGTCTTAACTAAAACCACCACGTAACCACCGAAAGATCACCATATTCCGGCGCTTACAATTTTCCGATATTTCTTTTTGGATTCGTTAAATTTAATTCTTTTAATAATATTCCGTCTTCCATATTAACACCAATTACACACACAAATACAACTCATATAATATTTTATACTACCATATGAAAAAAATCTTATAATATTCCGGTATGTTTTTATTATTAATTTGTGTAAATTAATAAATATATTTAAGCTCATAAGCAGTTAATTGCTTATGTGTGATTTTCGTCTAGGATTCTGTTTTGGTTTTTATGATTGAATGGTGCTGCTCGCCTGGGTCTCAATTGGATCGTGTTTTAATTGAAAATTACTGTTCATTCATGTTTTTAGTGCAGTAATTCGATCGTGCTCTGTAGTTCTACATATTTAGGTCAAATGCTAGAACACAAGTAATGCATGAACGGTGGCTCTGATCTTGCTCAGTTAACTTCTCCATGCCTCTTCTGTCATTAGGATATCTCAAATGCCTCTTCTGGTTTAGCTCAGTTAAGGGTTTTGAACCTCTATTACAGCTTTGGAGATTGGGAACTGAATCATCTCGAGGGCGAGGATAAGGCGGCTAGGTTAAGTGATCTCGAAAACCTGCCCCGTCTCACTTGTTTGGGGATCACACTAGCCAATTTATCTGCCCTTCAAAGTATTTCTGGTAGCATAAGTTTGCGCCGCTGTGTAAAATACTTATATATTCGGGAGTGTGAAGGACTATACAACTTTAAGTTATCACACAGGACAGGAGATGGTGCGAGGCTAAGGCGTCTCACCCTTAATAACTGTTCTGACTTCAAGTATTTGGCTATAATCGACGGGGCTGAGGATAACTGGCTCCCGAACCTGGAGATTCTTGCTATGCATAATTTGTCCAGATTATTGGTATGTACTGTGTTGATGAATCGAGGAGAGTGAATTTGATTTGATCGAGGGAGATTTGAATAATGGGGCTGTTTCGATCCATATCTTGCTCCTGCTGCACCCTACCAGAACGATTATGAAGAAGATGCAACGGTGGAACGTGGAAGAAGAGGAGCAGTACGTACGGTTGAGGAGGCGGTAGCGAGCCGCTGTGCTACGCTCAAGGGTGCATGATCCAATAAGGCTGGTTTGGTATTATAATAAGATCATCTATATATATACATATACATATATATATATATATATATTCATATCTGTGAATGTATTACATTATTTTTCAGGTAAAACGTGACCCATACGAGGATTGCATTCGATAAGGGCTGTTTGGATACTTGTTTTGAGTTGTATTACGACACGATCGATTCGGTGAAGCAAGCGATGAGGTCTTACAACTCAGGGCGGTACGAGGATGCCAATATCGAGATGAGCTCGGTTTTGGATGCTACAACGACATGCGTAGACGGTTTCAGCGAGAAGAAAGGCAAGGTTTCTCCACTGACGAAGAGGAACAACGACACATTTCAGCTATCTGCTATATCGCTCACTCTGATGCATTTTGTTCATGGAGGATGGTATTGATATCAGACACTTAATTGCAATTGCATGATGATGTTTAAAGCTATCCGTTTTATTAAACCTTTCAGCGAAAATGAGGTTTTGGATATGTAGGTTTTGAAACAAATGACATGAGGGCATCATCTGTTTCGGTGTTTTGTACATATTTTTTTAACTCCCTTTAATTTAACACATGTAGTACTTCTGTTGTTGCTTTTATTCACATGATGCTTCAAGCCGGTAGGGAGAGACTATGTTGTTCCCTGAAAATATAATATCTGGAATTTAAATTAAAGGTATAATTTCTCATTCTCTGTAAATATACACACACACACACATTCAAAATATTTCTCTAAAATAGATATTGATATAGTAATCAAAATATTTATCTATGATCGATTAAATAGTTTCTAAATAGGTAGAATTATATCATGCATAGTATGGTGAAAGATATTTACTATATACAGAATATATTAAAAAAACAATTTCTGAAATATTATACTTTATATTCTAGCTATGAGCAAACATTTATTTAAATAATATTATCTTTATATGTGGATATATTTAAATATTTGGAAATTAAATATTTTTTAACTTCAAACTTTTTACTGTATTTGAGGGAGATTTTAAAATATTGTTGCCATACATAATCAATTTCATTATTTACTACCTTTTAATTAATGTGACAATTATTATCTAATTGTTAAAAAAAATATCTATCAAATTTTTTGTGTAAAGATAATCTATTAAAATTTATGTTTGAGTTTTTGTAATTATAAACCAAAATACTATATTAAATTAGACAATAACAGTCATCTGAATGATTCTAATATACTCCTTATCAGGCACCAATAAGATAATGACACGTGTACAATTGTAATGTTTTAATTGGTTAAAATATTTTTAAGTAAATTTCTAAAACCCTAACATAGAATACCTAAACCCGTCTGGATAATGATTGAATACGTGGCCATAAATTAGTTAAAACTGATGTGTCGCTATTTAATTGATGTCTGATATTACTTATATCAGGATGATCATGATATATATTAAATTAATCAAATTATTCCAAACTTACCCATCTGCATCTTCATAAAACTGTTCAAAATATACATTTACAGTTTATACAAGTGATTATATACAATTACTCAAAATAGGTTTCTTATAGGAAGCAAAGAATATTTATTTACATAAGTGAAGTACACCGTATCGAGGGATTTATTTTCATATGCAATTTATAAAAAATTTCCAATTCTTCATTAGAAGATTGTTAAAATATGAGATACTACTATTCAATATAGAAAATTTCACTGATTATGATATAATAATATTTATATAATAATGTATTATTCTTACTTGGTATATGAGATATTTTCATGGATTATTTTTATTTCAGTTAAGTTCATGCAGTTCAGTTCAGTTCACTTTAGTTCATTTCAGTACAATTCAATAGATTAATTATTGTGCTAATATTTTTATATTTCTACCATGTAGAATGATTTTTAAAAATATTTATAATGATTTAAGGTCAGTTCAATTCAATTAAGTTCATTACCTTTTTTTAGTTCAGTTCAATTTATTTTGGGGTATTATACATGCAGGTCCAATTTACTAATGCAGGTCTGAAAAAGACAATATTACCCTCCACTATTTCACATGTCTGGACCTGCACTAGCACAATTCAGGGGCAAAATAATGTCTTTTTCAGACCTGCATTAGTAAATTGGACCTGCATGTATAATTTCCGTTTATTTTTAGTTCAATTCAGTTCAATTAATTTCATTACATTTTTTTCAGTTCAATGTAGCTCAGTCAAATATATTGTCATGGTCACCTTAAATAATGTGTGTTAGATAAATATTTAGATTTAATCAGTTAGTAAAATTAGTAAACATAAGAAGATGACGTGTCATTTTGTGGTGAAACGAAAACAAATTCTATAATTCTAAGAAAAAGACACGAAGCATCAATCTGTTTTAAATATATCTATACATTGATACCAAATCATGCACAAGTTACTATTTATTTAGTCAAAATTATTTATTTTCAACGTTTAAATTTAATTTGCATTATCTATCAAATATTATCACATCATATCTTGTTGCTTTCATTCTAATATTTATTTTCATAATATCAAACACTTCATCATACAAATTTGCTTAAATAAATATATATTAATTGGTAAAAATAGTTTTGAACAAATTGAAAAAATCAGACAACTTTGGTTTGGACAGAATAGCATTACAATATTATTGAAATTGCCTCTAACACACCCCGCGTGTCATGCTAGTACATGTTTAATAAAAATTGATTAATATTTTCACACAAAATTGTATCATTTGAATTTAAATATATAGTGGTAGTTTCATAACATTTAGAAAAGTTGGACTTTCAAGAGAGTTTGCGCCTTAATTTGAACGGTGAATTCTATTACTTTTTAAATTTTTATATAAACTTTTTTGAATTTTTTCATTAAAACATATTTTACTATATATTTAATTTAATATAATTAATACTTTAACACAAAAATATATCTTTTGAATTTAAATATATGTTCATAAAATTTAGAAAAATTGATTTTTCAAAAGAATCTGCATATACAAATATTTATTATACACATTATCTACATAAATTTTAGAAAAGATAACGAAGATCGATCAGACTTGGGATTATCCTCTAAAGAGTTCATCTCGTGTTTTTATTCTTCTAACTTATTTTAAGAAACGTCTACTTCAAACCTATTCTCCCCTACTTATATCTTTAGAAAAATCATTTTAATACAATTCAGTTTAATTTTTTGATGAATTTCAAATTAAACCCCTGTCCAGTTCAACTTATTTCGTGTTGTTCTGTACTGATGAGAGTTGTGCTGTGCAGATGAGTGCTGAGCTGTGCTAATGAGTGTTGTGTTGTGCTGATCTTGTGCTGAATAGTGCTGAAATTTTTGAATAGTGTTCATTTGAGCTGGAAAAAAATAATGTTTTTTACTTAAGAAATTAAAACTATACTTAATTAATACTATTTTTGCAAAACATAAAAATAGTGTCAATTAGAGCTTAAATGCACTGAACTGAACAGTGTTGTGCTGATGAGTGCTGATCAGTGCTGACGAGTGTTGTGTTGTACTGATCAGTGATGTGTTGTGCTGAAATATGGTGCAATAAGTTGAACTAGACATACGCTAACTAGACATACCGTTAATATTGTTATGGTGTGGGGTGCCCCTTGTAAATAAGAAGTACTTAAATTGAAATATAATCAAATCCAAATCAAGAAACACATTTTCTTCCCTACCCAAAATTCTCTCAACAATCCTTATTTTTCTCAAGAGTCCATACATGCTGATTTTTCATATTTATCTCAAGCATTATCCAATTACGAATCATCATGATGAAATTAATAGTTTACACATCACTCTTCCTTATGCAATTTCTTTCACTAAATTTTGCATGATTTTATTCTTGGTTAATTTAAATTTATTTTATTCATCATGTAATTTGGTCAAATGATTTCTTCCAACTTCACATATGAATTCCTTACTTTTTCTCAAAAATGCACACACATTACTGTTACAATACACAATGAAACGGACACTTTATTTTTTATTAAATGATAAACAGAAATTTCAAAATTGTTTAAATTTTCTAATATTTCGCTTGAATAAGAAGAAAGAGAGAGAAGGGTGCATTTAAATTAGGGCATAGATTCCATAGGATGATAGGACTCTACCATCTAATAATCTATACACACATACATAAGATTTTATACAAGCCCCGATAATTGCAAAGTCAGAACTTTCCGTCGGAGAAACAATGGATCCATACTCGAATTATTATTACTACGGCGGTTATACTTACCCTCTGCCGGAATATCCATACTCTTATTACAGTCCTTATTACTATCCGTCGGCTTCATCGTATGGTACGATGCCGTTTTCGAACGTGCAGTGGTATGTAGACTGGAAGGACATGGCACCTGGCCTGAGCAAGGATTGGTGGCAGTTTCCCACGGTGGCGCCGCCTGGTCCGTCTCTGCCGCCACCGCCAGAAACGGCGCCGTGGGCGCAGCCACACGTAGGCTGGAAGGAGACTCCGAATTCATATGCATACATGTTAGACGCTCCCGGGGTGAGGAAGGAGGAGATTATGCGGGTGGAGAGCTACAGAGTGTTGCAGATTTGGTGGGACCAGCCGAGGGTCTGCAGCTGCGGCGACACCTGGCATGATAAGTGGCGCGTTGTGGAGAGGTACACCGGCAGATTCTTGCGGCTGATACATCTCCCCGGAGACGCCGATGAGAATGAGATTTCCCTCGCTGTTGAGAATGGAGTTCTCATCGTCACTGTGCCGAAGAAGTCGGCGGCTGCTTCTAAACAGCCGGAAAAGAAGCCGGTGGCGGCGACTTGTGCAGTTAAACAAGCGGAAGAGGAGCCGGTGACGACTGTGGCTAAAGAGGCTTCCGATGACGAAGACGACTTTGTGATGGTGTGATTGATCTTAGCTAGTTGGAATGGGTTTATGACAAATAATTATGAACTTAAAGCTTCATCATTTGATTTTTTTTAATCTAGTGTTCATTTGTTAATGATTCTATTATGTTCCATTACAGATATGAATTTGTACGTTTAACATGATAATAATAATATTACCATTCTTCAATTTTGATGAGATGAAATTCAAGTGGATTTGGCAATATTTTTTAATATTTTTCATTTTGTTTAACCACAAATAATTTGGGGGAGAATCGACCTTAATTTAACATGTGTCATAATTCCATGTCTTTTTCCTTTGGTAGTATGATGATGCTCTAAAATAGTAATTTCTTAAAGAAATATTTGGTTTTTTAAATAATATAATCACAAGTGATATTTTTTCATCACCCTAACGATTTATACATATTTACCCAATCGTATACTCCTATTACAAGCAATGATTGTAAACGCTTCCCGCCGTATTTTGAAATTTCGGTCCTTGACAATGATCAACCTTTGTCATTTTCACTCTTGCAAGAATTCTCCCGACGTTTATCAATACACTAAAAGGATATCCCAACTTGTGGAAGGTCACAAACTTGATGAAGCCCTGCAAGTGTTTGATAAAATGCCTGTGAAAGACATTGTCGCATGGAATTCCATGTTGAAGGGGTGCTTATGCTGTGAAGATATGAACATGGGTCTGAAGCTTTTTGATCAAATGCCCGAGAGGAATGTAATTACCTGGACTACTTTAGTAAACGGGCTGTTAAGATATGGAAGAGTTGAGGAAGCAGAGAGGCTGTTTTGGGAGATGCCACAGAGGGATACAGCAGCTTGGAATGCAATGGTTAATGGGTATTTTGAGAACGGAAGAGTGGAGGATGCGATGAATCTGTTCGCGATGATGCCTTCACGAAATGTTATATCTTGGACGAGTATGATCAGCGGGCTTGATCAGCATGGGAGGAGTGATGAGGCTAGGTCAATTTTTTTGGAGATGTTGAGGTTTGGAGTTTTACCTACTCCCAGTAGCTATTCTAGTGTGATCACAGCTTGTGCGAAGGTGCTGGACTTAGCGCTAGGCGTACAGATTCACGGGCATGTGATGAAGCTAGGTGGTGTTTTTGATGTTTATGTGACTGCCTCACTTATCACCTTCTACGCTAACTGCAAGCGAATGGAAGATTCTTGCAAAGTTTTTCACGATAGGCTGCACATGAATGTTGCTGTGTGGACATCTCTTATGACAGGCTATGGTTTGAACAATAAACATGAAGAGGCCTTTGGTGTTATGAGGGACATGTTTAGAAATGGGATTCTTCCCAACCAATCTTCCTTTACTAGTGCTCTGAATTCTTGCTCTGAGATGGAGGACATTGATCTTGGAAAAGAAATACAAGGTGCTGCTATCAAGCTTGGATTGGACACCGATGCTTTCGTGGGGAACTCTCTCGTTGTGCTGTATTCTGGATGTGGTAGCTTCAATGATGGACTGGGTATATTCAACGGGATGTCTAACAAGAACATCGTATCTTGGAACTCTGCCATTGTTGGATGTGCTCAACATGGTTATGGCAAGTGGGCTCTGACCCTTTTCCGTAGATTGTTAGATGCTGGAATCCAACCGGATGATATTACATATACTGGTTTGCTTTCTGCGTGTAGTCATTCTGGCATGCTTGAGAAAGGGAGGCGTATATTTAGGCATCTGCAAAAAAGCAAACCAGCAGAAGTGAAGCTTGAGCACTACGCATGTATGCTGGATATACTCTGTCGCAGTGGAGATCTGGAAGAGGCGGAGAAACTGATCAGAAACATGCCCATGAGAGCAAATCTGTCAATGTGGCTCTGCCTTTTAAATGGTTGCAGGAAGCATTCTAATTTTGAGATAGCAGAAACAGCTGCAAATGAAACCTTAAACATAGATCCTCAGTGTAGTTCTGCTCATATATTGCTGTCGAATATGCATGCCATTGCTGGAAGATGGAATGATGTTGCAAGAATTCGATTACAGATGAAAAAGAGTGGGACCGTGAAACCACCAGGAATCAGTTGGGTGACTCAAAGAGGAGTGAGGCACGAATTTGTTTCAGGAAGTAGATCCCACCCTCTGAGCAGCAAAATATACCAAAAGTTGGAATGGCTGGGAAAGAAGCTGAAGGAATTTGGTTATGTTCCCGAGCGAAGATTTTCCTTACACGACGTGGAAGATGAACAGAAGGAAGCAGCCCTGTCGCTTCACAGCGAGAGGCTGGCTATTTGTTTTGCTCTCATTACAAACACAGGACGTGGGTCTATAACAGTCATGAAGAATCTGCGTGTTTGTGAGGATTGCCACTCTGCGATCAAACTCATAGCGAAAATCGTTGAGTGTGAGATTGTTTTAAGAGATTCCAGCCGTTTCCATCACTTCAGGGATGGTATTTGCTCTTGCAATGACTATTGGTAGCATAGTATGATCAAGCTACACAACCTGCATGCTGATCAGTGTTTACCACAAAACTTCCACCAAACAAGAAGGGTTGTATAAAGATCTCTAGAAAATTGCCTTCTTCCAGGGAGCTCAGTTAGGGAAGCTCAGCGAGCATGAGTTTGAGGGAAGGTTGTTCGGCGCCACATACGAGATGGGGACATTGTGTCTGTTAAAATTCTGGAATGGCACACCAGTCTTTCTTGATCTACCAGAACTTGATTCTCGGTATATTTCAGGATTGCTTTCTCATATCATGTGGTAGTTGGCACATTGAAAGTCAAAACTTTTGATTATTACATTTCCATTCCCATATATCAAGTGAATTAAGATAAATTGCTTGACAAAGTTTGTCTGCCACCTTTGAAACTCTATTTCAACAAATCATACATCATGATAGTGTTAATTAAGTTCTTATAATGGATTTTTAAAAAAAATACTCCATAAATTTCACAAATTGATTTTTTTATATTGAACTAAAATATTTTTGATCAACAATATCTTTATTTTTGTGTAGTTATGTATGATAAAATTTGATATTATAAAAATACATTTTTTAACGAATCCAACAATATTGCATGTCATCATATTTGATTAATAAAGTTACTTTAATTTGAACATTGAAAATACTCAATTTTAACTAAATAAATAGGAATTTGTGCAATTTGAATTGAAACGGAAGAAGCAATAATGGATGAAATATATAATAATTGATGAGAGAAAGAGAAAGAAGTATATGATAATAGATGAAAAAAAAGGACTACATTTCATTTTTCGTACCCAATATTATTTAATATGTTAATTTTTGTACCTAACATTCCAATATTTTCCATTTTTGTACCTAACATTCAATGTGTTCAAAACTTGTACCTAATATTGTTTAATTTTTGTACCTTACATTAATTTAAAGATGAAGTTATTATTTTTACCATTTTACTATGGGTATTTTGGTAATTTACTTTAAAATAAAATTTCAAAATTTCAGTTTAAATGATTTTAATTTTAAAAAATAAATTCAGAATTTAAAATTTTAATTAAATATACACTTTAGTTATATAAAATTATTTTAAACTGAATTTTTGTGAAAATAAATAAATTTTATTTAATTTACATCTAGATTGAAAATTACCAAAATATCCCTATTAAAATAGTAAAAATAACAGCTTCATCTTCAAATTAACGTAAGGTACATAAATTGAACGATATTGAAATGTTAGATACAAGTTAGAAAATAAGGAGTTGTTTTTAAATTCCACCTCATCACTTTTGATAGAATCTAAGTAAGGAGCAAACTCAACAATGGCAAAATTTTTAAATTATACTCATCATTAATGAAAGATAGCATAAATAAACCTTTAAACATTAAGTATTAAATTAGGTACCACTCCTTAAGTAAGGAGTAGCTACCTAATAAGGAGTGATCCTTAAAAATCAACAATGGTAAAAAATCAATAAAGAGCACTCTTTATTAAGAAAAGGTGGTTTAAATAGCTCCATTGGAGATGCCCTTATTAGCCTTACTTAAGCAGTGGTACTTAATTTAATGTTTAATGTTTGTTAAAGGTTTATTTATGCTATGTATAATTAATGATGTGTAGAAATTAAGAATCATATCATTGTTGAGTTTGCTACTTGCTTAAATTCTATCAAAAGTGATGACGTGTAATTTAAGAACCACTCCTTATTTTCTTATTATTGGAGATGCTCTTAGGCTTATAAAGAAAACAACTTGTATTTTAGATGTGTGTTTTTTAGCATAAATACTCTAAATTTTTAAGTAGATTGAGAATTTAGTCTAATTTATCAATATTTTATAGCAAACAATTTGTTTTTTGGATGTGTTTTTACAGCATAAACACCCAAGTATTTAAGAAAATTGGGAATTCAGACTAATTTTTCTCTATTTTAAAGCAAACAACTTATTTTTTAGACGTGTGTTTTTTAGCATAAACACCCAAATTTTTAAGAAAATTGGGATTTCAAACTAATTTGTCTATATTTTAGAGCAACCAACTTGCTTTTTAGCATACATACCCTAGTTTTTAAGTAGATTGAGATTTCAGTCTAATTTGTCTATAATTTAGAGCATGTGGTTTTTTTTTATGTATATTTTTTTTAGCATAAACACCCAAGTTTTAAAGAAAATTGGGATTTCAGACTAATTTGTCTATATTTTAGAGTAAACAACTTGTTTTTTAAATGTGCATTTTTTAGCATAAACACCCTAGTTTTTAAGTAGATTGAGATTTCAATCTAATTTGTCTAGACAATAGTTTTTTTTTTAGATGTGTGTTTTTTTTAGCATAAACACCCAAATATTTAAGAAAATTGGGAATTCAGACTAATTTTTCTCTATTTTAAAGCAAACAACTTATTTTTTAGATGTGTGTTTTTTAGCATAAACACCCAAGTTTTTAAGAAAATTGGGATTTCAAACTAATTGTCTATATTTTAGAGCAAACAACTTGTTTTTTAGCATACATACCATAATTTTCAAGTAGATTGAGATTTCAGTCTAATTTGTCTATATTTTAGAGCAGGTAGTTTGTTTTTTGATGTATATTGTTTTTGCATAAACACCCAAGTTTTAAAGAAAATTGGGTTTTCAGACTAATTTGTCTATATTTTAGAGTAAACAACTTGTTTTTTAGTATAAACACCCTAGTTTTTAAGTAGATTGATGTTTCAGTCTAATTTGTCTAGAAAATAGTTAGTTTTTTAGATGTGTTTTTTTTTAGCATAACACCCAAGTTTTTAAGAAAATTGGAATTTTAGCCTAATTGTCTATATTTTATAGCAAACAGTTTGTTTTTTATATGTGTTTTTTAGCACAAACACCCTAATTTTTAAGTTGATTATGACCGGCCTAATTCTGAATAAACAACTTGTTTTTAGTTTTGTTTCGTTTTTGAATAAACACTCTAGCTTTTAAGTATATAAGAGTTTCAGCTTAAATTTTCTAAATTTTAGAACATACTGTTTGTTTTTTTTAGAATAAAGATTCCAAAGAACGAAGAATAGTAAAATGACAGAAGAGAAAGAGATCAACGAGAAAATAGTAAATTGTGTTTTAATATATTTAGATGCGAGTCCCACATATATGGTTAATCCCACATGTGAAGATCCTACATTCTCTCTCTTTCTCCAGCGTGACTGTACTCCAGGGGCACGTGAGACGTGCGTGAAATCTTTATTAGGTAGAACTATTCTTAAATTGCAACATAAGGACCTCTTTCAATTCCCTATTATAATTTAGTACTGGTATATATATACCGTCACTTACAAGACTTTGTATTTAAATAATAACATAGTGACTTTTTGATAATAAGAGCTCTTTATTAATACTAGATTTCTTCTTAACTTCAGTGGCAGTATTAACAACTGGAGCTGCATTAGAGGTAGCATTCTTAGCTGGTCTATGGTCTGGATGTAGCTATCTACAAATTTCAGAATCATGACTAAGCTTCCTATAGTGAGAGCAATTTCTTGGTAGGATTAGAACTATTCCAACCTCACTCCGGGACAGTTTTCAGAATTTTATTGGAACCTATTCTAATATCAAAAGGAATGGGTTGCAATAGATCTATTTCCACACAAATTTTAATAATTGAGGGTCTGGTGATCAGTTAAGTAGCACATCTATCTTATAAAAGAGCCTATGTGATTTCCTAGCTGCTCCATAATGGATCCATTGTAATAGTAAACAAGGGGCTTAAAGAGGTTTACCCAAACTGGCACAATTGAAAATTCTGTTTTCGGTAGAGAAATCAGGTGTTCATCTGAGCACTCTCATGTGGAAATCATCAAGCGTCCAGTTGGATTTCATCCAACATCTTTGGAATTCGTAATTGTTGGCAAATCTGATCAATACACTACAACAAAAAAGGGATAATAGGACACATAAAAGTGTCCCAAAAGATATGTATTAGGACGCTTTTGGTGTTAGGACACTTATAATAAGTGTCCCAAAATGCGTCCCTTTATCGCGAGTCCCTATAGGTGATTATGTAATGGGTTACATTATGAAACGACCCAATAAATTACTATTGGACCTTGGAAGCGACCCAACACGTGCTAAAAGGACGCTTTTATATGAATTGTTATAATATATTGAGAAACTTTTTTGTGACCTATTATAACACACTGGGACACTTTTTTGTGACCTATTATAATAAATTGGGACGCTTTTTTATAACCTATTACAATATATTGGGATGCTTTTTTGTGACCTATTACAATATGTTGGGATGCTTTTTTGTGACCTAATATAGCTTACTGGGACACTTTTTTATGACCCATTATAGCATATTGGGACACATTTTGTGACCTATTAAAAACATAAAAATTCAGTCCAATTTGTGACCTAAAATAAGCAATAAGCCTGATAATTTGAAAGAAGATGAGTGCTTGAAAGATCCAACAACAACAATATAATGATCCACGAAAGAAAAGGAGTGCATTGATATTATGTATTCAAACAATATACAATAAAGATCAATCCAAACTTAAACATTCTCAAGTCATGCTCCTGTACAAATCTAAGCATAAGCTCATGAAGCTTCTAAGGTTTTGCTCCTATTCTCAAAGTCATGCCACCAGAACCTGCTCACAAGATTGCTGAATCATTATTGATCCTCAACATTAGCAACCTATATAAATATATGAATCAAATCAATCAATAACCTCCCGTAAACTGAAATCGCACACAAAATGGACATAAAAAAAAGGTGTAAAGACATGTGTATCATTAATTCATAACACCCTCTTACTAATCCCCAAAAATTTTTTCAGAAACCAAAAGGAAAGAAAGAAGACCTACAGACAGAAGAATTTTGAAATGGTAATAAAACAAGGAAGAATTTACATAAAATACAGTATGTGCTTTCCACCTGCCCTACAGTCTGACATCTTATTTTACCATACCAAAAGAAGTAAATAGATATCTACTTTCTCATTCCTACAACAAAATTCACTTGCACCAAAATGGAAACCAAACAAAAATCAACAAAACCTTGAAACATAAGCCTGAAAATCAAATCTTTATCCTTAAAATGAACTAAAAAACACGTGGGGATCCAAACTCATGGTGACTCTAAACTTGTAGATTGGCTCATCCTCAAGATGCGCACAGAGAGACCCGATATCAAGATCTTCATAGCAGTACTCAAGATGCACACAGAGAGACCCGATATCAAGCTCTTCATAGTAGTACTTTAGCAACAGAGTTGAAGAATGGAATAATCTACTAACCTACATTATACTAAAAGCACACACATAGAATAGACTTACTTTTCTCAGTTAAATAATAAAAGAACGGACTTACCAAGTGTCGAGGCCATGCAATGCTAGTTCCAATGGCTAAGCCAACAGTGTTTAAGTTTGAATGAGGTCTGATTAACTCTTCTTCCCATACAATAGGAACATTAATGTGCACCTCACACTAATTTCGTCCTAGTGTTTTTCCTCCAACGTCCCGATTTGGATCCAAACTCAATAAAGTACATTTCGCCACAATCAACTCTTCATCAATCATGCTCTTTAAGAACACAACTGTTCCGACCTGATATTTTTATATGCACATAATGCGAGTCAGAAAAACAATTTTTCTGACTCGCATAACCAGTAAATGTAGATAACCGACCTTGTATTATGCATTTCAAGGAAACTACATACTATATGTATACAGAGTTACTATAGAATTTATTTTGCAACCATCCTATAAATGTAGAAATTACTATAGAAAAAGGTCGGGTTTCTTTTGACTCACCAAAAGAAAAACAAATCTTTGAGTCAGAAAAACAATATATGTATATGCCCGTGATTGATAGCCCCCAATTGATAGATCCCCAAGAAAGTAGCTGATTTGAAGGCGCCTCAATAACCTGCATGGCCGATTCGATCCTTACTGGATTTTCCGATCAAAGCATTTTGGTAGGGGCGGGAGAGAATTTCTATATGTATAGGTGTGAATATGCATAAGAGTTCACCCTTGTGTTTAGAAATTGCTTGGATTTCTGAGTTTTTAGGAAGGACGGAAGATTACGATGGAGTTTTGTCTTGTAGAGCATGGAGGAAAGTTTTCTGGCCATCGATTGGCGGCGGCCCTACCATGGTGCCAGGGCGGACGGGAGGTGATTTGTTATCGTTCACGGCAGTTTTGATGATTCAAAAGCCGCTGTAACGGTTAGAAGGGGCGGAGACAATAAAAAATTGAGATATTTTTAGAGAGAAAGAGGAGAAAAATTATTAGAGAGAGAAGGAAGCATTTGCCAAATGTGAGAATTGTAAATTGTTGAAATACGTTTAAAAGTGGTGTGTTAAAAGATATTGTGTATTGTGTAGACCAATATTGCGTTGCATTGAGAAATCGTGAAAAAAAAAATTAAACTGAAAATGATTTAAATTTAAATGTATAAAAATTAATTTGATTATCAGCACAAAAATCTATACAAACACATCCCTATTAAATAACCGAGTTGAACACAAATATCCGGATGTAAAGGCGTCTGGCATTTACTTATATTTGATGTATTTTTGGATTATTACTAATTATAAAAATCCATAATACACATCTATACAAATTCATTATAATATCTCAACAATCTGAACGTTTTATCTTGGCAAGGAAAATAAAGTTTTTGAGATCTCAAAAAAGTACAATGTGTTTTTTATGTTTATTAAGTTTTTTTCTAATAGAAATTATTCCGCACCTAGCAAAAAAATATATTTGATATCTTATATTTCTTTAACCGGAACATGATATTGATCTGATCCTTTAACTAGAATTTAATTATTTTGTTAAAGGTTAGCTATAAATAATTGATCATCTAACACACTGTACGCATCAAAGCAACTCACATCATCCTTTTTTATATATATAAAACAACAATGGCAGTTTCAAAGCTATCCATTTTGGCGGTGGTTCTGATAGCGGCGGCTCTGACTTCTCCGGCCATGTCCCGGGAGCTCGCCGAGGACCCAATGGTCCAAAGACACAAGCAGTGGATGGCTCAGTATGGACGTATTTACATTGATGGTATAGATGAAGCTCATAGATTCAATATTTTCAAGGATAATGCTGAGTACATCGACTCTTTCAACGGAGCAGGTAGCAAGTCGTACACACTGGGAATCAATAGCTACGCTGATTTGACAAATGAAGAGTTCGTAGCATCTCACAACAATTTCATACCACCACTGACACCACAACTCAAGGCAACAGAGCCGTTTACCTTCGAGAATGTTAGTGCCGTTAACCTCCCCGCTTCAGTGGATTGGAGAGCCAAGGGCGCACTCACACCAATCAAGGATCAAGGCCAATGTGGTATGACATGTTTTTTCCACTTATCTAAAACATTTTATTTATTTATTTTTCATGAAATATTAATTAATGAATGTTTTAAGTTTAATTAAGTCATAATGTAATCTATATTATAAATCTTTATTAATTATATTTTTCCTTACTTGATGGATTTTAAACTACTTCAGTTCTATTCTAATATATTGATTCATGCTTTTTAGAGTTTATTTCTTACTGAAATAAAAATTAATTATTTTGAATTAATTTTCCTGAATTTTATCAAATCATATTTTACTGAATCAAACTGGACTAGTCATATTGATCTTATCAAGGGAGTAGGGTTTAAGTTAATATATAAACAAAGTATAATATATGATAATGCAACTTTAGAGAGAAAATGTATGATGACTTTGATATGTATTGCAGGGAGTTGCTGGGCATTTTCAGCAGTGGCGGCAGTGGAAGCGCTTACCTATATCAAAACAGGGAAACTGGTATCACTATCAGAGCAGGAACTAGTTGATTGTGACAATACCGTAAGCAAAGGATGTTCTGGAGGCGTAATAGACGATGCATTTAGCTTCATAGTTAGCAATGGCGGCCTTACTACAGAAGCCAGTTATCCTTACCAAGCCACCAACGGCAATTGTAGAGCCAAGGAAACAACTAACGCCGCTGTCAAAATAGTCGGCCACGTAGATGTTCCGGCCAACAACGAGCGGGCGCTGATGAATGCGGTTGCGAATCAGCCTGTGTCGGTAGGCATCGATGCCAGCGGAAAAGATTTCCAATTTTACTCTGGCGGGGTTTTCAGCGGCCAGTGTAGCACGAGAACAAACCACGGTGTAACGGCGGTGGGGTATGGAACGAGTTCTGATGGAAAACAATATTGGTTGGTTAGGAATTCTTGGAGCGCAAGATGGGGAGAGAGTGGATACATAAGGATGCAAAGAGGCATTGGTGCTCAAGGCATTTGCGGTATCGCAACATATGCATCTTACCCCACTGCGTAAGAAAACAACAATTAAGCATTGTTTCTTTGCCTGCAAATGAGATAGAAATGAGTTCTAATCTACACCATTCTTTGGTGGAATAAATATAGTGGGAATAAAAATATTATTTTAATCATATAATTTGAATGAAAGATGAAGAGATGAAATAAAAGATAAGAAATTGTGATAATTTAGTGAAATAGTATGGAATTCCAATTATTCAACCCGATTTCATGCAAACTTCATCAATAGCGGGACTCTATACACCAGTCACATTGGTTTCGACATGTTTCCCCTACCACTAGACTACTTGGCTCATTTTAGAGATCAAAGATGGGAAGAATTCGGATATAATGGTTAAAGTATATCAAACAACTATAAATTTTGGGAGGTGGAGAAAAATCTAGATGAACGAGATGTGACTGGTGCAAGGGTAGAAATGAAGAATGGGCTACAAGAGTTTTTTTTTAAGTGGACATGAGTTTGAACATGATATTTTATTTTAGTTAATTTAATTCCATGACTATTAAAACGCGATATATCAAAATATTAATTGAGGGTACAAATATACGTTCTAGTCAATTTTTTAAGAAAAATTTAGGGTAACAGTGCCTTTAATTCTCTATAAAGTCTTGGGTAGATCGTGTTACCATAAGATTATGATAAGATAAACGATTTCTTATATATTTATCTTTCCTATACCATACCTATAATAAAGATTCTTTTATATTTGGTCACTTTTCTGGTCACTTTGTAAGGCTATTAACCCTCACGGTGGGGAGTTTTCCTTTTCCTTTTTGGATTTTTAATATTTATAATTAACTATGTATTATCCTATACCATATCTATAATAAGGATTCTTTGTATATTTGGTCACCTTTATGTCACTTTTTAAGGCTATTAACCCCCGCGGTGGGGAGTTTTTCTTTTCCATTTTGGGTTTTTAATATTTATAATTAACTATGTATTATTTGTATAATATTAGGCTAAGTCAACGCCCGGTATATTTAGAGTACTTTTTGAAATATTTTAAATTTGGTAAATTAATATGAAGAATATTAAGAAATCTCTTCCAATCCTAATTGACTCTCTTCAGTGGCATTTAGTTTACTCGACATCAGAAATCCAGTAGCATCATTTAGAGTTTAATGTCGTCACCTGTTTTCTTATATGGTTTGGACATTAAACATGTGGAAATAAACCCTCACAACATTGTCACTAATTGGTTGCACCATTGTTACACCATATATTGCAAATATTACCACCTCATCTTCCCAGGGTCATTAATATTAATATCATTATTTTTTATTTTGTCTCCACCATGATCATCCCTTATAATATCATTAGATTAATCATTAGATAAAATTCCGCCGTGCGCCATGATTAACCTGTATATAGAATATCCCAACCATATAAGAAAACTAGTGAAGACATTAAAAGGGGCCAATTTTTTTTTGTAAAAGTGACTAAGGTGCACAATGCAAAAAAATAAAAAGATTATGCAATGTTGTTCTTCTGATTGGTTATCGAAACAGAAATGATGATCTGAGGGATGCCTTGGTAAACACAGACTAGTTATATGTGTTTAAGGATTTAGGCCGCCTGCTACATACCCGTATATTACTCATAACAACACAAATCAATTATCCCATCACCTAATATTAATCGGCTATGAAGTTAAGTGTGTAAATTTAAACTTTCAACATGTGACTGTTATTTAGATTTTTTTAATTTGAAACCACACCAAGGTGGAGCGTAATTAATTGGCACCCATGGACCATAAAATAGGCAAAGCTTTAAGAGCTATACAGTTTAGGAGCAGAGCCCCAAAGTAGCTGTAAAAAATACATTATTACATATATAGCTAGCAGCTCCAAAATGTGAGCCATGATCCCATCCCTCACCACTGAATCACCGAGCATGTTATTGAATCGTTAAACAAAATTCAAATCTGCCAAGTGATAGGGTGAGAGGTGGGATCTTCTATCAAAAATAAAGATGAATGTGTGCATTGGAAAATGCTTGAGTCCTTGTTCCCGAGCAATGCCTTCTGTCTACTGTGTGCTTGTAACCCGTTGAACTCCTTTCAATGGGCCTTCATTCAGCCTGTATAGACAAGCAGAGAGTAGTAGTTGTTCTAAACTCTTATATTAGGTAGTTCTATCTCTTCTAGCAGTAGCATGCTAGACAAACTAGGGCGTGACTCAAAAATTTGTGAATCTCCAGTTCTTGCTGTGTGGGAACAAAATTTGGAAATGTAATCGGCAATTTTGTTCTGCTCGTTGCTCGAGAATCAATTGATGCAGATGAAAGAGATGTTCATGAACATGAATTCTATTATTGTTGTAATAATTGTAAAAACAACGCTTACCATATTGCTACTGTAACAATCGTGGATAAAATTAATTTTAAAACTAAACCCTAATATACATGGAAACTAACTCCATACTCCATATATTTGAGCTGATTAATATTTACATAAAATATATTACTAATTAACAAAGATGGAAAACACAGGCTAAAAGTATAGGTGATTAGTATTTAACACGTAACTTACTATTAATATTTACTGAATAAAAGGAATATTACTGGTTAAAACAAAATTAATTAGATACACAAACTCGATTTTACGAGTTAAGATTATTATGAATATGGAAAAAATGGCATAATATTTTGATTGTAACTTACCATTTGTATTATAAATAAAGTCGATAAAAAAGTATTAATGGTATTTCAATTCTATCTTTATGACGAGTTTTCATTTTTCTTTACTGTTTCATTTTTTTTATGGCAAACTCTCTTGAAAGTCCAACTTTCCTAAATGTTGTGGAACTACCATTATGTATTTAAACTCGAATGATACTTTTTTGTGTTAAAACATTGATCATTTTAAAAGGGGGTTGATAGGTGCAGGTCCAGAATTATTATGCAGGTCCGGAAATGACTCAAAATGCCCCTAGGGCACATATTTGATTTTCGAAGGACTTTTCGGCAATTTGGGGTCGAGGACTGTTCTGCAAATCTCTAAAAGAGAGAAGGATGAAATCAGAACCCCATATTGAAAATATTAGAATTCTTCCCTCTGACCACGAGATTATCCCCCAATCACCCACTCACTCTTCCCAAATCCCTCAATGTCTTAATCGAACACCAAATTCCCCGCAAAGTTTATAGGATTTTCTTAGTTTCTGGTGTGGGATCCGGATGCCTGGTTTATTGGCTTGGCCGGAGTTTAATTTGATCCCGAGCGTGGTTTGATTAGTGTTTTGTTGTACGCCGGAGATGAGTTATTTGGCGTGTGAGTTTGGTTTCCGATTCTTGTTCGGCGTTTGTGATCCGGACGGCTTTCAGAGTTCGAGATCCGTTCGGGCTTCGGTGTTCTGAATCCGAAGGCGGCCAGCGGTCTTGGCATCCAGGTGTAGTTTTTCGGAGGCGCCGGTTCCCGTAAGCGCGGCGGAAACGGCGCTGCCTCTCCGGGCGTATGATTTGCCGGTGAGTTTAGCGGCGGTTCACTTTTCAAAGAGGTTGTTCATCCGGAAACGTCGCCGTTTCATAAGGTATGCGATCTGGTAAATGTGTATATGTATTACGGGCCAAGGCTATGTGTTCATTTATGTCCTTGGGCTTATTTCATTTCCTAACACAAGACTAGGCATGTAATAAATACGGGCCGAGGCCCACTAGGATTTGTCAAGTTCTTTATCTGTTACTGTCGATGTCTTAAACCCTAGCATGTGTAAGTTACGATTTTACCCCTGTTTTAAGTGGGACGTATAAAAGGATGGTTGCGCACATGAATTCACTGTCCACCTGACCTTGCTTGTTTTTTCTTTCTTCTTTCTCCTCTCTCCATAAAAAGTAGTCTATTTATTCTGCACCTGCTCCTTATTCGGTCTTTCTTTGTTGCTCTGAATGTAATACGTCTCATGTTTCATGGTGAAACTGAGGATGGAAACTAAGCAAATGTGCATGTAAGTCGATCTATTAATAAATACATTTTTTTTTATAGATCCGATTATTTCTAGTTAAATCCAGGAGATGTGTTTATGATGTATGTTCTTTGTTGGTGAAATGTAGGTAGGAGAGCTTGGAGAGCAGCATTTGTAGTTGTGTAGTTAGAGTTTGGAGGTCCTTGCATTGACTCGTATTAACCATGGGAGATGTGAGTTGCTGCCTCCCTCAATCCAGTTTATTTTGTGATCTGTTTTATTTTGTGATCTGTTTAAATCAAAAATAAAATTGATCATGCCTACGATGTAATGTATGTTGTTCCTGGAATGAAGTTTGTTGGAGAGTTAGTGTACACATTGTTAGGGAAATTGGTGATTTATATAATTTGGATAAGGAATAGTGTAAATCAAACTTGTATTTGTAAATGTGTGGGGGGCTGAAATTGCCAATTTTAAATGATGAATGTTGTTCTAGGTTGAGTATAGCTATACACTACTGCTATGCTTGTAAAGTGTTTTGCTGCCTTTTTTTAGTTTTGGAAAATTAAAAGGCTGTAATGCATAAAGTTGAAGATAGATGTAGGCTCCCTAGTGCATCTTGAAAGGAAGAAGTTATATGTAATAAAGTGGGGGAGAAAAGTTGGTGGGAAAAAATAAAGTGGACCATGTGAATTAAATTGTAAAAGTATGTCAAATCAATAGTGTTCATGACAGTACTTGCTTTCAGCTGTGAGGTCCCCTATTATTTTTGGTACTAATTCATTTGGTAGTAACTAGTAATAAGCCTTTTCATGCAAATATCATTGTGGAAAAATATTATTTTCTACATTTTCATGCAAAGTACTTTGAATACAAAATTGAAATATATAAAATTTGTTTTTTTAGTTTTTAATTCTAAGCGTTTATAAAATAGTTTTGCATTTTATGTGTATCCATGAATGGCGATTTTGACGTACTTGATTTGCTGTTTGAGAGGATGATTTAAGAGACGTTTAGATAAATCTCCACAATTCACAATATTATGAAATGTGCAGGATGCTGTGCCTGATTTTACGTCGATATTGTCGAGTGAGGGTAATGGGCTATCGTTCGAGGATGAGAAAACTGCTTTTGATTGGGCACAAGGGCTGGCAAATGACAATCTTTTTAACATTATCAGATCATCTAGAAGAAAGCGGTCTGATGGTTCATTCCATCATTACTTTACTTGTGAATGCGCATTTCGTTCCGAGTCTGCTGTGGTCGAACGCCAACAGAATCGTAAGAGGAAAAGTATATTCTCAACTCTGCGTGAAAAGGGGCAGAGAGTGACAGCCTCGAAGAGAGTTGGCTGCAAGTTTCGTGGAGTGATCAGAAAGGAGGAGGATGGATTGTATCATGTTACTGTGTTTGATGGGTGCCACAACCATCCGCTTACCTACTATGTGCAGGGTAACATGGCGTATACTCGTTTAACCCACGCTGACAAGGCGAAAATTAGGGAGATGTGGTTTGCTCACTGCACGCCAAAAGCTATTGTAAAAGCTCTGCAGTATTCTGAAGAAGCGAAGCATGTGTTGAAGAGGGCCGTCTATAATTACACATCCTGCCTGAAGAAAGAGGCTGCATCTGGGAGAAATCCAGCAATGCAATTCCTGCAGCTTGCAAGTGCCAGAGGCTATGTCACTAGGTGTGTCGTCGAGCCCGGCACAAACAAGATGAAAGGTAATTGTTTGTCAGCTAATTTAAATGTGTTTTGAACCATGCTTGAGATCTTATGTGATGAAATATTTAGACATTTATGAATTGATAATTTCAGACATGTTCTGGTCACATCCTCACGGAAGGCAAATGGCACGAGTGTACAACTCAGTTTTCTGCATTGACTCTACTCACTCCACGAACAAGTACGGCTATGCACTTGTCGAGTACATCGGCACAACTCCGACAAATCAAAACTTCACTGCCGCACAGGCTCTTCTCCAACATGAAGACACAGAGAGTTACATGTGGGCAATGAGATGTTTCGCTGAGTTATTGGGAGAGGTACAACCACGTGCCATGGTTACTGATAGAGAGCTTGGAATTTTTGAGCCAATCGCAACTGTGTTTCCCGAGTCGCATCATTTGCTGTGCATGCAGCACGTGAAGAAGATGATTAGAGCTAGGGCACTGAAGTCCCTGAAGTCAAGCAAGGATGCCGATAGACTTTGTAATGGGGCTGTGAGGGTGATGCTTCATTCGGCAACTGTTGAAAAATATGTGGAAAATGAGAAGAAGCTAAGGTCGAAGTATGGCTGGGTTCCGGGGTTTATGAAGTACATGGACAGGACATGGCTTGTACACAAGGAAAAGATTGTGCTCGCTTGGACGAATGCTGTGAGGCATTATGGGAACAACACTACTAATCGGGTAGAGAGCGCACATTCTGCCTTGAAGGGATGGATGTCTTCATGCAGGGCCGGGCTGGACACTCTTTTTGAGAAGACTCATGTGGAGGTTGAGTCTCAAATTGATGAGATCAAATGTATGCTCGAGTGGAGTCGAGCGAGGAACCTGAACGGTTTTGCGGTGTCACCGTTTTCATCATTGTTGCGCCGAGTGACCCACACCTGCCTTTTAGTGCTGAAGGATGAGTGCATCAAGATGGGGGCGTGCACACATGCCCTGCCGACAATTCACGGCCTGCCATGTCGCTGCCAAATGGAGGTGCTGTGACAAACTGGTGACTATATTGACCCGGACTTAGTTGATCCGTTCTGGTCAACTTTTGCCTACGACGGAGCAGAAGCAGCCGCCCAGACCGCTCCCTTTGGGTACGCTCAGATGATTCGGGAGTTGGAAGAACGGGACCCGTCCGACCAGCAACGCTGCGTTGATTTTTATTTTGGCGAGATGCACCTGGAAGATGGCGGTTACGAAGAGCCCGTGACTAAAGAAACCAAGAAGGGCAGGCCTTCGAAGAAGAAGCCAAAGATTCACAGGTAGCTGTCGGGGTGGGAGCACACAGACAAACTTTTCGGTTCCAGTCAAACCGCGGAAGAAGTGAGAATAAGTCTAGCAGGTTAGTCCATTAAAACTTTCTCAAACTCTCTCCCAGTGTTATGTTTTAAGTTAAATGCATAATATTATGTCACAATTAACGTGAATTTGTGAACAGATGAGGAGCTTGACAGAGGAGGAGGCAAGGACGTGCCAGTCTTTGTTAGAGAATATTTGGTGGCAATAGAAGATGTCGAAGCCGATGGTAATTGCGGATTCCGATGTGCTGCCTTAAGATTCCTGAAATCTCCCGATTCATATGTCATGGTGAGGCAATTAATGGTGGAAGAGATCAATGGTTATAAAGACATTTATAAGTTGGTGTACGGTTGTGATGAAGCTAGAATGAAGGCGAGGGCGAGGGGGCCTGTCCCTGGAGTTCAGGCCGCAACTCGGCGCATCGACTGGAAGGGAAAGAAAAGCCCCATTACACACTGGATGAGCACTCCTACTGACCTATTTCCTTTGGCTCAAGTCTTCAGAGCCGTGGTGACTTTGTACTCCTTCAACGATGCTGGAGGTCTCGCTTGCACAACTGTGCTACCCTGGAGGGGCAGCTTTGATGAGTATGATGAGCTACAGGAGATTTCTATCATTCTCAGGCGGGGAAGGCTGCATTATGTGTTGGGACATTTCTGCGTAGATGATTCATACGTGCCTGATAATCCCCTCCCCAGTATCCACCCGACCTGGTTTCGAATCGCAACCGAAGCCTGAGGGTTTGGGAGGACGTGTATGCCAAGCGTTTGCAGCGGTATCAGCACCTCGAAGAACTTTCCAGTAATGCGTCTAAGCGTGGTAAGAGGGAAAAGGAGTTCGTCCAAGTTGATCCTTGATTCCCTCCCCTCCCGTATGGGCCATGGTTGCGTTTGATGTCATGTATTAGAATTCAAAAGACTTGTTTCATGTTCTGCACTTTTCATGTATGCTGTAATGTGATGTGCTGGTGTGGTGTGTTTATCTCGCGTCCCGAACCCTCATGTTATTTAGATTTGCATCAATCGAGAAGAAGTATTTCATTAGACCGCAAATAGTAAAGTGGTGCAATCAATCTTCACAAGAGTAAAGTTAGCATCTACTGATACTTCCGTTCCATTATAGTATAATGAAAAAGAAGAATTTTGTTAAACTTAATTTGCACATATAGCTTGAGGTTATGTATTGTGGCAATGTTTTCTGGCAAATGGCAATTACACAATGTGTTATGACATTATGAGGTATGCCAACTGTTTTAGTAATCATTGTCCATCAAATGTCACAATAATTTGCAACACACCAAAATGACATCAAATCCATAAGATTTCACTCCAAAATGACACATAAAACATTCTGAATTCAAATCTCAGGTGCAATTTATTGGCCTGGTAATTCAAAGCACCTTTCAGCTAAAATTCTACATCGGGGGAAAACTTGGTGGTGGAACGTAATAATCCCCAACGTGGAAAGTTGTGCCTTCGCCCTCAATCATAATGAAAGTGGCATTCGGATCTTCATCTACTGATGCCCGAATTCGACTCTCACCCTTATCCTGCTCGCTGCGCATGTCTGCTTCCATTGCATCCATCGCTGCCACCACTCGCTGGCTAATCTCTTCCATCGCTTTTTGAAAGAACATCAAAACATATCAGTGAGAGTACTACTCAGTATTTGAAACACAGGAAAACAGCATGTGAAACACATCAACTCAGTCGACATTGCAATTTTTACCCGATCTGCTGCTCTAGCCGTGTTGCCTGCATCAGCTTCGAATTCCTTCATAATTGATTCCAACTCTAAATAATAAATTCAGATAAACATGTTATTAACCCATGCTCCAAACTTTTGAAAGTCACGACCCGGAAATAAAATACCCGCAAAAGTTCTGGATCTACTAGCGGCGATAGCATCCTCCGCGTTTGCCCGCAACTCGTTTAGATACGCGTTCAAAGCAGCCATTTGTTATTCCTGCACAAAGAAAATGGGGGGTTTTATTTTTATGTTTGGAAAGTAAGCAACAAATATGTACTGGCAGGGATAGTGGGTGAAAGGACAAGTCATCTGAATGTCAGTTTCTTCACATGGCCTTGTTTTATTATTCTTGCAGGTCCTTGTTTTAAAAATATTAAACCCTAGGACTGAAATAGTAGGTGTGCTAGATTGAGTGTGGAGCATCAGATCTTTTACCCAACTATGCACGCAAATAATGCAGAAATATTCGCATGCCTCGGTCCCTCGGAGCAGACGGATTTGATATTTCTATGTGAGCAACTTTGGTTTTTTTTAGTCACTATAATTAGTATCCAATTTAATGGGATTATTCTATTCTTTGTATTTATCCATTAATACTGTAATTTAAATTAAATTACATTAAATTCTGGTAATGATGTAATTGAAACGTAAGTATATAATTTAAACCGTACTCTTGAGTAATTGAAAAAATATATAAACGTTAATACTTAAGTATGTATGTTTTGCCAAAACGGTCTTATTTTATTGTCGTCTTAGTTAATCACTTTTAAACAAAACAGTGTTTTAAAGAAAACAGTGTTTTCTATTACTGCATGAGTTGTTATTTTTAAATATTATATATTTAGTCTATCGGGAGCGAAATTGACCGTCACACTTGTAAGTTAATTGTATTGAAAATTGTGACATTCGTATAGATGTAGGGAATGTTTAATACGCCTGTACTGATTTGATCTTAGCTGAACTGAAAAAACTGAAGTGAAGTGAAAAATACTGAAGTTAATTTAACAAGAATTGAAAAATATTCAGATAAGTTGTACTAAAAAGGCTCGTAGTGACCCCTTTGATCATGTTCAGTCCCGGCCGTGATAGTATGAAGGTTACAAGATTGTTCGGTCAATCACTAACAGAATATAAAAAAATTGGAAACAAAAATCAAAAGTATATACCAATGTAGCAACAGTATATACCAATTTCATATAACTTTCGCGCCTATTATTTTTACAATACACACAAACTCATGAACATGGTAATTACACGGTAATTTCAGTCCATCCTACTAATTAACATGTTTGTGAAAGGAAAATATTTATATTTATATTTATTCAAACTAATTTAAGTTTAGTTCTAAACAGTAAGAAATAAATTCAGTAGGCCATGTACTTACTTCATTTTTTTCTAGTAACTGTATCATTGATGTACAAAATATATATGCAAAAAATATTCAGTGAAATATGTTGGTTTCAATTGATTTCTTTATTATTATTATGTTATAAACTATTTGATGCAATCATTTAAACTTTATAATTTATTAACCTACTACCTACGATTCAATATTTTTAACTAACTATTTTTTATTAATCACCTTTCCAATTTTTAAGTATGATACTATTATATTATTTAAAAATATTAAATATATTGAACTTATACTACTTTACTACATCATATATACCTATGCCATATGGGATATTCCATTTAAATTGACATACATGTATTTTACATTTTTTTGATTGCCTTGCCTTAACTTAATGATTAGTTGTAAAACCTCATATTAAGATAATGTCTTCATTCTTCATTAAAACGTTAATAACAACTTCATAAAAAATTATTAGAATAGGGGACTCTCATCGAGCTACATTCCTCTCTTGAATGAGTGGATGAACATGGCAATCAAATTTGCCAGAATTGAAACAATGTTAACGACAGTGAGAGCCCAGACCACTGAACTACATTTGCAGGTATTATATGGCACTGATTCACGAATGGTCAGCGGCTGATCCGGCAGAAGAGACATGTCCTCAACTTCGATCTCCACCAAATCTCCCGACGGCTGAACCCTTCGGTTACCCCGCTGCCTTACACCAGATCCAGTACCTGACTCCACTAACCACCTTGTCCATCCATGCTCAGGACAGGCATAATAAACTCGACCAGGATTAAGAGACGTGCTGGAAACAAGCAGATTAGTTATTCTTCCACACCTTGGACATGAAACCCTGTCGGATCTGATGTTTGATACTGAGTTAGAAGAGGTTGACTGAGCCATGGTGTATAGATAGGCCTATGAGAGCAAGATATTTGATGGGGGAGGGGGTATGGAGCTTGAATGAATATTTTTTTCTTTGCTTGGTTGCTTGGAGTTTTATAGAGAGCCATTCAGGGATTCTGTCGCCATACACATCATAGTGGGGCTCACCAATTAGCTGCCCAGGCCCGTAATCCAAAAGCCTGTATAATATATATTTCCATGTAGCCCGAATATAGAGCAAAAGGATTGATGGGGTATTGTGGTATGACTGATGTTTCCTCCACTAAAGGTTGGGAGTTCGATTCCATAGTTTCAGATTATAAGATGTTTTTATTTTATCAACTCTATTAAATAAAGAATATTTGAACTTCACAGGCTGGTAATTCTATTTTACTCTATATTTAACTTTAATTTTTATTTTTAAACTATGGTAATCACTTTGAACTTCAATTCAATATATTCTGAAAGGGAACATATATGAACCCTACAGTCATCATCTAATGCATTTTTACGTCTAATTAAGGTGTATTATTATTCTCCTTCTCAAAAAATGTCTCTAACATTGTATTCTCTTTTATTACTTCCTTTTAATATTTTTTCTTTGCTTCGGTAACTACTGTAGTTCCAAACTACGTGTTTGGTTGGGCAAGTTTTTGCAAAACTCGGACTATCCAAGTCCAGTTTTGTAAAATCTTGATTGGTTCATCAAGTTTCCAGAAATCCAGACTTGCAAAATTCTACAATACCAATGAAAGCTTTTGTTCCTTACTCACAATATCCAACCTAACCAAATAAGGATTTTGCAAAACCAGACGACTCTCAAAAGTAAACTTTGCGAACCAAACACACCATTATTTGCGTTGCAAATATTGTACAGACGTTGAACAAAATTGGAAACAGTAGACCACAATTAAAGCTGAAGCATACAATACATTGAAAATGTCTAGATTTAGCCTGGAATATTACCAAATTGAGACCGGAACATAGTACATGTCTAGCAAATAAATCCAACAAACCCCACAACATCAATCCAAAGCCAATTACAGGCTCAAATCAATCCAAAATAACAACATATGAGGCTCAAACACGGTACAATGAGCCCAGTTCGACGCACGGCGAAGGCAGCAGCTTCATTCTGGCAAGGCACCCTTGGAAGCCAAGAAGTGTGGAATTCTATCATACACCGCCTGTCTGTTGGTGTTTTCCTCTGCCATGACAATGAAGCATAGATAAGATATCCTCAGCTGCACCCTCTTCTTTTCCTACACCACATTACACGGCACACATTCAGCATACAGAACATTTATTATATCACACGGGCATATGATTCAATGTGGTTTTACTATCTTACCACATCAAGTCTTAATCTGTCGAGCAGCGCCTGCGACCCATTGAAATGCTCCAGCATGCACATGACACTCAACCCCCTGTCAGCATACATAAGCGCATCTCGCCATTTCGGAGTGAGCACCTCGTAATTGAATGCACGGTACTTGTCAAGAACATCATGGTACTTCTTCGCCTCGAGCAGCTGCCAAAATGTGGTTCCCTGCAAAAGATTCATATCACAAGTTTAGGCCATTGACATCATGGTCCCTTGCCACAAATTGATATAATTTCACTTACAATCAAGCGCCCCAAGTTCTCCAATTCAGGGTCCCCGGCTTCTGGCTGTTTGAGTTGGATTAGCTTGAACTCTCTTGTCCATGAAGTTGATCACAACCAGTGAGTACTCGTTCTTGTAGATGATTGGCACGAATACCTTGAAACAACCAAATAAAAGAGTTAAGTGTTACACATTGAATCCAGACCTCACAGTGCATGCATGCATAAATACAAAACTCCGATTGCTTACAAACGCTGCAACAGAGAGGTCGAGCTCACAAGCCTCCAACCAGAGCAGCCAGCGGTCCACAACCACAGCTGGGTTAAAACTGCTCTCATCCTGTAGCATTTTAATTGTCATTACGCTTAAATTCACAAACTTCATGTCCACTAAAAATCTCATAATAAATATCTAACATATTTCAACATTCTAACCAAGTCTTACCATCTTCACTCCAAGCATGCACACTCTGGAAGTCCACATTTTTCTGTCCCAGTAGGAGTTCAACAGCATCGACAGCACATTGACAACATCAATGTCAACGGTCCTTAAACGATCAATTGACAACAGTTTACCCCTGGCCAACGATACTCCCGGCATCACATCTCCCCCCTTGGTGGCAAACAGTACCTCACCGCTGAAGTGAATAAAATATAAACATACTTCAAACACAGAATGCAAAATGACAAATCAGAAGCGAAGCAAATTTACTAGTGGCCTTACCTATTTGGATGTGATTGTAAGCAGTAGTCAGCGATCTCCAACCTGTGCTGCTCGAAATTATGGCTTTGCATGCACAACTTCTTCACAGTTAAGCTACTGTAGTTCGGAGGGTAGGGGAAGGTCCATGTTCGCCACGGGCTGTTCATCATCTGCTGAAGCGGGAAGTCCTCATCAATTGGCTCAATGACAGGGTTGGGCCCACCATGAATAGCAGCATCAAGGGGTGAAGGCCGGGCTCTCCCAATCTCGGGCGAGAGCGTATCACACACTTCGTACAGGTTGCTCACCATGATGTCGTAAGCATATCCGACATCGAACTTGAGTGTGCCGTCGCTCTTCAGCCTGAAGCAGCTCTCCTTGAGGGGTCTTGTCGGTATGTCCAAACTTGATGCATAATCCTTCAATCTGTGGTCAATGTCATTCAAGATTTGCCAAGTCTTCTTTTTGAGACCCTGTTCAAATGAAAAAATTAGATGATGTTGATATACCGTGTGATCAAATAATATACATGTCAACACATTAATGAATATAATTAATTACTGACACCTTCAAAATTTTTGCAAGATTAACATGATCCAGGAACAATTCATTTGGAAATTCAGCACCTCGTTCAAGCAAGCCTAGTGCTCATGGATTAAAATTAGCATTTTGTATAAATTTGTCAACCAATTTGTCAAAAAATGGATGATTCACTAGTATCAAGCATTGTAATTTTTTTAATTCATATGATTTTCCAACTAAATTGTTCCTTACTACATGATTTACGTTAATGCAAGTGTAAACCAAAATCGGTTATGTAGATATAAAAGCATAAAAGTGTAACAGGCAGAGATTTAATGGACCAGAAGGCAAGCTCACCTCAGACAGAGAAGCTTCTACATCTTCTGTCGTGGGCAATGCCATCTCAGCCCTCTGGTTACTGGATCCAGACACACCCTCCACAGCTGGTCCTAGAAGAGCATCAGATCGAGCCCTCGAGCAGTTGCAAGGAGCACCAGGATTCTTGAACAGCAGCTGCCCAAACCCCTTTGCCTGCATCTCTTGCAGAACCCTCAACATGCTGCTGTCACCTCCCCATTGCTTGATATATGGTTCGTCATCGGATAATGGATGTTCTGGCCAGATAATGTAATGGAAATAGGTGATCAGCAGTAGCAGCATACAGCCCTGGCTCCCCTTGCTCAGAGGACTCCTCTCACTCCCTTCTCTCTCAACATACCTGCGCAATTCAAGGCAAAGGTGATCCACCACATAGCCCGCCCAGTTGTAGGACTTGATGCTGTCTACATCCCACAGGCAATTGAGGAGGCCCAGGTCTATGGCTGTGCCAGCAGTGGGGGTGAGCACCATATGCATTGCGTACAACACAAAGAACCTTTTGAAATCATCTCCTCCTTGACGTAGTTTCCTAATCATTGAGTTCACATCTACTGCCGGCATCGTCGGCGCCACCGGCAACCCGTGAACCTGCCTCCATTCATCCTTCACATTCCTCACTTCAGGGGTGCGAGCATCCTCCACCACGGCCTTCTCTGGGTTCACATTAAACCCAAATACCTTCCTTGCATCCTTAGCCGTGAGAGAGAACCGGATCTGGCCATCAGAATGGAAGTACTTGGTCACTGGATCGAAGCAATCCACCAACCAGTTGTTGATAGTCTATACGGAGGCTAATACGGTTCTGAAGTGGAGCAGCCCCCCAAATCCGATCTCCCTAACATCTGCCTCCTGAAGGGGAGAGAGGTCCTTAACCAGCTGGGTGAACAGCTGACACCTTCTGTTGCACACATCTGAAAAGTAGTAATCCTGGGACTCATCATCCGAGTGATAGCTCCAGTCACTGCTGCTGCTGCTCGAGTCACCGCTGCTGCTGCTGCCGATGCTTGGGCTCCTTTTCCGTTTGGCCGCAGCGTTGGATTTACTACACTCGGCTTGGGCCGTCTCCCTGCGCTCGGCGCCGGGATGTCCAGATTTGGCAGATTTGGATCTGCGAGTGTAGACTTTGATGGTCTTGGAAGACTGGCTCGGTTGCCCTGCAAGGATGAGGGTCAGTGTTATCCAACCACCAAAACTTGAGAATACAAGTCAAAACCGAATATTCTGTGGTCCAAAATAATAGAAAAACCAAAACAACAAAATTAGGCTTGTAAGAAGGGCCAAAAAGGTCGACAATTCCCATAAATTGTGGTCCTAACTGTGTGTATAAAAGAAAACCAAGACCCAACATCACTGGCCCAAAAATGTCCCAAATTTTTACGTTTAAGGCCAAAACAGTACCTTATTTGTACTTTGTACAAAAAAAAAAAAAACACCGACATCAAGGATTAGAATATTCAACTAATCCAGAACCAAAATAATGTGGCTCTCATCAGCATCGATGGATAAAGGTTCTGTCTTTACTCCGTACATAGAACCTTCTTATTACAAAAGAAACGGATTCAGTTGCCTTCCATCTTCCCCTCTTAAATAAAATTAATTTTATCAGCATCTTTGTCAAACCAAAAAAATATAATAACATTTCATGCCCTAAAGACATCATCTTTATTTTTAATTTTATAGTTCAAGTCATATTATCCATACTCCCTCAGAAAAAAAACATTTCATCTCAATGTTTATCAAAGCCAAACCAAACAACTGAAATGAAGCCAAAAAAAAATGTCATTTTAGTTGAATATTTTACAAAGCAAGGCAGATTATCAGATTTTCCTTCAACTAAAAGTCGAATCATCTTCATCTTCATCAAACCCATACACAAAAACACAACTCAAGCCACGAATACTGTTATTTTAGTGGAATAGTTTACAGATGAAGTCATCTTGTCCATCTTCCATTCAAACAAACTCAAACCCCAACAAAAATTTCCAAATTAACAAACTAAAATGTATGATTTCAATCTTATATGTTACAGATCTGTACACGAAAACGGCCGATCAAGACGTATTGACACACTGAGAGTATAAACCAAAAACATGCAAGCCCCAACTTCGAAAAATACAGATCGCTTTAGGTTGAGATGAACTACTTACTACCGGGTGGAGAAGATGGTGGCAGAGTGTCCGTTCTACGTGGAGGGCTTGATTCGATCCCAGCGACAGGTTCCGGCGCCCTATCGGTGAATTCGTCGCCGTCGGAGGACGAGTCGCGACGAGTTAACAGGACCATCGTCTCCGTATAACACGAATGAAATATGTGAGTAGTTTGAGGGGAGGGGGAAGGTTTGCCTGAAACAGCTTGTGGGGGAAAGGGAGAGGTTTGATGTTATCTGTTGGAATGACCTCTCAGTTGTCCCGGCAATAAGTAATAATTTCCAGCACAACTTTTCTCGCGGGCAGTTATGTGGCCATGGGAAAATTAATTTTCTTTTATTAATTTTTTTGGGTATTCACCGTACACGTGTAGCACATGCAAGGATCCAAATCATCAAACCGTTCATTTTGTTATCAAATCGTTCATAAGGCCCGTTTTCATTTTCCTTTTCAAACCACCTTTTAAAATAACCGCCAGAGTTTTACTACATACCATTTTACTTGGATTTATTTTTTAAGGGTTATATTTTGTTTCTGATTAAAGTGCCCCCATTTTACCATCAACATTAGTGTATTTGAAATTTAAATAATTTTAAATTGTAGAGATGCAACTTATCAACTCGAGATTTAAATTATTTATCACATCCTATTTTTTCCTAAATGATAAAAAAAGAAAAAAAAATCCACAATTTTCAATAATTTCTATTTATTATAGTTTGATCTGATGAAATTACATTAGACGGAATTCAGATTAAAGCATCCACAACATTATTATTCCATCAGCAAACCTTTCAAGTTCCACAAGGAATTAATTCGCACTAGGATTTTCATTTCATTTCTAACTTATCAAATTATTAGAACTAGTATGTGTTTTTCAATTCACAAAATCTCATGAAATTAAATTTAATTCATATCACTGCAACCAAATTCTGAATTACTGACTATTGCACTAATTTTTTTAAATTTGGCCAAACCACCAGTGGAGGGATATTCTATTAGGCTTTTTTTTACCTTTAAATTGACATAAAATAAAATACAATGATCTCCTCTGGGGTTGGCAATTTGTAAGATTACAGAGAGGTTTATAAAGATATAGCTATTCTAAACCTTCTCTGTATCTCTGTATCCACTTCGATAGTTGTACCTAAAAAAATACCAAAATCGAAAGATTCCTTAAAGACCGACACAAAAGCGTCAAACTGCCTTGAGAGGTGTACGTAATATCCCTAATTTGACTCAATAAATTAGTCAAACCAATTTTGCAAAAGGTCAGGGTGTCAATCACCCATCTCACTGATATATCCAAACCTGTACTGACAGTTTCAACCCCGATAGATCTCGTACCCGATCAAAAAGGTGCCTAAACTATAAATTATAATTACAACAATTAAATCTTCAATGTAGTCATTAAAAACACGATTTCATCATCATTCTTTATCATCATAAAAATACAATTCTTCATCTTTATTATTTTTACACTAAAATGTTACAGCATTAACTAAACTTGGAAAAATACATGTGAGGATATATTGTAGTTCCCTTTATGATGTATTTATTTTCCAACAAAAATCCTTTGAACTTCTATGGGGTAAATTATTTTGGGGGTTGGCAATAGTCATCATGAAAAGATGGAAAAGCCTTTACATTTTCCTACGGTAATTTGCATCATTAAATATATATTTGTGGGGACTCGCACATGTATCAGCCCTACTACCCTACATATCCCCCTCCTCCCTGTAAAATCACATCAGAGCCTCCATTCCCACAGCTTCCTAAATATTCTCCCCCCTCTGTTTGCATATCTCTTCCCATGGATTTGTCCATGTTCATCACAGCCCTCCCATCAGAAATCCAGACGTTGATCTTCCTTCGTGTGTACTTTGAAGCCATCCTCCGTATGTACGTGGGTGGACATGATCCAGAATGGTGTCTCCGGTGGCTGAAGAGAGCCTCTGCCTTGGGTAGCCAAGAGTCAACCTATGCGTTGGCACTTTTTCAAATCGTTGACGGTGATATGCAGGAAGGCATCCAGCTGATCACCACCATGAAGAGGACGGACAAGACGGGCCTCCGGCTTGCTCGTCAACGCGTCAAAGCTTGTCTGGCTTACACTTGGGGTTGGAGGAACTACTTGAGGTTCATCACAAACCAAGCTCCACGAACTAGGCCGATCTGCTGCAATGTGCATGTTGCTCTCAATCGCAGAGTGAGGTACGACCGCTGGGTAAGGGTAGATCCGGCGGACATCTCCTGCGACGCATGCACCTGCGATCAGGAGGTCATTCATATCCTGGGATCTCCATGAGCATGCACCTGCGTCTGTGTTTTGTGTTGTTTCTTCTTGATTCTGCATGTTTTGTGTCACTTGTTTTCCACTATTCCTGTTTCAAGATCAAGGGGTTCAACAAATCAGGGTCTTCATGGAACTGTAATGTAATATACATGGCTTCATGGTAATTTATGTTGAAATCATTTAATTTCTAGAAGGGTATATTAGACAATTCGCATTTAATCAGCTTTTTATAATAAAAACAAAAAACATGATGATGATGTATAGTGATATGTTGCATCTGCATCACCCACCTCCTTCTTCCACGATTTCTGTTACCTTATCAGATACAACGTAAAACCTTGTAAAAACATCATCCATCCTTCCAGTATCATAGCTCGAATCGGTATCGACAATAGCCGAACGGTTATCGAGTCTAGTTTCAGCTAGACCTAACTAGTTACTTTGTACTTATTACTTAATATCGAACTAGTTAATTGATTGTAATTGTATTGCATAATTTCATTATGAGTGTGTAAAGCACACACATAAATATAGATTTTCATACTAAAGAATTGACTACACAATTAAGGATTTTGTATTTTATTTGTTATATTTATTACCATGGTAGTATTAATACTTATTTAATATGAATATTATATATTTTTAATTATGAAAATTAAAAGGGTGGTACAATATTCTGTTTAAACTCATCAGTATTTATCGATTATAGAAAAGACACATAAAAGCTCGTGCTTATTGTGTATAGTTCCCCAAGTATATTTCAAAACACAAAATACTAATCTTAAATAGTACTCTTAAATAGTCAAGAGACACGTACAAATTTAAGTATATTTCAATCCAAATTATAAATACTAATTTATGTTGGTCAAGTAGGAGTACACAATAAACTCATAAAGAGTACTTCAAGTACACAAATATGTGTCAATAATAATTATTCAAATTTAAACAATACACAAATGGATCAAATAGTAAGACCCAAACATTCATCTCAATTAATTGTCACGTGCCCAAAATAAGACATTCTACATACACTAGCTTCCAACAAAACAAAAATGAAGTACCATGGAGTACTACACATTGGAGCCAAATGTGGTCATCATTAAATGGGACCCACCATTTCTTCCACAAAACAAGATCCTTTTTGAAGATACAGACAAGTTAGAGTGAGTACTCCAGCCTTTGGATTTTCATTTCATTTCTAACTTATCAAATTATTACAGTCTAGGGAATTTCGGTAGAGGATTTACGGTCTAATCGGCCCTTTGCATGTAGCAATAGTACTGTCATATTATGTTCTTCCATTTCAATTGAATTTTACTAGGACATGACATTTTGCGATCCACAAAATCAAGTAATAATATATTCTAATTTATTTAAATTGAACTTATTCATTACATATTTCATGTTCAAATTCATAAAGCGTTCAAATATGCCACGTTAATCGTATACTCCCTCCGTCCCAACCAAAGTGTCCGCGGGGACAGAGGCTCGATTTTTAAGAAAAATGATGTGGAAGTAGGACACATGGCCAAAATAATGGTAAAAGACTATTTTAACCCCCATAAGTATGTGATTCAAAAAATGTATAGAGATTCATTAAGGGTAAAATGGACAATAGACTCTATTTTTTTTTTGTCAAATGAGGAAATATTGAAAGTAAGACTCTTTGGTTGGGACATCCCAAAATAGAAAGTAAGACACTTTGATTGGGACGGATGGAGTAGCAGTTTTGGTTTATCAAATATGCCACGTTATGAGTAAGTTTGTGATTGTTTTGGTCTCTTTCATATCAAAACCACTCCATTAGTTCATCTTCAAACTTACGTAATAAATTATGTGTTTCTGACATTTTTCGCTATCCTGCACATTACCGTCTTGTAACATTTTTAAACCCCCACGATGAAGTTAACCTTCATCACACCCGATATATCCAAACCTGTACTGACAGTTTCAACCCCGATAGATCTCGTACCCGATCAAAAAGGTGCCTAAACTATAAATTATAATTACAACAATTAAATCTTCAATGTAGTCATTAAAAACACGATTTCATCATCATTCTTTATCATCATAAAAATACAATTCTTCATCTTTATTATTTTTACACTAAAATGTTACAGTATTAACTAAACTTGGAAAAATACATGTGAGGATATATTGTAGTTCCCTTTACGATATATTTATTTTCCAACAAAAATAACAAAACTGAATATATGTATTTTATTTCCACATTCCGTAATGCCATGGAACTCAAAAAATTTACCCTCGGCTTAGACATCAGTAAAACCCTTTGAACTTCTATGGGGTTAATTAATTTGGGGGTTGGCAGCAGTAAGCATGAAAAGGAGGAAAAGCCTTTACCTTTTCCTACAGTAATTTGCATCATTAAATATATATTTGTGGGGACTCGCACATGTATCAGCCCTACTACCCTATATATCAGCCCCTCCTCCCTGTAAATCACATCAGAGCCTCCATTCCCACAGCTTCCTAAATATTCTCCCCCCTTTGTTTGCATATCTCTTCCCATGGATTTGTCCCTGTTCACAGCCCTACCATCTGATATCCAGACGCTGATCTTCATTCGCGTGTTCTTCGAAGCCATCCTCCGTCAGTACGTGGGTGGACATGATCCCGAATGGTGTCTCTGGTGGCTGAAGAAAGCCTCTGACTTGGGTCACCTAGAGTCAACCTATGCGTTGGCACTTTTTAACATCGTCGACGGTGATTTGCAGGAAGGCATCCAGCTGATCACCACCATGAAGAGGACGGACAAGCCTGGCCTCCGGCTTGCTCGTCAACGCGTCAAAGCTTGTCTGGCTTACTCTTGGGGTTAGTGGTACTACTTCAGGTTCATCACAAACCAAGCTGCACGACCTAGGCCGATCTGCTGCAAAGTGCATGTTGCTCTCAATCGCGGAGCGAGGTACGACCGCTGGGTAAGGGTAGATCCGGCGGACATCTCCTGCGACGCATGCACTTGCGATCAGGAGGTCATTCATATCCTGGGATCTCCATGAGCATGCATGTCCTTGATCATGACTGTTTTTTGGCCAAGCTTATTAGCTAGTTTCTTCTTGCGTCTGTGTGTTTTGTGTTGATTCTTCTTGATTCTGCATGTTTTGTGTCACTTGTTTTCCACTATTTCTGTTTCAAGATCAAGGGGTTCAACAAATCAGGGTCTTCATGGAACTGTAATGTAATGAACCTGTGTTTACTTTTGTGGCATATTGTAATTAATGCAAATCTTTTCTTGTTTTGATCCCTCACTTACTCTTTGTCCCTGACACGGAAAATAGTCACGTTCATAAATTTGAAGCCATAATTGCAAACTAATCCTGCGGACTTGTCAAAACAAGAGAATGTCTGATCTGTCCATTCTTGGCAATGGTTTAGCTATCTTCACCATCTCACTTTTTCTTCCTCCACTCTTGCTTTGAAACACGCACTTGATTCCTTCTTACCTAATGTGCAAATATTGCTAAGATAATATTTGGAAAAAAATTGTAATTCATTTCAAATTAGTTTACTAACTCCAAAGATAAGTTACGCAAAAGTCGCATTTCATTTATAAGACATAATATTTTTGAATTATTCTAAACACTTGTTGTAGACAACTAGTCTTCTTCATTACATATAGATTTTGGTAATGAAGCGGGACTACGTCTACGTTTATAAGTTCATGAAAATGTTAACCTCGATTTACTGTTTCATATGAACAGGCATGGGAGAGTAAAAGTATATTTGGAAACTACAGAAGCATTTACTGGCAATCACATGCATCTTTCAAAATAATCCACGTGCTTTAGCATCAGCACGCACGCTAATGCCCTAAATAGCAACAAATTACACACGAACTCAATAAAATCCAAAAGCAGGGCCCAACATGCCCAAATACAAATACTAGGTAAACTCAGTCCGGGGGCAAAAATGAAAAAGTCAACATTCAGTACGGACTGAACCCCACAAATCACCACCTCCTCACACTATGGCAGCTTTGCTTTCGATGAAACCTGGAATTCGATCAAGCAGTGCCTTTCTTTTTGCGTTTAAATCTGATAGAAGAATAAAGCACAAATATGACAAGCGCAGCTGCAGCCTTTTGCTTTTCTGCAACACATTTGGATGATTATTAATTGATTTTATGAGCATATAGTGAATAATCCACACACCTTCAAGAAAAAAACCAAAAACCACTTACCACATCCAATCTGAGACTATCGAGAGATGGTATCGAACCAGTGAAATTCTCCATCATGCACATGACGCACTCACCCCTATCGGAATAAAGCAGACTATTCCTCCAGAGGGGGTATAGCACATGGAAGGAGAAAGAACGGTACGCCTCAAGAACAGCCTTGTGCTTCTTAACCTCAAGAAGGCGCCAGAAACACGTCCCCTACACATTCAAAGTGAGTTTGGAATTGTTACATTTCTTTAGTATCAACAGCCAACATCAACAGCCAACACTTATACGAAATTCACTATTACTTACAACTGCACGACCCAGCTTCTCAATCTGTCCATCTTCTGGAGCTTCCCTTGTAGTCTCGATCAGTTGAATCTGGCCCTCCACGGCGTTGATAACCACCAGGTAGTGATTGTCATCGTGAAGTATCGGTATGTACACCTACAATTAAACATAGTGTTTGTTCAAAATGAATCCAACACTAATAGTTGTTAATGAGTTCAAGCAAGCTGGATCAAGAAACACTTACAAAGGAAGCACTTGGAATGTCAAGCTCGCACGTACGCAACCACCTAAGCCACTGATCCACCACCATAATTGGGTCAAACATGTCCTTGTCCTGGAAACATAAAAAATCAGAAAATCCATTCCATTGTTGAAATGCTTATAGCACACATTTACATATAATGCTTACCATCCGAACTGCGCGGAGACATATTCTTTTCTCCCATCTTTGGGAATCCCAGAACCTGTTCAGCAACATGGCAAAGACATTTACTACCTCCACAGAGATGTTTCTGTATGCACCCATGGACCACATATCAGCCCTGCACAACTCGGTTCTCAACCACTGATCTTCTCCCTTCTTCACAAATAGAATCTCCTTGCCAACAAAAAAACAAAGACATCATCAATCCAATGAAGCTTTTAATAAAACAAGCTACTGAAATGAAGGTAAAGGTAGCCTTACGCTGGTTGACCTTCTCCTAAGCAGTAATCGGCAATCTCCATCTTGTACGGCTCGAACTTGTGGCTGATTCTGCATAGGCTCTGCACAGAGTAGTTATTGTAGGTGGGAGGGTAATTGAAGGTCCATGTCATCCACGGACAGTTGCTCATCTGATCATGGGGGAATCGCTCATCCAGAGGCTCAACGACAGGGTTGGGCTGACCATAGAGGGTATGTTGAAGGGGCGACGGCCTGCCTATCCCAACCTCGTTGGAGAGTCCATTGCACAGTGTGTGCAATTTGCTCACAACTGTATCGTAGCCGAAGCCCACATCAAACTTGGCTTTCCCCTCTGGATTCAGTCTGAAACTGCAGGCTGTCAGGGACCGAGTTACGACGTCCATATACTTGGCATGCTCGTCGAGCGTCTTCTCGACATCTTTAAGGATGAGCCAAGCCTTCCTTTTGTTTCCCTATTCCCAAAGGCATAGGCCATGCTTATGAGATGTTTGCAGTTGCATTTAATATAATATTATATGAAACAACACCCTACAATTTCAACCTTTTAACTTTTCATGCACCAACAAAGAACTTTCATTGGAATTATTATTAAGTTTGATTTCAGCAAATGTTTCTACAGATTGAAGGGCAAACATATTAGCCTCATATTATAAAGCAAATTCATACAGAAAATTTTTTTACCTTATATTAAAATTATTTTTTGGCTTTACTACTTTTATAAATTACTTGTCAACTAATATTGCACATTTATACAAACATATATTTATATAAGGCCTTTGAAAAAATATACTCATTTTTTTAAAACAAATATTAATATATATTTTTTAAAACAAATATATATATTCATAATCATGGACAGTTGCATTCACAATATTTACTTCAAGCAAAGCTTACCTCTTTCAGAGATTCACCAATATCTTCTGCAGTCAGAACTGAAATGTCCTCACTAGATCCTTCCTCTCCATTGCAAAATGGTTTCACAAGAAGCCTACCACTGTCAAACTCACCAGCACACTTATCCTTGAATAGAAGCTTCCCAAATCCCATTGACCGCATCTCTTCAAACACCCTAACCCCAATGCTATCCCCTCCCCAATGTTTGATGTATGGTTCGTCGTTGGGCAAAGGCTTTCCTGGCCAAATCGTGCTGTGGAAATAGATTAGCTGGAGTAAAATCAGACACCCCTCACACCCCCTGCCAAAAGAACTTTCCTCCTTTGCTTCTCTGACCTTGAACTTGTACACCCTAGTGCACAGATGATCCACCACATGCCCGGCCCAGTCGTAGGACTTTATGTTTTCCACATCCCACAAGCAATTCAGAAGTCCAAGGCCTATCTCTTTGCCAAACTTCGGTGTCAGCAGCGTGTTCATCACGTACAAAACAAAAAACCTCTTGAAGTCTACCCCACCCTGGGGTTGTTTCAGAATCATGCTTTCAACTTCTCTCAAATGCAGCCTCGTAGAGAAGCGCAAACGGTAAAAGTCTCTCCATCTCTGCAGAACCATTCTCACTTCATGATTTGCAGATTGGATCACCACCTTCTTCTCAGGATTAACAGGCAGGCCAAACACCATCCTAACATCCTCTGCCGTGACTGAGAAACGAATCTGACCGTCACAATGAAAGTACCTCTTCACAGGATCAAAGCAATCCACCAGCCACTGGTTCATCTGATCTGGGACTGCAGCAGTGCTGAAGTGAAGCAAACCTCCAAATCCTATGTCCCTCACATCTTCCTGCTGCATCGGGGAAAGCTCCTGAAGAACACGGTTTAAACGTTCTCTCCTCCGGTTAAGCACCTGGTAAAAATAGTATTCCTCAAACCCATCGTCTGAATCAGAACTGTGAGCACTGGCTGCGCTGCTGATGCTCAACCGTTTCCGTTTTCCCAGACTCCTAGACGGGCCAGCTCCTCCGCCACGCGGCTTTTTCCGGCGTTCAGTATTGGCCGAATGAATTCTTCGCTGATAAACTTTCACAGCCTGAGAAATCGTTCGAGATGTGTCTGCCAAGTGTAGATAATAAGAAGACCGATTAATGTTACCCAACACAAGGTGGGTCTATACCCTTGAATAAAAATATTCCACCGACATGAGATGGTCATTAAACACCCAAATAATATGAATTGGGGGAGGATCTAAATTAAACATAATCCGAAACCAAAAGTTACCCTTGCACAAAAGACCGGCCTTTTATTTTGACAGAAAGATTCGACCTTTATAAATTAAGATTCGACATTTACAAGTACGGATTGACACTTTAGAAAAGGTAATTTACAAAACAAAACATTCGGCCGGTCAGAAAGGGAAGTAACTTTTGCACATAGTGCGTCTGAAAGCTTGCATCTTTAATGGATCAGTTGTGATTCTTATAAAAATTTTACCGATCTATCTAATCCAAACCACGTGGCTGCTCCAACCAAAAAACCCTAACTGTTGCTGGTTCAAAAATAAAAGATCTGTCAAACAAGGGTAGAGGCGATGATCTTACCAGCTGGTGGAGATCCGTCGGCGCTCCCTTCATGTCCATTAGCAGCAGCAGCAACATTGAGCTGCCTACCGGCCGTTGCTGAGGCCGCGTTAGGGGCGGCCTCGTTCGAAGAACTCAGATCGAGAATCCCACCGACCATGGCTCCTTTTCTGTCTGATTATCACAAGAACAATATACTTTTCCCTCTGCTTGGAATGTGAACAGTTATAATGAACCTGTGTTTTCGTATAAATGGAGAGAGGAATGGAATGGGAAGAGGTTGATGTGGGGAAGTGCGCTCTTTTTTTTCGATGGCCCGACAACTAGTAAATAATTTCAAATGCTTTTGTGGAGCTGCCTCCGTTAGGACCATACACGTGGCATGTAGGTATGAAATCGGACCATACACGTGGCATTTATGTACTACCAAAACAGCTTCCTTTTAAAATGTGTAGTGCTTAAAAACCAAAAATATTTCTAAAACATCATCATGTAACAAATTTAAAACCTTTGCATAAAAATATACTAGTCGTACTATGGGTCAACCCTAAGTCTGGGCGATTTTATAACATAATTTTGTAAAAATATATTGAAATCTCAAGTTAACTGAACTTAACCGAACTAAATTGCACTACACAAAATTGCGTTTAATCGCAAATACAATAACCATAGTAAATTCGAATATAAGATAGAATTTAATTGAAAAGTACTTCAACTGAACTGTACTAGATGTTACTATACTTCACTGATAAAATCCAAAGTATACCACACTTGATTGAGAGGATCTAAATTGAACTGTACTCAACTGGAATGACCATAATCGATAATCACTAATCAAAAATAACATAATTCAAAAGTATTTCCTCAAATTAAAAGGGTTTCATCATTACCTCAATTGAATCTCGCAAAGCTTCGTTTAAAACTACTGATCTGCGGTGAAATGAATTTCAATAAGCTTCGTTTAAAACAACTTAGTTCAACTACACCTGAACCGAGGGAGGTGACAACGATTGAACTACAATGAACCCGAGATGATAACGATTGAACTACTATCAGCTCATAAGAGCTTAATTGAACCACTAATAACCACGACTATGCATAATGGACACTGACTCTGCGACAAGTTAAAACTAAGTCAGCTACACTTGGCTAAAATGATAAGAATTGAACTTCAGTTATCTAACATGAGAATAAATGAACTTCACTTAGCTAGGATTATAAGAAACAAATGACCATCACTTCTTTTTAGTTGAGATTGACATGTCAACAGTTGAACTACAATCAACCCGAGATGATAACGATTGAACTACTATCAGCTCATACGAGCTTAATTGAACCACTATAATAACCACGATCATGCATACTCGACACTAGGTCCGCGACAAGTCAAAACTAAGTCAACTACACTTGGCTAAAATGATAGAATTGAACTTCAGTTATCTAACATGAGAAGAAATGAACTTCACTCAGATGAGATTAGAAATGACCATCGCTTCGCTTAGCTGAGGCTGAGATGGTAACAGTTGAACTACAGTTAGCTGAGATGATAACAGTTGAACTACACTTAGTTGAGATGACAACAATTAAACTACAATTAGCTAAAAAATATAAGACCTGAACTTAACTACTATTAACCAAATTGAACTACACAACCCCTAATGTCTAGAGTTCAACTACACTTAACCAAAATGATCATAGATCGAGCAGACTCGGTGAATTGGGATAAACTTAAATGAATTCAGCTAATGACAACAAAAATGAACAACACTAAGTTATATGAACCTAATCCCTTAAACTTCAGTAATTGAAATGAGTAAATTGAAATTCAATTAACTAACATTTACTGAATTGAAATTAACTTCAAAAACATCAACTTCAAATCAGTTGGTAAACTATAACATGAATAATTTCATTCTAAAAGATAATTTCATTACATTAACTTTTATTCTTTTTATTACATCACCACATTCAACCAAATTAGATAAGATAACACAGATTAGTTCAACCATATCCAAAAACCATTATTTAGAGCAGGTTTAAATTATTCAACATAAATTCCTAATTATCAAAACGAATTTGTAATTTTCACCATTTAACCAAGATATGAATAGTTATTTCCAAAATTATGAAATATAGCCCAAATATTTTCCCATGTGTATTTCCCGCGCTGTTGTGACTTCCCGCGAAAACATGCATTACCAAATTCATATGAAGTGGCCACTTCCAACTTCCAAAGCAGAAATAAACAATAATAGTAGAGTACATTTATACTCATTATTTGTTCATGGTCTTGTCCCATCAAACCAGAAGTTAGTTGTCAGTCCATTCATCCCACTTGCAATTTCATTCATGCAGGTCCAACCGAAAATAAATTCTCCTGTGATTATCATTTCATTTCATTTTTATTATATTTGTGATTCTGATTATATACTGATTTTTATTTCATTTTTACTTATCATGATATTAAAGTTAAAATTCACAATTCATTTTAATTATAATTAAACCACCTATCATTTTTATCGATACTATTAATTGCTTAAGAGTCCAGAAGACTCAGCATGAATTTGTTGGCAATTTTGTAGAAGTTGACTATGTTTAAACACGCTTATGTTTAAACACTTGCTCAAGAAGATCAGAAACCGAGCAATACGTCTTTGAAGTGAAGTACAACTCAAATGCGATCAAACGAGATATTCTGACGAATCAAGATGATATTTGATGAATGATTCGGTTCTGATTTAATTAGATAAAGAATATATTTGTGAGTTGTATTCTATTTAGAATTAGTCGTAATTAAAGGAAAGAATATATTTTTTAAAATCTTATAACTATAGAAATAGAATATAGATAAAACGCATGCACAATGGAGTCCCAAATGAGAGACTAGTTATTGGGACTCTAAAATCCCACAATGGGAGTCCCAAAGGTTGTTTTTCAGCCCATTTATGCCACATGGCATGGAGTCCCCATCCGGACCCGCCCCCCGCCTACGTGGCGCCACGTGACAGCTGAAAATTCTTTTTCTTTTTTGTTTTCTCTCATCCACCTTCTTCTCCCACCTTCATTACTTTTCTTTTTCTTCTTGTTTTGGTTTAATGGTAATATTATCATCCTATATCTATTATTATTATTTTATTTTTTTCCCAACGGTTATATTTTAATTTTGTCTTTAAATAGAGCCCAATATTACCATATGTTTGATACATTATTTTTTTGTCACATTCTTTTTTTTTCTACGACGAATCTATTTTTAAGATTGTAATATGCACTTTTATTTCTATTTATGTCAAAAGTTGCATTTAAATATTACTATTGTATATTTTTTGATGATAGTTAATCTTTTATTAATTATTGTATTTGATAATGATTTCAAAAAATCATAATGCTTTTCATTTATTATGTTCCAATACCCCTTAATTTTGATTATTTAAATAATTATGTCCAGAAGACTCCGCATGAATTTGTTGGCAATTTTGTAGAAGTTGACTATGTTTAAACACGCTTATGTTTAAACACTTGTTCAAGAAGATCAGAAACCGAGCAATACGTCTTTGAAGTGATGTACAACTCAGATGCGATCAAACGAGATATTCTGACGAATCAAGATGATATTTGAAGAATGATTCGGTTCTGATTTAATTAGATAAAGAATATATTTGTGAGTTGTATTCTATTTAGAATTAGTCGTAATTAAGGAAAAGATATATTTCTTATCCTATAGCTATAGAAATAGAATATAGCTAGAAGACTAAGTGTAGTTGTGATGAGCTTGACGAGCAGATCAGCATTGCCGAAATGGAAGGATCGAGAGGATCAAGACGACATCACAACATTTGGACTATAAAAATACAAAGATGCTGCGATAACAAGTATCCATCTTACAAGAAACTATTATGCATATCAGAATAGCTTAATAGTTGGAGCAGCTTATTGAAGGGACTTCAATAGGCCTACCCCATCGCCAGGAGTCTGAAAAAAACAACAAGGCTTAATAAACGTGGTAGAATAGAAAGATTACTTAAGAATTTTGTGAAACTGATCGATAGAAAATTTCACTTGCTTCTTTGGAATTGTATATCAATACAATGTAAACCCACATAGCGTTTTGCGGAGCGTAATATTAATATTTCGATGAATTGCAGTTAATGCATTAGGTCGAAAACGATCAATCGGTGGGAGTTTTTAACAATTTTGTTGAATTGTATCATTACTCGTTCGACAATTAAAACAATTTTCTATTCATCTATCAACCTTATTCCATTAGTCAAGATAGTCTAGGGTGAAAAGGATGACCATATATACAGATCGATGTCACACTGAATGGATCATGCATATCATAAATGAACCGCTTAAGATGGAGATTTTAAACTCGTTTTTAAAATTAGAGATCATCAATCGTTTCGACCCTAATACCATTACCCGATGGGTCTACTGGGTCCCGGTGGTCTTAAACGGGTCATTATTAATTAAGTGGAAAACATACCCTAAACCCTAAATCCATACAATAAACACTAGCACCCCAAAACCCTAAAACCATGAGACCCATGCTAGACCCATACTTATTGGGTCTAAAATATTTAACCCATATATAAGACCCATGTATAAAGTTAAACACCTTATTGCTTATCAAATACAAACTATATTGCTTGTCAAAACTAACTAATCCCTTTTCCCGATAATAATATATACATATATATAAATAAATATATACATGTATTGGCAACTATGTTCCCTCTGCATGCGAATTCTATAGTACGTTTCATTATGGAACACAAAATGTGCATGAGAGTTTAAGGTACATGTTTAGTATTTTGAGTGCTCGTTAATAATTCAGAAGCAATGTAGTTTTTCATATTTATCGCTAAGACGTTGTCACTAGTTCATACTTCTAATTCAAAATCATAATATAATTGTCAGTTATTCACCACGATCGACAATATGCAATTCTAGTTTCCAAACTAGTTAATCATAGTCATTTAGTAGCTATGCTATTACGTATCATGATGTGATAAGTTCATTCGTCTTCGTAATTGCCTGATAGTATCGTCTAACAATCCGGTTGGCTGGTATAACGCTAATTATCCCGATAATGTAATGTCAGAACTACCCTGTAATAAGATGCAGTGATTCAATATACTAAACCGGATGTTCATTTACGATACTTCCACATGGCTAGGACCCGTAATTATATATCTACACTTGCCTAATTATGACATATTACCAGCATATATTAGAGTTGAACTAAAATTTGTCAAATAAATTTTCTAAACAACCGATTTTTCTAATTCAATCACAATTATGTTGTATCACATCATATTTTAAACCAAACAAAAATAAAATTCTTCTATTCATTAGATATGAGTATTTTTTACCTATAAAATACTCATAATTCGCAATATTCTCTAACCATTTTCTTACAACAAACCATAATACACCATAAACTTCCAACTAATTTATATTGCTATTTAATTCAACACTTTCTCTCACACAAAAAATATAAACCTTCTGAAATCGAAGTCAACTCGGGAACAATCTAGAGCACAAGTCAAAACCGTGGTTTAGCCAATTGTTTATGTCTCACTCACAAAATGAAAACCACAAACCATACTCCAAAACCACGTTCTCCTCTTCCTCTCACAAAGCTTGCCAAATCATCACACCAAAACCACCGTCCCATCTCTCTCCTACTCGTGTCCACCAGTCCTCCAGCCCCGACCAGATCTGGTACGAAACTGCCATTATTTCCGGTGACAGCTGTCACCGGTGCCCTGCACGCCAGCTCTACTGCCTTCCTACTCGTACCTCCAAACCATTAGTTTACTGCCTTGCCTCAAATCCAGCTTTTTCCAATCCACCGACGATAACGTTTTCTACATCTTTAGTTACGATTAATCATTTACCATTCATCTACTCTATTCTTAAAACATTCTCAACGCAGCTCAGAGGTGTCAAGCATTTTGCAAATTTGATTCTGTGATAAGGTACTGGTTTTCCTCAACTTTCAATATTTTCCGATTTTGGTTTTCCTCCAGAAACTTAAATTCCAGATATTGAAAAATGAAGCACACGACATTTATGAGTACAGCTTTTTAAATAAATGAAGCACACAAGATTTATAGAGCTTTTGAAATGAAAGTATCATGTTCATTATTTAAGTTATTAATTTGGTTTTCTGAAGGTTTTTGTAAGTCAAGACCTGCATAGTGGTGTGAAAGAGGTTCATTCCGCCGGACCTACCGCTGCTGCATGATGTAGGGGAAACAGGTATTGCATATCTTTTCAGATTTCATGACATGCATTAGTATTTTCAACCACTTTAACCCTTTTTTTTGTCTGTGCGAGAGGCATGGGGAACTGCAACTTAAAGGATTGCATAGAGCCCTGCAAAAGATTTGCAGCACAATACCTACACTAATACTACTTTTTTTTTCCCATCACACGGCATCATAGGATCAGGTCACATCGTCGTTCCCAATTGATTTTATAAATCTAAACTACTAACTTTGCTTGAATCCAATTTTATGTTCTTTTTTGTCACAATCACGTAAACAATTGAACTCAAACCTAACCACAACATTTTTATATCACTTAATAAATAATGCGGGTTTAATAATTTTTTCAATTCTGTGCATTCCAAAAAGATTATATTTTTGGAATTTAATTCACCCTTCCTTTTTATCAATTTAGAGTCATTTCTTCCCATACAATATAGCAACAATTACCTTTTCTGTTTTTTTTTTAAAATAATTACTTTTTCTGTTTAACATAGAAGTAAGGAGTTAGGCACAATTCTAGTTTTATTACAAATCAAGTCATTAGTCATCGTGGACTAAATTAGTGTAGTGTGTGATTAACCTATAACCATGTGATTGGAGGCAAACTAAATAATTCTATGCCGTTTATAACTCATTGAATTTCGTAACCATTGACAATTTTAGCTTATTCTAGTATCTTGTTCCATTCTGGAGGGAATTATTTGCCTTTCTACCATCTCTTTCCATTTTGGAGGGAAATTGTTGCCTTTTCTTACTATTGTTTACCATTTTGGAGGGAAATGTTGTCCTATAAATACATCAATTTCCCTCAATGCAACACCACACCTTTCTCAATCAAATCCAACCCGCCCTGTCTTATTTCTTCTCTTCAACTATGAATTCGAAGAAGCCTACCAACGCATCCATCACCGCCCCCCGGCTCAAAAAATCCGTTCAAGAGAAGCCTTCCGAGACCAAACCCCACTATCCTAGGGTTTGCACTTGTGGCTTCAAACAGACCAAGAGGTTTTACACCCCAACAGCCAAAGCTTATGAGAAATTTAGTCCATCACTGCCGACGGTTCAGGAGTTGGATGCTGACATTCCTATCATCGATGCTGACATTCCTATCATCGATGCTGACTCATCGGATTCGGAGTTTGAAATCCCGACACTTCCCCCAAAGAGATGCACCCGAACATGGTATGGTCCGCCAGACATGGCCGCTTCATGTATAGCCCTAAACTCACCGCCACCTCCACCGCCATCTACAAGACATCCTCTACCATCACAACCGCCTCCCCCCGCGGCTTCAAGAGTGCGGCGGCCACCTCCACGGCCTCCCCCCCACGCAGCTTCAGGAATGTCGCGGCCACCTCCAACGCCCTACCACGCACCTTCAAGAGTGCCGCGGCCACCTCCAGCGCCTCCCCACGTGGCGGCAAGAGTACTGCCATGAACACCTCCACCACCTCCCCGCAAGCGGCCAAGAGTGCTGCGGCCACCTCCAGCGCCTCCCCACGTGGCGGCAAGAGTACTGCCATTAACACCTCCACCACCTCCCCACAAGCGGCCAAGATTGCCGGGACCACCTCCACCGCCTCCCCAAGCGGCGGCAAGAGTGTCGGGTCGACCTCCATCCCCACCCCCTACAAATCTATCTACAAGTTCGCCCCTACCACATCAGCCGACGGCAATGGCCCGATGCAGTACGTGCTCGTTGACTCGGATTACGAGGATTCCCTTTACGAGCACTCAGAAAACGAGTATTCAGTTCGTCCACTCTCTGAATTTTACGATGATTCCGACTCCGACTATTGCGACTTGAAAGATTCTGACTTTGACCTTGCCGGTTACGCTGAGTTCTAGCTGGATGGAAGGACCTTTTGGATGGGAGGACTAGTTGGATGGTCTTTTAAACTACACTAGTTGGAGGACTAGTTGGATGGGGGTTATTTTGTTCATGGTTTTTTTAAATTATATGTTTTAGCCTGTCCCAACTATGGTCTAACAAACCATATTTTGATGTAACATGTCTTTTGTCAATCTAATGAAAGTTTTCCCATTTCTCTATCTCTATGGATAAATTTGACCAAAAACATTGACATATTAACCACAAACAAGAACATTTCTACTTTTTTTTTCAGATTTGAGCCCAAATACAAACTTTATTTAAGCCCAAAAGCATGAACATATCTTCTCAGCTTCTGAAAATAGAAACTTATTTATTATTACATATTTCAGCCCGAATTCTTACTTAAAACGGTCCGCCATGTTTTATTAATAGTGATGTTGGGCTTATCTATTATTTCGGCCTGAAGCCCAAAACCAATTCTAAACTACTTCCTTCCAGCTGCTATTTCAACTGATTCAGCCTCGTGACCTTTCTCCAATCTGCAACTGGTTTGACCAGTCTTAGCTTATGTTGACTGAGCTATTGCAAAGCCAGTTTTGCCCTTCTGATTTATTTATTTCCACAGTCATGACACTTATCTGTTTTTTCGGCCCATACACCAAAACCCAAAGACTAAACAAGCTGAAAATAAAACCAACACCAAGTCACCAAATCATTCCCACTTATCTGTTTTTTCGGCCCAAAGACCAAACCCAAACACTAAACAAGCTGAAAATAAAACCAAGACCAACTCACCAAATCATTCATCCTTATCCATTCAATCACAACTCAACCAAAGATCACTCGCTCGCCGCCGGTGATTTCACTGTGTGAGCTGGGCGATGATTTGCATTTTTTTTTCATTTTGGATTGCCCCATTTGGGTACCAAAACTGGATTTGGGTACCAAAACCGGAGGTACTTTCCTCCGGCAACTGTGATGCGTCCGTGGTGCGGTGCTCCGATCAATCTCCGGCATTCGTCGGAAAGAACTGGGATCCCTTCTTCTCGTCTCGGATGCGTCGCCGGTTCGATCCAGCTCGCTGTGATGCGTCGGATATGAAATCCAGCTCTCCGATCAACCCTGTTTGATTCGCCGAGCGTGCCGGAGACTGAAATTGGGGGTGTTTGCAGATCGAGGTTGAAGATGATTTGGCAAAGGCATGACTTTTCTTGACTCGTTTGACTTTTTATTAAGTGGGGGCTCAGACAAAATTACTACTTTTTAAGCCCTTCCCCGCAAATACACACATTCCATAGGTCAAATGTGCAAATTTGTTTTACACATCTCAACCCTAACTTATCAAGGGTATTCTGGACTTTTTTGGACCTGCATAATCATTTTGGACCTGCATATAAAATGCCCCTTTTAAAATAAACATATGTTAAAAACATGTTTTAATGCAAAAATTCAAGAAATTTTATATAAAAATTAAAATATTTTAAGTTATGTAATTTACAGTTCAACTTAAAAGATGCACTATATAAGTTAAAACGTATAAAGATTTTCATGGAAAGTCAGGAAAGTCAGGAGTTCCAAAAACTTTCTCTTTTTTTATATAAAAACTAACAATTTTCCTTCAATAACAAAATCACTGTAAAATCACAACACCGCTATAATACTACGTAATTTTAGTTATAAAACTACCACAACACTACTATAAAACTACGTAGTTTAGTTACATATTTATAATAACTATTATTTTATGTCGTAATCCTCCGCTATTCAATATATACATAGTCAAAGATAAAGGGGTTTACTATATGCAGGTCCATTTTACTTCTACATGTCCAATGAAAATGGGAAAATATCATAAATACCCTTCATTATTTCATTAGTTTTTATAAATTTCTAAAACTCTAACCTTGAATGCATAAACCCGTCTATGTATTGATTGAATACGTGTCCAAATCATAAATTATTGTTTCGTAAATTATAATACATATTAAAGAAGGACATTATTGTCACTTTAGGTTAAATTTGGACATGCAGAAATAAACTGGACCTGCATATAGAACCACCCAAGATAAAATGTATACTCCCTATGTCACAGTCAAATCATCTGATTGACTTTTCAAATTCAAATATATTTTGATCATTAACTTCTATTAAGACCTTTATCGTGTAATATATTATTGGATCTATAATAATATTTATTCTTAATTCACAAAATTTTCAAAATTTTATTGTACATTTAGATGAAGATATCTGTGACCAAAATCATATCAATTTAATTTTTTTTTGAAGAAAAATCGTATTAAATTGACTTTGAAAGTTAAATCAGGCGATTTGGACGTGATATAAAGTAATACGAAGTTGCAATTGTTGACAATCCGATGGATTAATGAGAAATTGAGAATACATAGTTCTAAAAGGAACTAGAAGAGTTATTGCTCCGATTAATACATAATTAATAAAAATCATTAAAAAGGATGAAACTATATAGTTTAGAGTAAAACCACCACCGCAAGACCACCATATTCCGGCGCCTACTATTTTCATATATTTCTTTTTGGTTTCTTTAAATTTTATACATACCTTTTTTTTCCACTTTTAGTTTTTTTCTCTGCATGTTCCTTTTTATAATTTCCTTTTTTCTACGATTTCCTTTTATTTTACCAGTATAAATATATATGGCATGTATATATGTGTATTATAAAATATGTTATTTTGCGTCAATATATTATATTAACATTATTATTCGATCAGGGAGGGTTCGAACGTATCGCATTTAGATTTAAGTACTCTTAGGTTTGGTATGGTTGTTTTCCTATATATGTAGCAGGATATTGTATGGCAAAACGATCGTTCTACTGGCTCTTTGTGATTTATGTTGCATAGAAGAATCACGGCGGAGGAGTGATGGGGATACCTGCCGCCGGAGGTCGGAGACCGGTGGATTCAGGCGATCCAGGAAGCTACAAATCTCCAGAATCCGGGACGCTGCTTTGAGTGCCCTCGACCAAATTGAGCTGCTAAAGTGTTTGATGATCGGAAAGGATTCAAGATCAGGGCCTTTATCAGGTTCAGGGAACTCTTCTTGTGTAGGTCGGAGTGGCACGCCGGAATGACGTGCGAGGATCATCAGGTTGTTCTCAGGGATTATGATCATGATGACTGGTGTTGAGATCGACACGTCGGCGCCGTTTGAGTCGGTGAAGGAGGCGGCGTCTCGATTTGGTGGGATGGGGTTCTGGAGACCCGACAATGGTTACTCACTCGCCCAGCAGATTTAATTCTCTATAAATTTTTGATCTTTTTTGAATTAACATTGCCAAAGTATCGATCTTTGGTTCTGAAATTAAGTGGCCCTTTTCATACTTATGAATATGGGGTTTTATCAAACCGTGTGTGTGTGAGTGTGAGTTACTGAGTTGTAGCATATGTCGCTGATGATGAGAAGGGGCCAGGACTCAATTTTGACTGTGTGAAATTTGTTGCGGATAATGTGAAGTGTTGTTCTTGTTGTGCATACTTTGTATTTTGAAGTGTGTGTGTAATCTTTGTTCCCAAGACTCTTTTTCCCGTGTATATGGTAAAGTTCACCTATTACAATCTTTTGATATATATGATGTAGTTTGAAAGCACAGATTGAATATTTTTTGAGCTGGATTTGATTGAGTTTGGGGAGAATTCGGGCAATTTATGTGCTTTGAATTAGGTTTTCCTGGATTTGGTTGCGTATTTTGCCAGTTGAACTGATTAGAACAATCCTTTTCCCCCCACCGTGGCTTTCTCCGGTGGTCTCATAACGCAGCTCAATCCCAATTTCTCAAGGCGCAGCTGCTTCATTATAAGACCCCTTCTGTGTAAAAATTGCTTCTTTTCTCTTCTTTTTTCTCCTTTTTCGTATCAATGATGTGTTGAGTCTTGCTCTGTTTGTGGTTGCAACGGTGTGGCGTGGCCGAGCCGCTGAAATTCAAGGATAATGGCAGGCCGGTGATGCCCCGCATCAACGGGGACCAGTCTCCGTCGTTTCCCAGCTTTTTGACCTCCATTCATTCTCAAAGAATCCCTAGCTACAACAGTGATATCAGGCTCAAGATCTTCTCTGGGACTGCAAATCCTTTACTTTCCCAGGTATTTTATTGTTTCCTGGTTCCTATCTTTATGGGGCACTGCATTACTCATGAGCCTGGATATGTTTATGCTGCAGTGTGAAATAAGCACAAATTGATGATGTAGTGGGAAGAATCTGGGCATTTGTTTTTGCTATGAGGAACTTAGGTTTGATTTAGGAGCTGGATTTTGGGCATGTCCCTTTTGCCTATTTCGTCAATTGAACAATCTTTTTCCCCTATGTTTGCATCATTTGAAATGATGTAGTGTCAATTAAACTGGATTAGTAATGGTCTAATGGAGTGTTTTCAGGATTATAGTTTTGATGTATGTATGATGTTTCTTTTCTTGCATAATGAAATGATTAGTGACATCTTTTTCTTTCTTTTCATTTTCAGTTTATGCTTCTTTGAGCCTGCAGTTGAGTTTGGTTGGATTTAACGGGAGTGTTTTCTTTGGTGTTCAGGAACAAAGTTTCGACCACATAACTCACTCCGCCTTAATTAAGACTAGGTGATGACACCGCACTATGTGCAGTGCAGGCAGGGGCGGAATTATTTGGCGGCTCGGGTAGGTCTCGGCCTACCATAAAATTTGAAACACAGTCTATATTACTGTTCTCCGATAAAAAATTGAGCCGTTCCAACCTCCGACAAGTCTTTCCGGCCTCCGACCACCGCAGTCAAATCTATTGGGCCTATCATAAAATAATTTTCTGGTTCCGCCACTGGGTGCAGGTACTCATATATTTCATTTTAATTTTAGAATTTAATATTTCTAAAATATGTTTGAAAGTCTTATCTTAATATAATATTGCAATTTTTTACATATTTTGATGTGTTTCTTTTTAAAATATATAATATTTAAACCCTAAAATATGTATTTGTGTCTTGAACAACATCTGTTACATATATGTTTTACCATGAAATATATTATGGATTCGTTAAAGAAGGTTAAGTACATTATTCTATTTAAATATTATATATTTTAAACTAAAATACATAATAAAATTATATATTATATATTTTAGACTAAAATACATAATAAAATGTTTGAAATGTAGGAAGATCAATACAAATATATAAAATAATAATCATTAAGCTCAACTTGTTTAAAAGACGGTGTCACATTGGAACATATCCTAATACATTAAACTTGTTTAATGTAATATTGTTGTAACTGATGTCACTGAAAAACGGTGTAGCGCATCGCGAAGAAGAAGTCGACGTCAAATAAGAGGTGGTGAATAACTCCACGTTGCATTGAAACATATCCTAATACATATCTTGCAGTTCCTCAAAGCTATCTTCTTTGTTTTTTGTCAATTCAACAACTACAACTGAACACAAAAGCACTATGGAAACCATTATTTCAGCCCCCACTGATTGACATTAAAACGAACTCACATAAACTCCCAAAGTCATACAGAAATTGGTTGTTTTCATCTGAAAGCACTGTCAATCAAATCCAGCAATCACAATAGCACAATACTGGAACAAAGGAACCGAAAGTTAAAGTAAAATTTACACGATTAACCACATGCTTAACATACAATCAAACATCAAATCCACATCTGAAATCTCCCCCGGATACCACGTGCAGAACCACATCAACACCATTCATTTACCCCAAGACCCCAGTGTAATTTGATTCACAGATTACTTCCTCGATCAATCATTTTCAAAATACTCAAACAAAAGATAGCTACTTATCCCACATCGTCTCACAAACTCACCCTAAAATTTGTTCAAAGCAACCAAAACCAACATGTCAATAAACTGAAACACGCATTTACTAAACTTCTGCCCAATCAACCAAATTAGGTCATATAAAACTGTCCAAGAAACCAAAAAGTAACATGTTAATTAACCGAATTGCAGCTTTTACTATGAGGATCTTCAATGCAAATGTTAGTTTTGGGAGTCACTAACTCCACAGGTTGGATTTTGAGTGGAACCTCAGTATGATGTCATCAAAGTCAATTTAAGTGAGAGTCTTTTTTAATTTTGCATCTCCAATGCTAATGTCAAAATTAACTTCAACATGACATTAATCTTCATTCAATATTATAATATTCTTCTTTTTTATTTCGCATTTTAGTAAATGAATAAAACAATACATTTGGGTTGGAAAAACAACAAAGCAAAGCTTTGATTCGTATGTCATGTTATTCTTATAAAACATGATCAAGAGATGGGATTATTGCACCAAATTTAAAACTTGTATACAATGTTTTGTATGAGATTCTAATGTTCCTTTGTGTTCGTTTCAGTTTGTCATTTTATGCTGGAAGATGATAGATTGCTGCTCAAATACCAGTGCAAATCTTAAGCTCAATTGCTGTAAAATGCATCTTAAAAGCTGCGCAACGATACTCAAATTCATCTCAAATGCTGATGTAACGCTGCTTAAAAACATCTCATACACTGCGCAAATTCAACTCAAACGCTACTGCAAAATGCATCTTAAAAGTTGCTGCAACGATGCTCAAATTCATCTCAAAAGCTGCTGCAAAAAATGGAGCTTAAATACTGCTGCAACGCTGCTCAAAAACATCTCATACACTGCCTAAAATCAACACAAACGCTGCTGCAAAATGCATCTTAAAAGTTGCTGCCACGGTGCTCAAATTCATCTCAAGCGCTGCTGCAAAAAATGGAGCTTAAATACTGCTGCAACGCTGCTAAAAAACATCTCCTACACTGCCCAAATTCAACTCAAACGCTGCTGAAAAATGCATCTTAAAAGCTGCTGCCACGATACTCAAATTCATCTCAAACGCTGCTGCAATAAATGAAGCTTAAATACTGTTGCAACGCTGGTAAAAAGCATCTCATACACTGCCCAAATTCAACTCAAACGCTGCTTCAATTCATCTCAAACATTGATGCGAAAAATGCAGCTCGAATGCCGTTGCAACGCAGCTCAAAAGCATCCTATTTACTGCTGCAATGGTGCTCAAATTCAACTAAAACACGTGTGCTCAAATTTATCTCAAACGTTGCAACGCTGATCAAAAGCATCTCAGACATTGCTGCAATGCTCAAGCCAATTGAAAATAATAAAGATGAACTCTAAGCTCAACAAAATGTATAAGCTTACAGTCCAGAAGAAATGTGTACCAATGGTATACGATCACTATGCAATAAACAGTACTCAATCTATCAGCATTTTTATGTCTTTCATACTTATACTAAAACATTCAAGCTTAGCCAAAGGAAACCAGCAAGTAATAGTAATAATAAAAATCAGCAGATCAAAAGAACCCTTGAAGACACAACTAATAAGTTACCATCACATAGTAGAAAGACATGTAGTTTTTAATGTGCATCCGTATAAAATAAAAACATTCATGTACCGTATGATATCTTTAACAAGTAAACGGATTTATCATACACACAAAATTCCTAAAACCAAAGATAAGGCTTGCTGCATCAGAGTCAGACTTAGCTTATTAATGGAACTATCAGTGGTGAATTTATAATAACACCAAGTTTGCAAGTATCTCACCACTGTAAAAACATTCAATATATAGCACTCAACCTATACTTAAACCTCCAAGGAAAGCCTAAACTGTTAATAGTTTTCAACAGCACTCACAACTAAGAACCAACAAAATAAACATCATGAACTTTTTTCTATCTGCAAAACAATTGCTAGGTGGTAACTGCACCGATAAAGAAGATTATATAAGAGAGGATTTACATAGAAATGCAAATACCAGGGTCCACAGAACGATTAACAGAAACCACATGAAAATAATCACGTTAAGGGTAAATTAGAGAGATAATTTACTGCTGGTATATACCAGAGAAAGGCGTCGCCGCTGATTGACTTTAGCCTCCACCGTCACCTTAACCAGGCTCTCCAATGAGAACATGATTGTTCTTAGTCCTTCTTGATAGGATTCGAGTCACCCTTCTGATTTTATCATCCCTTCCAATCACAGTGTCAAGCTTTCCTGCCATCTCAACTAAATCACAGCCATGTGTCTTCAAAGCCTAGAAATTTGTATCACCGGAAGCACTTTCCACCTTCTTATCATCCTTCCCTCTCAGAATTCATTCCTAATTACAATCAAACACCTGCGAAATCCAAACCATGAACAAAGCCAAAAATCATCACCAATTCATCCAAAATCACAATACCTAATTAGCATGTGGCTAACCAGCATTTGGAGAAGGGCCAGCAGATATATGTAATGGGTCGTCTGGTAGCGGACACCGTTGAAGGTGATGGTGGCAAGAAGCAGACATACACACATATATACACTCCTATGTGTGTACTGTGTATATTCTATGCGAGAATTACAAAGTCACCGGGCAGACTTTTTTGGAGGACCCGTACTTGAATACAGCGGTGGAGATCGAAGGATTCCACCGACCATCAGATCAAGAGAAGGTGATCAAGACCAATGCTTAGACCAAAGGAGGTGATTTCTCGGAAATTGCCCTTCAGAAGACCATGATTGAGTTTTCGAGCATGGATTTTTCGGGCAGAATTTACTGTTCGGTCATATGGGATTTGGGCAGAAAAGAAGAAAAAGGAGCGAGGAATATAGAGAAAACGGTGTCGTTTGCTTCAAAAATAGGACGACGATTGTGGCGACCCCTTGGGGGTTTCTACGTTTATTTTTAAGATTAATCTTCTTCAACAAAACCTCTCAAGTATAGTAATTTGTTGAGTTGTAAGTTTAGGGAGGAGAATCATCATCCGATACCTTTGTTATAAAATCTTTCCACCGCCAAATTTTTACTTTTAGAGTTTCATGTTACGTACACGGAGTTTTATGTGTTTGATGCCAAAAAAATGGATGCATAAATTCTGACATAACAATGTGTGATTGATTTCAAAATATCAACTTAGTCGAATACTTACCCAAACAGTGTTTGCAAAATCATACATACATCTTATTTATGATAATTGATGTAGTTTTATTTAGAGCAGATTAATTTATGATAATTATTGTAGTTTTATTTAGAGCAGATTACAAGTTTGGTAATTTAGCCATTCAGGTAATAATTTATTTGGTATTTTTTCTTTGTTTAGACTCTTTGGAGCAGATTATATGTTACATCTATATTAACATTCTCTTACCTTCAATATTATCATTTATATATTATTATGTAAGAGATTTGAGAAAACTTTGTCATATATGTGTATGTGTGAAATATTAATAGAATTCTGGTCAACAAAAATATATTCAAAATATATTATCACTTGAAAAGCATTCGATCTAAAAATGTAAATTTTTATTTTATTCCTATTATTCGCCATTTAATTACATATTTAAGGAAATATTGCTTGAATATAATATTATATACACATGTGATATTAATTTTATTCCTTAAATAGATTATTGCACATCAAATCACATAAAACTACTTTTAAAATGAGAAATTAGTGCAATTTAAAAGTCTAACTTCTCTTAAAACTTCTATATTCCTGGTTATGAAACTATCACTACACATTAATCTCAAAGTTGTATTTTTAGGATTAAGCGTTATTCATTTATATGCAAACATACAATTAAACACGTTTCAAGAAAAAATATAAAAATTATAAAATAACATGTAAATTAACATTACATCTTTAACTTAGTTAATAACTTGATACATACCTTTTAATTAGTTAATTTTTTATGATACAATCATAATTTAATTATTTTTTCAAACTTAAACTTATGCTATCTTTTCTCACAATTGATGTAAGGACAGGGAAATTTTTTAAATTAATTTATTTTTTATTCCTTTATTTATTCAACTAAATAAATTCTCTATTAAAATATAAATAATTCAAAAGCAATACTTGTATCAAATATCCAAATATATTCCGCAAAGCGCGATGATATCTATCTAGTTAATAGAATCATAAATTCAATTGATTGATTCCCTTACAAAAAATGAATACAGCTAGTACTTAATAATAGTTTGGATGGATATGCATTAAAAATTAGCTATAGTAACAATAAATCTTTATCAATATATATAAGGATAATGTGACAATTAATTCAAAAAGCAAAGAATCTCTTTTAACATGACGTGTCAACAAGGGACGCGAGGCCCACACATTTGCGCGCGCAGACTCTGCCCAGCTGTGACGCGCCACGTAAATAGCCCCGAAAAACGGAGCCACCCACCGGCTCTGCAAATTTAGCCCTCCCCCAATTCGATTCCACCCGCATTCCCTTCTTCTCATCCCCGCATTTCCCCTGCCTCCGATTCCGGCCACCGCACCGCCGCGCGCATCCACGCACCCGCCGCCGCCATTTCCATTCGTCGGCGTGTGCGTGCGTGCGTTCGATTTTCGACGGTTGGGAACCGGTTCACGTGGCTAGGCTTCTGGAATTATACATTCCTTTCGTGCACATGCAAATGGAGACGAAGGTCGGGAAAGTGGCGCAGGAGAAGTTGGCGGCAGAGTTTCTACAGGAGGTGGTTGAGGAGGAAGAATCGGCGGAGAATCGTATGTCCAGCTTGACTTTGGAGCGGGTCGCCGCGGCCAAAAAGTACATCGAGAATCACTATAAATCGCACACGAAGCTCCTTCAGCAGCGCAGAGAAAGGTCAGTTAATCGTACAATCCGCCTGTTTAACCCATGATTTGTAGCATGCATACATACAATAAATGTGAGTTTATATGTAACGAAAGGGAAATGATCAAATTATGAACATGTTATAGGCGTTCGGCACTGGAAATGAAGTTAGCAGGGTCAGATGTTACGCAAGAGGAGCAAATTAATCTTCTCAGGGATTTGGAGAGGAAAGAGACGGAGTATATGCGGCTTAAGAGAAATAAAATTACTGCTGATGATTTCGAGATGCTTGCAATCATAGGAAGAGGCGCTTTTGGAGAGGTTTGAGATTTATAACCTGTGCTAATTAAGCTCTACCTGATTAATGATTATCCCTTTCAGCCTCTTTGCTATCTGACTTTGCTCGCTATATTAGATTCGGTTATTGTATTGCAAGTCGAAAATGATTTTTATCTCTATTGACGCCAATTTTTTACTTGCACAATGTAACTTTACAGGTCAGGCTGTGCAGGGATAAAAAAACAGGCGAAACATATGCAATGAAAAAGTTGCAGAAGTCAGAGATGGTTCGCCGAGGACAGGTGTGATTCGTTACTGAGAACAGTTATTGATACCTCTGCTAATCTGTTATAAATTGTTGCACCAGTATGAGATCTGATGAAGTCATACTCATAATCACCCTCAGTCATGCCACTGAATGTGCTCCTTTTTCTATGTTGAGATGTGTTGCCAACTTGTGCTATTCCTAAAGTTTACTTTCTTTATTTTTATATTGGATTCGGCGTTCCCCCTGCTCAAGGACTAGTATTCTATGTGTCATTGTCCTGGGAACATGAGACTGGCATAAAGACGTTGGTCCATGGGAGTTCTCTTCGAGTTAGCTCTTCTAGAATAGCCACAGGGTGTGTCCACTTAGTTACCTTAGAGCACGTTATCAGATTTTTGTTTCTAAGTAGGCCAGTGCATATTTTCCTGTGAAAGCATAGTATTTTTTGGCTTGGAATATGAAAAAAAAAAGATTTCGTTTGTAGAATTGTACCCTGCTGAAAAGGAAAGCAAAAAATGTGATGAAACTAATGATATAGCATCATTCCCATAAATCATCAAGAATACTAAGGGCACATCCATACTCAGGAAAAATTGGCTACACACGGCCTCTTTACATATAGCCGTTTACAGTTGAAAAAGACAAAGTGGAGCAGCTGTAGATAACTTGGACAAATTAACTCTAATTTCTGTATTAGCTTCATATTTTCAGGATTTGTACAGCATAACATGGATCTGATATTTTAACATACTTATCAATTATACATATTTCTTTCTGTAGAACTGTTTTATTCTGTTTACAGTTTTCTTTCCTTTTTCTTGTCTATTAATTGTATTCGTACTAATCAAAATGCATATCGTAATTGTTTCTCAAATTGTAGGTTGAACATGTTAGAGCTGAAAGAAATTTGCTAGCTGAAGTTGCCAGCCACTGCATTGTAAAGCTTTATTACTCTTTTCAAGATGCAGACTTCCTGTATCTTGTTATGGAATACCTTCCTGGAGGGGATATGATGACTTTGCTGATGAGAGAGGAGACATTGACTGAAACAGTTGCAAAATTTTACATTGCTCAGAGTGTCTTAGCAATAGAGTCAATCCATAAGCATCACTATATCCACAGGTTGTGATAGCATCCCCCTGAGGATGCAGTGGAAATTAGTCACTGATCCTTTTGGTTACATTACTCTTTTTAGTAGTAATCTCTGTTCGATATTCTGCCATTATTGCAGGGACATTAAACCTGACAACCTCCTACTGGACCAAAATGGGCACCTTAAACTTTCTGACTTTGGTCTTAGCAAGCCTCTCGATTGTTCGCACTTATTTCCTATAAGTGAACATGAATTGATTGATGCAGCTAGAAAAGGATCGGTTGACTCTAATGGATGCATTACTGAGAAGGGAAATGGAAGCTGCTGGAATAGCTCTTTCGAACAAATGCAGCATTGGCAAATGAACAGAAGAAAATTAGTAAGTTAATATGAAATTATCTTACAAGTAGATTCTTTCCTAAAATTGTGAAACCTATACAGTATCAAGTATACATCATATACGTAGATTTTAATATTCCCAAGCATGAGAGGGAAAGTTATGGGTTTGCGCTTGTGTCTTGTTAAAGCTCGATGATGCTGACTGGGTGAAAAGAATTGTCACTGCCTATCAGCCAACTTAGGTCTGAAGCTTAAATTTCACCTTAACTATTTCCAGTTTTTGTCAAGGACCAATGGAACTGGTTGGATGTCTCTTTGGCTCTAGATTTTCTTTTTTACCTGACAGACACTCCATTTATCTTCACTTGTGTTTTCATTGGCAATTAATGTCTCTGTCTCTCACCATCCTCAATTTGTCTTCAATTGCTTAAGAGAAATTTTTATTCCTTACACTTTAATGGAAATTTTATCTTATGAAGATTTATGAGTCACTGTTAGTCAAAGACTCATAGGATTATGATTTTCCACAACAGGCTTTTTCAACAGTTGGTACACCAGACTATATAGCTCCAGAAGTTCTGCTGAAAAAAGGCTATGGCACTGAGTGTGATTGGTAAGTCTTTAATTCTCATTGTGCATCTTGATCTTTGTAATTACCCTGTATTAAAATTGACATGCCTACCTTGAACCGTTGCAGGTGGTCTCTTGGTGCTATAATGTACGAGATGCTTGTCGGTTACCCCCCATTTTATTCTGATGATCCAGCAACCACTTGCAAAAAGGTATACATATCTATATCATGTGGTTATCCATATACAGATGTATTGATCTCAGAAGGCCTCATTTACTATCAGCTGGTGTAATTAGACTAGTGCTCATATATCTATATCTACTTCAAAAGCTATTTACTTTCTAAAACTGAGTGCTGAATAAAAAATATAAGATGCTGCTCATCAGTCATCACTGTAAAAGCTGAGAAATATGCAATGTCACACCCTAAAAAAATATCCCTTTTAATCTACTCATGTATAGGATTATAAAAAAGTTTGGTCAACGCTGGATGTTGTTTATGTGGATAACCATCCCTATTGAATTTTTTATTTGCCAGATTGTGAATTGGAAACATCACATAAAGTTTCCCGAAGAAGCAATGTTGTCCCCGGAGGCAAAAGACCTAATGTCTTTGCTGCTTTGTGATGTTCAACATAGGCTAGGATCTGGTGGAGCAAAGGAAATAAAGGTACTCCATTTTTAAAACTACATTGTAGAACTTCATCGGGTTTGCTCTGATCTGTTTCACTTGATTGATGACTTTGGTTCCTTTTTTTGGTTCTAAACAGGCTCATCCCTGGTTCAAAGATATTATGTGGGATAAGCTTTATAGCATGGAGGCAGCATATAAACCTGAGGTCAATGGAGATCTTGACACCCAAAATTTCATGAAATTCGAAGAGGTAGCAAGCTAAAAACCTAATGATACTGTGATTACGTTCCTATTTGCAACTCTTATTTGCAGAAGTGATGTTTTTCTATATTTATAATGGTTACATCTAGCAAATCAGAGAATCTCCCAAATAAGAGCTTTTTATTTCTATTTGACTCTAAGCTAATCTATTTCAAGTTTTATTGAATTTCTTGTTGGAGGCCTGTCAATATCAGTCATGGGATCCATTTATACGAAATACAGATCTTCTAAAGTGGACAGAAAATAACACTATAGACTTGTAAATGAGTAATGAAAACAAAAGCTCAAAATAAAATGTTTTGTTGCCGAGAATGTTTGCTTTTACATGTAAATAAAATTAGTTGTCTACATGATTGATGCTCTATGTTTTGAACATTTCAAATAATCCATAAATATCTTATATAGGTGGATCCTCCGCAGCCAAAAGCTGGCACAGGAAGAAAGGTATCTCTTTTCATCATCCTCTAAAAGTTTTGGATAGGGTTCTTATCTTTGCTTCACCATGTTGCGGCTCTGATTAGTGCTTTATCATTCGAGTTTACGCCCTGATGAATATTTTTAACAGAAACTATATCTAGCCTCATGTTGAGAAACATGTAACTGTCAACCTGAAACCCTTTTCCTTCAATTACACTATGTACATAAGTGACTATTTTTCTGATTTGAGTGTCAGTCTAATGGACTGAATAACTCTTCATATTGTTCCCAATTAAAAAAACTCTTCATGTTGTTTGGAATTGGAACCATGTATGAAGATAATTCAATGTACTACTAAGATAGACAACTGTTCTAATGTTGACAAACCACTAGTTTTTTGCCTATAATACTCCATGGTATTCCATAGTTTGATTCACATCTTTCGTTTGCGGTTGCTAGGATCTCATGTTCTTGTTGATTTTATTTGTTTTAGATACATTTAAAGGATTTGAGTTTTGTTGGGTATACTTACAAGGATTTTGAGGCCGTCAAAGGACTGCGAGGCTCTTGGGGTATGTTGTGTTTATGGCTCGAATATTCTGTTTTGCTTCACTTGCTATGATTTGTGTAGTTGCTTCGCTTGCTTTCAAAATGCTGATTCATATCTTCGCAACAATTCTTACAGATACTAAAATCAGCACATCACCTCGCCGTTCACCTCTTTCGATCTGCAGTAATATTCTCATCTGAGACCATTATCTTCATAAGTCTTCTTCTTTCAAATGTTAATAAGCAAAACCTTCATGGAAAAACTTGAGTTGTCACCAATCACCGTGTTCATGAGTTGCATGCTATTTTGACTAATCCGAGTTAGGTTACTACTGGCAGTTACATTTTGATAGGAATTTCATTTATTAATTATTATTTTCTAAAATTCAGTTATTCTTGTCACCATTTTAAATATTAAGTTTCAAGTAACTTGATATTAAACCAAAGTAAAACTAAATAATCGTCGGCAGTTTTGAGCTACTTTATTCATCACCAATATGAACATCTGTGCAGGTGAATCAAGAAAGGACTACTCATACACAACTGATGATGCAGAAGTGCTGGTGCATGTTACAGCTGATGTTTCTTCATAGCTAGACAGCTCGGGACCTATTGTACAAAACTTCCAATTTTCAGAGCAACAGATGTAAATAGATGGGACATTTTCGCTCGAACTTTGCTTCAGCTGAACAAACATGCCTGCTTAAGAGACAAGTTCTTGCTTCAAGGGGATGGCAACCTACATTTTTTTTCTGGATTTTGTGGATCACCTTGGAGCGCCCTGTTTAGGAACTAACCACTTACTTGATGGCCTTGGACTAGTTCTGTAGCAGATATAATTGCGAGAAATATCAAGAGTTTTGTAGGGTTGTGAATGCCATTAGAAAAGGTGGCAGTTCTGGCCTTGTACCAATTTTCGGTCACTCTCATGCCTTCTGTTTTGCCTTTGCTCCTCTCGTATTGCTGGAATCACATATTCCATTTTCATAATTATGTGGGAGACATTATCAAGAACATGCAATGTTTAAAGGAATACTACGAAGAATGAGCTTTTTCATATAATTAGAAACACCTTAGTAGTATGTGAGGCATTTCAAAGATTATAATTTTAATGATCAATGAAACTTACGTTTTTGAAAAAGTAAGAACTACTTCATTTCATGATTTATTAAAGATGGTTTCCCATCTCCCGGATTAAGGGCAAGTCCAACAAAAATGCTAATTTTTTTAAATAGAGAAAATAGAGTCATATTTTCGGCAAACTCTCTTGAAAGTCCAATTTTTCTAAATGTTGTGGAACTACCACTATATATTGAAACTCGAATGACATATTTTTTGTGTCAAAACATTAATTATTTTAAAGTAAACATATGTTAAAACATCTTTTAATGTAAAAATTCAAGAAATTTCATATAAAAATTAAAATATTTTAAGTTACAAAATTTACAGTTCAACTTAAAAGGTGCATAACGTATAAATACTTTCATGAAAAGTTGGGAAAGTTGGGAGTTACAGAGATTTTCTCCATATTCTCTATTTAATTTTCTTTCAGTTCCAAAGGTTTTCTAATTTTAGAGATTTTCTAGATAATTAGGGCCTGTTTGCCAGAGTTTTTCTGTAAAGTAGTTCAGTTCAGTATTTTTTTATTTTTTTCAGTTCAGTTCAGTATTTTTAAATATTTTTCAGTTCAGTTCAGTAATTTTTTTTCAGTTCAGTTCAGTATCATTAAATATTTTTCAGTTCAGTTCAGTATTTTTTTGTTTTTTTTTTCAGTTCAGTTCATTATTTTTTTGTTTTATTAGTTCAGTTATATATATTTTTATTTTTTCAGTTCAGTTCAAAATTATTTATTTTTTTCAGTTCAGTTCAGCTAAATATTTTTTTGTTTTTCCAGTTCAGTTCAGTTCAGATAAATATTTTTATATTTCTTTTCATTTCAGTAAATTTCATATATATTTTTATTATAGTTCTCTACTATTTTTTCGATTCAGTTCAGTTTATATTCAGTTGAATTCAGATCCGATCAAAAAATTAATTTTTTTAAGTATGATTTAATTTAGTCATACTATTTTCCTTATATTTACTTTTTGTTCATTTCATAGCAATTCAAATCAGTTTTAAAGTTTGCTGATGTTATTCAACCTAATGTAGGTGTACTATTAGTATTTAAGTATGTCTAAATTAATAAACCTTGTTCGATCAAAGTATATCGTAAGTAATATTACTTTTTTGTCATACATTTAATTTTAATTCAAATCAATTCAATTTCAAACAACGTCAAATCAATTCAAAATAACGACATTAGTTCACTTCAGTATCTTCATCACGAGGGCTTCGACTTTAAAATTCTTGTTGCTATATTCAGTCGAACTTGATTCATTTATTCCTTCCTTTGAGGGCTGCGCAATTCCTTATCCGCCGTTCCTTGAACATTATCGTCATGCTCTACGACAGGTATCCCAAACTTTTACATTCGCATATACTCTAGTTATGAAGCGTGATTGTTGCTACTATTATGGCCATTTGCCACTCCTCCTTCATTTGCTACTATTATGGCCATTTGTCAATAATGAACTTTTTTACTATAAGTTTTTTCAATTCAATTCAGTATTTTTATTTTATTTGTTTCAGTTCAGTTCAATTTAGTATTTTTTATTGTTTTCAGTTCAATTCAGTTTAGTTCAGTACAGTATTTTTATATTTTTTCAGTTCAGTTCAGTATTTTTTTATTTTTTTCAGTTCAGTTCAGTATTTATAAATATTTTTCAGTTCAGTTCAGTATTTTTTTATTTTTTTTCAGTTCAGTTCAGTTCAATTCATCGACAAATAAACTCTAGCAAATAGGGTCTTAGTCAACCAAATTTTAAATGATAAATTTCCATTTTGATTCAATTTAGTTTAAAAAAGTTAACTCAAAAACTCAAATCTAAACCTCCAACCAAATAAGTTTTTGTTTGAAACTTACAAAATTTCAAACAGTATTTTTTGCAATCTAGATTTCAAAAAATTTCAAACAAAATTTCAAACTCTAAAAATTTTAATCCAAGTTCAAACTTTCAAAATTTTCTCCAACCAACTACACACTTAATTATTTGTCAAACATTCAACGAAAACAGACAATCAAAATAACTAGTCAAATCAAACAATCAACAACAGCTAGACTTATCAAACACTTTAATTATCGGTCAAATATTCAACATAAACAAACAACACCAATCAACTAGTCAAATCAAACAAATGAAACATCCAACCACTTATTTGTACTAGTATTTCAAAATTTCAAGATCTTACAAAAGTACAAAACGATTTACTACTACAATACAAGTAAACAACCCACTCAATAAGTTTGGGCTTTGGTCTGAACAAGAAGAGGGCCAAAATGTTGTTGTGCTAGATTCTAGCAATCGACCGTAGAACGTTAATGATAGTCATCATCACAAGGATCCAGGTTGGATAAATTCGGGGCTCCACCAAATGGCGGGCTGAAACCCGGTGAATAGTCCACTTTATTTCTCGACTCCCTCCCCCTCCTCGTCCCCAACGATCCACCGATCAACGACCTCCGTCTGCGTACAATTGTTTCCTGTCTTCTCCATTTTCTCAGGTACTGTTTCTCGACACCGGAAATTGCAATTCTCTGCTGATTCTTAACGTTGATTCAGCTTTCTTCGTGTTTATGCAATCAAATCACCTTTTGTTATCTGACGAGGTCTATGATTAGTGCTAAACATCTTCATTTAAAAAAATAAAACTTTTTTCAAAACCCCAATTGAACCCTCTCAGTTGATATCAAGTTTGACGCTTGCTCAGTTGATTTGGGAATTTTGAATCACAGGTGTTCTTCATCACCTTCTCAGATTTTCAATTTTTTTGGTGTGCTGCTGAAGTAAATGAAAGCATGCATTTATCTGATCCAAGTTGATTTTTTTTATGTGGTTTAAATCTGAGGTTGCTGTTAGATCAATCAGCCAGTCACTGCTAATGATGTTTAATTTTGGGTGCAATTGATGTAGATTTAGATGAGGGAATGAAGCAGTCACAGAAGTAGTAAAATCTAGTAAATAATTGTATGCAATAAGTTATAATTGTTTGCTATGATCAGAAAAGACATAAGTTGGGTGACAGGCATGATCTTTTAATTTGATTAGCTGTATCTGTAATGGCTATCAAATTTCATGTCTTTCAACTCCGAGCTGTTGGTTAGTTCGTTGGAAAAATATTACATGTGACAAGCATGATTTTATAATTTGATTCGCTGGTTAGTGATGGTTCGACTCCGATCTGTTGTTAGTTAGTTCATCGAAAAATATTTATGTGTAGATATATACATCTGCTGAGCAACTGTGATGTAAGTTGAGGGACACCTATGATTTTGTACCATCCGTGTATCGGCATGTTTAATACGGTGTACAGAGCAAGGTCTCAAATTTTGAGGGGCCCCAGATCTTTATTCAAATGATCATTTCTTTATCTGGTATTAGGTATTTAGAATTGTACATATGTGGCCCTTATTACTTCTCTATCAAAAATGTTGCAGCTGGACCTAGATGTTAGAGTGCATTTGTAAACTCAGGTGTGTGTGGGAGGGGGTACATCATTTGCAACAGATAGAATCCTTGTATTATATAGCCTCTAGGGTTTTCTTGTTGCAAGCCTCATTCACAATCTTGTGATTTTGTAATTTACTGATGCAGTAATATTGTCTTCAAATATATTTGCTACAGCAAACATCATCCATAAATTTGCTATTTTGTAATTTATTGATGCATTTAGTAATATTGTCTTTTAGCCTCTAGATTTCCTGCACGTGATAAATTTCATTCTATTCTTTTGATTGACTTAAATGGTAATTTGGTTGAATTTTCTTTGACTTGCTCTGGAGTATTAGTTGACCCGAGTATAATCTTTTTCAGGAGTATTTCTTACCATCTTCTGCATTTCTTATGCTGGATTTCATGCTTTTCAATTGTACGATATTGCCATGCGCAACTGTGTAAAAGGGGTTTGTGACAAAGAGTGGAAGCTGTTGCGATGTCGGCATCTAGCAAATTTGATCTATCTTCTGGTAGCCCAGATAAGTCGGTATTCACCTCTGGGCAACGTGGATCATATGCAGTAGGCGCATTGGATAGATCTGGTAGCTTTAGGGAAAACATGGAGAATCCAGCCTTACCAGCCATTCCAAACTTGACTAGAGGAAATACTCCTACAGCACAAGATGTTACAAGTTTTTTTCAGTGCTTACGTTTTGATCCAAATTCAATGGTTTCAGACCACAAACTTAGTCGAGTAGATATGAAACGACTAGCTAGTGCTTCTCTTGGAATTCCATTGGATGATTCTCCACCAGTTTCTTCAAAAGGAAAATCTCCGTCATCATCCTTTTCATTTGACGAATGTAAACGCTTCAAAGCTGCTGTTCGCGAGAGCCATAAGAAATCAAGGTAGATTATCATTTTATTTTTATGTTTTATCTTGATTATGCTTTGATCTGCTTCCATGATGATGTTAATGTTGAACCTGTGAATCCAATATCAGGGAACGGCTAAAGGCATTAAATGAATCACTGTCCTTAATGCATAAGTGGTTTCCCACTGTTCCATTAAAGAGGAAATCTCGTTCTGAAATCCTTTCAAGTGACCAATCCAGTGCCTTGTATCCTGCTGATCGAGCAGTCATCTCCAAGTTGGGACCCCAGAATCATGCCAGTGCGAATGGTTTTGAAGTGGAGCCCAAATCAGAAGAAAGGATGAAAAGTTCAGTCCCAAACAAGCGTACTAGGACGTCTATGACAGATCCCAGGGTATGTATCATTATTTTTTTATCTCAAGTGTTCTGTATTCTTGGTTTATACTTTATAAATCTGTTAATGCATGGCTTGCGTAGGAATTCACAGCTTTGATTAGTTTACTTGTTTATACTCTCTCCATCCCACTATTTTGGTCTCAGTATTAATGGGCACGGAGATTGAGGAGAGGTGAGCGTATCTAATAATGTTAAGGAAAAGAATACATAGAAATGATGAAAGAAGTAATTAAATGAGTTGATGACCATTAATGGAATCTTTTCCATAGATATGAAGTAAAGTAGGACATAAATAAAGGGTCATCCAAAAATGGAAAGTAGGATAATATTAGTGAGCATATGTTTTTCGATTTTTGACCTTATCTTAAAAGTTCTCTATTTGGTTTTACTTTGGGGATTTGTTGTTGATATCGGGGAAATTAATTGTATTACAGTTGTGCAAATCTGCATGGAACAAGAATATAACTATTTCATCTCTGATGAAAATGGTTCTCTTGTACGTAAAAAAAACTGTATTTTATGATAGTACAAGTAATTCTTTCATGGACTGAGATATTGGCCTTTCCAGTCTCCAGCTAGTTATTAGATATTGGGAGTGCAGGTGCTATATCTCCACATCTTGTAGTAAAAATAAATTTTCTGATTTTGCCTATTCTTTTATTTTGGTTGACTTAGCTGGATGCAAGGGCCACTACTCCAGCAAGGTCCACTGGGGCTGTAGATAGAGATAGGGAGGTCTTAAAGATTCCAAATAGTGTTGCTGTCCAGGGTGAGGAGCGAACTCTGTCAATCAGTGATGGCTGGGAGAAGTCAAAAATGAAAAAGAAGCGCTCTGGCATAAAGTCAGATAGTTCTAATAGCACATCACCTGCAAAGCCTATAGATGGCTCAAGAGTTTCTAAACAAGGAATGGAACGACGTCTACTACCTGAAGCTCGTTCGAGGCTGACTGATGCCCACGCTTTCAGGTTCGACTTACATTTTGCTTTATGATATTGATATATTCTCAGTCTGCCATACATTGATGATCTTCTAGGTTTTTGTAAATATGGTTGTTGCTTTTACATTTGAAGGTTTATTTGTTGGCTTGGTGCCAGCATGCTTAAAGTATAGCTAGACTGTGAGTTTTTGACTGCTAGCAAACAATATGATTTAAGCTGGCTTAGGTCTCACTGGTAAATAAGTAAATAACTCCCCTTGTGCTCTGTGCTAGATGCTAACATATATCTTCTGATGCAGGCCTGGAGTAGTTAATGGAAGTGGAGGTAAAATCGATGGATTGTCACAGCAAATTAATCCTGCCATGCGCACCCTGGTCCCTCGCCCTGAACAAGATTGTAGCCCAAAAAGAGACCGTTCAGTAGAGAAAGGAAGAGCCAATGTGAAATCTATTAGCAAGTAAGAATAAAGATTTATTACATTATATAATATACAAGGCCACTTTAAATGTGGGTCTGTCACATAAGGCATGGCTTAGGTCCATTTAAATCAAGTTAATTGCGTATCAATTGATATAATGTTTTTGATGGACATGAGAACTTCCACTCTATTCTAATATGTTTTAAAACTCTGAAATAGATTCCAGCAATCGTCATACTGAATTTGTTATGAGACCATCGAAAGAAGTTGTATGAACCAGTCCTTTCGGCTCTTCTTTATTGAATGATGTTGTACTATCAACTTTCTTATTTAGTATAGTCTGCACTTGTCTGTTATGCATTTTAAATGTATGAAAGTAATAAATCAAACTGCAATCTATGTTAATTCATTTATATATATCCAGGACCAGTGGCAGAGAAGATTTTAGTTCAGGTAGCCCAACATCAAGCACAAAACTGACTGCTAATGCTAGAGCTCCACGGTCTGGTTCAAATGCTGGACCTAAATTATCACCAGTGGTTTCTAGGTCAAATTCTGGAAATGACTGGGATGTTTCTCAATCCCCAAACATAATACCTGCTACAGGGAGTGTGAATAGTCGTAAGCGCACACCTTCAATGAGGTCTTCATCACCTCCTGTTGCCCAGTGGGCTAATCAGAGGAGGTCCCAGAAGAACTCTCGATCAGCAAGGAGGACGAGTTTGGTACCAATAGTTCAGAACATTGATGAATCATCTACTTTGGATGTACCATCTAGTATTGGAAATGAAAGACGGTTTTCAGGAAATTCACCTCAGCATTTCAAGTTAAAAAGTGATCACATCTCAACATTTTCTGAAAGTGAGGAATCTGGTGTTGCTGAGATGAAGGTCAAAGATAAAACCAAAAAGCATGATGATATGGATGAAAAGTCTGGGCAGAATGTTCAGAAGATGTCAAATCTGATGCTCCCACCAAAAAAGAAGATCATGAGTGGGGAAGACCACGGGGATGGTGTTCGTCGGCAAGGTAGAACTGGTCGTGGTCTCACTTCAACTAGGGCCCTCATGGCTGAGAAGCTTGGAAATGTTGGGACTGCAAAGCAGCTTAGAAGTGCCAAACTTGGTTTGGATAAGTCCGAGAGGTATGTTTGCACGCATGCCATTTGGCTGGATTGAGGCTCTCTCTATCTTGTGGCTTAATTCTTATATTTTTATGAATTTTGTTTGCAGTAAAACTGGTCGACCTCCCTCTCGAAAGCTCTCTGATCGTAAGGCTTACACCCGTCAGAAGCACACTATAGTCAATACAGGAGCTGATTTTCTTGGTAAAGCGAAACGTTTATATTTAAATTTTTGTTTTTGTTTTTTTGCTTTGATAGGTAACTGATTAATTTGTTGGTTATTCAGATGATGGGCACGAGGAGCTACTTGCTGCCGCTAAAGCCGTCACCAATGAAGGTAAATATTAATGGCTGTACCTTGGAGATAAGGGAAAAGAGGAGTCGGTTGAATGGTATACTTTATTATGAAATTCAATTCTTTTGGGGATATAGCTAATCCACTTTGAAATGCAGCTCAAGCATTATCTAGTGCATTTTGGAAGCAGATGGAGTCATTCTTTCGCTTCATGTCGGACAAAGATATAGCCTTTCTAAAGCAGCAGGTTGGTGCTTTTATAATATGTAATGCCTTCTTTTTTATTAACTTCATTGGAAGCTCATTGTGTTGCTTGTTTGACCACTTGTATGTGATTGTTCCATATGAACTTTTCCTGAAAGTGCACTTTTCTATGGGCCAAAAGTGTAATTTATTTTGCTCATATGAGCTGTATAGTGAGTGAATAGATTTTTCCTTATCTTTTCTTACTTTGACGTATTCTTCATAAACACATGTAGTGTTTGACCCATGTTCAGTAAAAAATGATGTTTTTAGTTCTTGTGTAAGCCATGGATGTGGATGTTATATAACTTTTGGAGATCCAATTCCAAAAATAATTAAGACCTTGTAAAAATTTGAATTGTTGGAGAAAGTATTTTTTATATTGCTACATGCTTTTGGTAATCACGTAAGGGCATATGATTTTCAAGGTATAAAGGTCATGTATTAGCTTCCCAATAATCTGCTTTATGGGATCAATATGATGATATGCTTGTTGTATAAAATTATTTAAATAGGAATTTAATTATAAAATGTATTTATGCTGTTCAGTGCAGTATGCACAACCATTTGGTGCAGTATGTGTAATTCAGCTCCCTTGTTGATTTGAGTACATTGAAAGTTCAGCATTGAAATGATATGCATGCTTGATTTAATATTATACTCTAATAGCTACCAACTCAATTATCTAAACAGATTGATGCAGATCCACTTTTAGCATCACCTATACAAGACTCTTCAGGGATGGAGGATGCCAATATTTTTGGCCAAGGTTTTTGTGGTAATGAAATTAGAAATGGGGGAATTACAACGTCAAATGTTGAACATGTTGAGGATCATTTAGCCCCTGGGATGCAAACATTTAAAGTGGTGCCCCCTCTTTACCAGAGACTGATTTCAGCTCTCATTTCTGAGGGGGATGAGGAATACCCTTGTGGTAATCAAGATCTGAGATTTGATGTTTATGAGCAGGATATCAATGTGAAGTCAGATAGTGTCCATTCCGGGTTCTTACAAAGCTATGATTTTTCTGGATATCCCACTGCTAATGGTTTTAAACTGAATGCTGATGGGAAGTCTCTTAATGAGCTTGGAAATAGGATTTCACATGATAACAACCTGTCAATTCTAGATCCGGGCTATGATAATTCACATAATGGATATGCTCCTGAACATGTTGTTCTGCCTGCTCACTGCACTGAGGTAGAGTATAATAATATGTCCATAGAGGAAAGACTTCTTCTGGAGATTCACTGTATAGGGATCTTCCCTGAACTTGCGGTAAGTTTGTATTGCTAGGTACTGATTATCACACTTCAATCAACATATTAACAAACAATAACTCGTCTCTTTATCCTCATTCAGATTGATTCTGCACAATCTGGGGATGGAGATATATCTGCAGAACTCAATAAACTGGATAATATGTACCATGAACAGGTATGGTCTACTGCAACTTGGAAACTAATATTCATTTCGACTGGTTGTATATGATGCTGACTTCTTTGAACTTTTTATGAACTCTTAATGTAATGTTCCTCTGTCGTCATTTCTCCCTTTTTTTTTTAAAAAAAAAAAATTATATTTAATGTCCCTTGGTTGAGTAATAATTTTCCTGAAATGAGTAATTCTAATTTTATGGTGTAGTCAAACACTAGTGATGTGTAGAACCTATCTTTCTAGGTTAGAGAGATATCATTGTTCCAGGAAATATAGTGTTGACATTATTTCATTTCTTTATGTTTTCAACTGTAGGTTTCAAAGAAGAAGAGTTTTCTTAGCAGGCTATTGGTGTCTGCTTCTGAAACAAGAGAGCTTCAAAATAAGTAAGAAAAAATTGTGCATTAATGTATCCATCAGTTGTCTCTGAGTTTGTAGGGTTGCCACTGTGAACTAACACACACTCGCTATTTTAGGGAATTCGAACAGCATGCTCTCTACAAACTCGTAGTGATGGCATATGAAAAATACATGGTAAATCCTGATTACTTTACTTGTTGTTTCTGGTCAATTGAAAGGTGAAAGTATTGTTTGCACTGATAGAAAATCGCCATTAAAACGATAGAATCTGCACTGAATCCCCCAAATTAGTCTAATTAACTGGTAAACAATGTTAACATTTGTAATGGCAGGCTTGCTGGGGTCCTAATGCGAGTGGGATGAAGAGTGTGAGTGGTAAAATGGCCAAACAAGCTGCCCTAGCTTTTGTCAGGAGGACATTGGAGCGATGCCAAGAGTTCCAGGAGACAGGAAAAAGTTGCTTTGATGAACCCATGTTCAGGGATATCTTTATTTCTGGATGCTCCTGGCTTGCGGATGGGAAATCAGTAGAATCTATTGGTGAAGGTGAATGGGGCAACCCGGAAGTCAGACCTTCAGGTAATTATAATAACTACTATCTACAACAAGGTTGTCAGATGTGATTCTTTTGTTTTGAAGGATGAAGTGATTAAACTCTGCATACTAAATCTTCTATGCATTCATACTGAATCTTTTATGCATTCCTTAAGATTTTATTAGTAGGATCTATAACCCTATGTTTTCTATGTTTCCAGCTACCTTGGGTGCACATCAGAGTCCGTCATTAACCAATCCCGAAATGTATTCTGCTGAAAACCTGCTACCTCCAAATTTATCTTTGGAGCAGATTTGTGGTAATGGAGAGAGTTGGTCAAATAGAGTGAAAAAGAAAGAACTGTTACTTGATGATGTTGGTGGTGGTGCAATTGCTACATCTTTATCCAACATGCCAGGTGCTGGTAAACCATTCGCAAGCAGTACAAAAGGAAAGAGGAGTGAGAGGGATAGGGAAGGAAAAGGTAAAACTGGAACAACTAAGATAGGCCGCCCTTCAACCAATATTAAGGGTGAAAGAAAGACTAAGACAAAACCCAAGCAAAAAACTACCCAGTTATCCGCCTCAGTCAATGGCCCTCTTGGAAAGATGTCTGAGAAGCCAAAAGAAACTCAAAGAGCAGGTAATGCAAACTCCAGCAGTGTTGAGCGGGATAAAAGTGATCCAGCTGTGGATGATTTAGAAGAGCCTCTCGATTTCTCTGGCCTACAACTTCCTGGTATAGATGACTTGGGTCTTCCTGGTGATTCTTGGTTGACCAACATTGACGATGGTCTACAGGACGACGACTTCATGGGTCTGGAGATACCTATGGATGACCTGACGGACTTAAATATGATGGTCTGAAGCTGCGTTGGTTGTATATTGATAGCAAAAATGACGGCGACTTGAAATTAGGCTATACATTCTTTGAGATGCTAGTGGGCAAGTTGATTGTTCGGTGAACCTAACCTGTGTTTGGATTTTGTTTCTGTTCATGTTGATGAGTACCGACTGTAAAAACCTTTTTGTTGAACCTAATGATCAGCATGTGTTAGTCATAGAGTCCTAGAAACACCGTATTTTGTTTTTAGTGAAGATTACAGATCAGAGAAGAAAGCGTTTGTACATAGAGTTTATGATTATAATAAAATCTTTAATTTCTTGAGTAAACAGTTGCAGAAATATTGGGTATGCATGGATCAGAAACTTTTGATCGTTACTGTCTTCCCTTTGTTTTCCCTGATGGATGGATGAAGGCAGAAATTGTATTTTGTTTTTTTGTTGAAGCATTTGTTATCGATTGAGGGAGTGATGTTCTGGGCAATACTGTATCTGGTAAGTCCAACCCATCTCTAGTAGTACTGCCTTCCAGCAGATGGATCCAGTGCTCAGCATGTTGCATGCGCTCTGTAAGATATCTGTTCTTTTTTGTCTCTCTGATAATTTCTTGCTTAAGCAGTAAATCTCTTAGTTTCAGATTTTGCCAACTTCACTCGATTTTTTATGCTTTTGAAGCAGGTCTGGAGCTGTATTTTTTTGCCCGGGTGATACCTGTAAGTAGCAGAGCTATTACTTTTGCCCGGATAATCTTTTTTATGTTGTTTCCTTTTTTGTCCCTTGAAAATCAACTAAGCATGCCCAATACTCTTTTTTTGGCTCTCAACTGAAATATTATGGCGAGGTGTGGTCTATAAAGCTTTTTCACACAGTAATAGACACTGTATTGGTAAATATTATTTTGCCATCAACTGCTTTCATTTGAGATACTCTATTACATATTAACTATCCACAAACATGGATAGTCTTTTTTAATGGTCAAACTTAATTATATCGTGTATAAAAAACTATTAAAGTTTTAAAAATATAGTGTAAATTATCAATAATATATTCCTTGTGTATTATAAGTGAACGAGGTTCATAAATGATGGATGGGTATAAATATTATTTTGGTCACCAATTTAGTCTGTATTCAAAATTTCTAATTTGATATTGTGAGTTACAACTTCCCAATTTGACCACAGAATATCCTAAAGAATATTATCCGATTAGTCAACAAGTATTAGAAATGAATGGTGATAGATAACTATGTAATATAATTCAATGTATTCCCTCCGTTCACCTTTCCTTGTCACACTTCCCATTTTGGTACACATTTTATTTTGACACATAAATGGTAAAGTTTCAATCGCTCTTAACTACCCATTTGCCTTTTTTTCTTCTACATGGCCTTGTTAATATGTTCTAATTATAGCTAAACAGAGGTAAGTAATTTATAAAACTTATAAGACAGTTGGTATTGCCAGAGCAATTTAGCTTTTCTATCAATAAGAACCCTTTAAGAACATCTCTCTTGTTCACAGCAATCGAATTGCACAATCGTGTGCGTCCTGTCTTTCATTAGATCTTGTGGCGGAATCATAGTAGCATTTAAACTACCGGTCGGTCTCTGTTCGATAATTTCTGCCTATTTCATCTTTCTGGCCTACCAGATGACCTACAAAGTGAATACGCCCGTTACGAACCAGAATATATTTACTTCAATGCATCTGGCGTAAAATCGATTTGAGTAGACAAGATAGATTTAATTTATAAATTTCCACAAATCCATCTGTAGCAGAGGAGAAGGCAATACAGTTATGTTTTCGTTGAGGAAAATGGTGGGTAAGGCTTAGCCGCTTAGGATGTTCAAATTCTATTGGGGTGAAATAAGATCACCATGGGGATTATTATACTTTCTTTATAGTAGTTTTCCACATCTGAATCCTTCTGTTTGCAGGGGAGTTCTGATAAATTTCTCCTGTAATCTATGAACGTGGTAATATTTGACTCAAAGCTTTAGTTTCATTGAGTTTTATCACGCTATATTTTTTTGTTCAGGTCTTGGTTCGGTGTTGCAGGTGGTAGGCGATCTTTGGGAACCAAAGAGAAGAACGAAGATTGTCTAAATAAATTAAGAGTAAGCTTTAAGAAGAAAGGTAATTTAGGAAATTTTAGAAAAGTCAAATGGTTTTTAATTAGGGTTTTATAAAATGAATGCTTTTTGTTTTTTTATCAGTTGATGTGGAAATTGTGTGAGAGGCTGAGAGCCATGTGGAAAAATAATCTCTTTTGGTAAATAATGTACACTATAGTTGATCAGATTGTTTAAAGTGTTAACCCAGAATTCAGTTGACTGTATTTTATATCAGGCAGCCATGCATGCTTTGTGGTGTTTTAGCTGCACTCTTCGCTGATAGGCTCAATGTACTTTTTCTTTAAGTCTTTGTCAAGAAAGTATTAGCTTGAGCTTGTGAGCTTGAATACTCCCTCAAAAACAGTATTCTGTTCCCTTTCAAATTAGGACTTCGGTCATTCTCAACCACCCAATTTATTTTTCATACTGCTCCTTCACATTCCATCACATTTTATCTCACAAAGTTTAGATTTCCCAAAAGGGATGGACTGTTGACTAAAGTGGCTATTGCTTAATAGAATATGCCACACGAGCCATTGTAAGCATTCATTCACTGCATGTATTACTAGTCAAGAGGACTGGTTGCATTTTGCCTGGCTGTATTTTAATTTGTGTTGCTTTCCTGGTTGGCAAAAGGTGCATTTCTCCGTTAGGACCTTCTAAGTCTATTTATTGGACGGCAATAAATTAATATTCCTAGTATACTTTGTCTTGGCTACACATCCATTTCACGTTGTCTTGGTACTCTTCACAACTTTCCGTAAAACCATATAGCCAGAAATTGATACTGTGTCCATATTCCCTGTTTCTTGACTTTGAAGTTATCTTCACATGTCTGTGTTATGAAGCTACTCATGGAAAAAAACAGAGCTTTGAAGAGATTTTCAATTTTGTGTTCTTCACCTTGGGCCACGTGTTTGCTCAAGGAGATTGACATTTTCCATTCATTACAGTAACCTCACAAGTAAATACTAGCTTTGAAGATATGCATGTGTGCCGCTATAGGTGATGTAATTCATAGAAATTGTCCTTACTTCAAGTTCTGTGTCAGCGTGTTAACAATCATTGATGATTTAATGACTGAGAGTGTGCCCTGATATGTTGACAATCTTCCTCCCCTGCCTCAGAAAGTAGTTATTATTTGGACAAGTTGTGACAAACTGGTAGAATGTTAACAGTCTGCAAGATTCATAGCTCATTTACGATTGTTGCAATCTGTTAAATTAGTCGAACCATGTTTGAATATACATCAGTCGCTTTACTTAAAGTTTCAGAAGAGAGCTGTCTTAGCTTGCTTTCCCGAACTTGATAACATGAGCTTCTCTAGTTTGAAGTTTACTGTTTGGATTAGACAGGCATTAGTAGTCTTTGCATCTCACGCATTGTCTTTGCACGCAGTTAGTTGTGAACTCATTGGAATCGGTTTGGTCTCCAGGTATTTTGTAGCTGCAGAATACGAGTACAGAATTGGTTGGAGTTTGGAAGGCTATCAAAGAATTGCAGATGATACAACTCAGCTGCAGCTTGGTAATCAAAACCAGACTGGCACATTTGATTAACAATCAGACAGAGAACCACCATAGCAGGGATTCAGTCTGGTCTCAGATATCAGGTGACTGCTAATGTCTTATGCAAGGCTGATGTATTATCACTGCATAGCTACGGCTCTCGGTGCAACAAACTTTCTTTTAGCTTTGTTATCGTGAGAAAATAGGTGATTTGCTTTCATATCATCTTTCTGTTTGAACCCCTACAATTGTCTATGTAAAGATGGCAAAGCTAGATAAATGTAGCAGTTAGTTATTCTTCTGCAAGCAAATTTTTGGCAATGAATTTCAGTGACAGCAGTATTAAGAGCCATGTCTCTCAAATAAGTGATTACTGTGGTATAATTCATTCCTAGCTCAAAGTGATAAGGAGGGAATAGAATGGACAGTGGTCCCAGGGATTCAATCCACATGAATGTAATAGGCTAATAATAGCTAAGGATATATTCAATCCTTCATCCAAATAAGTGATTACTCGAACTTTTTTTTTTCTTTTTTTTAAAAATCACCTATGAAAGGTGGGGGAATATATTAGGCTTTCCCGATCAAAAGCTAAAAATGGCAAAATACATCTCCTATAAAGGCTAAGAGACTCTAAGCCTCCAGAAGCATATGAATGCTTCTCAAAAATATTGAATAGCTACCATCCATGTAGGTCTCAATAAAACTAAAGCCTATTAGCGAATTGTTAAACAAAACACAAGACGGCATTAGCTTAGAGACCTAGTGGATGACCTAAACTAAGACAAAACAGCACCTAATACTAATGGTGATACAGTTGCAGCCATAAGAAGGTGCTTCCAGATGATCAATAGGCTGTGAGGCAAAAGTTGAGCAGAGTTATACTCCTGAAGCAGTCTGATATGTTGGTGTAAGGATTCAGAGAGAGGCCTGCAAATTAAAAGTGAAATATTAGCAGTATCAGGCCAAAGATTGGGGAACCCTTACGGAGGGAACCCTCTGAGCATCCAGAATCAGTAGGCTTTTCACCACATTTGGTAGAGTTGGCCAAGTAAATGATTGTGAAATGTGATCAGAGAAAGCAATTTTTGAAAGAGCATCTGCTGGTTTGTTTGCTTCTCGTAAAACATGCATTAATTTACAGTTACCAAGTAGTAAATGAATCTCATCCAAAATTTTGTAATAATTCCAGTGCCAATTATCAAAGTTAGAGATCATAGATATGGCTTGAAGGCAGTCAGACTCTATAATGATTGGACTGATATGTAAAGATAGAGCACATTTATTTGCATTATGGATAGCACTTAATTCAGCATGCAAAGGAGAGATTGACTGGATAAAGGATGTAGCTGCTGAAATAAAGTCACCATGACAATCCCTAATAATGAATGAGATCCCAGCCTGGTTGTGTTTCCAGGATGCATCTGTGTTGACCTTAATACCTTCATTAGGTCTGATCCAAGTTACAGATGTGATATTAGGCTTAGGGGGAATGTACAAAGGGGGGATACACCCTTGTTCAGATAACTCCTTATCAACAGAGTTATGAAGGTATACTGGTTTTTTGATAAGTGACAGATAAATGGATTGGTGGAGCTCTTTTTTCATAGCATTAATATCTGGTGGAATATTCTCAAAAATCATCTTGTTCCTTGCTCTCCACAGAATCCAACAAACCATGATAGGTGTACTATGATTTAACCTATTGTGCAGTCTAGATAGACCAGAAAAGGACCAATTAGTGAAAAGCCTATCCCACAGACTGGAAGTATTGAAGTACAGTGAGCCACAGAGATAATGCATATATTTCCATAGTTCAGTAGCTATATGGCATTCATTGAAAAAATGATGAAGAGAATCAGAACTATAGCAAAAGCAGTATTTAGAAACAAATTGGAAACCAAATTGTCTCAGTATATCATCGAAAGGCAAAAGACAGTTCAACATTCTCCACATAAAAACTGATAGCTTTTTCTGTGTAAAATTATTCCAAATTTTGTTAAGAACAGGAAAAGTACCTGTGTTGGCTCTCAACTTGGAGTATGCTGATTTAACTGTAAAATTTCCCAGTGGCTCCAATTTCCAAATTAATTTGTCTTCTCTGTGCTGAGCAATGACAGCTTCTGAGATTATGGTGGTGATTGAGTGTGGGAGCATTAGCTGAAGCAGTGGCATGATGGAGGCTTTATCAGCTACAAAATCAGACACTGACATATTGAGAATGGATGGGATGGAAGGTTCATATATGTCTAGTAGTGGACCTTGGTCTGTCCAGTTGGATGACCAGAAGTTGCACTTCCCATTTCCCAAAATGACTTTGGAGTTCTGCTCAGCAAAGTAATTAATAGAGCATATCCTTTTCCAGTTTTGAGACACCCTGTGAGTAGAAGGTAGAGAGGCCAGAAAGTTTGTCCAGGGGGCTTTGCCAATTTGGTATTTCCACCAAAGTTTACCGGAGAAGGCCTTAATTATTTCTGTCAATGAAGTTATGCCTAATCCATTTTCAGTGGTAGGACAACAAATAGATTTCCATTTTTTCCAGAATTTCTTGGGTCCAGATTCAGTTGAACCCTAGAAAAAAATGGCCAATCTTCTCTCAATTTTTTTGATGATCCATTTTGTTGGCTCCATGACTGCCCAAATATGCTGGGACAGTGATAGGAGGCAGGATTGAATAAGAGTCAATTTACCCCCTGTTGAAAGCCAAATGTTTTTCCAGTTTAGAATTCTTTTGTCAGTCATTTCCAGTAAAGGTTGATAATGAATGTTAAGATTTCTACCACTGAAAATTTATACTCCTAAGTATTTAAAAGGCAGTTTACCAACTTTCATCCCCATTATTTGCTTAACATGTCTTTGCCTGGTCTCAGTGGCTTTAGAGTTAAGAAAAAATTCACTTTTGTCAAAATTTATTTTTTGGCCTGAGGTTTCTTCAAATTTTACCAGAAATGCTTTCATTTTAATTAAATTGGACCTGGAGGCTGTAATGAATATGACAGTGTCATCAGCATAGCTTAGGTGAGAAATATTAATGGCATTTCTGGGAAGTGGGAAATATTTCATAGCTCCAGATTGAAAAACATAGGCCAGACTCCTAGTGAAGTCTTCTGAGAAGATGTTGAATAAAAAAGGTGACAGTGGGTCACCCTGTTTAATGCCTCTAGATGCTGGAAAAAGGCCAACAGGTTTACCATTTACCAATACAGAGAACCAAGCATCAGATAGGTTTTTAATAATGCAGTGAATAAAACTGTCTCTAAAACCAAACTTTTGGAGGATTGCTGTTAGGAATTTCCAATTGACCCTATCAAATGCCTTCATAAGATCTAACTTAAGTATACAGTTAGGGTCCCTTGATTTCCTATTTAAAAACCTAAACATTTCCTTCAGATATATAACATTGTCAGAAATGTCTCTATTGTTCAAGAATGTTGTCTGGTTTGGAGATATCAATTTAGGCATCAAAGGTTTAAGTCTTTCCATAAGAATTTTTGAAAATATCTTATTGGTTACATTTGAAAGACTTATTGGTCTGTAATCTCCAAAGGTCACTGGAACTTCTTTTTTTGGTAAAATGGTAATCCAGGTGCTAGAAATTCCTCTATGGAGATGTGACAGAGATAAAAAAATCATTGGATGCCTCCAATAAATCTTGGCAAATTATGTTCCAGGCCTTAATAAAAAATAGAGAAGTATAGCCATCTGGCCCTGGACTACTCAATTTATTAAGATTCAGAACTATTTGCATTAGTTCAGCTAAAGCAACTGGCTTGCAAAGATCGTCATTTTCAGGACCAGAAATAATAGAAGGTATTTTGGACAGAAAATGTGATTGAAATTTTTCTTGTTCAGGGTGTGGTGCATCAGTAAGCAGGTTTCGGTAAAAGGAAATAGCGTCTTTTTCAATATCAGCAGCTTCAGTCAACCACAAGCCATCTGAACTTTTAATTTTGGTGATGTTCAGCCTACATCTTTTTTCCTTAACAGAGTTATGAAAAAAATTTGTGTTCTGATCACCATCTTTTAGCCATTTTACCTTAGCCTTATGTTTCCAGAAATGGTGTTGCTCTTTTAGTGATTTAGTTAACGGAGCCTTAGCTTTTTTAAATTTGACCAGTTCATCAGTAGAGCTGTCAAGTTCAAATGTTATTTCCTGGATTCTCAAATTTTCCTCTGCCTTAATTATATTCTCATCAATATTGCCAAAAACTTCTCTATTCCATTTTTTGAGAATGGGTTTGAGACTATTGAGCTTGAGAAATTTTTTTAGCATGCCCTCCCTTCGGAGTGAGAGTTCCAGTGGGTATTAATTACCTCAAGAAAACTCTCTCTTTTAAACCAGGTATTGATAAATCTGAAGGGTTTGGGAATTGAGGGAATGTGACTGCCTATTCTAAGAAGTAAAGGGCAGTGGTCAGAGGTGTCCTTGTTAAGAACATGTATTGATGACTGTGGGAATTTGTTCAACCAGAATAAGGTACTAAGACCTCTATCTAATTTCTCCACTGTCAAGAATCTACCCTGTTCTTTCACTCTACCATTAGACCAGGTAAAGAAATTACCTACAGTATGGGGGGAGGTTAAGGCCATAGAGTTAATAAACGAACTAAATTCCCTAATGCTTCTAAGGTTGGTGTTAGAATGACCCTTATATTCTGTGATAGATGCCATTGCATTAAAATCACCTATGTAAGTAGTTTCAGATAGGTTCAGAGATTTAAGGGAAGGCTTTAACTCCAATCTTTCTTTCCTAGTTCCCAGTGCATACACAAAAACCAAATCAGTAGACTGGTTCAGTGTATGCAGAGAGACCTGTACATGAAGGAACTGGGAATGGTCTACCCTTAAAGCAATGTCCACCTGATCATTCCATAATATCCAAATTTTACATTGTACAGAGAAAATAGCATGCTTAAAATTAAGTTTGATCCTATAATCATCACATTCAGAGTTATCATGCTGGGGATCAATTATACACAATATGTCAAGTTTATGATTATGGATTAGTCTAACAAGTCTCAGTTAGGATGTTTCAATACCTCTGATATTCCAGACCATCACATTAATACATTTAGTTGTATTAATCATTTACGGGCTTTAATGCTTTTTGTTGCTGTTCTGGTTATAACTTTATTTATCTAATTAAAAAAGGTAGGAACCTTATTGTTATCAGAATCAGTAGAGTTAGGCTCAGAATTGGCTGGGGGGTTGCCTGTTACTAGTATATTAGCATAGGATTGGGAGCTTACCTGTGAGGTGATATTGGCTTCAGGTTGAGAGGATCCTGGATCTGTGCTAATTTCTTCATCTTCCTCTTGCACAGTTGCTTGATCCTCTTCAATGATCAATGGTAAGAATCTGTTCCCTGGTTTCCTAGGTTGAGAGTAAAAGGAAATGTTGTTAGCATTAAATTCAGTTGATGAGGTCGATATCTTACCTGAGAGGACTTTGATGTCATCCATGGCATAATGTTTAGGCCTTTTGGGGTGAGCCATATCTGATCTATCTCCATATTTGGGGTCTTTGTGTTTGGAGTCTCAGAAGAGCTGGTACGTAGTTGGTCCTTGTTGAATTGACTGTGTTTGAGTTTTTGGGGGGGAATCACTGGTACAGTCTTCAATTATGACACAATCATGGCTGTGATCTTTTTCTGTGGCAGGGGGCATAACATCTAGAAAAACTGCATCAGCAGCAGCTTCCCTAGTTTCTGAGACCTTTTCCTTTCCTTTGTCTAGTATTGAGGTCTGACCTAGGTCCTTTTGTAAGATTTTCTGAGGGATTACCACTTTATCTGAGTTGGAGGTGGCTGCTTTGGGCACATATGTCAGTTGAGGCCTTGAGTCCCTTCCAATGATCTCTCTATTAGGATGAGGATGGATTGGCTGTTTTGGATGGAAGTTATTTGTGGCTGAGGTTGGGTGGGTAGATGGCCTAGTGGTCATAGGTTTCATTTCAGGGTGGAGTATCCTACATTCCTGAACCTCATGCCCTAATTTTCTGCAATGTTTGCAGTACAATGGAAGCTGCTCATATTCAATGGGGAAATCAGCCACATCACCTTCAAGATTAACTGTTAAGGTGACTGAATTGTGTAGTTTAGCCAGTAAGTCAATTTCTACACAAAGCTTGACTGCAGAGGGTCTGGTAAGGCTAGAGGTTGCAGAATCCATCTTTATAAATCTACCAATTCTATTGCCTATGGATTCTAACATAGCATTATTATACCAAAAATAGGGATATTGTGCAGTGTTACCCAGATAGGCATGATGGATGTCTCTATGTCAGTAGAGAAACTCGGAGTCCACTTGAAAACTTTCATCAGAGCAGCTTTGAAGGACCAGGTCGATTTCATCCAGCATCTCTGGAAGTCCTCTGGATCTTCGAATCGAATGAGGATGTGTTTGTAATCTATTGAGCCCAGCTGGTACCTGCCATTAAAACCAATTGATTTGAATGCCTCATTTAGGAACTCCATAGAGAGCTTGACTCGGGGAAACTTTCCGATCAATGCATTCCGATAGTGATCTGAGAGTTGGGCTACCTCTTCTGGTGATAGAATACACGCAATTTTCCCTTTATATTCTGGAATGGGATGAATTGAAGGATTGGATGGGAGAGAGGTGGACAGAGGCGAAGGTTTGGTGGTGAGAGCTTGAAGAAAACTGAGGTTCGGGGTGGCTCCGCCGCGGTTAGGCGGCGGTTCCGGCGACATTCTTTCCGTTGTTGTGACCGTTATTGGCAGCAACGGTCAGTAATAGTAAAAAGCGATGAATTTTAGGCGAGAATTTGAGGAGAGAGGAGAGAGCATTTGTGAGGAGAGAGAAAGATGATTGAATATATAAAGATGATTACTCGAACTGATAGCACAAGCCGAGGTTTCATTTTATACTTGTGTAGAAGTTCATTTTAAAATATTGACTTTTACTTTACATGTGTGCATGTTAAAGTACCGGGTGATCGGCAGGGGAAAAATGGAGAGAAACTGTGTTAAAATAAAAATAAATATATGAAAGTAAAGTTTCTCAAATATTACATAATAAAATGCAAAAAATTTTTTTTAAAAAATAACGAATTGAAATTAGGGATGTGAACTAAAGTGGGGATATATTGCTCTCTTGACCATTATATAAGTGAGGTATAGCAAATTACCAATAAGCTCTTGACAAAATAAAGTTCAAATGGAAATGTAGTTCAAGATAATACTCTAATTTCCATCACTATATCAAGTAAAATTAAAATTTAGATGTTATAAACTCTCACCTCTTATATAAGTTTTCGGTATCAAAACACATAACTGGCCTAGATATATGTGAATGAGGCCTGATTAAAGTGGTAAAACCCACCCTCTCATAACTGAGAGGTTTCAGATTCAAATCACACCACTGACAATAATTTGTGAATTTTAGAGCAATTATTGAAAAGGCATATACCCAGTGTTAATGAGTCATGGATAGCCCAAGAGACCGTGTTGTTGGTTCCCACTGTGGTCTCCCATACTGCAGACGGTTTCAGTGGTTTGGTGGTTTGGTGGATCGTTGGTGAAGCAGTCATGGTTCAGAGCAATTATTGAAAGGGCATATACCCAGTTTTAATGGGCCATGAATAGCCCAAAGGACCGTATTGTTGGTTCCCACTATGGTCTCCCATACTGCAGGCGGTTTCAGTGGTTTGGTAGTTTGGTGGCTCGTTGGTGAAGCAGTCATGGGTCAGTGGTTTGGTGGCTCGTTGGTGAAGCAGTCATGGGTCTTCTTAACGAAATTTAATGGGGGTGTCTCCTAGTATAGTCATACATTAGAATATGTATCTATGTAATAGATTGGTGATTTCAAAAAAAAAAAAAAAAAACTGGCCTAGATATAGATATAAAAACTGGCCTTGAGTAAAAATAAGAGGGTCCCTCTTATTTTTACTCAAGTATTTACTCAAAATCCTAACCATCCCCTCTAATCTAATCTAGTTTAGAATTAAATAGACTTTTCTAATTTTTTTTAATAATTAAATATCTTTTCTTTCCTTTTATAACCTTTTCCAGAATTAGAGTTTTCCCTTCATCTCTTTTAACCTTCTTCGTCTCTTTCATCGATACAGTCTTTCGGTTAAGATAAAAGTTTGCCTCATATTTTTCCTTCTTTTTTTTCATCTCCTTCGTCTCCTGCATACTTTCTTCGTTTCCCTATTTTATCTTTTAGTCAGAAAACGTGCAAAACCAGTTCACTGGAGATTGAGAAATACAAAATCCAAAGGTATGGACACATGTTTTTTTAAAAAAATAATTAAAACCATACTATTATGGAATAAAATATATAGGCTCACCACACCCTGGACTATATCCATGAAGTACCAATTATCTCTAAATATGGAGGCATTTGTGGATAGGAGGAGTATCCCTTCTCCATACCCTGTTTGAGTGATTACAGAGCATTTCTTAATACTTTGCATCAATGGCGGTAACACCATGTCTAACTAGACGGTAATGGCTTGTCTACCCTAATACTAGAAAATGGGGTCTAATAAGGTCAAGGTTGTAACCAGCGCTTTTAGAAGTCCCAATCAGACATATCAACTGCATACTGACTACAGCACTGGAACGACATCTCTAACAACATGATCACTCCCTAGGAAGTCTCAAACTAGCATGAACTTTCTAGTTTGCTCACATCCGTACACATGCTTTGATTAATACTTTCCATCACCCATGCTTTGCTGTATGCTTGGACATGTCTAGCCAGAATCCAAATGCAAATGCAAAAAGTTTTTTTTATTTAATTCAGATGAATAACAAAGTGTGCGACATAGGATTTCTTACCAGAATCGAAAAATTGTAAGAATCAAAACCCTAACCCTAGCCCAAATCCCCATCCCAAGATAACCTCAAAATCAAAACTTCTGATTCCTATCAAGAACCCCAAGCCCAGAAGAAGAAAGAGAAGAAGATCCCCAAATCAGTAGATGAAAAGTTGAATCCAGATTCAAGAACACCAAGAAAAAAGCCCTAATTTGAATTCGTTTCATCGATTATGGCCTCAGTATATCAAGATTTTTCCCTAAAGCCCTTTAAACCAAAGAAAATTCCTATTTTGATTGGAAGTCTTAAATTGTATGGGAAAGCCATGATACGACAGAGACTTGGAAAAACTGTTTCGGGAAGAACACTGATTGTATTGTATTGGAAAACTAATTTGGAGAAGAAGAGTGAAAAGAAAAGGAAATAAAGTAGAATTAATTATTAAAGAAAGGTCTATTTAATTATAACCGTTAGATTAGATTGGATGGAAGGGTTAGGATTTTGAGTAAAAATAAGAGAGTTAATGGAACCCCTCCATATATATATATATAAAGGCATTGTCGATCAAATTTATTTATTAGTGCATAAAAATTATATTTTTGACGTTTGGTAACACAATAGCCAATTAAGGCCCTGTTTGCTAGAGTTTATTTGTCACTGAACTGAGCTGAACTGTAGTGAAAAAAATTAAAAAAAACTGAACTGAACTGAAAAATATTTAAAAATATTGAACTGAACTGAAAAAAACAAAAAAAACTGAACTAAACTGAAAAATATTTAAAAATACTGAACTAAACTGAAAAATATTTAAAAATACTGAACTTAACTGAAAAAAATAAAAAAATACTGAACTGAACTGAAAAAAATAAAAAATACTGAACTGAACTGAAAAATATTTAAAAATACTGAACTTAACTGAAAAAAATAAAACAATACTGAACTGAAAAAAATAAAATACTTAACTGAACTGAATTGAACTGGAAAAAAATTAAAAAAATACTGAACTGAACTGAAAAAAATAAAAAAATACTGAACACAACTGAAAAAATTATAGTAAAAAAGTTCATTATTAACAAATAAAGTGGACCGAATCGTACTGAATTGAATAGAAATGGAATGGGATAAAGTATAATGTATTGAAATAATGACTAAACCCAACATATTTCATCAAATCACATTTGTTCATAACCAGATTAAATGAACTGAATTAAAATGGATCAAATAAAAGTCGACTGAACTTGGAATGTGATGGCTGCAATCTCATTTGATAGGATCTTTACGTTCATTAATGTGGGGTGGGAAGGAAGCGCTCATGATACTGCTGTGTGGAGAGATTCTATAATATTTTCAAAATTTAATTTTCCACACCCACCGCAAGATACGTATGTAATGCACTTTCTTCTTATTTAAATCACATACTATTATATTATGCTCTAATTTTACCTTATATTAGATTGTAGGAATATATTATTTGGTGGATTCGGGGTATCCAAATACAAAAGGATATTTGGCACCTTTATGGATCCAAATGCAAGGTACCATTTACCGGATTTTCAAAGAAATAGAAATTTTAGAGGAATTTTGGAGAAATTTAACTATCGACATTCTTCTCTACGAAACACTGTTGAAAGGTCATTTGGCAACTTGAAGAATAGATGGCGCATGCTTAAGTCGATGCCTCAAATGAAGGAGGAGTGGCAAATGGCCATAATAGTAGCAACAATCACGCTTCATAACTATATGCGAATGGAGAAGTTTGAGATATCTGTGGTAGAGCATGGCGATAATGTTCAAGGAACGGTGGATAAGGAATTGCATAGCCCTCAAAGTGATGCTACCAGCTTCCAGTCCCGGTCCGGAGTAAAGCAGGTGCCACCGGTCCGGAGAAGATTGCGTCTGTGATTCGCGCGCTCTCACCTAATAGGCCTGCAAAACAACGCCCCGGAGTATCCCGAGAATAGTTACTCCGGCGTGATGATGAAAGAGGGGCCTTGAATAGGAGAGAGAATAAGGATATATTGAGACAGTTTTAGTCTGATAGAACATACTTTTCTCCACAAGTCCAAAACTGTATTTATAGGTGTAGGTGGTGAGATCACAACCCAAAGGCAGTGAGTGGTCCTGCCTGTTTGTCCTTATCCGAGGACATGTCATATTCATGTCCTTTGTGTCCCCGGGTAACGCGGGTAACACCATTCTAGCTGACGTCATTCATGGACCGGACCACTGATTGGGCCGGAATCCGGATATGGGCCAGAGCCCATATCACCACAAAGGAAGGAAAATGAATCAATTTCGACTGAATATAGCAACAAGAATTTTGCAGTCGATGCCCTCATGATGAAGATACTGAAGTGAACTAAATGTCGTTATTTTGAATTGATTTGACGTGGTTTGAAACTGAGTTGATTTGAATTAAAATTAAATGTATGACAAAAGAGTAATATTAATTATGAATTAATTTGATCGAACAAGGTTTATTAATTTAGACATACTTAAATACTAATAGTAAACCTACATTAGGTTGAATAACATCAACAAATTATATAAAAAAAAACTGATTTGAATTGCTATAAGGAAAATAGTATGACTCAATTAAATCATATTTTGAAAAAATTAATTTTCTGATCTGATCTGAATTCAACTAAATATAAACTGAACTGAATCGAAAAAACAGTAGAGAGCTATAATAAATAATATATATATGAAATTTACTGAAATGAAAAGAAATATAAAAATATTTATCTGAACTAAAAAAACAAAAAAATATGTAAGTAAACTGAACTGAACTGAAAAAAATAAAAAATACTGAACTGAACTGAAAAAATTAAAAAAATATTTAACTGAACTGTAAAAAACAAAAAATACTGAACTGAACTGAAAAAAATAAAAAATACTGAACTGAACTGAAAAAGATTAAAAAATACTGAACTGAACTGAAAAATATTTAATTACTGAACTGAACTGAAAAAAATAAAAAAAGTACTAAACAGAACTGAAAAATATTTAAAAATACTGAACTGAACTGAAAAAAATAAAAAACATATTGAACTGGACTGAACTGCTTTACAGAAAAACTCTGGCAAATAGGCCCTTAATACCTATATTTCTAAAAGTGAAACATTTGGATGCACGCTTTGATCTAACTAGGCTAACCGGACTGCGCGTTGCGCGGTTTTAATAATTTAATTGTTAAATAATAATAATAATAAGTATGTGAATACAAAGTCTATATTTGATACCAATAGTATTTTAAATAATTAATTATGTAAAATGAATAATGTTTGTATAATAAAAATGTTAAAAAGTAAAATAATTGAAAAGAAATAAATTATAATAATTAAGGTAAAGTGTTGCATTCAGTTTCCTATTTTCACCTCTTGTTTATTTCAGATTCAGTGCATTCTTGTATTTACTTATATGTATAATATTATAAAATTACTTCAGAGTCAGTGCATTATCTGATTCATGTATTTACTTATATGTGTAATATTATAAAATTATGAGATAAAATATCGTTTTGGTATAATTTTTTTGCCGGACAATATATATGAATAGTTTTAAATGATATAATTTGAAAGACCATCTCTTATCACCACTTGAGCTTGGCTGAGAAGTACTGCAAAACAACATATACAATAGGGTTAACTTGTTTTATTCCTCCTTCACTTTCATGTATATTTTAAGTTTAGTATGGAGCAAAAAAATTAATAAACATGACTTGTTCTTAATCTTAAAGATCCAATCAGCCTCTGCACTTACGTAGAGTCTGTTTTGTGAAACGTTTCTGTGAAATAGTTCATTTTAATTCAGTTCATGATATAAAACTTACAGAAAAGAATTAAAACTAATAAAAAAATAGAACCTAATTATAGAGAATGCAGGAAGGGGTGGGGTACAATTACTTGCCTTCATCACCTTATGAAAAAAGAGTACATCATACATCAAGCTTAATTAGAAACTCAAAAAAATAATTATAACAATATCATGCATCCATCCAGGCATAAACCTAAAAATTTAACGATTAGCATTAATATAAAATCAACACACATATCATCTGAAACTATATTTTAAATTTAAATCAATATGCATAAAATTATAGGTACACTAACCTTGAAATCACAACTAATATATTAAATATAATATTGAATGATTAAACTCATAAAAAACTATCAATCTTCTCAACCAAATGGCAACAAACTTAACGGCAAAAAAAAAAATTAATAACTGCTGAGGCTACCTTGGTAATCAAGCCATGTTGTTCTTTTGATTTGTGCTAGCTTCTTAATCAGACGGGTCCACTTAATCTCAACATTGTAACCTATGTACTACCGATTAACATAAAAAATAATTAGAGTGAATAAGAAAAAAATTTGCATGTACCTCGAAACATTTGCTCAAATTCTCAAACTCAAGTAAATGATTAAGCAGAATCGGGTGAAACTCAGAAAATATCTGGCACCGCGAAATGTGAAAATTGCGCCTGTAATTAGTGGAGTCTCCAAGAACTTAAATTAGTTTAAAATTGTGAGTGTAATCTCTTCGTGTACGTACCTAGAAGATGGAGGATATGCAGTGCAACTACCAACCGGAGCTCGATGGTCTCCGAACTCCATATCCCTGCATGCTAACATTTGTGTTCGTCTCAAGACTATTGCAACCTCACCGATTAATTGACCGTTACAACGATTCTGACAATCAGATCAACCCGGCCTCTCCGTCGGCACCGAAAATTATCATAAAATTAGTGAACTCGCTATCATGAATATATATCAAAGAGGCGGCTTAATTCAACCGTTCATCATATTTCTTCCATTCTGGGCGAGTTGATTCAACACAAACCCTAACCTATATATACATATATATATATATATATGTGTGTGTGTGTGTGTGTGTGTGTGTGTGTGTGTGTGTGTGCAGGGATTAATGAATAGTAGATTAATATATTTGATTTGATTTGTTTCATTTGTTAAACTATACTTTTACATGGTAAGTGAAGCGGATTTGGTAAATTAATATATCTGATTTGATTTGTTTTCATTTGGGTGGATTTTTAATTTGGAATTTAGTTCAAATGACGGTAACTACATGGTAACTATACATTTCTTTCCTTTTAAATTACTGTACTTATATAAATTAAACTTTATATTTATGGGAATTGTGGTATGTTTAAGGGTTCTATATAATTATTAATCAATATAAATGAGGCTGTATATAAGTAAATTAACGAAATAATGTTTTAACAAATATAACATGTATTAGCAAATTTGGCATAATATGAATAATTAATTATATGATTGTTTTAATTTAAGAATATATTTATTGTTCTAATTTTGACGGTGAGATTTGGTTAAAATCATTCCAGGGACACAATTTTTTTCTTCTAATTTTGGCATTGGAATTTGGTAAAATATATATATGTAAGGTATTAAGATGTGTTTCGTAGATATATATGAACAAACAACGACATTTTTTTATCATTGTTATTTCATTCATATTCAGGCAGACTTTGATGCACACCTGCTTACATATAATAACAAAAAAGAATCAAGAATCATATACTGACTTCTTATCATTTTTAAAAATGTAATTCAGTATATTATATAGAAGGGAAACATGATGAAATTGGCATACTATTTAAGTTACAAAATTATGAAAAAAATAATGAGTTGTGGATTAAATTTCGTGTATTGAGTTTCTAAATTATCCAATCAAATATTTTATAATTTTGAAAATGGATGTAAGGATTTAATTAGTTTTCCAATCAACACGTTAAAAAAAATGCGTTCACAGTTCACACACTCATCTCAAACAATATCGTAATTTGATTGCAAGGAATTTTAATGGAGTTGTAAAACATAAAAAAAGTGAAACATCAAAATTCAATTATTTATACTTTTGATAAAAAATTATCATCAGTATTTTTAACTTAAATTAAATCATATAGAATATCAGTAGGAACTTTTTTGGTTCAAATAGTAAACAATGTAAAAGCAGTTAGTAAAAGCACATGTTGAGATTAATTACGTACCAGTACCACGTCTACCTACTCAAAGAGTAGCTTAAATCATGATACACTTAAGAAATATGTTAAAAATAACCTAATCAAATCAAACAGTAGCCTTTAAAACATGTTGAAACACATTCGAGGTGTTTAGGCAAAATCTTCGTCCATGCTTTAAGAACACTTCTGCAACTCTCAGCAACTTCTTCCAGGAAAAGCTAAAAAGGGAAACAACACAATCTTTTTCAATAATATTTATAGGGTTGTTGGGATTAGATGTGACTAATAAATTAACAAATTAAAAAATAGGTCTCAAGTAACGTTTCAAATGTTTGGTTGCTTCAAAAGAATGAGGATCTGCGTGCATCGATCATTCCACATTGTTCAGTTCAGGCTTTAGCTGTCGGGCATCAGTATATTAGAACTGATCATTCCGCAGAACCACTATATTAGAACTGATGTTTAGTTTGGTCATCAGTAAGAACATGTTCTTGTTGACGACTAATATATATATACGTCAAACTTACACTTTGTAGCAGATGGCGACCTCTGGGAGCTCGAACTTGCCGATCATATTACGGTCTCATATTATATTTTCTTCACCTTCGTAACTCCATACTCGGGCAGGCTATCGTGTTGGAATAAAGAAAACTTACCTAATCAATACGCCTTTTTGTGAAGTGTGTGTGAATTACATGTTCAGATACGCCTTCTGGTTCAACCAATTTATAAATTTTTGTTCTGTAAATTAATATACCAATAAAGGAAAACATACCTTGGAGCTCTTCTTAATTCTCAGCCTTAGAAATCTTCAACAACTACTTGACTTTTTCTCTTGCAATAAATATAATACAACGCTCCTACGTAAAAACCTTAACGTTGTAATTTCAATCTATAATCTCATCAACTCCTTTCAAATCATAATAATAAGATTGTTCAAAACCCAGTTGAAACTTGAAAAGGGATAAAAGGGTCCAATGATTGGCTCGGCCACGAACAGAGCATCTTGTCGATAAAAAACTGTCATAAAGAATCACCACACGTTTATTGTTGTGGCCACCGTAAAAGAAATGATTCCAAACCCTAACCCCAAATTCAATAAAAACCTGTACTTTCCCCTTTAAAATTGTGAAGCACACAATTTCTTCCGGCAACTATGGGGATTCGGGGATTGCATGTTAAAGGTAAAATCTAACCTCAAATTAAATGTTGTAGTTCCAACACAATATGTGTTTCTTGAATATATTATTATAGACGGAATCTTAACAAAGACAACATTTATAATATTAAATAGTTTTTGTTAACTTTGATAAGTTTTCTAATGTAAATAATATATGTATCATTCACATTCCATATAATGAGTTATAATTGGGGTGGTTTATTCCATAATTTTTACCCTGTCCGTGTGTATTATGGGTTTAGGAAATATGGAATTACTTCATTCCATTCTAAGAATCACCTTAAATATATAGAAAGGAATACAGAGTGAATTTTAGTTTATAAATCATATAAAGGTGCATTTATATGGAATTTTGGTGCAAACTTCCATAATAATATAAATTTAATTATAGATATTTGGCATTAAGAAAGTGGAAAACTAACGCTTTGCAGTTTACCAGTTTGAAACCGATGCGTTGACATATTTATGCTATAGTATTTTCTATGTTTAAATAATAAGTATATTCCATATTAAAAATGCCACAACTACCATAAACAAAAATATAGGAAACGGCCGGCAACGGGTTTACACAATAATATATACATGACCGATCGAATATATCAAAACGCAAATTTTGATGTAGTGTCATATATTAATTATAAATTTCGGTGGCGGCCGGCAGGCGGTGTTTCTTTTTTTTTTATTTACGTCGCCACTTTCTGCTTTTTAATATATACCTAGTAAAAAGATAAAAGTTGGGGTTGATGTTTCCTAGACTAACATGTGATACATTTTAATTCACTGTTTGTTTTGATTTGTTTCACTAGTTTGACTTGGGTCTTACTATTTATAATGTTTAGTCTACATTAATCTTTAACAAATACATTTCAGTACATTTTTTAATATAATCTTTAACTGTGTTTTGAGATGACGCGTTAATTTAGAAATTTTTTATAATATTAAATCAATTTATCTAATATAAACATCAAAACCTAAAACTAACTAGAGAAGCTACAATTTAAACCCATTTTAACCTGAATTTCACCCATGTAAATAGATTTGTATGCTATTCTGAGAACATGTTAAATTATAATAAAGTATGGAACTATCAAGTTGAAATTTTTTGTTTCGCCTCCTACAATCCCAACTAGTAATGATGCGCCATCATCATCATTGCACATTATCCTCTATTTTTGAAATCATAGTTGGGAGCATTGATATGATCTCATAATGTTGGGCAATTTCTTATTTAGAAATTAGTGTAAATTTCACAATTCATAACCTCTATAAATTACCAATTGAACCATCCCAATTTCACTCTTGAATATAATATAAATGAGTTTTAGGCATAAACACCAGGCCATTTTAGATATGAGTTTTAGCACAATTCCGGTCATGATCGCACATTCATGAACCAATTAATCCTGAAAATCACAGCGGGGACTATCGATATGATCTCACAACGTCGTGCAATCACTTATTTAGATAATTGTACTAAATTTCACAATTTAGGACCTCTATATATAAATTATCACTTAATCCAACCCACTTAGATATATAGTAGAAAAAAGTGATGTTGTACCCCCAAGTATTTAAAAAAGTGCTAATATATCCCTAAATTTTTTAAAAGTGCTACTATACCCTCAAATGTATAATTTGGGCAGAATTTTCTTTTGCCAAGTGTAAAATGACAAGAATACCCTCACTATTATTTAATGGTAAGAAAGAAAAAATTTATGACGAAAATGCCACAACCAAATCAATGAATAATCATCCCCTACCTAATTTATTCATCTAATTCTCGCTTCCCTTTTTTACATTCACACCCAGTTAAGAAAGGCAATCCAAATCCATACCACCAGTCACCATTACTTTTTCGGATGAAAGCGTTTGAAGTCGAGGGGACCAAAACCACCGTGCCCAGAAATTAGTGTGAGCCGGGGGACCGAAACCGCCACACCCAGTAATAATTTGCGTGACTAGCTCAAGGTGGCAAGATTATGGTAATTTCACCGATATTTTCAGTTTGTTGAGTTTTTGGATAAAAATGTTAACTTTTTTCAATACTGGTCTGCTAGATTTAGTCCGTTTTTTACTTATTTGCAGTCCGTATATTTGTTATATAATCATATATATAATAATTATGATATATAACTGATTTGCAAGTGTATGCAATAGAAGTAATATATATATAAATATATATATATATATATATATATATATGATGCATATGTCTGATATACTTAATTATTGATAATATCATATATATCAAAGAGTATTTATTTTGGACTAGAAAATAAGCAAAATATGGACTGCATCTAGAATTGCCGCTTTCAATAATATTGTGCATTTATTTTGTAATTTAGTGATATTGATTTCTTGAATTTTTTTTTTTTCGTGCCCATGAGCATTTGGGTAAAGGGAAAAAAATCCAACAAGTGAGGGTAAATTTATCTTTTAATTCAAAATGGTGTTGAAAATAGGCTTTAGAGGTACACTTCTTTATTCAATATAATAATAGGGGTACATCAGCACTTTTGAATTACTCGGGGGTACATTAGCACTTTCTTATAAACTTGGGGGTACATGAGTTTTTAACCCTATATAGTATTATTTAGATATGAGTTTTAGGCCAAAACACAAGACAAAATACGGACCAATATTAGACCTATGAAAAACTTACACTTTCTCTCCCTAGAAATTAGAGAGACGTTTTCTACACTTTGGGGTTTTCTTAGCCCTTGATCAATCAAATCGGAGCCAAATCTGCAGATTTTTGCAATATACTTTTGGGATTTAGTCATTTCATCACATCAGGAAGTTGATCTTGGCAAGAAATCAGACATGCATCGACCCTGGTGTCTTGACAGAGAATTCGGAGATTTGTGTTTGGGATCTTTAGAAAAGTGGAGATCCCCGCTGGGATTGGGTGGAAAGGAGGAGCGGGATTGGCCGGCGCCACCCACAGACGCAACCTTCACCAGAAAAGGTGAGTTTGGAGTGTATTAATAGTTTTTGCAAGTTCCAAGAATATAAAAAACAGGGCTTGGTGGAGAGTTAATTCTCTCATTGGAAGGCGGTAATCATATCACCACGACAGAGGTCTTGTAAGTGGTGATTTTAATCAAGCCGAATTCGGTTCCCAAGAGAAAGTTCAATTCAGTTGCATTTAGTTGTGAGAAAATTGTAAGGTTAGAAAGAAAGGAATCTCCTATAAATAAGAGGGGAAGAAACAATGAGTCTCACAACAAAAATACCAACAATCTAGACACACAATTGCAACCTAATTTGTCTAGACCTGAAACAAAAATGGGAGATAATCCCTCCTTAAACTCCAGAGAACGTGGCGCTTCTCCGAGAGGGTCAAACTATTCGGAGGAACGACGAGATCCGGGGAGCAATGGAATTAACTTCAGTCAATTTGCTCAGCCGACCAGAAGAGGAGGAGTCATGGCGCTAACACAGGAAGATATCTCGGCAGCAGTTCCGATGGAGCAGAATAGCTTGCTTACCTACTGGATGGACGAAAGGCCTTTCACATCGGAGGATCTCGATGAGTATTTCAATCAATACTAGTCCATCCCAGCAGAAGTCATCCATCATCATGGTCAGTTTTTCGTAGTCACATTTGAATCTTGAGAATAAGCTCTTATGGTTTTACACAGAAGTCCTTTTGCGCTAGCAGGTGTTTTACTTGCATTTAGGAGATGGGGAGCAGGTATAGTGCTCAGAAACGTAAGAGTGGAAAAGGTCAAGGTGAGAATATAGTTACATGGGTTACCGGCGGAGGCTTTCGCACCGATGGCAGCAATCAAGGTGGCGAACATGGCAGGAGAAGTGATCCTGGTGGATATCGAACCTCCACCGGCGAGAAATGTCACCTACTTAGGAGCCACTATGTGGGTGATTCTGGGAGAGCCTTTGGTTACTGGCTTTTACGTGGACCTGGAGTATATCCGTCTCCCAGAAAACAGGCGTATCTGGGTGGATATAAAATATGAAAGGATGTATAGGTATTGCAGAAGGTGTGGAGTCATTGGCCATCCAATGCACAGATGTCCAGTTATCAGTGACACGGTCCTGGATGTGATGATAGAACATTAGGTTCGCCGCCACTTTGATGAGCGTGGAGTGAACATTGTATATGACCCAAATAGGGAAATGTTTGCTGGAGACGTCAGAGCATACAACCACCGTCGCCGACACAGGTACACTAATATTCCCACTGATTACCCGGAGACAAGACGACTCCGATATTTGTACATGTGGGATGAACAAGTTCAAGAGGGATTCCTGATATCGATGCGGCTTGAGCCTGGAAACAATAGGCAGGTGACGATTGGAGATCGGCCTTGGGAAAACCTTTTCCAGCTTAGAAGGCCAGTTTTTTATCCTTACTTCGGAATTGAGCAGGAAATCCCTGTTGAATTCCAACCGGCCCCTATGGCTCAGTTCCCAGCTCAAACTATTCCAACAGACATGCAAGTTGATGAAGAACATCCAACAACACAAACTCAACCTCCTGAAGTGAACAACATGGGAGATTGGATGAGGCAACAGAACAACCTGGAGGGTGGGATGCTGGAGGAGATGAGAGCGGTGACAGTAGATCTCAGAGACACTGCAAGAGCAGAAGATCTACTCACATCAATACTGGATACAGCGTTCAGAGCGGATAGAGACATGATAAGAATAGGGGTGAAAGTTCAAGGGGCCTCAGCGATTCCAGGATGGAGAGGAGCAATCCCAGAAACAACTCCCCATGTCACTGACTCAGAATCAGATTCATGGACAAGAGCAATTGCAGATCCCAGAATTAAGGAGCTAATCATCCTCTCATCAGATGAGTCTGACTCTGATTCATCTACAAGCCAGGAGATCTCAAGTGGGGAGGAGGAGCAGAGAGGACCGGCGATTGTAATTGGGAGGCAGCGCAGGCCCAAGAGAAACAGAAAAGATCAGGAAGAAGAAGAGGATGGTAGACAAAAGAAGAAGGCTAAAGTATATGAAAGATCAAGAAGAATTCGATCAAGGAGGAGAGTGGCCTTTACTCTCAGAAGACTGAGGCCAAATTATGAAGTGGGACAGTCCTCAAGACCGGTGGGTGAGGCACCAGAAGAAGAAGTTCAGAATCAGACCAATGCAACAGAGGGACAAAATGTGGAAGAGGCAATAACAATAACAGAAGAAATGGTGATGAGGAGGACTAAAGAGGAAGTAGAAGAGGTGGTGGATATGACCTATGCATGGAATGTAAGAGGTATTCATCGTGCAACATCTGAGACAATCACACAGACCTCCATGTGCCAAGGAGAGAAGAGATCAAGATCAGGAGTCACAAGGACCACAGAGAAGCTGAAGGTGGCAACTTTTTCCCCACAGAAAAGAGCCAAAATCATTCACAATCATGTAATTCGTAAGCCAGCAGACTCACAGCCTTCAGAGAAGAAGCAAGAAAGTGGAGTAAATGGGGTAGCATAGGCCCTAGCTCAAGTGGTTGTGGTATCTGATTCTGATGCGGAGCAAGACACTGACAAGGAAACATCTCAGAAGAAGCAGGATTCCAGTGAGTGGGAGGAGGAAGTGTCCTCAAGAAGGCCCCCTACACTGCAGGGAGGGATGCAAGACACCTCCAACCAAACAGGTTTTCTGGTGGTTGAACCAAATCAACCACCCCAGCAGCCATGACGACCATAGTGTGGAACTGTAGGGGCTGTAACAATGCCCCTACGATGAAGGCGATCGACTAGTTGATTTTGCGATATAAACTTGATATGTTGTGCCTGATTGAAACTAAAGCCATGGAGGACCATTTTGCTCGTTGGCAGCAAAACACATACTTCAGGAGCTCCAAGATTGTGGAACCGACTGGTAGATCAGGTGGTCTAGCTTTATTTTGGTCTAGCAAGTTAGAAGTAGACATAGATTTGGTTTCCAGCAATTGCATCATTAGTATAGTCACTAATGCCTCAGGGAGGAAATGGTGCCAAATAGCTATCTATGGCCCTCCTTTTCTTCATCAGAGGCCATCATTCTGGAATAATATGTCTAGTTTGCATTACTTTAGGGATTTCCCATGCATCATCATAGGAGATTTCAATCAAATCATCTCTCAGGATGATAAAAGGGGGGCTCTCTTGTACATATAACCCCCCAGAATGCACTAGTAAATTGCATTAATCTGCATAACTTGAGAGAGTTGGAATCAAAGGGCCTCTGGTTCACTTGGACCAACTCACAAGAGCAACCAAACACCATTGTGGAGAGATTGGACAGGGCCTTTGGAAATGATAGATGGTTCTCAATGTGGCCAGAAGCTAAGGTAACCAACCTTCCTTTCTCTCATTCAGATCATAGTCCTATTCTATTACAAGTTAAGCAGTCAGAACAGAGGACTAAGAAAATGATGATATTTGAATTTATATGGACAAGTATGGATCCACCTCTATAGATTTTGAAAAGAGTATGGTCAACTGTACATGTATCATCAGCACAGCAAATTGATGGTGATATATTCTCAGCCAGATTGCATTTAGTATTGGTACACTTATGTAACTGGCATAAAAAGATATTTGGCAACATGGAAAAACAAATCGCACACAAGGAGGAGGAGCTGAAGAAACTTCAAATGGGAAATGACATGTTTGTAAATGCAGAAAGAATCAAGAACTTGGTGGCACAGAAAGAAATCCTGGAACAGAAAATGTCTGATTACTGGCAACAAAGGGCAAAAGTGAATTGGATGAGGCAAGGAGAGAAGAATACAAAGTTCTACCATAAATGGGCCACCAGGAGGAAAGAATCCAACACCATACAAGGACTACTGCTGCAAGATGGAAGCTGGACCACAGATCAGAACTGTATCTTACAAGAAATGACATTACATCTGAGAAGTATACTCACAAAGGAATATGGAAACAGTATGATGACAGATACAGACACTGAGTGACAAATGTTGGCACAGGCTAACCAAAGGGTACTATCCACACAACAAATACAAAGGTTGGAAAAACCTTTCTCTAGTAGAGAAGTATGGGAAGCACTGAAACAAATGAAACCTTGGGGAGCACCTGGAGAAGATGGTTTCCCTGCTGGCTTTTATAAACACTATTGGAAAGAGGTAGGGGAAGATCTGTCACAGATGATCCTTAGAATAACAAAAGGAGAACATTTCCCACTGCATTGGAACAGAACTCACATCATCCTCATCCCAAAGAAGAAACTCCCCAAGACAGCAGCAGATTTCAGGCCAATTTCCCTATGCAATGTGAAGTACAAGATATTAGCCAAGATGATTGCTATTAGATTGAAGTCTCATATGGAATCACTAATTGCATCATCACAAAATGGTTTTGTACCAGGCAGACACATCTCAGAAAGTGTTCTTCTGGCACATGAAGTTCTGGAACACATCAGAAAGTATAAAACAGCAAAACAAGGACTAGCTGCCATAAAGTTTGACATGAGCAAAGCTTATGACAGGATTTCTTGGAACTTCCTGGAAAAAGCCTTGAATTTCATTAAAATGCCAACTAGTTTGCTAAACATCATAATGATGTGTGTACAAACTGTTACATACCAGGTGGTGGTGAATGGAGTGGCCAACCACACTTTCACACCAAACAGAGGTCTGAGACAAGGATGTCCATTATCTCCTTACATGTTCATCCTATGCCAACAATTCTTGTCAGCGGGATTGGATACTTTGGCTTTGAGCAACAAGTCCCTGGGAATACAGGTGTCTAGAGGAGGACCTAAAGTCTCTTACATAATGTATGCTGATGATTGCATCTTATTCTCAAGATGCACAACTCAGGCCACTGAAATTTTGAAGCAGATGTTACACACATACACAGCTCTGGCAGGGCAGAAATTAAACAATGATAAGTGCTCTATCTTTTTCAGCCCAAATACCACTCATGAGGCACAACAACAGATGAGAGACCAATTACACATTCATGGACAAGGAATTGGAGGTACTTATTTGGGAAACACTATCCTCTTTGACCAAAACAAATTTGAGATTTTCATATATTTGATCAGTAAATTCAAGCAGAAATATGACTCCTGGAAAACAAAACTGCTGAATCTCCCTGGTAGATTGACCTTGGCAAAACATGTGCTACAATCTTTGGCTATATACCCCCTAGGAATATTTAGAATTCCAGTAAGGGTGCTGAAGAAACTAGATGCCATGACTTCTACTTTCATATGGGGAGGTAAGATGGAAGGCATAACAGTACACTGGAGATCATGGACTCACTTGAACAAGTCCGAAACAGAAGGAGGCCTAGGTTTGAGGTCTACCTTAGGGATGAACAAAGCCCTGATAGCTAAACATGCATGGAATCTTCTCTCAAACAAACAGTCCTTCCTCACACAGGTACTCACTCCTAAATACCTCAAACATGAGGACATGTTAACAGTCTCGGTAAGGTCAGGTGACTCCGGGATGGAGATCAATTTTTTGGGCAACTGAACTGATCAGAAACAACCTCTGCTGGAAGGTATCTAATGGGAAAAACATAAGCATTCATGCACAATGGATTCCAAATCTGCAGAATCCCATTCAGGTAACAAATGTGGTGGCAACTCATACAAATCTGAATGTTTCTCACTTAATTGATCAACAAAATGGCACCTGGAGATACCCCCTCATCAGATCACTGTTCCCACACCACATAATTCCACACATCCATAATATACATTTAGATATTCAAGGCAGAGATGAACCTCTATGGAAATGGACTACAGATGGAAGGTATACTTCTAAGTCAGGCTATCATAAAGCTATGGAAAACATAAGGAATATAGCCCCCCATATATTGAGTCCAATGGCAAACAAATTTTGGTCCAAGATATGGAGTCTGAAAAATTCCACACAAGCATGCAGTATTCATATGGAGAGCATTAACAGGATGCCTTGCTACAGGAGTCAACAGAAAGAAAAGGAAGTTAGATGACAATGAAATCTGTAAGAGATGTCAGCAGGGAATTGAAGATGAGACACACTTATTTCTGCAATGCAGAGAATCCTTACTCATCTGGACAGCTGCAAACATTGTCATCAACACATCAGGTGTTTCTAACTTCAGTGCATGGTTCTTTCAGTTAGTTATGGGAACACCAGAAGCACACCAACTGATACAGATCATCATGCTACTCTGGGGAATATGGAAAAGTAGAAACAGTTCTACTTTCAGGCAGCAGAATATACCTCCAGTATTTTGTGTACAACAGACTCAGGCTGAACTAGAACTGGTGCTTAAAAACCTCAACGAAAATCACATAGCAGAGGACTTGGGAGAGGAACACATGGCAGACACCATTACATCCACAAACCAACAGCTCTCCATACAAGCTATCAGAAAAGGTGAGGCAACTGAGGGAATCCTTCAAGCTTGTGTCATAAGTTTTGATGGATCCTACAGAGAACACATGAAGGTAGGAGCTGCGGGGTGGAGAATATGGAAGCCTGGATAGAACCTGGACGATATATACAATATCGTCACTGTATATGATAAGATGTAAATACATGTGAAATTGTTCCATAAAAAAATGTATATTGTTAAATTTTATCTCATTGCACCACATCTCAAAATGTCACCACAACATATCTCAGTATAGTCACAATAAATCTTCAACTGCAATCACATCTCTCTGCCATAATAAGTGTGTGTGTCCATTCATTCATTTAAATAACCTCTCCATTGATACTAGTTTACATTCGGACCACATCTGCCTCGCCCTTGTCTCGGAAGCGCAATTGGAGCACCACTGTCAACCATCACCTTGAGTTTGCTCCCCATATGGTAATTCAAGTTGGAACTAGCGTTATTCACATAATAAGAAGCATTTGCTTGATACCCTATATATTTCTCGTTAAGATCTTTAGCTGAAAGGTGATTGAAATCATTAGGCATGACGGCCCATGGAATTAACTTGGATGCAAGTGTTGATTGACGTCTCTTGTTGTCAGTGGAACATTCTCACACCCCCCTCCGTTTTTTTTACCCAAATGGACTTGTACTAATAACAAAAATAATACACAAAGATAATTGGGTTACCCATATAATAGGTTAACCTTTATTCGGTACGAAACTAATCCCTACTAATTGCACTAATATCCAAACTAATACACAACAATGAAGATAATTCGGGTTACCCATTAATGGGTTAACCTTTGTTCGGTAGGAAACTAATCCCTACTAATAATTTAGCTGATTGTAATCATTTAGATGACCCTTCTTTGTTAATCCACATTTTGTTCTCTCATTCTTCCTCCTCCGCGGGGTTCTACCCGTTCATTTTCTTTGGGGATCCCTTCCAAACGATAGTAGCCCTTCCAAGCAATTCTCCAAGTTGTTCATCGGTTGCATATTACGGATTATTCTTCAATTTTTTCCTTTGTTCCTCGTGAGCAACCAGACATGATTTTCTTCTAAAGAGTGCTGTTAAAATTGTATCGATTCCTGAGAAAGGTTAAGGCAGTACCCCCTGGAACCCTCTTCCAGTCATTGTTCAATTTTTTTGTCCATTAAAATTCTAAAATCCTCCACAAACTGCTCATTCATGTCCGTGAAATTTTCTGGCGGAGCAGCCGGAACTGGGATCAGGGCCCTTCGATTAGTCATGACAAGAACGGAGAAGAAAATATGATGAATTTGTGTGAATATTGATGTATGAATGTGTGATTGAAGGTAGCAGCCTTATAAAGGCACAGTTTGCCATTGTGATTATGCAAAAATTGAGAAAATGAACAAAACCTAATTGGAAATTATTTCGCATGTGAAGGATGGAGATTGGGAGATTTTTCAGAAGAAAAAATGGAGATGTGAAGACGTGATTTGCATGGGTTGGGATCACCTATCCAAGTATGTGTGGGTTGGGATCACCTATCCAAGTATGTGTGTCCAATGGTATTCAAATAATAAAAACGATGCCGTTTCTTTCAATCTCAACCCAATCAAATTAATTAAGGCAAACTCTAGTTAACCTTTTTTATATTTTATTAATTATTAAAATATTTTTTCAAAAACCATGATTTATCCTCACGATGTTTAGTTTTGTCTCCGGTTTCATTCCTAAACTCCGGCTTCCCCAATCTCGCCCGCTTTTCCCACCCGCAGCTCATCAGCCGTCACCATCCCATCATGGCGAAAGCTCGAATTTCATGGAGGCGGATATCATCTAAGGCAATCATGATAGATTAAGTCGATGAATCAGGTACTCATAAGTGCATACACTTTGCATTCCGATTTATACTATGTTTATGTTCATATAATTATTAAGCTTATAAAACCAGAATGTCTTTTCCACTAAATTTTTTGGATTTGGTATGCTTTTTCTCCAAGAATATTGTTTAAAATTGGTTACAAAGTATAATGTGAATGAATAATATTAAAATAGTGCATTTATATTTAAGAAACAAATGACTTACAGAGAAATCAGACAACAATGACTGTATAACAAAATCATCACTGGTTTCAAAGCTACAACATCAAGGACCTAATAACATTAGAACAAGTCAAGATGACGTTAAAATTCACTCTCCAACATTAATATTCTTCCAAATCTAACAACTTATTCATTTTCTGCACACTATCATTGTTCCTACGAATTTTACAAGATTACTACTAGTCTGATACACAAACAAAATCTCTTATTGTGATTGTTTTAAAGACTTAAGTAACGGTAATTCTCAGTCCCTCCAGTTGTCCTCATCAGCCGTTGCAGCCTACTGCCATTTCCTCCATTCACAGTGCCGTCCATTGAGGCGTGCCAAACGTGCGGCTGCACTGGACCCCAAAATTTTGGGGGCCCCCAATTTATTTTTACTAGTAGTAAGCATATATATTTTTAGATTTTTTTCCCTTTTCCAGTATTGTAAATTATAAAATATATACAAATTTGGATTCGTGTGCAGTGTACAACAAAGTGTGCGTACGAATGTAATGCAGAATAGGTTTACTGCAAAGATAACTTTTCTCAAGGATAGTCTAACTATAATTCTATAATATCTCTAACTTGATACAGCAGGATTTCTACGTATATTCTGAAAATATTCTACGTATATTTTGTACAACTGAAAATATTCTACATATATTTTGTACAACTGAAAATATCTATACTAAGTCAAAGATAGTAAAAGAAGAAATTTATGGTAAATAGGATTTACATTTTAATAAAATGAATAATTAGTTTCCAAAAAGAATAGCTAAATTTCGCAAACCTTAAATAAATTCCAAATTTGTGAGACTCCAAAAAAAAACAGTCGTCTACGTTCTTTGCGACTCTGCGCGACAGTCATAGCATAACCGACAAGCACCGATGGTGATTTTTTTTAATTCTTTCTGGTGGAGAGCTAGTAACATATAGGTGTATTATGTTTGAATGTTTTTCCTTGCTCGTTAATTGATCACATTTATAATGAATTTTTTATAAATTTTATCGAAAAAGTGTGTTTGAGAGGCCCCAAAAATTGTTTTTTGCACTAGGCCCCCAAATTTACAGGGACGGCCCTGTCCATTCATCTCGTGAATGATCAACTCAAACAGAGTAACACTTTCATCGTCACATTTTATTTCTTTAGAAACAATTTTGAAATGAGCCTTGTACAACAAACTTACCACTTCATCACTCGAAAATTTGGGAGGAGACCAGACCAGAATCTGTTACCACAGTTCCTGCAATGAGCAAAAATCAGTTATCTATCCTAACCAATAATAATAAATTGATAGAAGCGTGAATAATTCACCGAACAAAGTACCTGATCCTCATCATTGTACCAGCAACAATTCACTTTTTCATAATGGCCGCAAAAACTCAGCACTGGATTCCCCGATCAGATGTCAAACGCTTGATCCAATATTGTTACCTGATTCATCGATGTAATCTATCCCAATTGCCGCGATGATTTCCGCCTCCATCAAATTTGAGCTTTTGCCATGATGGGATGGTGACGGAAGATGAGCTGCGGGTGGGAAAAGCGGGCGAGGCCGGGGAAGCTGTCGCCGGAGTTTAGGAATGAAACCGGAGATAAAGTATCGTTAGGATAAATCATGATTTTTTGGAAACTACTTTAATAATTAGTAAAATATAAAAAATGTTAATTAGAGTTTGTCTTAGTTAACTTGATTGGGTTGAGATTGAAAGAAACGCCATCGTTTTTATTACCTGGACACCATTGGACACACATATTGGACAGGTGATCCCAACCGATTTGCAGTGAGGGAGGATGAGAGAGAAATCTTCGGGATCTAGGAGTATTTATTGGTCTTTTATGTAGATCTTTTTTTTTTCTTTGGAACATTTCCTTAATATTTTCTAGCTGAGTGTAACTTTTACGACAAAATCTTGTGTAAGACAGCCTTAATTTTTGGTAGATATTAAATTGCAAATGTGACAAAGATTAATAGGTATGGAGTTCAGATGCTAAATTATGCAAACGTGAAGGATGTTTAGAGCAATTTCTTGATTATATCTCCCACAAAACCCCATTCACATCTGATTGTTTTCCCCAAAATTAAAAAATCTATCTTTCCTCCGCCATTTCGCCAAATCCTAATTTCTCTTGCGTTGATTCTCACCATGATTTTCCTCTTTCCGTCGTGTAGCTATCGCCAATTTGATAAATCATCGACGACACTTTGGAGTGAATAAAAAGACTCGCCGCCGTACTAGCGGTTTGAAGCTTAGGGTGAATATTGGTGGCAATGAGCTATGAAGTGTTGGACGGTGGGGATGAGGTTTGAAGGTGTATGGGTTTAAACTTGGATTCTTTTTCTTTTTGCATGGACATATTTAATTGTTTTTGGCATTGTTTAATTGAGTGATTTCAACAAAGACCTCTTATACATATTGATGAGATATGGTCTGATGAGATTTGAGATGGTGGGGATGAGGTTTGAAGGTGTATGGGTTTAAATTTGGATTCTTCTTCTTCTTGTCTGGACATACTTAATTATTTTTGGCATTGTTTAATTGAGCTATTTCAACAAAGACCTTTTGTACATATTGATGAGATGTGGGCTGATGAGGTTTGAGGTGGCGGTGATGAGGTGTGAGGTCAGGTGTGAAGTGTGGGCAGGTGGGGATTTGGTTTGAGACTCCAGTGAGATGTCGGTCAGCGGCGGCCTGAGGTGATCGACGGTAACACTTAAAAGATTATTTGGGATGAAGGTGAAACATAAAGTGGTTTTGCATAGAAGTTCTCATTCTTATAATTTCCTAATACTATGGAGCCAAAAATAACATTTATATTTTGACCCTAAAAGTTTTGTAATTTGGTGTTTCCCATAAACATTGATCTTAAAATTATAGATCTTATGACGCTTTGCCTAGAATTTAGTCTGTCTCACACAAGACACTCTCACCTTTTACCTAATTTGTCAAAAGGACTAATAAATTACTAATTCACATGTGTATAATATATTTGTTTTATTAAAGACGATTATATTCCTAATAATTCCGTTTACTAATTAAATTTAGTTTAATTTTGTTAAATTTCACTCTAATTTGACTAAAATTAATTCATTCTCATCTTCTTCTTCTAGATTTGTTCAGTTCATTTTAGGTAACCTTTAAGGATTTCAAATCAGTTTTGAATTTTATTAAAAATTTCAAGAAGTTTATTTAATTTAATCTTGCTTGTAAATTAAATTTAGTTACTCATCCCAAATTATATATTTTTAGTTTAGTTTCATTAAACTTGCTCAAATTTGATTTAAATCAACTTCATATTAATGATTTGTCAATTTATTGAAACAAAATTGAACTTAAAATGAACATAAACTAAACTGAAACCAAACTAAAATTATAAAATTTGATTTGATGTACTCATGTTTCTTATAACTTAATGAAACCGAACTACTTTAAAAGTGAACTGCATTGAATTAATTCTATAAAATTCTAATTGGACTAAATTAAATCTTAATTGAATTAGAGTGAATTTAGTGAACTGAAACCAAACTATATTGAATTTAACTAGATAAAGGTGAACTTAATGAAACTAGAAAATGTGGTATAAATTTTTTTAATTCAACAGTTATATAATTATATAAATAAAAATTATTTATACCACTCTTTTTGAAATGTAAAAATTATACGGCACTTTAAAATTATGAAAGTTGCACCGCCCTTAATCTAATTTTCCCTGATTTTTATTATAATTTTAGCTATATAACTAAAAATATAAATAAAATGTTCCATGTGACCCTTGAAAACTTGAAATGTATTGTTTATGACCCCTTAAAATGTACTGTTTCGCTAATAAAATGTATTGTTTCGTCGCCTTTAACCAACGTTATCGTGAGGGCTATGTTAACCATCAATGTGTCTGTCACGTTCATGGATTGACACTTTTAACCATGGATAAAATTGTAATTTTACCTCAAGTTCAATTTCCTCAACAAGGCTCTACCATTGTCCGTCGAGTATTCAAACTTCACCGAAAAATGTTCCCTTTCCAAACTTTGTACTGACCGACGGTCTTCCATCACCTCACCTTTGAGCCCCACCCCCATGTAACATCCCGAAAATCCTAACTCTTTTTCAATAACGAAAAATATTTAAATGAAATATAATCGGGGCATTACTAATATTTTAATTAAACTAATGGTCTATGTAAATAATTTTTTTGTAAATAGTTGAAATTCTTATACAAACTTTTCATTCAATTCCTATACATAACTTGATAATGAAAGATAAGTTAGCCCTCACACTCTTGGAAACTCGTGTAATGGTCACCCGCGATCAACGGATTTGACTAATTCAGATCTGAAAACAAAATGTTTAGAGAAGGGGTGAGCCACAGCCCGCTCAGTGAAAACTTTTCCATTTCCTAAAACCTTAACAATCGGCACTTTTACATATAGTTCAAATAATCGATCAAGAGGCAAACAAAACAATATTATATATTTAAAACCCAAAACATTATCAATAAAAATTTACTAAATCCGAAAGACACCTTTCAAATATATTATCAAGATGACGCCAACTATAATAAATCATATTTGCACTTTAGCAATCATACAATTCATACTTAAACATTACCAGTCAATCAACAAAAAATATCATTTAACAAGTAGGCAAGCAATCGAGCAATTACTTCAACAACAAGCAAGTAGGTGGCCGCGCCAACACGCCAGGTGGCATAAAGCCCAAGTGTGATATCTCGAGAATATCGACCCAATGGGACCTAACAGCGGTCAGGCCCAACGCCGACCTCGCCGCTTCGGTTAATCCAATGGGGTTGGGATCCCAGAACAGTACTACCAGGCACACAGTACCCCCAAGTAGTTTAAAGTTCAACACGCAAGTCAAGTACCACCGGGCACACAGTACCCCCAGATGGTTTATCATACAACAGTGCCTGCAGGTAGTTTATCACACAAACAAGCAAGTCAAGTATTACAAGTCACATGGTACCCCATGTAGTTATCACGCAAGCAAGTATACCCCAGGTAGTTATCGAGCAAGTAACAAGCAAGAAAGTCCACATGGAAACAATTCGATGAAGCAGTTCGATAACATGCATTTTAGTTCAGTCAATCAATTCAGTAACATGCAATAAAGTGCATTTAAGTCAAGAAGTTCATTAACATACAATTCAGTCGAATATTTCAATCAATCAGTTCAGTAACATGCATTTTAATATAGTCATTTATCGAAGTAACACAAGGATCAAGTACAATAAAAAATTTTAGTTTCACTTTCTTTACATTTTCAAACAAGATCATGCACTAGATTTCCATTTGAAAAACAAACATTTATTTTATAAATAGTTTCACGAAATTTACATTAAAATAGTTAATAAACTAGTCCTAGTACCAAACTTAAACAAATATATATTATTTTACCCTAGGTAGAGTCACTTCAAGCAATAACAAGAGTTTCAAGCACTAACATGTCAAGAGAACATTTCAAGCATATTACTCTTCTCTTCTCAACATAGATCCGTGCAGTAGAAACACATACACATAAATTCCCATGACAAATTTCTAGAAAATCACATTTAACACAATCCAAAATTTTCTCTATAATTAACAAAATTGTGAATACAAAAACTAGAAACTGTCATTCTTAATCTATTCATAGGAGATTCTTGAAAATAAATTTTTAGTTAAAAACAGATGTTTAGATACACACTTAATAAGTACTTTTCGAAAAGGAATTGAAAAACAGTAAAAATCCTCACCTTTGCTAATAGTCAATTCAAACTAAGATAATTCTCTGACAATGACACCCAAAATTCTCCCATCCTCGTTAGCGAAGTAGACGAACGAAAACTGGCAACTAGTCATCACACTTTCTTTTAGCAAACTCCTTTGAACAAGTCTCTATTTCCCATCTCTCTTTGTTTTAACGTATAAAGATGGAATAATACAGCACAAAGAATTGTGGAAGAAAGCTTTTTGTTCTATTTTGCTCAATTAATCAGGATGCGTGATGAAAGGAAGGGTGGGTTTATATAGCTTAGATTTTGAACGGTTAAATGATGAGAATTAAACCATGCCATAAATTCATTTTATGTAACGTATCCACACATGATTATGTGAATATTTAAAAATACATAATTTAATTAACCTTTATTACAACTATTTAAAATGGTCATTTCAAATTCCTACCAGTAATTATCAAGTATCACTTACATATTCATTTATTTATTTTCTCTGCATGCATACCTCGTTATATATATATATATATATATATGTGTGTGAATAGTTACTCTTAGCATATGTTAATTTATTTTCTATTATTTTTGAATTATTTAATATTTTAATATTTAATTACTATAAATAACTTTTCATATTCTACAAGCAATCGTACCATTAAACTCTAGTAATAATTTCCACACGTAAGTTACTATATAGGTGATTAAAATATTTTAATTTACATACCTTGATCCAATTCATCAATAGTAACTCTCCCTAATTATCCTCTCATCAATTTTCATAAATCTCTCCATTTCTCTCCTCACCTAATTTAATGGTTATCATGTCTTTGCACTTTTCTAAAATTCCCATAAACAATCTTGTTAGATTTCAAATTTTAATCCTAAAAGTCTCGTATTTCTTTTAAAAAATTACTCTCTAATTATAAATTATTATTTTTATTAAATTTATATGTAAATAATAATAATATCTTGGTAAGAAAAATACGGGGTCTCACACCCAACCCCTCCACTAGCCAATGGTCAATTACCTCCGATCGATGGCTTTCTTCCCTTTTTCCGTCAATGAAGAGTTCGATTTCAAACTTAATCCCACATTATTTGACGTCTTCCCTGCTATCGCCATTAATCAACTATGTTTGATGCAATATTAAGGTGGTAAGAACTATGTTCACATGAATTACTCACCATTACCACCACCAATTTTGTGTGCGACTTATTCTAACTACCAACGTGGATATTCTCAGGCAGCATAATCGATTGATGCATTTCTTTGTTTTTAGGATTGTAGGTCAGGCTCGGAGGATTATGACTTTATATTGGCGGGGCAAATATTTACAATCATGGTGGGAATTCGGTTTCTTACAGATCTGAGCCTCTTAGCAATGTCCTACTATATGTTTGTATGAGATTTACCCTTTTCATAAAAGGTGGGATGGATGGACAAAGAGATTGTTGGACTTGCTCTGTTTTGAAGGTTGAATCTTTGATTATGAAATAAAATACTCATGTGAGACTAACAAATCTTTGATTGGGAACAATCCTCTTCTCGAGCGGCAAGATGAATTGACTGTAGGTAACTTAGATGTCGGTGTTGGAGATCCAACACTGAAGCAAATATGATATGTTCGATTCTAGGTAAATAGGGGTAAATATTTGTTAAAATCATGATTTAGCTCTTGACCTAAATTGTAAATCCATGTTGTGTGACATGTGTAGAATAGAAGAATTTATACTAATTACTAATAAATTAAGTAGAATCAACTACATCATTTAGCTTATGTGTACCTTCATCCATGCCAATATGGCCCGATCAAAGCACGTTATCCCAACCATAAGGATTTTGGATAGTGTTCGTTCACATGTATTTTTCCTGAAATTATAGACCTTCAGTTTGATCTTAAAATTGAATTAATATACACATTAATATTTGATGAGTATGTGAAATTATTAGATTTGCAATATCATAAATTTTCAAAATATGAATTTTTTTCTAAATCCAATTAGAGATAGTTTTGATTAATCTGTATATTTTTTACGTTAAATAGCAAATGTTAAAGTGTGGAAAATATTTAATGAAAGAAATTACGATAAAATTAGAAAAGGGTATTTTACATTACTGTTATTGTTGAATTACAGAAAAGTCTAGGCAAATTTTCCAGAAAGGGCGTAATAAGAGTTGAAATTCCCATTAAAAGTATAAAACTTTAGATATTCCTACTTAGGGCACTAAATTAGTTTTAAGACAAGTTTACCCTTTATTTTATTATTCAGTTTACTTAATTCTTTTCTAAACCTGATACAGAATTTTCGAGAAATAAACATTAAACCCCTTCGATACGAAGTGAGGCTGAACGGCGTTTCATGATCAAGATCTGGAAGCGGTTCATGAGTTTGTTTACAATACCAACTCAAATTTCTGAGCTATATTGTCTTGTTTGATTATTTGTTTTTACAGAAGTTTGTTTGCCTGCCATGTTTATAGACCGTATCAGTGATTTCGCTTCAAATTTTCTTTGATTATTTGAGACGGATTCAAGTATTTATCTTGTATACTGGTGACTGGTGTTATCATATGTTAATTTGGTTTGTTCTTGTAGGATGGAAGGTGCTATTTTTTGTTTTTGTCATTGGGGTGGAGAAAACGTTATATTGTATGATGGTTCTACAATCTACAAGGGAGGTATCACTGATGCAGTTTATGCACAAAAAGGAATGACGTTCGAAGAATTTAGGTCATTGGTGTTTAGTCGGCTGAACATTGATAATCATGATGGTATATTTCTTCACTTCACGGTTAAGTATGATCTGAAACAGCTTGTACCATTGAAGGATGACATTGGTGTACATACATTGATAAGTTGTAATGATGAGCATGCTCACGTTTATGTATCAAGATCTGAATTTGGTACTGTGGCATCAACAAATTATGATCGGTAAGACTTTATTATGTCAAACTAGCTAATTACCAATCAACTATGTATGTATATAATATATATATATGCATTATTAACTTTCTCTTCTGATTTTATTTGAATAGGTTGAATAATGAGAATTTATCATCTCACTCATCCAGTCATGAGGAGGTGCCAAGATTAGAAATGTTGACAAACGATCAACGTGTTGGAGAACAATGGAAAAATTGTATTACTGGTGTAGGTCAGGTATTTGAAAATGCAAACTCTATTCGTCAGGCATTGTATCAGTTCTCTATAGCTCATCGATTCTCTTACAAGTATACTCACAATAAGCCAACATTTGTGAGGGTAAAATGTGCCGTTGAGAATTGTAAGTGGGAATTGAGTGCCTCTGGAGATGGAAATACTGGCAATGTATCTATTAGAAAAATGCATAGTGAACACACTCATTCGCTTGATGATGTGGTGAGCTTCAGGCCTAAGTTTCGAGTGAGGTTAATGGGAGGTGTAGTTGTTGATAAGCTGTTCAATTCTCCAACTTATTTGCCAAGGCAAATTGGGAAAGATGTGATGGATGAGTATAAGGTATCTCTGACTTACAAACAGGCGTGGAAATCGAAAGAAGAGGCATTGCGGATGTTAGATGGTAAGGTGGAGGACTCTTACAAACTAATACCATGGTACTGCGATCGATTAAAGGAGACTATTCCAGAGACTGTTGCAGAATGGTCTTGTCATGATGATGGTACGTTTAAGCAGTTATTTGTTTCTTATGGATGTTCGATACATGGTTTTCATGATTGGTGTCGCCCTATTATTTTCATTGATGGATGTCATCTTAGTGGCCCTTACAAAGGGACCTTGTTAGCTTCTTCAGCATTAGATGCAGGTAATGGGATGTACCCACTAGCATATGGTGTGGTAACTTCAGAATGCGAAGAAGATTGGTTATGGTTTCTGCAACATTTGAAAAATGTTCTTCGTGGTAAGGAGATTGTTATTGTATCTGACAGAAATTCTTCTATTTTGAATGGTGTCAATGCCCTTTTTGGTTCAGCCAATCATGCATATTGCTATCGGCATCTTCAAGAGAACTTTAGCTCGTTTATTAACAAGAACTCGTTCTTCAAGTTGAACACTGAGAGCAAGAAGCGGGCTCATTGTATTCTAAATGAAGTTGTTTATGCTCGTAAAATGGATAGATATGAGAATGCAATGAGTAAGTTGTATGATTTTCAACCAAAACTCCATGAGTGGGTGCTGCAGAATGATCCAGAGAATTGATGTAATGCTTTGTTTCCAAGACAACGTTGGGATTGGCTTAATAGCAATGTCACCGAGAGTTTTAATGCTTGGATGGGAGAAGCAAGAAACTACCCCATCGGTAAGTTGATGCAAGCTCATGTAGAAAAGTATGCTCAATTATTGTTGAACAAAGTTCATGATTTAAACTCTTGGAAGAATGGTTTTGGAAAGCGGATCGAAGATAGAATAACTGAAAATATTAATCGAGCTCAGGGTCTTAGTGCAAGATCACGACCACCATCTGAGTTTGAAGTTTATGGACGTCGTAAAGGAGCCGTTGTTGTGAATTTCTCCAACCATACTTGCAGCTGCATGGAGTGGCAAATGACAGGTATTCCCTGCCCTCATGCGTGTTGTGCTATTCAGATGCAAAGTTGTAGTATTTATGAGTGTGTCGCTAGTTGTTATCAAAAGGAGGTTCAAGAAAAAATATATGCAAAACTGATGCCCGGTATCCCAACTTTTGACATGCCTTCGCCTCATATTTTACCCGTTATTTCTTCACAAGATGACGCCTCTTCATCTGGTGCATTGCTTCCTCCGAAGACAAAGAGACCTCCTGGGCGACCTAAAAGGAAGTGGATTGAATCACAATTTATTGATAGGAGGTCTATTCGATGCTCTCGTTGTGGCAGAACGGGTCATAACCGATCAACTTGCAAAGAACCACTTAACTAGCTGATTAAGTTTTGTTCAGTTGTTCTTGCTTTCACCAGTACTATAGGATTTTCTGAGATTTTTTTGTTGATTTAATTCACTTGCAGAGGAATGAGCCTTTTTTCATGAATAAATTTGTAAAACTTTATTGGATTGGTTTATCTCGAATTTGTTATGAGATATTTCTGCACTGCTCTATGCTTTCTGCATTGCTATATGCTTTCTGCATTACTCTTGAAGTTCAACGATGAGAAAATACAGAATATCACTGCAGATATATTATTTGATGCTGGAGTGAGAATATCTTCGCTCAATTAATTTTTTTTTGTAACTGATCATGTGCTTCAGTGTTATGCGGAAAAAAGCGAGGGGATTATGGGACATTTTTGGGGTGGTAGGGTTCTTTTGGGGCTTGGCCATTGTTTTAGAACTGGTTCCCAGGTGGATTTTTAGCTTTGATTTCGTCTCATTGAAATGTTTAGGTGTTGGTGCTTGCTGATTTCAAGCATTCTGCAAGTACTATGTCTGCGTCCTAATGTGCAGATGTTCTTGAATGAAGCTCCAACGAAGATGATGAAGAGCTCTATATAGTATCTAGTTCTTGTCCTTTTGGAACAAACCTTATGCTATCTGCGTTTTGTAACTGTAATATGTGTCCTGAGGACAATTGTAATATAGAGTCCTCTTAGGCAGACAATGTTGTTATAACATTGCCGAAAACTTGTAATTTTGTACTATGATCTTCCTGTAGTAAAACATGTTTAATGGTGCTGGTAACTTCATCCATTCATTGTAAAAACAAGGTTACTAGATGATGATTGCAACCAAAGTCTGTCATCAAGATAATGCAAATTTAGAACATCTTAAGATACATTACGTAGCAATGTTACAACGAAACAAGACTAATCGATTTGCAAGTCTATCGGGATCAATCCTTACATATTATGGCTGACAAAAATTGCAAGACATAATCTGATCAGAGTTTCTGAATGACCACCGAACTGGCTAATCCTGCCTGCTCTATTGTTGGAGACTCATCGTTCAGAACTTTAGGAGGAAAGCCAAAAGTTTGCAGCTAGTATGCCCTTGCTGCTTCAGGTCTCAATGCATTGATGAACGCGCGAATATGCCCAACAGTGTGGTGGTGTTAAAATGAGAGCTTAATGGTGATCGAGTACCATTAAGCTCTCTAGCCCTTCTTCTTCTAGCATCAGCCTCATCATCACCTTCCTCCATTAAAGCTGTTAAAGCTTTATAATTAAGAGACTCAGGAAGTTAACAACAGCACATGTAAATGGACACGAGGCACTATCCATGTACTCACCATTCATCGAAGACAACGTTGTCAGCGCGCTACATACCTGGTCTACCATGGGAGAGATTGAGTTGCTAACACAAGTGAGAAGGCTGACCTTTAAGATAACCATGCACATTTTCTTGAGTTCAGAAAGTGTGCAAGTAGCCGAAACCCTAGAAAAGGAGTATAGTATAATAAATCACGGAATAAGATCTATGGCGGTTAACCTTCCAGGATTTTCTTTCTACAATGCTATTAAGGTAAAGAAAGCTCTTATTTCATGGAACTTGTTCAATTATGAATGAAATTTTACAAGATGGATCCTCATTTCAGGCTCGCGATAAGCTTAGGTCAATCCTTCAGTCAGCAGTGAGTTCGTGAAGGGCGTTGAGAGAGAAGAATAGAGGTGCACAAAACACTGATGAATGTGTGATTCAATCCTCACACATTCCTCAGTTAATAGAGTTAACTGATGAATGTGTGATTCAATAATAAACAGAAGCACAAAACACTGATATGTTAGATTTATTATTGGAGACTGAAGATGAGAATGGTAGAAGACTGGATGATGAGGAAATTATAGATGTTCTAGTAACTTATCTGAATGCTGGTCATGAATCATCTGGACATCTTTCAATGTGGGCTGCCCTATACATGCAGAATAACCCTGAAATCATGAGAAGAGCTAAGGTAATACAATCATCAAACTAATAACTATGCATTTTCATTAGATATCATATTCACTGCTATCCTTTGATATGTAGTACCATATCATATCTACGGACTAATATCCCGACCTTATCTTCCTCTCCCCATTTGACCATCACACCAGCTCCTACACTCACTCCGATCTTCAGCACGTCAACGATCAGCCTCTCGTTGTAGAACTTCTCGGCAAACTGCGGCCACGTCACCATCGGCACACCGGCCGAAATCCCCTCCAGTGCCGAATTCCACCCACCATCGGCACACCGGCTGAAATCCCCTCTGATCACCTCATGGCACAGGATCATCACCTGCGGTGCCCATCCTCGTATGAGGAGTGCCCTGTCTGAAACCCTTACTTCAAATCCATCATCAGAAATCAGCCAACCTGAGCTGAATAGAGGTTGAAGGCAGTGATCGATAAAATCTCCTGCGTCTTCGTGCTATTGCTTCGTTTGGGAATGTGTGTTATGGTTGCGACAGAGAAGATAATTTAAGAATTTAACATATAGAAAAGAATTAAGTAAACTGAAAATAATAAAATAAATGGTAAACTTGTCTTAAAACTAATTCAGTGCCCTAAGTAGGAATATTTAAAGTTTTATGCTTTTAGTAGGAATTTTAACTCTTATTACGCTCTTTTTGGGAATTTTCCCAAAAGTCTAACCCACTTTTTATTAAAAAAAGTAAAATTTAAATACACATAATTTTTGTTCAACGTCAAAAAGACAAGGGAGGGAAAGGTGGTGAGAAAATAAAATATCTGAGCATGGCGTGGCGAGTTAAGAGAGGGCGGTGGCCCAGCGGACCCCACCGGATATGAAAAGGGCAAAAAAACCGGAAAACAAATTCCAAGTAAAAAACGCCTCATTTATTGTCACCGAAAGGACCCCGGAAGGAGGCCCAGCAAATGAGCTACAGCCATCTGTCCGGACAGGTGTCCAGTCCGAAGGGTCCCACATCACATAAAGTATTCGGAAGGAAAGCTGTTTGTGAACCATAATTACGATAATGACGCAGGACTGTCCTTAAGGTGACACATGTAGGTGATGGTGCGTGACTGTGTGTGTCCGTTTTATATTTTTATCCATCCTCCTTTCTTATTTTTATTTTTTTAACTATTCCTTCCCATTTGTCTAATCAAACTATAACATTATAAATTTTTTTTGGAGGAAGTACTTATTTTATTGGATGACTAAAATTATTAGTATCAATAATTTTATTTATACTACTTCTGTCTCACCATAATCTATACAACTGATTTTCCACATTATCTAACACATATTTTTGATCAACAATATCTTTATTTATTTATATTATTAAAAATTTAAAATTTGATATATAAATACCATATGTTGCGATTAATCTACAGAAACCAAACATGATAATATTAATGATTATATATTTATTTAAATATGCGATCAAAGTTTAATAATAAATAGTGTCAAAAAGTCAGAGTGCAGATTCAAGTGAGACGGATGTAGTATAATAATGAAATTTAAAATTTTATTTTGATAGAGATTTTCTAAAACTATTAATCATAGAAGAAGAGAATTGTTACAGTTCAGTTCAGTTTGATTTATCATACCGTGTCCTTAATTTTCACCTTCTTAATTTTACTTGCAACTTGCAAGATAAAAGTGTCAAAAAAGTGGGTACCAATTAAAAAAAATCAAAATGAGTATTTATTTAATCAATATCACCTAAATTTAAGTTTCGATTGAATTGACAAATATGTTTGAATATTCATAATAATATATCATAAAAATTTAATAAATTGATAAAAGTCAAACATGCAAATATAATGGGAATGAAAATGAGAAACTTATAATTATTACAACATTAAAAAAAAATATGATTGTGATTCGGAAATTAATTTTAACCGAGAAAAGTCAGATCACAAAATAGCAGAAATGAGAGATTCTACACTCTTTCCTTTTCTCCCGGTTTTAGAAAAAAGAATGGTTTAGTATTATCATCCGTGGTATGTGTTGTCAGAACCTGGTATGCACACACTATCGCAGTTTCAGAACGGTAAGCAACCTACCATCTTCCCCACCTTTACTTTAATTTTAACCTCCATGATTGCCTTTTTTCCCCAAAATCATTTTAAAATTCAGAGGTGCAATCCTGAAAGATCTTTTCTGGGATTTTCATTTTTTGGACTGCACAATTGATACGTGTCCCTCCCCCATTTTTATTTTACTTTTAATTTTCTCCCGGAATTATTTGACTTATGATTGACTCTGAGGCACACACACACCCTCTTTGTTTTTGTTTTTGTTATTCATTTGCAGTTCTCCCTCTTCCTCCCCCCCTCCCCTCCTAGTATTGTTATATGTGTGTCTGGTTTGAGATCTAGCTCAAAGATTGGGTTTTTATCCATCCTTGTATGTCTGAGTGAGGTGGGTTCCTTTTTGTTTTTGATATCTTTGGGTGTTTTTGTTGCTGTTGTTAATCTAATATAATCTTGATTTGTGGGATTTGTTGTTGTTTTTGTTGCTTCTGTTGATGATGCTTTGTTCTTGACGTTGGTGTTTTGATTCGATTCTGATTCCTTGCATCATCATAATTCATACCCCTTAGCTTCCTTTCTGATTCTTGTTCTAGCTGGATTTGCCTGGGAGGGATTCTTGAGTTGTCTTGATTGATCTCTTGTGGGGGTGCTTGTAAATCTAGGAAAGTTGATTCATTTTTCTGAGAGTTGAGATGCCGTATAATCTAGGGAATTTCATCTATGACGAGTCTGTCATAACCAACTGCGTTGACATCAATGGGATTGATCTCATATCCAACACCACAGGAAGCCTGTTGTCTGAACCTACAAGGTCAAAGTTTCCTGTAAGGTCCTTCTCTCTTGAGAACAAGAGCTATGGAAATTACAGGGTGAATGGAGCTGGTATGCTCCCAATGGTAATTGAAAATGACAACTCTTTGGATCCTGGGGATGTTACCGCTTCTGACCCAGCTTTGGGTATGGATTCTGAGACCTTTCTTATGACCTTAGATGGCAAGATCAATGCTGCTCATCAGAGCATCGCCAAGTCATATTCATGGGATCCAGCCATCGCGGCTGAGATGGTCGAGGATCTTGTATCTGGATCTAGACAGAGCGAGGTTGTCCTGATTAAGGAGTCTAGGGAGCTGCTGCCTCATGCTGCTCTTGAGGTTTCCAAGAAGATTAAGGTTGATAGGCCTAGCATCTTTCGCCTGGATGCTGTTCCCCTATGGGGGTTCTCATCTGTTCGGGGTAGAAGGCCAGAAATGGAGGATGCTGTGACTACTTTGCCCCGTTTCTTGAAGGTCCCTTGTGAGATGCTGATTGATGGCACTGTCCCGAACGTGATCAATCAACTGCTCGCAACTGACTTCTATGGAGTCTATGATGGCCATGGTGGCAGTCAAGTAAGCACAACTCACTGTCTCTAATCTAGTATTGGTTTTTCCCTTGTTGTCATAGCAAGAAAATCTTTAGCTAGCTTCCCTACAGTCTCAAATCTTAGTAATCTATTTCCATGGTGTTTTTCCTTTATGTCATAGCAAGAAACTATCTTTATGCTTACTTTTCCTTGCCATAGGTTGCTGATTACTGTCGTGATCGCGTGCACTTGGCTCTGTCCGAAGAGATGAATGTCAAGTCTGATTGTGGTTGGAAGGACCTGTGGGAGAGGATATTTATGAATTGTTTCCACAAGGTTGACAATGAGGTGGCAGGACTGAGTTCTTCTGATCCAAACATTGTTGAGCTTGTACCTTTGGCTCCCGAGGCTGTAGGAACTACGGCTGTGGTTGCTCTTGTTAGTCCCTCCCATATCATCGTGGCCAACTGTGGTGATTCAAGGGCAGTCTTATGCCGCGGGAAACTGGCTCTACCTATGTCTGTTGACCATAAAGTATGGCTTGCTATTGTTCGATAGATTTACCAGTTTGATTGCACCATTTCTGTTATTGTCTCTTACTGGTTTCATGATATCTTGATCTTAACCTCCAGCCAAACAGAGAAGATGAGTATGAACGCATAGAATCTTTAGGTGGCAAGGTCATTGATTGGGGTGGTTACCGTGTTTCTGGTGTGCTTGGCATGTCGAGATCAATTGGTATGCGTCTTCTTCTTCTTCTTTCTTTCCCCGTATGTGTGTATTACCTAGTTTTTATGGAGAAAAAATGTGCTGGAATGATCGTTTAAATTTGGGATTGCAGGTGACAGATACTTGAGGCCATATGTGATCGCAGATCCTGAAACCATGCTGGTGCCTCGGGAGAAGGAAGACGACTGCCTCATTTTAGCCACTGATGGTCTGTGGGATGTGATGACTAATGAAGAGGTCTGTGAAGTGGCTCGAAGGAGGATTCTGCTATGGCACAAGAAGAATGGGATTGCTGGCCTCTCCAAGGAAAGAGGGGAGGCAGTTGACCCTGCTGCACAAGATGCAGCCGACTATCTCACTCGCCTTGCTCTTCAAAGGGGAAGCAAGGACAACATTACTGTGGTTGTTGTAGATCTGAAACCCGCAAGGAAGTTTAAGAAGAAAACTTAGCTTAATCTATAAGTGTATTTTGACTCTAATGTATGTGGCGAGAACGAATTGGGAGAGTTCTGAAGTGGTGGAAAGGGGCTCGTGTATAGAAGCAAGCAGGGTTTTCTGGGCTTACTGAATTGTGCTTCTTTTAACACCATTAGCAGTAATATTACATGAGCTGCAGGGTTATCAGAATCCATTTGATTCATTTCTGAATCGAGTAATGTTCAATAAGATTTCCAGGCAATATCTTGGTTTCTGTCTTTTTCATGTTTATTATGTGCAATCTCTTTACAGTACAAATTATGAAGAAAATCTGTGCAAAAATGACACAATGATTCCATTAATGTGCTGAGTATATAATCAATCACTGGCAATAACATTTAACAAGACAAACAAAATTATCAATGACATAATGTGACAATTCCCTCAGCAAAACTGTGACAATCACAACAGTTCTAAAAACTCTCTTTGCTTTTAAAAAACCAGGATCAAGAAATGTGATCCAAGCCTGGTGTATACAAGCCAGTTTAAAACGTAGCAAGCGGAGGACCAGCGCTGGTAAAGTAAGGTGCAAGATCAATGTCCAGATCTCCGTATTTGCTGAGGAATGGATGCATCTGGAACACATAAAATTGTTAGCCATCACATAACTAAATAAGATACAACTCCAAGCAAGAAGTATAAATAAGAAATTCTTACCATGAGCTCATTTGCCGACAGTCTATCCTTTGGATCTTTCTGTATGCTGGAAGACACGGGAGCAAGATTCGTCAGAAACATACATAAATATGCTCTATACATGCATGTGAAGTGAGGAAAGCTCCTTATCATGCATAAATTCTTGATCGTGCAGAGGAGCCAGTTCAAACGTGATGAACATGTTAAGGAACATTTTGGAGAAATTACCATGCAGAGATAAATGAACAGAATTCTGGAGAGAAGAGATCTGATGGAGCAACTGGAGCAGGTTTATCGACAATGGATTCCATTAGCTCATAAACGTTGGTCCATCCTTGCCCTGGCTGAGGTGGTGAGTACGGAAATTGGCCTGTTGCACACTCCAAGAAAACTAGGCCCAAGCTCCAGATGTCACTTCTGTAACCATAGCTGCCTCCAACAATCCTCTCTGGCTACAGCACAAAAACAACTACCATATAAGCTGAAGATGTGAAAAGAGATAGCTACTTTTGCATGTGCTATCTTTTTTATAAGCTACGAAAAGCCAGTCAAATGAGTAACTAAAATCCACCAAAAATAATTCCAGGCAATAAAGAAGTGGCATATTATTATAAGCATGCTTAGAATTAAGGAGTTAAATACTCACAGACATATAGTTGTACGTGCCAACAAAGGTATTTGCTAACCCAGATGTGCTAGCCAGTATTGCACTAACACCAAAGTCAGTTATCTTGACTTCACCTCGGTGATTTATCAGCAGATTTGAAGGTTTTAGATCCCTGTGGATGATATGCTTCTCGTGATGAAGATACCACAGACCCTTGAGCACCTAGATTGGCAATAAAGAATATATTAAGACAATAGGAATTGTCTATTATGTTTAGAACTTTTGTGACAGATTAGTCACCTGTTTGCAGATGGCAGCAAGGTATGGCTCCGGGATTGTGTTAACCTTCTTCAGAAAGTCAAGCAGGGAACCCCCATCCATGTACTCGAGGATTATGGAAATAGCACCATTATCATAAAAAGACTGGTAGCAAATGACAACATAGGGACACTGAGAAGACTGGTTGATCTTCAGTTCTTGTGCAATGTTTTTCCGAGCTGACTCTTCAATATTCATTTGTATAACCTATACGTAGAGATCCTATCAAAACTTAACCTTGAAAAGGATAAGTAACAGTGAATTTGGAACCTTCAAAGTGCATGTCTGCGTATCTAATTGAACAAATATGGTAACAAGTTTGCAAAAACAGCAAACTATAAAATGACAGTGAGGCTCAAGTATGTGAAGAATGCAAAATAAATTATAAAAAAGATAACATGGATAATACCTTCAAAGCGAAAAATTGACCGGTCCATTTATGCTGCACCAAACGCACAATGCCACCATTCCCCTTCCCTATAACTTTAATCGCATCGAAATCTGCTAAGCTTAATTGATTGTCTGCTGGCTGTATAAGAGATGGCTGAGGAAGAAAAGAGGACATGCATGAAGCTAACGAGTAGAAACGGGTTTAAAAAGGAGCAAGAAATGCCCCAGAACAACTGAAATCAATTACCTATACCACAAAAACTAAATTAACAGTAAGGATCTCAACAAATATGTTTAACGGTACATGCATGAAGGCAGTGAATAGAAAAAACCGAAGAAGGAACACAAAATGCTCAAATACCTATACCACAAATACTCAATCAACAAATGAGGATCTCTACAGATAAGTTAAATAGGTGACAAAAATCCTAAGAATATACTATCATCAAGAAAATGCTGGCTCACAAAAATGTACATGGCATCCAGATTGAACACATGCTAAATTAGCAGTCTTTCAAAATCTTCAGAATATGAACTAGAGAAACAGTTGTAAGAGATCTCAGTCACACTAGCTTTGCCAGTACTAATTCATTACAAGCTCAAAAAAAGAACATAACAGAGATTCAAACTTTAGAGACAGTCTTACAGCTGCAACTTCGTCCTGAGGAACAATTCGAACCCCATCTCTGTTGACAAGCAGATCACCATCCTTAAACGTGCCAGATTGAGTCCTAGGAAGAAACAAAAACACCAACATCAACCCATTTTTCAAAAAAAGACACCTTTTTTGAACAAATAAAGAGAGAAAGTGAGGCTGACAGGAATTTGGAAAGGGATTCTTCATCTGGAGGAGGGAGGGAGAGCTTGAGCTTAGGGGCCAAGTTGCCTTTCTTCATCCTACCAAAATCCCAAATCCCAGAGAAGAAAATTCCTCAAGAATCTGATTCCAGGAAATGAATGGACTAAGATCAAAGAGCATTAGTGTTGAATGTTAGTCATGATTAGTTATATGTGACAGTGAGATTGAGCAGTGAAAACAAGAAAAAAGTCGAGTATAAATAAGTTGAAGAAACGCGGTTTTCTGGGGAGATTAGTCCGGCAAGAAAAACCGGGACTTGGGTCAAAAATGGAGTAGAACTTTGGTCTATCAATTCTTGGCATTTCTGAATATATTTTTAGTATTATCAATTTGGGTGGGTCAATGGATGAGGGGAGACCGGAGAATGAAGACTCAACAGTGTAAACCAAAACAAAACTATCCTCAAATCATTTTCACAACATTGTGCAATACAGCTTTAATTAATATGAGAATTTTCTTTGATAAAAGATACTTATATTAATTTAAAATAGAAAGACAATTGTTATTACATAGTACTCTACTAAGTCTAGTACTCCTTAGATAAAAAGATCATATTCACTTTAATATTTTGAATTTCGAATCCAACAGCCTTCGGGATGCAGGATATAACTCCATTCACCTCTATTGGTGCTGCGTAAGGACAAAAGATTGAGTACTGCAGTGTAACCAAGTCTGTGACGAGATTAATTCGTCTAACTCCATATCTCACAGCTGCTTTAAGAGATCTCCAACATGCCTCTGCTTCTGCCTAGAGCGGAGTAACTACAGTAAAGAAGTCCGAGCCCGTAATAGATGTGTCCAAATGCCAGCCCGGCTTCTATAGCCTCCATCCACCGGCTCCTAGTAGCTCTGTTTTCCTGAAAGAACCATCCACACTCAATACACAGGCATCTGGAATAGCATGCTCAATATGGCCTTGTTTGATTTGATCAAGCTACAACATGCAATGCTCCGTGCCTCTCCCATTAATATCACTCTCTGAAGCTCCCCTGGTTCCTTGCTCGTTATATTTTATAGCAGCTCTCTGAGTTGCAAGTTCCACTGAAGAACGTGCTTGCTCCACACACCAGAGAGATGGTTTAAGGACTTGGTCAAATACTTTTGAGTTCCTTTGTTTCCATATTTCCCAACATAATAATATGAAATCCATGATCCGTGCCTCTTGTGAAGTGTTCATCACCAGCTAAAAGAACCACTACTAAAGTTGGGCTGTGAGACTGGTCCAATTGTAATTCATGCCGCTGTCCATATCAGTCTCGACACTCCACAGTGAATGAGTGAGTGAAGTTCATCATCATCATTATCTTGCGAGCATCTTGTGCAGAGTGCCAACGTGGTCATTTTTCGACGAACCCTATTTACCCCCGTCGCAAGACCGCCAATAGCTGCCTTCCACATGAAGATGAGTAGTTTGTGAGATATTTTTAGCCTCCAAATTTGGCTCCAGAATTTTTGTGCATCACTGTTGAGTCTAGGTTGTGTTGAAGTAGTCTTTTCAGTCTACATGGAAATGTGATATCTAGTCTTGGAAGAGTATGCACCATTTTTGGTCCATTTCCAAAAAGGCCTATCTTGGTTTCAAGGATCCAAGTGGATTGCTTGGATGTTGGGAATGGTTTGAGGTGAAAATATATTCTTGATGAGTGGGAATCTCCAAGCATTGTTGGTGTGGTAAATCAAATGTTCCACCTTCAGATTTGTGTGAGTGGATAGGACTGTAGAGTTTCAGATGGGATTCTCGGTAGTCGGGATTCACTGATCATGAAGTTTTATCTTTTTCTCATTTTTCACTTTCCAATGAATGTCTTGATCAAGTATTTCTTTCGCCCACGACACTGATTTCCACCCCTAGGTGTCACTAGATTTAGGTTTGACTGATAGTATGTCTTCATGTTGTAGATACTTGGCTTTATAAACTCTTTGCAGTAGAGAGTTTTTATTTGATATCAGATTCCATGCATGTTTGGCAAGAAGAGCTTTATTTATTCCAACAGTAGATCGCAAACCAAGACCTCCTTCTAACATCGACCTACAGACTGTGTGCCACGATTTCCAATGTACTGACCTGTAATTCAATCTTCCTTCCCAAATAAATTGCAACGTCATTGCATCGAGTTTCTTTAGAATCTGATTTGGGATCCTGAACATTTCCAACGGATAAATTGCAATGGATTGGAGTGCATGTTTCGACAGTGTCACCCTCTTAGAAAAATTTAACAGTTTTATCTTCCGTGATTCATATTTTGTTTGATCTTCTGCACCAGGTATCTGAAAATATGTGATTTCTTCATATCAAATAGAATTGTGTTTACCAGATAGCTTCTTCATATTCCTTGGCCCTGGATGCTCAGCTTCATTCTCATAAATTGCTGCATTTCCATGGGAGTATTAGGGCTAAACTGTATGGAGCATTTCCCATGATTTAACCTTTGTCCTGAAGATTCTGAATACATCTCTATTGTCTTTGCTAGCTCCACTATGGCTTCCCGGTTGCATTTAGTGAACATGATGCAGTCATCTGCATACATGATGTGAGTAATGTAGGGGGACCTTCTCTGGAAATTTGGATCCCCAAAGACTTATTAGTTTGCACCTTCTATTCCAGCCAGACTGACATCAACTGCTGACAGATGATGAAGAGATATGGGGACAATGGGCATCCTTGTCTTAGACCTATATTTGGCAAGAAAGTCTGACCAGTGGTTCCATTGACTATCACCTGGTAGGATATAGTTTGTACACACATGATAAGATCAATCAATCTTGTGGGCAGATTGATATGATTCAGTGTTTTTTCCAGGAAACTTCAAGATACCCTATCATATCTTGCTCTCATGTCTTATTTAATAGCAGTTAGACCAACTTTGGTTGTCTTATACTTTTTGATATGTTCTACCACTTCATGAGCTAACAAGATACTCTCTGATATGTTCCTTCCAGGAACAAATCCATTCTGGTCATCAGCTATAAGGGTGTTATAGTGTGGTGTTTCAGTATGCTATCTATCATTTTGATAATGATTTTATACTTAACACTGCACAAGGATATAGGTCTGTAATCAGTAGCTAGCTTTGGCATCTTCTTTTTGGGAATGAGGATGATCTGTGTTCTATTCTAGTGTATTAGAAACTCCATACCTTGCATTATTTTTAGGATAGTATCCGACAAATGATGACCTACTACCCTCCAATAGTGCTTATAGAAGCCAGTTGGAATTCCATTTTCCCCTAGGGCACTCCAAGGTTTCATGTCCTGCGTAGCTTTCCATACTTCCTCCTTTGTGAACTGTGATTCCAATTCCTTAACTTGAGTTGTGTTCAGCCTCCTTAGATTCGCTTACATAAACAAATCCAGTTGAACTGGTGTTGAGCTGGCCATCTGAGATGTGGCACATACATTCTGAGCTGACATAAAGACTTCCCTTGACATGATCATTCAGAGTCTCCATAATGTGAGCCTGCTCAGTGATCCATTGACCATTCCGATCCTGGATTTCTTGTATGGTGTTTGTGTCCTTCCTTTTTGTAGCCCATCTATGAAAAAAAATTTGTATTCTTTTCACTAAAAACTTTGTATTCATAATATGAATTATTATTAATTTAAATATTGTGACATCATAGATCAAGAGCCACATTCAGATCTTTCATTTTATTTATACCTCATTTGGGAACGTCTAATAAATAATTACATTAACTTAATATACGTGTAAAATTGATGTATTAATTTTTTTAGAGCATCTTCATACTCTATGATATATATTCAGTCTCTACTTAAATATTTGTATGATAGCTTTATTTGTTTGTTCACTCGCTCATGCAAGCTTCTACTGATGACCATGTTAAAATTTTCATGTGATTTTTGTGAGTTCGTTTAAATTTGCCCCCAACGTTGATATTTTATGCAACCATAATGCATTCATATGCTGATCGCAAGTTTCATCGTGTTTACATATAAATTCTCTTGGAGGCAATCCTTATTAGGTGGAGCTGAGAATAAACCAAACTTTGGTATCCCTTTGTTAGAGTTTTCTTTACCTATCTAATCTTATTTCTTAAACTAATTTCCAAACTAATACTCTTTCAGAACTAATATTCATACATACATGCTGGAGCCACGTTATAAATTGTAAGAACTCTTGAGCTAAAATTTATTTAGTATTAAACCCAAAACTTTTGTTGAGAACCAAACTCGGTTAGTTCATTCATCCAGATCTCCATCTTTGCAAGCGTTCATCACCTGTATAAATGTATCACCAATACAATTTAAAAATCACAACACTCTTCCATACACATAATTATATACAAAATATTTAAACAAATAACCTCCATTAATGACGTCGACTGCACTATCAATGAAGAAGTCAATTTTTCCATTGATGTTTCGGAAAATTCTGCTGCAATCACTACTAGAATATCAAACCATTTAAGACGGTTCATCCTTCATGTGTTAAGGCAGAAAACAAATGTTTTTCCTGGTTGTGACTTGAATGAGAAAAGTCATCTAAAGCGGTTCCTCTTCCGCCTTAGATGTTTTTGGGTTTAAACCGTTTGTTTCCGCCTTGGATGAAGGGTTATCCGCCTTGCTCAATACTTCCGAAATCGCTAGCATGCAAGTCTGGATGATATGATTTGACTCGTTGCGATACCGTAACTAGCTAGTCCCAAACAAATGGTTGATTGTTTTGTTACGACAAAAGCTTACGGATCGCCAGATGAAATACTAACGAGTTCGCTACATTGAAAAGTCTAGACTGTTATGAATGTGTACGAGACTGGTTACGACTTCTACCGTGCGGATCGCTAATACTAGTTACGATGTCGTAAGAGAGCCTAGGTTGTCATATATTTATCTGCTGACGAGACTGGTTACGACAAATAGAGGCGATTCGCTCGGTCATAAGTAGCGAACTCGTTACAATCCAAATTAAACATTTCGGGTTAATCAAAACGAGCCGGGTTACGACAGCCACTAGCTGCTCGCTAGTAACAACGTAGCGAGGTAGCAACCGAACAATTGTATTTAATAAAAATTGTAAAAATCATATTATAAAAATATAATAAAAATTGTTGGTTCGAGAGAGGTAACGATATCGTAAGGAAATCGCTTATGTGTATAGTAACGAATTCGCTACTGATCTCGCTAAAATGAAACGACATCGTTTTAGCACTGGGTGAGCGAGAAAAACAATGACGTTACGAGTAAGCTAGACATTCGCCTGGTTTTGGCGTGTATGGTTACGAGCTCGGCAGAGATCAGATTGGAGAGGCAGAGAAGAACGAGCGATTGGGTAGCGATGGCGCAAAAACTAAGCTCAGAAATATAATTCCGGCGAGAAAAGTAGCGATAGTACAAGATGATCGCAACTATTTTAATGTAATGGGCGAGAGAAGTAACGATCTCGCAGGGAATTCGTAAGTGTCGCAAAATTATAGGATTTGAGCCATTTTCACCCATTTCCACTAAAATTGGGTTTCATTTTAATTGTCTAAGTTGTGAATTGCAAGATGCATGGTATCTAAGCACAAAACATGAACATGAAACACTATCAAGCCACACTTTATAAACTAATGGAAGTAATGGAACTCAAAAGTATATGCATCCATTTGACAAAAAAAGAAACTAGCTTTTATTGGGAATGTGAGGCCTAGAGATGTACCGAGATCTAATAAGGACCAAGTGTCTAGCCAATGCATCTCTACCATCCTCCAACTCCTTCTTGGTGTATGATGCATGATTTTCCTCGATAATCTAAGAATATGAAATGCAACGTAGATAGTAATAGATACAATAAGTAGGTTATAAGAATGCTTACGCGATGTAATTTAAAATTATCTTGAACAAGGCCAGCTACGCACTCGCTTGCGTACAACATCATATAGTAACTGCACTCCCAATTTGACAATTGTTTTCGGTGCTGAAAGTGAAGAAGTATAACAAATGATTTGAAATGAAATCGTAGTAGAAATAAATGAGCATTGGATTTGTAATGTCACCTGAATCTGTATAAGGTTGAAGGGAAGTAGTGTGTCGTCATGTGCACTATGCATAGCAACCTCTAATAAATCTGCACATTTTGTAGATGGACCAAAGTGTAGCGGGTCCATCCAATACACTCGTTTCAACGATGGTATCATAGCTACAAAACTCCAATGGCCACTACATATTTTAAGAAATGAAAATGTAAGAACCCGGCTCGAAGATTAGAATGTTTACGAAATGCAAATATCCAATTGTAAAAACGAAAACTAACCTCTCTAGATATGGGCCTATGTAAATTGTCTTGGTCTTGTCACTAAGGATCTTAGAGAGATAAGCAAGTCGTGATTGATTACTTTCATTCATTTCTTGCAAGCATATTGGGTGCAAAAAACCAATGAAAGTCTTTGCGTTTAGAGCAAGGCATTGCATGTACCTAAATAAACAATAGATGGGATATAAACGTATAATAGTGCACAAGTATATGATAATTTTTAACTTGCAATACGATAGAAGAGATGAGATCAAATAGCTTACATTTGATGTAGTATAAGGATTGTTTCGGGAAGGTTTTTATAGTGCCAGAAAAGGGCAAAGTCTTCCCATGGAACGACTAATTCCCTCGCTTCACCGAACACCTGTTTATTGGAGTAGAAATAGTAAACAGAATCCCGACTATGGTGGCCCACCAGATCATAAAACGTGCGAAGGAATCCCGGGAGTGATTTTATGAATCCAACTTCTCCCACCGACATCGGTTTCTTAGCTACCGGAAAATCTAGTGGGTCTACGACGGGTGAAGGTGTGTTTCTATTAATTGGGATAGAATTAGAATTCACATCAACGACCAACCATTTGGGCCACACAAAAAAACGGCCCAAACCTTTACCCACTGTCGTGCACTCTTGATCCGCGACCGGTACCAACACATCCTCGACTAACACATGTAGTATAGAAACCCTAACGAAACCAATAGGGACTTTGGCTTGGGATCAGATGGTTGTATGTGAACTTGCTCTTTGATAGGGGCCGAAGGTGTGCATATTTCCTTGTTGGGTTCAACAATAGGTTCGTCAAAAATAGGTTGGTCAAAAATAGGTTGGTCAACCTCATGTTGTGGTGGGGAAGGATGTGAACCTCTAGACGATGGTCCATTGATTGGATCGGTGTCACAAAAATCGGATGGAAGAGGATACTTTATAAAAGAACATATATTGGCCAACATTGTTTTCAATTTCTTGACCTCTTGGTCGGATTTTTTGGCTTGGTTCAATGCTATTTGGAGTTTGGATGGTTTAGGGTCTTTCCTACTACGTTTGATACCAAACGCCTCTATTTGAGTAACATAACCACCAATTCCCTTAGCTCTTCCCGGATGCTCGGCCTTCCCAAGTGCCCTACGTAGCACATCGTGTTTACCGACAGGGATGAACAAACCTTCTTCAACTTCACGCTCGACCTCGTCCTAAAAGGTAGTATAGTAAATGAAAAGTTATTATCGTCATCAATTGTATTGTTTGATGGTGTGATTGTAGATACTAAAATGGAACATGGTATGGCATAGTAGGTAAAGCGTACCACTCGATTAGCCACCCTTTTTGCCTCATCACTTGAGAAAGTCCCGTCTTTTTTAATTCTACCCAAGACGAATAATTGTTGTCTACTATATGTTGTAGGGTCTTCGGCAATGACTAGCTTGTTCGCCTCTTCCGCGTCCATGCCCCCATCCACAAGCTCTTTCACCTCGGTTTCTTGTTTTTTTTTGAGGTCTTCTTCCCCACACCCAAGTACCTTGCCCTACCCCCGGTGTAAGGTATAACATTATCAGCAGTGGCTTTGCGCTTCCTATCCCCCAAACCCTTTTACAAATTCTATGTTATTTTAGGAATAAAGCACTAACCGAAACAAAAATATTTGGCTAATTCGCATGACACTATTATTACAAGATGTAGTAAGTAAACTAACATTTGCGTCATTTTCTAACCATCGTTTCTTGAATGCCTCCCAAGTAAGGGTTGCAATGTGATTGTAACGCGTACTTGGATCTTGCCCAAACCTCGTGCCCTTCGGTTTGATGTAATCCTTGGCAAGGGTATATTTGTGTTCTCGATGAGCTTTTGATGCGATTTGAAGAGCCTTCTTCTTCACTTGATCATAGGATGTTGCTTCGATAATAAAGGGGCGCTATAAATGTGATCATAAAAATAGTCACACTCACAATTTTCAATTGAAATTAAAAATAACAAGTACCACACTAACCTTGCATTCCTTCCATATATCCTTTTTGATGTCGATGCTTAGTAGCCTCCAATCCGTTGTGTCTAATGGTGTGCGTATCCTACCCGTCTTAGCACACCAACTCGACCATCGCGCGGCATCATCGTCGGGTGAAATAGCAACACCAATGTCATTAAACTTGACATGTGTTAGTATTTTGTTATCGATCCTAATCTCTAATTCGCGACAATGTGTGAGGAGTTGAGCTTCTTTCGATGCGCGAGTCACTTCTCGTTGTCTTCTAACCTCACTTGAACCGCCAACAACATTCCCCCCCCCCCCCCCCCACTTGAGTCGGAGTTAACAGAACTTGAAGGGTTCTCCATTAAGCTTTCCTTTTTATATTGAAATTAGTTAATGACTAACACAATACTAATAAGTCAAAGTTGTACTTTGTAGTAAAAACATTATATTTCATAATCCTAAAATTTAGGGCTAAGCAAGCTATGGACAACATTAAAAGAAAATCTTGATTTTTGTTCAGGACATGCTTCTGACATGATATTTAGTAATAACATGATAAATGGAGGCACTATGTACAAGAAAATCAAATTTTAGCAAATAAGAATGAAAAAAAATCGTACCTTTGGTATATGACAAAGTTGTGTCGGTAGAATTGATTATTTTGGTTGGGGATGGTCTACCTTGTTTGTCCCTCTCCTATCCACAACAAAGGATGTTACCAAATTGAACAAGAACAAATAAAGATTGACATTAATTGCAAAAACTATAGGGAAAAATGTGGTTGAGAATTTATTGCAAAACTTACCAATCTTTTGCATGCAATTAGTGGCTAGTTCCACTTTGTTTTGACACAATTGATGTGTCCAACATGTATGAGATGGGTAATGGAGATTTGATGTGAAGAAAGTTGAGGAGATTTGAGAAGATGTGCAAAAGTTTGAACTTTTGGAGATGAAACCCGTAAGAAGTGATGGATAAGATGTCAAAAGTGTTGTGTTTTTCTGTTCTATAACGTGTTTACTTTATTCAAGCTTGGATTGTTGCGATATCGGAACTCTCTCGTTACACGTGAAGTGGCTATTTACTAGGTCGTTACGTGCTCATGTGATTGACTTTTATGGTCTACTTTATCCTTCTAGCGACATCGTAACTGAAAAAGCTGACATAAAGTATGTTACTAGGATGTTGCGATTTCGCTACTGATGCTCGCTAGAACCCTACTTAAGATAAATTTTTTTAAAAAAAATGCACTCATACATTTTTAAATCACGATTTAAACGATTTAAGCGGAATGATAGTATAAGACACTAATCATTCTATTGTAAGAATAATTTTCATTTGTTCCGTCGTATGCTGATGTATAACGGGATAGAGATTTGTTGACTTAATCTGCAATTACATAATTTGAAAGAGTTTTAAGAAACTTAGTCTTTAATTTTAAGACAGTAAGAAACTCTACACATCATGTGTACGCTTGAAAATGCTATCCATCGCTTACCTTTAGAGACAACAGCATAGTAGAGCTTCACACATGAACTACATATATATATATATATATATATATATATATATATATATATATATATATATATATGCGCAGTTCACGTGCATTTCATTAGAGATACTTAGTTTATTACAACTCATTTATGTGATTACAAGCACGATTCTTGAATTAAACAAAGTATCATGCACACGTTCACTCACCAACTGTCATCACTCATCATACTACCGAGTATCGCTTAATAACATTGCATGCTGATGTACTAAGATGTACTCTGCTTGACATAATGTGATGATCGATATTTTCCAAATTGAGTATTATACTGTTTATATAAAAAATGTACATATTTTAGAATATGATAGTGCGTTTAAAAATTTAAACCGAATTATTGATGTTTTACATAGAGTTATGTCATACTGCTTATGTACAAAGATGTACTCTACCTGAGTTAATATCATGATGGATATTTAACAAATAGAGTATTATACTGCATCTATATAAAATATATGTTAGAATGTGAAATTACTAATAAAAAATTAAAAAGGTTTATTTTTTAGTTACAATCTAATTATCTTGTGTAGTAGCGACATCGCTAGTGTACACGTTACCGCAGTTAAACCCTAAACCCTAAACCCACAAACCCACAAACCCTCAAACCCACATAACCCAGAAAACCAGTATGAAGGAGTTGCGATATCGCTAGTTAGTAGTTCAAATAAAAAAAGGCTATTTGGATTACGATCTCGCTACTAATTAGAATGATTCTTCTTTAGCGAGTTCGCTACTCGAACGCTTGCTTGGCGAGGCTTTTTAAGACTCGCTACTAGAAACTCAGGCTTGAGCGAGATATTAACGACTTCGCAACATACAGATGCGTGTGTGCTAGCGAACTCGCAACATGTAGAAGCGTATCCACTAGCGATATCGCAAGTAACAGTACTATAAATAAAAAAAGGGATCGGGCTAAAATTAATTAGCCCCAAATTGAAAAACCCTATTGAAATTAAAAACCGGCGACGACGCTTTAACTTCTCCGACAAAATGCGGCCAAAGACCAGAGGAGCGGTGCGGGGACGCGGTGGTAGAGGCTCAGACAGTGGACGGGGACGTGGTCCGGCGGTGGGAAATAAACGGCCTCGGACTGAGGAACCTGAGGTTCAGGCAGAGGTTCCAGTCGCCCCGCAAGTTCTAGTCGTCCCTGCCGCCGCCGCTGCTGCCGGAAATGATGGTGGGGAAGGGCCCAACAGTTCCAGTGAGGAGGAGGACACTCCTGAGTTCTTCAACGACGCCGGCATAGCTAGGTATGAGCGTTATTCCTCTTGGAAACTTGTAAATAATAATGTGTTTGATAGTAGTGTGGTGCCTTCGCTGCAACTAGATTACGTGCTAGACCATTTTAGGGCACAACATCTAGATAAATTGCTTATGTTGCCTGAGCCTGTTTACCATGAGGAGGTTCTCCAATTTTATGCGAACCTAGGTTTAGAGGAAGGGGTGGAGGAAATAACTACAATGGTGTGGGGTGTTAAGTTTACGGTCGATAAGTTTAGCATCAATGAAGTTCTGAAATGTCCCTATCTGTCTCGTAACAACATGAGGCCTACCAAAAAGGATGGTCCGTACGAGGTACATTACGAGCAGAGGTTTCCTTCTGTTCGCCCCAAGCAACCGTTGAAGGCCGGTGAGATGGGTAAGAAGTGGTTTAAAAGGACTTCTGATAGGCCGGGTACAACTAGGTTTTACTCGATCCACAGGCTTACCGAGGAGCAGAGATTAGTTTTTGGGCTAATATGCGGTATTGTGGTCCCGTCCCTAGGGCATGCATGTGAGCCCACAGTTTGCAGTCTCATGGTGTTCTACTATATCATCGAGAAGCTTGCAATCAACCCCGGCTTCACAATTCTGACTCAAATGATGAAGATGGCCAGACACAAGAACGCCGCGCTTCCGTATGGCAATTTGATTGTAGCTCTGATCAGGAAAGCGGGTATTTTTCCAAGAGGTCGTCCCATGCCGCTCGGCAAATACGACAAGGAGTGACTCAAGCATAAGAGGTTAGAGTTGAAGGCCGATGGGAAGTACGCGAGAAAGAAAGAAGCTGAAGAGGCAGCCAGAAGGGCAAGGGGTAGGCTGGGAGTATCAGGTATGATTCTAGTTTGTTATTAACTGTAGTTGGTTCAAGTTGTTTCATTTGTCATGTTTTTGTTCTTATCAACCTTGATGTGTTTGTGTAGCTGCTGTTTTTGATGCCCGTGGTAGGCTTGTGGTGTCTATGGGCCAGTTATTGAATGAGATTGAAATGACCGAGAAAAGGGCATGTGCTAACAACGAACATCTCGGCGAACTGATATCCAGCGGGGTAGTGGAGTGCGATATGAGCGATGAGGAGGAGATACCTGATTTCCGCACCACATTTCCCAAGCAAAAAGACTCCGCGGGTCCTAGCCAAGATTTGCCTATAGCCAGCGAGAAGGAGTCATCCGGTGGGAAGCCTATTGCTGCTCATGTAAGGGATGGAGATGCGGAAAGTGATGATGGTGATGGGGATCATCATGACAGCGACTCTGATGCAGAAGATGAGCCGGCGAGGTATGAGATGATTAGGAAAGAGAGGCTGATTGAAGAACCCGACGAGGATGTTAAACCGGGACAAGGCAAAGAAGAGAACACCTGCATCGAGACTGAAGCTCAACCAGCAAGCCAGAACGAGCAAGACAAGTAAAACGATGAAGGTAGTTCCGGGGAGAAGGCCGAAGGTAGCGACAAGATGTGTGTTGATGACTTGCATGATATTTTAGTCGCCGGCCTGTGATTTCGTAGTTTAGTTTGGTTTAAACATTTACTTTTTTGAATATTAACTAGTTTTTGGATTATGATCACTTATGTACGCATCACCAAAGATTCTATTTTGGTTACAAGAATGTGGTAAATGAATTTTACACTTTTTAGATGTAGACTGTTCAATTTTTTATAGAGTTGTTGTTACTTCAGTTCAGCAAAATCAAGTACTTTTGGTATAGTGCGTGCAGTTAGCGATCTCGCTTCGTCCTCGCTCCTGTTCACGTGTAACTTGCGAGATCGCTACTTGTCGTACTCAGTCAACAGAGCCAAGTTGGCGCCTCACTAGCGAACTCGCTACCCGTGTAAATGATAGTAGCGATCTCACAACATGTCGTATTCAGTCAACAGAGCCTAACTTGAGATTCTCTAGCGATCTCGCAGCGGGATTGCTTTACCTTGGCGAGATCGTAACAACAAAGCTTGACACACTTCACAAACAATAGTTAGGCTTGGCGAGTAGCGAGATCGTTACATTCTAGGAACCCATCAGTAAAAACCTTTGAAATTCCATCAGTAATTAATTTGTTTGGGGGTGTGAATGTGGTCAATGAAAAGGTGAGAATGCCTTTACATTTTCCTTCTTTTAATAAAGCAATTACTAATTTTAGTCTCGGAACTCTCACATTTTTTTGACAAATGTAGCACCTCAGCCCTATAAATACCAGCCCCTTCTCTCTTTAGAGCCCCATCAAAGCCTTCATTCCCATATTCCCTTCTCCCTTCTCCTATTCTTTGCCTTCTTCTTCCCATGGATTTGTCATTTTTCAGCGCCCTCCCAGATGACATGATACATCTTATAATGATTCGTGTTATGTTCAAATGGGTTCTTCGTCGGTACGTGAGCGGAAGAGCGACCGAATCGGCTCGACAGTGGCTCACTGAGGCTTCTGCAATAGGTCACAAAGAGTCGACCAATGTTTTGGCTATATTTGCAATCTGCGAAGGTGATGCTCGGAGAGGCATGAATGTCATCACCACCATGAAGAGAACCGACAAGAAAGGCCTCCAGGAAGCTCGGGTACGCGTCATAGCCGATTTGGCTTATGCCTGGGGTAATGCGCACTACTACAGGTTCCTCAGAGATGTAGTAGTGCCTAGGCCTAGATGCTGCCAGGAACATGCTGCCCTCAATCGCGGCTTGAGGTACCGTCGCTACACGAGGGTTGATCCAGCGAACATCGAATGTGATGCATGCACTTGCGAGCAGGAAGTGCTTCACGTCCTCGGTTCTTCTTGAGTTGAAATGTTGTAGTTTCTTTCTTATTTGATTATGTTGTTTTTTATCTAAAATTTGTTAGGATTGTAATAAGTTTTTGTTTGCCATTTTGGCACATTTAATTATTGAATAAATTTTCTTGTTTTGATACCTTGTCCCTTACATTTTACTTTTTCATCGTAAGAGTTATTTTTTCAGCAAAATCGCTACCTAAATCACTAGCTTCATCGTAAGAGTTACTTTTTCAGCAAAATCATTTACTGTTGGTATAGTGCGTGCCGCTAGCGATATCATCGGTGTCACGTTTATTAGTAGCATCAGCCCAAGCTAATTCGTCACATACTCGATTATATGTTACGTGGTCCTAACGATCTCGCAACATGTCGTATTCAGTCAACAGAGCCTAGTTGGCGATTCTCTAGCGATATCGCAACGTGATAAGGGCTTTTGGTTGTATATTGGGCTGTAGTAGTAGTGATAGTATAAGTATTGGGCTTTATCTGACCTGTGACATCAGTAAAAACCTTTGAAATTCCATCAGTAATTACTTTTTTGGGGGGGTTTGCATGGGGTGTCCATGAAAAGGTGAGAATGCCTTTACATTTTCCTTCCATTAATACCATAATGACTAATTTTTGTCTAGGAACTCTGACATATTTTTGAATAATGGAGCACCTCAGCCCTTTAAAAATCAACCCCTTCTCCATTTAGAACCTCATTAGAGCCTTCATTCCCACATTCCCTTCTCCCTTCTCATATTCTTTGCCTTCTGCTTCCCATGGATGTGTCTCTATTCAACGCCCTCCCAGATGACATGTTAAATCTAATAATGATTCATGTTATGTTCAACTGGGTTCTTCGTCGCTACGTGAGCGGAAGAGCGACCGAGTGGGCTCGACAGTGGCTCACCGAAGCTTCTGCAATAGGTCACACACCGTCGACCTATTTGTTGGTTGTTTTTGCAATCTGCGAAGGTGACATTCAAAGAGGCATGAATGTGATCACAACCATGAAGAGAACCGACAAGCAGGGCCTCCGTCTAGCTCGGGAACGCGTCAAAAGAGGTCTGAGATACGCTTGGGGTTGGAGACACTACCTCAGGTACTTCTCAGAAGGAGCAGCCAGGCTTAGGCCGATCTGCTGCCATCCGCATGCTGGCCTCAATAACAGGGTGAGGTACGATCCCTGGGCACCCCTTGATCCGGCGGACATCACTTGTGATGCATGCACTTGCGATCAGGAACTGCTTCATATCCTCGGTTAACGAACGATCTACTAGTATTAGTTGTTTGTTCTTCATTATGTATTTTTGTATCACAAGTTGGTTCGGATTCTAATGAACTTGTGTTTGCCATTTTGGCACATTTAATTACTGAATAGCTTTTCTTGTTTTGATATCTTGTCCCTTACATTTTATTTTTTCATCCTAAGAGCCCATATCGTATCAGCAAAATCATTTACTTTTTGTATAGTGCGTGGTCATAGCGATCTCGTCACTGTCACGTTTCATGATGATTTATTAGTAACAGAACACCAAGCGAAATCACAACTAACTAGCGCCTGTTTACGTGGTCCTAACGATATCGCAACATGTCGTATTCAGTCAACAGAGCCTAGGTAGAGAATCTGTAGCGATCTCGCAGCGTAGTTTCTCTACCCTTGTGAATTCGTAACAACAAAGATTGATCACATAGAACAACAAAACTTATGACTGGCATAGTAGCGACCTCGCTAGGTTAATATAAATAAAATTAGTTGCGAGTTCGCTAGTAGTACTGCTGAGAATTAATTTAATATGAATTTAATTAGTTGCGATATTGCTAGTATTACTGCTGAGAATTAAACCCTAGCAGCATGTTACACGGCATCGTTTACTTTTATGCGTGGAAACTTACGATATCGCAACCAACTTGAATATAAGCTGTCTTGGTAGTTACGATATCGCAAGATGCTAACCTATAAATATCAAATTTGGGGATCTTCTGATTTCAAACACCGATCATAAGTCTCAGAGCTTAGAAAAAAAAACCAACCGAAATATCACATACCCATCCGACAAGAGTAATGGAAAGGACAAAGAATTTGGCACCCAATCCGTTTGTGCAGGGTGTCCGACGTGATGAAGACCAGGCTTCGGGATCTCAGCCACGGGCGACGGCGGGGATAAGTTCAACCAAATACGATAAGCAAAAATTTGTAAGTTTGGATGCATCCCAGGCCTATTCTAATTACATGCAACACAGTCTATTACTAGATTGTTATGTTTTTTATTGTAATCAGATAGAAGAACTAGGTTTGGGGAATGTGTTAAAGATATTTCAATTTCATGAGTTGGGTAACTTGTTAGGTTTGAATTATCCGGCACATAAGGATGAGACGTGCCAATTCTATGCTAATTTTCACCAGTTGATTGAGGAAGAAAAGGAGACGGGTCGGTGGTTCACTAGGGTTAATAAGAAGGACTACGAGATTGGGGAGGAATTTTTTAACAAGGCATTGAACGTGTCCTATGCTGTTAACGAGGATTTTAGCAACAAACCCCCTCCGGGGTTTTACATTAGAGAACAATAGCCTGAGTATGGGGTTTTGGATCGAGCCCAAGTTGTAGAGTATGCTAAGAAGTACTTTGATAGAGATGCTGACGATTTAGGGGTGCCTAGATCTTATAAGTTGGATAAACTGAGTGGTGAGGAGAGGAATGTTTATGAGATGGTCGCTAGGAGTGTCGTGCCTAAGGGTGGTTGGATCACCGAGATGAACTATACTACTGTGAGCATATTTTACTGCGTCATGGAGAAGATAGAGTTGAACCCGGGCCATGTCATTTTCGAGCACATGAGACAAAGTGTGGTCGAAAATAATAGGACAGTCAAGAAGCTCCCTTACGGTAATTTCATTACCATGTTTCTTACCTCCCAAAATCCCAAGATAAAATTATCTGCAATAGCCCAGGAGTGTTGCTTCTATACGATTCAATATTTAGAGAGGAAAGGTAAGTTTGAGTTGATTGATGGTGTGTGGCAGAAAGTAGCGGATGGACCCAAGAAACCTCTACAGTTTAATCCTGAAGAAGTCAGAGAGAACGTCGAAGGTTAGCCACACTAAACCCCTACAATTTAAGTTCTGTTTTATACAATTTATTTGCTATACTCACCCTTTTTTTGTTTCACTTACATGAACAGGTGTACCCTCAGAGGCTTACTACAAGGGTGTAGAAGACACGGTCGACCTTTTCAGGGATAAGATGGCCAAAATCAATCACGCAAACTGGCTAACGGAGAAGGTGATACGTGGCATTGAAAGGGCTAGTGCGAGGAAAAAAACGAAGGGGGATCCACCAGCACCATCACAGACACCACCTCCTAGCAATGATGATTAGATTTGCATTCGTTCATGTTAGCTAGTAGTTGTACTCAAATCCAAACAATTTCAATTTCAATTTGTTTTTGTCAGTTACTCAAACAACATTGCAAAGAATATTTGGGGATCTAAATGTCATCTATTTTATTATGTATATTTGATTATTTAAACTTCCATTATTTATTTAGTGTGGCTACATTTTATAAATATAACCCCACTTTACAAAGGAGTTAAAATTAAATTTTCGGTATGTGGCTTTATACTAGCGAGCTCGCCAGTAACAAGTTACTCAAATGGCGAGCTACAACCGAATTCGCTAGTATCAATTTAAGCAAATATATACAAATTTAAACACTTCAAGCGAGATCGTAACCTGTCAGACTCAAGAGACAGAACCTCATCTGCGATTTTCAGCCTTTTGTTGTGATTTCGTAATATTTCGCCACCGTTACGAGTTTGCCAACGTAACAAGTTAATATGCATTGGTTTTGAGCGTGTTTAGTTACGGTATCGCCACTGCTATAGCAGTGTACAATTTGTTTAGAATTATAAGATTTAGTGTACTCAAATTAATGAAATTAAAATTTAACTACACTTGTAATTACCAATTTATGAAATACAGCATAATATTCAAAAACAATGGTTATCAAATAGCTACTTATGTTTTTTACTCTTCTTCTTCTTTGGTTGGCTCCCCTTCCTCTTTGTAGTTTTCCCCGCAGGATTAATCCACATGCCTTCCTCATGATCCATTCTGCACACCGACGCACAAACAATGTCATCATCCTCCTCCAGAGTTTCGTACACCGAGGGCGAAATGGTGTCTGTAGAAACAGTGGAGTCATCATCGAACAAGCCGTCACCATAGATGAATGTTTTCTTACCATTAACAACGATCTCCCATCGAGCATCAATTGGATCTTCCACATAAAATACCTGATGAGCTTGAGCCGCCATGATGAATGGATCTTCCCTAGACCCAAGAATTCCTCTATTAACTAGAGTCATGCCTAAACCCTCCGAGCGCACCCCTTCACCTTCATCTACCCATTCACATTTAAACAATGCGATTCGGTCATTAACAAAGTCCATTTCCCATATATCAGTAATGGTACCAAAAAAATCATTATCACCCTCTCCAGGTACTGACACGCCACTATTTTGGGTTGAAGATCTGTCATCACTCCACTTAGTACCAAACGTGTATCCATTGATGTCATACCCGCTAAACGACGTAACTGTGCCGAGGGGTCTCTTGGCCACCCATTTTACAATATTGGGGTGTTCACCGCCATTCTGCACATGTATTTTGAGCCAACTAGTAAAGTCTCTACAATGAGATTCTAGAATCCTAGGTTCCGACCAGCTCGGTTGTGTTGACCTAATCTCATTAAGGTGAACATCAACAGAAGGACTCACTGCATGATGGTTGCGCATAATGTACAGATGGGCTATAGATATCTCATTGGAAGAAGGGCTGAATTTAGACTTATGGCGTAGGCCGACACCATCCAACCTACCGTCGTGTCTGGAGACCGGCAGTCCTATAGTAGGTAGATCCTGTAAATAGTTGGTACAGAATTCTATTACCTCTTCCGCGACATATCCCTGCACTATACTGGCGTCTGGTCGATAACGATTCTTAACAAAATGCTTGAAAATGCTCATGTACCGCTCGAATGGATACATCCATCTCAAGTATACCGGTCTGCACAGCTTCACCTCCCGCACCAAATGAACTATCAAATGAATCATTATGTCAAAAAAGGAAGGGGGAAAATACATCTCTAGCCTGCACAATACCTCAACTACCATATCCTGCAATTCATCCAACTTACGCCGACTTACTTTCTTGCGACATATCTGTTGAAAAAAATAACAAAGCCTGGCAACCGTGTCTCCAACGTGAGAAGGCAAGCAACCTCTTAGAGCAATGACATTCAAGTCCTGCATCAGATTGTGGCAATCGTGCGACTTCATTCCCACCAATTTTAGCTCTGCAGTGGATACACAACTGCTAATGTTCGAACCATATTTAGAAGGCACCTTCACTGATTTCAAAGTCCTACAAAAACTCTCCTTCTCCTTAGATGACAAGGAATAACAAGCAGGTGGTAAGTATGTCCTACCTACTTCTTCTTGCACGGGAGCAAGTGACGTCCGTATTCCAAGATTGACTAAATCCTTTCTAGTTTTCAATCCATCCTTACTCTTTCCCAGTGTATTCAAGAGCGTCCCAAACAAAGCTTCACATACATTCTTTTCTATATGCATGACATCTAGACAGTGGCGCACATCCAAGTGCTCCCAATAACCGAATTTGAAAAATATCGAATATTTCTTTCAAATCGTAGTTTGAGTGCTTTTCTTTTTTCCCTTTCCCATCACGTTCTCCATACCCGATACTTTTGCAAATATTTCAGAACCTGATAATGGGACAGGGGCAACACCATGCTCTTCCTGACCGTTAAACCACTTCTTAGCACCCCTCCACGGATGACTGCTAGGCAGGAATCGTCTATGACCTAGATACACAGGCTTACCACCGTGCTTTAATTGACAATGGCTAGTATTGCTCTCACATACTGGACATGCAAAATGACCTTTCACAGAACACCCTCCAAGGTTACCCAGCGCAGGGAAATCATTGATGCTCCACATCAGCATGGCTTTAAGTTTGAATTTCGCGTCCCCTCGACTTCCGTCAGGAATATGAATTCCATGCTTAAATAAGGATTCCAACTCCTCAACAAGAGGCGCTAGATATACATCAATGTCATTACCAGGTTGCCTAGGCCCCGAGATCATAGTGTTCAAAAGCACATACTTTCGTTTCATCATCAACCATGAAGGTAGATTATAAATAACAAGCATCACTGGCCATGAACTGTGGGTGCTGGACATGTTCCCGAAAGGGTTCATTCCGTCAGTAGATAGTCCTAAGCGCACGTGTCTAGGTTTGTCAGCAAATTCTGGGTACATAGCATCCATCTTCTTCCACTGATCACCATCAGAAGCGTGAGATATAATATCATCATCTTCCTCTCGAACCCTATCGGCATGCCATGTTAACAATTTTGCATCAACTGGATTGGCATACAAACGCGTCAATCTCGGTTTCAAGGGCATGTACCACATCACCTTAGCAGGACCTTGCTTTGTCGATGTTGTCACTATTTCTCCACATACCTCGACCTTTCCCTCCTTCTTTTTCCATCTAGACTCACCGCATACCTTGCAATCATCCCTCAAAGAATCAACACTTCTCCGATACAACATACAATCATTCGGGCATGCGTGAATCTTAGTAAACTCCATGCCCATAGGACACAATATCTTCCGCGCAGCATAAACCCTGTCAGGACATAAGTCGTCCTGAGGAAGTAACTCTTTAACCAACTCTAGCAATTCCGTCATTCCTTTATCAGAAATACCATGCCTTGCCTTTAGGTTCATTAACAACAATGTTGCTCCCAGTCTAGAATGGCTAGCCCCAACATATAAGCTTGTCTTTTTATCGTCATACATTGCCTCCAGCATACTTTTCTTCCCAACAAACTCCATAACAACATCGTCACACATATTTGAAAGTTGTTCATTATACTGCAGGATTTCCTCGGCGCTTCCCTCCTCCATCTCAACATGGTCACTTCCATAATGGCCTTCCCCATGCCAAACCCATTCTGTGTAGGATTTTTCAAAACATTTACAAATTAAATGTTCACACACTACAGCAATATCTTCGAATATGGCGTTGTTTCTACACTTGTTGCATGGACATCTAACCCCTCCTATGCTATCCTGTCTACAATGTCGCAACCCAACATCTAAGAAATGTTCAACCAAATCTAAGTACTCCTTCGATAATCGAGCATTCTCCTTCATTATTCTTTCGCGGTCCATAATTCACAAATCAGACAAACAGCTACACAATACTACTAACCCACTGACTTGAGATGATCAACACATAAACTACACACTGCATTAACAAAAAAACCAAGATAAACCAAAATGCAAGCAAAAATTATGCATAAAATCAACCAAAATCAAGAGACAAGCCAGTACATTACGCAAGTTAAACCTTACCTACACCAACATGGGAACAATGAGACCTCCGAGAACACTTCAACTGATCACCCTTCAATACCCACCTGTTTAGACCCTTTTAAAGTTTTTGTTTTTGGAGTTAGAACGGCCAGTTCAGCTTAAATCTGTGACCCATACAGAGGCTCTTGCGAAGTCGCTAATACGTCGCTAACACCTTTGAATAGCCAGCGAACTCGTAACATTTCAATCACCCTCACATGCACTGTACATTGAACAATGACAAATTTGACGTGCACAGAAGCGATACCGTAACATCAAACGCCATATCCTAGCGTCCCAGTTACGACATGTCCCATATTCTCGCCTGCTTAAATTAGGGTTTAGAAAAGTTTACGAGATCGCAACGCACAAACCTACGACTAACGAGCTAACCTACGAAATTGTTACAGACACGTTTATATTACTACAAAGGTTACGAGGTCGTAACAACCCATTCAATCTAAGGCGGATACTCTTTTTCCGCCTTGGTCAAGTATTTTTTAACGTCAAAACCCATTTCCGCCTTTAACTGCTTCTTTCCGTCTTGAATGTAATTTTTTTTGCTAGCTTGAGGATGTAGCGACCTAGCTACTTTCAATCAAGGCGTAAAAAAACGCGCCAGGCTTAAACGCCTTAAATATGTGTCTTGTATCTACCCCTTTGTAGTAGTGAATCCCAGATTAAGAATTGCCAAGACAATTAACAAGAGCCCTAACAATCTCAACGTCTGTGCATCTTTCATAATTCTGGGCAACCCCGACGGTGACACTACTTTTCTAACGCCGGAATGCTGCAGCGGTCTTCAGGACATGCCACAAGAGTGCGACTGCAACACACTTCTCAACTACTTTCCGTTTTTACTAATGAAGTTGATGGTAAACCGAGTCCAAGTTATTCGAGCTAAATGCCGTAGGAATTTTTCTCGCAACGACATGGCAAGAGAAAGAGGAAGGGGATGATGGATTACGGTGCTGGAATATCTTTGAAACGAGACCTTTTATGGGGTTTTGTGATATTTTGGAAGATCAAAACCCTAGCTTCCCTAGCTCCATTGAAGGTGAGAGTAATTCCGAGCTTGCAAATTCAAGAAGGAGCCGTCCAGCCTATCACGGGAGTGCTGGATGGGTGGCCTCAAAGGCGCACCTCTGGGAGCTCTTTAATTTGTTAGTCGCTAAATTTGTGGGTCTAGTTGAAATGTACGAAACGTTATGGGTTTAATACTAATTAAATTTTAGTCCAATATTTCTTTCAATTTATAATGTGGCTCCAGCATATTATATATATATATATAGGAATATTAGTTATGGAATTAGTTTTTGAAAGAATTTTACGTTGGAAATTAGTTTTAGAAATAAGATTATTTAGACAAAAAACTCCCATTGTCGTTCAGAATGTTATGTTATGGTGAATATTGCAGTTTAGTTGATTTGGATTATGAATATTTGTATTTGTCTTATATGTGTCACTTATTTTGTATGATAAGAATAGTATTGTCTTTGTTCGTGAGATGGGAGCAAAGATCATTCATGTTACCACAACTCTTCAACTTGGAACTATTTTTACCATTGACATTTTGAGATACAGCTTTCAATTTCTTAGGTCTCAAAGCATCTCCAGTGATAGAATATCACAATTATCATGAGTATAATTGTAATTGGTTTGTATATTTTTTGTACCATATTTAGAAACCCTGACGGGATATCATGAGGATAATTGTGATTGATTTGTATATTATTTAAAAAACTCCGACGGGAATAATTGGCCCGCCAGTAAACTGGGAGGTGGAAAGACATATAGACCCAACAAGTCCAGTACATAAACCCAGTGGGGTTCCATCATAAAATCAATTAACAATATGTGGAGTAGCCCACCAAACTTATATGCTGAACATCACTAACTTCGTACTCTAACACTCTCCGTCAAATGCAAGGACCACCACTTTCGGTACTCGATGTAAGATATAGGGTAACACCCTTACACTTGAATTGTAAGCCCATGCCGCAGACCTGGGGCTCTGATACCATATTGGGAACCCTTACGGGAATAATTGGCCCGTCAGTAAACTGGAAGGTGGAAATGCACATAGGCCCAACATGTCCAGTACATGAGCCCAGTAGGGTTCCATCATAAAATTAATTGATAATATGTGGAGTAACCCACCAAATTTATATACTGAACATCACTCATTTTGTATTCCGATGTGGGATTTACTCTAACATCTAGTAAGTAAAGTTCGGGCGCACTTGTCAAATTCTAATCATGCGTCAAAGTAATTAGGAATAATTGTGCATACATTATTTAAAGAAATTATAGACAAAAAAATTGCTAAGTACAATTGTACATGTGAAAATGCACGTCTTTAACTTATAAAATATGCAAAAATTAACTGGAAATATGTATCTCAATTGTACGGAAATATAACCATGCTCCCTTGATATCTTGTTTATGAAAACCTCATACACAATTCCACAATATAATCTCATGTGAAAAATATGTCACTTGATAAGTTGATTCTATTTACGTCACCTCACTTGCTATATACATTCATCTCACCCATTTTTACTGAAATTAATGTGAATTACTTACCCTACTTGTAGGGTATAAAGTAGATAATTGTTAATTTTTAACTTCTAGACATGAATAGTCAAACTATTATACAATATAATATTTATATTTCATTTAATATGGTATGTTGTTATTTTTAAACGTTAAAAAAATAACCGTAATATAAATTACACATATCTAGAAATTTATTAATTAGAATAGAATAGATAATATCTAAATTATTATTCAAATATTGACCATTATCCAATCTAATCATCCTCCAAATATTGACCTACATATTCTATAGTTTTTTTGGATATTGAATGCGGATTGAAGTTGGTTGGGTGATTCTAACCAATTTTTGTAAAAACATTTCAATATATTAATTTGACGTTAGTTTTCTTTATTAACGGGGGTTTAAAATGTGGTATAAAATAAAAATTTATTAAAAATATCTAATAATACATAATTTACCTTATATAGACGGGTAGTATAAACCATCATAATCAAATATAATATTATGATACACTTTTCTATACTTAATAAGTATTAAGTTTGACTATGATAGGTGCAGATAGCATTCCATTCTATTAGCACCACCCAGTCCACTAATTATTTTACTACACCGAGATTATTTTAACAGTAATTATACATGCAGGTCCATGTTTACTAATGCAGGTCTGAAAAACATAATATGTGGCCCTGAATTGTGTTAGTGCACTCAAAATATTATATTTTGGACCTGCATTAGTAAACATGGACCTGCATGTATCACCACTCTATTTTAACCACTAGGTGGATGTAAATAGCAACACGTCTGAATGTCAATTGTTAAATTAAAGGTTGACTTAGTAGTTGGTGGACGGTGGTTGAGTGTCAATTGTCACGTCTGAATGGTTTGACCATGTGATTAGTTCATAATAACATTTGGTAAGTGGTTGTTGAATTAAAGGTCGATTTGGTAATTGGTGGTTGTTTTGTGTAGTTGGTTTGACCATCTATTTGAAATACTAACAATTAACATTTAATAACGTTTATTGGTTGTTAATTGTTGGTTTGTTGACTTATCGTTTGATTTTAAATTTGGTATTTGGTTGGTGGTGGCTGTTTGTTTTGTTTGAATAATTTGACCAGTTTGTTCCTAATTTTGTGATGCTAAATGTTTGTAAGAGTGTTTGAAATAGCCGTGTTTGAATCATTTGGCCAAATATATATGCTTCTAACAGATTGTGGTAGAATTGGTTATTTGTTGCTTCTAACAGATTGTGGTAGAATTGGTTATTGGTTGTACTTGTTTCATACAAAATAACATTAAAGCACATAAACAGTCATATATGACCCCCCTAAATTACACAAAACTTCATTTGTGACCCCTAAATAAATAGTGCATACTTTATGTTCTTTGAAAATAATTTGCATGTTATTATTCTATACTTATATGGCCCTGGAAAATAATTTGCACATTTGATGACCCATCTAAAATAGAAATGTAGTATTTATGACCCCCAAAACAAGCATATTATTTAACATGAACAATGAATTGGGCACTTTTTATATAGATCTACAAACAATATATTTGACACTTTAGGGGTGAATATTTTATAGTTTTTCTTCATAATATTATAATGATCAAATACAAAGTGTTATTTTTGGTTTAATACTATGTCTTGAAAAGTAAATATATAAAATATATAATTTTAACAACAAAATTTATACATATGAAATTTAATTGATTTATTTTTGAATAATGTGTATAGTCTAATATGTATTCCATATTTATATGAAAATATCACAGGTAAAATAAAAATAATTCATGAGTAAGTATTGTTTTGGATTTATAAAATATAAAAAGGTAATTGTGAGATGAAAATAACCAACAAAAATTTCTGCTAGGTGCGTTGGCAAGTTAAACTAACTAAAAAACTTGTAAAATGACTACGCCTAACACTCTCATATTATCTCTAGGGTTTCCCAAAACTAATACATGTTTATATATTTTATGTATTGTATTCATACAACATACCTAGCACATATGTATTACCTATAGTATGACTCATCTTTAAATCGATTCTAACCGACCATTCATATAGATACAATGAGAACTGCCAGACACTTGGACACTTTGATATTGTGTTTCGATGTTATCTTTAGACTCGATGATGAAACTTAGAATTCAAGGGTTAACAAATATTTATGGCTGAAGTCTTAATAATAATAAATTACGCACACAAAAGGATTTGACATGATGTTTAGGGTTTTGAGTGACGAATGATTTGTGATAACTAGTAAACGGTAATGCAAACAATTTTCCAATTCAAAAGTTGAAAACAAGCATCAAAACTTCTTTCCCAGTCACTCATTTTTTTAAATTAAACCTTATTAACTTAAAAATTGGAGATCCTAAGAAGTTGTCTCACAAATAACTTTATCGGTTGGCATATATACTAGAACTAGTTCATGAGTGCTTCTGTTTTCCTTTGATGGCTAACTCACGTTAAGTCTTCGTGAACTATTGGATTAATAAAAACTCTATTAAGACGATCCACATTACTAATTTTGGGTGAATCTCAACATGTATAACACGTCATTTTGAAAAAGGTTTCTCTAGATAAAAATGATAAGATGATTCATCGTGTAAAGGTGTCGAGCGATCATCAAATGTAGAAACTGTTATTGGGGTTGTGAAAGGGAATGTTTGCCATCTATTATATAAAATGCTAAATGAATCAAAGGTATCGCATCTAGAGTTCAAATGTATGTCGGCCCTCAAATAGAAAGTCAATAGCAAGCAACTGTTTCCTAACAAGACAACTAGTGTCACATTTTTTACCTTTACTACATAGTGCATATGCTCAAATTGTAAATTTAAAAGGTTATGGAGGGACCAATGACATAGATACAGACTTCGACATATAGGAAATTGACATCAATTGTTGTCATCCCACACATTGATCGACTAGACAATATTTCATGTCATCTACATCTTAGGTACGACTACAAGTATACCAGCTTGGCCTATAACACTAATGAAAATGTGCTCTTCACCAAACTATCGTAGTAGAACCTCCACTCTAGGAACATTTTATCAATATGTCCTCACTCAATCTGTTTCATCTTATCATATGTTGTTAAGGAATTAACGGTATTTTTCAAACTACACACACCCTTATATCTTCCATCGCCCACCATAGCAAGTCCGATACAAACCGAATTAAAGTTATAAAACTCGATGTCTTTAATAAACTATTGGATGCAGACATCGATCATTGAAAAATCATTTTTCCAAATACATGGTTTATAAATGTAAAAAAATTGGCAAATGTATATTAACTATTACTGTCTTATATTTTCCAACACCGATATGCTAGTTTAAATTTTATTTGTTCTAGCACTTTATGTCCTCATTTTGGCTTTCATCAAATTGAATTAGAACAAAAATAGTGCGGAATCGCGAGTTTAGGTAGGAAAAATTGGTGAATGTATATTAACTATTACTATTTTTTTAGGATCGAAATATAGATCAATCAAAGCCCAAATTGTATATCCGTGAATCGAATTGTAGGATCAAAATACAGATCAATTAAAGGCCATCAAAATTTGTTGAAATCCACGAAAATCTATCATTAACGATTGGGTTAATTAAAGGATAGATTCAGCAGCCCATCAACTTTCTACACTAATAATCAATAGTAAATTGATCCACTTACGCAAGGCTTAACATGATTATCGATGGCGGAATCCCTGTTGTTTGCAATAACCGTATTCTCACACCAATCATAGACCATCTGGAATTGGTTTTTGGCCAATCCTTTCTTGTCGACCAGTCCGAGTGGAATGGTGGTCACAAATTTGGCCGCTTTGGCCTTGGGAACACTGGACTTGGTCATCTCGAGGGAACAGTTGCTACAGTTGCTTGTTAGGTTATGTCTGCTGTGAGTGATCGGAAAAACATAGGTTATGTCTGTTAGGTAGCCCTCCCTCCGTGATGTGGCGAGCAATGATTGGAGGATCATGTGATGGGTGCCACCAGGAGGAGGGAACGATACCGTTTGAGCTGGAATCTTTCAGCTCAATTCAAGTTAAAAAGTTTATCTCCTTGTAAATACCTTTGAATTTTAACTATTACTATTTGATAATTACCAACACTGATATAGTGGTCTAAAATTTTATTATTTCTAGCACTTTATGTCCTCATTTGGCTATCATCATATTATTATGTGAGAATATTTAATAGGAAATTGTTAAGAAAAATTAGTGAGGGAGGTGATTACAATATCTCAAAATTACAATGTTGACTCACAATTAATACGAACATTGAGGAGGTATGGAATAAATAGCCATAAGTATTATTATTCTCCAAGTAGCTTACACTTGAAGCCTTTATAAAGGCTCAACTTAAGCCCTCTTTTTTCCCTTTGTCACCGCACCGCTTCTCAATCTCAACCCCCGGTAGCCACAATCCCCGGCTCAAGCTTCAATGGCGACCACCAGTAACTTGCCAAAGCGAATCATCAAGGTTTTTATTTCCATGATCCGATCTCTATATATCTTTGTTGATTGTTACTATGTGTATGTGTGTTTTTGTTTTGCCTCTCTTTCAAAACTGATTTGCCTAAGTTCATTTTTCTATTGTTGTATGTATGTATGGATGTGATGTGAATATTTTTAGTGTTAATCGTGGTGTGTAACACTTTGTGTACTCCACATCTTTGCAGGAAACCCAGCGTCTTCTGAGTGAACCAGGTAATTCCACATATAACATAATCTTTTTTATGTGGAAATTTAGTGAAAATATAATGGGTTGATTAATGTATATGTTCTTTTTTGGAAACAACAGCTCCTGGAATCAGTGCTGCTCCATCTGAGGAGAACATGCGTTACTTTAATGTGATGATACTTGGCCCTTCCCAATCTCCTTATGAAGGTATCATCCCTATCTTTGATTTGCTGATAGGAAATAAATTCAAACTGGTTTAGTATTATGCATATTTGATAATTCATAATATTCTGATCTAGAATGGTTTCGGAGAATATACTTAATCGGGTTATTGATTTGATTTTGTTACATGACTTTCTTATAATATGCATTGAATGGAGATCTTGGTATTATGATGAAATCCATACTTTCCAAATTCAATTTTTCCTGCCTTAACTCGCGATTTTGTACTGTTTTATTCTAAGTGAAATAAAGCATGAAAAGTCTTTTTTATCTGGCTACCTTACCTCTAGTTTATGGATACATGCAGTAATTAGTTTTCTCCTTATGTGGGTGGTTAATGCTTACCTGGTAATTTTAAGTTCCTGAATTGGGAAATTAATTTTGGTGATATAACATAAATTTTTATGGACGTATCAAATATTGAGGGATTCTGATAGTTAATCTATCATTGGTTTATGCTTTAGTCATGATTTCTATACTTGGAATAGTATATATGGAGTCCGAACAAAATTAGATTCGCCGTTATTTAACATCGATTTTGGATGTGGAACCAAGCCTTTCCCATGTGAGAGCATATTCTGTAGCTTGTTGTTTTAGATAATTTTCTTAGAGATTTCAAATAATATAGGAGTCGCTGCATGTATCATGCTCAAACTTGGTTGGCTTTTATCGAAAGATCATGTTGAGTTATGATTATTGTCCTGCTTTTACATTTTATTTCGACAATGTTATCTTGTTTTTCTAATTGATTGTGCAACTCTAATATTAATTTCGAATTAGGGGGCGTGTTCAAGTTGGAACTTTTTCTACCTGAAGATTATCCAATGGCTCCACCCAAGGTAATTTTATTGTGTTGTCGATTACAAATTCTTAGTTACTCATTATTATCGGGTGAGAATTAGTGTGACGATTTGTAACCAAAAATGTGCATATGAAATTTCCCATGATTATGAAAAATCTTAAATTCGACTATGATATGCAAATTGAATTAAGTAATCTCTCTGATAATTTTCCTGTATTTGGAACTAATATGTTTTGTTTACAGGTTCGCTTCATGACCAAAATTTATCATCCAAACATTGATAAGGCATGTGGATCTATCTTTAAATTGATTTAGTTCCTTTGTATATTCTATCAAATTAATAATGTTTCTATATTTCAGCTGGGGAGGATTTGCCTTGATATTCTGAAAGACAAGTGGAGTCCTGCTCTTCAAATCAGGACTGTCCTGTTAAGGTGATCTTATTTGTTTAACAACACTTTTCGTCATTTTCTATCACATGAGAAATTTGTTTTGTTGACATGATGTTAGCATTTATTTCTCTTTACTATCATTTTTTTTGTGCATATCTTGCCTTTATTACGGCAATTTTTTTTTTATCCCAACCTGTTTAAGAAATTTAAGAGGGATTTGTTTTGTTGGAATTTTGATTTTTTTTTTCTCTGAGCATTTCTTTCCATAGCTATCATATTTTTCATGCATCTCAAGACTTCTGTAAAGTAATTTTATGCGTGCGTCCATTCTTTTTATGAAATTTTATTGCATAATTGCAAGAGCACTTATTGAGTTGAATTTGTGATTTATACTTACAATATTGTCCACAAGCCTATTCATCTAATTATTTTTCTTTGAAAATTATGATTAGCATTCAAGCTCTCCTTAGTGCTCCTAATCCAGATGATCCACTTTCTGAGAATGTTGCGAAGCACTGGAAATCAAATGAGGTAGAAGCTGTTGAAACAGGTGAGTTTTCCGTCAATTAAAACAGATTTTGTTTGTAAGTTAGAAGTAGTAATTAAGTATGTTGTGAGTGTAACTAAACTTTTGTATTGGTAATTTGCAGCAAGGGAGTGGACTCAGCTTTATGCAACTGGGGTTTGATTTGGCAACATCATGTAGCTGCATTTTCATCAAAAGTTGTTGCTCGTTGGTATGGAACATTGCCAGAAACTAGTCTTCGAGGTCTTGGTGTCAGTAGTTTCAGCTAGATGCCATTTTAAAACTGAATAAATCTGTATTGTACTCTATGTAAGCTGGAGTTGATGTTTTTTGGTGATGTTAAATTGCATGTTGGTTTTTCGCTTTTAAAAATAGTCTAGTTTGACATCTTTTTACTGTTGATTGGTTCCTAATTAACTAGAGAAAATACTCAGTACTTTGTATGTGCCACTTAAAAATGAGATTATTTAGGATCAAAGGCACTTGAAAGTTGACCTAGAACAAGTTGGCAATCTCTTAAAAATGAAAATCAAGGATGGACAAATCATATGCTCTGCTCGACTGCTGCAAACCCACCCAAATCAAAATATGATAGCAAGAACACAAGACCAATAGTTTACGGCGACATCCTCACCTAATCATGGGGTAACAAGAAGGTGAAGATTATAGTTATAATAATACCTTATCAAACACATGTGTAAAATAGCAACATATTCACACAATAATTAAAAGAAAGTTATAAAATTCTAAGCTGAATATCAGCAAGAACATGGTAAAATAAATTTGCGATCTCACTCAAAATTTTAGAATATTGCAAACTTTAAATCCCAAAATCTCACTCCATTTTCTTCAATATTATAAACTGCAGACCAAAAATTCAAATTTATCCCAAGAACCAACTTATATTAGAGTAAATATGTGTATGCACAACATTTATTCAATGTGAGTGAGTCATTTAATGAGTGAGTAGATTATATCACAAATTTTACTAGGTTCTGACCAACTGTTACAAGTCCAATTTACCAAAACACGGTTGATTAAATGAATGAGTAAACTTTTTCACTGACTAGATAGAAGTTAATTTACTTGCTCACCAACTGCTACAAGTCCAAATGACCAACATAGAGTTTATTTTAAAAAGTGTATAGACTTTTATGAATTTTATTAGTGCTGACCAACCATAACATGCTCAACTTACCAAAATAGAGTTGATTATATGAGTGTGTAGACTTTTTCACTAAATACGTGGAAGTTTATTTATGTTTACCAACTACTACCGGCCAAAATCACCAAAATAGGAGTGTAGACTTTTTTAGTGAATAGATAGTGGAAGTTTAATAATATTTATTATTAGTTGTTGGGTTTAAATTACCAGTTTGGTGCTAATTGTCACGTTTGAATGGTTTGATTATCTAATTAGTTCATAATAATATTTAGAAATTGTGATTCGATTTGCATCACCCCACTTGCTGTATATACATCCACCTGACCCACTTTTACTGAAATTAATGTGTATTACTTACTCCACTTATTGGGTATAAAGTAGATAATAATTACTTTTTTAACTTCTAGACATGAATAGTCAAACTATTATCCAATATAAATATTTTATATTTTATTTAATATGGTATGTTTATTTTTATACATTAAAAATAACTGTGATAGGAATTACACATTTCTAAAATATATTAATTAAAATAGAATAAATAATATCTAAACTACTATTCAAATATTGACCATTATTCAATCTAACCATTCTTCAAATTTTGACCTACTTATTCTATAGTTTTGGGTATTGAATGCGGATTTGAGTTGGTTGGGTAATACTAACCAATTTTTGTAAATTTTATCAATATATTAATTTGACATATATATATGTATATATATATATATATATTAATTTTCTTTATTAACAAGGGTATAAAATGTGTTATCAAATAAATTTTATCAAAAAATTTCTAATATAATATAGACAGATAGTGAAACCATCATAGTCAAATATAATATTAGAACACATTAATCTTCTATACTTAATAAGTGTTAAGTTTGATTATGGTAGTTGCATATATCATTCCATTCTATTAGCAGTTTAGTACCATATGATCCACTAACTTTTTATTACACCAAAATTATTTTCACCATTAGGTGGGTGTAAATAGCAACAACCCACTTGGATCCTACTGTGAATTCATCACGCAATTCCATCTCATACATGGCAAACTTTATAAGACTCTCCACAACAAAATCTCAACAAGTTTCATTTGTATCCTTTGGGTCTTGCAAATGACCCTTAACTTTTCACTAGGCAAGAAATGCTCCTAATTTTTGAATTCATCCTCAACTTCTTTGGGCAAGGGGCTGTCAAGTATGGTCATAAAACTACTCTTGAAAAGGATTTATATCTCTCGATGGAAAAGAGAGAGAAAACTAGGGTTAGCCTATATGGCAGAGAGAAATGAACAAAAAACAAGCCATGTAGCTAGCAAAATTGGCTTCAAGAGGAACAATATTAGCAAATACTCTGGACATGTCAAGTTCAACTTAAATTCTGCACATTTCAGTTAAGTTAAGCGGATTTCAGCAGACTTCAGCGGATTTCAGCAGACTTCAGTGGACTTCAGCAGACTTCAGCTGGCTTCAGCAGAATTCAGCGGATCTCAACAGACTTCAGCGGACTTCAGCTAAATTAAAAAAAATCCCTATTTTCACTAAATTGTTTTAAAATAAAATTTCCTACATTTCAAAAATGCCATTGAAATACTTTTGTTTTGATTTATCAAATGAACTTAATTGTGAACAAATGTTTCTTCAATATATTTTGTTTTAATTTATCAAATAAAGTTATTTTTAATAGTTATAATTTATACTCAAAATTAACAAATTCAACAATAAGGGCATGTTTAGTACAACTTATCTGAATATTATTAGTTCAGTTCAATTCATTTTAGTTATGTTCAATTCAGTTCAGTAGTTTCAGTTATGTTCAGTGCATTATACTTTAATTAAAATTAGAAAAAATATATGTTAATGATTCAGTCCAGTTCAATCCAATTCAGAGAAATTATCATTTATTTCAATTCAGTTCCCCGAAAATATAATTTGACGATTTTAAGTTTATATTGAAAATCCAGTTCATTTTTGTTAAACGAAGTTCAATTCAGTTCATTTCAATTAAATGTAGTTCAATTCAGTTAAGTGTAGTTCAATTCAGTTCTATTTTCTATTCTTGAATTTCTGTTTCTCTACCATTAAATAGAGATTTCCATTTGATTTGGTGCAATATTTATTCGATCAGTTCAGTTCAGTTCAGTTCAGTTCAGGCGTATTAAACAGGCCCTAATTACGAATATGTTCATTAACAAACAAAATAATTATTGTAAAATAATTATTATTTGATCAAATAATTACTGCGAAACAAAGTATTTCATTTTTTGATTTGTATGATATGTGTAATTTTTGAAAAACCATTGTACAAATAAAATAATTACTTTAAAATCTTTATTATTTGATCAAATTTGAAGTTGAATGTTTGAACTCAAATTAATAATAATAATAATATTATTATTATTATTATATATTAGTCTTGGAATAGACCGTCTGTATTATAGCTATAATATAGACGGCTTATTTCTGCAATTAAAATAGGAAAGGCGGCTCCTCTTTTGCAATTAATATTTACGCGGGTCCTTTTTAGCAATATATGGAAATTGCATCACAGACCCCCCTCCATAAATATATATACCATATTTCAATTTTTTTATTTTACAAAACCTTCTAATCGTCGTTCCCAATTTCCCATCCCCAAACCCTCTTTCAATCGTCGCTCCCAATCTACGCAATCCAACCGGTAGGAGCTGTGGGCTTGTAGGTTTCCACACGGCCGGTTGCCGGCGGCGCTGGTGGCGGTTCCGTCGCACCACCAGGTCCCGCCGTCGGAGTAATTTCGCGATCTTCCTTTGGACCGCCTTTATTGTCGTCTCCCTGCTTCTAGCATCGCCGGCGACGACGGAGGAGCAGAGCCTATTACGAATCCTCCGGTCAGATCTATCGCCGCACCTCAGCTCCGATCACCGTACGTACAGCTGCACCACCGTTTTAATTATTACTGTTTTTTAGTTTGATTTGATTGATTTCAATGCTTAAGCGGAGACCGCTATGACTCCGCCGCCGACTCCACCGCCGGTGGAGCAAAACGGCGTCGCACCACCACCGTCTCCGGCCGATGCGTCGAGATCTCTGCCGACGCCGTTCCTGACCAAGACTTACCAGCTCGTGGATGATTGCTCCATCAATGACGTCATCTCCTGGAATGAGGATGGATCTAGCTTCATCGTCTGGAATCCGACTGAGTTCGCTAGGGATTTGCTTCCAAAGTATTTCAAGCACAATAACTTTCGACTGCTTCCAATTTCGATACTGCGAGATCTACTTTCGACTATATTTTCGTCGACTTCTACGCCTTTTTACTCCTGAGGTGCTTGATTACTTTGTGGATCGATTGATTGTTCGTTCATAGACTGTGTTTATTAATTGCGTAATTAGATTCTGAAATATTTGAGTTTTGACTGCAGTTGAACAAAGCAGCTCCAGTGCTTGCTAAGTTGAATCACCCAATTGTTGTCGCGAAAATCGATGCGAATAAGTATAGAAGCATTGCTTCTCAATATGATGTTGAGTACGTTCCAAAATCTTTGCTTCTTTTTCTTCTTTTTATGTGTTTTACTATGAAAACTAGACTGTTTAATGTGATGTGTTTCTGCTTTTAAAATTTTATGTGTTTATCTTGGAAACTGGACTTTTTAATGTGGATTCTGTCTTGTTATGAAAGTTATGTGTTTAGCTTGAAAACTAGACTGTTTAATGTGGTTTTTGTCTGCATATGAAATTTTATGTGTTTAACTCGAAAACTAGGCTTTTTGATTTGTGTTGAAACTTGATTATTTATTGTGAAAACTGTGGTGTTTGTAAAACTTGATTTTTTAAGGTAAAAACTGTGATTGTGAAAACTTGGTTATTAAGGTTGAAAACTACAGTGATTGTAGAAACTATATTTTTTAGGCTGAAAACTGTGGTGTTTGTAAAACTTGATTGTTTAGTTGAAAAATGTTTTTATTGTGAAAAATCGATTGTTTAGGTTGAAAACTTTGGTGTTTGCGAAACTTGATTATTTATTGTGAAAACTGTGATTTTTGTGAAACTTGATTGTTTAAGTTGAAAACTGTGATGATTGTGAATTTTTAGGCTGAAAACTTTGGTGAAACTTGACTATACTTGACACAACATTATTTAACCTAAACATCCTAGTTTTTATGTACCTAAAATCTGATGTTTATAATATGGAAACTTGTCTTTCTAACCTGAATTCTTTTGTGTTTACAAGTGTTTAAAATCCAGAAATTATATTAACTGATTTGTGTACATATTCTTTGCGTGAACAGTGTCGTGAACAGTGCGCGTGAATAGTGCCGTGAACAGTGCCGTGAATAGTACTTTTTCAAAATTTTGCAAATAAGGACCTCCTTCCTTCCATATTGTAATTTAGTCCTTGGTCTATATTATGCTATAATATAGACGGTCACTCCAGAGACCAACTCTATTATTATTATAACATTTTGTAGTTAATTTCAGCAGATTTCAGTGAACTTCAGTTAAATGAATTTCAGTTCAGTTGAACTTGACAAGGCCTCTATTTTCAACAGTTAAGTACATTAAATGAAACCCTAATTAATACACCCCAGCCATAAAATAGAGATGCAAACAAAATATTGTCCAATGACTTCATAATTATTCATGAGTTGTTCCTGATAAGGAAAGTGTTCCTAGTTTAACTTTAAATTTTAATGGTCATATGTGTTTATTTAGATTAGATTCCTTCTATAATATAGAAATCAAAGTCTTTGTTAAGGAAATAATACCCTAACATTAACAAGTGCCTTACTTTATGCCATGGGTAAGCATTGAACTGAGGGAGTTTTGACTCTGTGTAATTTAGATTCATGCATTAGAGATTTTTTAAGAACTATTTTTAATGATGCACGGCCCTATTGTAAAATTATCTTTAAATTATATTTCTATTACAAATAATAGAATGTCATTGTTCCGTGATATGTTTGTATAACAAACAATATATATGTTGTACAAGCAAATTGCACATTAGAAGTAGCCAAATGAGTTTGCATCTCACTTGCTACTAATGTCATTCAAAATCTTCACAACTGCATCACATGGAGTGAATTGTCAAATACAAATAGATGGTACAATGCCTATGCATACTATCTAATTCTTTCACAATTCTTTACTATCTAGCACTATCTCACTTCATACTAAATATTTAACTCTTCACATATGTTGCTTACAAGAAGTCAGATGTAGCAAGGTATAAAAGCTACAACAAGCATGTGGATAACTTGGAAAACACACATTTCTTAATTAATGCAGCAGCTAAGAAGTTACAGCATATTGGTTCACTTTACTCCAGAATGATGAACAACTCTAGACTCATCCACAAGCAACCATGACCAGCACATTGAATCTGCAACAAATAACCAAGATCACTACAACAAAGCACCAAAAGAGCTCAGCTTTTGGAGCACCTACTTCCCTTAAAAATACAACTTTTATTATATACAAGTTTAAATGCATTACCATTTAGCATATGAGTATTTTAAATGAGAAGCCATCAAAAACTTTTGGAGTCAAACCCTTAGCAAATGAAATCATAAGCAGCAAATTCATAAACCAAAATCATTGCTCTCGATACCTTTGCATTTGTGTTGTGATCTTTTAGAACAATTTCATGCATCATGTTGCTCAAAATCTCAATCTCTTCATAAGCAGACTAACCTTTCGCAATGAATTGAACTGTAAAAATGAAAATACCGCATCAAAGCAATGCTTGCCACATCTTACAAGGAAAATATGAGTTGAAGAACCTAGCAGAAGAAATAGGGCACAAAATTGAGCTCAATAGCTATCAAATCAGACCAAACAGGCAGCGACAAACCAAACTCAGCAGCAATTGACTACTTGGTCGAACAGGCACTCTCCTGTTAAACCTCTCGACTATAATACGGTAGGTTCTTGAATTTTATTTTTAAAAGCTAGCAGCAGATATATCTGAGTGAATGAGCGTTCTGCTTTGATGTTACACCTTCTCAGTAAAGATACTTTGTAATATTTCAACAATAATTTCAAAAAAATACAGTAAACCATAGTTAGTTAGTCAATTAGCTTACCATGTATGTATCGGCTTCAAGCCCAAGTCCTTCACCAGTGGCTAGAAAAACCTCCTTATCCTATGCTTTGATACTGCGTTCTTTAAGCCAGTATGTAATCTCTGAAGCTCTAAACAGCCAACGAATTTTGATCATCTTACACTTGTTCGCGCTCTCCCAAATCCGCTGGAGCTTCCCTATGTGCGGATTATCCTCTTTCGGTGCATCATAGACATACACGAAGTCATTAAGTGCGCAATGCACAAACGAAGTCATTAAGTGCGTAATGCACCTCATCATAGACGTACGACCCATACAGCTCAATTTTCCATCGCTGCCTATCTTCTCTCCCCAGCAAAACTCAGGCTCAACCAATATCTTCTTCTAAAACAAAAAAACACAGATCGTTAGAATAGTCGCAGAATTAGATAAACTACAGTCGCAGAATTAGAATAGTTTATCTTTTTACAGGGGTGCGTGGCAGTTTTGACGTGCGGAACAGATTTCTCGCACAAATCAAACCCCATCGAACCATAGTCAGTAAACCACAGTCATCGAACGATTCTTACAAACCACAAATCAAACTACAGTCATTACAGTAAAAAGATAAACTACAGTAATATAAAAAAATGAAAGATACAAGAATTAGATTACTGTTTTTTAGGGGGTTAATCACCGTCCTTGAAATAATCTAATGGTTCCTCCTCAAATTATTGGTCAATATTTTAGGAATACTGATTGAGGGTTTAACCTTTTATAGGTGTGGTACAAAAATAAACTAAGTACGTACATCATCTATAAACGCTAATACACATTCATACACCTGCTAGACACACAGTTGTAACTTACTAATTTACATATAATAGAATAATATCAAATCATAACAAAATATCCTAACACTCCTGCTCAAGTTGGAGCATGAAGATCCAGAACACCCAACTTGCCAAGTAATTGTTGAAACTGATGTTTACTAAGAAAGTGAATATGTCTGCAGACTGGCCCAAAGTACGAATATGATACATAGTAACCACACCTGATTGAACAAGATCTCGAACAGAGTGACAATCCACTTCAATATGTTTTGTCCTCTCATGGAACACCGGATTCGCTGCAATGTGAATAGCAGCTTGACTATCACAGAAAAGTCGCATAGGAGCAGAATGTGTAACTCATAAAGATGACATAAAAGACTTGAGCCATATAAGGTCACAACAAACAGCAGTTATTCCGCGATACTTCGCTTCTGTAGATGAACGAGAAACAATCGGTTGCTTCTTCGTTTTTCAAGAAATTAGTGAATCACCAAGCATGAACGACGAGTAAGCGGGCAAGCTACCTAATCCGAATCACAATAAGCGGTCAATTGTAGAGAACTACGAGTAGACAGAAACAAATCCTGCTCAGGGTGACTCTTCAGGTAATGCAGAACACGAACAACAGCCTGCCAATGAGGAACACACGACACCTTGATAAACTGAGCCAGGGTATGAACAACATAACTAATCTCAGGACGAGTTATGGTTAGGTAAATCAAACGACCAACAAGACGTCGATACTGCTCAGGATTTTCATATAATGGACCTTCAACACGTGCCAAGTCATGATGTTGCTCCATCAGAAAATCAGTTGGTTTGGAAGTTAATAATCTCGTGTCAGAAAGAATATCGAGTGCATACTTCCTCTGGGATAAGAACATTCCATTAGTGCTCCTAGCAATCTCGATCCCAATAAAATACTTCAAAGGACTAAGATCTTTCATATGAAAACAAGAGCTCAAATAAGTCTTGAACTCGGTCAACAAGGTCTTCGAGCTTCCAGCAATGATTAGATCATCCACATAAACAAGAACATGTAATGTAAGAGCCCCACAGACATACGTAAAAAGAGAGTAATCAGCCTTACTCTGAACAAATCCAAAAACGCGCAAAGCCGAAGCCAACTTAGCAAACCAATTCCGAAGAGCTTGGCGCAAACCATATAATGACTTCTGGAGCTTACAAACCATACCAGAAGGAACAGGATATCCCTGGGGTGGACGCATATAGACCTCCTCTTCAAGATCACCGTGGAGAAAAGCATTATGGACGTCCATTTGATGAACTTCCCAACCCTTAATAACAACAACAGAGAGAAACAATCGAACAGAAGCCATTTTGGCAACCACTGCAAATGTCTTAGTGAAGTCCTCACCTTCAATCTGACGATTGCCAAGCGCAACCAGCCTAGCTTTGTATCGTTTAATGGAGCCATCAGATTTATACTCGGTTATAAAAACACATTTCGGACCAATGGCCTTCTTGCCCGGAGGAAGGGGCGAGAGAGTCCAAGTACCATTACGTGCAAGAGCACCAAATTACTCACCCATAGCCGTCCGCCAATGAGCATGCTTAGATGCTTCTGAATACGTTGTATGATCGGTACTAGATGTTACGACACACAAAAGTCTAGTATGCAAAGCAAAAAATATAACATAATCAGTAATAAGGTATGGAATACATGAAGACAGTGATAACGGTGAAGCAGAAGAAGCAGTTGTGGGGGGATTTATTAGCAGCAGTGGCTGAACAAATAAAGTCATTCAGGTATCCCTGTCGTTTCCTTTCTCGTGTGATGAACCGAACGGGACTAGTATGCACGGTAGTGGGGTCTAGAGATGGTGAATCGGTAGGTGCCTGTAGGGGCAACGCGCTAGTAGGCTGATGAGTATATCGTGATGAATCATCCACAATAGGAGGCTCGGGAGGAAGCGTCACAATTGGAACTGTAGGTAGCATAACGAGTGGATCATCATATATGGCAGGGGTGGAGGTGCAGGGGATGCATCAGTCAAAGATGAAGGAGTTGGCTCAGCAAACGAAAACTGGTCTTCATAGAACACAACATCTCTACTATCAAAGAATATATCTGTTTCCAAGTCATACAACCCAGAAGCATATCCTAGAAAGACACATCGACGACTTCTTGGCGCAAACTTATCTCGAACTCGTGGAACTTCAGAGGCAAAGTAGAGACATTCAAACACACGGAGAGACTTGAAATCAGGACACTGTCATGAAGTAGGTCAAAGGGTGTATGACCATCAAGAAGTGGTGTTGGTGTGCGGTTGATCAAAAAAGCAGCTATAACAACACTTTCTTCACCCCAAAACTTTATTGGTAAATCAGCTTGAAACAAAAGAGCACGTGCAACATTCAACAGATGTCTATATTTGCGCTCTACTCGTTCATTCTGTTGTGGCGTGTCAACGCAGGAAGTCTGAAACAGGATACCAGATTTCGCAAAGTAGGACCGCAGAGGTAAAAAATCAGATCCATTATCAGATCGAACTCGACGAACATGGCGACTGAACTGGGTACTTACTAGAGCACAAAAATGTTTAAACCTAGAAGCCACTTCGGATTTCGCAGCAAGGAAGTGAACCCAAACAGCTCTAGAATAATCATCAACGATGGTTAAAAATAATAAGCACCGCTAGTAGAAAGGGAGCTATAAGCTCCCAAACATCACAGTGTATCAAGTCAAAACATTCACGAGTTCTTGAAGAACTCACAGGAAAACTATGTCTGGTCTGCTTTGCTCTATGACAAACGGTACATGGAGCACTCACTTTATTATTATCAAAAGGAAAGAGAGAAGAAAAAACCGTGGAGGATGGATGTCTAAAACGTTGATGCTAAAGATCGGAAGTAGCAGACACATCATCGGCGTAATTCGGCTCCAACAATGATGCACGGATACTATTGGTCATAGATTGTTGATTCCCACCATCCAATGTGCGAAGCCAATAAACCTCACCATACTGCTCACCCACACCAATCACAGTCCTCGAACTGATTTTCTGTATTAAGCAAAAATCTTCTGTGAGCAAAGCAAGACATGTTAATGAACCAAGCAATCTAGAACAAGATAATAAATTACAACATAATTCAGGTATAAAAAATACATGGGAAAGCTGAATTCCACCAAAAGTAAGAGTTCTATATTCGATAGCAGAAGAAATCGTTCCATCAGGTAATGCAAAATCAACAGTACTATCAACAGTAACTATATGAGATAGACCAGCCTTAATACCAGTCATGTGATAGAAATCTCCTGAATCAAGTATCTAAGGTAGAACAATCTTACCTGACATATTGCAAGAACAATTAAGCATATTAGTAAAAAGGTTTAAGGCCATACTTCATTGCTCATCAGTCAAGCAATAACCAATAGTAGATCGATCAAAACCAGAAGGAATGGCGGTTGAAGCATATCCTAGTGGTGGTGGAACGATCGATGGTGTAGTGGCTGAGCCAGCGAATGGCATTCCCGGAGGCAGGCGGCGAAGCAGGTTCATAGGAGGCAGCAGGTTCGAATTAACAATCATCTTATGCATGGTAAAAACACGGCAAAAGCAAAGAATACGTTTTTTTCTTCGTAGAGCGTGTTGGCACCCTCCGAAACAGTAGAGAAACGGCCGAGGCGCGTGGACGGTCTGCCGCGTGTGGGTACGCACGAGTAAGGACGGTCTGGCACGTGTCGGCACGCGCTGGTATGCAGAAGCTGGCGCGTGATGTTACGCGCGTTTATGGCGCGTGTATCTAATAAAAACCGGAGGTCTGGTCTTAAATCCGACAGACGTTCGTCAATTGATAGGACTCTGAACAAAAGGTTCCGATCGGGCAGCAGCGTTTCAAAAGAAACGTGGATAAAGAGGCAGTAAAATTTTATCCGTAAGGTTAAAAATTAGTTTGAAATAGGGGGTACAACCATGTAAAGAATATTAGTGTAGAATGTTGTGTGTATTGACACGAGGGTTCAACCTTTTACAGGTATAGTACAAAGATAAACTAAGTATATCTAAACACTCTAATACACAGTCATACACTTACTAATCACACAGTTGTAACTTCCTTATTTACATAAAATAAAATAATATTAAATCATAACAAAATCTATACTATACTTTAAAAGAGGATGAATTAGAATTTTCTAAGAACTTTGAATTATTTTTAGGATTAATGAGGAATTGACACATCAGCATCTTATTTTCCCTTTTACAAATATTATTATTTACTTTTGGTTAGACTAATAATCCTACTTTTAACTTTCACTTATGATCATGCATTGATTTTTTAAAAAATGTTTAATTATAAAGAATAAATGGTTGAAAAAATTAAAAGTGGCTTGATTCACCATATTAAACATCTATTTAAATAGTCATTATCTATGTAGTATAGTATAGTACTCTTCAAAACAAAAGAAAATTTGATGATGTGTCTTTTTACAATTTTTTGAATCTATAGTTTTTTTTTTTGAAATTTGAATCTGTAGTACTCTTTAAAGTAAGATGATAAAAGCTGACGTGCCATTTTCTAACCATTTTGAGTATTTTTTACAATCAACTACAATTTGACATGTGTCAACTCTTTTTGAATTTTTTTAACTTTTTATTCAACTCCTTAAAGTTACGAACGAAATTTTGTTATGTTTAAAATTAGTTAACAGTTTAAAAGGTATGTTACATTTTTCTGAAATTCTTTTTACTTTTTTGCTTCTTAGTTTTCATATGTTTCCAATTTATGTTGTACGACACAGCTTTGCTGCCAAGTTAATCAACATTCTGTTACTAAGTATCAATTATTACAGATATGTTAACAAGTCATTTCAATTCAAGTTGATTAAACTTACCTCAATTTATTTTTCAATTGAAAAAGGTTAGCTGATTTTTCTTTCATTATCACCATAATTGTCTCTTTATTATATTTATTACCACAAATCACATAATTAATCATATTCATCACCATAAATAGCTATAATTATCTTAAATCCAATAAAATATATTAATTATCAATTTTGTTTGTATTAACATTCTCACATTGTGAACATTTTTGAACATGAAGAATTCAATCAATTTAATATAATAACATTGTAGGTAATATATTCGGTATATTGGAGATATATCATTAGTGAGGAATTATAATGTCATGCACATTCATATGTAATTTTTCATAAATTAAATTATTATTATTAATTAATATATGTATATGATATTTTAAAATAAATATCCGTGCATCAGCACGAGCATTAGAGCATTATATTAGTATCCTTATAAAGGACAACCTTTTTAGGCAAAACTTGAAACCCAAACAATAAAAAAATTAAGCACCTTCAACAAAACAACCAAAATAACAAGCATAGTATTCTTCCAAACTGCTAGCTTATCATAGTATTCTTCCAAACTGCTAGCTTATACATCATTCTAAATTTACCACGTTGAAAGAGAATTTGGACAGCAGTTGTGGTACTCCTGATATCACAGCTCCATAAGTCTGAAAACACACACACACACACACACACAGCCACTATAAGCACCATCACTCGACGAACAAGAAAGCCGAAAACCTTTTCATGAAACTTACCTTGTCATTTCCATGGATTTGAAAGAGAGGAACAGCAAGAAGCTTATAGTTCCGCGGAACCGTGAAGCTTTGACTCTCAGGCAACTTGACAAGGAAGAGTTTTGTGCACTCCTATAAATGTAAACAAATTGCATGTTCTTAATCAGCATTTGAAGGTTACAAAACTCATCAGACAGAGCAAAAGAAGAAACAAATATTCATTACCTTGGGCCTTTTGATGTTAGGAGGCAGACACGGGTAAAGAGTGGTCTCAAAATCAGGCCTCCACCACACACCAAGGCATTCTCCCACCTGAAAATCGATGCCAAACAATGTTGCATTAACATCTTCCAAAAGTGATCTACTCAGAACTTGCCTAAAGCTTGACCAAAACTGTGAAAAAAGTCATAAAAATGAACACTGAACTTCACTAACCTGCCAGTCAGGTGCAGCAGTTCCATCGCCAACGAGAGATAGCTTACTCGTGAGTTTCCGTTTCAGGCCATCGATTTCTATGATTCAGTGGTGAAAAACTACAAGTTAGAATTCCATTTAGTTAAACATGACAGCTCACATAAAATTTATATACATATTCCCTATGCTGGAACAACCTGATTCTCGCGATCTTAGGCGGCCGCCTGGAAGATTATATACGGAGTTTCTGAATTGCAGCAACAGAAGGTGAGGCTGATTCAACAGCTCAACCTGTGAGTTAACCACACATGATACTTTTCATCGCCATCGAGTAAAACCAGGATTCATCCATATGTATTAAATAGAATTGGACACAACATTCAAGTTCAAATTATAAGTATCTGATTCTGACCAAAATATGAAGACAAGACAGAGTAATCAAAATTGGTACCAGCATAACGGCTTGCACACTGGTCCTCATTCCACGAGCAGCATAACTGAATATATCATACAGACATTTTTTCAACAACAGTCATTAATCAAATATATTCAAAAACAAACGATCATATCATTTATCTGACTATTTACAATTCAGTTTAGTTCAGCTTAAATCAGTTCATAGCAGTCTTTCAGAAGAACATGCCTAGGAAGAGGAAAAAACCTTGAAATGAAGTTAAGAAGAAGCAGTGTTACTACATACTTGGCTTTCATACGACGGAGACGAACGGGAAGGGTTTCGTCTTTAACGGGAGAAGCATCCTTGGACCCAAAGTAGTATGAACTGAGTGGATGAATATCCAGAACTCTATTCTGATCGGCTTCATCGCCGTGACGGTTACCGTTTCCGATGATCGCAGCTCCGTTCATCATCCCAGCGCTTAGGTTCTGAATGATCGAGAAACTAGAACGGTGTATTTAATTGTGAAAATGAAGATACGTGGCTGTTTGTGAGAGAAAGTGCCGACGTGGAACGTCGGTCAGCCGCCGTGTCTCGGCGGGCCATGACTTTCTGGATAGTCATATTTAATGTTAATGCCCTTCTTTTCTGTCAACAAGTGAAAATCATCAATCACAACTAATTTCCGACGGTTCCCGAATCATTTGGATCAATTCTGGTTTTTTACATGATCATATGCTCACATTTTACATTTTATAATTACATTACAACTGATTTTTAATTCGATGTTTTATAGTTAGTACTAGAAATTACTTATTTTCTATGTAAAAAAATATTTATTTTATTTTACCCTCATCTCCTTTAGTTCTTTGTCAGTTGTCACCATTTGAGCAAATTAGTTTCAAAATATGTTTAAACATCATTGATAAATTTAGTTTTCTAAACTTATATTTTTATAAATACATGTTTAAAACAAAATTACATAATTATTAATTACATACATATTCAAATTTATAATCAAGGATAAGTGATTTTAAATTGTTTCAAACTGAAAAGCAAACATCTTCATCCCGGAAAATGGAGGAGCATCTCCAATGTTATAGATGTCATGACATATTTTTAAGGGACAAATGTCATGATATTACAGAACTTTAACGTAACATAAGCAAATAATTTTTGAATGTTTTGACATTCTAAAAATTTTAATTTCCCAATACAAACTTCTCTTTGGATATGTTAATTAATATTTTACCCATTAACTTATATTTATTCAAAACACTCATTTCAAATAAAATTGAAAGTAGTGAGATTTGTTTATAATATTGATTAACAGTTATTACAAAATAATGTATAATATTTTATTGACATCCAAATGGTGATACCAGGCCCAGGCCCAACTACCCAGTAGTAGTATGGGCTCGGCCCGCTACGAGGAAAAGGTAGTTTGGCAGTATCCAGGTTCGTACAACTCTGATAGGGACAGATACACTAGAGGACATACGGAGCATGGACCACACGGAGAGCATGGGTTACTGCATAAATAGTGCTCCTCAGCGCTATTCCAAGTAAGTATCTTCTCATTATTCAAGTGATTACCCTTTTTCTCTCCCGGGATCCATCTTTCATCATCACGCCGGAGGGTCTACCCTCGGGTGCCTCCCGGGGCTCTGTCTTGCAGGGTTAGGTATTGGATCAGGGATAAGGGGATGATCCGGACCGACCAGGCAGGCAACATCAAGTTGGCACGTCTAGTGGGATACGATCTTTGTTCACAAAACGCATTAAGATGCCGCCTCGAGGTCGGCCGCCACGAAGAGGTAGAGGAGGGAGAAGGCCTGAAGTGGCTGAGGAGGATCTCACCTTACGCCAGATGAGGGATCGAGCGCACAAGGGTAAGGCTCCGGCGCATTCGGATCCAGAAGCCTCTGAAGGGGAGTCAGAGCCGCAGGAAGGAAGGGAGCCGGGAATGACGCAGGACGACCGTGACCGGAGGGAGTTTGCTGCTACTCAGGAAGAGGAGTATCGTCGCTGGCTGGCGGCAAAGCAATGACCGGGATCGGGAACAAAACCGACTGGGGAAGGACAGTCGAACCCTCCAGGGACCGAGGACCGGGTACCTCCGGTTCAGCCAGGGTCAGGACCTAATCCGACCCCGTTGGTGCCTCCTATGGGGTTACCTCCTTTGGCTGCGGAGGTGGTCAGCCGAGGACCTCCTGCTGTTCCTGGGCAGGAAAATTCTCGGCCTCCAGTGGTGATAGATCTGGAGAGGCATGCTGGGAGCATAGGGCAACCAGCTGGTATAGGGCCGGGATATGGTCAAGGCCGGGGCCATCCCGGATACGGAGCTCCAGGATACGGGACGACTCAACCCGGGTATTAGGGGTATCAGGGGTACCCTCCGGCACCCGGAGGGTATTATGCCCAACCCACAGGAGTCTCGGGGGGCTGGGCTCCAGGGATTCAAGGACCGGTGTGGATGCAGAACCAAGTACCGATGGCGGGGTATGCCATGGCCCAACCGGCCCCGGTCGCAGGAACCTATGGTATGTACCCGGTGGTTGTGGACCGGGCTCCGGCGGCTCTAAACTCGGTGGAGGAGAGATTGGACCGGTTGATAGGAAGGAACGGAGGAATGCCTACCTCCCCCTGGATAGGTTATATCAGCACTTTCCCCTGGCCGGTGGGAATGAGAGTCCCGGAGGGGGTGCCGACCTACAGCGGGGAGACGGATCCGGAGGAGTTCGTCAGGACGTACCATAATGTCATGGGAACACGTGACATCCGGGAGGAGCTTATGTGCAAGCTGGTGAGCTCGTATCTGAGGGGAAGTTGTTTGTCGTGGTTTGAAGCCCAACCCCCGGAGAGTTTTAGAAATTATTTTGATTTCTCAAGGGCTTTGATGCATAGATACGAGACTAGACGAAAGAAGTACCTTCCTTTGGCCGAAGTGGCTCACAGTCGACAGGCGGCAAAGGAGGATGTCCGGGGTTTCCACAGGAGATACATGGACGATTCCATGAAGGTGATTGATAGAGATGCTCAGGTGAAGGCCCTGATCGCAGGATTCATTGCAAGGTTAAGGGATGAGGTGTTATGGGCGAAGCTTATGGAGAATATCCCGACCACTTTCCATCAGTTGGATCTTGAGGTGGAGATGTACCGTTCGCTTCTGAAAGGGAGCAAGAAAAGAAAGGAGGAAGGGTATTTGAGGACAGGGGGATTGGAAAGGGCGACAAGGCTCGGGTCGCCGATCCTGGCAGGAGGGATGCAGTTCAAGCCCCAGTAAAACCGAGGGTTGACCCCCCTCGGGCCAAAACGTTTACTCCTCTAACCAAGACCCGGTCGGAGATCCTAACGATTCATCGGAACCTGTTTCAAGACCCGACCCCCATACCGGGAAATCCGACTCCAGCAAATGCTGCCAAATATTGTGCGTTCCACAAGTCTAATGGACACACAACAGAAGGCTACCGAAACTTGAGGGTGGAGATTGAGAAGTTGATCGAGAGAGGACAGTTGAGAGACTGTGTGAGTCAGGAGAACCAGCACCCGGCAGCCGGGCAGCAGGCAGGAGCCGGGAGGAAGAGGAATTGGAGGAATAGGCCACGGAATGATAACCAGCGAGGGGCTCCCGCACCGGCTGCCCAGCCGGGAGCAGCAGCTCTAGATATGGCCCCAGAACCGGTTAATCAGGTCCCTCCTCGGATGATAAATGTTATACACGGAGAAGTAGGTGATGGGCCCCAGTCCCATGCAGCGGCCAAAACCCGAAGTAGATATGTGCCGGCGGGTGAGGACAGAGAGAAGAGAATGCGCCCAACGGAGGTCATCACCTTTTCGGATGAGGATCCGGTACCAAGTCTAACCCCCCATACGGATCCGATGGTGATTACGGCGGAGATAGAAGGATTTACAGTCAAGCGAACGTTCATTGATGATGGAAGCAGTGTAGAAATCATGTTTGCCTCTTGCTTTGACCAGCTGGGGATAGGACGTCACAACCTTCGCCCGAGCACCTCTCCGTTGTCAGGGTTCACAGGCAGGACGGAACATCCTTTGGGGGTTGTGTCTTTAACAGTGACAGTGGTGGATGACCTTGACATGAACAAGAAGACCTCGGTCTGATGCAATTTCGCGGTCATAGACGCCCCGTCTCCTTATAACATCATCATCGGACAACCGTGGATGGCTCAAGCCAGGGTCATTTTCTCGACGTACCATTTGACCATGAAGTTCCCAACCAGTCAGGGGGTGGCGACGGTTCGAGGAAGTCAGTCTACGGCCAGAAGTTGCATGCTCACGGCCCTTCAGGATGCCAGGAAGGCCCCAGTCGGGGCGGTGCAGGGAGAAGTAGGTCCGGGAGATGTGGAGGACATGCAGGTCGGGAGCCGAGGCACAATTAAGGTTGGGAAAAAGATGCCAGTCGGTGTGAAGGAACAGTTACGATCTCTACTTTCAAAGTATGAGGATGTGTTCGCATGGGAGAAGAAGGACTTCACCGGCGTACCCCCGGAGTTAGCTCTCCACAAGTTGAATGTATACCCAGATTTAAAGCCAATTCGGCAAAAGAAGAGGGCCCTGGCAGGAGATAGGGCCGAGGTGGTGAAACAGGAGGTGCTGAAGTTGCTGGAGGCCGGGGTAGTGGAGGAAATCATATACCCATAATGGCTGGCTAACCCGGTGCTAGTGAAAAAGAAAAACGGGTCCTGGAGACTGTGTATCGACTTCACCGACCTAAACAAGTGCTGCCCGAAAGACAGTTACCCCTTTCTCCCAGTCGACCGGTTGGTGGAGGCCATCACCGGGTATGAGGCCCTGGCTTTCTTCGATGTGTACCGGGGTTATCATCATATCCAAATGTCAGGAGAGGACAAGCCGAAGACGGCCTTCATCACAGATTTTGGGACCTATTGCTACAAACGGATGCCATTCGGCCTGAAGAACGTTGGGGCAACGTACCAGCGGATGGCAGATTCAATATTCCGGGATCAGTTGGGCCGAAGCATGGAACTATACGTGGATGACATGGTGGTGAAGAGCCGGAGTTACCCAGGTTTCTTAGAAGACTTGGAGGAGATGTTCGGCATTTTGAGAAGGGTCAACCTGAAGCTGAATCCCGAGAAGAGTGTGGTAGGAGTAGCGGCTGGGAAATTCCTCGGCTACATGGTGTCTAGTCGAGGAATAGACGTCAATCCGGAGAAGGTGGAGGCGATAAGCCGGATGCAGTCGCCGAAGAATGTGAAGGAGGTGCAGAAGCTGATGGGTTCCCTGGCAGCCTTGAGTCGTTTTCTGTCAAAAGGCGCGGAGAGACAACTTCCTTTTTTCAACATACTGAGGAAGGCAAAGAAGTTTGAATGGACGGAGGAGTACGAGAAAGCATTCGAAGATCTGAAGGAACATTTGAGCCGGCTCCCGACCCTCTCGAAGCCGAATGAGGGGGAGGATTTTCTTTTATGCTTGTCTGCGTTCGCATCGGCTGTCAGTGCTGTGTTGGTCCGAGAGGAAGACGGGAGGCAGTGTCCGGTGTATTTCGTCAGCCGGGCATTACAAGGTCCGGAATCTCGGTACACAAGTTTGGAACAGCTGGTATTGGCGCTGGTTTATGCTTCAAAACGGTTGCGCCCGTATTTCCAGGCCCATCCGATTGTGGTCCTGACCAACCACCCCCTGAAGCAGGTGATGCTTAAACCCGAGGCGTCGGGGCGTTTGATGAAGTGGGCCATAGAGTTGGGGGAGCATGAGATAACGTATCAGCCGAGAAAGGCCATTAAGGGCCAGGCAATGGCGGATTTCTTGACAGAGATGGTCGGACCGGATGCATCTACCGAGGAATACTCGAGCCCGAGGTGGACATTGCATGTGGACGGGTCAGCCCATGCGGGAGGAAGCGAAGCCGGGGTATTGCTGACATCCCCGGAAGGAGAGGAGTACCACTATGCACTGCATTTCAACTTTAAAACTACAAATAACGAGGCAGAGTATGAGGCGCTGGTGGCAGGACTCAAGCTTGCCCGGGAATTGAAGATAGGAAAGATCCAGGCCTTCAGTGACTCGCAGATTGTAGTTCAGCAGGTGAACGGGAAGCAAAGGAGCGAAGTTTGCAGAGGTACTTGGAGCTGGTCCAACCCATGATCCGGCAGTTCGACAGTTTCAGAGAGCAGAATGAAAAGGCCGATGCTTTGAGCAAGTTGGCATCTTCGAAGTTGAAGCTAGGACAGAAAGCACCTCTCAGAAGGGAGACACTGGAGAGGAGGAGTTACGAGCAGAGTGATGAGATCCTGGCAGTAGAAACAGTGCAGGAAGACTCCTGGATGGCACCGGTCTGGGCGTACCTTCTGACGGGAGAGGTCCCAGCCGACCGGGTGGCGGCCAGAAAAATCCGGGTCAAGGCGCCGAAGTATACACTACAGGAGGGTGTCATGTACAAAAGAGGTTATCTCCAACCGTTGCTGAAGTGTGTGGAACGACAGGAGGGCAAGTACCTGGTCCGGGAAGTTCATGAAGGTCCGAATGGTAGTCATCAGGGAGCCAGAACGGTGGCCAGGAAAATCTTACGGATGGGGTACTACTGGCCTACCATGTTTGAAGACTCGTAGGACAGGGTTCGCTCATGCCTTCAATGCCAAAAGTTCGCGCCGCTAGTGCACATACCCCGCGAAGAGATGATGGGGATAACAGGAGCCTGGCCTTTTAGCAGATGGGGACTGGACCTGGTCGGACCTTTTCCCACCGCTCCTGGTAGTTTGAAGTACCTGATTGTGGCTATCGATTACTTCACCAAGTGGGTGGAAGCTGAGCCCCTGACCAACATCTAGGGAGCTACCTGTGTGAAGTTTTGCTGGAGGAACATTATTTGCCGGTTCGGAGTGCCGAGGGCCATAGTAACCGACAATGGAGCGCAGTTTGAAAATGATCCTTTCAAATCCTGGTGCGTAAAATATGGAATAAGCCATAAGCTCACGTTAGTTTATCATCCGCAAGCTAACGGTCAGGTGGAGGTGACGAACCGGACGATAGTGAGTGGGATTAAGGCCCGGCTCCAGGGAGCGAAGGGAAATTGGGTACACGAGCTCCCGAGTGTTCTATGGGCTCATCGGACTACGGAAAGCTCGGCGACTGGGGAGTCCCCCTTCAGCCTGATGTATGGGTCGGAGGCAGTGATTCCGGTTGAGATCGGCGTTCCCAGTCTTCAGACGGCCGAGCCGGTGCCCGAGGAGAAGAATGAAGAAGAGAGCAGAACGAATCTAGACCTGCTGGAAGAAAGGAGGGAGAGAGCGGCCTTGCATGAGGCTAAAGTAAAGGAGAAAGTTAAGAAGTATCATGACAGGAGGGTGAGGAAGGAGCAATTCAAGGTAGGCGACAGATTAATGAGACGAAACGACAAGAGTCACCAGGAGCCGGAGGGCAAGCTGGCACCCAACTGGGAGGGACCGTACCGGGTGATAGAAGCCCACCCGGGCGGGAGTTATATGCTGGAGGATCCAGCGGGTAAGGGAGTCCCCCGAAGATGGAACATAGCAAACCTTAGGCGGTTCTATGGATAGTCTCTGGCACTAGTTGCCTAGATAGAGTAGCCTCTGGCACTTGATGCCTAGGTAGAATATCCTCTGGCACTAGATGCCTAGGTAGGATAGGTCCCCGGCGGCAGGCGCCCGGGACAGGAACCCAGAGGTCGGATGGCCGAAGGGTAGGTAGAAAAACATCCTGGAAACAGGGATTTTTGTAACAAGGGAATGCCCCTTCTATCCGATTTTAATTAAAATAATGAATGCGCGCATTATGAGTTTTGATATTGAAAGATGTGTCATAAACTGAAAATTATTATACATATCTAGAATAAAATGAAAAGTTGTAACATAGCAGGAAGCTCTCTACCCTATCTACGGGCCCCAGACGAAGAGGCTTCGCCGGGAGGAACACCCCGGGTCTCACGCCTGCTTCTTTGAACAGCTTGCTCCAGCATACGTTGCTCCTCATCTTGATCCCGTGGGAGGTCCGGATTAACACTTCGATCACCCTCCGGCTCAACCGGGTTCGGAGGTAAGGACAGGGACACTGCCATCCGGACCCCGACCTCCTATTCGGACTGGAAGTTGCCTTGCTCGTGGCCCGGCTGAGTTACTCCCAGTTAAGGCAGCCTTCTGTTTTCCCTTTCGGTCGTTTCGAGCCGGGCGGGAACCAGAGGCAGAAGAAGGACCAGGAGGTTGGTCAGCAGCGGGAGGAATCTCAGGAGCGGGAAACTGAGCGCGGAATTTGGCAGCGACGGCCCGAAGCCTGGGTAAGCGTCGTTCGGAAGCCTCGAGATCCAGAAGCTCGGGAGTATGTTCGTAACGCTCATAGGCCAGATCGACATCTTCAAGCGGAGGTATCTGGGATATAGAGGGAGGAACTATGATCCGGTTCAGAATATTCTTCCTCCAGTCCACAGCTGCTTGATAGGCTGCTGCCCAGACGCCAGAGGTCCTCTCGGAACTCTCCATCCAAGCGATAAGGTCATCAACTACCCGGGGAACATCGGTCAGCAGGGGAATGTCGACTGCCCCCTGACGCAATCCTAGCAGATGATATGACAGATGAACCAGCACTAGCTGCTATTGCAGGGTCCGGTTCCTAGTCGCCAGCTTCTCGTTTTCTACTTCAAGCTTGGTGGCATGTTTTCGGAGATCGGTTTGATTCTGCATCCTCATACACTTGTTATAGTACATCCGAACATCGTGCCACACCTCATCCAGCTCCTTTTGGATCCGGAGTTGAAAATTGCGGTGTTGAGCCTCCTGCTCTGACAGGACTAAGTCGAATTCAAGGACCTTGTCGATGCTCTCAAAAGCAAGTCTGTAACACTTCGGCAGGGAACCGAAATCTTCTTGGATCTGGAGCAGGCAGGTGATCAGGCAGTCGGCATCAGGGAACTCGGAGATCAGGGGACCAAGCCCCCCCTCGGATAAAAGGTCAGTCAGGCTCGGACAGCCGGTTCAGCTGGGACCAGGGTAGGAACCGGGGGGCTAAGGACTCTAGAAGGCTCCTGGTAACAATAGGACCGAGTCAGGAAATATAAAAAAAAGAGTAAGAAAATATAGACGAAGAAGCAGGAGCCGTGTTGATAGCAATCATGAGCAAAGGAAATTTTATTGATAGAATGAAGGTCCGGGTAGCAGATTACAAAATTAAGAAAACGAAAAGGGGAAAAATCTAACTAACATGCTCGAGGCCTCCTTCTCCTTGGTCGTCCCCGCCATCGCTGCTGTCGCTATCCGGGTCATCATCAGAAAAGACCAGAACAGGAGAACGAGGAGTCTCGGCAGTCCCTGGGTTCTCCAGAGCAGCCCCGAGGATGAAGAAGTCTCAGCTTCAAGATCCTTCGGATTGAACAAGCCCCTGTAATGCCCGTATATGGTGCAGTACTGGGTAAAGTCCTCGTCTTCGGGCAAGTCAGATGCGGAGGCTGGAGCAGGAGGAAGGGGGCCAGGAAGCCGAACCACATCAGTCGACCAGCCTCGAACGTCTTCTGTCGACATCTGTTTCTCCCGCAGAGCTTCCCACAGCTTGGGAGAGAGGCCCTTCATACCACCCTTCTGAAGAGTGTTCACCAGATGCAGCTGCTGGTCCTCGGCATTGGGGTTATACCATTGCTACTTGAACTAAGCCCTGATCGAAGGAGGGAACCAACCTCGGACCTGCATGTAAGTGTTGTGGCATTGATGGGCGTTGGTGGCGAGGTTCAGCTCGGTCAGGCGGAGGGACAGGGTTTGGCTCGCCAGGACCTTATCGACGACAGCTTCGGCGAATTCCAGACGCTCTTTATAGTTCGCCGCCCGAGCATCCTCCAGTTCCTTCTCCAAGGTGCTCACCTTGGCTCGAAGTTGAGCCAATGCCTCCCTCTCGGCCCGGAGTTCATTCTCCTTCTCGGCCCTAAGCTCTTCTTCCTTCCCCTCAAAGTGGCGCCCGAGAAAGGAAAAAAGGGCGGCTTGGAAGGCAGGGGAGTTGGCGAACTCAGAACTAAGAAGTTGAACCTGTAGAAAAAAAAGTTTTTTTAAAAAAAATAAAAATAATATAATAATTGTAACAAGAAAAGAAAAAGAAACAAGAGCAGGAATGAGAAACTACCTGCGGGTTGGAGGAAGAAATAGGAGGGGTATCGGTGCGGGAGGACGATGGAGTCGGGGAGCCACCTGTCCGATGCTTTTTCCCGCCATGCTCGGAACTTTCCCCCTTGCGCTTGGCCGGAAAGAATGGGGGTGGGGGAGGAATCTCAGGAGCAGAAATAGTGGTATACCTCGACACCGGGGATCTACCATCCCTGGTCGGAGGCCACAAAGATAACCCCCGACCGAGCACTGACCTGGGGGTGGGAACAGGAGTAACAGAGGGTTCGGACTGGGCAAAAATGGTGTTGGTTTCGACAGGATTCCGAACAGACTCCTGCTGAAGCACCGCTTCGGCTACGCATCCCTGTCTGTCCTCGTGCTCAGAAGTGATATCCACAATGGTGATGGGACTGAGAGGGGGAGGCCCCGAGCCAGGAGGCAGATTCTGAACGGGATCGTTCGGCTTGCTCTTGTCTTGTTGACGCCCCTACTGCGAGTCCGGATTAGCCTGCTGGTTCTGAACGGTCTCCTTCGCCTTTTTGTCTTGCTGGCTGGGATCGACCAGCTGGTCCCGCTGCTGCTGTAGGTCAGGGATCTCCCGTCGCTGGTTTTGTTGCTGGTTCGGGCCAGTTTTTCTCCTCCTGTCCCATTTGCTTGCCTCGCCGTCGGCCCCGGCCCCGGCTCCGGCGGTCTTCTTGACCTTCTTCTTCGGGATGGGGGCTTCAGGGTCGTTTTCCATAGTTGGAGCTACGAGGAGGGACAGTTAAACAAAGCTATTGAAGAGGAGAGAAAAGTATATCAAAGTAAGAGAGAGAATAAGCATACCTCGGACCGGCCAGATAACCACCCAGCGGCTGTCCAAGAAGGCAGTGGCCGGGTATATTGCCCGGGGGAAGAGGTAGATAGAATTACCGGCCAACCAATACTGCTCCAGGTTCAAGGCCTCCGAGGACAAGGTATTGTGATTGGCGCGTTGAGTTTCAGGAAGGAACGCCTCCCGGACGTCCACAATGACTTCAGAGTTCCACTTAGGGACCTTGTATAGTTCCGGGTTGAGAGTCACATAGCCTTTCTCCTGCCAGTTCTTGGCCGAGTCCTTCTTGCCGAGAATAAAGTCTTGTACCCCGGGACGCGCCTGGACGGTGTATATCATCTCCTTGCCGGGGCATTTGATGAGCATGTAGAAAGACTTCCACAGATTGAAAGAAGGGTCGATACCGCACCGAAGGCTCCTCACAAGAAAGCCCATCATCACAGCGATGACATTCGGGTGCATTTGGGCAGGCAAGATTTTATAGGACTCCAAGAATCGAGCATACAACGGAGGGAAGGGAAGGCTCAAACCCCACATGAAGTGAATCCGGGGAATGCATCGGACCAACTTCACAGACTCCTCGGCCCCGACAGAGGCCATCTGGGCGTTCAAAGGCACCGGAACCCCCATGCCACCGAGGCACTTGGCAGTCCAGACATCGGCTTCAAGTGATGATCTCCGAGCGGTGTCTATCTTCCTTTGTTCCCGGTTCTAAGAGCGTTTGAACTTTGGGCCAGAAGGGGTCACGTTGCTGCAGAGGTAGATCGGCTTGTAAGCCGCCGCCGAACCAACAGAAGCCGAGGCAGAAGGAGCAGTAGTGCTCTGAAGAGAGTAGGTGACAACGGCCTCGGACTGAACATTGTTTGATGCCATAGCAAAGGAGAGGAGAGAGAATATGAAGATTTAGAAAGAGAGAATGACAAGATAACTTGGAAAGTTGGGAACGACTAGTGAAAACGACTGATAGGGAGGCCTATTTATAGAGAACGAGAAAAAGGAGGCGAAAAAGCAACGATTAAATGGGCTTGGGAAGCGAGAACAATGATGGCAATTATTAATTGTCCTCGAGAATGGCGCGCCTGTCCCATCGTTGTCGGGCAGGGGAGGAATTAAGAAAGACAATCCTTCCGCCCTCGGATCAGGAGAGGTTCCACCCTCGGCCAAAAGAACCGTCTTCCGGGGGGCTAGTGGTGATACCAGGCCCAGGCCCAACTACCCAGTAGTAGTATGGGCTCGGCCCGCTACGAGGAAAAGGTAGTTTGGCAGTATCCGGGTTCGTACAATTCGGATAGGGACAGATACACTAGAGGACATACGGAGCATGGACCACACGGAGAGCAAGGGTTACTGTATAAATAGTACTCCTCAGCGCTATTCCAAGTAAGTATCTTCTCATTATTCAAGTGATTACCCATTTTCTCTCCCGGGATCCATCTTTCATCATCACGCCGGAGGGTCTACCCTCGGGTACCTCCCGGGGCTCTGTCTTGCAGGGCTAGGTATTGGATCAGGGACAAGGGGACGATCCGGACCGACCAGGCAGGCAGCATCACCAAATAATTTTAAAATTTAGCATTTGAAATTCAATTTCAACTAAAATTCAAAATTTTATAAGCAAAATATAACTAGAAGTCATTAATATAATTTTATTTAGAATAAATTGACAATTTTAAAATATTCAACTAACATTTACTTTAAAATTGAAATTTATACTAACTATGTTTTATGGCATAAAGAATAGTAAAATGTTTATAATAAATGTCATTATATTAGAATTATATGTTGGTTTTTGAATAATTTAAATTTGAATAAATTTATTAGAAAAGGAAAGTTTTTGATAATTAATGTCCGATTTTAATACAAGACAATGTCAAGTTGGGGTTTAAGAAGGAGAAGTTCTTATTGACATTGTCTCTTGAAACTTTTAACACGTAAGATTGACTTATTAAATATGTACTTCATTGGAGACATTATTTTGTATGGAAAGTCTATCACTATGACGTGTCAATCAATAATTATCGAATTGACAATCACATTGGAGATGCTCAGAGTCATAGAATACAACAAGATCTTGATTATCTCTTACTCACACCCTTCTTATTCACACCCTGAATTCTTAGTATTTAATTAGGACTTAACTATCCATTTAATTAGAATTTAATTTGGGTAATTTTGTAATTTTAGTTTTAATTGTTTTTATTTGAAATTTTTCTCCCAATCATACCATAATTGTATTATTCTACTATTTTAGTTATGTTAATTTACTATTTTGTTTGATTCTATTTGTATCATTAAGATTCAATTAGACCTGTTTCTGTCATTATTTTCTGATTTTCAATTGAATTGGTTGATTATGTAATTTTGATCCATTAAATTAAATTAAATTTGGTATACTTACTATTCAGCATATTCATAAAAAATTATAAATGGTATTGAATGGCTGCTATATATGATTAAAATATATTGAAGAAAATTACATGTAATAATTATATATTCATAAAAAATTAACATCTTCCTTGTTCGAATCAAAAGATATTCATATAAATTATTCTGTAAATTCATTCTATCCATTTTAGGAAACCAAAAGTTCAAATTATGTTCTTCCTAAAGGGAACTAGAAGAGTTATTGCTCCGGTCAATAAATAGAATAATTAAAAGAATTAGAAAGCATGAAACTACGTAGTTTTAGCTTAAAACCGCCACATAACCGCTACAAGTTCACCATATTCCGGCGACTACAATTTCATATTTTCCTTTTTATGTTAAGGGCAATAATATATTCCTTTTTCTATGGCGATTTTTTATGGGGACTTAATTAAATATAATATGCAGCTCTCCCCGTTAATAAAATATGGTATGTATCACACATAACATAAGTCAGGCCCTGTCCAGTTCAACTTATTGCAGCACATTTCAGCACAGCACAGCACTGATCAGCACAGCACAGCACTCATCAGCACAGCACAGCACTGGTTAGTACAGCACCTATTCAGCTCAACACATTTAAGCTTTAAATGGACATTATTTTTATATTTTGTAAAAATAATATTAATTAAGTGAACTTTTTAGTTCTTAAGTAATAAACATTGTGTTTTTTCTTCAACTCAAATGAACACTATTCAACATTTTCAATACTATTCAGCACAAGATCAGCACAGCACAGCACTGATCAGCACAGCTCAGCACTCATCAGCACAGCACAGCACTCATCAGCACAGCACAGCACCAAATAAGTTGAACTGGACAGGGCCTTAATATCTCGAACTCTCCTTGTAACCACCAATGTTGCTTAATCCATGGAACTTCCATATTAAAAAATTCTAATTATTACATCACACACATTAGAATGATATATTTTGCTTTGAGTGATTATTCACGGCAATCCAATATTGTTAAAAATCACCGACAAATTCTAATTGGTTCCCAATCTTGCAACACTACCATATTAAAATATTATAATTAATCAACACTACCATATTAAAATATTATAATTAATCAACACTACCATATAAAAAATTCTAATTATTACATCACACACATTATAATGATATATTGCTTTGAGTTATTATTCACGGCAATCCAATATTGTTAAAAACCACCGGCACAAATTCTAATTGGTTCCCAATCTGATCAGAAACCTATCTTATGCTTGCCCATTTTTCGCCGGCGGTCCAACAAATAGGCGAAGTAGTGATTGCTGGGTGTAGGGTTTTGTTAGACCAGTCAGAAGAATCCGGCTGTTTCCTGGTTATCGTAGGCTGCTCTTTCTTCATGATTGTAGGAATAAAATCTGACTACTCTTTGAGGAACAAAAGAGACCCACACATTGAGGAACTGGAGTGCTTGGACTGAACTTCATCTTGCCAACCACCAAGAATATCAGTCAAACCATACATCCTAATCAACAATAGTTAACTATGCAATCAAAAGAAAAACCAGCATACACAGGTAGGTATCTTTTTATTATTAATTTATGAAAACATGTGTTATAATTTGGTAATGTGATTACTGATAGTGTTAATTAATTGTGTTAATGTGTGTGAATGTGTATTTTTTTATTTACCTGCCAATAATTATTTTGTAATTTCAGTTCTACATATATTTTAGAATGGACTATTTGTTTTGAGTATAGTTACAGATTAAACAAATAACAAGTTATGCAATTATTTAATATATAAATTATATAAATATATTAGACTATAAATATAGATTATATTGTTTCTATGTTAATTATGCATGGATCGCTAGCACTTTTTCCTTAAAATGTGTACTTATAAAAATATTTATATATTAACTTAATATTAAATAAATTTCTTACATTTTAATCTTAATATATATTATTTTATAATAATTACCTTTGATGAATAACATGGCAATTACGATATATAGACAATTTCATAATCTTTTGAAATTTGTCACTATAATTTTGTTAATTATCTTAAAGAATTTTTCTTTAAACACACTTCATCCTCATCTTCATAAGTTTGTTCATAATATTTACATAAAAAATGATTAAATATATCGTGCAACGCACGATGATATTTAGCTAGTATAATTTAATAGAAATTCAAGTAAATTTAGTCATATTAATTATATTTTAGGTACATAAATTTTCACTTCAGTCAGCTTTGATTAGTTCGGTTCAGCTCAGAAGAACAAGGCTTTAGGCATGCTCTCCTCAATTATATTTTAGTTTAACTGAACTGAACTAAATTAAACTGAAAGTACTAAATGTAAATCAAAATTAATGTATTAAAAATAATAATATAATCAAATGAAGCTTTATTTTTCAATTAAATAAATATTTTCAAAATTAAATTAAAAATATACTGAATTAAACCGAAATAATTATTAAAATAATAATTACATCACCTAAAAAGTACTACTATTATAGTATTGATATATATTCTTCAATCCATACAAATCAAAATAAAAACTCATGTAAATTTGAACTTATGTAGTTCTCTCTTAGTAGTAAAAGAAAACGCATTCTTTGTAGTTTTCAACATTTTTAAATTAACTGAGTAGCCAATAATTATTGAATTGTGGAACTTTATAGCTATTTCGCCTTATTATTTTATCACGGAGCTATACCAAACATTCATAGAATAGTCAATATTTATTGAGTTTTTATAATTTTTTAGCTACTTCATCTTATTGATATGCCATATCACTGCTATTAGTGCTATTCAGTCATTATCGATAAGTTCTCTAGATCCTCCCATGGTCATCATGGCGCCATTTCCGGTCACGTAGATAACGTAGCTATCCTTACCGACAAGATCTTTGCCCACCGCGCCATACTCAGACAAAAAATCAGAATTTAAACAAATCGATCTTTATTCTATTTCCTTCATTCAATTATGGATCAGAAATGATGGACAAAACAAAGTGAAAATATACCAAAAATCAGAATATAAACAAATCTATCTTTATTCAATTATTATGGATCAATGGACAAAATAAAGTGAAAATTTACCAGTACTCATGGGTCTGAGAACTGTGAATAAGGATTCGACGGGACTGATTATGATGGTATGTTTAATAGTAAAGTACGCCACACATCGTGTGACGCAACCAACCTAATATATTCAAAATAAACATATTGTGCGGAAAGGGTACTAAGTATTACATTAAAAATAGGCTTTATGAGAAGTCATGCAAAAACTAGATTATTCTTATCATGATAGACCATCTAAATTTTTTTTCAAATCTAAAAATTAAAAAAATATTAGCTAATAGTTCTTCAAGAGTACAGGGGTCTTCATTAAATTAAAACTCTCTAAAAAGTTAAAAGGGCATAATAAGACCAATGTGAATATTTCTCGGAGTACATGAATCATCCAAGGTACTCCTGAGTCATGATGTCTCTCACTTAAACTCGGTAGAGCTGAAAGACCAGTTCAGCCAAACAATTTGACTAACTTAATCAACCCATACCAAGTTGGAGTCTACACACCAGATAAAAGTTAAAGTAGGACGTGTAAACAATTTTGAATTGAATTTCTCATGTATCATTTTAGGACAGTCAATTTTGCCAAAGATAAATCATCAGTGAAACTCCCATCGGGAGCCGCTACGTATAACCAGCGGTTAGATCAACCACATCTTTCAATAATTTAATATTTACCATGTGATAATATTATATTCACTTAAAAACTCCATCAGTTCAGTATTTTCAGTCCTAATAATTTTTTAGCTCATTTTATTTGTTAATAATAAATATTTTTACTATATCTAATTTTTTTCAATTCAGTTCAGATAAAATATATTTAATTTTTTTCTGTTCAGTATATTTATATTTTTTAATTCAATCTAACATATTTATATTTTTTCAGTTCAGTTCAGTATATTTATATTATTTCAGTTCAGTTAATATTTTTGTATTTTTTCAGTTCGGTTCAGTATTTTTAAAAACATTTTAGTTCAGTTCAGTAATTTTTTATTTTTCTAGTTCAGTTTAGCGAGAAATAAACTCTAGCAAACATAGGCGAAGATGGTGACGCTGGAAACGGGTAAAAGGTATATAAAAATTGTTTAATCTGCGGGTTAAACCCGTGCACTTTTACCCATATGAGTCCATTGACCCAACCCGTTTTAACCAGTTTTTTTAAATTACTCATTTATGCACATATCCGTTTTACCCGTATCCATATTTTACCCGTATTCATCATATGAATAAAAAATAAATCCCGTTTTACCTGCAGATAACGGATAAAAATTGACAAGTCTAATTAATTGTTGGATTAGTAATTTTTAAAATGCCCAAATTTTTCAGTCAAAAATAAAAATTTTAATTGTGTAAATTACTGTTGATAATTATCATGTGAAAATTTTACTTGGTCTTTACATAAATAATTTAATAACCAATTTAGATTAAATTGTAGAGATTTACACGTAAATACCGGTGGTTGGACAAACCACCGGTTATATGTACACTTTCCGATTTGAAAATGACATCAGGATCTAATGCTTAACTTTCAACAAATTCCAATTTAAGAACGCGCCCAATTTTAAAAGTGAAACAAATATCTATCAATCTATAAGTAAATAAGATCAGTGACATATACCGTCATCATCAAAATTTATATTTATTGTAAATTATTGTAAATTTATTTTATAATTTTTTGTTATAAATGATTTACCAAACTACCCATAACAAAATTTCGAATGGTCACGAAAGTCATAAATTAAGAATTTCAAACGTTTTGAGCTCGTGTAATTGACACTTTTTCTCTCTGAGAACACAAATGATATTCTTTTAATGTTAGGAGATACATAATAAAATTTGTTCTTTAAAAGAATTTGATGTCTATTTGAAATTTTATTCCAAATATATCAATATTGTCCCTTGGTTTGGATTTGTTTTGCTAGAATATCAATCAATTTACTTACTTACTCAAGGGAGTACTAGTACTATTACCCAAATTACACACGTTCACTATAAAATTTGTGATAGGGTCACATTATATATTCCGTACTAGATCAATGAGAAAGTATTATACTACTCCAAATATACTCAATTTTAATTGTAATATCCCATTACGTGAAGTAAAAAAACAAAACTTTCAAAGGAAAAAAAATGCAAATCCCTTTTTAGTGTATAGGACCATTTTTTCAGACTTATCATCTGACCCAACAACTAACCAAGACATGGGAAGAGTCAACTAAAGTAAGCAACCATCTTGGAGCACTTGCGTGTTGGTCAAAACAGCCATGAAGCCCGAGCATTCTAATATAAAATTCTAAATAATTTGACCAAGGATTTCTTACAATCTGCCAAATATTTCATATAATGTACCGAGATTCTAGCCCCTCCTTCATCTGCCTTCATCCTTTTTCTCGTCATCTCTTTCCGCCCAAGATAATGCTTCTCCTCCCCCATTTCCGCCCATATTTGCGAAAAGTCTACAACCAATCAGTGGTTGGACAAACCGTAACACATGTCAATTTTTTAATAATTTGATTTATATTGCCACTATACTTATTGTCCAGGTTCAGTCCACTTGTTTTATTTTACATCCGTCGTATATATATTTTAATTATTTACAGTCTGTATTTTTTATATAATTATATATAGAATTATTATAAAATATAATTGATTTGCAAGTGTATGTAATAGAAAAAATATATATGATGTATATATAATTATTGACCATAACTTATATATCGAAAACGTATTTTTATTTTTGAATGCAAAATAAGTAAAATACGGATGCATCCGGCATGCCTTTTGATTTGGATGAGACAAGAATAGGTAATAAAATAAATATAAATATTGTTCAGTTTGGACTGAACGTCCATTGTTTTGATAAAAATAATTCAAAATCAGTTCAAATCACAAATAATAATCTTGTATTGTTTATAAGTATTAGCAGTTCAAATCACAACAAATAATCTTGCATTAATCTTGTAAACACTAATTGAATCGAATTATAACTAAAGAACACATTAATTATACGACTGAATGAAACTGAAATTCATCAAAACTTAATTGATCTGATTTAAACAAAACTAGACTTCTTTGATCGAACAATATTTATGGATTTGGAAATGCTAAAATAATAGTAGTACAACTACATTAGGTCGTATAGCATCAAAGATTAAAAAACTGATTTGAACTGCTAAGATTGAACAAAAATTATTTAAACTGAAAATAGTATAACTGAATTTTTTTGGATTGCAACAAATCACATTAATTTTTTTAATTGACTGATCTGATTTGAATATTAGTGGATATATCTAATTGAACTGAAGTGAAAAAATTGTAGAGAGTTGTAATTAAAAATATAGAGGAAGTTTACTAAATTGAAAAAATTGGATATATTTATTAGAATTGAACTGAACTGAAAAATATAATAATATTTACCTTAAAGAACTGGAAAACATTCCTCAGTAAAAACTGAACTAGAAAAAATAAAAAATACTGAACTAGACTGAAAAATATAAATATAGTGAATTGAATTGAAAAAATATAAAAAAATTTATACTGAATCGAAAAAATATAAGTATAAAAAACTGAATTAAAAATACAAATATAATAAACTGAACTGCTTATCTGGTGAGAAAGTAAAAAAAAAATTTACTATAACCCACCTATAGCAATACCCCACACCACCGGTTGTCCCAACCGGTGGTTACATGTAATGCTCCCCCATATTTGACCATGTTGTTCATTGGCCTTCATACATCACCAAAACCATCAGAGTATGTGTCGAACAGTAAGTATTGTTATCACTCTTAATAATTTTCTACTTACCATAAGAATTTGGAACAACTGGGGTTTTAGGGCACAACCTCACCGTGAGTGCGCCATCGATCACTGATTAGAGCTCTATTTATGAGAGATTTTTTTAACATTTCATCATTTGGAAAGAATGCTAGATATGCTAGGTATGGAACGCGACGTGATTATTAGACATGCGATTCTAATAACCGGATTTGATGATAACGAAAATGATGAGATTATCTACAGTGCTCAAAATACTGCAGGTGAAGAATTTGGTTTTCTAGAATTTTTAAAAATCTTTGCGGAATCCATTGTCGAGGATGGATACATCACTGGGGGAGTACAAATTAGAGAGGTTGAAGATAGATGGGACACTGATAAAGATCTCTGTTAAATCTGTTAGTTGGAGATATCTGTTCTATGAGAATGATTGTTTCACATGGTTGCGAGCTTCTGTTTTGCTACATTAATGTCATTGTTGGATGAATTTATGATCTTCCTTTGTCTTATTCTGGTTGTAAGAATTATGAATCTGCTTTTGGAATTTTGCTGCTCATTCAACAGCCAGTTCTGTACTATTGGAAAGGTCTATGCACTAATATTTCTTTCCCTCACATTAATTAATTTCTGAGACAGCCTTTAATAAAATATTTTAATGTATAAAAAATCTTGTTCACCACCCCTTAATAATAAGGGTGGAATCTGAAAATTGACACCGTAAGAAACACATGTTTCATCGAATTGGCTAATTGGGGTAAATTGCTCAGCCGTTGTGAGCCAACCCTCCAGGTGGGCTCCACAATCGATACTGCTTTGATTCCTCTCGTGAATTCACCACCACAAAAGCCCAATAAGTTTACTTTTCCAACCTCTGGGTCAAGGGAACGGCCCTGACTTTTCGTGAGGCAAGAAATGCTCCTCATGTTTGAACTCACACTCCACTTTTTTTTGCAATGGGCCGTCGGTATGGTCATAGATCGGTTTTGTCAGGATTGGGCCAACATAGCAAGGATATTTTGGTCTTTCCACTATCAATCCAGATGATTGAAACCGTGCACATCAGATCGGTGAGATTCAGTTGCAGTCAACGGCCGGAGAATCTTTTCTGTTAGAAATTGTTGTTAAATAGCATCTTAGTTAGTTAGATTAGGCATGTTTTTCCTGATTGTAACTTGCTATTGCAAGATTCTTCCAACCTCCCTTTCTGTAAATTTCCAACCTCCATTTCTGTGATTTTCTGTAACTAAACAAGCTCCGGCGAGCTTGATTTTCCGGTATTATCCTTTGTTGCAAGTCGGTTCACGACATTTGGTATCAGAGCACGGCTTTCCACCGACCAATACCATGGGTGAGACGCGACTACGCGCTTTTGAAGCTCAAATGGATGGCCGATTCAATGAGCTAGCTCAGAAATTGAGCGATGATCTCTACAGTGCCATTGACACTAAATTTGCTTCAATAGGACGCGATTTGGAGAAGAAAACTGGTGAGCAGATCCAAAAGGTGATGGATCAGCAATCAGAGAAGATTTCACTCAAGATTACAGCTGATTTGAAGGAGTTGTTGGCAGCAACATCTGTTGGAGGAGCAGGGAGGCCAAATGCTCTTCTACGATCACCGGAGATTACAGTGGAGCCGACAAATGCTCTACTTCGACCACCGGAGAACACAGCGGATTCATCTAGACTCATTGAGCGCAGGAATGAGGCAGATCTGAATGCACTAGGTCATCAAGATGGACGAGTACCAGGGGGATTCCATGCTAAGATCGATTTGCCCCATTTTGCGAGTGGTGATCCAAAGGAATGGCTTAGACGCTGCAACAAATTCTTCACTTATCATAGGATTTCAGAAGACAGGAAGGTTGCTACTGCAGAACTGTTCTTGGAAGGAAGAGCTGAAATCTGGTTTCAGAATGAGAAGCTAACAAGAACTAGTTGGAGCTGGACTGAATTTCATCATGTTGTCTTGGAACGCTTCACAGAGGAGAGCTGGATGAATTTGAAGCTTTCAACAAATTATATCAGAAAGGAACAGTCAAGGAATATTTGGAAGCTTTTGAAGATCTCAAATCTCTAGTAATGGGTAAGGTTCCTAGACTGCCTGAATCTTATTACATTTCAAGCTTTATCAGTGGTTTAAAGGATGATTTGAAGCCTGCTATTAAGATGTTTTCTCCTAATTCACTAAAAGCTACTGTTCAACTGGCAATATTGCAAGAAAAGAATCTTGATATGATAAGTAAAAGGTCTAAGTCTGTGAATATTCCTAGTCAGAATTATACTAGCCAACCTAGATCAATGGGGCCATATAATTCAATGATATATCCTAAACCTAACCAGGATAGAGGAAGTTGGAAGGGGCAGTTGGATAGGAGTGATAAACACAGTAACTTTGGTAACAGCGGGAGTGGAAATTCTGGCCAAATGGGAGGTTACAGGAGGATTTCACCACAAGAAATTCAATATAGAAGAGAGAATGGATTGTGTTTTAAATATGGGGATAAATTTGGTCCTGGTCATACTTGTAAGTTTCAGCAAGTCAAAATGATTAGAGGATTTGAAGAAGAGGAAGATGAGTCTGGTGAAGTGGTGGTAGTGGAAACTCAGGAGAATACTGTGTTGTTGGAAGAGGTTGAGAAGTTTACTTTAAAGTCTATTGGTAGAGGTAATTGCAGAAAAAGAACCATTACTGTTCATGGCTGGATAGGAAATAGGAGGTTTTCTATACTCTTTGACACTGGTAGTGATGAAAGCTTTATTAATGCTGAATTTGTCAAGTACATGGAGTTGCCAACACTGTATACTACTCCATTTGTTGTGAAAGTTGCTGATGGTGCCAAGGTGAAGGGAAATAGTTTATGTCCTCAAGTTAGGTGGGAAGTACAAAGGCATCATTTCAGATATGATTTGAGGGTTCTGAAAATGGGAGGAATAGAGATGATTCTGGGAAATGATTTCATGGCCATGTACAGCCCCATTATTTTTTACTTCAGCTATAATTGCATATTATTGCATGATGAGGAAGGAGGATGGACTTTCTATGGAGATCCAGATGAGGCAGTGCTGCAATTGGTAAAGGGACAAGAGGCAAGAATGCTATCTGAGCATAAGAAAAGAAGGATGTGTCAGTTAAATGTTCTGAAAACTGAGGAATTAGAGGAAGAAGTTGACAGTAGTCTATGTGTGATGGCTAAGAGGAGCAGAAGGTTGGAGCAGTCAGAAGAAGGAACTTCATCAACATTCTCTGAAATCAGCAAGCTGGATCTGCCAGAAGAACTCCATCATCTTCTGACCAGGTATGAAAACATATTTGATATCCCTAAATCTCGTCCACCTCAGAGAGATATTGATCATCAAATTGTTTTGAAACCAGATGCTGAAGCTATCAAGATGAGGCCATACAGGTGCCCCCATGCTCATAAGTCAGAAATTGAAAAACAAGTTTCTGAAATGTTGCAGAATAAAATCATAAGGCCAAGCACCAGCCCTTTTTCTTCACCTGTGCTACTTGTCAAGAAGAAGGACAACTCATGGAGGCTTTGTATAGATTACAGAAGATTAAATGACAGTACAATAAAAGACAAGTATCCTATTCCCATCATTGATGAGTTATTGGATGAGTTGCATGGAGCTACCATTTTCACAAAGCTGGATCTCAGAGCTGGATACCACCAAATAAGAGTGAAAGCAGAAGACATTCCCAAAACAGCTTTTCAAACCCATTCTGGACACTATGAATTTTTAGTAATGCCATTTGGGCTTACTAATGCCCCTGCTACCTTCCAGGCTTTAATGAACCAAGTGTTTAGGAATCAGCTTAGGAAATTTGTACTTGTATTCTTTGATGACATTCTGGTTTACAGTAAAAAAAATTCTGAACATGTGAAGCATCTTAGTACTGTTTTGGAATTACTGTCACAGCACCAGCTATTTGCTAAGCTGTCTAAATGTGAGATTGCTAAACCAAAGGTAGAATATTTGGGACACATAATATCTGGGACTGGGGTAGAAATGGACCAGAGAAAAGTGCAATGTGTCAAAGATTGGCCAAGTCCTAAAAATTTGAAAGAACTGAGAGGATTCCTTGGTTTGGCTGGGTACTACAGGAGGTTTATAGAGGGATTTGGAACTATTTGTAGGCCTCTGCATGATTTATTAAAAAAAGATGCTTTTGAATGGCAAGATAGTGCAGAAAATGCTTTCTTGGCACTGAAACAGGCTATCACTACAGCACCAGTGCTGAAAATGCCTGAGTTTGATAAAGCTTTTATCATAGAGACCGATGCCAGTGGAGTAGGAATGGGGGCAGTCTTGATGCAAAATCATCAGCCTATTGCTTTTATAAGCAAAGCTTTTTGTCAAAGAAATAAGGGCCTCTCTACATATGAGAAAGAACTGTTGGCTGTAATTTTTGCCATTGACAAGTGGAAGCATTATTTGATTGAGAGTCATTTCATTATAAGGACAGACCATCAGTCCTTGAGATTTTTAAGTGAGCAGAAATTACACCATGCCCTACAGCACAAGTTGACCACAAAATTACTGGGACTCAACTTTGAAATACAATATAAGAAGGGAGTGGACAATAAGGCTGCAGACACTTTATCAAGGAATCCAAGGCATGATGAACAGATGGAGGTCAGTGATTCAACCATGAAGATAAAAGCTATTACTTCTTTACAGCCAATGTGGATGTTACAGTTGGAAAGTAGCTATGAAGATGACCCTCTATCTCAGGAAATAATAGCCAGAGTTACAATGTCCAACCATACTGATCCAGACTACACTTATGTACATGGAATATTGAAGAAAGGCCTAAAAATTTATGTAGGGGCCTCAGGACAGATCAGAAAGCTTATACTCAACACCATGCATGCTTCATCTTTGGGAGGGCATTCTGGCCAGACTGCTACATTAAAAAGAATACTTACTATATTTTTCTGGCCTGACATCAAACAGGAGGTCATTCAATTCATACAGCACTGTGAAATCTGCCAGAAAAATAAGTCAGAACATTGTCATCCTCCAGGTTTGCTACAGCCTCTTCCTATACCTTCTCAAGCCTGGAAACATATATCTATGGATTTTATTGAAAAGCTACCTGGTTCCAAAACTGGATTTGATACTGTGCTAGTGGTCATTGATAGAATGACAAAGTATGGTCATTTTCTGGCCTTAAAACACCCTTTTTCTGCTCAGACTGTGGCTGACAAGTTTTTTCCTGAGATTTTTAGATTAAATGGTCTACCTGACTCAATTTTATCTGACAGAGACAAAATCTTTCTGAGTCATTTCTGGAAGGAATTATTTGGAAAATTGGGAGTCTCATTGAATTACAGTTCATCCTATCACCCTGAATCTGATGGCCAGACAGAGAGATTAAACCAAGTCTTGGAAACATACTTAAGATGTTTTTGTGGTGATAAACCAGATACATGGTCTGAATGGTTGAGTGCTGCTGAATGGTGGTATAATACCTCCCATCATTCTAGTTTAGGGATGACACCTTATGAAGCACTTTATGGTGTTACGCCTTTGGCTCTTCCTTTAGGTGTATTAACAGATTCTATTTTTCCTGCTGTGGTGGATATTGCTACTCAGAGAAATAAAGTGCACACTTTACTCCAAGCTCATCTCAACAAAGCACAAGGCAGAATGAAGACATTTGATGATCTGAAGAGAACAGAAAGGGAGTTTGTGGTGGGAGATTGGGTCTATTTGAGATTGCAGAAGTATAGACAAAATTCTCTCAGAGATCAACCACATATGAAGCTTTCTCCTAAGTATTTTGGCCCTTTTCTGATCATACAAAAGATTGGATCAGTGGCCTATAAATTACAGCTTCCTTCTCATGCTAAACTTCATCCTGTTTTCCATGTGTCACTGCTCAAAAAACATGTTGGACCTCCTCCTTTGTCACCTGCTATTTTGCCACCTATGGATATGGATGCTTCTGAAGTGGTGCAGCCAAGAAGTGTGTTACAACGCAGATTCATAATTCAAGATAATGTCCAGACTGTTCAATGGTTAGTAGAGTGGTATAACTTACCACCTGAAGATGCTTCTTGGGAAGATTGCAGTGCCATACAGCTCCAATTTCCTGAGTTCAAAGCTTAGCTAACTTGCACATTTCCTCATTTCCATGCTACACTGGTACACTCAGTTCCAGTCTTCATTGTTTTGCTTTTATGGCTTGAGGACAAGCTCATTTTCAAGGGGTGGGGAATGTCAGGATTGGGCCAACATAGCAAGGATATTTTGGTCTTTCCACTATCAATCCAGATGATTGAAACCGTGCACATCAGATCGGTGAGATTCATTGCAGTCAACGGCCGGAGAATCTTTTCTGTTAGAAATTGTTGTTAAATAGCATCTTAGTTGGTTAGATTAGGCATGTTTTTCCTGATTGTAACTTGCTATTGCAAGATTCTTCCAACCTCCCTTTCTGTAAATTTCCAACCTCCATTTCTGTGATTTTCTGTAACTAAACAAGCTCCGGCGAGCTTGATTTTCCGGTATTATCCTTTGTTGCAAGTCGGTTCACGACAGGTTTTAGGAAAGGCTCCATATCTCTCGCTTAAAAGAGGGAGAAAAATAGGGTTAGCCTATATTTAAGGTAGTCATGACAGACAACTAGGCTTGATTAGGCAACGACGTGTCGTCTAGGCACTAGTGACTGTAATTGAAAATTACTTCAACACAAAACAATGTCACCTAGCACCTGGACAATCCATAAAAATCTCGTAATAGATTATTTAGAAATTATCCCAGTATAAATTTTTTTAAAAAAAACTACCATTGATTCTTGAAGAGTATAGGCATCTTCATTAAATTAAAAATCTCTAGAAAGAAAAAAAGACATATAATTCAACCAAGGTGAATATGTGTGGGAGTACATTAATCATCTAACGTACTCGTGAGTCATGATGTCTCTAACCTAAACTCGATAGAGCCAAAAGACCAGTTTAACAAAATAATCTGACTAACTTAAACAAGCCAAACCAAGATGGAGTCTACAAATCAGATATAAGCTAAAGTAGGATGTGTGAACAATCTTGAATTGAATTTCTCATATATCATTTTAAGATACTATATTGTAAACCAGTCAAATTTACCAAAGACAGATCATCAGTAAAATCACATTTGAAAATGACATCATAGTCTGTGTTTAACTAACAACAAATCCCAATTTAAGAACATACCTGATTTTATATATATATATATATATATATATATATATATATATATATATTGGGTAATAACTCAAATGAGCCCCCAATAAAATCCCACCATTTCCCCCCTCCTCTGAGAGCCAGGACCTCTAGATAAATCTATTAGTATCTTACCACTAGAGTTATTCTCAACTCCCAGAACATACCTGATTTAAAGAGTGAAATACATTCTATGAATATAAATAAGAATGTAATCGTTTCATATGACCCAAAAAGTTCGAAATATTATTTGTGACCCCTTAAAAACAGTGTTGTTTTTATGACCCTAAAAACAATAATTTGTGTGTTTGTGGCCCTCTGACCATTTTCTGTTGTACCATTGTATTCCTCAAGTTAAGTGAGGCGAAATTGTATGGGCAAAATAGTCATAATGACATCAACACCACTTATAACATCACTTACCGCTGAATCTGAATGGTTCAGCGCTTATTTGAATTCAGCGTGTTTGATAATGCCAAATCTGCACGTCTGAGCGAATAAGCAGGAATTAGTGCACTTGAAATTCAAGTACAAATTGTACGCCTCCAATAAATGATTTCCAAATCACTTATGTCTGAACCTTATTGACATTACACGCAGGAAGGATAATATATTTATTTCTTTAAATCACATGTCAAAAATGTTTGCATTGGAAATATATCTATAACCATTTTTATTATTGATTTATAATTTTCTTTATATTTATTTATTTCTAATTAGTCTTGACATAGACCGTCTATATTATAACTATAATATAGACCGGACCTAGTTACAAAGAAAATTAGGAAGAAAGGATGAAATTATAAATAATATTGGGAAGGAGGTCCTTATATTGCAATTTTCAAAAATTATTTCTATTTATTATTTCAGGCGCTTTACACGCGCCCGTCAAAGATACCTGCTTGTTTTGTATTACTCGGGCGCCTGGGCACAATGCAAATTGCCATGAACAAACTGGTGGGGCCATCAATAATCGTCATCTCCTTCAATTGGAGCTGTTGTGATTGTCACCATAACATTACCTGCAAGACCTTTTGTAAAGCAACAGTTTTCTAAACAAACACACCTGTTTCTAACCTAAAGACGTCAGATTTCAACCAGTAGACTCTTTCTTCTCAGTTTTAATAAAAGAGTTTTAATTCAAGAAACAAAAGTCATCAGTTTTTAAACTAAACACTTCAGCATTCATATTTTTAAGCATGCTAGTTTCTATTCAAAACAACTCATTTTTCACTAGTTGTAAATACAACAGTTTTCAAAACAAACACAAATGTTTCTAACCTAAAGACATCAGATTACAACCAGTAGACTCTTTCTTCTCAATTTTAACAAAAGAGTTTTAACACAAGAAACAAAAGTCATCGGTTTTAAACTAAACACTTTAGCATTCCTATTTTTAAACATGCTAGTTTCTATTCTAAACAACCCATTTTTCACTAGTTGTAAATACAACAGTTTTCTAAACAAACACACCTGTTTCTAACCTAAAGACATCAGATTTCAACCAGTAGACTCTTTCTTCTCAGTTTTAACAAAAGAGTTTTAATACAAGAAACAAAAGTTATCAGTTTTTAAACTAAACACTTTATCATACATATTTTTAAATATGCTAGTTTCTATTCTAAACAACCTATTTTTCACTAGTTATAAATACAACAGTTTTCTAAACAAACACACTTGTTTCTAACCTAAAGACATCAGATTTCAACCATCGTAAACACATCAACCTAAACAACCACCTTTTCATAAACATGCATTGAAAAAGTTTTTCCTTTTCCAATTAGCGAGGATTCGATGCATCAGATTAATATTGTATACATCGAAACTGATCGAAACTAAATTCAATCGGGAACTCACCTTGTTTTGGATCTCCATGCCCCTAGTTTACAGTTTAATTTAGCTTTTTGCCTCAAATTCAAATCCATGCCCCTGGCAGAATCGATCGCGTTTTGATCCGTGAAATCAACTCAATCGAATGCGTTTTGATCTCTCCTTTTGCGTTTCTATGATTTGGGAGAAAATTGAAGGGTGTGTGGATTTGGGGGAAAGTTGGAGATTCTGGGTTTCTGTGTTGTTTCTGCTTTTGGCGTCTATATATATATGGTGCGTGAACATCACTTGTGGGCCTGTTATAACCCGGTTCCTACCCGGATTTCGGCCCGCGAGAATTTACTCATTTTGCTATATTTTGCAGTGTAGTCCCTGGTCTATATTATAGCCATAATATAGACGGTCACTCCAGAGACCAACTCATTTATTTTAGCTAACTATTTAAATATTAATATAAAAATTAATATTATAAAATAATATAATTGAAATATATTTCATGATTAAAATCGAGTATAATAGAAAATTTTAAAATGATATCAAATTTTAAATCCCACATAACTCTTTATATATCTTTATATATATATATATATATATATATATATATATATATATATATATAAAGGAATGGATAGTTTATATGCAATAACTTTATGCTATCATATTTATTATTAATTTGAAATATATTTTATTCATAACATATTTGTTTAATCTTTCTATTGCAGATTATAATAATTTGATGTTTTTATTTTATTATTAATTAAGATATTACTTATTTTGCTAGGTAAATTATTTTCTTATTTTCAATTCATCATATAAAGTTAATGTTTCACAAATATGATTATAAAAAATGTAAATTATAATCATAATTGAAAATATTATTTTGTTTATATATTTTTTCTATTTTAATTTAGTTAAACATTTTTAATTTAAACTTGAATTTCAGTGTTCAAACACTATATCTAACTTTATCAAACAGTCATATCACTTAAGTTAACCATTCAACACTTAATGGTTCAGACTTCAAATTTCAGACTTCAGATTTCAGACTTCAATTTTAGCAAACAGAGCCTAAAATCCCTAAATCCGAACTGCTTCCGCCACGTCTAAAATCCATCTCGCCATTATCGTCTAAAATTCCACCACCACACCTGGCCATCGACATCCCCAAAGTTCGCCGATGCACCCGACGCTTGCTTCACCACCACGATCGCCACCACCCTCCTCAACATTTCGCGGTTGTCGACGATGCGTCGATTTAGATTTGGTCAGCTGAAGTGTGCAGCGTCCGCGGTTAGGAATTATTTATTGAATTTGTCTTATAAGTATATAAAATGAATGGATTTTGATCATAAATTATTTGGAACGGTTTTGAATTGGATGCGTCGTTGAATTTCTAATAATTTCAATCACAAATTTGGATTAGGATTCCGATCAGGAGTGGGGACGTGGGGTTGATTGGTTTTGGGTCGAAATTGTCTACAGTGCTGCTGCTTGTGGGTAAGTTGGTTGTTCCGAGCAACAGGACGATGAGCTCGGTACAAATATATAAGGGTGTGTTTGGTTCGCAAGATTTTTGAGAGTCTGGATTTTGTTTTGGGGTGTTGAGAGTTTGTGTTTTTGTTTGGGATTTTGAGAGTCTGGTTTTGCAAAATCCTTATTTGGTTGGGTTGAGTTTGTGAGTATAGAACAAAATCTTTGATTGGTTTTTAAGATTTTGCAAGTCTGGATTTTGAAAAACTTGATGAACCAAACAAGATTTTTGATAGTCCAAGTTTTGCAAAAACTTGTCCAACCAAACACACCCTAAATCATTTCTTTTTCCTTCTCTCGTTAAAAGGTATGATTTGATATGGATTTTTCTTTTCCTCGTCGCATAACGTTTTTGGGTGTCGAAGTGGAGGTCAAAGCAAGAAGGAGAGATTTGATTTCAAATTTTTGTGCACGGAAAATTTGGTCGGGTTTCTGGAATTGGGTGGCAGGCGGATTTGTCCTGGAGTGGTGGTGAACAAAGGAGCTGGGTGGAGAAGAAAATGGATGCTGAAATTACATTTTTACCTATGTACTAAGTTTACATAATTTAAAAGCGGTATAAGTTTCATAATTTAAAAGTGGGATGTAACTTTTGTATAATTTCTAAAAAGTACGGTAATTTATCACCCTATATTTATGTAATTTAAATATGGGAAGGGATCAAGAGACTCCCTTATTTTTACTCCAATTTTCACTCCAAATCCTACCTTTGAATTAGATTTAATTTAGTGATCATAATTAAATATATTTTTAACCAATAACTTTTAATTAACTTCATTCCCAAAATTACTTTTCTTTATTTTAATCTCCATCTCCTCCGCATCATCTTGAGGTTATTCACAAAAGTCAATTTCCATAACCACGGTACCTTATACCTTCATCTTGAGGTTATCTCAAAAATTCATAAAAATCAAATCTTGATTCATTAATTTCATTCTCTGATCATAAAAATCAGACCTTGATTCATAAAAATTAGACCTTGATTCATAAAAATTAGACCTTTATATGTATATGGCAATCTCGCCGGAATATTTCCAGCCCAAAAAGTGCCGCCCTTCCCAGCAGAGCCTTCTCCACTCTCTGCTAATAATCTTCAGAGCATATGTATATGGGGATGGATCAAGAGGCTTCATAAAATTCAGACTTTGATCATGAAGTTCATACTCTGATCTTGAAGTTGGTGCTAACCTTGAACCGGCTGATGATTCCGACGACGTCGTATCAGCATCATGAAGCAGTTCTACCCCTTGCCTTAGGAGCTGCTGCCTATCATCATTATTCATCATCATCATCGACTCTGCCTCCCGATTCTGCTGCTACCGATGATGCTTCTTATTCATCATCATAATGTTAACAGATCACAAGACCATATATCAACTGGAGATCATGAGGATCAGAATCAAAATCAGAGTAGCAATTGGGGCATGATTAATGACGTTGATTCCTCCAAAGGGTTAGGGTTCGAGTTGGAGCAGCAGGACACCATCAACAATAATCCATCTAATTCTCATCACATCAATCAAAGCAGCGAGATGTATACCAGCTAATTTATTGATTTGTATGTGATTATTCAAACAAACAACCGCTTCAGAAGATAATAGTATTAGGAATTTATGATCGGGTTTAATTCATAAAAAACAAGAAAAGTAATTTTGGGAATGAATTTAATTAAAATTAATTGGCTAAAAATAGATTTAATTGTGACCACTAGATTAAATCTAATCGAAAGGGTAGGATTTGGAGTGAAAGTTGGAGTAAAAATAAGGGAGTCTCTTGATCCCTTCCCTTTAAATATTGGTTTAAAGACATGTATAACCTAGTCTAAATTTTATTATAAATTTAGTCCAGTTTTGTGGACTCTAACTTGAGTAAAATTTAATTCAGTTCTGACTAATACTTTTAATATTTGTTGAATTTCAATTTAGTTCTCACTAAAAGAATTCAATTCAGTTCAATTTTGCTAAATTCCACGAAGTTCATTTAATTAAAATGTTGGTGAACTTAAATCAAATTTAGTGTTTCATCCCAATTTTAATGATTCAGTTCAGTTTTATTAAGTTTAAATTATTTTGATTTACATTCACGTAAAGAATATTTTAATTTTTTAAACTGAATTTCAAAAAACTTAATGAAACTAAACTAAGTTAAAATTATACAAAAATAATTTTAATTTATTTCAACTTCATATAATTTAATGAAATTGAACTTAATTGAATTTAATCTAATATATTTAGATGTTGAAAATAATCTTAATTGAATTGGAGTAAGTTAGTGAGTTTAAACTAAACTGAATTTAATAGAATTGAATATGAATAAACTGAATTATAACTACAAAATAGGGGTATACATGTCTTTAAACCAATATTTAAATTAGATGAATATATTCTAATAAATTATCACCCTTTTTAGAAATTATGTACAAGTTACACCCCACTTTCAAATTATGAAACTTATACAGCACTTAATCAAAAAAAAGTCATATATATATATATATATATATATATGAGACATGAACCATTTATTGCTATCTATTTGAGCTCTATTCAAAATATTCCAATATTATAATTTGGGTTTGGATTTGTTTTGCCTAAAAATCAATCAATACCTTTACTTACTCGAGGGAGTACTATCACCCAAATTACATGTTTCCTTAAAAAAATTGTGATAGGATCACACTAAATTATTCCTTTATAGATCAATGAGAAAGTACTATGCTGCTCAAAATATACTCATTTTAACTGTTTCATCCCCGTTGCTGAAGTAAAAAACAAAACTTTTAAAGGAAAAAAAATGCAAAGCATCCCTTTTTAGTGTTTAGGACAATTTTCCAGACTTTTAATCCGACTCAACAACAACTAACCAGGACAGGAGAAGAGTCAACCAAAGCAAGCAACCACCGTTTGTATTTCTGCTCATATCGGCCGTATTAGACTCTTATTTTAGTCATCTAATGGTCCATACAACTAGTTGATTAGAGGAAGGATCCGGGCTAAGCAAACGCCTTCTCTTTCCGGCTGTTTCAGGTACGAGATCATCAGCTCCCTAACTCAAAACTACATAAAGATGCGTTTTTTACCAGTTTTATTTGGTGATTTTGAACCCATCTTTATGTTTTTGGTGGGAATCTCTTTTTAGGATTGGATTTTGGGTGTAATTCTGTGACTTTCTGAATTTTGATGTTCTCTTTTCCCTTGAATGATGATCATGGTAGGAATTGCTGTATTGGTGTTATTTTGTTAGTGTGACTATGATTGCAAGAATTCGAAATAAGCTAATTAGTTCCGTTTAAAGCTACCTTTTTTATTAGATTTTAAGTTTATACTTTTCTCATCATTTTGATCACTCATATATGTTGGAATTGTATTGAATCTTAATCCTAATCTGGTTTTGAATTATAAATAAGGTATACGATTAGGTAGTCCTATTCTGTGTCTGTTTAGGATTATGTTGTTTAGAGGTCTATATACTGACCCCAAGCAGTATTCTTTGTATTGATCCTGAATTTGACATTCATTCTTACGGTATCAGGTGTAGCTGAATTCTTCAAAGACAATTTTATTCGCAATGGATCACAGTGAGTACCTTCAATTTAAATTGCTATTTTAAACTATTTAAAGTATTTTGAAATCAAAGTGTATTAGATTTTCTTGTGTTGTGGACCTTGTGAGGATGTCGAGTTAAGAAGCTTAGTTGGTTTGAGCCTGACACTCTTGTTGGGAATTGGGCGTGAAAATGGAACTTTTTCTTATCTCACACAGTCTTCGTCATAGTTTCACAATAAATTCTGTAGTAGTAAACTTGAATAACCAGTGATGTAATTGTGTAATGCATTAGATGCTACAAGTTATAGGGTCTAAAGTGGTATAAAGGGTTAACAAGTGCTCCTTAATAATATTGTCCAGAGTGTTTTTCTTTTCTTTTTTTGTCTTTTCAGCTAATGAGGTTTGCCTAGCTGAATTTTGATAGCCTGGCTCCTGCTAGATTTAAAATTAATAATGATGATGGAACTGATGTAGTTGTGAATACCAGTTTATGACAGTGTGTTGGGATTGTTTTGTTGTTACAGGTATTAATATTGAGGAAGGCGGTGGAAAAAATGCGGTTGAATTGGTGAGATCAGGTTCTGATAAGCATCTTGACCTCTTAAGACCATCTTCTCGATATTATTCAATATTTAAAGGTATTTCTCAAGTTTAGATGTTGTGTAGCATTATGATACTATCCATAACTTTATTCACCAAGTAATCAACAATCTTATCATTATATCTAAAATGTAGTACAATAAAAATTAGTTGTTGTTGCTGGTTGTGCACTTTTGGGTGCTTATGATTAAGGATGCTAGTACTGTCTGATTCATCGAAGTATTATCTGATAATAGGACAAATGGCAGATGCATCTGACCGTGAAAAGGGAAAGTATACTCTGATCAAAGACGCTGATGACTTCCAGCCAGGGATGTTTGACAAGCCCTTACCTTGCTTTGGCTGTGGAGTTGGATGGTTTTCGTAAGTTCCCTATATATTGCTAGATTTGGTCAAATACGCGTGCATCAATAACTGATCTGATATTCCTCTCTTTTAGCTTTCTATTGGGATTTGTGTGCCCGCTTATGTGGTACTATGCCACTATCCTTTATTTTGGAAATTACTACAAGAGGGATCCCAGGGAACGAGCTGGCCTTGCTGCTTCTGCCATTGCAGTAAGTAATCCTCCTAATATTCACGACTTTCACCAATTTCTGAAACATTTTATGTATTCTGGTGCTAATATTGTGGTTTCTGTTGCAGGCATTAGGCTGTTCTGTTGTGCTGCTTGTCGTGCTTCTTATTTTGTACATTTAACCCCCTCCTTTACGGTTTCATGGCACCATTTTCATGACGGATGTGTGGTGTTCTGGAGACTGTATATGTGTTACTAAAGCCCAGCGCATATTTTATGTAGATATCAATTTCACAGAATTGTATTTCAGTCCTTCCAAATTAAAGGATGAGAGAGAAAAAGGCTCTATATATAAGTCGAGGAAATAATAGAAGGCATATTGTGTTCAGATTGTTGTGTAGGAATAACTGTAATTTCTTGACAGAAGTATGAAAGTTCAATTGTATTTATACTTGCAATTTTATTGATTGTGTTGGAGAATTGCTTTTATATGCCACAGCATTATTTCTAAGTGTTAGGTGCACATGACTTGAGCTGTAGCAAGAACAATTGAATGTTAATCAACATGAACTGATAAAAGAGCAATCCTTAAAAGCATCTTAGATGATAAAAATTTTGGTGCCAAAGGAACAACTAGAAGTTTGACAACAAGGTTACACATGCCAACAATGTCATCACCCTCTCCAATATAGATTTAATTTCTATGCTGAATAGTTGATACAAAATTAGAGCCTCGAGACTCAAAAATTCCATATATGCACCAGAAACAGCACACTCTTGGGTACTTTTTGATGCTTAAGCTTGAAAGGATGTGGTGCATCACTCATTTTTCACAGCTAACCGGACATATTTGCCATCAATAACAAATCTCGAGCTTGCACAGATCTGCAGAGTATGAAGGATCACCAATTAGATACAGATCATGACGAAATTTTGTGTTTCATAATAAGAAAGACCATATATACAGTTTTCTTTGGCATGAATTACCTTTTGTTCAAGAATTTCAGGAACTTTGCTCTCATCAATGGTGTAGATAGATTCCTTCAGAGACTTCACAACAAGCTTGATCAGCTTCTTCAATTTCAAGCTACCATCTGAGTTCTGTTCAAAGTGACACAGCAAGTGAGAAGAGAATACAAAGAAGTCACCAACCACCAACAAAGCCGCCACAAGAAACTTACAGATTTCAGGGATGATGAAATAAGCTTTTTCCACTTAATATTTTTCTTCTTATCTTCCTTTTCTGAGTCGCTATCCCCTTCTTTGGCACCATCAGATACATTCCCTTTAACTTTCTTCTTTGAGTGCTGTTTATCTTCTACCTGAATAACTTCACCGTTGCCTGACTCAGTAGTGGTATCAACTCCAGTCGCCTTTCTTTTTTTAGTACCATTTTCTGCCTGTTTAGTGGCAACATCAGAAGTCTTCTCCTCTTTTTGTTTGTCTATGGATTCAGGAGTCTCATTCTTTGCATCATTGGCATTTGAAGGGGTCACTTCTGCCTGTTGGGGCTGCTGCTTAAAATGATACGCCTTTGCTTTTGCAATGTGCTTTTTACCCTCTGCATGGGCAAACAGGGTTTGCTGACTAGTAACTGTTGTATTACATAGACTGCAGAATATCAGCATTGACCATACAAATAGTCAGTACTCAGGCCAACTCAGAGACAATTTAACATCAATTTCGACAGCATATAATGTGAAGCAGGACAACACTAAACACAAGACGAGTAGACAAAACACGCGGATACTTAATACCACAGAACTTCAGCAAGTATTAAAAGCAGTAAAACAAACGTCGGGTATTTCAGAATTTCCATGAAAATTGAGAAAGAAAAGAATCTCTGTATATAGAGCATACATTATTTACAACTGCAAGATTATTTTCCGGCCACTCATCACTATAAAATCAAGCATACAGTACTTCTCACTTCAAACATATATCACAATACATACATAGAGTTTAACTACTCAATGATTGAAAGAAGCATGTACATATAAGAAATCCAAGTGACATAATCACTATCTATTGAGAAGTAACTCTAAGCTCATCACATTATTCATTGCTAACTAAATCATGTTTAAACCTGAATTTACAATTTCATCTCATCACGAACACACATGGTAGAAGAATAAACCTCAAGAATGGCTTACCTGCAAGACCAAGGAGCTCGTTGGGACAATCCAACGTGCAAGTCAATATCTGGTTTCGGCTTCGAACCACTGTTCCCCTTACCACTGGAGATCGTCTTCCCTAAACCCTTGGGACCATACTTTTCCTGGAACAAGAAGTACAATAAACTATTTCAACCACTAGACTAAGCCCTTGTCTTCAGGACTTTGGCCACAGATCCAATTCAGTTCAATTTTTCATGAATCAACCAATTCAAAATTACAAATTTAAGAAAATCAATCAAAACACAATGACTAAAAAAACAGCTGATACCATTTCTGTGATGCATTGAGTGTGACCTTCGACATCATTTCGACCGAAAACTTGGCCGCAATCGATACATGACAGCTGCAGAGTGTAATCAAGAACAATAATCTGAGAAAACGGAGTAGAATATGCACATAAATGAGGGGCGGGGAAAAGAAGAGAAAAGAGATACCTTGCTGGCATAGCACTGCCTGAAGTGGTTGGGGAGCTTGGGTTTCTTCAAGTTTTCTCCGCAGTCTTCGCACTGAAACCACACCATCTCTGCGCGTGGAAGAGCTCTGGGGACAAAATTGATGTCTAGTTTTGGGGGTTTAAGATTAGGGTTTTTGGGAAACGACTGAATGCAAGCCCAGACTGTTGGTTTTATATATGTAGCGGGCTTGAAGCCCAAGGGGATGTAATGAATATCAATTAAAACCAAAAATCAATCGGAAAATGAGCTAAGAACAATAGCTATCACATTACATGAATAAGAGAGAGAATATGAGTTTTCTGTAGCTAGCTAATCTCTAACCAACTAACTACTAACAGAATTCATAATTGGCTAACTGAAATGATTCCCTTCTCCCTCCCTTTTATCCTTGCCGATCCCAGCAACCACCTTCTTTAACCAACTCCTGCTGCTTCCTTCTGGTCAATGGTCTTTGACCAGTAAAAGTGAAATGACCTTTTTACCCCTGGTGCCAAGCTTCATGACAGGGGAGCCTTTGTGTTTAATTTTGGATATTCCAGTACTTTTCTTACTATACATCATTCGTCCTACCCAACTCTTCATTCTTTACTGTTTGACATTATTCATTATCGAATTTTGATTAAATATTTGATTGTGTATGATAAATCCATGGCTTGTGCACGTGGACTTCGATCAGACCATGTTTATGGACCGAAAGATATGAACTCGGTATACACGGATCACAGATGGTGGGTTTAAGGGTCCGCCGATCTAGCCTGAATATGGCTTATGTTTATTTCGAGTTGAATATATGGAATACGCTTCCTTGAATTATGAGAGTACAACTTTTATTACCATAAGTGGTATAATCATACTTGAATATAAAACCCTGTTAATTTAAGAATTATGGTACTATAAATAAAGGTCTGGTAAACCAAACTCTTGTGCTTATTGATTCATAAAACGGTTACTAACTACAGTATCAGAACGTCTACCCCTGGTCATCACGAAGTCTGTTTTGCAGGTCAATTCGTGAGCTCGGTCGAGATCAACCGCAAGTCCTAGACATCAATCAATTTGGCACGCTCAATGGGATTTGTGTGTCCTTTTTGATCAATCGAGTTTAAGTCTGACCCAAGTGAAAACCTTCGCATGAGTGAGCGAATCCGTTTTCAAGTTTGGGCCGGAAGTAGGGATACCAACAATCCCTATGGTAGACCTAATGTGCGAAGCTACAAAGCAAGTCATACTACATCGGAGCCTCCTCGAACCACCAGTGCAAACACCTCAAAGATAGTCCCCCGAGCACCGGTCCATCTCGGGTCTCAGCAGGCTTTTGTATAATGTAGCAGCACCTCGAGTTGTCGTCCAGCCAGTTGTGGTTAGAAGTAGGGGGAAGAAAAAGGGTTGGAAGCCGAACAATGCGAGCTACCGGCCAGAACAAATAGTCATAAATTGCGTACACGGAATAGCAGGAGATGAGTCCTCGCTTGCTAAGTTAGAAGCTAGTGCAGAAGCGATTCCACACACAGAGCCGAAGAATAAGAGGTTTCGCCCCTGATGGTACCATCACATTTTCAGAGGAAGTTGCAATTTTCAATCAAATCCCTCATTCAGATCTTTTGGTTATTTCCGCTACCATCAACCGCATGTTGGTCAAACGTGTCTTTGTCGATGATGGAAGTGGTGTTGAAATCATGTTTTTTGACTGTTTCAAAAAGTTGGGTCTAACCAAAAATGACCTCCAACTTACAAGCCCGATTTTGGGATTCACCGGGAATCCTGTGGCACCATTAGGAGAAATTACACTACATGTACAAGTTGCGGAGGGCTATCGAAGCCTAACCCTCAACTGTACCTTTGTGGTGGTCGACTCAATCATAATGTTTAACATCATACTTGGTCGACCTTGGATGTGCCGAGCTAGTGCAGTTTGGTCCCCTTACCACCTCGCTATGAAGTATGAAGTTTCCTACAAGTCAAGGAGTGGCTACAGTATGATGAGATCAAGGTATAACAAGGACATGCATGATTTCGGCCATTAAAGGTGCAAAGCGAGGCAATGATGAATCTTCTACACACGAAAATATAAACTACTCAAAGTCTGAGCTTATGAAACTTAAAGAATCAGGAGCTGTTGAAGTAGGCATTGTGTTACCCCCCCCCCCCCCACCCCCCCCCCCCCCCCGAGATAAAATCACAGCTCTATGTTTAACTCAATCAATACGTTGACGATTTTCCTAGGACAGCAACGACTTGGTTGGTGTACCGTCTCATCCGCCGAACACCACTTGAACATAGACCAATGCAAAAACCCATCAAACAGAAGAGTCTTATCTTTGCCTATCGGGTCCAAGCTATCAGAGAAGAGGGGGATAAACTACTTGAAGCAGGTGTGATCGAAGAAATTATCTACCCTAAATGGATAGCTAATCCAGTATTGGTAAAAAAACATGATGGGAAGTGGCGAATTAGCATTAACCTCACCAATCTAATTGATTGTTCCCCAAAAGAGAGCTACCCTTAGCCCTCCATCGATCGTTTGGTCGAAGCTATTACAGGCTATCGAGTATTGGCTTTCTTCGACGCTCACCGAGGATACCATCAAATCCCGATGAAGGAGAAAGACAAAGAGAAAACTTCCTATTATCACAGACAAGGGGACATGCTGCTACAAGAAGATGCCTCTTGGCCTAAAAATGCAGGAGCTACATACCAGCAATTGGTAGACAAGTTATTCAAGTCCCAAATCAGGCAGGACATGGAAATATATGTCGACAATATGGTGGTGAAGAGCCAGAGTTATGACATTTTTCTCACAGATTTGAAGGAAACCTTCGACACACTTAGGTCGCCCAATTTGAAATTGAACTCTGCCAAGTGTACTGTAGGTGTTGGAGAGAGTAAGTTACGAGGATACATGGTATCTAACTGGGGAATCGAGGTGAACCCCGAGAAAATAGAAGCCATTCAGAACATGCAATCCTCGAAAACAGTGAAAGACGTGCAAAAGCTAACCGGATCCCTTGCTGCCTTGAGCCGCTTTCTTTCGAGGGGGGTTGAGAAACATTTACCTTTCTTTAACATATTAGATAATGCTAACAAATTTGAAAGGTCCCATGAATGTGAAGGGGTTGTCCAAGAGTTGAAGGGGCACTTGTCGCGCCTGCTTACGTTGTTGAAGCCATAGAAGGGGGAATTCTATACTTATACATATCTGCCTGACAACCGTATTGATCAAAGAGAAAGAGAGTTCTCAGCACCCGATATACTATATTAGTTGGGCCTTGCAGAGACCTGAAACAAGATATACCTCATTGGAGAGGTTAATCATAGATCTGGTGCATGTCTCGAGGCGCTTGCGACCTTATTTCCAGACACGTATTATATTTCCAAGCACAAATTTTAATTCAAAAAAAGTTACACAATAAAATGTGAAGTCTAAACAAACTGATCTAAATATGCAAACCTAAGCATTTTTAATCTAAATCTTACAATTTCACCAAAAAACCTTCACAGAGACAGAACAAACAAATTTTAACTCTAAATGTTCACATTAATAACTAAAACCTAAAACCCAAACACACTAATATAAGCATACAAACCAACGGTTTTTTAAGCTAAAGTTAACTTTTTCACCAAAAAAGTTTCATAAAAAAAACAAACAAGTTTTAACTTAAAAGGTACACATAAAAATGTGAAACCTAAATAAATTGATCTAAGCATGCAAATCTAAGCATATTCAAGCTAACCTCACAGTTTCACCAAAAATGCGTCAGAGAGACGAAACAAACAAGTTTTAACTCAAAAGGTCCACGTTAAAATCTAAAACCTAAACACACTGATCCAAGCATGCAACCTATGCATTTTGAACTAAAACCTAACCTTTCACCAAAAAAACTCCACACAAGTAGAACTTCCAGTTTTTAGTATCAAACAATACACATAATTGTAGTGTCATACCCGATAGAGCTGTTACATCACTTGATTCACCTTCTTCTTCGACAATCGTTTAACCTAGTCAATTAAATACGGATTGGCATCAATTACCCATTCCAATTGATCAAAATCTGTTTTTTACAAATGTTTCGGATCATGTTTGAGCATAAATTGTAATAAATATATTAGTAATACTATTATCATATAAGATATTGTTGGATCCACAATGCACTCTATTTTTGAAGTATTTAATTTTTAGACATTGTTAATATATGTAAATAAAGTTATCAATGTTCAAACATGCTCTGAAAAAGTTGACCAAAAAGTATGCAGATTCAGCTGGGACAGAGGGTGTATGTGTTTTTGGATTTCGCAAATTGGGGAAGAAGTCGTGAGTTTCACGTTAGGTCTGGGCAAAATTGTGGAAGAATGTGTGAGTTTCACGTCAGCCATGGTCTTAATTTGGTTTATATATGGTCGGGTCATAAAAACGGGTCATATGAATCGGGTCAACCCGTGAACTTCTTATTTTCCATGTAGTCCCCTAGTTTTTGTATTTGTCATATAATCTCTGCTTACATTATATACGGTCTCCTTAGACGCTATGTCTTTTAAACTACACATCTAATTTATTAGTAATGTAGAAAATTATCAATTTTTAAATATTAATAATAAATTATATATAAGCTCACAAATCATCAAATTTAAATTTTATTTGAAATGAATGAAATAAAACATAGAACGATGATAAATACTTTATAGAAAATATATATGTTTTCTTTGTCCAAAAGTGATAGTTGATACTTTTGCCTTGAAAAGTTCACATTTTCAAACGAAATTTCAATCATTTCAATGTTTGCATTACTTTAATTTTGTAACTAAAATTTTATAAGTGTACCCGAATTCTACCTGAATTTTAAAGATACTTAGTTTTGGAGATGCTTTACTGCCCTTTATTCATAAACCAATGATTTTCATTATTTTCGCTATATCATTAGTTACTTTCCAAATGAAAAGAAAATGAATGTGGCAACCAAACTATAATATGCAGTTCCACACCGTATAAGTTCTTGTCCAGTTCAACTTATTTGATGTTGTGCTGTGTTGATCGGTATTGCGCTGTGCTGATCGGTGTTGTACTGTGCTGATGAGTGTTGTGTTGTGCTGATACGTGTCGTGCTGAATAGTACTGAAAGTGTTGAATATTGTTCATTTGAGTTGAAGAAAAAACGTAATTTATTACTCAAGAAATAACATTTTCACTTAATTAATATCATTTTTATAAAACATAAAAATGAAGTCAATTAGTGCTTAAATGTGGTGAGCTGAACAGTGATGTGTTGATTAATGTTGTGTTGTGCTGATAAGTAATGTGTTGTGCTGATGAGTGATCTGCTGATGAGTATTATGCTGTTCTGATGAGTGATGTGTTGTTCTGATGAGTGATGTACTGTGCCGAAATGTGCTGCAATAAGTTAATTAGACATGACTAAAGTATTCAATTAGTTTTCATTACTTTCAAATAGTTGGATTTTATTGTACCAACTTTAGTCTCTCTTGAAAAATGAATAAAAATGAACAGTCATTCATTATATATATAGTTATAATTCTTCCAGAAATGAAGCTGTTTAATTGATCTGCAGCTGGCTAAGCTAATGCTGTGTAGGCATGATACGTTGCAAGAATGGAACTTGTTAATGACTTGTTATTATCAGCAAGAAACATGCATGTGTATTATTTCCCGATTCAACGTATATTCCAATCATTGCTTCCCGAATAATGAGCGATCGAAAAAATTATTTTTTGGAAAACAAAAGTTGGATGAAAGTGGAAACCACAAATCTTGTACAATACTCAAAGTTATGAAATGTTTTTTAAAGAAGTCCGAAGATTTTTTTTTGACTAAGAAGTCCGAAGATTTAAAAAGCACTGGATATACACCCTTACTTTTTTTAAGGATTTGGATTATACAGATTTAAAAATGTGATTAAATGACTCAATTGCCCTCAGAATTTTTCTATTTTAGATTTTAACCCTAATTTTGTCGGGGTATTTATGACATTTAACTACGTTTTTGGACCTGCATAATTCGTTTGAACCTGCACCTAAAATCCTTGTTTTATTAAGTCAAAATTGTGATCGGGAAAATTATTCACGACTCCTCAAGCCTACATAAAATAGTAAAAATAAATGATCGAATTTTGATAAACTCAATAATACATATAAATTTTTTTTAAATTTCTGTGGTAATTTAAGTGAGGTTAAAGTAATTCCACCATAATCATGTTACTCTTTCCGTCTCAGGATAGCTGCATGTACTATTAAAAAGAGATATATCGTAATTAAGAATCATAAGCCTAGTGTAGAATGAATTAGACGATCTGTAAATTGGAACAATTGATTTAGTCCTATTATTCAAGCAATTGAAATCTTACATACTACATACATTTCAAATCATACATTTGGTGAATTATTGATTGATTAATCATCAGGATCCCAATCATATTGCGCTATGATTGTCAAAGCAACCAAAATAAATATATAAAAAATAGAAGTGACAAACAAGTAATTTGTATATATGTACGTGAAAAGTGCGATACAAAATCCTACCTGATTCGTGGGTCTGAATTCAATCAAGATACAATACGTACTACGTAATTAAGGCCATGTATCTCAATAACTAAACTCTATGATAATTGATATAAATTTTGGTGGAATCGGTTCGAAATACTTGATATTGATGAATTCAGCCAGACGGAAATTTATATGATTGTTATATAAAGTTATGTCTCGATGCACTGGTGACGCGAAAATTGCTCTACATTACAACTCCACCGTATTATACTGCCCAAACTAATTCTTCGATTCTAATTTAAACATTGCCGCCGCCATGACTGAACTAGTCTACTGGGTTGTAGAAATCCAAACTCTACTATATCCAAACCGTAAGTACAATAAGTTCAGGGTATAATCTAATTTTATGGAGTTGCCGGCGCCGTCCAACCCCTAATTCCTGGATATCAAGACAATTTGGAGGAAGAAAACAGTGCTCAATCCCTGCATAACAAAAGAAAAAATAAACAGACTTTTTACACAATTTTTTCAGATGAAGAATTGGGATAAATAGCTAATAAACGAGTTTGAATATTATGGTCCCTCAACGTTCTATAATATTTGATTAGTGACTCTATAAAGTTTTTATCTTTTCCTACAACGATGCTGATGCCAATTCAAGCGATTCCATCTCGAAATCTTGTAATTAAAATATAACCTTGACCCAATTGGCGGTGGCCTCTAGTATGAAAACTTAACATGTGTATAATGTTTATATTTTTCAAAATTGGCTTGTAAATGTGGGTCTTCTCTTAATTAACTTGCAATGTTTATCATCAATACTAAATAAATCATTTATGTTCACATCCCTGAGATACAAATCAATTAAAGTCAATGATTGCAGTTAAGAAATTGTAAATCGACACCGATGGAGAGAAGTGAGGAGTAAAATAGGAGACCGGTATTACAGGATGACAAACTCAACAATAATAAACATTGAAAATATGGTCAGATTAGAGACAATGACAGACCATATGTATTTCGATTTTTTAAGAAGACTCCTACAGCTAGAGTATAATGCTTAGAATAGATGATGTTGAACTATTGTTTTTTGAAATTGTGAGACAGATTCACGAATTTGTCCACCCAAAATTTATTAACTAGTACTCTCTTTGATTATCTTTGTTTGACATCTTTAACGGTAGATAAAATATATTTTGTTGGTGTTTAATGAAACATAATTATGTAAGTATAATTGGATTTGAGTATCAGTGAGGTCGGGACGTTAAAACAAGCTTTGGTGGTGCGGAGTGCACACTTGTACAAACCTATCCACAAGTTCACAATTGTGGAATGATCATTTTGATATGAATAATCTGCAATGAAGTGTTACATTGATACTAATGCAGAAATGTATACATATATCAATTAATACTTGGTTGGTATGTTTGTGATACGTAATTAGTTGCCAAACTAGTGTTGGATGTTTATGTTACGTTATTGGTTACTAACCTGGTGTCATGTCTTATTGGTGCGTACGTATGCATGCAGTTACTTCAATCCTGATTGGATCGGATTGGATGCACCATTGCATGTAGTTGTCTCATTTACTTCATCAGTTATGGATTGGAGCGGTATGTTGTGCAGTTGCCTAGTATGTTCAGTAGTTATCTGCAGTTGCATCTTGGTGTGTTTTGTGGTTACATGCAGTTGCTTCATCCTTATATGTACGTGTGTCGTTGCTTCATCCTTATATGTATGTGTGTGGTTTGAAACTGATGGATTTATCCTATAAATACACATGCTTTGGTGCGTGGTAAAGACACAGAAACATAGACCAATAATTACAATCAAAAGACAAAATGTTCAAAAGTGTTAGAGAGTAGTATTGGGCCTTAAGCCCACCTTGTGTTAGCTAGGGGTTTATCTAGGGTTTGTACTGCTTATTCATGATTAACACACCGCCTCTATCATCGAGGTTTCCCCTCTATCATGGTATCAGAGGCAAATCGTTCCTAGCACTTACGTTCAGCTGCCGCCGTTCCACCGCCGCCAAGCTGCTGTTGTTCCATTGCACAGTCGTCGCAGTTTGATCCTTGATCTTGTGGTGCATCAGTCCTCGATGCCTCTGCCCGTTCTACGTTTGTTTGATCTGGCCGCTCGTCGATCATCATCATCAACGCCACCGCAAGTCAGCCGTTGTCGTCTTGGCCAAGAACGTTGTCATCCATCATCTCCGCCGACGCTGTCGTTCACCGTCGTTGCCACCGCTGCCGTTTGTCATCGCCTCCGCTAGTCAGAAGATACAGGCAGTCGCTGTTCTTGCCCAGATTCTGCTCTTGGAACCGCGCGACACGCGGTCTCGCTGCCTTTGCGCAACGCGCGGTCACGCTGCCTTCACGCCACGCGCGGTCTCGCTGCCTTCGCGCCACGCGCGGTCTCGCTGCCTTCCCGCCACGCGCGGTCTCGTTGCCATCGCGCCACACGCAGTCTTGCTTCCATCGCTAATTGCGCAGACATTCACAGCAAGTCTTTTGGTGGTGTTCGTGGACCAGTACCACTTGTTATTTTGGAATTATGGTTAAATTAGCGATGTTGTCTCGCGAAGATCGTTCAACCAGTTGGATTGTTGATAAATCATTGTCGCAAGTTCGTCAACATCCCCATAACCAGTGGATTGTTGATTCCGGCGCCACATCTCATATGACCGCCAATCTCAATCATCTTGATAAGGTATAATCTTACCGTGGCTCTAATTCTGTTAGTTTTGGTAATGGTGAATTATTGCCTATTCTTATATCGGTCAGTGTCATCTTTTGGGATTTTCTATACATGGTGTTTTGGTGGTTCCTAATATTACTAGGAGTTTATTGTCTATTAGTAAGCTTAATGGTGATTTACCCGTTAGAGTTATATTTGATGATGACATTTTTTCGGTCGAGCATAAGCCTACGGGAAAAATAATTGGCAAAGGGCGTCACATTGAGGGTTTTTACTATCTAGAAAATGGTAATTCTTGTTTTTGGGTGAATTACGTGCTGGAAAGCTCCTAGCCCTATTTGAGTTATGGCACTCTCGACTTGGACATGTCTCTCATGATACTGTTCAGTTCTTGCATCAGTTGGGTCATATTTCTATTTCTTTTGCCAAGCATGTGCATGTTAGTTGCTCATCTTGTCAGATGGCCAAGAGCAGTCGTCTACCCTTCTCTGTTAGTGATCGGAGGGCAACTGGTTTGTTGGATAAGGGGCACTGTGATTTATGGGGACGACACCAGTTTTGTCTGCGGGAGGTTTTTCTTATTATGCAGCTTTTATTGATGATTTTCCCGCTCCACTTGGTGGTTTCCGCTGCGACATAAGTCAGATTTCTATGACATTTTCCTCTAGTTTCATAAGTTTGTTGAAACCCAATTTTCTGCAAAAGTTAAGATCTTTCAGACAGATGGAGGCACAGAGTTTACAAACAACCGTCTACAGGCTCATCCCGCATCCTGCGGAATTCACCATCAAATGTCTTCACCTTATACTCCTGCTCAGAATGACCGAGCTGAGCGGAAGCATCAGCACATCCTTGAGACTGGTCTTGCGATGTTGTTTCAATCCTTGGTATCGAAAGTATACTGGGTCGAAACCTTTTCTTCAGCAGTCTACATAATCAATCGGTTACCCATCCCAGTTATCAGTGGAAAATCCCCTTTCGAGGTGGTTTTTGGGACAGTTCCTGACTATAGCCTTTTTCATCCTTTTGGCTGTCACGCATATCCCTGCTTACGTGCCACTACTGTTAACAAGTTTTCTGCTCGCTCAATCCCATGTGTATTCACTGGCTACGTTTCTCATTATAAGGGATTTCAGTGCCTTGACCCAACATCTGGACGTATTTATGTCTCGCGCATGTTCGGTTTAATGAGACTTTGTTTCCATATGCCGCACCTTCACTGGATGGTAGACCTACTTCGAATCTGGAACTCTCTTCCTTTTTTAGCCCGCGGCCACATCATCAACGGTGTCTTCATCATATAACCCATCATATGTATCACCATCTTGTATGGTTTGTGACAACGACGTGGTTCGTACTCCAGTCGCCCCGACAGTTTCTCCTCCAGTTTCACTAGTCTCATCCGGTCTGACATCACCATCGATTACTCCACCGTCATCTCCTCCACATGTGTCACCCACTCCATCGTCTGGATCCTCATCGAGTCCTGATTCACCTCTTCGTTGTGCTCATCGGATGATTATTCGGAATCAGGATGGTACTTGACGTTTAAAGACGTATCATGATTTTATTCCAACGGGTCTTGTTGCTCAGGTTATGAAGCATTCCGAGCCTAGAGACTATCGTACAGCTCTTAAGGATTCAACGTGGGTCGAGCTATGGATGAGGAGATGAATGCCCTTCGCCATCAGAATACTTGGGAGTTGGTTCCTCGTCCTTTAGATTCCAACATTGTAGGGTCGAAGTGGGTCTTTCGCTTAAAGTATCGACAAGATGGTAGCATTGAGCGCCACAAGGCTCGTATGGTTGCTCAGGGATACTCTCAGATTCCTGGTTTTGACTTTCATCACACTTTCAGCCCGGTTGTCAAGGCAGCTACTGTTCGTACAGTTCTTGCCATCACCACTCTCAAGCATTGGCCGCTACATCAGTTTGATGTTAAGAACACTTTTTCTTAATGGTGTTCTTGATTCCCCAGTCTATGTGGCTCAACCAGTGGGATACAAGGATCCGGCACATCCTGACTATGTTTGTCGTCTCAAGAAAGCGATATATGGACTCAAACAAGCTCCTCGAGCTTGGTTTGATCACTTTAGCTCTTACCTTCGGCAGCTTGATTTTCGGTGTAGCACTTCTGACACATCCTCTCTTTATTTTCTCTCGGGGTACCACCTTGCTCTATCTCCTTGTTTATGTGGATGACATCATTCTGACCGGAAATGATGCTAGTGCCATCATAAAGTTCATCACCAGGACTGATCTAGAGTTTTCAATCAAGGATTTAGGCTCCCTTAACTATTCCCTTGGACTTGAGGTGTTTGCTACTCCATCTGACCTTTTTTTTGGACAGACCAAGTATGCTAGGGATATACTGAGTCGAGCCGGCATGACTGATACTTCTGCGGTGACGACTCCGTTTGTGCCACTCTCGCAGCTTCATAGCAGCACTAGTGCACCGTTCGGCAACCCAACCCTCTATCGGTCTTTGGTTGGTGCACTTTAATTTTTACGATCACTCGCCCTGATCTAGCATTTTCGGTGAATTCGGTTAGTCAGTACTTTCAGGACCCTCGAGAAAATCACTTTGCTGCCGTTACCCGAATCTTTCATTATGTTGCTGGCACACCTCATCACGGTCTCACATTTCGCTCAGGAGGTTCTTCAACTGTTTGTGCTGATGTTTGTGCATATTCGGATGCTGATTGGGCTCGATGTCTAGAGACTCGACGATCGGCTTAAAGGTATGCAGTGTTTATAGGCGGTAACTTGGTTTCATGGAGTGCCAAGAAACAACCTACAGTATCCCGTTCAAGTTCAGAATCCGAGTATCGTGCCCTTGCTAATACAGCTGCGGAAGTTGTCTGGCTCTGCCATCTTCTCCAAGATTTGTAATTTCTTCTGGATGGTTCCCCATTGTTGTTATGTGATAACAACAGTGCAACCTTCTTAGCTCATAATCAAGTGGCTCACAAGCGCGCCAAGCACATCGACATCGATTACCACTTTGTTCGTGAGTTGGTTGCCTCAGCTAAACTCCGTGTTAGTCATGTTCCTACTTCGTTGCAGTTGGCGGACATTTTCACTAAGGGTCTTCCTAAGCCCTTATTTGAGTATTTTAGATCCAAGCTTTGCGTCTCAGTCAATCCGATGCTTAGTTTGAGGGAGGGATGTTAGAGAGTAGTATTGGGCCATGAGCCCACCTTGTGTTAGCTAGAGTTATCTAGGGTTTGTATTGCTTATATATTCAGGAATAACACACCGCCTCTATCATCGAGGTTTCCTCTCTATCAAAAAGTATTTTTTTGTTTCAAACCTAGAAGCAAGAAAGTTCGATAGTTTTATCTTGCGAGGGAATTTGTGTAACCCAGGCAGTAATGGTCGAATTATTCTAAAAGGAAAGCGAGACGGATTACGTGACTCTATCGAAATCCAGATACATCACAATTACCCTTTCCTTTAACCAACGTATTTGACTATCAATAATTTTGGTTACATAAATTAAATCACAGTCATTCATGAATTTGTACTCTCTTTCCTAAATTTTATTTTTTTCATGTTGGTTGATACATCTTTATACTTTCAATTTTAAAATCTGTGTCCAACTTTGATAAAGAAAATATCAATATAGTGTATGCATCCAAATTTTAGGCCTGTTATTTTATTATTTATAATTTTGAATTTAACGTCTAATAACATTTATTTTTGTAATATTCTTCTTTACTAATAATTAACTTAAGTTAATTCAAAAGTAAAGTTTAATTTAGTATTTGGAGTATGATAGAGGGCCAGATCATTGTGTAAACTGTTTCAAAGTTGAGTCACTCAAACTCTATGTGTAAAATGGATCCTGAAATCAAAAAAATCTCCAATTTTTGGAGGCCTGTGATACCGACGGTTAGACCTATAACTTATCCAAACCTTCTCTGTCAAGGGTTTAGAAATGTCTAGCTCATCACAGAACTTAGCAACATGAAAACGAGTACGATTTAGGTTTGCTTGATCAATTTTAACAAGATGGCCTATTTGGTTATCCATAGAAAGCATAGAAATTCATCAAAAATTTGATGAAGCAATCCGTACAAGCTTACCCTTACTGGTTCCACAGGTGAATTGGCGTTAGAATTGAAATATGGGCTCCATTTGGTGATTTTGATTGAGTAAAAACCAAAATCTCAAATCGTATGCATCCAACATCGATAATAGTCATCTGCAAGTTGAAAGTGTATAAAGACATGGCGGTTATCGACCAAATATATACCTTATTGACCCTTGAAGCAGCGGTGTGGAAATCCCGGCGAAACTGATCCAGTTGAGATTGTGCTCGGGTAAAATTTCCGACCAACGTAAATCGCATCGGGGCTTCTAGTTTATCGCATTCCTCACGCGAGAAATGGGTTCATGGTTCCCCTAGGTGATCGATTTGTGGCTTTGGACTGAAGGGAGGTTTGGTTTCAGATCTGGCTAGAACAAGCAGATCTGATTTCTTATTGTTCAGAGCTTGGGCATATGATGTTGGGCATGAGGAAAGAGGCGGATGATCGCCCGATGATGGCTCCACCGACATGGCGGTGCCGATCAATCGACGGTGAGTTTCAAATAAGACGTAATGAGAAATCGCCTTTTTTCGTCAGAGTAAAGAACGCCTTTGTATTTTCTTAACTGCTAAAATGAAGTACTCAATTTAGCCATTCTAAAATTATTTTTTGTATTCTTTTCATATATTTTATGACATAGGACTATTATTTATTATTTATTTTATGGCAGCACTAGTGAAATATAATTCTGAATTTTAACGTCTAATAACAACTGACCTGCTGGATGCATTCCGTATTCTTATTATATAATCATATATACAATAGTTATGATAACCGATTTGTAATTGTGTGCAGTAGAAGTTATATATATGATACTTATGTCTGATATACATAATTATGAATCATAGCATACACATCGAAGACGTATTTTTATTTTGAACTGCAAAATAAGCAAAATACAGACTGCATCTAGCATTCCCCAATAACAATTAGTTTTGGTAATATATAGTCTTCTTCTTTACTAATAAGTAACTGAACTTAATTCAAAAGTTTATTCTAATTTAATTTAGTTCACATGATCAAAATCTGATATATGTTTCTACGGATTGATTCAGAATAATCAAACACTAATTAATCACATAATTGCTAATTTGTTGAGTTCTCATTGGTAGCTGGATACCCGAATTTGTTTGATTGTATGAGTTTCGTATAACGACGGACTGCACTAATTATAATACGATTGCTTAATGCGATGGTGAAGAGAGGGACGTATTAAGATTGTGGTCATATTTTGCATCCTCACAAGTTATGGGGCCTTTTCTTATTTTAATTAAGCATTTGAATTCAACTACACGCATGTTTTTTGAACTGGACATGAGTAAATTGGAGTTTTTTTTAACCTTGAGAAATCATTGGGTTGAAAATAGACCGCAACATGATAAACATGACAGTACGTAAGTATAAAACGCAATGTCATAATTCAGTAAAATATGAATTTATTAGTTTTACCGCTTACGAAAGAGACCTTAATAAACTATTGTTATTTTTATTGTATTATAAAGGAAGTACTTTTGTAATAACAGGATACAGGATCAAGCAAAGTTGATAAAAATGTATACTGTACCTTAAAAGAGAATGAATCGGAACTTTCTCATAATTTTGAATTAATTTTTGAAGTATCCAGATAACTACACATCAGGTGGGTCCCGCTTTTGACATATCAGCCTTATTTTCCTTTTATTTTTGTTTTTCTTTTGAGTTGGTCTCTTGAGTGACGGTCACTATATAATGACGAAGGAATACATTGGAATATGGAAGTAAGGAGGTCCTTATTTGCAATTTTGACAAAAATGGACTATTCACTTAGTCTAAAAAACAAGCATTTTAGTCTAAAAATAGACGTTAGCAAACATATCCACACAGTCTAAAAAACAAACATTTTATTCTAAAAAACAACCCGTTAATCGTGAAATACAAGCATGTTCTAAAAAACTACATGTTTGGCCTAAAAAACAAGCATTCAAGGGTGAAATTCAAGCATGCTCTATAAAACCATCTTTTTTTGCTTCAAACTACATTAACTCTAAAAAAGTAACATGTTAACTGTGAAATGCAAGCATTCTCTAAAAAACAACCTATTAAGTGTGAAATGCAAGTATGTTCTAAAAAACAACCTGTTTGGTCTAAAAAACAAGCATTCAAGTGTGAAATTCAAGCATGTTGAATGCAATTTGCATAAATTGCAGAAAAAACCCCGCGCGTGAATGCAATTTGCATAAATTGCAGAAAAACCCCCGTCCCAAACTTCTTTGCATATAAACCCCGTCACTATATAGTGACCGTCACTTCCAAGACTAATTATTTTCTTTTAGTACACTTAATATTCATTGAATTAATTAAGGTGGTAAATACCTTATACGTTTCTATACTTCCACTTTAAAAAATTCCTTACCGTCTGCATCTATAATATCTCTCATCAGTTTTTGTAACTGAAGCGGAGCATCTTCCCTTCATCCTCAATCAATTGTCGTTAGTTCCTCCTCACCTTACATCCTCATATTCAATTCCATTAATTCGTCATCAGTTATCTTCTTCTTACCCTCAATTTCTTGCTTTAAATTAGCCTAATATTCACGCTGGTAGATAGTCGATGCTGCTTCTCCCCGGCTGTTCACGGCGGCGGAGTTCGTCTGGATCTCTCTAGAATGGTTCACACCTTTCGCATGAGGGACTTGAATGCGGAAGCATGGGAAAGGGATCAGATGCCTTGGATTTTTATAAACTTTCAGCTCAATCGTCACTAGCCCCGCCAACCGCCGCTAGCGCGCCCGCCTGGCCCTTGATGTCCCAGCCATCACAAATGGGCTGACTAGGAAGTATCCGTGGGTAAGACCCACCTCGATTCCCTAAAGAAGCGGGCTCACGGCGGTCCGGTAAGCCGGAAGGCCGGAAGGTTGGTGAGGTACCATGTGATCAAGGTAAGCCGGAAGGTTGGAGAGGTACCATGCGATCAACGGGCTAGATGTAATCGGGATCTCCAGGCTTGGATTGCCTTAGACGGTGAAGGAGGAGGTTTTTCGGAGATGCCTTTCGAGGTCGCGAGTTTGGGGGTTAAGGAAGAGGCGAGCCTGCTTTGGAGTTGGCTGGCCATGGTGGAGGATGCGATAGGTTTGATCTGCCCCTTTTGTCACTGTTCAGAGCAGAAATTATGAATGAGATTCAGAGAAGATGGTAGAGATGGAATAATGCAAGAATGTATAATGTTTGTCATGCTTATGAATATTTAACTTCATTGGATTAGCAGTTATACGGTCGTGATTAGCGATGAAAAACTTTATGTGTTGATGGTACACCGGAGTTATCTTGACACTTGCCGGTGAATAAGAACTATTCATTGATTGATTTGTTATGTGATGATCTGTTGTTTTCATATTAATTAGTGTAATCTTCTCTGATGATTGAATTTCTATTTTGTTAAAAATATTAGCAGAGAACATAATGGGTTGACATTGATTGATTCTATGCAACAAATCTATATTACTTTGTGTAATTTGGTTTGTTTCACTTCATTTTGTAGTTGAAATATCTTAATTTACAAGTTTAGATTTTCACAATTTAAAATAATAGTTATAGTGCTGGTGATTATTGGTTTTTTGATTTGTATATTTAGTCTCCATTTCTTTTTTATAGTCTGCAATTATTTCATTAAAAATTGTTAAAACTTACCCAACACCATAACGTTCGTTGAAATAAATACCGGATTTAACCATCCTCACCAATTCTTCATTATTTTTGTAACGTTAAAGATAAATTTTAAACTCTTCTTCCTTGAAATTAAAACAATACTAAATCATCATCTCCGATTCTTTATTATTTTTGTGCCAGTAATTCATGCTCTATTTCTTTTTTATAACCTGCAATTATTTCAGAAAATAATAATCAAAACTTAATTTAAAAACCTCCATCATAACGCTTCCTAAAATAAAAACTGTACTTAATGATCATCACAAAAGATTTTTATTTTGTAACAGTAAAACTTAATTTTAAAACCTGAATTGTAACGTTCCCTTAAATAAAAACTATACTTATTCATTATCACAAATTTTTTTATTATGGGTTGATCCGTTCTCAAAAATCATGTCATACAAATTATTAATATTTTCATTCACCGATAATATATGCATACGAAATTTCATATGATTTGAAAAATGATTAAATTTTTAAAAAAATTATTTAAATGATAAAAGTTTCATATAAGTCAAATTAAAAAATAAAATTATATTTATTAGTATTTAACCAATTGAAACTAATGATTCTCGGGTGATACAAATATTCTAAGAAAACCCATTAAATCTAATCAAACCTAATGTCATTTTGTTGTGATACCTTTCATGGTCCAGCCAGTGTAGTTAGATTGTGGTCAAAGAAACGTTTAGAATTCATATGAAAAATAATTATTGAGTGAATTAACAATAAACGTTTTAATTGGCCTACTATACATCATGGCCGTATCAATGTAAATTAATTGATGAGTGAATTAAAATAAAATGTTTTATTGGGTTGGTATTACATCAGGTCGGTTTCAATGGATATTTAATTTGGTATATTAATCCACATTTAATTCATGCAACCAAAGAGATAAAAATTGGGAATTAATGAGTCGTTTATTTCTTTGGTCATATTAAATTGTTCTGCTTTATGCCTTCATTTTGTTTTATTTTTTTATTATACATTTCTTTTCTTTATTAGTTTTTAACAGTATTCGTATTTGATTAAATAAAAAATTTCAGTCCATTTAAAATTATTTATAAATTATTCACTCATCAATATCAGCTATTTTTTGCCATGTTCGAGTTATAAGACACCCACGCCGATGCACGGATATCTATTCATTAAAATTTTAATTTTATTGTATTACTCAAATATAAGTTTTAATTAAATAATATTTTATTTATAATATATGCATACAAGAGTATCATGTTATAAATCTACTCCTACGTCGGACAACTATCAATGAAAAACATTGCATCTCAAAACCCGTTTTCATTCATTAGAGTTAAAAATAGAAAAGAATTGAATATTTTGATTTGTGACAAGAATAATCAACCAATCCATAGTACCGTAAGGAAGTGTTTCAGAAGATGGGATAATAATGTTATGTAATTTCTTAATTTCTTAGATTCTTGAAAACTTAACAATGTTTTAGTAATCAATTTGTCTTTCACCAAAAGGATATTACATTATATTACTTAATTTTCACAAAATAATACTTGGTCAAAAGTATTTAACTAACATTACATTGTTTATACTAATTTATATTATTTTAAAATTAAATTTCCGTGCATCGGCATGAAACATTATACTAGTTACCTTTACGCAAACTTGTACCAGGCAGCGTCGTAATAAAGCACAAAATGATCATTAATAAAATCATTATCATTTCACTAATAATGAAATTGTTATTATGAATTAATTTTGATTGATATTTTTATGATCACGATTAATAGGGTGAGTTGGTTATGGTAATGATGAATTAATGATGATAATTTTATAAATGGTAGTTTGTTCTGAATGCAAAACGGTCTCACAAGAAAATTTCTCAATATATCTGTTTGTTAATATATTTATTCACCTCCCTTCTAGATATTTTGTAAAAGTTATACATTATTTTCAAATTATGAGAGTACTACTGTTTATTTTTTCAAATGTTTCCCTAAAATAAGTCTAGAATACTCAAGTGAGTGACGTGAGTTGCATCAACTAGTGTATGAAGTGCGAAACGGTAAAGTGCATCAGGTGGTGTATCAAGTGAGTACCTCACCCCACTCAAAACGGTATTGAGCACCTCGGCCACTCGACATACAGATTAGTAGAGTAGGACTAAATTATGATAGTTATAAGATCCATGTACTCGATTAGGTCGCTAAAAAAACGTAAGGTTATTTAAATTTTTTTAAAAATACTCTTCTGAGAACTGTTTAATCAATAAGTCGCTGATACAGTGAAACACCTGCAATATAGAAGATTACCATCAAGATTTCTATAAAACTATCCATAAATCCTTCACTTAACAAATTGGCCTAAAATTCGTAATTTTATTGTCAGAAGATGAATTTACTAGTGAACCAAACCTTTTATACATACTACAATTTTAAAAGATATTGTTAATAGAGAAGGTACACTTTTTTCTTCAAGAATATTCTATATTAATCCGTCGCCAACATGCACCGGTTTGGAGGTCACGTCAATGCCTAATTATAAGTCCGGTTTTCCTCCAAGACATGGCCACGATTTTCATGTGTGACAGCTTAATTAATGTATATATAAGACATTGCATCTAATATTAGTTATATTTCGTTTTATGTATAATATATTCATTAGTCCCTTTTTCTCCGTTCAAATAATATATAATTTTGAAGGCTTTTGTAATGGTGCACTAACTCAAAAGCCAGAGATCTCTTTAGGGTTTGCTGTATGAGAGTTTAAATGCAGGCTTGCTATAAAAATATGCATTGCGTGGCTATTCTTTCAATCGTCATGCAACAAAACAAGGCTCATTCTGGACTGAGTGGAGGTCTTTTTTCAGAGTGTACAACAAAGGGGATTCCACCAATTTGAAAGTATGTACTACTCATCATCCAACTTAATTGTGGATTGTACTCAATTCAATTATCCATAAAATCCACTAATCACTCCAAACTTGTGTTGGACTGTTTGGTGAAACAAAAGAGCCAGTGGTTATTTATGACACTTGAAAAGCAATATTATTTGACGGCAAGATCATCAATAACTTTATCACGGTTCAGAGGGTTTGTCTCGGTTAGAAGAGGTCAAAGGTTTAAATCCCCTACCCCAATTAGCCTCAAGAGATTTTTTCTAGTCTTCCAAGTCTCCATTCCCTCCATGTGCAAGAGGCGTGCTCAAGTGAGTAACGGGAGCTGCATCAACTGGCGTATGAAGTGCGAAGCGGCGAAATGCATACGTTGGTGTATCAATTGGGAGCCTCACCCAATCAAAGAAGTAGTGAGGAGCTCGGCCACTCGACGTACGGATCAGTAAAGTATGGCTAAACTAGGATAGTTGTAAGATCTATGTACTCGATTAGGTCGCTGAAGTGTATGGTTATCAAAAAAAAAAACTTCATTACGTATATTAACTAAATCTGAAATTTTGATATTTGAAAAATACATGTTTAAAATCTTTCAAAAGTATATCACACGATAATAATACTACTCATAAATACTTTTAATTGTTTAGTCAAAGTTGTAACAGATTTTATAATGAATAACAGTGTGCCATTATAATAAAAAAAAAACGAACATAATAGGTTTAAAACATATCTTGAACACACGGACATGCTAGGTTAAAAGACATGCTAGTACTTGTAAAAGTGTACATGATGTAAAAGTGTCTGAACAAAGGGTTTACTATTCAGATTTCCGAAAGTAAAAGGCTAAAAGGTAGCATAGTACTGGACTAATGGGGTTAGTGTCTTTCTTCTTTTGGCAAAGTATGTTATTAAAGGCATCCCTTGGTGTTTAGATGCAAAAAAGGAACCCCTAGTTTTAATGATTATGACCACGCTCCAATCATTCTCACGCTCCTGAATTCGAATGATCAACTGCCTGCATGTTAATTTCTTATAATCATGGAGTACTACATTTTTGGCTGAATTTAACATTTGAACATGTTTATTTCAAGTAAAGATTTCATTTATCAATTACTATCATCAAAGATATAAGAAGGGCATTGCATAAAAAACTAGGGTTTCAATGGATCGCGCCTCCTTCTATGATGATGCAATTAAGCACATTTTCAGATTGTACTCGCAAAACAACTGAATGGTGTATTGAGGGTTTCCTTGATTGAACCCTAATTTTGAGTACTATCAGAGTGTTCTCTGCTAGTAGTGACAATAGGCTAAATTTCAGACTTATCTTCAGTTGTATAACAAGGAAATACCCCAAATAAATCATGTATTGATCTATCAGGTCACAAATTATACCATACATTAGGGTACATATCCCCAAGTGCATTTTAAAATATAAATATGTGCATTTTTTATGTGCATAAATGTGCATTGTAGTTTTGTTTTGCTTATGATTTCTACAAATAGTATATGCAACTAGAATCCATAACTATAATTGTAGACACACACCAAAGGTGGGGGTACATACCCAAGGGGTATGATATAAGAACTTCTATCAGGTTTACATTTCCCTTGAAAAATAAAACCCTAGGTTTTCATTTTTTGGTCCAGTTGCGACAATATTGCTTATAGAGTGTTGTCTTTGTTTTTGTGCACAACATTGTTCAGTTTAGCGCATTTAAACTCTAATAGACACTATTTTTATGTTTTGTGAAAATAACATTAATTATGTAAAATTGTTATTTCTTAAGTAGTGAATACTATTCAACACTATTCAGCACAAGTTTAGCACATCCTGATCAGCACAGCTCAGCACATAGTAACACAGCACAACACTGATCAGTAAAGCACCAAATAAGTTGAGCTGAACAGACACTGTGTTCTTAATTTTGAGGAAATAGAACCCTCAAAAATCCCTCCTCTCGACGATTTGCTTTAAAAAGTTTGAATATGTATCTGAGATCGACCGAGAGTTTCGTATCCTTGCGTACGCATTGCCTTTCCTATAAGGTAATGCCCATAGAATTTTCAAAAACAACGAGGTTTCACACACCGTCCCTTGCACTTAAACCACTAATTATCATATCTTGCTTGCTGGTATTGTCACCTTCCGACCCAAAACAACCAAAAAAAGGGTAAAGAAATTGGTTAAGTTTCTGAGCAGCCTCTTCTCCAGCTATATCCGACTTTTTAAACTACTCTCCTGCAACTGCAAGCATCCAATTTATTTTAGAAAAATAGAGGCAATGATGAATTTACTGAATTTGCGAAGAAAATTTGACTCTTTTTTTATGTGACATTTTTTACAAGTTTGGTATTTGGTTGGTGCAAGTTTTATATGAGAGGTTAGGTTGTCACAAGCAGCTTGCATTTGTATTATAAACCTGTAATTACAACTAATACACCCTTATTATTATTATTATTAAGGAGGAATAGGATTATTATTAAAGGTGTCAAAAGTCTCAAGTCAAGTCCCACATTTACAATAATTCCATCAAAGACGTGGATTTAACGTACTTAAGTTAGGAACCATAATGTACGAATTTTGAATATTTAGAGCCACCAAACGCATCATACTAATACATTTTGAAACACACACACTTACATATATATAATATCGCAATAGTTGTGCAGCTTATGTAAGTTATAACATTAATGGTTCTAAAATTTTGTGAATATCTTCGTACGCATTTACCCAAATACAATTAATCAAATAATATAATTATAATAATTGTTACAATAGGTATACTGTGCAGTTACAATGTAGCTGTAAATTACAAGGAGTAATTTGACAGAAAATTTAACGTAAACATTTTGAGTATGTGAAACTATGTCAATATTTTAGTGAACTCTCATTTTCAGTAGTTTAGATTGGTTATTTTAAACATGTCTATCAAAAGTATTAGTCTGTCGTAACAACGGCACTGAGTTAAAGAATTAAACATACTACATGTTCATGAAGAAATGACATATAATTTCTGACAAAAAAATTATTTAGAGTTATAATGTAATGAAACTACTGGATCTGTGACTAAATCCTTTATTCTTATACTCATTCTTTTTGCTCTTTAAGAATTTTTCACGTAGCAATCTTCGCTTGTAAATTGTTGTATGGTAAGGAATAAAAACCCTTGATCTTGAGCAAGGGAGCAATGATCAACAATTGTGTTAAGTAATATAGTAGAGATATTATATGCCATCCACTTCTAACTACTGTCACGTTATTGCTATGGATTTATATACTCGCCTCTACCTTCCACTTCAAACCGTTTCCACTATGAATTCTTGACGTCTCCATTTTTTTCTCACCGAACCGGTCCTTGACTCTGTCATTATTTTTTCTGCAGAACTCTTCTGGTATTCTTAGTCCGACCGAACTCCGATCCATAAGAAATATAATATGTCATTAATAATACTTTAATCTAAAAATATTTGTCAAAACTCAGAAACGCTCCCGACAAATAATCTCGCATTTCAAACACTAATCAAGTCTTTGATAGATGTGTCTTGCATTTGAACTCATTTCATATCATAAAATTTGGTTATTGTCGTGCACATTTCATACTATTCAATTCAAAGTTGATAATTTTACTGTCTTCTTATAGATCATCTAGTTTAATTACAATTTACTATTAATTCTGAGTTAAACACGATTCATTTTACCAACAATTTTCTACTCGTTAGCCATTTGCGATTTGTAATACCATTATCCAAATGAAATGAATCCAATTAGCCAACAATGATTGATGCTAATAAGAAGAGGAAGAAGATTATATAGATTTGAACAGTATATCCACATTTTCTTTCCCTTTCGTGCATTTGTGAGATTCATATAAATAGGATCCATTTGTTCCACCCATATTTCATAATGATTCAAACGACAAAGTTTTGCCTTTTATTTTCAAAAAACTCCCTCTTTTCTCTTCCACCAAAAGCCCTTACCAAACCATCCCCATGGAACCAGATGGCGACCCCCCACCTTTCTGGTCCCCCTCCACCGCCACCATCCTCCGCCAGCAGCGCCACCGCCGCCGTGCTCCGCCGCAGATCCTCAGCCCCGTCTCCCTCATCCTCCTCCTCCCCATTCTCGCTTTGCTCATCATCTTCTTCCTGCTCCCTCCATTTCTCTCCCACACTTCTCAGCTTCTCCGCCCTACTTACTCCGTCAAGAAGAGCTGGGATTCATTTAATATCCTCCTAGTCGTCTTCGCGATTCTCTGCGGCGTCTTTTCCCGGAGAAATGCCGAGGAGGAGGCTCCGGGCGGCGGCGATGATGGGAGCGGTGCAGAAGCTCCTGCAACAGAGGTGGATGTTTCTGATCATCAAGTTTCTTTTACTGATGCTGCGGGGACGGCTGATCGGAATATTGTTGAAGATGAAGCCGTTCGAGTTTCGCGGTGGTTTGATGGCGGCGGCGGCGGTGGTAACCGGCTGAGGAGGAGTAGTAGCTCATATCCTGATTTGAGGCAGCAGGATTTGGCGTGGGGAACCGGAGATAGCCGTTACCGGTTTTACGATGATATTGATGTTGATTTGTACAGGCGAACTGAACCTGTTGTGCTTAACCGCCGTGCACGGCGGGATGAGGGTGGTGCGAGGGTGATCCCGGTGGATACGTTTGAAGTTCGTTCAACTCGGCCGCCTTCCCCTGACCCACCGCCAAAGGCTCCAACGCCGCCGCCACCTCCACCGCCGCCGCCGAGAAAATCTCTTCACAGTGTGCCGCGGAAACAGAAGGTGGAAAAAGTACTGGATGAAAACCGATCGGCGCCGCCGCCACAGAGCTCAAAGCCGAAGCAATTGCGCCGCCGTTATCGAGAGGCTGAAAGAATACGTTTTGAATCTTCTAAGGTCACCGTGGAGACCGAAATTGCAGAAATCGCAGCGTCTCTACCGGAAGATCCTCCACCGCCGCCGTCGCCGCCGCGAGTGGTGGAAGTGGAGCGGTTTTCGGAGCGGAGACTCCAGAGGAAAAAGAGCGGAGCCAAGGAGCTGGCAACTGCAATAGCCTCGCTATACACTGACCGGAAAAGGAAGAAGAAATTGAAACGGAAAAACATTTCCGAGAGCTCCGGTGAAAGCTCCCCCACGAATGTACTTCCGTACATCCCACCGCCACCGCCGCCACCTCCACCTCCGGTTAAGGCGTTCCAGAATCTGTTCAAAAAGAGCACCAAACACAAACGCGTGCATTCAGTTGCAGCGACGGCGCCACCACCACCTCCTCCGCCGCCGCCGCCGAGCTCAATCTTCAATAACATCTTCAAAACAGGGAAGAGCAAGCGCTTCAGTAATATTAATACACCTGCTTCATTGAATCCTCCGCCTCCGCCACCACCTCCGCCGCCGTCTTCCATCCTCAACACCATCTTCAAGCAAGGCAACAAAAGCAGGCGCCACAAGTACGAAACCAGAGCTCCTCCCCACGAATTCAGTAATACTAATTCATCGAATCCTCCGCCAGTACAATTCAACCGGAAATCGAGGACAAATCAGGCCGAACCATCGCCGGAGCAATCCCGGCGGCGAACTACGCAGGCGTCATGGAAACCACCGCTGCCGGCGAAGCCAAACTCGTATTACGAAGAATACCTAGACAACAGCGGCGCTCAATCGCCGCTGGTGCCGCTGCCTCCACCGCCGCCACCGCCGTTCAAAATGCCGGACTTCAAATTCGTGGCGCGAGGAGATTTCGTCAGGATCCTCAGCGCGCACAGTTCGCGTTGCAGCTCGCCGGAGAGGCCCGACCTGGAGGACGTGGAGGTGATGTCAGTCAAGTCATCAGAAGGCGGGTCCGGGTCCGGGCCCGGGCCGTCGGGGTTTTGTCCCAGTCCGGATGTAAACCTGAAAGCCGACTCTTTCATTGCCAGGTTGAAAGGTGAATGGAGGATGGACAAAATGAACTCGTTGTGACCCACCCGACCCGAGTCCTGACCCGGCATTAAATCAAGGCTGTTGAGGGGTTTTGCTCATAAATAATTTGATTTGTTTGGCCGATTATACAACTATTTTTTGTCCCTAATCCAAAAAAGAGAGAATAATATTTGTATATGTATATTAGTGTAGGATAAGATTGTGCTCTGGGTGAGTTTTTTGGCCATCAAATAGAGCACCATTTTGAGGTTAGGCATATTAGGGTTTGCTTGTAATATGTAGTGTGGCTTGAGAACTTAGATGAGAGGTTGGTGTGGGAGAGGGACCTGAGGGTGTTTGTTTAGAATGCATGATTGCTATGGAAGTAATCTTGGGTCCAAAATGTTTTGTTTGGAAGCAAAATGTTGATCAAATGTTTGTTTGATCATAATATTAACTTGTTTGACATACACATTTAAGAATCTTTTATATGTTTAAAGTTGTTTAGATGATAGATTTGACATTGCTAATACAACCATCACATTCAGAAAAGTGAAAAAAAGGTATGAATGATAGCTCTGCTATGATACCATGTGGTATAGAAATTGATAAGAACAAACTAAAACTGATAAGTTGTCACATCTGTAAACTTTTTGGAATTCTAGTCCGAAAAGATGACTCTTTTGAAAACATTTATCGATGCTTTTTGCTCACTATATGACATGATGTACCTTTATAACGAATTGAACCGTAAATGTGAATTTCTTTATCTTTTATATTTAATCGGTATGTAAGTACTCAATAAATTCATCTAACTAGTAAATATGCCTTTATATTACATCCGAATTCTATGCTAGGATTTACACTCATTTTTCTTTATATATTGTTTAAGAGTTCATTCATGTACATGAAGTGCTGGAGTCGTTCTCGTTGCTCAAAGGAAGAAGAAAAGAATTCGAAATCTAATCTTTAATTTCATTTTTAATTTACATACTACTACTAAAAGTTTATTGGAAAAATAAATCCACTTGACAAAACATTGGGTCAAATTCAAACTATGAGTGTAGTCAAGTTAGGCCTAACTTCTAAGCCCAATTGTCACAAAACAAAAAAAAAACTCCCAATTCAGCAAAATGCAGTGTGAACTAGGTTGACCTGAAAACAATTGTCCGATCTCTGACCGGTGTGGCGATACCGGGGCTGCCGGGAATTATTTTGATAAAGAGTTAGCCGGAAAACTGCTTCGGCAATGTATATTCAGAAGAGATTGTGAAATATAGTAAAAGATACCAACTAAGGGTGTGTGGATTGGAGGATTTGGATTTTGTTCTAGAATTTCTAGAATTCTCTAGATTTCAAATCTGTATTTAGAGTTTTTGAGATTTTAAATCCTTGTTTATTATAGATCTGGTTTTGAATTGAATTATTTAAATAAAAGGGAAAATTAATATTTAATGAATTAATATAGTTGACTTTTTATAATTTGAATTACTACACCTGTCTCAGCTTAATCTGTACAGTCGACTTTTCACACTATCCAACACATATTATTAACCAACGGTATCTTTATTTACTGACATTATTGGAAAATCAAAATATGATATTTGAATATATTATATTTTGCAATTAATGTAACGATACCAAATATGATGATATTAATAATTACATATTTATTTAAATAAGCGGTCAAAGTTTAAATTGCCACCGTAATTTATTACCTCAAAATTTCATGCCGTAATTTACTACATATGTCTCACTTGAATCCGCACTGACTTTTTGACCATATTCATTATTCAACTTTGACCGCATATTTTAATAGATATATAATCATTAATATTATCATATTTGGTATCGTTAGATTTGATGTATGCCGGACACCAACACTTCGACGAACCAGGCTCTCGAACTGATCTGCAAGACAAAGGCCCCGGGTGTCCCGGGGATAGACACTCCGACGCTCAAGTCAGTATATTTGTTTAAGGCGTAAGGTATAAAGTATGAGATTAGATGAGAGGTCTACCAAACCTCTTAGGGTATTTATATGGCTACAATCCGTAGATCACCAAAATATGTATTTATGGTATGAATACAACTCTTATAAGAGTTGTATTACCATGTATAATAAAAGTATATTTCGGACATGGTTGTATTACCATGTTTAGGATAGCCGAATTACCATGTTTGAGAAGATGTATATTCCTTGTAGAACATTCATAATATACGCATTCCTTATAAGGATTAGGATTGATGGACCTGTGGACCCATCCTCTGCGTATCTCGAGCCCATGACCCTTCTCGGGCCCTGGTCCGAGTATGAACGAGGTCCGAATACGAACCATGGACTTATCAGTAGCCCCAAGGTAGATCTTAAGAATATAGAGTGCTCCATCTCGAAGGTTGAAGGAGAGGCTTGCTTCTCGAGGGAAGACCAATAACTCGAGGGAGAATAACTCGGGGTGTCCTTCTAGGACTGTCCCTTCTGAGTATCTAGTTTCAAGTTCTTTCGTATTCCATCAGATATATGGACGGCTGAAATTAGTTTCTTTTTAAATCCAGATGGTAAATACACGTGTCGTGTCTTCATTGGCAAGCAGAGACGGTCTGTCCCCCGTCTCTCCAATTACTTTGCCTTGGAAACAGAATCGAGGTAATTGCTCATCTTCAATGTTGTCTGAGTTTGGATTAAATTTCCCAAATCATTCCCATTGTCTTCTCTTATTCGAAATTTTTTTTCTTTCCAAGTTCAGAAGGCGCATCAATATTTCATCAATTTCCGAAACCCCAAATTTCTGCTTCCATCACCAGTAAGTGCCATCTTCTTTTTCTGCACATTTGCTTGCATCTCTTGTGTGTGTATTTCCCCCCATACTCTCTGTAATCATGAGCAATAGTCGTAGAACAATTTCCATCCCCCATCATGATGAGGGAGAGTATGTAGAAGCTCAGGTTGAGGAGAGTAGCTCTCATGACCGCCGCAGAGCTGAGGTAGCGAGTGGGAAAAAACATGTAGTTTTGAAGAAGAAAGCCTTTGAGGAAGAGAAGAGGTTGAGGGCTATGGCCAGGAGGGCTCAGATAGAGGGGAATAGCCCCGTGGTCATGCATGCATCCAAAGGTATAGTATCCATGGATGGTGAAGGTAGTAACAAAGAGTCGAAGAAGAAGGATAAAGCACGCGCTGATGCTGCTATCTTCGCAGAAGGTTGTCCCTTTTCAATTCCCTCTGATGCTGACCTCATGTACTTTGGAGAAGATAAGTCTACAGTTGAGTTAGTAACTCCGACCCGAGGGGTCATATATGGGAGGTTTCTGCAGCATGGGTTAGCCTTTCCTTTTCCCCCACTGTTGGATGATTTTCTTCAGCATTATAGGGTTCATCCAGGTCAGCTACATGCCAATGTGATAGTAATCATTATGGCCTTAATAACTTGGTGTGCTCGTAAAGGTTATCGCCCTAGTCTCTCCTTGTTGCGGACCGTGTATAAGGTTTCCATTGTTAAACAAAGTGTGACCTTGACCTCTCGTGACACCACTTTAGGCAAACTTTTTGTGCTTCCTGCGAACTGTGGTAAGTGGGATAAGGTAAAATTAACCTTTGATCGAACCAAGTATGAAGTTCCTGATTGGAATGAAGATGTCCAAAATGAAATTTGGCATTAAGTGGAGTCGTCCCGCCAACTGCTGGATATAGCTGAGGAGTTGGTGAATGCTAAGATCAAACTTAGAGAGGGTAGGTTTGTTTCTGGAGATCATCAAATGGGTTGGCAATGGCCTATAGAAACGTATGACTGGTTGAATCAACTATCTGGCCGTACTCTTCAAAATTGCAGCTTCTTGAAGTTGTCACATTTTGATCAGCCAGAAGGTTTTGAGATGGACTGGTATGAAGCCCTTCTGTCTATGGAGCAGGATCCAGGTGGTGCAGTTAAGGCATTGCAGGCCTATAAAGCATTAGAAGAGAGAGCTGTCCAAGATGAGATATCCGAGAAAGAGGTAAATAAGGAAATCTCGGGTCTGATGAAAGATGCTCGACGGGGGCGTCGGTTTAAAAGGTTGGTTCAAGGACCCAAGAAGACTCAATCACAACTGAAAGTGATTGGGGAGGCAGATTGCCTATTTGTTCCTGTGGCTTTAGATCCATCAGACGAGGAAGAGAATGAGGGTTCTGCCTTAGTTCGGTGTCCAAGAAAGGAAATGTCTCGGACCTCTAATATCCTTTCCATCACGACCGAAAATATTGATGAGGTCATGATGATAACTTCTGTGGTAGGATCAGATGCGTTGCGAGAGGGTATTTCTTCTTGTGTTATATTCTCGTCCACAATGTATCCCTTGCTTCTTATACTAACTTCCTTCCTTGTATGTGCAGTGGGTGCTTCTAAGACGAACATAGCAGCCAATTTGTTGTCTCAGATAGCTGAATCAAGGGGGCTATGACTAGTAATGAGAAGAAGAGGGATCTCGAGGCTTCAGGGATTTCTGCAGATAAGTCTCCAAAGAAGCCAAGGCTCAAACTCGGACCTTTGGAAGAGTTCGAGAAGTATGTGTCGCCTTCTCCTTCTGAGGTTCTGGTCGAGGTGGTACCGGGCTGTCCTGAAATTAACCAGGTATGATTCGTCATGGCTTCTGATAGGATTAGCTGTGTAGTTATCTAATTCTCTTTGCCTTCTTTTACAGTCTGCAAGTCTGATGAGGCATATGCACATTCTCTTCGGACACTCTATGACCGTTCTCGGGGACAGGAGTTCGAGCTCGAGTTGATGGAGGAGGAGATGTCCAAGAGGTCTAGGGAACCTTCAGATATGCTGAAGCATCTCCAGAATGAGCTGGCTCAGGCTAAGGACAAAATAAGAGCCTTAGAAGGGGAGAACCGAGCCTTGGAGAAGGCAAAAAGGTTGTCTGATGGTTCCTTCTTAGAATTGAAGAGGAACATGGCTTCGGTGGAGGCTGAGAGGGACCGGTATGCTGATCCTGATAGCCAGAGACGGCTAGTTAGGTTGATAATAGACTTCTGCCTCGACTGTCCAGAGATGGAGGCACATCGCCAAGAGTATGGTGAATTCTACCATAAATCTGAGCTCTCGAAGATGTGGACTCCTCTGAAGGGGTTTCTCAGTGAAGAACTTCAAGGATGTCTTGCCCCAACCTACACTTGGCCTGAAGTACCAGAGAATTTGAAGGAATTTCGGGCGAAGTTTAGCCAGATTGGGGGCTTTGAGACCAGTATGATGTCTAATCTTGAATCATTGAGGAAGGCTTTAACTCTGGAGGAGTTTCAGGACAGACTGTCCGGTTTGTATCCTGAGTTGACGTTCCTTATGGAGAAGCAGGAGCAGGAGAAGACTTCTGATGAGCAGGAGAAGATTGTAACTCCTTAGAGCCTTGTCTTTTACTTCAAGATTTTTCTCTTTTCGCCAAATTTTGGCGTTTCATGTATTCTGAACATGTGTTCTGTCTTTGGAATTAATTGGTCTTTTCTTTCCTTTATGTCCAGTGTTGCTCTGCCGCATGTGCTGATTTGCAGGTCAAGTATGAAGCTGTCCTTCAAAACAACAAGGAACTGGAGGAAGATCTGGATGACTCCAAAGGCTGTTTCAGCATTCTGCGGGAAGACTGTGAGAGTCTTCGAGGTGGGCTCAAAGAAGCTTTGAAACGAAGAGCTGAGCTGAATCAGCAAGTGAGCGATCTTCAGAAGAGGTGTAAGGAGCTAGAAGAAGCGCTCGACAAAGCCTTGGCCACCAATAAGGTGTATGACCAAGAATGGAGGAAAGTCAAGAGTGATTTAATGAAGGTCAAGGGTGAGAGTCATGAGAAGGATCTTCTTATTTCTAGACTCCGAGATGAGACTATCACTGTGAATCACAAGATTGCCTCCGGGATAGATGAGTTGAGAATGTGCCAGGCCGAGCTTAACGCTTGCAGGTTCCAAATAAAGGAACTAGAGGCTCAAGGTGTGTTTGTCATGCCTTCAGGGTCTTCAAGGAGGGAAGTAGGTGGACCTTCTGGTGTCCTATATTCAGGACCTTTGATAAGGCCTTATGCATAGAGGGGTGTATCTCGAGGGATCCCATGTGGAAAGGGCAGAGAGATGACACCTACTCCTAGAGCTCGTGGCTCTATTGACTCTCCTGCTCGACCTGTGGAAAATAGAATTGGATCCCCTACGCCCTCTCAGTTGATGAGGGTGGCAGAGGAAAGTAATTGGGGCCGTGGCCTCCAAAGTGTTCGAGGTCGAACCTCTACTTCTTCTCGCGGTCGGGGTCATGACCCCATATTTAAAGACCTTCACGAGGTATAAGAAGTTTCATTGTGTAATAACACTTTTTGATTTTGCCTTTATAAAGGTCTATATATCGCAATCCTTGAGAAGATTGACTCTTTAGGCTTATGAATAGCCTTAATAGATAGTGATGTGTACCTTAATAGGAGTATCACGTGAAGAGTCGAGTTCCAAACTTTGTGAGTTTGCATGACTCATATCATGTTGGTCTTTGACCATATACTTCTTATAAGTATATTATTTTATTTTGGCCTAAGATGATTGTAGTTCAGACACGTAGTCTAAACAGCTCATAGATAAGCATAAGCGTATGGATCTTTAGGCAGCAGTCTTTACTTATGCTTTGTGAGGCATAGTTTCTCTTTGTATTTAGAGAGTATGGACTGCTTCAAAATAAAATAGAAGATATGTATATCGAAAAGAAATTGCATTATTCGAACTTGAGAGTTCGGTAAATTATAAAAGACAACCTCGAGTTTGGGAGCTCGGGTATAAAAATGTAAAAAGATGAAAAGAAAAAGAGCTTGGCCCGTATGCCTTATTGAAGTAGCTTCTCCTTATATGGAGAAGGTCTACTTGGTTTTAGCTCTGAGGTACCTGCGTAGGAAGGGCGCCATAATGACAGGGTCCAAGTGCTCTCCTTCGCATGTTTGCAAGAGGTAGAATCCACCGGATTGTGCTGCGGAGATTTTGTATGGTCCTTTGGTCCTCGACTCCAGCGCTCCACCTAGCTTGTTGGTGCACCACGGGCCAACTGGCATTACCAGTTCCCCCACTTGGAAGGTTTGGTGGCGGCGTTTATGCCATAGTGCAGTCATCTCGTTATAAGCCTCTTCTTCAAAATGGAACACCATGGGTTGTTCGAGATCAGGATCGGGTACCAGATCTCCTAGAATAGTGTTGATGGCCGAGATATTGCTCACTTTTCTGGCATCACGGATGGTCGTGATCATATAAGAGCGCGCCACTCTTTGGTCTCCTTTGATTGAAGCTACTCCTTGTGGTGTTGGAAATTTCAGCATCAGGTGGTAGGGAGACCATATAGCTTTAGCTTGGCACATCCAAGGTCTGCCAAGGATAATGTTGAAGGGTGTGACCGCGTCTACTACCACAAATGTGCAGTACAAGGTTAGGCTCTTGGCTCCTTCTGCTACTGTGACGGGGAGTGTGATTTCCCCGAGAGGTATTACTGGATTTCCTGTGAACCCCGAGATCGGACCCGTAGGTTTAAGGTCATCTTTAGTAAATCCCAACTTCTGGAAGCAGTCTTGGAACATTACTTCTACCACACTCCCATCATCTATGAAGATTCTTTTTACTAGAGTATCTTGTACGGTTGCTGAGATGATGAGTGGATCCGAGTGAGCCATCTGATTTGGCACGGCGTCCGCATCCGAGAAGGTAATGGTTTCCTCGGGGCGGAGCCTCTTGTTGACTGGCTCAGTGTGGGGTATAACTCGCACACTATCTTTCAGCTTGGTCAAGGAAATTACTTCTCCTGTATAGCCATTGATGCCGTTGATGACTCGGTTGGCTCCGTTTGGTGGTGGTGGAGGACGATCGTGAGGGTTGTTTCCTTCGCCGCCCTGGTTGTTATTGTTATTATTGCCGTAGCTATCCTTCTTCTTCTGCCAGGGCTTTTCCCCATACCTTCTCTGGGTCCCCTGGTTATCGCCAGCTATGGAAGGTGCGATTTGTTGCACAATTCCTTGAAGGATTAGCTTCTCGATCTCATTCTTGAGCTGGTAGCACTCCTCCGTGTCAAGCCCCCGATCTCGGTGATATTGGCAGTATTTCGGGGACCTTTGACGTTCAGCTGATTCCTTCATGGCAGGCGGGTCCTTCAAAAGGTGCCTGTGAATAGATAGAATTTCGGCCCGAGATCTCGCCAGAGGAGTGTATGTATCGAAGGTAGGCTTTGGAGCGTTATCGGTCTTCTCGACCTTCGGTATTTTCGCTCTGGATTCTTTTCTGTCCATCAGGAATTCTGGGGGTCTTTTGCCCGTCACAACATTTGACTTGCTAGAGTACTTTTCCATGATGGCCTGAAGGTGTTGAATGGTTGTTGGATTTTTGGTTGCCAATTTCATCCTTATAACGTCATCATCCACGCTCATCCGGTACATATTTATCAGGAGGCGTTCATCTCGATCATAGCATTCAGTAGCTAGATCCATGTATCTATGATAATGTTGTATCACAGTCTCTCCTTCGAGGCGAGCCACATACCCCAGATCTCCGAGGGACTTGGTGAACTTCTTCTTCTGGAAGAAAGCATGGAGAAGAAACTCGGCGAAATCCCAGTAATCAAACAAACTTTCTGGTTTCGTCCGGGTAAACCATGTCTGTGCTTTTCCTCGGAGGTAACTGGGGACGATCTTGCACATCTCCAATTCATGGAAGTTCCTGGTTTCTAAGGTCTTAAGAAAGATCGAAAGAAATTCTCTAGGATCGCTGGTGCCATCATATGTGGGCAAGTGCTCTGAGACCTTCTTGTGGTTGTCAAAGGGGAGATTCACAATATGTCGCGAGAAGGGCGAACGAGCAGCTTGTCCTCTGGGTCCGAGGATACGTGTGATTTCTTGGTCCACTACGTATTTACCTCGGGTAGGATAGGCTCCATCTTGTGAGTAGGATCGATCAGCACTATTTTGCCATTCGCTTTGAGATCTCTCCCTCTTCTCGCGTCTGAGTTCTTCTTCTATGTTGAGGATACGCATCCTTCTCACCTCCTCCCTACTTAATCCCGTGCCTTCACCCTGATAATTGGATACATTAGGAGGTGGAGGCAGACTGCTCTGAGCATTATAAGGTGGCAGATCCTTGGATAAATTGTTGAGCAGTCTTTGCTCCTAAGTAGGATCAGCAGGTGGTGTAGTTTGAGCTCCTGAGACAGATACTCGGTTGGGAGCTTCATGCATCTGTGCACTGAGTTGTTGACTTGAGTTTATTAAAGAAGCAACAAAATCAGGATATTGAGCCTGTAAATTCCTCATCAGCGTTCGGACATCTTCAGGGATCGTGCTCGGAGGGTCGAGGTTGATATAAGTCGGCCTAGAACCTGGAGGGTTATGTCCTACAGTCCGACTCAAGATTTCCCTAAGACGTCTTTGTCTTTCCCCCTCCTGTTTTTTTCCGTGAGGATTTGTTGATCTCTTAGTGCTTGTGTTTCTGAAGTGAAGATCGAATCAGGTCCGTCATATCCAAGCTCATTCTCTGGGTCAAGGCCGTCTTGATTGTTGACGTGTTCGCTGTAGTTCATGTCACTCTGGATCGAAATTCTTGGTCCCGAGTTCGGTGCTTCAGATCCAACAGGATTCGATCCAGAAGGTGGTACTCCTGACGCAACAGGATTTGATCCAGAAGGTGGCATTCCTGACACAACAGGATTTGATCTGGAAGGTGGCACTCCTGACACAACAGGATTTGGACCGGAAAGGGGTGTTCCGGATACGACAGGATTTGCACCGAAAGAGTTTGGAACGCTGGAGTTTCCTGCCCCCACGGTAGAGCCTGACGGTGGTTCAGAGGTGGAGCGTGTGCGAGATCCTGCGGGTCGACCACGTCCTCGTCCTCGTCCTTGGAGTGGTTGTTCTGCTCCTGGATTCTCCTCCGGATTTTGCCCTAGCACACGGGCGCTTCGTCTGGGTTGCTCGGCTTCAGACATGTTGTTAGAGAAGTTGCTTCTTCGGGTGCGTTAGACCAGATCGGAAACAAGGTCCGGAGACGTCGTCAATGAGTGTGAGATGTCCCACCGGGCGTGCCAAATTGATGTATGCCGGACACCAACACTTCGACGACGAACCAGGCTCTCGAACTGATCTGCAAGACAAAGGCCCCGGGTGTCCCGGGGATAGACACTCCGACTCTCAAGTCAGTATATTTGCTTAAGGCGTAAAGTATAAAGTATGAGATTTAGATGAGAGGTCTACCAAACCTCTTAGGGTATTTATATGGCTACAATCCGTAGATCACCAAGATATGTATTTATGGTATGAATACAACTCTTATGGGAATAGAGGTATTACCATGTATAGTAGAAGTATATTTCGGACATGGTTGTATTACCATGTTTAGGATAGCCGAATTACCATCTTTGAGAAGATGTATATTCCTTGTAGAACATTCATAATATACGCATTCCTTATAAGGATTAGGATTGATGGACCCGTGGATCCATCTCCGCGTATCTCGAGCCCATGACCCTTCTCGGGCCCTGGTCCGAGTATGAACGAGGTCCGAATACGAACCATGGACTTATCAAGATTAAACGCAACATATAATATTCAAATATCAAATTTTGATTTTCCAATAATATCAGTAAATAAAGATACTGTGTTGGTCAACATATGTGTCAGATAGTGTGAAAAGTCAACCGTAAAGATATTGAATAAAAAAATACAAGTGGGGTAAAACTGGAGTTAAGATCTGGATTTGTAATCCTGTGGTGCCAAACAAGGATTTGTGCAAGATTGGATTTGAAATCCTAAAATCCCAAATCTTGGTCATGCCACACACGACCGTGATTCTCAATCTGGAGAATGAATCTAGCTAATATATTCTAGCATTTTTTATCTACAACTAATTTGCGTGAAGATCCAAGCAGTTGAGAAATCAGTTGCAACTGATTTCCTCCTAGCTCAAAAATTGCATATTTAGTCCTTACCTTTTCCCGAATTCCCATAAGCCAGCTGGAACATTGCATAATAGTCCTTGGATACTAAGAGCAAGTCCAACAGATTATCTACTCACATTCTCCATAATAGGGAAGCAAATCCCATATTCCCCATATTTTTTTACCTTAACTCCAACAGTTTCTCCATTTTCCATTATTGACATTTATTACTATACATTTATCCTATTGTTTTCTATTTTTTGATCATATATTCAATAAGTCCAAATAATGATGAACAAATAAATAATTAACTTAAAATACATATTACAATAATATTTCATATTTGAAATTACTTACTCTAACTTATAAAATGATAAAATTACATTTTATAAAAATAACACATCCTGAGTTACAATATAACTGTTTTTGTAATGTATTATGAATAATTAGGCTCATCTCTTTTCAATTTTTTGTTACAAGTTATTATTTTCAACCATAAGAAATAAAATGTTTAGTAAATTTTTTTAATTTAAACGTTATGACTTATATAAAACGTCAAAATAAATATATTTATGACCTTAAAATTTAGTAAATTTATATTGGAAAATAGATTATATTTGATTATTAAATATCAATAGATATGTACATGTAAAAATAGTCATATGAGATCTTGTTACGATCGTCTTTATGCATATTTTTAGAATATGTATTTTTGATAAAATTTTAGTGTAATTATTTTAAGATATTATCATTTAAAATTATTGAAGAGAAACAATTAATGAGTGAAATAACAAAAAACAATGCAGATAGCATTAAATTTTGGTTCTCCAAATCTTCTCCCTCATTCTCTAAATTTGGAGAAGCAAACCTTCTCTCTCTTCAATTTTCCTATTATGAAGAATGGGATGGAGAATCTGTTGGAGTTCAAAAAAGGCTCAAATTCTCCATATTTGAGCAAATTTGCTATTCTAGCATTTTTTATCTACAACTAATTTGCGTGAAGATCCAAGCAGTTGAGAAATCAGTTGCAACTGATTTCCTCCTAGCTCAAAAATTGCATATTTAGTCCTTACCTTTTCCCGAATTCCCATAAGCCAGCTGGAACATTGCATAATAGTCCTTGGATACTAACACTTCTTCCCCTTATCTTGAAGTTGTCCTCAACTTAGAAAAGAAGGAAATTGTTGCTTTATAAACTAAGCATCTTCCCTAGATGCTTATTCTGGAGGTAGGCCACTCCAATCTCTAAACCATTGCACCACCACACCTTAATCCTTTTGAGCTAACCTCCTTTGTAGTATCTTCACTGGTTCGAGGAAAAGTCCTTCTAATTTAGCTGACTCTGGTAGAGCCAACACATAACTGGAAATAGGTTCAACATGTTTTTTAAGTAAAGTAACACGAAACACTGGATGCACCCTACTCAAAGGGGGTAGTTCTAGCTTATAGGCTACAAGTCCAATATTTTGCAAGACCTTGAAGGGCCCATAGAACTTAACAGCCAATTTCTGGCTAGATTTGTTAGCTATAGTCATCTGTATGTACTTCTGTAGCTTTAAATAAACCAAATCCCCTTCCTGCAAGTTATCACTTATATATTGTATAAATTAGCATAGTGTTTCATTCTAGATTGAGCAGTTTGCAAGTATTTCTGTAGGAGTTAATGAACCTTCTCCCTCCGAGACAGCAGATCAGTGGTAGCTGGGAAAATTACATCAGTAAAAACTTCCAAAGGCGTAGAAATAAGCTTGACACCAAACAAGTCCTCATAAGGAGACATTTTAATGTTGGCATGATATGAGGTGTTATACTACCATTCTTCTGAGCCAAGACCCTCACTCCAAGACTCAAGTTTATCACAACATAAACATCTCAAGTACTGCTCCAATGTCTGGTTCAACTTCTCAGTTTGACCATCAGTTTCAGGATGATAGACTGTACTAAACTGAAGAGTGACTTTCATGAGAGACATCATTTCCTTCCAGAAATTGCTTGTGAAAATTTTATCCTTGTCAGAAGTGATTGTGTCAGGAACTCCATGGAGCTTTCCTACTTCATTCAAGTATGTTCTTGTTACTTGTACTGCTGTGAAAGGATGCTTTGATTTGACAAAATGTCCATACTTAGTAAGCATGTCAACTACCACAAGGATAGTGTCAAAGCCTTGTGACACTGGAAGTCTTTCTATGAAATCCATAGTGACTTGCCTCCATGCATGACTAAGGATGGGAAGAGGTTGCAACAAGTCTGGAGTCAGGCAATGCTCAGCTTTACTAGTCTAGCACACTCCACAAGATTTGATGAATTCAGAGATTGTTTCTTTCATTTTAGGCTAGAAAAATAAAGTTAACACTCTTTTTATTGTAGTAGTCTGTCCAAAATGACCACCAGATGCAGAAAAGTGCCTTGACTTCGTTATATCATCTTTAACTTGTCATGCTGCCCAAATTACTAGCTTGTTGCCCTTCCTTAGTATCCATTGAGTAAAAGAGAACTCCCCTCCCATTGAACTACTTCCACCGGCAGGAATAGACAGCTGGCAAATGAGGTCATGATCGTAGGGATCTCCCTCATAGCTAGTTTCTGAGTCATCCACCGAGGTATTAAAGAAGAACTAGTACTATGGAAGTCAATCCATAGAGCTTGGGAAATTCTTCTACTTCTGTTGCAAGTGACAATGTCTCACTTGCCGTACTAGGCTCCAAGTCCCATTTCACATCAACATTTTCCTCCATCAAGTCCCTTTGTCAGAAATGTAGGGATTAGGTTGTCTTGATAGAGCATCTGCTGCTGCATTCTATTTACCGACCTTGTACTGTATGTCAAAACTCAATCCTAAAAGTTTGGTGATCCACTTATGCTGTAAATCATGTGTTAATTTTTGTTCAATCAGATATTTGAGGCTTTGGTGGTCATTTTTAATCACAAAATGATTACCAACAAGATAATGCTTCTATTTATCTATGGTCATAACCACAACTAGTAATTCTTTCTCATAGGTAGATAGACCTCTATTTCTGGGACAAAAAGCGTTACTTAAAAATGCAATTGGTTTGTTGTCTTGCTTAAGTACAGCTCCCATTCCAAATTCTGATGCATCAGTTTCTACCACAAAATTCTTGTCAAACTCAGGTAGTTTGAGGACAGGAGCAGTAGTCATGATGGTTTTTAACTGTTGGAATGCCTTGGTAGACTCTTCATTCCAGTGGAAAGAATTCTTTTTGAGGAGGACATGTAAGGGTTTATAGATTAGGCCATAATTGAGTATGAACCTCCTATTGTAACCAGTAAGCCCCGAAAATTCCCTTAATTCCTTCACATTTTTAGGGATATGCCACTTCTCAATGCAAGCTATTTTCTGGTTATCCACAACTACTCTCTCTCCAGTGATAACATGCCCCAAATAATACACTTTAGAACTTTCAAAAATGGATTTAGACAGTTTAGCTTTTAAGGTGTGTTGATTCAATACTTCTAAGACAATCCTGAGATGTTGTTGATGATGCTTTCGATCCTTACTGTATACCTATATATCATCAAAGAAAACTAGAACAAAGTGCCTCAAATACTTATCAAAATTATGCTTCATCAAAACTCTGAAAAGTTGCTGGAGTATTTGTCAATCCAAATGGTAAGAGCGAGGATACATGTAAAGTCTAAGTTTAAAAGGGGCTCTCTTCTTAGTATTTGGATCACCTTATTTTGTAGCATTTATGACACTTGCTTCTCAATCTCAAACTTGTAAGAGCGAGGATACATGTAAAGTCTAAGTTTAAAAGGGGTACCGTTGGGTTTTAGATTAATTTTATGGTCAATTGATAACTTTTGGGAGGTAACTCAGTTGGAATGGGAAAACAGTATGGAATTGTAACAGCACATGCTTCAATTGTTGTGGTGAATCAAGGTCATCAATTTCTTCAGTGAACTGCACTGTCTTCCTCATCTCTTGCTCCATCTCATGTTTTTCTAGTGTAGCTACTCCAGCCAACATCGCCTGAACAAATTCCAGCTCTTCTAACCGTGCCTTCCTCTTCCAACTGTCATCCATACTTTCTTTGATCTTGTGCAAACAGCTAGTAGTACTACCTTCTAAGATCCAGTATCTCCCATGACTTAGAATTTCCACTCTCCGTCTTGTCCAGTCAAAAACCACATGATCAAAAGAAGATAGCCAATCCACTCCCATAATAAGATCATGTCCTCCCAAATGTATCACCTTCATGTCAGTCACAAAACTGTACTTCAATAAATTTTATACTACTTTTGGACATAGAGTGGAGCCTTTAATGATGTCACCATTGACTACTCTGACATCAAAAGGTCTGGTACTCATGGTTCCCAGTCCTACTTTCTTGATCACTCTAGGGTCAATGAAACTATCTGATGCCCAGTGTCCAGTAATATGCTAACTATCTGGTCATAGAGTTTCCCATAAAAAGTCATAGTATGACGTTTACCTTGTGCTTCATTATTTAGTTCCATATCATTGAGCCCTACTAACTTTAGATCAATTTGTTGTTCAGTTGTGTCCTCTTCCAGCATAGTCAAAAGTCCATCCTCATCTTCCTTCACCATAATTTCTCTAGGAGCTAAAGTTACCTCATCACGAATGAAACACATCTCCTTCATTTTGCAGATGTGCCCATGTGATTAACTTTCCCCACATTTATAGCATAATCGGGGCTCTCTTCTGTATCGTTGCAACTTTGGTGACAATCTTTTGAATTTATCACCTTCACTTTTGTCCAACTACCCTCCTTTCCACAGTCCTTTCTCAGGTGGCTTGGATTGAGGTGCTTGATGAAATGCAGCTTGGTTTACCCTTTTCTTACTAGACACCTCCCATTTCCTTTCTTCCCACATTGCTAGCTCCATTATGTGATGTAAACTTGTAGGTTTCAACTGCATAATCCATGGTTTGAGATCTTCTTTTACTCCACTGATGAAGCTTGAAATAAAATACTATGCAGACATAACCAAATTCCTTTCAGCTAGCAAGACTCTCAACTCAACAAGTTCTTCTACATATAATACTTGACAGATGCCTTCTGATGCAACTTGTTGAATTCACGCACATCATCTCTCAAGTTAAGGGGAGTAAATCTTTGCCTAAGCAGGAAACAAAACTCCTCTCAGTTCTTCACTCCTTTTCCAGAAATGACCACTTGGTACCACGCTCTAGACTTATCTACCATGTACAGTTCAACAACAGCTACCTGTGGATACTTAGGCACTTGATTATAGCTAAAAAAATGTGTGGAATTTCCTAAACCATTCCTTGGGATCATTTCCACCAAAACTAGTCAAATCAACCTTGGCTCTTTGATTCTCAGCACCTATACCAAATATGTCCCTCCAATCTACCTCTTTATCCAGTCTCATATATCTAGTGTCAGTACCCAACCTCAAGATATTCTGATCTCTCCTACCACCATGACTAACAACAGTACTAGTGCTAGCCATATTTCCAGGATCAAACTAGCCAAAATGCATATTAGCCTTATTTTAAGAGATGCTTTTGGCAGGCTCGCTCTATATGCCAAAGCACTACCTTTGAGGGCTGGTGATAGTTTGGAACTATAAGCTAAATCTTTAGTTATTGACTCTGAATGAATATAATTTGGTACGAAATGGATTCCATGGTGTTGCACAAGTGCGGGTGTCTTGCCTTGGAGATTGACAACAATTATTTGAGCTATCTAGTCTCATTAGAGTCAGTCGCAATTAAATATTTTTTATATTCATATAGAGACAAATATTGTGGATGACTCTTTAGCTAAAGTATCAAGTGAATCTGAAACAACACAAATTTATAAACTAGGCAAGTCTACCAGAAAAAAATTGAAGAGGTTGTTGAAAATGTTGGATGATGAATTTTGTGATGTTGGACATCTAAATCACCATTCATTATTGGTTAGTTGTTATTTTCTACATTTACAAGATGCATTTTGGATAAATATTTTTTGAGTTAGGTTTTCATAACTTTTTATGTTATTTAAATCAATCTTATAAGGGATTGAGTTTATTTGGAGCCAATAACTAATTTAATGAAATGTATTTCTTTTGCTAAGAGAATATAAAGGCTATTGGATGAAATGTATCATCCAACTCATAAATCTTTTTTGGTCAAACCATAAATGATTAATAACATGGAAATGATCCTAACATGCAAACTTTGTAAAGTAATTATGTCACTTTTAATTTATTAATGAATTTTAAGTCTTTACATGTGCCTATCTCAGTGTTGTGTGTATGAAATTCACTAAATTATCTTGCGCATTAAGCATGAATTGTAAATTAGTTTTTTTTATCATTTTTGGGTTAGGTACTATTTCCTCTTCTGGTCTATATCGTAAAGTTCCCTAAATCTTTCATGGTATTAGGTAGCTGCTCTCTTTCTTGAGACCTTAAGTGCAAATATATGTTTTGATTGACTTGCAGTTCTCTCAAACTGACTATTGTTGTCATGGCTAGGCATCTTGACCTCTGAATCGTCGTTCTTTGACGAGTTTTTCTATTTATGCTTGGTTATTCACCTGATTTTTAAAATACAGAGAAGCAGGCTACTGTTTCTCACACGTCTGCTGAAATTGAGTTTTGTATAATGGATTATACTTATTGTGAACCTATTTGCATGAAATATTCCTTCATTAGTTGGTGTTTCTCACTCTGCTCTAATATGACTTTTTTTTTATTGTCAAAATATTCTTCATACTGCATCAAATTTTGTGTTCCACTAGAGAACAAAACAAGTTAAAGTGGAGTGTCATTTTGTTTGTTATATTCTTCACTATTGTGTTATTGTAAATATAATTTCTTGTGTCCTTTCCCTTGTAAGTTAGGGTTAAAATTTTTTAAAAGTTGCGTGTGATGTATATATTTTAATCTTTCAATTGACATATATATAGACACATTTTTGTCATTTCTCTCCAACTAACTGGCTGTTGTGAGCTTGAATAGGCATCATGTCCTCTAACATGTCAATCTTTAACTAGTTATTTTGTTTATACTTGGTCATTCACCTATTTTTTTAGAAGACATAAGCAGTCTATTGATTTAATTGTCACTTCTCATATTCATATGAGGAACAAACATGTTGATCTTTTTACTAAAGATTTGCTCAATTTTAAGCTTTGACTGTCAATATTCGTCCTTTTCACTTATAAGGAGGATTATTAAAAATAACTCTTTATGTAAAATTAATTATTGTTATTCTTTCCCTAAGATTAGATATTCCTTTTCTGAAAATGTATATAGTTTATATATTTTAATATTACGGATGAATATAATCATACTTTTGTTTCAATCTTTCACCACATTCTAAATTTAACCCGAACAATTCTCTCACTTTTCAGAACTATAGAAAATGATATATACATACATTAGAAGTTCAAAGATTTCAATGCAAATAACTTATAAAAAGTCGGGTCATAATAATCTCATAATTAGTTTGTGCATTGAATATAGAAATTTAAAATCTTGTACATTTAATCGTGCGTGAATGGTGCGAGTTAAATTCAGACTTTAAGGTACTTTATATATTTTAATATTACGGATGAATATAAACATGCTTTTGTTTCAATCTTTCACCACATTCTAGATTTAACCCGAACAATTCTCTCACATTTTAGAACTATAGAAAATGATATATGCACATACATTAGAAGTTCAAAGTTTTCAATGCAAATAACTTATAAAAAGTCGGGTCATAATAATCTCATAATTAGTTTGTGCATTGAATATAAAAATTTAAAAATCTTGTACATTTAATCGTGCGTAAATGGTGCGAGTTAAATCCAAACTTTAAGGTACTTTATATAAGTATATATATAGTTCAAACGAGTGATTCCCCACATCCCATGGAAGCTGCACTTCCTTAAACTCCTCGCTAGCCCGATTAAATGAAACAAACATCGCGTAGCCGTCCAATATATAAATCCACCACAAAAACTCAATCTTTATAAATGCCAGAATCATTCCTGTAACTAAAATTGGGTCTAAAGGGAAAACCTGCAACTAATCCCTTCCAATTTTTCGCTCTCACACTGTAAATCTCGACTTTACCAGACCGCAACACAGAAACCACTTTGTAATCATCACTACACTTATCATATCCCAAACCCACCGCCTTGAGTTCTTTGGTTCTCTTATAGAGTTATTTGGTTCACCTAGAAATTAAGAATATTTGTATTTAAATAATATGTTGTTTCAGACTTTATTAGGAATTGATATGTTGTTTCACATGTATTCCCTATTTTATTAGGGTTTAAAAATAATTAATTAGAAATATATTTTTCACGATATTTAGATTTAATCACACAATTCATGCACTATACCTTAGAGCTTATCATTTATGTGCCCTTCTCGTAAGTTCTAAATAGTTGTGTTAAAATCGTGCGATTTAAATTTAGATATCACACGCTTTAAATTGTGCGAGATTGAATTCTTGTAAATTACGTTCTTACAACATTTTTTCAATCAAATGCACCGCAATAGTACTAGTCAGAATATAGGGTTGAAATGTATCTTTCAACTAATTACATTGATAATCAATATATTCATGTTTCGTTACTTTTTAAGGTTATGCACGTTTTTTTATGCACGTTAATGTTAGCGTGCGACATACAATCTTAGTTTTGTACAAACATGATTAATATCTCGCACAGTTCTATCTTTCATTCGAACTATTCCTGTATTGAAAATTATAAATGCAAATTTAGATATTCAAAAACTCAAATGCATGAATCTATGAATTTATGGGAAAGATAGTTTAGAGCATCTCCAATAGTAAGAAAATGAGGAATGATTTTTATATGCCACATTATCACTTTTGATATAATCTAAGTGAGTAGCAAACTCAACAATGATATGATTCTTAAATTCTACACATCATTAATTAATAATGTAAAAAAAAACCTTTAAAATGATGCACATTAAATTAGGTAGTGCTCCTTAAATAAGGAGTAGTTACCTAATTAATAAGAATGCTCCTTAAAAATCAACAATGGTAAAAAAATGAATAAGGAGCACTCTTTATTAAGAAAATTTGATTTAAAGAGTTCCATTGGAGATGATCTTATAAGTGTAACAAAATCATGTAGGATCGTGCACTAAATTTTTTGAATTTTAATGTGGCACAAAGGGTTTTTAACAAAATTTAAATTATGATACAATATATCATTCAAGTTAATTTTAAATCTTGGAAGAAATGTTACTCTCTCCTTGGTCAATTAAAGAGTTTTAAAACATTCATACTCAGGTTGAGTATCTAGGCAAGATAGGACCTTTATCGGAAAATCTTAACTGAAAATTTTATTAAACTATATTCTGATTGTTCCTTTTTAGTAAATTAAAAGGCAATAGCAAATTTTGTTTTAAGAGATGTCGTTGGTAGGCTTAATATGCCAAAGCACTACCTTTGATAGCTCGTGATAGCTTGAAATCAGAAGTTATAGCTTTACCTATTGACTATGGATGAGTTTAATTTGCTAACCGTTAGAGAGTAGGGATGGAAATAGATTCCATGGCGCTACACAAGTGCGGGTGTCTTGCCTTGAAAATTTACAAAAGTTCTTTGAACTATCAAGTCTCGTAAGAGTAATTAAGTTGCACTTATCATATGTTGATATTTTTAGAGAGAATAATGTTGTAGCTGACTCTTTAGTTAAAATAGTAAGTGAGTTTGAAACAACACAAATTTTTAACTAGGCACTCTACCAGTAAAAATTAATGGATTTGTAGAATTAGATTATATGATATTTTTCTACTTGAGACTCAAAATGTGATTTTTGCTGCACTTTTATCTTTAGAACAAATAGAGTTGTTTTTTATGTATTGGTAGGAAAGGGAGGATGAATATGTATCTCCATATATGTTTCCCCAGTCAAATCTCATACGATTTAATTAATTCTAAAATTTGTTTACTCGAACATATGTAATAGTATCATGACCGATTATAATTTGCATAACTGATCAGTTACTAATGTTCTCTATCTATCGACGATCTACTGTAAAAAAAAAAAAAAATGGTGCGGTGTAATTGGTGGCAAACTCATGTGGAACAAAGGTGCCGTGCCAGCTCGTTGTAGGATTGAGAAATACGGCACAAACTAGAATATGGTTGGTTTGTGTAAATGTTTGGATTATGTGGGTGTGTTTGTTGAGGGTAGTCAAACTGAATTGAGTTTCAAGGAGAAGAATAAAATGCGGCTCAACCGACTCTAGCCTCTCGCCTCTCGCGGGTCTGTTCTAACCTACTGAAATTTCATTCTTTTATGTCAAACTCCAAATTTAGAACGGTCAAATTTCCCAAACATAGTACATAGTAATGCACATAATAATATGTCAAGATGTCTAAACACAAGAAAGTTCATTTTAGAAATTAGCATTGGTACATGATAAGGCAGTTGTACATGAACCTGTAAATTTTCTTGCCTTTAAAATAAAACGAAACGAGACTTCGTTTCATCAATGTTCTATCTCTTATAAGGTCCAAAATAATAAAAAATAACTAAAAGGATATTACCACCAAATCACATATGAATGAGACCTCCAATAATAGTAGATTAACAAGTAATTTAGTGATTAAGTGTATGATTAAATTTCTCCGAGATAAAAAGTTCAAAGTTTGACGGCCGCAACCTGCGGTGTGGAAATTTTGTGTGCCAGAGTTATCATCTTTTACTCCAACAATTTTATATTACCTCTATCTCATACTAATTAGCACAGTTGACTTTTTAAACTATCAAAAACACACATTTGACCAACTTTATTTACTTATATTATAGGTAAATAGAAATTTTATATTTATATATTATATATTGTGATAAATCTAATGACGTCAAATATGATAATAATATTAATAATTATATATGATTAAAGTTTAATATCAAATAATATCAAAAAGTCAGAATATAAAGTAGTATGGGACGGATAGGGTATATATTTCATCAAGTAACTTGATAATAAATGTATTTTTATAGTAACACATTCATTTTTCTAATTTAAATGAATATATTGACTATATTTTGAATGAACACCATATTCATTAGTTTCCCATTCCTAATGCACTCAATCTTATTCAAAACTTTTCATCATCTTAAATGGAACTAGAAAAGTTATTGTTCCGATCAATAAATAAATTAATAAAAAATATTAAACTACGTAGTTTTGATGAAAACCACCACATAACCATCGCAAGTTTACCATATTTCGGTGCCTACCATTTTTATATATTCTTTTTTTTATTTCTTTTAATTAAAAGAGTTTTGATGGAAATTAAATATATACGTCCATTTTTAAACTTTATAAAATTATTTGATTGGATATTTTAAGATCCTCAGCGTAGTAATCAATATCTGTTACAATTCCTAAAATTTATTACTAACTTTATAAAAATATTAATATGATGTACCAAATTATAAAATGTGAAAGTATCATTATTCTCTTGTGTATCACTAACCAAATATAAATTATCTTAAAATATCAAATAATCATTACTAACCTATAAATGAAAGTATTAATAAGATGCGCCAAATTATAAATAGAAACTTACTTATATCTCATAATCATTGTTTTTATAAAACTAATCAAATATACATTGTTAAAAAAATCCAAGATTCATTAGTAACTTAAAAATATTAATTTGATGTACCAAATTATAAATAAATGATTACCTCTTTGAAAAAATATAACAATTTACTATTGCTCTTATTTTCATAAACACATACTTAAAAGAGGTAACAGCAGTAACACGTGGAAAAACGTCTAACGATAACACATACTTATGGATCATTCACTATCGAAAAACATATACTCATTAAATCAAAATCTCTTACAAATTCATTTGTTTTCTATTATGAAACTAAAACTTATAAGTTATGCATTACATGCTATTATTTTACACGATTCCTTGTGTGGTACAATTTTGGTATGTTAAACTTATATTTTCAATAGTTAGCTTCTACGCTATGTAAGGATAGAGAAAAATAGTTTGATCAATTACATTTACTCTTATGCAAATATTATCTAATTCAAGATTTAATTTAATATTTACAAGTGTTTCAAATTGCACAAGCAGATTTTCAAGTATTAATATCCACGTAGAAACCGTGTATTATTAAAATTTTGCTTGATTTTGTAATAATAAATTGGTCTGTTTTAACTAAAATATTTTGAAATAAAATCAACTAAATTAATTGCATGCATGATAAAAATTCAATCCGATTAAATCTATTATTCCAGTTCATAACTAAAATTTAATTTACATTTTGTGCCAAATTAAATTCTTTTAAAAGTGTTCATAATATACCCACAACGTGCGGTCGAACAAGCTAGTATGATCAATAATTATTCCGTATTGAATGAACTACACGACTGACGACACAACATTTAAATAATAATACATAATAGTTTGACCCATCATACAGTTTTAACTCAATTGGACAGAAGGTAAGAAAATAAAAGTAAAATACTTTGCATTTTATATAATTATGATGTAAACTTGAGCATTATCAAGAAAACAGAAATAGATTCTCCAAAACATCATGATGAGAGTTGCAATATGTCTCGGCAAACATGAGGATCCAAATTGTGTGATTTGCCGGAATCAGAGAAAAACGTCTTAGTCCCTGTTCAGTTCAACTTATTACAGCACATTTCATCACAGCACAACACTTATCAGCATAATATTTTTCAGCTCAATGCATTTAACCTCTAAATGGACACTATTTTTTATTTTGTAAAAATAATATTAATGAAGTAAACTTTTTAGTTCGTAAAGAATAAACATCGTGTTTTTTCTTCGACTCAAATGAACACTATTCAACACTTTCACCACTATTCAGTACAAGATCAGCACAACACAGCACTGATCAGCATAACACAACACTGATCAGCATAACACAACACCAAATAAGTTGAAGTGCACGGGGCATTAAAGTTTTTGTTGATTAAAATATGAAAGCGCAAAGACCGGCATTAGAAGAAACAAAAGTACGAAACATCACAACTGATACGCACCTAAATCCAGCTTAAACCTTTCATTATCCTTTTTTTTAATAATCCGGAGTATTTAAATCCTTAATTGTCGGATTTGGTGTTACGCGCTCCCGGGGACGGCTTCCTTTTACAACCCCGATTCTGTTCGTGTGCGTTGTTGTGGTCCACCCCTACCTGACCCAGAATTTTTAAGAAGAACTAAACTAAACAATTTATTTTGTGCTTTTCAAAAACTGTCATTTAATTTAATTCATATATTAATATTTTACTAATATTTATTATTTCAACTTCATTTCGTAAAGTCTTTTGAAAGATCAATTTTCTTAAATGTTATGAAACTATCACTACGTAGTTAAAACATTGATCATTTAAAAGAAACATATATTTTGATACAAAAATTCAAAAAAAATTACGAACATTACACGACACATTACAAACATATATGTAAAGGAAACTCTTACTAAGTGGCGATATAAAAGAGGATTCTCAAAGGGTTTTTCAGTACGAACATTACACGACACCTTCAGTTTCATCTACTTTTACTTCCTTGCCAAAAAGGGATAGTTGCTCCGTCTTTCAGCTTGTGCACGATACCTAGCTGAGTGCATATCACCCCTCTCTTCAGCTCTAGAGTAAATTTAGCCCCATGTTTCTCTTCATATATGTTTATCGAACGCGTGAATTAGGAAGATTTTATTATATTACGACGACCGTGACACTGTTACACATTGGTTCTCCCTTCATATCAGTAATAAACATTTCATTTAAATTTTATTATTTTATAGCAAAAGATGAACACGCATATATCACAAGGAGGTCTCAATTTAAAATGTATCGTTAAAATGTAGTTAAACATCAACAATTATGGAGGCAAATTTTCTAAATATATTTATTTGTAGGTCCAGTTTTTCTTTATACATATTGTCATAAGTGTTAATCTAGATTAAAAAATAAAAATGATAGTATTATTGGTATGCAAATCTATATATTGAAAGATGAAGGTATTGTGAGATAAGGTAAAATGATAGATTGCAAGTGAGAATGAGTTTTAATTTTATTTTAAAAAAGATGAAAGACTTATATTCTTCAAAGTATTTAGTACTGAAAGTACTCTGATCATGAGAAGTAGTAAATTGCCCAGAAGTATAGTTTCATCAGAAGTAGCGATTGAGAGTTTGTTCATCAAGAACAAATTGGTGATCAACTTCACGCAAACCAAGATCTTTTTCATGTTAGCCATAATCACCCTCATAGCCTTGTCTGGAAAATTGTACCTTACTTCAAGAAATCAGAGATAGTGGACTTCTCTCAAATCCCAAGAAGTTCTCCAAATTCTTAGTGAAGTTCTTCAAAGTATCAGGCAGATCCTGCTTCAACTTATTTGCCCTGGTTTTATTATCTCCGACTCAAGATCAAAATTTCTTGGAGGAGAAGATTCGCCGGGTTTTCTTTCTTTTGTGATCTTCTCCGGTTTTCTTTTGGGTTTGCATCACACATAATTGGATACTACTAGCATCACTAGCATCAAATTATTGATATTAAGCCAAAATTTATGTTCATATTCTTAACTTTAAAAGGCTCCAATCTCATTGACAAGGGCAAAATAATTGAGATTTTCATTATCCCACATACTACTCCAAAGCTATATTGTGGAAAATATTAAGTGATAATTACTCTCAAATAATTCCTCACTATCAAAACAAACTGATTGGGACAAGTGTCAAGTGATAATATTCATTGAAAATGAGCTACAACCAACTTACTTCGAGGATAGTCTTAATCTAGTACATACATATCTTTCTTCATATATGTTTTCAACGTTGGTGTGGAAAAGAGTATGCAACGCAAAGTATCAACTTGCATGGACATATAGTGTGGAAAATAACATCCAAAGATTTGACAACATCTTTAGAACTTTATGAACACAATTATTGTCCTACTTGTTTCGCATACTCTGGTGGATTGGAATCCATTGATCATATATTTGGTTGTTGTCAAATTGCTTAACAAGCATGAAAAATATGTTTGTTAGATTTCATCTTCATATCCTCAACAAGTCTTTACTCACAGACACTTGAGTATGAAGTGAAATCTAACCAACTTAACTTTGTCTTTCTACGTCATTTGACACTTGTGAAATATTATGAATTAAATTACAGTGTATTATATGATGGTTACTCGGTTAAAGCTCCATGAACATGCAAACAGTCAAGCAAAATTCAAATTGGTCGCCATTCAAAAATTCAAGAATCCCACAACATCAAACTTGTAGTGTAGCCATTCTAATTCAAAATTGATAATCACATATATAACGTTTTGTGACTGGAAAATAGGGTCAAACACTGTTTGAAAAACTGACAAACTCAAAAACTACATGCCGTCTTTGGATAATTTCTTGAACCATTAACATGGTGGAGTTCCAAGTTTAACCAAAAAATGTTGACATTATTCTACATCTCAACCCATTAATTTCCTGGTCTCACACAGGGAACACAGCTGTTGCTGTGTTCCAACAGCTTTTGCTCTGTTCCAGATTCCTGTTTCCGTTGACCCAGCTTTTCATTCCCTCTTTATCTTCTCCAACCACAAACATTGAGTTATTGAGATGAAAAGAAAAAGGGAGTTAGAAGATACGGCCGATTAAAAAAACTGTAGACGCAAAACAATCCCAAGCCAACTTCTAGATATGGCAAGCCCATGGACTGAGGAAGCACTTCAGTTAGTTTTTGAAGAGTTCGGAAAATTAAGGGTGTATATGGACGTACTCCCCTTGGATAAATCCGGCAATGGGTGGAGGGAGATCCACAACGAACTCCTTAAGCGCCCAATTTTCAGAAGATTGAGGTATTATGACATGATTAACGAGGTGATTACTCAACGCGGTTTAGCCAATGAAGACGGCATCACAGCGGCCCATGCTACTCCTCCCGCGGACGAAGAGAGGCCATATGCTAGGGCAAGATTTGCTGCTTTTCAGAAGGGTATGTCCCCTGCTCCGGGCCCATCTAATGCACCCTCACAAAGGGGAACAAAGATGGGGATGTCTGGGTCTACATCTGCTGGCGGCAGTGCATCTGCATCTGCCTCTAATTCCCTCCTCCCCTTATATAGGGATGCCCTGGAGCCACATAGAGCACGGCTGGGTAATGAGTATTATGCCCTTTTGTATACTCAAGGGGATGCGGCACGGGTGCTGGAGCAGCACCGTGTAGAGACTGTTGAGGGCTTTTACCAGTTCTTAAAGGATTACGCCAAGATTTTGGACAGGATGACATTTGATGACCACCAACCAGAAGAAGAAGAGGAAGGTTCTTGACCAAGCTGAAGAAGAAGGGACGAAATTTGATGACCAACAAGCAGAAGAAGAAGGTGCTGGACCAAGCAGAAGAAGAAGAAGGGACTACTAGTGAGGCTTGAGGCTGCTTTTTCATCTTTTTCCCCTTTCCATCTGAAACTAGAAGAAGAATTTCATTTTTTATTTGGAATTGTGTTGCAAATGTGCATTTGTTTTGCTGGAATTATGTTAGTAATTTTCCCTTTCCAAAATAATAATAAAAAAAATCTACATCTCAAGGGCTCTTTTGAACGAACAAGAAAACAAGGTTGTTATTAAAATTAATGCATAAGTGATCCTCCATCACCCATCCATTTGTTACCGGTAGGTGAAATGAATAGATTAATGATTTTTCACTGCAAATCACATTTAATTACCAATACTTAACTTAGTAAAACGTGTGTGTATTTTGTGTCATTTTTTTAAAACAAATATTTATTCTTTTAAAAAAATATTAGTACAACACACATAATTTATATTCAATCAAATTACATCACACGGTCATTTATTTGGGTTTGTCATGGGGTGGTGATATTGCCAGAGCAGTTTTTAGCATCCAGAGCAAAATTAATTGCTTTTACCCAAATTTCCCTTCCTTAGTCAAAACTTATTTATTACTTTTTTTCTTGTTTTTTTACGGATTATCCAGATTACATTTTTATTATTTTCTTTTTTTAACTAACATAACATTCTATTTTTTAGGTATCGAATTGATTAAATTCAAAAGCCTAGACGTAAACTTGAATGCCGAATAACTTAAAAAACCTCAATTTCAACAGAAGAAAGAACAACGGACCGCAAAATAAAATCAAACATCAAAATTGAATATCAAAAAATAATAATTTTTGAGCAATTATAAATGCGTAGACTCGTTCAAATCATAACCACGACATAAAAAGAGGTGCAACAACATTAGAGAGCCTTCTTAATGACATCATTAGGGCATTTCATGATTGTTGATATCAGGCCTTTCGCAATCTCCTCACTACTGCCATTTTAAGTGCCTGAACATAAGTTAGGAACTTAGAATTCACAGCCGGTGTTGGAGATAACGACGCCAACCTTCAAGTCGCACAAAATTGACAGTTCTTTGGTCTTCTTGAACAATCCTGCTCGGCATTTTGAGAACGCCACGCGCTGACTATTTACATTCTTTATTTTCTTCAACTCGATCTTCCCCCTGATGCATCAACTTTTCATTGGAGCATTTCATCGATCACTTTAAGACCATAGAAAAATCTAAAATAAAAATTCCTTGAGAACATCTTCAAACTATCATGTCTCTACCAATATCTGTACTACCATCCCTAATATGATAACAAGAATAAAAAATTTATTTGATTAAGAAGATGATGAATAGCCGACAGATGAAAATTTTGATGAACTTTCAGAGAGTCTTAAAAAGTATACAACCATTCCTTGGGAATAAGAGTCGCACAAAAAGGGTGAAACCACTGAATCATTTACCCTTTACTCTGTTTAAAAGCCGGGAGATTTTGGAGGGAGAAAAGTTTTTTGGCGAAAGATCAAGAATTGGAAGATTGGGAACGTGAAGATCAGTTCAGTAACTTGTAGAAAAATAATTCAGTAAAAAAAACAAGAAAAGGTAAGAAATAGATTTTGACTAAAAAAGGGCAATTTGGGTAAAAGCAATTAATTTTGCCCTGGATGCTAAAAATTACTCTGGTAATATCACCACCCTTTGTCATGTATTAAGTTAGGTAGAATTTAAGATCCAACATTAAAATTTAAATTAATTGTATTTTATGACCCCTAAATGTTTGAAAAGTATCATTTATGACCCCTAAAAATAAAGTGTATATTTTATAGCCCCTAAATACTGTAAATGAAAATTTCTTAGCCCCTAAACATCTAAAATGTATCATTTATGACCCCTAAACACTTTTCGTTAAAATTAAAAACTTTTATCAGAAATATATGAGTAAATTCGCGAGTTGTTAATTAGTAGAAATAAAAATAAGTGATAATGTCGTCATCACCATCAACATAACTCCGCCGGCGCCGATGACATCTCCGTCGTAATACGCCTTGAATCGGTATGTTGCCGCTTCCCTACTTCTAAATCCCTGTCAGCTGCACGGCTCCCTCCTTCCAAATCCAAATCCAAATCCTAATCTGCAAATTGATCTCGAGGGCGACGGCGGTTACTTGATAAATTGATCAATTTATTAACAGTCTCGAAATTGTTGTTGGGATTGCCGACGGTGAAAACAAACATTATATCCATAAAATTGGCAATTGATCAGTCATGAAACAGAAAAAAAATCCAACCTTTTTAGCGCATACATTAAATCATGAACCCACCATTTAGAGTAAATCCACTAGAAAATAAAATGTGAAAATATGTTCTTCAATCAGAATGTGATAAATGCATGTTTTCTATTGCTTATGGAGAACCAAGGAAACAACATAAGCATTCTACAGATTTTTCCCCTTTCTCAATTCAACCTTTGTTTTTCATGGGGGTAAACTCACATTTATTTCAAAGTCTTTTATTTACAAAAAGAGGCTCGATTGGGTGGTTATAAAAATCATGAACTCGGTGATGCTAAATTGCCGGCGAACTCAGGAATTTTAAATTCGCGACGGGATTCGGGATAGAGATTTGCATGCGGCGGTGGTGAGCTTTGCGATGGGATAGCGTTTTTCAGGTGGGCTTTCTGACAAGGTAGTGGCGGTTGCGGTCGATGAGCTATGGTGAGCTATGGAGGCGGATTAGCGATGGTGGGCGGTGGCCGGGGAGGCGGGCTGGCGGTGGAGTGTTTTGGAGAAGGAGATCAATTTTTATTTTTTCTTTTAAATAAATAAAATAATTAATTTCCAAATATACCCCTAACAGAAATGTAATTCATAACAGAAAATTTTCAAAGGCCATAAATAATACATTTTCAACATTTAGAGGCCATGAAATGATCACTTTTATTTCAAGGGCCATAAATGATAATTTTCAAACATTTAGGGGCCATAAAATACAATTAATTCTTAAAATTTACTTAATTTCATGTTACAAACTTTCAATTATTTCAATATCATAATTATACTTAATTATTTTAAACAGAACTAAGCTCTAAATAATACAATACTTTTACAATTATTTGTATATTTTATTAACTACAGATCATTCATCAATCACTTATCTTTTAATTTGTGGAGTTTTAATCTATCAATTTGGTCGTCAATTTGGTCGTATAATCGGGTGTTATATGGCTGAATTGCTATCTAATTGCAATGGACAACTATAAGAATTGAAATGCACATTAGAGAAATTTTTTGAAAGTGTATAACTTGAAATTATTTATCATTGAAAAATGCGTTTTAGTTTATAATATTTTTGAATATTTAAAACCTTAAGATTGAACATTTCAACTCAAATGTTTTGCCTAACCTTATTTTGGTCAAATAAGAGATCGTTTTAATAAAATTAAGCCATTTGTTATAAAACTCCGCAAATCTTTTTATTGATACGAGGAAGTTTAAGGCTGTTCTAGCCGTTTCATTAATCAGAAAAGATCATTCTACACCGAGATATCCGGGTAGAGTTTTTGCAGTCTAAATAAATATTTATGTTCCGTTTACGAAATTAATTGAAAAGATTCGTATTTGTCTAATATGATTATGTTATTTTTGAAAAGTAAACAAAAATAAAATAAAATAATATAATACCTGTGTTTGAGATTTTAGAGGGAGAAACTACCAAAGCAAGCTGCGCCTACACACAAACCAGCTAAAAATTTTAGAGCGAGAAACTAAACAAACATCGCCATTTCCAGATTACTTTCCCAAATCTTACCTTTTTTGTATAAATTATTGCCAAACCAAATTAATTTATATCGATTTTTTGAGAGTTAAAGAGATTGAGAGCTTTTTTTGATTGATTTTGAACAGTAGTTGGAGAATTACAGGTTGGTTTTATTTATTTATGGAATAAAAGGTCTGTTGTTTGGCTGTGGATTTTTGTCATCACGTTCGTTGCCTGCAAGTTTCAGAACTCCGAGGTTGCTCCGATCTGAACTCAGTGAGTCAGAGGTTTTCCTGCTTGATGAGTTGGAGAAGACGGCCAACAGGAGAAGATCGATTGTAACGGAACCTCGTCAATGGTAAAGTTTGCTTTTTTAAGCTTTCCCTCTTCTTGTTTTTTTGCTCAAGTCAAATTCCTTCAACTTAATTTCCGTAATTTTGTTTTGAAATAAAGTTATCGTAAATTTGAATTTTGAACAGCGGGGTGGGAACTTGTTCGCTTGGTTTTTTGAGTTTTGTTGCTTTCACGGGATTGTATGTTTAATTGTTTAGCTTGTTAGAGTACGGAGTTCGTAGAAATCACAACAATGGTGGTTTATCTCAAGCTTGCAAGGCCGATTCTAAATCAGTTTTCTTTGGTAATCAGGAGACATCAGTTTTATTCATTTTTGGGTTTGAAAACTGTATCCCTACTTTGTCAGCATTGGTACATGATATGAAATTTGCCATACCTCTTCCGACAACCTGTGGTGTTGGGAGTGGGGTGCTGGCGACAAGCAATTCAGTCTTTTTCGCTACAAGAAATGTATTCGATTCATATAAAAACGCAACTTTAGCTTTAGCATGAATGCAAATGCAATTAAAGCTCCCAGAACTGGAAACTTATCTAGTTTAAGGGACCAAGCAAGTACATTTTTATGTCAATTGTCTGTTTTAGGGTATTATTTGTTTAGGTTAGAATCCTGCATTTAATAATGCCGGCTCGTTTCTTATACATCTTTAAGCCTGATCATTATCTTTCTCGATTCTACTTAGTGTAAGTTTACATCCATTTTCCCTATGGTGCTTTTACTGCTGACAATCTTGATGCAATCTCATCGATTTTTGGTTTTGCTGACTAAAGTTTTAAACCCGTGCTGGTACTAGTCCAACGCTAAATAATGTTTCTGTTAGATTAGAAGAAAGGGTGGGTGGAGTGAGGAACAAAATCTGCACTCTTTTTGTTTCTGGAATACGTGTTTAAATCGTGGATATGAACATGTTAGTGAATTATATCAAGATATTGTGATTCTTTAGAATCAACAATACCTGTCATCTCGATGATATGTTGCTTTATGGAAATTTTGTTTAAGCCGTGTGGATGATGAACTTGTATGGCAAATTTCTTGTTCTATTGCGATGTGCATGTGTTTCAATCTTGAGCAGAGAACTACGGTTTGAAATGATAGGACAAAATGGTGACTTTTATTGTTCAACGTGATTTTGCGTTTTGCAGGGATCACCAGTTAATATTATTGTTGGTTCTCATGTATGGGCTGAGGACCCAACCTTGGCATGGATTGATGGAGAAGTAACTCAGATTAAAGGTCAAGATGTTCATATTTCCACAACAAATGGGAAAAATGTGAGTGCTTCTAGCTTAATTGTGCATTTATATGACTGTTAGGGTATGCTGAAGTTGTGAGAAGTCAAATACAGTAAGGATGTAACTTAAACCTGGAGCATGTTGGTCTGCCATTTCTGTTCATAGCAAAATAGACCTGTCATAGCTCTCACTGTGTTGAATGTTTCACATATATACATATATATATATATACATATATATATATACATATATATATATATATATATACATATATATATATATACATATATATATATATACATATATATATATGCTTTCAATAGCCATTAACTAATTAGGAGGGGTACCTTTATGCTTCTTTTTCACACTTGAGAGTTCTTGATGTATTGGATTGACATTAGACTATGAACTAGCATCACTGGCCTCTTTTGTTTAGCTATGCTTCTAATAGCCTTTGTTTTGAATCCGATAGATATGACTATTTTATTACAGCGTTGTATTTCATAAGTAGTTATTAAAACTGGGACTATGTTTGTAAGACTGAATATAGTGCTATTTCTTACATTTGCTTTATGTTTTTGTTAAATATTTAATTAATGAGAAGTTATACACAGTAAAAAACATTCAGAAATTGCGGGTATCCACTAAGATTTTCCCATGTCACCATGAGAGTTCATGATGATTTTTAGCCGTATCTTTACTTTGCAAAAAAAAAAAAAAAAGACTTTTAAGTTAAGTTGGTAGTATGCTTTCAATGCTATGGGGATTTGATGTTGCCAATGGAATGTAATCCTTTCCCTATTCATTCATGTTCTTTTTTGGGTCCTGGATCCTGGTTGTCCTATTGTTTACGGGGAAAATTCTCTCTATGACATTTCCTTTTATAATTGTAAAAATGATTAGGTTGTTGCAAACATTTCGAAAGTGTTCCCAAAGGATACTGAAGCTCCCCCTGGAGGTGTGGACGACATGACTAAGCTTTCATACTTGCATGAACCGGGAGTGTTGGAAAATCTGGCCACAAGATATGAACTTAATGAGATATATGTAAGGTTTCAGTTTGCAACTCATTTATAAAAAAAGCTTATTGAGATTACTTGATTCTGATATTCTGAGTCTCCCTTATTAATTACACAGACATACACCGGAAACATATTGATAGCAGTAAATCCTTTTCAAAAAATTCCTCATCTATATGATACTCACATGATGGAACAATATAAAGGAGCTGGATTTGGAGAGCTCAGTCCACATGTTTTTGCCATTGCTGACGTTTCGTACCGGTGGGTATTCCGTTGCTGATGATCTATCTCTACTGTGGAATTCTTGAATGCTCATAGTTCATAGTTTCCTTTCTCTTTTTTTATTTATATTTATATTTTCTCTTTCTTACCAAGATGTACTTAATATAATTTTTAAAAAATTATTCTGTCAGGCAAATGATGAATGAGGGGAGGAGCAACTCAATTTTGGTTAGTGGGGAAAGTGGTGCTGGCAAAACTGAAACAACAAAGATGTTAATGAGATATCTTGCATATTTGGGAGGTCGCAAGGGAGTTGAAGGACGAACAGTTGAACAGCAAGTTCTAGAAGTAAGATTGTTTATTTTCCTTTTAAAGAAAGACACTTTCCATTGGGGCTACAGTTTTTTCCATTTTCCTCTTTAGCTGTTATTTTCTTGAGATTGCATGGAAACATTGTTGGCCAATCTAAAATATTACTTTTGCAGTCCAATCCAGTTCTTGAAGCTTTTGGAAATGCGAAGACTGTAAGGAATAATAACTCAAGGTAAAAAACCATTGATAATATTATTGCTTTCAGCTTCTGCATTTCGCATTTCATTAAAAATCTGTTGGTTATCATTGCTCGATGCAGTCGCTTTGGTAAATTTGTTGAGATCCAATTTGATAAGAGCGGAAGGATATCTGGAGCAGCTATTCGAACTTACTTGCTGGAAAGATCTCGTGTTTGCCAAATTTCACCACCAGAAAGGAATTACCACTGTTTTTATCTTCTTTGTGCGGCTCCACAAGAGGTGATTTTTTCCTCTCTGAACTGACGAGGATCGGTTGAGCTGCTTACTTCTCGAGCCTTGATAATTGAACTTTAAATGTGCAGGAGAGGGAGAAGTATAAGTTGCAGGATCCAACATCGTTTCATTATCTCAATCAGTCAAATTGTTATGAACTCGATGGTGTAAATGACGCGGAAGAATATCTTGCTACAAGAAGGGCCATGGATATAGTAGGAATCAGTGAAGAAGAACAGGTTGGACTACTCCCAAATTCCATTAGACTACGTTGCCTTCTATTCTACATTATTTACACTATGAAGATATTTTCAGGATGCAATTTTCAGAGTTGTTGCTGCAGTCCTTCATATTGGCAATGTTGAGTTTGCCAAGGGAAAGGAGATAGATTCTTCTGTCATCAAGGATGATAAGTCTCGGTTTCATCTCAATATGACCGCAGAACTGCTCAGGTTGGTTTCTTGCCTTTAATCATCCACTCTCTGTGTTTAATTTAGAAATCAGTTGTCTGAACGAAACATTATGGAGCAGGTGTGATGCTAAAAGTTTGGAAGATGCTCTTATTAAACGTGTGATGGTGACCCCAGAAGAAATTATTACCAGGACTCTTGATCCAGAAGCAGCCACTGGCAGCAGGGATGCCTTAGCTAAAACTGTATATTCTCGCCTATTTGATTGGTGAGGAATGTTATCACTTTCTGCTGGATCACTAATTGAATAGGTGTAACTCATTTTCTTAACTGATTTCCTAATTGTTCTTGGATTCTATCAGGATTGTGCAAAAAATAAACATATCGATTGGGCAGGATCCTAACTCAAAATCAATAATAGGAGTACTTGATATATATGGGTTTGAAAGTTTTAAGCTGAACAGGTACCTTAATGATACATGTGTTAGGTTATGTTTCCTTTATAGTTCCTTGGAGTCAAATCTGATTTATGGCTTTGCAATTCATATAGCTTTGAGCAGTTCTGTATCAATTTTACAAATGAAAAGCTGCAGCAACATTTCAACCAGGTGAAATCCCATTCTTTTGTTCTGGCTGTTACTCATTTAACCATAGTGCTTACTTTCTCATGAACTGCCTGTTAACTTGATTGCAGCATGTATTCAAAATGGAGCAAGAAGAATATGAAAAGGAACAGATAAATTGGAGCTACATTGAATTTGTTGATAACCAAGATGTTCTTGATTTGATTGAAAAGGTATGCTGCATGGCTGTAATTAAAGCGATAAGTTTTTTGAACCATTTTGTCTACATTGTTGCGTCTTATATTCTTTTATCTAAGGTGCTTGACTCTTTTGCAGAAACCTGGAGGAATCATTGCACTTCTGGATGAAGCATGGTGTGTAACATCTGTTTCTACTTATCTGTCCAGATCTATAGACTTGATTGTTAATCTCCAGGATATGTTCTATTTTTTATATTGAATTATATTAGCCATAATATTGTGGTCTTATTTACCTTCGGTGCTTTGTACAAAACTGTCTTACTTACCTCTCTTTGTCCTACAGCTTGATTTTAATGCTAGTTCTGTATTTACCTGATGCAGTATGTTCCCTAAATCAACTCATGAAACATTTGCCCAGAAACTGTACCAAACATTCACCAAAAATAAGCGGTTCATCAAGCCAAAACTGTCACGGACCAATTTCACTATATCTCACTACGCAGGAGAGGTATGATAATTTATACCCTGTACATATCCAAGTTAAAGTACTATGATAATCCACATCCTGTATGATAATTTAGTACCATGTTCTGGTCCCTCTTCTTTGCAGGTAACATACATGGCAGACTTATTTTTGGATAAAAACAAAGATTATGTAGTTGCAGAACATCAGGATCTCTTAACTGCTTCAAAGTGCCACTTCGTAGCTGGTTTATTTCCTCCATTGCCTGAAGAATCTTCAAAGTCATCCAAATTTTCTTCCATTGGTTCCCGCTTTAAGGTAAATCTCTCCAGTTACCCAGATACCAACTTACTTGCATTCTCCTAATCAATGTCTTCGAATGATTTTTGCAGCTGCAACTCCAATCTCTGATGGAGACTTTGAGTTCTACAGAACCTCACTACATTCGATGCGTAAAGCCTAATAATGTTCTGAAACCTGCTATTTTTGAGAATCAGAATGTCATTCAACAATTGCGATGTGGTGTGAGTATATAGTCCACCTTTTGCTTTGCGTCTTGTGCTAAAAGCTTCATTAAAAATATATAAATTAATATTTATGGGTTTGTCCAGGGTGTACTTGAGGCTATTAGAATCAGCTGTGCTGGGTACCCCACCAGGCGAACTTTTGATGAGTTTCTCCTTCGATTTGGTGTTCTCGCTCCAGAGCTTTTGGATGGAAGGTACAGAACAATTTTGATGAAAAATTACTGGACAGGACATTGACATAATACATGATACTTGTAATTTTTTATTGTACATTTATTCTTGCATGTTACTGCATGCTGTCTTTATTGGCTGTTCTGTGTCCTGATCTTGGCATGCAAATTTGCAGCAATGAGGACAAGGTTGCTTGCGAAATGATACTGGACAAAATGGGACTAAAAGGCTATCAGGTAAATCTGCATGTCTATTGTGATCAGAATTCACATGTTCATCACACTTTTAGTGCTAATCCATGTACACTATGTGTGTTTGTCAATGGACTATCAGATGGGCAAAACAAAAGTCTTTCTCAGAGCTGGTCAAATGGCTGAGCTAGATGCAAGGAGATCAGAAGTTCTTGGAAATGCAGCCAGAATCATTCAAAGACAAATCCGGACTTATATTGCTAGGAAGGAGTTTATTTCTATTCGTCAAGCAGCAGTTCGATTGCAATCCTGCTGGCGAGGTAATGTGTATTAGTGATATTTTGTGATGCACTAGATCTAGATGATTGAAAGTTACCACATTTTCAATATACTGAAACGTTTTATCTGTGTTCCTGCTGGTGGATTATTAGCAATGTCGGCATGTAAGCTATATGAACAATTACGACGTGAAGCAGCTGCACTCAAGATACAGAAGAACTTCAGATGTTATGTAGCTTGGAGGTCCTACTCTACATTGCGTAGTTCAGCTATCACTTTGCAGATGGGTATGAGAGCTCTGAGTGCCAGAAATGAGTTCAGATACCGGAAACAAACAAAGGCTGCCATTAAAATTCAGGTTACTATTATGCCATTAAATCACATTCTGAAGATATATCATCCACATTCGGAAGATATATAACCTAGAAAAGAGGATATGCTCCCATTATTGGAAATTTCTGATCATTCTCTTGCTGCAGGCTCATGTGCGATCACACAGAGCTTTCTCTTATTACAGAAGTCTTCAGAGAGCTTCTCTTATCACACAATGTGCATGGAGAGCACGGGTTGCTAGGAAAGAGCTTCGCATGCTTAAAATGGTCTTGATTTCGTTATTATACTCTTATAAGCATTTGTTTGATGCATTATGTTCTGAAGTCTAATGATCAATTACTGATATGTCCAACTATGCAGGCTGCAAGGGAAACAGGTGCTCTTAAACAAGCAAAGGACATGCTGGAAAAGAAAGTGGAAGACCTTACATGGCGCTTGCAATTTGAAAAGCGGCTACGGGTAATATACTTGGTGCAATATGGGTTTTCAGAGATTTGAATGTGTGGCTAATTTTCTTGCTTGCAGACTGAACTGGAAGAGACAAAAGGCCAGGAAATTGCAAGATTGCAGGATGCTTTGCGTGCAATGCAGAGTCAAGTAGATGAGGCAAATGCCAGAGTAATCAAAGAGCAAGAAATAGCACGAAAAGCCATAGAAGAAGCTCCACCTGTTGTTAAGGAGACCCCTGTTATAGTTCAGGACACAGCAAAGGTTGAAGCATTAACAGCTGAGGTTGAAAATTTGGAGGTATGTATAGTTTTTCATATAGTTATATCTAGGCTATTTAGTTATAGACAATTATATTTCATAGTATCAGTTTTCTTCTTAGTTCTCTTCAGCAGTGGCATGTTAAATGATAATGAGACCAACCCTTCACATGTGTCATTTACTGTATCGCATCCTGCATAAGCACTGCTGGTATATTTGTGAAGCTTATCCCCAGCCAAACCTTGTAGATGTGTTAAGTATGCATGTGTAGTTTCTAGTTAGTATTAGGCAATTTATGCTTCACACAAGTTATGGCTTGTGTTTCTTGCTCTGGAAAAAATTTGAAGTAATCTATTACACATCTTTAGCGAAGTTTAGTTTGCAATCTTCTACTCCTTGTTGTAGTTTTAATAATGCTTCTGTTAGATGTGAAATATCAGTTGATCATTCTGGTTTTGCAGGCCTCTCTGAAGTCAGAAAAACAGGGTGCAGAAGAAGCAAGAAAGGCTTCTTTAGATGCTGAGACAAGAAATGCAGACCTAACAAAAAAACTTGAAGGTGCCGAACAAAAGGTTGATCAACTTCACGCGTCTGTCCAAAGGTATGAGACTTAATGCAGGACCATCCCAAAGTGGTGCAATGCCGTTATTTAGATGCTAAGAAGTTACTCATGAGATTTATTTTTTCGTTCGTGCTATTAGTTCTCCACTCAATTATATAGTGTCCCTTTAAATTTACCAAGTTTTGTTTGCTCCTTGTTTCAGACTTGAAGAAAAGCTGTCCAATCTAGAGTCAGAGAACCAAGTTCTCCGCCAACAATCTTTAACCATGTCACCAACTGGAAAAACAATATCTTCACGACAAAAAATGACAATTTTACAGGTAATTGTCTCAGTCATTCGATTTATGGTTCCATGGTTGGACCCAGTACTGAAAGGGAGTTTTATTTATATATTTTGCAGAGAACACCGGAAAATGGAAATATCCTAAATGGAGAAACCAAGGTTGCATATGTAAGGAGAATCAGTACATAACTTTTGAAATACCGTTAAATTACCTAGAGATGTTTCTTATCATATGCTGTTGTTTCAGGACATGAGTCCTGTTAGTGCAAGTCCAAAAGATATGGAATCTGAAGAGAAACCACAGAAGTATTTGAATGAAAAGCAGCAGGTTAGTGCTTTTGGATTTTTAAGCCCTTGTTGGTGGATTATGTTTTCTTTTAATCATCTACTGTTTGGTGTATTATTTCAGGAAAACCAAGATTTGCTAATCAAGTGCATTTCACAAGATTTGGGGTTTTCTGGTGGCAAACCTATCGCTGCTTGTATGATTTACAAGTGCCTTTTACACTGGCGGTCCTTTGAAGTTGAGAGAACTACTGTGTTTGACCGAATTATTCAAACAATAGCTTCAGCAGTGGAGGTATGAGCTTTGCTGGCAATAATATCATGGTTTGCTGGCCCTTTTATTTTTAGAATGCCTGTTCTGGTATTAACTCGAGAAACTTTGCATGAAGGTACCCGACAACAATGACGTGTTGACTTATTGGTTGTGCAATACATCCACATTGTTGATGTTACTCCAACACACTCTTAAAGCTACTGGTGCAGCAAGTCTGACTCCACAGAGGCGGAGGTCTTCGTCAGCCTCACTTTTTAACAGGATGTCCCAAGTATGTGCCTATTCTTTGTGTGGGTCTACTTCGTCTTACTAAATTTCTAGTGTTTAACCATGGCCTTCCTGCATCTTGTCGTATAGGGACTTCGGGCCTCTCCACAAAGTGGTGGGATGTCATTTCTGAATGGACGCGTGCTTGGTAGACTGGATGACTTGCGACAAGTTGAAGCAAAATATCCTGCTTTGTTATTCAAGCAGCAACTCACTGCTTTCCTTGAAAAGATATATGGAATGATAAGAGACAACCTAAAGAAAGAAATTTCTCCACTCCTGGGCTTGTGCATTCAGGTATGTATTTTGTTTCTATGCTGTAGTTTCTGGGATTGTGCAAGTAAATTGTTTATTGATATGTTTATTATGGATGCAGGCTCCTCGAACCTCTCGTGCAAGTTTGGTAAAAGCGCGGTCTCAAGCTAATGCTGTCGCTCAACAAGCTTTGATTGCTCACTGGCAAAGCATTGTAAAAAGCCTAGATAATTATTTGAAGTTGATGAAAGCAAACAACGTGAGTTCCAAAGTTCTTAACTACCATTTTCATGCAGATGCATAAAAACATAATGGTCTACATTTTGAATCGCATGGGAAAATTCTTTGTATTTCTTTCTTTGATTTTTATTTCCTACAATTATTTATTGCAGGTGCCTGCATTCTTGGTCCGCAAAATTTTCACGCAGATATTCTCATTTATCAATGTTCAACTTTTCAACAGGTAAATAAATCACATTTACAATTTAAAGCAATAAGGGATATTGCAACCTGTTCATTGAATTTATGATTTTAATTCTTGACCGTTTATTTTCAGTCTTCTTCTGCGACGTGAGTGCTGCTCGTTTAGCAATGGGGAGTATGTCAAATCAGGGCTAGCTGAACTGGAGCAATGGTGCTCTTTTGCCACTGAAGATGTATGTGGAACTGAATATTATGACACACATTAACAATCCCCTTTATAAATTTTAAACCTCTAATTGTGCTCCTTTTATCAGTTTGTGGGCACTGCTTGGGATGAACTGAAGCACATCAGACAGGCTGTTGGATTCCTAGTGAGTGACTTCGATCCCCGATATAATTCTTTTTTATCAGATGGGCAATCTACTAACATTGTCTGATTAATGCAGGTGATTCACCAAAAGCCCAAAAAGACCTTGAACGAAATTACCATTGAACTGTGTCCTGTAAGCACTATTTTTAGATGACTGATTTGTTAGAGGTGCATCAATCTTCATATTGGGTCCTAATCTCTTGATTTCCTCTGCAGGTGCTTAGTATACAGCAATTATACAGGATTAGTACTATGTACTGGGATGACAAATATGGCACTCATAGTGTCTCTTCCGATGTAAGTTATCTGCTTGAGAGTATGCATTTAAAAAAAATTGTTTTCGCAATAGTTTTTTGTAGTATGGGTGTTTGCTTAAAATTACATTCCTGGAAATGTAGGTTATTTCAAGTATGAGAGTTATGATGACTGAGGACTCCAACAACGCTGTTAGCAGTTCCTTTTTGTTGGATGATGATTCGAGGTACCTTTAAAGCACTTGATGATCTCTGTATCTAGGATTCATTTTAGGGATGTATTATAGGGTTTCTGTTGATAAAACTCTGTGTGTTCTCTGCGATGGGCGGGCAGATGAAAAAGGGAAAAACTTAGTTGTTTTGTTTTCCATTTCCCCATCATCTATTTGAAATAGATTATGCTAAATTCTTCCAAGAAAGGATTTGTATTAACAAAAAGCGTTTTATGGTGCAGCATTCCTTTCACTGTGGATGAGATCTCCAAAACAATGCAACCAGTAGACGTTGCCACTATTGAGGCCCCACCTTTGATCCGGGAAAACTCAGGTTTTGCGTTCCTGCATTAGCTTTCTGGATGGTGGCGATGATTGTGGACTCTTATGCTAAAGCCTACCCTCATCACCATAAAGCTGGAATCTGCATGCGTCGAGTTGTGCAGGAACTTGTGCATATATTTTTTTGCCTATTTATTTTCCCCATTTGATGATAGTCTTCCATTGTACATACACTAGTGACTCAGGCAACCGTTAAAGCATGTTGTCCGGGTCAATTTTTTGTGAGCCCTCAGGCATTTCGCCAACACGGGGGTTATTATATCTTGCGAAGGAAATAGGGGATGTCAGTGCTGGGGAAGGAAACTAGCAATAGTGATGATTGGTTTTGAGTTGGTGTTTGCTGCTGGGATTTGGATTGTAAACTAGCATTGTTATTGTGGAAGAGATTGAGTTAGGATTGTATTTTGTACGTTGGACACACTTTTGGATGTGAACATGTGTTGTGAATTATTGTGGGTTTAGATTCGTGCTGCATACCAGATTTACTGGTTACAGTCGCTTCAAATATATTTCATGGTTTTGAATTTACAATTGTGCAAAACTATCATTCTATTTAAAATGTTAATTCAAAAAATAAATCACAATAAGATATTTGTATGAATCACAAACTGCATGAAGGATATCTTTGCTTTACATGAAATCAGACTACAGAAGTTCGAATAATGGAGTACATACTATGGCACAGTCATTCATGAAAAGTAGTAACACAGGTAGCACAATAATTTGTAATGTGTAATGCACCAAAAACTACCTCAAAAATTCAAGCTTCAAACCTTAGCTTCTTTCTTTCTCTCTTTCTTTCTTGTGGACATTTTGAAGCCATCACCTATAGGAAAAACGCATCAGCTGTTTTCATCGATGTTGCTAGTTCAGTGAAGTGTCTCTTCCGTAACTGTTTGAGGATCTGAAGAGTTACTTGGTTTCATGGAGTTCTCTTCCGAAACTGTTTCTTGGTCAGCCTGGGACTGGACTGGCTTCCCCTCTGATTTTTTCTTCTCTTTCATAACGTACTGTCTAGGCATCACTTCAAGTAAGAAGTTCCCCCCATTCCATACAGTTGCCGTGACTTTGAGGACTTGAAAAAGGATAGACAGTTTGTAAGATAAGAATATCGGGACAGTCAACGCCATTGTTGCCACTGTAAAAGCTGCTTGAAGGACAATATACATTAGCAGGCGGTTATTATCCCCAAGAACACCACTCAGTCGCCACCACAAGTTGTTGGCCTTCTGTGCTTTCTTGGAGAGCTCTCTGTCACATAGAGAGTGATAGCAAAAGGTGAGAACGGCTGAAACATAGAGAAAAATCTAGAGATAATCAAGTAAAGCAACAATATAATAATATTACCTGTATGAATTCATAACTTCTGGATCGTTTACAAATCTCTGGCGACGTAGGACATCTACGATGAGAAAATAAAGTGCCTGCCAAAGGCAGTAAGCAACTAAGGGGACGAGAAACAGGTATGTCCAGAGATTGTATTTGCTTTCAACATAAGGCCACGAAGGTCTCTTGGGGGTTCCAACAGGATGCATAGCTTCAAAGAATACAGGATCCCACCAACGAATTGTGAAGAAAACCAATCCTGAACCAGGCAATTGTAGTAGTATAAGCACGGGAACCAAGAAACATATTCATCTAAAAATATAACAAGTGAAACATCTAGCCACAGATGCTGCAAACTAATTTAGCTCTGGTGATAATACGATGGAACCATCAAAATTGGCACTTTGTTACTTTCCATTAAATTATCAGAAGGCACAGACAGCTAAGGCTAATTAAATCACTATAACAAACAGCAATTGGAAATTAAGGGCAGCTAACCGCTTTTGGTCCCAAATCTTTGGAGTTAGCAAAACACAATTCTAACCATTAATATGCAGTTGAAGAAATATGTGAACATATGCTTTAACATATTGGATTTCCAGTTATTATACAAGGTACGACGTAGGTCACGGTTCCAACTTTGAATGCTAGTTTTCACCAGTTCAATATCCATGTATACTGATTACACTATAACATATTTCTTACACTCAAAGGAGCCCTGCCTTTGTTCCGATAAGTTACTCCATTGCGTAATCAGGCAGGAGATACTGAACATTTATTAAAACTGATTCATGAAAGATAAGCTATATTGTGTCTTCATTAAGCAGTTAAAAAGCAATATAAACCTAGAAATAGAACAGCGTTAACATGATAAAGCAAGAGGCAAGGTTTAATTTAAGTATAAGCCACATAAAACAATGGAAGGAGACAATGCGATCCAACTTACCGGGCAGAAGATGAATAAAGACGCTTACGACCTTATCAAAAGAGTTGAACACTAAGCTGCACCTCCATACAATCAGCGCCCAAGCTAGAGGCCCCTGCATTTGCATGGAGGAAGTCAAGATACCAGAAAGAACAAACACAAGATCACAAAATACTACCAAGATAGCTGCTGCTTATCAGTAGCTCACCTCGGCAAATGAGAAGCAAATCATGAAGAACTTCTCATTTCTAGGGAAAAAGAGAAGCATGACTAAGAAGATCGTGTTGGCATAGTAGCAGAAATCCTGCATAGCATGGCACAAACCTCTAGACTAAGATTAAAAAGCCACAAAATGTATAACAAAACAAATTTAAGCTCCCAAAGTAACTCTTTATCAAAAAAGTCTATCCGTAATGATGCGGGAGCCTACACTTAAACTCGGAAGCGATTCAAGTAAAAAAATAGAAATCTAAAGAGTGGAAATTTACCAAGAGGTAATAATGCCATTTCTTGTATCGGTAGTAAATCCATCTCATGGGAACAAACATAACATAAAGCAGGCAGTAAATATAGGGTACATCTTGAGGCCCTGCAACACAAGCAAGCCCCAAAAAAGAAAAGTATGTCATCAAACAATGCAATTCAGCCTAATTAAGTTGGAAAACAAGAAACTTACTGGCGCCCCACAGAAAGCAGAATGTTCCAAACCCAATAACACTCAACAAATAAGTCACCTGTATGGAAACAAACACTTGTAGTTCAAACTTAGCTATATTAAATGCAGGGGAGAGAAGAAAGGGAACCTTATTGATGAATTTTTCGTGTTCTTCAGCCCGCTTGGCAATCTTGTCTGCATGCTTGGACAAGATCTTCTTGGTCATCTCTTTGGTTTCCGCCATTTTCTGCCCAAACAAAAGCAAAATCTTGTTTAGAATCACCTGGACACCACCCCAAATCACAAGTAGGAAGGGAACAAAGGCACAACCTTGGATTGATCTTTGAGCCTTTTACGAAGCATCCCTTTTGTGTCCCCGTTCGATTCCACCGTGAATTCTTCGTCGCTCGACATTTCTTCTATTGTTGTTGTTGATCTCTCTGCACACGATTCAAGGCGGTGGCGCGCTTCTTTGGATTGTCTGAGATTCTATGGAAGCATTCAATACCTGTTATGTATTATTGTTCATTTAATTTATTTTTTTTAAATATAAAGATGATTCTGGATTTTTTTCCTTCCCCAACTGACTCATTTTTGGGATATGATTTTATATTCCGAGTAATATTCCTCACAATTATTAGGTGGACTCATTGCGTGTTCTCTTGGGAATTGGGACTTGTAATGCATGTGTTTAGTATTTTTGAAATAAAAATATTATGTGTAATTTTGCTCTTTTAGATGGTACTAGACTAACCGGATCGCGCGTTGCGCGATTTTTTCAAAATAGTTTAAAATACATTTTTATTTCATGATGTATATTAATTTCATGAATATGAGATTTTAGATTTACTAATGTTTAAACAAATTAATTATTCATATTTGTAACAAAGATTGATTTGTGGCTCTAAACCTCTTTCAGAAAAAAAATCTTTTTACATTTAAATTAAACAGTTGAAATAGTGAGGTCTTTAAAAAAATATGAAAATCATTTTTGCAATTCATTGAAACACTACTCAATGTTTCTCAAATCATACACCACTATATATATATTCTGCTAAGTTATCTAATGAACTGAACTTTTGACTTGATCCTTTACTCTTATAATGTATTTACTTTGTGCGGTTATATGAAGTAATTTTAAATACTTTTAGTCTTGATCATCAATTTTAAATACATTATTTTTCATTCAATTTTTTTTGATACATTACAACAGAACCTAATCGAGTACATGGATCCTAACTAAACCTACTATAAACCTACTCTAACCTATCCTATTAATCCGTACGTCGTAGTGGCCTGAGGTCCTCACTTGATGCTTTTGAGTGGGGTGAAACTCCCACTTAAACCGTCTGATACACTTCGCCGCTTCGCACTTCATGCGCCAGTTGATGTAGATCCGGTATCTCTGAACTGCTTTGAGTTGAGCACGCTATTGGAGACTTTGTGGAGACTGGGAGAAGTCATAGGGGGACTTGTTGGAGGGGGTATTCGAACCCTGGACCTCTCTCCAGCCAAGGCTCTTAAGAAAATGTTTTTGGCCAAGTGGGCTAGCCTACTTGGTTTTTCATTCAATTTTGATCATCAAAGTGTATAAATGTTCCAAACTTAATTACTACTATTAAGTTGGGTGTTAAGTGTCGGTGCACCTGTGTACAGGAATAAAATGATCTTTTCAATAATAGCAGGTAAATAATGTACGCATGCGAAATTACTTTTTAATATATATAGAATATGAAAATGATATTAACTCTTAGGATTTATTTTCAAATGAAAAATTATACAATTTATACTCATAAAAATATTCAAGAATATTTTGGAAAACCTTAGATTTTATTAAAAAGACTAATTTACCCTTATGAATAGTAATACCGTTAGACATTTAACACCTAGCTTAATGGACGTCATCAAAGTTGGGAACATTTATAAAGTTTGAAGTCATCAAAGTTGGGAAGATTTATAAAGTTTGATGAGTGATCAAAAGTGAAATTTGAGCAAAATTTGATGATCAATTATGAACTTTACTTTTTTAAATATATTAAATTTTTTAATATTTTTACTGACATGTTTGGCAAATTCTCTAGAAAATCCAACTTTCTTAAATGTTATGGAACTACCATTATATATTTAAACTCAAGTGATACAATTTTGTGTTAAAACATTGATCATGTTAAAATAAATATATAGTAAAACACGTTTTAAAGCAAAAATTTAAGAAATTTTATGTAAAAATTAAAAAATTCTAAGTGATAAAATTTACCGTTCAACTTAAAAGGTGCATGGTATATGTTAAAACGTATAAAAACTTTCATGAAAAGTCAGGAAAATTGGAAGTTTCAGAGACTTTCTCGACTTGTTTGCGTTTTTATTTTTGGTTGCATGATAGCTGATTAGACTTTTGATTAGTGTATCGAGAATCTTAATTCTCTGTAAATTAGTATATATTTATTTACTAAAATAAATAGGAGCTTATATAAAATGCATCCTCGTCTATGTATAACTAAAACATGCAGTACCAAAAGTGCACAATGATGCTATTGTGTGACTAAAGAATCCAGAGAGAAGAATTTTTGCCTAATTAAATATAGAAATTTATGTAGTAATTTTAAAAATAAACTAATGCTTTAATAGAGACCATACTTTCTTTTTTAATCAAAACCACAATTTCGTAATAAAAAAACCACAATTTCACAAAGAAGACCACAATTGTATCGGATCAAGATTGCTTTGCATCCAAGTTTTTGTTATGCTGAGTTGTGTCTCTGTTCCAGAAGAAGCTGTTTGTGACTTGTCTGTCTTGCTTGCAAAATCCTACCTGCAACTACTCAAAGTTCCACAGCTTTATAATATGATGCGTTTGTGATCAGTCTTAATATGATGTACTCTTATTTCTGCAAAAATTTAATTTGTTGCTGCTGAAAGAAGGCAGTCGACATAATTCTCCATAAATTCAATCGTCAGTCTGATTGAAACCTAGCAATGAATCCAACTAATCATTTGACAAAAAGTGTTTCAAAGAAATCAAAGAGCAGGAACATATTGTTGGAACATATTCATATATCTTCCCCGTTGAAGTTCCTTAAATAAATGACAGCTGCAATAAATTGGTAATAGTACCAAGAAATCAGTGCCTCAATCAGAACAAAAGCACCCAAAAGATGAGAAGTTTGCAAATTAAAATGAAGTAAGGGATCACACATTCTCATTCAAAATAAATTTAGATAAACATTTGAACTAATGACAGAATGATGACAAATGGCTTTAAACTAATACAGATGAAGCTAAGTTGGAAAACTCTGCTATATATAAATGTTTCAAAGACACATCAATTGTTGCAAACCTCTTATTAGCACCTATCCCGATTAGAGGTGTTCGAAAAAAAAAAAGGTACCTGGCTCCTACTTCTTCTAGGATAGCTATAACCATCAAATAGTTGTTCGATCATCTGCCCATGCATCTGAATTACAATATGGTCATTCCAATCTAGGGATGGAAATGGGGCGGGTTTATGTGGAGACCCGCCCCAGTTTCGCCCCATTTAGGTGGACATGGATCACTATATTCATAAGATGGGGCGGGTATGGATATGATTTTTAAATTCATGATGGGTATGGGGCGGGTATGGATATTTTTTTAAAACCCGCCCCATACCCACCCGCCTCACCCGCTCCATACCCGTATAATATCCACTATAATATATAATATATAATATATTATTATTATTATTTTATTATTTATTATTTATTTTTATATAAAATAAAACTATCAAAAAAGAAAGTTAAAAGGCAGAGTATATACTATAATCCAATTACCAAATCTATTTTAATAATTGGAAACCGGAGCCTGGAGGAGACGGTTGCTCTTTTGAACCATATTTTTACGTATTTGAAACTTAAAGAGAATTTTATAAGTATGAGTGTTAAATATTTCGTGATTTCTTTATTACATATATGATATTTTAATATGTCGTATTTTTTATTTTATAATTATGAAGTATATATTGATATATTTTAAACGAACAGATGGATATCCAGGTGGGTGGGGATGGATATCCAGGTGGGCATGGATATCCAGGTGGATGGGTATGGATCTCAAAATGAGATCCATCATGGATCGGTGGGTGGTGATGGTTCTTAAAATTTTATATGGGTATGGGCATGGATATACTGGTATCCACGCCCATTTGCCCCAGTGAACATCCCTATTCCAATCTGCTATATTTTTTTCGAGAATCAAAACCAAACAAATTGCATTGTACAAACAACATAACATAATAGTCAACTACCAATAGTTTTCCGGTTGGGTGGACCTTGACATGGAGTCATCGTAATCGTCAAGAGATTTCGACAACCATTCGCCAGTATCTGACATCGGCCAAAATAAAAATCCCCATCACTGCACACGAAACCCCTAAAAAACAATCAAGCTTAGAAAATATTCATTTACAAAATAGATGATCGGCGAATCTCAGGCTGCCTCAACTATAATCCCGCATATTATTGTAAACATAACCATCAAATCACAATCGGAATATAATCGGAATATTATCACCGGGGCTTCTTAAAAAACAAAACAAACATGGCATCTCAAACGCCGTACACTGCTCTTGAAACCTCCAAACAAATCAAAACACCATGAATATACAAATCAAAACACCATGAAATTAAGGAGAAGTGCGAGGCTTTAAAGTCGATCATTTATTATCAAGATATAATGGCGATTTTCATAAGATTTTTATATGTTAATTAACGTCCGTCGTTTATTTTCAAGATACTATTACCATAAATTTATAATTACCAATATACTATTATCATAAATTTATATTGATCAAATTAAATTAAATATATTATTTACTATTCCCTGTGATATATTATGTTTTTACTAAACTCTTACCTTTTGTGTATCCTATAAATGAATAATTCCATATAATCTGATGAGTTAAACATATATTAGTCTTGAAATAGATCGTCTATATTATAGCTATAATATAGACGGCCTATTTCTGCAATTAAAATAGGAAAGGCGGCTCCTCTTTTGCAATTAATATTTACACGGGTCCTTTTTAGCAATATAGAGAAATTGCATCAGAGACCCTCCTCCATAAATATATATACCATATTTCTATTTTTATTTTACAAAATCTTCCGTCGTTCCCAATTTCACATCCCCAATCCCTCTTTCAATTTCTGCGCAATCCAGCGGCGATGTCAAAACTCATGATTCCAGCGATGTCGACGACTGAACCAGTGGCGATAAGAGAGGGATCACGACGTTCCAATCGGTGGCGCGGCTGACCTGAATCGACGCCGGTGCTCTGGTTTAGAGCCGGCTCGATTGTCTCCGGCTGGTGGAAGATCTCCGATCGGCTGCCATTTCTTAAACGCCGCCGTCGCAATCGCCGCGTTCTACTGCTTCTCCGACGAATTCTCCGGCAACTTCTCCGCCGTCAAAGCTCGTGATTCTGGCGATGTCGGCGGCTGAACCAGCGACGATAAGAGAGGGATCGCGACGTTCCAATCGGCGGCGCGGATGACCAGAATCAACGCTGGTGCTCTGGTTTGGAGCCGGCTCGATTGTCTCCGGCTGGTGGAAGAGGCCGATCGGAGGAGGTGAAGCGAGGTGATACTTTTTGTTCGCTGTGGTTTCCCCCTTTTTTGTTGTTTTGTTTGTACTTTGTGACTGCTCTGCAAATTTCTTCCATGAATTTTATGTGTTTTACTATGAAAACTAGACTGTTTAATGTGATGTCTTTCTTTTTTTTAAATTTTATGTGTTTATCTTGGAAACTGGACTTTTTAATGTGGATTCTGTCTTGTTATGAAATTTATGTGTTTAGCTTGAAAACTAGACTGATTAATGTGGTTTCTGTCTGCATATGAAATTTTATGTGTTTAACTTGAAAACTAGGCTTCTTGATTTGTGTTGAAACTTGATTATTTATTGTGAAAACTGTGGTGTTTGTAAAACTTGATTTTTTAATGCGAAAACTGTGATTGTGAAAACTTGGTTATTAAGGTTGAAAACTACAGTGATTGTAGAAACTATATTTTTTAGGCTGAAAACTGTGGTGTTTGTAAAACTTGATTGTTTAGTTGAAAATTGTTTTTATTGTGAAAACTCGATTGTTTAGGTTGAAAACTTTGGTGTTTGCGAAATTTGATTATTTATTGTGAAAACTGTGATTTTTGTGAAACTTGATTGTTTAAGTTGAAAACTGTGATGATTGTGAATTTTTAGGATGAAAACTTTGGTGAAACTTGACTATACTTAACACAACATTATTTAACCTAAACACCCTAGTTTTTATGTACCTAAAATCTGATGTTTATAATATGGAAACTTGTCTTTCTAATCTGAATTCTTTTGTGTTTACGAGTCTTTAAAATACAAAAATTATATTAACTGATTTGAGTACATATTATTTGCGTGAACAGTGACGTGAACAGTGTCGTGAATAGTGCACGTGAATAGTCTTTTTCACAGATTTTGCAAATAAGGACCTCCTTCCTTCCATATTGTAATTTAGTCTTTGGTCTATATTATGTTATAATATAGACGGTCACTCCAGAGACCAACTCGTTAAACATGGGCAAGGTCTTAATTCCATAGAGGAAGGTAGTTAATTCCATAGATGTATAGTTCCATATAATCCGATGAGTTAAACGGAGTTAAATATGGGCAAGATGTTAATTCCATAAAGTAAGGTAGTTTATTCCATAAATGAGGTGGCGTCTTGAGAAAAACATGGCCGGCCATATCACAAAACGCAAGGCCAATTGTCGTTTTATGCTTTGATAGACAAATTCCGAGGAAAATTCCGGGGCGACACTTTTATATATTTATGTTTATCCCGCCACTTTCTACTTTTTAATATAAAATAAATATCTAATAAAAAGATTATAACATGAGAGTATTCAGATTGTTTTTTAATGCAAATTGTAAAGTTGGTATGTGTTTGAGAGGATTGAGTGGTGAGTAAACTGAGTGTTTGAGACTTTTCAAAAAAAAAGTGTTTGAGAGTATTAATGTGAGGATATTGAATGAGTTTTTCTTATATATCACATATATAATTTAGTTATTTAGAAAGGAATAGAATGAGGTTGGAGTTCATCTTCCTTTTGGAAGGGCTTGTTTTCTTTGTCACTAACAATCTCAAAACTAAAGAGCAATACACTAATAACATCTACAAACAAAGCAACCTTTAATATTTAATAAATTGTCAAAAAATTACTTATTTCATAAGCATAAGACATTTTTAGTCTAAAATTGACTCAAAAGGAGAAATTTATATAACCAGTTTATGATTTTTTCCACAGAAGAAGCTAAAAACACCCAGATTTCGCCAACACGAGAGTCATTAATCATTATATCTTGCGAAGGAAATAGGGGATGTAGTGATGACTGGTTTTGAGTTGGTGTTTGCTGCTGGGATTTGGATTGTAAACTAGCATTTTTAGTGTGGAAGAGATTGAGTTAGTAGGATTGTATTTTTGGATGTGCACATGTGTCGTGAATTGTGGGTTTAGATTCACTGCTATATAGCACATCTAATATACCATTGCTGTACAGCACACTAGCAATGGACTAGCTCCATTTTCCAAAGATTACTGCAAATTGATAGTTCAGGCCAAGGTTGATTACCTACAGCAACTTGATATAAAAAACATACCAAAGCATTTCCATAACACGGATCATATCATCATCAACATGAACAAGAGTTTACATCAGAAAAAAACGGTTAGTTCATGGATAAATGTTTCAGAAGGCCAATACAGAACATATATCTCTGTAGAAAGGTGCCAACAGATCAGTCATGAGAGCGGTGCTTGCCAGACTTCTTCTTCGAGCTGGTGCTTGCTGGCAGTGGTTTTGGGTGCTTCTCAGCTTCACTTGGATCCAACCAGGTGAGAGGGTGTTTGTTGAACAACGGCCAGTTGGGAAGAGTTATTAGAGACGTCAACACAACACCAGAACCATATATCATCAACATGGTCTGGAATGAGCCCAAAACATACCCGGCTATAAACGCTCCAACCGCAAAAACCACGAGCACTATCTGCATAAGCTGCTCAGCTAACTTCTGTCCTTGCCAATCCATCTATCGGCAGAAAAAAAAAGAGAGTAATTGCAGGAAAAAGATTATAAACCAGCAAAGGAACAAAGATAACCAGCAACTAAAGCAGGGAATAGCATATACAATGATGTGAGATTATAACACAAAAAAAACTTCCATCAAAGTTTGATGTGTTATATAATGTAACAGTATTCTTGAAAAGTAAACAATGTCACAGACTCACAGGATATGTATTAGTCAGGTGAGACTATTTCTGGGAGAGTTTGGATACTGCTATAAGACTTGGCAGGATTGAGAACTAGCCCTAGCGGCCTAGCCAAAGGATCAAATGGGGTTGACTGCTGGAACCAGATGAAAAAGACCCCATGCCCTATGGCAACATCAAAATGACATAAAACAGACTTCAAGTTTTCAACACAAGAATAGTCCAGAACGCCAAAGAATTCCGTACTAAATCATATAATATACTATCAACAAAACAAGTCATTCTGCGTGTATCTTAGTACCAACAAAATTTTAAGTAGTCAAAGTCGTCTTTAGAAGCATCAAAGTCTAATTGATACTGAGCAAGTGTACGATCCATAGCTCGTAAACCATCAACAACATAATATAAATTTAGTAAGGCTGGCTGATTCAATGACCACATAAGATGCCTACCGAATATCCCTTGAGCCAAATATGCTAATAGGAAAACAAGAAGAAGAAAATACTCATCTATGTCGAAACCAATAATTGTGAGATAAAAAACGTCTTCTACCAAACAGCATAGACATGCACAATTATCCTCCTATAACATGATATACTGTCACTTAAGGTAACTTTATCCTTCAAATTTTTCCTTTGAACAATTAGAATACTTGAATTACTTATCTGTTCAGTGTAAATAAGTATTTAATGGCCACAAAAGTAATGGTAAATAGCCAAAAGGAAAATGAATTGGACTAAATCAGCCAAAACATTGTTAAGAAAGATACTAAAATTTGGGAGGACAAAACGATTTTTTTCGAAAGTGAATGTTTCAGATTCAGACAAATAGACAACTTTGCAATCAAAGCAATGGTAATAATGATTTTCCAACTAAAAGAGATGAAATTATCCAAACTCTGGTATACACTTTTTGTTTATGTATTTGAAGTTACCGGGTTAGTACAGTAAGGTCACAACACACCAGGTTCAAACAAGATCTCCTGATTGCTAAATACATCAAATTACCTAGGGCTGCGTGGTCTCAGTATGCATGCAAAATGCCAATACTAACCACTTACTAGATCCCAATCGGACAAGCTAAAGAAGGCTGTCAACTTCTAGTCCGGGTGTGCATACACCGACCATAAGCCGAAAACATATATTAAGGGCTAAGAACGCAATCACCAAAGAAATTATGGCAGAAAGAAAAGACAAATGTGGAAGTTTCCAATCACAACTACTCCAGTTCAAACAAATTCAAAAACCATTCAGCAAAAGCATAACTTTGCTAGTACCAAACAATCTAAAAATGCAACTCTCAGTAGCACTTAAACAAGATAAAAACTCTCTTTCTCCCTTAAACAGAGAGAGGCTAAACATCTTTAAATTCCAACAAAAACACGACACATTCAAACCACAAACAGCCTAAACACAATCAAACAGCTCACTTTCTGCGATTCAGTTGGTAGAAATAGCTGACATCGGTAACCAAATCAAATTCAGCCCTAATTTTTGACCTAAAACTGAAGATGATAAAACAGAGGTCTTATAGATTAGTAATTACTCACTATGTATCCACGAAGAATGAGATTGGTGAATCCAACACCACCAATCCTCTGGGTTATTCTCTTCTCTCCTTTCCTCAATCTCAACAATTCTGCTGTAAAGTCTTCAAGGGTGTGACGAATCTACTGAGATTACTAATACAAAGTGAATGAGTTTAGGGCCCAAAAGACAAAAAACATATGGATCACACCGCGGGCCCATGGAGAGATTGGCGCTGAAATTCAAGTTTTAAACCCAATATTTGGGCCGAACACACGCTCCTTCAATATCACGTGATCCTCTCGAGGACTAGTTAATAATTCTTGACAAGTACTAGGTAGGCATTAGTCATTTTATATATTTCCTAGTTTTGATCCATTCTCAAATTTTCATAAAAAGGAGTTGAAATGTGATTATTTCCTAATATGTCTCTTAAATTAAAAGGTTCTGTTTCATACTTTTAATACGCCTGAACTGAACTGAACTGATCTGAACTGAATTGAACTGAAAAATACTGAATTGAACTGAACTGAACTGAAAATACTGAACTGAACTGGAAAATATTGAACTGAACTGAACTGAATTGAAAAATACATTTGATTCTTTTATATAACATATTTGTATATTCAAAATTCTTATTAAAAAACAAGTCATTGAAGTATATTGAATTGAACTTAATTGGACAAAACTGAATTGAAGAAACAAATCACTACATCGACACTAGCTAAATTTCATCAAATTGTTATTTCATCAATATTCTAGAAGTTAAACATAATTTTAGAAATATACTGAACTGAACTTTATTGAACTGAAGTATACTGAACTGAACTTTATTGAACTGAATTGATATAGCCAAATTGTGCTATACTATTTATCAAGTCAAATTATATTAGCACCAAACTTAATTAAGTTAAACTTACAAAAGTATGCATTGATACAATTTAATTATAAAATGTTTATCAAATCATATTTCATCAATTCTAAACTGACTTGAACTGAATCATACGGAACTAAACTTAATTGGACCAATCCAATTAAACTTAATTGAACTGAATCATATTGAGTTAAACTTAATTGAACTAAATTGAAATAAACTATCAATGCATTGATATAACTAAATGAGGTTGTATTTTATCAAGAATATAAAACAGAACTGAATTGAACTAAACTGAACTGAATTGAACTATGTGAACTGAATTGGACTTCACTTAACTGAATGACCGAGTTGAACCACACTTAACTAAAATGAATTGAATTGAACTACACTTAACTGAACTGAACTGGATTTTTCATATGAACTTAAAATATATAAATTATATTTTCATTGAACTGAATTGAAGAAAACGATCAATGCATTGATATAACTAAATGAGGTTGTATTTTATCAAGAATAGAAATAGAACTGGATGGAACTACACCGAACTGAGTTGAACTGAATTGAACCGACTGAACTGAATTGGACTACACTTAACTGAAATTAACCGAGTTGAACTAAAATGAATTGAATTGAACTACACTTAACTGAAATGAACTAAATTTTCAATATGAACATCTCATCATTAAATTATATTTTCGTTGAACTGAATTGAAATAAATTATATTTTCTCTAAACTGAATTGAATTGTGTTAAATTATTAATATTTAATTTTTTTAATTTTTTAATTTATTAATAGTCTTTGACACTGAACTGAACTGAAAAATATTCAGATAAGTTGTATTAAACAGACCCTTAATTACACTTTTAAATTATAATACCTTTCAAAATAAAATGAAAAACATTTCTACTATTCTTTTTGACTTTTTTATGGTGTCCAATATATCCTTTTATTTTGACATTTCCTTTATAACTTATGAACAACCATCACACTCTCTTATATAGGAATGAGAAAATTTATCACCATCAACTCACTAATCTTTAGTTCTTTTCATTCAAAATCCCAATACATTTGCACAATCACAGGAAAGCGATCACTAAAATTTGCAAAAAATTTTCAAGGATAATAAATTTACACTATTATATTATCATATTATATTTTCGATATAATTTTAAATTTATTAATATCAAAATTTTGTATGATTTTAATTATGTAGTTAAAGAATATTAGTAGCCAAATATGTATTTGGAGACTGTGAAAGAATATTAATAGTCAAATACGTGTTTGGAGATCGTGAAATGATATTAATAATCAAACACGTGTTTTGGAGACCGTAAAAAGTAGGATGCACAAAATATGAGTAATTCATTTGTCACTGACAGAAAGAAAAAAACCAAGAAATGTGGAAGGAACTGAAACTACAGGGACTAATAAGCAAACAATCTTTAACGTTAACTTCACAGAATCTCAGCAATACGTTAATTTCACATTGGGTCCTTGTAAACTTTGAAATAAAGTTGGACTTGGGTTACGCCAATATTGAAACAGAGAAAGAAGGGAGAGAGAGAGAGAGATCAGAGCGGTCGGACGGACAACTCAACAATACCTCGCCTCCATTTTCGGCCACTCTCCGTGTAAGCTAAAATTTCTCTTTCATTTCTTTTCCTTTCAAATTATATCATCCTATGCTTTATAATCCATCCAAATTGGAGCAATCCCTTTTGTGCACATACATGTCCCTGTAATTTTGCCATGAATTCTATGTTTTTTCCTTGTTTTACAATGGTTTTTCCATCTGGGTCCGCCCAGATATCCACCCAGGTAGATAAAATGGATTCTTGCTTTTTTTGAATGGTTTGTTGGATTTTCCTTGTTGTGATTGGAATCGTTGAATTTCGTTTCTAGTTGTGTTGATTTGATTTTTTTGTTTGTAATTGTGTAGATTTTGTTGGGTGGAAGATGTTGTCCAGAGTGGAGAGTCGGAGGAAACTAGGTGAGGATTCTGGGGCGGGGAAGTTGCTGAATGATATCGAAACCATTAGTAAAGCATTGCACTTGGATAAGAATTTGCCCAGGAGTATGATTTCAACTGTTAGTAGTCGATCTAAGTCGGTCGGGAAACTCCCTGCACCCGAATCGAAACCAAATGGAAAGATTGATAATAAGAAAGATGCAGTGGATAAGGACAAGAAGTCTATGTGGAGCTGGAGGAATTTGAAGGCTTTGACCGGTGTGCGAAACAGGAAGTTCAACACCCGTTTTGCTCTTCAGGTTCACTCCGTTGAAGGTTTGCCGAGGCTTTTTGATGGGTTGAGTCTTGTTGTGCACTGGAAGAGGAGGGATGGTGAGCTGATGACTAGGGCAGTAAAGGTTGTTGATGGTGTGGCCGAGTTTGAGGAACAGTTGACACATTCTTGCTCGATATTTGGCAGCAAGAGTGGGCATTCTGCCAAGTATGAGGCCAAGCATTACCTTTTGTATGCTTCTGTTTATCGTACTCCTGATCTTGATTTAGGGAAGCATCGGGTTGATCTCACTAGGTTGCTTCCTCTGACGCTGGAGGAGCTGGAAGATGAGAAGAGCTCGGGGAAGTGGACAACTAGTTTTAGGTTGTCGGGTAAAGGGCATGGAGCTCAGATGAATGTGAGCTTCGGTTATGAGATCATTGGGGATGGGAACAGTAAGGATGTTCCAGAGTCAAAGATCTTGAAGCAGCACAGCACAAGTTCGAGGAAGGGTTTTGAGAAAACAGACGAAAGGCATGAGCTGAGTGCAATACGCCGAGCAGGTAGCATGCCTTCAAGAGCTTCTATTCCGCTCAGCTCTATGGAAGATATAAAGGATCTTCACGAGGTTTTACCTGTGACTAAATCCGAGCTATCTGAGTCAATATCCTTTTTGTATGAGAAACTGCATGAAGAGAAGAACGTAGATGCTGCGCCTGTTAAACAAGAGGTTAATGCTGGAGCAGATCCTGCAAAGCCTGACATGCATTTGACATCTGAAGCTGGCCATGGAAGCGAAACCCAAGTTTATGAAAAAGAAGAATCTAAGGGTCCTGAAAATGAAGAAAATGAATTTGAAGTCTCTGCTGAATATACAATCACAGATCAGGGGGCGGAATTCTCCTCCAATGTACAAGAAAAAGGTGAGGAGAGAGCTGAAAATGCGGCACGGGAGAGCATGTCTCAGGTGTCTTCCACAGAAGGAGCAATCCATCATTCAATGGAAAATCAGCAAGACGAGGTGCTATCAAGTAACCCCAAATCTGGAGAGTCCGATGTGTGGACTAAAGAATCACTGTTGAAAGATTTGGAGTCGGCCCTTAGCAATGTCTCTGACTTGGTCAAAGAAGGATCAGATTCCCAAGAAGATGAACATGGAAGCTCAACCTCAGCTTCGTTGAATTACTTGGACCTTCAATCTAGTGATAGAGATGACAGGAAGGGGAAATCACTCAGTCTGGATGATGATTCTGTTGATATTGACGCGAATGATTTTTTGGATTTGCTAGGTATTGAACATAGCCCAGTAGGTTTGAGTTCAGAGAGCGAACCCGAATCTCCAAGGGAGCGTCTTTTAAGGCAATTTGAGAAGGAATCCCTTGACAACGGGTGCTCCTTATTTAACTTTAATATTGATGAGGAAGAACCAGAAGCATATTATAATGGCACAACCGAGACAGAATGGGGTGGATTCTCTGGTAATACTGAATCTTCTTATGCACATGGCTTTGAAGCTGAAGTAATGGCTGAAAAACCAAGAGCTGTAGTGTTGGAGGACTTGGAGACCGAAGCTTTAATGCATGAGTGGGGCTTCAATGAAAAGGCTTTTGAACAATCCCCACGTAGTACCTCAACAGGATTTGGTAGTCCCATAAATATGCCCCCTGAAGCTTCTGATCTACTCCCTCCCCTTGCAGAGGGATTAGGTCCTTTTGTTCAGACAAAAGACGGAGGATTTTTGCGCTCTATGAACCCAGGAATCTTCAGCAGTGCCAAGAGTGGCGGAAGCTTGATCATGCAAGTTTCCAGCCCAGTGGTCATGCCTGCAGAAATGGGATCCGGTGTCATGGATATCATGCAGCATTTGGCCTCTGTTGGAATTGAAAAGCTCTCAATGCAGGCAAACAAATTGATGCCTCTGGAAGACGTAACAGGAATGACGATGCAGCAGATCTCATGGGAAGCTGCACCAAGTTTGGATGGACCTAAAAGGTATCATACTAAATCATATTTTGTGTTTGTTTACTCATTTCTTTATTTTTGTGCAAGAAATGATATTTTTTTCCCACTTTTTCTCTGCAGGCAAGATTCTTCACAGCAGCACAACTCTAGTAGGGAGCAAGGAGGAAGTAAAGCAAAAATATCTCGAAGAAAGAGCAGGGTGGAGGCAAATGCAAGTGGTAATAGTATTAACTCAGAATATGTATCCTTGGAAGATCTTGCTCCTTTGGCTATGGATAAGATTGAAGCCCTTGCAATGGAAGGGCTTAGAATACAGTCTGGTATGTCTGATGAGGCTGCTCCAGCCAACATTAGTCTGCAACCCATCGGTGAACTTTCAGCCTTTGAGGGGAAGAGCTCTGATGGATCTCTTGGTCTGGATGGTGCCGGCGGGTTAAATTTGCTGGACATTAAGGACAATGGTGATGGTGTAGATGGATTGATGGGCCTTTCCTTGACCTTGGATGAATGGATGAAATTAGATTCTGGCGAACTCGAAGATGGAGATCATATCAGCGAGAAAACGTCTAGATTGCTTGCAGCTCATCACGCCACATCCCTGGAGTCATTCCGTGGTAGATCAAAAGGAGAGAAGCGAAAAAGCAAAGGCAGGAACTGCGGTTTGCTTGGAAACAACTTCACTGTTGCATTAATGGTGCAGCTTCGTGATCCTCTGCGCGATTTCGAACCTGTTGGCACGCCAATGCTTGCTCTCATCCAAGTCGAGAGAGTGTTTCTTCCTCCAAAACCAAGAATGTTCTGCTCTGTTTCTCTAGTAGGAGACGGCCTTGAAGCAGACGATGATGAGAAGAAAGAGGAGAAAATGGAGTCGAAAGAAGAGAAAAATGCAGAAGAGGAGAAAATGGAAATTCCTCAGTTTAAGATAACCGAAGTACATGTTGCTGGTGTGAAGGCCGAGCCTGATAAAAAAAAGGCGTGGGGATCGAAGAATCAACAGCAGTCTGGATCAAGATGGCTGCTTGCAAATGGAATGGGGAAGAAGAACAAGCTTCCCCTGGTGAAGCAGAAGGGTGGTGCTAAGTCATCCTTGCCGGAAACCACCACAGCTCAGCCTGGGGAGACTCTGTGGAGCATATCATCGCGTGTTTATGGAACGGGGACCAAGTGGAAGGAAATCGCGGCTCTGAACCCGCACGTACGAAATCCCAATGTGGTCGTGTCGAACGAAACCATAAGGCTGAGGTAGTAGCACCACCATAAGGTTGAGCTTAGTGACTCTAGTTCAGGTTGTCCTCATCCTAGTTGCACTTTGTAAATGAACTGGGTTGGTACCACCCTTTTGCCCTTTGTTTCTCTTGTTCATACTAAGTTGTCTCCACATACGTTTGTGTCATTATTATTTACTAGTATGGGTTTTTGAGTTTTAGTTCTCTTGCCGCTTATTTGATTTTTAAGTTCATCATGTATGTGTTTGGTAAAACTACTCAAAGAGCTAGGAAGTCTTAAAAGGTCTGCTGCATTCATCGGCACTTGATAACCGGACATAATAAACAAAAACATCAAATTAAAAAGAAACATCATAGATTCACTAATCCAAAAGTTGAATTATTGTTCCCAAACTTATTTGAACTTGATGCAGCCACAAGATTCCTCCGTTGAATTAAATTCAACTAGTCTTTCTAAGCTGAGACTCCAAATCCATGTTTCCTGCTGATATCTTCTCAAGCTTCTTTAAAAAAAAAAGAATTGGAAATTATGTTGGTTAAAATTGAGCAAGACGGTTCACATCTACACGAAATAATAGTAAAACTCAATTATATGAAATTGACTCTCCAATTATTTACAAAAATAAAATAGAAACTATAAAAATTTACACAATATGCAATTTAATTAGCAACAATATAGGTATCATCAAGATCAAAAAATAAATATAAATGCATAATTATTGGGCCTGAAACTTTATATGTAAAATATTTGTAAATTTGTTTAATTACCGATCCAAATAACCCTCGATACTCATTCATACGCAATTACAACATGTTTAATTTCTAAACTTCACATTTACAACAACAGACACACATCAATTTGGTGTATATAAATCTATAATAATAATGAACATTTGAAAGTGAATGAACCGATCTAATAATTCCAGTGCATTCTCAATCTAAGTCAACGTATGTTCAACGTAAAGAAAATTGCAAATTCATATAATTCAATCTAATTATTTCTGTAAATGTGTCAAAATGCATATACCAACAGATGGTAATAGTACCTTTTTCAGGAGAAAAATCTCCACCTTCAACTGATTAATTTCATCTTGCAAGACGCTGGGGTTACAAAGCTACAAATATTTTATAATATTAGAATTTATGTTCAAGAGATGAAAATAAATAATTTTATACTCAGAGTGATAGAATCAACCTCTTTCATGGACCTATACTTTTGTTTCTTGATTTTCCGTTGATTATTACCCTGGGCTTCGGACATGTTGGCCATCTGATTCTTCCGATCAACGCCTGCGTATTGGCCTTTATTCTTCCGGTCAATACACATCGCGCCTGAGATCGAATGTCTATGCTGATATACGATATCAAAGGAATAATTTAGTTGCTGGTGGGATGGAGGACGAATGAGAATATGCATTTATACCACCGGTTTCTGTCTGTATATCATACGTGTTCCTGCGCATGATATATACGTCTATTTCGTTTACGCGTGGAGAGTTTATTATACACGTGTTCCGTCCTTTGCATGCAATATATATGTTTCTCCTTCCTGTATGACGTTCAACATGCGTCCGTCGAACGAACCCAAATATTTGGGTAACTACAGTAAGTATATTTAGGAAAAATTGCTATTAAGGACGTGAAAATATTCAATATTATTAGAAAGGACATAACTGTTTAATATTTACGAAGGATATTCTGATTGTTTTAATAATTATGTATTTAAAAAATGATATTTATGATCTTTATTTCTTAACTAACATTTTTTTTTAAATTTAGGTTTTATATTTCATTCTCTAGGATTTAATCTAGTTTTAACACACATCTTATTTGGTAATGACTGAACTGAAATGAAATATATTAAACCAAATTGGTGCAAAATCAATGTATAGTAATAATATGACTAAATCAAGATGAATTTTATCAGATCCTATGTATTTCAACTTAATAAAATAAATCCGAACTTAATTGATTACAATTGAACTGAACTGAACGAAAATATATTGAATCAAAGAAAAAATTAGAAGCATGGGCCACATTAAAATGAATTTTATCAAACCATATTCCATCAAAACGGTACTTAATTGATTTGCAACCAATTAAATAGAATTAACTGATAAAATTTCGTATAAGTTGGGAGATTGACCTTTAATTTAAACTTTTGAACTTTTTTTTTTTTTTTTGAGGAAAAAAACTTTTGAACTTTTTAAACTTTTTAAATTTATTTAATATAGATTTTAAAAATAAAGGTTATATATGTCATTTTTCAAGTAAATAGTCATTAAAACAATCAGACTGTCCTCCATAATAAATGTTAAACAATTATGTCCTTTGTGATAATTTTGAATTCTCCCACACCCTCAATAGAAAATTTCCCAAAAATTTATTACTTTCAAAAATTGATCAAGTTGATAATAGTTGATGGTCCTGGTTGATTGTATAATAGGTTAAGTGGAGCGGGCGTTGTCCGATATATTCAAAATACTTTTTGAAATATTTTATGTTTATTATTGTGCGATCTTTTTCAATTTTGATAAATTCTCTCTAGTGAAATTTAGAGAAATTATACATGCAGGTCCATGTTTACTAAATGCAGGTCTGAAAAACACAATATGTGGCCCTGAATTGTGCTAGTGCATCCAAAATATTATATTTTGGACCTGCATTAATAATCATGGACCTGCATGTATCACCACTCGAAATTTATTATACTCTATCTCATAAATCAAGTAGCATCATTTTGAGTTTTGAACCGATTAAAATGTAGCCAAAGCAAAATTTTCAATTCTGATCGATCGTATTTTCCCTTGTGTTCAAAATATGTTCTTTAACATCAATGTCATGATGCTTTTTCTACCATGAATTAATCAAATAAGCTCCTATGTTTTCTATACTAAATAAAATCTCATTTTTCTTTTGCTCAAATTTTAACTATTCAAAGAAACAGTGGAACTGCAACGCTCTGACAGCACACACATTTAATTCACAAAATCTAAATTTTTCAAAGTGTGATATTTTTCTCTACTGAACAATTTCTCTGTTTAGTTCATTAGAATTTTGAGAAACTAGAGTTTGAAAACCCAGTTTTAATAAAACTTTATTTGGTTAGGTTAGATTTCAAAGCTCAACTCAAGTCTTACATTTTAGACTCAAAACAAACAATGTTCCGAAACACTCTGCATTCTCTCTAAAAAATAGACTTTTAGCCGCTATTTTTAGCCGTTATCGGCAATAAAGGTTTGATCCACGGTGGTTCTATGGCGGAACCACCGCCGGACCGAGGCGGAATCCCCAAACCGATGTCTTTCCTCCACGCCCTGGCCACCAAACCTCCACCTCTATCACCCTCTCTACCCTCCGACCCCCTTATCCAACCAATTACCGAGTTCAAAGGAAAAATCGCCTGCATAATCACGCCGAAGAAAGTTGCTCAACTTTCTTCCCACTACACCAAATGCCCTTGTTGGCAAATTCCCACGCCTGAAACCATCAATGGAATACCTTCATCAAGCTTTCAAATCGGTGGGCTTCAACGGAAGATATCAACTTGGATCGATTGACTTCAGGCATGTGCTGATTCGTTTTGATGTTCCAAAAGATTATCGAAAATGCTGGATGAAGCAGACATGGTGTTTCAAGGGTCCGGTTATGAAAGTGTTTAAGTGGACGCCAGTTTCACTCTAGACTCAGAAACTTCAATTATGCCAATCTGGGTAACTATCCACAACTTACCTTTGTTTTGGTATGACACTGCTATGCTGGAAACCATAGGGAATAGTATTGGAAAATGAGAAAGTCTTGGCTAGGACGGTCTCACCATAACCTTATGGTAAGACTACTTTTTATTTCACCTTTTTATAAGTTAAGTTTATGTGTTTGTTTTATTAGACTCTTAATATGATACTTTTAATTAACTATTTTAACAAAAAAATCATTTAAATATTGTAAATATGTCTATGTAGTTAGTTCATATGTTTCGGTCATTAGTTAAATTTTATTGTACATTCATCAATTTGCTAAGTTTTTTAGTTTATTCAAATATTATCGGTGAATTAATTGTGTTTGAACAACCAACAAAGATTACAAATACGCAAATTATCACCGTAAACATATGAGAACTCATTGTTCCTACCATAAGGTTATGGTGAGACGGTCTCGCCCAAGACTTTGTATTGGAGAATTTATCAAAATGAATTTAGCTACTGCTACCCTGCCCAGACCCTCAGTAGTGAAAATGTGCGTTGAAATTGATCTCCTAGCCAAAATACACAATACAGTTACTCTCACCACTAGTATGAATGGAGATGTTGCAGACTTCCCAATTGAATATGAGCAAATCCATCTGTACTGTAGGTACTGTAAAAAGTTTGGGCATGGCACACTGAATGCAGAATTCTGCACCCTGATTTGAGGCCTCCACCACATAACCTCAGATACTGATGTAGCGGAAGCTTATAACAAAAGTAACCAAAGTAACCAATAGTAACCCAATGAATTCAACCTATTTAATTCTGCGAATACCTAGGTCGAAAACGCCTTCTAAATCTATATACTCAGACAATATTTAGAATTTAGGTTCGAAACTCATCTCTCGAAAGAGAAAACTCTCAACAAACTTTTATAAAACTCAAAACTCAAAAAATATCTATTACAATGACATGATGCTATTTTTATAGCAAAACTCTAAACGTAAATAATACCTAAACCAAATTATAATGCTTTAAAATAAAACCAATATCTATTTAGAATAAGGGAATAATATGCATATTCCATAATTAACCAAAATTCCTATTCCTTTTGGGAATTCTTCCAGCTTTCCAACATTCAACCTCCATTCCTGGAACATTCCAATGAATCCAGAACTTGATCTGCATCTTCTAACTCGAGCTTGCATCATTTTCCCTGGGTTGGACAGAATTCGTCCTCGAATTCGACCTCGTAATGATCCTTCATCAAATAATATATTTCTTGTTGACTCATCCTGCACCAGATACCATAACCACACAGCCACCAAAAACGCCCCACCCTCCCACAAAACTACCAACTCTCAGCACCAGCAACAAGCTCCCTCACAGGCTGCTGGCCCCTCTGGAACCACTTATGCTGAAAAACAGAAAGTCTTAAGCTCTCAGATAGCTCAGCCAACTAGAATACCTCACAAACCAAGAGAGCATGAGATGAGATATGTGCCAAAAGAGACTCCAGCTCTCATCCCAGTTGATGATGGTCAGACAATTCTGCTTCAAAAACTCAAAGGAAAAGCTATATCCTATCAGGATCCTTTTCAGGATGAGTCTGACTGCTATATCACCTCAGAAGCTGGAAGTCAGGCAGAGCTTTCATCCAAATCAATGGAGAGCACTTCCCCCCAACACAAGGACAACCAAACTGACAAGATACAATTCAGTCGAACTGACAAGATATAATCCAGCCAAACTGACACTATGATGCCACTGTCCAAACAACAATCCCCCCCAACTCAACAATCTCCAATAGCTCAATGGTATTAGGGTAAAGGCTAGTATAGAATTTTTCATGTAAATATTGAGTATATATATGAGAGCCAGGGCTACCACATTGGTACGCTTTTATCATTAACTGTACATGGTATCAAGAGGTTATGTTTTATCTTTCAGAAAAAAAATCTCTCCTCTCCTCTCTGAACCGATGTCGAATTTTCCGACGAGAGAGGATTTGGGACTGTCACCGGCAACTCTGCCCGTCGATAGCCCTCTCCTTCAAGCTGGGTCACCCTCCATTACCGCTGCGTCGCGCCTCTGGAATCCTCGGCTTCTTCGACGCTCTAATTGGCGTCCAACCCGACTCGATTGCCCGACCCTCCCGCTGCCGCTTCGTCGGGTATCATACCTCCTACTGTCGAAGACCCTTCGGCCGCCATCGTCCCAAATCTAGCTACAGGCGTCCATGGATCAACAGCACCAACATCCACAGCAGCCGAAGGCGCGTGGATCTCACGCTCCACGACAGGAGTCTCACCAAACCAAGGCGTGTGGATCTCACGCGCTCCAGGCGCACTTCACCAGTCGGGCGCGTAGATCACACGCGCTCCAGACGCGACCCCCATGTCAGGCGCGTGGCTTGCACGCGCGCACTCCCCAGACGCGCAACATGCTTCTGGCGCGCGGCTTGCACGCGCCCAGGCCCCAGACGCGCTCCCCCTATCAGGCGCGTGGGTTGCACGCGCCAACGCTCCTGATGCGCCTCCCCTTCCTGGTGCATGGGGTGCACGTGCCGACGTGCCCACATTTCAGCAGAACCCCTTTGTCGCTCCGTTTCAGCAGTCCCTCTTCACTACTGCTCCGTTTCAGCCGAATCAGTCCGTTACATCTGCTCCCTTTCAACTACATCAGTTGGCAGCAACTCCGGTTCAACAGAATCAGTTTGTAGCCGGTCCGTATCAACAATTTCAGTTCACCACCATGAACAATCAAGCCTTTTTGGGATCTTCTACTGGACAGCAAGGTTTCTCCCTTCCACATTTGTCTGCTCCAAATCCATCCAATTTAGTCACGATTCAACTGTCATCTCCAGAAGATTACTTGCTTTGGAAGACTCAGATTACTTGTCTTTTGGTAGCACATCAGCTACTCGGCTTTGTTGATGGTACTATGTCTCTCCCCACTCCTTTTATTTATGATGCAAATGGGAGTATGATTCAAAATTCACAATATTCTGAATACTTACGTGTTAATCAACAAGTTAAAACTTGGATATTTGCCACGATATCTCGGAATGTGTTTGTTGATGTTCATGAGCTGCATATTTCTCGTGATATTTGGGTTCGTTTACAGTCACGTTTTATGCAAGCTAGTTGGCTAAATCTATGGAGTTGAAGGGTAGACTAACTAGACTAAGAAAGGCTGATTCTCAATCTATGGATGAATATTTACGTGATGTTAAGATGTTAGCGGATTCTCTTGCTGCTATCAAATGTCCTGTCTCCAATCATGACTTGGTTCAGTCTACACTCTTTGGTGTGGAGGGAGACTCTGATTATGCTCATTTGGTTACTACTTTGATTCATTATCCACTGGAGCTGAGTTTCGATGATCTACGTCCCAAGTTGTTACTTCATGAGCAACGTCTGAAACATTCGAAGGAACTTGCTGAGACTTCTTCCCATGCACTCGTGGCACTACAGTCATCTGGTTCCTCGTCTACTAGATCCAAGAGTTCAGGGGGTGGCAAGAATAAGAACAAAAACAATCGCAACAGAGGAGGTCGTGGTAAAATTAATCGTGGAAATTCAAATCGCTTAGAAGGATCAACGGTAGGCAGTGGAGCTGCAAATAACAACAGAAATTGTAACAACGGTAGAGTAATATTTCTGATTTGTCATGTTCATTATTGCCTTTCACCAACTGTGTTACTAATAATGCGTGCTCAACAGGAAGTAATTCATCCAATGGCAATTTTAACTCTACTCCCTCTCCCGATTCTTGTTGTTTCTGTCTTACTCCAGGTCATGTCGCATAGTTCTGTCCTCACAGATATAATCCAAATTTTGTGCCCCCTGGTCAAGATAGTGTTACTAGAGCCTTCGCTGCCCTGTCTGTTGGTGGTGAAGCAAATGACTCTGTCTGGTATCCAGATTCCGGGGCTGCTTCGCACATGACTCATCAAGAAGGTAAACTCTCTTTTACAGCCCCATATCATGGTTCAAGTTCTGTTGTTGTTGGCGATGGTACCACTCTCCCAATTAAACATGTTGGTAAAATGGAAATTCAAAACACCCTCACGCCCACTTAGCTTATCCTCTGTTTGTCATGTCCCTGGTCTTAAACATAATCTCCTCTCTGTCAATAAGTTGTGTAAAGAAAATGCATGTATTATGAGTTTTGATGATTCTTCTGTTTGGATTAGGGACAAGGAAGCGGGGGAGGTGCTTCTTGAGGGGGGAAGTAAGAATGGTGTCTATCCAATCCAACCAGTGTTTGTGAGTCTTCAGTCATCCGTACCTGCTTTTCTAGCCACTAAGGAGTCTGATGATATTTGGCATGCTCGTTTGGGCCATACATCTTCTAGAGTTATAGGGAATTTGATTTCAAGTAATAAAATTTCATGTACTTTGAAATTTCATGACGATTGTGTTTGTTGCAAATTGGAAAAAAAATCATCGTTTACCTTTTGAACCAGTTAAACATTCTGCTCCATATCCCTTATATATGATTCATAGTGATGTTTGGCAATCCCCTGTATTATCAAATCAGTCTTTTCAATATTATGTTGTGTTTGTTGATGATTTCTCACGTTTTTCATGGGTTTATCCTTTACGTAGAAAATTCGAGGCTTACTCACAATTTCAAAAATTTCAAAAGATGGTTGAGAATCTGTTTAATTGCAAAATTAAGATTTTCCAAAGTGATGGAGGTCGGGAATTTGATAATTTTTCTCTTCTCCAACATTTTACTGAATGTGGAATAATTTTTTGGAAATCATGTCCCGGCACACAAGCTCAGAATGGAGTTGCTGAACGCAAACACCGCCATCTCATTGAAATGGCGAGCACAATGCTTGTTCAGTCAGATCTTCTTGCTCAATTCTGGGTTGATGCCGTATTTCAAGCTGTTTTTACTGTTAATCGTTTACCAAGCTTGAACTTAGGTGGTGTGTCTCCATTTGAAAAATTGTTTCATCGTTCTCCATCTTATGATTTTTTTAAAGTCTTTGGCTGTGCTTGTTTTCCTCTTCTAATGGATCCTAAAATCAACAAATTACAACCTAAATCAAAACATTGTGTTTTCATTGGTTATGCATCTGATTATAAGGGTTATAGGTGTCATGATCCTCTCACTGGTCGAGTTTATGTTAGTCATCATGTTTATTTCCATGAAAAAAAAATTCCCTATCGTAGTCTCCTTCCTTCTCAGTCGAGCATACCTTTTTCCTCACCGCTTGATCTTTCTGAGGGTTGGTCACCTACTGTGGTGTCTACGGGATCTAGTTCGTCTACTCAGTCAACATTCCCATCATTATCGTCATCTCCTTCTCTAGTGTCTCCTCCTTTTAGCACGTCTCTAGTACGTTCTGTTGAGTCACATCCTATCTCGCCCTCTTCCGCGTCGCCTCCTAGCTCACCTCCAGTTACGATGGATCCTGTGTTGCCAGAAATTGTGGATAGGTCGAGTTCATTGTCTAGCCCGGTTACTGAGTCAGTCTCTCCTATCTATCGGTCTCCCGCGTCTAGCCCGGTTCATAGTCCGGTTGTATCCGCGTCTCCTGAGCTTCGATCTGCTGACTCCAGTCCTTCTCCGTCACCATCTAGTGTACCTTCCCAGTCGGTCATCCATCCGAGTGTTTCCTCTCCTATTTTGCCTTCCATTGCCTCTTCCTCACAATCGTCGGTTTCCAATGCTCATCCCATGGTTACTCGTCTTAAAGCTGGTATTTCCAAGCCTCGTCGGTTAATGAATTTAAAATTAGATATTGTAGAATTAGAGCCTTTTAATTTCAAACAAGCGTCCAAAGATTCTCGTTGGCGATAGGCTATGCTTGATGAGTATAATGCATTACTTAAAAAAAATACTTGGGAGTTGGTACCTCGCGACTTCAATCGCAATGTGCTTGGATGTAAATGGGTGTATAAAATTAAATACAATTTTGATGGTTCATTGGAGCGGTTTAAGGCCAGACTTGTTGTTTTCGGAAATCACCAACAGGCAGGTATTGATTATTTTGAAACTTTCAGTCCTGTTGTTAAGCCTACTACTGTGCGATTGGTTCTCACTCTTGCTATTTCTCTTAATTGGACTGTCCATCAACTTGATGTTAAAAATGCATTTTTGCATGGTTTTTTGAATGAAGAAGTTTTTATGCGTCAACCACCAGGTTTTGCTGATCCTTCTCGTCCTCATCACATCTGTCGGTTGCATAAGTCCATTTATGGGTTACGACAAGCTCCTCGAGCTTGGTTCTCCACATTTAGCAATTTCTTATTATCCATTGGTTTTAAATGTAGCAGCCGTGATTCTTTCATGTTTTTTCTTAAATATAAAGGTCACATGGTTATCTTACTTCTCTATGTGGATGATATAGTCCTAACCGGTACTAGTAATGACTTGGTTCACAAATTCATCTATGTTCTGTCTTCTGAGTTTGGTATGAAGGATTTAGGGGATCTTCATTATTTTCTAGGTTTACAGGTGTTTCGTACTCCTAAGGGTTTATTTTTATCTCAGCAAAAATATGTGTCTGATTTGTTGCGCAAGTTTAACCTTCACACAGTTAAACCTGTACGAACCCCTAGTATTTCTAGAGTTACATTATCATCTGTTGATGGTGACCCTTTTGATGATCCCACTGAATATCGTAGTATGGTTGGTGCATTGCAATATTTAACTATGACTCGTCCAGATATTGCTTATGCTGTTAATATGGTTTCTCAGTTTATGCATGCTGCCCGTACTACTCACCTTCATGCTGTGAAGAGGATTTTTAGGTATTTGCAGGGCACTATGGAGTTTGGTCTTTTTCTCCATGCCGCAAATTCTCCGGAGATGGTGATTGCTTATTCCGATGCTGATTGGGCTGGTTGTCCGGATACTCGTCGCTCCACCACAGTCTATGATGTGTTCCTAGGAAAGAATTTGATTTCCTGGCGCTCTAAGAAACAACCTACTGTGTCGAATTCCTCTATGGAGGTAGAATATCGTGTTGTTGCTTACACTGCGGCGGAGACTATTTGGCTTCGTCAATTGCTTGCAGACTTTGGGTACTATCTTCGTCATCCGGTCACTCTCTATTGTGACAATGTTTCTGCGACATGTTGCCAATCCGGTTCAGCATGATCATAGCAAACATATTGATGTTGATTATCATTTTGTTCGAGAAATGGTTGCCCATGGTGGTCTCCGAGTTCATTCGATTCTGACACAGTTGCAGGTTGCTGATATATTTACTAAGGGTCTTTCTAGTGATTTGTTTTGTAAACATAGATCTAATCCATCCGTAATTGCACCCCGTAAAGATTGAGGGGGTGTATTAGGGTAAAGGCTAGTAGATACTTTTCCATGTAAATATTGAGTATATATATGAGAGCCAGGGCTACCACATTGGTACACTTTTATCATTATCTATACAGTTGGGGCTCCGTCTTTAACAACCCCTTGATGTATCAACTTCTCGATCTCGTTCTTGACCTGGTAGAAGTCCTCCGTGTCGTGTCCTCGGTCTCTGTGGTACACATAGAATTTCGAGGACTTTTGTATGTTCGCCGATTCTCTCATCGGGGGTGGATCCTTGAAGAGATGTTGGTGGATTGGAAGTATCTCTTTTCTTGACCTAGTTAGAGGTGTGTAGGATTCAAAACTAGGTTTAGAAACACTCTTAGATTTCTCCGTTTTTGGCACCTTTAGCTTGGGTTCCTTACTTTTGCTCTCCCGGTGCTGATCATGATCATGCATCCTCTTTACTCCATTTTCACATTTATCGTACTTCTCCACGATAGCTTGGAGTTGTTGGAGAGTTGGGGGATTCTTCGAGACCAATTTTCTTACCAGACCATCATCATCAAGATTCATTCGAAATTGGTGTATGATGAGATAGTCGGTTCGATCATAGCATTCCATGCCCATATCCATGAATCTGTGATAAAACTCTCCCCGAGTTTCGCCTCCCTTTTGCAGGACATTGCACATATCACTCATCGACCGAGTGAAATTCTTTTGGAAGAATGCGGATAGGAGGAACTTGCCGAAACATCGGTATGAAAACAAGCTTTCAGAAGGGGTTTTGATAAACCAGTCTTGCGCTTTCCGCCAGAGATAACTCGGTACTATCTTGTAAATATCTAACTTGTGGAAATCCAGAGATAGCATAGTCTTGAGAAAGACAAACTCTCGGGAGTCACTGGTTCCATCATATGTGGGTAGGTGGTCTGACATCTTCTTTGAACTATCATGCGAGAGATTCATGATATGATGCGAGAAGGGAGATCGAGCCGCCTGCCCTTGAGGTCCTATAAGATGGGCGAACTCTCTATTGATATCGTCTTGGCCATGGGTCTGATTTGCCATCTGGGGGTTCACATGCTAGTGTGCTTCGGGATTCTAATGTCCGTTGGCTTGCTCCCGTTCCCTTTGCTGTTGAAGCAGAAAATCTTGGTTACGTTGAATAAGTAACTTGTGACGATCTCCCGCGCTAGGTGTCCCAGGTTGTCGCCTCGAGCTCCTGGAGGATGATGGTATGGCGATTGTTGTTGTGAGTGGGGCAATCCATCTAGGAACTGCTGACTTTGTGGTAGGTTTTCTTGGAAGGTATGAGGTGGCTTTTGAAGTGGCACAATTCCTAACCCTAAGTGGGAGGTACGCGGTTGGTGCATCCTCGGGTTAGAGCCTGAGATTTATTCCCGTAATTGTTCCCGGAATAGTGTAGATGCCTCGTAGCCGTTCTGGGATCGAGGGGTCATACGAGTGTATGTTGGGGATACTCATCCGAGCTTGCGTCTCGTGTGTCAAAACATGAGAAGTCTGATGCTTAAGTCAGAGACAGTCTTGAGAAGAATATACGCGTAAAGCGTAGTGTATCTAAGATAATTAGAGAGATCTACCAAACCTTTGTATTTATAGAGTTCCAATCCGCAGATCGGCAAGGTTTGTAATTCAAGTAAAAATGCAACTCTTATGGTAATAAAAGTTGTATTCCCATAATTAGAGGAAGTGTATCCTTGTAGTCAATTCTGAAAATATGCAATCCTTATTAGGATCAAGTCGATAGACCCATAAACCCATCTCCCGCGTATCTCGAGCCCCAGGTCCTCTAGGACCTTGGTCCGAGTCCGAACGAAGTCTAAGAGTGTGAACCATGGACTTATCAAGGTCCAAGTGGAGTCTACCTGTAAGTTACGACTAGGTTGTATAAGAAGATAAGCTATCAACTGTGGTAAAAATTGTCTTGGAGTTGGCATATTATACACGGTAATTATATATTTGTAGATATCTTGTCAAATAGGCCAGTGAACAAGTTGTTGTCTCAAAAGTTTTTTGCAATTCTTATTGGATATGGGTCTCGGCCCATCATATTATTTAGTATTTAGAGATAAAGTTGACTCGGCTTCTCCCGCAACACGTGTGTGGTGATATTCATATAGGTATGAGTGCAAGACACAACGTGTATGGATGCATGTGATTCGATGTAGCATGAATAACACTTGTAAGATAATTAAATACATGATATGTTGGTACAGTCTATATAAAGTTATACCATAACTTCAATTCCACACACACCAAATCATTTTACATTTAAAGGTCTATAAAGGTTACTTTCATTCTGATGTGCTCATGATATGCTCATCCTCCTTTAACCTGCTAACATATAGGTTGCAATTAAGCACAGAGTAAGCAAGGTCGATCCCTCGAGAAACAGTGCAATTATACTTTTATTCCTATTGAACAAGTTTGGTTAGCAACCACCTTTTTGTTTTGAGAGAATTGTGTATTAATAACTAAGAACTAAATTAACTAGACTACTAATGCAAATAAAAACTCAATAAAATGAATGCAAGAAACACAAATATCAAATAGAGAGTAGAATCCGGTAACAGGTAAATCCACATTAACATATGATTTGATTGATCACAGACTCAAAGATAAACCGAATATGCATAAGTCAACCAGTTATAGACCTTCGAGAATAGCACACCCAATTCAATTTCTTCTTACTTTGTCGGTAATCAACAAGAATAGCGAAACTAACTACTTCTCTAATCAAGATACAACCTAGCCGGAATAGCCTACCTAGATTTAATACCTCAACAGCATTAAGCACCAAAGAAACCCGATTCAGACAATTTATAATCAGAAGCTGTCACAAATTATCTACCCCTTACTCCCAACTATTGGCGTATAGTTTCGCCACTAATTGAATCTACCCCCTAAATACATATAAATAGAGGAACTCAATTGGCACTATTCCAAATCACAAAATATTGCGCAGGTCTCAAGCAATTCAGAAATAAACGTTAAACTCAGGGATTAAGAAGGAATTCATGTAATTCAATTATAAGCACATTTAGGCCTCACGATAAATCGTAGTTAATGCTTCATCACCCTAACCGGACAAGAAATTTAGCTACTCATGCTATGAATAAACACACAAATAATATAATAAATCATAATAAAATAACAAAGAGATGAAGAAGAAAAACTTATTGATTATGATGACGAGGAAATTTCAAGAGGTGGCTCCAGTACAAAAGAATTGTTTTCAGCTCCAAAACCCTAACTCCCTTTCCGTACGGATGATTAGGGCCACGGATATCTAGCTATCTCAATTTTCAGCTGTGCGTGTCTAGGGAATTATTACGGCTGATCCCTAAATATAATATATATATATATATATATAATATCCAAAACCCTAATCCTATTTACCAATAAAAAAGGAAAATAAAAAGCCTAATGCACAAATAGTCAAATACACACGTGCACTTTATTAATTGCAATATTTTCACTAATTAATTATTTTTGCCACCACTAATTAAGACCAATTAAATAGACTCTCATGCACAATTCCGTCCATCTTCTAGCACCAATCTTTCTCAATACGCATAACTGATTAGTGATCGACATGTCGAAGCACAACTTAGCCGCTCGTAGAAAAAGACCAGTAATAGAAATTGTCTTCTTCTCGTCACTTTATTCTTCTTTCCGGAATAATGGAATTAACGGTCCACTATCCGTTGGAACACACTACCTCATTAAAAAATCTTTCGGAAAAAGAGTATAGTGTCTAGCTCCCCACCATGACTCTAAACGCTTGATTTTGCTTCTTTTTCAACACTTCTCTATTTGATTGTTTCACACCAATTCTTATATTAAACCTGCACCAAAACACACCTTCATGCACATCAAATAGCAAAAGAGACTTATAAACCACATAAACTAAATGTATAAATTATAACCGATCATGTTTCCAGAAATGTTTTTGCTCAGTTAAAAATTTTGTTAAAAGGGCCTTTGCTTCATTTAGCTTCACAAGTTCATCAGTTGAACCCTAGAGCTCAAATGCTATTTCCTGGAGTCTAACTTTTTCTTCTGCTTTAAAAACATTTTCATTTACATCCCCATAAACCTCTTTATTCCATTTTTTCAGTATTTTTTTGAGGTTATTGAGTTTGTGAAAAAGTTTATACACGCCCCTACCCTGTAAAGGACTTTTCCAATGGAGATTAATTAGGTCCAACAGTTCAGACCTTTTTAACCATGTATTAATAAATATAAAGGGCCTAGGTGTAGAGATTATGTTGCTACCTACTCTAAGGAGGAGGGGGCAATGATCAAAAGATAGTTTACTAAGGACCTGTACGGATGATTGTGGGAATTTCGCTAACTAGTGAGAGGTACATACACCTCTGTCTAGTCTTTCTACAATTAGGTATTTCCCTCCTTCTTTATTTTTACTAGTGGTCCAAGTAAAAAAATTACCTACAGTGTGGATGTCATACAGTGCCATACTACTCAAGAAAGTATTAAAATCACTAATACTCCCTAAACTAAGACCTTCTTTACCTCTATATTCATTAACACTCCTCATGGCATTGAAATCTCCTATATATAGAGAGCAGAGTCTAAACATGGCATTTTAAGATCAGACCATAATCATTTTCTCTCATTCCTAGATCTAAGTCCATGTACAAAGAATGAGTCAAAAGTCTCATCCATTGCTTGACTATAGATCTGTACTAGGAAGAATTGGTTATTGTCTAATAATGGAGAGATGGAGACTTGTGAGTTCCAGAACAACCAAATTTTACAATTACATGCAGGCATACATTATTGAAAGTGGAGTTTCCTCCTATATGTATCACACTCAGTATTGTCATGTTGTGGTTCAATTATACATAGAATATCTAGTTTATGGATTCTAATAAGCTTCTCAAGTCTAAGCATAGAAGTTTCCATTCCCCTTATATTCCATACCATAACATTTAAGCCTAGAGTCTTGTCTATCATTTTTTACAGGGCCTAATGCTTTTTGTTGCTGTTCTAGTGATCACTCTATTGATCTGAGTAAAATAGGATCAGACTTTATTTTGCTCAGACTCAGGAATAATAGAACTGTTTTCCCCAGGAATGATAGGTTGTGTGATATCAGAGTTTTGAGTAAATACCTGGCTAAGGTCTTTCTCCAATTTATCATCTGTGTCTCCCTCTAATTCCAACTGTTCATCATCCTCTTGGAAAATCGTGGCAAAAGTGGTGCAGAATGCTCTTTCACTAAACCCTGTATTGGGTCCGGAAACACACATTCGGCCCAAGTCACCAACACCTCAGTAAAGAGATAACCCATACCTTCAGGTTGGGGGCGTCTCCGCCCCCCCCCCCCCCCCCCCGGACCCCCGTGCTAACTCGCAGTAACGGCTATTACGGTATTCAAGACATATACCAACAGTCTTAGTAATGCTTCTCATGTTCTTGCTACTAAAGTTCTCACTACACATACCTTTCGTCGAACCAATACCAAAGTAGATTCACACTAGAAGTGTCTTATGCATTATAAAATTTACATAATCATCAAATTATTCATGTTTAAGAGTCAATATTTGATATTTTATAACATTTTCAAATTTTTACTCAACTGAACACATTCATATTAATGTTTTTTCAAGGAATTTATGTTATAATGTCTCAAAAACACTCAAATATACTTAATTTCATTGAATAATTGAAATAAATTGATCACGACTATGGTTGAAATATGACTCCAAAGTATATATACTTAACTACATGTTATAGTCTTAGTAGTGTTTCTCAGGTTCATGCTACTACAGTTCTCACTACACGTACCTTTCATGGAGTCAACACCAAAGTAAATTTATACAAAAAGTGTCGTATACATTATACATTAACATAATCATTAAAAAAATTCAAGTTTAAAAGTCAAAATTTGATGTTTTATGACATTTTCTAAATTCTTGTTAAACTAAACATTCATATCAGTGATATTCCATAGACTTTATGATATAATTTCATAAAAACACTCCAATATACTTAATTTAATTTAGTATTTGAAACAAATTGATCACAACTATGGTTGAAATACGACTCCAAAGTATATATACTTATATACATGTTATAGTGTTAGTAGTGCTTCTCAGGTTCTTGCTACTAAAGTTCTTACTACATGTACCTTTCATCGAGCCAATACATGAGAAAATTTACCCAAAGAGTGTCGTATACATTATAAATTGACATAATCATTAAAAAAATCAAGTTTAAGAGTCAAAATTTGATATTTGATGACATTTTTCAAAATTTAATACCCAAAGCAACAGTTAGTTGTTGCTATGCATACCCCAAAGCAACAGTTAGTTGTTGCTATGCATACCCAAAGCAATAGTTAGTTGTTGCTATGCATACCCAGAACATAATTTTTAAATGAATTTAGTCAACCAAGTCGAACTTTCAAATTTATGTGTTATTTTGATCAAACCAAGAAACAATCGTATACCTAATAATATTATCACAGTCATAAAAAAACTAGTTTATAAGTCAAAATTTGATATTTTATGACATTTTCCAAATGTTTATTAAACTAAACATTCATATCAGTGATATTCCATTGACTTTATATATGTTATAATGTCTTAAAAACACTCAAATATACTTAATTTCATTCAGTAATGAAAATAAATTGATCATATCACGACGCTTCTTCGAAACTGAGGAGGATCTAAACTGTTGCCACTACAAGCTACTGCCGCAGGCTGCTGATGGTTCAAATTGAAGCTGATATGAGCGGTTGATTATGTGCTAGGCTGATCCTACATGATTTAGTTGTTTTAGTGAAATTCCGTCTCGTCGGAAGATTTGGGCTTCCCTTTGGTGATTGTTAAATTGCTTGCGAAGATCGAGTCCTCTTATCGGCAGAGTTGGGTGTCGCCGTGCGACCCCTAAAACGCTTGTGAGAGTAGATATGGGTGTACAATAAAAGCAACACATTACGATAGATTTCTTTCTACTTCATTGTATGTCTCTAAACAAATATTGTATTATTTTTACCTTCTTCAGAAAGGTTTTTCAGTTTGGCGAGCCAAATAAATTTCACCCCACCAAATGATTGTTTCAAATAAATAAAAAATAAAAACTTGCAATGTTTAAAAGAATAATAATGAATAAAAATATTGCATTCAGTAACTCTAACAATGTTGAAAGGATTCGTGTGCATGAGATTAGATGGTAAATGATAGAAAGGAAAACTGTAATATTAATTATTGAGTTAAATTAGTAACATAGTTTTTCAAACATTTTTATGTTGAGAGTTTTGGATCAAACATTAGATGATATTTTTCATCACCAAACACAATAAGTAGGTGTTTGACTAGTCAAAAATATATTTTCGACAACAAAACAAAACATTCCATCAAAAGTCTTGTAAATTTTTGCTATCAAACGAGATCATAGTCTTCGCATGTTTTTAATTGAATGTTTTTGCTACAAATACCATCAAACAAGTGTCCTGCGCTTAATCCAGTGGCGGAGCCAGGATTTGACTTCAGTGGGTGCATTTATATAAATTATATATATATATATATATTAAAAATTAAATAAAAATAATTATTATATAAACGTTAAATAATTGGACTAACATATCAATATATAAAATACATTATTTTACAAAATAATACGACATTTAAACAAACTAAAAAGTTAGTATATTAATTGCACCTTCAGAAGTTTCATACCTTGAAAGCATTGCATTACATCTTCATCCGTAACATTTTGAAACATGTCATATTTTATAATTAAACACTAATTTAGTCACTCATCACCCATCCTGTTGCGCAACTTCTTTTTTAACGTAATCCATTGATAAAAATGGTCGTTCAATAAATTTATTAAATTCATAATTATATAATCTCATTACATCATTTATACAAATTACAAAGCCTATATGGATAATGAAATTAGCCGTAATTCGATGAATGTATGCAATCAAAGAATAGATAAATACAAAATCATGATAATCAAATTGATAAGTATTGATAATGACAATCGATCGATAAAGGATAGGTAAATTAAAACTTATTGGTATAACATACGCGCACCTATGCATCCAAGCCACAAGGTCAGTAACACGATAAGATTAATAGAATTAGAAATGGTAAACGATAGATAAACTAATACTTTTTGGTATAACATACTGCGCCTGCGCATCCTAGCCACACGGTCGGGGCAAAGTAAAGTGAATGATTATAATGTATTAATTGTACGCACACTTTAACACATAAAAAGGTAACAAATTAATAATTTGTGTTATCGAGTTAATATTATTTGGACCCCACCACTAGTAAAATTTACTGGGATCAATTTATCTAACATTATTCAAAATTACTGTTAATGTTAATGAATTTTACCCTATTACGAGTGATTAAGTGGGGTTAAAAGCACTCAGAACTACGAACATAGCTCCGCCCCTGGCTTAATCGACAACATTTTTCAAATCTTCGGCCACAATATTCCCTCGCAAGTTTGCATAAATGACAACACATTCTAATGAGTCCCATATCATTGTAGAAGATCAAATCTTTTTCAATTAAATCCAATTTCACATATTGGATGTTCTCTGATAATAAATGTTAGATAATTGAAAGTTATACAAGTCAAACTTAACATTTAAATTTCACTAATTTGCAAAAGTATTGTTAGATGATATGTTATTCAAATTACCATAACAATGTTATACTTTTAAATATGTATATATAAACACGTACCCGCATATCATATTTACCAACTGTATTTTCCAAATCCAATTAATTAAGGTTTTATAATCCGCAATACTTCGACTCGCGAATTTGCATAATGTTTAAATAAATTGCAACTAATTAATTACTCCGTATTTTTTTTATTGTTTATTATTTATAGAGTAATCTTCCTTCTTGCGAGCACGGTTCTAACCAAAACTTTCTCTTCTTTTATTATCGAAGAAAATATAAAACACATTGAAGATGATGAATTTTCTTTTTCTCAAACCCTTCTTTTAATGTTGGAGGAAATACAAACAAACACATAAATCAAACTTAAAATTAAAAATAAACATGAAAGTGAAAAAATTACACATCCACCGCAATCTAAATACATACATCCAACATAAAAATTAAAAATAAACATAAAATTAGAACAATTACACATCAATCGCGATCCAAACACAAACACAAAACATAAAATTAAAAAAATTACTGTTGATGTTTCTCTCATTTAATCCCACCGAATTTATCATCATCCCATTATTTCAAATAAACTGGTGTGCTGTTGGAACATAGGCTTGAACCTCATCCACCGTTAATGTTGTGTCAACTGGATCTACAATCGCTTTTGTTGATGCTGTCATCAGTGGCTGCTGATGATGCTGTTTTAGCCGGATCCTGGCTGGTATGTTAATTGAACTAGTAACGTAATTCCGAGCTTGCCGGTTGCTTCCTCCCAAATATGGGTTGGCGACATCAAGAGTGGTGACTCGATATCAGCCAGTGTACCACGCACGCACAAGCACGCACAGACACGTCGTGTGGGAAATTGAAATCAGCCGGTGCACCACGCACACAAGGTTGCAAAATCAGAGGCTCTAGCCAACCAGAGTACCCGTCGTGGTGTAAGTACCAACCAGAGTTTTTGTTAGCACCTCTATCGGCAGACCTCCGATACCCACTTCCCATTCGAACACCGCGATAATGTTTGAAATCCCTATTGTTACTAACAGGAACCGACTGATATCGAAAACTGCAATCCCCACCGACATCAAACATAAAATTACAAATAAACATAAAATTAAAAAATTACGGATTCCTGTTTCTCGCGTTCAATTCCACGATCGATCAGCATCCTCACTCTTTCAAATAAACTGATGTGGTGTTGGATAGGCATCGCCTTGAATCTCATCCACGAAACTAGATTCACAGTCGCTGATGTTGATGCTTTCGTAGTCGGATCCTCGATTGCTTCCTCCCAGATCTGGGTTCGCGACATCAAGTGAGGTGACTCGATATTAAGGATTTGATTTGGGAAATTGAGGTTAGCCAACTGAACACGAAGACAGACGGCCGCAATAGCGGCCTTTTCCACTATGGCAAAATACCCACCAGTTTTTGTTGGGACTTTGGTTGCCGGATCTCCCTACACATTTGCTCTGATACTTCTCCCAGACACCGCGATAATATCGCGTAAGATATCCATTGTTATTATCTGGGAACCAATTCATTCCGGAGACCTCACCTGTTTGGAGTGTGGAATCATGAACGCATCCCACCAATATATAATAGTATATAAGTTTAACGAAATATATTTTATTGACGATTCAGGTACACGTGGAGATATCTTAGCAATTCCTCGTCTATATGTGGACGTCAACCACTCCGGGTAGATTTTACCTCATCTACTCTTTTTAAATTTATACAATTAATTTTAACATTTAGAAAATAATCAAAAAATTATATTATCAAGAAAACTAGAAACAAAATGAATCATATAATCGATAAAAAATTTTACCTAGTATATAATTCATGATAAAATATTATAATTTGAAATTCTAAAAGAAAATCTTAATTCGAGTATTTAAACTCCTCAAAAACAAATTCGAGTATTAAAGCGCTAGAATTTCATAGGAATAAATTCTTGGACTCTTTGAGTGGCTCTCCTTTTCTAAATTTTTTTTTTCCGTGCGCCGTGAATATTTTTGACCGTAAATAGTGTTCGTGGGAAATAATGTTTTAAATTTAAAGTATAACTCCACCGTGCAAACGCACGTCTTAATTAAACACTTTTATAGCGCATTAGTTTTAATGTCCGCCGTGCGATGCACGGCAATTATTTATTTAAGATGTCAAGTCCCAGTTATATGTTATCCGAGTATGCACTTGAAATATAATTTTTTACATTATTAACAAACATAATAGTGATATAAAATATCATTTTGAATGCAATAACATTAATAAGTACTTGTTTTTATATATATAATTCGAGAAGAAACTATTAATTACATTGAGAAATTAAAAGTGAAATGTCACTGAATACTACATTGATAGTGTCTGAATTAGTTTTTGCTTCCACTAAACTTGGTGGCATGATAAGAATTCTTACACACTGTTTTGTTCTTACCCTTGATAATGCTACATATAGCCGTCCATGCGAAACAAAATCTAAGGGTTGTCCCCGAGCCTTGTTTATTGGCATTGCAAAGAACAACCTCACAAGAATGCTGAACAATGTTTAATGCTAAACATTGTTATTGTCATTGCAACACAACCTCACTGGAATGGAAGTGCACTAAATAATTTATATTAAACATCAAAGTTTTATTGAAAAATCTGGCATAAAAACAGATGTACACAAAGGGACAATTTATAAAATAGTTGTGGACAGTATTGATACTTCTATTATAACAATATATGATGCTATTTGTATGACAACAAAAGATTATATACAATTGCTTTATCATCGATCAGAATAACAAAGTATGGTGCCATGAACTTATCAAAGAACATCTCTCACCATATTGTTCTTAAATAAATAAGGAGAAGCATATTATCATCAGATATTTAATAGAGATTAATATTACTCAAGTTATAATGAGATCCATTAGGGCCACACTAAAAATGGAACTGATAGAGAATACATGTAGAACATCAAAAATCAAAAGACCCATAATAAATTTTTGATTTGGTGATGGGTGAAACCAAGACAGAAACACCAATTGAATGTTATAATCTGTACAATAGTCAACATAAGGAACTGTAAGTGGATGATATTCTTGGTATCGTTTGCATAGTGAAACAGCAGTTAAAAGCATACCGGTACGAATTTGAATTCTCTCTGAATGGAATGAGTGATTGAACAAATGAATGGAATACAAGAATATTGGTTATATATATGGTATTGAACTCTGAACGTGGGTTGATCATAAGAAGGGTAGTGGAGGAGATATCGGGGGTGAACTGCACAATCGTGGGAAGAAAGAGGGATAACCGTGTAAGTTTGGATTAAATAGCAATTAAATACCGGTAAAAAGGAATTTATCTTGATTGATGAGATTTGTTCCATACAAGAACTGCAAGAAAATAAGGTAAATTGATGAAAAGTAAGAACTTAATTACAAACATAACATCTTTTTGTAATGTAAACGGTTAAAATAAACTAAACTGGCGTAAAAACCAAAAATAAAAAATAAAAAATTATTGGTTTCACTTATGTTTATAACATGCATCAAATTAATTTAATGGTACAATAAAAACCAAAGTAAAATAAAGTTAGTACAGTAAAAAAGTAAGATAAAAAAATAAATTACATCGTGTACTTTTATTTTTGTAATGGAAACAGTTAAGATAAATTATGATAAAATAAGGTAAACTATGATGAAGTGATGTACGTTAAGTAAGACAGAAGAATAAATTCCTTAGTAAATATTTTTTTTTTTTGAGGAAGTAAATATTTCTTTTGTAATGATGAAAACAGTTAGTATAAACTATGATAAAATAAGGGAAACTAAGATAACTAAAATACTGTAAAAATAAAAAAGATAAATGTAAAAATTACTTGTTTCACTTACTATAATTACATGCATCAAATTAATCAAATTAATTCTCTTTCAAAAAAAATTTAATCAAATTAATTCAATAATGCAGTAATAATTACGGTAAAGTACAATCAATAAGGTAATGTAAAAGAATAAGTAAAAAAGATGAAATTAGAACGTTATTAGTAAATAATAGTAAAAAGGTAAACTACCTACAGTAATTTAAAATTTTAAAGATAAAAAATAAAATACTATTTTTAAAATTACTATTTTTAGGGGATTAATCACTGCCGTTGAATTAATCTAATGGTTCCTCCTTAAATTGTTGGTCAATGTCTTGGAATACTGCTTAAGGGGAATTTATAGTTATGTAAGATGAATTTAAACACTTAATATTTTAGAAAAATAATTGTTGTACTTATTTATGTGTTATCAATCTTCATTTGGGTTGAAAATAATAAAAATGATTGTTGTACTTATTTATGTGTTACCAATCTTCATTTGAGTTGAAAATAATAAATTTTTAACTAATTTAGTTCGTTATGGCTCTTGATAGTTAATGAAAGTAACCTTTGTAGACCTCTAAATGTAAAATGATTTGGTGTGTGTGAAATTGAAGTTATGGTATAACTTTATATAGATTGTACCAACATATCATGTATTTAATTATCTTACAAGTGTTATTCATGCTATATCGAATCACATGCATCCATACACGTTGTGTCTTGCACTCATACCTATACTAGTATAAATCCCGTGCCGATGCACGGTCAAATTATGTATTTGTTTTTATATTATTAATAGAGAATAAAACAAATTCATTAAAAAATATCATATATATATAAGTAATATTGATGAATGGTATGTTTTTCTTACCATATCGGTTTTCAATTCATTAAATGTAATTTGTTTTATATAAATTCAGTTCAATTTTGATGAAATATAATTTGATAGACCTCAGTTTCATTTAATCGCACTATTATCATTTTCAATACAATAAATTTTAATTTAAGCTAATTATGTTCAATATCATTAATAGCTCAAAATTTAAATCATCAAAATTTTATTTTTTTGTTAATGGTTATGTTCGAGTTATCTTGTTTTCAATTATGTAAAGCTAAACATATATATTTAAAGTAATTATAGATTTGCATAAGAATGAGAGGAATTTAAAAAATTCTCACTTATACTCAGGTTGAGTTTGAAAGTCTTGTTGAATAATCTAGAGATTGGAAAGAGAAACATAAAAAATGAAATTATCGGATATAATGACAATTATGGTGATATATGATGAGGAATATGAATAATTATGGTTATTTATGGAAATAAATACAATAAAGAAACAACTGTGGTGATTTAAAGATGTAATTAATATGATTAATTTCAATTAAATCAGTTGAAGAATTAAAAAAATGAAAAACAAAAATGCAGGTGTCAATATAGTTTTTTGAAACACAGGTGTCAATATACTTATTGGAGAAATGTTATTGTAGTATTAATAAAACAACACTTCTATAGAAACGGCTATCAAAACCAAGCAGAATTCCTATATTCTTGAGAAAGAAACCATTACTGAGGGAAGACATGTTATTCCAATTACAATTTGCTGGGAAGATGTAAAAATCCACAAACATGGTCGAGAAATAAGTAATGGAAAAAAATCGCAGCTCTGAGTAATCTATACTATAAGAGAGATAGATAGAGAGAGCTCCTCATTCCCAGTTATTTGCAACAATTTCAGCCAACTCAACCGCCCTATGTGAGTCCCCATTCATTACCATACCAAGCAATAACCTTCACCATATCATCTACCATCACCATTGTCAACGAAGCATCAACTGTGGATGAAAGATCCGTGCAGCTAAAGTTCTTCCATGCGAGCTAATCTCATACCAAGACCAGGAACTTTGTTGTTGATCTTTAAAATTATGGTTTTATCTGGCTGCAAGCAAAGCACTAATTCATTTAGAACACTCTTTAGTATAGTGCTTTCAAATCCTTCAACGCTTAATGCTACAAAATCTAAGAGTACATTCTTAAGGCATATATGTAGAAGCAAATACATAATCAAATCATATAGTGATGTAGGATTATTCTTACTCTAAATTAGTCCAAAACCATGGTTGTGCCTATTCATTAACTAAAAGAGAACATGTAAATAAACAAAACTACTGCTTCCCTACAATATCTAGAGAACTCTATGAATAAAAGTTTCAACAATTAAGCACGAAACACCAGAATCTTAAGGAATACTCTCTAATTTACAGAAAAGCGGGAACTAAAAATACAAACTTTGAAAAGGATCACCATAAAATTCGAAGCAATACTCAAAGTTCGTGCTTCAATGAGTCTCCATAAAATTCTTGAGCTTATTCAACAGAGATATATTGTCACAATCCAAACAGCCAAAAAAGAAATATATCGTCACAATCCAAACAGCCAAAAAAGAGATACATTGTCACAATCTTATTTGTTGAATTCAATCTGATAGAAGAAAAGGATATTGTTATTACCTTAGTCGTTCCTTCTGCCAGTCAGCTCCCAATATAGTTTCTTTCAAGTTCTCAACTTTATAATAGCAGAAAGGAAACGACAGCGGTTCATTAATTTCACTGCACTTAGCAACCGCCATACGAAGCCCCAACAACCAAGATCACCTAGCTCCTTCAATCCCTCCCAAGTCTCAACCAACTGAATCTGAAAACCACACACACACAGAAACACATATACTGATTAAAAAGGCAGCTACTTTCATAAGCTAAAAAGAAACCCTAGCCATACAATCACACCAAATAAAAAAATCCATCAAAATTAACAAAAATAGCAAACCAAACCCAGATTCACACAAAAGAACAGCTTTAGCTACCAACCTACATACTGTTTCCAACAAAAGTCAATCAAAGACACAATTTTTAGACCCAAAAGCTACAGCTTTAGCCTAGGCAGAGCACACAAACCTTGTTTCATCCACATGCTCTTTTGAAACTTTGCTGGAAACAGTGCTAATAATTTCTCCCCTTTTACATCCATTACCTTCCAAATCAGCACAAAAGATTTTACAACACCAAAGCCATTGAATCGTTAAAATTACAGAATTAATCAGTCATACCTCAATCGAATTTAAGCCCACAATCCGAGAACTTGCATGATGCTCAATCGAGTTCCTCAGTCGGCGACCACGTCCAGCCCAGCCCAGCCTGCTTCTCGGCTTGTTCTTCGCGAGAAGACGGAGCTCTCCTTTGTATACCCTGTCAAATACACAATAACACAATCAATCACTCCACTCATTATCTTCCAAAACAGCTAAACCTTCTTCATACTAATTTGCAGAAAGTATGTATCTTTGTATACTGCAAACACAACAAATCCAAAATTCATAATCAAAATGGAGATTAGAGGCTTACGATCAGCGGCGGAGGTTTTGAGGAGCTCTAGCGCAGATAAACTGGAGGTTCTAGATTCGATCTTAGAATACGAAAGATATGTACAGTGGAAGCATCTGGGGAACTCGAAGAGAATGTGTGAAGCCAGAAAATTTCAAAATCTTCTTGAATACGAAAGAATGCAGTGAATTGGGAAACCTCGGGAAGGAAGAGCTTTGATTACGGTTTCACTTTTCAAGGTGGGAAGTAGAAGAAGAGTCCAGAAGTCTGAAACGGCAAGGGAGAGCGTGTGAAGGAAGCCTTGATTAGGATAAAAGAAAAGGAAAAAAGAAACATGATAGGTGGCAATTTTAGAAGGTATTAAAAAGCTGACGTGGTGTCTTTTTAGGAGGGTTCTCAAAGATGACGTGACGTAAGGAGGAGAGGTTTGACTTTTCCAAAAGTTGCTGTTTTAATAGTATAGATAGATGAATATCACCACACACGTGTTGTGGGAGAAGCCGAGTCAACTTTATCTCTAAATACTAAATAATACGATGGGCCGAGGCCCATATCCAATAAGAATTGCAAAAAACTTTTGAGACACTAACTTGTTCACTGGCCTATTTGACAAGATATCTCTACAAATATATAATTACCGTGTATAATATGCCAACTCCAAGACAATACCACAGTTGATAGCTTATCTTCTTATACAACCTAGTCGTAACTTACAGGTAGACTCCACTTGGACCTTGATAAGTCCATGGTTCGCACTCTTAGACTTCGTTCGGACTCGGACCAAGGTCCTAGAGGACTTGGGGCTCGAGATACGTGGGAGATGGGCTTATGGGTCCATCGACCTGATCCTAATAAGGATTGCATATAATCAGAATTGACTACAAGGATGCACTTCCTCTAATTATGGGAATACAACTGTTATTGCCATAAGAGTTGTATTCTTACTTGAGTTACAAACATTGCCGATCTACGGATTGGAACTCTATAAATACAAAGGTTCGGTAGATCTCTCTAATTATCTTAGATACACTACGCTTTACGCGTATATTCTTCTCAAGACTGTCTCTGACTTAAGAATCAGAGTGTCTACCCCTCGCCACTCCGGAGTCTTGTCTTCCAGATTAGTTCGTGAGCTTGGTTTGAGATCATTCGCGGGTTCCAGACATTCATCAATTTGGCACGCCCGGTGGGACTTGCATGTTCATCTTGATCAAATCGATTTCGAGATCAGATCTGATCCTTACGACAACCATTCCAGAGCGACGAACCCATGTTGGATCCCAACAATGACGTTCACCGAAGCAGTCGGGGACGCTGGCGCAGGCCAAGTCCCCCAAGGCCGAGGAAGACCACGACATGCAACTTCCAAGCCACCCCGGACTTCCACCGAGAACCCTGTAAACTCCGACATTCCAGGAACAACTAGTGTGGGACCAACCACTCTGGGATCTTCTGGCCCCGCTTTGAGGAGGATACTTACCTGGTCCCTCTCGAACGGGCCCACCCGTTGGTGAAACTGAACCGCGGATCCAATTTCAGAACAATTTTGGATATCACGGAGACGCCAACCAACGAAATGGAGCCTCCACTGACTTGGAAGAGAAAGAAGAAGAAGTAGGGTACCTGTTCCCCACCTACGAGTAGTACAGGATGAGGGCCGACGAATCCCACGCCCGACGACTTTCCAGAAACCTGGAGAGTGGCAACAAAACCCCACATCGAGGGGAGCGAGGATACAAGTTTTGACTCGACCCCTGCGACGGTCTAACTGCATCTCGACCCCTCTCTTCGGGTCCGAGCTCTGTCCAACCAGAGGCATGAGTTTCCTTGGGCCCACCAATGACCAACATCTCTCAAACCGCGTTGAGACTGATGCATGCCCTCCAAGCTCACTATCCTGAGATGATGGTGAACTTCAGAACTGATCCCCTGCCCAGATCTCATGTTCCGACACACGAGACGCAAGCTCGGATGAGTATCCCAACATACACTCGTATGACCCCTCGATCCCAGAACGGCTACGAGGCATCTACACTATTCCAGGAACAATTACGGGAATAAATCTCAGGCTCTATCCCGAGGATGCACCAACCGCGTACCTCCCACTTAGGGTTAGGAATTGTGCCACTTCAAAAGCCACCTCATACCTTCCAAGAAAACCTACCACAAAGTCAGCAGTTCCTAGATGGATTGTCCCACTCACAACAACAATCGCCATACCATCATCCTCCAGGAGCTCGAGGCGACAACCTGGGACACCTAGCGCGGGAGATCGTCATAGGTTACTTATTCAACGTAACCAAGATTTGTTGCTTCAACAGCAAAAAGGGAACGGGATCAAGCCAACGGACATTAGAATCCCGAAGCACACTAGCCTGTGAACCCCCAGATGGCGTATCAGAACACATGGCCAAGACGATATCAATAGAGAGTTAGCCCATCTTCTAGGACCTCAAGGACAGGCGGCTCGATCTCCCTTCTCGCAGCATATCATGAATCTCTCGCATGATAGTTCAAAGAAGATGCCAGACCACCTACCCACATATGATGGAACCAGTGACTCCCGAGAGTTTCTGTCTTTCACAAGACTATGCTATCTCGAGATTTCCACAAGTTTGATATTTACAAGATAGTCCCGAGTTATCTCTGCGGAAAGCGCAAGACTGGTTTAGCAAAACCCCTTCTGAAAGCTCGTTTTCATACCGATGTTTCGGCAAGTTCCTCCTATCCGCATTCTTCCAAAATAATTTCACTCGGTCGATGAGTGATATGTGCAATGTCCTGCAAAAGGGAGGCGAAACTCGGGAGGAGTTTTATCACAGATTCATGGATATGGGCATGGAATGCTATGATCGAACCGACTATCTCATCATACACCAATTTCGAATGAAACTTGATGATGATGGTCTGGTAAGATAATTGGCCTCGAAGAATCCCACAACTCTCCAACAACTCCAAACTATCGTGGAGAAGTACGATAAATGTGAAAATGGAGTAAAGAGGACGCATGATCTTGATCAACACCGGGAGAGCAAAAGTAAGGAACCCAAGCTAAAGGTGCCAAAAATAGAGAAATCTAAGAGTGCTTCTAAACCTAGTTTTGAATCCTACACACCTCTAACTAGGTCAAGAACAGAGATACTTCCAATCCATCGACATCTCTTCAAGGATCCACCCCCGATGAGAGAATCGGCGGACAGACAAAAGTCCTCGAAATTCTATGCGTACCACAGAGACCGAGGACACGACATAGAGGAATTCTACCAGCTCAAGAACGAGCTCGAGAAGTTGATACATCAAGGGGTTGTTAAAGACGGAGCCCCAACTGTACAGATAATGATAAAAGCGTACCAATGTGGTAGCCGTGGCTCTCATATATATACTCAATATTTACATGGAAATGTCTATACAAGCCTTTACCCTAATACACCCCGTCAATCTTTACGGGGTGCAATTACGGATCGATTGGATCTATGTTTACAAAACAAATCACTAGAAAGACCCTTAGTAAATATATCAGCAACCTGCAACTGTGTCGGAATCGAATGAACTCGGAGACCATCATGGGCAACCATTTCTCGAACAAAATGATAATCAACATCAATATGTTTGCTACGATCATGCTGAACCGGATTGGAAACAAGATATGTCGCAGAAATATTGTCTCAATAGAGAGTGACCGGATGACGAAGATAGTACCCAAAGTCTGCAAGCAATTGACGAAGCCAAATAGTCTCCGTCGCAGTGTAAGCAACAACACGATATTCTGCCTCCGTAGAGGACATCGACACAGTAGGTTGTTTCTTAGAGCGCCGGGAAATCAAATTCTTCCCCAAGAACACAGCATAGCTTGTGGTGGAGCAACGAGTGTCCGGACAACCAGCCCAATCAGCATCGGAATAAGCACTCACCATCTCCAGAAAATTTGCGGCATGGAGAAAAAGACCAAACTCCATAGTGCCCTGCAAATACCTGAAAATCCTCTTCACGGCATGAAGGTGAGTAGTACGGGGATCATGCATAAACTGAGAAACCATATTAACAGCATAAGCAATATCTGGACGAGTCATAGTTAAATATTGCAGTGCACCAACCATACTACGATATTCAGTGGGATTGATCGGGCGTATTTTAAGCATCTAATTATATAATTTTGTATCTCTCTTTTGCCATTTGATGTGCACGAAGGTGTTTTTGGTGCAGGAATTAATAGAAGAATTGGTGTGAAACAATCAAATGGAGAAGTGCTGAAAAAGATGCAAAATTAAGCACTTAGAGTCATGGTGGGGAGCTAGACACTATACTCTTTTTCCGAAAGGTTTTTTAATGAGGTAGTGTGCTCCAACGGATAGTGGATCGTTGCAATTCCATTATTCCGGGAAGAAGAAGAAGCGACGAGAAGTAGGCAATTTCTACTAATGATCTTTTTCTACGAGCGGCTAAGTTGTGCTTCGACATGTCGATCACTAATCAGCTATGCGTATTGTGAAAGATCAGTGCTAGAAGGTGGACTGAATTATATGTGAGAGTCTACTTAATTGGCCTTAATTAGTGGCGCAATTAAAATAATTAATTAGTGATAATATTGGAAGAAAATAAGGTGCACGTGTGAACTGTGTATAATTAGGTTTTTATTTTCCTTTTTTACTAGTGATTAGGATCAGGGTTTTACTACCTAAACCCTATAAATATCTAAACCAAAAGATTAATTAGGGTGTGGCCGATGGTGACTTGTTTTTGGCCGGCTGTCCATCGCCTGGGAATAAACGACTCATGCATGCTTTATTAATAAATCCTGGTAACATTGTTTCATGTTTTGATTTTGATTAATTAGTTATTTAGTTTAATGTTTGTTTATTATATTATTTGTTTGATTGTTTTTAATATGTTCAGTAGCTAGATTAGTCTCCGGTAAGGGTTTTGAAGCATTAACTATGATTCATATGTGAGGCCTAAATGTGCTTGATAATTATGTTGTGTGGATTCCTTGTTATTCTCTGTGTATCCTGTTTATTTCTGAATTGCTTGAGATCTGATCAGTCTTCTGTTATTTGGAACAGTGTCAATTGAGTTCCTCTATTTATCTGTATCTAGGGGGTAGATTCAATTAGTGGCGAAACTATACGCCAATAGTTGGGAATACAGGGTAGATAATTTGTGACAGTTGTTCTGATTATAAATTATCTGAATCGGGTTTCTTTGGTGCTTAATGTTGTTGAGGTATTAAATCTTGGTAGGTTATTCCGGCTAGGTTGTATCTTGATTAGAGAAGTAGTCAGTTTAGCTATTCTTGCTAGCTATCGACAAAGTAAGAAGAAATTGGATTGGGTGTGCTATTCTCGAAGGTCTATAACTGATTGGTTTATACAACTTAATAAATTACTGAGCCAGTGATCGAATGAATTGTTAATGTGGATTTACTCGTAACCGGATTGCATTGTTTGAGTGTCTTCGTGTTATTTGCATTGTTTATTTTAATTGTTATTTGCTTCTTAGTTTAGTTTAATTTAGTTCTTAGATAGTTAATACAAACTCTTTCAACATAAAAGGTGGTTTCTAACCAAAAGCTGTATCTTTAGATATAAGAATCTGATTACACTGTTCCTCGTGGGATCGACCCTGCTTACCCTATACTTGAATTTAAACCTAATTGTTTGCATGTTTATTTGGTAGAAAAACGACCTATCAAGGATCAGCAAGAAGGTCACCATCAACAGATGACAATGTAACTCTAGAAACACTAGGGGTCCGTACAGGTTTAACTGTGTGAAGGTGAAACTTGCGCAACAAATCAGAAACATATTTTTGCTGAGATAAAAATAAACTCTTAGGAGTATGAGACACCTGTAAACCTAGAAAATAATGAAGATCCCCTAAATCCTTCATATCAAACTCAGAAGACAGAACGGAGATGAATTTGTGAAACAAGTCATTACTATTACCGGTTAGGACTATATCATCCACATAGAGAAGTAAGATAACCATGTGACCTTTATATTTAAGAACAAACATGAAAGAATCACGACTGCTACATTTAAAACCAATGGATAATAAGAAATTGCTAAATCTGGAGAACCAAGCTCGAGGAGCTTGTCGTAACCCATAAATGGACTTACGTAACCGACAGATGTGATGAGGACAAGAAGGATCAGCAAAACCTGGTGGTTGACGCAAAAACTTCTCCATTCAAAAAACCATGCAAAAATGCATTTTTAACATCAAGTTGACGGACAGTCCAATTAAGATAAATAGCAAGAGTGAGAACCAATCGCACAGTAGTAGGCTTAACAACAGGACTGAAAGTTTCAAAATAATCAATACCTGCATGCTGGTGATTTCCGAAAACAACAAGTCTAGCCTTAAACCGCTCCAATGACCCATCAGAATTGTATTTAATTTTATACACCCATTTACATCCAAGCACATTGCGATTGAAGTCGCGAGGTACCAAATCCCAAGTATTATTTGTAAGTAATGCATTATACTCATCAAGCATAGCCTATCGCCAACGAGAATCTTTGGACGCTTGTTTGAAATTAAAAGGCTCTAATTCTACAATATCTGATATTAAATTCATTAACCGGCGAGGCTTGGAAATACCAGCTTTAAGATGAGTAACCATAGGATGAGCATTGGAAACAAACGATTGTGAGGAAGAGGCAATGGAAAGCAAAATAGGAGAGGAAACACTCGGATGGATGACCGACTGGGAATGTACACTAGGCGGTGACGGAGAGGGACTGGAGTCAACAGATCGAAGCTCAGGAGACGCAGATACAACCGGACTATGAACCGGGCTAGACGCGGGAGACCGATAGATAGGAGAGACTAACTCGGTAACCGGGCTAGACAATGAACTCGACCTATCCACAATTTCTGGCAACACCGGATCCATCGTAACTGGAGGTGAGCTAGGAGGCGACGCAAAAGAGGGCGAGATAGGATGTGACTCAACAGAACGTACTAGAGAAGTGCTAGAAGGAGGAGACACTAGAGAAGGAGATGACGATAATGATGGGAATGTTGACTGAGTAGACGAACTAGATCCCGTAGACACCACAGTAGGCGACCAACCCTCAGAAAGATCAAGCGGTGAGGAAAAAGGAATGCTCGACTGAGAAGGAAGGAGACTACGATGGGGAAAATGTTTTTCATGGAAAAGAACATGACGAATAACATAAACTCGACCAGTGAGAGGATCAAGACACTTATAACCCTTATAATCAGATGCATAACCAATGAAAACACAATGTTTTGATTTATGTTGTAATTTGTTGATTTTAGGATCCATTAGAAGAGAAAAACAACCACAACCAAAGACTTTAAAAAAACCATAAGATGGAGAACGATGAAATAATTTTTCAAATGGAGACACACCACCTAAGTTCAAACTTGGTAAACAATTAACAGTAACAACAGTTTAAAACACGGCATCAACCCAGAATTGAGCAGGAAGATCTGAATGAACAAGCATTGTGCGCACTATTTCAATGAGATGGCGGTGTTTGCGTTCAGCAACTCCATTCTGAGCTTGTGTGCCGGGACATGATTTCCGAAAACTTATTCCACATTCAGTAAAATGTTGGAGAAGAGAAAAATTATCAAATTCCCGACCTCCATCACTTTGGAAAATCTTAATTTTGCAATTAAACAAATTCTCAACCATCTTTTGAAATTTTTGAAATTGTGAGTAAACCTCGGATTTTCTACGTAAAGGATAAACCCATGAAAACGTGAGAAACCATCAACAAACACAACATAATATCGAAAAGACTGATTTGATAATACAGGAGATTGCCAAACATCACTATGAATCATATATAAGGGATATGGAGAAAAATGTTAAACTGGTTCAAAAGGCAAACGATGAATTTATCCCATTTTGCAACAAACACAATCGTCATGAAATTTCAAAGTACATGAAATTTTATTACTTGAAATCAAATTCCCAATAACTCTAGAAGATGTATGACCCAAACGAGCATGCCAAATATCACCAGACTCCTTAGTGGCTAGAAAAGTAGGTACGGATGACTGAAGACTCACAAACACTGGTTGGATTGGATAGACACCATTCTTACTTCCCCCCTCAAGAAGCACCTCCCCCGCTTCCTTGTCCCTAATCCAAACAGAAGAATCATCAAAACTCATAATACATGCATTTTCTTTACACAACTTATTGACAGAGATGAGATTATGTTTAAGACCAGGGACATGACAAACAGAGGATAAGCTAAGTGGGCGTGATGGTGTTTGAGTTTCCATTTTACCAACATGTTTAATTGGGAGAGTGGTACCATCGCCAACAACAACAGAACTTGAACCATGATATGGGGCTGTAAAAGAGAGTTTACCTTCTTGATGAGTCATGTGCGAAGCAGCCCCGGAATCCGGATACCAGACAGAGTCATTTGCTTCATGACCACCAACAGACAGGGCAGCGAAGGCTCTAGTAACACTATCTTGACCAGGCGGCACAAAATTTGGATTATATCTGTGAGGACAGAACTGTGTGACATGACCTGGAGTAAGACAGAAACAACAAGAATCGGGAGAGGGAGTAGAGCTAAAATTGCCATTGGATGAATTACTTCCTGCTGAGCATGCATTATTAGTAACACAGTTAGTGAAAGGCAATAATGAACATGACAAATCAGAAATATTACTCATACCATTGTTACGATTTCTGTTGTTATTTGTAGCTCCACTACCTACCGTTGATCCTTCTGAGCGATTTGAATTTCCACGATTATTGTTACCACGACCTCCTCTGTTGCGATTGTTTTTGTTCTTATTCTTGCCACCCCCTGAACTCTTGGATCCAGTAGACGAGGAATCAGATGACTGTAGTGCCACGAGTCCATGGGAAGAAATCTCAGCAAGATCCTTCGAATGTTACAGAAGTTGCTCATGAAGTAACAACTTGGGACGTAGATCATCGAAACTCAGCTCTAGTGGATAATGAATCAAAGTAGTAACCAAATGAGCATAATCAGGGTCTCCCTCCACACCAAAGAGTGTAGACTGAACCAAGTCATGATTGGAGACAGGACACTTGATAACAGCAAGAGAATCCGCTAACATCTTAACATCATGCAAATATTCATCCATAGATTGAGAATCATCCTTTCTTAGTCTAGTTAGTCTACCCTTCAACTCCATAGATTTAGCCGTACTAGCTTGCATAAAATGTGAATGTAAATGAAACCAAATATCACGAGAAGTATGCAGCTCATGAACATCAACAAACACATTCTGAGATATCGTGGCAAATATCCAAATTTTAACTTGTTGATCAACACGTAAGTATTCAGAATATTGTGAATTTTGAATCATACTCCCATTTGCATCATAAATAAAAGGAGTGGGGAGAGACATAGTAACGTCAACAAAACCGAGTAGCTGATGTGCTACCAAAAGACAAGTGATCTGAGTCTTCCAAAGAAAGTAATCTTCTGGAGATGACAGTTGAATCATGACTAAATTGGATGGATTTGGAGCAGACAAATGTGGAAGGGAGAAACCTTGTTGTCCAGTAGAAGATCCCAAAAAAGCTTGATTGTTCATGGCGGTGGACTGAAATTGTTGGTACAGACCGGCTACAAACTGATTCCGCTGAACCGGAGTTGCTGCCAACTGATGTTGAAACGGAGCAGATGTAACGGACTGAGTCGGCTGAAACGGAGCAGTAGTGAAGAGGGACTGCTGAAACGGAGCGACAAAGGGGTTCTGCTGAAACGGGGGCACGTCGGCGCGTGCACCCCACGCGCCAGGAAAGGGAGGCGCGTCAGGGGCGTTGGCGCGTGCAACCCACGTGCCAAATAGGCGGAGCGCGTCTGGGGCCTGGGCGCGTGCAAGCCACGCGCCCGAAGCATACTGCGCGTCTAGGGAGTGCGCGCGTGCAAGCCACGCGCATGACATGTGGGCCGCGTCTGGAGCGCGTGAAATCCACGCGCCCTACTGGTGGAGCGAATCTGGAGCGCGTGAAAGCCACGCGCCCGACACGTGGGCAGCGTTTGGAGCGCATGAGATCCACGCGCCTTAGTTTGGTGGGACTCCTGTCGTGGAGCGTGAGATCCACGCGCCTTCGACTGTTGTGGATATCGGCGCTGCTGATCCATGGACGCCTGTAGCTTGATTTGGGACGACGGCGGCCGAGGGGTCATCGACAGTAGGAGGTATGATACCCGACGAAGCTGCAGCGGGAGGGTCGGGCAATCGAGTCGGGTTGGACACCGATTGGAGCGTCGAAGAAGCCGAGGATTCCAGAGGCGGCGACACAGCGGCAGCGGAGGGTGACCCAGCTTGAAGGAGAGGGCTATCGACGGGCAGAGTTGCCGGTGACAGACCCAAATCCTCTCTCGTTGGAAAATTCGACATCGGATCGGAGCGGAGAGGAGAGATTTTTTTCTGAAAAATAAAACCTAAGCTCTTGATACCATGTACAGATAATGACAAAAGCGTACCAATGTGATAACCCTGTCTCTCATATATATACTCAATATTTACATGGAAAAGTCTATACTAGCCTTTACCCTAATACCAACAACCTCTCCAATAGTTGTCTCGAGCCAGGCAGCTCCGAAGAAGAATGGAGGAAAACCCTGCCCAAAGAAGAAGGATAAGGGGAATGGAGGGAATAACCCCCGAGATCCTCCTCCGCCACCACCTAATGGAGCAAATAGAGTTATCAACGGCGTGCATGGCATTACAAGCGAGGAATCCTCTCTCACCAAATTAAAGGCCAGTGTTCGGGCCATTCTTCACACTCAACCACTCAACCAGAGGTTTCGTCTGGAGGAGACAATTACTTTTGCTGATGATGTCGCAGTTCCCAACCAAGTACCCAATTCTGATCCTCACGTGATCTCGGCGGTCATCCACAACACGTTGGTGAAAAGAATCTTACCTTATTAGAGGAATTTCAAAAGCATGGTGAAACTAATAAATATCACCCCGCTCCTTGAGTGGTTTATATTATAAAAAGGTTAAATTAACGAGGAATCAATTATTGAGAACCAAATATTAAATCATATGGATGAGACTGAAGAAATCTGAATACAAAACATCATTGCCTATTTTGAGATCTTGCAAAGTATGGTTTTAGAGTGAGTTTTGTAAAATCTAGATTGTAGCAAGACCTTTTATTGTATGAAAGATTGGGTTTTGGGATTTACAGTTTATTAATAAATTAATCATCTATGTGTGTATTTGTATTCTTTTTGGAATAGTTTTTTTTTTCAATAGATAATTTCAAGATTTGTGAAAAATATTTCATACATAATTTCAATAATTATATTAAATGATAATTATATTAAATATTATTTTTAAAAATTATATTTTATAAAATTCAACCGGTCATCCAATCTGATTCAAATATAAAAATAGTATCGGATTATTAATTAAAATTACTTATAGTTTTGAATTTTATTTTAATGCTTATAAAAATAATAGTCATCGATGAGTCAACACCTAACGAGCTGGGGGTCCAAATTTTATGTAGGGATAGATAAAGTTGACTAAATTTTAAATTATGAATTTCAAATTTTATTTTATGTATAAATATACAATTTTGGATCAAGCCAATTCAATTTAAATATAATATTTTATTTCTTACATTTTGAATCAAAGTAAGTTTACAATTTGTATTAAAATTAGATGGGTTCACAAACTATGAACAAGCCAATTCATTAAAAAGAATTAGAGTGAAGCCGGTAATTTTAATAAGTAAATATTTTAATTAATAACATTTCAAAAAGTTATTAATATCATTGTGGAATCAATATATATTAAATTAAATTAACAGTATAATTATATTTTAAATATAAAACTCAAAAGCTAGCCAAACTTTGATTTGGTTTTGAATTTTACTCGTAAAATTTCGAAAACCAAAATTGATGCAAAACAAACAAAATCTTGAATCTTAGAGAGCAAAGTACAAGATTCAAAATCTCTCCTGCAACACACATTGAATACCAGGACTTGGGAGTATGCAGAATTTTTCTAATACTTTGGCCGACCTACAATAAGCCAATAATAAGTGAAGGTGAATCCCAAATATCAATTGATAAACACTTAAAAAATTAAAGGACGATACTTACTACAGAGAGAAAATAGAACAGCAGAATCTAACTGAGCTTCAAAGCTAAAATGCAAGTTGAGAGAATCCTTTAGCGCAATTAAGTCAAGTAATTGCGCTGGGCAGTTAATGGTTAAGGAAACACTAGAATGGGATGAAAAGTAATCTTTGACCTAACGAGATAAAGTGCAAATAGATATAACACAGATGATCAAGACCGAGCCCTTTTGTTACAAGATGGGCATTTGTATTGCTTGATATGCTCAGCCCTCGCAGGAGTGATCTTCACACATTTCCCATGGAACCAGCTCTCGCATAGGTCACAGCAGATCCAGAATTCATCCTCAGCATAATGCTCTCCACACGCCCCACACAGTGTCTCTCCATGCTCATCACCTTCTTCATCTTCATCCAAGTCATCATCATCATCATCATCATCCCTCTCCACGGGTGTCGTGTGCTTGCCCTGAAATTTAAGTCAAGTAGCATTTCACGTTATATTTATAAATAAAAATAAAAAAATTGCTCCAGCAATCAGGAGACATGATATTTAGTATAAGAGTATTAAAGTGTAGCTCTCATTAAACAACATAGTGTAAAAAGAGCTTCCAATGGTATGTTGTTAACTAGTTAATGAACGTCAGAAGTTCAACACATCTATAACAAGCAGAACTTGGATTTGAGCCAAGTATTAGTAATCAACTATGCCACATGATTGTCTTTTCCTAATGGAGGGGGGAAATATAGGCAAGTTTTCCTCAAAGACAAAACTACCACAGCTGAACACGTTCAAATAAGCACGACTAGAGTGAACAGTAATTTACACATTGTCATCATGCTTTTGAGGTGCTGTAGTATCAAAGGTGCCATTCATCTTTAATACTTGGTGAACTGAATAATCAGACTTAAGTAAAGGTGGAATTCCGTGGAAAGCTTAAGAACAGAAAAGCAAAACCTGACTAGGCTAATCTCAGGATACATCATTCAGATATACCAATCTCAGAAAAAAAGAAAGGGTTTACTTCTGACACTCTTCATCTCAATTAGATAACACAAGTTTTAAAAAATTATACAGCAGCACACGAAGCTACTATAAGAAATTGTCCCTCGTGTGCGTCAGTGTTTGGTTTTTGGGGGGGTTGGGGGGGTGGTGGGGGTTGAGGAAGGAATAGGCCAAGCATTCAGTACAGAACTTAACATCCAAATTCATAAAACCTACAGCTATAGTATCATAAAGCAAAATAGTAATGCCAACAAACCACTTCGTACCGTCTTTGAGTTTGACTTGGACTTGTTACTGCTATGGTTTGAAACAGTTGATTTCTCTCTTTGTCTTTTCTTGCCTGCCCCGGTCACAATTTCAAACAGAGTCGGGAGATCATTAATCAAACCAAAGAGCTTCTTCCTGAATTACATTAGCAAAGATCTCAGCTTGAGGTAGCATTTAACAGAGGATGAAGAAACTAATCAAGTTATTCAACTATGCATATTCATACAAATTAACAGAAATGATCCAGAATATCTAGAAGCTGCATACTATCTTTTCGATTGCTTTATTATCATTTTAAAGTTAAAAAGAATGGAGGGTCTGATGCTAAACATTGACCACGGAAGTAATATCAAGCAAGAGTATTTTTCGGATTATGAAATACATGCATAGTAGGATCTTTAACTGTATGCTGTTAAAAAGTCATAAAAATCAAGCCAAAACAGAAAATTGTTTCAACTGTCATAAACATGTCCAAAATAATGACTATAAAATAGAACATTTAATAGATTTGGGATGACAGATGCCAATATTCACTCTGCCTTGTGTGTGCAGCATCTTAAGAGCCACCACAAAAATAAAAAATAACATATATTGAACACCCAATAACTAAGCACTCTGGCAAAAAAATAACTTGGTTTCAAATTTACCTGTCAGCCCTATCAAATCCAAACCTAGCTCCAAAATAGAAGGCAACAGATAATAGCCATGAATCACTATGAACAGCAACTAAGGCCAGCCATTCCTTTTCTTGCATCCCATCCCTTGCAAAATTTATTCCTAGTGCAGGCTCGGGAAGTTCAGGAGGAACCTCTTCAGCAGGCAGATTAACTTCCCACTTCTCGTTAGGAAATCCATAAAGGCAAAGATTATCTCTCTCTGCAGAATTTCAACAAAATGATTCTATCATGCATTGGTAGAAGTTACATACTCAAATACCCAGATATAGCACGTTCCAAAAATCTTAGGCACAGCTTCACAATCCAAACAATCAAGACCAGTTCCCAAGATTTCTAATTATAAAATAAGAAGTGAAGAGTAACAACTACCCTGGTTAGTTCCAAATATTCACAAAAGAGCAGATTATTGCCAAAAAATACAAACCAACATCAAAGAGAATATGTACTTTTCCTGAAAAATCAAATTTGCTGCAGTGGAATCTGAGAAGAAAAGGTAAATTTGTGTTCAAAAGAGAGCAGATATAATTGACTGTGTTTTAGAAAGACGGCTGCCAAAGGAATAGAAGCATAAGCTTACACTCAAGTTGAACAGACAAGGAACGAAGCAGGTGAAAGACCAAGTGGCAACATAACAAAATCTTGTCAACCACACATAATAGAAAATCCATAAAGCAAAAAAACTGACCAACAAAACAATGGCCAATACACCTTGACAAGTCCTACTTTCACATACACTATAGAGTGCAATGAATGAAGAAAAGATCATAATTCTAATGCTTCAAAATTTTGGTTCAAAAGTTAAGCAGATGCAATAATTTGAATTACTCATGACCACAGTATAAAGATTTCCTGAGAATAAATTGTTGGATACCCACCATTCACATTTCATCCATCTACAATTATAGTGAGCTAGTGAGCTATTACATACTTTAGCATCACAATTTGGTGTCTAACAGCCTGATTTGTTCAATAATTTCAACCAGAAGTGGTTACTGGTCCCATACTATCACAAATGTCATTGGTGCAGAAACAATTATCACATGCCCAAGGAATCGAAAGTAAAGAAGAGAGGAACCAAACAAAAAATTATGTTACAAAATCAAACACGGCTGCAGCCTGCCACCAATGCTAGGGCGTGAGCAGCCCCATAAGAGGTCAACAGACAATGTTATGCCACTAAAAGCATAAAACTGTAATGCGCTTAAAATTCTCTAAGAATGAAACCACGAAATAACACATTGAAATTTATAACTAGGCTTTTACACAGTGGACAGCGCATAGCAGTTCATACTATTGCAAATGTGAGCATAAACTTCTAACAGAAACATAGGAAAGTAAATCTATCAGAAATTTCAGCCCATCTGTAAGATTGTAACACCTTTGAAAACTCAAACTTCACGCAAATGTTTTTATAAAAAAAAAACAAGCAAAATTACTTTTCCGCAACCCATCAATTCAAACCGTCTACATCTACTAAGATAACTAGACCGCATATTCCAATCAAGGCAAATAAAACAAAAAACGACACAGAACGGATTTTCCAGAATTAACAAGAAGAGCAAAGGCCGCGAAGAGCTCACCAGGATCACAGAGCTGGTAAAAAGCCTCGGATTCTGCAGGGGGAGAGCAGCTAGCGTTAGAAAACCAAAAACCCTAGGCGCGAGAGCGAAATTGAACTCGGAGTGAAATTGAAAAGCGCGATAACATTTAACCAAAAGAAGAAAGAGAGGAAGAAATCCGGCGAAATGCGAACCTTTGGTGAGGGCTTTGATCATTCCGGCGCGGCGGCCTTTGAAATCGGTGAAAACATCTTCAACACTGCGGACAGCGGCAGACTCCATTGACGACAACTCTCTTCTTCGCACAGTCAAACAGTAAACGCAATTTTGGCTCTCTCTCTCTCCCCAACCAGAAATACCTACAGTCTCACACAACACGTGGAAAGTGCGTGCCAAAGACGGATAGGGGATTTTATCATTATTTAATGGAAGGATGTTGAAAGTATTTTTTTTATTTGTGCATTTTTTCATTGCCATGGCTAAAATAATTATAAATTTCCATAAAAGTGGTGGAATAATCCCAAGTTCAAATATTTGATCAAGCGCTCAAATCTTGGATTTTAAATTGATTTTTAAGGACATTGTTAGGGGATTTAACATTTATGCTATTTATTGATATTATATTAAATGTCAATCCCTTATTTGTTGAAAAAAAAGAATTCTCATATTTCTCTCCAAGAGAAATTACACAGCGTTCTCTCTAAAACTACCTACACGTGCCATCACTACGTTACTTCAAACGGTTATATTCCCTGATAACGTCTCGTTCAACAGTTATTTCCACCACTGTTCTACATCCCAGATGGCCATTATGTCGCCTTCGAACGGTGGAAATCCTCCTCTGCCACCTCCAATCAACCCAACTATCTCATATCGTGATGCAACCAACAAGCATCTCACCATCAAAGCCCAATCACCCAAACATTGATCCTTAATTTAATATCTAATGACTGAATTCAAAGGACAGATCGATGTGGTCCTTGATGATTCAGACATTGATACAATGTCGGGACCGTTCAATATGCACCTCGTCGGAAAATTCCAGGGCAGCCGACCAGCTCTGAGTTTCATAAGGCACCAATTTAAGAAGATCGGATATGTCGGCGAAGCCAATATCACAGCACTTGATCGCAATCACACCTTCATCAAATTCAACCACGGGGAAGATATTCAATGTTGTTGGATAAAAAAAACTGGAACACTGGTGGCTCTAACATGAAGATCCTCAAGTGGACATTTCAACATCAACGAGGAACCACCTTTTGCACCAGGCTTACAGTTGGGTACCCGCTGCTTTTTGTTTAGACTCATATTATATATCCCTCGTAGCTAGTACTTTTGGATCGCTAATCTTTGCGGACCCACCCACAATGAATCATTCAAGACCTTCTACAATTAGGATTTGTGTAGAAATGGATCTGAGAGAGTCTTTTCCTGATAGAATTAGGTTAGGCTAAAAAAATGAACATAAATGGTACAAGGTTGTGTATGAAAATCATCCATAATAATTTTCTCTAAGTGCTCCAAAATAGGTCATATTATGGGTGAATGTGGAAAGCAATCAATTGATATGGTTCAACTACTCATGCCTCTCCAAAATAGACAACAATGGTTGAGGTTGCTAGTAATGTGCAGCATGATCAAAACAAACAGAATGGGCGAAAAAGTAATCTGATGCACAACCAATTATCTCTGCAAGCAAGCCTATCCAACACACTGCCCTGCATACTACCACACTTACAGAAAAGCAACAAGGGAAAAGACCTATAATAGAGTCAAATGAGCCAGAAGTTCCAGTTATAGGCCCAATAGCAGTTCCACATAGCGATCAATCTAGTGTTGTAGAGAGATCTAGAAATGATGTATTTGCAATGGTGTGGAGACCAGCTCGAAACACAACCTCAAGAAATCATGCTAATTGGGGGTCTGCTGATGACACATGCATCACTCACACTCAACAAGCATCCAGAAATGCAGTGGTGGAGCCATCCACCACTTTCAGCCATGAAAATAGTAAACAAATAGTTTAAAAACTTTCATGCCTCCTTAGCTACAAAATTATCCCCACTAAACATCTCAAAAGAACCAGGTTCACCTATGGAGATAGTGGAGACTGGAGATATCACTGAAAAGGAGAATCAAGCTAAAAGGATAAGCCCAGTCACATCTGCACACCACATTCCAATTATCCTAGATGAGGACAGAAAATTTAGCTCAACGGTTACATCACCAGATCAACCTTCTCCTCTTCAAACTGTGGAGAATGGGGCCAGAATTGCAAAAAAAAAGTGATCATGAAGAGGAAAGGGCGAAAGCATGCAACTCATTGTTCAATCAGCTCTTCCAACAACCCAGGGTTTTCCTATTCCCTCTCATTCCCTAATTCATGTGATAAATGCAGTTAAAAATATACCCAGATCCTATCTTAGAACTGCATGACTCTATTAGGAATTATTTTAAATCTCCAAACATGGTTGCAGGGAATCAGGGATACTCTAGAATTGTAACTCGTGTTAGCTCAAGAAAAATTGATTTTAATGAATCTTAGACTGCTAACATGGAATGGTAGAGGTATCCAGAACTCTCTTATGATATATATATATATATATATATACATATATATATGGATATCATATTTAAGCTCCTATCATATATATGCCAGCTTTACTAACTGGTGACTTCAATGTCATAAGATAAATATCAGAGTATAGGGGTAGTTCTAGTCCAGAGTTACATTGAATGAATGAATTTGATGTCTTTTTGACATCAAATCATCTAGTAGATACGTAAACTGTTGGTAACCTTTTCACTTGGACTAATAGCAGGAAATTGAATCAAAAGGTAGTGAAAAGGCTAGACAGAACTGTAGGCAACTCAAACTGGTTTTCTACTTTCCCACAAACCACAGTTCAAGTTGCTAGGCGGATTTCCCTCAGATCATAACCCTCCTTTTCTAGATACACAATTCTGTTCAAAAACATATCCAAAGCCTTTTAGATTTCAAAACATGTGGATTGAAAATCAAAGATTTCTACAAGAAGTTGAATAAAATTGGAATTTGCCAATTGATCAGCAAGGCATATTGAAGTTCTCTTCCAAATTGAATAGGTTGAAGACACATCTCAATAAATGAAACAAAAACCATTTTGGCAACATTTTTGAAAAGAAAAAACAGTTAGAATTAGACATCGCAGAACTACAAAAAAAAGTGTGATTTATCTTTTGCAATAACTGATTTTAACAATCTTTCACAAGCCAATGCTGATCTGCCTAGAACTTTACACTTGGGGTACATATTTCGGCAACTTAAATCTAGAAAACGGTACTGGCTTAAAATGAAGATCAGAATTCCAAAATTTTCATTATAGTGTCAGAGAAAAGCATTCTATATTAGGTATTAGGAAGATTATTACTGAATCTAATCAATGCATTACAGATCAACATCAAATTGGAGAGGCCGGAGCTCAGTTTTTCAAAACTTTGCTCTCATATGACAATTTTGATCCATCTGGTAGTGATTTGATGCACTTCGTTAAATATCTTCCCAACTTGATCACTGAGGAGGACAACATAACACTTCTAAAACTTGTGGATTTAAGGTCAGTTTTTTTAATTAGGTAAACATTGTGCACCAGAGCCTGATGGATTTAATGAAAAATTCTATATGACTGCTTGGGAAATATTTAGCTCAGATCTTTTACAAGCAGTTCAAGAATTTCAGTGTGGGGTTCGAGTGCCTAAAACTATTTCTAGCCCCTTAATTGCAGTAATCCCTAAAGTTGAGACTCTCGCCAATTTTTCACAGTATAGGCCAATCAGTTTATCTAATTTCTCAAATAGAGAATTTTCAAAAAACTTTGCGTGACAGATTTAAGCCACAAATTCGAAAATGCATTTTTGAGGAGCATTCTGCCTTTATTGAGGACAGAGAAATTTCTGACAGCATTCTTATTATGCAAGAAATGGTTAGACTTTTGAACAAGCCATGTCAGAGCGTAAATGCAATACTAATACTGGACATGTCAAAAGCTTTTCAACCGAGTATCATGACCTATGTTGAACTCACTGCTTCTGCAATATGCCTTTCATGGACACATTATTTCTTTATTATGTCTAACATTGCCTCTGCCTGGATTTCTGTTTTAGTCAATGGATGCCCTCATGATTTCTTTAGAGCATCTAGAGGCCTTAAATAGGGAGACCCTCTATCTCTTATTCTCTTTAATTCCATTAATGAGTTGCTTAATAGGGGTCTAAAGCATATGTTTCATTGTAGCTATATTGATAGATTTATTGTCCCTAGTGGTGATGTTCAAATATCTCATCTGTCTCTTGCAATTGACATTGTTATCTTCATTAAGGCTAAGAAAAAATCTTTGGACAATTTGGTGTTGTTCTCCAGTCATTATCGGGTGACATATAATTATGAGACGAAATGAAATAATTATGAACTTTCATGGGATTATTGGGGAAATAATAAATTCTAGATTGGACATAGAGCAGAAATGTGGGCTTCGAAAGTAATTTGGGCCGCAAAGCTAAAGCACACATCATGTACCAGTTTCCCCTTCTCCACGCTCTCCCTTAAAACTATAAAACCCATCTTCGTTTTCTTCTTCCGGCAAAATCCCTCTCTGCAACTTCAAAGGTAACCTTGCTTCTCTGCTTATTTGGTTTTTTTAATGCAACATTTCTGCAATTTTAAGTTATTGTACTCAAATTCCAACCCTCATGTATTGAACTGCTATTATTCTTCCATTATCCGATTTCATTAGGTAGCTGCTCGATTTTGAATCCAAGTTTCGTTGAAATCGAGGTGAATTTGTGTGATTTAAGTGTTGTGGCGGATCATTCTCTGTAGATTGTGTAGTGATGAGTTTATTTTCTGCAGTGTTTATGAAGATGAATTGAGTTTTAATACCACCCTGTACAGTAGAAAGTGTGCTTTCTCTCTGCTCGTTCGAGTTTGTCCTGGTTGTGTTCAAGGTGAAATATGTGATATGCTAAGGCTTTGTTCTCCTGAGCTTATTTTGTGATGAACTAAATGACAACGGAAGATAAGCTCTGGAGAACAGGGCCCAACTCTTGTACCTTCTATCAGATCAAAGCTAGGCTTCATGATATTCCTACGTTTAGGTTTTATGGTGTGCTGAAATGAAGCAATTCTTGTGGTGAATAGGATTATAAAGTTGTGCTGAAAACAGGGCCATTCCATTATTCTAGCTTACTAAAATTGTCGAACTGTTATTGTTCCATTTTTGTCTTGGCCATATGTAGTATGGGGTGGCTTCATGTTAGCGAAATAGAGAATTCAAATGCTTGGAGATGTGGTTATTATATATGTGACTTGACTTAATAGAACGGAGGTTTAACTCTTCTTGCTGGTCCTTGCTTGAGAAGGGCTTGGTTTAAGTGACCTTCATTGTTTTTCTTTACAGTTACAGGTTGGAAAGATGGAGCACAGACATTTATAAACCTCTCAAACTTGACTGATAATGGCTACGGAGGGAAAAGAAGAGCCGCCAGCAGATAGCAATCAAGTGAAAAACCAAGAGAATGTAGGATTGATAGGGGCAGTGCAGCAACAGTATTACCGTCTCAAAGAAAATGCAGAGACCTATCCATATGTTTGGGCTTCCTATGGAGTTGTCTATGGAGGATTTGGGCTTTGGTTTGCATACAGATGGAGAAGGCTCAGAAATACTGAGGATAGAGTCCGAATTCTTCAAGAGAGACTTCGCAAATTAGTCGAAACTCAAGAATCTGGTAGCAGCACCTCTCAAGTTGTTCAGAAGACCACGCCTCCCACTCCTGATAAACCCAAAAGTTAAGTTGATGCAGATTGGTGATTGAAGCTGATGCATCTGAAGAATTGAATTATCGACCACTTAAAGCCTGAGAAATTCTACCCCAGTTTTGCTTTTGTTAGCATAGAAATGCTGCTGTTAATAATATAATCAGTAGTTAGTGGTTGCTACATTGATCATATTCCCCTTTAGCTGCTTTTGAATGCAGTCTCTATGGCCAATAATCTATGATAACACTAATTTAAATAGGTCGATTGCATTTTCAAAGGTTGCCTTTTATAGTTGATCTCCTTCTTTTGCCCAGATTCATTTGTTTCCTGCTCTATTTTGACCATCCAAGGATAGATTATACGTATATCGGTTTGCAATAATCTGAGCCAACATCAAACATTATGTATTGGCTTTTGCACATTCAATATTCCTCCAAACTATCAGACTGAGCCATTTTTCATCACGACTATTGCATATAGTCAGATCAGGCAAATGAAGACATTACTAAATACCGACTGGCATTTAAAATTACTTTCAAGAATCCATTCAAATTACAATTCCGAGTTTGCACAAGAATTATCAGTCAGATGTCTCTACCGAGGGCGAGGAGTAATGGAAGTTTCACTTCTAGTACTGTATACATTTCCAAGGGCATCCAAATAGTTAAAAATGTCTGCCCAAAATTGTGTCCATGAAGCCCGTCTTTTTGCAATCATAAAGAGCTAGCGGTCACTGCAACATTAAACAAATGCTTCAACTTCAGAGCAGACCCGACAGGTGAATTATGCCTCAACACATATACATTAGCGATATGCCAGCAGGTCACCTCGACTCCATACCTAAGGTGCACAATCATTCAAAAAGCACAAATTAAATGACTTTTAAATTCCTCCCATTTCAATAGAATCATGGCATAATTTTCAGTTCTCATCTTCATTTTTTCTGCAGAACCAACTGGACAGTGACTCCCTTCTATTTGGTGGGATAGCATGGACAGGTTCAAGAAGAAGACTTACCCCTGTTGGATGATTCATTAGACTTCCTCTCAGAAGCAACCTGCTCCAAATATTCTTTAATGGTTTTCCAGTAGCGCTCACCCCCTGCCATCCACGTATCCATATGCATGCCAGTAGGAAATTCTACAAACAGACACCGATTGTTGCGTGCAGCTGCTTTTGCATACAGCATCTGCATGTGCAATGCGGGCACCATTTCATCTTGCAATCCTGATAGGAAAAGAATGGGTTGTTTTATCTGCATCCAAGAGAACAGATTCAGCATAGGTTATCAACCAATCACAAAAGGCAAAAAAAGGGAGGGAGGGGGGATCATCAAACAAGCATTAAAACCTCACTATATCTTGACAAGTTAAATATAGCAATAATCAGAGGGATGTAAGAGCCCACTGGCATCTTCTATGAAGTTAAAGTTAAAACAGGATGATGACATTTTGTTCTTCATGAAATTCCAGCGTTTTCAAAATGGCCTTGTATCACAAATTCACAACTTATTGCAATTCACCTACATGATTCATCAGCTATTGTTACATCATTATCTGTCCTACATTAAATATAACTCTTTCCCTGGCACGGTCAACTTGAACAAAAACTGTGACTAATCATATAACAAGGTAAAGAGATGCAGTTATAGGCAAGGAGCTCCATGAAACAATATCAGAAAACCAACACGAGTACAATTTATGGCACAACATAGGTCAAACAGTTACTGATCTTAACAAGGGTAAAAAAGCTAAATAGGATAATTTAGCTAATAAGTGTCTGTTTGTTTGCACTGGATCCAGTATATACAAATGGAATTATGCCATTTGTATCGAGAGCTGGCTTAGTTCCATTTCCACACTTATGGTTCCATGGAAACACATAGAGTCAGAGAAATTGCTTTCAACTTTCAACTGTAAGGATGCAAACCTCAGATGATCTGAACATTTATGAATGACTTGAAACTGACACCAAAATCACGACATTGAAAAAAAAAAGAACACAAAGAAACTAAAATCTCACCTCCCCAACAGCATCAATAGTCTTCCATGGAGATCTGACAAGAAAATTGAGAGGTTTTCGGCCCTTGGAACCATCAACTCCGCCTCCAATAAAGTGTTTTAGGAAGGGCAATAGAACTCCCGCCATATCAAGGATGGACGTGAAAGTGTTTTCTAAAATGAGTCCAGCTACCTAAGACAGGAATGAGGATAAGAATGACCATCAAAGTGTTTTTGGAAGACAGAAACTGTTGTTTTTAAATTGGCATATGCTACCTAGTACCTACCAATGTGCATTGAGCTAACAATATACCAAACCAATTCAGAATGAACATCTCAATTTCTAACCTGATTATAACTGAAGAATTAGATAGCTCTACAGTTTATCTCCTCTGAAAAACGTAACTTACATAACGAGCTAAAGCCAAAATGAAATCATTAGACTGTACCTTATCAGGATTGTTTTTAGTTAATACCGCTCCAACAGCTCCCCCGAGGGACCTTCCAAAGACCACAATCCTAGATGTATCAATATCAGTTCTCTGAACTAGATGGTCCAATGCAGCCTCCAAAGAGCATGAAAGGTCAGTAAATCATCTCAGGGTCTTATACCGTCCAAAGAGTAGAAAATATACATAAAACAAGAAAGATACCTGAGCATCCAGTGTAATTCCATGTTGTGAAGGGTATCCATCACTAGCCCCGTAACTACATCAGCAAAGTTCCATTATCCAAAAAGTAAGAGCATACACCAACGTACTAATATAAAACCAAAAAAAAACAGTAGATTTCCCACACTTACCCTCGGTAAGAAAGCATGAATACATTGCAATGCAGATGCTGTAACATAACACGAACCATTTCAAGACGGTGAGCAATGTCTATAGGAAACTAGTCAAGGCTCGCAAGAAACAGTATAAGGAAACCTGAAACACAAGGGAGAAGCAGGAAACGATCGCAAATTGACTCAAATTAACAAAATAAAGGATACTTCCTGCATTTTCCTGGAAAAATAGTATGGTAGGACCTGCAAATGATAAGTTCGTGAGCTAGAAAATAATGCAAAGAAGCAAACACGCCAGAAATCATAACCGTCAACAGTTCTAAAATGCATACCACTGTATGTTAAGCTTAGGCCCTAATAATTATAATATAACCAGAAATTGCTCTATCCAGATTATAAAACGCAGCTTCTCCATGATATATATACGAAATAAACAATTATAGCGCAGAATAGGAGACCTAGAAAATAATCTAAGTTCATGAGCTATAAATAATGCAAAAAACTGCATAACTGGAACTAGAAACATACGGCTAACAGGAAAACCAACACGCCTAAAGCATAACTGCTAACAGCTCTAAAATGCATACCACTCTATGCTAAGCATAAACCCTAATAATAAAAATTCAGCCAGCAATCAGCATATCCATAGGAAACAAACAATTGTAGTGAAAGCAATATGATATAATTAGAGAACTAGCCTTTGTTGTCGGGGAGGAGCTTGATGAACCAGGCGTGGAGGCGGACGCCGTCGGAAGATCTGAGCCAGACGTCTTCGTAGAGGAGGCGGAGGCGGGCAGGGGTGATCGGGTAGGACTTGGTGAGTCCGGGCAGCACGGGCACGTACACGAGCTTCTCCTGGAAAGCTACCAGCAACGCCATGCCCGCCACCACTATTCCCCCAACTCCATACAGCAATACCCCCATGTACGACACCATTTTTCAGCACGGCAGCGCGTGGGCGACGCTTTCACACAGAGGGGGTTTTTAATTCTCCAACTCCGGCCGGCTGCCGCTGGTCGGAAGTGCGAGGACTATGCAGCGAAGTGTGTGAAATGAAAATGATGATTTGGGCAGCGGGCTGAGTGACGGTTGGCGTTTAAGTTAACGCTGCTCTTTTATTTTTATTTTTATTTGGGTTTCTTCACCCACGGGCCACAATTTCACATTCTTCTTACCATAAATTGAAGTAGGCAAAAAATAATGCATCTAAAAAATGGAACAAATTTTATTAAAATTTCATCGATATACAATAAATTAAAATAAAATATTAAAATTTTAATGTTAAATTGAGGAAAACAGATACTTTAGCCACCACTCTCTCATTCTCTTTAAAATTAGTTTAGAAAAATATAATGGAAAAACATCATCACTATTCCGACTTATAGAAATGTGCGAGCGATAATTGAATTATATAGTTGATAGGTACAGACTACAAAATTTTGACGATGACAAGTTGATAAATACCCTCATCAACTAGGATGAAAAATACCCTCATCAACTAGGTTAACCGTCAATATAGGTAAGCTATGCTTATACCATGAATTCTTGATTAAGTGTTTTAACATTTCAATAAAGCTTTTGAATTTCAATAAAGCATTTGAGTTCTTTATAACATGTGAAATAACTATCAGTAGATCTACTATAACTTTACGTCTAATTCTGTGTTTTAATTAACTGTATCGAGCATGTTATAACATGGTGGCAGTATCGAGCATGTTATAACATGATGAAAATTAAAGACAATAACACAGAATTGTTTACGCAGTTCGGTGATGAATACACCTACATCTGCGAGGCCTTGCCCAGTCTAGAAACCATTCACTAGATAATCAATATAGTGTACAAAACTCCTCACTTCTACCTATCTATGATTACCTCTAGTAGTGAACTTGTGAGCACCCCTCACTTGCCGGTCAACGTCAAGCTCCTCACTTGACAAGGTTGAGCTCCTCACCCAACATTCTGATGACTACCTCTCCCGAGGATATTATGGTTGTGGTTCTAGACTTGCCGATGAACAAGATCCCGTTACGGTCGATTGCTGAACTGCGACTGCTCCACTCGAAAGTATCCTTGACAGGATTTTTTAATCTCTAAATCCGTGGTTGAATTCGCAGCCTTCGTTCTTCTTTTATAGTGCATGTTGTACCTTCAATCACGTACAACCCTAATCTATTCTTTCTATAACTGAATATTACAATTTCCAATTACAATATAGAAAAAGGAATAGACTAGATCTCTTTCCAATTATAAACCTATGCCTAACTAATTCTTTCATAATAATTCTGTAGGCAATATTTAATCTTCCATAATTGAATTTGACGAGAATAGATGACTTGGAATCTTCTGTATTTAATCTTCAATAACCGAAAATAAATCGTTCTTCCATAACAATGTAATCCGATCGATACAAAGATTCCAGATCCATAAATAACTTTCCTGAGCATGTTAAAACATGCTTCCCTTCTTCACAAAAATGCCAACTTAAAAGTATGGACTTTACAATCTCCCCCTTTGGCATTTTGTGAACCCATCTTCATTTTGATGTCAGAATATCGAGTTACACAACTCCCCCTTAATATCAGAACACCAAAAACTTCCAAGAACTTCAAATTACTTCATAAGGGAAATCCAAAATATCCAGGAAAAGTTATTAGAATCATCCGGAATAAATAAAATTCAGAATGGATCATAAAGTCATCAAAATATCTCCCCCTTGGGGTCATAACATGCCAAAGTAGCATCTGAAGTAAATTAAATACCATGTTATAACATGTGCAACTCCAGTAGTTTCCGAAACAAATATAGCACCATGTTATAACATGTGCAACTCCAGTTAAAAGCTTTCGTCGGAATGGCTGTCTTGCTAGAACTAACATAAGTGCTTGCTGCATCAAATGATCCAGTATCCTTCATAAATCTTACAACAGCAGATACAAACTTCTCTGTCATTCTACTTTCCATTTGCAACTTATTTGACCACAAAGTATGATAAACCTCCTTGTTTATAAAATTTCACGGAAAAATTTAACTCTCAGCAGAGAATTATCATTGTCAGTTCTCAATTTAGACCTCACAGCTAGGCCTTGTACTTCATCAAATTCATCTTCTTCAGTAGTTGCTGATTTCCTACTCTTCTTCCTCTGTTTCTTCTTGCCCAAAGAGGGAAACAAAGCTCCAAAAGCAATATTGAAGTCCAGACTTGACACATTAGCATCATTAATACTGATATCACTCACAGGCTTCTTCAACTTATGAATGGCTTTAGGGGATTTCAACTTAGATTGGGACATCTCAACTGTCAAATCCAATCTTTGTCCACTGCCTAAGGCTAACAACCCAGTCACAACAGTTAAATCATCACCAATAACTACCCCTAAATCAGAGCCGATAGAATTTGAGCTAGCCATCTCAAGTTTAAACACACACTCAGCAGATTTACCAAAACTCCAACAAATCTCAATCCAATCAAAACCCTAGATTCAATGGCTACTTGCAACCTTCAAAATATATATATATAACTACACTGATTTTTAGCAAAGATATGTAAAGAATACCTTGTGCATGTAGCTCAATTTGTTGGAGACACTCTGCAGGTTCAGTTGAATGTTGTGCGCTCAATACATCAATAAAGATCCAAACTTGGCAACCAAAATCATATAGATCGTGAAGAACCAAAACCCTAGAACTCCATGAGCAGATGAAATCTTGGTATTTATGAGTTCGGTGAGAGAGACGAAGAACAGAACCCAAGTAGAGAATGGGAAAACCAAAAGTAGAATAAGAAAACCCCTTATTCCCTCTCATTCTGCAAATATACAATATCACACAACTGCTCCCGTATCATCTTCAAGAAATTTCACACTGGCCAACAGGTTATTCAACTCCATAAACTCGCACTAAGGCCCAGAAAATTTTCAACAGCTTCTCATACTCATCCAGACAGCATGTTATAACATGCTATATCTCAACATCCTTTTTCTTTCGCTTTTCTATTTTTTTTATAAAAGAATAAAAGCACTGATACAAGAAAAAAAAATCTACAACAACAACATAGAGGTTATGTCATGTACCTCAAATCCGACAAACACCAAGGTGTTGTCTCAACAACTCAAATCTGGCAGCATCTAATGGCTTTGTAAAGATATCAGCAAATTGTTCAGCTGTAGAAACATGCTTGAGTATAACCTCCTTCTTCTGCTTGACTTGAAGACCCAAGAAGTATGTAAGCTCTCCAACCGTACTCATCTCAAACTCACTCTTCACCATAGATACAAAATCATCAAAAAGCGTCTGAGACGTTGAACCAAACATTATGTCATCTACATAGATTTGTGCCAGCAGTTTATGACCATCATGTTTAAACATGTACATCATGCGATCTACTCCCCCTTGATGATAACCTTTCTTCATAGAAACTGGGTGAGTTGGTCATACCTAGCACATGGAGCCTGTATCAATCCATACCGAGTTTTCTTCAATTTGCAAATATGATTCGGAAGCTCTTCTTGCATAGCTGAAATCCAATACTCATCTTCTAACGTCTCTTTGTAATTCCTCGGTTCAATAGTTTCAGTTGCAGAACTATCTTGAGTGCATGTTATTTCATGGTCTATCGAAGGGGATGTTATAACATGATCTGGTGAAGATGTAGTTCCATCAGAAATAGGTGAGCTAGTAGTACGAGATCCATTCTCCAGTTGTTGATCATCCTCATCTTTCATGACGTCCATCTCTCCAATGTTCTCCTTGAGGCAGCTTATGTTTTGATCAAACACATAGCAATTGTCTGAAGATCTAGTTCCAACCAGAATAGCTTTCTCACCTTTCTTAACAGTGCATGTTTTATCATCGAATAGAACAATCAGCTTGCTATCACAGAGATGACTAATACTTAACAAGTTTGCCTCTAATCCATCTACAAGCAAAACATCATGGAATACAGGAAATCCTTTTATCTGCAATTCACCTTTTCCAATAACACTGCATATCTTTCCATCACCAAACCTTACAGTTCCAGTCCAAGGTACCACATTATTAATCAAATCTCGAGACCCAGTCATATGCCTAGAGCATCCACTATCAAAGTACCACGTATCTCTAGCATAAGCACTAAAACATGTATGAACAACATAACAAAGTTTAGATTTTGGCACCCATACCTTCCTGGTCAGATTTGCTTGAAGTGACGGACTCATGTTATAACATGTCTTGAAATCCTTTCCATGCATGATATCCCTTAGAAGTCTGAAACACTGATTCTCTGAATGCCCTTGAAACATGCAGTAGTTGCACTTAATGGCTGGTCTCTTCTTCTTGAAAATCTGATGTGTTTGTCTTCTGAATCCTTGCATAGGCTTCAACCCTTGATTTACATGAGCAGAAGTACTCACATACTGAAGTCCATATTTGGGTATGGCCTGGTTCACATATCCTAGACCATGTCTATCCCCCGATGCTCTTCCCATTTCCAACAGATCATCCAAGACAGCAGTTCCTTTGTTGAGTCGTTTAATCGTTCCTTCTGCATCTTCTGTCCTCTTGGTCATACTCAGTAAATCATCTTGTGTTTTCCTCACACTTAATTCCAAGCTGTCATTCATGATCTTGATCTCGTCCCTTTCATCTTTCAGAATGACCTTCTCAGCTTTCAATTTCTTGATTGATTCCATTGCCATGATCCACATTCTGTATAGCTTATTATATGATTCATAGATATCATCTCCATGATCAGTTTTAGTTACATCCTCCATGTCTGGTTCCTCTTCTGCTTCAGTAATGATTTCAGACGACATGTTTAAACATGCTGAGTCAGGAGGCATGTTAAAACATGCATGCTCCGATTCTTCGATCAGTGTTGCCCCAAATGACACATGATTGTTGACATGTTCCTCCTCATCATCACTCCAGGTAGCTGCATATGCTTTCTCTTTTTCCTTGGGAGAGGCACTAGGACATTGCGACTGAATGTGACCAAAACCTTCACATTCTCTACATTGTACCTTTCCAGCATGCTTGAATGGTTTTGTGAGTGATTTAGACTCATTCTGACCTGAATTTCCTCTTCTGATAGGCGCTGGATTTTTTTCTTTAGTATCACTTCTGTTTGGACCAGTTCTCTTCAACATCCTAGTAAAATTTCTCGATATATTTGCAACTTCTTCTTCACTTAGCTGGTCGATATCTACATGTTCACTTTGGTCAGATGCTCTAGCACCAGATTGCTCTTTCTTCATTCCTACCTTGAAGGCCAAGTTAGATTGTCTCTTTATAGCTTGCAGCCTCATCTCAAATGCACCAAGTGATCCCATAACTTCATCAAGAGTCATCGTTGAAGTGTCAAATGCATCTTCCATGGTTGTTACCTTGTTGTGAAATCGTTCAAGAAGGGATCTCAAAACTTTCTGAACCAGTTGGAAATCAGTGAATGGTTGTCCCAATTGGTCTGCTGTGTGAGCTAGATCACTGATCCGAATGTTATAGTCACCAATAGTTTCATGTTCATCCATCACAATTGTCTCAAATGTGGTTGTTACAGTTTGAAGCTTCAGTCTCTTCATCTTAGCATCTCCTTCATAGTGAGTCTGAAGTTTATCCCATGCTGCTTTTGCCGAAGTACATGTAGAGATAAGTCGAAATTGTTTTTGATCTACAGCAGAGTAGATAGCATATAGCACCTTGTTGTTGATTTTCTTGTTAGCCTTCTCAGTCGTGCTCCATTCTATTAATGGCTTCACCGATCTCTCGCTTGTTCCAGTTTTAGCCTCAGACAATGGTGAAGTCCAGGTATTTTCTATCCATTTCCATGCATCATCATCCAGACCGTGTATAAACACCATCATCTTCGCCTTCCAGTAAGGATAATTCGTTCCATCCAGTAGGGGCGGTCTCGCTGTTGATGTGCCGAGCTTCTCTTGAGTAGACATAGTGATAGCTCCGATCTCACTACCCTTGTAAGAGGGATTGTAGTGACCTTGCTATGATACCAATTGAAATAACTATCAGTAGATCTACTATAACTTTACGTCTAATTCTGTGTTTTAATTAACTGTATCGAGCATGTTATAACATGGTGGCAGTATCGAGCATGTTATAACATGATGAAAATTAAAGACAATAACACAGAATTGTTTACGCATTTCGGTGATGAATACACCTACATCTGCGAGGCCTTGCCCAGTCTAGAAACCATTCACTAGATAATCAATATAGTGTACAAAACTCCTCACTTCTACCTATCTATGATTACCTCTAGTAGTGAACTTGTGAGCACCCCTCACTTGCCGGTCAACGTCAAGCTCCTCACTTGACAAGGTCGAGCTCCTCACCCAACTTTCTGATGACTACCTCTCCCGAGGATATTATGGCTGTGGTTCTAGACTTGCCGATGAACAAGATCCCGTTGCGGTCGATTGCTGAACTGCGACTGCTCCACTCGAAAGTATCCTTGACAGGATTTTTTAATCTCTAAATCCGTGGTTGAATTCGCAGCCTTCGTTCTTCTTTTATAGTGCATGTTGTACCTTCAATCACGTACAACCCTAATCTATTCTTTCTATAACTGAATATTACAATTTCCAATTACAATATAGAAAAAGGAATAGACTAGATCTCTTTCCAATTATAAACCTATGCCTAACTAATTCTTTCATAATAATTCTGTAGGCAATATTTAATCTTCCATAATTGAATTTGACGAGAATAGATGACTTGGAATCTTCTGTATTTAATCTTCAATAACCGAAAATAAATCGTTCTTCCATAACAATGTAATCCGATCGATACAAAGATTCCAGATCCATAAATAACTTTCCTGAGCATGTTAAAACATGCTTCCCTTCTTCACAAAAATGCCAACTTAAAAGTATGGACTTTACAACATGTTAGGACTAGGGGTGAGAACGATCACGAGCGTTCGTTAAAAAGATTGAGATCGGATCGTTTAAAAATCGGATCGAGATCGTTCATTTAATAAATGAACCGATCATGATCAAAATTTCATGATCGTTTATTAAATGAACGATCAACGATCATGAACATAAAACATCGATCATGATCGCGAACAGATCGATAAGATGATCGATCGATAAGGTGATCGAGATCGATCGGTAATATAATCATATACATTAATAATAATGGAGAAATATTCTAATTTTAATATGTTTGTTTATAGTTTGTTGTGTATTTTTTATTAATTTGATAATTTATGTATTTTTGAATTTTTTTAAAATTAACTTTTAAGTTGATCAAATGATCGGTTATTTATAACAAGCCGATCATGATCATTGTGATTCTTAAATGAGCCGATCACGATCATTAATTATTTTGATCGCTTCGATCGCGATCGATCGTGAACACCTTATATTTTGAACGATCCGATCATGAACATAGTGATTATCGTGATCGGATCGGCTCGTTATCACCCATAGTTAGGACTTCCCAGGTGTAAGAAACTTACTACCTAGCGTTATAATTACTTCTTGTATTCCGTATTTTTTGTGTTTAAACATATCACTGCAACATCACATTTAGACATTATTTGCCGGATATGATAAAATTTACTAGTCTGTTCTAATGAAAGTTGTAGAGAAATAAAGTGTAAGTTGAGTTAACGATTGTGAATGAAACTAATAGTTGATCAGTTTGAGGAAAATATAAATAATGTGATTTGAGAAAAATAAATATACATACAAATTTAAATAATATACATAAAAATTTGCACATTTTACTAGAACGGGACTGAAAGGGAGATAATCTCTGACGTTGGTAAGATTTTTCAGCCGGTTTTTGTAGGTTTCAATTTATCACTCTTCATTTCGACTTGATTTCGTGCGGCATCGTTGAATTCGTGCAAAATTTCTCGATGATAAACCATTGTTTCTTTGAGTATCAAAAAGCAGATTTAAAGTAGATGGTTTACTGGAACTTTCTAGAGCCTATCATTGTTGCTTTTAAACATTCCATCTGGACTATATAACGAGTATTTGAAAAGAAATTGAAACAGCTAGGATCCAATTCCAATCGATTGCCTTTAAGAAAATGATTTGAAAATTTTAAAGAGAGAGAATAGTACATCCAAAACGTCATCGTCAAGGCAGGGTATCCGAGTTTATAATAACGTTGGTTTTTGATACTTGGATTAACGTCTTAAACAAGCGCTTTTAGGTCCACACAATTAAACTACCAACTATAACACAACTTTCAGTTTGCTAGTTGTCCATCTAAATTCTTAAAAAATGTTCATCGATTTGCTTTGTAGTTAATCTTAGTTTTTTCTTAAACAAGCTTATTATAGTGTTCATCAATTAATGAGTTCTTGTCCACTTTATCGTATTTTTAATATATTTTAGCAATTTTTAGTTCAGTTCAACACCATCTAACACGGTCTAGTTTCAGTTAAAATGGACAATATGTTAATTCACATGAATAGTCACGATTTTTGATCCCTGAAAAATACCTAAAGTAATCATTTTGTTTGATTCTTATTTTCTTAATTTTGAAGATAATATTTTGGAGGATAAGACGTTCTTATATTTCTAAATTTTTACATATGTGTTTATGTATTCTGAATTTTGATAAATTGTTTTTATATTCTTTGACCGAAGTTTGATTTCTAATTCATATTTCTAAAATATTCGAAAGTATTCTGATTGAATTTTTGATGTTCAAATAAAATAAAAATATCCAACTTAATTATATTTGAACATTTTAGTATTTTGAATTAAGAAATCAACTTTAATTAAATGATACATGTGCACTTTTTCAAAATTTAGAAAAATATGAGCACATAATCAAGTAATCAGTGATACGAGAGCATTATTCGCTAACATTTAGCCTTTATTTGATTGGAGATAACTTTTAAAATTGTGAAATCTTGCCAATGTCACATACTCACATAATCGACCTCGCAGTGTGAATGGATGTTGGCGTGTGTAGTCTGTAAGCTCTTTGATTATGATGTATTATAAATAATTAGCAATAAAAAGATCATCCAAAAATCTCAACTGTTAATCTGGTCAAAGTCGAAGGGCATATACCACCTCATTCGCGAGCATCGACTCATCGTTTACAAGCAAAACAAGTTACCGAGACTAACGAAAAGTATGAGGTCAACAATCTTCGCATTTATTAACATTTTTTAGTAATCAATATTAACAGTCAAACATTTTTTTTTTAAATCTTGAAAAATGTTTTTCACATTCTCAGAACAAATTTGACATTGAAAAACATGTTCATGCAACAGAAAACAGGACGGTCTCCTCCACAGGTGGCTAAATAATCTTGTTCATTTGGAGCCTAGGTCTATGATAACAAGTAAATTGACCTAACAACTAGATGAAACTTGAAGAGTAGTTGAAGGTAACAAAGCCAAGGATGAGTTGCCAAGTTTCATCGACCAGTCGGGCCTCCTAGACGCATAAAATCTCCACCAGGCGACATCGAAGAAGCCATTTGAGAACCTTGCTGCTGGAAGTTCATATCAGTCTGCAAGTATCCTGACAAAGCATCGTGCATGTTGCTCCTCGTGTCTTGATGGGGATGGCCTGAGCCTGCCTCAGACTGGTTCGATTTCTTTGTGCTGAGGAACCTTCCACCATTTCCTCTAACCCGATTCAGCGCATGTTTGTGTCTCGACTCATGAAGATATGGCTGCATTTTTGCATAAAAAATTAGAGGATTTTGATCAGGGAGGATTCAAATTTGAATGAAAAGCTCAAGGGTGCTTACTTTTCGATTTTTCACAAGCTTGTTCTCAGCATCAAGCTTGGCCCGCTTCTGTCTCCGCCTCATGATCCCATTGTACTGTTTTGCATTCACGTAAACTGGACCGTCTTGATTAAAATCAAACGGAAGAGCCACGCGTCCTGGTACTAAACTCATCATTTGAGGCTGAATCTAGTCGAATTTGACAAACAATAATGTCACTATAAATCTGAGATCGCGTATACAGAATACTTTCACATCAAACCAAATGTTGTTTCAAAATCACAACTTCCATGGTCTTTTTAACTCTTTAGATGACATAAAATAGTTTGCAGTGAAAAGTGAATTTACCAACTTACCAGAGTTTGAGGGGCATAAGCTGAGTACGAACCAAGGTATGGATTCGCGTAACCATAAGGAAAATGAGGCTGGTATGAAAGTTAAAATAAGTTAAACAAGAAAAGATATCACTCTACTCAAAGCTGATACGAGAAAAAAAGTAGTATCAGCAACTTACTGCTGGCTGGATTGCTTCAAACTGTGAAGGTTGTGGATGCTGGTTCGGGTGCATCGACAATTCCAGATTAGTCATAAGGTAAGGAGATTTTACTTGCCCGTCTACATTCCGGTAGCTTTCTATTTGTGCTGAAAAATCATAACTAAGTGTCAAAAATGTTCTTTCTCTATTGTAATCACGGAACATGATTTTTTAAAAGATTAAAACCATACAGGCGTTAATTGATATCAGCTAAACAGTTCAATGTGCGAGGATGAACTGATTATTTTTTCATCCAGCAGAACAATGAAGATTTTGGGTACATAAAGGACAAAAACAAACATCCTTACCAGATTCTGACGACACACATTGATCCTGAGAACTTGTCCTTAGGGCAGCGTGCATAGACCGACTACTTGACTGAGACGATGAAGAGCTCGGGCAGTCGAGCAGGATGTCCAAACGCTGGACCTCAGGATTGCGTGGAGATAGAGACTCCCCACCCAAGCTCAGGTTTGCATGTAATGTCTGAGACAATTGGAGATCATCAGAGTTCCAAAATGGTGCCACATGAGTTGTTGAACAATTTGGATCTTCTCCTGCACTTTTATGGGGCATATTCTCAACTCTTGTAGCCATTCACTCATCGAAGTATTCAAAACAGCAATGAAGAGCCTAAAACCTGATTTTAAGAAACATCATGAGCAAAAATATGGTGACATATGGATCAATCATACAATCAATGATCATCTCAAGTCAACTTTGATAATGTTACTATTTAATCAATTAACTAAATGTACACAGACAGAATCTACACATCGAAAAATACCATCTCGACTTTGAAAGCAAGGCAATTTGGGGGATAGCAAAGTGCAGCGTTGAGTATATATATACATGAAACAGAGCCAGATAGCTACATGCTTAGACCATGAGTACAAAATGTAAATCACAACAGTTCATCATAAGAAGAAGAACCTCAATTATTCCCCAGGGGAATAAACAATGTATAATCTGCACTGAGTAATGCTTTGGTGGGACAAGAAAGACTAATGAAATACAATTTTTTTCCTAGGATAAAAGATTAGAGTTGGTGAGCTTTCCAATTCAAGGTCAGCATGCAATTATTTAACATATAGTAGATCTAAACAAGAACTGGTTACCTAATCATGGTTGCCCACCTCTTCCCCTCCCATTACAAAAACCTTGCCTGTTGACAGCCGAAGAGCTTCAGCTCGCAGTTGTTGAACATTTAATAAGATTTCATTTGCTTCTGATTTCAGATTTCTCAAATCACTCAAAAGGAGCTCTAAATCACCCATTCATATTCTGAATAGGGAGGGAAAAGGTCTGAATTCCTTCTTTAACCAAAAAAAAAGACCAATTTTTTGTTCCCATTCACACAAAACCAGAACAAATTTATCCACTGAAAATGGATCAAATTCATCATTAAACTAAGATATGAATCCCAGCTTGCACATGCAATAGAAAACTGCAGAAATCACACAATCAAATAGGCCTACAAAACTGCAGAGCCATCAGAAACACTCATCCTCTCCCTTCAACACACATGCAACCAAAAGAAACAATACACAGACATGCAACCGAAAATACAGGAAACCCATCAAAATCTACAGAGAGAGCAATCACTTATCACCCAAAAAAGAAAGAAAATGAACCATCTGGCCATGGCTATAAACATCTCCATGGATACAGGAGGCAAAGTTGAAAACCAGATAAAAAACAAAAGATGGACAATTATAGGGGAGAGATACCTTTTGGGATCTGCTATTACTAGAAGAAGCAAGGAGCACAAGTGTTTGGTGTTGGGATCAAATTGGACATGTCTCCTCTCATCTCCCCTGAGAATCTTGGTGCATATTCCAACTTGACTTGGCTAATGAAAGAAAGATTAGGCTTTTATATCACTAAAAAAAAAAATAAAAAAATACTCACACAACAGTACAAAACAACTTCACAATCCTTAAAAAGCAATAAAGAATGATTGCAAAAGTCACTGCTATGCGCTGCTCAGGATACGTACACATACACACACACTATATATATATATATATTATAATTATTTTCAATATATAATTATTTTTTGAAAAAATATACAACACACAGCAAAACCAACCAGCACCAGCATTGATGATATTGATTGTGATACACTGATAGCAATGGCATTCAACTTTCTTTTTTATATTTTATAATTTTGTATTCTAGTACTTAACGTCGTCTTCTACCAGAGGTGGGCCCGGACCAATTTGTCGCCACCCTCTCTACCCAATTATAATATCCATGCCATTAAGTAGTGGTAGACTAGTTTGAATAGCAGCCTTGTTTGTTTAAATTTACATACCGACCCCTCAAGTTTTTAGTGAGTGTGTTTTAGCCCCTAGATATTGCTTGTGATAAAGAACAATGAAGTTTCTATTTTTGAATTGTGATTGATGGTGCATAAATACATTTCACGTCCTCTTAAAACTTAGCTTGATTTAAAATAAGTGCCACATCCGAAAATTTCTATTAAGTGCGTGAGAAAATTCTAAATTATCAGAAAGGCATATCTATTTAATATTTATTATAAAGGGCATTCTGTTTTAATAATTATTTATTTGAAAAATGATATCTATAACCTTTATTTCTTAATTATCATTTTTTAATTTCAGGTTTGATATTCCCTTCTCATAAAATTTTAATCTAATTTAACAAACATCTTATTTGGTGATTACTGAACTAAAATAAAATATATTAAACTAAATTGGTGCAAAATCAATGTATAGTAATAGTATGACTAAATTAATATGAAGTTTTATCAGATCTTATACATTTGAACTGAATTTTTTGATAAAACTGAACTGAATTGATCATAACTGAACTGCATTGAATTAAAGTAAAATTAGAAACATTGACCAAATTAAAATGAATTTTATCAAATCATATTCCATCAACACGGTACCGAATTGATTTGAAATAAATAAAATAGAACTAAACTGATCAAATTTCGTAAAATTTGGGAGAACTGACCTTAATTTTAAATTTTAAATTTCTAAAGTTATTTATTATAGATTTTAAAAATAAAAGTTATAGATGTCAATTTTCAAGTAAATAGTCATTAAAACAATCACAATGTCCTCCATAATAAATAAATTTAATTATACCCTTTTATAATAATTTTGAATCTTACCATGCACTTAATAAAAAATTTCCCAATTATATACGACTTGGTACCTCTAGTCCTAGCTGGCAATTTTCAAGTTGAATTGTGTCAAAGCATGTTGAATTGTCTGCACCATCAATAAACAAAAAGATTAATAAAATTCAACATTACTTGATAATTTTTAAATATATTTATCTGCACTGAACTCAAAAAATAAATAAACATATCAAACAAAAGTTAAAAAACAAAAAAGTATTTACATAGCGGGTCCCAAATGAAAATCTTCTTAGACTTTATTCTATCACTTTCTTTTCCTTTGTTTTGAGTTCGAATTTAATTACTCTAACCGATATATTCAAATCTCAACAATTTTTTAAGATTTAAATTATTATCATTTTAAAATTACTTTAATTACTTTGCTAAGCTGCTTATATTTTCATTGATTGTGTTTCTGTTGGAAGTGAGAAAAGTTGAGGGGTGAAATGATGATTATTTTTGTCAACTTTTGTACTGAGATTTGAGTGTGATTCATAATGATTTGGGTCGATTGAGAAGTATATTTATATTCTCCTCCCTGAGTACTATAAAATTGATTATTTAAACATTCAAATCGGACCAACGGTGAATGAGATATCGATGCTCAAAATTAGTCGGTTGAACCGGGTTAAATGGACGATTTCCTTTATGAGATGTATTTCCACCTTGGAAAACGAGGAGGAAAAAGATCACTTTATATACTCGAGTCTTTCTTTAAGGTTCAAGTAATTAAAGATACACATTACTCCAATTCATCTTATAAATTTTGACTTTCAGAGAGTTCGTCTTTACAAGAGACTTCTAGAAAGTTCACCCATTTCAGAATATGAGTGGTCTTCATTTCGATTTCAGAAAGTTCGTCTTTACAAGAGACTCCAAGAAAGTTCCCTTGATTTAGAATATGAATGGTCTTAATTTAAAATTCAAACAGATTAAAATCATAAGTAATTCACTCGTCAATAACGGCCATTTCGTAATAATGCTTCTTTTAATCAAACTCCCCATTATGGTATTATGAGATCATGGGATTATTTTAATTTAATCACCCGTTATATTAGAGCACTATAAACACATAAGTACAGAGTTACTCCATATCATCCTAAATTGAGTCTCTCATATGCTTTCCAAGAATATCATATTCTCTTTCAAGCTTGACCTTATTCCCTTAGTGCTCTTTAACTCCCCTTTGTTCAGGTCAGTTTTGATCTTTGTCTATTTGATAGATTGCTTTCCGGTTGTGCGCGGGTATTGGTGGTTTTACCCTAGGAACGAGGACTAATTCGATTGGACTAAATCGTTTCAACAGCAGTGTCTGTCGCGACTCCATTACTTAAAATTTGTTAAATATACATTTTTGCACGATATTAAGTATTGTACTAATTTCTTATTTTAATACAAATTTAACTAGATCTTGCATACTACTACTTTTATCTTTTGTTATTTATTTTTCGCACTATTATAAAATATAGTTCCTGCAGCTTCTATGGAACAATGATACACTTCAATGCATATTATTTTAATTTTATTTTTATCTGGTTAGGCAATTGTATTCACTCTTATACACACTCACCCTTAGTATATAACTACATAACTAGAATATTTCACACTTCGAATTAAAGCATTTTATTATTGCTCAAAACCCACCGCACAAGGTTATGAATGGGTAGTGGACTCCGTCTAGTTATCATAATAAACACTTGAAAGAAATATAAGAGCATATTATCAATAATTGTTTTATATGTATATAAGGACACGCTTGACACTTCCTTAAAACATTTTAAACGGTAAGCTAAACTTAACTTACTCACATTAATTTTCAAGTGAATGAAGTAGCAAACTATAAACTCTATCAATGATTGTAAGATGTACTAGTTTGTAGCTAGCATTATCTATTTACCTCTAATATTAAATACAATTACAGTAAAACACGAAGAAATAATAGTGTGGGTTCTACTCAATCTCGTAGTTTCACAAAACTACCGTTACTTGCAAAGCTAGTGTGGGTTCTACCACACACATATATAATACCTATCAAAGAATGACAATGGGGGAGTTGGGGATCTTGCAAGGAGAGGAATTTCCGATAGATATGCTGGTGGCAGTTGGCTAACTGGCCACCGTAAAAAATGGAAGCTTCCCAGGTTTAAGAAGAGTGATGAGGTCGGTAAAAAGAATGCGAATGAAAAACATCTCCTCATTTGTTGTTTCAGAGTGCCTCCAACAAATAACCATACGTGCCTTCGTTTGATGTGCCATGATATCATCATACATATGACTTCTAAAACAGAACAAGAAGTTACTTGAATCGTAGGGTTTTAAATTTAGGATGGTGGCGGCGGCAAGGGTTGCACATGCACCTTTAGAGGCCTTACCATTCGTTTATGTGACGTTGAGTCTCTCTCAAGCCATCTTTGTTTGAGTGATGATCCATATACTACTCTTGTTCTAGATCCCAATCACAAGATTCTCTCTAGGTCACCTCATCATGAGCCCTATGATTCTTTTTGTTAATTATGACAGACTTCCGTTTACCTCTCCGCTGCTGAATTTGTTGGTTTGGACACGGATGAAGTAGGCAAGGCAATATGTCGCTAGTTGATGTCAAAGGAAAGCGATTTTGTAATCAATGTCCTGAAAGTTTGAGTAACTCTACATGAGGTATTCTTGGGCCAAGAACCTGTTGTCCGTAGATGCATAGATGGATCTAGTATCCCTCTTTCAGAACTGTACTAGGAAAATAAGTGCGTGGTATTTTACATATGTGTGGATGGATCATTCCTGCATACTCTTGAGGCTATGCACAATGACTTTGTAGAGGCTCATCTTGGGTTTGAGATAGTGTTGGTACATGTGCCTTTCTTGAGCGACACCAACTCGTGCCTCAAGGCTGTAAACCTTCAGCTTCCTCCTACTCATTATCATCTTGGTCGGTGATATGGTTTCCGTGTATTATGATTTGTAGGTTTTGACAAGTTTTTGCCTTGTTTCACAAGGAAGAAATGGATTGAGTGATAGTATTGAGTGATAGGTTTGATGTGGAGGGTAAGCGATATCCTATCCCATGTCCCAAAGAGATATGGACAAGATTAAAGAAGGTTTCAACATACATTAAAAATGATAGGAAGAGAAGGGAAGAGTTAAATTTTATGACCCTCATTATCTCACTACCTCACTCTATTTATCACTGTCTTAGCACTCTTATGGAGGATCAGGTCATTCAACCATCTGATCTTTTTTGCCGCTTCCACTACATTTATGAAACCATTATTTAAAAGAAAGTTTGTCAAAGTAAAACGGAAACGTGTCGAAATAATATGGTGTTTGGGGATGATGAACAAAGGAATTTGATGCTAGGATTCAACAAAAGTCCTTCATCTACATGAAAGAGAAGGTAAGAGATCTCAAATACCATATTTTTCTCAACCATTGAAAGTATTACCTTATTTTGTGAAGGACTTCTTCGAGGTGGCACAGTCATTCTTCGACAACCATGGCTGAAGAGGTTTTCAAGTGCATTTAATTAAGGTGATTGAAGATACATACTTGGGCGGCATTCAGGCATCTGCAATTCCAAATTTCATAGGAATTGAGCTTTGCATTGTTCTCTCTATAGCTAGAGCATATTTTGAGAATTTTGGGTTGCAATTAGACGAAGATAAGTACTGTGGTAAGCGCAATGAATGGCAACGTCCAATTGAAGTTGGGGATTGAACTTAGTGCACATTTATGCACCTTCCATAGTTGTAAAGCTCGGACAGTAGTTTACATTTTCATGGTATTACTTTTAGTAGAAAAAGACAAGATGCTGAATTACTGATTATGATAGTCTAATTATCCTATTGGAACCTGGAAGTAGATTCTATTAGTTTGTGTTCACGAACTAAATCTAAATACTAGTGGTCTTCCTCTCTCTTTATGAGCACGGACACATTTAGATGATGTGTAATGAAATAAAATATTTTCTTACCTTTACACTTTATAAATGTTTTGGTGAAATTTATAGTGTTTAGTAAATTTCTATTTTAAATGAGTTAATCCTGTCTTTTTTGTTGGAACCTGTATGTTGATTATGATGTCCAATTAATTCTATTTTTACAAATGTTTTGCTCTATTATAACCGATGCTTGGAGTGATAGGAAGATAAGAAGTATTGTGAATTTATGTGTCAATTGCAAAGAAGGTACAACATTTATTTCCTCTAAAGAAGCTTCCAATGAATCACATACAAATGTTACATATTTGAATTATGTGATAAGCGTGTTGATGATATTGATCAAGATAAGGTTGCTCAAGTGGTGACGGACATGGCTTCCAACAATATGGCGACAAGAGACTTGATGATTGCAAATAGGCTAGTTTGGACATCATGTGCTACTCATACTGTAAATCTTATACTTCAAGAAATTGGAAATCTTCCAAAGTTTAAGTTTGTGATTGAAAAGGCGAAAAGTTTCACCATTTACACGTATTCTCATCAAAAAACTTTGGATTTGTTGAGAAAGTTCACTAAATAAAGAGATGTAGTGAGACCGGGAGTTACAAGGTTTGCTTCCGCTTTCCTTACATTACATAGTTTGATGAATAAGTAGAGTGAGTTAGCAGCTATGGTCTCTAGTTATGAATGGAGTGCACTAAGCATTTAAAAACTCCCATAGGTAAGGCGGCGATTGCTATATCACATTTGCTCGACCTTTTGGAGAGGGATTGATTTTTCACTTACAAGTTTTTAGCCCTTTTGTGAAGGTGTTTCGACTTGTCGATGGAGATAGGCAGCCCACAATGAGATTTGTCTACGATTTACTTCAAACCAGAGAGGAGATTTGAATGACATTCAATCAAAATGAATTTCAATACCGAAAGCAAGTGGTCGCCCTGAGAGCCGTTCCATCTAGCTTCATATGAAATCGCTAATGATGAGATTTTTGTGATTGAGTTTATAACTTGCGTTGAGACTATGTTCCTTCAAGAATCTCATCATGTGATGATAAATATTGAACGTGCTAAGTATATGAACCAAGAAGGCTTGTTTGGGAAAAAAAGATGGCAATAGATGGATCCAATGTTAGAAATTTAAAATGTATATTAATTAACTTAAAATATATATTCAAAATGTTGGAAATTACCCAACAATAACTACAATGAGTTGAATCAACCTACAATCCAAAAATCCTATCAAAAAGGATTATGGAATTAAATATTAATCAGAATACTTGTTCTTTCCTATTAGATGGGGAAGGTGCACGTTGTGCACTTTTAACCCAGATTTGAAACATATTTTAAAGTACATCAAATTTACGTGGAGTGAACGAAACTAAAGTTAAGCCTAATTCGGAGAACACAAGACTAAAATTGCTATTTTCAAAAGCAAGTTCACATTTTCTTGATACTAGCGGATGCAACCGCACTTCGCGCGGTATGTGATTAATAAAAGTTTGAAATTGATGTTCAGTTCGAAAGTTCATTTCAGGCCTATTAAAGAGGTCCTAAGAAAGAATGCCGAGAACCGGCCAAGCGGAATTTTCTCTACAACTAATTTCATTTAATATAATTTCATTCCTAGAGGGTATATATATATGACAATTTTGATATAATCAATTTTACAGGCATCTGAAATTTTGAAGCATCAATTCCTACAATCTTATGTCGACCTATACCGCCCATCTTTTATTCATCCTCCTCAGAAACCTATCAACTCTTAAATGAATATGGTTGAGAGGCGAAGTTGCAGCAGAGCATGTAATAATATAAGTTTAAAGCCCGGTGAGAAAAACATCCAGGTTTTGGCGTATGATAGGGAACAAGAGAAGCTGATGTGAGTTCTCTCGATGATGATTCTTCTTCCGGGAAATTGCATTTAGGTGATGTATCATGTGTGACTGAAGTTTGCATGCTTTAAGAATTGGCTGCTTGAAGGGTTCTTCCGGGAAATTGGCTGCTTTAATATGAGGACACATGCAAATCTAACGTAGTTCTACTCAAGCATCCGAAGATGATAAAAAACATCATGATGACTCTTAAAGAAGGAAAAACACGAGAGAGCAATTCTCACATGAGAAGTAAGGATACACAAAGAAGCAATGTGGAAGCATCTCCCAAGATCCCTAGAGCTATTATTCCGTTTGAGTTGCCATCCCCTATCCCTGTCAAGGCTGGCATGGAATCTAGGCGTCCTTTAAAACATCAGGTAATTTTTATAGATGCAGGTTGATGTTAGCAGTATGCAAGTTGCTCATATTATTGACATTTGTTTTACAATTGCCCGTTTTTTACTCAACTCCGAAGACCAAGCCAAGACATGCTGCAAAGGATACTGCTGAAGGTGGAATTCTTCAGAGTCAGAGACGAAGAACCCCCCAGCCCTAGCCAGGAGACCATTCTTTCCTAGGCGTACAAAACAAGTGGGGATTCCACAAAATGCCAATCCGGTGATTTGCATACTCATGTTTCTGAGGGCACTAATCCACAATGTTGCAGTACTGCAGTGGAAGTAACTAATGGAGTCTTAGCAGAGAGGAGTGAATTCAATTTTAGTTCCTTGTTAACTCAGGAAGCATGTGAGATATGCGTTGATGCGACTAAAACACGGTGGTGTTTCTTTATTGCAATATACCATATGCAAATTTATATAATAAGGCACTAATAAGAGGAAGCAAACAACATTAATTATCTCCGGCTTTGCAGGTTGAATTTCTTCTTCTGAACTTTGAAACAATAGCTTTCTCAAGTATTCAATCAGTTGATCATGCTTTGTGGAAGATCCTAGAACACCAGTTAAAAGAAGTGGTAGAATACCCATTGTAGAAATTCTATTAGCTACTGAACCTTTTGGTCTCAAATCTGTTACAAAAGAAGACACTCCATCACCATGAGTAATAGAACTGCAACAGAAATTATTGACAGCAACACAAAGTTAAGAAGACTACAACTTCCTAGGTTCCAGTTCTAAATGACATAAATTAATTTTCTGTGTTCAAGAAGATCATTTTCCTTGAACTTGCATTAGTGTCAAAGTAAGAGTCTAAACTAAGAATCAGAGAAGATGAGCAAATAAAGCTAGGAAAAGTTTTAGTAGCCTAGAAGAAAACAACAATAGAAATTAGTTTCAAGCTACAATAATTAACAAGTAGAATAGCTTTCCAGGTAAAAAAACATTTTTCTTGAGCAGTAAACACCATATAATAAATCTGCAAACAACCGGAAGAAACACCAACACCATGACAAATGAACAAATTCCGGTTAAAAAACAGCATCAAAGCGTAGTATTAGATAGGAAAGTAATTTTAATGAAACAGAAGTCTAATATCAATTCAACATTCTCCAGCAAGACATTTCAAAACCATATTCACCATTGTTAAGACATACATCATACAAAAAACACGACAGTGCATTGCTTTCATAACCTTAGGTTTAAGTCAGATTGAAACTGCTCAAGAAGATGTAATACAAAATTGTAACTCTGTCCAGAACACAGTGTCCAGAAATGCCTTCCCTTCGTGATCCTTTATTCAGCTTTGACTCATAGGTCTCACAAGACTACAACATCAATTAGAGCAATTTTAAAAAACCAATATCTAGAAGTCATACCAATGAAGCTCGCCAGATAAGAAAGACTGCCAATTTGAAAAAAAAATCAGAAATAACCAATTATCCAACGCAGCTGATGAGGACGAAAAACATCTTCTGTTCCAGAAAATTCAAAAGCATGAGCTGGAAACATCTGTATCAATCGACCTCCTATATCAAAAACCTTTCCATCTAGATACCATAGACAACTCTCCTCAACTATTACACTAAAAGACTAAACCTGGATACGAAATAAAAGAATGAAAGACAGGAAAACATACCAGTTAGATCAACCACACCCCAATCCTTTCCACTAACAGAGAGCTGCTTCTCCTCGGGCTTTATTGCAAGAGTACTCTGATTAAAAACAAATGCCCATATATTAATTCGTGATTAAAAACGTAATTGATCTAAAACTTTCTTCTTTCCTATATCAGTCCCATATGTGCAGTATGAACCTAGAAAATTCCAAACGATGTACTAATTAAAATATGATAACTACAACGCGAAGTCTTTATAGGCAAATTCTCAGAGATCGAAAAAACACAAGGAGAGACTGAAACAAAAGATGTTATTGCTGAGGCAGAAACCATTTCTTTAGTACTTCCAGGCCATGTCTCCATCCCAGTCTGTAGCAGTCTGTAGTAGTCAGGCATTACTCTAGTTGGTGTATCTTCTTCACCTCTAAGTTTGCAGCATATATTTTAACCCAAGCATTATGTGGAAAAGATGCAAGAGAGAAATTAAAAAGGCTAGTGTGTTGATCAACAAGGAGACGAAGAAGGTTAGCAGTACTATGCTTCATGGACAAAATAGCAAGAGATAAATTAAGAAGGCAGCATGTAGAACGGGCGAGGTACGATTTTGACATAAACCTAATGGTTGGGGGGAGAAGTGTGCAGAGATGGTAACCATTTGGTATATACCAACATATAGTTCACAAATATAAACTTTTGTAAAATGCATATGCTCTGGTCTGGTTCATTATTAGCTTGTCCAATTCCAAACCATAATTAGGGAGCAAATTTATGGGAAAAAACAAATAAGCGAGCGAGCAGTTGATCTCATCTAAACGATAACTCAATTCATTCTATTGCAACTGGGTTTATATTGGTTGGTCAAGTCTTGGATTCAGCATATTTGAAAGTAACTCATGGAGTATACAGTGTTACCACATCAGACTACACAACATGTAGTCTAAAATTTTAACACCACACATGGAATCGCTGCAACATTCTAATGCCTACATAGGGGTAAATCAACTCACACTAAAACTGAAGCAGTTTACCATCAAACAAAAATGAATGAAGACGCAAATAATCAAATCAAATCCAACACACAGGATTGAAAACGCACAATTTTCTTTTATACTGAAATTATATTGCGATCCAGATGTTTAAAAATGCCTTACAAAGACCAACCTTCATCAGTTAAGAGGAGCCAAAACAGAGGTCTGATACCATTATCACCGCAGGTCTAAAAATTAAAAGGCTGAATCGGCAAAAGGCATAATCGAATATAGAACAATCTTACTATCATCCAAAAGAAGAGAGAGCTGCATATTTTTAGAAGCGATAAGGCACTTACTTATACTGAGAAACTTCTTCAGTTTGTTTAGACAATCCCAATGTATACTCACATACATGATACACGTCCGTGAAAAGGTGCCAGTCCGACCAGCCGGCGGTTAGCCTCAACCAACTGCAAAAGGGAATGTCAAACTATAGAAAGGTATTAATAAGCACGGGTCAATTTTTTCAGAGCAACACTAATATGAAATTTCAAGGATGATATATACCAGATCCATGGACGCGATGTGGCGACACAGATTCTAGAAATCTAGCAAGACGTCAGATTTGGCAGCAATTGTGTCAGAGGTGGATTCTGACATACAATCATGATTTTTGCGAACGTGGCGCGCGTGAGGAACTATTGCTGGCGAGTCGCAGTGACTGGTGCGACGGGGAGGACTGGGGAAAGAGGGGGAAGAAGGAAAATTTCAGAATTAAAAGAAAGGCACGATACTTGTGTGGTATGTTAAAAAAGGCCCTCTAAAAATGAATAATTACAAAATTGGCCATGGTCAACCAAAATTTTAGAAAACTCACACATTATAGTGCAATGGTAGAAGAAAGATAAGTTTCTCCCCATCCATCATACTATTTTGAGATCTTATAACAATTTTATTTCTATAAATGTTATGATAGGTTGTAACTTACTATTAATATTTTATTGATAAATTGAATAAAAAGAATATTAATATTATTTTGATTGTTAATTATATGGTAAATTTTCTTTTGTTAAATATCAATCACAGTAAAACCATAATATTATAAAATTACGTAGTTATAGTTATAAACCATCATAACACCCGTTAGAGAATATAGAGAATATATTTACAAAATATTTGTATAGTCTAGATTATTCTCTAACAACACCCCAACAAAATTACTTACAATAAATATTAAACTTGCTGTCAAATTGTGCTATTCAATTTATACATAGTAAAAGAGAACTTAGTAAAAATAGGATTATGACAGTTTGGTTATCTTTCTTTCCCATATTATTTAGTTTCACAGCCTCCGGGTGAAGAAAATAATTCATGAATCGTTAGGTTTTTTGGCATGTTGTTACTAAGTACGGTTAGGATTAAAGGCAGAAACGTTGGCACAAAAGTTTCCAGAACCAAGTAACAGTACAACTTCCTGCTTCTTTTGTATTGCTCAATACTTTCTCACGTTCCTTGGAGAAAAGGCACTCGCCCGTCATCATGGCTAAACTGTATTGGCATTTCCGATCGGTCTTGACTGAAGCAGGCGGCGACGACGGTTCTGCGGCGGTGCACGGTGGTAGTGCCCCAACAGAAGCAGCGAACTGGTTTCGTCAATAGGGTCCGATTTAAACTCGACTCCCTCAAGAGCACCCGAACCCCACCCGAGCCAGCCGCTGAATAGAATGTTCTTCCCTGAGGAGTTAAACCGAACTTGGATTAAGCAAACTCAACTAATTAAAATTGAACTAAATTTGCAAAAAAAAAAAAAAATCAACATTGTTAATCAGTGATATGCACGTACAAGAACAAAAGAACCTTAGTAGGCAATAATATTTTTTTAAATTAAAATGTGTCATTGTTTGAAAAAAAAAAAGACATTTTAACTTAAATTTGAAACACGCACATTTTGAACTTAAATAGCACATTTTTGTATAAATTTCGTGCATTTTTATTATATGTTCACCTTAAATATGTAATGTTTTTGATTAAGAACAGAATGTTTGAGCTCAGTAATAGTTCCAAAAGCTTTAAAATTAAATATTTTTTGGAGACTTGTTTTATATTATTGTAAGGATCTGGAAAAGATTATCAAAATTTATGATGGAATTTGTTGGCTGAAATATAGATAAAAAACAAATTACACAAAGACATCAAGAAACCTAAACTAGCACATTCAAAAATTTGTGGACTAAGATAAAAATTGAATTAAAAAATTATAAATATGTTGTAAACAGTTTTTACATATCATTATATATGATGGAAATTTAATAAATTTACCGAAAAGAATAATATGTTAAACTGAATATATTTAAATATATTTATATGTACTGTATTGAAAAAATAAATAAATATATTAAACTAAAGTGAGAAAAACAAAAATACACACCAGTAGAAAAGAAAACTCTCCCATCCTCCCAAATGCTCCCAAACCTCCCCACTCCCTTTCTCCAGATTTGCCGCCGGTCGGAGGTGACCTACCCTTCCCCTCTTCCCCTAAACCAATAAACGTCTGAACCACCCCTCCCTAACCCCCCAAAACCCGACCTTTTTCAACTCAGATCAACTATGGTATTTTTCCGGCAACCTTTGACGTTTGGATTTTCGACCGGATCCGTGCAGATATGGGCCTTTCCATCACCGACAAGGCTCGATGAAGTTTTCCGGCAGACGTCGCCAGAGAACCGATCCAGAGTAGGGCAGTAGCGAGTCAGTCCGATGTGATGCCGGCAAATCCAGGAGAGGGAGGAGATAGTCACGCTAATGAGATGGAAGGGGTATCAGCCGCAACACCACGCGCAGCCGTTCTCCATCACGCGCCTTCGGTGGAGCCCCATGTGCAGGCGACGCGCAGCTCTACCGAGGCGCGTGTTCTCACGCGCCGAAGCGCCGCGCGTGTTGGCCACGCCGGAGTTTCTTCGGTGGTCCGCCTCTTCCCGACTAAAATGAGTTACTTCTATTTTGCTTTTTTCTCTATTTTTTAGACTTTTTAGACTTTATTTTCAATTTAAATACTAGGGGATATGCTTAGTAATGTGTCTTTTTGCTCAAATATTGGTCACTTATGCTGTCTGCCAATTCCTTACTTTTCCAACGAGTACTAGTTTGGTAGAGCAGGTTGGCTTTCGATCTGATGGTGTATATAGACAAGAGAAATCCAAGTCGGTTAGTAGTATTTCTAATTACTTTCCGGCGATTTCATTGTAATCAGATATGTAGACATGAGGGATTGGATCATCACTTGATTATCCACTCTGGTTCGCGTCAGGCACCATACGGATGCCCTGATTCTCTAGAAGCAACCATGAAGGTCTCCTACTAGCTCGAGGGGGTATCATCAACGTTTAAAGAGATTGACCTGGGAGCGACTGGATATTTAGGGGATCGTCCGATATCACTATCAGTCTGCAGTCAGCTAGTTCGACCCGGACTGGTCGAAAGAGCCGCTGATGGCGACTATATTCCCAAGTCTAATATTCCCCTTGTATTTTTTCATCATTTTTAGGTAGGGTTTAGATGGGATATTACCGGCTCTTAGTACTTTTCGTTAGGACATGGAGAGAGTCTCAATAACTCTATTTTTAATCGCACTAGTTGCCTCATATTTTGGGAGTTATCTGTATTTATTTTTCTGTCATTTACGGTCTAGGGATGCCAAATAAAAACTCCCTCCACTGATTTCTTAGTGGTTTAGCCTTTTAAAAAAAACAAAAACAAAAGTATATAACTGAACTACTTTACATAATGGGTCGTAAATGAAAATCTTATTTGACTTTATTCTCTCTCTTTTTTTTCTTCGTTTTGAGCATGTATGTAGTTACTTTAATTGACACATTCAAATTTTAATAATTTTTTTAGATTTTAAACAATTATTATTTTAAATCCTTTTTAATTAGTTTGCTAAACTGCTTAAATTTTTCATTGATTGTGTTTCATTAATCCCCTTTTTCTAGCACTAATTCCAATCGTCAGGAACTAGTGCTACTGCACATAACAACATCAACATAAACACTTAGCAACAACGATAAACAAACAAGTATAAACACGAATTTAACATGGTTTGACCAAAACACGGTCTAAATCCACCAGAAAATCAACTAGTATAATTTCAGAGACTATTATAGAGTAAACTCACTCGTCCCAATAACTCTATACACTATTATCTTATCTCCCAAGAACACTCACCAGAAAACACCCTAACCACCCAATCCCTATATGATTACATTGTGCTCTGCATCTCGTTTCTTGTGTTTGACTGATAAACAAACCCTAACTATTTATAACAATAAAATAATATTCTATTATATATAGATAATACTGGGTTATCAAGGTTATTTAATTGCCAACTCAAAAATATATACTATTTCCGAATTCAGCACTAATTGAAATATGAGACAATTTTCAACACAATGATACATTTCAAAGCATATCATTTTTATTTTATTTTTATCTGGTTAGGCAATCGTATACACTCTTATACACACCCACCCTTAGTATATAAATAAATAGCTAAAATCTTTTACACTTCGAATTAATGCTTTTTATTAGTGCTCATAACCCACCGCACGAATGAGTAGTGGACTCCGTCTAGAATCATATAATAAACACTTGAAAGATAAATTAAAACATACTATCAATAATTGTTTTTATGTATATAAGGACACGATTGACACTTCCTTAAAGGATCTTAAAGGGTAAGCTAAACTTAACTTACTCACATAAATTTTCAAGCAAATGAAGTAACAAACTACAAACTCTATCAATGATGGTAAGATGAACTAGTTTGTAGCTAGCATCATCTATTTACCTCTAATATTAAATACGATGTTAGTAAAACACAAAGAAATAATAGTGTGGGTTCTACTCAATCTAGTAGTTTTGCAAAGGTACCACTACTTGCAAGCTACAGTTTGTAATGAAAAATAAAGTTAAGCAAGTAGTTTAGAAAGTCCAAAAATAAACCATTGAAGAGGCTCTAGAATCTTCAACTATAATCCACACTCTCTTGTAGTTTAGGGTGACACGTCATATTTTCAAATTAGTGTGTTTTTAAGTTAGTGTTTAAATTAGTGGTAAGTTACCTTAAATATTAGCTATTAAGGTTCCACATATACACAATATCTATCAAAGGATGACAATGAGGGAGATGGGGATCTTGCAAAGAGAGACTGAAACAAAAAGATGCTGATGGAGGTTGGCTGGCTGACTACCATAAAAAAATGAAAGGTTGCTAGGTTCAATAAGGGTGAACAGTTCGGTAGAAAGAATGTGAATGGAAAGCACCTCCTCATGTGTTGTTTTAGGTTGCCTCCAGTAGATAACTATGCCGCTACCTTCGTTTGTCGTGCCATACTATCAGCATACAGATGACTTCTAAATCAAAACAAGAAACAACTGAATCGGAGGGTTTTAAGATTAGGACGATGGTGGTGGCAAGGGCTACACATGAACCTGATTTCAAACACTTCTTTAGCGCCTTTAGTGGTCTTACTATTTGCTACTATGGAGTTAAATCTCTTTCCATTCGTCTATTGTGAAGGTGTTTCGACTTGTTGTTAAAGATAGAAAGCCTACAATGGGCTTTGTTTATGGAGAGCTACTTCAGGCCGAAGAGGAGATTCGAATGATATTCAATTGAAATGAATATCATTATCGCCTCATTCTTGATTTAGTTGGAACTAAAGCAAGTGGTCGCCTTGATAGCCTATTGCATCTAGTTTCATATGTGTTGAATCCTTATATAATAATAAGAAAATCGCTAATGGTGAGATTGTTATGATTGGATTTATGACTTGTGTTGAGACTATGTTCCCTCAAGAACTTCATCATCATGTAATAAATATTGAAGGGGCAAAGTATATGAACCAAGAAGGCTTGTTGGAAAAAAGATGGCAATGGATGGATGCAAAAATATCTATGATAACTTTGATCCGGGTATGTCATATTTTAATTTATGCTAACCAAATAAAATTACTTGTTTGAATTATTATTGTTGTGTGTAGATATTTTATGTTAATTACTGGCTTTCAAGTTGTGAATGAACCTGGTTATATTTTCTTATTTCTATAGTTTCATGGTGGAGAATTTATGGTCAAGAGGATACTATCATTAATTTCAAGTGCATCGGGGTGTGAAAGAAGTTCAAGCACATTTTAAAGGGTATGTCTTGTTCGTTATACTTCTAGTTTCTTTATGGTTTATTCATTTATTTGTTTTTAGTATTTATATAAGTTTCAATTTAATCATTGAATATGTTGTATGACTCTTTGTAGATTTATACGAAGAAGAAGAGTATGATAGATAAAAAAATGTTGAATAATTTGGTAAATGTTGAATTCAGTGCCAAGATTATTGACAAGAAGAAAAAAGAGAAAATAAAGGAAGTAGATGTACTTATTGCTAGGCTACAATGGTCCAAGGATGGATTGTTGAGGGTGAAGATGAGGAAGCTATGAAGATGCTACTAATAACTTAATGAAAAAAGATGAAGAAGGAATGGGAGATAATGAACAAAGAAGAAGTTCAATACTTCAAGAAGTTAGACAACTTGATGAATATGGTTTTGAATCGGATGATGAGGATATATATCATCAACTTCTTCCTCATCATCCGATTCAAAATGTCCATATATATTATTTATTGAAAAAAACAAGATGCTGAATTGCTAATTATGATTGTCTAATCATTCTATTTGAACTTGGAAGTATATTCTATTGGTTGTGTTCATGAACTAAATCTAAATATTAGTGGTCTTCCTATCTTTTTATAAGCACAGCCAAATTAAGATGATGTGTAATCAAATTAAATTTTTCCTTACATTTACACTTTCTAAATGTTTTGATGAAATTTTTAATGTTAGTAAATTTCTATTTTAATTGTGAAATGCTAACTAACCATCGGGAAAGTCATGAACCGCTTAAGAATGGATATGCAGTTCAAGTGATGAGAACTGAACTAAACCTAATTATAATACTGAGTGGTAGCGTGGTGTACATGTTTTGGATACTAATTGAAAGTCAGACAAGAGCCGATGCGTACATGGCATCTCCTTTGATACCTGCAGATACTAATCATGTACAACCATGCTATACCCTTTTGTTTGCCAGTATGACTACTACATGTTTGTGTATGCCCCGATGGTTGTGCCCTCTCTCTTTTGGGCAGAAGCATGAAAACTAACGTACCAGAAGTATGAGAATTACTGTCAAATAAGATGAACACATTTTCATGAAAGTGTGCAACATTACTCGTTGCATCAAAGTCAAATGTGAAGAAAATTTGATATATCGTATCCACGTAGTACTGGTGGGCAACTGCATAGAAACACTAACAGTGTTTATTTTTCTTTATAGGATTTTCATATGAAAACACAGTGCATGTCCTAATTTATTCAGGCCTCTTAAATTCTCTGAAACATGTAGGTCCTAATAGTAAGAAGTACCCGTACAACATTTTCACACAAATGGTAGGACAAGATAAATAAATACAATGCAGTGATAACATCTACTGTAGAAGATAATTGTCGTCTTAGGTCTTTAATACTAGTAGATGGGACAACAACAGAACTCCGTTTCCCTTTTTTTCTGTTAGAAATTACAAATAAACTAAAATTTGGCGACAATTATATGAAGTTTTTCACCAACCAAGTCTAAACTTTTAAGTAACTCTGATACATTGACATGTACTGCCATAAGACTGCCACATGGTCTACTGCTCATGGTTCCCAATTCAATCTTTTGAATCAATGCAGGATCAATAAAACTATCTGATGCACATGTATCCAAACGAATACTCACTCTCACCATACAAAAACTATCTGATGCACATGTATTCAAACGAATACTCACTCTCACCATACAGATCCCCATAGATATTCATTGTATACCTCCTTTGAGGATCTAAGGAATCCAGAGTGAGATCTTGTCCCACAAGTTTCAGAGTGATTTCAGAGTGATCTCTTGTTCAGATGTGTCCTTCCGACGTGGCTAGCGTAATCTATCCAGGATGTATCTTCCTCCATCTTCACTTTCCTTAACCATAATCTATCCATGAGCCAGCTTTTCCTCCTTGCCAATAAACTACATCTCCCTCATTTTGCAAACATGACCAGGAACAAACCCTTCTCCACATTTATAATAAAGCCTATGCTCCCTTATGTACAACTGCGATTCAAGAGAGATTCTTTTGAACTTACCATTTCCAAGTTTGACATTTTGCCCTTCTTTCCAAGCAGTCTTATCCACAATCTTGGTGTTAGAGCATTTGCACTGGCGAGTTCTTTGAGAAGTTTTATGCGTTTAGAAAGACACGATGGTCCAGGTTTATGACCGTTTTTATTATGTGGCAGGAGAGAGAAATACACATGGTTTGAAATTTTCAATCCAATGAACTTACAACAACTAATCAAATTGCTTCATTTGACAGATACTTGGGCCACCTGCCAACGTATACTCTCTTCCTTCCTTTGTCTTTTTCAACTCTCACATACTTCACCTTAATGAGGAGAATTGGGAGTACTTAATTGGTATAAAAATTTAAAATGATCTTTTGATTTATATTTGCACTATACAATTATAAAATTGATCAAAATATTTATTAATTTATTACTAACTTTTAAATAACGAGAATATAAAAATTATTATTAATTATGCAATTTAATTTATGTTAATATGAATAAATTATTCTAAACAAGGACTATAATGACTTCAAATTTTTTAATGACTTCACATCTTTAATTTTTATTATGACTTCATATCGTTAATTTTTCTTCACATAAGTTTCTTTAACTAACCAAAATGAAAGCATACATTATTATTTATTTTACTATTAATAAAAATTAGTAAATAAAATAAATAGTGGGATTAATTAATATGGATGCCACAGTTGAATTAAATAATTCTAAAATTGTAGCTCTTTAAGCACATTTTATAAAAAGTATTGTTCGTGTTCAAAAATTAAGTTAAAAAATATGACGCTTATATACATATAATGATGTGGTAGGATATATGAATGTGAGTTAAAAACTTAAAAAACTGAGGATTTATAATAAAGTGGGGTATTTGTAACCCTTTTTTTAGCTTTTACATTGCAAGTGCTCTTGGGAGCTTATAAAATTAGAGTGGATTCCCTTCCTCTTGTTGGCATTTTCCTATTTCTTTTCTTCCCAAATAACATAATAATAATTTAAAAAATAATAATGATATATGGAATAGGCACTTTTTATATAAAAGGGTGAGTAATATGAAAGAACTATTACAATATTTATAGAACAAGTGCTAACCTTTAGACCGTATGCAATCGATATGGGATAACCTACGATATAACTTACTAAGAACGTAATATATATAAATATCTTTATTGCTTATATAATACTAAGACTAAATATATTTATTTTATATCGTTAATTTCAATAATACTCCACATCATTGTGTGTGAGTTAGGTTCAGTTGCATTACACCAGACTTAAGACCAGACCGTCCCTGTAATGTTCATGGCTAGAGAAAAAAAATCGTTGTCCTTAATTTTCTCCAGTTTAATTTTTCTCAATTTTTATAAAAAGATTTCGATTATACTTCAGTTATAACAAAATACATAGATGATGTAAAGAATCTAGGGGTGTGTTTGGTTCGCAAGATTTTTGAGAGTCTGGATTTTGTTTTGAATTTTTGAGAGTTTGGGTTTTTGTTTGGGATTTTGAGAGTCTGGTTTTGCAAAATCCTTGTTTGGTTGGGTTGAGTTTGTGAGTATGAAACAAAATTTTTGATTGGTTTTTAGGATTTTGCAAGTCTGGATTTTGAGAAACTTGGTGAACCAAACAAGATTTTACAAAACTGGACTTGGATAGTCCAAGTTTTGCAAAAACTTGTCCAACCAAACACACCGTAGGACTCTCAAGTCTTCTCAAATTCAATTTTTTTCTTAATTTTATTTAATGTTTATAAATTATTTTCAATTATATCTCAAAAATATAACAATATATATAGAAATATAGAAATATGAAACCCCTCAAATTTGGGAGTTCGATACATCGCACGGGGCGATCCTCCTTAGAGCATCTCCAATGCTATGGATGTCATCCATGTTTTTAGGTGACAAATGTCATGAAATTATAGAACTTTAAAGTGACATAAGCACATAATTTTTGAATGTTGACATTCTAAATTTTCTGATCTCCAATGCAAACTTCACTTTGGACATGTTAATTAATATTTTAACCATTAACTTATATTTATTCAAAGCACTTATTTCAGATTAAATTGAAAATAGTGATATTTGTTTATAATGTGAATTAACAGTTATTACAAAATAATTTATAACATACTATTAACATTCAAGTAATTTTAAAATTTAGCATTTGAAATCCTATTTCAACCAAATTCAAAATTTTATAAGCAAAATATAATTAGAATATGTTTAGAAGTCAATACTATAATTTTGAACTCGTTACTGTAATATTATTTAGAATAAATTGACAATTATATTCAAGTAGCATATACATAAAAAGTGAAATTTATACTAACCATGTTTTATGAGATAAAGCATATTAGGTTTTTGAATAATTTATATTTGGATGAATTCATAAGAAAAGGAAATTTTTTGATAATTAATGTCAATTTTAATAAATTTAATATAAGACAATGTCAAGTTGAGTGTCAATAAATAGAAGTTCTCATTGACATTATATCTTGAAAATTTTAACACATAGGATTGACTATATTAAACGAGAATTGCATTGGAGACATGATTTTGTATAGAAAATTTATCATAATGACGTGTCAATCAAAATTTATTAAATTGACAATCACATTGGAGATGCTCTTAGGTACAGGGATGAGACTGGAAACAAAATATTGTTCTGAAGGGTTTAGAACAAGGGTTTTGGTCTAGTGGGTTGAGTAAAAACAAAAAAGGAATAGTCATCAATACTGAATAAATAAAGGAAAACGAAACGGCGATGATTGATTTATAAGGAAATTGGGCGTGCTGCATCCCGTTCCCGTATTCCCGAGAGGAGGTGAGAGTTGCAGATATCTATCTTGTTGTTGTTGCATAATTTTTGAATCTAGAGTGTTTTTCTGATAATTCTGGTTGATAGGAGATTAGATTGATTTATTTTATTTGGAGTTATGGATGCTGGTGTTTCTGGGATCGGTCGATTTGATGATTTGGGGGAGGGGGTGAGTAAGCATGGTCCTGCATCTGAATCGGAGGAGGAGGTGGGGAAGAACAAGAGAGTGAAGACAGAGGGGGTGAGTCCTGCATCTGAATATTCAAATAAGAAGGGGAAGAAGAAGAAGAAGAGAGTGGAGACAGAAGATGAAGAAGGAGATCCTTTGTCGACGGATTTAAAGCATTACTTTCCATCCACTTCCGTATATTTAAAGACCTTCGGAGACTCCTAATGCATGAAGCTTACATATCCATCATCGGGAGTGAGGAAACGCTTTTAGATTGTAAAAGGCAAGCAATTGGAGGAAGATGCTGTATCCTTGTTGTCCAATGGTGTGAGTAGGAACTACCTAGTCCGCAACAATGGTGTTAAGGAATCGGTACATAGCTGCATTCCCGGAAAATATCTGCTCATCTGTTGTTTCAAGGTGCCTCTGCCGGACGACCTTCACAGCACCCGCCATTGCCGCGCCATGATAGCAGCTTACTCTCAGCTGGTAAAGAGCAATCACAACTTTGAGATGGTGATGGTTGCCAAGATGGCAACTGCTACAATGGTGGCTGTTGGTGGTGGTGATGAGGAGGCCGCTTTCAACCGCTTCTTTGACGCCATTCCTTGCCTTGCCGTTCCCTTCTGGGACGCTGAGTCTCGTGACTTTCTCTGCAACTCTATCGGCCTGACGGATACTTATAGCAACTGTGCAGCTGTTCTTCTTGATCCCGATCATGTGGTCTTACAGACAGATGGAAGCTGTTTCTTTTAGTATGGAGCTCGGGGGTTTCCCTACTCTGATGATCGCTTGGCTGCCCTTCATAGAGAAGGCCTGCAAATCAGAAAAAGGCTGGGCTTCATGCACAATGATGGCAAGTTGGCATCCCCTGTGTCTCTAGTCGAACTCTTGGGCTCTGATATTCCTCTCTCGAGATTCGGTGGCGGTGAAACCATGTTTGCTTCGGACCTCGGCAAGAAGAAATGTGTGGCCTTGTATCTCTGTGTGGACGCATCGTTCATGGAGAGGCTGGAGACTGGAGAGAATTCAGAAGTTACTTGCTCGCGAGCTTGAGTTTGAAATTCTGGTGGTTCCAGTATCCTTCTCGTGGGACACCACCTCTTTTGCTAATGCTGTCCGTCTTGCCTTAGAAACACAAAAGCTATCATCTTGGTGGGTGATGCCGGACATGGTGGGTGATGAGGAAGCCACCCGCAGCCTGTGGCACCTGTCTTCCTGCTCTAAATTTGATAGGGTGTTCTTTCTGGCCGATGGTGGCAAAGCCTTGGAGATAGAAGGAGTTGAGTTCGTCGAGGCCTTTGGCCCTTATGAATATCCCTTCACGAGGATGACAATAGCAAATGATTTCTTCAACCGTCTAAGGCCAGTCAAGCTGGAGTCAGTGCTCCTTCATCCATGCATCGACAGCGCTGGTAGCTCCGTGCCCGTGTCTCAACTCAAGGGTAAGAAAGTACTGATTTACCTTGACTGGTGCAGGAATGTATGTAAAGGAGAAGGCCGTCTCTGTAGGAAGTTGCTTCGCCGTTACAATAAAATGAGCAAGGATCTGGAACTCGTTTGGGTGTCACTGAATTGTAACTGTGCGATGGATAATGTTGGGAGGCATCCATGGTTGGTGTTTCCTCATGCTGCTGAACTCAAGGAATCCATAACCACACAACTGTTCCCAGATACTATGGATCCAAGCGAATGCTTAGTTGCTTTTGGGGAAGACGGCGTTATCTGCTCTAGAAGCGCTGAGCGCCGGCTTCCCAAGGGTGATCTGTTTACTCATACTATCTTCCAAGAGGTCGTTGAGTATCTGCAGGACTTCCATTTATGCTATAGGGTACGTCACTCCCCAACTCTATTTCATTCCTGTGTCTAATTTACTCGGCTTTTCTAGTATCATCATTATTGTTTAGGTAACGCCGACAAGCTTTGCAATTTATGTCATTACAAAATTCATGTTTCATGGTGCAATATGTTGTCCACGGTCTTCTGCATTTGATGTTTTTGTTGATGTTTAAGCTATCATGATAATCAATAGTTTTAAGGCCATCTAGTTATGTTCATGGTGGAAGCCAACAGTTGTACTGTAATGTAAATGCATTTGGTTTTGAAACACTCATCTTCCTTTCCCGCAGGGCATCCATGAATAATATTCACATTGGTCCCTGATCGAAGTGTTGCGGATATGCGGGGAAAACAAGAGTAGAATAATGCTCTTATTGCTCTGAATCCTTCTTTATTCATGTCCCTAATTATTTTGGCAATGCTGCTATCAGTCTAGGATGGAATATTTGTAACTCTTGCCTTCTTATTTCTAATTATTAAATGAAAATTGGATCATGTCTAAACATACTAATGTATAGCTTAGAACAATTTTTGAATATTTGAATGTGGGTTCTGAAGTTATATTCAAATATCAAAAAAGTGCAATGCTGAAACTTAAATAACACATAAATTGTTTACGTAGTTCAGAGTGAATAACTCTTACGACTGCAGAGCAGTTTTGTCCAACTCAAAATTTTCACTAGAATAATGGTTTAGCCTACAATGTGATCCCCGTTTTGTTCTCTTTTTGCCGCTTCCACAACATTTATGAAATCTTTGTTCAAAAGAAAGGTTGTCAAAGTGAAAAGGTGTTTTTGTTTGAGAATTGTTTGAGGATGATGAAATAAAGGAATTTGATACTTAGATTCAATAAAACTCTATCGTCTAAAGGAAAAAGAAGGTAAAAGATCTCAAATATCGTATTTTTAACAACCATAGAAGATATTACAATCAACGTGAAAAGAGAAGGTAAAATATCTCAAATACAAGATTTTTAACAATAATGGAAGAGTGGTGGTATTACCTTACTCACGTGAAAGACTTCTTCGAGGTGGCGCTAACATTCTTCGACTATCACGACTGCAGATTTTCAAGTGCATTTAATTGAGATGATTTTCAAGGAATTATTCTCTCCATAGTTAGAGAATATTTCGAGCAATTTGGTTGTCAACCCAGTCTAATCCTTGGCAGGAATAGTAATAGTGAAATGCATCCTGATCTGGTCATCTTTAAGAAAGTTGGCCAGAAGTTTGACTGAAAAAGCATCACCCCTGTTTTTGACGAAGATAAGTACTGTGATTGACCGATTATCATTTTAAATATATACATAAATGGATCATATTTATATATTCATTAAAAATATTATTAAAATAAGATAAAATATTTGGCATAGTCTATAAATCTGAATAAAATTGGATTGAAATTTTAATTAATAAATAATAATATAATATTCATCCAAAAAGGTCATGGTTTTAAAAAATTTAAATCAGTCTTTTATAACATTTATACCAAATATAGGAAGTATCAAATCCATATCAAATCATTCATACCAAATAAATTTTTATTCATCCTAAAATGGTCATAGATTTGATAAACAACAGTAATTAATATAAAATTATTTGATAAACAACAACAACAACAACCAAATTTGATATCCAAAAATGTTAAATTAATATTTCAAGTACAAACAACGAAATTATTCAAATATGCATTTATGATAGCATGCTCACGTATTGAGTACAGACGTGCATCAATAAATATACAAACATATATATATATATATGTGTGTGAGTGTATGATGAGAAAAGTGTATTAGAGATTATTGTAAAACTTTGAGAAGGGATGTTCATTTAAAAAGTAAAACAGAATATGATAAATTAATCTCGTGCAAAATACGTGCACAAATAAATCATTTTATCTTTCATATATATGAGACACTTTTTCAAACCTCTGGATCTTCATTGCTAAACTGCAGATTTCAGGCGACTATAATTTATTCAAGCACCGATAAACTGTACCAATAATGTAGTACCAAATTCAAGGAAGAAATTTTGTCCAGGTATGATGTTAAGTATGCCAAGCAGCCGGAAAATGTTTAGATTTCTGATTTGGGTTAACCAAAGTTGCAGAAAATAGAGTTGGAGTTGCAAGACAAGCTGTGGTTGGTGAAGGACAAGATTAACAACCTGTTGGTGAAGGATTTGGAGAATGCCAAGCCGGAGAACGTGGATTTGCGATAGAAAATTGAAGCCAGTAATAATATCCGTGTTTGATGATTCATTAAATTATTGCTTGTTTTTTTTGTTGAAAACGATCCAATTTGCATTTGAATATTTTTTTTATCAAATTTATAAACATTGATTTCAATTGTTATAGTAAAGTATCTCATAATTGATATATTGTTGGAAACTCCACAACATCCATTTCCTCTAATTCTATCACTATGTGGCACATATAAGGCACTTAATAATTAAAATTGCACAATTATTCGTGCGTGGTTTGAATAATTTTTTAGCACATCATCCGTGCATTAATATAAAATATCAAATTTACTTAGTTAAAAAATTACAATAATAAACAATCAAGTAATTTATGGGCTTGTAAACGAATTTTCTCCCCACATGTAAGTAGATGAATATATATTATATGAGATGAGATGTTACGGATGAATCTTATAAAACGAGAGAGTTTAAAGATGAAATATAATGGTTTGAAAAACTCATCTAATATATTGAGTGTATTTAGTGACAAGAAAGGGCTGCTGCATTCCTTTTGGACTAACACACTAAATATGTAACTACTTCACGATTAATCTCATGAAACTTTAATCGCATTGTCCCCTCAGTAAAAAAATCCGTATTATTTTCACAAAATTAGGGTATTTGAAATTTTTGTAGACATGAATCAAGTTGTTGGATCAAAGAATCATTTAATTAGAATGATCTACAAATCTAATTTGGCCAGAGTATGTTGAATAGTAAAATGTCAAATTATTTCGATTCGAATTTTGCCTATATTCCATATAAGATCGAACGCAACATAGTTCAACCGAACAAAGGGATTCATTGAAAAAACTAGAAACTTTCATATTAAGAAACTTAGTCAATATGAAGCAATATAGACCCAAAACTGAAATTAGACCCTAATTCTACTTATAAAACAACATTAAAATGAATTCAATATACATATAAATAAATTGAAAAGAGAAAAAGACATATTTCAAAGTAGAGGCGGCACATGAGGCTACGGTGACACACTAGAACAACGCATCGAAAACCGAGTCTACGAGAGAGTGGATCCGGTTACGCATGAAAATTCGACGCATGTTCTTCCCTTGATAGGGCGGATGGGGTTGATTAGATAGTTTTGTTCATCGATGGTGATCTGCAATTGGTGTAAATCTATAAATTATAGGCACAAGAGGGCACATATCTCTGTGGGCATGTGAAAGACCTAACATAACTTGTATCCAGTTGAGGCTATGCGCCATGACTTTGCAGAGGCTCATCTTGGATTTGAAATAGTTTTGGTACATGTGCCTTTCTTGAACGACACCGACTCGTCCGTCAAGGCTGTAACCTCCAACTTCCTCCTAATTCTCAGTCATTATCATTTTGGTCGGTGATGCGATTTTCGTGCATTGTTATTTGTAGGTTTTGGCACCTCTTTGCCTCGTTTCACAAGGAACAAGGATCGAATGATGGTATTGAAAACTTCAGAACAACATCGGAATAGGTTCGATGTGGAGCGTAAGCAATATCATATCCCCATGTCCTAAAGAGATACGGACAAGATTCAAGAAGCTTTCCACGTAAATGAAAAATAATAGGAAGAGAAGAGAGGAGTTGGCTTTTATGACTCTCATTATCTCACTCTCTCGCCCAACTTATTAATGTCTTAGCACTCATGTGGATGATAGGGTCATTCGACCATCTTATCTCTTTTGCCGATTTCACAACATTTATGAAACCTCTGTTCAAAAGAAAGCGTGTTGAAGTGAAGCGGTATTTTTGTTTGAGGATGATGAAACAAAGGATTTGATACTTGGATTCAACAAAACTCCATCATATAAAGGAAAAGAGAATGTAAAAAATATCAAATATCGTATTTTGAACAACCATTGAAGGTATTACAATCAATGTGGAAAGAGAAGGTAAGATCTCAAATACCATATTTTTAACAATCATGGAAGGTATTATCTTATTCTCGTGAATGACTTCTTCAAGGTGGTATCGACATTCTTCGACTACCATGGCTGTAGAGATTTTCAAGTGCATTTAATTAAGGTGATTGAAGATACATACGTGGGCATCATTCATGCATCTGCAATTCCAAATTTCAATGATATTGAGTTTCGCCATTGTTCTCTCTATAGCTAGAGAATATTTCGAGCAATTTGGTTGTCAACCCAGTCTAATCCTTGGCAGGAATAGGAATAGTGAAATGCATCCTGATCTAGTCATTCTTAAGGAAGTTTGATCGAAAATCATCACCCCTACCATTAAAGAAGACAAGTACTGTGGTAAGCGCAATGAATGGCTACGTTCAATTGAAGTTGGGGATAGGGATTTGGTGCACATTTATGCACCTTCCATAGCTGTAAATATCATACAGTAGTTTACATTTTTATGGTATTACTATATATATTTTGAAATGTCCATATATATTATTAGTAGAAAAAAGACAAGATGTTGAATTGCTAATTATGATTGTCTAATTATTCTATTGGAACTTGGAAGTAGATTTTATTGGTTTGTATTCACGAACTAAATCTAAATATTAGTGGCATTCCTCTCTTTTTATGAGCATGGACGAATTTAGATGATGTGTAATGAAATTAAATCTTTCCTTACCTTTACATTATATAATGTTTTTGGTGAAAATTTTAGTGTTACTAAATTTATATTTTAAATTAGCTATTCCTATCTTTTTGTTGGAACGTATGTTGATTATGATTGTCTAATTAATTCTATTTTTACAAATATTTTGCTCTATTATGACCGATGCTTGGAATGAGAGGAGGAGAAGAAGTGTTATGAATTTATGAGTCAATTGCAAAAAACGTACACCATTTCTTTCCTCTAAAGAAGCTTCCAAAGAATCACATACAAATGTTTACATATTTGAATATGTTGATAAGTGTATTGATGATATTGGTTAAGATAAGGTTTTTCAAGTGGTGACGGACAATGCTTTAAACAATATGGCGGAAAGAGACTTGATGATTGCAAAGAGGCCTATTATTTTGGACATCATGTGCTACTCATAATATAAATTTTTATACTTCAAGAAATGGGAAATCTTTTAATTGTGTGATTGAAAAGGCAAAAAGTTTCACCATTTAGATATATGCTCATTAGAAATCTTTGAATTTGTTGAGAAAGTTTACTAAACAAAGAGATATAGTGAGACCAGGAGTTACAAGGGTTGCTTTTGCTTTTCTTACTTTACAGAGTTTGATGAATAAGAAGAGTGAGTTACTAGCTATAGTTTCTTGTGATGAATGGAGTGCTACTAATCATTCAAAAACTCTTAAATGTAAGGCGGTGGTTGCTATAGCACATGGCTTGACCTTTTGGAGAGGGATTGATCTTTGCTTATAAGTTTTTAGCCCTTTTGTGAAGGTGGTTCGACTTGTCGATAAAGATAGGAAGCGTACAATGGGTTTTGTTTATGGAGAGCTACTTCAATCCGAAGAGGAGATTCAAATGGTATTCAATCGAAATGAATCTCATTATCACCTCATTCTTGATATAGTTGAAACTAATGCAAGTGGTCCCCTTGATAGTCTGTTTCATCTAGCTTCATATGTGTTGAATCCTTATTATTTGTATAATAATAAGAAAATCGCTGCTTGTTATGATTGGGTTTATGTCTTATGTAGAGACTATGTTCCCTCAAGAACCCCATCACGTGATAATTAATATTGAAGGGGCTAAGTATATGAACCAAGAATGCTTGTATGGGAAAAAGATGGCAATGTTCGTATTATAATTTATGCTAAGCAAATAAAATTACTTGTTTGAATTAATTGAGGTGATTGAAGAGATTTTCCATAAACAAATTTGAGCACATTTAAAGGGTATGTCCTTGTTTGTTATACTTCTAGTTTCTTCGTGGTTTAGGGCCTATTTGCCAGAATTTTTTGGTAAAACAGTTCAGTTCAGTTCAGTATTTTTTAATTTTTTTCAGTTCAGTTCAGTATATTTAAATATTTTTCAGTCAAGTTCAGTATTTTTTTATTTTTTTCAGTTCAGTTCAGTATTATTTAATATTTTTCAGTTCAGTTCAGTATTTTTTTATTTTTTTCCAGTTCAGTTCAGTATTTTTTTTGTTTTTTTCAGTTCAGTTCAGTATTTTTTACTTTTTTCAGTTCAGTTCAGTTCAGTTAAATATTATTTTTTTCAGTTAAGTTCAGTTCAGATAAATATTTTTATATTTCTTTTCATTTCAGTAAATTTCATATATATATATATATATATTTATTATAGCCCTCTACAGTTTTTTCGATTTAGTTCAGTTGAATTCAGATCAAGTCAGAAAATTAATTTTTTCAAAATATGATTTAATTTAGTCATACTATTTTCCTTATATTTACTTTTTGTTCATTTCATAGCAATTCAAATCAGTTTTTTTTAAATTTGTTGATGTTATTCAACCTAATGTATGTGTACTATTAGTATTTAAGTATGTCTAAATTAATAAACCTTGTTCGATCAAAGTAATTCATAAGTAATGTTACTCTTTTGTCATACATTTAATTTTAATTCAACTCAACTCAGTTTCAAGCCACGTCAAATCAATTCAAAATAACGACATTTAGTTCACTTCAGTATCTTCATCATGAGGGCATCTACTGCAAAATTCTTGTTGCTATATTCAGTTGAACTTGATTCATTTCTTCCTTCCTTTGAGGGCTGAACAATTTCTTATCCGCCGTTCCTTGAACATTTATCGTCATGCTTTACAAACATGTATCCCAAATTTTTCCATTCACACATAGTTTTGAAATATTTCAATTTAATTCAGTCATATATTATTACTATTTTTAATACATTCCATTATAATAAGTTCATCAATTTCAGTTGTAATCAACATCATGAGAGAATATTATTATTTTAAACCTGAATTATTAAATATTATTTTAGTTGAATTTAATTGAGTTTAGTCTAGTTTAAATCATTTCAGTCAGTCCAATTCATTTTTATTCAGTTCGGTTCAGTCCACTTTTATTTGATCCATTTAAATTCAGTTCATTTAATCTGGTTATGAACAAATGTGATTTGATGAAATATGTTGGGTTTAGTCATTATTTCAATACACTATACTTTATCTCGTTCCATTTCTATTCAATTCAGTACGATTCAGTCCATTTTATTTGTCAATAATGAACTTTTTTACTATAATTTTTTCAGTTCAGTTCAATATTTTTAAATAATTTTCAGTTTAGTTCAGTATTTTTTTTATTTTTTTCAGTTTAGTTTAGTATTTTTTTTATTTTTTTCAATTCAGTTCAGCGACAAATAAACTCTAGCAAACAGGGCCTTAGTCATTTATTTATTTAGTGTTTATATAAGTTTCAGATTAATCATTGATTATGTTGTATGACTCTTTGTAAATTTATACAAAGAAGAAGAGGAATAAGCTAGATACAAAAATGTTGAATAATTTGGTATATGTTGAATTCAATGCCAAGATTATTAACAAGAAGAAAAGAGAGAAAGTAAAGGAAGTGGATGTACTTAGGGCATGTTTAGTACAACTTATCTGAATATTTTTCAATTCAGTTCAGTTCGGTTCAGTATTTTTCAGTTAAGTTAAGTTCAGTTCAGTTCAGTATTTTTCAGTTCAGTTCAGTGCATTGTACTTTAAAAAAAATTAAAAAAATGTTAATAATTTAACACAATTCAATCCAATTTAGAGAAAATATAAGTTATTTAATTCAGTTCAACAAAAATATAATTTAATGATTTTAAGTTTATATTGAAAATCCAGTTCATTCAGTAATGTGTAGTTCAATTCAGTTCATTTTAGTTAAGTATAGTTCAGCTCGGTTCATTTCAGTTAAGTGTAGTCCAATTCAGTTCAGTGTAGATCAATTCAGTTCTATTTTCTATTCTTGATAATGTACAACCTCATTTTATTTTATCAATGCATTGATCGTTTTCTTCAATTCAATTCAATGAAAATATAATTTAATGACTTCAAGTTTATATTAAAATCCAGTTCATTTCAGTTAAGTGTAGTTCAATTCAGTTCATTTTAGTTGAGTGTGGTTCAACTCGGTTCATTTCAGTTAAGTGTAAAATTCAGTTCACTCACTACAATTTAGTTCAGTTCAGTTCAGTGTAGTTCAATTCACTTCTGTTTTATATTCTTGATAAAATACAACCTCATTTAGGGCATGTTTAATACGCCTGAACTGAACTGAACTGAACTGATCTGAACTGAACTGAAAAATACTGAACTGAACTGAAAAATACTGAACTGAACTGAACTGAAAAATACATTTGATTCTTTTATATAACATATATGTATATTTAAAATTCTTATTAAAAATAAGCCATTGAAGTATATTGAATTGAAATGAATTGAACAAAACTGAATTGAAGAAACAAATCACTACATCGACATTAGCTAAATTTCATCAAATTTATATTTCATCATTATCATAGAAGTTAAACATAATTGAATTGAAATATACTGAACTGAACTTTATTGAACTTAATTGATATAGCCAAATTGTGCTATATTTTATCAAGTCAAATTTTATTAGCACCAAACTTAATTAAGTTGAACTTACAAAAGTATGCATTGATACAATTTAATTAGAAAATGTTTATCAAATCATATTTCATCAATTCCAAAACTGACTTGAACTGAATCATACTGAACTAAACTTAATTTGACCAATCCAATTAAACTTAATTGAACTGAATCATACTGAGCTATAATTGAATTGAAGAAAACGATCAATGCATCGATACAACTAAATAAGGTTGTATTTTATCAAGAATATAAAACATAACTGAATTGAACTACACTGAACTGAATTGAACTGAGTGAACTGAATTGGACTACACTTAACTGAAATGAACCGAGTTGAACCACACTTAACTAAAATGAACTGAACTGGACCACACTTAACTGAATAGAACTGGATTTTCCATATGAATTTAAAATATATAAATTATATTTTCATTGAACTAAATTGAAGAAAACGATCAATGCTTTGATGTAACTAAATGAAGTTGTATTTTATCAAGAATAGAAATAGAACTGAATTGAACTACAGTGAACTGAGTTGAACTGAATTGAACTGAATTGGACTACACTTAACTGAAATGAACCGAGTTGAACCATACTTAACTAAAATGAACTGAATTGAACTACACATAACTGAAATGAACTGGATTTTCAGTATGAACTTAAAATCATTAAATTATATTTTCGTTGAACTGAATTGAAATAAACTACTTTTTTTCTAAACTGGATTGAATTGTGTTGAATTATAAACATTTAATTTGTTTAATTTTTTTTGAAAGTAAAATGCACTAAACTGAAAAATACTGAACTGAACTGAACTTAAAAATACTGAACTGAACTGAACTGAAAAATACCGAACTGAACTGAAAAATACTGAACAGAACTGAACTGAAAAATATTCAGATAAGTTGTCTAAACAGGCCCTTAGTTATATCAATGCATTGATCGTTTTCTTCAATTTAGTTCAATTAAGTTTAGTTCAGTATGATTCAGTTCAATTAAGTTTAACTGGATTGGTCCAATTAAGTTTAGTTCAGTATGATTCAGTTCAAGTCACTTTAGAATTGATGAAATATGATTTGCTAAACATTTTCTAATTAAATTGTAACAATGCATACTTTTGAAAGTTCAACTTAATTAAGTTTGGTGCTAATAAAAATTGACTTGATGAAATATAGCACAATTTGGCTATATCAATTCAGTTCAATAAAGTTCAGTTCAGTATACTTCAGTTCAATAAAGTTCAGTTCAGTATATTTCAGTTCAATTATGTTTAACTTCTAGGACAATGATGAAATATAAATTTGATGAAATTTAGCTAATATCGATGTAGTGATTTGATTCTTCAATTCAGTTTTGTTCAATTAAGATCAATTCAATATACTTCAATGGCTTGATTTTTAATAAGAATTTTAAATATACATATATGTTATATAAAAGAATCAAATGTATTTTTCAGTTCAATTCAGTTCAGTTGAGTATTTTTCAGTTCAGTTCAGGCGTATTAAACATGCTCTCATTGCTAGTGAAGCTACAATGGTCCAAGGATGGATTGTTGAGGGTGGAGATGAGGAAGCTAATGAAGATGCTACTAATAACTTAAAGAAGATGAAGGAATGAGAGATAATAAGCAAAGAAGAAGCTCAAAACTTCAAGAAGTTAGACAACTTGATGAAGATGATTTTGAATCGGATGATGAGGAGGAAGTCGATGATATTATTTGCATAAATATATAATGTATATATAATGTCCATATATATTATTTGCAGGAAGAAAAACAAGATGGTGAATTGCTAATTATGATTGTCTAATCATGCTATTTGAACTTGGAAGTATATATTATATTGGTTGTGTTCACGAACTAAATCTAAATATTAGTGGTCTTCCTCTCTTTTTATAAGCACGGCCAAATTAAGATGATGTGTAATGAAATTAAATCTTTCCTTACCTCTACACATTCTGAATGTTTTGATGAAAATTTTAATGTTAGCAAATTTCCAATTTAATTGTGAAATGCTAACTAGCCATCGGGGAAAGCCATGAACCGCTTAAGAATGGATCCTCAAAGTGATGAGAACTGAACTAAACCTAATTATAATAATGAGTGGGTGTGGTGTACATGTTTTGGATGCTAATTGAAAATCAGACAAGACCCAATGCTGCAGGGCATCTCTTGTGTACCTGCAGATGCTAATCATGTACAACCATGCTATACTCTTTTGTTTGCCAGAATGACTACTATCTGTGTATGCCCCGATGGTTGTACCCTTTTGTTTTTTGGCAGAAGCATGAAAACTAGTATACCAGAAGTATGAAAATTACTGTCAAATAAGATGAACACATTTTCATGAAAGTGTGCAAGATTACTCGTTGATTTGTGTTCAACACAGTCAACAAGAAGAACAAAGGCAGAACAAATGAAAAACATATGAATCCCAAAAGTGTAATTATCATATTCAGAAGCGAGGCAATCTGATCAGATATTGTTCTAGAATGTAATTCACTAGTGAATGCATTCGAGAACTCTCTCATCTTCTTTCTTGACAAAGCATCTAAGGAAATGAAATTATCATAGTGAACTAGTACATTTGTTTAGCAATAAGTGTGTTATCGTCAGATGAGAAATGTCAAGAAAAGGCAACATGTCTATGCATGGATTATCAAAAGAGGAAGGTCACCAAAATTTGAGTGTGTATATAGATCTTCATGATCACAGTTGTTCTTATCAACTTTTCTTCTCTCCTTCTTTTCTCTGAAACTAACATCAAACACACATTTCCTCCTTACATTCTCTAGTTTCTATCTTCACACTCCCTCCTTGCAATAAAAGCATGAAGACTATTTCCTTCGAATTATTTAACATCGTAACTTCTAGTTTCAATCTAACCAATGAAGTGCCCCTTAAATTGTCTCTCCTAGTCCTGCATTTAAAGACATCTATCTACAAATTTCAACTACAGAATGACGATCAAAATCTGGTAGGAGTATATTAAGTTTTCTGAGATACTTTTTACACAGGATAGTTGAATGAGAGTTCAAAAATTAGGGACACCAGACAAACAGAGCTAGTACATAGTCTGGTGCCCAGATATCCATTCTACCCATCATAGTATGGTACAAACTACAGACAAGCACAGGTAGTTAAGAGAAGAAACCTATATTTTTGAACCTGCTAGTAACTTCTTTGTTTTTGTAGTCTATTATCGCTTCTTATCAACAGTGAGTAGCACGAAGCACAGTTTGCCATACCCCCATCTTGATTCTGGGCTGCAACAGCAGGGAGAAATAACCTATTACTCATGCATACGAGAATTAAATAAATTTAACTACTGGTAAAAGAATGCTTCACCCCCGAAGTAAGCATAAGTAAAATTGAATAAAGTTGCATCAAAGTCAAAAGTGAAGAAAACTTTGATACAGCGTATCCACATAGTATTGGTGGGCAACTGTATAGACACGCTAACCGCGTTGATTTTGCTTCATAGGCTTTTTATATAAAAACACAGTGCAAGACTGCAGATATACATGCAGTCCTAAGTTATTCAGGCCTTTAAATTCTCTGAAACATGTAGATCCTAGTAGCAAGAAGTACTCATGCATCATTTTCACACAAATGGCAGGACAGGAGAAATAAATACAATGTAGTGATGAAGTCTACTGTAGAAGATAATTGTTAGGTCTTAAATACTAGCAGATGGGACGACAACAAAACTCTGTTCCCCTTTTTTTCAAAAATTACAAAGGGATAAACTAAAATTTGGCAACAGCTATATGAAGTTTTTAACCAACCAAATATAAACTTTTAAGTGACTCTGATACATTGCAGAAACTTTTTAGTAACTAGGGAAAAAGAAAACAGGAAGTTTGACAACTCACCAAGTGATATTTAGAGTTGCAATTTTATCCTCTCAGACCATTTGAAAATGTTGGAATAAACTCGATCACCTCCCAGGTCTTCCCCAGTAGCCCCAGCTGCTACCCGAATAACATCTTCAATTAATGCAAAATTTCCCATTATATCAACATGGGCACCACTTTGAGTACCCCTTCCCTCTAGAAGGTGTGCAGGAGGAGCATGATTGTACTCTCTAATGTATGTATGGATGCCAGAGGGATTAAATCGCGTTTTACCCCGCCAACCCTTGGCAAACATGAAACCTGCACTGAGGGTGGGAACAGTTTCATCCCCATCAGCCAAAAAGACTCCACCTTTTAGACAAGCACCCTCATTTCCTTCAGCCGAGGTATCAATCCGGAAAGGGATGTAGCAATCAGCTGTAGTACTATACTTGTAAACATATGCTCTTTCTGTAGGGATTCCAACTCCATACATCGAAAACATTTCCATGGATGGGGCATTTGGCAATCTGTAAAGGAACTATAAAAATGAGTGAATGCTGGTAAATAACAAAAGTTAACCAGTAAAACGTCACTGATGATCTAATAATCATGCATGCTTCACAGAAATGAAAACAAAAAAATTGACAATCTCAATTAAGATGAACGCGGGAAGCTGTGGAGTACTGGAAATTATACATAAAGCAATGAATTTTGATTTAACTGCAATTTAAAGTCTTACTTTGTTTCCAATGGATTTGACCAATATTTGTAATGTTCATACTTCGCATCATCCAGATCATCTGCAATTCCATGCGAAAAATGAGCACCACCTCGATTCATCATCTTCGGGGCAACAAACTGAAGCAAATCCAAAACTGATCCTGCAGTATAGACCTTAAAATCTGCAACAGCCCTGACACCTCCAACGCCCATTTCATGGTATTCAGTCCATACATCAGTACAGCTTGTATTTGGAAGATCAATGCCTTTGATAGCACCCTAAGGACCAAAGTTGATAAATTAAATCATGAAATTTATCTTTCCATAAAAGAAATATAAAAACAACAGATCATCACATGAATATCTTATGCCATGAGTTGAATGAACTTGTACAACCTAATGAAAAGATCATTTGGTACACTTCACCTACTGCCATCTTTATGATTGCTAAAATGAAGGTGCTAATTGAACAAGAATATTATACTAAATTATTTTAAAAGATAAATTACTTTTAATTCCCCTTTTATCTCAAGGGCAAATCATGCTCATAGATTTTGGATGAGAGTATTACCATAAAATCAACTCTCTCAATCTCTGACGCAGGCAAAGAAGTGGCATCCTTCCCAAATGAAACTATTCTTCCATAATGAGTCTTAGCCACACTACCCAGATTCTCAGTTTCACTTGGATTCCCTGTTACATTATTATCGTTCTTCAACGACTTAGTACAACAGTCATCACCTTCCTCCGGAGACCAGTCAGTGCCACCCCAAATAGTTTCCCCGCCCTTGGGAAGCATTGACATAGTTGAATCCCATGTACGAGTCATTCGCATTAAATGCTGCAAAGTTTGAAGACCAAATACATCCTTATCCAAAAAACCTGGTGCCATAGACCTACATAAATATAAGTTCTGCTCAATTAAGTACAGTGGACAGCAATTCAGAAGGATGTTAAACAATTAAAGATAACCCAATCTAAAAGACCTAGGAAAAAAGCAATATATTTTCTACATACATGTCAAGGAAAGGGAAAAAATGCTGCCAAATGAAAAACAAAAATGAAGGACTGATACAAATGAGCTTGAGATGCATGCAGCACATAAAATCAATTGATCCAACAGTGCACAGCCACACAACGTTAAGTGAATGCAATTGGCTTATAATGCTGATTTGTCCAATCCATTGTTGTTCAATTTTGCAATCCTGATTCATTTTTAAAAGTGTACGTGTGTCACTCTGACAGAGAGAAAGAAGCACGTAGAAGTTCCCGTGTCCTGCAAGCAACTAATCAGTTATGAAAGATACCTGGCGCCTGCAATATCCTTGGCTTCTGTAGAGAGTAATCCAGAGACTGCTTTAGGAACACCCAAAAACGGGCCACCAATATTCATCACCGCCTTTATATGCCGATCACACCACTCTGGTCCACCTCCACCACCCATTGGAAGTGGTGCTTCAACCCACTTCATAAAATGCAGGAAATACAGAACACCCATGGAATGAGGAATTACCACCACTTTTTTCCCACCACTAGTTGAAACCATCAACTCTATGTTACTTTTTATAGTGCTCAGAGTTTGGTCTCTGACCTGAAAGTTTACAAAAGCCATTTTAAGATCAGAAATGTTCTTATGAAGGGAACCATAGACCCGTAAACAACCAGCAATACATCACCAGAATAACATCTAGCAGATTTTACGGTCTTCTGCACTAAGCATATGTCTTAAAGTCTACAACTTTAGGTAATCAGTTATGAAAACAATCAGTACTGGACTACATTAAAATGCAGGCACTCATTCCATTTTTAGACAGGAAAACTAAAAAACATAGTAGCTAGCATAAATTCAAAGCACCTCAGTGTTCTGGAAAGATATCCGCCAATCATATGCAGCCATATACATATTCTTCTCCTCATATCCAATGCGCGCCAAGTTAGCTATCAACACCGCCCATACAAAATAGCCTGCTGCGAAGTAATCCGCAGCTACGAGTCCAGAAACCGGCCTAATCCTTATTCCGGGAGGATCCAACCCCGTCACATTATCCAGCGACATGTGCTCAACCCAGCACAATGGTCTGCATCAAGCAGACACATGGAGATTTAGAAAGCAACAAAACGACTAAACATCACCACTTTCAAACTCTCACATTTTTTCATAAAGCACCTTACTTTTTACTAGTGCAAAACTTTGTAATCAAGAAAAGTAACAGTTTACCAACAACCTGATCAAACATTAACTTCTCTTGCCATTTACAGCTAAAACACTACCAAATTGGTTTCCAAATATGATCAAACAATTCTACAAGATAGAGAAAACACCAAATTAATGGTATAGTAGGCCACCTTTTATATACATCACCAAATGTACCTCCCCAGAGCCTCTTTCTGAACAGCCCTTCAGCACACTGATGCCCTTCCCACATTTCCAGTCCACCGGTAACAATTCCAGGAACAAAAACCACCGGATGCTTCGCCGCGAGCCCCTCCTTGGCCAGCTTCACCCCAGGCGGGTCTGGCCACCGCCCCGTGATCGCCTCTGTAACATACTGCGGGAAAGACGCCGGCAATGCATTCAGTGAAAACAGTATAAACCACCACACCGAGCATATGAACCCCACCCACCAGCAACAGCTGTCCACACAGTTCCACCTCCGTTTCTGCCTCTTCTCCGATGATTTCGAAACCTTCAAGCTCTCGTCTCCATTTGTTGAATTGTTGATTGAATCACCGCCTTTATCATCTGCTGTTGCAGAGTTCGGGTTCGGGCTGTTCTGGGGCTTCCCGCCCTTTCTCCGCCGCGCTGTCATCTTCGAGAAATGTGCATAAACATGAATTTATACCCACAAAACACGCATTCAATGTGTGTTTTTCAGCATTAATGGAGCTCGGGAGCTGGCAATAAATGTCTGGACGAATTCAAAATTGTTGCAGGAGAGTTATTCAGGCTTGTCTCCACGTACCAAGCATAGTACGTATCGACGAGCACCGAAGCTCTTGCAGAAAATTCCAATGGCGGATTCAGAGCCCTGGGATTCTGAAGGGTGATTTTGCGAATGGAATCTCAGAGCGGTGGCGGAATTTTATGGGCGATCGGTGAGAGGAATGGGTGACGGTGGTGGTGGCGGTATGGGCAGAGAGAGGTTTGGTTTTGTGGTGTTTCTCGAGATTCAGAAAAGTTGGAGGGTCCAGCTGTAATTGTTTGAACTTTTGTGATCGTAGAAAAGTTTGCGAGAAATTTCTGATGAAAGGAAAGGTCAACCTAAAATTAGTAAAGAATGAACAAACTTTGGGTAAAAAGTTAAAATTACTACATTTCCTTTCCTAATCTGTTGAGAATTTATCAACGTCATTAGTTAAACTGGATCCCTTTTTCTATGTTTAGGCATCACCGGAAGGCAACTGATGATAGAATCAGCATGGGAAGAATTTGATTAAACTGAATTAAGTTAGTCCAACTGAAAGAAAATAAGTTAAGTTTCATCCCAAATTAATTTTCACACGTTCACTAATAATTCGACAGAAATCATTTCATACCAATTTGGTTCATTTCACTCATTTTATATTTAGAAATATGAACAGGAAAGGCTAGCAATCCATCATATATAGAAGGTTTTAGTTTATTTACTTTCAATGGCAGAATGGTACATATGAAAATTCCTTATTTTCCATCAAAGAGAATCCCATCTATCATAGTTTAAATTTGATCTATCAAAAACCCATAAAATCATTAAAATCATTTTGGGATGCAATTATTGATTAGATTGAGTCTAACTATGTGGTTCTTGTTCATTAACAGCAAGCAAAACTATGATCCATGATAACAGAAGTTCTTGCTCACTTTTAAATATGTCTATCAAACAATCCATGATAACACAAACAACTTCCCCTCTCTGGCTAAACTATGGATGTTGTGTTGTATAATTTGTTGGACTCTGTAAAAATCTAGAAACAGATTGATCTTTAAAGAAAGGAAACCATCAAAACCTCTTTTTCTCAGAGAAACCAGAGAACTGATGCATCTATACCTAGCTGCCAAACCTATTTGTGTGACTCAATCCATTGATAGAGAGATAGCATCAACGGCATATATAGCTTACACATACAAGCCTCCTAGACCTAAGCTGAGGATTGTATACTAGGAAAAGGCTGAAATGGGATTCAAAGTGAATGTAGATGCAGCTTGGACCAATTCTGAGTGTGGTATAAGAATCATTCTTAGGAATGCTACAGGAGACATGATCAGGCGTATTTTATGCATCTAATTATATGATTTTATATATCTCTTTTGCCATTTGATGTGCACGAAGGTGTTTTTGGTGCAGGAATTATAAGAAAAATGGTGAAATACAATCAAATGGAGAAGTGCTGAAAAAGATGCAAAATCAAGCACTTGGAGCCATGGAGAGGAGCTAGACACTACACTCTTTTTTCCGAAAGATTTTTTTAATGAGGTGGTGTGCTCCAACGGATAATGGATCATCAATTTCATTATTCCGGGAAGAAGAAGACGCCTGCGAGTTGAAGATGTAATTCTACTACTGGTTTTTTCTACGGGCGGCTAAGTTGTGCTTCGACATGTCGATCACTAATCAGCTATACGTTCTTGAAGATATCAGTATTGGGCTAAATTGTTGCAGTCGCGGTCTTAATAAATTGGGCTTAATTGGGCTACATAGAGAAGACAATGAAGATTTATTTGAAGGGCCATTTATATTATAATATATTAATTTATTAGTCCAATTCCTTGTAATATTCGGATTAGGGTTTCGTTTACCCTAAAACCTATATATACTTAGACATTATATTATTTTGGGGGTTCCGGAGTTTGGAGGCCATCCGTAGGATCTGGAGCCAGCCAACACATATGTTTTTCATCATTGATCAAGACTAAGTTTTCCTTTACTTTTCTTTATAATTAGTTTCATGTTTAATTATTTGTTTGTTTTTCATATGTTTAGTAGCTAGGTTTGTTTCCGGTAAGGGTTTTGAAGCATTAACTATGATTCATATGTGAGGCCTAAATGTGCTTGATAATTATGTTGTGTGGATTCCTTGTTATTCTCCGTGTATCCTGTTTATTTCTGAATTGTTTGAGATCTGATCAGTCTTCTGTTATTTGGAATAGTGCCAATTGAGTTCCTCTATTTATCTGTATCTAGGGGGTAGATTCAATTAGTGGCGAAACTATACGCCAATAGTTGGGAATACAGGGTAGATAATTTGTGACAGTTGTTCTGATTATAAATTATCTGAATAGGGTTTCTTTGGTGCTTAATGTTGTTGAGGTATTAAATCTAGGTAGGCTATTCCGGTTAGGTTGTATCTTGATTAGAGAAATAGTCAGTTTAGCTATTCTTGCCGGCTATCGACAAAGTAAGAAGAAATTGGATTGGGTGTGCTATTCTCGAAGGTCTATAACTGATTGGTTTATACAACTTAATAAATTACTGAGCCAGTGATCGAATGAATTGTTAATGTGGATTTACCCGTAACCGGATTGCATTGTTTGAGTGTCTTCGTGTTCTTTGCATCGTTTATTTTAATTGTTATTTGCATTCTTAGTTTAGTGTAATTTAGTTCTTAGATAGTTAAAACAAACTATTTCAAATATAAAGGTGGTTTCTAACCAAAAGCTGCATATTTAGAATTAAGAATCTTACTGCACTGTTTCTCGTGGGATCGACCCTGCTTACTCTATACTTGAATTTAAACCTAATTTTTTGCAGGTTTATTTGGTAGAAAAACGACCTATCAAGACAGCATTGGTGTAAAATCCTTCTATAGATCAGCCTCCTCCCCTGCAGAGATCAGAGCAATTATAAGAAGTTATGAATTTGGTTTCTGCTATGGCCAAAAAACTTCATCATTGATTCAGATTCTCTAACTGGCATCTCCATAATCAAAAACTCTATTACAACCCACTGGAAGTTGCACCAATTATGTGATGAGGATAATAGGCTTGTCAGATGCAACATCATTCATACACTCAAGCAGGCAACTTACCAGCAGATTTTCTTGCAAAGATGGCATTGAAAGACAAACTTTTCTCCATTTACAACTGGCACCAAATCCACTTTGAAGTGAAAGCATTACTGTTTCTGGACAAGGCACATGTTCCCTCCATCAGAACTCAGGCCAACTCCCATGACTAGCTCCAATTTTAATACTACCTGTCATTGCAACTCTTTTTTTTATTATTATAGACAGTCTCTACACTTGGTACCGTTTAGAGTTTTTCTTACAATTCTCTTATAGGTTCTGGGTATAGAGACCCTATACTATTTTATCAGCATACCTTAACTTAGCTATCCCTATTACTTATTTTGAAAGCATTGATGTGCTTTAAGGACTTGTGTCCTCCCTCACTATATCTATTTTGAGTGTTGCACATTTTGGTCATCTTTTTGCCCTTATTCTTGGTTTGGGGAGTCTATAAATTTCCCTCCACCGTATGATTGTGTAACCTTAAAAAAATATCAGCAAGCAAAAGGCAATTGTGCATGTTTCTTAGACTTCATGTTTCATTCGTCTTCTGCTTCTTTGTTTTATTCTTCGAATTATAGATAGTTCATGTGTTTTAAAAAAAAGCATAAGAACATTTGAAGATTTACAAAAAAAAAAAAAAAAAACAAAATAGAAGCTGAGAAGCAATTATATATATATATATATAGGGGAGGGGTTCCATTCACTCTCTTATTTTCACTCAAATTTTTACTCAAAATCTATACCATTAAACTACTTTCAATCCAATGGCTCATTTATTTCCCCCTTTTCACTCTCTTTAGCTAATTTGTTTCATATTTTTCTCACCTTCTATATTTTCTCCCATTTACTTAATTACATTTAATTTCCTCTTCACATCCAGTAATAATAATAAAAGGTATCCCTTGCCAATATTCTCCATCTGCTACAGACAATATCCAATTTTAACCTGGGTATTTTTTTTAATTGATTTATAAATTATGGTACTCATTTAAAAAGCACCTTTCCGGAACTAAACCCGTAAATCATAACAATGAGCTCTAATTCTAACAGATCAAATGGCAATTGGTATCTTTTGTAGGAATACGAATTATTTATTTGACATGTCTAAATAAAATATATTTAGAGTTTTGAAAAGGTGTATTAGTCTTTAAGTTAAAGAAATCAAATCGAAGGTGTTCAGTATAATTCTTTTCGAAATTAATAGTTAATAGTCCAGTAGCATATTCCTCAAAAAAGAAGTCCACCAGATGGTACATCATAAAAGAGGGAAGTTATATAAAAGAGGGAAATTAGCCAATAATAAAATCAAAAAATTTGAATTAATTTCAAGAAGTGTCATCACGTTAGATTTATAAATATAATATATGGAAAAGAGAGTTGGAAAAGAGGGATTTTTGGTAGAGATGAAAGAAAAATATAGACGGATGAAAATATATTTATAAAGATAGAGATTGAAAAGGGAATAATAAATAGAATAAGAGAAAATATATAAACAGATAGAGGAAAGGGAGAAATAAATGAACCATTGGATTGAAAGTAGTTCAATGGTCTAGATTTTGAGTGAATACTTGAGTGAAAATATATGGGAGAGGAACCATTCACTCTCTTATTTTCATTCAGAGAAAATGACAGAAAAGGTGCCCACTTTATAAGGAAATGTCAGATTTCATTCCCACTTTTATGAGTTGTACCCGAATCGTTCCCAACTTTGCATCAAATGTATTATTTTTGTTCCTTCACCTCCAAATCACCGGTAAATCTCTCGGTCAACGATTAAAGTGGTACAAAATTATAAGTATTTCTTAAAGATATTATTTTACAAATAATTAAAAAGGACATGCAAATAATTAAAAATGGGATCCTTTACAAATAATAAAAAAGATTTGACTTGTAAATAACATAAACACGGTAGAAGGGTTGCCAAATGACCGATAACTCTTGATCGGAGACCGAATCGGAGAAGAAAACTTTACAGAAAGCATCAAATCAAAACCCATATATAGCTATTTGCTAAATGGGGTTTTCTTCAAAGATTAATTATTGGAGGAGTCATTCTATTTTTCTCAAAGGTATTTTTGTCAGCCAATTCTATTATCACTCGATTTCTTTGAAAAAGGTGGGTTAACGAATTAAAAATGATGTTTTTGTGTTTTAGTTGTAATTATTCATGAATCCCAACACATCGGCAGTTGAGTCTGAGTTTCGGGATGATTTGAGAGATTTCCAGAACATGAAAGTTGGTGAAGGAATTTCTGAATTTCGTAAGTTTACTGTAATTCCGGAGTTTATATAATATAATAAGTTTTCTAATTTTTTCCTAAGTTTTAGTTGTCAAAAGTTGACACACGTGAATTTGATATATTATACCGTTTTTTTGCTATATTTTGAAGCATGTAAATTAGTTTATCGTATTTCAAGCAAAATTTTCTTTTGTGTTTCTTTAAATATATTTATATAAATATTTGTAAAACACTATCTTAGAAATACTATTATTAAATTATGACACTTTAACCGTTGATCAAAGTGTTGACCGGGTCATCAAGTGACAGAGGAACTAAAATGGTGCATTTAATTGAAAGTTGGGAACGATTTGGGTACAACTCAAAAAAGTGGGAACGAAATCTGACATTTCCATATAAAGTGGGCACCATTTCTATCATTTTCTCTTTTCACTCATTTTCTTACTCAAAATCATGACCATTCTCTTCCATCTAATCTGACGGTCTTAATTAATTACCTTTTCTAATTTTGTTTGGTGATTATTTTTCCTTTTCTAATCCTCTCTTTCTCCCCCAGTTATATTTTCCTATTTCTATTTTTCTTTCTCACCGCCTCCTTAACTTTCTAATTGCCAGGGATTGACTCTGCATCCTGTAATAAAAGATGCATCTGCATCTTTGTTCTACTTTAATCGAACCAGTAAATCATTAGAATAATATATATAATTTCCGATTAGAGCACACATTTATCCGGCAACACATTCATAATTTTATAGTTCAAAATCATAATACAAGATAATTGTGTAAACTCTAAGGTTCTCTGTCGGCTCTTGAATTGGTGTAGGCATCATCATGAAAACAAGAAAAAGGTAACAAAAAAATAAATTTTCGCTGGATTCGTCAGTGAAAAAGGTCTGGACAAGTGAGAGAAGAAATAGAAGAAGAGAAAAAGGGAAGGGGAAAATATCTGATTTGGAAGAAAAAAGGTGTAAAAGGAAAGAGTGTCAATTAATCATTAAAAGAAAATTAGAAAAAAAGTGATTTAATTAAGACCGTTAGATTAGATGGAAGGGAATGGTCATGATTTTGAGTAAAATAATGAGTAAAAATAAGTGAGTGATTTGAACCCCTCCCTATATATATATATATATATATATAGACACACACATGTGTATTGAACAAAAGAACAATGATTATATATCACTTGGACTTGAATGTTGTAATCAACACATTATTCAAATATACATGTATGGTTGCATACTTGCACGTATTGAGTAAAGACGTGCATCAATATATATACTGAGAAAAGTACTGAGAAGAGTATATTAGAAATTATTTCAAACTTTGAGAAGGTCCGTTCATTTAAAAAGTAAAACAGAATATAATAAACTAATTTCGTGCAAAATATGTGCATAGGTAAATTAGTATTTATCTCTTGAGATATGGGATACTTTTTCAAACCTTTAAAATCATTGATGATCAAATCATATATGTTACTACATATGGTAAAATTTTTCAATCCGAATTCAGTAACTTAATCTGAATTTTGGTAAAAGAAATTCGACTAGATTTCTGTTAAGTTTGCCATATATAAACTACACAAGTGTTTGTAGGTTTCCTCATCAAAGAAAACAATGCCTAGAGGAAAGGTAAGGCGCGTGACATTTTCCAATAGTTATGGTATTTGATGGTTCACTAAATCCTTATTTGCTTTTTGTTGAAAACAATCCAATTTGTTGTTTGCTGTTTTTGCATTTGAAAATTTTCTTTATCGAATTTATAAAAATTGATTTCAATTATTATAGGCACATTTCGCGTGTACTTAGTTCCTCTAATTTTGTCATTATGTGGCACGTATAAAGCACTTATTAATTAAAATTTGCATAATATCTACGTGCGGTTTGAATAATTTTTGTAGTACATCATTCGTGCATTAATATAAAATATCAAATTTACATATGCTATATATCCATTCTAAAATAAAAATTGCATAATATATAGCATTCATTAACTAAAACATGAATTGGAGGGGACAAAAACATAATCTCGACAAGAACATGATCTCAATATGCACAAGATTATGAAATTTATTCTCAACACCGTCGCTTACTCAACAACATTATTACAATTTGCACCTTTCTTTCTGACTAGTATTTGTGTTAAACTCAGGTGTTAATTTTTTGGAAAATTGATATATACCAAGCCTTCATTTTTCGAATGAATACGACAACGGTGATAAACTTAAACTATTTATGTTTAAAGTAGCTAGCTAGATATACACACCGTATAAACATGAGATTTCGAGTTAAGAACCAATAACTCATGGAATAATCTGAAAATATTTTTTCAAATTGAGATCAGTCTAAATTCGGCTACAAAATATTTTTTCAATTTAGTGATTAACTTATTTGGCTGATTTGTGAGCTCGAACATATTCAATTATAATCAGGATTTAACATTCCAAAACTAGGAGCCAATTTAGAGCTGTATAAATAGCACTTCTAGGAGAATAGGTTGATCATCCCATTCGAGTTCTTTACTCTTCTCTCTAAAGGTTTAAGCACAAAAATTTTCTTCTCCTCGTTCTATCACTCAACTTGACCTAAGTTCCAAACTATGTTCGTGATAGATGTTTACACGGTGTGTGTGCTAGTACATGGCTTAATTTCGATCCGCGTCTTTGGTGGTGCTAGTACATGGCTTGATTTCGGTCCGTCTTTGGTGGTTCAATCTTCGGTCCGTCTCTGCATAGATGCCTAGAGTGATGACTAGTTGATCCAATCACGATCAAGATCGGAACATTTAAAATTTTTAGGTGATCATATGATCGATTTCAATCGAACCGATCAAAATAATTCAAATGATCGTGATCGGATCGTTTAAAATTTACAAAGATTCGTGATCGGTTTGTTATAGATAAACTATCAATCATCAATGATCAATAGCGATCGGTTCGATCAACAATTGATAATGATCGCTATGGATCATTTGATCATAGTTTAGGATTAAAAAATTACAACTAAAATTTCCCAAAATTTATTACTCATTACCTGATATTCCTATCACCTTATCAATCAATCTCAATCACTTTATAGGTCGATCATGTTATCGATCTGTTCGCGATCATGATCGACTCATTTATTAAATGAACACTCTCAATCTTTTTAACAAACACTCGTGATCATTCTCACTTCTAGAGATGCCCAAAAGGAGTCCCAATATGGTAAACGTTTAAGCCATTCATGTTCCTTATACAAATGCATGGAGAAAATTTGAGAAAGTGAAAATACCCTCAAGAGTGTATGCAACAATTTATAGATCTTTGAAATGCCCAAATGTTAAAATAATTGCACCAAATAATAAGTATTCTGAGTGATCTTATATCTTCCCTAAATCCCCTACTCCTCTCTGCATCTCCTTTTCCCCTCTACCTTGCAAACCCAGCAGAGACCTATAAACTACACCTTATATGAAGGTACATTTTTTTTTACGAAAGTTGTTTAAACCCAAATCCTGATTTCATAATTCTAAAACCCATTCTTTTACCGAAAGAAATTTGGCAAAGTTTTGAATTTTTCTAAGACAATCAAGTTTTCATCTAAAACACTCAATGCAAAGTCTACCTTAAATTAAACGAGTAACTTAAAATGGAAAAAGAACTTGTAATTATCATCATTACACAATTGTTATATGAAAAAAGTATAATCCAATTGATAATTTGGGTTACATGTATTGACAAATTCCAAAATATTGATAAAAATATCGGTTGCTTACAATGTAAAATTATGTCATATAATAATATGATTACTCGTATACTCAAATTTATAGTCAAGAGTAAATGAATCTTTTCTTATTCTAAATGATCTCAAAGTGAAAATCGAACACCTTAACTTGGGACATGCGAGAGTCCCCTATGGTAGCAAGAGTTTTGAAGATTTTTGAAGGAGAGTTTTGGTTTTTTTGCTAAAATTTTGGTGTTTGGTGGAAAAAGTATCATCAAATTGTTTGATCCAAAACTTTCAGTTACAAAACGCTTGAAAAAGCTGTGTTTCCAACTTAGCTCAACAATTCATGATTACAATTTCCTTTTTATCATTTACTCTCAACTGTCATGCTTACGAATTCTTTCAAACATTTTTTCCAAATAAGAGAACGCAAAATTTAATATTCAAAGATGTTCAATAAATATTTCAAGTACAAACAACAAAATACTAGTAAGGAAATACACTATTATATATTATTCATGCGTTTCAAATAAAAAATGCTCAATATTTGAAGATTTCAAAAAACACTAAATAGAAGCAGAGAAAGAAAACAATATATATTTATATATACATATATAATGTTTTTTGAACAACAGAACAATGATTATACATCACTTGGACTTGAATGTTGTAATTAACTTATTCAAATGCATGTATGGTTGAATACTTACACGTGCACGTATTAGAGAAGCCCTTGCTGCAGAATGATATAAATTACATGCTCACTCGTATTTATCAACTTTGAGATCAAAGTTGATTTTAATCACGCTCATCAGTTGGATATTGTAAATTACCTGCTCCAGCATTAGCATTCAACTAAGGCTCCTCAAGGCCTAGGCCGAAATTCACTTTAATATAACTTCATAACATTAATTATAAGTGTAAAGTCCATACTTTTAAGTTGGCATTTTTGTGAAATATGGAAGCATGTTTTAACATGCTCAGGAAACTTATTTATGGATCTTGAATCTTTGTATCGATCGGATCACATGGTTATGGAAGAACGATTTATTTTCGGTTATTGAAGATTAAATACAGAAGATTCCAAATCATCTATTCTCGTCCAATTCAATTATGGAAGATTAAATATTGCCTACGAAATTATTATGGAAGAATTAGTTAGGCATAGCTTTATAATTGGAAAGAAATCTAGTCTATTCCTTTTTCTATATTGTAATTGGAAATTGTAATATTCAGTTATAGAAAGAATAGATTAGGGTTGTACGTTATTGAAGGTACAACATACACTATAAAAGAAGAACGAAGGCTGCGAATTCAACCACGGATTTAGAGATTAAAAAATCCTGTCAAGGATACTTTCGAGTGGAGCAGTCGCAGTTCAGCAATCAACCGCAACGGGATCTTGTTCACCGGCAAGTCTAGAACCACGGCCATAATATCCTCGGGAGAGGTAGTCATCAGAAAGTTGGGTGAGGAGCTCGACCTTGTCAAGTGAGGAGTTTGACGTTGACCGGCAAGTGAGGGGTGCTCACAAGTTCACTACTAGAGGTAATCATAGATAGGTAGAAGTGAGGAGTTTTGTACACTATATTGATTATCTAGTGAACGGTTTTTAGACTGGGCAAGGCCTCACAGATGTAGGTGTTTTCATCACCGAACTGCGTAAACAATTATGTGTGTTTCTGTCTTTAATTTTACCATGTTTAAACATACTGCCACCATATTTAAACATGCTCGTCACAGTTAAGTAACCACAGAATTAGATGTAAAATAACAGTAGATCTATTGATAGTTATTTCAATTGGTATCAAAGCAAGGTCACTACAATCCCTCTTACAAGGGTAGTGAGATCGGAGCTATCATTATGTCTACTCAAGAGAAGCTCGGCACATCAACAGCGAGACCACCGCTACTGGATGGAACGAATTATGCTTACAGGAAGGCAAAGATGATGGTGTTTATACACGGTCTGGATGATAATGCATGGTATTGGATAGAAAATACCTGGACTTCACCACTGTCTGAAGCTAAAACTGGAACAAGCGAGAGATCGGTGAAGCCTTTAGTAGAATGGAGCACGACTGAGAAGGCTAACAAGAAAATCAACAACAAGGTGCTATATGCTATCTACTCTGCTGTAGATCAAAACCAATTTCGACTAATCTCTACATGTACTTCGGCAAAAGCAGCATGGGACAAACTTCAGACTCACTATGAAGGAGATGCTAAGATGAAGAGACTGAAGCTTCAAACTCTAACTACCACATTTGAGACCATTGTGATGGATGAACATGAAACCATTGGTGACTATAACATTCGGATCAGTGATCTAGCTCACACAGCAGAACAATTGGGACAACCATTGACTGATTTCCAACTGGTTCAGAAAGTTTTGAGATCCCTTCTGAACGATTTAACAACAAGGTAACAACCATGGAAGATGCATTTGACACTTCAACGATGACTCTTGATGAAGTTATGGGATCACTTGGTGCATTTGAGATGAGGCAGCAAGCTATAAAGAGACAATCTAACTTGGCCTTCAAGGCAGGAATGAAGAAAGAGCAATCTGGTGCTAGAGCAGCTGACCAAAGTGAACATGAAGATTTTGACCAGCTAAGTGAAGAAGAAGTTGTAAATATCTCGAGAAATTTTGCTAGGATGTTGAAGAGAACTGGTCCAAACAGAAGCGATACTAGAGGACAAAATCAAGCACTTATAAGTAGGGGAAATTCAGGTCAAGATGAGTCTAAATCACTCACAAAACCATTCAAGCATGCTGGAAAGGTACAATGTAGAGAATGTGAAGGTTTTGGTCACTTCAGTCGCAATGTCCTAGTGCCTCTCCCAAGGAAAAAGGGAAATCATATGAAGCTACCTGGAGTGATGATGAGGAGGAACATGTCAACAATCATGTGTCGTTTGGGGCAACACTGATCGAAGACTCGGAGCATGCATGTTTTAACATGCCTACTGACTCAGCATGTTTAAACATGCCGTCTGAAATCATTACTGAAGCAGAAGGGGAACCAGACATGGAGGATGTAACTAAAACTGATCATGGAGATGATATCTATGAATCATATAATAAGCTATACAGAATGTGGATCATGGCAATGGAATCAATCAAGAAATTGAAAGCTGAGAAGGTCATTCTGAAAGATGAAAGGGACGAGATCAAGATCATGAATGACAGCTTGGAATTAAGTGTGAGGAAAACACAAGATGATTTACTGAGTATGACCAAGAGGACATAAGATGAAAGGAACGATTAAACGACTCAACAAAGGAACTGCTGTCTTGGATGATCTGTTTGAAATGGGAAGAGCATCGGGGGACAGACAAGGTCTAGGATATGTGAACCAGGCCATACCCAAATATGGACTTCAGTATGTGAGTACTTCTGCTCATGTAAATCAAGGGTTGAAGCCTATGCAAGGATTCAGAAGACAAACACATCAGATATTCAAGAAGAAGAGACCAGCCATTAAGTGCAACTATTGCATGTTTCAAGGGCATTCAGAGAATCAGTGTTTCAGACTTCTAAGGAATATCATGCGTGGAAAGGATTTCAAGACATGTTATAACATGAGTCCGTCACTTCAAGCAAATCTGATCAGGAAGGTATGGGTGCCAAAATCTAAACTTTGTTATGTTGTTCATACATGTTTTAGTGCTTATGCTAGAGATACGTGGTACTTTGATAGTGGATGCTCTAGGCATATGACTGGGTCTCGAGATTTGATTAATAATGTGGTACCTTGGACTGGAACTGTAAGGTTTGGTGATGGAAAGATATGCAGTGTTATTGGAAAAGGTGAATTGCAGATAAAAGGATTTCCTGTATTCCATGATGTTTTGCTTGTAGATGGATTAGAGGCAAACTTGTTAAGTATTAGTCATCTCTGTGATAGCAAGCTGATTGTTCTATTCGATGATAAAACATGCACTGTTAAGAAAGGTGAGAAAGCTATTCTGGTTGGAACTAAATCTTCAGACAATTGCTATGTGTTTGATCAAAACATAAGCTGCCTCAAGGAGAACATTGGAGAGATGGACGTCATGGAAGATGAGGATGATTAACAACTGGAGAATGGATCTCGTACTACTAGCTCACCTATTTCTGATGGAACTACATCTTCACCAGATCATGTTATAACATCCCCTTCGATAGACCATGTTATAACATGCCCTCAAGACAGTGCTGAGACTGAAGCTATTGAACCGAGGAATTACAAAGAGACGTTAGAAGATGAGTATTGGATTTCAGCTATGCAAGAAGAGCTTCCGAATCATGTTTGCAAATTGAAGAAAGCTCGGTATGGATTGATACAGGCTCCACGTGCTAGGTATGACCAACTCACCCAGTTTCTATTGAAGAAAAGTTATCATCAAGGGGGAGTAGATTGCACGATGTACATGTTTAAACATGATAGTCATAAACTGCTGGCTCAAATCTATGTAGATGACATAATGTTTGGGTCAACGTCTCAGACGCTTTTTGATGATTTTGTATCTATGGTTGAGAGTGAGTTTGAGATAAGTACGGTTGGAGAGCTTACATACTTCTTGGGTCTTCAAGTCAAGCAGAAGAAGGAGGTTCTACTCAAGCATGTTCCTACAGCTGAACAATTTGCTGATATCTTCACAAAGCCATTAGATGCTGCCACATTTGAGCTGTTGAGACAACACCTTGGTGTTTTTCGGATTTGAGGTACCATGACATAACCTCTATGTTGTTGTTGTAGATTTTTTTCTTGTATTAGTGCTTTTATTCATTTATAAAAAAAAATAGAAAAGCGAAAGAAAAAGGATGTTGAGATATAGCATGTTATAACATGCTGTCTGGATGAGTATGAGAAACTGTTGAAAATTTTCTGGGCCTTGGTGCGAGTTTATGGAGTTGAATAACCTGTTGGCTAGTGTGAAATTTCTTGAAGATGATACGGGGGCAGTTGTGTGATATTGTATATTTGCAGAATGAGAGGGAAAAAGGGTTTTCTTATTCTACTTTTGGTTTTATCATTCTCTACTTGGGTTCTGTTCTTCGTCTCTCTCACCGAACTCATAAATACCAAGATTTCATCTGCTCATGGAGTTCTAGGGTTTTGGTTCTTCACGATCTACATGATTTTGGCTGCCAAGTTTGGATCTTTATTGATGTATTGAGCGCACAACATTTAACTGAACCTGCAGAGTGTCTCCAACAAATTGAGCTACATGCACAAGGTATTCTTTACATATCTTTGCTAAAATCAGTGTTGTTTTATATATATATTTTGAAGGTTGCAAGTAGCCATTGAATCTAGGGTTTTGATTGGATTGAGATTTGTTGGAGTTTTGGTAAATCTACTGAGTGTGTGTTTAAACTTGAGATGGCTAGCTCAAATTCTACCGGCTCTGATTTAGGGGGAGTTATTGGTGATGATTTAACTGCTGTGACTGGGTTGTTAGCCTTAGGCAGTGGTCAGAGATTGGATTTGACAATTGAGAAGCCCCAATCTAAGTTGAAATTCCCCAAAGCCTTTCATAAGTTGGAGAAGCCCATGCTACTGTGTCAAGTCTTGACTCCAATATTTCTTTTGGAGTTTTGTTTCCCTCTTTGGGCAAGAAGAAACAGAGGAAGAAGAGTAGGAGATATGCAGCTACTGAAGAAGATGAATTTGATGAAGTACAAGGTCCAGCTGTGAGGTCTAAATTGAGAACTGACGATGATAATTCTCTACTGAGAGTTAGATTTTTCTGAGAAATTTTATAAATAAGGAGGTTTATCATGCTTTGTGGCCAAATAAGTTGCAAGTGGAAAGTAGAATGACAGAGAAGTTTGTATATGCTGTTGTAAGATTTTTGAAGGATACTGGATTATTTGGTGCAGCAAGCTCTTATGTTAGTTCTAACAAGACAGCCAACCCGACGAAAGCTTTTAACTGGAGTTGAACATGTTATAACATGGTGTTATATTTGTTTCGGAAGCTACTGGAGTTGCACATATTATGACATGGTGTTTTATTTGCTTCAGATGCCACTTTGGCATGTTTTGACCCCAAGGGGGAGATATTTTGATGACTTTTGATCCATTTGAATTTTATTTATTCTGGATAATTGTAATAACTTTTCCTGAGATATAGTTTTGGATTTCTTGGTATTCGGATTACCCTTACTATGTGATTTGAAGTTCTTTTGAAATGTTTGGTGTTCTGATATTAAGGGGGAGTTGATTGACTCAATATTCGTACAACATCAAAATGAAGATGGGTTCACAAAATGCCAAAGGGAGAGATTGTAAAGTCCATACTTTTAAGTTGGCATTTTTGTGAAATATGGAAGCATGTTTTAACATGCTCAGGAAAGTTATTTATGGATCTTGAATCTTTGTATCGATCGGATTACATGGTTATGGAAGAACGATTTATTTTCGGTTATTGAAGATTAAATACAGAAGATTCCAAGTCATCTATTCGCGTCTAATTCAATTATGGAAGATTAAATATTTCCTACGGAATTATTATGGAAGAATTAGTTAGGCATAGCTTTATAATTGGAAAGAGATCTAGTCTATTCCTTTTTCTATATTGTAATTGGAAATTGTAATATTCAGTTATAGAAAGAATAGATTAGGGTTGTACGTTATTGAAGGTACAACATACACTATAAAAGAAGAACGAAGGCTGCGAATTCAACCACGGATTTAGAGATTAAAAAATCCTGTCAAGGATACTTTCGAGTGGAGCAGTCGCAGTTCAGCAATCAACCGCAACAGGATCTTGTTCACCGGCAAGTCTAAAACCACGGACATAATATCCTAGGGAGAGGTAGTCATCAGAAAGTTGGGTGAGGAGCTCGACCTTGTCAAGTGAGGAGTTTGACGTTGACTGGCAAGTGAGGGGTGCTCACAAGTTCACTACTAGAGTTAATCATAGATAGGTAGAAGTGAGGAGTTTTGTACACTATATTGATTATCTAGTGAACGGTTTTTAGACTGGGCAAGGCCTCGCAGATGTAGGTGTTTTCATCACCGAACTGTGTAAACAATTCTGTGTGTTTCTGTCTTTAATTTTACCATGTCTAAACATACTGCCACCATGTTTAAACATGCTCGTCACAGTTAAGTAACCACAGAATTAGACGTAAAATAACAGTAGATCTATTGATAGTTATTTCAATAAGTTTGATCATACATTAACGTTGTGACATTCTTTAAAACTAGCATCATGATTAAGGCGCTATCAATCTCTCAAACTCGCTTATCATGTGTTCCAATGTTGCGGGATCTTAGGGAATCTCCACATTAGAACTTAGCTGCCTTTCGGCTTCGATCGGCTACAGCTTGTGCATTTATCACATTTGAATAGGCCTGGAGGAGAGGACCCATGAACTCGAGGTCATCTCGAGAAAATAAATTCTGGAATGCTGATTGTGCCGCAGTGATTATGGGTACACGAGAATTTTGACTATGAAAATTCTCAATCTGACGAACATTTCGTCCATCTTTCTCTGGCGATTGCTGGAATGGTTTTTGCTACGGGAATCAATCTGTTTTTTGTTGCTTTGGTTCTATCATATTGATCACTATTTATAAGCGTACAAAGATTAGGTTGGACAATTAACTTTTGAGATTTTGTGATTTAGGAAATCAGATTTTATTAAAATTCATTCATTGTAAGAATAAAATTTTAAAAAATGGTTCAAATTTCCCCATCATATTATAAAAATTTATATGCACGTTATTTAATTTGGTTTTCAATTATAAAGATGATGAAAATATTTCCTCTCAAAAACTATCATTAAATTCTACCAAACATAACATAAGTAATATATCTTTCTTTGGTCAAGGTATTATTAGAGTATAATATTATTAAGTTGTTACGAAACCAAAAATGTTCATAATGCCATAATTAAATTGATTACATACTTTTCAGTACTAATAATCTACAGTCATTTTTCATTTTTCTTTATTTTCTTTGTTTCATTTTATACCTCTCACCTCTTTAATCTCCTCTGGTCACAATCTTCCTAACCGTTTCCTCACCAACCATATGTATAATGACATTAATGCCTGAAACGGTGAGGAGGAAACGGTTGCCAGATGATACGCGACTATGAGAGTTTGATATCGCCTTAAATCGTTATGCTAGTTTGAACAGATATTGCAATATTGTTGAGAATGTATGATCAAACTTATTATTGTTATGAAGACTAAACTGAATCTCATTCCATAATTGTTGAACTAAGTTAACAAAGTTAATTAGGATTATGGGGTGAATTCCATATATGAACATAAATTACACTTTTCAGGGTATATTCATCTAAATTACACTTTGAGAAGGTCTGTTCATTTAAAAAGTAATATAAAATATGATAAACTAATATCGTGTAATGTTTGTGGCACATATAAAGCACTTATAAATTAAAATTAAACGATGTTTGCACGCGGTTTGAATAATTTTGTAGTACATCATCCGTGCATTAATATAAAATATCAAATTTATTTGGTTAAAAAATTCACTAATAAAATAGAGTGGTGATACATGCAGTTTCGTGTTTACTAGTGAAGGTCCGAAAAATATAATATTTTGAGTGCACTAGCACAATTCAGGAGCCACATATTGTGTTTTTTCAGACCTGCATTAGTAAACAGGACCTGCATGTATAATTACTGATAAACTATTCAGTAGTTTTAAGGAGCATGGGCTTGTAAACGAATTTCCTCCCCACGTGTAAGTAGATGAATATATAATATATTATACAAGACGTTATGGATGATCATCTTATAAAAGGAGAGAGTTTGTAAAACCTAGGTGTTTCAAACGGGCGGGTTTGGGCGGACTTGGGTTGGGTTAGAATGGGTTGGGTATAAATAGACAAATACACATTTATGGCCATTAGATTAATGGGTTTAAATGAGTTGGGTTTACATGGATATGGTATTTTCATTGGGTACCATTATGCCCAAATATTAACAACATAGTACTGATTTTATATTTACTAAAATTTAAAGCGTAATAAGGTCTCATGTGTAAATACAATTCATTTTCTCTTATTTAATTTAATTGATATTTTTCCTAATTTGTACCATTTTCAAAACAAGGGTTTTGAGTTTTTAGGGTAATTTAGGTACCAAAGAGATGGTTTAATGGTACCCAGTGGGTACCCTAAACCCGTTTGAGAAAATATGGGATAATACCCGCCCGTGGTCCATTTAGTTAATGGGCGGGTATATTAGGAAAATTATTCTATGAATTTGGGCGGGTAAAACTCGTGGGCAATATTGCCACCCCTAGTAAAATCCATCTAATATATTGAGTGTCTTTAGTGACAAGAAAGAACTACTTCATTCTTTTTGGACTAACACACTAAATATGTAATTATTTCGATTGATCTCATGAAACTTCAATCGCATTCTCCCCTTAGTATAAAAATTTCCATATTATTTTCAAGAGATTAGGACATTTGAAATTTTATCTGACATGAATCAAGTTGTTGAATCAATGGATCATTCATTAGAATGGTCTACAAATCTGATTTGGCCAGAGTATGTTGAATAGTAAAATATTTAACTATTTCGACTCGAATTTCTCCTATATACCATATAAATCATATCGAAGGCAACATATCAACCGAGCAAATAGTGAATAATGATTTAGATGCTCCAAGAGCGACGGTGCCGGTGGCCCAAGGCTGAAAACGATTAAGCATCTTGATTTGAAAAAGTCACCGAATAAGATGAAGAAGCATTGAGAAAGGAATTGAGGTTTCCGATGCAGTGAGTATCCTAGAGTCGCAGACGCCAGAGAGGCTGAAAGATCTAATGCGGTTCGCATGAAACCGACAATGTTGGCCGCCTCGTGCTTTCTCTCAGACTTCATTGATATCATGTGCACTGATTTTCCGTATACTCTGTAATATCTCAGATAAATTGTCCAATGAGAAAATCAGTCTAATTATGAAAATAATAGCTCATGGATGAATTCGAAATTATTTTAATATTTCAGATAAGAGCAAGTCAGTCTAACTATGAAAGGTTTAGCTCATGGAATAATCTGAAAATATTTTCCAACTCGACATTAGTCTAAATTTGGCTAGGAAAATATTTTTCAAACTCAGTGATCGACTTATTTGGCTAATTGGTGAGCTCAAAATTATTCATGAATATATTCAATTTTAATCAAAATTTCACATTCCAAAACTAGTAGCCTATCTAGAGTTGTTTAAATAGCACCTTTAAGTGAATATAGTTTGATAATCCCATTCGAATCCTATACTCTTCTCTCTGAAGGTTTGAGAATAAAAAATTATCTTCTCCTCATTTCATCACTCAACTCGTCTTAATCAAACCGGGTTCTAAATTATGTTCCTGATAGATGTTTACACGGCCTGAGTGCTAATACATGACTTGACTTCGATAAGTCTTTAATGGTTCAATCTTAGAGGACGAGGATTATTTTGGAGGCGGAATACCATTCGGTAATGATAGTAGGCTCAAATATCGCACCACTATGTTGAGTTCTCTCAACAATGGCTTCATCATCACCATTAGCTACATTCATACCGTTCAAGAATACAACAATCATCAAAGCTATCCAGATATTCACACTAAGGAACATCAGAACTACATCTATCCTACATTAAATCCACTCACACAACTCTTGAGATTTAAAAACCAAAACACACCGAAGATGAACGATGCAGTTTCACGAAAAAGAAATAATTCAGAGAAAATGATATGAAACAACATAAAACTAGATAAAGAGTCTTAAATCTTCAATACTTTTTTCTAAAAAGAAAAAAGAAAAGTCCATTCTTCACTATTTTATCTCATAGAAATAGAAAATCCTTGATATTATAACACCGGCATAGATGCTAAGAGGTGATAACGAGTTGATCCGATCATGATCATGATCAGATCGTTTAAAATTTTTGGTGATCATGATCGATCGCGATCGAACCGATCAAAATAATTTAAATAATTGTGACGGATTGTTTAAAATTTTGAAAGATTGTGATCGGCTCGTTATGGATAATCGGTCAATCATCAATGGTCGATAACAATCGGATCGATCAAGATTGATAATGATCGTTATTGATAATTTGATAAGAGTTTACAATTAAAAATTAAAACTAACATTTTCCCTAAATTTATTACTTATTACCTAATATTTCAATATTATATATAATTATATTATCTTACTTTAACGATTTATATAATCGAGATTCGATCATGTTATCGATTAATTTGCTATCATGATCGACTTATTTAATAGCTATGATCGTTGATCGTTTATCATAATCGACTCATTTAATAGCTATGATAACGATTTCGATCTTTTTAACGAATACTCATGATCACATAAAAGCATGAAAAGATACTAAATGTTACGTGATTAAAACACCCAACTCATAATTGGAGAATTTATGGGTTCAATTCCTACGGCATGCATGCACGTACGTTTTGTGTCATTGCTCACCGCACTAGTGCACAAGTATATGCTTCTCGGCACCATTTTCACAACTTTTTGGTCAGATTTTGGCGGAACCGCCGAATAACTAGGTTACAAACTCGTAACCTGCCGTTCGCCTAGGGCAAAAATAAAAAACACGGCGTTTCACAATTAAAACACGGCGTTTTCCAAAGTGTATTAAAAATGTCCATAGTAGGCGAACTCTGAACCGTGTTCGCTGACAAGCGTGTTGGGTGACGAATTCGCCAGCAGTACCCGCCTGAAATAAGAAAAGTTGTTCGCCCATACATGCTAAGACGCGTTCTAGTTGCGAAATCGCCTTTTATTGAAGCCAGCAGGCGTTACTGAAGAAGCGAGTTCGCCTGTAGTTATGACCAGAGGCGTTTCAGTTTACGATTTCGTTTGTATTTAAATGTAGCGGGCGAATAGGGAAGCGATTTCGTAACAGTGTCGTAGTTGGGTGTATAAAAGCTGATTTATTGCGGGAATGAAAATTAAAGAAGTAGATAAAAGGACTCTCCTTTTGTTTTGTCTCAAGTTTTTCTCACATTTTCAGGCCTTGATTTTGCCCAAGAACACAAAGGTATGAGGTTTTGATTTTTTTTGTTAATTGGTTGTGGAATGGGCAAACTGTTTTTGATTAGTGTGTGTGCTTGTTTATATGGATTTGTAGAGTTGTTAGGGTGCTAAATTTGTGGAATGTTTGAGTGATTGTAGCAAAACCGTTGTTGATATTATCTTGTTAAGCATGGGTCGTAGTGAAATCATGTTGGAGAATCAGCGTCTCTCACAAGGTTATACGGATTTGATTCAAGAGTTTATTGATGTTGGTTGGAAGGATTGTGTAGAAAAGAGAATGGGTGGGCTAAGATGTCCTTGCATAGATTGCCTTAACAACGCGATTTATGAGGATGTAGACGTTGTGCGCGAACATTTGGTTTGTAGAGGTTTTGATCCTACATATACAACATGGGTTTGGCATGGAGAAGGTGCAAGTCATAATGATGCAAAGTTTGATGTTAAGCTTGGGGCAGATGGGTTGCGTTATGATGGTTGTCTTGATGAAATGGCGGAAGACGTGGCAATGGATTAGGTAGGAAAGTCGAGCATGTTAGCGGCGATGTATAATGATAAAGAGACACCATTGTACAAGGGTTGCAAACATTCTGTTCTTGGTTCTACGTTGTTGTTGATGAATTTAAAGGCGCGCCATGGAATATCTGACAAGGGGATGACTGAATTGTTAGAGTTGGTGAAAGAGTTGCTACCCACTGACAACTTGTGTCCTGATCGAGTATATGCTGCTAAGAAGATATTATGTCCTATGGGAATGGAGATGCAGAAGATGCATGCATGCCGTAACGATTGTTTGTTGTACAGGGGAGATGACAAGGATAGAGATACATGCCGAGTCTGCAATGAACCTCGGTACAAGTCAAAGGTGGGGACCGTAGAGGTATGCGGCGAGAGTGTGACGCCGTCTAGATGTAAAACGCCGGCTAAAGTAGTGTATTACCTTCCGCTGGTTTCTCGACTGAAGAGGTTGTTTGCAAATCCTGAGGATGCAAAGTTGCTAACATGGCATGCGGATAGGGCTAGGGAGGACGATGACATTATTTCACATGCCTTAGATGGAGATCAGTGGAAGAAAATGGATGAGCGGCACCCTGAATTTGCTGCTGAGCCCAGGAATGTGAGGCTAGGCTTATCCACTGATGGCATGAACCCCTTTGGTAACATGTCTAGCACCCATAGTTCTTGGCCAGTTATGGTTGTGATTTACAATCTGCCATCGTGGTTGATGATGAAACGTAAGTATGTGTTATTGTCCATGATGATATCTGGTCCTAAGCAACCGGGTAACGATATTGACGTGTACCTAGCGCCTTTGATCGAAAATTTGCAGAAGTTATTCGATGTGGGTGTCCCAATACCTGATAGCAGTCGAGGTGATGAGGAGTTTAAACTGCAAGGAATGTTGTTGTGGAGTATAAATGACTTTCCTGCATTAGGTAACTTGGGCGGTTATTCAGTGAAAGGTCACTTTGCATGTCCCATATGTATGGAATATGGCGGTGGGGGAGCAAATTTCCGGCTTGACGGTGGCTGGTCGGCGGTGGGTGAGCTGAGGAAGCAGCGATTTTGCGTGAGTTTGGGGGAAAAATTGGGGATCTGCTTTTTGATCGACAGGGCCCAGCAGTTGACTATTTATGTTTGTGACTGTTACGAGTTCGCTGGTAACTCGCCTACAGGCGATTTAAGAGGCGAGTTCGCTTGTTTGTTATTATTTCAATTTAATCTTGTTACGATGTCGCTTGTAACTCGCCTACAGGTGAGCTGGCAGGCGAGTTCGCTTCATTGTTAAAAAAGTATAGGCCTTTGGGCCAGGGAACTGATAAGATGCACTCATCACTCTCATCACTCATCACTCTATAGTATATGTATAGTATATGTGTAGTATATGTGTATATCATGCATGGTGTTTTATGGGCAGTTTGCGCGGGTCGGCGACTTATCGAACCTTTCAGTTTTGGTCCCATATTTATACTGATCAATTGGACGCTACTCCACCGATGTGGGAAAAATGATGTGACGTGGAGGCGAGTTCGCTTGGCCTACGCCTATAAGCGAATAGGATAAGCGAGTTCGCCTGTTTAAAAAAAACTAATTTTTGAACTATTATTGAAATTGGAGTTTGAATCTTTATGTAATTTCAAATTGTTTTTTTTGTACACATTTGCGATCAACTATTAATTTGGTAGGTCGAATTCTGGATGTAGTATACCCTTTCATGTCCAATTTCTTTTAATCGCTCACGATCAATGAACATCGCTATAATGAGTGAAGCACGAACACCAACCGATCATTCGACCTCGAGCTCGGTTTGACCAAGCTAGATCTCGAGCTCGAACTCGTTCGAATATGTGGCGCAGTCGACTCTAAGCTTTTACATTTGATTTCGTTCGGCTCAACGTGCTTATTGATCAAATAAATAAATATATATATATATATATAATTAGGTATATATAATTCGGTATATGGTTAACATATCAATTTCTTTGGTAATAATTACAAATTTGTTTTTTTTGAAACAGGATGATCTGGAGTTCGAGCTCTCAAAATATATAACGAGTCGAGTTTGAGAATACCCGTGTTCGGTCTCGACTCGACTCATTTACACGTGATGAGTGAAACTTTGCCTTCGTTTTCGGGTAGTTATAAAAAAATTGACCTTTGGCCGATCACACTTAGAACTCACTCATCACAACAACACGACCTCGGTCTGGACCAGTATATGTATAGTATATGTATAGTATATGTGTATATCATGCATGGTGTTTCATGGGCAGTTTGCGCGGGTCGGCGACTTATCGAACCATTTAGTTTTGGTCATATATTTATACTGATCAATTGGACGCTACTCCACCGATGTGGGAAAAATGATATAACATGGTGGCGAACTCGCCTCTGTTCAACGCCTGTGTGTCAAACGGCGTCGTATATACATGTTCTGTACTTGTGTTTTTTTTAAAATTCTTCTATTTCCGCTGAAAGTTGTCCCATCATCACGACCATTCGCTCACGCCACTGAAGTTCCCGTCCTGCCAAAACACATCAAATCCATTAGAATATTGTATAGGCGCAAACAAATTCTACCAAGTTTGGGTAGAATCGACTTACCCGGACTCAAAACACCACGCGCACTTGAACTCGAAGCACCATCCTTCTTCTTCTTTATGACCTCATCGGCGCCAAGTGCCAATCCCTTGCTACGCAGCCATTTCTCGGTGTAGTGCATAACTGGCTCTGGCCGACTAACCTGTCTAATACCCTTCTTCTTTATCATCGCCGTGATAAGCTGGCCATATGGGATCGTTTCATCAGATTTGTCCTTGGCACGCTTCAGCATGTACTCCACAATCGCGTACCCTGGATTGATCTTCAATCCCTCCATGATGTAATAGAACAACATCAAATTGGCAATAGTAGGCTCGCAAGGGTGACCACCCGATGGCATGACATTCGAGCATATCAACTCGAACACCAACCTCTGCTCCTGAGTGAGAACGCCAATATTGTACCTCTTCGGAGTACCTTCCAACTTGCTACGCGACTTAAAGTATTTTCTACGCATAGCAACGGGTTCTAGGGGGTTCAAACTAGACAAAGACGAGAAGTTTTGGGTGTGGTAACACTCGTAAGGACTGTTTGGATCTAACGGCCTTAAGTGGTCAACCGACACATACGGGCAACCTATCACCTCATTAATCAAATACTTATCAACCTTAAACCTTACTCCCCTAACCATTGTCTCCCCCTCTTCGGCTTCCTTTGCAAAAGTCATATTTGCATAAAACTGTAAACACTCATCCTTGTGCACCGGCTCTTTCGACATCAACATCCCTTCTAGATGCGTCACCTTAAAATAGTCTACAATTTTACCAAACCCTAACGACTCTATCTCATCTTCATCAAAATCCCTAGCATTCAACAAGAAGCGACGAGAAAATTGTTCGTACCTAGTCTCGGCCTTTGTACTGATGAACAGAGAGGTCTCCTCATCTTCCTCAGTTGCAGGGTTACCCGCCGGATTCTGGGGTGGCCCACCAGTTTCAGGCATTTCAGGCGGGTTCCTGGTGGCGGGTTGGCGTTGATGGGAGCTTCCTGAACTATGCCCGCCGCCTGTAGATCCACCGGCCGGGCGATCGCGTCTCCGGCGAGGTTGAAGGTCGGCGAGTGTCTCTTCCCGCAATCCGGCCGCCTCCGCATCTGGTTCAGCAGTGGGGGTGGTCTTCTGGCGCTTGGGGGCTGGTGGGTTGAGGGTTTTACCGGCTGATTTGCTCCGGCCCATGGTGTTGCAGTCGATTTTCCGATTGGGGATTTAGGGTTTTGCGGGTGGAAGTTGGGGGTTCTGAAATCGCCACCCGCTTTTTTTTAATTAATATACGCTGGCGAACTCGCCTCTTCCATTCGCCTGTAGGCGAAATGGGTTACGAAATCGTGTCAGGAACCTCGCGCGTGGATTTCACTATGAAACGAAATCGCCTGTTCATTCGCCTGTAATTTCAACCAACTGGGGAACTCGTCTCAATTTTGTTTGTAGGCGAAGGTAGTAGCGATTTCGCTTCTGTACAATCATCAAACTCTTAACCTTAAACCCTGAACCCATGCCCGGCAACCCACACGATAAAAACCAAACCCATTTATCATCGAGATTGGGAATGACAACCTTCAATCGAGCGAGTAGTGCGTAACTCGTCTAGACTCGAGAACTATATTAACCATGTTCGAGTCGACTCGAGAACTAGCGAGTTAATAATACCATACTCAACTCGAACTCGTTATTATTTATCGAGTATCGACACTACTTGCGAGTTCGAACTCGAATTGTTTTTTTCTCTTTTTAAATAAAAATTTAACTAATTATATCAAAAATTAATAGTTTAGGGTAAATTATTCCTAAAAGTAATCTTCATCCAATCCATTAATACAAAATATTTTACTACTTCTATACTATGAAAATTTCTAATTATATATATGTGCCTTTACATATACATAATGAAATTATTATTTTAAATACCAATGCAATTAATTAGTTTATTCAATATTGAGTAGTAAAAGAAAACTAGCTAGATTAGATGATTGAACTAATGTAGTATAACCTAATAATATTATAAACTTGCAACTGATTATACTTACCGAGTTACGCATGAGTTTTTCGAGTCGAGCTAGATCGAGTCGTGTTTTGTCCGAGTTTTGACCGAGTCGATCTCGAATTACTCGCGTGTTGACTGACTCAATTACCACCCCTATTCTCATCTAAAACTGGATACTTTTCGTTCATTAGCTCCCGAGATGTGTGATCGCGAAGTCGGCTCTTTAACGGGGTAACGACGTTGCCTGTATGTATAACATCATCCAAACTATGAGTAATACCACATGCATTACAGAAGAACTAAATTTCTACACTTTCAGTCAGAAGTTGTCAAATACATGTATATTCGATGGTGATCAACACGTGGCTGATGTAGAAATTCCTATTGGTCGTATCTTAACTAGTGTAACATTTGGTTAACGAACTAATGGTATTAACCCGTAGTCCCATCATATATGTATCTAAACAGTTTATGCCAAATGCGTTACAATAAACATGGATATGGATTAGAGTTAACAATTTCAGATACCTCTTTATAGGACTATATATAACATGTCACAACAATTCTCTTTCATAACATACGTCATCGTTGCAACCAACTCAAGTAATATTATGTGCAGATAAAATCTGATTTCATTTATAAGTTTTCATATCAAATTTTAATATACATCAGCTCATGAAACACACAATGTTAATATTCATTGCATAACAAAGTAGCAAATATTCAGAAAATAATTATTATGGGTTCATCAACTTGCTAGCTAGCGACACCGCAAGGGGTATTCGCCTCTAGCCGATGCAGGTTGCGGTATCGTAACCTGGTTAAACAGTAACCGACCAAATATACTATTCAGGCATGTTTTGTCCAACTCTACCATACTATATATATCTTTTATCCCGGATTTTGCTAACCTCTTCACCATTTTCACCATTCATTCCCATCTACCCCTCCTTCTCTCTCACCTTATCCCCCCCTCAACTTCCATCTCAAATCCTTGCATTCCAAATCCATTCTTGCCTCATTTCTTGGTGAAATCTCATCAAAACCAACCACAAACTCACCCTCAAATCTAGCACATATATTTTGTGTGAAGAACTAAACCCTATAAAGCTTGTAACCCACCAAAAACCCCAAAATCTCCTTCAACTTTGGTTGAATATTACAAATCTTGCTACTTTGTGTGGCTAAGAGCAACAAACAACTAATATCTTCTTCTACAATTAAGGTATGAGACTCAAATTTGAAGTATTATTCAAAGCACATCTTATTTAGTTACTTTTTGAGATATATTGGTTGAATGACATGCTTGAGTAGACATTATCCATGCTTAGTCCCTATCCATAACATATGTGTTTCATGACTATGTTAAAATCAAATTTAGAAGGCATAGCTCCCTTTATTTTTTACTTTCATGTGGCATTCTAACATGTTAGCCTACCTTAGGTTCACTTTGGTTATACAATTCAACAAATCCGTTTTTTCATTGTTTTAACTAGTCATGCTGTTGTTATTTTACTTCTACAACTCATTCAACATGGTTTTGTTGTTGTTTTACCTAGTCATAATAGTGCTAATTAGTTAAGTTACAATTTCTATCCATCCTTAGATAGCAATGGTGACCACTTCAACCACTTCAAGTGCCCAACCAAAGAAGCGAGGTAGCAACTCGAAGAAAGGCCTACAAGTCCGCTCACATTGTCGAGTTCTACAAAGAAGAATGAGAAGAGGAGAACTAACACACATAGGATTTAATGCTAAGGGTGTATGCAACCGACCAAAAAAAGAACGTTCAAAATGGTCAAGTTGGTGTGGCCGAGTTGGAAGAACGTTTATTGAGATAACGGAGGATAATTGGAGAACCGTCCCATCAAAAAATAAGGAGGAAGTTTGGGTAGAATGCCAAGTAAGTAACATTTAACCTTTCAATGATCTATCTACTCAATATTATACCTCTTCGTAATATGTAGACATAATACATCCTACATATTATTGCGTAGCGACCTTTTGAAATAGAATCTAATGACATGGAAGTGGTGAGAAAGAAGGCATTCAACATCGTCTCCAAAGCTTTTCGCGAGCACAAGCATGCTCTAAGAAAAGACTACTTGTATCAGAAGGGAAAGAAGTTAGGTCAAGATCCAAGGGACCGATACAATCATATTACAACCGATGCGTGGGAGGCCTTCAAGCAAGCATCGCTTGAAAATAAGATTTCGGTGAGTCACAAACTATAACTTCGGTGACATAACCTCCTCTTATCTAATTACATTAATAATGACATGTGATACGGTATCTTCTTGTAGAAAGGGAAAATGGGAGAAGAAGGTCACATCGGCGAAATCAATAACAATGCCATACACCGGTGGTAGGTCGGGGTATTTGGGTGTAGGTTAGAAGGAGGGGTTTAAGGAGAAGGAGGAACTAGTGAAGGAGTTGGTATTAGGGGGGATGGACGAGGTGGAAGCTCGGTATGTCGTAGTGGAAAAGGACGTCGAGGATTATACTAGACAAAAACTCTTCGTGTTGGGTCGAATTAGAGACTCGGATGGTATGTTCACTTCGGAGGATGCCGAAAAATGTGCAAAGAGGGTGGTTAGTCTATCTTACCTTATCTTACTCTCTATTGTAGTCAAATTTATTTTTGTTGTTGCTTTCAAATATTCTTCACAACCACTTTCACCTAGTACAACATATTTGATAATAGGAACTTCTTGAGCGCCAAAAGGAGGAGGGTACCTTTATCCCGTGTGGGAAGAAGGATGTCTTGAATGAGGCTTTTGCTCTTGGGAAGAAAAAGGAACACCCGGGAAGAGCATTAGGTGTTGGAGGTTACGCGACACAAGAAGAGTTTTTTGGGATTAAGCAAGGTTGGGGCAATCCTAAACCATCACAACTACAACGAGTTTTGAGCGAGGTGGCGGCGACAAAGGCGGAAATGAAGGATTTGAGGGAGGTGATGAAAGACATAGCACAACACACCAACTATCCCCACATCGAGAGGTTAGGAGGTACACAACCACATCTTCCACCATCATCAAAGGGTTCTCAAGCATCACCTCAAATTGTGGAGGATGAAGGTGAGAATGTGGAAATGGACGAGGAACTAGTGCCTCCTACTCCACCTTCATCACCCATCAAGTTGAATGCGGCGCATTCCATTCAAGTCGATAAGGTTAGTACCAATTTTGCTAATTTAGAACATCGTTGGTTTCTAATCTCTTTCTAAATATAGTTGGATGATGATTTGTCTTGTGCTTTCATTTATGATAGAACCCCCCTTGCAAGTTATATGTTTCGCAAGGTACCAAATCAAAACCACTCCATGTCGCCAATGGCACATGCGACCCAAGTGCGGTGAAACACAATCGTGTTGACATCCCCGCGAGATTTTTTAGTGTTCGCATTACCGATGTTTTGATAGAACAACAATTGCTACCTGTGAAGGAGTCACCGATGGTGAGAGTTGGGGAGGCTAAAGGTTTCCTTGTTCTATGGCCAAAATGGTTGGTGCTTGATGAAAAATCCACCTCCATACCCCGTAGGAAACCACAAACTCCACAAAATCCACAAATACCTGTGCATGCCTTGCATATAACTAGACAAACATTAGACCCCATGCTCGTGGAGTTTATGAAAGCCCTTCCACCCTTCGTCCGAGTCTTTTATGATATGATATCCTCGCACGACAAGAATGCATGCTATGCCTTTCTCGGAAATGAAAGGTGCTTTACTATGACAAAGGACATCCACGTACCATGGGGGGATTTTGAATATTTCTGGAATTTCAATGAACTTCCTGCCACCATTCTTTGCCTCAATCAAATGTAAGCCATTTGTATGTGTTTCATGAGAATACTCAATTATCAAACCATATATGATTACATCCTCGTCATGATTGTCTACTACATTCACAGGTTCTTGCATCACCATGCCTATCACCGGAGCAAGCATTTCATTGAATTTTTGCATCCAATGCATTTGCAAGCTAGTATGGAGAGCAATAGGCAAAGACTTGATTACTTGAATTCTACTCTCTCCGACAAATCAAAGAAAATATGGATCGGACCATATCTCGAGAGATATACCTTACAATTTGCTCTATTACTCATACTAAATATATTGTATTTGCTCTACAACATTCATTTTTTATGACCATTATGCTTTCATGTGATTTGTAGTGATCATTGGAGCTTTATTGCAATAATACCCGCTTTAAAGCAAGTATATTGGATAGACCCACTCCACCGCCCTCCATCACGAACATTCGCCGATCTCCTTGATAATGCAATTCTTCAAGTGAACGACAAAACACTCCTCGATTTCCACCTTATAAACACTCGGGTAAGATGTTGTGCTCATGCTATCACGTCCTTTCAAAAATCAACATTTGCGTTTAAAATACCATAAGTATAGTAATGTTTTATGTTTTAAACACTTTTGTAGTTTAGGAAGCAATCATCGAACTATGAATGTGGCTATTACACAATGATCTTTGGTTTGATGGTGGTGGATGGTGTTCAAAAAGACATGCTAGATCTTCTAAAGGTACGCTACACGCGTCTAATCTCATTTATATTCGTCGAAATTTCCTAATAAGCGTTATTTTCAACCATAGGTATTTGTGGATGATATCACTCCTTTCTCCTTGCAAGAACTTAACGACGGAAGAGACCAAATGGCTAAATATTTGGTCCACAACCGTGCGTTTACCATTGCAAGGCCACAGGTCCCTAACCTCCCCAAGGCATGAAAAAGTATTGTCTCTCTTTTTGGTAGGGCTTGACATTGGTATCGCACTTGTGTGCTTAGGTTATGCATCTTTAGTATTAGTATAGGGGCGTTGGATTTGAATTTGACAGGTTTATGTTGAGTCGGGTATCCCGATTCATGTTTCGAAAGAAACGGGTCAATTTTTACAAATAATTACACAATTCTGTCTTGCAAGCAAACGATTTCGCTACCTTATTCGCTTCAAGTCGAATCCAGAAGCTAGATCGCTACCTGGCACGCCTTCTACTACAATATAACAAGCGGTCATACACACGGCCTCGCTTATACATTCGCCCACAAAAGTGACATCGCCTGGCTACTCGCTTGCTAGACTCTGTTGCCCCTGGCGTGCCTCAAACGATTTCGCCTCCAATATTCGCCTCCATAGACGAATTCAATAGGCGAATTCGCCAACCACATTCCCTACAACAAATATGTGCACGACGTCGCCTAACAATCGCCTCTTCTGGCGGTCTCGTATCCCACCCCGCCTGTGTCCCTCTGGTCGACCAACATTTTCAGCTGGCGAGTTCGCTATACATTTTCGCCACCCCAACAGAGCGATGTCGCTTTTCCTTTTCGACCACAAGCGACATAGTGCACGAGACCGTAAGTCCATAGCCATTTCCACATTTTTCAAATTTAATATTCTCATTTCTTCCAGCGAATACGCCAGCGGTGTCGCCTCCCTCACCCAAGTGAGTATTTTTACGAGTTCGCTTCTTCATTATTAGACAGAGGCGACCGACAGAAGCGATTTCGCCTCTGGAGGCGAAAAGTGGAGGCGATTTCGTAGCACTCACATTTAAAGACACAAGCGACCTGAGGTGGCGAACTCGTAACAATAATACAGGGCGTTTTTTAACAGTTGCACACGGCGTTTTAAACCGCCGTGCGCAGCGTTCATTTTTAAGGCGTTTTTGAACCGCCGAGAAAAAGTTCCATTTTACGGCACAACCCGTTACGGCATTTTCAAAATGCCGTAAAATGAACGACTGAACCGCCGAGAAGCGTAGGGCAGTCCACTAGTGCCGCCATGTTTTTATTTGTCTAGATGTAATTCAAGCGGGGTTCAAGTGCTCGAAGAGCTCTTTATTAATTATTAACCTCCTTGCATGTGTGTATAAGACCAAATTCATTCGATTTTCAAAAAAATGAGTTGTTAATGTCAGCGCAATTATTAACTTCCAGAGCAAAGCTATGTGATCTTTCCTTAACTGCCGTTCCTTAATTAACCATCAAATATCTATTCACATCAATTAATGTAACCTTATATTCGCCTAACTTTTATTCCCTCCCCCCAAAAGTACTTCCGGCACGAAGGCTGGGATTCTTCGACGAGCTCGGAGTTATGTTTGCAGAGGTTCCCCAAGCTCCATTATCATGGGCAATGGCCTGCCCTCCCATCAACACACAAAAACCAAAATAAAGTTTAAATTTTGATCATAAATACTGGAAATTTGAGTCTGATTACCCAAATCAAGAAAGAACCAAATGAGGATACGAATAACCTAATTAAATGCAGAATCTAATGAAACTAAGAGAAGAACCAAAAGATTGAATCTTTGTTCATAAACAACTACAACTCTAAAAGTATGAGTCTGATTATTCTACACAGAAATCAGATAAGAAAAGGACTACCAAATGAAACTAATAATTCACAATTTCTGTAACCCGTTTAACCACCGCGTTAATCCACACCACCGGCGTTAATGGAGCGGGAATTGGGACCAGAAAAACGGTGGCGAACTTTGGACCAAATACCACATCCATTCCATTCCAGGCATTTTAATCATCATCAATCTAGGACGACATACACCGGAAGTGAATTTAGGGGAGGAGATTAAGAAAATGAGATATTTTGTAGAGTAAATGTTTAATTAATTAAGAAAGGATAGTTTTGAAAATGACCAGTTGTTAGAGCTATAAACTTAACAGCTCCCTTCTAAAAAAAATTAGCCGTCCTAAACTTTTCAAGGAATCCTTCATCAGCGAATGACTGGATTTTTTCGATCTTTTCAACTTTCGTTCAATTGTTGATAAAAAAAAGTTAGTCGTCAATTTAGTAGCATGAGTTGCAATAAAATCCAAATATCATTATGTGAATACAAAATGATTTGACAGTGTTTTAACAATTTGTTCCAAATGAAAACGAGACTTTAGGAGTTTAGAAACTTGAGAATGGAACGAAAAACTGTCAAAGACATCGGTTTATTAGGCTACATCAACATTACTATCAAAATGTGATGCCATTTCAGATTATTCATATCATAGTTTTAAAATCCAAAAGACCATGTCCATTTCGGTATAAAGATTTGGTTTAAAAATTATTCAAAAGAGAAGTTGGCTCTACGTGAGGCGGTGTAAGTGTGTTGCTGACATGCTGTGTAGCCCGCGAAAGTGATAGTTAAGGCCAAAATAAATACAAAAAGCGGTTCCCCATTGCTGAAGAATCCGATTTCAAAATGTATAAAGAAATGCTAGTTTGAAAACCTAGCTAAAAAGAGAAAGGCAAAAACAAAAGAACTAAAATGATCTAATGCTAAAGAAGCATATAGGGCTTAAACAAAGCTAACATCTTTACTAAAGCGTTTCATCTCCTTACCAAACACGTACCACACACCTCACAAATACAACGCTACTATATCAATGCTATTTAAGTATATATATAGTTAGTATTTTTTATGATAATCGATTGTCAAGAAATTTGGAGAAGACCATCAATCGAATAAATAAGCTTCACGTATCTTACTAAATCTCGTGCAAATAAAAGAGTTTACTTCGATTTGCAAGTATTATGTCATCTAAATTCGAGCAAAATTTAATAAGGAAAAAACTTGTAAAAATTATCTTTGCTGATATTAAAGTACGTTTTCAAATCGGGCAGAAGTATAAGTTATTCTTGCATATGAATTCTTTTTGGCAAATGTCATAACCGCCGCGGAATTGGTTTTGAGGACAACAAAGTCTCTATTTTTGAGCCGCTTTGAATTTAGTCAAGAGATAAATCATCATTGTTGACATTTCTCATTCATTGTTCTCGCATGAAATTTGTAGAAATTTGTCTTTTTCGTTCAAACTACACACCATCACAAATCGTGATAACGAATTACATTTTTTTCTTTCGTTTTTTTGATCAACTTCCTAAACCATTTATTTCGCAACTTTCTCTTGAAGATTCAAACTTCCAACGCGTAAGAACACTAAAAAGTTGAGTGTATTGTCGAACGATTATCTTTTAGTTAATGTTGACAATTTTTGACGTTTATCTTTTTTAATATCAGACATCATAAGATATTTATAATATCTGCACATTAATTTGATTTTTATATATCTTATTGTTAGAGGGATAAATCTCGGCGCTGAGGTGTGTTTCATATTCACAATTATATAGACAGTACATGGGTAGAAACCCTAGTTAAACCCTAAGCTGATACACATTGGGTTCTAGGCCCATAATACTATCTAACACCCCCCCCCCCCCCTCAAGTTAAGCGTCGGGTTAACCGAGACGCAAAGCTTGGATCTAAAGAACTCAAACAAAGACTTTGGAAGACCCTTAGTGAAGATGTCCGCTAACTGCAACGAAGTGGGAACATGACTAACACGGACCTTAGTTGAAGCAACTAACTCCCGAACAAAGTGATAGTCGATGTCGATGTGCTTGGCCCGCTTATGAGCCACTGGATTCTCAGCTAAGAAAATGACGTTGTTATTGTCACATAACAACAATGGCGGCCCTTCAAGAGGAAACTGTAAGTCTCGAAGAAGATGACAGAGCCAGACAACCTCTGCCGCTGTATTGGCAAGTGCACGGTACTCGGACTCTGAACTCGAACGAGATACTGTAGGCTGTTTCTTAGCACTCCAAGATACCAGATTACCGCCTAAAAACACCGCATAGCCGTAGGTCGATCGTCGAGTTTCCAAACAACGAGCCCAATCAGCGTCTGAGTAAGCACAAATATCAGCACAAAGAGTAGACGAACCTCCGGAGCGAAATGTGAGACCATGATGAGGCGTGCCAGCCACGTAACGTAGAATCCTGGTAACTGCAGCAAAATGATCCTCGCGAGGGTCCTGGAGATATTGACTAACAGAATTCACCGCAAATGACAGATCAGGACGAGTAATGGTCAAATACTGAAGTGCACCAACCAAAGACCGGTAGAGAGTCGGATTGCTGAACGGTGCACTAGTGCTATTGTGAAGCTGCGAAAGTGGTACGAATGGAGTGGTTACCGGAGAAGCATCTGTCATACCCGCCCGACTAAGAATATCTCTGGCATACTTGGCCTGTCCAAGAAAGAGGCCAGATTGTGTAGAAGAGACCTCAAGGCCAAGAAAGTAATTCAAGTACCCCAAATCCTTGATCGAAAACTCTCGATCAGTCTGTGAGATGAACTGGCGAATGGCTCCAGCATCGTTACCAGTAATAATGATATCATCCACGTACACCAACAAGTATAGTAAAGTAGAACCTCGTGAGAAGACAAACAACGACGTGTCAGAAGAACTACACCGAAATCCAAGTTGTCGGAGATAAGAGCTGAACCGATCAAACCAGGCACGGGGAGCTTGTTTGAGTCCATAAATGGCCTTCTGGAGTCGACAAACATAGTCAGGCCGAGATGGATCCTTATAGCCAACAGGCTGAGCCATATAAACCGGAGTGTCAAGAACACCATTGAGAAAAGCATTCTTGACATCAAGCTGGTGTAGAGGCCACTGTCTCAAAGTAGCAATGGCAATCACTGTACGCACCGTTGCAGCTTTGACCACTGGACTGAAAGTGTGGTCAAAGTCAAAACCAAGAATCTGAGAATATCCCTGAGCAACCAGTCGAGCCTTGTAGCGTTCAATGCTACCATCAGCTCGATACTTCAGCCGAAATACCCATTTAGAGCCAACTATGTTTGCATGCGTTGGTCGAGGTACCAACTCCCAAGTTTTCTGATGTCGAAGAGCATCCATTTCTTCATCCATAGCACAAACCCATTTCGGGTCTTTAAGGGCTGCACGATAATCCCGAGGCTTAGAATGGTCAATAACCTGAGCAAGAAAACCAGTAGTAACAAAATCTGGGCGAGATATCACACGACGAGTACCATCCTGGTTCCTGGTAACCATATGATGTCTGTGGTGAGATGGAGAATCTGAATCAGTGGTAGAGTCGGAATCAGATCCAGAAGAAGTCCGAGAACCTGATGGAGATGGCGGAGATGGTGGAGATGGTGGTGGTGATAAAGTAGCGGGCATCCTCGGTGAAGGAGCAGTCAGAACAGCTGGAGATGAGGAATGATCATCTGAAGGACAGATAGAGAAAGACCTGGAAGACGACGTTGCGGGCGACGGCATCTCAACCGGTGTAGCCAACACAGGATCAGCTGGTACAAATGGCGAACGGTCGACTGGTGCACCTGCTGGCTCAAAAAATGATGAGACTTCCAAATCCGAAACAGGTCTTTCCCTAGAAGTTGAGACATAGGGAAAACATGTTTCATCAAACTGGACATGGCGAGAGAAATAGACACGTCCACTAGTAGGGTCGAGGCACTGAAAACCCTTGTAACTGGGGTTATATCCAATAAACACACATGGTATAGAACGAGGTGCAAACTTATTCTCAGCAACCGCACGCAAACACGGGTACACACGACAACCAAAAGGATGAAAGACTGTGTAGTCCGGAGTAGTCCCATAGACAGTCTCAAAGGGTGATCTGCCACCAAGAACTGAGCTGGGGAGACGATTGATTATGTAAACAGCCGAAGAGAATGCTTCCACCCAGTAAGAATGCGGCACAGATGAGAGATATAACATAGCAAGGCCGGTCCCTGTAATTTGACGGTGTTTACGCTCAGCTCGGCCATTCTGAGCAGGTGTATAGGGACATGACATCTGATGATGAATGCCACAAGAAACAAAGTGAGCCTACAAACGATGATTAGTGAACTCCGTACCACCATCAGTCTGAAAAACCTTGACCTTCGCAGAAAATTGGGTCTCAACAAATTTCTGGAAGCGAAGAAAGGTGTCGTAAAAATCCGACTTATGCCGTAATGGATAAAACCATGTGAATCTTGAAAAATCATCAATGAATACAACATAATATGAAAAACCATGTGCGGATGCAGCATATGCTGGAGCTGGTCCCCATAAGTCACAATGCACCTTCTCTAACAAAATTGTTGCCCTCTTATCACTAACAGAAAATGGTAACCGACTGCTCTTGACCATCTGACAAGGAGAGCAACTAACAGGTGCAGGTAAAGGTGAAGTGGCAGAAATGTGACCCTTCTTATTCAGCAACTGAACAGTGTCATAGGACACGTGCCCAAGACGAGAATGTCATAGCTCAAACGGGGCCCGGAGCTTTCCAGAGCGCAGCTCACTCAAAAAACAAGAATCACCAGTATCCAAATAATAAAGGCCCGCAATATGACGACCTTTACCAACTATCTGTCTTGTCTGTTTATGCTGGATAGAAAAGACATCGTCAACAAATGTGATACTCACTGGCAAGTCAAGAGTGAGTTTACTAACAGACAACAAGCTCTTAGTAATCTGAGGAACCACAAGTACATCGCGAATGGATAAACCAGAGATATTACACTCCCCAATGTGAGATGCCGGTATAGGCTGACCATTACCAACATAAACAGGTGGACCAAAGTAAGGAGTTACATTTCCAAGACAACGAGAACTATCAGTCATATGAGCTGTAGCACCAGAATCAACAATCCATTGGTTTGAAAAACGACTACAATCAGAATTATTCAAATGATTCACCTTATCTGCAATCCAGCTATTGGAGCGATCTGCCCGGGATAATAAAGCCAAATTCACCATCATAAAATCCGAAATAACCTCAACACAACGTGCATACACCAAAATCAATATATCCGTAAAAATGACAAATGCAAATACTACACCAATCCCGTGGTGCTCAAAGAAATCACTCCACCGTGAGGAAAAATAAAATAAAAGCAAAGGTTCAGTGAGCTACCCAGGCAGCGCGCAATACGTTACAGGAAGAAAGTAAACTGCAGCTAGAGTAAAGCGCGCATGGCGCGGGCAATTGATAACCAAGCGCGTGAAAACACGCGCGAGAAGAGGCGCGTGGCTTTTAGCAAGACGCGCGTGTGCTGCACGCGTGATGGCAGCGAGTGAATCTGGGAAGCAATCAGAAACTGCGCTAGAACGGCTCTGAAACCCGCGTCGGAGACCAGGAGAATCGGCTCACCGGAGAAACTGAGAAGCAGACTGGTGATGACTGGCCGATCCGGAAGACGACAATCAAGTGCCTGATGATTAGCCGGAGACGTCGCGCGTCCGGAAAACTTTTGTCGACGAGCGTGCAAAGAACGACTTTCGGATAACAAACTCGCCGGGACAGAATGATGATTCAACGGGACCGCGAATGATTAGCTACACAGCAAACGCGTGACAACACTGACAAGCTGGCCGGTAAAGCAACGATCACAGCAATACGGTGACGATACCACAACAACTAATTTAGGGTTTGAGGATCGTAAAAGCGACTGATACCATGTTAGAGGGATAAACCTCGGCGCTGAGGTGTGTTTCATATTCACAATTATATAGACAGTACATGGGTAGAAATCCTAGTTAAACCCTAGGATGATACACATTGAGCTCTAGGCCCATAATACTATCTAACACTTATGACAACAATGATTGAAAAAGAGATGTCCTTTTATAACTGATAAATTCTAATATAGATTAACAAACCTATAAAATTTTGATAAACTATTTAAATTAGTAACACTTGTCAAAGTTGGTGGTTTTGTAATTTAGACATGATTTGGCTTTAAAATTTAGGGTTCAAATTGGTCAACAACTACTGTACAATTTTAAATTCCTCAACAAATCTAAGATGGTGACAAAACGTAAGGGTATTCTTTTAATTTTTATGGTTATTCACACTTGCTTTATTTCCTTTTAGCCCATGATCCCAGAATTTGCATGTCTGCATTTGGCTTTACTAGTACTTTTTATTTTCAAAATTAATTTGACATGGTTTTATTGTGAGCAATAATATATTTATACATATTAATAAATAGTGTGTTCTTTGTCTTTGTTTAGACCGTATTCATGTTTTTTTGTATTTAAATGAAATGGAATAATATTGATATGCAGATAAGATCAAGAGAATCAGGTCAAAGTTAAACTTAATTTACATAATTTTGACAGAAACAATATATAATGTAGAGTATCAATCATAATCTTTCACATAATTACTTGCTATTAGGGTTGTTCCCCTGCTTCATAAAAAATCCTGTTTAATTTAGTTTAATTTAATTTTTAGGATTTAAGTAGATAAAATTCAGATAAAATAAGTATATTATTATTTTCAATTCAGTTCAGTCGAGTCTCAGTCAATAATTTCATTATATTTTATGTTAGCTTATTAGTTCAAGGTCCTACCAATTCAGTTCCATTAAGATACAAAATATGAAGTGCATCAATTTAACAAATCACTTCAAATTAGCATAATCCATTCTTTACTAAATATTTGGTTCAAACGCTTTCCTTAGGTGGGAAAGAAGTAATTATTAAATAAATGAACAGATACCTAAAGAAGGCGCAATTTAAGGGACGCAATAAAAGTGCCTCCCCTGCACCAGTATCACCAACACACCACCATCTCAGTGCTCCATATCTCGCCATTCCCCCAAAATCCACTGTTAATAAGCTCGAGGAGGAAGAAGAAGAAGACTCAGAATCAGAACGAGAATCATCGATCATACCAGAATGCTTACATGCATAGCACGTGCGAAGCAGCAGGCCGCCGATGATCCCGATGAAAATTCCGGCGGAAAATCCTCCGTCAAATCCCTCACCACTCAGGTTTCCGTCAAACATTACGCCTCTACTCTGTGTGTGCGTTTTTTTTACTCAATTGTGCTAAATCATTGGATTGTTGTGTTGATTGATTGATTAGATTAGGGATATGGCGTTGAAGGCTTCGGGGGCGTACAGGCAGTGCAACCCGTGCACGGCCGAGCCGTCGCCGGCGCTGAAGAGGAATGGGAGCTGCTCGGAGTCGGGGTCGTCGGAGAGATTCCGGCGGTCGTACCGGCGGACGGGGAGCTCGAACTCGACGTCGTCCGGGAGGAAGGAGCTTGAGGCGAGGCTGAAGGGGATTTCGAGCGGAGAGGGAACTCCGGTGTCGGCGAGTGGGCGCCGAGTTGACCCGGTGGTGTTCGTGGAAGAGAGCGAGCCCAAGGAGTGGGTGGCTCAGGTGGAACCCGGCGTGTTAATTACGTTTGTCTCCTTGCCACGTGGCGGCAATGATCTCAAGCGGATTCGTTTCAGGTAAAAACACTATTTATTTACTGCTGTTTTTGCTCCTGCACAAATGCTTCACCTCACAGACTGTATCTGAATTACCTGTGCAGTATTTCTTTTTACTCAATTTAGGTTAAAAATAATAGTTTTAAGTCATTTTCATAAATTATGATGTTGAAATAGTAAAACTAGCATTGTTAATATATTGTAGTTTATATGTGGAATTGGACATAATAGTGTGGCTCCCAGTGAACAGAGATTAGAAATTTGGAATGATAATAATAAGTAAGAATGTGATTTTAGTTCAACAAATAGTATGATGAAATGCTTGAGAGTAATTATTATTGAATTGTCAGGTCTGCATGATTTGTTTGGCATAATTAACATTTATGTTGGACCAACCTTCTATTGTGTCTTTCACAAGTTGCCCACTACTTTGGGATTCATCTGCAGTTATACTACCCATTAGTGCTCACAAATTGTTCCCTTTCCTATAGCTAGATCAAACTTTCCCTATTGGAAAGCAAGAATATTTTGCTACAGTCCCTACCCTTATGCTCCATTTCTTGTGGATTGGATGATTAAACCCTAGAGTGTAGCTTATTCAGACTCTTTGTTAAAGTTATCAGGATTCGAGATCAATTCTAGTGACAGTTATGACACCAGCATTTCATCTTTTCTGAGAACGATTCTGTACAGTTTAGTCTGTGTGAAAACAATTATGTGCAGTTTAGTTTGTGGCGTGGGTAGTATGCAATAAATATAGATATTTGGTGTTGTAAATGATGTGAGATTTGTTGGAGGAGAAACTTGTAGTGGTTTGAATTTTGGTTGGTGTTGCCATGCAAAAGAGACACTCATTGCAAATCATTAGTGTGAAGCAAGCGTGGTAAAACCATGAGGCTCCATTGGAAAAGTGTGATTTAACCCTCGGTTAATTTCAAACCACTAAGCCAAGGTTTCAAAGCAATGATATGCCATTAGGGCTACTAAGGTCTGGACTAGCTTTCCAAAGTCCAAAAGGGGCTAAAAAGCTAAAAACTCACCAAGACTTTAGTGGGACAGGTTTGATTGTGTTGGCAAACCCTTTTTAGTTTTTACTCTCTCTGTTCTAGTCTTGTCGGGAACAACATATTTCCTTTCGTTTTCAACCTCCCATCATGCGCATGGTTAGGTTTGTCATCTTATGACTGTTTGTGTCAATTTGTCTGTCTAATGAGGACTAGGTTTCTGTTACAACATAGGAGAATCTAACTGGCCTTAAAAACAAGAACATGAACATGTACCTTTCACTTTATTGCTTCCCTTCTGGTTGAGTTGGAGCCGACTGGCCGAGAATAAGTTGAATTGGACAGAGTTGGAGTATGACATTGATAGTCGATTCATTTTCGAGGGCTGGGGATGAGTATGACACTTCTTGATCTCATGTGTGTTTCATAGTGGGAGAATTTATGGCTGAATAGCTAAGTCAATGTGTAGTTTTTGTCAATTGTGGATAGGATCCTTAATTTCTACATCTACTACATTGTGGTCCAGCTGACTGGCCTTTCATTCATGATTCATTATGTCTAGTTGAATAAAGACTGAGCTACATTTGGCCTTAATTAGTTACTAAGTCTGATCTTGCTTTCCACCCAAAATTTGGAGAGTGACAGTGAAATGTTATCTTAATAGTTATAATCTTATGGCACACTAAAAGATGAAAAAATAAACCTCTAACAGAACAGTTGCAGTAAGATTTCAAAGTTGCTGATTGATGTTTGTTGTTTTTGATGATCAGCCGCGAATCGTTCAACAAATATCAAGCACAAAGATGGTGGACAGACAACTACGAAAAGGTGATGGAGCTATACAATGTGCAGAGGCTCAACCGCCAAGCATTTCCTGTTAACACACCAACAAGATCAGAAGATGAGGTACACTATACTTAACCAAATCAAACTGATCAAATTCAATGAACTCGGTGATCTTATACAAATATATGTACAGAGTTCAAAGGTTGAGTCCATGGAAGACAGCCCTGTGACTCCACCACTGACGAAAGAGCCACTCCCCCGAGCCTTTTACAGGCCCGGGGGAATGGGCTACTCGTCATCAGACACGCAATCTCTTCACTCCACACAGTCATTCCAAAACTATGACTCGTTTGGAGTAGGCTCTACGCCAAAGCTCTCCAGCATAAGCGCGGCAAAGACAGAAACTTCTTCCATCAACGATGCATCTACCATGGAAACCAGCTCATCGCGAGATGCTGATCGCTCGGGAGACATTTCCATCAGCAATGCCAGTGATCTGGAGACTGAGTGGGTCGAGCAGGATGAACCAGGCGTTTACATCACCATCAGAGCCCTCCCCGAGGGGAGAAGAGAGCTCAGACGCGTTCGATTCAGGTTAACATTTTTCCTATCCATCAATATATAAGATCATGAGTGACATTACTTAACATTAAACCCTAAAACTTGAAATCGTATGTCAAAATGCAGCCGGGAGAAGTTTGGGGAGATGCATGCTAGGCTATGGTGGGAGGAGAACAGAGCCAGGATACATAAACAGTATCTGTAAATTGTGAAACATAAGTTTTCGATCACTGATCATTGAAAAAATTAATGGAATTCTTCCAAAAAAGGAGAGGAGTACAATGCAATTGCATTTCAAATTGTTCAAGGAACACAATCCTTCTTCATCCTAAGACATGCATTATGAGAAGCAGACATGTTGATCTGGGAAGCAGCTGAGATTCAGAGTTTTGTCCGAAGCTTATATATATATTTTATAGTTATACATATATATGTGTACAACCTTCTGGTTGGTGGTGAAGCAGTATCATGATTCATGATCTTAATTTTTTTTCCCTTTGTCTTTTGTTTGTTCTTTCATGATTTGGTACCATCTGAAAATGATGATGGATCGATGAAGTAGACAAAGCGTCCATGATACAGTAGTATCTTGTATAATTAAGCAGTAGAGTTTTGGTGATGGGTAAAGAGGTTATTTACAAATTCTCTCTTTAATTTCCTCAATCCCAGCTATTATAGATAGGCCCAAGCTTATTTCTTGTTGAGATTAATTGAGCTGAATTGATAAATTTAAATATTTGAAGAATTAGTCTCAACCCTTGAAAAAATCAATTCGAAAATTAAAATATTTGATGATGAAAAAAACATGAGAACTCCTTGGGGCAAAACGAAATTTGATATTCCTAAATATTATGGATCAACGGAAGTTAATTAAGGCAATTTTTGATTAGCAAATCAGTACATTGAAGTCATGAATACCGACGAAGATAAACGAGTAAAGATGGTGGCGAATGTTACTACAGTTAAATCTCGATAAATGAATAATTTCGTTAAATGAATAATTTTTCCCGGTCCTGACTTGGGCTAAGAGGCTAAATTAATAAACTCGCTAAATGCATTAATGAATATTTTAAAAAAAATCCTTAAACACCCTATGTAAATATAAATGAATAATCACTACATTTTATAAATTATATACATATTAAAAAAAATTATCAATCAATAATATTCATACAATAAATCATTCTCTTACAAAAAAAAAGGTGTCCATATTTTTTTGCTATTTTTTCCCACCAAAATTCATGTCATCTTTGATCTTTCCTAGCACAAACAAAATTTCGGGAGTATTCTGCTCGTGTTGTAGAAAGTAGTTTTGTAAGGTGATGTTAAGGAAAGAAGATGTTTGTTTTTTATATAAATTAGTATTGTATATGGAATATAGGTTAGACTATCCTTTTCCTTCTGTAATTATGTTATTGTACATTAATCCTACATCGGTAGATTCGATAGTTAGGTAGACATAACCACCCTATATAATGTAAACTTTCTTATGAATATACACACGATTTTACCCGAATATCTTTGATACAATTCTTCAATTCTACATGGTATCACAGCTTTCGATCCTCTAAAGTCAATTTTTCTCCGATCTTTTTTTCCTCCGCCGCCGCCGTGAGCCTCCACCGTTGCCGCTGTCGAAATTTTCATTCATACTACTTTGATTTCTGCTACCAACTTCTATTCTCAAAAAAAAAAAAAAATTTGCTGCTGAAATTTTGTGGCCAGTACGTGTTTTGTTTGTTGGAAATTTTTGAAGAAATTAGTTGCCACCGTTTCTTTTATTCCATGGATCCTCGCCACGACAACGTTGCCGTCGCTGGACCACTTCTTCCTACCGTTCCTAAGATCGTTGCTGCCGCACACGATGATGTCGCCACCGCCGCTGTTCCTGTTACCGCCGTTCCTCGTTCGTCTGTCTCGTCTGGAGTGCCGTTCGCCGGAATTGTTCCTTCCCCACCCACTGCCGCCGCCGTCATCACCGACTTGGACAGACAGGCTTTCGGCCCCGTCTTATCTAAGAAGCAATGGGGTATAGTTAAGAATATATTTCCTAACAAGAATTCTGACAATTTCAGTAAGGTCTCTACACCCTGGATACTTGACATGGGTGCATCTTATCACATGACTGGTACCAAGGACATTCTTCACGATATTATGTTTACTGATGTTGATGTTGTACTGCCTGATGGTTCGGTATCTACTGCTTTATTACATGGCACATTATATTTTGGCGATATTATGCTTCCTCGCATCTTATTTATTCCAGAATTACGTTGTAATTTGTTATCTTTTGCTAAGCTAACTGCATCCTTAAAAGTTCTGGTTTTGCTTACCGAAAATATATGCATATTTCAGGACATCAGCACGAGGAAGGTGACTGGTGTTGGTACTCAGCGAGGAGGGTTTATTGGTTGTGTAGTCTCGGGGCTCCATTTTCGTCTGCGCGATCTCTCCATGTGTCTGCTGCTTCAGTTTTTTCATTTGATTTGTGGCATCGATGTTTTGGTCATCCTTCAATATCGGTGCTGTCATCTATTCCAATATTAGGATTGCGTAGAAATAATACATCTGTTCCTTGCTCAACATGTCATCGAGCAATACAGTTTAGAAGTAGTTTTTCCTCGAATACCAAAACAGCTAGTAATTTATTTGATCTTGTTCATTGTGATGTTTGGGGTCCTTATAGTAACCCCTCACTTAGTGGAGCGGTGTCATTTTTTACTATAGTTGATGATCACTCTAGAGCTGTTTGGGTTTATTTACTAGTTAGTAAGTCTGAAGTGTCTTCCAAGATGAAGGAGTTCTTCGCGCTTGTCTCTACTCAGTTTCGCCGCAATATCAAGTGTGTTCGTGCGGACAATGGCACCGAATTTCAGCCTCTTCGTCAGTAGTTTTTGGAAAAAGGAGTCTGTTTCGAAACTTCGACCGTTTACGCGCCACATCAGAATGGTCGTGTTGAGCGCAAGCACCGTCATATTCTCAACGTTGCTAGACCTCTTATGTTTCAAGCTAATTTTCCAATCGAATTTTGGGGTGATTGTGTTCTTACCGCCGCTTACCTGATTAATCGAACTCCGTCGCCGCTATTGAATGATCGCTCCCCGTATCAACTCCTCTTTGGCCGAGTTCCGGACTATGAAAATTTTTCGGATGTTTGTGCTTTGCAACCCAACTCCCTAGACCGAGAGATAAATTTGCTTCCCGAAGTCAAAAGTGCATGTTTTTGGGATACTCTACAGACAAGAAGGCATGGAGACTTTATGATCTTGACACTCGTACGACTTTTGCGAGTCGTGACGTTGTTTTCTACGAGGATTGCTTCCCGTTTGCTTCACCGGAGTGTTCCTCATCGACCGGACGTGTTTATGGGCAATCTGGGCCTTTTTTTGACGTAGTGCATGGCCCAGAAGTATATGAACCCATCCTGACCGATTTGGACGTGCATGGTCCGGGTACGGTTGAACCAGGCATGCATGGCCATGACGTGGCTCCCGCGCGTGTGCCTCACGCGCCTGGTGAGGGGGCTCCCGCGCGTGCTCCTCACGCGCCTGGAGACAGGATGCCCCCTGTGTTGCTGATCTCGTCTGCTCATCTTCCGACAACCGATTCACCGCTGACTGAGCCTTCGACTGCCACAAGTCCGCCGTCGCTGCATACCTCGCCTGAGCCTTCGCCTTCCGTTTGGTCTCCGGCGATGGACCCGGCTGTTTTGGCGTTTGAATCTGACACTGATTCTCCGTCGTCCTCTTCTCCTTCGGACTCGGATGTTGAACTGAGTGTTAATGCTCCGCCGCCCAGACCACCGAGCACCAGGATTCGCCAACCTTCTGTTCGACTTCGTGATTATGTCTGCGCCGCCACTGCACCTTCAATAAACCCCCCCTCCAACTGCTTGTGTTACCTCGTCCCAGGCTTGTCTGTAAGCTTCGGAAATCACTATATGGTCTTCGCCAATCTCCTCGTAATTGGTTTTCTAAGTTAGCTGAGCCATTACGCAGATATGGATTTGTTCAAAGCAAAGCTGATTATTCCTTGTTCTCATATATCCGAAATGGTGTTACTCTCCATGTTTTAGTTTACGTGGATCATCTTGTCATTGCTGGTTCTTCTGGAGATGTTTTGTCTGCCTTCAAGAAGTATTTGAGTACTTGCTTTCACATGAAAGATCTTGGAGCATTGAAGTATTTTTTGGGCATTGAGATTGCACGTCGCCCTGATGGTATGTTTTTGTCTCAACGGAAATATACTTTGGATATTTTGGCTGATACAGGCTTATTGGGAGCAAAGCCTGCTGCTTTTCCAATGGAGACACAACATAATCTTGCGAAAGATGAAGTTCCTATGCATGATGATACTACTCAGAATCGACGTCTCATTGGAAAGCTTATCTATTTGACTATTACTCGTCCAGAATTGAGTTATTCAGTTCATACTTTAGCTCAGTTCATGGAGAAACCTCGAGTTGCGCATTGGCAAGCTGCGATTTGAGTCTTGCACTATCTCAAGGGCCATCCAGGTCAAGGATTGTTTCTTTCAGCTCGTAGTCCTTTGCTTTCTGTGACTCTGACTAGGCTGCTTGTCCTATTACTCGACGATCTTTGACTGGCTACTTTGTGACCCTTGGTGATTCTCCAGTTCCGTGGAAGACAAAGAAGCAACCAACAGTCTCTCGTTCTTCTGCAGAGGCTGAGTATCGTGCTATGACCTATGTTTGTTGTGAGCTTATTTGGATGAAATCTCTCCTCAAGTCTCTAGGCGTATCGCATTCTCAGCCGATGAAGTTGTTTTGTGACAGTCAAGCAGCTCTACATACTGCTGCTAATCCAGTATTCCATGAGCGAACGAAGCATATTGAAGTTGTTGTCATTTTGTTCGTGATTTGATTCAGTCTCGTGAGATAGTTGCTCATTACATTCGTACTACTGAGCAACCTGCAGATTTTTTTACCAAGGCACTTGGACGCCGTACATTTCAGGATTTGATTGGCAAGATGGGCATTCAAGATCCTCATACTCCATCTTGAGGAGGAGTGTTAAGGAAAGAAGATGTTTGTTTTCTATACAAATTAGTATTGTATATGGAATATAGGTTAGACTATCATTTTTCTTCTAATTATGTTATTGTACATCAATCCCACATCATTAGATTCGATAGTTAGGTAGACATAGCCACCCTATATAATGTAAACTTTCTTATGAATATACACACACGAATTTATCCGAATATCTTTGATACAATTCCTCAATTCTACAAGTGATCATTGCTAGAAAGTAGTTTTGTAAGGTGATCATTACTGCATGATACGTACTTAGTCCATATACATACATTAGTTAGAAATGTAGGTTAGATACATTTTCTAAAGACTCTGGGTATTCCATACCATGCATATCATGTATCCTTTTAGTAGTTTTAAAAATAATGCACGTATGTACATTTTTGTACTTAGTAATATTAATATTAATATAATTTCTTTAATATTGTCTAAATGAATAATATATTCATTTATTGACAAATGAATAATTTCGCTAAATAAATATTTTTATGATGGTCTCAAGAGTATTGATTAATCGAGATTTAACTGTACATGCTGGAATTTACTAGCTAGAGAGAGGTGTAGATAAAAGAAAGATACGATCACAACATGGAAGCGCATGAAAGAATTGGTATTAAATCGATTCATGGAAGCATGTTGAACAGTTTTATTTCATAATCAGCTAGTAAAAATCCATTTAATATCTAATCTTTCTCTTTCATGCTTTTATCACTTTTTATTATTTGTATATGCCTCTATCCAACTAGTCGATCCCCCGTGTAGCTATGGGCGGAGCTAGAGTAGGTGCAAAGGGTGGCAGCTGCCCCCTAGAAAAAATAAAATTTTCAGTTTATAGGATTAAATTTTGAAAATTACAACCACTACTTTTTAGAAATTATTATAGTGTTCATAAAATTTTTAATAATTTTCATTAATTCTAAACCTTATAAATTTAAAAAACCCCAAATATAAAATATAAATTCTCCATCTCTTCCATGTATATTTTATTTTTTACAAGAATTATTGTAATTATGCAAAAAAAATGCAATTTTTTTTTTGAATCATTGTAAATATGAATTTTTTTTTTTGCGTAAATCGCCACCCCGCTCGTGGAATCCTGATTACGCCACTACATGTAGCAACATCGTCCCTTAATTTATTCGCCACCATCTTTACTTATTTATCTTCATCTGTATCCATGACTTCAAAGTACCAATCCAAAAATTCCTTAAAGTATGTTGATCTATAATACTTAGGAACATCAGCGTTGATTTTGCCACAAGAATTTTTCCATGTTCTCTTTATCATCGAAAACTTTTATCTTCAGATTGACTTTTTCAAGGATTAATACAATTCCACACCTCACTTGCAAAAGTCAAATTGATCTCCCATCGCGAGTCACCGATCAAGAATGGGAGAATACCACACTCTTGATATCACATGACATAGTGGAAATATTGGTATGAAATTCACAAGTACGAATCTCTAGAATTTTTATATTGTAAAAAGTCGCAAACATTATTTGTGTTTTGTTGGAATCCACCAATAAGAAAAGATAACTATTGACATATATATTTTATCGAGAGCGAAAACTGCCAATTAATAAACTACAAAACCCTATAAATACTAATGTAACACTAAAACAAAATATTCAAAGAATATTTCTAATTCTGAGAAGAAAAATAATGAAACTAAATTGGAAAGTATTGATAATCAACTATTCCCTATGTTAATACTAAAAATTTATTCTCATTTTTTTTTGTACTAAATTTTGGTACCCTATATTTTCTCCCTATTTTCTTGGGCAAATTTTTAGCTTTTCTTTCTACTAACTAAATATTATCGCGCGTTGCGCGATAATTTTAGTATTTAATGTGACATATTTAAAGGTTTATTTTATGATAACTCTTCTATCTCCCTTTTGGATTAATGATATGTGGAAATTAAGAATCCTACCATTATTGATGATTGCTTCTTTTTTAGATTTCATAAAAATCATAAAAATTGAAAATGAATGAAGTTTTTAATATATTGGGTTAGGAAGCGAAGCATACGTGCATGGAAAAGCATATAGATAATACAAAGAATAAAAATTTATGGAATAAATCTAAAAAATGGTCGGAAAATAATATGGTCCGTTCATCACAAATAATTTCTTCTAAACTGAAAAATATTAAATCGAAATGAACTGAACTGAATTGGAATTACTAATAATACATCTGAATAAACTAAATTTCATCAATTCATATTTCAGGGAAACTAAACCGAAAAATACTGAAAATAAATCAAATAAAATGTACTAAACATGACTAAGTTCTGTCTGGAAATCATTAATAAACCACAAACCCATATTTATCATATCGACAACTACTGTCTGGAAATCATTAATTACCATTTACATGAATATTTGCTATGAAAATTTGCTACAGACACTACTCCTAATTTCTCGTTGATGTACCATTTGAAACATTTTATGATACTACAGATTTATTTTGACATATTTATAATTTCATAAAACAACAAAATTTAATTGTATTATATTATTTTAAAGAATGAATAAAAATATATTGTTGTCAATTAAAAATAAGTCTTCATTATTGAAATATTATAAATAACTAATTTTTAATTTTAGATGTCATGCAAATATTTTATTCCAATTAAAAAAGTAAATTTACATTGTAATCAATTTTTGTTTATAAATATATAAACATAATATTCATATATCATTAGCAAATTTAATGCTAAAAAGTAGGAATAAAATTATGAAATACATTGGTGTGAACATTAACACTTCAATTAATTAAACAAAAATAAGTTACGGAGAATTCTATAATTAATTTAAATTAACTTTTATCTAACTACAAAAAGAATGATTATAATTAGACATATTTTTTCATAAGACTAAAATGAGACATTAATTAATGATTATAAATAATGATGAAGTGAAATATAAAATTATGTGGTATGATGCCTATTTTAAAATGTCGATCCATACACAATTTAAGTTAAATAATAATAATAATAATCAACAACCAAAACATGGTAAAAAAGGAACCGATCGCAGGAAAAATATGGAATTGATCCAATCAAGCATCCATCAGTTTCCAAGAAAAGTAAATAAATAAGTTATTTCTATATTAAACAAATGGAATACAAAAATTGAGTACAAATGTTCATATATATTTAATCAATCATAGGAACTATCATTCTCATTCTTCAATATAGAAGATCCACTTCTTCATAGATAATTAGAGGCTATGGGTAGAAATAAAATATATCAAATCCAAAAAATAATGTATTGATTTAACATTATTGGCGAAAAAATTAAAGGAAAGAAAACATCAGACATATACCATGACCACGTAAGAGGCAGCCCCTATGAAGGAAAATTTACTCACTAACTTAATGTCTACAAAGCGTTCAATTCTAAGTAGTCGGTTAGGTACCTTGAGCAATCTGAGATATTAATTGAAAGCTAAAGGTTCATAGTACATTATCAAGCTCAGCTAATACAATTCAAATAATAAATTGCAAAACCGAACTTAATCCTAAATGAACATCATGGCGTCACGAAATACATCCAAACTCTAAACTGTTCAGTTTTTCATGTTTCATCTTGAATTAAATCACTAACCTATCTTTCATGTTGAAACCACATCATTCCATCAAACTCATTTTCCTTCAAAAACAAAATTTGTCAAAAAATATGGGTAGGATATAGATGACTTACCACTATGCTAATATATATGTTCTTCCTCTATATCTCATTACGATCCATGGCAGTAGTTTATATTCATCATATTTCTAATTCAAGGGAATATATGTACATGAGAAAAATAATATAAAAATATTAAAATTACATGTTCTGATGAATTAGGATCCTAAAAAAAGGAGCTTCCACATACTTCTGAACCGTGAAACTTATGCATATCCTTATACTACATAAAATTAAGTTATGACGTATACTGCCAATCTATACATGGAGTTCTTGAAATGACAGTGTCAACAAAATCTGCATTTTTTAAGTAAAAATCACCACCTGGCCAACGATTGCTTTCAATCCCAAATCTAGACAGCTCGATGGAGCACATAGGCAGTGGTAGGAATTGGCGGCCAAGGTAGTCTTGATTTGAGAGGACAAATCACCGCATCAGTGATGGATTGGGGAGACATGATGGTTTGCCTGATTCAAGTGAAATTGAACAAAAAACCACACATTTATAGGTTTATATATTTTATACCTTCTAAAATGACACAATCAATATCGATCAATTACTGGCGGCAAGATCCGTGTCCATCTCAGAACAACACCCCTAAAATCCATGCTCTTGCTATCACATAGTCACCATCACCAACCTTATTCAAACTGTATAAACCTGCAAAATCAAAAAACAAAGAACCTGTGAAATTAACATAAGAAAACCTTTTCAGGCATAAATATATTAACGTGAAAGTGATTAAGGCAATGGAGAATGATAAACTGAAACATTATATAATCAATCAATCAATATAAATGATGTCGTTTTGGCATTTATTTAAGTAAAAAATAATTTAAAATATGCTAATACTATAAATATATATTAGAAGGAAGTCGAACCTTCTAATATTAAGGTTAAAATATATTGATACCTTTTATAAATTAATATAAAAAGAATGAAATTTATAGAAACTAAAAATGAATGCATGAAAATTGTATGCTCCGAAATATGGTGATCTTGCGGTGGTTATGTGGTGATTTAATCAATACTACGTAATTTAATGCTTTTTAATACTTTTTATTAATTTAAATATTGACCGGAGCAATAACTCTAACTAGATAATACCGTGTGTTACATGGTATACTTAATTACTTATTTAAATAAATATATTGAGCTTCCTCAAAAAAATATTGAACATTTGTATTAATAACTAATGTAAATATATATATATATATATATATATATTGAACAATTTTATGAAAATGCGGATGAATAAGTTTTAAATAATTTGATACAGTTTTTTGATTTATAATTACAAAAACTCAAACATCATTTTTTAATAGATATCCCTTTTTATGATTTTTTAATAGATATTTATTTTTTAACAATAAGATAATTATCACAAAAAGGTAGAAAATAATGAAATTGATTATAAACTTATCATGGAGTTATTATGCATGGCAAATATATTTTAAAATCTCCCGCAAATACAGCAAAAAGTTTTAAGTTAAAAAAAAAATTTGATTTCCAAACATTTAAACATATCCATAAATAAAGATAATCTTTTTTAATTAAATATTTCTGCTCATATAGCTAGAATATAATGATAATATTTACCGAAAATTTACCGATTGAGATGAATCTTCTGATGATAATGTCTGACAAGAAAGGGCCTCATATAGTGAACAGAAAGGGCTTCATGCTGCTCTTGATGATTTGCTACCAACATAATTTGCAGATTGAGATATCTTTGACCTCTGCCTTTCATGCTTCATCTGCAAACAAATTCATAAATTCAAAATCCTTGAAAATTCAAACACCAGGCATTGGGAACACCAAGCATATTTTGGATGGTGAAAACATTTCACTTTGCCAAGAATGAAAGATAATATTATTATTATTTACCTGTTTGGTGTTTTCCAGTTCATATTTTCTGAGAGCAGCTTCAAGATCTGAGATTTCTTTAGCAGTCAATCTCAGTTCCTTGTCAGGTGATGAGTCTGCCATCTGCTTCTTCATCTCTGCATACTTCTTTGCCCACAGCCCTTTCATCACCTCTGCAACCACATCAACAAACATAAAAATCAACAAAAAGTACAAGATTCTCTTACACGAAGTACAGAATCTTGTCATCTTTTTTCATACCTTGAGTTGTGATGAGTCTGTAAACATGGCCAAGAGACAGCGTGTCAGCTGGTTTGAGAAGCTTGATCCGGGTCACTCGGAGAGGCTGCTTGGCGGAGGAAGTGTAGGAAGAGTAGGTGGTGAGAAGGAGAGCAACGTAGTGGCCGGGGTTCATCTTCATGATCTGAGAGGCGGTTACAGAGACGTACATCTTGTTGGTTCTGCCGTTTGGGTGCTGGATTAGCAAGCTTGCGTTATCAATGGCCTGGCAGTTTCCCATGTTGATGGAGATTGAAGATGAAGATGATGAATCGATGAAGATCTGGGATTATATTATCAGATGCTCTTCTGATGGTAATATGTCTGACCAGAAAGGGCCGATTGATGTCGCCATCATGGGCGGTGGAGGTCCTGTCGACTGAAACGGCGTACACGTCACATTGCTGATCAATGTTGAGACCGAGACTCAGAAACCAAGGCGCTGGGGATTATAAATCAAATCCATAGGATGAATCACATGATGCCCTCTTACCGTCAAACTCAAGCACCTCATCTAAAAAGCGTAATGTTAATTCGGATTTTCTCCTAATCTTAATAATAATTTAGTTGGGAGGTGAAAGAAAGGGCGTGAGATGAGAGCTATATATCCTCAAAAGAAAACGAAGTCATTTTGGTGAAAAATATATTAGCACCTTATGTTTCTAAATATAAGGAGGTCGTGCAAGGAAATATAAATTACAAAGGTTATACAAACGCGTGGTGTTTCTTAATTACATAATTACATGACTGAAATATGCGAGAGATAATATTATATCATAGTAATTCAAGATTATGATATCAATAAATGGAATTTAAAATATAATACCACCATATATATATATAAATAACATATAGAGAAATTCACGAATGAAAAAATATGTAGTAAATATAATAACAGAAAGGAATGTATAGATATTGTGGGCGCCGGAAAATTATGAAAGAAAGGAAAATCACTAAATTATGGTAATGTTGTGGTGGTCATGTGGCGGTTTTCATCAAAACTACGTAGTTTAATACTTTTTAATGCTTTTTATTAATTTAAATATTGACCGGAGCAATAACTCTTCTAGTTCCTAAATCCCTTTAGGAAAAATTTAATTCCTAATCGATTTCAAACTTATTCCTAATAATATTTTAATATATTCCTTCTTCTTCCTCCTCCTCCTCCTCCTCCTTCATAAAGGTTTTTCATCCTCCATAATAAATAGTTATTCTCACTTTTTTTAAACCAAATTTTAGTTCTTTTTGTCGTCCTAAATTTCTTCCCCTATTTTTTCTCCTTATTTTCTTGGATAAATTTTTACTTTTTTCCCTTATGACGTGACACCTTAATAAGAATACAAATTTTATTAGTATATTCAATTAGTATTTAATCAGTGGTTAATTTTTAAATTTTTATTTTAATTATATTTACTATTCAGAATATTCATGGAAAATTATAAATGATATTGAACGGCTGTTATACATGGTTAAAATATATTCTACAGCTGGAATATACGTCACTACACATGTCGTAATACTGATCATATTAATTATGGTCTATTTTATTTTTATTTTTTGAAATCATATTAATTATGGTCTGCTAGATGACTTACCTTTGAGAAGTTCGGTATTTACTTTAGTTTTTCAATTGATAATACTTGAGTAATTGGGAGTTAGTTTCAAATGAAACCAGTTCACCAGAATCAAGACTTGTCCCGATTCAAACAATATTAAGAAATTTATTACTATAGTTTATTGATACTTAAAATTTCCATGAACATAAATGTTTAATTCTATAGTTGTCAGTTTCTGTGGGCTATTTCTCACTGAACTGAACTATATTGAATTAAAATAAAGTGTAAATTAATTAATGTGTTGTAAAATATAATTAGTAAGTCTATCTAAATTTCATTAAATTATATTTTACTAGAATTGAATTAAAATGAATTGAATTGAACTGGACTGAATTGAACTAATCCACCTAATTTTAATTTCAATTTTATTTAACAATCGGTCTCAATCAAAATACTTTTTCTAAAATTATAGCCTCCATTTTATTAAATCTTTTAACCATGAACGTACGTATGTAACAACGTAAGTACCATTTATTAGATTCCGCTAAAGAAATTTTTCGAATTTTAGATTCGCTTATTACGAATTCCACTTATTATGGTGTAGGACTTCTGTAGAATTTTAGATTCCGACATTTATTTTATTGTAATTGCTTTTTGAAATTTTATAATATGATATTGATTTATTAAGTTATTTTGGTTTAATTAATATTTTACTTAGTGATTTGTTTTGTACTTATACAAGGTTGTATCATAAGTTAGTTTTGTTAACCGTCAGTTACTTAAAACAATTTAATTAATTCATTGGCTAAAAAATTTCAAGGCGTGAGGATGCGAGGAGTTCAAGCCGGAACTTGGATTTATGTAAATTAAATGAATAAATTAAGTTCGTAATTAATCATATTTAATCAGAATAATACAAATAAATAACCGCGCATCGCGCGGCACAACCAATCTAGTTCAAGCAAAAGGATTTGCTGTCAGATGAATATTATCATAGTGTATGTTTACGATGATTACTCGAATTAGTTGTTCATGTTATAATGTTTTATTCAGGGTTTAATTGTATTTAGCAAACCAATTGATTCTACTCATGATCTATATGTTCTTCCTATTTTTAACACCTTCAAACACAAATCACGGATATAAACATGACAGGTACAATCAGATCTAGAAAACACGACATTTACATCCAGATCGAAATAAAGACATCGACATAAAAAATTAGACCAACCATTATAGACACGTCATCTAATCAATCAAATCAAAGTATAGTACCGATGTGTATAATTCAAACTTATTCAAGAGTAAATTAACCTAATAACTATCAATGTGGAAAATTCATACTAAATTCAATAGCAAAAAAACGAATCACACATTTAATTACTATACCAAACAATCATATTCTATTGACACAACACTAATTGATCCTTGGTACAAGACGGGGCTTGATACATGCAGTCCGTATTTTGCTTCTTTGCAGTTAAAATTAAAAAATAGGTTTTCAATATATACATCATAGCCCGTATTTATTTATATTAGCCATATGCATCATATATTACTTCTATTACAAATGATTGCAAATCAATTATATATCAAAATTATTGTGTATATAATTATATAATAAAAATACGAACGGAAAATAAGGAAAGTACATGTTGCACCTAGTGTGCCAGTATAAGAAAATCTCACATCCACGGGTGTATCCCAGCAGTTGAGACATTGGGTTTATATCTCCAAGGTCCAAGGTCTGAGTCTCGACAGACACAATGTGGGAAATTCTAGCTTGCAAGATCTTTTTACGCACCAAAACAAATGGTGAGTTACATCTCCACCAAACCTTGTAATGTGAGACATGCGGTGAGGGTTAGCGAATGACCTTTTGCTTCAAGTATAAGAAAACCCCAACTTATATACTAGCATGCATACATCAAATTTACTTATGTAAAATAAATAATATATATATATATATATATATATATATATATTATCAAACACAATTATTTCTACGAATCAAAGCTATAGTTGGAATGGATCGTCCAGATGCTTGATCCATCTGTCCGCTCAGTCGTTCGGATTTCACCACATCGGTACAAGATGACTTTTCATCTACCACTTGATTCCATTGTCGACGTTTTCCCGACCTTATAGATAATCAAAATCTTCATAACGATGTTTAAATTGAGGATATCAATCACAACGATACTGAGATAAATGCCATTGCCGCCGCTCACGTTGCTCCAACCGCCTTTCTACTAGTAGCCGGAGCTGAATTGTTCGCCGGTGTTGCGCAAGCCATCCCGCCCGTCATCCTGCAGCTAATGCTAATGCCATTGCCGTTGTTCTTGCTCCGGGCGTGCATGCTTTTGACCCTGCTATTTTCAATGCAGCCTTCCAAGCTGCTGCTACTGTTGCCACTCTCGTCTTTACCAATGACCTGCTGATGTTACAATCCTCAGCTCAGGCCGAAATAACCCTTATTATGTTCATCCATCCGATCATTATTACAAGACAACATTTATAACTATTAGACACCAACATCTAGGTTGTCTAGTATATCTTCTCTAGTACTTGGATGAGTCATTAGTTGTTATCATTACGATTGCAACTCTTGGATGAGTCAATAGCGGATGGATGAACATAATAAGTGTTATTCGGCCTGAACTAAGGATTAGTTTCATCAGCAGGTTGTTGGTAAAGACGAGTGGCAGCAGCAGCAGCGGCTTGGATGATTGCATTGAATATAGCAGGGTCAAAAACATGTATGCCCGGAGCAAGAACAACGGCAAGGGCATTAGCATTAGCTGCAGGATGAACGGGCGGGACGGCTAGCGCAACACCGGCGAACGGTTCAGCTCCGACTACTAGTAGAAAGGTGGCTGGAGCAACATAAGCGGTGTCAATGGCATTTACCTCAGCATTGTTGTGAGCGATATCCTCAATCTAAACATTGTTATGAAGATTTTAATTATCAATAAGGTCGGAAAAATGTCGACAATGGAATCAAGTTGTAGATGAAACATCCTCTTGTACAGCTGCGGGCCTGCGGCGATGAAGTGACCTAGCCGTGGTGGCAGAAGAAGGTAAAAGAAATTAGGGTTTTAGAATCGAAGGCATTGATACCATGTAAAATAAAAAATAATACATATATAGGCACTTCAAAAATATTATCAAATACAATTATTACAAGAAAATGATTATAATATTTATAATATTAGACACTAGTATCTATGTTGTCAATAACCAATGTGGAATAGGAAATGATTACTTGTTACATAAAAAAGGACCGAATGTCTATAATTAAACATATGCAATATATTCCTTAATAAGTTACAAAATGCGATGATTAATCAAATTGAGTCATTATTAAGTTGTTCCAACTAGGGGTGTTCATAACCGGGTACTCGTACTTTCGGGTACCCGCACTTCTGGGTACCCGCACATTCGTGTAGTAAAATATGTGACCCGTACCTTGACCCACAAATGCGGGTACCCGCACTTTCGGGTACCCGAAAAGTTCGGGCCGGGTACCGGATACTCTTTAATCCTTTTACTAAATTATTATATTTATATTTTGCACAAATGTAAGCATAATTAAAATATAAAAATTCAACCATTACATTAAATTGAGTCATAAATTTTTATAACTACAAGAAATAATGTCATTTTCGTTAATGATACTTAAATGATGCAAATGTAATCCAAAATTATTCATTATATCTCTTTCCTATGTAATATGTACATGAAAAAATGTGTTACTGAAAATATATAAAATATTAAATATAAGTATATGCATTAACATATTTTTACGAGTACTCAACATAACAAACATATTTGTTGTCATCTTATTATTAGTAATATAAATATTTAATCGGGTCTTTCGGGTACCCGAAAACTCAATTTTTATGACCCGAACCCTATTATAAACATATTTATCGGGTCGGGTACCCGACTCGCTTATATTTAGAATTATCCGGATATTAACATTCGGGTATTTCGGATACCGGTTCGGATAATTCGGGTCGGATAATTTTGAACACCCCTAGTTCCAACGGTTAAATTGAAGGACGATAACTAGATACGGACACCCTATGTCTCAAACATAAACAATCAAAAATGATTTTGACTTGTTTTTGTTTGAAATCAATCAAAAATGAATTTGCTTTTATGAAGAAAATTGCACAATTAATCATTGAATTTTATAAGAATTGTAGAAGTGAATTACTATTATACTAGCGGTTAAACCAGTTATCCCCAACATCGCCAAAAATTAGAGCAGGACTATGAAAGCCGCCGTCACTGCAACTGAACTGCTGTTATCATCACCGGCAGTATTCAAGTCCGGCGCCAAAAACCCGATTTACTTTCACTCAGCTTCACGCCTCTACAACTCAAACTTCTCCCAATCTCCATTTCACTCAAATCCCATCAAACTGATCAGCAAAGCCTCCCAATCGCAAGCTGCGATGTCGACGATGAGCGCCGCCGACAAGGCGGAGGTAGCTAGGGTTCCGCCTGCGATTCCGTTACCGAAGTCTCCCATCACCAAGGCAAGGCAAGCATATCACCGCCACACAACATTTCAATCTTCTAATTTCATTTCCCTACCTTTTCAAACTTGTATTCCGTTATTTGTTTCCAGTACAAAATTGGTCTTTGCCAATTTCTGGTGACTGATGACAAGGCTCGAAACATCGCCTGCGCTCGCACCGCCATCGAGGAGGCTGCTAGGGAAGGAGCTCAGCTTGTACTTCTCCCTGTGAGTGAACCTGTTATTTTCATTTCTAATCAGGGTGTAGGTTTGTTTACTGTTTTGCTTTGAATGGTGTTTAGGAGATATGGAACAGCCCGTATTCGAATGACTGTTTTCCGGTGTATGCTGAGGATATAGATGCTGGTGGCTCAGCGTCTCCCTCAACAGCAATGCTTGCTGAAGTATCTCAGAGATTGAAGATCACCATTGTTGGTGGTTCAATACCCGAGCGCAGTGGAGATAGAGTGTATAATACTTGCTGCGTTTTTGGCACAGATGGGAAGATCAAGGCCAAGCATCGAAAGGTATATTGTGTTTTTATTTTTTTAACAATGTGAAGTGTAGCCTATTAGCTATGTTTTGGTATTAGCCTATTGGAGTACATGTGAAAATGTTTTTTTTTTTTTTTTTTTTTCAGATACATCTATTTGATATCGATATTCCTGGCAAGATGACGTTTATGGAATCAATGACTCTCACGGCTGGGGAGAGTCCAACTATTGTAGATACAGGTGTGTTTTGCTTCTCTCTTGTTATCCTGTATTGTTGAAATTTTGTCTAAATTTTTATAATCTGTATGGAGATTGGAGGAATAACGGGTGCTGACCTGCACCTTAATAACCTGTAAAATCCAATTATCCAAATCCTATTATATACGAGATTTTATTTCTGCATTTGTATCTACTGAGGCCTGGAATGAGTATATAAAGAAAGATATGCTATATTTGAGTGTAGATGACATAATGTGCCTTGACTGAATATGAACCAAGTTATTGTCTTACATAACTGACCCAAATAATGTGATATAGTTGTATATTTCATATTACTTTCATCTTTCTGGTCAATTTTTCTATATCTTAATATTTTTTATGTAATGCAGATGTTGGACGCATTGGAATAGGCATATGCTATGACATCCGCTTCCAAGAACTAGCATCCATTTATGCAGCAAGAGGTATGCTTTACAGTTCCTAATAATACATATAATAGAGGAATCTCAAAAATGTGCTCTGGTTTCCAAGCTGAAGAATGCTACAAATTTCTTTGCATATGATTTTGAAAACTTTAATAGTACTGACAAGCCCTGGCCTTTCAAGAGGCAGGAGCCTGTGAAAAACTTGAACCAGCATCCTCTATTTTGTTTGCTGCCAATTCAGATTTTTATTATCTTCTCAATAAAACAAAGTTGGACTTCTGGTTTAAACTTTGCAAGACGCGTGATTTCTTATCGTACTAATTGATTTTAGCTCTGCAAGTCACTTCTTTTTTCATATGCTGTGAATATTAGATCTTATACCTCTCAAGGCTTCCGATTTATGAAGAAGATTTTTTGCATCAGGTGCTCACTTGATTTGTTATCCTGGGGCCTTTAACATGACAACTGGTCCATTGCACTGGGAGTTACTGCAAAGGGCTAGGTAATCAAATCATTTAAGTTTCGGGAGCAAAGTTAAATCTGGAAATCTTAACATTCTGATCGAAGTCTTTCTGTTGATCTTTCATGCACTAACTTCTACTCTTTTCTCTTCATTTGCAGGGCAGCAGATTGTCAGGTATGCGATGAGCATCAAATATTTTCTGTATGCAATGTTGGTGGTGGATAAATATCGTTCTTGTTAGAAAGCAGGGAGCCGAATGCTATGTTTATGCTTGCCTCCTTCCAGCAATAATAGCATCTCTACAATTTGATTAACTCTGTGAACCATATAAATCTTTGTTATGTTTTTGTTTTTGTTTTTGTGCAATTACTCAATTTCTACCTGCATTGCAGCTGTATGTGGCGACTTGTTCACCTGCTAGAGACAGTACCGGTAGTTATGTGGCCTGGGGACACTCCACTCTTGTTGGGCCTGTAAGTGAATCAAATACTTCTTATTTTCTTTCCAAGTTAGTCCATATCCTATTTTTGTGAAGTGTATCTTCATCACTCATCAGTTTCCATAGTAAATACAGGACAGAACAATTAATAGTGGTCATTCCCACATCTGCTTTTAATAAATTATAGTCCATGATTGCTACCACAAGAACATTAATTGAACTGAGCTTGCAGTTTGGGGAAGTACTTGCAACAACAGAGCATGAAGAGGCGACGTTGGTAGCAGAGATTGATTACTCCTTAATTGAACAGAGAAGGTAATATGCCTATCCATCTTTTCTTGTCCCTATGCTAAGAAATGAAAGATTAATAATGGATTTGCTCCATTCATAAGAAAGATGAAATGAGTGCTAATATTTAAATATATTATACAGTTAGAATGAAGTTACGTATTCATTGATGATTCAAGAATAATCTTTGAAATTTTGCTGATCCACTTTTCATATATGGCATGCAGAACCTACCTTCCGTTCCAGAAGCAAAGGAGGGGAGATCTTTATCAGTTGGTCGATGTGCAACGACTGAATTCTGGAAATACCGAAGAGTGAAGACATTTCCTCACCCTTTCATAGCTAATTTGTTGAATCCTCTTCTTGAATTTACTGATACCATTACATGAGACAATTTCTGTCTTCTTCACATGGAACTAATAATGTTAGAGTGTGGCACATATAATTTGTTCCTTACCATGACAGTTTTGTTTATGCTTTTGTTGTTTGGTTAGTACCACTGAAGCACAAGCACAAGTGCCAAAATTGTCATCTTTAGTTTGCATGCTCAGTTACCAGTGCGCACGTTAGCTTTTAGTATACTCTATTGGGCATATAGAAGAAGATGAAGACAAATAAAGGAAATGCATAGTGAAAGAGAACAAATCTAAAAGAAGACAGCAAAGTAAAGGTAACCATGTACCCCTCCTTAGGACACCCTGTCTCTGTACTGGAATCATCCGCACGCGTAGTCACACTCTTTGCTCTATCTCTGTATTACTGCATTATTCATATTACATATTTTTTTAATAATAAATTTAACATAACTATTATATACGAGCCATTATAGATGAAGTATAAAATCGGAGAAATGCAGTTAAACTAACATTATCTTTGAACCGAAAGCAATGTGACCATTAATTAATCCTATTGGTAATTTAACTGATATCATGGCTGATGTTGTTTGTGCTTCTCTGCAAAAAATTATTATGTGTCAATCATTAAGGTAATTTTTTGCTTAATGTATTTTGTTGAACTAGATTAAAAAGTGATCAAGTGTTAAATCTTTTGGTGAATCAAAATTAAAGAGTGGTTAAGTGTCGCTTGTTGAATTTCAGTAGTTGAATTTCAGTAGTTGAATTATTGATGTCAAGCGTAACTTGCCTAAGGGCATGTTCATTCCAGTTTATTTGATCAAAACCAAATTGAACTAAAACATATTAATTCATAATTCGATACAATAATTGATGTATTAAAAATGATGATAATATTATTAAATCATATTTCATCGATAAGAACGGAACTATAATAATTTAGGAGAACCGTGTTAAGACTAATTAAGGGTGTGTTTAGTGGAGCCGTGCTTTTAAAAAAATTGGGTGCTTTTGACTTTTGTTGTGGCGAAAAGCAGAAGCTGATCATAACAGTTTGATCAGCTTCTGCCTTTGGACTACTTTTTGACTAAAAATACGTTTTGCTTATGATATAAGCAGTTTTTTGATAGTTTATCGAAATCTTAAAAGCTACTTTGCTTTGAAATGCAACAATTGAAAAGTTCTACCATACACACCCTAAGTGTAGTTACACCCACATTCCTCTTCATAAAGTTACTCTAGTGTGAAGTTAGTTTGAAATCCTTCCCCTAATGAAGACATATCAAAATCATTACTTAATGACTAGGCTATACTAGTTGAGTTAGAAATTCTTGAGCTCTATATATTATTATACTACTAGTATTTCTCCAATTGGTATCCACTATCCACCCTCATTCAAGTTCTTATTTAGTCCATCATTTAAGCCGTGGCATTTGGCTTTCCAAACTCAATTCATCATCAATCTCTCTCTATATTCAACATTTTCTAGTGTTCAACAAAAACATGTCTACATTTCTTCTCTAACATCACATGATTTGTTCCCTTCTTTCTTCACATTTGAATATACCCTTAGCTGATAGTGCTATCAACCAAAAACATCCAGAAATGGCGATGTGGGAAAGACCCGTCAGAGAAGAGAGACACCAGCAACAGCACCACCAGCGGAGCCGGAGAACTCCGTCGTTTTCCTCCACTCTGCTCGATGCAATCTACCACTCCATCGATGAATCCCAAGAACAAGCTCCCCATGGAAAGAAAAACAACCCCTATCAAGTTGAAGAGGAGATAGCGTGTCTCCGGCGGGCGATGAAGGTCGAAAAATGGATGGAGAGCCACGGCGGCGACGGCAGCAGCAGCAGCGTTCGAAGCACGAGATCACGGCATATGAATACAGACTCGAGCTCTTCAAACGACTCGAGTTTCTTTTCTTCTGAAGCAGAGTACTCTGCCTCCAAATCCACTCCGAAAACAGGGGATTCTTACATGGCTGCTACCCCAAAGCAGGAGGGGAAATTATTCACGAGGACGAAATCCAGAGCCATGAAAATGTACGGAGAGCTGAAGAAGGTGAAGCAGCCACTTTCACCAGGTGGGAAGATTGCAAACTTCTTGAACTCAATCTTCACCCCGAGAAGCCTGAAAAAGCAGCAGCAAAAAGCAGCCATGGAGGAATGGAGCATGAAAAAATCAAGATCAGTGAAAGATCCGTCACCAAGATCTTGCATGATGACGAAAAATAATATTCTCAATCTTCCACTCCAAACACCTTCTTCTTCTTCTTCTAGGTCGAAAAGATCGGTTAGATTTTGCCCTGTCAGTGTCATTGTTGATGAAGATTGCCAGCCATGTGGGCACAAAACCACATACTCAAATGACCATAACGATCCAGGTTTAACACCGGTGCCGAAAATCAGCAGCCATCACCTCAAGAAGAACATCAACAGCTTCATGGTTTACGAGGAGGAGAAGAAGAGCAGCAAGAACAAGAAGAAGAAGAGGTTTTACGACGATGAGAGTGATGACGGTGCGAGTTCATGCGCGAGCTCAGATCTGTTTGAGCTTGCTAACATCAATGGAAGCTGCCATGGAGTTCACAGGGAGGAGTTGCCTGTTTATGGGACTACAAATTTGAAATTTAACCAGGCCATTGCTAGTGGTTATGGCTATGTAGGTTGATTAACTTGTAGTTTACTGAATGATCATCATCTTAATTGCTAAGATTGTTATTATTATGTTGTGATTATTGGATTCCATTTGTAAGATCATCACTAATTGAAGCTTAATTAGTTTTTTTTTTTTTTTCATAATGGGATTCTGGATTGGAGCCCTGAACTGTTACATTGATACCTAGGTTGACGAAATGTTCATCTTGTAATGTTGCATGCAAATATTATAGTAGATCGGATGAAAGCTACATCAACTGTCTCCAAAATTGTTTGATGAAATTTTGGTTACAAGTACATTCAGTTTTATATCTGAAATTTGTACCATTTGCCTGTCCACCATCCAAATTCCGATTACCAATTTATCAGTGAGACAAGGTCAAGGGTTGGAAGCCCTCACAGGTGAATTGACGGTTAGAGTAACTTCAGCTCTGCATGTAGAGATACTAGGCACATGTAGTATCATTTCCAGATGATTGTGCCATTTCCAGAACTCTCAGAGTTCAGGATCTTTATGGCTATGCATAGCCTCAGACAACCAGATACTAGTAGACTTGATCAATGTTCCAAAAACCAAATCACCATGAATGCTGGACGCGTTAATTACGGACATCAGGTCACTCATAATAAATAATTTCTTGATTGTAATAGTTAAGAAAGTAGTAAGAGAAGTAGTAGTACAAGAGCACAGTAGAGCAGCTAATCTATGTAAAATGTACTGTTCTATTTAAGTAATGAAAGTTTCATTATCAAAAAAATAATTCTGATATTCAACCACCAGTGTTGATTATTAATGACATGTCAATTATTGACATAGTTTTAATAAAAAAATTGTTTTCACTTTCACAATAATGTTATTCTACAATTTTTTTTATGGAATATCAAATTTTCACTTATTTTATTTGTACTATAAAGAAAGTGTCATTTTTTTATATAATATATATTGAGCCCCGAACATAAAGGACAAGATTAGTAAGAGAATTGATGGATGGTGCGAAAGAAATCTCTCGAAAGAATGGAAAGAGATTCTTATAAAATTAGTCCTTCAATCTATTCCCTGCTACTTTATGAATTGTTTTAGAATTCCGGGTCAGACTTTGAAAGAATGTGAAAGAATGATCAGAAACTTCTGATGGAGTGACACTGAGGAAAAACGAATGATACATTGGCTCTCTTGGAAAGTTCTAATTAAACCAAAAAAGGAGGGAGGAATGGGATTTCGGAATTTGGAGTTCCTTGATGCTGCCCGCCTGGTCCGTCCGGGTGGTCCCTTAGTCCCTGATCCAATACGTAGCCCTGCAAGACAGAGCCCCGGGAGGTACCCGAGGGTATACCCTCCGGCGTGATGATGAAAGATGGATCTTGGGAGAGAAAAAGGGGTATTCACTAGAATAATGAAAAGATACTTACTTGGAATAGTGCTGAGGGGCACTATTTATACAGTAACACATGCTCTCCATATGGTCCATGTTCCGAGTGTCCTCTTGTGCATCTGTCCCTATCCGAGTTGTACGAACCCGGATTCTGCTAAACTAGTTTTTCCTCGTAATGGGCCTAGCCCATGCTACAGTCGAGTAGTTGGACCTGGGCCCGGTATCACCACTAACCCCCGGAAGCCGGTTCTTTCGGCCGAGGGTGAGACCTCTCCTGATCCGAGGGCGGAAGGATTGGCTTTCTACATTCCTCCCCTGGCCGACAATGATAAACATGTGCGCTTCTTTCGAGGGTGATTAATTACTACTTTTCTCGTTTCCCCAACTCGCTTAATCATTGCCTTTTCAACTTCTTTTTCCATCTTCTATAAATAGGGTCTCCATCAGTCACTTTCAATTATCGATTTCAAATCGCAAATTTTCTCTGCCCTCCCTTCAAACCTTCATATTCTCTCTCCTCTTCAATACTATGGCCGACAACGTGGTTCAGTCCGACGCCCAGCCATCGGCTAGCATCACCTACTCTCTCCAGAGCACTACCGCTCCGCCTTCCTCGGTCTTTGTTGGTTCGTCGGCGTCCTACAGGCCGATCTATCTCTGCAGCAACGTAACCCCCTCTGCACCGAGATTCAAGCGCTCCAAAAACAGGGAGCAGAGGGAGATAGACAATGTTCGGCGCCAGGAACTTGTGGCTGATGTCTGGACTTCCAAGTGTCTCAGCTGTATGGGAGTTCCAGTGCCCTTGAATGCCCAGATGGAAGCCGTCACGGCCGAAGAGTCCGTGGTGGACGTCCGGTGTATTCCCCGGATCCATTTCATGTGGGGCCTAAGCCTTCCCTTCCCTCCATTATACTCCCGTTTCCTGGAATTCTACAAGATTTCACCGGCCCAGATGCATCTGAATGTCATTGCTGTGATGGTGGGATTCCTGGTGAGGAGCCGTCGGTGCGGGATCGACCCCGCCTTCAACCTGTGGAGATCTTTCTATATGCTCATTAAGTGTCCGGGCAAGGAGATGATATACACCGTCCAGGCACGTCCCGGTGTCCATGACTTTATCCTCGGCAAGAAAGACTCCACCAAGAACTGGCAAATGAAGGGCTATGTCAAGTTCAACCCCGCACGATACGGGGTCCCCGGCTGGAATGAGAATGTGGTTGTTGACGCCCGGGAGGCCTTTCTTCCCGACACCCAACTGGCCAACCACACTACTCTGTCCTCCCACTACTGGAGAACGACAATCCCAACGTCGGTATCTCATGGGTCATACGGCGGGTTGACCCGCTGTTACTGGCAACGCCGTGCATCGGCGTTCCAGTTTAGCATGGCGGAAGTACCCTCCGTCCAAGGTTTTCGAATTCGAAACCTTCTGTATACAAGGTGCGACTTCGTAAGTCTCGTTCCTGTCCCAAAACAGTAAAATCCTTACGAAATCGAAACAATAACATATCATCGGTCCAGATTTCGAAATCGATAATATATAAAAATACTGTGTCAAATTCAACGAATTCCGATATCGAAAAGAAGCAGCATGAACACCAATTGTTCCGAGATCGAAAACTTTTGTTTAGGCATAGAGTATAACAACTTACGAGTTCGAAACTTATTCGTCGGCTACCAAAAAAAATATCCGGCCAAATTAGCCGGAAAAATAAGCTGCCAAATGTTTCCGATATACTCCTTCTAAATCTGTTTTCGCCTTGGAACAACACACAGGGCTCTTGTATCTTTGCTGTGGCGGTGCCCCTTCGTCGGTGGTGTTGAAGAAGAAGTATCCGAGGTGAAAAAGGCCGACGAGATGGTGCAGAAGAAGTAGATTTTGTAAGATTGAGAAAGTATCGCCAAATTCATCACCGGTGCCCCTCAGACGCTCTGTTGTTGGAATCCTACAACAAAAACAATAACTGAATTTTATCAGACTTAATGAATACCTGTTGCAAAGGCTCATGAAGTCTTGCAAAGACTTTCTTGGTCATGGCCTATTTCTGCTATTAAATTCTTGTCCAGAAACTGCCACAAATCTATTTCCTCTGTAGTATAGGAAGAGGTACCACCAAAAACAATTGCAATCATACTCAGGGGAAAAACATCTATACCTTTTCACAACGATCTTGCTAACAAAAGCGAGGGAGGAGGGAAATCGAACACAGATTACGTCTTCACCCCTTGATTATAAGATCGCTGATGTAGCCTTTCTCCGCCACCTTCACGGCGAGATTTGGGAGGCTCACCTTTAGACCGAAAAATCCCATCTCCTGACGAGCTCCGAAATACAGCAAGATTCGGGAGGCTCGCGTTTGACATCAAGGCGTACCTGGCCGGAAAACTAAACCTTCAAAGCTCTAAGACGTCAAGGCGTCGTCGTCATCATCCCTACCGACACCCAAATTACAGCCTCGTCGCAATCGTTCAGATCACCGCCACGACATCACCGGCGGCGCTCAGATCACCGCCACGACATCACCGGCGGTGCTCAGATCACCGCCACGATTCATCCCCTCTCGTCACCAAGAACACAGCCGGATTGGGCGAGTCCAGATTTAGAATGAGAGTTGGAATGAGAAGGATAAGATTTTAGAAGAAGGAGAGTTGGAAAATAAGGATAAGATTTCAGATTATGCTTTATATAGATACAAATATTGATGGTTGAGATTTATATGACGTGGAAGATCAATGGTTCAGATGTACACAATACACTTTTTTTAACATACTAGCATTTTCATTCATAAGTTATTACATTCCTTCCAAATATTTTGATTAATATAATAGGCAACTAAATATTCATACGACCATCCTAATTAAACATCATATTTTGATTAATAATTTAGTGATATGCTGAAATCAATATTATAAATATTAATTAATATAGAAATCAATAAAGATTTGGTATTTTTATCAACTAAGCTCAATTTACATAAACTTAAGTAGTTTTTATAGAAAAGTAAAGTGGCGTTATAAAAAGTCAAATAATATTTATATGATCCATAGTAATAGTTAGTTTGTATATATAATTAAGTGATTTTACCTTCTTTGATTAGTTGTAATCGATTTAGTTAGTATTTATAGAAAGTCGAATTAGTTTTGACATTGGATTAGTTATCTAGTGTTTACATAAAATCAAGTAATCAAGGTGTAGCTTTTGATTGATTATACTCAATTGAGTTTGTTTTTGTAGAAAGTCGAATAAAATTTGACCTTCAATTAACCATATCAATTTAGTTTTCGTATGTCAAAAATCGTTACGACCTTTTATATCAAAGTTATACCATTTCAGTTATTCATCGAATGTCCAGTAATATTTGATTAGTTATTATACTCTATTTTGTCAATGTTTGCAAAAATTCAAATAAGATAAAGAAAAAGTATAATTATATTCGGTTTATTAGTGTTTGTAGATAGTCAAGGTCTGACGTATGATTTAATTAGTTTCCATAGAATATGAATAAAGGTTTTATCTTTAATTATTGATTAGATACAAGTTAGTGTTTATACAAATTCAAGTTATGTATCTTACTTGATTAGTTATACAAGTTAGTATTCATGAAAAAGTTACATAATATTACATAAATTCTAGTTAGATTTGGTATTCTCTTTAATTAAGCTCAATTTGAATATTGTTTACAGTAAAATTAGTAACGTTCTACAAAGTCAATCTCATGATTATATGATCACTAATAGTTAGTGTGTATGAAAGTAATGTAGTGTTGTTTCATATTAGTTATACTCAATTTAGTTAGTGCTTCTACGTACTTATTTGAGTAATGCTGACATTTTAAGGTATTCTCGTGATATTTCATGAGTTTAGTTAATCATGGTACAATTTTATTCAACGAAATATGATTTGATGAACTATAGTTTGATTAAATTATACTATTTACTTTGAACTATACAATCTATATATATTGATTGATTTTGATTTAGTTCAATTCAGATCAATAAGAAATAAGGTTTAAAAAACGTGGTTTAGGAATTGTTGGGAGGTTAAAATTTTAAAAGGATTCCATGCTTTTTTACTACCAGACTAATTAAAATATTGATTTTTTTGTAAATATAAATTATTGAAATATTGATTTGTTTGTAAATATAAATTATGAGACTTTCGAACTCGAAACCGAAGCAAAATAACATTTTGGTAACTTTTCAATTTCGAAAAACATTTCGATTGAAACATTACGCATTCGAAGATAAAGTAAGAAATATCTCTACAACTTAATATGATTGTCAATCAAAGCGGTTAAGGATTTCCAATCTCGAAACCATGTCTCCGTAGTCTTTTCTATTTATTTCGAAACCGGGTGTGCTACAAGAATCGTTGCCAAAAATAAGAATAATTATTTTGGTTGAAAAATAAAACATTTAAGGCAAATGTATTTTTGTGTAGCATTATTTCGTTTATTTATACCAACTATTACACTCCTAATTGCCATGTATCTCTACTATACTAATCACCCATCTCTATAATTATCGAAGAAGTAGATAAATAAATAAAAATTCAAAAGTCATGATGATCTCTACAGTTATCAAAGTAGTAGATAAATAAATAAAAATTTAAAAGTCATGGTGTATTTAACTTTGTTTACGAATTCAAAGATATTTAGTTATAACCATCAAACGATATCGAAATTTAAACGGCAACGGTGCCATCTTTATGTGCACAAATTTGCGTGAACTCAAATCAAAGTACCTGCACATTATGCATTCTTTCCGACTTCGAAACAACTTCATGCACCAATTTTTTGTCGACGTCGGCAGTGTCTGTACCTTTCACTTTCGAAAAAAGTGTAACTACAACATATACTGAATCGAAAACATGCATACCTCTATCTTACGATTTCTTAAATCCTAACAACTAAACCTTTTTGATGTCGAAAATATTGCATATTAATTTATACAAATTTAGACTTATATGTCAATCTCACCCGACATGGAAATCTTGTAAAAAACGCCTACTTTCGACTTCGAAAATACATATCACGGCACATGCAAAATATACGCCGTTATTTGTCTGGGACGACTTACCCGATGAGGTTTCAAATTCGAAAACTTTTATGAGTGGCGAAAACGGCCAACCGTCGTGTAATGGCGACGTCTACAAGGAGATTCCCAGTAGTGTCCGAGCCCCTTAACCTGTACCAGTACTGGCTGGCCGGCAACTCTCTCTAACTCTTCCCCCAGGCCATATACCCAGCTGCCGCCTTTCTGGACAGCCGTTGGGTTGTTACCTGGCCGGTTCTGGGTATGCTCCTCTCTCATACTTTGGTTTCCCTGTTTCCTTGTTTCAAAGGTTGTTTAATTGGTATTATTTTTTTTGTAGCTCCCACTTTAGAGAACGACCCTAGAGTTCCCATTCCGAAGAAGAAGGTCAAGAAGGTTGTTGCAGCCGGGGCCGGGGCCGACTGTGAGACAAGCCAAGGGGATCGGAGGAGAAAAACTGGCCCGAACCAGCAACAGCAGGTGCACCAGCAACAGAGGATCCCTGACTTGCAGCAGCAGCGGGACCGGCTGGTCGATCCTAGCCAGCAAGACAAGAACAAGACGGAGGAGACTGTTCAGAACCAGCGGGGTAATCTGGACTCGCAGCAGGAGCGTCAACAGGATAAGTACAAGACTAAGGATCCCGTTCAGAATCCTCCTCCTAGCTCGGGGCCTCCCCACCTTGGTCCTATTACAATTGTGGATGTCACTTCTGAGCCCGAGGCCGAACAGGGGGACCAGGAGGGGTTCATAGCCGAAGCAGTGTTTCAGCAAGGGTCCATTCGGAATCCCGTCGGTGCTAACACTACTTTTACCCTGTCCCAACCCTCTGTTACTCCGATGCCCACTCCGGACGCCAATCGTCCGGGATCATCACTCGGCCGAGGATTGTCTCTATGGTCTCCGACCAGGGATGGTAGATCCCCAGCGTCGAGGTATACCACCATACCTGCCCCTGAGATTCCTTCCCCTCCTCTTTTTTTCCCGGCCAAGCGTAAGGGGGAAAGTTCTGAGCAGGGCGGGAAAAAGCATCGGAGGGGTGGTTCCCGGACCCCATCATCTTCCCGCGCCGATACCCCTCCTATTTCATCTTCCAACCCGCAGGTAGTCTCCCTTTCCTGCCTTTTTTTTTTGACCATTTTTCTACAGGTTCAACTTCTCAGCTCTGAGTTCGCCAATTCCCCTGACTTCCAAGCCGCCCTCTCTTCCTTTCTCGGGCGCCACTTTGAGGGGAAGGAAGAAGAGCTTAGGGCCGAGAAGGAGAATGAACTCCGGGCCGAGAGGGAAGCATCGGCTCAACTTCGAGCCAAGGTGAGCAATCTGGAGAAGGAACTGGAAGCTGCTCGGGCGGCGAACTACAAAGAGCGTCTGGAGTTCGCCGAAACTGTCGTTGACAAGGTCCTGGCGAGCCAAACCCTGTCACTCCGTCTGACCGAGTTGAACCTCGCCGCCAATGCCCATCAATGCCACAACACTTATATGCAAGTCCGGGGTTGGTTCCCTCCATCGGTCAGGGCTTCGTTCAAGAAGCAATGGTATAACCCGAATGCCGAGGACCAGCAGCTGCACCTGGTGAAAACTCTTCAGCAAGGTGGTATGAAGGGCCTCTCTCCCAAGCTGTGGGAAGCTCTGCGGGAGAAACAGATGTCAACAGAGGACGTCTGAGGCTGGGCAACTGATGTGGTTCGGCTTCCAGGCCCCCTTCCTCCTGCTCCAGTCTCCGGATCTGACTTGCCCGAAGACGATAACTTTACCCAGTACTGCACCATGTACGGGCATTACAGGGGCTTGTTCAATCCGAAGGATTTTGAAGCTGAGTCCTCTTCATCTCCGAAGGTTGGCCCGGAGAACCCATGGACTGCCGAGAGTCCTCTTTCTCCTGCTCTGGTTTTTAGAGGTTCTGGGGACGACTCGGATAGCAACAGCAGCGGTGGTGGGGACGATCAAGGAGAAGGAGCCCTTCAGCATGTTAGTTAGATTTTTCCCTTTTTGTTTTCTTACTTTTGTATCATGCTCCCCGGACCTCTGTTCAATCAATAAAACTTTTTCTTTGCTCGCGCTTGCTATCAACACTGCTCCTGCTTCATTTTTCTCCTTGTTTCTTTACTTTTTTGGGTATCTTCCTCTTTAGATTTATCCTAACTTGATTCTACCGTGACCAGGAGCCTTCTAAAGTCCTTAGCCCCCCGGTTCCTTCCCTAGTACCAGCTGGAACCGGCTGTCCGAGTCTGACTGATCTCTTATTCGAGGGGGGGCTTGCCCCCCTGATCTCCGAGTTTCCTGATGCCGACTACCTGATCACCTGCCTGCTCCAAATCCAAGAAGACTTCGGGTCTCTGCCAAAGTGTTACAGGCTTGCTTTTGAGAGCATCGACAAGGTCCTCGAGTTCGACCAAGTCCTATCAGAGCAGGAGGCCCAGCACCGCAATTTTCAACTCCGGATCCAAAAGGAGCTGGATGAGGTGTGGCACGACGTTCGGCTATACTATAACAAGTGCATGAGGATGCAGAATCAAATCGAGCTCCGAAAACACGCCACCAAACTTGAAGTAGAAAACGAGAAGCTGGAACTAGGAACCGGACCCTGCAACAGCAACTAGTATTGGTTCATCTATCATACCATCTACTGGGGTTGCGTCAGGGGCAGTCGACATTCCCCTGCTGACCGACGTTCCCCGAGCAGTTGATGACCTTATCGCCTTGATGGAGAGTTCCGAGAGGACCTCTGGCGTCTGGGCAGCAACCTATCAAGTAGCTGTGGACTGGAGGAAAAACATTTTGAACCAATCGTAGTTCCTTCCTCTATATCCCAGATACCTCCGCTGGAAGATGTCGACCTGGCCTATGAGCGCTACTAACATACCCCCGAGCTTCTGGATCTTGAAGCTTCTGAGCGGCGCCTGGCCAGGCTTCGGGACGTTGCCACCAGATTTCGCGCTCAATTCCCTGCTCAAGAGAGTACGTCTACTGTTGGCCGGCCGTCCGGTCCTTCCTCTAACTCTGGTTCACAGCCGGCCCGAAACGATCGAAAGGGAAAACAGAAAGCTGCAGTAACTGGGAGCAACTCAGCCAGACCACGAGCAAGGCAACCTCAAGTCCGAATAGGGGGCCCAAGTGCTTCTAGCAGGGTTCCCGTCCCTGCCTCCGAACTAGCAGTTGAGTCGGAGTGTGATCGAAGTGTCAATCCGGACCTCCCTCGGGACAAGGATGAGGAGCAGCAGATGTTAGAGCAAGCTGTCTGAAGAAGCAGGCGTGAGACCCGGGGAGTTCGTCCCGGCGAGGCCTCTACGTTCGGGGCCCGTAGATAGGATAGAGCTTCTTGTTGTACGATGACATTTCGTTTTATTCAAGATATGTATAATAATTTTCATTTTATGACAAATCTTTCAATTTCAAACTCATAATACGCACGTTTATTCTTTTCATTAAAATCGACCAGAAGGGGCATGCCCCTGTTACAAAAATCCCTGTCACCAGGGGGTTTTTCTACCTACCCTTCGGCCGTCCGACCTCTAGGTTCCTATCCCGGGCGCCTGCCGCCGGGGACCTATCCTACCTAGGCATCTAGTGCCAAAGGCTACTCTGCCTAGGCATCAAGTGCCAGAGGCTATTATATCTAGGCAACTGGTGCCAAAGACTCCCATAGAACCGCCTGAGGTTTGCTGTGTTCCATCTTCGGGGGACTCCCTTCCCCGTTGAATCTTCTAGCACATAACTTCCGCCCGGGTGGGTTTCTGTCAGCCGGTACGGTCCTTCCCAGTTGGGTGCCAGCTTGCCCTCCGGCTCCTGGTGACTCTTGTCGTTTCGCCTCATTACCTTGTCGCCTACCTTGAATTGCTCCTTCCTCACCCTCCTGTCATGATACTTCTTAACCTTTTCCTTTACTTTAGCCTCATGCAAGGCCGCTTTCTCCCTCCTTTCCTCCAGCAGGTCTAAATTCGTCCTGCTCTCTTCCTCATTCTTATCCTCGGGCACCGGCTCGGTCGTCCGAAGACTGGGAACGCCGATCTCGGCCGGGATCACTGCCTCCGATCCATACGTCAGACTGTAGAGGGATTCCCCAGTCGCCGAGCTTTCCGTAGTCCGATGAGCCCATAGAACGCTCGGGAGCTCGTGTACCCAGTTCCCCTTCGCCCCTTGGAGCCGGGCTTTAATTCCACTCACGATCGTTCGGTTCGTCACTTCCACCTAACCGTTAGCTTGCGGATGATAAACTGACGTGAGATTCTGGCTTATCCCATACTTCACGCACCGGGATTTGAAAGGGTCATTTTCAAACTGCGCTCCGTTGTCAGTTACTATAGCCCTCGGCACCCCGAACCGGCAAACGATGTTCCTCCAGCAAAACTTCACACAGGTAGCCCCCCGGATGTTGGTCAAAGGTTCGGCTTCCACCCACTTAGTAAAGTAATCGATAGCCACAACAGGTACTTCAAGCTGCCAGGAACAGTGGGAAAGGGTCCGACAAGATCCAGTCCCCATCTGCTGAAAGGCCAGGCGCTTGTTATCCCCATCATCCCTTCCCTGGGTATGTGCACAAGTGGCGCAAACTTTTGGCATTGAAGGCACGAGCGAACCCTGTCCTGCGAGTCCTCAAACATGGTAGGCCAGTAATACCCCATCCCCAAGATTTTCCTGGCCACTGTTCTGGCTCCCTGATGACTACCATTCGGACCTACATGTACTTCCCTGACCAGATACTTGCCTCCTGTCGTTCCACGCACTTCAGCAGCGGTTGGAGATATCCACTTTTGTACAGGATGCCCTCCTGCAGTGTATACTTCGGCGCTTTGACCCGGATTTTTCTGGCTACCACTCGGTCGGCCGGGACATCCCCCGTCAGGAGGTACGCTCGGATCGGGGCCATCCAGGAGTCTTCCTGAACTGCTTCTACCGCCAGGATCTCCTCACTCTGCTCATAACTCCTCCTCTCAAGCGTCTCCCTCTTGAGAGGTGCTTTCTGACCTGGCCTCAACTTCGAAGATGCCAACTTGCTCAAAGCATCGGCATTTTCATTCTGCTCCCTTGGCACCTGCTCCAGACTGAAACTGTCGAACTGCCGGATCATGGGCTGGACCAGCTCCAGGTACCTCTGCAAACTTCGCTCCTTTGCTTCATATTCCTCGTTCACCTGCTGCACTACAATCTGCGAGTCACGGAAGGCCTGGATCGTCCCTATTTTCAACTCCCGGGCAAGATTGAGTCCTGCCACCAACGCCTCGTATTCTGCCTCGTTATTTGTAGTCTTGAAGTCGAATTGCAGCGCATAGTGGTACTCCTCTCCTTCTGGGGATGTCAGCAACACCCCGGCTCCGCTGCCTCCTGCATGGGCTGACCCGTCCACATGCAATGTCCAGCCCGGGCTGGGTAGATCCTCGGCCGATTCGTCCGGCCCAACCATCTCTGTCAATAAATCTGCCATTGCTTGCCCCTTAATGGCCCTCCTTGGCTGGTAGGTTATCTCATGCTCCCCCAACTCTATGGCCCACTTCATCAAACGCCCCGATGTCTCTGGTTTAAGCATCACCTGCTTCAGAGGGTGGTTGGTCAGGACCATGATCGGATGGGCCTGGAAATACGGGCGCAATCGTTTCGAAGTATAGACCAATGCCAGTACCAGCTGCTCCAGGCTTGTATATCGGGTCTCCGGGCCTTGCAATGCCCGGCTAACAAAATAGACCGGATACTGCTTCCCATCTTCCTCCCGGACCAACACCGCGCTCACGGCCGATGCTGATGCAGACAGATATAAGAGCAAATCCTCCCCCTCCTTCGGCTTTGAGAGGGTCGGGAGTCGGCTCAAATGTTCCTTCAGATCTTCGAACGCTCGTTCACACTCCTCGGTCCACTCAAACTTATTTGCCTTTCTTAGAATGTTGAAAAAAGGGAGTTGTCTCTCTACGCCTTTAGACAGAAAGCGACCCAAGGCTGCCAGGGAACCCATCAGCTTCTGTACCCCCTTCACATTTCTCGGCGACTGCATCCGGCTTATTGCCTCCACCTTCTCCGGATTGACGTCGATTCCTCGACTAGAAACCATGTAGCTGAGGAACTTCCCGGCACCGACTCCTACCACACTTTTCTCGGGGTTCAGCTTCAGGTTAACTTTTCTCAAAATGCCGAACATCTCCTCCAAGTCTTCTAAGAAACCTGGGTAGCATCTGCTCTTCACCCCCATGTCATCGACGTATAGTTCCATGCTTCGGCCCAACTGATCCCGAAATACCGCATCTGCCATGCGCTGGTACGTTGCTCCTGCGTTCTTCAAGCCGAATGGCATCCGTCTGTAGCAATAGGTCCCAAACTCTGTGATGAAGACTGTCTTCGGCTTGTCCTCTCCTGACATCTGAATCTGATGATATCCCCGATATGCATCGAAGAAAGCCAGGGCCTCGTACCCGGTGATGGCTTCCACTAACCGGTCAACCGGGGGAAGAGGGTAACTGTCTTTCGGGCAACACTTGTTTAGGTCGGTGAAGTCGATACACATTCTCCAGGACCCATTTTGCTTTTTGACTAGCACCGGGTTAGCTAGCCATTCTGGGTATATGATTTCCTCCACTACCCCAGCCTCCAGCAACTTCAGCACCTCTTGTTTTACCACCTCGGCCCTATCTCCTGCCAGGGCCCTCTTCTTTTGCTGGATTGGCTTCAACTCCGGGTATACATTCAGCTTGTGGAGAGCTAGCTCCGGGGACACACCAGTGAAGTCCTTCTCTTCCCATGCAAAGACATCCTCATACTTCGAAAGCAAGGACCGTAACTGTTCCTTTACATCGACTGGCATCTTTTTCCTGACCTTGATTGTGCCTTTGCTCCCGACCTGCATGTTCTCCACATCTCCTGGCCCCACTTCTCCCTGCACCGCCCTAACCGGCGCCTTCCTGGCTTCCTGAAGGGCCGTGAGCATGCAACTTCTGGCAGTAGACTGACTTCCCCGAACCAGGCCACCCCCTGATTGGTTGGGAACTTCATGGTTAAATGGTACGTCGAGCAAATGGCCCTAGTCTGAGCCATCCACGGTCGCCCGATGATGATGTTATAGGGAGACGGGGCGTCTATGACCGTGAAATTGCATCGGACCGAGGTCTTCTTGTTCCTGTCAAGGTCATCTACCACTGTCACTGTTAAAGACACGACCCCCAAAGGATGCTCTGTCCGGCCCATGAAACCTGACAACGGAGAGGTACTCGGGCGAAGGTTGTGGCGCCCTATCCCCAGCTGATCGAAGCAGGAGGCGAACATGATCTCCACACTACTTCCGTCATCAATGAACATTCGCTTGACTGTAAATCCTTCTATCTCCGCCGTGATCACCATTGGATCCGTATGGGGCGTTAGACTGGGCACCGGATCCTCGTCCGAGAAGGTAATGACCTCTGTTGGGCGTAGTCTCTTCTCCCTGTCCTCACCAGCCGGCACATACCGACTCCGGGCTTTGGCCGCTGCATGGGACTGGGGCCCATCACCTACCTCTCCGTGTATAACATTTATCATCCGGGGAGGGACCTGATTAACCGGCTCCGGAGCCATAACTAGGGCTGCTGCTCCCGGTTGGGCAGCCGGTGCAGGAGCCCCTCGCTGGTTATCATTCCGCGGCCTATTCCTCCAATTCCTCTTCCTCCCAGCTCCGGCCTGCTGCCCGGCTGCCGGACGCTGGTTCTCCTGACTCACACCGTCTCTCAACTGTCCCCTCTCGATCAGCTTCTCGATTTCCACCCTCAAGTTTTGGCAACCCTCTGTTGTGTGTCCGTTAGACTTGTGGAACGCACAATACTTGGCAGCGTTCGCTGGTGTCGGATTTCCCGGTATTGGGGCCGGGTCTTGAAACAGGTTTCGGTGAATGGTCAGAATCTCCGACCGGGTCTTGGTTAGAGGAGTAAACGTTTCAGCCCGAGGAGGGTCAACCCTCGGCTTAGCAGGCGCCTGAACCGCATCCCTCCTGCCAGGATCCGCAGCCCGAGTCTTATCACCCTTTACAATCCCCCTATCCTCAAAATACCCTTCTTCCTTCCTCTTCTTGCTCCCCTCCAGCAGCAAGCAGTACATCTCCACCTCAAGGTCTAGTTGATGAAAAGTGGTCGGGATATTCTCCATCATCTTTGCCCATAACACCTCATCCCTCAATCCTGCGATGAATCCTGCGATCAGGGCCTTCACCTGAGCCTCCCTATCCACTACCTTCATGGAATCGTCCATGTACCTCCTGTGGAACTTCCTGACATTCTCTATTGCTGCTTGCCGGCTGTGAGCTACCTCGGCCAGGGGCAAATACTTCTTCCGCTTGGTTTCATATCTGTGCATCAGCACCCTCGAGAAATCATAGTAGTTCCTGAAGCTCTCCGGGGACTGGGACTCAAACCATGACAAGCAATTGCCCCTCAAATACAAGCTCACCAACTTGCACATGAGCTCCTTCCGGATATTGCGTGTCCCCATGACATTGTGGTACATCCTAACGAACTCCTCCGGATCTGTTTCCCCATTATAGGTCGGCACACCTTCTGGGACCCTCATCCCAACCGGCCAAGGGAAAGTGCTGATGTAGCCTATCCAAGGGGAGGTAGGCCTTCCTCCGTTCCTGCCAATGAGCCTGTCCAATCTCTCCTCCACCGAGTTCGGAGCCCCCGGGGGCCTATCCACCACCACCGGGTACATTCCATAGTTTCCTACGACAGGGGCCGGTTGGGCCATGGCATATCCCGCCATCGGTACCTGATTCTGTACCCACACCGGGCCCTGGATCCCGGGATCCCGGGAGCCCAGCCCCCCGAGACTCCAGCAGGTTGAGCGTAATATCCTCCTTGCGCCGGGGGGTATCCCTGATACCCTTGATACCCGGTTTGTGGAATTCCATACCCTGGGGCTCCATACCCGGGATGACCCCCGGTTTGGCCATACCCGGGCATTGCACCAGCTTGTTGGCCTGCACTGCCTGCATGCTTCTCCACATCTATGACTACCACTAGAGGACGAGTGTTCTCCTGCCCATGAACTGGAAGGGGAAGTCCCCGGCTTACAACCTCCGCGGCAAGACGGGGCAAACCCGTTCCCACAGAGGGTCCTGGTCCCGGTACCAACGGGGTCGGGTGGGGTCCCGACCCTGGTTGAACCGGGGGCACTTGAGCTTCGGTCGTCGGAGGGGTTCGACGGTCCCAGTCCCTGCTTTGCCGCCAACCAACGGTGATACTCCTCCTCCTGCGTAGCCGCGAACTCCATCCTGTCACGCTCGTCCTGGGTCATCTCCGGCTCCCTCCTTTCCTCCGGTTCTTCCTCCTCCGAGACTCCCGGGTCCGGGTGTTCCGGAGCCTTCCCCTTGCGCGCTCGATCCCTCATCTGGCGTAGGGTGAGATCCTCCTCAACTGCTTCGGCCCTTCTTCCTCCAAACCGGGTGGATACAGGAGAGGATCCTCCCCTACCCCTTCTCGGCGGCCGACCACGGGGCGGCATCTCAGTGTGTTTTGTGAACAAAAGATCGTGTCCCACCGGCGTGCCAACTTGATGCTGCCCGCCTGGTCCGTCCGGGTGGTCCCTTAGTCCCTGATCCAATACCTAGCCCTGCAAGACAGAGCCCCAGGAGGTACCCGAGGCTATACCCTCCGGCGTGATGATGAAAGATGGATCTTGGGAGAGAAAAGGGGGTATTCACTAGAATAATGAGAAGATACTTACTTGGAATAGTGCTGAGGGGCACTATTTATACAGTGACACATGCTCTCCATATGGTCCATGTTCCGAGTGTCCTCTAGTGCATCTGTCCCTATCCGCGTTGTACGAACCCGGATATTGCCAAACTAGATTTTCCTCGTAATGGGCCTAGCCCATGCTACAGTCGAGTAGTTGGGCCTGGGCCCGGTATCACCATTCCTTAACTTGACTATGCTAGTTAGCTAAGCAGGCGTGGCGCTTCCTTACATTTCCAAATTCATTGGTATCAAGAGTGTTCAAAGATAAGTATTTTTCAACCTCCTCTCTTGTTGAAACATCTTTGCTTAATGATCCTTCGTGGGCTTGGCATAGCATTTTTGAGGGAATAGCTGTTTTGAGGAAAGGTGATAGAAAGCAGATTATTTCATGTACAAACACATGAATATGTGTTGATCCATGGTTACATGACTCGGCTGATTTCAAGGTGGTGGAGCCTAATAGAATCCCGCCATTGTTATCTCGTGTCACTGACCTAATCGACATAAACACTAATTGGTGGAACTCTTCTTCAGCAGCACTTTCATCCCGACGATGTAGAGAAAATTAAGTCAATCAAACTTGGAAATTGTACGGGAGTTGATCATTGCATTTGAAATATCTCGGCATTTGTTAGATACACTGTCAAATCGACGTATAAGATGTTGTCTGAATATGGCTAGCCTACTTCAAGAGGTGGTGCTTTCTGAACGCGTTTCTAGAGAATCAAGGTTCCGCAACATGTAACCTTGCGGAAATAAACTGCAATTCCTTACATCGACGATGGTCGATGTGATTTGAAAATTTAACCATATCTAAATACGAAAAAAAATTGCATAGAATGATCAGACATTATATTTTATACTTTTGGATTTGGTCTGTAAATTCGATGGATATTTTTGTAAGTATTTGTTTGCTTATAAAGGAAAAGTTTGGACATTAGTTCTTTTCGTGTCACTTTTACAAGTGCCATTTTTATAAGTTCGATTTTTCCACTATATATTTATATTTTTGATAGATTGAATTGCTCTCTTAAACTTATCTACTATCTTTTTGAGCTAGACTGAATTAATTAAAATTTAAAAATAATACATTTAAATAAAATTACTATGACTAAATTATATTAAGTTTATTAATATTACATTAGATTATATTGCAATTTAGGTAAATCGGAAAAAATACCGTTTTTTTTTTAATTTTATGTTCCTACGTCAAATTTAACTGGTTCAGGCTAAATCAACCATAAGAAAATCAACTAATTTGAATTGGCAGTACTAATAATAGATCAAATTGACGAGTTTGGATTTGTGGAAAGTTAGGAGTCAATTTATGCATCATATATTCATAGCTCTAGGCAACGACATCAACAAAATAAACTATATTAGTTGCAATAGTATGAATTAAATCCCAAGTAACATAGAGTACCAGAATTTAACCCTTTTCTAGTGTCACCGTCGCGATGATGAGGATTGAGAACATGTTTTCTTTGACCTCAAGAAAAAATGATGTGTTTCTGCTTTACATAATTTGAAATATACACTAATATAGTTTGTAAATATCTTTGTGTGAGTTCAAATTAATTTCAGTTTATTTGTTGCATTAGATTTCAATCGTTTTCATGATCAGCGTTTTGATGAAAAACCAATCCCAACACAAACATTGTTGGCATATGTCTTGAATCGTATTAGTCGCTATTGCGATTTAACACGGGTCTCGTTGTCCGATCAGCGAGTCAGACATCCAGAATGTGGAGCGCACCCTGATTTTGAGGTCGGGAGAGGAGATGCTCCATCCCAATGGCATGGGTTGCCTTTTTATTGGATGTTGGTTACATGAGTCGAAAGTGTGTTTTCGGCTTCATTACTTATGATTTAGTAAAGAGGATCTATAAGACTCTTTCTCTTAGTGTAACTTATTCATTATGCCTATAGGAGATATTAGACGATAGGAACAATTGTAATTTGGATACCTATCTAATACAAATTATCTTATTTCCGTTGATGTAATCAATCATTGGTAAATTACATAAATATCTGTATTCTTATTTATCTTCTTTACATTTATTTGTTATTTTTTCATAATCCGCGCCACATTTCATCAAATTTCAATGTTTTTAATACATGTACTTCGAATTGTTTGAAAATACAAGTATGAGAAAATGGTCCAGCACCTTCGAATGTCGACTAATTAAATTTTCTTGCATCACGATCAGAAATTTTAAAATACCTCAAACTTTTTGGACAAAAAGGAGATAGGTTCCAAAAGCCAAGCACATCTTTTCGAGGAAAGTGATTTCATTGCATGATTCTGTCCCACTATTATTCATACATAGTGTTGAAATTGGAGTCATGATTTTGAATGTTATTCTTCAAGTTGAAATGATCATTTCAAACTAATTGAGAAATGGAGTAGTTGAAGTCGAGTGAAACTTCATACCAAAGGGATAGCTACTTTCATAGCACTAACTTACTGCAATTTGTGGTGTCGTATAAATAAGACTAAATTTCAAAAAATATGCTAACATTGATAAAAATGATAATTTTAAGACTCGGCATTTAAAATGGTCAAAATTTGATACCCAACATTCTAAAAGTGTACAATTTTTGAACTTTCGTTAAGTTCAGCTGTTAGTACCCGTTAAGTGTAAGGGTTATTTTAAGGATTTTTATTTAGTTAAAGAAAGGAACAATCCAACAAATTTTACTTTAATTTGATGATGGTGGGCTGATGGATGACTTCGAGGACTGACATGAGAGGTACGTTGTACACAGAACAAGTTCTGATGAAGCCCTCGTACACGTCGCACGAACACAGGTGGCGGCACGACAACAACACCACGCACACCGGCCAGAAGTTACAAATCCTGCACAAAATGGTGTCGTTTCGGCCATTCTCCACTTACCTTTATATGGATCTAGGTTGTGGCTGATGGTGCCGGCGCAGACTTTGTCAGGGTTCGAGTGGCAGCGGGGATCGAAAATTTTTAAATTTTTAATTAAACCACCGTTGATGGGGGAAATTTATATGGCATCCCAAACCGATCAAGAGATCCACAGGATCTCATAGGTTTATATACATTAGAGCAATGCTCATGAAGCAATGTAGCTTCCAAAAAATAATGAATAGGCAGTTATCCTATCACTACTGCTTAATCAAATGGACAAAATAGTATATTCTAGTAACAAAACTCGAACGAGGAGCAATTAAGTGATCGAGTCAACAAAAACCGAAGCACAACTTAGCCACCCGGAGATTTTGTTGCTAAAATAGACTCCACTGAAAAAGTCTGAATAGTTACAAAAATATTGTGTTTCGCTGCAGGTTCAATGTTTGTTCCACCAACTCTGTTTAGTTGCATGATCTTGTTATACTGTCATAATCCTTATGATACAGCAACCTTATGCATGGCATAGCCTTGCAATGAGTTGAGATCCATTGTTCTTCTGTCCCATGTGAGTTGTACCTGCATAGAATAGCAAACCAGCAGTATCCATTTTACTGAAAGTAGGCCTCAGTAATTAGTCCTAACAGAGGGTGTTCCAATCTTATCAAGTGTTATCATGTCTCCTAACTTATCAGGATTTCCCCTATGTTTATGTTTGTAGTTAGTTGAAGATTAAAGCTCCTTTTGGCAAGGTAATCAGCAGAATTGCTTCCCTCTCTGAGTGTGTGAATAACATTATGCCAGATGTGAAGTACATGCAGCTCATACATATAGTGAAGTTCTTCCATGGGACAATGTTAGGCCTATGTATGTCATTTACAGCTTAAAGGCATTCTGACTCAATCATATAATGTTCAAGGTTCATTTAGTAGCGGTAAAATAACCTTGTCTAATGGCATTAATCTCTACACGAAATGAAGACTCGCTAAGCATATATACCTTTTTAAGAATGAGTAGATTCCCTCTGTGATATCTAACTATGATACCAATCCTACAATTTCCATATTTGTAAGCAGCATCAGCATAGAATAGCATCCACATCTTTGTAAGCAAAGATCGAAGATGATTGATGATGATTCTTTATGTCTTATAATTATGAAATCTCCTTTTATTCATATATTCGGCTTATAGATATTCAAGAAATTGGTAGTTTAATTAACAACTTCAAGCTCCCTCATTGCTTTGTAAAGTCCAGTTTTGTGGTGGGCTCGGAATCGAATATACTATCTCCACCGGAGTAGATGGCGGAGACTTTTCCAACGAGAGTGGTGATTTTCCGGTTGTGAATAGGGTGAATGATTAGTAAAATCGTTATTTTGATTTTCTAACTTACTATATTAACCCCTTAGGCATGTGCCAGTGAAATCAATATCAATCGTTGGATTGGATCCATTGACTGTGAATATTTACTGAATATCTCATCCCACAAATTGTAATTCTCTTATTTATTTTCACATTTTCTATTTTTAGCTATTTTCCTTTTAGTTATTTTCTCAGACAACTCACAGACAGTCCCACACTTCCACTCCCCGCTTTCACCTCGGCTCGGCGGTTCCACCCACGATCCCACTCCATGATTCAAATTTTTGCTTGATTCTCATCAACCCACTTACCAATTTACCCTATAAATAGCCAAATCATGCTATTGAGGAATCACATAAATTCAAACGGTTAGTTCTCCAATTTTCTTCTGGGCATGTTCTTCTTACTCGGTGATGCATATGAGCTATGTCGTACATGTTTTTTCTTGAAATTATTGTGTTAAAAAAATCATAGAGCTTAATTTTGACAGTGGATTCTGGGAACTGATGTGTGTTTTGATTTTGGGGGTTCATTTCTTTTTCTGAATGCACTTTATTACTTTGCAATTTTGGTGTGTTTGAGACTTGCAAGTGTTTGTGAATTTTATGCTTACCTGATTAGCATACAATTGCAGGGATGTATAAATGTTCTTCACCAGCGCACACTAGGTCCTCAACTACTATCTGCAATTTTATTCAAAATAATTAGCAACCTATCATTGTCTAATTAAAATACTTTTCAAATGTCAGTCTTTGTATTTATGTGCATTAATTTCAGTCTTTGCACGCCAAGCGTAGACTAGGTCCTCAAATACTATCTGCAATTGTATTTAAAACAATTAGCAATGAGTTCTCTTTAACTTTTTGAGACTTTCAAGTGTTTGTCTAATTTTACTCCATCGGGATGAATGAAACAACATCATTTTGGTGTAGGGTTATAGTGAAGCCGGCGGTGGAGGACACGGTCGGAGGAGGTCCTGCTGGAATGGGTTACACGACGTCATTTCGGCCAGTGATGAACCTGGAAGCGGTTTGGTGGTAGAGGTAGAGGGAGACAAGGTGGTTTTGGTGGGTTATAAATATTAATTTTTAATTAATTACAAAACTTACAAAAGTGTCCCTGTATTTAACATAACTAACTGCTAAACTTAACGAAAGTTCAACAATTGTACACTTTTAGAATGTTGGGTGCCAAAAATTGATCATTTTGAATGTTGGATTCTAAAATTGGTATTTTTATCAATGTTAGGACCATTTTTTGGAATTTAGTCTATAAATAGGTACATCTTTAAGAACACAAAGTCCACTAACCAGATTGTGGTGAAATTCATTTTAAATAGAACATTTCCAATACTTAAAGTTTTTCCAATGGAATGAAATGTTGCAAAATATAGAGAGCTGATTCAAATTGGTTTAATTCATTTTCTGAAGATAAAGAGAACTAAGCCAATAAGATCAATTATGTGGGAGTCATACGACCCTAATTATAAGATTAATGTTGATGCCCCTATTATCTCTACAGATAGGGTTGGACTAGGTGCAGTTGTGAGAAATAATAGAGGGTTTGTGTTGGAAATGAAAAACTCAGTTTGTTTCAGCTCCCATCTCTATTTTTTCTAAACTATTGTCCATCAAATTAGGTCTACATGTAGGCTGGATCTTAAACAATTTAAACGAATACAAGAATAGCTAATATGGTCTCTTATGTTTGATTTTGCCGATAACCAGGTCTTAGTCTCGGTTTAATTATCAATGTACTTTTAGTGTACATAATAATTGGTAGAGTCAAAGGAGGATTTTTAGATTTGGCTTAAAAGCAGTGGTTTGATGATTAATATATACTGTTATGCGTGCTCTATTTTGTAGTGAAAGCAGGGGAAATAGATCCCGTGAATGACACACTATTCTTTGCTTTGCACAAATTATCTCAAATAGAACAAGTTATCAATTCCAAGCCCTTCTTGCATGCCTGCAAGCTACTTGCATAGTGTTTATGTTTCTTTGTCATGCTATCATGTGTCGACTTCTATTGTGTAGAAGTGGTTTTTTTTGTAAGTAATGACTGATGACATGTTTTGTTTCTAATGATAGTTAAGCTTAAGGATAGTATCTTCGATCTAGTGGAAACTGATATGAATGGAGTAACATAGAGATAACTTTGCTTTCTTTACTTTTTGAAATTGGATATTACGAAAATCTGAAATGAATGGTAACCTAGAGATAATCATATGTTAACTCAGGTACAAAAATAATAGAAAAGATAAATCTCTAGCAGAAGAACTTGAATTGATCAATGAATTATTAACCAAGTTCTCCATAATTGATTGAAAAATAAACTCAAGTTCTACAATTCTAAGACAAAATTTTCCTGACGTTTCCATAATTCGTTGTGTGAACTGATTAAGGAACCTAAATTTATCAATTAAAAAGAGCTAGTTACACTCTTGCACTCGTGTGGTTGACAAAGGTAAGGAATTAAGTTTTACTTTTGTGATTCTGAGTGACCGTGTAGTTGATTGTTTATGAACTACTATTCAAAATGATTGAATTCACGCTTCGGTGTGTGAGTTATAAACTGGTACAATATGATTAGAATCAGGCTGAGTACTCTGAGTGCTATGAAGCTACATCTGGAAGATGGTATGGACCTCATGCAATTACTTACAAGGTAAAGAAGCATTCTAATGTTTTTTTTGTTTTTGGAAATGTATATGTGTAGTTTTAAATTGGATGGGTGGACATTAGATCCCGGAGAATGTATAGATGCCAAAAATAAAATTTCATATATGCGGTCACATGATTTTATTGTTGGATCAACGATCACATTAATACAGAGATTGTTTAGTTATCTGTGCATGATAGAAAATAACGATTTATTTTAAATAGAAAAGACTTTATAGTACTCTCGAATGATCCCAACAGCCAACCACCATATAAAGTAAATTATTCCCAGTCTGAATTCTTTACAACTCCGGGGATATCTGACACTAGGATTAGATCAATAAAGAGAACCCTAGGCATGACACACTGCAAGTTGCCATTTAAATACCTAGGGGTTCTTGTCTTCATTGGGAGAAACAAGGTTGCACTTTATCAGCCACTACTGGAAAGAATGGAAAAGGCAACCCTAAACTGGAAAACAAGTGGCTAAGTATGACAGGTTGGATGATTCTCATAAATCATGTTTTACTTGCCATCCTAATTCACACATTTTCAATTTTAAAACCCACAAAAACTGTGCTAAGAAAGATGGAGATGATTGCCAGCAAGTTTTTTTGGGGAGAGTCCCAATATGGTCAAAAAAATCTGGAGAAAATGGTCTAGACTTGCCATTTCAAAGTTGGAAACTGGGTTAGGTTTCAGGGATCTAACAGCCTTTGTTGAGACTTTTTGTTGCAAACTATGGTGGAAGTTGCAAAGAAATGAAACTATTTGGACCAAATATATATGGTATCTCCCTAGCTCCTACAAATCATCACACACTTGGCACATAATCTGTCCAATCACTGCCTTTGCTAATATGTATTCTGTGGTTAGCTATGGGAAAGGAAACGGCCCTTTTTGGGATTCCAATTGGACTGGTTTGGGAGTCCTACACTATATTTGGCATGAATCTATTGATATCCCCTACCCTGACATATCTATTGCTTATTTTATTACTAACAGGGAGTTGATACTTCCCCAGCTTCAGCCACACTTGGCTACTACAATTATTACTTTTTTTGTAGGAAGCTCAAATCTCACATCAACATGAGGACAAACTGCAGTGGAAACCATCCACCAATGGGATCTTCACAATAAAGTCAGTCAGGCAAGATCAGATGAATATTCTACAACAGTTATAGCAATCACCTACACCCCCTAAAATATCTGTACTACTGTGGAGAATCAAAAACTTTATCCTGCCATTTCCTGAAAATCTGGTGAAACTTGGCTTCCACTATCCATCAAAATGTCATTTTTGTAGCAATGAGGACACTATGGAACATATTTCAATAGCTGCCAGTCAAATTTACAGATTTGGTCTAAATTTTTTCATCTTCTAGCTATAAGCCCACCAGTATTTTCTAATATCAATCATAAGGTAGTATTTTGCTTATCATACAGGGGTTTATCCAAAATCCATAACAGAGTAATAAGAACAACACTATGGTGGTGTTTTGGGCTCTATAGACAAGGAGAAACAAATTCTTAATTTACTGCTAGTTCAGTCACCGGGAATCTCCAAAAGAACATATTTTTAATCCAGAATTGTCTGCTCCCTTTTATCGAAAGAAATAGGTCTAAACCTGTCAAATTGATAAAATGGTACCCCCCTGACTGTGGTTATAAGATCAATGTTGATGCTTCATATCAAGTGACTAGAAACACTGGAATTTGGATTATTGTCAGGGATAAGTATGGAATACCTATTAGGATGTGCATGAAAAATCTAATCTATACAGTATCTTTACATGCTGAGATCATGGCTATCCAACTAGGTTACCACACTGCTCAGATAATGAACCTATGGTCATGTGTCATAGAATCAGATTGCTAAAATGCAGTTGAAGGTGTTAGAGACCCTGCAAAAGGGCAGTTGGAATTTTTCTCACTTATCTATGAACTTAACTTATTATGTCAAACTAACACTATCACACACACTCTGAGAGAGGGTAATCTCCCTGCTGATTACCTATCTAAGCTAGGGGCTTCTATGCATACCTCCCAAGACCTTACATATGCTATGGCTGACAGGAAACTAAAATGACTTATTGATTTAGATAAGGCTGGTACACCCTGTCTTAGATTTTCATTATGATATGCCCTTTGTTTTTGTTTTTTTGCAAAGATACTGCTCCTTTCTCTGTGTGATTGTAGGTTGAAGAGGAGCCAATTCGCTGGAAACATGGACTGCAACTATTCTCAAGAAGAAGCAATCACAACACAGTCTAAGGCATGCACCAAACAGCTCTAGGGTGTACTCAGTTTCACAACTGACCTTTTTGTAATTAGGTTGTGCTATGGATCCATACTCTTTACTCAAACGTATGAGTGGCAAATTTGTGCTTCATTTTTTGCTGAATAGATCACTATCCTGCTCCCCATTAGAGATTTGATTTATAGTATTCATCCTTCATCCATAGTATTTCCAGTAATAGATTAGAATTCCTATTCATGGGGTTTTTTCATTCTTTTGAGAAGTCCGAGCTAGACTCCCATTGTAAAAACAACTATATTATTTTTGGGTCTTGGTATGACTTTTTAAAAGGTTCGGGGTGCCAAATTAATTCCCATCCAATGATGATTTTAATTATAAAAAAAGATATATTGAAGTTGAAGTGAAGGGCTCAAAGAGGTGTGTGAACCTATAGACCTAATCAAGTGCAACGACGTCCAAACCTGATACAATTAATCAAGAGTCCTACTAGTAAAAAAATGTTGTTCTCCCAACAGCTTTAAATATTAATCCGAAACCCTAATTATATAATACCATGGACAAAAGTATAGAAGAGTTAAAAGTTAGTTTAACGTAGGAGAGTGATAGTGGGTGCAAAGGGGGGCCTCGAGGAATCTCACAAGTCAAAGATCATGCATGATAGCGCACATGCAAATTCTTACTTTTCCTACCATTCAACTTTAAATATAAAACTTTCCTCAAAAAAAAAAAACTTTAAATAAAAACTAAAAAAATTAGATATTCCTCACTTTGCCATTCCTTCGGAATTGCTATTAGAATTATTACTACCTCTATCTTTCTTTCCATCTAATCAGTATAGATGATTTTCAATATTATCTTACACATTTTTGACCAATCATATTTTTAGTTATTAACATTATTGAAAAATTAAAATTTAATATTTAAACACTTTATATTGTGATTAATTTAATGATACAAACAATGATAACATTAATAATTAAATATATTTAAATAAATGGTCATAATTTAATAATAAATTATGTTAAAATGTGACAGTGAACATTCATATGACGGACGAAGGGAGTATTAGAATGGTTACATATGAAAACCCACTTTTGTTTGTTAGTACTTTTTTACATAAGCACTTTCCTTATCTTTCAAATGCTAATTTCTTCTCCTACTTTTTCCGATGATATAGTAACTTGCACGCTATTTTTGTTCGGAAGTGCAAATTGAAGTAGTGAATACTATTTTTTGGCCATTAGTTTCTGGATCTAGAAATTTTAGGGAAGTAAGCGGTGGAGTGTAACATTAATTTTGCAATTCGTATTTATATTTAAATTATCTAACGTATTTTTATTTATGGAAATTATATTTTTCTAAACAAATACTGAGAGTATTAATGTCATTTTGTAAATATATACGAATTATATAAATAAATATTAAACTACATATATAATAATGTCCAAAATTTACAAGCACTCCTTTTGCGTATCACAAAAAAAATAATTTGCTCGCCCTGAGCGTCCCACCTGCCCAACACCACAGGTTGATAGATAAGTCACAGACCCAGGGCCAAGACCTATTGTACGCACAAGAAACCTTGCAAGCAAGAAAACCTCACACTACTGCTTCTGAGATTATAACCTTGAACCTTGCACTCCTTTTTTGCATAGTTTTGGCGATCATGATTCTTTTAACTATTTATAAAAATATTAAAATTTATATATATTCAATTATAACTGTTGTTATCAAAAAAAATTATAACTGTTAAAATTCACGTTATACAATTATTTCTCAAAAATTAACTAGTACCTAAAATTACGATATGAATCTTGTAACCGTACATTTTGTTGTTTTTTTAGAAAGGAATCTTGTGACGATTGATAAAACTAATTATTTTTGAAATATGAAATCGTCAAAACTCAACATAAACTTATTGCATTAGTCATGCAGATCGAACATCTTCCAGTTTGGAATTTGAAATCTGCATAAAGGTATAACATTGGATTCATTCATGCAGTTATCGAGAGAGAATATATTGTGTGCATCAAAGTCAAGAAAACATAATCATTTCTTTCTAACACTATCATATAATTCAATTTAATGATTTACACGAGATAGCAAGTTAACACTTTGCTCAAAATTATTCAGTACGAAATACGTATTTTGCTTATTTGCACTCCGTATTTTTATTAAATAATCATATATACAATTCTAATATATAACTGATTTGCAAGTGTATGCAATAGAAGTAGTATATATGATGCATATGTCTGATCTACATAATTATTGACCATATTATATATATCGAAGACGTATTTTTATTTTAAACTGCAAAATAAGCAAAATACAGAATGCGTATATCATGCCCCAAATTATTTGTAATGCTAAATTAAAGATCAATCATGGCTGAGTTAATCCGAAGTAGAAGAAGATCATGTCAAATCAGAGTGGTGATTAGATTACAGGTTTCCCTATCACTGACAAATTTGAACGACATATTGTACATAATAGCTAGACTAATCATATCAAATTTAAACTCGAAAATATACTGAGTTAAGTGGAAAACAGTAGAATAATATAAATTAAAATGGAAAACAGTTCAAGAATACCTCTGTCACTGGATTATGAACTCGCTAATTTACATATCATTCAAAGTTTGAAATATCAATTCAAGTGAAAAGTAGTAAGTTATCTTGTCCATCAGGTGACATCTGTATCTCAACTTACCATTGAGGTGATATTTCGTTCGGGACTCCCAGCTCGCTAATCGGACAGCAACATCTCGAACTGATATTACTGATTCAAGCCCCATATCAACACAAGTGCAAATTTGCTAGTAGTTTATCTAAAAGAATCGATTAATCAAAAGTATCAATGCAATGTCTCAAAAATAATGTTGATTCTACATTTCAATGGACCCAACCAAACAGCTATCCCGGATATTTGTTTTATAGAGATGCATTAAGTATGGGCATCTGGTGGTGTTCCATACCAACCAAGCAGCAATAGCTTGCAAACCCAGACAAACGAATGGTAACCATATATACTGAAAGAAACAAGCAAACCTAATATCCCAGATCAGCTGTCTCATGGCTTCCAAGTTCCAAATCTGCATTATCATTATGTTACATCTTACTAAGATGCATCTTAGCCTCATAAACTACTAGAACATGTCCCTAGCACATTACTACGTACATGATTAATTATTGGATCAATTATTACATTTAAGTTTTATATGGAGACTTGTTTGTAAATGCCAATGACCTAACATTATCTTAATTAAAATCCTCCGATTTAGCTGTTTTACGACATGTCTAGTTGGTCTGTGAAAAACTGGATGCATCTACAAGAAATTTCAATCAGTGGAAATTTATGAAGAAGTCGACTGTAAAAAACTGCAGTCAGCCGTAAGAACATGTAAACAGATATAACTATAAGTAATAAATTGTTGTGATAAATCTGACAGAATCATGATAATCATTGCTATATAAGAGCTACGTCTGTTTTAAAATTAAATTTTCATTTATAGAACTGTTTAACAATAAGAATAAATTGTTTTAAAGTATAAATTTTCTATAGTTACATTATAAATGATAGTCATAGAGTTTAAGTTACAAAAGTTAAGTAATTATTTGAAACAATTATTAGTACACTAGATTAGTGCAATTGGTGTTTAAGCATATCGTTGGAAAATCTTAATCGGTCCCCGCTGGTTGATTAATTAGTTCTATAAAGCATCATGATTAATTAATGACAAATTTGGAGTTGGATTTATTGTTGCAAATTTTATTAAAAAGCAGTGTGACATGACATACATGATTTTTTTTTAAAAAAATTAAAACCATCCAAGTGGACGGGAGTATTATTCACGGCTCTTCAACCCTACAAAAAGCAATAGAAATTACATGATCAGGTTTGGTAAACCCAATATTACACATGAAACCTTTTTGAGGTTACTGTGGCAGTTTGTTGCCCGAAATCTATATTCCGATCTAACATCGGATGCAAAGTGAGATATCAGAGATGTGTCTAAAATTTCTACAAAAACTAAATCATCTATGTATCGATGCCGGTGACAGCATAACTAAAACCTGACTTCTCTCCTTCTGCTGCGTATAGATCTCACCAAGTACAACATTCTAGAACTCGTAAGAATTCACCATCCCACTTTCTCATAGTCTAAACAGAAAACTCGATTCTATTATAACAAATACTCTCTACATGAACCTCAACCGACTACCCATTGAGCCCGGTGGCCTATGGACCACCGGAAGATAGCAAGTCTTCACAAGGTTGTAAAGCATACCGAGTTATTCTATCTAGCCATAATACTAATAGGAAAGTTTCATCAAGAGTCTAACTAGAGATTGCTATAAAGATTTCTCTTATAAGGCGCAACATTAAGAAGAAAGCCACAAAAACCGATATATATATATATATATATATATATATATATATTAATATTGGTACTAGACCAATCCCAACAAATCCTAATCTGATTGGCTGGTGGCCAAATACTGGAAAGAGCAAATGTAATCTAACTCGGTATAAGGTTACAACCTAACCGGTCTACAAATCTGGTAACAGTATCGTCAACAATAATATTTCGAAACTATTGTGACTCGGATTTCTCCTAACTGTACCAACTAGATCGGAAGCTAATCAAAGTTTAACTGAGCAAAAGGACCCGTCAGAATACCAAGATTAGCAGATCACATTGAATCCAATATTTGAGTACAAACATCAATAAATATATAACTAAAAAAGAGTGAAAATAAATTTTAAAAAAGGGGAAAAAGAAGTAAACCCACCTTCTCAGTCTAATTGCGCCAATTCCAGTATAAACCTGTCCACATCTGTCCGACCCGACCGACCCGAACTGACCGAGCCGGTCGACCCGACTCGAAACGACCGAGCCGGCCGACCCGAACCGAGCCGAGCCGAGTTGTTGACTTCCTGCCCAGATCGGAGTCATACATGACATACATGATAATTGTCATTATTGGTTGGGTGAGAAAATTGTATATTTTTATATGTTAATAATATCAATTCATAATTGTAAACTTTCGTGTGTGGTCAACTCATTAGTTAAATTCATATTTTGTGCTATTTTATTTTTTATTTATGATAATTTTAAGCACCTATATATATATATATAATACTCATGTTTTTATTTATAAGCTCTTAATTTTTATAAGTAAATCCAAATAGCACTCTTAATTTATAGATGTCACCATAAGTATTAAAAAATTGATTTCTTAATACTAGTCTCGTTGCTTTTGGTACGATATTTAATGAGTTAATGCATTATAGAGTTTACAGAGAATGTGTTGTACGTTAAAAACTGAAAAAATAAAATAATAAATAATATAGTTGAAAGAATTTTGATAAAACTTAAAATGTGGATATAACACTGAATCAATTAAAACATTCTTTGTAAGTACATTCATATAGGGCACTGTTATTTCAAATTTGTGGGTTTTTCGCTCACTCGCTACACGACAAACTACTTGTGGAACGCGTTTGCTTGTACAGTCCACTAGTATAATTTTTTAATTGGACAATGTTGTCTGCCCTCCTATCTCATTCCTCCTTTTCTTATTCTCCTCTCTCCTTTCTCCTCTCTCGTCTTTTTATTCTCCTCTCTCCTATTTTATTTTCTCGTTACTGAAAAATTCAGTCCGATATTTACAATTGATATTGCGAGTATTATTGTTTTACAAGAATTTTATCGATCTGCAAGAGTAAAAAAACGACTGATTTTATTTAGGAATGCCCATTCGCACGTAGTATTTCATTTCCACTTTACACTAAGAACGTAAAGACAAGTTAACGAACACTAATTTTTGCACGTGCATGAGGAAAAGCGTAGCAGGGATGCACGGATAAAAAGAGAAAACGCGAGAGGGTAAGAGAAAGCGCGCACGTGATGAGCAGAGTGTGTGTGACTGACACTGACTCACCGTACTGTCTCTTTAATGGCTTGGCAGCTTTCACCTTGCTCAGTACTCAATAGCCACTTTCCCAGCGTGACATTTTAATCCTTTCTGCCTAATATCCACTCTGCACATTCTTTCCTACTCCTTCTCTCACCGATTCAACTACTAATACTTTACTGCAGCTAACTCGAAATGGTGAGGCTGCTAAGTAAAAATCCTATGCACAACTATATTATTATCAAAATGGATATGCAGAAGGCATTTTGACAGGGTATCATGTTTATAAGATTAGGTATTGTCGGGCGACTTCCAGGTTCAAATTCAAAACAATTGCTCAGAAGAGCCGAAACATTTAATCAAATTCCAACCAGTGTACAAGCTCGGAAAACCACAGAATTGTACAGACAGTCATGGTAACTTGGTAATTTGCTCTCCGAAAAGCATCCATAAAAGGACAAGCAACTGACCATACATCAGATCCATACCCAACTTTACATTTCAAAGTTGATTTCCTCATGGCACAAAGTTCTGGACAAACAACTATACCCTTCCCAACAAAGTTCCTCAAGAAGTCATCCTATGACTCGTCAACACTGTTGGGATCCTTCTCCCAAGCTCACTGAAGCTCATCGAGGTGCACGCTGCTGCGCCATCCAAGAAGCTATCAGTCAACTAGGATAACGGAACAGCACGAGGAACAGAAGCAGACTGTGCCTTCCGCTTAGCAACAGTGGTATGAAAGTGTCTGTTAGGGAATGGAACGGCAGGACTAGACCTGCTACCTAAAGTTCTCCTAACGGAAACCTTAGCCACATTCGAACCAGCCCTCAACATTCAAATCCTACTGATAGCCAATTCTATGATGTTGGATTTGCTGAAGGAACCTATGTACGGTAACAAAATATCAATACAAGCAATACTCATCACGCGTACAAACAATACTCATCAAGACAAAAGCAATCATCACAATCAACTATATTCAAGCAATTAATCGACCCACCAGTTAATCAACTTGCACAGTAAGCAAATCATTAGACCATTACGCTCAGTAAATCATACAACCACATATATAAACCCAGGAAAAACTCAGTAATGTGCACAAACAATACTCGTCAAGGAAAAACCATCACGCAGCAATTAATGAACCCGCACACTCAGTAAGCATTGTCAACCAACTCAGTAAATAATACTGATTGCAACAAAAAAGTTTCAACGCTAGATGAACTGAGAAGATATGGATGCTTACATATTTTCTCTGAGAGGAACTGGGGCTTGTTTTTCCCTGATCAGACAAGCGTCTACAGCCTTGATTTCACTGGAAAGGGTATAGCACTGAATATCCAATGCATACTTAACATAATACATAAGAGCCAGCATAAGGATATTTAGTTACTAGTGCTGTTTTGTTATCCTATTGATGGAGACTTGCCAGGATAACAAACTTAGATACAAACTTTTTTTCCATTATAAATCTCATCCCACAAGATCTCCTCATTCGAGTAAATTCATGAAGTAGTCCTGCAACCCTTCTGTCATACTGCCTTCAAAAGGGTGTTGAAGTCTTCATCTGAAGTCCTGGAATCATCAACAAGTAATATTGCAACCTTCTATAAATTCTACTATAAACACATGAAGCTACATAATCTGATTGGTCCCATAGCTACTGAAACTGACACACACATGTTTGACTCATTAGGAAATTTGAAAAGTCTATTTTGGGTCATGACTAGTATGTTTTAAGGTTTGCAAATTATGTAACAAAATCTCAAACTCCCTAGATGAGCTAGGCATATGAGATTGGTAGGAAGGGAAGCAAGCAGTTAAGTTAATTTAATGACAACTCTAGTAGGAAATTAAGCTAATTTCCAGCGGGGAAATACATTAGGACCAATCAAAACAATTCACAGTGACATTTTTCTCAATCAGAGCACTGTATATTCATAACTTAGGTAGCTGGTCATCCACCTTCATAATAATAACTTCAGTTCAGCAAAAATTATCACAAAATTACACAATGATACCAGTTCGTGCTGCTTATGATGAATGCTGGTCTGTTCTAGTTCATAATTATATCTCCACCAGATGAGCCAACCTGAATCAAATTCTTGAATATATAAACATTGTTCAGCGATCATAGGTTATTACCACAAGCTTATGCAATCTTTAATAGCATATGACGTGCTTAGCTTATCAGCCATCCTACAATAACCAGACGACATATTTACTGATAAGTAGCCAATATGCACTCTATAGTTAAACAATCAAATCAAAATAGTTGACTATATGTGTTTGAGAAAGGGAGAAAAACATATAAAAAGCAAGAGAGACTGGTAGTACCTCATGCTTCTCCTTTAGTGAAGCGAGTCGAAAAAATTCTGAGGGCTGGTCATAAAGAAAGATATTACTTATTTGAAATTATATAATGAAAGATAACTCATAGAGAATTCACAGGCTTACTTGGTCTTCCACTTTTGTTCTAATTCATGTTGCATAGACTTGGTTAAACACAGGGAACCACTTGCCAGTCCTCCATAATGCTTCTCAACCTAAGTATTGGACGGCATTATTTACATGTGATGACTAAAAGACCCAACGTACGTACATAGTTAAAGCGTACTTTAAGATCATCAAATTATGAAGTACTATATCCAATTATGAAGTAATACCATCGTGCTTCCTGCCCTGATAATTTGTGCAAGAACATCAATATAATTAATCATACAATGACATTAGCATCATAAACCTCAACCATAGCATACAAACATGGAAAGGACATTGAAGGGATACTATCATCCTTTAGATAGCGTAAACAACAAAGAATCCTATAAACACACACTTAGATCGTGCAAACCAGAAACGCTGACTAAAAATAAATAAACATCTTTACCTAAACAAAGGATGAGCAATTAAACGAGTAAATCAGATCAAAAGATGGGATAAAAGATCCTTGTAAGAGTTCCAGAATCATACAAAATTTACAGAATCGATTAATCTACTGAAGAGCTCAATCTCAGTACTCATCAGTATCAAAAATCTATTTCCAGAAAGTTCGGCCACACATGTTCCCTCCAGCAAAAATATATTGTAATGGCGTTCGTAAACTTATACACAATTTAATACAAGCAGTTTGAAGCTCATTCTTAACTGCATTATGGAAAGCGAGAAGAAAAGTTTGCTGATCACGTTCGTCAAGATTTTCCTGAGATAAAAAGTTGTGTTACTTTACTCTTTAAGTTTTCACAGAAAACAGTAAACATATATTGCAGTAGAGTGCTCAAAAATCATTACCTTTAACTTACAGAACTGTAACCACATTATGAGATTAGACATCAAAACTATCCCTTTATAAGTACCTGCAATCTAAACACTGAATGGGAGCTATAGAGCATGGGGATCTGCAAAATGAAATCTGTGAAGAAACTCTAATTGCAAATCATAGACAACATCAGACACTAAGATAGATAAAAAGATAGACAGTAATTTGATTTATGGACAAAAAGAATCATCTTTTATACAGAATGAAGTGAGTCAAAAGGGTTTATACAAAAGAATAGTATACTAGCAAGGCCTGAAGATACATGCTACAATGACAGTAATGTCATCATACTTTCCACCAAGATAGTTCTTCTGGTCGCGACCGGCATCAACTGCAGCCAAGGTCCAAGGAGTGACACCCTCCTTGGAGAGAGAAACAAACCTGGCCTCTTGAACTAGATTTCTGGCAATGTGGTCAGGTAATAGCTCATCTCTCACTGAGGAGTTGACAATGTGTTCAATCTGGGAATCGAAAAGATTACCAAACAGGCCATCGGTGGCGGCAACAATTATATCCCCAGACTTCATCTCATCAAGCACAATCTCCTGAGCGTGGGAGGGTTTTCTTCGGCTAGAAACCCCCAACTGGTAAGGACAGTTGAACCCACTCTGCTGAATAGAGGACCTGTAAACAACCTCTTCATTCCTGATCACTAAGAACCCAGAATCCCCAATATTTACAGCATGAAGGGTGTCGCCGGCCAACGTAATTATGCAGGCAGTAGAACCCCCCAATGCGGTGCTGGTTTCGTAGGCATAATCAAGCAGATCGGCGGGATCGACCTCGCCCCCAGCCTCGCACTGTAGGAATTTATAGGCGTTGTCCATCAGCTCGCGAGCGTACACCCCCGAATCGATCCCATCCTTGGCGTATCCACCCACCCCATCAGCAATTCCGATGGTGTGACAGTGCATAAAGTATGAATCTTGACCTAAAGGCTTCTCCGGGTTGGATTTTGGCTCGCAATACGCACCGGTCAGTAACCATGGATTAACTTTAGCTTTAGCTTTAGCTTTAGCCCTCTTGAAACTGGGGCCGCCGGAATCCACCCGCCGCCTCTTTCTGTCGCTCAGGCCGCGACTTTTTTCTGGGATTTCAACCGGATCTCCCAGACTCAACCCCACCCGTTTGGTTTGAAGAATTCTCGCGCCTGGAAGGCGAAGGAGCGAATCCATCGTTACGAACTGAAAAGAGAACAGAGAGAGTTAGGGAAGGGGAAATGTAGGATTAGAGAGAAAATGAGGTCGGAACTAGGTATTTATAGAGAATGATGACGTTTGATCTTATCCGGGTGGAGTAGCTTACTTTTTAAGTTTTGCCAGCTGGACTAATAACGCGTGGACTGCCAGCCTGGAGTGTATTGTCCCAGTTAGGATGCCAGCTGGCGAAAACCTTACTCCCAATTGGTTGTTGGTTAAGTCCATTCTTATCACTATCAAATACTCCATCATTTTTTATTTTGTTTTCGGTATGTTTTTCAGATTAGCAACTCAATACAACTTTAACTTAAACCTTTTTTTAATGTTTGATCAATTTATTTACGTGTTAATTAGAAAATATAATTATGAAGTTCCAGATAACATGAACTTAATGTATATTTTTAGGAAAATGGAAACTTTCTGTTGGTTTTGACAAAGAGTAAATTTATCCAGCTAAACGACAAAATCTATATTTTTGCTGGATACTTTCAATATCGTGTTATTTTGTAGTAGGCTCAAGTTGAGCTTATATGATGATGTGTTATGATGTGCTAATCAGTGACGTGTAGTTCTGATTAGTGATGTGTTGTTCTGATTGGTATTGTGTTGCGCTAAAGAGTGTTGATCTTGTGCTGAAAAGTGCCGAATAATATGAAATACTTATACGAGTATAAAATTGATGAGATAAGTTGAAATATGATGAAATAAACTCAATTACACTTATATGAATTGAACTATACTAAGTTAGATGGATTTTGGTTATAAAAATTAACTTAATTGTAGTTTATTTTACATAATCTTCACTAAAATAATGTTTAATTTAATCATTAAATCAAATATAATGCTAACATCACTATAAAAACAAATTTATTAGTGGTAGGAACTTGTTGGCATGTTGTCTATCTTGAGAGTAGAAAGCAAATGTATTAGTGTTAAAAGGATTGTCAGCGGACACTGGGAGCTTATCGGGATGGATTTGTATGTCATCTAAAGCAAAGTTGCTGATCTTTTTAGGAGTGGATCCAACTCGAGCACCATGGCTAATGGAGATGATGACTCTATCACTTGTTCAGATAAATCTGCAGTGGTGGCATCTAGTGTAATGATTGCTTCCTGAGAAGTTGTGATTGGCTAATTCTGAGTGAGTGAGTCATCAATGGTGATGATTTCTTCCATATGAAGGGGGGGAGGCTGATAGGACGCCCTGGGAGGGTGTCTCCCTCCTATGACGTGGACAATTTCTATTGGCTCCATAATAAAAATGTTCTTAATTTTTTTTTTGATGATGGCCCAGCAAGGCCCATACACACGTAATTATTTTTATTTGAGTGGTTGATTTATAAATTACAACACCGTAAATTTTTTGTTAATGGGAGGTTTCAGATGATGGTGATTTGTGTACACCGGGGAAGAAGCAGAGAAAAGATGATGAGACTTGTACCACTTTGGCCACCCAATTTCGTAACGCCGCTGCTCTTCTTCCTCCTTTTCCTGCAGACCCTTTTCAGCTTCTCCAATTTTGCAGATCTGAACAGCAACCGCATCTCCCTTTTGTCCCTCCGCGACACCGTCGGGGAGGGGGGGGGGGGGCTTTCCGGTGGAACGCCACCGATGCCTCGCCGTGCAGGTGGCCTGGTATGCAGTGCGAGAACAGCCGCTGCGGCTCCCCGCTTCTTCCCTCACCTGAGTTTTTCCGGCGAGCACCGTCGGAAACCTGACTGTTCTCCGTACACAATCTCGCTGATAATGGATTCTCCGGCGAAATCCCGATGGGGATCAAGAATCTGACTCGTTTGAAGACGTTTTATGTGTAAAGCAATAACTTTTCTGGAGAGGTGCCCAAACTCTTCCCAATCTGGTACAGTTTGATGTCTCTTCTAATAGCTTGAATGGGTCGGTGCCGGAGAGCCTCCGGAGAATGCCGGTGAGTGCTTTTTCCGGCAACAATTGTGTGGGAGGCCTCTTGCTATCTGCCCAAAAGATGGCACTACTCCTGCTTTTGATGTTGGTAATGTGCCTGGAATTTTCGTCGAGGGAGAGGGAAATTGGAAGCACAAATTTCCGGCGGCTCGATTGTGGGAATTGTAATTGGGTCTGTGCTTAGTGCTGGTAATTTTCTTGCCATGGACAGGCAAAAATCAAGGGATATTGATTTAACTTCCATTAAACAATTATTAATTAAGCAATTAACTTCCTTAATATTTTACCAAGAGTTGAAGTTGGGTGAAAATAGGTCCCTCACGGCCCAGCTGCAAGCCCACAATACATGGGTCCCATGGAGAGGGAGACTCTCATCCAGGGATATGTAGACTTCGCGGAAGGGGAGGGGCAGTTCATGGATGAGGGTGGAGGGGCAGGAGAGGTTTTTTCTTGTTGTGCTTCACCTTTTCTGCCATTTCCTTGGACTAGAAAGATTGTTGTGATTTCTGGAGCTTTGTTAGCTCCAACTTTATGAACATAAATATAGCTTTGCTGTTCCTTGATTACTTTTTTCATTTTCCTTGTGAGAGATCCCAGATGAGCCAGCAAATATTTTCTGAGGAACATTTGGTGCAGGTGTATTTGCAATATTCTTGGTGTTGTGAGGGACTCTAAGATGTTGGTTTCTATTAGTAATGGGCCTCAATTCAGGGCGGAGAATTCTACATTCCTGGACTTCATGGCCTAACCTCTTTCAGTGTTTACAATACATGGGAAGTTGCTCATATTCTATTCGGAAGTCTCACATTCTAAGTTTATTGTGAATGTTACCGAGTTATGCAATCTTGCTAACAAATCAAATTCCACACACAATTTGACTGCAGATGGTCTAGAAAGTCTGGTAGTGACTACATCCATTTTGATGATTTTCCTATCTTATTGCCAGGGGCGAATCCAGAAATAAATTTATGGGGTAACAACATTAAACACAAAAGTTACATTAATTTAATAAAAAAATCAATGTCTTCTTACAATACTTTTTTCGACACATACTGTCGGCGAGACTTCATAATCTCAAAATCTTCTATAACATCTTCATCATTCACAGTTAAAAATAAGTCTCACTCTAAAAAAGTAACTAAGCAATCATTCAACAATTGATCACCCATACTATTCCGCAACTTATTTTTAATGAATGTCATTGCCGAAAATGTTCTTTCTACGCTTGCCGTTGCCACAGGAAGTAGTAGCACCAGTTTCAACAATAGATACACTTTTGAATGTAAATGATTCTTCTTCGTCTCAACAAGTTTCACAGAAAGGTCATTCAAGTTCTTGATCTTAGAGAACCTCACATCATTTCGAACATCAACTATGAAGTTCTCAAGCTCATACCCAAGGTAATTCAAATCTGAACTTGAAAACTCGCTAGGATAAAACTCAGCAAGACGAACCAGCTTCTTGATATCAAATGAAGAAAATCCATCATCGGGACAAAAGCAAGACATGCAAATAAGTAATTCCTTACTAACCTCATTAAAACGATTGTCAATCTCTTGCAATTGATGATCAATAACATTTAAGAAAACTTCCACTCTAAAATGATGAAGATTAGTTACTTGGCTCAAACCTCTCTTGCTTTTTCCTGGACGGACATACATCTCATCCATGTCAAGAACCACAATATCATACTTGGTACAAAAAGAAGTAACCTTTTCCATGAGAGCATCCCACCCACAGTTTCTCATCTTTTGCAATTGTTCCTTTGTAACATCAACAAAGGTCATGGCATTCACAATATCTTGCTTTTTTCTCTGTAAAGCCATATTCAACTGATTTGTATAGCCAAAAATAGCAACCAACAAATGTGCAATAAACACAAAATCAAATGACTCCAAACCAATCATAACTGCATCTACTTTGAAACCATCACTGCCGTCAATCTTTCCAATAACATCAAGCACATCAATTATTGAAGGGTACAAAGCAAGAACATTCGAAATAGTCTTGAAGTGAGAACTCCATCTAGTATCACCCGTTCTACTCAAACCAAGTTCCCGATTTAAACTTTTTCCAGACTCACATTCACCACTTTCTAGTGCTTCAAAAGGTGCTCAGCTTGTTTTTTCCGAAGAATCGCCATCCTCTTAGGCGAACCACCCACCAAATTCAACAAAATTGCAAGCATGTCAAATAACCAACCACAATGTTTATTCTTTCTAGCAACCGCAACAAGTGTTAACTGAAGTTGATGAGCAAAACAATGAACATAATGTGCACTTGGAGATTCCTTCAATATTAAAGCTTTAAGACCATTGATTGATCCTTGCATATTACTAGCTCCATCATACCCCTGCCCTCTAACTCTTGACCAACTTAAATAATGAACCATAAGTAATGATTGAATTGTCGTTTTAATGGTCAATGATGAGGTATCTTCCAGAAAAACAATGCCAAGAAATCTTTCTTTCACTTCTCCCTTCTTATTAACATACCGCAGGCAAAGAGCTAATTGTTCTTTATCAACTACATCGGCGGATTCATCAGCAAGAATTGAAAATAAATCACCATCAAGTTCTTCAAGAAGCCTCTTAGTTGTCAAATTTGCAAAACAATTAATAATATCTTTCTGTACATCAGGGGATATCATTTGACAATTTTTAGGAGCATTTTCTAATACTACTTTCTTGACCTCGGCATCACGACTAGCAAAGCATTTTATAAGTTCCAGAAAATTACCTCTATTTAAGGATGTCTCACTTTCATTATGACCACGAGCAGGCAATCCTTGTTGCATAATATACTTCAAAGCTCCAATTGAAGTTTCCAACCTAAGACGGTACTCATCAAGGAAGATTGCTTAGACAAACCAAAAGAGATAGATAATTTTTCGTTCTTGAAACGACAAAGACTACGGACGGCTTCATTATGAGAACTTCTATGACTGGTGCCTATATGTTTTTTCAAGGATTGTGGTTTACTCCAATTGTTGAAACCCCCACTAATAAATTGCCTTGCCTCCAGAATAAGTTTCATCCTTGAATAAATAGCAAACAAAGCAAAAGGATGCATCAAGTTCAAGACTATATTCAAGCCAATTTCCATACTGTTTGAACCATTCAGGACTAAACCGACGCATTCTTCTCTCCTCGCCAAAAGCTGTTTGAGGGAAATTGTGATCATGAGGTTGACAAGGACCTCTTCGAATATATTCTCTATTCACCCTTTCCCTATCATCCACATGGTAATCGACGATTCTTATTCTTTTTCCCGGATCTTGAGGAAGAGATAAAACATCATATTGGGTTAATCTCACAAGGTGAAGTGCTTTAGTGAAAGGATTTGAGCTGCCATCCTTTGTCATGGGAGGTGGAGAAGACACTACACTTGGAACTGGAAGTGGAGGTGGAATTGAAGGTCCTGTGTTAACTGGAACTGGAACTGGAAGTGGAGGTGGAATTGAAGGTTCTAGGTTTGGAACGGGGATTGGAACTGGAGGTGGATTTGAAGGTGGATTTAAAGGTGTCACTACTTCAGTAGAAGCATCATCCCTTGCTTTTTTCCCATAAAAACTAGTAATACGAGCATTCTTCCTTTTAGTCATTCTGAAATTATCCTAAAACATATTAGAATTCATCGCAATTCACACAAATACAGCAAAGAAGAAAGCAAAACAGAGCACTTACCCTGTACACCACCAACAAAGGAAATTTTTTTCTAGCACAGATGACTACCCAGAGCTCTGCAATTTCAAATCAACATCACAAATCACCAAATTAATAAAACTCTTTTAGAATCAAAACCCTAAAAAATCCCCAATTCAACCCTAAAGAATCCGAATTCTAAATCCCCAATTTAAATCCTAAATTAGATACATAATACACTAACACTTATATATACATAATACATATCAATGGAGTATTAATTTGTTGAAGCAAAACTGACCAAATATGATGAAGAAAGAGCGCGAACAATGTTTGATGCGTCTGTTGTCTCTGTTGCTTTGCTTTTATTTTTGTTTTTAATTAAATTAAATTTTCTTTTCTATTAATAGGTTTTTGAAATCTGATTAAATCAACTCTAGTTTATTAATAGAAGAGTTATATTTGTTTTAGAAGTATGATTCTTCTTCCCGCACGTTTGTGTGGTGTGCGTCCGCTTTTACTTATTTTTTTACTTAAATTAATTTTTGTTTTCTATTAATAGAAGAATAGTAATTTTTTATATGGGGTAACATACATACTAATACTAGGCAATTTTTTTTTACCATGGGGTAACACTTGTTACCCCATGCTCCAAAGTACATCCGCCCCTGCTTATTGCCAATAGCATCAGCATAGCTATATTATACAAGAAGATAGGAATATCGCGAAGAGTGATCTATACCAGAATGATAGATGTTTTAATTTATGGAGTGAAGTTAAGGAGTCCAATTGAAAACCTTCATAATTACTTCTCGAAATGCCCATTGTGATTTCATCCAATAACGCTGAAAATCCTCTTGATCTTCATATCTGATTAGGATGTGATTGTAGTCAATCGACCCAAATTGTTACTTCCTTTAAAGACCACTTCCTTAAAAGTTTCATGCAGGAATTCCATCGATGGGTTGAGCTTTGTGAATTTCCCAATAAGGGCGTTGATGTAGCGAGCAGAGAGAGGCACTACTTCTTCCGACGAGATTTTTATTGCTATATTATACAAGAAGATAGGAATATTGCGAAGAGTGATCCATACCTGAATGATACATGTTTCAGTTTCTGGAGGGAAGTTAAGTAGTCCATTTGAAAGCCTTCATAATTGCTCCCCGAAATGCCCGTTGTGATTTCATCCAATAACGCTGCAAATCCTCTCAATCCTCATACCTGATTAGGATGTGATTGTAGTCAATTGACTCTAGTTGATAAGTTCCTTTAAAGACCACTTCCTTAAAAGCTTCATGTAGGAATTTCATTGATGGTTTGAAATTTGTGAATGTCTCAATAAGAGCGTTGCTGTAGTGAGCAGAGAGAGGCGCTACTTCTTCCAGCGAGACTTTTTATTGCTATATCATACAAGAAGATAGGAATAGTGCAAAGAGTGATCCATACAGGAATGATAGATGTTTCAGTTTCTGGAGTGAAGTTAAGGAGTCCATTTGAAAGCCTTCATTATTGCTCCCTGAAATGCCCATTGTGATTTCATCCAATAACGTTGAAAATCCTCTTGATCCTCATACCTGATTAGGATGCGATTGTAGTTAATCGACCCCAATTGATACTTCCTTTAAAGACCACTTCCTTAAAAGTTTCATGCAGGAATTCCATCGATGGATTGAGCTTTGTAAATTTCTTGATAAGGGCGTTGTTGTAGTGAGCAGAGAGAGGCGCTACTGCTTATGGGGAGATGTGCATACTATTTTACCTTTATATCCTGGGATGGGTTAAATATGTGGATTGGATGGAAGGGATTTGTAGAGAGGAGGAGGTTTGGTGTTAAGGAATTGTGCGAAGCTGCAATATGGGGTGATTCTGTCATGGTTGAAACTATTATATGACCTTTATCGGGGAATCAATATGAAACGATCTGAAAATGGTTATCATAATTGTTGAACTACGTGTTTATCTCCCTTTTGTACCTTGGAAATGATGACGTTCTTGTTCAATTTTAATTTCATGAAATGATAATTAACTAATTAGTGAAGGTTTTTTTATTCATTGTGATTAATAGATAATCATTAACAGTAAAAATTCAAGCCATGCACGCATAAAAGAAAGGACAAGTATAAACAACATGCAAAACGCAGAAAACGCTCCTCTTTCATAGGTGCAGCTAACAATAATTGAGAAGTAATTTTGAGTAGAAATATTGCCACCTTTTAAAACAATAATATTCCTTTTTAATAAAACTGATTTTTTTTAACCAATCATATCAAACTAAACTAAACTATATCAAATTAAACTTAACTATACAAAGACACAAACTGAATATAAAAAGAATTCAATAGTCTGCACATAAACCACACAAATAATATTTTAAAGTATTCATCAATTCAACCCAACACACCTGAATAAAGGTCTCTCCTCTGAAATGAAATTATGATTTTTTAGATTTGTGGTTACTGATTAATTCACACGACCGGTGACATAAGTTTACCAATGTTTTGAAGAATTGGGCACAAAGAAAGAAACTGAAATCAAGGTTTAGAGTAACCTCCCGACTGTAGCGAGTGACGATGGTACGTGAGCACACGGTGGCTCCTGGTGGCGCATGAGCCACACGCACGCGTTAAGAGGCATGATGCGTGTGAGCAGTCCCAAAACGAGAGTCGTCCGGCGGTGCGTGCCCGATGCGTATTAGGCCGGACCGTCCTCTTCCCAAATTTTTTGAGGCGTGGCTCTAGATCCCAAGATCCTAACTGTTCCGCCCACTCCTCCTTCTTGTCGATATAGATCTGGAGTAGATCGGGATTTCTGGTTTCCGATCTGTAAATCTCGTCTTGACGTCATTGATGACAAGATCCTTCCCATTCGAACTTGCAAATAAAGCTCTGATTTTGGTGCAGCCTTGCTAGCTGGATAAGTGTACTTTTTTTGACGAGCCAACGGTTTAAAGTTTCAAATAAGGGGAATTGTCGTGGCTTAGCAGAGGTGATGAATAGTTTCATGTGTTGGGAGTCGAGAGGGGGCGGTCTAAGATGATTAGGAAAGGTATAGGGTGGGAGGAGTGACTGGCACGACATCGAGGTTGGCGGTCACCCTGCTAGATGCAACAAATTTACTATGTGCAAGTCTATTCGAAAATTGGGTTGGAGAGGAAAACATTGAAATCTTTTTATATGTCCATTCAATTTTTTATTTCTTGATTTGCCTTATTTTGCGTCGCCCAATGAGGTCTCAACACAAGGGCAGAGTGAGGTGAAGCTTCTCTCCCCCTCCAATAGCCTAAATTTAATCCCTAGTTAAATGTAAACTGTTGTTCATGTTACACATGCCAACGTTGTTCGTGCTTTTCTATTGTTATTCTCACTTGCTATTATGAGCATATTTACACGCTCTCTTACTTATTCTCGGTTCGGATGGTGCGTGCATTCCACGACTGACTACTTAAATGACCCGAGTGCGTGCAGAAGCACAACTAAACCCTAATTTAATTATTTTATAAATATTATCGCAACTCCAACACTTTTCAATTACATAAAATATCATTGGCTATTAATACAAAAATTTAAGAAATAATTTATATTGAGTTATATTAATATTAAAAAAACTACCTCTTAATTTTTTAAAAACATATTTATAATTAGTAACTAATAGTCGGTTTATAATGAAAAGATAAGGTAAAATTTATGTTAATAGACAGTTTTATGTGTTGGGTAAAAGATCAAAATTAAAAAACAAGAATGCATCATCTCCACTCTAAAGCTCGGGATTGGATCTCTCAAGGAGCAGCCAAGGATCGAATGATTATGAAACAAGTGATAAGAAAATTGCAATTTATCATAAAATTTGATGTACTTAGTGAGTTTTATAATTCTAAGCATTAAGTTGAAACTCTTGATATGAGTCAATTTTCCTTTCTCTCTCTAAAAAATAACGCTCCCACCACTCTCTAAGTTTCCGGTCCAAAACTATGCCTTTTCTGTCCCAGACAAAATACAACGACTATTAACGGCTTCTTTTATTACTGATAACGGCCATAAACGGCCAAAACATGGCGGCGACGCCGCCGGAGACCGGTGGAAGAACTGCCGGAAAATCCTTTCTTCAAGCTTTAGCCAACAAAAAACCTCCTCTCTTCGCTGAACTTCCCACTAATCCAGAAATCAAACCCTCCATTACTCGCCTAAACGGCCGTCCGGCCTGTTTATATGATCCTGAATCTGTGAACATTCTAGCGGCTCACTACGATAATGCGTTGATCGGTAAATTCAATCGAGGGAAGCCCCCCATGGAGAAGATTCACGAGGCTTTCAACAAAATTGGTTTCAAGGATCAATTCCAGATAGGCCTTTTGGATTATCGCCATATCTTGATCCGGTTCAAGGATCATGAAGATTATCAGAAATTCTGGCTACAACCTTACTGGGTAATCGCAGGGGCTACCATGAAAGTGCTGAAATGGACTCAAGACTTCGATCCAGACTTGGAATCATCCATTGTTCCTGTTTGGGTATCAGTCAAAGAGGTACCCATTTATTATTACAATCAAAGTTTGATTCAAGATGTAGCTGGGCAGATTGGAAAGTTTATAAAGATGGACTCAGCAACTAGTGGGATCACTAGGCCTTTTGTAATCAAAATGTGTATCGAAATTGATCTGAAAGAGGATATAATTACTTCTATTCCTATAGGTAGAACAGATAGCTACAGGGAGTGCCCCATAGAGTACCACCAACTGCCAGCTTACTGTAAATCATGCAAGAAAATTGGGCATGATGAAACTGTTTGTATACACTTACACCTAGAGCTGAAGAGGACCTGGAGGAAGAGGGAGACTCCAGTGACATTGGATGAGGCAGGATCCTCTGGATTATCATCATCAGATAAGGAGAAAGGGGCCAAACTTCAAGCAGCAGCATCAAACACTAATGAGATGGTTGTTTTTCAAGATAGGGCTGGTTCTGATACAAGGAATAAGGAACTCTCCTCAACCTTTGTCCTGCTCACAAGGCAATCAGATAATCAGAGAAAGTCCTCAGTATCCTTTTATGCTTATGATGATCTACATGTGCCAAGATTTAAAGCAGGTATGAAAAATAAAAAAGGAGCTCTAATCTGGATTTGATCCCTTACCACTCACCTTTGGAAGTTACCAATTATTTTTCCATCTTGCAGGACTCAGATGATGACAGTGAAGTGGAGATGGAAGACATGAACCAAACAAGGGACACTTCACCAGAAGTTAATACCCATGGCATGACTCAAATAGCAGAAATCACTACAGTAAGTCATAATGGTAAGGCAGGTAACAACTCTAAACTGATACAGTGTGATAATGTGAGCATGGACAATGATGTGAGCATGATCAATAATGTGAGCATGATCAATAAACTGCATACTGATATAGATGCCCTAAAATCAGAGAAATCAGGAACACTTTCACTAGTTGCTGAACCAGATATGCATGTTAGATCACTTGTGGATACTGATATGCATTTTTCAGATAGTATTTTATCCAAAGAAATTGTGACACAGGACCAAAAGAAAAAGTCTAAACAATCTAATACTGGAGACAGTGTAACAAGATTGCTTAGACCTAAACAAAAATTAAAATACCCTGTTTAATGATTAGTCACAAAATCATTGGTAATTTACTAATTTGAAATTTAAGAGGTATAGGCACCTCCATTGATAGATTACAATCTTTGACTGTATTGCATAATATATCATTACTATGTGTTATCGAACCAATGCATGAAAATGACATGATTATTGCCCTACAGCATGTTTTAAATTTTCAAAATGCATATTCTGCACAACATGCCAAGATATGGCTTCTGTGGAAAAATAATTTCACAGTAGACATAATTGACCAAAGTGATCAGTTTGTTTTAACTAGAATTAAAGATGTATCATCTCAAATGGAATGGAATGCAGTATTTGTCTATGCTAAAGTTTTTAGGGGTTTGAGAAGGACATTGTGGAGTGATTTGTCAGGTTTGTCTGATGATCCCACAATACTGATAGGAGACTTTAATACAGTCTCATCAGTTACTGAAAGGAGGGGTAGAACTAGACCTCCTTTAAGTAGTATAGCAGATTTTAACAATTTTATAGATAGCCTTGCACTTCAGGAGATAAACACAGTTGGTAATAGGTTCACTTGGTCTAATAGAAGATCTGGGAATGATTTGCTACTCCAGAGGTTAGATATGGGCCTTAGTAACATAGCATGGAATAATGCTTTCCCACATAGCTCCATCTAGATCTTAAATAGGTCAACCTCAGATCATAATCCCCTGTTGTTAAGCATCCAAGACTCTACTGAAGCCACCCCTAAACCATTCAGATTTCAACAGATGTGGTTGAATAGGCCAGAATATACAACCCTTCTGAGAGAAAGTTGGAATCAACCTACCCAGTCTCTAGGGATGACCAATATGGTCTTTAAACTTAAAAGGTTGAAAGGATCATTAAAGAGTTGGAACAAAGAGCACTTTGGAGATGTTCATAGGAATCTGTTGGAGGCTGAAAGCAAAGTTGCTAATCTAGAAGAAATATTTCAGACAACAGGTGATGAAAGGGACCTGGAGGAACTAAATAGAGGGCAGATACTGTTGGAAAGGGCAACAAAGGAGGAGAACATTTTTTGGAAGCAGAAATCCAATATAAAATGGTTACAGGAAGGAGATGCAAGTACCAAATTTTTTCACAATGTAGTGAAGGAAAAAATTGGGAAAGCAAGAATCAGTAAGATTAAAGATAGGAATAACCATTGGATATCAGATCCAGTCATAATAAAGGAGGAAGGAATTTTTTTCTACCAAACTTTATTGTCAGAGACTGGAAATGAGGAGGCTGGAACCTACATGGAGCATTTTTTATCACAGATTCCAAATCTGGTAACAGTGGAGGACAACAGGGACTTACTGAAAATGGCAACAACAGAAGAAATCAAGGAGGTGGTATTTGATTTGAGTAAGGACAGCTCTCCAGGATCAGATGGCTTCACAGGAGCTTTTTTCAGAAATGCTTGGGAGATAATCAATGAGGACCTCTTAGATTCAGTAAATGAATTTCTTAGAGGTGCACTGATCCCAAAGGCAATCTCTAGCAACTGGCTAACTCTAATACCAAAAAAGCCAAATCCAGTCTCTTTCTCAGATTATAGGCCAATAAGCCTATCTAATTTTCTGAATAAGATTTATTCAAAGTTACTAGCAGAGAGAGTTAAACCCCTACTGACAAAGCTAATTTCTCAGGAGCAGTCAGCATTCATTAAAGGCAGGGATATCTCTGATAATATCATACAAATGCTGGAAATGTCTAGGTTGCTGTGTAAGAATAAGAACAATAATTTAATAGTGAAATTAGATATGCAGAAAGCCTTTGACAAGGTGTCATGGGGCTTTCTGAATTCCATTTTGCTAAAGTTTGGATTTCATGGAACCTTTGTTAGGATCATACTACAGAATATTGCAGCTGCCAATTTTTCTGTACTGATTAATGGGGTGGCCTCTGGTTTTTTTCCAGCCACAAGGGGCATCAAGCAAGGAGACCCAATGTCCCCATTCTTATATAACCTAGTTACAGAAGCCTTTTCTAGAGGAATAAGGAGACTGGGAAGTATAGGGTACATTCAAGGTTTTATTATGCCCAGGGGTGTAGATCCAGTCACACATTTGATGTATGCTGATGACACAGCATTATTCATAAATTCACAACAAGGAAATATGAAGAGAGTCAAGCACTTTCTGGAAGCATATAAAGCTGCGCCTGGTCAGAAGATAAACTTCTCCAAATCAGAATTTTACACTCATGAAAAGACTACAAGGATGAAAATCTGGTCTGTAAAGAGGATTTTAGGAATGAAAAGGGGTAAAATGTCATTTCAGTACCTTGGGATACCAATATTTGGTGGGAGAAATAAGGTGAAGTTTTATCAACCCCTACTGGAGAGGATGGAGAAAGCAACAAAAAATTGGAAAAATCAATGGCTTTCGAGTGCAGGGAGAATGGTGCTCATTAATCATGTTTTAATGGCCATACCAGTACATTATTTCACTGTCCTCAAACCTCCTAAAGCAGTACTGAGACAGATGGAGAAAATAGCTTCAAGGTTTTACTGGGGAGAATCACAGTATGGACCTGGAAAAATATGGAGAAAATGGATGAGAGTGGCTTTACCCAAAACAGAAAATGGGCTGGGTTTTAGAGACCTATCAGCATTTGTTGATGCTTTCTCCTGTAAAATGTGGTGGAAGTTACAAAAGAATGAAACAATCTGGACTAAGTACCTATGGAGTCTGCCATCATCTTACAAGAATTCACATATTTGGCAAAGAATATGCCAGGTCACAGAGAAGGCCAATGCATTATCAGTGGTATGTGTAGGCAAAGGATCCAGCTCTTTCTGGGATTCTAACTGGACTGGAAATGGTGCCTTATACTGTCAGTGGCCTGAGCATATTGAAATACCATTTCCAAACATCTCATTAGCCAATTTCATTGGGGAAAAGGATGTCCACATTGGTCAAATTCAGTCTTATTTACCTACTGACACACTGTCTATTGTGCATGGATTTCAGATTTTATACTCTCATGATGACAAGTTGATCTGGAAGCCTTCAAAAAATGGGGACTTCACAATCAAATCTGCTTACAACACACTCAGGAAAAGAGGGACAGAAGTGGCTCTACTTAAACAGGTATGGAAAAAACCTATCCCCCCTAAAATATCAACCTTGCTGTGGAGAATTAGAAACAATCTTCTTCCATTTGATGATAATCTCCTTAAGTTTGGTATAAATTTGGCATCAAAATGCCCTTTCTGTGGTAGCTTAGATAATATGGAGCACTATTTTAATGCTTGTGTTTCCAGTCTGGAAATATGGAAAATTATCCATAGATTGCTGGCTATTACAGTCCCAGAATTCAGATCAATTGGCCACAGGATACCGTTTTACTTGTCATATATAGGCTTAATTAAAGTGCATTCATCTGTCATAAAGGTAACTTCTGTGGTAGTTATCTGGAATTTATGGAATAAGAGGAATAAGCTTTATTGTGACAATAAAAATTGTTGTGCACAGACACTGATTCATCAGATAGTCAGACAAGTGTCAAATATTTTTACTGCATCTCCATTGACTGGAAATCCCACCAGGAATCATTTTATTGTGGAAATTGGTCTAGCCCCATTCCTGAGAAGGAAAAGGACTAAACCAGTTAAAATAATAAAATGGTTTCCACCTGATGTGGGATATAAAATCAATGTGGATGCTAGTTACTTAACTGATGGCCATACTGGGCTTGGAATCATTGTTAGAGACAGATGGGGAAACCCTGTCAAGATTCAGATGAAATATACTGTATGCAACACCCCAATACATGCTGAGCTATGTGCTATACAATTAGGGTACACAATAGGAACTGAAATGCTTCTGCAAAACTTCCAAGTAGAAACTGACTGCTTAATAGCTGCAACTGGGATTAGAAATCCTTCTGTGATAGATTGGAAGTATTATTCATTATGTTTTGAACTCAATTTTTTGAGTACTTTATACCCTATCAAACATATATTGAGGGAGGGTAATTATGCAGCTGATCACATAGCCAATCTATGTTTAGTCCAGGCTTCATCTTCTGAACTGTCACTTAGTATGCTGCCAAGCAAGCTAAATGCTATCATTCAACTTGACCAGATAGGGCTTCCACATATAAGATTTCCAAATTAGATTGACTTAAGGAATATGGTACTGCTGATTCTTTTGCTTTACTGCAGGTGGGAGAGCCAACCAGAACAGTGCAACAGAAACCATACACATTGAAGGAATTTCTTAGCTTATTGAGATGAGTCTGGAAGGATGGAACCAGTCAGCTTTGTTGTATTGATCAGAGAGGCTATCTTAATTAATGCCAAGCACTACTATAAACAGCATTCTTTGATTAGCTAGATTAGCAATTTTTTTGGCAATCTAGACTAATTTTATGGTTAACCAGTCTTGTTATCAATCTTTAGGTGGCTAAAGTGTGCTTTGACCTTTGCTGGCTCAATCACTAATCTGCTCCCTTAAGTATATGGTAAAAGACTGGTTTCAAAACTCCATAAAACTAGACAATAGCCATGCTAGGTTATTCTTTTGTAAAGCCTATTGTTTTGAGCTGATGCTATCAGTTGTAAAACTATTATGCCTATATGGCTTCTTCAGGCTTGGGGTACCTAATAAATCCCCCCACCAGTGGTGGTTTTATTTTTTTTTTAAAATAATTCTAAGCGTAATATACCTAAAACTTTTATATTGACATTGTACACAATTGTGATTATGAAACAGTGATATCTACATTATTTCATTGACATGAATTTCTTTCCTGGCTCTGATCATTGTGAGAATAGATAATCCTTTTGAGAATAAAAACAAGCGGATTTGTGTATTTAGAATTTGAGAAAAGTTCAGTTTATTTTACTTAAGTTTATACATGATGAAATATATAAGATCTTATAAAATTTTAACAAATTTTAGTCATAATGTTTTTATTTTTGATACATTAAATTTATATTTAAAATCCATTTAATTTAGTTCAATTTCGGGCATATAATGGGGGAGAAAATCCCCTAAGAAGGAAAAAAAATTACTTTCATCTCAATTGATATGGAAGTGAAGATTGTGAGCATATCGACCAATCAATATCAAATTGTAGATGCTCAAGATGGAAAACTAGGAGCGTTTTTAGGTTATTTCCGTTCAAGCATTCAATGCTATTTAGACCCTATTATTGTGAGCTTACGACACACGCCGGCCGTCAACCTCAGACCATTTGAATCAGTTCAAATTCTGGATAAAGTATAATGATTACAGATGAACAGATATGGCTTTGATCAACACTTGATAGGAGGTGTAACGGTAAAACTTTATCACAGACAAGAAAATCAAAGAAACCTAAGTCAACAATAATATTTAAAACCTAGTTGAGCTCTTGTAAGCATTGGGATCCGGTACTATTCAAAAGTTGGAATTTTAAGTTCTATTTTGTTTTCTTCGCACACTTGGGATCAGTCATAGATGTAATAATATTTTTGGTATACAAAAATTTGGGGTATACGAGCATTTTCATAAGAAGTCAGGGGTATGAGGACATTTTACTCTAATTTTTATTTCACTTCTAACCAAATAAACCAGAAAGAACAAGGCTTAGACGGTTAAGTGTTGCGTTTGTTGCTAAGTGTTCACTGCCTCGAGTTATTTGAACGTTCTATATGATTCTCCAGTAAGTGTTTTCGGTATTTAAATGACATGAAAAGATTATAAATTAATTTGAGAAAAAACCCATATTTCCTAAGAATGACTAGTCTCCTAACATGTGATTCATTGAAATTTAATCTAATTTATTTTATTGGGTCATAAGTCAAGTGAATACCCAATAAAATTCCACCATTACCCCCTTTCTGAGAACATTGAAATTTAAGTTATTTTAATAGCATTGATGCTTTTTTTAATATATTTAATTTCAGTTTAGTTTAGTTTAGTGTATATGAACTAATATAACAGGAAATAAGCTCAGATGAACGAATGTTTAATAAGCTTTTTTTTAAAAACAAAAGTCCAACTTTCCTATAAAAATTATGGAATTGACATTATACATTTAAGTTCGAATATTATATTTTTAATTAGAAACATATTTAGTTGGTTTCCTTGAAGACAAACTTTTCTATACCCTAAATACAGTTTTAACCTTTTAAAAATTATTTATTCAATTTAACTCAAAACGTGTACAACAGAATTTGAATTGCTCATTTCTTTTCTTACATTTTTAAATTAACAATAGATATTATTATTCATTCACAATGAAACAAAAAATAAAAAATAAAATAACTTGAATGCATAGTATTTTTCATTGCGTTTTAAAAAACACTTTTAGGAACTATTGCCTTCTAAAATCAAATAATTCGAATATTTTTTTTTTATGGAAGATATATATTTCATTGCATTCCAACAAATGTCACTTACACATCATAACGTTCACTCCAGGCCTTTTGAATAACAAAATAAGAGAAATTTTCTAAGATAACTAGTTAAATGTATCGCGCGTTGCGCGATATGTTTGAAAGGCTAAAATTATTTTTCTATCTTTTTCTTATATAAACGCTTGTGATAATAACAAATTATTAGTATATGGATAATTATTAGTACATATTAAGATGGGATACATACAATCGGGATACCATATAACAATTGTGTAATAATATATTTAAATATATATTGTAAACTTATTTCATATATATATTAACCTAAAAATATACATGAAAATTGTGAAACATAGAAATAAATCTGATTTAGTGAAAATGCAATTATGTACATAAGTATAACATTTAAATTTTCGTGTATAAAAGTAATGGTACACATTTTTAAATATATAAAAGTTAATTGAGATACATATTATATCATATGTGAAGAATATTATAAAGGATTTACTTTTGTACCATATGTTTGGATCATGTCTACATATTGAATCAAATGAGATTATGGGCTAAATCCATGAAAAGTCGCAGCAACGAACTCTTATAAAATACCTGAATTAACATAATGGATCCCTGAAATATAGAAACCATGATCTTTGAATATAAATTTAATTTTTTTACCATATTATTAGATGATAAAATTTTCTATAATACATTTATTTGTATTGTTATAATGATAGTATGATATTTTTTGTTGATCGTGTACGTGATAAAGTTCATATTTTGCAATGGATTTTCCACCTGCTTTAATCATCTTCCTTTTGGCTCAAGGCATAGCCATCTAAGCAAAATTCTTGTCCTCATATTAACCATCAAATATTGCATCGACATAACTTTCTGTTTGAGTTTCAAATAGCCCGGGATCCTGTTTCCTCGCCTTTGAACTCTTTGTCCAAATGTTGTTACAAACATCCCAAATGTTGATAAGTCCTTCCATAGGCTCTCTATCAAGCAATATTCGTATTGATCCATGAAACATTACAAAGAGGCAATTTATCTCCTTAACGAATGCTCGCAATGCATGAGTGCGCCATACCGCCTCGCATTCTCTACTCTTCTACGCTACCTATCTATCTTTATTAAAACATTATTATTATGATGAGTTAATGTCCAATAAGTAGAGATTACCATAATTATCAAGATATTCGCAGAAGACATGAGAGTGCATCTCTGCTTCTATGACCTCATATGTCTCTGGGAAGAATATTCTACGAAACCCAACACGCAATGACAATACCAATTATATGCACATGCTATAAACATGAGAATGATGGATAAATTGAAGTACCTTTTGAAAGTGTCGAGTCCCTAACTGAGACCGATAACGGTAAGCCACATGGTAGAGAATCAGAATATCAAGCTTATGCCCTTCATTATGTCCCCTTCTCAAATCAAACACGCAGAATTTCAATGCATCTTTCACAAAGATACCAAATGATTACGAAATGCTGAGAGTTTAAATCAAATGATTGTATTGCCAATCTACCATGCACCATAGTTGTATCTTTTATCAATTCCGGATCTTATCGATTTTGAAGAGGTGTCGCGGTACCCTCTTCTTCCGTTGCTTTTGCAATATATGACTAATATATAACATATGTTTATATATTGCGGAGAAGGGAAGACTAAAAATTAAATATATTAATACTATAATTATATTTTATTGGAGCAAAGTAAATATATAATATCCTGTCAGTTGTTTAAATATATTTTAAAAAACCATTGAATATATTTTATGCAGATATATTTTAAATATATTTTTGGAAAAGTCGCTGCGGGATCCATTGATTTTCAGGAAGTTTCACACAAAATGTATATATCATACCATAATAATATAATAAGTATATTTTATAATATACACTTAATCCTAAATAAAGAAATTGTGTGCGGTAAAATATGTATATAAAGAAATAGGTATCAGCATATGCGCATATAAAAACATACATAGTAGTACCCACAAAAAAATATACGGTGTAAATATAATGAGCGTCGGAAAATTAAATAAGAAAAGGAAAATCGTTAAATTATGGTGGTGTTGTGGTGGTCGTGTGGTGGTTTTAATCAAAACTACGTAGTTTAATATTTTTATTAATTTATATATTCACCGAATCAATAACTCTTCTAGTTCCCTTTAGGATAATAAAAAAATAAGTTAAAGTTGAGATAGTCTACAGCCCAAAACCAGGCTAACTCTCTATTATGGTCCAATTCTGGTGAATCCACCTTTTACAAGGGGAGTCCGATTTGGACTAAGGGAGAAAAGTCTGACAGGCTCTGAACAGAAACTGTTAAACCTACATATAATCAAGATTCATATCTGCCAAAATACTGCTAAAATCATAATGGCAGAGAACTTCCACTTGCTTCTGAATGGCCTCCAAAGGTTGGCTTTTGTGCTGGAAAATTCTTCTGTTCCTCTCAAGCCATAGCTGGTAAGCACAGCTAACCATCATCACAAAATTCCTCTTTCTCCTCCTACCTCCAACACTGCTAAGTATCTTCCTGAATTCCCTCGTGTTCTGAACTGATTTGAGAGATAATCTCTGGTACAATTCCTTAGTAAAAGAGTATTGGATAAACATGTGTTGTGGTGTTTCCAGAACAGGTTCTTGGCAAAAACAACAGTAGTTGTGTACCCCTCTTAACATACCAAATGATTGTAGTCTAGTAATGGTAGACAATCTTCCCTTCAACAACATCCACAGGAAAAAGTTGTGCTTTGGTAATAGCTTAGAGCTCTAAATGTACTTAGCCATCCTATCCTTCATGTCAGCTCCCTTTAAGAAATCATATGCCTTTGAGATGCTGAATTTTCCCTTGCTGTCAACACAATCTTTCAGATTTGGGCCTATCTCATCCCTAATCTGCATCAACACTTTCCAGTACCATGTTGTCCAACCCTGTGATGAGTTAGGGCAGTATGCATCCAAATGCTTCCCCTTTAGATAGTAGGCTTGTATCCATCTCAACCATAGTACATCCTTTTTGGAATGAACATCCCATAAAAGACTGCAAAATGTAGCCCTATTCCAAATAGAAGGGTCTTTAATTCCCATTCCTCTTCTCTCCTTAGAGATGCAAAGGGTTTCCCAGGAAATAGGGATCAGCTTCCTCTGATTTTCATCTCTTTCCCACAAGTAATCCCTACACAATTCCCAATTTCCTAGTTTACACTCTCTGGGATCTTGAATGCTCTCGCCCAATAACTATTCAGGCTCAGCAAAACAGAATTTATAAGGTATAGCTTACCAGCATAAGCTAAAGATCTGGATTGGAGAGAGGTCATCTTTTCCACCACTCTTTCTACTAATTGAGCTAATATTTATAAAAGATAGGCTTCATGAACTAGGTTGCGACTTTTTTACCAAATTATTATTACATCATCATTATCATTATTTTGTTTTTTTGAAGGACATCATCATTATCATTATTGAATAAGGGTTTAAAACACAGTTAAACTTTGTTTCCAGATGATAGAAAAAACAAGCTAGATTACAGAATATGAACTTTCAGACGCCTAATTTTTGTAGTAGTGAAAATATGACAGAATATGGATTTTTCATATATGCAGAGTCAGCAGAGAACAAGTCTAAATTCAATATGGAAATATCCACTGATTGATATGAATACATGAACTAAGATTTCAATAAAAGCTATGCTTTCTTCCTGAGGCCCTTGTTGGAACTTCTTGCTGAGAATCAGTCACCTTTCCAACAGGGAATCTTCAAGCAGCATCTCCATGGATTATGCACCGTTTTTGAGTCATCCTCTGAAACATGTTTGATGCCATCGACTATGCTTTAATGGCTACAGACCTCAACATTTGCACAGGACAATTCTCAGACAGAAACCCAGCCATCCTCCACACACCAGTGAAAAAATCGCGGTCAAGATCAGACTCGGGAGAATCCATAAGGAAGGATGCAAATCATCTAGGATCGCTTGCTCTTATAATCCCAAAGAATCCAAGTTCGGCTTCAGGTGATTATAAACCAGGTGCGCTCTCACGAGCAACAAAAGGCGCATACTCTCTTGAATAGTCTGGCCATAAATACCTGGAGAAGTGGCAGCCTGCCCAACAAAGTTCCTAAAGAAGTTATCCTATGACTCATCAACACTGTTGGGATCCTTCTCCCAAACTCGCTAGCTAAGCTCCTCGGGGTACACGCTGCTTGTGCCATCCAAGAAGCTATCAGTCAACTTGGATAACTAAACAGCACGAGGAACAACAGCAGACTGTGCCTTCCGCATAGCAACAGTGGTATGAATGTCTGTTAGGGAATGGAACGGCAGGATGAGACCTGCTCCCTAAAGTTCTCCTAATGGCAACCTTAGCAACATACGAATCAGCCCTCAACCACGGCATTGATACTCTCAACATTTGAATCCTACTGATAGCCAATTCTATGATGTTGGAATTGCTGAAGGAACCTATGTACGGTAACAAAACATCAATACAAGCAATACTCATCACGCGTACAAACAATACTCATCAAGACAAAAGCAATCATCACAATCAACTACATTCAAGCAATTAATCGACCCATCAGTTATTCAACTTGGACAGTAAGCAAATCATTCGACCATTACGCTCAGTAAATCATACAACCACATATATAAACCCAGGAAAAACTCAGTAATGTGCACAAACAGTACTCATAACAATACTCATCAAGGAAAAAACAACCATCACGATCAAGAATATTCAAGCAATTAAACACATCATGCAGCAATTAATCAACTCGCACACTCAGGCTAAGCAAATCATTCGACCAGTAAGCACTGTCGACCAAACTCAGTAAATAATAGTGATTGCAACAAAAAAGTTTCAACAATAGATGAACCGATAAGATATGGATTCTTACATATTTTCTCTGAGAGGAACTGGGGCTTGTTTTTTCCTGATCAGACAAGCGTCTACAGCCTTGATTTCACCGGAAAGGGTATAGCACTAAATATCCAATGCATACTTAACATAATACATAACCAACAACATAAGGATATCTAGTTTACTAGTGCTGTTTTGTTATCTTATTGATGGAGACTTGTAAGGATAAGCATCTGAAAGCAACTGAAAATGACCTCGTATTAACTTCTGCCGTTACCAGTGATTATGAATAACAAATTTGGAAACAATATTTTTTTCCCATTATAAATCTCATCCCACAAGATATCCTCACTCAAGTAAATTCATTAAGTAGTCCTGCAACCCTTCTGTCATACTGCCTTCAAAAGGGTGTTGAAGTCTTCATCTGAAGTCCTGGAATTTTTAACATGTAATACTGCAACCTTCTATAAACTATAAAAACATGAAGCTACATAATCTGATTGATCTCGTAGCTACTGGAGCTGATACTCACACATATGGATGATTTATAAGAACATTAGAAAAGTCTATCTTAGCTGATGAATTTTATGTTTTAAGGTTTATGCAACGTAATCTCAAACACTCCCTAGATGGCTAGATGAGCTAGGCATATGAGATTGGTAGGAAAGGAAGAAAGCAGATAGCTTAATTTAATGACAACTCTAGAAGGAAGTTAAGCTAATTTCCAGGGGAAAACACACTAGGGGCCAATCAAAACAATTCACAGTGACATTTTTCTCATCACAAATCAGAGCACCTTCATAATAATAACTTCAATTCAGAAAAAAATCCTCACAAAATTAAACAATGAACCAGTTTGTGCTGCTTATGATGAATGCTGGTCTGTTCTCAATAAGATTCATACAAAAATATAGAATTGATTAATCTACATAAGAGTTCAATCTCACTATCTCAGTACTCATCAGTTTCAAAAATCTATCTCCAGAATGTTCGGCAAGCATCTTACCTCCATCAGAAACATATTGTACTAATGTTCATGAACTTGTACACAATTTAACAAAAACAGTTTGAAGCTCATGCAAATTGTAACGTTCTTACCTGCACTTACAAAAGCGAGAAGAAAAGTTTGCTGATCATGTTAGTCAAGATTTTCCTATGATAAAAAGGAGTACTATTTTACGTTTTCACAGAAAACAGTAAACATATATTAAAGTAGAAACTCAAAAATCATTCCCTTTAACTTACAGAATTGTAACCACATTAACGGACTGAAAGAAGCACAAGCGAGTAGCACTACATTCTCTGCATACATGAAGCTAATTACCTGAAATCTGGCATTATGAGAATCACAGTCAAACCTACAGAAGGACCTGCTCAATCATTATGAGAATTAGAAATCAAAACTATCCCTTTAAGAGTACCTGCAATAAGTTTGAGTAACCTAAACACTGAGTGGGAGCTAGAGCATGGGGATCTGCAAAATGAAATCTGTGAAGAAACTCTAATTGCAAATCATAGACAACATCAGACACTAAGATAGATAAAAAGATAGACAGTAATTTGATTTATGGACAAAAAGAATCATCTTTTATACAGAATGAAGTGAGTCAAAAGGGTTTATACAAAAGAATAGTATACTAGCAAGGCCTGAAGATACATGCTACAATGACAGTAATGTCATCATACTTTCCACCAAGATAGTTCTTCTGGTCGCGACCGGCATCAACTGCAGCCAAGGTCCAAGGAGTGACACCCTCCTTGGAGAGAGAAACAAACCTGGCCTCTTGAACTAGATTTCTGGCAATGTGGTCAGGTAATAGCTCATCTCTCACTGAGGAGTTGACAATGTGTTCAATCTGGGAATCGAAAAGATTACCAAACAGGCCATCGGTGGCGGCAACAATTATATCCCCAGACTTCATCTCATCAAGCACAATCTCCTGAGCGTGGGAGGGTTTTCTTCGGCTAGAAACCCCCAACTGGTAAGGACAGTTGAACCCACTCTGCTGAATAGAGGACCTGTAAACAACCTCTTCATTCCTGATCACTAAGAACCCAGAATCCCCAATATTTACAGCATGAAGGGTGTCGCCGGCCAACGTAATTATGCAGGCAGTAGAACCCCCCAATGCGGTGCTGGTTTCGTAGGCATAATCAAGCAGATCGGCGGGATCGACCTCGCCCCCAGCCTCGCACTGTAGGAATTTATAGGCGTTGTCCATCAGCTCGCGAGCGTACACCCCCGAATCGATCCCATCCTTGGCGTATCCACCCACCCCATCAGCAATTCCGATGGTGTGACAGTGCATAAAGTATGAATCTTGACCTAAAGGCTTCTCCGGGTTGGATTTTGGCTCGCAATACGCACCGGTCAGTAACCATGGATTAACTTTAGCTTTAGCTTTAGCTTTAGCCCTCTTGAAACTGGGGCCGCCGGAATCCACCCGCCGCCTCTTTCTGTCGCTCAGGCCGCGACTTTTTTCTGGGATTTCAACCGGATCTCCCAGACTCAACCCCACCCGTTTGGTTTGAAGAATTCTCGCGCCTGGAAGGCGAAGGAGCGAATCCATCGTTACGAACTGAAAAGAGAACAGAGAGAGTTAGGGAAGGGGAAATGTAGGATTAGAGAGAAAATGAGGTCGGAACTAGGTATTTATAGAGAATGATGACGTTTGATCTTATCCGGGTGGAGTAGCTTACTTTTTAAGTTTTGCCAGCTGGACTAATAACGCGTGGACTGCCAGCCTGGAGTGTATTGTCCCAGTTAGGATGCCAGCTGGCGAAAACCTTACTCCCAATTGGTTGTTGGTTAAGTCCATTCTTATCACTATCAAATACTCCATTATTTATTTTGTTTTCGGTATGTTTTTCAGATTGCAAATTCTCTAGAAATTCCGACTTTCCTAACTGTTATAGAACTACCACTATATATTTAAGGTCAAGTGATACTATTTTGTGTTAAAACATTGATGGTATCAAAGTGAACATATAGTAAAATATGTTTTAATGCAAAAATTCATGAATTTACATTAAAACATTAATAAAATTTAAATAATAAATTTTACGGTTCAAATTAAAAGGTACACTCTATAAGTTAAAACGTATAAACACTCTTATGGAAAGTCAGGAAAGTTGGACTTTCAGAAGATTTTCTCTTTTCAGATTAGCAACTCAATACAACTTTAACTTAAACCTTTTTTTAATGTTTGATCAATTTATTTACGTGTTAATTAGAAAATTTTGTTTATAAGTAAAGTTAGTACAAAAAAATAAAACTACAGTTTTTTTTAACGAGTGTCTATGAACACTCGTTAAAAATAAATAGATTCCCTTTATTAATGAAATATTTATGATAACAATGAGCTTATCTTAAATAGATACTCTTGTTTTCCAAGAAGGTTATTAATTATTATTTTTTATTATAGTAACTAATGCTTGTTACCATTTATAAGATAAATTATATTCTAAGTAATTTACCAATTATATATGACTTATTAACTCATTATTCTATTTCCAATTATCTCAACCGTCATTTAATTAACTTAAAAAAATCTCTTTCTGTTTAAGAATCCGAAAAAAAGAACTTAATCTTTTATGCTTGTTGCCATGCATATATAACTCATTTAAAAAATTATCTTTTCCTGAACAAGTTACTAATCGAAACTTCATTCTCTTTAAATATAAAATAAATACACACCTTAATTTTTTCACTTTATATATTTATATGGAACGATCTAGTCCATTTAATTTATAAAGAGTATATAATACTAAAATTTTTATAGAGATCTAGTTACCATTCACGCATACAAACTAATTCTAATTTAAATACGTGACTAAATGGATAAATATTAAGTGAATTTAATTTTATCTTATAAGCTTATCTTTAATTGATATCTATACTATACTTTAAAAGATAACTATTTAGAATTTTATGAGAGTTTTGAATTATTTTAAAATTACTACAAATTAACACATCAGCCTATTAATCAAAATTATTTTTGTTTTCATCTTTCTGAAATGGCGTTTCTTCCTCTCTTCTTCTTACGTTACCAATCAACATTTAACCACAATTTATACCCTTTTCTTCATCCTCTCCGTGATCGATTCCTTCCGTTTCATAACTTCTAGCAAAGCCCGGCCTCCGATTAGGGATTTTCAACGAAACGAAGGCGCGACTTCAGCCATGAACCACCAGAGACGATGCCGGGCTTCGAGAAGCAGGCTTCGATGCACGTTGGTGGCCGCCGACTGAAGGGGGTGGCGCGAGCGATGGCAGGTTGATCTGAGACTGGGGCAGCGGCTGTTTTTACTTCCCGGAAAGATGTTGCCGTGGTTCTGATCAGCCAATATGTAAGTTAACATTTAGTTCTATATAAGTTTGTAGTTCACCTTTTTTTTTTCTGCCAAATTCCAGTTCTTCAAATCTGAGTAGTTATTGTGTACAGTAGGTCTTCCATATGGATGGAGAAGAAGGCGGCGGATTGAGGCTGAGCAAAAGATTCACAGACAAAGACGGAGGAGAGGTCGATTACAAAACCAAAGCTGGCACCGCCTGGTCTCACTCTTACCTCAACTAAGCCATGGCATCCTCTCTCCTACCCCAATCAGCGCCGCAAATGGATCGCCGAGCAGAACCACGCCCAGAGGGAGCGCCGGCACGAAGAAGTCTCCCGCGAGGTACACTTTATTCCTCACTCATTGGATTCAAAGGGATTTTCAATTTTCTGGCTTTTTTCTCAGTTTCAGCTTTGTGCTTTTGTTTTGCAGTATGCTCAGGAGCAGGAGTTTTTTCGCCAGACAGCTCTGGTCTCTCAGAGGGAGAGAGAAAAGGTGAAAATGATGATTTTTTGTGTGTGTTTTATCTAACCATGACTTAATTTTGATTCGAACTGCTTCTTATGGATCGTATCAAAGAAAATTGTGTATCATTTATAGACCCTAAGGAGAGTGAATAAAAGGTTTAGTTTCCAAGATTTTTTCCTGGAATGGGTCGTCGGCGTGGAGAATTTCTACGAGCAAATTCAAATTGCCGTTCAGGTTCCGATTCTTTCCGATGCAAAGCCGGAGCTCTAAGTTAGACCTCCCACCTTCTTGCACATATGTTTGTCGATTGGAGAATGATGTTTCTGAATCTTTGGCAATTGCTCTGCAAGTTTTACTGATTTATTTGTTACTTTGTAGGTTCTATGTGACGGAAGTTCTCCTTTCTTTGGAGTACCTGCACATGCTTGGGATCATATACAGAGACCTTAAACCAGAAAACGTGTTGGTCAGGGAGGACGGGCACATAATGCTTTCAGATTTCGACCTCTCACTTAGATGTGCCGTGAGCCCAACCTTGGTAAAATCCTCGATTGCTATGTCAGAATCCAAAAACAATGGCGGATACTGCGCTCAACCTTCTTGCATCGAGCCGTCTTGTGTCATCCAGCCACAGTGATTCAACCTACATGTTTTGGACCACGCTTCCTAAGCAGATCAAAGAAAGATAAGAAGTCAAAGCAGAGAAATGATGTTCACCATCAGGTCACGCCTCTTCCCGAGCTGATAGCTGAGCCAACAAGTAGCCAGATCAATGTCCTTTGTTGGCACACCCGAGTATCTTGTGCCAGAGATCATCAAAGGCGAAGGCCATGGCAGTGCAGTGGACTGGTGGACATTTGGGATCTTTCTGTATGAGCTCTTATTCGGGAAAACCCCTTTCAAAGGGATGGGAAATCGGGCAACTCTGTTCAATGTGGTTGGCCAGCCACTAAGATTCCCCGAGGCTCCATCTGTTAGTTTTGATGCAAGGGACCTTATCAGAGGCCTGCTTGTGAAGGAGCCTCAGCATCGCTTAGCTTACAGGCGCGGGGCCACTGAGATCAAACAGCATCCATTCTTTCAGAGCGTGAACTGGGCACTCATTCGATGTACAAGTATGGAGTTGTTAGAATGCATGATTCAATCACTGATGTACTAGAATGGCAGAGGTTCTATATGTGTGGCCGGTTGCAAAAACCCGTAAGATGTCTGATTCTATTTCATTGTTAATTTTCATGGATAATTTCTTTTGTGTTTACCTTTTTATAACTCTAAATATTTTGTTTCAGGTGAATATTGTCGTGGACTCGTGGATAAGTTGGACCTTGAGGATGTGAAACCATTGTAATCTCCGGGCAGCCACTTTTGCAGCTCTTCTCTTTTTGCCCATTGAATTTCACAGAGGTTTGCTGCTTTTAAGACACTCGAGATGTGATCTAAACATGTTCTCCATCTTCTGAATTAGAATATTTGCAGGAAGAACTTGTATGCCAAAATATGCAGCCTATCATATTGAGTCGATCGTTAGGGTTTTGATCTCCGCCATGGCAATCGGGAGGAGGATGAGGAGGAAGGTGAGTATATGCGGTAGGGCCTCAAGCACTACGCCGACCTGGCATCCGACCTCGCGTTGTTGGTTCGTGTTCTGTGTTTGTGTTTCGGATTGCCATTGAAACTGATGCTTGATGTGTTATTGATTACAAAGTGAGTACTTTTTAATTTTTTTGCACATACATGTTTGCCCATTTCATTTTTTCATGTTTGACGCTCCATTGGCTGACATGTCTGATAGGGAGAAGCTGAGGTTATTAACCCCCCAATCGATCCCATCAGAGAGAAGATTGTTACCTGAATGGAGTGCATGGTTGGTACAGAAGGTGACCTTACAGAAACCACAGAAGAGTAATGCCGAAGGCCCCATTCTGGCTACTGAAGAAATGGAAGCTACTGAAGGTAACCATATTTTTACTGCTTATATTTTTGAAGTAACCTCCTACTCAAGTAATGAATATTTGTTGATGTTCAAATATATATATATACATATATATACATATATATATATATATATATATATATATTTTAATTTGGGTAGCCTTCTCATCAACCCGGAGTCACAGTTTTTGATGAAATATGGTTCATGATTAGAGGCTTTTGTGATGATAGTGTTTATATATGTGCTTAATGTGTGAATTTTTGTGGAAAAAGAGAATATTTGTATTTTCTGGCTTTGTGCTTTTGAACATTTTTATTCATAGATTTTGATCAAATACTGCTGCATCGGGAAGCTATTATGAATGATGTATGCTAAAAGTGTGACTTTTTGTGGAAAAAAGAGCTTACTTGGATTTTAATTACATATGATTGATCAGAGAGGCTTCTGCGATGATTGTGTTTACATAGAAGGCAACAGAAAAGCTCGACATCATCCCTCCATCAGACAAAGAAGCCCAGTGCAACCAGCAGCTTGCCCATTTCAAAACTTTCTCCTCGACCCTGAAACATACAGTCCCAAGCATACTTACCAGGAGCATCAGAAGAAACCCCCTTTCAGACCTGAAAGATAAGAAACCTCGGATTCATTCAATTTGATCATGTTTTGTTGAATTGTTTTCGTTATATTAGTTTGATGATCGAGTGATGTGTTCTGAGCAAGCATATAGTGTCTTTTGAGTTAGTGTTACTGAGCAAGCACTATTTGACTGCAAACCTTAGGCTGTTTTTACTTTTGAATTGAGATATCTGGGAATGATGTTGAATCTGTGGCATTGATTTACCTCTCTTTGTACCACACTCATTGATTTAAAGTGAAAAAGGCTTTCATTCCGTTTCTTTTTGCATTTCAGTCAACACGTTTTCTCACGTTTTATCATGAGCCGTAACGCTGGTTTGAAGCACGGTTCTGTAATTGACCCGGATTATTTGATTAAAACTTGCTTTGCACCGTAACGTGTAACGTTCCTTGAAATAAATACTGGACTTAATCATCCTCAACAATTCTTCATTATTTTTGTAACGTTAAAGATAAATTTTATAACTTTCTTCGTAACGTTCCTTGAAATAAAAACAAGAACAATACTAAATCACCATCCTCTCCGATTTTTTATTATTTTTGTGCCTGTAATTCATGCACTATTTCTTCTTTATATCTTGCAATTATTTCAGAAAATATAATCAAAACTTAATTTAAAAACCTCCATCGTAACACTTCCTAAAATAAAAACTACACTTAATGATCGTCACAAATGATTTATTTTGTAACGGTAAAATTAATTTAAAACCCGAATTGAAACGTTCCCTTAAATAAAAACCGTGCTTTTCATTATTACAAATTCTTTGTTATGTGTTGATCCGTTCTCACAAATTGTGCCATAAAATTATTAATATTTTCATTCACCGATAATATATGCATACTATATGCATACAAAATTTCATATGATTTGAATTTTGAAAAATATATTTAAATGATAAAAGTTTCATAAAAGTCAAATAAAAAATAAAACTATATTTTATTAGTATTAACAAATTGAAACTAATGATTCTCGGTTGATACAAATATTCTCAGAAAAATCCATTAAAATTCACTCCAAACTAATGTCATTTGTTGTCATGACCACTCAGAGAAACGTTTGGAACTCCATTGTAAAGTAATTGATGAGTGCATTAACATAAAACGTTTTATGTGGCTTCCTATACATCATACCCATATCAATGTGGCTTCATAACGTTTTATGTGATTATATGATTGATTTTGATTTATAATCATTTTGAGTAGTCAGACAACTATCAATGGAAAACACTGTATCTCAAAACCCGTTTTCACTCATGGACAACTATACTATGCTGTCTCTAGAATTAAAAGTAAAAAGAGGTTGAAGATTTTGATTTGTAACAAGAATGATAAAACGATTCATAGTACCGTTAATGTAGTTTATAATGAAGTGGTTAAGAAATTAGGGTAATAAAGTCATGTAATTTTTTTGTTTCTTAAATTCTTGAAAATGTAACAATGCTTTAGCGGCGAATATTTTTTAAAACCAAAAGGCTATTACATAATATTACTTAACTTTCACAAAATAATATGTGGTCAAAATTACTTAATTTTCATTATATTAGTTTTTACTAAATTACAAAAATTTAAAATTAAATTCCCGTACATCGGCACGAAATATTATACTAGTTTATCTAAATACGTTTGGAATCTAGTATGCCAATTTTTAAACCTGTGTGAATCAGTTAATATACATAAATATAATTTATCTTATAAATGGTAACAGGCATTAATTACTACAGTATAGCAGGTAAATTAATAACGTTCTTGGAAAACAAGAGTATGTATTTAAGATAAGCGCATCGTTACCATAAGTATTTCATTATTACATGCAATCTATTTGTTCTTAACGAGTGCACATGGACACTCGTTAAAAAAATCGATAAAACTAATCAAATGTTAACATTTACTTGACTAAGGCTCTGTCCAGTTCAACTTATTGAAACACATTTCAACACAGCATACCACTCATCAGCACAGTACAGCACTCACCAGCACAACACTTTTCAGCTCAACGCATTTAAATTCTAAATGGACACTATTTTTTTTGTTTTGTAAAACTAATATTATTTAAGTAAACTTTTTAGTTCGTAAGTACTAAACATTGTGCTTTTTCTTCAACTCAAATGAACACAATTCAATACTTTCACCACTATTCAGCACAAGATCAGCACAACATTCATCAGCACAGCACAAAACTCATCAGCGCAGCACAACATCAAATAAGTTGAATTGGACATGCGCTAATTACAAGCTTTATTTGACTTCCATAGACACTAAACACTGGATAAATTCAAGAAGATTCACTTTGAAGAGAACACACAACATGTCAATTCTCCGCTGTGTTACGGCAATAGATGTAATGCTACAATCTCAATTACATTAAATCATTAAATCGTCCCATAATATTGTGTAGTCTATGCTACTAAACTTTTATCCACGGAAATATATATTAGAAAGAAGCTAACCGTAGTACACGAAGGAGAATTAGAAAATTCGACTTAATCCAACTCATGAAATTCCTTTTTTTTAAAAAAAAAAAACTGTTTCAGTCACATTTCAGACCTAATACATAACTATCGGGAGATTCAAGAAGTAATGCTAGTATATTGGGAAACATAATACATTCCAAGAGTAGATATAGTTAAGTGCTGCATCAACTAGTAATGTACTATGAATAATCATATAAGTAAGTCGAAAAACAGCATTCGAGAGAATGCACAAATTATGAGTATTGCAGTGAAAAAACATAATCTTGGGTCAATTATTAGTGATACGATAAATTTGTCAAAAGCTATTCTTATATTGTTATCCATTTTTAGATTGCGTTATAAAAGTAAAATATAATGACAGACAATTAGATGAGACAACTTTATGGTAAGAAATGACTTATTTTATATGTGAAATGAGCCTACTCCTTTGGGTCTATAACATAAACAATTAAGTATTTGTCTTACATAAGTACGCTATACACATTAGATTCCATGTATTAATGATATATTTTTGGTAACTTAATACTTACTGTAATTTATTACCATTCTCCTCTTTAATACGATACTCTTGTTTTCTTAAAAGATTGTTTACTTCTTTTTTTACTGTGATAAATACCACTTACTACCATTTTTAAGGTAAATTTTATTTATTTGTATATAGATAATTTACTCGTGTTTATCCATGAAGTAGTATATTACAAGTTCATCTTCCTAAAGGGAACTAGAAGAGTTATTGCTCCGGTCAATAAATAGATTAATTAAAAGAATTAAAAAGAATGAAACTACGTAGTTTTTGCCTTAAACCGCCACATAACCACCACAGGTTCACCATATTCCGGCGCCTACCATTTTTATATATTCATTTGTTTTGTTTCTTTTAATTTTATTATAAATAAAATTCATTCCACCTATAAAATCCTAATTTACACGCTAATATACACGCTTATTTCAGTGCATCATGCTAATTAACACTTCTGCGAAAGGAAAATATAAATGTGCGATATATAGAATATGCATGGAAATATTCTGTATCAATTAATATGCATAGAATATAAACAAAACATATTTTAAAAGACCATATTTATACTTTTTCCGATAAGATATCAACTTACATTTAAAAAAAAAAAAACAAATTACCATCAGTTTATTTTCAAACAAAAATAAAAGTTTACCATAAAAAATGGTACGTTATATCTTTTATAAAACTCAATCAAAATAATTAAAAAATGTTGATTGTTTGTAATTATAGCTTATTTAATTATTTATAAGTTGGAATTAGAAAACTTATTACTCCGACAAATATAAATATTAATATATTAGCTCTAATGACATCGTTCAGAATCAACGCCACCACAAGGCTATCACTAATCCACCATATTTTGACATTCCTTCCTTTCATTGAATTATTCCGGCGCCCACAATAATGGACTCTTTTTCTACATACACGGAGTTTCTTCTGCGTCAATTAGTTTACTTCCTTTCTTAATTTTCATTATGAATTGGTTTATTTTCCAATTTTCATACAATTTCTTTGTGTTCTACATATAAAATATTACATTTATATATTAATGATATGGATACAATATGCTTACGATAAATATGTTGTTTTGCATAAATATATTAATTAATAGTATAAATATATATAATTTGTACTAGAAAAGTTTATACGGACAAATCATGTTTTCTATTTTTGTAATAAAAATATATTTAGGTCCCATTTGTCTGAACTTATTTCAACTGAATTGAACTGAAACTAAACTGAATCGAACTGAAATAAAAGTAAAAGTTAATGTATTGAAAAATAAAATCAGCATGTCTAAATGTACCGAAATTAATGTATAAAATTAAAGTATTTAAAAATAAACTTAATTACTAATTTAGGCTCAAACATAAAGGATAAATCATTATCTTGCCATAAGACCAACCTTACTTTTTTACTGAAGTGTTATACACAATCCAGTATTTTACTCAACGTAGTCTAAAATACCATTGAAATTACCGCTACTTTACTCAATGTAAATCAAAGTACCATTGAATCTACCGCCACCTAATTTTACTAAGTTTTTCAAATGAGCTAATAAGGGAAGACAAAACCGTAAATTCACAATGTATTTCAAACTACAAGAGTAAAATATCGAACTGCGTATAACAACCCAATTTTTTAACGTAAACAGTTAAAATTTACACATTTTATCAAATTAAATTTTTTTTAAGATACTCCAAACATACCGCACAACGTGCGGCCGAATCATGCTAGTATATCTAAATTTTATTTATTTGTATTTTAGGTAATTTACTCATGTTTATCCATTAAATAACTGACTGGTTTGAAAATCTTATATCTAAATAATATTTTAATTAGATTACAAAATAATAATCTTCTATGGTTGTTGGCATATATACGCATTTCAGAATTTAATTTTTCCAACGGGGTTATAAGATAGTCATTTTTAAATATAAAATGAATATACACCTTAATTTTGTGCACCTTATGTGTTTGTATTTAACAACTTAATTCGTCCATTTAATTTATAAAAAGTATAAAATGCTAAAAATTATGGAATCTAGTTATGATTCAGTCACATCCATCAGAACCGGACGCTAAAAATGGATAATTGTAATGTGAATTTAAACTTATCATAAAGTTATATATATATATATATATCTAAATACGATGGCCTATCAATTTTAAGAAATTAACGACTATATATGAGGTAAGCAATAGTTATCTAAACTATGTTGCATATAATCTAAAACTTGTGTCGTACGTATATGTTGGTGGAGAAGTGACCGAACTTTCAATTAAAAATACCTATTTTTACATTGTGATTCATTTTTTTTATGATGTACACGTTTATAAAATATATATCTAATCTTAAATTCAAAATTTAATTGAATTTACCATTTTATTTCAAATAAATTTTGTCTCATTTAAAAATAGTGTGGATGAGATAAACTTAAAATTTTCGAGACAGAATTATGAGTGGTAAAAATATACTATTACTTCATGAATTAACATGAGTAAATTACCTAAAATACAAATAAATATAATTTACCTTAAAAAATGGTAGTAAGTAGTATTTATCACAGTAGAAAAAGAAGTAAACAATCTTTTCGGAAAACAAGAGTATCGTATTAGAGAGAAGAAGCGTAATAAATTACATTAAGTATTAAGTTACCAAGAATATATCATTAATACATGAAATTTAATGTTTGTTGGGCACTCGTTAGAAATATCGATACGCAAAAAAAATAAAAAATTGAGAACACATTTATAATAGGATAACATCACACCACACTTTGTAGACCTTTACTCAATCATTTGTTTTTAAAAAAATCTTTGCTCAATCATTAAAATCCACTTTTTATTGGCAAAGAGGTATATTAATAAGAAGATTAGTTGGTAATGGTATTATTCGTAGACAATCATATGAAGTACTTTACGAATTATAAATCGATTGTGATTAGAATTATGAAAGGAGGATATAACTAAACCTGTTTTTGATAATAATAACATATTAGATAATTTTAATGTGAATTAATTCTTGTTATAATTTAGTAATTTTGTGTCAATATTGCGTTTGGTTCACGGAAATTTTGGAAAACTGGGATTTTGTAAGTCTAAAATTTCAAATTCGTGTTTGGTTCACACAGTTTTACAAAATTCTATTTTTAACTCCAAAGTGCATACTTGTAAAATTCTAAAAACCAATCAAAATTTTTATTTCACACTTACAAAATTCAAACCCAACCAAATAAGGATTTTGCAAAATCAAACTATCAAAATCTCAAATAAAATCCCAAACTTTCAAAATCTTAAAACAAAATATAGACCCCTTCAAACCAATTACGCTTTAAATTCTCAAAATTTTCCATTGGAGTATGCAAGTGGAGAAAAGTCGTTTTTGTTAACAAAAAGCAAAACTTCTCCGCGTTATTCCTCCCGGCTCAGTACAAAGAACCAACCAAACCCAACGCGGGCGACGTACTCCATATACATTGTTTACGGGTATCCCGCAGAACGCAAACCCCTTTGCTTTCTTTTCAGCAAAATTTTCAGACAAAATCCATCGGATCGTCTTCATCGTCGCGTTAATCGTCATCATGAGCTTCCTCTTCGGCAAAAGAAAAACTCCCGCAGGTATATTCGTACGATCCCTTCAAAATATTGGATTTCATAGGTGTTTGAAAAATTAGAAAAGAATTTGGGATTAGTTGTTGCTGGATGGAGATCATATGTGATTAAGGTGCTTTTTTGTTGTAATTGTCAGAGCTGTTGCGGGAGAATAAGCGGATGCTTGATCGGTCAATTCGAGATATAGAGAGGGAGAGGCAAGGTCTACAGAACCAGGAGAAGAAGCTCATTGCCGAGATTAAGAAAAGTGCTAAGCAAGGACAGATGGTTTGTTCACTTTATTCGTATTTATTTTTCGCTATCAATTAGTGATCTTTTGTGTTGTTTGCTGTTAATGACACTGTGATTTGGAGCCTTTGTTATGAAATTTGAGCTTTGAAGTCTTGTAACGATGATTAGCGTAACCTTGTTGTCTGAACAATCGACTGATTAAGCTTCTCTGTGTTTGTATACGTGAAAAGAAGGGGGGTGGAATATAGCATCAAAGCACTTCCTCTTATTTCATGATTATGTTCTAAAATTTGCACTTGAATTTATATCATAGATGTTGTATCAAAAGATTTTAGTAGTCTTCATAGCGAATTTCTATGTTACTACCTCGTGCTAAGAGCATTGCATGGGTCGTGTTGTGCTGCAGTTCTTCTGAATTGTATTACTCACTTGATTTGGTTATGTATCAGGGAGCTGTTAGGGTAATGGCTAAAGATCTTATCAGAACAAGACATCAGGTTGAGAAATTCTATAAGCTAAAATCTCAGCTTCAAGGTGTATCCCTCAGAATTCAGGTATGTGTGTCTTCCTCTCTTCTCTCTTAGTCTTAAAAACCAATCGCTCTGGCAGTCTAGCCTGTTTGTATTTTTATTCTGTTCATCTTGTTATGTTTTCCTCTTCCTTTTCTATAAACTGGCGCTCATTGAACTACACCATTGGCCCTCTCGTGTGCTTGTCATAGTATTTGGACACACGCTTGATGCTGAATTTTTTAATTTGGATTCACAAAGTGTTATATTTAGAAGTAGACTGGTCAGCTATATCACTCAAGTTTATTTGGAACTTTTTCTGCTTAAAAACAAATTGAGGTTTTGCTGGTTTCTTGAACACCCCAAAATTTGCTACACAAGCATCTCTTTCCATTAGTTAACACTCTTTAGGTTTAAGGATTGGTTTTCAAGGGTTTGTGTTTTGTGGATAAAAGCTAGCAAAACTGGTGGCAACATCTGAAGTAACTGATTTGTAGTCTGCAAAGTTAGTGTGTATAACCTAAAAAGATCAAATAACAGTTTTTTCTTACAGGTTGTTAATCTCTATTAATGGTGGAGTTGTACAGAGTTTATCTTATTTCTGTGATCTCTTCCAATTGACTGAATGTATTCCTACAGACTTTGAAATCCACTCAAGCTATGGGGGATGCAATGAAAGGTGTGACAAAGGCTATGGGCCAGATGAACAGACAAATGAACTTGCCTGCATTGCAGAAAATTATGCAGGAGTTTGAGATGCAGAACGAGAAGATGGAAATGACGAGTGAACTGATGGGGGATGCCATCGACGATGCTCTTGAAGGGGACGAGGAAGAAGAAGAAACCGACGAGCTAGTTAACCAGGTCCTTGATGAGATTGGTATCAACATCAACAATGAGGTAACCCTTCATTCTTCTCATGTTTACATTGATAAATCTCCTAGCCCCTCTCCTTATTCGTGAAGATAACATATATTTGTCTGTTTGCAGCTTGTGAGTGCACCCTCATCGGCCGTGGCTGCTCCAGCTGCAAACTCCAAGGTTCCTCAAGCCGAGTCTGCTGCAACTGACGATACTGGTATAGATAGTGATTTGCAAGCGAGGTTAGACAACCTGAGAAAAATGTAATTCCACCGTACATCTTCCCATCAAACATCCCGTGTGGCTGTAATTATTTTCGACATCAAAGGATCTGTTCTTTTCTTTGATGTCATAACAAGAATATCAAGGAATCATGACTATTTATTCCACTCTTTGTTGAGTTTTGATCAAAACTTGATGTTTGTACGTATTGGAATTACCTAGAATTTACTTTGTTATCATAATTAGACCATGAATCTGCCTTGAGCCTCTGACTGTTTGCTTTGTCAGTAACAAAATGTCTATACAACAAATGCCTGTGTTTCTATTCAAAAAGAGCACAACTCAAAGAAGAACCAAAAAAGAAATATACAAAACACTGCTAAATAGCAAAGCCATTGAGCAATCCCTCTCTGGAACTAGGCACTGGCGGCATTCTCGTCGGCGTTGTGGTCACAGCAACTCTGTTAAGAAATGCCGGTGGATCCACCGGAGACCTACACAGGGGACAATCAAGATGAGAGTATAACCACATATCAATACAAGGAGCATGAAAAGAATGCTTGCATCTTGGCAGCTGCTTCAGCTCTTCATCTTCTTCAAACACTGATAAGCACACAGCACATTCGTACTCATTATAACTCGCTGTGGTTGTCTCTTTTCCATCTGCCCCTTCTTTCCTGTACTTGAAGCTCGAAACCAGGAGCGAGTTCGAGTTGTCGAAGCTCCGGCTGGATCCTCCTCCGCCGGCCTCTAGGCGGCTCGCGGAGGGGGCATTGACCTCCTCACGGCGGTCCGGCGAGTTTAAGGTGGCGTAGCCGCACCACCTCAAGACGATCAAGTTGTACATCACGAGCAGACAGGCGGCGGTTCCCACCACCGCTAAGCCGTAGTATAAGAGAGCCATGTTGTTTGCTTTTGGTGATTCCGGCGGTGGCGCATCTCCCATGGAATCAACATCCACTCCACTTCTTGGTTTCTGTTATATGTTATATATGTATATAATTTATATACACAGGTGTGAGGTGTGTGTAGAGGAAATTTGCCGTGAGGGTTAAGGAGGAATGAAATGTGGATTTGAGGGGTGAGTTGGAATGGATTGAATGTTAATCATGGTTGGGAGTGAAAGGACAAAAATGTACATATCAATGAATAGGGAAATGAGAGCGAGGTGATGAAGATGAAGGGTGTGTTTGGTTGGACAAGTTTTTGCAAAACTTGGACTATCCAAGTCAAATTTTGTAAAATCTTGTTTGGTTTACCAAGTTTTCCAAAATCCAGACTTGCAAAATCCTAAAATCCAATCAAAGATTTTGTTCTATACTCAAAAACTCAACCCAACCAAACAAGGATTTTGCAAAACCAGACTCTCAAAATCCCAAATAAAAATCCAAACTCTCAAAAACCCAAAACAAAATCCAGACTCTCAAAAATCTGGCGAACCAAACACACCCGAAATGTTTTGTTATTCATCTGTTTTTGTAGGGTGTTGCTACGTTCAGTTTCATATTTTATTCTTTTAGTTTAAAATATGATATGAATTTATAAAAATGTCCTTATTTATTAATTTATCAAAAAATTTAACAATATTCAGAGAACGATATTATTATTTCATAATATTTTGAATTATACTGAATAAAATATCAAACCGCGTGTCTCACTTCAATCTTTGTATCTCTTGTGGGCAGATGGGAAAGTATCAAAATGTACGGATTCGTTTTTGGAGTCCATATTGACGTCAATTTATAATTCTTTTAAATATTTTTATAAAGTTCTATAATTTTTGTTAGAAATTTAGAATGGCATGTAATGATGATTATTCACAAAAAATATGTCAAAAAAAGTTGAGATGACTCTCTCTTTCTGACTAAGGGCCTGTTTAGTACAACTTATCTGAATATTTTTCAGTTCAGTTCAATATTTTTCAGTTCAGTTCAGTTCAGTTCAGTATTTTTCAGTTCAGTTCAGTTCAGTTCACTATTTTTCAGTTCAGTTCAGTACTTTTCAGTTCAGTTCAGTACTTTTCAGTTCAGTTCAGTATTTTTCAGTTCAGTGCATTGTACTTTAAAAAAATAAACAAATTAAATGTTAATAATTCAACACAATTCAATCCAGTTTAGAGAATATATAATTCATTTCAATTCAGTTCAACATAAATATAATTTAATGATTTTAAGTTCATATTGAAAATCCAGTTCATTTCAGTTATATGTAGTTCAATTCAGTTCATTTTAGTTAAGTATGGTTCAACTCGGTTCATTTCAGTTAAGTGTAGTCCAATTCAGTTAAGTGTAGTCCAATTCAGTTCAGTCGGTTCAATTCAGTTCAATTCAATTCAGTGTAATTCAATTCGGTTCTATTTCTATTCTTGATTAAATACAACCTCATTTAGTTAAATCAATGCATTGATCGTTTTCTTCAGTTCAGTTCAATGAAAATATAATTTATATATTTTAAGTTCATATGAAAAATCCAGTTTAGTTCAGTTAAGTGTAGTTCAATTCAGTTTATTTTAGTTAAGTGTGGTTCAACTCGGTTCATTTCAGTTAAGTGTAGTCCAATTCAGTTCGCTCAGTTCAATTCAGTTCTGTGTAGTTCAATTCAGTTATGTTTTATATTCTTGATAAAATACAACCTCACTTAGTTATATCAATGCATTGATCGTTTTCTTCAATTCAGTTCAACTAAGTTTAGCTCAGTATGATTCAGTTCAATTAAGTTTAAATGGATTGGTCCAATTAAGTTTAGTTCAGTATGATTCAGTTCAATTCAGTTCAAGTCAGTTTAGAATTGATGAAATATGATTTGATAAACATTTTCTAATTAAATTGTATCAATGCATACTTTTGTAAGTTCAACTTAATTAAGTTTGGTGCTAATAAAATTTGACTTGATAAAATATAGCACAATTTGGCTATATCAATTCAGTTCAATAAAGTTCAGTTCAGTATACTTCATTTCAATAAAGTTCAGTTCAATATATTTCAATTCAATTATGTTTAACTTCTAGGATATTGATGAAATATAAATTTGATGAAATTTAGCTGTTGTCGATGTAGTGATTTGTTTCTTCAATTCAGTTTTGTTTAATTAAGTTCAATTCAATACACTTCAATGGCTTGTATTTTAATAAGAATTTCGAATATATATATGTTATATAAAATAATCAAATGTATTTTTCAGTCCAGTTCAGTTCAGTTCAGTATTTTTCAGTTCAGTTCAGTTCAGTATTTTTCAGTTCAGTTCATTTCAATATTTTTCAATTCAGTTCAGATCAGTTCAGTTCAGACATATTAAACAAGCCCTAATTGTGCGACTTAATAAATAGTACTGTATAAATCATGTAGGGGTTTCAAATGGACGGATTTGGGCAGACTTGGATTGAGTTAAATGAGCTGGGCTTAAATGGGCAAATACTTATCTATACCCATTATGCTAATGAGTTTAAATGAGTTGGGCTTAAATGGGTAGGATATAAATGGACAGGGTACCATTATGCCCAAGTACTAAAAATATAAAATTAATTTTTTAATTATTAAAATTTAAAAAGTCGTTTTAGGTTCCCGTGTGTAAGTATTATTCAATTTCTATTATTTAATTTAATTAATTTTTCTGAAATTAGTACTACGTTCAAAACAAGGATTTTGAGTTTTTTAGATATTTAGAGTATCAAATGGATGGGTTTAATGGTACCCAATGAGTACCCTAAACCCGTTTGATTTCACATGGGCGAATACCCACCCGTAACCCATTAATTTGATGGGCGGGTATTTTAGGTCCATTATCCTATGAACTTGGACAGGTAAAAATCCATGAGCTAAATTACCACCATAATCCAAACATAAGAAGTGAATGTATTGTCAAAACGGTTATTTCATGACGTTTGTATATGATTGAAAATTTTATAATAAAGATCTGTTTTACACTATAACATTAAAATTAAAATATTTGTTTTTGTTTTGAAAGAATGCCTGCTTGTCTTTTCTTTGTCTTGTTAGAGTAGTTTTGGTATGGAGGAATATCTGGATAAGTAGATGGCCAATAATTCGTCTGTTATCTCAGCTTTACCGTTTGTGCAGAAATGAAATATACCATTAGTTAAATGAAATATACCATTAGTTAAATGGTTTAGTGTGCATAATCGATTCAGCGAGCGTTAACTTTGGTGCAACAACTCGTTTACCACGTTGGTTTTTTACTAAACTAATAAAAGGGGCCCTGACTCTGATTTTTTACCTCAATTTAAAAAATGTAATTATTTAGGCTCCAACTTTACAAGAATGATAGTTTTCAGACTTTTCTCCTCATTCCGTTAATGTTTTCATCATGTGATAAGCCTGTGTTCGACACCACCACCATCTCTCGGCCACCATGACCTCAAGTCAGTGGTCAGATGACCGCCGCCGACACCTCAGATTGTGCCAAAACAAAACAAAAAATTTTAATTTTCTTTTTTCATTCTGAAAGATATGGGCGTTGCAAAATGAAACAACTCTAGTCATCGGGGGCAAGAGAAATCTCGCAAAAGGTGAATTCCCCGATGGGATGAACAACTTGTTTGATCGCGTCCCGGAAATAGTCAAGTCCTCTCTGTAAAGTCCATACTTTTAAGTTGGCATTTTTGTGAAGAAGGGAAGCATGTTTTAACATGCTCAGGAAAGTTATTTATGAATCTTGAATCTTTGTATCGATCGGATTACATGGTTATGGAAGAACGATTTATTTTCGGTTATTGAAGATTAAATACAGAAGATTCCAAGTCATCTATTTTCGTCCAATTCAAGTATGGAAGATTAAATATTGCCTACGGAATTATTATGGAAGAATTAGTTAGGCATAGCTTTATAATTGGAAAGAGATCTAGTCTATTCCTTTTTCTATATTGTAATTGGAAATTGTAATATTCAGTTATAGAAAGAATAGATTAGGTTTGTACGTGATTGAAGGTACAACATGCGCTATAAAAGAAAAACGAAGGCTGCGAAATCAACCACGAATTTAGAGATTAAAAAATCCTGTCAAGGATACTTTCGAGTGGAGCACTCGCAGTTCAGCAATCAACCGCAACGGGATCTTGTTCACCGGAAAATCTAGAACCACGGCCATAATATCCTCGGGAGAGGTAGTCATCAGAAAGTTGAGTGAGGAGCTCGACCTTGTCAAGTGAGGAGTTTGACGTCGACCGGCAAGTGAGGGGTGCTCACAAGTTCACTACTAGAGGTAATCATAGATAGGTAGAAGTGAGGAGTTTTGTACACTATATTGATTATCTAGTGAATGGTTTCTAGACTGGGTAAGGTCTCGCAGATGTAGGTGTATTCATCACCGAACTGCGTAAACAATTCTGTGTTATTGTCTTTAATTTTCATCATGTTATAACATGCTCGATACTGCCACCATGTTATAACATGCTCGATACAGTTAATTAAAACACAGAATTAGACGTAAAGTTATAGTAGATCTATTGATAGTTATTTCAATTGGTATCAGAGCAAGGTCACTACAATACCTCTTACAAGGGTAGTGAGATCGGAGCTATCATTATGTCTACTCAAGAGAAGCTCGGGACATCAACAGCGAGACCGCCCCTACTGGATGGAACGAATTATCCTTACTGGAAGGCGAAGATGATGGTGTTTATACACGGTCTGGATGATGATGCATGGAAATGGATAGAAAATACCTGGATTTCACCACTGTCTGAGGCTAAAACTGGAACAAGCGAGAGATCGGTGAAGCCATTAGAAGAATGGAGCACGACTGAGAAGGCTAACAAGAAAATCAACAACAAGGTGTTATATGCTATCTACTCTGCTGTAGATCAAAAACAATTTCGACTGATCTCTACATGTACTTCGGCAAAAGCAGCATGGGATAAACTTCAGACTCACTATGAAGGAGATGCTAAGATGAAGAGACTGAAGTTTCAAACTGTAACAACCACATTTGAGACAATTGTGATGGATGAACATGAAACCATTGGTGACTATAACATTCGGATCAGTGATCTAGCTCACACAGCAGACCAATTGGGACAACCATTCACTGATTTCCAACTGGTTCAGAAAGTTTTGAGATCCCTTCCTGAACGATTTCACAACAAGGTAACAACCATGGAAGATGCATTTGACACTTCAACGATGACTCTTGATGAAGTTATGGGATCACTTGGTGCATTTGAGATGAGGCTGCAAGCTATAAAGAGACAATCTAACTTGGCCTTCGAGGCAGGAATGAAGAAAGATCAATCTGGTGCTAGAGCAGCTGACCAAAGTGAACATGTAGATATCGACCAGCTAAGTGAAGAAGAAGTTGCAAATATATCGAGAAATTTTGCTAGGATGTTGAAGAGAACTGGTCCAAACAGAAGTGATACTAGAGGACAAAATCCAGCGCCTATCAGAATAGGAAATTAGGTCAAGATGAGTCTAAATCACTCACAAAACCATTCAAGCATGCTGGAAAGGTACAATGTAGAGAATGTGAAGGTTTTGGTCACATTCAGTCGCAATGTCCTAGTGCCTCTCCCAAGGAAAATGGGAAAGCATATGTAGCTACCTGGAGTGATGATGAGGAGGAACATGTCAACAATCATGTGTCGTTTGGGGCAACACTGATCGAAGAATCGGAGCATGCATGTTTTAACATGCCTACTGACTCAGCATGTTTAAACATACCGTCTGAAATTATTACTGAAGCAGAAGAGGAACCAGACGTGGAGGATGTAACTAAAACTGATCATGGAGATGATATCTATGAATCATATATTAAGCTATACAGAATGTGGATCATGGCAATGGAATCAATCAAGAAATTGAAAGCTGAGAAGGTCATTCTGAAAGATGAAAGGGACGAGATCAAGATCATGAATGACAGCTTGGAATTAAGTGTGAGGAAAACACAAGATGATTTACTGAGTATGACCAAGAGGACAGAAGATGCAGAAGGAACGATTAAACGACTCAACAAAGGAACTGCTATCTTGGATGATCTGTTGGAAATGGGAAGAGCATCGGGGGACAGACATGGTCTAGGATATGTGAACCAGGCCATACCCAAATATGGACTTCAGTATGTGAGTACTTCTGCTCATGTAAATCAAGGTTTGAAGCCTATGCAAGGATTCAGAAGACAAACACATCAGATTTTCAAGAAGAAGAGACCAGCCATTAAGTGCAACTACTGCATGTTTCAAGGGCATTCAGAGAATCAGTGTTTCAGACTTCTAAGGGATATCATGCGTGGAAAGGATTTCAAGACATGTTATAACATGAGTCCGTCACTTCAAGCAAATCTGACCAGGAAGGTATGGGTGCCAAAATCTAAACTTTGTTATGTTGTCCATACATGTTTTAGTGCTTATGCTAGAGATACGTGGTACTTTGATAGTGGATGCTCTAGGCATATGACTGGGTCTCGAGATTTGATTAATAATGTGGTACCTTGGACTGGAACTGTAAGGTTTGGTGATGGAAAGATATGCAGTGTTATTGGAAAAGGTGAATTGCAGATAAAAGGATTTCCTGTATTCCATGATGTTTTGCTTGTAGATGGATTAGAGGCAAACTTGTTAAGTATTAGTCATCTCTGTGATAGCAAGCTGATTGTTCTATTCGATGATAAAACATGCACTGTTAAGAAAGGTGAGAAAGCTATTCTGGTTGGAACTAAATCTTCAGACAATTGCTATGTGTTTGATCAAAACATAAGCTGCCTCAAGGAGAACATTGGAGAGATGGACGTCATGGAAGATGAGGATGATTAACAACTGGAGAATGGATCTCGTACTACTAGCTCACCTATTTCTGATGGAACTACATCTTCACCAGATCATGTTATAACATCCCCTTCGATAGACCATGTTATAACATGCCCTCAAGACAGTGCTGAGACTGAAGCTATTGAACCGAGGAATTACAAAGAGACGTTAGAAGATGAGTATTGGATTTCAGCTATGCAAGAAGAGCTTCCGAATCATGTTTGCAAATTGAAGAAAGCTCGGTATGGATTGATACAGGCTCCACGTGCTAGGTATGACCAACTCACCCAGTTTCTATTGAAGAAAAGTTATCATCAAGGGGGAGTAGATTGTACGATGTACATGTTTAAACATGATAGTCATAAACTGCTGGCTCAAATCTATGTAGATGACATAATGTTTGGGTCAACGTCTCAGACGCTTTTTGATGATTTTGTATCTATGGTTGAGAGTGAGTTTGAGATGAGTACGGTTGGAGAGCTTACATACTTCTTGGGTCTTCAAGTCAAGCAGAAGAAGGAGGTTCTACTCAAGCATGTTGCTACAGCTGAACATAACTATCAGTAGATCTACTATAACTTTACGTCTAATTCTGTGTTTTAATTAACTTTATCGAGCATGTTATAACATGGTGGCAGTATCGAGCATGTTATAACATGATGAAAATTAAAGACAATAACACAGAATTGTTTACGCAGTTCGGTGATGAATACACCTAAATCTGCGAGGCCTTACCCAGTCTAGAAACCATTCACTAGATAATCAATATAGTGTACAAAACTCCTCACTTCTACCTATCTATGATTACCTCTAGTAGTGAACTTGTGAGCACCCCTCACTTGCCGGTCAATGTCAAGCTCCTCACTTGACAAGGTCGAGCTCCTCACCCAACTTTCTGATGACTACCTCTCCCGAGGATATTATGGCCGTGGTTCTAGACTTGCCGATGAACAAGATCCCGTTGCGGTTGATTGCTGAACTGCGACTGCTCCACACGAAAGTATCCTTGACAGGATTTTTAATCTCTAAATCCGTGGTTGAATTTGCAGCCTTCGTTCTTCTTTTATAGTGCATGTTGTACCTTCAATAACGTACAACTTAAATTGAGAACTGACAATGATAATTCTCTGCTGAGAGTTAGATTTTTCTGTGAAATTTTATAAACAAGGAGGTTTATCATGCTTTGTGGTCAAATAAGTTGCAAATGGAAAGTAGAATGACAGAGAAGTTTGTATCTGCTGTTGTAAGTTTATGAAGGATACTGGATCATTTGATGCAGCAAGCTCTTATGTTAGTTCTAGCAAGACAGCCATTCCGACGAAAGCTTTTAACTGGAGTTGCACATGTTATAACATGGTGCTATATTTGTTTCGGAAACTACTGGAGTTGCACATGTTATAACATGGTATTTAATTTACTTCAGATGCTACTTTGGCATGTTAAGACCCCAAGGGGGAGATATTTTGATGACTTTCTGATTCATTCTGAATTTTATTTATTCCGGATGATTCTAATAACTTTTCCTGAATATTTTGGATTTCCCTTATGAAGTGATTTGAAGTTCTTGGAAGTTTTTGGTGTTCTGATATTAAGGGGGAGTTGTGTAACTCGATATTCTGACATCAAAATGAAGATGGGTTCACAAAATGCCAAAGGGGGAGATTGTAAAGTCCATACTTTTAAGTTGGCATTTTTGTGAAGAAGGGAAGCATGTTTTAACATGCTCAGGAAAGTTATTTATGGATCTTGAATCTTTGTATCGATCGGATTACATGGTTATGGAAGAACGATTTATTTTCGGTTATTGAAGATTAAATACAGAAGATTCCAAGTCATCTATTTTCGTCCAATTCAAGTATGGAAGATTAAATATTGCCTACGGAATTATTATGGAAGAATTAGTTAGGCATAGCTTTATATTTGGAAAGAGATCTAGTCTATTCCTTTTTCTATATTGTAATTGGAAATTGTAATATTCAGTTATAGAAAGAATAAATTAGGTTTGTACGTGATTGAAGGTACAACATGCGCTATAAAAGAAAAACGAAAGCTGCGAAATCAACCACGGATTTAGAGATTAAAAAATCCCGTCAAGGATACTTTCGAGTGGAGCAGTCGCAGTTCAGCAATCAACCGCAACGGGATCTTGTTCACCGGAAAGTTTAGAACCACGGCCATAATATCCTCGGGAGAGGTAGTCATCAGAAAGTTGAGTGAGGAGCTCGACCTTGTCAAGTGAGGAGTTTGACGTTGACCGGCAAGTGAGGGGTGCTCACAAATTCACTACTAGAGGTAATCATAGATAGGTAGAAGTGAGGAGTTTTGTACACTATATTAATTATCTAGTGAATGGTTTCTAGACTGGGCAAGGCCTCGCAGATGTAGGTGTATTCATCACCGAACTGCGTAAACAATTCTGTGTTATTGTCTTTAATTTTCATCATGTTATAACATGCTCGATACTGCCACCATGTTATAACATGCTCGATACAGTTAATTAAAACACAGAATTAGACGTAAAGTTATAGTAGATCTATTGATAGTTATTTCAATTGGTATCAGAGCAAGGTCACTACAATACCTCTTACAAGGGTAGTGAGATCGGAGCTATCATTATGTCTACTCAAGAGAAGCTCGGGACATCAACAGCGAGACCGCCCCTACTGGATGGAACGAATTATCCTTACTGGAAGGCGAAGATGATGGTGTTTATACACGGTCTGGATGATGATGCATGGAAATGGATAGAAAATACCTGGATTTCACCACTGTCTGAGGCTAAAACTGGAACAAGCGAGAGATCGGTGAAGCCATTAGAAGAATGGAGCACGACTGAGAAGGCTAACAAGAAAATCAACAACAAGGTGTTATATGCTATCTACTCTGCTGTAGATCAAAAACAATTTCGACTGATCTCTACATGTACTTCGGCAAAAGCAGCATGGGATAAACTTCAGACTCACTATGAAGGAGATGCTAAGATGAAGAGACTGAAGCTTCAAACTGTAACAACCACATTTGAGACAATTGTGATGGATGAACATGAAACCATTGGTGACTATAACATTCGGATCAGTGATCTAGCTCACACAGCAGACCAATTGGGACAACCATTCACTGATTTCCAACTGGTTCAGAAAGTTTTGAGATCCCTTCCTGAACGATTTCACAACAAGGTAACAACCATGGAAGATGCATTTGACACTTCAACGATGACTCTTGATGAAGTTATGGGATCACTTGGTGCATTTGAGATGAGGCTGCAAGCTATAAAGAGACAATCTAACTTGGCCTTCGAGGCAGGAATGAAGAAAGATCAATCTGGTGCTAGAGCAGCTGACCAAAGTGAACATGTAGATATCGACCAGCTAAGTGAAGAAGAAGTTGCAAATATATCGAGAAATTTTGCTAGGATGTTGAAGAGAACTGGTCCAAACAGAAGTGATACTAGAGGACAAAATCCAGCGCCTATCAGAATAGGAAATTAGGTCAAGATGAGTCTAAATCACTCACAAAACCATTCAAGCATGCTGGAAAGGTACAATGTAGAGAATGTGAAGGTTTTGGTCACATTCAGTCGCAATGTCCTAGTGCCTCTCCCAAGGAAAATGGGAAAGCATATGTAGCTACCTGGAGTGATGATGAGGAGGAACATGTCAACAATCATGTGTCGTTTGGGGCAACACTGATCGAAGAATCGGAGCATGCATGTTTTAACATGCCTACTGACTCAGCATGTTTAAACATACCGTCTGAAATCATTACTGAAGCAGAAGAGGAACCAGACGTGGAGGATGTAACTAAAACTGATCATGGAGATGATATCTATGAATCATATATTAAGCTATACAGAATGTGGATCATGGCAATGGAATCAATCAAGAAATTGAAAGCTGAGAAGGTCATTCTGAAAGATGAAAGGGACGAGATCAAGATCATGAATGACAGCTTGGAATTAAGTGTGAGGAAAACACAAGATGATTTACTGAGTATGACCAAGAGGACAGAAGATGCAGAAGGAACGATTAAACGACTCAACAAAGGAACTGCTATCTTGGATGATCTGTTGGAAATGGGAAGAGCATCGGGGGACAGACATGGTCTAGGATATGTGAACCAGGCCATACCCAAATATGGACTTCAGTATGTGAGTACTTCTGCTCATGTAAATCAAGGTTTGAAGCCTATGCAAGGATTCAGAAGACAAACACATCAGATTTTCAAGAAGAAGAGACCAGCCATTAAGTGCAACTACTGCATGTTTCAAGGGCATTCAGAGAATCAGTGTTTCAGACTTCTAAGGGATATCATGCGTGGAAAGGATTTCAAGACATGTTATAACATGAGTCCGTCACTTCAAGCAAATCTGACCAGGAAGGTATGGGTGCCAAAATCTAAACTTTGTTATGTTGTCCATACATGTTTTAGTGCTTATGCTAGAGATACGTGGTACTTTGATAGTGGATGCTCTAGGCATATGACTGGGTCTCGAGATTTGATTAATAATGTGGTACCTTGGACTGGAACTGTAAGGTTTGGTGATGGAAAGATATGCAGTGTTATTGGAAAAGGTGAATTGCAGATAAAAGGATTTCCTGTATTCCATGATGTTTTGCTTGTAGATGGATTAGAGGCAAACTTGTTAAGTATTAGTCATCTCTGTGATAGCAAGCTGATTGTTCTATTCGATGATAAAACATGCACTGTTAAGAAAGGTGAGAAAGCTATTCTGGTTGGAACTAAATCTTCAGACAATTGCTATGTGTTTGATCAAAACATAAGCTGCCTCAAGGAGAACATTGGAGAGATGGACGTCATGGAAGATGAGGATGATTAACAACTGGAGAATGGATCTCGTACTACTAGCTCACCTATTTCTGATGGAACTACATCTTCACCAGATCATGTTATAACATCCCCTTCGATAGACCATGTTATAACATGCCCTCAAGACAGTGCTGAGACTGAAGCTATTGAACCGAGGAATTACAAAGAGACGTTAGAAGATGAGTATTGGATTTCAGCTATGCAAGAAGAGCTTCCGAATCATGTTTGCAAATTGAAGAAAGCTCGGTATGGATTGATACAGGCTCCACGTGCTAGGTATGACCAACTCACCCAGTTTCTATTGAAGAAAAGTTATCATCAAGGGGGAGTAGATTGTACGATGTACATGTTTAAACATGATAGTCATAAACTGCTGGCTCAAATCTATGTAGATGACATAATGTTTGGGTCAACGTCTCAGACGCTTTTTGATGATTTTGTATCTATGGTTGAGAGTGAGTTTGAGATGAGTACGGTTGGAGAGCTTACATACTTCTTGGGTCTTCAAGTCAAGCAGAAGAAGGAGGTTCTACTCAAGCATGTTGCTACAGCTGAACATAACTATCAGTAGATCTACTATAACTTTACGTCTAATTCTGTGTTTTAATTAACTTTATCGAGCATGTTATAACATGGTGGCAGTATCGAGCATGTTATAACATGATGAAAATTAAAGACAATAACACAGAATTGTTTACGCAGTTCGGTGATGAATACACCTAAATCTGCGAGGCCTTACCCAGTCTAGAAACCATTCACTAGATAATCAATATAGTGTACAAAACTCCTCACTTCTACCTATCTATGATTACCTCTAGTAGTGAACTTGTGAGCACCCCTCACTTGCCGGTCAACGTCAAGCTCCTCACTTGACAAGGTCGAGCTCCTCACCCAACTTTCTGATGACTACCTCTCCCGAGGATATTATGGCCGTGGTTCTAGACTTGCCGATGAACAAGATCCCGTTGCGGTTGATAGCTGAACTGCGACTGCTCCACACGAAAGTATCCTTGACAGGATTTTTAATCTCTAAATCCGTGGTTGAATTTGCAGCCTTCGTTCTTCTTTTATAGTGCATGTTGTACCTTCAATAACGTACAACTTAAATTGAGAACTGACAATGATAATTCTCTGCTGAGAGTTAGATTTTTCTGTGAAATTTTATAAACAAGGAGGTTTATCATGCTTTGTGGTCAAATAAGTTGCAAATGGAAAGTAGAATGACAGAGAAGTTTGTATCTGCTGTTGTAAGTTTATGAAGGATACTGGATCATTTGATGCAGCAAGCTCTTATGTTAGTTCTAGCAAGACAGCCATTCCGACGAAAGCTTTTAACTGGAGTTGCACATGTTATAACATGGTGCTATATTTGTTTCGGAAACTACTGGAGTTGCACATGTTATAACATGGTATTTAATTTACTTCAGATGCTACTTTGGCATGTTAAGACCCCAAGGGGGAGATATTTTGATGACTTTCTGATTCATTCTGAATTTTATTTATTCCGGATGATTCTAATAACTTTTCCTGAATATTTTGGATTTCCCTTATGAAGTGATTTGAAGTTCTTGGAAGTTTTTGGTGTTCTGATATTAAGGGGGAGTTGTGTAACTCGATATTCTGACATCAAAATGAAGATGGGTTCACAAAATGCCAAAGGGGGAGATTGTAAAGTCCATACTTTTAAGTTGGCATTTTTGTGAAGAAGGGAAGCATGTTTTAACATGCTCAGGAAAGTTATTTATGGATCTTGAATCTTTGTATCGATCGGATTACATGGTTATGGAAGAACGATTTATTTTCGGTTATTGAAGATTAAATACAGAAGATTCCAAGTCATCTATTTTCGTCCAATTCAAGTATGGAAGATTAAATATTGCCTACGGAATTATTATGGAAGAATTAGTTAGGCATAGCTTTATATTTGGAAAGAGATCTAGTCTATTCCTTTTTCTATATTGTAATTGGAAATTGTAATATTCAGTTATAGAAAGAATAAATTAGGTTTGTACGTGATTGAAGGTACAACATGCGCTATAAAAGAAAAACGAAAGCTGCGAAATCAACCACGGATTTAGAGATTAAAAAATCCCGTCAAGGATACTTTCGAGTGGAGCAGTCGCAGTTCAGCAATCAACCGCAACGGGATCTTGTTCACCGGAAAGTTTAGAACCACGGCCATAATATCCTCGGGAGAGGTAGTCATCAGAAAGTTGAGTGAGGAGCTCGACCTTGTCAAGTGAGGAGTTTGACGTTGACCGGCAAGTGAGGGGTGCTCACAAATTCACTACTAGAGGTAATCATAGATAGGTAGAAGTGAGGAGTTTTGTACACTATATTAATTATCTAGTGAATGGTTTCTAGACTGGGCAAGGCCTCGCAGATGTAGGTGTATTCATCACCGAACTGCGTAAACAATTCTGTGTTATTGTCTTTAATTTTCATCATGTTATAACATGCTCGATACTGCCACCATGTTATAACATGCTCGATACAGTTAATTAAAACACAGAATTAGACGTAAAGTTATAATAGATCTATTGATAGTTATTTCACTCTCCTAAGCAATCCACCATAAGCAGTGGTTAGACACATTCATACAAAGCAATCCACGTCTTAGCGATGATAGGGATTGTGGTCGGAGTGCTTCACTAGGACTGGATCGACGTCCAGAAGGGGATTCAACGGAGCTAACGTGGAGAAACTGATGCATTCCATCTCTACTTTGAGTGAGAGTGAACAACGACATTTCTCTGATCAGGTTCCCGTCGTCGTCCACCACCGCCACCGATGTCATATCTCCGGCAGCTGTGAGGATATCTCCAAGGGACAAGCTCGCATTGGAATGGTACCTCGTCGTCAGAAAATCGACGCTGTTTAAATGGAGAGAGTCGGGATCGGAGAAAAATGGCCGATCGAGTTGAGGAGCAATATGATCACGTCTTCTTGAGTCAACCGGCAGAATTCTTGGTCGTTGTGAGTCGTCGAAGAAATCGACGATGAGCTGTTGTTGAGAAAAAGAAGCTTACGATTTGAAGCGTTAGTTATCAACGCGCTTGGTGGTGGGGAGCAATGCGGAGGCGGGAGATTTGAGAGCGGCGCGTGGAGAAGAGAGGTTGTCGTCCCGGCTGAGAAAGCAGATGGTGTTGACCATGGAGAGCTTGCCAATGCAGATCGCAAGTCCAGATGCTGACGCAATTTTCTGGCGAGGCTCGCAGCATTGCCACGGCGTCGGCGACGGTGTCGGGAAGTGATTTCAGGGAATGAGCAAGAGCCTAAAAAATTACCCTTCTTGTAAAATTGGGGTCTAAAATAATTGCATTTTTAGAGTTGAGACCAAAAACTATGCATTTTAATAGAGTTAGAGCCCCTTAATAGTGTAGTCTTTGTTTTTCATGTGAATATTGGAATGGACTCAACTGAATCGACTTTTCACTCGGGAAAGAAGTTGCATATGCTTCCACACTTCTTCTGATCATGCACGTATTCCTTCCATCCGTTGAAAGTTGTTGAGAAACTTAAAGCTGAATTAAACATTATAAAATAAATTTGGAGATTAAGGCCCTATTTCATGGAGTTCAGAAGTAGAGCATTTTAGTTTAGTTTAGTTCAGTTCAATTCTATTCAATTCAGTTTTGTTCAATTCATTTTAATTCAGTTCAATTCACTTCGGTAAAAATATAATATGATTAAATTCAGGTAATTTAGACATACCGATTCTATTTTTCAATACATTAATTTTCACTTCAATTCAGTTCAATTCAATTCACGTCAATTTAATTCAGTTCATTTCAGTTAAAAAGAAGTTCAGACAAATGAACCATGAGTTTTAGAAATCAATATTTGTAATGAGTTATGTAAAAGAGTGAATTGTATAAAAGATACTTCAACTATTCAGAATTCTAGCCTAATGTATCTAAACTAACCTTGCTTTATTTTTCATACCCAATCTTTAATCTTTTGTTTCAAATTTGTAATTCTGTCAAGTGTCTCCGTTAGCCTTAACGGAAAAGTATGAATTTATAGTATTGCCTCAAAACTTTTGACTATTCACAAATTTGAATATTTATATTTTAAAAATTATTCTAACACCCATATACATTTGATAAAATTCAATGAACTCTTAACAATAGTTTTTATTTTAAATTTGACTACTACAACCGTATTATTAAAGGAGAAAACTATAGATATATACAGTGTTTGATAGAGTAAACAACGCCTTTTTAAAGATAATATGATTTTCGTTTGCCTTCTTCTTCGCGTTTTGTTTTTCGTGAAGAAATGGATACCCAATCAGCTTAATTAAATGATTTTCATTCAAAGAAAATAAGCTTTAACATGTTATTATCCTCCGGTCATCCCTTTTGAAGACGTTATTTTCTAATTGAACGTTGTACTTATCCATAGGATATTTTTCATACGATTTTCCCGTTATTTAATATGTTTAATTTAAAATAAAAATTATTGTTAAGGGTTATTGAGTAAAATTTTATGTTGGTATTTGAATTATTTTAAATCAAAATAGTCAAATTTGTAAAGGATCAAAAGTTTTGAGGCAAAACTATAAATTTTCAAACCTTTCTATTAGGTCTTAATGGAGATCATTGACAGTATTAAGTACCAAATTTGGAACAAAACTTAAGTTTGGATATGCAAAATGAAGCAAAATTAGTTTGACTTTTTTTTTTAAAAAAATAATAAAAATGCAGCAAGTAGGAATTGAACTCCCAACCTATCACGGATGAATCATTGGTATTACCACACTGCCACATCAATTCTTGCTAGTTTGACTATCTTAGATGAGAATTTCGAATAATTTGAATACTTTTTATACAATCCAATCTATATAAAATGAATGAATTTTACAATAAATTGATAGTTTGCAATTTTACATGGGAATTAAAAAGTTCACTTTTCACCGAGACGGATGAAATATCATTTACAATTTTAACTGCATAATTTTAGTTCATTTAGTTTTTTCACTATGAAGAATACCTTATTTCTCACAAAGATGGAGATTTCTCCTACTTGAGAATGCACATATCTTTACAGGTTGATATTTCATAGTTCAATGTCGAAATTACATGATATTAACATCAACGTCATCATAAAATCCGGTTTACCATGATATAGGATTTGTCCTTGATAATATAAACTTGATGGCAATCGTGCATCCTAATAGCTTTTGTGGAGCAATTGATCATGAAGTTGTAGTATTGATCCCAAATCCTCAAGAAACTCCAAAATCCAACACAATGGTTATTGGAGGCTCATATTCTGATACCAAAACATCGAATCTAAAGATAGTAGGAGAAGGGGTCTAGCTAAAAGCCCAAGCCTAAATCAAGGTTCATGGAGCCACCGCAGTCCTAGAAGCTGAAGCCTTCATGGAGAAGGGTTCACCAGCTGTCGAAGATAATCTCAGGGCCGGGTCCATCACTGCAAAAACACCGTTAATGTTGTCGTATTGTTAACTCGTTTACCACGCTTGTTTTTCATGTTGGAATGAATGAAAGTTTCTGCTTATAAAATTGACTATTCACTCGGAAAAGAACTTGCATTTGCTTCCACTTTTCAATGTAAATGATCACATGCAGATACTCTTTATGTATCATTGAAAAATGTAGAGAGAAATTGAAAATTGAATTAAAAACTAATTGTAAAATGAATGTAGTAGTTTGAATTGAGAATTAAATATTTGAAATTAGTAGAGGAAAATGAGTGAATTTGACCATAAATAGATAGTGTGCAATTTTAATTGGGACAACTATATAAGAAAAAATTGCAAATTTCATTAAGACGGAAGAAGTATCGTTTACAATTTTAAGTGAATAGTATTGGTTCTCTTTTGTTTTTTGTTTTTACCGAAGAACACCTTACCCATCATGAATCACAATCTAATTTTAGCTTTATAATAATATTTTACTAGACATAAATATTTACAGAAAGACGAAAATTTCTCCTACTTGAGAATGCACATATCTTGACAGGTTGATATTTCGTGATTCAATGTTGAAATTGCATGATAAAATTAAAAATTACTCCAATATATATCTTATCATATTAACATCAACGCCATCACAAAATCTGGTTTATACAGACTCATTCCTTCATACAAGACTTTGCCTTGATTATACAAATTTGATGGCAATTGTGTTTCCCAAAACCTTTTGTGAAATTGCTCTGGTTTATGCTGATGATCTTAAATATATTTTTGTAAAACGTGTGATAATTTTATGCATTGTTTATTTAGAGGTGATAAATAATATTTTTGAAACTTTTAAGGATTGTCAGAGACACTTTATTCTATTTTTAATGATATAGCACAACATAGTATAGGTTTAAATAAGATGCATCTCTCGATCCGAACTAGGTACGATCATTAAGATAGTTTCACGAATAAAAAATAATATGTAGGAAGTCCGAGGAACAAAGTTAATGTAGGAATCACTCCTTAACCCTTATCATAAAGTATTTTTCTTTTCCACCTTAATACTATTTTGGTTATAAAACCTTTATTAGCAAAGATTATTTCCAACATATAATGAATTGCACTCTCTAAAAGATGAATAATACATATAGCGTTGGATATTTCAAGACTAACTTTTCAATCCTTGAGCTCTTCATAAATGTTGGAGGTAGCACATCCTTTGTCTTCAAATATGAAGAAGAGGGCCAGTGGCGAAGACACTTATAGACAAGATAGATCAATTGGCCTACCTCTTAAAAATATATGTGTTTAATCTTAAATATTTAGACAATTTAGCAAATTTTGAAAGAAAATAACTTATTTTAGTCATAATAAAACCCAAAATAAAGTAGTTATTAATAGGTATAAATTAGTTGCAAAATAAGACCTACCAAAGTTATAATTATATCTCTACCCTTGATGAGGGCGTTGTAGGCATCAATAACAATATCATCAGAACTAAACTGGACATACCCAAGGAAATTTTATGCATGTATCCCTCATCATGACAACATTAATGATGTCTTTGGCATAACCATTGCTCAAAGTCTTTAGCACAGCCAACCGAAAAGTATATAGTAAGTGCTCCGATATATAATGCTTCGAGAGATAAGCAACATCAGATAGAAGAAACCTAAATCTAAATTTTCTAAACTCCGCCGCCGACAGCCGATGTCCGATTCGATTAACCCATCCCAGGCTGACACCGCTCTTGCAGCGGCTACAGCGGCGCCTACAGGGGAGCCTAAATCTGAGAAATCTGCGGCGGTGGCTCAAGCTGCAAAGGGAACTATGGGATGTCCGGCTAGCATTCATTGGGAGGCGCCACCTCTATTGGCGCGGCCTCCGCATTCACCGGGGGGAAATCTGGCTTGCAGGTGCTGGCAGGCGCAGACGCTTCTGAGATATCAGCTGCCTCGGCGCCTACATGGGAGCAGAAATCTGAGATATACGTGGTTGTGGCTCAGGATGCAAAGGGGAACTCCAGGGTGTCCGACTGGCAGGCTTTGGGAGGCGCCACCTCTATTGGCGCGGCCTCCGTATTCACCGGGGGGGGGGGGGGGGGGGAATGTGGCTTGCAGGCGTTGGCAGGCGCGGACGCTACTAGCGCAACCTCTATTGGCGCGACCTTCACATTCACCGGGGCGGCCTATCATCAACTGCCAGCGAATCCCCTAATGAAGTGGCCTTCTCCTCGTTGTCCCATTCCAATTCCTAAGTACGAGGTGTAATGTCTGGTTTGTTGGAAAGTTTTTAGAAGGAGACAAGTTGCACTTGATCACTATGAAAGAGACCATCCAAATGTGATCGGAAGAGAATGCAATCGTTTCTTCAACGTCTTCGCAGATGATGCAGAGTACTTTCGCCATAGGAGGTAGGACTGTCCAGAGCTTTTTAGGGATGAGTAGGTTTGAGTTGTTCATTAATTAAGTGGTTGTGACTATGGTTTGAATGCTCGAAACAATTTATGTGTTTGTTGCTGTGCATGTGCCAGTAGGGTTCCTAGTAGTGCAAACAATGTTGAATTATTTTGATGGTGTATGTGCTATTGCAGTAGGCTTCCTCACTTGAAACAAGTTGAATTGGTTTTGTGAATTTTGCTGTTTTCACATATGCCCAATGAGGTTGTTTTTATTTATATATATAAAAAAAGAGAGATAAGCAACATATATACAATCCGTTCTCACCTCTAAGGAAAGTGGTACATAACCCCAAGCGGTATAGATTCGTCCCCATACTGAATAGATAAAATAAATAATGATTCTAATTTGAAATAAGTGATAGTAGAACAATTCTTCAAAATAAACACTTGTTCATCTTGAATTTTCTGAAAAAAAATGGATCCTAATATGGTCAGACAAATGAGGGATGCGGAATTGGAAGATCATTTGGACTTGAGAGGTGATTTTCAAGGAGGGTCTCAAGGCACGGGTAATGCCAAAACCACATTCATGATTTTCAAAGCAATGTCAGGTTATATGCTTGAAGAGAACAATCGTCTTGGACCACTTGATCCCAAGATGTTGTCTCAATGGTCGATACATCTCAAGGTTTGTAAGGATTCAATCAACTCAGTCGATGAAATTCTAGGATTCTCTTCTAGTTTAGGTCGTCACGTTCTTTGTCGCCCAAAGAGGGAGGATGTGCGGGAACATCTCCCACAACTTGATGACCACATGTAAAGTAGGCTGATTATCCGTAGTAACCCCATCACACAACCATAGTTGGAGGAATGCTTGTCAAACATACCAAGTCAACTACTTATTACTTACTTCAAAATAAAACTTCATATTACTTCAAAAGTAGAATTGTGTTATTACAAAACACTACAAAAGACTATTAGTCTTCAAAAATGTTAGTCTTTCTAGATATAGAATCGAGTTTCATTGGCAAAATATTAGGCTTTCTAGATATAGAATGAGGTGTCTTATGCCAGAACCTCTACCTGGACATCACCGTCGTCACTACCAATGTCACCATCTTTTTTGTCACTACGGTTACATGTGCTACCGTATTTCTTGTCACGGCGGTTACATGTGCTAGTGGGAATCTTTTTCAACATTGGCTCAGTCATTCCAGTACCATGAACGTTTAAACCCCACCTATCAATGGTGAAGTAACAACTAATGCTATTGATTAATAATCGTTTACCGTCTCTGCTTTCATGAGAAAGGAGGGTTACTGGGAGTCCACCCATTTCGTGCTTGAATCTAGTCGCATCATGGGACGGTGACCGACAAGTTTTTTAGGATGGAGTCTACAGATCCGAAGGATGCTCTCAATGATGACGGGTCTAACATTGCGATAAGATCCAAAATCATCTGCCCATACGCCTTCATACCCTCCTTTACCTTCTCCATCTTCGTCATCTCCTCCATCCCCTCCAGTCCCATTCACCCATTAAGCTAATAAAAACATCATAATAAACAACTTACTTTTTATTGTGATTATGATATTCTATTCTACATGTCATTGAACATGTGAAGAGGCTATTTGTCATTGCCTTCATCAATTGGGTTTGCATTATACTTCGATCTTTAGACATGTGTAGCACAATTTTTTTTTAAATGAAGACCACTCAAGGAGTGGAGGGATGTTTATTAGACTCTCTAAACCTTAAAAAAGACCATATAGGCCAAGAGTTTTCCACTGCCAAAAGGCAGTTACAACATGTAAGAGCCATAGGCTCTTGAAGCATAGTAATGCTTCCAAAAGGGGATAAAAGAATAAGGGGGCAAAGCCTCTCCCTGAAGTATCTATTAATCCACCAAAACCAAGTTTGAAGCCTGTTAGAGAATTGCACTGCAAAACTCAGAGCGGCACCAAAGTTGTAATGGGGAAGAACAGATACAGCTAGCAAAACATCAGAAACACTATACAAGAATAAGGTTTCCTGAAAGCAAAATCAGCATGTGACAGTGGATGGATTCTTCCTCAGCAGCAGCATCAAGCTGTCGAGATCCAGTTGAAATTTTCTCCATAATGATGATGAAGCCATATCTGCAATATTACACATATCAGTAGCATCCATTCTGAGCAATTCTAAGAGATGGTGTTTCCCATTTATCAAGATGTAACAAACCTTGTATCTGTGTAGGGAGATCTGAATACAGTATAGCAGAATTCAGATGATGAGTGTATCCATGCTTTGCAAGTGCATCTGCAACTGTATTCCCTTGTCTTTTTGTGTGTACTATATTAGTTATCATTCTCAAATAGGTAGCTAACTGATATAGTTTCCAAGGAGCTGTTGAAGGATTGCTGATGGCTTTAATGGCCAGTTGGCAGTCTGATTCTAGGGTATAAGAAGAAGAGAGTTGGCTCCCTAGTAAATCTCCTTTCTCTATGGCCATCATTTCAGCCTGAAGGGGTGATGAAGCAGATATATATCCACAATATGCTGAGTAAAATTGCCATCACAATTTCTGATAACAATACCAATCCCTGCATGGTTAGTGTGATGCCAAGAAGCATCTACATTACTTTTTAAACCAGATAGTGGTTTCAACCACTTGATAGCAGTAATGGATGGTTGAGGGGGTCTTGTATGTAAAGGTAGGAAACCAAGATTACATAGATCCCTGTCAAATTCAGAAATGGATGGGAGAGGTCTGACATAATATATGTTAAAAACAAAATCTCTGATTTTTTTTTCATCAGAACTGGATTGGGAGAGATGTTTTCATAAAGATAGGAATTTCTGACCTTCCAAAGGGTCCAACAAATAATAATGGGGATAGTGGAGAATAGGTTAGAGTGTAATCTAGTTGATCCATGGTATGACCAATAGAAAGAAAGTCTATCCCAAAGTGTGTGGAAGCCAGTATCAGAAATTCCCTGAAACAAAGACCACATGATAGTTGCCAGGCTACATACTGAAATAATGTTCCATTGAGTCACAGTTCAGGCAAAAAGGACACTTGGAAAGCAAGTGAAAACCCATTCTTAGCAATACATCTGGAAAAGGGAGGAATCCATTGATCAATTTCCAGAGAAATATGCTAATTTTTTTATGGATCCTTTTGTTCCATAGTTGTGTCAGTGATTGAGCCTCTGGTCTGGAGTGAGCTACATCATTATATGTATCTTTGAAAGTAAATTCTCCAGTGATACTGGGAATCCATATCAACCTGTCATCCCTGTCAGAGAAACATTCTATGTTCTGCACTTGAGTAAAGATGTCAGTAGGCAAAGAAGATAATTCCTGAATATAAATTGCCTTATTTTGACAGAACAATTGGACAGTGCAATCCATAGGTATCTGGGAATTTTCTGGATCAAGGAAGTCACTTAAAGGACCAAAAGAGGACCAATTAGATGACCAGAAACTACACTTTCCATCTCCAACTATTACAGTGGAAAGAGTTTCTGAAATGGCATTGACTACACTTGCCATCTCCAACTATTACAGTGGAAAGAGTTTCTGAAATGGCATTGACAGAGCTAATTCTTTTCCAAGTAGGGGATGATTTATAAGATGGAGGAAGAGCCCAGATAAATTGTGACCACAGAGTATTACCAGACTGAAATTTCCACCAAAGTTTAATAGAGCATGTCTTAATAATAGTGTGGATGGATATTATACCAAGACCATTTTGGTTTTTAGGACAGCACAAATCAGACCATTTTTTTCAAACTTTTTTGGGTTTAAGTTATGTTTCCCCCCACCAAAAAATAAGGACACTGCTTTTTCCAATCTTTTGATTACAGCCAGGGGAGGTTTAAGCACACTCCATACATGTTGATGAACTGAGTAAATGCAAGAGTTGATCAGAGTAAGCTTACCTCCTGTTGACAACCAAATATTCTTCCAATTAGACAGCCTATTTTCAATTCTCTGGATCAGTGGCAAAAAATGACAGATCAAAGCTCTTCTAGAGAAAATTGGTACTCCAAGATAGGTAAATGGCATATGTCTTTGTTTCATTCCCAGAATCTCCTTAACCTGTCTAAGTTTGAAATTAGATGCATGTCTGCCCAAGAAAAAAAATCAGATTTCTCATAATTGATTTTTTGACCAGTTGTCTGTTCAAAAATCACTAAAAAAGCCTTGATCCTAACCAGATTATATTTTTTAGCTTTAAGAAAAATGATTGTATCATTAGCATAACTTAAATGAGAAATAGGAGAAGGACCTATGGGAATATCAAAATATTCAATTTTTCCCGTGGAATACACATATGCCAGGTTTCTTGTAAAGCACTCAGAAAAAATATTAAACAAAAATGGGGAAAGAGGCTTACCATTGATTAAAACAGAGAAATGAGCATCCCTAAGATTTTTCATAATACTATGCACAAATTTACCATGAAAACCAAAATGCATAAGTATGGTGTTTAAATAGGCCCAACTAACCCTGTCAAAAACCTTCATAAGGTCCAGTTTTATTATGCATTTAGGGGTTCTGTTTTTTCTATCCAAAAATCTAACAAAATATGGCTTTGTTTAGCACAAAATATTGAATTTTCACTTGATGTGGTTTTGTTTAATCTTGCATCTCTGTACATGTTCTTAATCTCTTATTTGTTTGTCATTTTAGTTTGACTTTAGGGTTGTGTTCTATAATTTAGATTCATGGATTTTTATATGTGAAGAACAAGATCCATGGTTTTTTTATCCTTTGATTTTTAGGTTTTTGATATCAAGGTGTTTTCAATTTTTCTATTTGGTTGAGTGATTGAAGAAATTGTGACTCTGAATATCATGTCCTTGGATTAGATTAGATGGCCTTAGATTGCATGTGTTACTTTTATTGTAGAATTTAATCTTTAATACATCTATGTTCAAAATTTTAGTTTGGGCATCACTCTTTGGTTTATTTTGTCTCCATCGCCTCAATGGACCTGTTGCCGCCTCCAATTACTTGTATACATATCTTAACTGAACTATTGTAAGGAAATTCAGCTATAGGTAGAATAATATCCTAATTAGACGGATGTTCTCTAACCAAGTATCTGATAATTCGCTTTGCATGACCATCTTGGTGGTCAATTAAAAATATATTAATTTTATTTATGTTGCCATATTTTACTATTTTAATATACTTGTAATGATAAAATTAAAAGTTCTCTCTTAGTATTAACATATCATGTTTCTCTAAATCTATAAGGAAAGCATGATCTTAATACGGAAAATGAAAATAAAATAAAATATTTAAAATTTCAGAACCTTTAAAAATGCTACTTAAGTTCCAAGTTGCTTCATTCTCATCTAAATATGCAATGTTAATATTTGAGTTTTAGATGATTGTTTTCCTTCCCATGCCAATGCGGTATATAACTCCATTTGTCCTCATTAAAACCGAGGTATGAAGTTTAAGTTTATGAAAATTAAAGACGTCGAAATTTGACCCACTTTAGTCTGAATTTCAAGATTAGATTGATGATATTCATGCAGACCGATGGTGCTAGCATTATGTCAAGTCTGGTGTACTCTGCGAAGACAGCTTATCATTTAGTTATCGAACACTCCGCCTCTCCAATGCACCGTAATGTTGCTGATGCAAGGATTTTAGAGTGTCAAGAATATTGGAATAGTCTTTGGTCTTTCAAGGTACCTAACCGGGTTCTTCATTTTGCATGGAAGATGTCGACGAATTCTCTCCCCACACCGGAAAATTTGAGAACGAGTACCTTGGCTATTTGTTCGGGCTGTCGGGTAAGTACCTCAACTAATAATAACACATCTCATCTGTTTTATGATTGTGAGTTTGCCAGGAGGGTTTGGACGACTACTGGGCTACTACAGATCATTCAACAATAGGGGAGTATTTCTCGGGGTGAACTTCGCTTCAGAAATACTGTTAAACAAAATGATATCTTGGTGGTTGAACTCTTCATAATGATGTGCGACTCGATTTGGTTTCAACGCAACCAAGCTATGATCCAAGGAACTCATCGGCGTGCGGAGGAAGTGGCGGTGGCAACGGTGAATAACCTGCACTCTTTTCAGTCAGCTCAGTCCATGACAGACAAGCATTCACCAGCTCTACTTCTGAGTCATTTACAACGGCCACTAGATCACATTTCTCGAGTTCACTTTGATACTGGCGTCACGCAAGATGCAGCTACAGAAGGCGTGATAGTTTGGAGCGCGAATGAGAACTTTTTAAAAGTTGTTTCAAGGCGTTACCTTGACATTCATGACCCGGTCCTTGCTGAAATTTTGGCACTTGAGAAAGCAATTTTATTAGCAAATGAACTCGATTTGAGCAATGTGGGCATTTTTGGTGATGCACTTATGGTTCTAAATATGGTTAACAATCATATTGCTCCTTTTTTGGATTGTCATGAACAAGTTCGTCGCATTTAGGATTTGGTCATTGCTTCTCCTCTTTCGAGTTTGTTTTGGGTTTCTAGAAATCAAAATTATGTTGCTCATACTCTTGCTAGTTTTGGTAAGTCGAGTGTTTTGGTATTTAATTCCTGGACATCTCCTCCTACATTTATGTTAAATGATTCTGGGCATTTTCCAGAACTCTGAAAAGTAATATTATCTTTTTTCAAAAAAGATTGATGATATATTTGCATTGTCAAAAATGCCACCGTGTATGCAAATTTTATGAAGTGACAAAATCCTAAAATTCAAAGGTAGGGTCTGTGCATAATTTCTTGCTTAAACGAAAGTTCATATGAGCAAATACACAAGTAGGCTTTCACATCTTGATATCATATTATGACCTCATGATTCAGAAAATGGCAAAATAATTAGGCACAATTCTTTATGTCAGTTTTGTTTTTCTTAATGAAGGAGGAATTAAACTTCTCTTCTCAATATTCATTTAACTTCTCGAATTTAATTATTTTTGAATTGAAAGTTGTTATTAGCTCCTCGTTAATTTTGTACAAGTACCACCATAAGTATTATATGAAATGTAATTTCTATCATTCATATTAACTTTTCAAAATTTAAAATCGTCATGAAGCGAGTGTTAGGGAATCCAATCCAATAATTTTCACATTTATATATTATTTTATCTCCATTATGTGCATAAGTACAATAAAGTTCACTAAATTTTTTGTTTTACGAGCGTGACCATATTATCTAAATCGAGAGAGGGATTTTATTAGAATTCATATTTAACATAATTCGAAATTATAATACTAATTTGGCAAATTTGTTTGGGGAGACTTATTTGGCCAAAATTGGTTTTAACGGTACTAATAGGTAAAGAAAATATCATGTTACATACTAATAATTAGTTTTAATACGTAACTGAAAATATTAATGTTCAAATATTTTTTAAAGTTAACTGAGCAGAGTTTAAGTACATGTATAAAAGGCTCTTTCGATTCATAAATGATAAAACGCAGATTTTGTTGAGTTGTCTGTGAGGGATCAATCAGCAAAAGTTTTCAGCTTTTAAAAAACCAGGTAGACCAGCACTTCCAATTACGCTGCAACTTTATTGCCTGAAAAATAGGAAAGTGCTGAAATCTGGATAAACTGAAGCAGCCATTGTTAACCAAGTGCTCCTCCATGGAAGCAGCTGGAATCGCCACCAATTTGGAAGGAATCACTGATCATGAAGTTGTAGTAATGATCCCAAATCCCCAAGAAACTCCAATATCCAACACAGTGGCTGCTGGAGCCTCGTATTCTGATGCCAGAAACGTCGAGCCTGAAAATAGTATCAGAAGAAGAGTTCTAGCAACTTCCAGAAGCCCCAAGCCTAAATCAAGGCTCGTGGAGCCGCCGCTGTCCTCGAAGGCGAAGCCTTCAAGGAGAATGGTGCCACCGGCTGGCGCAGATAATCTCAGGGCTGGGTCCATCACTGCAAAAACACCGTTAATGTCGTCGCGCAATGGTGAAAATGAGGATGGCAATGATGATGAGGTCTACAAGCCTGGATGGGCAAATCAGGTTCATGAAAAGGAAATGCATGGAAGAAAATTGAAATTTATTATCTTTATTGAGTGGATTGCATTTCTTGTCATTCTAGGGTTCTTGGTTGTTAGTTTGATTGTTGAAAGATTTCAAAGAATTTATGTTTCTGGGTTGCATATATGGAGGTGGTGTGTGTTGGTATTGGCAGTACTCTGTGGCCATTTGATCACTGAATGGCTTACAAGTATTCTTGTTTTTTTCATAGAAAGAAACTATGTGAAAAGTAAGGTTCTTTATTTTATATATAGTTTGAGGAAAAGTTTCCAGGTTTGTCTTTGGTTAGGATTGATTCTATTGGCTTGGACATTGTTGATTAATCGCGGGGTGAAGAGGTCTAGTGAAACAATGAGGAATCTAGATTATCTTACCCGAGGCATTGTGTCTAGTCTTCTAGGAGCGATGTTGTGGATGTTGAAGACTCTGTTTGTGAAACTATTAGCCTCATCTTACCATGTTAGGACATACTTTGATAAGATTCAGGATTCAGTTTTTCACCAGCATGTTCTCGAGACGCTTTCAGGCCCTGCAATTGCCAAAAGAACTGCTAGAAGCGAGGGATTATTGCGTAGTGGTCAATTGAACTTCAGATATTCGATGAAAGGGAAACAGAAGGGAAAGGGAGACGTGGTTGATGTGGAGAAACTTCACAGGCTGAAGAAAGAGATGATATCTTCTTGGACAATGGTGGGACTTGTTAATGTGATTAGCACTTCAGGATTGTCGACTATTTCTGATAAAATTGATAGGACTGCTGAAGATGATGATGTCTGGCAAAAAGAGATTACAAGCGAGTACGAGGCAAAGGATGTTGCTAAGTCCATATTTAAGAGCGTGGCGAAAGCTGGCAAGGAGTAAGCCTCTAACTCCGTCTAGTTTAATTTTTATTCCTTTTGAGTTCAGAATTCTAATTGTTCAATTTCTATATACGATGTTGCCTAGGTTCATTGATGAAGAGGATCTTTTGTGTTATTTTCCTGTCGATGAAGTTGATGATGTGCTTATGCAGTTTCCAGGAGCTGCAGAAAGTGGTGCAATTGAGAAATCATCTTTTAAGAATTGGGTGGTAAGATCTTTACTTTTTAACCTTAACTTGCATTAGATTTCTGTCTCATACATTCTTTGTCTGCTTAATGAAAATGTACTTTGCACTGAACTCTAAACTCATTAGCTTTAGCCTGCTAATTCTATCATTTTGCAACTGTTGGAATAAGAAAGGGTTTTTCTGTTATCTATTTCAAAATGCTAAAACAATTAGTCTAAGTTTGAGATATGCTGTTTGATATAATGTGTCAGAGCAATTGGCAAATGTTGGCTTTGATGAAGAAATAGTTTTGATGTGTTCATGAAAATTCTTAAACAATTAGTACAAGTTTGAAAATTGTTGTTTGAGCTAGTTTGATCAAGTTGACTCTGTGTCAGATTAAAGCGTATAATGAAAGGAAGTACTTAGCGCATTCCCTAAATGACGCGAAAACAGCAATAGAAGAGCTTAATAAGGTTGCTTCAGGAATCGCGGTAGTAATCATCATTGTAGTCTGGTTGCTTATGATGGGATTAGCTACAACCAAAATTCTACTTCTCATCACATCTCAAATTCTTCTCTTTGCCTTTATGTTTGGCAACTTTGCCAAGACTGTGTTTGAAGCTATGATGTTTGTATTCGTGACTCATCCGTTCGATGTTGGGGATAGATGTGTTGTTGATGGAGTGAAGGTGATTGGCTATCCCTTAACTCAATATTTTCCAAGAATAATTCATGATTTGTTTTATGCCTTTTAGTCTAATGGAAATGTTTAAATCTCCCTCCACAGATGGATGTTGAAGAGATGAACATCATGACAACTATCTTCTTGACAGTTGACAACCAGATTGTGTACTATCCAAACAGTGTCCTCTCTACCAAACCGATCTACAATTATGCGCGAAGTCCACCACTTTGCGATTCTATCAATTTCTGTGTTGATTTCTCGACATCAGTTAAAAGCATAGCCGCTCTAAAGGATAGGATTAAGAGGTAATTCTGTATTAACAATGACAAGTGTTTGCTGCTAAGTATACCTTGTTATGATCACTTAGAAAGTATTGTCTTGTTCATTTTTCAGGTTCTTGGAGGGAAGCCCTCATAAATGGCAGGCTAAACACACTTTTCTGATCAATGAAATCGAAGAGATGAACAAGCTGAATATTTGCCTTACTGTCACGCACGTCACGAACTCAGCTTACAGAATGGCGAATCGATCAGACCTGGTGATGCAGCTGAAAATATTCTTGGAGGATGTTGGCATCAAGTATCACCTTCTCCCTCAAGAAGTGCAAGTTAGGTATCTTGGCTAAGCCCATGCTCTAGCTACTATGTGTAAATGTAATCATAATACATTCTCTGTAACATAGTGTAAACTGTAAATTCTCTGCACTAACCTAACCAGTTAAGCTTGTAACTTTAGAGTAACAAAGATCCCACACAATCTTTAGCTTGAATTCTCTGCACAATTGTCAGATTCTCAATAGGAAATGGGCTTGGAGGATAGAGACACATCAAGCACATATTGGGGAACAAAATCAAAGTGGCACTCATTAGCAGCATTAGCATGAGAAGCTACCCCTTCCCATTTGAGCAACCTTCACACTTCACATGGCTGCACTCCAACTTTGAAGGACCATCATTATTTTTATTGTTTTCATATTAACTCTCATAACTCTCATTATTATTATCATCTCATAAGTTGCATATCAGCAATTTTCATTAACGTTTAACTCGAAACTTTTCATTATCTTTTAACATATTTCAATTCAGCTTAATAACTTATTCTCTCACAATTTAACAACTTTCATTGTTCTTCAATTCAATTTAACCGTTTATATTTTAATTCAACGTATTTTAATTTAGCCCACTTCAATTTCGACTGAACCGGTGGAGATGACCTCATTACCATAATTTTGTCACAATCCCTTTCAAGAAGAAAATATCATTGGTCCATTCCAAGGAAATGAGCTTTTTACAGAGATTCAATATCTTGAACCTTCTTTTACTTTATTGGCAATTGGCACATCAACTAAAGTCTAAAGTGAATTAATCGCCACTAAATGACCCTACGGCTCCAATAATAGGCTTACTGTATGATAATTGATAGTACCTTTTTGGTACGTAAAACCCAATAATCAAGAATCACCAGCAAAGCAGAGATAGACCTGGAATTCACCATGCACAAGATGATCGTCCATAATCCATAAATGCATGGGGTCGGGTTTTCATTTCTTCTTCCTTTTGTTTTATTTCTTCTTCTGATAAGATATCACTTGTCGTTTTTAATGGATTGGTAGCTTCCCCCTCGTTTTATTGCTTTGGGAAGTGATTCCCCAGTGCATGTATGATCAGCGGCTTTCTCAAACATATGCATCAAACATTTTTACAATAAATATAAGTTTCAAAAACAGTTTTTCAGGTTCCTATACAAATCCACCTGAAACCCGCCCAGATCCACCGAAACCTATCTAAATAAAATGTTTTTTGGTTGATTTATTTTGATTAAAAATGCGACTTTGAAAACAAATATAGTTGTCTGAGTTGTTAACTCAAAATATTAGTTCATTTATGCTTATTATTCCATATTCTCATTTTCTCTCTAATAACTACGTACAAATGTAACTAAATCATATAAATCCGCCTAAACAGATTCATCTCCGGTTAGTCCTCTCCTCCGTCTCAATCTATTTTACATACTTTAACTTTTACAATATTCATCATCGAATTTTGATCATATATTTGAATATGTATATATATATATATATATATATATATATATATATAATCATCAATATAGTTCACGATATTCAAATATAAAATTTTTATCTTCTTATAATATACATAATAAAAGATAGAGTGGTGATACATGCAGGTCCATTTTTACTAATGCAGGTCCAAAATATAATATTTTGGATGCACTAGCACAATTCAGGACCACATATTGTGTTTTTCGGACCTGCATTAATAAACATGGATCTGCATGTATAATTTCTCAAAAGATATTAATTGTTAAAGTCGTGTGTTGAAAAGTGTGAAAAATATTTCCTGAAAATATATTGGGACAGAGCAGTACGAACCATGCCTTGCTAGTGCTAGCTATATGTCATGAAGGTTAACTATGGGCAAAGGTAGACAAGTCAATTCACAAGTCAGCTGACACTGTACTAGCTAAGATCAACAAGCAGTTGCTCAGTTGGGATTTCCAGCCATAATTGTCATCAAAAGATTAGCTATAGATAGGGAATCTGTTAGTTAGTTAGTTATCAGTTTGTTAGATTGATCATGAGATTTCTCTTTCCCTTTTTTCTCTCTTTCTCCTTATTCTCTCTCCTCTCCTTGTAACTGAACTGTGTTCTTCATATCAATACAAATTACTGGTCTAATCTTGGACCGAGTTACTGTTCCTGACAGTTTGGTATCATAGCGGTCGAATCTCCGACAAGATATGGCCGCCAAAAATTGCGAAGTTCGAGAACAAATGGAGCAGTACGAGCGGAATTACGCCGAGTGATATGGTTCTGGATTTCCGGTGTGGATTGGACTTCCAGCAAGGTGATGATCTTCTTCTCGTTCCTGCACAAAGGGCAACGTGAGCTCAGGCGGGCGGCGTTCGGCCGTCGCTAGCTCTAATGCCCAATTAACATTTGGGTGTTTTTACAGAGAGGAAATCTAAGTAACAGGACGAGAGAATCTGAGGAAAGAGAGAGGAAGCTATCCTTCCTTTATACCTGTTGGGAGCCTCATCCGGTGTGAGCGTCTCCATGAATTCTGTTGTGTTCCTCCATGCGTGCTGCACGTGTTGAGCACGGTGTCTCATGTGTGGGTACTATGTGTGAGCTGTCAAGCAAGGTGGGGGTCCTCATCTCGTGTGGTATGCTTGACCTTGTATATGGCCCATACCCTATCAAGTCCCCCCTAGTCCTGTCCATGGCTCTCATGGTGCAGGACTATTGCTGTGTTGTTCATGGGTGTCGGTTTGATGTGGTAAGCGGCTATGGCCTTGTGGAACTCGTGATGAAGCTTTTGCACATGTTGACGTGCTTCATCTTGAGAACAATTTCCTTTGCTTCCTTTTTGCTTCAGCATGTACAAATATCTAGTCATGCTGAAATCTTCCGTCTTGGCGACGTTCTTGAATCTTCTCTTGTTGATCCCTTTTGCATTTATTATTTTGTTTGGCGGGATTTTAAGAAAATCCGCGCCTGTTCTTCTTGGGAATGTCAGTGATACGTCTTTTCATCAATTTCTCATTGATGGGACGCGTCTTTTCAATCTGAGAAAGGCATAAATTACCTTGCCTATTTATACAATCTCTTCTTTTTCAATCTTCTTCGTTTTCCTTCGTCTTTTCTGCTCTTTTTTCCTTACTTGTCCCTTTCAATCATGAAACCGGCCATTGAAACTCTGTTCTGCTCTATTTCTGCGGAGGAGTTATCTATGTTTCGACGCCTTTGCGAGGTGGTTGCTTCTGCTCAGGTCACTGAGCGAAACCCGGCCGAAGCAGACCCTATAGATGTTGATTTATCGGGTATTTTAACCTTGCCTGCTGCCAATGTCTCTGCTGATCAGGTTCCAGAGGATGAATGCGTGGTTTATCTGGAGTGGTTTGATAGCTGTGGGTTGCGTTTTCCCCTTTCGCCTTTCTTCCAATCAGTTTTAGGGTTTTTTGAACTAGATGTGTCCTTGTTGACCCCTAACTCTATTCGCAATCTGGTGGGTTTTGAGGTGCTTTGTCGAATTCATCGCCTAGATCCAACTCCTCAGCTGTTTAAGGCCTTTTTCCATCCATGCAAGGAGCCGCCGAGTTGGAACTTTCTGAAGAGCTGGGAGGGGATAAAAGTGGTGACAGATCTGCCTACCCGAGTTGAATGGGCCCGGAAGTTTGTCTTTGTGAAGAGGTCTCTGGTATTCGGTGATAGCCCAGCTACATTTCCCCTGGTCCTGTTCGCAGCTGCACCAAGTTCCCTGACGATGGAGAGATGATTCAGCTTCGAGCTGCCTTTGATATGTTAAGTGCCAACCCTGCACCTTTCCATCTGCTCTCTTATGAGTCTAACCTTCAAGGGTCAGGGATGTCGTATCTTTCCATGGGTTGTGTGTGCGTGGCGAGGCCTTCTGTTGTGGGTAAGTGTTTCAGATTGTCTCTCATTTTGTTGTTTTTCCATGTTGTTTTGGGATTTTTTATTTATTTCTAGTTTTCTTGGTTTGAAGTTGCTTCTCCTGTGGTTGAACCTGTTACTGTGGTGAGGTCTTCCCGTAGGCCACCTCGTTTGAGTCGAGATTCTGTGAAAGGATCTAGGGGTTCTACTGCCAAAGGTGGCAGCGAGGTGATTGATTTGACTGCAGATGGTTCCTCTAAGGGGAAAAAACGACAGTTGTCTCCTCCTGACCATGGTGATGGTGATGCCGAAGGCTCACGCCTTAAGGTGGAGAAGATATTTGATGCTATGGCGAAACGTCTTGCACCTCCCGAGGAGACTAAGGCCGCTCAGAAGTCTATCCCTGCTTCAGTTGGGAGCTCGCTGCCTGCATCTGATCTACCGGGTTGTTCTCTTGATGAACTGTGTCGCCTCTTGTTGCAGTCGATCCCGCAACCCTACATGGAGTCTTGGCTAGCTAACCCGCTCACTAACCTGTCTGGGGTGAGCAATCTGGGAGATAGGCTGACAGCCTCAACTGTGGAGGTATTTTTATTTACCATTTATTTGTTTTTGATGAGTATGTTCTTCTGGATTAGACTCATATTGTTATTATGCGTAGGGCTTGTGTGTGGCTTCTGCTGTCCAATCTTGGGAGAGGCAACTTGGTGGAGATTTTGGCAAGGCCAAAGAGCTGTTGGATCAGGCTAACGCTAGCATCGTTAGGATTAACGAGCTAGGTGCCGAGAAGGATCTTGCTTTGGCTCAACTCCAATCTGACAAGGAGAGTCTTCTTGAATCCAAGTTGGCTCTTATTGAGGAAGTTGGTCGGCTCTCTGATAAGAACAAAGAGATAGTGGACAAGCTGAGCATGGCGATGATGGCCAACCAAGATTTGGCGGACAAGATCAAGGCCCTTAGTGCAGATTTGGAGCAGCGTGATGCTGTCATTGGAGAGCACCTCAGGATAAGGACCTGGCTTAGGGATGAAGGCTTCAGTCGGATCCGGGCCAGTGTGGATCAGAGTCCTGTGGCTAAGCGTCTTCTTGATGAAGCTCTGACTCAGGCTGATAACATCATGGCCACTGTGTCAGATGATGCAGAGATGAAGCTTCAGCTTGGGCGTGTGCATGCTCCTTTCCAACAGTATGACTTCCATGAGTAGTTCTCCACCCTTGGCCCTGAACTGGTTTTTGAGGAGTTGATGATGTGGCAACCAAGTCTGTCAGTTCCACCTGCCCCTGCTAATCAGTGAAGATTTTTACTTTTTGATGAGCTTGTATGCTCTTTCCTTATGACGCTTGTGCCATCTTTTCATTCCCTTTGAATATTTGTATACAAGCGTTTATTACTTGTCTGTTTTTCTTGCTTTGACAAGCTTTTATTTGTTGCAAATTTATGGGCATGATGGACGTCTCCATCATGTAGCCCTTTGCACCATGTAATAAGTTGAATTCAGTCTTCGACTTGTTTTTTATGGTTAAGGCGTCATAGCCCATTTTTTAGATGCAAGTTTCTTTTCTGAAATTGTTTGCATTTATTTTGGGTTCTTTTGTTTTTTGAACTCCATTTTCTTGCACTTCTATTTCAAGCAATATTGGCTCTTGTTGTCACTGCATTTTTATAAAAAAGATAGCAAGTAGAAATGACCTCTACCAGTTGACTGGTTCGTGTCAGTGCATAATTTAAAGAAAAAATGAGAAAAGAGACATCTACCAGATGACTGGTTCGTGCCTTGATGAGATATACTGAAAAATACTTCTCATTGCATTCATCTTGTAAGTTCTGGGACTACAAAGGCCACTCTCAAGATAATCTTGCAAACCTTATCAGGCTGCCTGACCTCTGTTGGGGGTTTTTTTCATTTCATGAGGCTTCCCTCAAGATCATCTTGCAAACTCTAATGAGTTGCCTGACCTCTGTTGGGATCCTCCACTGTATCAAAAAAAAAAACAAGGGAGAAAATCACAAGTAAGGCGAGGAGACGAGATCCATGTTGCGCCTTACATGTAATACTTGCGGAGGTTGTTCATGTGCCAGGTTCTTGGGACTGGTCTCCCATCCATGTGCTCCAGCTTGTATGCTCCTTTTCCCAGCGCCTCAACGACATGGTAGGGGCCTTCCCAGTTGGCATCCAACTTGAGTTGTCCTTCCACTCTTGATGCTTCATTCTTTCTCAAGACCAAATCACCAGCCTTCAGGTTGCGAGGTCGCATCTTGTTGTTGTATCTTTTCTCCATCCAGGACTTGTAGGTTGCCTCTTTGAGCGATGCTTTCTCTCGCTCATACTCTAACTCCTCCAGGTTCTGCCTCAACCCTTCATCGTTTCTTGCAGCTGGCAGAGGATCTTCCACTCGCAGGGTAGGTACAAGCATCACAGGTGGTATGATGGCTTCAGTGCCAAAACACAGTCTGTAGGGGGACTCTCCTGTGCTGGTTCTAGGAGTCACCCTGTATGACCACAACACGTTGTGAAGCTCCTCTGTCCATGCTCCCTTGTGCTGCTCGAGTTTCTTCTTGAGTCCTTGCACGATGGTTCAGTTTGTGACTTCCACCTGCCCATTGGCTTGTGGGTGAGCCACTGATGTAAACTTCTGCTTTATGCCCATGTTGCTGCACCAGTCCTTGAACACTTCTCCTTCGAATTGAGTGCCATTGTCACTGACCAGTACTTGTGGGATCCCGAAGCGGCAGACCACATTCTTCCACACAAAGCTCGTCATTCTTCGCCCTGTTATGGTCACCAGTGCCTCGGCTTCGACCCATTTGGTGAAATAATCAACTGCCACGAAGAGGAAACGACGTTTTCCTGTTGCAGCTGGGAAAGGGCCAACAATATCAATTCCCCACATTGCAAAGGGCCACAGAGAGTGTATGGGCGTCAGCTTCTCACTCTGCAGCCTTGGTACGTTTGCATGTGTTTGACATTTCTTGCAGCTCTTGGTCATCTGGTTGATATCTTCCTTCATGCGAGGCCAATAGTAACCCGCTCTGGTGATCCGCAATGCGAGTGCTTTGCCGACTTGATAGCTTCCGCAACATCCTGCATGCACCTCTCGAACCACTCGCATTGCTTCTGACTGGATGAGACATCTCAACCAAGGTTCTAGAAAACCCCGTCTGTACAGAACTCCATCTTTCAGCGCATAGTTAGGAGCGTTGAGTTTCAGCTTTCTGGCTTTCTTACTGCATTCGGGGACCACTCCGTTGGCAAGGAAATCCATCATTGGTTTCATCCAGCTTGTTCCTTCAACAACATCGACAACTCCCACCGTCTTGTTGTCAGTTGATCTGTGTGTGAGGGTTTCCACCATCACTGCCTTGTTCAAGTGTGCCCCCGTTGAGGATGCTAACTTTCTCAAGGCGTCAACTCTTGTGTTTTTTTGACCTTGGTATGTTGATGATGTCGAATTCCTCGAATTCCGACGCCAACAATCTCACCTTGTCCCTGTACTTCATCATGCCAGGGTCCTTATCTAGGTAAGCTCCTTCATATTGTTTCGCCACAAGCATTGAGTCGCTATGTGCCATCAACTTCCTCGCTCCAAGCTTCTTTGCTATCTCCATTCCCGCAATCAGGGCCTCGTACTCAGCTTCATTGTTTGATGCGGGGAATTCAAATCGCAATGCATAAGTGACTTCAACTCCACTTGGGTCGGTCAGAACCAAACCCGCACCTTCTACACCAGATGCTCCATCTTCATGTAGCTGCCACTCGTCACTTGGAGCTCGCTTCCTCTTTTCTCCAGCTGCGCTGGTTTCGGGTGAGGGTGTTGCTTTCTTCACTTCTGGGGGCATTTATGCTAGGAAATCAGCGACAACTTGACCCTTGACGGCCTTTCTTGGTGAGTATTCGATGGAGTGTTCGCCAAGTTCCACCGCTCATTTAGCCAACCGGCCTGATGCTTCTGGTCTGGTGAGGATGGCTTTCATGGGGTGGTTGGTTAGCACCACCACAAGATGCGCCTGGAAGTAGTGTCTGAGCCGTCGAGCTGCATGCACCACAACCAGGGCCAGCTTTTCTTCTCCCGTGTACCTTGTTTCTGCTCCCTGCAAAGCTCTACTTACAAAGTATATGGGTTTCTGTACCTTACTTTCTTCTCGTACCAGGGCTGCACTGACGGTCTTCACTCCGGCCGACACGTACAGGTAGAGGGTTTCACCCTGTTGAGGTGATGTCAACAAGGGCAAACTATGCAGGTGCTTCTTCAAGTCATTGAAAGCTTCATCTTGTTCAAGTCCCCAGCTGACATCTCCTTTCTTGTTGACACTGTTCTTCAGCGCCTTGAAGAAAGGGAGTGCGTGTTCAGCTACTCTCGATAGGAAACGGTTCAATGCCGCCAACTTGCCGTTCAGACTTTGCACTTCCTTCACTGTCCTTGGTGGTTTCATGTCCAGCACCGCTTTGACCTTGTCTGGATTTGCTCGTACCCCTTCGTTTGTGACCATGTGACTCAAGAATCGACCTTCTTGGACCCCATACTGGCACTTGAGAGGGTTGAGTTTTAAACCTGTACTTCGAAAACGCTCCAGGGTTTCCTTCACGTCTTCAGTCAGCGTGTTGAAGTCCCTGCTCTTGATCACCATGTCGTCGACGTAGACCTCCAAGTTGCGTCCTATCTGCTCCTTGAATATTTTGTCGACCACACGTTGGTATGTTGCTCCGGCATTCCTGAGTCCGAACGGTATCATCCGGTATCCAAATTCTCCTCTCTCCGTAATAAAGGCTGTCTTCTCCACATCCTCCTTCTTCATGGGGATTTGGTGATAACCTTTATACGCATCAAGGAAACACTTCATCTTGTACCCTGCCAATGCATCCACCTTCTGATCAATCATTGGCAGTGGGTAACAATCTTTAGGACATGCCTTGTTGAGGCTGGTATAGTCAATACATATCCTCCATGATCTGTTTGGTTTTTTAACCAAGACGGGGTTGGCTAGCCAGGTGGGGTACTTCACCTCGACCAGAATACCCGAATTGATCAACTCGTCCACTTCCTTGTTGACTGCCTCGTTCCTGTCCTTGCAGAGTGCTCGCTTCTTCTGGACGACAGCCTTGTAGTCTGGTGAGATCTTGAGGGCGTGGCACCCAATCTCCTCTGACACCCCTGTCATGTCGCTGGACTCCCATGCGAACACGTCTGCGTAATCCCTTAGTACTGCAGCTAATCTCTTTTTCACGTCTTCCGGTAGAGACACTCCAACCTGTACGACCTGGTTCCCCTTGCGCCCCAGTTCGATAGGTGCAGTCTCGCCTACCGGGTCTTCTTCCGTGCGTAGTGCTGCGGTCATCACCATGGCCACAGCACGTCGGCGGTAACCTGGACCTGCTTCTTCACTCGTGCCATCCACATTTCTCTTCTTGTTACTAAGAGCAATGCGGTGACACTCCCTTGCTTTCTGCTAGTCTCCTTTAACCGTAGCGATGCCTGCCTTGGTTGGAAACTTGAGTAACAGGTGCAAGGTCGACACTATCCCCTTCATGAGCGCTAGTGCAGGACGCCCAAGTATCATGTTGTAGGGACTGCTGGCTTTCACCACAATGAACTCCACCTCGATGGTTTTGCTATATGGGTGTTCACCAACAGTTATGGGGATGTAAATTGTACCTTCTGGCCATACCTCCCTGTCCGCGAAGTCCACGAGCGGGATGGCAGTAGGCTTCAGCTTCTTCTTCATGTCCTCGCCCAGTTGCGTGAAACAGTGCTAGTACATCACCTCGATTGAGCTGCCCCCATCCACATTCACCTTGTGAATGAGCTTGTCTGCAATCTGGATTTGGATTACCACCGCATCACCTCCAGCAGGATGATCTGGGATTGGGTCCTTTGAGCTGAACGTGATGACTTCATCTTCCGCCAACTTCCTTTCTCTCGGTGTTGGTTCTGGCATCTTCCTACACCGAGCCTTCCTCTGGGATTCTGTCTTGCCACCTGCACTTCCACCTATGATGGTGTAAATGTTGGTTATGGCTGACTTCCTTCTGCTGTCATCTGAGGTGTCTTCCCGGTCTGCACTCAGGGGCTTCTCATAATGCTCGTCCTCATCTTCCGAATACCTCGTGCCACCTCCTTCCCCTTGAAGCTGGGACGAGAGGGTTCTGGAGTCCGAGCTCTTCTTCTTGTATCCCTTCGAAAATCTGTCCATCCAGATGCTTCGGTCGACCAGGTGGCCTGTTGTGGGCTCTGGCCTCCTTGGCGAGGTGGGCGAGTTGTCCGGATCTCACACACTTCTCAATTGCAGCACGCAAGTGGTAGCAATCGTTGGTGTCGTGTCCATGGTCGTTGTGGTATTCGCAGTAATACGCCTTGTTCCTCATGTTGGCTGGCTTCTTCATCCTGCTCGGGGCATCCAACAGGTTCTTGCCAGCTACCAGGCTGAGGATCTCACGTGGTGATTGTGTCAACGGGGTAAAGGAGGTGTCCTTCAACTTGTTGACCTTCTCACCTCCATCCTTTTTTGACGGTTGCATGTTGGAACCAGTGTTCTTCTTATTCTTGTTGCGTGCGACATAACCGCCATCATCCCCTTCCAGGTTCATCTCATCAACACGTGAAAAGCTTTCAATGCGTTCCATCAACTCCTCCAGGGTCTTCACCTTGCGGAGATAGCACTCCTGCTTCATCTCCTTGTGAATCAACCCCTTCACAAAAGAGTCGATCATCAGCTTCTCGGTGAGGTTCTTCACCTGGTTGGCCAGGCTCGAGGCCCGTTCCCAATACTCGAACAAACTTTCTCCTCTCTTCTGGCGGATCGACATGATGTCGGTGCATTCCTTAGTGAATTGCTTCCTCTGCATGAACCTGCGCAGGAATTTCTCCTCCAACATCTTGAAGCTGGCGATGCTGCCATCTGGTATAGCCTTGAACCACAGACGCGCTGCTCCAGTGAGGGTGGTAGCAAATGCCTTGCACCAGATCGCCTGCGGGATGGCGTACGTCGACATGTTGGTGATGAACGTGTGCATGTGGTCCTCAGGATCGACAGCACCGCTATACGTGCCCAGGTTCTGGGGGATCTTGGTCTTGGGATCGGCCACAGCGAGCCGGATCTTCTTCACCCATGATGACCCTTTCTCGATCTCCGGGAGGTGATTTCATAATCTCCACGCCTCCTGTCATCTACGTGAACTTCTCCGGTGTTGGAATACACATAGCCCGATTTCCAGTCGTGGAGATCTGGATCTTGGCCTCTCCCTCCGTGCTGACAGGATCCGCGCCCATCCGATTTGGCTGCGTCGTTGTTGCTGTCTTTCTTCTGGGTTTGCTTCTTCGCCGGGAGGTGCGACGCCGCTTCTTGCTCCTCGCCGTCGAAATTCAGCTTTGTCGGCGCGATCTTCTGGCCGAGCTGTCGGGCTTTTTCCTTTTCTTCCAGGGATTTCAATTTTGACAGCATCTTCTCCTGGGATGCTAAGAACGGAGCCATCATGACCTGAAACATCTCCGGAGTCATGGGCTCTTGATCGGTGTGCAGCACGGGTGGGTTTGCCGGCGGCGTGACATCAAGGATGGTCCCCTCTAAAATTGGGGTCTGCTCCATCTAACTTCAATTAGTGAATTGAGCTGCGTGAGCGAGATAGATCAACGCTCCCCATAGACGGCGCCAATGATATGGTTCTGGATTTCCGGTGTGGAATGGACTTCCAGCAAGGTGATGACCTTCTTCTCGTTCCTGCACAAAGAGCAACGTGAGCTCAGGCGGGCGGCGTTCGGCCGTCGCCCGCTCCGACGCCCAAGTAAGATTTGGGTGTTTTTAGAGAGAGGAAATCTAAGTAACAGGACGAGAGAATCTGAGGAAAGAGAGAGGAAACTCTCCTTCCTTTATACCTGTTGGGAGCCGCATCCGGTGTGAGCGTCTCCATGGATTCTGTTGTGTTCCTCCATGCGTGCTGCACGTGTTGAGCACGGGGTCTCATGTGTGGGTACTATGTGTGAGCTGTCAAGCAAGGTGGGGGTCCTCATCTCGTGTGGTATGCTTGACCTTGTCTGGGATTTATGGCCCATACCCTATCACCGAGCTTCTCCAGAATCTCAGCCGCAACGAGCAACTTTTGGCAGAGAAATTTTCCGCACTCAACTGTGAATGGGATGGCAAACTGTTGGAGATGCACGATCGGATTTCTGATTCCATCTCAGCTAAACTGGTCGAGCGTGATCAGCACTGGAAAACTGAGATCGCGAAGCAACATGAGGAAGCCTTATATGCAACAAATGAATTGGCCAGACAAATTGCCGGTCTGATGAGTAAGTGGAATGGACTGAAGTTGGGCTAAAATTCAGGCGAATTTGACCAGAGTTCTGGCGGAGTTCCAGCAAGAACACCTCCTCTGAATGCTATTCCCAAGCCTAAGGTATCACACATGACCTTTGCTAATGTTGATTCTCCACCAGTACATCAATTCAATAAATATTATGCTGCAAACACTGTCTATCATAGAATAGAGATGCCTGTGAATGAGAGACTTGAATCCCCAAAAGATATGGTGGAAAAGAAAATCAGTATACTAGATTTACAAAAAATTTCTGGTATAGGAATCAGGCCTAAGGATTGGATTAGGAAGTGTGATAAGTATTTGAACTTTAATCTAATCCCAGATAATATGATAGAATGAAAGTAATTGAGCTGTATTTGGAAGGAAAGGCTGAAATATGGTTTTTGAGTAAGAAGAATATGAACTGGTTTAATGAAGAGATTTTATGAGTCTGGAGGCAGGGATGTTGTGGAGGAGTTCAGTGAGTTGAGTCAGAAGGGAAATGTGAAAGAATATTTGGAGAAGTTTGAAGAACTTAAAACATTGATAGAAGGATTAGTATCTAAACTGTCTGAGTCATATCTTGTATCTAGTTTGTATCTAATTTCTCCCCACATTTATTACATAGGGAATTTTCTCTCCTATACTGAACTTCTTGGGGGGTGAGTCTCTTATAGTTACCTTGCATGTTCTTCTTCTGCTCATTATTATTTTCCTTCCAAGGTAATCTTACAGCCACTGGTCTATTGTAAAATTGGTTCCCCCCTATAGTAGGTTTATGTTTCTTTTGCAAGAATTCCCAATGATTCTCCTCTAACATAGCTATCTCAACAGCAACAACTACATCTCTAGGTTTTATTATCTTGACCATAGGATTTAACTCTTTGCTAATGTTGATTTTCCACCAGTACATCAATTCAATAAAGATTATGCTGCAAACACTGTCTATCATAGAGTAGAGATGCCTGTGAATGAAAGACTTGAATCCTGGAAAGATATGGTGGAAAAGAAAATCAGTAAACTAGATCTACAAAAATTTTCTGGTATAGGAATTAGGCCTAAGGATAGGATTAGGAAGTGTGATAAGTATTTCAACTTTAATCTAATCCCAGATAATGATAGAATGAAAGTAATTGAGCTGTATTTGGAGGGAAAGACTGAAATATGGTGTTTGAGAAAGAAGAATATGAACTGGTCTTGGTTGGAGTTTTGTGAAGCTTTAATGAATAGATTTTCTGAGTCTAGAGGCAGGGATGTTGTGGAGGAGTTCAGTAAGTTGAATCAGAAAGGAAATGCGAAAGAATATTTGGAGAAGTTTGAAGAACTTAATACATTGATAGAAGAATTAGATTCTAAACTGTCTGAGTCATATCTTGTATCTAGTTTGTATCTAACTTCTCCACACATTTATAACATAGGGAATTTTCTCTCCTATACTGAACTTCTTGGGGGGTGAGTCTCTTATAGTTACCTTGCATTTTCTTCTTCTGCTCATTATTATTTTCCTTCCAAGGTAATCTAGCAGCCACTAGTCTATTGTAAAATTGGTTCCCCCCATAGTAGGTTTATGTTTCTTTTGCAAGAATTCCCAATAATTCTCCTCTAACATAGCTATCTCAGCAGCAGCAGCTACATCTCTAGGTTTCATTATCTTGACCATAGGTTTTAACTCTTTGCTAAAGTTTATTCTCCACCAGTACATCAATTCAATAAAGACTATGCTGCAAACACTATCTATCATAGAGTAGAGATGCCTGTGTATGAGAGACTTGAATCCTGGAAAGATATGGTGGAAAAGAAAGTCAGTAAACTAGATCAACAAATTTTTTCTGGTATAGGAATCAGGCCTAAGGATTGGATTAGGAAGTGTGATAAGTATTTCAACTTTAATCTAATCCCAGATAATGATAGAATGAAAGTAATTGAGCTTTATTTGGAGGTAAAGACTGAAATATGGTTTTTAAGTAAGAAGAATAGGAACTGGTTTAATGAAGAGATATTCTGATCTGGAGGTAGGGATGTTGTGGAGGAATTCAGTAAGTTGAGTCAAAAGGGAAATGCGAAAGAATATTTGGAGAAGTTTGAAGAAATTAAAACATTGATAGAAGAATTAGATTCTAAACTGTCTGATTCATATCTTGTATATAGTTTGCATCTAATTTCTCCCCACATTTATAACATAGGGAATTTTCTCTCCTATACTGAACTTCTTGGGGGGTGAGTCTCTTATAGTTACCTTGCATTTTCTTCTTCTGCTCATTATTATTTTCCTTCCAAGGTAATCTAGCAGCCACTGGTCTATTATAAAATTGGTTCCCCCCTATAGTAGGTTTATTTTCTTTTGCAAGAATTCCCATTGATTCTCTTCTAACATAGCTATCTCAGCAGCAGCATCTACATCTCTAGGTTTCATTATCTTGACCATAGGTTTTAACTCTTTGCTAATGTTGATTCTCCACCAGTACATCAATTCAATAAAGATTATGCTGCAAACACTGTCTATTATAGAATAGAGATGCCTGTGAATGAGAGACTTGAATCCTGGAAAGATATGGTGGAAAAGAAAATCAGTAAACTAGAACTACAAAATTTTTCTGGTATAGGAATCAGGCCTATGGATTGGATTAGGAAGTGTGATAAGTATTTCAACTTTAATCTAATACCAGATAATGATAGAATGAAAGTAATTGAGCTGTATTTGGAGGGAAAGGCTGAAATATGGTGTTTGAGTAAGAAGAATATGAATTGGTCTTGGTTGGAGATTTGTGAAGCTTTAATGAAGAGATATTCTGAGTCTGGAGGCAGGGATGTTTTGGAGGAGTTCATTAAGTTGAGTCAGAAGGGAAATGTGAAAGAATATTTGGAGAAGTTTGAAGAACTTAAAACATTGATAGAAGGATTAGATTCTAAACTGTTTGAGTCATATCTTGTATCTAGTTTGTATCTAATTTCACCCCACATTTATAACATAGGGAATTTTCTCTCCTATACTGAACTTCTTGGTGGGTGAGTCTCTTATAGTTACCTTGCATGTTCTTCTTCTGCTCATTGTTATTTTCCTTCCAAGGTAATCTAGCAGCCACTGGTCTATTGTAAAATTGCTCCCCCCCATAGTAGGTTTATGTTTCTTTTCCAAGAATTCCCAATGATTCTCCTCTAACATAGCTATCTCAGCAGCAGCAGCTACATCTCTAGGTTTCATTATTTTGACCATAGGTTTTAACTCTTTGCTAATGTTGATTCTCCACCAGTACATCAATTCAATAAAGATTATTTTTCAAACACTGTCTATCATAGAGTAGAGATGCTTGTGTATGAGAGACTTGAATCCTGGAAAGATATGGTGGAAAAGAAAATCAGTAAACTAGATCTACAAAATTCTTCTGGTATAGGAATCGGGCCTAAGGATTGGATTAGGAAGTGTGATAAGTATTTCAACTTTGATCTAATCCCAGATAATGATAGAATGAAAGTAATTGAGCTGTATTTGGAGGGAAAGACTGAAATATGGTTTTTGAGTAAGAAGAATATGAATTGGTCTTGGTTGGAGTTTTTTGATGCTTTAATGAAGAGATTTTTTGAGGCTGGAGGCAGGGATGTTGTGGAGGAGTTCAGTAAGTTGAGTCCGAAGGGAAATGTGAAAGAATATTTGGAGAAGTTTGAAGAACTTAAAACATTGATAGAAGGATTAGACTCTAAACTGTCTGAGTCATATCTTGTATCTAGTTTGTATCTAATTTCTCCCCACATTTATAACATAGGAAATTTTCACTCCTATACTGAACTTCTTGGTGGGCGAGTCTCTTATAGTTACCTTGCATGTTCTTCTTCTGCTCATTGTTATTTTCCTTCCAATGTAATCTAGCAGCCACTGGTCTGTTGTAAAATTGGTTCCCCCCTATAGTAGGTTTATGTTTCTTTTGCAAGAATTCCCAATAATTCTCCTCTAACATAGCTATCTCAGCAGCAGCAGCTACATCTCTAGGTTTCATTATCTTGACCATAGGTTTTAACTCTTTGCTAAAGTTGATTCTCCACCAGTACATCAATTCAATAAAGACTATGCTGCAAACACTATCTATCATAGAGTAGAGATGCCTGTGTATGAGAGACTTGAATCCTGGAAAGATATGGTGGAAAAGAAAGTCAGTAAACTAGATCTACAAAATTTTTCTGGTATAGGAATCAGGCCTAAGGATTGGATTAGGAAGTGTGATAAGTATTTCAACTTTAATCTAATCCCAGATAATGATAGAATGAAAGTAATTGAGCTTTATTTGGAGGTAAAGACTGAAATATGGTTTTTAAGTAAGAAGAATAGGAACTGGTTTAATGAAGAGATATTCTGAGTCTGGAGGTAGGGATGTTGTGGAGGAGTTCAGTAAGTTGAGTCAGAAGGGAAATGCGAAAGAATATTTGGAGAAGTTTGAAGAAATTAAAACATTGATAGAAGAATTAGATTCTAAACTGTCTGATTCATATCTTGTATATAGTTTGTATCTAATTTCTCCCCACATTTATAACATAGGGAATTTTCTCTCCTTTACTGAACTTCTTGGGGGGTGAGTCTCTTATAGTTACCTTGCATTTTCTTCTTCTACTCATTATTATTTTCCTTCCAAGGTAATCTAGCAGCCACTGGTCTATTGTAAAATTGGTTCCCCCCTATAGTAGGTTTATTTTCTTTTGCAAGAATTCCCATTGATTCTCTTCTAACATAGCTATCTCAGCAGCAGCAGCTACATCTCTAGGTTTCATTATCTTGACCATAGGTTTTAACTCTTTGCTAATGTTGATTCTCCACCAGTACATCAATTCAATAAAGATTATGCTGCAAACACTGTCTATTATAGAATAGAGATGCCTGTGAATGAGAGACTTGAATCCTGGAAAGATATGGTGGAAATGAAAATCAGTAAACTAGAACTACAAAATTTTTCTGGTATAGGAATCAGGCCTAAGGATTGGATTAGGAAGTGTGATAAGTATTTCAACTTTAATCTAATCCCAGATAATGATAGAATGAAAGTAATTGAGCTGTGTTTGGAGGGAAAGGCTGAAATATGGTTTTTGAGTAAGAAGAATATGAACTGGTCTTGGTTGGAGATTTGTGAAGCTTTAATGAAGAGATATTCTGAGTCTGGAGGCAGGGATGTTTTGGAGGAGTTCATTAAGTTGAGTCAGAAGGGAAATGTGAAAGAATATTTGGAGAAGTTTGAAGAACTTAAAACATTGATAGAAGGATTAGATTCTAAACTGTTTGAGTCATATCTTGTATCTAGTTTGTATCTAATTTCACCCCACATTTATAACATAGGGAATTTTCTCTCCTATACTGAACTTCTTGGTGGGTGAGTCTCTTATAGTTACCTTGCATGTTCTTCTTCTGCTCATTGTTATTTTCCTTCCAAGGTAATCTAGCAGCCACTGGTCTATTGAAAAATTTCTCCCCCCCCCATAGTAGGTTTATGTTTCTTTTCCAAGAATTCCCAATGATTCTCCTCTAACATAGCTATCTCAGCAGCAGCAGCTACATCTCTAGGTTTCATTATTTTGACCATAGGTTTTAACTCTTTGCTAATGTTGATTCTCCACCAGTACATCAATTCAATAAAGATTATTTTTCAAACACTGTCTATCATAGAGTAGAGATGCTTGTGTATGAGAGACTTGAATCCTGGAAAGATATGGTGGAAAAGAAAATCAGTAAACTAGATCTACAAAATTCTTCTGGTATAGGAATCGGGCCTAAGGATTGGATTAGGAAGTGTGATAAGTATTTCAACTTTGATCTAATCCCAGATAATGATAGAATGAAAGTAATTGAGCTGTATTTGGAGGGAAAGACTGAAATATGGTTTTTGAGTAAGAAGAATATGAATTGGTCTTGGTTGGAGTTTTTTGATGCTTTAATGAAGAGATTTTTTGAGGCTGGAGGCAGGGATGTTGTGGAGGAGTTCAGTAAGTTGAGTCCGAAGGGAAATGTGAAAGAATATTTGGAGAAGTTTGAAGAACTTAAAACATTGATAGAAGGATTAGACTCTAAACTGTCTGAGTCATATCTTGTATCTAGTTTGTATCTAATTTCTCCCCACATTTATAACATAGGAAATTTTCACTCCTATACTGAACTTCTTGGTGGGCGAGTCTCTTATAGTTACCTTGCATGTTCTTCTTCTGCTCATTGTTATTTTCCTTCCAATGTAATCTAGCAGCCACTGGTCTGTTGTAAAATTGGTTCCCCCCTATAGTAGGTTTATGTTTCTTTTGCAAGAATTCCCAATAATTCTCCTCTAACATAGCTATCTCAGCAGCAGCAGCTACATCTCTAGGTTTCATTATCTTGACCATAGGTTTTAACTCTTTGCTAAAGTTTATTCTCCACCAGTACATCAATTCAATAAAGACTATGCTGCAAACACTATCTATCATAGAGTAGAGATGCCTGTGTATGAGAGACTTGAATCCTGGAAAGATATGGTGGAAAAGAAAGTCAGTAAACTAGATCAACAAATTTTTTCTGGTATAGGAATCAGGCCTAAGGATTGGATTAGGAAGTGTGATAAGTATTTCAACTTTAATCTAATCCCAGATAATGATAGAATGAAAGTAATTGAGCTTTATTTGGAGGTAAAGACTGAAATATGGTTTTTAAGTAAGAAGAATAGGAACTGGTTTAATGAAGAGATATTCTGATCTGGAGGTAGGGATGTTGTGGAGGAGTTCAGTAAGTTGAGTCAGAAGGGAAATGCGAAAGAATATTTGGAGAAGTTTGAAGAAATTAAAACATTGATAGAAGAATTAGATTCTAAACTGTCTGATTCATATCTTGTATATAGTTTGCATCTAATTTCTCCCCACATTTATAACATAGGGAATTTTCTCTCCTATACTGAACTTCTTGGGGGGTGAGTCTCTTATAGTTACCTTGCATTTTCTTCTTCTGCTCATTATTATTTTCCTTCCAAGGTAATCTAGCAGCCACTGGTCTATTATAAAATTGGTTCCCCCCTATAGTAGGTTTATTTTCTTTTGCAAGAATTCCCATTGATTCTCTTCTAACATAGCTATCTCAGCAGCAGCATCTACATCTCTAGGTTTCATTATCTTGACCATAGGTTTTAACTCTTTGCTAATGTTGATTCTCCACCAGTACATCAATTCAATAAAGATTATGCTGCAAACACTGTCTATTATAGAATAGAGATGCCTGTGAATGAGAGACTTGAATCCTGGAAAGATATGGTGGAAAAGAAAATCAGTAAACTAGAACTACAAAATTTTTCTGGTATAGGAATCAGGCCTATGGATTGGATTAGGAAGTGTGATAAGTATTTCAACTTTAATCTAATACCAGATAATGATAGAATGAAAGTAATTGAGCTGTATTTGGAGGGAAAGGCTGAAATATGGTTTTTGAGTAAGAAGAATATGAATTGGTCTTGGTTGGAGATTTGTGAAGCTTTAATGAAGAGATATTCTGAGTCTGGAGGCAGGGATGTTTTGGAGGAGTTCATTAAGTTGAGTCAGAAGGGAAATGTGAAAGAATATTTGGAGAAGTTTGAAGAACTTAAAACATTGATAGAAGGATTAGATTCTAAACTGTTTGAGTCATATCTTGTATCTAGTTTGTATCTAATTTCACCCCACATTTATAACATAGGGAATTTTCTCTCCTATACTGAACTTCTTGGTGGGTGAGTCTCTTATAGTTACCTTGCATGTTCTTCTTCTGCTCATTGTTATTTTCCTTCCAAGGTAATCTAGCAGCCACTGGTCTATTGTAAAATTGCTCCCCCCCATAGTAGGTTTATGTTTCTTTTCCAAGAATTCCCAATGATTCTCCTCTAACATAGCTATCTCAGCAGCAGCAGCTACATCTCTAGGTTTCATTATTTTGACCATAGGTTTTAACTCTTTGCTAATGTTGATTCTCCACCAGTACATCAATTCAATAAAGATTATTTTTCAAACACTGTCTATCATAGAGTAGAGATGCTTGTGTATGAGAGACTTGAATCCTGGAAAGATATGGTGGAAAAGAAAATCAGTAAACTAGATCTACAAAATTCTTCTGGTATAGGAATCGGGCCTAAGGATTGGATTAGGAAGTGTGATAAGTATTTCAACTTTGATCTAATCCCAGATAATGATAGAATGAAAGTAATTGAGCTGTATTTGGAGGGAAAGACTGAAATATGGTTTTTGAGTAAGAAGAATATGAATTGGTCTTGGTTGGAGTTTTTTGATGCTTTAATGAAGAGATTTTTTGAGGCTGGAGGCAGGGATGTTGTGGAGGAGTTCAGTAAGTTGAGTCCGAAGGGAAATGTGAAAGAATATTTGGAGAAGTTTGAAGAACTTAAAACATTGATAGAAGGATTAGACTCTAAACTGTCTGAGTCATATCTTGTATCTAGTTTGTATCTAATTTCTCCCCACATTTATAACATAGGAAATTTTCACTCCTATACTGAACTTCTTGGTGGGCGAGTCTCTTATAGTTACCTTGCATGTTCTTCTTCTGCTCATTGTTATTTTCCTTCCAATGTAATCTAGCAGCCACTGGTCTGTTGTAAAATTGGTTCCCCCCTATAGTAGGTTTATGTTTCTTTTGCAAGAATTCCCAATAATTCTCCTCTAACATAGCTATCTCAGCAGCAGCAGCTACATCTCTAGGTTTCATTATCTTGACCATAGGTTTTAACTCTTTGCTAAAGTTTATTCTCCACCAGTACATCAATTCAATAAAGACTATGCTGCAAACACTATCTATCATAGAGTAGAGATGCCTGTGTATGAGAGACTTGAATCCTGGAAAGATATGGTGGAAAAGAAAGTCAGTAAACTAGATCAACAAATTTTTTCTGGTATAGGAATCAGGCCTAAGGATTGGATTAGGAAGTGTGATAAGTATTTCAACTTTAATCTAATCCCAGATAATGATAGAATGAAAGTAATTGAGCTTTATTTGGAGGTAAAGACTGAAATATGGTTTTTAAGGAAGAAGAATAGGAACTGGTTTAATGAAGAGATATTCTGATCTGAAGGTAGGGATGTTGTGGAGGAGTTCAGTAAGTTGAGTCAGAAGGGAAATGCGAAAGAATATTTGGAGAAGTTTGAAGAAATTAAAACATTGATAGAAGAATTAGATTCTAAACTGTCTGATTCATATCTTGTATATAGTTTGCATCTAATTTCTCCCCACATTTATAACATAGGGAATTTTCTCTCCTATACTGAACTTCTTGGGGGGTGAGTCTCTTATAGTTACCTTGCATTTTCTTCTTCTGCTCATTATTATTTTCCTTCCAAGGTAATCTAGCAGCCACTGGTCTATTATAAAATTGGTTCCCCCCTATAGTAGGTTTATTTTCTTTTGCAAGAATTCCCATTGATTCTCTTCTAACATAGCTATCTCAGCAGCAGCATCTACATCTCTAGGTTTCATTATCTTGACCATAGGTTTTAACTCTTTGCTAATGTTGATTCTCCACCAGTACATCAATTCAATAAAGATTATGCTGCAAACACTGTCTATTATAGAATAGAGATGCCTGTGAATGAGAGACTTGAATCCTGGAAAGATATGGTGGAAAAGAAAATCAGTAAACTAGAACTACAAAATTTTTCTGGTATAGGAATCAGGCCTATGGATTGGATTAGGAAGTGTGATAAGTATTTCAACTTTAATCTAATACCAGATAATGATAGAATGAAAGTAATTGAGCTGTATTTGGAGGGAAAGGCTGAAATATGGTTTTTGAGTAAGAAGAATATGAATTGGTCTTGGTTGGAGATTTGTGAAGCTTTAATGAAGAGATATTCTGAGTCTGGAGGCAGGGATGTTTTGGAGGAGTTCATTAAGTTGAGTCAGAAGGGAAATGTGAAAGAATATTTGGAGAAGTTTGAAGAACTTAAAACATTGATAGAAGGATTAGATTCTAAACTGTTTGAGTCATATCTTGTATCTAGTTTGTATCTAATTTCACCCCACATTTATAACATAGGGAATTTTCTCTCCTATACTGAACTTCTTGGTGGGTGAGTCTCTTATAGTTACCTTGCATGTTCTTCTTCTGCTCATTGTTATTTTCCTTCCAAGGTAATCTAGCAGCCACTGGTCTATTGTAAAATTGCTCCCCCCCATAGTAGGTTTATGTTTCTTTTCCAAGAATTCCCAATGATTCTCCTCTAACATAGCTATCTCAGCAGCAGCAGCTACATCTCTAGGTTTCATTATTTTGACCATAGGTTTTAACTCTTTGCTAATGTTGATTCTCCACCAGTACATCAATTCAATAAAGATTATTTTTCAAACACTGTCTATCATAGAGTAGAGATGCTTGTGTATGAGAGACTTGAATCCTGGAAAGATATGGTGGAAAAGAAAATCAGTAAACTAGATCTACAAAATTCTTCTGGTATAGGAATCGGGCCTAAGGATTGGATTAGGAAGTGTGATAAGTATTTCAACTTTGATCTAATCCCAGATAATGATAGAATGAAAGTAATTGAGCTGTATTTGGAGGGAAAGACTGAAATATGGTTTTTGAGTAAGAAGAATATGAATTGGTCTTGGTTGGAGTTTTTTGATGCTTTAATGAAGAGATTTTTTGAGGCTGGAGGCAGGGATGTTGTGGAGGAGTTCAGTAAGTTGAGTCCGAAGGGAAATGTGAAAGAATATTTGGAGAAGTTTGAAGAACTTAAAACATTGATAGAAGGATTAGACTCTAAACTGTCTGAGTCATATCTTGTATCTAGTTTGTATCTAATTTCTCCCCACATTTATAACATAGGAAATTTTCACTCCTATACTGAACTTCTTGGTGGGCGAGTCTCTTATAGTTACCTTGCATGTTCTTCTTCTGCTCATTGTTATTTTCCTTCCAATGTAATTTAGCAGCCACTGGTCTGTTGTAAAATTGGTTCCCCCCTATAGTAGGTTTATGTTTCTTTTGCAAGAATTCCCAATAATTCTCCTCTAACATAGCTATCTCAGCAGCAGCAGCTACATCTCTAGGTTTCATTATCTTGACCATAGGTTTTAACTCTTTGCTAAAGTTTATTCTCCACCAGTACATCAATTCAATAAAGACTATGCTGCAAACACTATCTATCATAGAGTAGAGATGCCTGTGTATGAGAGACTTGAATCCTGGAAAGATATGGTGGAAAAGAAAGTCAGTAAACTAGATCTACAAAATTTTTCTGGTATAGGAATCAGGCCTAAGGATTGGATTAGGAAGTGTGATAAGTATTTCAACTTTAATCTAATACCAGATAATGATAGAATGAAAGTAATTGAGCTGTATTTGGAGGGAAAGGCTGAAATATGGTGTTTGAGTAAGAAGAATATGAATTGGTCTTGGTTGGAGATTTGTGAAGCTTTAATGAAGAGATATTCTGAGTCTGGAGGCAGGGATGTTTTGGAGGAGTTCATTAAGTTGAGTCAGAAGGGAAATGTGAAAGAATATTTGGAGAAGTTTGAAGAACTTAAAACATTGATAGAAGGATTAGATTCTAAACTGTTTGAGTCATATCTTGTATCTAGTTTGTATCTAATTTCACCCCACATTTATAACATAGGGAATTTTCTCTCCTATACTGAACTTCTTGGTGGGTGAGTCTCTTATAGTTACCTTGCATGTTCTTCTTCTGCTCATTGTTATTTTCCTTCCAAGGTAATCTAGCAGCCACTGGTCTATTGTAAAATTGCTCCCCCCCATAGTAGGTTTATGTTTCTTTTCCAAGAATTCCCAATGATTCTCCTCTAACATAGCTATCTCAGCAGCAGCAGCTACATCTCTAGGTTTCATTATTTTGACCATAGGTTTTAACTCTTTGCTAATGTTGATTCTCCACCAGTACATCAATTCAATAAAGATTATTTTTCAAACACTGTCTATCATAGAGTAGAGATGCTTGTGTATGAGAGACTTGAATCCTGGAAAGATATGGTGGAAAAGAAAATCAGTAAACTAGATCTACAAAATTCTTCTGGTATAGGAATCGGGCCTAAGGATTGGATTAGGAAGTGTGATAAGTATTTCAACTTTGATCTAATCCCAGATAATGATAGAATGAAAGTAATTGAGCTGTATTTGGAGGGAAAGACTGAAATATGGTTTTTGAGTAAGAAGAATATGAATTGGTCTTGGTTGTTGTTTTTTGATGCTTTAATGAAGAGATTTTTTGAGGCTGGAGGCAGGGATGTTGTGGAGGAGTTCAGTAAGTTGAGTCCGAAGGGAAATGTGAAAGAATATTTGGAGAAGTTTGAAGAACTTAAAACATTGATAGAAGGATTAGACTCTAAACTGTCTGAGTCATATCTTGTATCTAGTTTGTATCTAATTTCTCCCCACATTTATAACATAGGAAATTTTCACTCCTATACTGAACTTCTTGGTGGGCGAGTCTCTTATAGTTACCTTGCATGTTCTTCTTCTGCTCATTGTTATTTTCCTTCCAATGTAATCTAGCAGCCACTGGTCTGTTGTAAAATTGGTTCCCCCCTATAGTAGGTTTATGTTTCTTTTGCAAGAATTCCCAATAATTCTCCTCTAACATAGCTATCTCAGCAGCAGCAGCTACATCTCTAGGTTTCATTATCTTGACCATAGGTTTTAACTCTTTGCTAAAGTTTATTCTCCACCAGTACATCAATTCAATAAAGACTATGCTGCAAACACTATCTATCATAGAGTAGAGATGCCTGTGTATGAGAGACTTAAATCCTGGAAAGATATGGTGGAAAAGAAAGTCAGTAAACTAGATCTACAAAATTTTTATGGTATAGGAATCAGGCCTAAGGATTGGATTAGGAAGTGTGATAAGTATTTCAACTTTAATCTAATCCCAGATAATGATAGAATGAAAGTAATTGAGCTTTATTTGGAGGTAAAGACTGAAATATTGTTTTTAAGTAAGAAGAATAGGAACTGGTTTAATGAAGAGATATTCTGAGTCTGGAGGTAGGGATGTTGTGGAGGAGTTCAGTAAGTTGAGTCAGAAGGGAAATGCGAAAGAATATTTGGAGAAGTTTGAAGAAATTAAAACATTGATAGAAGAATTAGATTCTAAACTGTCTGATTCATATCTTGTATATAGTTTGTATCTAATTTCTCCCCACATTTATAACATAGGGAATTTTCTTTCCTATACTGAACTTCTTGGGGGTGAGTCTCTTATAGTTACCTTGCATTTTCTTCTTCTGCTCATTATTATTTTCCTTCCAAGGTAATCTAGCAGCCACTGGTCTATTGTAAAATTGGTTCCCCCATATAGTAGGTTTATTTTCTTTTGCAAGAATTCCCATTGATTCTCTTCTAACATAGCTATCTCAGCAGCAGCAGCTACATCTCTAGGTTTCATTATCTTGACCATAGGTTTTAACTCTTTGCTAATGTTGATTCTCCACCAGTACATCAATTCAATAAAGATTATGCTGCAAACACTGTCTATTATAGAATAGAGATTCTTGTGAATGAGAGACTTGAATCCTGGAAAGATATGGTGGAAATGAAAATCAGTAAACTAGAACTACAAAATTTTTCTGGTATAGGAATCAGGCCTAAGGATTGGATTAGGAAGTGTGATAAGTATTTCAACTTTAATCTAATCCCAGATAATGATAGAATGAAAGTAATTGAGCTGTGTTTGGAGGGAAAGGCTGAAATATGGTTTTTGAGTAAGAAGAATATGAACTGGTCTTGGTTGGAGATTTGTGAAGCTTTAATGAAGAGATATTCTGAGTCTGGAGGCAGGGATGTTTTGGAGGAGTTCATTAAGTTGAGTCAGAAGGGAAATGTGAAAGAATATTTGGAGAAGTTTGAAGAACTTAAAACATTGATAGAAGGATTAGATTCTAAACTGTTTGAGTCATATCTTGTATCTAGTTTGTATCTAATTTCACCCCACATTTATAACATAGGGAATTTTCTCTCCTATACTGAACTTCTTGGTGGGTGAGTCTCTTATAGTTACCTTGCATGTTCTTCTTCTGCTCATTGTTATTTTCCTTCCAAGGTAATCTAGCAGCCACTGGTCTATTGAAAAATTTCTCCCCCCCATAGTAGGTTTATGTTTCTTTTCCAAGAATTCCCAATGATTCTCCTCTAACATAGCTATCTCAGCAGCAACAGCTACATCTCTAGGTTTCATTATTTTGACCATAGGTTTTAACTCTTTGCTAATGTTGATTCTCCACCAGTACATCAATTCAATAAAGATTATTTTTCAAACACTGTCTATCATAGAGTAGAGATGCTTGTGTATGAGAGACTTGAATCCTGGAAAGATATGGTGGAAAAGAAAATCAGTAAACTAGATCTACAAAATTCTTCTGGTATAGGAATCGGGCCTAAGGATTGGATTAGGAAGTGTGATAATTATTTCAACTTTGATATAATCCCAGATAATGATAGAATGAAAGTAATTGAGCTGTATTTGGAGGGAAAGACTGAAATATGGTTTTTGAGTAAGAAGAATATGAATTGGTCTTGGTTGGAGTTTTTTTAAGCTTTAATGAAGAGATTTTTTGAGGCTGGAGGCAGGGATGTTGTGGAGGAGTTCAGTAAGTTGAGTCAGAAGGAAAATGTGAAAGAATATTTGGATAAGTTTGAAGAACTTAAAACATTGATAGAAGGATTAGATTCTAAACTGTCTGAGTTATATCTTGTATTTAGTTTTATTAGTGGGCCTAAGGAAGAGTTAAAACCTATGGGCAAGATAATGAAACCTAGAGATGTAGCTGCTGCTGCTGAAATAGCTGTGTTAGAGGATAATCATTGGGAATTATTGCAAAAGAAACATAAACCTACTATGGGGGAAACCAATTTTACAATAGACCAGTGGCTGCTTGATTACCTTGGAAGGAAAATAATAATGAGCAAAATAAGAACATGCAAGGTAACTATAAGAGACTCACCCCCCAAGAAGTTCAGTATAGGAGAGAAAATTCCCTATGTTATAAATGTGGGGAGAAATTTGGTCTGGGACATATCTGCTAATTTAAGAAAGTTAATGTGATTGCTTCATCTGAGGCTACTATGGGGGCTGAGGAGAAGGATATTTGGGTGATGGAAAGAAGGGGCTGAGGAGTTGCAGCAATTATCTGATGAGATGGAGGATTTGATTGTACCAGAACATTTTATCTGTAAATAAACTGGAAATGACCAAGCAAGTGAGTCCCTGTCTTTCTTTACTACTGTAAATGGTCAAAGAGTAAATTTTCTTCTTGACACTGGGAGTTCTGGAACATTTATGGATTTCAAGTTGGTAGAAAGACTTGGCTTGGAAATTTGTCCAACTAGGGGATTTATTGTTACTGTGGCTAATGGAAATACTGTAAGAGGATCATTTCTATCTCCAAAAGTTCAGTGGCATATACAGGGACACAAATTCATCTTTGATATCAGAGTAATGGATATGGAAGGAAAATTGGAAGTGATATTAGGAACTGATTGGATGAAACATTTTAGTCCTATCAGTTTTGACTTTAACACTGAGGACATATGGATTTGCAGCAAGGGTGACAGCTGGACTTTGAGGGGAAATTGTTCAACAGCAACCTTTAACAGGTTATATGGAGTGGAAGCAAGAGAAGTTTTCAACTGCAGAAAAATAAGAATGAGGGAGGATTGCATCAGAGAGTGGGAGGAATATGGACAGCAATGGGATGATAGGAACTATGGTAATTTGTTGGCAATCACAACAAAGGATTCTTCTGCACCAGCAACAAAAGTTTCCGCACCAAATGTTTCTGCACCAGTGCCAAAGAAAAAAGAAACTCATATTCTAGAAGAAATTGAACAAGTGATTTCTGCATTTCCTGATGTTTTTGATGTACCAAATTCTCTTCCTCCTTATAGAGAAATTGATCATCAAATTCTTCTTAAACCAGATGCAGCACCTTTCAGAATCAGGCCCTACAGATATGCACACTCCCAAAAAGATGAAATTGACAAGCAAGTTGAAGAAATGAGAGAAGCTGGGATCATCAGAAGTAGCACCAGTCCTTATTCATCTCCTGTTCTATTAGTTGGAGACTATGTATAGATTACAGAAAGATCAATGAGCAAACTGTAAAAGATAGTTTTCCAATGCCAATCATTGATGAATTGTTAGATGAGTTACATGGTTCAGTCTTTTTTTCCAAATTGGATCTGAGATCAGGATAATATCAAATAAGGGTCAAAGAGTCTGATATATACAAGACAACTTTCCAAACTCATCAAAGCCATTTTGAATTTTTAGTAATGCCATTTGGTCTTACAAATGCTCCAGCCACATTCCAAAGTTTAATGAATGGAATATTTCAGAAACATCTCAGAAAATATGTGTTAGTATTTTTTGATGACATATTGGTTTACAACAAATCTGTGAAGGAGCATAAGGAACATTTACACACAGTTATGTCCTTATTAAGAGAGCATAAACTGGCTGCCAAAAGATCCAAATGTGAATTTGCTCAACCTCAGATGGAATATTTGGGGCATGTAATATTTGGCAAAGGAGTGGAGATGGACAAATAAAAAATTTGCAGTATTATAAACTGGCCTATTCCTAGAAATATAAAAGAGTTAAGTTGTTTTCTTGGTCTCTCTGGGTATTACAGAAGATTTATTTAACATTGTGGGGTTGATCTGCAGACCATTACATGATTTATTAAAGAAAGAAGGTTTCAAATGGAATGATCTGGCCACTGTTGCATTCAATAATTTGAAAAAGGCTATTACTTCTGCTCCAGTGTTAAAAATGCCTGAATTTGACAAACTATTTTTTATAGAGACTGATGCAAGTGAAGCTGGTATGGGGGCAATATTGATGCAAGAACATAGACCAATAGCATATATGTCCAAGTCTTTCTGTAACAAAAACAAAGGCCTATCTACTTATAAGAAAGAACTTCTTGCTTTGGTTATGACTGTTGACAAATGGAAGCATTATTTAATTGGCAGCCACTTCACTATTAGGACTGACCATCAGAGCCTCAAGTATCTTATTGAGCAAAGACTCCATAGTGCAATACAGCACAAATGAATCACTAAATTACTTGCGTTGGATTTTGATATTCAATATAAAAAGGGTACTGACAACAATGCTGCTGATGCATTGTCTAGGAGGTCAGTGGATTGCTCTAATCAGATGGTAAAATGGGATGATTATGGAGAAGAAGTCACATGTGAGGAGGAGAAGATAGTCAGGCAAGAACTCAGAAGATTTTTTGATGATAAAGGGAGGTCTGATATTGATGAAGATGGCAGTGATAGAGCTGACATTGCAGAAGGTGACAAGGATGGACCAGAGAATATGGACACATAAATGTTGTCAGAGAAAAATAACAATGACAATATTCATGGAGACAGTGGTGTCTGTATACACAATGACAGTGATGTGAACAACAATGTAATTGAAAGCCAACAGATGGAGTTAAATAAGATTAGCAATCCTTCAACTTCAAGCTTAATACCTGAGTTGGTCCAGCAACTGGAAGGGAGCTATGAAGGTGACTCAAAGGCACAATAATTGATAGCACAAGTGACACTACCAAAAGGCCAACAGGTAAATACACAATCTCCTGTCTGGTCCTATGTGAATGGTATTCTGAAGCAAGATGGTAAAATATATGTGGGAGCAAATAATAATGTCATATCAGAATTACTTAATACTATGCATGCATCTGCTCTAGGGGAACATTCTGGCCAAAATGCTACTATTCAAAAGATTCTCACTGTTTTTACATGGCCAGGTCTGAGAAAAGATGTCATTGACTTTGTTAGCAAGTGTGTGATATATCAGAAAAATAAATCAGAACACTGTAAAAGTCCTGGCTTATTACAACCATTGCCCATTCCTTCACAAGCATGGAAACAGGTTTCAATGAATTTCACTGAGAAGTTGCTAGTTTCTGAGGGATTGGATTCCATATTGGTAGTGGTAGATAGGCTTACCAAGTATAGCCATTATATGGCTTTGAAACATCTTTTTTCTGCTTCACAGGTGGCTAAACTTTATTTTCAGGAAGTGTGTAGATTACATGGTTTACCTGACAATATTGTGAGTGACAGGGATAGGATTTTTACTAGTCATTTTTGGAGAGAATTTCTAGCCAAAATGGGGGTGAAACTGAATTACAGTACTGCTTACCATCCACAGTCTGATGGTCAAACGGAAAGGGTGAACCAAGTTTTGAAAAATTACTTAAGATGTTTCTGTTGTGACAAGCCTAGTACATGGTCTGAGTGGTTAGGAGCAGCTGAGTGGTGGTATAATACCACATTTCATTGCAGCACTCAGATGACTCCTTATGAAACTTTGTATAGAGTGAAGCCTTTGCATTTACCACTTGGAGATTTAACCAATGTCATTATTCCTGCTGCTCATGATTTTATAGCTCAGAGAAATAGAGTTCATCAGTTGTTGCAAAAACACTCACAACAGGCTCAACATAGAATGAAGTTTTTTGCTGATGCCAAGAGATCCAAAAGGAGTCTGGATATTGGTGATTGGGCCTATTTAAAGGTTCAAAAATACAGACAACTATCACTTCCATGGAACCACATTTCAAAATTGGCTCCTAAATATTATGGTCCATATGAGGTGGAACAAAGGATTGGTACTGTGGCATATAAGCTCAAGCTACCTAGCACTTCTAGGTTACATCCTGTATTTCATATCTCTTTGCTAAAAAAACACAATGGAGTCCCTCCCACCACCATCTGCCATGTACCTGTGGACCTTCTTCCCGATGTAGTGTCTCTGGAACCTCACAGAGTATTACAGAGAAGGTTAGTTTCCATTGATAATACTCCTGAAGCTCAGTGGCTAATTGAGTGGAATGATTTGGCACCAGAAGATGCTTCCTGGGAACTGGCCTCTTTCATTTCTAATCAATTTCCCTAAGTTCAAGCCTTAAAAATTTGCAGATGCTGACTGCAATGTCTTGAGATTTATTGTGTCTTGATCAACTTGAGGACAAACTGTTGCTAACAGGGAGGGATTGTCACGAAGGTTAACTATGGCCAAGGGTAGATAAGTCAATTCACAAGTCAGCTGACACTGTACCAGCTAAGATCAACAAGCAGTTGCTCAGTTGGGATTTCCGGCCATAACTGTCATCAGAAGATTAGCTATAGATAGGGAATCTGTTAGCTAGTTAGTTATCAGTTTGTTATTAGATTGATCATGAGATTTATCTTTCCCTTTCTTCTCTCTTTCTCCTTATTCTCTCTCCTCTCCTTGTAACTGAACTGTGTTCTTCATATCAATACAAATTACTGGTCTAATCTTGGGCCGAATGACTGTTCCTGACACTATATTTAGAACAATGAGTTTTACAATTTTAATAGTACTTTCCCCTTTCACCATACTTGTATTTGTATTAATATGTGGTTTATAACTTTTATATGAGTATTGTAATAATAAAGGGTAGAAATGAAAGTTTAAAAAATTCCATATATGTACTACTCTTGTATCTTTCTAATTTTTTTAGATTCTCTACGCATACCAATGAAGAAAAGCTGATAATTTTACGTTAAGTATTCAGTTGAAACATTCATATTTTATATTGAAAGAATAAATTTGTTCGCAATATTATTGACATGTGAAGTCGTTTACTTATTAGAATCGGTCAAAATCAAAATAATTTTGAGAATCTTTTAACAAATACAATGATTTGGATGAAAAAATCATGCATTAAACCAACTGTTTGAATTAATAAAAGTATTTAGAATTTTTTTAATAAAAACCACAAAAATGTAGTAGGTCGTGAAATAGTTTATTGCTCGGAAGAAAATAACTGGTCAGTCTGTGTCCAGATCACCACCACCATCTAAAACTCCACTGTCTCCACCAGTCACTATCTCTACATTCAAGTCTCAACTCGCAACCTTACCTTAAACCAATTAATAACATTCCAAACAACAATCAGTTCATCACCATCATGCAACCACTACCATCATCAGAACTCAACCAGGCACGTTTGAGATTCAAGTCAATTGCACCATCATAACAACAGCTTTCCGTACCCATCCACTACCACATTACAAACCAAACCCGCATGCATATACGTTCATGATAAATTATGGGGGGCAATGGTGGTGTAGCATGTGCTACTGGTAGCTAGACCTAATTTTATGGGTGCAAGAGGACAAGATAAATATATTTAGATTTGTCGGAATTCAAATCTAAATACTATATTTTTATTCTGAAGAACAGTAATAAACAGTAATAGAGAGTATAGACTATAATATATATAAATTTCGGGATGTATCGACGCCTGTTCATGCAACTCCTAATTCCAATCTGAGTATTATTGAAGATTGTTGGATATTTGAATTCGAATATATTTCTGAGCTGGTAATTAAATAAGTTTAATGAATTTTTTGGTAGGAAAGATAGCCATGGATTGTGATTTGTGGATATAGGTTTGTGTATGGCATATCAAGCTGAACTATTTTAGTTGAATTTAAAATGGAGCACCAATAATATTGGTGATGACTGCGACAAAAAAACCTAGTATAGTTATAGATTTCAAGTAAATAATTGACATTATCAGAAAAAAATAAACAAGTTAACAACTTGAAGAGGTGGACGAAAGTATGAAAGACAAGTACAAAAATAACGTGAATCAAATTGCAAAATTTTAATCTTATCTTTGGCCATGGCTGTTAGAAAATTGATCTTTGTAAAAATAAAATAATTCCGGTGGCTCTTCTTGAAATGATTAACACGATTTCCCAGAAGCTGACGTGAGCTAGTCGTAATCAACTATACGTAAGCTCTTAATTTTCTCAAAAAATACTCCCATATACTTTGATAAAAAGGTACTACTAATATATATATTTAGTCAAAAGGTTGCTAGTACTTGATTTTTATTATTTAAACTTGTTTTCTTGTCATGACCTCTGACTATTGTTTAGATGCATGGAATCCTGTTGAATTCGCAATTGTTATTATTATAGTATAACATGTTGGTTCAGACTTTAGAGAACTAGTATTGTTTATTTTCAATTTTCCATCAGTTTATACTAATTATTAATATATTTCCTCTGTTAATCTGCATATTTTTTGTTTGTCCCAAATAAAAACTGACAAATGCATACGGAACATAATCAATTGGCTGATTTTTCCCTATAGTCTAATATAGTGGTGGAATGAGAAATTTATTTTATGATACAATTCGGCAACTTAAACTCACTCAAAGATTGGATATTCTAAATTTGGCGGGAGAGTAGTAATATAAACGTCTGAATACTTCCGCCATTGCTTTGGTGAGATGATTATGGGATATGATCATGTGTATAATACTTCCGAAATGGACAGAAGGTATTTTATAAGTAAAGTGGGCATAAATAAATATGTGAAGCACGTCAGTAGTCAGTACTATGAACAAACGCTCTGGTCAATGTAATTGCATTTCAAGCATACCTGTATCCGTGCCTGCTTATTTATTGCCAAAACCTGCACTCATCAGTTCTTGAGTTCAATGAAATAAATTTTGTTTTTTGTTTTTACTATACCCCAACAAAAAAACAAGTGAAAATCTGACACTATTTTTATGGAGCATCAGTGGTGCATCTATTACCTGCTATGACACCACAAAGAAGCTCCACATGTTTTCCACGCTTCTTAATAATTCGATTCTGCACTAATTCGTTGCATGAAAACCTTGTTATGTTCCACATAATTATAGCTTAACTGAGCTAGGCTTCATAGATAGGCACCTTTACATAGAAAAGCATAATCTGATGGAAGGTGAGCAGCAGGATAGCTATGGAATGATGCACCATGGTGATATTTCCATCCCAATTCCTCTTCTAATTCCAGTCTCCGAACCTTCAAAAGGATCAGATTCGGGTCTGCACGGCGCGAATTTGAAGCCCTCCCCTGAATCCGGACCTTACTCTGCTTCAAATGGCACGGCCACTATGAGACGCAGGCATACTGAGCCAAGTAGCTCAACCAGGAGCTCCACCATGAAGAGGTCGTACTATCCGATCAGATCAAGAGTGCTGCAGGTTGAAGAGTCTCATTCACCTCGATCAAACGCCACTCCTGAGAGCAGAAACGCCCTTTACAAGAAGATTAAGTCCATGAAATCTGGAATTCTGCAGTCAGATAGTAAGAGGGGTGAGGATGATAACAGCAGTGACGAAAAGGATGATTCTGATGATGCTGACGATGATAAGGAGGATGCTCAAGATAAGGCCGCCGGGGAGGTCCAGAAGGGTTTAGACGGTGAAGAAAAACGTCGAAAGTGCAGGACATTTGGTAAGAAACTCAAGGCATATGATGTTATCATAGAGTGGATACTGTTTATTTTCACCATGGTTTTGTTGGTTGCTAGCTTGTATGCTGATGATCTCAAGGCTCGCGCAATTTGGGGCTTGGAGATTTGGAAATGGTGTGTACTTGTTGCAGTTATCTTCTGCGGCCGTTTGGTGACCAAATGGGCTAAAGATTGCATTGTTTTCTTGATTGAAACCAAGTTTTTGTTCAATGAGAAAGTTGTGTATTTCATTCATGGAGTGAAGCAAAGTGTTAGGTTCGCGATTTGGCTCGCTTTAGTACTCATAGCTTGGGTTCTTTTGATTGATAAAAAACACACCAAGCATTCCAAGGAGACTTCCAAGGTTTTGAGCTATATCACAAAAGCTCTTGTTTCATCTCTCATAGGGGCCGTCATGTGGATGGTCAAGACTCTGCTGGTGAAGTTTATAGCTGCAACTTTTCATGTGAAGACGTTTTTCGTGAAAATCCGAGAGGCTGTTTCCGATGAATATGTTCTTTGGACACTCTCAGTTCCGCGGTCTATTGAGTTTAAGGAAGACGGAGGTCAAGCTAAGGGAAGTTATCAGATTTCTTGGCTGAAGCTTCCTAAGTGGATGAAAGGCAGGGTGAAGAAATGCAGCATTGAAGAGAAAATTCACCAGGAAGAAAATATTACTTTGAAGGAGCTGGGAAGGATGAAGCCTGGAAAAATGCCTGCTTCTACAATGGGACAGTTGATTGATAGGATAAAGAGTTCCAAGCTGTCATTTGTTTCTAGCGCTATCGATATGGATCCTGATTATTACGACGATAATGGAAATGAACAGACAAAGATCACTAGCCGATCTGAGGCTGAGATAGCTGCTTCTCTCATATTCAAGAACGTGGCAAATAAGGATCATCCCAAGTAAGACTTTGCCATGTCTTTTACATGGTCATTTTTGCTTCTGTTAAGGTTTTTACTTATTTGTCTGTTTTGTGAATTGTAGGTACATCACAAAGAAGGATCTCTTGGATTTTGAGAACAAGGAGAACAAAGATTGCCTGAATCAATGGTTTCTCAAAGTGGCAGAAGAAGAGAAGATTACCGAGGCTGATTTATCTGAATGGGTGGTAAGTGCTGTATATTTCAATCATTTGTTTCCAGATCAGTTTTATATACTGAAGTCGTATAACCGTCTAGAGTTAGCAATCTTCATAACTCACTAGCTCTGCCTGTAATGTAGGTGAACATCTACAAGCAAAGAGAGTACTTATCGCATTCGCTAAAGGATGCGAAAACAGCGATTGAAGAACTGAACAGACTCCTTTCGGGGCTAGTTGTGATACTGATCCTCATTGTGTGGCTGCTTTTGATGGGATTTGCAACTACCAAAGTACTATTGTTTTGCTCATCTCAAATATTACTGGTCGGCTTCATGTTTGGCAACACCTGCAGGACTCTATTCGAGGCCATGATTTTCGTGTTTGTGATGCACCCTTTTGACGTTGGGGATCGTTGTGTCATTGATGGAGTTCAGGTATGAAATTTTATAAATGAGTTGATTTATTCTATGTCAGTTTCTTTAACTAGATCATTGTATGTTACAGATGATTGTTGAGGAAATGGACATCCTGAAAACCGCGTTTCTGAGATATGACAGTGAAATGATTTACTATCCCAATTCTGTTCTTGCTACTAAAGCCATCAGTAATTTCAACAGAAGCCCTGAGAAGATGGGTGATTCTGTTTGTTTTGATATCGATGTCGCTACTCCAGTTGCAAGTATTCAAGCTCTCAAGGCTGAGATCAAGAAGTAAGTATATCTTTGCATATTTCTTCTGTCACATAAATATAAATTCGACTTTGATGTTTGTTTTAAAATGACGACAGGTATGTAGAGGAGAAGCCGCACCATTGGCATCCTGACCAGACTCTGCAGATCAAGGAGATTGAGAATATGAATAAGATGAAGATGGTTCTTTTCATCAATCACAGAATGAACTTCCAAGATTACCTGGAGAAGATGAATAGAAGAACTGAGCTCATGCTGGCCCTCAAGCAGATGTTTGAAGATATTGGGATTAAGTACCATCTTCTTCCTCAACAACTGCATATCAATCAGATTGGTCCCGCAATTTTCCCAGAATCAGCTTCTGCTGCATACCCGAGGGCGATATGATTGCACTATCATTGCAATGTCTGTATTGCAATTTGCATGTAATATGTTTCTCTAGATGAAGAGAAGAAACTTGCAATGCATACGTATAAATGCATAATGCATTTCTTCTTTATAAGTTATATTTCGAAGCATCGAGCTCTAGGTTTCAAAATTAATGTAGATGCTCCTTTCCTATCAGCTGATATATCTGGCCTGGAATATGCAGTTGTATCCATCATATTTTTAAAGAAAGAAATTGTGATGCTGATTTCTTAGAAAAGCACAGTGCTGAATTTCATGCATGATGCTCAACCTCTCCTCAGACTCAGAGGGATAATTGCAGTTGAATCCATAGGAATTGCTAATTTGAGAATTGGTAGATGGCTACTACTGTTTTTATACTTTTTCATGACAGGTTCAAGGCTGAGAGAGGTTTGTACTCTTTGGGTACCAAGACTGATGAACTCGCTGAGGACTGGATCACAAGCATGCCGCAGAGCTTTTTTTTTGTTTTTTTTTCTTCAGATGGAGGACTTGGCATTTTTACTGCAGCTCCAGTAGCTCCAGCATTATTGCTCTTTTTGACCATGACATGGAAATTAGACACAATTTATGGGATTGATCACTGTGTATTACAACGGCTATTCACACTTTTGGCTGGCTAAATCGTGTTTTATTTTGATGATCACTGAATTGCTCGCCAAGTTATTTTGTAAAGCCACTGTATTTTTTGACTACATGTTGGGAAATTTTATGGTGGGTTAAACAAGATAATAACTAAAGTCGAAATGAGAACGAAGAAATTGGCACAATACTTAGCGGAAACCCAAAACCAATTCGGGATGATTTCACTAATATAGAATAATGGGGATACAATACATTCTCTAAATACAATGAGATACCTATTTTACACTAGTGCACACGCATACCTTTCTCGGCACCACATTCAAGGCGTTTTGGCCAAAATTGCGCGGAACCGCCGAGTAAAGGGGTTACGAGTTCGCCTCCTTCCTCTCGTCTAGGGCAGAAAAATAAAAACGGCGTTTTACAGTTGAATAGAAGGCGTTTTCGAAACTGCCTTAAAATGTTGAAGGTCATGCGATATCGTATTCAAATTCGCTAATACGCGACCAAGGAAGCGATATCGCCTATAAGACCCGGTAGAGGTTGGAAAAGTTGTTTGCCAGTTGTGGTTGGCAACTTGTCAGTTAGCGAATTCGCTCGTTATTAACGCCTGCAGGCGAATTATTTCTAGAGATTCGCCCCTTTCATATTTATGTCTTATGAGCTATATTACTTTCTGGCGATATCGTAACCATATTCGCCTATAATAGGCGAGTTCGATTAGATGCACGCTTGTTGCTCTCTGTCCATGCAGTCGAGTGAATAGGCGAAATCGCTCTCTCTGACGCCTAGAGTCGAACTTGGTTTCGGTTTCTCTACCAAGCGAGTTTAAAGTATAAATTACAAGACTAATTCCTTTCCCTTTTTCGTTTTAACACTAGAACCATATACTCCATACTCCATCATGAATTAAATTAAACACAATTTGATTCAAAGAACAAAACATTAATTAAATGAATACTAAGATTGTCACAAGTAGGCAAAGTGGCGAATTTGTAAAAATGCAGCATTACAATTGAAATTAAATTCCTAGAATCAACACGTCTAGGAAGAGTTCTCATTTGTTGCGCCTTCCATGTCATTTGGTGTGGCTTGTTGAGGATGCTAACGGAGATAGTCTTTAGAAAAACTCCAAAGAATGCGGCGAGTCTCCCACCCATTCTCTTGGACGTTACCAAGCTCAGTCATCATCGAGAACACAGAGTCCTCAAGCCCCTGGTAATAGGCTTCTCTTGGTGCTAGTAAATGATAGAAAATGTCAAGTTTTGTTCTAAAGTAAACTACCATCACAAGTACAAAAATCATGACTAAAAATTATTTACCTCCATTTGGTTCTGTCTCCGCCGGCACGTCCTTCTCCCCCTTCTCTTGCCAAGTCGACCCAACCAACTCCCACTTCTTCTTCTCGTAGTACTCCTTCGTGTAGTACTCACACGGCTTCCCGGTGCCGGAGAACTTCATCTTTGGATGCTGTTTGCGGAGGAATTTAGTTATGAAGTTTGCATAGGGAAATTTCTTCACAACCATGTTTTTTTCTACCACGCTCTTCCTCATATGTTGGAAAATGGTATATCAATGTGAAGCATGACTTCCTCCGCCACCATTTAGTACTCGATCAAAGCATGTAGTTTGGTTCGGCCAACCACCCACCTTTTGGCACAAGATTTGTAGCAACCATCTCATACAATATCCTCCTCTCAGGGGTGAGCTTGTACAGCTTGTACTCTTTCGGCGTTCCAAGTTCTGGCTCATCTCGACCAAAGTGTGTCTTGCCATAATCTCGTGGGAAACGAGCAAATCACTAGGCCATTCTCCCCTTGCGTATAGTTCCACAGGTTGATCCTCGTCCTCGTACGATACACCGAGTACATCATTGAATAGTGTGGGACTTAGTTCAAATTCCTTCTTGTTCACCTTCATCTTCCACACGCCACCACTATGTCGGAAATTAGCGTAGAACTGTATAGTCTCCTCCAGATAGCCCGGCTCATTCACCTTCATCAACTTGTGAGCTTCTTGATATTCAAGAAGTTCCCAAACCTCTTTCAAACCTATGTCGTTCACTTGAATCTCATCCACCACCATCAACTCGTTCAAGACAGCCTTGACATTTTCAAAACTACAATACTTAATATAAGTTTGTTCACTAACAAACTTAGCCTTATCGTACTTGATAGGCTGGGTCGATTCGGCGGCGGCCTTTTTACCCTTACCCTTTGGAGGCATGTTTGAGATCGCAACAAGTACCTAACAAATAGAACCCAATCTTAATCTATGATTGAACCCGTAAAAAAACACATTCATCATCACACCTAGATTGAAAGCTAAGCTTTTACATAACGAATTGTCAAAAATAAACTCACAAAACAAAAATATTGATGAAAAAGAGTTCAAGATCAGCGGAACTTACAATGTGGGGGAGGTTGGGCCGTGAGAGCGCTGATTTGCCGGTGGAATTGACGGGTTGGCAGCGGCGGATCGGAGTTTGGGGGAGAGTTCTGATGATTTTGAGGGTTTTAAAATTGGGGATCTGATTTTGAACGCGTCTGGAGGTTGTAGTTGACTATTTATAGGCTTGCAGTTTACGAGTTCGCCACCCCCATCGTGTATAGGCGATTTAGCAGGCGATTTCGCTTGTAAATAAAAACATTGTAGGTCTTTGGACCTATGAACTATGATATGGGCCAGATCGGGTATGAGCCATGTATGTATAGTGTATGTATATTGCATTCAAGTGTTGTTTCATAGGTAATTTGCGTAGGTCGGCGACTTATCGAGCCCTTCTATTTTGCCAGCACATATATACTGATAAATTAGCTTTCAATCCACCGATGTGGGAGTAATGACACTGGCAGGAGGCGAGTTCGCCTCCTACGACGCCTGCAGGCGAGGAAAAAGGCAAATTTGCTTGTACTACTAGATCCCTTTTTATTTAGGTAATAATGACACTAATTTTAATCTTTTTATCATTTGTATTTTGTAGAAATTATTATGAAGGACTGGACAATTATAAAGAATTTCAAAATGTGAGTTTTATATAAATTAGTGTAGAATGGTAACCTTTTCCGGTGCTTAAAAATATCGGGGTTTGAGTTAGGCGGAGTTTGGCGTCAATTGCTGGCGGAGTTTGGAGTCCATTCGGCGGAGTATGGAGTCCATTCGGCGGAGTGTGGAGTCCATTCGGCGGGTTATTGACGCCTAGTCTTCCACCGTTCGCGCCAAATCAACTTTCCGTCGAGTCAACCGGTCATGGCGGAACCTGTAGAGCGCCAAGACGACTAGTCGTCGTCAACTAGTCATCGCTCCCATGTGGTTTTATTAAAGGAATGCTAAACCCCCTAATTGATACTTAGAAGCGATATCGCCTCTTATTTTGTTTATGTATGAAACAGCGTCGTTATTTTATGTTCTATACTTGTGCATCTTAAAAAATAATCAACCTGGCGGGCGAAACCGTAAGCTGTTTCACCTAGAGGTTACGATATCGCCTCTTCAGTCGACTGGTAGACTCTGTTGCCTTTGGCGAGCCAGGAAGCGAATACGCCTTGAAGATACGTTCATAGACTATTCAACTTACAAGTTCGCCTAACAGATTCGCCCCTTATTTATTCAACTTGCGAGTTCGCCTCTTCAGTCGCCTGGTAGACTCTGTCGCCTGTGGCGATCCAGGAAGAGAGTTCGCTTTTAAGATAAGTTCATAGACGTTTATATTTACGATTTCGCAGCCTAAATTCGCCTCTCATGTTTTCAGGTAGCGATATCATCTTCTGTCTCGCCTACTCTTTGAATAAATTTTGTTCACATGTTAATCTAGATGCTTTTGTGTATGGTTAACATTGAAGAAATACATGAAATGTAATTTTATTATTAAAATACCATACTAAATCAATTCAATACAAAAAACAACCATTCATGAACCATTGTTTAGTGTTGAAACAAAAGAAAGCTAGACTATACAATAATATGAAGTGAAGCGATCATTCTTCGTCGTCATCATCTTCATCATCTTCGTTTTCAGTCTTCTCTCCATCTTCATCTTCTTTAGACGACTCCGCGGCTGAAGATGATTGGATGTTCTTTGTTCGGCGAACCACTTCAAATACATCGTCGTCTCCATTGACAATGTCTTCACCTCCTTGTGGTTCTTCATCCATGATATCATTCTCAGGTTGCTCTTCATCGGGCTCTGTAGCTGCTCCTTCGCCATCAGTGGGTTCTTCATCTTCTGCCTCGCTTTCAGGTCTCGCTCGATCTCCAAGAATGTAATCAGCAATGCCGGTCATGGGAGGCAAGTGTTGAACCGAGAAATCTGGCTTTTCTTCATCATCGCTCAGATCCGGATTCAAATTCAGCATTCTACCAAATGCCAGTACCTCCCCTCTGTCTTTTGCTTGCTCCAGCTTCACTTATTCTATCTTACTTGCAAGCTGTCCAATATAGAGGACCAACCGTTCACGCCAAGCAAGATCGCGAGCTGCAAACGGGAACAAAACAATTAGTAAACTAAATTTCTGCAAATATTTATCATAACATGAAGACACTTATTGTATAACAAATACTTACCTTTACTCAATTCAGATCGGCTGCGAGAACTCGAAGCACCCATGGCCTTCTTCGTCACCACCCCCTCCGCACTGATTCGCAACCCCTTGTTGCGTAGCCAAGTCGCGTCATAGTATTTCACTAGCTCGGCCATGCTCACAGGTCTCACACCCTTCTTCTTCATCATAGCGGTTATGAGCTGCCCGTAAGGGATCGTATGATCAGCCTTGTCCTTCGCACGGTTCAGCATGTGCTTCATGATGGTGTACCCGGGATTGATCTTCACCTTCTCCATTACTGGTAGAAAACCATCAAGTTGGCGATCATTGGCTCACATGGATGACCACCCACCCGAGGGCATGATATTGAATCACACAAGCTCGAACACCAACCGCTCCTCTTGAGTAAGGTTCACAATCTTATACTTCTTCGCAGTACCGACAACCTTACTACGCGTCTTAAAGAACTTCCTACGCTCGACCACGGGGTCTAGGACGCTCTCATTCAAGGAGGTTGGGAAATTTTGGGTGTGGTATATCTCATAAGGGCCATTTGGATCCAACGGCCTAAGTTGATCAACAGACAAGTAAGGGCATCCTATAACCTCATTTACCAAGAACTTATCTACCTTAAATGTCACACCCTTAACCATCGTAGTCGCCTCTTCGGCATCCTTCTCAAACTTAAGATTTGCACAAAATTGAAGACACTCTTCCCTATGCACCGGCTCCCTCAAAGTCAACATCCCATCTAGATGAGTGGCTCTAAAATACTCAACTATCTTATCAAGACCCAAGCTAGCTATTTGAAAAGCATCAATGACCTTAACATTTAAAATAGTACGACGAGTATATCGCTCGTACCTCGTCTCCGCTTTCGGGCTGATAAATAGGGACCGCTCCTCGTCCTCGTCATTGTTTCCCACGTCGTTCGCAGCAGACCGGGATGCACCGGCGGTTGCGGGACCAGGCTGGGCAGCAGTGGTGGAGGTTGGCCGAGACTGTTGAGTGGTGGCGACATCGGGTGGTGGCTGTGATGAACTCCCAGCAGCGTGGGAAGTGTTTTTACCCCTGTTACCGGTCGGAGCTCCGGCGATTTGCGCCTCCCTTCTCCCCCGGCGACTGATCTGCTCGAGGGTGCGTCCTTCCTCATATTCCTCGTGGTTCGCGGCGGCGCCTGTGGTCGGGGCGGTTCTCTGACGCTTGGGAGCGGGTGGGGTGAGGCTTTTTCTGGCTTGTTTGCTCCGGCCCATGGTGGCTCTGCAATTGGTCGACGGCGACGGTGATTTTAGGAGTTAGGGTTTGAGAGTCGTGGAAGTTTTGGGGATTCTGATATCCCCAAAACGCGAATATAGTTTAAGTATTTTTTTTGTTTAATTTACCCATTTACGAACTCGACACCACTCTCGCCAGTAACCGTTTCCAATGGGCGAGTTCGCCTCCAATTACACCTCTAAGCGAAACTAGTAGCGAAATCACTTGGATGCACCCTTAAACCTAAACCCTAAACCCTTCACCCTAAACCCTAAACCCACACCTGCATACCCACACCCATAAACCCTATATGTACCATATCCATTCTAAAATGGATTGATCAATCATATTATACTCTATTGATAATTGTAACTGGTCTAGCGTTGAATTTACATGAAAACCGATCTGATCCGAGATTCTTGATACGATTCCGACGGAATCAGCACAACTAATCGTAGCACATATTTATAAGCGGGTCATTGCCGGTGAACAATTACACACTACTAGTTCCAAATGTTTTACAAGCCAACACTGTAGTACTTGTATATTTATGACAAATTCTTTCTAAAATACACATACTGTAACATGTTTAATTAAACATGTTATTTTTACAAACGCATTATATATGGAAGACTGAACAAAGAAGAAGCGATATCGCCACCAGTACTCGCCTGTAAGTGATAGTACAGGCGAACTCGCAAATAAGTAAAACAGTAACCGACCAAAAGTACTATTCAGGCATGGTTTGTCCACCTAAACCATGCTATACATATCATTTTACCCGGATTTTCCTACTATCAACCTCATTTTCACCATTCTTATCCATCTACCCTCCATTCTCTCTCACCTTATCCCCTCCTCAACCTCAAGCACAAATCCATTCAATCCAAATCCATTCTCATACCATTCCAATCCGAAAATCACTTCCATCCTAAGCACAATCTCATGCTCAAAGCTCAAACCTTGTTCTCTTGCCATGAGCTTAACCCTAGGAACCTAAAAACCCATCAATCTAGATCAACCTTCATTAAAAATTTGGGTAAAACCAACAAAGCTTGCAACTTTGTGAAGTAGATATCAACTACAAGCTAAGAGCTTCTTCTACAAGTAAGGTATGTGTCTAAAATTTCATGTCTATGTTGAATGGGCATTTAGTTTCCTCTCTTTTTTTGACATTTATTACATGAAGGACATGGTAGACTAAAGTTTATCACTTGTTAGGCCCTCACAAATAACTACTATGTATGTTTTTTATGAGCAAGCAAGAATGATGTAGTAGTGAATCCACAAGCAAGAATTAGTTTGGAAAATGTTGTGTTAGTCCACCTCTACGATCTCATATGTTTACACAAACTAGGATTGGCTAACACTTTCTCTTACAAATCCAATAAAATATTCATTGGACCATATCTCGAGAGGTAAACCTTGCAATTTTCTCTATTCTTGTAGCTTTTCTAGATTGTATGTTTCTCCAAACTAATATGACCATTTGGATTATTTCATGTCATCTGTAGTGATCATTGGAGATTTGTTGCAATAATACCCGATTTGAAGCAAGTATATTGGATAGATCCCCTCCACCGCCCTCCATCCCGGACATTCGCCGATCTCCTTGACAATGCATTTCAATTCACTTAATTTCAATTCAATTGTTTTAGCCTACACCATTGTTATAACCATGGAGTATATATATTGTAGTCTAGGAAGCAATCCTCGATTGGGAATGTGGCTATTACACGATGCTGTTTGGTTTGATGGTGGTAGATGGTGTTCAAAACAACATGCAGGATCTTCTAAAGGTAACCTAAATGTAACCTTCTACAATCTAATTCTATTACTCTTCATGACAAATTCCTAATGCACATTTGTTTCATGTATAGGTATTCATGGATGATAGCACGCCTTTCTCCTTGGAAGAATTTAACAATGGAAGAGACCGATTGGCACGCCACCTAGTCCATGACCGTGCTTTACCATTGCTAGGCCACAATTCCAGAAGCTACCTACCACGTGACAAGGTGTTGGTCCATTGCATTTAGTTTTTTTTTAAAATTAGGAATTGACATTGGTAATGCACTTGTGTGCACTTTAGTATAGGGTGGTGATTGGAAACTGGCAGGTTTTAATTAGTAATTGACATTGGTAATGCACTTGTGTGCACTTTAATATGAGGTTGTGCCTCTTTAGTATAGGGTGGTGATTGGAAACTGGCATATTTTTGTTGTATCGGAATAACGATTCGTGTTTCGAAAGAAACGTGTCACATTTTTCAAATATTAGCCAATTTTGCAGTGCTTGTAGACGATATCGTAACAAGAGATTCGCTTAGAGGCGAATGAAGAAGCATTTTCGCCACCATATTTTTCACGATCCACAATCTACAACCGGACACAAAACGGCGTCGCCTCCAAATTCGCCTACACAAGCGATTTCGCCACGCAACTCGCTAGTGAGTCTCTGTTGGCATGATCGTTTCAGGAGGCGAATTCGCACAAAAATTCGCCTATTTCATGAGGCGAGTTCGCCTACATTCTTCACCTACAGGCTGTATTTGAGGCGATATCGTAACCATTACGGTTTTTTAACATTCCCGGCATTCAATTATTGTCCAAAATTCAAGCGAATGAAGTGGCGGTACAGTAACCACTTCATAGGCGACTGATATGAGCGACATTGCTTCTTCAGGCAAAATGAAGCTGGCGATACCGCCCAACATGACATCACTGACACGAGGCGGCACCAGCTGGCGAATTCGTAAAATGAATTCGCCTGGTTCACGGCGTTTTCAGAACCATCGAGAAAAAAACACTTTTAAGGCACAACCAAACAAGGTGTTTTGGAAACGCCTTGCTTGGTATGATGCAACCGCCTTGCATCCTATGCATGTCCACTAGTGTTAGTCTCTATTGCACAAAGGAGAAACAATAAGATAGGAAGGAGGAATAAGCTTCACAAGCTTTTCTATATGATGTTTTTTATTCTTCATTGCACTACATATATATATATATATATATATATATATATATAGTAGAACGATATTACTCTAGACCTCCCATTGATGGATGAATGTTCATCACCACATTCCCTTCCATTTCTCTGAACCATTGTTTATTTCCTTTAAGCATTATGAATCAATTATTCACAATTTACTATATATGACAATTGAATTTACAATTCTAATATCATATTACTGGTGTATATACACCTTCTTTGATTGTGTGTTTTGCTTTAATAATTATGCATATTCTATTGGTAACAATTTACATATACTATTTATAGAAACTATAAGTAAAAAAGATTTACAATGCACAATTATACACATAAAAATGCACATATATAAATTGTAGAATGCACCTGGGGGTACATACCCTAGGTCTATGGTATAATTTGGGTTGAATTTAAGCCATTCAACAATCTCCCACTTTAAATTCACATTTTCTCGCCATCCTTTCCAAACTATGCTCGCTTATGTTTCCACCAGGCCACACGAGGATCTACTCCATTCAAACTTGTCAACGTTGATTGGTTTCGTCATGAAATCTGCTAGGTTTTCATCTGTGTGAATTTTATGTAAATCCACCTCTCCTCTTCTACTACGTAACGAACAAAGTGGTATTGAACCCGTATGTGTTTCGTCCTATTATGAAAAGCTGGATTTCTTGCAAGATGCAAAGTGCTCTAACTGTCACAAAATAGAACTATATTCTCCTGCATGTGCCCGAGTTCTTCTAGTAGCATTTGAATCCAAATTGCTTCTTTGCAAGCTTGTGTAGCTGACATATATTCTGCTTTTGTTGTGGAAAGAGCCACAACTGACAGTAGTTTCGAAATCCAACTTATAGCTCCACCTGCAATGGTGAACACATACCCCAAAGTAGATTTGCTTTTAGGGAGTTTTCCTGCATAATCCGAATCAACATAACCTTTGACAGTAAAATCGTAGAATCCTCTTCACACCATTCCAATGCTCTATACCAGAATTCGCCATAAACCTACTGACAACTCCCACTGCTTGTGCAATGTCTGGTCTAGTACATACCATGGCGAACATCAAACTTCCCACTGCTGATGCATACGGTACTTGAGACATTTCGATCCTCTCTACTTCGGTGCTAGGAGACATACTTAAGGATAACTTGAAATTAACAGGGAGTGGGGTAGAAACTGGCTTACAATCTTACATGTTGAAGCGTCGCAAGATCTTGTTGGAATAATTCTTCTATGAAAGCCAAATCTTCCTGTTATTTATGTCTCGGTGAATTTGCATCCCTAGAATCTTGTTTGCTGATCCCAAGTCCTTCATCTCAAACTCCCTAGCCAACTGCGCCTTTAATTCTTGGATTAGATCTTTGTTGGGGCCTGTTACCAACATGTCATCCATATACAACAGCAAGATAATGAAATTATCTCCCTCAAATCTTTTGTAGTACGTATAATAGTCTGAGCTTAGTCTGTTGTATCCAAGGCTTTTAATGAAGGAATCAAATCTCTTATACCAGCATCTTAGTGCCTTTTTTAGACCGTATAGATATTTGTTCAACCTGCAAATCAAGTTCTTTTTGCCTTCTTTGGCAAAACCTTCTGGTTGGAGCATATAAATTTCTTCATCCAGATCTCCATGAAGAAATGCCGTCTTTACATCTAACTGCTCTAGATGTAAATCAAGTGTAGCACACATAGCCACTATAATCCTGACTGTTGTTAGTCTAACCACAGGGGAAAAGATTTATTTGAAATCTATACCTTCCTTCTGTGCATATCCCTTGACCACCAATCTTGCACGCTACCGTTCTATCTGATCATCGTCATTGCGCTTGACTCTGTACACCCATTTATTACCAATGGATTTTCTCCCTTTTGGTAATGGAACCAGTACCCAAGTATTGTTCTTGTGTATGGCCTCGATCTTTTCCTTCATTGCTGTCATCCAAAGAGCTGCATCCTTGTTGCTCATTGCCTCCTGAAAAGTTGAGGGCTCTCCATCTTCCGTTAAAAGACAGTATGCAACATTACTTTTAGTAACATAATCTGAGTACCAAGCCGGTCGTTGTCTCTCACGAGTAGCCAACGCCGTTCATGAACATCCGTTCAAATTGGTTCCCGTGCATCATTCTCTTGATCAGGGACATCAAATTCTGGCTCCGGTTCCATGACAACTGTTGTAGTTTCTGGAACATTTTCTGTTGTGCTATTCTTTTCCTTTTGCAGTATTTCACTTTCTCCAAAAATCACGTCTTTGCTGATGATTACCTTGTGGGTAGTGGGATCCCACAAGCGATACCCCTTAACACCATCAGCATAACCCAAGAACAAACACTTCCGAGATTTCGGACTGAGTTTTGTTCTTTCATGGATGTTGTACATCACGTAAACAGGACATCCAAATACGTGTAACACAGAGTAATCTATTGGCTTTCCAGTCCACATTTCCATTGGAGTCTTCAAATCGATCGCCGTTGATGGTGACCGGTTTATCACATAGCAGGCTATTTTGGCTGCTTTCGCCCAAAACGAGTTGGGTTGACCCGTAGTCCTCAACATCGCTCTCATCTGTTCTACAAGAGTTCTGTTCATTCACTCGGCTGCCCCATTTTTTTGAGGGGTGTATGTGACCGTGAATTGCCTTTTAATTCCTTCTTGCCTACAAAAAGCAAGAAACTCACCATCCTTGTACTCTGTTCCATTGTTTGTCCTCAAACACTTGATCTTCTTTCTAGATTCAAGTTCTTCTTGCGCTTTGAAGTATTTGAAGGTCAAAAATACATCTGACTTCTTCTTGATGGGGTACACCCAACATCTCCTGGAATAATCATCAATGAATGTGACAAAATACTTTGCCCCACCCAAGGATAACATCGGTGATTCCCAAACATCAGAATGGATCAAGTTAAGTATGCATTTACTCCTATAATCAGATCTGCTGAAGCTCAACTTGTGCTGCTAACTCGTAACACATTGCTCACAAAAAGGTAAATTAACCGGTTTGAGCCCCGGAAGCAATCCTCTGCCGGAGAGAGTTTCAAACCTCGTTCGGACATGTGACCAAGTTTCAAGTGCCACATTTTCGTCACCTCTTCTCCTTTGTTGGTTGATGCGACACACGCATCTACCTCCTGGATTGTCTCTCCTTGAAGCATGAACAGATTGGCAGCGATCTTTTCCTCCCTCATCACAACAAGCGCACCTTTAACAATTTTCATAAGACCATTATCAGTGTTGGTCTTACATCCAAGACTATCCAATTGGCCCATGGATAATAGGTTCTTCTTGAGTCCCTTCACATTTTGAACCTCTTGAATAATTCGAACTATACCATCAAACATCTTTATTTTGATGGTACCAATACCCTCAATGTCCAAGGCATGATCATCACCCATGTGTGCATAACCTCCAGATACTGGTTCATAATTATGAAATCATTTCCTCCGTGAAGTCATATGCTATGTAGCGGCTGAGTCCAGTAACCAGACATCAGCAAATTGTTTCATGTCTTCAAATACAGTTGTGGCCTCACTGTAAAGGATATCACCATCTTCAGATCTACGTGCTACATTCCCCTGAGCATTTGATGACTCGGGAATATCAAACCTCTTCTTGCTCCAACAATCCTTCTGAAAATGTCCTTTTCTGTCTCACTTGTAGCATTTGAAAATTTTCACATTTTTGGATTTCAACCTACCATGACTCCCACTGGAACCGCGTTCTACTGATCGTCCTCTTGTCATTGACAAGGCTTGCGTCTCTTTTGAACCAGCTTGTCTGTCCTCCATGTTCTTGCGTCTGGAATCTTCTTCCAGAACCGCAGAAGCAACATCGTCGAAGACTAGATAGTCGGTCAATATATTGTTCGTCAAATTAATGACAAGTTGATCATAGGAGTATAGTAAACTTTGGAGTAAAATCTATGCACGTTCAGTAGATTCAATGACGTGCCATCTTGCTGTCATTTGCGAGAACAGAGTGTTCAAGGTGTTTACATGGTCAGCTACTGATGATGATTCCGAAATTCGAAGAGAGTATAATTTTCTCTTCAAATTTTTTTTGTTGTTAAGGCTTTTGACCTCATGTAGTTGAGATAAAGCATCCCAAATTTCTTTTGCTGTCTTTTTCTCGGCCACACTTAATAGCAACTCGTTTGCTAACGCTAGATGCAGATCGGCTATTGCATCGCCGTCCATTTTATTCCATATGTCATCAGCGACACCTTCCGGCCTCCCTTCTATGGCATCCGCACAATTATCTTTTCTTAAAATGGCTTTCATCTTCATCTTCCATAAAATGAGAAATTATTCCCATTGAATACCTCAACATCAAATTTCGTCGTACTTGACATCTTTGTTTATTTCAACCCGTGCTGTGATGCCACTTGTTGGGAAATTCTCTGGTGGGTCAAACAAGATAATAACTAAAGTCAAAATGAGAACGAAGAAATTGGCACAATACTTAGTGGAAACTCAAAAACCAATTCGGGATGATTTCACTAATGTAGAATAATGGGGATACAATACATTCTCTCTAAATACAATGAGATACCTATTTTAGTCTCTATTGCACAAAGGAGAAACAATAAGATAGGAAGGAGGAATAAGCTTCACAAGCTTTTCTATATGATATTTTTTATTCTTCATTATACTACATCTATATATAGTAGAACGATATTACTCTAGACCTCCCATTGATGGATGAATGTTCATCACCACATTCCCTTCCATTTCTCTGAACCATTGTTTATTTCCTCTAAGCATTATGAATCAATTATTCATAATTTACTAAATATGACAATTGAATTTAACCCATTCAACTAAACAGGTAGAATTTAATTAGCCCAATTATTTCTATTCTTTTAGAAGCCATGTGCTCCGCAATCCTCTTCACCCCAAGATATATGTACAAACTAGCTTTCCTTTTCAAGGATATATATACAAACTAGCTTTACAAACTTTTTTTTTTTATATGTTTGGAGTTCCTAAGAGCATCTCCAATGTGATTGTCAATTTAATTTGATTGACACGTCATTATGATAGACTTTCTATACAATATCATGTCTCCAATGCAATCCTCATTTAATATAGTCAATTCTATGTGTTAAAATTTTCAAGAGACAATGTCAATGAGAACTTCTACTTCTTGACACTCAACTTGGCATTGTCTTATATTAAATTTGACATTAATTATCAAAAACTTTCCGTTTCTTATGAATTCATCCAAATATAAATTATTCAAAAACCTAATATACTTTATCTCATAAATTTCACTTTTTATGTATATGCTACTTGAATATAATTGTCAATTTATTCTAAATAAAATTATAGTAACGACTTCTAAATTATAGTAATGACTTCTAGACATATTCTAGTTATATTTTGCTTATTCAATTTTGAATTTAGTTGAAATTGGATTTGAAATGCTAAATTTTAAAATTACTTGGATGTTAATAGTATGTTATAAATTATTTTGTAATAACTGTTAATTAACATTATAAACAAATATCACTACTTACAATTTTATTTGAAATGAGTGCTTTGAATAAATATAAGTTAATGGTTAAAATATTAATTAACATGTTCAAAGAGAAGTTTGCATTGGAGATCAAAAAATTTAGAATGTCAACATTCAAAAATTATGTGCTTATGTCACTTTAAAGTTCTATAATATCATGACATTTGTCACCTAAAATCATGGATGACATCCATAGCATTGGAGATGCTCTAATTAATTCCCTCCACAATGGTGGTTTAATTAGTTTTTTAAAAAATATTTCCCTCCATTTAATTTCACTGGATTTATTGAATATTTATTGGCTTTATTGAATGAAACTAACTAGCCAAAATTACAAAATTAACTCAATAAATATCAGAATCAGAGAAAATTACGAAAATAGTCTAAAATTACAAAGACGAAACATGTAGAACTTATAAAAAAATTATAGAAATACCATAATCAAAAATAACAAAGAAACAATTATGATATGATTAGGGGGAAAATATTCCGAATAAATAATGTTTGAAATAAAATTACAAAAAATAATTCAATAATTAATGTATTATGGAAAAGAGAATAACTATTATACTAAAACTATCAGATACCATATTTATTATCTATTTACATTTATCTATGTTCATTGGTTAAGAATGAAATAATATTTTTAATAATATATCAGGTTTTGATTCATGGAGTTATCTCGACCAACTTCCGGTGAAAGTAGTGTGTGTAAAGTAGTTTTTAATTATAATGACATGCGTTGCATGATTCCCAAAACCAAAATCAAGAGCATGTATTGTGGTGGTTTTTTTTGGAGGTTTTTAATGGATGAGAATCTCTGATGGAGGAGATTCTGCCTCACTATGGAAGGTTCTGTATTAATTTTTACTGGAATTCCGGTCAGATGTGCTCCTTCCGACAGTAATATTGAAACCACACTATTACCGAGAATTCCGGCCACGTGTAATCCATCATCAATAATCTCAAATTCATAGTCATTTTTAAAAGTTAATTTTGGCAACGTGGATGAGAGAGAAGGCAAGTGGGATATTAAAATAATGACATGAAAATTTCTGCTGGATTTCTATGATCGCAAACTATACCATACGCTAGGGGTACATATCCCAAGTGCATTTTAAAATTTAAGAATGTACATTTTAATTTGTATGATTGTGCATTGTAATTTGTATTTCTATAAATAGTAAATACATAATTATTACTACACATCAATATGAGATACATACACCCGGGATACCATATAACAATTGTTCTATGATAGTGCAAGTGTGATTTTTGGAGAAATTTTGCACATATTTAATTGTTAGAAATTTCAATTGGGAATTCTCCATAAAACATGCTACAAGGGTCATGACTATATTACCACAACAGTAGGTGTTGGTGCAGTGCTTTTTTTTTTTTTGAATTAAAACCTCGTAGTGGGGTGAAATTTATTTGGCTCACCAAACCTAAAAAACCAAAGTTGTGATAGTACATACATTGAAAAATGAGTAAAAAACAACATTGCTTTTTACAACTATATGGTAATAAGAGAAGGAAGTCCTAATTTACACCTATGTCATATTTGCAAGCATGTTAGGAATCGACTCGCGAAAACCAATTCTGCCGACAAATTGACTCATTACTCGCAAGCATGTTAGGGATCGCTATGCGAAACTCATCTTTGCCGATGAGCACGAGGTTTCAAAAAGGACTTTAAAATGGCTGTAATCTGAGAGTGCTTCTCCATTCTTCATTGTTTCTCCCAGAACTGTATTTCAGCTTGATTTGAATCTTTCTATCTTGCTTTCCTCCAGAGTGTGTCTTTCCTAGCCTTGCGCCTGTAAAATTAAGAGGAGATTAGCAGTATCTACACTCTTAAGTAGGGCACATTCCTGCTATCTAGCAACACCAATCCTTTTACTTTTCTAGGTAAATTGCTGTGTGTGAAAGTGAAATTGTTTCTCTCCCCACGAGCTAATCTAGCTAAAGAATCAGCAACAGAGTTTGACTCTCTGTATATATGTTTAAAAGTAATATTAGAGGGAGAGATATCACTTACAAGATGACATATATTTCTGATCAAAGTTTCAAGCTTCCAGAGAATCTTATATTGCCTTGTAATTATCTTCAACAGTATCAATGAATCTACCTCCACTTCCAGATCTTGTATTCCTTCATAATAAGCTGCCTGTAATCCTTCTGAAAGTGCTAATGTTAATGCTTCCAAACTTGTTCTTCTGCTAGATAAACAGACTTTGCTATGATAACTTCCCCTAGTGCATTTCTTATAACCAATCCTGCTCCTGCAACTCCTGGATTACCTAAAGAGGATCCATCTGTGTTGAGTTTGTAGCTCCTGGGATGTTTCCAAGACACCTGCTTTACTAAAAATGTTGTAGAAACAATAGAGCAAACAGAGGTTATATCCAATAGGTCAGTATGAATATTTTCAATGTCTGATTGCTTCCAGCTCAAATGATGAGCTTTTAGGGCATTCTGTATATTCAACAGAGTGGATTTCTTCATGGTGTTCAAGTTTGGTTTAATCTGATCATAAAGAAAGGCATTTCTTGAGCACCATATAGTCCATGACACAAAAGAGGCAATATTCTGATGAGCAATCTGTGTAATTCAGACTTTACAGAGAGGTTCCAGTAGTGAAAGAACCCGTCCCAAAGATTCTCAAATGATACTGGTGTGATATCAAAAAAGATATGAAAATGGTTCCATAATTCCTTAATGAATACACAATCATTGAATACATGCTGCAAAACATCAGAGAAATTTCCACAGTAACAGCATATAGATGTTATATAGATCATACTTTGCTGCAAAACATCACTCATAGGTATTAGCCTATTTATTAGCCTCCAATTAAACACAGATAATTTCTTTGGCACATACTTCATCAACAGAAACTTATATGAGGGAATTGTCACTTTTTTCTTTCTCAACAATTCATAGGCTGAAGATATAGAAAAAGAACCAGTTGGTTCAGGCCATATGAGTTTATCATTATATCCCTCATATATAGAAAAATCTTTTTGCAATGTAACAATAACATCTTGGGGGAAGCCAATCACGAGGCTTTCAAGTATATTCTGTTGATCATAGAAGAATTCTTTAACTGTTAGTTCAGACAAAGGAATATTGAATTCAGGATTCCATAGATCAATCAAGCATCCAGTGCCAACTGCCAAGCAAGTTACTGTCCCAGAAAGATATCTCTCCAGCTCCTACCTGTACCATTGAATTAATCTGAGCAATTTCATCAACCTCCATGTACCTTCTCCAAGTTCTGGATTTCTTCTTATAACCTAGTAGGGACCACATAAAAGATGCCCATAGGCTATTTCCAATTTGAAGTTTCCACCATATTTTTAGTGAAAAACAATCCATTAAAGTATGTAAATTCTTGACTGCTAGACCATTTTCCAGAAAGGGATAACACAAATTAGACCAAGCTCTCCAAACTTTATTTTGGCCATATTCAGACTTTCCCCACAAGAATTTAGCAAAAGTTACATGCAGTCTATCCAAGATCCCAATAGTAGATTTAACAATAGCAAGAATGTGTAGTGGGATGGCAGATAAGACATTTTTTGCCAAAACTAATATTCCAGCCTGGTTAAGCATTTTATTTTGCCATGAGACCAGCTTAGCAGTTATATTATCATATAATGGTTGAAAATAAGAGTGTTTCTTTTTTCCAGTAAATACAGGACAGCTAAGATATTTAAATGGGAAATTCCCTCTAGTCATTCCAATGAGATCAGAAATCATTGTGTGATAACTATTAGGGGCTGAGTTAGACAGATAATAGACTGATTTTTCAATATTTATTTTTTGACCTGTGGCAGACTCATACTTCTCTAAAAATCCCATTAAGTTGACAATGCTGTGTCTATTAGCACTCAGGAATACACATGTACCATCTGCAAAGCTTAAACTTGTGATCTTTTGTGTTATATTTGGCAATCTGTAATAATCAATCTTGGTTTGTTCATAAAGGGATCTTAAGGTTCTAGTGAAAGCCTCAGTTAATAGGATAAAAAGAAAAGGAGACAATGGATCTCCTTGCTTGGTACCCCTTGAAGCCTCAAAAAAACCAAAAGGTTTCCCATTAACCAAGACTGAAAATTTTGTTGCTTTTATGTTACTCATGGTATTACTGACAAAAAGGTTTGAAAATCTCATTTTCTTTAGTAACTTAGACAGAAAAATCCAAGACACTCTGTCAAAAGCATTCACCATATCCAGTTTAAAGAATATATTAAATCCACCAGTTTTAGTATTAAGAAATTCAAGTAGCTCTTGCATTTATAAAACAATGTCAGTTAGCTCTCTGCCAGATACAAATGCTGATTGTTCTGGCGAAATTAAGCTAGATACCATGGGTTTAAGCCTATCAGTGTAAACTCTCGACATAATTTTGTTTATAAAGTTCGAGATACTAATAGGCCTATAGTCTGAGAAGCTAGTATTTACCTGCCTTTTGGGAATGAGTGTGATGAATGATGCTGATATGGCTGTAGGTATAGGCACTCCCGGAAGAAACTCATTAACTGCCTGCAATAAATCAGAAGAAATCATGCTCCAACATTGAGTATCAAACTTTCCTGTGTATCCATCTGGACCAGGAGTTGAGTCTCCATCCATGTTAAAAACAATATCTTTCAATTCCTCCATGGAAACTTGTTTTGTAAGGGACTGGTTCATACCAAGGTCCACCATCTGTGGTACATTCTGTAAAAGTTCATCTGTATAGTTCTCATCGGAAACATTAGATTCATCATATAGCAAGTGTCTAAAGAAATTCACGGCCTCATTTCCAATTTCATCTGGATTATAAATCCATTCATTAGAAGAGTTTTTAATTAATGCTATCTTCTGTTTCGAGTGTTTCGATTTAACTGTAGAGTGGAAGAATTTAGTATTAGAATCACCCTCCTGTAACCACTTAACCCTGGATTTCTGTTTCCTAAATATTTCCTCTCTCAGTAATGCTCTAGTTAACTCAGCCTGTGTTAGGTGAAGTTTAGTTCGATTGGATCATGTTGCATTATTTTAGTATTCTAACTCTCTCATTTGGACTCTATCCTCAGCAATTTTAACACAGTCATGCACATTCCCAAAAAAAATTCCTGTTCCAGTCTTTAAGTTTAATTTTTAACCTTCTTAACTTTAGAGAAAAGTTAATCATGCCATAAAGACCAGTAGGAGCAGACCAATTATTATCAACCAAATCAATAAAATCATCATGAGAAAGCCACCAATGTTGGAACTTAAAGGCTCTACCAATGGAACTCTGAGGGGAATTATCTAGGTTAACTACCATAAGACTATGATCAGAAGCTAATCTTGATTTTACCCTGATGCTAGTATTAGGAAAAATAGTGTGAAATGCATTAAACATTAATCCCCTATCCAGTCTCTCCCATACTGTCCCAACACTCCTGTTTCTAGATCTACGATTTCCAGCCCATGTAAAAAGATTTCCAGAAAAAGGTATTTCAGTTAAAGAGTTGTCCTCAAAAAACTCATTAAACTCATGCATTGTATCCAGATTAGGAGAAAATTGCCCAATATATTCAGATGAGTATCTTATCACATTAAAATCACCAATAATAATTGTTGCAAGATTAGTATATTGATTTAAAAAAATCCCATAAGTCCCTTCTTGCAACTAAATTGTGCCTGGCATATTCAAAAATGGCATTCCATGTATCTGTCATTGAGTGGTGCACTATTTCAGTACATATGCATTGATCATGTGTTGACAAGACTGTAATTTTAAAATCATCATTCCAAAACAACCATATCTTGTCTCTAAGTGCAGCATAATAATGATTGTCTCCTAATTTATATGCAATGGATGCAATTTTACTACTATGTAAAAAAGGTTCTATAATGATAAAGAGACCTATATGATGTTTTCTTTTAACATGCAATACTCTAGCCTGTGTTGTTTTATTCCTAATACGTCTCACATTCCAAACACATAATTTCACTCCTGACATAATTAAACTAGATTAGATGGATCAATTTGAGACCTAGTAACTACATTTATTTTGTGTACTAGTATAGTCTTTATTTTTCCCTCTTGCTTTCCTCCCAGTTTTAGGGATTTGAACAGTAGAGTCAATAGAAACTTCAGGTTGAGACTCAAACATTAACCTATTAAATCTGCCTTGATCAATATTTTCTAGAATAAAATCTCCTTCTGCTTCTTTTGATTTTTTTTTCTCCTGAGACCATTGAAAACTAGAGCTATGTGGTAAATTATCTATCAAATTATGTTCCTCTTCAGTTAAAGGAGAAATTACCTGTGAATTTCCTTGTTTGACTTTCTGAGAATCCATTGTATTTACACTCTGTGGGACTGTTACTGAAATATTAGTATCCTTTGGTTGGTTTTCCTCCACTCCTTTTGCCATATCATCTTCCTCACTGAGTGTAACCACCTCTATTTGGTTGGGATTAATTGACTGATCTTCTGCATTTCCATGAGTGTTTGACAGGGGCTCAAAACTATTTGTGATGAGCACATCTCCAGTATTTACCCTTTGATCTGATTTGTTGGAGATTTCAGTTGAAACTGGATCAGACACCATCTTTCCTTTCCCTTTAACTTTCCAGACCTGTCCTGTACTTGCATCAAAGTCTGTCTTTCCCAAGGAGGCATCTCCAACAGAGTTGTTAGTAATATCAGTAGTTACTTTTTTCTTGTCCTTGTTAGTGAGACCAGATGATGAGGCATGTTGATTTAATTTTGGATCAAAATTCATAGGTTTCCAGTGATTTGGTTCCTGCCTCATAGCCAGATCAGTTTTGCAAACTAAATCATTATGACCAAGTTTGAGACATTTTTTGCAATAATCTGGCACACCTTCATATTCAACATACTGCCAAAAACCTTTATTTCTGTAATTAATCCGTATTCTTTCACTTAAAGATTTAGACACATCAACTTCTACACAGACTTTAGCTACATGAGGCCTTGTTTTATTGATTGTTTCTTTATCTACCTTCACAGGAGGTCCTATGAGATTACCTAAAGACAAATAGTATTTTCTTCAAAAAATTGATGCGGGAGGCCATAAAAACATACCCAAACTGGAACGAGCGGTGATTCTGCCTTAGGATTAAAATCGGCGCTCCATTTGGTGATCCGTAGCGAGTAGAAACCAAAGTTCCACACTTTATGCATCCAGCACCTGTAAAAATCACCAGGGAGTTCAAAGTGAATAAAAACATGTTTGTTATCTACCAAAAAGATCCAAATTGCCTGGAAATCCAGCGGTCTGGAAATCCTTTCTCAGTCTATCCATCTGTGGACGGGATCTGGAGAAAGTTCCGACCAGCGTGTATGTCAATGGGGCCTCCAGTCTATCGCACTCCTCGTCGGAGAAGTGGATCCCTGGTTCCCCCAAGTGATCTACACGCTGCTTTGGATTGAAGGGCACTCTAGCATCATTGGCATGAGAGTGAATGATCGGATCAAAGGTTGTTGAAGGATGGGTATTGAGCATCTGTGCATATGACAGTAGGGGAGGGGCTTGATCGCCGATTGGCGGCTCCGCCATAGCAGTGGCGCCGATCAAACTGCGAGAGGAGCGTATGAAAGAGATGGAGAGACAAATCGCCCAAAATCGCCAGTCAAGTGTTGGTGCAGTGCATGTGGAGGTGTCATAGCATTTGAGGACGGTGTTCTCAGATCACACATGTAGTATATAGAAAGAGCCACTTCCACAACAGCGGAGCTAGATTCATGATATTGGGTTCATTTATATGTGTGTACATATTAGTGTTATTATTAAAAAAAAATATATTCAATTTATTCGTTTCATGTGATACTTTAACAGTTTAGAATTGAATTGTTCAACCCATCGTACAAATAATAAACATAAATAATTTGCACGCAAATTATATCTTTTATTAACATTTGACTAAAGAGCAACATTTGACTAAAAAACAATATTATTACACAAATGGGTGATAATGAAATAAAATTCCAACAAGATATCAATCTTCCCTGTTTTCGGAGAAGAATAGAATTCAATTATAATAAGTAACAAAATGTTAAGAGCATATTATCTAAAATTTAACTGAATATTTTTTAGGTAGTCTCATTTTAGATTATTTTTCATGATATTTAATTAAATTCAAATTAATTTAGATATATTGTTAATATTTCAAATTGATTAATTTCATTTTAATTCAGTATTTTTCAGTTCATTATTTCTTAGTTCGATTAAGTTCATATCAACTATATCAAACAAGCTTGATCGAAAATGATATATTGATCTAAAAATAATTCTAAGGGTGTCCAGTTCACCTGTATCAAACAGAATCAATTGAAAATAATGTAATTGATCTTAATTAATTTCAAAGGGTCGAGAAAATATCAATTTGATAGAATAATATCTCGATTTAAACAAAATAATATGTAAAGAATATCACACTTATTTAATAACATAATCAAGAAATGTTTGTTTTATGGTGATGTACCCTGAGAATGTCCTTGAGCACTTGATGAGAGTGACATACTTGATTGACGGATGATAATTTCATGGTTCGGACTTTAGGGTTTCGTTCAAATTCGTACCGAGGTCCAAGAAGGGTCCGGGGTTCGAGATACGCGTGAGATGGACTTACGAGTCTATTGGCCCAAATCCTTTTAAGGAACGCGTATATTCTGAATTGCCTACAAGGAATACACTTCCTCTAATTATGGGAACACAACTTTTATCACCATAAAAATTGTATTCTTACTCTAATTATAAACCCTGCCGATCTACAGATTGAAACTCTATAAATATAAAGATTTGATAGACCACTCAAATCATTATCTTACACACACTACGCCTTACGCTTATAAACTTTATAAAGTTGTCACTGACTTAAACGTTAGAGTGTCTACCCCCGGACCATCCCCGAGGGTTTGTCTTGCAGATTAGTTCGTGAGCTAGGTTCGAGGTCAATTGCGGGTTCCAGACATCCATCAATTTGGCACGCCTAGTGGGATCCGCGTGTTTATTTTGATCTACCGATCTCGAACCTCATGAATGATCCGGGTATGGACCATTGCAGGAGTATGCGAGTCTGTCCTCTGGCCCTGACAGGAATTGGAAACGTCAACAGCGGCGAGATGCGCGCAATAACCAACCCCCGGTGGACTGCAGAGACAAGCGCCGAGGCAGAGCCCCCGACAGGAGATCTGCCTCGGACCTCAACGATCGACCATGGAATAAGTAGAAGCATAAACGGCGTGCACAAGACTTCGCCTGGATGGAACATTAGTCTTTTCACAAGATGGCGTGGTTCTTAACTAGTTTCCCCATTCTGATCCTTTGGTGATAACCATCACTATTAACCAAAACGTAGTTAGAAGGGTTCTCGTAGATGGGGGAAGTGAAATAGAAATCATGTTTCTCAGTTGCTATGAGCGATTGAGATTATATAAGAGCGATCTCGCTCCTACAAACCCGATCTCGGGGTTGGTAGGCGATCCTATAACACCTTTGGGAGAGGTCACCTCGCCCGTACGAGTGGCGGACGGTCCTCGAAGCATAACACTCCATTGCACCTTCGTGGTGATTCGCAGGTTACGGTCAGCGACATCGCCTATTATTTCGCTAACTATAAACGAATGCAAGTTCCGACATCACTTTATGTTAACGTCAACAACCGAATTTGAAGATAAGCACACTGATAATTCGATAACACAAGCGATGTCATATTTAAATTCGCCAGTCCACCGTTGTTGCTACCTCCGTTACCGTCGGCGATATCGCCGACCATTTCGCTAGTTGTTAACGAATATATGTTCCAATTTTGCTTATATTTCCTGCACCAAGCAAATATGAAGACGAACTCGCCGGTAATACCGCATTTAAAATTCTTGTCATTTGAATATTGTCGTATATTCAAGTGAAAGCAGTAATGGTATCGTTCGGTTGTGTTCAGCGAATTAGGTCATGATATCGGAGCTTGAAAATTGGATTTATTTCAACTGTCAATTAGAAGCATGTGGTGTCGCCACGTTCAACCTAACAAGTGGAAAGCGATGTCGCTGGAACAACTCAAATATCATGCTTGTGAATACCAGTTACGGTACATAATAAGCAAACACGGCATTTTAAAAAAAGCCGCACACGACGCTTTCAACCGTCGTGAATGATATGCATGTTCATGACATATCTTAGGAAGGCACTTCGCAAATGCCTTAAATTGTACGTTTGAACTGCTTTATAACCTACACATGTGCACTAGTGAGTATTGCACTAACTATTCAAATATTGCAAGTAAGTGTAATATTAACACCACTGCAGATAATCTTATATAGTTCTCTATAGTGCATTTTCCAAATGAAATGAGGTCCAATTTTCTTAGTCTCTTTTAGTTGGTTTTTTATTTATTTAATTTAATTTATTTTGGAAGAATTGAACTTGATGAGATTATTCAAATGAGTCAAGTCTAGGTAGAATTTGACAATTACTTAAAAAAATTAATTTACATCTTTCAAAGAAGTTTAGAAAATGCATACATAGACGATTGAGTTTTCTCCTCAAAATCCAAATAGAATTATTGTTACTTTAGGTTTATTTTTTGATGAGCTAAATGAGGTTAGACCCAAATAGATTAGGCCTAGGGTTTAAGGGTGTGTTTAGTATAAGTAAACTTTTTTAGTGCTATTATAGTAAGCCATCACTTAAAGAGTTAGGGAGGAGCAATTTGTTTTGTATTCTTCCTCTTTAACTATGGTGAAGAAAGGGATTGTGGGTAGATTGATGGTTCGTTGTGATAGATAGAAGATAGGGTGAGCAAGAGAGACATAGTGTGTTAGCGTATAGAACATACTTTATAAAAGACTCTTCTATAATCTAGTCAGGGATGGAGTTAGGAATTGTATATGAGGGGGGCCGGAACTTAAAATTTTGAATTAACTATTGAAATAATATAAAATACGAAAATTCATTGAAATGTCAAAAAAATAGTACATTAAAGACAAATGTTGGTGGATAAATATATAAAGTTGACGAATTTAGCATCATTATATGGACCACTATATTTTTCAAGTCGCACATTTCTCTCCGAAAGCCTATTAATGAATTCAAACTTGAGATCCTATTAATGAATTCAAACTAATTGAATTATAAAATGTAAGAGGGAAAAATCGAGAGAATTAATCAAGTATATTTTGTTGATTTTCGTGCTTTTAAATAGAACTTTTTAAAAAATTTGAAGATATAGCTCAAACATCAATATATATTTTTAGTTTTGATAAAAGGTTACTCATAATTTGACTCAAATTATAATATTGCGAATCAATGTTTTTATATAATATTGCCTTATTAAATATAAAGAAATTAAACTACCTTATTTGTTCAAAAAAAATAAAGTAAATAAATCTATTCCTATATAGGATTGATATATGATTACTATTATATTTAAGAAAATATTATTTACAAGAAATTGTAATCAATCGAGATTTGAAGAAAAAAAATTATAATTCCTACATTTAAGAAGATTTAAAAAATCATATTCTAATTGTGTTTTATTGTAATTACATAATATTATACTAATTATGGTCTCATTTTCCTTTTATAATTCATCATTCTAAATTTTTCAATAGTGTAAAAAGTAAAGAAAATTTATGAGAGGGGCCACATATATCAATTTACCCTAACAAAACAAATTTAAAATTTAAATAACCCCTATAATTAAAAAAAATAAATGTTGAGGGGGACCGGGCCCCACCCAGTCCCCCCTTCCTCCGCCCCTGAATCTAGTGAGTTGGAATCGTCGGATTTCTATGAATTTCTTCCGGTTAGGATTTCCACGTAATATCATGTGTTGGTCGTTAGTTTTATTTTTTTTAATGGTTGATTCACAACTTATTCATAGTTATTGGTGATTGTTATCTTGAATTCAAGACGGGGTGTTTAATTTTCAATGTAGGGTTCAAGATTAAATCTCTAATTGATGATTATGGGAAATTTTTTTATCTCAACGATGTTATAATTCGAGATAAAAATTACCAATATACACTAGTATTTTTCTGGATTCCGTGCCTTGCATGTGTATTATAGGTCCACCTTATAATTAATGTACATTTTTATGTTGAGTTTCTCCTCTTTAAAAATCAACTTCGGTTCCCCTGAGAGAATGTGGCGGATTGGATTCGTAACAGGAAATTGAGATCATCAATTGCAATTTTGGGACAAGAAAAAATAACAAATACTTGAGTTAAGTATTACTCCAAACAAAAAAGGTCAAAAAATATAATTTATTCAAATCGTTGTTGACTAATTGGTAGAAATAAATTTTCATCAATGTCAAAATTATTCGTGTAAAAAGTCTTAAAATGAACGTGAATCTGATACTTATAAAAGATTGATAAAAGATAAGTTTATTTTTAAACATGACCTTGTAAAATTGAAGATGCAAGTGAGGACCACGGTAGATCAAGGTCCTATTCATGCAAGTTACTAAAGGTGTTCATAAGATGTGGATATTTAAGGTGAGTCCCTGGTGTCCATTTAAAAAGAATCTCTCTGTCTGAGATGATCGAGTGCCTCTTGATATTATTCTGAGTGGCAAGATTTGATTTATATTGCGATTGGATCCGGACTCTGGATTTGGAGTTAATGCCAAATTAATAATACGTTCTATTTGTGAAAGGAAAATGATACGTCGGAAAGCTGCCGTTTTTCTGAGCCTAACATTATATGTACATATTTGTAATCTTTGTTTGGAGTTTGAGTTTTATCATTATTTGTAATCTTTGTTAAATTATAATGTTGGTTTTGTTCATAGTGATTGTATGCAGTTTGACTTACGAACGGTTTTTAGAGGCATTGTCGGGCCAAAAACACTCAATTTATACAAAAAGTTTTAATTAAAATATTATCATGTTGATATGAGACAGTACTATACTAATTATACAAGGATGAAATAGTGTTTTTGTTGAATTGTGTTGCACTAATAAATATGAAATTTTAAAGAAGTTTAGCATTATTGACTACTGAGTGTTCTAGTCTGATATAAAATGTGATAAAAATTTGAGTTTTTACAAAAACAGGAGAGGGAACGTGAAGTTGATGCCTAAATATACTTTAATGGTTAGTAAATTACTTACAAAATCATATATTAGGTTACTCAATTTAGCTTATCTACTCCTCATCTATATCATAATTAGCCTCACTAACCCTTTTAGTCATCAAAATATAACTATTGCAACTATTCATGTGAAATATCTATAAAATTGGATGTAAAATGTATTTTCATAATACAAATTTTAATCATACAATTGTTTTCATTTTGTATGGGACATGAGGAATATGTACATATTATAACGACGTGTATTACATATAAATAGTATTATACCACTACTAAAATCATGTTCTCAAGGATCACACCTTGACTGTTGAGAATATTGACGGGTGCGACTATGTGCGATCACACATTGACTATGTGCGATCTCCAATTGACTAGTCGGTGATCCGGTGATCTAGATCTGCCACCATGGGAAAATCATTCAAGAAGAAACAATCAACCACTAGGAGGGGGATCGTTACGAAGGAGGCAAATCGGAACATTGATGATCAATTCTCGGAATCTGAGCTGGAGAGGGAGGACTTCTTAGGTCGGAGAGATGTAGAAACGGCTGGACTGAAGGATCTTTGTCAGCAGCCGCAATCCGACCACGCGGCGGTGAGGATCCAACAGACTCAGCTAAGGGAGAAGCAAGAGATAGAGGAAACCAGCTCTATGCAGGTGGATCTGGAGCTAGCTCAGCCAGTAGAGTCAGTTTCAGTGGAACTAGTGCAGACTGGTGCAAGATGAGCTAACCTATTCTTGGAGAAGCAACCTAAGGTAAAATTTTTAAAAACTTGTTCTTTAAACCCCTTATTTTGGCCCATTTTTTTAAAGAAATCTATTATTTTAACTAATTTTAATTATTATTTTTCCGGACCCAATATTAGGGCCCTTTTATAAAAAAATCGGTTCAGCCCCCTAAATATCTCGGGTCGGCCATGTTGTAAAGTACTGGGGGGTCATCCTCCTTTGTTAATTGCTGATGCATTCTTTAAGAGAAATTGGAGGAATCAGGTGGAGAAGGTTTGGCGGGTTAAGCCTGGCATTTTTTATGGTGATATTCATGAACAGATCACCGAGAGAGTGCAGTGGAGTGGGGCATGCTATTTTTAGATAGTAAACCTTTGATAGTGAAGCACTAGAAGCAGAATTTTGACTTTGATGAACCAGATTCTGTACTTGTGTGGATACAACTCCCTGGTTTGGGTATGTTATACTGGGAACCTAGCATTTTGTGCAGATTGGTTAGCACCCTAGGCATCCCACTCAGATTGGATCAGGTCACCTTAGAGCTTGACAGGATGAACTATGCTAGGGTTCTAATTGAGATAAAGGTAGGCTCAGCTATCCCTGACAGTTTGGCTTTTATTGATGAGAATGAGGTGGTGTAGTTGCTCCAACTGCCACACAATGGGGCACTCAGTGAAGGAGTGTACATGATAGGCAAGACCAGCTAGGAAAGGAAAGGAGAAGATTCCTGTTGCTAGGCACTTTGTGCCAATCCCAATGTCTCAACCTCCTGCTACTAGTCAACAACAAAAACCCCCACTGGCAGTCTCTACCAGTGCCACTGTTAAGCATAAGAAGGGAAATAACCCTTTTTGGAAAGACCCTTCCCTCAGAAAAGAAAAGCCTGTTACCAGAGCTATGGCTGGACTTAATTAAACTGGCCACGGAAACTGGAAAAGCCTTTACTAAACCCTCAAATCCTCCTGACGGGAAGCAAATTTCTTGTTTGGAATGTAAGAGGCTTGAATAAGAAGTAAAAACAGATTGGCTGTAGACAGTTCTGTTTACAACATAATGTGGGATTTGCTGGATTCCTAGAAACTAAGGTCAGTGAAAAACTTATCAATTTTAATACCATGTTTGGTAGAGCGAGTCTAACAACAAAGGGAAGTACAATTGTAGTATGTACTCACCGATTCAAAATTATTGTTCAATTTTGCGGAAGAGACAACTTGAAGTGCCGTCGCCATTGTGAAATAGCCGCATTCCCAACAACTTTTTTGCTTCTTGTACTTTTCAAAACACATGAAAAAGTAGTAGTAAGTAGTTGTAAGAAAGACCATTTTAAATCAATGGTGCAAACATTGCTTGTGTACATAGTTTGGCATACCATTATTTGATGCAACCCGAAGACCGATTGACCGCTGGGATTGACAAACTCCAATGCTTGCTTGAATAACTCAACAATCGAAGGAATCGGTGGTAGGTGTAGAGAATCAATCCAGTAAAGTTGTTTAGTTGTCTTGTTGATTGCAACCAAGCGCCAATGTCCACTAATCCGATAAAAAATTGAAATAGAAGTTAAACAATGTAGCTAGTCATGAGAATGCAAATTTGAAATATCAAAGAATCACTTACTTGTGGAGCAATGGCAACAAGAATAGCACTTTAGTAGGATCGCTAAGTCCAACCTTCAAGTAGGAGAGTCGTTCTTCATGAGAATGCACAATCTCTCGATTATGCTCGGGGCACAGAAAACCAATCCAAGGCCTACCACGACTTTGTGCTACACTATGCAAGAAACTTCATCCATGCCCAAAAAAAATTGGTTACATAATATGGAAGGTCGTGTAATATGTAACGGCGACACCAGTACTAAAGTATAAATAGCAAGAACACATACCATTGAAATAGCGACATTAGAGTCTCCGTTATCATGTCAAACCGCCACATGTCTTCAAAGTCCACCCAACACAAGGTTACCAATTTACCAACTCCAAAAATTGGTTTAGGACAAGGGAAGTCGTAGGTCCCTAATTGGTTGTGGTCGGCTATCCTCTCAAATAAGAGTCTAACGGAAGGGGGCATGTCATCAACGTCGGTCGGTTTTGGTTGGGTATTTGAATCCATTGCAAAGACACGTTTACCTTGACTAGTGGTGGTGGGAAAAGATTGGTTGGCTCATCATCACCTAAGCTCTCGACCCTAATCAACCTCCTAGGCCATAAGAGAAGCAACCCCTTTGTTCCCTTAAGCAATCGACATGAGGGATCGGGAATAGGCAAGAGTGCGTTTTCAAAGAAGATATCAAGCACAGAAACAACACCTAAGCCCTCCGGCACATCTTTATGGTGATGTTTTTTAATTGACTCCTCAAAAATTCCATTTGCCACAACAACCATGGGGGGTTTTAATGAGCCCATCTCAACATAGAGTTTGCATGCATATGACCCCTACCAAAAGAAATGAAAAAAATGAACCTCTAGGTGCAGACTAGCAACAAGTTACGATAATAATACAACTTGTGATAACTATATATTGAAGGGATTATATATAGTACACAAAATGTAAAGAGTATGATTAATTTTAGAATACTAACCATTGATTCACGGGTTGAATGGGGCACACTTTCCTCGATGATTGGCTCAAAAGAATGATCATATGGCACACCCTCATCCTCGGACTCGATCGGAGATGGTAATATAGGGTCATCAAGAATTTGCTTCTCAATAGGTGTTTTGGTTGTGGTTGGATCCCATTGCATTGTGAGGTCGTCGAGGTTGTTGTGTAAGTGTGTCCCATTTCTTTTAGCAACCATGTGCAAAGCAATGTCACGCTTACCTTGACAAGATTTCAGCTCCTTCACCTCCTCGTACAACATTTTGATCAAACTCTCGTTGGACGGTTTTCGCTTTGTATTCTTGTTCAAGAGATCTTGCTTTGACACATATGAGCCGCACGTCCTTATTCTCCCGGGATGCTCACCACGGCCCAAACTCTCACTTAGGATGTCATACCCCTTCTTGGATGGTACAAAGACCCCATTGTCGTCCTTGTCTTTGTTTGACTCCTAGTAATTGCAACGTAAACAAGAAGAAGTTAGTGATATTCACTCAAGGAGTAACCTACATTTTCAATATGAACGCCACAATGTAAGCAATTAAACTAACAAGATCCGTTAAGAAGGTGGTCATTTCCTCCTTGTCTCCATATCCACCATCTTTCTTCTCTCTTGCCTTGAGGTAGAGCTCAAAGTTCTTAATCTCGTCCACACACATTAGTTGGGCCGTATCCCTTGCCTCAGCCTCCGGCATTCCCTGAGCAATTTTTTCTTGGATTCTTCGTTCCCTATCGTCCCTCACGAATCTATCCACCGCTAATGGCATCCCGCCTCGACTCATTCTATGTGGCAATTTGTTGGCTTGGGCATTCTGGCTTTTTTTTGCATGCGTGCCCTAAGATTGAACATCATGCCAAAAAAGTTAAGTTGTATACTTGTACATGACATGTCAACCAAATCAAAAAACATTGTGAAGATATTGAAATTGTGTTGTTTACTTACATCATCAAAATAGCCTTGTGCATACTTTTTGAAGAACTCCCAACTTTGTTGTGAAATGGTGGTGTATATGAGTCTAGGGTCCAAGTGCTTCTTCTCCCCAAAAACATAGTCTCAAGCTAGCATGGATCGATAATCTCTTGCAATCTTCCCCAACCGTTAGAGTTTTTTCTTGGAGAAGTTCCATGTTGGGTGCATCTATTAGAAATGGTCGCTAAATGATACAAAATCATAAATAAATATGGATTAGAGATATGATGCCATCATAATCAATATGTGTGTAGGATACTACTTACTAATACTCAAGTTGAATATGTATCTTTATTGCCACTAAATAAACAAATTAATTTACCGTGCACTCCCCGAAGAGCCTTTCTTTCATTGAACGAGGAACTAGACGCCAATCGTTGTACTTAATATCAATACGAGTTCTTGCCGTCTTGCCAACCCAACTTGCCCATTTGCTCCTTTCTTTCGAGGTTGGCTCACCACTCTCGTTGAATTCCAATGGTGTTAAAACACCTTTCTTCATCCTTCGCATAAGCTCGTGACAATAAATACGAGGGTGCAAGTTATCTCCACCATCATCGTCGTTCATGGAAGCCCTAGTTCTTTTCACCGACTTCTCTACTTGCTTCTTCTTTTGGGGAGCCATGTGGTACCTTAGAATTGAGATAGACATAAGCATAGGAGAACAAAACCAATGAATTAAGAATAAACTTGATGCACTACTGTAGGTGTAAACTATAGTAGACTACAATTAGGGTTATGCATTGTCTCCATTAATGCTCATTTATTAAGGTGTACCTAGGGTTTGTATGAATTCACCATGTATTTAATGCTAGGTTTAGGTGTAGGTTTAGACATTCAAGTTAGTTAATTGTAAAAATCATTCAAATTATACTTCAAAACTCAGATAAACTTGACCACAAACTATAACAATAACACGAAGTTATTCTATACTAATATGAAGTTGGAATTACTCAAATCTACAAAACCATAAATGCAAAGTAAAGAAAAATATATGGTAATGTGAAGAACATGACGACATGATACTTAGTGTAGCTAAATACAAAGTACAATTTAGCACATCGAGTCATTCTCGATTATTTCATTCTCAAAGATTTCATGACGAGAAATGAAAGTTGAAATTACATAAGTAAAATTAGAAAATGGGAAATTATACACATACAGGGAACTAGAATCTCACCCACACAATAGATTGTTCTTGTTGAATGAAAATGATGTTTGAGCTTTTGATTTTGAGAGGAATATGGGAAATTATACACATACAGGGAACTAGAATCTCACCCACACAATAGATTGTTCGTGTTGAATGAAAATGATGTTTGAGCTTTTGATTTTGAGAGGAATATGGTTGAACTAGATCTATAGATTTGAGAGAAAGAAAAGTAGTGTTGAATAAAGTGGGTGATGAGGGTAGTGAAAAATGTGGGAAATAAAGGTGGGATTCCCGCTTAATAATATATATAAAAATGCGTAAATTCTTAGTGACAGTAGTTTTCGAGTTCGCAATGTACGTTATTTAGGAAACAATCAAGTATCTTTAGATATCGAAACACATGGGTGTTAGTTTTTTTTGATTAAAAAACTAATGTTTTGGCTCTAACATAGTTACTAAATCGTAACATAAGTGGAAAAAGGGATGAAATGAAATGCACAGATTACGAACTCGAAAGAGTAAGAGTAATAAGTTTTATACTCCGGGTGGTTTGTCGGGTATTCCTCTGTTGAAATGCTGAATTTGGAAGATGTCATTTGACACTCGGAACGAACTCGAAAAAAGTGCTACATTTCGGGTTTGCGAATTCGCACAGGTCTAGTAAATATCAGTTTACCATGTTACGAACTCGAAAGAGTAAGAGTAATAAGTTTTATACTCCGGGTGGTTTATCGGGTATTCCTCTGTTGAAATGATGAATTTGGAAGATGTCATTTGACACCATGTTACGAACTCGAAAAAAGTGCTAAATTTATGTTTGCGACTTCGCAAAAGTGTAGCAGATTTCAATTTACGGTTTTCCGAGTTCGTAAGATTGAGTTAGTATATAATAAAACCGGGTCAGCCTCAAAGCTATTGAGTACCCTCTGCAACAAAAAACCCCAAATCGAAACCTAGATCTAATCCAAGGCATGGCCCGTACAAAGCAAGTCGCCGGCAGACGTGAATGTGATCGGGAAATGGTAGTTCCCACCGCTGCTGTCGCTCGCCGGCAGAAAGAGCCTGTCCTCCGGCACCCTGCTAGCCGGAAAAGTAAAAACCTGGTGATTGACAAGGTTCCGGCTCGTGCTGCGGTGAGTCAATCCAATGATTCGAGCGAGGAGGATGATGGGTCAACGCTGGTGCACAGGAAGAGGAAAACACCCACAGTTGAAGGGAATGGAAAGAAAAAAGTAACTGAGCCAGACACAGAGCCAGAGGAAGATGGAGAGGATTCAGAAGATGATGATGAAGACTCGGAAGGTGCACAGGAAGGAGAGGATAGTGATCAAGGTGAAGATAGTGATGATGGAGAAGATAGTGAGCCAGGAGAAGATAGTGAGCCAGACGATGAGGAGGAATCAGAAACTCCAGAAGAGAGTGAGGTTCAGGAGGAGCCTGTGAAGAATGTGAAGGAGCTAAGCGAGTGCCCGCCGACGATGAGTTGCTTTCTGCAGCTGTAAAGGCACCGAAGTATAGGAACCCAAAGCCGAGCAAGAAAGGAGATGAAGATTCCAGTGACTACTTCTTCAGCCCCACCGTGGAGCAGCGATATATTAAGCACATGCGCAGGCCTCTAACCGTCACGAAGGTGCTTAAGGTTCGCTCCACTATCGGTAAAACCCTACTCTATGTGCTGGATTACTTTAAGGCGTCGCATTTAGATAAATTGATTACACTGGATGCTCCAGTATACCCTGACATGGTTAGGCAGTTTTATGCGAACTTAGGTAGAAATCCTAGTGAGAGTGAGGATTCTAAGGTGGCTGGTGTCATCATTCCAGTGACAAAGTATAGTATAAATGCTGCCTTAGGAGTGCCGTGGAGTAGTTATCCAGCTTTGGTTGGGGAGAGTAGCGATGTTGTTTATGATTGCTATTATGACCACAAGTGGCCTGATGTATCTGAAAAGCAACCCTTAGATCCTGCAGAATTAGGCTTGGAGTTCTTCCATGCAGAGCCTCCCACTAGTGATGGGACCGGGAAGGCAGTAGAGTACGACATTGAGCATTTGTCGAGCGAGCACCGCATAGTATTTGAGTGGATTTGTGGGAATGTGCTGCCAACAGGTGGTCATGCTTGTGAGCCTACTATAGCCACATGTATGATTTTTTACTACATTGTGCGGGGCCTGCTAGTAAATCCAGGGTAGCTATTGCTGAGTACATGAAGAAGTCGGCTAATCACGCTACCAAGCAATTCCCATATGGCTCACTCATTACAAGGCTGATGAAGACTCAAGGCTTTGTCCCCGTCGATGCCCCGATCAGGAATCAACTGTATGACGCGAAATGGGTCCAACACTGTCATCTAGAACTTGACAAGTACAAGAAGAAGCCAGTGGGAAATGGCGTCGCTGCTAGAGTTGCCAAGAGGAAGAGGGAAGCCGAAGACGGAGGTGCTCCATCAATCCCTGAGCGTAAGTATCATGTTTAGGTTTCTTATAATTTTTGACTTGATGATTAAGAATATACCAGCTTTAACTATGTTCTTTGCAGGCATGAAATTGAAAAAAATGATGGGCAAATTGATGCGGATGTGGGAATGCTTTGATGATCAGTTGGAGAAGAAAGAGGCGGAGCTCGAAGAGGTTGTAAAAATGCAGGATAAGATTATCGAGGATTTCAAGCTTGATATCGTGTTGTCCCCTGGTCCGGAGCCAGACTTTGGTAGTCTACCGGAGTCTAGCGACGATGATGAGCCACTTGTCAACCAGAACACACCCAACACTGCAGAACAGGAGAAGGATGGTGGTGCGGGTGGTGCTGAAGCTGGTGGCGCTAATGATGATGGTGTGGCTGAACAAGGCAGCACATCGGGGCCAGAACCGAAAGAGAAGGGAATGGATGAAATTCCAGCAAACATGTCTGAGTGAATATGAATATTCATTTGAAACAATTATTTGATGTAGGGTGTGTATTTTACATTTGTCGTTCCATGTGTGGATTTGTTGCTTTCAGATTATTTAAATTTCATGTTTCTTGAACAAGAAGTGGTGTTTTATTTTGACATCTGATCCACTGTTGTTATATCTGTATGGTTGCTTCCTTCTTTTTTTAAATGAGATACAACTGAGAAACACAAACAAGTAAATATAAGTGTTTTACGAACTCGGAAATTACATGGATTTCTTTAGTTCAAGTATGTTTTCGATTGGAAAGAAAAACACTACCAAAGTTCCGAGTTCGAAAATGGAGCTCATAAACCATAACCCTAAACCCTGTAAAAACCCACAGACCTAAACCCTAGACCCATGTTCCTGAACCCTAAACCCACATACCTGAACCCTAAACCCAAAAAGCATCGAACTGTTAAAAGTGAGTGATTTTCGTATTTATGAAGTGCAAAGATTGACATAGTGGATCGATACCACAGTTAGACTAAATAAAATTAGGGGTGTAAATGAGTCGAGTCGTTCGTGAGAAAATCTCGAGAAGCTCGGTCAAAGCTCGAGCTCGAGCTCGGGTTGACCAAACTCGACCTCGAGCTCGAACTCGTTCGAATATGTAATGAGTCGAGTCTGAGCTTTTAAATTTTATTTCGATAAGCTCGATGAGCTTATTGAGCAAATATATATATAATTAGATATATAGCTAATATTGGGGTTTCTTTGGAAATAATTAAAAAATATAAAATCTAAATTAAGTATTAGGGTATGTATGACTATAATACAGTTTGTGTATAATCTGTATACACGCTAAATTTCAATTTTACCCCATATCCAAGTCCAACTCTAACTCTTCCTCTTCCTCTTCTTCCATTTGCGGATTCCAGTAAAACGAGCTTTTTGAGTTAAACGAGCTCAATTGGCTCGAATTCGAACTCGAATTTCGATAAGCTTGCGAGTCGGACTCGAGCTCACAAAAAGTTAATGAGTCGAGTTATGAGCACAATTTTTTATGTTCGAAAGAGCTCGGTCTCGAGCTCGAACTCGAAAAATATTTAACGAGTCGAGTTTGAGCATACCCATGTTCGGTCTCGACTCGACTCATTTACACCCCTAAATATAATAACTTGAGTGGGATACCAAAAAAATCGATATATATTTGCATAACACACTATCTATAACTAGTGTCGACAAGCACGAGTTATAGCATAAAAAGTTGTCAGTGTTTGTGATAATAGTGTACATCAGCCATTCGGTCACATAATATATGAGATCAATCAACATATGTGTAATAAATAAAAATCGATATAGTTCAGCCACATTACATATGTGGATTATGTTGAGTACAATACTCAGAGTACATGGAGTAAACAAGCAAGTAACTTTGTGTCAAACAGAAACAGAAGAAGAAGCACGATGATGATACTTGTATTTATTAGTAAACAATCAAATGACAACAAATTTTCCGAACCATATATATTTGTTGTTTATTGAAATATACAAACTAGACAAGTATGCAGTACATTCTGAATGTGTATTCAGAAGTACTGATGTCTTGGTACTTTATATTTTTCTTATAAACTACTATAATTGAAAGTAGTTTTAATTTATTATAGAAATACTTCAAACAACTATATCCATTAACCCGCTAATCATGGCAATATTATATAAACTCAGACAGCATTTTGAGTATAAATAAAAATTTAGTATACAAATAAATTCGGTAACAGAATAAAAAGTGTCGGCTACGATATTTGTAGAGATCATTAATTTATTTTCACTTTTCAAATGCATTTACATTTTTGTCGTTAATTAATTTTGTCAAGTAATATTTTATAATTATTAATAATTAATTGTATTTCTTGGCCGTAATATGGAATATTACGGTTTCGAAAACTGTATGAAATATGCAAAGTTTCGCCATCGTAAAGTTAATTTTTATCCATCCATGAAAGTTATACTTACGAATCGTAATAAATTTCGATTCATATATGTTATATATTTTCGAACTCGTAAATTAGTTAGAGTTTACTCTGCATAACAGTTTCGAGTTCGTAAGAATAATACTATATAAGCAAAAAAAACCCGCTTTGACAGTCCATATTCCCAATTCGGGCAAGCTAAAGACGGCAGAAGACCAAAATTCCCCAAATCTCAAAACCCTAACCCCCAAGTTAGCAACCCCATCACTCCTGCATCAAGTTCGAGTTCGACAAAATGGCGCCAAGCACAACCAACGTCATCAGCAAGCGTCCTAAAAATCCATTCAAGAGGAAGCTCATGGTGAGGAGAGGCAAGCAAGGGTACGATCCTAAACTGTTTTTCAATAAAGAATGCCATGACAAGTATGTTAGGTACTATCTAGAGGGCAAGATGTTAGAGCCATATGTTGTAGATCCTAACAAGGTAGAAGAGTTAGGGTTTGGTGATTTGGTTGGTTTGATGAATATCCAGAAAGTGGGGGAGTTAATGGTTAATGATGCCCCAGCCTATCTTCATGAAAGCTTCCAGTTTTATGCTAATTTGACAGAGTTAGATGGGTCGGTGTATAAGACAATGGTGAATGGGGAAGAATTCCAGCTAAGTTGGTGGTCGTTGAATGAGTTAATAGGTTGCGAGTATAGGACAGCTGCTGACATAGACAACAGCAACGGGGATGCCCCTCTGAACGTGTACAGCGCCAATGGTTGGGAAGGGCCTGGATTTTCACTTCTAGGTGGTTTGGATAGGCCTGCATGTGCGTCGGCTTACTTTGGGAGACCTCCCAATGATAAGCAAGCTGCCCATTCGTACAATCTGAAATGCATGACTCCATCGCATCGGATTTTGTATGATTTTGTGCATCGCATTCTTGTACCATCTGCCAAGAATGTCACTGAGCCGACAAGCACCACAGCTATAATGTTCTACTATGTGGTTCTCGGTAGGAAAATCAACCCTAGCTACACTATCGTCCACCACATGGTCAATCAGATGGGGATGACTAAGCCCTGCTGGAACATACCATACGGAGGCCTCATCACGAAGTTCCAGCTGCAGCAAAAGCCTGGTTTTGTATTCCAGAGCAGCCATGTCCCCTGCCGACACTACACCGCCCGGTATTTTCAAAATAGAGGATATGACTTGGTTGATGGTAGGTGGATCCAGAAACAGTTAACTGCGAAAAACAAGCACGCGAAGGGAAATGCAGGTACAACCAATACATTTTTCACTTGTTGGTTCATTTTTTTAAAATTGTGTCAATATATTATCGCAACTACTAATTTATCGATGTTGGATACGTAGTGATGACAGATGAGGAGATGTACTCCATGGCTGGACGCATGTATAGTACTATGAAGGACATGACAAGCCGCGTGATTGGTACAAGGAAGAAAGTGCATCATGCCAGGAAGAAACTCTCAGCTATGGAGCGTGCTTTGGCAAACCGTGGCTTTGATCTTTATTTCCAATGAAGACCGGTTATATGCGCCATTTAATTCTGACTAAGTAGTGCCGCATACAGTTTCATTAGCTTTTGTTTTTGGCCACTTGTTAGGCACTAGCGTTGTTTCTAGGATTATTTCGCACTCTTTTGAAACTCTCGCGAAATTTGACAAAAGTTGTATGAAACTGTGTATCGAAATTTCTTAATTAATGTGAAATCCTTAACCACACAGTAATGAAACTTCATTTCAAGTCTTTCAATCACTTCAGATCCTTACAATATCAATCACATGCTTCTTCATTGTGTTTTATTAGGTTTTCATGTGAATGTGTATTTCTTTCGAAATCGTAAAATATGTGCATGTCATATATTTACTAATTCGAGCATACCTGCTTCCATCAACTTTCACTTCTTCTCTTACGGGTGGATAATAGAGGATTTCTCTGTTCAAAAAAGCAATTCCAAAAACTCAAAGTCAATTCTTTCGAAATCGAAAACTATGTGCATTTCTTTTATTTTCGAAATCGGAAACGCCTGCATCCATACTTCATCACTTCTTATAATCTGGGTGGATATTAGAGGGTTTCTCTGTTCAATCAACCCTTTCAAAAAAAGTAACGGCTACTTCTTACGAGTTCGAAAAACATGGCCTCCACAATCTTTCGACGTCGTAATCATTGAAAGTGTGACTTTCCTAATTCGCTTAATAAATAGTGGATGTCACTGTCCAGTAAACACAAAATAAGACAATAACATGGGTGTTTACGACATCGCAAATATGCAACAAGTACATAGTTACGAAATCGAAATAATGTAAAAAAATTTCGTTTTTGGTATTCAAGTTCGCTAGTCTGTACATAACACATGTAAAAAACCCTAACATGTAAATGATAGGGTATACCAATTCACAATAACACATTTTCAATTCCAGAGTACTTAAACAAATCGAGGTAGAGCAAACTAATCGAATCATTTGACAGCCTTCTTCTTTCTTTTCACTTTAACCTTTCTTCCCTTACGCGAATTCCCTTTAGCATCAATCCAGACACCCTCGTCATGGGGAGACAACTTTGAAATCGCTTCAAATTTTCCCTAGTCTCAGACAAGCTAAAACTCTCGCAAAATTCTCCTAAAGGGATATCTTGTAAGTCACGCATTTCTACCTCCTCGTGCTTCTCTCCGACAAAAGTTTTCTTCCCCTTTAATACCACTTCTAGACCGCGACTTGCCAAGTCGGGGATGTAAAAAACCTGATCCCCTTGTGTAGCCAGTATGAAAGGGTCTCCTCTATACGCCAGCCTTTTCCTATTCACTATGGTCATGCACAATGACTTATCGATCGTCACAGCGTCTGGCTGAACCCAGTCGCACTTAAAAACAACAACTTGTAAACCAACGTAATTCAGTTCCCATATATCAGTAATGGTCCCGTAGTGTCTGATATCCTTGTATGATGCACTACCACCATCCACATTATGCAAAACCAATTCATTTGACATGACTGAGATCCCACTGTTCTGAGATATTCCTTTATCGTCGTGTGCCTTTGTGCCAAACGTGTAACCATGTACATCGTAACCTGTGATAGAAATAACAGCTTGTTGTGGTCTCGTTGCCAACCATTTCACGCTCTCCGGGTGGTCACCAGTTATCACATGCTCTGCAAGCCAATCACTAAAACTCCTTAAATGTTCCTCTAAAACCAGCTCCTCTTTCCAACTAACATGCAACTCCTCGATTTCAGCCATATGTGTGGCAATGTAAGGTGTCACATCAGAGTGATTACGTAACACATACAAGTGCGCAATACTCAAATCATCAGCAGTAGGATTTACCAGCTTACCTCTATTCAACCCGTGCCCGTCGTTCCGGTCGGTATGCCGCCCGTGTGGAATACCAACCGTATCCACTTCACTCAGGAAAGCCATGCAAAATTCTATTGATTCCTCTGTGACATACCGCTGCACTATGCTAGCGTCAGGTCGGTACCTATTCTTCACGAAGCATTTGAAAATCTTCATATACCTTTCGAAAGGATACATCCACCTTAAAAATACAGGACCACACAACTTAACCTCACGAACCAAATGGACTATCAAATGGACCATAATGTCAAAAAAGGAGGGCGGAAAATACATCTCTAACCTGCCAAGAACGTCAACCACCATCTCTTGAAGTTTTTCAAGCTTGCTGCGGCTAATAGCCTTGCGACATATGCCTTTAAAAAAAAGCATAAACGAGAGATACAACTACGCACATGGGAGGGAAAACTTGCACGGAGTGCGAGAACAATCAACTCTTGCATCGAATTATGACAATCATGCGATTTAAGACCAACAATTTTGCAGTCATCAACACTTACACATTTTCCTATCTTTGATGCATATGTCGAAGGAACCTTCACATCCTTCAAAAACTGGCAAAACCTAGTCTTCTCAACATCAGACATCGTGTAGCATGCTGGAGGTAAAAACTTTTTCCCATCCATTTCTACTGGTGAAATTGACTCCCTTAAACCCATTCTGCTCAAATCCTTTCTACTCTTCAAACCATCTTTCAATTGGCCGGGAATATCAAGCAAGGTTCCAATAAGACTATCACAAACATTCTTTTCAATGTGCATAACATCCAGGCAATGTCACACCCCCAAATACTTCCAATATGGTAGTTCAAAGAAAATACTACACTTTTTCCACGGTCCGCATACCTTGCCCTTTTTACGATTCTTGCCAAAGTCATTGTCCATGTCCCTCACTTTATCTAATATCTCTGCTCCTGATATTGGTACAGGCTCCACCCTGGATTCTTCCTTTCCATTAAACCATTTCTTTGCTTTTCTCAGTATACTATCCTTGCCCAAAAACTTCCTATGCCCTAAATATACCATCTTCTTTCCATGACTCAATTGACAATGATCTGTATTTTCCTCACATATCGGACACGCCAAATTTCCTTTAACAGAGTAGCCAGCTAGATTACCCAACGCGGGATAGTCATTGATTGTGAATAACAACACGGCCTTCAACTTGAACCATTCATTCTGATATCCATCATATGTCCAATTCTCCCCATACCACAATTTCTTCAGATCATCAATTAGTGGCGCCAAATAAATATCAATATCATTTCCTGGTTGTTTAGGTCCTGATATCATAAATGACAACAATACATACTTTCTTTTCATTGTTAACCAGGATGGCAAATTGTATATCACGACCATGACTGGCCAAGAACTATAGGTGCTACTCATGTCCCCATAAGGGTTCATTCCATCTGTAGACAATCCTAGCCTCAAATTCCAATCTTCCTTACTGAACGGAGGATATAACTCATCTATTTTCTTCCACTGATCACCATCAGAAGTATGTCTTATCACATCATCCTTAGGACAATTTCTTCTATGATACCAAGTCAGGTTTTTTGCATCACGTTTGTTAGAAAACAAACGTTCCAATCTAGGAATGATAGGTAAATACCAAACGACTTTAGCAGGAGTTTGTTTCTTCCCTCTACTCGTAACCTCGGCGCCGACGACTAACTTCTCCTTTTTGGTTGTATACCGAGACTCATTACAAACTAGACACCTATCCAGTTTTTCATTCTCTTCCCCTCTATACAACATGCAATCATTAGGACATGCATGTATCTTTTCCAGTTCCATTCCCATCGGACACAAAACTCGTTTCGCTGCATAACTACGATTTGGCATCATGTTGCCAGCGGGGAGTAGTTCTATCATCAATCCAAGCAAGTCAGTCATTGCATTATCGGAAAGGCCATGTCTAGCTTTCAAATTCATAACTTGTAAAGTCGCACTCAAAACTGTGTACTCCGAGCCCTTATACAAAGCAGTTTTCTTATTCATATACATGGCTTCTAAAGCTTCTGGTTTACCAACAAAATGTCGAGCCACATCGTTGGTCAAATCATTTAAATGATCATCACAATCCATTTCACCACTTTCGCCTACATTATCAGAATTATTAAGCTCTTCCATTGTTCTACCATTACCATTCTCACCCTCACCCCCTACCTCCCCATGCCATACCCAAATTTTATAACTCTTATCGAAACCACGCATAATCAAGTGACCCCTAACAGTTGCAACACCTAAATTAGCATCGTTCATGCAGTTTCTGCAAGGACACCTAATTCTGGAATTATTTTCACCTCTCGCATGTTCGATGGCTATCTCAATGAAATTTTCAACTAACCTGCGGTATTCAAGACTAGTTCGCACATTCTCTTCAATTATACGAGCACGATTCATAAATCTAACTGTCCAATAATGCACAATCGATACCACCTAAACAAAACAAGAAATCAAATTTGCCCCATCAGTCCCATGCACATAATCACATCAATTCACGCACATATACCGGCAAATTATTGTTAACCAACTCTTAACAAGTATCCCATTCATCTAAACATCAACAGCGTTTCGATTGCAAGTAATCATCAAAACATCATATATATTGAATGAAAACTAAGTAGGTTGTTTGAATTGTGATTTGTTTGGGTAAATGAAAGACTGAATTAAACACACATACCTGCAAACATATGAGTCCAATATGCAGAGGAATATTATCTCGGAGCTCCCAAGTACAGACACAATTTCACACATGCTTAAACACTACGCCGGTCAAATCCTTTTAGTAAACATTGTTATATTTTCGAATTCGAAACTTGAAGTACTCACAATATTCCGAACTTGTAAATTCTATACCCCCGGTATACACTGGGTTTACTAAAAAGAAAACTGAGCATGAAACTGATGGCCATTTGATTCGATTTCGTAACTCTGTGTACATGCTGTTACGGTATCGAATCATTGCTTACATTACAATTTATTACACGTCATCAGATCAAATTCCTTCTCTTGCATTGTCGTAACAACACTCCAAATAATTTCTTCTAGTACTTAGTAAAACAATACACTAGACACGCTCCATTTTCATGTGACACCACACTTTCTACTCTAAAACTTGCTAGCAATATTCTTTCGATATCGAACATGTGTATTTGTTCGTTGTTTTCTACTCTGAAAAGAACATCTACAACCATACACAAATAATTTCAATCTTGTCAATGTTACTTCTACATTTCGATTTCGGAAGGCCATTTTTTAAGGCGCAACTTGAGTTTACGACGTGCAAAATTTTCATGAACTAACCCGAGCTGGTTTCGAATTTGAAAAGATTATAGGGTGGCGTAAGCGCCGCACCGCCGTGCAACGGCGACGTCTCCGGCATCATTTCCAGTATTGATTGGAAACTTTAATAGTCTTTTGGAGCTGGAAGATAGAATGGGAGGTAATGATGTGAGATTGAAGGAGGTATATAGGTTTAGGAGAGCAATTGATAAAGCTCAGCTACATCCTATGAAATGCAGTGGTCCTTTGTACGCACGGAGGTGGGAGAACTTATCCACGGTAATCTAGATAGAGCTTTTGTGAATGACTCTTGATGACAGAAATGTCAAACCTGTTTTATGAAATCAAGCCTCATGTATTTCAGATCATATGCCTCTTCTGCTACAATGGAGGAAACAGAAGAAGAAGAAAAATAAGCCTTTTGAAGTTCTTTAATATGTAGATAGCTTCGCCACAATTTCTGAACTTGGTTAGGTTGAGTTGGCAGTAATATACTATCCAGAATATCTCAGATTTGTATAGGGTACTAGGACTCTTACAATTGAGTCTTAATAAACTAAAAAAGCTGGAATTTTCTGAAATTGGAAGGAGAGCAGCTGAAATTTCTGCAACATGGGAAAGGTGTTATGAGGAATGGCTCCAGGACCCAAAAAAATCCTGATCTCCAGTACTCTGAACAGGAATCCAGGAAGACTGCTGAATCATTGGCTGAGGCTGAGTTCTTGCTTTTGCAACAAAAATCCAAAGAGAGGTGGTTGAGAGAGAGAGACATGCCTACTAAGATGTTTTACTCATCCATGAAGAAGAGTCAGTATCATAACCATATTGTCACATTGATGGAGGGCAAATCAGTGATTTCAGGCCAGGAGCAAGTTGAGAGACGTCTGCTAAACTATTTCCATGAACCGTTGGGAGTAAGCTATCTTCCAGAAACTACCATTGATCCCTTAGTTGTGCAACAAAGGCACTGTTTTGTCAGTTGCTTTGCAAGTACAATTAATTCAGGGGGTCACTGATAAGACTGCACTTAACAGTATAGGTTCAGCCAAGAGCCCTGGATTTAATGGTTACTCTAGCCAATTTTTCAAATCTGCATGACCAATCATAGGTACTGATTTTAACACTGGTATTAGGAGTTTATTCACTGGAGCAACTCCTCCCTCTGAATTCAACAGGTCAGTGCTTACTCTCATACCTTAAACTAGCCAACCACAGGGAGCAAAGGATTATAGGCCTATATCCTGCTGCTCATTAATTTATAAAGTGGTCACAAAGATATTAAGCAACATATTGGGAGAGGTTCGCCCTTATCTGATCAACATCAATCAGGGGGATTCTGTGAAGGGAAGAAGTATCATCCACAACATTCTGCTCACTCAAGAACTGTTAAGCAAGTACAAAGTGGAAAGAGATCTGGTACCAAGCTGCATGGTTAAAATAGATATTCAGAAGGCTTTTGACTCACTGAATTGGAGCTTCTTATTTAGTTGGTTAGCTGAGCTAAAACTACCACCAATGTTCATTGAATGGATCAAGAGGTGTGTTATCAACACTAACTTCTGTATCTCACTCAATGGGATTGACACAAGCTGTTTTGAAGGAAGAATGGGAGTAAAGCAAGGAGACCCATGTCACCATTGCTATTTGTGATTGGAATGGAGTATCTAACAACACAGCTCCAACTTGCCATGAAGAAGAATCATGTGGACAATCATGATGACTTGCTCATATTCTGTAGGGCAAACCAGAAATCAATGACTGGAGTCAAACAAGTCTTAACTGATTTTAGGAAAACCAATGGGCTGGCCATTAATGAAGCTAAATTTGAATCTTTCTTCTCCAAGATGCCTGCACTGGAAACGAATCTCTTAACAACTACACTAGATGTTGTCTTAGGGGAGTTTCCAGTCAAGTATCTGGGGATCCCAACTACCGCATGGAGATGGTCAAAAAGCAGTTGTGAAGTGCTAGTGGACACGTAACAAGGAGGATTCATTCTTGGGGAGCAAGAAACTGGCCTATCCTGGAAGAGTCTAGCTCATCAACTCAGTGCTGCTTAGCATAATAGGACATTGGGCTAATGCATTTCAGATCCGTGAAAGCATTCACCAAGACATTGTCAAGTCATGCAGAGATTATTTATGAGGCAAGGAATAACGGTAAAAGGAAGTTGATACTAGTGGCTTGGGATACTCTATGTATTGCAAAAAGTAGGGGAGGGGCTGGACTGAGGGATCCATCAATCTGGAATGCAGCTTCCCTTTGTAGACTGGTTTGGGATTTGGCTAGCAAAAAGGATGTATTGTGGGTGAAATGGATCCAGTCATACTACCTGAAGAAAATGAGCTTTTTGGAGTACTGTGATGATTCACCTCATCTAAGCTGGAGCTGGAAGGGTTTAGTGAGGCTAAATGAGAGAATCAAATTTGAATTAAGCAGCTGTGTTAGTAAGAATGGTAATTTCAATACAAGAGCTGCATATGACATGTTCAAAAGAGTGCAGCAGACTGATGCTTTCTCTAGGGTGATTTGGAGGGAAGGTCTGCAGCCAAAGCATTCCTTTTTTCCTTTGGATGCTGGTGAAGAAGAGCCTATCTACTGTGGATAGGCTCAAATCCAAAGGGATGCTACAAAATCAAAGCAATATATGTTGTTTATGTGGGATGGACAATGAAACTGCTACTCATTTGTTTTTGCACTGTCAATACTCACTGGAGGTTCAACAGGTCTAGAAATTGAAGTAGGGAGGCAACATCAGAAGTCTTAAAAAACTGTCAAGATGTCTTGCGGGCAGGACCAACAGAGGGGCTATGCATTCCATTGTAATTACATTATACCATCTATGGCTAGAAAGGAATATGCACATCTTTCAGCATATAGGCTTAAATGCTGAAAAGTTGTGCATCAGAATGCTGGTTGAACATGAAGATTGACTAGGAATTAATTGGTTTTCTTTCCTATAGATAACATGGACGTGTTATGGTTGGGAGTGAAAGCCTATATTGTACTTGTTTTTTGGTTATTAAAGCAATTTGTTTTCCATTAAAAAAAATAAAAATTCCTGTTCTCTTGAAATTCTTAGAAGAATCGACCGGTTCATTTTTATTTAATTTAGCTAAGTAAAAATATAATTCGATAAATTCAACTAAGTTTAATCATACAAAATTTATTTATCAACACCTTTATTTTAGTTTATTCAATTCATCAATTTTTTGAGATAAACTCAAGGGAGAACTTGGTCTAACCGACCGTAGTCCAATTTCTTGAGCATTTTCTCATATTTAAATTAGTACTGAATTTGAAAATATTATATAGTTCTGAGTTGGTAATTAGATAAACTTTGTAACCCGGTATTGTCTATTTAGAATAGAATATCATTCTACTGTTATAAACTGTTAGGGTTTGTTCATTTGTCAAAAACAAGAAACAAAATACAGAGCACAATGTAGTCAGATCAAGAATCAGGACACACACTCCAAGACTGTAACAGAGCAAGATAAACATCAAACACTCACCGCCTGCGATGCTCTCGCGGATGGCCTTGCGAGTGGTGGTGCCGATGACATGGCCCTCGAGATCCTTCCAAGCGGCCTTGCAGTGGGATCTTCGTTTTCCCAGCGTGCTTCTCCGGCCAATCTGTTGTCCATGGAACCGATGAGGGTTTCATCTTTCTCTTCCGATCAGATCAAAGCTCAGCCACCTCATATTACAAATTTACCCCCTATATTGTAGATGGATCTACCGTAATGGCCATTCACCCTTTTAGTTAGTTTAGATTTAGATACTTACGTAAAGACATTATCGAAACAATATGTAGCAAAAGGATGTAACCCTATTTTGTGATTTTTTCTGCGCTAGTTAGTATTCATGAATAGTGAGGATGCCTAGCATCAGTACCGCTAACAGTGCATAATTAAATTATGGTGCGGAGCATGATATAAAAAAAAAACATTTACAAAAGAAAAGGAAACATAACCATTCTAATACATTTTCAATTTGGTTGATTGATAAAGGAATACTCTGGATTACCGTTATAACCGACGTGTTTTACATATAGATACCGACGTATTTTACGTATAACCGAGTTGTTTTACATATAAATAAATCTTAAATAAATAGTATAAATCACCACTATACCATATTCTCTTGAGATTATTAGTAGATCAGTTTAGTTTATTTTAGTAAAATAAAATTCGTTAAAATTCAGTAAATCATATAATTTTATTTAACAACACAATAATCGCCTTTTTCTCTCCTTAAAGCATAGTAGGCGAGATATTTAAAGCCTTTACCGAAAGCAATTCATCTCCTTTGACCTCTCATCTTCATTCACATAATGCATGTAAAGTTGTCTACCAATCACTTCTCTTGGTACAGCTCGAGAGGGGATGTAAAGTTGTCTTGTAGGAGACCAAGGTGGCCCGTAAGGAAGAACAACCTGGGAAACTATTTCGAGTGGGAAATTTAAACAATAGTACTGCATGTGTTTGATAACGTATATTATGTCTTTATATATGCATCCTTCGTATGTTCATCATTGTCTTGAGCTCTGTTATGAGAGCGGGAAATTTCTTTTTCTTTATTTGAAACTCTTGAGAGATCAGTCATGGATGTAATGATGGCACATCCTGACGAGATTGCAATTTCAATGCCTTCAGAAATTTCCCCAGAATTTGTAGCAGCAACTAAGACTTACACACGAAGCCATTCCCACCAAGTCACAAATACTCCAATACCAAAGAGAAAAACCGCGTATTATCACGCAAAATCTAGAGTTGTTGAAGTTGAAACTACCAAGAATGCTTCCCCTTTTCAAGTCATGTCAATTCCACGTTACAATAGGAAAGCTCGTTCCGTCTTCCCATCAGAGCCTGAAAAGGATGAGGATGATGGCAGCAGCTCCAGCTCTGATCAAGAAAAGGACAGTGATAGTGATGGAGACGATGATGTTCAGAGAGCTCATGCAAAACATCGGAAGCCCAAAAGAATTTGTAAGAAACTGAGAGCATTTGATGTTTTGGTTGAATGGATACTTTTTATATGTACTATGGTTGTGCTGATTACTAGCTTGTACGCCGATAATCTCAAGCATCGAATAGTTTGGGGCTCCGCGATTTGGAAATGGTGTATGCTTGTCGCAGTTACATTCTGCGGCCGCTTAGTCACAAAGTGGGCTAAAATTTGCATTGTTATGCTGATTGAGAGCAAGTTCTTGTTCAGTGAGAGAGTTGTGTATTTTGTACATGGTGTGAAGGGGAGTGTGAGGTTTTCCATTTGGTTGGGATTAGTACTTGCAGCCTGGTGTCTGTTAATCAACAAGAATGTCAGGCTCACCAAGAACACTTTCAAAGTTCTTCACCATATCACAAAGGCACTTGTTTCACTTCTTGTAGGTTCAATCATGTGGATGGTGAAAAATTTGCTTGTGAAGTTCATTGGCTCAACTTTTCATGTCAAGACATTTTTCGTGAGAATTCGAGAAGCTATCTCTGATGAATATGTTCTTTGGACCCTTTCAATCCCGCGGTCCATGGATCTGGACATAGATGGAGTCCGCACAAAAGGAAGTAGTCGGTTTTGTTGGTCGAGTCTTCCTCAGTGGATGGGAGGCAGGAGAAGGCAGAAGAAAGAGCTCATTGAGAAAAGTATCACTTTAAAGAGACTTGGAAGGATGAAGCCTGAAAAAATGCCTGCTACTGCATTGGGACAATTGATGGATATGATTCAGGGATCCAAGTTGTCAATTGTCGCCTGCGATCTCTATGGAAATCATGATTCTAAGAGTCAACAGAAACATATCAACAGCCGATTAGATGCAGAAGTCGCCGCTCTTCTTGTCTTTAGAAATGTTACAAGAAAGGATCAACCTTGGTAAGATTTTACTTATTTTTCTTCAATTAGTTAGTCTTGTTGTTTCACTTAATTTAACCCTATTTGTGTATATTTGAAGCTACATGCGAAGGGAAGATCTCTTTGATTTTGAAAACCATGAGAATAGAGACTGCCTAGATGAATGGTTTGAGAAAGTATCTGAAGAAGGCAAGATAAATGAGGTTATTATAACAGAATGGGTGGTGAGTATACATTATGTCTAGCATATATTCAATCATTTTGTTTTTGGTTTATTTCCATCAAAGTTTATATATTCATCCTAATTCATCTGTTTTTAATCCAGGTGAACATCTACAAGCAAAGGGAGTATCTATCCCATTCATTAAAGGATGCCAAACAAGCCATTAAAGAACTTGACAGGATCTTTTCAGGAATTATTCTCATCTTGGTTGTAGTTGTTGGGTTACTAATAATGGGATTCGCGACGACGAAAGTGGTATTCTTTTTGGCATCTCAAATCCTACTTGTGGCATTCATGTTTGGAAACACTTGTAGGACTCTCTTTGAGGCTGTGATCTTTGTGTTTGTGATGCACCCCTTTGATGTCGGGGATCGCTGCGTTGTTGATAATGTTCAGATGATAGTTGAGGAGATGGATATGCTGAAAACAGCATTCCTGAGATATGACAATGAAATGATTTACTATCCCAATTCCATTCTTGCAACTAAAGTCATCAGTAACTTCAACAGAAGCCCTGAGAAGATGGGAGATCCTATTTTCTTTGATATTGATGTCACAACTCCAGCGGCAAGTATCGAAGCTCTCAAGGATAAGATTAAGCTGTAAGTTTCATTCTCAGTGTTTTCATTTTGTAGTCTCACTCTTCTAGATCTGCTGCGGCTTTACAATCGCGTAAAATAAGTTTTTTCTTGTCTAGAGTCCAATTTGCTTCTAATCCAGGAGGTTTTGACAGGTACATACAGGAAAAATCGCATCATTGGCATCCTGATCAGAGTCTGCAGATCATAGAGATTGAGAACATGAACAAGATGAAAATGGTTCTTGGTGTGAATCACAAGATAAATTTTCAAGATTATGGTGAGAAGACGAATAGAAGAACTGAACTTATGCTGGCACTTAGGGACATGATCGCTGAACTTGGAATAAAGTATCGTCTTCCCCCGCAAGAGTTGCACACCAGAGTTGTTGATTAAGTCGACATGCATGGTGTACTAATACTCTTTACATTTTATATATTAAAGTTGTTTGCCTTTCACTGGCAACATGGGAATGTTTTAATAAAGAAGATCTTCTAGATTTGAAGATTGCTGTTGAATCTTTATAATTGGTCTTTCATAAAAAAATATTTGAGGGTTTTGTTGTTTATGTTCTGGAGGAATGTTTGGTTGAAATTAATTTTGCAAATGGATTACACTCATCAAGTGTTTCTTAGCCTTTTGATGTCGGAGGCCTACAAGTTTTTATCCCATCTAGCCTTATCTCTGGTGAATTCAGTAATCATGTGTAGTCATATAAAATCATTCTTTTGTAAAGATCTTTAGAGCTTGCTAGCGGTTAGAGCCATACTAGTTTTCTGCGGGTTGTATTTTTGGTAACTTTAAAGTGACCAATAAATTTCCCCACTAAATGATTTGTTAAAATATATCATAAATTTTTATTACACAAATAATTATATGTGCTAGTCTCAGGAGGAGTTGTTGAGTATTTAAAAATAGATCTAACCACTAATTAGAACTCAAAACTAGTAGTAATGTGAAATTCTTTTCTTTTTTTTGAGGAAGTAGTAATTGAATTTAGTTACCCTTAACTTTTTTAAAAACTACTAAACAGTGGAGTGAATTTTTTTGGGTTTACTGCACCTCAAAAAATATCCCAAATGGTATATCATAGCACTTGAAAAAATTCATACAACATTGAGACATAAAACTATGAAATGGATATTTTAGCTCGCAAGTAATTTAGCGATCGCTTTGTGAAACCCAACTTAGCCGACGAGAGGACTCACTACTTAGAGATGATTAGTGATCGCTAAGCGACGTACGTGTTAACTAGCCACGAGTAAGGGGTTTTAATAAAAGCTAAATCAAATTGTGATGTGTAAAATTGACTTTGGCAAGCATGAGAAACATCTCTGTTGTAGGGAGTTGAGACTTCCCACCGTTGACTCAGTGGTAGCATCACATAATTGCAATGTCTAAGCAAAAACATCAGTGTTCGAGCTTAAAATCTGAGCAAGAAAATCCAGCAGTGTAGCATCCAAGCTTGTAATATTTGAGCAGTCTAGTCCATCAATATCCCTGCTATTCTTCCTTCTAGTTGTAGTCAACAAGGCATGGCCGCTTGAAATGATAAGAAACGTAACAGAAGTCTCCAACATTCAGAAAATTATCAGGAAATAAGGAAATACCCTGTTGTCTAATGTCACTAGTCCTTTTATATCTCTTGGTAGAGATTGGTGAGTATAAGTGAGACTAATCTATCTTAACTTGCAATCTTAGATGATGCATCAGCTACTGAGTTAAATTCTCTATACATATAAGTAAAAGTTATAGAATTAGGGAACTCACTCTATAGATCCAAATTGATATAAGTAGAGGCTCTATTTTCCATGATATTCTAAAGTCTCTTCTCACTAATTTCAGCAAAACCAGTGAGTCCACCTCCACCTCTAACTCTTCAAAGCCTTCATAGTATGTAGTTCGGAGGTCTTTAATAAGTGCAAGTGCTTCAGCTTCCAAACTTGTTTTCATGCACAAAAAAAATAACTTTAGCAGGCATCACTTCACTATTGATGTTCCTAATTACCACTTTAACTCCAACAAAGCTAGGATTTCCCAATGATGATCCATCAATATTCAGCTTATATCTTCTTGGCAATCTCAATTGCACTCGATGTATGATTGCCCTTGCTACGTGATGTTCCCGTTGAAGGCAATTCTAGCAAACCAGTATAGAATTTTCTAGTCTTCGAAGGTTTCCACCTTAACATGTGAGCCTTATATATACTCTGAAAATATGGTTACCCATTATCCCATCATGAGGTTGCTTCCCCGGATGATCAATTCAAGGCTTTGGATTGAATGCAGGTCCAAAGATATGGAAAGTTAAAGGCAAGCATACTCTGCTGGAAGAGTTAGATAACGCGGAGAGAAATCTATAAAAACGGCTTGAAAGAGAGGACACTTTTTGAGAACAAGTTAAGTCTTCAGCAATGGTAACTTTTATCTCTAAACCTACTTCTCAAAATGTTGTGTCTACACATAATAATTTTGAAGCATTACTAGAAAACGGAAGAGGAAGTAACTGGAGTTATTGATTCATTACAAAATATCTTCGCTGCACAACACACAATTGAATCTATTCTCGGTGTGCTCACCATTGCTAATCCTTTGATTGAGAATACTGCAAGTTCAGGTATAGGAGTTGAGGATGAGCCATCTCTGGATAAGCTTGGAAATCATTCTGATAATGAGGTAGGACAAGAAAATTTTGACAGCCCTCAATGTAAGTCACTAAGTATGCTTGAGAGTACTACTCATCACCTATCAAATGAAAGGGTAGAAAAAAATGGTAAATACATAATTGAACCACTGATATAATCACATAACATGTTTAATAAGCTTATCTCTGAGCCTTCTGTGAGTCAATTTGTGAGTCAAACTAATTCAGTTACAGGGAATACCTAGGGGAAAAGGAGATGTAGTAAAAAGAATTACACCCAAGGGAAAAAGAGAATTGTTACAACTAGATCCGAAATTGTCCAAAACTCTACTGAGTCTTAATGGTGAGTCTTATTATCTATGTGTGAAATGTGAGGGGAATTAAAAACAAAAGAGCTCAGCGTAGAGTTAGGCATATTTAAATGAAGCACAATATATCCTTATTTGTATTAATTGAGCCCATAGTTAACCCTAGTAAAATCAAGTATGTAGCCTTTACACTGGGATTTAGTCATTACTTTGTTGAGCCTAGAGATAAAATTTGAATTTTGTGGGATGATTCTTCCAGTGTCACAGTCAGTCACATTCATGATTAGTTTGTCTTTACTGAATTGAAACATGCATCTTGCCCTTCTATCTGGAATGTTTCTTTTGTATCTGGTAGGCACACAAGGCTCGATAGGGAGCCTCTCTAGAAAGAATTAAGTGCATTAACAAATAGTGCACTTATGATTGCTAGAAATTTTGATGAAGTTAGAAATGTCAATGAGTATCTGGGTCAGTTATCACCCAATCTCAACAGTATGAGAGATTTCAATGATTTTGTAAAGGACAACAATCTAATTGAACTTCAAACAATTGGGAATATTTTTACATGGTATGGATTTAGGAGAATGGGAAATGTTTGGCGGAGATTAGACAAAGATCTACGCAGTAAACAATTTCTAAATATTTTTCCACCAAAGTAGAGTGAGGATTAAATCTAGAGCTCCATCTGACCATGCTCCTATGCTTATGACATTTGATAATACTGTGCAACCTACTAGACCTAAACCTTTTCGTTTTCAGCATTGCTGGTTACAACATAATGATTTTAAATTATTAGTTGCTGAAAATTGGAACCTATATTTTGATGCATATGGTATGTTAAAAATTTTCCCTAAATCTGAGAAGACTAAAATTGAGATTGAAAGAGTGTAGTAGGAGGTTTTTGGTAATGTACATGATCAAGTACTAATTGCTGAACAAAGTGTTAAACAGAAAGAACTTGATTTTCAGAATGATGCTTCAGATATTACCCAAACTGAACTCAATAAGGCTCAGGCTGAATTGACTTTAGCTATGTCTAAGCAAGAAATTTGTGGAAGCGAAAATCAAGAATAAAATGTCTAAGGGAAGGGAGACTCAAATTCAAAATCCTTTCATGCTTCGGTCAAAATCCAAGATTAGATGGTAGAATAAAATCAAATTTACATAGAATATCATCAAATGGCTGCAACTCATTGGCTAATCTCCATTAAAAATAGACATTTGTGTAGGTATGTGAGTGTTCCATACCTTTTTATTGGAGTGCAGGTCCATTATTGATCATCGAACTTTCATAAGATAATTTAAACTGATCACATGTGTTGATTGAGTTATTAAACAAAGCAATTATTTATTGATGAGGGCAAATCTGCCTTTCTCATATAAAATTCTATCGATTACAATTGTTTAGTTCTAATATTACTTACTGTAATCAGTATGTTTAAACATGCAAGTAAATTTAAACATGAATGTAAAGAACACCATACTTGTTAACGCAGTTCGGTGTAACACACCTCATCTGCGAGGCCTTACCTAGTATGAAAGTCATTCACTATAATATTAATAAGTACAAAGAGAATACTTTAACTTATCTATATATCCTGAAATTAATTCGTGAGCACACACCACTTGTCAGTCAAACTCCTCACTTGACTAGGTCGAAATCCTCACCCAACTTTCTGATTACCACCTCTCCCGAGGTTTAAAGGTTGCTGTTTCCAGACTCCGGTGATGAACAAAGTCTCGGTGTTGATCGACTCAAGTTGCTCTGATGACAAGCTATTCTGAGTGCAGAATACTTTCTATGAAGATCGATATTTCTTCAATCAGCTTGCGTCTCCTTTTATACCTCGCGTCTGGATCTTGTCTTTATGATATGCTAGAGTTCTATATATAGCTAGGAAATATTCACTTTCCTTAATTATTACAGAATAAGACTAATCTTATCTAAAATACAAATCATCAATATATTTCTAGTCTGATTCTAATCTAATTAGATCGCAACTGAATATCTCAATTTGATATTGTATGAGTTGTACTAGAACACAATGACTGTAATTCTAATCTAATTCGATTTCTGATTTTGGAACAAGTGTTTAAACTCACAGTGTTTAAAAATCATGGTATTCTACAAATTAACCCATCACAAAGTCCCGAATCTGCTGGACTTGTCATCATAGAAACTTCGGAAGGGGGAATAAACTAAAATTTTAAAAATTATTTCATTTTTTCAAACAACCCTCTTACAACTATTGCCCTCGAATGTTCAGCGGAATAGAAAACCTAAAATATATATTTAACAAGAAAACAAATTAAAGAAACTCTAATTATTTAGTGCCGAAAAAACCTATTATAAAGAGGATAATGCTACAGTCCAGTTTATATTTTTTAACGGAATCTTCAGTTCATCCATTATTAACCGTGAATTTACTTAGATCATCTTAACCATTCATGCTTTTAAAATCTAATTTTGCCATGTCAATTGGCAATTGGCTAAGCTAAAAATAGAAACGTTCGTTGCATTGTTTTTGTTCCCACTTGTAACCCTCTGCTTTCTTTTTATCTTTAAAAAATTATTATCACCTCATCCCTACACTGATTTGGTTTTGTTACTGTTTTTGATCGGGTTTATATAATTTTAATAATCTAAATGATTTGGGATTAAGTAGTATTACATTGAAAGTGTTGTGTATTAATCTCGGTGGCCTCCAACTGTGTGAGCACATTTCATTCAAAATTTAGATGATTTTCAGTTATTTGTGGAAATTAAGGATGGTTGGAGAAATGTTGTCATTGATGATTTTCTGAATTGAGTTCTTGTTGTGCAGTTTCAGTTTGAATATGCGCAGATTTACTGATTTGGCACCAGCTATGCTATTGATAATTTGATGTTTTTCTTTTCATTATCAGTTAGTCCTAAGTTTTGGAAGATCGAGAGTGGGAAATAGACATCATAGTAGCAACAATCATACTTCATAACTATAAGCGAATAAAAAAGTTTGGGTTACCTGTTGTAAAGCATGACGATAATGTTCAAGAAACGGCGGAAAAGGGATTGTTCAGACCTCAAAGAAAGGAAGAAATGAATCAAGTTCGACTGAATATAGCAATAATAATTTTGCAATCTATGCCCTCGTGATGAAGATATTAAAGTGAACTAAATGTCACTATTTTGAATTGATTTGATATGGTTTGAAACTGAGTTGATTTGAAATAAAATTAAATGTATGACAAAAGAGTAATACTACTAGATCTGAATTAGTTTGATCGAACAAGGTTTATTGATTCAGACACACATAAATACTAATAGTACACCTACATTAGGTTGAATGGTATCAACGAACTTTTAAAAAAATGATTTGAATTGCTATGAAATGAACAAAAAGTAAACATACTGAAAATAGTATGACTAAATTATTTTGGATTGCATCAAATCACATTTTGAAAAAATTAATTTTCTGATCTGATCTGAATTGAATTGAATATAAATTGAACTGAATCGAATAACAGTAGAGAGCTATAATAAAAAAAATGCATAAAAATATGTATTTGAACTGAAAGAAATGAATAAATATTTATCTGAAGTAAACTGAAAATATATTAATATGTTGAACTGAACTGAGCTGTACTAAACTGAAATAAATTAAAAAATACTGAACTGAAAAAATAAAAATATATTTAACTAAACTGAAAAAATAAAAAAAATAACTGAACTGAAAAAATAAAAATATATTTAACTAAACTGAAAAAATAAAAAAATAACTGAACTGAAAAAATAAAAAAAATATTGAATTGAAATCAAAAAAATAAGAAAAATACTGAACTCCTTACAAAAAAAAAATTATGGCAAACAGGGCCTAATAATAACCCGTTAACTTTGAGTATAAATAAAAAGGCGGTGCGTGCTACCGGTGATACATCTACAATTATTTGCTATAGTAGGTAACTAAAAATTTCTGTAATGAATGCTTTTCCACGTGTTAATTTTGCATTGGCTGAAAATATGACTGAAGGTTCAGTCAAATTACATAAACTGAACTGTATATAGAATCTCATAAAATTGTGGAAATATTGAATTGATTTTAAAATTTGGTTTGAACTAAAACTCTAATGATTTTTAAGCCCTGTCCAATTCAACTTATTGCAGCATATTTCAGCATAGCACAGCACTAATCAGTGTATCACTGTTCAGCTCGGCACAATTAAGCTCTAAAGGACACTACTTTTATGTTTTGCAAAATAATATTAATTAAGTAAAATTGTTATTTTTTTAGTATTAAACATTGTGTTTTTTCTTCAACTAAAATGAACACTTCAACACTTTCATCACTATTCATCACAAGATCAGCACATCACATCACTGATCACCACATCACAATACTGATCAGCACAACTCACCACTCATCAGCACAATACAACAATGACCAACACAGTACAACATTGATCGGTACATCACAACACCAAATGAGTTGAACGGAACATGTGTTTAGTATATTATATAGAATTGGAATGTAGCGCTGATATTTTGTGAGAATACTCCATTCTTGAACAAGATGGAATGTATTCATGACAATCTAACTTAATTTGGAAGATGAATTCAATTCTACTTTTAACTTAACAACCACGTCTATCTACTAAATTAACCATTTTTGCCACACCAACTCAAACAATTTTTCATGATTGGATGCTTTCTGATATGATAAAAACGTGGATTCCAGTGAATAAATAAAACGCACCATCACTCAAATCTCCTGAAGTGTTTGAGAAGGAGTGTTTGTTCAGTTAACCAAATTATAAAGGCCTCGTTCAGTTAACCAATTCATCTTTACTCATTATAGCGAGTAAAATATTGAAGTTAATATGCGGCCTATATTCTTGTCTTCATTGAGCCCTCGTCTTCATTCACTTAATTAAAGCAGATGCGCCGAGATAATGCCTCCACCGAAAGCATTTTACCTTATTACCTTCATTGAACCTCTCATATTTCTTTCACTTGATGCATGCAATGCAACTCGAGGATGTCTAAAGTAGTCTGCAGCAGACCAAAGTGGACCGGTCTGGAAGATCTGGGAATATATTTCGACTACGTGTACTTAAACAATAGTACTGCAAGTATATATTAAATAATGCTCTATATGATCATATATATAGCTATTGCTTATATATGTCTTTAATTACACATGCATCCTCTACATATATTCAGCTTCGCGGAATATACTTACGTCTTGATTTCCTAAGTTGTCTGTGTTATTCGAGCGGGAAACTTCTTCTTTTTTTTCCTTTTTTTTTGTTTGTTTGAAACTTCTCCTGAGGGTAACCTCATGGAAGTAATGGGGCCACATCCTGAGGAGGTTGCAATTTCAATGCCTTCTGAAAAAGAAAAACCAATCAGAACTCACAGACGAAGCTATACCCAGCAAATCATAAACACTCCATCAAAGAGAAAAACCGCGTATTATCACGCCAAATCAAGAGTTGTTGAGGTTGAAACTGTCAAGAATGCTGCTCCTTTTCAAGGCATGGCGATTCCTCTCTACAAGAGGCCTCTGTCCATGAAAGCTCGTTCCGTTCCACCGTCTGACTCGGAAGAAGAGGATAGTGATGGAGACGACGATGCTGAGAAGGCTCATGCAAAACATCGAAAGCCAAGAAGAATTTGTAAGAAACTTAGGGCTTTTGATGTTTTCATTGAATGGATACTGTTTATCAGTACTATGATTCTGCTGATTACTAGCTTATATGCTGATAATCTAAAGAGTAGAATAGTTTGGGGCTCGGCGATTTGGAAATGGTGTATGCTTGTTGCAGTTATCTTCTGCGGCCGCTTAGTCACAAAGGGGGCTAAAATTTGCATTGTTATGCTGATTGAGAGCAAGTTCTTGTTCAATGAGAGAGTTGTTTATTTCCTACATGGTATGAAGGGTTGTGTGAGGTTTTCCATTTGGTTGGCTTTAGTACTTGCTGCCTGGAGTCTGCTAATCAACAAGAATGTCAAGATCTCCAAGAAAACTATCAAAGTTTTGAACCATATCACAAAGGCACTTATTTCACTTCTTGTAGGTGCAATTATGTGGATGGTGAAAACTTTGCTAGTAAAGTTCATTGCTTCAGCTTTTCATGTCAAGACATTTTTTGTGAGAATTCGAGAAGCTGTCTCGGATGAGTATGTTCTTTGGACCCTTTCAATTCCGCGGTCCATGGAGCTAAATGGGGATGGAGCTGGAGAAAGTAATCGGTTTTCTTGGTCGAAACTTCATAAGTGGATTAGAGGCAGCAAAAGGCAGAAGAAAGATGGCATTGAAGAAAGTATCACTTTAAAGAGACTTGGAAGGATGAAGCCTGAAAAAATGCCTGCTACTGCATTGGGACAGTTGATGGATATGATTCAGGGCTCAAAGTTGTCCATTTTTGCCTGTGATCTCTATGGAAATCACGATGATTCTAGCAGTCAACAGAAACACATTATCAGCCGATTAGATGCTGAAGTTGCCGCTTCAATTGTATTCAGAAATGTTACTGCAAAGGATCAACCTTGGTAAGATATACTCCGTATATAATGTTTTCTTTTTCTTCAATTGATTAGTTAGTCTTGTGAATACACCTAATCTAGCCGTGTTCGTCTATATTTGAAGCGACATGGAAAGGGAGGATCTCTTTGATTTTGAAAACCCTGAGAATAGAGAATGCCTAGATGAATGGTTTGAGAAAGTATCTGAAGAAGGCAAGATTACTGAGGTCATTTTAACAGAATGGGTGGTGAGCATCATACAACCATATGTTCAATCTTTTCTTTCCTTCTTATTTTTTATCAGAGTCTATTTATTTATTTGTATGTCTGTAATCCAGGTCAACATCTACAAGCAAAGAGAGTATCTATCCCATTCATTAAAGGATGCCAAACAGGCTATTAAAGAACTTAACAGAATCTTTTCCGGGATTATGTTCATCTTGATCATAGTTGGGGGCTTACTTATCATGGGATTTGCAACAATAAAAGTGGTCTTCTTTTTGGCTTCTCAAATCTTACTTGTAGGGTTCATGTTTGGAAACACTTGCAAGACTCTCTTTGAGGCCATGATTTTTGTGTTTGTCATGCACCCCTTTGATGTCGGGGATCGCTGCGTCGTTGATAATGTTCAGATGATAGTTGAGAAGATGGACATGCTGAAAACAGCATTTCTGAGATATGACAATGAAATGATTTACTATCCCAATTCCATCCTTGCTACTAAAGTCATCAGTAACTTCAACAGAAGCCCTGAAAAGATGGGAGATCCTATTTTCTTTGACATTGATGTCTCAACTCCAGCAGCAAGAATTGAAGATCTGAAGGAAAAGATTAAACAGTAAGCTTTCATTTCTCACTCTTTCCGTTTTGCATTCTCCCCCTAGTCCAAAGAATTACTATGCTACACATAAGTTATTGTTTTTGTTAACACTATTTACACATGAAATAGTATATTTTTTTAGTATATCTAGAGTCCACTTTAGATTAAGTTCTGATCCTGGAGGTTTTGCAGGTACATACAGGAAAAATCGCATCATTGGCATCCTGATCAGAGTTTGCAGATCATAGGGATTGAGAACATGAACAAAATGAAAATGGTTCTTGGTGTGAATCACAAAATAAATTTTCAAGATTATGGGGAGAAGACGAATAGAAGAACTGAACTTATGCTGGCCCTAAGAGACATGATTGCAGAAACTGGAATAAAGTATCATCTTCCTCCCCAAGAGTTGCACACCAGAACTGTTACTTAAGTATACGCCGAGAAATGTGCACTCACGCTATACATTAAGCTGTATCCACTTTAAATAATCGTATATATTAGCGTGGGACTCTTAACCCTTTGATTGTTATTGTTTTGTGAATAAGATTTTCAAGATTATCCAGGTAGGATGATGATCTCTCTTGTATTTTGATAGCTACAAAAAATAATATAATGGGTTTACAAAAAATAATATATAGGTTTTCAAATAAGGATATGTATACGTCACTAATATATAGGAACCCGTTTTTAGATGCGGTAAACTAGCGTCACTATGACCAAGTCCAATGGTTTTGTTATAATAGCAAATTTGCTCAAATATGGAGAATTTGAGCCTTTTTTGAAATCCAGCAGATTCTCCATCTCATTCGCGGAAATTGAAGGGAGAGTGGATTTGATTCTCCAAATTTGGAGAATGAGAATAAGTTTTTGGAGAAGCAAAATTTAATACTACTTGCATTGTTTTTTGTTATTTCATTCATTAATTATTTATTTTCAATAATTTTAAATGATAATATCTCAAAATAATTACAATAAAATTTTACCAAAAATACATATTCTAAAAATATGCATAAACACGATTGTAATAAGATCTCGTATGACTATTTTTACATGTATTTATCTATTGATATTTAATAATCAAATATAATATACTTTCCAATATAAATCTACTAAATATTAAGGCCATAAATAAATTTATTTTGACGTTTTTTATAAGTCATAACGTTGAAACTAAAGTTTTTTTTATTAAACATTTTATTTCTAATGGTTGAAAAAAATAACTTGTAATAAATAATTGAAAAGAGGTAAGTCTAATTATTTATAACACCTTACAAAAATAATAATATTGTTATTCGTAATGTATTATTTTTATAAAAATATATTTTAATAATTTTATATTATGGAGTAAGTAATGTCAAATATGAAATGTTATTGTGACTTTTATTATAAGTTCATTATTTGCTTGTTTATCATTATTTGAACTTGTTGAATATATGGTTTTAAAAATAGAAGAAAATTGGATAAATATGTTGCATTAAATGTTAATAAATTTTAGGGAATGAGAAATGCAGAAACTGTTGGGTTTGAAGTGAAAAAATATGGGGAATATGAGGTTTTCTTCTCTATTATGGAGAATGTGAATGGAGAAACTGTTGGACTTGATCTAATTAATCTATCTTTATATTGGCGATGGGATTTAGTCTTGCAATAGATCGTTTATATTTATAAACGTGGTCTATTTGCATAGTAATTATGGAGGTGATTACTATTCTGTAAATATTGATTCTTTAGGTCTTTTTCAGTAAATATAAGGAAATGTCTAAAATGCGCGCCTGTGAAAAAATGTATACGAATTTCTTTTTTCGTCACACATAATTTCACACCAAAAGTGTCTCTGCTCGCCGGACCGCTCCGTCGTGACGGAGCTCCATCTTTCTGCAGTTGTCCTCCTCGGCGTGGTTCCCACCAACACCATAATCTCAAGATTTTCTCAAAATCATTGCTCCCCAAATCGATTGAATTCGGCGGTGACCTTCTTCAATCCATCGTCAAAACCCTTGCTCCCAAAATTGATTGAATTCTTCATTCCCAAATCGATTGAATTTAGCGATTTCTTTCTTCAATTCATCGTCAGATCAATTGTGTTGTTGTATTGTTGCTTCCATTCAGGTATTCGTCACCAATTAAACAATCTGAACGTAGCGATTCTAAACTTTTGTGATTAATTTGTAGATCTGAAGAACTAAGGAGAGTTCTTCTGGTTTTGAAACGGGTGTGAACTCCGATTATGGTGATGATTTTAATCTATCGTTCTGTTTTGTGTTGGTTTTTTTTTGTATTTTGTGTAACTTTCAGGTTTTCATGCTAAATTGTCCTATTTTCATAATAAACAGCTAGGTTTTCATAAGTCTGACTATGCCTGTATAAAACCTTTTGATTTTAGGCCAAACATCTTTGTTTTTAAAAGCTTGTTGACAGTTTCTGTGTGCATGTCAGGTTTTCATGCTAATTTTTATCCAGTTTTCATAGTAAAGTTCCAGGTTTTCATCAGTTTGATTTTGCATGTCTAATACCTTTTAGTTTAAAACCCTTTGTTTTTATGTTAAAGTGTGCAATTTTTGAAGTTTTGTTGACAGTTTCTGATCTGAAATCTTTTATTTTTAGGTTAATCAGCATTGTTTTTAACTTATTGAACATTGACTCGTGCGAATAGTTGTGCGCGTAAACAGTACCGTTGAACAATGTGCGTGAACAGTGCGCGTGAATAGTACAATTTTTTAAAAATATTGCAAATAAGGACCTCCTTCCTTCCATACTCTAATGTAGTCCTTGGTCTATATTATAGTTATAATATAGACGGTCACTCCAGAGAACGACTCCCTGCCTGGACTCTTTTTTTAAAATAGAACGTTCTTAAAATTTTATGTTTAGTATGTCATGAAAATATTTGATGGTTTTGATTAGCATAGAGAATGGGTTGTTTGTGTTATGCTACTAGTAGAAATATCTGGATTAATTTGTTGGATTGTATGGTGCAATTTGGGTTTCATGATTTATATTGTCTTTGCTTTTTATTGTCGGGGTATTTTAGATTTCTAGTCCATCAATATGAGAGTATTGGAGGGACAGTGCAAGTACGGTACTTTCTGCAACCTAACCCTAACAAGTTAAGTGGTAGACAATTCACAGAAGAAGAAGTTTGGAAAGCAATAAAGGCCATGAAGCCTTGGGGTGTTTCCGGGGATGGAATCCCAGTAGGATTCTATAAGCATTATTGGAAGGTGGTAGGCAAGGAGATGACTAAATCCATATTACAAATTCTACATGGTTCACATTTTCCTATCCATTAGAATAAAACACAAATCATTCTGCTTCCGAAGAAGAAGAAGTCAAAGTCGGTTAGTGATTATAGACCTATCTCCTTGTGCAACTGCAATGTCAAATACAAGATCATTGCTAGTAGGCTAAAGCATCACATAGGTTCTCTAATAGCTAGTATAACCAGAATGATTTTATCCTGGGAGAAACAATTCTGAAAGTGTGTTGTTAGCTCATGAAGAAGTTGAACACGTGAGGAAATATAAAGTAACTAAAGTTGGCTGCAGTGAAACTGGACCTGAGCAAAGCCTGTGATAGGATTTTATAGAGCTTTCTGGAAAAAGCATAGCATTTATGAATCTACAAACCAGATTAGTGGATATCATAATGATGTGTGTACAAACGGTGTTCTACTACGTGATAGTAAATAGATCAACAGGTCAATCCTTCCTACTAAATAAAGGTTTAAGGCAAGTTTGTCCCCTGTCCCCATATCTATTCATTATCTGTCAACAATCTAGGTTAGCTTGATTGGAACAAAGAGGGCAAAGCAACAGCTCACTAAGGATTCAGAATTTCAGATTTCATTGGGAGGTCCTCATATTACACACATAATGTATGCAGATGATTATATCCTATTTACCAGATGCAAGGAAGAGGTCATACTGGAGCTGGCAAAAACAGTGAAGTTGTACACATATTTCTTAAGACAGCGTCTGAACCATGGATAATGTGTTATCCAATTTAACCTTAATACTCCACTAAAAATGCAACAGTCCATGAGGCAGAGATTAAACATCCAAGGGGTATAAGTGTCTTTAATTCAAGATTGCATGACATCATGCTAACCCGACTCAATACAACCTAAAATCAAATTGCATGAAAAGAATTAGATACATTTTAACATGGACTGTTTTGAGTGAAATGTGAACATTGCCTGAAATGACCTTGATCTGTTTGTGTCTAAGTGTATAGTATCACAAAATAGGTTTTATAAGTGTCTATAATTCAAGATTTATATTACATATATAAATAGGCTATTAAATTATCGCCCTTCTTAGAAATTATGTAAAATTTACACCCCACTTTCAAATTACGAAATGTATATCGCCCTTACTCAAACATTTTCCAAAATTAAAAAAAAACTAATTTCATTTATTTACAAATTCATATACCTATTAGCATAAAAGAAAACCATGTAAACACATTAACTAATATCTTAATAGCATCACAAACTAATGTAAAATGATCAAATTCATACCATTATAGATAGGTTCAACCTTTAGGAGGTATATGTTGTTGGCAGGGCCGGCCCAATAAGGAAGCAAGTTACTATCTTGCTTGAAACCCCAAATTGGGCCAAAAAATAGGGGCCCATTTTTAGTAGTGTTAGTATATAAGAATATATAAAAATTAATAAAAATAAAATGAAAATTAAATGTTAATTCCGCGTGGGCCCATGGTTAAAAATAGCAAACTCATAATTAACTCTTCTTCTTCTATATTTGGACTAATCATTCCATATTTCCATGTAAAATTAAATTTTAAAATTTTTAAAAAGAATTTTATAATTAAATAAGAGTCTTTTTATCTTCTCCTATCTCTTTTCTTCTTTCTTCTCCTCCGGCCACTCCATCCACCAAATCCAAAACTGAGTTTAGTATCTTTTATATAGCCTCTCTTGCTAATTTGGATAATTTCATATCTGAATCTAAAGTTTCAAATTCAAATCAAAATCGTTTATATATTGTCATAGAAAGTGATTGTAAGCAATTTTGAATTGAATAATCATAGGTTGAAGATCCTAAACCCTACACTTTCCATTGAAAGTGAATTAGTTAAAAATCTTGATTATAAAATTTTGATTAGTAAATTTGTTTTTACGAAAGTAAGTAGAATTGAATTCAATAATTGAATCATCGTATCTTAATTTTTGATATTTAGCATTTTTTTGAATTTCGTAAAATTTACTATGTATTATATATATTGCGGCCTCTTTTTACTTGTTCGCTTCGGACCTCAAAAAACCCAGGACCGGCACTGATTGTTGGATTAAATTAACAGCACTGTTCAAAATAACGAAAAAGAAAAACAAAATTTAACGGTTTACCAATATGGTTACATCTACGGACATAAATAAATTTATTAGGCTCGGATGGGGTGAATTTCTCATACTAAAATGGACATCTTGAAATCAAATAGATTACATGACACATGCATGGTAATATACATACTAATGTCTCCAGCTACATAATCAGAAATTGAAACATAATAGATAGATTTCTACAAATTCAGTCAGGAAAGGCTTTGTAAAACAGATTTACGGATTCTAACAAGTTCAACCAATGCAAGAAAGAGCTCATTGACATAAAAAAATCAGCGTGCAAACTCCCCCGAATGCATAAATACATGCCTCTTCTACAGACTCGCCAAAAAGACCAGAAAATATACTCATCAAATCACATTTGTTCATAATTAAATTAAACGAACTGAATTGAACTGCATCAAATTAAACTGAATATAAACTGAACTTAACTGTAGAAATTGTAGAAATCTATGATGAAAAATATAGAAAAAATTTACTGAACTAAATGAAATATAAAATATTTATCTGAATAGAACTAATCTGAACTGAAAAATTAAAAATAATTTTTTCGAACTGAACTAAACTGAAAAAATAAAAAAACATTGAGCTAAACTGAAAAAATAAAAAAATATTGAACTGAACTGCAAAAATATATATACTTAACGGCAAAACAATCAAAAAATACTGAACTTAAATGAAAAATATTAAAAAATACTGAACTGAACTGAAAAAAATAAAAAAAAATACTGAACTAAACTGAAAAATATTAAAAAATTCTGAACTAAACTGAAAAATATTTAAAAAAACTGAAATGAACTGAACTGGTTTACAGAAAAACTCTGTCAAATAGACCTTAAATCATTTACTAATTAATCAATCTAGATAAATAGTGCAATATCAACCTTCCATTGATTACACATTAAGATTCAATTTACCCAAGATATACTATGACCCTAATTATCAAAGTTACAAAAAGTTTTCACAAGATGGAATTGATTCTCCGTTAACTTTTCGGTCTGAAATGCTTCGGCCTTCGAGTGCCTCGTGACTCTTTATTTTAAGTGTCTGGATTCGATTTACATTAAGATTGGATTTAGATTTGGATTATGTTATGACTTTGAACTTGCGGTTAATGACAAACTATGGTTAATTGAGTGGAAAGCCAGATATTTTATACTTTTTTGTTTGAACATACTCAAATAGTTATTTTGATAAATTTTCTAATACTTGTCATTAAGCCCATGAATTGAAAGAGCATGTTTTCGGCTGAGATTATTTATTTACTGTACTAATCTGAATTGAATTAAATTGAGTTGAACTGAACTAAAATAAAAAATGAATGTATTGAAAAATAAAATCAGCATGTTTAAATTTTACTGAATATGAACAAATCATGTCTCTACCCAACTGAGCTGAACTGAGTTGAACTAAACTAAATTATGTTAAACAACTAAACTGAACGGAAGATCAGGCAAATAGAGCTATCGGTGTGTTTACAATTTTATTGAAATGTGTAATTTTGACTTGGACATTATATAAAAGTGAAACACTTGGGCTGATATTATGGTGGGAATATTTATTGAGTTATAAAAAAAAATTGTATGAAAAAATCGGATTTCAGACGGACTAGTTAAATAAATTGACTGTACGTAGTGGTAGTGCAGCAGAAAAATTAATATTTCGTCAGTGTTCTTCTCCTTTCTTGGCACATCACCTGATAGTATCTTCAATTATAGAGCCACGTATTGCTGAATAAATAGTATATACAGATGATAATTTAAACGCAGTAATCATCAGTAACCAATAATAATAAGATAACTCCGAGCAATTTAATATGAATTCACATGAGATATGATGATGCTTCTGCCGACCTTAATTTGGGTGCACAAACATATCCCTCATCATCAATCTTTGCATTTTGAGCTCGGTTATGTGTTGAATGTTAGGCTGAATTGAATTATTTGTTGACATCTTTTTACAAGTAAATTCAAAACTAAGTTTGTTGATGTAAATGCGATTAGTCCTAATTTGATTGGTTGGCTGTAATCTCTCCTTATAAAATAAACTATTTGATTGATTTTTTAAGATTTTGCTTACAAGCAAAACTTTGTTGAATGCAGGGTATGTGCATCTTTTTAAGGTCAAACATCGCAATCCATTCAAAATTGAGGAAGATCATGTTACGTTCAATTTATTGCTCTGCATTTCACCACAGTATAATACTGGTCAGTACTGATCAGCACAACACATCACCGTTTAGAACAACACATCACTGATCAGCACAGCACAACACTCATCTGCACAACACTGTTTAACTCAGCGCATTTAGCTCTAATGGACACTATTTTTATGTTTTGTAATAATAATATTAATTACGTAAAATTATTATTTATTGAGTAATAAACATTATATTTTTTCTTCAACTCTTATGAACACTATTATACACTTTCAGCGCTATTCAGCATAAGATCAATATATCACAGCTCAGCATAAAACAGCTCAGCAAAGCACTAACAAAGTTAAACAATACAGGACCTAACATGATATACTCCCTAATTATATGTGGTTAATTTCACTATTTTCCAAAAAAATTAACCATCGACAGCTTCTATTTAATGTTAAAGTTTGTTTTTATTTCTGAGTTATAGCTAAAGCCACGTTTCTTTTTCTGGCGCACCACACGTCAGAAATTTATCCATGTTGGCAAATCAAATTATATCGCTGGCTGGGATTCCCTATATTAATATTAATTTATAATTTGTGAGCATAATGCTGATGCCACAAAAACATACACGTAGAGGTACAAAATAAATTATATTATGCAAAACTTTGTTTAATGTGTCGGGTGATTCGTATGGTTTCTCATATGTTGATTTGATTGATTTGCTTGTTTGTAAATTTTGTTTGTTGTACTAGCTCAATTAATTTATTTAAAAAAATGGAGAACAAGAAAATACAATTAAATTACAAAATTACAAAAACATGTAAACTAACTATATTATCATTTTAATGATATTTGAATACTTTTTTGTAATAATACATGATTAAAAATATTATATTAAGAGTCTAATAATACAAACCATCGTTAACTCATAAAATTGTAAAATAAAAAGTCGTTCTATCATAAACTAGCCTAGACTCTCTTCAAAATATACTTAAATTTTCTAGTAAAAATATATATTATTATAAATTTAATTTAAATTGTGATCACTAATCATGGTATAGTTATACTCCTTCCGTGTTATCCAAAAACTTGAATTGATTTTTGACTCGAAACTTCTATAAAAAACATATTTTATATGTTATATGTTAATTTTGAAAGTGTAAAAGGGTAATATCACTATGTAAGAACTTATTAAGGATAAGTATGTATTTTCCTAACTATGTTACTTACCCAAAAGAGAAATAATGAAAGTACAAAATTTTGGTTAGCACGAACCGAAAAAAAAGAAGTAAAAGTCTTGGTTGGGAGAGAAAGAGTATTATAGGAACTTTCACCAAAAAAAAGCTCGAAAAGTAGGTTGAATCAGGGATGCCGAAAGTTTTTAAGATCAATGTTTGAGATATATCATGGGAGATGATTTTTTATATCTTTTCACGAGTATTTGGGTCTTTTTGCGTATCAGCCCCTAACAATCTTGGCATGTAAGTATCCCATCTGTCCCATAAATAACAATCTAGTACTAAACCTCCCTGGGAGAATATTTATGGCAAAACATGTGCTTTAATCCTTGGCAATATGCCCACTGGGAATATTCATAATCCCTGTACAGGTGCTCAAGAAAATTAATGCGATGACAACAGCCTTCATCTGGGGAGGAAGTTGGAGGGTAGATCACTTTACTGGAAGTCTTGGAATAAGATTTGCAAGTCCATATCAGAAGGAGGGCTAGGTTTAAGAGCTATTGAGATGAACAAAGCACTTTTAGCCAAGCATGCATGGATTATCATCTCAAACAAAAACTCAATGCTTCTGGAAGTATACAAAGCTAAGTACTTGAAGAATGAGGACTTCCTACATGTAAATGCTAAGCCTGTGGATTCTTGGGGATGGAGATCAGTTCTCTAGGCAGCTGAGCTAATAAAAAACAATTTATGTTGGAAGGTGGCAAATGGAAAAAAAATCAGTATACATGAACAGTGGATTCCTACTGCTCCTAATCCAATTCAGAACTCCATAGTCATTTCCACCCACACCAACCTGAAGGTGGAGCATTTGATTGATCAGAGACAAGCAACATGGAGATTCTCACTCATCAAACTAATCTTTCCTCCAAATCTAATTCCACATATTCAGTCTATACATCTATATATAACAGGGAAGGATGAGGTATACTGGAAGTGAACCAAGGATGGAAACTACTCATCCAAGACAGGATATCAAAGAACAATGCAGGAAATTGAGGATAACAGTCTTCAGCCTAGACCAAACTCAGCCACAAAAAATTTCTGGTCCCAGATTTTGGAGTTTTAAAATCCCACAGAAACAGATCATTTTCATCTGGAGACTTATATCAGGTTGCCTTGTGAAAAGAGTAAGACGAAAGTTGGATACGAATAGCATATGCCAGAGATGTAATCAGGCACAGGAAGATGAGCACTGTCTATTTCTTCATTATGTTGCTTCCAGACAGATTTGGATAGCAGCAGACATTAATCTCGGAGATTCGGCTGCTGGAAATTTCAATGCTTGATTTTTCCAGATAGTCCTAACCATGATAGATGCTCAGGAGCTGATCAAAATCATACTCTTGCTTTGGGAAATCTGGAAACAAAGAAATAGTAAGGTCTTTGAACAGACATATCTACCACCACCATTGCACTGTGTGCAACAACCTCAGACTGCCTTAACCCTAGCTATGAGGAACCTACTCCACCACGAAGAAATGGAGAGAAATCAGGACCCAACTGAAAGTACAAGGCTAAGCGGTATCCAACAGCAAACTTCCATGAACAGATCACGTAAGGACACGCACTTGAGGTGATCCCACAGGAATTTGTAGTAAGTTTTGAAGGATCATATCGGAAATCGGAACAAGTGGGAGCTGCGGGATGGAGGATATGGAAGCCAGGTTGCCAACTGGAAAACGACATTTATGAGTCAGATTTTTATTCAGTTGTTACTCCATTACAAGCAGAAGCATGCTGGCGTGTTCTAAAAGCGGGTATGAGATACGGGATCCAACGCCTGAACCTTGTCACTGACTCTATACTTCTTCAACGATCAATCAAATATCCTTCCATTGCACCAACTGAGGTGAAAGGAATTATCTCCAGTATGAGGCGATTACTAGATTTTATACATTATGCGGTAGTGAAGGTCAATCGATTCTTCTTAGAGAAGGAACATAAATTGGCCACATAATTTTTTTGAATTGTCTGATCTCAAATGCTCTGATCTCTCATCAACTACCTACACGCGCCGCCCACAAATGCCCTCTTTTCCCTTTTCAATATAACCGTTACGCTCTGATTTCACCGTTAACAGTCACAAACTGTCACAAATGGGGGATCCCCCACCCCAATCCGGTGGCGTTCCTACCGGAAAATCCTACGCCCAAATCCTTTCCGCCTCAAATCAACCCCCCTCTCTATCCCCCCTTCCTTCGAACCCAGAAATCCGTCTGATAACCTCTTTCAACGGCAAGCCGGCATGTATGTACACAAAAGAATCAGTCCAGATCCTATCCAAGCACTACGAAAACGCCCTCATCGGGAAGTTTCAGCGCGCCAAACCCGCTATGTTCAACATTCAAGCAGCTTTCCAGAAATTGGGTTTCTCCGGCCGATTTCAGATTGGCTCTTTGGATTATAAACACGTGCTGATCCGATTTGATACCCAAGAGAATTATCAGCGTTGTTGGCTGAAACCTTTCTGGCTGGTTGCAGGCTCATCCATGAAAATACTCAAGTGGTCACCGGAATTCTCCCCAGAGTACGAGTCGCTGGTGGTACCAGTGTGGGTGTCGGTAAAGGACATTCCTTTATATTACTACAACAATACACTCATTCAAGATGTCGGGAATCAAATCGGCAAATTCATCAAAATGGACACGGCGACTACCCACATCACCAGACCCTCAACTCTGAAACTGTGCGTGGAACTGGATCTCACTAAGGAGCTTATGCCATCGATCCAAATTGGGTTCCCGGATGATTACAAAGACTGTGAAATTGAATATCACAGTCTCCCACTCTACTGCCAACACTGCCGGAAACTTGGTCACCAAAACGCTAACTGCAGAATACTCCACCATGAGCTAAAGAAGGCCTGGCAAGAGAGGAATCAAAAGGAGCACCACGAGAAACAACAAGCCCCACCACGCCACCAACAACAGCGAGACAGAGAGAGAGAGCAAGCTCATCGGGCCTAACTCCACAGCAAAAAGATCAAGCTTGGGTGAAAGTCTCTAACAAAGGCAGTGAGAAGGAAACCAGAATGGTGTTATATCAGCCACAAGCTGAAGAAACTGTCTTCAAAGGCTTGAAAAAGCCACAAGTATCCTTTTTCTCCCTTGATGAACTAGATATAGGCAGAAAGAAAAAAATGTCAAAAATGCACAACCACACTAGCACAAGCTCACAATTTCACACCCACCCCCTCACAGTCCCATCTCAGCCAACACAAACTAAAACAGACCTTACTATGGTCACATATCAACCAATAGAAATATCAAATGCCTTTGAACTTTAGCAGGACAGTCTTAGTGATGATAGTTCAGAGGATACATTTGATGATGCTCAGGAGGATACAGGTTGGATCTCTGACTCACAAGTGAAAAGGCTGCAAGAGGATACCATGGGAAAATCATCTCCAACAGGTAAAAGGATTACAGGTATAACTCCTTCAACTTCATCAACTAAGGGTCTAACTGAAAGTCTCAGTAGAATCCTTAGGCCAAAAACAAAAATAAACTATTTTTAAATGATTAGTTTTAAATTAAATATTTTGGTCTGGAACATTAGAGGTTATGGCACCTCAATGGAAAGACTTAAAACCTTAATTCTATTGCATAATATTCAAATTTTATGTATAATAGAGCCCATGCATGATAGTAATGAAATCAGGAACTTACAGCATCAAATAGGATTCACTCACTGTCTTGCAGCTTCATCATCAAAAATATGGCTTTTTTATAGAGATCATTTTGACATTGATGTCATTTCTGAATCAGACCAGTTCATTCAGGTTCAGATATCAGAAAAGATATCAATGACAAATTGGATTTCAGTTTTTGTTTATGCCCATGTTACTAGAGGCCCCAGGCTACAGTTATGGTCTGATCTGTGTAATTTACCTCCTCAACCAACAATGTATGTTGGTGATTTCAACACAGTGACATCTGTGTTGGAAAGAAGAGGTAGGCATAGGCCACCATTAGGAAGCATTAGAGAATTTAGGGGTTTCATTGATGCTTTAAAATTACAGTAAATACCAACTGTTGGAAATCAATTTACATGGACTAACAACAGGGTTAAAGAGGACAGGCTCTTACAGAAATTAGACAGGGGGCTTTGTTCTCTGGATTGGATAGCCAACTTCCCCCATTCATCCATACATGTATTAAATAGAACTTCCTCAGACCACAATCCCCTACTTATAACCATCCAGAATACAATTCAGCACTCCCTAAGCCTTTTAAGTTCCAGGAAATGTGGTTGAATAGACCAGAATTTAAGGATATGGTTAAGGATAGTTGGGAACTGCCTAGCCAATACAGTGGGATGTTTAATATGGTGGGCAAATTGAAAAGATTGAAGACTATACTGTCAGCTTGGAACAAATCTTCCTTTGGGAATGTTCATCAAACTTTGCTTCAGGCTGAGGAGAGTGTATCAGTCTTGGAAGACAAGTATCAACTGAGTGGTGCTGAACAAGACCTATTGGAGTTGAATGAAGGGAGAGCCAAGTTAATAACAGCAGAAAAAGAAAGCCTCATATTTTGGAAGCAAAAGGCTAGAGTCAAGTGGTTACAGGAGGGGGATGCTAACTCCAAGTTTTTTCACAATTCAGTTAAAGAAAAAAGATGCAGAGTAAAAATCACCAAGATTAAGAGAGCAGATGGCACATGGATCACAGACACATTGGAAATTCAGACAGAAGCTGCAACATTTATGAGAAACTTTTAAATGAGAGTATGGAAGAAGCAGATCTATCAGGGCAGTATATGGAGCATTTTATGTCTGTTATACCAAAACTCATCTCTGACCAGGACAACACCCAACTATTAAGAGCCATTACCTTAGAGGAACTTAAAAAGGCAACTTTTGAGTTGAGCAAAGACAGTGCTGCAGGCTCAGATGGATTCTCTGGACTATTTTACACAAGCTGTTAGGAAATTATAAAGATGGATCTACTGGGAGCAGCAAAAGAGTTCATGACAGGGAAAATACTTCCAAGAGCAATAGCAAGCACATGGCTTGCATTGATACCAAAAAACCAAACCCTAGCTTATTTGGTGAATACAGACCAATTAGTTTATCAAACTTCCTCAACAAAAATTTTTCAAAGGTGCTGATGGATAGACTAAAGATTTGTATGCCAACTATTATTTCAGATGAGCAATCTGGCTTTATGCAAGGAAAAGAAATCTCAGATAATATTTTGCAGATGATGGAAATGGCCAGATTATTACCCAAAAATCAGAAACTTGGAAATATGATCATCAAGTTAGACATGCAAAAAGCATTTGACAGGGTATCTTGGGCCTTCTTAAATTCAGTAATGCTTCAGTTTGGGTTTCATGGCTCTTTTGTCAAGCTCATTATGCAGAATATTGAATCTGCTTGGTTTTCTGTCATAGTAAATGGAATAGCAACAGGCTTCTTTCCTTCCAGTAGGGGCATAAAGCAAGGAGACCCAATTTCACCTTTCCTCTACAATATAGTTACAGAGGCCTTTTCCAGAGGGATTAAAAGACTTTTTCAGATTCAATACCTGGAATGTTTTTCAGTACCAAGGAATGTGCCACCTGTTTCCCATTTAATGTAAGCAGATGATACAGCTATTTTTATAAATAGTGGGAATAGGAATTTGAGAAGACTGAGGCATTTTTTATTTGCTTATGAAGCTGCCTCAGGGCAGAAAATAAGCTATGAGAAATCGGAATTTTATGTTCATCCTGGTACAAGGCTGGTAAGGAAGACAGTTATTAAAAGAATACTGGGGATGAGAAGTGGTACCCTACCTTTTACCTACTTAGGAGCTCCTATTTTCTATGGAAGAAACTTGATAAGATACTATCATGATTTAGTGGAGAGAATGGAGAAGCCTCTGGTGAACTGGAAAAACCAATGGTTGACACAGGCTGGGAGGCTGATATTAATTAACCATGTTTTAATGGCCATCCCCACCCATATTTTTTCTGTGCTACAACCACCTAAATTGGTACTAAAAAGAATGGAGAGAATGGCAGCAAACTTCTTTTGGGGAAACTCAGATTTTGGCCAGAAAAGAAGTTGGAGAAGATGGAATAGATTGACTTTACCAACAGTGGAGAATGGGGTTGGAATAAGAGACATCAGGGCTGTGGTTAGAGCTTTTTCTTGCAAGCTCTGGTGGAAACTACAGAGAAATGAAAATATGTGGACTAGACATCTTTGGTCCCTCCCACAGACATATAAAACTTCTCCTACTTGGCAGAGAATCTGTGATATCACAGAACATGCAAATGCTCACTCACAAGTTTTATGTGGTGAAGGGAAGAGTTCATTTTAGAATGCAAATTGGTTGGGAGTTGGAGCACTTACTATCACTGGACACACACCTCTTTACCCTTTCCTAACCTAACAGTTTCACAATTCCTGACAAGCAAGAATTTTTACACTAACTATATGGAGCACCATCTTGCTACCAATATTATTGTCTTGTTACAGGAGGCTGAGCTAATTGAAGATCACAAGGACAGGCTTATCTGGAAGCCTGCAAGGGAATGACAGTTCACAATTAAATCAGCTTACCAATCACTCAGACAAGCTGGAACAGCCAATCCAATCTTCGAAGAAGTGTGGAAATCCAAGGTACCAAAAAAGATTGTCATTTTCTTATGGAGAATGAAAAATGAACTTCTACCTTTTGATAACATTCTCACAAAAATTGGATTTTCAATCTGTTCAAAATGCCTTTTCTGTAGCAATAGTGACACATTAGACCATTTTTTCAATGCATGCTCAAGTAGTTTAGAAATTTGGGATGCTATGCACAGAAAGTTGATCATGCAGGTTTCAGTTTTCAGAAATATCACTAGTAGATTGAATTTTTATTTATCATACAAAGGTCTCTCTAAGATTCATACTGAGGTGGTCAAAATATCAATGATGATCACCTTCTGGCACCTATGGATCAGAAGAAACAAATTCTTGTATGATGAACAAAAATTCTCTACAGTAGACATTTTGGAAATGATTATCAAACATACTACTCTGGTCTTCACAGCAAAACCATTAGCAGGTAACATGGACAGGAACCAATTTATGATTGGAGCTGGATTCATTCCTTTTATTAGGTCTAAGAGGGCTAGAGCGGTTAAAATAATAAAATGGTACCCTCCTGACAATGGATTTAAAGTAAATGTGGATGCATCTTTCACAAATGGTTTATGTGGGATAGGGATTGTTATTAGAAATGAGAGAGGTTCTGTAGTCTCACTCAACATGATACTCACACAATCTAGTTCACCACTACATGGAGAGCTTCTGGCAATTAAACATGGCATCACAGTAGCAAAGCACATGAATTTACAAAATGTGACAGTAGAGTCTGATTGTAGTCTTGCAGTAAATGGATCTAATTTTCCTGATAAATGTGAATGGGGACTCTATGATATCTGCACACAAATTAAAAATTCACTCCACAAAATTTTCAAATTCATCATATTTTTAGGGAGGCAAATAGACCTGCAGACTTCATTGCTAAATTTTGCATTGCTCAGAACATGAGTGCTCAACTTGATACTAGACAGGTCCCTCCTGAGTTAAGGGGCTTAATAAATCTTGACAGGATAGGGGTTGCATCAGTCAGAACCTCCATTTAATTTGTTGAACAGTCTCACTTGGTTTTCTCTGTACCCTCAGATGACAGGAAGTGGACAGATTTCAAGGTTCTAGGCAGGGAAGCTCTCCACAACAAAGAAAAGCTCACACTGCTCAGGCCAGAGAGAAAAGGCTTAATTTCAGCACAGGCCAGAAGGTTTCTCATGTTATAACATAGTCAGCTCTTTGCACAAGACAGTTGCTCTTTAATCCAATTTTTGGAATCAGCCATTTTTTGAACCATGTATATGGTTTTTTTGGGCTCCATGTAAATATTTTGGCTTAGCTAGCTCTTGCTTATCAGATCTAAGGGTGGCTAATTTGTACTTCGGTATTTGTTTACTCGATCACTAACCAGCTCCCCTTACTGATTCTGATAATCATAGTTCTCATTTAGCCAGTAGTTTAGACTCTAAAATTTTGTGAAGCTTAGATGCTTCTATGAGGTTGTCCCTTGTAACAAACTTAAGGCTTGCCTTATTCTGGTCTAGGGTGCCAAATAAAATCCCTCCACTGGATAGTGGTTTATTTTAAAAAAAAATTAAATTGACCGCTCGCCTTAGTAGATACATATGTAACAATGCATGCACTTCCATTTCCAATTAATCAAAAAAAAAAAAAAAAACAAGCGCAGCCAAAACACTATTTGAAAAGGTGTACACGAGTACTAACAACGTTAAAAACAGCGAAAAAGATGACAAGAAATCAGGATCTTCAGCATCATTATGCACAATGAACACTCTGGAGTCTGGACCCTGCAATGGCCAATGGGAACGCGAATGGCAAATTTCAAAAATTCAAATATGATCCACTTAATTCATCATTGGGTTGCTGATCATAAACTCTTTTAAAAAATAAAAGTGATCAGTATCATTGAGTTGGGAAGGCCTACACCTTGGCCAGTCCTGTATGTTCCGTCCCTCTCAGCTCGACGAGCAGTACACTAGCATTCATTCAGTTTTGGTGTCTATCGCTGATTGAATCTTAAATTCATCCTTAATATCAATCAAGTTTGTACCTTACCAATCTTCCATGAATTATTAGTTGGTTATCACTTTGTGTCGTTCTTCTATAGATGGAAGATTTTATAACATTAAGATAGAATGAAATATTAAGTCTTAATTATGTGTGTTCATATGCAGTGGCGGAACCACTCACAAGTCCGGTTAGATCTTGACCTAAAATTTGAAAGTCAGGTTATATCACTGTTCTCCAACCAGATTTGGAGCTTTCTGGCGTTCGGGTGAGCCTAAACCGCAGAAATTCATTTACCTACATTTCTATCAAAAATTTTTAGTCACGAGCGTACCTAAACATACATTTCTGGTTCTGCCACCATTCATATGTAATAGGTAGATTGTACATAACATTCGCGTATCATATAACCAAATCGAACACTGGGACGCCAGATGATCTCCACCAAAATCTACCTACCTGTCATATATAGTAGTCTGAAGGAGACCAGAGTGGCCCGTCTGGAAGAACATCCTGAGAAATCGATTGTAGTTTTGCATGAGTTGTTCAAATAAATAGAACTATTCAGTATTTCAAATATATGCAGCTAGCAGCCCTCACATATATATTATATATACGTCTCTATATATGCACTTATGCATCATTGCAGGTTGCAAAACCACATGATTTCCCGAGGTTGTTGTGTGATTAAGGCGGGAAATAGATCCAAAAACGTCCTTTTCTTTATATGAAATCCCTGATTATATCCTGATGGAAGAAATTTCAATTCCAATCCCTCCTGAATATTCCCCTGAATTCTCATCAGCACAAAACAATACTCTCAGAAGGAGTCTCTCCTACCAAACTGATACCCCGTCGATGAAAAAAACCGAGTTTTATCGCACAAAATCCAGAGTTCTTGAAGTTGAAGCCATCAGGAATGCTGCTCCTCTCCAAAGCATGAGAATTCCACTCTTCAAGAAGATCAGGTCCATGAAAGCTGGTTCCATTCTGCCATCGGAGCCGGAAATGGACGAGGATGCTTGCAGCACCGGCAGCAGCAGCACTGATCAGGAAAAGGACAGCGATGGAGAAGCTGATGTCGAGAAAGCTTACGTGAAACCACGCAAAAAGCCGAGAAAAATCTGTAAGAAACTGAAAGCCTTTGATGTTGTCATTGAATGGATACTGTTTCTTGGTACCATGATTGTGCTGATTACTAGCTTGTACGCTGATAGTCTCAAGAATCGAATAGTTTGGGGCTCCGCGATTTGGAAATGGTGTATGCTCGTCGCAGTGATCTTCTGCGGCCGCTTAGTCACAAAGTGGGCTAAAGATTGCATTGTTTTGCTGATTGAGAGCAAGTTTTTGTTCAATGAGAGAGTTGTTTATTTTCTTCATGGTGTGAAGGGAAGTGTGAGGTTTTCCATCTGGCTGGCTTTGGTACTTTTTGCCTGGTGTCTGTTAATCAACAAGAATGTCAAGCTTACACACAACACTTTCAAAGTTCTGCACCATATCACAAAGGCACTTATTTCTCTTCTTATAGGTGCAATAATGTGGATGGTGAAGACTTTGATGGTGAAGTTCATTGCTGCAACTTTTCATGTTAAGACGTTTTTTGCGAGAATCAGGGAAGCTATATCTGATGAGTATGTTCTTTGGACCCTTTCTGTTCCGCGCTCCATCGAGCTTAATGGAGATGGAGGAAGAGTTGGAGGGAAGAATAGGTTTTTTTGGTCGCGGCTTCCTTCATGGATGAAAGGCAGCCAGAGACAGAAGAAAGAGGGCATTGAGAAAAGTATTACCTTGAAGAGATTGGGAAGGATGAAGCCTGATAAAATGCCTGCTTCCACAATGGGACAGTTGATTGATAGGATTCAGGCGTCTAAGTTGTCGATTGTTTCAAGTGCTTCGTATGGAAATCTTCATGATTCAGGTACTACTGAGCAGACATATATTACCAGCAGATCAGATGCTGAAGTTGCAGCTTCTCTAGTGTACAGAAATGTGACATTAAAAAGGGATCAGCAAGGGTAAGACATACTTTTCTGTGTTATTTCTCTTCAGTTAATAAGCGATTTCGTGTATCTAACACCATGTGTTTGTGTTTGAAGCTACATCGCGAAGGAGGATCTCTTCGATTTTGAAAACCATGAGAATAAAGAGTGCTTAGATGAATGGTTTCAGAAAGTATCAGAAGAAGGCAAGATTACTGAGGCTGTTTTATCAGAATGGGTGGTATGTATTGTCCATCATTTGCTTCTTTCCATTTTTAGTCTATTGATTTTATAGTTTCTAATAATAAACAATTCTTTATCCAGGTGAACATCTACAAGCAAAGAGAGTATCTATCCCATTCTTTAAAGGATGCCAAAGATGCGATCGAAGAGCTTAACAGAATCCTTTCAGGGATCATCCTCATCTTGATCATAGTTGTGGGGTTACTTATCATGGGATTTGCAACCACAAAAGTGATATTCTTTTTGACGTCGCAGATCTTACTGGTTGCCTTCATGTTTGGCAACACTTGTAGGACTCTCTTTGAGGCCTTGATTTTTGTGTTTGTCATGCACCCCTTTGATGTCGGGGATCGCTGTGTTGTTGATGATGTTCAGGTTGGAAATCCACAAGAACTTGTGAATAAATAGAATTCATCTCATTCTATGTCAGCTACTTAACAGATTCATGTTGCAGATGATTGTTGAGGAGATGGATATTCTGAAGACAGCATTTCTGAGATATGACAATGAAATGATTTACTATCCCAATGCCATTCTTGCTACTAAAGCCATCAGTAATTTCAACAGAAGCCCTGAGAAGATGAGTGATCCTATTTCTTTTGACATTGATGTATCCACCTCAGGGGCAAATATTGAAGCTCTCAAAGACAAGATTAAAAGGTAGGCTTTCAGTTATGTTCAATCTAATAGATCGTTGTCTTTCAGTTTTTATACTGAGAAAATATATATTTTGGTTTTAAATCATGAATCCTGGTCTTATAAATGGCAGATACATATCGGAAAAATCGCATCATTGGCATCCAGATCAGTCTCTGCAGATCAAGGAGATTGAGAACATGAACAAAATGAAAATGGTTCTGTGTGTGAATCACAAAATGAACTTCCAAGATTATCAGGAGAAGACCAACAGAAGAACTGAGCTTATGCTGGCCCTTAGGGACATGATTGAAGAAATTGGAATAAAGTATCACCGCCTTCCCCAGGAATTGATCACCAGTACCGCTTCAACCCCCGCGCCCTAGGATGTAAAATGTGGTTGTTAATGGAATAAGATAGCTTGTGCTTGTGAAAGTGAAACATTAGTTTTTTTTTTTTTTGGAGAGTGAAATATAAGATTTTGATTGAAGAAAAATAAAAGGTTATACTGCAACAAAGTGTGACTAATGCTAAAAATAATTTAAAAAAAATAATCTATCCTTACGGCTTTTTTAGGTCCCTAATATAAATAAAGACTTTAAAATATCACTAACAGTAGGTCCCTAATCGAATGTTTATTTTTATTTACAAAACACGGGTTTCGGGGTACGTACACCCGATGTAGGATATAAATTGCGTAAGGTCGTATTTGCACGGAATTATTCGTAGAGCAGTTCAATTCAGTTTAATTTAACTTAATTATATTTTATTCAATTCCGCAAAAAATAATTTGATCAAATTTTTAAAAAGTTAGACATGTTGATTATATTTTTAAATATATTAATTTTTACTTAAATTCAATTCAGATCACTAGGAAATAAGTTCACACAAACCGGCACAAAATACACCACAAAAAATTGAAAATTTGGGTTATGCACTCTAAATGTAATATATAAACCAAGTAGTATATATTCTTTATGTTGCACGGGATTGGCCGATTTTGAAATTAGATAACGTTATCCGAGATAGCCCATCGGAGGAGCTGCCACGTAGGACAAAGAACAAGAAAGACGATCACCTACTCAATTTTCCACCTCCCATCGCAACTTAAAACTCAACGCACCATCAGAAAAAAACCACTTCACCTATCAGAAAACACACACACCTGCAGCAATGGCATCTACATCAGCAGTCTCCATGTCCATGCCATTGACGCACGCAGCCCTTAAAAAGCAGCAGCCACCCAACGCCGCCGCTTTCTTCAACCCATTGCCGGTGAAATCGACCTCGAACCTGATGGTGAAACCCGCCGCCGCCAGGTTTCAGGTCAAGGCTTCTTCTTCTTTCAGGGAACAGGTTGTGACTGGATTAACTGCTGCTGCATTGACCGCTTCGATGGTGGTTCCTGACGTGGCTCAGGCGGCCGATGGTGTTTCTCCGTCGTTGAAGAACTTCTTGCTCAGCATTGGCGCCGGCGGTGCTGTCCTCACCTTGATCATCGGTGCTATTGTTGCTGTTTCAAACTTCGATCCTGTTAAGCGAAGCTGATATTTTATCTGGGAATGATTTGTCATGCATTCATCCATGTTGCTAGTTTTCGTTTATGTTCTCTTGTTTGTGTAACTACCTGCTTTCACTTTAATATACATATTGTATTAGAAAGAAATGAAATGCTACATTAGCACAAGTCCATTACATACCAATAATTCGCACTCTAGACGGTACTGTAAATCCTGGCAAAAACACTACTACGTCGAAACTCAGTAACTCAAACGTGATGTAAACCTTGCAATCAACTCAAGAGTGTGTCTGCATTCTGAAGAGCTATTCACCTTCTCAGCCTTGACAACTGTGCTTTTCACCCGCTGTTCCTCGCCATACAATTCCTCTTTCACTTTGAGTTTGAATAGATACTCTCTAAATAAGCAGCTTTTGATCATCTCTGAAAATTTCAACTCATCTTGCTCTTCATTTTTCAGCAAGTACAGATCCTTTGCTGGACAGCCCAGTATCTCTTCACCAGCTTCTTGGAAGGCAGTCACCCATGTCAAGCCAGTATGGTCCTGGATTTGGGTCTGCAGGAGGTATCTGTAGTCGCATTCCTCAAATTCTTGACTGCATCTATCGCATACCCACCTGTTTCCTCCAGACTTGGTCACTTTCTTACTGCACTGCCTATCGCCAATCATTAAAGGGCAAGCTGTATAACAGAAGGTGTCTGTCTTTATGAAAGACACGGTGCCCTTAACAGTGATCCAATCTGGCTTATCTGCTCTTCCCAGGCCTTCATCCTTAATCTGAGACACAAATTTACGCACTTCATTCTTGAATCCTCCTGGCGCGATGTCCTTAGTTATGGAGTGAGAAGCAATATCTTTACCCCCACGATCAAACCAGTCTCGTAAGCCACTTGCCTCGGGAGACTCGGGGTCTATGAAAATCTGAGTAGAAGAGACAGTCCCAATGGATTTCCCAGTGAAGTCACTAACTTTTCCAGCTTTCACAGCCAAGACAGGAAAATGCCCAGCTTCAACCAGAGCCTGTAGCCTTTGACCCTCCTGGTTGCAGAAGTCTCCCCATAGAGTAAGGTCGACACTCCTTCCAGACTGGTCCTTCAGATTTATGATTCTCTTCTGAGTTTCCATTCCATTCTTTCTCATGATTGGGACAGATGGGTTGACAAAAGTTACTACTCCTATAACATCCAGAATTGAGTTACTCTCAGCAGATTCAATATCACTAATGGGTCTGAAGGAGAACTGTTGTGGTGGAATAGAATCCTCATCTGGGCAAGGATCTACTGTTGAACTTGTTTCTAAGAGTATCTCCCATTCATTCTTCAAATGGTTAAAAGTCTTCTGTGCAGCTTTTAAGCTACCCTTCGATATGAGGTAGACTTTACCAATTTCAATGATATCATAAAACCGATCAGCAACAGCATTGAAACAGGTAGCACGTATTTCCCCTCCATCAGAGTCAAGAAGATCAAAGGAGAAGACCCTACCATCTCCCTTGGCATTGTTGTAGCGGCGGAGATTACTCTTTGCAGTCACTCTAGCCTTGATAGCCCATCGGCCTTGATAAGGATTCAATGCAGCAATAGGAATAATACGTGCTGGTGCTTCATTCTTCATGATAGCGCCATGACCTCTGTAAACAGGGGGAGGTTGGTATGAGGGCTGAACTACAGGCCTGAAGGACTGGACACTACTGCCTGGATAGGTGGATCTTGTATTCTCATGAATCGATGTGTTGGGCCGCATAGAATTTTGTGCACCCTGGTAGAAATTGTTTGTTGAAGTTGGACCTCCAAAAGTCCTATTTGGCACTGACTTCTCCATCCCTGAATCCATATCGGCCAATTTTGGATTCCCAATAATGTCACAATCTGGAATGATAATTTCCATATTGAGGATGACGATAATCCTGCAAACACAATTGCAGAATATTAAAATCTTACGTTCACAGGATACCTCCAGTGTATTAAGCTAATAAAATTTAATGCTATGCCAGGAAAGTATCAGAGCAAATGCTGAAATCAAGTAGGCTAGCGAAGTAATGATTTAACAATGAATCGCCATATTTACAGCAAAACTTCTTTATATCTGAAACTAAGAGGAGTTATTTATTACCATCACAGAGTTTTTCCAGTTTTTCTAAACACACACTGTCACACAGAAGTTCAAAGACAGTATAGTATCACTCCATCAAGTCTGACAGAAAGCTCATACAAGATGCATGTTGTTTCTGCCCTCCCATTTCAGCATCACTAGACCTAAAAAAGGGAATTAATAAATCCAATTCATATACTACTAAACCACCTACAGGCTAACAACACACTGCCATGTCTAGTTATTTATATCTCAATAAGAGTTCCATCATTTTGGCAGAATCATTTCATAAAGGCTGATAGAAAGCTCATACAAGATGCACATTGGCCCTTTCCATTTCAGTATCAACGGAATTGCGTAAACATAATTCCTATACTACTAAAGAACCTATAGGCTAACAACATACTGTCATTCTACTTATGCATATCTCAATAAGAGTTCCATCATTTGGCATATAACAAATAAGCTCCATCATTTCATCAAGATGCATATTGTTTCTGTCCTTCCTATTTCAACCTAAAAAGGCAATTCCCATAAATCTACTACTAAACCACCTATAGGCTGATATTTTGCATATCTCAATAAGAGCTCAAGTCCCATCGATGTAACAAACAGTATAACTATGGCTACAAGCAGTTCGTTATCACATGAATTCATCTGAAATTGAATAACAAAAAAGCAGCAAGCATAAACTTAAATATCATAACAAACAATTATCGCAACAGCTCAAAAAACAAAGAAGGCAGCGTACTTGCGACTTTGCACGTTGCTGCAGATATACTCGATCAACTGAATGACGGAACCCTTGCGAACGGTGCCGGTTCTGATAGCGTCGTTGAGCTGAGTAGCGAGCATCGCTTGGTGAGTCATGACCGAGTCGGAGATAACGAGGCGGAACCTATCCTGAGTGGCGCCGATCTGCTTGACGTCCAAGACCTGGACCAGAGGCTTCGCGTTCACGTCGCCGGCGATTATCGCGGAGACCGCGTTCGCCGTCAAATGGATCCCCATAGCGGGCTGAAATTGAACGTACCGGGAAACGCTAGAGAGTTTTGCAGAGTGAAATTCAAATGAAAATGGATTTCACTGAGATGCAGACTTTCGCAGGGGATAAGCAATTCCTAAATAGTGTTTGGATAAAACCGTCTACAAATATATACCCCGGTTCCAGGGACTTCTGGATTTAGAGCATTTCGAGGGTATATTAGGAAATCATAAGGTCAAAGGCTGAAGCTAGTAAAATTAGCGGGTAATTGTGTAGCGGACTGGTGGCGCTATCTGCAAACTCTAATTAAGAGGCAACATATATGTGATTTTCAATCTGTTGCAACCAATTTTGGCTTCTTCTGCAATTTTCATTTCTGGTAATTACAAAATTACTCTCGTGTCCCCGAATTAATGAAGTTACCCTAATGTCTCAGGTTAATTATCATTTTTTGATCCCCACCTTTTAAAAAGCATACTTGTGCAGTTTAAGATTGAAAAGTAAAGAACAACTATTGAATGATCTCGGCATCCTCCGAGGAAACCTCTCAACTCTTTTACATTTTTTGGTGAAGGTGAATTTAGAATTCCTGAGATTTTTTGTTCATCCATCTCCACTCCTTGTGCTGAAATGACATGACCAAGTTACTCAACCTTGTTTTGTGCAAACACACATTTTGATAATTTGCCATGCAATTTATGCTCACGTGATTGTCAAAACCCATCTTACATGCTCAATGTGTTCCTCTAACCCGTGTGTTCTACGATCTTGGAGGTTTTGGATCTTGGGATTTACTCCCCAAGATCCAAGACCTTATATGTTTTGCACAAGATTAGGTCTTTGGGGTTTACGAGTAAAACCCTAAATCCAATCAAGTTGTGCCACATTTTTGTTCTATATTGAAAATATTATTATATTATTTATGTTAATATTTACTTTTAAAATAAATTGAAACATTATAAATATTATTATAATTGCCCCAGAAATAATATTTATATTTTGAAATATTATATATAAAATTATTTAATTTTGTAATGGGTCGGGTTAAAATTACCGACTCCGTTCTATTTAAAAAAATAAATGATTAGTTCATAATTTTTCAACCCATCTAATTATAATAAAAATTATAAACTTGTATTGATCCAAAATTAAAATATTATATTTTTAATTTAATTATATAAAATAATTTATTTATACTTCTTAAATTATATTATAATATATTTTTCACAAATCTTGAATTCATCTACTCCAAAATAACTACTCCTGAATTATTCTCTAGCATGTCCTTTACTTGTATCTCGAGTACCTGTAGGGTTTGGATTTAAAAGGTTCAGCATCATTTTTGAGGATTATCTTATGATCAATTTCCCAAGTTGGTGGTAAGGTTCTTAAAAAAATCTGAGAATTCAACCAATAATGTAGCCAACCCTGTTGAAATATTGGACAGGTCCACTTCCACCTCAGTTATCTCCTAAGCTGATGCCTCTTCATTCTTTTCTTGCTCTTCACTTTCATCCCTTGGTATTCTCACCGCTCACATTTCCATTCTCATCATGCTTTTCTCCCCCATATCATGTGGGGGTATTAGAATCAACCGCCGGTTGTGCCAACCGATGTGGGGGCCACATAATTGTGGGGCCGCACAAGTGATATATTATTGCGCAGTAGAATACTTTGAGCAGTAAGGTTTAATTACCATGACGAATGCGGGCCTAGCACACCATTTCAGCCCATCCAATTATGCGTAAGTATAAAATCAAAGACTTGTAAAACGAGATCAGTTTTAAAGAAGGCCAAATAAATGATACACTATTACGAGGATAAAGCTGTCCATTCGCATAGGTTTGATGGTGAAAGCTCGGCGGAGGGCTGGTAATCGGCGGCAGAATATGCAGAACTCGGTCCGACTGCTCAATCAGGTTCGTTTGATATTTTGATACCCTGATCATCCTAGAGAAAGTGATTAGTTTGTGAATCCCTAAATCCCTAAATCCTTAAAACCCCTCTTTCAATTCACCTCAGTTCTCATGTTTTGACAGCATCCGTCTTTTCAAGTTGTTGTATCCTCTTCATCTTCTACGGAGCTTTTCACCACCGCAGCCACTTCATGTGGCAGCTTAGCTTGAGTCCAAATGCGCCGGATTTTGTACCTATTTGGCATGGCCCCCACCCCGTCGATTAGCCGTCTCTCCACCGCCAGCACTGAGTCTAGCAGAAAGCCTTCTGGTTGATATGAAATTATGAATTCAGGCGATGAAGATAAGACGGAGGTAACTTTACTAGCCATGAGGTGTTTTAGAATGCAGCAACTTTACCTGGCATTCGATTTCCTGTAAACGGAGATTCTGCTTTATTCTCCTTGTTTATGCCCAGGATGAATGTCTATGTCTATTTCTCTAACTTTCCTAAGTTTTTGTACCTGTTGCTATTTTTATTTACCATCTCTTTTGCAGGAAGGTTAATATCCAAACTCAATGCACATAAACTGTTCGATAAAATTCCAGTGTCAGCATTGCCAATAAAATGTAAGTTACCTTTTTCATTATTGTTTTAGAACTGCTTTTCTTGAATGATTTTATGTTTCTCATAATGGGTAAAGCAAACAATGGTTCTACAATTAAGGTTTTCGGTTGTGTAGACTGCATACTCTGTGGTCTTTATCATTTAGTTTAAATTGAACTCCCTAGAAGCTAAAGAACACGTTTTCAACTTTCACTAAGAACGTAAATTACAGTGTACTCTTAAAGGGTTTTAAAATACGTATATAGGAATCTTTCGGATTTTTAACTTTCCGAAATTTTGATTTTCAAGAAATGCTTTCTTTGCCATCAACCTACAGAAAGGTTGCATTTGTTGTATAGAAGAATAGTTATAGTTCGAGTATTTCCTTTTACATATATATGATTTAGAAACAATAATCAGTGTATATGTATATACACTAATAATATTGCCCATGAGCAGAAAAATAACACCTTGAATAATTACTGTTGCACTGACACCAATGTTCTTGGAGAGCTTTACAAGAAAAAGATGTAGAGAAAAAGTAGTAATGAATGAGTTGATTAATTGGTGACAATTTTTGTTTCTCCTAGGTATATACAAAGTCTTGAATCTGAACCCTTTTTTGTTTTCAAAATTGTCCCTTGTTGTATTTAGGATTAATGACCGCGTTTCTGTTCTGAGCTTTTTGTATGTGTTTCTTTGTTGGTTTGTGTTAGCACATTAGTTATATGGAATCATTATAATATTTAGGAAGTTTCCTTGTTATGCTGTACTATAGGGTTCTTTTTGCTATGTGCGTTGCCGAATCCCAACTACTGCATGGAAACAACTTAACCTCTCTGCTAACCAATGAGAGGTTTCATAGGTGTATGCTTGCTTGTTCTGCAGAGCTAGTTCTTGCCACACATAAGACAGCCACAATGTTGTTTCCAGCAGTTTTGGAATGAACTGGCATTACAGCTTTTGATCTCAGCAAGGTGATAGAGAGTTTTATAAGACATGAAGAGGGTCTTCCAAGGGAGTTGAGGAGGCACCTAAATTCTTTGGAAGAACACCTTCTGGAGAGCATGGTCTGGGAGAAGGGGTCTTCTATTAGTTGCACGGCCATCTCTTTCTGCTGAAATAAATCGCCTTGGACTGACGGCAGAGTCAATGCCATCTTTGGATGCAATTGCTATACACATCAACATGTCCTCTCTTACATCACTGCCGAAGCCTGAAATAGCAGGTAATCACAAACACCTTTGTTCTATTCATTTTTTGTTCCTTCCAAGTCAAGTAAGTCTTTTTAGATCTTATATCAGCAACACTAAGAAGTACAGATTACCGATAAGAGTCATGGTGTTGAGTCTCGTAGAGATTTAAAATTTATAGAAATAGGAATGGGGAAATTATCAAACTGGAATGATCTTCAAAATTCGTTATGATCTTCTGGATTTTTTAACAATGAGTTATTGTCATACTCGCACATCACAATATATCTATATATATATATATATAATGGATGTGTGTGTGTTTGTGTGCATTCAAATTCGGGATGTTGATAATGTTTTTATATATAATGGATGATTTGCTGCACTTATGTTACAGTTCAGAATGGAGATATCCAGTCACCTAAAAGAGTGTGCACTGAGCTTCGCAGTGTGCTGGTTGAACGAAATTCTTTCTTTTCACCTGTCAAAGATAGGCTAAAGGCTCTTAACAATCTCAAAACAAAGATTCCACCCCCTGCCCTGCAGTCTGCTTTTGCCAGGTGTGATAATTAAACCATGGATCCTTTGTATTTTTGTGATCTGATATTGATTTTCTTCTTGGTGAATGTGTTATTTTTTAACTTCTTATGCAGTCCTACACGACCACATCCCGGTGGTGGAGGGGAAAATGTGCTGAAACGGCCATTACTGTATTCTTTGGAAAAGTAAGATTACTCCATTTAAAAGCTCTATTTTTTCAATTTTCTTCTTATTATGAAATTAAAAAGTGCTCTCTGCTAACTCATTGTTTCATTATGTATTGAGAGATGACAAATATATTCTACATGGCTTCTCTATGACTGGAAAGTGCAGATAGTGCCTATTATTTTATATATGCTTGGATCAAAATACATTTGAATAAGCATTATTGTTTTATGGGGATTTATTTTTGTCTTGTTCTTAGGATTACTAAAAAACTGGAGTATGCTTTGACTTCTAATATTACTTGTACATAATATCCTTCTGCTATTACCTGTTGTTTCAACAGGCTGTTTTATAAGATTCTGCTTCTCTTTTGATCATATCTCTATGTCTGGAAACCCAGTTAATATTAATTTTATTGTCCAGATTGTAAAGCTAGCGGCTGTTAGAATCAATGGCATGGTTGAGCGGCTACAGCTTACTCAGCACATGAGGGAGAGTGTTTACGGTTTTTTCTGAAAATTCTTGGCCAGAGAACAGGGCTTTTCTTCAACCGCCACATTGACCAGATTATCCTCTGTTGTTTCTATGGAGTTGCCAAGGTACTTGGCTGTTATGATGATAATGGAGGGTGCTGTTATGATGAAAACTAACACGTATGGTTTCTCCTTGCAGATTTCACAACTCAACTTGACGTTTAAAGAAATCATTTACAACTATAGACAACAGCCCTAGTGCAAACCACAAGTTTTTCGCAGTGTCTTCATTGACTGGACAGCAGCGCGCCGTGGCGGAACCTTTGACCATTGTTTATTTTTCCAAGTATCATTTTCAAGTACTGACCCTTTTACGCATTTGTTGCAGAAAACTGGGCAAGATCATGTTGACATCATCACATTTTACAATGAAATATTTGTTCCCGCTGTTAAGCCTCTCTTAGTTGAACTATCCCCAGCTGGAACAACTTTTAAGGATAATCATGCTGGCGAATCAAGTAATAACAAAGATGGTAAACATGTTATTAGACTTTTTTTGTCCTGGGAAGTTTTAGTTTCAATGAATTGTTAAGAGGCAGTGGGTACTCTTTTTCGAAACAAATTTCTGAATGTAGGTCCCTATGTAGGTCAATGTCCTTCTTCTCCTAAGACATCATCATTTCCAAGTCTCCCAGATATGTCACCGAAGAAAGTCTCTGCAGTGCATAATGTATACGTGTCTTCCCTACGATCATCCGAGGTATTATCTGGTTGTGTGAATTTTATTTTGATCAAGATAGCAAGTGTATATAATGTGTATTTAGTCAAACTCTGAAAATTTGACTTGTGTTGTCTTGTAAGTTGAATGTGTGGTTATGAAGTGATGTGAATTTTTAGCAATGAATCAACTGATGATATGATGTATAATAAAGCTTGAATGTTGTAAGTTTGGAACAATTCTCACTTGAATTTTACTGTAAAACTTGCATGCTGATGTAGACTGGGTTCATGCCTTGATATCTCATAGCTCCAAAAGCTACTATGCATGTGTTGGAGAAAGTACACATGCATACCAGAGCCCCTCAAAATTTGACATGCTATACATCCGTGTTCTTTGTCCATTACAGTCGAATTGAGGTTGTTTGTGTTCCTTGATTCTGTTGTTTCATAATCTTTGGTAAAGCAATAATTTTGTGGATTGTTTTTTAGGCAAATTGATCACCTACACAGTAACAACGTCCAACTCTACTCTCATCTTAGTTTATATGATTGTCAGTATGTTGGATAATGGTTCTTTTGTGTTTTTTACAAGTGCATATTGCCAGTTCTGATTGGAGTATAAGCAAACAGTTCCAAACGTCTGTCAATTCACATAATAAAAATATGAATAAATGTTTTTGACAAAGCTTCTCATAATTCACATGTGTTTTTTCTTTATAAAGCTTCTCTCTCATAAATAACGGGTATTTTAGTAGCACTTCCATTCCATGTCTGGTTAAGAGAGTAATAGTACTTTGCATTTGACGTCACCTTTACGTCTAATTTAATGATTTTTTACATGTTTTACATACAAGTCATAAATTCCTTGGAGGCAATATGCGAGTCTGAAATTTGTTAATTCAAAATGTATAAACATAAGGACCTGGGAATGTTTGTTAAAGTCGTCAATGTCCTTCTTTTGAGCCATGTAACCATAGAGTTGCCTTCTTCCCCCAGGATAGAATGGAACTCGACACTGGTCCCAAGTCTTTCAAGCAAAGTGAAGATGTGAAGTTTTACTTTGCAGAATCCCAGCTTCACTCTATGCAAGGATCGCGGGCCAATCTATGATAAATGTAGGTAATTCCTTCTCTTTTAATTTGTCCAAAACAGGGTGTTGGTCGTCCCACATAAGTATCCAAATGGAAAAAGTAATCAATCAAGGGAGGAAGAGTGTAAGTTCCCATCGTTAACCTTCATGTTGTTTTTAGAACTGAAAAACATACTCATCAATGCAGAGAGTTTTGATATAATATAATGCACGTCTAATTAGGTATCTTGCTTGTTTGGAGATAATATGTATAAATATGTAAAATGATTTCATCAGGGCTTTGGGAGAATTTAATAATTACATGCTGAGTATCTCCAACAGAGGGGATCAGAAGTACGTGGGAGTTGCATCCATAAAGATGAAGGACGAGTTGCATCCATGAAGATGAAGGACGAGTTGCATCCATGAAGATGAAGGAGGTGAAGTCGAGAAGGAAAGTAAGAGAACCAAGGTTTTGGTTCTGTTCTTTGAGAAATAGTTAGAATGTATTGGATGATGGCTATAAATGGACAGAAAGTGGTTTAAAACACACGGCAGCCCTTGTATTTGATTAATTTCACCTTCGCACCGTCTTCATATAATCATTAGGAACTTGTTAGATCGATGATGTTTATATTACCGTACAATTTTTTCATCCTAAATCTGAATCTAGTTGTTTTGGGTATGATTATATTTATCAATAGATATATGTGCTTTTGGGCGCTGCTTTCAATAGTTTAGTCTAATAAATTAGCAACTCAGTGTGCTCTCTGTAAACAAGTACACCCCCCATGCAATGTTGCATTAAACAGATGAGCAAATATTCAAACAAATATCAGAATTCAAACATAGATTTCACAATCCAGTAGTTTGGGTGTAGCAGTTTGTCAATTAAAAAAAATGGTAGCGTTAGTACTGGGAGTTGTTTGAATACAATATCTTCTTCAACATAAATACACACATTCCATTAAACATGTAATACTACCGATACGGTTTATAAAACAAAGTGATACAACAAAATGTACGGTAAAGTTGGAAAGTTATTCGAATTACACACAAGGAAGAAGTTTAGACTTGGGGAAATTGACTCCTACCACAGGACAAAAGTTGAACAAAAAACCAAGCATTCCAGAGTACTAGTTCAACAGAAAAGTTTAGATAAACAACACAAGAAGGAGTTCCACAAGAAGGAGTTGCAAAGCTGGGTTTCAGTTTCGAGGAAAGCGCTTTCGACCTCGGTTCTTCTTGGATGGTTTCTGAGCAGAGGTTGTACCAAGGCTTGACTTCGATGCGACCATCATACCAACGTGGTGGAGGATTACATCACGCAAGATGTTCACGCGGCTTAAAACCATTCCAGCACAGAAATGAATCTTGAGCTGGACAATTGTTTTTCCCTGCACAATTAGACATGAGTCATTTTTTTGTGTTTGAGTTTTGCATGACAACTTGTTCATGAACCATATTACCTGTCTCATGGACTGATCCAAAGCCCATGAATCATCTCTGGCAAACTTATCAACAACATGCATCACCGATAAGCCAGTGTCTAGCCCTTCTGTGGGACCTATCCAACATGGGATCGTCACCTTGAATCTCCACCTCACGACGTTGAAGTTTTGTTCGGCGCCCAACTTAACTAAAAATCGAACACAAGTTCCCACCTGATTTCAGAAAGATAAATGCATAAGATTGTAAGATTTGAAGTATGTTCAAACCAATTACTGTCCTACTAGCATGAAATTAACCTGATTGTATTATTAAACTATTGTAACTCACCACCATATCGACGAACGATTTCCACTTTTCGAGGTTCAGTCGGTCGTGTGTTTTGATCAGTGTTATCTCCTTTTCCCTCACATCTACTGCTACCAGACAATAGATGTTGTCCATCAAGCAAGGAATCATAATCTGCATGTATTAAGAAAATATGTTAATGTAGTAACAAAATCATAACACTAAGAAGCACAACATGTTGTTTAGTCATTCTAGCCACAGTAAATACCCACCATGCCACAGGACATTATCAATCACGATGATTCCTCCAACTCTTACCTTCACATGGCAAGAATGTTTAACATTAGGCACTTGAAATGTCCTTGGAATAATGAAAAGGTGCAGATGTTTCACAATCACAAACCAGTTGTAGCAGCAACTCTAAATACTCGCGGTACATTCTTTTATCAGCATCAACAATTGCGAAATCATAACTGCAAATTAAGAATAAATGGAAGAGGTGAATCAGTATTTTGCTGGCTGACGTTGAATTAGGAAATCCTAAATGATCCCCAAACAATACAATTTTTTGTGCAGGCTCCTGGTCATAGTACCTGCCACTTTCACCATTCTAAACCATAGACTTCTAAGTATCCACCGCAAGTCCATGTCTTACCTCCACCTAATATGCGGGAGTTGAATTCAAACAAGTTGATTAAAAAGGCGTTCTTAATCTGATTCCAACATAAGTGAAAAATAAAAAAAATACTCAGCAGACAACAGAAGAATGAAAATCTAACTCATTTTTGTTTTCATCTACTGTCAACAACTGTTATACTTGACTATTAAATACTACAAAGCACTATTTTAATCTTTTGTTCATTAGGATCATGCTTCTAACTGCCCTGACATTATAATTTAGGAAAGAATGCGTGCTTCACCTTCTTTGAAACCTTGGCAAGCTCGTAATATTTCTTTGCAACCTCAGGTGATCTTGCATCGGTTTCCGAAGCAATTAGCTGACCCCCCTTCTGGTCAGACCACAGCAATTGTCAGAGATGAATATCCCTATAAAACCACGATGCTAATGTTTTAGGCATGTATTCCTGAAAGAAAGCAGGTTAGAGGATTCAAGTTTATTTCTTTTCCATGTAACCAGTTCTAAGCCCGAGGGAAACAAAAATATAGTGCAACTGCTTAATAAAACAAACAGGAAGATAAACTGATATGAATCAATTGCAAAGTCACTTGTATAATAACATATTGTACTTTCTCAAATGAATCAAAAAATTTGGTCACTTCCTACTTCCAGATCACTTACAAAGGAAACAAAACTCAAGTATAATTGAAGTCCTGGACTTTATTCTTCTACACTACTAAATAGGAAGAAAGAGCGAGATATCGAACCTCACTTACAGTATAAACCCCAAATTCAATCCATTTTTTGGCTCCTCATATTTGAACCAACATATCAAGTAGTTGTGCTTGATCTGGACAAACCTACAGAAAACCGCAATACAAGGTACACAGCATTCCCATAATTTTTAAAAACATACACATAATAGCATCAACACTGTCTCATTATACCTGCATCAGACAACCACGCATACTCGAAGTCTCATCTGTAAGCTCAAGTGAATTCTGACACGAAGCAGAACAATTCAGCCTTAACCTAGACACATGATGCAATGAATTAAAAGGGAAGAACTTACATTCACCTCAGGCTCTCTAATATTAGTCAACATGTAATCGTAGAGGCAAGGACTGAGCCTAATCACCTCCTTACTGTCATACTTCTTATCACTGGAAACAGTAACTCCATAATTTCTGATTTCGAAAGTTTGCCACTGCAGAAGACACATTCTCACAACATCGAACCACACATTGTGTGCGCTGATAACTAGGAGAAGGCAGTTGAGGCCTCAATGCACTCAGGGGTTGAAGCAATGTTGAACTATCATGCATCCAGATATTACAAATTATGGTTTAGCTTTTCAGGACTACCATAAAACGCCTAAAAATCTCCAAACCTAGCAGAGAATTAACTTCACATATCTACTCAAGTAGCAACAAAATCCGGAATAACAACTCATAACAAAGGTACAAATTTTATTCAACATCATATTTTATCACTAAAAAAGAAACACAAACTAAATGTAGCACAAAAAAACAAGCTTCTAGGCATACTCGATGCGAGTATCAAAATCTGAACGTTTAAACTACAACTGTAGCGTACTTGCACAGCTTACAACATATTCAAACAAAGGCATAACTATGCATTCAAACCACCGGGGCATGTCCTTATCGTCAACCTATTCCATCGGCACAAAACGATGCATGAACTTCCTTCCATACACGCGAGGTTCGTACTTTTCGCCCCACATTCCTTGAGATCTGGATGCCTGAGAAAAACATTAAAGGACAATAACAAGGATAATTTTATCAGTTTCATTTAACCAGAACATCATATCGCATATTTTACGATTCAACAATTCACATGCCTCTATTGGATAACAAGAAACAATTTCACCACATATATACACATTAACCATAACATATCACGCATAACTGATTGTATACTTAGTAAAATGCTCTATCGAAACAATAGCAGCTCAAAGTGCAAAATCATTCAACATACCTCAACTTCTTTTTTCGGAGTGTAGTTTCTTAATGGCTTTTCTAACCAGGATTGTTTCCTCTTCAGTTGTGGCCTGCCTCTTCCCATTTTGTCCACTGGATCTTTAACTGGAGGTGGCATCCCTTCCTCCTCTACAACAGGCATCCCTTCGTCCTCTGCACCGCTCTCCCTTGCAACTTCAACGGCTTCTCTTCGCTTCTTATCATTGCGATAAACCGAACCTACGCTCCCAATAACATATGTTGATATCCCTCAGGATTCTCTGACCTACTTTTTAATTCACCATGCAACAATTTCAAACTGTCTAATGCATGCTTCTGCAATGTCTCATCGTGCATGACCATCACACAAATCTCCTGGCATATTTTATTAGTCTCGTCATACCGACGCTTCTGTTCAGATACTGGAAGGGTTATAGCAGCCATTGGATACGACTCCTTCAGGTACTTCCTAGGCATATCCTTACGCCACCAGTCCACAATGTAATTCGGTGGTATCTCTGTAATATCCTCCACCCAAAATACACGCAGAGCATGTGCGCACAAGATGCCTCGAAACTCGAAATTTTTACAGCAACATTTGACCTCCATTTTGCTATGATTCAGAACCACAGAATAATTTTTCCTTCGACTCCATCCAGAGCGATAGGTCTTCACAAGCACATCATACTCAACGACGCTGTCATCACTCACTTGCTTTATCGATGCTACATTGTTGGACATTTCAACTACCTCGTCATAAAATTCAGAAAACTTTTCTGCCGTATACAACTTCTCGAACTTGGACTGAAATGCATGCCTATGGTTGGGATGAGAGCTAAGATCCATTCCCATAGCACTTCCCTTGTTTTCTTCTTCAATGCGCCTGCAAATTGCCCTACCATACTCCACCACAAACTGAGATAGGGTTGTATAGGGCTCTACAAACCCCTTCAGATAGTGGTTATGTCCTTCACTCCTTTGGGTACTAGACATTCCAGCCCAGAATTCATTCTTGAAGTATATAGGTACCCATTTACCCCGTTTATCAAAAATATCTTCCAGCCAATCCTTTGGTTTGCCCACAAACTGTTGCTCCCAAAGCTTCCATTCTTCCTCAAACTCTATCTCTGACCAAGAGTCATGCAATATTTCTTGTAACTTTATGGCCTTTTCACCATATTCAGCTACCATACCACAGTGCTTTCTAAAGTTCTGCAACACATGCCATATACACCAACGATGCCTTATTCCGGGGAACACAGGAGCTATAGCATTTGCTGTAGGTTAAACAAAAAAAATTATTCAACATATTATTCTTGTTCCACTATGCAGCAAACAATTTCGACCAAACGATTAGTGATTCAATATAGGATCACAGAAAACAAGTCCTGCAACTTTCAATTCCACAACAACATACACATTATTTTGTTATAGCAACTGCATAGCCAACGACTGCATTTACCGGACATCAGACTCCAAGGGGATTAAAAATGGTTTTCATTAGCAAATCAACACTTAAGACCACATATTTCTTCTCTGGACATGTCCACAAATATGCTCGAACTATCAGACTCAATTTATTTATTTCATTATAAAACATAACCAGTATTCATTGTAATGAATGTAAATCACATGCAATTACTATAATAGGTGATGAAAGATTTACCTATTGCAGGGTCTTGATCTGTGATGATGCGCAGCGGTGGCTTCCCCATACACTTCGACCACACTCTCAAAATCCACTCAAAACTCTGAGTATCCTCTTTGGAAATCAGTGCACAGCCAAAAAGTATGGTATTACCAGAGTTGTCCACACCTATGAAAGGGGCAAAAGGCATCTTGTAACAGTTTGTCAAGAAGGTCGTATCTAACGACACAACTGATCCGTATTCTTGGAATGCCTCAATGCGCCTTGAATCAGCCCAGAACACACTTCGGAGCCTACCTTCATCATCAATCTGAAAGTCATAAAAAAATCCCGGCGATTCATGCCTCATCTTTCTGAAATGAGCTTCCATTGATGCAAAGTCATTGTCCTTTAATGGCTTCATTTCCATAAAATAAACAAAATTCCTTAGATCCTGCTCCGTAAAGGTTATCTTATCATATCCATCGTGCTTGTCGACAAAATAAGAGTATAGCTGGCACATTTTAACTCCAGATTTCCTAAGGTCCATGGCAAGCACTTGATCTTCTTCTTTGATCCTTCTATAGTGTGGGAGGTGTCTGGACAGCTCTGGATCACAAATGTGATTGTGCTCCTCTACAAGAGTTGTAATTCTCCAAAAGTCACCTTTACTGAAGGTTCGACAAGCTGTCACAACGTACCTGCACTCTGTTTTGCAGCTTCGACCACAGGAATTTGGATCCTTGCTCCTGCTCTTGAATTTTCCACACGCTAGTCTAATTCTCTTCCCATACTTGTATTTGCTTTCCAGATCATACCACAATGGATTTTTTCTAGCTCTATCGGTGGCTGCATCGTTCTTGTACTTCTCCATTACCTCAGACCCAATCACGGTGACCCCAAACCCTTCATAATAGGCGTACATGTGCATGTGTGCTACAAATTCGACCCCACTAGCAAAAGTCATACCTAAAGCAAGCTTCGCCGGTCGATGCATCTCTGCTGCACTATTTTCCCCATTCTCGACACCTCCAAACGTACCCATTGTTGCATTGATCCTTTCCAGCAAGCTTGTTTCTGCATCCCTTGCATCACTCCCTACTCCATCTGCCCCTGAATCTACGACATTTGTCTCACCATCATTGATTGCGGCAGCTCCAAAAACGTCAAAGTTACCATCTTCCCAATCCATCTAACAATAAAAAAACAATTGATATCAGAACAAGTCCAACTCCCATACCTTCGGTCCACCTCACATTTCTTCATTACTCTTATCTCATGAAATACAAAACTACAACTAAAATTTACTTCAAAAATATTTAACTACATGCTTTAATAGAACATGATTAGAACTCTATCACAACAAACATTCATTAACTACTAACTGTGCTCAGCATTGAGTCCCATATCAACAACACACAATCATAGAAAACTGCCTTAAACCCGGACGATAAATACAATTTTCAATCCTACAAAACAAAATCCCTACTCTATCTTTACATTGTTCAGAAACCCCCACACTCACACAACGCTGATTTATGTAAATGCAGACACAGAACGCATCAATTTTGTGATGTATACCTACTAAGATCAAAATTTCATTGTTTTCTAATGTGTCACTGAACATGAAAGTCTGAAATATGTTACATCGAAATAATTTCTTTTGATATCATTCAAAACTTTGGCTTTCTAACTGACAAATCAATCCACAAATAACTAAGAAAGTAAGCTAAAAGTTTAACCTTTCAATCAAATTCACCTCAAGACTGCAACTTTAGCCAAACTTTGATATCCGTTCATCATCTCCAAACTTATGACACTTTCAATTCAATTCAGCTATAGAGGGTGTGAAAATTACCTCCAGCTATTGCAGGGCCGACAAAACTTATAATCCCAACTTTCACGCAGTTAAACCCCACGGCCCCCCATCACCCGACCAACCAGAGATCGACGGGAACCGATTTGCAGAAGATAACAACGAGAAAACAAACGCAGCCGGAACTCCGATCAACCAGAAAACCACAACCCTTTCGCGGCAACCAGAGATCGACGGGAACCGATTTGCAGAAGATAACAACGAGAAAACAAACGCAGCCGGAACTCCGATCAACCAGAAAACCACAACCCTTTCGCAGCAGACTGATCTCTCAGCGTCGGCACAAAGGTCAACGGATTGTGAGCTTCAGATTTTAAAACGCAGAAGACTTACTCATATTTTAATGTACCACATATTTTGTTCGGACAATTTTGCCCTTCACTTCACTATTCCTATTTAACATTAATTAGTGACATGATATTCAGAAATTATTATTAAACCTTTGTTTTCATATTTAACTGTTAACAAGGCCCGTGTTTTCGGCCCAAACTTAATAATTTTTACAGTTACTTTATTATAACTCTTTGTCCAACAAAGTAAAAAAACAGGGCCAAGTATGATTAATTTATTTGCCCAAAATAAATCAAAATTCTGCACACGCGACACGTGGCAGTGGTTGGACAAACCACTGGTTTGATCTGCACTTTCCCTATGTGTCTTCTTCTTCAATTTCCACTATGCTGCAAAATGTTGCTCCTCTAGACCTCTTCCTCTCATAGTTGGAGCCTTCTGCTGGTGTCTCATTGTTCTCAACCCTCTCTGTTGGCCAGTCACTGTCTTCAAAACCTTCTTTTGTCTTCTCATTTTAGACAATTCTCGATCTTCCATGTCCCTCACAATGTGGAACCTTGTGTTGTCTGCATTACCATATATGCAACGCATAATCTAATGCATGTTTCCAAGCTTCTACCCTAACTTCCTCTTGCTTATGCTCCCAATACATCAAGTCATTAGCATAGCATTAGGCCAGATTTGCCCGAAACTCAAGATGATCCGTTGGAATTTAGGGAAGCAGTTGACAAGTGGATCAGCGGTTCTAGCACTGATGAGGCCAGTGGGGTTGAGCCGATCATCATCGCAGACGTACTGTTTTTGGATTAGCCGCCAACGCGTGCTCCAAGTGCATGAGAGTGCAGTAGTGATGCTGATTGGACATGCAGTCTCCTTCCCGCTGGCTAAAAACACACCTGGTTCACTAGTGCATCTAAGCTCGCCTGAAGTCGGTTGAACTTGTAGTTGGTGACGATGACGGCTATTCAGAAAAGCCACATCTAATAAAGTTTCAAATATCTCCGACCAGATAATCGACGAACTTTACAGGCCGAGTACACATTTAGGTTCATCCCATTGGTGTTTCTAACTTTGAAGGATAAGATTTGAAAGAGAATAGGGAGTTACTCTCAGTAATGCAGCATTACTATTAACGTTTTTCCTGCATTATGAAGATTAAACTTCAATTTTCAAGGTCTTTGAGACGGATTCGGATTCAGCATGTATGTTACAGTTTCCAGTTTGTATTTTAAATTTACGGCTAAGTTTAAAACTTTTGGTAAGTTAGATTTTACTATGCTTAATCTTAGAGCTTAAGATGAGCATAGACTGAGTGTTGAAATGTAGGTGGCGTTTCCAGGATATAATGTCATGCAAAAGTGTCCATCAATCAGGATAATAACCACAATCCATTTATCGTCCAAGCCATTATACCTAGTGGAACTGTAATTTGTCCCCAGAATTGGTAAAAGGACGCCCAGAATGTTTTTCTTTAACAATAATGTGGTTGGTTTTCATAATCATGAAAATTTTATAATTAGTTTGTGTTTGCTTGTGTTCAGACAGCCAAGGGTGTTTCTTCAGACTGGGAATATTTATTCCCAGATCAGAAACTCTAATCCAGATAGTTTCTCTCATCACCACACAAGCATAACCTCATTAATTCACACCCAGAATACCATCATATCAAAATCGAAGAACAAAACCCAAGAAAAAAACTTTTTAAAAGAAAATGGCAGAGATTGTGCTCAGACAGCCAAGGGTGTTTCTTCAGTACTGGGAGAATCCCAGGTCAGAAACTCTAGTCCATAATTTCTCATCACCGCACAAACTTCACCATAATCAATCATCAACAACAAAGAAAGATCACCAAAAACTACTTTTAAGCAAGCCCAGATCTAACGAATCACAACAGCAGTAAAATCGGATCAGAAAAATAAAGACTGATTAAATGTGTCATCTTTAACACAAGGTCATGAACAGAGTAAAATTCATGAAAACACGCGTCGAAGAGGACGTGAATTTATATAGTCAACATCCGACACAAAATTGGTACTAATAACACCAATCTGCTTTGTTGAAGACATATATTATTCAACAAAAGCTAAATTAGATTCAAAATAAAACCCCTATAACTCTAATTGATCTGACGAACTAATGATGAATCCCCAGAAACGGCGTCAGTAGAGAGACGACGAAACAGAGTCGACTGCGTTCTGAGATAGGGTTTAAGAAGGGGGTTTTACAGATGACTTTATACTGAAAATTGGCCCCAGGTCTTGAGACCCTTAACCCTGCAAATGGGCTTGGGCTACAGTCCTGATGTTCGGGCAATAAATTGATCAAATAGGCTTGGGCTGGTTGAATGAATTCATAATCTGGTGAATTGTGATGATCTTTCTTAATTGCAAAAACACATGTAAATTTCGACATATGCAAAAACTTCCCTTCTTCAAGGAATGTTTTCCACCATGCTTGTTTTCCCAATTTGACATTAAATAATATTAATGATTATCAAACTTCGACCATATATTTAAATAGATATACATAAATTATATTATCATATTTGATATCGTAAGATTCGTCGCAACATATATTCATTTTTAAATATTAATTTTTTTATTTATCAATAATAATATGCGTAATCAAAGATATTGTTGGTCATAAGTCTGTTTTAGGGCATGTAAATTCTTTTTTGTGAAGTGTTGGTTGGAAAGGATGAGTAATACTTAATTTTCGTTTCATTCGTTGCCAATAAGCGTTAGTAACATGATCTACATAGTAAAGTCTCACCACCCACCATCCACGAGTTTCGAGTTTTCACTTCTTTATGCGCAATATATAGGTGTAATCTGTTATTTTTAAGTTATCAGTTCTTTCATTCACAAATCTCAAATGACAATTTCATTAGTTCAGAAGTCTCAAATTTTTCCTTTTATAAAAACAGTTAAGTTGCACTAGTAATTGAATAAGCAGGATATTCTTACCCTACCCATTCACGTGGATATCTTGCTAATACTTAAATTTTATTTCCTTTTAACCGTTAAAAGCACAAGTATTTCATGAATAGGTGCATTGGTGGGAGTCTCTCACCAAACAATCAATTTCATTTTTGGCATAACCAAGGTTTTTAATCAATACAAAACATCGTTCACACATTCTAATATCGATTCCATTGTCTGTGCCATGTGATTGCTAGAGAATGGCATCTTTTAACTAATATGTTTGAGTTGACGATAGACCATTACTAAAAAAAAAAAAAGATAACACACAATAATTGTAATGTGGTCCTATAAAAACTACCTCAAAAAAAGACCCAAATATCATACGGGGACCAACGGAGGCTTTCTGAATATATACTCATGTATGGTTTCCTAAACAAACGAAAATTCATTCCTTTGAGGATCGAAATGCACATGGAGACGTTACTTGTTATCAGTAGCACCAAATTTCTGTTGGGCGACAGATCATGCATTCATATAAATATATATATATATATATGTATAAATGTGCTTTTTCTTGTTGCTTCCTTAAAGCATTGAAATAGATGATTCAACAAAATGGCAACCCTAAATCTTTTTCCCTTTGTATATATACTACAAGAATGTCGGTCCACACCACAAATGAGACTTTTGAAAAATCACACTATTTGTGTAGTAGGCACATGAAACTTTTGTGGCTACGTTCTTTGTAGTGTATGTCCACACTACAAGAATGTCGGTCAATCTAAAAATAATATAAATAAAATTACAGTTTGATTAGGAACGGATGGTAAATAGTAATGGGTGCTTTGATTTCAGAAGTTCGGACGGGGAAACAAGTCCACTGGATAAAAAAGCTCATTTATGGGTAAGATCGGGAGAGTATGTATATATAAACGAGCATATAAACCCAAATAGGTTCAATACGCAAGTCTAATGAGATTCTATCATAAATGCACATTGTAAGGGAACATATAAGGAAGAATACTTGCACTTGAAATAAAAAGCCATTATAAAAGAGAACATTTACACTTGAAATAAAGAGAGTCGACGTTCAGACCAAAACAAGACTCATGATATCATATCGAAAAATCTGACGGGAATAACAGATTCATTTAATATAAACCAGAAATAAAATACAAGTCGCAGATAAGTTCAACATACAAACCAGTGAAATTTCATAAGTAATTAGCAATATTAATTAAAAAGTAACCTACCGCACTTATAAACCGCACTTTTAACTATATTGTTCCCGAAGTGGGTCAACTTCCCACCATTGAACTTGCTCTTTTCTTGATACATAAGACTATTTAGCTGTTGAATCAAATGTAAAGCAGATAAGAGGGAATTTAAACAAATGGTTTGAAATTTGAAATGCGATCAAATCACACCTTAGCCAGATAATTTAGTAATTAAACATAGTGGAGTATGGAAAATACGAGCCAATGAAATATTGTAAAAGGGGCTTGCCCATGATTCTTGGTTTAGAGAGTCCACACCTTGTTTGTCGTTATCATAACATTTTTTTAAATCGGATAATTATTTATCAAGTTAGGCCAAAGAGCATCCTTGTCCGACTTTATTAGAAAATGTTCTAATATCATACCATTTAAGTTTTATATTGGATAAACAATAAGATAAAAATCAACGTAAAGATGACCAAATGGTATTGTAGTAAAAATGTAGAATAACATTCATCCGTATGATCCTGATACAATCCTCATCATGCATCAATAAGATAATGACACGTGTATAATTACAATGTTTTTACTGGTTAAGATATTTTTAGTTTAATTCTAAAATCATAATCTAAAAAGTATAAACTCGTCTAGGTAGTAATTGAATACGTGACCCAATCATAAATTAGTTAAATATAATGTGTCGCTATTTAATTGGTGCATGATATTGACTATATCAGGATGATCCTAATATATATTAAACTAGTAAAAATATCGATAAAATTTTACTTCTCTCGCTCAGAATTTTTAATTAGCTACCGTCCAAATTTATGAAACACAATCAACCTTATTATTTAGAAATTTGCAATATTTATAATACTACAAACATATTAGTTCATGTGTTGTTCAAATTATAAACTTTAATCCAAAATGTAATAATTTGAGAATATGAAATCAAACAATCGAAAAATGACACTGATGCAGAGGGATTTGTTCGAATAAGAGGCTTGAGGCTGACGAATGACATTAGTTTGCGTCAATCAATTTAGGTATAGCGCGCCAGTTGGACTTGTGAAGGAAATTAAGAATACTACATCCTGTAATTTGTTGTTTATGATTGTAGTTGGCTGTGCTTGTCAAACCTTTAATAAATAGAACAACAAAATATCATAAGGTAATGTAAACGATAACTAGCAAGGGTTATGTGTAGTAATTAACATGAGAAAAAAAAACATATCCGGCTGAATATTAATATTAACAAGTGAGAAATTTTCTTTAGCTTGAATATAAGGTCGGAAGTTGAGGTCGATATATGTAATATTCTTAATATTTTTGAAGTAAGCTCGCATGGAAAATATTCGGATCTATCCTATGTTATTAAAAGGAAGAAATGTGAGGTTTTTTAGTCCCTCAAAAATAGAATTCGCCAAAGAAATGATGATTGGAGTGAATAGAATTTGTAATAAGCATGTAAGAAGATTTTGACCAAATTTATTTTGCAGGCAACACTTATACCATGAGCTGTTTTAAAATTTCATACACTATTGTTGATGAGATTCATAGTTTTTTTTAGCAAATTCTGCTGGAATGGAGAGCTTAATGAAAGGAAAATCCACTGGATGGCTTGGATGAAAATGTCGCGGTCAAAGGATAAAAGGGGTTTAGGATTTTTGGGACCTCAAAACTTTTAACAAGGCTCTGTTACACAAGCATGCATGGAGATTGTTGACACAACCGCATTCACTACTTGCTCGTGTTCTTCGAGCTATGTAATGCGAATGGTAATATATATGCTCTCTTCCTTGTTGGGGTCTCGCCCATCGTGAAATTGGAGAAGCATACATGTAGGCCCCGTTTGGGGAGTAGCTGTTAGAGGTTAACTGTTAGCGGATTGTATGAGCTGTTAACTGTTAGCGGATTGTATGAGCTGTTCAGACCAGCTGTTTTGACTAGCGTTTTGTTCATTGATGTTTGGTAACTTATATGTAACTGATAGCTGTTTTGTTATGTAAAATGACAGAAATGGACATCAATACAATGTATATGAAAATTTCTTATATTAATCGTTTATACTTATTTCATAAAGTAATTAGTTATATATAAAATTTTATTTATTAACTATAAAAGTCATTTCATATCAAATTTAAGATAATAAGGAATAATATTATTATATTATATGCAAGTGTAAAATTTAAATGTTATATTTCTGAAAATATATATCTTAGACAAATATATTGGCAATCGATATGTTATTTACTTAACTATTAAATATTTATACAACATAAGCCTAAACTTATTTATACATGATATATATTTTTACATTATTAAATCCCACGCTTACTGAAATTTTAATTAATTTTAGTAATTTAAATGACAATATTTTCCATTAAAGTACATATTAAAAAAATTAATGCGTTTTATATTTTTACCATGATGGTAAACTTTAAAGCATTACCAAAAAAACACGTATATGATTTATCATTGGTGTGATATTACCATTACCAAAATATTACCAAAAAACATGTATACGTTACCGTTACCAAAAAAATTATGATATAGAAATGTCCTATTGCGGAGGGATAAAAGTGAACTTTAAATCAATTACCAATAGAGATTTAGATGAAACGCTGCTCATACGAGCGTTTCTAAAAACAGCGTTTCATTCCAAAACGCTGATTATAAACCGTTATTCACCAAACACAACAGGTAGCGTATTGACCAGTCAAATGTCTATTTTTAGACAAAAACGCTAAACGCTTCCCCAAACGCTCTTCCCCAAACGGGACCGTAGTTTGGAATTGTTGCATCTGGGAGACAGGAAAGCGATTGACGAAGGGAGAAACACGTATTTGTCATGATCCCTGGATATCGCGAGATAATGAATTTTGAATGCGAAACCCTGCTAATATTTTAGGTCACTTGATTACAATAACCAACTTGAATGATCAATGTACCGATATCAAAATGACAATTTTACGCTTCTAAAATCTCTTAGATTGAAGACTAGCGATGGTGTTTATAGAAGTGATGTCAAATGGAACGATTAGAAAAATTTGATGATATCAAATGTTATTTTGAAAGTATAGTGACGTTAGATGCAACTTTGACAAATAGTAATGAACTTTTATCAAATTTTCTCATAATTTTATTACTGATATGATCATTTAAATGTACAATTAAACCTTACAAATAGTAGAATGAAAGGAAGTGCAAGGAACAAAATGAAAGAAAAGGAAAAGTAGATTCCCACTTCACATGTTACATTGTTATGTTATGTTTTATAGCATGTTTTGTTTGTCTTGGCTACTCTGCCCTTGGGGACCCAATTCATCCATCTGATCTTCTGCACACTCTACTTCACTTGATTTACCTTAAAGTAATAGCAGCACTCGAAGAAAAGAAAAGAGGTTCAAAATGAGCGGATCTTTTAAAAGTTAGTTCATGAACTTGCAAATATGTAATGTGTGTCCTTAATTATTTATTAGTGAATAGAAGATATTTAAGATCGAAATACTTGAAGATCGTGAAATTTATTGAAATAGTTGAGAAAGAAATGCAGGAAATGTCATATTCAACTGCATTACTCCTTTTGCTTTAAAGTAATTCGCATTAACAAAATTAAAATTGAATTTCAGATCGTAAAATAATATTAAGAAATGAAAATCAGTGAAATGAGTAGAAGTGTGGAGGAGAGGAAAGTGAGTGAACCTGATAGATAGAAGTTCGGCTCTGTTTGGTTTGATAAGTTTTTGGAAAACTAAACTTTCAAAATTCAGTTTTTGTAATTTTTATTTGTTTCATACAATTTTTGGAAGTCTTGTTTTCAGGCTACAAAGTCCAGTTTTTGTGAAGTGAAGTCCAGACTTGCAAGATCAAACATGTTTATTTGTTTTTTGACTTGCAAAATCTCAACGAACCAGACAAGGATTTTGTTTGAAATTTACAAATTCCAACCCAACCAAACAATTTTTTTGAAAAATCAGACTCCCAAAATCTCATTTTATAAAAATCCAAACTCTCAAAATTTCAAATCAAAATCCAAACTTTCAAAATTTTCTCCATCCAAACACACCCTAAATTTTACCGTAAAAGGAAATTATGTGAAGGTTGAGATTTTAGAATTAGATGAAACATAAAACTTGGTGAATTCATCAAAATTTTGAATTCATCAAAATTTTGGATGACACCTTTATGAAAAGAGGAATATTTTTCACGAAAATTTATGTGTACTCCTTCTGTTCCGCTAATATTGTCTTATCTCACTATTCATTGTAGCATGTTTGATCATCAATTTAGAATACTATATCAATATTAATATAATCATGTGATATAATTTTGGATTCTCCATAACATGTATTTTCAAAATATAAAAATTTTATACCCATCTAATGCATGTAGCTAAAGTTATCAAAGATAAAATAAAATTTGAAAACGGTGAACTAAAATATTGTTAGTTGAATTGAGGGAGTATTTTTGTTTGTTTGCAAAGGTCCCAAAGCTCAGTTTTATTGGTGCAGAGCATTAATTTACATGATTATCTTGTACAGTGCGATGATGTAAACCGAAGCAATAAAAGGAATAATATTAATCCCAGAAAGAGAAAGCGTCCCATCTAGAACAGTATCAAAAGGGTGGATGACACGAGGCACCTGTGAATCAATGATAGAATGATGATCAGTTTCTTTTTCATTAAAATTCTCATCGTCTGTAAAAAAGGCGAGAGATCCAACGACTAATTGTACTCTAAATCACACCATCCCTCAACAGCAACAAATTAATCTCAACCTCATCGAGTGTAAAGTAACAAAACACGAAAATTATGTATACTCTAATCATGGAGCCATGGAGGAAACAAAACTAACCATCCCAACCCACAACAAACCCTAGAGAAAAGAAAACAATTTATTTTAGATTGTACTTCTCGCTACCTCTAGTTCAACTTTATCACAACATTTTTAGTAACTAGCAGCTCACAACAGGTGTAACAGTTGAAACAGCTCACGACAGCTGAAGTAGATTAAGTAGTTTTATCAGATCAACTAAATTCATCCGACTTGTAAATTTTATGTGTGTGAACGTGTGAATTTTTCGGTATCATATTTCAACTCAAATACTATTATAAATTTAATTTCAACTCATAGAAGTTAACTTTCAGTTAACATTACCTACAAGCAGGTCAGGCAGATGCAAGCAGTATTAACACCTAACAGCTCAACTGGACATGCCCATAATGCCACGTTATTATTTGACATAAAGTTAAAATATTCATCAAAATTGATGGATGTGGAACTAAAAAGTATGTCAAATATGTTGAACTCAATTGAATAGTATTAAAAAGTGTTAAAATATGAAAGAATAAGTAGGGGAGCTGGTTATGACTAAATTATATATAAGTAGAATTGAACTAAACTGATATAAACTGAATTAATTTTAAAAACTCACATAAATAAAGAGGATAAAAATACACGAAGTAAACAAATAAATATAAAACTTTAATAATTTATATCTCATTATCATAAACTATAGAGTGACGGTATCATCCAACCTTTTATTATAAAAATCACAATAAAAACCCCATTGTTGATTTGGCAGGTAAGTCTGCTACTTAGCTCACCTGATAAAAATCTCTCAAAAATTCCGTTTCATTTGCTTCTAAATTCTCGAACACTCTGCATGCTTTTTTGATGTATTTGTACACTTGTGATCCGTTAACATAGTTCACATTTTAATGGAGTTAACTAATGAAATAAGACTACCAAGAGATCAAATAAAATAGGACAAAATCGTAAGGTGTGTTTGAGGAACTGAAACAGTGCTAAACGGTATCGTTTTTGTTTTAAATTTTACAAAATCTCGAACAAATCAAATAAGATTTTTATAATTTATACTTATCAAATCAAAAACAAAATCTCAAACTATCAAAATTCTAAATCAACTCCAATCAAAGTTACAAAACACACCCTAAGGTTGTGTTTGGTTCACCCGAATTTTGGAAAACTGGGATTTTGAAAGTCCAAGATTTGAAATTCTTGTTTGGTTGATGCAGTTTTTGTAAATCCCAAATTTATCCCAGGAGTCTAGGTTTTATTACCATTCAAGTCCGGATTTTGTTACTATGCAAAATCCTGATGAACCAAACAAGATTTTTGTATTAGACTTGCAAAATCCTGACGAACCAAATAAAGTTTTTATTTTATACTTACAAAATCCTAACCCAACTAAACAAGGTTTTTGGAAAACTAGACTCTCATAATCCCAAACTCTCAAAATCACAAAATAAAATCCAGACTATCAAAATCATCTCCAACCAAATACACCATAAATCTCCACACAAACATGAATTGACACATCTGCACCAAAACAACAAATGCCCACCCCCCGGCCTTCATTGTGGACCTCGCAAGCTAGGATGAGCAAACTTAAGATCCCATTTACCAGGCTCCACCAACAAAGGTACTACTCAATCAATGGGTTTGAGACTTTGTGTATATCTTTAAGAGAAACTATGTGTGTATAGTTACCTCATATAATGACCCTATACTCAACAAACTTAAGGACCGACAATGCTCAAAAGCCATTACACTATTGGTCCTTTGAGTTGAGATTATTCACACAAAAGATAAGATTTTGGTCCTATACATTATGTTGTGTTGAACGGGATGAAATCCGCGAGTTGAAGAGTGGTAAGCCTGTGCTGAATTTATTAATATGAGTTAAGAACAGATCAATTTGATTATAAAGTGATAAAACCAATTCAGTCACACCAATTGGACCCATACTAGATCAGCAGCCTAAAACTATCTTTTTAGAACTTTTTATCTTATAAATTTTGAAAAATTAAAATTTTACAATCTTTTTTTCGAAAATAGTACTAGTGCTCATAAAATGTGTTAATTTTAAAATTCTTTATTGAATTCCTGACTCCACCTCTGTACTAAATTGCACGTTACCTTTTTTTATAGAAAAAAACTCACTAGCACATGGTTTTGACTCATAATTTCATCCAAATTATAATCTAAATAATCATTTAAATATAGAATGCCACTATTTCACAATTGATATTTTTTATTGAAATACACCTAAATTAGTGTTGATTAGAGTTAAAACATATAATTTATTGAAAAGTGTTGTGTTAATTAGTGTGCGATGTGAATATGATTAGCATTGTTGTGATAAACATGGAGAAAATAAACTGATCTGACAACGCCTTTAAAGAAAATAACGAAACTATAATAGGTTTGAACAAACTAAAAAGAACTTAATTTTATTATAGGCTTAAGGTACTTCCTCTGACTCAGTAATATTATTTTTATTTAATACTTTAACCAAATTTTAGGAAAGAAAAACTGATATTTAAATCGTAAAGAAGAGATGAAATGGGTTTAAATTAAATACTTTTTAAAGGAAAAATAATAATTTTGTGGATCACTTCCATGGTTCCGCAATACGTTCAGAATTGATGGACAAAAAGTTAGAAGGATATACCCTATATTAGAATGTAATGGGGTTTTCTTCACAAAATTCGCTAACAATGAGCTATAAAGTTTTCATTTCTAGAAATCTAAAATAATTCAGTTATTGTATCGTTATCACACAATTGTCGAGATCCTGGAAGCAATTAGTCAGCATTTTAATGAAAGTTTTGCACCACTTTTAATCATGTTTATCACATATAAAGAGGCATCTCCCACAATACCAATCTTCCACAAGACCATATTGTTTGCAAAGATGAGAGATTCTTCCGGAACTAATGCCTCTTCCATTACAAGGTATTGTATGTGCATAATTCTTTTCAAAAAAGTTATTGAGAAAGTATCATTTTGGCTCCAACAGACCCCTCCAAGTCATGTCACTCTTTCCGAAATTCTACCATCGGAACATATCCTTGGCATTTTTTATGGTGGTCTCGGATATTGTTATGGTAGAATCGATGAAGATGGATTGTCCTTTCGGTCTTAAATTCAAAACTGCAATTATTGACGCTATCATCTCTTTAGAACTGTGATGCTTACGCTCAAATAACTCTCAATTACATTAGAACCATACTCCATCACACAACGTAATCAAAAGCGCACATGTTCCTTTATTGTTCTTATTCATTAATATACGAAAATAACATCCTCGTAACTCTCTGGATCTCAAACGAGTTGGGAAGAAGTGGTTAAAACTTCTCGTGCATAGTTGAACTCGAAGAAGAAATGACTTGTTGGGTCATTAATTGCTCAGAGAGGCCATGCGTTCGAACTATCTGTAGTTAAAAATGAAACTATTCTATTGAGTTATTTAGTCAAACAAATATAGATAATGTTTAAGAGATAAATCCGTCTATTTTTGTATTTTTTTAATATTTATTCAATTTAATTTATAAATTGAACACGACACATTCCCTCTATTTCTGAAAACTATATAAATTGACGGCATAATTTTTTGATAGTCCAATTTTCCTAATGTTTATGAAACTTTTATGCTCAAACACTACATTTTTTATGCTAGAAGGACAATAAAATTTGGATCATTTGCAAACTTAGTGAAAAGATCCAGTCCATCCATCTATGATGGCTTTACTGTTTGATCCCTACTATATTTAGTTAGGATCTACTAAAACTAAGATGAGTAGACTTAGACCTTGTCCATTTCAGCGGAACTGGTTTAAACTGAAATGAAAACTGTTGAATTGGGCTGAAAGGTGCTTATTTAGTGAGACAATAAGCAGCTGAACCGACTTAAATCTTCTGAACTAAACTAAATTTAAATTAAAAGATATTGAAAGTGTTGAAAATAAGTTGAAGTGGACAGAACTTTAATGGTATCATCCCAACAAATTACGGTCAACCACAACTCATCGAGCCAACTAAACTACTATATCCATGATAGCATATTCTTTCCACCTTTGCTGGGCGAGACAATGTATCTATCCAATTGAGATTGATCAGTTGGTTTTAATGTCTCCTATTACGCTAAATTCACGTTATAATGAATATGAATATTTACAAAATATCACATAACCTAAATTAAGCACATAAAAATTGAAATTTGATCAAATATATTTTAGTTTAATATTTTATGCAAATTTCGAATGAAACTAGTAGCATAAATCAAATGTGCAAAGGAATGAAAGGATGTTATAAGACAATTATGTAGAAAATTAAACTAAATCCATCTCCAAAAAAGAGAACCTTCGGGTCCATTGTCATGTTGTTGGGGGTCACTGTATACACAAATCTGTCTGCCCCTTGTAACATGTTGTAGCACGGTCTACTCGATCTCATCAAGTACGCAAGACTATAATATTTTATGGTCAATTTATTTAAATCCATCCAATTGAGTAGTACTTTTGTGCAAATACAGATTCTCTAATCTAATGCCATCCCATCACTAATGGTAAGATATGCTTTTTAAAAGACTAATATTTTATCTCACGCCGGAGTGGTGCTAATTTTATCAGATGACATGAAAGAATAAACCTTACTCTCTATTTTATGGAGTAAAAAGTGATTCGCTCGCACTCATCATCTCACCCACCTAACATCAGAAATTTTGGTAGGAAATTAACACATTGAACGTCCTTTATCTTAATGCGCACAAGTAATCTTGCATGTAAGAAATTCACGCACTAACGCTACTAACATTCGAGGACAATCAATGAACTCAATGTTCCAATTACTGGGTACACCCTGGATGTGTACTCTCTATTTTCATAGTAATTGATATCGTTATTAATCATATTCTACGTCTTATTATGATTAGATATGTTTTGAAAAAATTAACTAAATAGTGAAAAATAGGACGGGACAGAGTGGTAAACAAGACCTCCAAAGTATGAACATTATTGTTGTATATTAAATACTGTGAAATGGAGGGAGTAATCGAGTAAAAATGTGAATTCATGATCATTTTAACTAATTTAAATGAACATAAGTGTTTGTTCATCCCAACTTATTACAGTAAAGTAAGAGTAATTTTTATCGGAATTGAATTGAACCAATCTAAACTCAACTGGAAATCAAATAAAATGGAAAAAAATGGACTAAATTAAGAGTAGTGTTGGCTTGTTCCTTAGGTAGTGGTTCTTTGGAACTACCTAAACTTGTAGTTAATCACTCAAATTGAATTGTTTATAGATTTATTTCACTATCAATCAAACAAAATCTCATTGGATGCATCATGTTCATGCTCCAAGCACCACAAAACAAATTACGTAAAACTGATGAGAATGAAAACAATAAATCTGAAATTGAGTGGAGGGTCAAAGGGTCCATCATCATGTCTTTCTAAGATTCTGTTCTTGTGGTGCTCTGTCATTTGGAACTCAAAAGATTACCAAACAAACAAAATACCATGAAAGCTGCTTTTCTTGCAATTCTTTCACAGCATCTTTCAATTTTTCTGATCAGTTCTCCACAAAAAAAGATCTCACCCCAGTTTCTAAAGATGCATTTACTTTTTGCCCTTTGGAATAAACTCCATTTTGCAACAAAGGAAAAATTGATCTCAGACTTTTGACAAACTGAAAAGGTTAAAACAGCTATTAAAGTTGCCACCTTTACTATACTTAATCTGCCTGTCCCTGTTCCAGTGCCAAAGAGATAAGCTAATTATTCCAATTATGAACAAGGATCAACAACTTTATTGTATTTAAACAAACAACAAGATAATTAGATGATCATCAAATGATGATGCAGACACAAGTGCTTGATTCAATTAGATTTACAATCTGCTAAACATTATGAGCCTTCTTTTCTCCCCCTTTCTCTACAAGAATGCAACCTTCTTAAACTTTTTACCTCAGACAATCCTGTGCATCTTCTTAGCTACAAAGAATCAGGCTCTGTTCCTCTTGAGACCGGCCTTCGGGTCCGATCTCAGGGCACCGGTGGAATCGCCCTCAGACGAGCCATCGACGCATCGGGTGAAATTAGTGGAGAGATCTGAGTAGAGATCAACAACCCTCCTGATATTATTGTTCAGCTCCCGGATTAGACTTACATTCCGGCTTAGATTGTCGGGCATCTTCGATTCGTGGTTCTGATTAATCTGATTGATTAGCAGCCTGTTCTGATCCAAAATGTTCTGTACCTCAACAAAGCTCTTGTGGAATGTCTGCATTACCTTTCCATCACCATTATTAGCATACCCTGAATATGCATCCCCCTCCATCTTTCCAGGTCAATGGGAGATCTTCAACCTGCAACAAGCAAAAAACAAAATATGATCACAAAAAAGAAAGAAAAGTTAGTGATTTTTATATTAGCTTTTTTTAAGGAATACCCCATCATCATATCCTCTCCTATGTACTTTGGTTGCAATAATAAAGGAAAAAAAGGAACACACTGACAAAACATGATAAGGTTTTTATTTGTTTAAGACAAATTGAGCACAAACAGACAAGGCTCTGAAGTCTGAACTTGAAATCATCACCTCTCTCTCCTGGGGTTCCTTCTTTTCACATAACAACAATAACACAAACACAGCAGTACTCAAAACTAATTTTCTGATGATTTAATTATACAGTTTTCTGCAATCATTAGTATTTTATTACTTTATTTTGTTGGTGTGGTATGATGAGATGTTAAAAGCAGATCCCATTTGCCATAAAAAGGAACCTTTTTTTTCCCATTTGTGCTTCATAATACCCACACCCAATGGCTAATCCAATCCCAACCTCATTAGTGCCTTCAATAGAAAGAAGAATCTTAGAACCCCCAAAAGAAAACCCAGTCAATGATGCAGATTTCTGGTAAAAATCATTTGATTACAAACTCAAAAAGGTAATGTCCTAATTCTTGGACTAACCACAGTAAGAAATCATTCCCTAAAAAAGAAGACATTTATTCTGAAAACTGGAGTTTGCATGGTATTTAGAAGGAATTGCAGATGGAACAGCTAATTAAACAAGAAGAACACAGAAAGATCAAATCTTTTTGTAAAAAGAAAACTGAAAAGATGCCAATCCCAGAAAACACATTTTGCAGATAGTACGCACCAGAGCCCCACATGAGAAGTGAAACATTAACTGCATGATACAAACAGTGAAATTCGATCACAAGAAAATATCCCCATGGTTGACTAAGGCAACACTAAATAATCACCAAACAAGCTAAGCACAGCCATCATAAAAAAAAAAAAGAACTTCTGAACCAAATCAAACACAGAACAGATTTCAAAGAGAAACCCAGAATTTCTTTCGTTTCAGGCAGCAAGAACACACACATACCGTGAAAGCCAGGGAGCATTATTGCGGGAGAAAAGATGGGCGATTGAAGGGAATCTGAGGAGCAAATAGAGGGGGGGATTTTGGGGCTGAATTTGAGAGAAAGTAATGAAAGAGAAAAGGGAGAGAGAATATGTAGATTTGACAGTCACGCTCTCCGGCCCTCCCCTCCAACTGGAACCATTTATACTGTTTCTTTGTCACCACACTATTGTATTGCACCTATTTTCCGCCCCCTAAATTCTTTCTTAATTATGCTCATACGTTCCTTACGTTGTTCGGATGACGGATAATTTACTTTTGGATTTAATACATTTCCTTAAATTTATTATTTCCAATTGAACTACTTTAGGAAAATAAGCAAATAAATACAGTATAACTAGCCTGTTGGCTGGAGTTTATTGGTAGGGTTGTTCAGTTCAATTTAGTTTAATTCAATTTAGTTCGATTTAGTTTATCAAAATATAATTTCATCAAATTCAGGTATATTTAAACATATTATTTCTATTTTTTAATATATTAATTTTCAGTTCAGATCAAATCAGTAAAAAACAAACTCAGGTTAAACAGGCCCTTATTAATTGAAGTCCTATATGCATTCCGCTATTTTACTCAACGTACTCCAAAATAAAATTAAAATTATAATATTGTCCCTTAAATATTGCTGGATTTCAATTAACATAATAAACGAGATATTTTCGTAAATTAATATCATATTTTGAATTAAAAGAGTACAATAATTAAATTGCATATAACAACACAATCATATTAATAATATTGTTGTAATTGAGATACAATGTAAATAAAAAGTTGCAAGTAATTCTCTAATTTGGATGTTTTTTTTAAAGTTAAAACGTCCAAATGGACGGGAGGATTATTCACGACTCCTCAACCCTACATAAAAGCAATATAATTATATGATTGAGTTTGGTAAACCCAATGATACACATGAAATCTGTGGCAATATGTTGACCGAAAGCTATATTCCTATCTAATATCGGAAGCAAAGTGAGACATCAAAATATATTACAATAACTAAAACTTCTCTGTATTGATGCCGGTAACAGCATAGCAAAAAACAGACTTCCCTCCTTCTCCTGCGTATAGACACCACCAAGTATATCATTCTAGAACTCGTAAGAATTCACCATCCCACTTTCTCACAGCCTAAACAGAAAACCCGTTTCTATCATAATAAATACTCTCTACCTGATCCTCAACCGGCAACCCATTGAGCCCGGTGACCTCTTGACCACCGGAAGATATCAAGTCTTCACAAGGTTGGACAGTAGAATAGTATGTAAATCATACCGAATTATTCTATCTGGCCATGATACTCATAAGAAAGATTCATCAAGAACCTAACTAGAGATTGCTATAAAGATTTCTCTTATAAGGTGATATTCTACAGCGCAACATTAAGAAGAAAATCACAAAAGTCTAAAAGATAGATATATGTAAATTAATATAAGTACTAGAGCAATCCCAACCAATCATTGTCTGATTGGTTGTGGCCAAATAATGAATATAGCGAAGGGAATCTAACAGGATATTAGCTTAAAGCTTAACCGGTCAACAAATCTAGTAACAGTATCACCAACAGTAGTATTCAAACCACTTCGACTCGGATTTCTCCTAATTGTACTAACTAGATCGGAAAATAATCAAAGTTTAACTGAGCAAAATGAGCCGTAAGAAAACTAAGATTAGCATATCACATTCAATCCAATGTTTTAGTACAAACATCAATACACATATACCGTAAAAAAACAGAAAATAAATTTTAAAAGGAAAAAGAGAAGTAAAACCACATTCTCAGTCTAATTGGGCCAATTCCAGTAGAAACTTGTCCAAATCTGCCCGACCCGAGCTGACCCAGCCAATTGACCTGCAAAAACCCCAAATCGATCAGTTCCAAAGCCCGGGCCGTCTGAGACCATGATTGTCCGACGGTGGCTGGGCTGGTGGCGTTCGGTCTGCGCATTGCAGCCTAGGACGGTGGCGACATATCGGAGCCCTTGGCTGTCCATCGTCCGGCTCGAGTTTGTTGTCCGGCTTTCCGGATCCGTGGCCAGCGGCGTTTGGGCAGCATCTGTGGCGGCGTGCGAGCGGTGGCGACCCGCTCACACCGACAGATCAAGGTTAAGCTACTGGTACTGTTGTTTTTCGAGAAAAAAAAAATGGTTTCGGGTGTGGGCCAAGAAGGGGAGGTTTAAGAACGGAAAAGAAAAAGGTGAGGGGATGGCTGCCGGCCGGTGAAAGCACCGGCGGTCTCAAGGAAAAGTATATATGAGTTTTGCTTTTGGGAGAGAAAAAAGGGGGAAGCAGAGCGTCAATTTCACCACTCTAATTTGGACACTTAATCTGAGCAGATGTATAAACAAAACATTTTATCATTTAATATTTAATATTTTATGAATATGTTGTATCACATAATTTTTATATACCGTTAAATGTGGTTTTTTTTTTGGTACAACATTACTTCAATATTCAATCACCGTAAAACCATAATACAAGTAGTTTTAATTATAAAACCACCACAACACTGCTACAAAACTACATAATTTTAATTAAAAATATAGCAATAAATATTAAAAATTCCGTCGAATTGTGCTATTCAATATATACATATTCAAAGATGAATTCATATCTTTCTCATAATATTAAAAATACTTTGATTCATCGTGAATATTTTTTTGTCCACAGTCAGTTTGTTGTTTTTTTTTCTATGATGATCGGATTGAATTCCGCCCGAGCGGTAGCCTAATCAATATAACTAGTTGAACTGTTTGGTCCATTCATCTACCAGGTGTTTTAATTTAATAATATTTATCCCTCTTTATAATTTTTTGCAATAAAAATATTTGGGTTACATAGACTCGTATTTTTAAGCCCAAAAGCGCAATTCAACAAAAATGAATTGCCCCAACATCAGTTTGATCATGATACCAATCTAATGTGGCCCAATCTAATGTAACCCGCAAGATAATATCTACTATAAACAAATTTATGAAGAAAGGTTTTAGTGTTTATTATCTGACTCTTACACCACCACACAAACTATCTTATCCATTATACTTTTCCAAGGTATATTCTTAAATTTAATCTTTTCGCTATCTTCTGTTATCTAATTCATCTATATGATTGGATCTGGATTTAATTTGTTGAATCTAGGTTTAATATTCATGAATCAAATTGTTTGCTTTTGATTTGACTTTGGCCGTTACTTTACCGCTTGGTGATTGTTGATCCAACATTAAGTGACTTGATTTTAATTTGATGGAATTGTTCTCTTTTAATGGTGTTGTTTTGGAATCATTCTTATCCTTATGGTGAATTATTTGTTATGATTATCAGATATGGCCAACTGGTTCTTGTTGAAGAGGACTAGGGCTAGAACTGCCCGGGGCCATGTGATTGATGATGATATGAACCGGGGTTTTGTCTCTCATAGATTTGGCGGCGTGGGCAATGAAATTGTTGGCAGAGTGGGCAATGGCAATGAACATATTGTGACTGATGATGCTATGAACAAGGTTGATGTCCCTCTTGGAGGTGGCGGCGTGAGCAATGAAATTGTTGAAAGAGGGGGCAATGAAGTTGTTGGAGGAAGGGGCAACGGCAGTGAAAATGTTGTTTTGAACCAGATTGATGTCCCTCATGGAGGTGTCGCTGTGGGCAATGAAGTTGTTGGCAAAATGGTAAATGATAATGTTTCTTCTTCACCAGGGTCCTGCACCAAAAGGTGAGGTTATTATTAGAATCTATTGTTCTTTTTTGGTGGTATGCGTGAAGTTATTTGGTTCTTGACAATTCTTGTAAAAAACTTCTATTCTCTGAAGTTGGTAAAACTATTTGGTTCTTGACAATATGTGCCTGTAACCTCTATCTTTTTTAAAAAATTTAAATTCTTGACTATCTAAAGATAGATAGCAGGCTAAATTAGCTAAAGTTATCCTAGGAAAGGAAACATAATTTTATTTTGGTTAAGAAGAATTGAGCTCATATGTTTTTCAAGATTTCATCCACTATTATAACGTGGTCAACTAGAAATAATACTAATCTTTTAATAATCAAAGTATTTAATCAAATTAATTTAAATAGTTGTACATTTTACATATATTTGTTGCTCTAATGTGCCCTTGTGTGACAAGCGACATAAATACTTTAATTGCAGTTACATAAACAAAATAAGCAGCAACTAGTGTTTACATATTTGCGACAACAGATTGCACCACCCACAAAAATTTAGTTTTTGATTCATTGATTAGATCCACCAGGATTCGATTGTCAAAAATAACATCCAGTTTCCGCCCTTGTTGTCTTAGGCAATGTTTAAGTTAAAATAGGCCATTCAATGATCCCATCAACTCTGGATGCAGTGGGGTTAGGCCCTTAACACAACTTTTCCTATTTCCATTATCAGTCATTAGTCTCCATGCCTTTTACATTTCCATATTGTGATTCCAACACTTTTTTTTTTGTTTTTGGAATGCACCATCCAAGCTTATCAATCATCATGCTTCTCGAATAATATTTTGCTCACTATTAGTTAAGGATGTTTGATTCTGAAGTTGCAAGCCCTCTATGTCCATAGCCACCATTTTGCTCCATCAAGTATACCTCTTGCTCCGCCAAATTGACAAATGTATGTGGTTCTATATATGTATGTTCAAACACCTTACTTGATAGGGTATGGGCCAAATATGACCATACCAGTCCACGACCCTATACATGTTCTCGGCCCACGAATAGTACAAGAGCATGTGGTCCCTCACATAAACATATTATAAAGGACGATGAACCACGTGAGGTGCACATGCGAGTACACAGAACAACCCATGGAATAGCATACATAGGAGAGTGCCTTCTACAGGTATAATGGTCGGCAACTTCCTACCTCTTTACGCAAATTCTCTCTATCTATCACTCACATTTCTCTCTCTAGAAACACCATATGACTTGGGCGTCAAAGCGGGTACCAGCGAGAACCCACCCGCCTGAGCTCACCCTGTTTACTTGTGCGGGTGCTCGCTAGTGCAGATATACCCACCGGAAAAGCGAAACGTATCATTGGCGCAGTCTGTCGTGGTTAAAAGCCACTATTCATAAACTATAATAAAAAATAAGTTGGAGAGAAATGTCACTGAATGAAATGCGTAATAAACTAAAATAAGTAAATCTTATAAAAAATTACATCAATTTAGTTTAATATTGTTATATTCAGATTAGTGTAGTTGGTTATCTCATCACTTTTCAACTCCTTTAAACACTTACCCTCTCTCCCAACTAAATCTACCATTTAACTATTAATTTAGTCAAATTTGCTTAACTTTATAATACCTCAAAATTGAATTGATAAATAACATATAAAATTGTTGTATGTGATTTTATTACATATGTAATATCATATTTATCCAAAATCAAATCTTCATAACTTTTGTTTACACCAAATATTAATGATCAAATATTTTGTGAATCATGATCAGCTGATAAAATTCAAAGTGTGCAAATTTAGTTGGGATGAAGGGAGTAACATAATTCAACCCTTTTCAACACAAAAACAACAATTTTCAAATCAAAACAACATCACCAAACACAATCAGTATCACATCACAATACGGATCAATGCTCGGTTCAAAACCATTTTAACTCAACAAACAACATAAGTAGGAGGGACTACCATTTTTAGCATCATTCTTTCCCCTACCCTTCATCAAAGCCATGTCCAATTCAACTTAATCCAAGCAGTTTTAACATCTCTCAAACATTTTAAGTAGCTCAAGCAGTCTTAGCAATTTTAGCAGCTGACTTCATCCGACTTGTATTTTTTTTAAAAAGAAGTATAATATTTTGAAATTTAGGTATTAAAAAGGTTATTTTAACTGTTGTCTAATTACATTTAAACCACGTACAGATATTCATCCATAAATAATACAATAATCCAAGCCGTTCCAAACAGTTCAATCAACTCCAATCAGGTCAAGCAGTTTCAAGCAGATCAAGCAGTTCTAGCAGATAGCAGCCGGTTCAAGAAGCTCAACTGGACAAGGTCTAAAATTAGAACTTCAAAATTTGAATTCAGGTCTCAAATTTGTAGTTACGGTTCTTATTTCATCGGTGACATTCTAACATGAACCCGTTAGTCCAAGGAAAAAGAAGAAAGATTCGTTAATCTGTGCTCGAGGACAGGAACTACACAATACTGATATGGTGATGGAACTGTGAATCGTTGCCCTACACAAATTACTTTGAATTCCAGTATTATTGCAATTATATTTTAAAAGAAAAGTATTATTGCAAATCTGCAATGTACAGTGTACTAGGTGCAGCGCACGAGGGGCGAAGGAGGTCAGAAATGGGAAAGCCAATGGACCTTTGCTGTATTCATGGACAGAATATTTTGGACAACCAACAAAAGAGAACACTTTTAATAAGTGAACTTTTGTGAATTTTCCAATCATTTGTAATTCATATTTTTGTATGATATTCAATATAACAAGAATATGCATGCATTTTTTTGCAAAAAAGTTAGATTATAACTCATGTGATACACATCCACACTTATTGCAAGTACAATTTAATTTTACACTTTTAAAATATAAATATACCCACAAATTTCTTTAGTTGCGTATATTAGTGATCAATATGACTTTGATATTTAAATACCATATGTTGAGATGAATTTAGTGATATTACATATGATAATATTGATATTTATATATCTATACGGAAAACGTTTGATAATGAATATTGTTATTAAAAGGTAAATTATGCATGTGAAAAGATGGAAAATGTGCATCTTAACGTGAAAATAGAAACTATTACTAGTGTGCTTGTATAATCCTCACATAGCAACAATTATTTCCCCCTCTCCGGCATTCTATGTTTGGAGTCGGTATGACTCCAACGATACAAAGAATTAATGAAATATGCAATAAATATTAAGAATTGGAAAATTTTTAACTTCTTTAACTTATTAATCTGCTATATAGTAGCCTAATTATTAAGTTATAGAAATTTATAGTTACTGTCGATGTCAGTGTTATTCAATTATATTTTAAAAATTTTCTAGATCCGTCACTGCTATCCAGAACGAGAGCATGTGATCTCCTCCGTTTGTGCAATCTCTTGTTTCTAAATCCAAAATTTGCAAAAATCCGGAGCTTACATGAATGTTGGAGCGTGTACCCTAAGTGGAGGCACATAGGAATATCGTAGGATAGGATCTCATCGAAAGTCACATGTGTATGTAGCGTACAAACCTTTACAATTCGGTCCTAAATCCTAAAAACAATGGTCCTAATTAAATCCTAATGGATCCAAATGCTTAATTCATTTAGTGTATATATAATGTATATTCTGTGAATGGGCTTAGAAAATTTCACCCACAAACATCAATTAGGTACTCCGTAAAGCTATCTAGCTATGGTCGGAATCTTTTTTAGTTTTGTCCTTTTGCACCAAACGGATCGGAAATTAAAGGTGGAATAAAACCCGGAAGACCCAATGAATAATCATAGGTAGACATGACTAATATTATGGCATGTCGACAGGGGTGAAATCGTTTTCTGCAAAAACTGTATTTTGTTTTGTTGATAAATAATTTGATTATTATGTTTTGTTGTGTTGATCAGTGTTATGTTCATTAATTTTAAGTGTTTATATAAGTTTATAGTTAGTGTGAAATGAGTTGTTTGATGAGATAAATCATGAACTCAACTATACTGAATTACATTAATACTATTTACAAAAGTTTACTCAATTTTAGTATCTATTCATGTTCAATTTAATTAATTAGATAATCTCATTTAATCATGTTTAATTTAATCAATTAATGTAAATTCTCTAGAAAGTTCGACTTTTCTAAGTGTTATGGAACTACCATTATATATTTAAGGTCAAGTAATACTATTTTGTGTTAAAACATTGATAGTATCAAAGTGAACATATAGTAAAACATGTTTTAATGCAAAAATTCATGAATTTAAATTAAAATATTAATAAAATTCAAATAACAAATTTTACAGTTCAAATTAAAAGGTACACTGTATAAGTTAAAACGTATAAACACTCTTATGGAAAGTCTGGAAAGTTGGACTTTCATGAGACTTTCTCATCAATTAAATACACGATGGTTATCGTACTATATATAGAAATACCGTTTTTTCGTTTAATATTTTTTTTTTCTTTTCCTAGAATTTCCTTGATTTCTAGTTTTTAACATTTTAAATTCATGAGGGGTGGTTATCAACTTTTGAATTATGATGACAAGTCAATTTTCAAGCAAAAAAAGAACTGAAACAAATTTGAAACAAAAGCCAATTTTGAAACTGTAGAAGAAAAAGACACTGTGATATGGAAGGCACATGGTTTCTCAGAATGATCAAGAAGATTCGAATTCGGATGCATGCCTAGCTAATAATTATACACAACCAATCTAACTAGCAATAACTTCCAATTACAAAATCATATAAATTGATCCGTTAATCGTGGCAACAGATGAATCATTCTGTTCTTCTCCGTAAGTTAGGAACAAAATTTTTTTTATCCGAGATAACCGTTGCGGAAAGCCTGTCCAAGAAGGAGTTTATTAAGAAAGGGAAGAAATTGTGTGCTGATGAGATTCTCTTTCAAGAAGAGAGTTCTACGGTGGTCAACAAGAAAGCAAAGATTCTTGAGAAATCCGCTGAAGTTGATACTGCTTTTATTTCGATTATCAACTTTACTCAGGCAGAGACTGGTATAGAGTCTTAAACCTGTCAAAATCAATGAGTATTTTAAGTTAAAACTTGTTGGGGAGGGCTGAGGGAACCCTAATAAGTTCAGGAATTACGTAATGTTTTGCTCATGAACTCCCCTCTTATTTTATTTTAATGTGAGACCAAGTGTTCATCTGTTGTCATTGATAGTTTGAAAATTCAGTTCAATATGTTTGGTGTGTGCGTTAATGCTTAGGGCCATTCAGGTGGTCTAGCATTATTGTAAAACAATAATATTTCAGTTAATGTGAAATCTTTTTCTGGTTACTATATCAATGTGTATGCTTCCATTTTTGGGAAAGATTTGTGTATTACGGGTTTCTATTGTGAATCTAATGTGGCAAAAAGGAGACATGTTTTGATTAATTTCAGAAGCCTGGGACATAGTCATGATCATAGTCTTCCATGGCTTTGTTTAGGGGATTTTAATGAAGTTTTAACACAGGATGAGTTTGCGGGAGCTAGACCAAGGGTTGAATGGTAGATACAATGCTTTAGAGAAGTTCTAGACCATCTTGTTTGTTTGATTTAACTACGAAGGTCCCGGTTCACATGGTGTCGGATTTTTAATGATGGAAGGTCTCATCGGGGAAGGTTGGACCGTGCTGTATGTAACCAGAAGTTCCTTGCTGGTTTTCATTGGTCTTCTTATACATCCATTCCGATGCCTAGTTCAGACCATTCTTGTCTTCATGTTGTGTAGCGCAAAAGGGATCCTATTTCGAACAAACATAGAAGAAGAAAGAGACGGTTTCGATTCGAAGATTTCTGATAAAGGTTGAGGATTGTGATCGTATGGTGAGGGATTCCTGGTCCACACTTGATATTCCATTGCTGACGAAGATTGAACAATGTTCTCTCGGTTTGATGGCTTGGAGTCGTAACAAGTTTCTCTTGGTTTCATAATGGATTTCTCAGCTCCATAAGCTTATACATGATAAAGAACATGGGGACATCTCAGCAGAGACGGTGGCCGAGCTATTGGAACTTCGAGAAGAGTATGAGTTCTTACGGGAGGCTGAAGGGATTAAGTGGAGGCAACGTGCGAAGCAACACTGGTATAAGGAAGGTGACAAAAATACCATATTTTTTCATCGCTTTGCTTCTAAGAGTAGAGTTGTGAATCGGATTGAGGGGCTTAAGGATAACAATCAGGCTCTTCAGACTGAATCAGACAGGGTTGGGAGTATTATTGTGGATTATTTTGGCAGCTTGCTCTTCCCCTCATCCGAATATGAAGCAAATGGAGAAAGTACTGAGTCGTATGCCGAAAGGTCACAGAGGCTATGGGTGCAGATTTAATTAAGCCTTACACAGGCGAGGAAGTCTCAAAAATTGTGCGTCAAATGCATCCTTTGAAGTCACCTGGCCCGGATGGTATGAGTCCTATCTTTTACCAAAAATTTGGCATATAGTTTGTGATGATATTACAAGTTTGTGCTGGATTTTTTGAATCATTGTGTGTTTAACCCTTCTGCGAATTACACCCATCTTGTCCTCCTTCTAGAAGTGGATAAGCTTGAGCTTATTACACAATTCAGACCGACCAGTCTCTGCATGTGATTTTTCAGATTGCCTCGAAAGTGGTTGCTAATAAAATGCGCTATATTATTCCGAATATTATATCAGAATTTCAGTCTACTTTTATCCCGGGAAGACTAATTACTGGTAATTTTCTAGTAACTCATGCGATCCATCATACCATGCACATGAGGAGGATCAAGTCTAAAGATCATACGAGTATCAAACTTGATATGAGTAAGGTTTTTGACAGGGTTGAATGGATCTTTATACTGAAAACCTTAAATGCTCTAGGGTTTCCTGCTCCTTTTATTGATCTCATAAAGCTTTATCTCTCTAGTGCTCATTTCACTTTCAATATTAATGGAATGGGTAATTATCAGCCAACCCGTGGTATTCGACAAGGTGATCCTTTATCTATATTATATGCTCAGAGGTATTTTCGATGTTGTTGTCCGATCTGTCAATTGCTGGGAGTTTACATGGTATTGGGGCATCATCGAGATGTCCAAGATCGACTCATCTTTTCTTTGTAGATGATACTTTACTGTTTGGGGAAGATTCTTAGGAAGAGATCACTAAAATTAAATGGACACTTTCTTTATTTGAAGAGATTTCTAGACAACGTGTGAATTTGGAGAAATCACGGATTATTTTTAGTTCTAATACACCACTCTTCTCGAGGCCGTCAATCTGTGCTACTTTGGATTCTACAGACGTTCAGTCTCATGACAAATATTTGGGCTTACCGCCAATTGCCGGCAGGAGGAAAACTGAAGTTTTAATTTCATTAAAGACAAGATCAGGAGGAAGATAGATGGTTTGACAGAACGGAATCTATCTAAGACTTAAAATCCATGTTACAAGTAATTCCAAGCTATGCCATGGGATGCTTTAGACTTCCGGATAGTCTAATTTCGAAAATATAGAGCCTACTTAGAAACTTCTGCTGGGGAAATGAAGCATCGGATCAGAAACTTCATTGGGGCTTCTTTGCAAAAAAATGTGTAGATCTAAATCTGTTGGTGGGATTGACTTCTGTGATTCAAAAGTTTTTAATGTGGCTTTATTGGGCAAGCAAGCTTGGAGGCTTTTGGCACAACTTTAGTCTCTCTTATCATGGGTATACAAGGCAAACTACTTTCAGAATAGTGATTTGTTTAGCTAGTCTTGATCCCAATCAGGGCCGGCCCTAAGTTTTCGGGGGACCGAGCCGAATATTTTTTTATAAAACCCTGATAGAGAATCCGGTGAAATTTGATTTGTCTATATAACGGTGAAAATAGATCACAAAAGAATTTAATACGTAAGGGATAAAGAAATTGAGATTAAATAAAATGATGGAACTTTTTTAAAAAAATTGGGCCATTATTTTGGCCCATTAAAAAAATATAGGGGTTTAAAGAACAATTTTTAACAAAAGATATACTAAATATGAATTTTTTTAAATATCGGGGACCTTATTTTAGCCCACTTAGAAAATATAGGGGTTTAAAGATAATTTTTTTAAAGATGATATACTAAATATGATTTGTTTTTTTAAAAAAAGTGGGGCCCTATTTAAACCTATTTTTTGGGGTCTGAACCGCAGAACTCACTTGTATCACCTATTGGGCCGGACTCGACCCCAATTCATCAAATGCTTGGTGTAGTATCTATGAAGGTATAGAACTGTTGGGTCTTGGATGTAGGAAGGTTATCACCATTTGGGAATATACAAGTATTTGCTCCTTAGTTGCCACATTTTGAAGATTTTTATGTGCGAAATTATTCTTCTTTGCCCTCGAATTTATCCAAAGTTTCCAACCTTTTGATCATGATACCTCTTGGTGGAATGTCCTCCGCCTTCATGCAATTTTACTGAAACCGATGCTCAAGCTATAAAGAAAATTCCTTTAACTAGATTGCATGGTTCGGGTGTAGACCGATGGTGCTGGCATTATGCCAAGTCTGGTGTGTACTCTGTGAAGGTAGCTTATCATTTAGCTATCGAACACTCTGCCTCTCCAATGCGCCATAACGTTGCTGATACAAGGGTTTTAGAGAGCCAAGAATATTGGAAGAGGCTTTGGTCTTTCTGGGTACCTAACTGGTTTCGACTGATTCTCTCCCAACATCGGAAAATTTGAGAAGGCGTACCTTGACTATTTGTTCGGGCTGTCCCTTATGTACCTCAGCTAACGATATCACATATAATATATTCTATGATTGTGAATTTGCCAGGAGGGGTTTGGACGGCTACTGGGCTACTACAGATAATTCAAAACAGGGGAGTATTTCTCGGGGTGAAACTTCGCTTCAGAAATATTATTAAACAAAACAATGTCTTAGTGGTTGAACTCTTCCTAATGACATACGACTCGATTTGGTTTCAACGCAACCAAGCTATATACCAAGGAACTCATAGGCGTGCGAAGGAGGTTGCGGCGGCAGCGGTGAATAACCTGCACTCTTATTAGTTAACTCAGACCAGGACATACAAGAATTTACCAGCTCTTGGTATATACAACAGCCACCAGATCGCATTCCTCGAGTACACTTTGATGCTGGGATCACGCAGGATGCAACTTTAGTAGGCATGGTAACTTGGAGCACGAATGGGGAATTTCTAAAGTTGTTTCAAGGCGCCACCTTAACGTTCATGACCCGGCCCTTGCTGAAACTCTAGCACTTGAGAAAGAAATTTTATTGGCAAATGAACTCGATTTGAGTAATGTGAGCATTTTTGGTGATGCACGTATGGTTCTAAATATGATTAACAACGTACTGCTCCTTTTTTGGATTGCCATGAACCAATTCGTCGAATTCATGATTTAGTTATTACTTCTCCTCTTTCGGGTTTGTTTTGGGTCCCCAGAAATCAAAATTATGTTGCGCATGCTTTTGCTACTTTTTCTAAGTCGAGTGTTTTGGCATTTAATTCCTGAACATCTCCTCCTAACTTTATGTCATACGATTCTGATCGTTTTCCAAATTTCCGAAAAGTAATATCATCCGTTCATTCAAAAAGGAACAAAATCCTTTTTTGGTTGAACGTGATTTTGTAAGCTATTTATTATTTTGTTTGACATTTTGTAAATTAAGAATAAAAATCTTGTTTGATTGTATTAGATTTTCTTTTGTGTAGTTGAATATGGAAAATCAAATAAAATTAAATTCTTCAAGAATCAGGCCAAACGAATCAAAAATTTCCAAACTTGAACTTGGAAAGTCTATTTCCTGCAAAATCAGGACAAACTAAACACAAATTTGAGTCCAAACCAAACACGGTGAGGAGATTGAGGCTATTTTTATAGATTAAATTGATTTTTATGACCCCAATAAATGTCAAAATAGTAACTTTTTAGCCTAACATATAAATTGCAGTATTTATATGTCCCAAAAACTAAATTTTGATCAATTTATAATCTCGGAACCAATGTTCAATGTTTTGTAAGGACATTTTTGTAATTTAATTTTTATTTTAATTGTTTATTTTTCAAAATTATATTTAAAAACTTTTAAAACATAAATAATTTAAAAAAAAAAACCAAAAATATATCTAGAGTTATAGTCCATCATTTCAAACTGTAGAAGAAGAAGACACCGTTTCATTCAATGACATTTCTCTCCAACTTAATTTTGATTATCTAAGCTTAGTAAATCGGAACTGAGTTGAAATAAACTAAAATAAAAGTTAATGTATCAAAAACATAGTAGTATGGCTAAATTTGAATTTAACCAACACTGAATTGAAGTAATTAGTTTGATTTTTTTAAAAAGAAAGAAGTTGGAGAAAATGGGCCAAAGAAACAAAACATATATTTCAACCTTGTTTCAACTATAATTAAAATAAATTCAAATACTCTCCCTATAATGAAAAATTAAATGTCAATTTTTTTTGTTACAGTAACAATATATGTTTAAATGATTAAATTAAAATATAAATGAGTGAACTTTAAAAGACATTCATCTAATTCAGTGTATATAGTTGGAATTAAATTAGTATAATTGTGTTTCTTTCATCACTTTTTAACTCATTTTATTAATTTTCAACTCAATAGTTTAAATCACTAGATTAGCACGTTTTATTTCAATACATCACATCATGGAATATCACCCATCAGCAGAGTACAACACCATATTGCACTCAATAACGTAGCACAACAAAGTTGAGCAAATAATTCCCGCTTAACTAGGCGTGTCTTTTATAATTAAAAGTTGTATAACCAAAATGTTCAAATTAGCTATTTTTAGCATTTTCTTTTAATCATATTAGTTAATTTACATAGTTCATGAGTAATGGCTAGTTTAGTACACATGGTAAAGTGTTCGAACATGCATATATAGAACCACATACAATTGTCAATTTGGCTCAGCGAGAGGTGGAATTGATGGAGGAAAAAATGATGGCTATGAAAATAGAGGACATGCAACTTCATAATCAAACACCCTTGTCTAATGGTGAATAATATCTTATTCCAAAAGCATGATGGTTGGTAATCTTGGATGGTGCATTCCAAAAACAAAAAAGAAAATCTTAGAGCCGCAACATGGACATGTAAAAGGTGTGCATACCAAGGAATAATGATGAAATGTGAAATGATGTGTTTAAGGCCTAATCCCACTGCATGCTGAGTTGATGGGATCATTGAATGATCTGTTTTAACTTTAATCTTGCCTAGGACAGTAAGGGCAAAAATAGGTTGATATTTTTGACAATCAAGGATCTAATCAATGACCCAAAACTAAGCTTTTGTGGGTGGTGCAATCTATAGTCACAGATATCTAAACACTAGTTGCTACTTATTTTTTTAATATAATTGTAATGAAAGTATTTATATCACTTGTCGCACAAGAGCACACTAGAGCCATAAATATATGTAAATTGTGTAGCTCTTTAAATCAATTTAATTAAATAATTTGATTGTTAAAGAATTAGTACTATTTGTGGTGGACCACGTTATCATAGTGGATGAATTCATAAAAAACATATGAGCTCAATATTCTTTAACCAAATACGTATCCATTCCTAGGCTAAGTTTAGCTAATTTAGACCTCTATCTATATTTAGATAGTCAATGATTTACTTTTTTTTTAAAGATAGAGTTTCCTGACACAAATTGTCAAGAACCAAGTAACTTTACCAGCTTTAGAGAATAGATATTTTTTACATGAATTGTCAAGAACCAAATAACTTCAGGCGTACCGCCAAGAAAGAACAATAGATTCTAATAATTGCCACTTCTTTGTCCAGGACCCTGGTGTTGGAGGAGCATTCTCGTTAACATTTGCCACTCTGCCAACAACTTCATTGCTCATGCTAACACCTTCACGAGGGACATCAGCCTGGTTCATAGCAACATTTTCACTGTCATTGCTTACTCCGCCAACAACTTCACTGCACCTTCCGCCCATAATTCATTGCCCCTCCACCACCTCCACGAGGGACATCAACCTTGTTCATACCATCATTAATCACAATTTTTTCATTGCCATTACCCACTATGCCAGCAGTTTCATTGCCCACGCCGCCAACTACATTTCTCACACCGCCAAATCTATGAGGGACAGAAACCCGATTCATATCATCATTGTTACAGTCGCGATGTGCGTCCTGCTGATCCGTCGCGATGGTACGATGAGGTGAACCTGCTAAGAATCAAGGAACTCTCAATCAGGGCGGGGCTGCTAATTGCCGTTCCCGCTCCGATGCTAAAGTCAGTAGACTGTTCGGAGAGTTGGGATGTGTTTGAATAGTGTTTTGTTAACTTACCTCTCTCTAGTATGATAGAGAGATATATATAGTACTGGAAAGCTGACCTGGTCACGTCAGATTCTCCTGCCAGGTTTGATAAAGCTGCCTTCTGCTGTCGGGTCTGGCCCGATCGTCATGCAGGATGCGGGGTTGGGATGAACCATACGGGATGGTGAGATGCGCGACCCTAACAAGTCCCCCAAGTCCGAGCTCGAAACGACGGTTCGAGCGCGAGGCTGTAACTGGGTTTCTGGAATCCGTGTGACAGTGGGCCTTCTGACTTAACTGCATGTCTGCCACGTGTCGTCACTTTTTCTCGGGGATGCGTATGGATTTATCCTTTGTAACTGTGCAACTTTTGGCAACCGCCATTATTGCTTTAAATGCTCGCATAACTCCCCCCTTTTCCATTCAAATTTGAAACTGTTCTTCATTTCTGCCTTCTTTCTCCTGTTCGAATTCATTGCATTCAACTTCAGATATTCTGCACTCACTCGTTTACTTGTCTCGTTTTCTTTCTGCCTCTGTCGTGTTCTGCCGGTTTTGACCATGGCGGATATCCCTATTTCCGGCGCGTTCTGCCAGATTACCGACGATGAAGCAGCCGAGTTTATCCAGATCTGTCGGGACACTGAGGGCCTTCTGATCGCTGATTTGGCGAAGTCGATTGTCCGACCCAAGCCTAGTGACACCATCAACGCTGCTCCGGCGGGCAAAGTTCCCGTTTATTACGAGCATCTGGCCCGCTGCAGCGTCAGGTTCCCTCTTACTCCCTTTTGTCAATCCGTTCTGTGTTATTTTGACATGACTTTGGGCTCGATGACGCCGAAAACTGTGCGTAACATAATTGGCTTCGAGACCTTGTGTGGCGCTCGAGGGGTTGTCCCCTCCGTTACCCTGTTCAGAGTGTTCTTCTACACCGGTGGTGGCGACAACGAGGACGGTTAGGGCCATATCAAGATTCGCCCCAAAGCTGACCTGCATATCTTGACCGGCATGCCTAAGACGAAATACTGGAAGGTGAAATTCATGTTCGTCGATGAAGATGTAGTGTATGGCCCTGTCGCCTCTCGCCCAAAACAAGCTGTAGGTGATCCTGACACACGCGGCCGCGCTCCAGATGGCGTGTCCCAGAACCGCTTGTCTGCCTCCATCAGGGCTCTGAAAGAGAAATCGGAGAGATGGGATATTTTGAAACTGGATGAGAGGTTGCGGGATTCTGGCCTGCCTCACCGTCGCGTGCTCCCGGCCATCCAGGATGAAGCTATTGTCGTCCCAGATGGCGGTAACGCCGTCCAGGATGAGGACAAAACGTCCCTCAAGGTGTCGAAAACTTCAGCCCCTCCTGCTCTGATCGCGAAGATTGGTCAAACCGACAAAGATATGTAGCTGGGCTTGATCCTCTCTCTTCATCTTTCGTACACATTATCATGACCTTTTATTTTTGCATCAAATGTACTCGTCTCATGACGTGTGTTTACTGCAGATATGAGTCGCCGCCGTCCAACCATTGATGTGACCAAGTTCAACCGCCCCTCTCAACGCAGGAGGTTGGATGACAGCACCGGCCCAAACCAGTCCACCCAGTCGCATGGCCAGTCTTTCCAGACTGGCCAGGATGGCAATGCTGATGGTTCCTCGCTCCCGTATCAGGATACGGGGTCGTCAAGGGGGTTGCTGAATCCTGACCAGCTATTCTAGATGGGGGTCGGCGGAAGTGAGAATGCCTTGGCCCGACCCCAAGTGTCTGAGAAGCCGAAAAGTGGAGCTGACCCGACTGGTCCACAGCATGGTGGGAGGGCCCCTCCGCACGCTGGTGGTTTTCAGACTGACAAAGGTAAAACCAACTCCTCCACCGTCTTCCTCAACTCGCCTGCCGGTCGTCTGGAGTATCTCAAGGAGGTGATGCTCCTTGATCATTTCAGGGCTTGGGTGAAGAATCCGGCACTGAATCTTCATGGGGTCAGAACTGCCACGGACAATCTGATCTCGTCCGTTTTTTATGTAAGTCTCATCTGGTTGTTGCTCTTTTATGCTCTATTTTCTCTTTCAACTTCGTCATCTTGACTGTTGTAATGTCAGGGTGCTTGCTCATCCCTCGCCGTCATCTCTGACTTCAGCACTTTGTGCTTGGCGCATGAGGCTGATCAGAAGGTGCATCACGCCACCCTCATCGAACTTGGGGATGTAAAGAGGCAGCTGGCCATCGCCGATGCCGAGATAACTAAACTTCAAGATGATGTCAAGGCCAAGGCGGATGCTGATGCCGAGTGGTCGCCTGATGACTGGATGGAATCCGAGCGGGCCCTGAAGAAACAGCTGGACGCTGTCAACGTCCAATTGGCGTCTGCCATTTCGGACGGCGAGGAGTTGAAGTCGGCCAAGGAGACCAGCGATGCTGCCCTGCTGGATGCCCAGAAGTCTGCCACCGAGCTACAGAAGCGCCTGGATGAGGCTGTTGAAAAGGCTGATCAAGTGAAGAAGATGTCTGACGAACTGGCTGCTCTACAAGCTCGCTATGCTGAGTCCGAGGGTCAGCTGAAGAAGGTGCTGGAGGATAAAACAAATCTTGCCATTGACTATCAGGCTGTGTTGACCTCCGGCATGCGTGAAGTGTTTGCCAAGGTGGCTCGATCCGAGCGTGCCGTTGCGCGCTCTTCTGCCTTCCTTCGACTGGCGTATGCGCTGGACAATGTGTATGAGGACTCTGCTGCCTATGCCACTGCTCTCTCCGAGCTCACAGATGCCTTCGTTGGCTATGGCTTCCCTGAATACTTCTCTACATTGACCGGTGAGATGACTCCAGCCGAGCTTGCTGCCTGGCAGCCAGATGTTGCAATTTCGCCTGTTCTCGTGGATGGTGAAGTTGTGGCAGATGAAGGGCTGGTGAAGGACTTGGAGGATGCAGGCAACAACGTTCAAGTCTCTGCCCAGAACCATTAGTTCTGCTCTCCTTTCCTCCTTTTCTGTTGGATTTCTCTCTAAACTATTTCCCTTATTGCTTCTCTGGATAATTTCCTTTTGGTTTGTAATAACCCATAAGGGACGCATTTGATTTCTTTGTTTTTGAATTCCTGTGAAACCTTTTGCATTTGCAGTATATGCTATTGCCTTAACGTTTTACCTATTTGTTGCTTGATGGAAACTTTTGCCTTTGCATTTGCATTAAAGGTTATTGCCTTAATGTTTGGTTCATGCCTTGTCATTTTGCTCACCTATGTTCATGGTGGCAACTCATCATCCTTCTTTGTGAAGAGGGATGGGTTGTCATGATGAACTATTAAGGTGACGTGACGAGTTAATTGTGCGTGACTTGACGCCATGCGCTAAGTTACTTGCCAACTTGGAGGTCGCTAAACCTTATCCAAGCCACCAAGGTATGTGGGCATCGCCCTATCCTTGGTTTTATTCTTCAAAGCCAAAACTGCTAAGCCATGGACTTTGTAATCGGTCCGTGCCCGACATGGGTTTTCATTAAAGAAAGATCCCACCTTTTCTCCAATCTGGTAGCTATCCGAATTTGGAGAGGATATGGTTTGCTCTATTTGCTCGTCCGCATCTGAACAAAAAACCACGCCTATGTTCAGTACTCGAGAAGGGCGGCTAAGCCTCAGTCTCGGTCTGGCGGTTACGATCATGATCGTGTCATCCGACTTGCCCATTGGTGTGGGTATGCATTTGACCGCATCTTTGCCTTTCCAGAAATATTTCCGGAACACTTGGCAAAGATGCGCCTCTGATGCTTCACAACCTAAGTGAGAGATGTGTCGAGTGTTCTAATGCCTTGTCCGGTTACCCGGAGCGATGGCCTGAACTGCCTCCCTTAATGTCCATTATCACAGATTCTGATCACGTCATTCGACTTTCGAAAAGAGGTATAAATGAACAAAGAAGAGATGATGTGTTCTTGAACTTGACACTTGGAATACATTGAAAGAGGAGAGTATAAAAGATACAATTTTGCGCGGGAGAACTAGATTTCCTCAAGATCGCATCCCTCATGAGGGCAAAAGTCGCGATCTGATCAGGAATCTGTTCTTCCAAAAGCATTTCCCCATTATATACAAACTAATTGGTACCTTTCTCGTGGGTCTGATGCCGCTCAATCGTAATAACGGCAGAGGTTCTCCATGTTCCACGTTCTTGGCACCGCTTCGCCTGACATGGTCTGCAGCCTGTATGCGCCGTTCCCCAGCACCTTTGCGACCACGTATGGCCCTTCCCACGTGACATCCAGCTTCCTTAAGCTTTCAACTCGACTGGCCTCATTCTTTCGAAGGGTCAATTCGCCTTGCTTAAGATTCCTTATGCGGACCCTGGCGTTGTAGCGCTGTTCCACATATGACTTGTAGGCCGCCTCCTTGATTGTAGCCTGCCCTCTGGCTCTCTCCAGGTCCCCCAGGCTTTCTCTCAAACACTGCTCATTGTCCTCTTCGGCATCCGGGATGGCGGATCGCGTTGATGGGATGATGAGCTCAGGTGGGATGATGGCCTCACTGCCGAAACAAAGAAAGTAAGGTGATTCACCTGTGGCAGTTCGCGGTGAATCACCGGGATGGTAGAGCCTTGATCACGATGAACTCCATGTCCACCTCTTTCCTGGTCGGCCTCTCTCCGACCCCGACCGGAAGTGTGATTGTTCCTTCTGGCCACACCGTTCTGTCCGCAAAATCCACCAACGGTGTGCTTGTTGGGACCAACTTGGCCTTGGTGTTGTCGTCCAGCTTCTCGAAGCAATGCCAATACATTATTTCTGCTGAGCTGCCGCCATCCACGTATGCTCGATGAACCATCTTATCCATGATCTGAACCGTGATGATGACCGCATCGCATCCGGCTGGGCGATCCGGGATGGGATCGTCAGCGCCGAATGTGATCAACTCGTCCCTGCCCAGCGTCCTGTTCGTTGGAGTGTGTTCTAAGGCTATCCTGCAACTAGCCTTTCTTTGTGAGTCCGAGCTCCCTCCGGCGTTTCCGCCTATGATAGTATATCATTGCTCGCCCGCCCCGCTGGTTCTCGTTCTGGTGATGACTCCTCCTCATACTTGGCTCTTTTTTCATCTGGTCGCTCAGCACGAGCCACCTCCTTTCCTTTGCCACGCGCCCTGTTGGCTCCTTGATCCTGACCGCCATTCCTGTTGGCATATGTCGCCTTGTTGTGGGCCTTGGCAGTGGCAGCGAATTGTTTCAATTGCCCTTTGCGCATGCATGACTCGATGGCCTTCTTCAAGTGGATGCAATCCTCTGTGTCGTGGCCATGGTCGTCATGGTATTCACAAAACTTGTTCAAGTTTCGCTTGTTGGGGGGCATCTTCATGGCACGCGGGGGTGGGATGACGTCGCGGTTTGCCAAGAACACTTCTCTGGGCGTCTTTGTCAACGGGGTGAAAACTCTTTCTTGAGCAACCCGAGGTCCTAGCCTGTCCTTCACCGATGACGTCTTCTCTGCTTTGACCGGTTGCTCATCCTGGATGAGCTTCTGCTTTGGCCAATAAGGTCGAGCCTCTTTCTGCATTGCCAACTTCTTCTTCTTGGCGTTCTCGTCGGCTCGGTGAAACATCTCCACCACCATATGCAACTCATCCAACGTGTATACCGCTCGAAGGGTGAGTTCTGAATCCAGAGCCTCGTGATCCAGCCCTTGCATGAATATTTCGATCAACCACCGCGGCTCGCCACGGTGCACAATCCTGTTGCTTTCCTCGATGAAGCGCTCATAATACTCCATCAAGCTCTGGCCGGATGACGCCCTGTGGCGTATCTTCATCAGGTCCTGCATCGTGTTGGTGAACTTCCTTTTCTGCATGAACCTGGTGAGGAAAAGTTCCTCGAGCTGCGCGAAACTGGATATGCTCCCATTGTCCAGGTTGGCGAACCACACCCTTGCTGCCTCCTTGAGTGTGGTGGCGAATACTTTGCACCACACGGGCTCGGGCGTGGCGTACGTTGACATGTTAGTTGTAAACGTATGCAGATGATCTGCTGGATCCGACAAACCATCATACGTACCTAGATTTTGTGGGATCCGAAGGCGGGGGTTGGCGACAAACTCCGTGACTGCCTCTGAAAAAGGGCTTCCTCATTTTTGGCAATCTGGGGCCTCATAAAACACCGACAACCTCTACTTCGCCGGCACTCTTGACTTGACACTGGGCTTGTGAACATACGTCATGGCCCATTCCCCAGGCTGGGGTCTCGGGTTGGCCTCTTTCTCGCCTGGATCTTCCCATTCCTCGTCTGAATCCTCCAGGATCTCATTCCCGTCATCATCCAGCTCAGTGAGGATAGGAGCATTTCGCTTGCCTCGTGTAGGCTCGGCAAAAAGCTTAGTCGGCGTGACCATTTTTGCCAAACCTTCGAGACGCCGCGTCTTCGGCGGCGTGCCTCGCAGCTCCTGCAGCTCCTTGTTGATGGTAGCCTGTGACTCCAGGATCTGGCGGAGCACGTCACCGTCCTCCGTAGTGAAAGATGGCGACGCGCCTGGGTGCCGAGCCTGCTCCGGCGTCGTCGAGATCGGCGTAGCTGCTGGGTTTGAAGGGGTGAATGGGATTCCAGCCCCCTCGTCGCCCAGATCTGTAACCACTACCTCTGGATGAGGGATGCCGTGGATTTGTCCTTCGCTGCTCATTTGCAGTGCGTAGGCTGTGAAGATAATCGGTTATATCCCCACAGACGGCGCCAATGTTACAGTCGCGATGTGCGTCCTGCTGATCCGTCGCGATGGTACGATGAGGTGAACCTGCTAAGAATCAAAGAACTCTCAATCAGGGCGGGGCGGCTAATTGCCGTTCCCGCTCCGATGCTAAAGTCAGTAAACTAATCGGTTAGCTCCGCTCCGGCTAATGCTAAAGTCGGAGAGTTGGGATCTGTTTGAATAGTGTTTTGTTAACTTACCTCTCTCTAGTATGATAGAGAGATATATATAGTACTGGAAAGCTGACCTGGTCTCATCAGACCACGCCTTTAGATGGTCTGGGAAGATTCTTCTGCCAGGTTTGATAAAACTGCCATCTGCTGTAGGGTCTGGCCCGATCGTCATGCAGGATGCGGAGTCGGGATGAACCATACGGGATGGTGAGATGCCCGACCCTAACAATCATCAATCACATGGCCCCGGGCAGTCCTAGCCCTAGTCCTCTTCAACAAGAACCATCTAGCCATATATAGTAATCATAACAAGCAATTCACTATAAGGATAAGAATGATTAAAAAATAACACTATAAAAAAAGAACAATTCCATCAAAGTAAAACCAATCAAGCGGTAAAGTAACGACCAAAGACAAATCAAAGCAAACAATGTGATTCATGAATATTAAACATAGATTTAACAAGTTAAAGTAATCATAACAAGCAATTCACCATAAGGATTAGAATGATTAAAAAAATAACACCATTAAAAGAGAATAATTCCATCGAAGTAAAACCAAGTCACTTAATTTTGAATCAACAATCAATCAATCCGTAAAGTAACGACCAAAGACAAATCAAAAGCAAACACCATTGAATCCAAATTGAACAAATTAAACCCAGATTCTAGCATATAGATGAATTAAATAACAAAATATAGTGAAACAAAATTAAATTTAAGAAAATACCTTGAAAGAGTAAAATGGATAAGGTAGTTGGTGCGGCGGTAAGAGTGAGAGAATGAACACTAAAACTCTACTTGATAGATTTATTTATGGTAGATATTATCTGATGGGCTGCAATTTTTGACAATCATTTTTTTGACAACAAATGGGCTACATTAGATTGGCTACATTATATTGGTATCATGATGAGACAAGGGATGATCATGGGGCAGACCTTGGTCTAATTTACCTAGATCCGAACCCGACCCTTAAATAAAGACATGATTTAGATTTGACCCACATTTACAGGGACTAAAATTTTAAGATCCGTATCTATATCCACGGAGTTTAAGGTCTTAAACAGATGTATTTTTTAATCTATGAATTCATTAATTTGATGTTAGAGGTTTCAAGACGTATACGAATAACCTTAAATATATCTATGTTTTTTACAATAAACGTAAATGTTTTAATACATAGTGAATTATTAATACATAACAAACATCAAAATACTCAATAAATTAGTGAAATTGAAGATAATCTAGTACAAGAACGTACGACATAGATGTTACACATAGAACTATATATAATACTTATATAATATATTAATATGTAAATGAGTCTGAATATGGATATGGATCCGAGTATGCATTTGATATCTTCTATCTGTATCAATATTCATTTTTAAAAATCTAAATCCATTTTCGACCCATATTCGATGTGTCTAAAAAATTGGATATATACCGAACCCGCATGGTCTAAAACGGGTCTCAAATCCATGATCATATACCTACTAGTACCTAGTACTATCTCAATTTTCAAATGCTAATGTTTGAAATTGACAGGAACTCTACTAATTCAATGAACAAAAAACAGTGAATTCATTATAATGGAGCCGAAGCTCAGAATTGGGGAAAAGAAAAGCAGTTACAGAGAATGGGTAAGAGAGAGAATATGAGTGTGATCTAGAAATCTCCTATGAAATCTGATGAGCCTAATCTGATCAATTCTCATCGCTATATCTACTTGCCTAACTGATCAGTAACTGATCTTGTTGGCTATAACTGACTAGCAGTTAGTAAACTGCTCAATCCAGCTAGCTGACTAGTGATTTCCCTAAACTGCCCTTCAAACCAAAGCCCAGTCATGACAACTCCCTGTCTCTTAAACACAGCTTGTCCTCAAGCTTGGAATTGAGGAAATTGCAATGTGATGAAATCTGTAAACTCCCATGATGCATCCTCTGTTGGCATATCTCTCCATTCTATCAACCATTGAAGCTGAGTCTTTCCATCTTTCTGAACCATTCTTCTCTGCAAAATCTTGGAAGGATACAAAAGTGGAACATCAGGTACCAAATCCACTGGAAATTCAGTATTGACAGCAGGAGGAACCCCTATGTGTTTCTTCAGCAATGATATGTGAAATACTGGATGTATCTTGTTAATGGGTGGTAATTGTAGTCTGTAAGCAACTTCTCCCACTCTTTCCAGTATCAGAAAAGGACCATAATACCTGGCATCTAACTTGGTGTTTGCAGCATTGTTAAGAGATAACTGTCTGTACTTTTGCACTTTTAGATAGGCCAAATCTCCAACAGCTAGAACCCTTTCACTCCTCTTAAGATCAGCAAAATACTTCATCCTCACTTGAGCTTGCTGTAAATGTTTCTTCACCAGTTGTTTAACCTCTTCTCTTTGCTGAAGCAAATTATAAGCAGCTGGAATTACTGAGTTGCTTAAATCTCCCAAAGGTAAAGTTAAAGGTTTGACACCATATAAAGCCTCATATGGTGTCATCTGCAAACTAGTATGAAATGAATTGTTGTACCACCATTCTGCCATACTCAACCAATGACTCCAAGTGCCTGGTTTTTCCCCACAAAAACACCTCAAAATTTTTTCCAACACCTGATTAACTCTTTCAGTCTGCCCATCTGTTTGTGGATGATAAGCAGTACTGTGATTGAGTTTCACCCCTAATTTTTGCAACAATTCTCTCCACATGTGACTAGTAAAAATCCTATCTCTATCATTAACAATACACTCAGGAAATCCATGAAGTTTACATACCTCTCTGAAGTAAACTTCAGCCACTTCATTTGCAGTATAAGGATGGGATAGAGTTAAAAAAATGACTATATTTAGTCAGTCTGTCCACTACCACTAAAATTGAATTCCAACCTTTGGTGTCTGGTAACTTGTCAATAAAATCCATTGACACATGAGTCCAAGGTTGGCTGGGAATGGGCAATGGTTGCAATAGTCCAGGACTGTGATAATGCTCTACTTTATTTTTTTGGTATACTGCACACTGTTTAATAAAGTCAATGATCTCCTGCTTCATCCATGGCCATACAAAAGTTACCAACACTCTTCTTAAAGTAGCATTTTGACCTGAATGACCTCCCAGAGGTGAAGAGTGTAAAGACTCCAATATTTCTTTTCTGATGCCATTTCACTTTCCCACATAAATTTTTCCATTTTGTTTAATCACTCCATTGATCACAGTAAATCCCAGAGCCATTTGAGATGTTAATATAGCAGCAGCCAACAATTCTTGAGATACTGAATCACCTTCGTAACTAGCCTCTACTTGCTTCATCCATTCAGGGACCACTGTAGTGACTGGACACACTCTTTCAGTAAATTCTATTACACACTGTCCTCACCTTTTTCCCTTCATTTCTCCACAATTCTTTGTCTGTTGCATTGGTTGTTGTATCTTCTAATCCAAGCCTTTCTGAATCCTCACTATAAGACCATCCCAAAAATTCTGAGATCTGATTTGAATCTTCTTGGCTACTGAAAACCTCCATTTCTTCATCCCATGCACTAGAACCACTGTCCAACTGAGGAACTATATTCTGCACCTGATCTGTTACAGCACCATTATCATTCTGAGTTTGAGGCCTTCTTGATAGTGCATCAGCAGCAGTATTCTCCACCCCTTTTTTATATTGAATCTCAAAACTCGGACCTAATAATTTTGTGATCCACTTGTGCTGAAGAGCATTTGTTAATTTCTGTTCAATCAAGTATTTGAGAGATTGATGATCAGTCTTTATGATAAAATGACTCCCCACCAAATAATGTTTCCATTTGTCCACTGCCATAACCAAAGCCAACAACTCTTTTTCATAAGTAGATAATCCCTTATTTTTTTCACAAAAAGATTTACTCATATATGCAATAGGCTGTTTTCCTTGCATGATTACAGCCCCCATTCCAGTCTCACATGCATCAGTCTCTATAATAAATGGTTTGTCAAACTCAGGCATTTTTAATACTGGTGTAGTAGACATAGCTCTTTTAAGTGTCAGAAAAGCTTGCTCAGCTGATGCATTCCACTGAAAACCATCTTTTTTTAATAAATCATGTAATGGTCTACAAATTATACCAAAACCATGAATAAACCTTCTGTAATAGCCTGCCAGACCTAAAAACCCTCTCAATTCCTTGATATTTTGTGGTACTGGCGAATTTACAATGCACTGTACTTTACTCTTATCCATTTCTTCTCCTGCTGCAGAAATGACATGGCCAAGATACTCCACTTTAGCCTTAGTAAATTCACACTTGGAACTTTTTGCATATAATTGATGCTGTCTCATCAGTTTGAAAACTTCTCTGATGTGAACAATATGATCATCCAAATTTTTACGGTAAACCAAGATGTCATCAAAGAAAACCAACACATATTTCCTCAGCTGTTTATGAAAAACTTGATTCATTATACTCTGAAAAGTTGCAGGTGCATTTGTTAGCCCAAATGGCATTACAAGAAATTCAAAATGACCATGATGAGTCTGAAAAGTAGTCTTATGAATATCTTCCTTATTCACTCTAATCTGATGGTAACCAGACCTAAAATCCAACTTTGTAAACAACTGAGCACCATGTAATTCATCTAACAACTCATCTATTACAGGGATTGGGAAACTGTCCTTCACAGTCTGTTTGTTCAGATTTCTGTAGTCAATGCACAACCTCCAACTACCATCTTTTTTCTTCACTAACAGTACTGGAGATGCATAGGGACTGGTACTTGTTTTTATTGTTCCTTGCTTCAGCAACTCATCCACCTGTTGTTCAATCTCCTCCTTCTGTGCATGTGCCTATAAGGCCTGATTTGAATGGCTGTGTATCTGTTTTCAAGGGAATTCTATGGTCAATATTTCTTTCAGGAGGTAAAACTGTAGGAACATCAAAGAGGTCAGAAAATTCAGAGATCACCTGTTGAATTTCTAAAGGAAAATCACTCTTCTGTGTTTCTGGTGCCTCCTTTACATGATATACATTCCCTGTGTTGTCATTCTGCCACTGTTGATATTGTGCTTCAATAAGAGCCTCATTCCACATAGACCTTGTAGTCTGAGAATAGTCATAATGTAGCTTAGAATCCTCCAACTCCATGCTCTTCTCTTTCTATAGCTGAATAACTCCTTTGCTTCATAACCATAAAGCCTGCTGAGACTACTCTCTTTTAAATTGCCTTTAAAATGCCAGTATTTGCCTTTATAGAATAGCCACACATCTTGAGTGTTGAAATCAAAAGCAATTGGGCTAAACCACTTCATCCAGTCAACTCCCAAAACAATGTCCAAATTTCCCATCTGCAACAGACTTAAGTCAAAATGAAATTTATAATTCTGCACCCTCCAAGAGACTTTAGGACTTATCTCATTTCCTTTCACCACCTGACCATTTGCTACAGATACTGCAAAGCCCTTTATAGAATGATAACTCAGTCCTAATCTTTCAACTAGCTGAGGACTTATAAAACTCCCTGAACTCCCAGTGTCAACTAAAAACTTCACTGACTGGCCATTAATAGTACCAATTAAACATATGGTATTCACCTTATCTTCATTTCCAATAACCCTAGATACAAACTCATCTTGCTCCACATCATCACCAAGCTGTTGAAGTACCTCAGCTTCCTCTTCCATTACCCAAACTTCTTCTTCCACTTCCTCAGAATTCCCAATAAAATTGACCTGTTTGAATTTGCACTGATGACCAACCCCAAATCTCTCTCCACACTTAAAACATAATCCATTGTCCTTTCTATGCTTAAGCTCCTGAGGACTCAACTTCTTAAACCCTTCAGTTAAAAACTTCCTTTCTTTGTTCAGCTCCAACTGTGGCTTCCAATTGTTCCTATCCATCCCAGTTCTTGTTTGCTGTTGACTGAAACCCCCTGTAGGCCTAAACTTTTTTTGCCAAATTTCCATGTACTTCTCTTCAAGTTTAGCAAATTCAAAAGCATCATCTAAATCCCTAGGCCTCAATCTTTTTACACCAGTTCTGATCTCCTTCTTCGGACCACTCAGAAATACTGATATCACATACTTCTCAGATAACTTTGACTCCATAACATCTATCAAAGTCTTAAGTTCCTTAAAGGCCTCTATATATTCTAACACAGTACCTTTTTGCACAATTTTACTGAATTCCTCTACTACATCTCTATTCCCCATTTCAGAAAACCTTTTCTTCAATCCCACACAGAAATCTTTCCAGGTTAAATTCATATGTTTCTTGCTTAAAAACCACACTTCAGCCTTTCCTTCTAGATAAATTTCAATTACTTTCATCTTTTGAGCCTGATCTATGAGATTAAACTCAAAATATTTTTCACATTTTCTCAACCAGTCTTCAGGCTTATTTCCAGAAAATCTAGACAACTCCAGTTTATTTACACTCCTTTCTAAAAATCCTTTCCATTGATCAATTACTGTGTTAGCCTGATTCTGATTAGTGCCAATAAGTCCTACTGGTACTGAGTTATTTACTGCAGGCATCATTACTCTAGGATTGATAATAACAGGAGACTTTTGAGCATGCATTCCAGACTCATTATTCACACCACAAGCTATCACTGGATCTGTCAATAAAGGAGGTTGTTGATTTACCTTGTTTGTAGCAGTAACTGCAGCTAGGGGAGGTTGCTGTGATGATGACTCTAACACTGATGGATTTTCTGGCTGTTTCCCCAACTGTGACTCGATCTTTGAGCTCAGTAACAATGTCATCCTCTCCAGTTGCCTCTCCAATTCCAGTTTCATACTGGATTTGTGGTTTTCCAGTCGTTCATCCAAGCCATTGCTCAACTGCTCGAATTTTCTGGTCAACTCCTTTATCTGAGCACCAGATTCCGATAGACTAGCTCCCTGCGTCTCCAGAGCTTCTGTAAAGTGAGCTGACATTGCTTCCAAGTCCTTCCTCCATGCCATGGCCGGAAGATCGTGGCTCTGATACCAAGCTGGCAGGAACTCTACTAATTCAATGAACAAAACAGTGAATTCATTATAATGGAGCCGAAGCTCAGAATTGGGGAAAAGAAAAGCAGTTACAGAGAATGGGTAAGAGGGAGAATATGAGTGTGATCTAGAAATCTCCTATGAAATCTGATGAGCCTAATCTGATCAATTCTCCTCGCTATATCTACTTGCCTAACTAATCAGTAACTGATCTTGTTGGCTATAACTGACTGGCAGTTAGTAAACTGCTCAATCCAGCTAGCTGACTAGTGATTTCCCTAAACTGCCCTTCAAACCAAAGCTCAGTCATGACAGAAAGGAAAATAAATAGTTGATCAAGGCCCATAATCAGTTAGTCACACCAGTCCAATATAATATGTTAAGTACTGGGCTAACACTTAACGATAAGTTTGACTGATTGATTTAGGAGAGTCCCGAGTTCCACACATCACTATCACTGTGAGAGCGAGACCCGGTAAACAATGTTTTGTGGAGTTTCAAAGGCAGCACTCTGTCGCCCACACATCTTACCACCATATCCTCGCCGCTCTTCTCCGATCCGACTATACGCCGCCCACTCTTCCGTCAAGATGTCATCTCAGATCATCGAGCATATCGTCCTCTTCAAAGTCAAACCCGACCTTGACCCCTCCAAGCCCGCCGCCATGGCCGCCAACCTCGCCGCCCTCTCCTCCCTCGACACCGTCCTCCACATCACCGCCGGCCCCCTCCTCCGCTGCCGGAGCTCCTCCCTCCAATTCACCCACATGCTCCACTCCCGCTACGCCTCCAAGCCAGACCTCGATTCCTACTCCGCCCACCCTGCCCACGTCACGGTGGTCAACGACTACGTCAAGCCCATCTGCGATGACATCATGGCCGTCGACTGGGTCGGCGACGCTCACGAAGCTGCAATCGCACCGGGATCCGCAATTAGGGTGACGTTCCTAAAATTGAAGGAGGGGTCACCAGATAAGGATAAGGATGAGGTTTTGGGGACAATTGGAGGAATCAAGGAGAAGTTCCCGGCGATTGAGCAGCTGACCTTCGGGGAAAACATTTCTCCGGCGAGGGCGAAGGGGTTTTCGATTGCCTCTATCGCCGTGTTCAAGAGCGCGGCTGAATTGGAGGGGCTGGATTCGGAGTCTGAGGCGGTTAACGAGCAGAAGGATCGGGTGAGGGAGAAGCTTGATGGGGTGGTGGTGTTGGACTACGTGGTGCCTTCTTCTTCACCGGCGGCGAGCCTGTGACTCTGAGGATCTGAAAGACGTCATTTTTCGTTGTGCTGTTGTAGTTGGAGCTGTGAATCATTTCAGTGAAGTCCCAAACTTCAGTTGAATAATAAGCATGATTCTTTTGCATTATCATTTATCATTATTAAACTTGAGTACTGATTTTGTTGAATGCCCTGCTTCTGAGTTCTTGTATGGTGCATGCTGAATTATGATTGTTTGTGTTGAACTGATGATCTTTCTGCATCCAACTTTTACCTGTTTTTTCATGTTATATTTGTGGATCGTGAAACTTCATATCTGCCGGTGTTCAACATTATAAGGAGTGTTCGGTATGATTTATCCACAAGAACACTCTTGTTCGGAAGTATGATTTAGTAGTGTAGCTGGAAAAAGACCTAGCCGTTGAACAGTGAACACAGGCTGGAGTTTGTATAGAGCGGCGGTGGATCAGTAATCGCTTGGAAAATGAAACTTGAAAATGGCGTTTGAGTCAAGTATGAAACACTGGCCATACCATAAGGCATCATTTCCTGAAAGCAGGGTGAGGGGCGAAACCAGACGATAAAATTTGGGGTTGCTCAATAGAACTGGGGTTGCTGGAACTTAAAATTACACTACACATTTATCTAGAACTACAGTAATATAGCTTGAGCAGGGTTCAATCTTGACGAAAGAGAATAAATAGAACATATAATCACAACATGAACTCGAGTTACACAGATCAACTCCTGATTAATCAACATGGCGATCCAGTACGCTTTAAAATTTATGTTCGGATTTGATGTGGTAATCAGTTCTGACCCAGGCATCTAATCCATGATGGCGCTGCAAATGATTTTGAATTGCCGTTCTGTTGGGTGCAGAGCTCTTCTTGTCGTTCAACATCTTCATTTTTAGAGCACTTGTAATGGTAAAGTCCAAAAATAGGCTGCATATCTCACTTTGTCATAAATTTTCAGTTTTTTCAAATTTTATCTCACAATCACACAGTCTGCCACGTTTTTTTTTAAAAATTTTAAACCACCTAAGTGGAGTGAAATTTATTAGGCTCACCACACCATAAAAAGCCCGTGTAGGCAAATATCTTACAAATCAATAATTGAAATATAAGACACTATGAGAGATCCTTATCCGCACCCATGTCAGAATTCACAAGCATGTTAGGTCACGCCAGAGCGATACCCAGTTTTGCCGATGAACTGACTCAATACTTGCAAGCATATTAGGGTTTGCTATGCAATACCCAGCTCTGCCGACAAGCACGGGGTTTGAGAAAAGGATCCTCTTCCTTATATTTTTCCCATGTCTATTTTCACAAGCAGTTTAGGGCACGCCAAAGCGATTTCCAATTTAGCCGATGAAAAGACTCATAACTCGCAAGCATATTAGGGTTCGCAAAGATTAAGGAATGAGTACTCTATTGTAAAATTGAAACAAAGAGAATGATAGTCTAGGTTACAATCCAGACATCATTAAACAAATATACATCAGAAATAGCATTTATGTCAAACTCCTTGCTTCAGCTCCTTTCACCAATGTCCAGCTTCAGGTCCAAACTCTGTGTGTTGTCCTAAGTCATCCTTGATGCCTCCTAGCCTGCATTACAAAACAAGGGAGCAGTAAGAAATTCAACACACAACTATCTTGCTATGATGTAGGGTACTCCTCTACTTTCCATATCTATTAGTCCTCTAATATGATTAGGGAGAGTGATGTGAGTGTAGATAAGTGTAAGAATCTGATGACCTAGCTATTTTAGATAGAGCGTATGCAACAACATTAGTTTCTCTAGGCATAAAAGAGACATGCAGATTACCTAGTATAGACCATATATTTCTGATGATCTGGTTCAGCTTCCAATAACACTTCTGCTTGTTCTGCACCATGTTACATAGCACCAGGGAATCTGTTTCAACTTGCACATGTTGGAACTCCCAAAAATACACAGTCTCTAGTCCAGCAGCAAGGGCTAAAGCCTCAATATGTAGAGGACTTTCAACATATAAAGGCATTGCCAAGTATTGAGGTCTACCAAACCTTTAGGGTATTTATATGGCTACAATCCGTAGATCACCAAGATATGTATTTATGGTATGAATACAACTCTTATGGGAATAGAGGTTGTATTACCATGTATAACAGAAGTATATTTCGGACATGGTTGTGTTACCATGTTTAGGATAGCTGTATTACCATCTTTGAGAAGATGTATATTCCCTGTAGAACATTCATAATGTACGCATTCCTTATAAGGATTAGGATTGATGGACCTGTGGATCCACCCTCCACGTATCTCGAGCCCACGACCCTTCTCGGGCCCTGGCTCGAGTATGAATGAGGTCCGAATACGAACCATGGACTTATCAGTAGCCCCAAGGTAGATCTTCAGAATATAGAGTGCTATGTCTCGAAGGTTGAAGGAGAGGCTTGCTTCTCGAGGCAAGACCAATAACTCGAGGGAGACTGACTCGAGGTGTTAAGCTCGGGGTGTCCTTCGAGGACTCTCCTCTCGGACTTTACCCTTCTGAATATCTAGTTTCAAGTTCTTTCGTATTCCATCAAATATATGGACGGCTGAGATTAGCTTCCTTTGAAATCCAGATGCTAGATACACGTGGCGTGCCTTCATTGGAAAGTAGAGACGGTCTGTCCCCCGTCTCTCCAATTACTTGCATCGGAAACAGAATCGAGGTAATTGCTCGTCTTCAATGCTGTCTGGGTTTGGATTAAATCTCCCAATCATTCCCATTGTCTTCTCTTATTCGAAAATTTCTTCTTTCGTAGTTCAGAAAACGTATCAGCACTTCATCAATTTCTGAAGCCCCAAATTTCCGCTTTCTGCTTCCATCCTTAGTAAGTATTATCTTCTTTCTCTGCTGTTTGTGTCTGTTTTTTCCTTTTCTCCCTGTGTGTATTCCCCCCATACTCTCTATAATCATGAGTAGTAGTAGTGAAACAATTTCCTTCCCCCGTCATGATAAGGGAGAGTATGTACACGCTCAGGCCGAGGAGAGTAGCTCCCGTGACCGCCGCAGAGCTGAGGTAGCGAGTGTAAAAAAACCTGTAATTCTGAAGAAGAAAGCCTCTGAGAAAGAGAAGAGGTTGAGGGAAATGGCCAGGAGGGCTCAGATAGAGGGGAATAGCCCCATGGTAGTGCATGCATCCGGAGGTAGATATCCATGGATGGCGAAGGTAGTAGCAAGAGATCGATGAAGGAGGATAAAGCACGCGCTGACGCTGCTATCTTCATAGAAGGTTGTCCCTTTTTGATTCCTTCTGATGCTGATCTCATGTATTTTGGAGAAGACAAGTCTGCATTTGAATTAGTAACTCCGACCCGAGGGGTCATATATGGGAGATTTCTGCAGCATGGGTTAGCCTTCCATTTTCCCCCACTATTGAATGATTTTCTTCAATATTATAAGGTGCATCCAGGGCAGCTACATGCCAATGTGATAGTAATCATTATGGCCTTAATAACTTGGTGTACTCGTAAAGGTTACAGTCCCAGTCTCCCCTTGTTGCGAACTATGTATAAGGTTTCCCTTGTTAAACAAAATGTGACCCTGACTTCTCGGGATACCTCTTTAGGTAAGCTTTTTGTTCTTCCTGTGAACTGCGGGAAGTGGGATAAGGTAAAACTAACCTTTGATCGAACAAAATATGAAGTTCCTCATTGGAACGGAGAGGTAAAAAATGAGACCTGGCATGAAGTTGAGTCCTCCCGTAAATTGCTAAATATAGCTGAGGAGTTGGTGAGAGATAAGATCAAACTTAGAGAAGGTAAGTTTGTATCAGGAGATCATCAGATGGGTTGGCAGTGGCCTATTGAGACGTATAGTTGGTTGAATCAAATGTCTGGCCGGACTCTTCAAAATAGCAGCTACCTGAGGTTGACACATTTTGATCAGCCAAAAGGTGTTGAGATGGATTGGTATGAAACCCTTCTGTCTATGGAGCAGGATCCAGTTGGTGCAGCCAAGGCGTTGCAGGCCTCTAGGGTACTAGAAGAGAGAACTGCTCGAGACGAGATATCCGAGAAATAAGTAGATAAGGAAATATCGGGTCTGATGAAAGATGCTCAACGTGGGCGTCGGTTCAAGAGGCTGGTTCAAGGAACCAAGAAGACTCAATCACAGCTTAAGGTGATTGAGGAGGCAAATTGCCTATTTGTTCCGGTGGCTTTAGATCCATCAGATGAGGAAGAGGATGAGGGTTCTGCCCTAGTTCGCTGTCTGAGAAAGGAGATGCCTCGGTCTTCTGATTCTCCCCAAGACTTGTGTGGTAGGAACGAGGATGAATAGTCTTTAACTTCTATAGTAGTGTCTGATATGGTTAATCATTCTCGCATGTATTATTTTATTTTGTCTGATGCTAACTCCATTCCTTTTGTGCTGTAGTGGGTGCTACCAAGGACAAAAGAGCATCAAAGATGCTGGCTGAATTAGCACAGTCAAGAGGGCTGCCAGGCAGTAGTGATAAGAAGAGGTATTTTGAGACTTCTGGGGATTCTTCCAACAAGTCTCCAAAGAAACCAAGGCTCGAGCTCGAACCATTAGAAGAGTTCAAGAAATATGTGTCACCTCCTTCTTCCGAGGCACTGACCGAAGTGGTTCTAGGATGTCCTGGAATTAACCAGGTACGATCAACTTGGCCTTTAATAGAGTTGTAGGTATAGTTATTTGACCGTTCTTCCTTTTCTTTCTCAGTCCTTCAACCAGATGAAGCATATGTACGATTCCCTCCGGACCTTATATGACCGCTATCAAGGGCAGGCATCTGAGCTGGAACTAATGAAGGAAGAGATGTCCAGGAGGTCGAAAGAGCCTTCTGATGTGGTAAAGCGCCTCCAGGATGAGGTGTCACAGGAGAGGGCCAAGAGGGAGGCCTTGGAGGATGAGAACCGGGCTATCAAGAATGAGAAGAGGTTGGTGGATGGTTCTTTCTCGGAGCTGAAGAGGAGCATGGCTTTGTTGGAAGTAGAGAGAGGTCGATATACTGATCCCACTTGTCAGAGGCGACTAGTCCGACTGATAATGGATTTCTGCCTTAACTGCCCAGAGATGGAGGCCCATCGCCAGCAGTATGCCGATTTCTACCATAAGTCCGAGCTTTCTGAGATGTGGATTCATCTTAAGGGATTTCTCAGCGAGGAGATTCAGAGATGTTTGGCCTCTGCTTATACTTGGCCGGAAGTACCGGAGAAACTGAAGAATTTCCGAGCAAAGTTCAGCCGAGTTGGGGGTTTGAGACTAGTCTATTGACTAGTTTGGAATCCTTGAAGAAGGCATTAAGTTTTGAAGAATTCCAGGATAAACTGGTCAGTCTGTATCCTGAGTTGACATACTTGGTGGAGAAGTCGGCTATGGAAGCATCCACTGAGAATCCTGAGACTCAGAAGGGGGAACCTAAGATTGTAATTCCTTAGAACCTATTCTCCTTATTTGGGAATTACTCTATTTACTCAGTCTTTTGATATCCATGTACTCCGAATAATATGCTTCTTTCATAAATTTGATAGTTCCCTGTCTTTCTTTATGTCCAGTGTTGCGTAGCTGCTTGTGCTGAATTGCAGGTTCAGTATGAAGCTGTCCTTCAAAAGAACAAAGAATTGGAGGAAGATTTGGGTGACTCCAAGGGCTGTTTTAGCATCGTGCGGGAAGAATGTGAGAGTTTTCGCGGCGGGCTCAAAGAGGCCATGAAACGGAGAGCTGAGTGATCTTCAGAAGAGGTATAAGGATCTAGAAGATGCACACAGCAAGGCCTTGGCCGCCAATAAGGAGTATGACCAAGAATGGAGGAAAGTCAAGAGTGACTTAATGAAGATCAAGGGTGAATGTCACGAGAAAGACCTTCGTATTTCTACCCTTTGGGATGAAAATATCACCGTGAATCTTAAGATTGCCTCTGGGATAGATGAGTCGAGGATTGTCAGGCCGAGCTGAATGCTTGCAGGTTCCAAATAAAGGAACTAGAAGCTCAAGGCGTGTTTGTCAGACCTTCAGAATCTTCAAGGAGGGAGATAGGTGGGCCTTCTTATGTCCCATATTCAGGACCGTTGATAAGGTCTCATGTCCAAGATGGCATATCTCGAGGGATCCCATGCGGAAGGGGCAGAGAGGCGACACCTACTCCTAGAGCTCGTGGCTCAATTGACTCTCCTGCTCGACTTGTAATTATAGGAAATAGAAGGGGATCTCCTACGCCTTCTCAGCTGATGAGGGTGGCAGAAGAAAGTAATTGGGGTCGTGGCCTCCAAAGTGGTCGAGGTCGTGCCTCTACTTCTTCTCGCGGTCGGGGTCGTATCACTGTATTTAAAGACCTTCACGAGGTGTAAGAAATTTTTTAGTGTAATAACACTTTTTGATTTTGCCTTTATAAAGGTCTTTATACTGCAATCCTTGAGAAGATTGACTCTTAGGCTTATGAATAGCCTGAATAATATGTACCTTAATAGGAGTATCACGTGGACAGTCGAGTTCCAAACTTTGTGAGTTTGTATGACCCGTATCGTGTTGGTCTTTGACCGTATACTTTTTATAAGTATATTATTTTATTTTGGCATAAGATGATTGTAGTTCGGACACGTAGTCTAAACAGCTTATATTAGATAAGCATCAATCATACACTAATAAGCGTATGGATCTTAGGCAGCAGTCTTTACTTATGCTTTATAAGGCATAGTGTCTCTTTGTATTTAGAGAGTATAGACTGCTTCAAAATAAAATAGAAGATATATGTTGAATAGAAATTGTATTCTTCAAACTTAAGAGCTCGGCAAAATCATGAAAGACAACCCCGAGTTTGGGAGCTCGGGTATGAAAAGATAAAAAGATGAAAAGAAAGGAAGCTTGGCCCGTAGGCCTTATTGAAGTAGTTTCTCCTTATTTTGAGAAGATCTACTTGGTTTTAGCTCCGAGGTACCTGCGTAGGAAGGGCGCCATGATGACAGGGTCCAAGTGCTCTCATTCGCGTGTTTGCAAGAGGTAGAATCCACCGGATTGTGCTACGGAGATTTTGTATGGTCCTCTGGTCCTTGGCTCCAGCGCTCCTCCCAGCTTGTTAGTGCACCACGGGCCAACTGGCATTACCAGTTCCCCCACTTGGAAGGATTGGTGGCGACGTTTATGCCATAGCGCAGACATCTTGTTGTAGGTCTCTTCTTCGAAATGGAACACCATAGGTTGTTCGAGATCAGGATCGGGGACCAGATCTCCTAGGATAGTGTTGACGGCCGAGATGTTGCTCACTTTTCTGGCGTCACGGATGGCCGTGATCATGCAAGAACGCGCCACTCCTTGATCTCCTTTGATTGAAGCTACTCCTTGTGGTGTTGGAAACTTCAGCATCAGATGGTAGGGAGACCATACGGCTTTAGCTTGGCACATCCAAGGTCTGCCAAGGATAATGTTGAAAGGTGTGACGGTGTCGACTACCACGAATGTGCAGTATAGGGTTAAGCTCTTCGCTACATCTGCTACTGTGACTAGGAGAGTGATTTCCCCGAGAGATACTACTGGATTTCCTGTGAACCCCGAGATCGGACCCGTAGGTTTGAGGTTATCTTTGGTAAATCCCACTTTCTGGAAGAAATCTTTGAACATTACTTCTACTCCACTCCTGTCGTCTATGAAGACTCTTTTTACCAGAGAATCTTGTACGGTTGCTGAGATGATGAGAGGATCAGAGTGAGGCATCTGATTTGGTACGGCATCCGCGTCCGAGAAAGTAATGGTTTCCTCGGGGTGAACCCTCTTGTTGATTGGCTCGGTATGTGGTATGGCCCGCACACTATCCTTCAGCTTAATCAAGGAAATTGCTTCTTCGGTATATCCATTGATGCCGTTGATGACCCGGTTGGCTCCATTTGGCGGTGGTGGAGGAGGATCTTGAGGATTGTTGCCTCCGCCACCCTGGTTGTTATTGTTATTGTTGCGGGAGCCATCTTTCTTCTTCTGCCAGGGTTTTTCCCCATATCTCTTCTGAGTACCCTGGTTGTTGCCGGCTATCGAAGGTGCAATTTGTTGCACGATTCCTTGACGAATTAGCTTCTCGATCTCATTCTTGAGCTGATAACACTCCTCAATGTCATGCCCCCGATCTCGGTGATATTGGCAGAATTTCGGGGACCTTTGGCGCTCGGCTGACTCCTTCATGGCAGGCGGGTCCCTTAAAAGGTGCCTGTGAATGGATAAAATCTCAGCCCGAGATCTAGCCAGGGGAGGGTATGACTCGAAGGTAGGTTTGGAGGCGATTTTCGTCTTCTCGACCTTCAGTATCTTCATTCTGGGCTCTTTTTTGTCCAGATGGGAGTCTGGAGGCCTCTTGCCTGTTACAGCGTTTATTTTGCTAGCATACTTCTCCATGATGGCCTGGAGATGCTGTATGGTTGTTGGGTTCTTTGTTGCCAGCTTCATTCTCAGAGTGTCATCATCTACACTCATTCGATACATATTGATCAGGAGGCGTTCATCTCGATCATAGCATTCAGTAGCTAGATCCATGTATCTGTGATAGTGTTCTATCACAGTCTATCCTTCAAGGCGGGCCACATATCCCAAATCTCCGAGTGACTTGGTAAACTTCTTCTTATGGAAAAAAGCATGGAGAAGGAACTCAGCGAAATCTCAGTAATCGAACAAACTTTCTGGTTTTGTGTGAGTAAACCATGTTTGTGCTTTCCCTCGGAGGTAACTGGGGACGATCTGGCATATTTCCAACTCGTGGAAATTTCTGGTTTCTAGAGTCTTAAAAAATACCGAGAGAAATTCTCTAGGATCGCTAGTGCCATCGTATGTGGGTAAGTGCTCTGGGACCTTCTTGTGGTTATCGAAGGGGAGGTTCACAATATGCCGCGAGAAGGGAGAACGAGCAGACTGTCCTCTGGGTCCGAGGATACGTGTGATTTCTTGATCGACTTCGTATTTACCTCGAGTAGGGTAGATTCCCTCTTGAGTGAAGGGCCGATCGGCACTGTTTTTCCATTTTCTTCGCGCTCGTTCCCTTTTTTCACACCTGAGCTCTTCTACAACATTGTTGATGCGCATCTTCTGCACTTCCTCCCTGCTTAATCCGGCGCTCTCATTCTGGTAGTTAGTTGGATTTGGAGGTGGTGGCAGATTGCTCTGAGGATTAAAAGGCGATAGACCCCTAGATAAATCATCTAGGAGTCTCCGCTGTCGAGTGGAATCAGTAGGTGGTGTTGTTTGAGATCCTGAGATAGATACTCGATTGGGGGTCTCATGTGTCTGTGCACGGAGTTGTTGGCTTAAGTTTATCAGAGATGCAACGAAATCAGGATATTGGGAATGTAAGTCCCTCATCAGTGCTCGGACATCTTCAGGGATCGTTCTCGGAGGGGTGTCCGAGTCAAGGTTGATATAGAGTGGCTCAGAGCTTGGCGGGTTATGCCCTACAGTTTGGTTTAAGGTTTCCCTAAGACGTCTTTGTCTTTCCTCCTCTTGCCGTCTTTCTGCGAGGATTTGTCGATCCCTTTGTGCTTGTTCTTCTACGGAAAAGATCGAATCAGATCCACTGTACCCAAGTCCATTCTCTCGGTCCAGGCCATCTTGGTTATTGACGTGTTCGCTGTAGTTCATGTCAGTCTGGATCGAGACTCTCTGTCCTGAGTTCGGTGCTTCAGATCCAACAGGCTTCGGTCCAGAAGGTGGCATTCCTGATGCAGCAGGATTTGGACCGGAGAGGGGTGCTCCGGATACGACATGATTTGGACCGAAGGAGTTTGGAATGTTGGATTTTCCTGCCCCCACGGTAGAACCTGACGGTGGTTCAGAAGTGGAGTTCGTACGAGATCCTTCGGGTCGACCGCGTCCTCGTCCTCGTCCTTGGGGGGTTGCTCTTCTTCTGGATTCTCCTCCGGATTTTGCCCTAGCACACGGGCGCTTCGTCTGGGTTGCTCAGCGTCAGACAAGTTGTTGGAGAATTTGTTCTTCAGGTGCGCTAGATCAGATCAGAGATAAGGTTTGGCGACGTCGTCAATGAGTGTGAGATGTCCCACCGGGCGTGCTAAATTGATGTATACCGGACACCAACACTTCGACGATGAACCAGGCTCTTGAACTGATCTGCAAAACAAAGGCCCCGGGTGTCTCGGGGGTAGACACTCCGATGCTCAAGCCAGTATATTTGCTTAAGGCGTAAAGTATGAAGTATGAGATTAGATGGAGAGGTCTACCAAACCTTTAGGGTATTTATATTGCTACAATCCGTAGATCACCAAGATATGTATTTATGGTATGAATACAACTCTTATGAGAATAGAGGTTGTATTACCATGTATAATAGAAGTATATTTCGGACATGGTTGTGTTACCATGTTTAGGATGGTTGTATTATCATCTTTGAGAGGATGTATATTCCTTGTAGAACATTCATAATATACGCATTCCTTATAAGGATTAGGATTGATGGACCCGTGGATCCATCCTCCGCGTACCTCGAGCCCATGACCCTTCTCGGGATCTGGTACGAGTATGATTGAGGCTTGAATACGAACCATGGACTTATCAGTAATAATGCAAATTATCCCATAGGGATAGGAATTTATGGTGTATTATATCATATTTCATGCTCACATAATTCCATATCCAATCAATATTATCACATCTGCTGAAGCAATGGTGTATATCATCTGAATGATTAAGACAGAAGCAGCAAATTGATGGTTGATGTATACATATGTCCTCTAGAACATCAGCTACAGGAACATGCCTGTTTGACAGTCTCCAACAAAAGATTACCACTTTCCTTGGCAAGTATTTAGACCATAAGAATTTAAAAGATTGAACCTCAAGTTTCTTAGGCCTTATTAAATCATAAGCAGAAGCAAGGGAAAAAGTACCAGTAATATTTGGTTTCCATATAAGTATGTCATCATACTCATCAAACAGTGGCGATTCCTTAGATATCAATGCCAAATATTCAGCAGAGAGTCCTTGTTCAAACTGGTTAATATAATAATCTTGCTGATAGCAAAATTCCTGTATAGTAAGATCAATCTAAGGCAGCTCAAATTCATCATTCCATATATCTATCAATGCTTTATCAATTAACCAATTAGAAGTCCAAAATGAGACATCTCTTTCCCCTGTCTGAACAAAAGAATTTTCACTGGCTATTTGATCAACTTCATTAATTCTACGCCATGTTCTAGACTTTTTCAGATAATCAGGTAGAGTCCACATAAATTGGGACCAAAAACTTTCCCCTTTTTGAAGTTTCCACCATAGTTTTAGTGAAAAACTCTTAATAGTAAGGTTTAAATCTTTGACCCCTAGACCATTTTCTATAGTTGGATAACTGATATTTTTCCAGGATCTCCAGACCCTTTTCTGACCAAATTCTGAAGATCCCCAAAGTAATCTGGAAAACAGTACATGTATCTTATCAATGACACCCTGTGTTGGCTTTATAACAGTTAAGGTATGCATAGGGATACCATATAAAACATGTTTGATAAGAACCAGCCTTCCTGCTTGATTCAACCATCTATGCTGACACAATGAAAGTTGTGCAGATAATTTATCATATAGGGACTGAAAATAAGCATGTTTAGTCCTTCCTTAAAAAATAGGACATCCCAGATATGTAAATGGAAAGCTACCCTCAGATATGCCAGAAATTGACTGTACCATATTATGAACATTCATAGATGCATGTTTACTAATATAGTATGCAGACTTATCCATATTAATTCGTTGACCTGTGGCATTTTCATAGCAAATAAGGAAGTTTCTCATATTGGTAAGACCAGGTCTAGTTGCTTTTAAAAATACAACTGTATCATCAGCAAATTTAAGATGAGTAATATTTTTAGTTGAATGTGGCAACTGGTAGTAGTCAATTCTTGAGTTTTGAAACAGTAAGCCTAAATTTTTTGAAAATACTTCTGTCAGAAGAATAATAAAAAAGGAGATAATGGATCTCCTTGTTTTATTCCCCTAGAAGGACTAAAAAAACCTTTAGTCTGTCCATTCACAAGAACTGAAAATTTAGTTGCAGAAATGTTGCCCATAATATTAATGACAAAAAGGTTATGAAATCCCATCTTTATTAAAAATTTCTTCAAAAAAATCCAAGAGACTCTGTCAAAAGCTTTCATCATATCCAGTTTAAAGAAAATATTAGTGCCTCTAAATTTATTGTTCAGATGGGATGTCATTTCTTGCATTAGTAGTACATTGTCAGCTAATTTTCTCCCCTGAACAAATGCTGACTGTTAAGAGGATATGAGATTAGGCATTAAGGGCTTCAGTCTCTCATTATACAGTTTTGAAAAAATCTTATTCAAAAAATTAGAGAGACTAATTGGTCTAAACTCAGAGAAATAATTCAAAACTGGTTTTTTGGGTATGAGTGTAATATAAGATGCAACAATAGCTCTGGGAATAGGCACACCAATCAAAAAATCATTTACTACACATAGTAAATCATAAGCAATTATATCCCAGCATGAAGTAAAAAATTTCCCAGTATACCCATCAGAACCAGATGCAGACTCCCCATCCATTTCAAAGACAATCTTCTTTAGTTCAATTAAATCAATAGGTTTAATTAAACTAAGGTTATCATCATCAGTTATAACTCTAGGAATATTCTGCAATAAAGTATCAGTATCAAGAGAAAGCACATCCTGTTGTTCAGCAGTTAAAAGTGTAGAGTAAAATTGGACTGCCTCATTTCCTATCAGCTTAGGATCTGTTAATAAATTATGGTGTGAATCTCTTATAGCAAATAAAGACTGTCTAGCATGTTTGGACTTGACTGATGCATGAAAGAATTTCGAATTAGAGTCTCCTTCCTTAAGCCACTTGACTTTAGATTTTTGTTTCCAGAAAAACTCTTGCCTAGCCAATGCTAAAGATAAGTCAGCATGAGCCTTGCTAAGCTCTAGTCTATTGTCATGTGTATCATTTTTCTGATAATCTAGCTCTTTTTGCTCTAGAATCTGTTCAGCCTCTAGGACTCTATCACGCACATTTCCAAAAGTTTCCTTGTTCCACTGTTTCAGCCTTCTCAATTTAATTGAAAATCTAAGCATGCCAAAAGTCTCACATTCTAAAAGCCAATTTTCATTAACCACTGTTTTAAACTCATCATGTAATAACCAACACTGTTGAAACCTAAATGACTTAGGACCAGATTGATGACCATTATATTCCAAAGTTATTAGAAGTGGAGCATGATCAGATGGTAATCTAGATTTTACACAGACTATACTATGTGGAAAAATAGATAAAAAATCCTGATTAACTAGACATCTATCAAGTCTCCGCCAAACATTACCTGTACCTCTAACTCCATGCCATGTATTCAAATTCCCTGTGGTAGCTAATTCCTAAAACTCATTATCATCAATAAAATTATTAAAGTCTAGCATGCACGTATGATTAGGTGATGATGATTGTCCTAGGTATTCATTTACCCCCCCCCCTTTATAACATTAAAATCCCCAGCAATTAAAGTTGCTCTAATAGTTAAAGCACCTAGATCTTGCCAGAGAGACTCCCTATCCAGTCTACTATGCCTTCCATAAACAAAGGCTGCTGCCCATGAATTGGTCATAGTTTTATGTTTAATATCAGCAAACACAAATTGATCATGTACATTATTTATTGCCACAGATAGTTATCATCCCAAAATATCCAGATTTTATCCCTAGGGTCTGAGAAAAAAATGGTTGGAACCTAAGTTGAAAGCAATAGAAGTAATCTGAGAAGATTGAAGGAAAGGTTCGATAAGAACAAATAGAGAAATTTTATGTTTTCTCTTTAAATTCTTAACCCTCCTTTGGGCTCTTTTGTTTTTAATCCCTCTAACGTTTCAAAAACATATTTTGTGACTAATCATGATTAACATCTAAGGAATTAACAATGTGAGCCCTAGTTTTGACTTTCTTAGGGACCTGAGTATAATCTTTCTTATCATATGCTCTTTTACGTTGTGTCACAGTAACAGACTCAGGTTGACTAGATGATGGTGCAGCTAACAGTTTATCAAATATTTTTTTGGATTGACTCAATGGTTCAATAATGAAATCCCCATTATTATCACACCTGTCATTAGACCACTGCTCTCTGGGACTAGATGTTAAACTTTTAGAGATCTTACCTTGAGGACTTATAAATGCCTCATCCTTATCTGTAATTTCTTGAGTGTCTCTTGCTAAGCTTGACTCCTTCATAATGTCACCTTGATTCTTAGCCCCATTTAGTGGTACATGATCTGTTGTATCAAAACTGTGTGATGTACCTGTACCATTACTAATTAAAATATAAAGATCCAGCACACCAGGGATTTCTCCACTGGTGTGTAGCAGAAGTGAATCATTCTCAGCATGTATTTGATCAACCTGTTTCTCTGCATCCTTATCTGGTTCATCATCAGAAAGGACATCAAAACTGTTATGGATGGTTACTGTGTTGTTCTTGGTAATAATGCCAACAGGTACTGTTTGATGAAGTTGTCCTTTTGCCTTATGTTCCTTCTTCTTCCGCCAAACTTCACCTGCAAAAGTGCCCTTCTTTTCCAAGTGGAAATTCTCAACAGATGGGTTAGCAGTCTCGGTAACAATTTGTTCCTTTGCATTATTGTTTAAAGCAAATGGTTTACTGTTCTGAGGTTTCCAAGAAAGTGACTTTTTCAGACTGATGTATTTGTGACACATGAGGTATCAAGATGCCCTAATCTAAAGCATTTCATACAGTAAGCAGACACACATTCATACTCAAGATATTGCCAGAATCCCTTTTGTTTATAATTTATCCTAATTCTATCTGAGAGGGGTTTAGGTACATCCAGTTCAACATACACCTTAGCAAAATGAGGTCTAGTTCTAAGTAGTGTAGCTTTATCAATCTTAATAGGATGACCTATCAAATTACCCAGTGAAAGCATGACATGTTCATCAAACAACTGTTGAGGGAGTCCAAACATGCTTACCCATTTAGGAACAGTGGGGGATTCAGCATTGGGATTAAAATCCGGAATCCATTTGGTGATGCGTATAGAATAGAACCCAAAATTCCAAACCTTGTGTAGCAAGCATCTATAATAGTCCTCTGGAAGCTGAAAATGTATGAACACATGCTTATTATCAACAAGAAATATGCCGAATTGGCCAGAAAACCCAGCGGTCTGGAAGTCTTTTCTCAGCCGATCTAGTTGGGGCCGTGTCCTAACAAAACTTCCAACCAGAGTAAACCTAAGAGGGGTCTCCAGTTTATCGCATTCTTCATCAGAGAACGCGATTCCCGGTTCCCCCAAATGGTCAGATCTGGGTTTTGGATTGAAGGGAGGTCTCTTCTCGGATCCAATTGAATAAACGATCAAATCAGAGAGAGACACTTGTTTGTTAACGATCTGAGCATATGAGGTGGGTGGAGATGATGTGAGAAGCGGATCGGTATCGGGAGGCACCGCCATCACGGCGGCGCCGGTCGGAAAAACTTAGAGCTTGAGAGAGAGAATATGAGTTCCGAATTGCACGGAGCTAAAACCAAAAGTAGGGCGACTGAGACGTCATCATATTATGTACACATAATATTTTTAGGATTTACTTTTGAACTCCAACAATGTTTTTTAAAACATAATTTTTAAGATAAAAATTTTAAGTTATTTAATTTAATCGTGACAAACATATTAATTAAACTCACTATTTAAAATTTTAGAATTTTTAACATATATCTTTATCATTAATTAATTATTTATTTATACTAAACATGTAGAAAATAGTTTTTTAAAAAAACTTCACGTGTTTATTTTTATTCTATTGTTAAAGTTTAATTATAAATATTTTTCTCATGTGTAATATTATTTTTATCTTCATCCAATTTGAAAAATAAAATCAAGTATTGTTTTTTACATAACCATGTATTACTGAAATGGAGTGTCTTGGACCAAAATGGTGGCATGGCCCAGAGCGTCACATGCCTTTCTCACATTGGTTGATTTGTTAAAATCAAGAGCTGCATTTTTCCATTCCCATGGCTATTGTTTTTCCTTAAATAATGGAAAAGGAGTCCAAAATTCTCCCACTGTGAGTATAGAGCTCAGCTTTGAAGGTCCAAAATCTCCCCACTGCATGTGCCCTTATATGTGCATTTATCTATTTCTTTGTCCCAGAGACATCCTTTCCCCTATTGCAGAGATGCGAGGTGTTTGGACTCGACATTGGTTCTAGAAGCGCTGGATCCCTCTAGTTGCAGATGAGCCGGGGGCTTAGAGGAGATTGTTGATCAGGATGTGATTAGAAAAGTGTGCAAGAATTTAATCATGCAATAATCTATTGTTGGATTCTAATACTCATGATTTATGCACACGTATTTGAATATTTGGAGACTTGAACTGAACTTACATTTTTTTTCCACCATCTTTTTTAAAAATCTAATGAAATTTAATTCGTGTGAACAAATTAAATAGAAAAGAAACACATGGGGTGAATGGTTATAATGAACCAAAAATAACATGGGCTCATATCCACTTAATCATGTTAATAAAATATACAGTTTGTGTGCAAACTATTTATGTTTATCAGTTATACAATGACGATGTTTTGAATTATGTGCTGTTTATTCATGGAAAATTTATACTTGAATGTGTGATTATGGAACTTATGAGGTTGTTTAATGGCTAGATTATAATTGTTTGGAATTGAGCTAATTTGAAGCTAAATTGGAGTGAAGTTAATTGATGTGGACAGAAAAGAGTTATACTGCATTTGTTTTTGAACTCACGTATCTATTACATAGATACATAACTATACTAGGAGACACCACCATTAATTTTCGTTAAGCACAGTGAAGTTTGCACTCCATCCATTGACTAGCTTTGAGACTCCCTCCTAAGAAGACCCATGATTGCTTCACCAACGAGCCACCAAACCACCGAAACCGGAACCACCAATCGGACCACCTTGAACCACCTGCAGTATGGGAGACCATAATAGGGACCAACAACACGGTCCTTTGAGCTATCCATGGCCCATTAACACTGGGCATAGACCCCTTCAATAATTGCTCTCGCAAATTATTGTCAGGGGTGTGACTTGAACCTGGAATCTCTCAGTTATGAGAGGGTGGGCAAGATTTTGCAAAACTTGGATTATCCAAGTCCGGTTTTGTAAAATCTTTTTTGGTTCGCTATTTGGAAAGTCCATATTTTTCCTTACAAAATTTAGATTTAACTTTACAAAGTCCAGCTCTTGCAAAAAGGCAAAGTTCAAACAAAGTTTTTATTATAAACTTCTAAAATTCACTCCAACCAAACAAGATTTTTATTTCAGACTTATAAATTCCCACATCAATTGAGTATCAATTTGAGTATCAATTGAGTATCAATTTCGTTATGAAAAATAGATAACTGCTACATATTGCAATAACTGTGAATTAATCTTGTAATTTAGTAAGTTTAGCAAATAAATCTTGCTAATGCTTAATAAGAGTGGATTTTAGGGGTTTAGCGAATACATACCTCTATATAACTAATTGATTTGCAGAAATAACTAATATTTAGCCAATCATCAATGAATAAATCAAAAAGTTATTCTAAGCTAACCTCTTTCATCATATATATTTACACTTTCTTTTTATTGCATTGCTTGTGTGTTTAATTGTTCCAATTTCAGTAGTTATATTCAAACAAATCTCAATTTAAGAAGTGGTTGCTACCAAAGTTTATTAGTAGATTAACTGATATTTTTACACTATTCAATGTAGATTCGACCTTGCTTATCACATACTAAAATTTATGTGCTTAGTGTGTTTCAAGATTTAATTGTGTGAGTGAAACGATTATGACAACTAAAGTTAAAGCATGTAATCAGTGTCATCTACCACCGACGCCCAAAGCTCCTCCAGATCTAACCTCCTCCCGGCGGGGGTCGCCGACGTTTCCACCGCCGTTGCGACCCCCTCCCATCCCATACCCTGTACTCCAATCTCCCCCTCTACCCATACACCATGGATCAATAAGAGAAAAAAAATCAATCTAAAGAAGAAACATTTAAAAGAAAAAGATCCAGTATCTGTATAATAATCAAACTATGAAACCCTTTTTTTTAAATCAAACCATCATGAGATGGGGGAGGATTTATTAGGTCTCCCAAGCCTTGCCAATACCACAAAAATGGTTGTAAAATATTACACACAAAAGTCTAATGTAGGCCATGAGCATACAAATATGCCATATCTAAAAGATCTATCTAAGCTCTAAAATCATTCTCACAAAAATTCCACCTAAATAGTTGAAAGCCTATTAGCGAATTGCAAGCAAAACACAAAGCGACATTCACCTTTAAGGATAGAAAGGCCAAGAATGACTAGAGAAGAAGCAAACAGGAAGCTAACTAGAGCAAAATGAGGAGACAGTGATCCAGCCAAGAAAATTAGGGCATCAGACTGTTGAATATTTGAGCTGCAGAATCATCTTGTATCCTTATAGTTGGACATTCCCAGGCATCCAGATTGCAGAGGCCCTTGATCTCTGAAGGAAGGGAGGACCAGCCAAGATTAAGATCCATTTTAGAAATCATGGCCAGTCTGGATAGTCTGTCAGCTGGTTGATTTGTTTCTCTGTTAGAATGAGCCAAAATATTGGAATTCAGAAGAGCATGGATTTTCACTATCAGAAAGTTGACCCCTTTTTTCAACGGTTTTATGCATATTTTCAGCGCTTTCTTATGATAAGGTAGCGCCCTCTAAGTGGGCGGTGAAAGATTATGATAAGAGGCGCTGAAAGACCAAATGGGGGGCCCGCTATGTCCATGTTGGCAATGGTGACTTGGCAATGGTGACTCGGATCAAATCATTTCAGCGGATCTCTAAAAAGCGTTGATACATTTAAATTTTGAAAAATAAAAAAAATAGAGAATTGAAATTTTTGAATTTTAAAAATTCCAAATTTAACTGAAAATTTCAGTTTCCCGCTCTCACGGTGAAACCAATTTTTGATTTATTTAATTAAAATAAAACAAATAAATGGCCAATAAAATATAAAATTGCTAAAAATAAATTTAAAAATCAAAACTATATTAAAAATCAAGAATGTTACAATCCAATGTCATAACACTAATCCAATCATCCTATCATCCTACACTAACCAAAAAACCATTCTAACATTGCATATGGAGCATCATTCAGCAGTCAGCACATTAGTTGTTTCTCGTAACAAAAAATCACACTGACCAGTGGAGCTGATAAAGTTCAACCGATGAGAGTTCGGGTCTGGTTAGGGAGTCCTTGAGAGCAGCCTCCATGGCAATGCTGCAAACTTGGTTGCCACTGCAATTTCCGCTCCTGGATCCTTCTCTCTCCTTTCCTTTATAAACCTTCAAATAATACATTATACACTTCCTTCAGCATACTCGTTAAGGATTCATGAAAAAAGACAATGAACTTGCCGAAAAATGTGTGTGAAAATCCATTTTTCAGATACATTGTACACTCGATCATGAAAAAGACAGTAACTTAAATACAACTAGGCACAAACTAACCTTCCGAGTAGAGTTTCAGAATTGATAGCACCAAGAGAGAACTGCAAGCAATCCGAAAGCAATCAGAGAACTGCAAGCAATCCACTTCAAAATTGAGGCAGCACCAAACTTTTTAAAAGAAAAACACTCACAGAAGATAAAGAACAACAACAATTAATCAATTACGATAAAAAATCGAGATTTCGAGTAACATGATTTATACCATCATAATCACGGTCAACATCAACTGCCCAGCTAGTAAACCATGGCATGGAAATCTTCCTTGCTCTTCTTATCTGCAACCCAATAAAACTCTCATCACTTGGAAACACTACATTATCTCCATATATGCTCATCTAGTACCAAGAGAAGAGATATGAAACTTTACTTATATAAGGCTTTTCCATTGGCATAAATGATGACAGCATGTGGCAACACACTCAGGCCTCTGAGGATACACTCTGTTTTTGCCTCAACATCACCTGCACCTTGATGCCGGTATGCAGCAATTGAGCATCATATCTCCCCCAAAACAGCAACCATGCAGATATAAGTTTACCATACACTGGTTCTTAGCCTGATAAAAAAGATGCTTATATATATAAATTGACAAGAACGAGTCAAGGTAGAACACCTGTGGCTGGTCCGAACAGATGTTTTCCAATTGCCAAATAACTGATCCCTTGTAATGACTCAACAACACTCAAGTTAAGATCTTCGACTTAAAATATGGGATTGCAGGACAAAGCAAAATATAAACCTAAATCGAGAAAACGAAAGGCTAAAGGGAACTGAAGTTGTTACCTTTCCAGACCTGGAGAACGCACAAATCATCAGCTGAATCGAAGCAGAGATAGGGCTCATTAAGCTTGAGATTCCGGCGCATAAAAACTTCCGTACATCAAATACTTCTACAAATCTACCAGGAGCAACACCACAAAAACTTCCGGCACAGAGATTCCGGCGAATCAAAACTTCCGGAGAAACACCACCACCGGTAACCCGACCCGACATTGCTCAACCCGGAGCCGATGGTCTCCGCCCTACCGCCGCCGTATTCTTCCATCACCTCTCCACTCCAGAACCTGTTCATCCTCAAAACATCTGAATCAAACATAGGAAGTCAGAAGTTTTCACCGGAGAAAGAAGGAGAGCACTGGAGCGGCGTCGTTTCAGGCAGGGGGAAGCGGAAGACGGCGATGGACTGGTACAGGAATAAGCTCTAGTGCATGTCCCTACATTTCAAAGCCGTCGCGTTTCCGCCGCGAGGAAGCGTCTCGATATCGGGGCCCACGCGAGTTTGCTCATCCGATTGGGCCTCTGTACCTTGCTTGTACCTCGAGGCCAATCTGCTCCACCAAACCCCTCCTCCGCCGCCATAGCACCACCACTCGTCCTCCGCCTGTTCCAGAACTCCGACGACATCACCAACTAGCACAGCCCTAAGTAGCGGGATTCCGGCGATCAGCGCAGCACGGACGTCCACCGAAGGTCTCGAAGAACACGGGTGCTATTGACTCCAGAGGTAGCGGCGACGGGCTCAGAGGGATAAGGTTGGGATTAGGAACGTAATCTGCAGAGAAAGAAGATAAGGTTTTTATTATATATGTCCATCCTCAACGGTTGCTATGAAGTTAGGAAAAATAATTGACGGATCAGATTATTCAAAATAATAATTGTTTTAAAAAATTTCAAAATTAAAATGTTTACTTTTATATTTATTTTTTGGCTACAAACAAATCCTACTTCTTTTTAATGAATCCATAAAATTTAATATAATCCAAATAACGGAATAGATACTTTATAAAAACTTCGAATTCAGCACAAGTCATAGGTTTTTCAATGTAAATAGAAGATAATGGAAATAATGGCAAATAAATCTCTCAATTGAAGGTTAAATAAATTCTAGATTCACCCCAATAATTTTTATACTCATTTCAAATTATAAGTTTGAATGTCTCGCAAGCACTCAAATATACTTAATTTCATTTGCTAATAAAAGTAATTGAATATGTCTACTGTGAAAAAATGCTCCAAAGTGTATATATATATATATATATATATATATATATATATATACACTTAAATATATATATATACACTTAAGTAACAAGTTCTAATCTTAGTAGTGATTCTCAGACTACCCAGAACAAGTTATAGTTTTAGTAGTACAATATATAACCAAAGCATAATTTTAGTATGAATTTGGTTCACCGACTCAAACTTTCAAATTAATGCGTTATATTAATCAAATCAACATATACCTACTAATATTATCATAGTTATAAAAAAACTAGTATAAAAGTCAAAACTTGATGTTTCATGACATTTTTTCAAATTTGTATAAAACTAAACATTCATATTAGTGATATTTCATGGATTTTATGTTGTAATGTCATAGAAACACTCGAACATACTTAATATCATTCAGTAATGAAAATAAATTGATCACGACTATGGTTGAAATATGACTCTAAAGTATATATACTTAACTACATGTTATAGTCTTAGTAGTGCTTACCAGGTTCCTGCTACTAAAGTTCTCACTATACGTACCATTCATCGAACTAATACCAAAGAAAATTTACACAGAAAGTGTCTTATACATTATAAATTAATATAAATCATTAAAAAATCAAGTTTAAAAGTCAAAATTTGATAATTAATGACATTTTTCAAATTGTTATATCAATAGCAACAATGCGTTGTTGCTTTGAATGCCTAGAGCATAATTTTTATATGACTTTGGTCCACCAAGTCAAACTTTCAAATTGATTGTCATTTTAATCACACCAACAAATCATCGTATGATAATAAAACTATCATCATCATAAAAAAACTATCATAAAAGTCAAAACTTGATGTTTCATGACATTTTTTCAAATTTTCATAAAACTAAACATTCATATCAGTGATATTTCATGGATTTTATGTTGTAATGTCATAGAAACAACTCAAACATACTTAATTTCATTCAGTAACGGAAATAAATTGATCACGACTATGATTGAAATATGACTCCAAAGTATATATACTTAATTAAATGTTATAGTTTTAGTAGTGCTTCTCAGGTTCTTGCTACTACGGATCTCACTACACTTACCTTTAATGGAGCCAAAACCAATGTAAATTTACACAAAAAGTGTCGTATACATTATAAATTAACATAAACCACTAAAAAAATAAAGTTTAAAAGTCAAAATATATAATTAATGATATTTTTCAAATCGTTATACCAATAGCAACAGTTCGCACTAATCAAATTTTCAATTCATGTGATATTTTAATCATACGAAAAAAATATCATATACAAATTAAAATTATCATAGTCATAAAAAACTAGTTTAAAAATTATTACTATATATACCAAGAGTACATATGAATTGGGTCCCACCAAGTTTACACCACTATATATTATCAATTTATATAGTTAATTATCAATTCATATAAACTAAGAAAAATTTTAATCAGACTCAGAGCAGCAACGCGCAGCTGCTCAGGTCTCCTTACGTCACACATCAAAATTTTATTAATTTTAGACCGCCTCAGAGCAGCAACGCCCCGCTGCTTTTTTGCGCCATATCCAATTGGACTATAAAATATTTAAATCAACCTATACAGCCCAGCCCAACATCACAACAACAACCCACATTTGGTGGGCTCAAAATCGAGCCCATGTACAGTCAGCAACCATTGCAGCGATATGTCAAAATATCGTTGCTACTTCCGCGGGTCCCACAACATCACAAATTCAAAATTTTAATCAGGTCCCACAACGTCACAAATTCAAAATTTTATTTATTATCATTCAGGTCGAAAGCAGCAACTCGCTGCTACTATTTTGGCCACCAGATCAATGGACTTTAAAATATTCAGACAAATACAAAGAGCCCAACCCAATAACATGCCAACAACCCAGAATTCATGGGCTCAAAATTGAGCCCAGGTACAGTCAGCAAACTTTGCAAAGCTACATGAATATAACGGTGAAACGTCTGTGGGGTCTATCACAAAATTTAACGCGGACTTTAGTCAAAATGCCATGTCACCAATTATTTCAGCGAAAGTTTTAAAGGCGTTGAAGCAATGGTCCCCTCGTCTGGCTATTTCAGCGCTCTTTAATAATAGCGATGATATCCACTCAGTCAATTTCCAAAATTCATTGACCAGCACAGTTTTTAGCGTTGAAACTCGTTCCCTTCAACGCTTTTATGCCCTTTTTTCAGCGAAATTTAATAATAGCGGTGAAAAATCGTCTCAACTTTCTGATAGCGTTTATCTGCAAGAGTGTAGAGTTCCCAGAAAACTATGAAACCCTTGTGATCATGTCAAATTTTTTTGAAAAACCAAATCATACATTTTTTATTAAAACATTGATTACTTTAAACTAAAATTATAGTTTAGCATTTTTTAATATAAAGATTCAAGATATTTAATATAAAATGCTAAGTAACAAAATATATTGTTATAAATAAAAAATATACTATTTTTAAGGTAAATTAATTTATTAAAACTTTTCTGGCCTATATAACTTAACCATTTTAAATTTTTATAAGAATTTTCTTTTTTTGCGTTAAATCATATTTTACTATATGTTTAATTTAAAATAATCGATATTTTAATAAAAATATGTATTATTTAATTTTATATACATAATGGTAGTTTCATCACGCTTAGAAAAATTGATCTTTCAGCCTGCAATCCGTGTTTTTTTTCATTCACGAAATTGTAGTTGCCTAAAAACTTACAGCAGTATGATTTGTTTTGACAAAACTTCATTTTCTGAAAATTTTAAAACAAAACACATTAAGAACATTTCTTAATTAACAAAATTTCAAACTTTGTTCAAAGCAACGCACCATAAACATTTCTTAATTAACATATGAAACTGGAAAACTCAAACTGACGCACCGCACCGCTCGAGTTCTTGACGCACCGCACCGCTGATTTGAAATATGCACGATAATATTGTATTTTTTTAACCTGCACAAGCAAATTAGATCTGCACATGATAAGGGCGAAAGAAGAACTCCATAAGAAACCAAAAAGAACTCCCAGACTTGATTGTTAAGGATTCGATCTTTTCCGTTCTGGCAGAGTTGCAAAACCATATAATCAATATTTGCACGAATATAAGACCCAAGAGATACAATGAACTGGTACATATGTATTTTTTCGTCATTAACTACTTCTATCTATATATATGATACTGATTTTTTGATTCAAAATAAAATTTAGTCAAATAGTGATCAGTTTTCCTTCAGTGAAGTGACATTATTCTCTTATAGTTGCAAATTAACATTAGTAAGAAATTGAATATTATTGCAGCTTGTTCCAGCTTCTGTTATTAAAACCTTCAACCTTAACCTTCCCAATGAAATAGTCCTCTGTGATGAATATGGGAGGGAGTGGACTTCAAAGCTCGCTGATCATTAATGTGCTCAAACATCATATGCCAAATCTTCTTATCTTCCTCAGTTTCAGTTAAATCTGTCACGATGTCTTCTAACATGTGAATCATGTTACACAACTTCTCGTTCCATGTGATCATTAACAATTGTCTATCTCTTATTCTAGGATCCCGATCGATAACAGACTCCAATAGATTGTAATTTTTGATAATTGTTATCTAGATCGCTAATTTCAAACAAATTAGCGATAATTTTATATGTTAAATTTTTTTTGAAAAAAGATCATGTAAAACTTAAACATTAGCCAAAACTTCCCAAAATAACCTTCTATAGATCGGCTAAGTAGAGTAAAATGGTCAAAATACTTTTAAAAATGACAAAGCAGTACACAAAATTATGGCAATTAATGCAAACTTGCCCTAGATTTTGAACGCACAGATTTCGCACGACCATGCATGCATATGTGCAACTTAATTATGAGCATGCAGACATATGCACGTAGTTCTACTTCTTGTGCATGTATATTTTAATTGAATTAAATTTGTATTAGTATATTGATATTACTGCTGCTCAGAGTCGTGGAATAAATCGGAAGGGTTAAATCTTCTTAATTATCTTCATCGGTTTTAGTTAAATTTGGCACGATATCTTCTAACATGTGAATCATATTACACAATTTCTCGTTCCATGTGATCATTAATAATTGTCTATCTCTTATCCTAGGATCCCGATCGATAACAAACTCTTCAATAGATTGTAATTTTTATTAATTGTTATCTGGATCGCTAATTTCAAACAAATTAGCGGCGATTTTATGTGTTGAAAATATTTTGGGAAAAAAATCATGTGGAATTTAAACATTAGCCAAAGCTTCCCAAAAAATCCTTCTATAAATCGGCTAAGTAGAATATGGATCCGCATTTTTAATGCACGGATTTCGCATGACCATGCACGCATATGTGCAACTTAATTAATTATGCTTACGTAGTGCAACTTCTGTGCATGCATGTTTTAATTGAATTAAATTTATATTAGTATATTGATATTAATTGACGATGAATTGAATTTGTATTGGTATATTAGTACTAGTTTTAAATTATTAGTGCTGAATTTAAACTATTGATTTCAAATACATTTTTGAATAAATTAATACGTGCACGATGCCCGTGAAGATGAAAAGTATTTATACTTTTTGTTAAAACAATAGCACTTATTTTGTTTATTGGTCTTCAATTACAATTTTATGTTTGAAAAGAAATATATAGATGACGTGCATTTACAAACGCACGACAAAGAAAAAAAAATACAAACGCACGACAAAAGATTTCAACAACTAATATAAATAACATTGGTCAAACGATTCAAATAACAATCTCGATAATTACTGCTAGAAATGTTGTCTTTTACAATGTTAGCAGGTTTAGTCACATAATTAATTATATGCATAGATAAAATTAGGGGTGTAAATGAGTTGAGTCGTTCGTGAGAAAATCTCGAGCAGCTCGGTCAAAACTCGGGTTGACCAAGCTCGATCTCATTCGAATATGTAATGAATCGAATCTGAGCTTTTAAATTTTTGTTCGAGAAGCTCGACGAGCTTATTGAGCAAATATATATATAATTAAATATATAGTTAATTTAAGGGTTTCTTTGGAAATAATTAAAAATCTAAAATCTAAATTAAGTATTAAGGTATGTATGACTGTAATACACGCTAAGCTTTCAATTTTACCTCAAATCCAAGTCCAACTCTAACTCTTCTTCTTCTTCCATTTGATGTTTTATTAAATAAATGAATATATTTCATGTGTTTGTGGATTTTTAATGGTTATATTTTATTTTATTAAAATTTATTTAGCTATATTACTTAAATTGGTTTGAAATTGAGCTTTTTGAGTTAAACGAGCTCACTTAGCTCGAATTCAAACTCGAATTTCGTTAATCTCGCGAGTCGGTCTCGAGCACACAAAAAGTTAATGAGTCGAGTCATGAGCACAATTGTTTATGTTTGAAAGAGCTCGATCTCGAGCTCGAGCTCGAAGAATATGTAACGAGTCGAGTTTGAGCATACCCCTGTTCGGTCTCGACTCGACTCATTTACACCCCTAGATAAAATGTTGGTAGTCGTATTTATTTATTCATATACGTGATTAAATTTTAAAAATATTGATAGAAAAAATAAGTAGGGAATCAGAGTTAATTAAGGGCTAGGTCTGTCACCGAGAAGAACGCGACGGTGGTGAACAACCTCAACCTCCTGAGCGTTGTCGAGACCTCGCTGTACTAGACCCCCGACCCGATCCTCAACCTCCGATTTCCGCTGCAAATCTCCTTCAACCGCATGAGCTAAATCCGCTTCGCCACCGAGGACCACCCGGGCGTTCAAGGAAATCAAACACCACATGGAGGATATCATGGCGGTGGACTGGTAGGACGCGGCGGGGATCATTTCTCCGGCAAGGGCGAAAGGGTTTTCTATCGCCTCCGTGTCGGCGGTGTTTAGTTAAGGACGGCGTGGAAATGGAGAAAGCTCATTCATGGCGATGTTTACCGATTAACTTTGTGAGAAACCAATCGCAACTTCGAAACATATGCACGTATATTACGTGCAGTCACTAGTGGAAATTGGTAGAAGCGCAGCGCAGAAGCACGGCGGGGAAAGAAGACTTATTTTTCCCGCCGTGCTTCTAGTTTACGAAATCGGAAACTATCCGAAATCGGAGGTCAAAATCAGGTCAGCCGCTGCCTGACGTGAAGGACGGCGGGAAGCAAAAACCCGCCGTGCATGATGAAAAACGACGCTGGGAATGCACGGCGGGAACGATTTCCCGCCGTGCTGGCCAACGTTTACGAGGTCAGAAATGGTCCTGAACCTTGTCCATGGCACTTGCTAAGCATGTGCCATTATTTCTGGTTTTAAATACATGTACCCGGCTTGTTTCCGAAATGGTAAATAGACCTGAGAGTGTACTCAGAATTAGTGGCACTTGTTACGATATCGGATACCACTCGCAAAATGTGTAAGGAGTGTTTACAAAATCAGAAATAAGCCGGTCAGATGTCGTTTTAAAGTCTGTTCTCTGCATTTTTTATGTTGGGAGCTTGTTTAGAAAATTTCAAAAAAGGGGAAATTGTTGGCTGTGTGCGCTGATTGAAGTTTGCATCGATAAGGTATGTTATCCCATCTTTAAATCTTCCATTGTTAAATTGTGGATCAATGGTCTCGATTGTTTTGTTAAGAATGGCATGTGGAGTTTACATTGACATGCATGTCTTTGATGTACGAGAGAAGTTGAAAATGTTGTAATTCAATGAATGAGCTTTATTAATTAGTGATTGATATGGTTGATTAAGTTTGTATTTTTTTTCAATTTAGGAGTTTGTTTGTAGAGTTTGCACGTTGCAATGGAACGGTCTAGAATTATACAAGAGAATATTAATACATCGCGTGAATACTTGAATCTCGTGACAGAGTTTGTGAATGCTGCTAGTGAGTATGCAAGAGTACAGAATGAGTCGCTAATTCGATGCCCTAGTAGAGATTGTAAGAATGATCTGCGTTTGAGTGTGCGTGATTTAAAGTCACACTTGATTGTGAGAGGATTTTCTAGAGCGTATACTAGGTGGACATTACATGGCGAGGCTCGTACTGTCGTCGCAGAAAATGAAGTTTTGATTGAAGACCTGAGGTGTTGGAGGCGATGTATGAAGATAAAAAGACTCTGCTGTATGAGGGAGCTAGGCACACTGTTCTCAGTTCTGCGCTGATGATGATGAATTTGAAAGCGAAACATGGTTTGACGGAGAAAGGAATGACGGAATTGTTGGAATTGTTCAAGGAGTTGCTTTCTAAAGATAATTTGTTGCCAAAAAGGTCCTATGCCGCGAAGAAAATAATGTGTCCAATGGGTTTGGAATTGGAAAATATTCACGCATGCCCTAATGATTGTATGTTATACAGGGGCGAAGATGCTGAAAGGGATACATGTCGCGTTTGCAACGAGTCTAGGTATACGAAACGGTCCAGGTCAATAGGTGTTTGTGCAGAGACGGCGCCTAGAACAAAGAAAAGGAGTCCTGCTAAAGTTGTGTGGTACCTCCCCATCATACCTAGGTTGAAGCGTTTATTCGCTAATAAGGAAGATGTGAAAATTTTAACTTGGCATGCAGATAGGAATCGGCTCGATGACGATGTGATTCGCCATACCTCTGATGGTGATCAGTGGAAGCATATTGATGAGTTGTACCCTGAATTTGGTAATGAGTCGCGTAACTTGCGGTTAGGTTTGTCGACAGATGGTATGAATCCCTTTGCAGATCTGAGCAACACCCATAGTTCGTGGCCCGTGATGGTTGTGATTTACAATTTATCACCTTGGTTAACTATGAAGCGTAAGTATGTTCTGCTATCACTTATGATCTCAGGTCCAATACAACCAGGTAACGACATTGACGTTTATCTTGTTCCCCTAATTGAAGATCTTAGGAAGTTGTGGTATTTTGAGAACTGGACTTATGATGGATACTGGGAAGAGTGGTTTGACATGAGAGCGATGCTATTTTGTACATTAATGATTACCCTGCATTAGGTAATTTGGCAGGTTACTCTGTTAAAGGACATTTTGCTTGCCCGGTTTGTGAGATGGACACTAGTCACGTTCAACTTAAGCACGGGAGGAAAACACTTTATTTAGGATACAGGAGATTTCTAAATCACGAGCATGCCCTGCGTAAGTGTAAGAAGTGGTTTGATGGAGCGGTTGATGAGAGGGATGCACCGACGCCTGTGTCTGGTGAGAGTGTGTATGAATCTATGAAGGACATTCCCAATGATTTTGGAAAGAATAGGAAGAAGCCAGTAGTGAATGGTGTATGGAAAAAATCTTCAATCTTTTACGAGTTGCCTTACTGGAAAGACTTGGAGGTTAGACATTGTTTGGATGTTATGCATATAGAAAAGAATGTTTGCGAGAGTCTGATTGGCACATTACTAGACATCCCGGGGAAGAGTAATGATGGCTTGAAAGCTAGGATGGATTTGGAGGAAATGGGTGTTAGACCGGGTTTGGTCCCCGTGAAGGAAAATGGCAAGACATATTTGCCGCCGGTTTCTTACACCATGTCTGATTCTGAGAAGAAGAAATTTTGTCAAAGTCTGAAGGACATTAAAGTACCTAGTACCTACTCGTCCAACATTAGTCGGTGTGTGAATGTTGATGAGGCGAAACTCGCGGGACTCAAATCGCACGACTGCCACGTTTTGATGCAAGAATTGAATGACATTGCTCTGCGCACGTCCCTACCTCCACATGTTAGACGCTGCATAAGCCGCTTGTGCATGTTCTTCAAGTCCATCTGTAGAAAGAATATTAGCCGAGCGAGACTTGATAAACTACAAGAAATGGTTGTCGAAGTTTTGTGTCGGATGGAGATGTTCTTCCCGCCCTCATTTTTCGATATAATGGTGCATCTTATAGTTCATCTTGTGCGTGAGATCAAGTGTTGTGGTCCTGTGTTTTTGAGATGGATGTACCCTTTCGAGCGCTACATGAAGATTTTCAAGCATTTTGTGAAGAGTGTTATAACCTTTTGTTTGCCATTTTGGCACATTTATTATTTAATAGTTTTTTTTATATATACCTTGTCCCTTACATTTTATATAAGTTTATTAATTGTTATTAATTAGCTGTTATAACCATCGCATACTTGTAGCATAATTACTTTATTAATTCCAAATTTATTCATGTCTTGACTTTCATATGTACAACTAAAATGTACGCACAGGCGGTTTACGAAATCGGAAATTACCCTTATTATGTGTGCATCGAGCTGTTTACGAGATCGGACATGACCCTAATTAGTTTGTAATCTAGTAAATAAATCATATTTCTTGAAATATTATTTATCTATGAACAGTGGATTACCCGGATGCCGTTCCGACTCGTAAACTTTTAATCTTTCGGATCATTTACGAAACCGTAAAAGTCTTTTAATTTTTATGCAAAAATTCCATCTTTTCCCTGCGTATGTCCGAGATATTTACGAAATCGTAAACCAAAAGAGATGACCTCCGGGCAGTTTCCGAAGCCGTAAATGGGTCACATTTATCAACATTAGTTTATTCGAAAATGAAATAATTTTAAATTGTAGAGATGAAGTTTATCAACTCAAGATTATTATTTACCACATGCTCTTTTTTTCAAGATTTCTTTTTTAAAAAAAAAAATTCAAATACAATACTTTCAATTTAGTATAGTTTGATTTGATGAAATAACATTTGACGGAATTCAGATTAAAGCATCCACAACATTCTTATTCCATAAGTAAAACCTTTCAAATTCCAGAAGGAACTAATTTTTTTCGGGGGTTTGCATGAGGTGATCTTGAAAAGGTAAGAATGCCTTTAATGTTTTACTAGAAACTCTCAAATATTTTTGATAAATGGAGCACCTCAACCCTATAAATCAACCCCTTCTCCCTTTAGAACATCATTAGAGCCTTCATTCCCACATTCCCTTCTCCCTTCTCATATTGTTTGCCTTCTGCTTCCCATGAATGTGTCTCGATTCAACGCCCTCCCAGATGACATGATAAATCTAGTAATGATTCGTGTTATGTTCAACTGGGTTCTTCGTCGGTACGTGAGCGGAAGAGAGACCGAATGGGCTCGACAGTGGCTCACCGAAGCTTCTGCAATAGGTCACACACCGTCGACCTATGTGTTGGCTGTTTTTGCAATCTGCGAAGGTGATATTCAGAGAGGCGTGAATGTGATCACCACCATGAAGAGAACCGACAAGAAAGGCCTCCGGGAAGCTCGGGTACGCGTCAGAGCCGGTTTGAGTTACGCTTGGGGTTTGACGCACTACTTCAGGTTCCTCAGAGATTAAGTAGTCGCGCCTAGGCCGATCTGCTGCGAGGAACATGCTGCCCTCAATCGGAGCGTGAGGTACGATCGCTGGGAGAGGGTTGATCCAGCGTACATCTCCTGTGATGCATGCACCTGCGATCAGGAAGTGCTTCACGCCATCTCACCTTATTTAGCCTAAATATTGTTTTTTTTTTGTTATTTGATTATGTTCTTTCTTTTTTAGCCCAAATTTGTTAGGATTGTAATAACCTTTTGTTTGCCATTTTGGCACATTTCATTATTGAATAGTTTTTCTTTTTTTGATACCTTTTCCCTTACATTTTATATAAGTTTATTAATTTTTATTAATTAGCTTTTATAAACATCGCATACTAGTAGCATAATTAGTTTATTAATTCCAAATTTATTCATGTCTTTACTTTCATGTGTACAACTAAAATGTACGCACAGGCTGTTTACGAAATCGGAAATGACCCTCATTATGTGTGCATCGGGCAGTCTACGAAAGGAAAATACCCTCATTATTTTGTAATATAGTAAATAAAAAATATTTCATGAAATATTATTTAGCTATGACCAGTGGATTTTCATCATCCGGATCATTTCCGAAACCGTAAAAGCATCTTATTTTTTATGGAAAAATTCCATCTTTTCCCTGAGGTTAGGTCCGTGATAGTTACGAAATCGTAAACCAAAAGAAATGCTCTCCCGGCCAGTTCCCGATATCGGAAACTTGTTGCCTAATCCAAAAAAAAAGAAGATCAACTAGATTTGATGAAGATGAAAATGACAATTGAAAATTGAATTGAAGGGGAAAATTTATTTAAAAAGATTTTGATTGATTCATAGAATTTGTAACACATGGTCAAACAGGAATAATCTTCAAAGGACACAATGTCTTACTGAAATTTAAAACAATATTTCAACAACTTCTAAACCTAGCCATCAAATCCTGGAAAAAAACCATGCTGGGTGAAGTCGTGGTTTTGTGAAGTTGAGGGGCCACAGGGAGGTGAGGGGCCTTGTGAAGTTGAGGGGGCTTGTGAGCTCGACGCGGCATTAGAAGTAGAGGCGTTATGCGTGGCCTCTTCATCCTCACTCACTTGCGCAAGGTCGCCATAGTACACTTCTTCCTCATCCTCACTTAGCACGATCTGGAGACCCTTGTCTTGGATGTACGCTTCTTGATCAGCTTTGATCGCATCCAGCCAAACCCATTCAAAGACCAACCTCTCCTCTAGGGTCAACACATCTATCTTATAGTCAATCTCTGTAGTCCCTTTGCCCAACGACTCATCTAGTTTGAAGTATTTACGGCCCATTTCAGCCATATCTAAAGGCTGTTTATTACACTTCGTCACCTACCTATTGAATGTGAAAACATTATAGGGCTCCTGTTTATTTTGAGGCCTCAAATGAGTAGAATCAACCCACGGGCACTCTAGCACCTCATTAATTGCAAACTCATCAACGGGCACTAACACACCATTCACCAAAGTCGACATCCTAGTGGTTGTGCATCTACCTAGATTAGCATAAAACTGTCTAATCTCATCTTTGTAGGTAGGCTCGTCTAGCATGATTAGGTTATGCAAATAACTAGGACGGAAATAATTAATCGACTCATTAAAACCTAAATCATCAATAGAGTTGGATTTTAGCACCTTTGAGTCGCACATGCCATGCCTAATCCACTTGACGTAGTTCTGCTCGGCCACTGAATCGTAAAAGCACTGTCTGTGACCTTTCCTTTGGCGCTCATCCCCACCTCGCTCATGTCACTGCGCACGCCGCCCGAGCTTTACCGGCACATTTAGCGGCTCCTCCTCCACCTCATCTGGTTCCGCATATCTCCCATCCTCTCCATGGGTACCCTCAGCATCATCCTCGCTGCTAGTCTCTAACCCAGCCAACTCTTCGGACTCTGACTCGGTTTCATATTCAGGTGGGGTTGGGGGCTTCTTTGATTTCTGCTTTTTTGGGACCCGGTTGGGTGGTGGGGATGGTGATTCAGGTGATGTTGGGGCGCCCCTCTTAGCTTTGTGCTTCGGCCTGGCTGTAGGCATGATTATATCGCCGGAATTGGTTGAATGGGGTTAGTCTTCTTGTGCTTATGTGCCAAGTATTTGCTATTCTTTTGCCAATTTTATATAATTAGATGATTTTAATCTCCGACATATAATCTAGTGTAAAATTAATTGGTATTTCCTCTTACAATGTCAATATCTAGGTAGCTTGTCCATGCAATTTGTACATCGATGTGAGTACCGCCCAACCCCCTAAATTAGTAACCATTGGAAATTATGAGGAGACCATTAAATTACACCATGGGGAGAAGATTCCAACAGGTTTGGTTAAGGTATCTATAACAAAAGAGATATGTGGTGATGCCCACGTCCCGATTCAAAAAGGCCCACCTAAACTAGTTTCCAAATCAAGGGGAGAACTTCTCTTATGGCCTAGGAGATTAGTACAAATTCCTATTAAAGGCGATAAGGAACCACAAAATCCTTGCTCACCAACTAGAAATGAGAAATCTAAGCTGCCAACCACAATTCAATCTCCTAAATCCAAGGTGTCAACCACAATTCCATCTCCTAAATCCAAGGTGCCAACCAAAATACCATCTCCTAAATCCAAGGTGCCAACCATAACTCCATATACTAAATCCAAAGGGCCAACCACAATTCCATCTCCTTCACATCCATTTGAAGATAGCCAACCTTCATCGTCAATCCACCAACTCTTTGACAAGTTGTCAAAACATCCCTCTCTTAGTACATATAACTTTCCCTCACCAAAAGAGGTTTTTGGTGTTGAAAAATTAGTAGTACTGTGCAAGCAAGACTTTGACGATATATGGCTACCTCAAAGGATACTCTCCATGATAATGTGCCTCGTTCAACTGTAAGTCTTCATTTCCCAAATATAATTATTTTATATTCCAACTAAAATCGAATAGGTAGTAACACTTTCTTTACAATTTATCATAGCCAAATGCATCATTTGGCACAAATTCGTGTCCCAACTCCGTACAAGTTGTGACCCACTCAATAGAGGAAAGGCTAGCTTATTTGAAGGTTGCCTTAGGAAATCGAACGAAATACTTCTTCATTTGTCCATACCTTGAAAAGTAAGTAAGTAGTATATATTTCAATGATTTTTTTTGTGTTTACCTAAGATTATCCTCTCATGTACAAATTTTCTTGTGGATTAGCGAACATTGGCGTTTGGTGACGATAAACACAAATTCCAAAGAAGCATGTTGGATAGATCCACTTAACCGTCCTCCAATCCACTCATTTAATGATATTATCAAGGAAGCCGTGAATTTCGTAAATCCTAAACCATCCAAATTTAGGTTCTACCATATTAAGATAATCTATTCTTATTATTCCTCAAATTTGTACCTTATTAGGACCTAAATTGTGTATCTTTTGTCACTATTAGTACAAGGTCCAAGATAATGATTGGATATGAGGTTACTACACGATGATGTTTGCATGGAGGGTGGTTGCACGTGCAAGGCTTTCACAGTTTAACATTCATAGTGTGAGCTTACTCTTCCATTCCTTATTTGATTTAATGTAAATCTTTGTAATGTGTTACGAACATACTCTACTTTTTCAAATTGCAGGTTTTCGACGATGATTATACCCCCTACACCTTGCAAGAGTTGAAGGCAGCAAGGAGTGCATTGGCAAGCTTCATTTTGGATGAGTGTGCTTCATGCATAGAGCACCCGGCTACAACGACATCATTGTGATTCGTCGTAGCTGCGTAAGTTATAATTGTGCACTAGATAGTGTCATCAACTACTGGGTGTATACATTTTGCTATGAAGTATTTTTTGGCTCGTTAAAGCCAATATTGAATGATTAGGTTCTTTATTATGGTTATTATATCTAATTTAGATTAGACGCTCATCGATCGCGTAAAGAAAATTCAAAATTGGAATTTTTTTGGCACCCCCTGGCTAAAAATTGAAAAAAATTTTGGCACGCCCAGGCTCATTTACGAGTTCGGAAACCTAAAGAAAATTCTACAAGATCTTCCGGGTGGTTTCCGAAATCGGAAGGAGTCTGGTTTTCTCTATATAAAAAAAATAGTGGTAAACCGGCACATAGTCCGGCTCGTAAATAGACCACCATATTGGTCTCCAGCAACTACAATTACGAATTCGGAAATTATCCGCTTCATATCTTTACGATTTCGGAAAGTGTGTCCGGAAATTTATTTCCAAAACAATTTCCATCATCGTAAACAACAAAACAACATCAATACAGGCATCCATTTACGGTATCGGAAATTCATTTAGAGCACATTTAAAACTGAAGTTTACGAGCCCGGAAAGTTTACCGAAATGTGATTTCCGGTCCCTATTTACGAGTTCGGATGATTGTCCGCTCAAAGTCATTTCCGACACCGTAAACAAATTTATCTAAACAGTTTCCGATACCGTATCTCTTAGCTCACGGCCAGTGATTCATCTTTACGATTTCGGAAAGGACATCACAAATCATAACCATTCCGGATGAGGCTAGACATTTTCGTAATCGAAAATGTTTATTTCTGGATGAGGCTAGACATTTACGAAATCGGAAAAGATAAAGTAGCACAGCGAGGTTTTCCCGCCGTGTTCCGCCGAGGCGAAGCACGGCGGCTCAAGTAACGGCGGGAGAACCCCGCCGTGCTTCCCCCTTTTCCCCGCCCTGCTACCCAGTTGCGTCCACTAGTGAGTCGTGCAACCTCTGAGCATGCATGATTCAAGCATGAATTATAAAGTTTTTGTTAAGCATTCGAAAGGAAATGCTTGACGTGTGCATCTACAATTACACAACAATTACCAACACAGTACAAACAAGAGATTATCTCTGAAATATTTGTTTGAATAGTCTTTTAACATTGAATATTTATATGAAATTAACGAAAGTTTAATTGGATTATATTTTGTGAATATATTTTATATATAAAACCAATTGGTGAAAGTATTTGTATATATGTTTATACATGAATGAGTTAATTATAATAAACAGTGGTTAATTGTAGACAGAAGTATCTATTTTCTGTGAATGGATACGTACGAATGGATGCATCTAAAGGGTACGAATCTTTGCTTGGAGTTCATTATAAATAAACAATGAAAATTTAACTCATTATGTTGATCTTTAATTTTCTGTTACATTCCACAATCTATCCTTCGTTCGTAGAAGAATTTGTGGTTGTTGATACCACATATTCTATTGTTTTGGGAAATCTCGGAAGTAATCTAACCAATTAACTCACAGCAATCCGGTGGTGGGGGCTAGCATTACTTTAAGGAAAGTGCTTCTCACGGCCCTAAACGGTTTTAGTAGTTCCATAGCTTACAAAGTTCTAACAATATCCAACTTGAATGCCTAGGTAGAATTAGCATTCGACACCCGATGCTTAGGTAGGTAGGAGACATGCACGGGCACCAGAGGCATGGGAAGGGTGGGAGAGGTCCGTTGGGAATTCGAAGTTGCTGAAAAACATTGTGCCTTGGAGTGGAACTGTCAGATTTGGAGATGGTAAAACATGCAAGGTTGTAGGCAAAGGTGAACTCTTGATCAAAGGTTTTCCTATATTCCGTGATGTATTGCTTGTTGAAGGTCTTATGTTAAATGTGTTGAGCATAAGTCATCTATGTGATCATAAGTCGAAAGTGTGTTTGATGAGAGGAAGTGTAGGTTAAGGCATGGGTGGAGTTCTCAAAGGAGTTAGATCATCAAACAATTGTTATGTACTGGATGAAAGAGTTGTTATGAGATCCATGGATATGGCAGTACATAATGCACTTGGGAAGGTTATTTCAGAACCAGACGATGTTGTAACATTCGAATTTCATATGCAATAGCAGATTCCTGAAGATGTTATAACATCAACTTCCAAAGTGAAGCAGTTTCGAGGAATGAGAAATCATAGTGTTGGTGCTATAACGTGCAGAAACCATATGAGTCCCCAAACTATAAAGTACCTCAACTGGATCATTGGAAATACAATCTTCGAGATAAAGCACGAAGAGAATTTCAGCAGTTTGACCGGAGTAAGGATGGGTTATAGGGTTCACGACCAAGAAGAGTTAACTAGATAATGAGTCAAAGCATGGTTCAGGAAAGATTTGAGAGAGATACATGGAACACTTCTAGACATGAGGCTCATAAGGATCTATACAAATGGAGAGACGCACCAATGACATGGAGTAAGCAACTCAACATCTTTCAGCCCCATAAAGGATTGCATCAAGGAGGCTCTAAACTTATGGATGTTAAGCATGGTTCAAGATCGAAGAACCTTGCATATATCAATGCAAAGTCAATGCATCTGAGACAACACCAAGGTGTTTGTCATGTTTGAGGTACCAACCCTTACCTCTATGTATAGTATTTTTTATTGGTTCTGTTTTTCTTTATTTGTGTGCAAAAGAAAAGGAAAAATCCAAAAAAAAGAAGGGAGAGAAGTTGTGAAATTAGGTGCTACAACATGGAGTCAACGGCAACTGGAAATGGATGATTAAACATCAGGTTGATCAGACGGTCGGTCAGAAGGATGTATGTGGATTAAGCGCTGCAACATGGAGACAACAACTGAAAATGGATGTTTAAACATAATGTTGATCAGACGGTCAATCAGAAGGATGAAAGTGCTGAGAGTGTATAAACAAAGAAAAATTGAAGCTCGTCTATTCTACTTGCATGTGATCCTGAAACATTCCACACAATTTTCCATCTATCAACTTTGAATCTTAGGTTATTCGAAGGATTTCTCAAGGGTAGTCTTGATTACTTTTGCTTGAAGACAAGATTCTGAGTTTTGTGTATGTTGGCGTGGAAGAATTTCTGGCAGAATCAGCTACGAGGAGATTCAGGTTTTAAACTATGCTCTAAAGAGGTTTGGTATTGCAAACTGTTCATTTATATGTTCCCCTCAAAGGTGTATGTTGGGATGGATACTTTGATTTGTACTCATTGTGGTACTCTGAGTATGTAATGGTCAGATTAAGAGATGTCGAAGACAGGAAGAGCAAATTGTGGTTATTGTGTTGACTTTGATGTTCCAAGATGTCGCTGATCATGTTATAACATCTGAACGAGACCATGTTATAACATCATATTGACCAGAAGATAGAGCAGGAGTTGCAGCAATCACGAGGTTTTTGATGCTCTGAGTTTGGATATTCTTGAAGAAAATCTGATGGGCCTATGCTATAACATCATATCAGCTAGTAAACTTGTTCTCTGGATCTGGATAGAGTTTCGATTTGCACGACTTGCTATGTGCTTTAATATTGCTGAAATCAAGTGCAGTTATGGGCTGTATTTCGTAGAAGACTTGTATTCAATGAAACATGTGATGAATACATGCATTCTAACTATGTATTGAAGATTCAAGTTTCCCTTTAATGCATGAAGAAGGAATTAAGTTCGTGAAGATGGTCTGACACTCTGCGATGTTGGAAGGATGGGCATTAAAACCCTAAGCAATGCTCAACGAAGGTTTTCTGTTTGCTTAAATTTGTTGGGTATGAAGTTGTTGTTTTAAGTTGAGTGGACTTGATTGTGCTAGTTGCAATGCACTTTGAGATCTTGAATATAGAGGAAGTTGACCCTGATTTTGATGGTGGTTTAGACGTTTTCACATCAAAGGTTGATTGTGAGGGTCCAGCAATAGATGATCATCCTATAAAATCATGGCGTTCAGCTCACTTGGGAATTTCACTGACGGTGTTATAACATCATATTGCACAAAAGTGTTCTTGAATATTACAGAGATAATTAGTGCTGCTTGAGACGGTGTCTTTGATTGATGGGTTGGTTGATTCAGATGCTACTACTAAGCCCTATTTAGAGTCAAAGGATGGAACTTGACGGGAAATGGCTAGGTTTATGCACGAGTGGAAGGAGTGACCTCTAGAGACATTTTTAACGAGAGCATTGTACGGTATGATCGTCTCACCCAGTTCTTATTGAAGAAGGGCTATCATCGATGGGGAGTAGACCGCACATTGCTGTGAGAGAATGCACCTGAACTGAGGAGATTGTGTTTAAACATGGAGTATGTCTTAGCAAGGACTGGAAGTCTGATAGTAGACCGAAATGGGTACGGTGTAACTGGGTTGAATTAGCTGGGATGATCTTTCTGAGAATTGAAGTCAGATTTATGAGGTTCCCAAGATTGTGATGTTGTATCATAGGAAACAGAGTTTGGTACAGAGAGAGTAGGCTGCTAAGGCGAAGTTAGGTCCATTCTTTACTCCCTATTGAACTCAATTTTCAGATATTATTGCTCTGATATTTTGGGAGTTTGTTGATTTTGGGATATTTTGATGGATGATGGATGGCCATTTATTTTGGTTGCTTGTTGGGATCAAATGTGTCCATTTATTTTGGAACATTGTTCTGGCCATTTAGCATGAATGACTGTGTTTATCTACTTCTGGTGAGTAGGAGGAGTTTAGTAGAATATGCATGCATATGTTCTGATTCCGCATATTATTTCTGATTCCATTTGATGCCTTATATGAATTTCTGGAGTTCTGAATTTGAGGGGGAGCTATGTGTTAGCTATGCATCAAAAGAGTTGGTATGATTCCACAAAATGCAAAAAGGGGGAGATGAAGAGTCCAGAAGTTTTAGGACGATGTAGTTGACTATTTTGTAGAAGCCACTATGTTTAAACACACTGAATGTTTAAACACTTGCTCCAGCGGAATCAGAAACTGAGCGACAGTCGTTGAGTTTCAATACAACTCTTGTTCGAGCAAGCCCTTGTCATGTTTATGGTCCCAAGAGGGAGATATTTGGAAAGTGGTTGTAGCACATCATGATGGTAATGTTATAACATAATACAATGAGGAGTTGTTCTTATACATGTCCTAATGGTTTAAGTATTCTAAGCCCCAGGGGGAGTTGCTCTCATTCATGTTCTAACGTTTTATTATTTGCTGTGTCCAAATGATGATGGGTCCACAAAATGCCAAATGGAGAGAGTGTAAAGTCTTTGACTTTGTTTGTTGTCAGTTTTGCGGACATTCACAACTATGCTGGAAAGTTGTGAAATTGGACTGTATTTGAAGATCAGTATCTTAAGCAGTAAAATATTATCATGGGATTAATGTGGTCAGAATCCAAGATCAATTCAGTAATTACAAGAAAGAAATACTGAGACGAATTGATATAGTTGGAAAAGAATATCAGAATATGGAAAACAGAGCGCGGTCTTTCGGAAAGACAAGGTCTTACTTTATATGTGCTGAATAGGTGAGTTAAGCAATATTATATTTGATGTGGAATATCCCATAAAGGGCGAATGCAATCGTGTAACATATTCAATCATGAATTATGAGGAGTGAATGATTTGGTAAAAATGGAAGAAGAATATTCGGGTGTTATTCTGGGTAAACTGCGAAGCATGTTTAAACATAGTTTTTCAGGGTTCCGGATATTTGTGTGAATCGAAGATTGCAAACCAACTCACAGTCATTGTGTTTCAGTACAACTCTTGTACGATCAAATCAAGATATTCGAAGATATTCAGTTCTGATCTGATTAGATTAGGAATATACTGATGAGTTGTATTTTAGTTAGGATTAGTCTTATTCTATAGAAATAAGGAAAGTTTATATTTCCTACAGATTAGCTATAGAAGTAGAAAATAGCATGGAAACTAAATCCAGCCATGATTATCCAAACGAGGAAGATCAGCATAGCTGTGATTAACGACGAGAAGATCAACACGGCAACACGGCATCGAGTTATAAAAGCAAGACGCAAGCTTAGAAGAAAAGTGTCGAACTTCATAGAAAGTATTCTGCATCCAGAATAGCTTTACATTCGAAGGAGCTTGAGTCGACCAATCAACAACCTCTGCCTTCACCGGAGTCTGGAAACCACACGCCTTGAAACCTCGAGAGAGGTAGTCATAGAAAGTTGAGTGAGGGGCTCGACCTAGTCAAGTGAGGAGGTTGACATTGATCGGCACGTGAGGGGAGCTCACAAATTCACAAGAACAGATAAGTCATAGATAGTTTAAAGTGAGGAACTTTGTAATTATATTGATTATCTAGTGAATGGATTCTTGACTGGGTAAGGTCCCGCGGAGGTAGGTGTTTTAGCACTAAACCGCGTGAACAATTCTCGTGTTCTTTTACATTTACGTTCTGCATGTGCATGTTTAAACATTACTACTACCATGTTTAAACATAGGTTTAAACATTAGAATAAGACACGAGATTAGTATTGAAAGTTTGATAAAATAGGTTGGTAGAAATTTCAAAAACAAAACACATAAAGAACATTTCTTAATTAACATATGTAACTGGAAAACTCAAACTTGACGACTTCTTGACGCACCGCACCGCTCGAGTTCTTGACGCACCGCACCGATCAGTGAATTATAATTTGATTTTTCCTCTGAACTTTTAGGTAACTTTATACCTAAACTTTTATTAATTTTGGTGTTTAAAATATGACGGGTATTTTTCTCAAATGAAGAGGGAACTTCAAAAGAAGAACCGGCAGACTAGATACAGGTCCAATTTACTTGTACATGTCTGGTTTTATACTTGAAATGTCCCAATTTTTTACTAATGCAGGTTCATTGATTTAAAATATGTAGGATAATATTTTTTTTTTTGAACCTGCACAAGTAAATTGGATCCGCACATAGTAAGGGCGAAAGAAGAAATCCATAAGAAACCAAAAAGAACTCCCAGACTTGATTGTTACGGATTCGATCTTTTCCGTTCTGGCAGAGTTGCAAAACCATATAATCAGTATTTCACTGCACGAATAAGACCCAAGAGATATACAATGAACTGGTATGTATTTTTTCGTTATTAACTACTTCTATCTATATATATGATACTAATATTGATTCAAAATAAAATTTAGTGCAGTAGTGATCAGTTTTCCGTTAGTGAAGTGACATTATTCTTTTATAGTTGCAAATTAACATTAGTAAGAAACTGAATATTATTGCAGCTTGTTCCAGCTTCTGTTATTAAAACCTTCCCGATGAAATAGTCCTCTGTGATGAAATTGGAGGGAGTGGACTTCAAAGCTCGCTGATCATTAATGTGCTCAAACATTATATGCCAAATCTTCTTATCTTCCTCAGTTTCAGTTAAATCTGGCGTGATGTCTTCTAACATGTGAATCATGTTACTCAACTTTTCGTTTCATGTGATCATTAACAATTGTCTATCTCTTATCCTAGGATCCCGATCGATAACAGACTCCAATAGATTGTAATTTTTAATAATTGTTATCTAGATCGCTAATTTCAAACAAATTAGCGATGATTTTATATGTTAAAAGAATTTTGAAAAACAAATCATGTAAAATTTAAACATTAGCCAAAGCTTCCCAAAATAACCTTCTATAGATCGGCTAAGTAGAGTAAAATGGTCAAAATACTTGTAAAAATGACAAAGCAGTACACAAAATTATGGCTATTAATGCAAACTTGCCCTAGATTTTTAACGCACAGATTTCGCACGACCATGCATGCATATGTGCAACTTAATTATGAGCATGCAGACATATGCACGTAGTTCTACTTCTTGTGCATGCATATTTAATTGAATTAAATTTGTATTAGTATATTGATATTACTGATGCTCAGAGTCGTGGAATAAATCCTTATACTCCTGACTCTTTAACTCGGGGCTACAAGCGATAAAGGTGCCCCAGAGCTTAAGAATCCGCTGCAACTCTTGAGAGTTCCCCTCCGAAGACCGCTTCTTAGCCAATTCATTCACAGTGTCCTGGTAAATCTTCAGCTCATCCTCCTGAGGACTTCTTCTCCAGCAGTAAGACCTTATTCGCGGCCTCAAGTTGCTTAACCATGTCCTCTAGCTGAGTCACATCTACCGAAACCTGGACATATGGGGGAGGCACGACCGATTCAGTCATCAAGGCCGAGATAGCACCCTCCAACTCCTCCTTCCCGGCCTCAAGAGCCTGGCACCTAGCATGTAACTTCTTGATGGAGTTGTACAGATGCTTGATCTCACCGTTGGTCCGGACTCCCAGCTTGGACAGATATGCCATCAGCTGTGAAACATAAGTCATATGAAAACCTGATACTTTACACTTAAGAGCTCACACATCAAGAAGTCACAACATGACAAATGGAGATTATTACCTTGGAAGCAAAGGGATACTTCTTGAAAGACCTCCGAGAAGCCTGCCCATCCTCTTCTCCGGACCGACCCAAATAACACCCTAACTCCTTCAAAGGAGCATCATCAGGGGTCACATGTTCGAACTCGGAGTCGTCATCCGAAGACTCCCAAACCTCGGGTTCCATCTCTCCGGACTCTACCTCCTCGGACTCCTCAACCTTCTCCTCTATCGTTTTGAGGATGACCTTCCCCTTCTTGATTTTCTTCTTCGGAGGAGATGCTGTACACAAGAGACAAGAACATCAGCTTGTTATAGACACTCAACCTAAATACCCTATACTTTGCAAAAAATTACCTGAAGAGGATCGACTCGAGGAGGATTCACCATGGTTCCTAGGAGACTTCCTCGGACCCCGCTTCCTGGCTTTCTTCTCGCCCCCCCCCCCTGGATTTTGTCAGGGAGGGTCCAAACCAACCAGGGTTTCAGGAAACTTGAGGAAGACTTCGACCGTGGGACCTTATCCAAATACGAGTAGGTGATTGAGGGTCATTGCCACACCAATCCTGAGCTCCTTTCACGAAGTCCCCTCTCTGAAGGACAATCTTATCTTTTAGAAGCTCGCTCACAATGCCCTCTAAGTGAACATGAATCTTAAAAACCTTATCACGGGCTATGGCATCCTTTGGCTTGGGGTTCCAATCCGGGACCTCGTACTTGTTCCGGTCAAAAGATAGACGGTCGGCCTCCCACGCGCCGCTGTTATCAGAGAATGTGATAGGTTTGGTTTTCCGCGGAGTAAGGGTGATGTAATCATACGTCTCAAAGGAAAATGACCTATACAGACTCATGAATAAGTTCAGGCTTGGCTCATACTCTTTCCGGGCACACCAGGATATATACTGCCATAATCAGCACCACCACATTGGAGTGGATCTGACAAGGATGCAGCTGATGATGCCGCAAAAAGTCCGTAAATAAAGGGGGAAAGGGAAAGCTTAAACCCTGCTGGAGGAATCTTACATATATTTCCTCTCGAGTGGGGCTCACCAGATTTTGGACTGGAGTAATGTCATCCTCGAGCTTCAGGCCAGCCTCAATGGGGTATGACAACCTGCACGACTTGGGAAATTGCAGGGTCTTTTTGTCAACCACCTTGGTGACACCACCTACGTCACCAGCAACCGGAGCCCTTTTATCAACTTGGGGCTCCATGTTTGGGTCCAAACCCGACCTAGATGCACCTTCATCAGCCATTATAGTTACCACATGTAGTGGCGTAGCCATGGTTACCTCTATCAATTCCCTAGAATCTACTTCCAGGAACAGAGTGCTCAGGTCACGAGCGGCCGGGGCTACTTTTTCAGCATCCTCTGTAGTGCCAGGGGGAACGCTGGAGTTTGATGACGACAAGGCAATATAGAGAATGGGGGGGAAGAAAGTATGAAAAGAAGAAGAACTTGTGAAGAAGAAGAGTTTGAGCGAAAATTGAAAACGCAAATCAGAATGAACAATGATGATAAGAGCAAGGAAAAATTACTTGGTTATATAGCCAGTAATTAACACGCATTTAAGCGAGTAATTATCTCGACTAGCGAAACGATGCAGGCAATTGGAAGGTTGGTATTTCTCACCGCCAGAGAAGACAATGAGTAGGCGCCACGTGTCAGCTACTTCAGCTACCTCAGAATTCAAAAAGACGGAATCAAATCCGACCGTCCACGTGTCTTGATGGAATACAAAAAAACTTGAAACTGGATATTCAGAAGGGTTAGCCCGAGAGGATGGTCCTAGAAGGACACCGCGAACTTAATGCCCCAAGTTGTTCTCCCTCGAGTTATTGGCCTTCCCTCGAGAAGCAAGACTCTCCCTCAACTGTCGAGATGGAGCCCTCCACATTCTGAAGATCTACCTTGGAGCTACTGATAAGTCCATGGTTCGTATTCCGGATCGTTCAGTCTCGAACCAGGGCCCGAGAAGGGTCATGGGCCCGAGGTACACGGAGGATGGATCCACGGGTCCATCAATCCTAATCCTTAAGGAATGCGTCTATTGTGAATGTTCTATAAGGAATATATATCCTTCTAAACATGGTAAATACAACCATGACCGGAATACACTTCACCTATACATGGTAATACAACTGTTATCTCCATAAGAGTTGTATTCCTACCATAATAATATATCTTGGTGATCTACGGATTGTAGCCATATAAATATCGAAGGTTTGGTAAACTTCTCTATCTATATCTTACATACAATACGCCTTACACATCATACTAACTTGAGCGTCGGAGTTTCTATCATCGAGACACCCGAGACTTTGTTTTTCAGATCAGTTCGTTTGTGATCAAGTGCGGGTTCTAGACTTCCATCATGAGGATTAATGGGTTTAAAGTTATCATATGTATATGCTTTATGAGTTAATTTTGATCACCCTGATTCATGCTAAATTAGGGCTAAATTGAGTATCAATTTCGTTATGAAAAATATATAACTGCTACATATTGTAATAACTATGAATTAATCTTGTAATTTAGCAAATTTAGCAAACACATTCTTGCTAATGGTTAATAAGAGTGGATTTTAGGGGTTTAGCGAATACATGCCTCTATATAACTAATTGATTTGCAGAAATAACTAATATTTCGTCAATCATCAATGAATAAATCAAAAAGTTATTCTAAGCCAACCTCTTTTATTATATACATTTTCACTTCTTTTTATTGCATTGCTTGTGTGTTTAATTGTTCTAATTTCAGTAGTTATACTCAAACAAATCTCAATTTAAGACGTGGTTGCTACCAAAGTTTATTAATAGGTTAACCAATATTTTTACATGATTCACTGTAGATTCGACCTTGCTTATCACATACTAAAACTTATATGCTTAGTGTGTTTCAAGATTTAATTGTGTGAGTGAAACGACTATAACAACTAAAGTTAAAACATGTAATCAGTGTCATCTGCAGTATAAAAAATAAAATGTTTAAATACTGGGCTGGATAAAGAAAGAGAAGAAAAAAACACGATCACAGAACTTTCAATAGATCAATAAGAGAAAATAATCAATCTAAAGAAGAAACATTTAAAAGAAAAAGATTCAGTATCTGTACAATAATCAAGCTATATATGAAACCCTTGTCATGTCAAAGTTTTTTGAAAAACAAACACAAATCATACATTTTCGTATTAAAATATTGATCACTTTAAAGTAAAAATATAATCTAACATGTTTTAATGCGAAAATTGAAGATTTTTCATATAAATGTAAGTAACAAAATATACAGTTTAAATTAAAAAAATATAATATATATAAGGTAAACGTATAAAGCATTTTCTGGCCTATGTAACTTAACCATTTTAAACTTTTATAAGAATTTTCTTGCTTTTTTGGCATTAAAACATGTTTTATTATATGTTTGATTTAAAATAATTAATATTTTAATAAAAATATATATCATTTAAGTTTATATATATAATGGTAATTTCATAATATTTAGAAAACTTGATATTTCAATAGACGTTGCAATCCGTATTCTTTTTACATTGACGAAATTAAGTTGACTAAAACTTACAGCAGCATCATTTGTTTCAACAAAACTTCAACATTTTCTTAAATGTTTAAAAACAAAAAAACACATAAAGAACATTTCTGAATTAACATTTGAAACTGGAAAACTCAAACTTGACGAGTTCTTGACGCACCGCACCGCTCGAGTTCTTGACGCACCGCACCGATCGTGAATTATAATTTGATTTTTCCTCCGAACTACCGGAATCAAGTGTTTTTAGTCAAAATTCACAATTCACAAACATATAAACTTTCCCGACAGAAGAACTAGTCTTGCTTAGAGAAATCAAAAGAACAACTGAAAGACTCAGCCCTTATCAAGATAGTGAAGATGAAGAACATATTGTGGAAACTAAAATTCGTTCCTCATATCATTCTAATTCTCGCAAGCGAACTGAAAAAGTAGCTGGTATCAGATGAAGAGGGAACTTCAAAAGAAGAACGGCCAGACACGATGTTTACTTGTTTCAATTAAATCTGACACGATGTCTTCTAACATGTGAATCATGTTACATAACTTCTCGTTTTATGTGATCATTAACAATTGTCTATCTCTTATCCTAGAATCCCGAAAGATAACAGACTCTTTAATAGATTGTAATTTTTGATAATTGTTATCTGGACCGCTAATTTGTTTTCAAACAAATTAGCGGCGATTTTATATGTTGAAAATATTTTGGGAAAAAAATCACGTGGAATTTAAATATTAGCCAAAACTTCCCAAAAAAACCTTCTATAAATCGGCTAAGTAGAATATGGATCCGCATTTTTAAAGCACAGATTTCGCACGATCATGCACGCATATGTGTAACTTAATTAATTATGATTACGTAGTGCAACTTCTGTGCATGCATATTTTAATTGAATTAAATTTATATTAGTATATTGATATTAATTGACGATGAATTGAATTTGTATTAGTATATTATTAGTACTAGTTTTAAATTATTAGTGCTGAATTTAAACTATTGATTTCAAATACATTTTTGAATAAGTTAATACGTGCACGGTGCCCGTGGAGATAGAAAAAGTAATTATATTTTTTGTTAAAACAAGAGCACTTATTTTGTTTATCGGTCTTCATACGGATTGACTTTGAGGTGAAACAATCGCAACTTCGAATATGCACGTATATTACGTGCAACGTCTGAGCATGCATGATTCGAGCATGAATTATAAAGTGTTTGTTAAACATTTAAAAGGAAAGGTTTTACGTGTGCATCTACAATTACACAACAATTTTCTACAATTACACAACAATTTTCAACAGAATACAAACAAGAGATTGACTCATGAATATCCATCTTGATCGGTGAGGAGAGATCAAGTTCTGTCGATCGGTCGAGTCGGTTTTCCCGGGTCCGGTCGGTTAGTCCGGGTCGGTTCAGGTCGGGCCATCTTGACTGGGTTTGACAGATTTCATTGGAGTTGACACCATTAGATGGAGAATGTGGTTTTACTTCTTTTTTCTTTTTTATAAAATTTATTTTTGTCTCATTAAGGGTGTATGTTTATTGATATTTGTACTAAAATGTTGGATTGAGCGTGATCTGCTAATTTTAGTTTTTTGACGGGTCCTTTTACTCAGCAAAACTTTGATTAGCTTCCGATCTAGTTAGTACAGTTAGGAGAAATCCGAATCAAAATAGTTTGTATACTACTGTTGGCGATACTGCTACTAGATTTGTAGACCGAATATGCTTTAAACTTATATCGTGCTAGATTGCATTTACTCTATCCAGTATTTGGCCATCATTCAATCAGACTAGGATTGGTTGGGATTGCTCTAGTACCGATATTAATTTGCATATATCTATTTTTAGATTTGTGTGATTGTTTTCTTAATGTTGCATTGTAGAATATCACCTTATAAGAGAAATCTTTAAAGCAATTTTTAGTTAGGCTCTTGAAGAAACTTCTTATTAGTATCATGGCCAGCTAGAATAATTCGGTATACTTTACATACTACTCCACTGTCTAACAATGTAAAGACTTGCTATCTCCCGGTGGTCAAGAGGCTACCGGGCTCAATGAGTTGCCTCTTGAGATTCAGGTAGAGTGTATTTATTATAATAGAACCGGGGTTCTGTTTAGGTAGTGAGAAAGTGGGATGGTGAATTCTTACGAGTTCTACAATGTCATACTTGGTGATGTCTATATGTAGGAGAAGGAAGGAAGTCTGTTTTTAGCTTTCCTGTTACCGGCATCGATATACAGATGATTTAGTTATTGTAATATTTTCAGACACTTCTCTTATATCTGATTTTGCTTCTGATATTAGATCGGAATATAGCATTCGGGCAACATATTGCCACAGAAACCCCAAAAAGATCTCATGTGTATCATTGGGTTTACCTAAACTCAATCATGTAATCTATTGCTTTTATATAAGGTTGAGGAGTCATGAATAATCCCTCCCAATTTTTTTTAAAGTAAACATATAGTAACATATGTTTTAATGTAAAAAATTACGAAATTTTATTTTGAAAATTTTAAATTAAGTAAAAAATGTGCACTGCATAAGCTAAAACATACAAATTTTTTCCTGAAAAATTAGGAATGTTGGGAGTTTAGGAAACTTTCTCTAAATTATGTATCTTTTAATTTGAATAGTGTATTTTGTAATTTCAAAATTATAGATTTTATACAAAATTTCTTGCATTTTTGAATTAAAACACGGTTTACTATTATATTTTAATATAAAATGAATAATGTTTTAATTAGACTAAATTTCATAAAATGGCCCTAACATTGCTCAAAATGTCAATTTTATGACCTAACATTCAAAATGGTCAATATCTGATACCCAACATTCCGAAAATATACAATTTGTAGACATTCGTTAATTTAGACCGTTAGAGTTTGTATCTTTCACTAAATTATAAGGGGTATTTTAGTAATTTCAAACACACATTATCAAAAAATAAAAATTATTATGATCTTGCAAATTATTACAATATCCATGGTAATTTATTTAAAAAATCATCTTTTAAAAGTAGGACTCGGTAAAAAGTTGATTTTTTAAAAAACTCATTATAGATATTTTAATAATTTGTAAGATCAAAATAATTTTAATTTTATAATGGTGTATGCAATTACTAAAATACCTCTAGTAATTTAGTAAAAGTTACAAACTTAACGTCTCTAACAGCCCAAATTAACGGATATCCGCAAATTATATATTTTTGAAATGTTGGGTACCAAATATTGGTCATTTTGAATGTTAAGTCCTAAAATTGACATTCTGAGCAATGTTAGGACCATTTTATGAAATTTAATCTTTTAATTAAATATATAGAGTGTTTGAGCTTACATGCATAGCAGTAATTTCATAACATTTAAGAAAATTAAACTTTTAAGAGCATGCCCAACAGTTACTCTATAATAGAGTTTTTAGCTAGATTTGTCATTTTTGACTATATTATTACTTCCAACAGATGCTCTATCTCATACTCTAAAATAGATATATGGTAAAATTGGAAGAATGAAAAGGCATATGGGCTACTCTTCTTTCACACTCCAAAATTTAATGTTATCATTGATTCTTACTTTTCCTTCCTTTTTTATCCTATACTTTCTAAATCATTCACATTTTCACACACATAAAAATATTGAAAACATAAATTTGCAAATAAAATTAAGCCCTGTTTGCTGGAAAATATAATTCAATTAAATACTGAAACTAAAATTAACTTCAGTTTAATTCAATTCAGTTCAGTAAATATAATTTGATCAAATTCAAGTAAATTTAGAAATTTTGGTTCTATTTTTCAATACATAAATTTCACTTCAATTCAATTTAGTTCAGTAAAATATAATTTAATCAAATTCAAGTAAATTTAGACATTTTGATTCTATTTTTCAATACATAAATTTCACTTTAATTCAATTCAATTAGTAAGAAATTAGTCCAGACAAACATGCGCTAATTGTGTGCTCTTGGGAGTTTCAAATAAAATTAAGCATAATTATTATTATTTATGGCAATAAATTCATGAAATGGTAAAATAGAGCAACTGTTGGATGGAGTCTAAATAATTATAGAGTTTTTGGAATTTGGTACTCTATTATAGAGATTGTTTTAGGGTAGATGTTGGGCTTGCTCTAAGAATTTTGTCATCAAACTAATATAATTAGCTTCTAAATAAAATTAGGCAAAGACCTTAATATTTGCTCTCCGTTCCTTCTTAAATTGCATATATTGGTTTTCTTAGGTTGATCATAAATATATTTTTGACTGTTAGTACCTTTATTTATGTGTAATTATTTATGTTAGAGTTATGATATTATGAAAATATACGTTACAAAAATTTAAAAAGATCTCGTATGATCATTTTCTTTTTTAATTATGAAACATCTTTGTGGGGGATTTCACTGATCTAATCCGTTTAGGTTTACGATCTTGAGAGACATGAACATGCTTTCTTGCCTTCATTGTTGAACAGTCTTGAAAAACCAAGTTATGCATCTGAATTTTCATTGCTCTGACATTTACAGGTCTATTATCATAAAGATATTTGCATCGTTGTTTCCATAAGACCCAGACCAGAATACTTGGCAAACGCGTTATTTTTCATTTTAGAGAAAGCATATTTATTGGCCAAAATATCAAAAATATGATTAAAGGGCATAAAGTCTATTTCTAAATTCTTCCATATTTCTTCCCAACGAGCTTGATCATGTAAACATTTGAGAAAGCAACGGGTAGTCCTCAAATTCACAAAAAGGACATTTGAGAATTTCATCAAATTGAAAATAGTAATTGATTGATAGAATTTAGGTGTATGAGAAATGGCTTCAACAGTTGACAGACTCAAGATGTAATGTAATAAGTTAATAAAGTTATACTGTTTTAGCAAAAAAAAGTTTAATTAAAAAATTGGTTATACATGGTACAACTAAAACAACTTTTACAAAAAATAAAATCAGAATTTTCATTTCAAATTTGTAAATTAGATATTGATATTATATTTGTTGAAGACAATTCACCAATAAAACCAAAGAATTTACAAATATATTTGGTTTTAATTAATGCATTTGTAACGTATGTGATAGATTGTAAAGAACAGATTTGTGGTATTACATCTGAGATTTCATTGGAGTATCTAAATCACATTGAATTCTGAACCACAATGTCTATATCATATACCTTCTTGTATATGCTTCTAAAGAGGGAGATTTTGAGTTTACTTCTGAAGGTGTCATCCCACTAATCACAAAGCCTCCCAAGGTCTCTCTTTGTCCCGTTCGACGCAAAGCTTCCAAGGTCTGGTATATATTAAGATAAATATTGAAGATTCTTGTAACTGTCAAATGTTGCTAGAATTGCAGTTTTTTTTAATCATCTGGGATCAGTTCTTATATTGCAAAATTTCTACAAAGTCCGACTTTCCTAAGTGTTATGGAACTACCACTATATATTTAAGGTCAAGTGATACTATTTTGTGTTAAAATATTGATAGTATCAAAGTGAACATATAGTAAAACATGTTTTAATGCAAAAATTCATGAATTTACATTAAAACATTAATAAAATTCAAATAACAAATTTTACAGTTCAAATTAAAAGATACACTGTATAAGTTAAAACGTATAAAAACTCTTATGGAAAGTCAGGAAAGTTGGACTTTCAGGAGATTTTCTCTTCTTATATCATACACTGGGTGTATGTATCTCTACTTTTGATGTGTGTTATACATGTTATGGATGTGCTTTCTATTGGTAGAAATTTACATATACTATTTATAGAAACTGTAAGAAATTTCTTTTACAATGCACAATAATACATATAAAAGTGCACATATTCATATTTTGAAATGCACTTGGAGATATATACCCCAGGTGTATGGTATAATTTGCGCTTGTTGGGAGCAATTGTTTTGCTCCAAATCTCACATGACCTTATTATGAGGCATAGACCCCGTTTGGCAACAGCGTTTTGCTATTTTTGCTAAAAATAGATTTTTTGACTGGTCAAAACTCTCTTTAGGTATTTGGTAAGAAGCTTTTTCCAATGAGCTGTTTTAATAAAAACTCTGATTTCTAAAACGTTTCAAAGAGGAGCGTTTACCCATGATTAATCAGATAAACCACATAAATTTCCATTTTTATCCTAGATTGGCCGCCAACCTTTTTTAACCATTCAAAAATGCTATATATATATATATTAATATTGTAGTTTCTAATGCATATTAGTTTTCTACGGATTAATCTAATGCATATTCCTCCTTATCAACTATTTCTATTTTTATTAAGGATAAAACATAATTTTATTAAGAAAACATACAAGCTTAAATTTGTATAAACGAAATGTAACAAATGTCTTGTAAGATTTTATAAAAAAAATTAAAATCGTAATTATGTGTGTTAATATTAAATATAAATAAATAAAATATAAGTAAAAGAATAGTTTTATATATGCTTCAAAATAATAATCACGCTATAAAGAATAAATTAAATTGTCTAATGCCCACTTTCGTCATTTAAACTAATAAAACGATATCAGCTATTCACTAATTATCAAACACTCATCCACAAACAACTAGTCAAAACAGTTAGTCAAAACAGTTAATACAATCCGCTAACAGCTAACAATTAATGCAACCGCTAACAGTTAACGGCTAACAGTTAGTTTCCAAACGGGGCCATAGTCAGTAGAGATTATTGTATTTCCTCCTCCACATTGATGGTTTCTTTTCTTTCTTTTTTCAAAGAAAGGTAACCTAAAATATCTTTTGTTGAACATGAAGTGTAGTTTGTTCTCCCTAACTCAAAAAACTTTAATTGAATTGAAACCAAATATGGTATATTGATAAAAATTACATATACACACTAGAGTAATCAAGAATCGAACCAAACCAGATTAAACTGATTTGAAAATTATTGTAAAACTGAATTAATTTGAACTAAAATAAGTTATAATAGTAATAATTAAGTATGCAATGTTAATTGTAGTACGAATTATCTTTTAAAAATAACAAGGTAAAATGAATTGAAATGTGAAATGAATTTTTAATTATTATTGAAGCATATTCCATTTCATGAATTTGAATTGAATTTGTGTGTACTTAACTAAACCAATAGAACTATATTCAACTAAAGTAAACTTTACTAACTTTAACTGGATTATATCAAATTAAACTAAATTTATTTTATTAAGTTTTGGCATAAAATACGCTAAAACTATTTGAAATGAATAAAATAACACTAGGTCAAATGAAACTAAATTTAAAGTATTTATTGATGCTAGATTGAAAGGTACTTATTTTAGTTAAGTTTTTCTTGGTCATCCGGTACAATTTATGTTTAGAATCAAAGGAAATGGTAGATGTGCATTTACCATTACACAACACAAATTTCAACATCCAATCCACTAATATAATTTGTCAAAACCCAATCAAATAAAAAATCTCATCATTTACAATATTATACTCAACTTGTCCCTTCTAGAAACCTTTTTTACAATTTGACGATGTTTGGATATAATATCTTTGATGACATATAATTATATCCAAACATAAAAATTTAGTATTTAGGAAAGGAAAATTACATGTGCATGTCCACTGTTACGGTCGCGATGTGCGTCTTGATAATCCGTCGCGATGGCACGATGAGATGAACCTGCTAAGAAACAAAGAGCTCTCAATCAGGACGGGGCGGCTAATTGCCGTTCCCGCTCCGATGCTAAAGTCAGTAGACTATTCGGAGAGTTGGGATGTGATTGATTGGGTTTAGTAAACTTACCTCTCTCTTGTGAGGAAGAGAGATATATATAGTGCTGACAGCTGACCTGGTCTCATCAGACCGCGCCGTTAGGCGGTCTGGGAAGATTCCTCTGCCAGGTTAGGTAAAGTTGCCATCTGCTGTCGGGTCTGGCCCGATCGTCATGCAGGATGAGGGGTCGGGATGAATCATGCGGGATGGTGAGATGCCCGACCCTAACAAGTCCCCCCAAGTCCAAGCGCGAAGCAACGGTTCGAGCGATGGACTGTATCTGGGTTTCCGGAATCCGTGCGACAGTGGGCCTTCTGATATAACTGCATGTCTGCCACGTGTCGTCACTTTTTCTCAGGGATGCGTGTAAACTTACCTTTTGTAACTGTGCAACTTTTGGCAACCGCCATTATTGCTTTAACTGCTCGCATAACTCCCCCCCCCCCCCTTTTTCATTCAAATACGAAAACGCTCCTCATTTCTGCCTCTTTCCTCCTATCTCGAATTCATTGCTTGCAACTTTAGATATTCTGCACACGCCTGTGTACTTGTTTCATTTTCATTTCTCATTTCTTCCTGCCTCTGCTGCGTCTTTCCTGTTCTGACCATGGCAGATATCCCCGTTTCCGGCGCGTTTTGCCAGATCACGGACGACGAAGCGGCTGAGTTTGTTCAGATCTGTCGCGACACCGAGGGCCTTCAGATCGCGGATCTGGCTAAGTCAATCGTCTGACCCAAACCCAGCGACACCATCAATGCTGCCCCGGCGGGCAAAGTTCCTGTTTACTACGAGCATCTGGCTCGCTGCAGCGTCAGATTCCCTCTTACCCCTTTCTGCCAGTCCATTTTGTCTTATTTCGACATGACTCTGGGCTTGATGACGCCGAACGCTGTGCGCAACATCATTGGCTTCGAGACCCTGTGCGGTGCTCGCGGGGTTGTCCCCTCCGTTACCCTGTTCCGGGTGTTCTTTTACACTGGCGGTGGCGGTGATGAGGACGGTTGGGGCCATATCAAGGTTCGCCCCAAAGCGGACCTGCATATCTTGACCGGCATGCCCAAGACGACCAACTGGAAGGTGAAATTCATGTTCGTCGATGAAGACGTGGTGTATGGTCCTGCCGCTTCTCGCCCAAGGCAGGCTGTTGGTGATCCTGACACGCGCGGCCGCGCTCCAGACGGCGTATCCCAGAACCGCTTGGCTGCCTCCATCATGGCTCTGAAGGAGAGACCGGAGAGGTGGGATGTTCTGAAGTTGGATGAAAGGTTGCGGGACTCTGGCCTGCCTCACCGTCGCGTGCTTCCTGCCAGTCCATTTTGTCTTATTTCTCAAATTTTAACTGAAAAAAAAAGTCAGTCAAAGAGCACTATCGTCCTGAATAAATGTATTCGGTGCATAAAATGAGTATAAATAGATTCAGCCGGCCAAACACATTACACATATCAGATCACACAGCTCCTTTCTTTCAACTATTTTTCCTTCGCAGCCGATCACCATGTCCGCCGCTAACCCCGCCCAGAAATTCATCGAGCACGTCGTCCTGTTCAAGGTGAGAGGCGATGCCGACCCCGAGAAGTACGCGGCGGTGGTGAACAACCTCAACCTCCTGGCCACCGTCGAGACCTCGCTGTACCAGACCGCCGGCCCGATCATCAACCTCCGATCGCCGTCTTCTCTGCATTTCACCCATATGAGCTATCTCCGCTTCGCCACCGAGGACCACCTCCGGGATTTCGCGAGCCACCCGATCCACCTGGGCGTGATCAAGGAGATCAAACACCACATGGAGGACATCATGGCGGTGGACTGGTGGCACACGGCGGAGACGGCGGTTATCCCGCCGGGATCCGCGCTGAGGGTGAAGTTCCTGAATGGGGAGAAGGATGAGGCGATGGGTGCTGTCAGTGGGATGAAGGAGAAGATTCCGGCTATCCAGGCGCTGAGCTTTGGGGAGAACATTTCTCCGGCGAGGGGGAAAGGATTCTCCGTCGCCTCCGTGGCGATTTTTGAGGATGCCGGTGCACTGGAGAAGGTTGGTTCAGAGGAGGATAAGGGTTTAGTTGGGGGAAAGATTGAGGAGGAGATGGTCTTCGATTATGTAACCGCCACCGCTTAGGGTAGTGATTTCCGGCCACCATTAATTAATGTTTTGTATTTCGGTTTTTCAATAAATAATATATTTTATGAAAAGGCTATTTTTGTATTTGGATTAGGTATATCTACATGAGTTGAAATCCTAGTTCGTACTCCGAGAAAACAATCCAAAACTAGTATTTTCATTCTTTTGAAGACTCGGTTAATCTTGTCAAATTTAATTATTAATTGATATGAACTCTTAATTTTAATTTCAATTAACTAAATTGTTCAAAAGTTTAATACATTTTCACCACTGCTTGAAAGCTATATGACCATAGCCAAATTATAAATTCAATATAATTAGAAATATAGAGGATCGATCGTAACTAAAAAATAATTGAATACTTTTCGGCAATAGAGATTGGACTAAATGATCATTAATCAAATTAAATATAAACCTTCAAAGCAGATTTCAAAAATATGTCAATACTTGGACTAACTCAAGCGTCTTATAAAACATAATATCAAGACGTTGAGTACTGGACTGTGCAAGACTCATGCCGCTGCTTGGAGACTTCAAGTGTATAATGTTGGTTTTTTTTATCGTAATATAGTAATTTTGAAGGTCGGTAGGCAAGAAGTTAAGTCAGCTCAAAATTTTGCCATATATGTAATGGACTCTTAATTTATAGGTATCAATGTTATATTTGTTTAACTTACAAAAATTCATGTTTCAGAATGAGACGTATCTATGAAAAATATGAAAGCACTAAAACGAGATTGGCTAGAATGGAAAATGGCTAATTCGCCCTCAAATCCAATCAACCCATATGGATACTCGCAAGGCTTCAAGTATCCAGTCTTGCATTACTTAAGCATGGAGAGGGAATCAACGAGATTGCGGTTTAGGGTTCTTTTCCACTAGAAGAAATTGATCGAGGTCAGGAGACGGGTTAGGGAAGATTTGATCAATATCGATGGTGTGCAATCGATCAAGTGATGATCAGGGTGTTGACACGTAGTGTTTCAACTATTCAAATACGAATACAATTAATTGATCATAACTACAAAATTGTTCATCCCTTTTCGGTAACATAAGTTAAACTAATGGTAATGAATCAGAGTTTGTGAGCCTTCAAAGTAGGTTTGTCAAGATCTGGACAAACTCGAGCGTCCTGATGAACATAGCGCGAAGACAGGATCCTGGACTCGCAACATTGGTGAAAGAGTTCATGTTTCCAAAATTGCTTATAATGTAGTATTGTAAAAGTCTGTGATTAATAAATTAAGTCGGTTCTCTGTTTTTCGATAAATGAAATGAACTCTTTGTAATTTTTATCAATATATTTGTTTAACATAAAAATATTAGATTCTAGAATGGCACATATCACTCATGATCATTTTTCACTAAAAATATTTTAAAAATTTTAGTTGTTATTTTCTTGGTATACATAAAAAGTTCCTTGTTAATGCTCATTTATTTCGTGAAGTGTATGTAAAAGTGCGAATGTGATCCATTATTATTATGGTAATAAACCTGTTAAATTAATTTGAACGTTTTTCCTTTTTTTAACTAGTATACTCTTACTGAGAACAGTTTACTCTACTCATTTTCTTTGTATAGAAAATCATTTAGATGTGAATGAGGTATTTGAATATCAGCATCGTGTCAATTAAATTAATTAAGTTTAATTCTAAAATATTACATGAAACTTAATGATAAAGGTTTATGTCCAAATTCATCATATCGATGACGATCAAGAGTTCAAATAGGAATTTATAAACTTTGGGATTCAAAAAGAAACCATCATTATGTGGCAAGTTAACCCTCGATCATGTGTTTTATCATCTTCTTCCACATATTTTTTCTTTTTTTTTGTACATTGCCATGCTCTTAGAAATAACGTGCCGAAATTGAAAGATAGTCTTATCTCTTCCATGCCACTCCAAACAAAGAAACGGGAATTTGGTGATAATATGCGTCGGTGCATGAAAAATCGTGAAACACGTTGGTAGACAAGTATGGGCGATGATTGGAGCATCTGCATCTTACCTACTAGCTCGGGATCTCATCAGAACCGGAAAAGGGATAATGCAGATCAGCCTGTCACCATTAACAACTCAATTATTGTTGCTTTTCCATGTGTTGTCACGCATTACGAAAGGAATGGTCATCTTTTCGTTATATACAGATTTGATACAATAATTAAAATCTATCACTAGTAAAAGGAGATCATATATCTTATAACTAACTTTTACAGTTTCAAAGCTTTATGGTAAAAGATACAAGTTCAGAAACTTACTGTATAGAAGAAAGAAGTTATAAATAATCCTTATACGGGTGCTAATTGAGATCGTCAATTCGCGAGTATTCGAAACTCGACTCGCTTCAAACGCGAGATGATCAAAGGAGATACTCGACTCGATAAACTCGCGAGTAACTCGATAACACAAATATGATTGTTTAAATTGATATTTAATTCATTAACATGTTTATAATATAATTATTTTGTGTGTTTTTACATAATTTATATTACCAAATTCATATTTCATACAAAAATTACTTTTACAAATTTATCATATTATCAATTATTTATAAATTAACCAAGTGGGTTAGCCCACTTGGCCAAAGGTCATGCAATAAGGCCTTGGCTAAGAGGAGGTCCAGGGTTCAAACCCCCACTCCCCCGCCCCCTGTGACTTTCTCCTAGTCTCAGAAGTCTCCAGTCCCGCAGAGGCGTGCTCATCTCAAAGCAGTGAGTAACGGGAGCCATCAGCTGGCGCATGAAGGGCGAAGAAGCGAAGTGCATCAGACGGTGTAAAGTGGCACCTTCACCCCACTCAAAGCATCAGTGGAGGACCGAGTAGAGGATCAGTAGATTAGGCTAGATTAGGTTAGAATAGCATAGTTGTAGGAGATCCTTATACTTGTACTCAAAAAAAAAATTATTTATGAATTTGCTTGAAAAAAACTTAATCGGAATAACTCGTAACTCAACTCGAACTCGATAAAAATTAGTGATAGCAAGTTGAATCCGAGCGATACTCGAACCGACTCGCTCGATAAGTACCCACCTTATATCGAACCCTTGCTAGCTAGCAGCAAATTCTCCTTCCCTGCTTCTAAATTTTCCATATATTTATATTTTGTAAATGGACAGTTATTTCTTTATTGATTGATAAAGAAACACCTATTAAAATTATTTTGTTATTGTTCGTCAATTTTAATCAATTAGATTTTGTGTTTATGTTTATATTTGTCTATGTATGGTTATAAAAATTGATTTTATTCTCGATATGATTGTATCATGTTCAAGCAATTTTTGTTTATTATGCTCAATCTTGTGCTAGAGTTGGGTCACTAGCAGGGCCGGCCCTAGGAATTTGGGGGCTTGAGGCGAGATATTCTTTAAAAGGGTCCTAATAGAAGGTCCGGAGAAAAATAATTAAAATTGATTGAAATAATGAATTTTTTAAAAATTATGGGCCCTTATTTTGGCCAATTTCTAAAAAATATAGAGGTTTAAAGAATAAATTTTAAAAAAATACACAAATCTGAGTATTTTTAAGAAAATGGGGCCCTATTTTAGCCCATTTTTTGAAAAAAATGGGCCCTATTTTACCCCATTGTTTGGGGGCCTGAGGCGCAGGTCTCACCTGCCTCGTGTTAAGGCCGGGCCTGGTCACTAGTGTTTCATGCACACTAGACCTTGTGCTAGAGTCGGGTCACTCACGCCGGCTTCGATCCTGAAAATAGATTGAAGAAAAGTTCCAACCCCGCTAGCACCAATACGGGATCACGCATTAGAATTAAGAATATCGGCTTTAAAAATAACTTATTTATAGCGTTATGGTGACCTAAGGAGGGCGTGTTTGTGCAGGTCCGGCCTCCGAGGATTATCTGGTAAACCAGTCGTTCATGTTCTAGAATCTTTTTAGACACATCACAACCGATGTTGTCACATTTTGGCTGTCCATTTTCTTCCCTTCAAAAAGGGGCATGTTTCTATGAAACCACAATGCATCAGAAATCATCACCATCTCACATGTTGCACTATCCTTTATCGTAAGAAAGTTGCAGAACCAGAGTTCACCGCAAAACCGCCTGTCATGATCTATAGCCCGTTCTAGAAAAATTTCTCTCCAAACTGTCCTAGCATATGTGTAGTCAAATAAGAGATATGCGGTAGTACTATCTTTAACTGAGCGCAACGAACACTCGTCTGACACCATAATTGTTCTCTTACTCGAGTTTTTTCATGTCCTCTCCTAATTCAGTAATTGTATTGACCTGATTAGTGCGAAATCTCCTAGGTCAAAGTAGGTTGAGAGCATACCATCTCTCCACCAACTCGTATTAGGATCAATAAGGTCAGCAACGGTGTCAGCTCGGGTGGGATGGTCTCAGGATTCTTAGCGTAGAAGCTATGATCATCCGGCATCAATGGGAAATGGCATATGCTTATTTTCATTCCAGAACCAATGTGCTTCCGACATCCCATCCATAGAACACCCACTCACTTAAAAATGCTTCTCCAAGACCATGATGCATCGTTCTGCTCAACTGCTTCAAACAGTACTAATTCTTGTAAATTATTGCTATTAGGGAGTCCGGGTTTGGCGTAAACTTCCAAGCTTGTTCCCCTAATGGTGCCAAGTTGGTAGTTTTAAGATTATAGAATCACATTCCTCCATTAGGCTTTGCCCTTGCTACTTCATTTTGCCTATATTTGATTCACACCATTAAGTTCATAGGATCAAATTTATCATCTCATCTAAAACGTTATTTGGTACACCTAAACATATCATAGCATAACTTGATTGCCTGCTGATACTGTGTGAAACGTAACAAAAAAAATTGACCTATTCATTTTAAGAATACCTAGGTATAAATCTCTTCTAAACTCTATTGGTTCTGAGAATACCTAAGGTTTAGGCTCAAACATTCTCTCTTGCAAGAGACGAAGTTCGGAATAGAGTAAAAACTTTCAAAATATTATTTTATCAAAAACTTTCTGAATACATAAAACAAGCAGGAATATACAGACTAAAAGGAATCTAATCCTACCAGAAAAAAATACTTATAATAGAAAAAAATATGAAACATGTCAAAATCAAATCAAATCCCCCAAATCAATCATCCAATTATTGTTCTTATGTTCTAACTTTATCCTCATCACCTGCGAAACAAATTTGATCGGTATCTTCTTTTCCACCTTTGACATGTGTCGGTCACTCCATGCAAAAATATTGATATGAGCAAAAGTTTTTTAAAAATCAGTTGGATATTTAACCAAAATTAATTAGAATTTGGGATATCTTAAAATTGCACGTTTTATTGTATCCTTTAAGGATTAGGTAGTTGTATTCCATTATGGATTTGGTTTGATGTAGTCTCTATATAAAGACGCATAGAGATTGTTTTTAGGTGAGAGATGCAGAGCCAAGATTCAGAGATATAGAAAAACAAAGAGTTAAAGACTGATATTTAAGAACTTCTGCTTCATAAAACGTTTCTCTGAATTTTTCTTCTCAAAGAACTCGTTCGTCTTCTTTTCTTATTAGAAAGGTATTGTTTATTGGCTGCCCTAAAGACATTCCCTTAAAATTCACCAAAAGGAACCTTTGATTATCATCATAATCAGTGCCATCACTTTGAGAGCGAGAGCGAGAGGAGGAGGCGTCCCAGGATGTTTGGGTATTACTATATATCCTCTTATCATGCTCATAGGTAAAACGGATTTCCTAAAATGTTGTCCTGCCTTGGTAACTATTTCCTCAATCTTGTTAAGCAGAGCTTCATAATTATCAGCAACCTGCTTCATGAAAGGGATAGCCTTTAAATAAGTATCCACGTGATTCATCCAAAAATATGTTAATTTTTCTTCCTATACTACGTTACATTCAGTTGCAATGACCTTCAGATAACAAAGTTCCGTTAGAAACAGGAGCACTTCAAAAGGAAGTGTGATCGAGGTAAGAGTAAGGCATCCTCTCATGATCAGTCTCCGTCTCATTCATCAGGATCACAAAAAAGGACACCCTCTCCATCACCGTCTCGTTCGCCTTCTCACGTCAGAAATGTCGATATTGATAAAATTAAGGTGGCAGGAGATGAGATCGAGCTAGATCTTGGAGATTTGGACGACTATCCTGAACCTGCATATCAGGACTTACCTGAACAAGATTGTGATGGAGAGGGTGTCCCTTTTTGTGATCCTGACGAATGAGATGGAGACTGATCATGCGAGGATGTCTTACTCTTACCTCGATCACTTCCTTTTGAAGTGCTCCTGCCTCTAACGGAACTTTGTTGTCTGAAGGTCATTGCAGCCGAATGTAAATTTAACCTATTTTTGGATGAATGTGTGGGCTATCTAAAGGCTATCCCTTTCATGAAGTAGGTCGCTGATAATTATGAAGCTCTGCTTAACAAGATTGAGGAAATAGTTACCAAGGCGGGGCAACATTTTAGGAAACTCGTTTTACCTATGAGCATGATAAGAGGATATATAGTAATACCCAAACATCCTAGGACGCCTCCTCCTCTCGCTCTCGCTCTCAAAGTGATGGCACTGATTATGATGCTAGTAGAAGGTTCCTTTTGGTGAATCTTAAGGGAATGTCTTTAGGGCAGCCAATAAACAATACATTTCTAATAAAAAAAGAATACTTATCTCAAACAAGAGTGGGTGAATACGAATGAGTTCTTTGAGAAGAAAAATTCAGAGAAACGTTTTGTTGAAGCAGTGATCAACATAGAGTTTGAGAAGACTGTAATGGAGTTGCATGTTTCAGATACAGCTATAGAACTTGCTATGGAGTTTGAAACTCATGATGGTGTTGGAGCTGCTTTGAAGACAAGTTTGGCTTAAAGAAGGCTATGTGGATATTAAACCAAACTTAATTATTGCACGTTTTATCTTAATATTGCACGTTTTATTTTGTATTCCATTATGGATTTGGTTTGATGTAGTCTCTATATAAAGACGCATAAAGATTGATTTTAGGTGAGAGATGCAGAGACAAGATTCAGATAGAAAAACAAAGAGTTAAAGAGACAGACATTGAGATCTAGTTTAGGGTCGGAAGTCTGCAAGACTGAAAGCAATTATAACTTACCTTTTGGTACGTACGTTGGTGTTGCGACGTCGTGGTTGTGTGTGATCGCCTCCTCCAAAAATACTAAATATTAATATAAAAGTTTGTTTGTTGAGATTGTTTCCTCTGCATATTATTATTGTGGTGTGGTGTTAGACATATATTGTTTGATATTCTTAGTATATAATATTGTGGGATTATATCCTCCTACAAGAATAATAATTTAACATTGTAAAATAATTGGAAATGTCTCCTTTTTTTTACTATATACTTTCATTACTTTTATCCAACAATAAATATTAACAAACAACATATACTATAACATATGCATCGCCAATGAATGAACTGTCAACAACTGTCAACAAAAGAATAATCTAAATGGGAATTAATGGCACAATTTAAGAACATCTCATCTGCTAAAATCAGATTCAGTGACTCCCCTTCTGCATTAGTAAATGAAAAGTTTTAGGATTAAATTTGGCTAATTTGAAAATGAAATCCACACTTGTCAGAGTTCCTGCACATCGCGCGGATCACATCTTATATATAGTCCGTGTATAAGCGTAACCGATCGCATTATATCCGAAGCTCCTCCTACTGCAACCAATACAACCATGTCTACCACCGTCGCCGGCGCCGCTTGCCCCAAGCAATTCGTCGAGCACCTCGTCCTGTACAAGGTCAAACCCGGCGTTGACTCGGACACGCTGGACAGCATGGCCAAGAACATCAGCACCCTCCCTGGGATCGAAACCATCATCCACATGACCGCCGGCCCCCTCCGCCGCTGCCGCTCTCCGCCGCCGCTCTCCTTCACCCACATCATCTACCTCCGCCTCGACACCCACCCCACAAAAGCCCACCTCACTGACTTCTCCCAGCACCCCATCCACGTGGCCGCCGTCAAGGCCAACAGCCCCAACCTCGAAGACATCATCGCCGTTGACTGGGTCCACTCCGCCGACTCACCGGAGATCGCCGCCGGATCGGCGCTGCGGGTGGCGTTTCTGAAGTTCAAGGAGGGACTGAGCGAGGCGGAGAAAGAGGCGGTTTTGAAGGTGGTGAGAGGGATGAAAGAGAGGTTTCCGGCGATCGAGGATCTGACGTGCGGGGAGACGTTTATGGAGGAGAGGGCGAAGGGGTTTTCGATCACGTCCGTGGCGGTGTTCAAGGACGTCGGAGAGATGGAGAGGTTTCATGAGGAATGGGAGGCGCCGGGGAATGAGCTGAGGGATTTGGTGATGGACAAGGTGGCGGAGGAAATGGTGGTCGAGTATGTCATGCCAAAGTGATGATTTTTATATGACTATTTAATTGTCTGCATTTCAATAAGAAATGACTTTCAATCCCATGTAATCTCTGTGTTTGTTTGCTCATGATTCTTATTTTTAATAGGTTATTTCGATTTACATGACTCTTCATAGCTTAACAATCTGCCTCCAAATCTGACTAAATCACATTCAAGAACCTTCAAGATCAGATAACTTACTTACAATTTTCTCAATTTATTGTGTTAAGGTAAACATGGGAGATGTGGATATATTCTTCTCAGGTTTTGTGCATGTATAAAAAGTTCATTTTCTCCAGTTTGCTAAGAAATATACGGAGTCTTTTATCCAGTGTTCTATGGATTTTCAATTCTGTTCTGAGTGATTGGTTTACTTAGTGTTTTATGAATTTTCAATTATGTTCTGATTGATGTTATAACATGGACAAAGTATGTTTTAATATTGAAAAATTAAAGAACATGGAAGATATTAACGCAATTCGGTGAAACACATCTACTCTGAGGAGTATTAGGCTGTTAGCCCCGTTCAGAACTAATTCACTAGTACCAAAAATTATACTCCCTCCGTCTCAGTCTAATGTGCACTGTGACTTTTTGACACCATTTGCTTTTAAACTTTGATCGCTTATTTAAATAGATATATAATCATGAATATTATCATATTTGGTATCGTTAGATTGATCGCAACATAGAGTTTTCAAATATCAAATTTTTATTTTTCAATAATTTAAATAAATAAAGATACGGTCGGTCAAAGATGTGTGTTGGATAGTGTGAAAAGTCAACTGTGATGATTTGAGTGGGACGGAGGTAGTAGTACAAGATGCTTACCTTTCTACTCTCCTTGTAAATTTGCAAGTTCCCCTTGCTACCGATTCGCCTTGACCAAACTTCCTTTGATCTCAATGTCGTTGACGCTGAATCTATATCTCCCGAAAATTTAAGGTGTATAATTCTTACTCGAAACCACGATCAAAGAAGCTCAACAAAGTTGTGGCAGCCTTCTCCGTTTTCATGAAAACCCCAAGTATAAGATTTTCACTTTATGAATCGGTGAAGAAACCAGCCTCATACATCCTCCTTTATAAGCATGTCCACGTTGTCTTCCGTCTTGCATGAAACTCCATTCCTTTTTAAAGACTAACTATTCTATAAGAAAAACTCTTGAAATTGGAAAATATAATATTATTCTAATTCTAAAAATAATAACTCTTTATAATCTAGAGTTTTATCTCATAATTGTTTAATCAATCATAAACTAAACATAGACATGGAATTTGACTAAATCAGTTGTTTTCTTCATGTGAATATTTCGTATCAGCTGCTTTTTCAATGGAAAAATTATGCGCCCTAAATAATTTCTGCTGCAACATAATGTTATAACATCCCTCATACATGTTTTAACATCACTTCCACAAAATAGCCAACATAAATAAGTCAGACTTAACACGAACAATTATAGAAGAACGGAGTTGTATCATTCATCTTTCTAGAGGTCGTTTGGTTCATGTGGGAGTTAAATTCCTACAGGAATTCTTATTTCCCATGATTTGTTTACTCCGTTAATATACCAAGAATTTTACAAAACTTGTTTGGTTAGCGATATGGGAAGTTAGAATTCCTCTAAGGTTTATTTTACGTGATATTATTTGGTTGAAAGCATCTAATTCCTGGGAATTTCATTGTATAACTAATTTTTAAAAATAACTTACCGTATAACGTTAACAAAATAAATCATATAAGAATTAACTACATTGCACAAGAAATTAACCAATAAACAAATAATACAACTCGAATAAATTAACATCGACTCCATTCTAATTAAATAACTAATAAGTATTCACACAAATCAAAATCCAAAGCAAACGATATATAATGAAAAACATAATTTCGTTTTCATGTAAACATACTTTATAAATTATTCATTCTTAATCGTCATATTTAATAATAATAATAATAATAATCTATAACAAACCTTATTTTTTTCACTAATATTGATAGATCTGCAAATTATGACGGAGCTTATAGCGGGAAGTGAAAACATTGCGCGCGTTATTGATGGAGGAAAATAAAAATTTGCCCCAATGTATGGGATAAATTGGTAATTACATAAATAAAAACGATGGAATTGTAAACTACCTAGGTGCGACTCGGTAAGAAAAATCTTGCGTTATGTGGGAAGTGAAAATTGCATTATGTGGGAAGTGGAAATTCCGCGTATTTCTATATTCCTCCACATCTATCAAAGTACGCAGATCAAAACAAGCCTAAGTCATCTAAAATCATGTGATTTTGAAATTCCACCGTTTCGTAGCTCCAACCAAACGAACTCCCAGTGTATGGCTGTTTAAACATTTTTCCATATTTTCAGCGTTTCATCAATCAGCTCCTTTAAAAAATTTATGATATTTTCAAACTTTAACCTTCTTCTCCAAAGGCAAGACACATGAAAAGTCAAAAATTGTTGACACATGAAGATTCATCCTTCGAGTTTCAATCTTGTTATGCAAGAGTCAAAAATTTTGACACGGGAAGACTCACATCTTGACTGTACTTTTCAAATTGCAATATTTTACTCAATTGCCTAATGATCATATCAAAGTCCATATAAATACGCAGGTGATCACAAAAAACTTCCATACCCTACTTTTCCAAGAATCAAATCAAATACAACACAAAATTTTCAAAGTGATCATGGAGGAGAACAACTTCTTGATGATTATATTCATTTTGGCCATGAAAATCAGTTTGATAGTTCTGCTGAGCTATTTTTGCTTCCGAGTTTCTTACTCCATTTGGTGGAAACCAAAATGGTTGGAGAAGCGGTTGCAGCAGCAACGAATCAGGGGAAACCCTTACAAACCTTTCATCGGAGACATGCTAGACTACACTAACCACATTTCTCAAGCATGGTCCAAACCAATGAGCCTATCTCATCACATCGTGCCCCAGGTTGATCCTTTCACTCACAGTACAGTGCAAAAATACGGTATTCCAATCACAAAACTGTTGCAAGTCTAATATCATTTAACATAGTATCAGAAACCAAATTCTTTATATGCCTTTCCATGTATTATGTGTGCAGGGAATATATCATTGAACTGGATAGGAACAATTCCTAGGATAAACATTATGGATCCTGAGTTAATCAAAGAAGTGCTAACTAACGAGCAACATCATCTTGGTGTAACACCTTTGGTTAGTGACCCTTATGTTCTCATGCTATCAAAAGGATTGACAATTCTAGAAGGCGAAACATGGGCTAAACATAGGAAAATAATGAGACCTGTTCTGAACTTGGAGAGACTTAAGGTAAGCATAAGGTATTCAGTTACTAGCAAGCCGGGATTCTTATTCCATTTCTTGTGTGTAATTCCTAGGGAATGATATCAGCATATGCAGAAAGCAGTGCCTTGTCAGTCGAAAAATGGGGAAAAGCATTAGCTGTTGAGGAAACCTGTGAAATGGATGTCTGGCCTGAATTTCTGGATCTTACAGGAGATATTATTTCCAGGACAGTATTTGGGAGCAGCTTTGAACAAGGAAATAGAGTCATAAGCCTTCAGAAAGAGCTACAGAAGTTGGTCCTTGAAACTATTCAGTACTCATATATTCCTGGATTCAGGTATTTTCCGATTACTATCATTGGATCATCCCTAACACCCTCTATGAAAAAATAATGTCGCATGTCGATATGAGAGTTAATGATATTCTTATCATGTGATGAATAGGTTCATCCCAACAAGGAAAAACAGAAGACTAAAGAGTTTAGATAAGAGCATTAACTCAATTCTTGAGACTCTGATTGAGAGAAAGGAAACTACTTTGAGAACTGGAATAACAACAGACGGGGAAGACTTACTTGGCAGCCTCTTGAAATCCAACTATGCATACTCTGAGCAATCGAATGGAAGTAGCACAGATGATAGCAAGATGACAATGAAAGAGATTGTCGAAGAATTGAAACAGTTTTATGTATCTGGATACGAGACTACCTCAAGCTTGCTTACATGGACCATGGTAGCTTTGGGAAGAAGTTCTGAGAGTCTGCGGTCAAAGTCATCCTGATGCCAAAACTGTAGCCCAACTGAAAACAGTGACCGTAATTCTTCATGAAGTCCTGCGACTCTACCCACCAGCTGTCACAGTATGAAACAAACCTAGGAGATGTCATTGTTCCAGCAGGGGTGGATATTCACATACCTTTGCTGCTCATTAACCATGATCCTGAGATATGGGGTGACGATGCAGATGAGTTTAAACCTGAAAGATTCTCCCAGGGATTTTAAAAGGCATCCAAAGTCCAGTCTGCCTTCTTCCCTTTTGGATTTGTCCCCAAGACTTGTATTGGCCAGAATTTCGCTCTAGCCCTCATTCTGCAAAAAATATCATTTCAGCTCTCACCATCCTATACGCATGCCCCTAACACTGGAATCACTCTTCAACCACAACACGGAGCTCTACTCACTATCAAAAGGATAGGTTAAATGTGTTCAAAGCTGCAAATACCTAAAGTCCTTTCCTCAAAAGGCAAGTTATTAGCTCATTCTATCAATACTTCTGTGTTAAAAGTTCCACAAATGCAAAACAGGATTCCCTCTTAATAAAAGGGACCATACTCTTCAGCATTGTAACCCCTCAGAAAACCTAATCCAATGGTGTCTTTAACAGTTCAAGAATTGTACCAACAAACCTATCTTTACATGCTAAAACAAGCATTTGGAAAGGTTCAAAAATTTAAGTTTAAATTGATATGAACAGTAAGCCTGCTTGAATTATGAAGACCTGCATAACAAGATGATTCGGAAACATTTACAATCCGTTCAAGGCATCAGTCTGATCTTGGGTACCACAGTGATATATATTTAAACAAATACACAATTAGCAGTAGAAACTGAAGATAGATAACCACTTAATTCATTTGTATTATTTTTATTTCTGTAATAATGTTACGTGAATACATATTTAAAATATGTCATTTGGATACTGCCGTTATGAGCCCATGACAATTGTCATGGACTGTAGAAAACAATCTCTTCGTGAGCTAAAGTATTCACTACATTTATCAAAGATCAGATATAGAATCCAAAGAGTCAAAATCCGGTGTTACTATGACACGCTTGTTGAGCTCCCCCAGAGAACAACAGTGCTTAGCTTCAGTATTCATTGCAACAACCTCTTGTGCGAACACACTATCCATGCCCGAGGAGACCTGTAAGCACAATCAACCATTAGATATACTGCTGTGATTACAATTTTCAATTTTATGTTCAAACCTATATTGCAGATAAATCAACGGGTGGGGAAAAGATATTTTCATCTGGTGCATACTTACATTATAAAGGGTGTCGCCTAGCTTCATCTTGACTGCACCACTTTTGTAAACATACATTTTACCCATGAATCCATTACCCTCGGTTCCAGTAGCAAACTCATCCCAAGTGCAGGCCTTCGAGCTCTTATCTCTCACCTTAGGCATGTATGTCGGCAATTGCATGAAGAGCAAACTCTCTTCTCCTATGTTTTCCTCCTGCAAAGTACAGAAATTTAATATAAGTATTATGATAGCCATTCAAGGGATTTACTATTTTCTGTATTTCAACAAACCATTAAGCCAAGATCAAAACCAGTGTTTGTGGAAGGTTCCTCATGAGTCAAGCTCTCTCTGGCCATGCCAAATTCCTTCGCATCAAGATGTTCTGTACATGAAATCAGGGAGAGGTATACATGCCATCAAATTTTAATCTAACGGCATAAAATGAAGCAAAAACACTACTCCAGTTGCAATAATAATGAGATCATAGTTGAGCATTAACAGAAGATAAATAGTCAGAATTGAGCACATTGTAGTTTAAAATGCAAATTACCAGGGTTTCCTGATTCAGGTCTTCTAAGAGGAAGTGTGATAGGATAATTAGTAGAATAATCCTGTACCAATAGCATATAATTAAATCACCACGAAACAAAATTAAAGTGAAAAACATTCCAGAAATATGATTGGCACACTTACCCATGGTTCCCTGTACTGTTTCTCTGCTTTAGTATCAGAAGCACCACCTGAAGAATAGCAGAAGAAGTAATGATATGATATGCAATGCAGAGTATTGTACCGACAAAAGCACAATGCACTATTATATAAGCCACAACGCATGCGAACACGAACCATAATGTATCCCTCCACCACGTCGGCCACCATACTGTTTAGTTTGAGCTTCTGAGGCTACATGTCCAAACGCAACCTGTACAGGTGCAACTGCAAAAAACGAATAGGTCGTATACTTACTCTCACTTGGTTTAAGAAAAACTTCTACTAGCACAATTTACACAAGATAGCGAGGAAACTCAATACTAATCAATTTCCCACAAATTGCTACATTAGTTAAATACTAGTAATTGCATTGAAACACATAAGCAAACCTTGTTAAAATAGAGGACAAAGCATCAAACTTCCTATCTAGGATTGCATAATTCATTAGCATTTAGCCATATACTTATACATAAACGAATAAATGATCAGTGTGTGAGATACCTTTCCTTTCAACTTTGGGCTTCCCCTTCATATCAGCTTCCTGCAGCCAATAAAAGCAACATTTTTCATACATCAGAACAAACTCTCTAACAACTAATAAGGATATGTCAGACTAGAGTAGTAAGGTAACAAGTACAGTGAATTGGCGAAACATCTCCTGGGCCTGAGCATCATATTCCTCTTCAACCTTCTCACTGTAAAGTAAACATGATATCAATAAAAAAACAGCCTCTTTTGAGATCAAACATCAACGTTGTTGTAAGAGTAACTAAATTAAGGAAACGATATAAAGCATTACACTTTGGGAAGAAGCTTGGCTCTGCGCTGTGGTGGAGCCTTTGGTGCAAACCTCACCTACATAATCAAACAATAGCATCAAATTGAAGCTGAATGAAATATCAATACAATGAAGCTATGTATTTCGATGGGTACATACCTTCCTCGGTGCAGGTTTTACATTATTATCAGGATCCATTGATGAATACCAGTGAAGCTTATGTTCTTTTGATCATGAATTTGATTGTGAGAAAAAGGGCGGCAGCTATGGCGGTGGCTGCCGGCTGATGGAGAATAGAACTAAAGGTTTAGTGGCGGTTTGTAGGGCTTTACACACCAAGTTTTTGATCAAGGTATTTTTATATAATTCCTCCGGCTTGCGAATAAATAATAATAATGGAAATTAATTGTAATTACAAAAATGGAAAGTTATTGACTTAAGTGCAAAAATGGACCTAAAATTGGCCAAACTATCTAATTTTTAAACCTAACATTCGAAATGACCAATTCTTGATAACCAATTTTTTTAAAAATATACAACTTCTAGACTCTTTTATAATTTTAACCGTTAGTTCATTTAATTTTAGGGATATTTTTGTAATTTTAAAAAATAAATAAATAACTGTTAAAAAACTTTGTAAATAACCGCCAAATTCACCGGCACCGCCTTCTGAAAATAATGGACAATCTCTGGCGAGAAGATTTTGCCGACGCCATCGTCGCCGTACACGAGAAATTTAAGGAGTAATAACACCTCTGCACTCGTCTAAATTGGTTGTGTATACCGACCGGACCGGGGCGGACCATATGGGGGTCAAAAGGGGCCGGGCTCGCCTCATAAATTTGCTAACATATAGCTTATATATAGTATTATTCCCCCATTATATAGTATTTAGTGAAAAAATAATTGGTGGCTCACTTTACAAAAAAAAACCAACGTGTACAACTGTACAAATACATAATAAGGAGAGTAGAAATTTTACTAAATTTAGATTTCTAATAGAATTAGTAAATCATTAGTAGGGACCACACATTTTGTTAATTTTCTATTAGTATTTTATTTTTGTTTTTTGATTTATAATCCTTATAGGATTTTATATTTGTAATATTTTTTAAAAAGAATATTAGTTAATCATATAACATATTAGTAATAAGACTAATGCCATTAGGATTTGCTTTTTGTAATTTGAACGGGCCTTTTCAGCCATGAAAATTGTGAAAACAAGTCTGCATAGTCAAATGGAAGATGATTTTCTGCGAGATTCTTTGATGCAATATATTGAAACAGAGATTGCGGAGACCATTCCCATTGATTCGATTATCGACACTTTTGAGATGATCAACGAGAGAAGAGTTAGATTCAAATACATTTTATATTTTCTTTAACAATAGTTGGTCCGTTATATGTATGATTCTTTTATTTCTAAATAAATTATTTTGTTATACCGTTATTTTATAATATCAATAATTCTTTTGAATTCAAATTTTTATAATTAGTCCGGCCCCCTTGTCGGTAAAATCTTGGGTCCGCCCCTGCGACCGGTAACCATCCTTCACACTCCACAACCCATAATCTCAACCGCATCTCCATCGCATCGCTGCCACATCTCCCCACACATTCCACTTTGATTGGTTGTCAATTTTCAAATCTTTCCCCGATGAAATCACAATTCGTCTAAATATCGCGTCGTCCCAAATCAAGCACAACGACAACCTTCCCATGTATTTTATAAGAATTAATTTCAAATCTTATTGTTTTAAACCCCAATTGGTCGAATTCCGAAGACTTGGCCACATTTTTTAATAAACAATTAATTAACATGACAACTTCCGTTTGTATCCAATATGGATTCTATTCATGTATTTGTACCATTTCGGTCCTGTCAAGTTCAGCTACTTAGAACTGCTTGATAGCTGCTAAAACTGATTGACCTGCTTGGAGCTGCTTGAGCTGCTTGGATTATTTTATTATTTATCGTATGTGGTTTAAATGTAATTAGACAAGTTCAAATGAACAATATTTCATTAACAACAATTAAAATAACCTCTTTAGTACCTAAATTTTAAATATTTTTTTTCTTTTCAAAAAAATTCAAGTCGGATGAAGTAAATTGCTTGATCTGCTTGGGTTGCTTGCAAGAAGCTGAACTTGACAGGGCCTTCATACACTGGATTGGATTTGTTTCTCATCTTAGACAAACTTTTACAATAAAAAAAATAACAATCATAAAAAATCTCATGGATAAGAAACTATTTGCACAAGAATTTCCTTTAAATTTTAATTAACATGATTCAACCAGACCAGACACCTTGTTATCAATTTGCTAGATGAGCATTCATCAAAAGACATCACAGGTCACTCTAGCACTATCCTGTTTTTGTTACAGAATGAACAATAGTTCCATCATCACCAAAGATCTTCACCAGGTGGTGGTACAATTATGTTCTACAAAACCTTAAGGCTTTGCCAGTAGAGTGGAGCTGTCTAATTCCGAGCAGCTGCTGCTTGTGCTGCTGATTGGACAGTAGCTATCAGCTGAGCCATAATATGTGCATACTGAGCGGCTGTGTGCTCTGAACTGTATTCATCTGGCAGACCAAATTCTGAAAAGTTTGGCTCGATATGCACGAAATGACCTGGTAATGATCTTTTTGCAAGCGCCTCTTGCCATATGTCAAAGAATTCACCCATGATTTTGTGCGACTTCTCCCATGAAGATATAGGAAGATACTCCATCTGCAAAAAACAACAGAAGGTCCAAGAACCATTGTCAACAAGACATTTATGTATCAGATTCCTGATTCAAATCCTGAGCAATTCAACGTCTTTCAGAAACCTCAAAAAAGAAAACCGTGATACCACATACAAAAAGCTAAAACTAAACTAAACGATTAATGAGGCATCGAATGTATTTGCAGCAAAATGGTAAATAAGAGTTAATCATAAACTAGCTTTCAAATGACTAACTTCAGTCACGTCAAAAACTAGTGCCGTACCAGGATTTTATGGATTTCGGTTTCATCTGGTAGCATTAAAGAGATAGCAGAAACACAGTTAAGAGAAACAAAAGGAATCTCCAAGCTGCTAAATAGTTGTTTTTTATTAAAAAAACACACAATGTAAATGAACAACAAAAGAGCTTTATACCTCCATAACAATCCCTCTAAGACTCTCAGAATGTATAGGAACAACCTTCCCCACGCGTAATTGGAAGTCTCCCAACTGATATTGAAAACCCTGACACGATGAAGATTCGCATTCTCTTCAGCAACAATAAAACCAACTTCTAAAGCAGACCATACTTATAACAGAGTGTTTTAACTTTCAAACTAATAACTAAAGCCTCGCATAACAAGATGTTCTTGAGAAACACGAGAAAAAGATACATATATCAATGTCATCAGCAACGCACAAGAGCTTAAAAAAAGGTAAATGAAGTGAGTAACCTCAAAATTAAGGGCAACCCTAGTCTTGTAAGACTGCAATTTCTCCATAATAGTCTGAATGGTAGATTCAGCCTCGACGATCAAGCGCTGCCCTCTGAGGACGAAGTAGTACTTACTGGGCTGCTCCTGGAGCGACATCCCCAGAAAATCACGCGGGAACTCCGAAGCACTTGATTGCTCTACCAACAACAGATTCAATTAGAACAACCAATCAAATTAACACCTAAAATCAAAGAGCTCAGTAGAGTACCTCGAATCATGGGCTTGTAGAAGCTGATGGTAGCTTTCCACCGGCCTTCCTTGACGCCATTGATTCCTTCCACGCACTGAGTGACTTCGGACAGAATCTGGGTGTTCACCGTCGAACCCACGTTGGGCTGCCAGTGCAAAACCCTAGACACAAATTCCCAAAATTATGTCAGTTTTCTGAGTTTTTCTAATGAATACTTGGAATGGATGCTTTGCCCGGTCATCCCTTACCATTTGATAGGCATTGTACAGTAAGGAACTAGGTAGTTCTGAGTTCTTCTGTTCCTTCGTTTTCTTCAGATTCTTTACAATTTACCAGCAGAGCCTTTTCTTCTTCAGTTCAAAAAAAAATGTGATTTTTAAAAAAAATAAAAAAAACTTAAAGTGAATTTCCATTAATCAGATTCTATCCGGTGATGTTTTCCCTTAATAAGTATCCTTATTAAAAATTCCCTTAATTAGTTTCCTAATTGTCTTGGGATTTGGTTATAGTTGTCAAAATACTAGTAGAATTTGGTTGTTATGTGTTTTCCTGATATCATTATGATACTTTAAGCATAGGATATAAATATCCCTTTTATATGTTGAGAATTGATATAGAAAATTTGTTTTGGACGTTTTCACGATTATTCGATTTTGAGGTATAATTGAGTTTTCACAATTGCAAGGACAACTCCAACTTTTGAATCTTCAATGGCGAGTGCTTTAACCAACGATTTCATTGATTTCATGAATGCTTCACCCACCGCTTTTCATGCCGTTGACGAATCGAAGAAGAGGCTGAAAAGTGCGGGGTATAAGCAGATATCAGAGAGGGGGGATTGGGAAAAAATATTTCTTCACTAGAAACTATTCTACAATAGTTGCTTTTGCTATCGGTAAGAAATACGTTGCTGGGAATGGATTTCATATTGTTGGTGCTCACACAGATAGTCCATGTCTCAAACTGAAGCCTACTTCAAAGATCTCTAAAGGTGGGTTTTTGGAAGTTGGTGTCCAAACATATGGAGGTGGCTTGTGGCACACATGGTTCGACCGTGACTTAACTATTGCTGGAAGACTAATAGTTAAAGAAGTAAAAGATGATCTTGTGTCTTACTCTCATCATCTTGTTAACATTCAAGAGCCGATAATGCGGATTCCAACTCTCGCAATTCACTTGGATAGGGGCGTTAACACTGATGGATTCAAGGTGAATACACAAAGTCAACTTGTTCCTATTTTGGCTACGGCTATTAAGGCGGAACTATCTAAAGACGTGTGTGGCAATGAGAAGCATCACTCCTTACTTTTGCAGCTTCTTTCCAACCAAGTCGGATGTCAGCCCGAGGATATATGTGATTTTGAGCTGCAAGCGTGTGATGTTCAACCAAGTATAATAGCAGGTGCTATGAAGGAATTTATATTTTCAGGAAGATTAGAAAATTCTTTGGAGGATGAGCCTGGTGTCATGATGGTCTCCTTGTTTGATCATGAGGAAGTTGGTTCATGCTCAGCTCAAGGAGCGGGATCGCCTGTTATGTTTGATACTTTATCGCGAATTACAAGTTCCTTTAACTCAGATTCAAAGTTACTCACAAAATCTAAACATAAGAGTTTCATTGTGTCAGCCGATATGGCGCACGCCTTACACCCCAATTATATGGATAAACCTACATGGTGGGCTGGTAATTAAGCACAATGCAAATCAACGTTACGCCACAAATGCTATAACTTCCTTCATATTTAGGAAATAGCAGCAAAGCACAACCTACCTATTCAAGACTTTGTTGTTTGTAATGACATGGGATGTGGCTCTACGATTGGTCCCATTTTAGCAAGTGGATTAGGTGTCCGAACAGTTGATGTAGGAGCTCCTCAATTCTCAATGCATAGCATAAGAGAAATGTGTGCTGTTGACGACATACGAACACTTCAAGGCCTTTTTCAAGGAGTTCTCACTTCTGGATGCAAAACTATCAGTGGATGATTAGGGATAATAAACTAATGTAATCTTACAAATTCTTGTTCCTAGATTGTTAATTTGATCTTAAGTGTAGTTCGTGCTATAAAATTTGAATGCTCCCCTCCACTTGTTGGAAACTTATTTTCTATATTGTAAGATTTTTTATTTAAAGAAATTTTGATTCAATACTAAAATTTAATTGAGTTTACCTATTTTTTGGTTATACTTGATAACTATTTAATTGATTATTGTATTATGTATATTCATCTGCATTTATTTGAAACCTATGAAATTCATATCAGTGGAAAAAATGCTCAGTTAATAAAAAACTAAAAGTGAAAATTTTTAGTTTAATTAAATAAATTTTATTCATGTGTCAAAAGCTACGTGAATTTTAACTAATTTTGTTTCTTATTTAACATAACAAGATTCCCGTTTTTCTTGTCGACATATATTCTACGTTTACAGGATTATAAAAATAAATTTACCTTTCAAAAACAAATTCTGAGAACATACCCCGACCGAAAATGGTCCATTTTGTGACCTTAATATTTTCAAAACATAATCATGTGTTTTTCAACATCTCCCCCCTTTTTAGAATATTTTTCTATTTCTATCTCCATGTTTTACTTTCTCATATATGCACTCATCGTTTCTAGCACAATGGCCACTAAAAAAATGCCATAATTGATCTCTGCACCAAGAATCGTCACCAGATCTCACTCTTAACATAAGCATACTACCTGAAAGGTGAATGGTTGAGCTTAGAGATATGAGAAATCAAATCAATGGCTATGTAAAAAAGAAATCAATTCAAATAATTCATATGTTTTTTATAAGTGCTTTAAATCAATAATCAATACAGACTTAAATTAAAACACTCGAAGAATCCTTTATATTCATGTATTTATTAAAATAATTTTTTTAAAAAAATCAATCTCAAACTGATATGGCATGAACTTTACTTGCAGAAATTGGAGCAGTCGAACAGTTTTCGCAGATTCTGATGTTTCTTGCTGCAGTCTCAGAATTCGACAAACGAATAGTGTTTTTTATTAGAAACGACATTCTAATAAGATTTGATGCTATGTATGAAGATTACTGGTTTTTGGGCGAATTCCTTTCTCTTAAGGGTCAAAATCGTATTTTATTATTTTTGAATATTTAAAATAATATTTTAAGTTAAGGAGGACCTTTTTGTTATTTATTATATTTAGTAGCGGATATGATTTAGTAGATAACACTTTTCTGGTTATATTGTAAGACATTTTTGATGTTGAATGAAATTGAGAAGTTTCCTCTATATCTGTTAATTTTTCGATAGTTCTATAAATTCAACGAGAATTTGATTTATAGTTTGTTGTCTGTTCCACGCACGCTATATCACAAACTTAAATCATAAATCTCAAATTTCATGTCTTACAAGAAACTAGCAAAAAGACAATGAAACATTGTTTGTAACCTATATCTACTCAAATTATGCCCGAGTCTAAGGGCGGATTTACGTGTATGATTAGTATGGCTCCTGTCATATCAGAAATTGACAGAGTAGCCGATAATTTTTTAGTTGTGGAATGTTTTAGCTATTTCATTGTATTAATCTGCAATAGAGTCATACAAAATATTGAAGGAGTAGCCGATCATAATCGAGTTGTGGGATATTTTATCTATTTTAATTTATTAATCTGTAACAGAGTCTTACAAAAAATTGACTGAGTAGCCGATACCTAAAAAAGTTTGCTGGATCCACTACTGACCAAGGTAAAGGCGAGCCGAAATGGAGAAGCCAAGCCGCCACAACGGATAAAGAGCAGCAACCGGAATAGAAATATCATCTGAAAGGAAAGAAAGAGGCACACATAATCTATAACGAAACAGTGAGAATATGTTTGTTTGGGATTTAAATTTGATTAATCTAATATTATCTAATTTGGGGAAATACTAGTATGCATGGATTTGTTTTTATTTTTACATTTTTTAAAGTCTAAACAAATGACATTTTATAACTCAACGTAAGCAACAAAACATGCATACTAAACATGAAAAACGAAACATGTGTTTTTTACTTTTCGCTATAAATTTAAAAAATGTATTTACGTCTGATTAAATTGCGTTAAATATTAAAAAAATTTCTCTAATATTAAATAACCAAGTGTAACTAATTTTCATTGCCTTATTAAATTGCGCTCTTTTAAATCACGTGTTATGAGTAGATCCATCAATACAAAAAATAAAATCATATAAATTTTTATGATCCCAACATTTTTTGAAATGTATCAGAGCTCCAACAAAAAAAGTGGACAGTTTACAGCCCGACAAGTAAATATTGTTTATTGTGGTATAGGGCCGTATTCGTAATAACAATCATCTTTTGTAAGGAGAATTTAAGTATTTCACATATAAAGTCACAAAATAATAGAATTTAATAAAGTCTAATTTGATTATACAGTCCCTGCATAATTCAGAAAAAAATTAAGACACCAAGAAAAAAAATTGCATCCTTTCCAACCCTGACATGTACTAATGCGCAGTATTTTATGCCCAATAAAGTTGGGGGCGACGATGATTCCAATTGTGCGAAGGTGTGAAATCCCAGGAATTTAAAATTTAATGATCGTTTGTAAAAAACTAGAGATGTTTTCGAAATCGAATGAAATTACTCAATTTTGTGAGGACAACAAAATAAATTAAAAGTTATACTATACCAAAACATAACATTTCCTTCCTGTTAAGAATGTGAAAATTTGTTTGGTAACTACACCATCTGTCCCAATCAAGTTTGACATTGCTACACGGTGCTCAATTGCTTGTTCCCGCAGGAGAACCTCTACGAGTACTAAAGCATCCATGGGGCTTAGGAAATACTATACCGTGGTGTTTGGGAGTTTGATCTATGATTTGCTTCACCACAACCTGAGATGGAAACTAGGACTTGCACCATAGTGACTGTCTCTCACCTGAGTCGTTACTGGTTTTTTACGGCAGATCAGCTCATTGGTTTAGGGCTTGCTTTTAGTGGAGGAGTGTTTGTTTTGGTACATGATGTTTTCTGTAGCTTCCTGACTTGATAAGCAGGGGCGAAACTACCCTTAGGCGCGGGCAGCGCGCCTGCCCTGAGACCCGTCGGCTAGGCATGAGCTACTACTCCGGGCGACGGATTTAGGGATTCCCCGTAGTCGCAGTGGAAGAATATGTTCGGAGAAGATGACCTGCACAGGCTGCACTCGTTTAATTTAAAAGCACATTAGTTAAACGACGTCATTCGGTATTCGTCAGTTTAAAAAAAACAAAAAGTGATTGGCCACAATGGGCCGATCATGTAAAACAAAAAAAAACCAAGCCCAATTTGTTTTCTTTAATACCCAATCGAATTCCCCAGAAATCTCAAAATCAAACCCCACTTTTCATCTCAATATCTCATAATTCTCTCTCGATCAATGACCATCAATATATATTATGTTAATCAATCTTATAGTTTAAGTTGTACAAAAAACATTTTTGATTAAACCGACAAACCCATTTTAGCCTACCCTAAAATTAATTCATGGTTCCGCCACTGTTGCTAGGTGGTTGCAAGCTACTGTGACAAAGGAATTGACGGCTATGCAAGCAACACATGTTGGTCTCAGGACATGCATGTGATTTGAGACTTGTCTCTTAGCCAAGCACTCAATGTTGGTACATGATGTTTTCTGTAACTTGCCTGGCTCACTGGGCGGTTGCTAGCTAATGTGACCGAAAATTTGACGGATTTGCTTTGGCCTAGTGTTTACCTCTTGGCGGGGCAACACATGTTGGTCTGACGACATGCTTGGGACTTGAGACTCGTCTCTTAACCAAGTACTACATGTTGGTACGTGATGTCTTTTGCAACTTGCCCAACTCGTTGGTCGGGTTGCAAGCTACTGTGACCAATGACTTGACAGATATGTTCTGGATTTGAGATTTATCTCTTAGCCGAGTAATACAGGTTGTTACCTAATCAGTGACATTCTAGTACATGATGACGCCTATAATTCGACTAGCTCGCTGGCCGTATGCATGGTTAATTGCCAGCTCTAATTTGTACACCATGGCATTTACTACTTGCGTCTTCTTCCTGCGCTGCACGTTAGTGTTCACAATATGGTGCCAAAGGGGAGAAGGCTGTCCATTTGCGTATAATGGAGAGGGCGGTTATAGAACTGCCATGCCCGACGCACACTACAAGAGCGCCCGATCTCATTCATCTTTCAGAAGGTTACATCTCTTGGACACCAGATTGAGCCCTAAGCACGACCTTACATCAATTCAACATCACAAGACTCAACCTCGATTCTTCATCGGGATCGTCTACATGCCAACATCACCATCATATCTCTTTTTTGTAGGTGCACATGGCAGGAGCCGCATTGTCAGGTCCACCATTGACTGATTGACGGCACCATCACTCTACTACTCACGACTGTGGCGGCCACCACCACCATCATCATCATCACTGACACATTCTACTATGATGGAGCTCGCTGAGATACTTCATTTGGCCGGAGCATTGCCACTATCATGACTAGTCTACCAGGACCAGCACACACATCCACATCGTCTTTCACAGCTTTCCCCAAGTCCCGAGACCACTCTCGGCTGCTTATACCCCATCACAAGAGGGAAGAGGAAGCCTTTTCTACGGAGACGATTTTGACCAAATAGGCAACCAATCCTGGGTCGATATTGAATCCTATATCAAAGGGGAAACAGAACTCTTGGGTGGCATACTAGGATTTGGTTTGCATTGACGGATGAGCAAGTATCTACTGGTTGCACATATAGGTCCACCCACTTTGGACTTGCACCTCATTGTCGCCACATCTCCGCAACTAGTATTTTTGGAAGGCCTCACGTATTGGAGGTAGAAGCGGATTGTTTTATGGGTTGGGGTAGTGACTTTGTTCTCACCCCTAACCACACTCTCTTGACTTAGTCTCATTTGTTTTACCTGAGTATGTATTTTCTGGGTTATATATTATTTCCCCTATGCGACCATTAGTTTGGGTCTTGGGGGTAGAATTATGATTTTTTGTATTATACATGGATTTAGCGTCAGATTGTGTCCCCAGAGATTGTCCTACATGATCATTTATTCCTTTTCACCATATTTACCAAATTTGCAATTTGACTATTCATTTAATTAAATTTACTTAATTTTGACCTTAAAATTAAATTAGTATATTCCTTTTTCATATTTCGACTTGCAAATTAAAGAAGTAAAATGTAAATAATTAGGCAACCGGCAAGTTTACTCATCTAAAAAACTTGTGATCAACCTATTCCCTCCAATTCGCCCATATTATATTTTAAATAAATTACTCAAACTGTACCTATATTAAAAGCTGAAACACTTTTCTTATTACTCATATTTTTTTCAAATTATATTTTATCGCTTGTTAATTTTTGTTACGTATAATAAAGTTTTAATATTTATATTATTAATATTCATATATTATAATTTAACTTACAGTAAAAAAACTTTAGCAGCGAGTGCAAATTGGATTCCCGATTTAACCGGGACATAGAAACAAATAAAAGAAGAATAGGGCCTTGTCCCGTTCAAATTATTGCAGCACATTTGAGCACAACACATCGCTGGTCAGCACAACACATCACTCTTCAGCACATCACAACACTCATCAGCACAACACTATTCACCTCAATGCATTTAAGCTATAAATGGACATTATTTTTATATTTTGTAAAAATAATAATAATTAAGTAAAATTTTTAAATCATAGGTAATAAAAATTATGTTTTTTCTTCAACTCAAATGAACACTATTTAACATATTCAGTACTATTCAGCACAAGATCAGCACAAACACAGCACTCGTCAGCACAGCTCAGCACTCATCAGCACAGCTCAACACTCATCAGCACAGCACATCACCAAATAAGCTGAACTGGACAAGGCATATGTTTGGTTGTTGCTTTAGCTATGCATAATTGCAAATACATCCTTCATGTTTCTGATCTTATAAAATTGACGCGTAGTACTTTCCTAAAATTTGAACTTTCCTAAAATTTTACTATAAAATTGGGGAAAAGGAAAATAGAGGAAAATTTGACCTTAAATCGGCTGCTACAGTTGGAATAGAGATACTACCCCTGTTTGTGGCTTCTGAGTTTTAAGACTTCTCCCGCTCTGCCATAGTCAACAGAGCAGAGCCAGTAAATCTGACGCCACCGCGGTGGGTCCGGAATTTGGAATGGCATGCGTGTACATACCGGTGCAGAACTCGGAGGAGGAGGTTAGGGTTGTTCTGGACCAGCTCCCCCGCGACGCCTCCGACATCCTCGACATTCTCAAGGCCGAGCAAGCTCCCCTCGACCTCTGGCTCATTATCGCCGTATGCTCCCCTTTACCCTATACTGCTCTTTGACTTCCAATTCCAGTTATCGTTTTCGTGATGTTTGTTGAATTGAAATTGCTTTGGTGATTCGTTGAGTGTGTGTTTTATTCGTGTCTGGAGCTTGATAGATTCAGGTTATGCTTAGTATTTTGCGTTTTTGTTGTTGCTGTTGATGATTTGTGCTGACGATTTAAGGGGAGGTGAGTTGCTTCGTGTTTGTTGAGAGATGAATGTGGCGAAATACACTTAATAAATTTAGTTCATGCCTAGTATGAAGAATGTGCTGGTAAACCTTCTAGGAGATGAATGTACTCTGGATCTTATTGTATAGTAGCAGAAGGTTGGAAGGTTCTGTTGTGCCCATGAATGTAGAAATATATAATGTCTGGTAGGCTTTTGAGTGGAACTGGTTATTAATTGTTGGTAACGATTATTAAAGTGCTTTGATTTTAAACACTTAACACGGAGTGATGGACATCGTTGACATTGTTTATGCGGCAGTGTTTTGATATGTTATTTCACGTTGGCAGAGGGAGTACTTCAAACAAGGCAAGACTGATCAGTTTCGTCAAATATTGGAAGAAGGATCTAGTCCTGGTATCTCATCTGATTTCTCCTTGGCTAATGACTGGATATATTCTCCCTTTTATTGCTGGCATGCTGACTTAGAATTTTTGTGGTGCAGAAATTGACGAATACTATGCAGATGTTAGGTATGAGAGGATAGCAATCCTAAATGCTTTAGGTGCTTATTATTGCTATCTTGGAAAAATTGAGACAAGGCAGAGAGAAAAGGAAGAACATTTCGTTATGGCAACACAATATTACAATAAAGCATCAAGAATTGACATACATGAGCCTTCTACCTGGGTTGGAAAAGGTAAATTCTTTCAAATGAATCCTTTATCCTTTGGTTGTCAGTTCTTAATAATGTAAGATTCATGTGAGGTGGCCCTCTATGTAAACTCACTTATGTCCTGGTGACTGAATTAGTTTTGTATGCTAGATGGAAAAAGGATGGATTTTGGTGAGAAAGTTTAGATGAAAATTGACTGCTTATGTCTAACATGCTCTGCTATTTCTTCAGCTCTAAACTGCCACTTAGGCTTAATACATTGTTTACTGATGATGGTGTTTTATTGCAAAAGTGTACAGCTCTGTGTCTTCCTAATAGGAGAAATCTATAGATTCTGCATTTGCTTTTGGGGTGTCTGACTTTGGTTTTTTTGTTTTGTTTTTTAAATTGGATGTGGAAGAAAATAGTTCTCGAAGTGTTGTGAATTTCTAAGTAGTTGTACTATTTCACTTAGTAGTTTTGTTTAATTGCGCTCACATAGAAAAAATTAATTGCTACTTTGTTCTATTTCTTCTTCCAAAACTCTCTCCAAAGCATATTGACTATGTAATAAATTAATTGAGATAAAGCAGGGATGGTTTTGGGGGTTCATCTTTATGTAAGTTCCTGTGGTTATACAATATCAAATATGAATGGGAGATATGAGTCCACTAAGTTTAGCTCAATCTGTAACCATATAACCGTATGTCTTCTCTTATGCTTCTGAAACCTAAATGTATGTCCTTTCAGGCCAACTTTTACTGGCCAAAGGTGAGGTAGAACAAGCTTCTGCTGCGTTCAAGATTGTATTAGATGAAGATCCTAACAACGTTCCTGCTCTGCTTGGTCAGGTATTTTAATGTCTAAACTCATCTGATGTGCTGTAATATGGCTCAGTGTGATCTTTTAGAAATTTGGAATGTTTAGGTTTTATTTTGTGCAATGTCTGATTAATCTGTTTCGATGTTAAAAAATTTCTTTCTGCATATTCAATTCAGGGTAAAGTTCTAGGAATTATGTTCTAGTGTGCATTGCAAATATAATGAAGAAATCTTTTCAATTTTATGTTGCAATTCTCCACTATGGTTTTTGTCTTTTTGTGCGCATTGTTTAGTATTTTTGTCAAATTTGTACAAAACTGCATTGGTAAATGTGTAATTTCTCTCTCGTGACTACTGTCTTATAAAATTTGTAGGCATGTGTACACTTTAATCGCGGACGATATACTGATTCATTGGAGATGTATAAGGTCAGTTCCTTATCTTAAAAAATTATCTTATGAACAAGAAATTTGCGAGACTTGTTTTATTACAGCTTCATATATGTAAATTGGTTTCTATAATGCTGAGTGCATGCTATTTTCAGAGGGCCTTGCTAGTTTTTCCTCAGTGTCCGGCAGCTGTAAGACTTGGAATTGGCCTCTGTCGCTATAAATTAGGTCACATTGAGAAGGCTAAGCAAGCATTTGAACGTGTTCTGCAGGCAAGCCTTTGATCTTTGTGCAACGATGAATTTTTTAAATATGCTTTTTGGAATGTTCTGTTTATAAATGCTTTTAAAATGCTAGAACAGTTGGATGAGGACAACGCAGAAGCCCTTGTGGCACTTGCCATTATGGATTTGCAAACTACAAATGGTGAGCAATTTCTTCTTCTAAAACTTATGACATCTTCTGCTTTTGAGTATAAAATTATGGCATCTGATGCACTCAAATCACTTTTCTAATGTGTCCATACAGATGAAAGCATCAAATTAGGAATGCAGAAGATGAAAAGGGCTTTTGACATATATCCCTACTGTGCAATGTCTCTAAATTATCTGGCTGATCATTTCTTCTCTACCGGTCAACACAGGGTGGTTCAGAACCTGACTGAAACTGCTATTGTTGTGACCAGTCATGGCCCAACAAAGTCACATTCTTATTACAATCTGGCTCGGTCTTATCATGAAATGGTACATTTCTCATATCCAGACAAATGAATACATTAAACAAAAATTTATTTGAATTGAAAGCTTGATTCTTGGTTATGTTATCCTGGATAGGAAATTACAAGGATTTATATTAGCTTATTTTGTAACAGTTATTTGCTTGGATTTGTATCCACAGGAACATGTCTATGGTAAACCATAACAAAAAAGTTTGAAACTCTGTCTAATACAGTCAGAACGTGTAAAGATACATCTTTTATCAGTTGATGGAAATTACAAATCACGCATTTTCCTGGCATAGACATTATCTGATTGATATTAATAACTTATGAAGATGTATGACACTATCAAACACCAATTGCTATATGAGTGCTAAGTGGCTATGTGCACAATTATATATTTCGGGAGAACAAAATTTCAGTGCAACAAAGTGGAACTTGAAAAGCGTAATATTTGTAAGTGTTCTAGTTGACATTATTTTTTTTTTCTCACTTCAGGGTGACTTTGAAAAGGCTGGATTGTACTACATGCAATCTGTGAAGGAAAACACCACTCCGAAGGAGTTTGTATTACCTTATTATGGTGTGTACACTTCTATAACTACTTTTAATTGCACTGTTGAGTGATATTTGTTCTTTACCTGCTGCATATTCCTTGTTTTTAGGTATGAAACTGCATGATATTGTTAGGATTGTACCCTCATGATGCAATATAAAAATCCCTTCTCAATTAGGGAAAGGGTAACCTTATTCACTTACACTATTGGCTTCTCGAGCACGGAGTGTCCTTTTCCACTATACCTTAGCATTCACTAGTTCAGATTCATAGATGTGAATTCCGGAAAATACAATCTGTAATTCAGTTACACCCAAATTCGTGCTGCCTTTGATTCCATTACCAGTTTACCACCCCCTTATTTAGCATATCAGAGTTGTCTGCAATATTACCTAAATTGCAGACGGTCTTTAGTAGAAGACTATATTGATTTTAGTAGGCATATGTGAAAAAGATAAGTTTCAGCTGCAGCATTTTAATAGCCCCAAGAAACAATTTTGATGAGTCCCATGACCATATTAGTAATTTATCTATTAAATTTCAATTTTTTTTCCAAATTAAATACTAGCGTTTTTTTCTTTTTATTTAAATAAATGTTGGAAAAATCCACCATTAAATCCCTGTGGTCCATGCATATTTTTATTCCAGTGGTGAAATATATCAGAACTTTCCAGTAAGAACTTCTGTTTACTGGATACTCTTTAGTGGGTTTTTATACAAATCATGATTTTTGGATCTCATATTTTCTGTATTACAAATATAGGCTTGGGACAAGTGGAACTGAAATTGTTTACTGGATCTCATTCGTTTTACTGTGTACTCTTTAATGAGTTTATACACTTTTTGGATCTCATTTCTTCTGTATTACAAAAATAGGTTTGGGACAAGTTCAACTGAAGTTGGGGGATCTCAAGAGCGCCCTGGCAAATTTCGAGAAGATATTGGAAATTCACCCTGATAATTGTGATACACTGAAAGTTAGTTAATCAGATCAAATATTCCTGTGTTAGTGCACGCTTTTTCGATGCCTGACGGTCTATCATGCATTTTAATTCAGGCTATTGGTCATATATACATCCAGCTTGGCCAAGCTGAAAAGGCTCACGACTTTATCAGAAAGGCCACTAAAGTTGATTCACGTGATCCTCAGGTTTTATATCTCTATAGTTGATTTTTTATTTTATATTTTTGGCACACTGGTGGTTATTGTGCTATACACTATGTTTAGACGCTAAAGCATCATTTTTCTGAGACAAGATAGCATCATGAGGAAAATTGACAAAGTAAAATTAACTATGTATCCTGCTTTATGCAATGTTAATTTCACAATATGTACTTTATTGTGTAACTATGTACTTTGATTTGTAGGAAAAAAGTTATGTTGATGTTTTGTAGTGTAATAATAGATGTCACTAGGTTTGTGTCATTCGGATCTTGCCAATAGCTTATTATGCTTATTATTTATTCTTAACTGTAGTGCAACACTTATTCTTCTTGATCAACTAATTGCATCCTCCATGAAGTGTTAAATGTTACTTAAAGCTCTAGGGTTGTCAAATAATTTGTTCGGACGAAGTTAACAATCTTGTGTTTTGGTTCTTTCTCTTAGTGAGATAAAAAGTTACCCCTTTTCTAATTGTTGCTGTACATCCCTTTTACAGGCTTTTTTGGATCTGGGAGAGTTGTTAATTTCAATTGATGCTGGTGCAGCTCTGGATGCCTTCAAAACGGTAAATCCTTTCTAGTGTTCTAACTGAAGCTGATTGTTCTTCAAATTGTTGGTTTTAAAGATGGTTATCCCATTGATGCTACTGCTTTAAAGGCAACCATACATTCTTGCTATGAAATTAGTAATCAATAATCATACTAATAAAGTACTGAATAACACTTAAAGCAGGTCAGTTGAAGATTTGGAGTCATTCATTCTCATGTACAGTCCAATATAAATTGTGTATGAGTTAAACCGTGTCTTACTATCTCTGATTCAAGTTTCACTTTTAAGCTGGCAAAAGCTGCAAATGTGGAAAATTCTTATTGATCAGGCAGTGATCAATCACACATTTGCTAAATACAGATGCTGAGAGTATTTAATAAAGGATGCAAGCATGGATATATTAATAGAGTGCAATTGTTAAAGTATAATGTTGGCATATATGAGAAGTGTTAATAATCCCAAGTAATAGCTCTTTTCAAAAAGGATGATTGATGAATGTTTTTTGTGGATGCTAAGTCATTCATGTTACAGTCACACTGGATGAATTTGTCAAGTGTATAACTATGACCAATGTAGTCAGTCTTTAGCTTACTTGGCAGCATCATTGCTTTTCCATTTGATTAAAATATTAGGTTCATCTGGTAATATGTTTTTATCTTTTCCTATCATGTTCAAAAATTAACTTTGTTCTGAACTGCTCTTTTTGGCAGGCTCGTAATCTGCTTCAAAACATGAAGGATGGGAATAAAGATGATATTAGTAAAGAGCGGAGGCATACTGATGAAGATACAGAAGTTCCAGTAGAGTTACTGAATAACATTGGAGTTCTACATTTTGAGAGGGGAGAGTTTGAGGTACATCTTACATACTCACTGTTCATTTTTTATTTACAGGAATTTCTTTTTTCACTCAACAATAATTTGCATTTACTGTTGTTATATAATTGTTTTTTACGAATCCGAAAAATAACTATTATGTTAACAATTTTCAGCTTGCTGAACAAGCTTTCAAGGATGCTCTAGGTGATGGCATATGGCTTAGGTTCCTTGATGCTAAAGCAGAACTTGTTTCTAGCCACCAAAAAGATGAAGAAGCTGATGTCAAGGAAGAGTCCAATTCTAAAAACATTTCAAATGGTGAAGAATTATCAAATTCTTACCCTGAAGCACATTCTAATTCTCTCAAAAGTGTGCAATACCCAATTGACACCACAGCATCTATTCATCTGTACAATGACTTGAGCATGTTTGATCGACTTGAGGGACTTGGAATGGTCGTGGAACTTCCTTATAACAAAGTGTCAACATTGTTCAACCTAGCTAGGTTGTTGGAGCAGTTACATCATATTGAAACAGCAAGTATTTTATATCGTCTGATTTTGTACAAGGTATGAGCTCTTTAAGATCTGTGGGTTTTCTAAATTGTAGTTGCCAAATTCCAATCAAGGGGATGGATATAGTAACTTGAGTAGTCGATTAAGCTGCGTATTTTTTGATGTTTTCATCGTGCACTTGAGTCTTTAGGTCCTCTTATATTTATTCCTCACTTTATTTAATTGACAGCATGCTTAATTAAATTCTTTCTGGATTGTTGGGCTGTTATGTTTTGTTGTCATCACATGCTGCCCATGGCAGTTGTACTTTGAGGGGATATCCAGTCTTTTGTTATTCCTTAGGGGTTAAATCTTATTATTTACGTTAAAGAAACTCATATCTTAGTACCGACAGACTGTTACATTCCTTTGCAAACCATCTAATTTATATAATTTATGATGCAGTACCCAAAATATACAGATGCTCACTTGAGGCTTGCCGCTATTGCAAAGGCTCGAACTAACGTTTCAGCTAGTACTGAACTGGTAGCTTTTCTTTTTGGTACAGTTGTTATAAAATTCAATCTTGAGATTCTCTTTAAATATGCTTAAGTATTTGGGACCATTGCTTTCTTGATTATAGATTTCTGAAGCTCTCAAGGTGGATGAAAAATGTCAAGATGCACTGTTAATGCTGGGTGATCTGGAGCTGAAGAATAATGACTGGGTCAAAGCTAAAAGCACTTTCTGTGCTGCTAAAGACATGTCAAATGGAGATGACTCCTATGCTTCTCTTTGTCTGGTATGCTTGTTTTGTCTTGTGTTTGTAATCACAAGGATGGTTTGAGAAGTACCCACTTGCCAGTGTAACATTAAAAGCTCACATAATTTTTTTACCAATTAAGGGCAATTGGAACTATTATGCTGCTATACGTAACGAGAAAAAAGCTCCAGAATTGGAAGGTCTACATCTAAAGAAAGCGAAGGAACTATATACAAAGGTACATTCTAGAATTGTTTCTCTTTAATAATACAACACACACACACACACATGCATGCATATATACAAATATGTATGTGTATATGTTGTTGAGATATGCTCTTCATAAATAAGTTAACTATTCTTGATTTGGAAATGGTTTTACTGTGAATTTGATGAGGGCTTCATTGATTTGGCACATGTGCACTTTATTTTCATGTACATCGACCTGTAGGTTGAAATCTCCGAGTTTGTTGTTAGCCTTGACTCTGGTATTTGCTAGAAAAATTGCATCCTGATTACATGACCAGTTATATGTACATTTAACAGGTTCTGCTTCAGCATAATAGTAATCTCTATGCTGCTAATGGTGCTGGAATTGTACTAGCAGAAAAGGGTCAATTTGATGCTGCAAAAGAACTTTTTACTCAGGTCAGACCTGCTAAATTTTCACATTTATAGTTCCATTATGTAGACATGTAGTATCTAAGCTTTTTCAAGGTTGTATTGCTATAGGTTCAAGAGGCTGCTAGTGGAAATATCTTTGTTCAGATGCCAGATGTGTGGATAAATCTGGCTCACGTGCACTTTGCTCTAGGGAATTTCCCTCTGGCAGTGAAAATGGTATGGAAACATATCCTTATTATTTTAATGTTTTATACCCGCAATCTGACCTGTGTTATGCTTTTGTATGCAGTACCAAAATTGCCTGAAGAAGTTTTACTACAACACCGACAGCTTAGTACTACTCTATCTAGCACGAACACATTATGAAGCTGAGCAGTGGCAAGAATGTAAAAAAACATTGCTAAGGGCAATTCACCTGGCACCCTCAAATTATACATTGAGGTTTGTTACAGGTGTTGCACTGCAGAAGTTTTCTGCTTTTACTCTGCAGAAGGCAAAAAGGACGGTGGAAGAGGTTCTCATCATCTATTTGTTCATTGTTCATTTTAATTTTTCACTGGCTTTTACGTAGTTGTGCTGAAAGTTTACTTGAATGATTTTCTCCTTGATTTTGAATGTGCAAATTAAGGTTGCTACTCTGACTTTCCCTGAGGAAAATTTGATCCCACTACCCTTTTCCCTTTAATGCATGATATTTGGTCTGTATTGTCCTTTAGTATCCTGGCCTGTCTACTGATTTGTATTGTTGCTTCCAATATCTGGGCAGTATGTGCAGCTAGAGCAGGTCTTGTTGAATCAGCATTGACCCATGTTTTGAAATTCATCTTCCGCTTTTTCAGGTACGAGCAACTGTCACCGAGCTTACTAATGCAGTTCGAGTATTCAGTTTGCTGTCTGTTGCATATCATCATCAATTTCATGGGTTTGATGAGAAAAAAATTGAAACCCATGTTGAATACTGCAAGCACTTGCTTGAAGCTGCTAAAGTTCACCGTGAAGCAGCTGAGCTTGAAGATGCACAGTTGAAGCAGAAACAACTACTTGATCAGCAGTTGCAGTTGGCCAAGGAAAAACAAAGAAAAGCGGAGGAAGAAAGAAAAAATAATGTAACTGCATGTTCACTTATCTGAATTAAACGATTATTTCTATAGGTTTACTAATTTAAGGGTTTTACAACAGATGGAGAAAAGGAAACTAGATGATGACCTGAAAAGAGTGAGGGAAGAGGAGGAGCTCTTGAAACGGAAAAAGGTAATTGTATGCTTTTGATTTTCCTATACAAATTGGATTTGAATGGTTTGTATATTTTATAAACTGTAAATATTCTTATTTCACCATAACTATGGATCCATCCTGATAGATATGGTTCTAATGTTAAAATTGTATTTTGTGACTTTTAGAGCTTCAGCAGGTTTATTTATTTGATTTGAGGTTTGACAGAGTAAAGACACTACTTATCCTAGAATGCTATAAGACATTACAGTATAATGAAAAGATAGAGAATGCTAAAATAGCTGTTCCTTCCTGTATGGCTTATATTATGTTCAAAGATTCATTGGGCATGATAATGAAATTGTCCAATTGATCTGTAGGAGCAATGGAAGAGCAGCTCTGCATCTGGTAAGCGAAAGGATAGGTCACAGGTTGAAGATGAGGAGGGCGGGGAGAGGAGGAAAAAAGGAGGCAAAAGAAAGAAGCGGGATAAGAAGACACGGCATGAAACCGAAGAAGTGGAACCAGATGTGGAGGATCAAGATGACATGTACAGAGAGTCTTACGATCAAGTTAATGATGATATCGATGAAGTTAATAATAAAATGGATGAAGTTAATGATAAAATCGATGAATCTGAAGGCAATCCTCAGGATCTTCTTGCAGCAGCAGGGCTTGAAGATTCTGATGCAGAGGATGACACTGTAAGTCTCTCTCTCTCTCTCTCTCTCTCCCTCTCTCTCATATATATATATATGTATGTATAACTTGTCCTGGTATTATTTTTTGCCAAAAACAATTGACAAGAGAGTTAATGACATAATTCTACCATCTCCTGAATTTATTAGTTTTTATGCGGTGTGTATTTGAGCAAACTAAAAGTTTGCACATTTGAAGTTATAATACTTCTAACTTGTTAAAGATGTTTGCATACTTGCTAACTAGGCAGATTGTACTTGAAATCTTTTCTCTTGTTACTGAATCATATTCTGAAGCCCTTCTTCCCCTTACTGCAGGTACCTTCATCCAATGCAAGCCGACGAAGGCATGCATGGTCAGAATCAGATGAAGAGTGATCTTCAAAGGCTGGCAGAAGTGTGTAAATATGCTGCAGGGGCGTCGGATTGAGTATTTGGAGTAGTAGATAATAACATGAGATAAGGTTGCTTCTGTTGAAGGTGAATCGAGCATGTGCCAAAATGGATTGAAATAGCCTTTTGAAGCTCATAGGTGGTCATTTCCTAGATATTGAATATATTTGTTATTGAAGACTCATTTAACATATGATGGTTTGTAGATATACCTGAAGTTAAACAGCTAGGATCTGTGATTGGTTATGTAGGTGTTCAAGGATAAAAATATGCAACCCTTTTGTTTCTTGCTTCTTTCTTTCTTTGTATGATATGCTTGACATGTTTGTTTCTTGTTATTTAACCACTTCTACCTAGCAGGAAGAGTTATGGCATGTAGTTTGTTTTCTGAACGGATGGAGTAGTATAACTTGAGATTCCATGTATCTCCCATGTCAATGGAATCTAATCATAGTGGAAGCTCGTCCATTTTGTCAGAAAAATGGAGCTGAGTTAAACTGAAACTTACACCCTATAGGTAAATCATCTGGTTTGACGGAGTCTGGATGATCTGTCCGTACTCGCCTCTAATTTGTCTTAGAAGATGAGAATGATTGAGAAATGTAATTAAATTTGTCCAGATTATCATTGATCATTCAGCATGTTTCAGTTCTTAAGATCGAGTCCTACTTAGCTTGGGTTTTGCTTGTATTTGCTGATGTGCTTATAGAAGGTTTTTGATTATCTTACTATTCTGGTCAGTCTTGAGTATTTTGAAATGATGAAGTTGTGCCTCCTAGTGGGAAACGAGGGGCTGCAAAAGTGATCAGGTGAAAGATTTTGAGTTGTATTTCGAGCAGAGCCATTCACATTGACCCATTCAGAAGGGATGGCCCCTTTAGTGGGAACCAAAGTTGAAAGTCATGAATTAGAAATCGAGTCCAGAGTTTAGACATTATTTGATGGCACTTTTTTTTTTGGCTTTAGTGGTACCTGATGGATACATGTTACTACTTCCATGCTTTAAACTCCTTGTACTACTCAAGCACTACTTTGCTTTAGCCCTCATTGTAAAATGGGTATAGAAAGAATGACAAGATTAATTAAGAATGATCTATTTTTTCTTTGAATAAAATGTGAGAATCACGAAAGTTGATCGAAATTTATGACCGCTTCACCTCCTCATCCGTCCCAGTAATCTGTAGAGAGATAAATGGGAGGACATTGAGTTCGAGAAAGAAGTTGGTAAAATGAAAAAAAACTGAACTAAATGGATTATGTTAGTGTATGTATTTCATTGTTATACTGCCTAGTTGAGCTGCTTGAACAGGCTACTGACTGCTTGGGTTGTTTGGAGCTGCTTGGATTATTTTATTTTTCATGTTAGAACATTATTTGTATGTGGTTTAAATGTAATTGGACAAGTTAAAATAAACAAGATTTCATTATAATAATTAAAATAATTTTTTTTGTACCTAAATTTCAAAATATTTTATTTCTTTTAAAAAATATAAGTCGAAGTCAGATACTAAAACAATTTGAACTGTTAAAACTGCTTGAAGTATGAATGGTTGATTTTAGAGTAGAAATCAAAGGGAAAAGAAGAAAAGGAGGGAGGAGAAGAGAGGAGTGGGGGTGAGACAGTGAATAATGTGAGTGGCAGAGCGTGGCATCTGATCTGAGTCTGCAAAAGCGTACGGTGGCACAGTGAGCTTGGTTTATAATACAGTGGTAGTAGCAGGAGGTACACTACTGAATGATTTATCATCTGCGGGGTGGGTGGTGTGGTGTGGTAAAAAGCCTGCAAAAGATGCTGAGAGAGCCCAAACCCCCATTCAAAGGTTTTAAAAAAAGAAACTCTTTATTTTCACTTCCCCTCTATATTATTACACTTTGCTAAATCCTGCTTATTCAGCACAAACACAAAGTAAATGTGCTTCATCTATCCCACTTTTTTTTTTTTTTTTTTTTTTGCGTGTCTGAATCAAAGGCACACACGTTTCTTTTATGGTAATACTAATTCATTTTCCTCCACTCATTCCACCAACTTTCTTCTTCAATTCAATCTTCACCATACATTTCACCACTCAAATTTCATTTACACTCTCTGCAGCTTTCACTAGGACATAGGGACAGAGGGGAGTATATTTTTTTTACCAAGTCTCCACCGAATTAGTTTATTTTCAGTACTTTTAGTATATTTAATTCAATTTAATACTTTCAATTTCAACTGAATTGAACATGATCAATTTATAGATGCATTTGACTTATTATGGATTTATTTTCGTATAATCACACACGTTACTGAAAAACAGGTCATTGCATCATACATTCTTTTAATTCTGTCAATTCTTTTAGTTGATGAGTCCAACTTCTATCTATTATACCCTCGCTGCTATTTTATCATAGCACTGTTGCTATCATAACTTATATTGTAATAATTTTAAAAGTTTTTAAACATGTATTTTGTAAATATTAGAAATTTTAAATTTAATTAACACGTAAGAAAATTATTAATAGTCAAACTTGTAATAAAATAAATATTCAAGTCAGAAGGATGGCATTATAGAAAAACACATTTCTTGTTTTTTTTTTTTTTTTTTGCATTAGATGAATTGCTAGTAGTAGGACAGAATGAACAGTAGCATAGTAGGGGTAGCATCTAAGGGAGAAACAAATGTGTAAGAAATGTGCTGAGCAATCAAGTATATCTGACAACTATGTCTGACTCAACAACAGTATTATTAGGGCAGAGCTGCACAGTGCAGTGGATTAATACCACTGGCTCCATTCCCCGTGCACTCTATTCTCCCCCCACACGCGCCACGCGCCTCCCTCGATCCTTTGTGGGGTTTACTGTTGTATCACTATTGAACTGTGTACCGTTGAATTGAATTTAATTGCAATTAATTGAATTGTATAGTTAAACTGAATTGAATTATTTATTATTGAAATTGAATTGAATTGTTTATCGTTGAAATTGAATACTTCTAGAGTTTAATCCAATTAACTGGACGGAGTCTAATCCCGTTAAGGAGTTAAAATAAGAGTTTACAAATTTAACTAATCAAATACAATGAGATTATAAATCTATTTTATAATTTAATTTTAAGATTAAGATTAATCTACAATTAAATTATGGAAGTTGTATGTGGTATTGAGTCAGAAATCGTCCTAACGAATCCAACTAAAGTCTACATAGAGTAACCTAAGTTATACGTGTAATCGTTAAATATGAAATCCTAAATTGAGCTTTACAAAATAAGATTCGAGAGAACTATTGTCTTCATCGTTAACAAAGGAAAAAAAAAAATCAAGCAGTCCGCCCACCTTTGAGTAACAATTGTCTTGAGGTAAATTTTTTTGGATATATATACTAGAGCAATATTCGCCAGTTGAGATACTTTTCAACCACATAAAAAAAATATCTAACATGCAATTAGGAAATAAAAAATAGACCCATCCAAATCTCTTTTCAAGATTATTTGTTTTTAGTTGACCAATTAACCACCGGTGTAGATCTACACCATGTATTGGCTGTGATGATGTTGATTCATGACATCAAAAAACTATATCCATATTTTTTGAGTAGATCATAGATGGTCGGCAACCCATTATTGAAGACATATTTGTTACATTTCAGTAAACGTTGGTGAAAAAGTTTGAAATCTAGTCAAAACTTGTTTGTAATATACAGAAAATTCTTAAACTTCATCAACATTTTTTCCTTAATATGTGTAAAATTGAGACGATTTTTCAATTCACGATTTATACATATCTACTCTTATCATTTAAAGCATTCCATTGTCTAGATCTAGATATGTACTCGAAGTGAATATCTGCCGATCAATTTTAATAGAGTTTAAATCGCTTATACACTGACACAAGTTATCGATGGCGATACAGTAGTTACCGTGTATTTGTAGAAAAGATCTGCATATAGTGATTTTTGGTCATGGGAGTTTTAAGGGACGTGTATTCTTATTGTATTAGGGTGATTGACATCCCTCAATTACTTTCGAGATTTCAGATACTTTTGTTGTATAACAGTGAAATTTCATCATTATTTTTGCTGAACCAAATCAACCTCTTATGCAGAATATATCAAATTTTATTTTTATTTATTAAATAACTAGGGTAATGCTATTTATGAAGGAAGTTTAGAAAAAATGTTAACGAACTTTGATGGAGTGTAAGAATTTCCAAATTACCGTAAGAATATATTGTCTTGGTTCATGATTTATACTTGATCAGTTTAGTGTATTGTTTGCTTGTGATTTAGATATCTTGTATTAAATGAATTCACATTTGTTGGATTGTTTGATAGTGTAATAAATGAAGGTGATGTAATTTGGTTTGTGTGGTTTTAAGGTGTGTTTGACAGACCTTTTCACCCGCCATGCTTCAAAACACAACAATTTTAGTGTTTGATATCCTGCAAAATAAACTACTTATTTCATAAGTAGAAGGCAGAAGGTATTTTTGGCCCAAAAGTGACCTAAATGTAGAAGCTGGTCATGTATGACATGCTTCTGCTTTTCGCCACAGTAGATGCGAAAAGCACCCAACTTGTTTTAAAAGCATAGACCACTAGGACGAGTTTCTTGCCACATTTATATAGTATTACACTTTATAATAATTATATTTTAAAAGTATATGATGTATATTTCAAATATACCCTTTAGTAACTCGAATTGTATAGCAAGCTTTTCATTTAATGGTATTAATATTTTATACATGGAACCTTGATGCGTGCAACTGTCATGCACTCAATCTTTATGTGTGCAATTGTCATGAACATAATCTTTATGGGTGCAACTATCGTGCATGAAATCTAAAGATTATTGTAGAGAATTTACTTGTTCAAAACACTTTCATTATTATATTTCAATTACTCAAACACTTCCATTATTCTAAATTGTTCCCCAAAAAAATTCTACTTGACTCATAAATCATTGAAACAACTCTTGTAATGCTTTAATCTGCTGGAGAAAAAGGCGATTTTCTTTTCTCTTTTATACGCTCTTCCTCAACGACGATCGGTGCCGTCGCTTCAGCGGTGATGCTGAGTTTGTGCAGGAGATTATCGAGCAGCTTCCTGGTGTTAATGACTGTTCCGACTATAAACCTTTGCAAAATCGCAAGAATCATTCCATGCTATTAATTGTTAGAAGCGGGTTCCTCCAGACTAAAAGGAGGAATGATCACTTTTCTCATTTCGACACGGATTATTCTCTTCTTAGAAACCCGAGAGGACCCAAAGAGCATCCAAGGTTCTTGAGTTTGAGAGCACCCTTTTCTGGTGGGAAAGCGCTTAGCTCTAAACTTCCCAACTATCTGATAGGAAACACTTTGGAGGTAAATTGAATTTTTTTTATTGTTTTTTTGAAAAATACCCACTACCACACAATCTACCTCGCACCCAACGTCTTACGCATAGATCCTAAATCACAACCAGGAACATCGGTTTTTTTTCATCAATACGAGATCTGACAATCGACTTAACTTCAATTGAAATCTTTATGCTGCATCTATTGTGCGTGAAATCTGAAAGTTATTGTAGGATTTACTTGTGCAAAACACGTTCATTATAATATTTTAATGCTCAAACACTTCCATTATTCTAAATTGTTCCCCAAAAAATTTCTACTTGACTCATTAACCCTTGAACCAACTCTTCAATGCTATAATTCGCTGGAGAAAAAGGCAATTTTCTTTTCTCACTTATACTCTCTAAGTCAACAACGGTCAGTGCTGCCACTTCGATAGTGCCATCCACCGGCGCTCAACCACCCACTACCCGACAATCTTCCTCACCCCTTAAATTTTACGCACATATCCTAAATACCAACCAGGAACATCGAGTCTTGTCATCAATACGAGATTTTACGATCGAGTTACCTTCAATCCAAAACTAGGGATCTAACATATGGGGGAACCATGACTCCATTTCTCGGATGAGGAATGTGAGAAGTTGGAAACCCTTTTGAAATTAACCCTGGTTGGAAGCTTTACCTGATCGGGCCCAACTGGATCGCCTTCGTCGGGATTTCACACACATTGATTTAAGGGCCAAGTTGGCATTTACATGGTTGATTATTATACCGTTTTCATTCACTTTCAATTAACCGATGATTATTACAAGTGCTGGAGAAAGAAAGTTTGGGACTTTGGATTCTATTCGATTAGAATCACAAAGTGGAGTTCAGATTTCAACCCTAATATACTTTGGATTCTATTCGATTAGATTCACAAAGTGGTGTCCGGACTTCAACCCTAATGCGGATTCACCGGTGATTCTAGTCCGGGTATGTTTATATGGATTACCTCATCAATTTTTTGACGAATACTGTTAGGGCATTCTGTGAAGGTTGATCAAGCCACTCTTAATAGAACTAGGCCACATGTTGCAAAAGTGTGTGTTGAGTTGGATGTATCTAAAACTTTGAAGGATATAGAATCTGGATAAGCTATAGAAATATAGGGTTTTGGCAATATAGAAATCTAGGGTGCTTGATTACTGTTTGAAGTGTTCAGAGCTTGGGCATTTAGATTCTGGTTGTAATATAGACATCACAAATAGGAAAAGCAACAATTTCTGGAGGCCTAAACTGTATGAATATAAGCCATCATCTGCAGGTTTTAATAACAAAGAGAAATATAAAGTGGCTATTAATATTTCTCATGACATGGCTGAGACTGCCTTCTTGGTAAAGACATGCAATTATGCATGTACAGATTCACGACAAGTTTGGCTGAAAAAATGAGCGCTAGCTAAGCAAAAAGGACAGGTCCAACTAGTTTGGGAGGAACATGGGATTACAGATGAACAAGTTGTGATTAATCAACATAATCATGCAGCCTTTAAGCAAAATGTCATAACAAATAGGGTTCAGGTTCATAATTCTTTTACAGGTTTAATTGATATTTCAAATGAAGAGCCTGATTTAGATGTGAAAGAAATCTATGTTGAAATACTACAAGAGAAAACAATTTGAGGGGCACTAAGGGGACTAACCCTAATGTGCCACCTATTACTGATGTCTCCATTGAGCTTGTTACAGGAAAATATTTACAGGCGAACAACTCGAGGAAGGAAGGAATGCAATGAGGATGATCAAATGGAGGTAGAAGTAAGGACAGAGGAGTGCCACAGCCCTCCAGGTAAGTCCACTATGATTAATACTGATAGAGTAATTAGTGCTCCTAGTAGTCCTCCTGAGAATTGGTCAACTGAGAGGGTGGATAAAATGGAGACTTCGTAATTGAGCCATTAGTCCAATCTCAAAGCAGGCTTAATAAATTAATAACTGATAGTGCTATGAATGTTTTTGAATTTGGTGTTGTTGATACACGGACCAAAAGAAAATATAATAAAAAGTTTGAATCTATTCAAAACTTGTTTGTAATCTACGGAAATTTTTTAAACTTCATCAACATTTTTTCCCTTAATATGTGTAGAATTGAGATGATTTTTAATTCGCTATTTATACATATCTACTTTTGTCATTTAAAGCATGCCATTGTCTAGATCTAGATATTTACTCGAAGTGATCATCTCCCGGTCAATTTTAGTAGAGTTTAAGTCGCTTGTACACTAACACAAGTTATCGATGGTGATACAGTAGTTACCGTGTATTTGTAGAAAAGATCCGCACAAAGGGATTTATGGTCATGGGAGTTTTAGGGGATGTGTATTCTATATTATTGTATTGGTGTGATTGACATCCCTCACAATTACTTTCGAGCTTTCAGATACTTTTGTTGTATAGCAGTGAAATTTCATCATTATTTTTGCCGAACCAAATCAACCCACTCAAAGCGTTTTACTTGACTTTTCAAAGTCAAACAGAGTAGACTTTGACTATTAATTTCTTTCAGTTAATATGTAAGACTATCATATGTAATATATTTTTGGATTCATAATAATACTTATTTTTAATTAATCATTTTTTCAATATTCTTTTGTAAATTTATCAAAGTCGTCACAGCTTTACTTTGAAAATTCAAATCATATGCTTTGATGGGACAGAGAGAGTGTGTAGCATTGAGCCAAAAACTATCTTCTTCGGTCCAACTAAAATCCAAATAGAGTGACCCAAAACATAAAAGCGTAATCGTTATATAAACATGAAATCCTAAACCAATCTATGTAAATTGTACTGTTCTCTTTAAAAAAAATGCAAGTTTGATTAAAAACAAATTCCTAAACCGAGCTTTACAAAATAATATTTCTAGAATAGCACCGTTTTCATTGGCAATGAAGAAAATTCACTATTTTCGAGCAGTCTTCCCACCTTTGAGTAACATTTGTCTTATGGTGAAAATCTATGGATATACTAGCATAGTATTCGTCCCAATAGATACATTTCAACCGCATAAAAAAATGTGTAACTTCAATTAGGAATAAAAGATAAACCCATTCAAATCTAAATTTCAAAATCATCTAATTTAAGTAGGCCAACTAACCACTGGTATAGATCTACAACATTTATAAAGTTGTGATTATGTTGATATAGGACATCAGAAAATTATATCAATGTTTTTTGAGTAGATTGTAGATGTCCGGCACCCATCATTGAAGATATGTTTGCTATATTTTTCTAATTGTTGGTGAAAAAACTTATTTTCGTCAAAACTTGGTTGAAATTTATAAATTTTTCGTAACATTTTTTCCCTTGATATGCGTAGAATTGAGATGTATGTTTTCATTGGACTATTTATACATATTGATTTTTGTCTTTTACAACATTCTGTTGACTAAGTTTTTCATTTAATATTTTTAATATTTTGTACATGCAACCTCTATGCATGCATTATCGTGCATGCAACCTTTATGCGTGCAACTATCGTGCATTAATGGTGGTTAAAAATAATAACAAATGGAGGAATGGAGATAGTTGGAGATGGTTCCGTCCCATAGTTGAGTTGTTAGAATGTTCTTGCATGCGGTCATCAAGAAAAAATTGAGGGTCCTTGATATCAACACATGCTCTTACCAATGATGTGTCTTTCAAAGACAGTATGTCATTAATGAAATTCATGTGCCTTTTGCTTGATCAAAATCCAGAAAGCCAGAACATACTCAATAGGATCTCGCCATAGATCAAAGGCGAGATGAACATACATGCATCTTTCACTACCTCATCAGCATATGCTCGATCAAAATCCAGAAAGCCAAAACATATAGACACTCAATGGGATCGCGACATAGATTAAAGGCAAGATGAAGATACGTGCATATGTCACTGCCTCATTAGCATGTGCTCTTACAAATGAAGTGTCTCTTAAATATATTATGATGGTAATGAAATTCGATATGATACCGCTAGAGATCAATGCAAGGAGATGCAAAAAAAAAAATGTATACACTATATAAAAACTATTTAATCATATTAGTAACATTAGCACATGGAACCTTTGAACATGCAGTTGGTGTGCAACCTTTAATCTATTAATGTGTAGTTTTCGTACATGTAACCTTTAGGGATTCATTTTCGTACATGCAGCCTTTAATTTATAATCGTGAAAGTTTCGTACGTGCAACCTTTAACATGCACTTGTTGTGCAACTTTAAATCTATAAATGTTCAAATTTTATGCGTGCAACCTTCAATCTTTAAACATATAATCTCTACTGCCCGCTAGATTTTGCCATTTGATACTAACTTTATGTCTTATTCACAGATTCTTTAAAAGGGATAGTTAGTACCTGGATCTCAATGTTCCCCAAAGCATAGCTCATCCTCTTTTGATGATTTTAGGCCAATCAGTTTCCTCAATGTCATAATTAAGACCATCTCACAAAATTAGATGGAACTGTTAAACCCATGCATGCACAAGTTTGTTTATCCTCATGAATCTAATTTTATGAAAGTAAAGACTTTAAGACAATTTCATATTCCTCAAAGATACGAAACGATTCATTGACAGGTTAAATTGAGATCCAAAATCTTCCTAAAATTAGATAAAGATTAAACTACGTGTGTAAGTAATAGCCCCCTAACCAATATCAATATTAACGAAATGGTTTAGTTTTTCCAAAATTTGCAAGTCGGGCTAGGATGTAGAGCCTTCAAATGATGTTAGTCCCCACATCCCATGATAGCTACATCTTAGGTACTCTTACCATCAAAAGAGTAATAGTACTTCATAATTAAGAGTTCTATAAAAGATATTTGGGGATATATAAACTCTTTCACATGATATGCATTAGAGGAGAAAGTATATATATTGAATGATATCCTTATTAAGTAGGCACAAGCTGCATTATATATATATATATATGTATGTATGTATGTATGTATATATATATGGAAGGGATCAAGACACCTCTTATTTTTACTCCAATTTTCACTCCAATTCCTAACCTTTAGATTAGATTTTATCTAATGGTCATGATAAAATCTATTTTTAGCCCATTATTGCTAATTAATTTAATTATCAAAATTACTTTTCCTAATATACTTCATCTTCTTCAAATCCTAGAGCGCAGCCTCTACACCAAAAACCTATCAAAACTACTTCATCTATCAAAACCCTATGTCACTCGTCCGTTGGTAATAAGAAAAACGAAAAGAAAAAAAATGACAGTGTAATGAGACGCCGGAGGCGCACGTTTTCAAGACCATAAAAATGACAGTGTATTGCTAGCTTTTTCTCAGACCGGAAAACAAACTCTCGCAGCAAAGAGACCAGTCTGATATGATCGAAAACTTCACCGACATTATGATCTACAAATCCTTGGAGATGCTCCAACAGCCAACGCCAAAATTCCCCCATAAACCATTCTTCCTGGCCATTGCTCTCATCCTTGGTTATCTCCAAGTCACTTCCCAGGGGAGGCTGCGCTCTAAGATTTGATGCGGAGAAGATAGAAGTATATTAGGAAAAGTAATTTTGGGAATTAAATTAACTAACAATAATGGGCTAAAAATAGATTTTATCATGACCATTAGATGGAATCTAATCTAAAGGTTAGGATTTGGAGTGAAAATTGGAGTAAAAATAAGGGAGTAAAAATAATTGGAGCATATATATATAGACACACACACACACAACACCAGTAAACGAAATTGAAAGAGAAAGAAGTTCAAAATTAAAGATAGAAACCCTTATGAGCAATGAGAAGAGAGTCAAAGTACTATCATGAGATGTAATAACACTACCAAGCTAACAACTGGTTCATAATCAAATGTATAGATGAGCCTATGACCTAGTGTTAAGAGGTAAGTAGAAATTCTGTTGGATTCTTCGTGATGGGAGGGGATATATGAACATCAAACTCCAACCTTGAATATGAAAAAACCTTCATGAATACTTATTGGACATGGACCTAATAAGTAGAGTCTATTCTAATGTTACTGAAGATTATTAATGTTGGTGATTAAGATTGTTCAATTTATAATGAGACCTCTGATTTTAGTAGGGAGTTGAAAGAGAGTGAAATTATCATATGTATTTCTAATCTAGCAAAAGAATTTATCCACTAATTTATCTTATTTAGCTATTTTAGGAGTGACTTATTTACCTTAAAGTTTTTCTTCATTTTAACTGAGCCGCCTCAAATTAGAAGAACGGATGGCATTGATTATTGAAATTGTAGATAAACAATTAGAGTTAAAGCACACATGAAAGTTAAGGTTATTGCAGAATTTACTTGCTCATTATTATATTTATTCTAAATAGCTCATAATATATTGCTCTTGATTTTACAAACTCTTAAACTAACTCTTGCAATGCTCTAACCCTCTTGCCTATTCTTTCCATGCGTAAATGTAATATAAGAAATAAGAATATGCATACCTTTACTAACAATTAAAGGCACAAAATAGGCCACGACACAGACATTACACTAATCTGATCGGAAGCCAATGAGTTGAATCCCGAAAATTCGAGAGATGAATGGCATCGAGTAGAGCTGCCACCACAAAGTTGAGATGCGACGCTACTTCCTTGAGCCTGGATACCGGCATTAGTGAAGCTCCGGGAGAGAGCATCAAAGGACGATCCACATCCAAAAACAAGCCCCGGGAAGCTCTAGAGGAGGCGTTGGAGGACCACGTTCTTTCTAAATCACGTAGCATTTATTCCAATTTCCTGAATCATGATGGCCGATCGAGATATTGGAGAGTCGAGAGTTAAGAGGAGAAAAGTTTTTGGGGAATACATTTGGGCTTTGGGCATACAAGAAAGATTTTAGTGAAAATATGGTTTATTTTGCGTTTATAGCAAAAAATGTTAATTGTTAAGATTAAATTAAAATATGTGATTCCAACACTCTGATCGCGTACACCAATCCCAAGTAGTCTCCTGCATTTCAGCTCCTCCATTCCACATTCAACTTCAAAAATATGGAAATGAAATTGCCAAATGAAAAGGCTTGCCAAGAAAATACTAGAGTAATTCTTGGGAAGATGGGAGTGTAAATATTTTTGGAACTCCAACCTCGACCAATAGAGACCTATATTTGGTCTATGTATGAGAATGTTTCTATTTACTTGGATGGTCAAATGGTATAATTTATAACCACGACCACCAGTGATGCTACCAGCTTCTAGTCCCGGTCCGAAGTAGAACAGGTGCCACCGGTCCGGAGAAGATCACGTCCATGGTCCGCGCACTCTCACCTAATAGGCCTGCAAAACAACGCCCCGGAGTATCGCGAGGATAGCTACTCCGGCGTGATGATGAAAGAGGGGCCTTTGAATAGGAGAGAGAATAAGGATATATTGAGAGATTTTTAGTCTGATAAAACATACCTTTTTCTACAAGTCCAAAGTTATATTTATAGGTGTAGGTGGTGAGAACCCAACCCAAAGGCAATGGTCCTGCCTGTTTGTCCTTATCCGGGGACAGATCATATTCATGTCCTTTGTGTCCCTGGGTGGCGCCATTCTAGCTAGCGTCACTTATGTACCAGATCACTACTTGGGCCGGAGCCCAGATATGGGCCAAAACCCACATCACCACTAGCCCCCCGAGACATGGGATCCGTCTGGAGGCGAGGAGTCCGATCCGGATGAGGGGTCCCATGTCTCTTCATTTCGCGACAACTCTTCTGTCGAGTCCGTGCGACTAATCACGTTTTGCCTATTTTTTAGGAATCCGTCCGAGGATTACTGGTCCAGACCTGAGGTAAGCTCTTCTATCGAGCCCGTGTCTGGTCGTATCTGCCTTTTAGCCTTCCTTTACACGTGGGTGCGTGCCCGTTTGGCGCATTTATGAGACGCGTGCGATAGCCTCATTAATGCGTTGTTGTCAATCGATAAATACCTTTTCCCCTTTTCGAAGCAGTAATCATATCGCCTCGGGAATTGGTCCCATGTTTTTTTGATGGACCTCTATAAAGAGGAGTCTCTATCAATCATTCTCGCATTTCATTTTCTTCTTTTCTTATCCCTCTATTTGCTTCCTGTCTTCATATTCTCTCTCTTTATCAAGCTCATGGCAGGAAGCACTTCTAATCCTAAAACTATTAACAAAATTGACCCTCCTCCCCCCAATCGAACAGAGTAGGACCGTTCCTCGGATGATGAGGAAGAGATGGGTGTAGTGACGGTGGGACTGAATCTGCACCCCGAGGTAGGGGACCCTCCTGCAGGTTCCAATGTTGACATAGATTCTGAGGTGAAGGCTTTGGTGTAGAGGATGGTGGTGCCTTTGTCATGGGATGCCAAGCTAGCTCCGCCCGATGGTGATTACACGGAGGTGGCATGTATCCCACGTATCCACTTTTGTATGGGCTCACCTTCCCCCTTCCCAAGCTATTTTTGGACATTCTTGACCACTTTCAGATCTCTCCGGCCCAGTTTCAACCTAACTGCATTGCTGTTATTCGGCATTTCTGCTCAATTGTTACCGGTGTGACATTACACCCACCTTGGCTCTTTTCCAGGCGTTCTACTATTTGGAGGCCACGAAAGATGAGGGCGTTTTCACCGTTCAAAAGCGGTTGAAAGTGAAGGATTGCTGCAAAGGCCGCTACGACTACTACGCCTCCTGGTAGCATCACCACTTTGTTTTTGACACTGATCGCTATCCATGCCCGAAGTGGAACTCCGAGGCGAAGAAGGAGGACAAGACGGAGGCAGGGATGGCGGCCATTATAGTGAGGAGACCGATGTAAAGCTCACTCCTTAGTCATTTTTATGTTTGTAGTTTTGTTGTCACTCCCTTCCGTCTAGGGTTAACATTATTTTGTTTAGTGTAGGAAGGGCGGAAGTGATGATTCGGACGGAGACGATAACCCTCCGGACAATGTAATCTCTTTTTCCCTTTTAATGAATTTCTCATTGGCTTTATTACTTTGTCTCACTTCCTTTGCCTTTTCGTTATATCTTATCATTTCCCATCATTTTCCAGTTTTTCTTAGCCCGGAGGCCAAAGTCGTGTACTCCAGTCTGGAGCAGAGGAGGTGTGCCCTTCTCCGAACAGCTTCCATTCGACAAGCCCTTCATGCCATAGATGTTTGGAACTAGAAGAAGAGCTAGCTCGATGGCAACTGGACGGGGATATGACCAGGGACTTGTTTATTCGGTCCGGGATGGAGTCCTTGATGGCCTAGTTCCCTAATATTACTTCACTGGTCGTTCGCCTCCAGAAGATTACGGACCAGTTCGGGACTTTGGCTCAGTGCCAAGCTTTTGCTCAGGAGCGGATCAATGTCACTCTTGATGCTGATGCTACTATCTCAATGCTTCAAGCCGAGCACGAAGACTTAAGGCTAAGCTAAAAACTGAGTTGGATATGGTGTGGTCCGACTTGCCATTTTACTGTGACAAGTTAAAGTGGCTGGAAAAGAGGGGGAAAGACCTGCGAGCCCATTTCAAGCTTAAGAAGGAGAGCTGAAAGCTGGCCGGGCGGAATAGGCTTTTGCAGGAGAACTTAGTCACTTTACAGTTGTCATACCATCTGACTGGCCTCCGCCTCGGATTGGTGTCTCCGCCCGTTTACCGCAACTTCCCTCACGACGTCAAGTTGATCGTCCGGATATTCAAGATGGGTTGGAATGATCGCGAGTCTCGATATCGTTCGGCCTTCGAGGAGGCAGTTGAATGGTGGAAACGTATACATGCCGGAATGTATCTCCCTCCGTCCCTGATACTCATCCCTAGTCAGGTTTCTATTGACCTCGACTTTGAGAGGTACACAGGGATCCAAGTGTCGGTCGAACCGGAAGAGTCCGGTCACCGGGTTGCTCCTCTCCGGGCGGATGCTACAGTGATCTAGCTCTTTATCGCAAAAGAGCTGGCGAGGCAACATGAGGCTCGTATCCGGGGGAGAGGCGGAGGGCGCGGAGGCAGAAGAGGTCCGCGTGCTCTGGGTCCTGTAAGGATTGGGTCTCCGTCCCGGAGTGCCTCGAGGGCTGATAACTCGTCACGGGCAAGGCCCCTATATCTGATTCTTCCAAAAGCAAGGCTCGAGTTTCCGATGATGAAATGTCCGACTCCGAATCTGACTTTTCAGACGGCATGTTTGGTTCCGACTCGGAAATACGGGTTCCTCATTCCCCCGAGCCGCAGGGTCCTGGTTCCATATATCCAGGCGAGCCATCGACTACTTTGGCCGAGGATATGGTTGTGGCTCGCGTCCGGGCCTCATTGTCAGAGCTGCCCGAAATTCCTCCTTATCACTACTTGGGACAAGTGGGCTCGTCTAGTGATCCACAAGTGTATGAATTTGATCCTGACACTCCAGAGTGGACTCCTGCCGAGGCGGATGTCGTTATGCCTACAACTGAGCATAACCCGTCCGGTTCGGAGATCCCAGCTGCTGGAATCAGTCCGAGACCTCCTACTCCGAGGCCAGATTCTCCCATTGATTGGGACGATATCGATTGGCCAGAGTATCGTGGTTCTTATAATTGTTAGTCATATATGTTGTATTGGTCCCTTCCGGGCTATGTACTCCTTGTATTTCCAGTATACTCTTTCCTTTTCCCCTGTAACCTTTTAAGTTGTATGCAAACGAGTCCGTCCGGACTTTTGTTTAGTTTCATTTATTCAAATGATGTATTCTTTTTCATTTGTATGTAAGCAAGTTTGTTCGGACTACTTAGCATTTTATTTATCCAAATGTTAACCTTTTTCCTGTAAGGCTTTGCTTGTTCAAGCGTTTTATCTTATGTGTTTGATCAACTTTCCGTTCCTTTCTTCCCTCATCCCCGTTAGTTTATTCAAACCGAGCGGAGGTAATCAATGTACAAATAGCAATGTAAATAAACGAGTATAAGAAATGCAAACTCTTCATTCATTTATCAAACCAAGTAGAATCCGCCCGGGCATACTCTTTGCCTTCAAGGGTCGGAACAAAGTACATGGTAGAAAAGAAAACAAAATGGGGTCCTAGGCACAATCCTTGCCAGAGGGCCCGGAGCTGCATATTCTACCGGGGTGCATACCAATTCAGGAAGCCCCGTAAAATCTCCGAAAGTTGGTGATGTTCCACCTTCTGGGAATGGCTCATCAAGACGGATCTACCAGCTCGTAACTTTCGCCCGGGAACGAAGCTGTGACTTAATAAGGTCCTTCCCAGTTTGGTGCCAGCTTGCCGGTTGCCTCCTGCAAATTCTTGTCGTTCCTCCGCATCACCCAATCTCCGAGGACGAATGACTCCTTCCGCACTCGTCTGTCATGATATAATTCAGTCGCTCCTTCACCTTAGCTTCATGTAGCGCCGCCTGCTCCCGTTTTTCCTCCAAAAGGTCCAAATCTAGCACTCTGCTTGATCTCAGGGGGGAGCTCCGTCCGGACTGCTCGTCGTCCCAGGTGAGGGTCCGGAGACTGGGAACTCCGACCTCAGCTGGTATCACTGCTTCCGCTCCGTAGACCAATTTGTAGGGGGATTCTCCAGTGGCTGATCATTCCGTGGTTCGGTAGGCCCATAACATGCTTGGCAATTCCTTTACCCAGTTTTGCAGTCGGGTCTTCAGTCCATTCACCACTGTCTGGTTTGTTACTTCAACCTGACCATTGGCTTGGGAGTGGTAAACAGATATGAGTTTTTGGGTGATGCCATATTCCTTGCACCAAGAGCGGAACGAATCATTCTCGAACTGTGACCCATTGTCCGTGACTATGTACTTTGGGATCCCGTACCGGCAAATGATATTCTTCCAACAAAACTTCACGCAAGTGTTGCCTCGGATGTTAGTGAGGGGTTCCGCTTGAACCCATTTATTGAAGTAATTGATGGCCACAATTAAATACTTAAATCACCCCGGAGCGGAGGGAAATGGACCAACCATATCAATACCCATCTATTGTAAGGCCATGAACCGGTGATTCCCACTCTTTCCTCTTGAGGCACATGGATGAGAGGGGAGAACCTCTGACACTGCACACAGGCTCAGACATACTTTTGGGCATCTTCAAACAGAGCGGGCCAATAGTAACCCGTACACATTATCTTCTTGGCAATGGTTCGGGCTCCCTGGTGGCTGCCGTTGGGTCCTTCATGCATTTCCCTCACCAAGCATTTCACCTCGTCCAAATCGACACACTTCAACCAAGGTTGGAGGTATCCCCGTCTGAGCAAAGATCCGTCCAAGATGGTGTAGCGCAGCGCCTTCTGCCGAATCCTCCGTGCCATCACCTTATCCTCCGGGAGCTTGCCGTCCTGTAAATACTCAAACATGAGCGTCATCCATGATATCTTCGAGACTTGCACTGCTGCAACTTGTGGGGCGTCGTAGCTCCTTGCGGACAAAGTCTCCATCAGCAGGTTATTTTCCGGACCGGGCTTGATTTCAGATGAAGCGAGCTTACTCAAGGCGTCCGCTTTGCCATTATCCTCTCGGGGGATCTACGTCACGGATATGCTACGGAACTTCGTCAATAGCGGCTTAACTGCCTCTAAGTACCTCTGGAGGCTCCGTTCCTTCGCCTCATATTCTCCGTTTGCATGTTGAACCACTATCTGAGAATCACTGTACACTTCCACATCTTTGGCCCCCATCTCCGATGCCAATCTGAGTCCGGCCAAAAGTGCCTCGTACTCCGCCTTGTTGTTAGTGGCCTTGAAGCCGAACTGGATGGCATATCTGTGTTCCGTACCCATCAGACAGGTAAGCAGCACTCCTGCCCCGCCGCCGTTGGCGTGTGATGACCCATCCACATGCAACTTCCATCAATCAGGGAGTGGCTCCGATCCGGACGGTTAACCTGATGGCTCGGTCATCTTCACCAAGAAATCGGCCAATACCTGTCCCTTGATGGCCTTCCGGGTATTATACTTGATCTCGTGCTCCCCCAGCTCCACCGGCCACTTCATCATTCTACCCGAAACTTCTGGTTTGAGCCTGATCTACCTTAGTGAGTGGTTTGTCAAGACCGTGATCGGGTGCCCTTGAAAATACGGTCGGAGGTGCCGGGAGGCATGAACTAGAGCCAATATTAGTCTTTCCAGGGCGGTGTATCTCGTCTCCGGGCCTTGGAGCGCCCTGCTCACAAAGTATACCGGATGTTGAACCTTACCATCATCCCGTACTAGGGCGGAGCTGATAGCATGCTTGGTCGCAGCTGCTTACAAGAAAAGTTCCTCTCCGGGCACCGGTATGGACAGTGTAGGAAGGCTTTCTAGGTGGGTCTTCAAATCTGTGAACGCCTGATCACACGCCTCCGTCCACTCGAACGGTTTGGCCTTTCGGAGTATATTGAAGAAAGGGAGCTGCTTCTCCGCCCCACGGGCGAGGAACCGGCTTAACACGGCCAGCGATCCGGTCAACTTTTGTACGTCCTTCACCCATTTTGGAGGTGGCATATCCATGAATGCTGATATCTTCTCCGAATTCACGTCGATCCCCCCGAGCTTACACCATGAAGACGAGAAACATTCCCGCTCCGACTCCAATGGTGCTCTTTCTGGGGCTGAGTTTCAGGTTTGCCGTCCGGAGCACATCGAACATCTCTCGGAGATCAGATAGGAAGGACTCATACGGAAGGACTCATACGTCCGGCTCTTCACCACCATGTAATCCACATACACCTCCAGATTCTGTCCCATTTGGTTCCGGAAAAGCTTGTCTGTCATCCTCTGGTACGTTGCTCCTGCATTTTTCAATCCAAAAGACATTTTCCAGTAACAAAAAGTACCAAAGTCAGTAATAAAAGATGTCTTAGGGTGGTCATACTTGGCCATTGTAATCTGGTGATACCCTCAGTGCGCGTCGAAGAATGCCAACACTTGATAACCAGTAATTGCCTCGACCAGTTGATCAATGGACGGGAGTGAGTAGCTGTCTTTCGGGCAGCACTTGTTCAGATCCGTGAAATCAATGCACATTCTCCACGAGCTATCGTGCTTAGTCACCAAGATCGGGTTTGCTATCCACTCCGGGTAGGATATCTCCTCAACGATCCAGCGTCCAACAATCTTTTCACCTCCGCCCGGACTTCCTCCACCCGTTCCGGAGCAAGAGACTTTTCTTCTGACGTACGGGATTCAACTCCGGGAAAACGTTAAGTTTGTGGACGGCGATCTCCTCCGGAACGCCCGTCAAGTCCTTTGTTCCCCATGAGAAGACATCCTCATACTCCGCCAACAAATCAAGGAGACCCTTCTTCACATCATCCGGGAGGTTCTTGCCCACACTTACTACGTCTTTCCTGCCTACCATCATGTCCTCCATTTCATACGATGTTGGTTCTCCGTGAATTGCACCGACCAGGCTTGCACTGGTCTCCCCTTTCTCAGGTCAGTTAATTTCGACTGGCTCCCTCCGGATCGTGCGCCCTTGATGGCCGTCAGCATGCAGCTCCGTGCGGTTTGCTGATGCTCCCGGACCGATGCGATGCCCTTCTCCGTGGGGAACTTCATGATCAAATGATAAGGAGAGCAAATAGCCCGTGCCTGAGACAACCACGGTCTTCCAATGATCATGTTGTAAGGGGACGTGGCATCGATCACGGCGAAATTGCATTCCACCGTTGTCCGCTTTGTTGCATCTTGGAAATCCACCATTGTTACCTTCAGAGGGATGACACCGAGTGGTGGGTGGACAGTCCGTCCGGTGAACCCTGATAGGGGTGAATGACATGGCTTCAGGTTCTGTCGACCAATTCCCAATTGGTCAAAGCATCCTGCAAACATTATCTCTACACTGCTACCATCATCAACGAACACCTTTTGATCAGGACTCCTTCCACTTCTGCCATGACCACCATCTGCTCAGAGTGAGGAACCTGGGGAGGCACCGGGTCCTCATCCGAAAAGGTGATGGTCTCGCTCGCTTTAAACCTCTTCTGCTGTATCTCACCCGGAGGGACGTACCTGCTTTTGACCTTGATCGCTGTCATGGAGTTTAGCCCATCTCCGACTATCCCATTGATCACGTTAATCATCTACGGGGGTGCCAGAGCCTGTGCTGACGCAGCCTGTCGCGGAGCGGGGTTGGCTGGATTGGCCTGGTTTCCACCCCGGGGACGATTATTCCTCTAGTTCCTTTTCCTTACTTGTCCCGCAGCGGGGGCCGGAGCAGCTGCTTGGCGCACGTCACCGGTCACACAGTCTTTCAACAGGCCCGTGCCGATCAACCTTTCTATATCCGAACAGAGTGCCTTACATCCCTCCGTGATGTGACCATGTGATTTGTGAAAGCCGCACCACTTGTCCACATTTGCTGCCGCTGGCGCTCCAAGTATAGGTTGTGGATCCGTGAACAGACCTCAGTTACCGCTAGGATCTCCGTGCGGGTTTTGGAGAAGGGGGTATAGGCAGGCCGTGCTGCGACGGCCGGAGCTTGAGCTGCTACCACCGGAGCTGCCACACGTCTAGCTTGGTCATTCCGGACCAAAGGCCGGACATCCGGGGTCTGAACTCCCGTCACCGTGAGAGTCCTCTGTTCAAAGAATCCCACCGTGGTCATTTTGACATGGTTAGCATCGTGCACCGTGCAATGCATCTCCACCACCAACTGGAGGTGATAGTACGACGTTGGCATGTTCTTCATGAACTCAATGTAGAAAGCATTGTCCCCTAACCCATTCACGAAGTTGTGGATGATGGCCTTCTCCAGCAGGTGCCTATCCACTACCTTCATCGACGCTGCAATGTACCAGAGGTAGAACTCCCAAGTTGTCTCCGCCTCCAATTGCCTCATTGCCAAGACCGTGACCAAGTTTACAAATGTGTGTTCCATAGGTGAATAACGTCGCACCAAAGTGGTAGCAAAATCCCAAAAGGACCGGAAGGTTCCGTTTGGGAGACCTTTGAACCATGCCAGACAGTTCCCCCTTAGATACGAGGGCAACATCTTACATTGCAATTCCCCCGGTATGTCCCTTGCATACATTATGCTTGAGTAAGTATGGACGAACTCCTCCGGGTCTCCCTCCCCATCGTAGGTTGGGAGCCCATCCGGAGCCTTGGTTCCGGCAGGCCACTTGAAATTTAACACCTCTGGGACCCAAGGCGACTGAGGTCTGACTCTGTTCCGACTGATGAGGCAATTCAGGCGGTCTTCAATGGAATCCGAACAAAAAGGCGTCTGAAATCCAAACCCACCCGGGAATCCACCTCGGGGGCTGGCATTCCAAACATCTGTTGAGGTTGTCCTCTGGGAGTTGTCATTCCGTACAGAGGCTGTTGGGGTTGTCCTCCCCAGTATGGTGGTGCTTCCGGGTTCAGGCCGAGTGTCTGCTGCTGGTTGGTATGTGGCTGAAGTGGAGGTGGGTTAGGTGGCCTGACGGGCGAAGGGTTATATTGCCCTTGTTCCTGCCTGACCCAACCTGTATCATTTTCGAGGTCAACATATACCCGTGGCCATCCCGGAGGAGGCACCTCCGGTCCAACCGGGGTTTGGCGGGAAGCCTTCCACGCCTGGAACTGCTGGTACTCTGCCATGTTCGTCCTCAAGATGCTTACTCCGGCTGTGGAGACGTGGTACTCTCGCTCCTCCGGACCAACGTTCTGTGTTGCCCAATCCTTCTCTGATCGACTCTAAGCGTCATCTTCCTCCGTGGCATACTCATCCGGATCTCCAAGCTCCTACGACCCCTCGAGGTCATCTGACTCTTCGTCCGACTCCTCACGGTCACCGAGCTGCTGTTGTCTCTCTGCCTCCTTAGCAGCCCGCATTCGTTCCCTGTTCTCACGTTGCATCTCAGCCAACGTCCGTTCCGGGATCGCCTTCTTCCCTTTCGCCTTCTCCCACGCCAAGCGCTGTCATCGACGTTCCTCAGCTATAGCTTTTGCCTCTGCTGTTGCCTTCTTGACTCGTTCCTTTTCCGCCGCCTGTTTCTGGGCCCTGATAACCGCGGCAACTCTTCTGGTCTTAGTTCCTCCGTCTGCTTCATCTCCAGGTGGAGGAGTGTTCTTCCTGGGTCGTCCGCGCGGCATGGACGCAACTTGTAAACCTGGAACGTGAGGTCCCACTAGGCGTGCCAACTGATGCTACCCGTTTCCAGTCCCGGTACGGAGTACAACAGGTGCCATCGGTCCGGAGAAGATCACGTCTGTTGTCCGCGCGCTCTCACGTAATAGGCCTGCAAAACAACACCCCGGAGTATCCCGAGGATAGCTACTCCGGCGTGATGATGAAAGAGGGGCATTTGAATAGGAGAGAGAATAAGGATATATTGAGAGAGTTTTGGTTTGATATAACATACATTTTTCCACAAGTACAAAGTTGTATTTATAGGTGTAGGTGGTGAGAGCCCAACCCAAAGGGAGTGGTCCTGCCTGTTTGTCCTTATCCGGGGACAGGTCATATTCATGTTTTTTGTGTCCCCGGGTGGCGCCATTCTAATTGGCGTTACTTATGGACCAGACCACTACTTGGGTCGGAGCCCAGATATGGGGCAAAACCCATATCACCAACCAGGACCAACCAGCAGCAACCATAGTTCAATCCAATTTAGAGGTTATTTGATTGATTTGGGAGTTTAATTGATAGAGTAATTTCTATTTCATGGAAATTTTAATCTTTAACAAAATCCTAAAAATTAGGGAAACTTGTTTGGTTCACATAAAAGATAGTAGGAATCGCCATCTACGTAGTAGGTACCTAGGTAAGAATCTTCTCTAGTTTCATGGGAATTTTAAACTCATTGGAATGGTAGATTCCCGCATCTTTCTTATTTACTTCCAACCAAACCAAAATTTTTGAGATTATTTTTCCTACATACTTCACCGTATACCAAACGATCTCTTAATGCAAAAAAAAAATTTGTGGTTGATTTTCATCGTTATCTCCCCTTCCATGGTTTCCCTTGAACCCTGTTTGATCTTAAATCTTCATTTTTCTCATGTTCGGATAGTCGTGCTCAAGTGTGTGACATGAGCTCACATTTAACAAGTGTATCAAGTGAGAATTTTACACTGGTCAAAGTGCAGAGCAAGGCTCTAGTCTTATGTATAAGACATAATTTTATGAAATATATCATGCCTTTGTAGTGAAAATGTATAAAAATTGTAGTTTACTATGCATAAAAATTTGCAACAGTATTTTGTAAATTTTTTGGAGAACATATATTTTTATAACCCAAAAAATATCTGAATACTATTTTACAGTCACTAAATACTGAAATTTCCGCAAGCTCTAAAACAGAAAGTTCGCCATTCATGAGTCGTGACCCCTAACCCATTCCCATCAATTAGTATATTGATATTTTAAAAAATAATTTTAATAAATTCACTATTTTTATAATAGAAAACTAAAAGGAAGAACAATGCCCTCTTTCTTCGCATTTACGCCCGCTCACCATAATATTCATAAAATTGGATCTCATGTTTCTACGGAACTCTTTCATTTCCGGCAACAACTTATTCACTCGGCCGACCAGTATATAGTGAAAATTATCTTTATAAATGCATGCACAAGTACATAATAATCACAGGAGAAGTGTGGTTTGTAATACTTCTTCTGTCTTAATTTTTTTTTATTTTTAGGATATTTTCTGTACTAAAATCCACAAAACAAGCCTTAATTTTATAAATACATGCACAAGTACATAATAATTACAGGAGAAGTGTGGTTTGTAATACTTCTTCTGTCTTAATTTTTTTTAATTTTTTGGATATTTTCTGTACTAAAATCCACAAAACAAGCCTTCACTCCTTGCCTTTCTTAGCTTCAATTATTTATAGTTAAATTTGTGTATTTAGGGATTTGGGAAAAAGATTTGATGAAAAATAAGCTGGGACAAGGAAGTAGCCAGATATGTACTGCTATAGGGAAAGTTGAGTTTATCTCTGCAAAATGCACACACACTAATTCAAAGTCAACCTTGGCAAAAAAACGTCTGCTATTAAAGCTAAGATGATGGTGCAGAGACCAATGTATTTTGAATTTAATTATCTCTTCTTTGCTATTTCCTTAGTAAATAATCTCAATACAAGCTATTATGAATTTTAAGTTTAGTTAATATATGTAACAAAAGTTATTGATGATTAAATTTACCGTCAAATAATATTACTTTCAAATGTGCCACACAAAAGAAAATGAAAGGAGTAGCATCTAGCGAGAGTAAGGGAATCAAGTTTGCTTAAGATCTGATGCTACCAGTCCGATGTGCGATCCAGAACTCGGACTGGTCGCATCAAGATCCTTTTGTAATCTTAGGCCGATGTTCCACGCATGAATAAAAAGTTGGCACATACATCATCAAGGCCAAACAAATGCCAAATAATGAATATCACATATGACATGCTGGTGAGATGATCAAAACCAAAGCAAGATTTGGCAGAGAACTAAACCCAACACTTATACAATTGGTGTGGAAAGAAGCCAAAAGCCATGCAAACACTGATACAAAAGATGGCAGAGATTATCAACCAACCTGCCACTAAAGACACGAAAGCATGTGCCAAAAATCCAGACATATGGTTAGATTATTCCAACATGCAAATTAATTGGGATCCCAAATATTGCAAAATATATATATAATTAGCACCAAACATAGAAAAAACTCACACGCAGAGTCATGTGATCCTCCGCAGTAGTCATTAGTTGCTCTAAAACATTACTGACAACACCCTATATTATAATACTAATCCTCAGCAGAAATTACAATGAAGTTGGAAATGTAAAAAAAGTAAAAACTGCAGATGAACGATGCCCCCACCCCACCACCATTTCAAGTACTTTCTTGTCCTGCTGCTTCAGAATCCCACTGTTTATCTGCAAAAGATCAAAGTGCAAAGTAGGGGAAAGAAGGGTCAAAACGGAATGTAGTCATGGACAAGATGGCTGATTTAGAAAAACTGTATGATCAATTAATGGCAAAAAAGGTGATTAGAAACTCCTACCATTTCTGTCCCATGAAGAAATCATGCGAACTGGGCACGGAGATCGAAAGCTGGATTTTTGAATGGCTGTGATCTTCAGAGCCCTCCAGCCATGAATCATCCTTGTCCTTCGGAGGCCATTCGTCGAAGAAATGGTGCATCACCTTCTTCGGCTCTGCTGCCTCTTCGTAATACTGCTGCTGCTTCTTCATGCTCTCGTTGAAGCTCGGCAGATTCATGTAGTCTGCGTAACTGTTATTATTATTAGGCCTCTTCATCTGGCCGCCTAGAGAGAGCTGCCATGAAGATTCATTTCTCGCCGCCCCAGATGGCTCTGAGAAAAATGCATGTTCTTGATTCGAGTAGCCTGAGGTCGAGTCATGGAGGTAATTGGCGGTGGAGTTTTCTTGAGAGGAATAGTACAAATCATGGGTGTTATTGGAGGTTTGATGAGTGTGATGATGGTGGGATTCAGAATGGCCTAATGAGGAGAAAGAGTGGTGAGAAGTTGGGCTGGATGGTGAGAAATTATTACTGGTCGTGTTTTTGATGGGGATGGCGGTCGGAGGGTTGCTGTAGTGGTGGTGGTAGCTATTTGCAGCTGTTGTTGAAGACGATGCTGACGTGTTATTGCCGGAAAGTGACGTCTGCATTGGCCGGAGTGGGGTTGCGATGAGTTCCACAGGCTTTCTTGAACGGTTCCTCCCTCTGTGCATGTGCCTCTCGCAGTACTTTGAATCAGCGTATGCTTCTTTCGAGCACCTCCATTTTTTCCCGTCCGTTCTCCGGCATCTCCCTGGCTCCGGATCGATTTTCCGGCCAAATCCCATCTGAAAGCAGTTCCATCCCACTGCAACAACACAAGTTCATCAATCAGCACCAAAATCCCATTTCAAAGTTTATCCTTTTTCGATCACTTCCGTCAGAAAAGTCTCATTTCTTCGACTTTTCCGACAGAACAGATAGGAAAATAGCAGTAGAAGAACTGAAAAGGAAGATAACTTACACTGAGGCTGGTGATGGAGGAGGAGCTTCGAGGAGATTGAGGAGTCCAAGCTTCTTCTGACTGTGTAGAGGAGATCAGGGGGAATGGGCATTCCAGAAACCATGTACTTGAAGATGAGAGCTTGGTGTTCAAGTTCTTGCCATTGAGAAGCTGTGAAAGGAAACCTACTTCTTGCAGCAGCACTCATGCTTCTTCTTCTTCTTCCTTCAACACAAAGGAAGCTTTCTTTCAAATGAAGGAGGTGAAAAATGCACTATTCCAGTGTGTGAGTGTGAGTAGAATAGTTTCTCTCTCTTTTGAAATGTGTAGAATAGTTGAGGTGGAGGGTGGTATATTAATACGAGGATGGACCATTTGGGTTGCAGAATTTTCTGTACATGGATGGATAAAACTAATACTTATCTCGATTATTCTAAAATCGTCACACTTTTATTTCATATGATTTCTCAAAATAAAAGTAAATCAAACTCTATGTAGCAATCCATCATGTTCTCACTAAAATATAGTTGTAGTAAATTATATAAAAAAATATTGATAACAATAGTAGGATGTGCTAAATTTCAAGAACTATCAGTATGTTTTGATCTTATAACAAATTGAGGATAAGATGTCGGTTTTAAGAGAATAAAAGCGAGATTACAAAGACACGCAGTGGAGGTGGCGTTCTCTCTCACAAGACTAGTCTCTCTCCTGAACGTGTACTGTGCACATATTATGACTGCACCTCTCTGTTGCATCTGCTGCCTTTATGGCAGCTCTTGTCTCTGACACCATACGGAAATCCATAAACTAAATAGAGGCCTAGTAACAAAATATCAGTCTAGGCTTAGGGGATTTTCACCTTGTCTACTAGTAGCAGTAATAAGGACTGTTACAGTGCCTGTCTGGAAGAGAAGGATTATTTTTTTCAAACTTTTTACTGCTGCTGTTTGTTTGTAGCCCTCTGCTTTTACTTTTTGAATGCAATCTAATCACTGGTGAGATTTTGACCTTTCGGTGTAGTATCAGTGCTGATGCTCAGTCTGATCCACCTGAAAGTTTGAACACTCCCTCATTTTGCAGACTGAACGAGTAGGTGAACGCAGTAGTAACTCTTCCAAGTACATTTTGCACTAACTATTATTTGGATTTTCTAGTGTCTTTAACACTTTTAATTAGGGGTTCCTCTTGTTTATTGTCATGGAGATAAATGTATTCTTCTTATCTAAAATAATTTGAAGAAAATTATTCACCGTCTCAACTTAATTTGGACAAAAAAAATTCAACGCTCTTCAATACACAAGTTTGACTATCAATATTTTCAATTACGTATATATGGTCAACAAAAAATTGATATTTATGTACCATATGTTGAGATGAATTTATGAAAAAAAAAAATGTCAGTCTCTCCTGAAACCTCCCGCCCCCAATCCCAAAAATCAGATCCACATAACTGATCGGAGGGGAGACCGGGTTGTTGCCGGCGCTCATCGCCGTTGTTCGGTCTACCCCTCCACCCCTCCTATCCTTCGCCGGAATTCTTCATCTTCCTACCATCGATGGGCGAAGCCGCCGCCCTGCCACCACAACGATGAAAACCTCATCGAGAATATCCTATTCATCGCTGCGATAGTCGGAAAGATAGTCATGAGACAGTCACCGATCATGGGAATCATCGATCGGCCGCCAGAACCGCCGCTACACCGATCGGAAAAGTATGGGATCAACGAATCCGGTTCTATTTTGACCAGATCTGGCTGAGCCGCACTCATGCACCACACGCGTGATCGATCTGCAGCCACATGTGCCTCCACGAGCCGTCGGAGCGTGAACATGCCTCCATAGGACGCAATGTGTCCGCGCGTGACATGCATGCGCCGCCTTCTCAGCCGCCTCCCACCACCGACAGCTTCATGGATCCAGTTGCAGATGAATGGTTTCTATTCTTTATTTATTTATTTATGTTAGATGAAATATGTTCTTAACTTTGGTTTTTCTGAATAATTATCTGGACTAGTTTATCGAGCATTCAGTGCCTATTTTATGTTTTCCTTATAACCAGAATAGCCGCGCTATGGAAAATCCCCTAGGCTCCTAGTCTCTATTCTGTTTAAACAGTGCAAGAGAAATCCAAGTCAGAATAGTCTCGACGATGTATTTCTGGCGACTCTGTGAATGGATCAGACGGGTAGACTTGGTTGACTCTGACTATACTGTTGGTTGGTTCAAATTATTGATACTTTACTGTTCGGGTATTAGATGGTAGGATATTCAGATGTATTTCGTCGCACTTTTTAGATTTAGGAACAACGTGAACCGCGCTTTAGATACAGTTTAGGTTTTTAACTTATTCTGCAATGTACCAGACATTAGCTACTAAAATTTGGGAGTGTAAGAAATATCTCCACCTATGATGATTTTTAGCTATAAAAGTTTTTAAGATGGAAGTATACTCCACTGACTTTATTTTCAAAATAATTTCATCATTCTTATATTCATGGGAGTATATTTACCATAGATAACTGTCACTCAATATTGGTCAGTTAAAAAGAAAGCTGGAGTTATTTCAAAAAAAAAAGAATTAGAAAAAAAACTGGAGTTGCCAATCTGTACAAACAAACTCATCGATGATTTTCAGTTAAAAAATTCAATAGTTTTCAGTAAAAAAAAAAAAGTTATCCGAAAATAACAAATAAGTAGGCTCCAAAAGTAGGCATGATAGTCCAAGATTGGTCACGCCTTTCGATAAGAACCCAGCAGGCTGCTCAGCAGGCGTTGTTGCGCAAAAGATTTTCTGCTTCCTAATACACTATTTTATTAACAACCTACCCTTCTTTCTACTATTCCACTTTGGAATAATAGTGAAATATTTTTTACAAAATAAATAAAATCAGTGACAACTTTAATCAAGATTTGTTCCTTTCGTGAGAAGGTAAATCGAGAAATTATTCAAAAACTGATTAATTTTTCATTAACCTCGTGTTCAATCTCGTTGTACCACCTAAATGCAAATCAAGTTCGTGTTCAAGAGTGATGACTGTGCTTCAAATCATACATCTATTTTAGCTAATGTGATGCATTTCTAAAAACTAAAATTTTCTTCTAGTGTCCAATTTTTTTATAATTTAGCTTACTCCTAATCCTAGATCCTAGATCTGCCACTCACTAGCTACATCACCTAGGAGAAGTCCTAACCCTTTGCACCACACTTCATTTGCTTCCACCAAAGAAGAGTAAAACCAACTAAGCGTGTTTATAAGCAAATCATAAAGCATGAAGTCGCTCGCAATTTTTTTACTGTCATACTTTAAGCATGATATGATCAACCCTTGTATGCATGGCCATTCATATAGGAAGACATAAACTTAATGCGTATGACTTCCGTTTGTGGTTTGAATGACCTAAACCTAATGGCATTAGATGGCAAAGGGCAGGGCATTCAAAAGAGCAAATTCCTTGCATCATATTCATGGCCCAAAGTTGCAGACTTCTGACACACACCCTCATACCAGCTGGCCCCAAAACCCTGCCATTTCTGCTCTGAAAAGTACCTTTAACCATTATATGCTTCTTACTTCTAACTATTCCCATGGGCCTCACCACTGTACCATACAATAAGACACTCTATTTTTCTCCATTCCATACAAGTATCATGCCAAATATACCTCACTTCTTTTTACCCTGGTGAAAAACTCCATAACATCTTTTTCAAGCCTGCAGGATCAGTCCCTGGCAGTGATTATTCAAAGGGGAAATGGTTGGTCATGTGTCGATTTCTTTCATACGTACATGACATTCATCATGTTGGTTTCACAGCTGTAAAAAACCATAATAGAGGAGTGTGGACCATAACTCAGCATTTGAGTTTGGAACTCCATGGGTGACAATTGACATGAGGCATCAGCACTCAGCAAGGACACAACTCTAGTACACAATTAATATTGAGAGCAGTAGTTAACGTTTCGCAATCTCCACGGATGTTGAAAATCATATATCTGAGACGAGTCAAGGAAATGTTAGTTTCCGTTGAAGACAACCATCCAGAGAAAACAGCAATGCACATGGCCATACCTTAGTTACCGAAGAAGCCCTCGGACTAATGATCATGCTTCTTTCACATAACCTTCAACCATGCACACATTACCAGAGACTGGTGGACCTCAAACCAGTATGACATATCCAAATACAACTGTATCCAAATCCAACAAGAGATATTCAAGGATGGGAATCTAAATGATTAATATAAATAGTGAATCATGTATACAACTGCATTTTTTTAAAATACGACTGCATTTTTTTACTTTTCCTTTTTTAATTATTAACATCCCGTGATCACCAAAAGATCAGTATAAACCAGAGTGACATGTTACATTTCCTTCACTACCTAGAGTCTGCAAACTAGCTAACAAAAAAGCAATAACAAACATAAATATATGAAAACCAGAAAGTAGATGCTTTATGTAACAGAACTTGCGTTCTGCTAATTAGCATTATATGTTGCCAAGTCTAATATTTTGGCGGTCTACTCCTTCTGGAAGAAAGATAATACAAAATCTGTATGAACTGAGAATAGCTGAGTGTCCACGAAAAGCTGCACAGCACATAAAAAGATACATTGTCACTTTTTTCTCGCTTATGGCCAATGAAAGGACTAAATCCACTGGTAGCAAAATGCAAAATCCAAAAGAAAACCTACCTTCATGAAAGCTCGATCTCGGCTAGGGAAAGACTCTATGAAACTCTCCTTCAAAAGCAAAGATACCTGATGGTAATTTGAAAGTGAGGGTCGATGTTAGAGATGGTAAAGAGGGAATATACTGTTTTGCCATGTAAAATAAACCTGCTACATGAATGGATGGTAGGAAACACTGATGTCACACTTGCCAAACCTATGTACACACATGCATCCAACAGAATTGTAATGGGCATCAATTGATATTATCATTTTACCATTGTCAAAATGACAACCTCATTTTAGAGCAGCGGATACTTTCAGGACATTCATAAACTTGGCGAATGGTTTTTAGTATAATGTATACAAAATACCACATTTGTACAAAATGCCCAAGTGACGACATATGGATTTAATATTTAGATGTTGCAACAGGGTGACAACTGACAAATATCAAGTTCGTAATATCAGTTTAAATAAGCATCGACAATTCATAGTCATATTCCATAAAAAATTACTGAAGCAGCAATTATTATAATGTTGATTCTTAGACCAATGACCTAATAATTAAACTGTAGCATTCAAAGAATGTCCTTAATAAAAAAATCATGAAACACAGCAAAAAGGATAAAGTACAAGTGTCAGGATCTGAATAATGATAACCGATCACAAACCTTGTCATCATTTGACTGCACATTAGTGATTGTATGAGATCGAAGGTTCGAGCAAAGAGAATCCAAGTATGTCCTTAAAATGGCTAGGAAACCTTTGGATGCTTCAACCTAAGGAATAATGAATAAAAAATGTGAAGCCTTCTCAATACAAAGAACAATTTGAAAGTTTTATTAGAAAAACCCAAAGACATTAATATCAAAAAAATATAAATTCCAGACCCTTTAGGGTGTGAGGGGACTAAAATTAGTATATGTTTTTTACTTTTTAAAGAATAAGTGTTTAGTCCCATTTGATGAGGAGGGTCTAAGAGAGAAAGATGTCGCCCGGGTCATGTATGACGTGCGTTCATGACCAACAGTGACTCAATAGGGAGTGTAGAATACAGAGAATATGAAATTAAGCACAGGGAAGCTTGCAAAGATTGGAGGTATCAAAGATAAAGAAAAATAAAATTGAGGACATAATCTATCTAAAATTGGACAAGAACTTCTTAAAATGAAACGTGATAGTACTATAAATTTTATTCATTTGGACAATCCCATTTAGTACAGTAAAGCATTGTTGCTGTAAAATGTCTATAATCTCTTCAGATAATTGGAAACTGATCAGGTTCTCAAAAGTAATTATGTTAATGCACCAACAGACTGTAGGAAAATTAGTATTACAGAAAAAATATCACCAGCGCATGAATAGTGCTTCTTGCATACCTGCACGTCTGTATATTCATAAATCGGCCTTTTCTTCCCCAAGTAACTTTCTCCAACAAGCTTTGCATAATAAGGACTTAAGGCATGATACAATTCTTTTTGTTGGGGTAGGGTTGGTATAGTAGATGATTTCACCTAATGCCACAATTTGAGAGAAATATCAGAACTTAAGCCCTCAAGACTGAGACTTCATGCCAACAGCTTATCAAATAAACTCTGAAATCAAGACAAATTTAAGCATGGGTAAATTGCACTAAAAAGGCAAGTAAATTTCAAATCAAGGTGCTGAATACTTTCTATGTATCAGAACCTGTACCAATTTCAACTAATATATCATACACATCAAGCTGACCCTTCATCATGGCTCCATCATCCACTCCATGGAGACGTCAAAATATTCAACAAGTAAACTTATCTTTACTTTTTTTTTTGTTTGAGCAAGGTTCACATAAATTCAAGCTATATGTAGCTGCTTCTTCTATACTTTTATATAAAGCAGAATTAAAATTGAAAATTGCCTTCTAGTGAATAAATATTAAAGAACAATCCCTAAAAGTTTACTATAAAAGAAAATTAGTCAGATCTTCTAAACTAATCTTCAGTTAGTTCAGGAAAATAGTACCTGGTTTTTGTTTAAGTCAACGAGAGTCACATTTGTCAACTTTGACTGCACATCAGTGGTTTTGTTCTTCACACCCACCTATTTGGAGTAAGAGATATCAATACTGAGAAGAGAAAATGAGGCTTCATTCCAAAAGGGCACAAGAAGCTACATATGGAAAGCTAATTACAAGCTTGACTAAATTGACTTCCAGCACAATAGGACAAGGGTCCAGGTTAGGGGAAAACAAAATCATCACTTTGATCTTGTTCAAAGTTTATCAGAGGAATGGCAAAGAGACTTAAAGTTTACGTAGTGTACTCCATTTTGCCCTCTATTACCTTATACTTAAAAATATTAAACTAAAATCACATTAACGAGGAGGTAAATATTTTCTGACATCAAACATAAAGCTGCCCTGCAGATTCAGTGGCGGGGACTTGAGTCAAGCACAGCTACCTAAGTAAAGAGTGCAGTATGATAATGAAACTCACAATGTAAGGGACGGGTGCATCCAGAAAGTCCAGCATGTCATTTGGTAAAACCTGAAAGATCAGACACAGAACACGATTAAAACATGATTCAATATTAGGAGACCAATTAAAAACCTCTTAAACATAGCATACCGGCATAAGCAAGCTCTGCCACTGGTAAGGACGAATAAGGGGGATAACTGACAAAACTGAAGCTGATAACACTCCCTGCATATACAAAATAGTAAAAAAATGTGATCACAACAGAAGATGTTGATTCTCAGTCAGGAAAGAAGGAATTTGGAAACAAATGGATAACTAATGAACATCAGGGGCAGGTGGACCATCAATAATAGGTACAGCGCCTGAGGTAAAAAAATACTGAGCAGGTGGAAAATAATCCATTTTAAAATCAACACAATTCATTTCTGCCACACAAAATAAAATAACTAGATTCAGAAAGAACCAATCCCTACCAAATTCGAACAGACCACTGCAATTTGTTTCTCCAAAAGTGCTGCAGCAAATAAAGTCAACACCTATAGAATACAAGGGCCAGAAATAGTTCAGAGAACAGAATTGGTTATTCTTCAAAGTCAATCAACAAGGCGGTGGAGAAATCCCCATAACTACAGATAAAAGAGAGAACATGGAAAACATTCAAGTACTTAATGCAGGACATGAATCAGCTCCTCAATTATTCAGACAAATTTTGCGTAGAAGATAAAATTCTGTGAAACAAAATTTTCTGTGACCATTAAAATTTATGAAGATGTTCCCCCAACATTGTCTAGAAGTTAATTAATCACTCCATATCAAAAGATGCATGAACAAAACTACTAACAAGCATCTTATAGCATTCTTAAAATCAATAAAACCCACATAAAAAATCTCATTTGGTTTCTTTTCCACTTTTTAATCTAAACTTGAAATATCAATCCCGAAAACTAACACGGCCCTAGTTAGTGGTAACTAGTAAATCAACATTCTCTCAGTGAGACAATAAAGCTAAAGACCAGCACAAATATGAACACCCTTTTCCGTGTTCCAGAAGAGTCCTTTCCCTAGTTCAAGGTCAATTAAGACATCACAAAATCATAAATAATACAACTTAACAGTGATCAGAAATGTACATGCTCAAGCCGCAGGGAGCCGCACAAGCAAGCAACAGCCCATACAGACAAAGCATTTGCTTCCTCTTCTGCCATTAGAGCATAATGAGCCTGTAAAAAAATTAATCACACTGAATTCAGATCAACCATATCTGAAGCTCGATCTAAAGCAAGGCTGTAAAAAATTAATCCACTAAATTCAGTTCTACCATATTTGAAGCTCCATCTAGAACAAGAACATGCTTTAAGCTTTCTATTTGGGGGAAAATGCACCATAGACTAAGATGATTTTTTACAGTCACCCTTCAATCCACACCCAAAAAAAAAAAAAAAACCGAGAACTGAACAAGTGAACTGAATCACAGAAATAAGTCAATGAGACACGAAAGGTACCTCGGCCAATTCCAAACTAGTATTGCATGACTTCAAATCAATTGTCGATCCACCAACATGCAAAATGGTTTCATCAATTCTATGATATTCCAGAGGATGCAGGTGCTCCAATGGGTGGAATCTAATAGTTGAACCATGTGGAGGGCACCTTAGGCGGTAATATTCACATATTATTTGCAACGACCCATGATTGTTGGCCTAAGAAAAAGGATAAATTTATGCTCAGGTAAATAATTACAACCCAATTTTTTCTCTCAAATTTAGCATGAAATAAACATGAGTTACATGGTTAAGCAAACCTTAGCCCACTCAAGAATATCATTGTGATCACTGGAATCACCCTGCCCAGAGAACGATGGCTCTTCCACCTCTGCTTCGTCGAGGTCACTTCTAAAGTTTCTGACGTCGGCAGGTGATCCCTGGAAACTGCATCAACAAATTCACTTTCATATCATATAAAATGAACAATCGAGAAACAGAAACACAATCCAATACTGATATGACGCCACGATGTTTAGGCAAACAGGGAAACTAGCCTTCGGTTTACAATTTATAATACAAGTTGAAGCATACATTTAGTTCACAAATTCAGGCTAAATGACACTATGAGATAAAAACAATCTTTCTCATTGTCTCCCAGACTAAATGACAACTCCAAGACCAACTAAGAAGTATACCTTCAGGTTGCACAGCAATCCTGTCAAACCAAGCTCACTTACGTGTGAATTGCTTTACATGTTTATGAAAAATCTTAACTAGGGAACCTTCTATAGAGCTAACATAGTGTATGAAGACAAGGTACATTTCTGGACTTTTATCACATTACAACATCTAGGAGGTTACCAGCAGTGCAAAACTATGTCATCTGAACATTTACTTTCACTATATTGAAAACCATCCAGCACCCCAATTAAGGGTCTACGATGGTTGATACTTAATAGAGATGGTCTACTTATATCTAACAGAGAGATGGCATAACATCATATTTGGATATGCTCATATGTTAAGAGCAGGAAAGCATACCTTATAGAGGATTCTGAACTTTCGTACTGCTGATACCGCAGAAGGGGCAAAACAGCATCAGGTAAATGCTTTTCTGCGGGGGATTTCATTAAATCATCAACAGATGCATCACACACTTCAGAGCTGTGTGTCTCACCAACAGTATCTATTTTAGCGTGATGGTTTCTAGTATCAGAATCAACCGAGACCTCATCAGCACCATCGCCATTTTTCTTTGATGTGGCAACATCCCCTTCTAAAAGCTGTGAATCCAAGTGAGTACCATCCTCTGAGGCTCTTCCAGGTGCAGAATCACTTAAAATTGACGGAGAAGTTTCTACAGCACCATTCAGCATGCATTGAGCCTCATCTTCCAGTAAGATACTCCCAGATTCTTCTTCTGAGGTATCTTCTTTATCACAGCCCCCGTGCAATTCAAGATCCAGGTCACCAATATTTTTTGTTAACCGTTCCAGCCTCTCTTCAGTAAAAATGCTGAGACCAAAAAGAGGAAAGAATTAAAACAATAACACAGGAAATTAAAAGAAAAAGGTGGACATTGAGCCCGATGTTCTTAAATTAGAAATTGGTTGCATAATGCTGGCCAGTTGCAGCTAGGTTGCAATCTACTCACCCTTGGTTGCATTATTATGGTTTTTAAAATAAAAATTAAAACTTTTTTTGGAGTATTAAATTGTGATAAATGTATTTGATGTGGTATTAGAATATTATCTTAAAATCAAAGTACAGGAAAAAAAGAAGCAAATGGAAAAATTAGAAACAGCAGAGCATAAGAAGTTGAAACAAGATTCTGAATGCTTCTCCTTCCTAGAACTAGAAGTATACAATCTTATAACAAATCAAAATAATTTACAGCACACACACTCTACATTCAAAATTATGGAGTGAATGCATGCACTCAGCAGATAATGTAAGGCATTATAAGTGGGCCATCTAGTAGAACTTGGTATGCTACTTACAAAACTTGTAAAAGCACTAGAAGTTACCAAGTAAAGATTGCTACTGTGGCCACTGTTGCATGTATGTAGAAAATTCAGTAAGCATTCGAATGATAGATTGATAGTGGATTTTTATAGACTCCAATCTCAAAATGAATAAGATCCAAAAGTCCAAGAGTTGCAAACAAACATTTTAAAAAACCGAAGCCGCACTTACATTAAGATATTTTACTAACAAAAATAGCTTATGTGCAGATTTAATTTTAAATACCTGTTTAGCACACCAAAATGCAATTCATAAAATGGAAGCCTGGAAAGGATGCAGTAACAACGTCGTGTGGTTAAGATATGGCGGCTCAAGCCCATACTGCCAGGTTGTCCGTCTGAAATCATAGAAATTAAGCCAGAAGGCTTCTGTACTATTTCATCAACTAATACACAACAACCATAGAGCGTCGAGTCATCAGCCACCTAAACAAAATTCAAAGGAAATATTTGTCATCCTATACAACAAAAGTACTTGAAAAGCAAAGCAACACAATGGTGTAATAAGACAAAAAGGCATATCCGAAAGGTGAGATTTGTAAATTTCTATTTTTTTGGCTTGTTTGACAAAATTAGCAAGATGCATCATTCTAGTAACATCATCTTATAAGCTTTTAACAATACATCCTGCACTAATATTACCATAAATAAACTTAAGCAAGAAGACAAAGCACACATATACAGACTGACAAAACAGGCCCCAGGCAGCTGGATCAAAACAAAGAATAATGTGTGAGCATGCTAATCAATCATCTAAACCAGAAACCATATCTACAGTTAAATAACAGTCTATTCAATACAAAACAAAGGGATAAACTTATACCTGCAACCGGAATACAAATGACAAGTCACTCTGCTTAAGGTGTTCCTGTAAAACAGCAATCATTTCAATAACAGGTCTGCGCCAAGATGTAAAAATACAATTTGTAAAAGAAGCATGTCAAAGAATGGGGATGGTAACATATAAATTAATAGAGGGCTCTGAAGAAAGAAAATTTTAGTTGAGGGAACTATGATCCCGCATACATAACTCGATTGCAGCATAAGTATAAAAGCACAAGTGTTTCTTTAATAAAATGTCAATTTTGAACTAAGAGCAACAATACCTGGCCAAGAAGTATCTCATTCAACTCGCTCATTGATGGAGTTCTCTCAATTGCGTGAACCTGTAACCAAATGAACAACCAAACAATGAATTAGAGGCAGGATATAAAAGAGTTAGAATTTTATTTTCCTCTCATCATTATCTACATAAGCTCATTGAAACATCACAAGAAAATTGCCAAAGGTAATCAAATTCCTAATGCAGTACTTTCTTCAAAATTATCATTCGAATTCAATATCATCTTAAGTAGATAAAGAAAAGATTATGGCTAACATTTCTTAATGCCACGTAACACTACGTATCTTTAAAACTAACATATTAGGAATGATGTGAGATCAACTTTTATCCTCGATACATTATCTGAAGCAAATTTGTAAAACCAACATGCTAGTAAACCTTGCAAGAAAGTGAAAACTAGAAAATTATACGTGAGTGTCTACTCTCTTCATAGCCTAAGCAGCTGAGCTTAATGTCCAAAGACTTTAACATCCTGTGAACTGATAGGTAGAAATATTTATATTGGAGAAAAGCTCAACAAATTGAAACAACCAGAAGATAATCTACACTAGCAGTTGCAGAAAACCAGACACAGATTTATGACAGAGCCTAACCTCTACACCAGCAGGAAAGCAGAATGACAATAGATCCTTGTACTTCATAGGTAGCTGCTTTTCTGGTGGATAGACAAACAAAACCTGAAAGCAGGAAAGTAAGATCTCAATCTTTCTCGACGACTTTCTTATATCTTTTAGTACGTAAAATTTCTGCAATTAACAGTCAGCACCTGAGGCTCCAGGTTTGGTCCAACCCGGGATTGATGCTGCCCATTTAGTGCACTACGAAATTTTCCCGAACCTTCAGACTTTTTAGTTGAGTAAAGGTTTTGAAGGGCTTGAATGTCACAATTAGGATGAAGTCCAACAACAACCATGCTCTCAAAAAGCCTGGATGGCTCTCTCCAAATTTTGTGATCCTGCAAACATGAATTCCACCATAAGAAATTTCCAAGCCTAAACATTATTGCACATATTACCAATAGAAGTACTGAAATAATATTTGCTGGCACTCTGTTCAGTATCCGAAATCAATATTCAAATCGAACAAATCTTATCTCATTAAAAGACAACTAAAACAAAACAGAATTAACCATACTCTCAACCATGCATTAATGTTACAAAATCAATTTCAGTAGTTTACTCTTCCCTATGATACTCTAACCAACAAGCAACGGAGGAAAGAACTACGCATACAAGAACAACCTTAAGCAAATCATAAACGAAAGTACGAAACACATACCAGTGACTGCAGCTGAAAGCTTGCCCACTGCCGCTTCTGGCTAGTAAGTATTTCAGGGTTGTAGTTCCCACGTTTCACTTCAGGAGGAGTGGACAAGCCTTTGAGTAATTTAGAGACTTGATGCTGAAGTTTCTGAAGCCCACTTTCATTGTCCTCCTTTGAAGAATACACAACCGAAGGGCGTGGTGAACGTGCAGCAACTGCAGCTGCAGCAGCAGCTGCAACGGCTCTCGCAACATCTTCAGTTGTCTGCATGAAGAATGAAGCCCCCCAACTCGGGCTATCGGACTCTTCAGCATTCTCCATTATCATCCGTAAGTACTACCTACAGAAATTAAAGTAAATTAAATTAAATTAACAAAATGAAATAAAACCTTCCCAAAAGAGCTATGTTCATCATATAAACTGAAGAAAAAATGACACCTTGCACCACCAGAAATACAGTAAACTAAAGATCATACAATTCCATCAACCCAGAAATTCATATATCTTATTCAACTCTAGTCCAAAACAAAACAAAAAAATTTATTTCAAACGTGTAATAACACTCAACTCTGACTGATTATGTCAATATTACTAATAAAACAAAATTCATACTGTTCAGAAACCAAATTCATCACGTCAGTCAGAGAAAAATCCTTGCAGCAGAACCTCGATTCCAGAGACACATATAATCTGTGAATAAAGGCTGGAAAATCGCATTTCTCGTGGTTCACATGATAAAACTGGTGATCAAAGTGATCAATCTCGTATATGTAAAGCTGAAAACACGAATAAAACCCCCCTATAAAAACAAATCCAAGCACAGCCCACGTGATTAAACCTCCCAAGTTTGCAACTTTGAGGCTTTAAACCGTAATCCCGCATCGAAAAAAACATGAAAAGCAAAACAAAAACGACAAAGTGAAATGAAAAAAAAAAACCTCACCTTTTCTACAGTTTCAAGTAATTGATGGATACAACAGGCAAAACAGATAGCAACGAGGGAAAAGAAGGAAAAAATCTGTTTGCTTTGATTTCAACGTTTGTGTAGTTCTATCGGAGTGAAAGGGCAATCGGAGTTGAGGCGGCCATGGGAGGAGGAGGAGGTGGCGTTCTTCTTGGTACTGTTTGTTGTTTAGAAAGTTGGAAACAAAACAAAGCACAAAATCACAAACAACGAGGACAAAGTCTGATGTATCTGTGCCTGATTTCTACAATTGAAGTTTCCAAATTAATGTCATTTCTTAAATATTTAGAATTAAATGGTGTCTTAACTCTTCAACATTTCATTTTAGAAAGAGATCAACGGGTGGGGTGAACTGTTCATAACTTGGAATATATTCACACACCCCTCCCCACTTTTGGTGGTATTACGAATTTATGTTATTATATTCACATAATCTTCTACCAAATTACAACAAAAGTATTAAGGAATTCTAATATTTATGATGAATTGACCTTTTTTGTATGACTAGTTTAAAAACATTTTTGAAGAACTAGTTTAAAATCGTATTGAACTTAAGTAATGACAATTAAAGATTAGAGTAATTTTAGAGATATATGTATTTGGTGTTAACTAAGACTGCTCTGTTTTACAAAATAGCTATATAAAATTTATAGTTATTTATAAAATCACTAATACTCATTTTTCAAAATTTAATAAATATGTTTAAAATTTTCATGTTAAGAACGATCAGATCTTTTCTAATCAATCAAAAAAATGCACATCCTGTTTTCTGGAGTATTTTTGTTAATTTTGATCTTAATATATAAGATAAAAGTTACGTTTATTGGAATATATTTTTTGTTAAACTTAAGTAAAATGAATCGAAATAAATTAAACTGATTAAACTAAACTTGACTAAAATTCAGCTAAACTCATGGCTAATACTACCAATGCCTAGAGATTTGTAAGTTATCTATCAAACAAATTAAGTAAAAGAATTAAGCTGAAAATAGAAACCAATTGACTAGTTCATGGTCTTAGTAATCAAGTGTACCTAATGAGAAAGGAAAAGTAGTCGTAGTAGGCGGGCCTCGTGCAACCCGACCGGTGAAATCAGGACGGCCGTTTTTTTATCCAAGGGATCTGTCTAGCCTGTTTATTTATTTTCTACCCCTTCATTTTTCTTTCTTTTAAAAAATTTATCTTTCTTATTTCACAAATATATTTCATTATTTTGTATTAATCGTGTGTGAAATTTATTTTTCAAAAATATATTACTATGCCGATTAATGTACATGCGGATGATTAATAACGTAAATATTGATGTTGGAGTCTGTTTGTTTTCTAAGCAATTTAATTATGGGCTAATGAGGGGATGTATTTGTCCTGTCATGGTGCCTGATTTTGATTCCTTAAGAATACGATAAAGCTAATAATAATTCTTTGATTCTAAGATGCAGCAGTGGTGTCCATTGCTCAAAGTCAAAGTATGGTTGAAAGCACTGTATACAAATTTTGCATCTATTTTATAAATCGCAAATAATACCATACATCAGGGTAATATTCTTAAAATATATTTTGAACATTGTTATATGCAGTCCAATATTTACTTAAACAGTCTGTTTTTATTCATAAAGTGACATTTATATTCTCAGTATATATTCAAAAGTATATGTGGTTCTCATAAATAAGGGTATATCAGGTATTTTATATACAAATACGGACTGCAAAAGTAATGTTGGAATGCAACTATTAATTCCCTATATTTTTTGTGCATTTTAATATTAGAAAATGTGCATTTTAATATATATGATTGTGCATTATAATTTTTTTAACTTACATTTTCTATAAATAGTATATACATAATTGAAGATGTGAGTTAAGATTGGGGAATAAGGATACATACACGGATGTATGATATACCAAATAATGTGGTAAAATTGACAATGCTTGATATGTGAATGTCAAGCATGCCTCAATTGAAAATGGCAATGCTTTGGTGAAAAATGCATAGAATCAAATTGACTGATGGAACAAAAAAATAGACTAAATTTCTTTATACAACTCGAACGTACCCATGCCTCAATTGAAAAATAATAGCTCAAATATATTCGAAATGATCTTTTAGGAGTTCTTCGTTAGAATATCATGGAGAATAGAGCCATACATGAGAGGTATATGGAGTTTATCTGGTGAATTCTCTTCTATCACATTCACTCATACATATAGAGAAGCAAACTCAGTTGTAGATGCCCTAACTAAACTGGCAAGTAATGATAAAACTAACCACAGTTTGTCAAGAGAAATAATAGGGCCGGTACTCTTACATGCTAGAGAGTTACCACATATTAAAACCTAAATGATTGCTTTTTCTGGATTTGATTACTACTGTTTTCTTTGTTTTGATATAGGTGGAAAGGCCTACATCAAGCAGTTAGACGGAGCAGACCAATCAAATTCAAGGAATGCTTGAAGAACTAACATATCAATCTAGAAAAGAAGCTACATTGTTGAGTTGACTCTCCAACACACATTACTGTGATTTCAAATCTCATGTATTAATCAATAGGCTTTGTATTACTTGAATTAAATCCCTTCTTGTGGTAAATTTGTGTTTCGCGTAGCGATCACTAGCTTATTCCAAGAAGTGAGTCCTTTTGACGGCTAAAAATTGGGTTTTCGACATGAACTTGTTTAAAATTCAAACCACAACATTGTATGAACATTATGTACTCTTGGCCTATTTTTAAAATGATTGGTGCCCCTAATAAATCTCACCCCACTGCATGTGGTTTTAAATTTTTTTTTAAAAAAAGGAGTTCTTCGTTGTAATAGCCATTAACATTCACATTTTAAAGGTAATTTTGTCATTTGTAATTTTTTTCTTTTGTTCATTCTCTCTACCCCATTGTATAAAATGCTCTGTGCGTAGTACTTTAAGAGATAATTTTACCTCTAACAATATTGAATCAATATATATATTACAATAGTATTTAGTATTAGGGGATTTGTTAGTAAGTAGTATAAGAGGGTATTAGAGAAATGCCATGAGAAAAATCATTCCATTTGATGAAGAAAGTCAGTCCATTGGGTCGAATTTGCCTCCTTCCCAAAAAAAAACCACAGGAAGGAGGACAAAAACAAAAGGGGGGAAACTGGCTTTCATTTTCACAACCCTGAATTAAGACACGATATATATTGTGAATCATATTGGTACTTGCTACAAATAAATTGATATTGTCGTGGGGACGAGTAAGGTGAGCTTCTGAGAGATCTAATTTTCGTCCATACTATGATAAGTTGTCCTCAATTATGGAGGTTCCTGGTGGATTAACTTGGCGAGCTTTCAACTAATTGTGTGATGCCCATCCCTTACCAAGCCCGACGCCATCCACCATGCTGCGGTTGACATCCTTATCGACAAGATCATATCATCTCCAGTTGGGGCATCGCAATTAAATATTTCCGAAATCACGGATGTCATAATTGATTTAGCGGTTTAGGTGTCTGCTCTATCACATTCCTATCCTACACTCACCTACCTTCAGCGGCCTTACGTCTTGCTACTTGCATATTAAAATCAAATTGGGGAGAACCCTAACCCTAGTTTTACAGAGCTCGTGTACTAGTTAGCTCATTGCCACTTTGTTTTGGTTTAGCATATGAGTCCGAACTTGTTTCATACGGTGGATTACCTATTGGGACTCCAACCTCAAAGTTTGACAATGGTGTATGGGTATTAGGAGAGTTAACCGGCGAGTAGAATCGGCTGGCGGGAATCATCCTTTGAGCAACCGGAATAGGCCTAGTTTCAGGAGGCAACCACCAACTCCTTAGATGTTCAAATTGTAGCCGAAGTGCTAAAGTTTTTGGAGAAAGCTCCAACTGTTGATATTTGTCTAGATTTCCTTAAGAGATCTATTGTCTAGTACATACGCTCTCCTGTTCCGAAATAATATATAATGATGTCCTTAAATCCTCATCGACCACCTATTCACAGCTAGTGATAGTGATACTGTCTGCATCCCTCATTGAGACATTATTTAAAGCACTATTTACTAGTCCGCCTTCGAAGGAATCATGTGATTTCAAACGCTTCTTGGGTTTTGGTGATCAATTGGGTTATCCAACAATAAATTGGATTATCCTGCCAAAAATATATAGCATAATTTACCGTCAAAGGTTACTAAAATATTATTTATAAATGCATCATATATATATTTTTAATCTATTTGTGATTTATTTCTATTAAGTTGCATATCTCATTTTATTTATGTTAATTCTAATCAACTTAAGTTAGTGTAGCTCAAATAGTTTCACTAACTTTGTTTTCGTTTTAGTCAGTTCAATTGAATTTATTAAGTTCCATTGAATTTGGTTAAATTCAAATATTTGATTCAATAGTTTTATCAAATTTGAAGTCCCATATCATGAGACTTATTTTTAGTACATGTTAGATCAGTTAAATTCAATTCAGTTCACCTCAATTCAGTTTCAAAATTAACCTCATCCTTCAAGTCATCCTTTTCCCTTTCTCTCCCGCTACAGGCCCTCCCAGATCTAGAAATTCCGGCGGGGTGACCACCGGCGCTCCGTCGCCGAGCTGGTCACCCCTCCCATCCCTCAACCTATTAACATCTAAACCTCCCCCTCCGAACCCCCAAACCAGAAACCCCCTTCTTTCGATAATTTACAGATCCGGGTTATCTGATCTCCATTTATGCTCCCCCAACTCGGTTTCGTGGCCACCGGCGAATCTCACGATGGGCTCCTCGGATCGGGTTGCAACCGCGTCTAGGGGCTCAACTGCGTTATCGGATTGGCACCTGCGCAACGGCCGACGCATCAACGGGATCCAGACTACCGAACGGTGACCTCAGAAGGCGAGAGACGGCTCCGGCGACAAGGAAACGGAAGAGTTCAGTCGGAGCATCCAGCTCTCGGCGCGATGATGGGATCTCAGCTTTCGGAGCATAGCCAAGTCTGGTTCGATCGGACCGGTCTGGCCGGGTCGGATCATAGCAGCCGAGTCGGGTCATACAGCCGGGTCGGGCAATGGTCATATCAGACTCCATGGATCTGGCACCATTAGATGGAAGAGGTGGTTTTACTTCTTTTTATAAAATTTACTGTCTTGTTTTTAGGTATATGTGTATTGATGTTTGTACTAAAATATGGGATCTAATGTGATTTGCTAATCTTAGTTTTTCAGACGGGTCCTTTTACTCAGTGAAACTTTGATTAGCTTCAGATCTAGTTAGTACAGTTAGGAGAAATCCAAGTCAAAGTAGTTTGAATAATTACTCTTGGCGATATTGTTTCTAGATTTGTAGACCGATTAAGCGTTAAGCTTATATCGTGTTAAATTGCATTTGTTCAGTCCAATATTTGGCCGTCAGCCAATCAGACCAGGATTGGTTGGAATTGCTCTAGTACAAATATTAATAATACATATATCTGCTTTTTAGAGGGATATGATTTGGAATGGGTCTTTTTGCAAAACTATCTCGACTAATTTATGGAGTATCCTTGCCTATTTGTTTGTCATGTCCCTCCTTACCCATGTTTTCGGCTGGAGGGAAGACCCTTTGGGCTTCGGTCTATGCATACAGTAGAGGAGAAATCCAAGTCGTTTGTAGGTTTGACACCTTACTGATGGCGTCTGTGGACATAGACTTTGTAGACTTTGAGTATTTATACTGCGAGTTAAGGATAATATACCTGTCAGGTAGTTAGATACCTTTGGGTGTTAGACCTAGGTTTTCTTACGATGTATCCCTTTAGTAGTTCATGCAGCCACTCCGAGGCGGAGTAGTTACAGCTGTGCTGAAATCACTCTGCACCTCACGCAAATTGCCACAGAAACCCCACAAAAGGTTTTATATGTATTATTGGGTTTACCCAAACCCGATCATGTATTTTATCGCTTTTATTAAGGGTTGAGGAGCCGTGAAGAATCCTCCCGCCCACTTGGATGGTTTTGACTTAAAAAAAAAATTTCAAAATTAACCTCTATAGTGAATGAATGACATGTCAAAGAAGCAATTAATCACTTTGTTAGACTTTTTTTATCTAAAGTAAAATTCTCTTCACTTCTTATTTACATTTTAAAAGTTTAATAGGGTTATTATATCTCAACACAACCGTCTTGTATAAAAAAATTTGAATAAATAAATTTGATAAAAACTAAATAGTACTCATCCAAACGAAGTTAATTAATTTTGGATTCATCACACACACAAGATGAAATGACCGGTTCAAGTTAATTTTCAATCTATTTCGTGTTGAAATGTGTGGACACATGCCCATATTTAGAACTTGGTCCTGATCGATCCTTAGTTGATTACATTATTAATAAACAATTCCATTAGACAACTAATTAGTGTAATCCTCCTTTAATAATTGATGAAGAAAAATGTGAAATACACCAGTCATCTGTTTGTTGTGGGGAGCTACACTTGATTAGTGCATGTTTGGTCATGCATGCGTGTTAAAATTAAGTTGCTTAATCTTTCTCAAGTTTTGTCCTTTTAATGATATGCTGATTCCTACTTTATACTCAAACTCTATGCTACCTTATCCAATGATGTATAATTTGTATATGGTCCACAAAAGTTTGGTGTTCTTTCGTACTACCTTATCAGAATTATTATTTATCAGAAGATAATTAATAATCTGCTCTGCATGTCCAAAAATTAGATGTCGGGCATCATTATTCAATGCCAAAGACTTTTATTAGAGTTTGGTGAGTAATAAGAAAACAAAATGCATACATGTTTATGTGGATCATGTCGTTCGACGAGTCACCCGCATACAAATTCTTTCTTCGATATATTTTGAATAATACATATAAAAAATTCACATCTTGGTTACTCTGCGTACGAGATTGTGTTTCACGTCTTATCCTAATATCTGATGCGGTAATATTGAATTTTTAACATAATAGCACTAAACCGTCATGTCATATATACTATATCGTGTCTTGTCTGATACATATCTGACACGGAAACACTATACCAAACCGTCATGTCGAAGCAATATAGATTCAAACTATAAAGTAGAAAATAGCAGTGTGATTAAAAATTTGGCTATCTATTATCTAACATACTGATTGAATACTACTATGAATACAGATCACAGAGTATATATGTATGTATAATACTGCAGGATGAACATACTGATTGAATTATTACTAATTAAAAGTATTTGAAAATATAATCATAGAACTACTATAGAGGAATATGGGTGGGCGAACACAGCACCCACCTGGCTTTTCTACTTGGTTCTTGTGCGACAGAGACACTATAGAGGGGCCAGCATGTTACTATATGCGTGGGTGATAAGTGATGATGGCCTAACCCTAAACAAGGACACCAAATTATAATAGTACCCCCTCCGCTAATACTATGCCCTGTCCCGTTTAGATTCTTGCAAACACCTCCAACCAGCTAGTAGGTTCAACCAGCTTACTTTATCCGGTTTGACTTTTTAAAAAAAATTAAAATATTTTGAAATTTAAATACTAAAGAAATTATTTTAATTGTTGTCAATTAAACATTGTTTATTTGAATTTATCTAATTATATATAAACCACATACGAATATTCATCCACAAATAATAAAATAATTCAAGTAGATTCAAACAATTTTAGCAGTTAGCAGGCAGCTCCAAACAGCTCAACTGGACAGGGTCCCACTCCCTCCATTTTCTTAATATAATAGTGTGCATTATTTATCATAAATTTTTTAATAAAACATATTATATATTCAAATAAAACAGACAAACAAGTGTTATTACACAGGTTCATGCTAAGACTTAGGCTTGTGGTCATGTGTATTTGGTTGGAGAGAATTTTGAGAGTTTGGATTTTGTTTTGTGATTTTGAGAGTCTGGGTTTTTGTTTGGGATTTTGAAAGTCTGGTTTTGCAAAATTTTTGTTTGGTTGGGTTGAGATTTTGTAAGTCTGAAACAAAATATTTGATTAATTTTTAGGATTTTGCAAGTCTGAATTTTGAGACCAAAAATAAGATTTTGTAAAACCTGGTGAACCAAACAAGTTTTTGAAAATCTGGACTCAAAGTCCAGTTTTCCAAAAACTCATCCAACCAAATGCACTAGTAGAATTCAGCAATCGCCTGATATTTGACAAAATCCATTTCACAGCTATCGCCATTGAACAAGGATTTCTGATTGATGACTGCCGAACAACTAAATATGTGACCAAGTCGAGTCTTTTTATCCCCAATCACATCACTACTTATATTGCTCCCCAACATGCTTCCGCTTCCGCATGCAGTGTTGTAATTGCTGTGGAAAAGTCTGATCATGTTATTCCATTGTCTAACCGCCAGCCCGATTTCCATATCCTCCAGCCTCCTGCTCCTATTGACTCACTCAACTTTCATGAACGAACTATCAAAACTCACGACACATGCATGTGAGAGGGCCTCAAGAGCATGTCCTTGTTTTATCAAGTCCAAAGACTATGTGGTTCCGGGTTAAGAGTGGCTGAAGAATTGCCTTCCCTCCTGTTACCAGCAGTTGCACCATAGCTCCGAGCAGCAATAGCCATTGCAGATTGTGCTTGTTGAACACACCATACTGGAGCTGAGTGAGTATTTTCAAAAATCTTGTTGTTACGTTGTTTCCAAATCTCCCAGAGTAAGATGACCATGTTTGGAAGATTCTCAGCTTGTGCCGTATTCATGACCAAATCTAAAAACCAGAGATTGGAGTGTGTGTGAGCGATTCTCCCCAATATAACTCCTGTTGTTGTCCATATTTGTCTTGATGCCACACAATTGGGGAACAAATGAAGCTCATCATCTTCTGACTGTGAGCATCTGGAACAAGTTGCATTTGTAGCGAGCTTCCTGCAGACTCTATTCACTCCAGTTGCCAGTACTAATCTCCAGATGAAGATTAATAATTTATGTGGAATCTTGTTCCAGGAATGTTTTGCTAATAAGGCCTTGTTTATTCCAACTGCAGATCTTAGACCTGCACCTCTTTCCAACTTTGATTTGCATATTTTACTCCAGGACCTCCAGTGTACTGCTCTACCCTCTAGCTTGCTTCCCAAATGAATTTAGCAGTCAATGCATCAATTTTCTTTAAAATCTATGTTGGTATCCTGAAATTCCTAAAGTGAATATAGCTAGTGATTGAAGAACATGCTTTGCCAAGGTCATTCTATCTGGGAGATTCAGAAACTTTACTTTTCAAGATTCATACTTCTGTTTGAATTTCTGGATCATGTAGCTGAAAATTTCGGATTTCTTTAGATAAAAAAGGATGGTATTTTCTAGATAAGAGCCACCAATACCTTGGCCCTCGATGTTGAGTTGTTTCCTCATGAATTGCTGCAACTCAGATGCAGTATTTGGACTAAATTGGATAACACATTTACCATGATTCAACCTTTGGCATGAAAATTCAGAGTAAAGCTCCAAAGTTTTCACCAGTTCTTGTATGGCCTCTTTTTTGCATCTAGTGAATAGGATACAATTATCTGCATACATTATGTGTGTAATGTGAGGCCCTCCTCTAGAAATCTGAATTCCTAATGCCTTGTTTCGTTGTACTTGTTGTTGCGGCCAAACTGACATGTATTGCTGACAGAGGATGAATAAATATGGGGATAAAGGACATCCCTTTCCTAATACTTTGTTTGGGTCAATGGAACTGCCAGCTGAACCATTCACAATCACTTGGTATGACATTGTCTTTACACACATCATGATGATATCTATTAGAGGGCATATTGATGGATTGTAAAGCTTTTTCTAGAAAAATCCATGCGATTCTGTCATAAGTTTTACTCATATCCAGTTTAATTGCAGCCAGTCCCATTTTACTTGTCTTATATTTCCTCATATGATCTCTAGCACTTCATGAGCTAATAATACACTCTCAGATATATTTCTCCCTGAAACAAAACCATTTTAGTTATATATAATGAGAGTGCCTATATGATGCTTCAGTCTGGTAGCAATCATCTTTGCAATTATCTTATATTTGACATTGCATAAGGATATAGGCCTGTAATCAGAAACCAATTTTGGCATATTCTTCTTGGGGATGAAGATGATCCGAGTTTTGTTCTAGTGGAAGGGAAAATGTGCACCTTGTTATACATGTAATATTGTGTCAGTCAGTTCCTACCCACCACCTTCCAATAGTGTTTGTAAGAACCCACTGGAATTCCATCCTCCCCTGGAGCTCCCCAAGATTTCATAGCTTTCACTGCTTGCCAAACTTCTCCGCTGAGAATTGCTTCCCCAACTCGTTGATCTGTGAGGCACTAAACTTTTTGGAGTTAGCTTGTATAAACTGTTCTAGCTTAATCTGCGGTGGTTGATTAACTCTATGTTGGGATAAGATCATCCTCACGAGATGCCAAAAAAAATCCTTGATGTGATCATTTATAGCCTGCATTACTTGATTCTACTGAGTGATCCACGTCCCAGTCTGGAGAAGGATTCCTTGCACTGTATTAGAGTCCTTCCTCATTGTTGCCCATTTATGAAAAAAACTTTGTATTTTTCTCCCCAGAGGTCATCCATTTCACCTTTGCTCTTTACAGCCAATACTCATAGTGCTTTTGTTCCAGTTTCTGTTTTTGTTCAATCAACAATTTGATTTTCCTGTAGTTGACATAAATACCATTTCATCTTTGCAAATGCTCCAACTTCTTGCCAATCATAGCTAGTTTCTTCTTCATATTCCCAAATGTTCTTCTATGCCAATTATTAAGATGCAATAACATTGTTTGTAATTTGGATGAAAATATATCTCCATTCTCCACCTCTACATCTGCAATTGATTCCCAGTTTCATAGTCTATCAAATTCTGAGAAGGATAAATTTGTTACCTGGGTGCTGGCCGCATATTAGCCCATGAAGCATTTATAAAGGCTCTATCCAGTCTTCCCACAATGTTATGTGGAAGATCCTGATTATTAGTCCAAGTGTACCAGAGGCCTTCTGAGCTAAGTTCCCTCATATGATGTAATCTGATTAGCTTATGGAGTTCTGATGGAGCCTGATTATTCACTGGTGAGCCTCCTCTCTTATCCTCTTGGGATTAGGGATGATCATGGGGTATGTATGGGTCTAATTTACCTAAATGCGGACCCAACCCGTATAAAAACGTCTGATCCAAATCCGACCCATATCCGCAGGGTCTAAAATTTTAAAATCCATATCCATATCCACAGGGTCTAAGGGTCTCAAACGGATCTAACTTTTTATTTATAAATTCGTTACTTTGATTTTAGAGGTTTCAAAATGAATACGAATAAGCTCAAATTGTTAAAAATGTATATACAAGCTCAAATTGTATGTATCTAACTTTTTACAATAAGCGTATATATAAACATTCATAGTGAATTATCAATACATAATACACATCAAAATTCTAAACAATTTAGTGAAATTTAAGATTATCTAGGACAAGAATGTACGCCATAGATATTATACATAGAAATATAATTATTATAATATATTAATATGTAAATGAGTCTTAATATGGATATGGATCTAGGTATGGGTTTAATATGTTATATCCGTATCCATATCCATTTTAAAAAATCTAGATCCGGATCCGACCCATATCCGATAGATCTAAAAAATTGGATCAATACCCGACTCGACGGGTCTAAACCCGCAGGGTCTGGAGTATCAGGGAGAGAGTGGAAGTAATGCAAAGATGCTATGTTTTGAAGGGTTTGCAATATCAAAGTTTAATTTTAAATATAGGCATAACAAAAGTTATTGATAATCAAAAAATTTTCATCAAATAATATTTTAATAAACGGTGTCATTGTAAAAGAAAAAAATAGAGGGAGAATATTATAAATGACACATTTTCAAAATAAAAAATGTAATTAATTGGTCGGTTCGTTTTGACACCTTTTATTTTTGGAAATTTTAATTATTAAGAATAATTCATTTTAGTACTCTTTCTCTTCTTTTTACTTTCTAAAATTTGCACCATAATTTTAGGGGCATGCTATACGCAGTCCGTATTTTGCTTATTTTGCAGTCCAAAATAAAAATACTTCTTTCATATATATGATATGGTCAATAATTATGTATATCAGACATATGCATCATATATACTACTTCTATTGCATACACTTGCAAATCAGTTATATATTAGAATCATTGTATATATAATTATTTAATAAAAATACGGACTGCAAATAAGTAAAATACGGACTACGTATAGAATGGCTTTGATTTTATCTCATCTAGCAACCTTGGAATTTGAACTAGAAAGAAAAAGAGTGTGTCATTTGAATGAAAATATATGGGAAAAACTGAACAAGGGATTTGGGTGGAATGAAAACACAGGAAATGCTCTCGTTTTAAATCATAAGAATATTATTCAGATTTTATCATTATACCCGTGATTGTTAATATGATTATAAATATAGTAGCATAAATAAAAATATTAAAATATATTATAAATAACAAAAATTCTAAATGAGACCTTCCAACTTGGGATTGATATGCAATAAAAAAAATAACGCGGGGCTTTCTTGCAATTCCGAAATCTCTCACTCAGTCCATACTATAAATATTCAAAAACATTCTCTCCTCACTATTTCATCTTCTTCTCACTCTAGCCCTCGCTCTCATCACCCAAATCCTATATTCGTTGATTCAATTTCTTCAAAACAGCTCTATTTTTTGGTCAGATCACGCTCAGATTGTGCGCCTCATCAGGTGATCTCTTAAATGTCGTCAACTTGTTGATTGAGCGCGAATTCTATTTTTTAAAAAATTGTTTGGGGTTTCTATTGCAGATCAGATCAATCATGGTGAATACGAGAGGTATCCAGGCTTTGCCTTACTGATGGTCAAGATAATAGCAACAACTTTTTTATTGTTCTGTATCGATTGCTAAGTTTTTGATTGGGCTTTTATGTGCTACGATTAGGGCATATGTGCTACGACGCTCATTTAATGATTATCTGATGTTTTTGAAGTGATTGGATGTGATTTCTCTTTTTTGTGTGTGTTTTGAATGTGAATTTTCATTTTTGAGCGTATTCAAGTTGTGTTATCATTGATGTGTTTTTTAGCCTATACCATCCTTTTGATTTATTTTTTTTACAATTTTCAGAACCTTTGGATTTAGGATGGAAAGGTCCATGTTTATAGTTGAAACTTCTTGTTTGTCATTTTTTATTTCTTGTTCATTCTTTTATTTCTCGCCTAATATCTCTTTGTATGTTTGGTTGACATTAATAGTTTGGATTTTGCATGTATCTGTAATCATCGATGTTTACATACGAAGGTTGTTATTTAAATGTCGAAGGGTATACACTTTTACTTACCCGCAACATACTTTACACGTGAAAGGTTGTTTTTATACATCATAAGTTTGTCTTTCCGTATGTTTGGTTGACCTAAATAGTTTGATTGTGTATATATATGTAATCATCGATGTTTTACACACAAAGGTTGTTATTTAATTGTTGAAATTTTTACTTATCATCGCCATATGTGAAAGGTTGCATTTATACATAATAAGTTTGTCTTTTTTTTGGCAATATGTTTTTAGTGTGCATGCAATTTTTAATTGGTGATTTATTTTGTTTATTTGCTTCCGTTTTTTGATTTGTTGATGTATGTGTTGCTTGCACGTCCATGTATTATGTGTTGTTTGCGCATCAATTGATCATGTGCTATTTGTGAACAATGTAGTTGTGATTTTTTGATCTTTTTGTATTTAGTATATGACAGAGGCATAACAAACATGTTTTAAACCAAAAGGTCCAAATTATACATTGAAACTCGACAAAATAGCTCAAAACATGCAAACCCTAGGTAGTTCAAACCTAAACTTCACAGTTTAACCATAGAACATTCATAGGAACAAACATGTTTTGAACCAAAAGGTCAAGATTACATACTGAAACCCAACCAAATAGATCAAACGCAGGTATTTCTGCGGACCGATTGATTATTCGCTTATGTTGCGCATCTGTTGATTATGTGTTGCTTGTGCATCGACTGGTTATGTGTTGTTTGTGCATCAATTGATCATTTATTGTTTGCGAACCGTGTGATAGTGTTTTATGTCTTCTGCGATTGATCTTTTTGTATTTAGCATATGACTGCGATTGTCTTTTGTGATTTCTTACTGATTTGTGTTATGATTCCTGTGTGGTTTTGTTTATTTTTCATGTGATGTGATTTCAATTCAAATATTTTCTATTTTTATAACCTTTTGATTAAAGGCTGAAAGGTTCACTTTTATAATTAATACTTCCATGTTTTAACATAAAACATTTTTCTTGTGTCACTTTTTGTCAGCCTGCTGAAGAAGCATTTGAGTTGTTCCGAAAAGATTTGAGATTTGCCACTTCCAAACTTCTGGAATGATTTACACATCGATTGAGAAGATGGGTAGTCTTTAGATTTTGTGTTCAGTTTTTCATGTTCTTCTCAATTTGTACTTTAAGAATTGATTAGAGAGTTTATATATTCTAGCACATATCAATTTTTTTTCTTCCAGCATATATGTTAAAATCCATACGTTTGATGTTAAAGTATCAACTTTCAAGTTTAACATTATTTTACTCATGCATATTTTACTCATATCCTAGTTTAGAATTTTTATTCAAAACCAAAGTGTTTTAGACTATATCATGAATTTTTCAATGAAAACATCTATGTCACATTTTGTACATTACTTAGTTCAAAATATGTACGATTTTGTACTAAGCAACTTTGAGGATATGTGTATGATTACTACTCTTTAATGGGTTTCATGATAAAGATCCATTCTTTAACTTATAATTTCAAACTTTTTGAAGTTGAAGATAGGCATACGGTGTTTACTAGTCAATTTTTTCTCAGGGTTTTATTTAAAATTTCTTTCTTGTAGCTCATAACTCCAAAATTTCACTCTTTTCAGATGTTTTATATCAAATGTCGATTCCTTTACTTATAAACCCAAAATTTTAAAATAGGATAAAAAGTATTGCATGTTTTGATCACTCTTTTAGAGCATTTCATGTTAAAATCTCATTGTTTCAGCTTATAATATAAGGGGTTGAATATGAAATGCAATACTATATACTTATCCAAATAACTATGGAAATTCAGTGTAAAACTAGCATCATACACAAGCATTCATGATAAAATTCCAAGTTTTAACTTATAACACAAGGTTTCAAAGACAAGCAATATCATCGAAAATCTATCAATTTAAAACAATTGAATTTTGGCTTGTCTGGGCCTGTTTCTTTGGCTGATCTATCCTTTACTTGATTCTTGCTCGAAGACCTTATAGTTTTCACTTGTTTTTTTATTGCCGAGCTCTATTTTGCTATTTGTAGCTGAATTTGATGAATTTTTGTTGATGATTTTGTGTTGTCGAAACTTCTCATGTGGCCAACAAATAAAATCTCAGTTTTAACGAAGGAACTTCAGCAAGTCAAACCTCCATTTTTTAGCATAAACCAACCAGAAAATGGCCTGAAACTTGTCGTCGCCATCAAAACAAACAACTTTTAAATTAAAAGGTCCATATTTAAAACTAGAATCCAAAGCATAGATCTAAGCATGCACATCTAGGTATTTTGAGCAGGACCTCACAGGTTTAATACAGAAGGTTCATACATGCAAAACAAACATTATTTAAATTAAAAAAGTACAAATTGTAAACTGAAACCTATATAGACTTATCTAAGCATGCAAAACTAGTCATTTAAATCTAAACCTCACAGGTTTAATACTGAATTTTCACACCAATAAAACAAACAACTTTTAGATTAAAAGGTTTAGATAATCTAATACCCAAACACACACATTTAAGCATGCAAATCTAGCTGCTTTGAACCTAAACCTCAAAGTTTAACCATAAAACATCACTCAAGCAGAACCTTCACCATTTAGCATCAAATAATAAACGATTTTTATGTAAAATGCAGTAACATACAGGAAACAACTATTATAACGCTAGATTCACCTTTTTCTTCCACAATCGATTGATTATGTTTCTAATACAAAGCGACGACAAACAATTGCAATCAGAATCATATTCAAAATAGGATCCAGCGATATGAAGCACTTATCAAAATTTCAGTTTTGAATCGATCAAAATCCGTGTTTGAAGACGAGATGAAACGATTTAGATTTCTGGATTTCAACAAATTTGGAGCAAAACGCGTTCGATTTGGAATCTGGAAAATTTTGGGCATAATGGGTTTTGATTTGGTTTTATATAGGGACGCATGTGGGCAAAACGCAGGTCATGATATGGATCAAGGCCATCCCGCAAAATCTGACAGTCATGTTCCTATTTTTGCCATGTAGTCCCTGGTCTACATTATAGACAGTCTCTCCAGAGACATTTTCTATAAATAATCTAAAAACATAATTTACATTGATAATATTAGTTATGTATTTATTTAAATATGCGGTTCTTTAATTGACAAAATAAGTGTGCATTTCATGTAATGGAATTTAGGTGAATTTTATGAAACAAAAAATATCTTGTATATTTTATCAAATTATATTTTATGAAACTAAATTGATGTACAAATATTCAAGAGAATATGACTTGAACCTAGATAAACAATTTCTTTATAATTAGTAATAGTCTAAATAAATATAGAATATATTACAATACTATATATATTTTGTAGTGATATTTAATACATTACATGGAAATGATCGTCTTTTGGATTAATAATAATAATAATCATCTTTAGTAATGCGAAAAATGATTGTTTTGTGCAAAAGACCATCTTAGAGTACTTATATTAAATTTGATCTTTTATGTTAGTTCTATTATCACTCATGGACGATTCAAGTCTTGGCAGAAAAGGGTTAAAGAAACTAACCCGAATGAACGGAGATTCTCCCGTTTCCTAACTTCTCTCCCTCTCTCAAACTCATCCTTATTATCTCTCCATATTTAATAAGAACTTTCACATTTCTTGAATGTATACAACTTAGATGAATTATATCTACATGGCTGAATATGTGTTGGTCGATGAGACTTGTGAGAGTTTGGTGACTCACTCAAAGATGGGAGAACCGCGATGTTTTTATGATGAAAAATTGGAGGGATGTTTGTTTGATCAAAACTACGAGGGTTTGGATGGAAGATCCACAAGAACCAAGATTGGCTAAGATTTGACAAGGAGAAGGATGAGGATGAAGATTTTTCCATCTTTCAACATAAAACAATCAAGAGAAACCAAGTTCTTCAAGATTTGTGACAAAAAAAGAGGTTGAACATGAGGAATAACAATAAAAAATAAGAGGGAGCCAAAAAAGGTCCAATAGTCCATAGATGATTCTTGCCCAAAAGATCCATTGATCCAATCAAAGTCCAAAAATGACTCAATTTCCTCCAAAACATGGATGCCCGACCCGTTTACCCGAATTCTTCCCCAAGATACGTGATATCATCTATACAGAACAATCATCATGCCTTTTCAATCTCAAAATCCCATCATGATTCAGGAAATGCCTCCAGTTTACTTGAAATCCATTTAGGGACGATTAAGGGAAACAAGAGCTTCTCATCCATGAGGGATGTCATGATTGCTCCAAATCCACTCAATGTTTGAAATTTGTAAAATTTCTCTTTGATGAGAGTGGTGATCATTTGATTTTTCCCGATATTGTGTTCGATGATTCAGCTGATTCCGACAGTGAAGATCATGAACAATGGCAGATTTATAAAGTTTTTTTATAGTATTTATGAACAACAATACACTTTTATTTCACCGACAGTGACCGGTGGGTGGCACGACGATGCCGCGGTAGCTAGTGAACATCGGTAGACAGTGGTCGGGTTTCACCACCTCTCACAAATATCCTCTCGGTCCGATACTCTTGATGGGGGGATGAGGAAATTATAATTTATTATTGCCACACCCAGTTACTCATCCCCTTGCATGTACATATACATCTTTTCCTTTTCTTTTTCATTTTTTCACCTACCTTAAATGACGTAATTGTAAGTAAGGAAAAGAAAAATAAATTAAAATCAGATCCGCTTATATGTAGATATTTCCCTTTCTTTTTCTTTACGTGTATACACTTAGCTTACATGGTTACCATTAAACTAAAGGAAAGAAAAATAAATTGAGTAAAAACGATAAGTAAACCTTTATCCTCAGAGAAATTTATGGCACTGCAACTGGGGCTGGATGGTGAAAATTGTGAAAGTTAGATGCGCCTATAATAATTTTCTGCTATTTCTTCGAATTTCGCTATGGCTCCAGCGATACCGATTCGGACTATAGATCCGTCACTGATCATGAAGGTGTTGAAGATGAAATGAATGGAGAACATTGCATTATTATCAATGCATTACCTAAGGATGAAAGATTGGTTATGAATGATAATGATTTCGGTGGTGTTCCATTCGCCTTTGAGAAATCTAATTGCGGGATGGAGTAACTAAGTGGCAAATAGATTTTTCTCAGAAATCGCAGCAAGAGCACGGTGATGACCAAGGCAGAGAAAGAGAATTGATGAACATCACACTACAAATCATGTCGCTTTTAGTCACATCTATTTTTTGTGACTAAATATCAAAAAAGTGTGACTAAAAGTATTGGTCACACTCATGAACAAAGTGTCATTACTGCCAGTGTGGTTAATACTTAATCACACTCAAATGGGGTGTGACCAAAAGTATTCGTCACATAATTGATATGTGACCAATTTACTATTAGTGACCCTTACTCCCAAAAGTATAATTAGTGTGACTAATTATAGTTTTATAAATTGCAATTTTTGTCTCAAAGTTTTATATTTTCAAATTAACCCCTGTAACTATAGTATTTACAAATATATCCAGAACGTTTACATATTTAAAAATTGACCCAAATTTTCAATTTATTATAAATTTGCCCCAAAACTACATGTATTTATAAAATTTCCCAAAAACATCCATATTTACACATTTACCCCAAACTTATCTATATTTACAATTTTGGCCCAAAATTATCTATATTTTCAGTTTGGGCCAAAATTATCTATATTTGCAATTTTGACCTGAACTATTTTCTGCACTGCTACTCTTCAGTTCTCCAGCAGATTCTGCATTTCATCGTCTCCTTCATCCAAGCTGCTTCTCTAACCTAATTTGCAAAAGCCTTGTGCACTTTCCAGTCCGCATCGTCTCTTTCTCCTTCATCACCTCTCCATGGGCATCCTCATCTGCAAAAGCTCCGCCAACCTTTGCAGCAAAAGCACCGCCAACCTTTGTAGCAACCTTCTACAGGATAGTAATGCATTATTAGTGAAGAACATATGAGTATGCATTACCAAAGATTTATTTATTCTACTTAAGTGCAATGAATACTCACTGTGGTAGCATATATAGTCTGCCAATACTCAGCTCGTTGCATTTCAAACCTGCTAAGGAATAAGGCATCAAGGTTGGAGGCAATTCCATTTGCAATCCAGGAGACCACGAGAGGAGGACTCGACATCTTCAAACAAACTTCTTGCCCAAGTCACTAGTGAAATCAACTGGACTGGAGTCAAAGATGAACCCCGAGATACAGTCCCGCTTACAAGCTGGAACTCATCCTATGATCATGACAACAATCTAATCTCAGTCACACATCAACTTTAAGAACATATGACATGGTGCAAGATTACTTTGTAGAGGACATAGAAAGTACTACATAGATTTGCTCTTCGCAGCTTTGCTCAATTATCTGTAATCAAAAGAATGAGAAAGTTCAGACATGCAATGCCACACAAGATCAGCTTACATCAAGTTATCCACGACAGCTACACTCATTTTTTCTATGCTAAAAAACCTTATGGAAAACATTAAAGCTGTAGACTTTCTTCGTTAAGTAAGATGTTGATGTAAATGTTCACCTGAAGGACTTTGTACATGCAGGCTTTCGGACCACCAGAAAACGATGCAAAGACAACCGGGCAAGGTCTCAATTTCAGCTCCTAAATTATATAAAAAAACACCCCAAATCAGACACACATTATACACTATACTAACTCATAAACCGAGGTAAACTTAGCTTCATAAACAAGCTCTCTAACACTATCTATAGCAAAGGATACAGCTTGAACATGAATTGATGATGTAAAAGCCAATTTGTTTCAGAAAATCTTCAAAAAACAGATCCCTTGACATTCACATGTCATTAGGCCAACAATCATTCCTCAACATACATTTGTATTTCGGACACATAGATTAACAAATCCCAGTTGCTTAAGATTCACTTCTAGATTGAGAAAAAACAACACTACTAGCAGAGAATCTTATTATGAATTGTACGAGACAACACATAATGAGAGGCTAGTATCAATGCAGACAGCCATTTTTAAAGCAGTACGACTTCAAACTCTAAACAGAAATAGTAATTATTCGGCTTTAGACTGCTACAGATTTAGAAACCATGGTGTACTTCAAGAGGACTTGGCCTTCGGCTTTGAAGGCAGCAACTGCAAAATTGGAAACAAGGTATCTGAATATCATAGAGAGCACATTTACATCGGCTTTTTTTTTTGTCAAGGATCTTGTAAGTATAGACTATTTCCGTAAGTTAATATAAGAGAGGGTGTTACCTGGTAACAAGATATCAGAGAGCTGGTGAATCCAACAGCTCCAGTTACACGAGGAGTGACTTTCTTGGGTGCCAACTGAAGCAAGCCAACTGCAACAACCAAATCCAGTCCAGCTTTAATCAAGGCTAGGGATCGGTCATTTGACTTCCCTAGTTTAGGACGATACTGCTCATTCTGCAGAATCAATTAATCCAAAAGTAAGGAGAAATGCATTGTGAGCAGATGATTAATGGAGCGAGAGTGAAAAATATAAGCATCTCGAGATAATACAAACCTTGTATTTGTCAGTATCCTTGAGTTCTTTCCTTAGCTTTTTCATTGATGCTGAAAGCCTGCCAAGTTCACCTAGCTGCACAATGCAAAGTATCAAGACGTCATCAGACTCATGAGTCGGTTGTGAACTAAAATGGAGATTTACAAAGAAAACTGTAGACAAATGACTGAACCACAAACCTCAACCAAAGTGGTACACACAGATGAGCTCAGCCAGCAATACAGCGAGATTCTGCCAAGGAGCTCAACACGCTCTTTGTTCTTATTGAGAGAGTAAAAATCAAGAGAGTTTCATCAGATTTTTTAAAAACAAAAACCTTCAACATTTATCTAGTATCAAAAGGGCAGGTACTAATAAGAGTTCCTTCCATACCTTATAAATGCCAGTCATACCAAGCCACACAATTTGGTCAAGGAACAAGAAAGTCGACAAAAGTGTATTTTTAGACTGCAAAGAAATAAATATCATCCTCGATAAGTAACACATGATCAACAATTCAACATGAATCACATATTCAAATACATAGGAGGTTGAATAAATATCAACAGAGATTCATCAAGCACGAGTACTAAAGTTCGATAACTAACATATAATCTATACCTGTTAAACTGAATTGAAACATCAATACAGAATTCTAAACAACAATCATATATCTAACAAAATGAAGAGTTTTGCCAGAATTGTTTTGGCTCAAGCTAGTAAAATTCAAAAATTGGCGCCCTGAAATAAGTAAAACAGCAACAAAAAAACAGAAAGAGATTGTTTACGCACTCTTGAGCAACCGCAGATCTCCATTGGAAGCGGCGTCGAGAAAAGCTTGTCGGAATCCCGAAGAAATAACACACGAGCGATCAACGGAGAGAAATGCAGGGTAATCATGGAAGCAGTGACAAACCTGGCGGTGGCTCCATGATCAGTGCAAGCTAAAACGGCACCGAAATGGTGGAGATTGAGCAGCTCTGCTCTTAAACCCTAGGAATGGTGGAGAAAGAAGAGCAATTATTGTAATGATTATAATGAAATTATAAGCAGTGAAGATTATCATGATTACCTGCAACGTTGATACAATAAGAATGGAGAATCTCCTCCTCGATTCAACCGAGCTGCGCCTGGACCCTCTCTCGGACATCGATCTTCTTCTTCTCAATCTCCTCCTCCTTAGCTTTGAAGGAGGACAACGCCGACTGGGACATCTCGTCGTCGTCATTGCTCATGGCGCCGCTGAAGCTGAGGCTGCCGAAAATCTGGCCGGACTGCATCACCAACTGCAACTGCTCGGATCCCTACCAACTGCTCGAAGAGCACGGTTTGGGTTGAAAAATTGGGGAGAACTGCGACTGTGAGGAACTCGTATAATCAGTTCATAAATAAGCTATATTTTACACTTTGGTCCTTAGTATTGTTTGAAGTTTGTAAATAAAACCCCGTACAGTGCACTTTAGTCCTCAGTGGTTCATTTTTGTCTTAAATTTTATATCCAGTGAGTTTAATTATATATTTAAAACTATTGGTCACACTAACTGTTATTTTTATATAGTTTAAAATTTAGTGTGATAAATACTAATTACTCACAGTCAAAATTTACTACTATAGCTTATGTGAGTAGATTTACATTAGTCACATAACATGTGATTAATAATATTATTTATGACACTCAAATCTAAATAATTATGATTAATTATTTTTAATCACATTAGTAAAATCTTGGTGTGATTAAAAAGTGTGATTAAAAGTACCTCCGTTTGTAGTGTCATTTTCCCTATTTGTTTGGCATCATATTTCAATTTCTGAAATGTTTTGATTTCTGAATGAATGTTGAGGTACAATTTAAAGGATGAAACTTGTGGATGTACACTAATATTTTGGATTACAAAAATCAGACAGAATGAACAATGAGTTTTAACAACCTTGTGTAAATGCTCATGACCAAGTAGGTTTGAAATAATTATGTTGCATAACATGGCTAATTTCATCATTAGCTGCCACATTGGATACACAGAGAAAAAGTAAAATTGTTTGATGAAAGGAAGAAAACTTAAAAGAAAAAATAAACATTAGAGACATCAATTAGTTCAATTTAACCTCTTTCAAACTAGAATGTAGTAGCATGGGGAAAACAGTTGTCAAAATAAGCTATCGTGGACCTTATCATAAGAGGTATACAAACATTGTCCTTCAGTTGATAGCCTAAAAGTAAAGCCAATAATATTATACTCTTGGTTCTATAATCAAAATCTATGCGGAGATTTCTCAAGATTAAAGTTTGAGAGAAAATACAAAGGAAATTCCTTCATATCCACCATAATGTAACACCATGCGATTTTGAGCAAAAACTAACCAAGCCAATTTTACGATATTAAGTCAGATAATATATGCACAATCATCATCTCAACCTTTCAATTAAGAGCTATTAAAAATATAGAAACGATCATAAAGTAGCATATTCAAGAGACGTTTCAAGTGTGAAATTGAAGTAAACATGGTTTAAGGCATTTGTGATATTAGTTAAGCTATAAACAAAAAACATGAGTTGATTTACTTATGAACTTGCATGATATTCCTATCAAAGAAGATTAATCTGCAAAAAAAAAACTAAAATTTATTAATTTGAAAAATATCACGATAGATAAAACCTTGAATTGAGAATTAAATTCTTGCAGACACTCCCTTCTCTTATTTTGATTTAGGTGATTTACCTAAATTAAATATTGACTTCACAGAGACCTGCAAAACCCAAAAGCACCACGCAAAACTCTATCCATCTCCGCTTTCCATCGGAAAACATCAGATTAACTTGAATGGAGGATCCGGAACCTGAACCCAAACCGGTACCATACCGGAGGTACAAGCTCGTCATACTGGGCGACAATGGGACAAGAAAAACTAGTTTCTTGAGGAGGTTTCGTAAGCCCAATTTCCCCAATGAAGAAGTTAAGAGGATACATGAACCTGCCTTGGGCTTGATATCTATATTGTGGACCTCAATACCAACTTCGGTATCATTCGCTTTGAATGTTGGGATGCCTCTAAGGGAAAATTTCTAAGTGATAGACTCTGTATTGGTGCACATTATGCTATTGTGATATTTGATGTCACTGCTCGGCTTAATGTAATTAGTCTAAGAGGGTACTTTCATCTTCTTCGCCAGATCAATGAAAGGATGCCTATTTTACTCTACGGCAATAATGTTGATGATGCGCCGAACCGTCGAGTCAGGCCTAATCATGTCTACTCCTTGACTTGGGTATTGGATGAGAAGTACTACTTGACCTGCGGAATGAAAGTGAGATACTTTGAGCTCTCTAATCTGACCAATTACAATCTTGACCAATCCCAACCGTACCTTGCACAAACGTTGATTTGCGAAATAAGAGCACTCCACGATCCTGAGCTTGATGTTCTAGAATTACTAAACGAGGTTCTGGATAATGTATCCCATCCTAACTTAGTTGAACCTGAAGTTGCGATGGATCTAGTGGCACAAAACAGGATTAATGTTTTGTTCAATAGGCTGGTGAATTAGCATATCCCTATCCCAATTATGAATTTCCTGAAATGGACAGGCCTGAGGAGTCACCAGAAGAATTAGAATCCGTAGTCTGGAGTTAGATATCGTGTTGGAATTTTGGTTTAAATTTAGCATGAGGCATTACACTTGATTCCGGGGTATTGTAATGTTTGTTCACTTGACACTTAGGCTCTTATCCATCCATTACTCCCCTGGTTTCCCAATTTGAACAAAAAAAATATTATTGACTTCACAGCCTCTAACATAAAAGCAAACGTGTACCTAGACATATATATGCATCCTCTTCTAAAGAAATAATTCATCATGGATGGACAATAATTTGTAAATTAAATCAAATGAATATGAAAGAGTGAGTAACAGAGGATCAAGGTTGATTGAATTTGGATGTGGATTCCTTATGAAGTGGTTCACAGTTTCGTGATAGTTAGTAATATTCATGAGGGTAGTTTACAATTTGGATTTTTATTATTTGTAATATGACAAACAATTCGATTTGCATTTATTTCAGAATCACTATATTTTGCAATAATGTAAAAAAATAAACAACATCACGTTAAACCGATTAACCAACGTTAAATATTTTTACAAGGCAAACAATGTAATTCAATACTAGATACATAATATTTGGTACTATTTAATTTTTTAGATTCCACTGTCATCATTATCCGCTAAATGACTACAGAACTATACATCTAACATCAGAATCATCATTCTCCCTTCTTAATCATCACAAGCACTTGCAATATTCAAGAACATCAAATTCACACAAATTGAATCATGTGATAAATTATAATGCCTAAACTCTAACATAGCCCAAAGGTACTAAATATTTGGTCAATTCTTATTACTAATCACTGGCCTACTGTGATTTTTTAAATCATAAAAATACCAATTCAATATTCCAATATAGACATGTACATGAACCGATGTTCTACTAACTTTCAAAAATATTACTAAATCATTATGATAACCAAAAGGTCTTTAGCTAACAAATTCAACTACAAATTTGAACACACGGAAGAAAGTAAAAATTTCTAGAGATAGACAAAACACTATATAATATCCCAGCTCATGCAGCTTAAGTAAACCAGTGATCCATAACTCATAATCTCTCTGACATAATATTCTGTCCTTTCTGCAGAACGAACAAACTCACAAACAAAGACTGGATCAATATTGCAGCCAGTGAGAACTATTTGGTCAAAGTTCTTAACAAGAAACCTTGTAACTTCAGTGGTTTGGCCTTTCGTGTTTGATTTGAGTCGGCTGGGAGTGGTTTACACTTTTGGATGAATGTCTTCATGAACTTCAATCTGATCACCAACTCCGATCATTCTAATTCAACCAACATTTTAGTATGAATCTTTAACTTCAATCGTTCCACCAAGTATGTCTTTGAGATGACGAATTATTTTCTAAAAAGGAAATAGGGAAAATGAAGAAAATCAAAACTAACGAAGTCACGGAATTGTTTTCTGTCTAGGAAAAAAAAATTTAGTAAGATTTTTATATATGTCATTTTAAGTTATTGCTGAATTCACGACTACATTAGTTTCCGTTTTTTTTCCTTTTTTCATTATCTTAGAGCAAATTTTGATATAGGTCTTTTCATCATGAAAGATCTGCAACTTGCCCCGGTAAAAATGGTAAGAAATGAGTGCAAAACTTGACCAATCATTATTATTACTTTCCATCAAGTCGAAATAGGTTATTTTTCTATTATAAATTTAACGTAAATGAGAATACGATTGTATTCTAGAAATCTAGAGGGATATCAGATATGGAAGAGATGCTCCAACTTAATTTTGGAAATAACTTCAATTTTATTATTCTGAGGAATCATCAACCCATCTTTATTTTGAGAATTTGAAAAACTCACAATAATCAAAATACAAAACTGGTAATTCAATATTGTGGAAAGACCATAATATCCTTGTATTTATAGTTTTGATTTGATAATCTTGGGAAATGTGTTTGGATTTTGTTGATATGCTCTTGTTTTAATCACCTGGCCGGATTGCCTGGGCTGCGCCAAAATTCTGCCGGCCACGTCAACCAAAATTAATACTCACTACAAAATATAACTCCAAATAAAGAAAGAGCCAAAGTCAGAGAGGAATGCCTGTCGCTGCACAACATAGATTGATTGCATCGCTCATTTGATACTCCCTCGGAATCCCTTCAAACAAACGCCCAGAATTATCCCGGCGCGCTCGACTGGAAATCCCCATTGATCATCATGTAAGATTCTTGATTCCTTGTTATGAAAACCCATTTCAGCATTCGGGACATGTTTTTTTGATTTGAGTTTCAGTGCTATATGTACTTTTATTTTGAGGTTTTGGTGATTTGGATTCTGGTGTTACTGTATATGTAGTAAGGAGTGCTCTTCTTGATCCTTCGTCTGCATTTTGAGCTTTAGGGCCTTTTGCAAAGTTACGGCATTTTGTGATTTTATGGTGTTTTCTTTTGTAGAAGTGTCAATTGCCTTATATAATGAATTCTTGAAATGCCCTTTTGAGTTTTAGTGCCATAGGTGAATAAAGTTTGAGTCTTTTGTTATTTTGATTTGAAATGTAGAAGTGCAATGACTTCGAAAGCCAGAAGGAGAGGTGCGGCTGAAAATGGTGGGGACGTGGGGGATGATTCTGTTCTCGCTACGATGGTTAGTAACGGGGAGGATTTGGGTCCACTGGTGAGGCTTTCCTTTGAGACTGGCAAGCCTGAGGCTCTTCTGAATCAGTTGAAGCATGTGGTCAAGAGGAAGGAAGTTGAAATTGAGGATCTCTGTAAGCTTCACTATGAGGAGTTCATCAGCGCCGTTGATGAGCTTCGTGGTGTCCTGGTAGACGCAGAGGAGTTGAAGAGTGAGCTTGCCAGCGACAACTTTAGGTTGCAGGAGGTTGGGAGTTCACTTCTTCTGAAAGTTGAGGAGCTTCTGGAGTCTTATTCCATCAAGAAGAATGTCACTGAGGCGATTAAGGTTTCCAAAGTGTGCGTGCAGGTGCTGGAGCTTTGTGTCAAGTGTAATGAGCATATTTCTGAAGGCCGGTTTTACCCTGCTCTTAAAGCTGTTGATCTTGTTGAGAAAAACTTTTTGCACCGGATTCCTGTTAGGGCACTTAAAGCGATTGTGGAAGAGAGGATTCCGCTCATTAAGTCGCATGTTGAGAAGAAGCTCTGCTCTGAAGTCAATGAATGGTTGGTTCACATTAGGAGCAGTTCTAAGAATATTGGGCAAGCTGCTATCGCACATGCTTCTTCGGCCCGGCAGAGGGATGAGGATATGCTAGCTCGTCAGAGGAAAGCTGAGGAGCAGAGTTGTTTAGGGCTAGGAGATTTTGCCTACACCTTGGATGTTGAGGAGATAAATGAGGATTCTGTTTTGAAGTTTGATCTTACACCTGTTTATCGGGCGTACCATATTCATACCTGTCTTGGTATACAGGAGCAGTTTCGAGACTACTATTATAAGAACAGGTTTTTACAGCTTAGTTCTGACCTGCAAGTATCGTCGGTGCAACCATTTCTTGAATCCCATCAGATCTTTCTGGCTCAAATTGCTGGTTATTTCATCGTTGAGGATCGGATTCTGAGGACTGCTGGGGGCTTGCTCTTGCCTAATCAGGTTGAGACAATGTGGGAAACAGCTGTGGCTAAAGTGACTTCAATCCTGGAAGCACAATTTTCTCATATGGATGCTGCAAGCCATCTTCTATTGGTTAAGGATTACGTGACTCTTCTTGGTGCAACTCTTAGACAGTACGGCTATGAAGTTGGGCCCATCCTTGAGACCCTCAACAGTAGTCGAAACAAATATCACGACCTTCTTTTAGCAGAGTGCAGGCAACAAATAATGGAGGCTATGATGGAGGATACATATGAACAGATGATGTTGAAGAAAGAGTCAGACTACCAAGCTAATGTTTTGCTGTTTCACTTGCAGACCTCAGATATTATGCCAGCTTTTCCGTACATTGCACCATTCTCTTCTTCAGTATCAGAATGTTGTCGAATTGTTCGAACCTTCGTCAAGGACTCAGTTAATTACTTGTCTCATGGTTCCCAGATGAACTTCTTTGATTTTGTGAAGAAATATCTGGACAAGCTCTTGATTGATATCTTGAATGAGATCCTACTGAACACCATCCAGAGTGATAATATTGGTGTATCTCAAGCTATGCAGATTGCGGCCAATATCGCTGTGCTTGAAAGAGCTTGCGATTACTTCCTTCAGCATGCAGCTCAGCAATGTGGGATCCCAGTTCGGTCAGTTGAAAGACCTCAAGGTAGTTTAACTGCTAAAATCGTTCTTAAAACCTCAAGGGATGCTGCTTATATGGCTCTTCTCAGTTTGATTAATAACAAGTTGGATGAGTTTATGGCACTTACTGAAAACGTGAACTGGATTGTTGAAGAGCCACCACAACAAGGGAGTGAGTACATGAATGAGGTGGTAATCTACCTCGACACAGTCATGTCCACTGCTCAGCAAATATTACCGATGGATGCTCTGTATAAAATTGGTAGTGGTGCCCTTGAGCACATCGGTTATTCTATAATGGCTGCCTTTCTTAGTGACAGTGTGAAGAGGTTCACTGCTAATGCTGTCATGATCATTAATTATGACTTGAAGACCTTGGAAGGTTTTGCAGATGACAGGTTTCATAGTACTGGGTTGAGTGAAATATATAAAGAAGGCAGTTTCCTGGGTTACTTGGTAGAAGCCCGACAGTTGATCAACCTTCTCTTGAGCAGTCAGCCTGAGAACTTCATGAATCCTGTGATAAGGGAGAAAAACTATTACGCTCTGGACTATAAGAAGGTGGCAACTATTTGTGAAAAATACAAAGATTCAGCTGATAGCATCTTTGGAAGTCTTTCAAATAGAAACGCGAAGCAGAGTGCTCGGAAAAAATCAATGGACGTACTAAAGAAAAGGCTTCGGGAATTTAACTGAGCAATTTTCGATGAATATGAGATGCAGGCTTTCTTTCAGTTTCTGTTTCATACTACCTGAAATTGAATGGATTCTTTTATTGCTGTTTCCATCTTCGTGATGTTTAGAATAAAGTGTTTGGATTTCTTCAACAACCTTTACATTTTGGCTGCCTTATGCTGGAAAGCAATTTAGAATGTTACTTAAGGATGTAGACTTCATTTATTTTTAAACACAAAAATGCAGATTTGATAATTTGCTGTTATTAAATTTCTTCTTATTTCAGTGCTGCATATCTGATGGCTTTTTGCAACTTGACCCAAGCCACTACTTTTATGGATGTCATTTGGTTTTGGCATGGCGAGTTTTATCTGTTAATGCTGAGTAGCTGTAAAAACTGCGGTGTTCTTATCGCCTGTTTCTTGTTGCATTTGTCAGAATTTGAGCTCTGCTATTCTCTTTGTCTGTAATTAAGAGCACTTTTTACTTGTTGAACCTTTGATAGCTAGTTTTAAAAACCACCATTCTCTAGCAGGACATATCACTTTAAAATGTCTTTTTGATCATGTGTTTATAGTTTTAGTCATGTCATGTTTGTATCTGCACTGTTTCTCCCCAGCATATCTGGAACATGGAGAGTGACCTGTTTGTTCTATTTGTATGACCCACCCATTTTTAGAAATCTAACATGGTCATTATTTCGTGTGACTACTGACTTGGATATGACAATCTTCTGTATGCCATTTTGGAAATCTAACATGGTCACCAGAAACTTGTTATTGCGTAAATATGTCCCGAAATCTAACACGGTCTTAATCTAACATGTTCAATCCATTGGTACTTCTAAGAGTTTTTTTCCTAAATAATCTTATTTCTGAAACTAATAACCAAAATAACACTCACCTAAAACTAATAACTAAAATAACTCTTTAAGCTGACGTGACTATTACCTCAAGCCGGGTGGATTGGTGTTCCAGGCCAAACATGCAATATTCATAAAATATATGCCAATAATATAAAATTTTATAAAACCCGCCACTGCCCCTCCTGTCAACCAACTCCATAGCCCATATGTCAGTTTGTGGTTATTAAAAGAATCTTGGTGATAACTTCAGGACAATGAAATTCATTGAAAAATTGAATAGAGAACAAAAAAAAAAAATCTAGAGTGTCAACATTGACGTCGGAGCCAAACTAGATCACGTATCCGGTAAGAGGATCGAGAGGAAGGAAAATGATCGGAACTCCCTTTGATCAGCGGTTGAGAGCTTTACATGATCCTGTACGGGCATGAGTGGTTCCGTACTGTTTCCGGCGTGTCACGTCGAAGCTCAGCCGTGAACGATATAGTAGGAATGGTAACGGCAGAGCTCCTCGCCGTTGGTGTCGTAAAACAGTTTTGATGAAGCTGAGAGAAGGAAGCTGTTGCTGGCAAAAAATTGGTTGCTTTCGATCTTTGTGGTTGAAGAAATATTTGAATAAATTTATTCAGTATATACATACATCGAATAATTTGGGTGTGGTGTAATCTGGGGACTGGATCTTTGAACGTGGGACTAATCAAAATGTGGTGATTTTCGAGAAGCTGACAATGTGGATATTTAATTTCACGCGAGTTCTCATGCCCGCTCCGCCGGAGAATCTCCTGACTGATCGAGCACCGCCCGACACTCTCTCGAAGAATCCAAACTCTTTTCGATGAAACTTTACAACGGCGGGTGCTTTAAACTCGCCGGAGGGCTTCCTGAACTTGATCTAAAATTCTTGCAGACATTACATGAAAGATCAGAGCTACTCGTTTGACGTCATTTTACCAAATTATAAATCATAAGAACAAAACTTACCGAAATTGTAAATTTGGCCCAAAACTTAGTCAATGGTTAAGCTGATGGACAAGTCAGCTTCAGAGTGTGTTAGTTTAGTTATTAGTTTTAGAAGAGTGTTATTTTGGTTATTAGTTTCAGAAATAAGGTTATTTAGAAAAAAAACTCGTCCTTCTAAAGATCAATCATCTATACATTTAAATGGCAAACACTTTGACATGCCTCTAGTCTAAATTACCATCATCAATTATTATTGTACACATTTCTGCCACTTGTTAGGTAACTAGTTTAATATCCATCGTGCGATGCATGAAATTTATCAAGTCTATAGCTGTATGAGTGAGAAAAGTAGTTCGAAATAATCAAAATCATGCGAGTGTTGAAGCAGCCAACCTATAAAAAGTGTAATTCAGTGTTAGTATCGATAAAAATTAATGGGCTTTCAAGGAAATGTTACCGGTAGACAAATTTCAGAAGATCTTGATTTTAATTAATGACTAGAACATTAAAAAAAGGCTTCCTTAGATCTGAGCACTGAAAAAAAAAACTTTCACCATCAAAAACATATGAAATCTTATAACAATTTAATATATATCAGGATCATTCTGATATTGGCAATATCAGACACCAATTAAATAACGACACATTATCTTTAACTAATCAATGATTGGGCCACGTGTTCAATCATTACCCAGACGGCTTTAGGCATTCTAAATTAGGGTTTTAGAACTTTACTAAAAATATATTAACCAATTAAAACATTACAATTATACACGTGTCATTATCTTATTGGTGCCTGATAAGATTTATATCAGGATCATCCGGATGAATGTTATTCTCATCTTATAATTTACATTTTTCGGATTGATTTTCATTGTCTAAGGTTATCCATGCATTTAAATATGACATCGGAGAACAAAGTCATAAATTTCAGGGTTGAAATTATAGGAGTTTTTTGAATCAATAAGTAGAATGAGAGCACTCTTTAATGTTCATGTATCAGATTAAGGAGCTCATGGAATATGTATTTAGATTTGAAAAAATTTCATATTTGAAATGTTTATTTCATATTTATAAGGATCAGTTAAAATTCTACTGCAGATTTTAACAACACGAAATTGATCTAATGCTAACATTATTCATTAACACGAAATTAAAAAGTATTAGTTGAAGTGGGAAAACCTAGTTTTTTATGCATCTAATTTGCAGAGACAACACTGGAAAATCATAGTAGAATGCCGCTGATTCATTTGGAAACTTTAGAACCAAGCTCGATTTTGACTTGTTATACAATTTATAATAAATTATATTTTAAAAGTATATGATGTACATTTTTAAATATTACCTTTAGTATTACAAATTGTATAGCAAGTTTTTCATTTAATGGTTTAATATTTTGTACATGCAATCTTGATGCGTGCAACTGTCATGCACTAAATCTTTATGCGTGCAGTTGTCATGCACACAATATTTATGGGTTTAACTATCATGCATGAAATCTAAAAGGTATTGTAGAATTTACTTGTTCAAAACACTTTCATTATTATATTTCAATACTCAAACACTTCCATGATTCTAAATCGTTCCCCACAAAATTTCTACTTGACTCATTAACCATTGAACCAACTCTTGCAATGCTATAATCTGCTGGAGAAAAAGGTGATTTTCTTTTCTCTTTTATACGCTCTTTGTCAACGATGATCGGTGCCGCCGCTTCGGCGGTGATGCTGAGTTTGTGCAGGAGATTATCGAGCAACTTCCTGGTGTTACTGGCTGTTCAGAGTATAAACCTTTGCAAAATCGAAAGAACCACTCCCTGCTATTAACTTTTAGAAGCAGGTCCCTTCAGGTTAAAAGGAGGAATTTTCACCATTCTCATTTCGACACCGGTTATTCTGTTTTTAGAAACTTGAGAGGACCCAAAAAGCATCCGAGATACTTGAGTTTGAAAGCACCCTTTCCTGGTGGAAAAACGCTTAACTCTAAACTTCCCAACTGTCTGATGGGAAACACTTTGGAGGTAAGTTGAATTTTTTTATTGTTTTTTTTAAAATACCCACTACCCTACAATTTTCCTCGCCCCCATGTCTTACGCACAGATCCTAAATCACCAACCAGGAACATCGGTCTTGTCATCAATACGAGATCTGACAATCGACTTACCTTCAATTGAAATCTTTATGGTGCATCTATCGTGCATGAAATTTAAAAGTTATTGTAGAATTTACTTGTTCAAAACACTTTCATTATTATATTTCAATACTCAAACACTTCCACCCTTTTCTGGTGGGAAAACCAGGGCCGGCCCTGAAATTTCCGAGACCCTGTGCGAAATATAAAATTGTGGACCTAAATTATTTATATTATTAAATTTTTATTTATATAATTATATATTTTCAGTGGTGATAAAATACTTTATTTTCAACATTCTTATTAAAAGTGAGAGAATATTTCAAATAATATTCTGCTAAATTAATAGCATACAGTATTACACAATATTAATTTTATTTTTCTTTTAAGGAGATTAGAATAATAATATGTTAATTTCTACCAAGTAATGAAGGAAAATATTAAAATTGACAATTGTTAATTCCTTAATCCATGTATAACATATAACTTCTTCCAAACTAATCTCTTGAAATAAATGTTTTTCCTTCGTCATCCACCTCACCGTTATTGTAATCCAAATTTCATCGATATATCAGATCATTCTCCGTAATCTTATATGTATTTGATTACACATACACTTTGTTTATTTTCAAAATACTGATTTTACCACATCATTAATTAATGAAAAATTAAATTTTGAGGCGCTGGGGAATTTGGGGCCCTGTGCGATCGCACAGATCGCACAGCCCCAGGGTCGCCACTGGGGAAAGAGCTTAGCTCTAAACTTTCTAGCTGTCTGATAGGATACACTTTGGAGTAAGTTGAAAATTTTTATTGTGTTTTTGAGAAATACCCACTACCCCACAATCTTCCTTGCCCCCCACGTCTTACGTACGAATCCTAAATCACCAACCAGGAACATCGGGTCTTGTCATCAATACGAGATTTGACGATTGACTCACCTTCAATTGAAAATCTTTATGCTGCATCTATCGTGCATGAAATTAAAAGTTATTGTATAATTTACTTGTTCAAAACACTTTCATTATTATATTTCAATACTCAAACACTTCCATTACTCAAAATTATTCCCCAAAAAATTTCTACTTGACTCATTAACCCTTGAACCAACTCTTGCAATACTATAATTCGCTGGAGAAAAAGGCGATTTTTCTTTCTCTCTTATACGCTCTTAGTCAACGATGATGGGTGTCGCCGCTTCGGCGGTTCCATCCACCGGCGCTTAACCACCCACTACCCTACAATATTCCTCACCCCCTAAGTTTTATGCACATATCCTAAATCACCAACTAGGAACATCGAGTCTTCTCATCAATACGAGATCTGACGATCGAGTTACCTTCAATCCAAAACTAGGGATCAAACACATGGGGGAACCATGGCTCCATTTCTCAGATGAGGAATGTGAGAAGTTGGAAACCCCTTTGAAATTCACCCTGATTGGAAGCTTTACCTGATCGGGCCCCAACTGGATCGCCTTCGTCGTGATTTTCACACGACATGATTTAAGGGCCAATTTGGCATTTATATGGTTGATTATTGTACCTTTTTCATTCACTTTCAACTACCCGATGATTCTTACAGATGCTGGACAAAGAAAGTTTGGGACTTTGGATTCTATTTGATTAGAATCACAAAGTGGAGTCCGGACTTCAACCCTAATGCGGATTCACTGGTGATTCTAGTATGGATTTGTTTATATGGATTACCTCATCAATTATTTGACGATATGTAATGCTATCATTGGAAAATTTGTTAGGGCATTCTGTTAAGATTGATCAAGCTACTCTTAATAGAACTAGGCCATATATTGCAAAAGTGTGTGTTGAGTTGGATGTTTTTAAAAATTTGAAGGATAAAATTCGAATAAATTATAGAAATCTAAGTTTTTGGAAATATATTGAATAGGAAGGGGTGCTTGATTACTGTTTCAAGTGTTCAAAACCCGGGCATTTAGATTCTGGTTGTAATATAGACATTTCAAATATGAAAAGTAACAATTTCTGGAGGCTTACACTGTATGAACATAAGCCATCCTCTGCAGGTTTTAATAACAAAGAAAAATAATGTGGCTATTAATATTGCTAAAGACATGGCTGAGACTGTCTCCTTGATAAAGACATGCAATTATGCAGGTACAGATTCACGACAAGTTTGGCTGAAAAAATGAGCGTTGGCTAAGCAAAAAGGACAGGTCCAACAAGTTTGGGAGGAACATGGGATTACAGATGAACAAGTTGTGATTAATCAACATGATCATGCAGTCTTTAAGTAAAATGTCATAACAAATAGGGTTCAGGTTCATAATTCTTTTACTGTTTAATTAATATTTCAAATGAAGAGCCTGATTTAGATGTGGAAGAAATCCATGTTGAAATACTAGAGAGAAAACAATTTGAGGGGCACTAAGGGGACTAACCTTAATGTGCCACCTGCTGCTAGCCTGCTATTGATGTCTCCATTGAGCTTGTTACAGGAAAATATTTACAGGTTAACAACTCGAGGAAGGAAGGAATGCAATGAGGATGATCAAATGGAGGTAGAAGTAAGGACGATGAGTGCCACAACCCTCTAAGTAAGTCCACTATGACTAATACTGTAGAGTAATTAGTGCTCCTAGTATTCCTACTGAGAATTGGCACTAGTGGAATTGGCACCGGAACACGGCGGTTCCGTGTGCGTTGGACGGCGGTTTTGACCGCCGTCCATGGTAGCGCCGTGCAATTGGCGCCACCGATGCACTGCGGTCATAACCGCCGTGTATTGTTCCGGTTAAGTTTCCGAATTCGGAAATCTATCCGGATGTTTATAAATCCGGCTAAGTTTACGAATTCGGAAAGTTAGCCGGATAGAACAAAAAAAAAACGCCGGCCAAATTAGCCGGCGAAATCAAAACCAACATAAAAACAGTTTCATCCCCAAACCATGGGTACTTGTGGATCGAATAGATCGTACCCGGAAATCCCAAAAACACAAACTATCATACTAATCTATTGATTTTCAGACTAAATCATATGAAAAACACATAATTTAAAGTCAACCTTTTGTTAGAAGAAGGAGAAGGAGGGAGAGAGGGAGAAGAGAGAGAGGGAAAAGAAGGAGAGGGAGAAGGAGAAGGAGAAGGAGAAGGAGAAGAAGGAGAGGGAGAGGGAGAAGTGAGGGAGAGGGAGAGGGAGATGGAGATGGAGAAGGAGAAGGAGAAGAAGGAGAGGGAGAGGGAGAAAGAGAATAAGGAGAAGAAGAAGAAGAGGGAGAGGGGGAGAATGAGTGGGAGAAGGAGAAGAAGGAGAGAGGAAGAAGATGGAGAGGGAGAAGGAGATTATAACTTGCATAAACTTGCAAGGAGAGATCTGTTTGATAACAACCATCCGGCTAAGTTTCCGAGTTCGTAAACTTAGCGGGATGGTTGTAAAACGGCGGTTTCTTAAAAAGTCACGCGGAACCGCCGTGTAAACCATCCGGCTAAGTTTCCGAACTCGGAAACTTAGCCGGATGGTTTACACGGCGGTTCCCTTAAATTCACGCGGAACCGCCGTCTAATGGCGCCGTGTTCCGGCCTGATTCTACTAGTGTGGTCAACAAAGAGGGTGGATAAAAATGGAGACTTCATAACTGAGCCATTAGTCCAATCTCAAAGCAGGCTTAATAAATTATAAACTGATAGTGCTTTGAATGTTTTTGAGTATGATGTTGTTGATACACAGACCAAAAGAAAAAATAATAAAAAGGAGCATTCTTTTTTTTTTTTGATAATTTACCACCAATAGGTGGGGTTTTTCTAGCTTCTCAAACATTAAACAAATAAATTAAAGTTACAAATTATAGTTCAAGAAGTTACACTACAAAAGAGACAAAAAGAAAAATTAAAACCAAAAACTCCTAAAACGTTCGATAGTTGGAAAAGATCTAAAAGATTATCATTACCCCTAGTGCCCCTACCCCACGAAGCACTTTCACCCTATAATGAGTCTCTAATGGCCAGTTTTCCAGCTCTCAAACACTAGAGTAGTGGTGAATATGGGGTTTTAGAAGTTGCATTGTAGTAGCTTGCAAGAGCAACGAGATGTATAGCTGTGAACTGCAATCTCAATCTTGCAATCTGAGTGATGGCAAAAGCATAGCATCTACTTCATGTGGTTAAAAAAAGAAATAAGAAAATGCGTACATTTATTAACAATTAAAGGCACAAAATAGGTTACGAAAGAGGGATTATACTAATCTAGTCGGATGTCGATGGTCGAGTCCTGAGAATTCGAAAGATGACAGGCGTTGAGCAGAGTCACTGCCACGAAATTGAGCTGAGACGCCACTTCTTAGAGCACGGATACGAAGATTGCAGAGCTGAAGAAAATGATGCATGTATTAATGAAGCTCCTGGAGAGAGTATCGGAGGACAATCCACAGTAGAGAGCAAGTTGTAGGAGACTCTTGAAGAGATGTTAGAGGGCGACACTAAAGCCATCTCCAATAGTTTAGCACAATCTTTCAGCTACTACAGTGGTTTTTACAGTTGATACAATGTTTTTACTCCAATGGTTTACTCTATATCTTCCTCTAAAAGTATATTCCTTTACATCTTTTATGAAAACTTAATTTTTATCTTTTTATTTCTTTGTTATATTACAAAGTCATATCAATTTAATTCTTAATCTTGCATCGATAATTTATTTAATTAAAATTAAAAAATAATTCATAATTATTATTAATAAAATGTTAATGTTTATTTGCATACAAAAATTAGGAAACAAACATATAACATAATTACATTTCTTTATATTCTTCATGAAAATTTAATGTTTATTTTTTTTAATTCTATATTATTGCGGGGTTGTTGCATTTGATTATTAAAATGCATTGTGAATTTTCAACTTATTTGAGACATTAATTTCTCAGTTTGCTACTCTGTTATTTAGTTTTTTAAAGATTGTGCTCATATCACGAATTATAATAAAATAATATAATAAATGTATATTTTAAAAAGGAAACTCCAAAATAGGCTATAAAAATATTATATTTATATTGCAGAAGGAAAGCAAATTGAGAACATTAAATTAAAACAGAAAAAATAAAAAAGGAAGAATGAAGGGAACATGCGGATAAAAGGGGCAGGCAAAAGGGAAATTAAAATAAAAAATAAGTTTGGCGTATGAACAAGATGCGCCATATATAGAGTGTACTAGTCACTCTCTAAATTCTGAACGCAATTTTAGCGTTCCATTGGAGGCATAAAAGTATATTCAACGTAAAGATTGAGCAACTATTGGAGAAGCTCTAATGATGCTTACTTTTCAGTCACACCCAAAACTACGAGAAGATAAAAAAGATACAATTCCGTAAAACTCTTCATATCGAAGAACTGAATCTTTCACGTGCTAGTTAAGTAACACACAACCCTTGAAATATTTGATTGCATATCAATTTTTTATTATATATTTCGTGTTTTAAATACCAAAACACTAATTAAAATGATGAGAGAGAATCCTTAAATTGCAAGGAAAATGCTATCAAAATCCTAAAAGTCCACAACAGACATCATCTGCGTCTGAATTAATGTATTATGTTCACATTTTATGTTTGCATGAGACATTAAATATTTGTATATTGAAAACAATAAAATATAATCACATTATCTGAGAAAGAAGATGAAAGAAGCTAGCTGCACTATAATATCGAAGATGAAAATGTCTGATTAAGAGTCTGCTAACAGAAAAAAAAGCATAAAGATAAAATTTAAACTATGAACTTCATAAAAGATATCATCACGACATACCATAATTATGGATATGGCATGAACGTGTTTTTTCTAATCTTTTTAAAGTCTATTTTTTAAAAATCAAGACGTGGTTTTTCTACGACACAAATTGCAAACAATAAAAGCTACAATAATTAAGAAGCTGAAGATTAGGCGAAACTAAGACTAACTGAATATATAATATTTTCTATATGGAAGAGAAATGCAAGTAACAACATTAAGAAATAAAGTATGTGACATTTTCATAATTCTACAATCCAATCATTTTTTAGGATGAGTATGGAATAAAAATAAAAGCCAATATTATCTGAAAACTTCAGGACCAAGTTTTCTCGAAATAAGTTGATTATCATGAGTCATGCAGAGTAGATTTCTCAAACTGTCTTTCTTGGCTGAGAACCGCTTTTTAAACTCTATCATAATTTCGAATAACTCTCGAGACACGGTGTAGTGATTAAAACATGAACGTTTGAGCCTCAATCTTCTAACACCCTCAAGAAAATAGTTTTCAATTTGATACACCGGTTGAACCTCTCACAATGGTTTAGGCACTACAATCAGAGACAAAGAAGTACTACTCCCGCCTCACTTCACACTAGTAGAAAACCTTCGGAAAACGGCGCCGGAGGACGGCGGTTCCGCGGGAAAATAAGGAAACCGCCGTCCTTCTACATTTACGAACTCGTAAAAGTTCGTTGTCTAGCCGGATGGCTTGTTACACGGCGGTTGTGACGCAACCGCCGTGTAACTGCCATTTTTGGTCGGCGGTTGCGTTTAACCGCCGACCAGCCTACATTTCCGACACCGGAAATGGCTAGCCGGAACTTTCCCCGTTGACCGGCTTGACTTTGACGGTCAAGTCGACGGGGCAAAGTTCTGATGTCGGTGGAGTCAAGTCAAAAAGTCGTCCGGGTAAGTTTACGGTACCGTAAACTTGTCCGGATAGTGGAAAAAATGGCCGGGCAGGATTTCCGAACTCGGAAACGTAACCGGATGAGCTAAAACAGAATCTTATAAAACGAGAAACGGATCCTTTTGTTCTATCTACTCTATTCCATCTTTGTTTTGGGTTGAAGGACGTAGAGAATCTCCTAATATTTGGGCTCGCTGAATCCTAGGCCGCGATGAGGTAATCTCCCGCTAAATTTAGTATTGATGGGCGGATGTTTGTTAATTTCAAGCATGAATATGTATGTGTGTCCCTAATTTGCTTGAATAATATATGAACTTGCGTGTTGATTCCTAGTTATTAGTGTTTATGAAACCATATTGTATTTGATATGTTGTCAAGTAGCATGATGTAGATGAATGAATTCATTAATATTTGCTGAAATTTATGAAAATAGGTACACAAGTGTTATGGAACGTAGTAGGATTATTAGGGAGAATCGTCGGACCTCACCAGAGTATATGGGACTGGTTGAATATTTCATTGATGTTGCTTCTGATAATGCAAGATTAGAAAATCAGTCGGCCATGCGGTGCCCTTGTAAGGATTGCACTAACGATGTGTATTTAGGAGTTGAAGGTTTGCGTGAACATTTGATTGTTAGGGGTTTCCAAAATTCCTATACCACGTGGGTATGGCATGGGGAAGAACGTAGCACTGTTGTTGTTAATGAACCAATGGAGGTTGTAGGAGAAAATTCAATGGTTGGTAATTATGACGATAAATTGGATGACTTGGTAGATGATGTTGCCATACATTTTTTTGGAAAACCAGAGGCGCTTGAAGCGATGTATAATGATAAGCAGACCCCTTTGTATGAGGGGTCAATCCACACTATTTTAAGCGCGACCTTATTGTTGATGAATTTAAAAGCCAAGCATGGGCTTTCAGATAAGGCATTAACAGAGGCGCTGGAGTTGATTAGACAGCTGCTTCCCACTGATAATTTATTGCCTGATAGGGCATATGCTGCCAAGAGGGTACTATGTCCAATGAGTATGGAACTTGAGAAATTCATGTTTGTCCTAATGATTGTATGTTGTTTAGAGGGGAAGATGAGATGAAATTGGAAAATTCTAGCGTTTGTGGCGAGTCACGATACAAAGCTGTGAAACAAAAAGTGGACGTGGGAGGAGATGTTGTTAAGGAAACCAACAAACGTGTTCCCGCGAAGGTCATGTGGTATCTCCCCATTATACCTAGGCTTCAAAGGTTGTTTGCTAACAAGGAAGAAGCTAAGAACTTGACATGGCATGCAGATAGAGAGAAGGTTGAAGATGATGATGTGATTGCACACTGTTCAGATGGTGATCAGTGGAAGAAAATTGATGAATTGTATCCTGAATTTGGGAAGGAAGCTCGGAATGTAAGGTTGGGTTTATCCACTGATGGTATGAATCCGTATGGAGATTTGAGTAGTACACACAGTTCTTGGCCTGTGATGGTTGTTATTTACAATCTACCATCGTGGTTGACCATGAAGAGGAAATATGTTATGTTGTCGTTGATGATAGCAGGGCCAAAGCAGCCTGGTAATGACATTGATGTGTTCCTAGAACCTTTAGTTGACGACCTTCAGAAACTGTGGTTCGAAGAGAATTGGACGTGGGATGAATATCGGCAGGAATGGTTTAAGTTGAAAGGAATGTTGTTCTGTACTGTGAACGATTTCCCTGCACTTGGTAATCTAGCTGGTTATTCAGTCAAAGGTCATCTAGCTTGTCCTGTTTGTGAGGAGAATACTAGTTTCTCTCAATTAAAACACGGGAGAAAAACTGTTTATCAAGGACATCGTCGTTTCTTACCATGCAGTCACGAGTTCCGTAAGGCTAAGAACTGGTTTAATGGGAAGGAAGAGAATGCACCGCCCCCCCTCCTATCAGTGTCGAGGAGGTATTCGAGAAAATCAAGGATATTGAAAATGATTTTGGGAAAAACCGTAGGAAGATGCCCATCCCCGGCCCTTGGAAGAAACGATCCATTTTCTTTGACTTACAATATTGGAAGCACTTGGCTGTCAGACATTGTTTAGATGTAATGCACATTGAGAAGAATGTCTGCGATAGTTTGCTTGGTACGCTGCTGAATATTCCAGGAAAAAGCAAAGATGGACTTCAAGCACGTAAAGACTTGGACAGAATGGGTATTAGAAAGGAACTGGCTCCTGTAATCGAGAATGGGAACACTTTCTTGCCTCCGGCTTGCTACAATATGTCGTCAGCTGAGAAGACAAAATATTTGCAGTGCCTGAAAGATTTGAAGGTACCCTCTAATTTTTCCTCAAACATTGGTAACTGTGTCAATGTTAAGGATCAAAAATTGATAGGGTTAAAATCACATGATTGTCACACTTTGATGCAAGACTTGAACATAATTGCCATTCGTGGTTCTCTTCCAAGCCACGTTAGGATGTGCATCAGCAAGCTCTGCTTATTTTTTAAGGGAATTTGCCAGAAAACAGTTAGCCGTCGTAAGCTAGATAAGCTGCAGACAATGGTGGTTGAAGTATTGTGCCAATTGGAGATGTATTTCCCCCCTTCTTTCTTTGATATAATGGTGCATTTGATTGTCCATCTTGTGCGGGAGATCAAGGAGTGTGGTCCGGTGTTCCTCCGGTGGATGTATCCTTTCGAGAGATACATGAAGATATTTAAATTCTTTTCGCAGAATAGGTACAGGCCTGACGCAAGCATTGTATCTAGATATGTCACGGAGGAGGCGATTGAATTTTGTACGGCTTACTTAGATGAGGTTGACACGGTTGGACTATCCACCTCGAGGCATGATTTTCGTTTCAACGGGCATGGAACTAGAGGCACGCTGCATAACCCGCCAGCGGTCGATTTGCAGGCTGCTCATCTGTATGTGATGCGAAACCATGAATCGGTTCGCCCTTACGTTGACATTCATATGGAGGAATTGAGAAGTCTATACCCAACCCTAAAGCCTTTCCAACTACATGATGAGCATATTAGAACCTTTTGTGAGTGGTTAAGGGACACCGTAGAGATTGGTGACCATCCCGAGGACGTGAAATGGCTATCCAGATGGCCGCTTACGACGGTCATCAGCTACAGCGGCTATGATGTGAAGGGTTACTCGTACGGGACCAAACAGAGCGATGCTAAAGGTGTTTCGCAGAATAGCGGTGTGACTACATTTTCCGAATCAATCGCTGTGTCGCGGAAGAAAAATCCAGAAGGATCCTACTCATTTGATAGGTATTTCGGTACCATTGTTCAGATCTGGGAGTTAAACTATGTGGCATTGAAGGTGGTTGTATTCAAGTGTCAGTGGGTTGATCAAAAGACAGGAACTAAGACCGATCCTTTAGGGTTTCAATTGGTTGATAGGAAGAAAGTGGGATCAAAGTCGGATGCGTTCATACTTGCTGGCGAGGGTGACCAAGTTTACTATGTTCAGGATCCTTCTGATCGGCACTACGAGATTGTTCTTGATGGGAAACAAATGGTGTGTGGTGATGAGCTATTCGAGGAGTATGACAAACGAGCTGCTCACATTTTTGTGCCAACGAAGAAAGACGCGATTAATATGGAGGAAACAGAGGAAAACATGTCAAACTATCGCGCAAGATCCGATCACGCCGAACGCATAGTGATAGACAGCAAAGGAAAAGAACGGAAGAGGAAGTTGATTTTCAAAGTTAAGCCGAAGACTAAGTTGAGGCGTTAGTCGTTGATCTTTTTGTGTTATCAGTTATTCATAATACAACTAGTCCGAACTTAGTTTGAATATGTAATTCATGTAAACATTTGGTTGCACCTTTGTTTGATCTATCCAATAGAATAAAAGAAAGTCGACGAATCTCAATTTTTAATCTCAATTTTTAATTTTTAATATCTCAGTTATGTCGGTCGTTAGCCCACGCAGTTCTCATCCAATTACATATTGCAAAGCCGGGATTGATAGGAACCTCTTTCACGACATAGTAAAATGTCATAACCGTGGTAACATTAGGCTCGCCGACATTTCCTCCTGTAGGGATGAAACTTCTATGCACCCACTCGTACACAATGCGATCATCAATGGGGCAGAACGCCATTTTGCACCCATCGGCTGAACTTTCATCATATGGGTCCCGACCAAAATAGTGATGCCCTAAATTCAGATAATTCAAGTACGGGAGTTTAATCATATGCGTTCCCGGCCACGCATTAGCATAGAAGATATCAAGTGGCCCATCCTGGAGCTTGGGATAAAGGTCCTCATCGGATTTGATAGGATTCCCCAACAACTCATTCATCACCCAACAATCAAACTCAAACCTTTGCCCATTAACCATGGTAGTGTACTTACCATCACTAGGTTCATCAAAATTAGCATAAAATTGCAACACCTCATCCTTATAGGTGGGATTACTAACGTCGAATAACAAGGCATCACAATTTTGAATAGCAAACTTCTCAACCATAGGGCCTAAACCTAGTGCCTCAACCCGATCTCTATCCAACACATATGTGTCTAGTACTGTAGCATTGTTAACAAGAATACCATAATACTTGTAAGCATCGAGACTAATAAACTTGTTAGCATCATACCAGTTTGGATTTGGCTTCCTCGCCACGACCTTGCTTCTCGGTGCCATGGGTTGATCGGGAATTGATTGTGGTGGAACTGATGGAGAGTTTCGTCCGGGTAGGAGACTGGATTTCCGAACTCTGAATTGGGGGATGTGGGGGAAGTTTGTGAGTTGTGATCTGAAAAAAAGTCAATCACCCATATATATAAACCCGTTTCCGAACTCGGAAACCTAGCAGGATGGAAATTTAAGCTTATCCGGCTAGATTTACGGTGTCTGAAAGTGTAGCCGGAAGTTTTTAATTAAAAATCTCATTTTTTGCTCAATTTTCCCGAAGGTTTCCCTGATAGCCATCCGGATAAGTAAAATAATTAAAGCTATCCGGATAGTGTTTCAGAACTCGGAAATCTATCCGGAACTATACTTCAACACATTTTCACCATCATATTTGCCTCTTTATCTAAACAAAATGCATGTACAAAATAAGCGCCAATAGATTGAAGCACTAAAATCTTTAAAATCGACCAAGTTTACATCCATATGAATAACGTACTAGGATAAATTAGTTTCACAAACAAAAAGAACAAATTCGATGTTTAACAAGAACAAATTCGATGTTTAACTAGAATAGAACAAATTATTAACTAGAAACAATGCCCTACTCTCCAGTCGCCCTACTGCTGGATGGTCCCCCGGCCGCTTCTTCTTCACTTGAGGATGGGAGATGACCAAAATCCGGCTCATTCAATTCCGGGATAAGTTGGAGATCAAGTCCCTTCCGATCAATGTAAGCCCTTTGTTCGGCACGGAGCATTGCTACTTCTTCTTTAGCCTTGTCGACTTGTCCGGTGAAGCATTCCCACATTTTTGAGAGCTTACGCATCCACCGGCCCTCCTCACCTACAAAACAAACAAATGATTAGCTTTCGAAAACAAAAGCATTTTCACATGCGAAACTAAACAATAAAGGGAAAACATATATTCACTTACTTGTACCCGATGAACTCGCACCTCTGGCTTCTAGTTTTCTTCGCCTCGCAACTCTTCCTGCTGCGCCCGGAGCTAAGGCCTTCAAGACGTACCTTTGAGTTTCTTTATCCAGTGCAAAACCCTTATGATCAAACCAATCACCATCGTAGTACTCTAGAGGCTCAGGACGATCAACAACACCTCCACCTTGCTTCTTAATCAGCTCAGTGACAAGTCCGGCATATGGAAACCATTGCCTCGACCCTCTCCCCACCTTGAACATGTATTCAACTATCGAGTGTCCAGGATTTATTTTCAACCCTTCCATCAAGTAATAGAAGAGCAGAACACGTCCACAACTAGGTTCACAACTATGACCCCCCGATGGATACACATTCTGACAAACCCAGTCAAATACAATCCTCTGCTCAACCGTAAGCTCCTCAACATTAAAATCACCTGGACAACTACCCGCCCCCTGACAAGTAGTTTTGAAGTACTTACGTCCCATTGCTTCAAGGTCTAAGGGTTGGTTTGTCCCGGTTTCAGGAAACTTGTTGAAATTATAAATCTCATAAGGGCCTTCTGGGTGGTTAGGGCGCAAGTATGAGTTATCAACATAAGGGCAGCCTAGGACCTCATTTATATGAAACTTAGTGACATTAATTAGTTTACCATTCACCTTAGTGCATAGCCTATTCGACTCATACTCTCCTAAATTTGCATAAAATTGCACAACCTCATCTTGATGGCATGGGGATTCAAGCAAGAGCAATTTATCTAAATAACTAGGCTGAAAATGAGCAACCAAATACCCCATATGCAAAGTGTCAATAGAGGTAGGGCTAATCACCTTGGTGGTGTGTGTTTTCCGCCCACACCATTCCACATAGTTGGCCTCCGCCCTACGATTGAAGAAATTCCGACTTGCCGATGCTTCAGGGGGCCTATCATGGCCTCTTTGCCGCTTTGTCTTCCTCGATTTGGCCTTGCTTAATCTGCTCCCACCCACGTGTTCTTCGGCTCTTGGAGGTGACTCTCCTTCCTCCTCGGAAGAGGACGAGTAGTGCACCTCTTGATTTCTTTGGATTTCCGCAACTTGCTTGCCTGTGGAAGGATTTTTAGTCCTAACCATGGTGAGAGATTGGACTGAAAATTTTGGAGAGGGGCGGACTGGTTTGGGGATGAACTTGGGGAGGGTTTGCAGATTTGGGGAAAAAAAACCCGTCTGCCCCTTTTATAATAAACACTTCCGGCTAGGTTTTACGAACTCGGAAACCTAGCCGGGTGAGGTTAATTTTTTTTTGCCTTATCCGGCTAACTTCACGGTTTCGGAAACGTGGCCGGTCAGTACAAAAAATCAGAATAACTAACACTTAAACTATTTTCTTAGCTAGTCCTCTACCCATTCTCAACATTAGTTCCGAAAATTTCACTTTCCTCCCACCCATTTACTCTCTTCCACCAACAAAATCTTCTTCTCCAACCACCAAGAACACCATTACTCACATTGGCCCCATTTCTTGAGTTCTAGAACAAGAAAGTAGCTTCTTTGTCCATACTATTAGGGTTTTTATTCTACTTGAAAAGGTATTTCTTCAATTGTATAATCAATGTTGTTTATTGGCTAATTTGTCTTATTTGTTCATGGGCTTTGCTTAATTATTACTACAAACTAGTTTTGTTTTATGGGCTACATTCTTGATTAATCAATTGGGATTATGGGCTATATTCTTGATTAGTCTTGATGGTCACTAGTTATGTTACTACTAATCTAGGGTTAAGTATGTCATATATGTATGCACTAATTTAATTACAAAGAATTAAGGGTGAAGCATGTGATAGGCAATTTATATTAGTCTAATAGGATCCTAATTAAACCCTACTTACCATTAGTCTAATAGGATAATAATAGGATTATTAAAGTGACTACTTACCATTAATTTAGCATATAATTATTCTTTCTTGATAGTGAGGTTATTTAATATATGTAAACTATTTTTTGTAGAGGAGTTATGGCACCACTTAAGAAGAAGGTAGTAGGAATCCCCAAAAGCTCTAAAACGCCTAGCACCGCGGGAGGTGTTAAAAAAAAGGTGGTGAGGCGTCCTAGGACATATTGTGCCGTCTTACAAAAAAGGATGAAGAAGGGGATTTTGACGGACATGACGTTCAACGATGGTGGGGAACCAATATCGGAAGAGTATTATTTATGGAAGAGTTGGGTTGGTAAAATTGGTCGAACTCGTGTGGACATAAAGTATGAATCTTGGCACGAGGTCCCCGACAAGGAGAAGACTAAATTATGGGAGGAGTGTTTGGTAAGTTTCTACCTTCATTTAAGGTATTTTTTTTTTGTACACATGAATGAGATTTTATCCAAATTTTCTTATAACCTTATGTAGGTACCATTCAAAATTGTTGCCCCAAATATGGAGAAACTTTTTGACACAACCATGTTTCGCTTGAGTAAGGCGGCACGGGATCATAGAGCAATGTTGTCTAAACATTACATTTATGGAGATTTTAAGGATGAGGACCCTTGGGTGGCCTACACCGATATTCTACAAGAAAGTTGGGCAATATTCAAAGCACGCACCTTGGAGAATGACCGACTAGTAAGATTAATTCCTACCATTCTAGTATTACTCCTTCGTTCACATAACTTAAATTCATTTATGTGTTAGGGTGTGAGGTTGACGAATAGCACCAATGCGAAAGCTAATACGACACCTCACACAATGAGTAGGGAGGGCTATACTATAAGACTAATGAAACATGCAAACAAGAAACAAGAAGATGAGGTGCAAGAGAAAATGGATAGTGGGATGACGGAAGAGGAAGCGCGGGAGAGCACCGAGGTGGTTAATCCTAAAGAGTTCGATAAACTCACTAGCTTCTTGATTGGTCGACAAGATAGCAAAGGCGAATACACACACGAGGGAAACAAGAAGTTGATAAAAGATATTGTAAGTTGTTTCTTTGAATATATTGAGCTAATATTATTACAAATATTATTCCTATCTATTTTTCTTTCTACCATATATTTTTTTTCTATTAAATGATAGGATGGTGTCAAAGAGAAAATTGCCTCGGGAGAATTCGTTCCCACACAAGACGATGACATCCTTTGTAAGGCGACGGAACGGACGGAACACCCCGGTAGAGTTCGTGGATATGCATCACATGTGGTGAAGAGAGATCTCATCGGCAAACCAAAATCTTCTAAACCACCAAGACATACCAAGTACAACAAGTTGCAAGAGGAACTTGGAGATACAAAAAAAGAGCTCGGTGATACCAAGAAGGAGCTTGATGAGGCCGTGAAGAATATGATGAAAAGGGACATAGCTCTCCACATAATAGCCAAGCAAACGGGCGCAATTCTCCCACCAAATTTGAATGATCTAAGCGACGATTGGGAACCTCCTTCATGTGGTTCACGTCACTCACCCGATGTTTGTGAGGTGCAAGGCAATCCACCATCGCCACAACCAAATCCACCATCGCCACAACCAAACATATGTGATGATAACTTAAACCGACCAAAAAAGGTAAACACACTAACTCACTTTTCGATCGCATTCTTATTCAAATTCTCTATTCGTTCTCTTAATAGTCTTAGCATGTTTACCTCGCCTTACTTTAAAAATGGAATCCACTATTTTAATTAGGTCAAGGTCGATGTCACATATCCATGCAAATTATATATCGATGGTGGAGTGAGGAAGCCTACTATGCATGTTGCAAATGGAATTTTCAATGAGTCGGCGAAGATGCATGGCGACGTTAAAATTGCAACCGGTTTGGGGGAGGTTTGCTTGAAAAAAGCTTTGGTTTCAACCGCTCGAATTCCCATACCCAAAGGCCCGTGTAAGGTTGTTGGACCGGCGGAAGGTATGTATTTACTTTGGCCTCGTAGGCTAATTGTTGTCGAGAGTTTAGGAGAGACTCAAACCGCTAGCCTATACAACCCAATTACGAGCGTTGCACGCAAGGTTGATCCAAAAATTACAAAAACAATTCCCCAACCCTTGACCGCCCCAAAGACCGCCCCAAAGACCGCCCCAAAAGATGTTGTAGTTAAATCTATGACACCGCCTATGAAGGTGTTGTATGATAAATTGTCTACACATTGCAAATTTGGATACTACGAATTCCCGGCTCCAACGGAATTATTTGGTGGTATTGGAAGGCAAATTGTAATGTGTTGGGGTGATTTTGAAGATCTATGGAAGGGTGACAAGGTAACCGAGCCCCTAATGTCCTTATTCCAACTGTAAGTAATTTTAATGTCGAGACTATATTATCTTGTGTGTTTTCAACCGCCGTTCTCCCCGTTGTTTTAACCATTCATATTTTTTTTCTTAAGTTTCTTGAATCAATTAGTTCAAAAACGGTTGAAGCCATGGATAGGCTTCCTATGCCCTGAGCGAATCCAAGAATTAGGTCATACTGATGTAGAGCGATTAAGTTACATGAGAGAGGCTCTCGGTGTGGAGGACAAATTATTCTTCCTAGCACCACTCATTTCCGGGTAAGCATTTCATATTAACTAATTCTATACATTATTATCTCATGTTAACTTTTATGTTGTCATTATTGACAAATGGATATGCATTTTTTATTTAGTAAACATTGGACCTTGGTTTTGATCCACAAAAAAACCAAAGAAGTTTATTGGATAGATCCTCTCCATCGTCCGCCAATCCCGTCTTTCGAACACCTCCTTAGACAAGCTTTGAATCATGTCAATCCCTCTAGGAGAGAGTTTGGAATGACTGAGATCAAGGTACTCTACACGTTTCTCCCTCATTAATAACACTAGTATTATCGACATCGATCGATTGTATTTAACAATGTGATCTTCCTTTTGTGTTAAAGTACAAGAGACAAGTTAGCAGCTGGGAATGCGGGTACTACGTTATGTTGTATGAGCTCAAATTGGTAGCGGGACTTAACGAATTCGACCAAGACCTTGAGCCCGTAAGTTCCAAATCTATAAGGCATCTACCTTACACATATTCATATGTTTGCGTCATATATTGAATTGTGTATGCTAATGCACAGATTTTCGAAGAGGATACAAGCCCCTACTCACCCGAAGACCTTAATCGACCGAGGAGTACTATTGCATCAATTGTCGTAACTTCGTATGCACATGCTCTAGTTCAAAATTGACACATTATGTATTATTGGCAATTGTTGTATTTAGCGCATTCAAGTGATTTATTACATTATACATTCATTCGTAATACATCACAACCATTTGAAACATATAATTCTTCACTAGCGCCATTTAAATACTTTCTATTTTGTATTCAAAAGTCGAAATAAATAAAAATCAGATTTTAAAGAATTATCCGGATAACCTTTACGACATCTGAATTCCTGGCCGGACAGTTCAAACTACTTCCGGCTAGGTTTCCGGTTTCGGAATTCTGGCCGGACGAAATTGGCTTCTTTTCACCCATTTTCCCGAACGTTTCCCTGGCAGGCGTCCGGTTAAGTAAACACTTCTGTCCGGCTAACTTTCCGGTACCGTAATCCTATCCGGAAGTACATATTTTCCGCCACCGTTTCACGGTGGCCGGATTACTGCCGCCGCCGGAAAATCTCCCGGCTTACCGTCCGGGTGCGCAAAAACCTCCTTCCGGCTAACCGTCCGGCCCGTAATGGCCGGGGTAGCCTCCTACTAGCAGCAGGTGTTTACGAGTCCGGAAATGTACCCATCCGGGTAAGTTTCCGAACTCGTAAACCTTACTCGGCGGTTTCAACCGCCGAGTAACGGTGGCGCCAATTGGACGGCGCCACCATGGACGGCGGTCAAAACCGCCGTCCAACCGGGACGGAACCGCCGTGTTCCGTCCCGTTTTCCACTAGTGTCACCCTAAACCTTCACTCCCGAATCAGACGACCTAGCCTCCCCTACTTAGGCCACCGACGATAAAGAGTACTCCTCCCACGCCTTCAAGATCCGTAAACACATAACACATGAGTGGATGCGACCTCCCATATCTCAGAGGCGACGTGCCTTCCCATACCACATGATGGAGATGGATGTGGCCTCTTCTAAACCTGGAGAGGAGATTGGGGTTTTATACATCTCAAAACTAAACGATTGATATTAAACCATGTATGGTGAGTTACAGAGAAAATATACAAATGCCTTATTTATACTAAATCATATATAATGAGTTTCAAAGAAAATATATACAAATGACTTGATTATATTTAACTATATATGGTGAGTTTCAAAGAATATATAAAAATCCCTTTTATTATTTTAAATCTCATCGTAATATGCAAACTATATATGGTAATTAAAAGTCCGGCGTTTTAGTTTATTAACAAAGTATATATGGTAAAGTAGAAATCAGACGGTGAATCTTTGCGGGATTTTTCGATAAAGGGTTTGGGAGAAGGATATATATATTTTTTTGAAAAATATTAGCAGAGAATGTGAACCTAACAAAAGTTGGCACTCTCTAAGAAACGGAAAATCAACACATCGGTTGTCATTAGGACTCCAATCCCATTGATGACCTCAACTTCCACATCTCAACAACCATTCACCGATCAAAACTGGGGCTGGGAAAGAATAAGAGAGTGCAGTCCTCCTGATAAGTCAAAGGAGCAGCTTGTACACACTTAAACAGAAGAGAAAGGCAATAGAGTCACCATTGGTCTCAATGAAAAAGACAAGAAGAATGGAACATGCCTATGATAGCCATAGTCATGCCTCACCTTCGAAAGAAGAGTTAACTGACTCCAATCTTATAGATGGGCAGAATCAGGGTTTCCAGTTTGTGACAAGTGAAGAAGTTGACACAACTTCGTCTAGACGTGCCAATCCTCAACAAGGAGACTTAGAAGGACTTCTCATCTGAAGAGGCGCTCTAGTAAGCTTGTCATTTTAGGTCAAAGGCAGAGAGTTCACTCAATACTTGACACATCTCAACTGTGGAAGAAATTCAAAAGCTGCAAGAAGTACTGAGAAGAGGATTTACAACCAGAAGGGAACAAAAGTTGCAACCATGACTTTTCGCATCAACTGCAGTGTGTAGATTCATATGAGTTTATCAAAGTCCTCGCGATGGCTGCTCCATCCTACGAGGATCTACACTGTTCGCAGGCGATGCTAAGTGGTAACCAGTTCACGATACCCAAGGTGTTTAAGGATTGTATGTCAATGAAAGACGCCTACATTTTACCAAAGGGTACATCTTGAGGTTCAGTTTCTGCAGCAGCGGTGCTATGTCATATAATGTTACTCATCAACCTCTTCTCCAACCTCACGGGTTCAGCTGAAATATTTTGGAGTGAAAATGAGATTGAAAGTCTTTATGTGGAATTCAAGCACATTGTGTTCTTGGCACTTGATTATGTGGATCCATGGAGACGAAACCTGTGTAGCAAAATATGAAATTTTAAGGTCTCGTATAAGTAGGTTTTTATTTAGAAGATGGATGCTGAAGACACATGTGGAGCTTCGCTGCCGTTGAGCGGTTGGATATTGCAAGTGGGACTAGCTCCTTACCGGGTGGGCCGGGTCGGGTCAGGTCGGGCCGGTCAGAGTTGGACAGGTTTATACTGGAATTGGCACAATTAGACTGAGAAGGTGGTTTTACTTCTTTTCATTTTTCCCTTATTTCCTTTATTTTTGGATTCTGATCTTAGATACAAGGTTTTTGTGATTTGTTTCTTTTCTTGATGATGGACTATATCACCTCTAGAGGAGAAATCCATATAGCAATCTCTAGTTATAGTTCTAGATGAATCTTTCTTAGTTTTCATGGCTAGATGTAAGTCCGGTATGCTTAATGGATTACTCTACTGCTAGTCCAAGCCCTAAAACACAATCAGGAACTCTCTTTTACCCTAGGACGACCGCAACGTGATTGAGGGGTAATTGGCTCCGGTAGAGGGTCTTTATTATAATGGAATCGGCTGTTTTGGCAATGTAAACTGAGATGGTGAATTCTTGGAGCCCTAGAATGCTGTACATTGGTGAAGTGTTTATATTCAGGAGGAGGAAGAAAATCTGTTATAATATGCCGCCCTGGCTTTAGTACTTGTAGCTTAAGACAGAGAAGATTTAGAATAGCCATATGTTAGAAACTTCTCTGATCTCACAAATCACCTCCACTTGTGGAGATTTGCACTTGTTGCCTCCTTTTTGGGAGTTAAAAAAAAAGGGACTAGCTCCTTACACTTGCATTACTCCCTTGCAGGCTCTAGTGAAAACTTGTAGGAGGATCATCAAAGCAGCAATGAGGCTTGAATCCCAAAAGATTTGCTTGCTCACGGCTCTATACGGTTCACAGACGGCAATAAAGCATGATGAGTTAGCGTTAAGGGAGGTTAAAAGCACTGCAGGGAACTTTTCGAGCTCTCTACATACCTCATTCCCCCAATCCTATGAAATAAAGCTCAGTAGTAGGAGCGAACTTTGTTCTTTCATATCTAATCGTTGTAATATGGCTCTAGGCCATGGTTATTTCACTTGTAAGTTGTAACTCGTCTTTTTTAAAAAATAATTATTAAATGAATTGTTATTTATATATAAAGAAAGTTGGCACAAATATATTAACAAAGGTTTGTGTTAATTTTAATAAGCTAATTGTATATAATATTAAAAGATCCAGATGGCGGGTTTGTATTTATATATGAAAATATAGTGTGTGTTAAATTTGGTAAAGGGTGTGTTAAATAGTGTGTGTTACAAATACAGAAGAGTTTGAAAAGGGTTCAAAGTATACATGGTAATTTAAAAATGGTAATTTACTTGGTTGTCGTATTTAATTTTGTTAACAAAACTTTATGTGGATGAGTCACATTCCGGCGCCGTGAAATTAAACAAGTGCAACTTTCGTTGTCGTTTAGTTTTCTTTTAGTTTTATTGTAAGAAGATTATGGTGGCGACGTTTTTGCTATACTATATCTATTATTTATACTTATGTCTCCATTATATATACTACATAGTATAGTAATATTTTGTATGACTTGTAATTTGATTATAATCTAAATATTTATACGTTTCTTGTATGTATACTAACTTGTTGGACCGCACGTTATGCGGTATACTATGAACATTTTTAAAAGAATTTAATTTGGCACAAAATGTAAATTAAATTTTAGGTATGAACTTGAATAGTAGATTTAATCGGATTGAATTTTTATCATGCATGAAATTAATTTAGTTGATTTTATTTCAAAATATTTTAGTTAAAACATACCAATTTATTATTACAAAATCAAGCAAAATTTTTAATAATACACGGTTTCTACATACCTATTAATACTTGAAAATCTGCTTGTGCATTTTGAAACACTTGTAAATATTAAATTAAATCTTGAATTAGATAATATTTGCATAAGAGTAAATTTAATTGATCAAAATATTTTTCTCTATCTTTACATAGCGTAGAAGCTAACCTATTGAAAATATAAGTTTAACATACCAAAATTGTACCATGCAACGAATCATGTAAAATAATAGCATGTAATGCATAACTTATAAGTTTTAGTTTCATAATAGAAAACAAATAAATTTGTAAGAGATTTTGATTTAATGAGTATATGTTTTTCGATAGTGAATGATCGATAAGTATGTGTTATCATTAGACGTTTTTCCACGTATTACTGATGTTACCTCTTTTAAGTATGTGTTTATAAAAACAAGAGTAATAGTAAATTGTTATATTTTTTCAAAGAGGTAATCATCCATTTATAATTTGGTACATCAAATTAATATTTTTAAGTTACTAATGAATCTTGGATTTTTTAACGATGTATATTTAATTAGTTTTATAATAACAATGATTATGAGATATAAGAAGTTTCTATTTATAATTTGGCGCATCTTATTAATACTTTTAGGTTAGTAATGATTTTTTGATATTTTAAGAGAATTTATATTTGGTTAGTGATACACAAAAGAATAATGATATTTTCACATTTTATAATTTGGTACATCATATTAATATTTTTATAAAGTTAGTAATAAATTTTAGGAATCGCAAAATATTGATTACTGCGCTGAGCATCCTAAAATATCCAATCAAATAATTTTATAAATTTTAAAAATGGATGTATATATTTAATTTCCATCAAAACTCTTTTAATTAAAAGAAACAAAAAAAAGAATATATAAAAATGGTACGCGCCGGAATATGGTGAACTTGCGGTGGTTATGTGGTGGTTTTCATCAAAACTACGTAGTTTAATATTTTTTATTAATTTATATACTAACCGGAGCAATAACTCTTCTAGTTTCCTTTAGAATAATCTAAATATATAATTTGATTATAATCTAAATATCTATATACGTTTCTTATATGGGAAGGGATTAAGAGAATTCTTTATTATCACTCCATTTTCACTCCAAATTTTAACCATTAATACAATCTAATCCTAACGCTTGATTCACTTTAATTTTTTACTTCTTTAACAAATTTTTACAAGGCGTTGACTCCTATTTTTATCGAGGAATTAAAACCATAAAAAATCCAGGTGAATGTATATATTTAATGGAAAGTACCATTACCGCGTGAAGTCTACAGATACCTTATAGGGAGGCTCCCCTCCTATGGGACTCATGTATTGTGGGGTTGTAGTTGGGCAGGCGAAGGATCTATATTCATGAGTCTCCTTCCCCATGAGCCTCCTAATTTTTGTTTTTTTGTTTATTCACATTAAAATATTTGTTTGACTTATGGTTAATTTAATTTGAATACATTTAATCAGATAAAAATAATGCCTTCTTATACAATTCCTTAGTAATAAGGGTCTGTTTAATACAAGTTATTTGAATATTTTTCAATTTAGTTCAGTATTTTTCAGTTCAGTTCAGTTCAGTTCAGTATTTTTCAATTCAGTTCAGTACAATATTTTTTAGTTCAGTTCAGTTCAGTTCAGTATTATTCAGTTCAGTGCATTGTACTTTAAAAAAAATAAACAAATTAAATGTTAATAATTCAACACAATTCAATGCGGTTCATTTCAGTTAAATGTAGTTCAATTCAGTTCATTTTAGTTAAGTATGGTTCAACTCGGTTCATTTCAGTTAAGTGTAGTCCAATTCAGTTCACTCAGTTCAATTCAGTTCAATTCAGTTCAGTGTAGTTCAATTAAGTTATGTTTTATATTCTTGATAAAATACAACCTCATTTAATTAGTTGTATCAATGCATTGATCCTTTTCTTCAATTCAGTTCAATTAAGTTTAATTGGATTGGTTCAATTAAGTTTAGTTCAGTATGATTCAGTTCAATTCAGTTCAAGTCAATTTAGAATTGATGAAATATGATTTGATAAACATTTTCTAATTAAATTGTATCAATGCATACTTTTGTGAGTTCAACTTAATTAAGTTTGGTACTAATAAAATTTGACTTGATAAAATATAGCACAATTTGGCTATATCAATTCAGTTCAATATAGTTTAGTTCAGTATACTTCAGTTCAATAAAGTTTAGTTCAGTATATTTCAGTTCAATTATGTTTAACTTCTAGGATATTGGTGAAATTTAGCTGATGTCGATGTAGTGATTTGTTTCTTCAATTCAGTTTTGTTTAATTAAGTTCAATTCAATATACTTCAATGGCTTATTTTTTAATAAGAATTTTGAATATATATATATATATATGTTATATAAAAGAATCAAATGTATTTTTCAGTTCAGTTCAGTTCAGTATTTTTCAGTTCAGTTCAGTATTTTTTAGTTCAGTTCAGTTCAGTTCAGGCGTATTAAACAGGCCCTAAGTATGACTGATTATGATGAATTTTATCAGATCCTATATATTTCAAATAATTTTAGAAAAATGAATTTAATTGATCACAACTAAACTGAACTGAACGGGAATGTACTAAATCAAAGCAAAAAGTAGAAGCAATGACCATATTAAATGAATTTTGTCAGTTCATATTCATCAAAATTATACGGAATTGATTTGAAATAAGTTAAATAAAACTAAACTGATAAAATTTCACATAAGTTGAAAAAAATGGACCATTAATTTAAGGTTTTGAATTTAGTTAAAGTCAAGTATCAATTCTTTGATTATTCAAGAATTAATTAGTTATTGTCAACAAAATAGTTGTAAATTGGCTCACCCACAGTTCCGATTGTTTTCACAGAAAATCTAATTCTAATTAGTATTTAATTTAGATTATGTATTGACTAAGTAAAACAGTTTATTATTTACAGAGAATTAAGTTAGGTTTGAGATTTAATAGAATATAATCAATGTTTATATAAAGATTAGTAGAAATTGGCATAGGGTCAACTCAATTCAACTCAATTCAGTTTAGTATACATATAAAGTTAAGTATTTAGTTAAATATGTAAACTTAATTAAGTACCTACGCAGATAATAATTAACTAAAATTTAAATTTAGAAAGTTATTGTCAAATGACATAATTTGATCAATATTTATGTTTAAATTTTTTTAAAAAGAGCAATAAAAATGTGGGAACTTTCAACTGGATGAATGACTCTACAATAAAATTAAAATGAAAAATGAAAATTATAGCAACCAATAAGGGTCTGCCACGGGAATGAGGGGAGACGCTCTCCGAGAGTAACCTATCAGCCTCCAGCCTCCACCATACCGTAATTTGCAGATGAGAACATTATGACGAGGCATGTCCTGGTGCCAGATAATTTATCAGAGGATGATGCGAACTGAGTATCAGAAACGGTGATAATGATAATGATCAATTAATTAAAAAAAACAGTCCACCATATAATACATAAGAGATCGTATAGTACTAGTTTCAACAAGGAATTTAAACACAACACATACAAAATCAAACCTTCAAGATTCAAAAGCAAGGAATTTAATTAAACACAAAACATCAATTACAAACAATCTTTGATCTATAAACTAAAAAGCATTAGATAATTCAACTAATTTCGGGCCTGAGGCGCAGGCCTCATTGGTCTCACTATTGGGCCGGTCCTGTCAGCGCAATTTACTATCTAATCAAATAATAAATACTATTTCATCTCAGTTCCATGATATTACTGCTATGACAACTTATTATTCCTATACCCACTTAATGAAAAACTTGTAGACAGTTTATTTATCCATAGCTAGCCTGGCAGCCACATGAAGTGTCAATAATTCACCCCTTAGAATCATGCCAAAAAACCGTTCAATCCTCAAACTTTATAGAGCCAATTCGCACAGCCTACCAAACTGTCGGCGGTAAGAAGTGATAGAGAATTGCCGACGAGCAGTGACGAGATCGCGGTGACAGCAACGAGACCCGCCAATGAGGAGCGACGATGGATGATGGTGATGGGAATTTGGGGCGAGAGGTGACGGATCTATTTTAAGGGTTTAATTTCTTGGTAAATATAGGACTCAATGCCTTGTAAAGATTAATTAAAGAAACAAAAAATTAAAATGAATCAAGGGCTAGGATTAGATTTTCTTAATGATTGAGATTTAGAGCGAAAATGGAGTGAGAATAAATGATTCTCTTGATCCCTTCCACACATATACATACATACATATACACACACATATATATATATATATATATATATATATATATATATATAAATTATGGTAGGAATAATTATGCGAGAAGATCTCATGAACTCCCAACTTTCCTGACTTTCCATGAAAGTGTTTATACGTTTTAATTTATATAGTGTATCTTTTAATTTGAACCGTATATTTTATCACTTAAATATTTTTAATTTTTACATAAAATTTCTTGAATTTTCGCATTAAAACGTGTTTTACTATATGTTTATTTTAACATCATTAATGTTTTAACACAAAATTATATCACTTGAGTTTAAATATATATTGATAATTTCATAGTATTTAGGAAAGTTGAATTTTCTAAAAAATTTGACTTAATTCCCTTGCGTTTGAATTTTCTAGTGTAATCTTATTCTTATTTTGATTAGGATATGTGAATAGCTATATCGAATGTTTATATATAGTGTTTTAGGAATCAATATATTTATATTTCTTTCGCAATTCAAAAGAACCGAGAGCGTGGAGCATGGAGAGGGCATAACCGTTTTCGATATCTCTAATAAACAAGGAGCATTTATAGAAGAAGAAGAAGCTCGGCAGCTCCTGCAACCTCTGACTGAACCGGAAAACCCTTATACTAAGATATGCTTTAAGAATAACAGCTTCAGCATCTAGGCAGCCCAAGTTGCCGCGCCTATACTTTCGACCATGAAACATCAACTCAAAGAAGCTGATTTGTCTGCTTTAGTTGCTGGAAGGCCTGAAGCTGAAGCTCTTGAAGTCATTAAATTGTTTTCAGAAGCTTTGGAGGGTTCTCCTTTAGAGTATCTGAACCTTTCAGGTAATGCTGTAAAGAGTATCTGATTGCTTGATTAGAATAAGGCAGGAGCATGCCTATATATAGTTACATACAAGGGCCTAAAACTAAATACTGAAGCTAGCTAAACCCTAGGTATATAAGTGCAACATACAAAGTACATACATAATTAATAAATCAGTCCTCCAATTCTTCTTGTATTGTCACACCCCCCTTCAAGCGAAGCGTCGGATTGACTGAGACGCGAAGCTTGGACCTAAAGAAGTCAAATAGCGCACGATTGAGCCCCTTGGTGAAGATATCCGCAACTTGTAAGGATGTCGGAACATGACCAACTCGAAGTTTGCCAGCACTAACTAGCTCTCTCACAAAGTGATAGTCGATGTCGATGTGCTTAGCTCTCTCGTGAGCAACTGGATTCTCCGCAAGAAAGATAGCACTGTTATTGTCACAAAGAAGCACCGGAGATCTCTGAAGTGGGAAGCGCAGATCCCGAAGAATATGTAACAGCCACACTACCTCCGAAGCAGTGTTCACAAGAGCTCTGTACTCCGATTCAGATCTTGACCGAGAGACCGTAGGTTGCTTCTTCGCACTCCATGAGACCAAGTTACCACCAAGAAAAACTGCATATCCATAAGTAGAGCGACGTGTCTCCAAGCAGCGCGCCCAATCAGCATCAGAGTAGGCTAGTATCTCCGAAACACCATCAGCAGTAAAGGTCAATCCACAATGTTGCGTGCCTCGAACATATCTGAGTATACGAGTAACTGCAGCAAAATGATCATCCCGTGGATCCTGAAGGTATTGACTCACAGAGTTGACAGCAAAGGATAGGTCAGGATGAGTGATGGTGAGGTATCGAAGTGCACCTACAAGAGAACGATACGATTTCGGATTGTGAAATGGTCCACTGGTACTGCTGTGTAACTGAGACAACGGAAGAAACAGTGTAGAGACCGGTGTAGCATCCAACATCCCAGCTCTCTGAAGAATATCCCCAGCATACTTGGCTTGACCCAAGAACAACCCGGTAGAGGTGGGTGTAACCTCCAAGCCAAGGAAGTAGCTGAGGTATCCGAGATCCTTGACAGAGAACTCCCGATCAGCCCGAGCTATGAAACTCTGAATAGCAACCTTATCATTCCTGGTAAGAATGATATCATCGACATAGATGAGAAGGTAAAGGATGACTGAGCCACGGGTAAACACGAACATAGACGGATCCGACAGACTGCCAACAAAGCCAAGGCCTTTAACAAAGGCACTGAAGCGATCAAACCATGCCCTAGGAGCTTGCTTAAGACCATAGATGGCTTTCCTCAAAAGACATACATGATTAGGACGTGTAGGATCCTGATATCCAGCTGGTTGCGCCATGTAAACTGGACCGTCAAGAACACCATTCAGAAAAGCATTCTTGACATCGAGCTGATGAAGCGGCCATTTCCTCATAGTAGCAATAGCAATCACTGTGCGGACAGTAGCAGCCTTGATAACTGGACTGAAGGTATGATCAAAATCAAACCCCGGAACCTGTGAGAATCCTTGAGCTACCAGACGTGCTTTGTACCTTTCAATAGAGCCATCCTGTTTGTACTTCAATCGATAGAACCACTTGGAACCAACCACATTAACATGTGGAGGGAAAGGCACCAACTGCCATGTCTGTTGCCGCTGAAGTGCATCAATCTCCTCATCCATAGCAGTAACCCATCGTGAGTCCTTAACTGCAGCCTTGAAGTTTCTCGGTTCCTTCTGTACCAGTAACTCAGCAACTAAACCCGTAGCCACAAAATCAGGTCCAAGACTGCGAGCTACTCTTGTTCCATCCTGATGACGAGTGACCATCGAGTGAGCTCGAGGAGCAGGTGGGGCTGCTGGAACCTGTAGAGCTGTGGAAGCAGGAGGAGTCAAAGTACCACTTCCAGAAGAGACTGAATCACCAGGTGAATCGGAAGAACTCGAGAATACTGGAGTGGCTGGTTCAGGTTCATCGGTGATTGCTGCTGGTGCAGTCGAAGAAGGCTCATGACATACCGTACAGGGCTGCTGTGGCGGAATGATCTCGACAGAAGATGTCTCTAAATCAGGATCAGTGGGGTCAACAAAGGAAGAGACATCCAGAGAGGAGAAATGAGCCTCTGTGGATACTCTCGAGAATGGAAAGTGACCCTCATCGAAGCGAGCGTGACGAGACATATAAATGCGACCAGAGGCAGGATCCAAGCACTTAAATCCTTTGTAGTGTGCACTGTAGCCCAAAAAGACACATGGCAGGCTGCGAGGGGCTAATTTATGTTCAGATGTAGGCCGAACATAGGGAAACACACGGAAACCAAATGGATGAAAGTTTGAGTAGTCAGGCGAACGTCTAAAGAGTACTTCAAAAGGAGACTTGTTATCAATCACCGGAGTTGGCAGCCGGTTGATAGTGAAGACAGCAGCACTGAATGCATCATCCCAGTGAGACAGCGGCAGGTGTGAATGAAACAACATGGAGAGGCCCATCTTCGTGATGTGTCTGTGCTTGCGTTCTGCTCTATCATTCTGCTCAGGTGTATATGGGCATGAGACTTGATGATGAATGCCACGAGTTCCAACGTGAGACTGCAACCTGTTGTTGATGAATTCAGTCCCTCCATCACTCTGGAAAACTTTGATGCGAGATGAGAATTGGTTCTCTACGAATGCTTCAAACTGGAAGTATACATCGACGAAGTCTGACTTGCGACGTAGAGGGTAGAACCACGAAAAACGCGAATAATCATCCATAAACAAAGCATAATAGGAGAAACCATTTCCCGAAACAACCGGAGATGGCCCCCACAAATCACAATGAATCAAATCCAAAACATTCTTAGCCCGTCTGGGGTTCTCAACAAAAGACAGTTTGTGGCCTTTAGCCATAGCACACGGTTCACAAATACCAGGTTTTGGAAGTACAGAAGTAAAAGATAAAAACCCATGTTTGTTCATCAAAGAAAGAATAGCAGAGGACACATGTCCTAATCGAGCATGCCACGCTTCTAAAGATGCTCTATTATTGTTCTTCTTCACCACTGAAAGAAGTGCTGACTCACCACGGTCCAGCACATACAGCCCATGTTCACTGTGTCCCTGCCCCAGGATTGCCCTGCTGAGCTTGTGCTGAATAATAAAGGACTTGTCATCAAAAGAAATAATAGCACATAGCTCCTTGGTAAGCTTACTAATTGACAACAGGTTTTTAGTAATAGCAGGCACAACCAAGACATCAGATATATGTATAGAAGGGCTAACTCTAGCATCACCAACAGCAGTAATAGGAAGATAAGCACCATTACCAATGGAAACAAAGGTATTACCATTATAAGGAGCCACAGCAGTCAAGGTTGAAGTAGTGGCACTCATATGGTTGGTAGCCCCTGAATCAAGATACCAGTCTGAACCTGTAGGAGCAGTAGCGGGCTGAGTCTGAGGAGCCTGGTAGGGCACATGCTGCGGTGCATACACAAGTGGCTGAGGAGCCACTGCCGTAGGATCAACCGGAGCAGCATATGTCTGAGCAACAGGAGCCTGAGGAGCCGATGGAGGCTGTGCCGGCTGAGGAACATAAGTCTGGTACTGCTGCTGGCCATAGGGATGTGGTGGTGGAGTCACATAACTCGGCGTAGAGTAAGGAAAAAACCTAGAGATGTGCCCGAAGCCTTCACACGTGTAACACTGAATATGAGCACCCAAAACACCAGATCTGGACACACCAGGACCTCCAGGAGCTGCCCGGGGACGACGACCGCCACGGAGACCGCCGAACCGACCGCGGCCGGCCGCGCGTGGGCCCCACGCTCCGCCGCCACGCGCGGCCTGTCCAGGCGTGAGCCCACGCGCCGCCATCTGGTTGCTGGGCGGCCGCTACAAAGGCTACCGGCCCCGCCGGAGCTTGTACCTGCACATTTGTTTTCTCCAAATTTGCCAAAAAGGCCTCATAGCCCTTGGCTTGATCCACAACAGTAATGTACAGGGGCAAGGGATCAAGAACAGCAACGGGTGCACTAAAATTTTTATATTCTTTACCAAGGGCAGTGAGAAACCACATAAGTTTGTCGCGGTTATCCGCAGGTTGGCCCATAATGCTTAATTGATCAAAAACTTTAACCAGAGACAAATGAAGATCATGAATCGTACCAGTCTTGCGAAGGAGGTTAGCCTGCTGTCGGAGGCTGAAAACACTAATCGAGGTGCTGTGTTGATAGGTGCTGGTAAAAGTGTCCCACATCTCCTTAGCAGTAGTACACCCGGTGTTCTCATTCAACGCATCAGCAGTGCATGAGGAGAGAAGCACACTACAAAGTCTCTGATCATCCACGATCCAGGATTTGTAGGCAGCAAGGGCAGTGTCGTAGGCGGCCTGCTCCTTCTGGAGAACGGCAGAGTCCGGTGGTGAGGAGGATGAAGAAGCGGCCGTTGGCGGCACGGGAACGGGAGGGCGAGGAGTAGAGCCATCCAGATGGCCAAACAATCCTTGAGGCATGAACACATACTCTACCTGCTTCTTCCACTGCAGGTATGTTGAAGCTTCCAACTTGGTATTGAGAAGATGAACCATTGTGTTGATTGAAAGAGTATTGTTAGGGTCGGGCATCTCACCATCCCGCATGGTTCATCCCGACCCCTCATCCTGCATGACGATCAGACCAGACCCGACAGCATATGGCAGCTTTACCAAACCTGGCAGGGGAATCTTCCCAGACCACCTAACGGCGTGGTCTGATGAGACCAGGTCAGCTGTCAGCACTATATATATCTCTCTTTCTCACAAGAGAGAGGCAAGTTTACTAAACACAATCAATCACACTCCAACTCTCCGAACAGTCTACTGAATTTAGCATTGGAGCGGGAACGGTAATTAGCTGCCCCGCCCTGATTGAGAGTTCCTTGATTCTTAGCAGGTTCACCTCATCGTGCCATCGCGACGGATCATCGAGACGCACATCGCGACCGTAACATTGGCGCCGTCTGTGGGGATATAACCGATTATCATCAAATGAGCAGAGTATCTGATTAAGGAAAGAGGATCGTCAGGCGACTGATACCATGTAAAGAGTATCTGATTGCTTGATTAGAATAAGGCAGGAGCATGCCTATATATAGTTACATACAAGGGCCTAAAGCTAAATATTGAAGTTAGCTAAACCCTAGGTACATAAGTGCAATATACAAAGTACATACATAATTAATAAATCAGTCCTCCAATTCTTCTTGTATTGTCACAAATGCCTTGGGTGAGAAAGGAATTAGGGCATTCGGGAAGCTCCTTCAGTCACAGACTAGGCTGGAAGAACTGTACTTGGATAATGTTGGGTTATCGGCTGAAGCTGCTCAAGTTGTCTATGAGTTACTTCCACATACCGATAAGCTTAGGGTTCTTCGGTTTGAAAATAATTACTCCCAAGATGAGGGGGCTATGGTGATCTCTGAAATTGTGAAGCGCTCTCCTCATCTTGAGGATTTTCGATGCCCTTCTATTAGGTTAGACTCTAAAGGCTGCATTGCTCTTGCTAAAGCTCTTGAGAATTGTCCCCGTCTCATGAAGCTCGATCTCAAGGATAACATGTATCGCTTTGAAGCGCACGTTGCGCTGAGCAAGACAATCTCAGGCTTGGAAAATCTTACTGAAATTTATCTGAGCGATGTGAACTTGGAGAATGAGGGTGCAAAGGCTATTGCAGATGCCCTAAAAAATTCAGCTCCTTCGCTTCAAGTCTTGGACCTTGCTGGAAACGAAAATAACAGCTAAAGGTGCTTCTTCTGTAGCTTCTTGCATAGCTGCAAAACAGCACCTTGTGAAACTAGTTATGTCTGATAACATACTTAGAGATAATGGCGCTGTTAAAATAAGCACGGCTCTAGAGAATGGTCACGAAGAGTTCAAGGAAATCAATTTGAGCCAAAACTCCTTGACAAGGGTGGGAGCAAGAGCAATTGCTAAGTCTGTTGTCAACAAGCCCAACTTTAAGATACTGAATATTGACGAAAACTTCTTATCTGATGAGGGCATCGATGAGTTGAAAGACATGTTCAGGGAATTCCCCGAAAAGCTAGGTCCTCTCAATACGAAAGATCCCGAGGATGAGGATGAGTATAAATATTGCAGAGAAAAGATTACTGCAAAGGTTGATTTTTCATTAACTCAAGACTCCTATTTATATACAAAGATGTCCTAATAGTAATACAAAAGGAATTCCCATAATACAGGGAAAACAAATATTCTATGACTAGAACAAAATATACTACAACTCATATTCAATTAATAATAACCAATAATGATCAATCTAAATATTCTCTAATACCCTCCCGCAAGCTCATGTTCGGGCACGAACAAGAAGCTTGGAACGCAAGTCTTTGAATCTAGATGTCCCAACGGCTTTAGTAAACACATCAGCAACTTGATCAACTGAGCTAACATGTCGAACCACAAGAGAACCATCACAGACTTGTTCACGAACAAAGTGAAAATCTAGTTTGATGTGTTTCGAACGGTGATGAAGAACGGGATTAGCTGTGAGAAAAGTTGCACTCAGATTATCACAAAGAACTGTCGGAGGCCAGAAAGAGCAATATTCATTTCCTTGAGAAGCTGTTGCAACCAGATTAATTCAGCAGCAGCAAACGCAATGGCACGATATTCGGCTTTAGTACTAGAGCGAGCAACAACACCTTGTTTCTTGGATGCCCAACTCACCAAGTTGCCACCGTAATACAAGCAAAAACCATGCTGAGAACGACAATCACCTGGATCTGAAATCCATCCAGCATCATTATAGCAAACAAGGCGAGAATCCGAAGCCGGGCGGAAATAAAGTTCAGCATTGATGGTGCCTTTGAGATAGCGAAGAATGCGTTTGACAGCAAGCCAGTGCTCAGTTGTTGGTTTGTGCATGAACTGACAGACACGGTTCACAGCATAAGAGATTTCAGGGCGAGTGATGGTAGCATACTGAAGAGCTCCAACAATGCTGAGATAAAGTTGCTGATCTGGATAAGGATCACCGGAACTCTGGAGCCGTGAGCCAGGAGTAGCTGGAGAAGAAATTTGCTTAGCACCAGCCATGTTACTACGATCCAAGAGATCCAAAATATATTTTCTTTGAGACAGAAGTAAGCCTGAGGAAAGATGGTGCACTTCAATGCCAAGAAAAAAATTAAGACGACCAAGATCCTTCAGAGAGAAAACCGAGTTCAGGTAGAGAACGAACTCATCAATGAACTTGGAATTAGAACCAGTGATAATCAAGTCATCAACATAAACCAACACATAAATAACATGACCACCATGAGACTTGATGTAGAGGGAAGTATTTGAAACACACTGCTTGAAGCTGTGTTGGAGCAGAGCATGACTGAGCATCTGAAACCAAGCTCGGGGAGCCTGTTTGAGAACATAAAGAGACTTCTTCAACCTGCACACATAGTTCGGATGTGAAGAAGAAACAAACCCTGGCGGTTGTTGCATGAACATAGTCTCGGAAAGATCCCCATTCAGAAAAGCATTGTTGATGTCAACTTGACGAAGAGTCCAGCGCCGAGTGATAGCAATATTGAGTACAAGACGAATAGTAGTAGGTTTGATAACAGGACTAAATGTATCAAAGTAGTCTACACCTTCCTCTTGGTTGAATCCCTTAGCCACCAACCGTGCTTTGTAACGTTCCACAGAGCCATCAGCCTTCGTTTTAACCCTGAAAATTCACTTACAACCAACAACATTAGAAGTATAGGGCTTTGGAACAAAGTCCCAAGTCCCATTAGTCATTAAAGCATCATACTCTAACTGCATTGCCTGTTGCCAATGAGGATGTTTGACAGCTTGATTAAAAGTTTTCGGTTGATGGTAAGAAGAGTCACGATTAACAGGATATTTGGTGACAATTAGAGCTTTAGGTTTAAGAGAATTGGTGGCTGCACGAGTGGTCATGGGATATTGAGAAGTGTCTGATTGTCTGAAGTAAGAAGGGACACGTGGGGAAGGAATAATGGCCAAAGAGGAAGAGGACTCAGAAGTTGACTGGTCAAAAGTTGTTGACTGGTCCAAGGCTGGTGGGGAGCTGGAGACAGGGTGGACCCAGTGTCGGCGGCTGTCGGGGAAGAGGAGACAGAGTGGGACCCAGTGTCGGCGGCTGTCGGGGAAGAGAAGACAGAGTGGGGCCCAGTGTCGGCGGCTACCGGGGAGAAGGAGACATGGTGGGGCCCAGTGTCGACGGCTGTTGGGGGACAGGAGACAGGGTGGGGCTGGACAGAATCTAACAAAGAGAGGTCAAAATTTTGAGAAACTGAGGATTGGGATTGGGCAATGTGATCAGTTACGAGAATTGAGACTCATCAAACACAACATGGCGAGCTATATAGGTCCTAGAAGACGGAGCATGAAAACAAAGATAACCTTTGTGTTTAGCACTATAACCCAAAAAATACAAGCAACGGAACGAAACTCAAGTTTGCTATTATTGTATGGCCTTAAATAGGGAAAACATAAGCACCCAAAAGATTTTAAAAATTGATAATCAGGTTCCCGTTTATAAAGATAAGAGTAGGGAGATTGATAATCTAAAATAGGAGTGATGGTTCTGTTATTTAGATAGATGGCAGTGTGAAAAGTTTGTTCCCAAAATTCTATAGGAAGATGGGAATGAGCTAACAGTGCCAAACCCTTTTCCAACACAATACGGTTCCTCCTTTCAGAAGAACCATTTTGTTCAGGTGTGTGAGGGGAAGAAATTCGATGTAAAATCCCTTGACTTTGAAGAAAAGTTGATAAATTACGATACTCACCACCCCAATCAGATTGAAAAGCCTTTATTTTCGCAGAAAACTGAGTTTCGACCATAGTTTTGAAAAGTTGAAAGGTAGAGAAAACCTGAGATTTAGTTTGGAGAAAATAAATCCACACAAATTTAGTACAATCATCAATGAATAAAACAAAATAGCCATTTCCATTTAACGAAGGAACATAGGCAGGACCCCAAACATCTGAATATATTAAATCAAAAGGTTCACTTGATGACACATGAGAAGAAGGTAAATGCAATCTATGACTCTTGCCTAATTGACAAGCACTACAAAGAGGTAAAGTTTTATTCGCAGAAACTGGTAGATAAAAAGCAGACAGTTGACGACGCAGAATAGACTCGTGAGGATGAGCAAACCGATGGTGCCAGCAAGCAACAGAAGCACGTTCACCAACAAAAACTCTAGGGCTGGGAGATGATGGGGAATTCAGACAATACAGACCATTCTCAACGATTCCCTTGAGAAGTTTTTGACCCTGAGGATCCTTAACAAAACAATGATCCGCAGTTAATTTAACCGATACATTATTATCTCTACATAATTTTGAAACACTGATGAGATTTTTTGAAACCTTGGGTACAACTAAAACTTCATTAAGAGAAAGAGGTTTATTGGCAACATGCAACGAAGAAAGATTACGAGTACCGATATGAGTAATGGGAAGGGACTTACCATTGCCAACAACTAAGTTGTCAGTGCCAGTGTAGGGAGATTGAAGATTGAGAGCATCGAGGTCCGCTGTAACATGGTGAGTGGCTACAGAATCCATCACCCAAGGATCAGTGAGAGCCGATGGACTGGTGTATGCCACATGAACCTGCTTGCGAGCTGGATTGCGCTGCTTCTGACGTCCCGCTGATCGGCGATTTGTAGGTGGATAGTCCACATCGTTGAAACGGTTGTGGCAGTTCTTAGCAGAGTGATAGGGCTTGTCGCAGATCTGACAGACAGTGCGAGGTGGATCACTTCCGGCGGCTGCCCCTTCTGACGGCTGAGCAGAGACAGTAGAGTCACGGCGGTGAGCAACGAGCGCCGAGGGAGCCACGGAAGCACACGAATCTAGAATTCGTTGTTCCTCTTGGAGAAGAAGGCCGAGGAGTTCATTGAAGGTGACTGAATCACGCATGCTGATCGCCGTCTTGAAAGCGGCGTACTCAGCACCCAGGCCGAAGAGGACGTATGATACAAAGTCATCATCAGAGACGGCTGAGAGGCATTCCGCCAGTGAATCGGAGATGCCCCGTTTCTTCTCGACATACTCCATGATGGACATGGAGCCTTTGGGGAGAGACTGCAGCTGCTGTTTGAGGTGATTCTGGCGTGCTCGCGTCTGAGATTGAAACATCTGGGAAAGCATGGTCCAGACATCAGCGGCAGAGGTGGCACGAGCAACATGTCCAAGTATCGGAATGGTGAGAGTGGTACGCAGTCAAAGGAGAACGAAATTGTCATTTCGTTTCCAAGGTTTGTATGCCGGATTAGGGGTCGGCGTGGTTGACTCCGAGTCTCCAGTCGGTGCAATAGTTTTGGCCGGAGTCTGGTCGGAGAGAAGGTGATTATCAAGCTCGAAGGCTTCAAGAGCCGAGCGCACAGTACCTTTCCACAGAGAGTAATTAATGTAGTCTAGGCGAATGGAAAGAGTGGGAAGCTGGAGGGTGGTGGTGGTTCCGCCAGCAGCCATGAGGAGATTCTGCGCTGAAACTGAAGACGCAGATGATATCGATGAAGCGGAAGACGTAGATGAGGCCATCGGTAAGGACCGCGTGTTAAGCTGATACCATATAAATATTGCAGAGAAAAGATTACTGCAAAGGTTGATTTTTCATTAACTCAAGACTCCTATTTATATACAAGGATGTCCTAATAGTAATATAAAAGAAATTCCCATAATACAGGGAAAACAAATATTCTATGAATAGAACAAAATATACTACAACTCATATATAATTTATAATAACCAATAATGATCAATATAAATATTCTCTAAGAATGAGGATGAGGATGAGGACAGTGATGATGATGAGGGCAAGGATGAGGATGACAAGAGTGATGAAGGCATTGGAGATGAACTGGGATCAAAGCTCGAGAAGCTTAATATCAACCAAGAGGAGGAATAATCTAAGGCTGTCTTTCGACTAGCAATTTCCCAGTGTATTGAATTTTGCTTGAATGATTTTTACTGTTATTACGACATTGTGCTTTATTTAGCTAATGAGTACCGTTACTATACTTGTCTATTCTTTTTGGAGTTCTTTTAAAATTTAAAACTACTTAAAGTGGGGTAAAATGTATTGGGCTCACCAAATCAAATAAAACCATACTAGTATAATATCCCGTGCCGATGCACGGGAATTCAATTCAAAACTTTTATAATTTAGTAAAAAATAATATAATGTAAATTAAGTAATTTTGACCACAAATTATTATGTGAAAGTTGAGTAAATTATGTAATAACCTTTTGGTTTATAAATAATTCGCCGCTAAAGTATTGTTACATTTTCAAGAATTTAAGAAATAAAAAATACATAACTTTATTACCCTAACTTCTTAAGCACTTCCTTACAAATTACAGTAACGGTACTATGGATCGGTTTATCATTCTTGTCACAAATCAAAATTTTCAACCTCTTTCTACTTTTAACTCAAGAGACGGCAATGTATAGTTGTTCATGAGTGAAAATGGGTTTTGGGATGCAGTGCTTTTCATTGATAGTTGTCTGACTGCTCAAAATAGTTATAAATCAGAATCAATCATATAATCACATATATGCGGTGGAAAAGACAGACCTTGGTAGCTTGTTCAAAAAGAAATATGGATTCAAAGTTGGCATATGTTTAAAGGGGATGATTGTGAATTTGTGATGGTGGTTGTTTGCTTTTAGATGAAAGTATATAAAATAGTTTCATACACGATTCATAATTTCATAGATTCTCGTGCCGATGCACGGGTATTTATTTAAACATAAATTAGTTGGAATTTTACAATGTAACGTAAAAGATTAGTAAACATAAATGTCATGTACGAATTAATCTAAATATCATGAATATATATATATATATATATATATATATATATATATATATATAAAAGTGATGAAAATATATGTAAATAATATTGAATAAATGGAGGGTTTTCTCGCCATAATGGTTTTCGATTCAACTGAATTTAATTTTGTTTATGTTAATCCATTTTAATTTAATCAGACTATTACCATTTTCAATACAACAGATTTTACTCTAGTTTGGAATTTAACGTTTGGAAAATTGAATAAATTGATAAACGTTAGGAAGGGTGTTTGAATCTGAAAGATAACATTTTAAAAAGTTGAAAAATATATGAATAGAAGCTATATAACGTTTTAAAATATGATGAAGAGAAGGTTATGTATCATTTGGAAATTGATTAAGTTGATTAAGAAGGGTGTTTAAATTGGAAGATAACGGTTTGAAAGTTTAATAAATAGATGAAGAGAAGTTATATAACATTCAGAAATTTGATGAAGAGAAGGTTATGTAACGTTTGAAAATTGAATAAATTGATGAACGTTAGGAAGGGTGTTTAAATCTGGAAAATAATGATTTGAATAATAAATAAATTGATGAAGAGAAGTTATATAACGTTTGGAAAGAGGAGAAGGCTATGTAACTATATTTGTAACCTCTATTTTCTAATTAATGAAACTATGTTTGTAACGTTTAGATGATGTTTTAACCTCTATTTTTTTAATAATAAAACTATGTTTGTTGTCAGGAAAAAGAAGGTTATGTAACGTTTGAGAATTGAATAAATTAATGAAAGTAAGGCAATGTGTTTAAATTTAAAAAGTAACATTTGAAAATTTTAATTAATTGATGAAGAAAAGGTTACATAAATTTTGGATATAATTAAATTAAATTAATCAAAAAATAAATGAATTGAAATGAGGAAGATGGATGTGTCAATTTTTGGTGAATTGGGAAATAATTTATTAAAAAAATACTGTCTATCTATATCAATCATATCACAAATAAAGAGAACATGTACAAAGTTTTAAAATTTCATATAGAGCAAAGGTTAAATTGCAATTTATGTTCTTGCGGATGGCTAACTTTTTCACCGCCCCACCTAGTAGTGGTGCAAAACCCAAAGGTTTAGGCTTGACTGCTCCAAGAGTTGGACTCGACAACTCTGAATTTGAGGAGCATACCAGCTCCACCAACATGCTTTTTCTTCACATTAATCCTTCTTGAAAATCAAACCAAAACACACGCAAAAACATTAAAAAAATCGAAGCAGATCCATCGAATTGTTCTTTTAAAAATGATCAGAATACATATAAACTGCAGTAACATATCAAAATGTTAAATTTCAGGAATACAAAAGTCCAAGTTCATTTCTTCAGCACATAAATATGAAACTTTGCTTCTTCTGATCAAAATAAACATGAAAATTGTAAAATCGTCAGCTTTTACCTAACAAAATTAAAAATGCTGAAGCATGAACACAATACGATATAAAACGTGTGACCCTATGATTGATAAGTAGAGGAACAGATTGATCAGTGATTACCTCGAGCCTATGATTGGTGAATATCAGTATGATTATCATCACCTCCCTCGCCGACAGCTGCGGAATCCTTATCATGCTCTCTTAGCATACTTCTCATGATCCGAAAGCGTGACATTGAAATTAAATACCTCATTCCTCTCATTGAATACCAGCCCCATTAAAATACAACAGAAATGCCTATTGAATTACATCTTTCTAGTGATGTGAATGTTCTTGACTTTTGTTGGCTTGGGAGCTGTATCCTTAGGAACAACCACGGTCAAAACGTCGTTCTCCACGCTAGCCTTGATGTTATCCACCTTCACGTTCTCCGGCAGCTCAATTTGTTTGTAAAATCCAGCCTTCGCCGCCGCTCGTCAACCTCTCTCCGCCACGTGCCAAACGACGCCGTCTTTCTCATCCTTGCCATACCCTTGTCACAACAGAAATAGATAAGTAATTAAAATTAAACCTCCAATTCAAGAACAAATAAATAATGTTTAAATTATGTATACCTGGAACGTTGATTTTGAAAACATGGGCATTTGGGGATTCAAGCCAATCGAGATGGCCGGCCGATGATAAGCCAATTGGGATTAAAGCATGTTTCCCAGACATTTCCTCGATCTTTAGCACAAAATTTCTCAAATAAAACGGAAATTGAATCAATTCGAATTGGAGGAGAAGAAGATTAGCAGGAAAAGCATTAATCTTGTTCAATATGAAACAGTAGAAATTTTGATTAGGGTGAATTGGGAAGAGGAAGATGAAGAATAAATATTTACAGGTGATAATAAAAACGGTTATGGTAATTAGTATGATTAATTTCAATTAACTAAGTAGAAGAGAAAATAAATTAGGAAAAATCTTAATTTTAGAAAGAATTGCCACGTGTCAATTTGTAGATGATTGTAAAAATAATTCAAAATTCTAAGAAAATTCTAATCCATCCTCTTTTAAAGTATAATATAGATAAGTATGAGTAAAAAACAACATTGCTTTCTACAAGAATATGGTATAGAGGAGAAGAAATCTTTATCTACACCTATGTCATTTTTGCAAGCATGTCAGGCATCGCTTCGCGAAGACCATTCTGCCGACAAAAAGACTCAATACTCACAAGTATTTTAGGGATTGGTATGCGAAGTTTAGCTCTGCCGACGAGTATGACGTTTCGATAAAGACTTAATGTGACTGAGATCTGAGAGATATTCTCCATTTTAGCTTTGTATCCTTCAGACTTTCATGTTCAGTGATTCCTTCATGCCCAAGCTAGCTCCTGCTGTCAATGATGCACTCCAGTTTGTAATTTGACGTGCTTATTGGTGTTTCAGTGCTTTGTACTGCTGCATGGTCTTGCGCCTGAAATTTGAAGAAAATTGGCTGTATCTATACTCTTAGGTAAGGTACACTTTTACTATCCAGTATAACCAGTCCATTTACCTTGCTAGGTAAATTACTCTGTGTGAAAGTGTACACACAAATTCTTGGAGTTTTGGAATCTCCTTGGTGTTATTTATTTCTATCTGATATGATAATAATTTGGTCTCTTAGGGTTTTACCACACTATCTCCAAGAAAACCGATATTGATCTTGTATTTTAAGTAAGAGACAGGGCACTACTGCACGCCATCACATTTCCCGGCGGTTTCTCCCCCCTATGCCGGCGGTTTTGACCGCCGTCGGTGACTGCGCCGTGGGTGGGGGGTGTGCGAAAAACGGCGTTCTTAACCGCCGTTAATAAGGAACACAGATAACGGCGGTTCAGACCGCCGTATCTGTGTTTTTTTTATAAACGTCACGTAGCTGTTCCGGTATCGGAACACATATAACGATGAGGTGTTGATGAGTTCGTTCCGGTTGTGAAAGCCATCTTGGTTACGCAACCGGAAGCTGGACCAAATGAGTTTTTTTGTACATACTTCCGATAACGGAACAAACAAATTTTGATAACGAAATGGAATTTTGATTTCCCCAAATCTGGTGCTAAAATTAATAAAAAATAAAATAAAAAATAATAAAATTCAGAATTTATAAATTTATATTAAAGATCCAAATTTTCATTACAACATTATTACACTAATTCACATATCATTCTACAACTAATTCATAAACCATTCTACACTAATTCTGATCCAGCTAGCATGCTACACCAACTCATAAACATTCTACACTAATTCTAATCCAATTATGCTTGTACTTGAATACTTGAATAAGAACGTAACCATGCTTGAACTTGAGGCTGCTGGACTTTTATATGTCATTCACCTAGGTTTAAAGAAGAAAGCAGGAAATAAGAGGGTACTCGAGCAATTGTGTTGCTAATTCTCAATTCATTCTATGCATTCTTACAGTGTTGTTTCAAGAGTACAAAAGAAACAACCGCAATGAACAAAAATGAATCAGATGCAGCAATAATTACCAGCGTTGAAACAGCATTTGGGTATCGATCTAACAAGCAGTCCAGAAGTTCAAAGCTAAACTGCAATCAGATTTAAATGGCAATTGTTATATCAATTGTTGTATTTTGTCATGTGATATGTGCACATGCCAAATAAATTTCATTAGCAGGAATTTTACCTTGCGATCATGTTGTGCCAAGGACTGCACTTGCACGGACTGCGTAAATGCCTTAGCCAAAGGTTTTGCATCATCATCCTTAACTACACTACCAATTTTTCTCCTAATCAGTGCCAAGCACCCGAGAAGGGCACCCCGCAATGCCCTCCAGTCATCCTGTTATTATCGTAAGATCAATTATATTCTAATATACCAGTAATTTTACATGCACAAAAGCTCAGGCAACTGAGAAAAGAGTTAGTAAAATAGTAAACGTTGACATAAAAGAGAACAGAAAAAATCACAAATTCTAAATTTTTCTTGATCTAATCATTGGTTTGATCAGTCTAAACATGAACATTGGTAAAAAAAATCCTTACCAGTCTATCCGTGAAGAATCTTATCAAGGTATGTACTTGGAATCACTTAAACCTCTCATTCTTTGACTTAGCTACCAATTCCGCGAGTAAAATAATACCTGGCACACAGTCGAAGATAAGAAAACACGAACAAAACAAAACGCAAGACGCAAAATAGCAAAAAGATATACTACAAACAAAAGTACCTCTCGAGCGAATGCCATCATCCGGGGTAGTCAAATACAAGTTCATCTCTTTAGTCTATAATAAGATATTAGAGATTAATCACCAACCAATTCAAATAGAACTGAAATTTTATCTCAAAGTCACCACATTTACTTACTACCAATGCTTGCAGCGTCATATTGCCGCTCTTCAACAGCACAAAAAGTGCTTCCACACGATTTTTGAGTTGTGGACGGGGACGGGGACGGAGGAGCGGAGGGGCAGGGCAGATTCGGTGCCAGGGCGGCGAAGGGGCTTGGCGAATTCGGTGATAGGGGGGCGGATTTGCTGACGGAGAGGCGGCAACGACGTCCATACGGACCCCGTTGTTACCACGTTGACCGAATTGAATAAGTTCTCCTCCGGTGTACGGAGCATCGAACCAAGGTGTCTTTCCTCCGACGGGAACTGAGCTTGAGCCGATCTCCGATGGAAAACAGTACAACAGAACAAAAGTCATAACATTTAGGTTTTGGTGGAAAAATAGGGCATCTTCGATAATCAATCTACGAGTTTTCTATTGAAATTAAATGAAATCGAGATCAGATTCTTACCGGAGCCGGGGAAGCAGAACCTACAAGATCCCGCGGGTGAAATCGTCGGTTGGAGGAGCTTCTATTGCCACCGACTTGGCGGCAAGCTTCCATGACCACAACATCGGAATCTCGCGCGACTTTCTGGGCAGCACGAGACCCATCCTCTACCACCGACGCAGCCTTTATTTTCGACGTTGTCGTCGGACTTTCTGGGTTGATTGGGATTTTGGGAGCAGATCTCGGTTTAGGGAGTTGGCCAGACGATAATGGCCATGTCAAGTTCAGCTGAAGTGAAATTCACTTAACTGAAGTCTGCTGAAGTTCGCTGAAGTCTGCTGAAGTCTGCTGAAGTTCGCTGAAGTCTGCTGAAGTCCGCTGAAGTTCGCTGAAGTCTGCTGAAATTTGCTGTAAGTCTGCTGAAATTAACTACAAAATGTTATAATAATAATAATAATGATTATTATTATTATTAATTTGAGTTCAAACATTCAACTTCAAATTTGATCAAATAATAATTTTAAAGTAATTATTTTATTTGTACAATGGTTTTTCAAAAATTACACATATCATACAAATCAAAAAATGAAATACTTTGTTTCGCAGTAATTATTTGATCAAATAATAAATATTTCGCAATAATTATTTTGTTTGTTAATGGACATATTCGTAATCAGGGCCTGTTTAATACGCCTGAACTGAACTGAACTGAATCGAATAAATATTGCATTAAATCAAATGGAAATCTCTATCTAATGGTAGAGAAACAGAAATTCAAGAACAGAAAATAGAACTGAATTGAACTACACTTAACTGAATTGAACCTACATTTAACTGAAATGAACTAAATGAACTTCATTTAACAAAAATGAACTGAATTTTCAATATAAACTTAAAATCGTCAAATTATATTTTCGGGGAACTGAATTGAAATAAATTATAATTTCTCTGAATTGGATTGAACTGGACTGAATCATTAACAAATATTTTGTTTTAATTTTAATTAAAGTATAATGCACTCAACTGAACTGAAACTAATGAACTGAATTGAACTACACTTAACTGAATTGAACTACATTTAACTGAAATGAACTAAATGAACTTCATTTAACAAAAATGAACTGAATTTTCAATATAAACTTAAAATCGTCAAATTATATTTTCGGGGAACTGAATTGAAATAAATTATAATTTCTCTGAATTGGATTGAACTGGACTGAATCATTAACAAATATTTTGTTTTAATTTTAATTAAAGTATAATGCACTAAACTGAACTGAAACTAATGAACTGAACTGAACTACAGTTAACTGAATTGAACTACATTAAACTGAAATGAACTAAATGAACTTCATTTAACAAAAATGAACTGAATTTTCAATATAAACTTAAAATCGTCAAATTATATTTTCGGGGAACTTGAATTGAAATAAATTGTAATTTCTCTGAATTGGATTGAACTGGACTGAATTATTGACATATATTTTGTTTTAATTTTAATTAAAGTATAATGCACTGAACTAAACTGAAACTATTGAACTGAATTGAACATAACTAAAATAAATTGAACTGAAAAATAATGAACTGAACTGAAAATATTCAGATAAGTTGTACTAAACAAGCCCTTATTGTTGAATTTGTTAATTTTGAGTATAAATTAGAACTATTAAAAATAACTTTATTTGATAAATTAAAATAAAATCCATTGAAGAAACATTTGTTCACAATTAACTTCATTTCATAAATCAAAACAACAGTATTTCATTGACATTTTTGAATTGTAGGAAATTTTATTTTAAAACAATTTAGTGAAAATAGGAAATTTTTTTAATTTAGCTGAAATTCGCTGAAGCCAACTAAAGTCTGTTGAAGTCCGCTGAAGTCCGCTGAAGTCTACTGAAGTCCGCTGAACTCTGCTGAACTCCGCTGAAGTCTGCCTAACTTAACTGAAATATGCAGAATTTAAGCTGAACTTGACAGGGCCAATATTTCAGAATAGGATTTCTTTTTCTTTTATAACCACACATATAAGCGGTTGAGATCAAATTAAAAATTCTGTTTAACGGTTCAGATTCAAATGAAATCAAATTAATTTTAAATTAGTAATTCAATTTCAGCAGGTTTTTAATGTTGTTTTGTGGTAACATGCAAATTTTAATAATTTCATATCAACTTAACTGAATTTAATGAGGGATACTTTTTAAAATTCAATTTAAACATAAATTATTAGTTTTCAATATTAATATTAATTGATATTTTAAAAATTTAGTGTTTCCAAATATTATATTGGTTGGAATATATAAGGAGTGAGAGCTAGATAAGGCCAAATTTATTAAATTGATCTAATCTTCCATATAAAACTCCAATTACGTTGGAATATATATGGAGTGATTATCTATTATTATTGTCTTTTATTAGAAAATAATTAATTTAGAGCTCATATAAAGTTAAGTTGATTTATATGAAAAATATTGGGATATCAATAAATAATAAAATATTTATTAACGTAATTGAACTTTTATATTTAATTAGGATCCTATATAAGGTGAGGTTGATTTATATGGAAATTATTGGAAGTTTATTATGTGTTGATATCCCAATATTTTCCATATAAATCAACCTCAACTTATATAGCCTCCAAATTAATTATCTATAATAAAGACAATAATAATAGACAATCATTTTTTATATATATTCCAAGCTAATTGGAATTTTATATTTTTTTTCTAGTATTATGTTTATATTTACGCCACCACTCGATAACAAGTGGCACAACAGTTGGCTTTTGATTCCAATTTAGTTTTTAGTGTTCTTTAATAAATTTTACCTTAGTTAGTTGAACTCAACTTAGCTAGTGTACAAAAAGAGTAAATTAAAATTTACTTATTGATTTAAATTAGTTATTACTATTCATCGAAATACAATTCAATGAAGTTTAATCTCCAAAGTATATATAATTAAATACCAAGTTATAGTTTCCAAGGTACATGTGTAATTAAGTATGAAGTTACAGTCTTAGTAGTATTTTTTCACTACACGTCCTTCCACTGAAATAATACTAAAGTAAATTTACATGAAAAGTGTATTATACATAATAACATGATCATCAAAAAACCCAGGTTTAAAAGTCAGAATTTGATGTTTTATAACTTTTTTTTACCGAACTGAACATTCATATCAATGCAATTTCAAAACTTTATATCAGAACGTCTTAGAAACACAAATACTTAAATTTCATTTAGTAATAGTAATAAGTTTATCACAATTATGGTGGAAATATTACTCCAAAGTATATACACTCAAGTAACAAGTTATGTAGTCTTAGTAGCGTTTCTCAGATTCTTGATACTGAAGTTCTCACTACAAGTACCAGCTAATACCAAAGTAAGTTTACATGAAAGGTGTATTATACATAATAAATTTAACATAAGTATCAAAATCCCGGTTTAAAAGTCAGAATTTGATATTTAATGACATTTTTCAAGTTTTTACTGAACTAAGTGCGACGGGTTTGAGAATTCGTAAACCTAATAGGTAGACAAACTATCAACAAACCACTTTCTTAATATGAACCGGTTATGTCCGTCCCGCGGCATTCATTTAATTATAAATTCACTTAATTTTATAACTCTAACCTTTTCAGTTTAAGAAATCGTTCATGCAATAGTTTCTTTTTCATATATCATAAAACACACTCGTATTCGTAATAGATTGGTTTTAGAGTTCTTAATGTCAACCGATTATCCTTCTAGAATCTGAAACAATTACATGACAATCTATTAGCTGTTTTAGAATGCGAAAATAATCAATTTTTTGGCGCTTTCATATTTCCGCCGTGTTTCGTATTCAAACCGCCGTGTTTCGTATTCAAACCGCCATTCTATTGGATTTACGATGTCGAAAATCGAATATATCGCTGTACTATTGGATTTACGATGTCGTAAATCCAATAGATTGATGTTTTGCTCATTTTTGGACGTTTCCGCCATTAATTGGTGCCGACAATTAAACGTCTTCTACTAGTGGTAAATCCACATGAAAGGTGTATTATGCATAATAAATTCAGCATAAGTATCAAAAATTCATGTTTAAAAGTCAGAATTTGATGTTTTATGACATTTTTCAAATTTTTACTGAAATAAGCGTTTATATCAATGCTATTTCATGGAATTTATGTTAAAATGTATCAGTAACACTCAAATAAGCTTAACTTCATTTATAAATGGAAATAAATTGATCACAATGGTGGAGGAAATATGTCTCCAAAGTATGTGTACTTAAGTAACAAGTTTTAGTCTTATTAATGTTTCTCAGGTTCATGCTACTAAATTCTCAGAGCACTACAAGTACCTTTAATATTGTTAATAGCAAAGTAAATTTTCAAGAAAAGTATATTATATACAATAAAATTAACATAATCATAAAAAAATTTAGGTTTAAGAGTCAAAATTTGATATTTTAAAATTTAAAATAAGTTTCTATTATATATTCAGTCATGTTCCTTAACCGGAAGGTCATCATGTCGGTGTTCCTTTACATATATATTAACATTCTCATGAAACTGGTGGGACTTGGTGACTAAGGCTAATGAATTTCCAGACTTCCGTCATCGGAACACATAATATTAACGGCGTTCATGGCTAACCGCCGTTTCGTATGCGCCGTTTCCTATTATCCGCCGTTAACGAAGCGGCGTTTATGTGGCAAACGCCGCTAATCATTTTCCCGCACCACTCCACCATGGTTCCGATATCGGAACCTCATAAATAAACGACGTTCTTGGGGAACCGCCGTTAAAGGCCCACAGTCCACTAGTGGCTGTTAAAAAAATCGGTAAAACGTGAACTGACCATAACCAAACCGTTATAATAATCGGTCATTGGTTAATAGGTTTTAGTCGGTTAAATGATTTGTTTTTTAGATTTTAAAATTTTTATAACGGGTTAACCGTTTATATAGTATATTAATTAAATAATAATTTACATTCTAACAATATTTTACAAATCGATATTTTTCATGAATTTGTAAAGTTCAAATTAGTTATTGGTATATTTATTTTGAGAAAAAACTAATTACAAGCTAGTAACTAAAAGCTTGAAACTACTTACGGATTGAACTATCAAAAGAATATGTTGATAAAGACGTGATTTTTTAAAAACTTATCTTGATTTTTTTGAAGTTTCGTTCGTACATTTAATATATGATTTTAATATGATGTGTAAAATTTTATTACTTGTTTTACATGAATCCAATTATTTTCATTCATGTACACGAATTCTTATATTATTATTATTATTTTGTGGATTTTTTTCATTTTAATGTTCAAATAATTAAACCAATTAAAACCGTATAACCATTAACATTTACCAAACCCGGCCGGTATAAACAGAACCGTATTAATGTTATTATAATATGTTTGTTAATTGGTTTCTTCTTAATATTAAAAACTGATAGAAATCGAATCGTGTAACCGTTAACCGGTAAACCGGCCGGTTGAATACTTCTAGCAAGAGCCAAACTCTTAGTCCATCTCCAATAGTTTTCTCCTCTCCAATGGTTCAAATCTAAATCTTTCCCTTCGTATCCTTGAAAAAACTTATTTTTATCTTTTTATTCCTTTATTATTTTGTCAAATTATATCAATATAATTATTTATCTTGCACCGTTATTTTATTCATTTATAATATAAAATATAAATACGTAATTATTCGTAGTAATAAAACACTTTAAATTACACATAATAGTGTAACATAAATTTTGAAAAAACTAAAAATACCACTAGTAAATGACACACAAATTTAACATAAATTTTATTACAACATATATACAACATTCAAACAAAATATAAATCACGACAAGCAGGTAATCCCCTACAAATATTAGAGTGACATGTTTCCCTTTATTGCCCACAAATATCAGAGTGGCATGTTTCCCTTTTATTATACACAAATTTAAAAAAAGAAAAGAAAAAAGAAGTAAACATAAAGTAGGTAACAATAATATAACACAACTAAACTTAAATAGATAAGAAAGGAAAAGAACATTAAACATTTGAAAAAAGAAACGAAAAGGAATGATAAAAACTCAAAATGCAGAGCAGAAAAAAAAAAGGAAAATGAAAATACATACGAGAAATTCTCCTGAAAGTCCAACTTTCCTGACTTTCCATAAGAGTCTTTATACGTTTTAACTTATATAATGTACTTTTTAATTTGAATTGTAAAATTTGTTATTTGAATTTTATTAATGTTTTAATGTAAATTCATGAATTTTTGCATTAAAACATGTTTTACTATATGTTCACTTTAATACTATCAATGTTTTAACACAAAATAATATCACTTGACCTTAAATATATAGTGATAGTTCCATAACACTTAGGAAAGTCGGACTTTGTAGAGAATTTGCAAATACAAAATAGGTTTGAGGGATGAATAATCTAATGCATATTTAGAGTTGACTGTTCTCTTTGGAAAATTTGTACGCAACTTTAGGGTATCATTGGAGCCAAAACAATGCTGAAACAGAATGATGGCGAGACCGTTAGAGAAACTCTTACGAAAATAAAAATAAAATTTTTAGTCTCTTAGCATACTTGAAAAATTGAACGATTGCACACAAGTTTATATCTAGAGTACACTTTTTTGCCACACATAATTTAATTTTTATCCATCCAACCATACTATGGAGATGCTAGAGTTGGCGTGATTATTTTCTGTCAAATCGAACCTTTCTGAGAACAGTATCAAAGTGTTTCTTGAATGAACATTTGGATGTTGTGATTTCGAGAGTTATACATGTGATATTTTAAAGAAAAGTTACTTTTAAAGATACTAAAATAGTAACGAATTACTTTAAATAAAATTAAATAAATATCATACTTGTGCAAAAACTGTAGAAAAAGAAGAAAATGCAGAACAACATATAGAGGATTTTGATGAAAAATTAAGATTCAATGAGAATGGCAAGAGTGCAACTTTAGCCCCAAAATATCTTAATACTTTACTAAATTTTATATTTCACGTGCTCCGTACAAACATAGTGATTTCTTATCGTTCTTATAGTTTTTTTCACAAAGTTGTTCGATAATTTTCTATAGTAGAAAACTCTCTCTACTCCACAACACCAGATATAACATGGAGAGGGGGTAGAGATGATCATCGGTCGGGTCTGGGCAGGGTCCATCTAGATCCATACCCGATCCATGAAAATATAGTCGGGACCCAGTCCCGATCCATATTTGATGGGTAAAAAAAACTGATCGCCAAACCCATACCCGATGGGTCTACTGGGTCCCAAGGTGTTAAATGTGTCCTTAACAAATTTAACCTTTTCGCTAATAAATGTAATAGTTAGTTGAAATTTCGAGATGAAAGTTGAACGTTTCATTACCGACAGTTTCCGTTTAAACTTTTAAAATAGTCTAAGGAAATACATATTTTATTTTCAATCCATAATGCATCTCCAAGAAAAGCATAATTTTTATTTGGAAAAAATTTCAAACATTATTCATACGCCACATATATATAATATTAATATTATTGGCATGGGCCTAGGTTGACCCATGGGTCGGGTCTGAGTCTTAATTTATGAGATCCATACCTATATCCATATAATTACTGAAGACCCATACCCGACCCATACCCATTGGGTCTAAAAAAATTGAACCCAAATCCGACCCAATGGGTCTATACCCGCTGGATTTGGATCGGGTCCCCGACCCATGATCATCCCTCCGAGGGGGTCACCGTCGGTGATTTACTGATTCCTTCCGCCCCTTCTCAACTCTAACGCCATGTTTATAGTCAACGTTGACCATCTACAATCGGTGAAACTCTCTGACCTGGAATCATCAATTGGCGAGAGACTCCGGACAACAGATACTGTCATCGGGCTTTGAGGAGTAGCTACTCGCAAGTCTGCTACTTCACATGCTATTTTCTTCATCGGCAGAGGCTACCAAGGGATCCCGCCCCACCAATCATTTCCGACAAAACCAGGTGATGCCGTTGGACTTGCTTAGTCACCACTTAATATGCCAAACTAGATATGCAGCGTTTTCATTTTCCGATTGGAACAATTAGACGTAAGTGATTAGCAAACCGAAAAATCTAAAGCTGGATGGTAAGAGTTTCATTAAATGCGCGGGGAACATACAGATACGCTTCCCCATGCACAGCCTCCGGTGACACGCGCCGCCCACGCACGGCTTTCAGTTCCTCCGCATCCAACTCTGGCAGTCCAGTGATGTTCTCGCTATTTGACTTATCCTTGGTTTCTTTTTATTTTTTATTTTCATTAAGTTTAGTAGGTTTTCAGTTTCTAATAAATAGAAATTGTGTTGTGGATTGAGTTTTTTGATGGAGTGATTGGTCTGTTGTCTGCCAATATACTTTTCCAGCCGGTTCTTTTGTTTGGAAATACTATACTGTCTTCTAATCTGATTCGATTGATAGATAGGAGAAATCCAAGTCAAGGAAAATACTGACTCTCCCTATGGCGACCATGTCTGAAATAGATCTGTAGTCTATACAGGTAGATGTGTCTTTTGACATCTCTGCTTGATGCGGAGTGCAGCTCACCTGCGTCCTGATTATGTGTGAATGAGATAGAAAGTCTCATACTGTCATAGGGAGTCATACCACGAGGAATAAGACAAGTCCTACTAGTAGGTTGTTACCGACATGAGAAAACAACGTATAATGAGACAGTCTCTTACCGGCACAGAGAGGACTGTAGTATATAGCGAGAACTGATACTTTCTAGGAAGTGATCAAATTGTTGGGGGGCCAGTCCTGTACTGTAGCCATTATTTAGTCAACAAGTCAGACTAGGATTTCTCGAAAGTGCTGCTGGTTACAACCATGATATTTTACCCCTTTTCTCTAGTCTTATAATTGACAGGCTACTACCGGCCATCTGATCATGGTGTTACCACCATCGATGTAGAGAAATCTTAAATTGTTTACATTTTAAAAAAATTCTTTGTAATCATATTCATATAGGATGTGGAGGAGCCTCATAGATAGACATATCCTTAGAATCTCCTCCTTGTCCCAAAAAATGCCTCCACTATTGGAGAACATTGTACTCGTATTTATTCATTGTGTGTGATGGACCCATATATTTCACTCCACCATTGTGTGGTTTAAATTAAGATTTTTTTGTGATTTCAAGCTAAAATAACTAACTAACATATAACATTAATAAACATGCACCACAACATCAATTCTGGTGAAATAGATATATTGCAAATTTCATTCAAATGTCAAAAAGAATATTTATAAAACATTAATCTATCTTGGTGCAAATGGTAATTCTAACTAACAAGAAAGAGAAAGAAAAATTAAACAATCATATTAAACTAAAGAAATTTGGTCTTATCAATGATATTCTAGAGACAAGCAATTCAAACTTGGTAAGAAGGGATAATTTTGGAGAGTTTTATGATGCCACAATCATAGTTCCTTCATCGGGTTGTACTATGGTGGTTATAGATGCAAATTTTCAAGCAATTAAGCAATTGGTGGGGGCATGGGTATTTCAAAGCCCTTAAGTAATGATAAGGTAGTTTTTATGTGATTTGTCTTGCATCTTCTCCTTTTCAAGCGGAAGTTCTAGCAATTTTGCATTTCTTGGAGTTTTTCCTACAACAAGGTGTGGAAAAAGTTCAACTTTTCACGGACTCAGCGAAGGCGGTGGCGATGCTTACAAGCATATTTTCTCCTGAATTAGTTGTATGTAGTGAGTCACAAGGCAACAGTTGTCTTATGACTAAATTTAGTTTATTTCTTTTGTAAAAAGATCGACGGAGGTTGTGTCTGAAGCACATAATCTGGCCAAATTTGTTCTTTCATCCATGTACTAATAAAATTTAAAGCCTAATCTGATAAAAAAAGAAGTTTGGTCAAGAGCTTACTTGCAAGTCTTTTTATTGTGATCTAAACTCTTGCATTAGCTACACTGTCATCGAGGTTTCATTTTTGGTTGTTGTCGGTAGACGCTTAGTTGATGGCATTAAATTATCTTAAGAACTCATGCAAAATGATTCCAAACACCTCATAACTAAATTGTTCAAGAAACCAACGAACATTCTTCAGAATATCATACACGAATCACGGTTTAATGCGCAATGTATAAATCTAGAAAATCTAGACTGATAAAGTCAATAATCACGAGGAACCAAATTGCCAAGGAACAAGAACGGTAGGACATAGAATACCAACGATGCACTCTAAATTATCAGCACCGTACATATTACAAAAATAGGTGACTCAAATTACGAAAAGTATAAGACCTTATAAACTCGTGTTACCTAAAACTATAATAAAAAGAAAGAAAAGATAAAATATACAGTCTTCAATACTTCAAAAGTTAATCGGAGACACAAGAAAGGGATTTAACCTACGAGATTGCTAGATACTACATGCTCCCATCTTTAGTATAGACAATATGTCATTTAGAACAGGTCGCACCGCACCTGACTCCCTCCTTTGAAATTGACACAGAATTCCGGTACAACTTCCAACGTAATTATTATGTTTGCTTCTTCTCCTCTAAAGCATAAAATCAAACATATGTAGAGCGTGTTAAAATTCTTCTGTTGTGAACTCAAGCGGAGCAAAGAGAATCAGAAGTTTTAGGTCATTAATATGAACAAACGGTAAAATATGCTCGAATAAATTATTTGATTATGATGATCACCATTTTATTCAATCATCGATTACCTTAAATTGTGTCATAGAGAGTTCTAAATAATCCCGACGTACCATATGGATCTGAATGAGTTTATGCCCCTATTCCAGTTTAGTTCGCTTATAATTTTCAGAAGAAACCAAATCATATCGAAATACAAAATGGGAGAAATAGAATCATAATCGAAACCAAATTAACTCAAAAGGGGGCGCAAAAAGGGGTAAAAAGGTAAAACACTGGACGAAGTATGAACTAAAAAATTACCAAAAGATAAAAGAGAGAATAACTACTTAATATTAATTAACATAGGGTAACTTTCCAAGTGTACCTCAGGTCCTCAACCCTATTCATCAGATATTTTATTGAATCGTCGAACATAAATTTGAAATATTATATGAGTGACATCGCGCAATATAGTTTTGTTGTATTTTGTTATTTTATCAAACTTAAAATTATAACTAATATCTACAAATAAATATTAGAAGCTCAGCCGAGTGAACAAAACCGCTAGGTAATGAAACCCATTATGGGTAAGGCCGGGAGATCCAGATGTCCAAACGGGAAAATAACTCCAATTAGATTTAGCACACAAGACCAATGAAATTTCATCATAAAATCAATAGGAGACTAGCAATTGAATCAAAGAGAGTCATGCCGAAACAAGGCTCCAAAGCATATTAGAAGCCCAGACAGGAGAACAAACCCGTTGGGTAGCGAAGCACATTATGGGTAATGTTGGGAGAGTGTGGATATACAAACGGGCAAATAGGCCCAATTCGGTTTAGCACGGAAGCCCATTGATGTTCAATTATAAAACCAATTGCCAATATGTGGAGTGAAGTCACGGCGTTGAAAAATCGTCCATTTGGCGACGACTAGTCGTCCTGGCTCTCTAGAGGTTCCGCCATAACAGCTCGACTAGCCGGAAAGTTGATTTGGCGCGAACGGCGGACGACTAGTCGTCCAGGCGTCCAAAAACCCGCCGAATGGACGCCAAACTCCGCCGAATTCCGCCATGACCATGTAAATCTTATAACCTGACCTAGATAATAAAAACGGGTCGGGTTTTTTATATAAAAAATAAAAAATGTATTTTAATAAAAGAAGAAAGAATTAACTTCCGGATTGGATCAGAATTTAGAACCCAGAAGAACAGAAAATGATTTCTATGTTCTCGGAAGATCTGTGAACTGAATTTGTGATAATTCATGAATATTTGTTATGTAAAATTCATATTTTGGAGTTTATAAGATTAAATATTGTATTTGGATTTTAAGAATTTATATAAAATATATTATAGTTTTAAATATTATATATATATAATACATTTACGCCGTAGAACGCCATGAAAACGCAAAAATAAACGCTATAACGACTAATCGTCCTAACACTTGGTGAGCGCCACGCCGTAAAAGGCGCCGTGACTTCCCACCAAACTTATATACTAAACTTCGATCACACCATTTTAATTGTGAGTAAACTTCTTCCAACACTAACTTTCATCGATATTCAAACTTTTAGTCTAATAGTATTTTCGATAAAATGTATTAATTATAGTAAAACGAAAAATCATAAGTTTCTCAATTTTTTTAAGGATAATACTTACAGTATTTATTGAATTATATTGCTTCTAGAATGGCCAACAATACAATTCCCGATAAGGCAAATTTATAAAAATAAGGATAAAATATACGTTTTCATCAATTATCAAACTCTTTAACCGAAAGATTTATATATCAAACGTTACAATCAGTAAATTGTCTAGTGAATTTTCTATATTTATGCAAAATTGTTTGAAAAATGCTCATAAGAACCAAATGGATGAAAACTAAATTGCATTTCAGTACAAATTTATCATTAATTTAGAATTCTTGGATGACCGTTACTCATTACTAGAATCGCTGTATCTCAATTCAAATACGTACTAGATTCATTATTTTGTAACAATTATTTTTTTTAGAATAATTAATTTTTGAAATATATGTTAAAGATTTATATGAAACAGTTTAATCGGTATATAGATAAAATATAACTTTCATCAGTTATCCAGACTTTATAATTGACATAGTCAAAATTATTGTAAAAATGCTCAAAACAACCACACAAGTTATAACATACACTTGGGTATATACCCATATGCATTCCAAAATACGAATACTTTTATATGAAGAATTATGCATTGTAAAATATTTTGCCTATAATTTTCATAAATAGTATATGTAAATTATTATCAATAGAATGTACATTTTTAATTGTAAATACATATAAAAAATGGTGATACATACATTTGGGGTATAGTATAAAAATTGTTAAGTTCATAATATAAATTTAGAAAAGAGAAATATACTCTCGTAATCCGAATTTTTAGATAAATCTCATTCCGAATTCTTGAAAAATCTTATTATAATCTCTAAAGTGCTAAAAATGTTCCACAATTATTCGGTAGCTGTCATCAACGGTGAATTTGATAATAATAATATTGAAAATAATTAAAATATCATAATAATACTGCCGTTAAATATTTGCAAAGACACTCAAGAGTAAAAATGAGACCGTCTTTGTATTTTAAAAATTACACTAGTACTTTTCAGAAATTCATAGTTATAATAGAACTTATAATAGAACTTACTTATGAATTCAAGCGAAGGTTATGATTTACGAGAACGCAAAGGACTCAAATCTAATTTATTAACCATGAACCTATGGTCAAATTCATTCACTTTAGGTGTATGGGTAATTGACACTCTTAAATTAACCCCAGAATATTCCCAGAATACAGTGAACCAGTTAAAACCAATTTCAAAAATAAAATACAAATAGACTACTCCGTATGGTCGGAGAAGAGGCGCGCAAGTACCAAAAAACATGAGATGGACGGGGAAGTCAATGGTCAAGGAGCCCGGTCAACTTCCCAATTTCCCCACGTTCCCACCGTGCCTATTAATCTGAGTATTTGACCACCTTCTTGGATCAAGTTCATTTCTTTAAAGCTCTTCTCACGCTGTACTCCACCTTCCCCACAGCCCACCACTCATATAAATAGACGAAGTCAGTGGTGAAATTCTCAACTGTATCGCCATTTCAGTTTCCAGCATTTCTTCTCATTTCCACGTTTCAATGGCCGCCGCTCAAGGTTCCCCGTCTCTCTTCTCCCCCTTCAAGATGGGCAAATTCCAGCTCTCCCACAGGTCTGTGTTTTGCTTTTTGTGTGGTTATCTCCGGTAGTGGAGTTTAGTAACCGGTGATGGTTTTCCGGCAGGGTGGTGTTGGCTCCGATGACGAGATGCAGGGCGATCGACAGCATTCCTCAGCCTTGTTTGGGCGAGTACTACTCCCAGCGAGCAACCCCTGGTGGATTTCTCATCTGCGAGGGCACCATGCCTTCCCCTACCTCTGCTGGGTATTTTTTCTGACTAGCTTCTTCATTTTTGGCTCATTTGCTTGGTGGGAGTTTTGTCTTTCTTATGGTTGAGATGCATGTTCAGGTTCCCTCATGTTCCTGGGATTTTTACCAAGGAGCAAGTTGAGGCATGGAAGCCGATTGTGGATGCCGTTCATGCTAAGGGGGCGGTTTTCTTCTGTCAACTCTGGCATGTTGGCCGTGCTTCTCATGAAGGTAATATATATGTTCATTATCTCCACTGACTTTGTGTATTGCCTCTGTCTTCGCCGTTTGTGTTACATTCATCTCATCATTCATTAATGTGGTTTGTAATGGATTTTTGTGATCCAAGTTTGTACCTTTGAAATGTGGGGTATAAAGTTTAGATCTTTTGGTTGTTGTTGAATGTGATGATGGAAATGGTGTGTGGATGGTTGATCTTTTGACTATTTGATTGGAAGCTGTGACTAAAATTTGCATTTTCTTCTGTTTGATTTTTCTGAGCAGTTTATCAGCCTAATGGTGGTGCACCTATATCATCCACTGATAAGCCTATTTCAAAGCGATGGAGGGTACTGCTGCCTGGTGCAAGCCATGGAGAATATCCTGAGCCACACAGATTGACTGTTGATGAGATTGCACAGGTGGTGGAAGATTATGTCGCGTCAGCTTTGAATGCTATTGAGGCAGGTCAGTGTAGTAGTTTATGATCTTTCTGAATAATTTGATCGATAAGTTGTGAAGCTGCAATTTTTATATCAATGGCTGGTTCATTGTATTCTCAATTCTCATAGAAGCATTTGCACCATTATTTATGCATGTTCACAATAATGTACATGTTTTTACTTCAATGTAGATAAGTGCTGACTTTTTATGAATGTACTTCTGATGTATTAGGTTCTTCATAGTAATGTTTCTACAATGCAGATGGGTGCTGACTTTTTTCAAAAGCACTTCTTCTAAGGCTCTTCATATTAATGTTTTTACTTCAATGTAGACCAGTTCCGACTTTACAAAAAAAATGTACATCAGTGCTGAGTAATGGACGTTTCTGTATCAGTTCTTGGATATTTTTGTTTGCCATTTGCTCTTGAGAAAACTTAAGGAACTGGGTTTTCCTTGGTCAGCTGTTATGTTAAGTATGCTTTTGTTTAGTCTTGTGTGGAATTTCAATGCACCCTTTCTTGAGCTTCTGCTTGTTTTCTGTGACAGGTTTTGATGGTATCGAAATCCACGGAGCTCACGGCTACCTCATTGATCAATTCTTGAAAGATGGGATCAATGACAGGGTGGATGAGTACGGTGGACCAGTTGAGAATCGTTGTAGATTCTTAATGCAGTTGGTTGAAGCTGTTGCCTCAGCAATTGGAGCAGACCGTCTTGCTGTTAGAATCTCTCCAGCCATAGACCATATGGATGCCATGGACTCTAATCCACTCAACCTTGGCCTTGGAGTGATAGAGAGGCTCAACAAGTTTCAGGAGAAGATAGGATCCAAGCTGGCATATCTGCACGTGACTCAGCCGAGATTCACAGCCACTGGCCAGACTGAAGCAGGCAGGCATGGGGGCGAAGAGGAGGAGGCTCGTATGATGAAGACTTGGCGCCACGCTTATGAAGGAACCTTCATGTCCAGTGGTGGATATACTAGGGAGCTTGGGATTGAAGCTGTGGCACAAGGTGATGCTGATCTGGTCTCTTATGGTCGCCTTTTCATCTCTAACCCTGACTTGCCTCTGCGACTTGAGACGGATGCTCCTTTGGCCAAGTATAACAGGGCTACGTTCTACACTCATGATCCTGTTGTTGGGTACACTGACTATCCTCCTCTGAGCAGTGAGAACGGATCTTCTTCGCGCTTGTAATTTGCATTGCTAGTATGTGAGGATCGGGACAAGTGATGGAACGAATGAATAAGAATCTCTAGAATTTTATTTAAAAGCATAGTCTAGAAGAATGAGAGTCATGATCTGATCACCACTTAGACTGATATCAGAATTCTGTTTTTCTTCTCTTCATACACAACATCTTTTCAATCTTTCTGCTTATAATCCATCTCCGTGTTTCATATATTTTCTTTCTGAATTGGAGGTCAAAGTTGAGAGGGAAGTGACCGTGGATGACATCTTTTTTGAACATCTTAACTTGGGTTTTGGTTACTAAGAAATTAAATGAGATGTTTCCCGAGTTTATACAAATCATAAAAGAAAAGAAACAACTACAAACAGAAGTCCTCAAATACAATCGACTAAATCATTGAAAAGCTATTCAAAGAAAACAATTCATACGAAAACAACAAATTTGGCGGGTAGGAAAAAATGATTACTAACACATATGTATGACAAATAACAATCAGTCAAGCCCATAAAATAAATTAACCAACAACAAACCACCAAAGTACAGTTAAATGAATGATTATGAAAACATACTCTTCTGAGATTCTTGTATTTGAATAATTTAAAATCTACAAAATTAAAATTGTTTATTTTTTCTAAAATTCTTTTTAAATGAATCAGTTAATCAAACAAAATTATAATTTTTATGTGAACTCTATTATACTATGATTTAATTTGCGAACCAACATTTTATATATATATATATATCACTTATTGACGAACTTTCTTGTGGTTTTATATGTTATGTAATAATGTAAGTTAGTAAGATATTAATTCAAACAATAAATTTATAAAAACAATAGTTCTATATTAAAATATGGCACCTTCACTATGTATATAGTGTACATTCTTATATATAACTAGCTTATACCTCTCTAACAAGTAACAAGTGTATTTATTTTCCACGCTTGTGTTAAAATGGATAAACAGGGGACATATCAGGATGAAACAGTCCAAAATTTTGCTCAGACCCCTCCGGCTTGAGGTTCTCATTAAACAGCGCAAAAACGAACGCTGCAGGACTTCGCCCGGGCCTCTTAGGCGTACCACGGTTACTAACGATATGATTCTTGAAGTTATTATTGTATGTCGCCGCCAGCTGCACCGACGTAAATTTTCCATTCCCGGCCGACGGCCACCCGCTCTCCGCCACGATTAGATCCACATTTCCGTGCCCCATTTTCTCCATTGCCCAGTAGAATTGATCAACCATGGCATCGAACAAATTGTAATAGGCTAACTTCCCGTCAGTGACCACTGGAGCTGTTGCCGTGAACTGTGCATAGTCGAGCCGGATGTTTGCAGGTTCCGATGCGTAGGGGAAGTAAGGGTAGACTGTTGCCTGTAAAAGTTAAATCAGGATTATAGGCAAATTTAAAATAAATGTTCTTAACTAAGCAAGAGAGTACATGATGAAGAACAAATGAGATAGTAACAAAGATACGTCAACATTACCAGTAGAGGTGCACCGGTACTGGATAAAACCTCGAGAACACTCGCCATAGCAGGAGAAGCCTCCGGGGAAAACACTGCCGCCGATGGCGGATAGCTGTTGGTGAGACAGCCACCGCTCACCACTGTGGTGACTTTCGTCTTGGTGGTCAATTCACGGCTGCGAAGGACCTCGTTGAGGTTTTTAATGGCGGCTGAAACAGAGTTGGAGAATTCTCCAGGGACGACCTCATTTCCGACGGCAATGTAGGATAGGTCGAGGCCTTTGAGATGTGGTTCTACATTGGTTGCGAACCATGCCGTTGCTTGCTCTACACCCGAGGCTATATTTGGTATATCTTCGTTTCTAGTGCCTAGAGTGACATGAATCCCGCTGTTCTGGAGCGCTGCCAGGACATCCGGTTTCGGGTCGAAAAGTCTGATGTTTGTCCATCTTTTTTGTTTGAAAAGGTTAACTACGTCATTTGGTGCAGGGAGATTGTTCCCCATCATACCGTAACACACACCTATGTTAGTTTGTTTTGACATGGTAACCCTGGAATTAACCAGGACTACCATAATCAAAACTGAGATGGAAATAATTGAGGATGTCATTTTGCTTTTCGTTGTTAAGACTGAGAGAGGAATCGATGATGTGTTTTCCCTACCTATTTATTGGGTGTTTCAAGTGTGGATATACAATGATATTAATACCAAATGGCGTAGTACTCGGTTTTGATTGTTGTAATTAATGCTTCAAATATTTGATTTTTGTTGTAAGATGACAACAAAATTATAGTTGTGAATTCAAAAGTTAATTACATTAGAGCATGCCGAACAGGTAGGCCCAAGTTCCTAGAAATTATTTATCATTGAATTTAACTGGAAAAAAATGAAATGAATTGAAAAGAATACTGAACTAAACTGAAAAGAATAAAAAAAAATACTGAACTGAAGTGGAAAAAATAAAAAAAATACTGAATTGAACTGAAAAAATATTAAAATACTGAACTGAGCTGAAAAAAATAAAAATACTGAACTGAACTGAAAAATTTAAAATATATTGAACTGAACTGAACTGGTTAACTATCGACATTCTTTTCTAAGAAACACTGCGGAAAGGTCATTTGACAACTTGAAAAATAAATGTCGCATGCTTAAGGCGATGGCTCAAATGAAGGAGGAGTGGCAAATGGCCATAACAATAGCAACGATCACGCTTCTTAACTATATGCGAATGAAAATATTTGGGATACCTGTTGTAGAGCATTACGAAGATATTCAAGGAACGACGGATAAGAAATTGCTCAACCCTTAAAGGAAGGAAGAAATGAGTCAAGTTCGACTGAAATGAGTCAAGTTCGACTGAATATAGCAACAAGAATTTCGTAGTCTATGCCCTCATGATGAAAACACTAAAGTTAACTAAATGTCATTTTTTAAAATTGATTTGATATGGTTTGAAACTGAGTTGAATTAAATGTAAGACAACATAGTAATATTACTTCTGAATTACTTTGATCGAACAAGGTTTTATTGATTTAGACATATTTAAATACTAATAGTACACCTACATTAGGTTGAATAGCATAAATGAACTTTAAAAAAACTGATTTGAATTGCTATGAAATGAATAAAAAGTAAATATATTGAAAAAATAATATGACTAATTTATTTGGATTGCATCAAATCACATTTTGAAATAATTAATTTACTAATTTGATCTGAATTGAATCGAAAAAACAGCAGAGAGTTATAATAAAAAAATATATAAGAAATTTAGTGAATTGAAATATAAAATTACATATTTGAACTGAAAAGATATATAAAAATATGTATCTGAACTGAATTGGAAAAAAATAAAAAATACTGAACTGAATTGAAAAAATAAAAATATATTTAACTGAACTGAAAAAATAAAAAAATACTGAATTGAACAGAAAAAAATAAAAAAAATACTGAACTGAACTGAAAAAAAATAAAAAAATATTGAAAATGAAGTGAAAAAAATAAAAAAATACTGAACCGGACTGAAAAAAATAAAAAAAATACTGAACTGAACTGCTTTATAGAAAAAATCTGGCAAATATGCCCTTACTCTATAATATAGTTTTTAGTTTAATTTACAATTTTACCCATATTATGTCTACCAACAGCTACTTTATTCCAAAATAGAGATATGGTAAAATTGAAATATTGAAAAGACATATTGGATAGACTTGTTTCATACTCTAAAATTTAATAATATTATCATTGATTCTTACTTTTTCTTTCCTTTTTTATCCTATACTTTCTTAATTATTCATATTTTTACATACATAAAAATATTAAAAACATAAATATGCAAATAAAATTAATTGTGTGCTTTTAGGAGTCTCAAATATAATTAAATATAACTAGTATTTATAGCAATAAATTTATGAAATGATAAAATAAAGCAACGGTTGGATGAGTTCAAAATAATTTTGAAGTTTTGATAGAGATAATTTAGAGTAGAAGAAGGACTTGCTCTTATAGCACTCTCTTAAAAATAGAAAAAGAAATCCCAGATTTGACGATAATTTTAAAGGAGATAATAAGAACCTAAAATGCGTATATACAGCAGTAATGAACATTAATAGTAGCAAATCAATCAAGATACGCTATCTTATCTTATGACTTGAGCAAGTTCAACAACTAGGGAATAATATAATATTTAGTCAAATTTATCTTTAGAAAATAGAAAAATGGATATATATGTAGCATCCCAATTAGACTCTCTATTCCTTACGAGGTGTCTAACTGAACGCCTGCCTGATTCGCACCAGAACTCGGTCCAGAGATAGTATTAAAAAAATTTAAAATGACATAATGTTACTAGCTCAGTAATTATACCGGATCAGATAAAATCATTAAAAGAAAGAGTACATGTCCTATTTGCTATTCTTTCTACAGAATTCGTAAATTTTCAAAAAGAGAGGCACATATGCCTTATATGGTTTACAGAAATCATACATCTTGTTTCAACCTAAGGCTTCAACCCTTGATTGGCGTACTGATCCTCCTATGACTGTCATGCAACACATAACGCACACATGAGCTTTTGCCCAATGAGGTCCTAAACACATTATACATACAAACTAACTAAAACTTCCTTCCTATAGCAAAACAAAACGTCACAGAACAGAATAAACATCAACTTTCTAAACTGTTAACTATAAACCATATACCTAACAAAATCAAGCCAAAAACTTCTCAAGAATTGCAATAACAAATCACAGAAAATACGTGAAATTATCATTCTTAGAAATTTAAGAAATCATAACAAGATCCTACCACATGTGAAAGGATAAAACCGAAACAACATAACTGATTCATCACCAGATCTCTGGTTATTATAAAATTCATTCACCACAAAATATTCTAATCAATTACCACACCATGGACTAACAATTTTATATGATCACCACATCAGAATCATTCACAATATCATAATCATTTTCACAGTGTCAGGATCACCACACCAAATATAAACGTAACTCTCCACACCACAGTCTTAAATCGACCACCCACACCCTAGTTTAGATCGACCACCCACACCCTACATATATTATACCAACCACCCACACCATATTTTATAATTACCCACCCACACAGTATTTCAAAATCATCCACCCACACCATATTGTAAAATCAGCCTCCACATCATATATATAAAAATCCAACACCACACCATCCATATTGTGACGATAGAAGAAGAATTAGAGGACTAATTTATTAATTTATGTATGTACTTTGTATATTGCACTTATGTGCCTAGGGTTTAGCTAGTTTCAGTATTTAGTTTTAGGCCCTTGTATGTAACTATATATAGGCATGGTTCTGCCTTATTCTAATCAAGCAATCAGATACAGTTTACATGGTATCAGTCGCCTGACGATCCTCTTTCCGAAAATCCCTAGGGTCTTAAACCCTATTCTCTCTTTTTCTCCTACGGCCGCCGCCTCTATTCTTCTTCCTCTCTTCGCACGCACAAAGGCTCTGTATTAGCCTTCTCCCTCCTCTTTCAATTCAAAAATTATTCTGCCCACTTTTTTGTTCTTCACACGACGATGGATGCTCGCAAGGATGATGCTCTCTCGATCAACACGATGATCCATCTTCTCAACACCAAGTTGGAAGCTTCAACATACCTGCAGTGGAAGAAGCAGGTAGAGTATGTGTTCAAGCCCCAAGGCTTGTTTGGTCATCTGGATGGCTCTACTCCTCGCCCCCTCGTTCCCGTGCCGCCAACGGCTGCCTCTTCCTCCTCCTCACCACCGGACTATGCCGCTCTCCAGAAGAAGCAGGACGCCTACGACACTGCCATGGCTGCCTACAACTCCTGGATCGTGGATGATCAGAGGCTATTAGTGTGCTTCTCTCCTCATGTACTGCTGATGCGAAGAATGAGATCTCGCAGTGTGCTACTGCTCAAGAGATGTGGGAGACTTTTGCCAGTGCCTATCAACACAGCACCTCGATTGCTGTTTTTAGCCTCCGACAACAGGCTAACCTCCTCCGCAAGACTGGTACGATTCATGATCTTCATCTGTCTCTGGTGAAAATATTTGATCAATTAAGTATTATGGGTCAACCTGCTGAGAACCGCGACAAGCTTATGTGGTTTCTCACTGCCCTTGGCCATGAATATAAGAATTTTAGTGCACCCATTGCTGTTCTTGATCCCTTGCCCCCGTATATTACTGTTGTGGATCAAGCGAAGGGCTATGAGGCCTTTTTGGCAATTTTGGAGCAAACGAATGTGCAGGTACAGGCTCCGGCGGGTCCAGTGGCGTTTGTGGCGGCCGCCAACCAACCTTCCCCAGCCGCCCAGCAGCCAGAGGGCGGCGTGTGGGGCCCACGCGCGGCCGGCGGCGGCCGGTTCGGCGGTCGCCGTGGTGGTCGTCGTCTCTGGACAGCTCCTGGAGGTCCTGGTGGGTCCAGATCTGGTGTTTTGGGTGCTCCGATTCAGTGTTACATGTGTGGAGACTTCGGTCATATCTCTAGGTTTTGTCCTTCCTCTACGCCGAGTTATGTGACTCCACCACCACAACCCTATGGCCAGCAGCAGTACCAGACTTATGTTCCTCAGTCGGCACAGCCTCCATCGGCTCCTCAGGCTCTTATTGCTCAAACCTATGTTGCTCCGGTTGCTCCTGCGGCAGTGGCTCCTCAGCCACTTGTGTATGCACCACAGTATGTGCCCTACTAGACTCCTCAGGCTCAGCCCGCTACTGCTCCTACAGCTTCAGACTGGTATCTTGATTCAGGGGCTACCAACCATATGAGTGCCACTACTTCGACCTTGACTGCTGTGGCTCCATATAATGGTAATACCTTTGTTTCTGTTGGTAATGGTGCTTCTCTTTCTATTACTGCTGTTGGTGATGTTAGAGTTAGCCCTTCTATACATATATCTGATGTCTTGGTTGTGCCTGCTATTACTAAAAAACTGTTGTCAATTAGTAAGCTTACCAAGGAGCTCTGTGCTATTATTTCTTTCGATGACAAGTCTTTTATTATTCAACACAAGCTCAGCAGGGCAATCCTGGGGCAGGGACACAGTGAGCATGGGCTGTATGTGCTGGACCATGGTTAGGCAGCACTCCTTTCAATGGTGAAGAAGAATAATAATAGAGCATCTTTTGAAGTGTGGCATGATCGATTAGGACATGTGTCCTCTGCTGTTATTTCTTTATTGAACAAACATGGATTTTTATCCCTTACTTCTGTACTTCCAAAGCCTGGTATTTATGAACCGTGTGCTATGGTTAAAGGCCATAAACTGTCTTTTGTTGAAAACCCCAGATGTGCTAATAATGTTTTGGATTTGATTCATTGTGATTTGTGGGGGCCGTCTCCGGTTGTTTCTTGAAATGGTTTTTCTTATTATGCTTTGTTTGTGGATGATTATTCGCGATTTTCGTGGTTCTATCCTCTACATCGTAAGTCAGACTTCGTCGATATCTACTTCCAGTTTGAAGCATTCGTAGAGAACCAATTCTCATCTCGCATCAAGGTTTTCCAGAGTGATGGAGGAACTGAATTCATCAACAACAGGTTGCAATCTCACTTTGGAACTCGCGGTATTCACCATCAAGTCTCTTGTCCCTATACACCTGAGCAGAATGGTAGAGCAGAACGAAAGCACAGACACATCAAGGAGATGGGCCTCTCCATGCTGTTTCATTCACACCTGCCGCTATCTCACTGGGATGACGCATTCAGTGCTGCTGTTTTCACTATCAATCGGCTGCCAACTCCGGTGATTGATAACAAGTCTCCCTTTGAAGTACTTTTTGGGTGTTCACCGGACTACTCGAACTTTCAACCATTTGGGTGCCGTGTTTTTCCCTATGTTCGGCCGACATCTGAGCATAAATTAGCCCCTCGCAGTCTGCCCTGTGTCTTTTTGGGCTACAGTGCGCATTACAAAGGATTTAAGTGCTTGTATTCTGCTTCTGGTCGCATTTATATGACTCGCCATGCTCGCTTTGATGAGAGCCACTTTCCATTCTCGAGAGCATCCATAGAGGCTTATTTCTCTTCTTTGGATGTTTCCTCCTTTGTTGACCCCACTGATCCCGATTTAGAGACTGCTTCTGTTGAGATCATTCCACCACAGTAGCCTTGTACGGTGTGTCATGAGTCTTCTTCGACTGCACCAGCGGAAATCAATGATGAACCTGAACCAGTCACTCCAGTACCTTCTCCAACATCCTCGAGTTCATCTGATTCACCCGGTGATTCAGCTTCATCTGAAAGTGGTCCTTTGACTACTCCTATTCCCATAGCTCAACAGGCTCCGATAGTCCCACATGCCCCTCGTGGTCACTCAATGGTCACTCGTCATTAGGATGGAACAAGAGTAGCTCGCAGTCTTGGACCTGATTTTGTGGCTACAGGTTTGATTGCTGAGTTGCTCGTACAGAAGGAACCAAGAAACTTTAAGGCTGCGGTGAAGGACTCACGATGGGTTACTGCTATGGATGAGGAGATTGATGCACTCCAGCGGCAACAGACATGGCAGTTGGTTCCTTGCCCTCCACACGTTAATGTAGTTGGCTCCAAGTGGGTCTATCGGTTGAAGTACAAACATGATGGCTCTATTGAGAGATATAAAGCACGTTTGGTGGCTCAAGGCTTCTCACAGGTTCCAGGTTTTGACTTCGATCATACCTTTAGTCCAATTATCAAGGCTGCTACTGTCCGAACAGTGATTGCCATTGCCACTATGAAGAAGTGGCCACTTCATCAGCTAGATATCAAGAATGCTTTTCTGAATGGCGTTCTTGACAGTCCAGTTTACATGGCTCAACCAGCTGGTTATCAGGATCCTGCGCGTCCTGATCATGTCTGTCTCCTGAGGAAAGCCATTTATAGTCTTAAGCAAGCTCTTAGGGCATGGTTTGATCGCTTCAGTGCCTTTATTAAAAGTCTTGGCTTTGTTGGAAGTTTGTCGGATCCTTCGCTGTTCGTGTTCACCCGTGGCTCAGTCATTCTATACCTTCTCATCTATGTTGATGATATCATTCTTACCGGGAATGATAAGGTTGCTATTCGGTGTTTCATAGCTCGTGCTGATCGGGAGTTTTCTGTTAAGGATCTCGGACACCTCAGCTATTTTCTTGGCCTGGAGGTTACACCCACATCTACAGGGTTGTTCTTGGGTCAAGCCAAGTATGCTGGGGATATTCTTCAGAGAGCTGAGATGCTGGATGCTACACCGATCTTTACACCGTTTCTTCCGTTGTCGCAGTTACATAGTAGCACCAGTGGACCGTTTCACAATCCGAAATTGTATCGGTCTCTTGTTGGAGCTCTTCAGTACCTCACCATCACTCGTCCTGACTTGTCTTTTACTGTCAACTCCGTGAGTCAGTATCTTCAGGATCCACGGGATGATCATTTTGCCGCAGTCACTCGGATACTCAGATATGTTCGTGGGACGCAACATTGTGGACTGACCTTTACTGCAGATGGTGTTTCGGAAGTTCTCGCATATTCTGATGCTGACTGGGCGCGCTGCTTGGAGACACGTCGCTCTACTTATGGGTATGCTGTTTTCCTTGGTGGAAACTTGGTCTCGTGGAGTGCGAAGAAGCAACCTACAGTCTCTCGCTCAAGTTCTGAATCGGAGTACAGAGCTCTTACGAATACTGCTTCGGAGGTAGTTTGGCTGTTACACATTCTTAGGGATCTGCGTTTTCCGCTTCAAGGATCCCCGGTGCTTCTTTGTGACAATAACAGTGCTATCTTTCTTGCGGAGAATCCAGTTGCTCACAAGAGAGCTAAGCACATCGACATCGACTATCACTTTGTGAGGGAACTCGTTAGTACTGGCAAGTTTCGAGTTGGTCATGTTCCGAACTCATTACAGGTTGCAGATATATTCACCAAGGGACTTAATCGTGCGCTGTTTGACTTCTTTCGGTCCAAGCTTCGCGTCTCGATCAATCCGACGCTTCGCTTGAAGAGGGGTGTTACGATAAAAGAAGAATTAGAGGACTAATTTATTAATTTATGTATGTACTTTGTATATTGCACTTATGTGCCTAGGGTTTAGCTAGCTTCAGTATTTAGCTTTAGGCCCTTGTATGTAACTATATATAGGCATGGTTCTGCCTTATTCTAATCAAGCAATCAGATACAGTTTACACACACACACACACACACACACACACATATATATATATATATATATCAAAAATCGATCTCCACACCACAACTCATATTAACAACCATATACTTTAATTTATAAATGTCAATCTACCACACCGCAACACCAAAATGGATAAATATGCACTGCAATTTATACAAGTCAATCTGACCTCCAAGAAGCAAGCAATATCGTTACTACACAAAACACAGGTCTTTAGAGACGAGTTAAGGTTACACAGTGGCGCACACCAGTTGTTAATCATATCTCATGACACATAACACTCCTAAAGTGTACGCAAACAATAAGGCACAACCAACAATAGATCATACAACTACTGTAATATACAATCATCAAAGAGTATTTAAATGAACAGTATTATGGTTCAGTAAAACAAATCCAGCAAAGTAACACAACAAAGTATATAGAAATTTCACCATATTACTTATTCTCGGCAACACGCTAAATCCTAAGTTTGTTGAATAAGTATATCCTAAATTTCACCATATAAGTATATCCTAAATTTCACCATATTACTCTTTCTTCTTATACTCTTTCCTCTTTACCCCTAAAACCAACACCTGTGCTTTATTTTGGGGTCTACAACTTCAGTCGCTATCTTTTGGAGTATAATATATTATTTTTATTATTTTTATACTTCTTTCTTTTCCTTTGATTTCTATTATATATAATATATAACTTATTCAACATGTTGTCAAGCTTCTTTTTTTTTTCCTTTTCCATACAGGAATTAGTTTCTAGCGTAGGATATAATAATGGTCATTAAAAATAAAAAGGATAATATTTATATAGTATTGATTACCAAAATAATAAAAGGTAAATATAGGTTTTTTTTTTTTTTTTTGAAGATTAGAGTATATCTATCTAGTACCTTAAAGATTATTCTTCACAATACATATTAACCAGCACTTAAGGTGGTGGTTCCTCACAATATATATATATATATATATATATATATATATATATATATATATATATATATATATATGCTAAACTGATTTTATTAATTCTAATATTTAATATTATTATTAATTGTATCATTTTCCCATTTTCTATCTTATATTTTCTCAATCATTAACATATTCACACACAAACTTACAAAGAATATCACGAACTTACAAAAAATATTATTTGTGTGTTTTTTGGAGTTCCATTAAAATTTAAATTATACAATTATTATTTATGGTTATAATTTATGGGTAGGTAAAATAGAGTTGATGTTGAATTTAGGCAAAAATAACATAGAGCAATTGTGATTTGAATCTCTATTATAGAGATAATTTTACAATAGATGTCGGACTTACTCTCAGCAAATAAATAATCACTAGGTCCTGTTCAATTCAACTTATTTCAACACATTTCAACACAACAAAATACTACTCAGTACAACATATTAGAGAATATTTAGATTGATCATTATTGGTTATTATTAATTGTATATGAGTTGTAGTATATTTTGTTCTAGTCATAGAATATTTGTTTTCCCTGTATTATGGGAATTCCTTTTGTATTACTATTAGGACATCCTTGTATATAAATAGGAGTCTTGAGTTAATGAAAAATCAACCGTTGCAGTAATCTTTTCTCTGCAATATTTATATGGTATCAGCTTAACACGTGGTCCTTACCGATGGCCTCATCTACGTCTTCCGCTTCATCGATATCATCTGCGTCTTCAGTTTCAGCGCAGAATCTCCTCATGGCTGCTGGCGGAACCACCACCACCCTCCAGCTTCCCACTCTTTCCATTCGCCTAGACCACAGTAATTACTCTCTGTGGAAAGGTACTGTGCGCTCGGCTCTTGAAGCCTTCGAGCTTGATAATCACCTTCTCTCCGACTAGACTCCGGCCAAAACTATTGCACCGACTGGAGACTCGGAGTCAACCACGCCGACCCCTAATCCGGCGTACAAACCTTGGAAACGAAACGATAATTTCGTTCTTCTTTGGCTGCATACCACTCTCACCATTCCGATACTTGGACATGTTGCTCGTGCCACCTCTGCCGCTGATGTCTGGACCATGCTTTCCCAGATGTTTCAATCTCAGACGCGAGCACGCCAGAATCACCTCAAACAGCAGCTGCAGTCTCTCCCCAAAGGCTCCATGTCCATCATGGAGTATGTCGAGAAGAAACGGGGCATCTCCGATTCACTGGCGGAATGCCTCTCAGCTGTCTCTGATGATGACTTTGTATCATACGTCCTCTTCGGCCTGGGTGCTGAGTACGCCGCTTTCAAGACGGTGATCAGCATGCGTGATTCAGTCACCTCCAATGAACTCCTCGGCCTTCTTCTCCAAGAGGAACAACGAATTCTAGATTCGTGTGCTTCCGTGGCTCCCTCGGCGCTCGTTGCTCACCGCCGTGACTCTACTGTCTCTGCTCAGCCGTCAGAAGGGGCAGCCGCCAGAAGTGATCCACCTCGCACTGTCTGTCAAATCTGCGACAAGCCCTATCACTCTGCTAAGAACTGCCACAACCGCTTCAACGATGTGGACTATCCACCTACAAATCGCCGATCAGTGGGACGTCAGAAGCAGCGCAATCCAGCTCGCAAGCAGGCTCATGTGGCATACACCAGTCCATCGGCTCTCACTGATCCATGGGTGATGGATTCTGGAGTGATAGGTCGTTTTTCTACCAAATAAACCTGCAAACAATTCGGTTTAAATTCAAGTATAGAGTAAGCAGGGTCGATCCCACAAGGAACAGTGTAATCAGATTCTTATATCTAAAGATACAGCTTTTGGTTAGAAACCACCTTTTATATTGAAAGAGTTTGTATTAACTATCTAAGAACTAAATTAAAATAAACTAAGAAGCAAATAACAATTAAAATAAACAATGCAAATAACACGAAGACACTCAAACAATGCAATCCGGTTACGGGTAAATCCACATTAACAATTCATTCGATCACTGGCTCAGTAATTTATTAAGTTGTATAAACCAATCAGTTATAGACCTTCGAGAATAGCACACCCAATCCAATTTCTTCTTACTTTGTCGATAGCCGGCAAGAATAGCTAAACTGACTATTTCTCTAATCAAGATACAACCTAGCCGGAATAGCCTACCTAGATTTAATACCTCAACAACATTAAGCACCAAAGAAACCCGATTCAGATAATTTATAATCAGAACAACTGTCACAAATTATCTACCCTGTATTCCCAACTATTGGCGTATAGTTTCGCCACTAATTGAATCTACCCCCTAGATACAGATAAATAGAGGAACTCAATTGGCACTATTCCAAATAACAGAAGACTGATCAGATCTCAAGCAATTCAGAAATAAATAGGATACACGGAGAATAACAAGGAATCCACACAACATAATTATCAAGCACATTTAGGCCTCACATATGAATCATAGTTAATGCTTCAAAACCCTTACCGGAAAAAAACCTAGCTACTAAACATATTAAACACAAACAAATAATTAAACATGAAACTAATTATAAAGAAAAGTAAAAGAAAACTTAGTCTTGATCAATGATGAAAAACGTATGTCTTGGTTCCAAAGCCTACGGATGGCCTCCAAACTCCGGAACCCCCTAAATATTATAATGTCTAAGTATATATAGGTTTTAGGGTAAACAAAACCCTAAACCGAATATTACATGGAATTGGACTAATAAATTAATATATTATAATATAATTGGGCCTTCAAATAAATCTTCATTGTCTTCTCCATGTAGCCCAGTTAAGCCCAATTTATTAAGACCGCAACTGCAACAATTTAGCCCAATACTGATTTCTTCAAGAACGTATAGCTGATTAGTGATCGACATGTCGAAGCACAACTTAGCCGCCCGTAGAAAAAACCAGTAATAGAATTATATCTTCAACTCGCAGGCGTCTTCTTCTTCACGGAATAATGGAATTGACGATCTATTATCCGTTGGAGCACACTACCTCATTAAAAAAACCTTTCGGAAAAAAGAGTGTAATGTCTAGCTCCTCTCCATGGCTCCAAGTGCTTGATTTTGCATCTTTTTCAGCACTTCTCCATTTGATTGTATTCCACCATTTTTCTTATAATTCCTGCACCAAAAACACCTTCGTGCACATCAAATGGCAAAAGAGATATATAAAATCATATAATTAGATGCATAAAATATGTCTGATCATGGAGCCACTCACCATGTTACAGCGGACCTCGATGCTCTCAATCTTCAATCTCCCTACACTGGCACTGACAACTTAGTTGTTGGCAATGGTAAGTCGTCCCTTCCCATTACTCATATCGGTACTCGTAATCTTTCTTCGTTGCATGTTGCCAATAAAACTCTTTCTCTTAATGAAGTTTTAGTTGTACCCAAGGTTTCAAAAAATCTCATCAGTGTTTCAAAATTATGTAGAGATAATAATGTATCGGTTGAATTAACTGCGGATCATTGTTTTGTTAAGTATCCTCAGGGTCAAAAACTTCTCAAGGGAATCGTTGAGAATGGTCTGTATTGTCTGAATTCCCCATCATCTCCCAGCCCTAGAGTTTTTGTTGGTGAACGTGCTTCTGTTGCTTGCTGGCACCATCGGTTTGCTCATCCTCACGAGTCTGTTCTGCGTCGTCAACTGTCTGCTTTTAATCTACCAGTTTCTGCGAATAAAACTTTACCTCTTTGTAGTGCTTGTCAATTAGGCAAGAGTCATAGATTGCATTTACCTTCTTCTCATGTGTCATCAAGTGAACCTTTTGATTTAATATATTCAGATGTTTGGGGTCCTGCCTATGTTCCTTCGTTAAATGGAAATCGCTATTTTGTTTTATTCATTGATGATTGCACTATATTTGTGTGGATTTATTTTCTCCAAACTAAATCTCAGGTTTTCTCTACCTTTCAACTTTTCAAAACTATGGTCGAAACTCAGTTTTCTGCGAAAATAAAGGCTTTTCAATCTGATTGGGGTGGTGAGTATCGTAAGTTATCAACTTTTCTTCAAAGTCAAGGGATTTTACATCGAATTTCTTCCCCTCACACACCTGAACAAAATGGTGCTTCTGAAAGGAGGAACCGTATTGTTGTGGAAAAGAGTTTGGCACTGTTAGCTCATTCCCATCTTCCTATAGAATTTTGGGAACAAACTTTTCACACTGCCATCTATCTAAATAACAGAACCATCACTCCTATTTTAGATTATCAATCTCCCTACTCTTATCTTTATAAACGGGAACCTGATTATCAATTTTTAAAATCTTTTGGGTGCTTATGTTTTCCCTATTTAAGGCCATACAATAATAGCAAACTTGAGTTTCGTTCCGTTGCTTGTATTTTTTTGGGGTATAGTGCTAAACAGAAAGGTTATCTTTGTTTTCATGCTCCGTCTTCTAGGACCTATATAGCTCGCCATGTTGTGTTTGATGAGTCTCAATTCCCGTATACTGATCACATTGCCCAATCCCAATCCTCAGTTTCTCCAAATTTTGACCTCTCTTTGTTAAATTCTGTCCAGCCCCACCCTGTCTCCTGTCCCCCAACATCCTTCGACACTGGGCCCCACCATGTCTCCAGCTCCCCGATAGCCGCCGACACTGGGCCCCACTCTGTCTCCTCTTCCCCGACAGCCGCCGACACTGGGTCCCACTCTGTCTCCTCTTCCCCGACAGCCGCCGACACTGGGTCCCACTCTGTCTCCTCTTTCCCGACAGCCGCCGACACTGGGTCCCACTCTGTCTCCTCTTCCCCGACAGCCGCCGAGACTGGGGCCCACCCTGTCTACAACTCACCAACAGCCGCCGACACTGGGTCCCACCCTTTCTCCAGCTCCCCACCAGCCTTGGACCAGTCAACAACTTTTGACCAGTCAACTTCTGAGTCCTCTTCCTCTTTGGCCATTATTCCTTCCCCACGTGTCCCTTCTTACTTCAGACAATCAGACACTTCTCAACATCCCATTACCACTCGTGCAGCCACCAATTCTCTTAAACCTAAAGCTCTAATTGTCACCAAATATCCTGTTAATCGTGACTCATCTCACCCTGAACCGAAAACTTTTAATCAAGCTGTCAAACATCCTCATTGGCAACAGGCAATGCAGTTAGAGTATGATGCTTTAATGACTAATGGGACTTGGGACTTAGTTCCAAAGCCCTATACTTCTAATGTTGTTGGTTGTAAGTGGATTTTCAGGGTTAAAACGAAGGCTGATGGCTCTATGGAACGTTACAAAGCATGGTTGGTGGCTAAGGGATTCAACCAAGAGGAAGGTGTAGACTACTTTGATACATTTAGTCCTGTTATCAAACCTACTACTATTCGTCTTGTACTCAGTATTTCTGTCACTCGGCGCTGGACTCTTCGTCAGGTTGACATCAACAATGCTTTTCTGAATGGGGATCTTTCCGAGACTATGTTCATGCAACAACCGCCAGGGTTTGTTTCTTCTTCACATCCGAACTATGTGTGCAGGTTGAAGAAGTCTCTTTATGGTCTCAAACAGGCTCCCCGAGCTTGGTTTCAGAAGCTCATTCATGCTCTGCTTCAACACGGCTTCAAGCAGCGTGTTTCAGATACTTCCCTCTACATCAAGTCTCATGGTGGTCATGTTATTTATGTGTTGGTTTATGTTGATGACCTGATTATCACTGGTTCTCATTCCAAGTTCATTGATGAGTTCGTTCTCTACCTTAACTCTGTTTTCTCTCTGAAGGATCTTGGTCGTCTTAATTTTTTTCTTGGCATTGAAGTGCACCATCTTTCCTCAGGCTTACTTCTGTCTCAAAGGAAGTATATTTTGGATCTCTTGGATCGTAGTAACATGGCTGGTGCTAAGCCAATTTCTTCTCCAGCTACTCCTGGCTCGCGGCTCCAGAGTTCCGGTGATCCTTATCCAGATCAGCATCTTTATCGCAGCATTGTTGGAGCTTTTCAGTATGCTACCATCACTCGCCCTGAAATCTCTTATGCTGTGAACCGTGTCTGTCAGTTCATGCACAAACCAACAACTGAGCACTGGCTTGCTGTCAAACGCATTCTTCGCTATCTCAAAGGCACCATCAGTGCTGGACTTTATTTTCGCCCGGCTTTGGATTCTCGCCTTGTTTGCTATACTGATGCTGGATGGATTTCAGATCCAGATGATTGTCGTTCTCAGCATGGTTTTTGCTTGTATTACGGTGGCAACTTGGTGAGTTGGGCATCCAAGAAACAAGGTGCTGTTGCTCGCTCTGAAGCCGAATATCGTGCCATTGCGTTTGCTACTGCTGAATTAATCTTGTTGCAACAGCTTCTCAAGGAAATGAATATTGCTCTTTCTGGCCCTCCGACAGTTCTTTGTGATAATCTGAGTGCAACTTTTCTCACAGCTAATCCCGTTCTTCATCACCGTTCGAAACACATCAAACTAGATTTTCACTTTGTTCGTGAACAAGTCTGTGATGGTTCTCTTGTGGTTCGACATGTTAGCTCAGTTGATCAAGTTGCTGATGTGTTTACTAAAGCCGTTGGGACGTCTAGATTCAAATACTTGTGTTCCAAACTTCTTGTTCGTGCCAGAACATGAGCTTGCAGGAGGGTATCAGAGAATATTTAGATTAATCATTATTGGTTATTATTAATTGTATATGAGTTGTAGTATATTTTGTTCTAGTCAAAGAATATTTGTTTTCCCTGTATTATGGGAATTCCTTTTGTATTACTATTAGGACATCCTTGTATATAAATAGGAGTCTTGAGTTAATGAAAAATCAACCTTTGCAGTAATCTTTTCTCTGCAATATTTATACAGCACAATATCATCAGCGCAGGACTGTTCAGCTCAATACATTTAAGCTCGAATGAACACTATTTTTTATATTTTGTAAATATATTATTAATTAAGTGAATTGTTATTTTTTGAGTAATAAACATTATTTTTTATTACTTAAATAATAGTCAAATTTAGTTTACAAGTTCATGGAACTAAAATATAGAAGAGTTGCACATTATTTTAAAAAATAAAATAATAGCACATAACTAATCACTGTCATCCATGTAATCATTTTGTTCATTGCTGCTTTGCACTTCATTGTTGCCTCCAACAGAGCTCCAAATTTATAAGGCTATATTAGTACCGGCTTCGGACATAGCTTTTTTGCGCTTATCATCAAACATATGCAAATCTACAGTTCCTTGTCCAATTGCTTCATGGTCCACAATAAGTATCCCATACTCGTGCATTCTAATGAAGTTATTAAGTGTGAAACATGAAACAATGATTGCCATTTGAAAATCGAGAGATGTCTCAGACATTGATTTTAGAACCTTCCATCTACGCTTCAACTGCCCAAAAAACATTTCTACTTCATTCCCAAGGATGAAATGACGTTTGTTGAAATGTTCAGCCATACCTTTTGGTGGTGCATTTCTAAAATCCAGCGTATGTCTTCTGATTGTAACATCACTTATTTGAGATAAGTATCCAAGAGTATTTGGATATCCAGAATCCGCTAAATAATATTTCCCTACGTGAAATCATTTGTGTGTTAGACGGTAAAAATTATTATTTGTAAAAATAAATAATAAACTATAATATGTTTGAAACATTACCTTGAGAAGGGTGAAGAAAAATATATTTTGATTGAGTAAGTGAATCCCTCCATACTTTAATGTCATTAGCACTTCCTTCCCATCCGGCATTAATATAGGGAAAATATTGATTAAGGGCGGTATAAGTTTCATAATTTGAAAGTGGGGTGTAACTTTTACATAATTTCTAAAAAGGGCGGTAATTTATTAGAATATATTCTTTTAATTTAATTCTTGTATGAAAGACATTTATACCACTGTTTATACCCCTGTTTTGAAGTTACAATTCATTTCATTTTTATTTGATTCTATTCAATTCAGTTCGGTTTTATCTCACTAACTTACTCTAATTCAATTAAGATTATTTTCAGCAACATCTAAATATTTTAGATTAAATTCAGTTCAATTCAATTTCATTGAACTTTGTAAAGTTAAATTAAATTAAATTTATTTTGTATAATTTTAGTTTCGTTAATTTTTTCAAATTCAATTTAAAAATTCAAATATTATTTTAGTGAATTTAAATCAGAATTTTGCAAACTTAATAAAACTGAACAAAATTATTAAAATTGTGATGAAACACTCAATTTGATTTAAGTTAACCAACATTTTAATAAAATGAACTTCATGGAATTTAGAAAAATTAAACTGATTTGAATTCTTTCAATGTAAACTATATTGAAATTCAACTAAATTGGAATTCAACAAATATTATAAGTTATAGTCAGGGCTGAATTACTTTTTAATCAAATTTAGAATCTACAAAAATTGGTTAAATTTAGACTACAAAACAGGGTATAAATGTCTTTCATACAAGAATTAAATTAAAAGAATATATGCTAATAAATCACCGCCCTTTTTAGAAATTATGTAAAAGTTACACCCCACTTTCAAATTATGAAACTTATACCGCCCATAATCAATATTTTCCCCATTAATATAGGTGACAAGTCTATCAAATAAACAACAAGCCAATGCAATCCAACTTTTACCACCTTTACGAATTTGAAAAGGCACACCATTCACATCATTTATAAATGCTTCTATGAGAGTTCCATTTAAAGCGCCAATTGCATCCTAGATAATAATATTATCATATTATGAATTAGAGCTGTAAACAAAAGAATTGGACTTCGATTTGGAGTCATTTTTATTGTATAATGTATATCCAAAAGAATCATCTTTAATTTCAAAAAAAATAAAGAATCAATTGTCGATCAATCTTACTTTTCATTAGCAAAAGTTGATAAGCTTTAATATAATTTCACTCTAGTTAGTAAAAATTATTCAAAGAATAGTTTTAGGAAAATATATACTTATTATGCTTCTCATTATTTTTGAAGAATAGTTCATGAATTAAAATGATCTTTGATGTTTTTTTTGGTTCATTTGAGAAACACGGTTGTCCTAATCATGTCGTGTAATGCAGATGAAAATATGATTATGTTTCACACTCATCTCAACTAATTCGATGAATGTTAATACTATAAAAGTGAGCAAATTATGGTAACTATCCACTTCAATTTAGTTGAGTTTATTTTAGCACTTACTCAATATAGTGGTACATTGCAACCATTTTTAAACTCATATAAGAACTTTTCAACTAAAATGATTACTATTCAACACTTTCAACACTATTCAGCACATCGCAACACTGATCAGCATATCACCGCACTCATCAGCACAACAAAATACTCATCAAGGGTGAAAAAGGGATAAGCAAAAACTGAAGTTTTTCCTCAATCTTTGAAGAGTCCAGAAGTTTCAGGACGATATTGTTGGCTATTTTGTAGAAGTCACTATGTTTAAATATACTGATGTTGTATGTTTAAACACTTGCTCCAGCAGAAACAGAAACTGAGCAACAGTGATTGTGATGAAGTACAACTTGTGTGCGATCAAAGAAGATATTCGAGCGAATCAAAGATGATATTTGAAGAGATATTCAGCTCCGATCTGATTAGATATTTGATAGAGTTGTATTTTAGTTAGGATTAGTCTCAAATAAGGAAAGATTATATTTCCTACAGTATAACTATAGAAGTAGAATATAGCTAGGAGACTAATTGCAGCTGTGATTAGCTAGATGAGAAGATCAGCAATACCGTGATTGAAGGACAGAGAATATCAACACGGCAGCACAACATTGAGCTATAAATAGAGACGCAAGCTGCGAGAAAAAGTATCAAACTTAAGAGTAAGTATTCTGCATCCAGAATAGCTTTGTTGGAGCAGTACTGAGTCGATCGCGTCAACAGGTCATTGATCGTGGTTTCAAGTTCAGAATCATACACCTTAATTCTTCGGGAGGAAGAGATTCAGCGTCAACGAGGTTGAGATTGGAGGGAGTTCGATCAAGGCGAATCGGTAGCAAGGGGAGCTTGCAAATTCACAAGGAGAGTAGAAAGATAAGTATTGAAGTTTAAACATCTTGTACTGTAGTCTTTCGTACTAGTGAATTAATTCTGAACTGGGTTAACGCCCCGTAGAGTAGGTGTGTTTCACCGAACTGCGTAATCATTTATGGTGTTCTTTACTTTAATGTTTAAACCTGGTAGGTAACATGTTTAAACATACTTGATGAAGTAGGTAATATTAGAATACTAGTATTCTGATCGGTAGAAATTACAATTGGTATCAGAGCAAGGCACTTTCTGTTCCCTTTAACGAGGAGAGTGAGATCAGACTAGGTTTACAAATGGCGACAAGAGACTGGGCATCAATCACGCAACCACCAATGCTGGAAGGATCAAACTACACTTACTGGAAGACACGCATGAAGGCGTTTATCAAGTCACTGGATGAGGAGGCATGGTACTATGTTGAGAACAAGTGGGAAGCACCGAAAGTGGCAGTTGAAGCATCAAGTACAAAGGAACCGGAGCTTAAGGCGGAATCCTCGTATTCTCCAAACAAAAAGAAAGCTTGTCTGGCACATTCGAAAGCTATTAATGCCATATTTACTGCTGTGAATGATGGTCAGTTCAAATTGATCTCTATGTGTGAGACAGCTAAGGAAGCATGGGATGCTCTACAAACTGTACACGAAGGAACGACAAAAGTTCGTGAATCAAAACTCCAGCAGTTAACCTCACAGTTTGAACACATAATGATGAGAGAGGATGAAACAATTGCTGAATTTATCAGTAAGATCAAGGATATTGCAAACAGGGCTTTTCAGCTGGGGAAGAAGTATAAGGAACCTAAGTTGGTGAAGAAAGTTAGGAGGTCAGTGTCTAAAATGTTTGCTAACAAAGTTACAAACAATTGATGAAGTTCAAGATTTGAATACTATGACGTTGGATCAATTGATGGGATCTTTGCAAACATATGAGATGGGGCTCGATTTAGTTGATAAAGCTGAGAAGAATTTAGCTTTCAAGAGTATAGTACCACGTTCATCCAGACCTCGTTTTCAGAATTCCAGAGATAATGGAGGACAAAGAGTAGATCAAAGTCAACAACAGCAAAATTTCAAGAATCAAGCTGGACATGTCAAGAATTTGGATAGAATTCAATGTAGAGAATGTGAAGGATATGGTCACATTCAGTCAGAATGTCCAACAGCTAAGAGAAGGCAAGAAAAAGCTCATGTCTCTACATGGAGTGATGATGATAATGATGAGGATGACAATGAGGAATTCACCAGCAATTTCGTAGCATTTGGAGCTAGAGTTGAAGAGCAGTATGGATGTTTAAACATCATTCCTCGATGTTACAACATGAAGGAGAGAGTTGCCGAATGTTCCTCAAGTGGTGATGAAAGAAGTGTTAGTGAAAATAATTTTCGTGTGACTTATGCTGAGATGAATGAGAAATGGCTAGAAGTTGCAGAAGCTAATAGAAGGTTGGCGAAGGAGAATAATCTTTTATTAGCCAAAGAAAAAGATACAGTTCAACATTGGAGAAATCTAAGCAAGAAAATGAGGTGTTGAATCCTAAGTTGAAGGAGATGATTGAGATAGCTGAACGTTCTGAAGCTGCAATTCACCGTTTGAATACTGGGAAAGGCAAGTTGGATGAGATTCTTGCCATGGGACAGATTTCACGTCACGGCTTAGGTTATGAGAGCCCTTCAAGGTTTTCAAGTACGTCCACGGATGTTCACTATGAAACTAATAGTGTTTCATCATATGTTAAGTCTAGAAAGAAAAGAGTACGGAAGTGCAGCCATTGCAAGGTATACGGGCATGTCAAGAACAGATGTTTCAAGCTTCTTAGAGATACAATGAAGGGAAAACACACTGCTCCATGTTTAAACATTGTCCAGGAAAAACAACCTGCTCCATGTTTTAACATCTCTCAGGTTCCTCAATCAAGAACAGTCAGAAAGGTATGGGTGCCGAAATCAAAACATCCCATAACACCGCTCCCAAAGTCAGCACATCCCATATTTCGTGATCTTCACTTCGAAGGATTGAAGGATGAAGAAGAGCATAGAGAGACACATACATCTGTCACTTTGTCAACTGCAAAATTTAAAGCTGTTGATGGTGTAGTGGTCGAGTCCTTCAGGCAACACTTAGGTGTGTGTCGTGGATGAGGTATTTCTTTTGCTTTATTTTAGCATTTTTCGTTTTTGTTTTTTAGTAAAAAAAGAGGTAGGATGTAGAAAGTTTGTGATGTTTAAACATCAGAAAATGTGATGACTGTTTTTCTGATGGCTTGTGTGAACTGGACTGGAGAGTTAATTAGCTAAGCTGGAAGTGTTTAGGCCTGGGCTGAAAAGGGAGTTTATTAAAGCTTGTATTGATGATGAGATCGAAGACAGGGGGAGCCACTGGTTGATACTCCAGTACTGTGATGACTTTACAGTTTTGGAGTCTCTCGATTTGATTACTTTGGCATGTTCATGGCCCCAGGGGGAGAAATTTGGACTTCTTTGATAGTTCAAAATCGTTGTCATGTGTTCTGGACTTCAGGGGGAGTTTATGACATCGAATATGCTGCTGCAACTTATATATGAAGTCCTAAAAGTTGGTTTGGTTCCACAAAATGCCAAAGGGAGAGATTGAAGAGTCCAGAAGTTTCAGGACGATATTGTTGGCTATTTTGTAGATGTCACTATGTTTAAACATACTGATGTTGTATGTTTAAACACTTGCTCCAGCAGAAACAGAAACTGAGCAATAGTGATTGTGATGAAGTACAACTTGTGTGCAATCAAAGAAGATATTCGAGCGAATCAAAGATGATATTTGAAGAGATATTCAGCTCCGATCTGATTAGATATTTGATAGAGTTGTATTTTAGTTAGGATTAGTCTCAAATAAGGAAAGATTATATTTCCTACAGTATAGCTATAGAAGTAGAATATAGCTAGGAGACTAATTGCAGCTGTGATTAGCTAGATGAGAAGATCAGCAATACCGTGATTGAAGGACAGAGAATATCAACACGGCAGCACAACATGGAGCTATAAATAGAGACGCAAGCTGCGAGAAAAATTATCAAACTTAAGAGAAAGTATTCTGCATCCAGAATAGCTTTGTTGGAGCAGTGCTGAGTCGATCGCGTCAACAGGTCATTGATCGTGGTTTCAAGTTCAGAATCATACACCTTAATTCTTCGGGAGGAAGAGATTCAGCGTCAACGAGGTTGAGATCGGAGGGAGTTCGATCAAGGCGAATCGGTAGCAAGGGGAGCTTGCAAATTTACAAGGAGAGTAGAAAGATAAGTATTGAAATTTAAACATCTTGTACTGTAATCTTTCGTACTAGTGAATTAATTCTGAACTGGGTTAACGCCCCATAGAGTAGGTGTGTTTCACCGAACTGCGTAATCATTTCTGGTGTTCTTTACTTTAATGTTTAAACCTGGTAACATGTTTAAACATACTTGATGAAGTAGGTAATATTAGAACACTAGTATTCTGATCGGTAGAAATTTCAATCTTCAATAGAGGCGATCTCATTCCTTGTTGAGAATCTGTGATCCTATCATGTTGTGTTGGATTCGTCTTTGAATTCCGCACGCAACCATATAAAAATCGCACGATTCCGACATCACATCAATCAGATAGAGGGTTTTGAAATATTCTGCAGAAAGAGCACAATAAACAGAGGTGATCTCACTCCTTGTTGAGAATCTGTGATCCTATGTTAGTGCGTTGGATTTGTCTCTGAATTACGCACGCAACCATATAAACATCACACGAATCCGACATCGCATAAATGAGATAGAGGGGTTAGAAAAATTCTGCCGAAATAGGTTTTGTCGTATCTTCAATTTGGCTCTTTAAAATCGATTGGGCTTGATTGGAATGTGTTCGGCATCATCTAATTGCTAGGATTTGACCATCAATTCTTTGATTTTCATCGAGTTTTGAAGGTTTTGATTTGCGGAGATGAACTAGGGTTTAAGCCTCGATTTGGGGGTTTGATTTTTTCGGGATTGCTTGAATTGTGAATTGGACTCCATAGCTAATATTCGGAGGACGTGTGAGCAGATATTTGCTCTTTCTAGGTCATTCGCATCACTCTTAAACTCTTTGGAATATACTTGTTATTTTCTTGGACTTTTGGGGTTTGATATTTGAACTGTCTTGAAATTTGTTGTTTGCTATTTACCCCAATAACTTGGTTGGGAGTGTATTTGTTGTTTTACCCCTTTATTTGTCTCCTCCTACAACATGGATGCATCGTCATCTCCCGTTGCAGAGAAATCGAGGAAAAGAGGACCGAGAAACAACAAACAGAGAAGGATTAATAGGAGGGAGAAGAAAAGGGCTTTCAAGGACCATGCAAAGACTTTAAGTCAAGGGGAACAGACTGGTCAGAAAGAGATATGGGCTGATGTACTGCAGTAGAGGCCTTGGAATGATCAGAACTTGGAAAGATAGCGCTCTTGGACTGACCCGGAAATTTTACTTGATACTATTCCCATTGAGCCTGTCCCGGACACTGAGATTGAAGTATTGTTCAAGGTGCATGAGGAGGAACTCACAAGGAGAGTGCACAACCTTTCTTTGGCTTTTTTGGTGCTTCTCGGGTTACGCCATCAGGACACTCTTGGTGAAAGAGTGGGGAGTGCGCTGTAATGTGCAGGCTATGACAAATGGTTACCTCAAATTCATCTTCAGGACTGCAGAGGATAGGGATATAGTCATGCATGGGCCGGAGCATTACCTTAATGGGAAGAAATTGTTTATCTATCCCATTGAGGAGACATGAAAGCATGACATGCGCACCCTTGCTATCAAGCCAATATGGGTGAGGATGGAGCATCTTCCAAAGGCTTTTTGGCATCCGAAGTCTATGTCTAAGATTGCATCGGCTTTGGGAAAGCCTATCATTATGGACAATGGAACCAGAGATCTAGTTGGGTATTATGTGAGAATGCTAGTCCATATTGATACATCGAAGAGGCTCAGATATGAGATTACTTTCCAGGAGCCGAATGGGAAGAACCGCACTCAACATATTCTCTATGACTATTAAGGCCTTGGTGCCCAACTTGTAAGGAAAATTCCCATATAGAGGAAGCATGTGATAACTTCTTGAAAGAGAGAGAGCTTGAGAATGCCCGGACCAAACTGATAGCTTGCACAATTTGCAAGCAGCTAGGTCATATGGCGCAGTCTTGCAAGGGGAAGGGAAAGGTTGCAGAGGAAAGTGGTACAGTACAGGACAGAGGGTCTAGACAACAGCAGCAGATGCAGGCTAGGCACAAGGTTTGGGTTGAGAGGGATCTGATCAGGGATGGTTCAGCTCAGAGAACTGATGTTTAGTTAGGGGAACATCGGTTGAGTTCTGGATCAGGTAATTTGGCTGGAAAGCCAGTGCACGAGAGCGGTGGACCAGTGGAGAGGGAGCCGACCCTTCCTGAGTTAGAGCAGGATCGAGCTGAGGCCGAAGACACCGCTAAAGCACATGATCCATCAAAGCCGGTTCAGACAGTGGTGTCGAAGAGGACAGAGAGAACGAAGATGAGTAAGGGTGAGAGGAAACAGGCAGTGGAGAACGAGGCACCTGCACTTTCTGTTGATGAGGATACTGCTAACCAGGGAAAGGGAGATGTGACCACCCCCATTCCTTTGCCTTTTGGGCAGGATGATGCTCCACTCGAGGGTGCGGGTGTCCTATCCGAAACTATGATACACCCGGAAGTTCGCGATGCTGACCCTAGAAGACGAGGTAGAAATAAGAGCAGCCCCCCTGTCCGTCCAGAGGGAGACAAGGGGCTCACTAGGAGTCACCGGAGTAAGACTCGTACTAATATCCCCAAGGCTGGGGCAACAGGGCTGGAAAATCTGATGGCGGCGGTCCGAAGCCAGAAGGGACCTCAGTTTCCTAATGAATACATCATCAATGAATGTTAGGGGACTCTCGTCCCCTGCAAGGCGGAGGTTGGTCAAAGGGACCATCTCTGCGAATAATGTTGGGTTGTGCGGACTAGTGGAGACCAAGCTGAATGAAAAGGTTCTCCAGATCTTCCTAAGATCTATGAGACGTTTGAGTTCTGTCAACAACTTCGACCTTTGTGCAAACTCCAGGATACTAGTCATTTGTGATCCAAGGAAGTATGATGTTGATGTATTGGATATATTTGAGCAGTGCATTCACCTGAAGACGCGAAATTTGTCTACAGGAATGGATTTCTATTGTACTATGGTCTATGGTCACAGTACTAGTGTATCGGCACGGAGGCCGCTTTGGGCCGAACTTCGACGGTTTGGGAGTGCTCTGAATGCACCATGGATGGTGTTGGGTGATTTTAACGCCATCCTAAGTGTGCTTGACTATTCAGGGCCCCCGTACCTAGCCAGTATCAGATTCGGGAATTTAGTGATGCATGCACTAGTTGTGGCTTGGTGGATGCTCTTTCTGATGGGGATCACTTTACCTGGTCTGAGGAGCCGAGGGCGGATGGTACTACGACTCAGAAGAAACTTGATAGGGTGTTGCTTAATCATGGTTGGGACAGTATGGCGTGCATGACCACCTTCTTGCCGATCACTAAGCAGCTAGATCACACTCCGATGATTGTTTCCATGGCACAGGAAATCGAAAGTAGAGGCAGGCCTTTTAGGTTCCAGAACATGTGGTTACTACACCCTGAATGCGACGAGGTCGTCCGGAAGCATTGGGGTGCAGACTATTATGGGTGCAAGCAATACACGGTGACCCGCAAGCTCTCTGACTTGAAGGCTCCACTCAAGGAGTTGGGAAAGAAAAAAGGCAAAAAGGGCTAGCAAAAAGGCAAAAAGGGCAAAAAGGAGTTATATGTGGTTTCACATATAACCACATATGGGAAAAGGCAAAAAGGGCTAGCAAGGAGTACAGTGATGCTTTTCAGAGATTTGACTCACGTAATCCTACGAAACAGGAGGTGGAAGAGCTAAGGAGATTTAAGAAGCATGCACTACAGCTGTACAATGCCGAGTCTTCCTTCCTTGCCCAAAAGGGAAGGATAAATTATATCACCCTAGCAAATAAGGGCTCTTATCGTCCTACTTCCATCAGTAGGTAGGGAATCGCAAGGGAGGTGGTATCCCGGCCATACTTGATGCAGATGATAGACTAGTGACCTCTAATGAGAGGAAATGGAGCTCTTTGCGGACTTTTATAAGGGATTATTTGGTGCTGCGAGAGATAGAGTTCCAATAGACCAGGAGGTGATCTCTTCTGGACCTTTGTTGGACAGCCATGATAGAGGAGTATTGGGACAGGCTGTGTCGCGGAATGAAGTCAAGTTGGCGCTCTTTTCGATAGACGACAATAAAGCACCAGGACCAAATGGGTACTCGGCAACCTTCTTCAAGAAGCAGTGGAATACGGTCGGTGGAGAGATTACAAATGCAGTTTTGGAATTCTTTGAGGAGGGTAGCCTGCTTAAGAGGCTTAATCACACCACCGTGGTCCTAATCCCAAAGAAGAAAGATAACCTGAAGGTGGGGGACTTCAGACCCATCTCGTGCTGTAATGTTCTCTACAAGATCATTACTAAGATTATAGGCAATAGAGTGGAGCACTATCTCCCTAGGCTTATTGATCCTTGTCAGGGGGCCTTTGTTAAAGGCAGGAATCTGACAGATAATGTGATGCTTGCACAGGAGTTTGTCAGAGGATATGGCAAGGCACGTACTTCCCCCAGGTGTATGATCATGGTTGACCTGGCAAAGGCCTTTGACACAGTCTCTTGGGAGTTCTTGCAGGAGGTTCTTCTTGGACTTGGCTTTCCGGACACTATGGTTAGTAGGATCATGACGTATGTTTCTACCTTCTCGTTCTCCGTAGCAGTTAATGGAAGACTATGCGACCACTTCGATGGAAAGCGGGGTATTCGTCAGGGGGATCCTCTTTCTCCCCTACTCTTTGTTATCTGCATTGAGTACTTCTCCAGACTTCTGAAAATCCGAGCATCCTAACGTCACTTCACCTATCACCCACGATGTGATGTGTTGAAGATCAGCTACCTGGCCTTCGCGGATGATCTTATGCTCTTTTCTAAGGCGAATACCGATTCAGTGCATATACTCATGACGTCCCTGAATGACTTTGCGAGGACATCTAGCCTCACTGTTAATGCTACAAAGTCTAAGTTGTTTGGAGTTGGCATGAAGGAGGACCTCATCTTTACAGGCATTCCCTGGGCATCTTTCCCGGTTCGATATCTTGGTGTACCTCTTGACTCCAGCAAACTGAAAGTGGCGCAATTCGATGTGCTACTAGATAGAGTGGACTCTGAAGTTGCGAAATAGAAGGGACACACTCTATCATATGGAGGCAAGTTGGAACTGGTGAAATCCATTGTATAAGGCATTGCGGGATTCTGGATCCAGAACTTCATCATCCCGGTGACAGTGATGGAGCGGTTGAAGAGCAAGTGCATTTCATTCCTCTGGGGGGCATCAGAGAAGAGCAAGGTAGCCTGGGAAAAGTTGTGTTCGTCGAGAGCTAACGGAGGACTAGGGATCAGGGATTTTCACACTTGGAACCAGGCAGCTATGGCACGGAAGTTGTGGGACCTCCACTCAAAGAAGGACAACCTTTGGGTGAAGTGGATGCATGCGTTCTACTTCCGACATGACGGAGTCATGTGGATGCACCCGAGGATAGCTAATAACAGATTGCAAGACAAATGCTCCATTCACACTGGGGACATCTGCACGCTGCGAAACACGCTGAAAAGCATGTCTGGAGGGGATACAGGGCAGATGATTGCCACCCTCCGGAGTTGGGCAGCCTCGGGGAAGTTTACATCCAATGCTTATGATTTCATACACAGGAATACCTACCCACAAGTCTACCATGAGCCAGACCAACCGAGGGAGAGACTATTTAGGGGTCTCTGGAGGGATTTTGTACCAGCCCGGTTCTCCTTCATATCATGGCTAGCTGCGCTTAGCCGACTGCATACGAAGGATAAACACAGGGAAGAGGATGATGAGGATCCCACAGATCGGATGTGCCACCTTTGTGACCTCAAGGTGGAGACTAATGCACATCTGTTCTTCCAGTGCGAGTTCTCACAGGTTGTCTGGGATCGGGTCAGGAGTTGGATTGGCTTGAGGAGACGTCCTCTGTCCATCACTTGTGCTGAGAAATGGATCCGGAAGTAGGTTACTGTTTCAAAGCTGAGAAAGAAACAGGGTCCTCTAGCTCTGTTCACGACGGTGTACTATTTATGGAATGAGAGAAACAAGGTGCGGCATGGTGAGTTTTCTCCTAATTCGGCCCGGGTTTTCAGCCAAATAATCCAGAATTTCTACATGATACTCAATCGCCTATTCCTGGAAGAGAACCTCTACTGAGTACTAAAGCATCCATGAGGCCTTAGGACCTTGGTGTTTGGGAGTTTGATCTATGATTTGCTTCACCACAGCCTGAGATGCAAACTAGGACTTGCACCCTTATGACTGTCTCACCTGAGTTGATACTGTTTTTTGACGGCATATCAACTCCTTCACTTAGGGCTTGCTCTTAGTGGAGGAGTGTTTGTTTTGGTACATGATATCTTCTGTAGCTGCCTGGCTTGCCAGGTGGTTGCAAGCTAATGTGACAAAGGAATTGAGGTTATGCTATGGACTAATGTCACATTAGCCAAGCAACACATGTTGATCTCAGGACATGCTTGTGATTTGAGACTTGTCTCTTAGCCCAGCACTACATGTTTGTACATGATGTCTTCTGTAACTTGCCTGGCTCACTAGGCGTTGCAAGCTAATGTGACTGAAGATTTGACGAATGTCTCCGGCCTAGTGTTTACCTCTTGGCCGGGCAACACATGTTGGCCTGACGATATGCTTGAGACTTGAGACTCATCTCTTAACCAAGTATTACATGTTGGTACATGATGTCTTCTATAACTTGCCCAACTCGTTGGGCGAGTTGCAAGCTACTGTGACCAATGAATTGACGGATATGCTCTGGATTTGGGATTTATCTTTTAGACGAGCAATATAGGTTTTTACCTAATCAGTGACGTCCTAGTACATGATGACATCTGTAATTTGACTAGCTCGCTGGCCGTTTGCATGGTACATGGGTTAAAGCCCTGTTGCCAGCTCTAACTTGTACACTATGTCATTTACTACTTGCGTCTTCTTCCAGCGCTGCACGTTAGTGTTCACACTATGGTGCTAAAGGGGAGAAGGTTGTCCATTTGCCTAAAATGGAGAGTGCGGTTATAGAATCATCACGCACGGCGCACGCTATAAGAGCGCTCGATCTCACTCATCCTTCGGAAGGTTGCATCTCTTGGACACCAGATTGAGCCCTAGGCACCACCTTACATCAGCTCAACACCACGAGGCTCAACCTCGATTCTTCATCGGGATCGTCTGCATGCCAACAACACCATCATATCTATTTTTTGTAGGTGCACATGGCAGGAGCCGCATTGTCAAGTCTGTCCTTGACTGATTGACGGCACCATCACTCTACTACTCACGATTGTGGTAGCCAGCATCATCAACATCATCACTGACAGATTCTACTATGATGGAGCTCGCTGATATACTTCTTAGGTCGGAGCATTGCCATTATAATGACTAGTCTACCAGGACCAGCACGCACATCCACATCATCTTTCACAGCTTCCAACCCAAGACCCGAGACCACTCTCGGCTGCTCATAACCCATTCCAAGAGGGAAGAAGAAGCCTTTTCTACGGAGACGATCTTGACCAAATAGGTAGCCAGTCCTGGGTCGATATTGAATCCTAGATCAAAGGGGAAACAGAACTCTTGGTGGGTGACATACTAGGATTGGATTTGCATTTACGGATGGGCAAGTATCTACTGGTCGCACATATAGGTCCACCCACTTATGGGTTGGGGTAGTGAGTTTGTTCTCACCCCTAACCATACTCTCTTGACTTTAGCCTCATTTGTTTTACCCATGTATTTCTTGGGTGGTATATTATTTCCCCTGTGTGACCATTAGTTTAGGTCTTGGGGATTTAGCGTTAGCTTCTGTCCCGTAGACTGTCCCACGGGATCATTTCTTCTTTTTTACCAAAAAAAAAACACTCATCAACACAGCACATCACCAAATAAGTTGAACTGGATATGGCCTAATTAAGGTCTAAAATACATACTCTTTTTGTTCTAACAAATCATTCATATTGACTTTTCAAAATTACTATATCAATCATGAATTATTAATGAAAAATTATTAACATAGCATTGACAAATTTTGTTGATGCCTTGATTGACTCTGAACTTCACCTGGGTCTACTCCCATACTTTTTAAAAAAATTAAAACCGCCACTGGCGGGAGAATCTTTATTAGACTCCCCAAACCATTCAAAAAGGGCCAAAAATAACCTATTGCATGACATCATTGTACTAGTAGAAAACATAGATACAAGTGAGTACTAATTGTTTCCAAAAGATAAGAGCTACCTATATACACATGATAGTGTATCAAAATTGCCACTCCTCAAATAAGCTTCTTCCACCCCGTCACACCGAGCAAGTTATTGATCACACGCGAAGCAAAATTTTGCCAAATGTGAGGGTGGAGATAGCTTATTTAATCCAAAAAGGTGTTAACCTCACAGGGGAGGATTTTTCCAACTGAAAAAAATGGATCACATATGTCCCGCTGCTCCCAGCATGGTAAACCTAAAAGAAACTCATTTCTTTTAGGCCTTCTTGTGCCTGAATTGGAAAAATTTCAATAGTTTCTGTCTATATCTGAACCTAATATTCGGCAGACCACTCTGCTCCATGCATAGAAATCATGCCTCTAAGTGTAATGAGAGCAAGATGAAGTAATAAAGTTCCTGTAAAATTAGTTTGAGGACTCATCTTAGCCAAGTAATCAGCAATTGAATTGCCTTCTCTGTACACATGTGTAAATTGAAGATCTACTGCCATTAATTTCAGTTCATGGCAGAGACTGTACAATTTCCTTGGCACAGATTTAGGATGTTCAATTAACTCCATTCAAGGCATTTAGACTGTCAGACTCTATTATTACAAGAGAAGGGAAGTGCTGAGATTGCATAATAGAAAATGGCAAAGCTAATAATTATGTACCAGACCAATATCAAATGAGCCATTGTAGATGAAGGGACCATCTACATTAATTTTAATTCCATGATCTGGTGGTTGCCATTTTATTGACCTAATGAGCTTTGTTTTTTTGAATTTGAAAAAAGGTACTAGCCCATTAATCAGTTCACCATGCTTTGCTTGAGATCCACCTATAGGGAAAGCTGTGAAAATATTATGGACCTCTTTTGCAAGCTATGCCAGTATATCATTATTGGAAATCAGTTTGTCCTCAAATAGAAAGGTGTTTCTTCTACACCACAACAACCAAAGATTAGTAAGTAGTGACATAACTGAGACAGTTGTGTGGGTTTTTGACTTTCCTTTAAAATTAAGATAATAGTGGACTCTATGTTTAACACTGCTGAACTGACGGATTGGTATAGAAAGCACAGATTGAACATAATCAAAGATCTGAACAGTTTTTAACACAACTGTTGAAAAAGTGGTCTAAAATATCCAGATTGCGGCACAAAGGACATTTAGATGGTAGCTGGATTCCATATCTACTAATCACATCATCAAAAGACAGCAAACCATTGGGGGATGTATTTTTCCATACCTTTTTTTTATATAAAAAAAGGTTTGATGATCTGGCTTTGAGAAAGTCGTAAGCATATCTGACTGAGAAAATTCCTTTGTCATCAGGGTCCAGATGAGCTTGTCATTATGTGGAATGATGAATTCCTGCTCCCTGCAAAAGGTTTAAGATATTGGTAGCCAAATTTGAGCTTTCTGCTCACGGAACTGAGCAATAGTCATTTTTGGTAAAAATGAATCTAAATGCTCAGGCCACAGGTAGCAAAGAGGTCCTACTCCTAACCAATTAGCATCCCAAAAAGGCAAGTCACCTATACAAACTGGAACTCTAGAATTTAAATTAGCATGCACATTAACCTCACAATTTCTTCTCCATGTATGGGAATTTTTGTATGACTTAGGGACTGACCACAAATAAGCTGACCATGGAGTATTATTCAATTGTAGTTTTCATCACAATTTTCATGAAACTGACCTAATAATGCTTCTATATCCTTAAAGCCTAGTCCATTTTCATCAGTTGGAACAGCCATTCTCTGCCACCTTCTCCATATTTTTCTTGGTCCAGCTGCTGTATCGCCCCAAAAACAATCTTGTAGCCATTCTTTCCATATCTTTCACAATAGTACTAAGGGGTTGTAACACTACAAAAATATGAATTGGAATAGCTAGCAATACATTAACCAGAACTCTTCTTCAAGCATTTGTTAACCACCTATTTTTCTAGTTATTGAGCTTGTTCTCCATTCTCTGAAGCTGTGACTGATAATATATTACCTTGTTCCTTCCTGTGAACAAAGGCACTCCCAAGTATTTAAAAGACATTGATTCCTGTCTCATTTCTGTAATTCTTCTTATTCTTCTCTGAACCAGAGCTGGGGCAAGCTTATGAATGAAGAATTCAGATTTACTGAAATTTATCTTTTGACCAGAGCAACTTTCATATGCCTTGAGAAATTCTTTCAATCTTTTCAAATTCTTCCTATCAACTGTATTAAAGATAGTTGTGTCATCAACATACATCAAGTGAGAGACTACTTCCACATTTCTTGGCATTTTGAAGCGGGTTAGGTACTGTATCTGCAATAGCTTCTTGAGACCTCTTGAAAAAGCTTTAGTAACAAGGTTGTATAGGTAAAGAGATAGAGGATCCCTCTGTTTGATTCCTCTGGTTGATTTGAAAAAACCAGTTGCCACTCCATTTATTAAGACTGAAAACCATGTTGAAGAGGTATTTTGCAGAATAATCCTAACCAGTAAACCGTGAAACCAAAGTGTAGCAACACAGTATTTAGAAATTTTCAGGAGACTATATCAAAAACCTTCTGCATATCAAGTGTAATTATCATGTTTCTGTTTGCTGGATTTTTGCTCAACGGTCTAACCTTCTCTTGCATTACAATGTATTATCTCCTATGTATCTTCCTTTGAGGAAAGCTGACTGCTCCCTTAGTTATCTTAATGGTTCAATTTAGTTTAGTTTTTTCAATTTAATTTTGATGAAATTCAACTTAATTCAGCTATATTATTCTTTTCAATATATTGATTTCTATTTTTGTTTAGTTTAACATTATTCAATTTAATACAATTTAGTTTAAGTTTAGGAAAATAAGTAGGGGAACATACCCTTAGTCAAATGGTCGAGGAATGGAAAAATGATTAATTTAAGAAAAAAATTATTTGCATAATCCAAGTATGCATATCTCATCCATTCCTTATTACACTCTATTAAAAATATAGTTAAATCTCGATAAATGAATAATCTTGCTAAATGTATAATTTTTCCCGGTCCCGACTTGGGCTATGGGGCTAAATGAATAATCTTGCTGAATGGATTAATGAATAATTTTTTTAAAAATTCTTAAATACCCTATGTAAATATAAATGAATAATCATCACATTTCATAAGTTATATTATATTAAAAAGACTTTTTTTTTCAATCAATAATGGTTATACAATAAATTATTCTCTTGTAAAAAAAGGTGTAGAGTTTTTTGCTCTTTTTTCCCACCAAAATTCATCTCATTCTTGATTTTTCCAAGTGCAAACAAAATTTCGGGAGTATTCTGCTCGCGTTGTAAAAAGTAGTTTTGTAAGGTGATCATTGCTAGAAAGTAGTTTTGTACTTAGTCCATATACATACCTTAGTTTGTAATGTAGGTTAGATACATTTTCTAAAACCCTAGATATTCCATACAATGTATACCATGTATCTTTTTAGTAGTTTTAAATATAATGCACATATGTACATTTTGTACTTAGTACGCATATGCATACAATTCATTTAATACTAATATAATTTCTTCAATGAATGAATAATTTCTTCATTGAACTCATTTTTTGATAAATGAATAATATCACTAAATGAATATTTCTATGATGGTCCCAAGAGTATTCATTTATCGAGATTTAACTGTACAATGTTTCGTAATGTATAATTAGTATTTAATTAGTGATTAAGTTTTTAATTTTAATTTTAACCGTATTTATTTGGAATTTTTCTCCCAATCATACCATAATTTTATTCTTTTACTATTTTTAGTTATGTTATTTTACTATTTTTTTGATTCCACATGTATCATTCTTATTAATTTAGACCCGTTTTTGTAATTATTTCCTGATTTTCAATTGATTTGGTTAATTATGTAATTTTGGTCAAATTAATTGAATCGACCCATTCCTCTCACCCTAATAAGAATACAATGTTTCGTAATGTATTCATTTAGTGGTTATTTTTTAATTTAATTTTTACTTGTCTATGGAACTCCCAACTTTCCTGACTTTCCATGAAAGTGTTTATACATTTTATGTTATAAAGTGTATCTTTTACTCTGAACTGTAAATTTTGTAACTTCAATAATTTATAATTTTAAATGAAGTTTCTTGATTTTTTGCATTGAAAAATGTTTGAATATATGTTTACTTTAAAATGATCAATGTTTTAACACAAAAATGTATCATTTGAATTTAAATACACAGTGGTAGTTCCGTAACATTTAGGAAAGTTGGTATTTTCAAGAGATGTTGCCTTTATTCTTTTACTATTTTTAGTTATGTTATTTTACAATTTTATTTGATTGTACATGTATCATTCTTATTAATTTAGTCCTGTTTCCGTAGTTATTTCCCGATTTTTACTTGATTTGGTTAATTATGTAATTTTGATCCATTTAATTGAATTGAATTTTATATTCCTTAAATATGGTATTCAAAATCTCTATAATTATTAAATTTCCTAAAAGTTTAAAAAAAACACACACACACAGATATATATATACAGATATATATATATATATATATATATATATATATATATATATATATATCGAAGTACCGGTGCATTACTAGAACGTAAACTTCCAATTTGTCGAGACAGGAAGAATTTCGATTGGTTTTCACTCTCTAGTTTTTATCCTCCGACTTCTCTCTTGTTTTCCGTCCAACCCAATATTACAATTATGCCATCCCACCTCCTTGAAAACAAAAAATTGTCATAAAACGGTCCTCTTCCTTACTGATAATGGCAATAAACTGCCATTCTATGATGGCGACGCCGCCGGGTCCGGCCGGAACAGTGGCCGGAAAATCCTTTCTACAAGCTCTAGCCAACAAAAAGGCCCCCCCACCCGTTTCTCTGATCTTCCATCTAACCCAGAAATTAGACCTTCAATCACGCGACTAAATGGGCGTCCAGCATGCCTCTATGATCCTGATTCGGTTAATGTTCTCGCAGCACACTATGATAATGCCTTGATTGGCAAATTCAATCGAGGAAAGCCACCAATGGAGAAGATACATGAAGCTTTCAATGGCATAGGATTCCAGTCACAGTTTCAAATTGGATTGCTGGACTACCGGCACATCCTGATTCGTTTCAAAGACCAGGAAGATTACAACAGATTCTAGCTCCAGCCATATTGGTCAATATCAGGCTTTACTATGAAAGTGCTGAAGTGGACACAAGACTTCAACCCAGATCTGGAGTCATCAATCTTACCGGTATGGGTTTCATTTAAAGATGTTCCAATTTGTTACTATAACAAAAGTTTGATTCAAGATGTTGCTAGTCAGCTTGGAAAGTTTATCAAAATGGTCTCAGCAATCTCTGGCATTACCAGGCCATCAGTCATAAAAATGTTTATTGAAATTGATTTGAAAGAAGATAGAATCACTTCAATTCCGATAGGTAGAACTGATAGTTATAAGGAGTGTCTTGTGGAATATCATCAACTGCCTGCCTATTGCAAATCTTGCAAGAAAATAGGACATGATGAGACTGTGTGTGTGCATCTCCATCCTGAATTGAAAAGAAAATGGAGAAGGAAGGAAAATCAGGCTGCTGAGGCTGGATCATCAGGGCTATCTTCATCAAAAAAGGACACTGGAGCACAAAACCAGAAACCAATGGAGACTTCAAATGAAATGGTGTTGTTCTAGAAGAATATCAACCAAGTTGAAAAGACTCAGGACTCTCCAGTTCAGTCCCCAACCTTTGTTCTACTCACCAGCCAGCCTGAAAAAAAGGGAGACCGCCCACTATATCCTTTTATACTTATGATGATCATCATGTTACAAAATTCAAGGCTCAAATGAATAATAGGAATGACTCTCCAAAATTGGATATTGTACCTTACCACTCACCTCTTGAGGTATCAAATACCTTCTCTATTTTGCAGGATTCAGAACTAAGTTCAGATAAGAGTGATGAAGAAACATACCAACCATTGGAAGAGACTATAGCTCCAGTGGAAGGAAACAAAACATCTAATGTCTCCAGAATTACAAGCAGTTCTGGATCAGACAAAACAACAGAAAATAGCCATCCAGCCAGTACAGGTAAGGAAGGTAAAATCTCTGAATTGAAAAATGTGAGCATGCATAAAGTAATTACTGAACCAGATATGTATGTGTGTGAACCTGACATGCATGTTAGTACAGTATTAGATGGGGTCATGCATATATCAGACAATATTATGAACAGAGAGATTTTGACTCAGGAACATAAGAAAAAAACAAAAAAAACCTATTGCCAGCTCTGGTGATAGTGTTAGTAGGTTACTGAGACCTAAGCAAAAAGTCAAATATCCTGTTTAATGATTAATCATAAAACAATAGGAAATATGCTCATATGGAATGTAAGAGGTTTAGGAACCTCCATTGACAGACTTCAAACTTTAGTAGTTATACATAATATTTCACTATTATGTGTTATTGAACCAATGCATGATAATAACATGATTACAGCTTTACAACATATACTAAAATTTCAACATGCTTACCCTGCACAACATGCAAAAATATGGATTCTGTGGAACAATAATTTCTCTGTTGATATTATAGATCAGAGTGATCAGTATGTGTTGACAAAAATAATTGATTCATCTACTATGACTGAGTGGAATGCTGAATTTATATATGCTAAAGTGCTTAGAAGATTGAGGAAATCTTTATGGAATGATTTAGCCAGATTACCAAAGAAGCCCACTATTTATATAGGGGACTTCAACACAGTAACCTCCATAGGTGAGAGAAGTGGTAGAGCTAGACCCCCATTAAGTAGCATATCTGATTTTAATGAGATAATAGATAGTCTGGCATTACAGGAGGTGCATATAGTAGGAAATAGATTCACTTGGTCTAATAGAAGGGCTGGAAATGATTTGCTACTTCAGAGGTTAGATAGATGACTGAGTAATTTGTCATGGAATGAATTATATCCCCATAGCTCAATACAGATCCTAAATAGGACAACCTCAGATCACAATCCTTTGCTCCTCTCCATACGGGAAGCTAGTGAACATACACCTAAACCCTTCAGATTTCAGAAAATGTGGTTGAATAGGTCTGATTATGGTTCACTAGTTAAACAAAATTGGACACAACCAAGCATTTATCAAGGAATGTCTAATATGGTCTTTAAACTGAAAAGGTTGAAGATAGCACTTAAGGCATGGAATCTAGAACATTTTGGAAATATGCACAAGAACCTATTAGAGGCTGAGAAGATAATTGAAACTTTGGAAGAGAGATTTCAAAGTACTGGCAATGAGAGGGACTTAGAAGAGTTAAATAGAGGACAGATTATGCTGGAGAGGGCCATAAAGGAGGAAAATATATTCTGGAAGCAGAAGTCCAATATCAGATGGCTACAGGAAGGAGATGCAAGTACCAAGTTAGTTCATAATGATGTGAAAGAAAAGATTGGGAAAGCAAGGATTTGTAAGATCAAAGACAGAGACAATAATTGGATTACTGATCCGACTAGAATTAAAGAAGAGGGGGTACACTTCTACCAGACATTATTAACAGATCCAGGGAATGAAGAGGCAGGGACATATTTTGATCTGTTCACCTCTCAAATCCCAAAATTAGTAACAGAAGAGGAAAATAGAGAGTTGATGAAGATGACAACCATTGAAGAAATCAAAGAGGTTGTCTTTGATCTGAGCAAGGATAGCTCACCTGGCTCAGATGGTTTCTCTGGTGCTTTCTACAGAAATGCATGGGAAGTAATCAAAGAGGACCTCTTGCACTCAGTTAATGAGTTCCTGAGAGGTGCACTGATCCCAAATGCAATATCAAGCACATGGCTAACATTAATCCCAAAGAAACCCAACCCATCTTCCTTCTCAGAATTCAGACCAATTAGTTATCTAATTTTCTGAATAAAATTTACTCCAAGTTACTGGCAGAAAGGGTAAAACCTCTAATGAGTAAGCTAATCTCAACTGAGCAGTCTGCATTCATCAAAGGCAGAGACATCTCAGATAACATTATCCAAATGTTAGAGATGACCAGACTGATGTGTAAAAAAGGAATAACAATTTGACTGTTAAATTAGATATGCAAAAAGCTTTTGACAGAGTGTCTTGGGGCTTTTTGAATTCTATACTACTTCATTTTGGATTCCATGGTACCTTTGCCAGAATTATTTTAGATAATATAGCAGTAGCTAATTTTTTTGTATTAGTTAATGGTGTAGCCTCAGGATTTTTCCCATCCTCTAGGGGGATTAAACAAGGAGATCCTATGTCCCCATTTCTATACAATCTTGTTACTGAAGCATTCTCAAGAGGAATTAGGAAACTAGTTAACATGGGGTACATTCAGGGATTCATCATGCCAACAGGTGTAGACACAATCACTCATTTAATGTATGCAGATGATACTGCATTGTTCATTAGCTCAAAGAAAGAGAATATGAGAAGATTTAAGTATTTCTTAGAATCATATGAGTGTGTCTCAGGTCAGAAAGTGAATTTCTCAAAATCTGAGTTTTACACACACCTTGCTACCACAAGGCATAAGGTCAATCAAATAAAGATGACACTGGGAATGAAGAAAGGAAAAATGTCATTCCAGTACTTGGGAATACCAATATTTGGAGGCAGGAACAAAGTTATATATTATCAGCCAATTTTGGAAAGGATGGAAAAGGCTACTCAGAACTGGAAGAATCACTGGTTGACAGGTGATGGCAGAATGGTACTAATAAATCATGTATTGTTAGACATTCTAGTACATTACTTTTCTGTTCTAAAACCACCCAAGACTGTTATCAGACAAATGGAGAAGATAGTAATTAGATTCTACTGGGGAGAGTCTAGCTATGGTCAAAGAAGGATATGGAGGAAATGGATGAAAGTTGCATTACCCAAAAATGAAAATGGACTGGGTTTCAGAGACATAAATGCTTCTGTAGATGCATTCTTATGCAAGATGTGGTGGAAGCTTCAAAAAAATGAAACCATATGGACAAGGTACCTATGGTCTCTTCCAATATCACATAGAAACTCCCATATTTGGCAAAGGATCTGCCAGGTAACTGAGCATGCCAATAATAACTCCTACATCTGTTATGGCCAAGGAAATTGCTCATTTTGGGATGCTAATTGGTTAGGCAAGGGAGCATTGTGCTATAAATGGCCTGAAGAAAGGATTATACCATTCCCAGATATTACCCTTGCTCAGTTCATACAAGGAAATGATCAGTATATAGGGCAAATCCAATATTTCTTCCAATCTGACATCATTTCTATTTTGCAGGAATCCAATCTAAAATATTCACATGAGGATAGGTTAATATGGAGGCCATCCAAGCTTGGGGAATTCACAGTCAAGTCAGCTTACAATAGCTACAGAAGAAGGGGAACAGAAGATGCAATATTAAATCAGGTATGGAAAAAACCCATTCCCCCAAAAGTGTCAACTTTGATATGGAGAATTAAAAATAATTTGCTCACATTTGATGATACACTCATTAAATTTGGTATTAATCTCCCCTCCAAATGCCCTTACTGTTGTAACTCTGACAACTTCTCTGACAACTTAGAACATTTTTTTAACACTTGTATGGCTAGTGTAGAAATCTGGACAATTATTCACAGGATACTTGCCATCAGAGTTACTGAGTTTAGATCAATGGGACAGAGAATTAGATTTTATTTATCATATTCAGGCTTATCCAAGGTCCATACTTCTGTCATCAGGGTCACTACTATGGTGGTGATTTGGAATTTATGGACTAGGAGGAATAAGCTTCTATATGATAACCAAAATACTAATTCTCAGGCCCTGTGTAAGAAGATCATTAGACAGGTTTCAAATATTTTTACTGCATCACCATTGACTGGGAACCCTATCAGGAACCATTTCATTGTTGAAATTGGTTTAGCTCCATTCCTAAAAAGGAAAAGGCCAAAACCAGTTAAAGTAATGAAATGGATTCCTCCAGATAATGGTTTTAAAATTAATGTTGATGCTGGTTATAAATCTAATGGACAGACTGGGCTTGGTATTATTGTTAGAAACAGATATGGAGATGTTGTGAGAATATGCATGCAATACACTACATGTACTTCAATTATTAATGTTGAACTATGTGCAATAGAGTTGGGATACAAATTAGGGAGCCAAATGAATTTGGAACACTTCCAGGTTGAAACAGATTGCTTCATAGCATTGACAGGGATTCAAAACCCTAACAAAATAGACTGGAAATATTTCTCTATTTGCCATGAACTACATAAGTTGTATCAGATGCATCCTATCACTCACACACTCAGAGAAGGTAACACAGCTGCAAACTATATTGCAAAAATGTGTAGTGAGCTGCAAACCTCTCAATTATTAACACCAAGTATGATTCCTTCTAGCCTTCAGGCCATAATACAGCTTGATAAAATTGGACTGCCACAACTTAGATTCACTTTTTGATGTTTGGCTTCAAGATATATGGTAGTGCTGGTTTTTTTTTTCCATACAGGAATGTTGGAAGCTGGCACAAAGAGGGAGGATCATACACTCATGGATGAGGATCTGGAAACAAACACACATGCCAGATTAGCTCATATGGACCCATGAATTTGTACATGATTTTTGATAAACTAGATTAGCAATTCTTTTGGCAATCTAGACTAATACTTTGGACTTCCATTCTTGAAATCTCTCTTTCGGTGGCAAAGTTGTACTTTGACCTTTGCTGGATCAATCACTAATCTGCTCCCTTAAGTAAGTGGTTTAAGAATGGATTTTTTGCCATAGTATTAGATCACTAGAATAGCTGCACTAGGTTATTCTTTTAAAAGCTTGGAAGCTTTTCATAAGTCTTTGACTGTAAAACGCTATGTACCAGAAATGGTTTATTTTGGTTTGGGGTGCCAATAAATTCCCCCCACCCATGGTGGATTTACTATATATATATATATATATATATATATGGGGAGGGATCAAGACACTCCCTTATTTTTACTCCAATTTTCACTCCAATTCCTGACATTTGGATTAGATTTCATCTAATGGTCATGATAAAATCTATTTTTAGCCCATTATTATCAATCAATTTAATTCCCAAAACTACTATTCCTGATATACTTCATCTTCTCTGCATCATCGTCTTCCTGCGAAAGAATCAATGTCCAGTAACAAAAACACGTTCACTAAATCCTGGGTAGAGTAATCTAGAGCAGTTTCCCAATCGAAACCCTAGATTAATTTATCACGGTTTTGTAAATTTTTATATTTTTGTTTGCTCAAAGTGAAACAGCCGTTTCTTGTGAATCTTGCAATATTCAGGTCGGGCTCAGGCCGGGGTCTGTTGTGTCACTGGATAGGAGTAAAGGAGGGTCTGCACTGTCACCACTCTCCGTGTTTCAGGTGGCCAACAGCCTTGCACCGCTCAATATCGATGCCGACCTATCCTCCACTCCCTCTCCCGCTCAGGACCCCTCCTTGTCCGCTTCCGCTCAGAACCCTAATCATCTTTCTGGCGAAGAAGGGAGAGCCTCCGTCCTTGTTTTGTTGAGCAAGCTCAGACAAATAAAACAAAGAAAAACGTGTTAAAAAATTATGTCTGGTGACAGTAAATTAGAAAGGAACGTAAACAAAAAGTATCAAGTTTAGTTCATGTTTTATTAAGGCCGGGCATGAGGACTTTTGGTGATGTCTCCCCTGCCAATCTGGATTGCAGCCTAGCCTTTTTTGAGCATTAAATCATCTGGAGGCATTGGGAAAATATGAAGTATATATGTTAGGAAAAGTAATTTTGGGAATTAAGTTAATTGACAAAAATGGGCTAAAAATAGATTTTATCATGACCATAGATGAAATCTAATCCAAAGGTCAGGAATTGGAGTGAAAATTGGAGTAAAAATAAGGGAGTGTCTGAATTTATGTGATGATTCAAAATATTTTTTATTTATTATCCTTTGTGCGTACTGTTTCATCTGTCACTAGTAGAATCAAGCCTGAAGAGGCGCCAATTCACGGCGGTTCCACGTGAATTTAAGGGAACCGCTGTGCATTGCATCCGGCTAAGTTTCCGAACTCGGAAACTTACCTGAAACTCAATAAATGGCGGTTGCGCGTGACTTTTTAACAAACCGCCGTTTAATGAGTTCTGACTCGGAAACTTAGCGGGATGCCTATCCCTCTCCATCTTCTTCTTCTCCTTCTCCTTCTTCTTCTTCTCCCTCTACCTTTCCTTCTTATTTTTCTTCTCCTTCGTCTTCTTCTTTCTCTCCCTCTCCTTCTTATTCTTCTCCCTCTCCATTTCCTTCTTCTTCTTCTTCTTCTTCTTCTTCTCCTTCGTCTTCTTCTCCCTCTCCCCCTCCTTATTCTTCTTCTCCCTCTCCCTCTCCCTCTCCCTCTCCCTCTCCCTTTCCTTCTTCTTCTTCTCCTTCTCCTTCTTCTCCTTCTCCCTCTCCCTCTTCTTTTTCTCCTTCTCCCTCTCCCTCTCCCTCTACTTCTCCCTCTCCCTCTTCTTCTTCTCCTTCTCATTCTCCTTCTCCATCTCCTTCTTCTCCCTCTCCCTATCCCTCTCCCTCTCCCTCTCCTTCTTCTAAGCAAAAAGTTGACTTTAAATATAATGTGTTCTTCATATGATTTAGACCGAAAATTAATAGATTAGGATAATAGTTTATGTGTTTTGGAAATTTCGGGGTACGATCTAAATGATCCACAAGTACCCATGATTTGGGGGTGAGACTTTTTTTATATTGGTTTTGATTTCGCCGGCCAAATTGACCGACATTTTTTTGTTCTATCCGGCTAACTTTCCGAACTCTTAAACTTAGCCGGACTTATAGACATTCGGATAGATTTCCAAACTCAGAAATTTAGCCGGAACAATACACGGCGGTTAAGACCGCCGTGCATCGGTGGCACCAATTGCACGGCGCCACCATGAACGGCGGTCAAAACCGCCGTCCTTCCCTGACCCAACCGCCGTTTTCCGCCCCTTCATCCACTAGTGTGCTATGCTAGAATTATATAAATATTTTGTGCTGAATAATAAAAATGAGAAAATTAAAGAAGATCTCATCAAGTTAGAGCATGCCCAACAGTTACTCTATAATAGAGTTTTTAGCTAGATTTGCCCTTTTTGACTATATTATTGCTTCCAACAGATGCTCTATCCCATACTATAAAATAGAGATACGGTAAAATTGGAAGAATGAAAAGGCATATGGGCTACTCTTCTTTCATACTCCAAAATTTAATGATATCATTGATTATTATTTTTCTTTCCTTTTTTATTTTATACTTTCTTAATCATTCACATTTTCACACAAATAATATATTAAAATCATAAACTTGCAAATAAAATTAAGGCCCTGTTTGTTGGAGTTTATAAATAGAGTTGTTCAATCTAATTCAATTCAATTCAGTTCAATTTAGTAAAATATAATTTGATCAATCCAAGTAAATTTAGACATTCCGATTCTATTTTTCGATACTTAAATTTCACTTCAATATTCAGTTCAGTTCAGTAAAATATAGTTTGATCAAATTCAAGTAAATTTAGACATTAATATTCTATTTTTCAATACATAAATTTCACTTCAATTCAGTTCAAATTAGTAAGAGATAAGGTCAAACAAACATGCCCTAATTGTGTGCTATTGGGAGTCTACAATAGAATTAAGTATATCTATTATTATTTATGGCAATAAATTCATGGAATGGTAAAATAGAGCAACTGTTGGATGAAGCCTAAATTAATATGAAGTTTTTGGAATTTGTTACTCTATTATAGAGATTGTTTTAGAGTAGCTGTTGGGCTTGGTCTTAGTTGAAATTCTACACTTTTAACATTCGGAAACACCGTAGAGCATCATCGTTTAGGATTATCCATATATGAAAACCGTTTACCCTTAGCTCGTTCACATGAAGAACATAAAGAGGTTTAGGCGAAAAAGAAACAACCTTAACTAGGTTCAACTTATTTAATAAGGATAACAGCTAGGGAAGTATGGCCCAGCCTGGCATGCCATATGTCGAAAGACGCCCTATGTTTATTCGCTTGAATGTAAGCAACAAAAGCAGCACAATCCTGCTCCAACACATACATACCATTCTCACAGCGACCTCGGCCCACGATTTCCTTTGTGGCCTTTGTCTGAATAACAAACATATTTTCATCAAAAGAGATCACAAATTTCAAATCCCTGGTCAGTTTTCTAATGGAGAGAAGGTTTTTCGTAATATCCGGAACTACCAGCGCATCAGATACATAAAAATTTACGAGAAAACCGACGATGACCAATATGAGTAATATGAATAGGTCTACCATGAGCAAGAGCGACAGAACGATTAGCGTTATAAGGAGCAATGTTGTCAAGACCAGAAGATGTGGATGCCATGTGGTTGGTTGCACCAGAGTCTAGATACTAGTTAGAAGAGTTGTCGAGAGACACATTGGACTGTAACAGCATCAGCAAGATAGGACTCTTGATTGGGATTCGTGCATGTTTTGCAGTGTGACCAAATTCTTCGCAGAACTGGCATTTAGGGATCCACTTATTGCGACCATCACGACGATTGCGACCACCAGAATACTGAGCACCACCAGAAGGTTGACCACCAGACTTTCCACCAGAAGAACTACCGCAAGAGCGGCCGCGCGTGGCAGCCGACGCACCAGACGGCGGCGCGTGCTGTCCATTCGCCTGGCTAGGGTTTGCAAATCCTTGCTGGGTAGAAACAGAAAAAGCTGCTGGGTGTGATTCCGGCGCCGATGATGCACCATAACCACCGGTGGACATCAGAATCTCATGACTGCGAGTCCAAGCGACGATCTCGGCATAGAGCAGGAGTGGAAATTACGCAAACTGGATCGTGACGAAGGTATCGAATCCGGCTCCGAGACCTCGGAGAAAGAGCAGCACCTTGTCCCTATTTGCAACCGGAGTTCCAATGGCGGCGAACCCGTCGGTGATGAGCTTGAAACGGCGGTGAAATTCCATGACGGTGGAGGAGTCACGGCGTGCCGAGTGGAGCTCGTCGTGAAGTTGGATTTCTCGAGCATCGGAGGCATTATCATACGCTGCAATCAGAGCCTTCCACATGGAGGCGGCGGTCGAGCAGCCGATGGTCTCCATGATGGAGTCATCGGTGAGGGATGACCGAAGAAGAACTTGGACGAGCTTGTCTTGCGCGGTCCATGATTGCGGCGTGAGGCTCGAGTCCGACGACACGGCTGGATCGGCGGGAGGCTTCAAGGCAGCGTCAGGATCATCGGTGGAGGAGCTTGACACGGCCAAAGCAGCGACAGGCGGCTTGACGAGAGATCCGTCAAGATAACCAAAAAAGTCCCGTCGACTCGAAGAGTATTTGCACCTGCGAACACCAAGCCATGAAGTTGCCGGATCCAAGCTTGATCGACAACATATGGATCATGGTGGCGTAGGTGAGAGTCTTTCCAGCTTCCATGAGTTGATCGGAAAACAAGAAGCGGCAGCATACGTTGGCGGCGGAAGAGAGGCACCTAGAACAAAGGCTAGGGTTTGACAGGTTCACCTAGATACGGCCGAGAATCCCAGGGTTTGGACGGCGGCACCTGGACACGGCGGGAAGAGCTAGGGTTTTGATCGGAAAAAGGGTACCAAGCTGTCGGCGACGGCTAGGGTTTAGAGATGCACCTAGAGTTTCGACGGCTAGGGTTTTGCAAGTTAGGGTTTAGGGCACCTAACGATATTTTGGGTAAAAATTTTGTAGATCGATAACCAAAACTGATACCATGTGAATGTGAAATTTAGAAATGAATTCATTGATACGAGAGTGTACAATATATAATACAAGAGATCTAAACTAGGCTACTCCAAAATAGGAATGGATATATTCTACAACAATACAAGAATATCTATAAATTAATTAAGATATTCTATTAATTTTATACGAATTAGACATATACTCTAAATCAAAACAATCCTCCAAGTAATTTACCTATATAATTTACTCTGTTCTTTTTCTTTATGTAGTATCATTTTATAGAAATTCTTTTGAAAGAATCGTCTATAGTCTAGACAGTGCTATATCCTTATTAGAAATCTGCGTGTTTTAATAATTAGATTATTATTAATAATTAGAGATCTGCGTGTTTTAATGTATAACGTATTAAAATAGTATTGGATTGTGAATAGTACCGGGCCGTGAATAGTGCGCACGTGAATAGTTTTGGACCATGAATAGTGTGTGTGAATAGTAATTTTCAAAAAATGCAATTAAGGACTTCCTGTTTTTATTCAACCGTACCTTTACTATTTAATCCCCGGTCTACAATATAGACGGTCCGTTAAGAGACTACCTCTTTTTTTTTATAAGCTATACAAAACCAAATTTTATTATTTTAGATCTATTTTCATAATTAGAATTTTATTTTCTCTTATTTTAAATTGATTTGGTTAATTTTTTAATTTTGGTCCTTTCAATTTCATTCAATTTTAGTATGTCTTCCTTAAATATGACATTCAATTCTCCATTACTATATCAGTAAAGAATTTCCCAAAACCTTTAAAAAAATACATATATACACAATTTCTTAAACTTTTATAATATATGTGATTAATATAACGTTAAATAATACAAAAAGTTTAATAGTTTTTTTATTATAATTAATTTTCAATATTTATAATTGTTATATTTTTTATCCAACATTCGTCGCAAATGCGCCGAAGCTAACCTAGTGTTATTTAAATATTAAAAAACCCTTAATAATTGATTTTTTTTTGACCCTCTTATCATTTAAGAAAATATATTCTCCAATAAACCTTCCATTTTTCCACGACCACTTTTTTAAAAATGGTTTTTTTATACAAATATTACATGAATTGTAGCGGCAATCGCATAACAAGATTGAGTATCAGTGCCACAAGATTATGTAATTGTACCAAAAACGTTTTTATGTGAGGGAAAGTTGTTTGTGGAAATGTGGAGCATATTACAAGATTATGTAATTGTACCAAAAACGTTTTTATGTGAGGGAAAGTTGTGTGTGGAAATGTGGAGCATATTGAAAGCTGACATGTAACTTGTGGGACCAGACACTAATAGAGAATTTACAGAGTTGTTTCTTCTAATTTTGATGTGAACTGAGAGTGGTGGTGGTGATGAATTGGGCGGTAGGGTGGTGTCTAGGGCGGCCGGCAGGAAGGTGGATGGTGGCCGCCGATTCGAGATTCAGAATATGGTTGTGAACTGTGTTTTTTTTTTTTTTTTTTTTGCTAGAAGTGGAATTTCCAATTAGGGCACAGAGGGGAAGGTTTAAGGGTTTTTAGACCCCATAATTGTTAATTAGTCATTCAATTCTTCTTCCTTCTGAATCTTATCACCACATAATACATCATTAAAAATCCTTAAATATACACACATATTATCACCACATCATTAGTGTTTGTACATGGAGAATAACATTCATCCAGATAATCCTGATATAACCCTTATCAGGCACCACTAAGATAATGACACGTGTACAATTGTAATGTTTTAATTGGTTAAGATATTTTTACTAGATTTCCAAAATTCTAACTTAGAATACCAAAACCCGTCTGGGTAATGATTGAATACGTGGCTCAATCATAAATTAGTTAAAGATGATGTGTCATTATTTAATTGGTGTCTGATATTACCGATATCAGTATGATCCTGATATATATTAAACGGTTATACGTAATCAAGTAAGATTTTACCTTTTATTAGTTAGACTCATTCCATTTTTTAGTGTTTATAGAAGACTACATAAGAGTTTGCTTAGTTAAAGACAATTTAACCATAGTTGTTAGAATGTAAAATAATTTTTAATATTTGATTAGTATCTGCATGCAAGGTAAGAGTTACATTTGATAAATTAAACTTCGAAAAGATAATTTAGAAATTTTGATTACGTAAATTCAACATACTTATTAATTTTTATAGAGTTCTATTAAATGTTAGTAGTGTTCAAGAAAAAAAAATTCACAAACAGATTTTTCACCTAGGCCTCTTTAAATATTTTGAAATCGATGTATTCAAATATTTTCTAGTTCAAAATCTAATTAATCTTGTATGAAATTACATTTTATCAAATTAAGGGCCTGTTTGCCTGAGTTTATTTCTTACCGATCCAAACTTAATACAATTGGACCGAACTGAAATGAATTGAATTGAACTGAAATGAAAATTAACGTATTGAAAAATAGAATCAGTGTATCTAAATTTACCTAATTTTTATCGAATTAGTTTTTTGGTGAACTATACTAAACTGAAGTAAACCAAATTGAACTGACCAGAATTGAACTGCTCAACTCATAAGCTCAGGCAAATAGGGCCTAAATAAAAAAACTTTTTCAATTAATTAAGTCCACAACAAGAGAGGGTAACACCCAACCCAAGTAATTACTTTAGCAAATTTTCTCAAAATCAACCCATAACTAAGCCCAAAATGTTTTGGCTAAGGAATCATATCCATTACTCCGAGACCCCAACCGATTCCGGTTATACGATTTCTAGTAACCCAAAACTGCAAGCAATCTTGGGTTGATATCGCATCTGATTTCGTATATTTAAACTCAATTCGTTAACGGAATGCAAATGAAAAACTCTATGATAAATTATGTATTTTTCATACACATTCAAAATCAATGCCACCTGGCCAATATTTTCTTGAAGTAGGATGAACAGGACGCTGATACGCATCCCTGGGAGGGCGTCTCCCTCCATAGACCTGGCGCGCCTTCATTGGTTTGTTTTTGTTTTTATATTTCATTTTCATATTAGTGTAGGCCATTCGTCCCAAGTAGAAGTCCCATATCCAAATGTTTTTTTATTAACTTTTGTTTCTGCAGTTAAATCTTATAAAACGTGGTTTATGTATTTCATTTGTTTTTTTAATCAACCATCCTTTTTTAAAACCAAGTTTTCCCTATTCCTTTTATTTTAAACCAAGTTCCTAATATTAAGATAATAACAAATATGTTCGTAATGTTGAGTAATCGATGTTAATATATATTCTCTTTTATAGTACTTTATATATTTTCCATAACACATTTTTTTCATGTACATATTACATAGGAAAGAGATGTCTTGAATAATTTGACTTATATTTGCATCAATTAAGCATTTTTAACGAAAAAGACGCTATTTCTTGTAGTTATAAAAAGTTTATGACTTAATTTAATGCACTGGTTGAATTTTTAAATTTTATTTATGCTTACATACGTACAAAATATAAATATGATAATTTATTAAAAGGGATAAAGGGTACTCGGTACCCGGTCCGAACTTTTCGGGTACCCGAAAGTGCGGGTATGCACATTTCCGAATCAGGTTACGAGTCACATATTTTACTACTCGAAGGTGCGGGTATCCTAAAGTACGGGTGCCTGATTATAAACACCCAAAAAAATAACTACTCTGTGTAACACAATTATTATTGTGAAAATAATGCAGTATAAAATCAAAGTCTAAATAATACTAACTCACAATACCCTACATTGTGGGTAGGTCCATAGGTCCCATGGGGAGGGAGGCTCCCTTCCAAGGGAGACCTAGACTTAGCGGGATTAACATAACGTTCGAGTATAGAGCATCAACTAATTCGACTTCGGTTAGTTGTCACATCTGATTTCGTTATACTTAAACTCGAACCATTATCAAGAAACATCCAAAAAATCGACGATACATAGACAAATTTTACATCTTCATGTTTCGAGTCATCACTCATCAGATATCATTTCGATATCACGTTCGATATCGGTACATTCAAACTCAAACCATTATCGGAATGACATAAATGAAATTGATATCTTCTCGCCTTCTCTTTGCTTTTTATTCAATACGTTATCGGAATGACATTAATGAAATTGATATTTGCTTGCCTTCTCTTCGTTTTTTATTCAACACGACGTTTCGAGTCATCACTTATCAGACATCGTTTCGATTTCACGTTTGATATCGGTACATTTAAACTCAATCCGTTATCGAAATGACATCAATGAAATTGATATCTTCTCACCTTCTTTTCGCTTTTTATTCAATGCGACGTTTCGAGTCTCATCACTCATCAGACATTGTTTCGATATCACGTTCGATATCGGTACATTTAAACTCAAACCATTATCGGATTTGATATCTTCTCGCCTTCTCTTTGCTTTTTATTCAATACGACGTTTTGAGTCATCACTCATTAGACATCGTTTCGTTATCACGTTCGATAACGGTACATTTAAACTCAAACCGTTATCACAATGACATCAATGAAATTGATATTTTCTCGCATTCTCTTCGTTTTTATTCAATACAACGTTTATCAGATATCATTTCGATATCGGTACATTTAGAGTCAAACCGTTATCGGAATGACATCAATGAAATCGATATTCTCTCACTTTCTCTTCGCTTACACGATATGATGTCATGTGCAAATATAGAGTCACAAACGGCCCGATATGTACATGATTTCGATACATTTATGCTCAAACCGCTAACGGTTATCAACATTCATTTACTTCGGTGCGAAGTAAAAAGTCGATTTAATGAAATTGAAAGTAAAAGTTTGTTTATTACTTCAATTTACATGAAAATCGAAGTAAAAAAGATGAAGTAAAAAGGTTTTTTTTTGTAGGAGTGAGTTAAAACATAATCATACAAGAAAATTTCTCGAGTTTATACATATCATAAAAGAAAAGAAACAACTACAAACAAAAGTCCTCAGATACAAACGACTAAATCATGGAGAAGATATTCAAAGAAACAATTCATACGGAAATTTTGCGGGTGAGGAAAAATAATCAAAACTTTTACAAGTATATGACGAAATGTTTTAGGAAAATAACTTTTAAATATAATATAAGGATATGTATAGTAACAAATAACAATCATCCAAACCCATAAAATAAATTAGGCACCAACAAACCACCAAAGTACAATTAAATGAATGATTCACTTATTTCTATGCATGATATAAAATGCTCTTCGAGATTCTTATTAATAGTATTTGTACAGCTTTAGAATTTACAAAGTTAAGAGCATCTCTAATTGGAAGAAAATAAGGAGTAATTCTTGAATGTCACGTCATCACTTTTATAAAATATAAGCAAGGAGCAATTATCAATCAAAATGACTTTTAAGTTTCATACATCATTAATTCTAATAATTAGAAGATTAAAATATTTATTGTAAGAAGTAAATATGTAATAATAAAAAGAATAAAACAATACTAAGAAGCATTCAAATAATAGTGTTCATTTTTATTATTATTCTATTATGTTTTAATTTTATGAATGTAATATTTTAATCAAGTGATTTATTTTGTGAAATTATATTCGAGTACAGTGGACTAAATTTTAGTATATTTATTTATATTTAATTTGGTTTGGATTAGTTGATTGATATATATGTATTTATATGAACATTATATGTTTTTGAATGATTATTTATGTATGAAATAATGATATAAATTTAAATTTATTTTGAATACATATATTTACGATTTTTTCAAATTTAAAAATATTCATTGATTATTACAATACACTAATTTGATTGTATATCATCCAAAAAAACCAAAAATAAAGGAAAATTAAAAATGACAATTATTAATGGGTGGGATCATCCTACATTAAATTAGATAGTGCTCCTTAAGTAAGAAATAAATGTTTAATAAGAAGTGTTCTTAAAAATCAAGAATAGTAAACAAGGCTGTATGTTTTGTAAATTTATAAAAGCTACCAATTTTATCTAAATATTAGCACAATCAAAGAAAACAACAGTTTTTACGTGTCCTCCATTATAGTGACACTTAATTTGCTAAACCACATTATATATCGACACACTTTCCTGTGGTTTTACAATTAATATGTTATGTAAAGTTTGTAATATTTTAATTCAAACAATCATTTCATATTAATATAACAACAATAGTATTATATTAATAAAAATATGGCACCTTCACTGAATATGGTGCACATTCTTGTACCCATGTTATACCTAGCTTATACCTCTCTAACAAGTGTTAATTAAAATGGATAAACAGGGGACATATCAGGATGAAACAGTCCAAAATTTTGTTCAGATCCCTCCGCCTTGAGGTTCTCATTAAACAGCGCAAAAACGAACGCTGCAGGACTCCGCCCGGGCCTCTTAGGCGTACCACGGTTACTCACGATATGATCCTTTAAGTTATTATTGTATGTCGACGCCAGCTGCACCGACGTGAATGCCCCATTCCCAGCCGACGGCCACCCGCTCTCCGCCACGATTAGATCCACATTTCCGTGCCCCGCTTTCTCCATGGCCCAGTAGTATCCATCAACCATGGCGTCGAACAAATTGTGATAGGCTAAATTCCCGTCAGTGACCACTGGAGCTGTCGCCGTGAACTGCGCATAGTCGAGCCGAACGTTTGCAGGTTCCGCCACGTAGGGGAAGTAAGGGTAGACTGTTGCCTGTTAAAGTTAAATCATGATTATAGGCAAATTTATTATCAATGTTATTAATTAATCAAGACGGAAGAACAAATCAGATAGTAACAAAGATATGTCAATATTACCAGCAGAGGTGCACCGGTACTGGATAAAACCTCGAGAACACTCGCCATAGCCGAAGAAGCCTGCGGGGAAAACACCGTCGCCGATGGCGGAAAGCTGTTGGCGAGACAGCCACCGCTCACCACCGTGGTGACTTTCGTGTTGGTCAATCCACGGCTGCGAAGGACCTCGTTGAGGTTTTTAATGGCGGCTGAAACGGAGTTGGAGAATTCTCCGGGGACGACCTCATTTCCGACGGCGAGGTAGGACAGGTCTAGGCCTTGGAGATGTGGTTCTACATTGGTTGCGAACCATGCCGTGGCATGCTCGACGCTGGAGGCTATAGTTGGGATATCTTCGTTTCTAGTACCTAGAGTAACCTGAATTCCGCTGTTCTGGAGGGCTGCCAGGACATCCGGTTTCGGGTCGAAAAGTCTGATGTTTGTCCATTGTTTTTGCTTGAAAAGGTTAACTACGTCCTTTGGTGCAGGGAGATTGTTCCCCATCATGCCGTAACACACACCTATGTTGGTTTGTTGGGGCATGACGATCCTGGAATTAACCAGGACAACGGCCATAATCAAAATCGAGAGGGAAATAATTGAGGATGCCATTTTTCTTTTCGTTGTTAAGAATGAGAGTGATCAAAGATGAGTTTTCCCTACCTATTTATTGGGTGTTTCAAGTGTGGATATACAACGATGTTAATGCAAATGGTGTGGTATTGGTAGTTGACATTCGGTTTTGATCGTTGTAATTAATGTTTCAAATATTTGATTTTTGTCTTAAGATGGCAACAAAATTACATCTGTGAATTCCGCTGATTATATTATAATAAGGACTAGAAGAGGGGGAAAAGGGATGATTTAAAACGGATGCTAATGTCATTGGCCGGTGCAGATCAAGTCAATTCTGATGGAGAGAGTAAGAAACTAGAATACGTATATACAGCAGGAATTAATATGAATCGTAGCAAATCAATCGAGATACATTAGCTTATTTTATGAGTCGAGCTAGTCCAACAATTATGGTATAACAAAAAATTTAGTCATCTTTATTCTTTTTTACTATATCATAACTTTCAACAGCTATTATATTTCATCAACTTAAATAGAAATATGGAGAAAATTGGAAAATAGATAGGGGCTAGACTGATTTTTCACTCTAAAATTTTATATTATTATTAATTCTTACATTTTCCTTCCTTTTCTATCTCATATTTTCTTAATCATTCACATATTCACACAAACTTACAAAGAATATCATTTGTGTGCTCTCAAGAGTCCCAAAAGAATTTAAATTGTACGATTATTATTTATCAATATAATTTACGATATGTAAAATAGAGTTGATGTTGAATTTAGACAAAAAAATATAGAGCATTTGTGATTTGAGTCTCTACTATATTATAGATATATGTAATTTTACAATAACCGCTGGACTTGCTCTCACCAAATAATTCTATCACCACATACTCTTTTCGTTCCAACAAAAGCATTCATATTGACTTTTCAAAGTTACTATATCAATTATCATTTATTCGTATTTTTATTTAATTTTTTAAAATATTACTGAAAAATAATTAAATAACATTTAAAAATTTTGTTGATGTCTTGATTGACTTTAAACTTTACTACTTTCACATGGTTCTACTTCTCTAGTTATTTGAATGTTTTAATTTAGTTTATTTTAGTTTTTCCAGTTCAATTTTGATAAAATTTAAAATTTAGCGTATTTAACTATATTTTTTTTTTTTTCAATATACTAAGTTTTATTTGAATTTAGTTTGGTATTATTCATTTCAACACAATTCAGTTTAGTTCAAAATCAGCAAAATAAGTAGGGAAAGAACATATCTTTTTTTAAAGGTTAAAATCACCCAATGGATGATGGGGATTTTATTAGGCTCCCAAACCTAAGAAAAGCCAAAAAAGGCAGAGTCATTACATTACATTGAAAGATGACAAAATCAAACCTAAGGTGTGTTCGCATGGGAGGTCATTGACTTCACAGGAGTACCCCCGGAGTTGGCCCTCCACAAGTTGAATGTGTACCCGGGTTTTAAGCCTATCCGACAGAAGAAGAGGGCATTGACAGGAGACAGGGCCGAAGTGGTGAAGAAGGAGGTGCTGAATCTACTGGAGGCTGGAGTAGTGGAAGAGATCATATACCTGAAGTGGCTGGCCAATCCGGTCCTGGTGAAGAAGCAAAACGGTACGTGGAGGATGTGCATCGACTTCACGGATTTGAACAAGTGTTGCCCGAATGATAGTTACCCCCTTCGCTCGGTCGACTGGTTGGTGGAGGCCATCACGGACTATGAGGCCCTAGCATTTTTTGATGCGTACCGGGGATACCACCAGATCCAGATGGCAGAACAAGACAAGCCTAGGACAGCCTTTATCACAAAATCGGAACATACTGTTATAGGAGGATGCCCTCCGGCTTGAAGAATGCAGGGGCAACATACCAGCGCATGGCAGATACCCTCTTTCAGGGCCAACTGAGAAGGAACATGGAGTTATAAGTCGATGACATGGTGGTTAAGAGAAGGAGTTACCCAGGTTTCTTAGAAGACCTGGAGGAGGTGTTTGGTATCTTGAGAAAAGTCAACCTGAAGTTAAACCCCGAGAAGAGTGTGGTAAGGGTGAGCCCCGGGAAATTCCTCGCATATATGGTGTCTAGCATGGGCATAGATGTCAACCCGGAAAAAGTGGAGGCCATAAGACGGATGAGCTCACCGAGGAATGTGAAAGAAGTGCAGCGGCTGATGGGCTCCCTGGCTGCCCTAAGCCACTTCCTGTCAAAGGGGGCAGAAAGGCAACTCCCCTTCTTCAACATTTTGAGAAACGTTAAGAAGTTTGAATGGACGGAGGAGTGTGAGCGGGCGTTCGGAGACCTGAAGGAGCACTTGAGCCTGCTGGCGACCCTCTCAAAACCGAAAGAAGGGGAGGAACTGCTCTTATATGTGTCCGCGTCAGCATCGGCAGTTAGTGCAGTACTGGTCCGGGAGGAAGAAAGGAAGCAATGCCCGGTCTACTTCGTGAGCCGGGCGCTGCAAGGTCCGGAGACATGGTACATCAGCCTGGAACAGTTGGTCCTAGCACTGGTATATGCGTCGAAGCGCCTACGTTCATATTTTCAAGCTCATCCAATTGTGGTCCTGACCAACCACCCACTGAAGCAGGTAATGCTTAAACCGGAGGCATCCGGGCGGTTGATGAATTGGTTATAGAGTTGGGGGAACACGAGATAACGTTTCAACTGAGGAAGGCTATTAAGTGGCAGGTTATGGCGGACATCCTGGTAGAGATGGCCGAGGAGCAGGTCGGACCGGCCGAGGAGCCTGAAATTCCGATGTGGACACTTCACGTCGACGGCTCGGCTCATGCCGGGGGGAGTGGAGCGAGGGTGCTACTGACATCTCCAAAAGGAGAGGAATACCATTACGCTTTGCACTTTGATTTCAAAACAACCAATAATGAAGCAGAGTACGAAGCATTGGTAGCAGGATTTAAGCTGGCCCTGGAGTTGAAGATAAGGTCAATCAGGGTCTTCAGCGACTCGCAGATAGTGGTGCATCAGGTAAATGGAGAGTATGAGGCCAAGGAGAGGAGTCTGCAGAGGTATCTGGAATTGGTCCGGACCAAGATCCTGTGGTTTGATTGTTTCAGTCTAGAGCATGTGCCAAGGGAAGAGAATGAGAAGGCGGACGCTTTAAGCAAACTGGCGTCCTCCAAGTTACGACCGGATTAGAAGGTTCCCCTTAGAAAAGAGACTCTTGGCAAGAGGAGCTACAAGCAGGAAGAGGAGGGCCTGGTGGTGGCGACAGTGCAGGAGGAAGATTTCTGGATGATTCCGATTCGGCCTTACCTCCTGTCCGGGGATGTACCGGCTGACCGAGTAGCAGCATGAAAAGTCCGGATTAAAGCACCTAAGTATGTACTGCAGGAGGGGGTCCTGTACAAAAGAGGATACCTACAGCCATTGCGGAAGTGCGTGGAGCGTCAGGAGGGAAAATATATGGTCAGAGAAGTACATGAAGGTCCAAACGGTAGTCACCAGGGAGCAAGGACAGTGGCCACAAAGATTCTGAGGATGGGGTATTATTGGCCGACCATGTTTGAGGATTCACAGGACAGGGTACGCTCGTGCTTGCAATGCCAGAAGTTTGCGCCACCTGTGCATATCCCGAAGGAAGAGATGATAGGAATAACTAGGGCTTAGCCCTTCAGCAGATGTGGATTGGACCTAGTAGGACCCTTCCCCACAACGCCCGGTGGTCTGAAGTATTTGATTGTCGCTATTGATTACTTTACCAAGTGGGTAGAAGCAGAACCCCTGACGAATATCCGGGGGGCTACCTGTGTTAAGTTTTGCTGGAGGAATATAATATGCCGGTTTGGGGTGCCGAGGGAAATAGTGACCGACAACGAGGCACAGTTCGAAAATGACCCCTTCAAGTCCTGGTGTTTGAAGTACGTGATAAGTCAGAAGCTCACATAGGTGTACCACCTGCAGGCTAACGGCCAGGTGGAGGTGACAAACCGGACTATAGTCAATGGGCTTAAGGTTCGGCTCCAAGGGGCAAAAGGGGAATGGATACATGAGCTGCCGAGTGTGCTGTGGGCTCACCGGACCACTGAGAGCTCGTCTACCGGAGAATCCCCTTATAGCTTGGCTTATGGCTCGGAAGCGGTGATACCGGCGGAGATTGGCGTCCCAAGTCTTCAGACAGCTGATCCGGTTCCGAAGGATAAAAACGAGGAAGAACGCAGGACAGATTTGGACCTGCTTGAAGAAAAGAGGGAGAGAGCGGCCTTGCACGAGGCCAAGGTCAAAGAAAAGGTGAAGAAGTACCATGACAGGAGGGTAAGGAAGGAGCAGTTCAAGGTAGGGGATAAAGTGATGAGACACAATGATAAGAGTCATCAGGAGCAGGAGGGGAAGCCGACACCCAACTGGGAAGGACTGTACCGGGTGGTAGAAGCCCATCTGGGCGGGAGTTATGTGCTAGAAGACCCGCAGGGAAAGGGAATCCCTAGAAGATGGAACATAGCGAACCTTAGGCGGTTCTACGGATAGCCTCTGGCACTAGATGCCTAGGTAGGGTTAGCCTCTGGCACTAGATGCCTAGGTAGGGTTAGCCTCTAGCACTAGATGCCTAGGTAGGATTAGTCTCTGGCACCAGATGCCTAGGTAAGGAGCCCCGAGGTCGGATGACCGAGGGATAGGTAGGAGAGCCCTTTGGCGCCGGACGCCCAGGGAATTTTTGTAACAGAAGAGCGTGCCTTATGGCCAGTTTTAATGAAAAGAAATTATGTAGGAACGAAAAGAAGATTGTTGTTGCAAAATGAACATTTTACATAAACATTGAAATCTTTATACAAAAGTGAAAGAACAATCTAAAGCATGGAGGCTCTATTCTACTTCTGAACCCCGGAGGTAGAAGCTTCCCCGGAAGGGATCCTTCTAGTCTCACGCCGGCTCTGCTGGATGGCTTGCTCTAACATCAGCTGCTCTTCGTCCGGGTTCTGAGGAGCATCCGGATAGACACTCGGTGAGCCCTCCGGTTCGGCTATCGGCTCTGGTGTAAGAACAGAGGCCCTATTAGTGGTGGCAGGACAGTCGATCCGGACCGGAAGCTGCCTCAAAGAAACTCTTCTCCTGGCCGGGGCCTCCCCAGATTCAAGGGTCTTCTGTTTTCCCTTTCGGTCGTTACGAGCCGGTCTATCTATAGCCGAGGAAGGAGGAGAGTTGGCCGGAGGAGGAACCGGGCGTTGACAGACAGCAGGAGTCTTGGTTTGGGTAGGATACCGGGAGCGGAATGCTGCGGCCACCACCTGGAGGTGAGCCCACCGCCGTTCAGATGCCTCCAAGTCCAAAGGCTGGGGGGCTTGATCATAACGCTCATACGCCAAGTCTACATCCTCTCGGGGGGGAATGTGAGACAGAGAGGATGAGAGGATGTTCCGGCTCCGGATGTTTTACCTTCACTCCACTACCGCCTGATAGGCGGCATCCCAGCTCCCGGATGTCCGATTGGAGCCTTCCATCCAGGAAATTAGTTCATCCACGGCGCGGGGGATATCGATAAAGATGGGGATGTCAACTTCTCCCTGGCGAAGCCCTAGTAGGTGGTAGGAGAGATGAACTATTATAAGGAGCTCCTGCAGAGTTCGGTTCCTGAAAGTTAACTTCTCGTTCTCCTTCTCGAGCCCGGTGACTCGCTTCCGAAGCTGGGTCTGGTTCTGCATGCGCATGCACTTATTGTAGTATGTTCGGAGATCATGCCAGACCTCGTCTAGCTCTTTTTGGATCCGGACCTGGAAGTTATGATGTTGAGCCTCTTGCTCACTCAGGACTTGGTCGAACTCCAGGACTTCATCAATATTTTCAAAAGCTAGCCGATCACATTTGGATAAGGATCGGAAGTCTTCCTGGATCTGAAGCAGGCAAGTAAGCAGGGAATCTGTATCAGTGAACTCTGAGATCAGGGGGCCGAGTCCTCCATCAGATAACAGCTCCATTAGGCCCGGACAATTGTTGCCAACTGGTTCCGGGGCAGGGGCTGGGAGAGCAGAACTCCGAGGGTGCCCCTGATCAAGAAAAATGCAGGGTCAGGAGAAAAACCAAAATGAAGGAAAGAAATAACAATAGCTGGGAACGGGACGAGAATAAAAGGAAGATGTTTATTAATAACCCGAAATCCGGGGAACAAAGTACATAGGAATGCAAAAAAAACAAGGGAAAAGCCTAACGAACATTGTTAGATGCACCCCTCCCCCCGCCACCATCAATGTCGCTGCTATCGTCCTCGGATTCATCCTCGGAACTGTCAAAGTTGAGAGCAGGAGAGGCTGGCAGACCGGCAGCTCCGGGCGCGTTGACATCAGGGTCAGGAAAGGAAGAGCCCCCGACTTCAAGATCCTTCGGGTCGAACAACCCTCGGTGGTAATCATACATAGTGCAATAGGGGACAAAGTCTTCGTCCTTTGGCAAGTGGGACCCGGAGAGGCCCGGGCAACCGAACCACATCACACTAGTGGACTACCCTACGCTTCTCGGCGGTTCAGTCGTTCATTTTACGGCATTTTGGAAATGCCGTAACGGGTTGTGCCGTAAAATGGAACTTTTTCTCGGCGGTTCAAAAACGCCTTAAAAACAAACGCTGCGCACGGCGGTTTAAAACACCGTGTGCATCTGTTAAAAAATGCCCTGTATTATTGTTACGAGTTCGCCACCTCAGGTCGCTTGTGTCTTTAAATGTGAGTGCTACGAAAATGTACAGCGAACTCGCCAGCTGAAAATGTTGGTCGACCAGAGGGACACAGGCGGGGTGGGATACGAGATCGCCAGTAGAGGCGATTGTTAGGCGACGTCGTGCACATATTTGTTGTAAGGAATGTTGCTGGCGAATTCGCCTATTAAATTCGTCTATGGAGGCGAATATTGGAGGCGAAATCGTTTGAGGCACGCCAGGGGCAACAGAGTCTAGCAAGCGAGTAGCCAGGCGATGTTGCTTTTGTGGGCGAATGTATAGGCGAGGCCGTGTGTATGACCGCTTGTTATATTGTAGTAGAAGGCGTGCCAGGTAGCGATCTAACTTCTGGATTCGACTTGAAGCGAATAAGGGAAGCGAATTCGTTTGCTTGCAAGATAGAATTGTGTAATTATTTGTTAAAATTGACCCGTTTCTTTTGAAACATGAATCGGGATACCCGACTCAACATAAACCTGTCAAATTCAAATCCAACGCCCCTATACTAATACTAAAGATGCATAACCTAAGCACACAAGTGCGATACCAATGTCAAGCCCCTACCAAAAAGAGAGACAATACTTTTTCATGCCTTGGGGAGGTTAGGGACCTGTGGCCTTGCAATGGTAAACGCACGGTCGTTAAGTTCTTGCAAGGAGAAAGGAGTGATATCATCCACGAATACCTATGGTTGAAAATAACGCTTATTAGGAAATCTCGACGAATATAAATGAGATTAGACGCGTGTAGCGTACCTTTAGAAGATCTAGCATGTCTTTTTGAACACCATCCACCACCATCAAACCAAAGATCATTGTGTAATAGCCACATTCATAGTTCGATGATTGCTTCCTAGATTACAAAAGTGTTTAAAACATAAAACATTACTATACTTATGGTACTTTAAACGCAAATGTTGATTTTTGAAAGGACGTGATAGCATGAGCACAACATCTTACCCGAATGTTTATAAGGTGGAAGTCGAGGAGTGTTTTGTCGTTCACTTGAAGAATTGCATTATCAAGAAGATCGGCGAATGTTTGTGATGGAGGGCGGTGGAGTGGGTCTATCCAATATACTTGCTTTAAAGCGGGTATTATTGCAACAAAGCTCCAATGATCACTACAAATCACATGAAAGCATAATGGTCATAAAAAAAGAATGCAGTAGAGCAAATACAATATATTTAGCATGAGTAATAGAGCAAATTGTAAGGTATACCTCTCGAGATATGGTCTGATCCATATTTTCTTTGATTTGTCGGAGAGAGTAGAATTCAAGTAATCAAGTCTTTGCCTATTGCTCTCCATACTAGCTTGCAAATGCATTGGATGCAAAAATCCAATGAAATGCTTGCTCCGGTGATAGGCATGGTGATGCAAGAACCTGTGAATGTAGTAGACAATCATGACGAGGATGTAATCATATATGGTTTGATAATTGAGTATTCTCATGAAACACATACAAATGGCTTACATTTGATTGAGGCAAAGAATGGTGGCGGGAAGTTCATTGAAATTCCAGAAATATTCAAAATCCCCCCATGGTACATGGATGTCCTTTGTCATAGTAAAGCACCTTTCATTTCCGAGAAAGGCATAGCATGCATTCTTGTCGTGCGAGGATATCAAATCATAAAAGACTCGGACGAAGGGTGGAAGGGTTTTCATAAACTCCACGAGCATGGGGTCTAATGTTTGTCTAGCTATAGGCAAGGCATGCACGGGTATTTGTGGATTTTGTGGAGTTTGTGGTTTCCTACGGGGTATGGAGGTGGATTTTTCATCAAGCACCAACCATTTTGGCCATAGAACAAGGAAACCTTTAGCCTCCCCAACTCTCACCATCAGTGACTCCTTCACAGGTAGCATTTGTTGTTCTATCAAAACATCGGTAATGCGAACACTAAAAAATCCTGCGGGGATGTCAACATGATTGTGTTTCACCGCACTTGGGTCGCATGTGCCATTGGCGACATGGAGTGGTTTTGATTTGGTACCTTGCGAAACATATAGCTTGCAAGGGGGGTTCTATCATAAATGAAAGCACAAGACAAATCATCATCCAACTATTTTTAGAAAGAGATTAGAAACCAACGATGTTCTAAATTAGCAAAATTTGTACTAACCTTATCGACTTGAATGGAATGCGCCGCATTCAACTTGATGGGTGATGAAGGTGGAGTAGGAGGCACTAGTTCCTCGTCCATTTCCACATTCTCACCTTCATCCTCCACAATTTGAGGTGATGCTTGAGAACCCTTTGATGATGGTGGAAGATGTGGTTGTGTACCTCCTAACCTCTCGATGTGGGGATAGTTGGTGTGTTGTGCTATGTCTTTCATCACCTCCCTCAAATCCTTCATTTCCGCCTTTGTCGCCGCCACCTCGCTCAAAGCTCGTTGTAGTTGTGATGGTTTAGGATTGCCCCAACCTTGCTTAATTCCAAAAACCTCTTCTTGTGTCGCGTAACCTCCAACACCTAATGCTCTTCCCGGGTGTTCCTTTTTCTTCCCAAGAGCAAAAGTCTCATTCAAGACATCCTTCTTCCCACACGGGATAAAGGTACCCTCCTCCTTTTGGCACTCAAGAAGTTCCTATTATCAAATATGTTGTACTAGGTGAAAGTGGTTGTGAAGAATATTTGAAAGCAACAACAAAAATAAATTTGACTACAATAGATAGTAAGATAAGGTAAGATAGATAGACTAACCACCCTCTTTGCACATTTTTCGGCATCCTCCGAAGTGAACTTACCATCCGAGTCTCTAATTCGACCCAACACGAAGAGTTTTTGTCTAGTATAATCCTCGGCGTCCTTTTCCACTACGACATACCGAGCTTCCGCCTCGTCCATCCCCCCTAATACCAACTCCTTCACTAGTTCCTCCTTCTCCTTAAGCCCCTCCTTCTCACCTACACCCAAATACCCCGACCTACCACCGGTGTATGGCATTGTTATTGATTTCGCCGATGTGACCTTCTTGTCCCATTTCCCCTTTGCACAAGAAGATACCGTATCACATGTCATCATTAATGTAATTAGATAAGAGGAGGTTATGTCACCGAAGTTATAGTTTGTGACTCACCGAAGTCTTATTTTCAAGCGATGCTTGCTTGAAGGCCTCCCACGCATCGGTTGTAATATGATTGTATCGGTCCCTTGGATCTTGACCTAGCCTCTTTCCCTTCTCATACAAGTAGTCTTTTCTTAGAGCATGCTTGTGCTCACGAAAAGCTTCGGAGACGATGTTGAATGCCTTCTTTCTCACCACTTCCATGTCATTAGATTCTATTTCAAAAGGTCGCTACGCCAAAATATGTAGGATGTATTATGTCTACATATTATGAAGAGGTATAATATTGAGTAGATAGATCATTGAAAGGTTAAATGTTACTTACTTGGCATTCTACCCAAACTTCCTCCTTCTTTTTTGATGGGACGGTTCTCCAATTATCCTCCGTTATCTCAATAAACGTTCTTCCAACTCGGCCACACCAACTTGACCATTTTGAACGTTCTTTTTTTGGTCGGTTGCATACACCCTGAGCATTAAATCCAATGTGTGTTAGTTCTCCTCTTCTCATTCTTCTTTGTAGAACTCGACAATGTGAGCGGACTTGTAGGCCTTTCTTCGAGTTGCTACCTCGCTTCTTTGGTTGAGCACTTGAAGTGGTTGAAGTGGTCACCATTGCTATCTAAGGATGGATAGAAATTGTAACTTAACTAATTAGCACTATTATGACTAGGTAAAACAACAACAAAACCATATTGAATGAGTTGTAGAAGTAAAATAACACAAGCATGACTAGTTAAAACAAGGAAAAACGGATTTGTTGAATTGTATAACCAAAGTGAACCTAAGGTAGGCTAACATGTTAGAATGCCACATGAAAGTAACAAATAAAGGGAGCTATGGCTTCTAAATTTGATTTTAACATAGTCATGAAACACATATGTTATGGATAGGGACTAAGCATGGATAATGTCTACTCAAGCATGCCATTCAACCAATATATCTCAAAAAGTAACTAAATAAGATGTGCTTTGAATAATATTTCAAATTTGAGTCTCATACCTTAATTGTAGAAGAAGATATTAGTTGTTTGTTGCTCTTAGACACACAAAGTAGCGAGATTTGTAATATTCAACCAAAGTTGAAGGAGATTTTGGGGTTTTTGGTCGGTTACAAGCTTTATAGGGTTTAGTTCTTCACACAAAATATATGTGCTAGATTTGAGGGTGAGTTTGTGGTTGGTTTTGATGAGATTTCACCAAGAAATGAGGCAAGAATGGATTTGGAATGCAAGGATTTGAGATGGAAGTTGAGGGGGGGATAAGGTGAGAGAGAAGAGGGGTAGATGGGAATGAATGGTGAAAATGGTGAAGAGGTTAGCAAAATCCGGGATAAAAGATATATATAGTATGGTAAAGTTGGACAAAACATTCCTGAATAGTATATTTGGTCGGTTACTGTTTAACCAGGTTATGATACCGCAACCTGCATCGGCTAGAGGCGAATACCCCTTGCGGTATCGCTAGCTAGCAAGTTGATGAACCCATAATAATTATTTTCTGAATATTTGCTACTTTGTTATGCAATGAATATTAACATTGTGTGTTTCATGAGTTGATGTATATTAAAATTTAATATGAAAACTTATAAATGAAATCAGATTTTATCTGCACATAATATTACTTGAGTTGGTTGCAACGATGACGTCTGTTATGAAAGAGAATTGTTGTGACATGTTATATATAGTCCTATGAAGAGGTATCTGAAATTGTTAACTCTAATCCATATCCATGTTTATTGTAACGCATTTGGCATAAACTGTTTAGATACGTATATGATGGGACTACGGGTTAATACCATTAGTTCGTTAACCAAATGTTACACTAGTGCAGACACGAGCAATAGGACTTTCTACATCAGCCACGTGTTGATCACCATCGAATATACATGTATTTGACAACTTCTGACTGAAAGTGTAGACATTTAGTTCTTCTGTAATGCATGTGGTATTACTCATAGTCTGGATGATGTTATACATACAGGCAACGTCGTTACCCCGTTAAAGAGCCGACTTCGCGATCACAGATCTCGGGAGCTAATCTAGCTAGTTTTCTTTTACTACTCAATATTGAATAAACTAATTAATTGCATTGGTATTTAAAATAACAATTTCATTATGTATATGTAAAGGCACATATATATAATTAGAAATTTTCATAGTATAGAAGTAGTAAAATATTTTGTATTAATGGATTGGATGAAGATTACTTTTAGGAATAATTTACCCTAAACTATTAATTTTTGATATAATTAGTTTAATTTTTATTTAAAAAGAGAAAAAAACAATTCGAGTTCGAACTCGCAAGTAGTGTCGATACTCGATAAATAATAACGAGTTCGAGTTGAGTATGGTATTATTAACTCGCTAGTTCTCGAGTCGACTCGAACATGGTTAATATAGTTCTCGAGTCTAGACGAGTTACGCACTACTCGCTTGATTGAAGGTTGTCATTCCCAATCTCGATGATAAATGGGTTTGGTTTTTATCGTGTGGGTTGCCGGGCATGGGTTCAGGGTTTAGGGTTAAGGGTTTGATGATTGTACAGAAGAGAAATCGCTACAACCTTCGCCTACAAACAAAATTGAGGCGAGTTCGCCAGTTGGTTGAAATTATAGGCGAATGAATAGGCGATTTCGTTTCATAGTGAAATCCACGCGCGACGTTCCTGACACGATTTCGTAACCCGTTTCGCCTACAGGCGAATGGAAGAGGCGAGTTCGCCAGCGTATTTTAATTTTAAAAAAAAATACAAAAACAAGTTTTGCGGGTGGCGATTTCAGAACCCCCCCAACTTCCACCCGCAAAACCCTAAATCCCCAATCGGAAAATCCCTGCAACACCATGGGCCGGAGCAAATCAGCCGGTAAAACCCTCAACCCACCAGCCCCCAAGCGCCAGAAGACCACCCCCACTGCTCAACCCGATGCGGAGGCGGCCAGAATGCGGGAAGAGACACTCGCCGACCTTCAACCTCGCCGGAGACGCGATCGCCCGGCCGGTGGATCTACAGGCGGCGGCGGCGGCCATAGTTCTAGAACCTCCCATCAACACCATCCCGCCACCAGTCTGTCGCCACACCGCCACACCGCCACCAGGAACCCGCCTGAAACTGGTGGACCAGCCGAGAATCCGGCGGGTAACCCTGCGACTGAGGAAGATGAGGAGACCTCTCTGTTCATCAGCACAAAGGCTGAGACTAGGTACGAATAATTTTCTTGTCGCTTCTTGTTGAATGCTAGGGTTATTGATGAAGATCGGATAGAGTCGTTAGGGTTTGGTAAAATCGTAGACTATTTTAAGGCGACGCATCTAGAAGGGATGTTGATGTCGAGAGAGCCGGTGCATAAGGATGAGTGTTTACAGTTTTATGCAAATATGACTTTTGCAAAGGACGCCGAAGAGGGGGAGACAATGGTTAGGGTAGTAAGGTTTAAGGTTGATAAGTATTTGATTAATGAGGTGATAGGTTGCCCGTATGTGTCGGTTGACCACTTAAGGCCGTTAGATCCAAACGGTCCTTACGAGTGTTACCACACCCAAAACTTCCAATCTTTGTCTAGTTTGAACCCCCTAGAACCCGTTGCTATGCGTAGAAAATACTTTAAGTCGCGTAGCAAGTTGGAAGGTACTCCGAAGAAGTACAATATTGGCGTTCTCACTCAGGAGCAGAGGTTGGTGTTCGAGTTGATATGCTCGAATGTCATGCCATCGGGTGGTCACCCTTGCGAGCCTACTATTGCCAATTTGATGTTGTTATATTACATTATGGAGGGATTGAAGATCAATCCAGGGTACGCGATTGTGAAGTACATGCTGAAGCGTGCCAAGGACAAATCTGATGAAACGATCCCATATGGCCAGCTTATCACGGCGATGATAAAGAAGAAGGGTATTAGACCGGTTAGTCGGCCAGAGCCAGTTATGCACTACACCGAGAAATGGCTGCGTAGCAAGGGATTGGCACTTGGCGCCGATGGGGTCATAAAGAAGAAGAAGGATGGTGCTTCGAGTTCAAGTGCGCGTGGTGTTTTGAGTCCGGGTAAGTCGATTCTACCCAAACTTGGTATTTTATTAGATTTATTTGTTTGCGCCTATACAATATTCTAATGGATTTGATGTGTTGTGGCAGGACGGGAACTTCAGTGGCGTGAGCGAATGGTCGTGATGATGGGACAGCTTTCAGCGGAAATAGAACAGGTGAAGTTGGAACAAGCCAAGGAAACGGAGATGATATTGGAGTTTGGCAGGATGCTAGACTTGGAACCTGAGCTTAGCGACGAGGAAGGGATGCCAGACTTTTCCGTTCAGCCTTTACCACCAATGGACGCGGAGGCGGATGACCCTGAAAGTGAAGCGGAACCAGAAAAGGAGGATCCAGAAGAGGAGGAAGCAGAACAGCTTGACGAGCCCGAAGGTGCTAAGGATGGAGAAGATCCCGTTGGTTCAGATGGTGGCCCGTTTTCTCCGGACGAAGATAATGACGAAATGTTCAAGGTTGTCTTCAGAAACGAACAAAGCCATAATGAGGATGCGCAAGAGTCGTCGGAAGAGGAAGTACAACAGTCGTCCGAAGAGGAAGTACAAGAGTCGTCGGAAGAAGAAGATGACAAAGACGGGGGCAAAGAGGAGGGTGGTCAGGACGATTGTGATAGTGACGAGGACGACAGTGATGACGCTTAGCATATTTCTGCCTTTGTTATTATATACTACGGTTTTGTTGATTTTGTACTTAAACTCGCAACATCGTTTAGTTGCATTCTTTTGAGCCTACTATTATTGTTAGCCAATCTAATATATTTCAAGTTAATTAACTTCAATCTCGACAAATATTACAACTAACCTTGATAAAACATGAAAATTCGTATGAAAACAATATTGCATAATATTACCAAGCGAACCTGGAAGCGAACTCGCTTCAAATATTTCCACAAGGCGATAGAAGGCAGCGAAATTGCCTACTCTGCCGCCTATAAACATTTAGGCCTCACGAACTCGCCACCAAGTCCGCCGTGTGGAACAGAAGCTAACAAGCGTGCCAAGAGGCAAACTCGTAAAGTGGGGCGAACGCGGCAGAGATACCGCCTACCCAAACGCCTACAACCGTTTATGTCTTGCAAACTCACCACCAAGTCCGCCGTGTGGAACAGAACCTAGCAAGCGTGACAATAGGCGAAATCGTAAGCATTGAGGCGAATAAAGAAGCGAGTTCGCCTCTGGAAAGAAGAATTTTAAAAAAACACAAGTACAGAACATGTATATACGACGCCGTTTGACACACAGGCGTTGAACAGAGGCGAGTTCGCCACCACGTCACATCAATTTTCCCACATCGGTGGAGTAGCGTCCAATTGATCAGTTTAAATATGTGACCAAAACTAAATGGTTCGATAAGTCGCCGACCCGCGCAAACTGCCCATGAAACACCATGCATGATATACACATATACTATACATACACTATACATATACTGGTCCATACCGAGGTCGTGTTGTTGTGATGAGTGAGTTCCAAGTGTGATCGGCCAAAGGCCAATTTTTTTTATAACTACCCGAAAACGAAGGCAAATTTTGACTCATCACGTGTGAATGAGTCGAGTCGAGACCGAACACGGGTATCCTCAAACTCGACTCGTTATATATTTTGAGAGCTCGAACTCCAGATCGTCCTGTTTCAAAAAAAAAATTGTAATTATTACCAAAGAAATTGATATATTAACCATATACCGAATTATATATACCTAATCATATATATATATATACATATATATTTATTTATTTGAATAATAAGCACGTTGAGCCGAACGAAATCAAATGTAAAAGCTTAGAGTCGACTGCGCCACATATTCGAACGAGTTCGAGCTCGAGATCTAGCTTGGTCAAACCGTGCTCGAGGTCGAATGGTCGGTTGGTGTTCGTGCTTCACTCATTATAGCGATGTTCATTGATCGTGAGCGATTAAAAGAAATTGGACATGAAAGGGTATACTACATCCAGAATTCGACCTACCAAGTTCATAGTTGATCACAAATGTGTACAAAAAAACAATTTGAAATTACATAAAGATTCATATATACTCCTATTTCAATATTAGTTAAAGAATTTATTTTGTTTTAAAACAGGCGAACTCGCCTATCCTATTCGCTTGGAGGCGAGTGGCCAAGCGAACTCGCCTCCACGTCACATCATTTTTCCCACATCGGTGGAGTAGCGTCCAATTGATCAGTTTAAATATGTGACCAAAACTAAATGGTTCGATAAGTCGCCGACCCGCGCAAACTGCCCATGAAACACCATGCATGATATACACATATACTATACATTTACTATACAATGATGAGTGATCAGAGTGTTGAGTGCATCTATCAGATCCCTGGCCCAAAGGCATATATTTTTTAACAATGAAGCGAACTCGCCTGTAGGCGAGTTACAAGCGAATTCGTAACAAGATTAAATTGATATAATAACAAACAAGCGAACTCGCCTCTTAAATCGCCTGTAGGCGAGTTACAAGCGAACGCGTAACAGTCACAAACATAAATAGTCAACTGCTGGGCCCTGTCGATCAAAAAGCAGATCCCCAATATTTCAAAAAACTCACGCAAAATCGCTGCATCCTCAGCTCGCCCACCGCCGACCAGCCACCGTCAAGCAGGAAATTTGCTCCCCCACCGCCATATTCCATACATCTGGTAAGTTCCTGACCCGTTTCATCTTACCCATTGTTAATCTGGATGCCATGTTTTCAAAATTTTAAGTTGATGCCAAAATCAGTATTTTAGCTTTCTGTTGATTTGCTTTGTTGAAACTGGGGTTCAGTCATAGGAATAGGATTGATGTTAGGTATTCTTGATAGGTACTTTGGATAATTAGAAACTTGGCTCCGAGGGGAAAGAAGAAGGTTGAACAATCGAGCGAGGTTATAGTTTTTGATAAAACTAAGTTTGTCAGTGAATCTGCTTACCTCAAGTATAGGAGTTTTGAGGATGCTAAGTCGCAGTTGAACACCTTACTTGTGGTGGATGAGAGTAAGGTTGAAGAGCTAGGCTTGAAAGGGGTGTGGGGCTTGCTACATTATTCGGGTGCGGACACATTGATGAAGGTGAAGGACCCGGGTTATCTAGAGGAGACAATGCAGTTCTACGCTAATTTCCGACAGGTGGCTGATAAGTAGAAGACCAAGGTCAACAAGAAGGAGTTTGAAGTAAGTCCTGAACTGTTCAATGCAGCCCTCCAGAACACGTACGAGGACGATGATGAACCAGTGGACCTTTACACAAGGGGTGACTGGCCAAGTGAGTCGATCTTTCCAGCCGCGAATTTGCAGAAATTGGGGTTGGAGCACTTCGGCCGCCAGTTAGGTCCGCTTGGAAGGCCAAAGGAGTACAAGCTGGGACAGCTTACACCCTAGCGAAGGATCTTGTATGAGATGGTGGCTACCAATATTGTGCCCAAAGGGGGTTACCTCCAAGAGCCAAATTTCACCACTTTGGTCACTTACTACTTGTTGGCCTCGGAAGTGATGATAAACCTCGGGTACACCATGTTTCAACACATGAAGGACAGCGTGGTTGAGAACAATATGGTGGCTAAGAAGTTGCCCTACGCAAACTTCATAACAATGTTCCTCCGGTCCAAGCATCCGAAGTTGAAATTCTCCAACACCGCCAAGCCGTGTGAGTACTACACCAAGGAATACATTGAGAAGAAAAAGTGGTCATTGGTTGGGGGGACTTGGCAGCCAAACGGAGAGAAGGCCGTGGAGCCGGAACCTGAGCAAATCGGAGGTAAGGGGATACAAATTTTATTTAAGTTCCATTATATTGTGTTCTATATCTAAATTTAACATTTTCTATGTTCTCCATTTACTAGTGAGTGCGGAAGCATATTATAAGGGGCTTGAGGAGTCGAACTTCGCGATGAGGACAGAGCTTGCTAATCTCCGCAAGACGGGGTGGAAGAACAGCCACTTGCTTCGTGGTTTTCTAAGAGCATATGCCCGAAAAAATCCTTCGGCGGCCACTCCTGACAATGAAGACCAGACAGGCGGAGACAAATCTTCCTAGACATGTGGATGTAGTCTAGGGACGTTTTTTCAAATTGTATTGCTACAATTTAAAGATTTTTTTGTTTTGATTGCATTATTCAATAAAATTTGGTGCTTACAGTTCATATGCGCTTATTGTTTAAATTTGATATAAATTACATATAATTGTTCATGTGTTAAACCGGTGTCGATATAGTCTTTTATAGTGTTGCTAGTACTAAAATACTATTTATGTAAAGTCAGAAACGAACTCGCAACCAAATTCGCTTGTGGTGTTATAACTGAAGCGAGTTCGCTCCTAATCTCGCCTGTTTCAACAGAGTCTAACAGACGACTCAAGAAGCGAACTCGCCAGTAACAGGCGAGACGGCTTACGGAACCGCCACCACCTAAATGCCAAGGCATAAAGTAAAACTACAAAAACGACGTAGTTTCAAGGTTGGCGAATAGAGATACGATTTCACTTCTATTAAAGCTTACGGGCGATTTTTACAAGAGAAGTCGTCTTTATTTACGCCTATACTATGAGTGAAACACGTTTCAAGCATACATGAATACTAATTCAGTCCATACCAAATGTATATGCTGAAAACTTAAGATTTTTCCAATTACATACTAATGTTTACATATTCTTTGGTTGATTCCTCTTTCGCTTCGTTGGTTTTCCAGCATCGGTGATCCAAATGCCCTCCGTGTGATCGTTCCGCGCAAAATACCTTTCAAACTCGCCTCGTCTTCAGTTAAGGTTTCGTTAGGCTCTAAACCCAGAAGGTCCCCGATATCTGTTCCAAAGCTGTGATCCTCGTCATTGCCATTGTGAAGAAGCGCCTGCTTACCATTCACCACAATCTCCCACCGGTTATCCTGTGGATCCGTCACATAAAACACTTGGTGCGCCTGAGACGCCATGATAAACGAATCACCTTCATAGCCAAGAACACTGCGATTCACCAGGGTTGTGCCGTAATCCTCTTTCCGCACCCCGCCACATTCTTTCACCCACTCACACTTGAACACTGGAATTGTGGCACTGATAAAGTCAATCTCCCAGATGTCGGTGATCGTCCCGTAGTATGCTTCGCATCCATGAACTGCCTCACCTGGTACTACCACACCACTGTTTTAGTTAGTTGACCTCTCATCCGACCATTTGGTTCCAAAAGTATAACCGTTTATGTCGTACCCACCAAAAGAGGAAACAGTGCCGAGGGGTCTTCTACATAACAGCTTGACAATATCAGGATGGTCCCCTTGCTGAATGTGAGCTTGCAGCCACCGAACGAAATTGGCACAATGCTTTTCCAGGATCCTCACATCACCGACAGTCCATGCATTTGACACTCTAATCTGATCCATGTGTATGTCAACATAAGGGGTCACCGCCTCGTGGTTTCTGAGGATATATAAATGGACAGCATCCATGTCGGCGGCGGTAGGACTAAACAAACTATGATGCTTGAGCCCGTGCCCGTCCACTCTACCATCGTGCCTAACATTTGGGATCCCCACTGTGGCAACATCTTTCATATAGTTGGTACAAAACTCAATAACCTCTTCTGCGACATAACGTTGAACTATACTAGCATCAGGCCTGTATCTGTTCTTCACGAAATGCTTAAAAATCGACATGTACCGCTCAAATGGATACATCCATCTCAAGTAAACTGGGCCACATAATTTTACCTCCCTCACCAAATGGACAATCACGTGGATCATTATGTCAAAAAAGGCCGGGGGAAAGTACATCTCCATCCTACACAAAACTTCCACCACCATTTCCTGCAACTCATCCAGCTTCTACCTGCTCACTCGCTTACGACATATGCACTTAAAAAAGTAACATAGCTTCGATATCGCCTTCCTCACGTGACGAGGCAATGATCCTCGTAGAGCGATAATATTCAGCTCCTGCATAAGATTATGACAGTCGTGTGACTTCAATCCCGCCAGCTTCAGTGCTTTGGTATTAACACAATTACGGATGTTTGAAGAGTAACCTGTTGGAACCTTAACAGACTTCAAAGCATTACAGTAATGCTTCTTCTCCTCGGTCGACATAGTGTAACAAGCTGGAGGTAAATAAGATTTACCTTCTTCCTCTACAGGGGCTAGAGACGATCGATACCAAGCTGTACAAGATCTTTCCGCGCTTTTAAGCCATCCTTTGTCTTTCCAGGGGTATTCATCAGTGTACCTACAAGTGCTTCACATACGTTCTTCTCAATATGCATCACATCGAGACAGTTACGTACGTCCAAATGCTTCCAGTAATCTAGTTTGAAGAAGATCGAACACTTCTTCCAACTGCTATTCGACGCCTTCTTCTTCTTTCCCTTACCAAATTCATGATCCATCCCAGTAACCTTTTCTAGAACCTCCTCTCCAGTTAAAGGGATTGGGGAGGGATCATGCTCTTCTCTCCCATTGAACCAATTCTTTGCTCGCCTCCAAGGATGTCCCGTCGGAAGAAATATTCTGTGCCCGAGATACACCGGCTTACCACCGTGTTTCAATTGACAATAACTAGTCTTGCTCTCACATATGGGACATGCAAAGTGATCTTTCACTGAATAACCCCCCAAGTTACCTAATGCAGGAAAGTCATTTATACTCCACAACAACATTCCTTGCAGTTTAAACTCCTCATCACCTCGACTGCCATCAGGTATCCGGACACCCACATCGAATAATTTCTGCAAATCTTCGATCAAAGGCGCTAGGTACACGTCAATATCGTTACCCGGTTGCTTAGGACCAGATATCATCATGGACAATAACACATACTTACGTTTCATCATCAACCACGATGGCAGATTGTAAATCACAACCATAACTGGCCAAGAAATATGGGTGCTAGACATGTTACCAAAGGGGTTCATGCCATCAGTGGATAAGCCTAGCCTCACATTCCTGGGCTCAGCAGCAAATTCAGGGTACCGCTCATCCATTTTCTTCCACTGATCTCCATCTGAGGCATGTGAAATAATGTCATCGTCCTCCTTAGCCCTATCCGCATGCCATGTTAGCAACTTTGCATCCTCAGGATTTGCAAACAACCTCTTCAGTCGAGGAACCAGCGGAAGGTAATACACTACTTTAGCCGGCGTTTTACATCTAGACGGCGTCACACTCTCGCCGTATACCTCTACGGTCCCCACCTTTGACTTGTACCGAGGTTCATTGCAGACTCGGCACGTATCTCTATCCTTGTCATCTCCCCTGTACAACAAACAATCGTTAGGGCATGCATGAATCTTCTGCATCTCCATTCCCATAGGACATAATATCTTCTTAGCAGCATATACTCGATCAGGACACAAGTTGTCAGTGGGTAGCAACTCTTTCACCAACTCTAACAATTCAGTCATCCCCTTGTCAGATATTCCATGGCGCGCCTTTAAATTCATCAACAACAACGTAGAACCAAGAACGGAATGTTGGCAACCCTTGTACAATGGTGTCTCTTTATCATTATACATCACCGCTAACATGCTCGGCTTTCCTACCCAATCCATTGCCACGTCTTCCGCCATTTCATCAAGACAACCATCATAACGCAATCCATCTGCCCCAAGCTTAACATCAAACTCTGCATCATTATGACTTGCACCTTCTCCATGCCAAACCCATGTTGTATATGTAGGATCAAAATCTCTACAAACCAAATGTTCGCGCACAACGTCTACATCCTTATAAATCGCGTTGTTAAGGCAATCTATGCAAGGACATCTTAGCCCACCCATTCTCCTTTCTACACAATCCTTCCAACCAACATCAATAAACTCTTGAATCAAATCCGTATAACCTTGTGAGAGACGCTGATTCTCCAACATGATTTCACTACGACCCATGCTTAACAAGATACTATCAACAACGGTTTTGCTACAATCACTCAAACATTCCACAAATTTAGCACCCTAACAACTCTACAAATCCATATAAACAAGCAAACACACTAATCAAAAACAGTTTGCCCATTCCACAACCAATCAACAAAAAAATCAAAATCTCATACCTTTGTGTTCTTGGGCAAAATCAAGGCCTGAAAATGTGAGCAAAACTTGAGACAAAACAAAAGGAGAGTCCTTTTATCTACTTCTTTTATTTTCATTCCCGCAAAAAATCAGCTTTTATACACCCAGTTACGACACTGTTACGAATTCGCCCCCAAATTCGCCCACTACATTTTAATACAAGCGAATTCGTAAACTGAAACGCCTCTGGTCATAACTACAGGCGAACTCGCTTCTTCAGTAACGCCTGCTGGCGTCAATAAAAAGCGAGTTCACAACTACAACGCGTCTTAGCATGTATGGGCGAACAACTTTTCTTATTTCAGGCGGGTAATGCTGGCGAATTCGTCACTCCACTCGCCTATCAGCGAACACGGTTCAGAGTTCGCCTAGTATTGACATTTTTAATACACTTTGGAAAACGCCTTGTTTTAATTGTGAAACGCCATGTTTTTTATTTTTGCCCTAGGCGAACGGCAGGTTACGAGTTCGTAACCCAGTTACTCGGCGGTTCCGCCAAAATCTGGCCAAAACGCCGTGAAATGGGTGCCGAGAAACCTATGTTTGTGCACTAGTGTCAGTCGACCAACCTCGGACCTTCTCTGTAGAAAGGCGGTGCTCCGGCAGGGCCTCCCAAAGCTTCGGGGACTAACCTTTCATACCCCCTTTCTGTAGAGTCTGCACCAGATGAAGTTGCTGAGCCTAGGCATTGGGATTGAACCATTGCTTCTTCAACGTGGCTCGGATCTCAGGAGGAAACCAGCCTCTGATCTCTATGTAAGAGTTGTGGCACTAATGAGCGCTGGTAGCCAAAATGAGGTCAGTCAGCCGGAAGGCTAGGGTCTGGCTGGCCAGGACCTTGTCAACAACGGCCTCGGCAAAATCCAAACAATCCTGGAGCTGTCTGAAGACCGGGCCTTGCCCAGCTCCTTTTCCACACAACTCAGTCTCTCCCGAAGCTGAGCCGACGTTGCCCTCTCAATCTGAAGCTCTTCGTTGAGCCCCTCTAGTTGACGGGAAAGGAAGGACGAAAGAACGGCCTGGAAGTCAGGTGAGTTCTCAAATTCGAAACTCAGGAGCCGAACCTGATCAAACAGATAGTTAAACACTGTCAAACCAAGCCAGAGAGCTAGAAAAAAAGAAAGAATGCTACCTGCTGGTCGGAGGAAGTGACAGGGGGAGCGCTGGCAATAGACCTAGGCGGAGTTAGGGATCCACTGGTTCGGGGCTTCTTTTTATCCTTTAGCAAGATGTCCCCCGACTTGCGCTTAGAAGATGAGTAGGTAGGAGCTAAAGGGATGGCGGGGGCAGATATGGTAGTATGTCGGGCAGCCGGAGACATACCATCCCCGGACGAGGAATGGCAAAATGAAAACTTACCTCGTCCATGATGACCATCACAACAAGACAGCCGGGTCAGGGGACCCTCCTGATGAGGCGGCTTCTGCTCGGCCTTGGATATGTGGATATCCTGAAGGGGATCCAGTACAGTCTCGGGCATGACAGGAGCTTGAATGGTCTCCTATTGGGCTAGCTCTTCAGGAATAACAGGATCATCCTCCCGGACCTCCTCGGCAATAAGGGACTCAACATCTTCCAGCTCAATTGTAATCGGGATCCGGGTGCTGGCCTCCTTGTTAAGGGGGGGAGGAGGAGCATTAGTAGTGGAAGGGACAGAAGTTTCGACGGGGTCCGGATTTTTAAGAGGAGTGCTCGGCTTCGGATTCTTTTTCAGCCTCTTCCCGCCCGGATTGCCGGTCGTAGACTCCGCCACATCAGCCCCGACCTTCTTGGCCTTCTTCTTCTCCGGGACAGGGACCTCAGGATCATTGGCGATGGCAGGAGCTGAAACAAAAAATGACAGAAATAACAAAGTGTTAGAATAGATCAAAGAAGAAAAGCATAGCATCCAAAAAATAAAGGGAGCAAATATCGAACCTTGCAGAGGCCAGTTCATTACCCAGCGGCTGATCTGGAAGACCTCGGCTGGATATACTTCCCGAGGAAAGAGATAGATGGAGTTGTTGACCAGCCAGTACTGGTCCAGGTTCAGGGGTTGAGAGGACAGGATCGTATGATTCTCCTGGTGCTTATCCGGGAGAAAGGCCTCCCTGGCGTCCAGGACTATCTTGTCATTCCACCGGGGACCTCGTACCGCTCCGGGTTCACCTTGGTGTACCCCTTCAGTTGCCTGTTCTTGGCCGAGTCCTTCTTGCCCAAAATGAAATCTTGGACACCCAGCCTGGCTTGGATGGTGCAGACCTCCTCCTTGCCGGGACACTTCATTAGCAGATAGAAGGTCCTCCAGAGGTTGAAGGAGGGGTCGATGCCAAACCGCGAGCACTGCACCAAGAAACCCATCATCACAGCAACCACGTTGGGATGGACCTAAGCCGGGGACACCTTGTAGTATGTCATGAATCTGGAATACAAATGGGGAAAAGGCAGGCTCATGCCCCACATAAAATGGATCTGGGGAATACACCGGACGACCTTGACCGACCTGTCAGAAGAGACGGCCACTAGCTGAGCATCCACCGGGACCGAAACACCCATGCCGCCGAGGCATTTCTTCGTCCACGCATCGGCTGCCAGCGAGCGTGCTCGGGCATTATCTAAGACCCTATGCTCCTGGTTCTTGGATCTTCTGAACTCGGAACCGGAGGGGATCACAGACCGAGATAGATAAATAGGCTAAGGAGGTGAAGGAGGTCTCTGACCCGCTGGAAGGGGAGGAGAGACCTCGCGAGACGTGCTGTCGAGCGAGTAAGTAATTGGCGCCTCAGGCTGAGACTTGGTGTTAGCATCAGTGGAAGCCACTTGCGAGGAACAGAGAAGAGATCGAGAAATTTTGAAAGTTGAAGAAATGAGGAAATTGAGAGATTTGATAGCGATGGGCAGAATGAGTGAGTATTTATAGAAAAGAGGAGAGAGAAAGGAATATAGACAATGATTAAATGGGCTCGAGAAATGAGAAAGGAGTGATGGCAGTAATTAATGGTGCTTGAAAATGGCCGGCCACGTGCCACCTTTGTCGGACAGGGGACGGAATTCAGAAAGCCAGTCCTTCTCCCCTCGGGTTAGGAGAGTCGTCACCCTCGGGCTGAAGAACCGGCTTCCGGTGGGCTAGTGGTGATACCAGGCCCAGGCCCAACTACCCAGCAGTAGTAGGAGCCCGGCCCATGATGAGGTAAGCTAATATGGCGGCATCCGGGATAGTACAACTCGGATAATGACACATACACTAGGAGCCACCTAAAACATGGACCACGTGGAGAGCATAGGTCACAGTATAAATAGTGCAGCCCGACACTATTAAAAGTAAGTATCTTCTCATTATTATTCTAGTGATTACCCCTTTTCTCTCTCAAGATCCGTCTTTCATCATCACACCGGAGGGTCTACCCTCGGGTACCCCCGAGGCTCTGTCTTGTAGAATGAGGGCATTGGATCAGAGGAAGGGGACCATCCAGACCAACCAGGTGGGCAGCATTAGTTCCTTACCAATTTTGCTACCTCATCTTCACTATCCCTATCAATTTTAAATCATAGCCAGCCACGTCCTGCCCGAACTTGTTATATTCTCTGAGTATGCTCAATTTACTGCCATACTTTCTGACACTGATTTACTTATTTGCTTTTGACACTGATGCATACTACATTTACATGGAGGATCGGAAATGTAAACGAGTAATTTTTTGTTTTTGATTAATATATTTTTTTAATATGTTTAGTTCTTCCTTATATATACGGAACCAGTACTTTTGTTAATTCTTTTTCATGTGATAAAAAGATTGCAAATTTGTTTCCGTTTCTTCAAGATTTGAACTAAACGATAGATTTCGTTAAGCAATATGAAAAAACCCATTTAAATATATTATGATTATTTCTTTTCTTTCCCTCATTCACCATAATTATTTTCTACAGAATTAAGGGTTAGATATGTTCCAGATCCACCATTCCCCACCACACCATGACAAGTCCTTACATCTAGTGCGTATAGATTTTAAAAATAGTGATTCCAATTTCAATACATTATTTTTCACTTAAATAATATTTAGTTCAGTTAATGAAATAAACCCTTTTATGTATAATGTTGTTTTTGGCAAACACATAATTGTTTCAAATAAAAAATTTATTCTTTATTGATGATGATGATAATTGATACAAATGTTATTGTATGACACACACGTGCGCACACGCGCACACACATGCACATGCCACACAAACGCGCACATGTACACACACACCAACTAATATTGCATAATTGTTGTTAAAACATTAATTTCACATAATCTTATAACCTTAGCGGTAAATACCTCCGGAAAGATTTCTGCATAGCTCACTAATTCTTCAAAACTTGGCATCCATCATAATCATTAAAGGGCTATGTCCCAAATACAGAAACGACATTAAGATCTGAAGGACAAACATTCATCTCTATCACATCCATTACTAGTATCATCCCCACCAAGTAAGAGTAACGCATCCACTGCACTCTGCTCTTCCGCCACAACAAGATCTGTCAAAGGAATATGATGAGGAGGAGGAGGAAGAAAGAGTGTCATTGTTGCTTCCAAAATCTTAACATCACCAAAACTATTGCAACCTTCCTCTCTTGGGACTCACCTACCTTTGATTATCTTTCTCATCTCATCAGAAATTTCACCTGCACAAATCATAAAGGGTAAAATGGTTCTAACTCTCTAGATAGGACTTTTTGCAAAATTGATTTGAAAAATATATTGAATATCCTTATTAGAAGACCGCGTATTGCGCTGTATAAAAAATGCTCCATTTGGTTTCTATCACTTTTAGCATTATTTAAAATGGTATAAACTGCTATGACAACCAAAAAAAAGAATTAAAATTTAAGAAAAAATATCTTGGAACCTTTTTGGGGACACAAAGGTCATGCACTGCATACCATATGCCCTAAAGGATAGGGAAGTTAGCAGATCCATACATTCTTTCCATTGTTGATCATTTTTCTGCCAATCCGTTAATCTTGACAAGAAATCCCAGCACAGATACTCTACTCGTCTTGCCTGTCAAATGTCCTCTTATGCCCATAAATGGACCACTCCCACTCTTCACGCTTAACTATATATCCCTACTTCCCTCTTCACTTAACTTTTCGATCAAAGGATTTCTGGGTTCGTAAATCATTGATAATCAATCAATAACCATCACTGTATCTCCATCACTAATTTTATAGTTATAGGAGCCTCATGTCCTTGCCCTAACCGACTCCAATCGCATTGACTTTGGTTTTTGTTAAATTATTTACAAATGCTCTAATCAGTAACGGAACTAGACTTGTACAGGGTGGCACCAACAATTCCTAAAATTTATATTATAAATTTTATATCACTATAGTTCAGGATATATGTATGTGATATAATTTTGAATTCCGACAGCTTTTAATTCTGTTTAGTAACTTTAAATTATTTCACTTGATTCTGTCCCTGACTCTAATTACATGTATTATTATGGCATATGCACTATCACTAATTTTGAACAAACTCTACAATACTATACTTTTGTGGTCAAAATATATATTAATAATGCTACTTTATTAAGATTAATATATGCTCTTTGAGCTGGATTTCTTCAAATTTATAGAAGATGCTTTTGAATCGCTATAGTAGCAGGAACGTCAAACAAAAAGAGACTTTTTGTATTTTTCGAAAGGAAACATAGAAATCTCACATGTATCACAGCCCATAATTTGTCTCGTTTCATTTGTCCACTTTATGCATTTTACAGTTGCCCTTTCATTTTGATTTTTAAAACGCACCTGAAAAATTGTATACGCTAAACATAAATTTCTTCGTATATGCTGCTGTGGAATTCCATTAAAGATATTCGAGAGAATTGTATATCTATACTCATCAGAAAGTTTACAATATATAGCGATGTTATGTCTACGTAGACTTTACATCTAACAGAATTAAAGAAGGGAAATGATGATGTAACCCTAATTTTCTAATCTAAAAAATATCTATCTTCATAATTATCATCAAGATGGAGCATGGTGTTGTTATGTGCAGTCCAATATTTTTCTCTCATAGTCCAAAATACGATGTAGAAATATGAAAATGACATTAATTTATATGAAGTTTAAGAAACTAGCCAATTTACAAGAGACGATAATGTAATTTTATTAATATTTTAAACTATATGAAGTAAAATAGTGAACTACGTAAAGCAACTCACTATATTTAACAAGACAAGGGGATATACAAAATCTAACTCTCCATGACATGTTGATGATTTTTGCATGGTTATTCACTCATTTCTCCTACGTAACTTTTCTTTGATCACTTAGCCCTTGCATGTGAAATGCTTGGACACCTTATCTCCACCAGCCAATCATTTCGCTCCAAGGAAATCCGCACCAACCTACAACACTCTCTATAAAATCAACCTATTCCCTCAATTTCACCAAGCAAATCAAACTTCCCTTAAACCACAGAAAGCTGAAAAAAGAACATCACCATGAACTTCCTTCTAGCCCTCCTCATCTCTTCCCTCCTCGTAGCCTCTACACAGGCTTCTGTGCTAGACTTCTGCGTAGCAGATCCCAAGCTCCCCAATGGCCCTGCAGGCTACTCCTGCAAGAAAGTCTCCGACGTTAAAGTCGAAGACTTTATCTACAGCTTGGCCGCGACCGGAAACACCACCAACATCATCTCTGCTGCAGTCACCCCTGCATTTGCCCCCACATTTCCCGGAATCAACGGCCTCGGGATATCGATCGGGCGTCTCGATCTGGCCAAGGGAGGGGTTATCCCGTTCCACACTCACCCCGGCGGCTCCGAGATTCTCGTCGTGATTCAGGGGAATCTCTGTGCAGGTTTCATTTCCTCCCTGGAGAACAAGGTGTACTTCAAAACCCTAAACAAGGGAGAAGTCATGGTTTTCCCACAGGGGCTTTTGCATTTCCAGTTTAACTCTGGAAATGGTCCTGCTGTTGCTTTTATTAGCTTCAGCAGCGATTATCCTGGTCTGCAGATTACTGACTTTGCGCTGTTCCAGAATGATTTGCCCACTGAGATTGTGGCCAAGACCACTTTCCTTGATATTGCTCAGATCAAGAAGCTCAAGGGAGTCCTTGGCGGGAAAAATTGATTCATCTTGAACTGATTTTAGTCCTACTGTGCGTTTCAGAAGAATTCTTCATTTTTCTTTGAGTGTGTGTGTCTCTGCTTTTTTTTGTTGATTCCAATTGTGTTATTTTCATTCAAGTATTGATCAATGATCATGTAGTCGAGGGTTCAAGTGTTTAAATAATTACGACCGTATATTTGTAGTCCAGCTAGCGCTCATCTTTAATTAGTTTCCTACCTTTCCGAAAACCAATTAATTCCTTATAAAAATTTTACTTTTTGAAAACAGTCGAATCTTGTAGGTACACCCATCCCTTTTTAGGAGAAACATCCAAATTACAAAAAAATCCAAAAAAGTTGTCTTCAATAAAGGGAATGGATTGTTGCATGCAGTGAAATATTTACTTATTCAGTACATATTTATTAATAAAGTGACATCAATATTTTTTAATATTTATTTAAAAGTGAATGTAGTTCTCATAAATAAAAAAATATTAAATATTTTAAATATAAATATGGACTGCAAAAGTAATATTGTACTGCCCTATGAACAAGTTACTCAATAAATCATATTATTATGCGCATGTGCCCAATCAAAAGAAATGAACGGCGTGGAGAAACATGTAATTTTCTTAATCCAATATCTTATTGAAAGGGCGATGATAAGATAAAATATCCAGTTGCTACTAGATGTGAGCCAAGCGTCTTCGTCCATGTTTGGATTGAAGTTATCTAGGATTTAAGGTTGAAGGTTTATATGATAATATTACCTATTTACCCTTTTGTACTCTATTATAATTATTTATGTTATTCAGATTTGCTGTTAAATTACAGTTTTCATATTCTCTACTCCATGCATTATTCCAACGTTTTGATTAAGTAATAGACATTGCATCTGAAAAAAATGTTACACATTTTATAAGAAATGTCACAAAAAATGTATCGGTCTTTTCAAATTATTAATCATATATGTTTTTTTAATAGCATGTTTCTTTACCCCTATCGATTTTAAAACTATTCCTTTAAATCTTTTCTATTTCTTTCCGAAATTGGCCGTTGTCTACGGCATTTCCTATTTTTACCTTGTAATAAGAAAAAAAAACTCTTAAGCCAAAAAAAAAAAAAAAAAAAAAAAAACTCTGATTCAACCCACAAAAATTTTACTAGGTCACTATTTGTGCTTTGGCTCTGATTCAACTCTGATTCGACCCACAAAAATTTTACTAGGTCACCAGAAGTATCTTAAAATAATTAGAAGTGAACCAACCCAATTCCTGAAGACTTGTATGAATGGACCGCGATCACGTTTTCGGCGATTTTAAAAATAATACTTTCAAACTAGGTTATTGATTTTTTTTATAAAAAAAAATCAACTAGAATCGAGTATTAGATTTATTCTTTCAAAAAATTTCATCTAAAATTAATATTTTGTTATTTAGAAAATATAATTAAAATTGTATGATATTTTAAAATTTGTGCACTACTGTTATTTCAAACCTACAATATCGGGGCTCACCGGAGTGACGGGATGGCGTCAGCCGCGCCGCCACGCGCCGCCTGAACCGTCACGCGCCACCGGCAGAGATTAAAGCGCGTAGGCGACGTGCATCTCTGACGGGCGCGTTCTCACACGCCCTGCTCACGCGCCGCCAAGCGCAGCAGTGGTGTCCGCGCGTGCGGCCTACGCGCCGCCGCGCCGAAGGCCTCCTTGGACTCTGCCATTCGTCGACTGAGATGGGTTTGCTTCTATTTTCTTTTCTTTTAGGTAGCTTTAGGAATTTGTTTTTTAGTTTTCAAGAGATTAAGTAAAAATTGGGTTGCTTTTGGTATGGTTTGGTCGAGTCTGTCAGTTTGCCAATTCTTGGTTTTTTCCGATGAGTCATGTTGCTCGGTTAAACCCTTGTTGGCTTCCGATCTGATTTAGTTGGACAGGAGAAATCCGAGTCAAGGTAGTTTGATTACTTACCTAATGGCGACTCTTCTGAATCAGATCTGTAGATCGTACAAACTGGATTTTATTTCAGTTTTGGTGCGTTTGGACTGACTTTCACATGCCCTGAATTTGTGAAATTGTCTGGAAATTCTCTTACTTGAGTGGGTAATAATTAAGCATGTGACCTGTATTTCTCTTACTTGGAGAGGTTATGAGTTATTATCGGGACTGGTTTTCTCTTGCTTGAGGGGTTTTAGTTAGTACTAGATGAAATTGCAGGTTTAGGGAGCAGGTCCAATATTGATAATCGATTTGTGCTTGGCTAGTCAGACTCGGATTAGTTGAGAATGCAGTTGGTTATACAACCACTACACTTGTATATCCTTTTTTGCTCTTTTTTAGTTCATGACTATATGGGCCACTACTGGTCTTTTTTAGTTTTTGCTTCTGGTTTATGACTGGAATAAGCCTTCGGGCATCATGTTGCTTCCGGTTTTAGGACTGGAATAGCCTACGGGCATCATATTGTACTAGCCTACGGGCATTTCAAATTGTATTATGGGTTGAGGAGTTTTCAATAATACTCGTTTTAACCTTTTAAAAAAAAACCTACAATATCGTATAAATTCCTAATATATACACATCATACACTGGTGTCGTATATGCACTTACCATTGTGACTTCAATAGTATTGTGTTTGTGTATAAAATTATGTATGTAGATAAAAAAAAATATTAGACATAATTGGTTGAGAAAAGAAATAATTAAATTAATTATAAAATTTATAATTAAGACAAAACTATTATAATATTTCAACTTATTTTGATGGGCATTTTTTTTTGTTTATGGAAATTGATAGATGCTGTCTATTATTACTTATGCAGTTTGTATTTGTACCTTAAACTATTTAATATTCCCTTACTAATTAAACTGGTACATGATCTAAATGTGTTTGACTTCCACTTATAATTTTTCGACATATTTGTTATTCCTCTCAAAAATAATATAAGAACCACAAATATGGAGATTGATTTAAGATTTATATCTTATTAATACAAATATATTTCTGTCAGTTCAAACAAAATACAGAATGCATAAATAAATATTAGAATACATCTCACAATTCCTAATTTATTGACCACTTACATTCTTAACTACGTCTAGAATTGATTGGAAAAAAAAAAGTTTAAAAGGAACACTTGCATATATAGCGTGGGTGTCATTTTTGCTAAGTTTTTAGGGATTAGACTGAATTACATAATTTCCGTCTCAATAATCCAAAAACCAACAATTATATTATCATCACCCCAATTCTAGATCATTTTGATAACCAGCCAGCACTGGATGTTTCTTCGCAAGAGCCAACGATTCCATCATCACTCGGATTTTTTTTAACCGCTCAGAAGTTTAGCACGATACAGTTAGTTATTTTATATATAGAAGTATGTTTAAACACATTGGATGATTAAACACTTGCTCTAACAGAATCAGAAACCGAGCAACAGTCCTTGTGAGGTACAATTCTTGTGCATGCATTTAATCAAGATATTCTAAGATATTCATTTCCGATCTGATTAGATTATTAATATATAATTGAGTTGTATTTTAGTTAGAATTAGTCTCAATCTGTAGAAATAAGGAAATATTATATTTCCTACAATTTAGCTATAGAAGTAGGATATAGCTAGCATGGAGACTAATCCAGCCGTGATTATCGATATGAGAAGATCAACACAACCGTGATTGACGAAACAGAAGATCAACATGGCAACAAGTCGAGCTATAAAGCAAGACGCAAGCTTCGAGAAGTATCATCGAACTTCGTCGAAAGTATTCTGCACCCAAAATAGCTTTACATCGGATCAACTTTGAGTCGATCATTCAACAGGCCTTTGTCTTCACCTGAGTCTGGAAACCGCGAGCCTTGAAAACTCGGAAGAGCTAGTCGTGATAGCAGCGAGGAGTTGTTGACTTGCACGTGAGGGGAGCTCACATATTCACAGACAGATAAGTCATAAATAGTTTAAGTTAGGTTTTGTAATTATATTGATTATCTAGTGAATGATTTTCAGACTGGGCAAGACCCTGCAGATGTAGATGTGTTTGCACCGAACTGCGTCATCATTTATGGTGTTCTTTACTTTATTGTTCAAACTTACATGTTTAAACATACTTGATGAAGTAGGTAATGTTTTAGCACTAGTATTGTGATCGATAGAATTTCATTGGACCATTTTGCTCCGATCAGTAGACACCGCCTATAGTTCGAGTCCTGCCGCTCCATTGCCAATTCTGAATATACTTGCATAAATTAAATATTATATTTTTGTATAAATAAAATAAAAAAATTTTGGGTAAATTGAGATTGAAAATCTATCGATTCCAATTTTTATGTTCTATTATTACTTTCAGTAATTATTATGTTTAAACATGCAGTAAGTTTAAACAGAATATAAAGCACCAGAATTGTTAACGCAGTTCGGTATAAACACACCTACATCTATGACCCAATCTGAAAACCATCCACTATAATATCAACAAGTACAAAGAGGTTACTTTTACTTTTCTAGATATTCTTTGAAGCGGATTCGTGAGCACCCCTCACTTGCCGGTCTGCAGCTTCCTTGCTGCTCTCAATTACCACCTCTCCCAAGTTTTCCAGACTCCAGTGATGAACGGTGGTTGTAGATTGATTGACTCAAAGTGCTCCAATGATCAAGATATTTTGAGTTCAGAATACTCTCTGTGTAATTCGATGATCTCCTTGATCAGCTTGCGTCTGTCTTTACACCTCTTGACAGTGTCTATCTTTTAGCACACACGGCTAGATCCAGTATTCTTGCTATATATACTAGAAGTCTATAGCTAATCTGTATTTTACATCTAGTATTTCTATAACAGCTACAGAATAAGACTAATCCTATCTACAATACAACTCTATTTTAGATCTAGTTTCTTAGTCACAGTGCTGCCATATCCCGAGTCCATTCCTATCTCCTGTCAGTTTTCCCATTCCAAGAATATCATCTAGTATAGATGTTCCTTTGTTCATTTTGAAAATAGTTCCTTCAGCTACTTCCCTCATTTTTTCTTGTGTGGACTCCAGTCTCCCTAGTTCATCAAACATCATCTCTGCTCTTCTTTAAAAATTTGTTCAGTTCAATTACTCTAAGCCATAGTTTGTACATATTGTCGTATGACTCATAGATGTCTTCCTCTTCTGATTCATCGCCTTTCTCATCTTCCAGAACCATGTTTAAACTTGATTCATCAGTGATCATAGTTGCTCCAAATGAAATATAAGAGTCTTCTTCATCCTCTTCTTCACTGTAGACAGTAGTTACTCCAAAAGCAACATGATTGCTGACATGATCATCCTCTTCAGGTTCCTAACCGTCACTCCAGGTAGCATTGTATACCTTATCCTTCTTGCTGGATGAAGCACTTGGACATTATGCTTGTATGTGACCATATCCTTCACATTCACGATATTGTATTTTACCGCATGTTTAAACACTTGATTGGATTCCATTTGACCAGTGTTTGTCCTTCGACTTCCTCCAGAAGATTGTTCTTTGTTCTCATCTCTTCGTGCAGTTTCTTCCACATTTTAGCAAAGTTTCTCGAGAGTTGTGCTAGCTTTTCTTCTTCTAACTCTCCATCATCACTCTTGGTAGCAGGTTTAGACATAGTAGTTGATGACAATGCTCTTTTTGAACTATCTTTAAAAGCCAAATCCTTCTGCTTCACCATGGAGATCTCCTTCATTTCAAAGGTTGCAAGTGTTCCCATACGTCATTCAGGGTTCGAGTGGAGGTATCACTCAAATTCTATCAGCAGGTAGTGACCTCAAAACTTTCTGGACAACTACTCCATCATTGAACGGCTTTCCAAGCTGATAAGCAGTGTAGATCAGATCTCTGAGTTTGATGTTGTAGTCAGATATGGTTTCATTCTCTTGCATGACTAGTGTTTCAAAAACAATATTTATTGTTTGAAGTTTCTACCTTTCCATCTTTGCATCTCCTTCAAAATTTGCCTTTAGTTTGTCCCAAGCGTCCTTTACAGTGGTGCACGTTAATATCAAGCGAAGTGATTCTCTGTCCACAGCCAAGTTGATAACATACAATGCTCTTCTGTTTAATCGCTTGTCTGTCTTCTCTCGAGTGCTCCAAGTTTCCCTTGGCTCTGGAGTCCTTTCTGTCATTCCTTCTGCATGTTCATTAGTGGGTAACGTCCATTCGTTTTCAAGCCAATGCCAGGCATCCTCATCCCAATGAATCAATAAAGACATTCATCCTAGATTTCCAGTAGCCATAGTTAATTATCTTTGGCCAACAGGGGTGGACGTGTTGTTGAATCGCCTTCCTTTTCTTGAGTCGCCATGATTGATAGACGGACCTCTCACTGTCCTTGTTAAAGGAATCTCATCGACAAAGTTCCGATAACAAATTTATCGATTACCATTCTTATGTTCTATTATTACTTTCAGTAATTATTATGTTTAAACATGTAGTTAAGTTTAAACAGAATATAAAGCACCGGAATTGTTAACGCAGTTCAGTATAAACACACCTACATCTGCGAGACCTTGCCCAATCCGAAAACCATCCACTATTATATCGACATGTACAAAGAGGTTACTTTTACTCATCTAGATATTCTCTGAAGCGGATTCGTGAGCACCCCTCACTTGCCGGTCTACAGCTTCATTGCTGCTCTCAATTACCACCTCTCCCAAGGTTTCAAGGCTGTGGTTTCCAAGCCCGGATGATGAACGAACACTGTAGATTGATTGACTCAATCTGCTCCAATGATCAAGATATTCTAAGTGCAGAATACTCTCTATGTAATTTGATGATCTCCTTGATCAACTTACGTCTGTCTTTATAACTCTTGGTCGTTGCTATACTAGAAGTGTATAACTAATCTGTAGTTTAGATCTAGTACTTTCTATAACAGCTGCAGATAATATTTGTTGAAGTAAGCAAAGTAGAGATTTTCACTACACCAAAACTGGCATTCAGCGACAAACTGTCACAAGGGGTCGTCACTAATGAGGGTCATTTGTAACGACAATAGCATATCGTCACCAGATTTTCGTCAACTGTGTAATGCATGGTGACGAAAATCCATCTCGTCGCTAATAACCCATTTAGTGACGATACTAGTGACGAAAATCATTTCCCGTCAAATTATTGCCATTTAGTGACGACTTTAGTGACGAAAAAATTGAAAGTGACGAAATTTTGTGACAAAAATTTACCGACGAGAATATTTTTGTTACTGTTTCTTTAGTGACGAAAATGGTATTGTTACTAAATAATCAGTGACGGAAATGCTTTCATCATTAAAAGCTACGGCGACGAAAAAATATAAAGGAACAAAAATGAGTCATTGAGACTTTAAAATAAAGGATGACAGATGCAGTCTGTATTTACCGTTCAAAATAAATACTATGTCTTTAATGTATATGTCATGATGCATATTTATTTATATCAGACATATGCATAATATATATTACTTTTATTACATATAATTACAAATCAATTGTATATCCAAATTATTATATATAATTATATAATAAGAATACCGATCGCAAAGAAGCAAAATTCGGACTGCGTCTAGGAGGCTAGCCTGGGCCAAAATTTAGCAAAAATGTAATTGACAATTGATAAAATATTGGAACAAAATCTGAAAAACGTGTGTTTGGATATTTAAAATAATATAATGTTAGAAGTTATGTCAAAATAATTTTATCCAAATTATTCCCGCCCTTGTGCTCCCGCCCTTTATTAATATTCCCGCCAACCATATTCTTTCCAAGTAAATATATTCCCGCCAAATACATGACCATTTTCCCTCTTTTTGTATAAATCCAAGTTTTATTTTTTTAATAGGTTTAATAACTTTTATCTTTCTTAAATTGATTTTTAATTATAATATATATTACATTAGAGTTCGTCTCCAAAATCTTTCAAGGAATCGTTTATGCATTTCAACTTAAACGATGTATCAATAAACTTGAACAATAAATTTGAACGGTATAGTTTTGTAACTTTGAAACTATTATTTTTTATAAAATATCTTGCGTTAACATAAAAATATATTATATCATATATTTACCTTAAAGTGAATAATGTTTTGATAAAAAATATAGTGTTTGAGCTTATATGTGTAATGGAAATCCACGGCGCTATAGAAAGTCGGACTTTCAAAAAACTTAGGTAATATGAAGCGCATCCTTAATATAATTTATTTTTCAACCTTATTTATAAAAAACTGAATGGAATTGAACTAAAATAAAAAATAATACATTATGAAAAGATAATAGTACAAATTAAGAGAATTTTTTATGGATATCTGAAACACACGCTTGATCACGAACCCAACTCACGAACCGATCTGCAAGACAAAACCCTGGTAGTAGTAGTTCATAATAAAATATATACTCCCACTAAAAAAAGGGCTGGAGCACAACCATTTTCTCGCCAACCATATTATAATTGTGATAATAGTCGCCATCAGCGGCTCTTTCGACCAAACCGGGTCAAACTGGCTGACTGCAGACTGATGGTGATATCGGACGATCCCCTAAAACCCTAGTCACTCCAACTTCAGTCTCTTTAAACATTGATGATACCCCCTCATGCCAGTAGGAGACCTTCTTGGTTGCTTCTAGAGAATTAGGGCATCCGTATGGTGCCTAACGCGAACCAGACTCGATAATCAAATGATGAAATCCCTCGTGTCTACAAATCTGATCTAAATGAAACTCCGGAAAGTAAGTAGAAATACTACAAACCGACTTGGATTTATCTTGTCATATACAACATCAGATCGAAAAGCCAACTTGCTCTACCAAGTGCATATTACTTGGCTAAACTGAGTTTAACTAATAATCTGTCAGATTTTACTTAACTTTATACTAACACTACTAGATTAGTATAATAACTAATCAAACGTCATAGTTGATTTATTGTAAACAACTATTTGTAACTAATGAAAGATCTTACTTGACATTCTATACACTCTGACTAAAATTAATATAACCAACCAAATCTCAAATCTTACTTGACTTTTTATAAATACTTACGAAGTTCAATATTATACTACTCAAAGATCATATCTTATTTGACTTTCCAGCTAAATTGAATATAACTAACCGAATGTAAAATCTTACTGGACTTTCTATAAACACTAACTAAATTGAGTATAACTAATCAAAAGTGAACCTCACTACAAACACCGACTATAATTGACCAAAGATCGAATCTATATTGACTTTCTGTAAACTCTAACAAAACTGAATATAACTAACAAAATCTCAAATCTTACTTGACTTTCTGTAAACTCTGGCTAAACTGAATATAACTAACCAAATGTAAAATCTTAGTTGACTTTATATAAACACTAACTAAACGGAGTATAAGTGATCAAAAGTGAAACTGGGTATAAACACTAACTGTAACTAACCAAACATCAAATCTTATTTGATTTTCTATAAACTCTTACTAAACCGAAAATAACTAACAATATGTAAAATCTTACTTGACTTATCTTATTTGACTCTTTATAAACACTAACTAAACTGATCTGTATAACTAATCAAAAGTGAAACTCATTAAGAATACTAACTATAACTAGTTAGAGATCAAATATTACTTGACTTTCCTTAAACTCTAACCACACTGAATGTAACTAATCAAATGTTAATTCTTAATTGACTTTATTTAAACTCTAACGAAACTAAATATAACTTACTAACTGTCTAGTATTCTTACTTGAGTTTCTATAAACTCTAACTAAACTAAATATAACTAATTAAAGATAAAATCTAATTTAACTTTATATAACTCTATCTAAACTTGTATATCTAACCAACTGTCAAATCTTATAAGAGATATATTTTAAATGAAATTCTTGTACTCATATCAAATGAATCTCTCGTACTAATTAACTTTATCATAAAAGTTGTATTTTAAATGTGATTATAATAATAAGTAAAAAATTTTTTTTGATTACAGTAATCTATTTGTTTCTGAAATGTTAAAATTAATTTTTAAGTATAATAATATATTTATTAATTTTGGAAGGTTTTAAATATATTTATTTATTTTTAATCTGAACCGTCAATTTATTTCTTCTGTTGATCTCAGCCATGAACGCCTCAGGCCCATCTCTAACACCTCACCTTATCCTTCTATTTTCCACCACGATCAATCTCTGGATCAGGAGGAGGCTACCACCACGGGCACCGCCTCCGAGCCTTCCCGATTTTGATTCGCCCCGACGCTGTCGACCGGCGTTTCTACTAATCCACCCCACAGCCGACGACTTGATTCTGTACCACCCATCACCGATAGCCTCGCTCCGATTCTCTGTCGGCTCAGCGGCACACCACCATCCACGCCTCCATCTTCCCCGGCTCCGACGCCTCCCACCTCTTCTCCCTCCCATGCGCCGCCGCCAAAGTAATCACCCACGAGGCCAGCCTCCTCGCGCCGCCGCCGTGGAGGGCTGCGCCGGTTGCGGCGTGTTCCACCTGGCGTCGCCGTGCACGCTGGAGGACCCGGTCGACCCGCAGAAGGAGCTGGTGGAGCCCGCCGCGCAGGGGATGCTGAACGTGCTCACCGCCTCCGAGTAAGCCCCCTTTGATTCTCGATTATTTTGCTTATTTGATTGAATGGAACTGATTGTATGCCTTGGTTTAGTTTTGCATAAGCTTATGATTTCACTGGATTTTAGTATTAATTTGTGCTCTAGGGTTTTGAATTTTATGTACTCGGTGATTCTGTCGCTTTGGATGTAAGCAATATCTCTGTTCTTATTGGATTGCTGTTTTTTTTTAAGATTTGTTTATGTTGATACTGATGAAACTGTTGATTATGAAAGCTAGGTTGAGTGAATGATGGAGGAGGTGAAGGGCAAGCATATTAAAACAGTCAAGGTATTGATGTCATGTGGATTCAAAAAGTTAGATACGCTAAGTTTTTGATGTGCATGTCTTTTTGTTTGATGAAGAGTGTATCTAACTTGTGAATGTTAATATATTCTGGTGGTGGAACTCTATGTTTATGTGCTGTTTGTGGTTTCTTTCTCAATGACTGCAGTTGCCGAATCTGATTCCTAATTCTAACAAAGTGAGAATCTGTTCCATTTCATTTCTTCCTATTTGATTATAATAAAGTGAGAAGTTAAGTATATCCCAGCTTGAAATTTTTGCCTTTTTTGCTGTATAGACAGACAAGGCATCAATGTTGGATGAAGCCATTGAGTACCTCAAACAACTTCAACTGCAAGTTCAGGTCGTTATTTCCGTCCCTCTATTTTCATGTTTTACTCTGATGGGATGCTCATTGTGTTCAAGTCACTATCATTTCTAATGTTCCATTGATATTTATTTATGAATATTGCATAAAAGGTTATGGGACTAAACATATTTGTTCGCTAGGAGTCCTGGCAAAGTTTAGCTGTGCAATTGAGAAAATTAGAATTGGAAAAGAATTATATTGATCATTCCACACAAAATTTTCTGTCAGTACTTGTTGTGCTTATAATTAAATGTTGAAGTTTCCTAGCAAGGTTATCGTTGGATTACTGAGCCACTTGCTTTCGTGTTAGTACCACATTCCTTGCCATGAATTATCCATTTTAATACTGTCTTTAGTATTACAAAGTGCCATCTTTTCTCTGGACAGGGAGTTAGGGGGTAGTATTTGTATGGTTTAGTTACACGGTGTTTTTAAATTGAATGAGTAATGAAGCTCTACTTGTGTCGTCGTGCTTTTTCACTTTTTTAGTAAGTACTGGAAATAAAAGCTTTGGAGACATTCTGTTGAATGTGATGTTTTGACATAACATAAAACAAATTGGTCTGTTTGTCTTTTACTGCTTAGAATATGTCCTCGCAATTCCTTGATTCAGACACAGTTACATAAGGATATGCTCACATTTTTAATCCTTCAGTTTCAGCCTCCATTAATTTTGATACTACTTTTTTATTTTTGAAAACTTTCAGGTTCTACTTGGCGATATAAGCATGAAGTGATGATGGTGAAAGAAGCCTGCCAAAACAATCTTGAGGATCTGAGAGGTGGTTAATCTAGTATAAATTTAGTTTCATATACTCTTTTAGAAGTAGAAGTAGAAATAGAAGTAGATACTTAGGTAGGGTGCTTTGGATGTAGGAAGATTAGTGTATGAATATTATTATTATTTATATAATATTTTTCTGCAATATTTATTTTTTTCTGCAATTTAATTTATTTTTGTATTATTTTATTATAATTATATTGACAGTCCAATTTCGTCACTAAACTGCGTCACTAAAGAGTTTGACTGTTAGATAAACGTTGACCGTCTCTTATTTGTGACGCTCAAGTATTGTACCCAAAGGATTAATTTAGTGACCATTAAATCTGGTCGCAATTTCTTTGTCACTAAAGGTTACCCATTGGTGACGGATCGGCTCCCTTTAGTGACGGGTAATCAGTGACAAATATGTGCGTCACTAGACTGGTGACGAAAAAATAATCGTCGCCAATGACACACTTTTGTGACAGATGAACAGCAAAATCGTCGCCCCACCCTTTCGCTCCGATGTTTTTGCAACGCGAATTTGACGACACTTATTTTCGTCGCTAAAGCATTTAGTGACGAACATTGAGGCTTTGGTGACGCTTTTGGCTTGTCAGCGAAGACCCGATTTGGTGTAGTGTTTGTTGCAGTTATGTAAAATAAAGTTATGGATAAAGATCATACATTTTCAATCTCCAATTTAGAGATTCTTTGCTCTAACGAAAGAAGAAATCATGTAGACAAATACTTCAAAATTCTGATAAAACAAATTATTGACTAATTAATTGACTAATTAATATACCCTACTTTGCCATTTCTTGTAGTCGCGTAAATGTTATCCTCCATTATCAAGGAACTATCAAATTAATAGTTTGGCAGCACCACCGAATTATCCATATGCATAGAGGGCCTCCAATTTTGGCAACTGTACCAAACCCTAATGAAGACTTAAATTTCAAATATATATATATATATCCTAATTCCTCCATCTCCCTCTCTGACTAAGTAGTATATAAATAGCAAAGAAGTGCAACCCAAAGACCAACAAAAAGCAACAAAAAGTTTTAACAAGATGCTCAACATTCGTATCTTCTCGTTGTTTTCGCTCCTCATCTTCTCTTCCATCTTCAGTACTACCGAGGCTGGAGTGCAGGATTTCTGCGTTGCAGATACCTCATTACCCGATGGACCCGCCGGTTATTCCTGCAAGAAGGTTGATAAAGTTGTAGCTGAAGACTTCTTCTTCAGCTTGGCCACCAAAGGAAGCACATCAAATATCTACGGTTTAGGGCTAACATTTGCAACTTCTCCTAATTTTACTGGCTCCAATGGCCTGGGAATTTCGATTGCCCGAGTCGATATCGCTAAAAACGGTGTCGTGCCAATGCACACTCACCCTGGAGCCACGGAGCTAGCTATCGTAATAGAAGGAACCGTTATCGCTGGTTTCATCTCTTCCGATGCAAACAGAGTTTACATTAAGATTCTCAAAAAGGGAGAACTTATGGTCTTTCCTAGAGGGTTAATGCATTTCCAAATAAACATCGGACACAGTGATGCACTACTTTATGCAAGCTTTAGCGACGACAGGCCGGGGCTGCAGGTTACCTCAGAAGCTCTCTTCGGAAATAATTTGCTATCCGAGTATATTCAGAAGACCACATTGATTTCAAGGGAAGAAATTCGGAGGCTCAAAGCACTGTTTGGTGGAACTAATTGATCTGTACATGTCAGTAACTTCTATAATATGCGTGTGTCCACGTACCTGAAATAAGCACTGTGTTGCTAGGGTTTATTTAAGGTTTATACAGTTACTCTTGTACCCTTGTAATACATATATATTGATGAATAATATACAACCTCGACTATCATGGTATCAGCCTTTCTACGATCCTAAACCTTTTTATTATACATATACGCCGATCCTTTTCCGGCCACCTTAGCGCCGCCGCGTCACCATTGTGTTGTAGCCGCTAGTGCTATTCAGTCAACCTTGTTGTCGTCATCGACATCGTCTCATCTCCGTCTTACCACCGTCGCGCCGCCGTGTCGCTGTTTTGCACCACCGTTCTGTCACAGCCGTGCCGCTGTTCTGCCCCGCCGTCATCCTCAACATCAAACGCCGATCGTCTTGGCAGTCATCGCCATTGCTGTCGTTTCATCAAGCTGTCCGCCATCGTCGTTGCCATCTTGTTTTGCCTCTGGTCTGCCGTCGCTCCATCTCAACCAGCAGATCCACGCGTTCAGAAGCTTCCCAGGCGCTCAGATCCACGCGCCTCAAGCGAACCTGTTAACACGCGCGACCAAGCCATTCCCGCGCATCGCGCGCTCGCGCGTGACAACACATGCCTGTTACTTTTAACCACGCATTGCGCGCGCTCTTAGGCCTCACACGCGCCTAAAAAGGCGCTTACCTACACGCGCTGGTCCAGCTGTCTTTCAGTTTGGTTCTTTTGGCCTCATTTTTCAATTTCGTATGATGGCTTTATCTCAAGCATATCGCTCCTCTAATTGGATTACTGATAAAGCATTGCCTCGAGAGGTTATGCATAGTTCGAGCCATCATCAGTGGATTGTTGATTCCGGCGCCACATCTCATATAACCACTAATCCAAATCATCTTGAAAAGGTACAACCCTACAGTGGCTCTAATTCTATTGTTGTTGGTAATGGTGAATTGTTACCTATTTCCCATATCGGTCAGTGTCATCTTTCGGGATTCTCTATTCATGGTGTTTTGGTGGTTCCCAATATTAGTAGGGGTTTATTGTCCATCAGTAAGCTTACTAGTGATTTACCCGTTAGAGTTATATTTGATGATGACATTTTTTCGGTCGAGCATAAGCCTTCGGGAAAAAATAATTGGCAAAGGACGTCACTTTGAGGGTCTTTAGTATCTAGAAAAAGGAAATTCTTGTTTTTTGGGTGAATTACGTGCTGGAAAACTCCTAACTCCATTTGAATTATGGCACTCTCGACTTGGGCATGTCTCTCATGATACTGTGTAGTTCTTGCATCAGTTGGGTCATATTTCTGTTTCTTCTGCCAAACCTGCGCCTATTAGTTGCTTGTCTTGTCAGATGGCCAAGAGCAGTAGTCTACCCTTCTCTGTTAGTGACACGAGGGCAACTGGCTTGTTGGATATATAAGGTGCACTGTGATTTGTGGGGACCGGCACCAGTTTTGTCTACAGGAGGTTTTTCATATTATGCAGCTTTTATTGATGATTTTTCCCGCTTCACTTGGTGGTTTCCGCTGCGACACAAGTCATATTTCTATGACATTTTCCTCCAATTTCAGAAGTTTGTTGAAACTCAATTTTCTGCCAAAGTTAAGATTTTTCAGACAAATGGAGGCACATAGTTTACAAATAACCGACTGCAGGCTCATCTTGCATCCTGCGGAATTCACCATCAAATGTCTTCACCTTATACTCCTGCTCAGAATGGCCGAGCTGAACGGAAGCATCGCCACATCCTTGAGACTGGTCTTGCGATGTTGTTTCAATCCTTGGTACCGAAAGTCTACTGGGTCGAAACTTTTTCCTCAGCAGTCTACATAATTAATCGGTTACCCAGCCCATTTATCGGTGGAAAATCGCCTTTCGAGGTGGTTTTTGGGACAGTTCCTGACTATATCCTTTTTCATCCTTTTGGCTGTCGCGTATATCCCTGCTTACGTGCCACTGCTATTAACAAGTTTGCTGCTCGCTCAATCCCATGTGTCTTCATTGGCTACAGCTCTCGTTATAAGGGATTTCAGTGCCTTGACCCAACATCTGGACGTATTTATGTCTCGCGCCATGTTCAGTTTGATGAATCTTTGTTTCTATATGCCGCACCTTCGCTGGATGGTATACCTACTTCGGATCTGGAACTCTCTTCCGTTTTTGAGCCTGCTGCCACATCATCGACGGTGTCTTCATCACATAACCCATCATCTGTATCACCTCCTTGTATGGTTTGTGACTCTGATGACGTGGTTCGTACTCCAGTCACTCAGACAGTATCTCATCCGGTTTCACCAGTTTCATCCGGTTTGACATCACCATCGATTACTCCATCGGCATCTCCCCCACAAGTGCCACTCACTCCATCGTCTGGATCCTCATCGAGTCCTGCATCACCTCCTCGTCGTGCTCATCAGATGATTACTCGGAATCAAGATGGTACTCAACGTTTAAAGAAGCATCCTGATTTTATTCCAACGTGTCTTGTTGCTCAGGTTATGAAGCATTCTGAGCCTAGAGACTATCGTACAGCTCTTAAGAATTCAAAGTGGGTGCGAGCTATGGATGAGGAGATGGATGCCCTTCGCCATCAGAATACTTGGGAGTTGGTTCTTCGTCCTTCAGATTCCAACATTGTAGGGCCGAAGTGGGTTTTTCGCTCGAAGTATCGACCTGATGGTAGCATTGAGCGCTACAAGGCTCGTTTGGTTGCTCAGGGATACTCTCGAATCCCTGGTTTTGACTTTGATCACGCTTTCAGCCCGGTGGTCAAGGCGGCTACTGTTCGTACAGTTCTTGCCATCGCTACACTCAAGTGTTGGCCGCTACACCAGCTTGATGTAAAGAACGATTTTCTTAATGGTGTTCTTGATTCTCCAGTCTACATGGCTCAACCAGTGGGATATAAGGATCCGGCTCATCCTAACTATGTTTGCTATCTAAAGAAAGCGATATATGGACTCAAACAAGCTCCTCGAGCTTGGTTTGATCGGTTTAGCTCTTACCTTCGGCAGCTTGGTTTTCAGTGTAGCACTTCAGACGCATCCCTCTTTGTGTTCTCTCGGGGTACCACCTTGCTCTATCTCCTTGTTTATGTGGATGACATCATTCTGACCGGCAATGATGCTGGTGCTATCAGACAATTCATCACCAGGACTGATCAAGAGTTTTCAATCAAGGATTTAGGCTCTCTTAACTATTTCCTTGGTCTTGAGGTGTCTACTAATCCATCTGGCCTTTTTCTTGGACATGCCAAGTATGCTAGGGATACACTGAGTCGAGCCGGAATGACTGATACTTCTCCAGTGACGACTCCGTTTGTACCACTCTCGCAGCTTCATAGCCGCACTAGAGCACCGTTCGGTAACCCAACCCTCTACCGGTCTTTGGTTGGTGCACTTCAATACTTGACCATTACTCGCCATGATCTATCATTTGCGGTGAATTCGGTTAGTCGGTACCTTCAGGACCCTCGTGAAGATCATTTTGCTGCTGTTACCCGAATCCTTCGTTATGTTGCGGGCACACCTCATCACGATCTCACATTTCGCACAGGAGGTCCTGCTACTGTTTTAGCTGATGTTTGTGCCTACTCGGATGCTGATTGGGCTCGGTGTCTAGAGACTCGACGATCGACTTACGGCTATGCATGTTTCTAGGCGGTAACTTGGTTTCATAGAGTGCCAAGAAACAACCTACAGTATCCCGTTCAAGTTCAGAGTTCGAGTATCGTGCTCTTGCTAATACAGCTGTGGAAGTTGTCTGGCTATGCCATCTTCTCCGAGATTTGCAGTTTCCTCTAGATGGTTCCCCTTTGTTGTTATGCGACAACAATAGTGCTATCTTCTTAGCTTAGAATCTAGTGGCTCATAAGCGGGCCAAGCACATTGATATTGACTACCATTTTGTTCGTGAGTTGGTTGCCTCGGCTAAGCTTCGTGTTAGTCATGTTCCTACATCGTTGCAGTTGGCGGACATTTTCACCAAGGGTCTTCCTAAGCCTTTATTTGAGTTCTTTAGATCCAAGCTTTGCGTCTCAATCAATCCAACGCTTAACTTGAGGGGGATGTTAGAGAGTAGTATTGGGTCTTGAGCCCAAGCTGTGCTGCTAGGGTTTATTTAGGGTTTATACAGTTACTCTTGTACCCTTTATAATACATATATATTGATGAATAATATACAGTCTCGACTATCAAGGTTTCCCCTCTATCAAGCACGATGCCCTTTGTCATCATCCAGTACTAGCTGGAAATACTACCTTGCATGTTTAATTAATTAATGATAAGTGTTATTGGTACCTTTATCCCTAGAATGGAAACTTTGGTTGTTCCGGAAAGCCAACATGTGTCCTCAGGATCATGCAAATGGCCTGAGTTTCTAGTGGCAGAAAATTTAGAGAAGGAAACCAAGATTGGTCTAAACCATTATGCACAAATGGAGCAAGGTAATAATGATATGGCTATGATTGATGAAGACCATGGAGTCAGTGTCTCTGGTGTAACTTCTGGAACCCAGGAGAGTTGTCTAAAACTGAAGAGGAAAACTGCAGAGGAGGAATCTATGGAGAATACTTGGGGATCTAACAGCAAGAGGACAAGATTTGTTGGAAAGTCCCAGGAATATATCTCATGTGAGGAAGAAATGCCCTTATCTGATCTAGTTGTTCCTAATGCACAAGGTTTATCGATGGTTGTCCCAAAACAACCATCGCAGTCGCTATGATAGGTGTTTGCTGGAATTGCAGGGGGTTTGGCCGTCCCTCTGCGTCAAATTGGTGTTCGCGGCTGGTAAATCAACATAGACCTCAGTTTTTGTTTTTGATGGAAACCAAAGTCACAACTAATGCTTTAAATAAGTGGTTAGATTCCACATATTTTCAATGTTCTTTTGCAGTAGATCCAGTTGGTACCTCAAGAGGGTTGGATTTATTTTGGGTACAAGAAATAAAGATTTGTGTTCTCCATGCGTGTCAAAATTTTATCATTGCCAGGATTTCAGATAATTTGGGAATGAAGTGGTGTGCTTGTTTTCTGTATGGGGAGCCTAATGCGGGTAGAAGGAAACAAGTGTGGGGTCAAGTGAAACAAGTGCATCAAGTGCATGCCCTCTTTAATTACCCTTTTGTGATAATTGGTGATACAAATCAAGTTCTGGATCAAAATGACAAGCTGGGAGGGAGTTTAGTTAACCAGAATTTGGCAAAAGAGTTCAATTCCCTTTTACACAGGTTTAATATGACAGAGCTGCAGAATAGTGGAGCTTGGTTTACATGGACAAACAACCAGAAGGGAGATCAAACTATTTATCAAAGGTTGGATAGGGCTTTTGTATCACATGATTGGAGAGTATGTTTCCCTCATGCTATTATCAGGAACCTTCCCATTTCAATCTCTGATCATGGACCGATAGTGCTTGATACAAGTCCATAGAATGCCAAGAAGTCTCATTTTAAGAAGTATGAAGCATTTTGGGCGAAAGAGGAGCCAGCACATCAAATTGTGAATAAGGTTTGGTCCTCTGTTGTTCAAGAAAGAGGAACAGATGCTGCAAAACTGGTAAACAAAGGGCTGGAGATTTCTATGAGACACTTACACAACTGGCATAGGACTTCGTTTGGAAACATTGATAAAAAGGTGCAAGAACTTTCAGATCAGTTGCAAGCTTTATTAACCTTTCAGGCCAGGAATCAGCTGAACAAGGAGAAAAACAAAGAATGGGAACTATGCAAGGAACTGATTAGACTGCAAGAGTATCAAACGCAGTATTGGCGACAAAGGTCTAGGCTGAACTGGGATAAAATGGGCGATCAAAATTCAAAGTATTTTCACAAGTGGGCATCAAGGAGAATGTTCAGGAGTTCAATCACGGATATTAAAAATGAAACAGAGAATTGGTGTCACACTGAGGAGCAAGCTCATGACTTGATGGTGAGGCACATAAGCCAAGTTTATACACAACCTGATCAGTATCCGTACATGGAGAAGCTGCATGGTAATTTGGATGAGCTCCTAGAAACCATAAATAGAACACTGACGGTTGACCAAAAAATAAGGCGGGAGAGACCTGTTGATAATGCTGAAATTTTAGCAGCTGTCAAGTCACTGAGAGCATGGGCAGCTCCATGGTTAGATGGTTTCCCTCCAGGTTTCTTTCAAAAGCATTGGAATAGCGTTCAACCTTTGGTGACTAGAGGGGTGCATGATTTTTTTGATGGGAAAGGAATGGATCAGGAGTGGAACAAGACGAATATTATTTTCATTCCCAAGAAGGTGAATCCAACGGAATCTGGAGACTTCAGACCAATCAGCTTGTGTAATACAACATATAAGATTATTGCAAAAATATTGGCAGGCAGATTGAAAGAAGTTATATATGTCTCTCATAATCGATGAGCATGAAAATGGTTTTGTGCCTGGCAGAGTGATTCATGAGAACATCTTTTTGGCTCATGAAATGGTAGAATTCATCCGAAAGAAGAAGAAAGGAAGGATGAAGGTAGCTGCAATCAAGTTAGATATGAGCAAGGCATATGACAGAGTCTTGTGGTCCTTTCTCAGGTCAGTACTTCAGAAAATGGAATTTCCACCGCACTTCATTGAGCTCATTATGCAATGTGTTACATCGGTGTCGTATGTGGTGTCTGTCAATGGAATGCAATCACATGCCTTTTTCCCAAACAAAGGAATAAGACAAGGATGTCCCCTTTCTCCTTACTTATTCATCATCATGCAACAAGCATTCTCTTCGATGCTTTCAGCAGATCAATGTCCCCGAAAATCAATCGGTTTTCGTTTGAAGCCCGGGGGAATAGTGTTATCACACTTGATGTATGCAGATGACTGCATTATCTTTCTGGAGTGTAAGCCTGAAAAGGTGAGCAACTTGGCAAGGATCATAGACACATTTGCATGCTTCTCAGGTCAACGGGTCAACTTCAACAAATCCTCGATTCTCTTCAGCCCCAATTCTGAGGATCACACAAAGGAGTATGTGCGTTATTCCTTGAATATACATCAGCTGGGATTGCCATATAAGTATTTAGGCCTTGATTTCATGTCAACCAATCATAAGAAAGTCTTATTTAATAACTTACTACATAAAATTATGAGTAAGTTCAGCACTTGGAAAACAGGAGGGTTGTCGATGGAAGGAAGAGTGACACTAGTTAAGAGTGTCTTGCAGTCAATGGCTATTTATCCCATGATGTTTTTCAGAATTTCAGTCTTTGTATGCCAAAAGATTGACACCATCATTAGAAACTTCATCTGGAGTGGTAATCCGAAGAAAAGAGTAGTTAACTGGAAATCTCTTGCATGGATGTGTCAACCTAAGGAAAAAGGAGGTTTGGGCTTGCGATCCCTCAGGGAAGTTAACAAAGCACTTTTGGCAAAGATGGCTTGGAAGTTTGTTCAAGATAGAGAATCATTATTCTCTAAGGTCATGCTCCACAAATACTGCTCGAATACCACATTCATGGAGTGCAAGGCTAAAAGCTCGGATTCATTTAGTTGGAAGTCCATTCTATGGAGTCGGGAGGTGCTAACTCCACATTTGAAATGGAAAGTGGTGACAGGGGAGAATATTCTGGTTCATCAAAACTGGATCATAGGATGTTCAAATCCTCTTGCAGACACAACCATTAGCTCTATGGCAACTCTCAAAGTGTCTCATCTCTTGGATCACAATAAGAAATGGAGGGAACCATTAGTCAGAGTTCTATTCCTAGCAGAGATAGCATCCAGGGTGTTGGATATGTACATCCCAAGATATGGGCCAATTGGTGCATGTGACTCGCTGTTTTGGGTGAAGTCAAAGGATGGGGTTTATTCAGTAAGAAAGGGATACTACTCCATCACTTAGAATGATTCCATAACATTGCCTTCTACATCAACTGCGGAAAACCATCAGCTTTTCAGCAAGAAAGGTTGGCGAACCCTTTGGAGTCTAAAATTACCACCTTAAATAATTTTTCTTGGGTGGAAGATTCTAAATGGTACTATCCCTACATCGAAGGGCCTCTTTAAATGGGGCTGCTCCTCATCGCCGATGTGCTTGATTTGTGGAATACAAGAGGAGACAGTTGATCACATTTTTGCAGAATGTGAGATAGCACAGAGAGTTTGGAGGCTTAGCTCCTTTGGTTTCAATTTTGATGGAGGCCCTGGAGACTTTGTCAGCTGGTTAAAGGCGTGGATTCTAAGTGCGCCCGATATGGAGCTCTTGGAACTTTCTTTTTGTACACTATGGTGGATATGGAAGAATAGAAATTTGCAAGTGTGGGAGCAACAGACCATGGCAGTTGACACCATTTGGAGTCAAGCTCTTAATCAATATGAGCAAATAAAGAAATCTCATCAGAGTTCACAATCCAACGATATAAGGGTTTTGCCAGTTCAAAGGAATTCTCACTCAGAGGAAGGCATGGTATGGACTGTTATTACAGATGGTGCTTTCAAACCTGATACAGGTGATTATTCAGCAGCATGGCTTTTGTATGACACTTGCAATCACAAGAAGAAGGAGGGTTCCATCACGCATCACATGTTTTCGCCATTTTGAGGCAGAGACCCTAGCAATATTAAAGAGCATGGAGGCAGCAGTGGAATTACAAGTATCCAAACTGCAGGTTTTTACCGACTGTGCTAATGTGATTAGCGTGGTAGAGGGTAACTTGACGACTCCCATTGAAGCAATGTCGCTGATAGACGACATTAGAAGCTTTCGTAGTAGATTTATTCAACTAGATCTTGTTAAAGTTTCGAGAGAAAGAGTGATCGATGCGCATCTGGTAGTGCATCAGACTCGCACTTGTACTTGACTATTATAAATAAATAAAATCACCCTTTCTTGTCAAAAAAAGTGTTATTGGTATTTTTCTAATTGAACTTTATATGAATTAAGCAGTAATAATATGGCACTACGTACGTAATTGGTTACATGCATGATAATTAAATTCAGTACGTGCAATAGTCATGAATTGAAATTAACTATAGTAAATGCACTTGACATCATATTGATTTGTGATTGTGCCGTCATACAAATTAAAACTTTTACTACCCTCCTAAAGGCCATATTTTACATTTTACAATCTGTTATATAATTATACATATAATAATTTGGATATATAACTAATTTTCAATTGCATGTAATAGAAGTAATATATATGATGCATATATATGTCTGATATGCATATATAATTATGTACTATAACATATATATTGAAGACGTTTTTTTTTTCATTTTAAACTGCAAATAAGTAAAACATATTGTAAAGACTAATTCCCAAACTAATTTCCATTATGATTTACATAAGTATTTATAGTACATACAAGGGTCTAATAATAATTAATGAAAACAACCTAAACCCTGAAGACATAACTGCAATATACAATAGATACAATAAATACAAACAAAACCCTATTCCTAAGTCTTCTTCTATTGTCACACCCCCCCTCGAGCAAAGCGTCGGATTGATGAAGACGCAAAGTTTGGACCGGAAAAAATAAAACAAGGCACGATTGAGACCTTTGGTAAAAATATCAGCCACCTGCAAAGATGTAGGAATATGACCAACACGCAACTTGCCTCCAGCTACCAGCTCTCGCACAAAATGATAATCAATATCAATATGCTTAGCTCGCTTATGTGCAACAGGATTCTCCGCCAAAAATATGGCACCAGATTGCCACCCAGAAATACAACATATCCATATGTAGAACGCCGAGTCTCCAAACACCGAGCCCAGTCCGCATCATAGAAAGCAAGTACCTCCGAAACACCACCAGCAGAAAAAGTCAAACCACAATGCTGCGTACCATGAACATACTGAAGAATCCGAGTCACCGCCGAGAAGTGATCATCACGAGGATCCTGAAGAAACTGACTCACAGAGCTAACCGCAAATGACAAATCCGGACGAGTGATGGTCAGATACTGAAGAGTTCCAACAAGGGAACGATACAACTTGGGATTATGAAAGGTCCATTGGTGCTGCTATGGAGCTGAGACAAAGGTAGAAACGGAGTAGAAACAGGTGTGGCATCAATATCCCAGCACGCTGAAGTATATCCCTAGCATACTTGGCCTGTCCCAGAAACAAACCAGTAGAGGTAAGAGTCACTTCCAGACTAAGAAAAATAGCTCAAAGAGCCAAGATTCTTGACCTGGAATTCACGATCAGCTCGAGTAATAAATTGGCAAATGGCTGTATTGCTGTTTCCTGTGAGAATGATGTCATCAACGTAGACAAGCAGATAGAGAATAACATCACCACGAGTAAACACAAACAAAGACGAATCCGACAGACTCCCAACAAAGCCAAGATCCCGAACAAACGCACTTAACCTATCAAACCATGCCCTGGGAGCCTGTTTCAGCCCATAGATAGCCTTCCGAATAAGACACACATGATGAGAACGAGCTGGATCCTAATTACCTGCTGGTTGTGCCATATAAACTGGAGTATCAAGAATGCCATTGAGAAAGGCATTTTTGACATCCAGCTGATGAAGCGGCCATTTCCTCATTGTAGCAATGGCAAGAACAGTGCGAACAGTGCCAGCCTTGACCACCGGACTGAAAATGTGATCGAAATCAAAACCCGGAATCTGAGAAAAACCCTGAGCAACTAAGTGAGCCTTGTAGCGATCAATAGATCCATCCTGTCGATACTTGAGGCGATAGATCCATTTGTAGCCAACAATATTAACCCGTGGAGGGCACGGAACAAGATCCCACGTGTGTTGATGACGAACTGCATCAATCTCCTCATCCATAGCAGCCACCCATCAAGAGTCCTTAGCAGCAGTACAATAAGTGCGGGGTTCCTTCTGAGCAATCAACTCAGCAACCAGTCCAGTGACAACAAAGTCAGGGCCAAGATCACGAAACACACGTGTCCCATCCTGATGACGAGTGACCATCTTTTGAGCCTGAGGAGCAGGAGGAGTTGAAGTTGAAAGCGAGGATGCAAGAGCCGAGGACTCAGGCGACGACGTCAAGGGTGTAGGCGAACGAGGAGGAGTAACAGGTTCATCAACAGTAACAGGATCATCGAAAACAACCGTAGGTGGTACTGGCTCAGGAGAAATAGGAGACTCAGGACACACAAGGCAACGAGCAGATGATACCGCTGGAGAAACCCCTACAGAAGGTATTTCCAAATCAGGAGTGGAGGGATCCAAGAACGACGAGACATCCAGTGAAGTAAACTGAGCCTCCGAAGTAGCACTCGAGAAATTAAGGAAAATGAGTCTCAACAAATCTGGCATGGCGAGTCATATAAACGCGACCGGTAGTTGTGTCCAAGCACTTAAACCCCTTGTACTGCGCACTGTAGCCTATAAAAACACATGGAAGACTACGTGGTGCCAGCTTATGAGCTGTTGTAGGACGAACATATGGAAATACTCGACAACCAAAAGGATGAAAGTTGGAGTATTCTGGAGAGCGGCCAAACAAAACCTCAAAAGGGGATACATTACCTAGAACAGGAGTAGCCAGACAATTAATGTCGAAAACTGCAGTGCTGAACGCATCATCCCAGTGGGAAAGAGGTAAGTGTGAGTGGAACAGCATGGAGAGCCCCATCTCCGTAATATGTCTGTGCTTCCGTTCAGCCCTACCATTCTGCTCTGACGTGTAAAGATAAGACATCTGATGATGAATGCCTCGAGTGCTAAAGTGAGTCTGTAATCGATTGTTGGTAAACTCAGTTCCACCATCGCTCTGAAAGACTTTGACCCTTGAAGAAAATTGATTCTCAACAAACGCCTCAAACTGGAGATATATATCAACAAAATCTTACTTCCAAAGTAAGGGATAAAACGAAGTAAAACACTAGTGATCATCCACAAACATAGCATAATAAGCAAAGCCATTATCAGATAAAACCGGAGAAGGTCCCCATAAATCACAATGAATTAAATCAAGAACGTGAGCAGCACGTTTAGAATTCTCAACAAAAGATAATTTCTGTCCCTTAGCCATAGCACAAGACTCACAAACACTAGGTCTATGGAGCAAAAAAGTAAGTGACAAACAACCAGTATTATTCAAAAGGGAAATAACACTAGGGGACACATGTCCTAGACGTGCATGCCAAGTCTCAAACGATGCTCTATTCTTATTCTTCACCACAAATGACAGCAATGCCTCCTCACCACGGTCCAAAACATAGAGACCATCCTCACATCTGCCCCGACCCAGAATTGCTCTGGTGGCCTTGTGCTGAATAAGAAAAAACTGATCATCAAATGCAATAACAGCATCAAGCGCACGAGTTAGCTAACTGATACTCTACAAGTTCTTAGTAATAGCAGGCACAACCAACACATCAGATAAATGCAAAGAAGGACTAACACGAGCATCACCAATACCAGTAATAGAAATACCCGCACCATTACCAACAGAGTCAAGGGTGTTACCGTTATAAGGCGTGATGCTGGACAAATTCGATGCAGAGGAGCTCATGTGATTCGTGCTTCCAGAGTCCATGTACCAGTCTAGAGTAGTAGAGGATGAAGTAGCAAAAGAGGGTTGATACTGAGTAGATCCCTGAGTTGGGTATGTCAAGTATTGCTGGGGCTGCTGAGGAGAATACATGACATACTGCGGTGCTGGCTGTTGAGGTATTGCTTATGGTTGCATCTGGACAAGATTAGCCTGAAGAGTCCGCGGAATTTGACCTAGCTAAGCTACAAAAGGCAGAAACTGCGGCTGAGCATATGGCTGGACATAGGGCTGAGCATAGGGCTGAACATAGGGCTGAGATTTCTGAGGAGTGGACGACAGACACTATTTGGACACATGACCATAACCCTCACAGTTATAACACTGAATCGGACCACCACGACCACGACTAGAAGCCCCTGACTGACCTGCCGCACGCCGCTGACTGGACCCACGCGCCGCCCGCTGCTGGGTCGGCGGCGGAGGCAGTGTGTTCCTGAGGGTGAGAGCTCGCCATAAAAACTGCCGGGGTTGGATTTGGACCAGCAGAACCCCTCAAATTGGCCAAAAATGCTTCATGAGCTTGTGCCTCATCAACAACCTGCTGATACAAGGGGGCAGGATCTCTAGAGGCAATAGGGGCTCTAAAGGAACTAAAGTCAAGTCCCAGAGCATTCAAAAACCAAATCAACTTCTCCCGGCTATCAACCGGATCACCCATAGCATTCAACTTTTCAAAAATTGACATAAAAGAAAGATGCAGCTCATGAACGGTACCCGATTTCTTGAGTGAGGCAACCTGTTGGCGAAGGCTGAACTTGGCAACCGCAGATCCATGTTGATAGGCCTTTGCAAAAGCATCCCAGATCGCCTTGGCAGTGTGACACTGAGAGGCTTCATTCTTCGCTTCTGGGGTAAGCGAGAAGTACAGAACACCACAAATCGCCTGATCATCATCCATCCAGGCATCATACGCCACCTTGGCAGCATCACAGGCCTCCTTGGCCTTCAACATAGCAGCATCATCCGGAGGAACGGTGGAGGAGGACGGTGGCACAGGCACCGGAAGTTCAGGACAGGGAGAGGAGCCATCAAGATGGCCACACAAACCTTGAGGACGAAGAACATACTGAACATGTTGCTTCCACTATAAATATGTAGTAACATCAAGCTTAGTGTTAAGCATATGAATCATCGTATTGATGGACAACTTCTCATGACGTCCACTAGAAGCCATCGTAGAGCAGGAAAAATACAAAAAACAAAAATTTTGAGGGGAGGGAGGAAGAAGATGGGTGGCAGCGGCAGAAGAATAAGATGGGAGAAAGAGAGGATCGTAAACCTAAACTGATACCATGTAAAGACTAATTCCCAAACTAATTCCATTAAGATTTATATAAGTATTTATAGTACATACAAGGGTCTAATAATAATTAATGAAAACTACCTAAATTCTAAGGACATAACTGCAATATACAATAGATACAATAAATATAAACAAAACCATATTCTGAGTTTTCTCCTATACAAATAGATACGGTATGCATCTGACACTGTCCCAACTTTTACTAATCGGATGTTACAGTCGCGATGTTCGTCTTGATGATCCGTCGCGATGGCTCGATGAGATGAACCTGCTAAGAATCAAAGAACTCTTAATCAGGGCGGGGCGGCTAATTGCCGTTCCCGCTCCGATGCTAAAGTCAGTAGACTGTTCGGAGAGTTGGGATGTGATTGATTGTGTTTAGTTAACTTACCTCTCTCTTGTGAGGAAGAGATATATATATGGTGTTGACAACTGACCTGGTCTGATCAGACCGCGCCGTTAGGCGGTCTGGGAAGATTCCTCTGCCAGGTTAGGTAAAGCTGCCATCTGCTGTCGGGTCTGGCCCGATCGTCATGCAGGATGAGGGGTCGGGATGGACCATGCGGGATGGTGAGATGCCCGACCCTAACAAGTCCCCCAAGTCCGAGCGCGAAGCAACGGTTCGCGTGATGGACTATATCCGGGTTTCTGGAATCCGTGCGACAGTGGGCCTTCTGATATAACTGCATGTCTGCCACGTGTCGTCACTTTTTCGAAAGGATGCGTGTAAACTTAATCTTCGTAACTGTGCAACTTTTGGCAACCCCCATTATTACTTTAACTGCTCGCATAACTCCCCCCCTTTCTTCATTCAAATACGAAGCTGCTCCTCATTTCTGCCTTCTTCATCCTATCTCGAATTTATTGCTTACAACTTTAGATATTCTGCACACACCTGTGTACCTGTTTCACTTTCATTCTTCGTTTCCTCCTGCCTTTGTCGTGCCTTGCCTGTTCTGATCATGGCAGATATCCCCGTTTCCGGCGCGTTTTGCCAGATCACGGATGACGAAGCGGCTGAGTTTGTTCAGATCTGTCGCGACACCGAGGGCCTCCAGATCGCCGATCTGGCGAAGTCAATCGTCCGACCCAAACCCAGCGACACCATCAATGCTGCCCCGGCGGGCAAAGTTCCTGTTTACTACGAGCATCTGGCTCGTTGCAGCGTCAGGTTCCCTCTTACTCCTTTCTGCCAGTCCATTTTGTCTTATTTTGACATGACTCTGGGCTTGATGACGCCGAACGCTGTGCGCAACATCATCGGCTTCGAGACCCTGTGCGGTGCTCGCGGGGTTGTTCCCTCCGTTACCCTGTTCCGGATGTTCTTCTACACCGGCGGTGGCGGTGATGAGGACGGTTGGGGCCACATCAAGGTTCGACCCAAAGCAGACCTGCACATCTTGACTGGCATGCCCAAGACGACCAACTGGAAGGTGAAGTTCATGTTCGTCGATGAAGACGTGGTGTATGGACCTGCCGCTTCTCGCCCAAGGCAGGCTGTTGGCGATCCTGACATGCGCGGCCGCGCTCCAGATGGCGTATTCCAGAACCGCTTGGCTGCCTCCATCAGGGCTCTGAAGGAGAGACCGGAGAGGTGGGATGTTTTGAAGTTGGATGAAAGGTTGCGGGATTCCGGCCTGCCTCACCGTCGCGTGCTTCCTGCCATCCAGGATGAGCCTGTTGTCATCCCAGGTGACGGTGATGCCATCCAGGATGAGGGCAACGGTCCCCCAAGTGTCGATCCCTTCAGCCCTCCTCCTGCTCTAGCAATCGCTCCGATTGGTCGAGCTGATAAAGGTATGTCAATAGACTTGACCCTCTTTTTCATCCTTCTTGAGCATCATCATGACCTTTTGTTCTTGCATCAACCGTATCTGCTTCATGGCGTATGTTTACAACAGATATGACTCGCCGCCGTCCAACCATTGATGTGATGAAGTTCAACCGCCCCTCGCAACGTAGGAGGTTGGAGGACAGTACCGGCCCAAACCAGTCCACTCAGTCGCATGGTCAATCTTTTCAAACCGAGCGGGATGGCAATGCTGATGGTTCCTCGCTCCCATATCAGGATACGGGGTCGTCAAGGGGTTTGCTGAAGCCCGACCAGCTATTCCAGATGGGGGTCGGCGGTCGCGAGAATGCCTTGTCCCGACCCCAAGTGCCTGAGAAGCCGAGGAGCAGCACTGAGCCGACTGGTCCGCAGCATGGTGGGAGGGCCCCTCCGCACGCTGGTGGTTTTCAAACTGACAAGGGTAAAACCAACTCCTCCACCGTCTTCCTCAACTCGCATGCCGGTCGTTTAGAATATCTCAAGGAGGTGATGCCCCTTGACCATTTCAGGGCATGGGTGAAGAATCCGGCGCTAAACCTTCATGGGGTCAGGACTGCCACAGACAATCTGATTTTGTCTGTTTTCGATGTATGTTTCATCTGGTTACCGCTCCTTTCACGCTTAACTTTCTCTTCCAACTCTGTCCTCCTAACTGTTATATCGTTAGGGTGCTTGCTCGTCCCTCGCCGTCATCTCTGACTTCAGCACCTTGTGCTTGGCACATGAGGCTGATCAGAAGGTGCATCACGCCACCCTCATCGAGCTCGGAGATGTGAAGAGGCAACTGGCCATCGCCGATGCCGAGATAGTCAAACTCCAAGATGAAGCCAAGGTCAAAGCAGATGCTGATGCTGAGTGGTCACCCGATGACTGGATGGAATCCGAGCGGACGCTGAAGAAACAGCTGGACGCTGTCAATGCCCAATTGGCGTCTGCCATCTCGGACGGTGAGGAACTGAAAATAGCCAAGGAGACCAGCGACGCTGCCCTATTAGATGCCCAGATATCTGCCACCGAGCTGCAAAAACGTCTAGACGAAGCTGTTGGGAAAGCTGATCAGGTGGAGAAGATGTCTGGCGAACTGGCCGCTTTTCAAGCTCGCTATGCCGAGTCCGAAGGTCAACTGAAGAAGGCGCTGGAGGATAAAACCAGCCTCGCCCTTGATTATCAGTCTGTGCTGACCACCGGCATGCGTGAAGTGTTTGCCAAGGTAGCTCGATCAGAACGCGCCGTTGCGCGCACTTCTGCTTTCCTTCGACGGGCTTATGCGCTGGATAACGTGTATGAAGACTCTGCTGCCTATGCCACTGCTCTTTCCGAGCTCACAAATGCCTTCGTTGGCTATGGCTTCCCTGAGTACTTTTCTACATTGACTGGTGAGATGACTCCGGCCGAGCTTGCCGCATGGGAGCCAGATGTTGCCGTTCCGCCTGTTATGGTCGATGGTGAAGTTGTGGCGGAGGAAGGGCTGATGAAGGACTTGGAGGATGCTGGAAACAATGTCCAAGTTTCTGCCCAGAACCATTAGTTCTGCTTCCCTTTCCTTTCTTTCTGTTGGATTTCTCCTTAAACTCTTTTGAATAATTTCCATTTGGTTTTTAATAACCCATAAGGGTCACATTTGCCTTACATTGTTATTGAATTCCTGTGAAATCTTTTGCTTTGGTAGCATATATTATTGCCTTAGCGGTTTGGCTGTTTGCTATTTGATGAAAACTCTTGTCCGTGCATTTGCATTACTGGCTATTGCCTTAATGTTTGGTCGATACCTTGTCATTCTGCGCACCCCCGTTCATGGTGTCGACTCATCATCCTTCTATATGAGGAGGGATGAGCCGGCAGGATGAACTGTTTAGGTGACCTGACTAGACAACTGTGCATGACTTGAATTTCTTGCCAACTTGGAGGTCGCTAAACCCTGACCAAGCCACCAAGATATGTGGGTCTTGCCCCCTCCTTGGTTTTTATTTCTTCAAAGCCAAAGCTGCTAAGCCCTGAACCTTGTTAATCGGTCTGTGTCCGACATGGGTTTTCATTAAAGAAAAAATCCCACCTTTTCTCAAAACCGGTAGCTATCCGAGTTTGGAGAGGATATGGTTTGCTCTATATGCCCGTCCGCATTTGAACAAAAAACCACGCCTATGTTCAGTACTCGAAAAAGGGCGGCTAAGCCTCAGTCTCGGTCTGGCGGTCACGATCATGATCGTGTCATCCGACTTGCCCATTGGTGTGGGTACGCTTTTGACCGCATCTTTGCCATTCCAGATATATGCCTGAGATACTCGGCAAAGATGTGTCCCTGATGCTCCACAACCTAAGTAAGGGATGTGTCGAGTGTTCTAATGCTTTGTCCGGGTAACCGGAGCGATGGCCTGAACTACCTCTCTTAATGTCCATTATCACAGATTCCGATCATGTCATTCGACTTTCGAAAAAAGGCATACATGAACCAGAAAAAGAGATGATATGTTCTTGAACTTGACACTTGGAATTCATTAAAGAACAAAGAGGGGAGTACAAAGATACAATTTTGCGTGGGAGAACTGGATTTCCTCAAGATCGCATCCCTCATGAGGGCAAAAATCGCGATCCGATCAGGAATCCGTTCTCCAAAAGCATTTCCCCATTATATACAAACTAATTGGTACCTTTCTCACGGGTCTGATGCTGCTCAACCGTAATAACGGTGGAGGTTCTCCATGTTCCACGTCCTTGGTACCGCTTCGCCTGACATGGTCTGCAGCCTGTATGCGCCGTTCCTCAGCACTTCTGCGACCACGTATGGTCCTTCCCACGTGACATCTAACTTCTTCAAGCCTTCAACTCGGCTGGCTTCATTCTTTCGGAGGGCCAATTCGCCTTGCTTCAGATTTCTTACGCGGACTCTAGCATTATAGCGCTGTTCCACATATGACTTGTAGGCCGCCTCCTTGATCGTGGCCTGCTCTCTGGCTCTCTCCAAGTCCTCCAGGCTCTCTCTCAAACGCTGGTCATTGTCCTCTTCGGCATCCGGGATGGCGGATCGCGTTGACGGGATGATGAGCTCAGGCGGGATGATGGCCTCACTGCCGAAACACAGAAAGTAAGGTGATTCACCTGTGGCCGTTCGCGGTGTCGTCCTGTATGCCCACAACACCGATGGGAGCTCGTCTACCCAGTTCCCTTTCGCGCCGTCCAACCTTCTCTTTAACCCTTGCACAATCATTCCATTGGTTCGCTCGGTGAGACCGTTGGCCTGCGGATGGGCTACTGATGTGAAGCTCTGCTGGATGCCCATCTGGTTACACCAGTCTCTGAAGACTCCTCCTTCAAACTGGCGTCCGTTGTCGCTGATGATTGTCTTGGGCAGGCCGAATCTGCAGACAATGTTCCTCCACACGAAACTGGTCATCCTCTTGCCTGTGATGGTTGCCAATGGCTCCACCTCAACCCACTTGGTGAAGTAGTCAACGGCCACCACCAAAAATCTTCTCTTGCCGGTCGCTTGGGGGAAAGGACCGACAATGTCGATGCCCCATTTTGCAAACGGCCATGGGCCTGTGATGCTCTTCATGGGCTGGCCAGGTTGAGATGACACCCGATCATGTATCTGGCACTGATGGCAAGTTTTAACCACATGGTCGGCGTCGACCCTCATATTGGGCCAGTAATAACCTGCTCGGGTTGCCCTCAGTGCCAGTGTCCGGGCATCCTGATGGCTGCCGCCGCTCTTTCGTGGAGCTCCTTCAGGATTCTTTCTGCTTGTTTGGGCGTTAAACACCGCAACCACGGCTGCAAATATCCTCTCTTGTATACCACCCCATTCCTGAGCGCAAAATTCAGCGCCCTCCTCTCTAAAGCTTTCGCCTCCTTTTGATCGGGTGGTAACGCTCCACTGAGCAAGTAGTCCCGCATTGGTGTCAACCAACATGGCGGCTCGGCCTCAATGGCAGCGACCATCATGCCGTCAGTTGATCTTGTCGGCAGTGTTTCCACTAGAACTCCCTTGGACAGATGGCTACTTGCCGTGGAGGCCAGCTTGCTGATGGCATCTGCCCTCGTATTCTTGGATCTGGGGACTCGAGTCACCTCAAATCCTTCGAACTGTATGGCCAGACTCTTTACCTTGGCCAGGTATTTCTGCATTGATGGCTCCTTGGCTGCGTATGACCCATTGAACTGATTTGCTACCAAAGCCGAGTCGCCATATGCATCCAACTTGGTCGCGCCCAACGCCTTCGCTAACTCCATGCTTGCAATTAATGCTTCATATTCGGCTTCGTTGTTCGTGGCTGGGAACTGAAATCTCAACGCGTACGTCGTCTCCATGCCATCGGGGTCGGTCACGATCAGACCTGCTCCTGATCCTTCCACGCCGGATGCGCCATCCACATGCAGCTTCCACCATCCTGTCCTGTCGACGCGTCGTTGCTTTTTGTCGGCTGGCTCGCTTGGCGCGTCGATGGTGACTTCATCCTTCTCCTCGATCCCGGATGGCAACTCTGCCAGGAAATCAGCCATCACTTGCCCTTTGATGGCTTTCCTTGGGGCGAACTCAATGGCATGTTCGCCTAGCTCTATTGCCCACTTGGCCAACCTTCCTGACATCTCCGGCCTGGTCAGAATTGTTTTGAGCGGCTCGTTTGTGAGAACCACGATGGGATGTGCTTGGAAATATGACCTGATTCGTCTCGCCGCATGAACCAATGCCATGGCCAGCTTCTCCTGAGCGCTATATCTCAACTCGGCCCCCTGCAGCGTTCGGCTGACATAGTAGACCGGACGCTGGATCTTGTTCACTTCCCTAACCAATGCGCCACTCACGACTTCCATCCCAGCGGCAAGGTACAAGTACAACGTCTCACCTTGCTCGGGAGGGGACATGGCTGGTAGGTCTTTTAAATGATCTTTCAACTTGAGGAATGCTTCATCCTCGGCCTAGCCCCATTGGATTTCTCCTTTTGGCCCGACGCTGCCCTTGAGAATCCTCAAGAACGGGAGTGACTTCTCCGCGGCTCGTGACAAGAACCTGTTCATAGCCGCCAGCTTTCCATTCAAGCTCTGCACTTCTTTAACGTTCCGGGGAGGCTTCATTTCCAAGACGGCTTGGACTTTCTTTGGGTTGACCTCCAAACCGTTGTTGGACACCATGAGGCCCAAGAACTTCCCGGCCCCCACCCCGAACTGGCACTTGGCCGGGTTGAGCATCATACCTGCCGCATGTAAGGTTCCCAAAGTCTCATCTAGATCTTTCACCAACCCTTCGTACGATACGCTCTTGATGACCATGTCGTCGACATAAATCTCCAAGTTGCGGCCGATCTGTGCTTTGAAAATTTTGTCCACCACCCTTTGGTAAGTGGCACCGGCGTTGCGTAAGCCAAACGGCATCATCCGGTACGCGAAAGCTCCCCTCTCCGTGATGAAAGCCGTTTTGTCGACGTCGTCCTCCTTCATCGGGATCTGGTGGTACCCCTTGTATGCATCCAGAAAGCATTTGATCGGGAAAGGGGCCAACGCGTCCACCTTCTGGTCGATGATGGGTGTCGGGTAGCAATCCTTGGGACATGTCCTGTTCAACGCTTTGTAATCGATGCACATCCGCCAGCTCCCATCAGACTTTTTGACTAGGACCGGGTTGGCTAACCACGTAGGGTATGGAACTTCCCGTAGGATACCTGCATTCACCAACTCGGTTACCTGTTTATTTACCGCGTCATTCCTTTCTGGGCATAGTGGCCGTCTTTTCTGCATGACCGGTGGGTGTGAAGGATCCACTCTGAGGGCGTGTTGACCGAGTTCGGGTGATACTCCCGTCATGTCTGTCGCCTTCCATGCAAAGACTTTCTGATGCTTGATCAGGACCTCCAGAACCTCCTGACGACTTGCACCGGGCAAGTCGGATCCCACTTGGACTCCTCGGCATCCACCTTGGTCAAGGAACATGGGCATGCACGATGCTGATAAGGTTTTGGGATCTGGGTTCCCTGACCGGACTATGTGGATCGGACGTCGTGGTGGCGATTCGTCATCTGAACGTCTTCGCTTCTTCAACGCGATTCTGTGGCACTCTCTCGCCTTTTGCTGGTCGCCTCGAACGGTCGCTATCCCTCCTTTGGTTGGGAACTTCAAAAGGAGGTGGAGGGTTGAGACAATACCTTTGAGCTGGGCTAGCGCTGGCCTCCCCAGTATTAGGTTGTATGGGCTATGAGCCTTGATGACGATGAACTCCATATCCACCTCTTTCCTGGTCGGCCTCTCCCCCACCCCAACTGGAAGCGTGATTGTTCCTTCTGGCCACACCGTTCTGTCTGCGAAATCCACCAACGGTGTGCTTGTTGGGATCAACTTGGCCTTGGTGTTGTCGTCCAACTTTTCGAAACAATGCCAATACATTATTTCTGCTGAGCTGCCACCATTCACGTATGCACGATGAACCATCTTATCCATTATTTGAACCGTGATAATGACCGCATCGCATCCGGCCGGACGATCCGGGATGGGATCATCGGCACCGAACGTGATCAATTCGTCTCTACCCAGCCTCCTGCTCGTCAGAGTGTGTTCCGGGGCTATCCTGCATCTAGCCTTTCTTTGTGAATCCGAGCTTCCTCCGGCATTTCCGCCTATGATAGTGAGTATATCATTGCACGCGCGCCTCGCTGGTTCTAGTTCTGGTGATGACTCCTCCTCATACTTTGCTCTCTTTTCATCCGGCCGGTCGGCACTAGCCACCTCCTTTCCTTTACCACGCGCCCTGTTGGCCCCTTGATCCTGGCCGCCATTCTTGTTGGCATATGTCGCCTTGTTGTGAGCTTTGGCGGTGGCAGCAAATTGTTTCAACTGCCCTTTACGCAGGCATAACTCGATGACATTCTTCAAGTGGATGCAATCCTCTGTGTCATGGCCGTGGTCGTCATGGTACTCGCAAAACTTGTTCAAGTTCCGCTTGTTGGGAGGCATCTTCATGGCGCGCGGGGGTGGGATGACGTCGCGGTTTGCCAAGAAGACTTCCCTGGGCGTCTTTGTCAGCGGGGTGAAGACTCTTTCTTGAGCAACTCGAGGTCCTAGCCTGTCCTTCACCGATGACGGTTTCTCTGCTTTGGCCGGTTGGCCATCCTGGATGAGTTTCTGTTTTGGCCAATAAGGTCGAGCCTCTTTCTGCATTGCCAACTTCTTCTTCTTGGCATTCTCGTCGGCTCGGTGAAACATTTCCACCACCATGTGCAACTCGTCCAGCGTGTGTACCGCACGAAGGGTGAGTTCTGAATCCAGAGCCTCGTGATCCAGACCCTGCATGAAAATTTCGATCAACCACCGCGGCCACGGTGCACCACCCTGTTGCTTTCCTCGATGAAGCGCTCATAATACTCCATCAGGCTCTCGCCGGATGACGCCCTGTGGCGTATCTTCATCAGGTCCTGCGTCGTGTTGGTGAACTTCCTTTTCTGCATGAACCTGATGAGGAAAAGTTCCTCGAGCTGCGCGAAACTGGATATGCTTCCATTGTCCAGGTTGGCGAACCACACCCTTGCTGCCTCCTTGAGCGTGGTGGCAAAGACTTTGCACCACACGGGCTCGGGCGTGGCGTACGTTGACATGTTAGTTGTGAACGTATGCAAATGATCTGCTGGATCTGACAAGCCATCATACGTACCCGGATTTGGTGGGATCCGGAGACGAGGGTTGGCGACAAACTCCGTTACTGCCTCTGAAAAAGGGCTCCCTCTTTTCTGGCAATCCGGGGCCTCGTAAAACACCGACAACCTCTGCTTCGCCGGCACCCTCGGCTTGACATTGGGCTTGTGAACATACGTCATGGCCCTAGGGTTGGCCTCTTTCTCGCCCGGATCTCCCCACTCCTCGTCTGAATCATCCAGAATCTCATTCCCGTCATCATCCAGCTCTGTGAGGATGGGGGCTTTTCGCTTAGCTCGCGCAGGCTCGGCAAAAAGCTTGGTCGGCGTGACCGTTTTTGCCAAACCTTCAAGACGCCGCGCTTTCGGCGGCGTGCCTCGCAGCTCCTGCAGCTGCTTGTTGATGGTAGCCTGTGACTCCAGTATCTGGCGGAGCACGTCACCATCCTCCGTCGTGAAAGATGGGGACGCGCCTGGGTGCCGAGCCTGCTCAGGCGTCGCCGAGATTGGAGTGGCTGCTGGGTTTGAAGGGGTGAACGGGACTCCAGCCCCCTCGTCGCCCAGATCTGTGACCACTACCTCGTCGATGAGGGTAACGTGGTCTTGTCCTTCTCTGCTCATTTGCAGTGCGTGGGCTGTGAAGATACTCGGTTATATCCCCACAGACGGCGCCAATGTTACAGTAGCGATGTTCGTCTTGATGATCCGTCGCGATGGCTCGATGAGATGAACCTGCTAAGAATCAAAGAACTCTTAATCAGGGCGGGGCGGCTAATTGCCGTTCCCGCTCCGATGCTAAAGTCAGTAGACTGTTCGGAGAGTTGGGATGTGATTGATTGTGTTTAGTTAACTTACCTCTCTCTTGTGAGGAAGAGATATATATATGGTGTTGACAACTGACCTGGTCTGATCAGACCGCGCCGTTAGGCGGTCTGGGAAGATTCCTCTGCCAGGTTAGGTAAAGCTGCCATCTGCTGTCGGGTCTGGCCCGATCGTCATGCAGGATGAGGGGTCGGGATGGACCATGCGGGATGGTGAGATGCCCGACCCTAACATCGGACATAATTTTTTTATATATTTATTATATGCTAAGAATGTCAAACTGATCAGTTTCTTGTTCAAATTAATTAATTAACAATTATTATGGGCAGCCACCTCTCTTCTTTGTAATTAAAATGATTAAAAAACACCCTCAAACAAGATATTGCCTCGATTAGTTGCCCGGCGGGACAAATGGGGCGATTATATCCAATTAGGGCGATGATCTCATAGATTCCCTAAGTTTCGAAACTATTTCTAGGAGAAAAAAAAGTTTCCCAGGTAAAGTAAAACCGTCTGCCGGCGACCATCTCTCCCTGCTATGATACCGATGCTACCTGACGAATTAGTTGTTGAAATTCTGATAATGCTTCCGTGAAAGGATATTGGTCGGTGCAAATGTGTATGCAAGTCTTGGCTATTAATAGAATATCTTAATTTAATTTAAAGATATTCCTGAGAAAGTCTCCTGAAAGTCCAACTTTCCTGACTTTCCATAAGAGTCTTTATACGTTTTAACTTATACAGTGTACCTTTTAATTTGAACTGTAAAATTTGTTATTTGAATTTTATTAATGTTTTAATGTAAATTCATGAATTTTTGCATTAAAACATGTTTTACTATATGTTCACTTTGATACTATCAATGTTTTAACACAAAATAGTATCACTTGACCTTAAATATATAGTGGTAGTTTCATAACACTTAGGAAAGTCGGACTTTCTAGAGATTTTGCAGATATTCTTATATTGTTGTAGAATATATCCATTCCTAATTTAGAGTTACCTAGTTTAGGACTCTTGTATTATATATTGTACACTCTCAGATCAATACAATCATTCTGAATTTCACATTCACATGGTATCAGTACTTTTGGTTATCGATCTCCAAAATTATTACCCAAAATAGTGTTAGGTGCACTAAACCCTAACCTACTAAACCCTAGCCGTCAAAGCTATAGGTGCATTACTAAACCCTAGCCGCCGCCGACAGCTAGGTGCTTCTTCTCCGATCAAAACCCTAGCTTCCCGCCGTGTCCAGGTGCCGCCACAACAAATCCTTGGATTCTCGGCCGTTCTAGGTGTACTCCTCAAACCCTAGTCTTTGCTCTAGGTGTCACTCTTCCGTTGCTCTTCCCGTTTCTCCGATCAACTCATGGAATCCGGTAAGACCCTCTCCTACGCCACCATGATCCATATGTTGCCGATCAAACTTTGATCCGGCAACTTCATGGCTTGACGGTCACAGGTTCAAACGCTCTTCGAGTCGACGGGACTTTTTGGTTATCTTGACGGATCCCTCGTCAAACCGCCCGTCGCTGCTCCGGCCGAGTCAAGCTCCTCCACCGACGTGTCTGCCGCGGCCTTGAAGTCCCCCGCCGATCCGGTCGCGTCGTCGGACTCGGGCCTCACGCCGGAATCATGGATCGCCCAAGACAAGCTGGTTCAGGTTCTCCTCCGAGTCTCTCTCACCGATGACTCCATCATGGAGACCATCGGCTGCTCCTCCGCGCCGCCATGTGAGAAGCTCTCCTAGCGGCGTATGACAGCGTTTCCGATGCTCGTGAAATCCAACTTCACGACGAGTTTCACTCGGCCCGCCGCGGCTCCTCTACCGTCATGGAATATCACCGCCGGTTCAAGCTTATCACCGATGGTCTTGCTGCCATCGGAACTCCGGTGGCCAACAGGGATAAAGTTCTCCACTTTCTTCGAGGTCTTGGCACCGGTTTCGACACGTTCGTCACCATCCAGTTTGCCTCGTCTCCTCTCCCGCCCTATGCCGAGATCATCGCTAGGGCTCGCAGTCATGATATCTTGATGTCAACAGGTGGTTATGGTGCAGCTCCGGCGTCTGAATCGTCTCCCGTAGCTTTTGCCGTTTCAGCCCAGCGCACCTTTTCAAACCCTAACCAGACGCGTGGCTCGCACGCGCCGCCCTCTGGCGCGTCGACTGCCACGCGCGGCCATTCTGGTGGAAACTCTTCTGGTGGCAGGTCTGGTGGTCAATCCTCCGGTGGTGGTCAGTCTTCAGGTGGCCGAAACCGTCATGGTCGCAAGAAGTGGAATCCCAAATGCCAGCTCTGTGAAGAATTTGGTCACATTGCCAAAACATGCACGAATCCCCAGCCTGAGTCCAATCTTGCTGATGCGTTTCAGTCCAATGTGTCTCTCGACGACTCTTCGGACTGGTACCTAGACTCTGGTGCAACCAATCACATGGCAACCACATCTTCTGGTCTGGACGACAGTGCTCCCTATAACGGTAATCATTCTGTTGCTCTTGCTAATGGTAGACCTGTTAATATTACTCATGTTGGTCATCGTCGGTTTTCTCGTAATTTTTATGTATCTGATGTGCTGGTAGTTCCGGATATTACGAAAAACCTTCTCTCCATTAGTAAACTGACCAGGGATTTGAAATTTGTGATCTTCTTTGATGATAATATGTTTGTTATTCAGACAAAGGTCACAAAGGAAATCGTGGGCCGAGGTCGCTGTGAGAATGGTCTGTATGTGTTGGAGCAGGTTGGTGCTGCTTTTGTTGCTTATGTTCAAGCGAATAAATATATGGCGTCTTTCGACATATGGCATGCCAGGTTGGGCCATACTTCCCTAACTGTTATTTCATTATTAAATAAGTTGAACATTGTTAAGGTTGTTTCTTTTTCGCCTAAACCCTCTTTATGCTCTTCATGTGAACGAGCTAAGGGTAAACGGCTTTCTTTTATGGATAATCCCAGACGGGCTGACTCTTTACTTGCTTTGGTACACTGTGATGTGTGGGGTCCTGCACCAGTTTTATCAGAAAGTGGTTTTTCATACTATGCTATCTTTGTTGATGATTTCTCTCGCTTTACTTGGTTTTATCCGTTGAAGCGGAAGTCATATTTTTTTGAGACATTCGTGTGGTTTCAGAATTTGGTTGAGAATCAGTTTTCCTGCTCTATAAAAATATTTCAAAGGGATGGAGGCACTGAATTCACAAATTCGCGTCTGCGGGCTCATTTTTCAGACAAAGGAATTTTTCATCAGATTTCTTGTCCTGCTACACCTGAACAAAATGGTAGAGCCGAACAAGTGATGGGGAATATAAACATCTACAACAACGGATAATTAAGTTGACTAAAAAATATTATTATCAATTAGTACTTTCATATTCATCTTGAAAGAATGTAATTCACCGTACTTGTTGTGTCTGTATTATCTGAAATATATAGGATTACAATAGTACAAATACAATGTATCTAGACTAGTCTAAATATGGTACAGAAATATATACAAATCAATCACAATTATCCTCAGGATAATTGTGATATTCTATCACCCCCTTCAAGCGAAGCGTCGGATGAGAAGCCACACTAAGTTTGGATCGAAATAGTGTGAAGAGAGGACCAGAGAGACCTTAAATAAAGATGTCAGCAATCTGTAGAGAAGTAGGGACATGACTAACACGAAGCCTACCGGAAGCCACCAACTCTCGAACAAAGTGGTAGTCAATGTCAATATGCTTCGCCCGTTTGTGAGCAACGGGGTTTTGAGCAAGGAAAATAGCACTACTGTTGTCATAAAACAGTAAGGGTGAAGACTTCAAAGGAACACGAACCTCCTTGCGCAGATTGCACAACCAAACAAGATCGGCCGCAGTGTTGGCCATAGCACGATACTCAGATTCACAGCTGGAACGGGAAACAGTTGGCTGCTTCTTAGCACTCCAAGAGACAAGATTACCACCAAGGTAAATGGCATAACCATAAGTGGAACGTCGAGTTTCAACACAGCAAGCCCAATCAACATCTGAGTATCCTAACACCGAAAGTGAGCTGGAAGACGGTCGAAAGAAAAGTCCATGATGAAGAGTACCACGAACGTAACGAAGAATACGAGTGACCGCCTGATAATGATCATCACGAGGTGACTGAAGGAACTGGCTAACAGAATTGACTGCAAAGGCTAGATCAGACCTAGTAATGGTCAAATACTGCAAGGCTCCAACAAGCGAACGATATAGCTTGGGATTCGAAAACTCTGGACTAGAGGAAGTGAGGAGTTGTGAACCAGGAACAAAGGGCGTAGAGACAGGTGCTGTGTCAGTCATGCCAGCACGCTGAAGAATCTCAATGGCATACTTAGCCTGCCCAAGAAACAACCCCGAACAAGAGCGAGAGACCTCTAATCCCAGAAAGTAATGAAGAGAGCCAAGATCCTTAATAGCAAACTCATGATCAGTGCGAGCGACAAACTTCCGAATAAGGAGAGGATCATTTCAAGTGAGAAAGATGTCATCCACATAGACCAAAAGATACAACACTTTTGAGCCACGCATGAAGAGGAACAGGGAAGTGTCAGACGAACAACACTGAAAACCCAAACGAGTCAGATAAGAACTGAAACGCTGAAACCAGGCACTAGGGGCCTGTTTAAGGCCATAGATAGCCTTCCGGAGACAGCATACATAGTCTGGATGATGAGGATCGGTGTATCCAGATGGCTGTTCCATGTAAACCGGGGAGTCAAGATGACCATTAAGAAAGGCATTCTTAACATCAAGTTGATGAAGGGGCCAACAAAAAATGGTGGCAAGAGACAGAATAATTCGAACGGTGGAGGCTTTCACGACCTGGCTAAACGTGTGAGTGAAGTCAAAGCCAGGAACTTGAGAGTATCCCTGAGCAACCAAACGAGCCTTATAACGATCAATAGTGCCATCCGGTCGATGCTTGAGCCGATAAACCCATTTGGAACCAACAATATTAACTCCAGAAGGACGAGGGACAAGATCCCAAGTACGTTGCTGATGCAATGCATCTATCTCTTCATCCATAGTAGCCACCCAACGAGGATCCTTAAGTGCAGAACGAAAACTCCGAGGTTCAGTTTCAGCCAAAAGGGCCGCAAGAAAACCTGTGACAACATAATTAGAGTAATCCTTGGCAGTGAGACTGCCTGTCTGAGAACGAATTGTCATACGATGGCGAGGCGGCGGCGGCGGTGGAGGTGGCGGTGGTGATGGTGATGGAGAATGGGCTTGAGTTAGTTCTGAAGAAGGGTTGAGAGCCGATGACGCTCCAGAATCAGGAAATCTTGGTGATCCAGAGTCAGGTGATGGTGGAGACGCCTCTATAGGCTCATCTGGTGAAGGCGGATCAGGCACTGTCAAAGTCATATCATCATCATAATCTGAGTCAAGAAATGTAGAGACATCCAAAGATTCAAGGGTCGTGGAGGATTGACGTTCCAATGGTAGAAACGAGCTTTCATCAAAGCGAGCATGGCGTGTAAGATACACCTTCTTAATGACCGGGTCGAAACACCGAAAACCCTTGTATTGAGAATTGTAACCAAGAAAAACGCAAGGCGTACTACGAGGAGCCAGCTTGTGCTGAGAGAACGGCCGAATATAGGGATATACCAGACATCCAAATGGATGAAAGTTGGAGTAGTCTGGATGACGAGCATAAACCAGATAAAATGGCGAGACATTGTTCAGAACAGGCGTAGGAAGCCGATTTATGGTGTAGGCAGAAGTGGCAAAAGCGGCATCCCAGTAAGAGGCTGGCAGACCAGAGTGATGAAGCATAGATGGTCCCATTTTTGTCACATGACGATGCTTTCATTCAGCTCTTCCATTCTGCTCGGGATTAGACGGGCAAGAAATCTGATGAAAGATGCCCCTAGCCGCAAAGTGAGAGCGCAATCGTGCATTTGTAAACTCAGTGCCACCATCGCTTTGAAACACCTTAATAGTGCGGGAGAACTAATTCTCCACAAAGTTCTGAAACCGTAGGAACGTCTCAACAAAATCTGATTTTCGCTTCAGTGGATAATACCAAGTAAATCGCGAATGGTCATCGACAAAAATGACATAATAAGAATAGCCACTGGAAGATAAGACTGGTGCAGGTCCCCACAAATCACAGTGCACTAAATCAAGTATAGACTGCGCTCGCTTCGGATTGTCCATGAAAGAAACCCTTTTTCCTTTCGCTTTTTCACAAGCTGAGCAAAGAGAAGACTTGGACGACAAAGAGGTGACCTTGACATGATTCAGTTTATTCAATAAAGAAAGGACGGAATGAGAAGTATGACCCAGTTTAGCATGCCAAATATCAAAAGAAGCTGTATTTTTATTGATCGAACGTAAGCAACAAAGGCAGCACCACTCCGTTCAAGCACATAAAGACCATGATGACATCTACCCCGGCCTAAAATTTCCTTGTTTGACCGTTTTTGAATCACAAACGAAGACTCATCAAAAGAAACTACAACTTTTAAATCCTTTGTGAGCTTGCTAATCGAGAGCAAGTTTTTCGTAACATCGGGAACCACCAAAATATCCGATAATAATAAGTTACGAGAAAACTGATAACGACCAACATGTGTAATGGAAACATCACGACCATTAGCAAGAGAAACAGAACGGTTACCAGTATAAGGAGCAACACGATCAAGACCAGAAGACGCTGAGGTCATGTGGTTAGTAGCACCAGAATCCATATACCAACTAGAAGTCCTTTCCTTCGAAGAAGCTGAAGACTGGAAAACATCGGCCACATTCGCAGACATAGTCGGACTAGAGCAAGTCCGAGCGGTATGTCCAAACACATCGCAAAATTGACACCTAGGGTCCATCATTTCCGACGAGCAGAAAAAGTCGACGGAGGCGGCGGTTGCGGCGGCGCGTGTAACACACGCGCCGGAAAGGTAAAGTTTGCAGGTGGCGCGTGGCATTCACGCGCCAAGAGAGCTGGACGTTGATGGGTAGGCGCGTGATGCACACGCGCCAAGGCAGGCGAGTGAGGGAGGTCAGGCGCGTGATCCACACGCGCCTATTGAGACAACTGCTGGACATCGGGCGCGTGTAACACACGCGCCAAAGGAATATCCCGCGCGTGTGGTTCACGCGCTTGTGACGCCAGATGTCCTCCTGTCGGCGCGTGATACACACGCGCCTGTGTTGGAACTGCCTGCATTGGAGGCGGCGCGTGCTCCACACGCGCCAGCGCTGAAGGCGGCGCATGTTTCACACGCGCCTGGGCTGACACTGGCCGATTCATAATTTTTTTTTAACAACCACGGGAGAGATCGTGGATAACGGAACGTCGGCACACCAATTGAGCAGCGGAAAAGGCGGAAGAAAAACCAAAACGAAAGCACCACAATCAAAAGTTCGAAGAAGCACCGAAATTGATTGGGATTTATCTATCGAATTTGGATTTTTGACGGATTTACAGGTTATTGGATCGAATAGGCTGATACCATGAAAGAATGTAATTCACCGTACTTGGTGTGTCTGTATTATCTGAAATATATAGGATTACAATAGTACAAATACAATGTATCTAGACTAGTCTAAATATGGTACAGAAATATATACAAATCAATCCCAATTATCCTCAGGATAATTGTGATATTCTATCACATCTGATTAACTCATCAAACAGTAGTCTTTGTAGAAAAAGAGAAAAATAATAGAATTTGAGAAGAGAATTACAAAAAGCCATACCTTTTGTGGTCATCAAAGGAATAAAGTTCGAGCGTCACACTGGCACTAAAATTCACCGGTCAAGGCAGCGGGTTGTCGACATAGGCCATCGTACTAAACAATCTTCATCCGTTCATCTCAGGGCAAATTGTGGGTCTTGAAATCGCTAGGGAAAAATTAATGAAAAGTCTCTTGAAAACCCAACTTTCCTAATTGTTATGTAACTACCACTATGTATATAAACTCAAATGATATTTTTTTGTATTAAAACATTGACCATTTTGAAATAAACATATATATTAAAATATGTTTCAATGTAAAAATTCAAGAAATTTCATATGAAAATTAAAAAATTTCAAGTGATGAAATCTACGGTTCAACTTAAAAGATGCACGTTATAAATTAAAACGTATAAAGACTTTCATGGAAAGTCAGAAAATTTGGAGTTCAGAAAATTTTCTCAAAAATTAAACAGTACTATCGAAGAAAAGGAACCGTCGAACCGATAAACTGATTTTGAGGTTGGAGACGTATTGAGAATGAAAGACCAAGGAAACTGAAAGGCCGAAGAAGTATAAAGGAAGCATGTAACTTCTTCAAGAAGATTGGGAAAAGGAATGGCTTTTCAAATGAGGAAAACTAAAGCGTTAAAAATAAGAAATAAAAATACATGTCATTTTTAAGTGCTCTTAAGGGCAAGTCCAACAGGATTGCTAAACTTTTTTCTAAAATAGAGAAAGTTAAGTCATATTCTCTATTTAATTTTCTTTCCATTCCAACAGATTTTCTATTTTAGAGATTTTTTGGATATATTTTATATTTTATATTTATTTTTAATTACACTCTCAAATACTCAATCACTACAATTTGCCAAAAATAGCTTTTCCCATTAAAATTTATCAAAATTGATTTATTTTTTATAAAAGTTCTTAACAATAATTTACCAAAAATAGATTTACTCACTTGAACATGCTAAAAATAGACCATCTTTGTCCAAATTTCCTAGAATTTAGTTCTCCAAAAGTACTCTCCCTTTCTCTATATATAGCGATCAAAATACTCTCTCTCCTCACTTTTCTATTTTAGCAAATGAGTTTTGCAATATTGTAGGAGCAAGAAAAGTGTTCAAAATATAGGCATTATCTCTATTTTACAAATGTTGTTGGACTTGCCCTAAGAAGCTGATGTGACGTAAGGAGAGATAATTTGACTTCTTCAAAAGTTGCTCTTTTAATAGAAAGTATAGATTTCTTTAAAATATAAATAACTTTTGTTTCAAAATGCAAACAAAAAAACTTAGTTCACATGTCCACTTCTTAATACTTTTTTTTTTTCAGTTCAGTTTAATTCAGTATCCGTTAATTTAGTGGACAAATCCTAAGTTGTTTGTGTTGGTTTATTCTCTGGAATTTATATTTAGCCAATTGAATGGAACTAAACTATTGAAAACTGAAACAGCGTGACTAAATTAATTGAATTTCATTAGAAAATTTTGCTAAACTGAACTAACGTATATATCTGCACAAGACTGTCTGAGGAGTTGGGCCTTGATTATGGATTTGGACTTGATATGGGATTAAATATTTGATTCGCATATGGATTAGAATATTCTAGAAACCAACATACGGGTATAAAAAGGGTGATATTTAGCGCAATTTCAGTGCGAGCTCAGAGGAACATATATGAAATTAACATAGAGGGAATTTTGTAAAGGGTTGTTGCCCTCTATGTTAAATCTTTGATTTTCGATGTATTCTTTTATATCAACAACCCTTTGCGAAAAAATTGAGTGCAAGCACTTCCGGTTGCCCAAGTGAGACATTTGAAGTGTATGTATGTGCACACAATTAAAGAGAAAGAAATCCGATTTTGAGGCAATGATGATTATGACTAAATATTTCTCTAAACTCTTGGATAGAAAAAAAGAAAAGTAGTCGTATCTTGGCAGGGTAAATCTCCTGGATGGCAGATTTTGTTTGCAACCAGAGATTGCAGCCATGGCGCCTCAATTTTTTCTATCCAAATCATAAATCTGAGCCTCCATCTACATTTTATTTTTAGTGTGATATATCATTAATCAAAAATACAGTCAATTTGATTTTTTGTTCATCTCTTATAACTCAATGTAGAATTCAAGCAATCCACTTTTCTACAAACTTAGGGTTTGTTTTGCTTGGTGTTCATATGAAATATTTACAAAAGGATGGACCTCATTTATACAATAACTCGCCCCTTATTCCTCCCTATCCTCCCTCATTTTTCAATATTTGACAAAAACCCCTTAACCGCAGATATTCGATGGAGTATATAAACCATGAAAGCAAAACTCTAATAGCCCTGAACCGAATATTATGAACTCCATATGTTTCATTAATGGTTGATCCTTGTGGGTTTTAGGCCTATAGTTTTAGGGATCTTAAAGTCATGACCTATGTATGTGAGGAACTTGTGATTAAGATAGTCTTGAGGTTGCCAGTGAAGTGTTTGTTAAAATGCCTATGTGTTTGTAAGGGTTGGTATGCTTTGATCAAAAGCCCACGCTTCGTTGATCTTCATCTCAAACATCCTTCCAGAGACACAAATAAAAGAGATTACGTACGGGTATGTTTGGTTGAAGTGGATTTTGAGAGTCTGGACTTAAATTTTAGATTTTGAGAGTTTGGGTCTTTTGGGATCTTGTTTATGATTTTGTAAGTCCGAATTACCAAAAATCTTGTTTGGACTTTGCCTTTTTCAAAAACTGGACTTTGTAAGGCAAAGCGTGGACTTTCCAAGAAAAAATGAACCAAACAAAAACTTACAAAACTGGACTTGGAAAGTCCAAGTTTTGCAAAATCTAACACAACCAAACACAGCCTTAATTATTTCAAACAACTAATATTAGCATCTACTCCTACTTATAATAATGCTCATCCACCATCGTGAGTTGGCGGTGATTGTGTTGCAACTTTCTATTGGTTGAGATGATGTCATTCTCCCATACTTCATTACGTTTAGGTGACATTCTTATCTGATTTTTTCTTTCCTCCAAACTTACCATATTTCTCAACCACAATGAAGTTACTATCTTGTCCTCCATGATCAAATTACTACTGTGCTCTTGTTGATTGGCTGCTCATGACAGTTACGGAGGAGTTGGGCCTCGATTATAGATTTGAGCATTGGTATGGGCTTGAATATTTGATTCACATATGGATTAGAATATTCTAGATGCCAACATATCATGTATAAAAGGGTGATATTCAGTGGAAGCTTAGAGGAACATATATGAGATTAACATAAAGGGAATTTCGTAAAGGGTTGTTGTGTTTCAACCAACAACTTCTCTATGATTAAAGTGAAATATTCAAGTGTATGTGTGTGCAGACAATTAAAGATAAAAAAAATTCGATTTTGAGGCAGTGATGATTATGACTAATGATTTCTCTGAGCTCTTAGATAGAAAAAAGAAAAGTAGACATATCTTGGCAGGGCAAATTTCCTAGATGGCAGATTTTGTTTGCAACCAGAGATTGCAGCTATGGCGGCTCAAATATTTTTATCCAAATCATAAATCTGAGTCTCCAAACATAATTTTATTTAGTATGATATATTATGAATCAAAAATTTAGGCTTTAGTTATTTTTGATATTCATATGAAATATTTACAAATTAATAGACCTTATGTATGCAATAACCCGCCCCTCCTCCATGTGTTCCCTCATTTCCCAAAATTTGACAAAAAGCCCTAAACCGCAGACACTCGATGAAGTATAGAAACCATGAAAGTCAAATGCTAAAATCCTTAAACTGGAAACATTGATCTATCGAACTCCATACATTTCTTTGATGGTTGATCCTTGTGGGTTTTAGCACTATAGTTTTAGGGCTCTTAAAATCACGCCCTATGTATGTGAGAAACTTGTCACTGAGATACTCTTGAGGTTTCTAGTGATGTGTTTGTTAAAATGGATGTGTGTTTGTAAGGGTTTGGTGTGCTATGATCAAAAGCAAAAGTACATGTGATGGATGTCTGGAACCCGCACATGATCACGAACTTGGCTCACGAACTGATCTGCAAGACAAAACCCCGGGGTGGCCCAAGGGTAGACACTCTGATGCTTAAGTCAATGACAGCTTAGAGAAGTTTATAAGCGTAAGGCGTAGTGTATGTGAGATAATAGATAGAAAGGTCTACCAAACCTTTGGTATTTATAAAGTTACAATCCATAGATCGCCAAGATATGTAATTATGTTATGAATACAACTCTTATGGAGATTACATTTGTATTATCATGTTTAGAGAAGGTGTATTCCTTATAGGACATTCTGAATATACACATTCCTTATGAGGATTTGGGCTGATGGACCCGTGGATCCATCTCCTGCGTATCTCAAGCCCATGACCCTTCTCGGGCCTTGGTCCGAGACTGAACTAAGCCCTAGGATATGAACCATGGACTTATCAGTAGCCCCAAAGTAGATCTTCAGAATCTCGAAGGCATGATGCGAGGCTTGTAACTCGGGGGTAAGGACGTTATCTCGAGGAAGGTGACTCGGAGTATTAGCCCGGGACTGACTCTTCTGAATATCTATCTTCAAGTCTTTTCGCACTGACAAGCGGTTTCCCATGTCGTTAAATGGGACTCCGCAAGATCAAAATAGTATTTATAAATCACCTACAACTTCTAACTACTAGAAAGTAGATAGTGGGAAGTAGGAGTCGAACAACAAGGAGAAGGGACTTGTAAGAGTGTTTTAAAGTAGAAAATAAGCATACTTATAAATTATATAGAAAGCAATGTAAATATAGGGGGTTTTGAGATTGGTTTTTATTACATTACGAAAGGAAACTAAACTATCATTAGCTAAGCTAAGGGTAAGATTCTAAGATTATGAGGCCTTGGGAGGCAAATGACTTCAATTTCTAACTATCGACTTATCACCGAGCAAATGCAATTACAAGGAAGTTTAGACCATTTGTCAAGGATGAAAGCATCATATTCTCTCGAATGTAGCTAAAGTGGATGATAACACCACTCAAAAGCTCTCATTGTTGATTCACCAAGATAATAGCATTATAGATAACTCAACAATGGCATTAAGGTTTAGAGAGAGACAAACTTACTCACACACCTGCGATAGCGAGAGCATACAAGTAAGACATTTGATAACTAGCAAGAACCAAGACGATGATAGCATGTATGTCTCGACTCCTACTTTGCTACTTAATGATATTGGAGTAAATGATAGTGTTCTCCCCCCAAATCTAGCTATTCGTTGATAACAATCATACGTTAAAAAAGAATCTTCAACTCAATTATACAATCAATATTAGGGGACCAATAATAACATTCCATCCTTACCTAAACACATAATTGATTAATCATGCAAGTTCATAAGATTTCCACTTCTAACAACTCATATTTATCATGGCATTCCTTAACTACAATCACACAACAAGGGGAAGAACTTGTCATCACTCAACCCCTTCCATAGTCATTAATCTAACAACTAGAGATTATACTACCATTATGCTACGTCACCATCATCATCACACTAAATTACTCTAACCAAGCTAACCTAATTAATGACTATGGAGCATGCAATTGATATAAAACACAAAGCCCATAACAAATTAGGCAAGATTGAACAACATAATAGTTCATGTGATTCTTGTGATTCTTGTGATTGAACACAAAGCACAAGAATTCAAGTTCATCAAATGATAATCCAAATCCAAAGTTTAAGCATACAAGGCCCTCAAAGTTTCAAGGGAAGTGAATTCAAATGCTCCCAAGGATCAAACTAAGCTATAATACAATACATGGAGTCAAACTACTAATCTAATGGAAGGAATGGAAGAAAAGGGAAAGAAAGATGAAGAAAAATGGAGATCTACATTCTTGTGGCCGTTTTTCTTCTTGGAGGAGATAATGGGGTATTTATAGAATGCAGTGCAAGGGCCATGCAGCACTTGGCGCACTTTTGTGAAGGGCCGTGCACTTTAACCGTTGATCCGATTTGCATCTTCTAGAAGTCTATTTCAAAACTCTTGACGAGAGGAATCCAATGGTATGATCCATGTGCTCTAATTCCTTTTAGAACATTTCCAAAATCAAGTTTCAAAATATTAGTGCATCACTTGTTCTTCAAAATGTAACTTTGACAAGTTTAGCTTTAAAGCTCCTTACTTTGCACCAAATGCTACCCAAATTAGATCTCAAATGTCATAAAAATAAGAGTATATTTAGGGCTCATCACATTCCATCTGGACATGTGGACGGCTGAGTCCAAATCAATCCTTTAATCTGAGGTAGTTGACACGTGTCATTCATCCGTTGAATACTTTTGGCGGTGTAAAACCACCCTTCCAATTGCCTGCATCGTTTCAAGAGTCGAGGTAATTACTCGCATAAATGCAATTTAATTACTGGTTATATATCACAAATAATCTTCCTTTGTGCTTTATGAATATCTCAATTCTGATTTGCATTTTCAAATCAAAATTTCTTCATCTTCCACATCATATCTTCCCCCTATTCTTTGTGGTGCCATGTCAAATCCAAGTTCCAGTGCTCCCCATGGCAGCAAAGAGAATTCTACGCATGTGGATGAGCCAGAGGTTGTAGTGGTTGAAGAAAAAAACCCCAGTTGCTGATGGCATTCCAATTGGAAGTCGGCCAGTCGCTGATGGCCTGGAAACCTTTTTTCTGGAATCAGATTCAGGGGAACTTATGGAGGTGACCATTGCCGCCCCTACAAGGCGTGTTAGTATTGCATGGCGAGGGTTCATCTCAATCGAGTGTGGACCCTCACACGGAGCCCCGAGTAGATAAACGGGTTCTTGTCACTGGTGACTCGAGTGATGTCACCAAGGTGATCGACGAAAGGACGCTGCAGCTCCTGAAGACATGCGGGGTTGTCGTATCTCATCGAGGCCGCCCTAAAAGTTGAGGACGACTTGATCCCAACCAAGGACCTCATGACCCCTACCCGAAGGGTTATTTTTGGGAGGTTTTTTGCAGCATGGTGTGAGTTTCCCTTTCCCTCCATTATTTTTGGAGTTCTTGAAGCTACACAAGTTACATCCTTGCCAGATACACTCCAATACGGTGGTATCCGTCATGGCTCTGATATCCTGGTGTGCCAGGAAAGGGTACGAGCCGAGTTTGGATATGTTTAGGAGCTTGTATAACCTATACTCCTAATAATTTGCCTGCCCCTACACCAATGGTACACTTGGCTGGATTCAACTTTAGGTTGGCTGCTCGTAAAGTGGCAAAGGTCTCTTTCAGGTCTTCAAAAAATGCGTCGTAGATGCGGCTCTTTACCACCATATCGTCAACATATATCTCCAGATTGTGCCCTATTTGAGACTTGAATAATTTTTCAACTAGCCATTGATAAGTGGCTCCAGCGTTCTTCAATTCAAAGGGCATTTTCTTGTAGCAAAAGGTCCCTCTGTCGGTTAAAAGAGGTTTTCTCCTTATCTTTCTCAGCCATAGGAATTTGATGATATCCTTAATTTGAAGGATTCAAAAAAAGCTAGTACCTGGTATCCGGCGATCGCCTTAACCAAGCAATCTATCGAAGGTAGAGGATAGTTATCTTTGGGGAAGAAATCATTCAAGTTGGTGAAATCGATGCACATTCTCCACTTCCCGTCTGGTTTTTTTACCAGCACTAGGTTAGCTATCCATTCAGGGTATTGCACCTCTTCTATTACGTCAGCTTTGAGTAGCTTGTCTACTTCTTCTCTGATGGCTTGAACTCGATCCAACGCAATTATGCGGCGCTTCTGCTTTACATGCTATTGCGCTAGGTCAATGTTCAAATAATGTTCCGCCGGGTGAGCAGGTACCCCTACCAAATCATTGGTATCACACGAGAAGACGTCTATATACTGGTTGAGAATATCTCTGAGCTTTGCTTTTATCTCGGGGGGTAGGAGAGCTCCGACCTCGATGGTTCCTGATTCTCTGAGTTGCATCGGCTCAGACTCGGAATACTTGAATGGTTCAGGGTCTTTCTTTTCAAATTCTTTGATATCTTGAATGGTACAAACTCAAGCCAATTGCTGGTCACCTCGCACCGTGGCTATCCGTCGATTTGTGGGAAACTTAATGGCCAAATGGTATGGGGACCAAATGGCTCTTGCTTGACACATCCATGGTCGACCAAGCATAATATTGTATGGCGCCATATGGAGTCAATTATCGCAAAGGTACAACGGAGGGTTATACTTCGAGGACCGTCCGCTACTCGTACCAGAAAGGTGATTTCTCCCAAAGGCGTGACGAGATCACCTACAAACCCTGAGATTAGGTTTGTGGGTACGAGATTTCTTTTGTTTAATCCCAACTGTTCGTAACAACTGATAAACAAGACTTCTACCTCGCTTCCCCATCCACAAGGACCCTTCTAACCGTGTTGTGGTTTATGGTAACAGTAATCACCAAAAGATCTGAGTGGGAGAATTGGTTAGGAACTGCATCTTTTGGAGAAAAGGCAACAGTTCCATCCGGGCAAGATCTTTTACTCTCCCACTCTCAAGGAGAGGCTTCTTCGGGCGATCGGTGCACGCCGTTGATGCTCCTTATTGATCCCTAGTTGGTGATGGCATTCGTCTCTTCGTTGTTGTGGAGGTGGCTGGTGTCGGTACTTCTCACTCCCGTCAGGACCGGAGAGCGGATTCGCATACTCTCACGAAGGCTCTCAGCCGGATCAGCCTTGAGTTTAAAGGTCATTTAGATTAATATTAACACGCGGGTCACACTGGGCGTGCCAAATTGATGGATGTCTAGAACCTGCACTTGATCATCCAAATTTGGATTATCGTCATGCCACGTTTGCATGCTGTGTAGGATTTGGTCCCCGCACTAATGATTACAAGGGTGTCTCCTACATGAATTTCCCAAGGAAGGATGATGATATTATTGAAAGTGACTCTTATGCCTACAAACTTGTGATTTACTCCCTCCGTCCCAGCCAAAGGGTCTGGGGGGACGGGGGCACAAATATTAATAAAACTGATGTGGCAGTAGGGACAGGCCACCAAAAGAAAATTTCACCCTCATCCTTATTTTGTTTCAGGCCCAGTTGATCTCGCCTGCAGCTAATCGAGAACATAAACGGCTAACCTCCTTCGCTCCTACCTTAATTACCTGATCCAAACATCGATTTTCAAAGCAACCACAACTCTGATTAACAAACCCAATCCTTATTAACAAACAAAAAAATTGGATTTGTGGCCCCGATTCACAAGCTAAACAGCTTGCCGCCGGTGTTGATATTTGGGATCTACTAGTTCTTTTGAAAGCCGGCCAACTTCAGAACCACCGATGGCCAGCGTCACCGCCCCACCGCCCCACCGCCCCGTCGTCGCCCTACTGCCCCGTCGTCGCCCCGACGCCCCACCGCTCCACCGCCCCGTCGTCGCCCCATTGCCCCGTCGTCGCCCCGACGCCCCACCGCCCTGTTGCTGCCCCGTCACCACTTTCCCAATGGGGGATTTTTCCGAACCACTGAGGGCCTTCTTGTTCTGCTTAATTCGGATCCTCAATTTTGCAGTGTGGGTTTTCAAATTTCTGTGAAGATAAAAGAAGGTGTAGAGACTGAAGAATAAGAATGGAGATGCAGAATCGCAGATCGCAGGCGATGAGAATTAGGATATAGTTAGGTTAGGATCTTATTAAAGGTAGGATTATGATTAATATTTATTTAGTTTGGGCTAAGAGTTTAGTTAGGCCCAAATCAGTTTACTTAACTTTTATATTAAATGAAATGAAAGTGTAATTTTAAATTTCAAGTAAGGGTATATGTGATTTTTTATATGTATATTTTTTGCCAAATAAGGAAAGAATGAAAGTAAGACGCTTTGGTTGGGACTGACCAAAATGGAAAGTAAGACGCTTTGGCTGGGACGGAGGGAGTATAATCTAAGCTCTATTTCGTGGAGAGTATTAGAAAAGGCTTTCCCGTGTAGAGGGTGAAGGCGAGTAATCATGTGGATATGTATTTGGAAGAAAGTAGTTTGCTTTTCAATGGGTGGCTTCATTGGACGATACCAAATGTAAATGTCATCATATGGGTGGATATCACCAATGAAGGTACGGGAAAATTCTGTCACCTCCACTATATGATGCCCTTAGTCCTAGATATGTGGGTAAAAAGAGTATTTTTGTGTTGGAAGATTGTCTTGCATTTGTTGTGATTGCAGCACAAAGTTGTGAAACTTGTTCAATCATTTACATGTGGACGATGATTAAGGAGTCATACGTGGATGAAACCGTTTCCATTTCCATTCCCTTCCTCGGGATGTCACTATATCCATTTAGTTGTTGGAAGGATGATGTGTTACTCTTTTAGTTAAAAGGCACGGTGAACCTGGTTTCCAACAATCTTGTGAAAGTTGACGACTACCAAGTGAAGATACATAAAATAGATGCCAATATGCATGTAGCTATTCTTATGCTTGAAGAAAGTTTGGTTTTCTTCAGATGAAGAAGCTTCAGTCTCGGTACGGTGCATAGTAAGCTGAGTCATGATGATTAATTTGACCCCACTTGATCTTTCTAGTTTTGTTGAAGTTAATCGTAAGCTTTGAAATACCTAGTTTTGTTGAATAGTGTTGCTGTTTTTTCTGTTTATTCATTTCTGAACAATATCAAGCGATGTTGATATTTGCTAATTTTGAAATCTCCTTGAAATCGAGCGTTAATGTTTTTTGATTATGAACTGAACATATAGGATGGTCTTTTGAGTTTTTTTTCTTCCGACATTATCAGCTGCACTAAATAAGTACCTCAAACAGCCGCACCAAAAATGAAATTCACTCTTTTTAAAATTAAGTCCAAAATTATACCTCGTTTAGGTCTTATTTGACTTCTTAATTTAAAGCACTAACATATCCAAAAATATTTAAATTGAATATTTTATGCTATTTGAATATCAAAATTATCCAATCGTGGTACTTTGAATCCTGAGAAAATAAATAAGAACTTAGGAGCACGTGAGTATTTTACCAAAAAAAGATATAGGCACCGGTTATGAATTCAGCCTAAAGAAAATGGATCCTCTTTCTTCATGGAAGTCCTCTTTTAGCCATGACAGCTAACGTACTAACTAATTAAAGAAAAGCTTCCTGCAACAAAAAGATGAAAACAACAAACTAAAGTGCCTCCCCTATATATGAACCAAAAATCCACATAAAACTTCATAAACTTGGAATAAACCATAAAAATCAACAATGGCTTCTTCATCGGCTCGTAGTGTTATCGTGCTTCTAATCATGCTATTCATTTTCTCCTATCATGGATCAACATCACGCGTTGCAGCACAAAGGCCTCCGCTGTTGCCCGTTGCAGTGTCTAGTTGGTTGTGGAACAGATGTCTTAAGCTGTACAAGGGACTGCAGCACAGGTTTTGATGCGTATTTTCTTGGTAATTTACTTTGTTGCAGCGGAATATATATAAATTTCTTTGGGATATGAAAATCGTTTGAACAGCTGTCAGCCAGTTAACTAGAAACCACGAACACCTGTCATGGGCGACTCAACTGAATCTTGAAATTGAACAACTGTCAATTGATCTGGAAAACCTCCTTTTTCTATATAATAAATCTCTGTCTACAAATTACAAGGCTGAGGCATATATTTATAACCTCGAATGAAAATCACAATCCTAACATTAATCTGGAAATGATAAATCTAATTCTATAACTATTATGGAAAATAAATAAAATCTTACTAGAATTAAAACACATATTTATAGAAAAATTCTTGGTAAGAAAATAATTCCATTTATACTCGTATCAGGTTTCAAACCAGCTCCGCAGGTTATCATATGCCTCCAGGGCTGTAGAACCAGAACTATGGCTTGTTTGGGAAGTTGTGTGTGATAATATGTGTTTAGTGATCTGTAATAAAATCGCAGAGTATTGTGAATCTACGAATAATAAAGCTGAATAAAGACTGTTGTAATAAAATCACATACTATTGAGAAACTAGCCAATTCAACATATTTGATCACTTATGATTTTCATAACATATATATTTAATAATTTATAATCGAATTGAGTAACTTTATATTGAGAGTAATCCGAAATTTATATGAGATCGAAGGGACAAGATTAATTCGACAAGCCCTTTTACGGGTATCCGCACAAAAAAAAATCACAATCCAATCTTACTCATTTGAAGGATTTAGGGTGTGTAACAACTGTACTTTTAAAAAAATCTACTTCTGCTTATCAGAAGCAATAAACTGTTGTAAAACAAAGCACTTTTTATTTTGATAAAACAGTTGACCGGTAGAAAAATGCAGTTGAATGTGTTTGGTTAATTAGGACTGCTTCTCTTTCATTTTCATGATCATTATTTTATTTTCCACACATCAAATCCTTATCAGATCAGCCGTTCGTTGATCTCGCCAATCTAAATCCTAGGCCACTGGCTGATCGATCTCGTCATTGCAAAATCCAGGCTGCCCGTCGATCCCACCACCGTCAATCCAACCCCTCACGTCGATTCCAGAATGTTCTTGAGCAACTAATTGAAATCTGCGGAAAAACACAGAGAAACGAAAATTTCCACCGCACGCCACCGCACGCAAAAAACAACCACCGGTCAGTTCGTTACTCCCAGCTGCATTTTGATGTTTCTATAAAATAAAATAATTTAAACTAGTTTTTTGTTTTCAAGATCTATTGTGACAATAGAATCAGAATTGGCGGACTGAGCCACGGGTAAACACAAACAGAGACGGATCCGATAGGCTGCCAACAAAGCCAAGACCCTTAACAAAAGCACTGAAGCGATCAAACCATACCCTAGGAGCTTGCTTAATACCATAGATGGCTTTCCTCAAAAGACATACATGATTAGGACGTGCAGGATCCTGATATCCAGCTGGTTGCGCCATGTAAAGTGGACCGTCAAGAACACCATTCAGAAAAGCATTCTTTACATCGAGCTGATGAAGTGGTCATTTCCTCATAGTAGCAATAGCAATCACTGTGCGGACAGTGGCAGCCTTGATGACTGGACTGAAGGTATGATCAAAATCAAACCCCGGAACCTGTGAGAATTCTTGAGCTACCAGACGTGCTTTGTACCTCTCAATAGAGCCATCCTGTTTGTACTTCAATCGATAGACCCACTTGGAACCAACTACATTAACATTTGGAGGGCAAGGCACCAACTGCCATGTCTGTTGCCGTTGTAGTGCATCAATCTCCTCATTCATAGCAGTAACCCATCGGGAGTCCTTGACTGCAGCCTTGAAATTTCTCGGTTCCTTCTGTACCAGTAACTCAGCAACTAAACCCGTGGTCACAAAATCAACTCCAAGACTGCGAGCTACTCTTGTTCCATCCTGATGACGAGTAACCATCGAGTGAGCTCTAGGAGCAGGTAGGGCTGCTGGAACCTGTAGAGCTGTGGAAGCAGGAGGAGTCAAAGGAACACTTCCAGACGAGACTGAATCACCTGGTGAATCGGAAGAACTCGAGAATACTGGAGAAGGCTCTGGAGTGGCTGGTTCAGGTTCCTCGGCGATTGCTGCTGATGTAGTCGAAGAAGGCTCATGACATGTCGTACAAGGCTGCTGTGATGGAAGGACCTCGACAGAAGATGTCTCTACATCAGGATCAGTGGGGTCAACAAAGGAAGAGACATCCAAAGAGGAGAAATGAGCCTCTGTGGATACTCTCGAGAATGGGAAGTGGCCCTCATCGAAACGAGCGTGGCGAGTCATATAAATACGACCAGAGGCAGGATCCAAGCACTTAAATCCTTTGTAGTGTGCACTGTAGCCTAAAAAGATACATGGCAGACTGCGAGGGGCTAATTTATGTTCAGATGTAGGCCGAACATAGGGAAACACACGGCAACCAAAGGGATGAAAATTCGAATAGTCTGGCGAACGTCCAAAGAGTACTTCAAAAGGAGACTTGTTATCAATCACTGGTGTTGGCAACCGGTTGATAGTGAAGACAGCAGCACTAAATGCATCATCCCAGTGAGATAGCGGTAGGTGTGAATGAAACAACATGGAGAGGCCCATCTCCGTGATGTGTCTGTGCTTGCGTTCTGCTCTACCATTCTGCTCAGGTGTATATGGGCATGAGACTTGATGATGAATGCCATGAGTTCCAAAGTGAGACTGCAACCTGTTGTTGATGAATTCAATCCCTCCATCACTCTGGAAAACTTTGATGCGAGATGAGAATTGGTTCTCCACGAATGCTTCAAACTGGAAGTATACATCGACGAAATCTGATTTGCGACGAAGAGGGTAGAACCACGAAAAACGCGAATAATCATCCACAAACAAAGCATAATAAGAGAAACCATTTCCCGAAACAACCGGAGATTTCCCCCACAAATCACAATGAATCAAATCCAAAACATTCTTAGCACGTCTGGGGTTTTCAACAAAAGACAGTTTATGGTCTTTAGCCATAGCACACGGTTTACAAATACCAGGTTTTGGAAGTATAGAAGTAAGGGATAAAAATCCATGTTTGTTCACAATTTAACTAAATACATCTATAATCACAACCCTTAAGAACAAAAAATCCCAATGAAAAAATCCAATTTTTTTATTTTATAATAACAAAAAATAAATATTCTTTTGGATAAATTTTATGGTGCATTCAGTCTAGGATACCTCAATCATGGTTTTATATATGCATTTTAAAACTAATTATCTAGTTAAATGCACGCACATTATAGACTATTTAATTAACATAATATTTGTTTTGCAAATTCCAAAAAAGCATTGAAACTAATTAAATTGTGTTTGACTTATAAACAATATTTCTAGTGATATCATCTTCTTATTCTTTTATAGTGACCATGAAATCTTCTGCATACATTTGCAGTCAGTATATATAGATACATCCCCTGGGGTCAATATGTAATTCTCACCTACAAATATCCTTTTTTTTTTTTTTTTTTTGAAATAATACTGCATTAATAACCAAACAATACAAGTACAATTTAGGCCTTCACTCCTAGTCATTACAAAAACAGTTAAGTACTAGAAAATCTTCAAGAAAACTTCCTATATTATCAATCTTCTGATTCAGCAAGTATTCTTCCGCATAATTCTTCAGCATTCAATCTCCTGTTCTGGAAAATTCTCCTATTTCTCTCCAACCATAACTGATACAAGGAACTCACAATGGCATGCATAGGCCCCTTGTTGGTTCTACTTGCAAGACATTTGAGCAACTTCTTAAGACCCCTCATGCTTCTTCCCCATTTCAACTTTCTTTTCTCCTATAACTTCACAGAAAATGAACACCGGAGAAATAGATGGGCAGCAGTTTCATTCTCCATTCCACATAGACAACACAGACTACTTTGATCCTTTAACATCCCCTTGGACTGAAGCCTATCAACCCTACAAATATCTTAATATTTCCTTATTTTAATTAAATTTTATTAATCACCAATTTCATTGTAATTAAGAGCATAAATCCAATTTTTTTTTTTTTATTTCGATTGTAAGAGCAAGGAAATGATGCAAATTTCTGGTGAAACCCTATCTTCAATAACGTTGATTGCAAAATAATTAGTGCACCGTTGGTGTTATTTTTCTTACAACTATTTTTGAAACATAAAATGTCGAGATTCTCATAATAAAAAGAAATGAATAATCTTTTGGATAAATCATATGGTGCATTCAGGGTTATATAATGCATTTTCAAAAAATAATTTTTCATGCACTGCACGAACATATATTAATTAACTATACATTTGCACGCACTATAGACTATTTAATTAATATTACTCTCAAATATATACTCTAGAAATAAATTTAAAAGACCGATTCAAATGAAAAAGGGTTTTTCAAAAGACTAAAAGGCTCAGTTGCATTTTCAAATAATAATTATAAAATACATGTATATAATACAACTAATAAAATAATTTTACGCCCGTCTAATTTTTGGATCTGTGCGATCGCCCACTCATCACCAAATTAGGGCCGGCCGTGTCCGTGCAGAAGCTAGGGCAACCTGTTTGTTTACACCATAAACATTGTCACATAACATATACTTTTAATTAAACACCAATGAAATGTTAACACAAATAATGAACATCACAAACAGCTGCACTAAAAAGAAAGTCAGATATCTTTACTCACAGCAATAAAACAATAATTTATAGATGAACATATAATGATTATCAACATCCAATTAGTAATTACATCAGAATTTAACTAACACCATAAACATTGTCGCACGCACGAAGATTTTAAATAACATATACTTTAAATTAAACACCAATCATGAACATCACAAACAGCTGCACTGAATAAGTACCTCAACTTCCTTCTAACAGAATCCTCATGGGACTCAATCTCCATCAGATTGTCCCTTCTGCTGGAACTCTCTGCTGCATCTTCATTGTCCTTCTATGAACATAAAAAATAAAATGGCACCATATAAATCAATCTCTAAAATGTAAATATTGATCATGAAAAAATTACAACCATTTTTCAGATGAAAAATTAATCAACTCAGAATCAAAAAAAAAAAAAAGAACCCTCCTCCTCTAGATCATCACAATTAAGTAGATCACTGTCATATATCTACCTTCTTTTCATCCTCCTTCACCTATCCAATTTCAAAAAACCATATAACAAGACATATCCCATGATACATTTAATATTACTCAGTATATACATTCCACCCTCACATGTTACACAGAATCCACAAAAAAAAATACAAGATTTTAAGGGCTAATACCTTTTGGCACAAAAAAAATCTAACCATTATAAAACATTTATCCACAGAGGCTGTGTGTGTTTATCATGAAAAACCATTCGAAAAAAATTAATTCAAGGCACGTTATACGTACCTTCGGCAGCAGTTCTTCATCCTTCGGCTGATCCAGAAGGGCGTCTAGCAGGACAGAGTATGAATTATCCTCAATAAAAAATCACTGGTTTTCGTACACCTAAACACAATTTTAAAAAAATTGAATCTTTTTTTGAATGTGAAATTCAGAATGATTTCATTGATACGAGAGTGTACAATATATAATACAAGAGACCTAAGCTACTACTCTAAAATAGGAATGGATATATTCTACAACAATACAAGAATATCTTGTGATTAAATCAAAATATTCTATTATCCCCCTCAAGCGAAGTGTCGGATTCGAAGAGACGCAAAGTTTGGAACGAAACAACTCGAAAAGTGGACGACAAAGGCCTTCGGTGAAGACATCAGTCACTTGAAGAGCAGAAGGGACATGACTCACACGAACCTTTTTAGAGGAAACAAGCTCACGAACAAAGTGATAGTCAATGTCAATATGCTTGGCCCGCTTATGAGCAATCGGATTGAGCCAAGAAAATCGCGCTACTGTTGTCACAAAGCAGAAGCGGAGTGGAGGACCGAGGAACCCGAAGTTCACAGAGAAGTTGACACAGCCAAGCAATGTCAGCAGCAGTGTTCGCCATAGCACGGTATTCAGATTCACAGCTGGAACGAGAGACAGTAGGTTGCTTCTTAGCACTCCAAGAAACCAGATTGCCACCAAGGAAAATAGCATAGCCATAGGTGGAGCGGCGAGTTTCAAGACATCGAGCCCAATCAGCATCGGAGTAGCCAAGAACAGGAAGACCAACAGGCGAAGGACGAAACATCAGTCCATAGTGAAGCGTCCCACAAACATAGCGCAAAATGCGAGTAACCGCCTGAAAATGATCCTCAGTGGGAGACTGCAGAAACTGAGAATTAACCGCATAAGACAGATCAGGGCGAGTAATCGTCAAGTACTGCAGCGCACCAACAAGAAAACGATAGAGCTTGAGATTTGAAAAAGCAGGACCAGAAGAGCTGATAAGCTGCGAACCCGGAATAAACGGAGTAGAGACAGAAGCAGCATCGGTCATACCAGCTCGCTGAAGAACCTCCATAGCATACTTAGCCTGACCGAAGAACAGCCCAGCCGGACAGCGAGCAACCTCAATTCCCAAAAAGTAATGAAGGGAACCAAGATCCTTAACAGCAAACTCAGCGTCAACACGAGCAACAAACTTGCGGATAAGAGCAGGATCATTGCCGGTAAGGATAATGTTGTCAACATACACCAACAGGTAGAGCACAGTCAATCAACGAGAGAACACAAATAAGGAAGTGTCCGTTAAGCAGCACTTGAACCCTAAGAGCACAAGGAAGGAGCTAAACCGCTGAAACCAAACCCGAGGAGCCTGCTTAAGACCATAAATGGCTTACTGAAGACGACAGACGGAATCCGAATGAACAGGATCAGAGTAACCAGCAGGTTGTTCCATGTAGATCGGCTTATCCAGAACGCCATTGAGAAACGCATTTTTAACATCCAGTTGATGAAGCGGCCACGAAAACGTCACAGCCAGAGCAAGGATGATGCGAACAGTAGAAGCTTTGACAACAGGACTAAAGGTGTGAGTGAAGTCAAAACCAGGAAGCTGAGCAAACCCTTGAGCCACAAGACGAGCTTTGTATCTATCAACAGAGTCATCAGGACGATGCTTGATCCTATAGACCCATTTGGAACCAACAACATTTGCATCAGCAGGACGCGGAACCAGATCCCAAGTGTGTTGTTGGCGAAGAGCTTGCATTTCCTCATCCATGGCAGAAGTCCAACGAGGATCCTTCATAACCGAGCGAAAACCCCACGGCTCAGTCTCAGCAAGCAAGGCAGCAAGAAGTCCAGTCATCTCATAATCTCTAAACCTACGACTAGTTGTAAGACTACTAGTTTGCAACTGAGTAGTCATGCGTTGCGGAGGAGAGGGCGACAGATCCGCAGAAATCGCAGAAGGAGGAGAAACTAGTGGAGACGAGGGCGGTGAAGTAGAGACCGGTGAGGAACTGGCCGATAAGACGGGAGACGAAACTGGAGTCTCAGCAGGTGATTGTGCCGAAGCCATGTCGTCCAACGGTGCTGGAGGCGAGACTGTGTCTGAAACAGAATCAACCAAATCCACAAAAACCGAAGCATCCAAAATGTTAGAAGCAACATCAGCACGAGTAGGAGAATCTGTAGCAGATGGAAAAGAGGTCTCATCAAACCGAGCATGGAGAGTGAGGTAGACCTTCTTGGATGAGGGGTCAAGACAACGAAAACCCTTATGCTGAGCATTGTACCCAATTAAGATGCAAGGAACACTTCTTGGCGCGAGTTTGTGAGGTCCAAAAGGTCAGGTATAAGGATAAACTCTACACCCAAAAGGGTGAAAGTTAGAGTAATCAGGATGACGACAATAGACCAGAAAATGTTGTGAGACATTGCGAAGCACTGGTGTTGGAAGACGATTGATAGTATAGACTGCAGTAGTAAAAGCAACATCCCAGTAAGATGATGGTAGCTGAGAGTGCATGAGCATCGAAAGTCCCATCTCCGTAATGTGCCTATGTTTCCGTTCGGCTCTACCATTTTGTTCAGGAGTAGCAGGAAAAGAAATTTGATGAAAAATCCCTTTGTCTGAAAAGTGAGCCCGCAGACGCGAATTTGTGAATTCAGTGCCTCCATCGCTTTGAAAGATTTTTATAGAGCAGGAAAACTGATTCTCAACCAAATTCTGAAACCGCACAAATGTCTCAAAAAAGTCTGACTTCCGCTTCAACGGATAGAACCAAGTAAAGCGAGAGAAATCATCAACAAAGATAGCATAGTATGAAAAACCACTTTCTGATAAAACAGGAGCAGGACCCCACAAATCACAGTGTACCAAAGCAAGTAAAGACTCAGCCCGTCTGAGATTATCCATAAATGAAAGCCGTTTACCCTTAACTCGTTCACATGAAGAACATAAAGAGGGTTTAGGCGAAAAAGAAACAACCTTAACTAGGTTCAACTTATTTAATAAGGAAATAACAGCTAGGGAAGTATGGCCCAGCCTGGCATGCCATATGTCGAAAGACGCCCTATGTTTATTCGCTTAAATATAAGCAACAAGAGCAGTACAACCCTGCTCCAACACATACAGACCATTCTCACAGCGATCTCGGCCCACGATTTCCTTTGTGACCTTTGTCTGAATAACAAACATATTTTCATCAAAAGAGATCACAGATTTCAAGTCCCCGGTCAGTTTACTAATGGAGAGAAGGTTTTTCGTAATATCCGGAACTACCAGCACATCAGATACATAAAGATTACGAGAAAACCGACGATGACCAATATGAGTAATATTAACAGGTCTACCATTAGCAAGGGCAACATAATGATTACCGTTATAAGGAGCAATGCTGTCCAGACCAGAAGATGTGGTTGCCATGTGATTGGTTGCACCAGAGTCTAGATACCATTCTGAAGAGTTGTCGAGAGACACATTGGAGTGAAACGCATCAGCAAGATTGGACTCTGGCTGGAGATTCGTGCATGTTTTGGCGGTGTGACCGAATTCTTCACAGAGCTGACATTTAGGGTTCCACTTCTTGCGACCACGACGATTGCGACCACCCAAGGACTGACCACCACCAGAGGACCAACCACCACCAAACCTGCCATCAGAGGAGCCATCGCCAGAACGGCGGCGCGTGGCAGCCGACGCGCCAGACGGCGGCGCGTGCTGCCCACGCGCCTGGCTAGGGTTACCAAACCCGTGCTGAGTCGACACAACGAACGCAACTGGGAGCGTTTCCGGTGCCGGTGAAGAACCATAGCCACCAGTGGACATCAATATTTCATGACTGCGAGCCCTAGCGACAATCTCGGCATAGAGCAGGAGAGGAGACGATGCAAACTGGACCGTGACAAACGTGTCGAATCCGGTGCCGAGACCCCGGAGAAAATGCAGTACTTTGTCCTTGTTTGCCACCTGAGTTCCAATGGCAGCAAGCCCATCAGTGATAAGCTTGAAACGGTGATGATATTCCATGACAGTAGAGGAGCCACGGCGGGCCGAGTGGAGCTCGTCGTGAAGTTGGATCTCACGAGCATCGTAGACGTTATCATAGGCGGCAAGCAGCGCATCCCACATGGCGGCGGCAGTCAAGCAGCCAATGATCTCCATGACGAAATCATCGGTGAGGAAGGACCGAAGAAGCACCTGGACAAGCTTATCTTGTGCGGTCCAGGATTCCGGCGTGAGACCGGAGGCCGACGATGAGATTGGATCGGCGGGAGCCTTCAGGGCAGCCTGAGGAGAGTCCGGCGAGGAGCTTGACATAGCCGGAGTAGCGACGGGAGGCTTGGCAAGAGATCCATTAAGGTAGCCAAACAATTTGGTCGATTCAAAGAGTGTTTGCACCTGCGAACGCCAAGCCATGAAGTTGCCAGATCCAAACTTGATCGGCAACATATGGATCATGGTGGCGTAGGAAAGAGACTTCCCTGAATCCATGAAGTTGGCCGGAAAACGAAAAGAAACAGCGGGTGCGAGCAACAGAAGAGCGAGACACCTAGAGTGGAGGTCTAGGGTTTTGGATCGGAACACCTAGGACACGGCCGAAACACCTAGGATTTGGATTGGAGACACCTAAAACACGGCGGAGGTGATAGGATTTGATCGGAAGAACACCAAGCACGGTCGGCGGCTAGGGTTTAAGGTGACACCTAGAGCTTGACGACTAGGGTTTGCAAGTTAGGGTTTAGGAGCACCTAACAAGAATTTTGGCAAAAATTTTGGAGATCGATAACCAAAACTGATACCATGTGAATGTGAAATTCAGAATGATTTCATTGATACGAGAGTGTACAATATATAATACAAGAGTCCTAAGTTAGGCCACTCTAAAATAGGAATGAATATATTCTACAACAATACAAGAATATCTTGTAATTAAATCAAGATATTCTATTACTTTTGATGAGCACAAACCTTCATTCTACAAAAAAAAAAAAAAAAAAACCAAAAAAAAAAAAAAACAGAAACCTCAAGCAATTGATTAGCAGCGGCCCTTATAGCTTTCAGATCGGTGAATCCATAGGTCTTCGTCATCGAATCGATTGCGGCGTCCATCCTACCATTTCCCTTTCCCTTCTGCAAAATCATGAACAAAAAACACCCGATTTTATGCTTTGTTTTGAATTGAAATAGCAAATGGAATGAAAGATTTACTTACGGGCGCCATCTTTGTTTTCCTGAGCGGTTGAGTCACACAATCAGAGAATTCACTGGTACAAGGGAGATAAATCACTTTTCAACACATATAAACAACGAAATCAGAGTGAAACAAGGGAGATAAATCACTTTTCAACACATATAAACAACAAAATCAGGTAGTTCATGAACCTACTGCACTTGCCAAATTTAGATGATTTGTTGAGACTTGAAACTAACTAAGTATAACTCAACATTATAATGAACCTTAAAAGTTAATGCCAAATTAATCTTATAAAATTAATCTTAATAATCATATTAAGTTAATGTGGTTAAGTTAATCTTATAAAATTCAAGTGAACTTTAAATAATTTAAATATAAAATGTGACAATAGAATCAGAATTGGAGGACTGATTTATTAATTATGTATGTATTTTGTATATTGCACTTATGTGCCTAGGGTTTAGCTAGCTTCAGTATTTAGCTTTAGGCCCTTGTATGTAACTATATATAGGCATGCTTCTGCCTTATTCTAATCAAGCAATCAGATACAGTTTACATGGTATCAGTCGCCTGACGATCCTCTTTCCTTAAACCCTAGGGTTCTTAAACTCTCTCTCCCTCTCTTCTCTTTTTGGCCGCCTCCTCTCCCCTTCTCCCACACGCACGCAAATAATTTTTTTTCTGCCCTCCCCTCTCAGTTCAAAAATTTTCTGCCCTCTTTTTTGTTGTTCACACGACGATGGCTGCTACCAGGGATGATTCTCTTACGATCAACACTATGGTGCATCTTCTCAATACCAAGTTGGAAGCTTCAACATACCTGCGGTGGAAGAAGCAGGTAGAGTATGTGTTCATGCCTCAAGGGTTGTTTGGCCATCTGGATGGCTCTACTCCTCGCCCTCCCGTTCCCGTGCCGCCAACGGCCGCCTCTTCCTCCTCCTCACCATCGGACTCTGCTGTTCTTCAGAAGGAGCAGGCCGCCTACGACACTGCCCTTGCTGCCTACAAATCCTGGATCGTGGATGATCAGAGACTTTGTAGTGTGCTCCTCTCTTCATGCACTGCTGATGCGTTGAATGAGATCACTGGGTGTACCACCGCTAAGGAGATGTGGGACACTTTCGCCAGCACCTATCAACACAGCACCTCGATTAGTGTTTTCAGCCTCCGACAGCAGGCGAATCTCCTTCGCAAGACTGGTACGATTCATGATCTTCATCTGTCTCTGATTAGAATTTTTGATCAATTGAGTATTATGGGCCAACCTGCGGATAACCGCGACAAGCTTATGTGGTTTCTCACTGCCCTTGGACAAGCTTATTCAAATTTTAGTGCACCTATTGCTGTTCTTGATCCCTTTCCTCCGTATATAACTGTTGTGGATCAAGCCAAGGGCTATCAGGCTTTTTTGGCGAATTTGGAGAAAACGAATGTGCATGTACAGGCTCCGGTGGGACCGGTAGCCTTTGCTGCAACCGCCCAGGAGACTGCCCAGGCCGCCCAGCAGCCAGACGGTGGCGCGTGGGGCCCACGCGCGGCTGGCGGCGGCCGTTTCGGCGGTCGCCGTGGTGGTCGTCGTCCCTGGGCAGCTCCTGGAGGTCCTGGTATGTCCAGATCTGGTGTTTTGGGTGCTCAGATTCAGTGTTACACATGTGGAGGCTTCGGGCACATCTCTAAGTTTTGTGGCAACTCTACGCAAAGTTATGTGGCTCCATCACCACAGCCTTATGGCCAGCAGCAGTACCAGCCTTATGCTCCTCAGCCGGCACAGCCTCCATCTGCTCCTCAGGCTCTTGTTGCTCAGACTTATGCCGCTCCTGTTGCTCCTGCGGCAGTGGCTCCTCAGCCACCTGTGTATGCACCGCAGTACGTTCCCTACCAGGCTCCTCAGACTCAGCCCGCTACTGCTCCTACAGCTTTAGACTGGTATCTCGATTCAGGGGCTACCAATCATATGAGTGCCACCCCTTCGAACTTGACTGCTCTGGCTCCATATAATTGTAATATCTCTGTTTCTTTTGGTAATGGTGCTTCTCTTCCTATTACTGCTGTTGGTGTTGCTAGAGTTAGCCCTTCTATGCATATATCTGATGTCTTGGTTGTGCCTGCTATTACTAAAAACCTGTTGTCAATTAGTAAGCTTACCAAGGAGCTATGTGCTGTTATTTCTTTCGTTGACAAGTCTTTTACTATTCAGCACAAGCTCAGCAGGGCAATCCTGGGGCAGGGACACAGTGAGAATGGGCTGTACGTGTTGGACCGTGGTGTGACAGCACTTATTTCAGTGGTGAAGAAGAACAATAACAGAGCATCTTTTGAAATTTGGCATGCTCGTTTAGGATATGTGTCCTCTGCTACTCTTTCTTTGTTGAACAAACATGGACTTTTGTCTTTTACTTCTGTACTTCCAAAACCTGGTATTTGTGAACCGTGTGCTATGGCTAAAGGCCACAAACTGTCTTTTGTTGAGAACCCCAGACGGGCTAAGAATGTTTTGGATTTGATTCATTGTGATTTGTGGGGGCCTTCTCCGGTTGTTTCGGGAAATGGTTTCTCTTATTATGCTTTGTTTGTGGATGATTATTCGCGTTTTTCGTGGTTCTACCCTCTTCGTCGCAAATCAGATTTCGTCGATGTATACTTCCAGTTTGAAGCATTCGTGGAGAACCAATTCTCATCTCGAATCAAAGTTTTTCAGAGTGATGGAGGGACTGAATTCATCAACAACAGGTTGCAGTCTCACTTTGGAACTCGTGGCATTCATCATCAAGTTTCATGCCCATATACACCTGAGCAGAATGGTAGAGCAGAACGCAAGCAGAGACACATCACGGAGATGGGCCTCTCCATGTTGTTTCATTCACACCTACCGCTATCTCACTGGGATGATGCATTTAGTGCTGCTGTCTTCACTATCAACCGGTTGCCAACACCAGTGATTGATAACAAGTCTCCTTTTGAAGTACTTTTTGGACGTTCGCCAGACTACTCAAACTTTCATCCTTTTGATTGCCGTGTGTTTCCCTATGTTCGGCCTACATCCGAACATAAATTAGCCCCTCGCAGTCTGCCATATATCTTTTTGGGTTACAGTGCACACTACAAAGGATTTAAGTGCTTGGATCCTGCCTCTGGTCGTATTTATATGTCTCGTCACGCTCGCTTTGATGAGGATCACTTTCCATTCTCGAGAGCATCCACAGAGGCTCATTTCTCCTCTTTGGATGTCTCTTCCTTTGTTGACCCCACTGATCCTGATGTAGAGACATCTTCTGTCGAGACCCTTCCACCACAGCAGCCTTGTACGGCGTGTCATGAGCCTTCTTCAACTACATCAGCAGCAATCGCCGATGAACCTGAACCAACCACTCCAGAGCCTTCTCCAGTATTCTCGAGTTCCTCCGATTCTCCTGGTGCCTCAGTCTCGTCTAGAAGTGTTACTTTGACTCCTCCTGCTTCCACAGCTCTACAGGTTCCAGCAGCCCCACCTGCTCCTAGAGCTCACTCGATGGTCACTCGTCATTAGGATGGAACAAGAGTAGCTCGCAGTCTTGGACCTGATTTTGTGGCCACGGGTTTAGTTGCTGAGTTACTGGTACAGAAGGAACCGAGAAACTTCAAGGCTGCAGTCAAGGACTCCCGATGGGTTACTGCTATGAATGAGGAGATTGATGCACTACAGCGGCAACAGACATGGCAGTTGGTGCCTTGCCCTCCACATGTTAATGTAGTTGGTTCCAAGTGGGTCTATCGATTGAAGTACAAACAGGATGGCTCTATTGAGAGGTACAAAGCACGTCTGGTAGCTCAAGGATTCTCACAGGTTCCGGGGTTTGATTTTGATCATACCTTCAGTCCAGTTATCAAGGCTGCCACTGTCCGCACAGTGATTGCTATTGCTACTATGAGGAAATGGCCGCTTCATCAGCTCGATGTAAAGAATGCTTTTCTGAATGGTGTTCTTGACGGTCCAGTTTACATGGCTCAACCGGCTGGATATCAGGATCCTGCACGTCCTAATCATGTATGTCTTTTGAGGAAAGCCATCTATGGTCTTAAGCAAACTCATAGGGCATGGTTTGATCGCTTCAGTGCCTTTGTTAAGGGTCTTGGCTTTGTTGGCAGTCTATCGGATCCATCTCTGTTCGTGCCGCGGACGAACATTGCGGCAGTGCGTGGGTGTCACGGCCGGAGATCCACCACCCATCGATACAATTGTTTGATGTTCTAAAATTTTTTATCACAATTTCTTTTATCACTTTTGTTTTTTGTTTTTGGAAAACCACTTTTGTTTTTTTTATCACATTGGATGTTTGAATAAGTTGATTTGTTTCAAAGAAATCCTTAATTCATAGCCAAATTATTTTTGGATTTCCGGGAAGCAACGACGGGTCAATGGGTCATAAGGTATATATCCATCAACCCGATTCTCTCTAATAGGTCACATTTAAGTACGAGGGTATATGACTTATAGATTATCGTTTTAACAACTCAATTTACTACTTAACCAATTACGAAAATGAACTTAATAATAAATGAAATTCAAAGAGAAATTTAAAAAATTTCCCTTTCAAATTTGCTACCATTTTTCAAAATAATAAACAGTGAATCACAAAATTGAAAGAATATGAATGGTTATCAAAGAGTATTTTTGGTGCATTTCAATATATAAAATAAGTATTTATCAAGTATCAAATAAAAATGGAAAATTTAATTGAGTAAAATAAACTATATTATAATAAGGTAATTAACAAAACTCAGTAAACTATGCACGAATTTCACATATGAATCATGTGTTGAAGCGTGAGAACAATATGCGCTGAAGCGCGTGTATATGACGTACACATTTAACATATAAAAATGAACTAATATATTTAAATTAAAGATTGAACTTTACCATTTTCTTTGCATTCAAATGATAGCGGTGTAATTTAATTCTAGTTTATGATGTTTATTGTAGGCATATTATTTAGAATTTTCTTTTATTACATCTTTTCATGAATATGCGTAAAAATGTGATTTTTTCCATCTAATTTATATACATAATTGGAAACAACCATGCATGCATTATTTAGTGAAAAATAGCATTTGCAATATTATCTAAACATATTATTTAATTGAATAATGTATTTGAATCGCGTGCTATTTTCTTTAAGCGCGTGCATATAACATGCATATAGATAAATTCAGACGAACTTGAATTAAGTCCGAAAATTTGACATTCACCTGAATTTTTGAGATTTTTAGACAGTGCAGTTCACCACTAATCTGGTCATATAATTTGATCAATGGTCTCAACTCATCCTGAAAACGCAACCCAATAAATTAAAACCATGCAATAACTTTTTAGAAGCTACATTGATAATCATATTCGGTGTAAGCAAAAGTTAAAGCATCAGAAAACTTGTAGAGGATAATAGTTTGCAGATCACCACTAATCTGAGCATATAATTTGGTCAATGGTTTCAACTCATCCTGTAAACGCAACCCAATAAATTATAATCATGCAATAACTTTTTAGAACCTACATTGATAATCATATTCGGTGTAAGATCTTACAGTTTAAGTCAAATTACGGATTATAAATCTATCAGACATGATATGTCGAGCAAACATCGATCTGATCTGATTTTCTCGCTGGAGCGAATCAAATCACTTTCAAACACAGTCCCAATGTTCTGAGCCACATTCGCACTCCGCCACGTTTCGGCTCAAGGATTTCAGCCACCCATTTTCCCCCCCCACACTCTGTCGCACTCCCTTGTAGGGACAGTTGCCGTTCTCCGGACATCCCTTCCCTTTCATTATTCCCTTTCGGGAATTAATTATCCGGCCAGATTGTTCTGACATTTTGGGAAATACATGAGTATGTTGATTGTGTGTTGGTGATGGAAGTGATTGAGAGTGTGTACTCTCAACAAAATTGCACGCGCTTAATTATTTGAATATAAATTTTTTTAAAAGAATTTGATTATATTCTAAATGTACTCTCAAATAATCCCTATTCCATTTCCATGTAAGGTGAAATTTTTTTGAGGTGCATTTAAATTATTACCTATATTAATGAAGCTTGCTATTGTTGTAAGAATTGCACGCGATGAATGAAGCTAGTATTAATCACGTGCATTTTAGCATATTTATGCCGGAGAAATTAATTTTTTTTTTTTTCATGTAACAATTCATATCACTTTTTTTTGCATGTAATCATTTTCATGAATACGTAAAAATATGATTTTTCCATCTAATTAATAGTCAATTAGTGAAAATTGGGAACAGCCATGCATGCATTATTTAGTGAAAAAATAGCATTTGCAATATTATCTAAGCATATTATATAATTGAATAATGTATTTTAATTCGGACTACAGTTTAAGTCATATTACAGACTATAAATCTATTACACATGATATGTCGAACAAACATCGATCTGATCAGATTTTCTCGCTAGAGCAAATCAACTCACTGTCAAACACAGTCCCAATGTTCCGAGCCACATCCGCGCTCCGCCACGTTTCGGCTCACGGATTTCAACCGCCCATTTTCCCCACACCCTCTGTCACACTCCCTTGTAGAGACAGTTGCCGTTCTCCGGACCTCCCTTCCCTTTCATTATTCCCTTTTGGGAATTAATTATCCGACCAGGTTGTTCTGACATTTTTGAGAAATATATGAGTGTGTGAATGTGTGTTGGTGATGGAAGTGAGTGAGAGTGTGTACTCTCAATAAAATTGCACGCGATTAATTATTTGAATATGAAATTTTTTTAAAATTTTTTTATGATAATCTAAATGTACTCTCAAATAATCCAAATTCTATTTCCATCTAAGGTGCAATTTTATTGAGGTGCATTTAAATTATTACCTAGATTAATGAAGCACGGTGTTATTGTAAGAATCGCACGCGATGAACGAAGCGCGTATTATTCACGTGCATATTAGCTTATTTATCCCGGAGAAATTAAACTTTTTTTGCATGTATCAATTCATATCACATTAGAGAACATGTTAATAACATGTAATTAATTGCAAATAAATCATTAATAAATAAACATCCATTTGTATAAACCAAAATCAAAATTAAAATCAAATTACCGGTTATTTAACAATATTGAATACAACTATATGTCAAGCCATTCAATTTCATCAAAATAACATTCAATTTCAATTCATTGATAAGTTCATTTTGTTTTCAATTATTTTGTGATCATACCAAGTTACAACTAGTAGCTAAGTCAAGCAAACTCGCGAACAGCAGTTCAAACTCAAATCTATTCAATAAGTAAACTTGAAATTAAATAAGAGAGTAAATTAATCATAATATCAAATACCCTTAATAGATATATTAAAACATACATGGTATAGGAACGTCATGTCACTAGTGGAATTGTGTAGGTGATAAGGCGGTTTGTTCGGCTTCAAGAAGGCGTTTTTTGGAAGTGTCTTTTTTTGATGAGCCGTAAATTGAAGTTTTTATGCAACAGTTAAAAGAAACGCCGTAAAATGATTTCAATATCGTAACTGTGTTTGCTCGGGTCAGAAACTGCTTGAGAACTGATTTACTCATGTCAAAAATTGCTTGAGAACTCGTAAGTGTGATCCGCTCCTGTAAAAAAAGGCTCTCTGATCCAAATAAAATGTCACTCAACAAACCTTATAGAGAAAAGTTTTATGAAAACTATGTTGAAAATACTCCACATAAATTATAAATGGCCTATTCATTATAGTTATTCATATCAACACGCTCGAGCTAATACAATCTAGATGGTTCTAGTTAAGTTCACTAAATCAAAATCATTTACTAGAAGGCTAGAAGCACATGTCATATGCCTTGAAAACTTAGCCTTAATTCGTTACACTTATTCATAATCCGGGTGTTTAACAATATCAAAGCAAGTACAATATCCATACGGTAGAAAGCATGATAGTAAACAATCTAAATACTAGATGTTCCATCTTAAAATTAATTAATCAACAAAGACCTATTAGCTGCATTAGTTAAGCATTTTAGCTTGATCCTAAAAACAAAATCTTGAGAAAATTGGACGACAAAGTAACATGCTAAAGATCCTTGAGAATTGAAAATAGAAAGGATAGATGTTTATCGCTCCTAGTGCTTCTGTGCATGGTCCTCCCACCAAAGCAACAATTATGGCGTTAGATCCAGCTACACAAGAACCAAGTAAATATGTTGCCACACTCGACTCTTTTTCCAGGTTCGACTAGGAACCAATCTGTGGTCAACTCATCTAATAGCTTAAACCAACAATAAATTAAGTCCATCATTAATGCCAGTAGAAAAATAAAATGACAAACATTTAGATGTGAGTAGATATAAACACGCACATCCAATTATGCAGCATCAATCCATCCTTGAACAACCAAATACCAAAACAAGAAAATCATGTCTCAGTGATCTTGCCATTCCATTTTGATAGATAAAAAAGTACTCTTTACCATAAATAGACACATCCAATTTAAGCAGTACATAACACAACTGAGCACATAAATAGAGATAACCCAAACCCACCTCGATTAGTTGCTCGACATGTGTTTCCAGTAAAACCGATCATCAATGCCTTTGATGGTCAAAGCCTCCAAAAAACCGACAAGCACATCCCTCGTGTGCTATTGTCGATCCAAATTTTCTGTAAAACCACATCGCACACAAATTACATGCTGGCCTGACCTGACAACCGGATCATGGGCTTGCTCAAGCGGGCCAATATCTGGGGGGAAAGCACAAAAAATGTTCTTGCTCGCGGTGAATTTACAGGTTCCGGGTCGGGACCAACACAACTCAGTTTTCTACTTCACGACGAAGGAATACGAGGGGCTCCAACCCAATTCATTGTTGTACCGGTTCGTCCACGGCTACGACGCGTACCGGAATGCCCAATTCAAGATTGTGAAGGGGCCGTGGATCGTGAAAGCGGCGGTTGAGATTATGCGACATGCCTTTTGGGGAAAGTGCTGAAGTGCAATTAATTTAAGAATTGGTAAAGTAACTGTTTAGAATGAGAAAGGATGATTGAGAGAAATTGAGATGAGCAAGAGGTATTGGGATCGAGTTAGAATAGATTGAGTTAATCAACGCGCTTCATCGCGTGTTATTCAAACCATTGCACGCGCTTTATTAAATGAATATGGACTCTTATAAAAATAATTTGATAATCATCTAAATTGACTCTCCAAAAATCCCTATTCTATTCCCATCTAAGGTAAAAAGGAGGTGAAATTTTACTAAGGTACATTTACATTATTACGTATACTTTAAATTTAATTCATATTGCACTATATTAATGAAGAATGGTGTGTAAGAATAGCTCGCGCTGAAGTGCGTTGATTAATCGCTTGTATTTAAGCATATTTATAAGAAAATATATCATCTTTTTTGTGTGTAACAACTTATCAAATACACGATGTAAAAATACTAAAACATTTATACCTAGGAACTTTATGTCTTTTTACACCTTCCATAGGAATTATTTCAATTTCTCTTAAAAAATTATTTTATAAAATTTAATTATGTTTGCATTTTTGTTTAAATTTTAGGTAAAACAATTTGAAAGTCGTCAAACATAAATGAACTGATCTGAACTGAAAATATAATTATACAAGATATTGTCAGATTCTTGATTATGTATACTTTCTTAATATAAAATAATCATATATATAAATAATTTACATATATTTAAAATTATTGATGGCAAAACGTAACGTAAAAAACTGTTGAAAAATCTGTATTATGATAAGAAAGTCGGAGGGAGTTGGAGGTTATAACTTGAATGGGCTGTAGCAATATTAGTGTTTTTATGACATTAGTTTTCTTTTTCTTTTTTTTATAGAAAAGAAAGTATTGTTTATCTCAAAGTACGTTTGACAAAAGAAATTCCGATGTAAATTTCCATTCTATTATATCGAGATTACTATGCTTAACAATATCGAGTTACCAAATACACATTTGTGTTATAGTTTATCGGTACCAAATAAGGTCATTTAAGTGATCTTCTAACAAAAAATTTTAATGTTGTAATGTCTTTGAATTTGCTATAAAAAAATTTCATCACAAATATAATGTTCTAATGTTGTTTATGGCGAATTACAATTATGTTGCTTTTGTTCATTCGGTATGTTTTTTTTAAGAAACGTTATAATAGAGTCGTATCGGGATGACTTTTATGACACGGCATGGATTTTTACGACACGATGTGGCATAGCCATGTCATTATACTAAGTCAAGACACATCGTTGACCACATCCTCATATCTTTTAAAAAAATAAAATTTGCGTTTCCGCGTGTCAGATATGGGTATCTTGACATGACACATATTTCATGTCCGAATAACATAGATTCTTTGAGATGCCTTGTCCTCAAATAACAATACAATGAGTCCAAAAAGTAATCCAACATGTTTTAAAATGGGAGACACGGTGAGTATGTGCTTCTATTTTGAGCGTCGTGAGTGCAAACATGGATATGTAGCCAGTAGTATAGATCTTCTTTCTGATGGTGAAAAAATGATAATAACAACACAATTAGCAGTCTCATAGTTCTGAACCTACTTAACTATTACTGTATTTGGCCTAAACCCACAAAACAATTTAGCTATTGTCGATGTAATGATTTATTTCTTCAATTCAGTTTTGTTCAATTAAGTTCAATTCAATATACTTCAATGGCTTGTTTTTTAATAAGAATTTTGAATATACATATATGTTATATAAAAGAATCAAATTTATTTTTCAGTTCAGTTCAAGTATTTTTCAGTTCAGTTCAGTTCAATTCAGTTCAGTTCAGTTCAGTATTTTTCAGTTAAGTTCAGATTAGTTCAGTTCAGTTCAGGCATATTAAACAAGCTCTAAGTTGAACGAAAATTGTCACTTACTATATGAAAAAGAACTCTACATTCTCATCGACATTGCCTCCCATACATTACTTCCCATGTATGGTAATCTACATTGCTTGCTTTTAAATGTCGTACGACATCTTATCGCGAGAAAATTTATGACATAGGTTTAACTATATGGAAGGTAAGTTATACACACCAAAATGCAAGGAATTAAATCATACTAAGAGATAAATTAATTATGCATGCTTATCCAGCTACTGTAAATGATTTCCTTATATGACCTACACATGTCTAAAAAAATAGGCATTAATCACTTCAAGGTCCCTTAAGAAACATCCCAGAGACTATACCAAATGTCTTGACCATGCCTATTTGAAACAACAACTATGATGGACACAATTTTATGGGCAGAAAATTCAATGACTATTGAAAATCTTTCTCGCACAGAGACTCACAAATATTTTCTCCGTCATAGTGAAAGATGTACACTTTCCTTATTTGGATGCACACTTTTATTTTATACTAATATTCATTCATTTTCCTCAACACCATTTCACCCAATTTTCTCTCAAACTCAATATCATCTATTCAGTTTACTATACTTAATTTAATTCAACTCTCACTTCCTCTCTCTGCAACTTGGACTTGGACACGGGTGTACTCTATAGTTAACCCCCAAACATGGGGTGGCTTAAATTGTTTCCTTTCTGAATTTGGTCGAGATTTTCATCAACAAAGCTCCAGTTGGAATGGTTCATGGCAGTTGGATTTTCTTACAGACCTCCAAACCATTGAGAAAGCATTTCACCTGCCATTGATTTGGTGAGTATTATCTGTTTGAGATGCTTAAACCTCAGAGATAACTTTAGGGATTTCCATCACAAGTATTTTTCCTTGTTGCTTCTATGTGAGTTGAGTGATGTGTTGAGATGGCTTGCTAGCAGAGATAAGGGGTTGAGCATTAGAGGGCTTTTTCTGCGTATATTTCCTTGGTGGTTCCTTCTGCACCATATTTGTGTTAATTTCAGGTCTAGAAGATTCAGGCCTTGCACTCTGATAAGTTGTTCTGGATTGATGCCTGAGTGATTGTGTCTTGTCAACTATGCTATTCTTACCACATTCCACCAACAACATGTCCTATTTTGAGCAATTAGAGTAATAAGAAATGTGACTTTCATACCAGCTGTCAGTTTTATACCCCAATCTAACACTATTAGGAAATGAGCCCCTCAAATCCATTTCAACACGAAGTCTAATGGCAGAAGGTAACTGATTCATAGTTGGTGTGTCAGAAAAAATGAGGGATCCAAAGGCTTCGCCTATATTTATGTAACCTGCATTTTTAAAAAAAGTTGGAGGATACTCAACTGTAAGCCAGACCAGTGCAAATCGAGGTTCCTCATTGATATCGAAGTGCCGAGTCCTTCGTGTTAGAACCACCAATGTTCTAGTTCCTTTTCATCCAAGAACATTGTTTATCTTCTTCATGGTCAAATTTGATGAAAATGTGGTTGTGATCAAGAGTTGTAATGTCGGCCTCGCCCAAAAATCCTATCTTCTTAAAGAGGTCACTACTAGAATATCAAGCCATCTAAGGCAGTTCATCCTTCATGTGTTAAGGCAGAAAACAAATGCCTTCCCTGGTAGTGACTTGAATGAGAAAAATTATCTAAGGCGGTTCCTCTTCCGCCTTAGATGTTTTTGGGTTTAAGGCGTTTGTTTCCGCCTTGGATGTAGGCTTATACGCCTTGCTAAACGCTTACGAACTCGCTAGAGTGAACGTCTGTATGATATGAATTGGCTCGTTGCGAAACCGTAACTAGCAAACGCTAGTCCCAAACAAATGGTTGATTGTTATGTTACGACAGCAGCTTACGGATCGCCAGATGAAATACTAACGACTTCGCTACATTGAAAAGCCTAGACAGTTTACGAGACTGGTTACGACTTCCAGCGTGCGGATCGCTAATATTGGTTACGATCTCGTAAGTGAACCTAGTTTGTCATATATTTATCTGCTGACGAGACTGGTTACGACAAATAGGGGCGAATCGCTCGGTCATAAGTAGCGAACTCGTTACAAGCCAAGTTAAACCAAACGAGCCAGGTTACGACAGCCACTAGCTACTCGCTGGTAACACCGTAGCGAGGTCGCAACCGAACAATTGTTTTTCATAAAAATTGTGAAAATGATATTATAAAAATATCATAAAAGTAGTTGGTTCGAGAGAGTTAACGATTTCGTAAGACAATCGCTTATGTGTGTAGTGACGATATCGCTACAAAACTCGCTAAAGTTAAACGACGTCGTTTTTGCTCTAGGTGAGCGAGAAAAAAATTTACGTTACGAGTAAGCTAGACATTCGCCTGGCATTGGCGTGTATGGTTACGAGCTCGACAGAGATTAGATTGGAGAGGCAGAGAAGAACGAGCGATTGGGTAGCGAGGGCGCAAAAACTAAGCTCAGAACCATTAAACGACGACGTGAGAAGATGTATGGGATGGGTAATGGAGATTTGATGTGAAGAAAGTTGAGGAGATTTGAGAAGATGTGCAAAAGTTTGGACTTTTGGAGATGAAACCCGTAAGAAGTGAGGGTAAGATGCCAAAAGTGTTGTGTTTTTCTGTTTTATAACGTATTTACTTTATTCTAGCTTACCTTGTTGCGAAATCGGCACTCTCTCGTTACTTCTGACGTGGATATTTACGAAGTCGTTACGTGCTCATGTGATTGCCTTTTATGCTCTACTTAATCCTTTTAGCAACATCGTAACTGAAAAGCTGACATAAAGTATGTTACTAGGATGTTGCGACATCGCTACAAATGAACCCACGAACCCTACTTAAGATTTTTTTTTTAATGCACTCATATATTTTTAAATCACGATTTAAACGAAATGATGGTATAAGACACTAATCATTCTATTTTAAGAATAATTTTCATTTGTTCCGTCGTATGCTCATGTAGAACGGGATAGGGATTTGGTCACTTAATCTGCAATTACATAATTTGAAAGAGTTTTAAGAAACTTAGTCTTTAATTGTAAGACAATAAGAAACTCTACACATCATGTGTACGCTTGAAAACGCTATCCATCGCTTACCTTTAGAGACAACAGCATAGTAGAGCTTCACACATGAACTACATATATATATATATATGCGCAGTTCAAGTGCATTTCATTAGAGATACTTAGTTTATTACAACTCATTTATGTGATTACAAGCACGATTATTGAATTAAACAAAGTTTCATGCACACGTTCACTCACCAACTGTCATCACTAATCATACTACCGAGTATCGCTTAATAACATTGCATGCTGATGTACTAAGATGTACTTTGCTTGACATAATGTGATGTTCGATATTTTCCAAATTGAGTATTATACTGTTTGGATATAAAATGTACATATTTAAGAATATAATATTGCGTTTAAAAATTTAAACCGAATTATTGATGTTTTACATAGATTTATGTCATACTGCTTATGTACAAAGATGTACTCTACCTGAGTGAATATCATGATGGATATTTAACAAATAGAGTATTGTACTGCATCTATATAAAATATATATATGTTAGAATGTGAAAATTGCTAATAAAAAATTAAAAAGTTTTATTTTTTAGTTACAATCTAATTAGCTTGTGTAGTAGCGAATTCGCTAGTATACACGTTACCACAGTTAAACCCTAAACCCTAAACCCACAAACCCGCAAACCCACAAACCCACATAACCCAGAAAACCAGTTGGCGACGGGGTTGCGATAGCGCTAGTTAGTAGTTCAAATAAAAAAAGACTTTTTGGGTTACGACCTCGCTACTAATTAGAATGATTCTTCTGTAGCGAGTTCGCTACTTGAACGCTTGCCTGGCGAGGCTTTTTAAGACTCGCTACTAGATACTCAGGCTTGAGCGAGATATTAACGACTTCGCAACATAGAGATGCGTGTGAACTAGCGATCTCGCAACATATAAAAGCGTATTTGCTAGCGATATCGCAAGTACTTTTACTATAAATAAAAAAAAGGGGATCGGGCTAAAATTAATTAGCCCCAAATTGAAAAACCCTTCTCGGGTGACGAAACTGTAAGTTCTCCGACAAAATGCGGCCAAAGACCAGAGGAGCTGTGCGAGGACGGGGTGGTAGAGGCTCAGACAGTGGACGGGGAAGTGGTCAGGCGGTGGGAAGTAAACAGCGTCGGACTAAGGAGCCTGCGGTTCAGGCAGAGATTCCAGTCGCCCCGCCGCCGCTTCCAGTCGCCCCGCCGCCGCCGGAAGTTCCAGAAGTCCCTGCCGCCGCTGTTGCTGCCGGAAATGATGGTGGGGAAGGGCCCAACAGTTCCAGTGAGGAGGAGGACACTCCTGAGTTCTTCAACAACGCCGCAGAAGCTAGGTATGAGCGTTGTTCCTCTCGGAAACTTGTCAATAATAATGTGTTTGATAGTACTGTGGTGCCTTCGCTGCAACTAGATTACGTGCTAGACCATTTTAGGGCACAACATCTAGATACATTGCTTATGTTGCCTGAGCCTGTTTACCATGAGGAGGTTGTCCAATTTTATGCAAACCTAGGTTTAGAGGAAGGGGTGGAGGAAATAACTACATTGGTGCGGGGTGTTAAGATTACGGTCGATAAGTTTAGCATCAACGAAGTTCTGAAATGTCCGTATCTGTCTCGTACCAACCTGAGGCCTACCAAAAAGGATGGTCCGTACGAGGTACATTACGAGCAGAGGTTTCCTTCTGTTAGCCCGAAGCAACCGTTGAATGCCGGTGAGATGGGTCAGAAGTGGTTTAAAAGGACTTCTGATAGGCCGGGTACAACTAGGTTTTACCCAATCCACAGGCTTACCGAGGAGCAGAGATTAGTTTTTGAGCTAATCTGCTGTAATGTGGTCCCGTCCCTAGGGCATGCATGTGAGCCCACAGTTTGCAGTCTCATGGTGTTCTACTATATCATGGGGAAGCTTCCAATCAACCCCGGCTTCACAATTCTGACCCAAATGATGAAGATGGCCAGACACAAGAACGCCACGCTTCCGTATGGCAATTTGATTGTAGCTCTGATCAGGAAAGCGGGTATTTTTCCAAGAGACCGTCCCATGCCGCTCGGCAAATACGACAAGGAGTGGCTCAAGCACAAGAGGTTAGAGTTTAAGGCCGATGGGAAGTACGCGAGAAAGAAAGAAGCTGAAGAGGCAGCCAGAAGGGCAAGGGGTAGGATGGGAGTATCAGGTATGATTCTAGCTTGTTATTAGCTGTAGTTGGTTCTAGTTGTTTAATTTGTTAATGTTTGGTTCTTATCAACCTTGATTTGTTTGTGTAGATGCTGTTTTTGATGCCCGTGGTAGGCTTGTGGTGTCTATGGGCCAGTTATTGAATGAGATTGAAATGGCCGAGAAAAGGGCATGTGCTAACAACGAACGGCTCGGCGAACTGACATCCAGCGGGGTAGTGGAGTGCGATCTGAGCGATGAGGAGGAGGTACCTGATTTCCGCACCACATTTCCCAAGCAAAAAGACACCGCGGGTCCTAGCGAAGATTTGGCTACAGCTAGCGGGAAGGAGCCATCCGATGGGAAGCTTGTTGCTGATCATGTAAGTGATGCAGATGCGGATAGTGATGATGGTGATGATGGTGATCATCATGACACCGACTCTGATGCAGAAGATGACCCGGCGAGGTATGAGATGATTAGGAAAGAGAGGCTGATCGGAGAACCCGACGATGATGTTGAACCGGGCCAAGGCAAAAAAGAGAACACCTGCATCGAGACTGAAGCTCAACCAGCTGGCCAGAACGAGCAAGACAAGCAACAAGAGGGAGAAGGAAGTTCAGGGGAGAAGGCCGAAGGCAGCGACAAGATGTGTGTTGATGACTTGCATGATATGTTAGTCGCAAGCCTCTGATTTCGTAGTTTAGTTTGGTTTAAACATTTACTTTTTTGAATATTAACTAGTTTTTGGGTTATGATCACTTGTGTACGCGTCACCAAAGATGCCGTTTTGGTTACATGAATGTGGTCAATAACTTCAACAATTTTTAAATGTATGTTGTTCAATTATTTTTAGAGTTGTTACTTCAGTTCAGCAAAATCAAGTACTTTTGGTATAGTGCGTGCTCCTAGCGACATCGCTTGGTACTCGCTCCTATTTACGTGTAACGTGCGAGATCGCTACGTGTCGTATTCAGTCAACAGAGCCAAGTTGGCGACTCACTAGCGAACTCGCTAACTGTGTAACTGAAAAGTAGCGATCTCGCAACAAGTCGTATTCAGTCAACAGAGCCAAGTTGGCGCCTCACTAGCGAACTCGCTACCGATGTAACTAGTGAGTCGCTAAGTAATTTATTGTAGCGATATCGCTAAGTAGCCTGTATGGTAGCGATATCGCTAGTGTGCACGTTATCACAGTTAAACCCTAACCATAAACCCACGAACCCACAAACGAATTCAATACTTTCAATTTAGTTTAGTTTGATTTGATGAAATAACATTCAAAAAAATTCAGTATAACCTTTCAAATTCCATAAGGAATTAACTTTTTTTTGGGGTTTGCATGAGGATATCTTGAAAAGGTAAAAATGCGTTTATTTTTTTACTAGGAACTCTACAATCTTTTTCATAAATAGAGCACCTGAACCCTATAAATTTCCTTCATTCCAACATTCCCTTCTCCCTTCTCCTATTGTTTGCCTTTTGCTTCCCATGGATTTGTCTATATTCGAAGCCCTCCCAAATGACATGATAAATCTAATCGTGATTCGTGTTTACTTCGACTCGGTTCTTCGTGCGTACGCGACCGCAACAGCGACAGAATGGCATAAACAGTGGCTCACCGACGCTTCTGCACTAGGTCACACAGACTCGACCTATGTCTTGGCCCTATTTGCAATATGTTGCGGGGTGACATTCAGAGAGGCATGAATGTCATCACCACCCTGAAGAGAACCGATAAGAAAGGCCTCCGGGAAGCTCGAGTACGCGTCATCAGAGCCGGTTTGGGTAACGCTTGGGGTTGGGCGCACTACTACAGGTTCCTCAGAGATGGAGTAGTCACGCCCAGGCCCATCTGCTGCGTGGAACATGCTGCCCTCAATCACAGAGTGAGGTACGATCGCTGGGAGAGACTTGATCCAGCGGACATCTCATGTGATGCATGCACCTGCGATCAGGAATTGGTTCACGTCCTCGGTCCTCGTTTAGGCTAAATGTTCTAGTATTTTTGATTATGTTTTTTTACCATTTTTGCCCAAATTTGGTATGAGTGTAATAACATTTTGTTTGCCATTTTGGCACATTTCATTATTTAATAAGTTTTTTTTATGATACCTTGTCCTTTACATTTTATGTAAGTTTATTAATTTTTATTAATAAGCGATTTCGTCACTGTCACGTTTCATGATGATTTATTAGTAACAGAACACCGAGCGAAATCGCAACTAACAAGCGCCTGTGTACAACGTCCTAACGATATCGCAACATGTCGTATTCAGTCAACAGAGCCTGGCTAGAGATTCTGTAGCGAGATCGTAACAACAAACATTGAAAAAAAAACTCAACATTGCCGTGGCATGAAGCGAGTTCGCTACATGGTAAGAACCCATCAAAAAAGGGTTTTTGGGTTTGGGTCTATATTGGGCGTATAAGTGTTGGGCCTTAGCCTGTGTAAGTATTGGGCCTTAGCCTATGTAAGTACTGGGCTTTAGCCTTGGTGTTTCATGTTCAGTTTGCGCTGGTCGGCGACTTATCGAACCCTTGTGAAATGTAAGTGTATATAAACTGAAAAATCACCTTCTAATCAGCCGATGTGGGACACATGGTGGCGATCTTTGTTACGACTTCGCTAGCTGTGTAACTTATTGTAGCGAACTCGCTACGAGTCGTACTCATTAGACAGAACCTAGCTTGAGATTCCCTAGCGATTTCTTAACGACAAAGCTTGACACACCTGGCAAACAATTGTAGCGCTTGGAGAGTAGCGATATCGCTACAGTATACGGACCCATCACGAAAAACCTTTGAAATTCCATCAGTAATTATTTTGGTTGGGGATGCCAACTTGGTCAATGAAAAGGTGTGAATGCCATCAGTAAAAACCTTTGAAATTCCATCAGTAATTAATTTATTTTGGGGGTTTGCATGGGGTGTCCATGGAAAGGTGAGAATGCCTTTACATTTTCCTTCCATTAATACCATAATGACTGCTTTTTGTCTAGGAACTCTGACAGATTTTTGAATAATAGAGCACCTCAACCCTTTAAATATCAACCCCTTCTCCAATTAGAACCTCATTAGACCCTTCATTCCCACATTCCCTTCTGCCTTCTCATATTCCTTGTCTTCTGCTTCCAATGGATGTGTCTCTATTCAGCGCCCTACCAGATGACATGATAAATCTGGTATTGATTCGTGCTGAGTTCGACTGGGTTCTTCGTTGCTACGTGAGCGGAAGAGCGACCGAGTGGGCTCGACAGTGGCTCACCGAAGCTTCTGCAGTAGGTCACACACCGTCGACCTATGTGTTGGCTGTTTTTGCAATCTGCGAAGGTGACATTCAAAGAGGCATGAATGTCATCACAACCATGAAGAGAACCGACAAACAGGGCCTCCGTCTAGCTAGGCAACGCGTCAGAAGAGGTCTGAGATACGCTTGGGGTTGGACACACTACCGCAGGTACTTCTCAGAAGCAGCAGTTAGGCCTAGGCCGATCTGCTGCATTCCGCATGCTGGCCTCAATGACTTTGTGAGGTACGATCCCTGGCTGCCCCTTGATCCGGCTGACATCACCTGTGATGCATGCACTTGCGATCAGGAACTGCTTCATGTACTCGGTGTACGAATCATCTTCTAGTATTAGTTGTTTGTTCTTTACTATGTATTTTTGCATCACCAGTTTGTTTCGATTGTAATGAAGTTGTGTTTTCCATTTTGGCACATTTATAATTAATTTTTTCTTGTTTTGATATATTGTCCCTTACATTTTATTTATTCATCCTAAGAGCCCATATCGTATCAGCAAAATCATTCACTTTTTGTATAGTGCGTTGACATAGGGATATCGTCACTGTCACGTTTCATGATGATTTATTATGAACAGAACACCAAGCGATATCGCAACTAACTAGCACCTGTTTACGAGGTCCTTACGATATCGCTAAAACGTCGCTAACACCTTTGGATAGCCTGCGAACTCGTAACATTTCAATCACCCTCACATGCACTGTACATTGAACAATGACAAATTTGACGTGCACAAAAGCGATACCGTAACATCAAACGCAATATACTACCGTCCCAGTTACGACATCTCCCACATCCTCGCCTGCTAAAATTAGGGTTTAGCAAAGCTTACGAGATCGCAACGCACAAACCTACAACTAACGAGCTAACCTACGAAATCGCTACGGACACGTTTATATTACTACAAAGGTTACGAGATCGCAACAACCAATTCAATTTAAGGCGGGTACATTTTTTCCGCCTTGGTCAAGCATTTTTTAACGTCAAAACCCATTTCCGCCTTTAACTGCCTCTTTCCGTCTTAAATGTAATTTTTTTTTGCTAGCTTGAAGAGGTAGCGAACTCGCTACATACCATCAAGGCGTAAAAAAACGCGCCAGGCTTAAACGTCTTAAATATGTGTCTTGCATCTACCCCTTTGTAGTAGTGGGTGTTTGATAAAGCTCACCGGGCGACTACCTTGAAACTTTCCGACCAGATGTTTGTTGAATGACTATTAGAAACCCTGACAGGGATAACAAGACTGTCAGTAAACTGAGAGGTGTACACAAACAGGGCGCAAGACCCAAATAGGTTAAGCACACAAGTCCATTGAGATTCCATCATACAATCAGTTGGCAATATGAGGAGTGACCCACCAAACTTATATATATATATTGAACTTTTAGCCACACCGTTTCCGATATGGGTTTAATCTCAACAATGTCTCAGAGATCTTAATTATCTATTCTGAATCGTCCAGTAGAACATCAATCTCCCCTTTGAATTCAATGACCAGTTTCAAAATCAAAGAGCGGTCTTTGAGAGTTGGAGACTTGATAGTGGAATGTTTGTTGATAGCATCACGGTAAGAGATATAAAGTAGATGTGATTAGGAGTGAGGGAATCGAGTTTCCGCAGTCCGAAGGTGCCAGCGTAGCCATTTTTTTAGTGGAGAGCTGTGGTGGCATGGAAAGAACCGTTAAAGAGACGTTATCAGTACAACCATTGAAGGTTGAGAATTGGGACGTATGTGTTTACGTGGTAGAGGGAAGGAAGAGCATTTTTAGAAGAGAGAAAAATGAGCACTATCATTATGTTACTATAACTGTATAAAGTTTAAATAACTGTATTTAAACAAAACACTACTACACAAAATTGTTACAAACTACGAATTTTAAATAACTGCTGTATAAAGTTTCATATGTCGGCCAATGACGAATCACATACGGGACTGGCTAGAGAATTTAAATTTGAAGTATATACTCCAGTTCCTCAGCCATGCAATGGAAAAAAGTTTGAATTTAAAATAACATGCACACACAAAACTTGCATAAATATAGTATATACGAAGAGATTCCATAATTATTTCACAAAGTTGGATTCTGATAAAAAGCTACAAAACAACGTTTGTTTGGTTTCTGATGATCATACAATATCCATCTGAAAAGTGACACTTTTAAATGTTATTCATTTGTTAGAATATTAATAATAATTCTCTTTTTATTATACATCCAAGGTATTATTTTATTTCAAAATAATATTAGATGATTATTACTTTTATTACTGTTTGGTTTCTCAAACTTTTTTGGTTTATCTTTTCTGTTGTTCAGCCTATGTATGCCTTATATATCTTGTGCATCATTCTATAAGAAGTGTGCTCTTGATTATTTTGTGCATCATTTCATTGATCAGCCATTGATGGCTTGATTCAGTCTTCTCGCAAGAACTTAAATTTTGTACTCCTATATGTATAGATGGCTTGATTGTCGCCATGAATTTCCGCAACTGATTTACGTGTATTTGACAATATTGCATAGTCGTTGCCTATGCCTTCTATGAGTCTACATGCATTTAATTGCAATCATGTTTTAAAAGAGCTTGGTGCTGCTGTAATGCCTTCCACTTATTTGGCGTATCATTTTAGTTACTCAAATTTGTGTTCTTCATTTCTTGTCAAGAAACATTAACAGTTACTTTTGTTCTTAATTATCTAACTTACTATATTAATCCCCTTAGCAAGTGCCAGTGAAATCGATATCATCCATTGGATCTAATCCAACGGCTGTGATTTTTTACAGAATATCCCATCCCACAAATTGTAATTCCTTTTTTTTATTTTCACATATTCTATTTTTAGCATGAATCCTTTTTAGTTATTTTCTCGGACAACAGGCACATCCACGATCAAACTCTCTGTTAGCATTCAAACCGCTTCCGCCTCGGCGGTTTTCTTACGCCGCTACCACCCACGAATCCATCCCCTCAAGTTTCGGTTTCTTTCAGGTTTTTTTTTTCGTTTTTCCGTTCTCGATCACCCTTCTTCAACAACTGGCCACGATCTTCTTCTTCGTCTGCCCATATAATCCGCCCAATTACCAATCCCTTCACCCGCCTATGATTCAATCTTCAAGTTTTCGATTCGGCCATTCTACTTCCCGTTCGGTTGATTCTGTTCATCATCTCGCTCTCTTCCCCCAACTCTCAAATCTTACTTTTGATTTTGATTTCGTATTTTTCAGTATCTTCTTTGTGGTGGTTTACTTAGTCTATTCGTTTTTGAATTTTGATTTTGAATTCATAGGATGAATCACAGTCGTTGATCAGATCTAATTGCTAATATTGATTGTGTGTTGCAGTTTGTCCTGTAGCGGTGGTCCTGTGGAGGCGGTTCTGTACCCACTAGGAGTTCCATTTCGCCCTCGATTCTTTCCAGTCAGAGGCAATCAAGTGTCTGAGGAATGGCGAATCTGACATGGTAAAAATCTGATTTTTCCTTTGCTTTCTATGTTTTTAAGTTGCATTGTGAAATTTGGTGGTGTATTTTGATATATGGTGTGAACTCATACATCGGCTGGTAAGACCGTGGTGGCATTGTATGCCATTGCCATGGCTCTTAAGAATAATGTCATTTACACCTCGCCAATTAAGGCACTTTGTAATCAGAAGTATAGAGAGTTCGAGGAGGAGTTCTCGCATGTTGGTTTGATGATTGGAGATCATTGATCCTAATGCTTCTTTCTTGGTAAGTTAGTTTAGTTACTTTAACTTTGTGTGTGGGGAGTGTGTTTATTTACTTTATAATGATGGTTGAGTATTGGTGGCTTTTAGGTGATGATAACTGAGGTTTGGAGAAGTATGCAGTATAAGGGGCCAGGGGTTACTAGGGAGGTAGCATGGGTCATATTTGATGAGGTGCATTATATGCGTGATAGAGAACAAGGTGTTTTATGGGAAGAGAGTATTGTTTTGGCTCCAAAGGACTCCCGTTTTGTGTTCCTCTCTGCAACTGTCCCTTATGCCAAGGAATTTGCCGATTGGGTTGCGAAGGTACTTGTTGCTTTGTCTGGTCTGCTTACTTCATTATTCTTTTGTTTTTATAGACATTTGTGAAGAATGCCAAGCCCTTCCATTGCTACCTCTAAAGTGAAATTCTGGTTAATCTTCAACAGGGCTCTTAACAAAATACCCTAGAATTTTCGAGGTTTCGTTCTAATTTAGTTTTGATTTTTCTCAGTATATCAGAAAGAGAAGATGCTTGCGTTCGCGAAGAAACTCGGGTGGCAGATCCCAACAGAAGTGCAGAGGTTCTGCGGCGAGGCTGGGGTGAAGAGACAGGTTTTTAAGGTTTGGATGCATAACAACAATAACTCATCCTAAGGGGATCATCATCACCATCATATGCAACCGCAGCAGCAGATTCATCAGGACAACAACATGACTCATCAAGACAACAGGATTAATAATCATGAGTAGTATGACTTCGAGATTTTAGCATTTTTAGTGCAATGAGATTTGTATAGGGATCATCATCACCGTGTTATGAATTTGTTTATTTTATGTACTGCGGCTGTGATTTTCTTCTTGTATGATGATGGATGGATGTGTTTTTCTTTCTTGAATTGGATAACATTAACACTATTAATTTCTGATATTGCTTGGTAGGTGGAGTTTGGAATTGTTTTATGTGTTCTTTTCTTTTACTGACTTTTCTGCCTTACTTTTCATGGATTTCTTATTTTATTTCATAATTTTTTACAACTTTTTTTTTGAGTACGATTTCTTACAACTATGAACTAATAATAACTATAAAAGTTTGAGTGAATTATGGAATTTGCAACGTTAGAATTAGTGAAACTAGGGTTTAGTTAATTTTCTAAAGTGCTATATGATATTTTACTCAGTATAGTTTAAATTATCATTAAAATTACAATATTAGCCCTAAATGTTGCTAAATTGTTCAATAACCATGATAATGAAAATATTTTCATAGATATTAAATTGCGTATAACAACTTTAACTTTTCATTTGGGTGGACTAGAACTTAATATGAGGCTTATTTTTTTCTTTTAATAATTAGAAATATATGTATTTGTAGAATTTTGGTTGTGAATTAATTTTGTGAGTCCGTGATGGTCTAGCGAGTGTCTTGCAAGTATTTGCATGTTAGTAAATAGTAATTTTCAGAAATTATATTTTCCATTCAAAGAGACATAAATTTATAATATTTAATTAGCTATATGCACAATACAAAATGTAATTTTTTATAGAGTGAGCAAATTTCTCTTGTTCTTATCATGATGTTAGTACACATATACTTTTAGTTTAGTTAAGAATATTTTTGTTTTTGTGTTATACATTTGAGCTTTTTTTTTAGTTTTTATCGATCTCATGTAGTAGCAGTATTGTACTAAAGAAGTAATATATTAAACACCTGAATATATATGATTTTCCTATTATGGATCTCATTAAATCGTTTGAAATGAATTGAAATTATATCCTTACCGTGTCTTCACTTTCCAACAACAACAACAACAATAAGTGGATCTAAGTACAATTCAAAAATCCTAAATACATATTCCAATTAGTTCAATTCAATATAGTTTATGGACAAGCTAATGGAGAAATAATCAATGGAGTTACAGGTTTCGTACAAATGAGGAATGTCTAAGTGTGTCTTAGATGTATTTTCTAATGCATACTAATATCATACATTTAAGAATTTTACTTCTTTAAAAAGATGATTGTCGTGCGATGCACGGCGGACACTAAAACTAGTACATATATGTATTGCTTTATACAATCCAGTATTTTGCTATGTTCAATCCATATTTTTCGTATTTTAAGTATGCATATATGGAGTTCCAACTGACATGACTCAATTAAAACAAACATTTGATAGGATTCTTTAAAGAAAAACATAGCTTGATTTTGGCATCCCAAAAAGAAAGTTGTTGAAATACGATGAGTAAAAATAACAATTTAGTATTCCATTATAAAAGAGGCATACTATCCCCAGTTAGGGCTGGCAATTTGGAACACGACACGAAAATTCGACCTGAACCGAACACGAATTTAATGGGTTTGGGTTGACACAAAACACGGCATGGGTCTATATTGGGTTAGACACGAGTAACCCAAAAATAAATGGGTTGGGTTCAGGTCAAACCCCGTGGATTAAATGGGTAACCTATTTGACCCATATATTTAAGGTGTAATTGTGCAGATGATTGAAATTGCCTTCATAAATGCAAACAAAGCCTCCAATTCCAAAACCATTGAGATTATCCTACTAATTTATGATGAAATTGAGAGTTAATTTTGTAATTTTTGATTTAGTTTCCATATGATATTATCATTTGAGCTGCATAAATTTTAAAATTTAGTCTCATATTCAGTCCGGTTATTAATAAATGGGTTTCGTGGGTTGGGTTTGGGTAACCCGAATTTTTATTGGGTCGGGTTTGGGTCAAGATTGTGTGACCCGAAATATTATTGGATTGGGTTTGGGTTTAGTATTTCCAACCCGCCAACCCGCCGACACGTACCCGCCAACCTGATTGCCAGCCCTATCCCCAGCGCCATTGTTTCTTCATTATTTCTTCTTGTGCTCGATCGGAGAGATGAAGAACATGAATCCATGATCTGAGCCTCGCCGTTAAAGATGATTTAAGTTTTTCAAATAATAGTGTTTCTAAGCTCAAACAATCTTTAAACACTTGCTAATCTATTTTCTGGATTTTATAATGAATAAAAGGGAAGACCATTGTTAAAGTAAATAAAGGTTTCACAGAATAATACAATTTGAAGACCACAGTCGGAAATTGGGTGACATTGAAATGCCATTGGTCTTGTTGTTAGTTTATTTCATCACAATAGATATTTTCACAATTAAAATTTTTTCATCTGCCCATATGCATTGTTAAGTGTATTTTTTTTGTTAATTAGTGAATATAAGTCTTTAAAATAAAGAAAAAAACAAGTTGGTCTATTCTCCTAGTTTTATTTTTATTTTTGCTAATTTGAATAAAACTAAACTATTGAAAAATCAAACAACGTGACAATAATAGTTGAAAAGTATCAGATTTTTTTTTGCTTAAATGAACGTGCTAACTACTAGTGTTAGAGTTGGGCCTCAAATTACGAATATGAGTATGGATTTGGGCTTGAATGTTTAAGTCGCATATGGAATAGAATATTCTAGAAACCAATTCATGTCATCCACCATATCATGTATAAAAAGAGGGTAAAACCTTGCAATTACAGTACGAGCTATTAGAAAAAATATGAGACCAACATAGACATATGGGAATTTATGAAGGGTTGTTGCCCTCTATGTTGATTTTTGATTATTGTTGTATTCTTGTAAACCAACAACCCTTAGAAAGTTTGTTTATTTGCAACTTTTGAAGCGCTCTATATTCTTTTGTTTGAATCCATTCCAGAAAATTCTACCAGATTGACCAACTAATTGCATACGCTGTCTTTGAGAAATGGAATTCGATTATAAGGCAGTGATGAGTATGATTGAATTTCTCTAAGCTCTTGGATAAGAAAATTTTGATCGTATCTTGGCAGGGCAAATCTCCCGGATGGAATGTTTTTTCAACCGGAGATTTGCAGCCATGGCGCCTCAAAATCTCTATCCAAATCATAGATCTGAGGCTCAATTTCGTTGTTTACATCTTTTGATTGATTTTGATTTCTGTATTATGGTGCCTTAAGCGTGTATCTAGGTTGTTGGTATCGCAAGTCGTTGTCTTCGCCGAGAGGGTGGTCGCGGCCGGATCGGTTGGTTAAGTCGGTCGGCTAGGGGCGTTGTTTTTGGACTTTGGGAAATCATTAATCGGGTTAAAAGACTTGGGGTTGTCGTCTGTCTTGCCTGTTCTACATTTTTTGGAGCATGATTTAATTAGATCAATTTGGTTTTTTCAGACAATTACGACATCGTTTTTTGGTACATTGGAGATATAATACAATTTCATCGTCCAGAAGGAAAAAAATCACAAAAAGTCAATTGTGATAAAACATATTTATATTATAACTTATCAGGTGTCTTTGAAATAAAAATGTAAAAAAACATTTAATCAAAAGTAGTTCTCGTATATGATTGCTCCAGGATTAGTGTACCTTAAAAGAGGGCTCATTCCTACAAGTACTGGTCTTTCTATATATTTTTGGACGAAAAATAATTATTATTTATTCAAAATCAATTAATTTAATTTAGTGATTATTATTTAATGATAGATATGTAAATGGTTTTTCCTAAATAAAAACATTTATGTGGATATTAGTATTTCGCCAAAAGAAAATTAATATTACGTGGATTTATAATATAATTTTCATTATTTCCTTAGTCAATAGGGGTGAAATGACATATAAATCAAAATGACAATTTATGAATTCATAAGTAATAAAATATATTGTGATTTTCAAGTCCTTTTACTTTATTCATTAGAGAAATCGTTAATTTTTACTAACTAAATTTACCAAACACTCTTATATATACAATCCGATAATATGCTAATCTGATAATAGGCAATTCACAGCTAATTCCAAACTCTTTTAGCTAATCCCCTGAAAGATAATATGCTCTTTTGATTAGCTAATCCCATTAAATGACAGTCTGTTTTGTCTTCTTGGTACAATAACATTGGTACAATATTGCTACTGTGAATGTGAAATTCAGAATGATTGTATTGATCTGAGAGTGTACAATATATAATACAAGAGTCCTAAACTAGGTAATTCTAAACTAGGAATGGATATATTCTACAACAATATAAGAACATCTTTAAATTAAATTAAGATATTCTATTATCCCCCCTTAAGCGAAGCGTCGGATTCGAGGAGACGCAAAGCTTGGAACGAACCAACTCAAAAAGCGGACGAGATAGACCTTTGGTGAAGACATCAGCCACTTGAAGAGCAGACGGGACATGACTAACACGAAACTTTTTAGATGAAACAAGCTCACGAACAAAGTGATAGTCAATGTCAATATGTTTGGCTCTTTTATGAGCAATCGGATTTTGAGCCAAGAAGATCGCGCTACTGTTATCACAAAGCAGAAGCGAAGTGGAGGACCGAGGAACCCGAAGTTCACGGAGAAGCTGACACAGCCAAGCAAGTTCAGCAGCAGTGTTCGCCATAGCACGATATTCAGACTCACAGCTGGAACGAGATACAGTAGGCTGCTTCTTAGCACTCCAGGAAACAAGATTGCCACCAAGGAAAATAGCATAGCCATAGGTGGAACGGCGAGTCTCAAGACATCGAGCCCAATCAGCATCGGAGTAGCCAAGAACAGGAAGACTAACAGGCGAAGGACGAAACATCAGACCATAATGAAGTGTCCCACGAATATAGCGCAAAATGCGAGTAACCGCCTGAAAGTGATTATCAGTAGGAGACTGCAGAAACTGACTGACCGAGTTAACCGCATAAGACAAATCAGGACGGGTAATCGTCAAGTACTGCAGTGCACCAACGAGAGATCGATAGAGCTTGGGATTGGAAAACACAGGACTAGAAGAGCTGACAAGCTGCGAACCCGGAATAAACGGGGTAGAGATAGAAACAGCATCTGTCATTCCAGCTCGCTGAAGGACCTTCATAGCATACTTAGCCTGTCCCAAAAACAATCCGGCCGAAGAGCGAGCAACCTCAATACCCAGAAAGTAGTGAAGAGAACCAAGATCCTTTACAGCAAACTCAGCATCAAAACGAGCAACAAACTTGCGGATAAGAGCAGAATCATTGCCTGTAAGGATAATGTCGTCGACATAAACCAACAGATAGAGTACAGTCGATCCACGAGAGAACACAAACAAGGAAGTGTCCGTTAAGCAGCACTTGAACCCCAAAAGCACAAGAAAGGAGCTAAACCGCTGAAATCAAGCCCGAGGGGCTTGCTTGAGTCCATAAATGGCTTTCCGAAGACGACAGACAGAATCCGGATGAACAGGATCAGAGTAACCAGCTGGCTGTTCCATGTAGATCGGTTCATCCAGAACTCCATTTAGAAACGCATTTTTAACATCCAGCTGATGAAGCGGCCACGAAAACGTCACAGCCAGAGCAAGGATGATGCGAACAGTGGAAGCTTTGACAACAGGACTAAAAGTATGAGTGAAGTCAAAACCAGGAAGCTGAGTAAACCCTTGAGCCCTTGAGCCACCAGACGAGCCTTGTATCTATCAACAGAACCATCGGGACGATGCTTGATCCTATAAGCCCACTTGGAACCGACAACATTAGCATCAGCAGGACGCAGAACAAGATCCCAAGTGTGCTGTTGGCGAAGAGCATGCATTTCCTCATCCATGGCAGAAGTCCAGCGAGGGTCCTTCATAGCCGAGCGAAATCCACGCGGCTCAGTCTCAGCTAGCAAAGCAGCAAGAAGACCAGTCATCTCATAATCACCAAACCTACGATTTGCTGTAAAACTACCAGTTTGCAAACGAGTAGTCATGCGTCGCGGAGGAGCAGACGACGGATTCGGAGAAATCATTGGAGTAGGAGGCGAAGGAGAAACCGGTGGAGACAAGGGCGGTGAAGCAGAAACTGGTGAGGAACTGGCTGAGGAAGCAGGCGACGAAACTGGAGGTGCAGTAGGTGAAGGCGTGTCTACCAAGGGAGGTGGAGTAGAGACTGTACCCGAGACAGAATCATCCAAATCTACAAAAACCGAAACATCCAAGGTGTTATGAGCAACATCAGCAGCAGGAGTCAAATCTGTAGCAGATGGAAAAGAGGTCTCATCAAATCGAGCATGACGAGTGAGATAGACCTTCTTGGATGACGGATCAAGACAACGGAAACCCTTATATTGAGCACTGTATCCAATAAAGATGCAAGGTACACTTCTTGGAGCAAGTTTATGAGGGGCAAAAGGTCGGGTATAAGGATAAACTCTACATCCAAAAGGGTGGAAGTTAGAGTAATCAGGATGACGACCATAGACCAGAAAATGGGGTGAGACATTTTGAAGCACCGGTGTAGGAAGACGATTTATGGTGTAGACTGCAGTAGCAAACGCAACATCTCAGTATGAAGATGGTAGCTGAGAGTGCATGAGTATCGAAAGTCCCATCTCCGTAATGTGCCTGTATTTGCGTTCGGCTCTACCATTTTGTTCAGGTGTAGCAGGACAAGAAATCTGATGAAAAATTCCTTTGTCTGAAAAATGAGCCCGCAGACGCGAATTTGTGAATTCAGTGCCTCCATCACTTTGAAATATTTTTATAGAGCAGGAAAACTGATTCTCAACCAAATTCTGAAACCGCACAAATGTCTCAAAAAAATCTGACTTCCGCTTCAACGGATAAAACCAAGTAAAGCGAGAGAAATCATCAACAAAGATAGCATAGTATGAAAAACCACTTTCTAATAAAACTGGTGCAGGACCCCACAAATCACAGTGTACCAAAGCAAGTAAAGAGTCAGCCCGTTTGGGATTATCCATAAAAGAAAGATGTTTACCCTTAGCTCGTTCACATGAAGAGCATAGAGAGGGTTTAGGCAAAAAAAATACAACCTTAACCAGGTTCAACTTATTTAATAATGAAATAACAGCTAGGGAAGTATGGACCAGCCTGGCATGCCATATGTCGAAAGACGCCCTATATTTATTCGCTTGAACATAAGCAACAAAAGCAGCACCACCCTGCTCCAACACATACAGACCATTCTCACAGCGACCTCGGCCCACGATTTCCTTTGTGACCTTTGTCTGAATAACAAACATATTCTCATCAAAAGAGATCACAGATTTCAAATCCCTGGTCAGTTTACTAATGGAGAGAAGGTTTTTCGTAATGTCTGGAACTACCAGCACATCAGATACATAAAAATTACGAGAAAACCGACGATGACCAACATGAGTAATATTAACAGGTCTACCATTAGCAAGAGCAACAGAACGATTACCGTTATAGGGAGCACTGTCGTCCAGATCAGAAGATGTGGTTGCCATGTGATTGGTTGCACCAGAGTCTAGGTACCAGTCCGAAGAGTCGTCGAGAGACACATTGGACTGAAACGCATCAGCAAGATTGGACTCGGGCTGGGGATTCGTGCATGTTTTGGCAATGTGACCAAATTCTTCACAGAGCTGGCATTTGGGATTCCACTTCTTGCGACCACGACGGTTTCAGCCACCTGAAGACTGACCACCACCGGAGGATTGATCACCAGACCTGCCACCAGAAGAGTTGCCACCAGAACGGCCGCGCGTGGCAGTCGACGCGCCAAAGGGCGGCGCGTGCGAGCCACGCACCTGGTTAGGGTTTGAAAAAGTTCGCTGGGCTGAAACGACAAAAGCTACGGGGGACGATTCAGACGCCGGAGCTGCACCATAACCACCTGTTGACATCAAGATTTCATGACTGCGAACCCTAGCGACGATGTTGGCATAGAGCGGGAGAGGAGACAAGGCAAACTGGATGGTGACGAACGTGTCGAAACCGGCGCCGAGACCTCGAAGAAAGTGGAGAAATTTATCCCCGTTGGCCACCGGAGTTCCGATGGCAGCAAGACCATCGGTGATAAGCTTGAACCGGCGGTGATATTCCATGACGGTGGAGGAGCTGCGGCGGGTCGAGTGAAACTCGTCGTGAAGTTGGATTTCACGAGCATCGGAAACGCTGTCATACGCCGCTAGGAGAGCTTCCCACATGGCGGCGGCGGAGGAGCAGCCGATGGTCTCCATGATGGAGTCATCGGTGAGAGAGGCTCGGAGGAGAACCTGAACCAGCTTATCTTGGGCGATCCACAATTTCGGCGTGAGGCCCGAGTCCGACGACGCGACCAGATCGGTGGGGGACTTCAAGGCCGCGGCAGACACGTCGGTGGAGGAGCTTGACTCGGCCGGAGCAGCGACGGGCGGTTTGACGAGGGATCCATCAAGATAACCAAAAAGTCCCGTCGACTCGAAGAGCGTTTGAACCTGTGACCGCCAAGCCATGAAGTTGCCGGATCCAAGTTTGATCGGCAACATATGGATCATGGTGGCGTAGGAGAGGGTCTTACCGGATTCCATGAGTTGATCGGAGAAACGGGAAGAGCAACGGAAGAGTGACACCTAGAGCAAAGACTAGGGTTTGAGGAGTGCACCTAGAACGGCCGAGAATCCAAGGATTTGTTGTGGCGGCACCTGGACACGGCGGGAAGCTAGGGTTTTGATCGGAGAAGAAGCACCTAACTGTCGGCGGCGGCTAGGGTTTAGTAATGCACCTAGAGCTTTGACGGCTAGGGTTTAGTAGGTTAGGGTTTAGTGCACCTAACACTATTTTGGGTAATAATTTTGGAGATCGATAACCAAAACTGATACCATGTGAATGTGAAATTCAGAATGATTGTATTAATCTGAGAGTGTACAATATATAATACAAGAGTCCTAGGTAACTCTAAACTAGGAATGAATATATTTTACAACAATACAAGAATATCTTTAAATTAAATTAAGATATTCTATTAGCTACCTACCTAGGTCTACTCCTAAATTCAGTCATCTTAACAAAGAGTTAAATATTTTTGGACCTTGCAACGGTATCTTTTGTATTGTGGCTAAATATAATGGTGCATTTGGAGAAGCTATCTTCAACCCTGCAACTCGTGAATCCCACAAACTCCCCGACCGCCAATTAGGTAATAGGACATGTTCCTTCATCTCTAGTAAAAGATGTTCCTGAGAATATGCATGTGGAGAGAGCATGATGTAGTTGTGTTGGAAGACTGTCTTACAATGGCCGCGGTTGTACTACCAAAACATCCTAGTTTCATTGTCATATGGATGATGATCGAGTGGGTGAAAACATTTTCCATTTCCATGCTCTTCCTAGGAATAGGATATTCGCTGCGTCCAATAAATTGCAGCAGGAAGGATGATGTGCTGCTACTTTCAGGATCGGCTGAGAATGTATGTCTGCTTGGTGCCTGCAGGTAGTTGAATCTATGTATTTCAAGGAATGCTAGTTAAATCGAGTGTTTTATACTTGTTAGATCATTATCCTCACCAATATGGTTTCTGAGAAGGTATGATATCATTTGGTTCTGCAAATATATATGCTTGAGTCATTTCTTTTTGTCTGAAAACGTGTTTTTTCCTTAGCTTTATTATGTAATGCCATGGATTTTCTGTTCACTCTCGCTTCTTGCAATTACAAAAGGCATTAAGGTGGTCGCTCCAACAGAAGGCATTGAGGTAGTTTTACATCCTGCAAATTGAATCAAAATGGAGCTACTGCAAATGCTAGAGCCAGGAAATAAATTGTAGTAAATTGTAAAGTGCCTGGAAGTAAATTGTAGTACAATGAACAAATCAATCAATGAAAATGTCAATGAGATTTGAAGAAATGGAGGCTCAGATCTGTGATTTGGGCAAAGAAGAAGGTGAAACGCCATGGCTGCAAACCTCCGGTTGCGTGTGAAACTCGCCGTCCGGGAGGTTTGCCCGGCCAAGATACGGCCACTTTATCTTCTTGCCCAGGAGCTCAGACGAATCATACACAAATCCATCATCATCACCGCCTCAAAATCTATTCTTGCTTTTCTTTAAACTCTGCTGGAAATACGCAGGAGTAGTACTACGTAGCTTGTTGATCATAGCTAGGGCAAATGAAATGATTAGCAGGTATATTAATTCCCAGGAATTAACGCAAAGGGCTGTTGGTTTAATTTGATGAAATCTGCAGAAAATCACGGGCTCATCGGAGAGGAAAAGGGCAACAACCCTTTAAGAAAACTCCCCCATTTTCTCAGTTGAGCCTCATTTCTTTCATCTGAGCTCACTCTGAAGCTTTGAGACAGGGGTGCTGACTTTTGTAGGACTCATTTCTTACATTTTATGCCACGTGTTTGGCATGCATTTTTGTTGTCGGTGGTTGTATGACAAGATTACTTTACTCGAGGAGGGGAGAAGACCAGGGAGATGGTGTTCTGGTACCTTCCAACACAACAATATGTAGTTATATCTTGTTTGAGATTGCCTTACACAACATGTTGATATGGCCGAGTTGGTCTAAGGCGCCAGATTAAGGTTCTGGTCCGAAAGGGCGTGGGTTCAAATCCCACTGTCAACAATTATATAAATTTTTACCGTCAACAAATTAGCCCTGCATTCTTCTTTCAAGAAGTGTCAACAAATAATTTTCAAAATAGGTTTTTTTCAGTGAGAGAAACTGCATGAGTTTATATACTTGATGAAGAAATATAAGTTTTTTATATGATTTGTTTTAATTCACGCTCTTTTAATTTTGTTAGTATATCAAATCAATCTATTTACCAAAATTTAATTTGATGACATGTAGTCATGATTAAGTTTAATTTCATGTAGTCATGAATGAGTTAATTACAACCAAATCATCTAAAAAAGGAAGGGATAAACGTAGTTATTCTAAAATATATGAGCTGTCAGATTAGTGTGAATGCAAATTCTCTAGAAAGTCCAACTTCACCAAGTGAGGGGTGCTCACAGGATATCTAGATAAGTTAAAGTAATCTCTTTGTATTTGTTGATATTATAGTGAATAGTTTTCAGATTGGGCGAGGTCTCGCAGATGTAGGTGTGTTACACCGAACTGCGTTAAAAATTTAGGTGTTCTTTACTTTCATGTTTAAACTTACTTGCATGTTTAAACATACTTATGCTAGTAAGTAGTGTTAGAACTATAGAATTGTGATCGATAGAATTTCAATAAAGATTTCAATTCACGATGTAGAGATTATCCGTCTATAATTGGTGTGACTTGTCACTTGTGACATGCGTAATTTCTAATTGTGGCAGAGAACAACAACTCTTATTTCGTTCTCATTTTGCTCATTCTGAGTTTACTGTTCCTGGCCTTTACTATCTGTTTTTTGATCAAATAATTTCAAACGCACAATCCGGTACAAGAAAATACTTCGAATTTTCGCTCTGAGTTTTCAGAATTTCAAGAAGCGATATATATGAAGATGACGATGATGTTCGGGTTATCTCCTTCCAGCCTCCTCGTAAGATCTACAAAGGCCAGTCTTCCAATTATAAACCAAAGAAAGATGATGATGATGATGTTGATTGTTCTAAAAATTATTGTGCGAAGATGAAAAACCCGAAGTGAGTTTTTCCAAATTAAGGAGTACTCACATTCTTACTGTCGTGAGTGTAGGCATTCGATCGAGGTGTCGGCTGTGTAAAAATTTCAATTCATGAGTCAAAAGTTAACAATCTCAACAGTTGTAAAATAATAAATATTGTGATAATTTTATTTTCTTAATGTTTTTGATGTATTTTTTTATACGTATTTGGATAATATCCAATTTTTGAATGACGACACACACATTACGAAAGTTTTATGTTGTTATTTATGATTTCATGAGCATTCATTTTGGTACTGATCTCTTCACTTGCATACATATGAAAGAGTGTTTATATATATACAAGAAAAGTAAAAGAAACTAACTAATTAAATTGGGAAACGGGAGCACGTGTTCAAAGAAAGGAAGAAGATGTAACATGCAAAAATAGAGCAGAAGAGAAATAAATAAAAGGTGCTTTGCTGTTGATCAAAGATGGCAACAAACGAAAATGGCGAATTCCAGGCATGATATGATAATCAATCTCTTACTTGTAATATTATTCCTGGTTTTTTTTCTCAATCGATCTCACGCTGCTGAGAATGGTACTGTACATGTTTCTGTGTACTATGAATCCCTCTGTCCCTTCTCCGCAAACTTGATAGTGCATCAGTTGGTGAAGGTCTTCCAAACCGATCTCATCTCCGTAGTAAAACTCAGGTTCGTTCCCTGGGGAAACACCCAGATCTCTGCAAATAGCTCCTGGATTTGCCAGGTATTCCTCCATAACATGATGCCAATGAACTTATTATACTGTGATGTGTGAGTTTGTGATCCTAAAATATGGCTGCAGCATGGTCCAGATGAATGCATGTTGAACATGGTGGAAGCGTGTGCGATCCGTGCTTGGCCTGATGTGGTACGTTTAGATCCTGAATATCAACATATTATTTACTTTAGTCCATATACTGCCAGATTGGTGCATGTCCAATTTAATTGTGCGGATCTGATTTTTACTTCAAATATCCCTAATTTTACTAATTCAGATAATATTGTCTTTTTTGAACCTGCACAAGTAAATTGGATATGCACGCCAGACTAGTTAGGTGCATAGGTGCATGTCCAATTTACATGTGCAGATCTGATTTTGAGTTCAGATGTCCTTAATTTTACTAATGCAGGTCCGATCGTTTAAGATATGATGGATAATATTATCTTTTTTCAACCTGCACAGGTAAATTAAATCTGCACCTAGTAATGGCCTCTATATATAACTCAAAGTTTTTTGGTTGGTTATACGTACAGAATGTGCATTACACGTTTATATATTGCATAGAGAGGTTGAGGTTGAAAAACAAGCACAAGAAATGGAAAACTTGTTTCAGAAAACTGCACCTGAGTTCAGTTCCGATCAGGAGCTGCTTCAGCTCCGGCCTTGCTGTGAAGGTCGGCAAACTAATAATGGTCATATATTTATTCAAACTAATTTCAAAAAAATAATACATGCTCAAATCTGTACAGCTTGAGATGGGATATGCTGTTGAAACTGCTCGCTTGAATCCCCCTCTGACATCTGTTCCATGGGTGATTGTCAACGATCTACCCATTGAAAAAGTTCTCTTTCTCTCTTTTTTTCTCTTGTCATTTTTATTACTATCAATACTGATAATATCTTGTGTTTGTTTGCTGCATAGGATTACCAGAATTTTGTGGGCTATATCTGTAGAGCTTACGGAGGTGAAGTGATGCCGGAGGCTTGCAGATCACATTCATTTGAAGGCAGAGTCATCCAAAATGCTACGGCCTTAAATTGATCAAGGCTTCACCAAAAACTAACAAAAACTGCGTCCTGGTAGTTCTGGCCACCTCTTCCACAACAGCCTTTTAGTAGTGATGAATGAACATGTGCTGAAACCTTGTAACTTATACACATAGAGTCTATATATATATATATATATATTCTATTCATTAGCTATGAATCACATGAAAAACTTGATATTCCAGAATTTGAGATCATTAATTAAAACCAAATATGTTGGAACTATTTTGTTTGTTGCATGATATATAGAAAAATTGTTCTGTTATTGTGTATTCTTACTAAGATCAGGTGCACAAGAGAGAACTGAGAAGAAAGCCCATGATGTTAACCATTGTCTGGGCCTAAAGCATGATGTTTCAGCCCATGGAATTAAGACATCTAAATTTTGTCCCACATCAGTAGAGAACGGTGAAGTATACCATTGCTGCTTGATACACCAAAGTTTGTGTTCGTGAAAAGGAGAGATGGCTGGCATCTACCCCGACAGCGGAAAGTGTACATATCACCGGTGTATGTACATGTAAATCTCTCTACAATTTAATCTAAATTGGCTATTGAATTATTTATGTAAGATCAAGTAAAATTTTCACATGATAATTATCAACAGTAATTTACACAATTAAAATTTTTATTTTTGACTGAAAAATTTGGGCATTTTAAAAGTTACTAATCCAACAATTAATTAGACTTGTCAATTTTTATCCGTTATCTGCAGGTAAAACAGGATTTATTTTTTATTTATATGATGAATACGGGTAAAATATGGATACGGGTAAAACGGATATGTGCATAAATGAGTAATTTAAAAAGACTGGTTAAAACGGGTTGGGTCAATGGACTCATATGGGTAAAAGTGCACGGGTCTAACCCGCAGATTAAACAATTTTTATATATATTTTTTACCCGTTTCCAGCGTCACCATCTTCGGCCATGTTTGCTAGAGTTTATTTCTCGCTAAACTGAACTAGAAAAATAAAAAATTACTGAACTGAACTAAAATATTTTTAAAAATACTGAACCGAACTGAAAAAATACAAAAATATTAACTGAACTGAAATAATATAAATATACTGAACTGAACTGAAAAAATATAAATATGTTGGATTGAACTGAAAAATATAAATATACTGAACTGAAAAAAAAATTAAATATATTTTATCTGAACTGAATTGAAAAAAATTAGATATAGTAAAAATATTTATTATTAACAAATAAAATGAGCTAAAAAAAATATTGGGACTGAAAATACTGAACTGATGGAGTTTTTAAGTGAATATAGTATTATCACATGGTAAATATTAAATTATTAAAAGATGTGGTTGGCTCAACCGCTGGTTATACGTAGCGGCTCCCCCCCCCCCCCCCCCCCCCCCCCCCGACAGGGACGGGAATGACCTTCGGGTCTTTTACCTGTTACAACACATCCGGTTAAGGCTATCCGCTTCAGCGGATCTTATAACCTTTTTTTTTTTTTTTAACCTTACAGATTTAAACTGTTTTTTTGTTTTTTTACCTTACAAATTTAAACAGTTTAATTTTTATTCTTAAATTTAACTAGCTAGATTTTATTTTGTTTTTTTACCTTACATATTTTAATTGTTTTTTTGTTTTTATACCTTACAGATTTAAACTGTTTAACTTTTATTTTTTGTAAATTTAACTAGCTAGATTTTACTTTGATACAAGTTTCAAGTAAAACGGAGATCCACAGCAGAGCAGTCGATACTCAGGCCGATGTGGTGCTGGGAAAACTAGGAAAGGGAGGAGAAGTTCACGCCGAGGAGATGGAGGGGTATCAGCCGCAACGCCACACGCTTCCTTTCTCCATCAAGCGCCTCCGGCAGAGTCCCGTGCGCAGGCACCGCGCAGCTCTACGGAGGCGCGTGTTCTCACGCGGCGAAGCGCCGCGCGTGTTGGCACGCGTCACACGCACCGCCTTCGCCCAGGCGCCCGTGCGTGCGACCCACGCGCCGCCGCGCCGGAGTTTTCTTCGGTGGCCTATCTCTTCCCGACTGAAATGGGTTACTTCTTTTTTCATTTTTTCCTTATGTCCTATATTTTTGGTTTCTGATCTTAAATACAGGGTTTTTGTGATTTGTTTCTTTTCTTGATGATGGACCATATCACCTCTAAAGGAGAAATCTATATGGCAATCTCTAGTTATAGTTCTAGATGAATCTTTCTTAGTTTTCATGACTAGATTTAAATCCGGTATGTTTAATGGATTACTCTATTGTCAAAGTCTGCTATCTTCCGGAGGTCGAAGCCCTAAAACACAATCCGGACCTCCATTTTACCCTGGGACGACCGGAACGTGTTGAGAGGTAATTGGTCGCCGGACTCAATGGGTTTCAGGCTGTGGTTCAGGTAGAGGGTCTTTATTTTAATAGAACCGGATGTTTTGGCAATGTTAACTAAGATGGTGAATTCTTGGAGCCCTAGAATGTTGTACATTGGTGAAGTATCTATATTCAGGAGGAGGAAGAAAATCTGTTTGTTTTTAATATGCCACCCTGGTTTTAGTACTTGTAACTTAAGACAGAAGATTTAAAATAGCTATATGTTTAGAAACTTCTCTCATTTCACAAATCGCCTCCACTTGTGGAGATTCGCACTTGTTGCCTCCTTTTTGGAAATTATCTGTATTTATTTCTGTCATTTCACGGTATAGGGATGCCTAATAAAAGTTCTCTCCACTGATTTCTTGGTTGTTTAATTTTTTTTAAAAATATTACCAGAATTTTGTGGGTTATATCTGTAGAGCTTACGGAGGTGAAGTGATGCCCGAGCATCACATTCATTTGAAGGCGGAGTCATCCAAAATGCTACGACGCCCTTAAATTGATCAAGGCTTCACCATCAAAGCAAAGGAACATCGTAAGACCTGTTTATTTCATCATATCCAAATCAGACTCAAATTTGACACTTAAATGTTTGTTATAATTTTTAAGAATTTGTGTCCTAAACTAATTATATTGTTCCTCTAAAAAATATTCGAAAAAATTGAATAACTAATATAACTATCATTAAAATCGAATAACCAGGACGATGACGTCCCTCTAAAATATAATTATAAATATAATAATTATGACAATAATTTATTCATGATTTTCCCTCAAGATTCTCTTCCAAGAATTAGTGCGTCAAAATGTAACAATATTACAATAACAAGATATTAAAAATGAGCATGTAAACTGTATTTCCTTTCGTGATTAGTATTGCCTTTATAATAGATATTTATATTACATATAAGAGCCTAAAACTAATTATCACAAGATATCTAAACCCTAGGCACATAAGTGCAATATACAAAAGGCTGAAATAATAAATAAATCAGTCCTCCAATTCTTCTACTGTCATACCCCCTTCAAGCGAAGCGTCGGATTGATCGAGACGCGAAGTTTGGACCGAAAGAAGTCAAATTGTGCACGATTGAGCCCCTTAGTGAAGATGTCCGCAACCTATAACGAGGTGGGAACATGACCAACGTGAAGTTTGCCAGCACTTACAAGTTCCCTCACAAAGTGGTAGTCGATGTCTATGTGCTTAACTCTCTTGTGAGCAACAGGGTTCTCAGCAAGAAAGATAGCAATGTTATTGTCACAAAGGAGCATTGGAGATCCCTGAAGTGAAAAGCGAAGATCCGGAAGAATGTGTAACAACCAAAATACCTCCGATGTTGTATTCGCAAGAGCTCTGTACTCCGATTCAGAGCTCGAGTGAGAGACTGTAGGTTGCTTCTCTGCACTCCATGAGACCAAGTTCCCACCAAGAAAAACAGCATACCCTTAAGTAGAGCGACGTGTCTCCAAGCAGCGCGCCCAGTCTGCATCAAAATATGCCAGTACCACTGAAACACCATCAGCACCAAAGGTCAAACCACAGTGTTGCGTGCCACGAACATATCTGAATATTTGAGTAACTGCAGCAAAGTGATGATCCCGTGGATCCTGGAAATATTGGCTCACAGAGTTGACTGCAAAGGACAGGTCAGGACGAGTGATGGTAAGGTATCGAAGAGCACCAACAAGAGATCGATACAATTTCGGATTGTGAAACGGTCCACTAGTGCTGCTGTGAAACTGGGACAATGGGAGGAGCGGTGTGGAGACCGGTGTAGCATCCAACATTCCAGCCCTCCGAAGTATATCCCCAGCATACTTGGCTTGCCCCAAGAACAACCCTGTAGGAGTAGGTGTAACTTTCAAGCCAAAGAAATAGCTAAGTTGTCCAAAATCCTTGACAGAGAACTCCCGAGCACGAGCTATGAAGCTGTGAATAGCAACCTTGTCATTCCCGGGGAGAATGATATCATCAACGTAGATGAGAAGGTATAGAATGACTGAACCGCGAGTGAACACAAACAGGGAAGGATCCGACAAGCTGCCAACAAAGCCAAATCCTTTAACAAAGGCACTGAAGCGATCAAACCATGCCCTAAGAGCTTGTTTAACACCATAGATGGCTTTCCGCAGAAGACAGACATGATTAGGACGGGCAAGATCTTGATACCCAGCTGGCTGAGCCATGTAAATTGGCCTGTCAAGAACACCATTTAGAAAGGCATTCTTGACATCTAGCTGATGGAGTGGCAACCTCTTCATAGTGGCAATGGCAATCACCGTTCGGACAGTAGCAACCTTGATCACGGGGCTGAAGTTATGATCAAAATCAAAGCCTAGAACCTGTGAGAAGTCTTGAGCCACCAGACGTGCTTTATACCTCTAAATAGAGCAATCCTGTTTGTACTTTAGTCGATAGACCCACTTGGAACCCACCACATTAACATGTAGAGGACAAGGAATCAACTGCCACGTTTGTTGCCGCTGAAGTGCATCAATCTTCTCATCCATAGCAGTACTTTACTGCAGCTTTGAAGTTGCGAGGTTCCTTCTGTACCAACAACTCAGCAACCAAACCTGTAGCGACAAAGTCAGTTCGAAGACTGCGAGCGACTCTTGTCCCATCCTGATGACGAGTGACCGTTTGTTGAGCACGAGGAGCAGGTGGGGCTGTCGGAGCCTGTTGAGTTACGGAAACAGGAGGATTCATGGAACCACTCCCAGCTAGAGGTGTTCAAAAATACCTGACCCGGCCTACCCGCCCCGTTGACCCGGCGACCCGGCATAAAATAATCGGGTACTTTCTTATATTTTACGGACGGGTACCCGGCCCGTTAATTTCGTAAATTACCGGGTCCGGGTCCGAGTCACCTAAATGTCATTTTCCGGGTACCCGGAAACCCGGTATAATATGTATTTATTTAATTAATTATAATTTTAATTATAATTTTACCTTTTAATATTGACATTTTTAAAAACTAAATACCAATTCATCCTAACTAAACTCAACCTCTTAAGTTTTCAATCCACCTCTCCAACCATTTAGTCTTTTGCTTTGATATTGCTACTTTTTCTTCAACACAAGCATTGGAGTTCATCCACTAATTTGTCTCGAATGATAATTATTCAAAATTTTATTGATATTTTCGTACTAAATAATATTCAATTAGTTTTGGACTTTTATACTGATAAAGTATATTTATTATTAAATAATTAAATGTATTTTGTAGCACTTTTTATAAGTAGTAAAATAAAACAGGGTACCCGGTTACCCGGCCCGCATAATTGGGGTACCCGCTTGTACGGGTACCCGGTATTTCCGGGATGGGTCACGGGCCGCATTTTCAACTACCTCCATGTACGGGTACCCGGTTGTACGGGTACCCGGAAGTACGGGTACCCGGTGTTTGAACACCCCTACTCCCAGCAGAGGCGGAGCCAGGAATTCAATAGTGGGTTGCAAAATTAACAAATATTATGGGTATTAGTGCTATTTTCAAAAAAAGTGGGTGGCAAAATTATAATTTTTGAAAATTTATAAGGTAAAAAATATTTTTTGGGTGGCATTTGCCACCCAAGGTAGGCTGTACCTCCGCCTCTGACTCCCAGAAGAGGCTGAATCACCGGGCGAGTTGGATGAGCTCGAGGTTCTTGGAGATGGTACTGGAGTAGACGGATCAGGGTTATCAGTGATCACTACTGGTGCAGTCAAAGAGGATTCATGACTCACAGTACAAGGCTGCTGCGGTGGTATGATCTCAACAGAGGCAGTTTCTAAATCCGGATCAGTGGGGTCAACGAAGGAGGAAACACCTAGTGAAGAGAACTGAGCCTCTGCGGATGCTTTCGAGAACGGAAAGTGATTCTCATCAAAGTGAGCATGGCGATTCATATAGATGCGTCCGGAAGCAGGACCCAATCACTTTAATCCTTTGTAGTGCGCACTATAGTCCAAAAAGACGCAAGGGAGGTGCTAGTTTATGCTCAGCCGTGGGAGGAACATAGGGAAAAACTCTACACCCAAATGGATGAAAATTCGAGTAGTCCGGAGAACACCCAAAAAGTACTTCAAAGGGAGATTTGTTGTCAATAACCGGAGTTGGCAGCCGATTGATTGTGAAGAAAGCAGCACTGAACGCATCATCCCAGTGAAAAAACGGCAAGTGTAAATGAAATAGCATGGAGAGACCCATCTCCGTGATGTGTATGCGCTTACGTTTTGCCCGACCATTCTGCTCAGGTGTATAAGGACACGAGACTTGATGGTGGATGCCGCGAGTTTCAAAGTGAGACTGCAACCTGTTGTTGATGAATTCAGTCCCTCCATCACTCTGGAAAACCTTGATGCGAGATGAGAATTGGTTCTCTACGAATGCTTCAACTGGAAGTAACATCTACGAAGTCCGACTTACGGCGTAAAGGATATATAGACACATGAAAACCGCGAATAATCATCCACAAACAAAGCATAACAAGAAAAACCATTGCCAGAAATAACCGGAGATGACCCCCACAAATCACAATGAATCAAATCCAGAACGTGATTAGCACGTCTTGGGTTCTCAATAAAAGATAATTTATGGCCTTTAACCATGACACATGGCTCACAAATATCAGGTTTTGGAAGTACAGAAGTAAGGAATAAAAACCCCATTTTTGTTCAATAAGGAAACAATACTAGAGGACATAATTAATAAATCAGTTCTCTAATTCTTCCACCGTCACAGAGCATTTTATTTGTCAATTCTCTGAAACAACAACCATTCGTATCGTGCATCACATTATTTTTACATGCTTGAATCAAGCAACTCAACCACTATTGGGCTCCTGACCAAATGCTTTGCAGAACGCCATTGCAGGTACCCATCAAATGCACCACTAGGAGATCCAGGGAGGCGAGCAAACGTCACATTATATATAAGCTTTTGGTTCCGACGACGAACACTTAAACTCTGAGGAAAAACGCTCACTCCAACCCCACTAGGTGCAATAATCTCCAGATCATAAACTTCATTCGGACGATCAACCATATTAGTTAGGGTTCGACTTACGGTCTGAACTGATGACACTGACGATGTCATTCCCAATCGGATCGAAAACGACGGATAATTCAGCTGCGCCTCCGCTATTGTGACCGTAGTTTCACAATTCACACGGCGGTTAACTATTATCCTGACTTCCTCGCTCGTGTACCCCAAACCGCATAAATAAGGTATGTAATCACCCGCACGAAGGTCGTAGATGAGACCAGGATCATTCGCTCTGGTCGGATTTACGTGGCCAGAACCCATTGCAAAAGCCTTTGCAGGAATCGAGGTTTCTCCATCTTCGATGGGTTTATCCCCAAGGTTCGTCTGATAAGAAGTGGTCATTATCGCAGATTTGATAGCTGCAGGAGACCATGTAGGATGAGACTTTTTGAGAAGCGCAACAACTCCGGTTAGATGAGGACATGCCATTGATGTACCAGACAAGATTGTGAATGCAGATGGTGATGAGTTTGAAGCTGAAATGATTTGAAATCCAGGGCCAATTATATCTGGCTTCAAGATTCCTGGACTTTCCTGGCTAGGACCCCTTGAAGAAAAATTCGCAACTGCTGGAGCATGAACATCACCGTACACAGTCCCATCCAATCGCATACGAATTGTATCAGTTATTTTTCTATCAGTGGTACTTGCACCAACAGTCAGAACCCAAGGAACGGTGTTGGAAACCGTACCAGGCAAAGGGCCTTGGTTTCCAGCAGCAGCACTCACAAAAATGCCTCGTTTCATGGCACTAAATGAGATAACAGCAATGTGGTCTTGAAAATAAGGCATGGAAGATGGAAAACCCAATGACAAGGAAATGATATCCACACCGTCGCCTATCCCAGCATCAAATGCAGCTACAAGATCTGAAGCGTAACAGCTCCCTTGCGAGCAAACCCTATAGATAGCCAGGTGAGCCCGTGGAGCGATTCCAGAAGCCATCCCTCCAAAATGTTGTACACGTGGGACGAAGTTTCCTGCTGCTATGCCTGCAACATGAGTACCATGGCCATCTGCATCGATTGGTGTGCCGTGATGAAAAGATCGCGTGCCAATTATCTTGTTATTGCAAGGAAATGCATCTTCACATGTTCCCTTCCACTTACTAGGAGGTGGTGCCATTCCTTGGTCGCCAAAGGATACGTGATTATTGTTTATTCCTCCATCCACGATTCCGATGATTATACCTTCTCCATAGTTTGAGTCATTCCACAACCCCAGGCCTTCTTGTAAGCCAAGAAAGCTCGGGGAATGTGTGGTGTGGAGATGCGCGATCTGATCTAGCCTTGCTGAGATGAACTCCTTCCTTTGTTTTAAAAGTTCTAGTTCTTCAGGGGTCAGCCTCGCAGCGAAGCCGGGGAAGACATGATGATAATAGTGAACCACTCGGGATTTTTGATCAGCTTCCTCACTTGATAATATTGCTGATAATAAGGATGTGTACCAGCTCTCTCTCTTTTGCGTCTCATTGAGAATCTGAGCAGCTGGAACCTGTAGTTGGACGATATAAGTCTGCAACTGATCATGATTGGAGGTATCTGTTGATGCAACTCTGGCTTTTGATAAATGGAAAGTAATTATCAAAATGAGAGAAATCAAGGGAATGGTGGTTGCCATGATTGTTGATGATGTTATAGTATGCATCTAAACTGATATTTATAATCGATTGCATTCTTCGAATTCGTGGGCAATTATGAGACACGGATTTTTCAGATAGGGATCGATGATAAGTTTAGATGTGAATTATTTTCTTCTTCATCATGCATGCATGTCTCATAATCTTCTACTGTTTCTGATAAAGTTTTTGATAAGTTGGTAGGGTACCAGCATATCTAACTCAAATCAAATCTACCGGAAAAACGAAATCATGTATGTGTCCAAATCACTGGTGACTGGCCAGTGACACTAAATTGATGTCCGCGGCACATTTTTCAATTAACCAACGTAATTTCGAGACTTCGAGTTGGATCAATAATTAATCAAATGAAGTTTTTTGCTTCCTGTTACTAATCTGCATGAGTTTTCATGCATCTCAAGAGCCTATTTTGGATGTTTTGCTTTTCTGTTCATATTTTCCTAATTCTGGATATTAAAACGTCATTGTTATCTTTTTATGTTAAAACAACAATTTAATATTTATTTGGAACATTATAATATATCATGATATACTAACATGGTTCAAAGTTTTTTGAAAGGTCACAGGTTAGCATGGAGCCACTCAGAAACTTCAGACATACACCCAGATCTACTAGCACTGGCTCCAATCAAGCCAAGATTGATAAGACAGCTTCAACTAGTGAACTGGAGAGCTCCATCCACAAGGGTCAAGCTGAACACTGATGGTTTCTCCCTTGGAAACCCAGGCTTTGCAGAAGCAGGACTGGTGATCAGGAATCATGGTGGTCAAGTAGTGGTTGCAAAAAATGTGTACCTGCATACAAAGAACGGTCTAGAAGCTGGGGCACTAGCACTGATTGAGGGGGTGCAGACAGCTTACTATGAGGGAGTGGAAGAACTGGAAGTGGAGATAGACTCTCTGGTACGTACTACTCAAACTGATCAGAAGAGAATATAGAATCCCATGGAAGATAGAACCGTACATGAGAGCCCTTTGGAACTTATCTGGTGAGTTCTCTTACATTACATTCTCTCACATATATAGAGAGAGGCAAACTCAATTACAGACGCCCTAACTAAATTGGCAAGCAATGATAGAGCTAATCATAGCTTTAATCATAGCACATTGCCAAGAAATATATATTAAAAGATTAGTACTATTGGATACTAGGCATTTGCCATATATTAGAACCTAATTGATTTCCCTCTCGATCTGATTACTGCTTTATTTTTTTGTTGATTCAGGCAATAAGGCCGTCATCAAGCACCTGGATGGAGCAGACCAGTCATATACCAAGAGGGACACAAAGACAGAGATGAATACTCAACACAAAGGCAGAGATGAATACCCCTCAACACACTGCCCTTACATATGTAATACTAATTAAATAGGCTTTCAATATTATGATTCAAATCCCCATCTTGTGGTAAAATTGTGTTTCGACTAACGATCACTAACCTACTCCAAGCGTGAGTCCTTTCGACGGCTAAATTTGATTTTGCATAGCAATTCTATAAACTATTTTCTTAAGTTGATATGGATTTGTTTAAAATTCAAACATCAACATTGTTATTACTATTAAACTATTAGCCTATTATTTAAAAATTTAGTGGCCCTAATAAATCTCACCTCATTACATGTGGTTTAAATTTTTTTTAAGAAAATCATAATATACTAATATATCATAATATAGACATGTTTCAGGAAACCATCAGTGTTTTGATTTCATGTCTCTGTCAGTTCGAAATCAATTTCGTACCAAAGAATCTTTATTTTATATTTGCATGATTATTATTTATGTATGCCAACAAAAAAATATTTATTATAATAACGTGCAGAAGCAGGGGCGGACCCAAGATTTTACCGACAAGGGGGCCGGACTAATTATAAAAATTTAAATTCGAAAGAATTATTGATATTATAAAATAACGGTATAACAAAGTAATTTATTTAGAAATAAAAGAATCATACATATAACGGACCAACTATTGTTAAAGAAAATATAAAATGTATTTGAATCTAAATTTTCTCTCGTTGATCATCTTAAAAGTGTCGATAATCGAATCAATGGGAATGGTCTCCGCAATCTCTCTTTCAATATATTGCATCAAAGAATCTCGCAGAAAATCATTTTCCATTCGACTACGCAGACTTGTTTTCACAATTTTCATGGCTGAAAAGGCCCGTTCAAATTACAAAAAGCAAATCCTAATGGCATTAGTCTTATTAGTGATATGTTATAGGATTAACTAATATTCTTTTTTTAAAAAAATTACTAATATAAAATCCTATAAGGATTATAAATCAAAAAACAAAAATAAAATACTAATAGAAAATTGAGAATAACATTCATCTGGATGATCCTGTTATAGGCCTTATCAGGCACCAATAAGATAATGACACGTGTACAATTGTAATGTTTTAATTGGTTAAGATATTTTTAGTAAAGTTCTAAAACCCTAATTTAGAATGCCTAAACCCGTCTGGGTAATGATTGAACATGTGGCCCAATAATAAATTAGTTAAAGATGATGTGTCGTTATTTAATTGGCGTGCCTGATATTGCCAATATCAGGATGATTCTGATATATATTAAACTGTAGAAAATTAACAAAATGTATGGTCTCTGCTAATGATTCACTAATTCTATTAGAAATCTAAATTTAGTAAAATTTCTACTCTCCTTATTATGTATTTGTACAGTTGTACACGTTGGGTTTTTTGTAAAGTGGGCCACCAAATATTTTTTTCACTAAATACTATTTAAAGGGAGAATAATAGTATATATAGGCTATATTTAGCAAATTTATGAGGTGGGCCCGACCCCTTTTGGCCCCGTATCGTCCGCCCCTGTGCAGAAGGCCATGGTTGTCTCCATATCAATGTCAGTTGTATAATAATTATCGCCAAAGAGATAAGGTCTATCATTTTTTGTCTACAGCACGAAAATGGAATTCCCCAATATGTATCACATTCGGTATATTTATTTAATCTGAAAAAAAAAATTGGATTCTTTTATATTTAATAATTTGAGTGTCCGTGTGTCGTGTGTTTGGCTGGTGAGAATTCTGAGAGTTTAGATTTTGTTTTGAAATTTTGAGAGTCTGGATTTTGTTTGAAATTTTGCAAGTCTGAAACAAAATCTTGTTTGGTTGGAGTGGATTTTGAATTTTATAACAAAAATCTTGTTTAGACTTTGCTATTTTGTAAAAAATGGGCTTTGTAAGGTAAAATCTGGATTTTGTAAGACAAAATTTGGACTTTCCACAATTGTACGAACCAAACAAGATTTTACAAAACTAAATTTGGAAAGTCCAAGTTTTGCAAAATCTTGTGTTTGTCTTAGCATTTTTCTTTTCCTAAAGGGAACTAGAAGAGTTATTGCTCCGATCAATAAATAAATTAATATAAAGTATTAAAAAGGATTAAACTACGTAGTTTTGACTAAAGCCGCCACACAACCACCGCAAGTTCACCATATTCCGGTGCCTACCACTTTTATATATTTCTTTTTTATTCCTTTAAATTGTTTTCCGCCTTCTATATTAACACCAATTACACACACAAATACAATTCATTCCAACTCATATAATATCGTATATTACCATATAAATTTATTTTACAATATCTCTCTTCCCTTCCACCTTGTATATATATTTTGCATATTATAAACAGTTCGAGAAAATAAATATTATTAACGCAATCTTAAAGTTGTGGTTTGAAATTTGAGGGATATCATGAGAAAATAAATATTTGTAGTTTGGGTATTACTGCAGAAAAAGGTACATATATACATTTGTACAACTGATCTGTCATATTACTGTATCAATCTCCGGCTAAGCTAGCCTCATCAAGATTATGATTTGCAGAAAAACGATCCATTTTCCAGCCATGTCAAACTTGGGTATGTATATATGTATATTCTATTCGTTTCGTTTTTAGTATCACGACTCTCTGGTTTTTGTTAAGGAGTTTGTCATTGAGATTAATTTGCACTTCAAACAGGCTGAAGCTGATCTGAGAGAGGTGGATCGGAGGCCGTGATCCATCAGTTACGAAGATTACATAATCAGGTTTTGTTACGAAGATTACATAAGAAAGAATGCATGGCATTTAAATAATATTTGTATGGAACAACCTAATGAATTCGAAATTGTGTGTTTGTATATCTCTTTAATCTGTAGTGATTGATGTAATATTGTATTTGTGTTGTGGAACTTCGAATGTGGTTTGCTTTACGATGTTTGGTGTTGACTGTTACAATTTTTAAAGTACATTTTTTTTTGCATGCTTGAGATCTCTACGATACATTCTCAATGAGACCTTTTTGCATGGTATAAAGATTATAGCCCTTCATAAGCTTTGTATCATGTGATTTGTGATTTGTTGTTATTTACAAAGTTTTTGACAGCCTCCCAGAATCGTGAATGTTGGCAGTAGTGCCACCGGAGGATTGGCAGAATTGTGGATGCGAGGTTAGGTTGTAATGCCCTGCCGTCCTGCCTTCTGCCATTTAACTAATTATAGTATACACACAAAGTTAACTAATTTAACTAACTTACTAATTATGAAAGTTTATTCACGGCGCTGCTAATTATAAAAGTTGAACTAATTAGTTTGTTACTATATATAGTCTTTACAAATTTAACTATTTTATTAATTTAACTAATTTACTAACTTAATTAATTTCCACCGCCCTTTTTGTTACTATATAATTTGACCACGACGCATATAATGTACCAATAATATAATAATTTTTATATTCCCTATATGTTCACTTAAATTGGACGATGAATATATACATATGATCCATTGATCCTTATACATATACATACTTAACCAAACTCACTTTATTTGGATACGTATTCGTTATACGTTAAAAATTTGTTTCATATACACTTTATATATTGTTTCTTTAATTACGTTTCCGTTAAATTAATTTGGAAACCAAATCAATTCATTCCTACGTGTAGAACATTATTTACAGTATATATATTTTTTTCTTATATGGAAAAGCAGCATAAAAAAATCCATGTAATGATTCAGGAGGTGTTTGGTGAAGAGTTGATTGGAGCAAAATTAGTTAATTTGCACCTTTTAACTGTTTGACCAAGTAAAAAGTCTAATTTTTCTTTCAAAAAATAAAAATAAAAAGGCTAATTTTTTAGGTTTGGTGAAGAGATGATTGGTACAAAAAATTGTCATTTCAAAACGCTAGAAATACGAGCGTTTTCAATCAGCTGATTCAGCTTTTAACCAAAAATATATTTTTGTTCAATATTTTCTTTACTTTAATTTCTCCGCTTCCCCGGAGTCCATTTTCTTTTCCGCCCATGCTTAATTTGCACACTGTAAGCGTGACTAATTTAGTTGCTTGCATATATGTAATTATTTTTTCTAAGCACCATGTATGTAATTAATTTTTATTTTATATCATTTTTAAAATCGTGATATTTAATAAAAATCAATCAAAAAAATTAAAATTATTTAAAATATTATGAATGTGTAGATTTTATTATTATAAAAATCAAATTATTATTTATAATTCATAAAAAGTTATATTCGATTTTTATAATTGAGAAATACTATTTATAAAATTATTAGTAATATAAAATGTGTTATGTCCTTTTATGTCATTTTACAAGATTGATTAAATAAACAGCTATCATTAATCGGTTAATTTTACCAAACACCTTAAATACAATCAGCTAACCATATAATAACAATCTATATCTAATTAACTCTCATAAAAATATAACCATTTCATAATAGACAGTAGATTACTACCCATGTTACCAAAAATAAATTATTACCTCATTTTAATATCAAAGTTTTATATATTACTCACTTTAATTATAAACTTTTTTAGATCAATACTTATCGAATATCTGAAAATAAATCATTTGATACTGATATAATTTCCTTTCTTATAATTCACAATATAATAAGATTACCAAAAGGTCCCCATATATATCTTTGTTATTTTTTACTAATATATCATGGACTTTTGGCCATGATTATAATTAAATTTAATCAACATATAATTTATTAAAGTAAAGGAGAGAATATATTAATATGTATCTTTAGATTTCGATTATATACAGTGTATATTTTATTGGGAAGTTGAAATCAAGGAAAGAACTAATTGCGCAACGATGTGAGAACCATTGATATGTGAGAATCACCCTCATACGTGAGAATCATTGATATGTGAGAACTCTTAATATAGGCCGTTCATGTATACTTAATCCGACAACCCAGATTTAGTTCTAATTTGCTATAATATTTCTAAAATTCGCGGGTCATGTTTCGGGTCATAAAATCAAAACTATTAATCTTTTTAAAAATATTACGAAATACTTTCTTTCATTTTTGACAATTGATTATCGCGATCACGTTGCAAAATTATTTTGATTGCTAGCGCCATACAAGGCTTTAGAATTTTATCAATACTTGCCATATTTATCTTCTTTGTTTAATTTAATTGGTATACATTTTTTTTGGAAAAAATGAATAATTTTGATCTATCTGAAAAAATCATATAACTTCAATTTTTAGTTTAGACATGATAGTACACTTTAAAATATTCCAAATTTTTCTTACCTACCGCTCAACGAGCCGTCCATCATGCTAGTTCTTAGAATTAAGTTCATTGATTATGTCTGTTGTTTTAAGGTCACCTCAAATTAGACGATGGACATTTTTTAATGTTTAACTTGATTTTTTTGTTCAATGACTTACAACAAATTAAGTTATTCATTTTGCTAGAGGGGTAAATTTCCATGATGAGATTATATATTATTTTTATAATTACATCAGCAGAACAAGAGTATAAGAGTAAATGAAGAAAAGTCTAAATACATAAATCGTAACCAAACACATAAACATTGAATTAAAGGCTTACTATTAGTCTATAACAATTTTTAGTTTAATTAATTCCTAATTAAATAGACGTTAAAAATGTATTATATATTAGTGACTAATGTAGGAGGACTTTTCCCTACTAGTGGGTTAACGGTTTTATAAATACTAGTTTTTTTGGCCCGCGCTTAGGGGGAATTTTTATTTTAATAGAAAGTTATTCGTACTTTAACATAAATATTTTGAGTATTTTTAAAGAAATAAGATAATTAAAGTAACAAGGCACTTTGTGGTACAAATGAATTGGTCCATTTTCACCCATTGCCACCTCTCTTACATTATCTCAATTCTCAGTTATGACTGGAGTTTCATGGCTTCATCCATAGGTAAGCCTTTTTTTAGTCCGCCCGCTTATCCCCGTCTTCAGCTGTGTGATTTCCGATGTTGACTGCGGCGGAGTTTCTTTTAGGAAGTACACTGGATATACAATCAAGAAAGAGACGGAGGTGATTGAATGAGAGGTGGTCGAGATCCAGATTGACCGCCCTGCGGTGGCTGGAGCAGCGTTGAAAACTGGTAAGATGACATTTAAGACTACAGAGATGGAGACTGTTTATGAATATGCTGGTGTTTCACAAGTGGGTATATATTTATTTGAATACGATGTGTCTTGTGCTGGTAATTTCCTCAGTTGTTAATTGATTTGATTCAATTAAGACCTTTACATTTTCAGAGGTTTTTGCTACGGAAAAAGCTACATAGCTAGAGTTATCCTTGTGAGAATACAGGCTCTTTCAAATACAAATCTACATAGTCTAGTGTTTGGCCTTGTTCTTTGTTGATCGTCAATGCAAAACATAATCTTATTGGGAATTGTATTCTTTTAAATGGAATAAATGTATCTTCATGTGAGGTTTTTATAGGGATTCGTGGTATGAAGACTTTTATTTTAGAGTGTGATCCAAAACATATGCTAGCGTGAATAACATTTTTGGTAAATTTTAAACACGTTAAATGTGTTCCGTTGCATACTCCTTCAGTTGGACTTAAGTTTCTGAAGAGCATAATTGGACAATTTTAATTCAAAATTAAGTGATATGGTGGTAAGCTTGGAGAAGTAATGCTTTGTACATGTCTTCGTAACCTGCTTGGTCTTTTGCGTCTGAAGTGAAACACCGGAAGGCCTATGTCTTCGTTATGGTGAACTGCTATAATCCTCATTCGAAATTAAGTGAAACCACATTTCAAACTATTGTACACAAACATTAAACTCAAATATTAATTAGTTGCATGTTGCAATGTCCTTATCAAAATTTGAGCATCACTGGAGCTCAAGGAATCATGAATGTTATTCAAATTCTTCAAAAGAATATCACCTTGTTGTTCAATTATTCCCTGCTTTTCGTCTGCGTATTCAGCTGACTCTTTCGATTTATCCAACAAATCAAGGTGCGCACCTGCAGTAACTCTAATCCTAAGAGGGTGTTAATGCCAAAGTTAACCAACTCTGTACTGCTTCTCCACTCCACATTGAGAAGGTTGATGAGGTAAGCAATCCAAGCATATCCTTAGGCCATAGAAGACCTATAGCATGGGTCCTGAAAGTATTCCCATTTCAGAGAGAAAGCACGATAAAGTCAAAAGAATCCACACCACCCGCTAGAGCAAATTTTCCAGTAAGAAATTATAACTATCAAAAGAGCCAAACCGTTTCCTAAAAAAATATTCAATGAAAAACATAATTATAAAGGCCAGGAACAGAGAAGAATAGAAGACAATCTATGGATGGGATTACCTGGCTTTAGCACCAGCAAAACGAACGATTGTTGCTGCAACCTGCATCAGACCACCAGAAGAAAGTTTTCAACTGAGAAATTTTAGTAAAATTTTAGTAATTATGTTTGTTCTCTTAGGCAAAACATCGAGCACGTAACATGCAGCAAGAGAATTAAAGTGGCACAACATGAGGTGAATATGAAACGATAAAAACCACATCAGGCGATCATAACCATAATTCTTTTGGTAGAAACTAATTGATGAATGGACCCGCCTCCAAACTTTTGAACATCACCAACCGAGAATAAGTTCTCTAGGAACTATCATCAAGCACCTAGCACATATAAGGCAATAAAAATAATTAACAAGATGCATAAAAATGCGGAGTAATCGGAACATGAAGCAACAAAGGGCCAACAAAGCCCTCAAACTGTGTGACAAAAGCTAATAAGTAGAGGGCCATCAAAAACCTCTAGTACCTGACCGAGATGACGTAGTTGAATGTTAAGACGCAGAGCCCAAAAAAAAATTGGACGGAGAGGGGGGAAATTATAAGTCAAATCACAAATCATCGTCAAACCGGAAGAGTTTGAAAATAGAACGAGGATGAGGATAGACAACAGGGGCAGGGTTTCCGGGTCGCGTACTGGGAGCCAGGTTGAAACTGGAGGAGCCAATGCTAGTAACGGACTTGAAATCGGAGTCGGAGGCGACGTGGGACCTCGAATCTTGCAACGACATATACACCCAATTATTGTTCTATTACAGAGAACGGAGGGAAGGATTGCAGTAGCCGCATTGGAAAAGTACGTTTATTGATGAGAGAATGGTTTTCCCAGAAGAACAAGGAATTTATATTTGAATAAAACTAATGGGTTCATGACACTTTCAGGACGCGTTTAAGAAATTCATAAATTCAATGCTAAGAAAATCCATTACGCTGACACGTGGATAAACCCAGAGTCGGTGAGGAAAATATTAAAAAAATAACGACCAGATTCACTACTGTAGCTTTGGGAATTCCCCCTTTATAGGTTACTTAGACTAGATCTTCATTTTGAAACAGAGGATCTCTTTTAAATTTCTTTTACACATCACACACCCATTGAATTCATTTTCACAATTGAGTTAAACTATTTCAATGATCACTTTTTGAATCTCACACTTAGACTCTACTTAGTAAGGGGTAGTCACACTAGTTAATGGGTTTGATTGAAAACTTTACTGTATGGTTGAATCTAATGATTAATGAGGGTCCACTTCCATTCTCCTATATCGGTCAATCACCCATTAATCTCATAAACCACATTAATGGAATATATTCCCCTATGATTAGGCGCCAATATTTGTATAAATACGCGAGTCTTTTCTATTTTGAAAACTTTTCGCGAACTTGGTCTCCCATGATTGAAAATTTGTTTACATGTATATAATATCGTCTTTAGATTTCTTCCCTCACAATCATTTGCAAAGAACATATTTGATCGGCTGGCTATTTTTCACAAGCCAATTAAGGTACGAGATTTCTCTATAATCATTGGCTGGGAAATTCTGATTTAATTATAATCTTGTATTTCAAACTCTAACCCTTCTCATTGTGCAGATTCTGCAAAAGTGGGTGCCCAACTTCAACTACCACTATCATCGCCAAAAATATTCGGTCACTACGGGTGTGAATTATTTATTTATGATGATTTTGAGGCACTGTTTGTTTTGACGGAGACGTTTTGAATGAGTATATATTGTCTGAAATTTGAGGGATGGGTTTAGTCTGGTCTTATCTTCTTTGTAGAGTTCAGTAAAAACAATGAAGGTAGGGTGTTTGATGAAAGTCCTGAACTAATTAAATGTATTCATAGTTATTTATTAGTTTTTAAGAGAAACTGACCAGTTTGCAAAAAATGGATCCATAATTTATGTGGCTTGTTAGAATATTTTGAAATCAGTAGCAAAGAAGTAATCATATTGATGAGAATTATTCTTATTGTTATAGTCAAAAGGCATCACTCCTGAATTTGCATTTAGATATAAATCTTTTCTGCAAGTTATATTCTGATCTTTGATCTTTACTACAAACTAGACTGAAAAGTAGAAGTTTTACTTGTAAGTCTAAACTGACAAATGGAAAATTTTACTTATCAATTATGTCATTGAACCAGTTTATGCTCTAACTTATGTTCTAAAATGACGTGCAACTCTTTTGTAAATGTAATATTGTTAGCATACAAATTCTCTAATTATTTTCAAGAAAAAATTCATCTACTTTATTGTTGAAATATTTAAGAAAAACCTAGTGAGATGTAATTTGTTAGTTTTTTGTTCTCTACATTGCCTGGATTCATGTATTGTAAATCAGATTGGTCTAACAGTTTGATATGCGTGTTTTTTATAATATGTAGAACATATGGCACTTCGCAAACTAAAGAAAATTTTGATGTTTCAACAAAAAACCAAATATATGATGATTTTCTTGTTTGGCCTATATTACGTAGTCACTAGTTTCTACCTTAGAAACAAGCTTCGATTCATAAAAACAAAGAAGAAAAAAGAATTGATCGCATGAGGTGGATGTTTAGCTTAACTAGGGAGTGTGATTCTGCGTGCATTAGTGAACTTTGTATGGATAGAGCAACCCTTGGAATATCATGTGCTATGATAACAGATATTGTTGGTTTAAAATCAACCAAAAAACTTCCGTGGAGGAGGTTTTGGCAATGTTCTTATACACCTTAGCTCATCCCAAAAAGAGTAGAACAATTGCTCTACTCTTTGCTCGTAGAACTGAAATAGTTAGTCAACATTTTCATCAAATCCTTTTTGATTTGTTGAAACTTCATGATATTCTTCTCAAACAACCTGAGCCCATTACTCCAGATTATCCACAAAAAAATGAAAGTGTTTTCAGGTATTTTCGTTATTATCAAATTTGAACTTACAATTTATCTAATTGAAATGCCTTTATAACCACTAACTATCAAGGGTTTAATATGTAGGGTTGTCTATGAGCCTTAGATGGTAAAGTAATCAAAGTTAAACCTCCAAGTGAAGATAAACCCCGTTATCGAACAAGAAAGGGATGTATTTCTACAAATGTGTTAGGAGTATGTTGCCCGAACATGCAATTCATTTATGTATTTCCTGGTTGGGAGGGATCGTCACATGATGGTCGCGTGCTTAGAGATGCAATAGCAAGGTCAAATGGTCTAAAAGTTCCTCAAGGTAAATAAGAAGTTTGGTAGCAACATTTTTATTAAATCATATTTAATTATTCAATCAAACCAGTTTGTTATTATTTGGTTGATTCTGGATATTGCAATTTAAATGGCTTTCTTTCTCCATTTCGTGGGCAGCGGTATCACCTTAAAGAGCTTGATGGTCATAGATCAGAGAATGCGGAGGAGTACTTTGCATCCACTACTATCCGAGCAGATCAATGAAGGTATGATGAGATTGGACAGATCAGAGCATTGGTTTGTCGGAAAATCAAGGAGATTTTGGATCCACCTTCAACACCGACACCTCCATCAACTACATCAGGCCGGAAAGAGCAAAACGGATGGCGATGTCCGATTCACTGACACATGGCTCCACCACATGGCAACCACGCGCAACCACACGTGTCTTCATGCGCTCCAGTGCCGCTTTTGGTCCGTCAGATCTCTGCGGTAATTTTCTTTTGGGTGGATTCATAAGATAATGGTCTTCTTTCATTTTAATTTTTATAAATTCTTCTGTTTTCTTCTGATTTAGATTGATTTAGATAGTTTAGCATTTTGTGATTTTTCTCTTGATTCTGAGATGCGGATTGTTATCATCTTTAAAATAGATATTTTTATGCAAATCTCTAGTAATGGTTCTAAATGAAACTCTCTCATTGGATTCATGGCTAGATAGAATAGTCCAAAATGCTTAATAGACTACTCTACTGTCCAACTCATCAAAGATCTGTTATCTTCCGGTGGTCGATTGGCTGCCAGGCCCAATGGGTTTCAGACTGAGATTTAGGTAGATAGTCTTTGTTTTTATTAGATCCATATTTTCTGTTTTGGTTATGGAAAGTGTGAGAGTGAGTTCTTTGGAGTTCTAGAATGATGTAGTTTGGTGATGGAGTTCTTAATCGGGAGAAGGAAGAATCTTGATTAGCCACTGCTTCAGATACAGAGAAATTTCAGAATTGTTATAACTTTAGAAATTTCTCTGTAATCTTACAATTTGCCTCTCATAAATGAGATCATTGTACTCTATTTTATATCTATTTTCTTATTAGAGATGGCTAATATAATATCGCTCCACCAATAATTGTTTAATAATAATTTTAAAAATCCCATAAAATCGATTAAGAAAAATCGAACGAAAATCAAATAAGTGAAACAACTCAAATCTAAATTTATTCTATGGGTTTCGATTATCTAAATTGAAATTTTTATCGAAATACGAAATGAAGTTTGGTTCATATTTAATACTGAAACTCAATAAAAAAAACATATCCAAAACACTAAAAAGGTAATTTATTTAATGACCGTTTCTCCAATTATGAAATTTGAATTTAATCGCAATCCCAAAATTTAGATCATTAGACTGACGCTTTTTTCATCTCACTCGGGAGTCGGGTCAATTCTTAACTGGTTGTAACTGGTTTAAAAATCAATGTAGATGCCTCTTTCCTAGCTCCAGATAATGTAGGGTTGGGAGTAATAGTTAGGAATGATACTGGCTCTGTACTTCAGATGCTCATGAATCAGGTCACTACCACATCACCTTTACATGCAGAACTCCTGGCAATACAATATGGTTTCTCGGTTGGCATAGCTGGGAATATATCATTCACTTTGGAGTCTGATTGTCTTGCTGCAGTGTCAGGGATCATCTCCCCATCATCTGTCAGTTGGAACTTTTATGGCATGTGTTATGTATGATCTAAACAGTTTGGGTGTGGGGAATTGTATTAAACATATTTTCAGGGAGGCAAATGGGCTGCTGATTTTTTGGCAAAACATAGCTCCAATTTTAACTTCTCTGAAAATTTGTTGTTACAGGACTCCCCACCTCTTCTGAGAGAAATCATAACAATGGACTGTTTACAAATTCCAAGTTTCAGACATGCCTAGACAGCTACTACTTTTTTGCTTCCATTTCTTTTCAGGTTCTATGTCTATACATGACATATAGACATCCAAAGCAGAAGGAAACTGTGGAATGATGCATCTCCTAGCAAATGGAGAAGAAGAAATTTCATAGAAGATAAGGCATCACATTCACAAACCTTTTTGCCTCACTCTTGTACATACTGAGTGATGAAATTTTGTAGATGGATGCATCTTTGGCACATGCATTGGTATCCATTGTTTTTGGTTGGCAACTTTGTGCTTCGTTTAACGATCACTAACCTGCTCGCTAAATTCTTCTGGTTCCAATGCATTTTTTTGACCAAATGATCTCCACATGTATATGAATAGGTAGTAGTTAGCCCTATTCTTACATTCTTTTGCAAGCATCAATGTTGTGATCATTGTAACAAACTGGCTTATATGCCTTTTCCATACAGGTTGGGGATCCTATAAATATCCCCCACCATCAGGTGGTTTAAAATAAAAAAAAATATAAAAAAAGGGGTCAACAATTCTTCAAAACTGTAAATAAACTTATATAAGTGAATAAACTTAAATAAATCTGGATTGAATTTTATTTTATTTTACATGATCAAAAGCTTGATTTTATGATCATTTAGACTTATAAAATATTGGTTTAAGTTTATTTGGATTATAATATTGTACCTCAAATTTAAGAAAATTTGTTAATTATGTCCAAAAAATAAGTTATAAGGTCTTTTGGATCCAAATTAGAATCAAAATTCAAAATGGACTAGTTTCAAGTAGTTCGAACAAGCCAAACTTAATAATTAACTCGAAAATCAAAAGTCAACCCGATACGTACCCAACCCTAACATGAGTACCAGATTATTCGGCCATCCTGCTGTGGTTTGCAACTTAGCACGTTTCATTAAACATGCAGTAGCTGCAAATTAAACGCTACCAAAATTAACATATATAAGTTCCAAATTTGGCCATATCGATCCTAGCTAGTAGCTATATGTAGAGGCATATTATATATAAAAATGATTAGTCGAGACATCTTTTTAAAGTGCTGCATCTCTTTTAAAGTTAGGCACAATCCTAACTATATAATTAAATCTGACGACTAATATTATGTCAACTTATAAAAATCGCCGATTACTTTTTGAAATAATAAATTTGTACTTGAATCGTTATGTATTTAAAACACTAAAATATATAACAAACACTTTTTTATTGTAATTGACGAATTTATGAGTATGTTTTTAAGTTACTTGCGATTTAAAGCGCTTTCAAATTATATTAAAATTACTTACGAAAATTACGTTTTAAAAGTATATATTCACATTATAGTTGAAGCACTCAGAGTATTCTCCGTAAGGGAGATACTTTTAAAATGGGTAAATAAGTACTCACGAGTATTTTAATCCCAAATCCCCCCTCTCCCCTCTAATCGATCAGTATAAATAGCGTCGAAATGATCATCAGCAAAAGCTATATAAAAACATATTAGCTTGCCATTTAACAGTCAAGATGGCCAATATCCATATGATCATCTCCATCTTTTCACTGATCCTCATCGTTTCTTCAACCTTCACTAACATTGATGCAAACTCGGTGAGGGATTTCTGCGTTGCAGATACCTCGAAACCGGTCGGTCCAGCAGGCTACTCCTGCAAGAACCCTGACAACGTCACTTCCGATGACTTCTTCTACAGCTTGTCCACCAAAGGCGTCCCATCGATCTTCGGTTTAGGGCTCACCACCGCGATTTCTCCCGACTTCGCCGGCGTCAACGGTCTGGGAATATGCATGTACAGACTGGATTTCGAGGTCGGCGGTGTGGTACCATTACACACCCATCCTCGAGCCACAGAGCTGGTTGTTGTGATCGAAGGAACTATTCTTGTTGGATTCATATCCTCAGATACCAATAAAGTTTACATGAAAACGCTCCAACCCGGAGAAATCTTTTTGATTCCTCGAGGTTTGCAGCATTTTCAAATAAACGTGGGAAAAGGTCCTGCACTTGAGTATGCAACCTTCAACAGCGACAGCCCGGGGCTACAGATCGACGGGTTGGCGCTGTTCGGGAACGACTTGGCAACAGATATTGTAGCCAGAACCACTTTGATTAATCCGCTTGAAATTCTGAGGCTCAAGAGAATATATCGTGGAACTAATTAATCTAAGCACACCGCATCCATATAAGATTACTTTAATATTTAAATAAAGCATATGAATGTCCTTTCTTGCGGCCATCAACATATGTATTAGCCAATTAATTTGGCCTTAATCAATGATAGCTTTTCTATTTTGCGTACTTTGCTGTTCTTTTCTCTCTTTTTTAAAAAAACAATTGGTTTACGTGAGTTCTATATTATTGTAAAAATATTTTTTACGTTAAACCACCAAAAAATTAGTGGAGGAAACTTTTATTAGGCATCACTAGACCGTGAAATGATATAAAAAATTCAGATAACTCTCAAAAAAAGAGGCAACAAGTGCGATTACAAAGAGAGTTACAGAAAAATTCTCTTTATATCCTAAGAGCGAAAAGTAGTAAGAGCCGGTAATAACCCATCTACAAATCCTACCAAAAAATTAGAGAAAAATACAATGGGAAAATTAGACGTATGATAATAGTCGCCATCAGCGGCTCTTTCGACCAGTCCGGGTCGAACTGGCTGACTGCAGACTGATAGTGATATCAGACGATCCCCTAAACTCTAGTCGCTTACAGATCAGTGTCTTCGACATTGATAGTACCCTCGGGCCAGTAGGAGACCTTTCTGGTTGCTTCTAGAAAATTCGGGCATCTGTAGGGTGCCTAACACAAACCAACTGAGTGGATAATCAAATGATGATCCACTCCCTCCTGTCTACAAATCTGATCTAAATCCCTCCTGAATTTCCATTGCCATTGTAATTTCATTCATTCATTTATTTAAATATAATAAATTAATTACTTATTAGATTATCTATCAGACTTCGTCATAATAAACATGTGACAAATTATCCCCGGAATTTGAGCATTAATAATCCCCGACCGGCCAAACCTAACATTAGTTAGAACACTTAAATATATATAATTCCACCCAGACCTAAGTCACGTGTATAAATAGCAACGAAATGTTGCTCGGAGAAGATCACAAACCAAATACTGGGAAAAAAACAAGATGGTCAACACCATCTTCATCTTTGCCCTAATCCTGGTCTTTTCTTCAAGCTTCACTAATATTGATGCCTCTGTGGCGGATTTCTGCGTCGCAGATCCCTCCTTGCCGATCGGCCCGTCGGGCTATTCCTGCAAGAACCCTAATAATGTCACAGCTGATGACTTTTTCTACAGCTTGTCCACCAAAGGAGATACAAATAATGTGTTTAGAGTAGGACTCATCCGCGCAGATGCTCCCAAATATGCTGGAATCAACGGTCTGGATATATCCATGTTTCGAATCGATTTCGAGCGCGACGGTGTGGTGGGATTTCACAGCCATCCTGGAGCCTCAGAGCTGATTCTAATCGTTGAAGGAACTGTTATTGTTGGTTTCGTATCATCTGACACCAATAAAGTTTATATCAAAATTCTGAGAGCTGGGCAGATTATTGTCATTCCTCGAGGTTTGCTGCATTTTCAACTAAACATGGGAGACGGTCCTGCACTGGAGTATGCAAGCTTCAATAGCGCCGAGCCAAGGATACAGGCCACCGACTTTGCCCTCTTCGCAAATGATTTGCGAACAGATATTATAAGCAAAACTACGTTGCTTACGGAGGCGGAAATTCAGAGGCTCAAAAGAGTGTTCGGTGGAACTAATTAATCAAGTTCTTGAATAACATCTCTATATATGCAAACCACATTTATATATACACGAGCAAGTACGATGTCCTTCTTGCGGTCATTGTTGATATTCAATATATAGTTGTCCATCCATCGGCCTCAATCAATGAAAAAATATTATTCACTACTTTATAGCACGGCTCCCTCCATCTCAGCCTAATATGCACTCTGACTTTTTGACACTATTAATTTTAAACTTTGACCGCTTATTTAAATAGATATCTAATTATGAATATTATCATATTTGATATCGTTAGATTAATCATAACATAGAGTATTCAAATATCAAATTTTTATTTTTCAATAATATAAGTAAATAAAAATACGATTGATCAAAAATATATGTTGGGTAGTGTAAAAAGTGAAGTTAGCTGATTTAGGTGAGACATGAGTAGTATTTTATTTGTCTATCATGCACTAAGACAAATATTTGTTAACATGGGGTGGTGGAATGGTAGCATCGCGGCGGCGGCGGAGTCATGATAGGTGCAAAAGTTGGAAAAATAATTAATTTAAACTTTTAATGTTATAAATTTTAGGAAACTTCACTACTTTCAAATTTTGATTATAGCATCTATTAATTTAAAATAAAGCTCATACCTAATGTTTAAATTTTTACAAGATTTATTAATTATTTAGCATGTAATAATGAAAAATAAGTTAGGCATATTGATCGAAAGAGTAATTCTATTATATATATTTAGTATATATTAGCTCTATGCTCTACGTCCTGACTTGTGTCCATTTGTTGCTCCTTGCCTAAGTAATATTTTCACCAACAGCAGTGCATGGCTAGTAGCTTCCTCAGTCCTACAAATAAAACATATAGAAAAGCAGTAACCATTTCTATGTTTTTTTTTGAAAATGTAACCATTTTTATGTTAAAAAAAAAGACATCAATATATATATCGACTTCTTAGCTAGGGAATTCCCTAGCATACAGTTCTGTCAGGCCTTTAAAGTGTATTTGCCTGTCTATAGACATTATGGTAAATATGGTAAAAAGAAGAAATGATCCCGTGGGACAGTCTACGGGAACAGAAGCTGACGCTAAATCCCCGTATAATACAATAAATCTTAATTCTACCCCAAGACCCAAACTAATGGTCGCATTGGGGACATAATATACCACCCAAAAAATACATATTCGGGTAAAACAAATGAGACTAAAGTCAAGAGAGTATGGTTAGGGGTGAGAACAAACTCACTAGCCCAACCCATAAAACAATCCGCTTCTACCTCCAATGCGTGAGGCCTTCCAAAGATGCTAGCCGCAGAGATGTAGCGGCACTGAGATGCAAGTCCAAAGTGGGTGGACCTATATGTGCAACCAGTAGATACTTGCCCATCCGCAAATGCAAATCCAATCCTAGTATGTCACCCACCAAGAGTTCTGTTTCCCCTTTGATCTAGGATTCAATATCGACCCAGGACTGGCTACCTATTTGGTCAAGATCGTCTCTGTAGAAAAGGTTTCTTCTTCCCTCTTGGAATGGGCTATGAGCAACCGAGAATGATCTCGGGTCTTGGGCTGTAAGCTGTGAAAGATGATGTGGATGCGCATGCTGGTCCTGGTAGACTAGTCATGATAGTGGCAGTGCTCCGACCTAAGAAGTATCTCAGCGAGCTCCATCCTAGTAAAATCTGTCATGGATGATGTTGATGATGCTAGCTGCCACAATCGTGAGTAGTAGAGTGATGGTGCCGTCAATCAGTCAAGGACAGACTTGACAATGCGGCTCCGGCCATGTGCACCTACAAAAAAAAAAAGATATGATGGTGATGTTGGCATGCATACGATCCCGATGAAGAACCGAGACTGAATCTCGTGGTGTTGAGCTAATATAAGGCGGTGCCTAGGGCTCAATCTGGTGTCCAAAAGATGCAACCTTCTGAAAGATGAGTGAGATCGGGCGCTCTTGTAGCGTGCGCCGTGCGTGACGGTTCTATAACTGCCCTCTCCATTATAGGCAAATGGACAGCCTTCTCCCCTTTAGCACCATAGTGTGAACACTAACGTGCAGCGCGGGAAGAAGAAGCGAGTAGTAAATGACATAATGTACAAGTTAGAGCTGGCAACAGGGTTTTTTTAACCCATGTACCATGCAAACGGCCAGTGAGCTAGTCGAATTGCAGATGTCATCATGTACTAGGATGTCACTGATTAGGTAACAACCTGTATTGCTCGGCTAAGAGATAAATCCCAAATCCAGAGCATATCCGTCAAGTTCTTGGTCACAGTAGCTTGCAACCCGTCCAACGAGTTGGACAAGTTACAGAATACATCATGTACCAACATGTAATACTTGGTTAAGAGATGAGTCTCAAGTCTCAAGCATGTCGTCAGGCAAACATGTGTTGCCCGGCCAAGAGGTTAACACTAGGCCGTAGCAATCCGTCAAATCTTCAGTCACATTAGCTTGCAACTGCCTAGTGAGCCAGGCAAGTTACAGAACACATCATGTACCAACATGTAGTGCTTGGTTAAGAGACAAGTCTCAAATCACAAGCATGTCCTGAGACCAACATGTGTTACTTGGTCAAGGGATAAATCCCTAGTCCATAGCATAACCGTCAATTCCTTGGTCACATTAGCTTGCAACCACCTGGCAAACCAAGCAGCTACAGAAGACATCATGTACCAAAACAGACACTCCTCCACTAAGAGCAAGCCCTAAGTGAAGGAGTTGATCTACCGTAAAAAACCAGTAACAACTCAGGTGAGACAGTCACAAGGGTGCAAGTCCTAGTTTCCATCTCAGGCTGTGGTGAAGCAAATCATAGATCAAACTCTCAAACACCATGGTATAATATTTCCTAAGGCCTCATGGATGCTTTAGTACTCAGTAGAGGTTCTCTTCCGGGAACAGTCGATTGAGAACCATGTAGCAATTCTGGATGATTTGGCTGAAAACTCGGGCCGAATTAGGAGAAAACTCACCATGCCGCACCTTGTTTCTCTCATTCCATAAATTGTACACCGTCGTGAACAGAGCTAGAGGACCCTGTTTCTTCCTCAGCTTTGAACCAGTAACCTGCTTCCGGATCCATTTCTCAGCACAAGCGATGGACAGAGGACGTCTCCTCAAGCCAATCCAACTCCTGACCCGATCCCAGACAACCTGTGAGAACTCGTACTGGAAGAATAGATGTGCATTAGTCTCCACCTCGAGGTCACAAAAGTGGCACATCTGATCAGTGGGATCCTCATCATCATCTTCCATGTGTTTATCCTTCGTATGCAGTCGACTAAGCGCAGCTAGCCATGATATGAAGGAGAACCGGGCTGGTACAAAACCCCTCCAGAGACGCCTAAATAGTCTCTCCCTCGATTTGTCTGGCTCATGGTAGACTTGTGGGTAGGTCTTCCTGTGTATGAAATCATAAGCATTGGATGTAAACTTCCCCGAGCCTGCCCAACTCCGGAGGGTGGCAATCATCTGCCCTTCCGGACATGCTTTTCAGCGTGTTCAGCAGTGTGTAGATGTCCCCAATGTGAGTGGAGCATTTGTCTTGAAATCTGTTATTAGCTATTCTCGGGTGCATCCACATGACTCCATCTTGTCGGAAGTAGAACACATGCATCCATTTCAGCCAAAGGTTGTCCTTCTTTGAGTGGAGGTCCCACAACTTCTGTGCCATAGCTGCCTGGTTCCAAGTGTGGAAATCCCTGATCCCTAGTTCTCCGTTAGCTCTAGACGAACACAACTTTTCCCAGGCTACCTTGCTCTTCTCTGATGCCCCCAGAGGAATAAAATGCACTTGCTCTTCAACCGCTCCATCACTGTCACCGGGATGATGAAGTTCTGAATCCAGAATCCCGCAATACCTCATACAATGGATTTCACCAGTTCCAACTTGCCTCCATATGATAGATGTCGTAAACAATTCTGAAAAAATAATTTCAGAACCATTTCCTCAATCGGAAATCCTCCGGAAAGAACCATTTCCTCAATCGGAAATCCTTCCGGAAAAGTCATTTCAGAACCATTTCCTCAATCGTAAATGGTATGAGATTGATTAAAAAAAACCGGCCAGATTGGCCGGCCAAATCAAAATAAGAACAGAATCACATTCAAGCAAAATCATCATCCAATAAAGTATATCATTGAATTGAAACACTAAGCTTGAAGCAAAATATGCGACTTTACAAAATTGAAGCACTAGTCCTTTAAACCTAACTACCATCTATACATCTAAAACTGTTTATACCATCTATTCAAGTGTTGAATATAATCCATCTAAATCAACTAATGTAAACATATTCAACAAAATTCACCAACACCTTGGATGCAGGAACATTGTACTCCATCAATATGAGTTAATGACACTGCAGAGAAGAAAACATGTTGATAAATTGAGGGTTCAACGGCCAATAGCTTTATGCCAATCAGAAAAAAAAAAAAAGCCATACAAAGAGATACCACAACAAGATATAGAATTTCTAATTCACCAAATCAAACACAACCAGAAAGAAGCCATCTTTCTTAAACACACAACACAGCATTTGACAAAAACAAAATGGCATGTTATGAATATTTTTGGATTTGTATCTCACCTACAACGACTACGAGCACATCCCACCAAAAACCAAATAAACATCAACGGAGACATCACCATCAAATATAATGCTAATCAGAATTATAGGAGGCTTACGTCAATCTTCAATCTTTGCAGTAGATAGCACAGATATGAACATGTCAACGGAGACATTCATAGGAACCTTCCATATGAACCGAAACGCCATCTATCTCGTCCAGAAGCCATAGTTCCATTCCTATCATACAAAACCAATCAAAAAATGAATCAAAACTCATCATAAACGGGTAAATAAGCATATAGTGTTAAGAAAGATGCAAACTTTGGGATTCCACGAATGAAGAAGAAGATAAAGAAATGTATTTGTAATGTAATGTTCCTAAAACCAATCAAAATACATACACATAGAGACTCCATTTGAAAAATTACAGCATTCTCGGCGAAGCAAGAGGCTATTTATAACAATATTTTTGTCAAGCTTGCAAAATGATTGAAACTTAAGAGGGGGAAGGAATACACTCTACATACCTGTTGAAAAGTGATACATCTATGAAATAAAAAACTTGAGAAATGAGCTTGCGGATGAAAAATGAGGGCACCTGCAGAAAGAGTGAAAGGGAATTCAATAAAGAAACCATCACATAGAGGCCAGCAGCAGAAACTAATTAAAAATACCATTATATATAGAATAAGGACTATTTATCAAACTAAATTATACCATTATAAATTCAACTAAATTATCAAACTTACATAATTAGTACGAAGGCGGCACAAAAAGGAATCAGGCAGTTGGTGTTGTTCTGCAGCCAGATACCAATACAGTCTAAGTGAAAAGCATGGCTGCATTTAGGCAAAAGCCTGAGCATTTCCTGATCCTGAAAATCAGCCAAGCACACCACACAATTTGTTAAACTGTTGTCTTTCTCGTCGGTTTCCGACCTGTGGTACTGGAAAGTCGGGATGTCCCGGATCAGCGCTTCATCGAGGCCTCGCCTGATGTTTCCCGGGGAGTACGCCACCATCAGAAAGTCATGGTCAACAAGCAAATAAAAACCACACAAAAGCCCTTATGTGTAACGATTGTTGATCCCTCAAATTTGATTACTTCACTTGAATCTTAACAATTGGCAGCAAGTTATAAATGATTAACAAATTATATTGGCTAAAATTAACTAAGCCCCCATTCAACTAAAACAATCACTGCACTCCCAATGAAAGATCACAGTTGAACCAAGTTTCAGAAACCACCGAAAACAACAAGTAGCGATTTCTGATCCCTCGACTTTGATTACTTCCATTAAATCCTGGAGTGTTATATCAATAGCAAGTTATCAATTTTTACAGAATAAACCTAGGCCGCCATGAAATCAACACAATCAATAAGCTTTTTTTGAGGGAAAACACAATAAATAAGCTTGCCATATATCAAAACCCCTAAATCAAAATGAACTAGCAATCAATTAATTAACTTCCTATGATCAAACCACACTTACAACAACAAACCACAGAGAATCAATCAATTCAAACCAAAAATTGCAGGTATAGATAATCAAGCTTACGTAGTAGACGAAGGTCCAACAAGCGGATTCTCTTTGAGCGGCTGAAACGCAAACCTCCCCAGCACTCCAGCAGCAAAGCAATTCATCGAATTCTTCGGACAGTTGTTCAGGAACATCGGCACCACGAACACAGCAGGTGTCTGCGCCGGAGGCGAGGATGCGAAGAGGCGAGGAGGCGCCGGCACATGGGAGACTCCGGCGATGAGGCGTCTGCGCGGGGAGGCTCCGGTGATGAGGCGTCTGCACGGGGAGGCTCCGGCGGGGAGGCGTCTGCACAGAGGAGTCGATTAGAGATTTCTGCGAGTTCACAAAAGGGGAAAGGGCGTGGATAGTGTTGGAGATTATATTTGATTTTGTTTATATACCAAAAAACGTGAACGGTTGAGATTTAACTGATTTATTTTGTTTTTCCAGAATGATTTACGAACCATTGAATTAAAAGCTTACTATTAGTCTATAACAATTTTTAGTTTAATTAATTCCTAATTAAATAGATGTTAAAAATGTACTATATATTAGTGACTAATGTAGGAGGACTTTTCCCCACTAGTGGGTCAACGGTTTTATAGATACTAGTTTTTTTGGTCCGCGTTTAGGGAGAAACTTTTATTTTAATAGAAAGTAATTCATACTTTAACATATATATTTTGAGTATTTTTAAGGAAGTAAGATAATTAAAGTAACAAGGCACTTTGTGGTACAAATGAATTGGTCCATTTTCACCTATTGCCACCTCTCTTACATTATCTCAATTCTCAGTTATGACTGGAGTTTCATGGCTTCATCCATAGGTAAGGCTTTTTTTAGTCCGCCCGCTTCTCCCCGTCTTCAGCTGTGTGATATCCGGTGTTGACTGCGGCGGAGTTTCTTTTAGGACGTACATTGGATATACAATCAAGAAAGAGACGGAAGTGATTGAATGAGAGGTGGTCGAGATCCAGATTGACCGCCCTGCGGTGGCTGGAGCAGCGTTGAAAACTGGTAAGATGACATTTAAGACTACGGAGATGGAGACTGTTTATGAATATGCTGGTGTTTCACAAGTGGGTATATATTTATTTGTATACGATGTATCTTGTGCTGGTAATTTCCTCAGTTGTTAATTGATTTGATTCAATTAAGACCTTTACATTTTCAGAGGTTTTTGCTACGGAAAAAGCTACATAGCTAGAGTTATCCTTGTGAGAATACAGGCTCTTTCAAATACAAATCTACATAGTCTAGTGTTTGGTCTTGTTCTTTGTTGATCGTCAATGCAAAACATAATCTTATTGGGAATTGTATTCTTTTAAATGGAATAAATGTATCTTCATGTGAGGTTTTTATAGGGATTCGTGGTGTGAAGACTTTTATTTTAGAGTGTGATCCAAAACATATGCCAGCGTGAATAACATTTTTGGTAAATTTTAAACACGTTAAATGTGTTCCGTTGCATACTCCTTCAGTTGGACTTAAGTTTCTGAAGAGCATAATTGGACAATTTTAATTCAAAATTAAGTGATGTGGTGGTAAGCTTGGAGAATTAATGCTTTGTACATGTCTTCGTAACCTGCTTGGTCTTTTGCGTCTAAAGTGAAACACCGGAAGGCCTATGTCTTCGTTATGGTGAACTGCTATAATCCTCATTCGAAATTAAGTGAAACCACATTTCAAACTACTGTACACAAACATTAAACTCAAATATTAATTAGTTGCATGTTGCAATGTCCTTATCAAAATTCGAGCATCACTGGAGCTCAAGGAATCATGAATGTTATTCAAATTCTTCAAAAGAATATCACCTTGTTGTTCAATTATTCCCTGCTTTTCGTCTGCGTATTCAGCTGACTCTTTCGATTTATCCAACAAATCAAGGTGCACACCTGCAGTAACTCTAATCCTAAGAGGGTGTTAATGCCAAAGTTAACCAACTCTGTACTGCTTCTCCACTCCACATTGAGAAGGTTGATGAGGTAAGCAATCCAAACAAATCCTTAGGCCATAGAAGACCTATAGCATGGGTCCTGAAAGTATTCCCATTTCAGAGAGAAAGCACGATAAAGTCAAAAGAATCCACACCACCCGCCAGAGCAAATTTTCCAGTAAGAAATTATAACTATCAATAGAGCCAAACCTTTTCCTAAAAAATTATTCAATGAAAAACATAATTATAAAGGCCAGAAACACAGAAGAGTAGAAGACAATCTATGGATGGGATTACCTGGCTTTAGCACCAGCAAAATGAACGATTGTTGCTGCAACCTGCATCAGACCACCAGAAGAAAGTTTTCAACTAAAAAATTTTAGTAATTATGTTTGTTCTCTTAGGCAAAACATCGAGCACGTAACATGCAGCAAGAGAATTAAAGTGGCACAACATGAGGTGAATATGAAACGATAAAAACCACATCAGGCGATCATACCCATAGTTCTTTTGGTCGAAACTATTTGATGAATGGACCCGCCTCCAAACTTTTGAATATCACCAACCGAGAATAAGTTCTCTGGGAACTATCATCAAGCACCTAGCACATATAAGGCAATAAAAATAATTAACAAGATGCATAAAAAATGCGGAGTAATCAGAACATGAAGCAACAAAGGGCCAACAAAGCCCTCAAACTGTGTGACAGAAGCTAATAAGTAGAGGGCCATCAAAAATCCCTAGTACCTGATCGAGATGACGTAGTTGAATGTTAAGACGCAGAGCCCAAAACAAAACTGGACGGAGAGGGGGGAAATTATCAGTCAAATCACAAATCATCGTCAAACCGGAAGAGTTTGAAAATAGAACGAGGATGAGGATAGACAACAGGGGCAGGGTTGCCGGGTCGCGTACTGGGAGCCAGGTTGAAATTGGAGGAGCCAATGCTAGTAACGGACTTGAAATCGGAGTCGGAGGCGACGTGGGACCTCGAATCTTGCAACGACATATACACCCAATTATTGTTCTATTACAGAGAACGGAGGGAAGGATTGCAGTAGCCGCATTGGAAAAGTACGTTTATTGATGAGAGAATGGTTTTCCCAGAAGAACAAGGAATTTATATTTGAATAAAACTAATGGGTTCATGACACTTTCAGGACGCGTTTAAGAAATTCATAAATTCAATGCTAAGAAAATCCATTACGCCGACACGTGGATAAACCCAGAGTCGGTGAGGAAAATATTAAAAAAATAACGACCAGATTCACTACTGTAGCTTTGGGAATTCCCCCTTTATAGGTTACTTAGACTAGATCTTCATTTTGAAACAGAGGATCTCTTTTAAATTTCTTTTACACATCACACACCCATTGAATTCATTTTCACAATTGAGTTAAACTACTTCAATGATCACTTTTTGAATCTCACACTTAGACTCTACTTAGTAAGGGGTAGTCACACTAGTTAATGGGTTTGATTGAAAACTTTACTGTATGGTTGAATCTAATGATTAATGAGGGTCCACTTCCATTCTCCTATATCGGTCAATCACCCATTAATCTCATAAACCACGTTAATGGAATATATTCCCCTATGATTAGGCGCCAATATTTGTATAAATGCGCGAGTCTTTTCTATTTTGAAAACTTTTCGCGAACTACGGGTGCCCAACTTCATCTACCACTATCATCGCCAAAAATATTCGGTCACTACGGGTGTGAATTATTTATTTATGATGATTTTGAGGCACTGTTTGTTTTGACGGAGACGTTTTGAATGAGTGTATGTTGTCTGAAATTTGAGGGATGGGTTTAGTCTGGTCTTATCTTCTTTGTAGAGTTCAGTAAAAACAATGAAGGTAGGGCGTTTGATGAAAGTCCTGAACTAATTAAAAGTATTCATAGTTATTTATTAGTTTTTAAGAGAAATTGACCAGTTTGCAAAAAATGGATCCATAATTTATGTGGCTTGTTAGAATATTTTGAAATCAGTAGCAAAGAAGTAATCATATTGATGAGAATTATTCTTATTGTTATAGTCAAAAGGCATCACTCCTGAATTTGCATTTAGATATAAATCTTTTCTACAAGTTATATTCTGATCTTTGATCTTTACTACAAACTAGACTGAAAAGTAGAAGTTTTACTTGTAAGTCTAAACTGACAAATGGAAAATTTTACTTATCAATTATGTCATTGAACCAGTTTATGCTCTAACTTGTGTTCTAAAATGACGTGCAACTCTTTTGTAAATATAATATTGTTAGCATACAAATTCTGTAATAATTTTCAAGAAAAAATTTATCTACTTTATTGTTGAAATATTCAAGAAAAACCTAGTGAGATGTAATTTGTTAGTTTTCTGTTCTCTACATTGCCTGGATTCATGTATTGTAAATCAGATTGGTCTACCAGTTTGATATGCGTGTTTTTTATAATATGTAGAACATATGGCACTTCGCAAACTAAAGAAAATTTTGATGTTTCAACAAAAAACCAAAAATATGATGATTTTCTTGTTTGGCCTATATTACGTAGTCACTAGTTTCTACCTTAGAAACAAGCTTCGATTCATAAAAACAAAGAAGAAAAAAGAATTGATTGCATTAGGTGGATGTTTAGCTTAACTAGGGAGTGTGATTCTGCGTGCATTAGTGAACTTTGTATGGATAGAGCAACCCTTGGAATATCATGTGCTATGATAACAGATATTGTTGGTTTAAAATCAACCAAAAAACTTCCGTGGAGGAGGTTTTGGCAATGTTCTTATACACCTTAGCTCATCCCAAAAAGAGTAGAACAATTGCTCTACTCTTTGCTCGTAGAACTGAAATAGTTAGTCAACATTTTCATCAAATCCTTTTTGATTTGTTGAAACTTCATGATATTCTTCTCAAACAACCTGAGCCCATTACTCCAGATTATCCACAAAAAAATGAAAGTGTTTTCAGGTATTTTCATTATTATCAAATTTGAACTTAAAATTTATCTAATTGAAATGCCTTTATAACCACTAACTATCAAGGGTTTAATATGTAGGGTTGTCTATGAGCCTTAGATGGTACAATAATCAAAGTTAAACCTCCAAGTGAAGATAAACCCCGTTATCGAACAAGAAAGGGATGTATTTCTACAAATGTGTTAGGAGTATGTTGCCCGAACATGCAATTCATTTATGTATTTCCTGGTTGGGAGGGATCGTCACATGATGGTCGCGTGGTTAGAGATGCAATAGCAAGGTCAAATGGTCTAAAAGTTCCTCAAGGTAAATAAGAAGTTTGGTAGCAACATTTTTATTAAATCATATTTAATTATTCAATCAAACCAGTTTGTTATTATTTGGTTGATTCTGGATATTGCAATTTAAATGGTTTTCTTTCTCCATTTCGTGGGCAGCGGTCTATGTACTCTATTTTCATTGTACTCTATTTTATGTCTATTTTCTGATTAGGGATGGCTAATATAATATCGCTCCACCAATAATTGTTTAATAATAATTTTAAAAATCCCATAAAATCGATTAAGAAAAATCGAACCAAAATCAAATAAGTGAAACAACTCAAATCTAAATTTATTCTATGGGTTTCGATTATCTAAATTGAAATTTTTATCGAAATACGAAATGAAGTTTGGTTCATATTTAATACTGAAACTCAATAAAAAAAAACATATCCAAAACACTAAAAAGGTAATTTATTTAATGACCGTTTCTCCAATTATGAAATTTGAATTTAATCGCAATCCCAAATTTTAGATCATTAGACTGACGCTTTTTTCATCTCACTCGGGAGTCGGGTCAATTCTTAACTGGTTGTAACTGGTTTAAAAATCAATGTAGATGCCTCTTTCCTAGCTCCAGATAATTGGTTTAATTCAAATAAAGATAAATCTGGATTGAATTTTATTTTATTTTACATGATCAAAAGCTTGATTTTATGATCATTTAGACTTATAAAATATTGGTTTAAGTTTATTTGGATTATAATATTGTACCTCAAATTTAAGAAATTTTTAAATTATGTCCGCAAAAATAAGTTATAATTCAGGTCTCTTGGATCCAAATTAGAATCCAAATTCAAAATGGGTTAGTTTTTTAAGTAGTTCGAACAAGCCAAACTTAATAATTAACTCGAAAATCAAAATTCAACCCGATACGTACCTAACCCTAAGACGAGTACCACATTATTCGGCCATCCTACTGTGGTCTGCAACTCTTGTTGCATCAAACATGCAGTAGCTGCAAATTAAATGCTACCGTAATTAACATATATAAGTACCAAATTTGGCCATATCCATCCTAGGCTAGTCTAGGCTATGTGCATCTCACGATTATATATAAAAATGGTCAGTTGAGAGTTGAGACACCCTTTTAAAATATTGCATCTTTAATTAAAGTGTACAATCCTAATAACATAACTTAATCTGATTGTTGATATCGTGTGAATTTATAATTTATAAAAGTCGAGGGTTACTTATTGAGTTATAAGCCTGTGCCTGTATTATATAAGTGACCAACTTGTGAGTATGTTTTGAAACACTTTCACGCTATATTTGAAACACATACATTTATAGTTACATTTTAAAACACCTAAAATATAAATCACTTTAATATTATACTTGAAGAACTCACGAGTATATTTTTAAACCACCTACGATATAAAGCACTTTTAAATTATATTAGGTACATTTACGTAAATTACGTTTTAAAACACTTTAAATATAAAACATTTTCACATTATAATGGATGAAGCACCCACGAGTATTTTAGAGAGAAGGCATCTTTAAATTGGGTAAAATGTACTCACGAGTATTTTAATCTCAAATCCCTCCCTCTCCCCTCTAATCGATCAGTATAAATAGCGTCGAAATGACCATCAGCAAAAGCCATAAAAAAATTAGCTTCCCATTTCACAATCAAGATGGCCAACATCCGTATGATCATCTCCATCTTTTCACTGATCCTCATCTTTTCCTCAACCTTCACTAACATTGATGCAAACTCGGTGAGGGATTTCTGCGTTGCAGATACCTCGAAACCGTCCGGTCCAGCAGGCTATTCCTGCAAGAACCCTGACAACGTCACTTCCGATGACTTCTTCTACAGCTTGTCCACCAAAGGCGTCCCATCAATCTTCGGTTTGGGGCTCACCACTGCGATTTCTCCCGATTTCGCCGGCGTCAACGGTCTGGGAATATCCATGTACAGACTGGATTTCGAGGTCGGCGGCGTGGTACCATTGCACACCCATCCTCGAGCCACAGAGCTGGTTGTTGTGATACAAGGAACCATTCTTGTTGGATTCATATCTTCAGATACCAATAAAGTTTACGCGAAAACTCTCAAACCTGGAGAAATCTTCTTGATTCCTCGAGGTTTGCAGCATTTTCAAATAAACGTGGGAAAGGGTCCTGCACTTGAGTATGCAACCTTCAACAGCGACAGCCCGGGGCTACAGATTGACGGCTTGGCGCTGTTCGGGAACGACTTGGCAACAGATATTGTAGCCAGAACCACTTTGATTAATCCGCTTGAAATTCTGAGGCTCAAGAGAATATATCGTGGAACTAATTAATCTAAGCACACCGCATCCATATAAGATTACCTTAATATTTAAATAAAGCATATGAATGTCCTTTCATGCGGTATGTACTAGCCAATTTGGCCTTAATCAGTGATAGCTTTTCTATTTTGCGTACTTTTTCATTCTTTTTTACTGGTTATAATAACCATATTATATTTTACATGTTTATAAGCTTAGTTTATGCATGTATTTTCATTAGTCTTTTACTTTTGTACTTTTTTAAAAAAAATTTCTTTAAATATGTCTAATGAATTACTTTATGCATGTGAGTTCTAATGTTCTATACTACTGTAATTTCATATACACTAGTTGGTTGCGCGATGCACGACGTTCTTAATCACCAACTTTTATTACAAACTAATAATAATACTTAAATTATTTTAACTTTAACTAATTTATATGATGATGAAATGAGTTTTAAAATATTATGACTTGTGCTATAGTGTAAGTTGCGCGAAAGTTGAAAGAATGTATTGAAAATTTTGAAACATTTATCTCCAAATCAGATTTTTCTATCCGGCCATATCATTTTGTGGGCAAAGAAAGGTAGATGTTCCTGTAATGTAAGACTCGTCTGAAACGAGACGTCTCTCTGGTCGAGAACATAAATATGACATGTATAAATATAAAATATTAATAATAAACAAAATAAAAAAACTTGAGATAATGAAAATAACAAAATAAACTATAAATACTTTATTTCATCCTTAACCGGCGAATAAGAAAGGGTATTGCCAGAGTAGTTTTTAGCATCCAGAGCATAATTGATTGTTTTTACCTAAATTGTCCTTCTTCCGTCAAAGTCTACTTGTTACCTTTTTTGTTTCTTTTTTTTTACGGATTACCCATATTACATTTTTCTTATTTCCTTTTTTTAACCGACATAACATTCTAGTTTTAGGTATCAAATTGATCAAAAACAAAACCCTAGCCTAGACGTAAACGGAATGCCGAATGCCTTACAAAACCTCAATTTTAACAGAAGAAAGAACCAAAGACCGCAAGATTAAATCAAACATCAAAATTTAATATAAAAAATTAATAAATTTTGAGCAATTAGATGAGTAGCAACGTTCAAACCATAAGCTGGGCATAAAAAAAGTACAACAAAACTGAAATAGCCGAAAAAAAAGTGCAGCAACATTTAATTTTTTTTGTAATCGTTAATGCTAATCCAATTATATCTTTTAAAAACATATAAATTTTCAATCTAAATATTTTTCGCTATTAAAATTTTTTTCCCATCTTTATTATTCATACTTAATTAGAAATTAAACCTTTTTTTTCAAATGTATCATAATATAGATACGTATACTACATTCATTTGATTTTCATCAAATTATATTTTAACAAAAATCGAATTAAAATGAAACTTTTTGGCGGAAGATCAGGAACTGAAAGATTGGGAACGGGAAGATCGGTTCAGTAATTTGTAGAAAAATAATTCAGTAAAAAAAAGAAACAAGAAAAAGGTAATAAGTAGAATTTGACTGAAGAAGGTCAATTTGGGTAAAAATAATTAATTCTGCTCTGGATGCTAAAAAGTGCTCTGACAATATCACCACCCAATAAGAAATTGTATTAATAGAGGTTGTAATAATTAAGGATATGTGACGTATCTAATAAATATATTTTTATAAAGATTTAGGAAATTGTATAATGATATAGTGATAGAGAATAGAAAACTATGGGGGATACCAAAATTGAATAAAACTAAATGGACTATAATTACAAATTTACCAAATCAAATGAAATCAGGATACATTTACAAAAATAGGTCTTAAATAACAACAATGAAACATGTAGAACAAAACAAAATCGTAAAATATTTTAACTAAAAATAACAAAAGAAATAAATTATGGTAAGATTGGAAAAAATATTCTAAATAAATACAATTATAACTAAAATTACAAAAATTACCTTCTATGAAATACACATTTAAATACATTATGTAATGTTATATTCTTATGCCCTGTTTGCTAGAGATTATTTCTTACTGAACTGAACTGAATATTTTTAATAAAAATACTGATCCAACTGAAAAAAAATATAAAAATACTGAACTGAATTGAAAAAAAATATATAAATATGTTGACATGAATTGAATAAATATAAATAAAACGAACTTAACTGAATTAGAAAAAAATAACTATATTTATTTGAACTGAATTTAATTTTTTTAATATAATATGAACTACTAATATATAAAAGGGAACTACGTAGACCATGAGGGAAGCTAATTACCTTCCTATAAAAAACATTTTAGTTAAGATTTCAATTATATAAACTACGGCCATCTAACTGTAAAAATATGTACTTTAATGTCAAATTAAAATTATTTTAAAATTAGTAGACAATTAGGGAAGCTAATTTTTGTAGCCAATAGATAGGTAGTATTAATAGCATCAAAACTATTTATTTTGATTTTGATTTTTATCAATATCATATATAAATTAATTGTTGCCGTAAAGATATGTGTGGAATATAACATATACCAAAATTCAATTTAATTGAACAGACTAAAATTACATAATTAACCAAATCAATTGTTAATCTAGAAATAATTACGAAAACGGATCTAATTGACTAAGAATGATACATGTAAAATCAAACAAAATAGTAAAATAACATAACTAAAAATAGTAGAAGAATAAAATTATGGTATGATTGGGAGAACAATTTCAAATAAATACAACTAAAACTAAAATTACAAGTTTTCATAAAAAAAACTAAAATTACAAATTCAACCACTAATTAAATCCTAATTGAATCATAAATAAATACACTACGAAAAAATATATTCTTTTTAAGCTATCAGTAAGGGAAAACGTTTAAGATATGACTTAATGCAACTATATTCCATCAAAAAATTATAAGTATTCGTAACTGAAATTAACCTAAATTGAAAAAATTGAACATATTTTTCTTCAAAATATATTAACCATGTATAACAGCCGTCCAATACCATTTATAATTTTACATGAATATGATGATTAGTAGATATACCAAATTTAATTTAATTGAATGGACCAAAATTATATAATTAACCAATTCAATTGAAAACCAGGAAATAATGACGAAAATAGGTCTAATTGAATCTTAATGATACATATAGAATCAAACAAAATAGTAAATTAAAATAACTAAAAATAGTAGAATAATACAATTATGGTATGACTGGGAGAAAAATTCCAAATAAAAACAATTAAAACTAAAATTAAAAAATTACCTACAAATTAAATCCTAATTAAATGGCTAATTAAATCCTAATTAAATACCAAGAATTCTTATTAGTGTGTGATGAGTAAGGGATAAATAAGTTAAGTTAGATTAACGATCAGACTTCGGGATGTTTAAGGCAAACTCTCTAGAAAGTCCAACTTTTCTAAGTGTTATGAAACTACCACTAAGTATTTAAACTCGAATGATACATTTTTGTTTTAAAACATTGATCATTTTACAGTAAATATATGTCAAAACAAGTTTTAATGCAAAAATTCAAGAAATTTCATATAAAAATTAAAATATTTTAAGTTATAAAATTTACTGTACAACTTACAAGGTGTATATGGTATAAGTCAAAACGTATAAAGTCTTTCGTGAAAGTCTGGAAAGTTAGGAGTTCCAAAGACTTTCTCGATGTTTAATACGCAAGAACGGAACTGAACTTATCTGAACTGAGCTGAACTGAAAAAAATACTGAACTGAACTGAAAAATACTGAACTGAACTGAACTGAAAAATACATTTGATTCTTTTATATAACATATATTTATGTTCAAAATTTTCATTACAAAACAAGCCATTAAAGTATATTGAACTAAACTTTATTGAAGAAACAAATCACTGCATCGACATTAGCTAAATTTCATCAAATTTATATTTTATCATGATCCTAGGAGTTAAACATAATTAAACTGAAGTCTACTGAACTGAACTTTATTGAACTGAATTGGTATAACCAAATTGTGCTATATTTTATCAAGTCAAATTTTATTAGCACCAAACTTATTAAATCGAATCTAACTTGATAAACAGAAATGAACTGAAACATAATGAATTGAACTAAACCGAACTTACAAAAGTATGCATTGATACAATTAAATTAGAAAAATTTATCAAATCATATTTCATCAATTCTAAACTTAACAAATTGGACCTAACATACTAAACTGAATTGAATTGAATGATCATACTGAACTAAACTTAATTGAAATGAATCATACTGAACTAAATGTAAGAACTAAATTAAAGAAAACGATCAATGCATTGATATAACTAAACGAAGTTTATCAAGAATAGAAAATAGAACTGAATTGAACTACATTAAACTGAATTGGACTACACTTAACTGAAATGAACCGAGTTGAACCACACTTAACTAAAATTAACTGAACTGAACTACACTTAACTGAAATGAACTGAATTTTCAATATGAACTTAAAATCATTAAATTATATTTTCGTTGAACTGGATTAAATTGAGTTGAATTATTAACATTTGATTTATTTAATTTTTTTAAATGTCTAACGCACTGAACTGGAAAATAATGAACTGAACTGAAATTTTTTTAGATAAATTGTATTAAACAGGCCCTACGTCATAATAAACACGTCAGAAATCATTCAATCTCACCGAAAACTTTGTATAACGTAAAAAGATCAAATTAAAAGTCGTAGGCAACAATTTAACGAAATCTGCGTATTCACATTTTTATAAAATACACACCGTACTTGAATTTTATACCTTCATTCTTAGCCGGCTAATATGTTTCAAAAAATTATAATAAAAAGAACTGCGTAATAGCAATGAGGTTATTAATTAGGCGCCAAGCAAGCCCAACAGCTACTCCAAATCGATCTCTATAATAGAGTACCAAATTCCAAAAACTCCATAATTATTTTGTCCTCATCCAACAGTTGCTCTATTTTACCATTCCATGAATTTATTGCCATAAATATTAATAACTATATTTAATTCTGTTTGAGACTTCCAAGAGCACACAATTAGGGTCTGTTTGTCTGAGCTTATTTCTTACCAATCTGAATTGAACTGAATTGAACTAAACTGAAGTGAAATTCATGTTTTGAAAATTAGAATCAGAAATAATCAAATTATTTATGATCAAATTTACTTGAATTCGATCAGATTATATTTTATTGAACTGAATTAAACTAAATTGCACTGAATTGAATTAAACTAAATTCTCTATTTATAAGATCTGGCAAACAAAGTACTAATTTTATTTGCAAATTTATGATTTTAATATATTTATGTGTGTAAATATATGAATGATTAAGAAAGTATAGAGTAAAAAAAGGAAAGAAGAGATAAAAATCAATGATAACATTAAATTTTAGAGTATAGAAAAAGTATGCCCATATGCCTTTTCAATCTTCCAGTTTTACCATATCTCTATTTTAGAGTATGGGATAGAGTAGCTGTTGGAAGCCATAATATAGACAAATAGGGTAAATTTGACTAAAAACTCTATTATAGAGTAATTGTTGGGCATGCTCAATAACCAAATGGCCTAATTGAATTAGGCACAACCCTCTATCCTAACTAGTATATATAGTAGACGTAAATGTATATAGAGTCACCGGAATTTGAGCTTTAATAATTCCCAACCGGCCAACCCTAACATTAGTTGAATACTTAAATGTTGCTCGGACTGGCCAACCTTAACATTAGGCCAACCAAATAATTCCCGACTGGCCAACCCTAACATTAGTTGATGCTTAATTCCACCCCTCCCCTAAGTGTCGTGTATAAATAGCAACGAAATGTTGCTCGGAAAAGATCACAAACCAAGTACTAGAAAAAAAAATACAAGATGGTCGACATCATCTCCATCTTTGCCCTGATCCTGGTCTTTTCTTCAAGCTTCACTAATATTGATGCCTCTGTGGCGGATTTCTGCGTCGCAGATCCCTCCTTGCCGGTTGGCCCGTCAGGCTATTCCTGCAAGAACCCTAATAATGTCACAGCTGATGACTTCTTCTACAGCTTGTCCACCAAAGGAGACACAAATAATGTGTTCAAAGTAGGACTCACCCGAGCAGATGCTCCAAAATATGCTGGAATCAACGGTCTGGATATATCCATGTTTCGAATCGATTTCGAGCGCAACGGAGTGGTGGGATTTCACAGCCATCCTGGAGCCTCAGAGCTGATTCTGATCGTTCAAGGAACTGTTCTTGTTGGTTTCGTATCATCTGATGCCAATAAAGTTTATGTCAAACTTCTCAAAGCTGGGCAGATATTTGTCATTCCTCGAGGTTTGCTGCATTTTCAACTAAACATGGGAGACGGTCCTGCACTGGAGTATGCCAGCTTCAACAGCGCCGAGCCGAGGATACAGGCCACCGACTTTGCCCTCTTCGGAAATGATATGCAAACAGATATCATAAGCAAAACTACGTTGCTTAAAGAGGCGGAAATTCAGAGGCTCAAAAGAGTGTTCGGTGGAACTAATTAATCAATTTCTTGCAATATGAATAACATCTCTATATATCTATGCAAACCACATTTATATCATGATATACTAAATGGTTGGTAATATATACTAGTTGTCCATTCATTGGCCTCAATCAATGAAAAATTTATTATTCACTAGTTTACTTTTGCTAATTTATTTGTCCTATCATGCACTAAGAGAAATGCATTAAAATTCACTGATGTTGGATGAGATTTAGCGGGCACTCAATATACGGGTGATAGCGAGGCGATCCGATCACGATCATCACTACATTTATGATCGAATCGTTCAAAATTTGATGTGATCACAATCGATCGCGATCATAACAATCAAATAATTCATGATCGTGATCAGCTTATTTAAAAATCAAAAAATGATCGTGATCGGCTAATGATCGACTCGTTATACATAATCGATCAAATGATCAATGATAATAACAATCGATCGTGATCGATCGATCATTTAATCTACCTAAAAGTTAATTAAAGTTAAAAATACACAAATTATCAAATTAATAAAAATACACAACAAACTGTAAATATACATATTAAAATTAAAATATTTCCCAATTAATAATAATGTATATAATTATACTACTTTATTTAATTTTCACCAACAGCGGGTGCATGGCTAGTATCTTCCTCAGTCCACCAAATAAAACATTATGTAAAAAAAACAATATATACCGGCTTCTTAGGTAGAGAATTGTGGAATTCCCTCCTTATAGACATGTGAAAATGAGAGTGTGAGATCATCACCTGATAGAGTCCATATATTTTTGAGGATTTGCATCGGTTCCCATGTTATTTACCGTTTAAATTTGTTGAACTGGACTCAAATTGAATATATTGAAAATAATAGCAATATAAGTAAATTAACTGAATTTCATCAAATAATATTTCATGAGAACTAAACTAAATTAAACATCTGTTATATATCATGTTCGAGATTTGAGTTCTAATTTATTTTTTAATAAATGCATGTATTATATTAAATACTTTGATGAAATGCCAAAACTATCTTATAAAAATAAAAGTTAAAATAGTGTAAAATACGACATATTACGACAAAGAATAGATCTGTTGAAATAGACGGTTTATTTAATACATATATTTTAAAACGTCTTCTCTTCTTCTTAACACCAATTCTTGTTTTCTCTTTTCTACTATTTTTGACACACACTTCACGCACTACTAGAATATCAAGCCATCTAAGGCAGTTCATCCTTCATGTGTTAAGGCGGAAAACAAATGCCTTCCCTGATTGTGACTTAAATGAGAAAAATCATCTAAGGCGGTTTCTCTTCCGCCTTAGATGTTTTTGGATTTAAGGCGTTTGTTTCCGCCTTAGACAATACTTACGAACTCGCTAGCATGCACGGCTGGATGATATGAATTGACTCTTTGCGAGTTCGTAACTAGCCAACGCTAGTACCAAACAAATGGTTGATTGTTTTGTTACGAAAGAAACTTACGGATCGCCAGATGAAATACTAACGACATCGCAACATTGAAAAGCCTATACTGTTATGAATGTGTGCGAGATAAGTTGCGACTTTAACCTTGCGGATCGCTAACAGTAGTTACGACTGCGTAAGGCAGCCTAGCTTGTCATATATTCGTCTGCTGACGAGACTAGTTACGAGAAACAGGGGCGATTCGCTGGGTCTAACATAGCGAACTCGTTACAAGGCAAAGTAACCATTTAGGGTTAAACAACACGAGCCAGGTTACGACAGCAACGTGCTACTCGCTAGTAATACCGTAGCGATATCGCAACTAGAAAAATTGTAAAAATATAAAATTTGTAAAAATTTAATTATAAAAATATAATTAAAATTGTTGGTTCGAGACACATAAACGATTTCGTAAGCAAATCGCTTATGTGTATAGTTACGGCTTTGCTACTAGTCTCGCTTCACTTACACGACGTCGTTTGAGCATTGGGTGAGCGAGAAAAACAGATGACGTTACGAGTAAGCTAGATATTCGCCTGGTGTTGGCGTGAAAAGTTACGAGCTCGACAGAGATCAGATTGGAGAGGCAGAGAAGAACGAGCGATTGGGTAGCGATGGCGCAAAAACTAAGTTGAGAAATATAATTATGGCGAGTGTTGTAGCGATAGTACAAGATGGTCGCAACAATTTTAATGTAACTGGCGAGAGAAGTAACGATTTCGCAGGGAATTCGTAAGTGTCACAAAATTATAGGATTGAGCCATTTCCACCCATTTCCACTAAAATTGGGTTTCATTTTAATTGTTTAAGCTGTCAATTGCAAGATGCATGGTATCTAAGCACAAAACATGAAACACTATCAAGCCACACTTTATAAACAAATGGAAGTAATGGAACTCAAAAGTATATGCATCCATTTGACATAAAAAGAAACTAGCTTTAATTGGGAATGTGAGGCCTAGAGATGTACCGAGATCTAATAAGAACCAAGTGTCTAGCCAATGCATCTCTACCATCCTCCAACTCCTTCTTGGTGTATGGTGCATGATTTTCCTCGATAATCTGAGAATATGAAATGTTTTATAATACTATTAAATGCAATGTAGATAATAATAGGTACAATAAGTAGGTTGTAAGAATCCTTATGCGGTGTAATTCCAAATTATCATCAACAAGGCCAGCGACGCACTCGGTGGCATACAACATCATATAGTAACCGCACTCAAAATTTGACAATTGCTTTCGGTGCTGAGGGCGAAGAAGTATAACAAATGATTTGAAATGAAATCATAGTGGAAATAAATGATCATTGGATTTGTAATGTCACCTGAATCTGTATAAGGTTGAAGGGAAGTAGTGTGTCGTCATGTGCACTATGCATAGCAACCTCTAATAAATCTGCAAATTTTGTAAATGGACCAAAGTGTAGCGGGTCCATCCAATACACTCGCTTCAACGATGGTATCATAGCTACAAAACTCCAATGGCCACTACATATTTTAAGAAATGAAAATGTACGAACCCGTCTCGAAGATTAGAATGTTTACGAAGTGCAAATATCCAATTGTAACAAAGAAAACTAACCTCTCTAGATATGGTCCTATGTAAATTGTCTTGGTCTTGTCACTAAGGATCTTAGATAGCTAAGCAAGTCGTGATTGATTACTTTCATTCATTTCTTGCAAGCATATTGGGTGCAAAAACCCAATGAAAGTCTTTGCGTTTAGAGCAAGGCATTGCATGTACCTAAAGAAACAATAGATGGGATATGAACGTATAATAGTGCACAAGTACATGAAAATTCGTAACTTGCAATACGATAGAAGAGATCAGATCAAGTAGCTTACATTTGATGTAGTATAAGGATTGTTTCGGGAAGGGTTTTATAGTGCCAGAAAAGGGCAAAGTCTTGGCAAGGGTATATTTGTGTTCTCGATGAGCTTTTGATGCGATTTGAAGAGCCTTCTTCTTCACTTGATCATAGGATGTTGTTTCGATAATAAAGGGGCGCTACAAATGTGATCATAAAAATAGTCACATTCAAAATTTTCAAGTGAAATTAAAAATAACAAGTGCCACACTAACCTTGCATTCCTTCCATATATCCTTTTTGATGTCGATGCTTAGTAGCCTCCAATCCGTTGTGTCTAATGGTGTGCGTATCCTAGCCGTCTTAGCACACTAACTCGACCATCGCGCGGCATCATCTCGGGTGAAATAGCAACACCAATGTCATTAAACTTGACATTTGTTAGTATTTTGTTATTGATCCTAATCTCTAATTCGCGACAATGTGTGAGGAGTTGAGCTTCTTTCGATGCGCGAGTCACTTCTCGTTGTCTTCTAACCTCACTTGAACCGTCAACAACATTTTCCCCCCCACTTGAGTCGGAGTTAGCGGAACTTGAAGGGCTCTCCATTAAGCTTTCCTTTGTATATTGAAATTAGTTAATGACTAACACAATACTAATAAGTCAAAGTCGTACTTTGTAGTAAAAACATTATAAAACATAATTCTAAAATTTAGGGCTAAGCAAACAATGGACAACATTAAAAGAAAATCTTGATTTTCATTCAGGACATGCTTCTGACATGATATTTAGTAATAACATGATAAATGGAGGCACTATGTACAAGAAAATCAATTTTTTAGCAAATAAGAATGAAAAAAATTGTACCTTTGGTATATGACAAAGTTGTGTCAGTAGAATTGATTATTTTGGTTGGGGATGGTCTACCTTGTTTGTCCCTCTCCTACCCACAACAACATAACTCGGTAAATTGAACAAGCACAACTGAATATTGACATTAATTGCAAGAATATAGGGGAAAATGTGGTTGGGAATTCATTGCAAAACTTACCAATCTTTTGCCTGCAATTAGTGGCTAGTTCCACTTTGTTTTGACACAATTGATGTTTCGAACATGTATGGGATGGGATATGGAGATTTGATGTGAAGAAAGGTGAGGAGATTTGAGAAGATGTGCAAAAGTTTGAACTTTTGGAGATGAAACCCGTAAGAAGTGATGGATAAGATGCCAAAAGTGTTGTGTTTTTCTGATCTATAACGTGTTTACTTTATTCTAGCTTTCCTTCTTGCGATATCGGAACTCGCTCGTTACACCTGACGTGGCTATTTACGGTATCGTTGCATGCTCATGTGATTGCCTTTTATGGTCTACTTTATCCTTCTAGCGAGATCGTAACTGAAAAGATGACATAAAGTACGTTACTAGGTTGTTGCGATTTCGCTACTCATGCTCGCCAGAACCCTACTTAAGATAATCATTTTTTTAAAAACAAATGCACTCAAACAATTTTAAATCACGATTTAAACGAAATGATAGTATGGAATAAGACACTAATCATTCTATTGTAAGAATAATTTTCATTTGTTCCGTCGTATGCTGATGTATAACGGGATAGGGATTTGTTGACTTAATATGCAATTACACAATTTGAAAGAGTTTTAAGAAACTTAGTCTTTAATTGTTAGACAATAAGAAACTCTACACATCATGTGTACGCTTGAAAACGCTATCCATCGCTTACCTTTAGAGACAACAGCATAGTAGAGCTTCACACATGAACTACATATATATATATATATATACATATATATATATATATATATATATATATATATATGCGCAGTTCACGTGCATTTGATTAGAGATACTTAGTTTATTACAACTCATTTATGTGATTACAAGCACGGATCTTGAATTAAACAAAGTATCATGCACACGTTCACTCACCAACTGTCATCACTCATCATACTACCGAGTATCGCTTAATAACATTGCATGCTGATGTACTAAGATGTACTCTGCTTGACATCATGTGATGATCGATATTTTCCAAATTGAGTATTATACTGTTTATATATAAAATGTACATATTTTAGAATATGATTGTGCGTTTAAAAATTTAAACCGAATTATTGATGTTTTACATAGAGTTGTGTCATACTAATTATGGACAAAGATGTACTCTACCTGAGTTAATATCATGATGGATATTTAACAAATAGAGTATTATACTGCATCTATATAAAATATATATATGTTAGAATGTGAAATTGCTAAAAAAAATTAGAAAGTTTTAATTTTTAGTTATAATCTAATTAGCTTCTGTGGTAGCGAAATCGCTAGTGTACAAGTTACCACAATTAAACCCTAAACCCTAAACCCACAAACCCACAAACGACGCCGCCATAGCTAGGTATGAGCTTTATTTATCAACATTAATCTAGTCGAAAATTAAATAATTTTAAAATGTAGAGATAAAGTTTATCAACTCAGGATTATTATTTAGCACATGCTCTTTTTTTTTCAAGATTTTTAAAAAAAAAAAAAAAATTCAATACATTCAATTTAGTTTAGTTTGATTTGATGAAATAACATTCAAAATAATTCAGTAAAACCTTTCAAATTCCAGAAGGAATTTAATTATTTTTGGGGTTTGCATGAGGTGATCTTGAAAATGTGAGAATGGTTTTAAGTTTTTACTAGGAACTCTCAAATATTTTTGAAATATGGAGCACCTCAACCCTATAAATATCAACCCCTTCTCCCTTTAGAACCCCACTAGATCCTTCATTCCCACATTCCCTTCTCCCTTCTCCTATTGTTTGCCTTTTGCTTCCCATGGATTTGTCTATATTCAACGCCCTCCCAAATGACATGATAAATCTAATCATGATTCGTGTTTACTTCGACTCGGTTCTTCGTCGGTACGCGACCGGAACAGCGACAGAATGGCATCGACAGTGGCTCACCGACACTTCTGCACTAGGTCACACAGACTCGACCTATGTCTTGGCCATATTTGCAATATGATGCGAGGGTGATATTCAGAGAGGCATGAATGTGATCACCACCCTGAAGAGAACCGACAAGAAAGGCCACCGGGAAGCTCGATCACCACCCGGTTTGGGTAACGCTTGGGGTTGGGCGCACTACTACAGGTTCCTCAGAGATGGAGTAGTCACACCCAGGCCGATCTGCTGCATGGAACATGCTGCCCTCAGTCGCAGAGTGAGGTACGATCGCTGGGAGAGGCTTGATCCAGCGGACATCTCATGGGATGCATGCACCTGCGATCAGGAATTGCTTCACGTCCTCGGTCCTCGTTGAGGCTAAATGTTCTAGTTTTTTTGTTGTTTGATTATGTTCTTTCTTTTTTTGCCCAAATTTGTTATGAGTGTAATAACCTTTTGTTTGCCATTTTGGCACATTTCATTATTTAATAGCTTTTTTTTTTTGATACCTTGTCCTTTACATTTTATATAAGTTTATTAATTGTTATTAATTAGCTTTTATAAACATCGCATACTTGTAGCATAAGTTGGCGCCTCCCTAGCGAACTCGCTACCTGTGTAACTTATAGTAGCGATCTCGCAACAAGTCGTATTCAGTCAACAGAGCCTAGCTTGAGATTCTCTAGCGAGTTCGTAACAACAAAGCTTGACACACCTAACAAACAATTGTTAGGCTTGGAGAGTAGCGAGATTGCTACAGTCTAGGAACCCATCAATAAAAACCTTTGAAATTCCATCAGTAATTAATTTGTTTGGGGGTGTGAATGTGGTCAATGAAAATGTGTGAATGCCTTTACATTTTTCTTCTTTTAATACATCAATTACTAATTTTAGTCTCGGAACTCTCACATTTTTTTGACAAATGTAGAACCTCACCCCTATAAATATCAGCCCCTTCTCCCTTTAGAGCCCCATCAGAGCCTTCATTCCCATATTCCCTTCTCCCTTCTCCTATTCTTTGCCTTCTTCTTCCCATGGATTTGACATTTTTCAGCGCCCTCCCAGAAGACATGATTCATCTCATAATGATTCGTGTTATGTTCAAACACATTTTTCGTCGGTACGTGAGCGGAAGAGCGACCGATTGGGCTCGACAGTGGCTCACCGAGGCTTCTGCAATAGGTCACAGAGAGTCGGCCTATGCCTTGGCTATATTTGCAATCTGCGAAGGTGATGCTCAGAGAGGCATGAATGTAATCACCACCATGAAGAGAACCGACAAGAAAGGCCTCAAGGTAGTTCGAGTACGCGTCATAGCCGAATTGGCTTACGCCTGGGGCAATGCGCACTACTTCGGGTACCTCAATGTAGTAGTGCCTAGGCCTAGATGCTGCCAGGAACATGCTGACCTCAATCGCGGCTTGAGGTACCATCGCTACACGAGGGTTGATCCAGCGGACATCGAATGTGATGCATGCACTTGCGAGCAGGAAGTGCTTCACGTCCTCGGTTCTTCTTGAGTTGAAATGTTGTAGTTTCTTTCTTATTTTATTCTGTTGTTTTTTATCTAAAAGTTGTTAGGATTGTAATAAGTTTTTTTCTGCCATTTTGGCTCATTTAATTATTGAATAGCTTTTCTTGTTTTGATACCTTGTCCCTTACATTTTACTTTTTCATCGTAAGAGTTATTTTTTCAGCAAAATCGCTAGCTAAATCACTAGCTTCATCGTAAGAGTTACTTTTTCTGCAAAATCATTTACTGTTGGTATAGTGCATATTCCTAGCGATATCGTCAGTGTCACGTTTATTAGTAGCATCAGCACAAGCGAATTCGTCACATACTCGCGTATATGTTACGTGGTCCTAACGATATCGCAACGTGTCTTATTCAGCCAACAGAGCCTAGTTGGCGATTCTCTAGCGATATCGCAACGAGATAAGGGCTTTTGGTAGTATATTGGGCTGTAGTAGTAGTGATAGTATAAGTGTTGGGTTTTGTCTGACCTGTGATATCAGTAAAAACCTTTGAAATTCCATCAGTAGTTAATTTATTTTGGGGGTTTGCATGGGGTGTCCATGGAAAGGTGAGGATGCCTTTACATTTTCCTTCCATTAATACCATAATGACTGATTTTGTCTAGGAACTCTGACATATTTTTGAATAATGGAGCACCTCAGCCCTTTAAATATCAACCCCTTCTCCATTTAGAACCTCATTAGACCCTTCATTCCCACATTCCCTTCTGCCTTCTCATATTCTTTGCCTTCTGCTTCCCATGGATGTGTCTCTATTCAACGCCCTCCCAGATGACATGATAAATCTGGTAATGATTCGTGTTATGTTCGACTGGGTTCTTCGTCGCTACGTGAGCGGAAGAGCGACCGAGTGGGCTCGACAGTGGCTCACCGAAGCTTCTGCAATAGGTCACACACCGTCGACCTATGTGTTGGCTGTTTTTGCAATCTGCGAAAGTGACATTCAAAGAGGCATGAATATGATCACAACCATGAAGAGAACCGACAAGCAGGGCCTCCGTCTAGCTCGGGAACGCATCAAAAGAGGTCTGAGATTCGCTTGGGGTTGGAGACACTACCTCAGGTACTTCTCAGAAGCAGCAGTTAGGCCTAGGCCGATCTGCTGCAATCCGCATGCTGGCCTCAATAACTGGGTGAGGTACGATCCCTGGGCACCCTTTGATCCGGCGGACATCACCTGTGATGCATGCACTTGCGATCAGTAACTGCTTCATGTCCTCGGTGAACGAACGATCTACTAGTATTAGTTGTTTGTTCTTCAGTATGTATTTTTGTATCACAAGTTTGTTTCGATTCTAATGAACTTGTGTTTGCCATTTTGGCACATTTAATTACTGAATAGCTTTTCTTGTTTTGATATCTTGTCCCTTACATTTTATTTTTTCATCCTAAGAGGAGCCCATATCGTATCAGCAAAGTCATTTACTTTTTGTATAGTGCGTGGTCATAGCGATCTCGTCACCGTCACGTTTCATGATGATTTATTAGTAACAGAACACCAAGCGAAATCGCAACTAACTAGCGTCTGTTTACGTGGTCCTAACGATATCGCAACATGTCGTATTCAGTCAACAGAGCCTAGCTGGAGAATCTGTAGCGATATCGCAGCGTACTTTCTCTACCCTTGCGAATTCGTAACAACAAAGATTGACACAATAAAAAAACACAACATTGACGTGGCTTGATGTGAGTTCGCTACATGATAAGAACCGATCAAAAAACGGTTTTTGGGTTTGGGTCTATATTGGGCGTATAAGTGTTGGGCATTAGCCTGTGTAAGTATCGGGCCTTAGCCTATGTAAGTATTGGGCCTCAGCCTTGGTGTTTCATGTTCAGTTTGCACTGGTCGGCGATTTATCGGACCCTTGTAAAATGTAACCATATATAAACTGAAAAATCACCTTCTAATCAGCCGATGTGGGACAAATGTTGGCGAGCTGTATTACGTGTTCGCTACTGCACATGATCACATAGAACAACAAAACTTATGAATGGCATAGTAGCGACCTCGCTAGGTTAACATGAATAAAATTAGTTGCGATCTCGCTAGTAGTACTGTTGAGAAATAATTTAATATGAATTTAATTAGTTGCGATATCGCTAGTATTACTGCTGAGAATTAAACCCTAGCAGCATGTTACACGGCGAAATCATTTACTTTTGAGTAGCCAGCGAACTCAATCAACCTCACATGCACTGTACATTCTCAACTCTCGTATACGACCTATACAGTAGCGATACCGCAACATCACTCGCCACATCCTAGCGACCAGGTTACAATACGTTGCATATTCTCGTCTGCTTAAATTAGGGTTTAGGCAACCTTACGAGATCGCAACGGCCAAAGTACATACTAACGAGCTAAGCTACGATTTCGCTACATAGACGTTTAACTTACCACAAATGTTACGAGTTCGTAACAATCCTCTCCATTTAAGGCGGATTCTTTCTTTCCGCCTTAAATTTGAACATTTTTACGTCAGAACTGATTTCCGCCTTCAACAACGTCTATCCGTCTTAAATTTCATTTTTTTCCCTAACCTACGATACTAGCGATTTCGCAACGTTCAAGCAAGGCGGAAAAAAACGCGAACGCCTCAAACGCCTTAAATATGTGTCTTGCACCAACCCTTTTGTAGTAGTGACGTATTCTCTCTTGTGTACTCCGCTATGTTACAAAATCATGTATTCTCTTCACCTTTGTTACACCCTATATATTCTCCTCTATATAGTTTTTCCTCCTTACATCGAATAGAAAGCTTCTAGATATAATGTGATGATCACTGATCAGTACTGTGTGCTAATAATGTTGCGTTGCAAAGTGCTGACTAGAATTATGTTCCAATATGAATTCAAAAGTGATGATATAAACGCAACAACACCAATCTAAATTTAACTATACTAAATTTATGGATATATTTAACAAATTTAGTTTCTCCCTTTTTAGTTTATTACGTACAATTTTCATTCAAATTATGTTCTATTTAATCATTTAAAATAGCAATAATTATAATGTTACTATGAAAACAACATTTTTTCTCAATATATAATTAAATTTTCCAAAAACTTAGTTGAGTTAAAAAGTGCTAACTTGAGCTAAAACGTATTGGAAATGTATTGAAAAGTTATCCTGAAATGTAATGTGCTGATTAGTGTTGTGTTAACTTGTGATATATATCTTGTATTGATTAGTGTTATGCAGTGTCAATCGGTGTTGGTGAGAGTTGTATTATACGTATCAGTATTGTATTGTGTTAAAAATAAGTTGAACCAAATAATAGAACTTATTAGCAATGTGGTTATTAGGCGCCAAAGTTAATAACCAAAATTGTCAAATGTAATTCGGCGCAACCCTAGTGTGTCAGAAGATTGAGGCACCAAAATTTTTGCTAATATTATTAATTGAACACTTAATGTATCTAAATATCACCATTCCTCCCTCCTCTATCTGTTGTTTATAAATTGCCATGAAATTCCCTCAGAAAAGATCACAGACCAAGTAGAAATTAAAAGGAAAAAAAAAACAAATGGTCAACGTCATCTCCATCCTCGCTCTGATCCTGATCTTTTCTTCAAGCTTCACTAATATCGACGCCTCTGTGGCAGATTTCTGCGTGGCAGATCCCTCCTTGCCCATTGGCCCGTCAGGCTATTCGTGCAAGAACCCTAATAATGTCACCGCCGATGACTTCTTCTACAGCCTGGCCACCAAAGGGAACACAAATAACGTGTATAACTCAGGACTCACCCGTGCAGATGCTCCCAAATATGCTGGATTCAACGGTCTGGATATATCCATGTTTCGAGTCGATTTCGAGCGCAACGGGGTGGTGCCGTTCCACACCCATCCTGGAGCCTCAGAGCTGATTCTAATCGTGGAAGGAACTGTTCTTGTCGGTTTCATTTCTTCAGATGCGAATAAAGTTTATGTAAAAGTTCTGAAACCAGGGCAGATTTTTGTGGTTCCTCGAGGTTTGCTGCATTTCCAAGTCAATCTGGGAGACGGTCCTGCGCTAGAGTATGCTTGTTTCAACAGTGCCGAGCCGAGGGTACAGATTACAGACTTTGCTCTCTTCGGGAATGACTTGGCAACAGATATTATAACCAGAACCACCCTCATTAAGAAGGAGGAAATTCAGAGGCTCAAAAAGGTGTTTGGGGGAACTAACTAATATTAGTTCTTTATCATGCATGCAAAATCATATACTCTATATATGTGTAAACGTAACCTAATAAAATAATTGTACGATGTCCAATTGTTGGAATTATGCCGATTTGTCCTTTCATGAAGAGTTTCAACTTTATTGAGGTAATTTTATTTGAAACCGAAGGTAGTATCAAATGAAATTACCAAATATCCACAATAACCATGCATGGTCTTAGATTCCAAACCATAAAAAACTATGAATATAACCATCAATATTCATACAATATTTTGTAGGCAGTCTAATTATAAGGGAACAACGTCATCATTATGTGACATATTGCCTATTAGTAGATTTGTTCAAATCAAGTGAATCAAGATATAACATGCAAATTAAAATTTATTTAAAAAAATGCATCAGATTAAATATATGCAAATTCGCATCAAATTAATCACATACAGTGTCCTCGATGTCTCCATTCACCACCTATTTCACTATTCATAAAATTCCCTCAACTTCATAAAGTTTTATGAATTTTTGTGGTTAAATTTCAAGGTTAATCGAACTAAACAACTCAGATAAGTAATGAATTTTATATAAACGATTTGGTAGAGATTGGATTGTAATTAGAAATCGAAATGCTACATACCCTGGCACATTTTCCTAGTGAAACTCTGTAGTTTTACATTTAAAAAAATAGTTTTACAGATTCTCTTTTGTAATGTTTTGTTAATGCTAGTAGTGGCCAACGTTACCAAATCGTTGATATGGCCGAGTTGGTCTAAGGCGCCAGATTAAGGTTCTGGTCCGAAAGGGTGTGGGTTCAAATCCCACTGTTAACAGATGTTCTCTTTTTTAATAGTAGTCTAAATAATAGACAATCAATAAATGTCACTTCATAATTTCTGGTGGAACTTACTATAATCTTTTTGATAATAAGTCTAAATAATAGACAATCAATAAATGTCACTTCATAATTTCTGGTGGAACTTACTATAATCTTTTTGATAATAGTCTAAATAAAAGACAGTCAGCAGCTGTCATAATTTGACCGTCAAGTTCATCAGCACCTGCCTGAGACTATTCTTAGTCGTACGTGCAGATTGAGAGTTCAGAAGATGATAAAATTCATGATATATGCCAAACATCTTTGCATGTAAAATTAAAATTGTTTTGACTATCGGTTCACCTTAATCAAAACAACTACCGATTCACCTTAATCATTTCTCCTTGTCAATGTCCAAGCCACATACCTTTGAATATTTTTGGTTGCAGAATCAAAAGGTTGCATAGGATGAAAAGGTTGGCAACCACAATTATTTAAGCCATTCCGGGTCTTTTCAACAGTTTCATGGCGGGAGTTTTTCCCAACACAACAGCTGACGAATCATGTGATTGTGAGATTAGACCATGGTCCTCTCACCCTGTAAACTCATCCATGTCGGCAACTGAGAACATCCCCTGGCAGACCCAAGTTTGAGGCGTTCTGGACGAGGTTTCAAGAGGCACGGAACATTATGGGTAGAGGCAATGGAGGTCAAATGGCTCAACAAGATTTGCATCGATGGGAGTGGGGTGGCAGCGGACCAGAAAGGATGAAGATGGAACAGTTAGAGGATCGGCTAAGAAGGACTATGCAGAGGCTAAAAACTGGAGTAAAGGGGAAATTGGTTGTTTGCTCAGAATAATTAAATCCAAGGAGAGGGACATTGGATGGGCTCAAGACGAGCGGCCATCACGACTTGGCAAGGAAGTACAAGCTTGAGTTGGATGATTTATTGGAAATACAGAATGATTACTGGAAGCAAAGAGCGAGGGTGGACTGGTTCGGCCTAGGCAGCAGGAATACAGAGTTTTTCAACAATTGGGCACATAAGAGGCAGTGCAGAAATCAAGTCCCCCAATTGAAGGACTCATCTGGAGTTTGGGGTCAGTGTTCCGGTGAAGGAGCACCGAGGGTATCCGAGTTGTTTCGACTCTCAGTTCGCAATGGGACTGGTATTCTCCGACAAAGGTTATTGGTGACGGTTATCAGAAAACTGAACTGGCATACCGATCTAAGGTGGTCGGAAGAAACTCTAAATCTCACTCCAATTGTGAGAAGTTTCAGCAATCGTAGTTCCAGTTCGAAGACATAATGGACTCATTCGACGATGACCAATGGCAACGCCAACTTGAGAAAAACTTTTTGGAGCAATTGGATGCATTCTTGCGTACTTTGAGAAGAATCAACATAACTTCCAAAAGTGGATGGTAGCGATGAAAGATCGGTCGGAATCACTGGTAACCAAAGATCTAAGCCATTCTTCACCACCTCTGCTTAGAGGTAATCTCCTAATTGGTTTCAATCCTGAATGAATGGATTCTATATTATGTAGAAATGCTCCTGTTTCGATTGATCTAAGGTTGTGAGTTATGACTCTAGAAATATAACTACTAATCCTAGAAAAGTGCATTTATTGGTTAATTCTATGAAACTTGACTCTATGCAAGGAAATTTCAATTTATAGCTTGATAGTTATGATCAAGAAATTGTTGATGATGTCCCTAAAGGTGTGAGTTCAGTGGATATGAATGTTAGTGCTGGTAATTTTGTGGAAAGCTTGAATAAAGAGGATGGGGATAGAGTTCTTTGGTTGGGTGATTTTGATAGTCAGAATATTGAAGACTCTGATGGTTTTAGTCTTAATACATCTGAGCATAATGCTTGTTTTGATCCCGGGATTATTAATCATGGGCCAGTGAGTGTGTTACTTTCTAATGTTGAGGCAAGAACTAATACTGAGACTATAACTGAATCTGATAATGTTTTTAGACATGCTAAGGGGTCAGACACTATTTCTGTCGAGGATGACTTGGTTGGTGATGTTGAGTATATGACATTCTGATACGTATTTTCTGTTGAAACTCGTTGTTGTAGTGGAATAAATATAAATTGTTTCTGAAATATGAAAATCACTTAACAACTGTCAGTCGATTAGCTGGAACCACAAACAACTGTTCTTGGGCAACTCAACTGAATCTTGAAATTGAACAACTGTCAATTAGTTTGGAAAAACGAGAGCCGAGTTGATAACTAGCTAACAACTGAAGCCAAATTATCAATATGAAAATGGTCGGCCATGTTGGGCAGGTCTACGCTTTAGCCGTCACCGTAGATCTCTACATCGGCGAAGATGGTTCAATTTTAGCCTGGAGATTCAATTCACAACCAAACCAATTCGAAGTCACTGCTCGTTGTCTTTTATGCCATTCTCCGACTTGGCTGGTGGCGGCAACGCCCAATCCAACGAGGCAGATCTTCCACCCTTCATTTCCCCTACTGTTACTAATTATGTCAAATGTCAGCAAGTACTAGTTCCTGCTTATCTGTGAAGTGGGTTTTTGGGAGGGAGGGATAGAAATAAGAGATAACTTGATGTGAAATGGTTGTTTTGGAAAATGAAAGTACTTTTGCTTTAGAAATTAATGAGAACTCTGACAGTAACACTTTTTAAGGTTCACTACTAGAATATCAAGCCATTTAAGGCGGTTCATCCTTCATGTGTTAAGGCAGAAAACAAATGCCTTGGGCGGTTTTGACTTAAATGAGAAAAATCATCTAAGGAAACCCTCTTCCGCCTTAGATGATTTTGTGTTTAAGGCGTACATTTCCGCCTTGGATGATGGGGCATACGCCTTGCTCTGAACTTACGAACTCGCAAGTAGTAACGTAACTATGATTTTCATTTTCTTCTTGCGAACTCGTAACTAGTAAACGCAAATACCAAAAAACTGGTATATTATGTACTTACGACAGCCTCTTGCGGATCGCTAGTTCATCTAGTAGCGATTTCGCTACATTGGAAAATTAATGTGGCCGAGACTGGTTGTGACAACAAACGTGCGGATCGCTAGAAATCTGTTACGATACCGCAGTGTAATAAGCCCTCATTTATTTATATTCTAACGAGACTGGTTACGACATATTTTGGCGATTCGCTAGGTCTGAACTAGCGAGCTCGCTACAAGCAAAATTCAACATTCAGGGTTGACCAAAACGAGCCAGGTTACGACAGAGACATGTTTGTCGCTAGTAAATTAGTAGCAAATTCGCAAGAGAACATGCATGTATAATAAAAATTGTTGGTGCGGTATATTAACGAGTTTGTAAGAAAATCGCTTGTGTCTGATAGCGAGTTCGCTACATTTGTCGCTAACCTGAAACGACGTCGTGTGACCATTGGGTGAGCGAGAAAAACAAATGACGTTGCGAGTAAGCTAGTGACTCGCCTGGTGTTGGCGTGTGTTCTTACGATATCGACAGAGATCAGATTGGAGAGGCAGAGAAGAACGAGCAATTGGGTAGCGATGGCGCAAAAACTACGTGAAGAAATATGAAACTTGCGAGGGAAGTAGCGATAGTACAAGATGGTCGCAACAATTTAATGTAACTGGCGGGACAAGTAACGATCTCGCAGGTACTTTGTAAGGGACACTAAATTATAGGATTTGAGCCATTTCCACCCATTTCTACTAAATTTGGGTTTCATTTTAATTGTCTAAGCTGTCAATTGCAAGATGCATGGTATCTAAGCACGAAACATGAACATGAAACACTAACAAGTCACACTTTATAAACTAACTGAAGTAATGGAACTAAAAAGTGTATGCATCCATTGGACAAAAAAATAAACTAGCTTTCATTGGGTATGTGAGGTCTAGAGATGTACCGAGATCTAATAAGGACCAAGTGTCTAGAAAATGCATCTCTACCATCCTCCAACTCCTTCTTGGTGTATGGTGCATGATTTTCCTCGATAATCTAAGAATATGAAATGTTTTTTAATACTATTAAATGCAATGTAGATAGTAATAGGTACAATATGTAGGTTGTTAGGGTCGGGCATCTCACCATCCTGCATGGTTCATCCCGACCCCTCATCCTACATGACGATCGGGCCAGACCCGACAGCAGACAGCAGCTTTACCGACCCTGGCAGGAGAATCTTCCCAGACCATCTAACGGCGTGGTCTGATGTGACCAGGGTCAGCTTTTCAGCACTACATATATCTCTATATCACACTAGTGAGAGGTAAGTTGACCAAACACAACCAAACACATTCCCAATCTCCGAACAGTCTACTGACTTTAGCATCGGAGCGGGAACGGCAATTAGCCGCCCCGCCCTGACTAAGAGTTCTTGATTCTTAGCAGGTTCATCACATCTCATCATCAGGACGGATCATTAGGACGCAACATCGCGACCATAACATTGGCGCTGTCTGTGGGGATATAACCGATTATCTTCACAGCCCACGCACTGCAAATGAGCAGAGAAGGACGAGACCACGACACTCCTCATCCAGAGGTGGTGGTCACAGATCTGGGCGATGAGGGGGCTAGAAACCCATCCACTCCCTCAAACCCCGCAACAACGCCGATCTCGGCGACGCCTGAGCAGGCTCGGCACCCGGGCGCTTCGCCATCCTTCACAGTCGAGTATGGTGTTGTGCTCCGTCAGATCCTGGAGTCACAGGCTACCATCAACAAGCAGCTGCAGGAGCTGCGAAGTACGCTGCCGAAAATGCGGCGCCTTGAAGGTTTGGCAAAAACAGTCACACCAATCAAGCTTTTTGATGAGCCTACGCGAGGAAAACGCAAAGCTCCCAACCTCACAGAGCTGGATGATGACGGGAACGAGATCCTGGATGATTTAGAAGAGGAATGGGAAGATCAAAATGCTAAAGAAGGCAACCCTAGATCCCAACCCGGGGAATGGGCCATGACGTATGTTCACAAGCCTAGTGTCAAGCCCAGAGTGCCGGCCAAGCAGAGGTTGTCGGTGTTTTACGAGGCTCCAGATTGCCAAAAAAGAGGAAGTCCTTTCTCAGAGGCGGTCACGGAGTTCGTCGCTAACCCTCGCCTCCGGATCCCGCCAAATCTGGGCACGTATGATGGTTTGTCGGACCCAGCTGACCATCTGCACACGTCCACAACTAACATGTCAACATACGCCAAACCCGATCCCGTGTGGTGCAAGGTATTCGCCACCACGCTCAAGGAGGCAGCAAGGGTGTGGTTCGCCAACCTGGACAACGGGAGCATATCCAGCTTCGCGCAGCTCGAGGAACTTTTCCTCACCAGGTTCATGCAGAAAAGGAAGTTCACCAACACGACGCAGGACCTGATGAAGATACGCCACAGGGCGTCATCCGGTGAGAGCTTGATGGAGTATTATGAGCGTTTCATCGAGGAGAGCAACAGGGTGGTACACCGTGGCGAGCCGCGGTGGTTGATTGAAATTTTCATGCAAGGTCTGGATCACGAGGCCCTGGATTCAGAGCTCACCCTCCGTGCGGTATACACGTTGGACGAGCTGCATATGGTGGTGGAGATGTTTCACCGAGCCGACGAAAACGCCAAGAAGAAGAAGCTAGCAATGCAAAAGGAGGCGCGACCCTATTGGCCAAAGCAGAAGCTCATCCAGGATGATCAATCGGCCAAAGCGGAGAAGACGTTGTCGGTGAAGGATAGGCTGGGCCCTAGACTTGTACACGAGAGGGTTTTCACCCCATTGACAAAGACGCCCAGAGAGGTTTTCTTGGCGAGCCGCGACATCATCCCGCCCCCGCGTGCCATGAAGATGCCCCCCAACAAGCGAAACCTGAACAAGTTTTGTGAGTATCATGACGACCGTGGCTACGACACAGAGGATTGTATCCACTTGAAGAAGGCCATCGAGTCATGCTTGCGGAAAGGGCAACTGAAACAATTCGCTGCCACGGCCAAGGCCCACAACAAGGTGACATACGCCAACAGGAATGGTGGCCAGGATCAAGGAGCCAACAGGGCACGCGTCAAAGGCAAGGAGATGGCCCGAGCAAAACGACCAGATGAGAAAAGAGCCAAGTACGAAGAGGATTCATCACCAGAACGAGAGCCAGCAGGGCGTGCGAGCAATGATATACTCACTATCATAGGCTGGAATGCCGGAGGAAGCTCGGCTGTTAGCAAGTTCGCCACATGATAAGAACCCATCAAAAAAATGGTTTTTGGGTTTGGGTCCATATTGGGCTGTAATAGTAGTGATAGTGTAAGTATTGGGCCTTAGCCTTGTGATTATTGGGCCATAGCCTTGGTATTTCATGTTCAGCTTGCGCGGGTGGGCGACTTATCGAAATCTTATAAATTGTAACTATATATAAACTGAACATGATCCTTCTAATCAGCCCATGTGGGACAAATGTTGGCGTGGCTTCTTACGAGCTCGCTACAGTCTAAGTCAGAACTAGTGAGTTAGATAGTAGCGAGATCGCTAGTAGTAAGGCTAAGAATTAATATGAATTAAAGTAGTTGCGAATTCGCTAGTATTACTGTTGAGAATCAAACCTTAGCAGCATGTTAAACGGCTTCGTTTACTTGTGTGCGTAACAACTTACGAGCTCACAACCAGCTTGAACATAAGCTGGCTTGAAACTTCCGATATCGCAACAGCCTAACCTATAAATATCAAATTTGGGATCTTCTGATTTCAAACCACGATCAAACGTCCAGACAGCTTAGCAAAAAAAACCAACCAAAATCTCACATAACCATCCGGCAAGAGTAATTGCAAGGACAAAGAATTTGGCACCCAATCCATTTGTGCAGGGGGCCCGACGGGATGAAGCTCAGGCTTCGGGATCTCAGCCACTGGCGACGGCGGCGACAAGTTCAACCAAATACGACAAGCAAAAATTTGTAAGTTTAGATGTATCCGAGGCATATTCTAATTACATGGAGCATAGTCAATTACTAGATTGTTATGTTGTTGATTTTAATCAGATAGAAGAACTAGGTTTGGGGAATGTGTTAAGATATTTCAATTTCATGAGTTGGGTGAGTTGTTAGGTTTGAATTATCCGGCACATAAGGAAGAGACGTGCCAATTCTATGCTAATTTTCACCAGTTGATTGAGGAAGAAAAGGAGACGGGTAGGTGGTTCACTAGGGTTAATAAGAAGGACTACGAGATTGAGGAGGATTTTTTTAACAAGGCATTGAACGTGTCCTATGCTGTTCAAGAGGACTATAGCAACCAACCCCCTCCAGGTTTTTACATTAGAGAACAATGGCCTGAGTATGGGGTTTTGGATCGAGCGCAAGTTGTAGAGTGTGCTAAGAAGTACTTTGATAGAGATGCTGACGATTTAGGGGTGCCTAGATCTTATAAGTTGGATAAACTGAGTGGTGAGGAGAGGAATGTTTATGAGATGGTCGCTAGGAGTGTCGTGCCTAAGGGTGGTTGGATCACCGAGATGAATTATACAACTGTGAGCATATTTTACTGCGTCATGGAAAAGATAGAATTGAACCCGGACCATGTCATTTTCGAGCACATGAGACAAAATGTGTCGAAAATAATAGGACATTCAAGAAGCTCCCTTACGGTAATTTCATTACCATGTTTCTTACCTCCGAAAATCCCAAGATAAAATTATTTGCGCTAGCCGAGGAGTGTTTCTTCTATACGATGCAATATTTGAGAGGAAAGGTGAGTTTGGGTTGGTTGATGGCATGTGCAGAAAGTAGGGGATGGACCCAAGAAACCGCTACAGTTTAATCCTGACGAAGTCAGAGAGAACGTCGAAGGTTAGCCACACTAAACCCCTACAGTTTAATTTCTATTTTATACAATTTATTTGCTATACTCACCATATTTTTGTTTGACTTACATGAACAGGTGTACCCTCAGAGGCATACTACAAGGGTGTAGAAGACACGGTCGACCTTTTCAGGGATAAAGTGGCCAAAATCAATCAGGCAAACTGGTTAACGGAGAAGGTGATATGTGGCATCGAAAGGGCTCATGCAAGAAAAAAAGGCGAAGGGGGATGAACCACCACCAACACAGACACCACCTCCTAGCAAAGATGATTAGATTTTCATTCTTTCATGTTAGCTAGTAGTTGTACTCAATTCAGAACAATTTCAATTTCAATTTGTATTTGTCAGTTTCTAAAATGATATTACAATGAATATTTCTATTTGAATGTCATCTATTTTATTATGCATATATGAATATTTCAACTTCCATTAGTTATCCTTACGTTTTTGTGGTTAAATATATAACACCTCTTTACAAAGGAGTTAAATTTAAATTATTGGTACGTGACGATAACCTAGCGAGTTCGCTTGTTTCAAGTTAATCATGTGGCGAGCTACTTGCGATATCGCTAGGGTCAAGTTAAGCAATTATATTCAACAACAAAGACATCAAGCGATGGCGTAACCTGTCAGACTCAAGAGACAGAAGCTCATCTGCGATTTTAAGCCTTTTGTAGCGATTTCATAACTAGTTCGCCAAGGTTACGAGCTCGCTAGATAGGAAGTTAATATGCATTGGTTTTAAGCGAGGTTAGTTACGGTTTCGCTACTTCTAAAGCAGTGTACAATTTTTTTAGAATTACAAGATTTAGTATCCTAAATTTAATTAAAATTTAACTACATTTGTAATTACCATGAAGTACAACATAATATTCAAAAAAAATGGTTATCAAATAGCTACTTATGTTTTTTACTCTTTTTAGTCTTCTTCTTCTTTGGTTGCCTCCCCCTTTTTCTTTGTAGTTTTACCCGCAGGATTAATCCACATGCCTTCCTCATGATCCATTCTGCACACCGACGCACAAACAATGCCATCATCCTCCTCCAGAGTTTCGTACACCGAGGGCGGAATGGTGTCTTTAGAAATACTGCAGTCATCGTCGAACAAGCCGTCACCATAGATGAATGTTTTCTTACCATCAACAACGATCTCCCATCGAGCATCAATTGGATCTTCCACATAGAATACTTGATGAGCTTGAGCCGCCATGATGAATGGATCTTCCCTAGACCCAAGAATTCCTCTATTAACTAGAGTCATGCCTAAACCTTCTGAGCGCACCCCTTTAGCTTCATCTACCCATTCACATTTAAACAATGCGATTCGGACATGAACAAAGTCCATTTCCCATATATCAGTAATGGTACAAAAAAAACCATTATCACCCTCTACAGGTACTGATACACCACTATTTTGGGTTGCAGATCTATCATCACTCCACTTAGTACCAAATGTGTATCCATTGATGTCATACCCGCTAAACGACGTAACTGTGTCGAGGGGTCTCTTGGCCACCCATTTTACAACATCGGGGTGTTCACCGTCATTCTGCACATGTATTTTGAGCCAACTAGTAAAGTCTCTGCAATGAGTTTCTAGAATCCTAGGTTCCGACCAGCTCGGGTGTGTTGACCTAATCTCCTTAAGGTGAACATCAACATAAGGACTCACTGCGTGATGGTTGCGCAGAATGTACAGATGGGCTATAGATATCTCATTGGAAGAAGGGCTGAATTTAGACTTATGGCGTAGTCCGGCACCATCCAATCTACCGTCGTGTCTGGAGACCGGCAGTCCTATAGTAGGTACATCCTGTAAATAGTTGGTACAGAATTCTATTACCTCTTCCGCGACATATCGCTGCACTATACTGGCATCTGGTCGATATTGATATTTAACAAAATGCTTGAAAATGCTCATGTACCGCTCGAATGGATACATCCATCTCAAGTATACTTTCCCGCACAGCTTCACCTCCCGCACCAAATGAATTATCAAATGAATCATTATGTCAAAAAAGGAAGGGGGAAAATACATCTCTAGCCTGCACAATACCTGAACTACCATATCCTGCAATTCATCCAACTTACGCCGACATACTTTCTTGAGACATATCTGTTTAAAAAATAACAAAGCCTGGCAACCGCGTCTCCAACATGAGAAGGCAAGCAACCTCTCAGAGTAATGACATTCAAATCCTGCATCAGATTGTGGCAATCGTGCGACTTCATTCCCACCAATTTCAGCTCGGCAGTGGATACACAACTACTAATGTTCGAACCATATTTAGAAGGCACCTTCACTGATTTCAAAGTCCTACAAAAACTCTCCTTCTCCTCAGATGAAAATGAATAACAAGCAGGTGGTAAGTATGTCGTACCTACTTCTTCTTGCACGGGAGCAAGTGACGCCCTTATGCCAAGATTGACTAAATCCTTTCTAGTTTTAAATCCATCCTTACTCTTCCCCGGTGTATTCAAGAGCGTCCCAACCAAAGCTTCACATACATTCTTCTCTATATGCGTGACATCTAGACAGTGGCACACATCCAAGTGCTCCCAATAACCGAGTTTGAAAAATATCGAACATTTCTTCCAAATCGTAGTTTGAGTGCTTTTCTTTTTTCCCTTTCCCAGCACGTTCTCCATGCCCGATACTTTTTCAAATATTTCAGAACCTGATAATGGGGCGGGGGCAACACCGTGCTCTTCCGGACCGTTAAACCACTTCTTAGCACTCCTCCACGGATGACTGCTGGGCAGGAATCGTCTATGACCTAGATACACAGGCTTACCACCGTGCTTTAATTGACAATGACTAGTATTGCTCTCACATACTGGACATGCAAAATGACCTTTCACAGAACACCCTCCAAGGTTACCCAACGCAGGGAAATCATTAATGCTCCACATCAGCATGGCTTTAAACTTGAATTTCGCGTCCCCTCGACTTCCGTCAGGAATATGAACCCCATGCTTGAATAAGGATTCCAACTCCTCAACAAGAGGCGCTAAATATACATCAATGTCATTACCAGGTTGCTTAGGCCCCGAGATCATAGTGTTCAAAAGCACATACTTTCTTTTCATCATCAACCATGAAAGTAGATTGTAAATAACAAGCATCATTGTCCATGAACTGTGGGTGCTAGACATGTTGCCAAAAGGGTTCATTCCATCAGTATATAGTCCTCAGCGCACGTGTCTAGGTTTATCAGCAAATTCAGGGTACATAGCATCCATCTTCTTCCACTGATCACCATCAAAAGCGTGAGATATAATATCATCATCTTCCTCTCGAACCCTATCGGCATGCCATGTTAACAATTTTGCATCAACTGGATTGGCATACAAACGCGTCAATCTCGGTTTCAAGGGCATGTACCACATCACCTTAGCAAGACCTTGCTTTGTCGATGTTGTCACTGTTTCTCCACATACCTCGACCTTTCCCTCCTTCTTTTTCCATCTAGACTCACCGCATACCTTGCAATCATCCCTCAGATAATCAACACTCCCCCTATACAATATACAATCATTCGGGCATGCGTGAATCTTAGTAAACTCCATGCCCATAGGACACAATATCTTCCGTGCAGCATAAACCCTGTCAGGACATAAGTTGTCCTGAGGAAGTAACTCTTTAACCAACTCTAGCAATTATGTCATTCCTTTATCAGAAATACCATGTCTTGCCTTTAGGTTCATTAACAACAATGTTGCTCCCAGTCTAGAATTGCTAGCCCCAACATATAAGCTTGTCTGTTTATTGTCATACATTGCCTCCAACAAACTTTTCTCCCCAACAAACTCCATAACAACATCGTCAAACATATATGAAAGTTGTTCATTATACTGCAGGATTTCCTCGGCGCTTCCCTCCTCCATCTCAACCTGGTCACTTCATAATGGCCTTCCCCATGCCAAACCCATTATGTGTAAGATTTGTCAAAACCTTTACAAATTAAATGTTCACGCACTATAGTAATATCTTCAAATATGGCGTTGTTTCTACACTTGTTGCATGGACATCTAACCCCTCCGATGCTATTATGTCTAGAATGTCGCAACCCAACATCTAAGCAATGTTCAACCAAATCTAAATACTCCTTCGACAATCGAGCATTCTCCTTCATTATTCTTTCGCGGTCCATAATCCACAAATCAGACAAACAGCTACACAATACTACTAACCCACTGACTTGAGATGATCAACACATAAACTACACACTGCATTAACAAAAAAACCAAAATAAACCAAAATGCTAGCAAAAATTATGCATAAAATCAACCAAAATCAAGAGACTAGCCAGTACATTACGCAAGTTAAACCTTACCTACACCAACACGGGAAAAATGAGACCTCCCAGCAAAATATAACTGATCATCCTTCAATACCCACCTGTTTAAACCCTTTTAGTTTTTCTTTTTTTGGTGTTAGAACGGCCAGTTCAGATTTTATGGGTGATCCATACTGACTCACTAGCGATTTCACTACATCCTAGTTAACCAACTAGAGTAACTAGCGAACTCGTTACAACTCAATCACCCTCACATGCATTGTACATTTCAAAATGTCAAATTTGACGTGCACAGAAGCGATACCGTAACATCAATCGCCACATTCTAGCGTCCCAGTTACGACATGTCTCATATTCTCGCCTGCTGAAATTAGGGTTTAGCAAAGCTTACGAGATCGCAACTCACATAGTACATACTAACGAGCTAACCTACGGACTCGCTATATACACGTTTATCTTACTACAAAAGTTACGAGATCGTAACAACCCATTCAATTTAAGGCGGATACTTTTTTTCCGCCTTGGTCATGTATTTTTTTACGTCAAAACTCATTTCCGCCTTTAACTACTTCTTTCCGTCTTAAATTTAATTTTTTTTTGCTAGCTTGAAGAGGTAGCGAATGATGGATGTCTATGACCCGCACTTGATTACGAACCCTGCTCACGAACTAATCTGCAAAATAAAGGCCTCGGGTGTCCCGGGGATAGACACTCCGACGCTCAAGTCAGTATATTTTCTTAAGGCGTAAAGTATGAGATTAGATGGAGAGGTCTACCAAAACTTTAGGGTATTTATATGGCTACAATCTGTAGATCACCAAGATATGTATTTATGGTATGAATACAACTCTTATAGGAATAGAGGTTGTATTACCATGTATAATAGAAGTTTATTTCGGACATGGTTGTTTTACCATCTTTAAGATAGCTGTATTACCATCTTTGAGAAGATGTATATTCCTTGTAGAACACTCATAATATACGCATTCCTTATAAGGATTAGGATTGATAGACCTGTGGATCCACCCTCCGCGTACCTCGAGCCCACGACCCTTCTCGGGCCCTGGTCCGAGTATGAATGAGGTCCGAATACGAACCATGGACTTATCAGTAGCCCCAAGGTAGAACTTCAGAATATAGAGTACTCCATCTCAAAGGTTGAAGAAGAGACCTGCTTCTCGAGGGAAGACCAATAACTAGAGGGAGACTAACTCAGGGTGTTAAGCTCGGGGTGTCCTTCGGAGACTCTCTTCTTGGGCTTACCCTTCTGAATATCTAGCTTCAATTTCTTTCGTATTCCATCAGGACACGTGGACGGTTGGATCTGAATCCGCCTTCTTGAATTCTGAAGGGACTGACACGTGGTCTTGATTCATTGTATCTTCTGACGGTGAGGAAGATCAACCTTCCAATTGCCTGCATCGTTTCGCAAGTCGAGGTAATTACTCCTCTTAAATGCGTGTTAATTACTGGCTATGTAACAAAGTAATTTTCCTTGTGTTTATCATCCAAGTATTTTGCGTTTCCATCTCTGCAAAAATTCTCAACTAAACTCTTGTCTTTCTTCATCGTCTTCTTCTCATAACCTTTTTCCCCCATTCTCTGTATTGCTCTGTCGTCAGGGAACTCTAGCATTCCCTCTGGCAATGGAGAGAATGTTCCTGTGGCTCGTGACTTGCGGACTTTATTCCTGGAAGTTGAGTCTGGGGAACTGATGGAGGTTACCATTACTACGCCGCTGCAGGCGGTAGCTGTAGTGGCAGATGATTGTGCCTCCGGATCGGAGATAGACCCTACTACGGAGCCCCAAGTTGATAAACGAAATCCGGCCATCGAAGGTGTGAATGATGTCACCAAGGTGGTCGACGAAAATACCCTGTAATTTTTGAAGTCATGCAGGTTGTCGTGCCCCATCTAGGCTGATTTGAGGCTCGAGGACAAGACCACTCCGGTCAAAGATCTTGTGAGCCCCACTCGAGAGGTAGTATATGGCAGGTTCTTGCAATAGGGTTTGAGTTTTCCCTTTCCCCCTGTGTTTTCACAGTTTCTTCAGCATCATTAGCTTCACCCTTGTCAGATTCATTCCAATGTGGTGGTGACAATAGTGGCTTTCATCTACTGGTGCTTCCGGAAAGACTATGAACCAATCATGGATCTGTTTAGGAGCTTGTTCAAGCTATTCTGCTTCAAGGATCGCGAGCACATTACCCTTACTCCTCGAAAGGGCAAGGTTTTCACTTTTCCTGACAATAGCGGCAAGTGGGAGGACATTCGGCTAACCTTTGATCGAACAAAATATGAGGTTCCTGATTGGAATCCAAAGCTGAAGGACACTGTGCCTCTTGATGTCTTTGAGATGCCTGTTCATTTGAAGGGCATTGTTGAGAAGCTCTTGAAGGAGAAGATTGTCTCATAACTCGGTGTGGTAGTGGCCTGCTATCACTTATTCTTATCTGTTAGATGTTCCACGGTCCAAATCCACGTCTAGCTTCCTGAAAAAGGATCGAGATTGGACCCTCCCTGATAAAATCCAGGGAGATGAGAAGAAGGCCAAGAAACGGACTTCTAGGAAGTCACCCCGAAATCAGGGTGAATCTTCTTCCAGTCAATCTTCTTCAGGTAATTTCTGTTTCAAAACAGCGTAGTTGTCTGGTATATTTCTTTTACCTAGCGTATTTACGCTCTCCTTTATGTATACAGCCTCTCCTCCAAAGAAAAAGATCAAGAAAGGGAAAGCCAATCTCCAGGCCATAGATGAGGAGGTAGAGGAAGTGGAAACGGAAGCTAGGGAATCCTCAGATGATGATGAATCTGACCTTGAGCTGGTGGTATCTGAAGATACTTCTCTGAAGAAACTGAAGTATTATCTGAACTGCCCAAAGGAAGAGGATGGTCAGGCTTCTCGGAGGTCTTTTAAGAAGTATCCCTTTATTGCTGAAGTAATTATCTCTCCCATTCTGCTATACGAGTTTCTCAGATATCAGGTTTTTATATGTCTTCCACTTTTACAGTTGATGGCGGATTTTTCCATGGTGGGATGTCGAGCTAATGACGTGATCCGGTACTTGTCTGATTCTGTAATGGAGTTACATGCCAAGTGTCGGGCCTTCAGGGAAAAGAAGGAGGAGATGGAGGTTGCCCTTTTGACTTTGACAACCGAGTCTGCTGCACCTATTCCTCTTGTTCAAGCTCCGTCAGAGGTGACCCAACTGGAATCCAGGGTAAAACAGTTGGAGACCGAGAAAGAGGACCTGCTGTTGGCGAGGAAATTTCATGAAAAGGAGCTGGAGACTTATCGGGATATGGCAGAGGAGCTGGCAAAAAATCAGGCTGCGAAGAAGGACCCAGAGGAGCCCAAACGACTCCTAAGGGTGTGTTTGGTTGGACAAGTTTTTGCAAAACTTGAACTATCCAAGTCCAGTTTTGTAAAATCTTGTTTGGTTCACCAAGTTTTCCAAAATCCAGACTTACAAAATCCTAAAAACCAATCAAAAATTTTGTTCTATACTCACAAACTCAACCCAACCAAACAAGGATTTTGCAAAACCAGACTCTCAAAATCCCAAACAAAAACCCAAACTCTCAAAAACCCAAAACAAAATCCAAACTCTCAAAAATCCCGCGAACCAAACACACCCTAAAGCTTTGGAGTGCCTTCGTTGCTTGTAGCCCTGAGTTTCAGAGCCATAGGGAGGAGTATGGAGATTTATTCCATTCCTCTGAGCTTCATGAGATCTTGGGTGGCGTTCTGCAATTATGCCAATCCGAAGAAGAGGTGAAGGTGATGAGGGAAATCTTTTCTCATCCCGATGCTGCTGATAAGCTTTCTGCTCTGACTGCTAAATGCTGGATCCCTGGGGCCGAGTTTTTGGATGCGTTGGATCCCTCCGAGAAGGTAGTAACATCAGGAGATTTATTGAGGCTTATTAGAGCCAAATATCCTGACTTACCTTCTCTTGAAAGGGTGTTTGATCCTTTTACTGGCAAGGTTGAATAGTTCCAGCAGGTTTGCTACCATACTTGCTGGCATCTTTTAATCAGCCTCAGTTTTCATGATTTACTGGAAAGGAGCACCAGTCTCGATTATTAAGTTCTCGCAGTTATCCATGATGAACACTCTGCGAGCTTAATGTTGTTTGGTCTCTTCCTTGGGTGTCCTTTGACAAGGCCTTTAATGTCACATCGTGCAGAAAAGTTGACAATAGCCCATCTCTCCAGTGTCACTTCTGGTGAAGTCCTAGGAAACCCTATTGGGTATATTTAAAAGTACCATATTCTGATGTAATAACACCTTTGATATGTGCTTTTTAGGTTCGAGGTTTAGCCTCTTATGTGCCCTTTTGAGGGTCTTGTTTAGAAGTATCATATTCTGATGTAATAACACCTTTGATATGAATTATTTGTGTTCGAGGTTTTTCCTCTATGTGTGCCCTTTTGAGGGACTTTTTTTTTAGAAGTATCATATTCTGATGTAATAACACCTTTGATATGAACTTCAACTTTTGTTTTTGAGGTTTCTCCTCTTTATGTTGAGATGATTGATTCTCGAGCACGTCTGCCCTTTTTTAGTCTATAGACCTCAATCAAGCAATTTTTTGAAGTACTTTATCTCGAACCTATCTCTTTTATTCAAAACGATTGGCATTCGAATATTGTATCCAAACAACTTATAAGTTGACCAATCATATACTTTATCAATGTTATACTTAAGACAACAATCCTCTTTTTAGAAAAGAAATTTGAGATTGCATGTTATAAGGATAGGTATAAAAATAACTTCAATCTAAGTTTATAACTTTAAGAATAGAAGCAAAGTAAATAGTGGGTTTGAGTTTGAGTACCCATTTGTGCTAAAGCATACTTGTCTCGGACCTTGATGAGGCTTCTCGGACGTGCTTGATAGTCTCGAACCTTTGTGAGGCTCTCCGTTGAGTTTTTATCTTCCGTGATACTTTCGTAAATTAATCACATTCCATCTTTGTGGTATAGGTTCCCCCTTCATGGTTTCCAAGAGGTAGCTTCCCCCTGGATGGGATTCTAGGACTCGATATGGACCTTCCCAGTTCGGGGCTAGCTTCCCTTCCACTTCTTTCTTGCTTTTTTCATTTAACCTCATGACAAGGTCTCCTTTAACGAAAGTGGCTAAGCGTACTCTTCTATCATGGTAGCGCTTGACTCTTTCTTTTACCTTGGCTTCGTGGATTATATCATTTGCTCTCTTCTCCTCTAGGAGGTCAAGGTCGAGACGAAGGTTTTTTTCGTTGGTTGTGCCATATTCATCCTTTGATTGAGAAGTACGGGTAGAGGGGACCCCAATCTCCATGGGGATGACCGCTTCGGACCCATAGACTAAGCTATAAGGAGTCTCTCCTGTTGCTGTGGCTGGTGTAGTTCTATGGGTCCATATCATGCTTGGTAATTATTTGATCCAGTTTCCTTTAACTCCTTCGAGGCGCTTCTTTATACCGCTTACCAAGGTACGGTTCGTAACCTCTACTTGGCCATTAGCTTCTGGATAATATACCGAGGTGAGCTTCTGGTGTATGCCATACTTCGTACACCATGTCTTGAAGGGATCATTAGCAAATTGTGCTCCACTGTCAGTCACTATGTATCTCGGGATGCCATAGCGACACACGATATTCTTCCAGCAAAAGTTGATAATTGTCTTGCTAGTTATGTTGGTTAGGGCTTCAGCCTCTACCCCTTTTGAGAAATAATCGATGGCCACAATGAAGTAGTTAAAGTTACCAGGGGCCGTAGGAAAAGGTCCGACGAGATCTATGCCCCATCGAACAAATGGCCAGGATTCTTGGATGGTAATCATATTTTCCTGTGGCACGTGGATCATCTTGGCAAATCTCTGGCACTGGTGGTAAGAATTTATATATCTTTTGACGTCTTGTAGTATCGTAGACAAGAAATAACCCATTTGTAGGAGTTTTCGGGTGACGGTACGTGGACCTTGGTGGCTACCGCAGTCTCCTTCATGTGTTTCTTGTATTAAGTGTTCCGCGTCGAAAGGCTTAACACACTTAAGTAGGGGTTGGAGGTATCCTCTTTTGTATAGGATACTGTTATGGATGACATATTTTGGAGCTTTAACTCGGACCTTCCGTGCCAGGTACTTGTCCTCAGGAAGGGTACCTGTCTGGAGGTATTCAATGTAGGGGTTCACCCATGTGTCTGAGATGTCAACAGCCATAATGCTACTTTCTTCGTAACTTCTCTTCGCCAGGGTTTCCATTAGCAATTCTTGAGAAGATCTTATGTTGAGGTCCGAGGAGACAAGTTTGTTGAGTGCATCAGCCTTGTTGTTACCTTCTCGGAGAATATGATTCAGCTCATAATGTCGGAATTGATTTAGGAGAGGTTTAACTATCTCGAGGTATTTCTGGAGACTGTACTCCCGAGTTTCGTATTCGCCTTCAACCTGTTGAACCACGATCTGTGAGTCACTGAAGATTTTGAGGTCCTCGACCTCAAGGTCCTTGCTAGTTTTAGCCCCGTAATGAGGGCTTCGTATTCTGCTTCATTATTAGTGGCTCGAAAATCAAAATGAAGAACGTAAGGATGGTCCTTTCCCTCGGGGCTGGTGAGTAAGACTCCAGCACCGCTTCCTCCCGAGTTGGAGGATCCATCTACATATAGTTGCCATTTTCCGGAGTCCAGAGTTGGGTTTGGTTTGTCGATCTCCACTGGCTCAACAGACTCCATTATGAAATCAGATAAGGCTTGGCCCTTGATGGCTGTCCGAGGTTTATATTGTATGTCATGTTCTCCCAACTCGATGGCCCACTTCATCATCCGTCCCGAAGCGTCAGGCTTCTGGAGGATTTGCCTGATCGGGTAGTTGGTTAGGAGGACTATTGTATGTGCTTGAAAGTATGGTCTTAACCGCCGAGAAGCATGAACGAGGGCTAATATCAAATGCTCGAGTTGAGTATATCCGGTCTCGGGCCCTTGTAAGGCTCTACTTACATAGTATATGGGATATTGTAATCTCTCATTTTCCTTGACCAATACAGCGCTGATGGCTAGCTGGGATGCAGATATATATATATAAGTAAAGAGTCTCTCCTTTATCTGGCTTTGACAATGTCGGAAGTTGCCGAAGATCGATTTTAAGGTCTTGGAAAGCTTCTCCGCATTCATGCAACCACTCAAACTGATTTGCCTTCTTAAAGATATTAAAGAAGGGTAGATGTTTTTCCGCTCCTTTGGATAGGAAACGGCTAAGGGCTGCAAGGGACCCTGTCAGCTTCTGCACGTCCTTGACGGTTTTTGGAGGTTGCATATTTTGCAAAGCCTCTATCTTCTCGGGGTTTACTTCGATTCCTTGATTGGATACCATATACCCCAGGAATTTTCCCGCTCCCACGCCTATGGTACATTTAGAGGGGTTCAGCTTCAAGTTGGAGGCCCGTAATGTGTCAAAGGTTTCCTTTAGATCTTCAAAGAAGGCGTCATAGCTGCAGCTCTTTACTACCATGTCGTCCACATAAATTTCGAGGTTGCGCCCTATCTGAGATTTGAATAATTTGTCTACCAGTCGTTGGTAAGTAGCTCCGGCATTTTTCAATTCGAAAGGCATCATCTTGTAGCAGAAAGTTCCTCTGTCGGTTGTAAAGGAGGTTTTTTCTTTATCTTGCTCTGCCATAGGAATCTGATGATATCCTTTAAAGGCATCAAATAAGGCTAGTACTTGGTATCCCGCAATCGCTTCAACTAATCGGTCGATTGAGGGTAAAGGATAGCTATCTTTAGGACAACAATCGTTCAAGTTGGTGAAGTCTATGCACATTCTCCACTTTCCATCTGGCTTCTTGACCATTACTGGGTTAGCTATCCATTCTGGGTACTGCACTTCTTCGATTATACGGGATTTAAGTAGCTTGTCCACCTCCTCTCCAATGGCTTCAACTCGATCTAGTGCGAAGATGCGTCGTTTCTGCTTAATGGGTTTTTGTGAGGGATTGATATTTAGGTAATGTTCTGCCAATCGAGGGGATACTCCCACCAAGTCGCTGGTGTCCCAGGAAAAGACGTCTATGTACTGGTTGAGAAGATCTCGTAGTTTAGCCTTTATCTCGGGGGTAGGAGAGTTCCAACCTCAACGGTTCCTGATTCTCTGATCTGCATCGGATCGGACTCGAAGTACTTGGCTGGTTCAAGATTCTCCTTTTCTGGTTCTCGGATAGCTTGTATTGTGCACATTCGAGCTAATGTTTGGTCACCTCGGATTGTGGCAATCCCTTTGTTGGTGGGGAACTTCATCGTCAAATGGTAAGGGGACCAGATTGCCTTTGTCTAGTACATCCAGGGCCTTCCAAGGATTATGTTGTATGGTGCCTTTAAATCGATGATCGTAAAGGTGCAATGCAAGGTTATACTCCGAGGACCGTCTCTCACATGCACTGGTAAAATAGTTTTTCCAAAAGGAATGACAGGATTGCTGGTAAATCCTGAGATAGGGCTTGTGGGCGTGAGATTATTTTTGTCCAATCCCAGCTGTTCATAACAACTGAGAAACATGACTTTTACTTCACTTCCTCCATCCACCAGAACTCTTCTAATCATGTTATGGTTTATGTCAACCGCAATCACTAGGGGATCTGAATGGGAAATTTGATTAGGAACCGCGTCTTCAGATGAAAAAGTAACAGTTCCATCTAAGCGAGATCTTTTGCTCTCCCATTCCCAGTGAGAGGCTTCTTGCGCCGATCGATTCATATCATTCATACTTCTTCCTGCTCCCTGGTTGCTGGCGTGGCTTGTCTCGTCGTTGTTGATACTTCTTACTCCTGTCGGGGCTGAGAAACGGATTTGTGTACTCCCACGAAGGTTTTCAACCGGATCAGACATGAGTTAGAAGGTCGTATAGATCAAGATTAGCCTACGGGTCCCACTGGGCGTGCCAAATTGATGGATGTCTACGACCCGCACTTGATTACGAATCCTGCTCACGAACTGATCTGCAAAACAAAGGCCCAGGGTGTCACGGGGATAGACACTCTGACGCTCAAGTCAGTATATTTGCTTAAGGCGTAAAGTATGAGATTAGATGGAGAGGTCTACCAAACCTTTAGGGTATTTATATGGTTACAATCCGTAGATCACCAAGATATGTATTTATGGTATGAATACAATTCTTATTGGAATAGAGGTTGTATTATCATGTATAATAGAAGTATATTTCGGACATGGTTGTGTTACCATATTTAGTATTGATGTATTACCATCTTTGAGAATATGTATATTCCTTGTAGAACACTCATAATATACGCATTCCTTATAAGGATCAGAATTGATGGACCTGTGGATCCACCCTCCGCATACCTCGAGCCCACGACCCTTCTCAGGCCCTGGTCCGAGTATGAATGAGGTCCGAATACGAACCATGGACTTATCAGCAAACTCGTTACTTTCAATCAAGGCGTAAAAAAACGCGGCTTGCTCAAACGCCTTAAATATGTGTCTTGCATCTACCCCTTTGTAGTAGTGGTTTTAGGAAATGCTCATAAACATTTGACAAGAAATTAGGAAGAGATGTTCAAAAATTAAATACCAACACACTCAACTTCACATAAGAAGCGATGGTACGAGTTAAATAATTTTGGTCTCGACGCACCCGAAATCAACCCGAAAAAAAAAGCCCTATAAAATCAAGAAACGGGTATATACCATGTCCATAAGCTGAAGTGCATCACCAAAGATTCCAACATTTTGTATCACTTAACTTAACGTATCTGAAGTTCGGCAATACTACATCTGAAGTTGTGCCACCCTATAGACGCCCCACATAAGTTTGGCCAAAATTACCAACCCTGTGAATTTAAATATCGATCCATACTACGCCATCTAATGATAAAGCATACATTAGTCCCTTTGAATCCATAAAATACAAATAAAGATGTTCAACATATGTGCTTTTTTGACCTTTTCGCTCCTGGTCTTCTCTGCAACCTTCACTGCTAATGCTGGAGTGCAGGACTTCTGCGTTGCAGATCTCTCCTTGCCCGATGGAACTGCAGGTTACTCCTGCAAGAACCCTAGCACCGTCAATGCGGAAGACTTCTTCTACAACTTATCTGCCAAAGGTAACTCTTCAAACCTCTTTCGCTTAGGAGTTCAGCTAGCCTTTACCCCTCAATTTCCCGGTGCAAATGGCCAAGGAGTCTCAGTCGGGCGAGGGGATTGGGAGGTTGACGGTGTGCTGCCGTTTCACACTCACCCGGGCGGCACAGAGATCCTTCTTGTCACAGAAGGAAGTCTAGTTTCTGGTTTGGTGTCTTCGGATGGCAATAAACCTTACGTTAAGATTCAGAGAAAGGGTGATATTATGGTGTTTCCACAAGGTTTGACGCATTTCCAGTTTAACAATGGGACTACTCCTGCAGTGGCGTTTGCATTCTATAACAGCGCCAGCCCGAGGCTGCAGATTTTTGACAACGCCTTGTTTGCGAATAATCTGCCATCTGATATTGTTGTCAAGACAACCCTCATCGATCCATGTGAAGTTCAGAGGCTCAAACAACTGTTTGGTGGAACTGGTTAATTCATGTGTTCTTCATCATATTGTACACCTATATGTAACGTACTTCCCTAACCTATATATGTACCATCCCTATATAAATCATCAAATAGTTCGAATAACAAATACACCAGTATTTAGCTCTTCCATTTGACTGGTCAATTAACAAATAAATATGATGCCAAACTGTATATATCAACTAACAAATCGAGGAAGTCACATCAGTATAGGATAAACTTGTAGATATTCACAGTATCGTGTAATCAAGGTGTATATTCCGCCCTTTAAAATTGATTAGCACAACCATGTGTAATAGATACATGTAAATTTAGTCGCCGTCAAAATCAACATGCCAAAATCCTTCAAATAAGGAATTTCCTATCATATAAACTACAGATGACAATAGAACTGCAGTGCAATTAGGCATGCATAAGTACCTCGTGGAAAAACACCGCAACTAGATGGCTGGCTTAAAGAGCTTTCGTAAACACAATGCAGTTTTAGATACTGGCAGATTCTTGTCCATGTTTGCACTCTGCCTGCTAAAAATAATTGACCAATGACCACCCAATGGAAAATCTTCAATCAGCCGTACATATTCTTGAATACTTCACTAAGGCACAGCCTCTTTAGTTATGCTTTTGTTCTACTTCACATGGCTTTTCTCGCAAATACAGCCAGGTAATGGATTTGCATAAAAGCTCTCTTCTAGCTTAGGAAATTCACCAGGCTCCCTCATATAAGGGAATCCATCACGATCCTTGTGAAGCTTTTTGACCTTGGATTTAAACTTTTTCCAGGTAATATTTCCTTCATCAAGATCATCAACTAATTTCACGAGTCTCATCCTGCAAATTGAAAACAAATGGCAAGAGATGATAGAAATTAGACAAATTTCACCACAATTAAGATAAACCAGAGAGTAATTAAAGAAACAGTCTACATATTTTGTTTGAGATCAATACCACGTGCAAACCAATTTTCAACCACTGCTAATTGCATGAAAAAACTTGTGTTTTCAATATGACTACGTTAAACTTGTGTTAGAACACATTGGATTGCACATTTATGTGTGTAGTTACCTGTCAGGGTTAATAGTTTTCTTGAAGCCGTCAAAGCGCCTATGACCTTGTACTGCCTTTGCCATATTGCCATCGTAAGTGTACACAAAAACATCACTATCCAGAGCAACAACATAATCCAAACCAGCCAGCATGTTCTGGTGATTTTTAAAAGGATTCAATTCTTCTTCGGTTGACAGAGTTGCATGGGAGAACATGTTTGGGAAGCTTTCCCTCAGATATTGCATGCTGCCATTGCCATAAGCTTCACCCGCTACAAGGTATATTCTAGTGCTGGAGGGAAATCCCAGGCCTTGAAGCAAAAGTGCAGTCTCCCTAGGGGTCAAAGGGCATCCACCAAGCTGTCTTCTCTCTACCCCATCAATCTCTTTTTCCTTCCAATGGCTCACTTCATTTCGCATCATCCGAAGCTCTTCATCTTCTTCTGCTGTTAAATTATGACTGCACCCTGTAAAGGCCAGCATATCCTTCTCATACCTGACACAACAAATATAAATTATTAAAAGCAGCATAGCCACAGAGATGTCTCTTTCGAAGAGAGAATAACAAGAGAACCCTAGATATACTCAAATACCAGATGTATTCAATACACCTAAAAAACAAAAGCATCAAAGTTTCCAGAAAGAATTTTTTTGAAAATTGTGGTTTTTTACACACACAATTATCACAGCTGTGAAGAACAATCCAAAGTTACAGTAGTAGTAACAAACGCTAGTCAACTGGGAGGCACGTAGTCATCATCATCATAGAAGTTTCTTGGGTTGCATAATTTTACTAGTAAAGACCAGCCCCATCCCCACCCCCTTGGTACATTTAAAAATAAAAAGCTACTAAAATGACTTCAAGACCATCCCAAAACTTTTTCGAATTTAATCAAGGATCTATGTTTCAAGCTGTTTATTGTGACCGGTGTAAACCCTAGGAGCTGCAATTCCATGAAAAAAAACATTTTATGAAATGCAATAGAAGGGGGGTGTTGTTGTTATTTCATCAGAGAAATTTATCAAACCTTTATTCAGTATTACAGTATAACTGCCAACTATCCATAAATTGTGTATACTTGGATTTCCAAGACAAATCGAAAGCCATTTAAAGTCAATACCTCCTACTCAATTGTATGAAAGAAGTAATTCTGTGGCCTGAACGTTGCAGAAACCATGCACAATTATATAACTGTACCTTAGATGTAGAGCAAGGTAAGGTCTCTCATCGTGTCGCATTCTTGATGCCAAAGTTTTCCCCAGGTCTTCTATTTCGGCAGAGTATTTCAGAGCTCTGTAATTGACACGGCATCTTAGCTTCTGTAACGAACTTGAAATACCATTGTTTGCAAGCCTTGAATCAGTATGAGTAAAATAAATTACTTTGTGCTGCTTCAAAAGTGGGAGGACTTCTGTTTTGTAATAGCTTGCCTGGGAAGCAAAGACCGCAAAGAGTAAGTAATCTAAGAAACATGAAGGAAAGCGTATCTTTTTTTGCCTTAGTTTAGAGTAATAATTTTCGGATAATAGAGAAGATTCACGAGAACTACCTTAGACCAGGAGATTGGTGTTTTGTTCAAAGGTTCAATATCTGAATATTCAGGTGGTAATGTATCGACAATATGAATATCATCTTTTAGAGTCTCAATAAAGTGCTCCCAGTCAAATAGATCTTTAAAGCCACTGTACATACCAAAACAGGAAAATCATAAGACAAGTTGCATCGTTTTGATTTCATATGTTCCATAAATATGTATAAAAAACAACTTATTTATTGATTACAAATTTTAGAGTTCAGCCATGCACTTCAATTAGGTTACTGAAAGTCTGTGATATTCTTTCAATTTCCATTCACCCCGTATTTGGAATATAACAGCCAAAGCATTATTCCATATTTCTGCAGGCATTCCTGGCACTGCCGTAGAAACTGGTTCGTGAAAAAATAAAATAAATGTGGAAATTTCAGGTGTATGGTGAAATGAAATGTGGCACTGCCATAGAAACTGAAATGTGGAAAAAATAAAATAAAACTGGTCGAGCACTTATTTGTCTACTAATTTCTTCTACATAATCCAATCAAGAGGTCCAAACATATATCTCAACATTCTCATGTGTTTTCCCTTCACTTTTTTTCATGTCCACAAAATAAACATACTCTGTAAAAACTAAAGAGACCTTGTAAATTTATAGTACTTTATGATAAAACACTAGGAATACTACAAGTGCAGCAAATATTAAAATTTGATCTTCTTTGATAAATAGTATAATGCTTTCTGTCCTAGTACCTTTCGTCAGCCCAGTATGAGGTGTGATCAAGGGATGGAAGCACGAGAGTTGCCTTCATGACTTTAGCAATGGCAACCATATCACAGATCTGCACTCTAAAAGTACTTGGTTAACAGATGAACCTATAATATTCCTCAACTTTGGTAATGTAATCATAGAAAAAGGACACTGACCCCAAATCTCATCTGATTCAAGCCCCCATTTGCATTCATCAAAATGTAACCATTTGTCTTCTCATCCAGTTCTAACCAAGACAAAATGGTTTTGAGTATTAATAACATGTAAAAAGAATTCAAACAAGAATCCAATTACAAAGGGAGCATTAGTGTAATACTCTTTTGGTTTCCAGGCAGATCAATGCATTGTGTATAATTCTCGCTATCTGGTTTGGACCATACACCTGAAAGCTGAATTTCTTCATCCATAAATGATAGGAGCAGATTACAAAAACAAGACACTGATCAAAAAGTTTTGGTACTTACATCTTTCACTATATATTTACTGGGGAGCAACTCCGATCTTATCAGTGTTTCAGTTTCCACCACCTCCCTTCCTGTATGTACATCATCATTAATCTCTAGATGTGTGTAACCATGCTCATGAACACTTTGATCTCTAAGCTTTAGAGGCTTGTACCGAGAGTCATCAAACTCCTGATTCAAAATCACACATTCAACATATTACAGGCAGCTGTTTCCATAATAGACATGTCACTATAATCAGCACCATCATAGACAAGAACCAGTAAGCACAACAGAATATATTAGGCATGGCAGCCCGAACAGTTACAGAACCATGTCTCCTTACACACATATATATACAATCTCTACAATATGCAACCACAGTAGGTATGAGTTCTTATTATAAGCTAGGAACATAACAAAACAACCTGCTCTCCTACTTCCAATATAGTAATATAAAAGGGGGACTTTTTTGTTTTCTTGCTCATGTGAGTTTATCAGGTAAAAAGGGCACCAAATCCTATATCTAGAGCTGAACTTAGGTAGAGAATGAGCTAAACTCCTTGTAATTTACTAAGCTTGACTGAAAGAGTAGCACAAAAGCAAGAATACAGGAAAAGCTACGTATACAAGTGAGTAGTAAGCTGAACCAACCGAATCAGAGGCAAATCTCTCAATTGCAGATCCAAACCAGCCATTAGCACAGAACTTGAGAATCCCCAGAAAGAGGCAAACACCACAGAACACAAAGAACATCCACTGCCCCAACTGCTTCTTTCCCTTGAATCCCAAACCCAACCGATCAAAGTCCACATTCAAAGATCCGATCTTTCTCCTCAAATGCACGCGCTGAGTCAATCTCCCCAACCGGGTCTGCTTATCGAACACGGAATCGAACCCGTCCCCGTACACCCCGTTCTCAGATCTGGGCGAGTAGAGCGGGACATCAATCTCGTGCTCGTTCAGAGGCCCGTTGTTGGCCTGCGAGCTGTTGTGAGCGCCACCGTGATTGCCATTGTTATTGCCGCCGCGCTTAAACGAGTGTGCTCTGCGCGTCATTGGGCCGGAGAAACGAGGGCTGTTGACTCGCTGGGAAACGCCATCCGCGGCGGCGCCGGTGTGATTGTTGCTGTTGGTGGAAGTGGTGGTGTTGGTGTTGGTGTTGGTGTGATGGTGGGCCATGCTTTGTTGTTGGACTTGGGGCTCTGCTGCTGAGTTGTCATGCGCTTGGTCTCCGCTGGTTTCTTGCATGCATTTTAGGATGGCGCGGATTTAGAGAAACTGCGTGTTTTCGATCGCAGAGGAAAGGAGGAGGAAGAGGAAGAAGAAGAAGAAGAATGATTGGGTGTAAACTGTTAAATACCCACCGGCTAGACACTGAAAGTGAACGCGGTAACATAACAGACACTGATGGGAACATCCCATTTGCTATAACTATTATTTTATGCCTTCGCCGGTTGACCTTTATTACCTCATTTCTCCATTTTACTTCGCCAAAATACTACTCCCACTGTCGGTTGAGCTTATATTAGGCAGGTTCAGTTGAGTTGAGTTGAGTTCGCAAGGTGTTGCGCAATGTTGATCAACATTGTATGATGTTTTGTTGTGTAGCGTTGTGGTGATTAATATTACTTTGTTTTGAATAGTTAAATTTTATGCTGAATGATGCGGAATAGCGTAACATATTTATATGAGTTGATAATTGATAAATAAACTCAACCATACTTATTTGAATTCAACTATACTAGATTAAGGGTTTGTTTGTCAGAGTTTTTCTATAAAGCAGTTCGGTTCAGTTCAGTATTTTTTTATTTTTTTCAACTCAGTTCAGTATTTTTAAATATTTTTCAGTTCAGTTCAGTATTTTTTTATTTTTTTCAGTTCAGTTCAGTATTATTAAATATTTTTCAGTTCAGTTCAGTATTTTTTATTTTTTCAGTTCAATTCAGTATTTTTTATTTTTTCAGTTCAGTTAAATATTTTTTATTTTTTAAGTTAAGTTCAGTTCAGATAAATATTTTTATATTTCTTTTCATCTCAGTAAATTTCATATATATATTTTTATTATAACTCTCTACTGCTTTTTCGATTCAGTTCAGTTTATATTCAGTTGAATTCAGATCAGATCGGAAAATTAATTTTTTTCAAAATATGATTTAGTTTAGTCATACTATTTTCCTTATATTTACTTTTTGTTCATTTCATAGCATTATCATCATTCTCTACAACAGGTATCCCAAACTTTTTCATTCGCATATAGTTATGAAATATTTCAGTTTAATTCAGTCATATCTTTTTATTATTTTTAATACATTCCATTATAATAAGTTCATCAATTTCTGTTGTAATCAACATCATGAGAGAATATTATTATTTTAAACCTGAATTATTAAATATTACTTTAGTTGAATTTAATTTAGTTTAGTCTAGTTTAAATCATTTCAGTCACTCCAATTTATTTCTACTCAGTTCAGTTCAGTCCACTTTTATTTGATCCATTTTAATTCAGCTCATTTAATCTGGTTTTGAACAAATGTGATTTGATGAAATATGTTGGGTTTAGTCATTATTTCAATACATTATACTTTATCTCGTTCCATTTCTAATCAATTCAGTACGATTCAGTCTTTGTCAATAATGAACTTTTTTACTATAATTTTTTTCAGTTCAGTTTTTTATATTTTTTTCAGTTCAGTTCAGTTCAATATTTTTATATTTTTTCAGTTCATTTCAGTATTTTTATAATTTTTTCAGTTCAGTTCAGTATTTTTTAAAAAATTTTCAAACACAGCAATTACTATTGAACAGCTTGAATAGCTGGATTAGATCAGAAGAAAAAAAAACCCCATTCAAGGGCAGAAGAAAAAGGGGGAGAAAATCTGTATTATTCACTTCAGAATCATAGATCAAAACGTACAGGAAAATAGCACTTTTATATCTGATCTAGCTAACTAACTCATGGCTAACAGACTAACAATCTGAGCTAACTAATTTGGCTAACTAGTCTAACTGTAAAAGTCTAACTATAAAGCAGTTAAAACTAACTAAGCAACCAAAGTTGACTGAAGCTAGGATAAGTCTGACTTTGAGCTAACTGACTTCAGTAGCTAAAACAGAAGCTGCAGAAGCTGCACTGCATTATTTCATCACCACACCATTCTGTTGTGGGGTATATACACAGCTTCTTTGATGTAGAATTCCAACTTCAGACAGCAAACTCTGAAAATCTTTACTCAAAAATTCAGATCCATTATCAGTCCTAATATTTTTGACTGTTACACCAAACTGTGTTTGAACCATTTTCAAAAATGTCTTAAAAATGGTCAGTGTTTGAGATTTTGCTGACATCAAGAATACCCAAGTAGCTCTTGAATAATCATCCACCAGAGTTAAGAAATACACTGCTCCACATAAATATTTCTGCTTAAAAGGACCCCAAATATCCATATGTAACAATTTGAAAATAGAATCTGCACAATGATCTCTAAGATTGAAGCTTAATCTTTTTTGTTTAGCAAGAGGACAAATCTCACAAGTACAATCTTCAAAAGTAGCTGCATTTTCTACATCTAAGTGTCTGAGAACTGCCAAAGAAGGATGGCCATCCTTTGATGCCATAGTCTATTGCTATCAATGCTAAAAACACTATTACAAGTGTTGAAATTCAAACCATTTCTCCTCAGTGCTGCAAAGTAACCTCTTAAAGCAATGACTGTCTTCTCAATGTGTTTCTTGTCAAAAGAATCTTTATTCAGTATATACAATTTCTTCTCCACTCTTCCCACAGCAATGACCTCTCTAGTTATGAGGTCCTGTATGCAGCAGACATTAGGGTAAAATAGACACACCATTAGTTTGTCAGTGGCTAGCTTGTTTACTGATAACAAGTTGTATTTAAAGCCATGAATATGAAGACAACCAGACAAGGTTAATTTTTGATCAAGAACAGCATTTCCAACATGCTTTACAGTTTTAATTGATCCATCAGGTAAAAACACTGGAGTATAGTCATTCTGAACAGTATAAGAACCAAGACTGCCTAGACTAGAAACCATGTGCATTGAAGCCCCAGAATCAATTATTTCATAGTAGAGAACATGAAGATCAGTCAACAGAAACACCAGCCATTGTAATTCTCTTGTGACAGAAGCCATGCTTCTATATTCTGCCTCTGCTGAACTGCAAGAAACAGTGGATTGTTTCTTGGTTTTCCAAGAAACTAAAGAAGAACCAAGAAAAATACAATATCCAGTAAGAGACTTCCTGGAAGTCTTGCAAGTGGCCCAGTCTGCATCAGAATAGCTATGTACTTGAGTAGAAGAGGTGGAGCTATAAAACAGACCAAGATTTGGACAGCCTGATAGATATTTAAGAACATGTAAAGCAGCCTTGAACTGAGATTCAGTAGGTGCTTGCACAAATTGACTTAAATGCTGAACAGAATGACTTATATCAGGCCTAGTGAAGTTCAGGTACAAAAGCTTGCCAATAAGTCTTCTGTACTGGCCTGGATCCATTAATTGTGGAGACTTATCTTCTGATAACTGAGTGCCTGCTGGTAGTGGAGTGGAAACAGCAGTAGTGGTGCTCAGACCAGCTTGATGAAGAAGATCAGTAATATATTTCTGTTGATGTAAGAGTATGCCAGACTCATTTCTGACAACCTCAATGCCAAGAAAAAAACTTGCCAATCCTAAATCTTTAATAGAGAACTCTCTGTGTAGAAAATCTTTAACTTCACAAATAGCAGATTCAGAACTTCCAGAAATAAGAACATCATCCACATAAATGAGCAACACCAGAAATTTCTCAACATTTTTAAAAATGAAGAGACAAGGATCATGAGGTGATTGGTGAAAACCATATTTGCACAAACTAGTAGAAAAAGTCTTATTCCATTGTCTGCTAGCTTGTTTTAAGCCATAAAGGGACTTCTTCAACAAACACTTATGAGAGGATGATGGCACATTGTACCCTGGAGGAGGATGCATGTAAACTACCTCATCCAAAGTGCCATGTAAAAAAGCATTATTCACATCCAGTTGATGAATTGCCCAGCCCCTAGCTGCTGCTATAGCAAAAAAAACTCTAACTGTCACAACTTTTGCAACAGGAGAAAATACCTCATTGTAATCCTCTCCAAGTTTTTGTGTGTAGCCCTTTGCAACTAACCTTGCCTTGTACCTCTCCACTGTCCCATCTGGATTAGTCTTAATTTTGTACACCCATCTGCAACCTACAGCCTTTTTCCCTTGAGGTAAGAGAACCACTTCCCAAGTCCTGTTTTGTTCAAGTGCAGTCAACTCTTTTTGCATAGCTAGTATCCAGTCATTACTGGTGCAAGCTTCAGAGTATGACACAGGCTCAGAAACCTTAGGAACCACTGTAACCTGGTTGACAATAAAATCTTTCATCCAAGCTGGTTGCTTTCTAGTCCTGGGAGGAAGACTATTCTGATAAGAGACAGAAGAAGGAATTTCTGTTTCAGAATCAGAAACATATGGCTGCTGTTCAGAAATGTATGAAGAGTCCTCATTAGTTGCTGCATTAAGAGGCTTAGGATCCTCTATTTCTGGATCAAAATCAGAAATGGAGACAGGGAAAACAGAAGTCTGAGAAGATTCTTGTGAAGAGGCATAAGGAAAAATATACTCAAGAAATTGAACATCTCTGGAGTGAAAATTTTTTCCATCTGAAAAATCAAAAAGCCTATAAGCCTTTTGTCCAGAAGAATAACCAAGAAAAATTGCCTTCTTAGCTCTAGGATCCAGCTTAGATTTAGAAGGAAGAGTATTAGAAGCATAACATGCACAACCAAAAACTCTTAGATGGCTAAGATCTGGTTTCTTGTTAAATAGCATTTCAGAAGGAGACTTCCAATTTAGCAGAGAAGAAGGTAACCTATTTATCAGATAGGCAGCAGTCAGCACTGCCTCTCCCCAAAATCTGAAAGGTAATTGAGCTTGGAAGAGTAGGGCCCTTGCCAATTGTAAGAGATGTTGGTGTTTTCTCTCCACCACACCATTCTGTTGTGGGGTATATACACAGCTTCTTTGATGTAGAATTCCAACTTCAGACAGCAAACTCTGAAAATCTTTACTCAAAAATTCAGATCCATTATCAGTCCTAATATTTTTGACTGTTACACCAAACTGTGTTTGAACCATTTTCAAAAATGTCTTAAAAATGGTCAGTGTTTGAGATTTTGCTGACATCAAGAATACCCAAGTAGCTCTTGAATAATCATCCACCAGAGTTAAGAAATACACTGCTCCACATAAAGATTTCTGCTTAAAAGGACCCCAAATATCCATATGTAACAATTTGAAAATAGAATCTGCACAATGATCTCTAAGATTGAAGCTTAATCTTTTTTGTTTAGCAAGAGGACAAATCTCACAAGTACAATCTTCAAAAGTAGCTGCATTTTCTACATCTAAGTGTCTGAGAACTGCCAAAGAAGGATGGCCCATCCTTTGATGCCATAGTCTATTGCTATCAATGCTAAAAACACTATTACAAGTGTTGAAATTCAAACCATTTCTCCTCAGTGCTGCAAAGTAACCTCTTAAAGCAATGACTGTCTTCTCAATGTGTTTCTTGTCAAAAGAATTTTTATTCAGTATATACAATTTCTTCTCCACTCTTCCCACAGCAATGACCTCTCTAGTTATGAGGTCCTGTATGCAGCAGACATTAGGGTAAAATAGACACACCATTAGTTTGTTAGTGGCTAGCTTGTTTACTGATAACAAGTTGTATTTAAAGCCAGGAATATGAAGACAACCAGACAGGGTTAATTTTTGATCAAGAACAGCATTTCCAACATGCTTTACAGTTTTAATTGATCCATCAGGTAAAAACACTGGAGTATAGTCATTCTGAACAGTATAAGAACCAAGACTGCCTAGACTAGAAACCATGTGCATTGAAGCCCCAGAATCAATTATCCAACAATCAGAAAAATCATTTTCTAACATACTTAAGGCATAGTATGTAGTCATACCTGCAAAGTCTTCAAAATGAGCAAAGTTGATTATAGCCTGATCATCTTCAACTTTGCTTTTTCCTTTAATCAATTGCTTGAGCTCCTGTTGTATCAGAAGCCTCAAGTTATCAGATCCCCCAACTGTCTGCTGAGAGAAACTTCCTTGCACACTCTGTCCTCCATACTGAGAGATGTTTCCTTGCAAATTTTGTCCTCCAAACTGATGCACTGAACCATTCTCATCTCCATAACTGTCAGCTTGACTCATAAAAGCTCTAGAAGGAGCCTGCCTCACTCCTGTATCTCTAGAACCTTTCCACCAATCTGGAAATCCTTTTAACTTAAAACATGTCTCCTTAACATGCCCTTCCTTCAAACAATACTCACATCTAAGGCCTTTCTTGTTCATATCCTCCCTTCTTTTAAACACAGGCTTATTACCAAAAGAATTTGACATAAAAGCACTCTCAGTTTCAGATCCAGCTCCAGAATTTGTCATAAAAGCAGTTTGATTCACAGACTCAGCAAATGCATCTTGAACATGCCTCTTGTTTTGCATAACCATAGACAACACTTTAGTTACAACAGGCATTGGTTCCATAACAAGGACTTGATCTCTGACAGACTCAAATTCATCATTTAGCCCCATAAGAAACTGTATAACTTTTGCCCTATTCTCTTTCTCTGCAAGTTTTCTGCCATAATCACAAGTACAGCCTCTACATACACATATTGGATTCTCATCTATAGCAGACACCTTATCCCAGAGATTTTTAACCTTTCCAAAATATATAGCCAAAGAATTATTACCTTGCTTGAGAGATGCAAGTTCTCTTTGAAGCTGGTAAAGTTGTGTTCCATTTGGTGCACCAAATCTTTCCTCCAATTCCTTCCAGATCTCCACTGAGCTTCCAGAGTACATGAAGCCTTCAGCAACCTCAGGAGCAATTGAATTCAACAACCAAGAGGTGACCATATAGTCCACCTTCATCCACTGAGAATACAGTGGATCATCTTCAGCAGGTTTCTGGATTTTACCTTCAACAAACTCTAATTTCTGTTTCGATCCTAGAGCTAGCTTCATAGCTCTGCTCCATGAACCATAATTGCTATCATTCAGAGTTTTTGTAACTAAAATCACACCTGGATAATCCGAATGATGCAGTTCCAGCATCCTCTCAGTCAGATTAGTTCCTCCGATCTGATTTCCACCAATGTTCCATGCATTTCTCGGCGCTCCGGTTTGATTAGCTGCGAGACCACCACCACCAGCTGCAGGACCACCACCATTCCTCGTTGCTCCAGTCAGATTCGTTCCAGAACCTCCAACTCCATGGCTCACCATTTCTACTGAATTGTCACAAGAGAAACTAAGAAATCAACAGTGTTTGAATCGATCTAACATTGCTCTGATACCATATTGAACAGCTTGAATAGCTGGATTAGATCAGAAGAAAAAAAACCCCATTCAAGGGCAGAAGAAAAAGGGGGAGAAAATCTGTATTATTCACTTCAGAATCATAGCTCAAAACGTACAGGAAAATAGCACTTTTATATCTGATCTAGCTAACTAACTCATGGCTAACAGACTAACAATCTGAGCTAACTAATTTGGCTAACTAGTCTAACTGTAAAAGTCTAACCGTAAAGCAGTTAAAACTAACTAAGCAACCAAAGTTGACTGAAGCTAGGATAAGTCTGACTTTGAGCTAACTGACTTCAGTAGCTAAAACAGAAGCTGCAGAAGCTGCACTGCATTATTTCATCAATTACTCACTCGACAAAATAAAGCAAACACTCTCTAGCTGTGCTTGGTGCCATACGCAAGTACTCATCAACTTGATCGTACGATGCTCCATACGCTAAAATACTCATAGATGCGGTGCACTTTTGTAATGGATGAAATCCAGGCTTACCGACTGCATGTGGTCTTTGTGTGAAGTAGGGGTTATGCTGTGTCACTCCTTGAACAATTCTCAGAAAGAATGATTGCCTCATACGAAAACGGTTTCTAAAAGTGTGAGGGGGATAAGTGCAACCTGGATTGAAATAGTCTCGTACCAGTTGGTTGTAACCTGCTACTCGATCTCGGTCGACATCACGTCTCCTTGGTGTATTTGAATCTGGGTCGATGCAGATGCAGCACGACGTTGTAAATATCGTTATCTGCGTTGTGGAAAGGTTGTTGTCCATTCATCCACGATAGTCTCAACTTCCATCTCAAGTTGGTCGTAGGTGGATTCAGTGTTAGAGGACTCTCCCACATCATCGGAATCATTTGAGGTGGAGGTGGAATATTATTGGTGAATACATTGCAAAGGAGTTGAGAATTGAAGGTTTACTGAAGTGAAGGCGAAAGCAAAGACGACAGACACATAAACAATTAAGTACACTTATATAGGCAACATAACACACATAAGTCTGTAGAACAATCAAAATGATTATGTATAATTGAAAGACAAGGAATGGGTGATGGAATGGGGCTTGTCATATTATGGGCTAACGGAATGGAATTTCTCATAATAAGGTATGTATATGAATGGGGTTTGTCATATTATGGGAAAATGAAATGGAATATGTCATAATAAAGTATGGACATGAATGGGGTTTGTCATAGCATGGGTGAATGGAATAGGGATGAAAATAAGTGCACTATAAAGTGCATGCAAAGCAACGAATATATAAAGCATGGATTTGTAAACAAATAATCTAAACTTAAGAATGGTTAAACGCGCCCACACACATATACATATATATATATATATAGATTAAAGTCACAAATTATGTACAATACATTTCATCAATTTAGATTCGATTGATTAAGTTTGGTACTGATAAAATAGGATTTGATAAAATATAGCCTAATTTGGTTATATCAATACATTGATTTTGTACATCAATTTAGTTCAATAATATCCATTTCTACATGCATATGCTCAATTTTTTTTAATATTTAGGATCATTTTATTAAGTTCGGTTTTGATGAAGTATAATTTGATAAAATTTAGCTAATTCAGTTATAGTAACGCAGTGATTTGTTTCTTCGATTCAGTACTTTTCAATTCAGTTCAGTATTTTTCAGTTCAATTCTATGCAGTTTAGTTTTATTATACACATTTTTAAATCTTGATATTCGAGTACATTAAACTAAGCCATTGTAGAAATGCAACTGCGAATGCTCGGTGGTCGTTTGCTCATGAATGTGGTCGATATAAATGAAACAAAACAAAAGCTTTACTTCAATTCAAATAAAAACAGTACAATTTATTATCTTCGAACGACAAGTTGAAGTTAAACAAAACATTATAAGAAAAACAGTACAATAAACAAACACAACGCTACATGTCTACTATCCAAATAATGCCGCATACAATTGTTGTCTCATGAGTTCTTCTTCTTCAGTGAGACTTGTTTTGCTCAAAAGTGCACTGAGCATGTTCATGTTAGTCTCTCTTGCCCTGTTTATCCTGTATAGTTCTCTTTTTTCTTTTCACGTTCCCTTTCTAGTATTTCTTTTTCTCTCTGTTCAAGCTTCTTTGCTCTCAACTCCAACTTCTTTTCTTCAAGTTCGCATTGCTTAATCTTGAGTTTCGTGAGCAACTCAATCTTCTCACCTTGGGCTTTGATCGCCATCAAATCTTCATCAGTGTCTTCCTCGTTCAAACTCTGCATTTGTTCCACTGCTCTTTTACCCTTTGCTTTTGCCTTTGTAAGTTTAACACCGGGAGGCCTTTTCGGATATTGAGCTGCTGAACTTGATCCGCTACCTGGTGTGTCAGGATTCGACGATGATGAATATTCTCCATTTTCATTCAATCTGGACCTCTTCATGCTGTCATCAGTACTGCAGACTTTAGTTTCTTCAGTATTATTGTACTTGAAAAGAAATTTCGATTCATTTTTTAATGGTTCATATGCCATGGTGAAATGAAAATCAGTCTTTTCATCTTCACGGTAAATTAGAACGGCATCGTCCAACAGATCTTGTTCTGACTTACCACTTTCCTGCCTTTTTCTCGCGGCTTGCATAGCAGGTACAAACTTTCCAACTTCCTTTGCAATTGTCGCCCACCTATTTTTACATGACCTCCAATCTCTCACCTTTCGGGGATCTCCAGCATGCATGTTCACGTACGCAGAAATTCTGTCCCAAAATTTCGATGCCTATTGATTAGTGTTCACTACCGCATCCTTCGAAGTGTCAAACCACGCGCTGATGAGAAGTTTGTGTTCTGCGTCATTCCAAAATACTCTACCTTGTCTAGTTTTGGGTACATAAGTCGTTGCTTCCACTCTTACCTCATTATCCCCCAGACTGGAATCACCTTCTAGATTTATCGGCTCAGCATTCTCCCCAACATCATTGGCCGGTCCCCAAATTTGTCCTGCATGATAAATGGAGTCACAACCATTTCATCCAAAGTTGGGGAATATTACCATGATAAATTGGGAAATTAACAGTTACCTCCATAGTGCATGAGAGCTCTCCACCCTCCAGAAAAGTTTGCATTAGAGGCATCACCTGATTGTAGGAACCTTGGAAGGAGGTATCTCCAGATTGCTGATGTTGCATATTTTGCAGCTGCCCGAGAGGAAAGTGAGATTGACCATAATTTGGAGCGTACATGTAAGGATTTCCCTGAAATATGTTAGGATGGAATAACGATTGAGAGACTGGATATTGGCTTAAACCGTGCTCAATACTTTGATATGCCGGGGATTCTACAAAGGTGGTGTATCATAAACTGGTATCCTGGACCTAGAAGATTTGGAAGTCTTTTTCTTTCCAGTTTGCAAATTTTTTCCTTGCATATTTATGAAGAATGAATTTGTATTTATGTGCTTAACAAGAAAATAGGAAGAAGAACAGAACTACAAAATTGCTGGAAATCAAGCAGTGTATTGGAACTAAATGAATAAGAGCTCTATTTACACTATACCAAGAAAGAATATTCATTTCAAATAATTCAAGTGATAATTAAAGCTTCCTGTGCGTCTTGATTTGTGTGAAATAAGACCATGCATGATCAAACTTTGCAGAAAGCATAGAAGACATGGGTGACACATTTAGCTTCCCAATGCATAATCTTTCGTGAACAAAATTACTATGTATACTAATTTGTTTGATTCTAGTCCAATCACATGATTCCAAAGCCATGTGATTTTTGCATGCATGCAACTTCAGAAATTGCACAGGTCCAACATTTCATGCATGTTAATTATTTCTGCTGAATTGAATTGAATTGAATTGTGGCCAAATGAATGATTACGAATTAATAATATAATAATACAAATTACAATAATAATAATATATACTTTTAGTAATTAAATTAAAACAAATTAAAATAGATATATGTAAAGTTAAAAAATGAATATTATAAGTTAAAAAAACATTCAATTAATTAGTTTTAATAAAAATTTAAAAAGGGAAAAGGAATAAATAATTAAAAAAGAAACATAGAAGAAGGAACGCAGGAAATCACGTGGATTAGCAGGGCCATCAAGTGTCAAATGGCAATGGCCTATTGGTCAATCAAAACCGCTCATGAATTCCATTTTTCCAACCCAACAGCTTTTCTCTCTCCTGAATTTTAAAAAAAACTCAACTAAAAGCTTACCACTTTTAGTGAAAATTGGGTTTTTTGGTTATAAAACCTTCTCAAAAAATCCCCACTACAAGTGATCTTAAGAGTTATAAAAATTTCAATACAAGTTCAAATTAGTCATAAATTTGGTCGTGCTTAGTGTAACCTATGTAACACAAGATGGAATAAAAAGTAACTTGTTCATTTGGTACTACAAGTTTGGCTATATGTAGTACAATTTAATAATAACCACTAGTACACTAACTAATCCTTAGCACATATATGACTATCCCAAACATATATGAATACACCACTAGACACATATACGGAGGAAGCCAAAAAAATACATGTACTTAGATTTTAAAGTACAAAAGCTAATGATTTGGTTCTATGTGTGGTGGTGACGATTTGCAGTGATTGAGGTGACGCATTCTGAGCCTACGCTATGAGAAACAATTTTTTTTAAAAAATATATTTGAATATGATTAAAGTTTTATATGTTATGAAATCATGGAAAAGTGTGTATATATTTAAGGGAAAATGGGGGTGATTTGTTGATTAATCTGCAATTCCCATTTTGGGGACATCCCACTCACATGGTCATCTTCATAATGAAACGGTTAATCGTCTCCGGTGTTTTAAGACGTCGGAGGGAGATCCTCAAGCCGTCCCCGTAGGCGTACTTGTCTCCCATACGACTCTGGTACCACCGAGGGTGTCGTACTTGTGCTACTTAGCATGCATGCTCATTCTTGTTGTACACATATAAGAGTGAAAAAAACCCAAGTTTAATATGTTTATGCTATCAGGCAGTCAAACTTAATTTTAAACCCATCTAAATTTGTTGCTTGCATTAAATATTTATCCATGTTGAGAACGCGGGCTAGTTTATTATTTTTTTGGATCCATATTTTATTGGTTGATCTGAGCGGCCATTTTTCTTTAATTGCTGGAATGATTTTCTGATGAGTAATTCTCTAAACTTGTATTGATCAACTTTTAGTTCCGATATGGTTTCCCATGTGTGTCTTGCTCTTTTTCTTTGACTCTATCTATTAATGGAAATATAATATCCCCATTTGGTACAATGAGAGATCTAACCACAACAATCACAAACATAACCTGATATGTTGGCATGTTCTGTATGGATCATCTTCCTCGGGCAGCCAAACGTAATGAGCATATTCTTCCGATAAATAATCATTATGTACAACATTATGCATGTGAATTATCAAATCTCACTATGGAGTTGTGTCTTTCATACTTGAGTTTGTGCATGTAAATTGAACTCTCTTAACCTTGTTTTCTTCTCTCTATAAAGGCTATATGCATTAGTATGCTTGTGCATTATTCCTTTCTTTATGATTCTATCAACTGAACTTTTACTCACATTCAAATGAGAGGCAACTATTCTACAAATTTTTCCATATTATATTTTATTGTTTTAAAAAGTAATATCAATTCATTGTTTAGAATAACGCATACTAGATATTACAGTAGAGAATGGGAAGAATATGAATTAACTTTACATAGTTTAGTATTATAATAATTAGACTACATCGAAATTATATATCGTGTATCTCTAAAGTAAATTTCTATGCTGAAAGTAAACCGCCCGATGACATGTACAATGTCTTCTTCGATGCTGGAATTCACCATAGTGCAATAGAAATTGAAGTGGTTGTCTTGAAGCCATATGTCAGTTTCGCACATGTGAAAGCAATGCAAATTCTGCATATTTAAGATCCTATTTTGGTGGAGACACTAGCGTTGGAAGAAGCGACAACTTCACCGAAAAGGCTACATTTGTTGAATACCTGTATTATAGGTGATGTTTTACATACAGGTCTTCTATACGCAGTCCGTATTTTGCTTATTTGCAGTCCGTATTTTTTTTAAATAATCATATATACAATGATTCTGATATATAACTGAATTGTAAGTGTATGCAATAGAAGTAGTATATATGATGCATATGTCTGATATACATAATTATTGACCATATCATATATATCGAAAGCGTATTTTTATTTTGGACTGCAAAATAAGCAAAATACGGATTGCGTATAGCATGGCCCTTTACATATAGTACACATGTCAATGAATGAAGTTGAATATTCAACTAATTGCAAATAAGTGCTTGGAAGAATATTCTTTCTTTTTAACAAAAATTAAAACCACCATGCGGTGGCGGGAATTTCATTTGGCTCCCCAAACCAAAACCAACAAAGGTCTAAAGACCTAAAATGCATACTATCAAGTTTGTAAAAATCTAAAATAGAAATAGCACATTTTGAAATTATATAGAATGTATTGAAAAAAATATTTCATATATCACAACTTAATCCGCACTTTCTTTTTCTTTTGATTATCATCGCAATTTACACACTTTCCTTTTAACTTTATTTAATTTCATTCACTCATTTCATTCACTTTTTTTCCAAACTTAATATTTTCTTTTCATTTTATAATTCAAAATTCAATTTTCACTTTCGATCTCTATTAAAAAACTATTGATACAGAGGGAGTAAACAAATACACGAGGAATTATCAACAAGTTCGACCCAAAATCAAATCTACATTGTAGAAATTTTGTTTTGGAAGATCATAACTTAGCATAAACGATAATTGCTAATAAAAACATAATAATTAAAGTGTTTTAAAAATCATGCACACGGTTGTGCAAAGGAACGAGGTTTCTATAGACTTTATTTAAAAATGCTTTGATGCCATTGAAAATTTTAGGTAATTGATAGATGTAGTCTAATATTAGTTTCGCAGTCCGTATTTGTATTTAAAGTTCCTGATATACCCTCATTTATGAAAATCACATTTACTTTTGAATAAATACTGAGGATATTAATAACATTTCATGAATAAATACGGACTATATAAGTAAATACTATACTGCATATAATAATGTCCAAATTTTAAAACTCTAATAATAAAATTAATTAGTGATGGTTAGACTAAACCGCAATCTATTTAATATGAACCATTTTTGTTTAATGGGTTGGTGGTATATGAAAGTTTAACTTTCACAACGTCAGGAAAATATTTATAATTTTCAACTTAAATATTGCACTTTTAAATTTGAATTGTCTACTAATAATTTTGGCCTTATAGGTTTAGTTTTAACATTGAGACACGTTTATGTTAAGAAGGATAATGTTTTAATTAAAAAAGTATAGTGTTTAAAGTTAAAATGTATAGCGGAAGTTTATAAAGTTGGATTTTCAAGAACATGCCTTTATTCTTAAAATGTTATTTGGGATAATTGTCATTTCATACTTATCTTGTTTTATTTATTTTTGAAAATCACACTTCCACAGTCTTATGGTAATTTGCATAATGAGAAAATGAGTGTTGAAATTTGAGTGGGAAAATGAATGAAAAAAATAGAAAAAAGAGTAAAATAAGTGGAAAATTTAAATCAACTTTTTCAAATTGAGGTTGAACAAACAAATAAGGAAAGTGTGAAAATTGAGATAGACGGAAATGGTAGTTGATCTGATTTAATTTGAATTAAATTACATTTATGAATCTGCTGAACTAAATTTATTGACCCTGAACTGAATTTATTACGGTTGCATTTCGACCCAACTAAATAGCCCAAAAGTGGTATATGTGCAGTCATTTATTTGGGCGGGAAAAGCAAAGCGACCCGATGCGTATATTGCCCGAAAAGGCGTGCTGGGGCGGCTTCCTTTATCTTCTTTGCATTATAACCCGCGCTAAGTGAATCTGCCCACCAAACGCCCCCTCTGCGCTCCCACGACGGTTTCTACCGCCACCATTTCACCCAACTCCGATCGCCGCCGTAAGTTCCACTCTTCGCCTAACCGCTGTATTTGCATGCTCTAATCGCAACTGTACTTTCTGGATATCTTTATGCTGCATTTATGAATTTGATACTCTTTTCGTTTTGAGTTCTTTGGGTTCGTTTAATTTGTGCTATGAATGTATTTAGGGCTCGTTATCGGAAAGTTTTCCCGGAAGTTTTTGACTTATTGGACTGTTTTCCCCCCTTTTTTTTTCTAGTGGTGTTAGAATGCCTGTGCTGAGGTCTCGTGTGATACCTGCTGCGGTAAAGGAATCACCAAAGGATGCCAGAAATGAGGAGGAATCACCGAGTACGCCGGCGAAGGATCTAGAGGGATTTAACCCCCCAAAGGCAGCCTCTTGTTCTGTGACTCAGAACCCTAATCCTCCAAAGACCAATGCTGGGTCTGGATCGGGGAATGGGAATGCTAGTCGACGAAGGAGTCTCCGATTGGCTTCAAAAGTTCAAGCTTTAGAGGAAAATCTTGTTTGTACTGATGAAACAAATTTGGGAACTTCAGTTGCTGATACAGTTGAAGATAGAGTGAATGCAAATATTGGGGATTCCGAAGGAATGAGTAAGGTGGGGGTTGAACTTGATACCACCATGGTGAAATCAGATGGCCTGGGGAATTTAGATGGTGGTGTTGGTAGTGTAAATAGGAAGAGGAAGGTTAGCTTAAAAGATAAGATGTTTGTTAGTCCAGAGGTGAAGGTTGGGGATACAAACTTAGATGGTGGTGTTGGAAGTGTAAATTGGAAGAGAAAGTTTAGCGTCAAAGATAAGTTGAGCCAGGAGGAGGCTAGGAACTTTGAAGGAACAGGTAAGGTGGAGGTTGAACATGACACCATAACGGTGAAATTGGATGGTCTGAGGATTTCAGATGGTGGTGCTGGAAGTGTAAGTAGGAAGAGAAAGTCTTGCAACAAAGATAAGTCGTCTGTTAGCCAGGATCAGGTGCACAAGGCTCTTCGTTTGAGGTCAGGAAAGGTGATTGTCGAAAGCGAAGTCAATCCTGTCGCGGGCTCTCAAGAAGTTGGGAGTATTGGGGGCACTTTGTTATTTTCTGGTATTGCATCTAAGGGCATCACTGGTGAGAATGGTGGTGGGGTGAGTGACTCCAAGGATAATGCTGTAGTTGTTGATTATAATAGTACCCAAGGAAAGGAATTGTCTGAAAAAGGCAAGGCTAAGCTGGTTGAGAAATATTCCTATACTAACGCTAGTGGCAGCAGTACTTATTTAGATCAATTGAGATCAGAAGCCGAAGTAGCTGATGGAAACTCAAGTGTAGGAATTGATACTAAAAGGAATGACAAAGGGAAAGAAAAAGTTGTTGACAGTGGTCTCACACCGAGGTCGACAGATGCTGTGAATTACAACTCTACAAATGATGTTGAAAGAGGAGATGAAAGTATCTTTGATTCTTCATCTGATGAGGATATACCCCAGAATGTAGAGCGGATGAATATAGGTGTAAATCCTAGGCAACGATTCCGTGAAGTAGCTAAGCGGAATGCTCGTCGATTTGCTTATTTCTCAGCTGAAGATGGTGAGATTAACGACAGTATCTACGAAACCCCTCATGGAGATAATCCAATCAATCCATCATCTGATCCTAATAAAGAGGCAGAAGACTGGCCAGGTCCATTTTCAACTGCGATGAAGATCATCACGGATCGTAAGAATCATAGCCTTCAACAGAAGAAAACCTCTATGGACAAAGTTGGAGCTGCATTAGTTTCTTGGGTACCTAGGAAAGATAGAAAAGACAGTTTCTCCAAGAAATCTGTTCCGTCACTGCAAGATATGTGTTTGAAAACTCTTGCAAAACATGCTGATGCAATCACTTCGCTTGACTGTGTTCCTGATTTACTGCGACACAAGCTTTCTCAATTGCTATCTGATTCTCGGGGGATGAACAGTCACTTCCTAAGCCTCCTTTTGCAGGGTTCTCCCACAGAGATTCGTATTAGGGATTGTTCATGGCTGTCTGAGGAAATATTTACAGAGAAGTTTGGAGGGTGCGACACCAGTAATCTGATGGTATGCACTCTCTGCTATTTTGTCTTGCATCCTGTTAGCTTCTCTTAAGAGTATTTCTCATTCATACTCAGTAGTAGTTCTGTAAAAGATTTCCAAGTCCCAATCCGGTATATATTATCAGATTCTGTTTCTTGAAAATATAACAGTTATGGTTTGTTTTACTATCCTTACTAGGATTTCTGAGATAATTAAGTGCTCTTTTTGTTGTTTGGCATGATAACACAGTAAAGTTCTATGGTTATCTGTCATCCTGCAGATTTACATATTCTCAATGCTCCTGCCTAATTAGATTTTATATTGTTTTAAAACATTTAAAGACTATTCTTATGTAATCAGGTCCTACAGCTAGACCAGTGTGGGAGATGCTTGGCAGATTATATTCTAGTAGCCACTCTAGCTCGCTCGGCAAATAGCCTGCCATCATTGACTACGATTTCTTTTAGGGCTGCATATCGGCTTTCTGATGTTGGGCTAAGTGCAATTGTTTCATCTGCACCTTCTCTAAGATCTGTTGATCTTAGACAGTGTTCACTGATTACTTCTGATGGGATATGCTGTTTGGCTGCTTCTCTGGGATCAGTTTTGAGAGAACTCTATTTAGATGACTGTGAAGGGATAGATGCCATGCTTATTTTACCAGCTTTGGTAAATCTTGAAAATTTGGAAGTCCTGTCGTTATCTGGTTTAGAAACTGTTTGTGATGAGTTTATAAGTGAATTTGTTGGCGCACGAGGTCACAGGATCAAGGAGCTCATCTTGGCAGATTGCACGTGAGTTTTCAAGTATTTATCTGAATTGCGTAGTTTAAATGTTAATTTTGAAAATTCAGGAATCTGAAGAGCCTAATGATTCATTCTATTGTTTTGCAGGAGATTGACAAATACTTCTGTGAAATTGATAACAGAAACTTGTCACGAATTATGTGCTGTTGACCTTTCTAACTTGTGCAACTTAACAGACTCTGCACTAGGCTACCTTTCAAATGGCTGTCGAGTACTTCAAACGCTTAAAATGCGGCGCAACTCATTCAGGTTTGAACCTCAGTTGCAGCTACTTCTTAATATACTATACGCTTGGTTATTATGGCTCCAGAAATTTATAATAGCCTGCTTGAGCAATAAGTCAGGACTTACTTGCTCTCTGTCCACTTTATTGTGGTGCATTTTACTCTTAAACATTTATTTTGAAAACTTGGACACAGTTTAATGACATAATCCCACTTTCTGGATTATAAATTTAAATATCTAACTTGGTAGGGTTTTTCTGCTCTAAATTCCTTAAGTAGAAGGAAGGGGGAAAAGTTTAGGATAGTGGTTGAAGATTATGGTTCTAATGTGATGGGTCACAGTAGTGAGTAGGGCTGATATGGCATTATTTTGAAGAGTTGAAATGTACATTTGACCATTGTACAATTGATCCAACCACATTTCCGTGCTATGTACTGACAGTGATGAAGCTGTTGCTGCATATCTTGAGACCCGTGGAGATTCTCTGAGAGAACTTTCTCTTAGTCATGTTGAACAGGTACTTAAAAACTCAATCTGGTCTCCAGTTCCCCTCCTTTTTTAAGCAAAGTGCATAGACTTGCGTATCTTTTCAAGGACAATTTTATGTCCTACATGTTTATCATTTCTTCATGTACACTTTATATGGTATTGATATTACAGTCAATAAGACATCAACTATCAGTAATTTTATTGTGTTATAAATATTGTTTTCTGATGTGTTTTAACATTTTTTCTGTCAAAATGTTAGGTTGCTCAGTGTACTGCTATGTCGCTATCTAAATGCTCAGTTACTTTGAATTACTTGGACGTATCCTGGTGTCGCAATTTGAGTGATGAAGCCCTGGGATTGATTGTGGATGGCTGCACCTCTCTGAAAGTACTTAAAGTTTTTGGCTGTACTCAGGTATGACCTCGACCTTGTGAAGTTCTTTCTCTTGTGAAACTATGTATGGAGAAGTGCTTGATCAGGAACCTTCTACGCAGATTACTGACGTGTTCCTTTTGGGCCACTCAAATGAAGAAGTGGAGATTGTTGGACTAAAGATGAAGCCTTTACTGGACCATCTTAGGGTGGATAATATATCTGACGGACCACTGCGCTATTCATCTGCTAATATATAACTGCATGCATATTTTCCACAGAAGCTCGCACAACCTGCTTGAGCTACCAACAAGTCTTGAATTGCTTAGATTGAAATTTGCAAAACTTTGTTCAATGTAAAAATACTACTTGCTCTGAGGCTTGATTGTGTAGCTAGGTGAAGTACACCCCTCTTTTGTTTTAGCCATTTGTAAATTTGAATATTTGAAATGGAAATGATAAGTTTTTCTTCTTCTATTGGTTTCCCTTTGCTTGCTGTTGATCTATTTACAGATTTGCATTAATGGTAAGAAACTAGAATAACTAGGTAGTCGCTGAATCAATAATTTGATATTGAAGCAGAAGAATTTGTTTCTCGCGATTGTCAAATCCAGTTAGTTCAACCTCCTGGCAGAGAATGTTGGATCAGCATATGATGGCAGCAGAACCAATTACGATGCTCGTACAAGTACTCGCTTACCTCAAAACCCAGTTTGTAATATAGCTCCTTTGCTGGTGCATTATGTTTACAAACATGAACAAACACTTGTTCGGCACCTGCCAACACATCAGATCAAGATCAGATGGTCTAAATCCAAACAATTTTGATGATCGATGAAGTGGAATTCTGTCCTCACCTTCTGTCTGGGCTTTCTTTATGGCCAAATGCAGCATATTGCTGGCAATACCTAGGCGACGAGCCCATTTAGCTACACACAAGTTGGCAATGTAACCATATCTGATGCAGGATTTTCGATCTTTGCTACAGAAGAGTGGAGGTTTCATTCTCACCTGTGAAATTAAGAAAATTACACCTGCAAGATCAGCAGGTGGAACTGACAACTGAAATTATACTGTGACATACCCCCGGATAGGCCTCCCCTTGGGATAAATACTGTATGCTCAAATCTAGTGTTCCAGCAACACTCTTCACCACGGTACGCTTCAGATCTTTGCTTTCTTTCTTAACCTGAAAAATGAAATTGTTCAAAGCCATTCAGCATCACTAGTGTTGGTTCCTGACAGTGTCCAACGTGAGACGGTCATTTTTAGTTCATACCGCCACAATGCAGGTCTGTTTGTTGTATCCAAATTTCGCTCTGGATATCCTTTTTAGCGCGTTGAATTCCTGCTTAAAGGAAGTAGTCAGATTTTAAAAGCAAAATACTTGGATTTTTTTTCTCTCTCTATAGGCCAATATTGGGCTATGAAATGATATAATACCTGTTCTGCAAACTTCCTTTTGTAACTATCAACAAACCTGTTTCATAATGTCAAAACTTGCATCAGACACTAGATCTCTTTTGTTCTGCATTCTGCAGAGTAGTTTTAGTACATACCTGTCATTTGTTTTATCTTCCCAGTGACTCTCTGCTCGAAGCCATGCCGCTGTCTACCACAATTTTATATTAAAATTGCATAAAAAGCTATCATTAGCCATGAAGTGAAACTTGCATGTTAAGGTAGGAATAGGATATGTTACTAACCCAAAACTCCTCATCAAGAAAAGCCTCTCGTGCGACAAACTGCCCGAATTCTTGTTTAATTTCTGGTACTAATACTTCCTCCTCCTGCTGCAGCCTGTCGAATTGGAGTGTTGATGACGCGGTGATCGCAATTTCCTCGCATTGAAGAAGTAGAGAAGCTTTCGAAACTTCTACTGTGGATTTCTGTTCTTCCCAGGTTACTGATGAACTGAGGTTTGCTGCTGATCTGTCATTCAAGATGCCTCTTAGCAAAATCATTCATTTCATTTGAATGAAAATAATGGATAAGAAAAGCTCCTTACATTTTCCCAAATCCATGGATCCTTTCCCTGTCTTTATGGTGCAAAATTGTCAAGAAGCAAGGACTTTGTAGAGCAACAAATGACATTGCCACCTTTGAACTAAAAATGCAATACATACAAAATCTGCATTCCTGAGACTATAAAAAAGAGCAAACTGGCTTGATCAAAATGGTATCATGGTTTAATAATGCATATGAGTTGTTCCAGCTAAGCTTCAATAATGTCATGGCAAACTGGATGGTCTTGGATTAGATCAGATGCAACTTCTAATATTAAATTGGGGTATCTGGTGGAAGTAGTCAGAAGTTTCTTTTGGATTTCATAGGACACAGTTTGGATGCCCATACATTGAAAAGGATATAGATACAGACAATGTAGTGATATTGTAACAACAAGATTTTTCACCTGCTACTACAATATAGCAGTGGTTTGTTATAACTAAATGTGTGGAGGAGTAGGATCCACCTTTTATGCAATTCCATCCCCATATTGTAGATAGCATTTATTCATGCGAACTAAATTGGTTGCTAAAGAACAATGAAGATTGGTTGTCATGTGAATAACACATATTTTGGGAAGACTTACCAAATCCCGACCAAATAAGTATTATGTTTCAAACTTACAATCTCAAGCCAACCAAACTAGGTTTTTGCAAAACCAGACCTACGAAATCCCAAACAAAATCCAAACTCTCAAAATTCTCTCAACCAAACACACCCTTTATGTTAAAGGGAAAATAGAAAGTTTTAGTATGACTATGAATTGTTTACTTTCATGAAATTTTATAGTCCATATCATATACTGATAATGTCCTTATTCATTTTCATCTACTTCTTTCAATTTACTTTCATCTCATCACATTTTTTTGGACCAAAACTTTATTATAAAGTGAAACAGAAAGCGCTAGAATAAAATAATGACCTTTCATGTATCACAATTAAAGTACTTATTTAAAATTATGTAAATCGTAACCCTTACAAAAATATAAATCATAATATCGTAATTTCTGTTTGATTGGTAATATAATTTTTTTAAATTTTCATTCATCCATTTCAGTTATTTTCTTGTCATAATTTTTATCTCATTCACTTTTCTTTCATACATTTCTTCGGAATCTCCATGGCCACGAGACACCAGCATGAGTAATTGTTGATGAAAGAAATCATGGAATAGAGATATAAATAAGTGCTTTTTGTTACAAATATACAACAAATTGATTTCTTTCATGCCTCTTGAGAACATCTGTGATAGTTATTGGAAACTGATGTGTTTCAATACTATTGGAAATGACAAAGAGCAAAAGGATTATGACACCAAAACCTTATTAGAAAGAAAAATGTGGTAAACTTATGTACTTTGATCATATTGAAATCCTAAATTTCAACAATAGAAATATTTCCATTTAATCAAATTTGCAAAAAAAACACCATTCCAATACCAACATATTTGTAGTTTAGCCACACCCTAGTGACTCAAACAAAAGCCACCGCAAACAAGCAAAAAGAGAAGAAGAAAAAAACAAGAACAATTACAACCTAATCCATTTCTCATCCTCTAAAATCAGTCTTCACCCACTGTCCATGATTCCCATACTTGCTCCTCATCTTCTCATCAAACTCCATAGACTTGATCTCAGCAAACTTAGCAGCATTAGCCATGGATTCCTCCTGAACCCTCGCCATCCGCGCGCTCCTCTTCCTCTCCACAGCCTCCCTCTCCGCCTCAAAGCTCTCATACTCCCTCACCCAGCAGCTGTGCACCGCACAGGTCAGCACCAAAATCCCCATCTGCATCACAAACATAGCCATCAGCACCCCACACTCCATCCTCACCATCAGCTTCGTCTCCCGCGTGTCGCGCGGTGACCTCAGCGCCCTGATGCTCCCTGCCTCCCTTGTGAACAGTGCGAAGATCGCGAGTATCTGACCGGCGGATGACGTCAGCAGGAGGGAGACGTGGGTGATGAAGCAGTAGGCGGTGAGCTGCGAGTAGAACCCGACGAAGGAGGAGAAGATGGAGAGGCAGGAGACAGTGAGCAGGCCCCAGCCGAGCGAGGTCGGAGGAAGTTTAAGGAAGACGATCGGAGCTAGGGACGCCGCAGAGAGGAGGAAGAGGATGAGGTTCAGGAACGCGAGGAGGACCACCGGAAAAGAGCACCTGGTTCGAATCTTCGCCATTGGATTTTGTTGGTGGATTATCGGATACGGAAATGGTACGAGGATTGAGGGACTGGGGATTTGGGGGATTTATAGGGAGGGAGGGAAAATTTGAGGATTGAATAGCCGTTGAAGGAAAGGGCAACGGCTAGGAAGAATGGACCCGAGTCACGAGACAAAACATCATCAGTTTCATGCGTTATCATTTCCAAGAGCTTTGAATTAACAAAATTTGAATTTTGACTCGCAACATTTTCAGGAGCGGTTACCTTTGGTTTTATTTTACATATAATTCTAACTTCAAATTTGGTAATTATAGTGATCCCAAGTCATTCATTGTCCATATTAGTCTAAAGGATAGTACATATTTTTTCATTTAAATATTGAATTTATATATAAGAATCATGATTACCATATTGATATGATTTTATTATTATCTGTACAGTCTCTACGAAAATCTATGTGTTTTTATTGTTAAAGATATTTGTGTATCTTTAATTAGCTCATATGTTTGAAGATTTGTTAGTCTAAGAATATTAGTTCACAATCTAATTTGTTTAAAGAAGTTTCAATTTGTTTTGAATTAATCTAAAAAATGTTAGATAGACATATATCTTATGATACAAATATATAAACTACGGGGACTTCAGAACTGAATTGGATTGAAATTTACTAAATAATAATATATTAAAATTATGCTAAATTTTACCAAATAATTTTTTTGTTAAAATCAAACTGATTTGATATAAACACAACTACCTGACCTGGCCTTAACTACATAACCAGAGAAACTTTTGCCATGTCGCATAAGATTATAATGAAATGTCATCATTGGAAGTATAGACAAAACAAGAGTACAATATGAGGATACATTTTAATTCGAACAGTAAAATATGCTCAGTTATAATTTGTACATTTTAATGCATGTTAATAACATCATATCATATCTGAGCTTGGTCCAGTTCCTCCTTTGCAACCTGTGCCTTCCTTCCAACTTCTGAAAACTCCTTTTGGTTTAGTTTGGATAAGGGATCTTCTAACGTCCTCAACCTGTCAAAAACATTCATCATTGTATTTCTTCTGCCTTCCATTGCCAAGAAGTTAAGAACATCATTATGGATCCTAATCGATGTAAACTTTTCATGAAATTCATACATACGCAACTAAAGAACACGCGTTTTCTTTCAAAGATCACAAAATCACAGCAGTGAATAATTTCAAGACGTATGCAGTACATAGAGTATGCGAAAAGTCATGTTTTACATACTGCCTGAGAGCAATTGACAAGGATTATTACTCCGAATGGGTAAAAATGGTCTCAATCCTGTCAAGAGATGCTTGTAACTTTCCAGAGTTCATGTTGAAGAGGGGTTCACCAGTTCCCATAGCCCTGAAAAACACAGGTAAAAAGAAAAAAAAATTCATCACATGCATTATGAAAATTGCATAAAGCCATGATATTACTCTCAGCAGGTAAAATTACCCTGTAATTTCAGGAAACACATAATCTGCTCTCCACCCGAATCTGAAATCCACACCAGGACACAGCCCCAGAGTTGTCTTGTTTCGAATTCTGGAAACCCCGTCTCCACCCAAACATGTAGTAAGCTTCCACTTCCAACCAGTGGCGTGCAGCTGAAAGCTATGGCCCACTCCAACCTGCATTCATTCCACCACACAAGAATGCTTTAGAGTGAGTATTGAAGCGTAATCGAAAAGGAAGGATGGATTTTTTTTACCTGAAGATTTAGGAACCTTGTTACAGGAATCTTCTTTGACAGAAGCCGAACATCTTTCTGCAAGGGCTCGTACATAAATTTCCACATTCGATCACGAGCTAAAGGCTTCAAAACCAACTTTGCATGGTACTCATTTGCTGGAGCATTGTAGAACTGAGGTCAAAATCAGAAAACTATTTACTTGATCCATTATCTTAGATGTACCTCAAAGAAGCATAAAAGTAGAATAGCTACAAGCCTAGAACTTAATAGAAATTAACTTCTCCTTTTAGGAATATCTGTAGCTGGAGATTTTCAACACACATACATATGAAGATAAGTTCTAACCATCTGAAATTTCCTTCATTTACTATTTTGGGTATTGAAAGACTTTGTGCAACGGAAAATGTCGTCAATGGCACATCTGATATATGATAAACATTAAACAAGAACCGATGAAAAAAGAAAAGAAAATGTGAGACAACATGCAGTGTTTGGCAGAGGGAATACAGTACACAAATTCCGGCCACCCCTCTCAAGTTAAGATAGAAAATGAACAATGTACAGTTGAAATGATCTTCATACCAAAACAACTTATAATTCTCAATCGATATCAGCAGATTAACCGGCCTGAGTCAGCCGAGAGGATAAGATAACCACACCGTGTATCAAAATACTCAATATGATGATACTCTTAGTTGAGTCAAAATGAAGATAAACACAAATGCACAAGCACAATCAACAGCGAACTTCCATACTGTTCATAGAATTAAAGGTCAGGCTACTAGGTTAATATTACCATAGGAAGGAACTCTAGAATTCTACCATCTTTCACCTGTAGCTATGCACAAGGAAAAAAAAACACAAACAGGCCGAGGAACAGAACGAAACTACAAGTAACACTTCAAATGATAAGGTAAGCAACATAAACATGGCAATCCATTTCACAAATAGTTATTTAGCAGAGATAGCAGCCTTCAATAACTCAAATTTCAAACTTTCTGAATTCAAGGGACTGCATCTATAATACAAAGAGAAAGTCCAACTTCTATGACAACATATAAAAGTAAGATACATAAAAGCATTAGCCAAAAAAAAAACCTCAAAATTGACACCAACGCGAAACCCTTCAATCTCTTTCCTGAACTTCACAAACAACTCCGAGGGCATCAAATCAACGTTGTAAAGCTCTTCCCATGAAGTGGGCTCTTCTCCATTCGGACCCTCTTCCATATTCAGCCTCCAAATTTCGCCTGAACTAAACAAAATTCAACAAGTAAAATTTATTAGTTAAAAATGGTACAAACAAAGTTCGTCCAGCATTTCTGGTCTCAATCCAACAAAGCAAACCAACCTTTTTAATCCTAAGGTCAGTGACGAAGAGAAGAGAGAGATTATAGTATATCTTCAGATGGTCGAGGTAAACGATTACAAATTGCTGATTCTTTCTAGGCTCCTTGCCGCCACTGCGCTTGTTCGTAAAAAGGCTTTATTTTGTCAGATTAACCCGCGGCTGGGTTTCGGCCCAGTTTCAAGAATGGCCTCCCAATTAAAAAAATGTACAATTATGCCCTTCATTCAAGGGGCATATAATGGTAGATGCATTCCGTTTGCATAAAAAACATGTCTTCGTGCTCCAGTATATCACACATATGCATCATATATATTACTTCTATTACATATATTTACAAATCAGTTATATATCAAAATTATTATATTTATGATTATATAACAAAAATACGGATCGCAAATAAATAAAATATAATCTGCATTTAAAAAACCAGTTATTTAAAAACTTCACGTCTTGTATATATTATTAAGTATAAGAAAAACATACTTTTCATATTTAAAAAATCATCACACCAAATTTTATCTCAGTGTCGGAATCCAATAACAAATTTAGGAAATGACCTGACCGAGAACATTTCGTGGAGAAGAAATTCAATTTAATGTTTTCTATCGACATAAACATTAAATATATTGAATGATAAGATGATAACTTTTACCATAAGGAGAACTTAAAAGGAGTGGCTACCTTATTCAATTTAATATTATAATTTAGAGTAAACTTGTGATAAAATATATTTTTAATGTAAAAAATTTCAAACAAATTATAAAAAAAAATCATTACTGAAGTCATCTTAAATACTTAATTGTAGAATATTAGGCCAAATTTATATCACCTGGTTAGTTGGAGTAAATAGATGTAGTTGGGAGGGGAAGATAGGGAAATAGATTTTTGGCTAGGTGGTTTGATTTATTTGTAAACGGTTTCAATTTCCTCTCACGAAGAATGTGGCTGCATTTTCTATCTGCATAGATCCTATCACGGTGTACGTACCCCGAAACCTCTAATTGCAATAAGTGGACATTTTAATAAATAGTAAATATACGTTACGTGCGAGGTTAAATTACTGCCTACTCTCCCAATAAATCGTAACCGCCGCATCGTTTTGCTGATAATATCATTTGAAGTGCACATCCACGTACCAATCTAAATCCACCCGTACGCGCTGTTACTGAATTAAATTGGGTGATGTATCAAACAGATTATATATAAAAAACACGATGGTATTGGATTAGGTGATATATCAAAAGGGTTATGAAGCAGATGATCTGTTATTATGGGTAAGGTTTTTGATATCGGTGTTAATTCAAAACTAAAAACGTTATGTGTTGATTTAATGGTGAATCTATTGATTGCAGGTTAAATTGTTAATAGGTATACCAAGTTTAGTGATGGAGGACGAGGATTTTGCTGATTCACGTGTAGTCTTTCCGGCGGCATAAGTAATTTAGTTTTCTGGCGTTTTTCTTAGCAATTTTGTGATTTAGGTAGGTTGCGGATGGTGTTGCAAAGTTTGGTGGTTGTATATGGGTAAATGGGTATATGATCCTAAAATATGTGCATTAAAAAAATACATGGATGTGCAGTCCAAATCTACTGTAGGTGCATTACATGTGGATAGAATGTGCAGAATTAATTAATTACCTTTTTCTACGGTGTTTTTGGATGTTTTATAGAAAAAACACGTGCATTTAAAAATATAAATATGTGATTGGGTATTCCAAATCTTATGGATGTGCATTATATATTGCTGGAATGTGCATAGTTATTTATGCACCCATCGCTACTGTGCACTGTATATTTTATTGAAAAACAGTGTGCATCCTAATCTTAAGTGGGCGCATTCCAGTGTACGATTATGTGCATTCTAAATCACGTCGGTATACTATGTTCATAGAATATTAATTATGTTCATTATTGTAGTTTGAATGAATATAAGATGGTAGTAATTTTTTATTTGAATGACGATATGCATATAAAAATGTATGATTGTGCGTTTAAAATCTACTATATGTGCATTGTATGTTGATGGAATGTGCATAAAGTACCACCTGTATGTGCATTGTATGTTGATGGAATGTGCATAAAGTACCACTCGCTAATGTGAGCTCTATGTTTGATTGAAAACTAGAGTGCATACTAATCTTAATTGGGGCGCATTCCAGTATAATATCATGTGCATTCTAAATCACGTTCGTGACAAACGCATTTCTTTTATTGATGGGTGTGAATTTGTGATCGCGGAATGTTTAATTTACAAGATGAAAATATCAGATTTAATCGTGGGTCATTTAGCGTTAATATTCAACGTGAACGTGGGTAGGTAATGCGGTAATATTCAACGTAATTTAACCTTGATTAAAAACGTACAAAAGTTTACTCGGATATTTATTTTTATTTACAAACACGGGTTTCGGGGTACGTACACCCGATGTAGGATATAAATTGCGTTCTATTTGAACATTAATCCCATATTTTTGCTGCAGCATCTTGCTATCATCTTATCACATCTAGCTATCTATAGATACTAATTATTAAATTAATAAATATTGGTGCCACGTGTCTTATTCTCCTTGACTTATTTCCCGTCAAAATTTTATTTTTACTAAATATAGAACTTATGGTAATTTAATCAAAAATTATATAAATAACTAAACATATTTATCACTAATTGCTAGCCTAATATATTTACTAAATATAGTAAAATTTACTTTGTTTTACTAAATTTTCACTGATTTGTTGTATTAGTTTTTTGAATTGTGATATAAATATTCAATGAAAAGTTTCCTATATATAGTTGAAATTATTAGATTTTCAATAAATATGATCATTTCATAACTTGCAATTATGTTTATATTAAAGTTAAAAATAAGTAAGATTGACCAGATCCTAATGAAAATCTCTTTAAGATTAATTGACGATATTTATCCACTTAAATGGTGCTATTCCACACGTAATTTTTTTCATCACTATTGTCTTCTATACTATACTATATTATAATAATTGTAGTAAAACTTGGTAAACTCAAGTGTCGCTCTTGTTAGATAGTTTTATGGGCCTAGAGCCCAATGTGTATCAGCCTAGGGTTTAACTAGGGTTTCTACTCATGTACTGTCTATATAATAGTGAATATGAAACACACCTCAGTATCGAGGTTTATCCCTCTAACATGGTATCAGTCGCCTACACGATCCTCATGATCAAAACCTAGATTTATTTTTCAGTCACGATTTCAAAGCCCAATTCTTACCAATCAGAGCCCGTCACTCTGCTCCATCGTCTCCATTGGACCCCTCGCCGGAACTGGGCTACGGACGTACGCCGTTCGCCAGCCTTCTCGCCGGAGTTGAGCCTTTCGCCGTCGGTTGCCGGAGTTGAACACCTCGCCGTCGGTGAAACTATCACGCTGCCGGAGTAGATTGATTTCCCGGCTCCACTTCTCGGATCCTAGCGCCGCCGACCCGTCTGCTCGCCCTGTCCATTCGTCGCCGATCCGTTCGACTGTCGGACCAGGCTTCCCGATCTTCTCGTCGAAGTCGGCTTTGTCGCCGGAGCCTACTGTGTATCATCGCTGATCCGCTGTTACAACGGGAGTAGCCTACTGTGTGTCAACGGAAGTAGGTCAACAGGCAAGATTCACTCACCCTACTCTGTGCGTGCCTACACGCGCTTCATCTGACCACCAGCCGCGCCGACATAGCGCGTGGTTACACGCGCGCTTCCATACTGATCAACAGACGCGCCCACGTAGCGCGTGTCTTCACGCGGGCATCCAGACTGCTCGCGCATTGCGCGGCCTTGGGTTCTTAATCTGAACTTTTTATATCCTCATATATGCACGTGTGATTTTCTTTGGTCTTCAATTTGATCAGTTTTTGGTGTATTTTATAATTGGTGTTTGGGGCATTATTAGTATTTGTGTCAAGGGATTGGACAATTTTGGAGACGGAGTATTGTGTTTGAGCACTTGCGTCACATTTACTGTGTTGAGGTTATTTCGGATTTTATGATGGTGAATTTGGCTTTATTATCACGGGCAGATCGCTCCAATAGTTGGATTGCAGATAAGGTGAATCATTTGAATAATTCTGATCGTAGTCATTTTTCGAGCCAATGGATTGTTGATTCTGGTGCTACAGCTCATATGACTGATAGTTCTCGTCGTCTTGGGAATGTAACTCCTTACTTTGGTCCACCTGTTTATGTTGGTAATGGTCAGCCTATACCGGCATCTCACATTGGGGAGTGTAATATCTCTGGTTTATCCATTCGCGATGTACTTGTGGTTCCTCAGATTACTAAGAGCTTGTTGTCTGTTAGTATACTCACTCTTGACTTGCCAGTGAGTATCACATTTGTTGACGATGTCTTTTCTATCCAGCATAAACAGACAGGACAGATAGTTGGTAAAGGCCGTCATATTGCGGGCCTTTATTATTTGGATACTGGTGATTCTTGTTTTTTGAGTGAGCTGCGCTCTGGAAAGCTCCGGGCCCCGTTTGAGCTATGGCATTCTCGTCTTGGGCACGTGTCCTATGACACTGTTCAGTTGCTGAATAAGAAGGGTCACATTTCTGCCACTTCACCTTTACCTGCACCTGTTAGGTGCTCTCCTTGTCAGATGGTCAAGAGCAGTCGGTTACCGTTTTCCGTTAGTGATAAGAGGGCAACGGGTTTGTTAGAGAGGTGCATTGTGACTTATGGGGACCAGCTCCAGCATATGCTGCATCCACACATGGTTTTTCATATTATACTGTGTTCATTGATTATTTTTCAAGATTCACATGGTTTTATCCATTACGGCATAAGTCGGATTTTTACGACACCTTTCTTCGCTTTCAGAAATTTGTTGAGACCCAATTTTCTGCGAAGGTCAAGGTTTTTCAGAGTGATGGTGGTACGGAGTTCACTAATCATCGTTTGCAGGCTCACTTTGTTTCTTGTGGCATTCATCATCAGATGTCATGTCCCTATACACCTGCTCAGAATGGCCGAGCTGAGCGTAAACACCGTCAAATTACAGAGACCGGCCTTGCTATGTTATATCACTCATCTGTGCCGCATTCATACTGGGTGGAAGCATTCTCTTCGGCTGTTTACATAATCAATCGTCTCCCCAGCTCAGTTCTTGGTGGCAGATCACCCTTTGAGACTGTCTATGGGACTACTCCGGACTACACAGTTTTTCATCCTTTTGGCTGTCGTGTGTACCCGTGTTTGCGTGCGGTTGCTGAGAATAAGTTTACACCTCGTTCTATACCATGTGTGTTTATTGGTTATAACCCCAGTTACAAGGGTTTTCAGTGCCTCGACCCTACTAGTGGACGTGTCTATTTCTCTCGCCATGTCCAGTTTGATGAAACATGTTTTCCCTATGTCTCAACTTCTAGGGAAAGACCTGTTTCGGATTTGGAAGTCTCATCATTTTTTGAGCCAGCAGGTGCACCAGTCGACCGTTCGCCATTTGTACCAGTTGATCCTGTGTTGGCTACACCGGTTGAGATGCCGTCGCCCGCACCATCGTCTTCCAGGTCTTGCTCTATCTGTCCTTCAGATGATCATTCCTCATCTCCAGCTGTTCTGACTGCTCCTTCACTGAGGATGCCCGCTACTTTATCACCACCACCATCTCCACCATCTCCGCCATCTCCATCAGGCTCTCGGACTTCTTCTGGATCTGATTCCGACTCTACCACTGATTCAGATTCTCCATCTCACCACAGACATCATATGGTTACCAGGAACCAGGATGGTACTCGTCGTGTGATATCTCGCCCAGACTTTGTTACTACTGGTTTTCTTGCTCAGGTTATGGACCATTCTGAGCCTCGGGATTATCGTGCAGCCCTTAAAGACCCGAAATGGATTCGTGCTATGGATGAAGAAATGGATGCTCTTCGACATCAGAAAAATTGGGAGTTGGTACCTCGACCAACGCATGTAAACATAGTTGGCTCCAAATGGGTATTTCGGCTGAAGTATCGAGCTGATGGTAGCATTGAACGCTACAAGGCTCGGCTGGTTGCTTAGGGATATTCTCAGATTCCTGGTTTTGACTTTGACCACACTTTCAGTCCAGTGGTCAAAGCTGCAAAGGTGCGTACAGTGATTGCCATTGCTACTTTGAGACAGTGGCCTCTACACCAGCTTGATGTCAAGAATGCTTTTCTCAATGGTGTTCTTGACACTCCGGTTTATATGGCTCAGCCTGTTGGCTATAAGGATCCATCTCGGCCTGACTATGTTTGTCGACTCCAGAAGGCCATTTATGGACTCAAACAAGCTCCTCGTGCCTGGTTTGATCGGTTCAGCTCTTATCTCCGACAACTTGGATTTCAGTGTAGTTCTTTTGACACGTCGTTGTTTGTCTTCTCACGAGGTTCTACTTTACTATACTTGTTGGTGTACGTGGATGATATCATTTTTACTGGTAACGATGCTGGAGCCATTCGCCAGTTCATCGCACGGACTGATCGAGAGTTTTCGATCAAGGATTTGGGGTACTTGAATTACTTTCTTGGCCTTGAGGTCTCTTCTACACCATCTGGCCTCTTTCTTGGACAGGCCAAGTATGCCAGAGATATTCTTAGTCGGGCTGGTATGACAGATGCTTCTCCGGTAACCACTCCATTCGTACCACTTTCGCAGCTTCACAGTAGTACTAGTGCACCGTTCAGCAATCCGACTCTCTACGGTCTTTGGTTGGTGCACTTCAGTATTTGACCATTACTCGTCCTGATCTGTCATTTGCGGTGAATTCTGTTAGTCAATATCTCCAGGACCCTCGCGAGGATCACTTTGCTGTAGTTACCAGGATTCTACGTTACGTGGCTGGCACGCCTCATCATGGTCTCACATTTCGCTCCGGAGGTTCGTCTACTCTTTGTGTTGATATTTGTGCTTACTCAGATGCTGATTGGGCTCGTTGTTTGGAAACTCGACGATCGACCTATGGCTATGCGGTGTTTTTAGGCGGTAATCTGGTATCTTGGAGTGCCAAGAAACAGCCTACAGTATCTCGTTCGAGTTCAGAGTCCGAGTACCGTGCACTTGCCAATACAGCGGCAGAGGTTGTCTGGCTCTGTCATCTTCTTCGAGACTTACAGTTTCCTCTTGAAGGGCCGCCATTGTTGTTATGTGACAATAACAGCGCTATTTCTTAGCTGAGAATCCAGTGGCTCATAAGCGGGCCAAGCACATCGACATCGACTATCACTTTGTTCGGGAGTTAGTTGCTTCAACTAAGGTCCGTGTTAGTCATGTTCCCACTTCGTTGCAGTTAGCGGACATCTTCACTAAGGGTCTTCCAAAGTCTTTGTTTGAGTTCTTTAGATCCAAGCTTTGCGTCTCGGTTAACCCGACGCTTAGCTTGAGGGGGGGTGTTAGATAGTATTATGGGCCTAGAGCCCAATGTGTATCAGCCTTGGGTTTAACTAGGGTTTCTACTCATGTACTGTCTATATAATAGTGAATATGAAACACACCTCAGTATCGAGGTTTATCCCTCTAACAGCTCTTCCTTTATCTTATTTTTGTGCCTAATTTTTTACTAATTATAAAACTTATTTTATTTTTCCAAAAATCTGTGTAAAATAACCAAAAATAATTTCTATAATTGTTTGCCTACTTCTTTTACTAATTTAGTAAAATTCACTCCGACTTACTAACATTTCTTTTAATTGTTGTATACTTAGTGTACCTCATATGTTTTCATATATAGTGAGATAAAACATTATGAATGTTCAGTTTTGTATATAACTAAATGATTAGATTTGTAATTATGATCATATTAAAACATAACTAAAAAGAACTTTCACTATTGTTTGCCTTTTATACTAATTTATGCCTTCTTATTAATTTTAAATAATTATTGTACTATTTATCTCATACTTTTCAAATTGTCAGATAAATATTATCGATGATCAGGTTTGTATCCAACTAAAATTATTAGATCGTAATTATGATCATACCAAAACATTTAGTTATTTTTTATGTTAAAATTAACAGAAAAATTAGATTAATTAAATCCTAATCAAGTTGTCTTTTGATTGATAATGTTTATCTACTTCAAATGTGCTATTCAACACATAAGTTTTTTCATTACAAGCTATCGCTATTTTTTATTTCCAAGAATTTTATCCAATGTAACTAAAATATTAATGACGAGGTGTGCAATAAAATAATGATAAATAGAACAACACTTAGAATGATTTGAAACTGTCACATTCAACTATGCCGATAATTTTAGAGTTAGAAGTATAGTACTATCACAAAATCCCTTATAAATGTCACATCATGGTAAAAACTTATTTCAACATGTGAATGAGTAAGATTAAAGATAATTTATTATTAAATTTTGTGCTATAATTAAAAGATGATAATATATAGCCATTACTAATATATTTATAATAAATATTTCATTTCATTTTTTCTCAGAATGTATATATATCGTTGTTTTCTCGCCTTATGGTATTATATTTTCATTAGTTTACCATTTTACTGAATCCAAAATTAAATTCAAATTTCTTTTTACACTAATGATATTAGCGTTCAGATTTTTACTTAATTTAAAATATTCGAGTTAACCGAAATCAAACGGATTTCACTTATAGTGACTTCATGCAGCAACGAGATGGGCAATTCGAAGAAGAAGAATTCGGATACAACGGTGAGGACTCAATCCTTACCAAAGAAGAAAGGAGGATGAGGGATGAAAGAATCCTTGAGCATAGACGTGAGGAGGAATTAGCAAGGAGACGCTAAGCCGCGGCCTCAAACCCTACCTCAACCTCCGAGATTGAGCCCCTCTACGTCACAGCCCCTTCCTCGGGCATAGGAACATCTTGACACCAACCGACATGTCCGATCTCGAGCCATCCCCGCACAGATCCTACCTCTCGGTCCCTCCATCAGACGAGATCCCTGAGGACGTTCGGCTATTGATGAGGGATCTACAAGCCCGCTATCCGGGTCTGGTAGCAACTCTGCTAGCCAAGCCTAACCAGCGCCTCCATGACCAAACACACGACGCCCCAAACCGAATGTCAATCCCTGAGGCTTCACTTCACGGGGCTGGAAGCATGTCGTTCTCGAACCCTTCCCAGGAGCAAAGATTTTCTGGACAACCTGTCCCGGAGTCTGCCTCCGTTCGTCAGTCAACAGCAGTTGCCGCCGCCCCCGAACCCAGGAGGCAACAACTACAACGGTGGATGTATGAGCATGGAAGAGCGACAAAGGCTTCACATCCAGAAGAGCCAAGAGCTGATGAGGCAACAAAGAAGGGAACGACTCCAGAATAATTGGCAACCCAATCCTGATGCCTACCAGCCCCCCAAGCCAGGAGGGAACATACCAAACAAGGTGGAAGTATGAGATCGACCTGGAGCTAGACCGCCTCCTCGGACCAAGAGGGCAAGAAACCCGTTCTCCATTTTCGCGCCACATCGTGAACCTCCCCTAAGACAGCACAAAGAAGGTTCCTGAACGCCTTCCTACATACGACGGGACCAGCAACCCTCGAGAATTACTGTTGGTCTTCTTCAAAACCATTGAGACCAGGAATTTCCACGAACTGGAGACCTGCAAGTTGATCCCCAGCTATCTATATGGAAAAGCTCAGACATGGTTTAATCAAACGAGTCTTAAGCTGCTCATTTTTATGTGCTTAATCTCCTCCTTTGCAATGGAAATCCTCACGTTCAAAGTCTCCCTAGTCTTAGTCTTCCACTCGATCAACCTCTTCAACAATGCTGCCTCACTCTCGGTAATCAAGAGGCTAAAGACGGCCAATTTCCCCAAAGGTCTTCAAGTAGCAGCCCCTTGATCAGGATAACATCTAGCCCTTTCGCCATATGATACCTAATCTACTGCTTAGGAATCCCCTTATAATCTCTATACATCAATTCATTCTCCAACAGTTCCAATCATTTTCATCTTTTGTGACAAAGAAGTATTCGTTCCCATCGCAAAATGATGACTTTCTTGATAGCAGCATTTTTGCCCACCCGCTTGCAGTGGCGGCCCTGGGGCTGTGCGATCGGTGCGATCACACATGGCCCCAAATTCCCCAGGGCCTCAAATCTTAATTTTCCACTAATTAATGATGTGGTAAAATCAGTATTTTGGAAATAAATAAAGTGTATGCGTGATTAAGTACATATTAGATTACATAGAATGATCTGATGTATCGATAAAATTTGGATTACGATAACGGTGAGGTGGATAATGAAGGAAAAACATTTATTTCAGGAGATTAGTTTGGAAGAAGTTATATGTTATATATGGATTAAGGAATTAACAATGGTCAATTATAATAATTTCCTTCATTACTTGGTAAAAATTAACATATTATTATTCTAATCTCCTTAAAATAAAAATAAAATGAATATTGTGTAATATTGTATGCTATTAATTCTTTTTATGAGTGCAATACATTATTTTAAGTATTCTCTCACTTTTAATAAGAATGTTGAAAGTAAAGAATTTTATCACCACTAAAAATATATAATTATATAAATAAAAATTTAATAATTAAAATAATTTAGGGCCACAATTTTATATTTCATGCCTCGGAATCTCAGGACCGGCCCTGCCCGCTTGGCCCATTGATCACAATCACCAGCAGGTTCGGGCCGGGCACAAGACTAGTAGAGCTAAAGAGGGAGCCAGCAAGGCCTCAAGGGCCGGTTCGGAAAAGTTTTGATCGGCGGTTTCTAGTGGTGGAATCTGGATCCCCGGGCCGGGCGTCAGGGCCCTCGGGAAGAGTTTGGGATCGATGGAGCTATGATTTAGCCACATAACCTTCTTAAAATCATGAACTGCGTTTGATGCTGTTGGAGAGGAATCGGAAAAGACTAGGGATTGGCATGCAACTGATTTTTACTGCTAATTTGTGGTTTCTATGTTTACAACCCCTACGTTGGGTATAGTTCATTAATTGTGTTTTTGGTAAATATTGGTTCATCCATCCATTATTGAAGATTTGTCAGCTTTTCACGTTTCATTTTTTTTTGTCTATTTATTTCCTTTGAATCGATTTTGAGGTGCATATTGGTGTTTGGTTGCGGCAAAGTGTTTCTATTGGTGTTTGCTTGGTATGACTGGAATTCTAATTCTCTATATCAAAGGTATCACATTTTCAGTCAATTTATGATATATTTAAATAAAATATTATTCATATTAAAATAAACATATAAAAAATGTTTTTTAATTGAAGGAATTTGATTTAAAAAATTATAATTTTAAGTTCAAAATACACAAAAGTTTATGAAATATTACAAAATTTGGACTTATAATTAATAAACCATCAAAAATAAATATGGAAAAAACACTTTAAAAAGACAACAAAAATTAAATAGAGTACAACAAAGTGTGAAAATAATAAATACACATCATATGATGTAACTAATTATGTAGGGAACGATCTTGTAATTGTCTTGAAGATTACCTCTATGTTTACTTTTCTTTTATAAAAAAAAAAAATCAAATTTTCAGAACAACATTGTTATTGTAGAGAAAAAACATGTTATATGTTAGTTATTTTCTCATTTCTTAGATTATTTAATATTTTATAATAATAGAGAGAGTTTTGCTTGGATAAACTTATGATATGACCTCTCTTCCTATCAAATGTTTATGCAATTATTTATGTATTTGTCTTATTAGACTCTTAAAATGATACTTTTAATTATTTATTTAGATATAAAAGTCATAAAAATGTTTATATATGTCTTTTATTTTCGAAAGAATAAATATGTATATGCAGTTAATTTAAAAGTTTGTGTCATTAGTTATATTTTATTATATTTTTCTCCGTTTGTTCAATTTTAAATTTATTTAAATATAATAAATGAATTAATTGAGTTAGAATGACAAACAAAGGTTACCAACATGCAAATTATCCTAATAAACGTAATAGAATTCAATTTTCCTATCATAAACTTATGGTAGGACAATCTTGATGGATGTCTACGACCCGTACTTGATCACGAACCCAGCTCACGAACTGATCTGCAAAACAAAGCCTCGGGTGTCCCGAGGGTAGACACTCCAATGCTCAAGTTAGTATGATGCGTAAGGCGTATTGCATGTAAGATAATAGATAGAGAGGTTTACCAAACCTTCAGTATTTATATGGCAACAATCCGTAGATCACCAAGATATGTATTTATGGTAGTAATGCAACTCTTATGGGAATAGTAGTTGTATTACCATATATAGATGAATTATATTTCGGTCATGGCTGTATTACCATGTTTAAGAGGATGTATATTCCTTGTAGAACATTCACAATATTATGAGAATAATATTCCTTGTAGAACATTCCTTGTAAGTATTAGGATTGATTGACTCGTGGATTCATCCTCCGCGTACCTCGAGCCCATGACCCTTCTCGGGCCTTGGTCCGAGCATGAATGAGGCCCGAATATGAACCATGGACTTATTAGTAGCCCCAAGGTAGATTTTCAGAATTTAGAGTGCTCTGTCTCGAAGGTTGAAGGAGAGGCTTACTTCTCGAGGGAAAACCAATAACTCGAGGGAGGATGACTCGGGGTGTTAAGCTCGGGGGGATCCTACTTGAGACTCTCCTCTCGGGCTAAATCTTCTGAGTATCTAGCTTAAAGTTCTTTCGTATTCCATCAAGACACGTGGACGGTTGGATCTGAATCTGTCTTCTTAAATTCTGAGGGAATTGACACGTGGTCTTTGTTCATTGTATCCTCTGGCGGTGAGAAAGACCAACCTTCCAATTGCCTGCATCGTTTCGCGAGTCGAACTAATTACTCCGCTTAAATGCGTGCTTAATTACTGGCTATATAACCAAGTAATTTTTCTTGTGTTTATCATCAATCTTCATCCAAGTATTTTGCGTTTCCAATTCACAGAAAAAGTTCTTCAAACTTGTCTTCTTTTCTTCATATATTCTCTTCCCCCTATTCTCTGTATTGCCATGTCTTCTGCAAACTCCAGCATTCCCCGTGGCAATGGAGAGAATGTTTCCAGAGAAAGAGCCCCAGCTACTCGTGATTTGAGTACCTTATTCTTGGAGGTTGAGCTGGAAAGATGATGGAGGTGACGATTGCTACACCGTTGCAGGTTGTAGCTGCAGTGACGGATAACGGTGCCTCTTGATGGGGTCTTCGATATTCCTGCTCATTTAAAGGGCATCGTTGAGGAGCTTTTGAAGGAAAAGATCGTCTTCCAGGAGGGAGGATTTGTGCGAGGGGCTCATGGCTCGGTGTGGCAGTGGCTTCTTTTCACTTATTCATATCTGCTAGACATTCATCGGTCAAAATCTACATCCAGCTACCTGAAGGCGGATCGAGATTGGACCCTCCCTGATAAAATCCAGGGGGATAAAAAGGGGGTCAAGAAACGAGCTGTTAGGAAATCGCCCCGGAATCAAGGTGAATCTTCCTCTAGTCGGTCCCTTCAGGTAATGTCTTGATTTGCATACTGTAGTAATGCTTCCTTCGATATTGCATATTAAAATTTCTTCTTCTGTATGCAACATCTCCTCCAAAGAAAAAGATCAAGAAGGGGAAAGCAGTCCTCGAGGTCATAGAGGAGGAGGTGGAGGTGTCCGAGGAGATGGAACCGGAGGTTGGGGAGTCCTCAGATGACGATGAATCTGACCTTGAGCTGGTGATCCCTGAGGATGTGCCTTTGAAGAAGTAGAAGTATTATCTGAGTCGCCCCGAGGAAGAGGATGGTCAGGCTTCTCGGAAGTCTTTTAAGAAGTATCCATTCGTCTCTGAGGTAGTGATCTTCCTTGTCATATTATGTGAACTTTTAAGTGTCACATATCAGGTCTTTATATATCTTCTATTTTACAGCTAATGGTAGATATATCCACGCTGAGACGTCGGACCAAAGGTGAGATCAAACACCTGTATAACTCTGTGGAGGAGTTACATTCCAGGTGCCGGGCTCTCAAGGCCGAGAAGGAGGAGATGAGGGCTATTATCTCATCTTTAACGACTGAGTCAGTGGTGCCTCCTTCATTTGTCCTTGCTCCATTGGATTCGATTCAATTGGAGGATAGGGTGAAGCAGCTCGAGGCTGAGAATAAGGCCTTACTGCTGGCAACAGAGTCCGAGAAAAAAGAGCTGAAGGTTTATCAGGACACCAGATGAGCTATCGCAGACCTTGGCTTCAGATAAAAACTCGGAGGAGCTGAAACAGCTTCTTAAGCTTTGGGGCCCTTCATTGCTTGTAGTACCGAGTTTAAGGATCATCGGGAGGAGTATGGAGACTTATTCCATGACTCCGAGCAGCACAAGATTTTGGATAAAATCTTGTTGTTGTGTCAATCTGACAAGGAGATAGAGGTTATGATGTCCATCTTCTCTCACCCGAATGCTGCTAATGAGCTCTCTGCCTTGACTACTAGTGACTGGGTTCCTGGAGCCAAGTTCTTGGATGCATTGGGTCCCTCTGAGAAGATAACGACATCAGGGGATTTATTAAAGCTCATTGTAGCAAGATACCCTGACTTGTCCTTTCTCGGTGAGAGGTTCTCCATCCCTTCAGGTAGTAAGGCAAGTTAGCTTTAGCTGGCTCATTGGCATCTCCTCATCAGCTTCAGAACTCTGGGTTTACTCCTTTGCACATGAACCTCGGTCTCATGATTTACTGGAAAGGAGCTCCCGCGCTACTGACAAAGCTGAGGTACTCGGGGATGAGGTCTTCGCAGTTGTCCATGATGAACACTCTGCGAACATATTGCTTGATGTTGTTGGGCTTCTTCCTCGGTCCTTTTCTGACAAGGCCTTTAATGTCACAGCGTGCAGAAAAGTTGACAATAGCCCATCTCTTAAGTGCCACTTCTGGTGAAGTTCTAGAAGACCCTGTTGGGCATATTTAGAAGTATCATATTCTGATGTAATAACATTTTCTTCATGACCTTTGTATCAAATTTCGAGGTTCTTCCTCTACGTATCCCTTTGGGAATTTAGGAATATCATATTCTGATGTAGTGACACCTTTGATATGAACTACTTATGTTCGAGGTTTTTCCTCTTTGTATCCCTTTGGGAATTAGGAGTATCATATTCTGATGTAATGACACCTTTGATATGAACTACTTGTGTTCGAGGTTTTTCCTCTTTATTTTGAGATGATTGATTTTTTTGAGCACGTATGCCCTTTTAGTCTATAGACCTCAATCAAGCACTTCTGTGAAATACTTATCTCGAACCTATCTCTTTTATTCAAAACGATTGGTATTTTGAATTTTGGATTCAAATAACTTATTTTATATAAGCTGACCAATCATACACTTTATAAAGCATATTGTTTTGAATAGCAGTCAATGTTATATATATGATAACAGTCCTCTTTTTATAAAATGAATTTAAGATTGCTCATTAAAGATAGGTGTGGAAATAACATGACTTCAATCTAAGTTTATAACTTTAGGAATAGAAGTAAAATAAATGGTGGGTTTTGAGTTCGAGTACCCGTTTGTGCTAGAGCAGAATTGTCTCGGACTTTGATGAGGCTCTCGGACATTCTTGATATTCTCGAACATTTGTGAGGCTGTTCCTCGAGTTTTATCTTCCGTGATACTTTCGTAAGTTAATCACGTTCCATCTTCGTGGTATGGGTTCACCCTTCATGGTTTCCAAGAGGTAACTCCCCCCTGGATGGGATTCTAGGACCCGATACGGACCTTCCCAGTTTGGGGCTAGCTTCCCTTCCTCTTCTTCCTTGCTTTTCTCGTTTAACCTCATTACAAGGTCTCCTTTGATGAAGGTGGCTAAGCGAACCCTTCTGTCATGGTAGCGCTTAACTCTTTCCTTTACCTTGGCCTCATGGATAGTAGCATTAGCTCTCTTCTCTTCCAGAAGGTCGAGGTCGAGACAGAGGTTTTCATCATTGGCAGTGTCATCATCATTTTCTGGTTGAGAGGTACGGGCAGAGGGGACTCCGATTTCCATGGGGATGACCGCCTCGGACCTGTAGACTAAACTGTATGGAGTTTCTCCGGTTGCAGTAGCTGGTGTAGTCCTATGGGTCCAGATCACGCTCGGTAGTTCTTTGATCCAGTTTCCTTTAACTTCTTCTAGGCGCTTCTTGATGCCATTTACCAGGGTTCGATTCGTAACCTCCACTTGACCATTAGCTTCTAGATGATATACCGAGGTGAGCTTCTGATGTATGCCGTAATCCCCACACCATTTCTTGAAGGGGTTGTTGGTGAATTGCGCTCCATTATCGGTCACTATGTACCTCGGGATGCCATAGCGACACACAATGTTCTTCCACCAGAAGTTGATAACCGTCTTGCCATTTATGTTGGTCAAGGCTTCAACTTCCACCCATTTTGAGAAATAATCAATGGCCACAATAAGGTATTTGAAATTACCAGGGGCTGTAGGAAAAGGTCCGACAAGATCTATACCCCATCAGATGAATGGCCAGGATTCTTGGATAGTAATCATATTTTCTTGAGGCACATGGATCATGTTGGGAAATCTCTGACACTGGTGACAAGAATCAATATATCTCTTGTAGTCTTCTAACATCGTAGGCCAGAAATAACCCATTTGTAGGAGTTTTCGGGTAACAGTTCGTGGACCTTAGTGACTACCACAAACTCCTTCATGTGCTTCTTGTACTAAGTGTTCAGCGTCGGAAGACCCAACACATTTGAGTAAAGGCGGGAGATATCCCTTCTTATATAGGGTGCCTTCATGAATGACATATTTGGGAGCTTTAACTCGGACCTTCCGTGCCAGATGCTTATCCTCGGGGAGGGTTCCTGTCCGAAGGTACTCAATATAGGGGTTCATCCATGTGTCCGAGATGTCAACAGCCATGATGCTGCTTTCTTCATAACTTCTTTTCGCCAGGGTTTCCATTAGCAATTCTTGAGAAGATCTAATGTTTAGGTCCGAGGAGGCGAGTTTGCTCAATGCGTCTGCTTTATAGTTACCTTCTCGGGGGATATGATTCAGCTCATAATGTCGGAATTGATTTAGGAGAGGCTTAACTATCTCGAGGTACTTTTGGAGACTGTACTCTCGGGTCTCGTATTCGCCTTTGACCTGCTGCACCATGATCTACGAGTCACTAAAGATCTCGAGGTCTCTGACATCGAGGTCCTTTGCCAGCTTTAACCCTGTGATGAGGGCTTCATATTCTGCTTCATTATTAGTGGCTCGAAAATCAAAATGGAGAACGTAAGGATGGTCCTTTCCCTCGGGGCTGGTGAGTAAGACTCCAGCACCACTTCCCCCCGAGTTGGAGGATCCATCTACATATAATCACCATCATCCTGTGTCTGGAACTGGGTCTTGTTGGTTTATCTCCACTGGTTCAACGGACTCCATAATGAAATCAGATAAGGTCTGGCCTTTGATGGCTGTCCGAGGCTTATATTGTATATCATGGTCCCCCAATTCGATGGCCCACTTCATCATCCGTCCCGAGGCATCCGGTTTCTGGAGGATTTGCTTAACCGGGTAGTTGGTCAGGAGGACTATCGTATGTGCTTGGAAGTATGGCCGCAACCGTCAAGAGGCATGTACAGGGGCTAATATTAAGCGCTCGAGAGGGGTATATCTGGTCTCGGGCCCCTGTAGAGCTCTGCTTACATAATATATTAGGTGTGGTGATCCTGTATTTTCCTTGACCAACACAGCACTAATGGCTAGCTAAGACGCAGATATATATAAATAAAGGGTTTCCCCTTTGTCTGGTTTTGACAGTCTCGGAAGCTGTCGAAGATGGTCTTTAAGTGCTTGGAAAGCTTCCCCACATTCATGTGACCACTCAAACTAGTTTGCCTTCTTAAGGATATTGAAAAAGGGCAGGTGCTTTTCTGCTCTTTTAGAGAGAAATCGGCTGAGGGCTGCAAGGGATCCCGTCAGCTTCTGCACATCCTTGACGGTCTTTGGAGGTTGCATATTTTGCGAAGCCTCCATCTTCTCGGGGTTTACCTCAATTCCCCGATTGGATACCATGTATCGTTGGAATTTGCTCGCTCCAACACCTATGGTACATTTAGCGGGGTTCAGCTTTAGGTTGGATGACCGTAATGTATCAAATGTTTCCTTTAAATCTTCAAAGAAGGCGGCATAACTGCGGCTTTTCACTACCATGTCATCCATATAAATCTCAAAGTTGCGTCCTATCTGGGATTTGAACAATTTGACCACCAGTCTCTGGTAAGTAGCTCGGCATTCTTTAAACCGAAAGGCATCATTTTGTAACAGAATGTCCCCCTGTCGGTTATGAAGGGGGTTTTCTCTTTATCTCGCTCTGCCATGGGGATCTGATGATTTCCCTTGAAGGCATAAAAAAAGGCTAGTACTTAGTATCCAGCGATCAATTCAACTAGTCGGTCGATCGAGGGCAAGGGATAGCTATCTTTAGGTCAACAATCGTTCAGGTTGGTGAAGTGGATGCACATTCTCCACTTTCCGTCAGGTTTCTTGACCATAACTGGGTTAGCTATCCATTCTGGCAACTGCACTTCTTCAATTATGCGGGCTTTGAGTAGCTTGTCTACTTCTTCTCCAATGGCTTCAACTCGATCTAGTGCAAAGATGCGTCGTTTATGCTTTATGGGCTTTTGTGAGGGATTGATATTCAGGTAATGTTCCGCTAAACGAGGGGATACTCCTACCAAGTCATTGGTATCCCAGGAAAAGACATCTATATATTGGTTGAGGAGATCTCGAAGCTTGGTCTTTATCTTGGGGGGTAGGAGAGTCCCAACCTCGACGGTTCCTGATTCTCTGAGTTGCATTGGCTCGGATTCGGAGTATCTGGCTGGTTCAAGATCCTCCTTTTCCGGTTCTTGGTTAGCTTGAATTGTGCAGACCGAGCTAATTGTTGATCACCTCAGACCTTTGCTATCCCTTGGTTCATAGGGAACTTCATCGCCAAATGGTATGGGGACCGGATGGATTTTGCTTGGCACATCCAGGGTCGTCCGAGGATTATGTTGTATGGCGCTCTGGAGTCGATGATCGCAAAGGTGCATGGGAGGGTCATACTCCGAGGACCATCTTTCACCCGCACTGGTAAAGTGATCTCCCCTGAAAAAGTTATGGGATCGCCCGTAAACCCCGAGATGGGGTTTGTGGGTACGATATTTCTTTTGTCCAGTCCCAACTGTTCATAACAGCTGAGAAACATGACTTCTACTTGACTTCCCCCATCTACTAAAACTCTTTTAATCACATTATGGTTTATGTCGACTGTGATTACTAAGGGATCTGAATGAGGGAATTGATTAGGAATCGCATCCTGAGGTGTAAAGGTAACGATTCGGTCAAGGCGAGATCTTTTGTTCTCCTACTCCCAGGGAGAGATTTCTTCGGGCGACCGGTGCACACCGTTGATGCTCCTTCCTGCTCCCTGATTGGTGGCATGGCTTATCTCGCCTTCGTCATGGTTGGCATCGATGCTTCTTGCTCCTATCGGGGCCAAAAAACGGATTCGTGTACTTCCACGAAGGTTTTTAGCTGGATCAGCCATGCGTTTGAAGGTCATATAGATCAAGAATAGCAAGCGGGTCCCACCGGGCGTGCCAAATTGATGGATGTCTACGACCGGCGCTTGATCATGAACCCAGCTCACGAACTGATTTGCAAAACAAAGCCTCGGGTGTCCCGAGGGTAGACACTCCAATGCTCAAGTTAGTATGATGCGTAAGGCGTATTGTATGTAAGATAATAGATAGAGAGGTTTATTGAAAAAGATATCGGTAACATCTTTACAAATGCTCTCTAGAACAGTAACCAATGCTCCCTAGTTTTCCCCTTTTTTCACAATTCCCAATTTTCCGACACACATTTCCACCGCATAATCACCCTCTTATTTCCCGTTCTGACATTTATTCGCCATTAACGGTCATTTAAAATGGCTATAACGGCAACGCCAATGGCAGAGCCACCGCGGCACATCGGTGGTCCATTGCCGGCGAAAAGTTTTCTTCAAGCCCTATCAAACAGACCCCCACCTCTCACCTCCAACCTGCCAGACAACCCTGAAATCACTCTGATTACCCAGTTCAGAGGCGAAATCGCCTGTATCGTCACCATAACCCAGGCCGAAACACTAGCCACACACTACAACAATGCTTTAATAGCCAAGTTTCCGAGAGGCAAACCGGCGATGGAACGCCTCAACGATGCTTTCAAGACGATGGGTTTCACCGACAAATACCAAATCGGAGCTATCGATTTCCTTCATATTCTCATCCGTTTCCAAGAGCAGGATGATTACCAGCGTTGCTGGATGAGAGGCCATTGGTTTCTTCGTGGATCGCAGATGAAGGTCCTCAAATGGACCCTGGATTTCTCGCCGGAGGCTGAGTCATCTATAGTTCCAGTTTGGGTTTCAATCAAGAAGGTACCATGCTATTTTTACAACTCCTCTCTTATTCAATCCATGGGAAACCAAATTGGAACCTTCATCAAAATGGATGCTGCGACTGCAGCACTTACCAGGCCCTCAGTGATAAAACTGTGTGTTGAAGTGGATCTCAGAAAGAAATTAAGTAATACTATTAGGCTGGGCATTGAAGGAGAAGAAATTCTTCGCTATCCTGTGGAATATGAAGACTTGCCTGGATACTGTGGTCATTGTTCTATGCTAGGACATGATGATGGAAACTGCCACCATCTCCACCCTGAACTGAGACAGAGATTGAAGCCTGTTACTGAAGTTAAAAATCAGGCAGCCACAATGAAGGCCAACCTTGCAGATAACAAACCAACTGTCCAAGCTAGGAATAAAGGAAAAGGCCCTGCTGCTCCTGTAACTTCTGAAGCCTACAACAAGATTACAAATGCTTCTGACACTAATCCAGTTCCCAGCTCTGAACTTCCATCCTCATCTAATCCTCCCTGCCCTGTTACCTTTCCTTCTGCAACTCACAATGTAGATGCTCCTATTGACATCCCTTCTTCCTCCACATCTCCATGCCCTCTTAAGATACCAGATCCACTACCACCCAAAAACTGGACCAAACCAAAATCCGAAAAAAGACAATCTCCTTCTGTAATTCACAGCCATACCTCTATCCTTACCTCTACTCCTTCCTCTCTCATACACACCTCCTCCCTCAAGGAGTCATTCCCATCAGACTCTGACTATTTGCTACTACAACAAGCCCTCATCCCTAACACCAAATATGCTAAGGACGATCTCATGATCAGTAAGCCTCTCAACCTTGAAAATAATTCCTTATCTACTGATAAAATTGTTTTCTTGTCTCAGGTGCAGAATCATAACAGGTTCTCCTTGCTGATGGATCAGCCTGAAAATGAAGAAGAAGAAATCCTTCCAGATAAGGATACTGAAGCTAAATCTTCAGAGGATGATAACCTTATTGAAGATGATCAGGTTCTGTCTATCACTCCTTCTATTGCTTTGAATGCAGAAATCAACCAACCTGATACTCCTTCACAGGAAAAATCTAGCATGGTTAATTTCTTCACTCAAATTAATCAGAAGTTTACTCCACAAACAATTCAAAAAATCCCATCTCCTAATATTGTATTTACTAGGTCAAAAAGCTCCAAAAGTGATTTTTAATGATTAATACAACTTTAAAAATTAAATGCCTAGTTTGGAATATCAGAGGAATGAGAACATCTATGTCTAGACTTAATGATATCATTAGAGAACATAGAATAGAATTGCTATGTTTAATTGAACCACAACATAAGAACCATAAAGCTGATAGATTTAGGAGATTACTGGGCTTTCAGCATCATTTATGTGCACAGAGTGGCAAGATCTGGTTATTATGGAATGACCATCTGCATTACTCTGAAAACTGACCACCTCCAATTTTTTTCAAATACTATTTTCAGTCATAGGATGAACATTGCAATGGATGGAGTGTTCATTTATGCACTGAGGACTGTACCTGGTAGAGAATTTTTATGGAGTGCCTTGTCAAATGCACAGTTGCAAGACTCTTTCTTAATTGGGGATTTTAACACAATAAGATCTCCAAATGAGTATAGAGGACCTTCTCAGCCTAGTATTAGGAGTATGTCTGCATTTAACCATTTTATTTCTAGCAAAGCACTCACTGGGATTAATATAGTTGGTAACCATCTAAAATGGTCTAACAACTGGCTTAGAAACCCTACCACACAAACACTAGATAGAGGATTGGCATCTCTGAGCTGGATAGCAAAGTTCCCTACTTGTTTTATTCAGATTCTTAACAGAAATACCTCAGACCATGCACCTATGTCTTTTACAATAGGCAGTACAATACCATCCTCTCCTTCCTCATTTAGGTTCATTAATGCATGGTTTAATAGAGATGATTTCATGAATGTGATATCTACAGATTGGAATCTCTCTATAAACAAAACAGGCATGCTTGGATTTTATCTGAAACTTATCAGATTGAAGCCTAAAATTAAAGCCTGGAACAGAAACATTTTTGGCAATATTGATAATAATGTTATCAGTGCTGCTGAAAATCTTAGACTGCAGGAAATAGTGTTTGACAATAATAACTCAATAAATGAGCTTATTAAACTCAAAAACTTAAAGCCTTGCACCTGAGAGCCCTCACAGAACAACAAAAATTCTGGAAACAAAAATCCAGAGTTAGGTGGTTAAAAGAGGGAGATGATAACACAAAATTCTTTCACCACACAGTGAAAGAAAAGAGGTCTTTACTTAGTATTACTAAGATTAAAGATTCCTCTGGGATTTGGCTTGAAAATGCTCCAGATATTGACTCAGAGGCTGTTTCATACTATTCTGAATTATTATCTGAGCCTGAAAATGTTGAGAATGGACATTACTATGACCACTTCTTAAGTCAAATCCCTAAAATAATAACTGAGTCTGATAATGATATATTACTGAGACCAGTGAACATGGAAGAATTAAAGGAAACTGTTTTTAATCTTAATAAAAACAGTAGTCCAGGCCCTGATGGGTTCTCTTCAAAATTCTTCACTAAATCTTGGGACATAATTAAATTTGATTTATTAAATGCTGTCCAAGATTTTATGTCTGCATCACCCATTCCAGTTGGAATTGCTGCCACCTGGATTACTTTGATACCTAAGAAAGATGTATTTACCTCTTTTGATGACTATAGGCCTATCAGCCTCTCCAATTTTATCAACAAAATATTTTCAAAACTGATAATGGAGAGGTTGAAACCTTTTATGGCCAAAATTATCTCTCCTCAGCAATCTGCTTTCTTAAAAAATAAGGACATCTCTGATAATATTATATATCTGAAAGAGATGATTAGATTTCTGGATAAGAAGTGTAGGAACCCCAACTTGATTATTAAACTGGATCTTAAAAAGGCTTTTGATAGAGTTAATTGGGGGTTTTTAAAATCTATACTTCTGCAATTTGGTATGCATGGTAGACTAGTTCACTGTATTATTAAACATTTGAGCAGTGCCTCTTTTTCAGTCCTAATTAATGGCAGACCTCAGGGATTTTTCAAATCATCCAGGGGAATCAAACAGGGAGACCCCCTCTCACCCTTCCTGTTTAATATTTTCTCTGAGGCTTTTTCTAGAGGTATATCACATATGTTTAGGTCTGGATTGCTGCAATATTATGATATCCCATCTGGTCCTTCTCCATTGTCACATTTGAGTTATGCAGATGATACTATTGTATTTCTTAGAGCCTCTAAAATTAATCTCTCCAGGTTTAAACAATTCTAGTGGCCTTTGAACTCACTTCAGGTCAAAAAATTAATTATGAGAAGAGTGATTATTTTTTAGGTAAGCATGCTTCTGCTACAAAAATCCAGCAAGTCGGGGACATATTAGGCATGAAACAGGGGCATTTCCCATTTACCTACCTAGGAGTACCTATTTTTAAAGGTAGAGTCCTAACTGCCTATTTTACTCCACTTATCCAAAGATTGGAAAATAAAATTTCCAATTGGAAGAATAAGTGGCTATCCTCTGGTGGTAAAATAACCTTAATTCAGTCTTGCCTATATGCCACCCCCCAGCACATATGGTCAGTTATGAAACCTCCCATTACTGTCATAAAAAAAATTGAAAAGTTGATGTCTAGATTATTTTGGGGAGAAACTGACCTCAAACCAAAAAAAGTTTGGAGGAGATGGAGTGAATTGTCATACCCAGTCAACTAAAATGGAATTGGAAATAGATCTATCCATGCCATCATAAAAGCTTGTTCCTTAAAGCTCTGGTGGAAATTCCAATTAGGTGATACACTTTGGTCCCAATTTCTTTGGAAACTTCCACCTTCCTATAGAACATCACCTGTATGGAAAATAATATTATCAGTTACTCCATTGGCAGAGAGCCTCACTAGGGTAATACATGGAAATGGTCTTTGTAATTTTTGGCAGTCAAACTGGACCTCTTTTGGCCCTTTGTCACTCATCTGTAACATTACAGATACATGTATCCCTCATGATTGTACTGTCCTATCTTTCTGTGAGAACAAGCAGTTATTCTTACCTGATATCACACTTTTACTGCCTCTTCTAGTTGTCTCTTTTCTACAGATGGCTCAATGTACACAGTCAAGACAAAATAGGCTTATCTGGACCCCTGATCATAAAGGGAATTTTTCTTTTAAATCAGCTTACAGAGAGGTGGCACCTTCAAGATCTACATCTTTCACACTTAGACAACTGTGGAACCCCAGGCTTCAAAAGTAAATAAGTATCTTCATGTGGAGGCTGGTAAATTTATTTATCCCTTTCCCTGATGTACTTATGAAAATGGGTTTTAACCTACCATCTAAATGTTGTGTTTGTGACAATCTTGATCATCTGGATCATTACTTTAATAGCTGCCCTATGGCCATCTCCCTATGGTCTGATTTTCATACTATGATTGGTACTGCTGCTATAAGGTTTGCAAATATCTGGGATAGAATATCTTACCATATGTCTTTCCAGGGCTCCACTAAACTGCATACTACTTTAGCAAAAATTGCTCCTTGCATTATCTGTTGGTTTATGTGGAAGGCCAGATGTCTGTACATTTTTGAAAATGTCAGTCCTAACCTCATTAGTATCAAAAAAGCAGTAGAGATCATATTTTTCTAACTCTTTGTGTTAAACCTATGGCTTCTAATTCCCCCCTGGATATTGAACTATCCAACCTTGCCTTTCTTCCACTCCATGCCAGACCTCCCAAACCAATTATCAGGGTAATCAAATGGTTGCCTCCTGTTACTGGTACCTTAAAGATTAATTCTGATGCCTCTTGACTTCAGAATAATAAAGCAGGTCTGGCTGTGGTTGTTAGGAACTGTGATGGTAACCCCATTTGTGCTCTTAGCAGCTTTACACTTGCATCATCAGCCTTACATGCAGAAATTATGGCTTTGAGTAAGGCAATAAAATGGGCAGCTTCATCTTCACTACCCTGCTCCATTGAATCAGACTGTTTGAGTGCAGTCAAGGCTATTAAAGATCCTTCTCAAGCCCCTTGGCAGATGTATGACCTAGCATCTTCCTGCTCTCTCTTACTGGCCTGCCCAATTTCCCATATTATGAGGCAGGGAAACTTACTGGCTGACTATATTGCCAAATCTGCACTCACTGAGAAGACATCTGAGCAGATGACTCCACACATTTTCTCTCCTGAAGCAAATGGACTTCTTACCCTTGACAGGTTGGGAGTTCCATCCCTAAGAATCTCTATTTTAGATGGTGCTGTGTAGTATGTGTGCTAATGTTTTCAGATACTACTCTGGACTCCCTACTCTTCTCACCACATTTGAAGCTTCTCATCTGCTCAGGCCTGGTGTTTATAAACTTAGTTTGGAAATGTTTTTGCTCCTTGACATTAGTATGGTTGGGTGCCGCTTAGTATTTTGTTTCTACAATTCACTTCTAGGCTTCCTCCTACAAATGCTAGGTTTTATTGCTAAAGCTCATTACCATAGACTCTTAGTTTTAGTCTATTCTTTTGGAAGCATTGCTATGCTTCGAAAGCTTCATGCTTTCTTATTGTCATCATATGATGTAAAAACTTTTGCCTTAAATTGTCCGTTTTATAGGTTAGGGAAGCCTAATATAATTTCCCCCACCTGAGGGTGGCTTATTTTTTTTTTAAAAAAGATAGAGAGGTTTATCAAACCTACGGTATTTATATGGCTACAATCCGTAGATCATCAAGATATGTATTAATGGTAGTAATACAACTCTTATGGGAATAGTAGTTGTATTAACATGTATAGAATAGTATATTTCGGTCATGGCTGTATTACCATGTATAAGAGGATGTATATTCCTTGTAGAACATTCACAATATACGCATTCCTTGTAAGGATTAGTATTGATGGACTCGTGGATCTATCCTCCGTGTACCTCGAGCCCATGACCCTTCTCGGGCCCTGGTCCGAGCATGAATGAGGCCCGAATACGAACCATGTACTTATCAAATCTCACCCAATACTTTGTATAATATAAAATGTGGAATAAAAAAAAATTAAGTTTAAAGTTTGCTCTCTAGTTGAAACAAAAGATTTGGGACATGTTTCGTGGAGTTTTTCTGTAAAAATATTCAGCTCAGTTCTGTTAAATAGAAATTTACTTTTTTGTTCAGTTTTGAATATTTAAATGTTTTCACCTCAATTCAATTTTAATAAATATATTATGAGAATAACATTCATCCGGATGATCCTGATATAGGCCTTATCAGGCACCAATAAGATAATGACACGTGTACAATTGTAATGTTTTAATTGGTTAAGATATTTTTAGTAAAGTTCTAAAACCCTAATTTAGAATGCCTAAACCCGTCTGAGTAATGATTGAACACGTGGCCCAATCATAAATTAGTTAAAGATGATGTGTCATTATTTAATTGGTGCCTGATATTGCCAATATCAGGATGATCCTGATATATATTAAACTGATATATTATACGTTATTGTCAGTTAAGTTTAATTAAGACAAATATATTTATATTTGCTTAGTTCAACTCAAAATTGATGAAATTCTATCAATATATTTAGATTAATATAGTCGTATTATTACAAGTTAATTCAATGCATTAATATTGCTGCATTTTTTGTTATTTAAACCACCTAAAGTGGGGTGAATTTTATTTGGTTCACCACGCCATAAATAAACCTTCAAAACGTAGTATTGTACAATATTGGAGAAGTTTACATAATAGTAAAAACAACTAAAGTTATTAAGTAAATATCTTTGATTCTAAACTTGACTCTAGTATACACCAATGTCGACATTCTCACAAGCATTTTAGGGTTCGCTAAGCGACACCCAACTCTGCCAATGAGAAGATTCATAACTCGCAAGCAATTTAGGTATCACCAAAGCGAAGCCCAACTGTGCCGACGAGTACCGGGTTCCCCTAAAATCAACAAAGAATCAATCAAAAAGTTCCATTAATTTCAGCTTTAAACCTAGCTTGCTCCATGCTATCCTTGCTATGCTGCAGTCCAGTGAGTAAGACAACTTATAGCTTCCTCTTCTCAGCTTGTAGCTTCCACCCTATCAGGCAAAAAGAACAGAGTAGTCAACCTGTATAATCACACTCTCCTAATATAAAGAGTGTGGTTAATATTGCTGCATATCAGGTCCATTATATTTAATTAATTTAAATATGTAAAGTTTAAATCCACTCTTATCAAATTCATTAAAGTTCAATTTTGTTTAGTTCATATCAATTTGTTTCATTTAAGTTTAATTCAACTCATATCAGATCAATTGTATATTCATTTTAGTTTGATTTAATATGATTTGATGTTATTTAGCTTAATTCAGTAGTTCAACTACTAATCCCAATATATTAAAGTTTTTTACTTCATATCAACTCATTTATAAGATATCAGTTTAGTTTAAATCTGTTAACATCAGTTCATATCAATTCACTCTAGTTTAGTTCGTATCATATTAGTTCAGTTAAGATTAGATTTGATGAAACTGATTTTGATGATAGCTTAATGTAGTTGCACTCTTAAGATTTTCAATGCATTCATTTTTACTCATATAAATCCAGTTCAATATCAATTCATTTCAATTCAGATCAAATAATCAGTTCATTTTAGTTCAAATTTGTATATACGGGATATGATAATATTTAGTTTAAATTAGTCATGTTGTTACTAATCTCAATCCATGCATTATACTTTATATCAATTAAGTACATATCAATTCAGATTAGTTCAAATAAGTTGGTAAGAACATGTCTTGAGTTTATTCATTAAAAAAGTAATAGATATATAGAAACATTAAACTTTACTATGTGCATGAGATTTAACATCATGATTATACTCTGTTTTAATAAAAGAATTATGTTAATTTATGTAAATTCAGTTCAGTTTATTTAAAATATATTTCTATATTTTAGTTAAGGTCAGTTCAATTAAATATATTTATATTTTTTTCATTTCAGCTCAATATATTTAAAATTTTAATTTATTTAGTTCTAACAAACCGGTAAGAAATAAGTTACGGAACAACCAAGAAATTATCAAATTCTCTCTGACCTCTCTCATCGAGTAAACTCCACGCGCCCCTCTTTTATGCCCTTTTCTCTGTTTTTCTCGCCGATACCGGTCTTTTCTGGCCAATAACGTATCTGTAACGGACATATCCATGACGGCGCCACCGGTTCTCACGGGCGGCGCAACCAACGGAAAATCCTATGCTCAAGCTTTAGCAAATAAGAAAACCCCTCTGTTCGAATCCCTACCAAATAACCCAGAAATCCAACCGATTACATCCCTCAACTGTCGCCCTGCCTGTCTATACGATGATGAATCCGTCAAAATCTTATCAAATCACTACAAGAACGCACTGGTCGGCAAGTTCGGCCGTGGTAAACCCACAATGGAGAAGATCCAGTCGGTTTTCAAGGAGTTGAATTCAAATCTAGCTATCAGGTCGGTCTTATTGATTATCGTCATGTTCTAATCAGATTCAAAGCCCAGGAAGATTACACAAGGTACTGGTCTAGATCCTACTGGACAATTGCTGGTTCGCCGACGAAAGTGCTGAAATGGACGCCGGACTTCTCGCCGGATCAGGAATCATCTATAGTTCCGATCTGGGTTACGGTCAAGAACATCCCGGTGTACTACTACGACCAGAAGATGATACAAGATGTAGCAGCACAGCTTGGTACGTTTATTAAAGTGGATGCGGCCACAAATGACATCACTAGACCATCTGTTCTAAAGATGTGCCTCGAAATCGATCTGCAGAAGGAACGCATCCAATCAATCCCAATTGGTAGAGTGGATAACTATAGAGAATGTCCCATAGAGTATGAAAATGTGCCACTTTTCTGTAAGCACTGCAGCAAGATAGGGCATGAGGATAATAATTGTCTGATCCAGCACCCTGAACTGAGGAGAGTTTGGAGGAAAAAGGCCCCAGAATCTCAATCTCCAGATGGCTATCAAGGATCAGGATCAAGCAGTCCAAAAGGGAATCACCAAGCCATGGTTCTTTACACTGGAAATCAGGGTAGCATGGTGACCTCACTCAAAGGAAAGGAGCCCCTGGTATCAGCAGAAAAAAAGGAACCTACATCCCTATATACCAAGCCTTTATCAACCAAACCCATACAAATGGTGCCACAGATGGATAGGCTAGGGGAGCTCAAGTCTCAACTATTGGGGTTATCAGAATCCCCAAATGTATCCTTTATTTCTTTTGATGATCTTTACTTACCAAAGCTCAAAGAGAAAAACAAACTATTGAAATTTGATACAAATAGAAAAATTGTTCCTTATCAAACTAATGTGGAAGTATCAAATATTTTTACTGTCTTGCAGGATGAAGATCACAGCTCAGATGCATCCTTTGATGATGCTCCTAGTGAGCCAGAGTGGAAACTGGACACTAATGATCATCAAACTGGAGATGCAGAAGAACAACAACCTACAGGTATCACTCTGAACCATTCATCTCACACTATAGATACCTCCATGATTGACAGTAACACAAAAAAAGAAAAGACCAGAGAGGGTAAAGAAAAAACATCAAGCAAAGGTAATCTTTCTGATAGTATCAGTAGGATACTTAGGCCCAAACAAAAAATAAAGTACTCTGTTTAAATGATTAGCTACAATATTGTAGGTAATTTATTAGTCTAGAATATCCAGGGTTATGGCACCTCTATTACTAGATTGCAAACTCTGATTTCAATTCATAAAGTTTCACTCTTGTGTATTATTGAGCCTATGCATGATAATTCTGAGATTGAAAGTTTAAAATTTGAACTCAATTTTCAAAATGCTTATGCATCTGTAAATGGTAAAATTTGGATTTTCTGGAAAAACAATTTTAACATTGATATTTTATCCCAATCTGATCAATTTTTGTACACATCAATAACTGACTCTACATAACTTATTACCTGGAAATGTGTTTTTATTTATGCTAAAGTATTGAGGGATCTGAGAGAGGCTTTATGGACTGATCTAAAGCTTCTACTCCAAAGTCCTACTTTGTTCATTAGGGACTTTAATACTATAGCTAGTATTTCTGAACATAGAGGGAGGCACCCCCCACCAACTAGGAGTATGAGAGAGTTCACTGCTTTCATCACATCTCTAGGACTTCAGGAAGTTAGTATTGTGGGTAATAGGTACACATGGTCTAATAATAAGTCTAGAGAGGATAGATTATTACGGAGGCTGGATAGAGGCCTGTGTAACTTAGAGTGGAATGACCTCTTCCCACATAGTTCAATTCAGGTATTAGGGAGGGTAACATCTGACCACAATCCCTTATTAGTCTCAATACAAGATGCTACTGAGCTTACACCAAAACCTTTTAGGTTTCAAGGTATGTAGACAAATAGACCAGAATTCCTGAATGTGGTGGCTAACAGCTGGAATGCACCATCAGGATACAGTGGCATGTTCAATATGGTGTACAAGCTGAAGAGGATTAAACAGAATCAGAAGCTTTGGAACAAGGAAAATTTTGGGGATGTCCACCAAAATTTGCTAGAGGCAGAACAAAAGGTGGCAAAATTAGAAGAGGAATATGAGATGTCAGGCTCAGACCAGGACCTTATTGAACTTAATAGATGTAGAGCCCTTCTAATTAGATCTCAAAAGGAGGAAACAATGTTCTGGAGACAGAAATCCATCCTTAAATGGATTAAGGAGGGAGATGCTTGCTCAAAGTATTTCCACAACTCTGTTAAGGAAAAACATTGTAAAACAAGGATCACCAAAATTAAGGATGGTACTGGTCAGGGGATAACAGATCCACAGAGAATCAAAGAGGAAGGAATCAGTTTCTTTGAGGACCTCCTTAATGACTCAGACCAAGATATCTCAGGAAAGTACCTGAAGCACTTTGATAGGGTTATTCCTAAATTAGTCACACAGGAAGACAACTCCAATCTGCTCAGAGCAGTAGATTTGGAGGAGCTGAGAGAAGTTGTCTTTGGACTTGAAAAAGAAAGTGCACCTGGAGCTGATGGATTCTCGGGAATTTTCAATACAACTTGCTGGAACATTATTAAGGATGATCTGCTATAGGCTGTAAAAGAATTCATGCAAGGCATGAGAATTCCCAGGGCCATTGGAAGTACATGGTTAACACTCATTCCCAAAAAGCCTAACCCATCCTCCTTTAGTGATTTCAGACCCATAAGCCTGTCCATTTTTTAAACAAGGTTTTCTCAAAAATATTGGCAGAAAGATTCAAACCAGTAATGCAAAAAAGCACTTCACCTAAACAGTCTGCCTTTTTATAGGGTAGAGACATATCAGATAATGTGATTTAAATGCAAGAAATGGTAAGGATGTTAGGTAAGAACCAAAGACTTCAGAACCTAATAGTTAAGCTAGATATGCAGAAGGCATTTGACAGAGTTTCATGGGGCTTTGAGAACTCCATATTGCTAAAATTTGGTTTTGATGGAACACTTGTTAAGATAATCATGCAAAACATAGCCTCAGCCTGGTTTTCTGTGTTGATTAATGGTGTTGCTTCAGGCTTTTTCTCATCAAGTAGAGGGATAAAACAAGAGGACCCCCTCTCACCCTTTCTATACAATCTGGTGACAGAATCCTTCTCCAGGGCCTTAAAAATTCTGATGGAATACCAATTCTTAAAAGGTTTTCAGATGCCCAGAGGAGTAGAGACTGTTACCCACTTGATGTATGAAGATGATACTGCCATTTTCTGCAATTCAAGCAAAAGGAATCTCAAAAGGCTTCAATCTTTTCTTCATGCATATGAGATATCATCTGGACAGAAGATAAACTACTCAAAATCTGATTTTTTTGTGCACCAGAAAGCTTCTGGAACCCAAATAAGACTGATTCAGAGAATTTTGGGGATGAAACAGGGACAAATGCCTTTTACATATCTAGGAGTGCCTGTGTTCAAAGGGAGAAATAAAGTGATTTTATATCAACCTCTCTTAGAAAGGATTCAAAGAGCTACATAGAACTGGAAAAACAAATGGTTGAGCTATGCTGGCAGAATGGTTCTTATCAATCATGTTCTGCTTGCTATCACCACTCACATGTTCACAGTTCTACAGCCACCCAAACAGGTGATTAGAAGAATTGAAAGAACAGCAAGTAGGTTCTTTTAAGGAGAAACATCTTATGGGAATAGGAAAACATGGAGGAAATGGACAAAACTGGCAATTCCTAAGGTAGAAAATGGGCTTGGTTTCAGGGATATTACAGCTACTATACAGTCTTTATCTTGTAAAATGTGGTGGAAAATGCAGAAGAATGAAATAATTTGGACAAAATTTCTGTGGCAGCTGCCAAAGTCCTATAAGAACTCACTAACATGGAAAAGAGTTTGCAATGTCACTGAGCATGCAAACTCAAATTCTCAAGTTCTATATGGAATTGGTACATGTTCATTCTGGGATGCAAATTAGACAGGACAGGGAGCTTTGTTTTATGCATGGCCGGGTGATAGGGATCTACCTTTCCCTAACATATCTCTGTCTTCCTTCATTAATAATAAATCAATTTTTATCCACCAACTGGAGCCATACTTGGCTACCAATCTTCTCACTATTTTGCAGGGTGCTCAGATTACACAGGAGCATGATGATAGGTTGATATGGAGGCCAACACACAATGGAAAGTCCTCTGTGAGGTCAGCTTATCTGAGCTATAAGCCACTGGGACAAAAAGATCCTACATTACAACAGGTATGGGCTAAACCAAATCCTCCTAAAATATCTGTGCATATCTGGAGAGTTAGAAATAAGCTCCTTCCTTTTGATAACATTTTAGCAAATTTTGGTTTACATCTACCATCAAAATGTCCTTTCTGTGCACAGGAAGATAGTCTGAGTCACTATTACACTAACTGTGATGGGAATGCTGAGGTCTGGAGATATTTTAACATGATCCTTGCTTTAAAAACTCCAATTTTTACTCATGTCAATCAGAAGCTATCTTTTTATATGTCAAACAAAGGTTATTCCAAAATCCACTCAACTGTAATAAGAATAACCATATTGATGGTATTCTGGGCTCTGTGGAACAAAAGGAATAAATTTTTGTATGACAATAAACTCATAGATAACCAGAAATTATGCCAGCTGATTGTTAAGCAAGTGTGTCTTATTTTCACTGCCTTTCCTTTGACTGGTCAGTATAAGAAAAATTCTTTCTTGATTGGAAATGGCTTGGTTCCTTTTATTAAAAGAAAAAGGCCAGTGCCAGTCAAGATAATCAAATGATTTCCTCCAGATCAGGGTTTGAAAATAAATGTTGATGCTTCTTTTGATACTTAGGTAATTCCCAACACAGGAATTGGGGTCATAATCAGGAATAAACATGGCATAGTAACTAGGTTATATATGACATGTATGACCACTACCTCACCAATGCATGCAGAATTAATGGCAATCATGATAGGTTATCAGTTAGCAAATGACATGAATCTACAACTATTTTCTGTAGAATCAGATTGCAAATTGGCTGTGACAGGAGTTTTAAATCCATTATCAGCTAACTGGAACCTCTTCTCAATTTGTTTTAAATTGCATGCCATGACTTTACTGTCACCTTTATGCCATGTAATTAGAGAGGCAAATTTTCTAGCTGATTTTCTTGCAAAAAGAGGACTGGAAATGCATCAAACAAGTGATTTAGACCTACATTTAGCTCCCAGGGAACTGAGAGGAATAATACACCTTGATTGCATTGGTCTTCCTGCTATTAGAACAGGTTGAAAAGTTTTCAAAACAGGCACTGCTGGCTCTGTCTTTGTTGCAGGGATGAACAGGTAATCCACAAAGGCTGGAACTACAAATCCACAGAGAAGTATAAGCAAATCTCCACAACAAGGTCCACAGGATCAACACAGGATCCAGTTATGAATCACAAATCTTACACAATGGATATTTTTGCCATTTTTTGGATAGCTCTAGAATAGGATTTTAGGTTGCAAATTTTGGGTGGGAGAGTTGTGTTTCGTGGGTCGATCACTAAATTGCTCCTCAATTTTTTGCACCAAAATCCTTTTTGTAAAAATTCCATAGAAGCTTCCTTTTGCTACCTTAGAATAGACTAACTATAGTCTTCTACGTATTATTTCATTCTTTTGTAGGGTTAATCCCTTAGCAGAGCTTCTGCTCAAGTATGTATCATACTCTTTATTTAAGGTTTGGGAGCCTAATAAACATCCCCACCACAGTGTGGTTTAATTTTTTTAAAAAAAAGAAGTTACGAAACAGGGTCTTAGTGAAACAAATTGTAACATTGATTATATATCATAATCATTTATTTATTTTAAAAAGAATATGAAAGGTGTGCTTATTTTAATTGTATATATCTATTACATCACACCACCTGTTACATGAAATTCAACCCATTCACACGATACTGTGATTAAAACAAATATATATTGTTTTCCACAGGATGTATATTAATTAATATTTCTTAAGTACATAAGTAATAATGCATGTGTGCTGAAATTTTAAAATATTACGTTTTTAATATTTATAGTGTTTTTTAGTGCATACTTCAAATATAATAATTATACATGTGACTATATTATGGGTGTGTACTTTATAATTAAATGTAACGATTAATAACTCAAAATACAGAACAATAAATATCTAATTTGAAAGCTGTCTAACCGTATATTGAAGTGAAGTAAACATATGGAGGTACAATTTTGAGTAAAAAAATCCAAACAAATTCTAAAATAGAGAATATTTGAAAACAGTTACATAAAGCATATGATATTTTTAATTCATAGCTAGGTCAAATTTTCTTCCCAACATTACTCTTAAAGTTATCAATCAAATCACCAAAAACTTCTTTATCGTTTCAACTCAAATTTATTGAGAAAATATTTGATAAAAATAAGGCAACACTTTAATTAAAGTACAAGATGACTTAAACTAATTAATACGAAATTTATTTTTTGAGTGGTAATTTTAAAAAGGATGATAAAATATATGTGGAACCAAAATTATTTAAATTCATCAAATCTTATCCTTAAGATTATTTTATTAATTTTCATGATCGGTGCAAATTAATGAAATTAAAAGATTCATTGAAAATCGTAACAACCGATACACCACCATTCACCAAATTATTTATCACCACCATTTATTATTATTATATTTTATATTTAGGAGCAAATGCGTCTATCTACCACCAAACAAAATACAATCAACAAAAAAAGACAAATTGATAAACTCTAAAAATTGAAAAACGGAATGGTTTTACATCATCATGTCTAGACAAACACAGACTCACAGTCGGTGAGTTATTTCCGGAGGACTACACACATCCATAGACTTAATGTTGACTAAATCACACTCACAGGCAAAACAACATTAAACAGAATTCATACATGAAATCAGAGACAACATTATATAGTAGCGGTAGAGGGGGTGAGGCGGTTCACATATTTGCGCAGCCAGATATGCTTTTTGTTGACACTAAACTTGGCCTTCTCTTCTCCATTCAGAATTTTATCAACGACATCGATGCTGGTGAAGATGATTTTGGCGAACAATGGCTGCTCGCCGGGGTTTGGAGGCTTTTGCATATAGAAGGCTTCAATGACATTCATTCCAAAAAGTTCAGTGAACATAATCCTAACTTCAGCCTCACCAACAGGGTAGCCCCTTGAAAATGTCACAAACATGGCCCGGTCCTCTCTTCGTGAAGTGAAAGCAGATGTGGCAACCCTGAGCATATCAGGGAAAGCCTTGGCACAAACATCAGAGATGATTTTTACAAGATTCTTCTCTAATACAACTCGGTTCATGGAAAATTATTGAAGAGATATGTTGTTTCCCAAAAGGTTAGATGTGAGAGAAATCCCACGGGTCTCAGCAATTGCAAGGAACCCCTCTTCCTTGATGCATAGAAGGCACGTGAGCGCCTCATCTGCAAACTTACCCAACATGAAAGGCTCCTGAGTAAGCATGTGGTGTACAAGGTTCTTGTAAAGTCGGAGCCGCTCAAACAAGATCCACAGTGCCAGAACTTCGATGGACTCAATTGGGTTGCGCCGCAGATTGAAAGCAAGGGCGAAGTACAATGCTCTATCCATTGCGTAAAAAGCAAAGTACTCCCTAAAGGAAATCGGGGGCCGGGTCTCATCCATGATGCACCGCTTCAAAACAGTTTAAGCAAATTCAAAAAAACATAAAATCCCAAGTCAGATCCATATCTAAAAAATAGTTACATTAAAGGATAAGAGATCAAAAAAACAGGAAAGTATGATCTAAAGATACAGCATAACAAAAGTGTTTGGAAATTCAATAGTGATGATGACTCAAACCACACTAATAAAAAAATGATCTAAATTACGTGCTAATTAGGTGAAAGGAAAGGCATATCGGTAGGAGGAAATTCTAGCGAAACACTAGAAGATCGATGAAGCAACTAGGGGGAAAAGAAGGTACCTAAATGAAAGGTGTTGAGAGGATGATATGCACTTCACAAATACCCATTAACACAATTTATAGGCAGTTAGGCAACATTGAAACAACCAGAAGATTAAAAAAATATTATTCCAGATTTAACACTGGAAGCTTAAAAAAAAATTTAGTTAAAATATTGGAATCTTTTTTTCCAGAAAAGATAAGTTGCAATTAATGTCATGCAAGCCTCCAAAGCCTTAAAATGTGGGTATGTAGAAGAACTCATCATCCATGTCGTCATTTTCTTACTTTATGACATGTCTCGCACGAAGAAATTATGATAGAAATTCAGTAAACAAAAGTAAATATGTACTAATGTAATTCTAAAAATAACAACAAAACCACATAGTATTAAGTGGTTATCCCTCATCAACTAAATCTCCACTAGTAAACTCAACAAATAATAACTGGTGGGCATCCAAATAAGTTTGGTTCAAGGTTATTTTACTGAATTTCTATGTGCATGACTTATGGCAGTTTTACTTTTGCAAGTCCACGTTCCGATTAGAATTGTCTAATTTAGTGTTAAAATTTGAGATGCTTACATTTAATCATTATTAATGGTAAAGGGTATTTTAGTCACTTTGAAAGGACCCGAAAAGATAAAATGGACCTGAATATAGCAAGGAGGCTTTTCACATACTGCTTCAGTAGTTGGAGATTGAAAACACTGTTCTTAGTTTGTTATAAGGCAATTCCTAACAAGGTAAATCTAGCTGGGATTTCATGTCATTACTTGATACATTAAGATTAGGCTATACCCTAATTTGTCAAGATGTTTGCTTCTATTAGATGTATAATTTATGCTTTTTTTTTATATATGTGTTGTTATGAAATTTATGAGGGCGCAAGTTTTAAATTATTTAAATAGGGTATAAGGTACTATGAAAAACAAGTTAAGTTCTCATACTGTGCAGATATTTGTCCCGATAAATTATATATAGTATCATATCTGAAACTAAAACATGTAACAGTGCCTACAACAAGACCTAAATATAATGTGTTTACCCCTAATCTAGTGCCAGTGAGGTTAAAATAATTTTTTGTTGTCATAATCGTATAGAGTCGACAGTCAACCTAAAAAATGAATCTAATCTCGTTAACATGATAGATATTGCTTTTCCAACCACGGAAGGAAGGTACATATCAGAAAGAACATTAAGTCTATGCACAAAGAAGGGAAGCAAATTTTTCTTTTCTATGCTGAACACCCTTATACTTCCATAACTCAAAGTTTCTTAAATAAAAACATTATCTATGATGGAATATACATATGTTATTGTATTTTTTTTTTTGAGGAAATACATATGTTATTGTATAACTAATCATTGATTTGTCGCTTTTTTGACCTGCAAAAAGCGTCATGAACCGGGCTTGTCACCATAAACAGCATGATCGGTCAGGGTGGTGGGTTGATGTAATGGTTCTAAAGAAATGAATTGCTTTTAAACACTAAATGCTCACCATCAAAAACTCAATGTTTCTGGTTATGCTCCAAAACAAGAAACGTGTTGTTCATTTTTGGCTGATCACCTCATCTTCAAGAAAACAAAAACCTAATATTGATAAATACGGGTGAATCCTGAGCAATATAATTTCTTCCTTTCATGATTGAAATGAAATATAGAGGGAATCACTTCACATCATGTGTATGTCGATTTTTTATATGAAATGGGAATTATCAAGAGAGGGTTGGAAGGACCTATATGATCTAAGAGTTGGGTGGTAGATGGAGAAATTTTTCTTGCGAATTTTATTCAGACAACTAAAGTAAGTTTTTAATGTTCATAAACATGAGGATATCACCTAGACCTTAGCACAGTAATAGAGGCTTAATTCGTATTTAGACTATTACCATCCCGACTCATAGCATATCTCTATAAAAGTTTGGTAAAACATTATGATAGTAATTTCGATAAGGTTTTTTGGGTTACATCATGAAACCATGGGCAAATATTACATATTACTTCGAGCATATGAGATGTACTTTGGCAAGAAAGTTTAGCATCTACGGAAGATTATTATTTTACTTGGCAATACACTACAAGCTAATATAAAGAAACAAAATCATCATTGAAATCTACTGAAAAATAGCGCAGATATCCAAGACACATTAATGCAAACTTCTTGAAAGTCGAATTCAGTTGTTTACTTCATATGGAGATCAGTTAGTTGTAAAACTACCCGAAAGGCCATCTTTAAATCATTATCATCGTGAAAGAGTCTGCATTTCTTGATACCAAGCCTAAAATGAACTTCATTTCTAATCATGTGCAAAGGGTTTCAACGGAAAATTTTCATGAATCCGTAGAATTGCAGACTTGAGGTCGTAAACAAAATAACGTTAACTTAATCACTAAATTTATCTCAAGGATCCAGGAAGCCCATCACATGCACATCTAAGAATAAATGCAATATGTAGACTTAACAATCTGATTTCTTTTACAACAAAGAATCCAAATCATAAATGTGGAAAGGACAGTAGGATTTCCTCAAAACAGCCATCAAACTTCAATACTTCCCATTCCCTAACTATTGATGAATTATATAGGTTGATGCCTAGTTGAGTTAAGATGATACATCTGATGTATGTCTGGCACCCGCGCTTGATGACGAACTTGGCTCACGAACTGACCTGCAAGACAGAGCCCTGGGGTTGCTCAGGGGTAGACACTCTGTCACTCAAGTTAGCATACAGCTTAGAGATGTTTTAGGTGCGTAAAGCGTATTGTATGTATTATGAGATAGAGAGGTCTACCAAACCTTTGGTATTTATAAGGCTACAATCTGTAGATCGCCAAGATATGTAATTAGGGTATGAATACAACTCTTATGGAGATAAAAATTGTATTACCGTATAGAAGAAGTGTATTTCTGGCACGGTTGAATTACCCACGTTGAAAGGAAGTGTATTCCTCGTAGGACATTCAGAATATAAGCATTCCTTATAAGCATTTGGGCCGATGGACCCGTGGATCCATCTCCCGCGTATCTCGAGCCCACGACCCTTCTCGGGCCCTGGTCTGAGACTGAATGAGATCCTAGAATAACTCTGTTTGAGGTTTTTCCTCTTTATTTATTGAGATGATTGATATTTGAGCACGTCTGCCCTTTTAGTCTACAGACTTCAAACAAGTACTTCTATGAAGTACCTTATCTCGAACCTATCTCCTTTATTCAAAACGATTGGTTGTTTGAATATTGAATTCAAATAGCTTATTTTGTATAAGCCAGCCAATCATATAATTTATAAAGCATATTGTTTTGAATAGCAATCCATGTCATACTTAGGATAACAGTCCTCTTTTTATAAAAGGAATTTAAGATTGCTCAGTATAAAGACATGTTTTATTGTAAATAACATGACTTCAATCTAAGTTTATAACTTTAAGGATAGAAGTAAATAAATAATGGGTTGAAGTTTTAGTACCCGTTTGTGCTAGAGCGTAATTGTCTAGGACCCTCATGAGGCTTCTCGGACACTCTTCGATTTTCTCGTACCTTTGTGAGGCTCTTTTTCGAGTTTTATCTTCCGTGATACTTTCGTAAGCTAACACGTTCCATCTTCGTGGTATGGGCTCGCCCTTCATGGTTTCCAAGAGGTAGCTTCCCCCTAGATGGGATTCTAGGATTCGATACGGGCCTTCCCAGTTCGGGGCTAGCTTCCCTTCCACTTCATTCTTACTTTTTTCATTTAACCTCATAACAAGGTCTCCTTTGACAAAGGTGGCCAGACGGACTCTTATGTCGTGATATTGTTTGACTCTTTCCTTTACCTTGGCCTCGTGAATTATGGCATTGGCTCTTTTCTCTTCTAGGAGGCCAAGGTCGAGACGAAGGTTTTCTTCATTGGCAGTGCCATCTTCATCTTCTGGTTGAGAGGTACAGGCAGAGGGAACTCCAATTTCCATTGGGATGACCGCCTCGGACCCATAGACTAAGCTGTAAGGAGTCTCTCCGATTGCTGTGGCTGGTGTAGTTCTATGGGCCCAGATCACGCTCGGGAGTTCTTTGATCCAGTTTCCTTTAGCTCATTCTAGGCGCTTCTTGATGCCGTTTACCAAGGTTCGATTCGTAACCTCCACTTGGCCGTTAGCTTCTGGATGATATGCCGAGGTGAGTTTCTGATGTATGCCGTAATCCACACCATTTCTTGAAGGGGTTGTTAGCGAATTGTGCTCCATTATCGGTCACTATGTATCTCGGGATACCATAGCGACACACAATATTCTTCCAGCAGAAGTTGATAATTGTTTTGCCAGTTATGTTAGTCAAGACTTCAGCTTCTACCCACTTCGAGAAGTAGTCAATAGCCACAATAAGGTACTTGAAGTTACCAGGGCCCGTGGGAAAAGGTCCGATAAGATCTATACCCCATCGGACAAATGGCCAGGATTCTTGGATGGTAATCATATTTTCTTTAGGCACATGGATCATCTTAGCAAATCTGACACTGGTGACAAGAATCAATATATCTCTTGGAGACTTCTAGCATCGTAGGCCAGAAATAACCCATCTGTAGGAGTTTTCGGGTAACAGTGCGTGGACCCTGATGGCTACCACAAACTCCTTCATGTGCTTCTTGTACTAAGTGCTCTGCATCGGAGGGTCCAACACATTTGAGTAAAGGCTGGAGATATCCCTTTTTGTATAAGGTGCCTTCGTGGATGACATATTTGGGAGCCTTAACTCGGATCTTCCGTGCCAAATGCTTCTCCTCATGGAGTGTTCTTGTTTGGAGGTACTCAATGTAGGGGTTCATCCATGTGTCCGAGATGTCAACAGCCATGATGCTGCTCTCTTCATAACTTCTCTTTGCCAGGGTTTCCATCAATAACTCTTGGGAAGATCTTATGTTGAGGTCCGAGGAAGCGAGTTTGCTCAGTGCATTGCTTTATGGTTGCCTTCTCGGGGAATATGATTCAATTCATAGTGTCGGAATTGATTTAGGAGAGGATTGACTATTTCAAGGTACTTTTGGAGACTATACTCTCGGGTTTCGTATTCGCCTTTGACTTGTTGTACCACGATCTGTGAGTCGCTGAAGATCTCGAGGTCTCTAACCTCAAGGTCTTTAGCCAGTTTTAGCCCCGTGATGAGGGCTTCATATTCAGCTTCATTATTAGTGGCTCGGAAGTCAAAATGAAGAACGTAGCGATGGTCCTTTCCCTCGAGGCTGGTGAGTAAGACTCCAACACCACTTCCCCTAGAGTTGGAGGATCCATCGACATATAACCGCCATTTTCCTGTGTCTTGAATTGGTTCATGTTGGTTGATCTCCACTGGTTCAACAGACTCCATTATAAAATCTGATAAAGCCTGATCCTTGATGGCCGTCCGAGGCTTATATTATATGTCATGTTCTCCCAACTCGATGTCCCACTTCATCATCCGTCCCGAGGCATCAAGTTTCTGGAGGATTTGTCTGATCGGGTAGTTGGTTAGAAGCACTATTGTATGTGCTTGAAAATATGGCCGCAAGCGTCGAGAGGCATGCACAGGGGCTAATATTAGGCGTTCGAGGGGGGTGTATCTGGTCTCGGGCCCCTGTAAGGCCCTGCTTACATAGTATATGGGGTGTTGCGATCCTTCCTTTTCCTTGCCAACACAGCACTGATGGCATGCTGGGACGCAGATATATATACATAGAGAGTCTCCCCTTTGTCAGGTTTTGACAGCGTCGGAAGTTGTCGGAGGTGGTCTTTAAGTGCTTAGAAGGCTTCTCCGTATTCATGGGACAACTCAAATTGGTTTGCCTTCTTTAGGATGTTGAAGAAAGACAAGTGCTTTTCCGCTCCTTTACAGAGAAATCGGCTAAGGGCCGCGAGAGATCCTGTTAGCTTCTGTCTTTGACAGTCTTCGGAGGTTGCATATTTTGCAAGGCCTCTATCTTCTCAGGGTTTACCTCAATTCCCATGGACACCATGTATCCTAGAAATTTGCCCGCTCCAACACCTATGGTACACTTAGCAGGGTTCAGCTTTAAGTTGGATGTATGTGATGTGTCAAAGGTTTCCTTTAAGTCTTCAAAGAAGGCGTCATAACTGCGGCTTTTCACTACCATGTCATCCACATAAATCTTGAGGTTGCGTCCTATCTGAGATTTGAACAATTTATCCACCAGCCGCTTGTAAGTAGCCCCGGCGTTCTTCAATCCGAAAGACATCATCTTGTGGCAGAAGGTCCCCCTGTCGGTTATGAAGGAGGTTTTCTCCTTGTCTTGTTCTGCCATGGGAATCAGATGATATCCCTTAAAGGCATCAAAAAAGGCTAATACTTGGTATCCAGCGATCGCTTCAACTAGTCGGTCGATCGAGGGCAAAGGATAGATCTCTTTAGGACAACAATCGTTCAGGTTGGTGAAGTCGATGCACATTCTGCACTTCCCGTCTGGCTTCTTGACCATTACTGCACTTCTTCGATTATACGAGCTTTGAGTAGCTTATCTACTTCTTCTCCAATGGCTTCAACTCGATCTATTGCAAAGATGCATTGTTTCTACTTTATGGGCTTCTGTGAGGGATTGATATTCAGGTAATGTTCCGCTAAACGAGAGGATACTCCTACCAAATCATTGGTATCCCAGGAAAAGACATCTATATACTGGTTGAGGAGATCTCGAAGTTTGGTCTTTATCTCGGGCGGTAGAAGAGTTCTAGCCTAGACGGTTCTTGATTCTCCGAATTGCATTGGCTCGGAGTACTTGGCTGGTTCGAGATACTCCTTTTCTGGTTCTCGGGTAGCTTGAATTGTGCAGACTCGAGCTAGTTGTTGGTCACCTCAGACTGTGGCTATCCCCTGGTTGGTGGGTAACTTCATCGTTAAGTGGTAAGGGGACCAGATGGCCTTTGCTTGGTACATCCAGGGTCGTCCGAGGATTATGTTGTAAGGCGCTCTGGAGTCGATGATCGCGAAGGTGTAACGGAGGGTTATACTCCGAGGACCATCTTTCACTCGCACTAGTAAAGTGATCTCTCCTAAAGGAGCTATAGGATCGCCAGCAAATCCCGAGATGGGGTTTGTGGGCACGGGATTACTTTTGTCCAATCCCAACTGCTCATAACAGTTGAGAAACATGACTTCTACTTCACTTCCCCCATCTACCAGAACTCTTTTGATCACGTTATGGTTTATGTCAACTGTGATTACTAAGGGATCCGAATGAGGGAATTGATTAGGAACCGCGTCTTGAGGTGAAAAAGTACTGGTTCTGTCCAGACGAGATCTTTTGCTCTCCCATTCCCAGGGAGAGGCTTCTCCGGGCGATCTGTGTACGCCGTTGATAATTCTTCCTACTCCCTGGTTGTCGGTGTGGCTTATCTCGCCGTTGTCGTGGATGGCACTGGTGCTTCCTACTCCTGTCGGGCCGAAAAACGGATTCGTGTACTCCCACGAAGGTTATAGGTCGGATCAGCCATGAGTTTGAAGGTCGTATAGATCAATATTAGCAAGCGAGTCCCACTGGGCGTGCCAAATTGATGGATGTCTACGACCCGCACTTGATCACGAACCCTGTCATGAACTGATCTGCAAAACAAAGCCTCGGGCGTCCCAAGGATAGACACTCCGACGCTCAAGTTAGTATGATGCGTACGGCGTATTGTATGTAAGATAATAGATAGAGAGGTTTACCAAACCTTCGGTATTTATATGGCTACAATCCGTAGATCACCAAGATATGTAATTATGGTATGAACAAACTCTTATTGGAATAGTAGTTGTATTACCATGTATAGAAGAAGTATATTTCGGTCATGTTGTATTACCATGTTTAGGAGAATGTATATTCCTTGTAGAACATTCATGATATACGCATTCCTTAAAAGGATTAGGATTGATGGACCCGTGGATCCATCCTTCGCGTAACTCGAGCCCATGACCCTTCTCTGGCCCTGGTCCGAGGCTGAATGAGGCCCGGAATACGAGCCATGGACTTATCACAACCGTTATATCACCGTTACGTATTTGTAATCTCACGGTCAAATTCTTCACACGAATTACGGAAGAAGTTGTTGAAATTCCTTCAGAGTGGACAAAAATCCATTTTCTTTGAGATTTCAATCCAAAAAAACCCATCTAAAACCGTCGATAGTAGATGCTCGTTATTTATAGTATTAAGTAGTTATCTTGATTACGTCTCCACAAATAATAACTGGCGACATCCAAGTGAATTTGGTTCAAGGTAATTTTAATGAATTTCTATAGGCATGATTTATGGTAGTTTTCTATTACAGATCCACACTTTTATTAGAATTGTTTATGTTACACTTAAAATTTGATATGTATGCATCTAAGCATCACAATGGTAAAGGCTATTTTAGTGATTTTGGGAAGATTCACAAAGGTAAAATAGACCAGATTATTGCAAGGACTTTTGATACACCGCTTCAGTAGATAGAGATTGAAAACTTTGTTTATTTTGTTTTAAGAAAATTCCTAATTAATAAGGTAAATCTAGCGGGGTTTTCAGATTAGGCTATAGCTTATTTTGTTCAAGATGTTCCTTTTCTGCTGGATCATGCATTGCTACTAATTCGTTGCAATTGAATAGGTAATCTTGTTCACCGCTCGATTTCTCTTCAAGTTTTGTTTACGATTAGTTTTAAATTGATTGTATTTTTATTCTATTTGTGTGCTAATTTGTGAATTATCCGATCCGTGTGCTAATTATTTGATCCGTGTGCTAACAGTTATGCCGAAAAAGAAGATAGAATGAAAAGAGGTGATGAAAATGATTGATGCTGCTACGATTGGGGATGCAGGTTCTGTTGTGCAAACTAAAGGTGAAGGTTCGCGCTGTTTTTCAACTTTCTAATTTGTTGTTATTTTGTTGTTGTCATAGTATTGCCTTTGTATATTGAAAGTTCGTTTATATAGACTTAAATTACTAAATATTTACAAGGTTTTTTTCATAACTTAAAAAATCTTGTTTATAATATAAAAAATATACTTCATAACTTAAAAGACATTGCTTGTAACTTAAAGATCTAGTTCATAACTCAAAACATCCGGTTCATAACTTGAGGCATGCACATGCTTGGTTCACATTAAAAGATGTAGTTTATGATTTAATATATGCACATCATTGGTTTATAACTTGAAACATGCATATGCACATGTTCATTCTTGTTTATATTAAAGGTCTCTTCATAACTTAGAATGTGCACAGTTTACTAGTGAATGTTACTAACTGTGTTGAACAAGAAGATACTATTTTTATAAGCACATTCATAGTCTGGTTTGTGAATTAGTAAAGGCCAGGTTCATACATTAATAAGATATTTTGGTTATATAGCATGCTAGTTTGCGCGTGTTTATAAGTTCCTCTTTTCTTTGCTCTATCGGTGTTGATGACAAGAAAACAAAAAGTGTTAAAGCGCATAACAAAGATGTTGCTCCAACTGAAATCGCAGCTAATGAAGGTTCGCTCTCTATTATACATTTTAACAAGAAAGTTTGGTTATATAGCATGCTAGTTCATAATTATGATGTACTCTGCAAGATGCCCTTTTAAAGTTGAAAAGTTGGTCATATGACCTATTTTCGTAGTTGTAGTGACTTGAAATTCTTGTTTGCACTTTTTTTTAATTTCCTATTTGCTTTGTTGTATAGGAGCTGATGGTAAGAAAAACAAAGGTGATAAAGTGAAGAAGAAAGATGTTGCTCCAACCGAAACTGCAGCTTCTGACCCTACTGTCCCAATTGCTAATGAAGGTTCGCACTATATTTTAAGAAGAAAGTTTGGCTATATAACTATGCTAGTTCATAGTTTTACTTTGTTGTACAAGTGTTTAGTGAGGGCTAGGTTGAAGAAGCTTGATTCTTCTCCGATTCAGACTTCACATGCTTTGTATTTTCTTTATTTAGTTTGATGTTTAAGATGAAAATTTGTTGATGTAGTATATATGAAAGGTTATAATGTGTTTGAGATTTGAATTATTGTGCAGTTTTGTAACGACAATTACAATTGGAGATGAACTTGTTTGGGTAAATTTTCTTTGATCACCATATCTAAAAAGCCAATTAGCTCAAATGCTAGAGCATTGTGCATTTGTACAAAGGTGTAGGTTCGAATCCTTCATTGGCTATCAATATATTTTGCTCTTTTTTTTTCGCTACCACGTTGAATAATTGATCAAAAGATAGGTGCATTGTGCAATGAAGGTTCTGCTTTAATGTAGGCAATCCAACTGCCGAGTTGTTGGAAGAATTGCACCAAGAAATGTTTAAAACAATATAACCTATGAGAGATTTGACCCAGATTCTTGTGCAATCGCACATTTCTCTACCATTTGAGCTAATAGGTTTCATAGTGTTGAATGTAATGACATAATCACAAGAGATCACTTGCATCATTTATTATAGGCTTACAGAAAAAGATTGGGATTGTAATATTAAAACATTACATATCACTGATACAACTTAACAGATTGGGGTTATACATTGAAACATCAATCTTGTAACAATTACAGCAAAATACTTGGGGGATATATTATAACATTGCAAGTCACTAATGACTCTAAAATGTTATTTATACTCTTAATATCTGTATTTTTATCTTGAAATATTCGTTCCATATCATATAACATTTTATCTTATAACTATTAGATATATAACACAACGAATAAAGTATGTTAGGATGAAAGTCTGGCTATTTACATTAACGCATTCAGACATTAAAATATTTGACCCACGCATTACAATGTAAACAGGTACTATGGTATAAGCTGGTAAAAAAATCATGCACTATTTCCTACTACATCTGCATCTCATCTTCAAATCTTATAACAGTTATATACATTAACACATTAGCATGTGATTTTTAAGATGAAAGCTTGCATATATGACATGAAACTATGAGCATAGAGCTTTTATTTGTTACCATGTCATGTATAAGATGAAAGATTGCACATATAGCATGAAAGCACAGTGCTTTTATGCAAGAACCTGCGATTTTTAAAAGAAAAGATTGGACACGTGGTTTAATGGTTTTTAGTTTGCATCTTCTTTAGACATATAGCTTAACATGACATGTATGATATATCACTATACAAATCCTGCATCTCATCTTAAAAAATATGATCTACTTATAACATATAAACACTTATGATATATCACTTTCAAAAAACCTACTTATAGCATAAAATCTAGTAACTAGGTTTATAATAAAAAGACATTGCATGTATGTAAAAATTTTGGGGCTCTAAACTGAATATCAATCATGTCTTCAAATGTAGATTTATACCTTCAAATGGTTGCAGTTTACCTTCGTGTTCTTCAATCATGTCTCAATCAGTTTTTCAATCAACTCTTCTTCAACGAGGTCTTCAATCACTTTCTGAACTACAACTTGTAATTTTAGAAGTGACACAAGTATGATTCCATACAACTAAATGACAAAATTTTGTTTAAATCTCAAATAATCTGGTTCGAATCTGCTTTGTGTCTATCATGTATCTGCTTCATATGCACAAAAGTAGAACTATTCAGTTTAAACTTACCAAGATTTGGTTATCAACCATCTTTCTAACAAAACAAACCGATGAATTTTCTATTCGAAATATTCAGAAGCGGATTAGAAATGTGAATCTTCGAAATTTGCTAGATATTCATTTGTGACCGTCAAGAGAGCTCTGCGTTATTTCATATGGGAATAAACTAGGGTTTTCAACTTATATAGTCATGTGTCTAGTTTGTGACTGGCAAAAAGACTTCCCTTAATTAAGCGCAACCCTATAATTTTGCATATTTCATTTTGACCCCGTAATTCCTATTTTCATATTAAATTAGGATGATCGAGATATTTTCTCTCTTGTATAACTAATATTCAATGTGTTAATCGTTTGACCTAATAGTAGATCTGAACATCAAAAATAGTCCTCCAATAATCATGAACCGTGAATCGGGCTTGTCACATAATTTGCATGATCGATCAGGGGTGAGTAATACTATGATCCTAAAATAAGGAATGACTTTTTAACACTAAATGCTCAACAATTAATTAAAACTCAATGTACATAAATCTATGGCAAAGTACAGTTTTCTATCAATAGCATAAAAATCAATGTATTCCCACAAGGAAATTAGGGGCTGATCTCATCCATAAAACCCCAGGTCATATTAATTATTGGAAAGTATGATTTATGATGCGGGAGATGCAGCGTAACAAAAGTGTTTGGCAACTCAAGAGTGATGTGACTCAAACTACACTTATAAAAAGATCATTTAAATATGAATTTACATGCTAATTAGGAAAAATGAAAGGCGTGTAGGTAGAAGAAAATTATGGCATTACACTAGAAAATCGATGAAGCAACTAAGGGGAGAGGATGTACCTAAACGAAATTTCTTGAGAGAACGATTTGCACATCCCAAATCCCCATTGACGCTATTTATAGACAGTTCAACAACATTGCAAACAACCGGAAGACAAAGAAACTAATTATGTTTCTGGAATCTACCACTTATAATTAAAACAAACTTTGGTTGAAATATGGGAAATACTTTTCCATAAGAGGAGATAAGTTCCAATTAATTCATGCTAATAAGGAAAAATGGAAGGCATGTAGGTAGGAGGAATTATGGCATAACACTAGAAGATCGATGAAACAACTAAAGCGAAAGAACGTTACTTAAACGAAAGGTCTTGAGAGAATGATTTGCACTTTCCAAATCCCTATTGATTGACACTATTCATAGGAGGGCAAAGAAACTAATGATGTTTATGGAATCTACCACTAACAATTAAAGCAACCTATGGCCAAATAGTATTCAAAAGAGATAAGTTGCAATTAATGCATGTAAATCTTCCAAAGCCTTAAAATATGAGTATGTAGAAGAACTCATTATCTGCGCCATCATTTTCTTATTTTATGACATGGAAAAAATGTAAACTTTCAGTAACCAAAAGTAATTGTTTACTGATTTGATTCTAAAGATAACAACAAAAACACATAATATTAGGTAATTATTCCTCGTTGATTACATCTCCATAGGTAAATTTAACAAACAATAACTAGTGGACGTCCTACTTAATTCAATCTAAGGTACTTTTAATGAATTTCTTTATTCATGCCTGATGGTAGTTTTACTTTTTGGCATGTCCAAGTTTTGACTAAAATTGTCTAATTTACCTTGAAATATTTGAGATGCTTGCATTTCCTTATTAATGGTGAAGGGTATTTTTGTCGCTTTGGAAAATATCTGTAAAGGTAAATTGGATTTGAGTATAGCTAAGGGTCCAGGGTTCGAACCATCCCTCCAACAAGCCCCCAGTGGCTTCTCTCAGTCTCCAAAAGTCTCCAAGGCCTGCTTAGCTCAAAGCAGCGAGTTACCGGATCTACATCAACTGACGCATGAAGTGCGAAGCGGCGAAATGCATCAGACGGGTGTAAGTGGTGAGGCCTCAGGCCACTTGACGCACGGATCAGTAGAATAGGTTAGATTAGGTTTAGTTATGATCCATGTATGTATTCGATTCGGTCTTGTAATGAAGTATTGATCAAAAAAAATGTAGCAAGGGGCTTTTTCACCCACCGTTTCAGCATATGGGGATTGAAAACTTGTTTTTCTTTTGTTTTAAGGCAATTTTTTAACAAGATAAATCTAGCTGAGATTTCATGTCACTAACTAATGAGATATATTCAGGTTAGGTTATAGCCTATTTTGTTCAAGGAGCTCGCTTCCCACTTCTGCTTGATGTATAAATTATGTAGTTATAATATAGTTGCTGGATGTATCCATTTTGTGATGAAATTTATGAAGATGCAGTTTAAATTATTTAATTCAATGTATTATTATTTATGAAAAACAAGTTTCTTGCTCATACATTGCTGATACTTGTATCATTCATATATTGGTACACAACTATTATTTGAGATTTGAACATATAATAAATACTTTAACAAGACCAAAATGTTATGCCTTTATCCCTAAACTGGAGTCAGTGATGTGGTTTATTATGATTGTTCGTTGCTGTTACAATGTACCTGAATCTAATATTGTTATCATGATAGATGTTTTCTCAAGCACAGAAGAAAATTAAGTTCCTATACAAAGAAGGTAAGCAACACTTCTATTCTATGCTGAACACCCTTATATTTCTATAACTATAAGTTTCTCAATACACGCAGAAGACTCGAAAAAGAAGCTCAGCTGCTCTCACAAATCATGTTACAATCAATGCTACACATGTTCAATAAGATGACCTGAAATTAGATTATACGTGTACAATCAATGCAAGCAAATAAAGATCGCCACAGTTCCAATGAAACCTTCTAAACACGTACTAATACTCCAAAAACAGGAAAAGAACTCATAAAATTACACCCAAAACTATTAGCAGTACGAGTTCCCTCCTTGCAGACTGGGAAGAAACAGGCATAAAACCGACAAGAAGCAGCCACTCAAAAGAACATAAATTGGCAACCCATGAAGCTCATATCTTATTACATAAAAAAAGATGTACCAATGCGGAAAGATTCATATGAGAGCAAGACCATTGATTAACAGTGAAATCCCAAACATCAGAATTTATGGAGTTCAGTGTGAGCAGAAAGATGTAATAAATCATTCTGTTAATATATGTGCTACTGCTAATCAAGTCCTTTTCAGCTAATTATCACTATCTTCTATAAAAAGCAGCTCAGGCTTGTGTTCTTATTCCAAACTTAGAGAAAACCACAATTTCAAGAGGTAGTTGCACTTAGTACAAGGAGACAGAAAAGATCAAAGAAGAGTCAGAACGGAACATGGTTTATATGATGGCTAGTCGTTAGAACATGTGGCTTTGTAAACCATCTTCAGTTAACTCAATTACTTTACATTATATTAGAAAGACAAATACCAAGATAGTACCTACTGTAATAAATACTATCAATGTGAGTGAGGCCTAATTCAGACATCTTGACTGTTTACTGATGTACTGCACAGTGCTTTGAAGCATGAACAGAGATTCATATTACTATACTATATTCAAAAACAATTACTGAGATATCATCTAAATATTAGCATGTCAAAAAGGGGCCTAATTCATAAATCTTGAATTTTGAAAATGTAATACACAGAGGTTTGAAGCGTGAATGGGCATGTCATGTCTACCAATACTCAGGTATTAAAAAAGAATCATAATCATCATTAATCTACAGAATGCAAAGCTTGTATCCAAATCAAATTCAACCTTCCTGTAAAGCAGGATGCAGCAGCATACCTCAGACCACAGTTTGTTAACAGTAAGTCCATGATCTTGTTAAACTACACAGCAAGAACATTTGCAGATCATTCAGTTTTTTCTCTTCTTGAACTAGAAAATTTATCACTGACAGTAAGAAGCTCTAAGCAAAGCCTGGAAGCATTGTAGAAGTATCGTGTGAGAGAATATGTCTGTAATAGCATTGAAGGAACAGAAGATTATGTTAAATCACACATCCAATAATCAGCAATCCCTAATCAAAACCACAGATGCTATTAGTATGAACTTAACAGATACATCCATGAGAAAGCAAGTTCCCATATACTGGTTCTAAAACACATGAACTGATGATACTAGAAGCACAACCATCAACATATGCACCATTACCAGAAGACAAGTATTTTCTTCAGAAGCAATCTATCACACACAACAAAAGGTAAGGAAGAAAGCGGTGATGTGAGAACCTTGTATCTATCTTTAAAAAGCAAGTATAAAAGATCCGCACGATTTTTTTCAAAAAACAACAGTACATTACTTTTACTGATTATAGCTTTGAAATGTTAAGAGGTCCTATGATATACATTGCAGCGCTACCCAGCTTACAAGGATATTCAAAAGTACAATGCTTACAAAGGTTTCTACCTCCATGAACACCTATCAAATTCAGATCATAGGGTGAAAACCACAAACACAGTAAGATCATTGAATCAGAGAATCCTACATCCGCCTGTTAGTCAACCCCATGCCAGAAAAGCCCGGAGTCAAATTTGCACCTTGCAAATCAGATAGAGAGAAGGACCTCCACGGGGCCGAGTTCTGCTCTGGAGGAGACGCCAATGAGGCATTCTCATGTGATCTCCTTCTCTGAGGCGGCAAAGGAGGGAGACAGCTGCTAGGCGATGATGAATTAGAGTTGGAGCTATCACTGTTATTTGCACTCTCAAGAGTAGCTGCCAGTCCCAATGTACTCTTCGAGCCAGCCGACCTCTTTGATATTCCGCCCATGTTGCTTTTTCGAATCGTGTTCCTATTCTTGTTATCCCAGAGATTGCTGTATGCAAGCAAGTTCTTGCGTTTTCTTGTGAAAGCATTCTCTGGCTTAACAATCTCATTCATGGAGGAACACGTTTCTGCCTCAGTCAGGCTCGTAAACGATTTCGATTTACCGCAATAGAACTGCGATATGCTCCTCCTAAGCGATTATACACATTAATTCAATGCAATATGCATGTAAATTCACAGCAAACTCAATCATAAAATTCAAGTAAATTCACAGCGAGAAGTAAAAAGATTCACATACTTCATTGGCAGGACCTCCTCGAGAGACTCCAGGCTATCAAGAGCTCCTCTTTTGTAGGTGCTCTGCACCTCCTCGAATTCTCCGGCGGCGGCGCCGCCCTCAGGCGACCTCCCAGCGGAGGACACCTCCTCGTCACTGTTTCTCCCGATCGACGAACTAGAAGAGTTGGAGTCATCACTCCGATCATCAGAGAACTTCCTCCGGCCGTCCGAGGAGCCACGGAAGCACCCCGTGCTCTGTCCAGCGAATCCCGACCGTCCGATCCCCCGATCTCCACGGTCAATATTGAAGCTGCTGCTAGCTCCGGCGCCAGAGTTGTTGCTGCTCCTCTCGAACGCAATTGACATTTCAACAACGGCCAACAGAGCCACCGAAAACCGAACCTATTAAAAATTCGAAAAATAAAAAAAAAGGAAACTATGGGGAAGATGCCCTTGACTTAATCCTGCAGTTGGGATGTATCAGGAAAGGTGGGCAGAAAAGGAAACTCCGACGAGAAAAGGGAGGTAGAGAGGAGAGAGAAAAGGAATAATCGGAGAAGAGGGTAGAAAACAAAGGAAAGAAGGCCTTATCTTTATCCAGACATTGTAAATTTAGTAATGGAATATAATATATTATTTGGATAAATATAATACATTATCTTATTTTTGGGATATTATAAATCCGGATATAGTGACCGGATATTTTCTTCTGAGTCATCCTGGCCGTTGGATCATTTATTACGATCGTAAATTTGGTGCGTGTTCTCACGGGAGTTGTTAGAAAAGAAGGATCAAAGATAATAACCTTGGGATACTTCTTGACCCGTTCTTCCTTTGCTACGGCTGAAAATTGTGTCGGACCGTTGAAAAGTAGAGGCCGAGGAAAGAGTGTTCTTTCTGATTGGGAGGGGTCTGAATTAAACTTAATTAAGGTCTCGTTTGTTTCATGTGAGAGTTAAATTCCTACAGAATTCTCACTTCTCATGAATTTATTTACTCTATTAAAACACTCAGATTTTTACCAAACTTGTTTGTTAGCGACGTGGAAAGTTAGAATTCCTATGATTTACTTTACGTGATGTTGTTTGGTTGGAAGAATCTAATTACCAGAAATTTCATCGTATAACTACTTTTAAAAAATATGAAACTCACTACTTTTAATTGATCTAAAGTAAAAGTACATTTTGAAGTTAAATGAACCTGAAAATAATAATAATAACACAGTATAATTCTTGTCATCGAACTGATAATAATTATCCAATGAAATTTTTTTGTGATATGAGAACGCCGTGTCCAGTTCAACTTATTACAGCTTATTTTAGTACAACACAATAATGATCAGTACAACACAACACAACATTCATCAGCACAATATTGTTCAACTTAGCAAATTTAACCTCTAACGGACACTATTTTTATGTTTTGTAAAATTAATGTTAATTAAGTAAAATTGTTATTTCATGAGTATTAGACATTGTGTTTTTTGTTCAACTCAAATTAACACTATTCAAACACTTTTAACACAAGATCAGTACAGTACAACATCAAATAAGTTGAACTAGACATACCCCAAATAACTTGTCAAATCTGTGTTTTTATCTTTTGAAAATTGCTTTCTAATTAGAAATTCTCTTTGAATCTTCCCCCTTCAATCAAGGGTTGGAATTTTCAAAATATGATTTATATATTTTGAAAGATAATGTGAGGCACCACTACGGTTTACAAAGCAAATTGAACTAAGTGTTATAACTCACTTGTCCGGAGATTTTATCTCGATTGGAAGAGTTCAGAGAATCAAATCCTCTCATGCACATCTTTTCAAAGAATTATGCACATTTTTTTTGAGAAATCATGTCTTCTCTGATTCTGTCGGACAAACTTTCTAGGAGTACTCGATCAAAAAACGAGAGCTGCATCGACGGTGTCAAAAACAAGGGGCATCAAAATCGATGTAAGTGTGATCTTCTGATGCAGGACTCGTGCGTTGATAAAAAGGTAGTTGAAAAAAGAACTCGTAACAAAATATTTAATATTCCCCGTCAATCACACCTAATGAAATATATATATATATATATCTATATATAGGGAAGGGATCAGGTGAGAATCTCTTTCTATATGAGAGCCACCTCCTGAGAACTCCCAATCTAGACTAGGGGTGCTTATCGAGCGAGTCGGTTCGAGTATCGCTCGAATTCAACTCGCTATCACTAATTTTTATCGAGTTCGAGTCAAGTTACGAGTTATTTCGATTAAGTTTTTCTCAACCAAAGTCATAAATAATTGATAATATGATAAATTTTTAAAAGTAATTTTTGCATGAAATATGAATTTACTGGTATAAATTATGTAAAAACACAGAAAATGATTGTATTATGAACATGTTAATGAATTAAATATCAATTTTAACAATCATATTTGTGTTATCGAGTTACTCGCGAGTCTATCGAGTCGAGTACCTGCTTTGATCATCTCGCGTTTGAAGCGAGTCGAGTTTCGAGTACTCGCGAGTTAGCACCCCTAATCTAGACTGTTGTCTAAGAATCTGGTAGTCCCTATTTAACCGCATGTCGTTCCACCTCAAAGGGCTGGGACGCGGGTCATCTTCGGGTTATAAGACCCCAAATCGGGTCTGAACAACAGTATTCCGGTTTCCCCAAATTCAGAACCTTGCTCCGGACCTCCGGTGTTCCAAGTTCCGGCAATTCACGGCGATTTAGTTCCCGTCGATTCGCGGCGATCAGTTCCCGGAAATTTGCGGCGTTAAGTTTCGACGGAGATTCAGCCGGCGGCGACGTAGATTTGACAGCAATTCAGTCGGCGGTGGCATGATTTGATAGCAATCCGGCGGCATAGAAGACAACGAAGATTGGGGATCTCCGGAGAGTGATAGCGGGCTCGCTGAAGAAGATGACGAGGACGTCAATTCAGTCGCCGGAAAAGTGAGGTTGCCGGTGAATACAAAGGCCTACTCGTCGGGAAAGTAAGGTCGTCGGGAACAGAGAGAATTTCAGTCCCTGTGGTTCATTATTTTATATCTATTTGCATTCCAGTCCCTGTAGTTGTAATTCTTTAAAGCATGACCCCACATATTTTCATGATTTTGTATTTATTTGCATTGTAGACCTTGTTGTTTAGAGGTCTTTTAAATGTTACCCCACAAATAAGAACTCCCTTTTAAACCAAATTTTGAATGTTAAAATTAATGGTACTACTAATTAAACTTGAAAGTACTACATGTAATACTTGAAAGTACTTCCAATATAACTTGAAAGTACTTCCAATATAACTTGAAAGTACTTCACATAGAATTTATAAAGTAATGTAATTTTAATCAAAATTTGAATGATTAAATTAATGGCACTACTAATTAAACTTGAAAGTACTAAATGTAATAGTATTTGAAAGTACTTCCAATATAACTTGAAAGTATTTCACATAGAATTTAGAAATACTTCAAATTTTTAATCAAAATTTTCATGTTTAAATTATTGGTACTATTGACTACGCTTGAAAGTACTACATAGTTTACATGAAAGTACTTCCAAGATAGCTTGAAAGTACTTCACATAAATTTTTGAATATTTTAAGTTTAATTAAATTTTGAATATTTAAATTATGAGAACAACTAATAAACTTTAAAGAACTATGTTTAACAACCTGAGGGTAACGCGAGCTTGTGGTGTGGGTACTGCGAGCTTGTGGATACTGCATTCCTCGGTACTGTTTCTACACCTTAAGAGTACTGCGAGCTTATGGTGTGGGTACTGCGAGCTTGTGGATACTGCATTTCTCGGTACTGCTTCTACACCTTAAGAGTAATGCGAACTTGTGGTGTGGGTACTGCGAGCTTGTGGTGTGGGTACTGGGAGCTTGTGTTGTGGTACTGCATTTCTCGGTACTGCAGGTAAAACTCGAGAGTACTGCGATCTTGTATTGTGGGTACTGCATTCCTCGGTACTGCGGGTACAACTCAAGAGTAATGCGAGCTTGTGTTGTGGGTACTGGATTCCTCGGTATTACGGGTACAACTCGGGAGTACTGCGAGCTTGTGTTGTGAGTACTGCATTCCTCGATACTACGGGTACAACTCGAGAATACTGCGAGATTGTGTTGTGAGTACTACATTCCTCGGTACTACGGATGCAACTCGAGAGTACTGCGAGCTTGTGAGTTGTGATACATCATTCCTAGGTACTGCGGATACAACTCGAGAGTACTCTGAACTTTTGTTGTGGGTATTGCATTCCTCGGTACTGCATGTACAACTCGAGAGTACTGTGAGTTTGTGCTCGGGGTACTACATTCTTCGGTACTGCATCTACACTTTTAGAGTACTGCGCACTTGTGCTGCAGGTACTGCATTTCTCGGTACTGTAAGTATAACTTGATAGTACTGCGAACTTGTGTTGTGAGTACTGCATTCCTCGATATTGCTCCTACAACTTGAGAGTACCGCGAGTTTGTGTTGTGGGTACTGCATTCCTCGGTACTGCTTCTACACCTTAAGAGTATAGCGAGCTTGTGGTGTGGTGTGGGTACTGCGAGTTTGTGTTGTGGGTACTGCATTTTTCGGTACTGCGGGTAAAAATCGAGAGTACTGCGAGTTTGTGTTGTGGGTACTGCATTCCTCGGTACTGCGGGTGCAACTCGAGAGTACTACGAGCTTGTGCTGTGGGTACTGCATTCGTCGGTACTGCGGTTGCAACTCGAGAGTACTGCGAGCTTGTGTTGTGGGTACTGCATTCGTCGGTACTGCGGTTGCAACTCGAGAGTACTGCGAGTTTGTGTTGTGGGTACTGCATTTCTCGGTACTGCGTCTGCAACTTGAGAGCTGCGTCTACAATTTGAGAGTACTGCGCGCTTGTGATGTACGTACTGCATTAATCGGTACTGCATCTACAACTTGAGAGTACTGCGCGCTTGTGCTATGGATACTGCATTTTTCGGTACTGCGTCTATAATTTGAAAGTACTACTCGCTTGTATTGTGGGTACTGCACTCATCGGTACTATGGTTATATTATGGAAGTACTTCGCAGTTATATTATTAGTGCTTCATCTTCAACATGATAATACTTCAAACCTGTATTGTAGGTATTTCGAACAATAGTACTATATTTACAATATGAAAGTACTTCATTTGTTGGTACATCAACTATAGAATAAAAATATTACGAGTTTGTATTCTGAGTACTTCATCATTCCCAAGTATTTTTAAAATTTAAATAAATTTCTAAACCATTTTATTAACATTTAATAATAAATCTAAGTATTTTTTTTTAAAACGTGTGTTACTTTCACCCCATGTCAAGTGTCAACATTACTTAAACATAATAAATGTAGTACTTCCCGTGTTATTGTACGGACGTTATGGTGAGCATGCATTATTATTTAAATAGGGATTTTTACTATCTTGTAAATTCAAAATAACCACTTTGTATGTACTTTTTTACCTTGTTACAAGGTTTTTTTATAGTGTGGTGAGCCAAATAAACTTCTGTGGTTTTAAATAAGAAAAAAAAAGGGATTTTTAATTGATGGTATTATAATTATTTGGAAATTTTAATAGATGCAATAAATATGAGGGACTGAAATGTAAATAATTTAAATAAGAGGGAAAATTGGGTTGTCTCTCTCATTCCCCGGAAAATCCCAGGCCCTCTGTTTCCCGGCTCCGGCTCTCCTCTCCGTCCAGTTCACCGGCGTACTAGCTCCTTCAACTTCCACAATTTTCAGGTTCGAATTCGAGCTCTCGACGTTGAAATCGTCAAATCACGGCTTTTTAAACCGACTTTGAACTGGAAACGTTGACGTGGGAATATGAGATCGGGAAGATGGTGGGTAGACCGGAAAACTATTGGGCTCGATCGGAATGCGGCAGTGGCGAGCTTTCGGCACATTGCAGTTGGTCGGCGATGGGCCTTTAGCTCGGAGCTTGGTGGCAGAGACGACGGAAAGTATCCAATTCACGTTTGACCCGTTTAGACCCGCGAAATTTCTTTAAATTTTCGAACAAAGGAGGACGGTTAATGGTCCAGATTATGAGTTCTCACATAGGAGGATGGTTCTCACCTGATCCCAATTCATATATATATATATATAGACAATCACACTTCCGAGAAAACTGGATTAAAACTCATACTTTGAATTTTTATTGATCTCAAAAATCTCTCCTCTTCATATTCCTCTAAGAGAGTTACAATATATAGGTACGAAAATAAATTTAAATATGAAAATAATATGTCCTTTTTTTTAGATGAGAATATGAAATACCTTTACCTATTAAAGATTGGTACTAGTAGTATTCCATAACAAGGCCATCACAAAACTCTAAAAACTTATTACTGATGGCTCAATTATATACTAACTTAGTAGATACAAGCAGATATTATAGATTATCCTCTAGCTCTAAGACTCTTTGATGACTCTGTTTCAATTAGCAAGAACATCCCAGATCAGCTCTGCATCAAATGAAGGAAACCTATCCAGAGGGGCCAAAGAACAATCTTCGAAGAACTCGGAACAATCAGCAAAGCCACCAGAATTATCAGACATCTCAGAACCACCCCTCCAAAATGCATCCTCTGAAACACTAGGAGTTGGTGATGTGCTGGACATCACCATTTCATTACTCCAGCTGCTAGTGGTAGTGGTGGTGGTATCATTCCCTCCCACCAATGAACACGATGGCGAATCCTCGACAACAACCTTGGCTTCATCATCATCCATCTTCTTCTTCTTCGCCGAGTTCTTGCTCTTGTTGGCCTTTTCCCTCTTCACCTTCTGGCAAATGGCCTGAATCTTGGCATCCACAGCATTCCTGAGAGCGGTTAGCTTGGCAGCATCGCCGAATCCCAGCTTGCTCGGATCCTTAACATCGGGGAAGTTCAACCTCGCGTACTCTCCTCGAAGCTTGTATGCAGCTCTGTCATAAGCATAGGTAGCAGCTTCAGCAGTCTCATAAGTTCCCAGCCAGACTCTCATCCTGTTCTGCGGGAGGCGGATTTCAGCTACCCATTTTCCCCAATGCCTCTGCCTCACCCCTCTGTAGAGCTTTTTCTTGCAGGGGTTCATCAACAGGCTCTGGGAATACGGAGACCTGTGAAGAGGGTTGTTAGAAAGGAAATTCCTTGACACCATGGAAGACGATTTCCCTCGAATTTCTTCGTCGAATTTCTGAAGAAGGTCCCTCTATCTGAGGTACACAGATGAGCCTAATGGCTCAACACCAGATGATTCTCCCAAGGGATTTGAGTAGCTTGATTGTTGGCAGTAGGAAAAAACAGAGTCCAAAGTGTTTGAACCACCTGAGAGAATGAGCTGTGACAGAGATGATCCAATGTTTGAACCACCATTTCCAAACATACTGTTTTCTTGAATTCCAGCCATGGCAAACAAAGGTGAAAATCACAGAGAGGATCTGAAAGGGTATTCCAAAAACTATCCCTTTTCTCCCCAAAATCAAAGGTTACAGAAAGTAAGCAAGCCTCAAGAACTCCCAAAACAAAGAGAAATGAAGAACAAGAGAGAAGAAAGTGATGTATTTCTTAGAGGGCTTGAGATTCTAAGACTATGAAATGGAATTGTATTGTTAGATATCGAAAATGATATGTCCTAATTATATTCTAAAATTAAAAGGAAAAACAATCTTTCTTAAAATAGAATCTTTCCAAAATTAAAACTCACTTTTTATGAATAGTTATGGAAAATATTAGTTCTCATTCTTCATAATCAACATGGTGAGGAGATCGTCCACTCAACTTACGAGATCGATAAAGTAGAGTATGGTTAGATTAGATTGTTGTAGTGAATGTATCAATAAAATAAAGCAAATTATCAAGTTCAATTCATCCGAGTAAAGTGTTGATTAAATTTAAATTATTTTTTACTTATTTCAATCCGATTTAGTTGCATATAAGGAAGCAGTCATGATCAGTGTTTTGAATTTTGACATGATTCTTGAGAATCGACACAGTTATAGTTTTTGGAATATATTAATGATTTTACTTCCATCAACGCATTATCACTAATGATCATTAGTGTACACATGATTGAGCACAAGGCATCTCCTTACATCAACTCAAAAAACACGAGACTCAATCTCGATTCTTCATCAATATCGTCGGAATGCCAACAACACCACCATATCACCTTTTTGTAGGTGCACATGGGATATGGTGGTGTTCTTTAATTTACCATATTATCACAAATCTACATCATGGACTGTCCCATGTGATTTTCTTCTATTTACCATATTTACTACTAATGATCATTAGTGGATTTAGTCTAAACAACTTTAATTTCACCAAAATTGGCAAGTAAGTAATACTTTGCTTTTATAATAATAAACTGCTTGCTTACTAGATTTTGTTTGTAAATCAGAGTTGGTTTTGTATATGATTAGATTATGATCTTAAGAAATTAATTTCTTTCACTTGGGAGATTGATACTTTAAGGTTTTTATTTATATACTCTCATAGGAAGAACACCACTTTATCTAGACCTTTGAAACTAGTCTCCTTAGACGAGTATGGATGACACTGAATCTTTTAAGGTCTAACTCAATATATGCATTTTTGTTCTAGTATTGTGTCCTAATTAAGTGTATTCATGTTTAGATTTGGACATATAGGCTTATTCGGATTTGGTTAATGTAAATTTAGTTCTAGTACAATTTGGATGTAAAAGTTATAATTTAGTCCATCCTCTTTAGGGTTGAGCTAGGTCAAATTCAGGTCTTCTTTAAATTTAGCAAACAAGCCAACTAAAATGAACTAGTCTATTACACTATATATTTAAAATTTTAATGTTATTTTATAACGATTTTCAATAATTACACTGATAAAATTCTCATATTATACCCAAGGTACGAAGGGGTATGTAGATGTGTACGATGTATATATTGATTGTGCATTTCTATACTATTTAATTGTGCACAGTATCATAAGGTAATAAATATAACAACTAACAGAATATACTTCGTTGATTAGGAGAACGTAAAGTTATACCAAATAAAATGCATAATATAAGGTTGGGGGTGCGCACATCTGAGATATCATATAATTGGCGTTACACTTGATCTCCTAAAATGAAAACATGGATTCCTCGGTGACTACACAAATCTATGCAATTACTAATGTGCATCGTTAAGGTTATAGTTTTTATCAATGATAACTGCTCTTGGTCTAAGTAAAGTGAACCACTCCAATGAGTATTTGGGTCAGTCATCACCTAGTCATAACGGCATGCTAGATTTGAATAATTTTATTGATGATAATGATTTAGTTGAACTGTCTACTATTGGAAATTTGTATACTTTGTATGGGGTTAGACGTAGAGGGAATGCGTGGCAAAAACTTGATAGGGGTCTTGCTAATAATATGTTTCTTAGTTTGTTTCCTCAAAGTAGATGAGTTAAATCTAGAGCCTCCATTGGATCATACCCCTCTTTTAATGACACTAGAAAATAATTTACATTAGTCAGGGACTAAATCCTTTAGATTTCAACACGACTTAATTACAACATGAGGGAGGTTTTCCATTCATTTGAGGAGATTGAAACAGAAACTGAAAGAATGGAATAAAGAAACCTTTGTAATGTGCATGATCAAGTCTTAATCGCTGAACAATTAGTTGAACAGAGAGAGGTTGAGTTTCAAAATAATGGCACAGATGCTTAGTAAGGTTTATCTCTCTCCCTCTCTCTATCTCTCTCTGTTTATGTTTATGTGTAGATGAGCTTTATTTAAATCTATTTTGTTCTTTTCTACTTCTAGAACCATCGATGTGATTCCTGCCAGCTTCCACCAGAAGCACATATACATGGCTATACTCGTCAACAAAGCAGTGTTACAATTCTGGTGAAGAAGTTTCCTGAAGTTTCATTGCCTGGGGAACAAAAGGGGAAAATATGAATGTGGCATTCTGTTGTCCTCGAACTAATGGTTAACCCCCAACCACCAAGAGAAAATTGATGTCCTACTCTGCTTTAGATCGATTTTCTTGGGAAGTTTTAGAAATGTGATTACCCTTCGGCTAACATGGTTGCAAGCTGTGGTCATTCATTGCATAGAGACTATCTTCGGTTTTATGAGTAAGCACACCAATATTCATATTTGGCTATGCATATCAATTATACCACTTCATATTAGGTTCTTTGGACATAGATTCACATCTAATTAACAAGCATATGGGTTGGAAATGGAATTTTAGTAAAGTTGGGGGGTCAATTAATGAAATATAGAAAAAAAGGCATATATAATGGTGGTTGAAGAGGGTTTCTTCTGAGCAAGAGAGTAGCAAAAATGGCCTCCCTTTCAATCATGATAGTTGCAACTCTATGCATCATTTTCATGCTTCAAATTTCTACTTTCCACTACATTGCTATGGAGCACTCAGGTGAATATGTGGTAAGCTCTAAACTCTAAGCTTTCTTGTTGTTCTTTGTTCGTGTTGTTGTTTTGGGTTTGATCCTTCATGTGTTTGTAGGGAAAGGGTGGTATGTTTATGGGTGGTGAAGATTCACTCTTTTATCTAAAGAAACAGGTAAATGAAGTGGTAATTTTTTTCTTTAGCTTCAAATTGGGACTTTTGGGCAACTTCATAGTTATGCGGTTTATGTATGAGGATATGTGAATGCATCCAACTAAGCCGATGCTCTGGATAATGTTGATGAAGGTAGCATGATACTGTACACGGAAATCGATCGACGGAGGGTTGTCTTGTTGCTCTCTCTGATAACTCATGATTTGAGGGCCTGGACTAGACCTATATCTTTCCATTATTTTAACAAAATCATTTTGTTGACATTTTTTTATTAAAATTTTCTGGGTTCTAATTAGTTTTTATGAGATGTGGATGCTGAGGATTTCAGGGTGGATCTGAGAATGTGATTTCATGCCGAACCCAACCACAGTTTACTGCATAAAAAGTACAACTTTGATTGTGTTAGTCTATAATGATTGATGACAGTGAGAATGAATGATGACAATGATAAATTCATATGTGAATGCATGAATCCCTGGAGTTATCTTATGTGAATGCATGAATCCCTGGAGTTGGGAGGATATTCATTCATTTACAATCACATATATGATTAGTGTTTAGCCCAGAACAATTCTGACCTGTAAATTTTGAAATGAAAAGCACATGAAGAAAATAGTTGGGCCAATGGATAAAGGTGAGGTGAAGACCAAGGACTTGCCAAAAAAAGAAGAAGCTACTCGCTTGAGGCAAATGGATGAGATTCCGTCTTTGTTAAGGGTGAGAGAATCGGTAAAACCATTTTTCAAAGTTAATTTTCCGTTTAGCAAATCAGTGAGGTATTATGTTGTTGTGACTTGTTGTTTTGCAAATCTGTTAGGATGCTAAAGAAGCTTTCAAAAGATTATTGGATGAGGCTGAATCTACGTGGGAGAAGGTGCGTGATTGATCATGTTTGGTTTACATTGTGTCGTGATCATATGCAATTCATGTTGGTTAAGATTTAGAATTTTCGATTTTACTTTAGTTGTGGATTGCGTTCATCAGGTAGTAAGGGGAGGATCATTAGCTTTAGGGTACTGCATTATGAACTTGTATGCTTGAATATGTGGAATCCCTTAATTGGTATTGGGGAAAAGAAACAAACTTTTGTCTTTGTTGTTATGGAGCTCTGTATACGAGTTAAGGTTATTTATGGTCTACATGTCGGGTTTCTTTTCAAGTGTGTCATACATATGACTTATATACAAGTCTTCTATAATATTTTTATCGAAGCAACCTTAGTGTGATCGGTGTGTTATTATTGAGCCTTTACGTTATATGAGGCTGTTTCAATGATGATGAATGAAAAATTGTGCCTATTATCTAGCAAAAATCAGGAATTGGATCTTTTTGAGTGTGGTAAACATGCTCAAAATTGTTAAAACCACAAAAGACAATATAGCTTTTGATGTTTCTTTCTGATCTCAATTACTGGCCTATTTGGCTTTTACCTTATTAGCTTCTTTCTGATCTCAATTTAGCTTTTGATCCAATGTTCAAACTTGATATGGTCAAAACTAGGGATGTTTATAACCGGGTACCCGCACTTTCGAGTACCCGCACTTCCGGGTACCCGGACCTTCAGGTAGTACAATACGTGACCCGTACCATGACCCGAAAATGCGGGTACCCGCACTTTTTCATACCCGAAAGTTTGGGCGGGTACCGGGTACCCTTTAACCCTTTTACTAAATTATTATATTTATATTTTGCACATATGTAAGTATAAACAAAATCTAAAAATTCAACCACTACATTAAATTAAGTCATAATTTTTTTATAACTACAAGAAATAGTGTTTTTCTTTAAATATGCTTAAATGATGCAAATATAACTCAGAATTATTCGTCACATCTCTTTCCTATGTAATATGTACATGAAAATTTTTTATTATCGAAAATATGTAAAATACTAAATAAGTGAATACACATTAACATTTTTTAACGAGTCATCAACATAACAACATATTTTTATCATCTTATTATTAGTCAGAGGCAGAGGAAGGAGGGGACCGGGTGGGGCCCGTCCCCCCTCAACTAGGAAAATATCCCTAAATACATGTATTATAGTTAGTATTTTATTTGGTGTGTTAGACTATGTGGCCCCTCACATGATATTATTAACTAAAAATAGGAATTTTTTTTTTAGTAAATGTAGAAGGAGATGATTAATTATAAGAAGAATGAGACCACAGTCAAACAACACACTAAAGATAGGATTCTTTATATAGTAATAATATAATTAATTTGTAATTTATTTTTCAAATCCTAATTGATTACTATATAGGCAATATTTTCTTTGAGAAAAAAGTAATCAGTGTATGAATCCATATAGAAATCGATTCATTTATTTATTAAATTTTACTTTATTTTTACACGAATAAGTTAGTTGCATATATTTAATAACGTAATATTATATTAAAATGTGAATCGAGTTTTAATTTCATCAAATTATTAATCCGATTATGAGTTGGATTTTATCAACTAAAAAGTATAAATAGATGTTATACCCTAGTGATTGCCGAAAAGGAGATCGCCGAGACAATCAGTATTGATTCGATCATCGATACTTTCAGTGAGCTTTCAGAGAGGAATGTGCAACTTCAATAGTGATTCACGTATATGATGTTAAAATCATAAATTTTTAAATGTTTATCTTTATTGTATTAATTCATTTTTTTCATATTTCAATGAATTGCCGTATTTTACATTATTTTAATAGCTAATTCAAATTATTAAGTTCCGGCCCCCCACATACTAAATTCCTAGCTCCGCCCCTGTTATCAATAATAAGAATATTTAATCGGGTATTTCGAGTACCCGAAAACTCAATTGTTGTGACCCATACCCAAACCCTGTTATAAACATAATTATCGGGCCGGGTAATTTTGAACACCCCTAGTCAAAACTTTCGACAGAATCTCATGGTCCCTTTTAAAAATTTGTTAAAACTGAGATTTCATAATATATTTGTAGGTAACATCATGGGCAATATTTTTGCAATCAAGTTTTCAGTCCTAGTTAACGGGCAACCTAAAGTTGTTTTTTTTAACTCTTCTCATGGTATAAAACAAGGGGATCCATTATCCCCTTTTCTATTTATACTATTAACATAAGTGTTCTCTAAAAATCTAAGCCTGCTGTTTCAAACTTCTAGGATTTGACATTACTAGTTGCCACATTCTTCCAAAAATATAACATATGAACTTTGCAGATGATTTATGTTGTATTTTTTAAGACTAGTAAGACTAGTCTCAGAAACTTAAGGATTTGTTTTATTAGTTATGAGAACTCAACATGTCAGAAAATCAATTTGGAGAAGTCATCTTTTTATATAACGAAACATGCTCCATCTTTAGTAAGATACATGTCAATTATATCTCTGGCATAAGGGAGGGATCATTTCCTTTCATATATATAGGATGCCCAATCTACACATGATTGACCAAGCACTCATACTTCCAAAGTCGGTTTGACAAAATAGCTGTTAAATTGTTTTTATGGAAAAATAAGTGACTAAATCAAAAGTAGATTGATGATGAATTAAGGACACAGAGTGAATTAAGGACACCGAGTTCGAAATAAGAGCAAGTTTGAATAGATACAAAACTCATCTTTTGTAAGCTTTGGTTCTGAATGTCTCTCATTGTTCTGCTTCAGGGAGAAGAAGGACAAGAAGAAACCCCATGTAAATTAGTCTCATGTCTTTGAAGAAACCTAGGATAGATCAGAAAATAAGACAGTCATTCTCATTCCAGTAAATGTTAAAGCTAGGAGCTTGAGGTAGGTGGATTATTCTCGAGTTATATCAGCAACTTCTCGACCAAGATTAGAAAAATATTCCCTTTCTTATCATTCTAAAGAAATAAAAATAGGTACTTTTTCAAACATATAAATTTATAAATGTTAAGAAAAAAATCCAATTTGACCGTTTATAAACTACTTGTGTTTTAGTAGATAGAGATGATGTTGTTGGAGAAGATATTCCTGAAGAAGAGTCAGTATGTAGGATTTTTTTCATTGAGTTTGGAGAAGCTGGTGAAGCATTTGAATTAGAATGTAGCGGTAAAAGAGCTTGCACTTACCCATAAGGAATGTGTTGTGAAATGGTTTAGCATCAAAGGCAACAAAACATGTGATGTATTCTGGAAAGATGTAAAGCACCTTCCGGTATAATTGTTGAAGATACAAAGTCCACTACAGACAGCAAGAAGACCAACAACTGCTGCACAACTACATTCTTAAGAGACTAACATATTTTTGATTTTCAAATGCTGAAATATCATCTTAAAGTCAGCCTCGATCATCTGGACTGGAGAACGGATAAAGTATATTTCAGATGTAGTTGCTAAGTTTTCAAACTGATGAATGATATTATTAAATAGAGAAAATGACAATTTTGGTGCCTAGTTTTTGAGGAAATGTTACTTTTCGTGCCTACTTTTTGAAATGGTCCAGAAATGGTTCCCAAGTTTTGATGAAATATTCCGAATTGGTTCCCAAATCGGTTGATGACTTTCCATCGACGGTTTCTCCACCACAACTGCCACCTTTACACATTCATCACCACCGTTGAGTATTCACTGCCATAGAGCCCCCCACGCCCATTGACGACAACCTTCCTCTCTTTACCTGTTGCCCACCACTGTCGGAGCTTCTTTGCTGGTCAGCCTACCACCCGACGCGGGAGTTCATGGCCACTTCGTTCCGACATTCATCTCCTTAAAACCCATCGAGATTCCAATACACTAAACTCCAACCAGAAAATAGCGGCGGTGGTGGATGGTGGAAGTGCATGTGTTGGTGTCGGACCGACGATGACAACTCAATAGTGTTTCCCATCGGAGATTGATCTCGGCTGGCATGGTGGTGGTGACAGTCGATCATTCTCGGCCTGAGCGACTGAGCGTCACTCCGCCGGCTCAGCCCATCACCGACTTCACCGCCTCCACTATGTATAGTTGTCGCGTCTTTGCCGTCATTTGGGGTGGTCGGATTGAACAAAGGATGACTGTGCAGAGGATGCAGTGGTGGGAGAAACCGTCGATGCTAGTCATCAACCGGTTTGGGAACTAATTTGAAACATTTCATCAAAACTTAGGAACCATTTCTGAACCAGTTCAAAAAATAGGAACTAAAGTTGACTTTTCATCATAAACTGGGCACCAAAACTGTCATTTTCCCTAATTAAATCGTTACAATTTTGATTGTTTTTCATATTATGTATCAAATTCATACATATGTAGGGATTGATATTTAAAATAATTTTCAAATAAGCACCGCGCATCGGCACGGGTATCATCTATTAAATTATAAGGGCATCTCCAATGGAGCTCCTTAACCCACCTTTTCTTAATAAGGAGTACTCCTTATTCATTTTTTATCATTGTGAATTTTTAAGGAGCACTCCTTAGAGCATCTCCAATGGTAAGAAAATAAGGAGTGCTTCTTAAATGACACATCATCACTTTTGATAGAATCTAAATAAGGAGCAACCATCAACAATGGAATGGTTTTTAAGTTCCATACATCATTAATTATAATAATATAATATTCATTGTAAGAAGTAATATATAATAATAAGAATAATAAAATAATGAGACATTCAATTTTTTGTTGATGTATAATTTCAATTTCATATAAATTGAAAATGTAATAAAATAATTATAAGATTATTCTTTATCTAGTATAAAATATTAATATAAATACATTTAGTCGTTTTGAATATATGCATATAAAAAACTATACATATTTATTTATATTTAATTTGGTTTGGATGAGGTGATTGATAGATATTTATTTATATGAATGAAAAATATATGTTTTAAATAATTATTTGCGTATGTGATAATAATTTCCGTTTAAATTAATTTTAAATACATATCTTTTACAATAGTTTCAAATTTAAAAATAATTGGACAATTCTTACAATATGCTAATTTGTATATATACCATCTAAAAAAAGTAAAAAACATATAAGGAAAATAAGAAATTATAATTATTAATTGGTGGGGTCATTCTACATTTAATTAAGTAGTACTCCTTAAGTAAAGTGTAACTACTTAATAAGGAGTGCTCCTTAAAAATCCACAATGGTAAAAAATGAATAAGGAGCACTCCTTATTGAGAAAAGTTGGGTTAAATAGCTCCATTGTGGATGCCCTTAGTAGGTAGCTACTCCTTACTTAAGGAGCACTACCTAATTTAATGTGGAGCATTTTGAAACTTTATTTTTGCTATTATTAATTAATGATGGGTAGAACTTAAAAACCATACCATTGTTGAGTTTGCTTCTTACTTAGTTTCTATCAAAAGTGATGATGTGGAATTTAAAAAACAGTCTAATTTCCTTACTACTGAGATGCTCTAATTTCGCTAGTTCTCTAAGAGCATCTGTAATGGTGCTTTTTTTATACTTGCATGCAAATTGTTTAAATTATAGCAGGGGTGCTATCCATTGCAGACGTCCACGTGTACTGCTTTTACTCAGCAGTCCTGCTCTCCCAAGCAGGTATGCTGTAATAAATGCACTTATATTCCCATCCAAGTTGAAATCATTTATGTGCGTTAAATATTTATTTATATTATTTCGCACTTCTTTTCCAATCCATTTTGAAATTATTTACGTGTGCTTTAATTGTTTACATATACTATTTCGTTTATTCTTCAAATTTTAAATTAATAGAACTGTAATTTATATACAATTTATATACTATATTTTTGCAGAAAATTATATCAACAAAAATACTTTATTTATTCAAGTACAAAACTCAACAAAATAATAAAATATATCTAAACATTCCAAACTTATTTCTAAGAGTTTCACAAACGTAGCAATATTAAGGCAGATTTGGTGGAGCATTTTTGTAAACGTAACAATATTAATGTTTCTTGAATAAACATTTCATAATTGTATTCAATTTGTTTTATGTTTTTAGTCTCATTGATTATTATTATTTTATATATATATAGAGAGAAAGTCTCTGAGGAGACCGTCTATATTATGGACAGGGACTACATAGCAAAACCAGAAACTAGGGGACTGAAACGCAATAACCAGAAACTACATTAATTTTCGCGGGTCGACCCGCGAAATAACCCGTTTTTGCCCGGGTATATAAGGCATGAAACCCGATCAAAATCAAACTGAAACGGGACAGATTCAACCCCAATTTGCACCACCAATTCAACCCCAAATTTGCAACGATCCAAGGTGAATCTCACACCTTCTTCCCCAAAATTGCACCAATCGGAGGTGAAACTCACACTTTCTTCCCCAATTTTGCAACGATCCAAGGTGAAACTCACACCTTCTTCCGGATCGGAGGTCGGTTTTCGTTGTTCTCGTCTGCAAATCATATTTCGATCGTTTTGAATCTTCAATTCCATTGATTTGAAGCTTCAATTCAATCGAGATTTGAGCGGATCGAAGGCAACGGGTTTTAGGCCGAAAACATCAAGTTATAGATCAGAAAGTGTTATCAATGGAGATTGAACCACTGGTGAGTGTTTTGTGTTGATTTGTAGGATGTTGTATAGGATTTTGGTAGGATGATTCATATTGATTGGTTTTTTTGACCAGAATGAGAGATGGGTGGAAGAAGAAGGAGAATCAAGCTTATTAACGGTGATATCAGGTATATCTAAACCTTATTCAGTTAAACAATGAGGTTTCATGTGAAACTGCCTTTGTTTACGTTTTTATGTGGTGATGCTGATGTTGGTGGCTATAATGTGGAATTTCTGTGATAAAAGTCCGATGTTCTGTTGTGTTTGAGTCATCAATGCCAAGTCTGTGAGGTTTGTGTGCTGCAACTGGCTAGGGTAGCTTTTTTATGATGTGATGCCGATGTTTGTGGCTATAATATGGAATATATGTGCTAAAATCTCGATGTTCTGTTGTGTTTGAGGCTTCAATGCCATGGATGTGAGGTTTGTGGGGTGAAAATGGCTAGGGTAGTTTTTTTATGATGTGATGCTGATGTTTGTGGCTATAATATGGAATTTCTGTGCTTAATTTCTGATGTTTTGCTGTGTTTGAGGCATGGGTGCCAAGGTTGTGAGGTTTGTGTGCTGAAAATGGCTAGGGTAGTTTTTTTATGATGTCATGCTCATGTTTTTGGCTATAATATGGAACATTTGTGCTAAAATCCCGATGTTCTGTTGTGTTGGAGGCATGAATGCTAAGGCTGTGAGGTTTGTGTGCTGATACTTGCTAGGGTAGTTTTTTTATGATGTGATACCGATGTTTGTGGCTATAATATGGAATATTTGTGCTAAAATCCCGATGTTCTGTTGTGTTGGAGGCATGGGTGCTAAGGCTGTGAGGTTTGTGTGCTGAAACTTGCTAGGAAAGTTTTTTTATGATGTGATACCGATGTTTGTGGCTATAATATGAAATATTTGTGCTAAAAGTCCGATGTTCTGTTGTGTTGGAGGCATGGGTGCCAAGTCTGTGAGGTTTGTTAGCTGAAAATGGCTAGGGTAGTTTTTTTAGATGTTCATGCTCATGTTTGTGGTTATAATATGGAATATTTGTGCTAAAAGTCTGATGTTCTGGTCTTTTTGAAAAAATTGCAGATTGTGGCGGGCTACCTGATTTGGCTGAATTTGATTTCACATCTTGTTTTGAAGACATCAAAGCAAGAACAATACCTGAGCTAGCAAACCTCTATAGACTGCAATCCAATGCACTTGGATTTTCGTATAGAAAATCAACTCAACAGAGAGACAGTAATGGGAGTGTCTATGAAAAGTATTTCACTTGTTCATGTGCTGGAAAGCCTAACTTAACCACCCCTCCAACCCCTATTCCTATTAGTCCAACCCCTCAAAAGAAAAAGAGAAAGAGAAAAGAATATGCCATAACCAAAACTGAATGTCGAGTAGCAATGCGAGTGAAGTTGGAGGATGGTCTGTTTGTTGTGAAGTAGCACATTGTGAACCACAACCACCCCCTGACCAGAACAGCATGGCAGATGTTCCAGCGAAGTGAAAGGAAAATCCGGCAGAAAAGGGCAGGGTAATTGAAGGGATGGAAGCTGCAGGTTTAAAACCCTCGGTTGGATATAGATATTCCACATATCTATCAGGGGGTGATCATGTTGTTGGTTATGAGATGCGTGATGTAATAAACTATGTCGGGAGGCTTAGGATGAAACAAATCGAAGGTGGTGATGCAAATACAATTGTCCGGCTACTTGAGGAACGAAGTAATAATCAAGAAGACTTCTTTTTCAGAGCTTTGAGGAATGATGACAAGGACAAGACACTGGCAGCTCTATTTTGGAGGGATTCAATGATGAAGTAGGACTTCAACCTGTTTGGAGATGTACTTGTGTTTGACACAACATCCAGAACGAATAGATATGACCTTATCTGTGCATTCTTAGTTGGTGAAAACAACCATGGAAGTAACTCGATGTTTTCTTGCGCATTCATTGCAAATGAACAAGCCGAAACTTTTGTCTGGCTTCTAAAGACATTTAGGAAGAGTATGGGAAACAAGGCATCACAAACAATTTTCACTGATCAGGATCAAGCAATGGCGATAGCAATTGAAGAGGTAAAATCTGGACCTTTTTGTCAATATTTTAAAAATATGATGTTTAGTGTCAAAATACCTATGTATGGGTTTAAAATGTCCATGTTTGGTGACAGGTTTTTCCTGAATCAAACCACAGACTTTGTTTGTGGCATTTGAAACAGAATGCAATTAGCCATTATGGTGAGTTGAAAAAGGATGGGCCTTTCAAGACAGCATTTGATAACTGCTTGACAGGTAACCACAGGTTTGTAAATATTATGTTCATAACTTGATGATTAAAACTTTCATGTTTAGGTTCAAAGTAGCTACCTTGGAGTTTGAACATATTACCTTCTGAATCACAGGTTGTAGTGATGAGGATGAATTTGAAGAGAATTGGAAATCCATGATAAAAACTTACAAGCTAGAAGAGGGTCATCCATGGTTCACAAGGTTGTATAATTTGTGTCAGAAGTGGAGCCCAGCATTTGGAATGGATTTTGTTTTCAGCCGGAATACTTTCGTCACAAAGAAGTGAAAGCACAAATAGTGCCATTAAATCAAGAGCAACTAAGTCAACTTCATTGACACAGTTCTTGAAAATTTTTGAGGATACAGTACACACATGGAGGAAGAATGATCAAAGAGATGAGCATAATTCATTAATGTACATTCCAAGGAGTGCCGATGCTGGTCTTCTAAAGCATGCGGCAGAGGTTAGTTTTGGATTATTTCTTAGGTTGTATAATATAATATCAACCTTTAGATTTAAAATGCCTTTGTTCTGTATTGTGAATTTAAATTCAAAGCCTTTTTGTTCTTTCCATCTGCAAACAGGTTTATACGGAAGATATTTATGAGGAATTCAGGAAACAATTCAGGCGTGGAATGGCGACATCGATAACTGAAATGGAATGCAACCATGGAGGCTATATTAGATCTTTCAAAGTGGCAAAGGAGAGTGATCCGGAGAAACCTGAAACAGTCGTATTAACTACTGAGGCAACAACAAAATCAATTGAAGTATTTTGCTCATGCAGGCTGTTTGATGAGGCTGGTTTGTTATGCTCCCATTGCATAAGGGTGTTGCACATGCTATCCATATCAAAAATACCCGGGCAGTATATACTGGATCGCTGGACCAAACACATCAAGAGGGACGTCTGGACAAAGTACCTTGAACAGCAGCCTAATTTAAGACTTGAAGATTTCACACCTTGGCGCCATGATATGAGCAGAGCAGCCATGATATGAGCAGAGCAGAAGATTCTACAATCTTCTACTCAAAAGTGAAGGAAATGAGCAGGCTCGAAAGCTTCTGGAGAATAGAATGATAAGAGATGAAGTAGCAGTACAACCGTTCTTAGCCACTAAAGCGCCTCAGATAGCAAAAAGTGATGGACCAGAGCCATCCGGGCCATCGGGTTCGGGTACAGATGATGAAATGCACTTTGGCAATTCGGAGAGAGTAATGGGCAAAGAAAGGCCTGATGGAAAAAGAATCAAGTTTGGGATTGAAAATAAGAAAAAGAAACTGAAGAAACAATCTCAGACTGAGTTTGGATCATACACACCAAAACCGACATTATTTTAAATTGATTAGGAATGTAAGTCTAAACATTAGTGTTATTAGCAACAGGATATGGGTTTTATATTAGATGCATTTGTAAGGTTCTGGTTTTATCAACATTGGTATTATTGGTCAAAACATTGAAAGTTTATAATTGAAGCTTGTGTTTCCTATATCAAAATGCAAAGCTTGTTAAAAGCATTGTTTTTTACTGTGTTTATGTTTGAGTATATAAAGTATACCTTTGGAATTAAAATGCCTCTGTTCTGCAAAATCAAATGCCTGAATTGTATGTTTAGGTTTGTGTATATAATGCAGACCTTTGGAATTAAAATGCCTATAATATGGGATCACATTATGGAGACCTTTGGAATCATATTTTTAGATGTGATGCTCATGTTTGTGCCTATCAAATGGAACCTGTGTCCTAAAAGTCCAATGTTCTGGTGTTTTTGAGACATTGACCTTTAATATATGTTTGTGTGCTGAAACTGGCTAGGGTAGCATTTTTATGTGGTGATGCTCTTGTTTATGTTTAGGTTTGAGTATATAATGGATACCTTTGGAATTAAAATGCCTTTGTTCTGCAAAATTAAATGCATAACAATGCATGTAAGGTTTGAATATATAATGTGGACCTTTGTATTTAAAATACGTTTGTTTTGACGTGAACTTAATAGGAACTTAAGTTATTCCCTTTTAGTATGAAATAAATAAATTTGACTTGATAGCATCATGCTTTTGTATTAAAACTTTGAGGTTTAGGGTTAAAAATTGTAATTTGTAACATAAACTCTAAAATTACTACTTTGTAAATATTGCCAACTTTTAATACTCTATAAAATATATAAACTCCAAACATTGATATTATACCACTAAACATAAATGTTTTAGCACAAAAGATGTTTCACCTACACAGATAGTCTAAAATGTTAAACATAACAGATTGACAAGTTCACATCTACAATTCCTCGTCACTTGAGGCGTCAATGCGCAAGTCAAAAAAAGTTGAAACTAGTCTCGGCCTTCTTCCGCGCATGATTGTAGACGTCGTCCAGCATCTTATGGAAATTTGGATCACACCAAAATTCCTGGCTTCCCCACACCTCCTCCTCACTATCTGGACCAGCATTCACTTCTCTTTTTTCAGGTTGAACTCGATTAAAGCATTCCATAAGCCTTGAAGTAGCAACAGCGAGATCTCTTTTGAAGAACTCCAGACCTTCTTCAGCAGTCTAAAAACAACATCAAAAGACCATGGTGTAAGTAAAAAATGATAGGAAAATTATAATAACGAACAATAGCAAAGAAAACTCACCTTCAGACCAAGGCTTTTAATTTCATCGTCAGTTTTAATATCACCACCGAGTGGGATGGTAAAACCACCAACATTAAGATTCTCCTTGACCTCTTGTTTGCTAAAATCATCCTCAACAGAAGCATGCTTCAACAGCTTCCCACGTCGGGTCAGAGGATACAAATCACTTGTAAGAGGCGCGTGTTCATACTTCCGGGCTTTGATCTCATGGCACCTCTGATTCACCTTCTCTTGCGGCCAATGCTGCAACAGTGGAAGAGCTACTGGATTTGATTTCCCCAGAACTAGAGCACGCTGCAAGAAATGGACAACGAGAACAAACACACACCCACTGATTGCTGTGTACTTGGTTGTGTAATACCTTTGCACTCCCTTGGACAGCTTCGAATAGACAAACTTGCACCAATCCAAATTTTTTATCTCTGATACATTCTCCACAGCCTTCAAAACTTGCATATCAACATCCTTGGATGACACTGGAGATAAGAAACAGGTCACAGCATACAGCACAAAGTATCTGGTGAAGTCTTCACCACCTTCGAGACAATTCTCCATCGCTTCCCAAAGCATGCTCAAAGAGATTCCCTTATCACCTTCAATATGGAATTTGGTCTTCCACGCTTGCCTTCTCTCGGCTATCGCCTTATCATTCTTAGCAACTCCAGAGCTCAACAAAACCTCCAAAGGTACACATTCACCACCAGTGGGCAGCCCCAAAACATCATGGACATCATCAACAGTAATTACATACTGGGCATTACCAACACGCTGGGTGCAATATCCACCATCAAAATTCTCCAGGAGGAAGGGAAAAATACCTAACGGAAACTTCTTAAGCTGCAGCTTCAGAAGTGACCCAAACCCAATAGCTTCAATGTCATTCTTCTGAGCATCAGTCAAATTACTAATCAACTCAACAAGGACTCCAGGTTGATGAGCCACATTGAGCTGTTTCTGACACCTACAAAATCAAGTAGCAGTTCACTTTAAAATGTGAACCTATAGCATTAAAAAACACATCTTATGCTGTAAAACCTTAACCTTTGCATCATGACAGACAGCATAAAAATAAGTTAAAAGTATAGGTTTCTAAACCCTAAACCCTAAATCCTAAACCCTAAAGTATAAGTTTCTAAACCCTAAACCCCAAATGAACCCTAAACCCTACACACAGGGTACTAATTCATTACAAACCTTCAGATATTAAACAATAACCTTTTGATATAAAATATATAGGTTTCTAACATGTAAAAACAGTATTTTTTTATTCAAAACCTTTTGATATTAAACCTTAACCTTTTGATATAAAAAATATACCTTTTGTTCCATGCAAAAATTTTTTAAAAAAGTTAAAACAGATAGAACACTTACTCTGTGCCATCTTTGTTGACATATTTCACAACCTGTGAAACAGCCCTCTTTCTTTTTTTCTCGGCAGGCTCAACAATGTCAGCTCCCGCCAGAGCCTTCCCTTGAGCCTTCCCTTTCCTTTTTCTGTTTTCAGCATCACGAACAGGCGAAGGGGGTGAATTCTGAGTTTGAGGGGGTGAATTCTGAGTTTGAGGGGGTGATTGGGGGGGGGGTGAATTTTGAATTTGAGGGGGTGAAAGAGGGGGTGATTGGGGGGGGGGGGGGGGATGAATTCTGAATTTGAGGGGGTGAGTGAGGGGGTGAATTCTGAGTAGGGGGTGATTTCAGAGCAAGGGGTGATTGAGGGGGTGTTTGAAAATCATCATCTTCATTCTGATTAATAGGATGTTCAGAAGTATGAGCTTTGTTCTTCTTGGCAACAAACTTTGGGCCGTTCTTCTTCTTCTGATGAACAGGGCAAGGCCCCTTGTGGTCAGAAGGAGGATATGTAGGGCATTTCTTCTTCTGATTTCGCTTCCGCTTCCGGTTATCTATATGAAATTGTCATTAAAATCAAAACACATAAGAAACTGAGAACAACGAGTTCACAAAAAAAAAGTGAAAAACAATTAAAAAACAACCTTAAACATCTGGATTTTTCTTCTCTGGAACATCTTTATTCGCATTGGCAGCAGCTAGTTTTTTCTTCTCGGCGGCAATTTTCTTCGCCTCCTTCTCGGCAGCAAGTTTCTTCACCTTCTCCTCTGCAGCAAGTTTCTTCGCCTCCTTCTCGGCAGCAAGTTTCTTCGCCTTCTCCTCAGCAGCATCTTTAATCGCCTTCAGCTCGGCGTCCTTCTTCGCCTTCTCCTCAGCACCGTCTTTAATCGCCTTCAGCTCAGCGTCCTTCTTCGCCTTCTCCTCAGCAGCAAGTTTCTTCGCCTCCTTCTCGGCAGCAAGTTTCTTCGCCTTCTCAGCAGCAGCTTTCTTCGCCTCCTTATCGGCAGCAAGTTTCTTCGCCTTCTCAGCAGCAGCTTTCTTCGCCGCCTTCTCGGCAGCAAGTTTCTTCGCCTTCTCAGCAGCAGCTTTCTTCGCCTCCTTCTCAGCAGCAGCTTTCTTCGCATTCTTCTCAACAGCGATTTTCTTCTCCTTATCAGCAGCTTCTTTCTTGAACTTCTTCTGGGTAGCAACTTTCTTCGCCTTCTCCTCAGCGTCTTTCTTGGCCTTCTCCTCAGCGTCTTTCTTCTCCTTCTCAGCTGCTAGTCTTTTCTTTTCAGCGCTACCATTATTATCATTCCCAGCAACTTTCAGATAACAAAAAGATTGTTAGAATTCTAAACATCTATTAAGAAACCAAAACAAAAAATAAAATAAAAACAACACCTGCAGTTCCAATTTGCTGGTCAGACTCAAGATTCTCCTCTAGAGATGTGGTCGCTATACCATCAGGTTCAGGGTCATTAGATAATAAACCTTCGGCCGACATAGCGTTTATAATATCAGAACAAATAAAATTAGCAAATCCTTGACTATCCAAATTTAGAATATCAACTGGGTCTTGTGTACCAATAGCATTATCGCCACCAGTGCGGCAGTGCCTTCAAAAATGACATGAACAGGGACAGCTCATGTTGATCCTGTTTACATGCCAAAATAAAACCCAAACCATAGTAAGTATAATTTTGATGTTTACATATACAAATTAATTCAGAACCTTCAATAATAAAATAATAACCATATCATGTTAAACATTGATGTTTACATATATAACCAAAATCAAAACCTTGGACAACAGCATGTTAAAAACAAAGATGTTTACAGATGCAAAACTAAATCATAACATTCAACACTAAAAATCCAACCAAAGCATGAAAAACATGGATGTTTACACAAAAAAATAAAATTAAACCTTTGACAGTAAAATAACAATCATAGCATGTAAAACAGAGATGATTACACATTAAAACCAAAACCTATAACCTTCTAAAAGGTAAGGTATACTTCTGACAACTTAACCTTCATTACTTAAATACAAACCTTTACAAGTAAAAAATCAATGATTATAAAAAGAGAAAAAAGAGAAAAAAGGCGGGAGAGCAAGACAATAAATTCAAAACAACAATTATACAGGTTCGCAAATATAACATGCATCATTCAATACTAAAATCAGACCTTCTGGAAAATAAATCCAAACGAGACAAAACGCATGCAAAACAATGAAAAATCACAGAACACACAGAGAAACACAAAATAACAGCACAAACATTGCCCAATCAAAACTCAACACAAAACAAGAGTTCAAATACACATATATAAGCATGTAAACACGAAACCGCAGGAAAACACAACCGCCGGAGCACAGAAGCACAAATCCGCCGATCAAAGAACATTATCAATCAAAAAATCGAAACAATGGCACGAGTTTATCGGTTTTACCTTCAGTAGAGCCTGGAACGTTTTGATTTGCTCTTGTCAACACCGTTGTACTCCGATCTAAAGCACAGAACAGAAAAAAATCAAAAACAAACACAAATCCGCATCAAATCGTATATAAAGATGAAAACAAACAAATCGAGAAACTTACTTGCTATTGCGCACGGTAGAACACGGTGGATCGATGCCTGAATCGGAAAACCGACGGTTAATTAGGTTTTTGAATTTGGGGGAGGAATTGGTTGCGACGGTTCGGGGGGTTCTGCAAAAATTGAAATGGGAATTATGAAAGGAAAGTTGATATTTATATGAATTATAGTTTAGCATAATTGTGAAAAGGCCCTCGCGTTTTAGATGATTTTGCAAAAAGGCCCCCGCCCAGTTTTACTTTTTTTTTTTTTCAGTTCCGTCTATAATCTGGACGGTCTCTTTCGAGACTTTCTAATATATATATTTCATTTGAGTTAAATAAAATAAGCAATTGTTATTTAGTTTGAATTACATAATATAATTAACCCACTTTTTTATTACAAAATTTTATTTTGATAATAAAATATTAACAACACTTTTAGTAAAATATAAAAAACTTTGTGGGACCTATGAATAATAAATAATTATAACTTACCATTGTAGGATATTGTAACTTGCTACCTCATTTGCTTAAAATGTGACATGACAACTTAAACTACACGTTCATCTAGTTTGCCATTGCAAATGCTCTAAGAGCATCTCCAATTGTTGGTTTTTTGAACTTGCTTGTAATTTTTCTAAATAGTTAATCTAGTTGCTTACCATTGTTTTTTGCCACATCATCAGCCTTCTCAAGGAAGGGTTGCCTTCACAAGCAACTAGCTTGTGTGGGTCCTACATCACTAATTCAATAGAATTAGGTAGATATTGTGCATATGTGGGACCATAATAGCCAATATTCAAGCTAACTTACCACTAATTGAAACACTAGCTTGACAAACCACTTGCTTGAAAATGACATGGCAAGTCAAGCTACACCATCATCTTGCTTATCACTGAAGATGCTCTAATGGTTGCATTTTTGGACTTGCTAGGCAATTTTTATAAAATATTTAGCACTAGCTTATCATTGTTTCATCCTTTACAAGCACTAACTTCACAAGCAACTAGACTTTGGCAAGCAACTAGCTTGAGTAGGCCCCACATCAATAATTCAATGTATTTAGATGTGTATTAGAAATGAATGGAATCATACAAGCTAATTTATGATATTAATAACCATTGGAGATACTTGTAATTTGCTAACTAATTAGGTTGAATTAATGTAAACTTAGCGCTGAAGATGCTCTAAACCCTATAGTTCATTCCTACCGCATCACAGTCAGTGAAGTCATAAACCCTCCCGCCACCGTGACGAGAATCTGAAAATGTCCCCCACCTCCGCCACCGTCCAAGGCGGTGGAAACAGGATTCAAAACTTGGACGACTTCGTGAAAGTTCACGGACTGCTTATCGCTGCCTCTGGAATCCCCCACTCACTCCACCGTACACTCTTCGAGAAGCTCTCCAATGAGACCTTCGACGCCGGCGAGTTCTTCCAAATTGAGCCCGTCGAAGAAGTCTCCGGCCGCCAGAGACGGCTGGTTCTCACGTCTGAGTCGATGGGCAAGGAGTCCAATCTGTTCCTCGTCGACCACGCCTGGACTTTTCGCCTCTCCGATGCGTACAAGCAGCTGCAGGAGGTTCCGGGGCTGGCGGAAAGAATGGCCTCATTAATGTGTGTGGATGGTTGTGAAGTTGAGGATGAAAATGAAGTGAAAATGAGCGCTGAGGAGATTGTAGAGAACAAATTACGTGAAATTAGAGATGGTCGTGCTGATTCCTTGAGATGGTTGGAGCTCGATGAACTCGATATTGACGATTCCTTGCTCCTATCTCTTGATTTGCCTAGTAGATTTCCTGTAAGTTGCATTCTAGTTTTCTACTTCAGCCTCATTGTGATTGTGTGTCTGTACCGTTGATTCTTGAATTGTAAGATTAATTCAGCCACATGGTAGTGATAAAGATTATCTTTTTTGTACTTTTCTGTGCTAGAATTTGCTTGCACTAAGCCTGTGTGGGAACAGACTCAAGGATGTGGAAATAGTTTCAAAAGAAATAGCACAACTGAAACACCTTAAAGCTGTATGGCTTAAGGACAATCCAGTTATAGATAGTGGGTAATGTTTATTTAACTATTGAGTCTGTATTGAAAATTCAAATCCTGCTTTCATGCTCGTGTCTGGTTCTGATGGTGCTATGTATTTCCTTGCAGAGGCAATCATTTGAGGGATGCTATTCTTCATGGTTGTCCAGAGCTGGAAATATATAATTCGCAGTTCACAGCTAACTATGGAAAATGGGCACTTGGATTTTGTGGAGGACTATTTGAGAAGGATAATCCTGGCCATGATCTCCAAAGTGATAACCCATTGCTTAGCATTACTTCTCTTGATGTTTCAAATAGAAACATTCACAGTCTATTGAGAAAGGTCAGAGTATCCATTTCCTTGCTTTATTTTGCTGGTTCTGTCATTCGTTTACTATTGTCCACATATATCAAGATTACGTTATTGTTAAAACTTCTTAGTTTGTCCATTTCCTGTTTGTTCAGGCATTCTCACCTGCAGAATTGCCGTGCCTTTCTTACTTGAATCTCCGTGAGAACCCATTGGATGAGACTTCAGTTACTGAAGTGCTGGAAACGCTTAGAGCATTTAGCAACTTGCAAGCCTTAGAGGTATATAAAATTGTAACTAGCTTTGTTTCTATTGGGATGTATATAAAATCAATCATCTGTTCTGATTCTGGTAAGTGATGAAACAGGTTGATATTCCAGGCCCCCTTGGAGATGATGCTGTTGAAATTGTTGAGTCCCTTCCTAAAGTTGCTCTATTGAATGGCGTTGATACATCTAGGATCCTTGAGTCTGAGAAGTCTGTGGTTGACTCAATGTTACAACCACGGCTTCCTGAATGGACTGAAAGTGAACCTCTTGCTCAACGTATTATAAATGCAATGTGGCTCTTCCTAATGAACTATAGACTTGCAGATGAAGAAAAGCTTGATGAGACCTCCATCTGGTATTATTTAAATTTTTTTCGCCAAAAATAATGATTTTTATACAGCTTTTCTTGTTGTTGTTTGGGGAAATTTTTGAAGCAAGGAAAACATTGATCTAATATTTGGAGACAACAATTTGAAACATCTGTTTTATTGGTTGCTTCTGGTTATTCGGGAAGTGCTTCAAATATGCTAGAGAGACGTGAAATATAGAGCTGTGATAGTGCAATATTAAGAATGTGAATAATAAGTTTCAGGTTCAGGTTGCATGAACAGACTTTGAACTATAGGGAAAAAGATGCTATTCCTCCCCTTAGCTCTTTGGCTTCTTTTGCTCACTGGCATAAATGCAGACTTGGTGTAAATAATTCTCTTCATTTTTATTTTCTGAAATTCTCTAATTGCGATGACAGGTTAATTAATTTTACACGTGTATTGCTGTGTTTTGTGTGTCTGTAATAGTAAGATGACTGATGTTTGACTTTTCTGGTTTACTTGTAGGTATGTGATGGATGAACTGGGTTCAGCTTTGCAGCACAGTGATGTTCCTAATTTCAGAGTTGCTCCTTTTCTCTACATGCCAGATGGTACCTTAGCATCAGCTGTGAGGTTGTCTCCCGTAACCCCCTGTTTTCGAAAGAAAAATAAAACCTAAACATGATCTTATAATTGGGACTTATCTGTTATATATATTTTCTTGCAAATTCTAACTCTCGACTTATTTTCAGTTATTCTATTCTATGGCCTACAAGTAACATTGAGAGAGGTGATGTGTGCACCCGTGATTATCTTTTTGGTATAGGCGAGGATAAACAAAGATCTGCTAGACTTACTGCATGGTTCCATACTCCTCAAAATTATTTTATGAGGGCAAGTCTGCATTCTGTCATTGACTTTTACTCCTGATCTCGATGATCTGTAGACTTCTCCTCAATCATTTATTTGTTCTCAGGAATACGAAAAACACAGGCTGAAATTGCAGCAAAAGAAACTTCCTTTGCCACCTGTGGGGTCATCTGTCAGTGATAGATTGTTCCGGAGTGACGGAACTGCATTACGGGTTTATTCAGATATACCACAAGTAGAGGAATTTTTGACACGTCCTGAATTCGTACTCAGTGAGTTTTGATCTTTTCTATGATTAATTTCATATTCAAGCATATGAAATTAGTTGAACGGGAGCTCATCCACTATTGTGCAATATTCTATTATGTCAATAACTTACCTCAATTTATATAGCCAGTGAAAATTTCAGCGAGCTGTTTCTTTTTCTCAGAATTACCACACTTCTTATTTTTACCTTTGTGTGCAGCATCTGAGCCCAAGGATGCAGATATTATCTGGACAAGCATTCAGGTGGATGAGGAGATGAAGAAGGCTGTTGGGCTGGATGATAAGCAGTTTGTTAATCAATTTCCCTTTGAAGCTTGCCTGGTCATGAAACATTATCTTGCAGATACTGTTAAGAAAGTAAGGATAATCTAATGCTAATCTTTAATCATCATTTGTTGCCTCTAGCTATAATTAGCTTAATTTGCCTTCCAGGCTTTTGGATATCCTGAATGGCTTCAGCCAACTTATAATCTTGAGACGGAGCTTACTTATTTCCTCGGAGAATATGCTGTGCGTGAAAGGGACAGAATGAACAATTTTTGGATATTAAAGCCTTGGAACATGGCAAGGACAATTGATACTACTGTTACTGGGAATTTATCTGCCATTATACGTCTTATGGAGACAGGTCCAAAAATATGCCAAAAGTATATTGAGCATCCTGCACTGTTCAAAGGGAAGAAATTTGATCTTCGTTACATAGTGTTGGCTCGCAGTATTGTACCACTGGATATTTGTCTCACCGATATGTTCTGGGTATGTTAATAATGGCTTTTAAAATTTTTCTGTATTAAAAATTGACTGTCTTTTCATGCTTGATTTATTTTAACTTGTGCTTCACCTTTTCGTTTCAGGTAAGGTTGGCAAATAATAAATACTCTTTGGACCCGAACAGTTTCTTTGAATACGAAACTCATTTTACTGTAATGGTTAGTATTTTTAACTATCATGCTCTGATCAGTTTCTGAAGCATAGTTTTCACTACGGCCATCATTTAATTTTCCTTTGATGTAAGCTGTATATTCACATGTGATTTTATGAAATGCAGAATTACAGAGGAACACTTAACCATATGAATACGTCAGACTTCGTGAAGGAGTTTGAACTAGAGCATAATGGTAATGAAAGCGTTGATGTGTCAGATATGTATTGTAACTCTCGAACTAATTGCTGATTTGTTTATTTTGATGCACAGTAAATTGGATGGATATTTATGCCCGAGTTAAAAGGATGATTAGATCTGTTTTTGAATCAGCGGCAATCGTTCATCCAGAAATGCAAAGTCCAACCTCAAGAGCAATGTATGGGGTGGATGTTATGCTCGACTCTAATTTTCAACCAAAACTGTTAGAGGTACTGCAGCACATGTTTTACAACTTTGCATTAGCAAGTAGACCATTTTAGATACTGAACTCTTATATCTGAAGCCTGGTTGAAAAAAATTATGTTGTCTTGCAAAACACCAATCCCGAAACTTCTAAGAATTCTCCCATTCTGCTTAGGTTGCCTTACATCCATGGTTGTGAAATATTTGCATTTGAATGGGCAAGTCTTTGGCTTTTACATGTATATGGTTCCTGAGACATTTCCTAATCTATATTAATGCAGGTAACCTATTGTCCCGATTGCAATAGAGCTTGCAAGTATGATACTGTACCTTTGGGTGGGACTGGAGTTGTGAAAGGCAGTGACTTCTACAACTATGTGTTTGGCTGTCTGTTCCTGAACGAAACTGCTCATGTATCCCAATTGTAGTGGATTGCATCTCTTGCTGCAGAAGTTGGAAGAAAAGTTGCATGGATAGGCTAGATTACAATTTGTTATGTGTGAAATATTGGATGTCCGTCATTTGGGCGTGTTTAGGAATGTCATACATTTTATGTTACTTTCCTGCTTGTGTACCTCAACAAGACATCTTTTCCATTTAAGTCGGAACAGTGAAGAGAGCTTTTTAAAGTTAGGGTCATGCTAAATGTGCACTTTTATAATGATGATACTCGCATCTCTCTCTCTAGAAATTGTGTTGATTTCTCTCTACACTGAATCACACGCGCCACCTTTCATGTTTTTTCCCATCATTTATTACAATTTATAGACGTTAGAGCTTGACATATTTTGATAACGAGCAAATAACAGCTCCATTACGGGGAAAAAAAAGCCGTCGCAACCCGGAGGTGACATTGCTGGAAAGTCTTTTGCTCAGGCCTTAACTTCAAAACCAAATCCCCTATTCACATCCCTACCATCAATCCAGAAATCAAACTAATATCTACGCTCAATAGCAAGGCTGCTTGTATGTACTCTACTGACGAGGTCCAAATTCTGGCTAATCATTACCTGAACGCACTCATTGGCAAATTCACAAGAGCAAAGCCATTCATGGCAGTGATACAGTCATCAGCCTTCAAAAAATTGGAATTCAAATCCAGTTATCAACTGGGTTCACTGGACTACAAGCACATCTTGATCAGATTCCAGGATAAGGATGATTTCCAACGCTGCTGGCTGAAACCCCTCTGGACAATCTCGGGAGCTCCCATGAAAGTCCTCAAATGGACGCTGAATTCTCGCCGGAACGTGAGTCTCTGGTGGTCCCAGTGTGTGTTACGGTAAGAGATGTCTCACTTTATTACTGGAACTATAAATTGATAGAAGATATTGGTAGTCAGTTGGGTAAATTCATCAAACTAGATGAAGCTTCTAATCTTGTCACTAGACCCTCTTATGTGAATGTGTGTATAGAGGTTGATTTAATAGGTGATTTGATACCCTCTATACAAGTTGGACATCTCAGCAACTACAGAAACGGCCAAGTGGAGTATGAGAATCTCCCTAGATACTGCAAGCATTGTAGGAAAATTGGACATGAAGATGCTAATTGTATGATGCTTTATTTTGAGTTGAGGAAATACTGGAGAAAAAGAGAGTATTCCCAACCAGCATCCTCAAAGCAAACTCAAGTAGTGTCATTTGTTCCTGAGGAACAGATCCATCGGCAAAGTTCAATCATAAATGGAACTATGTCCAACTTAAAAGCTAGCTCACCTGGTCGGAGCTCGGGAAATAGATACAAGAGAAAAGGCAGTGCACAAAAGAAGGAAATGATACACCATGATGTGTGGATACAAGATTCCTTCTTAATCCAAAAGCCATATCCTTTATCTTTCTACTCTTAAGATGATATTGATATGTCAAACAGGAAAAAACTCAACAAAATTCACATTTCACACAAGCACATTCTTGATAAAGATTTTGTTGTTGACAGTTCCACAAGTTTAGCAATAGTTATCATCAGTGGAACTGTCAAACACTTTTTCTATTTTACAGGAAGATGATACTAGCTCACAAGAATCCTATGGTGATGCACACGGTGAAGTCTGGCATCAGGATAGACATGAGGAGCAAGATTCCACAGCTAAAGGTGACATGCCACAAGCAGCACCAAAGGATCTACCACCAAGCAGTGAGGGTCTATCCACATAGGACTCATACAAAGGTAAAAATGGCAGCCTGTCTGAAAGTGCAAGTAGTCTCAGGCCTAAAAAAAATTTAATTACATCTTTAAATGATTAGTCACAAACTTATATGCAATATGTTAGTTTGGAATATTAGAGGTTATGTCACTTCAAATGATAGATTAAACATTACTATTTGTTGACCATGTTCCTTTTCTATGCCTAATTGAACCAATGCATGATAGAGCCGAGATTAGAAACTTACAGTTCAAAACTTGGATCTCAGCATAGTTTTGCTTCACAGACTGCCAAGATATGGTTGCTATAAAGGGACTTGCAATAGATATTCTATCTGAATATGACCTGTTTATTTAGGTCAAAATTCTAGAGAAAAAGTATCTTATAGAGTGGAATTATGTGTTTGTGTATGCTAAAACCACTAGAACTCCTAGAAGGGATTTTGTGGTAGGATCTCACTGGATTACCACATACACAATCTATTTTTGCGGGGGATTTCAACACTATATTCACTACTGGAGTATAAGGGTAGGAATCATCCACCATTTAGCAGTATGAGAGAATTTAGAGCCATGATAGACACACTTAGGCAGCAGAAAATTACCACAGTTGGTAACCTTTTTACTTGGTCCAACAACAGGTTTAAAGAAGATAGGTTGTTGCATAGATTGGATAGAGGACTTTGTAACCATGAATAACATTCCCATTTTCCCCTACTCCTCAATACAAGTTCTGATGGATGTCTGGAACCCGCACTTGATCACGAACCCGGCTCACGAACTGATCTGCAAAACAAAGCCTCGGGTGTCCCAAGAGTAGACACTCCGACGCTCAAGTTAGTATGTGCCAAACATTTGGTATTTATATGGCTACAATCCGTAGATCACCAAGATATGTAATTATGGTATGAATACAACTCTTATGGAGATAACAATTGTATTACCATGTATAGAAGAAGTGTATTTCGGTCATGGCTGTATTTACCATGTTTATGAGAAGTGTATTCCTTGTAGAAAATTCATAATATACGCATTCCTTATAAGGATTAGGATTGATGGACCCGTGGATCCATTTTCCACGTATCTCGAGCCCATGACTATTCTCGGGCCCTGGTCCGAGACTGAATGAGTTCCGGAATGCGAACCATGGACTTATCAAGTTCTCAATAGGAAAACTTCTGACCATAACCCACTTCTCACATCTATTTAAGATGCAGATGAGCAATTACCAAAACCCTTTAGATTCCAAAAGATGTGGCTACACAAACCAGAGCTAAAAGGACTATTCAAGATAATTGGGAGCTGCCATGTCATTTTAGAAGAATGTATAGGCTTTCTTTTAAGTTAAAAAAGGGTTAAAGGTGTGCTCAGACAATGGAGCAAGACTACTTTTGGGATTGTTCAATAGAACCTGATAGATGCAGAAAGTGGAGTTAATACTTTTGAGGAAAAATATCAAAACACTGGTGAAGAGGAAGATCTAATCAACCTTAACAGAGAAAGGGTCATTCTGATTAGATCTCAAAAAGATACCACTACATTTTGGAGGCAGAACCCAGTGTTAAATGGTTAAAGAAATGTGATTCTAACCCCCATTTCTACCACAATTCTGTGAAGGAAACGAGAAATAGAGCCAGGATCAGAAAAATCTAAATTGGAATACGAGAGTGGATTACAGGCCCTCAATTGATTAAGGATGAAGAGGTAAGTTTCTTTGAAGAACTCCTCGATGACTCACAGCCTAACAGATGTGGCAAGTACCTAGACCAATTCAAATCTCAAATACTTAGACTCATAACAGATGAAGAAAATGAAGCACTACTATATTGAAATGGATGAACTCAGAAAAGCTGTGTGAGCTTAACAAGGAAGGGGCTCCAGGTTCAGATTGATTCTCTGGTCATAATTACACACTGTTGGGACATAATCAAACATGATTTGCTAGACTCAAGTAAAGAATTTATGAGAGGCCAAAATCTCCCTAAAGCTATAGCCAGTACATGGCTAGCTCCCATCCCAAAAAATCCAAATCCCTCAACATTTGTTGAGTACAGACCAATTAGCCTATCCAATTTCACTAATAAGATCTACTCCAAAATTCTCATGGAGAGTATGAAACCACTAATGCCTAAAATCATATCTGAAGACTAGAATGATTTCATGGCAGGAAAGGACAATTCTGATAACATACTACAGATGATGTAGATGGTGAGATTACTGAACAGAAACCCTAGGTATAAGAACTTAGCGGTGAAATTGGGCATGCAAAAATCTTTTGACAGGGTATCATGGTCATTCCTCAACACGGTAAAGCAATTTGGATTCCATGACTCTTTAGTCAAATTAATTTTACAAAATATACAGGCTGCCTGGTTCTCAGTCTTGATCAATGGAGTTGCTTCTGAATTTTTCAGTTCTAACAGAGAAATAAAGCTAGGTGATTCAATCTCACATTTTCTTATAACATAGTTACTAAAGCCTTCTCTAGAGGCATTAAGAAACAATTTAGTATTTAATACTTAGACAGTTTTATAATGCCTAGATCAGTGCGACGTCTATCTCACCTAATGTTTGCAGATGACACCGCTATACTCCTCATTGCTAGCAAAAGAATTTTGAGAAGGTTGAAAACTTATCTCGAGGCCTATGAATCCGTATCAGGGCAAAACATAAAATTTAGTTAGTCAGATTTCTTTGTGCACCTTAATTCCAATATCCACCACATCAGAACTATCAACATCATACTAGGAATGAGAAATGACAAGGTGTCTTTTACATACTTGAGAGTTCCTATTTTTGCTGGTAGAAATAAGGTCATTTACTACTAACCAGTGATGGAGAGAATGGACAGAGCATTGCTAGATGGAAAAATCAATAGTTTACAGCTGCTGGGAAAATGGTTCTAGTCAACTATGTTCTTATGGTTATCCCTACCCATATCTTTTCAGTGCTAAGCCCTCATAAAGCTGTTGTCAAGAAAATGAAAATGACCGCCTCTAAACTCTTCTGGGGACAAAAGAATAGCTGGAGGAGATGGAGTAAACTGACACGACCTAGATTAGAAAATGGCATAGGATTCACGAACATTATGTAGTTATAAAAGCCTTTTCCTGCAACCTTTCCTGGAAGTTGCAGAAAAACAACATTTTATGGACTAGGTTTTTATGGTCATTACCTGAATCCTACAAAAATTCCCATACCCAGGCATGGGCGGATCCATAAATTTATTATAATGTGGTCACTTTATTTGATACTAAATTAAATAAATTTTATGTAATTTACTATTTTATCATTAAAATGGTTATACTTTATTTTCAACTTTATAATATGTGTTACTGATTAATTAATGTCGTATGTATATAGAAATGATAAATTTTGTTATAAATGTACTTATGTGAAGATTATAACATAAAATTAATGAATTATAATCTAAAAAAATTAAAGAATCTATAGAAAGAAAATAAGAACGATCATGAATAATGGCTCAAATAACCTCCTACGTAGTTTGAATAATAGAATGATTGACTAAAATTACAAATGAAAAATATGATATGAACAAAAAATGGTACATTGAAAAACAATAAAATCAATAAAACCTAATTAGAAAAAATTAAACTAGACTATGTCAGAAAACATATGGAATGAATTTGGAAAACAATTGGGAAAATTTGTATTATAAAGTGCAGTATAAGTTTCAAAATTTAGAAGTGGGGTGCAACTATTGTATAATCTCTAAAAAGCGCAGTACTTATTAATTAAAAACTGTTAATATTTTATTGGTACTAAACTGACACTAATACCCCTCATTCACTTTAATTAAGGTGATTAACAAGATAATTAAGCACATGATTTCAGAATAGTCCCGCCATTGCATGAGTTGCTGAACCTGGTTCTGCTGCAGATTAACTATAGTCTGATCATAAGGAGCTTGTTGCTGCTGCTTTTGATTTTGAGAACAAGGATCTATGAAACTGTGCTGATCAACTGATGGAGCTGGAACTCTCATCGCTTCTCTAGGTTCAAAATCAAGCAAATCAAGAAACAACTCATCATCATCCTCATCATCGCTCTCGAGAAGCTTTTCTGCAGATTATTCATCAGTTTCGCGCGCTTTCACCATATAGAAATGACCCTCTTCCATTAATTCATAAGCCTTCACACCGGTGACGAGCAAGGAGCTCTTCTTCTGGGTCTCCATCTCTGAGATTTCCATCCAGGATTATCACCGGAGCTGGAGAAGCGCCGAAAGACGGTGCCTTTATCATTAATAATTGCCGCCTTGAAACGGTGAGATGATCGGGTGGCGGTGGAGAAGAGAGGTAGCGGCGAATGGCTGGGTTCTGGTGGCGGAGAAACGGGGATTTGGGTTCAAACACAGAAAGGTTGTTGTTGTTGCCATGGAGAGACTTTTCTTAAATCATGTGCTTAATTATCTTATTAATCACCTTAATTAAAGTGAATGAAGGGTATTAGAGTCAATTTAGTACCAATACAATATTAATAATTTTTAATTAATAAGGACTGCCCTTTTTAGAAATTTTACAATAGTTGCACCCCACTTCTAAATTTTGAAACTTATACTGCCCTTTATAATACAAATTTTCCCAATTTTTTTTAAAAATATTTAATACTCATCTTCAGAGATAAAATGTTAAATCAAGGAGTCGAACCCATAAAATGTTACCACCTCCACTACATTGTTCATGTGTTATCAATGACTTCTAAGTATATATATTTATCCTAGGTAGAGGTCAGTGGGGTCACGTAACCCCAGGTCCCCCACCCTAAATCCGCCCCTGTAGGAAGAATTCCACAGTAGGAAGAATTACTATATTAAATTGCTGGAACCACACTTGGCTACCACTATCATCTCTTTATTGCAGACAACTGAACTAGAGCATACATATGAGGGCATACTCATACGGAAATCAGGGTTGGATGGGAATTTCACAATTAAAACTGCATATCAAAGCCTCAGAGGTAGAGATCAATCTAAACCCATTTTTGCACAGGTTTGGAACATCTGACCTACTAAAATCTCTCAATTCTTATGGAGGATGAAAAATAAATTACTACCCTTTGATGATGTACTTGTCAAATTTGGTTTCATCTTACCTCTAAGTGCCGTTTTTGCTATCACAATGACTCACTTGAGCATTATTTTAACCAATATCCTGAAAACAATGGAGTCTGGAATGCAATACATACTAAAATTGTTTTACAGGGGCCTTCTACTCTTTGAATGGAAGAATGAATTTTTACTTATCATGTTGAGGGTTTTCTAAGGTACATACAAGGGTCATAAAAGTAGCCTCTATGGTTACCTTTTGGAGCGGACTAGAAGAAACAGACTTCTGTATGATGATAAAAATTCAATTACTACTTCCATTTGTGAGGATATTATAAGGCAAACAACTTTAGTTTTTACAACTCATCCAAAAATAGGAAATCAGGAGAGAAACTAATTCTTTATCTCATCCGGGATAGATGAGAAATTTTTTTATGTGGGGGATTTTTATGTGTGGGGATATGGGGCCAATTAAAAGAGAACACGTGGCAGGTGAATTTATGAGTTGATATATCTGTAACGGAGCCATCTACTTTTATTTTTGGTCCTTAGATTTTTCCTATTTCAATCCTTTTACCATTTTATTCCTTTTGTTCTCATTCTTTCCCTTACTGAATATCTTTTCTTCACTGTATATCTTTCCGTCCAAATATTCCTTCCCATCCATCGCCAGATTTCGGATTATAGTTACATCATTGAAATCGCATCCATGGAAACCTCTAAATCGGGCACACAGTTGCGAACAAGAGAGTGAACAAATTCGGGTCGGATATACAGGGACATTGAATTCCTGGGCCAGATTCTGGTACCGAGAACCTGTAAACGGGCTTCTCATGTTCCGCGGTTGTAGAGGTAGAACCCTAGCAGGGAGAGATCGGAGTTGGAGTTCAATACCCAGATTCTGGCGACGGTGAGGTTCAATTAGCCGGAGTGGGAGAAGCCAAACCCGTCGAAGGGAATGGTGGCGCGTGGATCGAATCGGAGTGCGGCGGATCTCACGGCGGGTGTGGTGGCAGCGAGGAGGAGGAAGACGTCGGACACGGCGGAGGAAGCCATTTTTGGTGGCGGTGATTTGGTATTTTGGGGGTTTTTGGAAGATGTTAATGGATGAGGAGAATTAGAAAAAGGAAAAGGAGAGTTAGCAAAAGGAAAAGAATTGAAAAGAACATAAAATGAAGGACCCAAAAATAAAGCAGACGGAGGTTTTGTCTCTGTTAGACTTCTGGGCCCACTAACCACGTGTCAATATTTGATAAGCCCCACATCCCCACACATAAAAATCCCCACATAAAAAATTTCCCGGGGATAGTGCCCTTCTTTAAACAGAAGAGACCTAAAATAGTCAAGATCATAAAATGGTTTCCTCCTTACTCGGGTTTTAAGGTTAATGTGGTGATGCTGCTTTCAAACAAGGAACCGGTGGCATAGGCATCATCAGGGGGTTTATACATGCAGATCCATTTTACTACTGCAGGTCTGAAAATAAAATTTCAAAATTTTGGGTGCATTAGCACAATTCAAGGGCGACATTTTGTGTTTTTCAGACCTGCATTAGTAAATGGACCTGCATGTATAATTTCTCAATCATAATTAGGGATAGGAAAGGGGATACTATTTAACTTAGAATGTTTTTCATGTCATGTTTATCCCCTCTTCACTCTGAATTACTAGCAACTAAGCAAGGATACTTAGATGCACCTGAAGTGAACCTCTCTAGATTTATCATAGAACTTGATCGTAAAATGCAGCTAGTGGTGTTCACAGTCCAAATGGAATCATTACTCTTTGTGCTATGAATTGCAGTCACTACTTCTTACTAATGAGCTTGTGTATGTCCTCAGAGAAGGCAATAAATCTGCTGATTTTCTAGCAAAGCACAACCTAACAAATAATCTGAGTGGTTTAATACAGCTAAATCACACACCAATTCTTCTTAAAGGGATCATTATGCTTGATAAAATTGGGATCTCTTCTATTAGAACTTATGATGATGCAGGATAATTTTTCCTCCAATAGATGTTGTTGGCTCTCTTTTTTGTACAAATGAGGAGGAGTTGTCCAGAACCACCAAGTGGGAGATAAAGGAAAAGATGTTCAGAACCACATTGGGAGCTGAACACAAATTATGTCTATGAAATGAAGGACATGAATTTTTTTGTGAATATGAGCAGGAAATGGATGAGTTTTAGCAATCAAGCCCATAGGTGATTAAGTTGTGTTTTAATCTTTGTTGGCTCGATCACTAATTAAGTTGCTCCCCGTTTTGGTGATTTAATGCTAAAACTATTCATTATCCATTTGACTAAAGCCCTGTCAAGTTCAGATTATTGAAAAATAATTGAAGTTAAATTAATCTCAGTTCAGTTAATTTAATCTAAGTTCAGTTAAATTAATCTCAGTTAAACTAAATAAATCTCAGTTCAATTAAATTAATCTCAGTTCAGTTAAATTAATCTCAGTTCAACTGGAATAAACTGAGATTAATTTGATTCAATAAAATAATTACTTTAACTTTATTTCAATTGGATACAAAACATAACGATTTAGGCATGTTTGCCGGAGTTAATAAGAACATTTCAGTCCAGTTCAGTTCAATTCAACTCATCCCAGTTTAATTCAATTCATTTCAGTTCAATTCAATCAAAATATAATTTGATAAAATTCAGGTAAATTTAGACATACTGATTTTATTTTTCAATACATTAATTTTTTTACTTCAGTTCAATTAAGTCCAACTCAATTCAGTTCAGTTTAACTCAGTTCAGTTCAGTTCAATAGAAATATAATTTGATAAAATTCAAGTAAATTTAGACATACTGATTCTATTTTTAATACATTAATTTCCACTTAAGTTCAATTCAGTCCAGTTCAATTCAATTCAGTTTGATTCGGTTTAGTTCAATTCGATTCAATTTAGTAAAAATATATTTTGATTCAGTTCAGGTGAATTTAGACATACTAATTCTATTTTTCAATTCATTAATTTTCACTTCAGTTCAGTTCAGTTTAGTTCAGCTCAGCTCAACTCAGCTTAGTAAGAAATAAGCTCAAGCAGACCCCCCCTTAGGCCCTATTTTGTGGACCTTATCAGTAGTTCAGTTCAATTCAATTCAGTTAAGTTCAATTTAGTGAAAATATATTTTGAACAAATTCAAGTAAAATTGTACATACTGATTCTATTATTAATACATTAATTTTCACTTTAGTAAAATTCAGTTCAACATGAAATAAGTTCGGGCAAACAGGCTCTTATTTTATACATAATATTCTCTTTTCAGTTAAATTAATCTCAGTTCAACCAGAAAAATCTCAGTTCAATTAAATTAATCTCAGCTAATTTAAATTAATCTCAATTAAACTAAACAAATCTCAATTAAATTAAATTATTCTCAATTAAATTAATTTCAACCCAATTTGACAGGGCCTAAGATTATAGAGAAGGGGCATCAATTTTGGCCCCTCTCTTATTCTTTTGCAAAGTTTTGAAACTTTATTGGCTTTGGCTTTGAAATGATTCTTTATGGCTCATATATGGCCTGGGGTGCCAAATAAATACCCCAACTAACGGTGGTTTAGTTTTGTTTTTGTTTTTTTTAAGAGACGTGCTAAATGTAGTCCAGTAGTAGTGCATATTTTCTACATAACCATCACATGACCATGCTTTCTAAAATTAGTAGACAACTTTTGGATAACAAGTGGATACTGAAAGTGATCAAACTAAGGAAATGAAAACTCATACTCAATGTTGATAGAAACTCATCCTGAAAATCATATTGGACTTGATGTTAAAAGAACATCACGAACAGCAATTATGTACAGTGGAACACGTCCTCAGTGTTCTCATCATTCTTTCTATCTACATTCCTGAATATAAAAAAATCAGCTCTAACATATACAATCGGTCTATGCACTTATAATTCCAGCTATCAACTTGACCCAATCGATTCCTTTGATTTGCTTTTCATTGTACCCAGTTTCCTTTGCAATTCCAAGTTTGACATCCTCTCAATCTCCAGCGCTCGTTCCAGCTTTTCAGCACAAAAAAAGAAAGGAGTGAAGTTAGTAAAAGAAAAAACTAAGCTAAAACACTTTATATACCAGGCGCACAAGGAAAAGTTCGTAGTATCTGATACCTTTGCAGCCCGTGTACTCCATTCCCCCAAAATACCTCTCAGTCTTTCATTCTCCTCAACATACTGCACACAAGAAATCATGTTCGGACTAATAATTGTTTCCATTCAAGTGGAAAAGTGAATTTCGATAAGGGACTTAGTGGGAAATTTATGTTTCATTTATCCCTTGAAAGAAATATAAACTGGCAGAGGTAATAATAATTATTGAAAGAAGATAAATCTCTACATAGAAGACCAAATAATAATAATAAAAAAGGACAAGAAACAATAGACGTGAGTTTCTTATAAAAGATCTCATAGTTCACCCACGTGATAAAACAGTCTAAAAATGCATGGGAAGGGGCATGTTTATAATCAAATACCTGATTATTTGTACTTCGAACACACTGGAGATCTGAATCTCTCTCCGCAATCACAGATCTAGCCAGACTCAGCTCAGACTGAAGTTGGTTTACCTGATCAACAAATTTTTTTAATTTTGCAAGTCAATCCATGGACCCTTTAGGCATATACAAACTTCAATAAGGTTTACAACCCCCAAAACTGAATTAGTAAAAAGAGAACAGGAGAGAATGAATAAAGGAAGGTACCTCAGCAGAAGCTGTACGAAGTTCCTGGTCCCGGGTAGCCAATAGATGTGCAAGATCAACCTATATAATGCAAAGTGACTAATATTAAATACAGAGTAACAGCACTCTCTTGAGACCAAACCCAGAGCTGCGTGGTCCTTCTTTATAAAAATTCAGCATAAGGCCACATGTAATTTGACTAGGCCTGACTGATAAAACTCAAAGTTATCCTAAAAGTGATTGAAAATTTGAAACACAAGGTTGGAACTTCTACATTATAATCTTAAATCAAAGTGGCACATGCAGACTTTGCATCACGAGAGTGTGTCAACAAGTAACCACCGTGCCTATGTAAGAGTGAAGAGTCTCTTGTCATTATTTATCTATGAGGGAATTAATCACTATTAAGATTTTTTTTCAATGCCTAGTCATATAGTACTTATCACCTGGCTGTGTGGGTGCAAAATGACTGGATTTGCTTAACATAGTGGTAAGCATAGCAAAGAGAAACATATCAAATTACATGATGCTGTATCCTAGTTACCAAACTCCAAAATGTTACCTGAGGTGTGGTCCCATCACTAGACCTTTCATATTTACCCAAGCATTCCTGCAATCTCAGAATCTACAAGAAGATGCAAGGGTATGAACTTATCATTAGTGAAACACAAACAATTTCATGCCAGGCAGGCATAAATACAAATACATCCAGCTTATGGAGGTAGTTAACCTTTGTATTCTAGTACGGGTCATAATGTAAAAATATGTTTAGAATCAGATCACTATATTCTCTTCTACATATCTCTCCCTGAATTTACCATATTTGATACATTAAAGAGTTACATACCTCCTCACTCAAAAAATGGATGTTTTCTCGCTGGTATTGCAACAATGCCATTTGCTGATCAGAGAGCCGTCCACCCTCATGATATCTGCCATAAGAATGAATTCTTTATCGGTAACATCGACAATAAAGTTATATAGATAAGATATTTATTTGCAATGCCATCGACAAGGGGTTCTCAAACATGCATCGTAAGTATTTCTCCTAAAATAAGGAAAGCAAGTTATAATGTTACAATAACACCCAGCAGAAAACCATCCGGCAATATCGAGTTTCCCTTACCAGCAGTTCAGGTAAATCAGTTGATTTTAAGCACCCTCATTTTATATGAACTAATGATTCACATAAGTTACACTTTATTAGCATGATTTCTTGAATCTTTTAGCACTAGTTGTAACACTAATATCACTACTCTTCACCACTATTTTGAGAAATTGGAATCACAAGAAAAATAGAGTACAAGTATCTATTGTCCTAGAGACAAGAAATATTCATTTACCACATATTCGCACATGACATAAGAAAAAAGATTCTGTGTTTCCACTGGTACAGCTACTTTGTTTATGTATAGTAAAGTGGTATATACTACACTGCATTTTCCGAAATTGCCAGGGCATTAGTATACAAGTTTCCAGATAATAGAGATTGAATTTGGAAATATTGACTTTGAAGAAATTGTTACGGAAACCAGAAAATGAGTGCTTTTACTAATCTCATGCTAGTAATTACGAGGACAGCAAATATTCAAAATATACATTCACTCGTGAAGAAGAGTACCGCTGATGATACATGACAAAAATAACTGAAGGAAAAATCACCCTTGTCATAGCTAATAGAGTAACCCACAGCACCATCTTGAAACAAGCATTTAACAGAAACAGCATTAATATTACCTCAGCCCTTCCACTGTGTTTGACGGTAAAAGTGGAGAATAAAGTGATTTCAAGACATCAGGCTCAGAATCCAGTGCATTGCTCTGGTGTACATACCCTGCAACACCAAAAGAACTTCTTCAACGATGCGTCTTTTCAATATACGAGAAATCCTGCATTTGAAATAAACTGCATACTATTTAACAAATGCTTAGTAAACGTACCGATATAGACACTTATAAAGAAACCAGCAAACACTGCCTCAGCTAACATGATAATCCTGCATTTGAAAGCCAAGTCAAAATATGGAAACAGGGTAGCCTGTGCATGATCCTCATGCAACGGCTTGGACAACATTGTTAAACTTACACAGCTATGTAGATTTTATATTAATTTCTCGTGGCATTATATTTATACTTAAAAAAATGTGATTCAAACAGATGATCACGTGGGATGGAAAAGTAAAGAACTTTGTGAAATTGAAATTACCTCAGTAACGTATGCTTAGACAGAATATCAATGTTTGGGTGCCAGACAATAATCAGCAGCATCGTAGCAGTTCCTGGAATAAAAATATTTTGATTATAGAGATGAGACTGTTGATATATCATCTCATACAGAGGCAGAGTTATGCTATGATTTATGGGTGCAGTTGATCCACTTAATTAAATTAATCATTAATCCATTTGTAAATAAGTAGTTTATAAATATTTTGAGTATAAGATATTGAAACAAATTGACCCCACTTAAACCTACTTCTAGCTCCACCACTATCTAGTACATCATTATTTTAGACTGAATAAATGTGAAAGCAACTACAATGAGTCAGTAAACTAGGAATCATATTTTAGAGGTAATGAAGAACTAGAAACCCAGAAATTTGAAAAGAAAACGAAGAACAAAATCATTATTCAATGAGTTCAAAAAAACGAAAAAAGGAAAAAGCAGTTTAATGGAAAAGAATAACCTTTAGAAAAATTCATTACATCTGAAGGAAATGATCACAATCATTGCCTTATATTTTGTTTATAATCATAGTTTGATGAGTTGAAAAATTAGTTGATTTTTTTTCTGATTTTACCAACAGAATTGATAAATTAAAGCATAACAGAGCAGAAATTTACATACCATATGCTATGACAATAAATGGAAGGCGTATAATATGCTTCAGCTTTTGGCTGAAAACATAGTAACCCTGCAAAATCAATGTACATCTTATACTATGAGTGCAAATACAACAACTGACAGCCGGTACCAGTAAATATAGTAGAAACAGAAGAACACATGAACTAGATAACTTAAAAAATTGTGAAAGTATTTTATGATTGAAGATTCAGTAAACTGGAAGAAAAAAATGAAAAGAAACATCCAATCTGCCGCCAAATCTAGCAACTATCACACATGTATGTAGTGCACATGATGTACTCAGATCTGCTAGCAAGAATTTCTCGCTTCTCAGGCGATATGCCATAAGAGTTGATGCCCACAACAAGAATATATGTACAGGAAGTTAAGAATAGTGCATTTTCATACCTAATAAATTTTACACAAGCCTACAGATGTTGACGCAGAGATATTTTAAAAAAGGGGCAGGGACAAGAGATAACCTGTAACCGTATCTTGTGGACTTGGCAGACTAGATATTGCTGAAATATGCCTGCAGGAGATGAAAAAGAGAGATATACATAAGAAACTTTGATGGAAAAGTGCAGCATACAAAGACCAAGTCGGTTTAAAATCCCAAAGTGGCACCAACTCTAAAGGCAATAGGCAGTTAGCAAAACATTTCTGTATCCTTTTGCGTAGAGCACTTCTCCACAAATTCCTAAAGGAGGGCTTTCACATTATACTATGTTCTAGTGAGTTATGCGCCTGAATTAAAGAGAATAAATCAAGAAACGAAATGTAGATGAGAAAGGGTAAAGAATACCAAAAAGTACCAGTGACAACCAGAAGAATTACATCAGAACTACAGAGCAAAGGTATCACAAGCTCCTTTTGAGTGTGAATGAACAGTGTAGCTCCAACAGCTAAAACAGCATAACCTGCCTAAAGTCCAAGATATTCAGCACAAATTTTAATGTAATGAAATAACTGCATACTCATCAAAAGTACTAATACTTGCCAGCAATATACAGTAGAACGCGCTCCCCCATAAACTCGTAGGCTTCCGGTGACCATATAAAGGAGCCTCATGCAACACATCTACGAACCTACAGCAGATGATCACCACTTCATCACTTCAAACAACGAAGCATGAACATATAATTCATACTAACGTAGGGACAGTAATATAACATAGTTAACATTCATCAAACTGTAATTAGCACTCAATTCTAACATAATAACATAATTTGATCAGTTCATACTACTAATTTGATCCTGTGTTCTTATCTCATCCATTAAACTATTTCCAGACTCCAACATTCTGGCAGAAATTAGGTCAGTAGCATCTGGAAAAGACAAAATTCTGCACATACATCACCGAATACAGAAAACGTGTACTCGTCACACAAACAAAGAAAAACATAACTCAGCAGATAAACACAGAGGGAAATCCGTATGAACTCAATTGAGCCGAGCTACAAAATCACAAAAGCGATGATGCGGCGTTGTACAGGAAACTCACAGATTATTTTCCTCCTGAGATGCAACGATGCTGGAAGAGTGTCGGTCCAACGCCATAGATGAATAATTCTCTCTCTCTCTCTCTTCTTCTTACTTCATTTGTGATTACTGCTTTCTGATGATTCCCTCGATCGATGCAGGTTCGAATTGTTTCTCGGTGGGGATGAGAGTTCCAGTAGGATTGATAGAGGACAGTAATTTAAGGGGTCAATGGTAAATTCTATTATTCTATCTGATTTTACTGCCAGCGTGGAAAAAAACTTGCGATGGGAAGCTGGTTTTAATTATTAAATTATTTATTTTATTTAATAATCAACGACTATTATCATGATGACACATGCATAACTACATTTGTACATTTGATCTAGGATTTTCACTAATTTTTTCGATTGACTTTTTTATTCCATGGTCTTCTCCGTATCAGCATACTAGCTTTTATTGTATTTCTTATTATATATTTGAAACGTTGGGTGATATCAGTTCTTATATCATACGTCGGGTGTACATATCCCCATTTTTCTTATGTGCGTTCTACTTTTATAACTACGCATCATATTCATAAAAATTTGCGTATACTATTTATAGAAATTATATGTAAAAAATGTTTAAAATATACATTTATACATATAAAAATATACATATTTAAATTTTGAAATGCACATTGGGATCACGTACCCGGATGTATGATATAATTTGTGGGGTGATATAGCTATGGATTTTTTTCACATGTTTTTTAATTAAATATCATATATTCAGTAAACATGTAATTATTATTTTTATTAAAATTACTCTCAAAATTCAAAGAGTCTTTAGATTAAACGATGCTATTAAAGAAATATAATAAGAATTTTATATCTACAGTGTGCATCTTAAATTTTAATGTAATTTGATAGACTTTTAATGTAATTCTCGAGATTCAACCCATTGGCTTCCGATCATATTAGTGTAATTTCTCTATTGTGTCTTATTTTGTGCCTTTAATTGTTAGTAAAGGTATGCATATTCTTATTTCTTCTATTACATTTATACAAGGAAAAAATAGCCAAGAGGATAAGAGCATTGCAATAGTTAGTTTAAGGGTTTATCTTAAAGGAACTAGAAGAGTTATTACTCCGGTCAATAAATAAATTAATTAAAAGAATTAAAGAGGATGAAATTACGTAGTTTTGCCTCAAACCGCCACATAACCACCGCAAGTTAACCATATTCTGGCGCCTACCATTTTTATATGTTCCTTTTTCTTTTCTTTTAATTAATTTATGTAAATTCATTTATCACGGGATTATAATCAACACATAATACCGGAATACCATTTTCTATTTTACAAATACAACTCATTCCACCTAATTAACACGTCTACGAAAAGAAAGCATGAATATTACATCACACAATTTGAAGTAGAGTTTGTATTTAATTACATTCAAATATACCGCACAACGTGCGGTCCAACCAAACTAATAAGTTCAGGAGCAATATATTGGGAGCAATATAGAATAAATATAATAACGAGCAAGTAAAAATTCTGAAATAACCTTCTTCTTTTTTTTTGAAAGCAAAACACATCATATTATCATTTCATTCTCCTGGAAAACGTCCAGAATCGTTTGATACAAGAAACGTTGGGGGTGAGCCCCAAGAAATGGAAGAGACTGCACTAAGTTTAGCAAAACGAGCAATCATGTGTGCATGAACATTGTCAGAGCGAGAAACCCAAAAAGGCATTGGAGAACCAGAATGATGTAGTAAACTCCGAATATCATCAACAGTCGAGATTATATCCATAGAGCAGGTGACATCACCCCGGATAACCTTAGTTTTCATGTGTGCTTTGAGTCTACTTGTTTATCTACAATTTCAATTACCAATGCCATTCATGGTTCTAATTTGAAACTACTCTATTAAAATGATGCAAAAAATAAGGTAAATAAGTCATTCACTCATATAGCCAAATAAGGTAAACAAGTGGAATAATTCTTTTGCTAAATTAGAAATACATATGATAATCTCACTCTCTTTCAACTCCCTGCTAAAATCAGAGGTCTCATTATAAATTGATCAATCTTAATCACCGACATTAAGAATCTCCAGTGACATTAGATTAGGTCCATGTCCAATAAGTGTTCACGAAGGTTTTCTCATATTTGAGATTGGACTTTGATATTCATATATCCCCTCCCATCACGAAGAATCCAAGAGAATTTCAATCTCTTGACACTATACTACCTAGACCATAGGCTCATCTATACATTTAATTTTGAACCAGTTGTTAGTTTGATAGTGTTATTACATCTCATGATAGTACTTTGACTCTCTTCTCGTTGCTCGTAAGAGTTTCTATCTTTAATTTTGAACTTCTTTCTCTTTTCGTTTTGTTTACCGGTTATGTATATATGTGTGTGTGTGTGTGTGTGTGTGTGTGTGTGTGTAATGTAGTTGTGCCTACTTAATAAGGATATCATCCAATACATATTCTTGCTCCACTAATGCATATCATGTGAAAGGGTTTACATATCCCCCAAATTTCTTTTATAGAACTCTTAATGATGAAGTACTATTACTCTTTTGATTGTAACAGTATCTAAGATGTAGCTAACATGGGATGTGGAGACTAACATCATTTGGAGGCTCTACATTCTAGCCCAACTTGCAAATTCTCTAAAAACTAGTCCATTTCATTATTAATATTGGTTAGGGGGCTATTACACATACGCATGGTTTAATCTTAATCTAATTAGGAAAATTTTAGATCTCAATTTAACCTGTCTATGAAACGTTTCGTATTTTTGAGGAATAAGAAATTGTCTTAAATGTCTTTACTTCACAAAAGTAGATTCATGAGGAGAAACAAACTTGTACATGCATGGGTTTAACAGTCCCACTTAATTTTGTGAGATGGTCTTAATTATGACATTGAGGAGATTGATAGGCCTATAATCATCAAAAGAGGATGGGATATCCTTTAGGGAACATTGAGATCCAGGTACTAGCTATCCCTTTTAAAGAATCTGTGAATAAGACATAAAGTCAGTATCAAATGGCAAAATGTAGCAAGTCAGTATATATGTTTAAAGATTATTGAAGGTTGCATGCACGAAATCTGAACATTTATAGATTTAAAGTTGCACAACAAGTGCATGTTTAAAGGTTGCACGTACGAAAACTCCACAATTATAAATTAAATGTTGCATGTACGAAAATTGCACATTTATAAAGTAAAGGTTGCACGAAAATAAATGCTTAAAGGTTGCATGTACAAAAACTACACATTTATAGATCAAAGGTTGCACGACAACTGCATGTCAAAGGTTGCATGTGCTAATATTAATAATATGGTTAAATAGTTTTATATATCGTATAACATTTTAATATATAATTTTTAGGATAGAATTTTGAGGTCATAATTATAAATAATAATACCATTTTAATAAAAAAAAAAGAAAAACTACATGTATTATGTAAACCGTTAGATCTTCTCTACCAAATCAATCTCGGCCATCAATATTATTGTTTATATAAAATCAATGCTGAAATCTGATCCTCGTTCTCCAACGCTGAAATCCTATCCTCATTTTCCAACGCTGAAATCCTATCCTTTTCTGTGAACTTGCCGATCTGTGGCTTTATTCTTGGTGATTTGGGCGAAGCACTGATGGCACCGTGGCGGGAATTTGAGCGACGTCGGCGACGTTGTGGCGGAGATTGGACGATTGTGACGAGGCAGAAATTTGGCGTCGATTGGAAGGCGTCGGTGATCTGGGCGAAGGCCCAATGGCACTGTGGTGGGAATTCGAGTGACGACGGAGATATAGTAGTGGAGATCAGACGATTGTGACGAGGCAGAAATTTGGGCGTCTATCGGAAGATGACGGCACCGTGTCGGGGCTCAAAATCCTGCGAGTAAATGATCTACTGTGGGTCCCAGCATGAACGTCCTTCTAGACCCAACTCGCCTATTTCGCTCTCGTTGCTCTGGTTCAACAGTGGAAACGTTGTTGTGGTTTCTAAGCCTCCTAAGCCACCGAAAAAGGTTCGAACAAGGTTTGCCCAAATTTCAAATCTAGCTCCTGATTGCTTTTTTTGTTATTGCGCCAGTATTTGATGGGGATTGTGTTTTGTTTCAGATTCTTAATGCGCCTTCTCTATAAGATGACTTCTATTTCAACCTGATTGGTCATCAAGAAGAGTGGAATCGAACAACGAACATTGTTTCGAACTCGTAAGTTGTAAAATCTCTACAAGATTTTTTTTAGATTTCGGAGGACTTTCGGTTTTAAAATATGTACAGATGGAATGTATTTTTGTTTCGATTTCTAAGGTTTTGTTTCGTTTTCGTAAGATTTTGTTTGTTTAATGACAATCACGACTCTGTAGGACTTTACGAGTCATAGATTGTATTCGAACGGGTTTTGAACTTGAAACCTTGCACAGCGGTTGAATCCGCCGTGCAAAACTGGAACGCAGATGCACTGTTGTTCTAGTAACGTCGGTTCGAACTGCCGTTTCTCCATGGATCTACTGCAGTTGGCAATGTAGTCCTCCACTATTGTGGAGTCATGGTTCCCCCATATGTTCGATCCCCAGTTTTGGATTGAAGGTAACTCGATCGTCGGATCTTGTATTGATGACAAGATCCGATGTTCCTAGTTGGTGATTTAGGATCTGTGCCTAAGACGTTGGGGGCGAGGAAGATTGAGGGGTAGTGGGTATTTTTCAAAAAAATGATAAAAAAATTCGACTTACCTCCAAAGTGTTTCCTATCAGACAGCTGGGAAGTTTAGAGCTAAGCGCTTTCCCACCAGGAAAGGGTGCTCTCAAACTCAAGTACCTTGGATGCTCTTTGGGTCCTCTCGGGTTTCTAAAAACAGAATAATCGGTGTCGAAATGAGAATAGTGATCATTCCTCCTTTTAGCCTGGAGGGACCCGCTTCTAACAATTAATAGCGGGGAATGATTCTTGTGATTTTGCAAGAGTTTATACTCTAAATAGCCAGTAACACCAGGAAGCTGCTCGATAATCTCCTGCACAAACTCAGCATCACCGCTGAAGCGGCGGCACCGATCGTCGTTGACTAAGTGCGTATAAAAGAGAAAAGAAAATCGCCTTTTTTTCAGCGGATTATAGCATTGCAAATGTTGGTTCAAGTGTTATTGAGTCAAGTATAAATTTTTTGGGGAACAATTTAGAATAATGGAAGTGTTTGAATATTTAAATATAATAATGAAAGTGTTTTGAACATGTAAAAGCTACTATAACCTTTAGATTTCATGCACGATAGCTGCACCCATAAAGATTGTGAGCATGACAATTGCACGCATAAAAATTGAGTGCACGACAGTTGCACGCATCAAGGTTGCATATACTGAATATTAATACCATTAAATGAAAAACTTGTTATACAATTTGTAATACTAAAAGGTATATTTGAAAATGTACATCATATACTTTTAAAATATAATTTATTATAAAGTGTAATATTATATAAATTGGCAAGAAACTCGTCGCTAGTGAATCCGTACTTTTTAAAAATGTTGGGTGCTTTTGGTTTCTACTGTGGCGAAAAGCATAAGCTTGTCATACATGACCAGCTTATACTTTTAGGTCACTTTTGGGCCAAAAATACATTCCGTGTTCTGCTTGTGAAATAAGTAGTTTTTTTGCAGTTTACCAAACACTAAAACTGTTATGCTTTGAAGCACGGCAGCTGAAAAACTCTGTCAAACACACCCTAAAACCACACAAACCAAATTACATCACCTTCATTCATTACACTATCAAACAATCCAACAAATGTGAATTCATTTAATACAAGATATCTAAATCACAAGCAATCAATACATTAAACTGATCAAGTATAAATCATGAAGCAAGACAATATATTCTTATGGTAATTTGGAAATTCTTACACTCCAACAAAGTTCGTTTACATTTTTTACTAAAATTCCTTCATAAATAGATTCACTTTAGTTATTTAATAAATAAAAATAAATCTAATATATTATGTATAAGAGGTTGATTTGGTTCGGCAAAAATAACGATGAAATTTCACTGTTATACAACATAAGTATCTGAAAGCTCGAAAGTAATTGTGAGGGATGTCAATCACTATATGCGAATCTTTTCTACAAATACACAGTAACTATTATATCGTCATCGATAACTTGTGTCAGTGTACGAGCGACTTAAACTCTATTAAAATTGATTAGGAGATGATCACTTCGTGTAAATATGTAGATGATCTAGACAATGGAATGCTTTAAATGACAAAAGTAGATATGTATAAATAGTGAATTGAAAAATCATCTCAATTCTACACATATTAAGGAAAAAAGTTGATTAAGTTTAAGAATTTTCTGTAGATTACAAACTAGTTTTGACTAGATTCAAACTTTTTCATCAACTGTTGGAGAAATGTAACAAATATGTCTTTAATAATGGGTTGCCGACCATCTAAAATTAACTCAAAAAATATGGATGTAGTTTTTTGATGTCATGAATCAACATCATCACAGCCAATACATGGTGCAGATCTACACCGGTGGTTAATTGGCCAACTAAAAATAAATGATTTTGAAAAGAGATTTGGACGGGTCTTTTTTTTTATTTCCTAATTGAATGTTAGATATATTTTTTTATGTTGTTGAAAAGTATCTCAACTAGCGAATACTACGCTGGTACATCTATCTAAATTTTTTTTACCACAAGACAATCGTTACTCAAAGGTGGGCATATGCTTGAAAATAGTTTTTTTCCCTTTGTTAATGATGAAGACGATACTTCTCTCGAATCTTATTTTGTAAAGTTCAATTTAGAGTTTCATGTTTAAGAATTACACGCTTAGCTTAGGGTCACTCTAAGTGGACAGTAAACTTTAGTTGGATCCGTGAGGACGATTTTTGACTCAATACTACATACAACTTTCATTATTTAATTGTAGATTAATCTTGATTTTAAATTAAATTACAAAATAGATTTATAATCTCATCGTATTTAATTAGTTAAATTTGTAACTTCTTATTTTAACCCCTTAACAGAATTAAGCTCTGTCCAGTTAATTGGATTAAACTATAGAATTAAACCATTCAATTCAATTCAATTCAACAGTAAACAATTCAATTCAATTTTAACAATAAATAATTTAATTCAATTCAACGGTATACAATTCAATTAATTTCAATTCAACATTATACAATTCGATTAATTTCAATTCAACATTATACAATTCAATTAATTTCCTTTCAATATATCACCACTATTCCGGCCACCCCAACATCACCACTGATCCGGCCACCCCAGCACCACCACTACTCTGACCAATACCACTTTTCCGACCACCACTGCTCCGACCAATACCGTCCAATACCAATATTCCGACCATCACTACTCTATCCACCATCATTATTCTGACCACTATAACATCTCCAGCCACCACTATTCAGGTCACCACCACTACTCCGCGCTCTATCGTTACTCCATCCAATATTTCATGCTTAACGATTGCACTTTTTAACTTTGGATCACTTTATGTGGATTTTAGTTGGATTAAAGATAATAGTTTTTAGATTAATGCTGTATACAGCTTACCATAATCTTATTGTAGATTAATCTTGATTGTATAAGTAAATTAATAGTTAGATTTAAAATCTTCTTGTATTTGATTTGTTAAATTTGTAACATCTTGTATCAAAAACTTGAGCCTGTATGAACAACATTACTATGAACTGACTGTTATTACTACTCAATCTATACCAGTTGAAGGTGCATACTTTTCCTTTTTGGGTGTCCCAATCAAAATTGCACACTTTCCTTTTATGGTAATGCTTATTTCCAATTCATCATTCAAATTTCAACTTTTATTTTCTCTCTCTGCAACTTTCATTAGAACAGGGGGAGTATTAATAATGTGGAAGTGCACATACAAAAGTAATGAACAAAACAATCTTTTGTTCAATGATTGGCTTTGGGAAATTTCTCATTGTTAACTACATAAAAACCCACTTTGGGTGTGATTTATTTGTACTTTAGTCCGTAAAACGAGTCAAGCAGAGTTTGTAGAAGTTCGTGCTTCAAGTTGGAACGAGTTCATTCACCTTTGTCACATGATTTTCTTTTAACAATAATGTGAATTACAACTTTCTCTAATTAATCAACTATTCGATTTCTTACTTTAGCGCACTACTTTTCGACATATATTCTCAGTTACCTTTCAGCTTAGGTGACATGAATTTTACATAGGAATCAACAATAACTTGATTTAAACGCAAATTCAGAGAAAATACATCACATGGTTCTTATTCTATAACAAGATCCACAAATAATATAATATAATACACACCATTGAGGTCTGAAACTGTATGGTATAATCATATATCAATGAGTCTTATATTAGAGAGAAAGAAGAAGCAATCCATCACGGGGCCGTAGAGCTTGGTTTATGTGCTAGCTTTGTAATCCATGTAACAGCACCACATGATCAGTTTTCTTATGAAATCTACCATCATTCTCACGTTTTCATGCCACAACAGGGTATGATGCACAAGTTGCAACACCTGCAGCCATTTAGTAAAATCAATCATTTGTAAAGAAAAATTGTAATAAACAGCAAATGAAACAAGTTCACGTAGAAATATAGTGTCACAATCCACAAAAAATGGGAACACTAGTATAGATTGAATCTTTGTTCTTAGATAGAAGAAGATTACTCACCACACATGTTCTTTCCTAGCTCCATCTTAAAGTAACCGTTGTCACCCCAATCGCTGCCCCAAGAGTTTTTGATTAGCCAGTAAGGAACGCCATCTTCAACTCCATAACCAACAGCTAGAACAGCATGGTTCACATCCTGCCAATTCACCTCGTATAGGTTAGTTATGAACAGTATCCATACACTTTTAATGTCAGTAATATATTGTGAGTAACAAGTGCTCCGTTATGTCATGGTATGTCCTGGTATGTTCAATAGGCATTTACTGGTTTAGACTCGGTAACAAATCAAGACTATGTTGCTTTTCACCATCCTTCAAGCTATTGAAGTATGATTCCTAGTCATAGTTTTCTTAGTCAACTGAAGTCTCTTATAAAGCTATGTGATCTTAACCAGATACGTGATGTTTCCAATTAAAAGCTCGAATTTGGGAAATCACAATCGCTAATGTACTTACCATTGGAGAGCTGCCACAAGTAGTGCTCGAGTAAACTCCCTTTTTGTACAATCGGAAACCAGATACCACCTCAAATGCCACACTCACTGGTCGAACAGTGCCCACAGCATATTTCAGGTCATCTTCAGCACCCTGCAATTCCTCAAAATTAGAGAGCAGAATAGTAAATAACTCTTCAATAGAACCACACTAATACTAAATAAGTGAAAAGAGAAAAGTCTGCAGTTATTGTGGGATAATTGGAAAAAACCATGACCAACAAATAAGGATCTTTATCACAAAAGCTTGATAGTCATGAACTGTGATAATTGAGCAAGTTTATCGGCTATTCGTTAAATCTATATACTTGCATGTGATGAAAGTAAACTTCATCAAACAGTTTGAAGAAAGTAAAAGAAGCAACCGCTTAGCCATTTACCAGGGTAATGTTGACAGAGTCGATAACTCGCACACCAATATTCTGGGATGTGTATTTGCACAGACCGTTCTTTCCAACATATGGATAAGCCTCATCAGTGTCAAGTCCACCGTTGTACTTGATGTACTCAAATGCTTGAGATGGTAGACCACCATTGCACCCAAAGTTGTTAAAAGCACCAGCACAGTCTACAAGCTGCTGCTCTGAAAGGGAGATCCCCTTCCCAAAAGCCTGTGTATAAGCAGCCTCCAACGCGCCAGTGGTACTGCAGGCAAGCAATACATTAAACTGGTCCATACCTCTTCCTCATAATAATAAGTGTATCCACCCAGACTATTTTTGTTAAAAGTACCTGAATGTCCAGCAAGATCCACAAGAACCCTGATTTTTGACAGGGCTAACTATGCCAAGCGACCTCCAATCTTGCTGCAGATCACCAAGAAATTTCATAGTGAGATAAACACATAATTCATATAAACTATCATTACCACAAACACAGCTCATATGAGGTATGCTTATTTCCGCTGTCCCTATAACCAGTTCATTTCAACATTTGTTAGTGATTTGTAAATTTAAAACAGTTCGGCTACTAGTAATGAACTAAAAAGAATTCATTTTTTCAGTAAAAACGCATCTGATTTCATTTATCATCTGAGATCATAAAGAGTACCTTGTCAGGAGCAACGAGATTCGAGCGTTGAAGACTGCCCCTGGTAGTAGCAGAGCAGTTCTGAGCAGCTCCCAGTCTGTTCTTGCGGAATTCCTCCCAAGTCATATCAGCAAATTCATTGACACCCAAAGTGTACGAAAGTCCTTTGCTGTTATGCGATTTGATCATCCGCAAACTCTCCCTGAATATATCAAACCTCGCCTTAATCTCCTCCGCCGTCTCGTAACGCTTCCCGTACCTTCACCCACCACCACCACCAAAACCAAACATCAAAATCGAGAAATCAACACAGAATAGAGTCAACCAACAGTCAACGAGCGAACTGAAATTGAGTACTGATTACCAACCTGTGTGCGAAGCGGGCGAAGGCGAGAGCATGGCGAGTGTTCCCAACCGCTTGCAGAATGGAGGACTCAAACTGACGGAAACCGTCGCTCACAACCTGCTGGATAGGATTCTCCAGCGCGAATGATTCGTTCGCCGCCGCGCAGGCGATCAGAGCCGCGGAGACGACCACGAGAACCGCCAATCGAGCCATGACTGTGTTTTAATTCTCCGCCGGAGATTTGTGAGTGGTGGAGTATGAGTAGGACTAGGAGTGGTGGTGGTGGCGAAGATACTCTAATGTTGGGGCAAGCGCGATCATTTTATTATAGCGATGATTTTTTTGTGTGGGGCCGGGGAGATCGGGCAATCGGAGTCGTCTGTTTAGGGAATGGGGTCCACTTGATGGGAGCATATATGGTTGAGATTTAGGAGTGGGCTCCCATGCCTGGAAATGAAAGAATCTGGGGCAGGGACAAATGAGAGAGCGCCTATTTTGCTGGTTTCTCATACCAGGACAAAAAATTACTACATTTATATTTTGAAGGAAATAATTCGCGAATCAATAATTTAGACCTGATTTGATTTTTTGAAAATTTAATCATCTTTTGATATTGATCAAGACAATACCCTCTTCTCGTGACTTTGTTTTTCTGAGTTTATATATTTATATAGTGAAATAAATTGAACTGAATTTAATAAAGATTTATGTATTTATAGACAAAATTAGAATAACTAAATTCATTCGAATTTCATTCAATTATAATTTTACTTACGGTTTTTTTAGAAATTGATAGGTGCAGTCCAACATTACTTTTGTAATCCTTATTTATATTTAAAATATTTGATATACTCTTATTTATGCGGAATGTATAAGTAATAGTTAACTTATATAACAATGCCCTATTTTTTACCTGTTTTTTGGAAAGTGGTCTATTACTATTGCATTGGTAAAAAATAGGAAGATAAACATTGAATTGATTAACAAGTATTGATTGGTGTATTTGGAACTTTTTTTTTGATTTTTTTTATAAATCATCATATATGGGATATTTATTAGATTTCTCAAAACCTTCATTTATCTCCTCGAAAGGAGACATTTGTAAGAGATTATAGAATTAATTGAGAATATAAACTGTATTTAGAGCGCGGTAATATGATGTTCCTACAACTAAATTTACGGTGAAATACATCTGAATATTCTAAAATTTAATGCCAAAAATATTGATGTATTTGGAAAGTAATTATAATTAAAAATACAAAATTGTCCTTTACTATTATGGACTGAAAATTATCCAAAACGGAACACCCATGCTTCTATACTAAAGTACATAAAGGTGCATTATTTGAGGACAAAGCGTGATCAAGTTTATAAAGTGTCAAATTTGTTGGGTTTTATAAGTGTTAAATAACGGTAGTATTAATATGTACGGTTAGTATTAGACAGATGGACTCCCATGCTACGTATTAAATGAATTCTGGTTATTGTGTATTGTGTTTTGTCATGATCCAAAATGAATCTGATAATCTTTTCTTTTACAACAAACTAGGTGTTTTTATGACAAATAGTTTATCAATCTTGATCACGTCTTGATGTAATAGCATGGTTGTTTTTAAGTAAACGAAAGTATAATGATTTTATGAGGGCCAAACGGATTAGCCTACTAGCTCAAATTGCTATAAATCGACTAGATCATGATTTAACAAACACTACTCAAAATAATCATATCCATAAGATGGCGCTGGAATGTAGATTCTCTGTACTAAGTCACGATATGCTAGATCTGTCAATTTTTACCCGTTACATGAGTACGTGTAAAATACAGGTACCGGTAAAACAGATATGTATATAAATGGGTAATTTAAAATACGGATCGAAACGGATCGGGTAAAGGGTCTGACACACAGATTTACCCGTAATGATATAACCTTTACTCATTTTACCTGCGGGTTATACCCGACCCGGTTTTTATCCAACCCATTTTACTCATTTTAAACGGGTTAAAAATAAATCATACCCATATTTTCACATTACCCATTTTACCCAACTCATATTTTATCCGTTTACCCGTTCGCCAGCTCTACCTACCATATAAATTACGAGTTTTTCCATATCATATGGATATGTAATTCGACAAAAATAGTAAAATGGTTTTCTAATGTTTGGACCACTCTTATTTAGCTCGTAGTAAATAAGAGAATATTTATTAATTCATTTTTTCCCTTTATGATATATGTTTATATTCAATAAGTAATTCTAACTGAATTAAAATTCTATTTAAAAATTTTAAATCGTCATTCACTAAAAGTGACAATAGAAAAGATTTCAATTGATATTTAAACTGCATCATGCACAGAAGAACGAAAGAACAATAATTGACATCTCTTTTTTGCTCATTAGAATTGAGATTGCAATAAAATGTATGATGTGCATGCAAAAGTAAACATGTTATTTTATGATTGAGTTATTATAATTTTTACTGTATTTGATTAACACATATTTTTTGAAAATAAAGTTTAGGTTAAATTTATTTTGCTACGATATGGGTAAAAGGTAGAACAGAAAAATGCCTTTCAACAAAATGATGTGTGAACAAAGCCCTTAATTACGTACATGCAGAAGCAACCACACAATTGTTTTGTAATCTTGTTGATGCTGTATATATATAGATTCTTTGATGATATTTTTCCAATTCAATTTGTAAATCATTATGCAATTATTGAGATCGTAGAGCCTCGAGCTTATTTATTTTGGTTGGTCAAGGTTTTATGATATGCGCAGGTACTTCTCAATCGCTTTCTGAGAGTTTTACTTGAACATGTTTTCCTCAACTATCTTCCAACTATGCATACCACGCATTGTTGATTTTTAAGCCATGCCCGACAGTGACTTTCGGACTAGTTCATCTTTATGTTTCATCATAATTTAACCATTTCCTGCGCTCTCGATTGCTTCAATTCCATCAAATTGTGAAGTCTAGATTTGTTGAAATGAAAATTTGTGGAAATCATGCTAATTTAGAATATGTAACATTCATATATGGAATATAAAATCATTGAAAAATAAGAAAAAGTTGAGGATCAATTTTTGGGATGAAATTTGAATGTGATCCATGATGACTTGGGTCTAGAAGTATCTTTGGGTTCTCATCGGCGAGTACTATAAATATACTATATAAACACTCTAATCGTATCGATAGCAAATAGCATAGTTTAAAATTTATCATTTGAATCAGGTTAACTGGATGTACATTGTAAGATGTGTTTCCCACATTAAAAAATGAAAAAGGGAATATCCCTTTATTTAAACTTTAGCCATTTTTAGTGTTCAAGTAATTAAGAAACACATTGCTTCAATTTGTCTTATTAATTTAGACTTCTATAAAGTTCGCATTTTCTAGAAATTTCTATAATGTTTGCCTGTTTTAAATCAAAATTAATTTCATTCTATCATCAATCAGGAGTAGCTCAATTCATACCAAAATCGAGTTTTTCTAATAGATTTCTAGAAAATTGTCAATTAGTTGGAACCTTGTCGATTATTCAATTTTGCATAGCATTAAGTATGAAATGATTTTATAAATTTAATTCGAAACCTTTTAATTATTGATATTTAATTTTTACACTTTTTTGAAAATATAGTTCTTACAAAAATATGTTATGAGAGTTGTTAAAATATTCTTATATGTAATATTATATGCAAGCCATTTCGAGCTATGCAATGAGTTGCTTTGAGTTACCTGCAACGTTAATTGAGGAGATAAGAGTGATGATTTGCAAGTTCTGGTGGGTAGGAGAGCAGAATTCGAGAGGAAAGATACAATGGATTCCATGGTCTAAGCTCACTCGAGCAAAGAACAAGGGAGGACTCGGGTTCAGGGACTTGAGGGCAACAAACATGGCGCTGCTCAGTAAACAAGCATGGAGGATGTTAATTAATCCAACGATGTTGATATCCAGAGTCTTCAAGGACATGTACTTCTCAAACGGCACAATCATGGAGACCGTCCAGGGGTCTCGGCCTTCCGCTGCTTGGCAAGGCATTTCGAAGGGCATCGAGGCGTTAAAGCTAGGGAGCCGAAAGCACATCAGAAGTGGGAGGATTACTAGCATCACGCAGGACTCATGGCTACCGTCAACCAGCAATTTCAAAATCAGAGATCCGGATCGTGTTCCAGGTTACCTCCAGCATGTCTCGGACCCAATCGACCAAGTCACAAGAGGTTGGAATTTTTCGCTTATCCGAAATAGCTTTGCCGCGGAGGATGTGAATGATATCCTATCAATACAGCTAAGGGGACAAGAAGAAGAGATGTCTGGGTTTGGAAAAATGGCCCCAATGGTAAGTTCACTGTGAAATCCATGTACCATACTTTAAAAGAGAATCAGGAATCAGTTTATTACCATAATAGTTATGTCCCGGCAATAGTGGCAGATGATTTCAGGCCGAAACTATAGAGAATGCGTATACCATCGAGAGCAAATCATTGTGTGTGGAGGTTATGCATGGAATCTTTGCCAACATCGGAGAACCTCAGGTACAGAAAGGTACAAGTTCCGTTAAATTGTCAACTTTGTGATACTGAGGATGGGACGACAAGGAACTTGTTCTTTGAATGTGAATATGCAAGAGGAGTATGGTGAGCTCTAGGTCTACAACAAAAAATACTGGAGAGTGAAAGATGTAACACCCCAATCCGAGTGTCTTGCTTATTAGCAGGCACTAGGCAAAATTGAGGCATGTTTACAAAAGTCCAAATCGCTTTGGACCATAAATGTAGATCAAGCAAATCTTATTATGCGGAAGCGAGTTAAGAAATACATATTTAGGTACTATCTATCACAGTACATGTTTATCTAGTATTGATAATTTACAAGGGTTTCAGATTAGGATCAAAAGTAGGTAGTATGTAGTATCATTGCACGCTATCCTTTATTTAGAGGATCCTATCTCAAAAGAAGTAAAGGCGTCACACACTTCAGTCAGCGATCTCTCACCTATGCCGGTACCCCTGTATGGTTTGATTAACTAGGGTGAGCTTCCTTAAGCTCAGTGAGGTCCATCACATTTAATAACCGAGTGACTTCAGTGATCATCTAAGAAAAATAGCCACATAATTCCTAACACATAGTAAAAGGATACAGGCGGTTACACCGAGCTGCAGTCAAGCCCCTAGATGGGTGTTGTGGCTATCAACCAAGCATAATACCGAAAACAAGTTTCAATCTTGCCCGAAGGCCAGTTCAAGAACAAATCACCTCTCGTCAACCACGCCCGAAAACATGTTCACTTATGAGCTCATTTCGAAAACAGTAGGTTATGCATGCATACCGAAACATCAGGTGCAGCCGATCTAGTCAGTCAGTCCGGCCCTTGGCGTCCCTGCCGATCTAAACCGAACAACAATCCTGCCGGGAACCCCAAATTTATCAAGTTCACATTCACATCAAATAGCAGAGAGCAATCAGTCAAATAGACGCGGCAAGATAAAGTACAAGCCGGTCATAGACAGAATCAATCAATCAATCAGTGTGAGGACGATGTGATAAAATATACCCCATCCTCTTCAATTCAAATACATAGCAAGGTATGTAATCACACAGTAAACACAAGAGTACGAATCAATTCAAGAGTCAACCATTTAGTCCTATAACATGCTCCTAGCCAATTGTTTTCATTTCATGCATATACTAGGGCCGTGAAACACTCACCTTTAGTTCGGGTCAAAGTCCTCTGGGATTAGTCTTGGCTCCCTAGGTGTGTTCACTTCTGTGAAAGTATTGAATCAATTAGAAATTCTCAATACTGATTTCTAGTTTGTTTTTAGCAAAGGTTTGTTGCATGATTCCATATACTTTATTTAATTCAAATATGTTTATTTATTCCCTTAACTCATCACCACTATCACCACTATGTAGCTATTATTGTCTAGTTCTCTATGGTATGATTAATCCTAACTGAGACTAATAAAGTCAAAGATAAATAGGTTTATTCCTTCACATGACTATATAATATTGATTTTTTACCCATACCCTATTTTGTTTATAAATCATAGGGTTCATAAAATAATATTGATTAGAAAACGGTTGAAATTCATGGTTGAGAATTAAATTTTAAATAAACCAAATCGTGTAAAAGTAAGGTCATCTGCACAGGATTCAATTTTATCATTTTACCTATTTAATTATCATTTTTAGATGCTTAAACAATTAAGGTAATGTTACTCAGTAAGTTCAGATCGAATGCAGAATGAATCGATGTCTACTATAATTAAGAAGTGATCTTGATCTATCGTATAACACACATTTTGATTCCTAACAATATACATCTTCACCATCATTTACCCTTTTTAACAACTCTTATCAACCGCCATCAATTATTATCGTAACATCATCGTACGGAGTTGCACTCAATTTGATTTAATTCTATCACCACATCTGATAATTAACCAGGAAGAGATAGAGATTCACTTGTATACGAAGATCGGATTTGGTTTAGTTGAGTTTGGTAAGCCGCATAAATCGTCTGGCTTAAGGAGAATATCCAATGGATATCAACAACTTAAGACGGAGATTATACGTATAGGAGGTTGGATATTTGATTCGTGTGATTTGTTTATATGGAGATTAGGATTCAGATAGTTTTAGCATGAGTGGCATGAGGGTTGAGAGGGATGATAGTTGGGTAGGAAATTATTTCGTAAAGTTTTGGTTACGTCTGGTTTCGCTAAACTGAGCGGATCAGGGACAGGTATAGGTTTGTGACGATACGTGGCGCGTTAGTGTAAAAGTTGAGTAACAGATGGCAGATGTTAAGGTATGGTGGAAGGGTACGTGTCGCGTACTAGGCTCGGTAACGCACGTTTAAACGGTAATTTCATTATTCCACTTGCCACTTTTTACCTAAGAACTACTATCCCACCTTATTATTTAATTTTGTAGTTTAATCTATTTTATTTCATTTATCTTATTATTATTATTATTATTATTATTGTTATTATTTTAATTTTACTATTACCTTTTATACCTAACGATTTGCTAATTATTTTAATAATTTTGTCCTTTACTACAACCACTTACACGCTCGAAATTCACTATATTACAATTTTTAAGATTTAATAACAGACTTACTAGAACGGGATTTCACAGTCGCCTCTCATTAATAGAATTTCGCCCCCGAAATTCAATCATGTGCTGTGAATAACTCCGGATGCTTCTCCTTGATCTCAGACTCTAATTTCCATGTTGCTTCTTCGACATGATTCCTCCACAACACCAACACCAATGGAATTTCTTTGGTGCGTAGTGTCTTAGTCTTATGATCTAGGATTTTTAATGGAATTTCCTCGTAAACTAACTTCTCATTTAGAGCCAGATGTTTATGTTGTACCACGTGCTCTGGATCCGGGTGGTATTTCTTGAGCTGGGATACATGGAACACATCATGTAACTTTCCCAGCTGGCAAGGTAAGTTTAATCAATATGCAACATGTCCTATTCGTTGGGTGATTTCGAACGGACCGATATATCTAGGGCTCAATTTCCCTTTCTTCCCATGCTTTACTAGGCCCTTCTGCGGAGTAACCTTTAAGAACACCCGGTCTTCCACCTCAAACTCCAAATCCTTTCTTCGATTGTCGGCATAACTCTTATGTCGGCTCTGTGCTGTTTGGAGTCGTTGTTTTATCAGTTTGACCTTCTCCCTGGCTTCTTTAACTAATGACACACTTGAAATCGGGAGAATTTTCATCTCACCAACTTCCTCCCAAACTAGTGGAGTGCGGCATTTACGACCGTATAATACTTCATTTGGGGCCATACCAATGGACGATTGGTAGCTATTATTATAGGAAAATTCCACTAGGGGTAGATGATTGTCCCAATTTCCCCCAAAATCCATCACACAACTTCGGAGCATATCCTCCAAAGTTTGGATCGTTCTCTCCGATTGCCCATCCGATTGCGGATGTGCGGTGGTGCTAAAGTTTAACTTGGTTCCCAATTCCGACTGAAGTTGTTGCCAGAATCAAGATGTGAACCTCGGATCCCTATCCGACACGATACTAACAGGCGCCCCATGCAATCTCACTACTTCTTGGAGATAGAGTGTTGCTAATTTTTGTAGTGGATATTTAACGTTAATTGGTAGGAAGTGGGCGGATTTGGTTAAACGATCCACTATCACCCAAATTGCATCATGTCCCTTTTGTGTTCGAGGCAAGCTAGTTACGAAATCCATAGTAATGTGATCCCACTTCCACTATGGTATCGTAAGCGGCTGTAATAACCCTGATAGTCGTTGATGCTCAGCTTTCACTTGTTGGCATACTAAGCATCGCGCCACGTACCCCGCGATGTCTCTCTTCATGTTGTCCCAACAATACCTCTGTTTTAAATCCCTGTACATTTTGGTACTTCCAGGATGTACGGAATATCGGGATGTATGGGCTTCTTCCAGAATCTGGCGTTTGAGTCCAGAATCACGAGAAATATAGAATCTGCCTCTACATTTCAAAATCCCCCCATCGTCAGTTTCGAACCCTGGTAGTTTCCCTTCAATGGCAAGGCTTCTCCTTTTCATCGTCAACTCATCGCATTCTTGAGCCGCTTTTATCTCTAAGGGCAGGGTCAATTGTACTCTTAAGTTAGAAAAAATCATTCGATCAGGTTTAACATCGCAATCCCAATCCTGCACCTGAGCCAACATATCAGACTCTTTAACTATGATTCGTGCTAAATTTACCTTTCGATTTAAGGCATCCGCTACGACGTTCGCTTTACCGGGATGGTAGTTAATTGTACAATCGTAATCCCCCAATAGCTCGATCCATCGGCGCTGGCGCATGTTCAAGTCCTTTTGAGAGAAAAGGTATTTCAAGTTTTTATGATCGGTCATCACCTCAAAGGTAACGCTATAAAGGTAGTGCCACCATTTCTTCAATGCAAACACCACAACGGCGAGCTCAAGGTCTTGGGTTGGGTAATTTCGCTCATATTGTTTCAAATTGCGAGATGCGTAGGCTATGACGTGTCCTTTCTGCATCAACACACAGCCTAACCCATCCCCCGAAGCATCTGTATATAGCACAAATCCTTCATTCCCTTCTGGCAAGGCTAAAACTGGGGTAGTCGACAATCTTCTCTTTAGTTCTTGAAAGCTGGCTTCAGTCTTTGCGTTCCATTCGAACTTAACTCCCTTCTGAGTGAGGTGGAATAAAGGCGAGGCTAGCTTAGAGAAATCTCTAATAAAGCGTCGATAGTATCCTGCCAATCCGAGAAAACTTCGAATCTCAGTGACGTTAGTCGGCGTCTTCCAGCTTAGTATCGCTTCGACTTTCGTTGGGTCTACTGCGATACCTTCTCGGTCGATTACGTGCCCTAGAAACTTCACTTGACTCAGCCAAAACTCACACTTGCTCAATTTGGCATAAACCTTGTGTTCTTTCAGCAATTCAAACACCTTATTCAAGTGCGCTTCATGTTCTTGACGAGATTTCGAGTAAACGAGGATATCGTCGATGAAAATAACGATGAATTGATCTAGATACAGCCGAAATACGCGATGCATAAGATCCATAAAGGCAGCTGGCGCGTTTGTCACCCAAATGGCATTACCAAAAATTCGTAATGGTCATAACGAGTATTAAAAGCCGTCTTCGGTACGTCTTCGCATCTCACTCGTAACTGGTAATAACCTTGCCGTAAATCTAGTTTAGAGAATACCATTGCTCCATGCAGTTGGTCAAACAGCTCCTCAATGTTCGAAAGTGGGTACTTATTTTTTATGGTCAAGTCATTTAAACCCCGATAGTCGATACACATCCGCAATGAGCCATCTTTCTTCTTAACAAACAACACCGGAGCACCCCACGGTGAAGTGCTCGCTTGGACAAATCCTCGAGAAGTTAAGTCCTCCAACTGCACTTTCAATTCTCGCAGCTCTAATGGCGCCAACCGATACGGGGTCCGAGAAATTGGAGTGGCTCCTGGCACTAGATCGACGGTGAATTCAACATCCCGCTCTGGGGTAATTCAAGTTCTTCCGGGAAAACCTCTAGATAGTCTCGCACCGTAGGTATATCCTCTATCTTCACCTGGTCCATCGATCTATTTATAATATACGCAAGTATCCCTATCGCCCCCTTACAGATCATTTTTCGCGCCTTCACCCCCGCAACTATCATCGAAGAAACTCGTGCTCGATTGACGTTCACCTCAATGACCGGTTTCCCCGGTCGCCGCAATTTCACTTCCTTCGTGTGGCAATTTAACTGGGCATGGTTATTGGATAACCAATCCATGCCTAGAATGATTTCATACCCCTTCAAGGGTAGGGCTATTAAATCGATTGGCAATTCCTGATTCCCCACATTCACTCCACAATTTTTACAAACTCGGTTGGTTATAATTTTAGTGTCGTTGGTGAGGGTACTAACCTCTAACTTGTAAGGGAGGCTTTCAGTGTTTTGTTTTAAATTTTCGAGAAAAGAGTAGCTAGCAAAAGAGTGGGATGCGCCAGGATCAATTAAGACCTTAGCTAGTTTCCCCATGATTGGTAGCGTACCTTCAATAACATCTGTTGAAGCCGGGGTCTCACTATCCTCCAATGCATAAACACGAGCTTTCACATTTGGATTATTGCCACCACTTGCAGCGCGTCCTGGATTGGGATGAGCTATCGAGGTTTGTGACCTGGGTTGAGTTGGAGTAGTCCTCTGGACTAGCATTGGGCAATCCTGGACCTTGTGGTCCACACTCCCACAACGTAAACACTTGCCTGTTTTCTTCCAACAGTCTTTCTCTTCATGGCTCCCCTTCCCACAATAAGTACAGTGGAGTCTTGGTGATCCTCTTTGATCACTCCTAACGGTAGGATCTCGTGGGGTAGTCCATGTCGGAGTTACGTTCCTTCTAGGTCCCCCCGTGGGTCCGCCTAGAGGGCTGCCCTCATACGTTATTCGAGGCCTTACACTTGCCTGTCTCGCCTGATGGATTGTCCTAAGAGCGTTTTTGGTTTCCTCTACTCTGGAAGCTGACTCTAGAGTAGAGGCATAATTATTTTGGTAAGTTGGGGCTAGCGCATCTTTCAGCTCTAGTCGCAATCCTTGAAGGAATCTTCTTTTTCTCTCATCATCAGTGGAGACCAATTTCTCAGCGAACTTAGAGAGCTTTGCAAACTTGGCTTCGTATTCCGCCACAATCATCATGCCTTGCTTCAGGTTGATAAACTCCGCCTCTTTTCTCTTCCCAAGTTCTGGGGGTTTCTTCCATTTCCCACTTCCGGTGCACGACGTTCCACCAATCTCGGGCTGCTCCTTCAAGTTGAAATATGGCAAAGTTCACCTTCCTCTCGTCGGTGTACCCCAAGGCTCTAAAGGTTCGGGTCATCGTTTCGACCCAATTCTCGGCTACCTCATCGTCTGGCCCACCATCAAACCTTGGGGGTCCAAACTTTTGAAATTGCTCTAACGCGACATCCTCCGTTTCCGGCCTTCGATTATACTCCCTCGCGGGTGAGTGAGGCCGAATGTCTCTTTCCGCCAATCTTCCAAGCATTGCTATTACTTGGTTGGCAAAGTGCTCCATCCCAGCAGGTACAGATCCCTGTTCCGAACGATTTGAATCTCCTTCCATTCAAGCGTTCTAGATGAACAGATAATAAACCAAGTTATTCATCACGTTATAATTTGATGCGCGGATAATAGGGTTAGGATAGAATGGAAAAAGATGCAAGTATCATATTGAATATGATATCACTTGTGTAGAAGCAAAGATGCACGAAATACTAAACATGGTTTCTATTACACATAGGTTTTGACTACAAAGATACGTTCTTAAAGTAGCACACACGTTTGGCAAACCAAATGATAGTCACATTCCTACTACATTTATACATAACTAGACGATAAAATACTTAGGCCTTATTATACATAACTAGACAAAGTACTTGGACCTTATATTACTCAAAACTAACCGGGAAGGTACTTAGACCTTATTATCAAACCATTGGTCTAAGTCTGATTTAGTGCCATAGTTCGTCAAACCCAGACAATATACGAATATATACACTTTCTACACAAAACGAGCGATATTGAGTCCCTTTTTCCTAGTTATTCATAGACCCCTCGCCCTCTTCCAGGTTGGTGCTGCCCTGTGCGTCACGAGCTGACTGCGTTATAAGTTCCCCATGTAGGGTATTGATACGTTGTTCGACATCCCTTAATGTTGCGAAAGCACGATCCCAATTTTGTTCGGTTGGGTTCTCGCGAGCATCCATCATGCGGTCACGTAATATTCCTACGGAAGCTTGGGTGAGGACCAACCCATTTTCAGTTTCATTACGCTCTAGGTTTCGGAGACCAATGTCTGACTCCCTTACATTCTGTAGCGTGTTAAGCTGTAGAGTGACCCCGTCTGCTCTAGCCTTTTCATCATGGTGGCGGAAAACTTGTTCCCACATTGCATCCTTCATCCTTTGCTCATTTCTTTCAAGTTCATGGACTTGTATAATCAAATTCCCACGTTCTCGCACTAGAGACTCCACCACCCAATTAGGGTAAGAAAAAGTTGACCATCTATTTGGGATAGGCTCCGAGGTTCCCCTCCAAGGAAAAAACTCTTCCGGTTCAGCTTTCATGTGTCGCATTACATCAATAGGTTCTCGGAAGTTATTACTAGAAACTCTGGTGCTGCGGTTCATCTATCGGAATAACAAAATGTCAATTTTGATATACAATATTAAGATTAATCATATATCTTATAACCTAGGGTAGACATTATTAAGTATATGTAAAGTATTTTATTCTATTTTATTTTCATTATTATTAATGTTTTAGATTATACCTTTACTTGATTTAAGGAGGCTCGGATATCACATTTGTAACACCCCAATCCGAGTGTCTTGCTTATTAGCAAGCACTAGGCAAAATTGAGGCATGTTTACAAAAGTCCAAATCGCTTTGGACCACAAATGTAGATCAAGCAAATCTTATTATGCGGAAGCGAGTTAAGAAATACATATTTAGGTACTATCTATTACAATACATGTTTATCTAGTATTGATAATTTACAAGGGTTTCAGATTAGGATCAAAAGTAGGTAGTATGTAGTATCATTGCACGCTATCCTTTATTTAGAGGATCCTATCTCAAAAGAAGTAAAGGCGTCACACACTTCAGTCAGCGATCTCTCACCTATGCCGGTACCCCTGTATGGTTTGATTAACTAGGGTGAGCTTCCTTAAGCTCAGTGAGGTCCATCACATTTAATAACCGAGTGACATCAGTGATCATCTAAGAAAAATAGCCACATAATTCCTAACACATAGTAAAAGGATACAGGCGGTTACACCGAGCTGCAGTCAAGCCCCTAGATGGGTGCTGTGGCTATCAACCAAGCATAATACCGAAAACAAGTTTCAATCTTGCCCGAAGGCCAGTTCAAGAACAAATCACCTCTCGTCAACCACGCCCGAAAACATGTTCACTTATGAGCTCATTTCGAAAACAGTAGGTTATGCATGCATATCGAAACATCAGGTGCAGCCGATCTAGTTGGTCAGTCCGGCCCTTGCCGTCCCTGCCGATCTAAACCGAACAACAATCCTGCCGGGAGCCCCAAATTTATCAAGTTCACATTCACATCAAATAGCAGAGAGCAATCAGTCAAATAGACGCGGCAAGATAAAGTACAAGCCGGTCACACACAGAATCAATCAATCAATCAGTGTGAGGACGGTGTGATAAAATACACCCCATCCTCTTCAATTCATATACATAGCAAGGTATGTAATCACACAGTAAACACAAGAGTACGAATCAATTCAAGAGTCAACCATTTAGTCCTCTAACATGCTCCTAGCCAATTGTTTTCATTTCATGCATATACTAGGGCGGTGAAACACTCACCTTTAGTTCGGGTCAAAGTCCTCTGGGATTAGTTCTGGCTCCCTAGGTGTGTTCACTTCTGTGAAAGTATTGAATCAATTAGAAATTCTCAATACTGATTTCTAGTTTGTTTTTAGCAAAGGTTTGTTGCATGATTCCATATACTTTATTTAATTCAAATATGTTTATTTATTCCCTTAACCCATCACCACTATGTAGCTATTATTGTCTAGTTCTCTATGGTATGATTAATCCTAACTGAGACTAATAAAGTCAAAGATAAATAGGTTTATCCCTTCACATGACTATATAATATTGACTTTTTACCCATACCCTATTTTGTTTATAAATCACAGGGTTCATAAAATAATATTGATTAGAAAACGGTTGAAATTCATGGTTGAGAATTAAATTTTAAATAAACCAAATCGTGTAAAAGTAAGGTCATCTGCACAGGATTCAATTTTATCATTTTACCTATTTAATTATCATTTTTAGATGCTTAAACAATTAAGGTAATGTTACTCAGTAAGTTCAAATCGGATGCAGAATGAATTGATGTCTACTATAATTAAGAAGTGATCTTGAGTTATCGTATCACACACATCTTGATTCCTAACAATATACATCTTCACCATCATTTACCCTTTTTAACAACTCTTATCAACCGCCATCAATTATTATCGTAACATCATCGTACGGAGTTGCACTCAATCTGATATAATTCTATCACCACATCTGATAATTAACCAGGAAGAGATAGAGATTCACCTGTATACGAAGATCGGATTTGGTTTAGTTGAGTTTGGTAAGCCGCATAAATCATCTGGCTTAAGGAGAATTTCCAATGGATATCAACAACTTAAGACAGAGATTATACGTATAGGAGGTTGGATATTTGATTCGTGTGATTTGTTTATATGGAGATTAGAATTCAGATAGTTTTAGCATGAGTGGCATGAGGGTTGAGAGGGATGATAGTTAGGTAGGAAATTTTTTCGTAAAGTTTTGGTTACGTCTGGTTTCGTTAAACTGAGCGGATCAGGGACATGTATAGGGTTGTGACGATACGTGGCGCGTTAGTGTAAAAGTTGAGTAACAGATGGCAGATGTTAAGGTATGGTGGAAGGGTACGTGTCGCGTACTAGGCTCGGTAACGCACGTTTAAACGGTAATTTCATTATTCCACTTGCCACTTTTTACCTAAGAACTACTATCCCACCTTATTATTTAATTTTGTAGTTTAAACTATTTTATTTCATTTATCTTATTATTATTATTATTATTATTATTATTATTATTATTGTTATTATTTTAATTTCACTATTACCCTTTATCCCTAACGATTTGCTAATTATTTTAGTAATTTTGTCCTTTACTACAACCACTTACACGCTCGAAATTCACCATATTACAATTTTTAAGATTTAATAACAGACTTACTAGAATGGGATTTCACAAAAGAGCAAGAGGTTCCAGAGAAATACGAAGCTGTTTCAAGACAAAAACATTGGCTCGAGTTTACTGGCTGCTTAAATCCGATCAACCTGGATTCCTTTGCTGAAGCTAATGCCTGACCTGAGAGAGTTTCAGAAGTCCTATCTGCAGGTAGTTTATTAAGATTGCTAGAGGTGGGGAGAAAGATTCTGTTCGATTCTGAAATAGCAAGGGATTGCGCAGGATTGGGTGTAGTGGCAGTGGCTACGGACGGATCCTTCGTTCGAGCTGTGAGCAGAAAGATAATGGATGTACGAGACCCTATGTTTGTGGAAGCAGAAGCATTGAGAGAAGCACTCAGAATGTTGGTATCTATACAATGGGACCGTGTAACAATATTAGGTGACTCATTGAGCTTAATGCAGATCATACATGGAGACCTGGATGCCCCAGAATTATGCCATTCGATCAAATAAGAGATTCGAGCAGAGTTTGTACAACAAGGCCTCAACTTGCCATGTTGGATACCAAGGAATGAAAATATGGATGCCCATATGGTAGCTAGAATAGGGAAAAATAATAGCTCCGATTATATAGAATGGAGTCATACTCCACAGTTTCTATTGTCAAATATTGTTGGACGTTTTCCAGCACCTTGAGTATAATATAAACTTTTCCTTTCAAAAACAAAAAGGAAAAAAAGAGAGAAAGTTAGACGTTCAAAAATATCATGGCAATTATTTATGAAATCACAGTTCTTGTATATGGAAGATTTCAGTCTAAAAAAATCAATGTGGCGGAAGATATTTTGATTAGTTGTTCATGGGTTCTGAATACTCTGAATTACGATGGAATATTGTGTTGGTCTCTTTATTCACAAACTAAAGAAATTAAATAAAAAATTAAGGAAATTATTCAAGGTATCGACTTGGAAAATAATCAAGAAATTAAAACAAAACTAAGTTCCTAATTAATTAATATCAGTAAAAAAATCTCAACATAACATATATAATTCAAAACATAAACATTAGAGGCTAATTCATGGCCGGAAAGGGTCTCTGAAGCGCTAGAAGTTGGAAATTTGCTAAGACCTCCAGAAAGAGGAAACCAAATCCTATTTGACGCGGGACTGGGAGTAGGTAAGGTTGGAGTTGGAGTCATCGCGACACGGGCAGATGGAAAATTTGTAAGAGCAATTTCCAGGAGCTTGGAAGGTGTTTTGGACCCGTTATTCGCGGAAGCAATGACACTAATTGAGGCGCTCAAATTAGCAGAAGCACTGGGATGGCGGGAAACTTCGATAACTGGAGATTGCCTAAACTTGATACAAATCATTCACGGTGAGCTACATAGCCCGAATTATGTCGCGCCTTAACGGAGGAGATACGTATGGAATTCATAAGAATGAGACTTAAAAGACCATGTTGGATACCGAGAAAGGATATTACAGATGCCCATTTGGTAGCTAGCATTGGTAAGAATCATGATTCCGATTACGTAGAATGGAACTCTGTCCAGAGTTTCTTTTGTCAAACGGTGCTGGACGTTTTCCAGTACCTTGAGATGATATACACTTTTCTTTCTTAAAAAAAGGATTTAAATAGGGTAAGTTTTACCGTTAAAAAAAATGTAAAAGAGCAAATCAAATTTATTAAATAGGTTGAGGTAAAATTGTAAGAATAATATGCCCCTCTCCGTCAAACCAAAGTACAACATAGTTTTGTCGTCCAACTATATGTCACATATCTCTCCTCTGTCTTGCTTGTGAGTTGTGACATGTGCCATAAAATACGTCCTTTTCCAACTTTTTGAATCCACAATTTATAGTATCTTTCAATCATGTGAATATCATTCAGTTCATTATAATATAGGTACACACTGCAACGAAACCACCTACCATGCTTATATAGGTAGACTCTAAAAATTTTCATCTCACATCTTTCCCCCACCCTTTATTTTCCCGGATTCTCATCCCTATTCTCCTTTATGTTCTCCTCTTTTTTCTTACGGTTATTTTCAGGTATAACCTTAGGATGCTTATTCTTTCTCTTCTACCTAGCCAAGTCATCTTTCTTTCCTCCCATCTTTGTCATTCTTAGCCCTCCGTGCCTCACATACCTTCATCTGGCTACTTCTTTTATCATGCATTCTTTTTCCCGATTTTATTGGATCGCGCCTCATTTCCAATTCTAAGGTACCTAATCTTTTGGCATTGCTTGACCGATTATTGGGTATTTTTTTTAATAAACCAAAATACATTTAGATTTCCTTCCCCACTTCTCTTGATCCATAACCAGGATGTTGTAACATATTCATCCTATTTCAGCTCTTGCATTTTGTACACTGCCGAGCCACCGATGATGAAATTTTTATTATCAAGCTGAAGATGAAGGTGTACACTACATTATGTACACGATCATCATTCACCCTACCGACAAAGGAGCTAACAGTATGATCTCCAATTCCCATTTTCATACGTTGAAAGGAGATGGCTCATATTGTATCTCAATACAAAGCTAAAAACAGTAATTAAATGAGTAAGTAATCACTAGCTACTGTTTATCCTTTGCATTATACTTCTAAATTAACACAACTGCAGAATTACACGTTTAACTAAGAAACAAGATCACCTTTAAAATAAGCCATAACTAGTATAACTACCACTCCATGAACTTGACGAGTTCTTTCTTGGGGATGTGATACTGATCATGCCCGAATTCATCGAGGCATAATGATAGATATGATTTTAGAACTAGTATAGCCGAGTGGAGAATTATCAAAACTGCTATTTTGTTGTTTCGCCCTCGAGAGCTTTAGAAATAGCCCTGCAAGCCCCATGTTGCCTTCCTATTCTAATCCAAACCTTTAGAAGACATTTTCTTCTGTCTTTAAGTTCTTACTGTAGGTTGTTTTCCGGTCTTTATCACTCTAAGTCGATGGATGGGTTTAATTCCTCCAGGATTATTGATTTCCTTAACCCATCTATCTTGTACTTACTAGAGCCTTACTTTAACCTTTGTTGCCAATTCACCTAACCTACAAAGTATCATACAACGAGCTTTTCCCACCTCCTCTAAAAGTCACATTTTTTCCTCTCTCTTATCTCTTCTATACTGTTAAACGTTTGGTTGGGCAACCAACGTCTTTTCAATACTTCGAAACCTAGTTGATCCCTTGTTGAAAATAATAAAGTTGTGTTTCAAAATTAAAATTGAAGATATTTGGTTTAGCTATATATATTAGCGCTGAAATTCCCCAGACCTTCAACGACATTCATTTTCAAATTTTTTCATCTTCTCAATAACTATCCATGTCCCCACACCCCTTGTCAGCAGTGAGCCATCCACCTGCCCTTGCCCCTACCCCCTTTTATTAACTAGTTCAGCGATTCATCTCTCAAGAATCCTTAACTTCACTCCTATCGTAGCAACCTTCACTTCCGGAACTCGCCGGATTTTGTTTTCGGTTTTTATGTTTATCCTCTATCATTAATCACAAAACTTATATAAGCATGCATGGAATCTGAGATCGACCGGGCCTATATTTAAATATATGCAAACTTATAGGGGTAAGATCTTTTGTGAAATTATTCATTGATGGGCCTGTTTTTAAATTCTAGATCTTGAAAAAAGGTAGAAAGTTTGCTTACTTCTAACATACATGAAAAGAAAAACAATTTTAGTGAAGTCCCCTTCCATTGCTGACACGTGTCAAGTCACATCACCTGGCGACACAGATCCACCTCAGCATTCTGGCCCCACCTTATTATTTTCAACCGGAATAACCTTTTAGCTTACTTATCCGCAGCTCTGCCTCTTGTTTTTCCTCAATTTAGTTCCCTTAATAACTTTCACGCCATCAGTTCCCTAAACCTCTTGGCATCAACTCTTTAACTTCTTCAGTTAACTTATTATCCTTATTCAATTTCTATGGTGTATTAATCAGCTCACCATCCGTCTTCGTCAGTTTCATTCTTAACATCGAGTATATAATAAACTGGTATGGGTCAGACGAGCCTAAGGAAAAGTGTGCAATGGTAACACGTGTTTCTGAGGGATGTTGGCATACCTCGATCGTGGACCACTTGAGCTAAAGCTTGTGGTGTAGCGACGCTGGAGAGGTTCTCCTTTTCCTAGTGGCAACGCTCAGTATACGGGTGTTCTACGGTTTAGGTAAACCGACATTTTTTATTGCCGAATTATTTGTGAATTATCTTTTTTTTTTCTAATAGGCTGGATTTTTCAAGAACTTCTCCAACCATGTGGTAAAAAAATTGGAATGTGGTTGTGACAAACATGATATCACTTGATCAATATAATTTTACCTTCAATAAATCTTACAAATGACCACGAACCTTCAAAATTCACATAGATAAAAGGTAACTCATCTCCCTAAATTTCGAGTCAATGAAAGCTTAAATGTGTTTTGTTTAGTGTTAATCGTCATTTATATTTGTATAATTTATATCAGACAGTTAAGATTATAATTTTATTATGGATATTAAAGAACAATAATTATATGTGCAATAGTTGTGCGTATTGTGTGCACTATTCAAGTGGTAGCGTTATAAATAATTACAATCTGCACATATGTGGCACGTCAAAGTTAAATAAAGAAATTAAAACTTCTATCGTTTTCATTGAAAAAAGAATTAAAAGGAAATGTTGTACCTTTGTTTACTTCTATTAAATTTAATTTTCATTTTAATTAAAAAAATATGCGTAGAAATTTTATGGATACAAAAGAAAGGGAAAACAAATATGAAATATAAAAATATCTACATCGAGCTGATTTTTTATGTTTTCAATGAAATGCTTATCATCTTCATGGAATTTATTTATAGTGGAATGAAATGATTATTATGAATGGAAACCATACTCATGATCTTGTAAGTATTCAATTAGTAATAACTTGAAATCTAAAATACAAACTCCATCAAAATGACGTGAACAAAAACGCACGTACAAAACAACACGTTTGCTAATTTCAATAACTATTACATGCATAATGTACTGATACGTTGGAGCACAATATTTCAGTCCAATGCTTTTCCACCCGTTTATTTAAATTCTTTGATATCTGGTGGCAACCCGATCCAAGACACATGTCATCGTCTTCTGGGACATTTTTTTTATCGTGCTATTCTAATATATGAGCGGAATTGGTGTTTGATTTCTTTGAATTTGTTTCCAATTTAATTCTTTAATTCTCATACAGGAAAATTGGTATTTGTATATTTTACATGGGTAAATTAATATTATTAAGTACACGGGGTACGAAATTTCAAATTGAAAAGATGTAGATTTTCATTCTTTAAAATTATGCATTGCTTGATTATTTTGTGAAATTTGATATGCACGTGCATTAGTGTGATAATGCACATTCATAATAAAGATAATGTAAATTAAATGATACATGTGATATCATATAAGAAGTGTTCACGTTTTAATTTAATTAAGTTATACTCTACATATGCAAAATGACATCGTTCACTTTAAGATATTTTTTCTTTCCTTTTAATATAAAATTCTCTATTAAATCATATTTTTCTTATATGTAGTTATATTTATACTATTTCTCTTTCAAGTAAAGAAAATTGCACCGCCCCTTCGCCACCATGCAGCCCTTTGCCCCTCCGCGATCAGATGGTGCTCAGCTTTGTTCAACCAAATTTTAATTTTTAATTCTCGCCTTTGTTGAAGATCAGCTTACCAAGCACTTATACCCAATTTTGAAATCAAAGAAGTGGATCTGCATCAGATCGGAATCTATCCCTCGGAGAATAGGAGATTTGATCTTTTATTTCTCATCTTCGTCAACAACAACAAGTAACCTCATATTTCTCATCTTCATCTTTATGAACAAGATATTTAATCTCAGATTTCTCATCTTCATCAACGGGATGCAGTGCCGGGCCTAAATATTTTAGGGCCAAGGGCGGCGATAAAAAAAGGAAACATTTCTATTAAGAGCGTGGGAAGATTCAAAATTATCAGAAAGGGCGTAACTATTAAATATTTATTATGAAGGACATTCTGATTGTTTTAATGATTATTTATTTGAAAAATGACATCTAGAACCTTTATTTCTTAACTTTCAATTTTTTTAATATAGGTTTTATGTTTCCTTCTCCTAAGATTTTAATCTAGTTTTAACACACATATTATTTGGTGATGACACTAGTGGACTGCCTTACGCTTCTCGGCGGTTCAGTCGTACTCTTTAAGGCGTTTTGGAAATGCCGTAACGGGTTGTGCCGTAAAATGAAACTTTTTCTCGGCGGTTCAAAAACGCCTTAAAAACGAACGCTGCGCACGGCGGTTTAAAACGCCGTGTGCAGCTGTTAAAAAGCGCCCTGTATTATTGTAACGAGTTCGCCACCTCAGGTCGCTTGTGTCTTTAAATGTGAGTGCTACGAACTCGCCTCCACTTTTCGCCTCCTGAGGCGAAATCGCTTCTGTCGGTCGCCTCTGTCTAATAATGAAGACACGAACTCGTAACAATACTCGCTTGGGTGAGGGAGGCGACACCGCTGGCGTATTCGCTGGAAGAAATGGGAATATTAAATTTGAAAAATGTGGAAATGGCTATGGAGTTACGGTCTCGTGCACTATGTCGCTTGTGGTCGAAAAGGAAAAGCGACATCGCTCTGTTGGGGTGGCGAAAATGTACAGCGAACTCGCCAGCTGAAAATGTTGGTCGACCAGAGGGACACAGGCGGGGTGGGATACGAGATCACCAGTAGAGGCGATTGTTAGGCGACATCGTGTACTTATTTGTTGTAGGGAATGTGGCTGGCGAATTCGCCTATTAAATTCGTCTATGGAGGCGAATATTGGAGGCGAAATCGTTTGAGCCACGCCAGGGGCAACAGAGTCTAGCAAGCGAGTAGCCAGGCAGTGTCGCTTTTGTGGGCGAATGTATAGGCAAATATTGGAGGCGAAATCGTTTGAGGCACGCCAGGGGCAACAGAGTCTAGCAAGCGAGTAGCCAGGCGACGTCACTTTTGTGGGCGAATGTATAGGCGAGGCCGTGTGTATGACCGCTTGTTATATTGTAGTAGAAGGCGTGCCAGGTAGCGATCTAGCTTCTGGATTCGACTTGAAGCGAATAAGGAAGCGAATTCGTTTGCTTGCAAGACAGAATTGTGTAATTATTTGTTAAAATTGACCCGTTTCTTTCGAAACATGAATCGGGATACCCGACTCAACATAAACCTGTCAAATTCAAATCCAACGCCCCTATACTAATACTAAAGATGCATAACCTAAGCACACAAGTGCGATACCAATGTCAAGCCCCTACTAAAAAGAGAGACAATACTTTTTCATGCCTTGGGGAGGTTAGTGACCTGTGGCCTTGCAATGGTAAACGCACGGTTGTGGACCAGATATTTAGCCATTTGGTCTCTTCCGTCGTTAAGTTCTTGCAAGGAGAAAGGACTGATATCATCCACGAATACCTATGATTGAAAATAACGCTTATTAGGAAATCTCGACGAATATAAATGAGATTAGACGCGTGTAGCGTACCTTTAGAAGATCTAGCATGTCTTTTTGAACACCATCCACCACCATCAAACCAAAGATCATTGTGTAATAGCCACATTCATAGTTCGATGATTGCTTCCTAGACTACAAAAGTGTTTACAACATAAAACATTACTATACTTATGGTACTTTAAACGCAAATGTTGATTTTTGAAAGGACGTGATAGCATGAGCACAACATCTTACCCGAATGTTTATAAGGTGGAAGTCGAGGAGTGTTTTGTCGTTCACTTGAAGAATTGCATTATCAAGGAGATCGGCGAATGTTCGTGATGGAGGGCGGTGGAGTGGGTCTATCCAATATACTTGCTTTAAAGCGGGTATTATTGCAACAAAGCTCCAATGATCACTACAAATCACATGAAAGCATAATGGTCATAAAAAAAGAATGCAGTAGAGCAAATACAATATATTTAGCATGAGTAATAGAGCAAATTGTAAGGTATACCTCTCGAGATATGGTCCGATCCATATTTTCTTTGATTTGTCGGAGAGAGTAGAATTCAAGTAATCAAGTCTTTGCCTATTGCTCTCCATACTAGCTTGCAAATGCATTGGATGCAAAAATCCAATGAAATGCTTGCTCCGGTGATAGGCATGGTGATGCAAGAACCTATGAATGTAGTAGACAATCATGACGAGGATGTAATCATATATGGTTTGATAATTGAGTATTCTCATGAAACACATACAAATGGCTTACATTTGATTGAGGCAAAGAATAGTGGCGGGAAGTTCATTGAAATTCCAGAAATATTCAAAATCCCCCCATGGTACGTGGATGTCCTTTGTCATGGTAAAGCACCTTTCATTTCCGAGAAAGGCATAGCATGCATTCTTGTCGTGCGAGGATATCAAATCATAAAAGACTCGGACGAAGGGTGGAAGGGCTTTCATAAACTCCACGAGCATGGGGTCTAATGTTTGTCTAGCTATAGGCAAGGCATGCACGGGTATTTGTGGATTTTGTGGAGTTTGTGGTTTCCTACGGGGTATGGAGGTGGATTTTTCATCAAGCACCAACCATTTTGGCCATAGAACAAGGAAACCTTTAGCCTCCCCAACTCTCACCATCGGTGACTCCTTCACAGGTAGCATTTGTTGTTCTATCAAAACATCGGTAATGCGAACACTAAAAAATCCTGCGGGGATGTCAACACGATTGTGTTTCACCGCACTTGGGTCGCATGTGCCATTGGCGACATGGAGTGGTTTTGATTTGGTACCTTGCGAAACATATAGCTTGCAAGGGGGGTTCTATCATAAATGAAAGCACAAGAGAAATCATCATCCAACTATTTTTAGAAAGAGATTAGAAACCAACGATGTTCTAAATTAGCAAAATTTGTACTAACCTTATCAACTTGAATGGAATGCGCCGCATTCAACTTGATGGGTGATGAAGGTGGAGTAGGAGGCACTAGTTCCTCGTCCATTTCCACATTCTCACCTTCATCCTCCACAATTTGAGGTGATGCTTGAGAACCCTTTGATGATGGTGGAAGATGTGGTTGTGTACCTCCTAACCTCTCGATGTGGGGATAGTTGGTGTGTTGTGCTATGTCTTTCATCACCTCCCTCAAATCCTTCATTTCCGCCTTTGTCGCCGCCACCTCGCTCAAAGCTCGTTGTAGTTGTGATGGTTTAGGATTGCCCCAACCTTGCTTAATCCCAAAAACCTCTTCTTGTGTCGCGTAACCTCCAACACCTAATGCTCTTCCCGGGTGTTCCTTTTTCTTCCCAAGAGCAAAAGCCTCATTCAAGACATCCTTCTTCCCACACGGGATAAAGGTACCCTCCTCCTTTTGGCGCTCAAGAAGTTCCTATTATCAAATATGTTGTACTAGGTGAAAGTGGTTGTGAAGAATATTTGAAAGCAACAACAAAAATAAATAAGACTACAATAGATAGTAAGATAATGTAAGATAGATAGACTAACCACCCTCTTTGCACATTTTTCGGCATCCTCTGAAGTGAACTTACCATCCGAGTCTCTAATTCGACCCAACACGAAGAGTTTTTGTCTAGTATAATCCTCGGCGTCCTTTTCCACTACGACATACCGAGCTTCCGCCTCGTCCATCCCCCCTAATACCAACTCCTTCACTAGTTCCTCCTTCTCCCTAAGCCCCTCCTTCTCACCTACACCCAAATACCCCGACCTACCACCGGTGTATGGCATTGTTATTGATTTTGCCGATGTGACCTTCTTGTCCCATTTCTCCTTTGCACAAGAAGATACCGTATCACATGTCATCATTAATGTAATAGATAAGAGGAGGTTATGTCACCGAAGTTATAGTTTGTGACTCACCGAAGTCTTATTTTCAAGCGATGCTTGCTTGAAGGCCTCCCACGCATCGGTTGTAATATGATTGTATCGGTCCCTTGGATCTTGACCTAGCCTCTTTCCCTTCTCATACAAGTAGTCTTTTCTTAGAGCATGCTTGTGCTCGCGAAAAGCTTTGGAGACGATGTTGAATGCCTTCTTTCTCACCACTTCCATGTCATTAGATTCTATTTCAAAAGGTCGCTACGCCAAAATATGTAGGATGTATTATGTCTACATATTATGAAGAGGTATAATATTGAGTAGATAGATCATTGAAAGGTTAAATGTTACTTACTTGGCATTCTACCCAAACTTCCTCCTTCTTTTTTGATGGGACGGTTCTCCAATTATCCTCCGTTATCTCAATAAACGTTCTCCAACTCGGCCACACCAACTTGACCATTTTGAACGTTCTTTTTTTGGTCGGTTGCATACACCCTTAGCATTAAATCCTATGTGTGTTAGTTCTCCTCTTCTCATTCTTCTTTGTAGAACTCGACAATGTGAGCGGACTTGTAGGCCTTTCTTCGAGTTGCTACCTCGCTTCTTTGGTTGGGCACTTGAAGTGGTTGAAGTGGTCACCATTGCTATCTAAGGATGGATAGAAATAGAATCTTAACTAATTAGCACTATTATGACTAGGTAAAACAACAACAAAACCATGTTGAATGAGTTGTAGAAGTAAAATAACACAAGCATGACTAGTTAAAACAAGGAAAAAACGGATTTGTTGAATTGTATAACCAAAGTGAACCTAAGGTAGGCTAACATGTTAGAATGCCACATGAAAGTAACAAATAAAGGGAGCTATGGCTTCTAAATTTGATTTTAAAATAGTCATGAAACACATATGTTATGGATAGGGACTAAGCATGGATAATGTCTACTCAAGCATGCCATTCAACCAATATATCTCAAAAAGTAACTAAATAAGATGTGCTTTGAATAATACTTCAAATTTGAGTCTCATACCTTAATTGTAGAAGAAGATATTAGTTGTTTGTTGCTCTTAGACACACAAAGTAGCGAGATTTGTAATATTCAACCAAAGTTGAAGGAGATTTTGGGGTTTTTGGTGGGTTACAAGCTTTATAGGGTTTAGTTCTTCACACAAAATATATGTGCTAGATTTGAGGGTGAGTTTGTGGTTGGTTTTGATGAGATTTCACCAAGAAATGAGGCAAGAATGGATTTGGAATGCAAGGATTTGAGATGGAAGTTGAGGGGGGGATAAGGTGAGAGAGAAGAAGGGGTAGATGGGAATGAATGGTGAAAATGGTGAAGAGGTTAGCAAAATCCGGGATAAAAGATATATATAGTATGGTAAAGTTGGACAAAACATGCCTGAATAGTATATTTGGTCGGTTACTGTTTAACCAGGTTACGATACCGCAACCTGCATCGGCTAGAGGCGAATACCCCTTGCGGTATCGCTAGCTAGCAAGTTGATGAACCCATAATAATTATTTTCTGAATATTTGCTACTTTGTTATGCAATTAATATTAACATTGTGTGTTTCATGAGTTGATGTATATTAAAATTTAATATGAAAACTTATAAATGAAATCAGATTTTATCTGCACATAATATTACTTGAGTTGGTTGCAACGATGACGTCTGTTATGAAAGAGAATTGTTGTGACATGTTATATATAGTCCTATGAAGAGGTATCTGAAATTGTTAACTCTAATCCATATCCATGTTTATTGTAAAGCATTTGGCATAAACTGTTTAGATACGTATATGATGGGACTACGGGTTAATACCATTAGTTCGTTAACCAAATGTTACACTAGTGCAGACACGAGCAATAGGACTTTCTACATTAGCCACGTGTTGATCACCATCGAATATACATGTATTTGACAACTTCTGACTGAAAGTGTAGACATTTAGTTCTTCTGTAATGCATGTGGTATTACTCATAGTCTGGATGATGTTATACATACAGGCAACGTCGTTACCCCGTTAAAGAGCCGACTTCGCGATCACACATCTCGGGAGCTAATGAACGAAAAGTATCCAGTTTTAGATGAGAATAGGGGTGGTAATTGAGTCAACACGCGAGTAATTCGAGATCGACTCGGTCAAAACTCGGACTAAACACGACTCGATCTAGCTCGACTTGAAAAACTCGTGCGTAACTCGGTAAGTATAATCAGTTGCAAGTTTATAATATTATTAGGTTATACTATATTAGTTCAATCATCTAATCTAGCTAGTTTTCTGTTACTACTCAATATTGAATAAACTAATTAATTGCATTGGTATTTAAATTAATAATTTCTAAGGATACTAATAATTTCAATATTGAACAGGTATTTAAACGCACATATATATAATTAGAAATTTTCATAGTATAGAAGTAGTAAAAATTTTATTTAAAAAGAGAAAAAAACAATTCGAGTTCGAACTCGCAAGTAGTGTCGATACTCAATAAATAATAACGAGTTCGAGTTGAGTATGGTATTATTAACTCGCTAGTTCTCGAGTCGACTCGAACATGGTTAATATAGTTCTCGAGTCTAGACGAGTTACGCACTACTCGCTTGATTGAAGGTTGTCATTCCCAATCTCGATGATAAATGGGTTTGGTTTTTATCGTGTGGGTTGCCGGGCATGGGTTCAGGGTTTAGGGTTAAGGGTTTGATGATTGTACAAAAGCGAAATCGCTACAACGTTCGCCTACAAACAAAATTGAGGCGAGTTCGCCAGTTGGTTGAAATTATAGGCGAACAAACAGGCGAGTTCGTTTCATAGTGAAATCCACGCGCGACGTTCCTGACACGATTTCGTAACCAATTTCGCCTACAGGCGAATGGAAGAGGCGAGTTCGCCAGCGTATTTTAATTTTAAAAAAAATACAAAAACAAGTTTTGCGGGTGGCGATTTCAGAACCACCCAACTTCCACCCGCAAAACCCTAAATCCCCAAATCGGAAAATCCCTGCAACACCATGGGCCGGAGCAAATCAGCCGGTAAAACCCTCACCCCACCAGCCCCCAAGCGCCAGAAGACCACCCCCACTGCTCAACCCGAAGCGGAGCCAGCCGGAATGCGTGAAGAGACACTCGCCGACCTTCAACCTCGCCGGAGACGCGATCGCCCGGCCGGTGGATCTACAGGCGGCGGCGGCGGCGGCCATACTTCTGGAACCTCCCATCACCGTCAACCCGCCACCAGTCCGTCGCCGCACCGCCACACCGCCACCAGTCCGTCGCCGCACCGCCGCACCGCCACCAGGAACCCGCCTGAAACGGGCGGCCATACTTCTGGAACCACCCATCACCGCCAACCCGCCACCATTCCGTCGCCGCACCGCCACACCGCCACCAGTCCGTCGCCGCACCGCCACACCGCCACCAGTCCGTCGCCGCACCGCCGCACCACCACCAGGAACCCGCCTGAAACTGGTGGGCCAGCCGAGAATCCGGCGGGTAACCCTGCGACTGAGGAGGATGAGGAGACGTCTCTGTTCGTCAGCACAAAGGCCGAGACTAGGTACGAACAATTTTCTCGTCGCTTCTTGTTGAATGCTAGGGTTTTTGATGAAGATCGGATAGAGTCGTTAGGGTTTGGTAAAATTGTAGACTATTTTAAGGCGACGCATCTAGAAGGGATGTTGATGTCGAGAGAGCCGGTGCATAAGGATGAGTGTTTACAGTTTTATGCAAATATGACTTTTGCAAAGGACGCCGAAGAGGGGGAGACAATGGTTAGGGGAATAAGGTTTAAGGTTGATAAGTATTTGATTAATGAGGTGATAGGTTGCCCGTATGTGTCGGTTGACCACTTAAGGCCGTTAAATCCAAACGGTCCTTACGAGTGTTACCACACCCAAAACTTCCCATCTTTGTCTAGTTTGAACCCCCTAGAACCCGTTGCTATGCGTAGAAAATAATTTAAGTCGCGTAGCAAGGTGGAAGGTACTCCGAAGAAGTACAATATTGGCGTTCTCACTCAGGAGCAGAGGTTGGTGTTCGAGTTGATATGCTCGAATGTCATGCCATCGGGTGGTCACCCTTGCGAGCCTACTATTGCCAATTTGATGTTGTTCTATTACATCATGGAGGGATTGAAGATCAATCCAGGGTACACGATTGTGAAGTACATGCTGAAGCGTGCCAAGGACAAATCTGATGAAACGATCCCATATGGCCAGCTTATCACGGCGATGATAAAGAAGAAGGGTATTAGACCGGTTAGTCGACCAGAGCCAGTTATGCACTACACCGAGAAATGGCCGCGTAGCAAGGGATTGGTACTTGGCGCCGATGGGGTCATAAAGAAAAAGAAGGATGGTGCTTCGAGTTCAAGTGTGCGTGGTGTTTTGAGTCCGGGTAAGTTGATTCTACCCAAACTTGGTATTTTATTAGATTTATTTGTTTGCGCCTATACAATATTCTAATGGATTTGATGTGTTTTGGCAGGACGGGAACTTCAGTGGCGTGAGCGAATGGTCGTGATGATGGGACAGCTTTCAGCGGAAATAGAACAGGTGAAGTTGGAACAAGCCAAGCCATTTGGTGCTTACAGTTCATATGCGCTTATTGTTTAATTTACATATAATTGTTCATGTGTTAAACCGGTGTCGATATAGTCTTTTATAGTGTTGCTAGTACTAAAATACTATTTATGTAAAGTCAGAAACGAACTCGCAACCAAATTCGCTTGTGGTGTTATAACTGAAGCGAGTTCGCTTCTAATCTCGCCTATTTCAACAGAGTCTAACAGACGACTCAAGAAGCGAACTCGCCAGTAATAGGCGAGACGGCTTACGGAACCGCCACCACCTAAATGCCAAGGCATAAAGTAAAACTACAAAAACGACGTAGTTTCAAGGTTGGCGAATAGAGATACGATTTCGCCTCTAGTAACGCTTACAGGCGATTTGTACAAGAGAAGTCGTCTTTATTCACGCCTATGCTATGAGTGAAACACGTTTCAAGCATACTTGAATACTAATTCAGTCCATACCAAATGTATATGCTGAAAACTTAAGGTTTTTCCAATTACATACTAATGTTTACATATTCTTTGGTTGATTCCTCTTTCGCTTCGTTGGTTTTCCAGCATTGGTGATCCAAATGCCCTCCGTGTGATCGTTCCGCGCAAAATACCTTTTCAAACTCGCCTCGTCTTTAGTTAAGGTTTCGTTAGGCTCTAAACCCAGAAGGTCCCCGATATCTGTTCCAAAGCTGCGATCCTCGTCATTGCCATTGTGAAGAAGCGCCTGCTTACCATTCACCACAATCTCCCACCGGTTATCCTGTGGATCCGTCACATAAAACACTTGGTGCGCCTGAGACGCCATGATAAACGAATCACCTTCAGAGCCAAGAACACTGCGATTCACCAGGGTTGTGCCGTAATCCTCTTTCCGCACCCCGCCACATTCTTTCACCCACTAACACTTGAACACTGGAATTGTGGCACTGATAAAGTCAATCTCCCAGATGTCGGTGATCGTCCCGTAGTATGCTTCGCATCCATGAACTGCCTCACCTGGTACTACCACACCACTGTTTTGGTTAGTTGACCTCTCATCCGACCATTTGGTGCCAAAAGTATAACCGTTTATGTCGTACCCACCAAAAGAGGAAAGAGTGCCGAGAGGTCTTCTACATAACAGCTTGACAATATCAGGATGGTCCCCTTGCTGAATGTGAGCTTGCAGCCACCGAACGAAATTGGCACAATGCTTTTCCAGGATCCTCACATCACCGACAGTCCATGCATTTGACACTCTAATCTGATCCATGTGTATGTCAACATAAGGGGTCACCGCCTCGTGATTTCTGAGGATATATAAATGGACAGCATCCATGTCGGCGGCGGTAGGACTAAACAAACTATGATGCTTGAGCCCGTGCCCGTCCACTCTACCATCGTGCCTAGCATTTGGGATCCCCACTGTGGCAACATCTTTCATATAGTTGGTACAAAACTCAATAACCTCTTCTGCGACATAACGTTGAACTATACTAGCATCAGGCCTATATCTGTTCTTCACGAAATGCTTAAAAATCGACATGTACCGCTCAAATGGATACATCCATCTCAAGTAAACTGGGCCACATAATTTTACCTCCCTCACCAAATGGACAATCACGTGGATCATTATGTCAAAAAAGGCCGGGGGAAAGTACATCTCCATCCTACACCAAACTTCCACCACCATTTCCTGCAACTCATCCAGCTTCTGCCTGCTCACTCGCTTACGACATATGCACTTAAAAAAGTAACATAGCTTCGATATCGCCTTCCTCACGTGACGAGGCAATGATCCTCGTAGAGCGATAACATTCAGCTCCTGCATAAGATTATGACAGTCGTGTGACTTCAATCCCACCAGCTTCAGTTCTTTGGTATTAACACAATTACGGATGTTCGAAGAGTAACCTGTTGGAACCTTAACAGACTTCAAAGCAATACAGTAACGCTTCTTCTCCTCGGTCGACATAGTGTAACAAGATGGAGGTAAATAAGATTTACCTTCTTCCTCTACAGGGGCTAGAGACGATCGGATACCAAGCTGTACAAGATCTTTCCGCGCTTTTAAGCCATCCTTTGTCTTTCCAGGGGTATTCATCAGCGTACCTACAAGTGCTTCACATACATTCTTCTCAATATGCATCACATCGAGACAGTGACGTACGTCCAAATGCTTCCAGTAATCTAGTTTGAAGAAGATCGAACACTTCTTCCAACTGCTATTCGACGCCTTCTTCTTCTTTCCCTTACCAAATTCATGATCCATCCCAGTAACCTTTTCTAGAACCTCCTCTCCAGTTAAAGGGATTGGGGAGGGATCATGCTCTTCTCTCCTGTTGAACCAATTCTTTGCTCGCCTCCAAGGATGTCCCGTCGGAAGAAATCTTCTGTGCTCGAGATACACCGGCTTACCACTGTGTTTCAATTGACAATAACTAGTCTTGCTCTCACATATGGGACATGCAAAGTGACCTTTCACTGAATAACCCCCCAAGTTACCTAATGCAGGAAAGTCATTTATACTCCACAACAACATTCCTTGCAGTTTAAACTCCTCATCACCTCGACTGCCATCAGGTATCCGAACACCCACATCGAATAATTTCTGCAAATCTTCGATCAAAGGCGCTAGGTACACGTCAATATCGTTACCCGGTTGCTTAGGACAAGATATCATCATGGACAATAACACATACTTACGTTTCATCATCAACCACGATGGCAGATTGTAAATCGCAACCATAACTGGCCAAGAACTATGGGTGCTAGACATATTACCAAAGGGGTTCATGCCATCAGTGGATAAGCCTAGCCTCACATTCCTGGGCTCAGCAGCAAATTCAGGGTACCTCTCATCCATTTTCTTCCACTGATCTCCATTTGAGGCATGTGAAATAATGTCATCGTCCTCCCTAGCCCTATCCGCATGCCATGTTAGCAACTTTGCATCCTCAGGATATGCAAACAACCTCTTCAGTCGAGGAATCAGCGGAAGGTAATACACTACTTTAGCCGGCGTTTTACATCTAGACGGCGTCACACTCTCGCCGCATACCTCTACGGTCCCCACCTTTGACTTGTACCGAGGTTCATTGCAGACTCGGCATGTATCTCTATCCTTGTCATCTTCCCTGTACAACAAACAATCGTTAGGGCATGCATGAATCTTCTGCATCTCTATTCCCATAGGACATAATATCTTCTTAAATGCATATACTCGATCAGGACACAAGTTGTCAGTGGGTAGCAACTCTTTCACCAACTCTAACAATTCAGTCATCCCCTTGTCAGATATTCCATGGCGCGCCTTTAAATTCATCAACAACAACGTAGAACCAAGAACGGAATGTTTGCAACCCTTGTACAATGGTGTCTCTTTATCATTATACGTCACCGCTAACATGCTCGGCTTTCCTACCTAATCCATTGCCACGTCTTCCGCCATTTCATCAAGACAACCATCATAACACAATCCATCTGCCCCAAGCTTAACATCAAACTCTGCATCATTATGACTTGCACCTTCTCCATGCCAAATCCATGTTGTATATGTAGGATCAAAACCTCTACAAACCAAATGTTCGCGCACAACGTCTACATCCTCATAAATCGCGTTGTTAAAGCAATCTATGCAAGGACATCTTAGCCCACCCATTCTCTTTTCTACACAATCCTTCCAACCAACATCAATAAACTCTTGAATCAAATCCGTATAACCTTGTGAGAGACGCTGATTCTCCAACATGATTTCACTACGACCCATGCTTAACAAGATACTATCAACAACGGTTTTGCTACAATCACTCAAACATTCCACAAATTTAGCACCCTAAGAACTCTACAAATCCATATAAACAAGCACATACACTAATCAAAAACAGTTTGCCCATTCCACAACCAATCAAGAAAAAAATCAAAACCTCATACCTTTGTGTTCTTGGGCAAAATCAAGGCCTGAAAATGTGAGCAAAACGTGAGACAAAACAAAAGGAGAGTTCTTTTATCTACTTCTTTTATTTTCATTCCCGCAAAAAATCAGCATTTATACACCCAGCTACGACACTGTTACGAATTCGCCACCAAATTCACCCACTACATTTTAATACAAGCGAATTCGTAAACTGAAACGCCTCTGGTCATAACTATAGGCGAACTCGCTTCTTCAGTAACGCCTGCTGGCGTCAATACAAGGCGATTTCGCAACTACAATGCGTCTTAGCATGTATGGGCGAACAACTATTCTTATTTCAGGCGGGTAATGCTGGCGAATTCGTCACTCTTCTCGCCTATCAGCGAACACGGTTCAGAGTTCGCCTAGTATTGACATATTTAATACACTTTGGAAAACGCCTTGTTTTAATTGTGAAACGCCGTGTTTTTTTTTGCCCTAGGCGAACGGCAGGTTACGAGTTCGTAACCCAGTTACTCGGCGGTTCCGCTAAAATCTGGCCAAAACGCCGTGAAATGTGTGCCGAGAAACCTATGCTTGTGCACTAGTGTGACCGAATTGGTATAAAATATATAAAACTAAACTGTCGAAAAACAATGTATAGTAATATGACTAAATTAAGATGAATTTCATCAGATCCTATATACATTTCAACTAATTTTTTTTAAGAATGTCGAACTTAATTGATTACAACTGAACTGAACTGAACGGAAATGTATTGAATCAAAGTAAAAAATTAGAAGCATTGACCAAATTAAAATGAATTTTATCAAATCATATTTCATCAAAATGGTACTGAATTGATTTGAAATCAATTGAATAGAACTAAACTGATGAAATTTCGTATAAGTTGGGGAACGGAACCGTAATTTAAGATTTTGAATTTTTTAAAGTTATTTAATGCAGCTTTTAAAAATAAAGGTTACAAGTGTTATTTTTCAAGTAAATATTCATTGAATCAATTAGAATGCCCTCCATAATAATTATTAAATAATTACGCCCTTTATTATAATTTTGAATCTTCCCACGCGCTTAATAGAAATTTTCCCTAAAAAAAAACCCCCAATATTCAAAAACATAACTATTTTTTTCCTTTTTTTTTGAAAATCCGGAAGTATCTTATATTAATCACTTGGCAGAACCATTTTCTATCAAACAAAATTGACTATAAATGAATAAATAAGTCTGACAAACATGTATAACATAAGAATTCAAAATTAGTCAAAGTATACATATTTAATTTGATATTCTAATAGCACATATCTCCTAGTATCTTTATTCTTTATTCTTTAAAACAGGACATCATGTATACTATTTTTTAAAAAAATTATAAACCACCATAGGTTGGAGGATATTTATTAGGCTCCTCAAACCTTCATAATCTCCTCAAAGGGAGGCAATTTCTGAGATTACAGAATAAGTTGAGAACCTAAATTGTATCTAGAGCGCAGATACACGTTGTTCCTAAAACTAAAAAGTGTGATGAAATATATCTGAACATCCTAAAGTCTAATGCCCGAAAGCATCTAAACTATCTGGCAGGTAAAGCATCCATAACTTGCACCAACCCCAACAAAAGTCAGAATCAACCAAGTCTACTAGTCTAGATTCATTCATAGAATCGCCCGAAGTAATCTGTCAAAACTACTCTGACTTGGATTTCTCCTACACTGAGTATAGAAAAGAGACTAGAAGCCGAGGGGATTTTCCATAGCGCGGCTAATCCGTTTACAAGGAAAACAATAGATATGCATAGAGTACTCGATAAACTAGTCCAGATAGTTACACAAAAAGATTCAAGTGAAGCACATATTTCATCTGACATAAAATAAGAAAAAAGAATAGAACCCAGATCACTGAATCTACCAAGTCCTTTCCTTGGAGGCGGCTCGCAACGGTGGCGCGTGCATCCACGTGCTCGAGTAGCTGCTCGAGATGGCGACGGGTGTTGTCGGCGAAGCGCGTGAGCGCGATGAGACGCCAAGTAGTTCACGCCTCGACAGACCATCGGCGCGTGTGACAGCGCATGGCCACACTTGCTTTCCAAAACCTCTTTGGATCAATCGGATCTGATAAAAACCTTAGCTTTTCCGGCGATTTATGTTTGACCTGCATCTATGACGGCACGAGTTCGGATTTCCTCCGGTGAGTCCAGCAGCGAGCGGACGTGCTTTCCATCGTTGTCGGGCTGCGGCTTTGATCCCTCTTTGGATCCGGCCTCCTGGGTGCATTGGCGGTCACAAAAGGTCGTATTTTTTCAGGCGAAAAACTGGGTTCACGTATGGAGGTAAGGTATCAGCGGCGGCTAGGGGCTGAAAATAAAGGTATAGGGGTGGAGGGGGTGGCCGAGCGGCGGCGAAAGACGCCGGAACCGGCTCAAACCACTCCTCCGACGAGATGGATCTAGGACATCATGTATACTAATGTCAATGTATATATTAAAGTACTAAAATTCAAATTTTGCACATCAAATCACACAAGTACACCGCACACATATAACACAATAATTTACAATATGTATAATATTTATGTCCAAATTCAATACAAATTAAAAGTATTCAATCAAGATCAATTATAAAATTAAGCACAAAAAGGGACTTAAAAGGCTTTTTTTAGTTTTAAAATTGGCCCAAAAAGGGTTGGATCTTAAATTAAAAAACAGCCCAAAATACTGAAAATTTATATATATCAGTTATAATTTTTTTTAAATTTGGGCCTCTAAAATTGTTTGAATTTTTAGACCTGAGGTGAGTACAACATTGGCCTCTATATAGGGCCTCCCCTGACGGGATGTTTAATCTCAAATTGCTCATCTTCATCGATGTGATATTCAATGTCAGATCTGCTGAGGTCTATGATAAAGAATGATGAAGAATGAGAATGACTATTTCCCGAGACTATCTAGAAAAAAGTAAATTTTTGTTTTAACTTAATTTTATTAAAAATCAAAACCATCCAATTGGATGGGAGAACTATTCACGACTCCTCAACTCTAACTAAAATCAGTAAAAGTACATGGTGGGTTTGGGTAAATCCAACAATACACATACAACATTTTTTTGGGGTTTTGTGGCAATTAGAGAGAGATGCGGATAGATTCAAACAAAGTCGTACTACTGGTCCGTCATAGGGTGGAATTATGTAATTAAAGGGATACATCATAAGAAACCTAATATTTGGTACCCGGAGGTGTTTAAACCACCTGACAAGTATAATATTCTTAACTCGCATTATAAATACTCAAAATCTACAGAGTTTGTGCACTGAGAAGCAGTTAGTAAGTTGTCAAAATTACAAACGACTTGGATTTCTCCTCCACGGTATTGCGCAGACCGAATCTCAGAGGGTCTTCCCTCTAGCAAATTAACGTGCTAGGAGGGACATGAGAAACAAATAGGGAAAGATATAGTTCATAAATTAGTGAAGATAGTTTTGCAAAAAGATAATATCCCATGAAGTTTTAAATACTAAAAAAGCAGTAAAAATTGAAATAAAAATGAAAAGAGTAAGGAAACCCATTTGAACGAGGAACCTCAGAATAGTCGATATTGGTGGTGCATGAATGGCGTGTTTGCACCGGTGTCGGGCGCGTGGAGAGCCCTCCCGACGCATGCCTGTCGCGCTTGAGGAGGAATTCTTCCCACTCGGAGAAAACTCGATGCAAATCCAAGACCACTAATTTGAAATCATTAGATGTAAGGAAATGTGTCCTAGAAGCTGAGGAGATCTGAAGAGATCTGAGGAGATCATCAAAATGTTGACCTGCAACCTTGGCGGTCCAGCAAGGCCTCATCGCGGCCGATGATTCAGCTGACTAGAATGTATTATCGGATAAGTGAAAAATGACAGATATGATTTTAAACAAACAATCATAGGGTGTCGGTGGTGAAAGGCTTCCTAAGTTAGGGGCTGAGAAAGGGGTGGCTGGAAGTAATGAGGGGTGTGCGTGAGGAAGGTCAAGCTCGCCGACGGGAGAGCCGGCGAAGATCCTCGTCCCAATCAGAGTTATTGAGAGTAAGAGCTTTCGGGGATGTGAGAGGTTTGATGGTGTGTTTGGCAGAGCTTTTCAAATAATGTGCTTTGAAGCACATAAATTTTGGTGTTTGATAAACTACCAAAAAACTGCTTAATTTATAAGAAGAATGCATTTTTGGCCCAAAATGTCCTAAAAGCAAAAGCTGATATGAGGCCCATGTTTGGTGGACCTGTGCTTTTAAAAACAATTTGGTGCTTCTGACTTCTATTGTCACATTTTGAGGGTGAGAGCTTTCAGGGATGTGAGAGGTCTTAGTTTTAACTTTAACAATGTACCTTTATATTTGTATTGTATATTTTATAACTTACATATTATCAAATTTTCTATGAAATTTCTTGCATTTTTGTAGTGAAACATTTTTTTCCTCACTTTAATTTAATTTTTTAATATAATCATAATATAGAATACTTTTTGCTAGTGAAACGAAATTTTTCGTCAACACCATGACGATATTTCCTTATAACCCCGTGACCTGGTTATATTTGTCTTAGTGCATGTTTACCTGAACTTATTTCATACTGATATGAATTGAACTGAAGTGAAATGAAAATTATTGTATTAAAAATAGAATTAGCATGTCTAAATTTATATGAATTTGATCAACTTATTTTTTTGCTGAACTGAATTGAATTGAAATACAATACTTATTTGATCAACTTATTTTTTTGTTGAACTGAATTGAATTGAAATACAATACTTAAACCGATTAACCTAACGTGTATAAATGTGTATTTCTCTATTTAAATTTATTCCATTTTAACTCAGTCCAATTCTATACAAACCCGTCTATTTGAAACCCAATGATACATTGCTCTAATATACATAAATACAAATTGTAAAGAACGTATTTGCATTCCAAATTGAATTACATAGACCCGGACGGTTTAGCAAGATTTTCGAAAATTGATGAATAATATTTTTAAACATTGTAGTTTAATTTGCAACTGATCTCCTCTGTGATGATTATCAAGAATACTATCCCAAAACCATCCTGCAACTGATCGAATTTGCTTCAAGAAAACTTATTGGGTGGTCTTTCTTTCGTTAGTTGTTATTACCATTTGTTTGAAGTGATTTTGTGTATTTTCCAACTGTTTTAAACAATATTTCCTTGACTTTTTTTTTCCTTCACACCGTAAAGATGGAATTAAAAATAACATTTTTTGCACAAATGAATTAACCAATTACCTTTACTTGTTTACTAGCATGAATCAATCGCGCGTTGCGCGATATTTTTAACTACTTTTGAATAGTCAGTAAGTTATGTAAAATGCAGCAGAGAATTTTGGAGTTGTTAACACAGCCCATACTTAATATATAATTTTATTTATAAGTATCATTTTTCTGTGTGGCTCTAGCTATACATATCGGTTTGTTCTATGACATCGCATGTTTAGTCTGTGTATTGTAACTTGCTTCTTTCTGGCCGTTCTAATTTGGGGCTTCTTAAATTTCTGCTCTTGAGTATATCTGATGATTGTTTGACCAGTCCATATTGGTGATGTAGTGGTATTGCCATATTGGTGTATGTCATGAAGATAATATATTTACTTGTATGCCATATTGGTGTATGTCAATTTCAAAGATCAATATGGTATCTCTGAGTATCAAATAAACGATACGAGACAAGAAAGAAATTAAATCATTCCTTAATTTTTAGGGGAAAATATTAGTATAATATTTTGTATATTTTTAATTAGATAGTTGGAAGTTAAATATCTTTTTATTTCAAACTTTGTAATATATTTGATGAGAATTTCAGAATATTTTAACATATTTAAATTTTAAAATAATATATTTAAAACTTTGGAATATATTTGATCGAGTTTCGGAATATTTTGACGTATAATAGTTTATTAAACAAATTTATAATATAATAATCAATTTCATCATGTCTACGTTTTTGTGACAATTAAATCTTTTTTGAAAAATATGATAATTTTATCTAATTGTGTAAAGAGTAATATTTAAAACAATTATCCTAAAGAATAAATATCTTTAAAAAAAAAATAAACTTGTGTGATGTGGTCTAATGATAAGGCAATTACCTTATTTTTCATATTTTGTAGGTTTCAGTTTCCTAATTAGAAATAGAAATTCTATATCAAATCATTTATAAGTGATACTTTCAATAGAAATGGTCATACCGAATCGGAGGTAAGTATATGATAATAATATTTATATTTCATTGACAATCTTGTGAATTAATAAATAACTATAGTTATATTTAAAAATTAATATAGGGCTGACGCCATCTGATCTGCAAGAGCTTTGCTGAGTTCTGACAAAACAATTGTCTTGAGCTTTGTTTTTTTTTTTTTTTTTTTTTTGTTAACCAAATTTTCATTCACTAAAATGATAAAACATTCATTACATGATGGGCAACGAAATGTGCTGCAAGCACTTCCTGCCTCTCTACTTTCTTAACTACAATACTAATAAAGAGTAATTTCAAACAAGAGAACTCTGCTAATAAATTAGCGAGACCTGCTTATTGTTTTGAGCCTCGATTCCAATAAACTGAAAGGAATTATTTCCTGAGCCATTGATTTGGTTGTTTGATAAATATATTGTAGTCACCGTGTATATTTTAAATGAATTATAAGTCATAAAATGGTCATAAAATGACATTTATAACAAACCTACGCAGAAAACTCCATTTATAATATATTTGGTTGTATTTGAATCCAATGCTTCCATAAAATTCCATGTAAAATATATTTGGCTGTATTTTCATAAAAAATATATTTTTTACATCATTAATTAAGGCATAAACATATTATTCTTAAGTTTACATTTCTCCCTGGATTCTTTTTCATTTTTTAACTTATAAAATATATCATTAGTAATTACGCTATTATTGTATATTTGTCTTGGAATGAAAGTTGATCTTCAGGGCTCACCTTTGATATTCATACAACTAAAATTCATCTAAATTGCATTAATACAATTTCAAAAATAATTTCAAAAAGACATTGCCTTGAATTTTATATATTAAAATTATTCTTTCCTTCATATTTTTTTGATATATTATGGATTGTCATGACACTTTTTAAGTCAGAATTATTTTGCACTTTTACCTAATTAAATAGCTGTTAAAACCTTAAACAAACCGCATGGTATTTTTTAATTCTAAATTCTCTTAAAAGTTCCATTTTCCTATTTACGAAACTATCACTACTCATTAACCTCAAAAATTGTATTTTGAGATTAAGTATTATTAAGCTTTATGTAAACATAAATAAAAAAACATTTCAAGTAAAAAAATATAATATATATATATATATACACCTTATATTTCCTAAATATTGTGTATAAAAGATGAGCAAACTATAATTAACTCATGAACGTAAGATACCCTTCTTGTTGAAAAGAATAGCATTCCTCAATGGTTCTCCGAACTCACTAAACCGTGTTGCCCAGACAACACACACTGAAAACTCAGCAGTTACCTCTCCAAGTAAAAACCCTTAAAAGTAGTGAAGCAATGGAGTCAGTCACCCGCATTATTATTACACCTAATTAACGAAACAGAAAAACAAAAAAAATTCAAATGAAAAAATTGAATCAAGAACTTATTCAGCAGGCAAAAGTAAAGTGGTGAATCCATCATTGGAAGCAAAGGGGTGGAGGGATGATCGACATTGAGATCGAAAAATCAATAGTGCGACACAATCCTATTCAATTGGCATTGAGAGATCTTCTGTGTACATCAGAGATCTACTGTGATCTTCAACATCTAAGTAATCTCTAAACAATCGTATCATCTGAAAACGTAAGTCCTCTTGGAGTGAAAATTAAATACCCCCCAAAATGTAGTGGTGCTTCACACTAAGACGAATTTACAGCACACCTTCATGCCATCACCGCTAACTTCAATACGCGTCGTACAAACTTTCAAAATCTCAAACCAAACAAAATTAATTTCACTGTGATGGATCGTGCACCATGGGATGTGCTACCCTCCGGGTTAAAAAATTTGGCCATAGCAACTGAATGTATACTTAGAAGCTAGGTCGTGACTTGTGAAGAAGGGAGAGGTTTGTATAATTGATGTACATCAACATTGTGGAGAATGAGATTTTTTATATAATTATACAATATCGTTTTGGTATTAAATTATAACATAATATATTATTACTATAATTATATTATATTGAGGGAAACAATATATCATATCAAATGTACAATTAAAAGAAAATTTATACCAGCTGCGAGTTATAACTTATAAGTATATATGCGTATAATAAAAGAATAAAAATTATGCATGGTAAACGATTTAAAAAGGAAGCATGGTAAACGATTCAAATGCATGATATATTATGAGTTTACATGTATGGTGTGGGTTAAACAAATAAAACATTACCTATATAGGAACTTTGTGGCAACTTTGTAAAATATATAAAACAAAGGGTGGCTACCCGGCAGACAATTTCACTTGATTCACATCTATTAGTAAATATTTAATTGGAAAATAATCCTTCTACTTCCATTCCATTTAAGAGATAAAAAATCAAAAATGAATATAAAGCATCGTATACCAATAATTTGGGAGATATTATATGATTTTTTAATGGTAATATACGATATTATAAGAATTGGAATTAGTTGTATTCATGTGTGTAATTGGTGTTAATATAGAAGGCGAAAACATATTCGGTAAAAAGAATGTAATTTAAAAAAAATAAAAAAAATATATGAAAATTGTGGGCGCCGGAGTATGGTAATCTTATGGTGGTTATGTGGTGGTTTTAATCAAAACTACGTAGTTTAATATTTTTTATTAATTTATTTATTGGCCGGAGCAATAACTCTTCTAATTCCCTTTAGAACAAGACAGATGGATCCAGCAAGAAGAAATGAGGTGTAAAGATGGTGTGAACCAAATTGATTCAAAATATTAAGGCAGAAAGAAGGTGATTGATATAATTTGAGATCTGGTTTTAGAAAGAGAATGTGAAGGGGAAGGACAATACTTAAAGGAGAGGAAACAAACTTATTAGGAGCTGAATTTCTTAATTAAAATGGTAAAATTAGTCATGGTTTTATAGACAGTATACAGTGAAATTTGAAACCAACAGATTAGTAAACGTGCACTGTTGCACTTAGGTGAAACAGAAACTGAATAAAACGAGGCCGCATTTGGGCATCATCACGCGCCACATACACTACTAGGAAGGACAGCAATTAAAATCGGGTTTTTTGAGGCATAACACCGGTTGGTTTCACCGACCAACCGGTTTGTATAAGGGGGTGTTATGTTGGATCGTTGCACCGGTTGGTGGGCCAGGGATGCCAAGTGGCACGCAACGTGGAATATTTGTTAGAATAAATTATATGTAAAAGATTGCACCGGTTTGTTGGGCCTGGGCTTTGGGCCTGGGCTTTACTAGTGGGTTTTTCAAGCTTAGGCCACACAGTATGTGGGCTTTAGTTACCGGTGCTATATGTATGTTGAAATGCTAAAGCTTGGGCTTGTCTGCAAACAGATTGGGTTACAGTAGGCCCAATATTGGGCTTTTCCGTGAAAGTATTGGGCTTTATGCCGGTGCAACATATTTGCAGTTCCGGTGTTATACCTGTAATAGGCCTTGGGCATTGTACTTGCAAACAAGTGGGCTTTAAGAGGGCCCAGTTATATTTATCGGTGTTATAATTCAGATAAAAGGCCTGTCAGATTATGGTCGTTGTCCTAAATTCCATTCCGGTGTTACGTTTTTGGTTTAAGAGGCCCATTTGACCGATGCAACGTTGGGCGTAGAAGCCCAAATATTGGAGGGTTTTGGCCCGTATAAATGAAATTTGAATTTTGGCGCGTAATTGCACAAAATGAAAGATGCGGTGCAATTTAAAAAAAATGCGGTGCAACATTTTATTAGAAATTTAGAAATGCAGAATCTGTTTGTACAGAGAACCACTACATTTTTTTGCAGTTCCAAAACCACCAACATGGTGGCAAAAATACTACACTACCAGGGCAACATTCATGGCACAAAATATGCAAAAAGCACCATGTTCTAGTGTAAATAAAGTTGTTCTACAGACATACAATCCTGAAAGAAGAAGGCCCTCCTAAGCCGCAGGATTTACCAATTTCATTACCTAACGTTTTCCAGATTTACCAGATGCGGCTTCTACGCTTTTCTGTTTCTTTTCCTTTGCTTTTTTCTGGCGTATGCAATCCTCGGCAATCTGATCCATTGAGTACCGGCAGATGGTATCAACAAGTCCTTCGATCAGGCGCATAGGGTAAGCCGATGTATCCGTTGGAAAGACCTGTAACGTGCCATAATAAAGCAAAATGAAAAGCTGCAACACCAAGACAAATGTCTAAAACAACGAATGATAACCTTATTGTTGATCTAACCTGCTCAACATTCACAGTATTATTCAGCAACACCATCTTCTCCACGTAAAACATAGTGTAGTAGCCACATTCCCAAAACCCAAGCTGATGTTTATGCTGCAAAAAATGACGGAAAGGGTATTAAAAAGCCTTACAGGCCTGTTGTGGAAGCTGGCCATAAACTCAAAAGTATAATAATTGAGATATGTTGTATGCTTACCTTTATATTCACAATCTTCCATTCTAGCTTTTGATTTTCGAAGTTTCTGGAAGGCCTCAATTTGGCATCATATTCAGCAGCCATGCTAAAATTATAGGAAAATATGTAGGTGTGTGAAAATCCAGACAGTTGGTTATGGAGTAATCAATTTGTGGGAAAATGAATTAGTGTGATAATAGTATACCTCATGAGCATTTCATATTCAAATGGTTTGTCGGCTTCAGTAATTCCCTGATATGCAGAGTCGAGACAGTAAATTATGCTCACTTCTGGTACGATGAACAAAGTCCTCCAATGGAGCCTACAATACCAGTTTATAAACGTCAGTATTTATAAAAAATAAAGTAGTAGTATTTAGTACAAGTTCAGATCCAGATTTACTTACTCGCGAAGAAATGGCACAACATACATTCTGGCTGGTCTCTCCGTGATGAGTTGAAGCATCCTAGTCAAAAAGGTTTGCCTTCCGTCCGCTGGGTCATTGCTAGAACTGTAGGAGGTGTTGGTTTTTACTAACTGCACACGAGCATTATCATCCTCCCTCATCTATGAGTGTAAGAAGCTACAGTAGCATAGAAGTAGGTTATAAGTTCCTGAATTTTGAAGTATTTAAATAGAGTGAATGATTGTTAACAATAGTGCGCATGTACAGTATACCTCATCCACAAATCCATTTGCCAATTGTGTATCCATGCCTTCCTGCCAGTATTGCAACTGATCAACCATTTCAGTGTGTCATCCTCGTGGAAGACGGTCTTGTGCTGCACAGAACCGAACACCTCGTGTCCAACCTCAAATCTGAATAAAGTACGACCTGATGGGTGCTTCATTAGCTTCACGAGGAAGTCCATGAAGCTGCTTCTCACAGTCGGGTCAAGGACATGGTGTTCAAACTCCTGAAAAAATTTTGTGGTAACATTAGTAGCATTAAACACTACATGTACTGCATTGTTGTGAAGAAACCTACCCACTGAAAAATTCCAGGTTCTTCCTTCATGCGTGCTGGCTCATCAGAGTTTGATGTGTCAGTCCCTTCTTCACTGTCATCACCCCCTAGATCATACTCCTCATCACTGTCATCGTCACTGTCTTCATCTTCGTGACTGACGTGCAGGGCTTTCTTCTTCTTCTCAGGCTGGCGATCCTGGTAAGGAGGGTATGTGAATCAGTACAAAATAAAGGACTGTAATATGGTGCTAGTACTAGGAAAGTGAATGGCAATGGTCGACTAACCTCCGACTTTTCTGGCAATACTTCATCCTCATACTCTATCAAGATGTCTGGCCGGCACATATTCCCTCCCATAGCCGATCCAACCGTCTTATATTGTACATCAAAAAAAGGCAGCGGTGCCTGTGGCAGCACCAAAGGAGGCCTTACATGTACAAATTGGCTAGCGTGCTGGAAAGGTGCATTGGGAGGTTTTTTGAGTACCGGGCCAGCTGCAGCTCGTCTAATTTTGCCAGAAAGGTCCATGATGTTGAGAAAGCATGGTGCGGCTCCCTGAATGTAAAAAAAAAAAAAAAAAACATACACACTAGGTTAGAAGAGCAGTTCAAAGAGCTAAATAATTAAACCTCTTCCCTAGCTGAATTGACACTAAGTATATAAAATACACCGTAATAAAACCAGTTTGAAGGGAAAACCTCATCATCTGAATCTCCTGATCCAGAATCATTAGGAGCTGCTGCTGCTTTTGCTTCCTTCAACTGCTGCCTGTGCTTGTAAAAGTCCTGAAGCGTCGTTGGCCCGTCATTGCCGCTTTTGGCCATTTCCTTGCCCCACTCCATGTACTCAGCTAGTGTGCGACGATCCATCTTCACAATATCATCATCTTCATCAAAGGCATGTACTGGTTTCCTGTAGGCCACCTTCTTATCCATCTTCCGCTGGTAATAATGCGGCATGGCTTCCTTGGTTTTTGCTGTGCCTGGACAGCCTCGGTAACGTCCAGCGTGGTCCTTCTTCTTAGTAACTGTTGTCAGAATGTCTTCCTTTCCTTCGAAGAAAAGCTTCCCTGCTTCCTGATCCTTGTTCATTTGGATTTGCATTGTTTAAATGATAGCAAGTACAAGAGTTGATAATGTTAGACTGTTGTTGGATGAGAGAATGTTTAAGGCAGGAGCAATGAGGTAAATAAATGACAATGTGTATCAACGAAATCACAAGTAAACTTACTATTTCAGGTTCAAGATCCCTCACCCAATCCTGCATAATCTCTCCTGTTTTCTTGTACCGGTTTCCCTCGACAAGCACAATGGACCTGTCAATGTAGATCGGCGTAGTCAAAGCCTCTTCCTTTGCCTGTGGCCGCGGCACTCCTTTATTCACCTTCTTGTTCTCTATCTCAGTCATTTTCTCGTTACCCTTGTCAAGGATGATCTTCCTGTAGCCTCCACTTGCACCACGGAAAAAAAACACCTTGTATTCAGCACTAGCCACCCCAGCGTTGCTCAGTACCTGTACATGAAACAGTATAACTGTCAAACAAGCATGATTATACAAGTTTAATGTTGAGCAAAGTAAGGGGTACAAATTAAAACAATTTCTCAATTTAACTCACCTCAAACGCAGCAGATGCCTGTAGGCAACAAACAAGTCCCATTCTTTAGGATCCAACCATTTGTACTTGAGAGTTGGATGACCTAGTTTACTGTTTGGCTTGGGCTTTCGAATATATCTCCTAAAAATCTGGGTCCTGAAGTTGCGCATCCAGCAGAAGCGTATGATGTCCAGGTTTTCTTCAAATCCGCATGCTCATCAGCGGTTAAGGCTGTCCGAAAGTCCCTGCTCGCCTGTAAGGAAAGATATAAATACAACATTACTTATTTAGCAGTGAAATCTGTTGCACATATATTCAGATCAATATCAAACTGGGAAAATGGTTGTTGTTTATTACCAGAATGTCAAGCCATGCTTCCTCCTTGACGTCGTCTGGGACTTCATGCCAGTTTCTCCACGTACCAATGCGGATTCGTCTGCGAAATGCATAGGCCACATATCCACACCATTTGCCCGGCATTACTCTAGGGCACAAATGGATATCAAACCACATCGGTAGAGGCCTGTTGTGCTTCATAACCAGGACAGAGTTGCAGGTTGCACCTCCCCTTCTTCGCACATGAGTGTCGATGTCAAATTTATCAAAGTTCTCCCCTTCGCGCTTGGCCCCCAGGTCAACAAAGTTGAAATCATGATCGGTTGGTTGATCGATGTCCCTTGGATGTGGTATTCTGGGATTGGCTAACAACAACCTTTGTGTGATTGGAAGCTCGTTAGGATCAACACACCGCCGCTTCCCAGGCTGCTCATCATCAGAATCATCTGAAACCTTCTTTTCTTTTTCTTTTCTGGATCTCATCTGCAACAATTAATGGTCATATTAGACTGATTAAAGACATAAGAATGTCAACAGTCACTACTGAGGTACAAATCACATAGAACTAATGCATGTTTAACAGAGCAAGATACTAACTTTGTGACTCAGAATCAAATTTACTGACAAACATTCATCATTGTGCACATCCGGGTCGCTTAAATGTAGCAGTTTCAAAAATTAAAGACATTAAACGCAAAAAGACCCGACCTTTCAGCGTTCTTTACACAGTTTGACCAAATCAAAGCAGAAATTAGGGTTTCTTATAGGTTTAAAACACATATTTTACAGCATGCAAGTCTTGAATTTGTGAACTAAGGCAGCAGTACAGTAATACTAGATCTAACTGACCTTGACGTAGCAGAGGTGGAGACGGTTTTGCCTCGGGTGTAGGAATCGGTGAGTTCCTCCCAGATAACAGAGACGCCGGGCTTGATCTGTGAGCAACGTCTACCCCCGCGACGTTTGGTGTGAAGGGAGTGGCCGGATCTGACAGTCGAAACGGCGGTGAGACAAGGGTTTTGGGGGTTTTCGGTTGCCAGATATAGGATATTAACCCTGAAAGCTGAATTGTGATGGTTGGGAAATCATGTAATAAAATTGCTAGCTTATATATTTTCAGGATAGTGGTTGAGAGTGAGTGCGTGACACAATATAAAAATGATATTGTGTGTAGCACCAGTACCAAAACGGTGCAATATACGTTGACGCTACGACAAAAGGTGACTTTGACTAAGTCAAGAAGTCAACATCAATATTTTATTGACGAACAAGCAGCCACAGGCAGTTGCGTAACGTGGCGTTTATGGCAAACTTTGACCAGTCTGGTTGAATTGGCACATTGAATAAGCCTAAGTATGTAGCACCGATGACATAAATCGATGCAATATGAAAAATGAAAAATTCGAAACTCCCGCACAAACCCAATTTTTTCCCGGGCCATATATTGTGTCACAATTTCGACCCACACATTATGGATTTTTCACTCTGTGGCCCATTTATTATCAAACTTATCACTAACACCCTTGATTTGAATTTGTAAAATAGTTTAATTCATGACTGGCCCTTTTTATTAAAAATGTTGTCATTCATAACCATGATTAGTGAGGTAATTACCTTTCACCTAAGTATTTCTTCATAATTAGAAGTAAAGCAGGATTTGATGCCAACTAATTAGCGTGGGTTGGAAAGAACAGTGAAAAATAACTCTCAATGCGATAACATTTAGATTTGTAACATCGATTTTTAGACAATAGAAAGTGAAATGATATATTTTTTGTGGTTACATATTGTGATCATGTATTGTTGAATGTGTCATCATAAAAAAACTCCACCATTACCTTTCAAGTCGGTGAATAATGCATGTGATTGTGTAAACTAGGTACAACGTGATAAATCGTACATACTACTCCACTTGTTGGTGAGAGCATAGGACTGTATCGGTGCATGTATTCCATTCTGCAAAACCATCATTTTGTTCTACTAGAAGAAATGTCGTGACATTACTAAATGTGTACTATCAGGACTTAATTAGTGTAAGTAACCACGAGTACGCATGCGTATTCATCAGAGTGTATTCTATGCAGTACACAAGAGCGTGACTTATAAGGTTATGAAGATTTCCGATGTAATGAACATCAACAGTACATGCGTCCATCATTATGGTTTATTACGTGGCGATTAAGGATGGCTTGATTTGTTTTCTGAGATTGCTTCGCTAAACCCAATCCCAAACCCATACCCATGGGTCTATACCAATTATGTATGATTAGGGTTTCCAATTGATATGTGATGTATATAATTATGCATTGACCGCATTTTAAATAATTCTTTATTAAATAATAATTTAAAATGCAAGATTTGGTGCGGGGAAATTATCATGGATAAGAACGCGTGTTACGAGAAAGCGTACTTGTGATGCGCAACTACTACATCTCTAACTCTGTAATAGCTCTGTAATGGTCCAACTCAAGAGAATGTTAGATTATTATCCATGTTTTGTGGCATTAGAAATACATGACCATAGTAATTTTTCCTAATTATCATGTATTTAAGTACAACATTAATAAAAAATTCTAATACAAAATAAGAATGAATCTGGACCGTCCACGAATAGGCCAAAAAGTCCAACCTTCTGCTTTAGTTTTACCACTATGGGCCTGGCCATTCGACCCAGAAATGAATAATTTATCTGGGCCGAAATAATATCACACGTATTTAAGGTATACCGGTGTAATATACGTTGACGCTACGACTAAGGATGACTTTGACTAAGTCAAGTAGTCAACAATATTATTGTATTCACGAACAAGCAGCCACAGGCAGTTGCGCATAGTGGCGTTTATGGCAAAATTTGACCAGTCTGGTCGAACTCGGTAGTTGAATAAAGTATGTAACACCGTCGATGCAACAACTAAAATGAAATTTTAATAAGTGGGCCAAAATATAATCACATCTAATTAAAAGTGGGCTGAAATATTAGTTAAACTGGTGTTATTGTCGATCACCGGTGCAAAACCGTAAGTATATAAATTTCCCAAACGAGGGTTTAGCTAAAGCACAGTTTCAAATTGGGCAAAATCAGATCCAACACGATCCAGACGATTCCGGCGTCACATCCTCCCCGTCTCCAGGTTTTTTACTGATCAATTTACAGCTAGAATTCAAACATGTGTATAACTAGGTTTGTTGAACACTGGCCATCGATTTTGATTGCTGATTTTGGGGATTTGAAAGGCTATCTTGTTCATATATCATGATGTTTGTGGATGTAACTGATACTTGATTGTGGTGGCATACCTTTTGCTGGATTTAATTAATACATGATTGTTGTGTCAAGTATTGTGTCATTAACTGGTTTTATAATGGGATTCACAGCACTTTTTCTTTGAGCTGAGTATAGCATTGTTGTTGTTGGTGGTGTAGCATTGGTGTAATTGGTGTAGCATTGTTGTTGTTGTTCAGGATATAACCACATGGGACCTACAAAGAGGAAGTTATCAGCTGTATCCAAGGAATCTGCACATGATGATCAGGCTAATGGTGGAGACCCATTTTGCAGCAACGAAGCACGTAGTTACTATCGCAGTTTGCTTAGGAGGACAGTCATTCAGGAGAGAGGTCTTAACGGAACTCCACCCTTCGATTTGTACATCGAAAAGCATGGCTGGGATGCATTCTGTCAGACGCCGGTTGATGCAAATATGACGATGGCCAACGAGTTCTATGCAAATTTCAGGCACCGGGATGAAGGGGGGTACATAATGTGCAGGGGCAAGCGAGTGCTGATTTCACCGGAGAGCATAAATGCATACTACAGGTTGAGGTCGACCAAAACTCAGTTCAAGGAGTATGACAAGTTGGTCAAAGAAGCAAATATTGACGATGGTGAACTAGTTGGTGATTGGAGCAAGTTGGTCAGAGCCATAACTCAGGAGAAATATGGTCTGCAGGTGATTCTTCCGAAAGAGCGATGGGGTTCGATTGATAAGAAGTTCCTGACAACTGAGATGAACGTATGGTACACTTTTGTTGCCGCCAGGCTGCTTCCGGTGACGATCAACTCTGAAGTTCAGTGGGAGAGGCTGAGGCTGCTTTACGCACTGAAGAAGAACATGGCTATCCCAGTTGGTGGCATCATATTCGGGGCCATGGTTGCTATGTCAAACTCATCTGCCTGCATTGGTTTTCATTCCCTAATAACTGGCCTCTGTCATAGCTGGCTGTGAGGACAGGATAGATGATGTTAGCAAGCAGCCAAAGGGAATGCTGACTTTCGACGCTTTCCATAGGCGAGTTGGAGTCCACAACCGGCAGTCGAATGATACCACGACCCCCTCTGCCTCATCCGGTATTACCTTGGAGTCGTTAGGAGCAACAATGGTTGAGCACGGGCTTAGGTTGGAAAAGATGGAGAACTGTATCATGCGACTTTGTGACCAGACCGCCACTATAATATCACAGCTTGGACATGGTCGAGTCCCTGAAGTTCACCAGTCTCCTTCACAGACAATAGCAAGTCATATTAGTGGCACACAATTAATCCAGCAGGTGAATGGTGATGCAACGGCGAGTGGTCATATTGTCGAGGAGAATCCAGATACTCATGTCGATGTTGGAATGGATGCTTGCTTGACCAAACTTGTTGAGGATAGTGCATGTGACAAGATTGTGGAGTTAGATGGTGATGCTCAGATTCCTGAACCTGTTGCAGAGGTCTTGTGCGAGAAGGCCAATGACTCCCCAAATATCAGTGCCGATGTTGTAAGGATGGTGACAACCGGACCCAAGGACAGTGTTGAAGAGTTGGCACCGGTCATCGCCGACAAGTTGGATCCAGTTCTAAAGTTGCCAGAAATGCAACATTAATTCTGAAACTGAGGGCTTGAAGTAATTTTATTGCTGTTTACATTTTGGTTGTTTTGTGGATTTTTTAGATTTGGCTATTTTGTGTATTTTTAAGATTTGGCTGTTTTGTGGATTTTTTTAGAATTTAAACATTTTGGTTGTCCAATTTGAATCAATATTTTTTGTGTCTCCTGCAAAAAAGTTAGTCACCAAAAAAGAGAGTAAATGTGTTGTGATTGCAACGTCAAGCAGCTGCGCCTGGCCAATCAACAAATTAAAAGGAAATGCTGACCAGTCTAAAACTGGACAGTGGTGTTTCTAAACTATGCATGCAGCCTCACGCAATAGCCAGTGATAGTTCATCGTAGCATATGGAAATGCTTTAGTTATGTTTGGCAAATACAGTGGGAAATTATATTGTATACGCAATGTCAGGCAATTGTGGAACCCTAATCCAGACAAATATCAGGAGGGCAGAGGGTTAGAATACTGTGGACGCTATGTTAAGCAACTGCCGTACATAATCAAAACCAACACACAGCATTATAATTTGGTCCAAACAAGGCAATGTCGCGCAAAAGTGTACCGAGACCCATACCAACTATGAATAGTAATTCAATTTAACAAAATGTCGCACAAAAGTGTACAAAGACCCATAGCAATTAAATTAGGGTTACAACTCAAAATAAAGCAACTAAATGTTTCAAACCATCCACAACCCGGTGCTTAAGAGCTTTTGTCATTCTCAAATATTAGACGTCCTTTATCGTCCACCCACAACCCCTCATCATGAACTCTCCTTGTCCGCACGGCAACCGAGTCTTGTGACATTTTTGGAAAGGCGGATGGGAACTCTGCCTTATCAGGCTGCATCTGAAAATCTATTTCATCTTCGAAGAAATACTTCTTACCTTGTAGTACAATGGACCACTGCGCATCTGTAGGGTCTTTCACATAAAACACTTGCCTTGCTTGGGAAGCAAGGATAAAACAATCATCTTTTGAGTCTTCCTTGCTCAAATCAACTCTTATGAAACCCATGGGATCATTCACATCAATTCCATTCACCACATCCACCCATTTGCACTTAAAAACAACCACTTTAAAGACAAAATAATCAAGCTCCCATATTGACTCAATTACTCCATAAAAAGGAGACACGGAGACCATCGGGCGCTTGCCCTTTCCACCTTGTCTACAACCTGCTCACCATCAACATAGACTCCAGAACACTGTGTTGTACTAATGTCATCTTTCTGTGAAGTCGAAAAAGAATACCCATTCACATCATATCCAGTGTAACATCTAACAGAGCAATCAGGTTTCCGTGCAAAGGCTCTCAAATTACCATCAACCCCATCTTTGTTGCATTGTTCATAAAACCAATCAACAAATTCGTCGTTGTGCACAACTTGAATATCCTTTCCCTTCACACCATGTTTCCTAAGGAGGGACAAATGCTCTTCCACAAACTTCATAGTTTCGCTAGAATTACGTAACACGTAGTGGTGCGCTCTTTTCAACTCAAAAAAGGAGGGATTATGAAGCTTACCCTTAGATCGTGGTACCCCCATTTTCCGCCCAACGTGCTTATTCTTAGGGACACCGAAATCAAGACTATTATCGAGTGCGGCTGAACAATATTCTATCACTTCCTCCGTCACATATCTTTCTACGATACTAGCATCGGGACGGTTGTTGCACTTAAAGTATCCCTTAAAGGTTCCCATATGTCGCTCAAATGGATACATCCAATGCATATTCACAGGACCACACAAACGAATTTCCCTTACTATGTGCCCCACCAGATGCACCATAATGTCAAAAAAACTAGGGGGAAAATACAACTCCAACTCTGACAATATTTCGTAGGCCTCCACCTCCATTTGGTCCAATTCGGTACGATCTATGTTCTTACGACATATCGAGTGAAAGAAGAAACAAAGTCTAATAATACAATTGCGTACCTTTTCATCAAGAACACCACGAAGAGCAACGGGCAACAATTGTTGCATTAGAACATGACAATCATGAGACTTTAGACCTGACATTTTTTCATCGTTCGTCACATATCTGCTAATGTTAGAAGAGTATCCAATTGGCACCTTCATGCCTTTTAAACAATCGCACACACTCTTTTTTTCAGCCTTTGACAAATTACATGGCCCGGGAGGCAAATAAACCCTTCTCCCCTTTTCCTCAGGACCCAACTCTATTCTAATTCCCATCTCAACCATATCTTTTCTAGCATTCAAATGATCTTTTGTCTTGCCTTTGATGTTGAGCAAAGTGCCAATCAAGCTCTCACACACATTCTTCTCTATGTGCATCACATCAAGACAATGTCACACATCAAGATCAACCCAATAATCCAATTTGAAAAATATGGATCTCTTCTTCCATGGATATTTGGCATCGGAAGCCCTTCTTTTAAATTTCTTTCCAAGGACCACTTTCAACTTATCTTGTTTCGCAAGAATTTGTCGCCCAGACAAAATCTTTGGTGCAACCCTTTTCTCCACTCCAAACAAACCATCCTTCCTATATTTGTGCTTCTTGTGCAAAAATTTACGATACCCAAGGAACACACTCTTTTTAACAAACTTTAATTGTTTGAAATCGGTTGCTTCCTCACACACAGGGCATGCTAGGTGTCCCTTTGCAACGTAGCCTGACAAATTCCCTAATGCGGGAAAATCACTAATCGTACAAAACAACATCCCCCTTAACTTGAACTCACCACCCCTAAATGCATCTTTAACCATAATACCTTCTCTCCATAGTTTCTCTAAGTCCTCGATCAAGGGCGCCAAAAATACATCTATATCGTTGCCAGGCTGTCTCGGACCTGAAATCAACAAAGGCATCAACATGTACTTCCTCTTCATACACAAGTAGGGAGGCAAATTGTATATCACCAACATTACCGGCCATGAACTATGCATAGATGACATATTGCCAAAGGGATTCATCCCATCGGTACTTAATGCCATCCTTAAATTCCTACTTTCATTTCCGAAATCAGGATGCAACCTATCAATTTTTTTCTACTGATCCCCATCGGAAGGATGCCTAATCACATTATCATTTGGTCTTTCTCGATCACTATGCCATGTCATATTTTTTGCATCTTCAACATTTCCAAAAATCTTTCTAATCTAGGGAATATTGGAAGGTACCATACACATTTCGCCGGGACCTTTACATTAGTGTTGATCGCGTCTCCTCCTTCTCCTCCAACTTCCTTTTTTTTTTCTTTTCCCATCTAGAGGCATTACATATCGGGCATTCGACCTCATCATCATATTTCCCCCTATACAAGATACAATCATTTGGGCAAGCATGTAGCTTTTCATACTCCAATTCAAAGGGACACAACACCTTCTTTGCATCATAGAGACTCTTTGGGACATCATTTCCATCAGGTAGTATCCTACACAAACATTTCAACAAATCATCGACACTAACATCACTCAAACCACAAGCCGCTTTCATGTTAAATACTTCCATTAAGCATGATATTACTGTGACACCATCCTTACAACCTGGATACAAAGGCCTATCACGTTCACCTACAACAGATGCAAGTACCTCTGGATGTCCTTCAAAGTCCCTAGCCAAATTTTCATAAAAACTGTCCATTTTTTATTTTTCATCATGACTTCTATCTTGACTATTTCTATTCTCTCCATGGAAATTCCAAACATCATAACCTTCATCAAAACCACTCATAAGCAAGTGCCATCAGATGCCACCCCGATTATCATTTCGCTCACGATTTTTGCATCTTTTACAAGGACATAAGACACACTCTTCCCTACCAAATGCAACATCGAGGAAAAAATCGACAAATGCAATGTACTCATCGCTCAACAACCTCTTCTCGTCAATTAATTTCCTACGATACATTACGTCATTGTGATCGACCTTAACACCTATGAATTACGAGAGAACAAAATCATTAAACTCATAATTCTACATTTATGAGCAAACTAATTCACTTTAACTCCACACACTTGACACAAACAATAACAAACATTACTTCTCATGTATGATTCACCAATTCATTAAGTTCAACGCTTTCAAAGAAAAATCAAACATAAATTTCACCAAACTTTCCATAAATCAAACAACACACAAATGTATAAATACTTACCTTCCATGTTAACCACCTTTGCTCCACTTATTACCCTCTTCCCTATCGACTACATAAATGAGGAGCCCAGCTGCTAATTAATGAAGGAATGTTTTTTCTAAAATTTTGGATCAAATATGCAGCTAACTTCTGCGGGTCAAATTTATTACAATCCATTGCACCGCTTTTAATAACTTCCGGTGCAACAAATACTGGGTAGGTGTAGCATTCAATGCCGTTACTGTGCGCGCCATTTTAAAAATAAAAATAAAATTTAAATAGTTGTGGGGTCTGCGTAAAGTTGGGTTGAAATATGGGCCCAATGTAACTTGCAACGACCCGGTTACCGGTGCAACCAGTCACATCTTATAAAATTCATATTTTTGCCCACGTGGAATTTACTTTTCTCGTGTGGGACCATGTTCTTAACCGGGACCACATAGTTGCACCGACTTTCCGTTCGGTTTAATGATATTTATTAATAAATATTCATCCTGGTCAACTTCTTCCACGAAAACTAAAATGAGCCCTACAATGTTGCACCGACCGCACCGGTGTTGTGATACACTATTTTTCCGGTGTAAAGTACTGTACCACCGGCGCTGACCTGGTCAAAATGCGGTTTTTAAACCGGTTTCTTGAAATAACCGGTTTAATAAGCCGGTGCAACGGTCAATCTTTCTAGTAGTGACATGCTAGTAAAAACAACAACATCATGACGATGTCACGCTGACTTAGACTGTGGTGGTGTTGATATACTTTTCATCCCCCCTCCACCCTGGATGGAAATATAGAACCGAAATCCAAGCTGGAACAAGATAATCCGGGAATGGCAGCAAGGAGAACCATTGTGAAAATGTCAGCTAGCTACACCCTGGTACTGATATGAGTAGGCATGAGAAAAACCTTCAAGATAATAGTATCTAACAAGATGGCAGTCGTTTTCCAAGTGCTTTGTGCGCTCATGAAAAACAGGATTTTCACAAATGTGAAGGGCAGATTCATTATCACAAAATAAAGGAACAGGAGCCCTTAGAGGGTGATGAAGATCAGCTGCAAGAAAACTGATCCACTTGAGTTCCGTGGAGGTAATAGACATGGCTCTATACTTAGACTCAGAAGAAGACATGGAGACAATGGATTTCTTTTTTAGATTACCAAGAAATCATAGCAGACCCAAAAAATATGGCAAAGCCAGTGACAAATCTTCTGGATTCCTTGCAAGTGCTCCAGTCAACATCACTCTATGCAGTAAGGGAAGGATGAGACTAAACTGGATAGAGTAAGACATGGGAAGGAGTGGCCTTTAAAAACTTAACAATGTGTAGAGCAGCCTTAAGGTGATGTTCATTGGGCTCCTGCACAAATTGACTCAGTTGCTGGACAACAAAAGTAATGTCAGACCTTGTGAAGTGTAGGTATAACATCCTGCCAATAAGTCTTCTGAAAATGCCAGGTTCAGAGAGGAGTGGCAAGGTATCATCATCACGCTTCTGAGTGAGAGGAAGAGAAGCGGAAGTAGGTTTAGCATTAGACAGGCCACCGTCCTTGATGATGTCAAATATGTATTTTGTGTGGCTGAGATACAAACCAGATGAAGATCTAGCAAGCTCAATGCCTAAGAAAACCTTGGCTTCTCCCAAATCCTTGATAGTGAATTTACTGTGAAGAGAGGATCTGATAGCAATGATGTCTTCCAAGCAATTCCCAACCAATACCACATCATATACATACACAACAACAACCATGATAGAAGAACCAAAAACCTTGATAAACAGATAATAATCATTGACGGACTGTGTAAAGCCCAAAAATTGCAGATGAGAGGTAAATTCCTTGTTCCATTGCCTACAAGCCTGTTTGAGGCCATACAAGCTTCTCTTCAACTTGCATACTTGATCAGGAGAGGCAAAAGGAAAATCAGGAGGTGGAGCCATATATACATCCTCATCAATGCTTCCATGTAAAAAGGCATTGTTGATATCAACTTGATGAATGTACCAAGAATGAGCTGCAACCATAGCTAGAAGAAATCTGATATTGATAGTGTGAGATACAGGAGAAAAGACTTCAATGAAGTCAATGCCTTCCAACTGACTGAAACCCTTAGCAACAAGTTTGGCTTTATATCTAAAAATAGAGCCACGAGGATTGCATTTGACTTTAAAAATACACTTACATCCTCTGACTCTCTTTTCAGGAGGGAGAGAAGCAAGTGTCCAAGTCTGGTTAGCCTCCAAAACTTGTAGCTATACTGCATTTCTAGAATCCACTCCTTTTGGGAGCAAGCTTGCTTAAAAGATTATGGTTCATGCACACTAGAAAGATTAGCAACAAAATCCTTATGTGCACTGGAGAACTGGGGAAATGAGGTTGGGTCATCCATAGATGTGAGGACAAAATCCTTTGTCCAAGAGGGAGGCTTTCTAGCTCTGGGAGGTATGAGAATCACTACTGGTGGTGGAACAGTGAGTGTATGTGGAATGATAAGTGGAGTGGGAGAGGTGGATGGAGATGAGACTGTGTTTGGAGGATGTAGAACTGTAGGTGAAGAAAATGTGGGATTAGGCACCACATTTTCAAATGGAGTTGGAGGATACTTTGGTGTGATAGGAACATGGTGTGAGGTTGTAATGGGAGAGACACTCACAGGGAGTTTGCATATTGAGCACTAAAGTGGGGAGTCTGTTTATGAGATAGGTAGAAGTGAGGATTGCATCTCCCCAGAAGGTTTTTGGGAGATGTGAGTGAAGCAGTAAAATTCTAGCAATTTGTAACAAATGTTGGTGTTTCCTCTCAACTACACCATTTTTTGGAGGGGTGTGAGGACATGATCTATGATGAACAATGCCCAGATCTGAAAATATTTTAAAACATAAAACAGACTGTATTTAAGAATTCTGTTCCATTATCAGATCTTAAAATTTTGATAGTTTTTTGAAAATGATTTTCCACCATTTTGAAAAAGGTTCGGAGCATTGAGGGGGTTTGGTCCTTATTTTTGAGAAGAAAGGTCAACGTTGCTCTACTGAAATCATCCACAACAGTTAAGAAGTATTTAGAGCCATTCAAACTGCTGACTTTATAAGGCCCCGATAAATCAACATGAATCAACTCAAAAATGACATTTGACTTTGTATTGCTCAATGGGAAATGCAGTCTATGCTGTTTTGCAAGTGGACAGAAACCACAAGGTTCAACATGAGTACACTTGAAATTAAGAAAATTCAACACATCCTAAGAAGAATGGCCTATTATATAGTGCAAGTTTTCTCTAACTGCAACAAGAAATTGGAGATTTGATGAAGGGTGAGGAATGGATGAGGTGAGGCTTGAGTGAATGCTGGATTGTTTGTGAGCTGGATCGAATGATTTGGGCAGAGTATGTGGAGTCCTTTGACCTCTTCTGCTACTGCCATTACAACATTAGTCTTGAGGTCCTGCAAGAGGCAAGGAATTTAAAGTAAACATTGGAAGTTTTGGCTAGTTTTTTTATTGAGATCAGATTACATTTGAAATCAGTTATATAATGTGTGTCTGACAGAGTTATGTGGCTATTTAGGTGTATAGAACCTGTAGAGTGTACAAGCTTGACTGAATGATCAGTTATATAAATAGGAGTAATATAGATGACTAATTTGGGGCTGGACAGGAATGAAGCTACACTGCACATATGACTTGTTGCACCACTATTTAGTATCCAAGAATCATAATCAAAAATAATATTGCTACCAGAAGAGTGGAAGAGTTCACTATCTACAAAATCCTGGCAGTAAGAAAAGTTGATGGCATCTGAAGCAGGTGCAGAAGAAGAAGAAGAGCCATCCAAATTCCTTTCCATTTCAGAAGCATCCCAACTTGCATCTGTAAGTTTGACATCATTTGTTGGATCCCTTCCACTCCAGTTGAGTCTAAAGGACTTTGGTGTGAAGTAGCCACATGTGCCATCTGAGTGCCGATTAATTTGTCACTAACTTGATCAATTCTGCTTCCTGGCCACCATTCAGGATATCCGACTAATTTGAAACACCCTTTTCTAAGATGTACTAATGCATGAAAAAACATGCACATGCCTTCTTAGAATTCCATCTCCTATTCCTACAAATGGTATGTTGTAGGTGTGAGGAGGTGCGGTAAAAGATTGGTGAGGAGCAGTAAAAGTTTGAGCTGGAGCACCATAGTTCTTATGAGGAGGACCATAGCTCTGGTTTCTGAAAGTTCTAACTGCCATAGCTAAATTCATTTGTGCCTCTTGCATCTCATTTTGCACTGAATTTTGTTTCTCAATTTTAGAAATCATAGAGTAAGCTCTATCTATCATAGGTAGTGGATTCATTAGCAAAATTTGACTGGAGATACTAGCATACTCATTTTGAGTCCTATGATAAACTGATGCAATTTGTCATTATCATCATGTTTCATCACATTCCTAACAACTCCAAAAGGACAGCATGAACAAAAATTTCTAGGCCTAAGAGCAGCTAGCTCCTCAGACAGTCCACTTAGGTCATTAAGATAAACTGAGACTGGACTATCACCTTGCTTCAGATTCATAATGTCTCTCTTAAGATGATTAATCAGTGTATCATTGCTCTGACCAAATCTATCTTTAATTGTATCCCACAAGACAGAAGCATTAGTGGAAAACAGAAAACCTGTTGCAATTCTCTTATCCATTGAATTAAAAAGCCGAGACAGTAACATAGAATTGACCTTATGCCATTGTTTGAAGGAACTATCATCTTGATCTGGATCCTTTACCTCTCCTCTGATGAGGAAGAGTTTATTCCTTGTACCCAAAGCTATGAGCATGCTTCGGTTCCATGTGATGTAGTTGTTTTCATTGAGTAGATCTGACACCAAGAGCAACGCTGAATGATCTCAAGGATGCAAATTCAGCGGATTAGTGCTTCCATACTTGTGTGTTGCTTCGTTGGCTTTGGTTGTCTGCGGCTGAGCTGGGTGAGTCGGAGAAGGGGCTTGGGATTGAGCTGGGTGAGAAGTCTGGCCGATGTCGGTAGAGATGATCGTCTTGTTGATCGGAGAATGATCGGAGCTTGAAGCGGGAAGGATCTTATCGCTCTAATACCATGATATAATTTGGCATTTGGTTTTAGAGAGAGAATATGAAGGGGGGAAGGAGACGACTTAGAGGAGAGGAAACATAATTATTAGGCGCTAAATTTCTTAATTAAAATGGTAAAATCAATCATGGTTTTATAGTCAGTGTACAGTGAAATTTGAAAGCAACAGAAAAGTAAATATGCACTGCTGCACTTAGGTGAAACAAAAACTATACAAAACGATGTCCTATTTGGGCATTATCACGCGTCACACGCGCTAGCAGAATCAGCAGCATCATGATGATGTCATGTTGACTTAGACTATGGTGGTGTTGATATATTCTTCATTGATTATGAATGTAAAAGGTGTATATCAAAATGTTTAACTAAGGTGAATGGTACAAACACATGAACAATAAACAAATGAAGAGGTATCTGTTCAGTGTGTTAAAAAATTTAATTCTCAAATTTCCCACCGTTTCAAATTAAAACCATGTAATTAATAATTCGGAAAAATTCACACCCATTGTATATCCTCGAATTTGTGGTGTAGCTTATTGGGTTATTTTCACCTATATTGGAGAAATGCAGCCCAAACTAAAGAGCTGCATTCAACAATTTTAGCATGGCGTTGGTATGGTTGCAAAATTGGTTTATTTTAGAAAGAACCAAGCATGACAACAAATTGAGGAGAAAAACATTTTTGAGCTCTTACGCCAGCATTGGTAGATTCGCTCGTTCTCTTAAATCGACCGTAGGTTTTGATTGAGATTTTAGGAGGAGGTTCCTAGGCCGTAGGTCTAAGTTCTAATTCACGGAAATCTATACTATACTTTAAAAGAGTATGATTTAGAATTTTGTTAGAATTTTGAATTAATTTTAAAATTACCACAAATTGACACATCAGCAAACTCACCACAATTTTTTTTGTTTGAAAAAAGTGTTGTTGTACCCCCAAATGTTTAAATAAGTGCTAATACCCCTATGTTTTTTAAAAGTGCCACTATACCCTCAAATGTATAATTTGGGCAGAATTTTCTTTTGCTAAATGTAAAATGTCAAAAATACCCTCACTATTATTTAATGATAAAAAAAGAAAAATTCTAGGATGAAAATGCTCAAACCAATTCCGTTACTTCATCGGATGAATGCGTTTGAAGCGAGGGGACAAAAATCACCATGCCTAGAAATTAGTTTGAGCCGGGGACCGAAACCGCCACACTCAGTAATAATTTGCGTGACTGGCTAAAATTAGCAAAGGAGAGAATAGAGTTTGCGAGATTATGGTAAATTCATCAATGTTTTCAATTTGTTGAGTTTTAGGATATAAAGGTTAACACTTTCAATAATACTGTGCATTTATTCTGTAATTCAGTGATATCGATTTCTTGGATTTTTTTTTGTGCCCATAGGCTTTTGTGTCAGGGAAATATAGTCCAACAAGTGAGGGTAAATTTGTCTTTTAGTTCAAAATACTCTTGGAAAATTGGTTTTAAGGGTGCACTTTTTTATTCAATGTAATTATAGGGGTATATCAGCACTTTTGAATTACTCGGGGGTACATTGGCACTTTCTTATAAACTTGGGGGTACCTCTGCTTTTAACCCTTTTCGTTTTCTTCTTTTCTCACTTGCCGTTTCTTCCCCTCTTCCCCCCACATTACCAATCAGCATTGAAGAGAATTTATGCCCTTTTCTTCAGCCTCTCCATGATTGATTCCTTCCGTTTCTGAACTTATTCATTGATTTCGATTAAATCATCCTAGAAGAACACTGGAGAAATCCAATCGAGAATCCCTTCCTCTGGTTCGGTGATTTCCACCTCGATTCTTCACCTTCACCACGTAACGATCAATTTACTCTGCAAATTTTGGCTATCAGAAAATCCTTCCGACTGATAACCAATGGCCCGTACCAAGCAAACCGCTCGCAAGTCCGAGGAAGCAGCTCGCCACAAAGGTACCTTTTGTTGGGTGTGGTCAACCCAATTCCCACATCGGAAACGGAGAGTGTCATTCCTCTCTTTATAAGGAATAGTCCCACCACACTAGTATGAGGCCTTTTGGGAATTGACCCATTGTTTAAAACCGTGAGGGCTTTGTATGCGGCCCAAAGCGGACAATATCATACTAGTTTGAGCTGTGGTGGGCTCGGCAGTCCCAACAAGTGGTATCAGAGCTTGGTTACGCTCGGGACGGGACTGCCTTTGTTGCCTGATGTGGAGAAGACCCTCATTTATTCCCTTGGAGAGGCTAATTTGTCCCTTGTATCGAAAATCTGTCTGACCAAGGGTTTTTCAGGCAGCGTGTCCCGCAACTGTTTGGCGGCGGTGCAAGACGGTCCAAGGTGAAGGACACTGTTCATGTGGTCCTTGGTTTGAGGGGGAGATTGTTGGGTGTGGTCAACCCAATTCCCACATCGGAAACAGAGAGTGTCATTCCTCTCTTTATAAGGAATAGTCCCACCACACTAGTATGAGGCCTTTTGGGAATTGACCCATTGTTTAAAACCGTGAGGGCTTTGCATGCGGCCCAAAGCGGACAATATCATACTAGTTTGAGCTGTGGTGGGCTCGGCAGTCCCAACACCTTTAGTTTGATGATTTGATATATTGATGTTCTCTAATTTGGGGATTTAGGGTTTGCTAATTGGGTTTCTCGATTGAATTACAGGCAGCGAGAAAGTCAGCTCCGACCACCGGCGGAGTGAAGAAGCCCCACCACTACCGTCCCAGAACCGTGGCGCTGCGTGAGATCAGGAAGTACCAGAAGAGCATCGAAGGAGCCGGTGAAAAAGCCCACTGCTCTCTCTGCTGCTGCTACGCTTATGGGTAAGCAAAGAATTTCGAGTTTGTTTACATCTTCATTGTTTAAGAAGAGTAGGGATGATAGTAAGGCCAAGAACAGTTTATCGTGTGATTAAGAACTCAAATATCTCAGCTATTATGTATGATAAAACAGGTTGATCTTTATCTATCATTTTGAAGTTAAGGCTGCCTTCCAAACTAGCCCTGCAAGAAGAAACAAGTTGTTCTTGCTGTCAGAGCGTGATAGTTTCCTCACTACTTTTTACCATTGTTTTCTTCTTAGTTTTAACCTTGATGTATAATATAATATAATGTTGATAACAAGCTAAATCATTACAACACTTTCATAGTGTCGGTTGGGAATTTTGAAGAATTAAAGGATCCAATATTGTTGAAGTAACCTTGCAGGTTGTGGAGCTTATAGCGTGTTATTCATGCATAAATACATGTCCGTTGTTTGTACTTGCTCTAAAATTAGTTGTATGCTTTGATGTATTTGATTTGTTTATCAAACAGGCTTTGACTTAAAATTGATTGAATGAAAAAATTATGTTTGTAATGCTGTGTAGGGAGATAATGTCTGCCTCTACCAATGATGTGGACCTGCTGTTAAAGTAGTGAGGTTGGAAATTAGTAACTTTATTCATATGGTTCTTTTAGAGCTGCTTCTTGTGGATGGATCTGCTGATGTAGTTTCTCAGGTATAAATAAACTATCCATTCTTTTCTTTGTATTTTGCAATTATCATGTTTTTAATTCTTTCTTGAATTGATTGGAAGCTTTTGTCTGATTCTGATTCATCTTGCTCCTGAGAATGTTGCTCCTGAGAATGTCTAGCTGCATGTATCTCCACTTTCCGTTGATTTGGTATGAAAATCTGTCATTGTGCTATTCAGCATCACATCTTAGTTTTTCATGATTTTGGTGAGCTTCTATATGAATGATTTTTCTTTGTTTGGCATGGTCTTAGCTTAGTTTCTTTTGAGTTTCATAGAATGGAGTTATAGATACAATGTTGTATGCATTCCTTTCATTGAAATGTTTTCTTAAATTTGTTTTATTAAATACGGTTGATTTCCAGTCAGCTTTACTGGAGATTCACTCAAGCCTTGATGTTAAACTGATTTGCTCTTCATTGGGAATTTTTTGACACGTTAGCAAACTCAACACAATTGTTTGTGTTTCCTTCTTTTCTGAATTGCAGTTTCTTCCCCTCTTCCTCTCACGTTACCAATCAGCATTTATGACAATTTATGCCCTTTTCTTCATCCTCTCCATGATTGATTCCTACCGTTTCAGAACTTATTCATTGATTTCGATTAAATCATCCTAGAAGAACATCCTCCGCCGCGTCTTATTCAGAGCGATTCTCACCGGCTTTGGTTTTTCCTCGCAGGTATCGCCATGAAAGGAAAGGGATTTCAACATAAAAATTGCAGTTTGGTACGTTATCTATTTCATGCTTCTCCTAAACCGACGTTGTTTCAGTGTTAAGAGTTTAACGTTTGTATAATGCCTTCATTGATGTAGGACCTTTGGTAGCCCTCTCTCTATAAATTATGTTCTCTAAATTCCGGTAAAACATCCCTCAGGTATGTTCATCTTAATAGTTATGAATGTCATTCTTAAATTAGTGTGTTTGTTGTTTAGTATGTGAATGATTTACAAAATATCTCAAAATATTGAAAAGATCTTTTTCTTCAAAATTTGATCAGGTCAAATCACGAGAAATGTGACCAGATGTTTCTGTATGAAGACGAAGGTGTATCAATATTATTCATAAGAAAAAATATCTTCAAAATTATTTTTTTTACGAGTTTTTATCATTTACTTGCATGTTTAGTTGTTCCTTCTTCTTCTCTTTTTCAGTTTGGAGTTCAGGATTCATTGTAATGATTTGTTCCATATTAGCTCTTGGTTAATTTTCTGTCTACTGTAGTTGTGGTTTTTTAAAGCTACGAACTAAATTTTGTTATGTTTAAAATTAGTTAACAACTTAAAAGGCACGGTACATTTTTCTGAAATTCTTTTACTTTTTTGCTTCTCAGTTTTCATCTGTTTCCAATCTATGTTCTACGACACAGCTTTGCTGCCAAGTAATCAACATTCTGTTACTAAGTATCAATTATTACAGATATTTTAACAAGTCATTTCAATTCAAGTTGATTAAGCTTACCTCAATTCATTCAAGTTTAATTTAATTACGTCGGGTATATTTATTTTTCAATTTGAAAAGGTTAGCTGATTTTTCTTTCATTATCACCATAACTGTCTTTATCATATTTATTACGACAAATCACATAATTAATCATATTCATCACCATAAATAGCTATAATTGTCTTTCATCGAGTAAAATGTATTAATTATCAATTTTGTTTGTAATAATATTCTCGCATTGTGAACATTTTGAACAATTAGATCTATATCGGAAGAATACAATCAATTTAATGACATGGTAGGAAATATATTTGGTATATTGGAGATATATCATTAGTGAGAAATTAAAATGTCATGTACATTCGTATGTAATTTTTCATGAACTAAATTATTATTATTAATTAATATATGCATATGATATTTTAAAATAAATATTTGTGCATCGGCACGTGTATTAGACTAGTTGGATTTTAAGACTTAAGAAGTGAGTAGTTCATCTTTCTAAAATGGATGGATAAATTGATGACTCCTCATTATTGGTTCTATTTTTATTTGGTTCTATTTTTATTGGAGCTAGCTAGTTGTAGAAATTGAAGTGGATCGATTGACCACGTGTTTTAATCTTCTTCTTGAAGAGTTTTTCCACGTAAATAATTGAATCTCATGTGCATGTTTTTTAAGTTAATGTCACCAACATCTATATTTTGCTACCATGATCCTTATATTTTAATTCAAGAAGGTAGGAAATTTTGATCCACTGTTATGTCATCCCGCCCCCGGTGTACCCCATTAATTAAGGATAGTACGGAATAGCATATTGATAACAATATTTGTTCATAAGAAAGAATGTATAATTTTAAAGAAATTGAAACTGGTATTTTCTATTTGAAATGATAGAGTTAATACATGCAGAGACGGATCTCTAAGGTCCAAAAGGGTCTGGCCCATTCCAAAAAATTCCGGCGAAAGTCCTATTATATTAGCTGTCTGAAATTTGGTCTCTGCGTTTTCCGGTATTTTGGGGGTGCCGTTTGACAAGAGAAAGAAATAAAATGAAAAGTTACGGGGAAGAGATGGGCCTTAGTTTAATCCATCGTGTGGTCTCTTCTTATGAGCTCATGTGTTAATTAGTTTTTCATTTTAGGGATTTCCTTATTAAACCATTGTATATAAGTTCTGCATTTCCAAAAGTAGAGATATTTATTATTAAAACATGACAGTCTTAAAACATCTATGTTTTCCCATGTTTACAACAGTTATGTTATGAATTCGTAGATTTAATATATTAAAGAATCCATTTTATAACAGATATTTTCATTTTTATTGATTAAGATGCAATTAAACTCATAATCGGTTATACATATATAATTAGGATATTTGAAAATTAACATTTTATAAACCAAGATAGAAAATCCTAACTATTAATTTAAAATATTTATGAGACTTTTTGTCACATTATTTTTAAAATTAGAATGTATTAAAAATAAATTATCGTGTTTTTTCTAATGCCTCTATATTTTAATATTTATTACTATATATTCTTGAATGGTTGGTTTAACCTCTTCTCTGCATAAAATTTGGCCCTCCTTAACAATAATTTCTTAATCCGACCCTCATACATGTTTTTAATAATTATATATGTATTTACAAAATTTAATTCTGTCTATTTTCCTATCATATATTACTTTTCTTAGGGCCAAAATTAGATAAATGGCTTTGGAAGTATAAACTAAACTACACGAACATAGAAAGCACCAAAATCAGAGTACAAAAACTAGCCGGGTTACACAAAACGAATAGGGCCTATCACTCACAGTCACAGCCGAAGCAAGAGGATCTTAAATTATATATATTCTAACAAGGGTTTAATGCCATATATATCGCACATAATTTCTACTTAGATTTAATGTCAAAAATGTTTGTACAAGGCATTATTATATATTTTTAAAATCAACACGTACGAGTTTAAGTCTCATATATACATGTAAAATACAAAAAATAAAAAATTGCCAAATTAGTAAAATATTAAAGAATTTTCATCATTGACATATATTTTCATCCTCGGTATACAACTTACATACATGATACATTAACATTCAACCAGCTTATAAACATTTTGTGACCGTTCTGCTTAAATTCAGGTGCATCTTTTGCATAGTATTCTGTCATTATAATGACTAGGTCGAAACATACATAGTCAATTCTGATGATCTTTAGAGCAATTTCAATGATTTTTGTTGTATCTATGTGTATTTAGCAATACATAACACGTACCCCCACAGATATAACCCAGCGGTTGGAATATTGAGTTCATTGTGATAGGTTCAAGATTTGAATTTCAGCAGTGGTGGTGTTGGGTTTTCCTGCTTGCAAGGTCCCTTGTGCACACCGAAATAAATGACACTCAATGGATCCTGACTCTGAATTACCGTGACTTACCTCTCCACCAAGGATTGTGGTGTCAGACGGGTAGAGCGCTAAGGGGCGGAGTGAATATCCTTTTGTGATAGGAATACATAATACGTATAATTTTGATTAGATGCAATACTTACCTAACTTGTTTGATTATAGGATGTTTTCTTAATGAGTAAGAAATAGCTAGATCTAGAGGAAATAAAACCAGTGAAAGTTTGAAAAAACGGGGGAGTGTTGCTAAATGCTATGATGATTTGTTGGGAAAAAACACAAAAAAAGTGAGAATCTTGAAATTTTGTATTTGTTAAAATCCCACATTCTTTCTTTTGAATAATTAAGTTAGCTGGTTGTCGCATGATTTTACTTGATTAGTTCATGGCAGCATTTTCTTGGACACTTCTGGCCAGACAATTATGTTATAATTAAAACTGCTTACTTAGTTCATTGGTGATTAACATTTGGACGAATACTATATAATATGTAATTTCTGCATCCTGCGTGTGGAGAATTCAAAAGGCGTAACTAGTTACGAATTAATCAAAATTAGACTGCAATAATACGACACACATGTTTCAGCTTTAATATAAACAAAAACCTAGATGGTCCATTACACAGCGTAACAATTAACCATGGTACTAGGAGATCCATTACACCGCCGTCGCTAGGGGAATTAAAGAATTGAGCTGTTTATGAACAAATTTCAAAAAATTCAGGTATAATTTGAGCTCGGATTAATCAATCTCGAGCTCGTTTGGATGTGTAACGAATCGAGCGTGATTTTATTAATTTTATTTCGATAAACTCAACGAACTTATCTAGCAAATACTTATAACTAAATGTGTTATTAATATTAGGGAATTTTAGGAATTAAAAAAATTAAGCCTAATTAGAACTCAATTGAGTTGTAGTCATTAATATTCATGTCTAGTTATTTTAGATGGGTGTTTTTAAAAAAAAGTTATTTTAGATGGGTGATTACTATATTTGGTTAAAATTTATAAAGTTAATAAGTTAAGTTGGTTTGAAATTTAACTTTTTGAGTTTAACGAGCTCCCCTGACTCGAGTTGTAGCTCAAATTTATTGAACTCGTTAGTCGATCCCGAACTCATAAAAACTTAATGAGTCGAGTTTGAACCCAATTTTATTTGTTCGAAAGAGTTCGAACTCGAATTCGAGCTCGCAAAATATTTAACGAGTCGAGTTTGAACACACTCTTATTCGGTCTCGACTCGACTTATTTACACCCCTAACCGTCACCTTGCATATTGTGAAATCCTAAAATCCGAACCACCAAAACTATTTTTCTAATATTCCTTTTTTTTTTCCAATTTTCATTACTAGAAGGCAATCTTAGTTAAAATTTATTTAATTCATTAAATAACTATGAATTTTCCATATTAATTAGTTTTATTATCATTGAATAAGTTTGAATTGTCAATATTAATATTGGTTATTCTCTTCGAGTGATTAGATGTTGTGTTTATAATGATTGATCTAATTTTTTAAGTAGATTTTTCGCAAAGATCGTATGTTGCTCTCAATCTGGTTTATCTGCCTTGTTTTGTACACAGTATGGTTTAATTATTGTGTCTCCGTTCGTAATTTGCATCTTTTGAGATTTAAACAGTTTGGAGAATATAGATCTTACTTATTTCATGTCAAGTAGCGTTGTAGTTATAATATTGATGTGGTGATTGATGCATGAGAACCCGTGCATATATATATATATATATTCAGAGACTAGAACCTCCGTTATCTTAAATTTACCAAAACGTGTATCTAAAATAATGTTAATTCTTTATATATATGCTATTCTTACCAAAGCTCTATTGGATGTGGCTGATTTTCCCATCGAATATGAGCAGCTCCCATTGTACTGTAAACATTACAGGAAATTAGGGCATGAGGTACATGAATGTAGGATCCTTCACCCTGAAATGAAACCTATGACCACTAGACCTAATACCTACCCAACCCCAGCTACAAATAATTCCCATCCAAAACAGCCAAGCCATACTCATCCTAACAAGGAGGTCACTGGGAGGGACACAAGACCTCAACTGATATATGTGCCCAAAGTTGTCACCTCCAACTCTGATAAAATAGTACTCCCTCAGAAGAGTCTACCAAAAGACCTAGGACAGTTCTCTACTCCACTAGACAAAGGAAAAGAAAAGGTTTCAGAAATTGTAGAAGCTGCTTCTAAGACAGCTCCTCTAGATGTTATACCCTCTCTTACCACAGAAGGGGAAGAGACCCCTGATTGTGTCATTATTGAAGACTGTACCAGTGATTCATCTCCAAAAACTCAAATACAGTCACTTCAACAAGCTCCAACCACTAGCTCTTCAAAGCCTCCAATCACTAAGGGTACAAATATGGAGATGGATCAGATATGGCTCACCCCAAAAAGACCTAAATCTTATACCATGGATGACATCAAACTCCTCTCAGGTAAGCTATCTACCCCATCAAATGATTTAAATGCTAACAACATCTCCTTTTACTCCCAACCTAGGAAACCTGGGAACAGATTCTTACCATTGATCAATGAAGAGGATCAAGAACTTGAGCAAGAGGAAGATCCAGAAAATAGTACTGATCCAGGACCCTCTCAACCTGACTGCAGTCAGTGTCACTCCACAGGTAAATTCCCAATTTTATGCTAATATAGTAGCAACAGGTAACCCCCCAACCAATTCTGAGTCTGACTCTATTAATTCTGATAACAATAAGGTTCCCACCTTTTTCAATCGGATTAATAAAGTTATAACTAGAACAACAACAAATAGCATAAAAACCCGTAAATGATTAATACAACTATAGGTATTAATGTTATGGTCTGGAATATTAGAGGCATTGAAACATCTATACTGAGACTTGGTAGACTTATTCATAATCATAAGATTGACATATTATGTATAGTTGATCCTCAGCATGAAAACTCTGAATGTGATGATTATAGGATCAGACTCAATTTTAAGCATGTTATTTTCTCTGTACAATGTAAAATTTGGATTTTTTGAATCATCAGGTAGATATTGCCTTAAGGATTGACCATTCCCAGTTCATTCAAGTACATGTCTCTCTACATACACTGAACCAGTCTACTGATTTGGTTTTTGTGTATGCACTGAGAACTAGGAAAGAAAGAGTGGAGTTATGGTCCTCCCTTAAGTCTCTGAACTTATCTGAAACCACCTACACAGGAGACTTTAATGCAATGGCATCCATCACAGAATATAAAGGTCACTCTAACACCAACCTTAGAAGTATTAAGGAATTTAGCTCCTTTATTAACTCCATGGCCTTAACCACCCCCCACACTGTAGGAAATTTCTTCACCTGGTCTAATGGTAGAGTTAAAGAACAGGGCATATTTTTGACAGTGGAGAAATTAGATAGAGGTCTCAGTACCATATCCTGGTTGAATAAATTCTCACAGTCATCAATACATGTTCTTAACAAGGACACCTCTGACCATTGCCCTTTACTTCTTAGAATAGGCAATCACATTACCTCAATTCCCAAACCCTTCAGGTTTATCAAAACCTGGTTCAAAAGAGAGAGTTTCTTGGATATAATTAATACTCACTGGAACTCTCACTCAGAAGGGAGGGGTATGCTAAAAATATTTCTCAAGCTTAACAGTCTCAAACCCATTCTCAAAAAATGGAACTGAGAAGTATTTGGCAATATTGATGAGAATATAATTAAAGCAGAGGAAAATTTGAGAATCCAGGAAATAGCTTTTGAACTTGATAGCTCTACTGACGAACTTGTCAAATTTTAAAAAGCTAAAGCTCTGTTAACTAAAACACTAAAAGAGCAACATCATTTATGGAAACACAAGGCTAAGGTAAAATGGCTCAAAGATGGTGATCAGAACACAAAATTTTTTCATAACTCTGTTAAGGAAAAAAGATGTAGGCTGAACATCACCAAAATTAAAAGTCCAGAAGGCTTGTGGTTGACTGAAGCTGAGGATATTTAATATGAAGCTATTTCCTTTTATAAGAACTTGCTAACTGATGCACCACACTCTGATCAAGAACAATTTCAATCACATTTTCTGTTCAAAATACCTTCCATTATTTTTGGACCTGAAAATGATGATCTTTGCAAGTCAGTTACTTTAGCTGAACTAAGGCAAATAGTTTTCAATCTTAATAAACTGAGTAGTCCAGGGCCAGATGGCTATACTTCTCTATTTTTTATTAAGGCCTGGAACATAATTTGCCAAGATTTATTGGAGGCATCCAATGATTTTTTATCTCTGTCACATCTCCATAGAGGAATTTCTAGTACCTGGATTACCATTATACCTAAAAAAGAAGTTCCAGTGACCTTTGGGGATTACAGACCAATAAGTCTTTCAAATGTTACCAATAAGATTTTTTCTAAAATTCTTATGGAAAGACTTAAACCTTTGATGCCTAAATTGATATCTCCAAACCAGACAACATTTCTGACAATGTTATTTATCTGAAAGAAATGTTTAGGTTTTTAAATAGGAAATCAAGGGACCCTAACTGTATACTTAAGTTAGATCTTATAAAGGCATTTGATAGGGTCAGTTGGAAATTCCTAAAAGCAATCCTCCTTAAGTTTTGTTTTAGAGACAGTTTTATTCACTGCATTATTAAAAACCTATCTGATGCTTGGTTCTCAGTATTGTTAAATGGTAAACCTGTTGGTTTTTTTCCTGCAACTAGAGGCATAAAGCAGGGTGACCCACTGTCACCTTTCCTATTTAACATCTTCTGAGAAGCCTTCACTAGGAGCCTATCCTATGTTTTTCAATCTGGAGCTATGAAATACTTCTCACTTCCCAGAAATGTCATTAATACTTCTCAACTAAGCTATGCTGATGACACTGTCATATTCTTTACAGCCTCTAGGTCCAATTTAATTAGAATGAAAGCATTTCTGGTCAAATTTGAAGAAACCTCAGGTCAGAAAATAAACTTTGAAAAAAGTGAATTTTTTCTTAGCTCTAAAGCTACTGACACCAAGCAAAGACAGGTTAAACAAATAATGGGGATGAAAGTTGGTAAATTGCCTTTTAAATACTAGGAGTACAAATTTTCAGTGGTAGAAATCTTAACATTCATTATCAACCTTTACTGGAAATGATTGACAAAAGAATTCTAAACTGGAAAAACATATGGCTTTCAACAGGAGGTAAATTGACTCTAATTCAATCTTGCCTCCTGTCATTGTCCCAACACATTTGGCCAGTCATGGAGCCAACAAAATGGATCATCAAAAAAATAGAGAGAAGATTGGCCATTTTTTTCTGGGGTTCAACTGAATCAGGCCCCAAAAAATCTTGGAAAAAATGGAAATCTATTTGCTTCCCTACTACTGAGAATGGATAAGGCATAAGATCATCTACAGAAACAATAAAAGCTTTCTCCTGTAAGTTTTGGTGGAAATGCCAAATTGGCAAAGCCCCCTGGACAAACTTTCTGGCCTCTTTACCAACTACTCACAGGGTATCTCAGAACTGGAAAAGGATTTTCTCTATTAATTCCTTTGCTGAGCAGAACTCCAAAGTTATTCTGGGAAATGGAAAGTGCAGCTTTTGGTCATCCAACTGGACATATATAAGCCTTCCATTCCCTCCATACTCAATATGTCAGTGTCAGATTTTGTAGCTGATAAATCCTCCATCTTGCCCCTGCTACAGCTAGTGCTCCCAGCCTCCATCACCACCATAATCTCAGATGCTGCCATCTCTCAACACATGGAAGACAAATTCATTTGGAAACTGGAGCCACTGGGAAATTTCACAGTTAAATCAGCATACTCCAAGCTGAAGGGCAACTCAGGTACTTTCCCTGTCTTCCAAAAAATTTGGAATACTTTTACACAAAAAAAGCTATCAATCTTTATGTGGAAATTGATGAACTGTCTTTTGCCTTTTGATGATATACTGAGACAATTTGGCTTCCAATTTGTTTCTAAATGCTGTTTCTGCAATAGTTTAGATTCTCTACATCACTTTTACAATGACTTCCATATAGCTACTGAACTATGGAAATATATGCACTTTCTCTGTGGCTCATTGCATTTTACCACTACCGGCCTGTGGGATAGGCTTTTCACCAATTGGTCTTTCTCTAGTTTATCTAAGCTGCACAATAGGTTAAATCATAGTACACCTATTATGGTTTGTTGGATTCTGTGGAGAGCGAGAAATAAAATGATTTTTGAGAATATTCCACCAGATATTAATGCTATGAAAAAAGAGCTCCATCAATCCATTTATTTATCACTTATCAAAAAACCAGTGTATCTTTACAACTCTGTTGATAAGGAGTTATCTGAGCAGGGTTGTATTCCCCCTATATATCCCCCCAAAGCCAAATATAACATCTGTAATTTGGATTAGACATGGTCAAGGTATTAAGATTAATACAGATGCATCTTGGAAACAAAACAAGGCTGAGATTTCATTCATTATTAGGGATTGTCATGGGGAGTTTATTAAAGCAGCTTCATTTTTTATCCAATCACTCTCCCCTTTGCATGTTGAACTGAGTGCTATCCATAATACAATTAAATGTGCCTTATCATTACATATCAGTCCAATCTTTATAGAGTCTAATTGCCTTCAAGCCATATCTATGATCTCAAATTCTGATAATTGGCACTGGAATCTTTATAATATTCTGTATGACATTCAATCACTACTTGGTACTTGTTGATTATTGCATGTTTTGAGAGAAGGAAACAAACCTGCTGATGCTCTTTCAAAAATAACCTTTTCTGATCAAATTTCACAAACATTTACTTGGTCTACTTTACCAAATGTGGTGAAAAGTCTACTGATTTTGGATGCTCAGAAGGTTCCCTCCATAAGGGTTCCTCAACCTTTGACCTGATACTGCTAATTCTTTCCCTCTCTGTTTGCAGGTCTCTCAATGGATCCTAACACCAACATATCAAAGCACTTCAGGAGTTTAACACAGCTCAACTTTTGCCTCATAGCCTACTGATCAACTGCAAGCACTGTCTCCCATATGGCTGCAAATGTAACACCATTAATATTAGGTGTTGTATTTTCTTAGTTTAGGTCAACCACTTGGTCTCTAAGCTAATGCTGACTTGTGTTTTGTTTAACAATTCGCTAATAGGCTTTAGTTTATTTGAGACCTAGATGGATGTTATCTATTCCTTATTTTTTGTGAAGCAAAAAATAAAATAATATATATATATAGTACTGGCACATTTTGCATTTTCAACTGCATTAACAAAATTAGTTTACATCAGTTGATTAATTATACTACCGATGACTGATCAGGACAGGATCGATTGAGCAATATTAACTGAAAGAGTCGGAGTACATGTAATTTCAACGAATGGGTTGATTATCTACACATACTTGAGAGCGGACTTTCAAAAATTTATACAAGTATTTAACTTAGAAGAAATGGTACATTTTGTTTTTCATTATATTTTCTTTGTTGAACAGAGAAAGGATCCTTTCCGTATGGATTGTGACTATATTATCGGATTGTGATGATGCCTTGTAAGTAACATTTTCAACATAATTTTGATTTACAATTACTTTAATTTGGACTATCTTATTTTTTGAGCTTACTGTATATGTCGCGTCAATCGCTAATTGATCAGCGTCATTCCTTTACATATAACCCATATGCATGAGGTAATGAATGACTTAACCAAATTAATATGAATATCTATTTATTTTTTTATAAAGATTAACATCAACATTTTAGTTATGCAATTCCACTCTTCCGCATTATATATTGAGAACTTCTAGAATATTTGTGAAACGTGTTGGAAATTACTCATATATAAACAAAAATATACTGATCTTAATAAATTATCCGCAAAAGTATTGCAACAAGTTAATTGAGATGAATTGAACAGCAATGGGTAAGCAAAAGTAATTTTTGCATGCTAATCTGAATCGCATGGACTCAGATCTTAATCATTGGAATGGAAGGTGACTATATTCTTCAATGTTTCACAAAAGTTCTGGTGGAGTTTTAAAAAGCACTCAACACAGATTCATGAGCCACTAGTTTCTTGCCATATTTATATAATATTATGTTTAATAAATTATATTTTAAAAGTATATGACGTACATTTTCAAATATATCCTTCAGTATTACAAATTATATAGCAAGTTTTTCATTTAATTGTATTGATATTTTGTACATGCAACCTTGATGCGTGCAACTATCATGACTTAATCTTTACGCGTGCAATTGTCATGCACACAATATTTATGGGTACAACTTTCGTGCATGAAATTTAAATGTTATTGTAGAATTTACTTGTTCAAAACACTTTCAATTATTATATTCTCTTAAAAAAAGTTAGAGAATTTGTGAATTTACTTGTTCAAAACACTTTCAACTTCCCACCTGTATGGTAGGAAATACTTTGGAGGTAAGTTGAATTTTTTAATTGTAGTTTTGAAAATACCCACTACCCCACAATCTTTCTCGCCCCCACCATGATGGTTGAAGCCGCCATGCCTTCGGCGCACTAATCAGATAGTGATCAACTTCTAGCTAAAAACACACTAAAATAAAACAATCCAACTTTATAATCCATCAACAATTCAATTCTCAAAATACAACAATCCAAAATACAACATTTCCAATTCAAAAATACCATCATCACGCACAGATCCTAAATCACCAACCAGGAACATCGGGTCTTGTCATCAATACGAGATCTGACAATCGACTTACCTTCAATTGAAATCTTTATGGTGCATTTATCGTGCATGAAATCTATAAGTTATTGTAGATCAATTTACTTGTTCAAAAAACTTTCATTATTATATTTCAATACTCAAACACTTCCATTATTTATAGTGCATCTATTGTGCATGAAATCTAAAATTATTGTAGAATTTACTTGTTTAAAACACTTTCATTATTATATTTCAATACTTAAACACTTCCATTATTCTAAATTGTTCCCCAAAAAAATTCTATTTAACTCATTAACACTTGAACCAACTCTTACAATGCTATAATTCGCTGGAGAAAAAGGCGATTTTCTTTTCTCTCTTATACGCTCTTAGTCAATGATGATCAGTGACGCCGCTTTGGCGGTGCCATCCACCGGCGCTCAAGCACCCACTACCCTACAATCTTCCTCACCCCCTAAGTTTTACGCACAAATCCTAAATCACCAACCAGGAACATCGAGTCTTGTCATCAATACGAGATCTGACGATTGAGTTACCTTCAATTCAAAACTAGGGATCCAACATATGTGGGAACCATGACTCCATTTCTTGGATGAGGAATGTGAGAAGTTGGAAACCCCTTTGAAATTCACCCTGGTTGGAAGCTTTACCTGATCGGGTCCCAACTAGATTGCTTTCGTCGAGATTTTCACACAACATGATTTAAGGGCCAATTTGGCATTCATATGGTTGATTATTGTACTGTTTTCATTCACTTTCAATTACCCAATGATTATTACAGGTGCTGGATAAAGAAAGTTTGGGACTTTGACCCCACATAGCACTTTGACCCTGTAATGAGTCTCTAATAGCCAGTTTTCCAGCTCTCAAACTGGTGAGTATGGTGTTTTAGAAGTTGCATTGTAGTAGCTTGCAAGAGCAACGAGATGTATCGCTGTGAACTGCAGTATCAACTTGCAATATGAGTGTTGGCAAAAACATACCATTTACTACGTAGTGGTTAAAAAAAGAATTAAGAAAATGCATACCTTTATTAACAATTAAAGGCACAAAATAGTCTAGGAAAGAGGGATTATACTAATCTAGTCAGAAGTCGAGTCCTGAGAATTGGAGAGATGACAGGCGCCGAGCAGAATCGCTACCACGAAGTTGAGTTGAGACGCCACTTCTTAGAACTTGGATATGATGATTGCAGAGACGGAGAAAATTGTGCATGTATTAAGAAGCTCTTGGAGAGAGCATCGGAGAACAACCCATAGTAGAGAGCAAGCTTTAGGAGGCTCTTGAGGAGATATCGGAGGACGACATTAATTATGATTACTTGGATCACGACAGGCGATTGAGATCTCTCGGAGAGTTGAGTCTAGAGGAGAGATATTTTAGGAAATCGATTATGGATTTGGGCAAAGGAGAAGATTTTGTGTGGGAGGGGGAGGGGCGGAAGAAGATAGGGTTGATTTTGCATCAATAAACAAAATAACTCATATAACGTTTCCATCAATAAACAAAATAACTTGCATAACGTTTCCTTCAATAAAAAATATTAATTTTAGTAACTGACATAAATATCACGAAGTAACTTCTTTTCTTAAGCACTTTTATTCCGATAACGTTTCCATCACTAAACAAAATTAAATTTCCAAACTTAATCATCCAATATAGTTATAAACCACAGACGCACACCTTCCTTTTGTAACACACATATTTTCCTGCAATAAAAGACAAATTATCAATCATTATTTGGTAAAATCTTAATCATCCAGGAAACTTTATATATACCTTCACAGGAAAGCAAACAATCAGCATTACAATCATCCTAGCTATGACACCTCTTTAATCTTTATAATGACATTTATACCATTCAAGCTATATATAAATGTTTGGTTTTTTTACCAGCACACTTATCTCAATTATATCGATTGATTTATATTGTGTTCGTAGTTTACTAAAGTATTTTTCAATAAATCATACATCATGGCTGAAGGTTGCTCCCAAGTCGGATTCAATGGAGATGAACCAAGTGATTATCTAGAGGAAACTTCCTCGGAAGAAAAAAGGTTTCTCCTCTTAGACTCTCCGCGAGGTCAAATTCTAATTTTATATCCCTAAATTTTGATTTACAATTCTACTGCACTCATTACATCTATTGCAACTAATGAAATGGTCAGGACAATTCAACTTGAACAACTTATGTTTGGGATGATGTTGGTTACATATTTAAATTTTCTCAACAGAGTAGTTGACCAGTATTCATCAAAACATGACGTGGGAGCATTTCAAATGCAGGTCTTTTTCTCCTACATCTTATGAATTGGCCTTTGCAAGTCCAAAAATGAAAATCTGAATAGTAAGTTTGCCTGTATTATTTAAGCGAACTGTTTTTTCGTGAACAAACCAACCTTGGACCAAGGGGTGGTCAATCCTAAGTGAAGGCCTAGAACAAAGCTTTTGTTTTAAAAAAATCATCTTTGATTCCGATTTCATTTGATTTAGCATGTTTAAATGGTTGATGTGTTTTTAGTAGATTTTCTGATAAGCAATTGAGGTGGGATCTTCGCTTGATCCTCAGTGCAACCTTTGTCTCATCCAATGACAGTTCAGATTCATCCTCTAGTGCCTTATCAGGAAGTGTCTCTCTGACTCCTCATGCTCATTGAGCTTATCAGATGGCAACTTGACTTCAGGATGGGACACATGTTGCTCGTGATCTTGGACCAGATTTCATGGCTCAACTAGCAGGTTATATACCAGGATCCTGCTCGCCTTGATTATGTTTTCCTTTTACGAAAGGCTATCTACGTTCTTAAGCAAGCACCCAGAGTGTATTTGATCGATTCAGTGCTTTTGTTCGGGAGCTTAGCTTTGTTGGAAACCTATCTGATCCATCTCTGTTCGTAATTACTTGTGGCACTGCTATTCTCTATCTTCTTGTCTATGTTGATGATATCATACACACAGGGAACAATATTGTTTCTATTTTCCATTTCATTGCTCGTGAGTTTTTAGTCAAGGATCTTGGCTCTTTTAGCTACTTTTTTGGCTTGGAGGTTTCCCTTATCTCCACTTATCTGTTTTTGGGGTAGGCTAAGTATGATAGGGATTAGGGACGTTCTTCAACGTGTCGGGATGTTAGATGCTTCTTCAGTGTCTACTCTGTTCTTGCCTTTATCCCATCTTTGTAGCAGCACAAGTTGGCCTTTTCACAATCCCAAGTTGTATCCTTCGCTTGTTGGTGCTCTACATTATCTTACCATCACTCGACCATATTTGTCCTTTGCAATCAATTCAGTGAGCCCTTTTCTTCAGGATTCATGCGGCGATCATTCTTCAGAATTAACTCGAAATTCTATGATATGTTCGTGGCACACAACATTGTGGATTGACCTTTTCTGATGATGATGTTCCAGAGGTTCTTGCTTACTCAGATGTTGATTGGGCACATTGGTTGGAAACATGTCGGTCTACTTATGTTTATGCAGTCTTTCTTGGTGGCAATTTGGTTGCTTGGAGTGCGAAAAAACAGCCTACTGTCTCTCAATCAAGTACAAATTTTGAGTGATCGTGCTCTAGTCAATTTAGCATCGGAGGTTGTTTGTCTGATGCATGACCTACGTTTTCCCCTACAAGTTTCACCTTTACTCCTTTGTTACAATAACATTGCTATCTTTCTTGTTGAGAATCCGGTTGCTCACAAGAGAGCTAAATATATTGACATTGACTATCATTTTGTACGGGAACTGGTAGGTGCAGGTAAATTTTGTGTTGGTCATGTCCCTACATCACTACAAGTGGCGGATATCTTCACGAAAGGGCTTAATTGTGCCTTGTTTAATTGCTTCAGATCCAAATTTCGCGTTTCGGTCAATCTGACGTTTCGCTTGAGCGGGGTGAGACAATAGAAGAAATAGAATAGATATTGTTATATTACACATATGTATTTAGGGTTTGTATATTTATCTATATGGCCTTCACTTGTAATCTAAATAGACATTGTAAAACGTAATACCATTCAGTTTGGGATATTAATTGTTCTTACCATGGTGGCGAAATTACATGTTATTAAAGAAAGCAATAACTTATTCTTTGTTGTTACTAAAAGATGAAAGAAATAACAAAATGAATACCATACAAACTCCAAAAATACCACCGGTTATCTATCTCACTCAACCAATGTATATATTATCCAACTCTAAGCACCTTCGCCACAACGAAATGTTCACACTATTCATGTCAAACTAACTCTTTTACTGCCTTTACTCTTTTCAAAATATTCAAATAATCTATAAAGAACATCCTCTAATTGGCAGAAAACAATTTACAAAATCCAATCACTTTTTGTTAAATGCTCAATTATTTTTTCAAAATACATTAAAACTGAAAAAAGAAATGAACATACAGATTGCCCATGAAGGATAATCATTCTTACTAGAGGGACAAAAATATTCCCCATAAAACATCTAGAAAATAGTGTAAGAATGATGACCAGAGGTGATGAAATATCGGCAAACACCTGCATGAATAACTGAAAAAGGTTACCCCAATAATTGATTTCATCCTTTTCCTCATCATCCAATTCAACAAACCTTCCTTGAGAGAAGGATTCTGTAAATATATGTTTCATTAACTAAAGTTAAAATCATTTACCGAAAGAATCACTTTGCTTATGATGATTCGCTGTATGGGTGGAATGGTCTCATAAGTGCGAGACTATTCTTAAATGACATTTTTAGATAGCATCTTTTGGAAGACCATCTTATACTGAGCAGAGATTGTTCGTGATGATAATTGTTTTTTATCATTTGAATTTCATTGATTTTTTCAAAACTAAATTTTAATCAATTAGTTAAGAGCCTAACATCAATGAACATCATGAAATTCTAGTGTTTCATTTCTCGTACATGTTTCTCTTAATATCCTAGCGAAATCTCAACTAAGGTGATTTTTTTACGGGGGAGATGAGGAGGTATCCTAAATTCAAGAAATGCTCGTAGAGATTTGAGTATTATAACTTATTTTGAGTGTTTAGATATATTGACATTTTCAGCGCAAACTTCTCTCTCTAAATTTCCACGCTCTCCCTTCTCTCTATTTATGCGTTTCACCATAGTTTTCCGTGCTTTCTTCCCGTTTCAATGGATTTAATCAGTCTTCCTCCGCCCTGAACGGCTCTTTCACCGCCGTCGCTCTGCCTAAATAGCGGGGCCTTCACCGGTAAATGGTCAAAAATCCTTCCTTTCTGCCCTCCAATCCAAAAACCTCACCTTTATTCCCGGCTCTACCGACCAATCCGGAGATTAAAGCTACTTCCGATTACAAAGGTGACCTCGCCTGAACAAATAAAGGTCCTCTCCCAACCCTACTATAATGCACTCATTGGGAAGTTCAGCAGGGGCCGGCCTGCCATGCCAGTCATTGAAGCAGCCTTCAAAGCGGCGGACTTCTCCGGCAACTACCAGGTCGGAGCAATTGATCATAGGCATATCCTCATTATATTTTCCGACAAAGCTGATTTTCAACGCTGCTGGATGAAAGGGACTTGGTCCCTGGAAGGTTTTGCAATGAGGGTTCTGCGCTGGACTCCCGGATTCTCCACAGAAACGGAATCTTCAATAGTTCCGGTATGGCTCACTCTATTCAGGCCTCCGGTCTATTACTACAATGATTCTGTGCTAGAACAAGTAGGTAATCCCATTGGGACTTTTATAAAATTTGATTCTGCTACTCAATTGATTACCAGACCCTCAGCCAATAAGATTTGTGTTGAGATAGATTTGATGCAACCTATTCCAACTGAAATCAGGTTTGATAGATTTGATAGGTTCTACCATTCACTGTCCCAAAGTAAAGCTGGAATATGATAATCTTCCCAGTTACTGTAGACAGTATAGGAAGGTAGGACATGATCATAAGGTACGCAGAGAATTGGCTCATGAACCAGCTAAGCCTATCAACTCCACTCATGAACCAGTTATCCCTCCCATTGCTTCTGTCGATCCTGCCTCCTCTCAAATTAAGGTTCATGCTGATAAGGCCTCTACTTCCACTCAGAAACAGGCTGATGCTGCTCCCTTACCTCCCCTACACCCCATCTCTTAGGAGAAATCTACAGTCCCCAAACCACAAAAGCCAAAGATAGCCAAGAAAAAGAAACCCCTACCTAAACAGGTCTTTTTCATTACTGAACCAAACAACATCCCCATACAATCTAAGGCCTCCAACATTGCTACCATTTTTGCTGTTACAAATGTTAACAACAACCCGGAAGCATATGATCATATCTCAGTGAGTTCTGATGAACCTTTTGAAGAGGCTCATGACTATATCCATTATGCCCCCCCTTCACATACTCATGACACTGCCCCACACTCACTTACACCAACCATTCCTCCCCAAATCATTCCTCCTGCTTTACTTTTAGATACTCTCCTCCCACAGCTATGACCCAGAGGAAAAAGAAATCCTCTTGTGAAGTTGAACATCACCAGTCTTCCCCAATAAAAGAAGATAATTTTTCAAGGGTCCCTCACAAGGCTAAAATGAGGCCTAGATTTGCCAAAGATGACTCATTCATCCCCTCAGGTCTGAATAATATCTCTCCTCCTTCCTTTACTGCAAACAACCTTCTTTTCCTTTCTCAAGATAGGAACAGGAATAGGTTTGCTCCACTGGCTAAAACATTGCAGGAAGAGGATGATCAAATATATGTCACTGAGTCAGATTCCATTCCTCCTAAACAGGTATCTTCTGATAAGGTCTCCAAGGTTTCCTCTCAAAAAGTTAAATTGAAAAGTTTCTTCACTCAATTTAACAAAATCATGTCTATTTCAAGGACCTCTTCAAAAAAGTTTTAAAAACATTTTCCATGATTAGTCAAACCCAAAAAATAAAGTGTATAGTTTGGAATATTCAAGGTATGGAAACAATTTTGGATAGACTAACTAAGCTTATTTTGGATAATCATGTGAAATTACTTTGCATCATTGAACCATGGCATGATAACTCAAAATATATTTATTATTGTAACCTGTTACATTTTAATGCATTCTTACACTCTAACAATGGTAAAATCTGACTTTTCTGGAAACAGAAATATTTCACTTTCATTACTGCTTGATAATGACCAGTTTCTGAGTGTGTCCATCTGTAAACATAGCATTAACATTTCTTTTAATGGTGTGTTTATATATGGTGCCAGAACCAGTTCAGAAAGAAAAGGCATGTGGTCTGATCTGCTTGCCATTCCCAGAACTGATACATTATTTATCGGTGACTTTAACTCTATGCTTTCTATATCTGAATACAAGGGACCTTCTACACCTAAAATTGGTGGTATGAGGAACTTTCAGAAGTTCATAGATAAGTTAGGGTTACTTCACATCAATACAGTGGAAAATGAGTTTACCTGGACTAACAAAAGATCGAAGCCTACAATTGAAAGGCTAGATAGGGGACTTTGCACCCATTCTTGGAATAAATTGTTCTCAAATTCTTCAATCTTAGTTCTCAATAGGGAAAACTCTGACCATAGTCCCCTCCTTAAAATAGATACTCAAATCCAATCATGCCCTAAATCTTTCAGATTCATAAATACTTGGTATAATAGGACAGAATTCCAAGATTTTATCTAGTCAAACTGGAATCTCCCTCTCTATGATTCTGGACTTTTGAGATTTTTCTTGAAACTTCAAAGATTGAAGGGATTAAAAATATGGAATAAGAAAGTCTTTGGTAATATACACAATAATGTTGAATTTGCTGAGGAGGCACTCAGGTTACAGGAAATAATTTTTGATCATAATCAATGTGCTTCAGAACTTATATGCCTTAAAAAGAAAAGGGCTGAGTTAAAAACAGATTTGAAAGAACAGAAACATTTCTGGAAATATAAAGCTAAAATCAGATGGATGAAGGAGGGTGATGTTAATTCCAAGTATTTTCATAACTCACTCAAAGAGAAGAGATCTAAATTGAGCATCACAAAGATAAGAAATTCAGCAGGGATCTAGATAGATAGTATAGAAGATATTGAAGCTGAAGCTACTCTTTACTATACTAATCTCATATCTAGTGAGCAAACTCCATCTGATGACCAGTTCACCTCTCACTTTTTGACACAAATCCCTTCACTCATTACTGCTGATCAAAACAAAAATTTGATAAAACCTGTGGATAAGGAAGAACTTAGGGTTGTTGTACTTTCACTTAATAAGTACAACACTCATGTCCCTGATGGCTATTCTTCCTTTTTCTACATTAAGTCATGGAATCTTATCAGTGATGACTTATTAGAAGCAGTAAATGACTTCAAAAAGGGTACTGATATCCCTAAGGGAATTGCAGCAACCTGAATTACTGTGATCCCTAAGAAGGATACTTCACTGTCTTTTGATGAATTTAGACCAATCAGCCTCACAAATGTCATTAATAAGATTTGCTCAAAAATCTTAATGTACAGAATGAAGCCCCTCATGGATGGTCTAATTTCCGCTCATCAGATAGGATTTCTTCAAGGTAGAGACATTTCTAATAATGCCATCTACCTAAAAGAAATGATGACTCACATACACAGAAAAGGAAGAGATCCTAACTGTATCCTCAAACAAGATTTAAGAAAAGCATTTGATAGGGTCAGTTGGCCATTTTTGAGAAAAATTCTGGAAAAGTTTGGATTCCATCAGAATCTCATTAGTTGTATTATGAAAAATCTGTCTCATGCTTGGTTCTCCATTTTAATTAATGGCAAATCTGTGGGATTTTTTAATGCAACTAGAGGAATCAAACAGGGAGACCCTTTGTCCCCCTTTTTGTTCAATTTTTTTTCAGAATCATTTTCAAGGAGTTTAGCATATATTTTCTCTACTGGAATTATCATACTATAATCTCCCAAGAAATGCTATTCCTATTTCTCATCTATCATATGCTGATGATACAGTTCTTTTCCTATCATCAGATAGATCTTCATTGGTCAATTTGAGAGCTTTTTTGGCTACTTTTGAAAATGTCTCTGGTCAAAAATTTAATTATGACAAGAGTGATATTTTCATTAGTAAACATGCCACTTTAGTAAGGAAAAATCTCATACTAAATGTTCTTGGCATGAAAGAGGGTTCTTTTCCATTCAAATATTTAGGTTGCCCTATATTTGAAGGAAAAATTAAGAACTGTCATTTTCTGCCTTTAATTGAACAGATAAGCAAGAAATTAAGCTTTTGGAGGCATAAATGGCTCTCTTCAGGTGGTAAAATCACCTTTATTTAGTCAGTTCTGTATGCTATCCCTCTGCATATTTTCACAGTAATGGTACCTACAGGCCATACCATAGAAACCCTTAGAAAAAATGTTTGCCAATTTTTTATGGGAGGAAGCTGTGGTAAAAGCAAATAAACACTGGGAAAAATGGTCCAAATTGTGTTTTCCAGTGGACCAAAATGGTTTGGGGTTCAGATTTCTTCCTCATATTGTGCAATCCTGTTCACTGAAATTATGGTGGAAATTTCAACAGGGTAAGGCACTCTGGACACATTTTATACACTACCTTACCATCCCAGCCAGAAAATCCCAGACTTGGAAAAGAATTTGCCAAGTAAATTGTATTGGTGAACACTTTAGCGTAGTGATCCATGGGAGAGGGGAATGTAATTTTTGGTCATCAAATTGGACATCTTTTGGTCCATTGATGGATCATTTCTCCCCTGAACTTATTGATATCCCTTTGAACTGCTCAGTATCTGACTTTGTTTCCCTCAAATCTCTCTATCTTCCTCAACTTTTAAATGCCATCCCACCAGATCTTTTTCTTTTTTTTGGAAAAACACTCAGATCTTGGCACATAGAGATGATAGGTTGATTTGGAAACCAGAGATCACAGGTTCCTTCACTTTTAAATCAGCTTATAGAATTTTAACTGATCACAGACAGCCCTCCCCATCACTTGGTAAGCTTTGGAAAGTAAAAATTGCAAAAAAGATATTATTCTTTGTTTGGAGATTGTTTAATTGTTTACTACCATTTGATGAAGTTCTAATGTATTATGGATTCCAACTTGCTTCTAAATGTCTGTACTGTCAGTCTACTGATTCCATAGACCATTCTTTCAATAACTGCAGTTTTGCCAAGCTGATATGGTCTAATATACTATCTTCTATAGGAGTCTCTGATATGTATTTCAATACCACATGGGACAGGCTCTCTTATTATTTAACACATACTGAATTATCTAGCTTCCAAGTTGAATTAATTAGAATGTTGTGTTGCATAATATGTTGGGGTCTGTGGAAATACAGAAACAGACTTCTCTGTGAAAATATTCCCTTCAATGCCACTTTCACCATCAATGAAATCAAGCAAACTCTTTATCTTTCCGTTGCTGCAAAGCCCATTGCCATTTCCCAGCAGGTAGATCTAGAAATTGCCTTATCCTCTTTCATACCATATGTTCTGAAACCTCCTAAACCTATCCTTAGACTAGTTTACTGGAAGAAGTCTGAGGTTGGAAATAAGTTAAATGTTGATGCTGCATGGATTTCAGGGGATTGTGGTCTAGGTCTCATACTAAGAAACTCACCAGGTTCAGTTCTGAAAGCAACATCTATGTATACACATTCATTCTCTCCACTGGAAGCTGAGCTTAAAGCAATAAAGGCTGCTACTGATTTTGGCTATTGTTATGGTCACCATTCTTATATTATTGAGTCTGATTCCTTAAGTGCTATCTCCATGGTTCTAAATCCCATCACAGCTCATTGGAAGCTTTTCTGCTTATGTGATCAAGTTAACAGGAGCTCCTCGATCAGACTACAACACACTCTCAGGCAAGGGAACTTGGCAGCTGATGCCTTGGCAAAATTGGCTCTTGTTAATAGAGTTTCCACTATGTACTCTTGGGAGAATCTGCCACCAGATATAAAGGCTATTGCTTTGCTTGATATGCAGCAGCTGCCTTCCATTAGATTGTAAACATTGATGTAATTCTTTTGTTCAGTTGATGTATGGTCTGTAGGCTAGTCTGGTACTTAGTTGTGATCGCTCTGGGTTTTGTTTAACAAATTTCCAATAGGTCATGGCTAAAATCCATACTATGTTTACATTCCTTAGCAACTGTTTTTTTATTAGACTAGGCTTTCTTTTGTAAAGCTAGATATAGCTTTTAGCTTAATCTATTTTGTATTCAGTCTTCTAACTTTGCCTTTTTAAGGCTGCTTATTCAGATTTGGGGAGTCTAATAAATTACCCTCCACCTTTGGGTGGTTTTATCTTAAAATAAAAAGAGTGTTTAGATATACATAATGAAAATGATATAGTTCATTCCATTGTTCATATTATACGAAATCGAACTCGATAAACGTAATTTGGAATATTTATTCACCATTCATCTTGTCAAACGTCACTACGACCCTGTCCAGTTCAACTTATTGCAGCACAGCACTGGTCAGCACATCACAACACTCATCAGCACAGCACAACACTAATCAGCACAACACTGTTCAACTCAGCTTATGATTTAAGTTTTAATATGGACACTAGTTTAATATTTTGTAAAAATAATATAATTAATTAAAATTATCATTTCATGAGTAATAAACATTATATTTTTTCTTTAACTCAAATGAACACTATTCAGCACAAGATCAGCAAAGTACAACACTGATCATCACAGCACAGACTCATCAGCACAACACAACACTCATCATCACAGCACATCACTAATAAGTACGGCACAACACCAAATAAATTGAATTGGACATGAGCTACGTTGATTTTTTTAAAATATATATATATAAAGGAATAAAATAGTGCTCTAATCATCACACATATTGAATTAATGTTCTAGAACTCTCCCTTATCCAAACAAAAATGTTAAGGTCCGAGAGTATATTTCTTCACCTACTTTGCCTACTCTACATGTACTCCTATGAAAGGACCGGCCGGCGGCCGATCCCTCCTGATCAATCCGTTCAATCAAGGTTAGGTTTTCGGTCATCATCAAAATTGTATTATAATATTATAAAACGCTGAATAATAGTCTAATCAATCGCATTTTGAGTACTTAAAAGATAAAAGAGATCAAGATCCATGGTTAGCTTCTAGAATAACGTTATATATAGTATACATGCAAAAGTGCAGGCTGACCTACCACATCCAATACTATATGTATTTCATGATCTTTGTTTTCAAAGTTAATCGGATCTAGAAACTGGAGATTTTTGGAGTATTATTCGTCGTCGCCATTGACATTGACATTGATATTATTTTTATAAATCCCATGGCGATGGATGATCCACAGACCAAATAAATAGTTTCCAAAATGGTGGTTTCAAATGCGTGTGGTCCATTTCCGATGCAGTATACACTATACTACATGGCTGCAGATACGTACACACGTAGGCTATGCAGCTTATGTTGCTATTTGTTCTGTTGAGATTATTAGTTATGTATGAAATTGATAATATGAATTGAGACTCTCATAAAATAGAATCTAACAATTTTAATTCCACGCACAAATCACAAAAGTCGCGACAATAAAAATGCAAAGAGAATGACGAACAATATTGGTCATCTTGTGTGTATTACGACATGACAGTCCCAACAATTTAGAGAATTACGTGAGATAAGCAATAAAATGAGGTCCATAAACGTATTAAAATAAAACTTATGGTAGTCTAAAAAAATATTAATATGGAGATGAAATAAAACTTAGATACTATATTTTATAAAGGATTTAGGGGTGACATTTGACAAAATTTATGAGACTTGAAAAATAAAAATTTGTAAGGATCGTACTCTCAACCGTTCATTTTAAGGTTGACTCGACAGTAAAGATATCAGCCCGTCAGGCCCATGAGGCTCAATAAGCTTATGAAGAGGAAGTCTCGGCCCATGTGAGGAAATGTAGGCGGTAAGCTTACCGGCATGGGGAGGTGGTCCCACCCGACGGGGATAAGGAGGAGAAGATGACCGACAGAAATAGTAATCTCTGGAGACCTTGTTCATACAATAGATAGGGAAAATATTTCCAACAATGCTAATTTAGGCATCGGCGAGCGGGAACGGCTTACATCATTCCATCCAGACATGAAATTGACTAGTTATCTGACGTGGAAGTTAACCGACCGTAAAGTCCAAACTCACCGCCGTAACAAAAGAAGAAAACAAATTAAATTAGAAATTTACAAATTCTGGAAAGAGAAAGCATCTCTGCGCAAAATTTAAAAAAATGATTTGCGCACAAGTTCAGAAGCTACTAAGAGTACTTAAAGTATCTATTGTTATTTTTTGATAAACTCGCAGCTCTCTATTCATCCCACATTCTCAAATCTCGACCGAGAGGTAAATGATGGTGCCTAGACATAAGTAACATTATATGATGATGATGAGTGATTACGAGAGAAACATATTCCATACGTACGTAAGATCATTGAAAAAAACACATGGTTGTCCTAGCTATGGATGCGCACTAGGTAAACAGCTATGTCGTAGAATTTGCAGCCTCGTGCTGATTAATTGAGCGTAGATATATACTCGTAGTAGAAACTGAGAGATTAATAACCGAGTCAAAGCAGTTTCCAATAGCGGCTTAACATGTGAAACCGCTCATTTGCTTCTTCAACAAACACCCAAACCCAAAGTCAAGAGATGGTAGCCAACTCGCCAAATCCCGTTTTCAATTTTGTATAATTCAACCAATTAGGTATAACATACTTTTGCCTTTTCTACTTTTTACCACTTCAAGTTGCTATAAAATTCTCAATTCCTCTCAAGCAATGTAGTATATTATATTGGAGTAACATTTTTGAAAATAACCTTAATTTGCCTTTTCTACTTTCAACCGTCACTTTACATGTGGCAAAATCACGTCATGAATACAGTATATATCGTGAAACATCTTAATTTTTATTATTGGAACAATCATGAAATTATTGATTAAGATACTTACTTCCGTTCCGTTTATTTTATATCCACCCCATTGTACCATAGCATTTAGTGTATACAATATTCATTGATACTGATCAGTATAGCGTAACACTGATCAATACAACACTTTTTACAGTAATAATATTTTTAAAATTTAGAATTGTTTATAAGAATAAAATATTTGAGAAAATGTAATAGTCCTTGTTTTTATTTACATAATTAAATCAAACATATATAATTTTCGGGCCGTTTCTGAGCGTTTTAAAATCGAGCCCGCGGGATGGGCCATTCGAGTGCCCTTTCTGAGCGTTTTAAATCGGGCTCGGGATGGACCAGGTCGGGTCGAGCTTCATCAAATCGAGTGAGTTACAGTACTCAATCTAGCTTGATTTTAATTCGGGTCAGGTCGGGTAATAAGAGATTTTACTCGTTTTAGAATGGCCCAATCAGATGGAGATTGTGATTAGATTCTTTTTTATTTTACTGCAATTTAGATTCCGCAGGCGGTTATTTTTAAAAATTTAGGGGTTTGCTCCTTTAACAGGGTCTTTAGAAATAGGAAGAAGGATACATGGTTAATACGGTCGCTTTTGATATGGTTTGGTTTGGTCGTCGAGTTTGTCAGTTTGCCAATTCTTGGTTTTTCGATGAGTTCCATTGCTCGGCTAAAATCTTGTTGACTTTTGATCGGATTTGAGTTGGACATGAGAAATTTGAGTCAACGTAATTTGATTACTTACCTCATGACGATTATTTCTGAATCAGACTGGTAAGTCGTACAATCTGAATTTATTTCAGTTCTGGTGTGATTGGACTGACATTCACATGCGCTAAATTTGTGAAATTGACCTTGAATTCTTTTATTTGAGGGGTATTGAGTTAGTAAGGGACTTGGACTTGGAATTCTCTTGCTTGAGGGGGATAAGCAGTTAGTACGAGACTTACAATTCTCTTATTTGAGGGGTAATGAGTTTGTTTGGGATGAATTTGCATGTTTATGAAGCATGTCCAATATCGGTAGTCGATTTGTGCTCAATTTAATCAGACTCGTATTAGATGAGGGAACTGTTGGTTACACTACCATTGTGTTTATATATTTTTTTCTATTTAGGTTAGAACGAGGTAGACCATTACTGGTCTTTTTACTTTTTGTTCTTGGTCTATGATTGGAATAGGTCTCTGGCCATCATATTGCTTCTGACCTTTGATCGAAACAACCTTCGGGCATTATGTTGTATTAGTATCTTATGGGTTGAGGAGTCATCGTAAATTATTAGCCAACCTATATTCCTATACGCGCGACTAACTTTTAAGACTGCGAATTCCATGAAATCTAAAACTCGTCTAACATTGAATATGACTCATTTTATTTTCAATGATGCCGACATAGGTTCCGTGATCGAAGTTTTTAGTATAAGCGAGTCTACTATATTAAGTCTGCTTACTCCAAGACGCCTTACTGCCCTTATCATATGCTTTTCAAAAATAGTATGAGTGTAGGTAAATCTATTTCTCATGTAAGTGAAAGTGTGTGAAGCAAAAAATGAGTGAGAGGATGAAAAGATTAATAGGTTTATATATCATTTCTTTGCCGTGAAAACAAATGCAACACATTGTTGAAAAAGCAAAATCAAAATTTAAAAGTACGACACTGTTCAAAAACAGCGTAGTTTTTCTTTCAGGACAAATAAACTCCACTAATATGCATGCAGTAGAAAATAATGAAAATTAAAACTACTACGTATGAAACAAAAGAAGAATATACAGCTCCGTATAAATTTACACAAGAAAAAAAAGCAGCGCAAGTCTATATTTGGAATTCGTCGGGTAGAGAAGGAGCAGTTAGAGAGGCCATTTGAATATTCTTCACGCTGTCTCCATCTTTCCCTCCCTCCTCCATATATATACACCCTTCGATCCCTCTCTAGAACCCTCATTCAAACATTATACTTTCTTTTATACCACTCTTTCTCCAGAAACCATAATATTCTTTTATCTCTTTCTACAAGAACAAGACAGATATGGCTGTCAAGAAGAGCGCTAAATCTCGCATGGTTTCTTCTTCGTGGCAATGTTTCGGCCTCGGGTGTATCGGCGAGGAGCCCAAGGTCCGGCCGAAGAAGGCGCTGCCGCCGAACAGAACGACGTCGTTCCAGAGGCTCTCGCATTCGCATTTGGATTTGAGTACCAACACATTATTGTCTGAGGATCTGTCAAACTCCCTAGCTCTATCAAACACTCATCTGTTTACCCTTCAAGAGCTGAAAGTCATCACTCAAGGGTTTTCGTCGAGTAATTTTCTCGGTGAAGGAGGGTTCGGCCCGGTTCACAAGGGTTTCATAGATGACAAGCTCAAGCCCGGGTTGAAGGCTCAGCCCGTCGCGGTGAAGCTCCTCGATCTCGACGGCTCTCAAGGTCACAAGGAGTGGCTGGTAGGCATCCTCGTATTTTGCTGTTTCGCAGTCCGTGAATTAATAATAACTGACTGATTATGACACCAACTTTTGTTTGTTTACAGAATGAGGTGATATATTTAGGTCAGCTGAGGCATGAGAATCTGGTGAAGCTGATCGGATACTGCATCGAGGATGAACACAGAGTTCTTGTTTACGAGTACATGCCACGTGGAAGCCTGGAGAATCAGCTATTCAGAAGTACGTAAATACATTTTATTATTTTTCTGATGAAATTTTCTGAAATACGAAATGTATATTATAATTTATGGTAGCTGTAAATCACTACTAAAAACTGGAAAATTCTCAAGACTGCTTCTCATGACTAATAATCGCTTACTCGGACAAATACTAGTCAAGAGATTATACGTATTGTTTTTGAATGGTCAAAGCTAAAGTGAAGTTTCGGTATAGTTTACGTTGACAAAGTGGCTCGGATAGGGGTGGGCCTAATTTATCAAAAAAGAAGTATTTAAAATATGATTTCCATTTGAATTGGAGGTTCGTTTTGCTATATGAAAATGATAGATATGATTACTTTAATAAATTCTCTGTGTTCACCAACTTTTAATGTGACGTGTTGACCTTGTCGTGGCTCGGATTTTATATATATTCACGTTACACTTTAAGGATATTTTAAGTAGAATAATATACCATATAATTAATAATAATGTAACTCAATTTCTTTTACTCGTTTTATTTACTATTGCAAATGTCGTTTTAGATGGCTCTATGGTTAGGCAAAGAAAGTGAGTAAGTTAAAATTGAATGGGATATTATATTTAGGTGCATGAATACTAGACATGTCACTTAAATTTGTTTAACAATATAAGTTCAAGTTGGTCATTCATTTAGAATCTGATTAATGAATGTTCTTTTCAGTTTATTTTACTAACCTGAACTGAAAATGCTAAACTACAAATGCTAAACTGAACTAAAATAGAATAAAATAAATATTTAAATATAAATTAAGCTGAATTTCCTATTAAATAATGTTCAAATTATTGATTATTTTCGTTGGCATTGAAAATCAGGATATTCAGTAACACTGCCTTGGGCAACAAGGATGAAAATTGCTTATGGAGCTGCAAAAGGGCTTGGCTTCTTGCACGAAGCTGAACAACCAGTTATTTACAGGGATTTCAAAGCGTCCAACATTTTGCTAGACTCGGTAAGTAGTCTCACTTCCGACATTATGGATTGATTAGAATCATCTGTCCCGACATCACGAATTGATTAGAATTATCTGTTCAGAAATAATAAACTAATGGGTTTGTATTGGTGGAGTTTCAGGATTACAATGCAAAACTATCAGATTTTGGGCTGGCAAAAGATGGTCCCGAGGGAGACGACACTCATGTTTCCACCAGAGTGATGGGCACACACGGATATGCTGCGCCTGAATACATCATGACAGGTATAAATTCAGATCTTTTTCCTTCTTCTAATTCGAGTCCTAACAAATTTGAAGAAATCAACCATAATAATGATGATCGTCTCGGTAAACCATTAACGATTTGAATTTCTTGGCGCCCAAAGATACAAACTAGCGTTCACAATTAACATTTTCTCAAGTCAATGATGAGAGCGAGATATTATGAGCACACATTTTTGTCATGTGTTTATATTGCTAGTGAAATCACTTTCACAAAAAATGCTATTCACATTCCGAAAATTAACTTTTTCCGACATATTTTCAGGTCACTTAACAGCAGCGAGTGACGTATATAGTTTTGGTGTTGTTCTGTTAGAGCTTCTAACTGGAAGAAGATCCTCTGACAAAAGTCGACCAAAGAGAGAACAGAATCTAGTGGACTGGGCTAGGCCCATGCTTAAAGATCCACGCAAGCTCAGCCGCATTATGGACCCTAGACTAGAAGGGCTGTACTCGGAGGAAGGTGCTCAGGCCGCTGCATCACTTGCATACCACTGCCTAAGCCACCGGCCCAAGCACCGACCCACCATGGGTGATGTCGTGAAAGCTCTTGAGCCACTCAAAGACTATAAGGACTTGTCTTCAATCGGAACTTTTGTCTACACTGTGACATCATCACCATCCCCGTCCCCATCTCCATCGCCAGAGGGAAAGAGAGACGGGAATGGGAGGAAGCATCATCACAACTATCATGAAAAACATAGCTTGCACCCTCGCCGGAGTCATCATCACCGCCCTACTACTCCGAAATCTCCGGCGGTCCATTCTGAAAATGTGTTGAATGGTTCGGTTTCACCTAGACCTACTAAGCATGAATACTCGAGAACAAGTTAGAGTGGAAGCGCATGCAAATAATGCCTTAAGATGTACATAGAATGCATACTTTTGATTCACTTCATACCTTTATTTTTCTCTTCCTTCACAAAGTGTAAGCGTTTATGGTATTTAGTAAAGGGAGTTTTTACATCCTCCAATTTTTGATAGCCCTTCTTTGTATATTTTTCACTTTTATCCTTTTCTTTGGGAGGTATATTTTTCTTGAATCAATTATACAGTTTGAAAGATTTGTAATTCGAAAACATTATTACAGAAGTCCAACTTTTATGATACTCACTCATATTGTGTCATTAGTGCTTTAATTAAAATTAAGAGTTTAGTATAATACACGGGTACGGTCATTGCAAAATTTACATCAGCAACTATTAAAGGTCGCTCAAATATCAAAATCTCCGGAATACAAAAAATCTCCCGAGTACAGTGGCGGAGTTAGAATTGAATGAGTAGTGGGGCAAATATTTTTAAAAATATATATAATCAGCTAAATATTCATAAGGATTTGGCCTGACCCAGTACGGGCTATACTCCTGCACAGGGCCCAAAAATTTAGGGCCCAAACATATATTTAGGTATATTATATATATGTGCTTTTTTTTAACTTTTAAATAAAAAATGTAATGACTGGAATTATATTTTGAAAGACTTTTTTCTCTTTGAATTTGGGCCATTTAAAATTTAAAATACTTATTTTACTAATTTAAATCTTTTGGATAAAATTACATTAAATCTCAATATATATTATTTTGAATTAATTAATAATATTATTATATTTTACTATAAAGGGGTCTAGAATTAATTTCACACCGCACCTCAAAATTATATTTTACTATAAAGGGGCATAGAATTAAATTTTCGCACCGCGCCTCAAAATACGTTGGAACGGCCCTGATATTCACATCTTGTAAAAATTCATGGATTTTATTTGACATTTTAGTTATTTTATATGTAATTTTTAAAAGATAGTGGGGCACAACTTAAAATTTTACAAAGCAACACTTAAAAAGTGCAATTCTTTTATTTTTCTTGGATGGCGGTGGCCACCTTTACACCAACGTGCCTCCGCCCGTATATCCCGAATTCTTAAAGGCAAGTAGGTCGCTTTATAATTCGATTTCAATTTTTAATGAGAATGATATAGTTTATACCAAAAAAAAGGTCCCTTTATAGTTTAAATTCTTACCCTTCAAAATAAAAGACTCAAATTTTCTTTACAAAAACTAACATAGTATTCTTGTTGCAATACTACTTGAATATGCTCAAATTCAATCATAATATACTTAAGGTAGAATGCAAACTGAACTTTAAGGTACAATACAAAGGATACAGTCTTGATGGATGCCCTAATATTTTTACAATTAACATACACTGTTGACCTTCTTACAGGATGGCAGAAGAAAAATCCTAACAGTTTTTAAATGACAATCATCTAGACTGGAATTAGTAAAGGCAGTTGGTTTTGACTTTTGACATTTGAGTTATTCTAAACCTATGGCATGGCAAAGCAGTTATCTCAAGGTCAACCTCTCTCACCAGCTCACAATCTGCAAGTTTTAACCTTTTCATTCTTAACCACTACAACTTCATCATATAAAAAATACTGCAACTTCATATCTTCTAGAAAAGGCTTCCTTTTGAATGCCAACCTTAACATTAAGAATAATAGAACTACTTCCATTCATACACCTTCCTACTCAAAACAGACCACAGAACAAGCAGTAAAACAGCAAAATAACATAAATGCAAGTGCAACTCAAGGTTCAGCCGTCCAATTCATGATAGCAGGAACTAAAATACGATGAAGATTAACACATATCCAGATAACAAAAACAACACGGGGGTAGGGTACAGACATAGCTCTTCTTACGCAAAGCATGGTCTTCATCTAATCTAACCAGGTGGATTGATCAAGTAAGATAAGTAGTCTGCGTCAACTATATAGCTTTTAGGATGATTGACATGAATGCACTCGATTATCTCGAGATGTCTAATTTGCTGAGACAGTCTCTTGGCCAAGTCATCGTCAATACCAGGATAAAACTTACACTGCTTGAGATGCAATGACTCCAGGTGGGTACAACTGTCAAGAATGGCAACCAGGTCTTCTTTAAACATCAGAATTCCGTCAAGACAAAGGTGGCGCAGTTGGGACATGGTTTTAGCAATAGCCAGCGCCTCAGTGTCATAGCTGATTAGCCAGCGATCTAATGTTGGCATGCGTAAGGTAAAAGACTTCAAAGCAGGACAAGAACGACCGACCTGTTCTACACATGCGGCATCAATTGAGCTAAGAGAAAGGCACAACTCTTCCAACAAAGGTAACCCCTTAGCAGCTTCAACCAGACCTTTTCTAGTTATACCACGACAGAACTCCAACGAAAGGCAACGAAGCCCACTTGATCTGATACAAAACATGCTTCCAAAATCACAGCAGTTTATGTCTAATATAGTTTCTTAGCATTTAAAAAAATACTAGTTCATATTTTAAATTTCTGCACGACTATACAACATTGGAACGAAGAAATTAACAAATTCAAATATCATAAATACCATAATTTTCAATTGCAATGTCATGATTTTTAACTTATGAACTGAGTATATAATTGAACTTAAACATTTTATAAACACTCTTTATTTTAAGAACTTTTCGTTTTTAAATTTCAACAATCACACCATTCAAAACTCTACAAACGGAAAAAGTTTATGCACATTGACAAATTGCAGGACCAAATGAAGCACTTAATCAATGAACAAACTCTACCAGAAAAAGAAGGATTTTTTATACCTCTCAGAAATGTAGGTCAGAAGCGAATCCGACCCGAACCCGTTAAGACTAACATCGAGCAATTGGCCCAGGCTACGATCCACTGCATGGCGGCACATGATCTCAGGTTCAAAATGGCGAATCGAATCGCGAGAGAGGTGAATCTTTCGCCACACTGAAGGCTGCTTGCACACGCTTCTCCAAGTTGTGCACACTTTCTGTACGGTCTGCAGTAGGTCCTCCGCGCCCAGGCTCTGCAGAATGTTCGCCGTCAAATCCCCTGGAAGCTCTAACCACGGCGGAGATGGAGGCTGAGGCGCCGATGAGGATGCATCTAATTTGGGCATCTTTCGCCTTCCCGCCGCCAATTGGGAGGCCTTAGATTTGGGATTCCGATTTCTCGACATTTGATATGAGTGTCTAGGGTTTTTCCGGGTTGGGGAATTAATTATATATGGATCGAAGAAATGAGACAGTGTGAGGGACTGAGGGAGAGCGAGGTGACTCGTTAATTATTACATTTAACCCCCTCCCAAAAGTCCAATTAGTTTTCCATGTTGCTTGTTGAAAAATGAAGAAAACTGTAATCATCGAAAATATTTATATTTCCATTTTTACACATATGAAGGCAATTCAAAGTTTCAAACTAACAAGATTTACACATATGATATCAATATCTATGTTTAACACACATACACAACGTATATATTTTAAATATTTTAGACGGGTAGACCGTAAAACACGTTGATTAAGCCTTGAATGGAAAATAAATTTTGTGATATGGTTGATATGGAAAATTTATATCAGGTTCTTAGGCAATATAAAGGTACAAAGGGAAAGTAATAAACACTAGCTAAACCCTAACTAATACAAGTTGGGTTCATGACCCAATACTAGTGTCTAAGGGGATTCATAAGCTGTTGATTGGTATCATATGGCGAAAGGGCATTATAATGATCAAGGGGCTGCTACTTGAGGATCAATTCAGGAAAATTGGGAGTGTTCAGTCTCTTGGTTGCGGAGAGTGAGGAGGCATTGTTGAAAAGACTGATCGAGTAGAAGGCTAAGACTAGGGAGACTTTGAGCGTGAGGATTTCCACTGCAAAAGCGGAGATTGAGCACATGAGAATGAGCAGCTTTAGTTACGTGCTTATGAACAAGGAAGGTGAGCTTGATGGGACTGTTCAGCTGCTTGAGTCAATTAGTTAAAGCTAATCCAAGAAGGATTACAATTTAGTAAGCATTTACTTCGTTAACTATGATGGATAGGTAACTTTCCAATGTTCAAAGTTTTATTTTAGTGTATTCTTGTTTATATTGCTTTAAGTAACAATAAAATCTTCATAGAATATGCCAGATTTTGGATGGTTTCTATTGCAGAATTGTTGCCTTTAACAAGATATTATGGATTTCTTTACTGAGTTTCAGAGCTCATAATTAGCTTATCACGTGTGTTGAAGCTCAATATGGTGGCATTTTTAGATTGTGTGTTGATGATGTGCTCTGTCTCGTGCTTCATGTTATATATGGGGCATAAATGCTAGAAAGATGATTTTGTTAGTTAAATTATCGTTTTAATAGGTATCATTGTGTTAGAAGTTCCCACCGATTAATTGCCTATAAAGTCAAATCACTAATGTTTTTTCCCAGAATGACTTGGTTTCTAAAAACAATTCTGTTATTTTGTCTCCTAGTAGATTTTGTGTGTTAGGTTTGTACACAGTTTCATATATTTTTCCTGCATTTAAATGTGGATCCTCCTTATGAGTTTTCTCACTGTGTTATTTCTGCCAAGTGGTTTTTGCTTGGATCATACTTCTCTAATGGGAACATGTATGATTTTCCATTGCAGAATCTCTCTTTTCATGTGGCTTAATTGCAATATTTTGACCATAATTGTGTCACCGGACCTTGTTGATACACGTCATTTATAAAGATTGCCAAGTTTGAAGGAAAAATAAATTAAGATTCTTGTATTTTGTTATAAAATACGCCCTTCATTGGGCAGTAAAAGGATATCATCTCAAGTATAGGCAACATGGAGATGAGAAGAAGGGCCTACAAAATTTCATCCAAGGAGACCTGAAATTTCGGTTATGATTTAGTTCATGTGTTTGAATGTCATGGAAAATGCTCGTCATTAATTCAATCCCTCCCAAGGTGTTTTGTACTCAAGGTTTGTAGTTTGGTTGGCTTGTGATTAAAGTTATCAGAATCTTTGAATTCAGAATGAAACTTGGTTTCATAATTGAGTTTTGCCATGATACTTGACATTAATTTTTTTCAGTATGAAGTTTCCGTTTGGATCCACTGAATGGCTTAGTTCTTGGATTTAAGATGCTCTCCAGAAGTGCACATCTTTTGTGACAATACTTTTTATCAACTGTATGCTGTTAATTATTATGTTTAATGCTATGATATCTTATCTTAACTCAACTAGGCATTGACCTATAGATCTCATCAATAGTTGGGGAATGGGATGTATTGAAGTTTGACGGCTATTCTGAAGAGATCCTACGTACTATCAAATCGACATTTATGATTTGCATTCTTTGTTGTAAAAGAAATCATATTGCTAAGTCTACATTTTGCATTTAATCTTAGTTGTGCATGTGATGGGCTTCCTGGATCCTTGAGGAAAAATTTAGTGATTAAGTAAACGTTATTTTGTTAAGGACCTCAGGTTTGCAATGCTACAGATTAATGAAAATTTTCCGTTGAAACCCTTTGCTCATGATTAGAGATGGAAGTTCATGTGAGGCTTGGTATCAAGAAATGCAAACTCTTTCACGATGATAATGATTTAAAGATGGCCTTTCGGGTAGTCTTACAACTAACTGATTGTCATATGAGTTAAAAAATTTAATTCTGCTTTCAAGAAGTTTGCATTTATGTGTCTTGGATATCTGCGCTATTATTCAGTAGATTTCAATGATTAACTTGTTTCTTTATGTTAGTTGTACTACTAAGTAAAATAATAATCTTCCAAAGATGCTAAACTTTCTTGTCAAAATACATCTCATATGCTCGAAGCAATAAGTAGTATTTATCCATGGTTCCATGATGTAACCCAGAACCTTATCAAAATTACTGTCATAATGTTTTACCAAACTTTTACTGAGATATGATGTGAGTCGGGTAGGAAATCGTCTAAATACGAATTAAGCCTCCATTCATGTGCTAAATATTAAAAAGTTACTTCTGTTGTCTGAATAAAATTCGCAACGCAAATTTCTCCATCTACAACCCAACTCTTAGATCATATAGGTCCTTCCAACTCTCTCTTGAAAATTTCCACTTCATATACAAAATTGACATACACATGATGTGAAGAGATCCACTCTATATTTAATTTCACTCCTGAATGAAAGAAATTCTATTGCTCAGGATTTACCTGTATGAATCAATCTCAGGTTATTCTATTTTTTTCTTGAAAAATGAGGTGATCAGCCAAAAATGAACAACAAGTTCCTTGTTTTGGAGCATAACTAGAAACATTGAGTTTTCGATGGTGAGCATTGAGTGTTAAAAAACTATTCATTGCTTTAGAATCATTACATCAACCCGCCACCCTAACCGATCATGCAGTAACATGACAAACCCGGTTCATAACTAGTTTAGCAGCTCGGATATACTAATAGGTTGAAAAAGTGACGCATCAAAGATTATTTATACAATAGCTTATGTATATTCCATCATGGATAATGGTTTTATTTAAGAAACTTATAGTTATGGAAGTATTAGGGTGTTCAACATAAAAAAGAAAAGTGGTGCTTCCCTTCTTTGTGCATAAACTTAATTTTCTTTCAGATCTGTACCTTCGATCCGTTGTTGGAAAAGCAATATCTATCATGTTAACGATATTAAATTTATCATTTATGTTGACTGTCAACTCTATAAGATTATGACAACAAAAAATTATTGTATCCTCACTGACACTAGATTAGAGATAAACACATTTTATTTTATTTTCTTGTTGTAGGCACTGTTATATGTTCTAGTGTTAGATATGATACTATATATAATTTACTGAGACAAGTATCAGCACAGTATGATAACTAAACTTTTTTTTATAGTAACTAATACCCTGATTAAAAATAATTTAAAACTTGCGCCCTCATAAATTTCATAACAAAACATATAAAAAAAAATAAGGGTATAGCCTAATCTGAATATCAAGTAAATCAACTAATGACATGAAATCCCAGCTAGATTTACCTTGTTAGGAATTGGCTTAAAACAAACTAAGAACAATGTTTTCAATCTCCGTCTACTAAAGCAGTGTGTGAAAAGCCTCCTTGCTATATGCAGGTCTATTTTACCTTTTCGGGTCCTTTCCAAAGTGATTAAATTAACCTTTACCATTAATAATGATTAAATGCAAGCATCTCAAATTTTAACTTTAAATTAGACAATTCTAATTGGAACGTGGACTTGTAAAAGTAAAACTGCCATAAGTCATTCACATAGAAATTCAGTAAAATTACCTTGAACCAAACTTATTTGGATGTCCACCAGTTATTATTTGTTGAATGTACTAGTGGAGATTTAGTTGATGAGGGATAACTACTTGATACTATGTGGTGTTTTTGTTATTTTTAGAATTACATTCGTACATATTTACTTTTGTTTACAAAAATTCTATCTTAATTTCTTCGTGCGAGACGTGTCATAAAGTAAGAAAATGACGACACAGATGATGAGTTCTTCTACATACCCACATTTTAAGGCTTTGGAGGTTTGCTTGGCATTAATTGCAACTTATCTCTTCGGAAAAAAAGATCCCAATATTTTAACTCGAGTTTGTTCTAAGTTTCAGTTAAATTCTAGAATAATCTCTTTTTAACCTTGTGGTTGTTGCAATGTTGCCAAACTGCCTATATATTGTGTTAATAGGTATTTGGGAAGTGCATAGCATCCTCTCAACACCTTTCATTTAGGTAGCCTTCTTTCCCCTTAGTTGCTTCATCGATCTTCTAGTGTTTCGCTAGAATTTCCTCCTACCGATATGCCTTTCCTTTCACCTAATTAGCATGTAATTTCTGATTTAGATCATTTTTAATATTAGTGTGGATTGAGTCACCATCACTATTGAGTTTCCAAACACTTTTGTTATGTTGTGTCTTTAGATCATACTTTTTCCAGTTTTTTAATGTCTTATCCTTAAATGTAACTATTTTTTAGATATGGATCTGACTTGGGATTTTATGTTTTTTTGAAGTTGTTTAAACTGTTTTGAAGCGGTGCATCATGGATGAGACCCGGCCCCCGATTTCCTTTAGGGAGTACTTTGCTTTTTATGCAATGGATAGAGCACTGTACTTCGCCCTAGCTTTCGATCTGCGGCGCAACCCAATTGAGTCCATCGAAGTTCTTGCACTGTGGATCTTGTTTGAGCGGCTCAAACTTTACAAGAACCTTGTACACCACATGCTTACTCAGGAGCCTTTCATGTTGGGTAAGTTTGCAGATGAGGCGCTCACGTGCCTTCTATGCATCAAGGAAGAGGGGTTCCTTGCAACTGCTGAGACCCGTGATATTTCTCTCACATCTAACCTTTTGGGAAGCGACATATATCCTCAATATTTTTTCAGGAACCGATTCGTATTAGAGAAGCATCTTGAAAAGATCATCTCTGATGTTTGTGCCAAGGCTTTCCCTGATATGCTCAGGGTTGCCGCATCTGCTTTCACTTCACGAAGAGAGGACCGGACCATGTTTGTGACATTTTCAAGGGGTTATCCTGTTGGTGAGGCTGAAGTTAGGATTATGTTCACTGAGCTTTTTGGGATGAATGTCATTGAAGCCTTCTATATGCAGAAGCCTTCAAACCACAGCGAACAGCCATTGTTCGCCAAAATCATCTTCACCAGCATCGATGTCGTTGATAAAATTCTGAATGGAGAAGAGAAGGCCAAGTTTAGTGTCAACAAAAAGCATATCTGGCTGCGCAAATATGTGAACAAGACCCACCTCACCCCCTCTACCGCTTCTATATAATGTTGTCTTTGATTTCATGTATGAATTCTGTTTAATGTTGTTTTGTCTGTGAGTGTGATTTAGTCAACATTAAGTCCATGGATATGGATGTGTGTATTCCTCCGAAAATAACTCACCGACTGTGAGTCTGGGTTTGTCTTAGACATGATGATGTAAAACCATTCTGTTTTCCATTTTTTAGAGTTTATCAATTTGTCTTTTTTTGTTGATTGTATTTTGTTTGGTGGTAGATAGACGCATTTACTCCTAAATATAAATTATATTAATAATAAACGGTGGTGATAATAATTCGAATGGTGATGTTACGGTTGTTACAATTTTCAATGAACCTTTTAATTTCATTAATTAGCACCGATCATGAAAATTAATAAAATAATCTGAAGGATAAGATTTGATGTATTTAAATAATTTTGGTACGACATAGATTTTATCATCCTTTCTAAATCACCACTCAAAAAGTTGGATTCGTATTAATTAGTTTAAGTCAGTGTTTGCCTTATTTGTTTAAAAAATGGTCAAAACTACGTCGTATATCGTATTTGCGTACGAGTTGCGTAGAAAGTTTTGCGTAGAGGATCCGGACTCCCTTATTTCTATCAAATATTTTCTCAATAAATTTGAGTTAAAACGATAAAGAAGTTTTTGGTGATTTGATTGATAACTTTAAGAGTAATCTTGTGGAGAAAATTTGAGCAGCTATGAATTAAAAATATCATATGCCGCATGTAACTTATTTCAATTATTCTCCATTTTAGAATTTGTTTGGATTTTTTTTCTCAAAATTAAACCCTCCATATGTTTACATCACTTCAATATACGGTTAGACAACTTTCAAATTAGAAATTTATTGTTCTGTATTTTGAGTTATTAATCGTTACATTTAATTTTAAAGTGCACACCCATAATATAGTCACATATGTGAATTATTAAATTTGAAGTATGTAGTAAAAAACAATATAAATATTAAAAACGTAATATTTTAAAATTTCAGCACACATGCAGTATTACTTACGTACTTAAGAAATATTAATTAATATACATCCTGTGGAAAACAAAACAATATATATTTGTTTTAATCACAGTATCATTTGAATGGGTTGAATTTCATGTAATAGGTGGTGTGATGTAATAGATATATACAATTAAACTAAGCACACCTTTCATTTTCTTTTTAAAATAAATAAATGATTATGATCTATAATCAATGTTACAATTTATTTCACTAACACCCTGTTCCGTAACTTATTTATTACCGGTTTGTACTGAACTAAATAAATTAAAACTTTAAATATATTGAGCATAAATGAAAAAAATATAAATATATTTAATTCAACTGACCTTATATTTTTTGATGAACCATTTTCATTATATCATCATAGCAAATCAAATACAAGTTTTGTGGCGCTCACTCCAGCCACTTCAAAAGACACAAACACATAATCTAGTAAAGATTAAATCTAAACTAGAAAAGCAGGTCAAAATCTGGTAGTTTTAACTCCCATCTTCTCCAATCTCCAAGTGCACAATTCTTCCACCTTCCTTCCCAAATCTGATGCTGTAATCTGAACTCCTTGAAAAACCTTGAGATTCCTTTCCCTCCATATGTTGTAAACAACTGTGGTAAGAACTAAGAGTTTTGAGACTTGTCTGTTCTTCATCAGTTTCAATCTTCTCCTTAAATCCCTCAAGGTATGCAGTCCTTTTAACCCCAGTATGGCATATAAATCATGAGCATAAACACATTTGGCAAACAAGTGCTGACATGTATCTACTCCCATACCACACGGCACACATCCTGGATCAATTCCAGTGACATTGCCCAGCTGATTTAGTGCTCGTGCGTTGATGAATATGTAGTTGGAAAAAGAACTCGTAACAAAATATATAATTAATCTTGGCAATCACACCAAGAAAAATATATATATAAATATTTTGGCAATCACACCTCCGTGAAAACTGGTTTAAAACTCATACTCTGAATTTTTATAAATCTCAAAATCTCTTCCCCCTTTTTCTCTATAAGGATTACAATATATATAGCTATGAAAGTAAAACAAAATAGGAAAATAATATATGTCCTAATTCTATTCTAAAACTAAAAAGAAAACAAATATAATCCTTTCCAAACTAAAATTCACTTTTCATGAATAGTTTTGGAAAATAGTTGTTTCCATTCCTCATCACCAGCCTCTCCAGCCTGTCCCTAGTTGTAAGTTTCCTCTTCAACAGCATCCACCAGAAATAGCTGTGCCTTGGCAAGATTTTTGCATTCCAGATGAACTTGGACCAGGGATCTGGTGCAACTCCCTTTAAAAAATCATAAGCAAGCATAGCTTAAACCTCCCATTCTTGGCAATGCAATCATGCAGAACTGGCTCAATTCTGACTTTTACTTTGTTCAAAACTCTCCAGCACTAACTCTGGCCAACCTTCACCTCATGATCAGAAAGGTCCTGTCCTTTTAGATAATAAGCATTCACCCACCTAATCCATAACACATCCTTTTTACATTTAATATCCCACAAATGCTTACTTAACACAACCAAATTTCAAACTTTAGAATCTCTGAGTCCCCATCCTCCCTGTTGTCTAGCTCTGGTCATTGTATCCCAAGCTACTGGATAAAATCCTTTCTTTCCTGCTTCATTCCCCCATATACAATCCCTGCAAAGTGCCTTAATTTCTGAGTGCACCCTCTAAGGAAGCATAAACACTGATGCCCAATACCCTGCTATGCTCAGAAGTATAGTATTAACCAACTGAACTCTACCTGCATATGATAGATTTCTAGAGCTCCATGTCTTGATCCTTGCAGTAAGTTTATCAATGAGTACAGAACATACATTCTTATCCCATCTAATCCCAGAAATATGAAGGCCTGGATACCTCAGTGGCAACTGCTCCTGCTGAACCTGTAGTATTGAAGCAAGAAAACTCTTTTCCATTTCATCCATCCTTGAGAAGTACAATTTTGATTTCTGAGCATTAACACTCAAACCATTTGTTTGCTGAAATGTATCCAACACTTACTGCACCCCCCTAATAGATCTCTCATCAGCTCTGCAAAATATTAGCAGATCATCTGCAAATAATAAACATTGAACTCCCACTCTTCTACTTCTTTAATTCAACTGACCTTAACTAAACATAGAAATATATTTAAATAAACTGAACTGAATTTAAATAAATTATAATTCTTTTACTAAAATAGAGTATAATCATGATGTTAAATCTCTTGCACACATTAAAGTTTAATGTTTCTATATATCTATTACTTTTTTTTAATGAATAAACTCAAGACATGTTCTTACCAACTTATATGAACTAATTTGAATTGATATGTACTTAATTGATATAAAGTATAATGTATGAATGGAGATTAGTAACAACATGACTAATTTATACTAAATATTAGCATATCCCATTTCTACAAATTTGAACTAAACTGAACTGATTATTTGATCTGAATTGAAATGAATTGATATTGAACTGGATTTATATGAGTAAAAATGAACGCATTGAAAATCTTAAGAGTGCAACTACATTAAGCTATCATCAAAATCAGCTTCATCAAATGTAATCTGAACTGAACTAATATGATACGAACTAAACTAGAGTGAATTGATCTGAACTGATGTTAACAATTTTTAACTGAACTGTTATGTTATAAATGAGTTGATATGAAGTAAAAAATTTAATATATTGGGATTAGTAGTTGAACTACTGAATTAAGCTAATAACATCAAATCATATTAAATCAAATTAAAATGAATATGCAACTGATCTGATATGAGTTGAATTAAACTAAATTGAAACAAATTGAAATGAACTGAATAAAATTGAACTTAAATGAATTTGATACGAGTGGATTTAAATATTACATATTTAAATTAATTAAATAGAATGGACCTGATATGTAGCAATATTATCCACACTCTTTATATTAGGAGAGTGTGATTATACAGGTTGACTACTCTGTGCTTTTTGCCTGACAGGGTGGAAGCTACAAGCTGAGAAGAGGAAACTACAAGCTGTCTTACTCACTGGACTGCAGCATAGCAAGGATAGCATGGAGCAAGCTGGGAATAGGAATTTAAAGATGAAATTCCTGGAACTTTTTGATTGATTCATTGTTGATTCTAGGGGAACCCGGTACTCGTCGGCACAGTTGGGTTTCGCTTTCGCGATCCCTAAATTGCTTGCGAGTTATGAATCTTCTCATCGGCAGAGTTGGGTGTCGCTTAGCGAACCCTAAAATGCTTGTGAGAATGTCGACCTTGGTGTATACTAGAGTCAAGTTTAGAATCAAAGATATTTACTTAATAGTTTAATTATTTTTACTATTATTTAAACTTCTCCAATATTGTACAATACTACGTTTTGAAGGTTTATTTATGGCGTGGTGAACCAAATAAAATCCACCCCACTTTAGGTGGTTTAAATAACAAAAAATGCAGCAATATTAATGTATTGAATTAACTTGTAATAATACGACTATATTAATCTAAATATCATGATAGAATTTCATCAATTTTGAGTTGAACTAAGCAAATATAAATATATTTGTCTTAATTAAACTTAACTGACAATAACATATAATATATTTATTAAAATTGAATTGAGGTGAAAACATTTAAAATATACAAAACTGAACAAAAAATTAAATTTTTATTTTACAGAACTGAGCTGAATATTTTTACAGAAAAACTCCACGAAACAGGTCCTAAATCTTTAGTTTCAACTAGAGAGCAAAATTTAAACTTAATTGTTTTTTATTCCGCATTTTATATTATACAAAGTATTGGGTGAGATTGTCCTACCATAAGTTTATGATAGGAAAATTGAATTGTATTATGTTTATTAGGATAATTTACATGTTGGTAACTTTATTTGTCATTCTAATTCAATTAATTCATTTATTATATTTAAATAAGTTTAAAATTAAGCAAACAGAGAAAATATAATAAAATATAAATAATGACAAAAAAATTTAAATTAACTACAGTACATACATATTTATTCTTTCAAAAATAAACCATATATAAATATTTTTATAACTTTTATGTCTAAATAAATATATAATTAAAAGTATTATTTTAAGAGTCTAATAAAACAAACACATAAACTAATTACATAAAAAATTGATATGAAGAGAGGTCATATCATAAATTTATCCAACCAAAACCAAAAGTCTCTCTATTATTATACAATATTAAATAATCTAAGAAATGAGAAAAAAAACTAACATATAATATGTTTTTTCTCTACAATAACAATGTTGTTCTGAAAATTTGATTTTTTTTATAAAAGAAAAGTAAACATAGAGGTAATCTTCAAGACAATTACAAGATCGTTTCCAACGTAATTAGTTACATCATATGACGTGTATTTATTATTTTCACACTTTGTTGTACTCTACTTTATTTTTGTTGTCTTTTTAACGTGTTTTTTCCATATTTATTTTTTGATGGTTTATTATAAGTCCAAATTTTGTGACACTTCATAAACTTTTGTGTATTTGAACTTAAAATTATAATGGTTTTAATCAAATAATTCTTAAATTCAAAATTTTTTTTTTAGAGGAACTCTCTGGTAAGGCAACCTTGTGGTAATGCAAAAGGACCTCATATTGTTCATACAAAACTTTTGGGGACAAATTGTAATTATTATATTTTAGTTCCATTCAAAGCCGTGTATTATATCAACTACAAATCATCGTTGCTTATCATCAAATCATCGACATTCATTACCAAATCATCGACGTTCATCATCAAATCATTGTTGTTTATCAAATTATCACCGTTCATCATCAAATCTTCATTGTTAATCATCAAATCATCGTCGTTAATAATCAAATCTCTGTCGTTCATCGTCAAATTTTTGGCATTTATCGTCCAATATTCGGCATTTATCGTCAAATCATCATCGTTCATGATCAAATCATCGTCGTTCATCATCAAATCATCGTCATTCCTCATCAAATCATCATCGTTAATCATTAAATCATCAAATTTTCGTCATTTATCATCAAATTATCATCAATAAAAAATCAACAATCATCAAAATATTATAATTGACATCAATCATCAATCAAAACTTTAAGGTCAAATTATAATTATTATATTTTAGTTACTTTCAAATTAGTCACTGCATCACTATGAAACATCTTCATCTTTAAATCATTATTGGTCATCATCAAATCATCACCATTCATCATCAAATCGTTCATCATCAAATCATCGCCGTTAATCATCAAATTATCGTCCTCATCTATAAATCATCATCCTCATCTATAAATCATCACCGTTAATCATCAAATCATCGTCGTTAATCAACATATCATCAAATCATCATCGTACATCATCAAATCATCATCATTCATTGTTAAATTAATGATATTCATCATCAAATCAACATCCTCCTCATCAAATCATAATCGTTAATCATCAGATCAACATCAAATCATCAAATCATCGTTGTTTATTATCAAATTATCGTCGTTTATCATCGTAGCGAGCGAAACTGTGATCACTGAGGCGACGAGCTTATCCGAATCCATCCGAATCTCGGCTTCAATTTCAACAGTGAGCCTCGGTGATCACAGTTCAGCTTGTTACGCGATACCAACACGTCACCAGACCTCCACAACAACTCAGTGAATCAAGATCCCGACGGTGACGAGCTTTCCCACCGATGACCTCCCCAGCTCGAGCACTCACCGACATAATACGATTATAAGTCGCGACCTATTCCACGATAATTGATCAACAGAACTGCCGGAAATCTTAAAGAAGAGTTATCGCCGAAGATTGTAGAGATAAGTTTTTCAGTCATCTGCCGATGATTGCAGGAAGCCAGAGTGAAATCCCTAGTCGTGATCTTATTTGGGGATAAAACATTTAGAATTTTCAACATAGCCCTAAGTTTATGCACTATATACACTATGGCGCCGAGCCAAAAATAATTAGTTTTCAGCCCCGTAAGTTTTCATGGCTTACTATAAGGCCGCCTTATCTAATTGTTTGTCTTTTTTATATGTTTACTTTAATATGGATAATAATTTATTTAAATATACCATAAATTGACTGAAAATGTGATACCTTTGATATGGAGAATTAGAATTCCAATCATAGCACCAAACGCCAATAGAAACACTTTGCCGTAACCAAACACCAATATGCACCTCAAAATCGATAAAAGGGAATAAATAGATGAAAAAATGCAACGTGAAAAGCTAACAAATCTTCAATAATTGATGGATGAACCAATATTTACCAAAAACACGATTAATGAACTATACCCAACGTAGGGGTTGAAAACTTAGAAACCACAAATTAGCAGTAAAAATCAGTTGCGTGCCAATCCCTAGTCTTTTCCGATTCCTCTCCAACAGCATCAAACGCAGTTCGATGATTTTAAGAAGGATATGTGGCTAAATCATAGCTCCATCGATCCCAAACCCTTCCCGAGGGTCCTGAAGTCCGGCCAGGGGATCCAGATTCCACCACCAGAAGCCGCCGAGCAAAGCTTTTCCGAACCGGCCCTTGGGCCTTGCTGGCTCCCTCTTCAACTCTACTCGTCTTGTGCCCGGCCTGAACCTGCTGGTGATTGTGATCAGTGGGCTAAGCGGGTGGGCAAACATGCTGCTATCAAGAAAGTCATCATTAGACTGACCATGTTACTGTAATGGATGGGAACGATTACTTTTTTGTCACAAAAGATGAAAATGATTGGAGCTGTTGGAGTATGCATCGATGTATGGAGATTATAAGGGGATTCCTATGCATTAGATTAGGTATCATATCGAAAAATGGCTGGATGTTATCTTGATCAAGGGGCTGCTACTTGAGGACCACTTTGGGGAAATTGGTCGTCTTCAGCCTCTTGGTTGCCGAGAGTGAGGAGGCATTGTTGAAGAGGTTGATCGAGTGGAAGACTAAGCCTAGGGAGACTTTGAATGTGAGGATTTCCACTGCAGAGGATGAGATTAAGCACATAAAAATGAGCAGCTTTAGTTACGTGCTTGTGAACAAGGAAAGTGGCTTGATGGGACTGTTTAGCTGCTTGAGTCGATTAGCTAAAGCCAATCAAAAGAAGGATTATGATTTAGTAAGCTATTAATTCGTTAACTATGATGGATCGGTAGCTTTCCAATGTTCAAAGTTTAATTTAAGTGTATTCTTGTTTATATTGCTTTTGAGTAATAATAAAATCTTTATAGAATATGCTAGATTTTGGATGGTTTCTATTGCAGAATTGTTGCCTTTATCTTGTTATTATGGGTTTCCGTACTGAGTTTCAGAAGCTCATAATTAGCTAATCTTGTTTGTTAAATCTCAATAGGGTGGCATTTATAGATTGTGTGTTGATGATGTGTTCTGTCACGTGCTTCATGTTATATATGGGGCATAAATGTTGGAAATATGATTATGTTAGTTGAGTCATCATTTTAATTGGTATCATTGTGTTAGAAGTTCCCACCGCTTAATTGCCTGTAAGGACAAATCACTAATGTTTCTTCCCAGAATGACTTGGTTTCTTAGTACATTAATGCTATTTGTCTCCTAGTAGATTGTGTGTTAGGTTTGTACACGGTTTCATATATTTTTCCTGCATTTAAATGTGGATCCTCCTTCAGTTTGTCTCACTGTGTTTTTTCTGCCAATAGGTTTTTGCTTGGTTCATACTTCTTTGATGGGAACATGTACGATTTTTCATCACATTATCTCTCTTTTCATGTGGTTTAATTGCAAGATTTTGATCAGAATTGTGTTACCGGACCTTGTTGATACACGTCATTTATAAGGATTGCCAATTTTGAAAGACATATAAATTCTGATTCTTGTATTTTTGTTATAAAAAGACACCCTTCATTGGGCAGTTAAGGATATCATCTCAAGTATATGCAACATGGAGACAAGAAGAAGGGCCAACAGAATTTCATCCAAGGAAACCTGGAAAATCCGGTTATGATTTAGTTCATGTGTCTGAATGTCATGGAAAATGCTCATCATTAATTCAATCCCTCCCAAGATGTTTTGTATTCAAGGTTTGTAGCTTGGTTGGCTTGTGGTTTAAGTTATCGGAATCTTTGAATTCAGAATGAAACTTGGTTTATTAATTGAGTTTTACCATGATACTTGACATGTTATTTTTTTCATTATGAAGTTTCCATTTGGATCCACTGGTTGGCTTAGTTCTTGGATTTAAAACGTTGTCCAGAAGTGCACATCTTTTGTGACAATTGTTTTTATCGACTGCGTGCTGTTGATTTTTTTTATGCTATGACGCATCATCTTAACTCAACTTGGCATCAACCTATAGATCTCATCAATAGTTGGGGAATGGAAAGTATTGAAGTTTGATGGCCGTTTTTAGGAAATCCTACTGTCCTTTCTACATTTGTTATTTGCATTCTTTGTTGTAAAGGAAATCAGATTGTTAAGTTTACATTTTTCATTTACTCTTAGATGTGCAAGTGATGGGCTTCCTGGATCCTTGAGGATAAATTTATTGATTAAATTAACATTATTTTATTTACCACCTCAGGTCTGCAATGCTACGGATTCTTGCAAATTTTCCGTTGAACAGAACATCTTCACCTCGCAAATATTAGCTTGCTAACCTAGAAACATATGAGCTTTTCTCATGCATCCACAACTACACACCAAATAGCAATCTGCCAACTGCAACATAACACCTTGAAAGACACAACGATCTGTAAAACCAAATCGAGATCAAGACGTGATTTCTATAAACCAGGTTAAGAACAGAACATCTTCATAAAAGACCAGTCAAACATTGTGAACTCAAGATCTAATTGATCAAATCAAAGAATAATATTAATTTGAACAATTCACGCTTATTAAATAGTAAAAGTAACTAAATTACTACCCATTTGATCAATTCACAATTAAAATAATACTCAAATTTAATCAATTATATTGAATTCCCATCTTTTTATGCTGGAAAAATTGAAATACAAGGAAAATAACATAGAAAAGAGGATTTTCAGAGTTGAGCAAGCATACATGGCTTGGATCTTATCCAGGTTGTTGTTTTATTTATAAGAAAAGTATTAAATCTAATAATTAGTTTTGGAAGTGACGGTCCCTATATAGTGACGGGGTTTATATGCAAAAAAGTTTGAGACGAGGGTTTTTCTGCAATTTATGCAAATTGCATTCACGCGCGGGGGTCTTTCTGCAATTTATACAAATTGCATTCAGCATGCTTAAATCTCAAACTTGAATGTTTATTTTTTAGACCAAACAAGTTGATTTTTAGAACATGCTTGCATTTCACACTTAACATGTTGTTTTTTAGAGAATGCTTGCATTTCACAGTTAACAGGTTGCTTTTTAGAGTTCATGTATTTTGAAGCAAAAAAAGATGGTTTTATAGAGCATGCTTGAATTTCACCCTTGAATGTTTGTTTTTTAGACCAAACAGGTAATTTTTTAGAACATGCTTGCATTTCACGCTTAACAGGTTGTTTTTTAGAATAAAATGCTTGTTTTTTACACTGTGTGGATATGTTTGCTAAAGTCTATTTTTAGACTAAAATGCTTGTTTTTTAGACTGAGTGAACAGTGCGCGTGAGTGAATAGTGCAATTTTGTCAAAATTGTAAATAAGGACCTCCTTCCTTCCATATTCCATTATAGTCCTTCATCACTATATAGTGACCGTCACTCAAGAGACCAACTCTAAATCTAAAACATAATTAACTGTCAAAATTCCTAATGTACAATATACGTACATACATGACCTTATTGATTAATCATCAATTGTGCTCAACTCCTTCATAATTGATCTCCACCTAAAGAAGGTGCCAAACTCCGGTGCCAAACTCCGGTGCCAAACTCCGGTGCCATGGCTTTCACGTTTTGGGAATGGGACCACATCAGCATCGCAGTCAGGCGGGATTCCGGCAGCTTTTTTAATATCGTCTAATCTCTGGTGGGATTCTTGCGGGGGATCGGAGGTTTTGTGGAGGACTCGCTTTGCATCTCCGATTCGACCTTGCATTACCAGCCAACGGGGCGATTCCCTCATGGCTAGTACTGTTAGAACTTTTGTGAACTATAAAACTACTAAAATCCATTTAAGGTCGTAAAAAACATTTTTCTTGAAGCCATGAAAATCAGATTGCTTTGAGTTAACAGGTTAGTTACTTCCAAAATTTCCCTAAACAATAGAAAGTGCGGAAGCAGCAACCACAGATTCTACTACCACGGATTCAACAAGTTTTCACCTTTTCATTCTTAACCACTACAACTTCATTATATACAAAATACTGCAACTTCATATCTTCTAGAAAAGGCTTCCTTTTGAATGTCAACCTTAGCATTAAGAATAATAGAACTACTTCCATTCACACACCCTTCCTACTCAAAACAGACCACAGAACAAGCAGTAGAACAGCAAAATAACATAAATGCAAGTGCAACTCAAGTTTCAGCTGTCCAATTCATGATAGCAGGAACTAAAATACGATGAAGATTAACACCTATCCAGATAACAAAAACAACACGGGGGTGGGGTACAGACATAGCTCTTCTTACGCTAAGCATGGTTGATTGATCAAGTAAGATAAGTAGTCTCCGTCAACTATATATATCATTTAGGATGATTGACATGAATGCACTCGATTATCTCGAGATGTCTAATTTGCTGAGACAGTCTCTTGGCCAAGTCATCGTCAATACCGGGATAAAACTTACACTGCTTAAGATGCAATGACTCTAGGTGGATACAACTGTCAAGAATGGCAAAGGTGGCACAGTTGGGACATGGTTTTAGCAATAGCCAGCGCCTCAGTGTATAGCTGATTAGCCAGCGATCTAATGTTGCATGCGTAAGGTAAAAGACTTCAAAGCAGGACAAGAACTGTTGCACGACTATACAACATTGGAACAAGGAAATTAACAAATTAAAATATCATAAATACCATAATTTTCAATTGCAATCTCATAATTTTTAACTTATGAACTGAGTATATAATTGAACTTAAACATTTTATTAACAATCTTTATTTTAAGAACTTTTCGTTTTTCAATTTCAACAATCACACCATTCAAAACTCTACAAACAGAAAAAGTTTATGCACATCGACAAATTGCTGGACCGAATGAAGCACTTAATCAATGAACAAACTCTACTAGAAAAAGAAGGATTTTTTATACCTCTCAGAAATGTAGGTCAGAAGCGAATCCGACCCGAACCCGTTAAAACTAACATCGAGCAATTGGCCCAGGCTACGATCCACTGCATGGCGGCACATGATCTCAGGTTCAAAATGGCGAATCGAATCGCGAGAGAGGTGAATCTTTCGCCACACTGAAGGCTGCTTGCACAAGCTTCTCCAAGTTGTGCACACTTTCTGTACGGTCTCCAGTAGCTCCTCCGCCCCCAGCCTCTGCAGAATCTTCGCCGTCAAATCCCACGGAAGCTCTACCCACGGTGGAGATGGAGGCTGAGGCGCCAATGAGGATGCATCTAATTTGGGCATCTTTCGTCTTCCCGCCGCCAATTGGGAGGCCTTAGATTTGGGATTCTTTCGATTTCTCGCCATTTGATACGAGTTTCTAGGGTTTTTTCCGGGTTGGGGAATTATATATGGATCGAAGAAATGAGACAGTGTGAAGGACAAGAAAATTTTATATGTGGGTGTTTCTTTTATGTGGAGCTATGGGTCAAATAAGAGGTTGACACTTGGCAGAGTGGGACCGATAATTAACACATTTACTATTTTCAGTTTGTTACATTTTTAGGCCCTTTTTTACCCTTTCTCTCTCCATTCTTTCCCTTTTCTCTGAATTTTCCCTTCCCGAATCATCTTCGGTCTCCATCAGTCCATCCACCACTCCCGAATCTTATTTTCATTTCCAAAAAATATTGCTCACTAAAAGTTTGAAACAAATCAATTGCTTTTCTATTTTATTTTATTTTGGTTAATAAATTTACTAATTCATTAATATTAACAATAATAATAATGTATTTACATTAACTTAAATTTGATCAAATCATATTCAATCAAAATTGAACATTATACTTTAAAATACTAAAATGAATTGAATTTAATTAAAATGAAATAAATAATATTCAAATATAGTGTAGAAAATATGCGTAAATAGAGTTTGATTACATATATTATCAAGTTATATATACGGCTCGCCAAAACTCTCTACTCATTTTTCTGACTATGATATTAAGGGTGTAATTGTTTGAACTTATTTCTCCCTGAATTGAATTTAATTGAATTGAAATTAAGTAAAAATAAATGTGGCAAAATTTAGAATCAATACGTGTAAATTTAACTAAATTTGATCAAATTATATTTTCACCAAACTAAATTGGACTAATTTAAATTGAAATAAATTAAATGAAATTGAACTGTTGTACTGGTAAAATCCATAATAATGTCTAAGGAACAAGTTAAAAGCCTATAACATACATAAAATATTAAATTTATGTAAACATAATTTTAGAAGAATTGATAAAAAATAACAATCTATTATTTCACATGCATAGTAAAATTTAGCTAATTAACTATCATTGAAATATCCACAACGAGTTTAATATACATCAGATTGATTTAGTGCCTACTCAAACTTAAGAGTTGATAAATTAAGTTTAATTCAGTTTAGTATTTTATATTTGAATTCAGTTCAATTTTGATTAAACATGATATGTACAAATTCAGATTAGTTTAACTATACTATTATTATTTTTCTATTAATGTATTACTAAATTTATTGACCAAAATAAAATAAAAAAGCAAGTGATTTGTTTTAAATTTTACGCTCCAATTAAGGGAGTACATTCACTGAGAACCGGAGAATATTGAAGAATGGTGGAGAGGAAACATGAGAAAAGGGAGTAATAAGAAAAGAGAGATGATCCGGGAAGGGAAAATTCAGAGAAAAAGGAAAGAATTGAGAGAAAAAGGGAAAAAAATAAAAAAAAAGAAGGGCCTAAAAATAAAACAAACTAAAAATAGTAAATGTGTTAATTACCGGTCCCACTCTGCCAAGTGTCAACATCCTATTTGACCCATAGCCCCACATAAAAAAAAACACCCACATACAAAATTTTCTCGTGAGGAACTGAGGGAGAGGGGAAACAGGGTGACTCGTTAATTATCACATTTGACCCCTCCAAATGTGCCAGAGTTCGCAATTCAGTCCAATTAGTTTCCCATGTTGCTTGTTGAAAAATGAAGTAAACTGTAATCATCGAAAATATTAAATATTTCCATTTTACACATATGAAGGCAATTCAAACTAACAATATTTACACATATGATATCAATATCTATGTTTGACATACATAAACAATGCATATATTTCAAATATTTTAGACGGGTAGACCGTAAAACACGTTGATTAAGTCTTGACTGAAAATTAAATTTTGTGATATGATTGATATAAAAATTTTATATCAAGTTCTTAGACCGCGTGAAATGAGAATGTTCAAGTAATACTTTTTAAAGGGATAAATCTCGATACTGAGTTGTGTGTTGTATTCACAATAATGTAAACAATATAAGGGTATAATGGGAAAGCAATAAACACTAGTTAAACCCTAACTAATACAGGTTGGGTTCAAGACCCTATACTAGTGTCTAAGGGGATTCCTAAGCTGTTGATTAGGTATCATATGGCGAAAGGGCATTATAATGATCAAGGGGCTGCTACTTGAGGATCAATTCAGGAAAATTGGGAGTCTTCAGTCTCTTGGTTGCGGAGAGTGAGGATGCATTGTTGAAAAGACTGATCGAGTAGAAGGTTAAGACTAGGTAGACTTTGAGCGTGAGGATTTCCACTGCAAAAGCGGAGATTAAGCACATGAAAATGAGCAGTTTTAGTTACGTGCTTGTGAACAGGGAATGTGAGCTTGATGGGACTGTTCAACTGCTTGAGTCGATTAGCTAAAGCCAATCCTAGAAGGATTACAATTTAGTAATCATTTACTTCGTTAACTATGATGGATGGGTAACTTTCCAATGTTAAAAGTTTTATTTTAGTGTATTCTTGTTTATATTGCTTTAAGTAATAATAAAATCTTTATAGAATATACCAGATTTTGGATGGTTTCTATTGCAGAATTGTTGCCTTTAAAAAGATATTATGGGTTTCCATACTCAGTTTCAGAGCTCAAAATTAATTAGTTTATCACGTGTGTTTAATCTCAATATGGTGGCATTTTTAGCGTGTTGATGATGTGCTCTGTCTCGTGATTCATGTTATATATGTGCATAAATGCTAGAGAGATGATTCTGTTAGTTGATTTATCGTTAATTTGTATCATTTGAGTTAGAAGTTCCCACTGATTAATTGCCTATAAAGACAAATCACTAATGTTTTTTCCCAGAATGAATTGGTATCTTACAACATTTCTTTCATTTGTTTCCTATTAGATTTTGTGTGTTAGTTTTGTACACAGTTTCATATATTTTTCCTGCATTTAAATGTGGATCCTCCTTATGAGTTTTCTCACTGTGTTTTTTCTGACAAGTGGTTTTTGCTTGGTTCATACTTCTCTGATGGGAACATGTACGATTTTCCATTGCAGAATCTCTCTTTTCATGTGGTTTAATTGCAATATTTTGACAACATTGTGTCACCGGACCTTGTTGATACACATCATTTATAAGAATTACCAAGTTTGAAGGAGTTATAAATTAAGATTCTTGTATTTTGTTATAAAAATACTCTCTTCATTAGGCAGTAAAAGGATATCATCTCAAGTATAGGCAACATGGAGATGAGAAGAAGGGCCTATAGAATTTCATCCAAGGAGACTTGAAATTTTGGTTATGATTTAGTTCATGTGTTTGGATGTCATAGAAAATGCTCGTCATTAATTCAATCCCTCCCAAGGTGTTTTGTACTCAAGGTTTGTAGCTTGGTTGGCTTGCGGTTAAAGTTATCGGAATCTTTGAATTCAGAATGAAACTTGGTTTCTTAATTGAGTTTTGCCATGATACTTGACATTTTTTTCAGTATGAAGTTTCTGTTTGGATCCACTGAATGGCTTAGTTCTTGGATTTAAGATGCTCTCCAGAAGTGCACATCTTTTGTGACAATACTTTTTATCAACTGTATGCTGTTAATTATTATGTTTAATGCTATGATATCTTATCTTAACTCAACTAGGCATTGACCTATAGATCTCATCAATAGTTGGGGAATGGGATGTATTGAAGTTTGACGGCTATTCTAAAGAGATCCTACGTACTATCAAATCGACATTTATGATTTGCATTCTTTGTTGTAAAAGAAATCATATTGCTAAGTCTACATTTTGCATTTAATCTTAGTTGTGCATGTGATGGGCTTCCTGGATCCTTGAGGAAAAATTTAGTGATTAAGTAAACGTTATTTTGTTAAGGACCTCAGGTTTGCAATGCTACAGATTAATGAAAATTTTCCGTTGAAACCCTTTGCTCATGATTAGAGATGGAAGTTCATGTGAGGCTTGGTATCAAGAAATGCAAACTCTTTCACGATGATAATGATTTAAAGATGGCCTTTCGGGTAGTCTTACAACTAACTGATTGTCATATGAGTTAAACAACTGAATTATGCTTTCAAGAAGTTTGCATTTATGTGTCTTGGATATCTACACTATTATTCAATAGATTTCAATGATTAACTTATTTCTTTATGTTAGTTGTACTACTAAGTAAAATAATAATCTTCCATAGATGCTAAAGTTTCTCGTCAAAATACATCTCATATGCTCAAAGCAATAAGTAACATTTATCCATGGTTCCATGATGTAACCCAGAACCTTATCAAAATTACTATCATAATGTTTTACCAAACTTTTACTGAGATATGTTGTGAGTCGGGTAGGAAATCATCTAAATACGAATTAAGTCTCTATTCATGTGTTAAATATTAAAAATTTAATTCAGTTGTCTGAATAAAATTCGTAACGCAAATTTCTCCATCAACAACCAAACTCTTAGATCATATAGGTCCTTCCAACTCTCTCTTGAGAATTTCCACTTCATATACAAAATTGACATACACATGATGTGAAGAGATCCACTCTATATTTCATTTCACTCCTGAATGAAAGAAATTCTATTGCTCAGGATTTACCTGTATAAATCAATCTCAGGTTGTTTTATTTTATTTCTTGAAAAATGAGGTGATCAGCCAAAAATGAACAACAAGTTCCTTATTTTGGAGCATAACTAGAAACATTGAGTTTTCGATGGTGAGCATTTAGTGTTAAAAAACTATTCATTGCTTTAGAATCATTACATCAATCCACCACCCTAACCGATCATTGTTAGGAATTGCCTTAAAACAAACTAAGTACAATGTTTTCAATCTCCGTCTACTAAAGCAGTGTGTGAAAAGGCTCCTTGCTATATGCAGGTCCATTTTACCTTTTCAGGCCCTTTCCAAAGTGACTAAATTACCCTTTACCATTAATAATGATTAAATGCAAAAGAATCTCAAATTTTAACTTTAAATTAGATAATTCTAATTGGAACGTGGACTTGCAAAAGTAAAACTGCCATAAGTCATTCACATAGAAATTCAGTAAAATTACCTTGAACCAAACTTATTTGGATGTCCACCAGTTATTATTTGTTGAATGTACTAGTGGAGATTTAGTTGATGAGGGATAACTACTTAATACTATGTGGTGGTGTTGTTATTTTTAGAATTACATTCATATTTACTTTTGTTTACAAAAATTCTATCTTAGTTTCTTCGTGCGAGACGTGTCATAAAGTAAGAAAATGACGACAGGGATGATGAGTTCTTCTACATACCCACATTTTAAGGTTTTGGAGGTTTGCATGACATTAATTGCAACTTATCTCTTCGAAAAAAAAGATCCCAATATTTTAACTCGAGTTTGTTTTAAGTTTTACTTATATTCTAGAATAATATTATTTTAACCTTGTGGTTGTTGCAATGTTGCTGAACTGCCTATAAATTGTGTTAATGGGTATTTGGGAAGTGCATAGCATCCTCTCAACACCTTTCATTTAGGTACCCTCCTTTCCTCTGGTTGTTTCATCGTTCTTCTAGTGTTTATTTAGAATTTCCTCCTACCGGTATGCCTTTCCTTTCACCTAATTAGCATGTAATTTCTTATTTAGATAATTTTTTATATTAGTGTGGATTGAGTCACCATCACTATTGAGTTTCCAAACACTTTTGTAATGCTGTGTCTTTAGATCATACTTTCCAGTTTTTTAATCTCTTATCCTTAAATGTAACTTTTTTTTAGATCTGGATATGACTTGAGATTTTATGTTTTTTTGAAGTTGCTTAAACGGTTTTGAAGTGGAGCATCATGGATGAGATCCGGCCCCCAATTTCCTTTAGGGAGTACTTTGCTTTTTTTGCAATGGATAGAGCCCTATACTTTGCCCTAGCTTTCGATCTGTGGCGAAACCCAATTGAGTCAATCGAAATTCTAGCATTGTGGATCTTGTTTGAGCGGCTCAGACTTTACAAGAACCTTGTAATCCATTTGCTTACTCAGGAGCCTTCCATGTTGGGTAAGTTTGCAGATGAGGCGCTCACGTGCCTTCTATGCATCAAGGAAGAGGGGTTCTTTGCAACCGCTGAGACCCGTGGGATTTCTCTCACATCTAACCTTCTGGGAAGCGACATCACTCCATAATACTTTTTCAGGAATCGATCTATATTGGAGAAGCATTTGGGAAAGATCATCTCTGAGGTTTGTGCCAAGGCTTTCCCTGATATGCTCAGGGATGCTGTCATGAACCACAATGCATACGATTTGTGGGTCGAAGAGATGGTTGCCGAATCTGCTTTCCCTAAATTAAATCACCCCGTCAATTCACGAAGAGATGACCGGACCATGTTCGTGACATTTTCAAGGGGCTATCCTGTTGGTGAGGCTGAAGTTAGGATTATGTTCACTGAGCATTTTGGGATAAATTGCATTGAAGCCTTCTATATGCAGAAGCCTCCAAACCCCGACGAGCAACCATTGTTTGCCAAAATCATCTTCACCAATATCGATGTCGTTGATACAATTTTGAATGGAGAAGAGAAGGCGAAGTTTAGTGTCAACAAAAAGCATATCTGGCTGCGCAAATATGTGAACAAGCCCCGCCCCACCCCCTCTAACGCTACTGTACAATGTTGTCTTTAATTTCATGTTTGAATTCTGTTTAATGTTGTTTTGTCTGTGAGTGTGATTTAGTCAACAATAAGTCCATGGTGTGTGTATTCCTCCAGAAATAACTCACCGACCGTGAGTCTGTGTTTGTCTACATTGGAGATGATTATGGACGATGATATACAACCATTCCGATTTCCAATTTTTAAAGTTTATCAATTTGTCATTTTTTGTTGATTGTATTTTGTTTGGTGGTAGATGGATGCATTTGCTCATAAATATAAAATATAATAATAATAAACGGTGGTGATAAATGATTTGGTGAATGGTAATGTAACGGTTGTTATCATTTTCAATAAGTCTTGTAATTTCATTAATTTGCACCGATTATGTAAATTAATAAAATAATGTGAAGGATAAGATTTGATGAATTTAAATAATTTTCGTTCCACATAGGTTTTATCATCATTTTTAAAATCACCACTCAAAAAATTGGTTTCATATTAATTAGTTTAAGTCATCTTTGTGCCTTTAATAAAAGTGTTGTTGCCCTTTTCCTATTATAAAAATATTCTCTATGGATTTGAATTAAAATTATAAAGAAGTTTTTGGTGATTTGATTGATAACTTTCAGAGTGATCTTGTGACGAAAATTGGACCTGGTTATGAATTAAAAATATCATATGCCACACTTAACTATTTTCAAATATTCTCCATTTTAGAATTTGTTTGGATTTTTTACTCAATATATGATTAGACAACTTTCAAATTAGATATGTATTGTTTTGTATTTTGAGTTAGTAATTTTTTATATTTACTTTTAAAGCATAAACCCATAATATAGTTTCAGATGTGAATTATTATATTTGAAGTATGCATTAAAATAAATACTATACATATCAAAAAGTGATATTTAAAAATCTCAGCACACATGCAATATTATTACTTATATAGGAAATAATAATTAATATATGATGGGGAAACATTTATTATATATTTGATTTTAATCACAGTATAGTGTGAATGTGTTGAATATCATGTTATAGGTGGTGTGATGTAATAGATATTTACATTTAATATACATACATTTTATAAAAAAAATTAAATAAATAAATGATTATGATATACAATCAATGTTACAAATTGTTTCACTAAGACCCCCGTTCCGTTGAATTTAATTTTTACCGGTTTGTACTGAACTAAATAAATTTTAAAAAAATATTGAGCTGAATTGAAAAATAAAATAAAAATTTATTTAATTGAATTGGCCTAAACTAAAAAATGTATAAATATATTTAAATGAACGTAATTGTACTAAAATAAATTTAAATATTTTTTTCTAAAATAGAGTATAATTATGATGTAAAATCTTATGCATACTTAAACTCTCATGTTTCTATATGTCTATTACTTTTTTTTAATGAATCAACACAAGACATGTTGTTACCAACTTTTTTGAATTAATCTGAATTGGTATGTACTTAATTGATAAAGTAAAATGTATGCCACTTTCATCACCCATCAAGTTGAATGCGGCGCATTCCATTCAAATCGATAAGGTTAGTACCAATTTTGCTAATTTAGAACATCGTTGGTTTCTAATCTCTTTCTAAAAATAGTTGGATGATGATTTGTCTTGTGCTTTCATTTATAATAGAACCCCCCTTGCAAGCTATATGTTTCGCAAGGTACCAAATCAAAACCACTCCATGTCGCCAATGGCACATGCGACCCAAGTGCGGTGAAACACAATTGTGTTGACATCCCCGCAGGATTTTTTAGTGTTCGCATTACCGACGTTTTGATAGAACAACAATTGCTACCTGTGAAGGAGTCACCGATGGTGAGAGTTGGGGAGGCTAAAGGTTTCCTTGTTCTATGGCCAAAATGGTTGGTGCTTGATGAAAAATCCACCTCCATACCCCGCAGGAAACCACAAACTCCACAAAATCCACAAATTCCTGTGCATGCCTTGCCTATAGCTAGACAAACATTAGACCCCATGCTCGTGGAGTTTATGAAAGCCCTTCCACCCTTCGTCCAAGTCTTTTATGATTTGATATTCTCGCATGACAAGAATGCATGTTATGCCTTTCTCGGAAATGAAAGGTGTTTTACTATGACAAAGGACATCCACGTACCATGGGGGGATTTTGAATATTTCTGGAATTTCACTGAACTTTCCGTCACCATTCTTTGCCTCAATCAAATGTAAACCATTTGTATGTGTTTCATGAAAATACTCAATTATCAAACCATATATGATTACATCCTCGTCATGATTGTCTACTACATTCACAGGTTCTTGCATCACCATGTCTACCACCGGAGCAAGCATTTCATTGGATTTTTGCATCCAATGCATTTGCAAGCTAGTATGGAGAGCAATAGGCAAAGACTTGATTACTTGAATTCTACTCTCTCCGACAAATCAAAGAAAATATGGATCGGACCATATCTCGAGAGGTATACCTTACAATTTGCTCTATTATTCATGCTAAATATATTGTATGATTCTACATTCATTTTTTATGACCATTATGCTTTCATGTGATTTGTAGTGATCATTGGAGCTTTGTTGCAATAATACCCGCTTTAAAGCAAGTATATTGGATAGACCCACTCCACCGCCTTCCATCACGAACATTCGCCGATCTCCTTGACAATGCAATTCTTCAAGTGAACGACAAAACACTACTCGACTTCCACCTTATAAACATTCGGGTAAGATGTTGTGCTCATGGTATCACGTCCTTTCAAAAATCAATATTTGCGCAAAAAGTACCATAAGTATAGTAATGTTTTATGTTTTAAACACTTTTGTAGTCTAGGAAGAAATCATCGAACTATGAATGTGGCTATTACACGATGATCTTTGGTTTGATGGTGGTGGATGGTGTTCAAAAAGACATGCTAGATCTTCTAAAGGTACGCTACACGCGTCTAATCTCATTTATATTCGTCGAAATTTCCTAATAACCATTATTTTCAACCATAGGTATTCGTGGATGATATCACTCATTTCTCCTTGCAAGAACTTAATGACGGAAGAGACCAAATGGCTAAATATCTGGTCCACAACCGTGCGTTTACCATTGCAAGGCCACAGGTCCCTAACCTCCCTAAGGCATGAAAAAGTATTGTCTCTCTTTTTGGTAGGACTTGACATTTGTAACGCACTTGTGTGCTTAGGTTACGCATCTTTAGTATTAGTATAGGGGCGTTGGATTTGAATTTGACAGGTTTATGTTGAGTCGGGTATCCCGATTTATGTTTCGAAAGAAACAGGTCAATTTTTACAAATAATTACACAATTCTGTCTTGCAAGCAAACGATTTCGCTACCTTATTCGCTTCAGGTCGAATCCAGAAGCTATATCGCTACCTGGCACGCCTTCTACTACAATATAACAAGCGACCATACACACGGCCTCGCCTATACATTCGCCCACAAAAGCGAGATCGCCTGGCTACTCTCTTGCTAGACTCTGTTGCCCCTGGCGTGCCTCAAACGATTTCGCCTCTAATATTCGCCTCAATAGACGAATTCAATATGCGAATTCGCCAACCACATTCCCTACAACAAATATGTGCACGGCATCGCCTAACAATCGCCTCTTCTGGCGGTCTCTTATCCCACCCCGCCTGTGTCCCTCTGGTCTTCCTACATTTTCAGCTGGCGAGTTCGCTATACATTTTCGCCACCCCAAGAGAGCGATGTCGCTTTTCCTTTTCGACCACAAGCGACATACTGCACGAGACCGTAAGTCCATAGCCATTTCCACATTTTTCAAATTTAATATTGCCATTTCTTCCAGCGAATACGCCAGCGGTGTCGCCTCCCTCACCCTATCGAGTATTTTTACGAGTTCGCTTCCTCATTATTAGAAACAAGCGACCGACAGAAGCGATTTCGCCTCTGGAGGCGAAAAGTGCAGGCGATTTCGTAGCACTCACATTTACAGAAACAAGCGACCTGAGGTGGCGAACTCGTAACAATAATACAGGGCGTTTTTTAACAACTGCACACGGCGTTTTAAACCGCCGTGCGCAGTGTTCGTTTTTAAGGCGTTTTTGATCCGTCGAGAAAAAGTACCATTTTACGGCACGACCCGTTACGGCATTTCCAAAATGCCGTGAAATGAACGACTGAACCGCCGAGAAGTCTAGGGCAGTCCACTAGTGTCGGGGTGTCTCTGTCTTACATGTCAGTTTGTGAACCAAGTTCGTCGTCAAGCGCGAGTTTCAGACATCCATCAACACCAAGTAGCAATCTGCTACAACTGCAACATAACACTTTGAAAGACACAACGACCTGTAAAACCAAATCGAGATCAAGACGTGATTTCTGCAAACCAGGTCAAGAAAAACATCTTCATAAAAGACCAGTCAAACATTGTGAACTCAAGATCTAATTGATCAAATCAAAGAATAATACTAATTTGAACAATTCACGCTTATCCAATAGTTCACAATTTGAACAATTCATTTGTGGTTCAAATTACTAACCATTTGAAATTTTGAACAATTCACAATTAAAATAATACTCAAATTTAATCAATTATATTGAATTCCCATCATTTTATGCTGGAAAAATTGAAACACAAAGAAAAACATAAAAAAGAAAAGAGGATTTTCAGAGTTTTGCAAGCATGCATGGCTTGGATCTTATACAAGTATTAAAACTAAAACATTATTAACTGTCAAAATTCCTAATGTACATATACGTGACCTTATTGATTAATCGTCAATTGTGCTCAACTCCTTCATAGTTGATCTCCACCTAAAGAAGGTGCCAAACAAGAGTTCCATCTCCTCTAGACTCCTGCCCTGCGTCTCCGGGAGCAATGTATAGAAGAAAATCCAAGCTAGGGCAGCAATCCCAGTATACAAGAAAAACGATCCACCAATAGTAATAGCCTTATAGAGCGATATGAACGTTATCAACACAGTCCCGCTCGTCAACCGATTCACCGCCACGGCGATACTGCATCCCTGAGCTCTCAGCCGGAGGGGGAAGATCTCCGAGCTGTAAACCCACGCAATGGGGCCCATCCCGATCGAGAAAAACGCAACGCAGGATAATGTGCACGTGATGCAGAGCGCCACCGCCCACGTCAGCTTCTCGTCGGAGCTCTCGATAACCGTCAATCCAGTAGCGAGTCCCAAAAGGGAGATAGCCATCCCGCCGGAGCTGGTGAGAAGGAGAAATCTCCGGCCGATCTTGTCAAGCAGAAACGTAGCGACCAGGACGGAGGTTGTTTTCGAGAATCCGACAGCTATGGTGGCGAGGAGCTTTTCGCTATTCTTTTTCAAACCTGTGAACGAGTAGATATATAAAAAGCATTAAAATTGTATTGATTCAAGAAAAACACACTGAAGCTCGTGTACGGTATAATTTACCTGCTTTCTCGAAGATGGTGGGACTATAGAGAACGACGGAGTCTATCCCGCTGGCCTGCTGGAAAAGGTGGATTCCTAGAGCAGCTATGAGGATGTGGCGGACGCGTGGAGTTGGCCGGAGGAATAACTCCTTCCAAACTCCGGTGCCATGGCTTTCACGTTTTGGGATTGGGACCACGTCAGCGTCGCAGTCAGGCGGGATTCCGGCGGCTTTTTTTATATCGGCTAATCTCTGATGAGATTCTTGCGGGGAATCGGAGGTTTTGTGGAGGACTCGCTTTGCGTCTCCAATTCGACCTTGCATTACCAGCCAGCGGGGTGATTCCGGCATGGCTAGCACGCCTAAGCCTAGCAGCAGGGATGGAATTGCACCCAGTCCTAGCATGAAGCGCCAGCCTAGTTTGACTGGGAGTTTTGAAAATGCAAAATTGGAAACGTAGCCAAGTAGTACACCTGGCAAAAAAAATTTGAATTGGGATAATTTTCTTTCAGCCGACAATGTTTTAGCAGATCCTTTTGAAAATTTGGCTGAAATTTTAGATGATGATAAAACCTTTGTTTTTATACTTTGAGAATATATGTTGCCGGAAATTTAAAATTATATTTTATTAATGTTGTACTCAAAATTAATAATCAAACAAGGTATAGTGAATAGTGAGATACAGCATTAACTGTATATATAATAAATTGTAGATAAAAATATAATAAGTTGGACTAAATTTGACTAAAATATACTAAAAAAGATATATAACAAGTATTTCATAAAATTGATCAGTTTCCAAAGAAATGAAATTACGTGATTAACAATATTATAATTAAAACATGTATATACATATTGTGAAAACATTCTAAATCAAAGAGTATACAGATATGAACTTCTTAAAAGAAAGTTGCTTATATCATCAATTAACCGACTAGTTTATTTTAGTGTAACGCCGTCCAAAAAAAGCATATAAAAAAGTCAGACAATTGATATAGGCCAATAATATATCCAAATTAAATGAAATGAATTAAAGAAGCCAAGAACTACAGTACCACACAAATTAAGAATGCAACCAATTAAATTGTGATCAGACGATCAATCATCAATTCATCATCACATGTAAAACTAGGTAAAAAAAGAAGATGGTAAAGAGTAAAAACAAACGCACCGAAATTGATGAAAACTTCTGGAAAAGAAGTGAGAAAGCCACGGGACAGCGCCGGAGCAAGCTCTGCGGTGTAAACCGGAGCAATCATAAGTCCATAACCGACTCCAATTCCGGCAACGAACCGGCCAACCATCAAAAAAGCATAGTTAGTGGCAAATCCCATCAGAAAGGCTCCGGCGAAGAATATCCCCGCAGCAAAAACAATGGTGTACCGGCGGCCGAGCCAGTCAGATGTCCTTCCGGCCGCCGCCGCTCCGACTAGAGAGTAGAGGTTGATGGTGCCCACCAAGAACTCCTTCTGAACATCTGATATTCCAAACTCAGGCTGTATGTAAATTATAGCTCCGCTCATCACCCCTGAATCTGTGTGTGCATTGCCATGGAAATGAAACGTTAAAATAATATTCCAAGAAACATCAAGATAATAATCATATAGAATTCTGTTATTTAATTTGAATACCATAGCCGAGCAGGATAGAGGTGGTGGAAGCTAAAAGAGCGCAGGCCATTGCATACTTGTTTCTTTTAGTTCTTCTAGGACCTTGGTTGCAGTTGGTTGGTGATGACTCAACTTCCATCTTTTCTGGATTGTCTTGCTGCTGATCATGGAAGGGAATTATGGATATTTTTGATGTATGAGAGAGAAAATGAGTGTGGGTGTGGTTTTGAAGGAAGAATTCATGAAAGTGATGAGAGATTGGTTAATTACAAGCATATATCACTCACTCACTAAAAGCCAATTGAGGAATGATGGGCAAACAAGTCAAGAAGGGGGAATGGATGAGATATCACAATTTTAAGGTGTCAATTATCATGAGAAGTGAGGATTTATAATTAGAGGGTTCCAAAATTGAATAAATAAAATTATTATTTATTAAGGACATTTGATCAGTAAATTTAAATTAAATGAGATTTTTAAATATGGCTTGTGTAATTTTTATCATGAAGTAAGCTGACTGCTCCATATTTCAAAAAGTTAAGTTAATCTTAATTTCTGTACATTTCGGTTAAGTTAAGCTGGTTTCAGCGGGTTTCAGCCGGCTTCAGCGGGTTTCAGCAGACTTCAGCCGGTTTCAGCAAATTTCAGCAGACTTAAAAAAAAAATCCCATTTTCACTAAATTGGTTTTAAATAAAATATCCCACAATTCAAAAATGTCAATGAAATACTTTGTTTTCATTTATCAAATGAAGTTATTTGTGAACAAATGATTTTTCAATATATTTTGTTTTAATTTATCAAATAAAAATAAAGTTACTTTTAATTTCTAATTTATACCCGGAATTAACAAATTCAACAAAAATTACGAATATGTCCATATAATCACAAAATGTAAATCGATTACATCTACTACTAATCGCTATAATGCCATTTCACTAGTATCACCACCTAGCGAATTCCAAATCAGATGATGCTATACCTTCACAAACTTCTACCATAGCCATTTTCTGCTGTTCATCAAACATAGTGAAATCAGTAGTTCCTTGTGTAAGCTTGTGGTCTACAATAGGAATACCAATCAAGTTCTTCTAAATCAAGTTCAACACTTCATCTGCCTTCTGCATTGACACATGCAATTCTTTTAACACCGTTAAAAGTACAAGCTGGAGAAGTGGATCATCCAATCCGCATAACAATGGGAAAATAGTGAATTTAATAGATGAACATATGACTAAGGCCCTATTTGTTGGAGCTTATAAATAGAGCAGTTCAATTCAGTTCAATTTAATTCAATTCAGTTCAGTTCATTTCAGCAAAATATAATTTGATCAAATTCAGGTAAATTTAGACATACTGATTTTATTTTAAATACGTTAATTTTCACTTCAATTTAATTCAATTCATTTTAGTTCAATTCAGTTCAGCAAGAAATAAGCTCAGGTAAACATGTCCTAAATTCATAAAAAATAAATATCAACTAGTATAATGTCCCGTGCCGATGCACGGCAATTAAATTTTAAAATATTATAAATTAGTAAAAAACAATGTAATGTTAGGTAAGTAATTTTGGTCAAGTATTATTTTGTGAAAATTAAGTAATATAATGTAATAGCCTTTTGGTGAAAAATAAATTGGTCGCTAAAATATTGTAAAGTTTTCAAGAATCTAAGAAATTAAGAATTATATAACCTTATTATCTCATCTTCTAAAACACTTCCTTTTAAACTATATTAACGATACTATGGATTGGTTGATCATTATTGTCACAAATCAAAATATTCAATCTCTTTCTACTTTTAACCCTAAAGACAACAACATATTTAAAATGATTTTTGCTCTGGGTGAAAAAGTTGATTCGCGACCCTCTGAAAACCTTCCACTATCAGAAAGTTGACCCCCCATTTCAACGGTTTTACGCATATTAGCAGCGCTTTCTTATGATAAGGTAGCGCCCTCTAAGTGGCCGGTAAAACCTTATGATAAGAGGCGCTGAAAGGCCAAATGGGGGGACCCGCTATGTACACGTTGGCAATGATGACTTGGCAATGGTGATTCGGCATTCCACTTATTCTGCAGCCACCAAGATTGACCAAACTCTTTCAGCGGATCATAAAAGCGCTGTTAAGCTCAAATATTGAAAAATTTAAAAAAATGGGAAATTGAAATTTTTGAATTTCAAAAATCCCCAATTTTTGATATTTTATTGATATAAAAAAAATAAATGGGCAATTAAATAAAAAATTACAAAAATAAATAAAAAGTAAAAAAATATATTAATAATCAAGAATGTTACACCAATGTCATAACGCTAATCCTTATCATCCTACACTAACCAAAATTCTTTTTGAAGACCAATGTCATAACACTAATCCCTATCATCCTATACTAAACTAAAATCTTCTTGAAGATTTGCAGAAACTATGCACTCTAAAACATCCTATTTTGAACCAGACAAGCTACAGAATTTTGCACCTGCTGAATCCTTTCAGCCACATTATCCTCAGACAGCTTATTTCCAAACTGATCAGTGACATGAAAAATTGCCAAAGATAACAGGTGCACCAGAAATCAAGGTTGAAGATAGACCCCAAAAACCCGAAAAACAGAGAGTTGTTGAAAAAATTACCATCCATAAACCACCCTCCATCAGAAGAAATGTATTCCCTTCTGATCATCAGGTTCAAATCAGCAAGAACCTGAACCACTTCCAACAAGCTTCCTCTCTTGTTAGCACTATCAACCTACAATTTTCAGATAAAATTTCAGAAAAGCAAAAAACTTTAACATAATTCTTTTCATTCCAGAGATTCCCTTTCCAAAAATACAAAATTCCCAAAAACAAAAAAAGTACCTTGATCAAAGTTGCCTTCTTGTCTGATTCATTGTCAACTGCTGCGGTAAAAAAAACACAGACAAATCAATAATCTAGACCAAAACAAAAACATACAAACACAAAACCCTTTTGATCCCTTTTCCTGAAAATCAGTGATGACTCAAAAACAAGTAAGTTTCGTAAAATCAAGGACACACTAAATTCAGCCCAAAAATCCCAATTTTGAGGAAGGTAGAATCAAAACGTACATAGGAAGGCAGTTTTTCATGTCAGTGATCAGTTTGGAAATAAGCTGTCTGAGGATAATGTGGTTGAAAGGATTCAGCAGGTGCATAATCCTATAGCTTGACTGGTTCAAAATAGGATGTTTTAGAGTGCATAGTTTTGTTTTTGGAACTGTAATTTAATCACCAAGCTATAAATCACCAAAAAGTAGAGCATGCTGCAGTTGATAAGTTATGAATCAAAATAGGCATGAATCACCAACAAAGCTAGAGCTTCTAAATGCAGAGAAGGCTCAGACTCAAGAGAAACTAAAACCACATGAAACACGATGAACATCAAACTAAACGAGCTAAACGACAAGCAAACTTCAATCTCCAACTGACTAAACCAAGATTCCAGCAGATTCAACAAACAGAGCACATAAACAACACATGCACATATTCAAAACCACATACAAACAATCGAGAATGCAAAAAGGTTCACATTTTTCACTCGAATTGGGGGGAAAACAGCAGCTAAACAATTAACTGAGAGTTTTGTTCTTGATCAGGGAGAGCATCACCTGAGGCCAACTCAGTAACTGGGCCAGATTGAAGGGCCTTAATAAACTCCTTGGTACCACAATGCAATCTTTCCCAGATTGTTAACCAAATCTGCTCAAACAACAAAAACCAATCGATTACTACTCCACTTCAAAATAATCACAAGCAATGCTACACCCTCAGTTACAGATATAGAACTACACTAATTCAAATACACTCTGCTCATATGACCATGACCAACAACTAATACACTAGTTCAAAGTACTCAAAACAATTTCTTTTTAATCAAAACAAGAACTACTGTGGTACGAATACACTGGCATGCTAATGAGCTTAGGGATAGTGTTGAACAAGAATAACATAACAAAAGGCATGATTTTTACAGTATATAACTACATCACTATGACCAAAAGCAACACAAAAGTGTGCTCCCTGCTTCAATTAAGCATGTATGAACATACCAGAAACAGTAACTTGACATCACAGACACCACCGCCCTCAAAGAAAACGAGTCAGTCTACATCAGCATCAGCTGCTACTCTGCCGGAATCTCCACATTCAGCCGAGAACCCATATCCCCTTTCTCTCAGGTAAAAATCTCCCAACCCCAAATCCCCATCTGAAGCCGCCACCGGAATACTAAACAAGGCCGCCGCTGAAATCCGAGTCGCCAAAGCCGGCGGCACCACCGCCACTGGGACTGGCCGTCCTCCGCAACGGTGACACGCAAGGGGGTGAAACCTTCTTCAGGACTCGGGATCGACAGATCAACTAAGCAGTGTTGCGCTTGGAGACGGGTCGTAACCGCCGGAGTTTCGCCCCTGACCAGGGCGAACAGAGTACCACCGCAGGGAGGGTGGGAAAGCGGATGTCGAGGACGACCACCTTTCCAACCGAGGCGCACCAGAGGAGTGTCCGGCTCTGAGCTCTCGTAGATGATGGTGGAGTGCTCCTTGTCCCTGAGATCGAAGACCCGGACGGAGGTGATGGTTCAGTAGCGAAGAAGGGAAGGATCTGAAAAATATATGAGGGTTTAGCGATTCACAGCCTTATATTTTGCTTATATATATACAAGGAAATTTTAACGGTTGAGATTTACTTTAGAAAGCTGATTGACGGTTCAGATTAATTCAAAATAATACATGTTTATGGTAATTTTTTATTTCTAATTAATACTTAGTTTATTATTATTATACAAATACAATTAAATTAATTTTATAATCTATGTAATTGTATAGTAACTTATACACATATTAATAAATTATTACATTATTAATATAAATTAAACACAATTTATTAGTGCTTAATATATTTAATTACTCAAAAGGTTCACAACATAATTATGTAAAATATAAAGAATATTAATAACTAATTTCCAATTAAACAAATTATAACTCTTTATCACTATATATCTTGAAAATTTTATTTTCTAAATTAAAATCAGTTATTATATAATGTAATAGATATTGTTTACACAGTTACACTACATAAAAAATTGTGTGAAAATTAAAGTAAAGATTGAAATCTGGCGAGTACATAAAGACAATAAAAGAAGCTGTAGAGTTGAACTAATTATATAGTTAGCGAAACCCCCCGGACCCCCGACTCGCTGACGGTGGCGGCTATTACGGCATTCAAGGCATATACCAACAGTTTTAGTAGTGCTTCTCATGTTCTTACTATTAAAGTTCTCACGATACGTACCTTTCATCGAGCCAATACCAAAGCATATTCACATCAAAAGTGTCTTATGCATTATTAAATTAACATAATCATCAACTTATTCATGTTTAAGAGTCATTTGATGTTTTAAGACATGTTTCAAATTTTTACTCAACTGAACACATTCATATCAGTGATATTTCATGGACTTTATGTTAGAATGTCTCAAAAACACTCAAATATACTTATTTCGTTCAGCAATGGATATAAATTGATCACGATGGTTGAGATATGACTCTAAAGTATATATATTTAACTACATGTTACCGTCATAGTAGTGCTTCTCAGATTCTTACCACTACAGTTCTCACTACACATACTGTTCATGGAGCCAACACCAAAGTAAATTTACACAAAATGTGTTTATATATAATGTTATTTTAATTAAAACAAGAAACTATGGTATGCATAATGATATTATCGTAGTCATAAAAAAAGTACTTTAAAAGTCAAAATTTGGTGTTTCATGACATTTTCCAAATTTTTATTAAACTAAACATTCATATCAGTGATATTCCATGGACTTTATGATATAATGTCATAAAAACACTCAAATATACTTAATTTCATTTAGTGTTTGAAACAAATTGATCACACATATGGTTGAAATACGACTCCAAAGTGTATATACTTATCTACATGTTATAGTGTTAGTAGTGATTCTCAGGTTCTTCCTACTAAAGTTCTCACTACATGTACCTTTCATCAAGCCAATACCTGAGAAAATTTACACAAAGAGTGTCATATACATTATGAATTAACAAAATCATTAAAAAAATCAAGTTTAAGAGTCAAAACTTGATGTTTCATGACATTTTTATCAAACTAAACATTGATATCACTGATATTTCATGGATTTTATGTTCTAATGTCATAGAAACACTCAAACATACTTAATTTCATGTAGCATTTGAAACATACTGATCACAACTATGGTTGAAATATAACCGTGGAGTGTATATATACTTAACTAACGTTATAGTAGTGCTTCTCAGGTTCCTCTACTAAAGTTCTCACTACACGTACCTTTGATCGAACTAAAACCAAAGAAAATTTACACAAAAAGTGTCTTATACATTATAAATTAACATAATCATTAAAAAAACTCAAGTTTAAAAGTGAAAATTTGATAATTAATGACATTTTTCAAATTCTTATACCGAGAGCAACAGTTAGTTATTGCTATGTATACCTAAAGCATAATGTTTACATGAATTTGGTCCACCAAATCAGACTTTGAAATTCATGTGTTATTTTAATCACACCAAGAAACAATCGTATAATAATAAAATGATCATATTCATAAAAAAACTAGTTTAAAATTGAAAAGCACACCCCTCTATTTTATTTATATATTGAACTCTGTGGTAGGTGAGTGCATTCAATACAACTACTTTAGCCATTTTATTATTATTTCGCTGAAAGAGAAATGCAAAATTAATCTGGTCCCACAACGTCACAAATTCAAATTTTTAGTTCTTATTATTCATGCTCAGAGCAGCAACACGCAGCTGCTTTTTTGCCCAAGATATTACTGGACTCTAAAATAGTCAGATCAGCCTAAATAGCCCAACCCAATATCACAGCAACAACCCAGAATTAATGGGCTCAAAATTGAGCCCATGTACAGTTAGCAACCATTTCAACGCTATATGTAAAAAACGGTGAAACGTGAGTGGGGTCTATCACAAAATTTAACGCGGACTTTTGTCAAACTGCCATGTCACCACTTATTTCAGCGAATTAATTACAGGCGTTGAAACACAGGCCCGCTCGTCTGGCTCTTGCAGCGCACTGTCATAATAGCGGTGATATCCACTCAGCCAACTTCCAAAATTCATTGACCAGTACAGTTTTTAGCGTTGAAACTCTTTCCCTTCAACGCTTTTATGCTCTTTTTTCAACGAAATCAATAATACCGGTGAAAAATCACCTCAACTTTCTGATAGTGTTCACCCGCTCAATGTCCGGCGCCGCCGTGATGGCGGTGCCATCGAAACCCGATCTCCCCAGTCTGATCTCCACCCCACCCACTACCTATGCGCAAATACTCAGTCCCCACTCGGCCACTTCAGATCTGGTTGTTCACTCGAACAGATCGGAGATTAGGCCTCCCTTCAATCCAAAACCTAGATCTGATCATCTGGGGGAACCAGGAATCGTCTTCTCCGATGAGGAGTGCGATAAACTGGAAGCCCCATTGAAATATACCCTAGTTGGTAGTTCCAAGAGAGCTAGGCCTCAGCTAGAACGGCTCCGACGTGATTTCCAAACGGCTGGGTTCTCCGGCCAGTTTGGTATTTATCTAGTTGATAACAAACATGTGTTTATTCATTTTGAAACTGCAGGTGATTTCTATCGATGCTGGATGCACAAGGTATGGAACTTCAGGTTTTACTCGATCCGAATCACTAAATGGAGCCCCGACTTTAACCCAAATGCAGAATCTCCTGTGGTACCGGTATGGATTTGTATGTATGGTTTGCCTCAACAACTTTTTGATGAATGTGCTATGCTATCTTTAGGTAGTTTAATTGGACATCCTGTAAAATTTGATAGAGCGACACTAAATAGAACTAGGCCTCATGTGGCCAAAGTATGTGTGGAAGTCGATGTTTCAAAAACATTAGTAGAAAGAATATGGGTCCAATATAGGAATAAGGGTTTTTGGCAATATGTTGAATATGAAGGTTTGCCCCATTACTGTCAAAACTGTTTAAGGCTTGGTCATCTTGCTGATTCATGTAGTATTGATGCATCTGCTAAAATGAAAAACAATTTTTGGAGACCTAGACCAGATAGTCCTATTACTAATAAAACATCTCAGAAGGACAATGTGAATGAGGTTTTGGAAACTAACAATCATCTTAAGCACACCTCCTTGGAAAAGACAGGTACTTTTGCAGGTGCTAACAGGTTTATATGGAAGACAAAGGAGCATGGCAAGAGAGCTTCAGGAGCTGTAATAAAAAAGCCCTTTCAACAGGCTACTGGAGGCAAGGGTGTTGAACTACAAAATAACTTTGCTGCACTTGATCAAGATGAACCAGAAAATGATGCAACCCTGCAGCAAGAAGATATAGCTGACCCAACCTTGGAAGAGCAACAAAATCCTAACAATACAAATGAGAAGGAGAAGGAAAACAGAGATGAGGCTCAAATTACTACTGAGGAGGATACAGAGACAGGTTTAAACCCAGAACTTAAGGATATGGAGTATAGCAGTCCTCAAGGTAAAATTCCTATCTCTCAAAGTATGCCTAATAGCCCTAAATCTGCAGAAAGGGTTGATGAAAATGGAGATTTTATTATAGAACCCCTTATACAGTCTCAGACAAGATTAACAAAAAATTTATCTGATAATTCCCAGTCTGAGTCAGTTTTGAGGGGAGGTGTAGGGAAAAGAGCATATAACAAAAAGGATTACACCAAATCTCAAAAAACAGTTACCACTAGGTCCAATATTGTTTCTTCAAAAGATTGTTAAATATGTCTAGTTTCAATATTTGTGTTTGGAATGTTAGGGGAATTAGGAGTAAGAGGGCTCAGACTAGGGTTAAACATATTAAAAGGAAGCATCATATATCATTATTTGTTTTGATTGAACCTATGATTAAGGCTGATCAGATTAGTTCTATATGCTTTAAACTTGGTTATAAATTTTTTCTATCTGAGCCTAGAGATAAAATCTGGATTATGTGGGATGAGTCATATACAGTTACAGTTAAACATATGCATGATCAATTTTTGTGTGTTGATTTTACCTATTTGCCTCTATCTGTTTCCTTTACTGCAGCATTTGTGTATGGTCGACACACTAGGTTAGACAGAGAACCTCTTTGGCAAGACTTAAGTGCTTTAAATAATAATGCACTAATGATTGCTGGAGATTTCAACGTGGTCAGAGAGTCTAGTGAATACTTAGGTAGGTCATCACCAAGTCACAGTAGTATGATGGACTTCAATAATTATATAGAAGATAATGATTTAATTGAGCCACCTACAGTAGGTAATTTATTTACTTGGTTTGGTGTTAGGCGTAATGGTAATGTTTGGCAAAGGCTGGATAGGGTTTTAGTTAATAATCAGTTCACTGATTTAATCCCAAATGTCAGAGTAAGAACAAAATCCAGGGCACCATCAGATCACTCTCCACTCTTAATTAATATGGAAACTCAAGTATTTCAATCTGGGCCTAAACCTTTCAGATTTCAGAACTGTTGGATTACACACACTTCTTTTAAGGATATTGTATCTGATAACTGGAATTTACCATGTGAAGTTTATGGAATGTTGAGATTTTCTGTAAAGCTTAGAAGGTTAAAACTGAAATTAAAAGAGTGGAATAAGGAGATATTTGGGAATGTTCATGATAAAGTCCAGTTATTTGAGGATTTAGTGGGTCAGAAAGAGATGGAATATCAATCAAATGATACTGAATTTAACAGAGCAGAACTACATAAAGTTCAGGCTGAGTTAACTTTGGCTATTCATAGACAAGAAATCTTTTTCAAACAAAAATCAAGAGTCAAATGGTTAGAACATGGTGATTCAAATTCAAAATTTTTCCATGCTTCTATCAAATCGAAGCATGCGAAACAAAAAATAGTTGCCATCAGAGATTCAAATGACGAACTTTTGACAGATCCTGAGGCAATAAATGCTGAAGCTATATCTTTCTTCTCTGATCTGTTAACTGAGGATAATCAAGATCAAAATTCTATTGACTCAGAAATGCTATTGAATACTATTACTGCTACTATGACTATGGAAAACAATCTTGAACTTATAAAATTGTCAGATTCTGAGGAATTGAAAAAGATTGTTTTTGGTATGGATGGGGAGTCAGCCCCTGGTCCTGATGGTTTTTCAGGGAAGTTTTATACTTATTGTTGGGATATAATAGGGTCTGATTTGATTAATGCAGTGAATGAATTCTTAATGGGAATACCAATACCTCAGGCTATTGCTGCAACACATATAGTACTTATACCCAAGAAACCAGTGATCAATAAATTCTCGGATTTCAGGCCAATTAGTTTATCAAATTTCCTTAATAAGATATTCACAAAAGTCTATACAGAGAGACTAAAGCCCTTAATGAATAGCTTAATCTCACCTGAACAGTCTGCTTTTGTTCAGGGGAGGGAGCTAGCAGATAATGTTCTCCTAATGAGTGAATTAACTGATTTCTTAAATAACAGAAATGGGGGTTCTAATATTATCTTCAAACTGGACATGGTTAAGGCTTTCGACAGAGTATCATGGTCTTTTTTGAGAAAATTCTTGATAAAATTTGGATTTCACACACTGTTTGTTAATAATATTTTGGGCAACATGAATGCAGCTAAGTTCTCAGTTATTGTGAATGGGCAGCCAAGGGGTTTTTTTTAAAACTTCCAGAGGTATAAAACAAGGAGACCCTTTATCTCCTTTTTTGTTTATTTTACTTACAGAGGTTTTTTCTAAAAATCTTGGCTGGCTGTTTAATCAATCAATGATAGATTACTATAAGCTCCCACATACTTCACAAAAAATCACACACTTGAACTTTGCTGATGACACAGTGGTTTTTTTGAAAGCAAACAGAACAAGCTTGAACAATCTGAGGAAATTTCTTATTTGTTATGAAAATGCAACGCGACAAAAAATTAATCTGGAAAAATCTGCATTTTACATAACTAAAAATGCTAACTCAGCAACTAAGTCTCTGGTTTCTGAAATTTCTGGAATTAATGAGGGTTCACTTCCTTTTGCTTATCTGGGATGTCCAATATATAGTGGCAAGACTAAACATTCTTACTTCCAGTCAATATATGATAAAATAGCATCTAGATTGTCTTTATGGCAAAATAAATGGCTAAATCAAGCAGGGAGGTTGATCCTTATTAAACATGTTCTTTCTGCAATCCCTTTACATATCTTAACTGTGATTAAACCTACTAAAGGGGTTATAGAAAAATTACATGTCCTATTTTCTAAGTTTCTCTGGGGATCAAATGATTTGGGACAGAAAAGGGTGTGGAGGTCATGGAAAAATATATGTTACCCATTCAGTGAAAATGGTCTGTGAGTTAAAGATCTTCATTTAACAATCAGATGCTTCTCCATGAAGCTCTGGTGGAAGATTCAAAATGGTACTTGTCTGTGGGCTAAATTCATGTGGAGTCTTCCTGATTATTTGAAGAAATCTAAAACATGGAGAAGAATTAAAGAGGCTGACATTTTAGCATCTCAGTATACTAAAGTAATGATTGGAAAGGGAGATGTCTCTTTCTGGAATGCCAATTGGATAAGTACTGAAGATCTTGTTAATTTATGGGATGAATCAAGGGATATTCTTTATCCTGAACTTACAGTCAAAGAATTCTGTTTAAATCAAGAATATTACCTGGAGCAGATGTCAATGGGATTTAATAATACTATTTTTGACTTGATATCTGTTGATTTCCCTTTATTTGATGATGCTGATGATATTATGATATGGAAACCTAGTGTTAATGGGAACTTTACTATTGCATCTGCTTATGAGGTGCTGAGACCTAAAAAGAGGGTAATACTATCATTTAAGCACCTATGGTCCTCTCAGATCCCTGCAAAATTATCTTTTTTTCTGTTGGAGGCTAACTAACAGGCTTATTCCTACTGCTGATGTGCTAGAGGATTTGAGTATACATCAACCATCCATATGTTGCTTCTGTTTATCATATTGGGATGAAATTCATCACAGCTTTAATAGCTGTTCACAGGTTCAGTGGATATGGAAGTCAGTTAGTGATCATTGTGATATCACTTTCTATAGTTCACAGTCACTATGGGATTTGATCTATTATTATTGGAATATACAGGGTTTGGCACCTATTCAAATGGGAATTGCCAGGCTCTTGCCAGTTACTGTTCTGTGGTTTCTTTGCTGTGCAAGAGTATCTTATATATTTGACAATATTGCACCACAGAAACATTTGATAGTCAAACAGGTGATGGATATGTTGTTTGATATTAAACGAGTTCAGGGTAAAACCTGGATTAAATCCAGAATAAGAATGGCTGATGGGCACAGGATAGTACACTGGAAGCTTCCTGAGGAAAATTTTATAAAAATTAAAACTGATGGTTCATTCTTAAAGAATGGCAAAGGTGGAGCTGGTGTTGTGTGCAGGGATCATACAGGGAAGGTTTTTATATGCTAAAGCATGTTCACTGCAAGTTACGGATTGTTTGGAGGCAGAAGCTGTTGCAATGGCCTTGGGAATGGAAGCGGCTTTTTTTTTCAAGGATATCAGAGGATTAATATGGAAATTGATTCCTTGATACTGCTAAAGATAATCCGCAGGGAGTATAAAATTCCATGGAAGCTACTGAATATAATCAGAAACATATGGACATTAACAGGTGACTTCTCAGTCTCTTATAATCATATTTTAAGAGAGTCTAATACTGTTGCAGATTCACTGTCTAAGTTAGTTACTGAACCTGCTCAAGTCTTGATTTTTAATGATCAAAATTTACCATTACATATTAAAGGACTTGTTGCTATGGACAGAAATGAATATCCTTATATTATTGCTAGATGAGTTTACTTCTAGGACTTGGATACTGCTGGTTTCTCTTTTTGTATTTTGCAGATTTATTGGCTGGATCACATCACCAAACTGAGGGCTGTTGTCTGGAGTACTGAAGCAAGGACTGGATTTAAGAGTGGATTATGGACTTGAGAGCTGGAAGATTGAAAATCATGGAAATAGAGGCTGGAGATCTTACAAGTGAAGATGAGAAGTCATCTATTCTGATTTGCTAAATGTCAAATAAATGATATCTATATTGTAATAGCATAGATTATCATTCTCTTTGTTAAAATGCATTAGAGAACTCATCCCTTAACTTTTCCCCGTATTTGTCGGCAGAGTTGGGCATCGCTTAGCGAGCCCTAATATGCTTGCAAATTATGAGTCTTTTCATCGGCAGAATTGGACATCGCCTTGGCGTGACCTAAATTGCTTGTGAAAATTGACATGGGAATAGTATAAGGGAGGGGATCCTTTTCTCAAGCCCCGTACTTGTCGGCAGAGTTGGGTATTGCGTAGCAAACCCTAATATGCTTGCAGGTATTGAGTCAATTCATCGGCAGATTTGGGTATCGCTTTTGCGTGACCTAACATGCTTGTGAAATTTGACATGGGTAAGGTTAGGGATCCTTTCTAGTTGTTTACAATTTCAATTATAAAATTGTAACATACTTGCCTATATAGGCGTTTTACGGTGTAGTGAGCCGAATAAATTTCACTTCACTTATTTAAGTGGTTTTAAAATAAAAAAAAAAGACAACAACATATAGTTGTTCATGAATGAAAACGGGTTTTGAGATGCAGTGCTTTTCATTGATAGTTGTCCGACGTAGGAGTAGCTTTATAACATGCTGCTCTTGTATGCATATATTATAAATAAAATATTATTTAAGTAAAACTTATATTTGAGTAATATAATAATATTAAAATTTTAATGAATAGATATTTGTGCATCGGCGTGGGTGTCTTATAACCCGAGCATGGCAAAAATAGCTGATATTGATGAGTGAATAATTTATAAGTAATCTTAAATGGACCGAAATTTTTATTTAGTCAAATACGAACACCGTTAAAAACTAATAAAGAAAAGAAATGTATAATAAAAAAATAAAACAAAAAGAAGGCATAATGCAGAACAAATTAATATGACCAAAGAAATAAACGACTCATAAATTCTCAATTTTTATCTCTTTGGTTGCATGAATTAAATGTGGATTAATACACTAAATTAAATATCCATTGAAACCGACCTGATGTAATACCAACCCAATAAAACGTTTTATTTTAATTCACTCATCAATTAATTTACATTGATACGACCATGATGTATAGGAGACCAATTAAAATGTTTTATGTTAATTCAATCATCAATTATTTTTCATATGAATTCTAAACGTTTCTTTGACCACAAACTAACTACACTGGTTAGACCATGAAATGCATCACAACAAAATGACATTAGGTTTGAGTGGATTTAATGGGTTTTCTTAGAATATTTGTATCACCCGAGAATCATTAGTTTCAATTGGTTAATTAAATACTAATAAGTATAGTTAATTTTTTATTTGACTTTTATGAAACTTTTATCATTTAAATAATTTTCAAAAAGTTAATCATTTTTCAAATCATATGAAATTTCGTATGCATATATTATCGGTGAATGAAAATATCAATAATTTTTATGGCATAATTTGTGAGAACGGATCAACCCATAATAAAGAATTTGTGATAATGAATAAGTATAGTTTCGATATTTATTTATTTTAACAATAAAGTGATGATAAAAGAGACTGGTTTATGAGAAAAGGGAGAAATGACTTCTTCAGTTTCCATATAAAATACATACAAACTTTTAATTACCTATCTTTATCATCAAATTATCCCGAAATTATTAACTTTATTAATTACTATAATCACTCTGAAGACCCAATTAATCTCATTAATTCATACAATATTATGCAATTAGTGACATCCAGTTAATAAATTAATTAAATAGCATACAATTAATCACATTAAAATAACATTAATCTCACTAAAATCAAATTGTACTATAAACATATGTAACGTCTCATTTGTATTGGTAAACTAAATGTGAAATTAAATTCAATTAATCACATTAACTACTAACAATAAAGAATATTTTAAATCAAATAAAATTATCTGATATTTTTCTAAAAAATATGAATAAAAAATATCGTTTCACAACTCCTCCTTGCTAATGCATTGGAAAACTTCCTGTAGATATCCAATTTAATAGAGCTTTTATTTTCCTGTAAAGCAAATAAGGGTTTCAAATGATATTAATATAATATTTAAAGGGTACAGTAAAAGTTGCATAATTTTGAATCAGGCGACTCATGACTCTTTTGTACTATTATTTAAAAGTACTCTTTTTTACATAATTCCCTGTAACGACTCATGAGTTGTTACATTTAGTTACTCATGAATTTTTGCATAATTTTCTAAAGCAGCAGGGATCTCAGAATGCTAGGGATCTTGGACTTTAAAATGCTGGTGCTCTTTGTGATGGGGTTGACGTTGATGATGTTGGCTTGTTATTTGACAATGACTATGAAATCCTTGCAAATCCTTAGTAATCGACAATAATATCTCTCTCAGCACCGATTCCATTAGCCACAACCATATTATATTGAGAATGCTTTGGAGGTACACTTCAAAACAAATGCTACAAAAGTACCACCTTTCTGTTGTTAAATCGCAATAAATCATAAAGTCATTTTGTTTATGATCAGGCATCCTCAAAAGTGCAGCCAGATTGCATTGTGGGGTTTCAGTCATCGTCCATGGTCTGTGGATCAACTGCTCCTGTGATGCAGAATATGAACGGTAGCCCGTGTACTGATGAATCCTAGCTGCAACAATGGATATACACAGCAGAAATCAAGGACCTAGACCAAGCGAAATATTTCGTACCTGAATATGATTATCTGATCTGGCTTCTTTTTCCCAGAGCTCACATACAAATCTAGTGAAGCCTCCCTGAATTCAAAAGTTAATTGCATTAGCAGAACTGAATTAAACCAAACTTAGAGCAGAAGTTAGTTCTTGATAGCCAGAGCACAGTCTAGAGACAACATGCTCAATCAAACTACACTAATTGACTCAACAAAACTGGAAAATAAAGGGTTTAAGCATGAGAACACAAACCACCCAAGAGATGTATATTAATAGCATTTCATAAACAGAAAATAGAAACTCAACTGTAAGTATTCCAAGCTATTTCTTTTCAAAAGAGTCATTTTACTAATGATATTCATAACAAAGCCAAAAGAAAACCAAATATATAGTCATATATTCAATCAAATGAACATTGACACTGAGAAATCTCTGGTCTCTTCTCTCTTTTATGTACGAACAGTAGCGCTGCCAGGAGACGCGACTCCTCACTGAAACTCCGACATCAAAGCATCTTCATTCCTCTGATTTTGTATCTGCAGATTTTGTGAATGCAAAGGGCAAAAAAACAGCAGGCCATTAACTCAGCAAGAAACAGAAAAAGTAACCCTACCTCGAGCATTGGCAAAATCATCAGTTATTAAACAATTAATCTGCAAACAGGTACATCTCAAAGTTGTCATTTAGTGCTTCCTCTCACACAATCCATGAACCAGCAATGTATTACTCCAAATCCAGTCTGAAAATGCTGCCTTATAAATACTCTGAAACCTCAGCAATAAGAGTCGCATATGAGCGATAATAATTGAGCGATTTGAAGGCAGCCATGGATGTGAAATGAGTGAACCAAAAAGATGCAGATGTTGTGGTTAGTAAGAGTGGACCATGGAGGAGTTACCTGCCTTCTGACCAAGGTCTTAGAATAGGTGGGGTCACTCCTTCTGAAGACCAGGCTAGAGCAGCAGCAAACTGGCTACATCAACCATATGTTACAGATGGATATAATAAAGTTACAATCTTTGATTTTTTTTAAGATTAAAAACTCCAGCTGATTGAGTTGAAGATTGACTTGAACATAAATGGTGTCGGGATGAACTGTTGCTTTGAGGAGATAATCAGTAGCCCAGCGGATGGCGCCCTTGGCATTTCCGAGCTCGGATTTCATGAGGCCACCGAACTCATGCTCCATGAAAGCATGGTGGTGGTGAAGGCTGGGGAAATCAAACTTCAAAAATCTGCCCTCACAGGTTGGGAAAATCAGGTTCTTCTTAAGCCACTCCCTTCTGTGCTAATCCCACCACCACAACCACCACCAAATTCCAGTCTTTTCGTAGCACTTAATCGTCCTCGGTGGGCTTGGAGCTGCTGGTCTTCTTGGGGAGCAGCAGGTTGTGAATGTTGGGCATCACACCTCCATTGACAATGGTGACATCTCCCAGAAGCTTGCTCAGCTCCTCATCGTTTCGCACAGCCAGCTGGATGTGCCTGGGCACAATCCTGGTCTTCTTATTGTCCCGTGCTGCGTTTCCAGCCAACTGAAGAACCTGCACAATTACAAACCACCAAAAATCCCCAATTTAGAAACCAAACCGCATCCAACATTCAATTCAACAGATCTGAAACCCTTAACACTCAAATTCACATAATTGGTATTGAAAACGCGTGCATACAATCCACAAACAGCCCTAGACCAACACCGAATCGAGATCTCCCTTCTGCACTATACTCGTACCTCACAAAAATCTTCTCAAACACAAATAATTTCACACTAATCAGCCAAAACAAAACGGCAAAAGCATACGTTACAAAACTCAAGTCGAAACTTTGAATCACCTCTCGCTGTAAATAGACCTTGGCTTGAAGGCAGCCTGTATCCTCGACGATTATCACCATCCCGTGCTCGGAGATTTCAATTACCGCATCCTAATTGAGATTTCGAGCAGTTGAATTGCGGAGATTACCAGCAAATGAAACCCTAAGAAATCAATAGATGAGTCTGAGTAGATGAACCTGATGACGCTTCTATTGGACGGAAGTGAGGGCATTGACTATGCCTTGGAAGTTGTCCAACTGGCATACAAGCTCCAGGGAGTCGCCGGTGAGCTCAGAAGAACTGGAGATTATTTCACGCCAAAACGACACGGGGACAATGAGGGGAAATCAAATCACGGCAGCGAATTGAATAATTGAAAATCGAAATTTACCTCAGCAGCGAGGCACTCGAGGACGGCGGCGAGGTAGACCGGAGCTCCGACGCCGACACGCTCGTTTGGATCCCTCTCAATTTCTGCCTCGATTTTCAGCAAGCGGAAGAGACTGTTGGTGGCGGCATTAACCATCGGAGCTCCACCCAAAAACCTGATTGGAAGTAGGCAGCCTCGGCGGCGGTGGATGGGGTTTACCTCACAATTAGACGAAGGAATTTATGGGGATAAACTGGAAGAATAACAAACCGACGGAATTTATGAAGAAACGGATATTGAATTGATCCGAATTGAAGGAGGTAAGGGGAGAGGAAAAGGGCGGAAGAAAAACGGTGCAGAACGCAAGTTTCAGAAAGGATAAAAACAAAAACCTTAAAATAAACCATGCTGATGTGTCAATTTGTGGTGATTTTAAAATTAATTTAAAATTATTAGAAAATTCTAAATCATTCTCTTTTAAAGTATAGTATATAGATATATAGATGCTACTAAGTACTAATAATGAATGCAATTGCAAGCATTAATTCAAACATAAATTTTAACACATAATAATTACTTCAAAATTTTTATTATTTGATCAAATTTGAAATTGAATGTTTGAACTGAAAATTAATAATAATAATAATAATATTATAACGGTTTTTAGTTAATTTTAGTTAATTTCAGCAAATTTCAGTAAATTTCAGTGAACTTCGGCGAATTTAACTTAAGTTAATTTCAGTTCATCTGAACTTGACAGGGTCTATGTATACATGAGAACAATCTCTACAGTGAATCTGAATATTTTTCAATTCATATTGAAATTTTACAGTTTAGTACGTTCTAAAATATTTCCTTTAATTAAGTTTAGTTTTGATGAAATTCAATTTAATCTGTTATTATTTTCCGTACATTAATTACAAGTTCAATATACGTCAGTTAAGTTTAATTTCGTAAATTAATTTTGCAAGAGAATGCATATTTGCTTTAAAATATTGCTAATCGATATTTTATAATTTTAATATATACAAAAGGCCTTTGATAGTCGAAAAAATTGGAGGAAAAAAATCCTCTCGCCCAAACTTTCTTCTCGCCCAAAACCCGCGACCCAGAAACCGGAACGTCGCCGGGGAGGCTCTGGTCGGCGTCTCTCGCCGGCCGGAGGTGACCTCCCCCAATCAGACCTTAGACTAGATCTACCCGCCCACTCCCACCCCCAAACAACCCGACCCATACTCCCCTCCGCCAAACTACGGTGTTCTCTCCATCCCCAGGCCGGCCGGCTACCAGATCTGGCGCCGATCTGGAGCGTTCAAGACGCCGCCGTGCTTGGGTAAGCCCAATCAACAGATCCGGATTGACGCTGCCGTGGAACATCAAACAGGCGTTGACGGAGGCTCGCCGGAAAAGTTAGGAGGAGACGCTGATCGGAGCTCACCGGAGTGACGGGATGGCGTCAGCCGCGCCGCCGCGCGCCGCCTTACCCGTTACGCGCCACTGGCAGAGATCAAAGCGTGTAGGCGACGCGCATCTCTGACGGGCGCGTTCTCACACGCCCTGCTCACGCGCCGCCATACGCAGCAGTGGCGTCCGCGCGTCCGGCCCACGCGCCGCCGCGCCGGAGTCCTCCCTGGATTCTGCCATTCGTCGACTGAGATGGGTTTGCTTCTATTTTCCTTTTTTTTAGGTAGCTTTAGGAATTTATTTTTTAGTTTTCAAGGGATTAATTAAAAATTGGGTTGCTTTTGGTATGGTTTGGTCGAGTCTGTCAGTTTGCCAATTCTTGGTTTTTTCCGATGAGTCCTATTGCTCGGTTAAACCCTTGTTGACTTCCGGTCTGATTTAGTTGGACAGGAGAAATCCGAGTCAAGGTAGTTTGATTACTTACCTGATGGCGACACTTTCTGAATCAGATCTGTAGATCGTACAAGCTGGATTTTATTTCAGTTTTGGTGCGTTTGGACTGATTTTCACATGCCCTGAATTTGTGAAATTGTCTGGGAATTCTCTTACTTGACTGGGTAATAAGTTAGCATTGTGACCTGGATTTCTCTTATTTGGGGAGGTTATGAGTTATTACCGGGACTGGTTTTGTGTTGCTTGAGGGGTTTTAGTTAGTAATGGATGAAAGTGCAGGTTTAGGGAGCAGGTCCAAAATTGATGATCGATTTGTGCTTGGCTGGTCAGACTCGGATTAGCCAAGAATGCTGTTGGTCATACAACCACTATGCTTATATATGTATATATATATATCCTTTTTTCTCTATTTTAATTTAGGACTACTTAGGCCACTACTAGTCTTTTTTTTTTCTTTTTTTTTTTAGTGTTTTGCTTCTAGTTTATGGCAGGAATAAGCCTTCGGGTATCATATTGCTTCCGGTTTTAGGACTGGAATAACCTATGGGCATCATATTGTACTAGCCTATGGGTATTTCAAATTGCATTATGGGTTGAGGAGTTTTCAATAATCCTCGTTTTTAACTTTAGAAAAAAATATATATATATATAGATAATTTTAATATGTACATATTTAAATATGTAATAAAACTTTATTGTAAGTACGTACTGATCAATAAAATTCACATCTAAATTTATTAATTAAGGCCTATTTTTCACATACGAGAAAATACAATACAAGGACGAAATGAAAGGTGCTCAATTGTTTTTTTCACGATTTGCTTTAGTAGCCGTTTCGTTTAAGTTTAGAATACGAAACTAACAAAATAAAAGCACCACCTCATCTCAGTTCTCACTTAATTACAGAAACAAATTAGAGCATTTCATTCATAATTACTCCAAACCATATCCCACCACATTTGTTTAGTAGTCATGATCACCAATTGAGGAAATAATGGAGACACAAGATGAGGGTGGTAACAAATGTACCTGATGAAGAACTCAAGAAAGAAACTTGCCGTGGCTGCTAACAATCATCATCCGAGTCGGCTGGGGAGGCCTTGTTCTACACCTGTACCCATTGTCAATCTACAGAATGGGCTATGACTCATAGAAAATGTGCAACATTGCATATGTCAAGTCTGTAAAAGGTCATCAAGGAATTCTGTGCATCTATGTTTTTCTTGTGAGTTTGACAGACATATTGTGTATATTTTCAGAGCAGGACTTTATGATCCAAACTCACCACCATCCGGTGAGGCCGATCTGAAGGCCTGCTATTTTCAGATGCAATGCATGTGATGAGGAAAATTATAAGAAGGAAGAGTCTCATGTATGCACAAAACCATCATGCGGGTTTTGGATCCATAAGAAATGTGGATCATTCCTGGAGATGTTTAAACACCCGGAGCATGACCACGCACTCTTCGTTGATATTAGCGAGCCAGTTCGCTATCAAAAACATAAATTAAGTTGAGAAATCTGCCATGAGAATTTGGGGTCAAGCAATTGTGTTTACTATTTCCCAAGGTGCAAAATACTTCAGTGCATTGGAGGTAGGACCTCAAGCGGATGGAGTTTAAGCTATCAGCCGAGATTGGAAATGACCAGGTTACAAATGTTTATTGCATACATTCATTTTCTGTTACAAAAACTAACCAACTTATGCTTCAAACTTATATTTCACATTTCAACGAGCAAGAAACTCATTATACTTTACGTGTTAGGTTAAAACCTCAGCTACTAGCTCTCTTATTTCATTTTTACATGTAAAGCAAGGATTACTAGTGTGAGCAGTGAGCACACTGCCTGGTTTGCAATTCCAGGGGAAGAAGGTGATACTTTATTCCAATTTCTTCAATCATGTCCCTCAGGGCCAGCAATAGTTGAGTTCTTCTGTTGGTCTTCTCCTGAAAATCCTGGAAGTTTATTTTGTGATTCACACACAGAACCATTTTCATTTTGTTCATATTCTCAATCTCCTTGATCTGCAGAGTCTGATCAGGATGCCAGTGATGTGATTTTTCCTCTACGTATCTGTCATTAATCAACCCAACTTCATAAATTAGAACCAAGCATTTTTGTTCCTCATGAAAAAACAAAACTCAACCTTTTAACATATTTTCAAGTGTTAAACAGTGCTAACAAAACATCATTTTAAGCTTGGCAAAGAGGGCTTTAAGAAAAATGAAAGCTTACTGCTTAATCTTGGCCTTCAAAGCTTCAATATTTGCAACTGAAGTAGAGGCATTGATATCAAAACAAATACGATCGCTCATCTTTTCAGGGCTTCTGTTGAAATTACTGATGGCTTTAGTAGCAAGAACAGCATTAGGATAGTAAATCATTTGATTGTCATATCTCAGAAATGCTGTTTTCAGTATATCCATTTCCTCCACAATCATCTGCAACATAAATATATTTTAGTGGCTAGCATGTATAGAATGAAATGAACTTTATATTACAAACTGTTTGGAATCCATACCTGAACATCATCAACAACGCATCGATCCCCAACATCAAAGGGATGCATGACAAACACAAAAATCATGGCCTCAAAGAGAGTCCTGCAAGTGTTGCCAAACATGAAGGCAACCAGTAAGATTTGCGATGACAAAAAGAATATAACTTTTGTCGTCGCAAATCCCATGATAAGTAACCCCACAACTACGATCAAGATGAGAAAAATCCCTGAAAGGATTCTGTTAAGTTCTTCAATAGCTGATTTTGCATCCTTCAATGAATGGGATAGATACTCCCTTTGCTTGTAGATGTTCACCTGGATTAGATACAGATAAATCAGGACAATTAAAGTCTGATATAAATTCTAGAAAAAAAATGAGGAAGCAACTGATTAAGGAGCTTGACATGTAATACATAATTACATACCACCCATTCTGATAATATAATCTCAGTAATCTTTCCATCTTCTGATACTTTCTCAAACCATTCATCCAGGCACTCTTTATTCTCATGGCTTTCGAATTCAAAGAGATCCTCCTTCATGATGCAGCTTCAAACATAAACATATGACCTTAGTTTACATGAATGCATAAGGCTAATTAACCAAAGAAAAATAGATCATAAAGTATGTCTTACCCATGTTGGTCCTTTGTTAATGTAACATTTCTAAACACGAGAGAAGCGGCAACTTCAGCATCTAATCTGCTGGTGATATGTTTCTGCTCCCAACCAGAAACTGACAACTTAGAGCCCTGAATCCGATTAATCAACTGTGTCATTGAAGTAGCAGGCATTTTTTCAGGCTTCATCCTTCCCAATCTATTTAAAGTAATGCTCTCTTCAATGCCCTCTTTCTTATGACTTCTCATCCACTTAGGAAGATTTGGCCAAGAAAATTGATTACTCCCTCCACCACATCCTTCATCTCCATTCAGTTCCAAGGGCCGCGGAACCGAAAGGGTCCAAAGAACAAATTCATCAGAGATGGCTTCTCGAATTCTCGCGAAAAATGTCTTGACATGAAAAGTGGCAGCAATGAACTTTACAAGCAAAGTTTTGACCATCCACATGATTGCACCGACAAGGAGTGAAATGAATGCCTTTGTGATGTAGTGCAGCACTTTATGAGTCTCTTTTGAAAGCCTGACATTCTTGTTAATAGACAAAGCCCATGCAACAAGTACTAAAGCCAGCCAGATAGAGAACCTCACACTTCCCTTTACACCATGAAGAAAATAAACAACTCTCTCATTGAACAAGAATTTGCTCTCAATTACCCAAACAATGCAATCCATAGCCCACTTGGTAACTAGGCGGCCGCAGAATATCACTGCAACAACCATACACCATTTCCAAATCGCGGAGCCCCAAACTATTCGATTCTTGAGATTATCAGCATAAAAGCTTGTAATCAGCACAATCATAGTACAGATAAACAGTATCCATTCAATGAAAACATCAAAGGCTCTGAGTGTCTTACACATTTTTCTGGCCCTCTGGGGTTTCACATGAGCCTTCTCAGCATCCATATAACCGTCCTTTTCTTGGTTGGTGCTGCTACAATCACTCTCACACTTTTCAGGTTCTGATGTTAGAATGGAACGAGATTTCCTCTTGTAAAGTGGAATTGCCATGCTTTGTTGAGGGGAAGCATTTTTGATAGTTTCAACTTCAAGAACTCTCGATTTGGCGCGATAAAACTCGGTTTCTTTCTTCGATGGATAACTGACTTGGTGAGAATGGCTCCGCCTGTGAGTCCTGATTGGTGCTCCAAATTCAGGTGAATATTCAGGTGGCATTGAAATTGCAATCTCGTCGGGACGCTGCATCTTTACTTCCATCAGCTTCTTCTAAGTTTCGAAATGAAAAAGACGTAAATATATAGGATGCTATTATTATTAAACACGTTTAGTTCTATCATGCTAATTAAACTACAGAATGAGTTCCCAGGTTGGTTTGTCTGAAGGGCCATACTTAAGACTGCTTTACGTCTTCTCGAGTTGTGCCAGGTGCAGCGATTACGGGTGCGCGGGTTTTGGTGGAGGCTTATCTCACAGTACGGAGTATATACTTTATGTGAATGAAGACAACAAACTTTAATCCCTTTCGGTTTTCACAAAGGTAATCAGCCATTTGTGACCATTAACCTCAAATATAAAACCAGAATCCCCAATCAAATCTCAACACTCGAATAAATATCACGAGGCACTCGATGGCGAACATCCTCAGACCCAGATTTTTTAATGAACATGGCAAGAAGTGCATTGATAAAAAGTATTTACATTTTTTAAAAAAAACCACAGTAATTTGGGATATTTATTAGGTTTCCAAATCTAAGTAGCCAATTTCCTCATAGGAGGCAACGTGTGAAATTACAGAATAAATTAAGAAAGTAAACTATATCTAAACGTTGTTCCTAAGTCTAAAAAGTGCGATGATATACATCTGAGTATCCTAAAGTCTAATAACCGAAAGCATCTAACTATCTGGTGGATAAAGTATCGGTAACTTGAACCCACCCCAACATTAAAGTCGGAGTCAACCAAGTCTACCAGTCTACATCCATTCACAAAGTCGGCAGAAGTAGGTCGTCGAAACTATTCTGTTTGAACATAATAGAGACTAGAATGGTAGAGGATTTTTTATAGCGCGGCTATTTCGGTTACAAAAAAAAACAGATATGTATTAAATACTCGATAAACTAATGCTAATAATTATGCCAAAAGACCCAAGTGGAGCACATATTTCATCTAACATAAATAAATAAATAAAAGAATAGAAACTATTCATTTATAGTTAGATCCATGAAGTTGTTGGTGGCAAGAGGCGGTTGAGAAGGCGGCACGTGCATATCACGCGCCAACGCATTGCGTCCAGTGGAGGAGCGTGTTCCCGGCGAAGGGAGCACTAGTGGACATGCATAGGATGCAAGGCGGTTATATCATACCAAGCAAGGCGTTTCCAAAACGCCTTGTTTCGTTGTGCCTTTTTCTCGGCGGTTCTGAAAACAACGTGAATCAGGCGAATTCATTTTACGAATTCGCCAACTGGTGCCGCTTGGTGTCAGTGATATCATGCTGGCGGTATCGCCAGTTTCAGTTCGCCTGCAGAAGCGATATCGCTCATATCAGTCGCCTATGAAGTGGTTACGATACCGCCACTTCATTCGCTTGAATTTTGGATAATAATTGAATGCCGGGAATGTTAAAAAATCGTGACGGTTACGATATCGCCTCAAATACAGCCTGTAGGCGAATAATGTAGGCGAACTTGCCTCATGGAATAGGCAATTTTTTGTGCGAATTCGCGTCCTGAAACGATCGTGCCAACAGAGACTCACTAGCGAGTTGCGTGGCGAAATCGCTTGTGTAGGCGAATTTGGAGGCGACACCGTTTTGTGTCCGGTTGTAGATTGTGGAGCGTGAAAAATGTGGTGGCGAAAATGCTTCTTTATTCACCTCTAAGCGAATCTTTTGTTACGATATCTTCTACAAGCACTGCAAAATTGGATAATATTTGAAAAATGTGACCCATTTCTTTCGAAACATGAATCGATATTCCGATACAACAAAAACCTGCCATTTTCCAATCACCACCCTATACTAAAGAGGCACAACCTCATATTAAGTGCACACAAGTGCATTACCAATGTCAATTCCTAATTAAAACTTGCCAGTTTCCAATCACCACCCTATACTAAAGTGCACACAAGTGCATTACCAATGTCAATTCCTAATTAAAAAAAAACTAAATGCAATGGACCAACACCTTGTCACGTGGTAGGTAGCTTCTGGAATTGTGGCCTCGCAATGGTAAAAGCACGGTCGTGGACTAGGTGGCGTGCCAATCGGTCTCTTCCATTGTTAAGTTCTTCCAAGGAGAAAGGTGTGGTATCATCCACGAATACCTATGCATGAAACAAATGTGCATTAGGAATTTGTCATGAAGAGTAATAAAATTAGATTGTAGAAGGTTACGTTTAGGTTACCTTTAGAAGATCATGCATGTTGTTTTGAACACCATCTACCACCATCAAACCAAACAGCATCGTGTAATAGCCACATTCCCAGTCTGAGGATTGCTTCCTAAACTACAATATATATACTCCATGGTAATAGCAATGGTGTAGGCTAAAAAAAATTGAATTGAAATTAAGTGAATTGAAATGCAATGTCAAGGAGATCGGCGAATGTCCCGGATGAAGAGCGGTGGAGGGGATCTATCCAATATACTTGCTTCAAATCGGGTATTTTTGCAACAAAACTCCAATGATCACTACAAATGACATGAAATAATCCAAATGGTCATATTAGTTTGGAGAAACATACAATCTAGAAAAGCTACAAGAATAGAGAAAATTGCAAGGTTTACCTCTCGAGATATGATCCAGTGAATATTTTATTGGATTTGTAAGAGAAAGTGTTAGCCAATCCTAGTTTGTGTAAACATATGAGATCGTAGAGGTGGACTAACACAATATTTGCCAAACTAATTCTTGCTTGTGGATTCACTACTACATCATTCTTGCTTGCTCATAAAAAACACACACAATAGTTATTTGTGAGGGCCTAACAAGTGATAAACTTTACTCTACCATGTCCTTCATGTAATAAATGTCAAAAAAAAAAGGAAACTAAATGCCCATTCAGCATAGACATAAAATTTTAGACACATACCTTACTTGTAGAAGAAGCTCTTAGATTGTAGTTGATGTCTACTTCACAAAGTTGCAAGCTTTGTTGGTTTTACCCAAATTTTAATGAAGGTTGATCTAGATCGATGGGTTTTTAGGTTCCTAGGGTTAAGCTCATGGCAAGAGAACAAGGTTTGAGCTTTGAGCATGAGATTGTGCTTAGGATGGAAGTGATTTTCGGATTGGAATGGTATGAGAATGGATTTGGATTGAATGGATTTGTGCTTGAGGTTGAGGAGGGGATAAGGTGAGAGAGAATGGAGGGTAGATGGACAGGAATGGTGAAAATGAGGTTGATAGTAGGAAAATCCGGGTAAAATGATATATATAGCATGGTTTCGGTGGACAAACCATGCCTGAATAGTACTTATGGTCGGTTACTGTTTTACTTATTTGCGAGTTCGCCTGTACTATCGCTTACAGGCGAGTACTTGTGGCGATATCTCTTCTTCTTTGTTCAGGCTTCCATATATAATGAGTTTGTAAAAATAACATGTTTAACAGTATGTGTATTTTAGAAAGAATTTGTCATAAATCTACAAGTACTAATGTGTTGGAATATTTCAAATCCGTTCATGCCCTAATATATATCAGTTTCGGAGGGCACATATGTCATTGTACTATGGGTGTAAACAGCAAGACCCTTTAAAACAATCTTGAAATGATCGATGTGTGGAAAGAATTAAAACTTTTCTAATTTCCAAAATTATTTACCCATTTCATACAGAACTTTTTCCAATTCCAGAGAAACTCACTAAACGATGAATAAAGACTGAAGACCAATTGATGTTAATGGAATATGATTTCAACCATGGAATTGTAAGTTAATTAGTTCATCCAATTATTATATTTTTTTATATAGTTTCAATTCATATCTTCACTAAACTTTTATATATATTTGTTTGGTTTAGCGAATTCCCCATAGTTTTCCAAATGAACTGGAGGGGAGTAAATCTCCTTATTCACTCTCACTGGAGATAAAAGAAGGTCATCAAATCGTTTATGGAAAGCAAAGCTTGTTGAGAGAGGCCATTACTACTACATCTGCAAAAAATCAAGGCCACTATCTCTTGAAATGGTTAAGAAAGTTCCGCGTATTATGAAATTGTTTTTGTAATTGATAACAAAAATCCATATAAAAATGCTAGTTACTGATCAGTATTGGGAAACTATGTTCTTGTCGGGTTGTCATCTGCAGAACAGCACATTACAGGAGTACAGTATGACTCGTGTACCATCGGTTATCTTAAAGTACACATGGATGTTTTCAAAATTTGCATATTAGTGCCGGGATGAGTCGAGGAACTAATACTACAGTGTTGGCTTGTAAAACATTTGGATCTAGTAGTGTGTAATTGTTCACTGGCAATGACCCACTTATAAATATGTGATACTATTGGTTATGCTGATTCGGTCGGAATCGTATGAAGAATCTCAGATCAGATCGGTTTTCGTGTAAATTCAACGCTAAACCTGTTACAATTATCAAAAGAGTATAGTATGATTGATCAATCCATTTTAGAATGGGTATGGTATATATAGGGTTTATGGGTGTGGGTATGCAGGTGTGGGTTTAGGGTTTAGGGTGAAGGGTTTAGGGTTTAGGTTTAATGGTGCATCCAAGTGATTTCGCTACTTGTTTCGCTTAGAGGCGTACACAGAGGCGAGCTCGCCCATTGGAAATGGTTACTAGCATGACTTACGGCGAGTTCGTAAATGGATAAATTAATCAAAAAAATACTTCAACTATATTCGCGTTTTGGGGATATCAGAATCTCCAAAACTTCCACGACTGTCTCAGAAATTCAAAAACCGCCGTCGATCAACCACAGCGCCACCATGGGCAGGAGCAAACAAGTCGGCAAATCCCTCACCCCACCCGCTCCCAAGCGACAGAGAACCGCCCCGACCACCGGCGCCGCTGCGATTCGTGAGGAGGAGGAGGAAGAGACCCTCGAGCAGTTGAGTCGCCGTTTGAGAATGGGGGGGTCATCCCGCCGGAGCTCCGACCGGTAACCGGGCCAGAAACCCACCACAAGGTGTTGGGACTTCATCACAGCCACCACCCGACGCCGCCACCACTCAAGAGTCTCGGCCAACCTCCAACACCGCTGCCCAGCCTGGTCCCGCCGCCGCCGGTGCAACCCGGTCCGACGAGGACGAGGAGCGGTCCCTTTTTATCAGCCCGAAAGCGGAGATGAGGTACGAGCGATATACTCGTCGTACTATTTTAAATGTTAAGGTCATTGATGCTTTTCAAATAGCTAGCTTGGCTCTTGATAAGATAGTTGAGTATTTTAGAGTCACTCATCTAGATGGGATGTTGACTTTGAGGGAGCCGGTGCATAGGGAAGAGTGTCTTCAATTTTATGCCAATCTTAAGTTTGAGAAGGATGCCGAAGAGGCGACTACGATGGTTAGGGGTGTGACATTTAAGGTGGATAAGTTCTTGGTTAATGAGGTTATAGGATGCCCTTATTTGTCTATTGATCAACTTAGGCCGTTGGATCCAAATGGCCCTTGTGATATATACCACACCCAAAGTTTCCCAACCTCCTTGAATGAGAGCGTCCTAGACCCCATGGCCGAGCGTAGGAAGTTCTTTAAGATGCGTAGTAAGGTTACCGGTACTGCGAAAAAGTATAAGATTGCGAACCTTACTCAAGAGGAGCGGTTGGTGTTCGAGCTTGTGTGCATGAATATCATGCCCTCGGGTGGTCATCCATGTGAGCCAACGATCGCCAACTTGATAGTTTTCTACAACCTAATGGAGAAGGTGAAGATCAATCACGGGTACACCATCATGAAGCACATGCTGAAGCATGCGAAGGACAAGGCCGATCCCACGATCCCTTACGGGCAGCTCATAACCGCTATGATGAAGAAGAAGGGTGTGAGACCTGTGAGCATGGCCAATCCAGTGAAATACTACGACGCGACTTGGCTACGCAACAAGAGGTTGCAAATCAGTGCGGAGGGGGTGGTGACGAAGAAGGCCATGGGTGCTTCGAGTTCGTGCAGCCGACCTGAATTGAGTGAAGGTAAGTAATTGTTATACAAGTCTTTTCATGTTATGATACATGTTTGCAGCAATTTAGTTTACTAATTGTTTTGTTCCCGTTTGCAGCTCGCGATCTCACTTGGCGTGAACAGTTGGTCCTCTATGTTGGACAGCTTGCAAGTAAGATAGAAGAAGTGAAGTTGGAGCAAGCAAAAGACAGGGAGGAGGTACTGGCATTTGGTAGAATGCTGAATTTGAATCCGGATCTGAGCCATGATGAAGAAAAGCCAGATTTCTCGATTCAACGCTTGCCTCCCATGACCGACATTGCTGATTACATTCCTGAAAATCGAGCGAGACCTGAATGAAAGGCAGAAGATGAAGAACCCATTGATGGCGAGGGAGCAGCTACGGAGCCTGATGAAGGGCAACCTGAGAATGATATCATGGATGAAGAACCACAGGGAGGTGAAGACATTGTCAATGGAGACGACGATGTATTTGAAGTGGTTCGCCGAACAGAGAACATCCAATCATCTTCAGCCACGGAGTCGTCTGAAGAAGATGATGATGATGAAGTAATTGAGAAGGCTGATGAAGAAGTTGATGGAGAGAAGAATGTAAGCGAAGATGATGAAGATGATGACGACGAAGAATGATCGCTTCACTTCATATTATTGTGTAGTCTAGCTTTCTTTTGTTTCAACACTAAACAATGGTTCATGAATGGTTGTTTTTTGTATTGAATTGATTTAGTATGGTATTTTAATAATAAAATTACGTTTCATGTATTTCTTCAATGTTAACCATACACAAAAACACCTAGATTTACATGTGAACAAAATGTATTCAAAGAATAGGCGAGACAGAAGACGATATCGCTACCTGAAAACATGAGAGGCGAATTTAGGCTGCGAAATCGTAAATATAAACGTCTATGAACTTATCTTAAAAGCGAACTCTCTTCCTGGATCGCCACAGGCGACAGAGTCTACCAGGCGACTGAAGAGGCGAAATCGCAAGTTGAATAAATAATGGGCGAATCCATGAGGCGAACTCGTAAGTTGAACAGTCTATGAACGTATCTTCAAGGCGAATTCGCTCCCTGGCTCGCCAAAGGCAACAGAGTCTACCAGTCGACTGAAGAGGCGAAATCGTAACCTGTAGGCGAAAAAGCTTACGGTTTCGCCCGCCAGGTTGATTATTTTTTAAGATGCACAAGTATAGACCACAAAATAACGACGCCTTTTCATACATAAATAAAATAAGAGCCGATATCGCTTCTAAGTATTAATTAGGGTTTAGCATTCTTTAAATAAAACCACATGGGAGCGACGACTAGTTGACGACGACTAGTCGTCTTGGCGCTCTACAGGTTCCACCATGACCGGTTGACTCGACATAAAGTTGATTTGGCGCAAACGGCGGAAGACTGGGCGTCCATAACCCACCGAATGGACTCCATACTCCGCCGAAAGGACTCCATACTCCGCCAGCAATTGACGCCAAACTCCACCTAACTCAAACCCCGATATTTTTAAGCACCAAAAAAGGTTACCATTCTACACTAATTTATATAAAACTCGTATTTTGAAATTCTTTATAATTGTCCAGTCCTTCATAATCATTTCTACAAAATAAAAATGATCAAAATATTAAAATTAGTGTCATTATTACCTAAATAAAAAGGGATCTAGTAGTACAAGCGAATTCACCTTTTTCCTCGCGTGCAGGCGTCGTAGGAGGCGAACTCGCCTCCTGCCAGTGTCATTAATCCCACATCGGTGGATTCAAAGCCAATTTATCAGTATATATGTGCTGGCAAAATAGAAGGGCTCGATAAGTCACCGACCCGCGCAAATTACCTATGGAACAACACTTGAATGCAATATACATACACTATACATACATGGCTCATACCCGATCTGGCCCATATCATAGTTCATAGGTCCAAAGGCCTACAATTTTTTTATTTAAAAGCGAATTCGCCTGCTAAATCGCCTATACACGATGGGGTTGGCGAACTCGTAAACTGCAAGCCTATAAATATTTTTAATGAAATTCTCAAAAGAGACCGTCCAAATTATAGACTGAACCAAATTAGAAGAAAATAACACGCGGGGCTTTATTGCAATGACACCAAATAAGAGGGGTTTTTTGCAATTTTGTAAAATAGTTATAGTATAAATATCAAAACGCTCTTTCTCTTTCCCCACTTTTTCATCTTCTCCAAAACCTCTCCAGTTTTCCCCCAAAACCGTTTGCTCTCGTTTTTCCCCAAATCCAAACCCTAAATTTCTTCCCAATCTGATGCGATTTTTCGATTCCAATAGCGATGGGAATGTGCGCGCTATCAAGTAAAGTTTCTGATCTCTTTAATTTCATCTGCTTCGTCAATTTGTTCGCGGATTTTGTTTTTTTGTTTTTGATTTGTAAGTATTCTGTGGTGTAGATCAGAGCATCATTCGTGTTCATGTTTAGATGTTTAGATGCTTTGATTTGTTTAGAACCATAATGTTGACTTATGTGTTTAAAACCCCATGTTCTGGTCTGTTTGAGGCATGCATGGCCAAATTTGAGGTTTGGTGTGTGAAAATTGGCTAGTGTAGATGTTCGTGTTCATGTTTGTGCCTATAATATGGACCTTATGAGCTAAAATCCCCATGTTTTGGTTGTGTTTAGTCAACTTACCTCTCTATAGTGTGATAGAGAGATATATATAGTGCTGGAAAGATGACCTGGTCTCATCAGACCACGCCGTTAGGTGGTCTGGGAAGATTCTCCTGCCAGGTTTGGTAAAGCTGCCATCTGCTGTCGGGTCTGGCCCGATCGTCATGTAGGATGAGGGGTCGGGATGAGCCATGCGGGATGGTGAGATGTCCGACCCTAACAAGTCCCCCCAAGTCCGAGATCGAAACGACGGTTCGAGCGTGGGGCTGTAACTGGGCTTCTGGAATCTGTGCGACAGTGGGCCCTCTGACTTAACTGCATGTCTGCCATGTGTCGTCACTTTTTCTCGGGGATGCGTATGGATTTATCCTTAGTAATTGTGCAACTTTTGGCAACCGCCATTATTGCTTTAACTGATCGCATAACTCCCCCCTTTTCCATTCAAATTTGAAACTGCTCCTCATTTCTATCTTCCTCCTCCTGTCCCAAACTCGTTACTTTCGACCTCAGGTATTCTGCATTCATCGTTTATTTTTCTCGTTTTTGTGCCTCTTCGCTCCCTGCCTTTGTCGTGTTTTGCCGATTTCGGACATGGCGGATGTTCCCGTTTCCGGCGCGTTCTGCCAGATCACCGATGATGAAGCGGCTGAGTTTATTCAGATCTGTCGGGATACCGAGGGCCTTCAGATCGCTGATTTGGCGAAGTCTATTGTCCGGCCTAAGCCTAGCGACACCATCAACGCTGCTCCGGCGGGCAAAGTTCCCGTCTATTACGAGCACTTGACCCGCTGCAGCGTCAGGTTCCCTCTTACTCCTTTTTTCCAATCTGTTATGTGTTACTTTGACATGACCCTGGGCTCGATGACGCCGAATGTTGTGCGTAATATAATTGGCTTTGAGACCCTGTGTGGCGCTCGTGGGGTTGTCCCCTCTGTTACCCTGTTCAGAGTGTTCTTCTACACTGGTGGTGGTGACAACGAGGATGGTTGGGGCAACATCAAGATTCGCCCCAAAGCTGACCTGCATATCCTGACCGGAATGCCCAAGACGAAGGACTGGAAGGTAAAATTCATGTTCGTCGATGAAGATGTGGTGTATGGTCCTGTCGCCTCTCGCCCAAATCAGGCTATAAGTGATCTCGACACACGTGGCCGCGCTCCAGATAGCGTTTCCCAGAACCGCTTGGCTGCCACCATCAGAGATCTGAAAGAGAGGCCGGAGAGATGAGATGTCTTGAAGCTAGATGAGAGGTTGCGGGATTCTGGCCTGCCTCACCGTCGTGTGCTTCCCGCCATTCAGGATGATGCTATTGTCGACCCAGATGGTGGTAACGCCATCCGGGATGAAGAACCCGTCCGTCAAGGTGTTGAGAACTTCATCCCGCCGCCTGCGCTGGCCATCGCGAAACTTGGTCAAAGGCATGTAGTTAGGCTTGATCCTCTTTGTTCATATTTCATATGCATCATCATGATCTTTTATTTTTGCATCAACTGTACTTGTCTCTTGACGCGTGTCTGCTGCAGACATGACTCGCCGCCGTCCGACCATTGATGTGACCAAGTTCAACCGCCCCTCTCAACGTAGGAGGTTGGATGACAGCACCGGCCCCAACCAGTCCACTCAGTCGCATGACCAGTCTTTCCAGATTGGCCAGGATGGCAATGCTGATGGTTTCTCGTTCCCGTATCAGGATACAGGGTCGTCAAGAGGGCTGCTGAAGCCTGACCAACTATTCCAGATGGGGGTCGGTTGTCGTGATGTGCTCGGGGGTAGTGAGAATGCCTTAGCCCGACCCCAAGTGTCTGAGCAGCCGAAGGGTGGCCCCGACGTGACTGGCCAACAGCATGGTGGCAGGGCCCCTCCGCACGCTGGTGGTTTTCAAACCGACAAGGGTAAAACCAACTCTTCCACCATCTTCCTCAACTCGCCTGCCGGTCGGCTGGAGTATCTCAAGGAGGTGATGCCCTTTGATCATTTCAGGGCTTGGGTGAAGAATATGGCGTTGAATCTTCATGGGGTCAGGACTGCTACGGACAATCTGATCTCATCCGTCTTCGATGTAAGTCTCGTCTGGTTGTCACTCTTTTATGCTATGTTTTCTCCTTCAACTTTGTCATCTTAACTGTTGTGATATCAGGGTGCTTGCTCATCCCTCGCCGTCATCTCTGACTTCAACACTTTGTGCTTGGCGCATGAGGCTGATCAGAAGGTGCATCATGTCACCCTCATCGAACCTGGGGATGTGAAGAGACAACTGGCTATCGCCGATGCCGAGATAACTAAGCTCCAGGCTGATGCCAAGGCCAAGGTAGATGTTGATGCTGAGTGGTCGCTTGACGACTGGATGGAATCCGAGCGAGCGCTGAAGAAACAGCTGGATACTGTCAACGCCCAATTGGCGTCTACCATTTCGGACGGCGAGGAGCTGAAAACGGCCATGGAGACCAGCGATGCTGCCCTGCTGGATGCCCAGAAGTCCGCCACCGAGCTGCAGAAACGCCTAGATGAAGCTGTTGAGAAGGCTAATCAGGTGAAGAAGATGTCTGACGACCTGGCTGCTCTGCAAGCTTGCTATGCCGAGTCCGAGGACCAACTGAAGTAGGCGCTGGAGGATAAAGCAAATCTCGCCATCAACTATCAGGCTGTGTTGACCTCCGGCATGCTGAAGTGTTTGCCAAGGTGGCTCGCTCCGAGCGTGCCGTTGTGCGCTCTTCTGCCTTCCTTCGACGGGCGTATGCGCTGGACAACGTGTATGAGGACTCTACTGCCTATGCTACCGCCCTTTCTGAGCTCACAGATGCCTTCGTCGGCCATGGCTTCCCTGAGTACTTCTCTACACTGACCGGTGAAATGACTCCTGCTGAGCTCGCTGCCTGGGAGCCGGATGTTGCAGTTCCGCCTGTCGTCGTGGATGGTGAAGTCGTGGCGGATGAAGGACTTGTGAAGGACTTGGAGGATGCAGGCAACAACGTTCAAGTCTCTAGCCAGAACCATTAGCTCAGCCCTCCTTCCCTTCTTTTCTGTTGGCTTTCTTTCTGGACTATTTCCTTTATTTTCTCTCTGGATAATTTCCTTTTGGTTTGTAATAACCCATAAGGGACAAATTTGATTTCCTTGTTTCTGGATTCCTGTGAAAGCTTTTTGCATTTGCATTATAAGCTATTGCCTTAATGTTTTACCTGTTTGGTTCATGCCTTTGTTAAACCTTGTCATTTTGCTCACCTACGTTCATGGTGAGAACTCATCACCCGTCTTCATGAAGAGGGATGAGTTGTCATGATGAACTATTAAGGTGACATGACGAGTTAACCGTGCGCGACTTGATGCCATGCGTTAAGCTATCTGCCGACTTGGAGGTCGCTAAACCTTATCCAAGCCACCAAGGTATGGGGGCGTCGCCCCATCCTTGGTTTTATTCTTCAAAGCCAAAGCTGCTAAGCCATGGACTTTGTTAATCGGTCCGTGCCCGACATGGGTTTTCATTGAAGAAAAATCCCACCTTTTCTCCAACCCGGTAGCTATCCGAATTTGGAGAGGATATGGTTTGCTCTATTTGCTTGTCCGCATTTGAACGAAACCACGCCTACATTCAGTACTCGAGAAGGGCTGCTAAGCCTCAGTCTCGGTCTGGCGGTTACGATCATGATCGTGTCATCCGACTTGCCCATTGGTGTGGGGATGCACTTGACTGCATCTTTGCCTCTCCAGAGATATTTCCGGCACATTTGGCAAGGATGCATCTCTGATGCTTCACAACCTAAGTAAGGAATGTGCCGAGTGTTCTAATGCCTTGTCCGGTTAACCGGAGCGGTGGCTTGAACTGCCTCCCTTAATGTCCACTATCACAAATTCCGATCACGTCGTTCGACTTTCGAAAAGAGGTATAAATGAACAAACAAGAGATGATGTGTTCTTGAACTTGACACTTGAAATACATTGAAAGAGGAGAGTACAAAAGATACAATTTTGCGCGGGAAAACTGGATTTCCTCAAGATCGCATCCCTCATGAGGGCAAAAATCGCGATCTGATCAGGAATCTGTTTTCCAAAAGCATTTCCCCATTATATACAAACTAATTGGTACCTTTCTCGTGGGTCTGATGCTGCTCAACCGTAGTAACGGCCGAGGTTCTCCATGTTCCACGTTCTTGACACCGCTTCGCCTGACATGGTCTGCAGCCTGTATGCGCCGTTCCCCAGCACCTCTGCGACCACATATGGCCCTTCCCACGTGACATCCAGCTTCCTTAAGCCTTCAACCCGGCTGGCTTCATTCTTTCGGAGGGCCAACTCGCCTTGCTTGAGATTCCTTGTGCGGACCCTGGCGTTGTAGCGTTGTTCCACATATGACTTGTAGGCTGCCTCCTTGATTGTGGCCTGCTCTCTGGCTCTCTCCAGGTTCTCCAGGCTTTCCCTCAAATGTTGCTCATTGTCCATCTCAGCATCCGTGATGGCGCATCGCGGTGACGGGATAATGAGCTCAGGCGGGATGATGGCCTCACTGCCGAAACAGAGAAAGTAGGGTGATTCACCTGTGGCAGTTCGCGGCGTTGTCCTGTATGCCCACAACACTGATGGAAGCTCGTCCACCCAGTTCCCTTTCGCGCCGTCCAGCCTTCTCTTTAACCCTTGCACAATCGTTCCGTTGGTTCGCTCGGTGAGACCGTTGGCTTGCGGATGGGCTACTGACGTGAAACTTTGTTCGATGCCCATCTGGTTGCACCAGTCTCTGAAGACTCCTCCTTCAAACTGGCGCCCGTTGTCGCTGATGATTGTCTTGGGCAGGCCGAATCAGTAGACAATGTTCCTCCACACGAAACTGGTCATCCTCTTGCCCGTGATGGTTGCCAACGGCTCCACCTCAACCCACTTGGTGAAGTAATCAACGGCCACCACTAAGAACCTTCTTTTGCCGCTCGCTTGGGGGAAAGGGCCGACTATGTCAATGCCCCATTTCGCGAACGGTCATGGGCATGTGATGCTCTTCATGGGCTGGCCGGGTTGAGATGACACACGATCATGTACTTGGCACTGATGGCACGTCTTAACCAAGTGGTCGGCATCGACCCTCATATTGGGCCAGTAATAACCTGCTCGTGTCGCCCTCAGTGCAAGTGTTCGGGCTCCCTGATGGCTACCGCCGCTTCCCTCGTGGAGTTCTTTCAAGATCCTTTCCGCTTGCTTGGGTGTTAAATAGCGCAACCACGGTTGTAAGTATCCCCTCTTGTATACCACCCCATTCTTGAGCGCAAAATTCAGCGCCCTTCTCTCTAAAGCTCTCGCCTCCTTTTGGTCGAGTGGTAATGCTCCACTGAGAAAATAATCCCACATCGGTGTCAACCAACATGGCGGTTCAGCCTCAATGACGGCGACCGTCATGCCGTCGGTTGATCTTGTCGGCAGTGTTTCCACCAGAACTCCCTTGGACAGATGGCTGCTTGCCGTGGAAGCCAGTTTACTGAGGGCATCTGCCCTTGTGTTCTCGGATCTGGGGACTCGGGTTACCTCAAATCCTTCGAACTGTGTGGCCAGACTCTTCACTTTCGCCAAGTACTTCTGCATTGATGGCTCCTTGGCTGCGTATGACCCGTTGAACTGGTTTGCTACCAAGGCTGAATCCCCGCATGCGTCCAACTTGGTCGCCCCCAACGCTTTTGCTATCTCCATGCCTCCAATCAATGCTTCATACTCGGCTTTGTTGTTCGTGACCGGGAACTGGAATCTCAACGCGTACGTCGTCTCCATGCCATCAGGGTTTGTCACTATCAACCCGGCTCCTGATCCTTTCACACCGGATGCACCGTCCACATGCAGCTTCCACCATCTTGTCCTGTCGACGCGTCGTGGCTTTTTGTCGGCTGGCTCGCTTGGCGCATCGATGGTGACTTCATCTCCCGCCTCGATCCTGGATGGCAACTCTGCCAGGAAATCGGCCATTATTTGCCTTTTGATGGCTTTTCTCGGGGCGAACTCGATGGCGTGCTCGCCTAGCTCTACTGCCCACTTGGCCAACCTTCCCGACATTTCCGGCCTTGTCAAGATTGCTTTGAGTGGCTCGTTTGTTAGAACCACGATGGGGTGTGCTTGGAAGTATGACCTGAGGCATCTCGCCGCGTGGACTAGTGCCATGGCCAGCTTCTCCTGAGCGCAATATCTCAACTCAGCCCCCTGCAGCGTTCGGCTGACATAATAGACCGGACGTTGGATCTTGCTCACTTCCCTGACCAGTGCTCCACTGACCACTTCCATCCCGGTGGCAAGGTACAAGTATAGCGTCTCACCTTGCTCGGGAGGGGACATGGCTGGTAGGTCCTTTAAATAATTCTTCAACTTGAGGAACGCTTCATCCTCGGCTTGGCCCTATTGGATTGCTCCTTTCGGTCCGATGCTACCCTTGAGGATCCTCAAGAACGGGAGTGACTTCTCTGCGGCTCGAGATAGTAACCTGTTCATGGCCGCCAGTTTCCCATTTAGGATTTGCACCTCCTTGACGTTCCGGGGTGGCTTCATTTCCAGAACGGCCTGGACTTTCTTTGGGTTGACCTCCAAACCGTTGTAAGACACCATGAGACCCAAGAACTTCCCGGCCCCACTCCAAATTGGCATTTGGCCGGGTTGAGCATCATGCCTGCCGCGTTTAGGGTTCTCAAAGTCTCATCCAGATCTTTCACCAATCCTTTGTATGATACGCTCTTAATGACCATGTCGTCGACGTAAATTTCCATGTTGCGGCCGATCTGTGCTTTGAAAATCCTGTCCACTACCCTTTGGTAAGTGGCACCAGCATTACGCAAGCCAAAAGGCATCATCCGGTATGCGAAGGCTCCTCGCTCCGTGATGAAGACAGTTTTGTCGACGTCGTCATCCTTCATCGGTATTTGGTGGTACCCCTTGTATGCATCCAGAAAATATTTGATCGGGAATGGCGCCAACGCGTCCACCTTCTGGTCGATGATGGGTGTCGGGTAGCAATCCTTGGGGCAAGCCATGTTAAGTGCCTTGTAATCGATGCACATTCGCCAGCTCCCATCTGACTTTTTGACCAGGACCGGGTTGGCTAACCATGTAGGATATGGCACTTCCCGTAGGATACCTGCGTTCACCAACTCGGTTACCTGTTTGTTTACCGCTTTATTCCTTTCTAGGCACAACGGTCGTCTCTTTTGCATGACCGGTGGGTGTGAAGGATCCACTCTGAGAGCGTGTTGACCGAGTTCGGGTGATACTCCCGTCATGTCTGTCGCCTTCCATGCAAAGACCTTCTGATGCTTGATCAGGACCTCCAGAACCTCCTGTCGACTTGCATCGGGCAGGTCTGATCCCACTTGGACTCCTCGGCATCCGCCTTGGTCAAGGAACATGGTCAAGCATGATGCTGACAAGGTTTTGGGATCTGGGCTCCCTGACCGAACCATGTGGACCGGGCGTCTGGGCGGCGATTCGTCATCTGAACGCTTCCGCTTCTTCAGCGCGATTCGGTGGCACTCTCTCGCCTTTTGCTGATTGCCTCGGACGGTCGTTATCTCTCCTTTGGTTGGGAACTTCAAAAGGAGATGGAGAGTTGAGACAATACCTTTGAACTGGGCTAGCGCTGGCCTTCCCATTATTAGGTTGTACGGGCTATGAGCCTTGATCACGATAAACTCCATGTCCACCTCTTTCCTGGTCGGCCTCTCTCCGACCCCGACTGGAAGTGTGATTGTTCCTTCTGGCCACACCGTCCTGTCAGCAAAATCCACCAATGGTGTACTTGTTGGGACCAACTTGGCCTTGGTGTTGTCATCTAATTTCTCGAAGCATTGCCAATACATTATTTCTGCCGAGCTGCCGCCGTCCACATATGGTCGATGAACCATCTTATCCATGATCTGAACCGTGATGATGACCGCATCGCATCCGGCCGGGCGATCCGGGATGGGATCGTCAGCGACGAATGTGATCAACTCGTCCCTGCCCAGCCTCCGATTCGTTGGAGTGTGTTCTGGGGCTATCCTGCATCTAGCCTTTCTTTGTGAATCTGAGCTTCCTCCGGCATTTCCATCGATGATAGTGAGTATATCATTGCTCGCGCACCCTGCTGGCTCTCGTTCCAGTGACGACTCTTCCTCATACTTGGCTCTTTTTTCATCTGGTCGCTCAGCACGAGCCACCTCCTTTCCTTTGCCACGTGCCCTGTTGGCTCCTTGATCCTGGGCGCCATTCCTGTTGGCATACGTCGCCTGGTTATGGGCCTTGGCAGTGGCAGCGAATTGCTTCAATTGCCCTTTGCGCAGGCATGACTCGATGACCTTCTTCAAGTGGATGCAATCCTCTGTGTCATGGCCATGGTCATCATGGTACTCACAAAACTTGTTTAAGTTTCGCTTGTTGGGGGGCATCTTCATGGCGCGCGGGGGTGGGATGACGTCGCGGTTTGCCAAGAAAACTTCTCTGGGCGTCTTTGTCAACGGGGTGAAGACTCTTTCTTGAGCAACTCGGGGGGCCCAACCTGTCCTTCACCGATGGCATCTTCTCTGCTTTGGCCGGTTGACCATCCTGGATGAGCTTCTGCTTTGGCCAATAAGGTCGGGCCTCCTTCTACATTGCCAACTTCTTCTTCTTGGCATTCTCGTCGGCTCGGTGAAACATCTCCACCACCATATGTAACTCATCCAACGTGTATACCGCTCGGAGGGTGAGTTCTGAATCCAAAGCCTCGTGATCCAGACCTTGCATGAAAATTTCAATCAACCACCGCGGCTCGCCACGGTGCACCACCCTGTTGCTTTCCTCGATGAAGCGCTCATAATACTCCATCAAGCTCTCGCCGGATGATGCTCTGTGGCGTATCTTCATCAGGTCCTACGTCGTGTTGGTGAACTTCCTTTTCTGCATGAACCTGGTGAGGAAAAGTTCCTCGAGCTGCGCGAAGCTGGATATGCTCCCATTGTCCAGGTAGGCGAACCATACCCTTGCTGCCTCCTTTGCACCACACGGGCTCGGGCGTGGCGTACGTTGACATGTTAGTTGTGAACGTATGCAGATGATCCGCTGGATCCGACAAACCATCATATGTGCCCAGATTTGGTGAGATCCGAAGGCGGGGGTGGCGACAAACTCCGTGACCGCCTCTGAAAATAGACTTCCTCTTTTTTGGCAATCTGGGGCCTCATAAAACACCGACAGCCTCTGCTTCGCCGGTACTCTTGGCTTGACACTGGGCTTGTGAACATACTCATGGCCCATTCCCAAGGCTGGGGCCTAGGGTTGGCCTCTTTCTCGTTTGGATCTTCCCATTCCTCGTCTGAATCATCCGGGATCTCGTTCCCATCATCATCCAGCTCTGTGAGGATAGGAGCTTTGCGTTTACCTCGGGTAGGCTCGGCAAAAAGCTTAGTCGGTGTGAATGTTTTTGCCAAATCTTCGAGGCGCCGCGTTTTCGGCGGCGTGCCCCGCAGCTCCTGCAGCTGCTTGTTGATGGTGGCTTGTGACTCCAGGATCTGGCTGAAACGAGATTCCAGCCCCCTCGTCGCCCAGATCTGTGACCACGACCTCTAGATGAGGGGTGCCGTGGTCGTGTCCTTCTCTGCTCATTTGCAGTGCGTGGGCTGTGAAGATAATCGGTTATATCCCCACAGACGGCGCCAATGTTACAGTCGTGATGTGCATCCCGATGATCCGTCCTGATGGTGAGATGGGATGGACCTGCTAAGAATCAAGAACTCTCAGTCAGGGCGGGGCGGCTAATCGCTGATCCCGCTCCGATGCCAAAGTCAGTAGACTGTTCGGAGAGTGGGAATGTGTTTGGTTGTGTTTAGTCAACTTACCTCTCTCTAGTGTGATAAAGAGATATATAGTGCTGGAAAGCTGACCTGGTCTCATCAGACCACGCTGTTAGGTGGTCTGGGAAGATTCTCCTGCCAGGTTTGGTAAAACTGCCATCTGCTGTCGGGTCTGGCCCGATCGTCATGCAGGATGAGGGGTCGGGATGAGCCATGCGGGATGGTGAGATGCCCGACCCTAACACATGGCCAAATGTGAGGTTTGGTGTGTGAAAATTGGCTAAGGTAGCATGTTTAGATGTTCGTGTTCATGTTTGGGACTATAATGTGGACCTTATCCCACTCGATACATCTTAATATCGAGTGGGAATGTGTTTGGTTGTGTTTAGTCAACTTACCTCTCTCTAGTGTGATAAAGAGATATATAGTGCTGGAAAGCTGACCTGGTCTCATCAGACCACGCTGTTAGGTGGTCTGGGAAGATTCTCCTGCCAGGTTTGGTAAAACTGCCATCTGCTGTCGGGTCTGGTCCGATCGTCATGCAGGATGAGGGGTCGGGATGAGCCATGCGGGATGGTGAGATGCCCGACCCTAACACATGGCCAAATGTGAGGTTTGGTGTGTGAAAATTGGCTAAGGTAGCATGTTTAGATGTTCGTGTTCATGTTTGGGACTATAATGTGGATCTTATGTTCTTAAAAATTCCATGTTCTGGTATGTTTGAGGCATGAATCGTCAGATGTGAGGTTTGGTGTGTGAATATTGACTAGGGTAGCATGTTTAGATGTTTGTGTTCATGTTTGAGACTATAATGTGGACCTTATGTGCCAAAATACTCATTTTCTTGTAGAAACAAATGCGGAGATCATAACGCTGGTCGCCCTGCGAAATTAGCTTAATTGCCTTATAATCCCCTAATATTTGTATTTGCCATTTAGTCCCTGTTTATAATATAAATGAAAATTACAATTTTTATTTTATAACCTTCAACCTTTTAAAAATTTTAATTAAAAATTCAGAGTGCATGAACAGTGTAGCATAGTGAATAGTGACGGACCGGTGAATAGAGTGAATAGTAACGGACCAGTGAATAGTGTGCGTGAATAGTAACTATTTTAAGTAAATTGCAATTAAGGACCTTCTTGTTTTATTTTACCACAACATTACTATATAGTCCTTGGTTTATAATATAAACGGTCTCTCCAGACACTTTCTCATATTTTTATCAGTTTCCATGTTTTAAAAAAATTAATGTCTAGTGTTGAATGGCTAGTGCGCACTATAGTTATAAAAATTTAAGAATATTACACTACCAGTACATTAACTAAAAAAAGACTTGGCCAAGTTTTATTTCACGACTGTTTATTTTATTAATATAAACACACATGAAATGGATGAAATTATGATTTATAATAATTAGAATATAATATTTTGACTTAAACAACAACCTTATTTTTTTTGTTAAGATGGTCGACTTGTGATTTAGTTTTGGATCACTTGTTAAGCGCTTCATGACTTTTGATGATGGATAGTTTATATAAAGCGGGTAGTATTACCATTTTCATTTTTTTGGTAATAGTACAATCAATTTGATATATATTTAGTTAAACTAATCTTTTGATAGGATTCTTAGATGACAAAAAACTATCAATGTCGCGCATGTGTTTCTCTCTCTAGACACTAAATGCTCCTCCTTCTCACTATAAACAATATTGATAATAATCGTTTTCAGACTGTTTCTTTATGATTCCCCCGATAACGGTCATATAACGGCTCCATCTATGACGGATCCGCCGCAGGACCGCAGCGGGACCCATATCGCAGCTTCACACAAGCCCTTAAAACCAAACCTCCTCCCCTCTACAAATCCCTTCTATCCAACCCATCTATTCAACCTATCCCAAAATACAAAGGTAAAATAGCATGCATCATCTCGCCGGAAGAAGTAGCGTCTCTCTCTGCTCACTAACAATGCCCTTATTGGGAAATTCACCAAGCTCAAACCATCGATGGAATTCTTTCATCAAGCTTTTAAGTCAATGGGCTTTATAGGAAATTATCAATTGGGGTCAATTGGTTACGAACACATCCTAATTAGGTTCGATGATCAAGATGATTTTCAACGAATGAAATCACAATAATGTAATCACATCACAAATGTTATAAAGTGGTAAAACTCTCCTGAATCTAGAAAGGAAGGAGATGAAAGTGAGAATTATATAACTCAATGTTTCGGTTTAGAATTGATGTGTTTTTCTCCCAAAATATATGAGCTAACAAAATGTCTCCTAAAATCTTCTTTTTAGGACTCTGCATATAGCTCGAAGAATTTGACTCTCCATTTTCACATCTCATTTTTACTTAATTGATGATGAACTTGATTGAGCATTTCATGTATTCATAACACTTTCACATATAAAAGGTCCATTTTCGTTATATTGTCCAGGGTAATTGTACCTTACATTGGAGTTGCTCTATACAAATTGATTAGATAAAAAATTTATTAGCTTTCTTAGTTTCGTGACCAGCGAAAATATCTCCGGGATCGGCCATCTCGGCTTCACGTGTCGGAGATTTTGCACATCGGAGCGATCAAAATTGTTCCGTTAAACAGCGACGGGACCTTGAAGTTGATCAGAAGACTAACTGCGCCGCCCATTGATTCTTCGTAGATGAACTTGGAGGTTACTGAATTGGGGGTTTTCTGTTAGGGTTTGTTCCACGAAGGCGATGTAATCGTCGATAACCAGGTCAAAATTGGGGATGAAGGATTTGAGGCCCTGGGATCTAGACCGAAGCAGGCGAAGTGGCTCTGGGCGAGGAAGATTGGGGTGGCTTGGAAGGTCCAGCTAATTGGATATCTTCTTGCAATTCAATTTATTTTAGCACCCACCATCACATCGACGAAGGAGATAAATGGGATTCCAGTTATGAGTTTGCGGAGAAGAAGAGTGGTGCTAAAATTACTATTTTACCCCTTCAAAATGATGAATAACGGAACCGTTAAAACAGATATTGATCCGAGGCCACAAATTTTGCAAATTATATTTTAAGGATCATAAACTATACACTTTATTTCTAAGGGTCACAAACTATATATTTCAAATTTTTAGGGGCCATGTTTTGCACTTTAATCTTGACTAATAACCTATAAACACTCCAAACTATACGGTAACGGAAGACAGATAAAATTATTTTTGGTTCTTACATAAAATAATAGTTTAATATGTAAATGTTTCCTATCATAGGATGTACCCTGTGATAAGATGTACCCTAGAATACTGATTCCCTACTGCATAAGATCCCTACTACAGCGGCCTGGTCAACCAAAGGGAACTCAGGGCACGAAGGCGTGAGAAGTAGTCACTCATTGTCAACAGCGCGCGAGCTGATTGCCTTGTGGTTAATATGCGGTGCATTTGCTGCAGTGTTAGCTGTCGCACATTGTCAGCCTGTCAAGTTCCAAACACAATTATATTCATGATTACCATAAAATAACTGTTTCACAGTCTAAGTAAGCATTTATTTAAATGTTTCTGATGCAATCATCAACATTCTGAAAAAGAAAAAATAAAGTATTTACCTGCTGAACAAATCCTTCAAGGCCAGCTAGTTTTCCCATGGCCATGGCCATCTGACCCATATCATTTACCACGTTTTCAGATGACCCTTCTGGTGCAGTAGAAGACCCATTAGCCAGCGTCTCTTCAAGAGACTGCTGAAGAGACTGCTGCAGAGCATCCATGCCTTGTGAAAGAGCATCTTCCACTTGATTACACGAGTCTTGCAATTTTTTGAGATCGCCCATCTGTTGCTCAGTCAGCGGGTCTAAATGGACCACGAGTACCTGCATTCAATTAAAGCCTCATTACAAACGAATACAGGAAAGACACAGATGAGTCAAAACATGTCAATGGCTATAAAACCCATCGATCTTTGCATTCAGAGAAAGAGCTTGGTAACCCTTTCAAATCATTGACATTGCTATATGCAGCTTCTCATTCCATATAATTCAGAAAATAATGTGCTGAGGCCAACTATTGAGAGTGCTCTATCATCCAGTGTGTGTGTGTGTGTGTGTGTGTGTGTGTGTGTGTGAGAGAGAGAGAGAGAGAGAGAGAGAGAGAGAGAGAGAGAGAGAGAGAGAGAGAGAGAGAGTAATGACACAAATACATAAAATATGATTGTGGTAGTACCTTAAAAATTTGTAATGACCCATTCAATCCATACAATTATCCTAATATAGATCACATTTTATAAATATTGCCAGTACACAAAAGCTTATGAATATCAGAACATGCAAAGAGGGATAAATACGTCAAATTACCCACCTTCAGAAGTTCAGAAGGGCGACTTCCACCTATCCACATGAAACACCTCTCTGCAGGTGTTTTCCACATTCCTGATAAGATGTGGAACACATCAGTCATTACCGCTGTACCCTTCAATCTGAAAATGTCGTTATAATGAGCTATGACGCTTTCCACAACAACACGCAGATCAGCATCACTGGCATCCGCATTAAAAGCTTTTCTCAACTCAACTATACGCGTCGTCTGTTCTTCCAACCAGAGTGTGTATTGGACATCAAATGCCATGGCTCCTGCAGTTAGCCATATTCATGAGCTTATGTAACTGAATTCTTATAAGCACTACCTTTGACAAGATTTATTAAACTAAAAAGTATAGCACAAGATTGAGTAAAGCAAAGGACACGCTGAAAAATTCCAAATACTTCAAACACTGTAGACAGAATACTAAATTTAAATTCTCACAGACCAAGTACCAAACAAAAGCTCGCCAAAGTTCTACAAGTAAACTTACCCATTATTACTCAAGTAGGATCAGATAGTCACTTAGATAAAAAGACATGTCAACATAAATTACCATATTAAAACACACAGGAGAAGAATTTAGCCGAATATGTGGTCTTAAATGTCTAGGCATCAATTTATGAAAAATTGCAAGAAAAGGTTGTACAAAAGGAAGGCAGCATACCGTTGCTCCCTGTTCCATGAGATTGACCGCCCATGCTTGACATGAATACTCTCTATAGTAAGAAGCATATTTAATGCCAACAGATCATAAAAGGTAAATAAGTAAAATGAAAAAATGGCTGTTCAAAAGGAAAGAAATTCAAACCTCATTAGAACGAATCTGCTGACGTGCTCTCTGAAGTTCCAGTTCCAATTGAGTTAGCTTTAACTGGCTATTTTCCAGGTGCTGTACATATGCCTGCGGAAAAAAGGATACATAATCAACATCTGAGAGTCACTTCAAGAAATCACAACCACACCCTACTTAAGAAATTGTTTGTCTATGATCAATAAAAAAGAAATAATCCACTAGTACAAATGACCTACTTTCTTTTTCAACCTACTCTTCCTTGAAGCTTCACAGTTTTGAGCACGCTTACGCAGAGTCTGTAAAGCCACAGAAATTTGAGTTAGCAACTATTTCTCATTATGGTAACATAAAAGGCAATCCAAGAGATAACCTTCTGATCCATGTTCTTTTCCTTTGACTTATCAAAGGAGTCATAAGGAAGAAGAGCACTGGACTGACCCATGTCACCCTGCATTCAGCAGAAACAATAGATTATGACTGAAATGCACACTTAAAAATCACTCACCTGATTTTTAAACTGCAATAAATAAGTAAAACCATACCACGGTTTCCCACTCAGTTTACCACTTTTGTAATTAATAGTATCAATGTTTCAAATTCAGATGCATGATGTTAGGTGCATTCAAATGCATACTTCAGTGACATTGGCACGCGATAGAAAGGTCAAAGGGCATGAACAATACCATACCCAAGAACAAGCAATTCAATGCACGTTACCTGTCCCTCTGCATCTTTGGATGTATCAGTAAGGGAGCTAGAATTTGCCATGTTAGACTTTCCCCAGTTTTCATGATGAGCACCAGATGCAGCAACTAAATTTGGTTGCAACCCTTTTGGAACTTTCATTGCTTGAGGTATTACAACAGGCACAGGCACAGGCACACTTGGACTGGTCGACTGAATCATCAATAAAGCCGTTAATGAAGAAAGAGATAATTAGGGTTGTGATACAGACACAAACTTCTTGCAGCGAATATCAAGAAATATGATAATCATAATAATGAAAGTTGAATACAGTTAAAAGTTAAAACATACACGGGTGAATATTACCTTCCCAGGTTGAAGATCAGAGCCAGGTCCTCCTAAATGTGTAACACCTAGACTGAAGGGGCCTAAACCACCACAAATGAACTCATATAAGTATCTTTACATTAAAAAAAAAAAAAAACAGGAAAATGATAAAACACATATACGGACTCAAAAAACAAGAATAAATAAGATAGTAACAGGGTTGGATTTATTCAGAACTAAAAGGAAACTAAGAGATCAGTAAAAAAATTGACTGAAGCAAATTGATGAACTGTGTCTATCTAATGATATACTTCCTATACAAGCATGTCATTTTTCAGTTCCGAAACTAATGGAAATATGTTAGACTAAATATTATTTTACAAAATTGCCAAAGGTTCAACATTATAGAAACAAGACTAAGTGACTTTTATTGAAATGCAACAAGAAATTCCTAGCATAGATTTGCAAAAGTTCTCTTCAGATATTAAACTCTAAAGATCATTATAAGCCATTATTAAAGATCAACAATTTGCTTCCCAAAAAAATGAGTTTTCCATGGATCCACTTGCCTCATTCATCAGCATAGAGAAATATACATTTAAAAAGGTCACAATTACCTTACAAATCAATGATGATGTACAAGGATAACCAATTAAAATGAAAAGGACACACACAAATATTCCATTTGCTGAAAGAATACACATTCAGTGATAAGGTCAGAAAGAATGGAGACTTACTAGGGTTGATAAGTGCCCCATCACCAGTATGAAAACCAATAAATTGTTCTGGGACACAGTTATCTGAAAGACAAACAGAACGATTTGCATTTCCATCTCCAGCCCTGAAATTAAGGGGGAAAAAAGACAAATTCATCAGCCAAATACTCAGTCTAACATTTACCAGCAGAAGCCCCTAAATGGAGTATGATACAACTACATGTAAAATGGACTGGAGGTATGTGCAGGCACTAAGCGATGCACTCAAAAACAGAAAAAGACACACTTTATAAGATTTTCTTTCACTCTTACATGATCGACCCAATTTTACTCTGCTCTATGTTGTTAGCAAGAAACTGCTCCAGTGATATGCTTCCACTGACAATTGATCTTAATTTAAAGTGGCAAACACACACACACACACGCACACAGCTTATCCACCTAATCTTTTCAATTTGGTCAGCATACAATCACAACTGTATATATATATATATCACGCCGAGTCAACCTAAAATTGGGAGGACTCAACAACAACTCTCGAAAAGTGGGACGGTCAAAATAGCATAACGACAGAACTTAATGGCAAAGCAAAATTATCTTGATTCTACCAAAGTAAGTGACGCTAAAGATTACCAAAATCCAGATACATGTAATCTGGAATCAAGTATAGAATTCATATACAGACAAATTGCATTAACTTTGCAATAACAATTACATTTGACAAATAAAGCTTGGCATCCCCCTAGCAGTAAATGTTTTCCTATCCGATTTTCACAATCAAGCATACCACCCTTTTGAGCTTTACTTGAGCAAACCAAATTCAATTGACTTTTCTTAACCAAAAGAGAAGAGGAAATACCCTTGATCAGATTCATCCACCAACAAATATACTGAAGGGAATAAAAAGCAACACCACAGGGTTCAAATACAGATCAAACTTGTAAACAGACATTAAACCACCTTCCATGTACCTGCAAAGGAGGGTGAGTATTTCGACATAATTTGTTCGCCGTTGATGCTGATTCCGACCAGAAATTGGATATCCTGATCGGATTCGCTCCCCAACAATCACGAACAAGTCATCATTTTCAGGATCGTTTGTGAGAATAAAGGAGGTAAATTTCAAGGGGTTCTATTACGCCATTCACGTCGGAAGCATCAGGCATGATTTCTTTGGCCCGTCGGCTTCAAGTGCAGGAGAACTCGTCATCATCGATAAGCGCCTGCGATTAGCTCTATGGAAATTTGAAAGGATAAGCAAAACCATATGCTTAGTATAGTGCCAATTTCCTCAGATGAAAATATCCCAATGAACTTGTCATTATTTGTCCTGGATTAATTGATGCATACCATTACCAATACTCCTGCTGCACAGTCTTCATTGCACTCCATTACTTTTGGGCATGCAATACGCAGTCCTGTATTTTGCTTATTTTGCTGTCCAAAATAAAAATACGTTTTTGATATATATGATATGGTTAATAATTATATATATTAGACATATGCATCATATATACTACTTCTATTGCATACACTTGCAAATCAGTTATATATTAGAATCATTGTATATATGATTATTTAACAAAAATACAGATTGCAAATAAGCAAAATACGGACTGCGTATAGAAGGCCCGTTTCTTCTTCAGTCCCTTCAATTTTTATTTATTTCTATCCTTATTTTTGGGTCAAAAAGCTTGAATTCATTTCAATGCATCAGAATTTAGATTGCTGTCAAAAAAGAAAACAGAATTTAGATGTATAAACAATAACGTCGGGTATTAGGGATTCTATAAAAGTTGAGGCCAGTGCTTGATTTATATGAATATGTTGTTTTTCATTCGCAAAAACTGCTTAATCTAACGTTAATACTTGATCTAAAATTTGAGGTATAAAATTAAATAAATAAAATTATTATTTATTAAGAAGATCATTAATTAATACCTTATCTTCATGTGTCATTTTTAGTCTCAATTAGCCAAAGAAAATCCAGATCAAACTAATGGAATGGAAAACATAGAAATTAAAAGGCATAAAGATGTAGGGCAATTATAATGAGTTAGCACTCGATTTAAACAGTCATAACTCATAATCTGGAAAAACTCAATTTAGCAAATAGAGGTCTGAACTTTGAATTTCATATGAACAAGCTTAAGCAAGCAGTGAAATCCTGAAAATTTGAAATACAAACCAATGTAAATACAGAAAAACCGAAATGACAAAAGGGAATCAGGTGGAGGATGAACCACAATCCAGCATCCACTTTAATGCTTCAAAATGAACACAGGGATATCTGGAAAAAAAACAATGAAAAGCAATCCCGTTAGTACATGAATGATAATGATCTGAATGATAGAGGGGAATGAGAAATTTGAGGAAAAAATGTAGTTTTACAAACCTTTAACAGAAGCACATCAATCTTAAATTGGAGGATAAACTGATAGCTTAAAGATGTTCTTGCTGCCTTTCTTCTCTTGTTTAAGTTTCAGCACCTCAAGAGCCCTCGCAGAGGCGACCACCATGGGATTAGTGCAGTGAAGGATCACCACTTGGAGGGTTGGAATATCAGCCAACCCATGTGGGAATTTTTGAAGTTTATCACAGCCACTCAGTTCAAGATTCTTGAGCTTTGGGAAATGGTCTTTTGAAGCCTCCCAAACCACCAGATCAGTCTGCCCCACGAACAAATGTGTGAGACTACCAAAGCCTCCCTTCTTGGTCTCCCACAAATATCCCTTAAACGAATGATTCTTCAATTTGAGAATTTCAAGGCTCTCTAATCTCCCTAAAGTTGCCATCTCTTTCCATTCCAACTGAGTATTCATCAAGGTGAGCTTTGTTAACCGTCCAGGAAAGTTTGTGGGAAGACTGTAGATTTTCAAGTGCACATCATCATTTAGTAGTTTCAAATTCTCAAGTTCTTCCAACTTGCAGAGATGTTGAAGAAAGCTAGTTTTGCCCTCCAAAAGATGGGTTAATGCCCCATAAATTCCCAATTTTTTAATTTTGTGAGCTCTCTGAAAAAGTTCATGTGTGCAGCTCTGGGGTGAAATCATGGATAGTGTTTGGATATTACTGGTTTGAAAACTGGTACTATTCTGGCTTGTGGTGGTGCTAGAGGTTGGCAAAGTGGCTGATGCATTGGTGTGCAAATGCCGGAATTTTGGCATCTTCCACAAATTAGCTTTAATGTCAAGGGTACGAGAATTGGTGTTAACTATAAGAGTTTGCAAATTGCACAAGGATGACATTGCCGGTGGGAGTTGTGTAAATGTGCTGGAGGATATGGCTACATATTTAAGAAGCACAAGATTGCAAAGGTTGGATGGAAAAGAAGCAAAATCGAGAGATTGAGCCTCTAACACCCTCAGAAGGTTGAAAGCCTTTGGAATGCAAGGAACATATTTGGGTTCCACAAGTATATCCTCTTGCACAAAAGTTAAGAAAGAACGAACATGCTTACCCTTAAGTTTACCTTTAATGTATTCTAAGATATATGGACTGTTGTTGCAAACGCGACGGTAGTTATCCCAAGTTGAGGTGCTAACTGGAGACTGATCCACCTTATCCTTCTTGATTTCTTGGAAAATGTTATCTTTTTCAGCCTCTTTCTTACAAAATTCACGTAGGGTATCGTGCATGCGACATGTTTTCATCCTCTCATTTTTTCTCATCTTTACAACCATCACTAAGTTTCTTTGAACAAGTTCATTCAAATACATCTCCGCTGATTCCTCCAAGTTAATGTCTCCTTCTTGTGGTATGAAACCTTCTGAAATCCACAGGCGTATTAACTTCCATACTAAAATCTCTGTGTCTTCTCGAAAAACTCCAAGATAAAGGAAACAAGGTTTCAGATAGTTTGGCAAGTGCTTGTACATGAGTTCTATCACACTAGTGGTTTGTTTTAAATCTCTAGCAATGTAATCTTTCACACTGTAAGCCACCTTACTCCAATAATCCACACTCTTTGGACTGTTCACGAGGATACCGGCTATAACCACTATAGCGAGTGGCAGACCATCACATTTTGCAGCAATCTCTATCTCATACCTTACTAAGTCCTTATGAATATCCTCTGGTTCTTCCTTGTGAAAAACTTTCCACCTGAGCAACTTTCTGCTATCCTCACTTGATAAAAAGTCCAACCTATAAAGTGACTTGAGATCTGGATTCGCATGCTCCGCCACTTCTGCATTCCGAGTTGTAATTAAAACCCTACACCGCTTCTCGTTTTTTGGAAAAGCACCCTTCAGTCTATCCCAGTCTTTTTTCTCCCAAACATCATCCAGCACTACCAAATACTGTTTTCCTTTCAACTCATTGTACAAATGTTCTTCTAACTGTTTCTCATTCATGCTATTCACTGCTTCATTTCCCTTGGCAGTAGAGTTCAGAATTGAGAGCAACACTTCCCTTTTCTCATATTCTTGTGAAACATACACGAATGCTCTGATCATATACTCGTAATCAACGTCGGGATCCTTGTACACCTTTTTAGCTAGTGTTGTTTTTCCAAGCCCTAACATCCCCACGATAGATACAATCTCCAAACTTTCAGATCCTTTGACCAGAAGCTTTTCTACACTTTCTGCAGCTTCTTCAAACCCAATCACATTATCTTCCTCAACTTGGGGTTCCTTCAAGAACAATAACAGAAACAATTATAAGGGTTCATATAATTTGGTCACTTTAGGCTATAAGACTAATTCACTACCACAATCTTGATATGCAATGCATGTTGGAACTAAAGGAAAATGTACTGCTAGAATGTTATAACTACACCTTTGGTTACTACTGCCATAATAATATTCTTACTTTTATTTTTTAGATGGTAAAAGTTAATTGGTTCTGATTATTATGAGTTTTCTTATTTTGATTGACAAGCTTTGCATTTTTTTTAATTTAAACTGGTACAATTGAATTCAACCATGTTTATGTTTAATTAAAAATGTACTTTATTAGATTAAAGTTCTAATTATTTTACTTCAAACATACATCTTACTCTTAGTTTACATTGGATTGGACAATATTTTTAAATTGATACACAATATTAAAGTTAAAATGAATTGTATTGGTTCCATAAATGCAGAAAGAATATATGTTATCACCTTGCTATATATAAAATCTTCAATCTAGTTCAAATATAACGTTTTTTTCTTTGACATAAATATAACGCATTTGGTATCAACTGCATCTTAATAACTACTAAAATAGGCCATTTTTGACACGTGGCACTTCCACAATTATTCCCAAAACTTACAAAAATAATCTTTAAATAAAATTAGTTTTCCAGAATATTCTCTGAAATATGCTCTCCTTCTCCGATACGCCTACGTCTACTCCCCTTCTCCGCAATGATTTGATTTCAATTTTCTTGAAAATCTTGCTAATTAATCAAACCTCATATCGATTCGACTTCTCCAATCTTCTACTGTTTTTCTGATATCAAAATATTTTGCAAATACATTCTGACCTTTTCTTTTCTTTGGATCCTCAGTCTCCTCCTTCTCCGGTAGCCGCCGTCGGCCGAGGAGGTAGAGGAAGAGGAGTTTCGCGGGATTTCTGGGGAAGGGGAGGGGGTGGAGTTAAAGGAAGAGGAAGAGGGTAGGAGAAATGGGAGGTAACTACTTCTACTTACACCATTCTATTTCTATGAATGAATTATGATATTAGTTGAACTTCAAAAGTTATGAAAATTTCTGGTACATCTTGGAATGTGTCTGTGTGGCATTAGACTTTCGTAGTAATGGTAGAGAGTTCTGGTATGTTAATTCATGACACTGGATGTGTTAATTAGCATTAGATGTTTTTTTATAGATTTCAATAACTAATATAAAGCCCTGAATAAATTTACACAACCGTTGCTTCTGATTGATCGTTGGTTTTGCAGCTTTGTGGGTTGAGAATCCTATTGATTTGGCGATAGATGTCAATGTTTGTTTTTTTATTTATTTTCAGTTCTCAAGTTTCTCTTGAATTTGTTCAGGAAGTTTTTTTCTTATAAGAATAGATTTGATCTGAAAGTTTTTCCTTGGAGCCTTTCAATTTCACAAGGACTCTCCTTAGGTTTTGAAGTGAAACTATAAAATAATTTTATGTATTCACTATAAGCTTATCAAAATATACTCTTTGATGAGTTATGAAGTATCGGACATGTATGTTTGATGGTTTGCACTTTGCAGGCTGATATGATTTTTTAACACTAGCTGTTTTCACATCTCTCTCTCTCTCTCAGGCAAATCTTAATTTATCCAATTCGATCATTGTTTTCTTCATTACAGCCTTCATTATGTATTGTTGACTTCAGAATAGTTGTTCTTCCATCTTTTCAGGAGAGAAATAAACCAACACTTCCAGAGCTTCAATTGGGGAAATTTTGAAGAGTTTCAAGCGAAAAAAAAAACCCAGCATTGTTGAAGTAGCCTCTCATACTTTTTACATGTCATTACAGGTCTGTTTTTTCTCTCTTTTAGACCAAGGAGTGTACTGTCCTCTACAACAATGTTCAGATTTTGGAACCCAAAAGTGGAAGTCTTTCAATTCCAACTGTCTTCTCACTGGCTAAATAGATTCTAATATATTCTTTTCATGTTTCAGAATTATTTATTTCCAGTATGTTTATTCCACACCATCCTACTGCTCTCACGCTTTCCTATATGATCTTTTCGATGTGCTTTGATTTATTGAAAAATAAGTAATTTATTAACATGTCTACTGTGTACTTTCACATTTGACAATTAGGGTTCTTATTCTGTTACTGTTTCTAGATATCATGATTGTTCCAGAAAATGCAGTGCAGTATACAATGACAGCAGTTTCACGAGATATGGTGCAACAAAATAATACATTTTTCTACTACTTAGTATATGCTCTTTGACCTCATGGTGCGCTCAAATTGTTTTTATTTTTAGATATAAAAAGAAGGCTGCAATAATAGGTAGGGAGCCTTGCTTTAAAGAGGAGTTTATTGAGAAATTTTGGGATATCAAAAGTCTGGTAAGATTAGCACTTTAAGTCTTTATGTTACTGCATGTATTTCTTTTGTGTCTGTTTGTTGCATTTGAGATGGCTAAAACATTGAGAATTTTCTTATGAGGTGGATACAGTAATATGCAGATTACATTGGATGCAGGTGATGCAAGGTAGTATTGTTGAACTGGTCAAAGGTGGGGCATTGTAAATTGTTTGATACCTTACCCTTTTGTTAATTTGATGCAGATGTTTCTTGAACTAGGGTATTTTATTGTATTTGTATGTTGCATGGGTATTTTGGTGCTTATATGATATGCTTTAAGAATTTCTTTACAAATGAATCTTAATTACTTTTGTTAAAGAGGTTCTATGTGTTAGATTGTTGCATGCTCGACTGATAATGAGATTGATATATTGGATTGGATTGGATTGGTTAGATTATTGCCCTTTTGTTAAATGCTTCCTGAAGTTGTTCCCATCTTTGAAGGGCTGGGAATGGAGGAGAAATTTTTTAATCTGTCAACTGTGTGATGAGTTTATTTGGTCTACATCCATGTATGTTGACTTGGTTTCTATAATTGCTGTCCTACATTAATAACAATAAATAAATGGATGGTAAAAAAATTAAAATAAAGTGAATGGTGCGCATCGGAATCTTATTGTTCAAAAGCTTTTTCTGATTTTAGTTTAATTTCGTTGAATCCTGAGGATTTTTAGATGCTGTTATAATCACTATATAATTATTTTTTCTGAAAATTGGATGCTTCATTGTACTGCACACTAGCTGCTCTTGGTTTTTATGTTACTTCCATTTCATACATTTAGTCTTAGTTTTTTGGTGTTTTTTTTTCAGAATTGAGTTATAGACAAGTTTGTATGTATTGCTTTAATTTGGAGCGTTTTGTTTTCAAAATTTCTTTGATGAAATGGTTGGTTTCAGTCAACATTGCTGAAAATAAACTAAAAAAACCAGCCTTGAATTTGGCTTAAAACTGTGCTAAACAATATGCTATTTGGTTTGATTTGGTGCAGATACCATGTTGCTAATTGGGAGTTGACAAATGTGAAATTCCATGGATACTTCAAGCTTCAGTATATTGATAGAAAGTTAGGGCATGTGGTGAGAAATTCAGGTGTTGAATGCATTTGTTACTTGCTGGGTTTGGCTGCACGAATATTTTGTAAAGGATGGTTTATACCAGAAAATGTAATCTTCTTTATTATCTACTAGAACTAAGGTAGTCCATTCATCAGAACTATGATGTAACAATCGTACGTAGCGTTTTAATTTTGTAAACCATCTTACGAAATCGTTAACAACCGTTTTATTCAAACAGTTTTATGTAATTTCATCTCGTTTTTCATTTTGAATCAAATTGATGTATGAATTATATGAAACAAAATGCTAACAAATCAATAATATACTAATAAAATAAAACAAAAGATCAACAAGTCTTATCAACAAGTGCAGTAGTACTAACTATCATCTTCAGCTTACGTAGTTAAATAATTTTTTACACATAAGATATGATAATCATAAATTAAAACTAAATTTGGTTTTCATCATTTCCAACTTTTTTTAAAGGAATTTTCCAACTTTTATGGAGTCAATATGCTATGGATTGTTAAATTTTGTATTTGTTCCGTTAATATTTTCATAAAATTCAAGTAGCTCATAGAAATTTATGATAATATTTGTGTATAATAATAAATTGAAACACAAATTTTTATATATTATACTATATAAAATTGAACCTACCGTGCAAAAGCACGGGTGTTATCTAGTTAACATATAATTAAGAATGTAGAACATATAAATGCTATTCATAAAGTCACTCTTGATAAAAAAAAGTAGTTCGATCATCAAATAATTAATGTATACAGTTTGATAGTATCGACAATAATTAAGCATGCCCAACATTTACTCTATAATAGAGTTTTTAGTCAATTTTACCCTATTTGCCTATATTATGGCTTCCAACAGCTACTCTATGTCATACTCTAAAATAGAGATATGGTAAAATTGGAAGATTGAAAAGGCATATGGGCATACTTCTTTCATACTCAAGTCCAACAGTTTCTCCATTCACATTCTCCATAATAGAGAAGCAAACCTCATATTCCCCATATTTTTTCACTTCAAACCCAACAGTTTCTCCATTTCTCATTCCCTAAAATTTATTAACATTTAATGCTACATATTTATCCAATTTTCTTCTATTTTTAAAACCATATATTCAATAAGTTCAAATAATAATAAACAAGCAAATAATGAACTTATAATAAAAGTTACAATAACATTTCATATTTGACATTATTTACTCCATAATATAAAATTATTAAAATATATTTTTATAAAAATAACACATTACGAATTACAATATTATTATTTTTGTAACGTGTTATGAATAATTAAACTTACCTCTTTTCAATTATTTATTACAAGTTATTTTTTCAATCATTAGAAAAAAAATGTTTAATAAAAATAATTTTAGTTTCAACGTTATAATTTATAAAAAACGTCAAAATAAATTTATTTATGATCTTAAAATTTAATAGATTTACATTGGAAAGTAGATTATATTTGATTATTAAATATCAATAGATATATACATGTAAAAATAGTCATATGAGATCTTATTACAATCGTCTTTATGCATATTTTTTTTAGAATATGTATTTTTGATGAAATTTTATTGTAATTATTTTGGGATATTATCATTTAAAATTATTGAAGATAAACAATTAATGAATGAAATAACAAAAAAAAAATGCAAGTAGCATTAAATTTTGCTTCTCCAAAACTTCTTCTCATTCTCCAAATTTGGAGAATCAAATATTCTCTCTCTTCAATTTCCCCATTATGGAGAATGAGATGGAGAGTCTGTTGGACTTCAAAAAAGGCCATAATTCTCCATATTTGAGCAAATTTGCTATTATAACAAAACTGCTGGACTTGTTCTAAAATTTAATGTTATCATTGATTCCTATCTTTTCTTTCCTTTTTTATTCTATACTTTCTTAATCATTCATATCTTTACACACATAAATATATTAAAATCATAAATTTGCAAATAAAATTAATACGTTGTTTGCCGGATCTTAGAAATAGAGAATTTAGTTTAATTCAATTCAGCGCAATTTAGTTTAATTCAGTTCAGTAAAATATAATTTGATCGAATTCAAGTAAATTTGATCATAAATAATTTGATTATTTCTGATTCTAATTTTCAAAACATGAATTTCACTTCAATTCAGTTCAATTCAGATTGGTAAGAAATAAGCTTAGACAAACATACCCTAATTGTGTGCTCTTGGAAGTTTCAAATAGAATTAAATATAGCTATTATTATTTATGACAATAAATTCATGAAATGGTAAAATAGAGCAACTGTTGGATGAGTACAAAATAGTGATGGAGTTTTTGGAATTTGGCACTCTATTACAGAGATTGTTTTAGAGTAGCTGTTGAGCTTACTATATATTTACCATGTTCTCTACAACTTATATAAGTATATTTCAGTCAAATTTAATATTTTCCGAATTCAGTTCAATATTTTCAGTTCATTTATTAATTTAATAGATTTTTTTTAATTTAGATATATTTTTAGTATTTTCATATTATTGATTTTCATTATAGTTTAGTTAAAATGTATCAAACACGCCTTAATGAACATATCTACGTATATATCCTATATATCAGCTCACAATAATTTCATATACATTTTATACTGTGCTAAATAAGTTTTTTTTTTCCTGGATGATATATCAATCTCATATGACACACTAGTTAATACTCCCTCGGTACCATTTTAAATTACCGGAGTTACTATTTAATTAAAATTAATTATTTTGAATATCTAAATTAGACTAGCATTACTAATCAGTTATGGTCATATATAAGCATTCATTGAATTCGTTATAAACTGTATTTTCTTACATCACTGCTCCATCACACATAATTAATTATCACATGCAACTAACTATAGTCACGGTCCTTTAAAAAAAAACTATAGTCATAGTAAAATATATCACTGTTTAATCTGAAAAAGTAAATAAATAAATAAATATAGGAGAGTTTATTGAGCGGTTCTACACACACCTGCCTTTCGGAATTCTTGTGCATACTGCGTTCGTTTTGACGCTCGAGCACCTTAAGGCCTTTCATCACACCCTCTTCATTAATCTTCTTGACTTTAGCAGAAAGTTGCTTGATCTGCTTGCTCACGTCTCGAATCAAGAAGGGATAATCTGTGATCTGATGATAGACCTTGGACACGATTTTCCTCGACTTCTGGAGGGAAGCCTGGAGAACGTAAGTGTCTATGGCATCTTCTGCTTTGTCGAGGATTCCCCTAACCTCCTTCACCATTTTATCGACGAACTCGCTGTCGTAGTTGTACCTCTCGAAATCAACCATCATGCTCTGCAGGCTCACCAGTTCTTCCTGCAGATTCTCGATGTTGCCCCTCACACCCCCAACCAGATGAATTTCGCTGAGAAGTGCCTGGCTCAGGCTCTCCAACAAGAAAGTCACTGCGGCATCCGCCATATCTGGGGGGAAGGAGAGATCGGGCAAAGGGAGATGATATAATTCAAGATGTGGGATAAGATGTTTGAGGTACAAGGGATGAACTTGTATCTTATAAATAACATTTTTTTGACTATTCTTATACTTGAATGGATGTGTAAAGCATATAAGTTAAGTAACAACCCTTATTGCGCACATGTGCATGGTAGCCACAGGTATTATTTCCTCCGTCTCACCTTGTTTTCCATTTCTGATTTTTAACACTATTTGTTATTGCAAACTCTCTAAAAAGTCCGACTTTCCTAAGTGTTATGGAACTACCACTATATATTTAAGGTCAAGTGATACTATTTTGTGTTAAAACATTGATAGTATCAAAGTGAACATATAGTAAAACATGTTTTAATGCAAAAATTCATGAATTTACATTAAAACATTAATAAAATTCAAATAACAAAATTTACAGTTCAAATTAAAAGGTACACTGTATAAGTTAAAACGTATAAAGACTCTTATGGAAAGTCAGGAAAGTTGGACTTTCAGGAGAATTTCTCGTTTGTTATTAAACTTTGACTACATATTTAAATAGGTATATAATTATTAATATTATTATATTTATATTATTAGATTAATCGTAATATATAATATTAAATATCAGTTTTTATTTTCTATAATCTGAATGTGTATTGAATAGTGTGAAAAATTAACTATAGAGAACAAACTGACACAGAAGTTGTACAAGATTTCCCAACTTATTTCTTACATATTTTGATAATTTATCTTTTATGAAATAATTTTTTTGTAAATTTATAATGAAATTTATTTTATCTATTCTTTTAGTTAATTTATATATTTTTATAATTAGTTATTTGTTTTGCTCTTTTTCGTTTATTCCCCTTGGATGAAATATGTGCATCAAATTTATCTTCTAATTATGGTCATGTCCAGTTGAGTTGCTTGAACTGCTTGAACCGTTCGGAGCTGCTTGAACTGTTTGACGCTGTTTTATTATTTTTATTATTTATGAATGAATACACGTATGTGGTTTAAAATAATTAGACAAGTTAAAATAATCAATATTTCATTGACAATAATTAAAATAAACATTTTGGTACGTAAATTTCAAAATTTTTATTTCTTTTTAAAAACATATAAGTCGAATGAAGTCAGCTGCTAAAACTGCTAAAACTGTCTAGAACTGCTTGAATCTGCTAGCTGCTAAAACTGTTTGGATTAAACCGAACTGCACACTGCCTGCACACTGCCTATATCAATTATTTGAAAAACGCTTTATTCTAACAACCTTGGTTTTGTCGATATTTAGGAAAAAAAGGGCAAAAACACAAAACCCTTGTTCCGTCTCATTCAAGTATGATGATGAAAAGTCTCAAGTTGCATGCGATATTATTGAGATGGGGGTTGAAATTCAGAGGTGGTGGACTGAAATGTTTTATCGGCCGGAGATAAAAGCCTACCGCTCTCATTTGAGTTCATACTTCTGGCTCATTCAATTACAATTATGAAAAGTCATAAGTGAGATGGTGGACTTTGCTTTATTTGAGTGCTAGCTGCATTCAAGGGCGAAACTTGATGAATATGTAAAAAAAATTTAGGTAGGGTTGGTATAAAAATTCTAAGGTCTAGTAGCCGGTGGTATCAAAACTATCTGACAAGTATAGTTCCTTAACTCGCAATATAGATATTCAAAATTTATAAAGTTTATGCACAGAGTCACCGCCTATAGACTGCCAAAACTACAAACGACTTGGCCATGATTTCTCATCTACTGTATTGTATAGATCAAAACTCAAAGGGTCTTCTCTCATACCAACTAACGGGTTCGGGAGGAACATGACTAACGATTTGGGAGGAACAGTTTTGCAAAAAGACCAATTCCAAATCATATCCCACTTAAAACACACACACACATATATGCTGAATAAGATCAATACTAAAGAAATTCCAATCAATCCTGATCTGATTGGTTGGCGGCCTAATATTGGGCTGAGTGAATGCAATCTAACACAACATATATTGAATGCTTAACCGGTCTACTAATCTAGTACAATATCGCCAAGAGTATGTATTCAAATTTCGACTCGAATTTCTCTTAGTTGTACTTAACCAGATCAGAAGTCAGTCCAAATTTAACTGAGCAAAATGACCAGTCGGAAAATTAAGACTAGAAGATCACATTCAACCCACTTTTTTTTAGCAAAAGACCCATTCACGAATACCCCTAAAAATACAGGAAATATTTTTGAATGAAAAACTTCACCTTTGTCTCACACTAAAATTTCATTAGGCGTGACAAGTCTCACATAAAAAAATTTATTATATGTGTGACAAATATTCAGTAAACATTTTACCAGCGACTAAATTTCTATCTACTTCTGCAGTTCAAAGATAGGAAAATGAAAATGCATGTGGAAAAGTATTATCTAGCTAGTTAACTAATTAATTAACCCCCGCTCGCAAATTCAATAAACGCGCGTGGAAGACTTTTATTTACACGGTTTTAAGTAGAAACTGTATGGTTGAGACACCTTCATACTATTGCAGCTCTGTTGATAACGTTGCAGTTTTAAAGCATCATTTCTTTCCTGCCAAAGTTGATACTAGAAAAAAGATCGAGAGATGTGGATTCCAGATTCAGCCGCGAAAAGCTTGGTGGACAGTATCAGTAGTATAATCATGTACAAGCCTCATCTGGTCGCTGAAGACACCTCGACGAGATGAAAACTCATCTGGAGAAGCTCAGGCTGCTGATGCCCAATTTCTTCGGTAAAGACCACTAGTGCAAAGCATTTTATTGTCGGCGGCAAATGGCGGCGTTTCCGTCCGAATTCGGGCAAAATGTCATTTTGCACTATTTGAGAATTCTAAAATGCAATAGATTGGCGTTTTAATAACAATGCACGGCGGAACGCTGAAAGTGCCATTATTTTATGAAATGAGCTTTCTTAAATGGCTGAATAGATTGTGATGTAAATTTTCAAAAATTTGGGACGAGTAAACGATTGAATTTCCGATCTCTGAAAGCAATCTATTTGATATAAGACAGATGTTTTATCTGACCAATATCAATGTAGTCTACATGAAACGAAATAGTTTGAGACTCGTTTAGCAAGACCAATAGTGAATTATCTGAACAGTGTCCGCGTTCAGGACGCGGTTAGATATAAGAATTCTGAATGCTAATAGTTTATTAACCGAATATGTTTCATACGTCTGAAATGCGTAGTTTATTAACCGAATATGTTTCATACTTTTGAAATGCGTCGGTATCTATATCCTGATCTAAAAAAACAGAAAAATCATTGTTATTCTGTTTTGACATTCCCACTCTGTGCAGACGGATTCTCGTGGGTCTGAAAGCCGGCATATCATCTTGTCCAGCTGGAGTGAAGGTATGATTGCATAAATTTACCATCAACATTTATGTAAGCATGCATTTCAATAGTTTTGCTCCAACCCTTTGTAAGTGTTAAGTTCCATGTTGATGAGATTATAGAGGAAGTGTTAAGTCGGATGTGAGTCATGGTTTAGCAGTAACATGTGTGATGGCTGATGGGTAAGAATGGGTTAATGTATATATATATATATGACCCCAATTTTGTGTATATTCCCCATGTCATGTATATGAATTTGATCAACGTAGTCTATTGTTAAATGTAGGTGAATGTGTGGCAAAAGTTTGTTGTCGTGATGGCCGATATTAGTACACAGGAGCGTGTTAGTATCATTGAGGGTGATGTTAGAAATTCAAAGAAATACTTGATATTGGTGAAATATTTCTTAGAGTTAGCTTTGGAAAATGCAAGGCTTGAAAACGGCTCTAGAATTAGGTGTCCATGCAAAGATTGCAAGAATGATGGTTATGTTAGTGCTCGAGCAGTTAAAACACATTTAATTGTTCGAGGCTTTGATAGGACCTACACAACTTGGGTATGGCACGGTGAAAGCTTAGAAGATATGGACGTTGATGATAAGGATTCTTGGGTGGGTAGAAATGAAGAGGAAGTGGAGGAGAATGAGAGGTTAGATGATTTGGTTGAGGATATTGCTAGAGATTTTGTCGGGAGACCTAAATATTTGGCTGCGATGTTTAACGACAAGAAAACACCATTGTATGATGGATCTGAGTACACAGTTTTGAGCGCAACCTTGTTGTTAATGAATTTAAGAGCCAAGCATGATTTTACTGATAAGGCAATGACAGAGATGCTTGAATTATTCAAAGGGATGCTCCCTAAAGGTAACTTGTTACCGAATCGGTCTTATGCAGCCAAAAAAATTCTATGTCCTATGGGTTTGGAATTAGAGAAAATACATGCTTGCCCGAATGATTGTATGTTGTATAGGGGCGACGCTAAAGAATTGGATAGATGCAGTGTTTGCAATGAGCCGCGCTATAAGGCCAAAGGTGATCAAATAGATGTTGGAGCGGAAGCTGTTAAACGTAGGAAGCAACCAACGCCGGCTAAGGTAATTTGGTACCTACCTATCCTCCCAAGGTTGCGTAGATTATTTGCAAACAAAGAAGATGCAAAAAATCTTTCATGGCATGGAGATCGGTCAAAGCAGACGATGATGTTATTAGACATACCTCTGATGGTGATCAGTGGAAGAAAATTGATAGCATGTATCCAGATTTTGGGAAAGAGGCGCGAAATTTAAGGATGGGTTTGTCTACTGAATGCATGAATCCTTTTGGAGATATGAGTAGTATGCATAGCTCATGGCCTGTTATGGTTGTTCTATACAACCTACCATCATGGCTAACAATGAAGAGGAAATATGTGTTGCTTTCACTTATGATCTCAGGGCCTAAGCAACCTGGTAATGACATAGATGTATTCTTGGCACCTTTAATTGATGACTTGATGCGACTTTGGTATTGTGAAAATTGGACATATGATGGATATTGGGATGAATGGTTTAAACTAAAGGGTATGTTGTGTTTTACAATAAATGACTTTCCAGCTTTGGGCAATCTAGCAGGGTATTCTGTAAAAGGTCATCTGGCGTGCCCTGTATGTGAACAAAAAATGAATTTTGTTCAATTGAAGCATGGTAGGAAAACAGTGTATCTTGGCCATAGAAAGTTCTTGCCTGCAAATGATTCAATGCTGTTGGCGAAGAAGTGGTTCAATGGCATTGTTGAGTTGGGTGAGGCTCCTAAACCTGTGAGTGGTGTTGAGATTCTCCAAACGGTTGGTAAGTTGCCTAATGATTTTGGAAAGAATAAGAAAAAAGCTCCCTTGATAGGTAGTTGGAAAAAGTGTTCAATTTTTTTTGATTTGCCTTATTGGGAGCATTTGGATGTTAGGCACTGTCTAGATGTCATGCATATTGAGAAGAATGTGTGTGATAGCCTGCTCGGGACTTTGCTAAACCTTCCTGGCAAAACTAAAGATGGTTTGAAAGCTCGTCAAGATTTGGAGACTATGGGTTTACGCCCTGGGTTGACTCCAGTCATTGAGGAAGGAAAGACCTACCTTCCGTCCGCATGCTACACCATGTCAAATGTGGAAAAGACGGTTTTTTTGCAATGTTTGAAAGGTGTGAAAGTACCTAGTAACTATTCTTCAAACATTTCAAGTTGTGTGAATGTTGAGGACCTAAAAATAAGTGGTTTGAAGTCTCATGATTGTCATAATTTAATGCAAGAGCTGATTGCCATCGCACTAAGAACTAGTTTACCATGTCATGTTCGACAGTGCATTAGTCAATTATGCCTTTTCTTCAAGTCCATATGCAGAAAGACCATTAGTCGTGATCGTTTGGATAAGTTGCAGGTCATGGTAGTTGATGTTCTGTGTAAAATGGAAATGTTTTTCCCACCTTTATTTTTTGACATAATGGTCCATTTGATTGTTCATTTGGTGCGGGAGGTGAAGTGTTGTGGTCCTGTATTCCTCAGATGGATGTATCCGTTTGAAAGGTATATGAAGATTTTCAAGTGTTTTGTAAAGAATCGGTACAGACCAGATGCATCCATTGTGCAAAGGTATGTAGCAGAGGAAGATATTGAATTTTGCACGGCCTATTTAGATTCTGTAGAGACAGTTGGATGCCCAAAATCTAGACACGATGGAAGGAATGAGGGGCATGGCTTAAAAAATGGCGGGTTAGTTAATCCGACATGTGAAGATTTGAGAGTTGCTCATTTGTATGTGTTGCGTAACCACCCTGCTATAGCTCCTTACGTGTCACTACACATGGATACAATTAGGCTTGAGTTGGATACTAATTGCGAGGAACTTTTCCTTGAAGAGCATGTGAAGAAATTTTCGGACTGGTTGAAGGATCATGTTGATGTTGGTGAGCATGATGAAACTGTGGTGTGCTTGGCTAGGCAACCATCCATTACTGTATATTCTTATGGAGGCTATGATGTGAAGGGCTACACCTACTGAACTAAAGCTAAGGATTCCAATTCTATCACACAGAACAGTGGTGTATCTGTAGTTTCAGATGAGCTTAGGAGTGATGGATACATTCAAGGTAGATTCTATGGTACCATCACCGATATTTGGGAGTTGGACTATGCTGCTGTTACAGTTCCCGTATTCAAATGTGAATGGGTTGATCCACTGATTGGGACGACGAGCAACGATCCTCTAGGATTCACTCTGGTAGACAGAAGAAAACGTCGATATAGAGATCATCCTTTCATTCTTGCGGGCCAGGGTGAACAAGTTTTCTATGTAAAAAATCCGGCAAATAAGCATCTCGAGATAGTGGTCAAAGGAAAGAAGACTGTTGTCGGCGCTGAGTGTATCAATGATTGTTTGAACGACGTCGAAGAATTTGCAATACCAATTCCTGAAAAATCCTTTGGTCTAGCAGAGACGGATGCTAATCTGAAGAAACATCTATGTAGGGTTGACCATGAAGAGGGGATTTGGGTAGATGCTAAAGGGAACTCAAGGAAGAGAAAGGGAAGGGCAAAGAAGATGAAAAACACTTAATTGAAGAAAAATTAGTACTTCGTTAATTTGTTTGCATTTTGGCTTGTAACTTGACACCGTGTTCAAATGTTTAACTTTGTGTGAGATCTAGTAATTGTATATAACTGCACCACTGATGCGTGGACAGGTTTAGTTTCACTGGACTTAGTTTTAATGTCATTTTCAGGCTCGCTCTGTTTACATTCAGAAAGCTGTAATGTAATAGAATGATTTCATTCATCCTAACTGCAATAGTTTAACTGATCTATGATAGTTACTACATCGTCAATACAGTCAATCACATTGGAAGTGAGTGTCTGGACAGGACCCGATCATGTGTACTACTTGAAAATGCAAGGAAACACAGTTTCACCAGTCGCAAATTCATTAGGTTGTTAATTTGGTGCATTTTCCGCACCCAAAGCCGAAAAGAATATCATCTTGAAAAGGATCTGGAACTGACCCGATCTGGCATCCTATTTGATAATGTGTATATATAACTATCATCATTCTTAATCCTATAAGTTTACTAAACTATCAATGTTCAGAGTGGTACATACAAAAAGTATAGACTTTGGTAACTTGGCCATCTCTGCCCCGATTACATGTAAGGTCGGTAAATGTAAAGAAAGGCAATGTACAAAATGTCTGGCACTTACCCGATTCTGCATTCTATTAGTAACTTATGGACATGTGGCAGATTGAAGATAATCTTTTCCGTTAGACCAACAGAAAATGTAATAGTTTGTATTCTATTGGATTTACGCTAGAGTGAATGGAATAGTTTAGCAGAGCAAAAAACATATTAGACAGAGCACACAAAAACATTTACAGAGCACCTTCACAATGTCAAAATAAAAATGATAACTCCAGTTACAAAAGTTGCATTTCACTGACATTAATCGACATCAAAATGGCCGGCGTTTTGTAATTACAAAATCCATGACAACGAATTTGCCGGCCTAGCAATATAGCATGCGACATCAATGTTTGATATGCCACCACAAAAGAATAGGGTAAGTAGTTCAAAATCGGTTACAAGGATATGTCAATGATGGACCTCATCATCTTGGCGGATTTCTATTAACTCCGTTTCCTCGCCTACTTTCCCCTTAGGTGCATTATCGGGGATCTTGACTGCATTCTGTCCAGCTTCTCCATCTGTTGGATCCTCCGAGCCCTTTTCACTATCCACAACAGGTTCTTCATTGTCTGCAACAATCTGTTCTTCCATGCCGACAGTCTCCTCTTCCATGCCGACAATCTTCTCAACCATGCCGAGAGTCTGCTCTTCCACGCCGACAGTCTGCACTGCACTTCCTTGCCGAGAGTCTGTAATGGCCGAGGTCCAGTAGAAAACTCATCTTGATGGCCAAATGTTTCCTGCTCTAGCGTCTGAGTATGTGGACCTGCTCTCATTATGTCTTCCAAGTCTGAACTGCTGAAACTACCAGTTGCAAATGCACGTCCATATGCTTTTGTCGACTTATACACTGCATGCGATTCAGTTCGGGCTGGTATGATTGTTTTTATGTTCTTTCTCATGGCAGCAAACATTTGTTTCCATTCAGAGGTTGTTTCTGCATCTATAATTCAACATAATCACTAATCATGACATGTTTATGTTTTGCAATTAATGACGAACTTGTACTGATTTATAACAGAGAATGAGATTTAGCTAAACCAAATGGAAATTACATCGACATACCTGCAGCTGCTCTCTGGCGCTTGTTGCTTTGCTTGAGAGGGCGATCAACCCACACACCATCTTGCATAATCCAGCTATACTTTTGGAAGTACTTTGGCTTGAAGAGAGTGCAAGGAATAGGGTCTGATTTGAACTCAAAGCTGGGCTGCAATGCCTGGAGCATAACCCTAACTCATTAACTTGGTCACTAGGTATAGCATAGCATTCTACAAGCTTGCCCTTCTTAGATAGTTCCACATACCTTTTGTGGTGATCCTTGCTGCAGAAGAGGCCTTGGTTGTAGTCATCAGAGTCAGTCTCGGACACAGCCTCAGACGAGGTTTCATTAACAGGATCCTCCACCACTTTCTCCTTCCCTTTTCCAGCGCCTCTGCCGCCGCCATGTCCCCTTCCTCTACCGCATCTGCCTCCGCCACGGCTTCCCTTTGGCGGCATCTGAAGTGAATTCGAAAGATGAACGGAGCGGTAAGATTTGGGGGTTACAACTGTTTGATTTGGACTGTTGTGGCGCTTCGAATGCGGGTTGCAAATCGCGAAATCGGGTCATTACTATATATATGGTTTTCATTTTATCTGTAGTAACTACAATAGAATGCGTGTAAATTACAATCTATTGTGCTTTCAACGTCTGTAATATTGAACATTTTAAGTCGTATTAAATAATCATTTGAGATCAGTTACTTTTACCCTTCAGAATTCGTATGTGAAATAGATAGGTTATACCATCTAAACTATTCGTATTCATCCTTGTTTAATTTACTAGATAAAATACTTTTGCAAATTAGATTTCTTAACCAAGATGGATGGTGAGTAGAATGAGGATAGTTGGTATTAAGAAAGCTTAAATGTGCTGGTAGATTGAATACTATGAAAGTCGAGATGGGTAAAATCTAACAGATAATGTATTATAGCCCTACAAATTCATATTAGTGTGGACATAATGATATACATTTTTTTATAAGTTGTAATACAAATTTAACCCGGTCGTTTTATTACTTCCCATTCGCACAATTATAACTATCCTACTCTCAACATGACTATATCATTCAGAAACATTAGTTCATGTATTCTATAGTAAATAGATACATCATAGATGCATAGTGATTCAACTAGTAAGTCCGCGAGTTCAATGGTACTCCGACCAGACATAAGCTTCTAGACTTTGTCATTTATTAATGAACAGCTTAATTAGGCGGTTACATATGAATGGTCGACACACTTTCATATGTTACAACTCCATTGCTACGAGTTGTTACTGTTAGATGTCATACTATCACTAGTGGTCATAAGTGGTCATGAGCTTATCCCATCAAGATCATAACTAAGTTCATCACTTGATTAATCATCAGTAAGTTCATCACTAAGTTCATGACCGATAACGACCGCCTTCATCAATCATCACTTATTTCTCCACCGTCAGTAATGCATACAATCATATCACTTCATCTTGGTCGATTGATCTCGAGCACCTTATCGGTCGATCATCTTATCCATATGGTTGCGATCATGAGCAAGTTTTGATGTTTATGACCGTTGATCGTTCATTTAATAACCGATCATGAAACTTTGATTATGTTTGGTTCATGTACTAAATGAACCACACCATCTCGATGCGATCTTTAACCGATCCGATCTCGTTCTTTTTAACTAACGCTCGTGATCATTGTCACCCCTAACAATCACTAGTGCTCTAGCCTGACACACATAGTTATACTTATCTGTAACATTATGCCCGAATGTATTTGAATGAATCAACCATTTCATACAAAACGGAGCTCAAATTGGTCGAAAACTCCATATTTTCATACAGAATTAACAAGGAAGCAACTTAAATAGTTTGCGTTTATGACGTAGTCATTCTAATAGATTCCTGAATAGTAGACGTTAGCCATGTAGCAAACTGAATAGTTCGTTATCTATTGAGTTTTCTACATCGATATTTAAAACTAATTGTAAACTGCCAAGGTTTCTTGACTATAATAAAATAGATTCCCTTTCTATTCCATTTGCGGATACTGACCTGAAAATGGAGTAGGGTTTAATTTACTAAAATTCATATTCAGAAACAGCAACAACAAACCAAACGTTAAGCTTGTACATAAGCTAGACAAATAAAATACCATTCAAACATACAAATTCACGCAATTGTTTAGAATGTTAGATTATGCAACATCATCACAATCACCTCGACTTCAACGACAGCATGGAAATGAGCAAGTTGTAGCCTAAATTGGAGCGGCCGCCACATCACTGGTCACCGGAGTTGTCTTCATATTCCTCGTCACTGTCCCCTGGAATTGGCCCAAAATCTGGAGGTCCTTCATCTTCACTCAGAACCAGCTCCAAGCCACATTCCTTAACAATTGCATCTTGTTGCTTGACTATGGCAGCAAGCTCCTTCTTGTGTGCCTCAACATGGCCAGTGAAACAGTCCACCAGCTTCTTCATCTTCGCAAGCATATCCATCTCAACTGTCACGATGTTCAATTATAAATAACAAGGATGATCTAAACAACAAGTGTAATCGATGGATACAAAACACGAATACATATTTGTTCCATAATAAACAAAAACAAGATTATTGTACCTTTTCCACGAGACGAAGAAGCGATGTCTGCTGCTACCTTCAGCCTTTTTGCCGTTGCAGCCCTAGCACCTGGAAGTAGGGCTTTCGCCTTGTACCGTTTCGTCTCCTTGTCAAACTCCAGATGCTTTTTGTCAAACCAGGATTTGTTGTAAACCTTGGAAACATTGGGCAGGTCACCGGGAATAACACCATTCTTCTTGAGGATTTCAGTGATGAGATGACCATATGGCAACTGTTTCATCTTGATGTGATCTGCTGCACACTTGCGCATGTACCCTATGATGGTGAATCCGGGATTAATTCTGTACCCTTTCACCAGGTAGAAGAATATCACCAAACTCCCTATGGTTGGTTCACATGCCTTACCCCCTGTTGGCAACACATTCAGGCATACCCATTCAAACACAATTCTGTGCTCAACCGACAGCGCCTCAATGTTGAAATCCTTAGCAATCATGTCCTCAGCCCTCTCTGCCTCAACATGGAAGTACTCTTGACTCATCTCTAAGACATCTATAGGTTGTTTGGAGGATACAGAGGGCCTTTCATTATGGTAAAAAACCTCGTATGGAGCTTGACCACTATCATCTAGGGAAGTCTTAGTACAAACCCAGGGACATTCTAGGACAGAGTTAATGGTGAACTTATTCACAACTATTTTCTTTCCGTTCACCATCGTCTCATCTTTATCAAACAGCGCATACCCTAAGTTAGCATAAAATTGCAAGACCAAGTCACGGTATGCATCACAATCCGTGCAGATGAGTTTATGCAGATACGAGGGCCTAAAATAATCCAGCAAATAATCAACCCCTAAAGTTGAAACAGTTTTGGGTCTGAGTACCTTGGTGTTTGTGAGTTGGCGACTAGGCACCCAAGCTACATAACGCTTCTCTGAATCAGAAGTGTAGAACAGCTTGCTCGCAGTCGGGCTCTTCGGTCTGGCCGCTCCACGCTCAACTCGACTATGGCGGAATCTTGGAATCTCACCGCGATCGTGACCCTCTTGTTGCTCAGGATCATCGCGCTGAAGATGAAACGGAAGCCCCTGCGCGTTGCTGGTCTGGCTCGATCTGCCGCCACTACCTGACGGAGGCGCCTCAGAGTTGTCGTCAGTTGCGTTCGCCGCCGGACCGCACCCCGGAGCTTTCTTCCGGAGATTCTTGGGAAGAATCATTCGGGGAGGCATCTTCTCTGATCAGATCTGTTTTTTTGGGGAGTTGCAGATAGGGTTTTCTGATTTGTGTGGCGATTCAACTTTTCAATATATACAATGGGTATTTCATATATCTGAAACGACCTAATAGATTGACAATCTATCTATAACGAGATATCTAATCTATAGCAGTATTGCTTGAAGATTAATCCAACCATTTATGTCTGGCTCTGCCCCGATTATGTATACTATTAGATAATGTTTTCATATTTGGCTTCTGAGCTTTTACTGGACTTTCCCCGCATGTGTAATCTATTAGTAAATTCACCGACAACTTATAGTATTCTATTTGTAAACCGACTTCTAAACTCTAAAAGTAACTGATCTCTTGAGCAGTTTAATCTGATACCCGGATGAGTAATCTGTCCGACTACATCCCCTCATTTTTATACTTTTGATTGGCAAATAGAATATGATCAAATCTACGTTCTCCATTCTATTTGCCTATATGTTGCTGCATGGGAACAATCTATTGTATTTGATCTAGATGAAATGTATAAAAGCAGTAATAAAAAAACATTTAGTCATGGATCTGGTCTGTGTTCAGGTTCTTCCCATTCACATCCGCTCAATATATTCTATCTCCTAACCTCTCTCTCTCTCTCTCTCCATATCCATCCTTCAAATACCTCTAAAACCATCGCACCCTACATCCTACCACTCCTCCTCCTATATCTTCTAACCCTCTCATTGTGAAATTACGTACATCGTCTTTCAACGGATCTTTGGCAGTGGGTATCAACATATAGTGTTGTTAAAAAATCTGTGTAAGAGGAACAAGGTATGTATTCTGTCCCTCCTCTCCCTAGTAGACAACCTTTTGCAAAACATATCTATTTTGGAACGTTTATGTTGATATCAACACATTTACATGGACATTTACTTCACTTTTCTTTTTAATCTTGCTTCATTTATATGAAGTTTATTGTTTATGCACCATTGACTTGCACACATGCCATGAGAAGTTTAAGGTTGAATCCAATTTCATTTGCACATCTTTTTATTTGTTAAAAAAAACAAATCTATCTACATTATATTTGATATCATCATTCCTAACTCATATAAATTGGGGAGATTTTGTGTTTATACTATTTCTGTTGGTGCTTATTAGTTGGATATCATGCCTCCACCATCAAAAATAGCTAAGAAGTCATCGGCCGGTGGAGGGAATGTTGGGGACGATAACTACGACCCATTTTGGAAATCACGGACATATTGTAAAGTGATAACCCAACGGCTCAAGGAGAAAATTATGACAAATATGGAGTTTGATGTTTTTGGGGATCCAATAGGGGAAGAAAGGCGTTTATGGAAGAGTTGGGTTGGTAAGACGGTACGTACTCGACTAGCCATAACAAACGTAAATTGGCGCAAGGTGCCCATGTCTAAGAAGGAAGAATTGTTCATTGAATGCAAGGTATGTGTGAAGTACGTGCTATATATGTTGGCATTCATTTTATATGCATGTGTGTACATATTACCTACGATTGATATGAGTATGTCTTTAACATGTTTCTTGTTAGTGACCATTCATAATCCATGCCCCCAACGAGGAGAGGTTATTCACAACAACATTGGAAAGAATGTGCAAAAATCATCGGGACTATAGGTACATATTGTCAAGAGATTTCATACATACCACAAGAAAGAGCAAGGTACTTCCTTGGGATGTCTACACCGACATAAAGCCCGAGTGCTGGGAAATTTTTAGAAGGCATGTTGAAGGATATGTGGCGAATGTGAGTTTTCTAACCACCATAATTTGATTTACAACTTATTATCTATCAAAGTTAATGCATAATGTAGTTTTACTCATAGTCTAACACCTATCTTTGTGCAATGTCATAAAGGGGTCAAATCTAAAGAAGATTACAAATGCTAAGGCTAACAAGTTGTTTCATCGCACGGGTAGAGCGGGTATGCCTCTTGCGCGGGCAAAGTTTATTGTGAAGGATGCGGAACGACGAGTGAAGGAAAAGATGGGTGGTGGCATGACCGAAGAGGAGGCAAGGTCAACTACCATTCCAATGACAATTGAGGAGGTGGAGCAACATGATGCATTTTTAAAATCACTAGAGGTCAAGGATGGTGGATATGGCGGTCATCAACCATCAATCGATATTGCTAACAAAGTTGTAAGTTTTCCATCATACACATGAAAAAACACTTCGAAAATAGAGTATAGAGTTTGCTCTTTTGTTTAACTTTGTTTTTCACTTATGTTGGTATTGAAAATTAGGAAGCGGTAAAAGTTAGGGTTGCGGAAGGCGATTTCATACCGACACCAAAATATGGCGTGCTTTGTGAGGCTCTAGAGAAGGGAGAACACCCAGGTAGAGTTCGGGGATATGGAGCTCATATCAAACTAAGAGACGTCATTCGTATGAAATCTACACCGGGGGTAAATTACGATTCAAGATTGCAGATATTGGAGCGTGAGCTTGATTGTATTAAAAAAGGACAAGACAAAAGAGACCTTGCATTGTCGTTCATAGGTAAACGTCAAGGTGCGGTTCTTCCCGACAATTTGGATGACCTATCCAACAATTGGACTCCGCCATCGGTCGAGTCACATCACTCCCCAATGGAGTACGATGGAAGACAAGGCACCAACGAAGATAACAATGACGACACGGCGAGTCCACCAATGGTTAGTTTCATCTCTTCTTCTTACATTCGTCTTGTTATTATTTGGTTGCATTATTTATTCTCATTTGCTATTTGGTGCTACCACATAGGTTTCATATCCTTGTAAACTCTTTCTTGACGATGACATTTATAACAACCCAAAACATGTTGCAAATGGAACCTATGAGGAATCCATTAAATATCATCATCATTCTACCATAGCCCATGGATTAGGCGTTGTTTCTATAGTAGAGCCAATAGTGCCCGATGCAAACATACCAATGCCCGAGCCCTCATGTCGCTTGGTTAAAGATGCTAAAGGATTGTTCATTCTATGGTCTAGGAGACTTATAGTTGTAGAGTCTTTGGGGGACACTACTACAAAGGGGTAGATGCAAGACACATATTTAAGGCGTTTAAGCCTGGCGCGTTTTTTTACGCCTTGATTGAAAGTAGCGAGTTCGCTACCTCTTCAAGCTAGCAAAAAGAAAATTACATTCAAGACGGAAAGAGGCAGTTAAAGGCGGAAATGGGTTTTGACGTTAAAAAATACTTGACCAAGGCTGAAAAAATGTATCCGCCTTAAATTGAAATGGTTGTTGCGATCTCGTAACCTTTGTAGTAATATAAACGTGTCTGTAGCGATTTCATTGGTTAGCTCGTTAGTTGTAGGTTTGTGCGTTGCGATATCGTAAGCTTTGCTAAACCCTAATTTTATCAGGCGAGGATATGGGAGATGTCGTAACTGGGACGCTAGTATATTGCGTTTGATGTTACGGTATCGCTTCTGTGCACGTCAAATTTGTCATTGTTCAATGTACAGTGCATCTGAGGGTGATTGAAATGTTACGAGTTCGCTAGCTATTCAAAGGTGTTAGCGACGTATTAGCGACATCGCAAGCGCGTCTGTATGGGTCACAGATTTAAGCTGAACTGGCCGTTCTAACTCCAAAAACAAAAACTTTAAAAGGGTCTAAACAGGTGGGTATTGAAGGGTGATCAGTTGAAGTGTTCTCGGAGGTCTCATTGTTCCCGTGTTGGTGTAGGAAAAGTTTAACTTGCGTAATGTACTTGCTTGTCTCTTGATTTTGGTTGATTTTATGCATAATTTTTGGTTGCATTTTGGTTTATCTTGGTTGTTTTGTTAATGCAGTGTGTAGTGTATGTGTTGATGATCTAAAGTCAGTGGGTTAGTAGTATTGTGTAGTTGTTTGTCTGATTTGTGAATTATGGACCGTGAAAGAATAATGAAGGAGAATGCTCGATTATCGAAGGAGTACTTAGATTTGGTTGAACATTTCTTAGATGTTGGGTTGCGACATTGTAGACAGAACAACATAGGAGGGGTTAGATGTCCATGCAACAAGTGTAGAAACAACGCCATATTTGAAGATATTGCTGTAGTGCGTGAACATTTAATTTGTAAAGGTTTTGACAAATCCTACACAGAATGGGTTTGGCATGGGGAAGGCCATTATGGAAGTGACCAGGTGGAGATGGAGGAGGGAAGCGCCGAGGAAATCCTGTAGTATAATGAACAGCTTTCAGATATGTGTGACGATGTTGTTATGGAGTTTGTTGGGAAGAAAAGTATGCTGGAGGCAATGTATGACGATAAAAAGACAAGCTTATATGTTGCGGCTAGCCATTCTAGACTGGGAGCAACGTTGCTGTTAATGAACCTAAAGGCAAGGCATGGTATTTCTGATAAAGGAATGACGGAATTGCTAGAGTTGGTTAAAGAGTTACTTCCTCAGGACAACTTATGTCCTAACAGGGTTTATACTGCGCGGAAGATATTGTCATATGGGCATGGAGTTTACTAAGATTCACGCATGCCCGAATGATTGTATGTTGTATAGGGGCAGTGTTGATTCTCTGAGGGATGATTGCAAGGTATGCGGTGAGTTTAGATGGAAAAAGAAGGAGGGAAAGGTCGAGGTATGTGGAGAAACAGTGACAACATCGACAAAGCAAGGTCATGCTAAGGTGATGTGGTACATGCCCTTGAAACCGAGATTGACGCGTTTGTATGCCAATCCAATTGATGCAAAATTGTTAACATGGCATGCCGATAGGGTTCGAGAGGAAGATGATGATATTATATCTCATGCTTCTGATGGTGATCAGTGGAAGAAGATGGATGCTATGTACCCAGAATTTGCTGACGAACTTAGACACGTGCGCTTAGGACTATCTACTGACGGAATGAACCCTTTCGGGAACATGTCCAGCACCCACAGTTCGTGGCCAGTGATGCTTGTTATTTATAATCTACCTTCATGGTTGATGATGAAACGAAAGTATGTGCTTTTGAACACTATGATCTCGGGGCCTAAGCAACCTGACAATGACATTGATGTATATCTAGCGCCTCTTGTTGAGGAGTTGGAATCCTTGTTTAAGCATGGGATTCATATTCCTGACGGAAGTCGAGGGGACGCGAAATTCCAACTTAAAGCCATGTTGATGTGGAGCATCAATGATTTCCCTGCTTTGGGTAACTTTGGAGGGTGTTCTGTGAAAGGGCATTTTGCATGTCCCTTTTGTGAGATCCATACTAGTCATTGTCAATTAAAGCACAGTGGTAAGCCTGTTTATCTAGGTCATAGACGATTTCTACCTAGAAGTCATCCGTGGAGGCAAAGAAGTGGTTTAACGGTCAGGAAGAGCATGGTTTTGCCCCAGTCCCACTATCAAGTATTGAAATATTCTTAAAAGGTAGCGGGCATGGAGTTTGTGTTGGGAAAGGGAAAAAAGAAAAGCGCTCAAACTACGATTTGGAAGAAATGTTCGATTTTTTTCAAGCTCGATTATTGGGAGCACTTGGATGTGCGCCACTGTCTAGATGTCATGCACATAGAGAAGAATGTATGCGAAGCTTTGGTTGGGACGCTATTGAATACACCCGACAAGAGTAAGGATGGATTGAAAAGTAGAAAAGATTTAGTCAATCTTGGCATAAGGACGTCACTTGCTCCCGTTCAAGAAGAAGCAGGAACGACATACTTACCACCTGCTTGTTATTCCTTGTCATCTGAGGAGAAGGAGAGTTTTTGTAGAACTCTAAAATAGGTAAAGGTGCCTTCTAAATATGGTTCTAACATTAGTAGTTGTGTATCTACCGCCGAGTTGAAATTGGTGGGAATGAAGTCGCACGATTGCCACAACCTGATGCAAGATTTGAATGTCATTGCTCTGAGAGATTGCTTGCCTTCTCACGTTAGAGACGCAGTTGCAAGGCTTTGTTATTTTTTTAAACAAATATGCCGCAAGAGAGTAAGCCGTCGTAAGTTGGATGAATTGCAGGATATGGTAGTTGAAGTACTGTGCAGGCTAGAGATGTATTTTCCCCCTTCATTTTTTGACATAATGATTAATTTGATAGTTCATTTGGTGCGGGAGGTGAAGCTGTGTGGACCGGTGTACTTGAGATGGATGTACCCATTTGAGAGGTACATGAGCATTTTCAAGCATTTTGTTAAGAATCGTTATCGACCAGATGCCAGTATAGTGCAGCGATATGTCGCGGAAGAGGTAATAGAATTCTGTACCAACTATTTACAGGATGTACCTACTATAGGACCGCCAGTCTCCAGACACGATGGTAGATTGGATGGTGTCGGACTACGCCATAAGTCTAAATTTAGCCCTTCTTCCGATGAAATATCTACAGCACATCTGTACATTCTGCGCAACCATCATTCAGTGAGTCCTTATGTTGATGTTCACCTTAATGATATTAGGTCAGCACACCCGAGCTGGTCGGAACCTAGAGTTCTAGAAGCTCATTGCAGAGACTTTACTAGTTGGCTCAAAATACATGTGCAGAATGGCGGTGAACACCCCGACGTTGTAAAATGGGTTGTCAAGAGACCCCTAGGCACAGTTACGTCGTTTAGCGGGTATGACATCAATGGATACACGTTTGGTACTAAATGGAGTGATGATAGATCTGCAACCCAAAATAGTGGGGTATCAGTACCTGGAGAGGGTGATAATGGTTTTTTTGGTACCATTACTGATATATGGGAAATGGACTTTGTTCATGTCCGAATCGCATTGTTTAAATGTGAATGGGTAGATCAAGGTGAAGGGGTGCGCACAGAGGATTTAGGCATGACTCTAGTTAATAGAGGAATTCTCGGGTCTAGGGATGATCCATTAATTATGGCGGCTCAAGCTCATCAGGTATTCTATGTGGAAGATCCAATTGATGCTCGATGGGAGATCGTTGTTGATGGTAAGAAAACATTCATCTATGGTGACGGCTTGTTCGACGATGACTCCACTGTTTCTACCGACACCATTCCACCCTCGGTGTACGAAACTCTTGAGGAGGATGATGACATTGTTTGTGCGTCGGTGTGCAGAATGGATCATGAGGAAGGCATGTGGATTAATCCTGCGGGGAAAACTACAAAGAGGAAGGGGGGGCAACCAAAGAAGAAGAAGACTAAAAAGAGTAAAAAACAAAAGTAGCTATATGATAACCATTGTTTTTGAATATTATGATGTATTTCATGGTTCATGTAGTTAAATTTTGATTTAATTAATTTTAGTACACTAAATCTTCTAATTCTTAAAAATTTGTACACTGCTGTAGACGTGGCGATACCGTAACTAAACACGCTAGAAACCAATGCATGTTAACTTGTTGCGTTGCGAGTTCGTAACATTGGCGAACCGGTTACTCTTTCGCAACAAAAGGTTGAAATTCGCAGATGAGCTTCTGTCTCTTGAGTCTGACAGGTTACGATATCGCTTGATGGGAAAAAAATTGTATACATTTGATTAACTTGATACTAGCGAACTCGGTAGTAGCTTGCCAGGGGAGTAACTTGATACTGGCGAGCTCGCTAGTATAAAGCCACATACCAAAAATTTAATTTTAACTCCTTAGTAAAGTGGTGTTATATTTTGAAAATTTAGCCACACTAAATAAATAATGGAAGTTTAAATAATCAAATATACATAATAAAATAGATGACATTCAAATTCAAATATTCTTTACAATGTTGTTAGAGAAACTGACAAAAACAAATTGAAAATGAAATTGTTTGGATTTGAGTACAACTACTAGCCAACATGAACGAATGCAAATCTAATCATCATTGCTAGGAGGTGGTGTCTGTGATGGTGCTGGTGGATCCCCCTTCGATTTTTTCCTCGCACTAGCCCTTTTAATGCCACGTATCACCTTCTCCGTTAACCAGTTTGCGTGATTGATTTTGGCCACTTTATCCCTGAAAAGGTCGACCGTGTCTTCTACACCCTTGTAGTATGCCTCTGAGGGTACACCTGTTCATGTAAGTGAAACAAAAAAGGGTGAGTATAGCAAATAAATTGTATAAAACAGAAATTAAACTGTAGGGGTAACCTTCGACGGTTTAGTGTGGCTAACCTTCGACGTTCTCTCTGACTTCTTCAGGATTAAACTGTAGCGGTTTCTTGGGTCCATCCGCTACTTTCTGCCACACACCATCAATCAACTCAAACTTACCTTTCCTCTCAAAATATGACATCGTATAGAAGCAACACTCCTGGGCTATTGGAGATAATTTTATCTTGGGACGCAGTGAGGTAAGAAACATGGTTATGAAATTACCAAAAGGGAGCTTCTTGACTGTCCTATTATTTTCGACCACACTTTGTCTCATGTGCTCGAAAATGACATGGCCCGGGTTCAACTGTATCTCCTCCATGACGCAGTAAAATATGCTCACAGTAGTATAGTTCATCTCGGTGATCCAACCACCCTTAGGCACGACACTCCTAGCGACCATCTTATAAACATTCCTCTCCTCACCACTAAGTTTATCCAACTTATAAGATCTAGGCACTCCTAAATCGTCAGCATCTCTATCAAAGTACTTCTTAGCATACTCTACAACTTGGGTTCGATTCAAAACCCCACACTCAGGCCATTGTTCTCTAATGTAAAACCCCGGAGGGGGTTGGTTGCTATAGTCCTCGTTAACAGCATAGGACACGTTCAATGCCTTGTTAAAAAACTCCTCCCCAATCTCGTAGTCCTTCTTATTAACCCTGGTGAACCACCTACCCGTCTCCTTTTGTTCCTCAATCAACTGGTGAAAATTAGCATAGAATTGGCACGTCTCATCCTTATGTGCCGGATAATTCAAACCTAACAAGTCACCCAACTAATGAAATTGAAATATCTTTAACACATTCCCCAAACCTAGTTCTTCTATCTGATTAAAATCAACAACATAACAATCTAGCAATTGATTATGCTCCATGTAATTAGAATAGGCCTGGGATGCATCCAAACTTACAAATTTTTGCTTATCATATTTGGTTGAACTTGTTCCCGCCGTCGCCCGTGGCTGAGATCCCGAAGCCCGACCTTCATCACGTCGGGCACCCTGCACAAACGGATTGGGTGCCAAATTCTTCGTCCTTGCCATTGCTCTTGTCGGATGGGTATGTGAGATTTTGGTTGGTTTATTTTTTCTAAGCTCTGAGACGTTCGGTCGATGTTTGAAATCAGAAGATCCCCAAATTTGATATTTAAAGGTTTGCGTCTTGCGATATTGTAACTTCCAAGAAAGCTTATATTCAAGTTGGTTGCGATATCGTAAGTTTCCACGCACAAAAGTAAAAGACGCCGTGTAACATGCTGCTAGGGTTTAATTCTCAGCAGTAACACTAGCGATATCGTAACTAATTAAATTCATATTATATTAATTCTCAGCAGTACTACTAGCGAACTCGCAACTAATTTTATTCATATTAACCTAGCGAGGTCGCTACTATGCCAGTCATAAGTTTTGTTGTTCTATGTGTCAATCTTTGTTGTTACAAATTCGCAAGGGTAGACAAAGTACGCTGCGATATCGCTACATATTCTCTAACTAGGCTCTGTTGACTGAAAACGGCTTGTTGTGATATCGTGAGGACCTCGTAAACAGGCGCTAGTTAGTTGCGAGTTCGCTTGGTGTTCTGTTAATAATAAATCATCATGAAACGTGACAGTGACGAAATCGCTATGACCACGCACTATACAAAAAGTAAATGATTTTGTTGATACGATATGGGCTCTTAGGATGAAAAATTAAAATGTAAGGGACAAGATATCAAAACAAGAAAAAATAAAATGTAAATGTGCCAGAATGGAAAACACAAGTTCATTACAATCGAAATAAACTGGTGATACAAATATACGTAGGGAAGAACAAACAACTAATACTAGTAGATCGTTCGTTCACCCAGGACATGAAGCAGTTCCTGATCGCAAGTGCATGCATCACAGGTGATGTCCGCCGGATCAAGGGGTGCCCAGGGATCGTACCTCACAAACTTATTGAGGCCAGCATGCGGATTGTAGGAGATCGGCCTAGGCCTAACTGCTGCTTCTGAGAAGTACTTGAGGTAGTGTCTCCAACCCCAAGCGTATCTCAGACCTCTTTTGACGCGTTTCCGAGCTAGACGGAAGCCCTGTTTGTCGGTTCTCTTCATGGTTGTGATCACATTCATGCCTCTTTGAATGTCACCTTCGCAGATTGCAAAAACAGCCAACACATAAGTCGACCGTGTGTGACCTACTGCAGAAGCTTCGGTGAGCCACTGTCGAGCCCACTCGGTCGCTCTTCCGCTCACGTAGCGACGAAGAACCCAGTCGAACATAACACGAATCATTACCAGATTTATCATGTCATCTGGGAGGGCGTTGAATAGAGACACATCCATGGGAAGCAGAAGGCAAGGGATATGAGAAGGCAGAAGGGAATGTGGGAATGAAGGGTCTAATGAGGTTCTAAATGGAGAAGGGATTGATATTTAAAGGGTTGAGGTGCTCCATTATTCAAAAATATGTCAGAGTTCCTAGACAAAAATCAGTCATTATGGTATTAATGGAAGGAAAATGTAAAGGCATTCTCACCTTTCCATGGACACCCCATGCAAACCCCCAAAGTAAATTAATTACTGATGGAATTTCAAAGGTTTTTACTGATGTCACAGGTCAGACAAAGCCCAATACTTATACTATCACTACTACTACAGCCCAATATACTACCAAAAGCCCTTATCTCGTTGCGATATCGCTAGAGAATCGCCAGCTAGGCTCTGTTGACTGAATACGAGCTGTTGCGATATTGTTAGGACCACGTAACATATAAGCGAGTATGTGACGAGTTCGCTTGTGCTGATTCTACTAATAAACGTGACGCTGACGATATCGCTAGGAACACGCACTATAGCAACAGTAAATGATTTTGCAGAAAAAGTAACATTTACGATGAAGCTAGTGATTTAGCGAGCGATTTTGCTGAAAAAATAACCGTTACGATGAAAAAGTAAAATTTAAGGGACAAGGTATCAAAACAAGAAAAGTTATTCAATAATTAAATTAATGTGCCAAAATGGCAGACATTAACTTATTACAATTCTAACAAATTTTACATAAAAAACAACAGAATAAAATAAGAAAGAAACTACAACATATAAAGTGGCGGAGGGGTTAGAAGGACGTGAAGCACTTCCTGCTCGCAAGTGCATGCATCACATTCGATGTCCGCTGGATCAACCCTCGTGTAGCGCCGGTACCTGAAGCCGTGATTGAGGTCAACATGTTCCTGGCAGCATCTAGGCCTAGGCACTACTACATCGAGGTACCCCAAGTAGTGCGCATTGCCCCAGGCGTAAGCCAATTCGAGGGTGACGCGATCCCGAACTTCCTTGAGGCCTTTCTTGTCGGTTCTCTTCATGGTGGTGATGACATCCATGCCTCTCTGAGCATCACCTTCGCAGATTGCAAATATAGCCAAGGCATAGGCCGACTCTCTGTGACCTATTGCAGAAGCCTCGGTGAGCCACTGTCGAGCCCAATCGGTCGCACTAAAGCTCACATACCGATGAAGAACGTGTCTGAACGTAACACGAATAATTATAAGATGAATCATGTCATCTAGGAGGGCGCTGAAAAATGTCAAATCCATGGGAAGAAGAAGGCAAAGAATAGGAGAAGGGAGAAGGGAATATGGGAATGAAGGCTCTGATGGGGCTCTAAAGGGAGAAGGGGCTAACTTTTATAGGGGTGAGGTTCTACATTGGTCAAAAAAATGTGAGAGTTCCGAGACTAAAATTAGTAATTGCTGTATTAAAAGAAGAAAAATGTAAAGGCATTCACACCTTTTCATTGACCACATTCTCACCTTTTCACCCCCAAACAAAATAATTACTGATGGAATTTCAAAGGTTTTTACTGATGGGTCCGTAGACTGTAGCGATATCGCTACTCTCCAAGCCTAACAATTGTTTGTCAGGTGACTCAAGCTTTGTTGTTACGAAGTCGGTAGAGAATCTCAAGCTAGGCTCTGTTGACTGAATACGACTTGTTGCGAGGTCGCTACCATAAGTTACACAGGTAGCGAGTTCGCTAGTGAGGCGCCAACTTGGCTCTGTTGACTGAATACGACTTGTTGCGATCTCGCTACTTTTCAGTTACACAGGTAGCGAGTTCGCTAGTGAGGCGCCAACTTGGCTCTGTTGACTGAGTACGACACGTAGCGATCTCGCAAGTTACACGTAAATGGGAGCGAGGACCAAGCGATATCGCTAGGAGCACGCACTATACCAAAAGTACTTGATTTTGCTGAACTGAAGTAACAACAACTCTATAAAAAATTGAACAGTATACATCTAAAAATTGTAAAAGTTATTGACCACATTTTTGTAACCAAAACGACATCTTTGGTGACGCGTACACAAGTGATCATTATCCAAAAACTAGTTAATATTCAAAAAAGTAAATGTTTAAACCAAACTAAACTACGAAATCACAAGCCGGCGACTAACATATCATGCAAGTCATCAACACACATCTTGTCGCTGCCTTCGGCCTTCTCCCCCGAACTGCCTCCATCGTTTTGCTTGTCTTGCTCGTTCTGGCCTGCTGGTTGAGCTTCAGTCTCGATGCAGGTGTTCTCTTCTTTGCCTTGGCCCGGTTCAACATCCTCGTCGGGTTCTCCGATCAGCCTCTCTTTCCTAATCATCTCATACCTCGCCGGCTCATCTTCTGCATCAGAGTCGCTGTCATGATGATCACCATCATCACCATCATCACTATCCGCATCTGCATCCCTTACATGATCAGCAACAAGCTTCCCATCGGCTGGCTCCTTCTCGCTGGCTGTAGGCAAATCTTCGCTAGGACCTGCGGTGTCTTTTTGCTTGGGAAATGTGGTGCGGAAATCAGGTACCTCATCCTCATCGCTCAGATCGCACTCCACTACCCCGCTGGATATCAGTTCGCCGAGCCGTTCGTTGTTAGCACATGCCCTTTTCTCGGCCATTTCAATCTCATTCAATAACTGGCCCATAGAAACCAAAAGCCTACCACGGGCATCAAAAACAGCATCTACACAAACAAATCAAGGTTGATAAGAACCAATTATTAACAAATTAAACAACTTGAACCAACTACAGTTAATAACAAGCTAGAATCATACCTGATACTCCCATCCTACCCCTTGCCCTTCTGGCTGCCTCTTCAGCTTCTTTCTTTCTCGCGTACTTTCCATCGGCCTTCAACTCTAACCTCTTGTGCTTGAGCCACTCCTTGTCGTATTTACCGAGCGGCATGGGACGGCCTCTTGGAAAAATACCCGCTTTCCTGATCAGAGCTACAATCAAATTGCCATACGGAAGCGCGGCGTTCTTGTGTCTGGCCATCTTCATCATTTGAGTCAGAATTGTGAAGCCGGGGTTGATTGGAAGCTTCTCCATGATATAGTAGAACACCATGAGACTGCAAACTGTGGGCTCACATGCATGCCCTAAGGACGGGATCACATTACCGCAGATTAGCTCAAAAACTAATCTCTGCTCCTCGGTAAGCCTGTGGATCGGGTAAAACCTAGCTGTACCCGGCCTATCAGAAGTCCTTTTAAACCACTTCTGACCCATCTCACCGGCCTTCAACGGTTGCTTAGGGCTAACAAAAGGAAACCTCTGCTCGTAATGTACCTCGTACGGATCATCCTTTTTGGTAGGCCTCAGCTCGTTACGAGACAGATAAGGACATTTCAGAACTTCATTGATGCTAAACTTATCGACCGGAAACTTAACACCCCGCACCATTGTAGTTATTTCCTCCACCCCTTCCTCTAAACCTAGGTTCGCATAAAATTGGAGAACCTCTTCATGGTAAACAGGCTCAGGCAATATAAGCAATGTATCTAGATGTTGTGCCCTAAAATGGTCTAGCACGTAATCTAGTTGCAGCGAAGGCACCACACTACTATCAAACACATTATTATTTACAAGTTTCCGAGGAACAACGCTCATACCTAGCCATGGCGGCGTCGTTAAAGAACTCGGGCGTGTCCTCCTCCTCACTGGAACTGCTGGGCCCTTCCCCACCATCATTTCCGACAGCAGCGGCGGCGGCAGGGACGACTGGAACTTCCAGCGGCGGCGGGGTGACTGGAACCTCTGCCTCTTCAGTCAGACGCCGTTTATTTCCCACCGGCGGATCACTTCCCCGTCCACTGTCTGAGCCTCTACCACCCCGTCCCCGCACCGCTCCTTTGGTCTTTGGCCGCATGTTGTCGGAGAAGTTACAGGGTCGTCGCCGGTGATAATGGCAGTAGGGTATTCAAATTGGGGCTAATTAATTTTAGCCCGATCCCCTTTTTTTTATTTATAGTACTGTTACTTGTGATATCGCTAGTTGATACGCTTCTACATGTTGCGATCTCGCTACCACACACGCATCTGTATGTTGCGCAGTCGTTAATATCTCGCTCAAGCCTGACTTTCTAGTAGCGAGTCTTAAAAAGCCTCGCCAGGAAAGCTTTCGAGTAGCGAACTCGCTAAAGAAGAATCAGTCTAATTAGTAGCGAGGTCGTAACCCAAAAAGCCTTTTTTTATTAGAACTACTAACTAGCGCTATCGCAACTCCTTCATACTGGTTTTCTGGGTTATGTGGGTTTGTGGGTTTGCGGGTTTGTGGGTTTAGGGTTTAGGGTTTAACTGTGGTAACGTGTATACTAGCGATTTCGCTACTACACAAGCTAATTAGATTGTAACTAAAAAATAAAAAATTTAATTTTTTATTAGCAATTTTCACATTCTAACATATATATATTTTATATAGATGCAGTATAATACTCTATTTGTTAAATATCCATCATGATATTAAGTCAGGTAGAGTACATCTTTGTCCATAAGCAGTATGACATAACTCTATGTAAAACATCAATAATTCTGATTAAATTTTTAAATGCACTATCATATTCTAAAAATGTACATTTTATATATAAACAATATAATACTCAATTTGGAGAATATCGATCATCACATGATGTCAAGCAGAGTACATCTTAGTACATCAGCATGCAATGTTATTAAGCGATGCTCGGTAGTATGATGAGTGATGACAGTTGGTGAGTGAACGTGTGCGTGATACTTTGTATAATTCAAGAATCGTGCTTGTAATCACATAAATGAGTTGTAATAAACTATGTATCTCTAATGAAATGCACGTGAACTGCTCATATATATATATATATATATGTAGTTCATGTGTGAACCTCTACTATGCTGTTGTCTCTAAAGGTAAGCGATGGATAGCGTTTTCAAGCGTACACATGATGTGTAGAGTTTCTTATTGTCTTACAATTAAAGACTAGGTTTCTTAAAACTCTTTCAAATTATGTAATTGCAGATTAAGTGACCAAATCCCTATCCCGTTCTACATGAGCATACGACGGAACAAATGAAAATTATTCTTAAAATAGAATGATTAGTGTCTTATACCATCATTTCGTTTAAATCGTTTTAATCGTCATTTAAAAATGTATGAGTGCATTTTTTTAAAAAAATATCTTAAGTAGGGTTCTAGCGAGCATCCGTAGCGAAATCGCAACATCCTAGTAACATACTTTATCTCAACTTTTCAGTTACGACGTCGCTAGAAGGATAAAGTAGAGCATAAAAGGAAATCACATGAGCACGTAACGACTTCGTAAATAGCCACGTAAGGCGTAACAAGAGAGTTCCGATGTCGCAACAAGGTAAGCTAGAATAAAGTAAACACGTTATAGAACAGAAAAATACTACACTTTTGGCATCTTATCCATCACTTCTTACAGGTTTCATCTCCAAAAGTTCAAACTTTTGCACATCTTCTCAAATCTCCTCAACTTTCTTCACATCAAATCTCCATTACCCATCCATGTTGGACACATCAATTGTGTCAAAACAAAGTGGAACTAGCCACTAATTGCATCCAAAAGATTGGTAAGTTTTGCAATATACTATGGAACTACGTACAACTATATATTCAAACTCAAGTGATACAATTTTGAGTTAAAACATTGATCATGCATGTTAAAATAAACATATAGTAAAACATGTTTTAATGTGAAAATTCAAAAAATTTTATGCAAAAATTTAAAAAATTTAAGTGATAAAATGTACTGTTCAAATTGAAAGATGCACTATATAAATTAAAATGTATAAAAACTTTTATGGAGGAAAGTTGAGGGAGGAGTTCAGGAAATCTCCTCCACTAAAATATGTTGTTCAGAATTGATGAGAAAGACACAAAACAAGAACGCAAAGCAGCAAAGCAAGTCATATGTTTTGTTTCACTTTGACGAATGAGGTAATAATCCTTGCCTGAGAAATTTTCAATCGGCCGTTACATTCATAACAAGGTTTCTTTGTTTATTATCCATCTGCTCCCAATCTTCTTCATCTTCATCTTCATCCATCAACCACATAAAATACTCATCCTTGTCGTAATACCAATCATCAACGTTATCATGGCTTTCAAAATAATCATCAATGTAGTCATCCCATTCTTCACTCGTCACATATTTGTGCGCAAGAATATCATAATCCCCAATGAAGTCATCCGGCTGCTTCAGACGCTTGATTTGTTGAAAACACCTGTCTCCCAAAGCACCTCCGAGGTAGACCCCAAAGCACTGTCGAAGATCGAGTGATTCCAGGTGGGTACAACCATCAAGAATGGCTGTGAGACCTTTGTTTGTCGAACTATTTCCGACAACACAGAGATTTCGCAGTTGAGGCATGGCTGCTGCAATAGCTAGTGCATCTATGTCACATCGATAAAGCCGTTCTCTCGCTAACCCGTTCTTCGTATAGGTAAAAGACCTCAATTGACGGCAAGAAAGGCCAACCTGTCTTATGAATCCACCAGTGATTGGAATAAAAGAAAGGTGCAACTCTTCCAACAATGGAAAGCTTCTAGCAGCTTCAACCAAACATTCTCCAGTAATTCTACATCCTACATGAAGAGTCCAGAAAACTCATCTTAATATAATTGGCTATTTTGTAGAATTTATCATGTTTAAACATACTTATATTTAAACACTTGCTGAACCGGAATCAGAAAAATAAGCAAGAGTATTGAAGGAAAAGTACAACTCTTATGAGATCAAAGGTGATATTCGAGAAATCAAGATGATAAGTGAAGATTGATTTCATACTGATTGAATTAGTTTGAGAATATGTAATAGAGTTGTATCTTAGAAAGGATTAGTCTTAAATAAGGAAAGAAGATATTTCTTATCCTTTAGCTATAGAAGTAGAATATAGCTAGAAGACTAAATGGAGCTATGATTAGCTGGACGATAGGATCAGCCTTGCCGTGATTGAAGGACTGAGAAGATCAACACGGAAGCACAACCTTGAACTATAAATTGAGAAGAAAGCTGCGACAACTATTATCCATCTTACAAGAAAGTATTCTGCCGATCAGAATAGTTTTACAGTTGGAGCAGCTTATTGAAGGGAGTTCAATAGGTCTTTGCCATCGCCAGCAGTCTGGAATCAACACGCCTTAATACTTCAGGGGAAGTGGTCAAGACAACAACGAGGAGTTGCTGACCGGCAGTGAGGGGATCTCACGAATCCATACAAGAGATAAGTCATATATAGTTAATTGTTGTGTGAAACTCTGTAACGTATCTTGATTATCTAGTGGATGATTTTCAGACTGGGCAAGGCCCCGCAGATGTAGGTGTTCATCACCGAACTGCGTAAACAATTTGTGTGTTCTTTCTTTTTATGTTTAAACTCTGTCGTATGTTTAAACATACATGTTAGTATAGAAAGAATAGTTAAGAACTATTTGAAACTGATTGATAGTAAATTTCATTTGGTAGTAAATTTCAAAGAATAGTAAACTGATTGATAGTAAATTTCAAAGAATAGTAAACTGATTGATAGTAAATTTCAACTGCATCAACTCGTGTGTTGATCAAGAAGTGTTTCGGTTGATTTCAACTTGCCGCACTGCTAAGGATGCATGGGAGAAGTTAAAAGCAAGCTATGAAGGGGATGCAAAAATGAAATGACAAAAAATGCATACAGTGAAGACTGTATTTGATACTTTGGTTATGCATGATAATGAGACAATTACGGAGTATAATGCAAAAATCAGAGATCTTGTCAACACAGCATATCAGTTGGGAAAACCATTCGTTGAAGATGATATTGTTCAAAAAATATTGAGGTCTCTTCCACCAAGGTTCAAGGGTAAAACCATTGCAATGGAGGAACTACATGATACATCTAAAATGACAGTTGATGAAGTCATGGGAGCACTGTCAGCCTTTGAAAAGAAGGAGTTAGCTACAGTAAGGCAAAGTGATATGGCATTTACAGCAGCTGCACATAAAACGGCTGAACAAAACTCAGTGTCTAAACACAATTTCATATCTAAACACTCTACCAGAAACAGCAATGAAGAAATGGACGAAGATGAACTTGCTCACATATCAAGGAGCTTTGCAAAAGTTCTGAGGAAATCTCAAAATAGGAGAAATCAAGGAAGAGAGCAAAGTTCGAGTATGAATAGAAGAGCTAATAATGATCAAGCAGAATCCAAGCCGACATTTAAACATGCTGGAAAAATTCAATGTCGAGAATGCGAAGGTTACGAGCATATTCAATCACAGTGTCCAAGTGGATCAGCAAACAAAAAGGGGAAAGCCTACAATGCTACATTTAGTGATGGAGAAGATTCTGAGGAAGAGCATGTCAGCAACCATGTAGCATTTGGAGCAATCACTGTTCAAAATGATGAAGAAAGTGAAGAAGAAACCTATGTTATGTTTGGTGCTACTGTCATTTCAGAGAATGAGAGTCCATACTTAGACTCTGAGGGGGTTAATGACTCTTACGACAAACTCCATAAACTCTGGATCAGTGTGACAGAACAGAATAAAGCACTACTGAAAGACAACAATAGTTTGAATGAAGAAATTGAGCAACAACAGATAACTATTGAGGCAATGAGAAAGGAACTGAAGATAGCTCTCATTCGAGCAGAGGTAGCAGAAGGAACCATCACCAAACTGAACAAAGGAACAGCTGCTCTGGATGAAATTCTTGGTATGGGAAAAGTTGCTGGAAATCGACATGGATTAGGGTATGATGAAATAGAAGTGACTAACAAGACTGATCAATCAAAAGGGAAGTTGAACAAGAAGGTGATGCAACCGAGTTCAAGTCAAGTAAGGAGAGAGCAACCTGTTAGAGGTTCAAACAACTCTACCAATGTTCCAAAGTTTGGTTTAGGTTATAAACCTATCTATCATCATCAGCAAAACATGTTTCAACCATGGTGGGAGGCAAGGTGCAATTATTGTCGACGTCCAGGACACTACAAAAGACGTTGATTTCATCTTTTACGAGATTTGATGCAAGAATCAACAAATGGAGCAGGTTACAACACAGGAGCTTGTCATAACACAGGTGCAAGTTACAACACCGGAGCAGGTTACAACATAGTACAATCAGAAAAGTCTCCGTACTCTAAAAAGGTATGGGTTCCAAAAACCAATCACTGCTATGCTGTTCATACATGTTATAGCTCATATGCCAGAGACTCCTGGTACTTCGATAGTGGTTGTTCTAGACATATGACAGGTACTTCTGAGTATTGAGCAATATTGTTCCATGGACTGGAACTGTCAGATTTGGAGATGAGAAGAAATGCAGAATAACTGGAAAGGGGGAGTTACAAGTCAAAAACTTTCCAGTGTTTCAAGACGTACTCTTGGTGGATGGACTAAAGGAAAATTTGCTCAGCATTAGTCATCTATGTGACAACAAACTAACAGTTTTATTTGATGATAAAGTATGCACAGTCAGGAAGGATGAACAGGGTGTTCTTATTGGCACTAGATCATCAGATAACTGCTATATTCTGGATGAGTCAGTTAGTTGTCTCAAAGTAAGTGTGGATGATACTCTTCTGTGGCACAAGAAGCTTGGTCATGCAAATCTGAAAACACTGGCTAAGGTAACAAAGCTTGAAGCAATAAGAGGAGTACCATTACTCTCTTATACAAAGGAGTTGAACTGTCCACCATGTCATGAAGGTAAACAGGTTAGGTCTCCACACTCTAAACTTCACGAAATCACTACTTCCCATGGTCTTGAACTACTGCATATGGATTTGATGGGGCCAATCAGTCCAGCTAATATTTCGGGAAAGAAATATATCTTTGTATGTGTAGATGATTTTTCCAAGTTTACTTGGGTGAAATTCTTGAAAGAAAAATCTGATGTCGTGGGAATAATTATTGAGCTCATTACACAAGTTAACACTGAAAGATCACCTGACGGTCTTCAAGTGGTTCGAGTAAGGAGTGACCATGGAAGGGAGTTTGCAAACTCTACTATGATGGATTTTTGTGCAAAACTTGGAATCAAGCATGAGTTTTCTGCTCCAACCACACCACAGCAAAATGGTATTGTTGAACGCAAAAACAGGACCATCATCAACATGTCAAGGGCCATGATAGCAGAAAATGATACTCCAAAGAAATGGTGGGCTGAGGCAGTTCATACTGCATGTCATACAATAAACAGAGTCTATCTTCGACCTTTCACTTAGAAAACAGCCTATGAACTTTGGAAAGGGAGGAAGCCAAATGTTTCTTACTTCCATATATTTGGGAGTGCATGCTACATCCTCAGAGATCGTGAACCTCTCGGTAAGTTTGATAAACGAGCTGATGTTGGTATTTTTCTTGGTTATTCTCCAAATAGCAGGGCTTACAGGGTTTTCAATAATCGCACAAATGTCATGATGGAGTCCAATAATGTGGTCATTAAAGATCTGAAGGATATCAGCAGCGGAATTCTCCTCGAAGATGAACCTGAGCAGCCAATCAGTACAGTTATTGATTCATCTCTATCTGATGTTACAACACTATCAGATGTTATAATATTGCCTGATGTTCCAACATCATCTGATGATTCTGAAAGCAACACAGTATCTGAAGCTACAACCTCTGATCCAGCTACATCTGTCAATCCTCTACCTAACACGTATAATCTAAGGCAGACGGCACAGAAATACTACGCTAAAATGAATGCTGGAATGCATGTGTTGCAATGTTTTCTCTCCTCCATAGAACCCAAGAATCATAAGGAAGCATTGACTGATGAGTATTGGATTTCTGCCATGCAAGAGGAACTGGAGCAGTTCACCAGAAGTGATGTATGGTATCTTGTTCCACGACCTTCAGGTGTCAATGTTATTGGCACTAAGTGGATTTTCAAGAACAAGTCTGATGGAGATGGTAATATCACCAGAAACAAGGCTAGACTGGTCGCTCAAGGATATACTCAAGTTGAGGGTGTCGACTTTGATGCAACCTTTGCTCCGGTTGCAAGGTTAGAATCTGTTCATTTTTTGCTTGTTATGTCCTGTATTATGAAGTTCAAATGGTTTCAGATGGATGTGAAGAGTGCATTTTTAAATGGCATCGTCAAGGAAGAAGTATATGTGGAACAACCCAAGGGTTTTGAAGATCCGTATTTGCCTGATCACGTGTACAGATTGAAAAAGGCGTTTTATGGTCTTAAGCAAGCTCCCAGGGCTTGGTATGAGCGTCTCACCCAATTTCTATTGCAGAAAGGCTATCGATGAGGGGGAGTAGACCGAACGCTCTTTGTGTTTAAACATGAAAAGCATATTCTGCTTGCCCAAATCTATGTAGATGATATTGTTTTTGGGTCAACATCTCAAAAACTGGTTGATAGTTTTATAGAAATGATGAAGAGTGAATTTGAAATGAGCATGGTTGGCGAATTGACATATTTTTTGGGGCTTCAAGTCAAACAACACAAGGAAGGTATCTTCATCAATCAAACCAAGTACACTTTAAACTTGGTTAAAATATTTGGAATGGACGATTCTAAGAATATGCGAACTCCAATGGCATCTACGGAGAAATTGACATATGACAAGTATGGTGTGAAGGTGGATATCAAGTTGTATAGAAGTATAATTGGTAGCTTATTATATCTCACTGCAAGTAGGCCAGACATTTGTTTGAGTGTTGGATTATGTGCAAGATTTCAGTCTGATCCCAAGGAGTGTCATCTCTCTGCAGTCAAGAGAATCATCAGATATGTGCATGGGACTGCTGATTATGGTCTCTGGTACTCTAGAGGAAGTCAAGCTGAGATTATTGGCTACGGTGATTCGGATTGGGCTGGGAATTCAGAAGACAGGAAGAGTACTACTGGAGGATGCTTTTATGTAGGAGGGAATCTAGTGTCATGGTACAGCAAGAAGCAGAATTCTATCTCACTGTCTACCACTGAATCTGAGTACTTAGCAGCTGGAAGTTGTTGCCAGCAACTGTTGTGGATGAAACAGATGTTAAAAGACTATGGATTCCAGCAGGATACCTTAATTATAAAATGTGATAATAAGGGAGCCATTGATCTCTCCCATGATCCTGTTGATCACAAGAAGACAAAGCACATAGATATCAAGCATTACTTCATCAGAGACTTTGGTGGAAAAGAAGGAACTGATCATCGAATTTGTTCCTAGTGCTGAACAGTATGCAGATATTTTCACTAAACCACTGGATTCTGTAACATTTGAGACACTAAGACAACACTTAGGTGTTTGTCGAATTTGAGGTACCTCTGATCACCTCTTGTTTGTTGTATATTAGTGTTTATTGCGTTGTGTTCTTTTATTTTTGGAAAAAGAAAAATACAAAAAGAAGTTGGTGTCAAGGATGTTTAAACACTGAAAAAATCAGTGTGTTTAAACTCTGAAGAGTTAGCCGAAATGAAGAAGACAGACTATTGGGCTTGACTAGTCAATGGGCTGGAAGAGTGGATATCAGTGGGCTAAAATAGACATATGGGTTTAGGACATAATCTTAACTACATATTTATGGGAATAATTAGTGATTCTATCAAAATTGGGGACTATTGTGCAATTATGGATTTATTTTCCAATTTGGGTTCGGATTTGAATTTCTGAAAATATTAAATATAAGAGGGAAAATCTTTGTCCCTTTTTCTCATAATTACTGTAGCTCCGTCGTTCCCACTTCAAGACAACCTCCTCCGGCGAGTGATCAAATCTCACCATCAAACTAGTGCATCGATCGGCTCTCATCGCAACCGGAATCTGGTCTAAGCAACACATTGTCAACTCGAGAGTCTAAGAACAAGACAAATCTGGTGTTTTGGCCGACTTGAGTTTTGACCCCAAATCAGTGCATGCACAAGGTATTTAGCTCTAAACTGCCTAAAGATGAAGTTTTTCCTGGCTGATTTAGTAGTTAGAGTGCTTGCCGCACCTAGGGTTTGTGATAGTTGGGGATTTGTGAGGTTTCTGTGAATAGTTGTGTGTTTCAACCTATTGTTGTGTCTAAACCATCATGGGCAATCTTCCATCCAACCTGCCTGTTGATTCTATCCCCACTACGGAAGATTTACTTCTGGCTGAACAGCTGGGTCTGAATATCCCTAGAGCCACACCAGAATCTGTGGCTCATGAGATTAATCCTACAGCTTGGGTAGAGGTTGAGTTTGAAGAGGGGCCAGACTTGAACTTTTTCTATGAAAGTTCAGAGATTGATGATCAGCCTGGGCAGACTTTGGGTTCAGAAAAGGCAGCATTAAGAGAAGGAGTGAAGCAGGTTTATCAGAGGAAGAGGAAGAAGGGTCAGGGAGTGTTCAATACAAGGACTGTTGAGCAGGAGAAGCTTGCTGAAGGTGAGCAGTTAGTGGAAAGAGATGTGTCATAGGAGAAGCCTGATGAAGCTGAGCCGGCTGTGGATGTGGATAGGATTTTGGAAAATGTCAGAATTATGATGGAGCCTCTGACAGAGACAGCATCAGATAGTGAGGATAGCCATCCTCTGACTATAAAATTTGAGTAGTTGCAGGAGATGAAGAGGGAGAAGTTGAGGAAGAAGAAGTCCCTTCCTCCAGTTATTCAAGTCTTCCCTAGTGAGCAGGTGAGGGTTAAAGTTCCAGAACTCAATCTGGAATTTCAAGAAGGTCGAGCCAGTTGCACAAGTCTATGAGAGCAGTAGCTCTGAATCTGAGTCTGAGGAGGATGATGAGACAGTTGAGCCAGCTGCAGAAGATCACGTGAGTAGTAGCTCTAAATCTGAGTCTGAGGAGGGTGATGAGGCAGCTGAGGTGCCATTAGTGTTTCCAGATGACAATCCTCTGCTGGAAAATGCTTGGGATGATATCTTTTATTCTAGGAGGGTTATGACTGTGTATGAAGGGCTGGTCAACAGGAAGATGCATGTAGAAAAGAGATTGACTGAGAAGTTTAAACATCCTGGTTTTGTGGCTTTTATGAAGAGAATTCACATGTTTGGACCAGCAAACATCTGCATAAAGGCCAATCATTCTCTGGTGCTGGAATTTTATGCAAACTTGAGAGGAACAAACAGTGCTCCAGATTCTGCCTGGTACAGAAAAATCTATCTCAAAGGCAAGCTCTATAGATTTGATACTCCCTTAATCAATCAGGTGTTAGGAACAGGGAGACATGATTCCATCTGCCCAAATAGTGCTTATCCAGAAGGCTTTACTTTGGATTATGATGTTGTAGCACTGGAGCTGACAGGGGGCACACTTGGAGAATGGGGTGCAGACAAGACTCTCAAGGCAGCTTACCTCTCTCAGAAATATTACTGTACAGGGCTGTTGCTAATCTATGGGCCATGTCTACCAATGTTTCTCTTGTGACTGAGGAGATGCATGTTTAATGTATTGCATTGGCACCAGGAGACCCTTCAATCTGGGATGGTTTATATATGATAGGGTTCTGCTGGTGGCTCAGGATCAGAAATCTGATGAGTACATCACTTATCCTGCCATAATTACATGCTTGCTATATCATGTTGGCATGGTTGATGGACTAGATGATAAGATCACTTTCTGTGATGATTTACAAGTTAACAAGTCCATTCTCAGGAAGAGAAATGATCTGCCTGCAGTGAATGGGGAAGAAGAGGCAGACTCAGAAGAGGAACCAGCTGAGGTCAACTATGCTATTGTGAGAAAGAAGGAGTTTCGGGGGCTAATCAGATATCATTACCAGAAGATGCAGGACTTTCAAGAGGAGCTGGAAGCTCTTGAAGAGACTGAGGATGAGACCAGTGGGTCTGATGCATTCTGAGTTCTATATTGTTTTCTTCTTTTTTTCTCTCAGTATTTTGCTCCATTCTGGTTGTTAGTTTTTTGATTACTGAATATTTGGTACTTTGGCATATTTTCTGTTCCCAAGGGGGAGAATATTTTGATTACTTTTGATGCCTTGGAGACCATTTATTTTGGATGTTGTGTCCATTTATTTTGGAACAACTGCTATGCAATATGTTGAAATAGCTCTATCTATGTCTGGCTGATAGGGAAAGCTTTGAAGTTATATATATTGTTTCTGATTTATTGATGCAAATATGATTGAAGTATGAAGTTCTATATGATAGGGGGAGTGAGTCACTGTCTCTGCATCAAAGTAAGTGTTATGGTTCCACAAAATGCCAAAGGGGGAGATTGAAGAGTCCAGAAGACTCAGCTTAATATAATTGGCTATTTTGTAGAAGTTATCATGTTTAAACATACTTATGTTTAAACACTTGCTGAACCGGAATCAGAAAAATAAGCAAGAGTATTGAAGGAAAAGTACAACTCTTATGAGATCAAAGGTGATATTCGAGAAATCAAGATGATAAGTAAAGATTGATTTCATACTGATTGAATTAGTTTGAGAATATATAATAGAGTTGTATCTTAGAAAGGATTAGTCTTAAATAAGGAAAGAAGATATTTCTTATCCTTTAGCTATAGAAGTAGAATATAGCTAGAAGACTAAATGGAGCTGTGATTAGTTGGACGATAGGATCAGCCTTGCCGTGATTGAAGGACTGAGAAGATCAACACGGAAGCACAGCCTTGAACTATAAATTGAGAAGAAAGATGCGACAACTATTATCCATCTTACAAGAAAGTATTCTGCCGATCAGAATAGCTTTACAGTTGGAGCAGCTTATTGAAGGGAGTTCAATAGGTCTTTGCCATCGCCAGCAGTCTGGAATCAACACGCCTTAATACTTCAGGGGAAGTGGTCAAGACAACAACGAGGAGTTGCTGACCGGCAGTGAGGGGATCTCACGAATCCATACAAGAGATAAGTCATAGATAGTTAATTGTTGTGTGAAACTCTGTAACGTATCTTGATTATCTAGTGGATGATTTTCAGACTGGGCAAGGCCCCGCAGATGTAGGTGTTCATCACCGAACTGCGTAAACAATTTGTGTGTTCTTTCTTTTTATGTTTAAACTCTGTCGTATGTTTAAACATACATGTTAGTATAGAAAGAATAGTTAAGAACTATTTGAAACTGATCGATAGTAAATTTCACTATAATTGAAAGCACTAGTGCTCAAGCATAGGTTTCTCGGCACCCTTTTCACGGCGTTTTGGCCAGATTTTGGCGGAACCGCCGAGTAACTGGGTTACGAACCCGTAACCTGCCGTTCGCCTAGGGCAAAAATAAAAAACACGGCGTTTCACAATTAAAACACGGCGTTTTCCAAAGTGTATTAAAAATGTCAATATTAGGCGAACTCTGAACCGTGTTCGCTGACAGGCGTGTGGAGTCACGAATTCGCCAGCAGTACCTGCCTGAAATAAGAAAAGTTGTTCGCCCATACATGCTAAGACGCGTTGTAGTTGTGAAGTCGCCTTTTATTGACGCCAGCAGGCGTTACTGAAGAAGCGAGTTCGCCTGTAGTTATGACCAGAGGCGTTTCAGTTTACAAATTCGTTTGTATTAAAATGTAGCGGGCAAATTTGGAAGCGAATTCGTAACAGTGTCGTAGCTGGGTGTATAAAAGCTGATTTTTTATGGGAATGAAAATAAAAGAAGTAGATAAAAGGACTCTCCTTTTGTTTTGTCTCAAGTTTTGCTCACATTTTCAGGCCTTGATTTTGCCCAAGAACACAAAGGTATGAGGTTTTGATTTTTTTGTTGATTGGTTGTGGAATGGGCAAACTGTTTTTGATTAGTGTGTGTGCTTGTTTATATGGATTTGTAGAGTTGTTAGGGTGCTAAATTTGTGGAATGTTTGAGTGATTGTAGCAAAACCGTTGTTGATAGTATCTTGTTAAGCATGGGTCGTAGTGAAATCATGTTGGAGAATCAGCGTCTCTCACAAGGTTATACGGATTTGATTCAAGAGTTTATTGATGTTGGTTGGAAGGATTGTGTAGAAAAGAGAATGGGTGGGCTAAGATGTCCTTGCATAGATTGCCTTAACAACGCGATTTATGAGGATGTAGACGTTGTGCGCGAACATTTGGTTTGTAGAGGTTTTGATCCTACATATACAACATGGGTTTGGCATGGAGAAGGTGCAAGTCATAATGATGCAGAGTTTGATGTTAAGCTTGGGGCAGATGGATTGCGTTATGATGGTTGTCTTGATGAAATGGCAGAAGACGTGGCAATGGATTGGGTAGGAAAGCCGAGCATGTTAGCGGCGATGTATAATGATAAAGAGACACCATTGTACAAGGGTTGCAAACATTCCGTTCTTGGTTCTACATTGTTGTTGATGAATTTAAAGGCGCGCCATGGAATATCTGACAATGGGGTGACTGAATTGTTAGAGTTGGTGAAAGAGTTGCTACCCACTGACAACTTGTGTCCTTATCGAGTATATGCTGCTAAGAAGATATTATGTCCTATGGGAATGGAGATGCAGAAGATTCATGCATGCCCTAACGATTGTTTGTTGTACAGGGGAGATGACAAGGATAGAGATACATGCCGAGTCTGCAATGAACCTCGGTACAAGTCAAAGGTGGGGACCGTAGAGGTATGCGGCGAGAGTGTGACACCGTCTAGATGTAAAACACCAGCTAAAGTAGTGTATTACCTTCCGCTGGTTCCTCGACTGAAGAGGTTGTTTGCAAATCCTGAGGATGCAAAGTTGCTAACATGGCATGCGGATAGGGCTAGGGAGGACGATGACATTATTTCACATGCCTCAGATGGAGATCAGTGGAAGAAAATGGATGAGCGGTACCCTGAATTTGCTGCTGAGCCCAGGAATGTGAGGCTAGGCTTATCCACTGATGGCATGAACCCCTTTGGTAACATGTCTAGCACCCATAGTTCTTGGCCAGTTATGGTTGTGATTTACAATCTGCCATTGTGGTTGATGATGAAACGTAAGTATGTGTTATTGTCCATGATGATATCTGGTCCTAAGCAACCGGGTAACGATATTGACGTGTACCTAGCGCCTTTGATCGAAGATTTGCAGAAGTTATTCGATGTGGGTGTCCGGATACCTGATGGCAGTCGAGGTGATGAGGAGTTTAAACTGCAAGGAATGTTGTTGTGGAGTATAAATGACTTTCCTGCATTAGGTAACTTGGGCGGTTATTCAGTGAAAGGTCACTTTGCATGTCCCATATGTGAGAGCAAGACTAGTTATTGTCAATTGAAACACGGTGGTAAGCCGGTGTATCTCGGGCACAGAAGATTTCTTCCGACGGGACATCCTTGGAGGCGAGCAAAGAATTGGTTCAACGGGAGAGAAGAGCATGATCCCTCCTCAATCCCTTTAACTGGAGAGGAGGTTCTAGAAAAGGTTATTGGGATGGATCATGAATTTGGTAAGGGAAAGAAGAAGAAGGCATCGAATAGCAGTTGGAAGAAGTGTTCGATCTTCTTCAAACTAGATTACTGGAAGCATTTGGACGTACGTCACTGTCTCGATGTGATGCATATTGAGAAGAACGTATGTGAAGCACTTGTAGGTACGCTGATGAATACCCCTGGAAAGACAAATGATGGCTTAAAAGCGCGGAAAGATCTTGTACAGCTTGGTATCCGATCGTCTCTAGCCCCTGTAGAGGAAGAAGGTAAATCTTATTTGCCTCCAGCTTGTTACACTATGTCGACCGAGGAGAAGAAGCGTTACTGTAATGCTTTGAAGTCTGTTAAGGTTCCAACAGGTTACTCTTCGAACATCCGTAATTGTGTTAATACCAAAGAACTGAAGATGGCGGGATTGAAGTCACACGACTGTCATAATCTTATGCAGGAGCTGAATGTAATCGCTCTACGAGGATCATTGCCTCGTCACGTGAGGAAGGCGATATCGAAGTTATGTTACTTTTTTAAGTGCATATGTCGTAAGCGAGTGAGCAGGCAGAAGCTGGATGAGTTGCAGGAAATGATGGTGGAAGTTTTGTGTAGGATGGAGATGTACTTTCCCCCGGCCATTTTTGACATAATGATCCACGTGATTGTCCATTTGGTGAGGGAGGTAAAATTATGTGGCCCAGTTTACTTGAGATGGATGTATCCATTTGAGCGGTACATGTCGATTTTTAAGCATTTCGTGAAGAACAGATATAGGCCTGATGCTAGTATAGTTCAACGTTATGTCGAAGAAGAGGTTATTGAGTTCTGTACCAACTATATGAAAGATGTTGCCACAGTGGGGATCCCAAATGCTAGGCACGATGGTAGAGTGGACGGGCACGGGCTCAAGCATCATAGTTTGTTTAGTCCTACCGCCACCGACATGGATGCTGTCCATTTATATATCCTCAGAAACCACGAGGCGGTGACCCCTTATGTTGACATACACATGGATCAGATTAGAGTGTCAAATGCATGGACTGTCGGTGATGTGAGGATCCTGGAAAAGCATTGTGCCAATTTTGTTCGGTGGCTGCAAGCTCACATTCAGCAAGGGGACCATCCTGATTTTGTCAAGCTGTTATGTAGAAGACCCCTCGGCACTGTTTCCTCTTTTGGTGGGTACGACATAAACAGTTATACTTTTGGAACCAAATGGTCGGATGAGAGGTCAACTAACCAAAACAGTGGTGTGGTAGTACCAGGTGAGGCAGTTCATGGATGCGAAGCATACTACGGGACGATCACCGACATCTGGGAGATTGACTTTATCAGTACCACAATTCCAGTGTTCAAGTGTGAGTGGGTGAAAGAATGTGGCGGGGTGCGGAAAGAGGATTACGGCACGACCCTGGTGAATCGCAGTGTTCTTGGCTCTGAAGGTTATTCGTTTATCATGGCGTCTCAGGCGCACCAAGTGTTTTATGTGACGGATCCACAGGATAACCGGTGGGAGATTGTGGTGAATGGTAAGCAGGCGCTTCTTCACAACGGCAATGACGAGGATCGCTGCTTTGGTACAGATATCGGGGACCTTCTGGGTTTAGAGCCTAACGAAACCTTAACTGAAGACGAGGCGAGTTTGAAAAGGTATTTTGCGCGGAACGATCACACGGAGGGCATTTGGATCACCGATGCTGGAAAACCAACGAAGCGAAAGAGGAATCAACCAAAGAATATGTAACCATTAGTGTGTAATGGGAAAAACCTTAAGTTTTCAGCATATACATTTGGTATGGACTGAATTAGTATTCATGTATGCTTGAAACGTGTTTCACTCATAGTATAGGCGTAAATAAAGACGACTTCTCTTGTACAAATCGCCTGTAAGCTTTACTAGAAGCGAAATCGTATCTGTCTTCGCCAACCTTGAAACTACGTCGTTTTTAAAGTTTTACTTTATGCCTTGGCATTTAGGTGGTGGTGGTTCCATAAGCCTTTTCGCCTGTTACTGGCGAGTTCGCTTCTTCAGTCGTCTGTTAGACTCTGTTGAAACAGGCGAGATTAGAAGCGAACTCGCTTCAGTTAAAACACCACAAGCGAATTTGGTTGCGAGTTCGTTTCTGACTTTACATAAATAGTATTTTAGTACTAGCAACACTACAAAAGACTATATCGACACCGGTTTAACACATGAACAATTATATTTAATTTATATCAAATTTAAACAATAAGCGCATATGAACTGTAAGTACCAAATTTTGTTGAATAATGCAATCAAAACGAAAATATCTTTAAATTGTAGCAATACAAAATTTGAAAAAACGTCCCTAGACTACATCCACATGTCTCAGAAGAGTTGTCTCCGCCTGTCTGGTCTTCATTGTTAGGAGTGGCTGCCGGAGGATTTTTTTGGGGCATATGCTCTTAGAAAACCACGAAGCAAGTTGCTGTTCTTCCACCCCGTCTTGCGGAGATTAGCAAGCTCTGTCCTCATCGCGAAGTTCGACTCCTGAATCCCCTTATAATATTCTTCCGCACTCACTAGTAAATGGAGAACATTGAAAATGTTAAATTTAGATATAGAACACAATATAATGGAACTTAAATATAATTTGTATCCCCTTACCTCGGATTTGCTCAGGTTCCGGCTCCACGGCCTTCTCTCCGTTTGGCTGCCAAGTCCCCCCAACCAATGACCACTTTTTCTTCTCAAAGTATTCCTTGGTGTAGTACTCACACGGCTTGGCGGTGTTGGAGAATTTCAACTTCAGATGCTTGGACCGGAGAAACATTGTTATGAAGTTTGCGTAGGGCAACTTCTTAGCCACCGTATTGTTCTCAACCACGCTATCCTTCATGTGTTGAAACATGGTGTACCCGAGGTTTATCATCAAATCCGAGGCCAACAAGTAGTAAGTCACCAAAGTGGTGAAGTTTGGCTCTTGGAGGTAACCCCCTTTGGGCACAATATTGGTAGCCACCATCTCATACAAGATCCTTCGCTCGGGTGTAAGCTGTCCCAGCTTGTACTTCTTTGGCCTTCCAAGCGGACCTAACTGGCGCCCGAAGTGCTCCAACTCCAACTTCTGCAAATTCGCGGCTGGAAAGATCGACTCACTTGGCCAGTCACCCCTTGTGTAAAGGTCCACTGGTTCATCATCGTCCTCGTACTTGTTCTTGAGGGCTGCATTGAACAGTTCAGGACTTACTTCGAACTCCTTCTTGTTGACCTTGGTCTTCCACTTATCAGCCACCTGTCGGAAATTAGCGTAGAACTGCATTGTCTCCTCTAGATAACCCGGGTCCTTCACCTTCATCAATGTGTCCGCACCCGAATAATGTAGCAAGCCTCACACCCCTTTCAAGCCTAGCTCTTCAACCTTACTCTCATCCACCACAAGTAAGGTGTTCAACTGCGACTTAGCATCCTCAAAACTCTTATACTTGAGGTAAGCAGATTCACTGACAAACTTAGTTTTATCAAAAACTATGACCTCGCTCGATTGTTCAACCTTCTTCTTTCCCCTCGGAGCCATGTTTCTAATTAACCAAAGTACCTATCAAGAATACCTAACATCAATCCTATTCCTATGATTGAACCCCAGTTTCAACAAAGCAAATCAACAGAAAGCTAAAATACTGATGCATCAACTTAAAATTTTGAAAACATGGCATCCAGATTAACAATGAGTAAGATGAAACGGGTCAGGAACTTACCAGATGTATGGAATATGGCGGTGGGGGAGCAAATTTCCGGCTTGACGGTGGCTGGTCGGCGGTGGGTGAGCTGAGGAAGCAGCGATTTTGCGTGAGTTTGGGGGAAAAATTGGGGATCTTCTTTTTGACCGACAGGGCCCAGCAGTTGACTATTTATGTTTGTGACCGTTACGAGTTCGCTGGTAACTCGCCTAGAGGCGATTTAAGAGGCGAGTTCGCTTGTTTGTTATTATTTCAATTTAATCTTGTTACGATGTCGCTTGTAACTCGCCTACAGGCGAGCTGGCAGGCGAGTTCGCTTCATTGTTAAAAAAGTATAGGCCTTTGGGCCAGGGAACTGATAGATGCACTCATCACTCTCATCACTCATCACTCTATAGTATATGTATAGTATATGTGTAGTATATGTGTATATCATGCATGGTGTTTCATGGGCAGTTTGCGCGGGTCGGCGACTTATCGAACCTTTCAGTTTTGGTCCCATATTTATACTGATCAATTGGACGCTACTCCACCGATGTGGGAAAAATGATGTGACGTGGAGGCGAGTTCGCTTGGCCTACGCCTATAAGCGAATAGGATAAGCGAGTTCGCCTGTTTTAAAAACAAAACTAATTTTTGAACTATTATTGAAATTGGAGTATGAATCTTTATGTAATTTCAAATTATTTTTTTGTACACATTTGCGATCAACTATGAATTTGGTAGGTCGAATTCTTGATGTAGTATACCCTTTATGTCCAATTTCTCTTAATCGCTCACGATCAATGAACATCGCTAAAATGAGTGAAGCATGAACACCAACCGATCATTCGACCTCGAGCTTAGTTTGACCAAGTTAGATCTCGAGCTCGAACTCGTTCGAATATGTGGCGCAGTCGACTCTAAGCTTTTACATTTGATTTCGTTCGGCTCAACGTGCTTATTGATCAAATCAATATATATATATATATATTTATATATATATATAATTAGGTATATATAATTCGGTATATGGTTAATATATCAATTTCTTTGGTAATAATTACAAATTTGTTTTTTTTTAAACAGGACGATCTGGAGTTCGAGCTCTCAAAATATATAACGAGTCGAGTTTGAGAATACCGTGTTCGGTCTCGACTCGACTTATTTACACGTGATGAGTGAAACTTTGCCTTCGTTTTCGGGTAGTTATAAAAAAAATTGGCCTTTGGCCGATCACACTTGGAACTCACTCATCACAACAACACGACCTCGGTCTGGACCAATATATGTATAGTATATGTATAGTATATGTGTATATCATGCATGGTGTTTCATGGGCAGTTTGCGCGGGTCGGCGACTTATCGAACCATTTAGTTTTGGTCACATATTTATACTGATCAATTGGACGCTACTCCACCGATGTGGGAAAAATGATATAACGTGGTGGCGAACTCACCTCTGTTCAACGCCTGTGTGTCAAACGGCGTCGTATATACATGTTCTTTACTTGTGTTTTTTTTAAATTCTTCTTTCCAGTGGCGAACTCGCTTCTTCATTCGCCTCCATGCTTACGAGTTCGCCTATTGTCACGCTTCCTAGGTTCTGTTCCACACGGCGGAACTACTAGCGTGTTCTCAAGACGTAAAAGTTTGTAGGCGTTTGGGTAGGCGGACTCGCTTCTGCGTTCGCCCCACCTTACGAGTTCGCCTATTGGCACGCTTGTTAGCTTCTGTTCCACACGGCGGACTTGGTGGCGAATTCGTGAGGTGGAAATGTTTGTAGGCGGCAGCGTAGGCGAATTCGCTTCCTTCTATCGCCTTGTGAAAATATTGGAAGCGATTTCGCTTCCAGGTTCGCTTGGTAATATTATGCAATATTGTTATCATATGAATATCCATGTTTTATCAAGGTTAGTTGTAATATTTGTCAAGATTGAAGTTAATTAACTTGAAATATATTAGATTGGATAAAAATAATAGTAGGCTCGAAAGAATGCAACTAAACCATGTTGCGAGTTTAAGTACAAAATCAACAAAAGTGTAGTTTATGATAACAAAGGCAAAAATATGCTAAGCGTCATCACTGTCGTCCTCGTCACTATCACCGTCGTCCTGACCACCCTCCTCTTTGCCCCCGTCTTCGTCATCTTCTTCTTCTGACGACTCTTGTAATTCCTCTTCCGACGACTGTTGTACTTCCTCATCCGAAGACTCTTGCGCATCCTCATTATGGCTTTGTTCGTTTCTGAAGACAACCTTGAACATTTCGTCATTATCTTCGTCCGGAGAAAACGGGCCACCATCTCCACCAACGGGATCTTCTCCATCCTTAGCACCTTCGGGCTCGTCAACCTGTTCTGCTTCCTCCTCTTCTGGATCCTCCTCTTCTGGTTCCGCTTCACTTTCAGGGTCATCCGCCTCCGCGTCCATTGGTGGCAAAGGCTGAACGGAAAAGTCTGGCATCCCTTCCTCGTCGCTAAGCTCAGGTTCCAAGTCTAGCATCCTGCCAAACTCCAATATCATCTCCGTCTCCTTGGCTTGTTCCAACTTCACCTGTTCTATTTCCGCTGAAAGCTGTCCCATCATCACGACCATTCGCTCACGCCACTGAAGTTCCCGTCCTGCCAAAACACATCAAATCCATTAGAATATTGTATAGGCGCAAACAAATAAATCTAATAAAATACCAAGTTTGGGTAGAATCGACTTACCCGGACTCAAAACACCACGCGCACTTGAACTTGAAGCACCATCCTTCTTCTTCTTTATGACCCCATCGGCGCCAAGTGCCAATCCCTTGCTACGCAGCCATTTCTCGGTGTAGTGCATAACTGGCTCTGGCCGACTAACAGGTCTAATACCCTTCTTCTTTATCATCCCCGTGATAAGCTGGCCATATGGGATCGTTTCATCAGATTTGTCCTTGGCACGCTTCAGCATGTACTTCACAATCGCGTATCCTGGATTGATCTTCAATCCCTCCATGATGTAATAGAACAATATCAAATTGCCAATAGTAGGCTCGCAAGGGTGACCACCCGATGGCATGACATTCGAGCATATCAACTCGAACACCAACCTCTGCTCCTGAGTGAGAACACCAATATTTTTCTTCTTCGGAGTACCTTCCAACTTGCTACGCGACTTAAAGTATTTTCTACGCATAGAAATGGGTTCTAGGGGGTTCAAACTAGACAAAGATGGGAAGTTTTGGGTGTGGTAACACTCGTAAGGACCGTTTGGATCTAACGGCCTTAAGTGGTCAACCGACACATACGGGCAACCTATCACCTCATTAATCAAATACTTATCAACCTTAAACCTTACTCCCCTAACCATTGTCTCCCCCTCTTCGGCGTCCTTTGCAAAAGTCATATTTGCATAAAACTGTAAACACTCATCCTTATGCACCGGCTCTTTCGACATCAACATCCCTTCTAGATGCGTCGCCTTAAAATAGTCTACAATTTTACCAAACCCTAACGACTCTATCTCATCTTCATCAAAAACCCTAGCATTCAACAAGAAGCGACGAGAAAATTGTTCGTACCTAGTCTCGGCCTTTGTACTGATGAACAGAGATGTCTCCTCATCTTCCTCAGTTGCAGGGTTACCCGCCGGATTCTGGGGTGGCCCACCAGTTTCAGGCGTTTCAGGCGGGTTCCTGGTGGCGGTGTGGCGGTTCCTCGACGGACTGGTGGCGGGTTGGCATTGATGGGAGCTTCCTGAACTATGGCCGCCGCCTGTAGATCCACCGGCCGGGCGATCGCGTCTCCGGCGAGGTTGAAGGTCGGCGAGTTTCTCTTCCCGCAATCCGGCCGCCTCCGCATCGGGTTCAGCAGTGGGGGTGGTCTTCTGGCGCTTGGGGGCTGGTGGGTTGAGGGTTTTACCGGCTGATTTGCTCCGGCCCATGGTGTTGCAGTCGATTTTCCGATTGGGGATTTAGGGTTTTGCGGGTGGAAGTTGGGGGGGTTCTGAAATCGCCACCCGCAAAACTTGTTTTTGTATTTTTTTTAAAATTAATATACGCTGGCGAACTCGCCTCTTCAATTCGCATGTAGGCGAAAAGGGTTACGAAATCGTGGCAGGAACGTCGCGCGTGGATTTCAATATGAAACGAAATCGCCTGTTGATTCGCCTGTAATTTCAACCAACTGGCGAACTCGCCTCAATTTTGTTTGTAGGCGAAGGTAGTAGCGATTTCGCTTCTGTACAATCATCAAACCCTTAACCCTAAACCCTGAACCAATGCCCGGCAACCCACACGATAAAAACCAAACCCATTTATCTTCGAGATTGGGAATGACAACCTTCAATCGAGCGAGTAGTGCGTAACTCGTCTAGACTCGAGAACTATATAAACCATGTTCGAGTCGACTCGAGAACTAGCGAGTTAATAATACCATACTAAACTCGAACTCGTTATTATTTATCGAGTATCGACACTACTTGCGGGTTCGAACTCGAATTGTTTTTTTCTCTTTTTAAATAAAAATTTAAATAATCATATCAAAAATTAATAGTTTAGGGTAAATTATTCCTAAAAGTAATCTTCATCCAATCCATTAATACAAAATATGTTACTACTTCTATACTATGAAAATTTCTAATTATATATATGTGCCTTTACATATACATAATGAAATTGTTATTTTAAATACCAATGCAATTAATTAGTTTATTCAATATTGAGTAGTAAAAGAAAACTAGCTAGATTAGATGATTGAACTAATATAGTATAACCTAATAATATTATAAATTTGCAACTGATTATACTTACCGAGTTACGCACGAGTTTTTCGAGTCGAGCTAGATCGAGTCGTGTTTTGTCCGAGTTTTGACCGAGTCGATCTCGAATTACTCGTGTGTTGACTGACTCAATTACCACCCCTATTCTCTTCTAAAACTGGATACTTTTCGTTCATTAGCTCCCGAGATGTGTGATCGCGAAGTCGGCTCTTTAACGGGGTAACGACGTTGCCTGTATGTATTACATCATCCAAACTATGAGTAATACCACATGCATTACAGTAGAACTAAATTTCTACACTTTCAGTCAGAAGTTGTCAAATACATGTATATTCGATGGTGATCAACACGTGGCTGATGTAGAAATTCCTATTGGTCGTATCTGCACTAGTGTAACATTTGGTTAACGAACTAATGGTATTAACCCGTAGTCCCATCATATACGTATCTAAACAGTTTATGCCAAATGCGTTACAATAAACATGGATATGGATTAGAGTTAACAATTTCAGATACCTCATCATAGGACTATATATAACATGTCACAACAATTCTCTTTCATAACATACGTCATCGTTGCAACCAACTCAAGTAATATTATGTGCAGATAAAATCTGATTTCATTTATAAGTTTTCATATTAAATTTTAATATACATCAGCTCATGAAACACACAATGTTAATATTCATTGCATAACAAAGTAGCAAATATTCAGAAAATAATTATTATGGGTTCATCAACTTGCTAGCTAGCGACACTGCAAGGGGTATTCGCCTCTAGCCGATGCAGGTTGCGGTATCGTAACCTGGTTAAACAGTAACCGACCAAATATACTATTCAGGCATGTTTTGTCCAACTCTACCATACTATATATATCTTTTATCCCGGATTTTGCTAACCTCTTCACCATTTTCACCATTCATTCGCATCTACCCCTCCTTCTCTCTCACCTTATCCCCCCCTCAACTTCCTTCTCAAATCCTTGCATTCCAAATCCATTCTTGCCTCATTTCTTGGTGAAATCTCATCAAAACCAACCACAAACTCACCCTCAAATCTAGCACATATATTTTGTGTGAAGAACTAAACCCTATAAAGCTTGTAACCCACCAAAAACCCCAAAATCTCCTTCAACTTTGGTTGAATATTACAAATCTTGCTACTTTGTGTGGCTAAGAGCAACAAACAACTAATATCTTCTTCTACAATTAAGGTATGAGACTCAAATTTGAAGTATTATTCAAAGCACATCTTATTTAGTTACTTTTTGAGATATATTGGTTGAATGGCATGCTTGAGTAGACATTATCCATGCTTAGTCCCTATCCATAACATATGTGTTTCATGACTATGTTAAAATCAAATTTAGAAGGCATAGCTCCCTTTATTTGTTACTTTCATGTGGCATTCTAACATGTTAGCCTACCTTAGGTTCACTTTGGTTATACAATTCAACAAATCCGTTTTTTCATTGTTTTAACTAGTCATGCTTGTGTTATTTTACTTCTACAACTCATTCAACATGGTTTTGTTGTTGTTTTACCTAGTCATAATAGTGCTAATTAGTTAAGTTACAATTTCTATCCATCCTTAGATAGAAATGGTGACCACTTCAACCACTTCAAGTGCCCAACCAAAGAAGCGAGGTAGCAACTCGAAGAAAGGCCTACAAGTCCGCTCACATTGTCGAGTTCTACAAAGAAGAATGAGAAGAGGAGAACTAACACACGTAGGATTTAATGCTAAGGGTGTATGCAACCGACCAAAAAAAGAACGTTCAAAATGGTCAAGTTGGTGTGGCCGAGTTGGAATAACGTTTATTGAGATAACGGAGGATAATTGGAGAACCGTCCCATCAAAAAATAAGGAGGAAGTTTGGGTAGAATGCCAAGTAAGTAACATTTAACCTTTCAATGATCTATCTACTCAATATTTATACCTCTTTGTAATATGTATACATAATACATCCTACATATTTTTGCGTAGCGACCTTTTGAAATAGAATCTAATGACATGGAAGTGGTGAGAAAGAAGGCATTCAACATTGTCTCCAAAGCTTTTCGCGAGCACAAGCATGCTCTAAGAAAAGACTACTTGTATGAGAAGAGAAAGAGGCTAGGTCAAGATCCAAGGGACCGATACAATCATATTACAACCGATGCGTGGGAGGCCTTCAAGCAAGCATCGCTTGAAAATAAGACTTCGGTGAGTCACAAACTATAACTTCGGTGACATAACCTCCTCTTATCTAATTACATTAATGATGACATGTGATACGGTATCTTCTTGTGCAAAGGGGAAATGGGACAAGAAGGTCACATCGGCGAAATCAATAACAATGCCATACACCGGTAGTAGGTCGGGGTATTTGGGTGTAGGTGAGAAGAAGGGGCTTAGGGAGAAGGAGGAACTAGTGAAGGAGTTGGTATTAGGGGGGATGGACGAGGCGGAAGCTCGGTATGTCGTAGTGGAAAAGGACGCCGAGGATTATACTAGACAAAAACTCTTCGTGTTGGGTCGAATTAGAGACTCGGATGGTAAGTTCACTTCGGAGGATGCCGAAAAATGTGCAAAGAGGGTGGTTAGTCTATCTTACCTTATCTTACTATCTATTGTAGTCAAATTTATTTTTGTTGTTGCTTTCAAATATTCTTCACAACCACTTTCACCTAGTACAACATATTTGATAATAGGAACTTCTTGAGCGCCAAAAGGAGGAGGGTACCTTTATCCCGTGTGGGAAGAAGGATGTCTTGAATGAGGCTTTTGCTCTTGGGAAGAAAAAGGAACACCCGGGAAGAGCATTAGGTGTTGGAGGTTACGCGACACAAGAAGAGGTTTTTGGGATTAAGCAAGGTTGGGGTAATCCTAAACCATCACAACTACAACGAGTTTTGAGCGAGGTGGCGGCGACAAAGGCGGAAATGAAGGATTTGAGGGAGGTGATGAAAGACATAGCACAACACACCAACTATCCCCATATCGAGAGGTTAGGAGGTACACAACCACATCTTCCACCATCATCAAAGGGTTCTCAAGCATCACCTCAAATTGTGGAGGATGAAGGTGAGAATATGGAAATGGACGAGGAACTAGTGCCTCCTACTCCACCTTCATCACCCATCAAGTTGAATGCGGCGCATTCCATTCAAGTCGATAAGGTTAGTACCAATTTTGCTAATTTAGAACATCGTTGGTTTCTAATCTCTTTCTAAAAATAGTTGGATGATGATTTGTCTTGTACTTTCATTTATGATAGAACCCCCCTTGCAAGCTATATGTTTCGCAAGGTACCAAAACAAAACCACTCCATGTCGCCAATGGTACATGCGACCCAAGTGCGGTGAAACACAATCGTGTTAACATCCCCGCGGGATTTTTTAGTGTTCGCATTACCGACGTTTTGATAGAACAACAATTGCTATCTGTGAAGGAGTCACCGATGGTGAGAGTTGGGGAGGCTAAAGGTTTCCTTGTTCTATGGCCAAAATGGTTGGTGCTTGATGAAAAATCCACCTCCATACCCCGTAGGAAACCACAAACTCCACAAAATCCACAAATACCTGTGCATGCCTTGCCTATAGCTAGACAAACATTAGACCCCATGCTCGTGGAGTTTATGAAAGCCCTTCCACCCTTCGTCCGAGTCTTTTATGATTTGATATCCTCGCACGACAAGAATGCATGCTATGCCTTTCTCGGAAATGAAAGGTGCTTTACTATGACAAAGGACATCCACGTACCATGGGGGGATTTTGAATATTTCTGGAATTTCAATGAACTTCCTGCCACCATTCTTTGCCTCAATCAAATGTAAACCATTTGTATGTGTTTCATGAGAATACTCAATTATCAAACCATATATGATTACATCCTCGTCATGATTGTCTACTACATTCACAGGTTCTTGCATCACCATGCCTATCACCGGAGCAAGCATTTCATTGGATTTTTGCATCCAATGCATTTGCAAGCTAGTATGGAGAGCAATAGGCAAAGACTTGATTACTTGAATTCTACTCTCTCCGACAAATCAAAGAAAATATGGATCGGACCATATCTCGAGAGGTATACCTTACAATTTGCTCTATTACTCATGCTAAATATATTGTATTTGCTCTACTACATTCATTTTTTATGACCATTATGCTTTCATGTGATTTGTAGTGATCAGTGGAGCTTTGTTGCAATAATACCCGCTTTAAAGCAAGTATATTGGATAGACCCACTCCACCGCCCTCCATCACGAACATTCGCCGATCTCCTTGATAATGCAATTCTTCAAGTGAACGACAAAGCACTCCTCGACTTCCACCTTATAAACATTCGGGTAAGATGTTGTGCTCATGCTATCACATCCTTTCAAAAATCAACATTTGCGTTTAAAGTACCATAAGTATAGTAATGTTTTATGTTTTAAACACTTTTGTAGTCTAGGAAGCAATCATCGAACTATGAATGTGGCTATTACACAATGATCTTTGGTTTGATGGTGGTGGATGGTGTTCAAAAAGACATGCTAGATCTTCTAAAGGTACGCTACACGCGTCTAATCTCATTTATATTTGTCGAAATTTCCTAATAAGCGTTATTTTCAACCATAGGTATTCGTGGATGATATCACTCCTTTCTCCTTGCAAGAACTTAACGACGGAAGAGACCAAATGGCTAAATATCTGGTCCACAACCGTGCGTTTACCATTGCAAGGCCACAAGTCCCTAACCTCCCCAAGGCATGAAAAAGTACTTAGTTGTCCATTTGCGTTTGTCTCTTTTTTTTTGGTAGGACTTGACATTGGTAACGCACTTGTGTGCTTAGGTTATGCCTCTTTAGTACTAGTATAGGGGCGTTGGATTTGAATTTGACAGGTTTATGTTGAGTCGGTATCCCGATTCATGTTTCGAAAGAAACGGGTCAAATTTTACAATAATTACACCATTCAATATTGCACATAAACGAACTCGCTAGCTGGTCCGCTTCTAGTCGAACCCAGAAGCTAATTCGCTACCTGGCACGCCTCCCACTACAATATAACAAGCGGCCACACAAGCGGTATCGCCTATTCATTCGCCCATAAAAGCGACATCGCCTGGCTACTCGCTTGCCAGACTCTGTTGCCCCTGGCGTTCCTGAAAACGACATCGCCTCAACATTCGCCTTAACAGTCGAATTTAAACGACGAACTCGCCAGTGAATTCCCCACAAAAAATATGAGAAACGAGCTCGCCTAATATTCGCCTCTTCTGGCGGTGTCGTATCCCACTCCGCTTGTGTCCCTCTGGTCTGGCTACATTTTCAGGGGGCGAGTTCGCTTTTTAGTTTCGCCACCTCCAGAAGGCGAACTCGCTTTTCTTTTTCGACCACAAGCGACATGATACACGATACCGTAACACCATGACCATTGAGCCTTTTTTCAAATTTAATATTCCCATATATTCCGGCGAATACGCCAGCGGTCTCGTCTGCTTCACCCTAGCGAGTCTGGTTACGATTTCGCTTGTGTATGATTAGAAACAAGCGACCAACACAAGCGAGTTCGCCTTAACAGGCGATCACTGGCGGCTATATCGTATCACTCACATTTACAGACACAGGCGACCTGAGGTGGCGAATTCATAACAGGTATACAGGGCGTTTTTTAAACGCTGCACACGGCGTTTTGAACCGCCGTGCGCATCATGCATGTTTAAGGCGTTTTGTTAACCGCCCAGAAGAAATGCCATTTTGCGGCACAACCCATTACGACATTTCCAAAATGCCGTGAATGGTACGAATGAACCGCCTAGAAACCTAGGTTCGTCCACTAGTGAAGGCACCTTAGTTGGGGTGATCTGCAAGAGCCATTATAAATGATTGAACAGTTATAATAAGAAGATGATTTGTATAAAATTACAAAGTTTATTGTCAAGATCAATGATGCTTACTGGCCTGAATTACAATCACAAGAAGATAATTAGTGTGTAAATCAAGTGATCATAATTTAGGAAACCAAAGTTTTGACCTAAAAAAGAGTAACCACTTGAAGTATCAAAAAAATAGAGTAATTAAAACATAAAACCTAGAAAATGATGCGTTTGAAGATGATACCAATTCCTCTAGTCCACTTTAATAATCATGTTTGTCATAATTTTAAAAAAAAAATCAAGAACAGAATGTCCATCAGAATATCACCAGGATCATATTAGGTCATAATACTTTTTTGCGAGAGATATTTACCTGTTAGCAATGTATGCAAGAATCCAGTCCGTACAAAAACCGAAGATGCGAATACTATGCAACTGACCCTGGCTACGATCGATGGCGTTCAGGCATATGATTTCGGAGATATGAGGATCAAAGGTATGATCAGACATGTCTATATTTCTCCAGATGGATGGCTCCTTACACGCAGTTCGCCAAGTTGTGCACACGTTCTGCACATCCTTCATAATTTCCATGGGATCCAGCCTCTGCAATATATTCTCCAGGATGTCAAGTGGCAGATCTGTCCACGGCGGAGAAGATGCATTATTTCTGGCTTCCTTTTTTCCTCTGATCATCACCATATTCAGTGATCAGAGGTTTAGCAGTTTCGGAAGAAAATTGGAAAGGTTTATAGTGTATCCATGGTGATAGAGGATCTCAATCCCTTTTGACCTAGTTTCTATCTGCGATGACGACGTTCTGGCCCTCCCAGTTAAACCCTGATATTGTTTTTGTAGTGTCTTTATCTCTAATGGAATCTTCTACAAAAAAGTACCCGAAAAGTTGAAGATAAAGTTTACAACGGATAAAGCGCTCCTATATCACGATGAGAATTCCTAATACAATAGAATTTTGAAAATTATAAAATAGGAAAAATTACCCAAAACTTATTTAGAATCAATCTCTTGCTATGTTAAGAGGGTGGTGATATTGCCATATCACTTTTTAGCATCCAGAGCAGAATTAATTATTTACCCAAATTGCCCTTGTTCAGTCAAACTCTACTTATTACTTTTTTCTTGTTTCTTTTATTACTGAATTATTTTTCTACAAGTTACTGAACCGACCTTCGCGTTCCCAATCTTCCAGTTCCTGATTTTCAACCAAAAATTTTCATTTTAATTTGATTTTCGATTAAAATATAATTTGATGAAAATCAAATGAATGTGTATATGTATCTATACTCTGATACATTTGAAAAAAAAGTTTAATTTCAAATTCGGTATGAAGAATAAAGATGAGAAATTTTTGTAAAAAGATATAATTGGATTAGCATTTACGATTACAAAAAAATTAAATGTTGCTGCACTTTTTTTCGGCTATTTTAATGTTTTTGTACTTTTTTTATGCCGAGATTATGGTTTGAACGATGCTACTCATCTAATTACTAAAAGATTATTAATTTTTTGTATTAATTTTTGATGTTTGATTTTATCTTGCGGTCTTTAGTTCTTTCTTCTGTTAAAATTGAAGTTTTTCAAGGCATCCGACATTCTGTTTACATCTAGACTTTTGTTTTTAATCAATTCGATACCTAAAAAATAGAATAGAATATTATGTCGGTTATAAAAAGGAAATAAGAAAAATGTAATATTGGTAATCCGTAAAAAAAGAAACAATAAAAGTAATAAGTAGACTTTGATGGAAGAAGGGCAATTTAGGTAAAAGCAATTAATTCTGATCTGGATGCTAAAAACTGCTCTGGCAATATCACCAACCATATTAAAAATCTAATAAAAAAAGAACGGTTCAATAATTCAATTTGACTCTCAATATGTGCGATCTACAACTTCATTGTGTACGATCTCCAATTGATCGGTCGATGATCTTTTGATCTGCCATCGTGGGTAAGTCACTCAAGAAGAAGCAGTCAGCCAATAGGAGGGTGGTCGTAGTGAGAGAGGCTAATCGGAATCTGGAGGAACAGTTCTCAGAGGTGGAGCTCGAGAGAAATGACTTCTTAGCTCGGAGGGACGCACAGATGGTTGGATTGATGGATCTCTGTCACCAACAGCCGTCAGATCGTGCGGTGATGAGTATTTAGCAATCGCAACTACAACAACATCAGGTGCCTCAGATAGTGGATCCCGTCCAGAAAGAGCTAGCTACATCTTCCGCTGTTGCTAGATGGGCTAACCTTTTTCTGGAGCAGCAATTGGAGGCAAAATTCTATCAGGCATATCTTGTTGGTGGAGTATTGATGGCTAAATTCCTAAGATTGAGGTTGAATCTACTTTAAAAGATGAGAAATTGTAGTGGTTTATAAAGTTACAGGTGGTCACCCCCCACTAGTGATTGCTGATGCTTTCTTTAGAAGGAACTGGCTGAACCAAGTGGAGAAAGCCTGACAGGCAAAACCTGGCATCTTTATGGTGAAGTTTCTATATAAATTACATAAAGATAATGCTGTAAATTAAGAGGGGCATGCTTTTCCTAGATAGCAAGCCAGTGATAATGAAATACTGGAGACAATTTTGCTTTTGATATGATTCTATCCCACTATGGTATCAACTCCTTGGGTTGGATATGGTATATTGTGAACCTAGTATTTTGTGCAGACTGGTTAGCACCCTATAGGCATACCACTCAAACTCGACCAGGCTACTAAGGAGCTAGATAGGATGAATTATGCTAGGGTACACATTGATAAAGGTGGGAGCAATATAGCATTCATTGATGAGAATGAGGTGGTGCAGCACCAACATATCATTTTTGAATGGAAGCCAATCAACTGCACCAACTGCCATACAATGGGGCATGCAGTGGAAGACTGCACATGGAAACCTAGACTTGATAGTTGGGGTAAGGAGAAGAGGCCCGCAACAAAGCACAATGAGCTAGTTCCAGCTAAACCTCAAGATCCAACTTCACAGCAGAAACCACCACTAGCTGCTACTACTAGTGAAGTCAGACAACATAGAGAAGGAAAGGAACCCTTAGTGGAAAAACCACTCCCACAGAAACAAAAACTAATCATCAAAGCCTGGAATCTTAGCAGAACCAATCCTTCCCAATGCACTTCAAAGCATTGGTTATACTAAGAGTTTGGGCTTTGATGACTACTCCAGTCAATTCTTTAAAGTAGCATGGCCAATCATTGGGAAGGATTTCATCACTGGAATCATGATTTTTTTCCTTGAAGCTTATCCCTCAAGAGTTAAATAGGATAGTATTTACTCTCATCCCAAAGATGAGCCAACCACAAAGAGCAAAAGAATACATGCCTATCTCCTACTATATAGGCATATACAAGGTTGTCACCAAAATCTTGAGCAACATGCTAGGAGATGTACCGCCACCGGTGTCGTCCTTTGGGCCGTGCCACACAGACGTTCGCACCGAACCCCTAAATTTGAGGTGCCCCAAAATTTTAACATTAGTTAATGCATTTGAGGTTTAATCAAAAAGAATTTATAGAATTTTAAATAGAATTGATAAAGAAATTGAATTAGAGAAAAATCGAAGGGTTCTAAATTCTTTATATTATGTATATATTTCGTTATAACTGAAGTATAATCGGAAAAAAAATGATGAAAGTTTAAAATATCGAGAAAAATTGAACTAGAGAAAAATTAAAGGGCACAATTATTTTTTTGCACTAGGCTGTGAATATTACAAGAACGACCCTGACTGCCACACACCTGATTAACTGTAATCAGGGTGCCTTTTGTGAAGGGCGGGAACATTATTCATAATATATTGCTCAATCAGGAGCTGTTGAGCAAGTATAAATTGGATGGTGATATGTTCCTAGCTGCATGGTGAAAATTGATATCCAGAAAGCTTTTGACACACTAAAATGGCATTTTCTCTACAACTGGTTGGCTATGCTGAAATTGCCCACATTGTTCATTGACTGGATCAGGAAGTGTGTGGTACACCCCAACTTCTGTATCTCACTCAATGGCACATATACTAGATGCTTGGAAAGAAGAAGAGGTTTCAAGCAAGGATACCCTATGTCCCCACTGCTATTTGTTATTGTATGGAGTATCTTACTTGATAGCTCTCGCTAGCCATGCAGATGAAGACAATGGATTATCATCAGAGGTGCAATAGGGTAGGGGTTCAAAGTCTTATGTTTGCAGATGACTTATTGATTTTTTGCAGGACAAATATGAAGTCTATGAGGGGAGTGAAGCATGTCCTGCGGGACTTTAAGAGAACCACGTGATTGGCAATTAATGAAGTTAAGTTTGAGGTTTTTTTCTCCAAAATCCCAGGAATGGAGATGAATTTGCTGACATCAAATCTCAATGTAGTGTTGGGTGAATTTCTAGTGAAATACTTGGGAATTCCTATCACAACAGGGAGATGGTCCAAGAGTAGCTGTGCATTTCTTGTAGACAGGATTACAAGGAAGATCAATACTTGGGGCACTAGAAAGCTTGCCTATCCAGGTAGAGAGCAGTTCATTAACTCAGTCCTCCTTAGCATGGCTGGTCACTGGGCTAATGCATTTCAGATCCCTAATAGTATACACCAGGACATTGTGAATTGTTGTAGAGACTATCTGTGGGGCAAGGAGGAGGGAAAAAGGAAACTGATCCCAGCAGCATGGGATATTGTGTGTTGCAAAGAATAAAGGTGGTTCTGGATTGAGGGATCCTTCTATCTAGAATGCAGCTTCACTGTGCAGGCTTGTGTGGGATATCTCCGGCAAAAAAGATGTTCTATAGGTAAGGTGGATCCAATCTTTTCATCTGAAATAGTTGATTTTTTGGGACTATTGTGAAGACTCACTACATCTAAGCTGGAGCTGGAAAGATTTGGTGAGAATCAAAGATATGATCAAAACAGTTTTGAGCAGTTGTGTGAAGAGGAATGGTACTTTCAACACCAGAGTTGCTGATGACATATTTGAAGGTGTGCAGCAAACTGATGCATTTTTCAGAGTGATTTGGAAGACTGGTCTGCACGCAAAGCACTCCTTTTTCCTTTGGATGAAAACTAAGGCAAGACTCTCTACAATTGACAGACTCCAATCCAAAGGCATGCTACAAAATCAGTGTAGCTTATGCTGCTTTTGGGGGTGCAAAATGAAACAGCTTTTCATTTGTTTTTACAATTCCCCTACTCCGTTGAGGTTCAGAAGGTGAAATTGGGGTGCAACATTAGAGCCCTTAGAAAGCAACTCAGGAACTTGAAATTTTAAAATGAAACTCAAAAAGCAACTCGGAAATTTTAAAATGAAATTTCTTGATTTTTAACATTAAAACATGTTTTACTGTTTGTTTACTTTAAATTCTCAATGTCGTAACACAAAAATATGTATCGTTTGAGTTTAAATACATAGTGGTAGTTTCATAATATTTAAGAATGTCGGTCTTTCAAGAGAATTTGCAACTTTATAATAGGGTTTATTTGGGTGAAAATAATGATTCTGTGATTATAGCCATATTTTGAGTACAATTATATCTACTCAACTTTAGAGATTCGGTGAAATTTCAAGACAACCATCTCAACACGATGAATTAACCATAAGCAATGCAGTGGAAGACTACGTGTAGTGGAAGGCGCATCAACACAAAATGGAGGTTGAGAAGAAAGTTGAGGAGGGTCTGAAGCTGGGGACGAAGGGGGATTCGGCTACGGTTCAAAAGAAAAGGAGATCCAGAAGCAATGCAAAGAAATAAGTAGCCTCTTAAGCATCAAGAATAAAAATCAAGGGATGATGTCCATGTGGAGGAGGAAACAATGGTCAATGAATATAGTCAAGAGCAGCAGCTAGAGGACTCTGCATATGAGTCAGAAGACGATCACCCAACCAGACGCTATGTGGATAACATTGGCAATTATATTGAATATGGTTCTAATGCAAGTGCTTCGGAGGCTTCAAAGGTAGGCGAGGAGGCGGCGCAAGAAGAAAAGGATTATCCTGAGGAACCAACAAGGAAGGATGAGGCAAGATTAGAAGGAGATGACGTAGAAGATGAGAAGGGAACTGATGAGGGCGAATATACTGATGCGGAGGAGGACCATGCTCATTCAAGCAAACATGTTACTTTCAGATTCCCAATACTTGATTTAATTTCGTCACCAGAAACCGCAGAGACTTCAACGAAGGGTGCCAAAAAGGTCTTTGGTGAGAGAGGGAATCCAGTTGCGGGTGCAAGTGCTACACGTGAGGAATACAAAGCAATTGAAAAAGAAAGAGTCAAAACAAAAGTAGTGGCAAAGTCATCTCTAACTGCAGCAACTACATCCAGTATAGCAAAGGCAGTCAAAACCGCAGAGATGGTTGAACAACAAGCAAAACGAAGGATTTCGATATCGAAAAGAGGAGGAGATAGGCAAATCTCCTCACACTCCCACAAGTCTCCGTGGAGTGATTGAATAAATTCGGGAAAGGGGACCTGTTGTCAGTACTAAACTTGCTATGACATTGATTTCCCCAGCCTCGATATCAATAACTCACCCTTTGAACACATGAATTTTTGGATGTATGATGGAAGGAAACATAATGGCATTGTGTCATGAACCTCCTTTGTGGATCTTTGAATGTCTTGTTAGATGCAAGGGTAGCACCAGTCACTTGGATTCTATAGTTTCACAATTACTTTTTTATTGTAACAAGTTAAAGAATATCTTTGTAACCAATGAGAAGCTCTCGCTTCTCCTTGGGAACACTGTATTTTTTGGCCTTTGACCTTTGCTTTGATATTATTTACCAATAGTTAATGTTAATATACCAAATTCTACATGGGGTACTTCAAATATCATAATGGCTTCTCAGAAAATCATTATATATCAGCATACAATTGTAAATTATGTATATTAGACCTTTAAATCTTCACAAAGTGCAAAATATGGCCCCTTAAAGTTTGAAATATATATTTTGTGACCTCTAAAATTAAAGTGCATAATTTATGGCCCGTAAAAATATATTTTGTATGTTTCATGGCCCCTGACGAACATAAGTATAACGGCACCATTAGCACTCAATTGTGAGGGGTAAAATGGTGATTTTACCGATCTCTGAACCATCTAATACTTTAAACCCAGAAATCTCTCAATCTAGTATCCAATCTTCGATTTTTAGAAACCTTTGAAATCAGTAGTTCACTGATGTCGATCACCAATTCACCACCTTTTTGAGCAAATATATGGATTGTACAACAATTAATAGTACTACTTCCATTTTCTCGGGCGGCGGCACAACAGAGAATCGTCATCTTCCGCCGCCGGAGATGTCGAATCCTCCACCAGCGTTAATTGCTCCCTGAATCGTACTCATCTTTTGAGACCGAGATATCCAAGCTTAATTGACGTTTTATGTTGTGGCTTAATTGATGCTTTGATCGAGATATCCAGATTCAGTTCGTAATTTTTGTTGTAGCTTTATGTTTCCGATGACACTTCCAGTTTTTTGGGTTTATATTTCTGTTTAATGAGAACTGAGAAGTAGGGATGTGGGTGGAGATTTAGGGGAGACTAGAGAGTGATACCTTCTGAAAGCATAGAAATAAGGTGAAACTATAGGCTAGCTAAGAGACAGATGTGGTTTTGTTTTTGATTTTATGAAAACAAACTTAATTGATGCTTAATTGATGCTTTGTTAGGAAATCAATCCCTTTTGCACACCGGTTCAAAATAACAATGAAGAACACAAAACACAGATTTAACGTGGTTCACCAATTGGCTACCTCCACAACAGAACAAACAGCTTTATTAATAACAAGCACAGACTCAGACACAGATGTTTTAGATCTCACACCCGATTACAATTGACAACGATGGTATATATAAACACCACAATAACAGAATCCTAAACAGATGCGGAACAGGACTACCCAATCCCTTCCTAAACAGAATTAGATTTACCATAATTAATAAATCCAAAACAGACTAGGATTAAGATTCAATTCAATTCCCAACAATCTCCCCCTTGAATTGAATCTCTAACAAACAGACGCAGACAGACGAAGCTTCGAACAGAAAATAACCAGAAGCACGGTGGTCGTGCCAGAACAGAAACAGATGCACTGGGGAGAAGCGCCACAGACGTTGTCAAACAGATGTACCGAAGTACCCAGAACCACCAACAGAACTGCCTTCAACAAATTCAACCCGGAAAGAACTTGCGACAGCAACAGACGGGTAAACAGAACAGAACAAGTCCAACCAGGAAAGGACTAGCTAACAGAACAGAACGGCAGACACAACAGCTACAACGTGATCTCCTCTTCGGAATTTATGCCTTCAACCACAGCAGCAGAACCACGTCCAGATTGCATCTTCTTTGGACACTGATTTTTCCAATGCCCCTTCTCCTTGCAGTAATTGCAGATATCATCAGATTTAGGACCCCTGAAGCTTTGTCGCTTTCCAGAATATCTACCCTTACTTCCATGGACTACATACGCACCATTTTGACTAGCTGCGTCAGTACCAGACGCCCTATGGCGTAACTCCCTTGTATGAAGTGCAGATCTAACCTCTTCCAAAGTCAGAGTACTTTTACTACCGACAATAGACTGAATGAACGTCTCATATGCCAATGGTAAAGATACCAACAGAATTAAAGCAGCATCTTCCTCCTCAATTTCAACCTCCAGATTACGCAGTTCCAATAAAATTGAGTTCAGTTCTTCAAGATGATCTCTCAAAGGTGTATCTTCCTTCATACGCAGACTGAACAGACGTTGCTTCAGAAGCAGCTTATTGGTCAAAGACTTTCTCAAGTATAAACTTTCAAGCTTTGTCCACAGATTTGCAGCAGTTGTTTCGTTAGCGACCTCAACAATTACTTCATCAGCCAAACACAACAGGATCGTTGAATGCGCCTTCTCTTCCAAAACCACCATGTCACTTCCAATCGGTTTCTTGGATGTCTCATCCTGCTTTGCTTTCTTGGATGCTTCATCCTCTCCCGATGTCTCCCCCGTGGATAATGGCGCCCATAAACCTTGTTGCTTCAGTAAAGCTCGCATTTTGATTTGCCAAAGACTGAAACTGTTTCTCCCAGTAAATTTGTCGATCTTCATGCTGATTGAAGACATTTTCGTTGTAGATTCGAAACACTGACGGAAACAAACAATAACGCGAACACCACAGAACCGAATTTCTCGCCAAGAACCTTCGGCACCAAAACAGACTCCTCCTTTGTTATCTCGACCGATCAACCAAGCTCTTGATACCAATTGTTAGGAAATCAATCCCTTTTGCACACCGGTTCAAAATAACAATGAAGAACACAAAACACAGATTTAACGTGGTTCACCAATTGGCTACCTCCACAACAGAACAAACAGCTTTATTAATAACAAGCACAGACTCAGACACAGATGTTTTAGATCTCACACCCGATTACAATTGACAACGATGGTATATATAAACACCACAATAACAGAATCCTAAACAGATGCGGAACAGGACTACCCAATCCCTTCCTAAACAGAATTAGATTTACCATAATTAATAAATTCAAAACAGACTAGGATTAAGATTCAATTCAATTCCCAACAGAATCGTACTCATCTTTTGAGACCGAGATATCCAAGCTTAATTGACGTTTTATGTTGTGGCTTAATTGATGCTTTGATCGAGATATCCAGATTCAGTTCGTAATTTTTGTTGTAGCTTTATGTTTCCGATGACACTTCCAGTTTTTTGGGTTTATATTTCTGTTTAATGAGAACTGAGAAGTAGGGATGTGGGTGGAGATTTAGGGGAGACTAGAGAGTGATACCTTCTGAAAGCATAGAAATAAGGTGAAACTATAGGCTAGCTAAGAGACAGATGTGGTTTTGTTTTTGATTTTATGAAAACAAACTTGCCGTACACATTGGTTTCTTACAAAAATTGCTTTAGATCTTGTTCTTGAATTACAAATTTGAAGATTGATTATGTTCTAATAATTTTGGCGCATAAGAACTTGCCGTCTACGTTGTTCAAATGGGAAAGTTCAAAACTTTCACCAAAGTGGGCAGCAGCGGTGGTGAGCACCGTCTGGGGGATGCGGGTAAATCAGTTCAGCGATGAAGTTGGATCTGGAAAATCTCGTGCCAGCAACAATGACCGACGGCCAGTTGTGGTGGTGTTTTGGTGAGGGCCGATCGGTCAGAGATGGTTAATGACCTTTGGCAAAGGAAATTACTATTATAACCCTGGATTTAACTCTGAAATCAAGGGGCAAACGGTGCTGTTTGGTCAAAGGCCATGAAACACACAAAATATATTTTTATGGGCCACAAATTAGACACTTTAATTTTAGGGGCCACAAAATATATATTTCAAATTTTTAGGGGCCATATTTTACACTTTAATCAACCTTTGAACATATACAGAAATAGAATAGAAATGTAAGCCCTGGGCAAACAGATCTAGGTTGAATTTCCATTTGGTACTCTGTCTAGCTTCCCAAAAATACATCAGTCCATGAAATTTGGTCTTCCCCGTGCCCCTAGCAAAGCACACACAATCAACCAAAAGACACCATTAGAACTGAAGACAGCTTAAATATGATTCAGATCAAGAAAATGACACCACTTACTGAACATTTTCAACCAGTCAGAAGTGTAGAGATGATCAAGGCCAGAATCTGGAGAATAGTTATCATAAGCATGGCCGTTGATATAATCACTGCCATAATTATGCCCGGGAAAGTCATGCCAAACTGCAGTGAAGTCACTTGATTTCTTCAAACACTCAATCTGTTGACAACATCTCTCCCCTAAATCGCCACTAAGGTCGACATTAGAGCACAGCCTGAGATCCAGTGATTCCAGCTCTACACAAGCATCGAGAATGGATGTAAGGCCTTCGTTAGACATCCGATTTCCAAAGAGGCAAAGATCCTGCAGTCCAGGCATGGTTTTTGCAATAGCCATTGCCTCGATATCGCATTCATCTTCACGGAGAACTGATCCTTGCTTGTAATAGGTAAATGACCTCAACAGAGGGCATAAAAGGCCAATTTGCACGATCAGTTCACCTGCAACTGGAATATGAAAAAGGCATAGCTCTTCTAGTAGAGGAAACTTTTTAACAGCTTCAACCACGTCTTCTCCGGTTACTGAACAGGCACTGAGTGTGAGGTACCTAAGCTGAGGTGATCTACAGGCATGTTCAAAGATTATAGATCAGCTCATGACTTCAAATCAGCAAAAATATAATTTGATGAAATTCGAGTAAATTAAGTCATACTGATCCCATTTTTCAATACATAATTTTTCAGTTCTGTAATAAATAAGCTCAACACTCAACAGAACAAGGCCTTAAAATGGCGCAGACAAGAGAGAAAGAGGTATTTAGTATTTACCTCTGAGCAACATAGTCGAGAAACAAAGCATCGCCTTGATGAGCAATACTGAGATCCTGCAACTGGCCCTGGCTCCGATCAATTGCGTGGCGCCACAGGATTTGAAAATTGAGAGGACGATACGTTTCGAGAGATAAGTGAATCTCTCGAAACAAGGAAGGTTCTTTGCACACACCGCGCCAAGTCCTGCACACTTTCTGTGCGCTCTCCAGAATGTCGGTTACATCTAACCTCTCCAGTATGTCCGCGGTTATGTCCCGGGGAAGCTCAACCCACGGCGGAGATGCTGGTGGCGCCGGTTTGGGTTTACTTCCTTTTCCCACGGTTTTTCGTGGTCTGCCTTTCTTTCCTTTTCGCCCCATTTTTAGACGACGGTTTTGCTTTGGATATACAGGTAATCCGTTTGATTTCTTTATACAAGCATGGTGAATATTACTCATATTATACACACGTTATACACGCGATGTCAGTCGTGACTACACACGGCTTTGAAGACTAGCAGTGTAAGCAAGTGGAAGAAGACCAAGAAAAAAAAAGCCAAGTTGCTTTAAGGTGTGTTTGGTTGGAGAGAATTTTGAGAGTTAGGATTTTGTTTTGGAATTTTGAGAGTTTGGAATTTTGAGAGTCTAGTTTTTCAAAAATCTTGTTTGGTTGAGTTAGGATTTTGTAAGTTTGAAACAAAAACCTTGTTTGGTTCGTCAGGATTTTGCAAATCCAAAATAAAAATCTTGTTTGGTTTGTTAGGATTTTGCATAGTAACAAAATCTGGACTTGAATAGTAATAAAATATGGACTTTTGAGGTGAATTTGAGATATACAAAAACGGCGTCAACCAAACAAGAATTTCAAATCCTGCACTTGCGAAATCCCAGTTCTCCAAAATACACGTGAACCAAACACAGCCTTAGTTTTTTGTCATCTAAGAATCCTCTCAAAAGAATAGTTTAACTAAATATATATCAGATTGATTGTACTATTACCAAAAAAAATGAAAATGATAATACTACCCGCTTTATATAAACTATCCATCATCAAAAGTCATGAAGCGCTTAACAAGTGATCCGAAACTCAATCACAAGTCGACCATCTTAACAAAAAAATAAGGTTGTTGTTTAAGTCAAAACATTATATTCTAATTATTATAAATCATATTTTCATCCATTTCATGTGTGTTTATATTAATAAAAATAAACAGTCGTGAAATAAAAAAATTAAAAAAAAATTAAAACCACTTTAAAAGTGGAGGGAAATTTATTGCCTCCCTAAACCATAAAAGGCCAAATAAAATTGGTAATAATATTCCTTCCAAAGAAGGTTACAAGAGGAGCAAAAAGCTCTATGAAACATATAGCTCCCAAAAGAATGATCTAAGATGGAGGTATGTACACTCCACTATACAAAAGAATTGATTCTACTAAACTTTTCTAGAAATCTATTAGGGTGTGTTTGGTTGATAGAATTGGTATTGGAATTGATATTCTAATGCCATAGAATTGAAATACTGAATTAGTGTTCAAATATTTTATGAATTCTAGTGTTTGATTAACACTAGAATTACTTAAGAATTGAGATTGTAATTCCAATTTTTGTGTTTGGATAACTAAAATATTGACATTGAATTAGAATTGTAATTTATTATTACATTATTTATTTTATTTTATTTTTAATTTTTAATTTATTTTGCAATTGTATTTTCATCATTTATATACACTAATAAATCAGAAAAAAAAAAGAAATCAAAGCAAACTTAACAATAAAAGTATATCATCACTTTGTTGAAAATATTCAAAGCTAATTTTGAAGACAATATACACTAATTTGGGAAGAGAAAAGTGCTAATATAACCCTCAATTCTAAGTTATGTGCAAATATAACCTCCAATTCTCAAAAAGTGTAATTATAACCCTGATTATAATTTTATTGAAATTTTATAGCCGAAAAACCCATTAAAACATGAAAAGATGATACAACCCTTATTTAAAGGGCTAAATGATTTTTTTTGGTTAATCGGATTTAACAAATATGTGATGATTATTTGCTCTTTTCTCTGCAACTTGGCTGAATCTTTTCTTGACTCTGAGATGCAAAAAACTAGTTTTTCTGCATTTTCCTTGGTTCCCGGTTCTTGCTATCAAATAACAGCCTAATATTGAGGGTAGTTTTGTCATTTCAAGTGATTAAATAGGCATAAATTACAGTAAACACAAGTCAACCATTGCAAGTTTATAACTTTTTGAAGTCAAACCTACTTTAGGGTTATATTTGCACTTAACTAAAAACTCAAGGTTATGTTTGCATAACCTTGAGTACCCCTTTGATGACTGTTTGTGGCAGGCATGTGCTGTATATCAGCTATTTTTGCCACAGATTTGGCTGCAACTTGATGGTGGCCTGCAGCTGCTGCAACCTGTGCCCTTGCAAGCAAGATAACTTTCGAATTCTCAGGGAACTTATTTGTAGATTGCCGTAGTAACTCCTCTGCTTTTCCAGCCTTGTTTTATCTCACGTGTACGGCAGCTTGAAGAAGAACGAGTATTGCACTAGAAGGAACTATGCCAGGCAGTGCATCAACAAGTTCTCGAGCCTGCAAATACGATGGGTAAATGAAATAACAAGGTGAATTCAAATAACTATAAAATCAGGACATGTAACAGTCTGGAATGATAAATGTCAATCTGCAAAATTCTTACCTGATCAAATTTGTTTGCATGAAGTAGTAACAGCATACGGTTGACATACACTACTAACCTCTGCTTTGTAGAGAGCTTTATATCAAGTGCTGGACTATTCTTAAAGCATAATCAGTTTATATGAGATGAACACCATAAAATTTAATAATCAAGTCATTCTCTTTCCTGATGCACATAAGCTAGTACCCCTTTTCCAAACAACAGGTATGGTTAAATGGCAACAGTAAGGACAAAAATTTGGTCACTATGATTGTTGGAGCTCAGATGAGACATGTCATTGACGTAAAACATTATTCTGTTGCAGAATCATGCGTCCATAAGTGAGTATCAATCCAATTTTCCAAATGGAATTCAAGATAAACAGCGTAGAATGCGTTCGAACCTAACTTCTTCTTATTATAAGAAACATAAACCGTATAAAGAAGGGATTAATTTAAGTATCCTACAGAAAATATTCTGTATGCTTCAGAGATATGGAGAGTTACAGGTTTCCTGTGATCTAATAAAGCCACTGGATTATCAAGAAGCAAGATGTTGAACTGGCATGCTTCAAAATTTTAGATTTTAATTAGGAGGCAAGAACTATAAAATATTGTTACTTGTACTTAATGCACAATCAGTAAACAAATAATATATAACAAATGTTCTAACTGTCTTAACCTTCAAAGGAGAAAGTAAACCATAACAAAGGTAGGCGTTGTTCTATCAGATTGGACTGCGCATAAATATGGACAAATTTAAACCATAACAAATGGAGAATTTACAAATTTACAAAATGTTTGTTGCAAAATCATTTAATGGGAATAAATAACATGGAAGAGAACTAACCAGCATTGTCACCACCCCATCCAGTAGCACCAGCAGGAGTAGGAGCAGTAGCAGCCCATTCTCCGTCAGCAATTTGTGCACTTGAGTTCCAGTCCAAAGCACCAAGCACCAGCACCAGCATTGTATTTGTTACGGCCCCAAATTTCCCTAAATAGCAGACAGTGCCGGGAAAGGTCTGTGTCCTGTGCGTCAGATCGGCGGGCAAGCTGACGGCCGGACTGACGGGTGAACAGGTCGTGATCCCATCAGGAACTGTCCCTCTCCGGTGAACAAAGCATCTGGGTACCTGTCCATCAGACTGACAGGCGGACTGACGAGCCGACGGACGGGCAGACTGACGAGCCGACGGACGGGCCGACTGACGGGTGAACAGTCTCTCTCTGGTGAGCAAATCATCTGGGTACCTGCAAATCCATAACATGACATCACTTAGGGCGGGAAGGCTATTGCCCGTGCCCGCTCCGATGCCTAAGTAAGATTTCATGGCTTTCGGAAGCAGAGATGGATATGTGAGGAGAAAAGAGGGAGAATCCAGATCCCGCCGAGAGAGAGAGAGAGAGAGAGAGAGAGAGAGAGAGAGAGAGAGAGAGAGAGAGAGAGAGAGAGAGAGAGAGAGAGGACCCCTTTTCTTGTTGCCCTTCCTTCTGTTTTATAGCCTCATGAGGAGGAGCCTCCTTAGGGTTTCCCTTTGGGCTGGAGCCCAATGAAGAGAGAGTGGGCTCTCGACCCAACTCCCTAACAAGTCCCCCTAGTTCGAAGTCGTGTGATGTCTCACGCTTCGGACTATGGTAGGTCGTCGGGAGCCATTTCGTCAAGTCAAGCAAAATCGAGATCCATCCATGAAGTCTGTTGCCTCAACCACTCATCTGTCTGATCAGTCGGCTGGCGCTACAGCAGTCGCCGAGAGAGGAGGACGTACCATCCGGCCTGCTGAATGACCTTGTCGACGTCGGTGTTGTGCCGACCAAGGTAGATGAGGGGATAGTCGCGTGTAACTAGAGCTGTCTCGAGATCCGCCCTTCTATCTTGTTATTACCTTCATTTTCTTCTAACTTGTGCATTCCATTCTCCCACCTATTGATTTATCTAGTTGAGTCGTCTGATCGCCCATCGAATCAATTGGTAAGTCAATTGATCGCGACGTCCATCATTGTATTTGTTACATGCTCAGGTTCACAAGACCCTTGGGCGTGTTTGGCGGCTACACGGGCCGGTGCCCTGTTAGATTAGCCACGACGGGAAGGGCATGAATGCCTCTTAAGCGTCTTTCTCTCCTGCCATAGATGCACTCGTGTCGGGCAGCTGTTATGTAGCTTGTCCCTTAAGGCATCTACTAACTGAAGCTTTCCTTCAAAGCGGTTGTGCCCTTATATGAATCAAGGACAACTAGCTCATTCTTCAGTAGCCTGACGAAGTCGACTGTCGGGTCGATCATCAATTCAGCCGTTGGCTCGATGGTCGGGCAGACAGTCAGCTTACCATCCACATTAACTGTTCATCGATGAGATAGATATAGAATCAGACATCTGACCTCAACTCCTCCGTGTTATTCCATTCTCACATTAACCGCGACGTTGCACTTTAGGCGCTCACATGTAAACTTCTTTCCTTCGCAACGGCTTCCTCGGTAACTTGAAGATTGGTTCATTGGTGAGGTCAAGCCCCGAGGCGGGTCAAGGCTTTACTTTGCATGAGAAATTCCGTCTTTGGTGTCCATGATCAAATCAAACCCCGCAACTCACCAGGGAGCGTGGCACTGGGCCTAAACACATGGTGGCTTTAGATGGCATTCCAGTCGCTGATCCGAAAAGTCCCCGGACCGGACGGTTGACCGGATGGCTGAACGGACGACGGGATCGATGGTCAATCGGATGGCCGAACCGACGGTAGATCGGATGGCGGGACCGAAGGCGCGGATTGGTTTTCAGCTTGGTAACCATCCTAACCAGTGCGTCTGGCTTAAAATTCAGGGCAGATACTGCGGTTTGCTCAGCCATCCCAACTTATCCGCAACTCGTTTTCTCTTTGGGGCTTTCACATAACCACTTCGTGCATTCGGTGTAGCTCGCCTAGGCGCGTGGCACTCGACGTGGGTATTGTGGTGCTATCATCATCGGACAAGCCACTCATTCTGGTGTCTCACCTAGGTCATGCTACCATAGGCTTGAATGGTATGGCCCCATATTTTTGGTGGTATGACTGAGTCGTCGTGCCTCCTCCTCGTCGACGATGACCAATGATCAGGCGATCTGCATAGGTAATGTCATCGTCGTCCTTGTCAGAGGTGATACGACCTACTGACCGGGCAGTTTGCCTAAGCCGCAGTGTGATCTCTTGAAGGAAACTCGTGCACAATCTGACGATTTACCGGATGGCTGACCTGTCGGGGCGAACTGGTCGGCTTCTTTGTAGCCGTCTGGACCGGTCTGCTCGACTTGAACTTCCAATCAACCATCGCGGTATGCCGAACCATTCCTTTTATTCGCAACTCGTCATCCCAGGTCATTAGGCTAATCGTCTGATGAGCCGGTGACTTGGATGAGCCGATGACTCGTCAGTAGAATCATCTGGTGAACCTCCTGTCATGCGTGGCCATCATTCACTGCGCTTAATGGAACCACTGGTGCGAGCCTTTGAACCGAATCTCCTCCCAGGGCTAAGCCTCTCGGGGGGTTGGATCGCCTCATGCGGTATAGGCGGGGCGGCTCATCGGGTGAACCACCTGACTGGCCGTTTGTTCTCGATTCCAGTTTTTGGACCAGTCAAGACCTTGAGATGTGTTGGAAAGCGGGGACACGGCTCTACTCCTGCCCGATCGCAACCGTTCGATTCACCGTCAGGCCGTTTGACGGTCGGTCTACTCGGGATTGTGTGTTTTTCATATCAAGGGTTCGCAAGATCTCGAGATATGTTTGGAAAGTGGGGACACGGCTCTCGCTCCTGCCTGATCGCAACCGTTCGATTCACCGTCAGGCTGTTCGACGGTTGGTCTACTCAGGGTTGCGTGTTTTTCATATCAAGGGTTTGCAAGACCTCGAGATATGTTTGGAAAGCGGGGACCCGGCTCTTGCTCCTACCCGATCGCAACCGGTCGATTCACCGTCAGGCCGTTCGACGGTCGGTCTACTCAGGATAGTTTGGGGGCAACGAGCTCAACTACGTCGGCAAGAAAATAAAATCGACTAAGGGCCGTCTTGTCGATCCATCGAGTTTACCGTCGGGTCCGCCGTCAATTGCGTCGTCGGGATGGTTGTATGGACAGCTGAGTCAGCCGCGTCCCTAGATAGTTTGGGGGCAACGAGCTCGATCACGTCGACTGAGTGCCATCCTGACGACCTATCGAGCTTACCGTCGGATCCGTCGTTGAGCTCACCGTCGTGGTGGGCGTCGGCACATAAACAAAATCAATTGAGTGTCATCCTGACAACCCGCTCGAGCTGACCGTCGGGTCCGTCGTTGAGTTCACCGTCGTAGTGGGCGTTGAAGCGACTGAATCGGCTGCGTTCCCGGACAGTTCGGGGGCAACAAGCTCATTTATGTCGGCAATCAAACGAAATCGACTAAGTATTTCCCTGACGACCCGTCGAGCTTACCGTCGGGTCCGTCGTCGGGCTCACTATCATAATGGACGTTGAAGCGACTGAATCGGCTGCGTCCCCGGACAGTTCGGGGGCAACGAGCTCGTTTATTTCGGCAAGCAAACGAAATCGACTAAGTATTGCCCTGACGACCCGTCGAGCTTACCGTTGGGTCCGTCGTCGGGCTCACCGTCGTAATGGGCATTGAAGCGACTGAATCGGCTGCGTCCCCGGACAATTTGGGGGCAACAAGCTCGTTTATGTCGGCAAGCAAACGAAATTGACTGAGGCTGTCTCGACGACCCGTTGAGCTTACCGTCGGGTCCACCGTCGAGCTCGTCAGTCAATGTGAATGTTGAAAACGACTGAGGTGGCTGTGTCCTCATATGGTTCGAGGGCAGTGAGCTCAGTTATGTCGTCAAACAACCGTGGGTAACTGAACATAAGTACCGCTAAGACCTGCTTTATATTACTTGCCACAAAAGAAAACACATAAATATCCAGGCCGATACCAGGTCATCCATAGAACTTCCTGAGGTTGCTCATGTTCCACGTCCGGGGAACGGGCTCGCCCGCCATGGTGTGGAGTTTGTAAGCTCCATTGCCAAGCGCTTTTGCCACTTGGTATGGACCCTCCCACGTGACGTCCAGTTTCTTCGTCCCTCCTGCTCGGCTGGCCTCATTCTTCTGGAGGGCAAGCTCTCCTACCTACAACGAGCGTTGGAGCAACTGTCAGGGATCTACTCTCGAGGCGACCGTTGGAGCAACTGGCGGGGCAATCGTTGGAAGCAACCGTTGGAGGAACTATCAGCCCCTCTATCTTGTCGAGCAACCGTCGAGGTGACCGTCGATGCAATCCTCAGAGGCAATCGTCGAGGCAACCGTTGGAGCAACTGTCGGGGCAACCGTTGGAGCAACTGTCGGGGCAACCGTTGGAGCAACTATCGGAGCAACCGTTGGAGGAACTATCGGCCTCTCTATCTTGTCGAGCAACCGTCGAGGTGACCGTCGATGCAATCGTCAGAGGCAACCGTCGAGGCAACCGTTGAAGCGACCGTTGGAGCAACTATCGGGGCAACCGTTGGGAGCAACCGTTGGAGGAACTATCGGCCTCTCTATCTTGTCGGGCAACCATCGAGGTGACCTTCGATGCAATCGTCAAAGGCAACCATCTATGCAACCGTTGAAGCGACTATCGGATCAACTATCGGCCCCTTTATCTTGTTTCGCCCTCGCTCTTGGCCCCAAGTCTCACCCAGAGATCCATCGGGCAGGTCATTCGACTGGCGAATCACCCGATGCCTCGAGCAGATTCTCCAGATGCATGAATGACAAATACAATCGAGCAAGGAAATATTATGAGCAATTAAAGTGAGTACAATCTGAAGCATCCTTACACATTGGCACAGAGCATGCTCAACATCTGCGGCCTGCGCTGCGGGCTCGTCCACACATCGGGGCAACCATTGAGGTGACCATCGGGGCAACCGTCGGAAGCAACCGGTTGGGGAACTATCGGCCCCTCTATCTTGTCGGGCCAACCGTCGAGGCAATCCTCGGAGGCAACCGTCGAGGTAACCAGATGAATCTACTTGTCACTCGACATGTTGATTTTGCTGAAACATCGTATTTTTTAGATCGTACCATTTGTGAACATGTGCTAAGCTATGGTACACTCTTCCCCCAAAAAGGAAATGTGTAAAGAGATATTTAGGATGGTGTTTGCACATATATGGGTATGGCTTCTTCCTTTGCGGAAAAGAAGAGCATGAATGGTTTTTCTAACAATCAAGAACGAAAGTTTATGACTGGTTTATGATGTCTTCATAGCTATTTAACACAGATCTGGGATTGAAGCCATAAAGGTCGGATCTTTGTCGAAAACCTTCACTTTTTGGGCTAAAATGAATGGAATTAATCTGTGCTAGCATTTTGCTGGTTGACTTTTACAGATCTGAACTATTTGGCTCTAAAGGTGGTATCTTTGGTGGAGATATTCCCCTTTTCACAAGAAACTAACCTTGAGCGTATGATTTAGCTCCATGGAGGATGATTCGGAAGCATCCATTAACTGCGTGGGGGAATAAATGTTTAATCCCCACAGATGGCGCCAATGTTACGGCCCCAAATTTCCCTAAATAGCAGACAGTGCCGGGAAAGGTCTGGGTCCTGTGTGTCAGATCAACGGGCAAGCTGACGGCCGGACTGACGGGTGAACAGGTCGTGATCCCATCAGGAACTGTCCCTCTCCGGTGAACAAAACATCTGGGTACCTGTCCATCAGACTGACGGGCGGACTGACGAGCCGACAGACGGGCAGACTGACGAGCTGACGGACGGGCCGACTGACGGGTGAACAGTCTCTCTCTGGTGAGCAAATCATCGGGGTACCTGCAAATCCATAACATGACATCACTTAGGGCGGGAGGGCTATTGCCCGTGCCCGCTCCGATGCCTAAGTAAGATTTCATGGCTTTCGGAGGCAGAGATGGATATGTGAGGAGAAAAGAGGGAGAATCCAGATCCCGCCTAGAGAGAGAGAGAGAGAGAGAGAGAGAGAGAGGGGACCCCTTTTCTTGTTGCCCTTCCTTCTGTTTTATAGCCTCATGAGGAGGAGCCTCCTTAGGGTTTCCATTTGGGCTGGAGCCCAATAAAGAGGGAGCGGGCTCTCGGCCCAACTCCCTGACAGTATTTATAATTGTCATGAGTAGCTTCCTCTTCCCGAGCTTACCGTTTCTCCTCAGCCTCCCTGAAGAAGAACAGGTCAACCTGCAAACACAAAAAAACAAATTAGAGTTACCTCACCTTATTCACGGATATTGCATGACAAAAACAATGCAATGCTAACCATTCAAAGATGGGAGCTATATTATTCCAACCAATACAATGCCTAAAAGGGCTACCTTTATTCATTGTAGCAACCAAAACAACACCTAAACTCCCCTATTCTATGACATCACTCTATCAGACTATCAGTACTGTGTTTTGTGGCCTATTTCCAGATTTGGGGAATTTTAAACCATAAAGTCATGAAACCTCAAACCCAGAAGAACCCTAGTAAAGATTTGAAAATGGGGAAGAAAAATACCGAAAATATTGAAGATATAACTGATCCATACCGTCGATTGCAGATGCGGCGGCGTTAATGGCGTAAGCGGTGGTGCAGTGGTCCTTGATGGTGGAAGCGGTAAAGCGGTGATGCTTTTGAGGAAGCGACTGTCGGCGATAAAAGGAATTTGCAGAGAAGAATGGCATATATATAGACGAGCTGAATTATTTGTTATAACCCGATTATGACCCGGTAATGACCCGCGAGATTTTGCGAATTTCATGGAAGTGGTGTTTGAAAACTTTGTTCCATCAAAATAATTCAACCCATGGAATTCAAGGCATCATAATTTTCAAAAACCAATTCTAACCCAAAATCATGTAATTTGAATATTATGGGTCAATTCTATGCAAAAGAAACACACCCTTAGTGAATTGTTATGCAAAACACAAAGCAGTACAAAGAATGCTTAGTAGAAAAATATATAAAAAGAGTTTCTACTTTGATGAAAGCAGTAATGACTCCATGAGAGGTGTTACAGTGGATGTTGTTGTTGTGATCTAAACCTTGCAAAAAGTAGAGATAAACTAATCAGTAGCATCCATACTAGAGATCCTGACAGTAGAGCGGTTCAATTTATCAAGGAGTATCAAACCTTGGATTTTTTTAGGGCATTGCTGGAAAGAGAGCAATCTGTTATCACCATATAATTTTGCCAGTGCATCAGCCACCTGGTTGGCCTGTTTGTAATGATGAAGAATTTTTGCAGCTCCCAGATTATTGATGGAGCAGACAAGGTGGTATATAGTCCATGGGGCCTTTTTAGGGTCCTGTATAGCTTACATAGCCATCATACAGTCTATTTCAATTAAGAAAGGCAGCTAGAGGCAAAGGCTGAGTTCAAAACCTTTCTGGATTGCCATAATTTCACCCTGCAAGGAGTTAGCATAAGTGCAAAAACCAGAAAAAGCAGTAATAAGAGTACCCTTAGAATCCCTAATTATCACTCTGATACCAATTTTGTTAGGGGAGTGCCAAGAGGGGTATCGACATTGATTTTATATCTAGTAACTGGGGAGACCATTTAATTGCAGAAAATTGGGGCTGTGGTGGCCTAGTATGTGGTGAGCGTCGTTTCACTCACACAAATAAAACCTGCAATACACTAAGGATAAAATCCTAGTACAGTGATAAGCAATGTCAAATCCACAGAGAACGGTGTGAAACTATTGATTAACCTACTAATTAAATTTGGTTTAGCAACCACGCCTTAAATAGAGAGTTGTTTGATTATAACTACTGAAAATAAAACAATAAGACACACAAGCAATGTAAATAAAATGTAGAAAATATATATGATGAAAGAAACCGGCTTAAACTAATCAGTTAATTCAATCATTGATCATTGACACCTACAATTCATTTATTCTCTACAAATCAACCAGTTATAAGAGAGCAAGTATTCGCTGAACCCTCCAAATTACCCCTTAATTATTCGATCGCAAGCAAGTATTTGCTAAACCTACGACTTCCCTAATCAAAGTGTCCTAGCAAGTATTCGCTAAACTAGATAACACTTTAACAACATTAAGATCTAGGAGAACCCGATTCAGATAATTAAGCACGTATTCGAATGCAAACATTACCCACTTAATTGTTCATCATCCCTGTTATTATATAGTCTGTATCAGTTATCTATTGTATAGACAGGAATTTTACTACTTTTATTAGCTCTAACCTAACAAGATTAAGGTGATCAAGCTTAAACCTGCAGACATAAATTATATCATAAACAATCAAGACCCCGTAGACTTTAATAAACTTCATGCAAGCATTAAGTCTAACAATTCATGAACCACTTAATTAACCTGAGCCGATTAAAAGAATTTAGCTACTCATGCTTAAACCACACACATAAACAATTGATGAATTAAACATAATAATAATAAAAGAAATAAGAAAGAAATACCAATGATTTTATTGATGAATGTTGCTACCCTTCACCAAGAATTACAAAGAAGAAAAAGAATGTATTCGAGTATCTGATGCTACGTACGGTTCCACGGAAAGAAAGAGTATTTATCTCCTCCCTTTAAAAATAATCCTAAAAATACTTCCCTTATTTCCAGTAATAAAAATATCATGAAAATATTAAGAGTTCTAATCATAGTGTGAATATACCACACAATTACTATAAATACCAAAAAAAGATGTGTAATCTGACATCAAATACAACTCATAAGTGCTAAATGACACAGAATATATCATTAAAAATCATTAGAAATACACACATATTATCACCACATCAGTATGGATAGGAAGGAATCCCAAGTTTGCAAGGTCAATATCAGATGGTGATCTAGTGTATATTAGCCTCATAGTAAAAAACTAAGAATATTAAAAACATAATCCTTGATAGATTGCTTCAGAGTATCAGAGTGAGTACTTATGTTTTCAAATAGATTTGTGTTTCTAGCCTTCCAGATAAACCAGCAAACAATAGCAGGCAGAATACAAAAAGACTGTTATGGAGTTTAGAGTTACCAGTGTATGACCAATAATAAGATAACCTATCCCATAGGGTGTTAAAAATGGGTCTGCAATACCCACAATTTGGAGAAAAAATGACCATAGGGATATAGCTAAAGTACAATGGTTAAAATGGTTAAAACAGTGCTCTACAGTATCAAAAGTGTTGCAGAATGGACATTTAGATGGAAGGTGAAAGCCCATTTTACTCAAAACACCAGGAAAAAGTAAGAAAGTGTTAATAAGCTTCCACATAAAAACACTTTATCTTTTTCTGAATTCTCATATTCCAGGTTTTGCTGATGGAGTGTATAGTACCCCTTCTCATTCTGAGAGTGTCATAAGCAGATTTAAAACAGAATTCATTATTGAAGCTAGGCTTCCGTATCAATCTATCCTCTATTTCTGTATCAATGCATGATGTCTGCAAAGTATGAAGAATGTCAGTAAGTAGGGACATCCAAAAAATAGTATATGTACCTCTGTTTGATATAAACTCCTGAACAGTGCAATTCAGAGGGAAATATGTAGTGTCAGGGTTGATGAAATCCATAAGTGGACCTCTTCCGGTCCAATTGGAGGACCAGAAATTGCATGTCCCATTGCCAATGAGAACTCTTGTGTATTTTTCAGCATTTGAGTTGATGAGAGAGATTCTCTTCCACACATGAGATGTCTTATAGGAAGATGGCAAATTCCAGAGGAATTGTGTCCATAGAGATGTGTTTAGCTGGAACTTCTACCAAATCTTTATAGAGAAAGCCTCGATGATAGTATGAATGGACCTGATTCCCAGTCCATATTCATCAACAGGGAAATAAAGATCTTTCCATTTCCTCCACACTTTTTTGGCCTTGAGTTCTGTTTCACCCCAAAAGAAAAGGGAGAGAAGTTTCTCAATTTTTCTGATTACTGCTATTGGAGGCTTCAGAACACTCCAGATATGCTTAGGGATTGAGTAGATACAGGATTGAATCAAAGTAATCTTTCCCCCTGTGGAAAGCCATTTGTTTTTCCAATTGTTCAACCTGTTTTCAATTCTCTGTATAAGAGGCTGAAAATGAAAAATTAGTGCTCTACCAGAAAAAATAGGTACACCCAAGTAAATAAAAGGCATTTTCCCTGTTTCATTCCTAGAGTGTCTCTGACCTGTCTAATTTGAAATTAGAAGCATGTTTCCCTAAATAAAATTCACTCTTATCAAAGTTAATCTTTTGACCAGTGGTTTGTTCAAAGATAACTAGAAAGGCCTTAATCTTTTTCATATTCTGTTTAGAGGCCTTTAGAAAGATAATAGTGTCATCAGCATAGCTCAAATGGGAAATAGATTCAGGACCTCTAGGAATGTCATAATATTCAAGCCTTCTTGTAGCAAACACATGCAAGACTCCTTGTAGAACATTCTGAAAAAATATTAAACAGAAAAGGTGATAGAGGATCACCTTGTTTAATACCTCTAGAAGGTTTAAAAAAGTCATTTGGTTTACCATTAATAAGCACAGAAAAGTGAGCATCTCTCAAATTCTTCATAATGCAATGTACAAATCTACCATGGAAGGCAAAATGAAGTAAAATTGTATTAAGATAGCTCCAGGATACCCTGTCAAAGGCTTTCACAAGATCTAATTTGATGATGTAAATAGGAGTTCTAACTTTTCTATCTAGAAACCTAACAAGCTCTTTAACATATAAAACATTATCAGAGATATCTCTAGACTTCATAAAGGCAGACTTCATGTATGGTTTCAGTCTTTCCATAAGTAGTTTAGAAAAAATTTTGTTGATACAGTTAGACAAGCTAATAGGTCTAAAGTCCTGGAAACTTGTAATTGTATCTTTTTTAGGGATTAAGGTAATCCATGTGGAGGAAATACCTACTGGAATTGAGGATGAGCTCATAAAATCTTGTACAACAAGAAGGAGATCATTCTTAATTATGTCCCAACATTTTATGAAGAATTTTGAGAAAAATCCATTAGGACCTGGACTATTGTTTTTATTAAGGCTAAAAACAGTAGTTTTAAGTTCTTGAATTGTTACATGTCTGATGAGGTCATTATTATCCTCTGAAGAGATTAACGTAGAGATTTGACTAATAAAATGGGCATGAAAATCACCATTTAAAGGACAGTGTGGCTCAGATAACAGATCTGTGAAAAAATTCACAACTTCTGTTTCAATATCTGAGATGTTATCCAGTCGGATCCCATTGGAATCTTGTATCTTGGTGATACTCAAACCACACCTTTTTTCTTTAACTGAGTGATGAAAATATTTTGAATTTTCATCTCCATCTTTTAGCCACTTCATTCTAGATTTTTGTTTGTAGAATTTAGTTTGCTCTTTAATGGATCTAAGGTGTAAAGCTTTTAGTTTGTTTAGCTTGACAACTTCATGAGTGGAATTATCAAGGTCAACAATAATCTCCTGTAATCTTACAACTTCAGCAGACTGGGCAGTGTCCAGTTCAACTTAATCCAAACAGTTTTAGCAGCTAGCAGCTCCAAGCAGTTCTAGGCAGCTCAAGCAGTTTTAACAGCTGTCTTCATTAGACTTATATTTTTTTGAAAAGAAATAAAATCTTTTGAAATTTACATACTAAAAAGTTTATTTTAGTTATTGTCAATGAAATATTGTTTATTTTAACTTGTCTAATTAAATTTTTAAACCACATATGAATATTCATCCATAAATAATAGAATAATCCAAGCAGCGTCAAGCAATTTCAAACAGTTCCAAACAGTTCAAGCAGTTCAAACAGCTCAAATGGACAGGGTCATAATTAGAAGATAAATTTGATGCACATATTTCATCCAAGGGGAATAAACGAAAAAGAGAAAAACAAATAACTAATTATAAAAATATATAAATTAACTAAAAGAATAGATGAAATAAATTTCATTATAAATTTACAAAAAATAATTTCATAAAAAGATAAATTATCAAAATATGTAGAGAAGATAAGTTGGGAAATCTTGTACAACTTCTGTCTCACTTTAATCTCCACAGTTAACTTTTCATACGATCCAATACACGGGGATTATCGAAAATTAAAATTTGATATTTAATACTACATATTAGGATTAATCTAACAATATCAAATATGATAATATTAATGATTATATATTTATTCAAATATGTAGTCAAAATTTAGTAACAAATAGCGTTAAAAATCAGGATTAATGGATTAAGGTGAGAGGGAGGGAATAAAACCTGTAGCTACCATGCACATGTGCGCGCGCAGAAAGGGTTGTTACTGAACTTTATATGGTTGACACATCAATTCAAGTATGAGAATAGTAATAAAAGACTAAATTCCAAAAAATGACCCTAACATTGGTAGAAATGTTAATTTTAGGACCCACCATTCAAAAGTGTCAATATTTGGTGCCCAACATTATGAGAATGTCAATTTTAAGACCCAACATTCAAAATAGTCAATATTTGGTACCTAACATTCTGAAAATGTCAATTTTTGGACTTTCATAAAATTCACCTGTTATATCTATTAATTTCAAGGGCATTTTGGTAATTTTCATAATAAATAAAAGATTAAAATTTATAAATCCACTAAAATCACCCATCTTATCTTCCCCAAAAATTTCAATTGACATTTTCGACTAACTCTCTTTGTAACTCCACTGCTAGCCATGTCCCCGCATTACCTCGTCACTACCAGAGCCTAGTAACAATATCATTTTTTACCCACATCTTTATCATATCCATCAAGACGAAAATGAAACGTTTGAAATAAATTTAAATCTATGAAATACACCAATGGTGGTGTACATTTTGGACATTAATATACCCCTGGATATTCTGTAGAGGAAAATGACAAAAATACCCTTGAAATTAATAGATCTAACATGTGAATTTTATGAAAGTCCAAAAATTGTACATTTTCAGAATGTTGGGTACCAAATATTGATCATTTTGAATGTTGGGTCCTAAATTTAACATTTTCCGAATGTTGGGTACCAAATATTGACACTTTTGAATGTTGGGTTCTAAAATTGACATTTCTAACGATGTTAGGGTCATTTTTTGGAATTTAGTCTGAAAAAAATGTTATTTATAAGATACAAGTTCATCCCTTGTACCTCAAACATATCTTATCCCACATCTTGAACTATATCATCTCCCTTTGCCCGATCTCTCTTACCCCCCGATATGGCGGATGCCACAGTGACTTTCTTGTTGGAGAGCCTGGGCCAGGCACTACTCAGCGAAATTCATTTGGTTGGGGGTGTGAGGGGCAACATCGAGAATCTGCAGGAAGAACTGGTGAGCCTGCAGAGCATGATGGTTGATTTCGAGAGGTACAACTACGACAGCGAGTTCGTCGATAAAATGGTGAAGGAGGTTAATTAGGGGAATCCTCGACAAAGCAGAAGACGCCATAGACACTTACGTTCTCCAGGCTTCCCTCCAGAAGTCGAGGAAAATCGTGTCCAAGGTCTATCACTAGATCACAGATTATCCCTTCTTGATTCGAGACGTGAGTAAGCAGATCAAGCAACATTCTGCTAAAGTCAAGAAAGATTAATGAAGAGGGTGTGATGAAACGCCTTAAGGTGCTCGAGCGTCAAAACGAACGTAGTATGCACAAGAATTCCGAAAGGCAGGTGTGTAGAACCCGCTCAATAACCTCTCCTATATGTTTTTTTTTTACTTTTTCAGATTATTAAACAGTAATTTTTTTACCATGACTATATTTATTTACATGCAATAATTAATTATGTGTGACGAAGTAAGGATATATAAAAATACACGTTATAACGAATTTAATGAAAATTTATATACGATCATTATTAATGTTAGTCCAATTTAGATGTTTAAAATAATCAATTTAACTAAGTAAATAGTAATTTCAGTAATTTGAAATGATACCGAGAGAGTATTAATTAATGTGTCATATGAGATTGATATATCATCCAGGAAAACAAATTGCTTATTTAGCACAATATAAAATGTATATGAAATTATTGTGAGCGGATAGGATATATACGTACGTAGATATGTTCATTAAGGCATGTTTGATACATCTTAACTAAACTATATAATGAAAATTAATAATATGAAAATATTAAAAATATATCTAAATTAAGAAAAATCTAATAAATTATATTTCATAAAGAAATAAATTGAAAATATTGAATTGAATCGAAAATATTAAATTTGACTAAAATATATTTATATAAGTTGTAGAGAACATGGCCTAAGTATTGTTGATATGTATACATTAATTATTTGATGATAAAACTATTTTTTTTATCAATTGTGACTTGTGAATAGCAATAGCATTTCCATGCTCTCCATTCCTGATCATCTGTTAATGCAGTTGATACCAAATGCGTTATATTTGAACTAGATTGAAGATTTTATAGCAAGGTGATAATATATATTCTTTCTGCATTCATGGAACTAAATACAATGCATTTTAACTTTAATATTGTGTTTCAATTTAAAAATATTGTCAATTACAATGTAAACTAGCCAGGGAAAACCGCGCGTAGCGCGTTATGTGTAAAATACTTTTAAATTATATATATATATATATATATATATATTTTTTAAGGCAAGCACTTTTAAAACGTACTTTTTATATAATTGAGTTAAATTGTAGAGCTTGTTATTTTTTATGTAAATTCAATCTGTACTTATAAATAATCATAGTTTTAAAATGTTTGTAAATAATGAATATTATGCATTTATCCTATTCTGTTAGTATATATATCCACATATGTTGCAAAACAATACTGATAAGTTTTAATTGTGTTTAAGAAACTATATTTCATATAATTTCATTTAAGTAAAAAGGGACTGGGGGATTTAATTTGTAATAATTTTTCGTAGCAAATTATTTCGAAAAATTTATTTTACATTAAATATATATGGAGATATTTACTTGAATAACTTTAAAATATTGCAATATTAAATTGAATTCTCTCTATGACAATCAGAAAATGCAACTAATATAATTAAATAAAACCGTTAGTGCATAACAATTGATTTTCCGATAGGAAAAGAAATTACATATTATTAGATAGGTCAATATTATATAATAAATTTACACATATTCCAAGTTATGGATAGGTCAATATTCACACGTATTGATATATTTCTTATAACCTTGATTGCAATGAATTGACTCAATGGTATGTAATTACCTAGTTTAATGTTACCTGTGCTTTTCTATTTTAAAAGGAACAAGAAGAGTTATTGCTACAGTCAATAAATAAATTAAATAAAAAAATTAAAAATGATGAAACTATGTATTTTTGACTCAAACCGCCACATAACCACCACAAGTTCACCATATTTCGACGCCTACCATTTTATATATTTCTTTTTTTGTTTCTTTTAATTAATCTACGTAAATTCATTTATCACATGATTATAATCAACACACATAATACCGGAATAAAATATCGTGTGATAAATAATATTGCTGCAAAAACCCTATTATTGGCATATTATTGGGCACACATTAACAGAATAATATTTAGAACAAAATACTGATAAATATGCTAATATAATCAACACACTTACCTCTGATTAGCACATATATCAATCACATATATCAATCATCCGTAATTTCAAGGACTTGGATAGCATAATTGTGTTTTAAATATATATAATATATGATATGCATATATTTTAGCATATTTTTATAACATATTAAATAGATTTCGGCTTCTATTTTACAAATACAACTCATTCCACCTAATTAACAAGTCTACGAAAGGAAAGCATGAATATTAACATCACACAATTTTAAGTAGAGTTTGTATTTAATTACATTCACATATACCGCACAACGTGCGGTCCAACCAAGCTAGTTTATCTTAATAACTATTAATTCTCCTTAATCAGTAATTCCAAAATATTGACCAATAATTTACGGAGAGTCTGTTCGATTATTTCAAGGGCGGTGATTAACCCCTAATAAATAATAATCTAATTTTTATCTCTTTTACCTGTTATAGTTACCGCAGTGATTAATCCCTAATAAACAGTAATATAATTTTTATCTCTTTTACCTGTTATAGTTACCACGGTGATTAACACCCTTACAAACAGTAATCTAATTTTTATCTCTTTTACCTGTTATAATTACCGTGTAATTTATCTGCGATTAGGATTTATTTGTTATCTAATTTTTATCTTCTACCTGTGATTAGTGATTATATCTATGAGGTATTCATAGTTTACCTCTTTCTTTCAGCAATCTTTTTATTTTGTACATTATTTTGATTAACATTTATTTTACTGTAATTTTTCTTAATTGTTTCCATTAATAAGAGATAAATTAAGTTCCCGTTTTAATTTATAAATATATCTTACTTTTCATCATTGAATTAATTTGATGTCTGTAATTACCGTAAATAAATATAGTAACTTTATCTTTTATTTTTACATTATTTTACTATAGTTATCTTAACTGTTTTCCAATTAAAAAAAGTATATATACGACTAGGAAGTCTTTACCTTATTTTATCCAAATTTCTTATGCGCACAAAATATTTTACCACGGTACTTTTCTACCGTTCATCCGCACAGATTAAACCCATCGCACAAATTCCCAATTTTATCGCACATGATTAAAATTAAAACTAAAACACATTCCAGTTATTAATTACCTTTTTTCAATATTTTTCCGCAGTAACAATAATACTACTCCACCCCTCACCAGAAAACTGCTCCACGATCTACAAATCAAGTCGCTTTTAGTCACATCTATTTTTTGTGACTAAATGTTAAAAAAGTGTGACTAAAAGTATTGGTCACACTCATGAACAAAGTGTCATTATTATCAGTGTGGTTAATACTTAATCACACTCAAATGGGGTGTGACCAAAAGTATTCGTCACATGATTGATATGTGACCAATTTACTATTAGTGACCCTTACTCCCAAAAGTATAACTAGTGTGACTAATTATAGTTTTATAAATTGCAATTTTCGTCTCAAAGTTTTATATTTTCAAATTAACCCCTGTAACTATAGTATTTACAAATATATCCAGAACTCTTGCATTTTTAAAATTGACCCAAGATTTTCACTTTATTATAAATTTGCCCCAAAACTATATGTATTTATAAAATTTCCCCAAAAATATCTGTATTTACAAATTTGCCCCAAAACTATACGTATTTACACATTTGCCTCAAAAGCATCTGTATTTGCATATTTGCCCCACAATTATCTGTATTTACACATTTACCCCAAAATTATCTATATTTACAATTTTGGCCCAAAATTATCTATATTTGCAATTTTGACCTGAACTATTTTCTGCACTGCTACTCTTCATTCCTCCAGCAGATTCTTCATTTCATCTGATCTTGCATCCAAGCTACTCTTCAGTTTCCGGGACTTCTCGATGCAGTCAACGCTTCTCCGGGACCTCTCCAGTTGATCAAAAGACATTCTCAGTTTTTCAAGCCTGTCTGTATTGTTCGACTGGCTCTTCATCTTCTCCGGCTTGTCTGTACTGTGTCGTGGCTTCTCTCTTCTGTCCGTGCTCTTGCCCCTGCTCTTCTACACCAGCGCTGCCGCCGCTGCTACGGCCGGACATGTGTATTCCGATCTTCGACATTGCCTTGCTGGCAGCCTCGGTCTTAGCCTTGATGGTTTCCACGTCACCGCCGGTCGACGCCTCTCTCAGCTCCCTGACCGCGGTTTCAATCTCAGAAACAACCTCGGAAGGAATCTTGTCCTTGAACTGGCTCAAGCTCTTCTCCATGCTGTAAACCGTGGAGTCGGCGTTGTTCTTAGCATCGATCAAGTTCTTCCTCTCCTCGTCCAGCTGCGCGTGAGCCTCGGCCTCCCTGACCATCTTCTCGATATCGGCTTCCGACAAACCGCCGTCCCTGTTGGTTGTCCTGTCCTTGGCAGAAACGGTTGTGATTCTGTTCGCGTCGATGTCGAAGGTCACCTCGATCTGCGGGGATCCCCTCATTGCCGGCGGGATTCCGGTGAGCTCAAACTCGCCGAGAAGCTTGTTGTCGGAGGCCATCTGGCGCTCTCCTTGCAGAGCCTTGATATCAACCTGAGTCTGGTTGTCTGCAGCAGTTGAGAACACCTGCAAATGGATAAAACATTAGAAAATCATGAATAAAACCTGAGTCTGGTAGTTTCTGATGGACAACAAGACAATTTTTACAAAAAACTCAAGTTTTAAAGCATAAGAAAATCATAAATCACACAATCTTTTTTCTACCTCCTATTTAACTATCTAAATTGCTAGATTTGAAGAGATATATAAATAAAAATGTCATTTTTTTACAAACTATATGTAACATCAACCTTTTTTGTTAGTAAAAATGTCTTGAAGAATGTAAAAAAGTTAAATTTAGTCACATTCATAACTATAAAATCAGAATATGAGACTAACCTGGCTTTTCTTTGTAGGAATGGTTGTGTTCCTGTTGATGAGCTTAGTAAAAACTCCACCCATAGTTTCAAGACCAAGCGATAACGGTGTAACATCGAGAAGAAGAACTGGACAACTGACCAGTGGAATTTTGTCGATATTTTGCATGACGATGGAAACTCAGTTAGTATCTGAAGATACAATAGAATGGAGAGAAACGGAAGAGTGGATTACCTTGTAGATGTCAAACCATTATGAGCGTTTTACCGGATACATGACTCGTAAACCAGATAGAATAGGTATAGCTGGGACTTCCCTCTCAGCTTCCCTTGCCACCTGATTATAAAAACACAAACAACACAAAGTCAATGTTCTATCCCGGGCCATGCCGAAGAAACATTAGGATTGACTTACATTGTAGCTCCTTTGTCTTCCCAGTAGTGCACCGCTAATTTGCATGAGATTAGACAGAATTGCAAGGCATATTGGGAAGAAAAACACCGAGAGAAATATACCATTGGGAAAAAATTCATGCCAGGCATATTGCACACGACGAATTTCCATAATGTCTTTTGTCGGTTTTATCAGAGGCTTGATCTACGAAATGAATTAACCATCAGATTTAGGGAAAAAAATGTAAAATACTGATTAACTGAATGCAAATACCTGGACAAAGTAGCTAAATGCAAACTTGCTGCACAAAAGTATCACCCAGAAGAGAGTATACCTGACAGAAGAGAGTATCACCTAGAAGAGAGTATATCTTTGCTGCACGTGTGATGTTCCCACCCTTAGCCTTGATATCTTCAGCCAACTTGTAAACCTGAAGACGTCACAAACAAGAGTTAAGCAAAAGTGATTTACATTATTTCACACAAAGAGGTTCAACGACTGGTGTACTTACGTCTGGGGTAGCAATAGCAAAATGGCCAAAGCCTGTCCCAATAACATACTTGTCAACTCCATAGTCTGCAGTTAAGCATCCGAACGAATTACAACATATTTAAGGATGAATGGCAAACTCATTCATGTGAAGATTTTAGATATATAAAGACTCACTGTAGGTCAATTCAACCACAAAATGAGACTCTTCAGGGCCAAACCCGAGAAAAGCGTTTGCATACTTCTCCTCGGGGACATCTCTCTTCCTCAAAAATTTCATCCCCAATGCTTCTGTATAAAACCTAACAAAAATCAAGATCAAATTCATTAGATCACACAAATTTGCCATCTTCGCAAATTTATTCAGTCCATTTTTTTGTTGGGGAAATATACATACTTGATGGTCTTATCAAGGTCACCAACACGGTAGACAGCGTGCAGAAATCTGCGTTTGTCTTTCTTCGGCCATCCCAACAGCTCATCACTCGGAACAACTGATGATGCAGCAGCCTCAGCCATATCTTCTCACTTAGCACTTACAATCTGCAAAATAAATACAGAATCTTATTCCCTAACCTCTCTATTCTCAAACTGAACAGCCTATGCAAAATCAAAACTTTCCCCTATCGGAAAGATAAATAAAACTGCTGCTAGCATGTTTGGCAGAAGGTATATAGCCACTGCCATGAGAACAAAGGTATGGATACCTGAGACAAATATAAGAGCCGGAGTATATCACGGCAGCTCTACATTACTTAAAACAGGCAAAAAGTGCTTAATCAATCTGACATTATCTCCATGTTCTTTTATCTTTGAATTATAGATTGTGATTTGCAACTGACATGATCACTTACAAGACATAAGAAACATCTAACTTCATTTATAAATAACAAAGTTTCCTTGAAACTAACAACAGTAACATTGCAGATTTGAAAGAGTCTCCTAAACATCCAACTGTGATAACGACCACATTCTCATAACCAAAAACAGTTCGATCCTTCTGCTAATAAATAACTCAACATATTAAGCATTCAACAAAGCACTACTTATATACTATTAATATACAGAACTTCCTGTGCCTCCGGCATAATGAATTGACAACTAATCCCTTCATTTCGTACATGCTTCTCATTCGCATTTTAAACTGCCTTCGAAAATCCTTGTTTAACCACTCACATCTTTACCTCACGAAAATTGAGAAAAATCGTCTATCATCAACACTAAATGTACTCAATTCTCTACGGAAATTATTCATGATCAACAAACTGACAAAATCTTCAAATGCAAAAACTAAATCCAAAACAGAACAGAACGAGTAATTAGGTTAAGAGAATCGGAGCATTGACTGAACCTGAAGAAGCAGTGGAGGAGGAGGAGGTGAAGGTGGAGAAAGAGCACACTCCGCGGGAGGACGGCATCGATGCGGCGGCGGAGATACCGATGCGGCGGCGGAGATACCAATGCAGCTTCCGTGGCTTCGTAACCGCCTCATTCTGCATACGCCGGCGATCACTGTATTCGAAATCCTAGCAAGCAAACACCTAATCATAAACAGATCGCAGAACAACAAAATTGAAGCAAATCGTTCAAAATAACTCAGATCAACAGAGAATGCATCACAGTAGAAGGATTCAACCTTGAAAGAGATCGAACGGAGGCTCCGACGCGGTTAGGGATCGATGAAATAATTGGGGAGAATCAGCGAGGAGAGATAAATATATATTAATCCGTTTTAAAATTTTAATTTACAGTTTGACCCCCAATCTATTTTAAAGTTCATAAAAAAGACCCCACGCAGTTCACTTAAGTCCTCGGTTGCATTGAGTTTCGCCCCTAACTTTATATTTATTATTGATTTGTAATCATTAAGTGTATTAATCATAAATTGAAACTATTGGTCACACCACATTTCAAATTTTTATAGTTTAAAAATCAGTGTGACTAATACTAAATACTCACAGTTAAAATTTAATACTATAACTTAAGTGAGTAAATTTATATTAGTCACATGACATGTGACTAATAATATTATTTATCACACTCAAATCTAAATAAGTGTGACTAATATTTTTTAATCACATCATTCAAATTTTGGTGTGATTAAAAAGTGTGACTAAAAGTACTTTCGTTTGTAGCGATCTCCTACGAAGAAGTTAATCTTCCTTTTTTTCTGACAGTTAAATCCCTTCTCATCCTATGATTCAAATTTTTATTTCTTTGATTCATCCATTCTCGTTTCTAATATGTTCATTCTCTCGCTCTCTGATAATATTTTCTTTCATATTTACTTTTGATTTTGATTTCGTTTACTTCCGCAAAGGTTTTAAAATAAGATTTTGATTCCGTGAGGTTTTTCTTTTACTTTTTCTGTTTATGAAGTTTTCATAGCCGATCAGGTTTGTTGTTATACTGGGTTGAGCTTGAACTTATAATGTGTTGATTCTCCTCACAACCCTGTCAAAACATATGTACGTGCATAATTTTGACGCAGTACTCCGGTTTATAACTTACATGTCATGTTTTTTATTGAATGACCTTGACGTCTTGTGAACACTGTGTGTAGAACTTAGTTTATTTCATTTATCATGGAATGACATTTTTATACATGTTCTTTGCAGGAAAAGAATTACATGGGTCAAGATCTTTAAATCATGTACTCGGGTAATCTATTAATCTTTTAATGAGTTGAATTTGGTTATCTTGCTTGAAGAGTCCAGAAGACTCGGCATAATATAATTGGCTATTTTGTAGAAGTTATCATGTTTAAACATACCGATGTTTAAACACTTGCTAAAACAGAATCAGAAACCGAGCAAGAGTATTGAAGATGAAGTACAACTTTTATGCAATCAAAGATGATATTCGAGAAAATCAAAATGATAAGTGAAGGTTGATTTTATGCTGATTGGATTAGCTAGAGAATATATAATAGAGTTGTATCTTAGTTAGGTTTAGTCTCAAATAAGGAAAGAATATATTTCTTATCCTATAACTATAGAAGTAGAATTAATATAGCTAGAAGACTAAGTATAGTTGTGATGAGCTGGACGAGCAGATCAGCCTTGCCGTGATTGAAGGACCGAGAAGATCAACACGGAAGCACATCATTGGACTATAAATATACAGAGAAGCTGCGACAACAAGTATCCATCTTACAAGAAAGTATTCTGCAGATCAGAATAGCTTTATAGTTGGAGCAGCATATTGGAAGGAGTCCAATAGGCCTTTGCCATCGCCAGGAGTCTGAAATCAGCAGGCCATAATACTTCGGGTGAAGTGGTCAAGACAACAACGAGGAGTTGTGACCGGCAGTGAGTGGAACTCACAAATCCACAAGGAAAAGATAAGTCTAAGATAGTTAATTGTTTGAGGAACATTGTAACTGATCTTGGTTATTTTAGTGGATGATTTTCAGACTGGGCAAGGCCCCCCGCAGACGAAGGTGTTTATCATCGAATTGCGTAACCAATTCTTGTGTTCTTACTTTAAGTGTTTAAACTGAACTACATGTTTAAACATACTTGCTAGAATAGAACTATCAGTTAAGAACGTTGTGAAACTGATCGATAGTAAATTTCATTTGGTATCAGAGCTAGTCCACTGAGTTGTGCCTTTAACAAGGCCAGTGGAGATCCCTATCGATCATGGCAAACCCGGAGAAGGATGGTTCATTATATACACGCGCACCCATGCTGGATAAGAATAACTACGGTTATTGGAAGGCAACGATGAGGCATTACATTGATGCTCTAGATGAAGAAGCATGGTACTGGGTCGAGAACGAGTGGACACTAGCCAGAAAGCCACCTGCAACAGGCGCAACCGAAGGTGTTTTGAAAAACAAAGAGGAACTGACCACTCAAGAGAGGAAGGACAAGAGACTTAACAGCAAAACACTCAACTGCATCAACTCTTGTGTTGATCAAGAAGCTTTTCGCTTAATTTCAACGTGTTGCACTACTAAGGATGCATGGGAAAAATTAAAGGCCAGCTATGAAGGGGATGCAAAAATGAAACGACAAAAAATGTATACAATAAAGACAATGTTTGATACTATGGTTATGCATGATAATGAGACCATTGCTGACTATAATTCAAAGATCAGAGATCTGGTTAACTCAGCTCATCAGTTGGGGAAACCGTTTGTTGAAGATGATGTTGTGCAGAAGATATTGAGGTCTCTACCACCAAGGTTTAAAGGAAAGACTATTGCAATGGAGGAACTCCATGATACATCTGAAATGACCATTGATGAGGTCATGGGAGCACTGTCAGCTTTTGAAATGAAGGAGTCAGCTACAGTAAGACAGAATGATCTGGCATTCAATGCAACTGAACGAAAAGCAGCTGAACAGAACTATGTGTCTAAACACAATGCTGTGTCTAAACACTCTACCAGAAACAATAATGAAGATATGGACGAAGACGAGCTTGCTCATATATCAAGAAGTTTTGCCAAAGTTCTGAGAAGAACTCAAAATCGAAGAAGTGAAGGAAGAGAGCAAAGTTCAGGAATGAGCAAAAGAAGCAACAATGATCATACAGAACCCAAGCCTGTGTTTAAACATGCTGGTAAAATCCAATGTCGTGAATGTGAAGGTTATGGGCATATTCAATCACAATGTCCAAGTGACTCATCTAGCAAGAAAGGGAAAGCTTACAATGCCATTTGGAGTGATGGAGAAGATTCTGATAAAGAGCATGTTAGCAACCATGTAGCCTTTGGTGCAGTCACTGTTCAAAGCGACGAAGAAGTTGAAGAAGAAATCTATGTTGCATTTGGTGCTACAGTCGTTTATGATAGTGAGAGTTTAAACATGAACTCTGAGGATGCTCATGAATCATACGACAAACTCCACAAACTCTGGATCAGTGTGACTGAACAGAATAAAGTTTCACAGAAAGACAACCACAGCTTGAATGAAGAAGTCGAACAACAACAAATCACTAGTGATGCAATGAGAGAAGAGTTGAAGATAGCCCTTGTTCGAGCAGAAGTTGCTGAAGGTACCATCATCAAATTGAATAAAGGAACAGCCGCCTTGGATGACATTCTTGGCATGGGAAAAATTGCTGGAGATCGACATGGGTTAGGATACGATGGAATGGAAGTGACCAACCAGAATGACCAGACTAAAGGAAAGATGGACAAGAAGGTGACTTATCCTAATTCAAGTCAAGTCAGGAAAGAGCAACCTATTAGAGCTCCAAACAATTTCACCAAAGCTCCTAAGTTTGGACCATGTTATAAATCTAACTATCTCCAGCAGCGATATATGTTTCAACCATGGTGGGAGGAAACATGTAATTATTGCCGACGACCAGGACATTACAAGAAGCGTTGTTTTCGTCTGTTAAGAGATTTGATGCAAGCACCAACAAATGGAGCATGTTACAACACTGGAGCAAGTTACAATATGGTGCAACCAGAAAGGGCTCAACATTCAAAAAAGGTATGGGTTCCTAAATGAAACTTCTGCTATGTTGTCCATACTTGTTATAGCTCATATGCCAGAGATGCCTGGTACTTCGATAGTGGCTGTTCTAGACATATGACAGGTACTCCTGAGTTGTTAAGCAATGGTGTTCCTTGGACTGGAACAGTAAGATTTGGAGATGGGAAGAAATGTAGAATGATTGGAAAGGGGAAGTTACAAGTCAAGAACTTTCCAGTATTCCAAGACGTTCTTCTCGTGGATGGGCTAAAGGCAAATTTGCTAAGTATTAGCCATTTATGTGATAAAAAATTGAAAGTTTTGTTTGATGATAAAGTGTGCACAGTCAGAAAGGATGAAAGGGGTGTTCTTATTGGCACTCGATCGTCAGATAACTGCTACATTCTTGATGAATCTGTAAGCTGTCTCAAAGTGAGTGTGGATGACAATCTTTTATGGCACAAGAAGCTAGGTCATGCAAATCTGAAAACATTGTCTAAAGTAACAAGACTTGAAGCAATAAGAGGAGTGCCCTTACTTTCCTATACAAAGGAATTGACATGTCCACCATGTCATGAAGGTAAACAGGTCAGGTCACCACATTCTAAACTTCATGAGAATACCACTTCCTATGGTCTTGAATTACTTCATATGGACTTAATGGGACCAATCAGTCCAACTAATGTTTCGGGAAAGAAATATATCTTTGTGTGTGTAGATGATCTCCAGGTATACTTGGGTGGAATTCTTGAAAGAAAAATCAGATGTAGTGAATGTTATAATTAAGCTCATCACTCAAGTCAACACAGAAAGATCTCATGATGGACTTAAAGTGGTTCGATTAAGGAGTGATCATGGGAGGGAATTTGCTAACTCTATAATGATGGATTTCTGTATAAAACTTGAAATCAAGCATGAGTTTTCTGCCCCAATCACACCACAGCAAAATGGTATTGTTGAACGAAAGAACAGGACCCTCATCAACATGTCAAGAGCAATGATGGCAGAGAATGATACTCATAAGAAATGGTGGGTTGAAGCAGTTCATACTGCGTGCTATACCATAAACCGAGTTTATCTGCGACCATTCACTCAGAAAACTACCTATGTGTTGTGGAAAGGAAGGAAACCAAACGTATCTTATTTTCATGTATTCGGCAGTGCATACTACATTTTCAAAGATCGTGAACTTCTAGGTAAGTTTGATAAACGAGCTGATGTTGGTATTTTCTTGGTTATTCTCCAAATAGCAGGGCATGCAGGGTGTTCAATAATCGTACAAATGTCATGATGGAGTCCAACAATGTGGTGGTTAAAGATCTGAAGGATATAAGCAGTGGAATTCTGCTTGAAGATGAACCTGATATGTTACTCAGCACGGAGACTGATTCATCTCTGCCTGATGTTACAACACTGGGGGATGTTAACACATCGTCTGATGTTACAACATCATCTGAAGTTACCACAGTTCCTGATGTTACCACAGGATCACCTGATACCTCTGCACCACCTAGCACATACAATCTGAGGCAAAAAGAACGGAAGGATTATGCCAAAATGAATGCTGGAATGCATGTATTACAATGCTTTCTCTCCTCTATTGAACCCAAGAATCACAAGAAAGCACTAAATGATGAATACTGGATTTCAGCCATGCAAGAGAAACTGGAACAGTGTACTAGGAGCGATGTATGGTATCTTGTTCCACGACCATCAGGAGTAAATGTAATCGGTACTAAGTGGATCTTCAAGAACAAGTCTGATGGAGATGGCAATATCACCAGAAATAAGGCCAGACTTGTAGCTCAAGGTTATACTCAGGTTGAAGGTGTTGATTTTGATGCAACTTTTGCTCCAGTTGCAAGGTTAGAATCTGTTCGTATTCTACTGGCTATGTCATGTATTATGAAATTCAAATTATTTCAGATGGATGTCAAGAGTGCTTTCTTGAATGGCATTGTCAATGAAGAAGTGTATGTTGAGCAACCTAAAGGTTTTGAAGATCCGTATCTCCCTGATCATGTTTACAGACTAAAAAAGGCGTTATATGGTCTTAAGCAAGCTCCCAGGGCTTGGTATAAACGTCTCACCCAATTTCTTTTGCAGAAAGGTTATCGACAAGGGGGAGTAGACCGAACGCTCTTTGTGTTTAAACATGATAAACATATTCTGCTTGCCCAAATTTACGTAGATGATATTGTTTTTGGATCAACATCTCAAAAGTTGGTTGATAACTTTATAGAAATGATGAAGAGTGAGTTTGAAATGAGTATGGTTGGTGAACTGTCTTACTTTCTAGGGCTCCAAGTCAAACAGCACAAGGAAGGAATTTTCATAAATCAAACCAAGTACACTTTAAACTTGGTTAAGAGATTTGGGATGGGTGACTCTAAGAGTATGCGAACTCCAATGGCATCAACAGAGAAACTGACGTATGACAAGTATGGTGTGAAGGTAGATATCAAGCTCTATAGAAGTATAATTGAGAGTCTACTGTATCTTACTGCAAGCAGACCAGACATCTGTTTGAGTGTTGGACTATGTGCAAGATTCCAATCTGATCCTAAAGAGTGTCATCTTTCAGCAGTCAAGAGGATTATCAGATATGTACATGAAACTGCTGATTATGGTCTATAGTATTCTAGAGGAAGTCAAGCTGAGATTATTGGATACAGTGATTCTGATTGGGCTGGGAATTCTGAAGACAGGAAGAGTACCACTGGAGGTTGTTTCTATGTAGGAGGAAATCTGGTGTCATGGTACAGCAAGAAGCAGAATTCTATCTCACTATCTACCACTAAATCCGAGTACTTGGCAGCTGGAAGCTGTTGTCAGCAACTACTATGGATGAAGCAAATGCTGAAAGACTATGGATTCAAGCAAGATGTCCTCATCATTAAATGTGATAATAAAGGAGCTATTGATCTTTCTCATGATCCAGTTGATCATAAGAAGACAAAGAATATAGACATCAAGCACCACTTCATCGGAGACTTGGTGGAAAAGAAGGAACTTAGCATTGAATTTGTGCCTAGTGCTGAACAGTTTGCAGATATCTTCACCAAGCCATTAGACTCTGCAACGTATGAGACACTGAGGCAACACTTAGGTGTTTGTCGAATTTGAGGTATTTCTACTTACCTCTCATTGTTGTAAATTAGTTTACTGCTTTATGTTTTTTTTAAAATTAAATGAAAAATACAAAAAGAAGATAGCTTGATGATAGAGGATGTTTAAACACTGTGAATGGGTGTGTTTAAACACATGGGAGTTAGAAAGAAAAATGAAGAGGAGTGATGAATGGGCTGAATTGGTCAACTTCAGTGGGCTGGAATTTTCTGTATGGGCCTAAAATTGAATCTTGGACTCATATTTATTTTGTGAGGAACAATCAGTGATTTTCTGAAAAATGGTGGACTAATGTGCAATTTCGGATACTTTTTCCAAATTGGGTTTGGATTTGAATTTCTGAAATCATAAAATATAAGAGGGAAAATCCTTTTTCTCTTTTCACCAAAACTCTGTAGCTCCGACGTTCCCAATTCAACAAAACCCTCGTCGTCGATCTATCAGACTTCATCACCAAACTGGTGCTCTGATCGAGTCTCACCACATCAGTCAGTTGTTCTGAGCAGCACATTGTCGGATCGACATTCCATAAGCAAGAAAAGGCTGATTTTTTTTGGTCGACTAGTGTTCAAATCCCAATCAGTGCATGCACAATGCTTCAAGATTGTGTCTTTCGTACTAGTTTAGCCGTTAGAGTGCTTTCCGCACTTAGGAGTTCTGATATTTGGGAGTTTTAGAGGTTTCTGTGAGTTTTGGTTTGTGTTTGAACTTGCTTCTGTGTCTAAATAACCATGGGAAATCTTCCATCCAACTCCCCTATTGATTTCATTCCCTCTGTTCAATCCATGGAAGATTTGAGTATGGGTAGACAAGATAGCCCCAATCCCATCAGAGCCACACCAGAATCTGTGGCTCAAGATAATATGCCTACAGTTAAGGTAGGGGTTGAGTTTGAGGGGGGACCAGATCTGAATTTTTTCTATGAGAGCTCAGAGTTTGATGAAGAATCTGAGCAGACCTTGTGTTCAGAAAAGGCAGAATCAGGACAACTGGTTAAGAAGGTTTATCAGAGGAAGGGGAAGAGAAGACAAGTAGATGGAAAAGTGAAGACTGGACAAGGAGTGTTCAGTTTAGGAACTGTTGAGCAGGAGAAGCCCGTTGAAGCTGAGCAGCCAATCAATGTGGATAGGATTCTGGAGAATGTCAGAGTCATGATGGAGCCACTGGCAGAGACAACACCAGATAGTGAGGATAGTCACCCTTTAAGTGTAAAATTTGAGAAATTGCAGGAGCTGAAGAGGGAGAAGTTGAGGAAGAAGTCACTACCTCCAGTTATTCAAGTCTTCCCTGGCAAGAGGAAGAGGGATGAAGTGCCAGAGCTCAATCTGAATTTTGAGGAAGTACCACTCCCAGAAGTGCCACCTGCAGAACCTGCTGCAGAAGTTCAAGAAAGTAGTAGCTCGGAATCTGAGTCTGAGAAGGATGATGATGCTACAGATGAGGTGCCATTGGTGTTTCCAGATGACAATCCTCGGCTAGAAAAGGCTTGGGATGAGACTTTTTACTCCAGGAGAGTAATGACTGTGTATGAAGGGTTGATCCACAAGAAGGTGCATGTGGAGAAGAGACTAACTGAGAAGTTTAAACATCCTGGGTTTGTGACTTTCATGAAGAGGATTCACATGTTTGGACCAGTAAATTTTTGTGTGAAGGCAAATCATTCCATGGTGCTGGAATTCTATGCCAGCCTGAGAGGAACCAACAGTGCCCCAGATTCTGCTTGGTACAGAAAGGTCTATATCAGAGGCAAGCTCTACATATTTGATGCTGCTTTAATCAATCTGGTGTTAGGGAAAGAGAGACATGATTCCATCTGTCCAAATGGTGCTTATCCAGAAGACTTTACTCTGGACTATGATGTGGTGGCATTGGAGTTATCTGGTGGCACACTTGGAGAATGGGGTGCAGACAAGACTCTCAAGACAGCTTATCTCACACAGAAGTATTTCTGTTTGTATAGGGTGGTTGAAAATTTATGGGCCATGTCTACCAATGTATCTCTGGTGACTGAAGAAATGGCCCGTCTGATGTATTGTATTGGCACAAGAAGACCCTATAATCTTGGTTGGTTCATCTATGATAGGGTTATGTTAGTGGCTCAGCACCAGAAATCTGATGAATATATCACCTATCCTGCCCTCATTACAGGCTTGCTATATCATGTTGGTCTAGTGGATGGACTCGATGATTAGATCACTTTTTGTGATGATGTACAAGTGAACATGAATGTTCTTCGGAAAAGAAATGATCTACTTGCTGCAGCTAAAGCAGATGAGGAAAAATCAGAAAAGGAACCAGCTCAGGAGAACTTTGCCACTGTCAGAAAGAGGGAGTTTAGAGGACTGATCAGATATCACAGACAGAAGATGTTAGATGCTGGACTTTCAGGAGGAGGTGGAAGCTATAGAAGAAACAGATGATGAGACCAGTGGATCTGATGCTATCTGAGATAGTCTGTTGATTTTTTTATTTATGTCTCCTCTTCAGTCCTTATTTTTTTTTGGTTAATTCTGGATATTTGTGTTTTGGCACATTTTCTGTTCCCAAGGGGGGGAATATTTTGATGGGTATGGATGGGCATTTAGCATTTATTTTGGAGTGTTTTATATAATGTGTCCATTTATTTTGGAACATTACTGTGGTCGTGAAGCATATATAAATCTCTCTGTCTATATCTGGTGAATAGGGGGAGCTTAGTGATTATGCATGCTGATTCTGATTTATTTAATACAAGTATAAATGAAGTTTGAAGTTCTACATGCAAGGGGGAGCTTTGTTTTAAATCCGTATCAAAATACATGTTATGGTTCCACAACATGCCAAAGGGGGAGATTGAAGAGTTCAGAAGACTCAACATAATATAGTTGGCTATTTTGTAGAAGTTATCATGTTTAAACATACCGATGTTTAAACACTTGCTAAAACAGAATCAGAAACCGAGCAAGAGTATTGAAGATGAAGTACAACTTTTATGCAATCAAAGATGATATTCGAGAAAATCAAGATGATAAGTGAAAATTGATTTTATGCTGATTGGATTAGCTAGAGCATATATAATAGAGTTGTGTCTTAGTTAGGTTTAGTCTCAAATAAGGAAAGAATATATTTCTTATCCTATAGCTATAGAAGTAGAATATAACTAGAAGACTAAGTATAGTTGTGATGAGCTGAACGAGCAGATCAGCCTTGCCGTGATTGAAAGACTGAGAAGATCAACACGGAAGCACAGCATTGGACTATAAATATACAGAGAAGCTGCGACAACAAGTATCCATCTTACAAGAAAGTATTTTGCAGATCAGAATAGTTTTATAGTTGGAGCAGCATATTGGAAGGAGTCCAATAGGCCTTTGCCATCGCCAGGAGTCTGAAATCAGCAAGCCATAATACTTCGGGAGAAGTGGTCAAGACAGCAACGAGGAGTTGTGACCGGCAGTGAGTGGAACTCACAAATCCACAAGAAAAAGATAAGTCTAAGATAGTTAATTGTTTGAGGAACATTGTAATTGATCTTGGTTATTTTAGTGGATGATTTTCAGACTGGGCCAGGATCCCCGCAGACGTAGGTGTTTATCACCGAACTGCGTAACCAATTCTTGTGTTCTTACTTTAGGGTTTAAACTGAACTGCATTTTTAACATACTTGCTAGAATAGAACTATCAGTTAAGAACGTTGTGAAACTGATCGATAGTAAATTTCATTGCTCTTGCAGGAAACCTGTTAAGATATGAACTAGATATCTGAAAAACAGTACTCTAAGGAAGAGTTGCTTGAGGCATGCAACATATTCCTTGGCCATAAATATTAGAGATATCATCACTTAGGTCAACAACTGGTAATATTCAACTATCTATTGCTTAATTCTTACGTGATCTCTTAATGGTTTAATTAATGATCAGCTGTCTATTTTTTTTAATTTATTGAATAACGCATGATTTTCATATAAGATTACTTCACTTTAAATAAGTGTTTTGCAACTCTTATTCAAGTTGTTCATTATTTGTTATATACTTATTTTTGTTATTATCTTCTTGCTTCTTTGAATGTTGGAATGGTGGTGGGGTTTGCTTGATTGTATATGTGGAATTAAATAGATGATTTTAATTGTTTTTTCACAGTGAACAAATCGAAAATGACAATGCATTGTTTATGTAAAACTGATTGTAGATGGGAATAACGCTTGACTTTCATTTGAGTGTTTTGTCCTTTGTGGAAATTTTGTATGAAAGTTAAAATAGAATATCCAGTTGAATACTATGCTTTTTTGTCCCGAGTCTTATATTAAATCTTTTGAAATCTAATATGGAGTTTCTATTGGATTTTCTATTTTGCTTAGGGTATATTTCAGTAGCAGCAATCAATGTGTTGCTCCGACTTGTCAAGTATAGTGTCGTGTCTCCGTGTCGGACACGATACAAGATATGATATAATATGGTTGTTTAGTGTTATTTGTGTATTTTGATTTAAAAATTTCATGTCCTCATATCGGATATTGAGATACGACACGACACACAATAACATAGGTTTAATCCTTTTCTACTCGTGTTCCATTTTGTTTCAAGTCTTATGAGAACATTTGTTGACTTTTGGACATATGTCTATGCAAAACACTTGATTTTGTACGTTGTTCTCTACAAGTCTCTGCAAGTAATTTCACTTGTTGAGTGATCGAACTTTAGCATTGCCTTATTTATTTTACTGGATTGTTTTAATTTTAAGTGATTAGTATTTCAGCTTTTGTAATGTATTAAATTCAATTTTCTTTGGTTTGAAGTCAGAAGCCAAGGCATGCACAAATATTTTTGACAGATCTGTCTTAGGCCACTTTTCTTAGTTTCTAGCTTCATATTCAATTATTATTTTTGTTGTTTGGTGAAGTTTTACTCAGTTGATTTGAGCAGATGATGATTTACAAGGTCAGATGTGTCACGACGAGTTATCAAAAAGTATGATTTCTCAGTTGTAGAACGTACAACCAAAAGATCTTCAAGATAAGGCTTGAAGACGAGGCAGAAGTTCTGATATTTTAGTCTTATATACTAAAACTCTTACTATAGTCTAAATGTAGAAATGGGATTTTTGGAATACTGCTTTCCTCAATTGGTTTTTGTTTGTTCATCTTTTTTACACAATTAATATCATACATATTATATTTTATTTAATTAACTATTTCAGAAAATTAATTAAACCAGTAAAATGCCGTGCATAGCACGGCGAACATTAAAACTAGTTAGGGATAAATCATGTAAAGATAGCAAAAACTACACGACAATTTAGGCCCTGTCCAGTTCAACTTATCGCAGCACATTTCAGCACAGCACTGGTCAGCACAACACCTATTCAGCTCAACACATTTAAGCTCTAAATGGACACTATTTTTATGTTCTGTAAAAATAATATTAATTAAGTGAACTTTTTAGTTCTTAAGTAATAAACATTGTGTTTTTTCTTCAATTCAAATGAACACTTTTCAACACTTTCAATACTATTCAGCACAAGATCAGCACAGCATAGTACTGATCAGCACAACTCAGCACTCATCAGCACAGCACATCACTCATCAGCACAGCACAACACCAAATAAGTTGAACTGGACAGGGCATTAGTTATTTATATCGTTAAGTAATTTTCATGTGGAACAATGATTAATATTTTACAATATATAAATTCAATCTTTTCTTACCATTAAAGTTTACATTTTATTTGGTAATATGATATTAAAGAATATTGTGACAATACATGATTTTATAAACATAATTATTAGATATTATTAATCTTTTTCTCTTTGAATTTGCAAGCGGCATACAAACCTCTTATATAAACAAAAGATACAATCACTCATCTAACCAAATTAGCAAATAACAAATCAAAACCGCCCATGTTAATGAAGAATATCTACCATTCATAGACAAAATTGACTATACATAATTTACATAATCTATTGCCTATAAAAAATATCATGTATCCCATATATTTAAACAATGTTCAATGAAAATTTTATTTACAATTGTACTATATTTCATATCAATATCAATTTTAGAGATTAATATTTTTATTTTGATATCTATTTTACATTTCATTTCTCAGTTAAATATATAAGAAACTGATTTACATTAAAATGTATATATAATACCAAACCTGAATACGTGATATATATAATATAAAATTTTATTTAGTATATTAGGTGGGTTTTCCCAAAAACTACTTTGATATTTATGTATAAAAGTAGATTTATTTTTTGTGTTTTTTCATTGTATTAATATGTAACATAAAATGTGTTTGTAAACTACCTTCTTGGAAAAACAATAACTAATTTGTTATTATTGGTGAGTTTCTGGAAAGTGTGAATTACTATATTTAATAATATTATGATATTTTACAATGCTTCATATATATATATGCATCGGGGAGGGATCCGGTGAGACACCCTCTTAAAGTGTGGCAGCCTTCTTAAAGTGTGGCACGATCTAAACTTTTTAAAATCTTAATCTGGTGCCTGAAATTAAGTCTAAATTATTAATTCTTTTCGGATTTTCTCGCGGGTATATGATTTAAATTCATGCCTTCTATACCCAGTACGTATTTTACTTATTTGCAGTCCGTATTTTTATTAAATAATCATATATACAATAATAATGATATATAATTGATTTGCAAGTGTATGCAATAGAAATAGTATATATGATGCATATGTCTGATATACATAATTATTGACTATATTATATATACCGAAAACGTATTTTTATTTTGGACTGCAATATAAGCAAAATACGGATTGCGTGTAGCATGTCCCTTTAAATTCGGGTCATAACCATACTTCGCGGGTTATACTTCGTGGGTTATATTTCGCGGGTTACCTTCTTGATTATTTATATCACGTGACTCACGTCCCCACTTGATCATATGAACATTAAGGTCTCCATTTCCCTTTTTCAGCTATTTTTCTATGTTGTATTTATTATTAATCATAGGCAATTTAGAACAAATTTAAAATTATATTTGAAGCAACTATGAAAATATTTTAAAAATACTGTCAATTTAAAATACATTTACACTATGCTTGAAACACTTGGAAAATATATTTTAAAGTACATTCAATGATAATTTTAAGCACTTCTACATTATATTTGAAGCACCTACAAGTATATTTTAAAGCACCTACAATTTAAAACACTTCTAAATTATACTAGAAGCACCTACAATTATATTTGAAAGCACCTCTACATTATACTTGAAGCACCTAGAACGATATTTTAAAGCACCTACAATGATATTTTAAAGCACATCGATATACGTGAAAAACCTACAAGTATATTTTAAAGCACATCTATGTCGTTATACTCGAAGCACCTACACCTATATAAAAGCACATACAATTTAAAACACCTCTATATTATACTTGAAACACCTACGAGGATATCTGAAAGCTTCTGCAATTTAAGGCAAATCTACATAATATTTGAAACACCTACAAGTATATTTTAAAGCACATGCAATTTAAAACACCTCTAAATTATATTTGAAGCACCTACAAGTACAATATAAAGCACCTACAATTTAAAGCACCTCTACATTATACTTGAAGCACCTACAAGTATATTTTAAAGCACGTCTACATTATACTTGAAGCACCTACAAGTATATTTTAAAGCACGTCTACATTATACTTGAAGTACCTACAAGGATATTTTGAAGCACCTGCATTTTGAAGCACCTCTACCTTGTATTTGAAGCACCTACAAGGATATTTTAAAGTACCTGCAATTTGAATCACCTCTACATTATACTTAAAACTCCTACACATATATTTTAAAGCACCTCTATATTATACTTGAAGCACCTACATATATATTTTAAAGCACATCACATTATATTTGAGATATATTTTAAAGCATCGACACATTCACATATTTTTTAAGCATTATACCTATATGTTTATGGAAAATTTAAATATAATTCAAGTCACCAAAAATCCTATATTAATTTATTGTATATTAAAAATAAATTTTGAAGCATTTGCTGTTTGTATCTAAAAAGTGCCGACAAGTCAAGAATTTGTTGCAAAAGACTACAATTTTAATTAAGTGCAGAACTTTGAGAGATAATATTGAGGCCCACCCGCATATATAAACTTCCATCTGACCGGCGCACCCGCAATTTTAACCCGTGATCCGACCGGCGTCTTTTTTCCTGAAAACACGTGATTAAATTGAGGCCATCAGATTAAACGATTAAATGGTCCAGATGCTGCCACACTTTAAGCAGTGCCACAATTTAAGAGGGGTGTCTCACCTGATCCCTTTTCTATGTGCACCTACATATAAACCATATATATTACGCATCTCACAATATTTTGACATAATCTTTGTTACATTCTAAACATAATTAAGAAAATATTTGATAATTTACATTCACATAGAATAGACTATTCTAAGGTAGGTTTTTGTGAAAATCAAACATTCGATATTCCTAAAGTTTTTAAAATTATCACTTTAAATTTAAGATGATTTTTTTCTGAAAAATTCCCACATATTCCAACTGGTTTTGTTTACAACCTTTGTGTTTTATACTTTTATGATGTTCATTAAGATAATAAAGTAGTAGTAATTGAGAATTTATGATGCACGAAATATTTTATACTTTATCTAATCACAACAAAAATAGTAAATATAATGATCCAGCAACCAGACTCTCTGATGGATTCACAACCTTGATAAGCTCAACAAACCCTATTAAGGGTTCTGAAAAATTTTTCGTAAAGATACTTCTTGATGAAATGTGCAGATTGCTAAGGACATCCGTATACTACAAATCCACAGTTCGGCGTAAAAGTGTATCCAACCGGAACAATGATGTATGCGCAGTTCTGCTGATTCAAAACTTTAAGTTCCTCCTCGAATTTATCAAGGTTTACCAAGCAACAATGCAGTACATTTTTCTAAAAAGTGAAACAGTTCATTACATGTCTCTCTTATTGCAGGAACTTTCAGTGCTAAAATCAGTATGAAAATGCTGTCAAGTCCAAAATATGTGATCCAGAACTCCGACTCAGTGTGCAATGTTGATTTGACGGGAAACGGTGTCTCATCAAGAACACCACCGCTAGCCACACCATCCCTCTGCAAAATCCTTTAACACCCAGACCTTTCCTGATCGGCGGTGCACTCGATTACACCGCCCTACGAAATTGTAGCACAACCACGCGACTGCTGGATATCCATCTCGTGACCTGATCTCTTTCGGCGGCCAATCAAATGAAACTCTTTGGTGTAGGATGGGAGGAGCTTTATAGTAGCGTTGTTTTGGCATTTTAGCTATATATTATAATAACAGCTAATGAATATTGAAAGGAATCATTAATATGATATGTATTATTTAAATAACCCGTATTTGAGCTCTTGTATATCCCAAATACCATATATATAAATACATAGAATATATGAAAAAATCAAACGATATATTCGGTGAACCATAAAAATATACACAAGAAGGAAAAAGAAATAAAACCATCTAACACGTAGAAATATTAGTAAACGATAGGGAAATTAAACTACGTACATTGCCGGCGTGAGGAAATACTATGCATATTCACAAATCAATCAAAATGAGAAAGGAAATTATATAATTGATTTAATTATTATAGGAATGCTTATTATAGCATATTGTGGTGTGAGGAAAAAGAAGAACAGGAGTATGGAATGTGTAAGGCAATAAATAGGCTGAAATGGTGGCGCCGTGGTGATTTACGGTGGTTTCACCAACAAACGATGTCGTTTAAATGGCACGTAATTTTTTTTATTAATATATATTCACCGGAGTAATAACTCTTCTAGTTCCCTTTAGGATTAAGAGTAAGATATATGTTTGAAGTAAAAAATTAGAACTTTAATCTATTAAAGTACATTATTAATTAAAATTAAACATGGTTGAATTTAATTGTTCCAGTCTCATGCAGGGAATGTGCATGGCATCAACACTTTACTACTTAGCTTAACAAGCTACTGGTCAAGTGTTCTGAAAATTCCTGAAGAGATCCATGAGGAGGTGGAAAAGATGTGTAGAGCCTTCTTATGGGGGAAAGATCCAAACAGTAGGTACTTCACACCAGCAGCATGGAGCTCCCTTTGCATAGGGAAAATATTTGGTGGCATGGGTATAAAAGATCCTTCACTGTGGAATCTGGCATCCTTGTGCAAACATGTGTGGGATATTCAGCAGAAAAAGGACATGCTATGGATAAGGTGGATCCAGGCCTTTTATCTAAAAGGGAAGTCTTTTGACACTTATCAAGCTTCAGAGGGGCACAGCTGGATATGGAAGCTGCTTGTGAGGTTGAAAAATACAATGATTGGCAAAATGCAGCTCTGTACAAGGAGGGATGGAGGATTCTCCATTACTGCTGCATACAATATCATGAAAGGGGCAGAAGAGGTAGATATTTGGGCTAAGCTGATCTGGCACAGCAAACTACTCCCAAAACACAGATTTTTCCTATGGCTTATGCTAAAGGGGAAACTAGCCACAGTGGATAGATTTCAGAAATTCAAGATACTTCAACAGCAACCACAATGCTGTCTTTGTGGCTTGGAGGAGGAGACATCCCAACACTTATTTGCCAAATGCAACTTTGGTAAGGAAGTTTTGCTATCACTGGGGCTGAAGGAATTGAAAACATTGAGGGATCTGAGGAGACGATTATTGATATGGTGCAGAACAGGTTAGGTCAAAAAACTTTTCTATCTAGTTGCCACACTCTATCATGTTTGGGAGGAGAGAAATAGCAGGATCTTTAACCACAGATCAGTGTTAGCTGGAGGAGTGGGGAAGAGAATTGAAGATGAGTTCAACTGGTCCAAAAGTGTTTTCTCAAGTGATTAGAAATTAGTCTTTTTGAACCTAGAAATAGGTTAGGAATTTTGTAATAGACTGGGAGTGAAGGTCTAAACTTGTAATAGTTTTGCTTATTAATTAAGAAAAGGGTTCATCAAAAAAAAAGAAAACTCATAATAATCAGAAAAAATTAACTTTACCATCTAATAAAAAATAAAAGTAAGAATGTTATTATGGCAGTAGTAACTAAAGGTGTAGTCATAACATTCTAGCAGTACATTTTACTTTATTTCCAACATGCATTGTATATCAAGATTGTGTTAGTTCATGAGCCTAAGCCTAAAGTGACCAAATTATAGCCCTTATAATGAAATTGTTTTCTGTGATTGTTCTCGAAGGAACCCCAAGTTGAGGAAGATAATGTGATTGGGTTTGAAGAAGCTGCAGAAAGTGTAGAAAAGCTTCTAGTCAAAGGATCTGAAAGTCTGGAGATTGTATATATCTATCGTGGGGATGTTAGGGCTTGGAAAAACTACACTAGCTAAAAAGGTGTACAAGGATCCCGACGTTGATTACGAGTATATGATCAGAGCATTCGTGTATGTTTCACAAGAATATGAGAAAAGGGAAGTGTTGCTCTCAATTATGAACTCTACTGCCAAGGGAAATGAAGCAGTGAATAACATGAATGAGAAACAGTTAGAAGAACATTTGTACAATGAGTTGAAAGGAAAACAGTACTTGATAGTGTTGGATGATGTTTGGGAGAAAAACGACTGGGATAGACTGAAGGGTGCTTTTCCAAAAAACGAGAAGCAGTGTAGGGTTTTAATTACAACTCGGAATACAGAAGTGGCGGAGCATGCGAATCCAGATCTCAAGTCACTTCATAGGTTGGATTTTTTATCAAGTGAGGATAGTAGAAAGTTGCTCAGGTGGAAAGTTTTTCACAAGGAAGAACCAGAGGATATTCATAAGTACTTGGTAAGGTATGAGATTGACAAGCGATTCCCCACGTCGTTAAATGGGACTCCGCAAGATCAAAATACTATTTATAAATCACCTACAACTTCTAACTACTTGAGAGTAGATAGTGGGAAGTAGGGGTCGAACCACAAGGAGAAGGGATTTGTAAAAGTGTTTTAAAGTAGAAAATAAGCATACTTATATATTATATAGAAAGCAATGTAAACAAGGGGGGTTTTGAAGTTGGTTTTGATTACACTACGAATTGAAAGTAGACTAAACTATCATTAGCTAAGTTAAGGAGAAGACTCTAAGATTATGAGGCATTGGGAGGCAAATGACTTCACTTTCCATCTATCAACTTATCACCGGGCAAATGCAATTACAATGGAGTTTAGACCATTTTCCTAGGACGAAAGCATCCTATTCTCTCGAGTGTAGCTAGAGAGGATGATCACACCACTCAAAAGCTCTCATTGTTGATTCACCTAGATGATCACATCATAGATAACTCAACAATGGTATTAAGATTAGAGAGTGACATACTTACTCACATACCCGCGATCACGAGAGCATACAAATAAGACATTTGATAACTAGGACGAACTAAGACGATGATCACGTACAAATCTAAATTCATACTTGCTACTTTGTGATATTGGAGTAAACGATCACGTTCTACCCATAAATCTAGCTATTCGTTGATAACAATCATACGTTAAAAAGGAATCTTCAACTCAAGTATACAACCGCATATTAGGGGGACCAATGATCACATTAAGTCCTTACCTAAACACATAATTTATTAAACATGCAAGTTCATGAGATTTCCAATTCTAACAACTTATATTTATCATGGCATTCCTTAACTACAATCACACAACAAGGGGAGAATTTGTCATCACTCTAACCCTTCCATAGTCATTAATCTAACAACTAGAGATTACACTACCATTATGCTAGGTCACCATCACTAAACTACCCTAATTAATGACTATGGAGCATGCAATTGATATAAAACACAAAGCCCATAACAAATTAAGCAAGATTGAACAACATTCATGCATAAGAATTCAAGTTCATCAAATGATAATCAAAACCCAAAGTTTAAGCATAAAGAACCCTCAAAGTTTCAAGGGGAAAGTTAATTCAAATGCTCCCAAGGATCAAACTAAGCTAGACTAAAATTCATGGAATCAAACTACTAATCTACTTGAATTAAAAGCAAAGAAATGGAAAGAAGAAGAGGAAAATAGGGTTTCTACATGGTGTTAGCCGTCCTCTAAAGGAGGAAGATAAGGGGATATTTATAGCCCCAAAATTCAGCTCAAGGAGGCAAGTGGGCCGCTGGTTTAGCGACACTTTTTAGCGACGCTTTCTTCTGTCACTATCTTGGCGACACTTCTGGGCAGCAGTGACACTTCCTTCATCTTCAGTGACACTTTCTTCAAACTCGAGCGACGCTTTTCTGGGCACGAGCGACACATTTCTGGGCAACTTCTACCACCTAAGGAAAGGTGACCTTCACACCACTTCTATGATCAATTCATCAACTTCTTAGCATCGAATGTTCGACTCTTTGGTATGATCATAGAAGGTCTTCAATTACTTTCATCCAAGTATTTCTTACAAGTGCAAATCAAGGTTAAAATGCACACATTAATTCCTAAACTACTATGGATGATTTAGCTCTAAAGCTCTAGACTTTGGCATAAAATATTACCCAAATTAGTTCTCAAATGCTATAAAACGAGAGTATATTTAGGGCTCATCAAACTCCCCCACACTTAAACCTTTCTCGTCCTCGAGAAAGAACGATTAAAGTATAAGTGCATACTCTAAACAATTTTGCAACATGACATTTGAGAACTTCACAAAATGCAAACTTTCCCTAAGATGAAAACACAAGAATCATGTCTCATGTTCTAATCTTAATGAAAGTTCTACCCAACCCCAACATCATCATAAAGTAAAGAGTGTGCCAAGTTACAAGTACAATGCACAATAATTTCCATGGCACAACCCTACCCCAAAGAGATCACAAAATATACCATAAAGAGACACAAAATGAGTCCATCGGAACATGAGCAAGTTTACCTCTCCTTTTGCCTATGCGCCTTTCGGTTTTCACATAGCCACTCTTTTTTTCTTTTCTTTTTCTTACTCTCCTTTTGCCTAGGTTATACCTAGCCTCTCTTTTACGCACACTCTCCTTTTGCCTAGGTTATACCTAGCCTCTCATTTTTCCGCACAAAGCCTCTCACTTTTGCCTAGGCCTTTTTGATGTTTTGACCTATCCGGGCTTTTCACTCTTTTTCTTTTCAAAATAAATTCTTCAAAAGAAGTGCAATTTTTACAATAAGAGCGAAGCAAAACGTGAATACTAAACCCTCCCCCACACTTAAACGGAACATTGTCCTCAATGTTTTTAGAACAACAGCAGCACCCGGGGAAGGGAGAAGTGGCAAAGTAAGCAACACAAAAGAACCAGGGAAATACTACCCGCACCAAAAAGAACACTAAGCAAATAGCCACTAAAAGATCAATTTCAGCACAATGACTATAAACTAGTGGCGGCAAGCCCATGGTAAGCATCTAAAACTCAGTACACAACCTCACATAACATAGAGCAGCAACAAATCATCACAGAAAGCATAAGGGGGTGTAGAATGTGATACCGGAACTGTGAATCACCAACGATACTGGTGGACGAGTGGTGGTGCTGAGGTGGCGTCGATCGGAGATGGCTTAGGGGCACCGGCGTTCAGAGAGAGGACCGGCGGTTGGGTTCTGGCGAGCAGATCGGCGGTTGTCGGAGCTGATGGGCGGGATGGAGTCGTGTCGATGGTGATTACCTCGGGTTGGAGCCTCGGTAGATGGTGGTGATGGCGTCCGATCAGCGGTGGCCCAGCCGTGGCGGCGGGATGGTCGTGGGTGGTTCTGGGCCGGCTTATCCGATCCGGTAGTGGTGATGGTGCCGGCCGGCGAGAGTGATGTCGGAGTTGTGAAGACGCGGCAACGTGAGAGTGGCTGGCGGTGGTGATGGGTTGAGGTTGGTGGTGGCCGGTGATGGGATGGGCTCAGAGGTGGTGGATCCGATTGGTGGAGTTGAGGTGGTGGATGGCCGGCGATGTGGTTGTCGGCCGGTGAGGGGATGGTGGTTGGCGATGGGGATGATGGAGGTGGTGAAGGGGTGGTTACGGGCGGAGATGTGTAATACAGGTGGGAGAGAAGAGAGAATAAAAGTGGGGAAAGGGAAAAGAGAAAGGGAATTTGTTTTTTTTAAGGGAAAGCTGAAATGCTCGGGGTGAAACGCTCGGGATTAGCCTTTGGGCATGAGGATGAAAGGATGAATTTCAAGAAAATATGCTCCCCCCGAGCATTTTGGATTGAGGTTTTTTTTTTTTGCACAAATTCCATTTCCTAAAATACCTCCAAATTTCCTGCACATTAAAACACTACCAGAGTGTAAAATCTTATAAACAAACGAAAAATCAAATGAACTAAAAATTAAGAAGCACATATATATATTTTTAAAGCAAATAAAGGGGAGATAAAATAGAAAGAAAATCGCGGAGCTACGATCAAAATCAGTTGTTTAACGTCGTCGACACGACATAAGAGGTTCATCCCAATGGTGCAATGGGTTTCTCAAAAGAAACTACGTATCTTTAAGGTCATCGTCACGACCCTAATGTTATTCAAATAACAAAAGATTAAAAACCCTCACCCTCACTTGGAAGGTAAAGGAAAGTCGAGGGGGATCAAGAGGAGGATTGTATGGTTGGAGTTTTGGAGGAGTAGGGATAATTGGAAGTATGTATATATATGGCTTCCTAATCTCCTCTAAAACTAATGGAAGTGGTGGAATTGGTAGTATAGGTGGGGGTGGTGAAAATAATGATAATGGATGTTCAAGAGTGATCACCTCCCTTTCTACTTCACTAGGCTCAAAAGCCAACTCCTCATCCCATTGAACTTCTTCCTCATACAAAGAGGTGACGTCACTCACCAAAGTACTTGGAATAGGTTCTATGTGGGATGGTACTTCTTCAAACAACCTACTTGGCTCCTCTAATGGTGTGGGAAGTTGGGGGATTTGTGTAGTATGTAGAGGTAAGGATGATAATGGTGATGGTAAAAATTCAAGAATAGCAATCACCTCCCTCTCTAATTCACTAGAGTCAACACACATCTCCTCATCCCATTGAACTTCGTTCTCATACATAATGGTGGAATCACTCACCAAAACATTTGTATTAAGTTCCATTCGGGATGACTCTTCCTCTAAAGATTGAGCTACCAAGAGTTTTACCTCTAAGGTCATTTCATGCATTTGCCTCTCAAGATTTTTGAAACACCGATTTCTTTCATCATCTATCGGATCTTGCTCTTGAGGCATATTCCAACAAGGTGGGGGCATGTCTTGGTACTCATAGAGTTGGTTTTCATCTAGATATCCATAATTCAAATGATCACTCCTTTGTGGCTCATAAGAATGGTAGTATGGATTATATCTTGCTTGACTTTAAAAACCAACTCTCTCCTCCCACGGTGGCGGAGGTGAAAATTGGGGAATTGGTAGAATATGTGGAGGTGAGGATAACAATAGTAAAGGTTCGAGAACACTCATAACCTCCTTCATTTCTCTAAGTGCAACCACCAACTCCTCATCCCGTTGGGATGGTTCTTCCTCTTCACATCGAGCTAACAAGCGCTCCATCTTCTCATATATTATGCCAATTTGCATCTCTATACTAGGTGGGGATGGAGTTTGTTGCTCATAGGATTGGTTTTCATGAGGATATTCATAATATGAATTCAAACAACCACTCCCTTGTGGATTATAAGAATCATAATATGTATCACAACTTTCTTGACCTTGAAAACCAACTCTCTCCTCATCAAAGCACTTATCAAGGTAGTCACTTTGGTATGAAGAACCAAAAGACATTTCATTATTATAGTGATCATCCTTTGAGTCAAAATAACAAGACTCGTGGTAATAAGTTGAACTATATGCATCACACGAGTTTGTCAAATTATTCCTAATCCTTTCCTCATTAAAGGCAAGGAATTCTACGTAATTTTTCCTACTTAAAGAAAACATAATTTAAAAGTTTGAAATTTGTAGTGCAAGAGTTCTAGATTGGTACACACCACAAGCGGTGTCGTCCACAAAAGTACCCAAGCAATACCACCTCAAGATAATAATTTTTTTTTGTTTTTTTTTGAAAAACTACAAATAGAAATATAATCTAAGATGAAACACAAAAACAAAATACGCCTTCTCCCCGGCAGCGGCGCCAATTTTGACATGCGATTTCCCACGTCGTTAAATGGGACTCCGCGAGATCAAAATACTATTTATAAATCACCTACAACTTCTAACTACTAGAGAGTAGATAGTGGGAAGTAGGGGTCGAACCACAAGGAGAAGGGATTTGTAAAATTGTTTTAAAGTAGAAAATAAGCATACTTATATATTATATAGAAAGCAATGTAAACAAGGGGGGTTTGAAGTTGGTTTTGATTACACTACGAAAGTAAACTAAACTATCATTAGCTAAGTTAAGGAGAAGACTCTAAGATTATGAGGCCTTGGGAGGCAAATGACTTCACTTTCCATCTATTGACTTATCACCGGGCAAATGCAATTACAAGGGAGTTTATACCATTTGCCAAGGACAAAAGCATCCTATTCTCTCGAGTGTAGCTAGAGAGGATGATCACACCACTCAAAAGCTCTCATTGTTGATTCACCTAGATGATCACATCATAGATAACTCAACAATGGTATTAAGATTAGAGAGTGACATACTTACTCACATACCCGCGATCACGAGAGCATACAAATAAGACATTTGATAACTAGGACGAACTAAGACGATGATCACATACAAATCTCAATTCATACTTGCTACTTTGTGATATTGGAGTAAACGATCACGTTCTACCCACAAATCTAGCTATTTGTTGAAAATAATCATACGTTAAAAAAGAATCTTCAACTCAAGTATACAACCGTATATTAGGGGGACCAATGATCACATTAAGTCCTTACCTAAACACATAATTTATTAACATGCAAGTTCATGAGATTTCCAATTCTAACAACTTATATTTATCATGACATTCCTTAACTACAATCACACAACAAGGGGAGAATTTGTCATCACTCTAACCCTTCCATAGTCATTAATCTAACAACTAGAGATTACACTACCATTATGCTAGGTCACCATCACTAAACTACCATAATTAATGACTATGGAGCATGCAATTGATATAAAACACACAAAGCCCATAACAAATTAAGCAAGATTGAACAACATTCATGCATAAGAATTCAAGTTCATCAAATGATAATCAAAACCCAAAGTTTAAGCATAAAGAACCCTCAAAATTTCAAGGGGAAAGTTAATTCAAATGCTCCCAAGGATCAAACTAAGCTAGACTAAAATTCATGGAATCAAACTACTAATCTACTTGAATTAAAAGCAAAGAAATGGAAAGAAGAAGAGAAAAATAGGGTTTCTACATGGTGTTAGCCGTCCTCTAAAGGGGGAAGATAAGGGGATATTTATAGCCCCAAAATTCAGCTCAAGGAGGCAAGTGGGCCGCTGGTTTAGCGACACTTTTTAGCGCGCTTTCTTCTGTCACTATCTTGGCGACACTTCTGGGCAGCAGTGACACTTCCTTCATCTTCAGTGACACTTTCTTCAAACTCGAGCGACGCTTTTCTAGGCACGAGCGACACATTTCTGGGCAACTTCTACCACCTAAGGAAAGGTGGCCTTCACACCACTTCTATGATCAATTCATCAACTTCTTAGCATCGAATGTTCGACTCTTTGGTATGATCATAGAAGGTCTTCAATTACTTTCATCCAAGTATTTCTTACAAGTGCAAATCAAGGTTAAAATGCACACATTAATTCCTAAACTACTATGGATGATTTAGCTCTAAAGCTCTAGACTTTGGCATAAAATATTACCCAAATTAGTTCTCAAATGCTATAAAACGAGAGTATATTTAGGGCTCATCAGAGATAGAGATTGCTGCAAAATGTGATGGTATGTCACTCGCTATAGTGGTTATAGCCGGTATCCTTGGAATAGTCTAAAGAGTGTGGATTATTGGAGTAAGGTGGCTTACAATGTGAAAGATTACTTTGCCAGAGATATAAAACAAACCACTAGTGTGAGAGAACTCATGTACAAGCAGTTGCCAAACTATCTGAAACTTTGTTTCCTCTATCTTGGAGTTTTTTGAGAAGACACGGAGATTTTAGTATGGAAGTTAATACGTCTTTGGATTTCAGAAGGTTTCACACCACAAGAAGGAGACATTAACTTGGAGGAATCAGCGAAGATGTATTTGAATGAACTTGTTCAAAGAAACTTATTGATGGTTGTAAAGATGAGAAAAACTGAGAGGATGAAAACATGTCGCATGCACGATACCCTACGTGAATTTTGTAAGAAAGAGGCTGCAAAAGATAACATTTTCCAAGAGATCAAGAAGGATAAGGTGGATCAGTCTCCAGTTAGCACCTCAACTTGGGATAACTACCGTCGCGTTTGCAACAACAGTCCATATATCTTAGAATACATTAAAGGTAAACTTAAGGGTAAGCATGTTCGTTCTTTCTTAACTTTTGTGCAAGAGGATATACTTGTGGAACCCAAATATGTTCCTTGCATTCCAAAGGCTTTCAACCTTCTGAGGGTGTTGGAGGCTCAATCTCTCGATTTTGCTTCTTTTCCATCCAACCTTTGCAATCTTGTGCTTCTTAAATATGTAGTCATATCCTCCAGCACATTTACACAACTCCCACCGGCAATGTCATCCTTGTGCAATTTGCAAACTCTTATAGTTAACACCAATTCTCGTACCCTTGACTTCCGGCATTTGCACACCAATGCATCAGCCACTTTGCCAACCTCTAGCACCACCACAAGCCAGAATAGTACCAGTTTTCAAACCAGTAATATCCAAACACTATCCATAATTTCACCCCAGAGCTGCACACATGAACTTTTTCAGAGAGCTCACAAAGTTAAAAAATTGTGAATTTATGGGGCATTAACCCATCTTTTGGAGGGCAAAACTAGCTTTCTTCAACATCTCTGCAAGTTGGAAGAACTTCGAGAATTTGAAACTACTAAATGATGATGTGCACTTGAAAATATACAGTCTTTCCACAAACTTTCCTGGACGGTTAACAAAGCTCACCTTGATGAATACTCAGTTGGAATGGAAAGAGATGGCAACTTTAGGGAGCTTAGAGAGCCTTGAAATTCTCAAGTTGAAGAATCATTCGTTTAAGGGATATTTGTGGGAGACCAAGAAGGGAGGCTTTGGTACTCTCACACATTTGTTCGTGGGGCAAACTGATCTGGTGGTTTGGGAGGCTTCAAAAGACCATTTCCCAAAGCTCAAAAATCTCGAACTCAATGGCTGTGATAAACTTCAAAAATTCCCACATGGGTTGGCTGATATTCCAACCCTCCAAGTGGTGATCTTTCACTGCACTAATCCCATGGTGGTCGCCTCTGCGAGGGCTCTTGAGGTGCTGAAGCTTAAACAAGAGAAGAAAGGCAGCAAGAACATCTTTAAGCTATCAGTTTATCCTCCAATTTAATATTGATGTGCTTCTGTTAAAGGTTTGTAAAGCTACATTTTTTTCCTCAAATTTCTCATTCCCCTCTATCATTCAGATCATTATCATCCATGTACTAACGGGACTGCTTTTCATTGTTTTTTTTCCAGATATCTGAGGTATCTTTCGAAATCCTTGTATTCATTTTGAAGCAATAAAGTGGATGCTGGATTGTGGTTCATCCTCCACCTGATTCCCTTTTGTCATTTCGGTTTTTCTGTATCTACATTGGTTTGTATTTCAAATTTTCAGGATTTCACTGCTTGCTTAAACTTGTTCATATGAAATTCAAAGTTCAGACTTCTATTTGCTAAATTGAGTTTTTCCAGATTATGAGTTATGACTGTTTAAATCGAGTGCTAACTCATTATAATTGCCCTACATCTTTATGCCTTTTAATTTCTATCTTTTCCATTCCATTAGTTTGATCTGCATTTTCTTCGGCTAATTGAGACTAAAAATGACACATGAAGATAAGGTATTAATTAATAATCTTCTTAATAAATAACAATTTTATTTATTTAATTTTATACCTCAAATTTTAGATCAAGTATTAACATTAGATTAAGCATTTTTTGCGAATAAAAAACAACATATTCATATAAATCAAGCATTGGCCTCAACTTTTATAGAATCCCTAATACCCAACGTTATTGTTTATACATCTAAATTCTGTTTTCTTTTTTGACAGCAATCTAAATTCTGATGCAATTGAAATGAATTCAAGCTTTTTGACCCAAAAATAAGGATAGAAATAAATAAAAATTGAAGGGACTGAAGAAGAAAAGTAATGGAGTGCAATGAAGACTGTGCAGCAGGAGTATTGGTAATGGTATGCATCAATTAATCCAGGACAAATAATGACAAGTTCATTGGGATATTTTCATCTGAGGAAATTGGCACTATACTAAGCATATGGTTTTGCTTATCCTTTCAAATTTCCATAGAGCTAATCGCAGGCGCTTAACGATGATGACGAGTTCTCCTGCACTTGAAGCCGACGGGCCAAAGAAATCATGCCTGATGCTTCCGACGTGAATGGCGTAGTAGAACCCCTTGAAATTTACCTCCTTTATTCTCACAAACGATCCTGAAAATGATGACTTGTTCGTGATTGTTGGGGAGCGAATCCGATCAGGATATCCAATTTCTGGTCGGAATCAGCATCAACGGCGAACAAATTATGTCGAAATACTCACCCTCCTTTGCAGGTACCTGGAAGGTGGTTTAATGTCTGTTTACAAGTTTGATCTCTATATGAACCCTGTGGTGTTGCTTTTTATTCCCTTCAATACAAAGTTACAAACTTTGATGTATAGTTATAGTATATTTGTTGGTGGATGAATCTGATCAAGGGTATTTCTTCTTCTCTTTTGGTTAAGAAAAGTCAATTGAATTCGGTTTGCTCAAGTAAAGCTGAAAAGGGTGGTATGCTTGATTGTGAAAATCGGATAGGAAAACATTTACTGCTAGGGGGATGCCAAGCTTTATTTGTCAAATGTAATTGTTATTGCATTTTTAATGCAATTTGTCTGTATATGAATTCTATACTTGATTCCAGATTACATGTATCTGGATTTTGGTAATCTTTAGCGTCACTTACTTCGGTAGAATCAAGATAATTTTGCTTTGCCATTAAGTTCTGTCGTTATGCTATTTTGACCGTCCCACTTTTCGAGAGTTGTTGTTGAGTCCTCCAAATTTTAGGCTGACTCGGCGTGATATATATATACAGTTGTGATTGTATGCTGACCAAATTGAAAAGATTAGGTGGATAAGCTGTGTGCGCGTGTGTGTGTGTGTTTGCCACTTTAAATTGAGATCAATTGTCAGTGGAAGCATATCCCTGGAGCAGTTTCTTGCTAACAACATAGAGCGAGAAAAATTGGGTTGATCATGTAAGAGTGAAAGAAATCTTATTAAGTGTGTCTTTTTCTGCTTTTGAGTGCATCGCTTAGTGCCTGCACATACCCCCAGTCCATTTACATGTAGCTGTATCATACTCCATTTAGGGGTTTCCGCTGGTAAATGTTAGACTGAGTATTTGGCTGACGAATTTGTCTTTTTCCCCCCTTAATTTCAGGGCTGGAGATGGAAATGCAAATCGTTCTGCTTGTCTTTCAGGTAACTGTGTCCCAGAACAATTTATTGGTTTTCATACTGGTGATGGGGCACATATCAACCCTAGTAAGTCCAGATTCTTTCTGACCTTATCACTGAATGTGTATTCTTTCAGCAAATGGAATATTTGTGTGTCCTTTTCATTTTAATTGATCATCCTTGTACATCATCATTGATTTGTAAGGTAATTGTGACCTTTTTAAATGTATATTTCTCTATGGTGATGAATGAGGCAAGTGGATCCATGGAAAACTCATTTTTTTGGGAAGCAAGCTGTTGATCTTTAATAATGGCTTATAATGATCTTTAGAGTTTAATATCTGAAGAGAACTTTTGCAAATCTATGCTAGGAATTTCTTGTTGCATTTCAATAAAAGTCACTTAGTCTTGTTTCTATAATGTTGAACCTTTGGCAATTTTGTAAAATAATATTTAGTCTAACATATTTCCATTAGTTTTGGAACTGAAAAGTGACATGCTTGTATAGGAAGTATATCATTAGATAGGCACAGTTCATCAATTTGCTTCAGTCAATTTTTTTACTGATCTTTTAGTTTCCTTTTAGTTCTGAATAAATCCAACCCTGTTGCTATCTTATTTATTCTTGTTTTTTGAGTCCGTATATGTGTTTTATCATTTTCCTGTTTTTTTTTACTGTAAAGATACTTATATGCGTTCATTTCTGGTGGTTTAGGCCCCTTCAGTCTAGGTGTTACACATTTAGGAGGACCTGGCTCTGATCTTCAACCTGGGAAGGTAGTATTCACCCGTGTATGTTTTATCTTTTAACTGTATTCAACTTTCATCATTATTATTATCATATTTCCTGAATTCGCTGCAAGAAGTTTGTGTCTGTATCACAACCCTAATTTTCTCTTTCTTCATTAACGGCTTTATTGATGATTCAGTCGACCAGTCCAAGTGTGCCTGTGCCTGTGCCTGTTGTAATACCTCAAGCAATGAAAATTCCAAAAGGGTTGCAACCAAATTTAGTTGCTGCATCTGGTGCTCATCATGAAAACTGGGGAAAGTCTAACATGGCAAATTCTAGCTCCCTTACTGATACATCCACAGATGCAGAGGGACAGGTAACGTGCATTGAATTGCTTGTTCTTGGGTATGGTATTGTTCATGCCCTTTGACCTTTCTATCGCGTGCCAATGTCACTGAAGTATGCATTTGAATGCACCTAACATCATGCATTGAAACATTGATACTAATAATAACAAAAGTGGTAAACTGAGTGGGAAACCATAGTATGGTTTTACTTATTTATTGCAGTTTAAAAATCAGGTGAGTGATTTTTAAGTGTGCATTTCAGTCATAATCTATTGTTTCTGCTGAATGCAGGGTGACATGGGTCAGTCCAGTGCTCTTCTTCCTTATGACTCCTTTGATAAGTCAAAGGAAAAGAACATGGATCAGAAGGTTATCTCTTGGATTGCCTATTATGTTACCATAATGAGAAATAGTTGCTAACTCAAATTTCTGTGGCTTTACAGACTCTGCGTAAGCGTGCTCAAAACTGTGAAGCTTCAAGGAAGAGTAGGTTGAAAAAGAAAGTAGGTCATTTGTACTAGTGGATTATTTCTTTTTTATTGATCATAGACAAACAATTTCTTAAGTAGGGTGTGGTTGTGATTTCTTGAAGTGACTCTCAGATGTTGATTATGTATCCTTTTTTCCGCAGGCATATGTACAGCACCTGGAAAATAGCCAGTTAAAGCTAACTCAATTGGAACTGGAACTTCAGAGAGCACGTCAGCAGATTCGTTCTAATGAGGTTTGAATTTCTTTCCTTTTGAACAGCCATTTTTTCATTTTACTTATTTACCTTTTATGATCTGTTGGCATTAAATATGCTTCTTACTATAGAGAGTATTCATGTCAAGCATGGGCGGTCAATCTCATGGAACAGGGAGCACCGGTATGCTGCCTTCCTTTTGTACAACCTTTTCTTGCAATTTTTCATAAATTGATGCCTAGACATTTAAGACCACATATTCAGCTAAATTCTTCTCCTGTGTGTTTTAATATGGTAATTTATGTTGACATGCCTTTTTATCTAAGTGACTATCTGATCCTACTTGAGTATAATGGGTAAGTTTACTTGTAGTACTTTGGCGAGCTTCAGTTTGGTACTTGGTCTGTGAGAATTTAAATTTAGTATTCTGTCTACAGTGTTTGAAGTATTTGGAATTTTTCAGCGTGTCCTTTGCTTTACTCAATCTTGTGCTATACTTTTTAGTTTAATAAATCTTGTCAAAGGTAGTGCTTATAAGAATTCAGTTACATAAGCTCATGAATATGGCTAACTGCAGGAGCCATGGCATTTGATGTCCAATACACACTCTGGTTGGAAGAACAGACGACGCGTATAGTTGAGTTGAGAAAAGCTTTTAATGCGGATGCCAGTGATGCTGATCTGCGTGTTGTTGTGGAAAGCGTCATAGCTCATTATAACGACATTTTCAGATTGAAGGGTACAGCGGTAATGACTGATGTGTTCCACATCTTATCAGGAATGTGGAAAACACCTGCAGAGAGGTGTTTCATGTGGATAGGTGGAAGTCGCCCTTCTGAACTTCTGAAGGTGGGTAATTTGACGTATTTATCCCTCTTTGCATGTTCTGATATTCATAAGCTTTTGTGTACTGGCAATATTTATAAAATGTGATCTATATTAGGATAATTGTATGGATTGAATGGGTCATTACAAATTTTTAAGGTACTACCACAATCATATTTTATGTATTTGTGTCATTACTCTCTCTCTCTCTCTCTCTCTCTCTCTCTCTCTCTCTCTCTCTCTCTCTCTCTCTCTCTCTCTCTCACACACACACACACACACACACACACACACTGGATGATAGAGCACTCTCAATAGTTGGCCTCAGCACATTATTTTCTGAATTATATGGAATGAGAAGCTGCATATAGCAATGTCAATGATTTGAAAGGGTTACCAAGCTCTTTCTCTGAATGCAAAGATCGATGGGTTTTATAGCCATTGACATGTTTTGACTCATCTGTGTCTTTCCTGTATTCGTTTGTAATGAGGCTTTAATTGAATGCAGGTACTCGTGGTCCATTTAGACCCGCTGACTGAGCAACAGATGGGCGATCTCAAAAAATTGCAAGACTCGTGTAATCAAGTGGAAGATGCTCTTTCACAAGGCATGGATGCTCTGCAGCAGTCTCTTCAGCAGTCTCTTGAAGAGACGCTGGCTAATGGGTCTTCTACTGCACCAGAAGGGTCATCTGAAAACGTGGTAAATGATATGGGTCAGATGGCCATGGCCATGGGAAAACTAGCTGGCCTTGAAGGATTTGTTCAGCAGGTAAATACTTTATTTTTTCTTTTTCAGAATGTTGATGATTGCATCAGAAACATTTAAATAAATGCTTACTTAGACTGTGAAACAGTTATTTTATGGTAATCATGAATATAATTGTGTTTGGAACTTGACAGGCTGACAATGTGCGACAGCTAACACTGCAGCAAATGCACCGCATATTAACCACAAGGCAATCAGCTCGCGCTCTGTTGACAATGAGTGACTACTTCTCACGCCTTCGTGCCCTGAGTTCCCTTTGGTTGACCAGGCCGCTGCAGTAGGGATCTTATGCAGTAGGGAATCAGTATTCTAGGGTACATTTAATCATAGGGTACATCCTATGCGGAAACATTTACATATTAAACTATTATTTTTTTTGCAAGCAACAAAATTAGTTTAATCTGTCCTCCGTTACCATATAGTTTGGAGAGTTTATAGGTTATTAGTTAAACTGTATGGTGATTATTAGCTACTAAGAAAGCTAATAAAATTTTTATCTAATCAATTTGTATAGAGCAACTCCAAGATAAGGTACAATTACCCTGGACAATATAACGAAAATGGACCTTTTATATGTGAAAGTGTTATGAATATATGAAATGCTCAATCAAGTTCATCATCAATTAAGTAAAAATGAGATGTGAAAATGTGAAAATGGAGAGTCAAATTCTTCGAGCTATATGCATAGTCCTAAAAAGAAGACTTTATGGGATTTTGTAACCTCATATGTTTTGGGAGAAAAACACACCAATTCTAAGCTGAAACATTGAGTTATATAATTTTCCCTTTCATCTCCTTCCTTTCTCCCTTTATTAGCATATAAAATTGATATTTAGAAAGTTAGCATAAAAGCACTACAAAAGATAGCATTGTAATCCCTTCCAAATATATTAGTGAAATTCTGGATTTCTCCGACCGTGGACGTAGGTCAATTTGACCGAACAACGTAAATCCTTGTGTTCCTTCAATTTCATAACACGTTATCAGAACGATCACTCTACATCTTCACCACGTAAGTTCAAGAAAACTGGTATAGTGAACCATATTCTAAATATGTTATAAACACCACATTGCTAGATACATGAGAGTTTTGCCACCTTATAGCATTTGTGATGTGATTACATTATTGTGATTTCATCCAATAGCGTTGAAAATCATCTTGATCATCGAACCCAATTAGGATGTGCTTGTAACCAATTGACCCCAATTGATACTTTCCTTTAAAGCCCATTGACTTAAAAGCTTGATAAAGGAATTCCATCGATGGCTTGAGCTTGGTGAATTTCCCAATAAGGGTATTGTTGTAGTGAGCAGAGAGAGACGCTACTTCTCCGGCGAGATGATGCATGCTATTTTACCTTTGTATTTTGGGATTGGTTGAATAGATGGGTTGGATGGAAGGGATTTGAATAGAGAGGAGGAGTTTTGGTTTTAAGGGCTTGTGAAGCTGCGATATGGGGTGGTTCCGCCGCGGTCCTGCGGCGGATCCGTCATAGATGGAGCCGTTATATGACCTTTATCGGGGGAATCATAAAGAAACGGTCTGAAAACGGTTATTATCAATATTGTTTATGAGAAGGAGGAGCATTTAGTGTCTAGAGATAGAAACACATGCGCGAGATTGATAGAGTCTTTAATTGTCAATTTTATGGATACTGATTTTTTAGTTCTTCTTATAGAGAATACTGCTATTGAATATATAAAATTCCAGCATCACAAAACCTCATGTGATAGTTTACCCATTAGAGCTTTCTGACTTGAAAATCTATAGAGCAGAAATTCATACACAAATCAGAAAACGCAAAGCAAACCAACCTCTACCTAAAAACTAAAATGCAATAAATATATTGCACAATCTCGAATGTTATCCGTTCTGGTACGTAAACCATATGCCCGATCAGGCCTACCAACCTCGCTCATCGAGCGACCCTGCAAGGTACATAAAAATAAAGAAAGGTTAACTATTTCAAAATTATGATGAAGTTCAATAACTGTAAAAGCAGGATATCAAAGCCATATGATCACTTACTATGCATTTTCAAATAATCAGAGGTGAACTTTTCGTCAATGTGAGTATCTGAAAAATCTGAATAGTAGGGGCCGTATCCGTATCCATACTCCTCTCCCTCATCTAAGTTTTCATCATTTACAGTGTCATCGCTATCAGTTGGAGGGAAGTCGTCCCAACGTAGAGTGTAATCACTGGATTTCTTCAGATATTTAATTTGTCTCGAACACCTCTCACCCAAATCACCAGTAAGATCAAGATTAGAACACAGCCTGAGATCCAGCGTTTCCAAGTGCGCACAGCCATCAAGAATTGTCACCAAACCTTCGTTAGACATGCGATTTCCAAACAGACAAAGATGGCGCAGTCCAGGCATGGTTTTTGCAATAGCTAGTGCCTCAGAATCGCGCGCTTTTTTGTAGCGTGACATCCATCCTTGCTTGTGTAAGGTAAAAGACTTCAACCGAGGGCAAGAACTGCCAACTTGTTCTATTAATTCACCAGCAAATAGAATATGAAACAAGTGCAACTCTTCAAGCTGAGCAAAACTTTTAGTCGCTTTAGCCACAGCCTCCCCAGTTACTCTGATACAGCCTCTAAGTGTGAGGCTCCTAAGCTGAGGTGATCTGTATGCATTGAAAACAAAAGATCACAGTATTGAAGTTAATTTAACAATCTTAGTTAAGAAAAAAAAATTACAGAACAAGTATTGTGCTTTTGGGAATCTACACAACTACTTTTTTTTCCCTCAGTCAACAAGAAATCTTTTTTTCCCATCAGCATGTTTGATAAATGTAATCAGTGATGGAAGCAGAGATAATTTTTTATATAGGGCGATTTGTAAAAAGAAATTTTAATTATGCACAAATCTCATAGGGGCGTGTAAAGGAAATTATGAACACCTAGTTCCGTCACTGAATGCAACTAAACATTACATATACAATCATGATCAACTGACAGTTAATTTCCAACCAAAATTAATCGATTTGAACCAAATTAAATGTATTTACCTTTGAGCAACATACTCAAGAAGCCAATCCTCGCCAAGATTTGTAGATACTAAGATGGAGCAATTGGCCGTGGCTCCGATCAACTGCTTGGCGGCACATCATTTCATGGTTGCGGCGACCAAAGGGATTATAAAACATGTGAATCTTTCGCCATACGAAAGGGTCCTTGCACACGCTGCGCCAATTCATGCACACTTTCTGTGCTCTCTCCACTATACTTACCACGTCTAGCCTCTGCAGTATATTCGCGGTTATGTCCCTGGGAAGATCTGTCCACGGAGGAGGCAGCACCGATGAGGAGGCCTCCTCGGATTTTGGTTTCTTTCGTCTTCCTGCCGCCCTTTTGGTTGGTTTGGCAGGTCTCTTTCCTCTTCCCACCATTTCAGAGGTTAGGGTTTTTGCAGTTTCAAAGTTTACAGTGGGGAACAAGTGGATACTGGATAATCGCGCTTAAGAACCGCCTTTTCAGCTACACTACGAGAATTCTAGAAGAGTCATTAACTTTCCGCCCTTTAAATTCCTATATAATAAATCCTGTATTTATTCAATTGCTGTAGTCCAAACTAGTTATGATCGTGGGTTCGCGGTCGGTTTAGACACTAGGAGTTGGGTATGGATCTATTCTTTTAGACCCATATGGAATTGGTTGAATCTAAATCTAGGTTTTAACAAGCATATGGATATGAATATAAAATATTAAACTCAAACCCGATTCATATATTCACACACATGATAAAATTGTTCGTTACTCCATAAATCTACCATGTTTTTTCATTATACAAACTAATTGAGAATGTATTCTTATATTCATGCAATATTTTAAAATCCCATACACTTTTAATGCTTTAAGTTTTAATGTAAATTATACAGATTGTAGATGTGCATTTTGATAATAGAAACTATGAAATTCACATTACATTAACTACCTTTAAAACAAAATGAGTTCTGCTGTGGCATTTTATTAGAGTTTTGAATTCTTTCCCCCAATTAACTAGAAAATGACAAGTAAGCTTCTTTATTTTAATTATTCCAATTTTTCAAAATTAAATATTGTCATTGTTCATTCTATAACCTTCAACATTTATTTCTAATATATACCATATATACTAGTATAATTCCCGTGCCGATGCACGGGTGTTTGTTAATATAAATTGCAAAAAATATGTAATGTTTTGTATAAAATATTATTTTATCTTGTAAAATATAAATACGTTATCTTATATTTATTTTAAATAATAACATGTCACTTTGTTTTTGAAGAAATAAACCACTCTAAATACACGAACCTGTATCTATTATAAAATGAATACACCGCTTTGTAAAATATATATATATTTTTTAAATCACATTGCATAAAAATTATAAATGGTTTAACTTAAAAATAAATAGACCGATTTTTAAATGATTTTTATAAAACATCAAATTGCATAAAAATTGAATTATTTCAAGAAATTGATCATGGGAAGATATCGACCAGGAAACTGTAAAATCAAAGAGTATAGGATGGAAGTTTAAAAAGATCTACTTGTGATCTACATGTTTGAAAATGGGATGGAAGTTAAAAATCTACATGTTTTCTTACAGAGTTTTTCCATAGAACTCTGGTGGAAACTCCAAGTTAATACTAGCTTATGGGCAAATTTTATGTGGTCTCTCCCTGATTATTTAAAAAGCTCTAGAACATGGCGTAGAATCAAAGAGATTGAACATATTACTCTGGAAAATATAAATGTGCAGATGGGAAAAGGGGATGTGTCATTCTGGAACTCCAGATGGCTTGGAGAAGTTATACTGAGTGATGAATGGAATGAGGAGTATGATATTCCATATAGTGATCTTACTGTGTCTGAATATTGTGCTAACCAAATTGATTATATGAATCACATGCAGATTGGATTCTCAGAAACTATTTTTCTGTTGATATCAAAGGAATTCCCTTTATTTGAGGAATTGGAGGATAAAATAATGAGGGTGTTTGGTGGAGAGCTGTTTGGGGCAAAAAGAGCTGATTGAGATACATTAGCTGTTTGACCAAGTTGAAAAGGCTAATAAATTTGTTTGGTGAAGAGCTGATTGTAATAGCTGTTTGGCCCCAAAAAGAGTCTTTTCAAAACGCTCATAAAAGTAGCGTTTTCAAAGAGTTGTTTGTACTTTTCATCTAAATGCCAATTTTATCCATTTACGTGTTAGATAGGTTGGAAGAAATGGGATAATGCTCTTTTCTTATTTTGTGCAGGATAGAAGGAAGCAATAGAGGAGGCTGTTGGACTGATGGAAACAGTTGGAGAGAAGGAACAAGACAGCGGGATATGGAGCTCAACATTAGCAACAAATGGAAGGATGCTCCACAACAGAGTCACATATAGTTTTTATTGAAACCTCATACTCGTCGGTAGAATTGGGTTTCGCAAAGCGATCCCTAACTTGCTTGCGAGTAATGAGTCCTTTGATCGGCAAAATTGGGTTTCGCAAAGCGATCCCTAACTTGCTTGCGAGTAATGAGTCCTTTGATCGGCAAAATTGATTTTCGCTTTGCGATACCTAACTTGGTTGCTAAAGTTGACATAGGCGTAGATAAAGACTATCAAGAGATTAAAACTCAACTATGTTTTAGTATTGACATTGTTTTTTACTCATTTTTCAATGTAATGGATACTACTTGGTTGATATTTCAGGTTTGGTGAACCTAATAAACATCACCCCACTTATAGTGGTAATTTATTAAAAAATAAATCTTGCAAGCTGAAAATATGTAGATATCGACACACAAGAAACAATGAAAATATATTGGACAAAATAGATCTACTGATCGCAAAATAAAAAGTTAATTTAGAAAGCTCGTGCCCAAACTATTCAATCTTTTCAGTTTTCACAGTTTCAAAAGGTGAAATTAATGACAGAAAGCTTCACAATTATTGAAAAAAGTACAAAGGCAATTACTTACGTCAAATTTTTATACCTCAGTGGCATGAGTACAACCCTAGGATTGGCCCCCCATTACCCTCAAACTCCACCTTACTTCTAGCCGGAGCAGTGATAGCAGTCACAACACTAATGGATCTTTCTAATTATCATGGAAATGTATCCCAAGTCATCAATTATATAACCAACTATTCCTATGAATATTGATGTACTTCTTGTAGTTATGTTCTAATCTGATATCCCAATAAAAGTGCAAATATTCAACTTGTAAAATAATACCTTTGACAATGATCAAGAATTGTATTAGAGAAGTAGAAATCTACAAGAGAATACCATATACTACTTTTGTGATAATTAGTATCAGAATTATTAATAACTTGAAGAACCTCAAGTTTTAAGGAGCGAGGAAATATCCATGTTTCATCAGAATTGCATGAGCTATCAGTTACCACTCAATCTAAATCTGTTTCGCCTTTTTTAGAGATTTACACACAACTTAGATAAAGTTTGGTCAGTAAAATGGACATTCTCAATGCACAAACCTCAGTCCACCCATCGCAATACATAGCAGAGGCTAGAAATTACTCCCCGTGACAATGGCTCATCACTGTTGGTGAATCTGTTCTAAATCCAAGGGCTCGGCTGATAGAATCAATGGCGCTCGGGCGCAATCAATTGACGACCTATAGAACCAAGCCAAAATACAAGTGTGGTCCGAATTTGAATCCATGAATTTACGAACAATTTAAATTCTTAACATCAATAATGTCTCGCCCATTTGGTGAAAGATGCACGTTGCAATGGGAAATTCATATCCTGACATGGCACTACATCATGAATCCAAAGTACCTATTGGTTTCGTTAAGGTTTCTATACTTCATGTGTTAGTCGAGGATGCGTTGGTACCAGTCGCGGATCAAGAGTGCATGACACTGGGTAAAGGTTTGGGCCGTTTTTTTGTGTGGTCCAAATGGTTGGTCGTTGATGTGAATTCTAATTCTATCCCAATTAATAAAAACACACCTTCACCCGTCGTAGACCCGCTACATTTTCCGGTAGCTAAGAAACCGATGTCGGTGGGAGAAGTTGGATTCATAAAATCACTCCCGGAATTCCTTCGCACGTTTTATGATCTGGTGGGCCACCATAGTCGGGATCTGTTTACTATTTCTACTCCAATAAACAGGTGTTCGGCGAAGCGAGGGAATTAGTCGTTCCATGGGAAGACTTTGCCCTTTTCTGGCACTATAAAACCCTTCCCGAAACAATCCTTATACTACATCAAATGTAAGCTACTTGATCTCATCTCTTCTATCGTATTGCAAGTTACGAATTTTCATGTACTTGTGCACTATTATACGTTCATATCCCATCTATTGTTTATTTAGGTACATGCAATGCCTTGCTCTAAATGCAAAGACTTTCATTGGGTTTTTGCACCCAATATGCTTGCAAGAAATGAATGAAAGTAATCAATCACGACTTGCTTATCTCTCTAAGATCCTTAGTGACAAGACCAAGACAATTTACATAGGCCAATATCTAGAGGGGTTAGTTTTCTTTGTTACAATTGGATATTTGCACTTTGTAAACATTATAATTTTCGAGACGGGTTCTTACATTTTCATTTCTTAAAATATGTAGCGGCCATTAGAGTTTTGTAACTATGATACCATCGTTGAAGCGAGTGTATTGGATGGACCCGCTACACTTTGGTCCATCTACAAAATTTGCAGATTTATTAGAGGTTGCTATGCATAGTGCACATGACGACACACTACTTCCCTTCAACCTTATACAGATTCAGGTGACAGTACAAATCCAATGCTCATTTATTTCCACTATGATTTCATTTCAAATCATTTGTTATACTTCTTCACTTTCAGCACCGAAAGCAATTGTCAAATTGGGAGTGCGGTTACTATATGATGTTGTACGCAAGCGAGTGTGTAGCTGGCCTTGTTCAAGATAATTTGGAATTACATCGCGTAAGCATTCTTATAACCTACTTATTGTACCTATTACTATCTATGTTGCATTTAATAGTATTAAAAAAACATTTCATATTCTTAGATTATCGAGGAAAATCATGCACCGTACACCAAGAAGGAGTTGGAGGATGGTAGAGATGCATTGGCTAGACACTTGGTCCTTATTAGATCTCGGTACATCTCTAGGCCTCACATTCCCAATAAAAGCTAGTTTTTTTTGTCAAATGGATGCATATACTTTTGAGTTCCATTACTTCCATTAGTTTATAAAGTGTGGCTTGATAGTGTTTCATGTTCATGTTTTGTGTTTAGATACCATGCATCTTGCAATTGACAGCTTAGACAATTGAAATGAAACCCAATTTTAGTGGAAATGGGTGGAAATGGCTCAAATCCTATAATTTTGTGACACTTACGAATTCCCTGCGAGATCGTTACTTCTCTCGCCCGTAACATTAAAATAGTTGCGATCATCTTGTACTATCGCTACTTCAATCACCCGAATTATATTTCTGAGCTTAGTTTTTGCGCACTCGCTACCCAATCGCTCGTTCTTCTCTGCCTCTCCAATCTGATCTCTGTCGAGCTCGTAATAATACACGCCAAAACCAGGCGAATGTCTAGCTTACTCGTAACGTCATTTTTTTTCTCGCTCACCCGGTGCTAGTCGTCATTTAATGGTTCTAAGCTTAGTTTTTGCGCCCTCGCTACCCAATCGCTCGTTTATCTCTGCCTCTCCAATCTGATCTCTGTCGAGCTCGTAACCATACACGCCAAAACCAGGCGAATGTCTAGCTTACTCGTAACGTCATTTTTTTTCTCGCTCACCCAGTGCTAAAACGATGTTGTTTGACGTTAGCGAGATTAGTAGTGAATTCGTTACTACACACATAAGCGATTTTCTTACGATATCGTTAACTCTCTCGAACCAACAACTTTTATTATATTTTTATAATATCATTTTCACAATTTTTATATTTTTACAATTTTTATGAAAAACAATTGTTCGGTTGCGACCTCGCTACAGTGTTACTAGCGAGTAGCTAGTGGCTATCGTAACCTGGCTCGTTTTGATTAACCGGAATTGTTTAATTTGGCTTGTAACGAGTTCGCTACCTATGACCGAGCGATTCGCCTCTATTTGTCGTAACCAGTCTCGTCAGCAGATAAATATATGACAAATTAGGTTCACTTACGAGATCGTAACTACTATTAGCGATCCGCACGGTGGAAGTCGTAACCAGTCTCGTACACATTCATAACAGTCTAGGCTTTTCAATGTAGCGATCTCGTTAGTATTTCATCTGGCGATCCGTAAGATGCTGTCGTAACATAACAATCAACCATTTGTTTGGGACTAGCGTTTGCTAGTTACGGTATCGCAACGAGCCAATTCATATCATACAGACTTTCACGCTAGCGAGTTCGTAAGCTTTTAGCAAGGCGTATAAGCCTACATCCAAGGCGGAAACAAACGCCTTAAACCCAAAAACATCTAAGGCGGAAGAGGAACCGCCTTAGATGATTTTTCTCATTCAAGTCACTACCAGGGAAGGCATTTGTTATCTGCCTTAACACATGAAGGATGAACTGCCTTAGATGGCTTGATATTCTAGTAGTGAAAACCAACACTGTGACCTGAGCAAAACTCTTTTACAAGTTTCTTCTTTTCCACCTTATTAATTCCTCTCACATTCCAAGATAAAAGCTTACTAATCATCAGGTGGATCAGTTGAAAGGTTGAACTGATTACCTGAAATACTAGAGACAGCTTGTTCTTGTTCTGTTACCACTGGAAAAAGTCCTCCGATTGCAGCCTTCCCTTTATCTTTAGTAACTTGTACAGTTTGAGGATTCCCTGGGACCACAGTGAAACCATCAACATCTGTTATAGGCTTGAAAGATTTTTTCCTCACAGTCACATGCATGGCTGGCTTCTCTGTCTCAGACTGCACTGCCTTTGGTCTATAAACTTTTATCACTTGCTTGGCTAGTATAGGCTGTGTTTTCTTTCTACAATGCAGCTCCTCATGCCCCAACAAATTACAAAAACTACACCTGGCATCCACTCACAGTGCACATCTTGGTGTTGTATTGTATCATTCTCATCCATCCATGGAATTTTATAAGAGATCCTCTTCCACATCTCCACCTCAACCAATATTCTAGCATAATTGATTTTTTCCACTTTCAAAGTAGCTTCATCCAGTCTCAAAGGTTTACCTATAGGACTTACAATTCTGCTCAGTAATTTTGGCTTCCAGTAGATGACATCTAGACCTGGAAGTCTCAACCAAACAGGGATTTTTGTGGGAATAGTGACATCTAAATTCTTTGACCAAGCTTGTATAATTACTGGTTTGCTGTCAAACAGCACAATTCCAGTGTCTACTGCTCTATCCCTGTTGATTTTATGCACAAATTTCACCAAAAAAAACTCCAGGTTTTACCATCCACACTCTCTGAACATGTTGATTTCCCCAAATCCTTCTGAAGAAACCTTCTATAACAGCTAAAGGCGGGAAAGACCCAATAACTTTACAGACTACTGTCCTCTCCCAGTCCTTAAGGCTCTCTTCAACTTCATCTTTTGGGATTTTACCCATAACTATGCACTCAACCTCTATAGTATCATAATATTGCACCCCGGTTTCGGGATTAGCAAACAATTTCCCCCAATTAGGAGTACTAATAGAATCATCAACATCCTTAACTAAATTCAAAGGGGCTGGAGTTACCTCTTTGACTAGATCTACATCAAAATCCGAATTGGCTTCCCCTGCAAGCATACCTTCCTATCCTTGCTGTTTAGCACCACTCCCAGTCATCAGATCACCTTTCTGCACCACAAATTTATTCACTTTGCCCGGAGTTTCCTGCAAACCAGTTATCACACCTGCCGACTGCATTGTCCCTTTTGCTACTGAGAAATCTTGAGCCAGCCCATGCTTCCTACCGTGTTTGTTGCTCTTGCTTGCTGACTTTCTGCCCATCGGCGGCAGAGACCAACCGGAAGAACGGCCGGAATCACCAGAAAGTCAAAAAGTACAAGTTTAAAAAACGCGGTACAAAATCGCACCTACTCAAGGTGAAATCGTCACATAGTAGCACTAATAATTATTATTCTTTACCACAAGATTTTTTCTGCATGTCTGTCACGTGCTTCATAATTTCAACCATAATTATTATTCTTTACCCAATGATTTGTCTGTCACGTGCTTCATGTTATATATGGGGAATAAATGCTAGAAAGATGATTCTGTTAGTTGAGTTATCGTTTTAATAGGTATCATTGGGTTAGAAGTCCCACTTCTTAATTGCATGTAAGGACAAATCACTATTAATGTTTCTTCTCAGTATGACTTGGTTTCTTAGAATTTTTATGTTATTTGTCTCCTAGTAGATTTTGTGTGTTAGGTTTGTACACCGTTCCATGTACTTTTCCTGCATTTAAATGTGGATCCTCCTTATGAGTTTGTCTCATTGTGTTTTTTCTGCCAAGTGGTTTTTGCTTGGTTCATACTTCTCTAATGGAAACATGTACGTTTTTCCATTGTGGAATCTCTCTTTTCATGTGGCTTAATTTGCAAGATTTTGACCAAAATTGTATTACCAGACCTTGTTGATACACGTCATTTATAAGGATTGCCAAGTTTGAAGGAAATATAAATTAGATTCTTGTATTTTTGTTACATAAGACGCCCTTCATTGGGCAGTAAAAGGATATCATCTCAAGTATAGGCAACATGAAGACGGGAAGAAGGGCCAACAGAATGTTATCCAAGTAGACCTGGAATTCCGGTTATGATTTAGTTCATGTGTCTGAATGTCATAGAAAATGCTCATCATTAATTCAATCCCTCCTAAGGTGTTTTGGACTCAAGATTGTAGCTTGGTTTGCTTGTGGTTGAAATTATTGGAATCTTTGAATTCAGAATGAAACATGGTTTCTTAATTGAGTTTTACCATGATACTTGACTTTTTTTCAATATGAAGTTTCCGTTTGGATCCGCTGGTTGGCTTAGTTCTTGAATTTAAGACGCTCTCCAGAAGTGCACATCTTTTGTGACAATTGTTTTTATCGACTATATGCTGTTGATTATTTTATTTAATGCTATGATATATTATCTTAACTCAACTAGGCATCAACCTATAGATCTCATCAATAGTTGGGTAATGGGAAGTATTGAAGTTTGATGGTTGTTCTGAGGAGATTCTACTGTCATTTCGACATTTATGATTTGCATTTTTGTTGTAAAGGAAATCAGATTATTGAGTCTATATTTTGCATTTACTCTTAGTTGTGTATGTGATGGGCTTCCTGGATCCTTGAGGATAAATTTAGCGATTAAGTAAACGTTATTTTGTTTAGGACCTCAGGTCTGCAATGCAACGGATTCATGAAAAAATTTCATTGAAGCCTTCTGCTCATGATTAGAGATGGAAGTTCATGTGAGGCTTGGTATCAAAAAATGTATACTCTTTCACGATGATAATGATTTAAAGTTGGCCTTTCGGGTAGTCTTACAACTAACTGATTGCCATATGAGGTAAACAACTGAATTATGCTTTCAAGAAATTTGCATTTACGTGTCTTGGATGTCTGCGCTATTATTCAATAGATTTCAATGATGATATTGTCTTAGGTAAATATGGTAAAGAAGAAGAAATGATCCCGTGGGACAGTCTACGGGGACCGAAACTGACGCTAAATCCCCGTATAATACAATAAATCCTAATTCTACCCCCAAGACCCAAACTAATGGTCACATAGGGGAAATAATATACCACCCAAAAAATACATACTCGGGTAAAACAAATGAGGCTAAAGTCAAGAGAGTATGGTTAGGGGTGAGAGCAAACTCACTACCCCTGCCCATAAAACAATTCGCTTTCAATGATGATCTTGTTTCTTTATGTTAGCTTGTACTACTAAGTAAAATTATAATCTTCCATATATGTTAAACTTTCTTGTCAAAATACATCTCATGTGCTCGAAGTAATAAGTAATATTCATCCATGGTTTCATGATGTAACCCAGGACCTTATCGTAATTACTATCATAATGTTTACCAAAATTTTACTGAGATATGCTATGAGTCGGGTTGGCAATCGTCTAAATACGAATTAAGCCTCCATTCATATGCTAAGTTCTAGGTGATATCCTCATTCTTATGAATATTAAAAAGTTACTTCAGTTGTTTGAATAAAATTCGCAACAAAAATTTCTCCATCCAACTCCTTGATCATACAGAAACTTCCAACTCTCGCTTGAGAATTCCCACTTCATATACAAAATCGACATACACGTGATGTGAAGAGATCCACTCTATATTTCATTTCACTCCTGAATGGAAGAAATTCTATAGCTCGGGATTTACAGGTATTTATCAATCTTAGTTTATTTTATTTTTTTCTTGAAAAATGAGGTGATCAGCCAAAAATGAACAACAAGTTCCTTGTTTTGGAGCATAACTAGAAACATCGAGTTTTCGATGGTGAGCTTTTAGTATTAAATAGCTATTCATTGCTTTAGAATAATTACATCAACCCACCACCCTAACCGATCATGCAGTTTACGTGACAAGCCCGGTTCATTTTATTTTTTTTGCAGCTCAGATATACTTATAGGTCAAAAAAGCGACGCATCAAAGATCAATCATACAATAACATATGTATATTCCATCATAGATAATGTTTTTATTTAAGAAACTTATAGTTATTGAAGTATACGGTTGTACAACATAGAAAAAAAAGTGTTGCTTCCCTTCTTTGTGCATAAACTTAATTTTCTTTCAGATGTGTACCTTCCTTCCGTGGTTGGAAAAGCAATATCTATCATTTTAACGATATAAAATTATGTTTTAGGTTGATTGTCGACTCTATAAGATTATGAAAACAAAGAATTATTGTAACCTCACTGATACTAGATTAGGGATAAACACATAATATTTGGTCTTATTGTAGGCACCGTTATATGTTGTAGAGTCATATATGATACTTTATATAATTTACAGAGAAACGTATCAACACAGTATGAGAACTAAACTTTTTTTTATAATAACTAATACCCTGATTAAAAATAATTTAAAACTTGTGCCCTCATAAATTTCATAACAAAACATATATATATAAAAAAGCATAAATGATACATCCAATAGAAGCAAACATCTTGACAAATTAGGGTATAGCATAATCTGAATATATCAAGTAAATCAACTAATGACATGAAATCCCAGCTAGATTTACCTTATTAGAAATTGCCTTGAGACAAACTAAGAATGGTGTTTTCAACCTCCGTCTACTGAAGCAGTGTGTGAAAAGGCTCCTTGCTATATCCAGGTCCAGATTACCTTTTCGGGTCCTCTCCAAAGTGACTAAAATACCCTTTACCATTAATAATGATTAAATGCAAGCATCTCAAATTTTAACTTTAAATTATACAATTCTAATTGGAACGTGGACTTGTAAAAGTAAAACTGCCATAAGTCATTCACATAGAAATTCAGTAAAAATTACCTTGAACCAAACTTATTTGGATGTCCACCAGTTATTATTTGTTGAATGTACTAGTGGAGATTTAGTTGATGAGGGATAACTACTTAATACTATGTGATGTTTTTGTTATTTTTAGAATTACATTAGTACATATTTACTTTTGTTTACAAAATTTCTATCTTAATTTCTTCGTGCGAGACGTGTCATAAAGTAAGAAAATGACGACACGGATGATGAGTTCTTCTACATACCCACATTTTAAGGCTTTGGAGGTTTGCTTGGCATTAATTGCAACTTATCTCTTCGGAAAAAAAGATCCCAATATTTTAACTCGAGTTTGTCCTAAGTTTCAGTTAAATTCTAGAATAATCTTTTTTTAACCTTGTGGTTGTTGCAATGTTGCCAAACTACCTATATATTGTGTTAATAGGTATTTGGGAAGTGCATAGCATCTTCTCAACACCTTTCATTTAGGTAGCCTTCTTTCCCCTTAGTTGCTTCATCGATATTCTAGTGTTTCGCTAGAATTTTCTCCTACCGATATGCCATTCCTTTCACCTAATTAGCATGTAATTTCTGATTTAGATCATTTTTAATATTAGTATGGATTGAGTCACCATCACTATTGAGTTTCCAAACACTTTTGTTATGTTGTGTCTTTAGATCATACTTTTTCCAGTTTTTTTAATGTCTTATCCTTAAATGTAACTATTTTATAGATATAGATCTGACTTGGGATTTTATGTTTTTTTGAAGTTGCTTAAACTGTTTTGAAGCGGTGCATCATGGATGAGACCCGGCCCCCGATTTCCTTTAGGGAGTACTTTGCTTTTTATGCAATGGATAGAGCACTGTACTTCGCCCTAGCTTTCGATCTGCGGCGCAACCCAATTGAGTCCATCGAAGTTCTTGCACTGTGGATCTTGTTTGAGCGGCTCAGACTTTACAAGAACCTTGTACACCACATGCTTACTCAGGAGCCTTTCATGTTGGGTAAGTTTGCAGATGAGGCGCTCACGTGCCTTCTATGCATCAAGGAAGAGGGGTTCCTTGCAACTGCTGAGGCCCGTGGGATTTCTCTCACATCTAACCTTTTGGGAAGCGACATATATCCTCAATATTTTTTCAGGAACCGATTCGTATTAGAGAAGCATCTTGAAAAGATCATCTCTGATGTTTGTGCCAAGGCTTTCCCTGATATGTTCAGGGTTGCCGCATCTGCTTTCACTTTACGAAGAGAGGACCGGACCATGTTTGTGACATTTTCAAGGGGTTATCCTATTGGTGAGGCTGAAGTTAGGATTATGTTCACTGAACTTTTTGGGATGAATGTCATTGAAGCCTTCTATATGCAGAAGCCTTCAAACCCCGGCGAACAGCCATTGTTCGCCAAAATCATCTTCACCAGCATCGATATCGTTGATAAAATTCTGAATGGAGAAGAGAAGGCCAAGTTTAGTGTCAACAAAAAGCATATCTGGCTGCGCAAATATGTGAACAAGACCCACCTCACCCCCTCTACCGCTTCTATATAATGTTGTCTTTGATTTCATGTATGAATTCTGTTTAATGTTGTTTTGTCTGTGAGTGTGATTTTGTCAACATTAAGTCCATGGATATGGATGTGTGTATTCCTCCGAAAATAACTCACCGACTGTGAGTCTGGGTTTGTCTAGACATGATGATGTAAAACCATTCTGTTTTCCATTTTTTAGAGTTTATCAATTTGTCTTTTTTTGTTGATTGTATTTTGTTTGGTGGTAGATAGACGCATTTGCTCCTAAATATAAAATATATTAATAATAAACGGTGGTGATAAATATTTCGGTGAATGGTGATGTAACGGTTGTTACAATTTTCAATGAACCTTTTAATTTCATTAATTTGCACCGGTCATGAAAATTAATAAAATAATCTGAAGGATAAGATTTGATAAATTTAAATAATTTTGGTACCACATGGATTTTATCATCCTTTTTAAATCACCAGTCAAAAAGTTGGTTTCGTATTAATTAGTTTAAGTCAGTGTTGCCTTATTTCTATCAAATATTTTCTCAATAAATTTGAGTTGAAACGATAAAGAAGTTTTTGGTGATTTGATTGATAACTTTAAGAGTAATCTTGTGGAGAAAATTTGACCTAGCTATGAATTAAAAATATCATATGCCGCATGTAACTTATTTCAATTATTCTCCATTTTAGAATTTGTTTGTATTTTTTTCTCAAAATTAAACCTCCATATGTTTACATCACTTCAATATACAGTTAGACAACTTTCAAATTAGAAATTTATTGTTCTGTATTTTGAGTTATTAATCGTTACATTTAATTTTAAAGTGCACACCCATAATATAGTCACATATGTGAATTATTATATTTGAAGTATGTAGTATAAAACACTATAAATATTAAAAACGTAATATTTTAAAATTTCAGCACACATGCAGTATTACTTATGTACTTAAGAAATATTAATTAATATACATCCTGTGGAAAACAAAACAATATATATTTGTTTTAATCACAGTATCATTTGAATGGGTTGAATTTCATGTAATAGGTGGTGTGATGTAATAGATATATACAATTAAACTAAGCACACCTTTCATTTTCTTTTTAAAATAAATAAATGATTATGATATATAATCAATGTTACAATTTATTTCAAAGACCCTGTTCCGTAACTTATTTCTTACCGGTTTGTACTGAACTAAATAAATTAAAACTTTAAATATATTGAGCAGAAATGAAAAAAATATAAATATATTTAATTCAACTGACCTTATTTTTTTTGATGAACCATTTTCATTATATCATCATAGCAAATCAAGTACAAGTTTTGTGGCGCTCACTCCAGCCACTTCAAAAGACACAAACACATAATCTAGTAAAAATTAAATCTAAACTAGAAAAGCATGTCAAAATCTGGTAGTTTTAACTCCCATCTTCTCCAATCTCCAAGTGCACAATTCTTCCACCTTCCTTTCCAAATCTGATGCTGTAATCTGAACTCCTTGAAAAACCCTGAGATTCTTTTTCCTCCATATGCTGTAAACAGCTGTGGTAAGAACTAAGAGTTTTGAGACTTATCTGTTCTTCATCAGTTTCAATCTTCTCCTTATATCCCTCAAGGTATGCAGTCCTTTTAACCCCAGTATGGCATATAAATCCTGAGCATAAACACATTTGGCAAACAAGTGCTGACATGTATCTACTCCCATACCACACAGCACACATCCTGGATCAATTTCAGTGACAATGCCCAGCTGATTTAGTGCTCGTGCGTTGATGAATAGGTTGTTGGAAAAAAAATTCGTAACAAAATATATAATTAATCTTGGCAATCACACCTAGAAAAATATATATATAAATCCTTTGGCAATCACACCTCCGGGAAAACTGGTTTAAAACTCATACTCTGAATTTTTATAAATCTCAAAATCTCTTCCCTTTTTTCTCTATAAGGATTACAATATATATAGCTATGAAAGTAAAACAAAAAATAGGAAAATAATATATGTCCTAATTCTATTATAAAACTAAAAAGAAAACAAATATAATCCTTTCCAAACTAAAATTCACTTTTCATGAATAGTTTTGGAAAATAGTTGTTTCCATTCCTCATCACCAGCCTCTCCAGCCTGTCCCTAGTTGTAAGTCTTCCCTTCAACAGCATCCACCAGAAATAGTTGTGCCTTGGCAAGATTTTTGCATTCCAGATGAACTTGGACCAGGGATCAGGTGCAACTCCCTTTAAAAAATCATAAGCAAGCATAGCCTTAAACCTCTCATTCTTGGCAATGCAATCATGCAGAACTGGCTCAATTCTGACTTTTACTTTGTTCAAAACTCTCCAGCACCAACTCTGGCCAACCTTCACCTCATGATCAGAAAGGTCCTGTCCTTTTAGATAATAAGCATTCACCCACCTAATCCATAACACATCATTTTTACATTTAATATCCCACAGATGCTTACTTAACACAGCCAAATTCCAAAATTTAGAATCTCTGAGTCCCCATCCTCCCTGTTGTCTAGCTTTGGTAATTGTATCCCAAGCTACTGGATAAAATCCTTTCTTTCCTGCTTTATTCCCCCATATAAAATCCCTGCAAAGTGCCTTAATTTCTGAGTGCACCCTCTGAGGAAGCATAAACACTGATGCCCAATACCCTGCTATGCTCAGAAGTACAGTATTAACCAACTGAACTCCACCTGCATATGATATATTTCTAGAGCTTCATGTCTTGATCCTTGCAGTAAGTTTATCAATGAGTACAGAACATACCTTCTTATCCCATCTAATCCCAGAAATAGGAAGGCCTAGATACCTCAGTGGCAACTGCTCCTGCTGAACCTGTAGTATTGAAGCAAGAAAACTCTTTTCCATTTCATCCATCCTTGAGAAGTACAATTTTGATTTCTGAGCATTAACACTCAAACCATTTGTTTGCTGAAATGTATCCAACACTTGCTGCACCCCCCTAATAGATCTCTCATCAGCTCTTTTTATTATTAGCAGATCATCTGCAAATAATAAACATTGAACTCCCACTCTTCTACTTCTTTAATTCAACTGACCTTAACTAAACATAGAATATATTTAAATAAACTGAACTGAATTTAAATAAATTATAATTCTTTTACTAAAATAGAGTATAATCATGATGTTAAAGCTCGTGCACACATTAAAGTTTAATGTTTCTATATATCTATTACTTTTTTTTAATGAATAAACTCAAGACATGTTCTTACCAACTTATATGAACTAATCTGAATTGATATGTACTTAATTGATATAAAGTATAATGTATGAATGGAGATTAGTAACAACATGACTAATTTAAACTAAATATTAGCATATCCCATATCTACTAATTTGATCTAAACTGAACTGATTATTTGATCTGAATTGAAATGAATTGATATTGAACTGGATTTGTATGAGTAAAAATGAACGCATTGAAAATCTTAAGAGTGCAACTACATTAAGCTATCATCAAAATCAGCTTCATCAAATCTAATCTGAACTGAACTAATATGATACGAACTAAACTAGAGTGAATTGATCTGAACTGATGTTAACAAATTTAAATTGAACTGTTATGTTATAAATGAGTTGATATGAAGTAAAAAATTTAATATATTGGGATTAGTAGTTGAACTACTGAATTAAGCTAAATAACATCAAATCATATTAAATCAAATTAAAATGAATATGCAACTGATCTGATATGAGTTGAATTAAACTAAAATGAAACAAATTGATATGAACTGAATAAAATTGAACTTAAATGAATTTGATACGAGTGGATTTAAATATTACATATTTAAATTAATTAAATAGAATGGACCTGATATGTAGCAATATTATCCACACTCTTTATATTAGGAGAGTGTGATTATACAAGTTGACTACTCTGTGCTTTTTGCCTGACAGGGTGGAAGCTACAAGCAGAGAAGAGGAAGCTACAAGCTGTCTTACTCACTGGACTGCATCATAGCAAGGATAGCATGGAGCAAGCTGGGAATAGGAGTTCAAAGATGAAATTCCTGGAACTTTTTGATTGATTCTTTGTTGATTCTAGGGGAACCCGGTACTCGTCGGCACAGTTGGGTTTCACTTTGGTAATCCCTAAATTGCTTGCGAGTTATGAATCTTCTCATCGGCAGAGTTGAGTGTCGCTTAGCGAACCCTAAAATGCTTGTGAGAATGTCAACCTTGGTGTATACTAGAGTCAAGTTTAGAATTAAAGATATTTACTTAATAGTTTAATTGTTTTTACTATTATTTAAACTTCTCCAATATTGTACAATATTACGTTTTGAAGGTTTATTTATGGCGTGGTGAACCAAATAAAATTCACCCCACTTTAGGTGGTTTAAATAACAAAAAATGCAGCAATATTAATGTATTGAATTAACTTGTAATAATACGACTATATTAATCTAAATATCATGATAGAATTTCATCAATTTTGAGTTCAACTAAGCAAATATAAATATATTTGTCTTAATTAAACTTAACTGACAATAACATATAATATATTTATTAAAATTGAATTGAGGTGAAAACATTTAAAATATACAAAACTGAACAAAAAATTAAATTTCTATTTAACAGAACTGAGCTGAATATTTTTACAGAAAAACTCCACGAAACAGGTCCTAAATCTTTAGTTTCAACTAGAGAGCAAAATTTAAACTTAATTTTTTTTTATTCCGCATTTTATATTATACAAAGTATTGAGTGAGATTGTCCTACCATAAATTTATGATAGGAAAATTGAATTGTATTATGTTTATTAGGATAATTTACATGTTGGTAACCTTTGTTTGTCATTCTAATTCAATTAATGCATTTATTATATTTAAATAAGTTTAAAATTGAGCAAACGGAGAAAATATAATAAAATATAACTAATGACACAAAATTTTAAATTTACTACAGTACATACATATTTATTCTTTCAAAAATAAACGAGATATATAAACATTTTTATAACTTTTATGTCTAAATAAATAATTAAAAATATTATTTTAAGAGTCTAATAAGACAAACACATAAACTAATTGCATAAAAAATTGATATGAAGAGAGGTCATATCAGAAATTTATCCAACCAAAACCAAAAGTCTCTCTATTATTATACAATATTAAATAATCTAAGAAATGAGAAAAAAAAACTAACACATAATATGTTTTTTCTCTACAATAACAATGTTGTGCTGAAAATTTGATTTTTTTTTTTATAAAAGATTAGTATGAATCAATCGCGCGTTGCGCGAAATTTTTAACAACTTTTGAATAGTCAATAAGTTATGTAAAAGTGCGGTAGAAGATTTTGGAGTTGTTATTCAAACACAACCCATACTTAAGTAATGAATTTGTTAGCACAAAAAGAAAAATTGCAATTAAAAAGATTCATATTTTCAACGTTACAATAAATATTTCAGTACATTTTTATTCAAATTATACTTACTTATTGTTACTAATCAGAAAATTCATATTGAAAATAGTTTTAATATATACTTGAATGTATTTGAAGGCGATGTTTTAATACTGCTTATGACCAAGTAAATGACCAAATATTTTTATGAAGTGTGAATCTAAAATAATATGGTTTTAGCGTATATACTTTGATAGGTTGTGCAATTTGTAGCATAAAATCTAAAAAATAACTAAATGGAAAAAAATATTACATCTAATGTAAATATTTAAATTTTGATTAACATTTCCTATTTCTGAAAGTTATATGGACTTTCATTAATTTACAATGTTTATTTTACAACTTATAAAAGTACCAAAATTGTTGTACATCAACATTATGGAGAATGGAATTTAAATATAATTACTACGATATTGTTTTCGTATCAATTATAATATATTATTACTATAATTATATTATATTGAGGGAAACAATATATCATATCAAATGTATAATTAAAAGAAAATTCATAGGCCTACGATACAATAATCACTATAGAATCAACCCGTCCCCATTCATAAAATAGTTGCATTGAATTTACTTACAAATTAACTATATTATTAAACAACTGTAATGCTAGGAAATATGTTCAAATATTTCAACATTACCTTATTAAACAACTATATACGGTCAATCATCATTAACTCGGATTTATAAGTTCCTATCATAATGATCGTGATCGGATCGACTCGTTAACACCCTAATTAAAATGTTCAACTTCCGTACAACTTCATTTTATGAATTACTCGGACCTGATCAGTAACGTAAAAACAAGATCCAGGTGTATAATTTGAGTCAAATCATGCATCCAGAAATAAAATACAGAACATTTCTTCAGAGAGAGAGACAGAATGTGTAAATACCTTTATCGGACCTCCGATTCCAAGCCTCCAACCACCGCTTTGCCACAATCTCCTTCATCCGCCGCCACTTCTCAGCCGCCGGAGTACTCACCACCGCCGGAGATGAAACGACATCGTGATCCCGTTGTGCAAGACGCCCAATCGGAGCTCGATCGATTCCGCCGTTCTCTGAATCTTTGCCTCCTCTTGGCATGTACGAAACCCAGTTTTGCTACAATTATACAAAATAAAGGTCTAACAATCTAATTAAAATTTAATCATGCCATATAAAGACAACTAAAATAATATTGTAACCTATTTTATAACAATTATTTTTAGATAGTATTTTAACGGGTAACCGCATATCTATCAATTAATTTCACATATATATGTCAAAATATACTCAAACCTCTTAAAAAGTAAATCATAAATCTTAAAGGTTAAGTAAATATTGGTTATATTACTGTTTTGCTGAATAAATCTTTAAATGCGTATAAAAGAATAAAGCTATGCATGGTAAACGATTTAAAAGGAAGCATGCATATTACGGGGAACTATATAGGGTTTTATAGGTGGAAGCAAAGGGATATATTATCACAAGATCACTATATTCCGGCGCCTGCAATTTTCATATTCACTTTTTATTTCTTTAAATTTCATTTTTTCAGTTAATAAAAAAACTTGACATATGAATGTTTTGCCGTGTAACTAATTGGTTACATTACCTTAAACATAAATTCTTTCCCATTTTTAGTTTTAAAATTGTGTTAATTATTTAATTTTCTTGTCTGAACTCTTTCAATATCATCATTCGCCATCTGTTTTGGCTTTTTAATATTGGTATTAATTTTAAGAAACCAAACCTTAGCCTTTTTATAATTGTTACTCAAAAAAGACGTGTGATGGATTAAGCAAGATTGGTGATTACATGGAGAGTTCGAGATATTAACTTATGTCATGTGTGTTACATACCATATTTTATTACCGAGGAGAGTTGCATATTATTTAATTAAGTCCTCATAAAAAAGGAACATATTATTACCCTAAACATAAAAAGGAAAATATGAAAATTGTAATCGCCGGAATATGGTGAACTTGTGGCGGTTATGTGGCGGTTTTAGGCGAAAACTACATAGTTTCATGCTTTTTAATTCTTTTAATTAATCTATTTATTGACCGGAGTAATAACTTTTCTAGTTCCCTTTAGAAAAAGTAAACACAGAGGTAATCATCAAGACAATTACAAGATCGTTTCCAACATAATTAGTTACATCATATGACGTGTATTTATTATTTTCACACTTTGTTGTACTCTACTTTATTTTTGTTGTCTTTTTAAAGGGTTTTTTCCATATTTATTTTTGATGGTTTATTATAAGTCCAAATTTTGTAACATTTCATAAACTTTTGTGTATTTGAACTTAAAATTATAATGGTTTTAATCAAATTCCTTGAATTCTTAAATTCAATTTTTTTTTTTAGAGTAACTCTCTGGTAAGGCAATCTTATGGTAATGCAAAAGGACCTCATATTGTTCATACAAAACTTTTGGGGATAAATTGTAATTATTATATTTTAGTTCCATTCAAAGCAGTGTATTATTATATCAACTACAAATCATCGTTGCTTATCATCAAATCATCGACATTCATTACCAAATCATCGACGTTCATCATCAAATCATTGTTGTTTATCAAATTATCACCGTTTATCATCAAATCTTCATTGTTCATCATCAAATCATCGTCGTTCATAATCAAATCTCTGTCGTTCATCGTCGAATTTTCGGCATTTATCGTCAAATATTCGGCGTTTATCGTCAAATCATCATCGTTCATGATCAAATCATCGTCGTTCATCATCAAATCATCGTCATTCCTCATCAAATCATCGTCGTTAATCATTAAATCATCAAATCTTCGTCATTTATCATCAAATCATCATCAATAAAAAATCAACAATCATCAAAATATTATAATTGACATCAATCATCAATCAAAACTTTAAGGTCAAATTATAATTATTATATTTTAGTTACTTTCAAATCAGTCACTGCATCACTATGAAACATCTTCATCTTTAAATCATTATTGGTCATCATCAAATCATCACCATTCATCATCAAATCGTTCATCATCAAATCATCGCCGTTAATCATCAAATTATCGTCCTCATCTATAAATCATCACCGTTAATCATCAAATCATCGTCGTTAATCAACATATCATCAAATCATCATCGTACATCATCAAATCATCGTCATTCATTGTTAAATTAATGATATTCATCATCAAATCAACATCCTCCTCATAAAATCATAATCGTTAATCATCAGATCAACATCAAATCATCAAATCATCGTTGTTTATTATCAAATTATCGTCGTTTATCATCGTAGCGAGCGAAACTGTGATCACTGAGGCGACGAGCTTATCCGAATCCATCCGAATCTCGGCGTCAATTTCAACAGTGAGCATCGGTGATCACAGTTCAGCTCGCTACGCGATGCCAACACGTCACCAGACCTCCACAACAACTCAGTGAATCAAGATCCCGACGGTGACGAGCTTTCCCACCGATGACCTCCCCAGCTCGAGCACTCACCGACATAATATGATTATAAGTTGCGACCTATTCCATGATAATTGATCAACAGAACTGCCAGAAATCTTAAACAAGAGTTATCGCCGAAGATTGTAGAGATAAGTTTTTCAGTCATCTGCCGATGATTGCAGGAAGCCAGAGTGAAATCCCTAGTCGTGATCTTATTTGGGGATAAAACATTTAGAATTTTCAACATAGCCCTAAGTTTATGCACCATATACACTATGGCGCCGAGCCAAAAATAATTAGTTTTCAGCCCCGTAAGTTGTCATGGCTTACTATAAGGCCGCCTTATCTAATTGTTTGTCTTTTTTATATGTTTACTTTAATATGGATAATAATTTATTTAAATATACCATAAATTGACTGGAAATGTGATACCTTTGATATGGAGAATTAGAATTCCAATCATAGCACCAAACGCCAATAGAAACACTTTGCCGTAACCAAACACCAATATGCACCTCAAAATCGATAAAAGGGAATAAATAGATGAAAAAATGCAACGTGAAAAGCTAACAAATCTTCAATAATTGATGGATGAAACAATATTTACCAAAAACACGATTAATGAACTATACCCAACGTAGGGGTTGAAAACTTAGAAACCACAAATTAGCAGTAAAAATCAGTTGCTTGCCAATCCCTAGTCTTTTCCGATTCCTCTCCAACAGCATCAAATGCAGTTCGATGATTTTAAGAAGGATATGTGGCTAAATCATAGCTCCATCGATCCCAAACCCTTCCCGAGGGTCCTGAAGCCCGGCCAGGGGATCCAGATTCCACCACTAGAAGCCGCCGAGCAAAGCTTTTCCGAACCGGCCCTTGGGCCTTGCTGGCTCCCTCTTCAACTCTACTCGTCTTGTGCCCGGCCTGAACCTGCTGGTGATTGTGATCAGTGGGCTAAGCGGGTGGGCAAACATGCTGCTATCAAGAAAGTCATCATTAGACTGGCCATGTTACTGTAATCGATGGGAACGATTACTTTTTTGTCACAAAAGATGAAAATGATTGGAGCTGTTGGAGTATCCATTGATGTATGGAGATTATAAGGGGATTCCTATGCATTAGATTAGGTATCATATGGAAAAATGGCTGGATGTTATCTTGATCAAGGGGCTGCTACTTGAGGACCACTTTGGGGAAATTGGTCGTCTTCAGCCTCTTGGTTGCCGAGAGTGGGAGGCATTGTTGAAGAGGTTGATCGAGTGGAAGACTAAGCCTAGGGAGACTTTGAACGTGAGGATTTCCACTGCAGAGGATGAGATTAAGCACATAAAAATAAGCAGCTTTAGTTACGTGCTTGTGAACAAGGAAGGTGGCTTGATGGGACTGTTTAGCTTCTTGAGTCGATTAGCTAAAGCCAATCAAAAGGAGGATTATGATTTAGTAAGCTATTCAATTCGTTAACTATGATGGATCGGTAACTTTCCAATGTTCAAAGTTTAATTTAAGTGTATTCTTGTTTATATTTCTTTTGAGTAATAATAACATCTTTATAGAATATGCTAGATTTTGGATGGTTTCTATTGCAGAATTGTTGCCTTTATCTTGTTATTATGGGTTTCCGTACTGAGTTTCAGAAGCTCATAATTAGCTAATATTGTTTGTTAAATCTCAATAGGGTGGCATTTATGGATTGTGTGTTGATGATGTGTTCTGTCACGTGCTTCATGTTATATATGGGGCATAAATGCTGGAAATACGATTATGTTAGTTGAGTCATCATTTTAATTGGTATCATTGTGTTAGAAGTTCCCACCGCTTAATTGCCTGTAAGGACAAATCACTAATGTTTCTTCCCAGAATGACTTGGTTTCTTAGTACATTTATGCTATTTGTCTCCTAGTAGATTGTGTGTTAGGTTTGTACACTGTTTCATATATTTTTCCTTCATTTAAATGTGGATCCTCCTTCAGTTTGTCTCACTGTGTTTTTTCTGCCAATGTGTTTTTGCTTGGTTCATACTTCTTTGATGGTAACATGTATGATTTTCCATCACATTATCTCTCTTTTCATGTGGTTTAATTGCAAGATTTTGATCAGAATTGTGTTACCGGACCTTGTTGATACACGTCATTTATAAGGATTGCCAATATTGAAGGAAATATAAATTCTGATTCTTGTATTTTTGTTATAAAAAGACACCCTTCATTGGGCAGTTAAGGATATCATCTCAAGTATATGCAACATGGAGAAAAGAAGAAGGGCCAACAGAATTTCATCCAAGGAAACCTGGAAAATCCGGTTATGATTTAGTTCATGTGTCTGAATGTCATGGAAAATGCTCATCATTAATTCAATCACTCCCAAAATGTTTTGTACTCAAGGTTTGTAGCTTGGTTGGCTTGTGGTTTAAGTTATCGGAATCTTTGAATTCAGAATGAAACTTGGTTTATTAATTGAGTTTTACCATGATACTTGACATGTTATTTTTTTCATTATGAAGTTTCCGTTTGGATCCACTGGTTGGCTTGGTTCTTGGATTTAAAACGTTGTCCAGAAGTGCACATCTTTTGTGACAATTGTTTTTATCGACTGCGTGCTGTTGATTTTTTTTTTTATGCTATGACGTATCATCTTAACTCAACTTGGCATCAACCTATAGATCTCATCAATAGTTGGGGAATGGAAATGGCCGTTTTTAGGAGATCCTACTGTCCTTTCTACATTTGTTATTTGCATTCTTTGTTGTAAAGGAAATCAGATTGTTAAGTTTACATTTTTCATTTACTCTTAGATGTGCAAGTGATGGGCTTCCTGGATCCTTGAGGATAAATTTATTGATTAAATTAACATTATTTTATTTACCACCTCAGGTCTGCAATGCTACGAATTCTTGCAAATTTTCCGTTGAACAGAACATCTTCACCTCGCGAATATTAGCTTGCTAACCTAGAAACATATGAGCTTTTCTCATGCATCCATAACTACACACCAAATAGCAATCTGCCAACTGCAACATAACACCTTGAAAGACACAACGATCTGTAAAACCAAATCGAGATCAAGACGTGATTTCTATAAACCAGGTTAAAAACAGAACATCTTCATAATAGACCAGTCAAACATTGTGAACTCAAGATCTAATTGATCAAATCAAAGAATAATACTAATTTGAACAATTCACGCTTATTGAATAGTAAAAGTAACTAAATTACTACCCATTTGATCAATTCACAATTAAAATAATACTCAAATTTAATCAATTATATTGAATTCGCATCTTTTTATTCTGGAAAAATTGAAACACAAGGAATATAACATAGAAAAGAGGATTTTCAGAGTTGAGCAAGCATGCATGGCTTGGATCTTATCCAGGTTGTTGTTTTATTTATAAGAAAAATATTAAATCTAATAATTAGTCTTGGAAGTGACGGTCCCTATATAGTGACGGGGTTTATATGCAAAAAAGTTTGAGACGGGGGTTTTTCTGCAATTTATGCAAATTGCATTCACGCGCGGGGGTCTTTCTGGAATTTATGCAAATTGCATTCAGCATGCTTAAATTTCACACTTGAATGTTTGTTTTTTAGACCAAACAAGTTGTTTTTTAGAACATGCTTGCATTTCACACTTAACAGGTTGTTTTTTAGAGAATGCTTGCATTTCACAGTTAACAGGTTGCTTTTTAGAGTTCATGTATTTTGAAGCAAAAAAAGATGGTTTTATAGAGAATGCTTGAATTTCACCCTTGAATGCTTGTTTTTTAGACCAAACAGGTAATTTTTTAGAACATGCTTGCATTTCACGCTTAACATGTTTTTTAGAATAAAATGCTTGTTTTTTACACTGTGTGGATATGTTTGCTAAAGTCTATTTTTAGACTAAAATACTTGTTTTTTAGACTGAGTGAACAGTGCGCGTGAGTGAATAGTGCAATTTTGTCAAAATTGTAAATAAGGACCTCCTTCCTTCCATATTCCATTATAGTCCTTCATCACTATATAGTGACCGCCACTCAAGAGACCAACTCTAAATCTAAAACATAATTAACTGTCAAAATTCCTAATGTACAATATACGTACATACATGACCTTATTGATTAATCGTCAATTGTGCTCAACTCCTTCATAGTTGATCTCCACCTAAAGAAGGTGCCAAACTCCGGTGCCATGGCTTTCACGTTTTGGGAATGGGACCACATTAGCATCGCAGTCAGGTGGGATTCCGGCAGCTTTTTTAATATCGTCTAATCTCTGGTGGGATTCTTGCGGGGGATCGGAGGTTTTGTGGAGGACTCGCTTTGCATCTCCGAATCGACCTTGCATTACCAGCCAACGGGGCGATTCCCGCATGGCTAGTACTGTTAGAACTTTTGTGAACTATAAAACTACTAATTCTAATCGGAATGTGGACTTGCAAAAGTAAAACTGCCATAAGGCATGCACATAGTTATTCGGTAAAATTAGCTTGAACCAAACTTATTTGGATGTCCACCAGTTATTATTTGTTGAATTTACTAGTGGAGATTTAGTTGATAAGGGATAACTACTTACTACTATGTGGTTTTGTTGTTATTTTTAGAATTAGATTAATACATATATACTTTTGTTCACTGAAATTCTATCTTAATTTCTTCATGCGAGACGTGTCATAAAGTAAGAAAACGACGACATGGATGAGGAGTTCTTCTACATACCCATATTTTAAGGCTTTGGAGGTTTGCATGTCATTAATTGCAACTTATCTCTTCGGAAAAAAAAAAGATTCCAATATTTTAACTAGAGTTTGTTTTAAGTTTTAGTTTAATTCTAGAATAATCTTTTTTTAACCTTGTGGTTGTTTTCAATGTTTTCGAACTGCATATAAATTGTGTTAATGGGTATTTCGGAAGTGCGTAGTTGCTTCATCGATCTTCTAGTGTTTCGCTAGAATTTCCTCCTACCGATATGCCTTTCCTTTCACCTAATTAGCATGTAATTTCTTATTTAGATCATTTTTGCTAGTGTGGTTTGAGTCATCATCACTATTGAGTTTCCAAACACTTTTGTTATGCTATATATTTAGATCATGCTTTCCAGTTTTTTTAATCTCTTATCCTTAAATGTAACTATTTTTTAGATCTGGGTATGACTTGGGATTTTATGTTTTTTTGAAGTTGCTTAAACTCTTTTGAAGTGGAGCATCATGGATGAGATCCGGCCCCCGATTTCCTTTAGGGAGTACTTTTCTTTTTATGCAATGGATAGAGCACTGTACTTTGCCCTAGCTTTCGATCTGTTTCGCAACCCAATTGAGTCCATCGAAGTTCTGGCACTATGGGTCTGGTTTGAGCGGCTCAGAATTTATGATGATGCTACCAGTAAGCTCCGGGATACCAGCTCCGGTACAAGGTGATCCGGGGGAAAGCTGGAATCCTAGCCCGCGGCCAATCTCTCACCTGAACCCTGCAAAACAAAGCCCCCGGGGTCTCCCGAGGGTAGACGCTCCGGCGTGATGATGAAGATAGGGCTTTTTACAGAGGAGAGAGAATATGAATAAATACAGAGAGTATTTAAGTCTGATAAAACATACCTATTACTGTTGGTCGCCCCTCTATTTATAATGGATCGGATCAGAGAGGGTTTAAGCTAAGTGGTCCTTACCCCGGGTGTGTCCAAGATAGGTGATGTCATGGGAGGACCACTGCTGGGCTTAACCCTCTTCTTCTCCTTTACCAGTATATCAACTGGACCAGGATATGGGCCTCGGCCCATATCACCACTAGCCCCCCGAGACCCTGGCTTCCGGGGTTCGGCCCGGTAGGTTGGGTCTCTTAAAAGGACACAGTGGGTCGTAGGATATATGGGACCGTATCATCACGCGCCGTGCGTGCTCATCCTTCTTTTCCCTTCTCAGCTTTTACTATGCGCGCCTTTTCGCGCAACCATTAATGCTCGTTATTACCTTTCTAAAATGCTGTGCATACTTTTCCCAATTTCGAGAAATTCCTTTTATCCTCTCCTATAAATACTTCATAGAAAAATCTTAGCTTCATTTTTCATCCACTTTGCGCTGTCGCTTTCTCTTTGTCTGTTTCCTTTGCTCTCTTTTACCAATTTCTCTATCTTTTTACCCATCTAGCATGAGTAATAAAGTCCTCAACCCGGCTGACGACCATCCCTTAGACATAGACGATTCTTCTCTTCCCCCCCCCCCCTCCGGTGGGAAAGGACTTATGACGTCCAAAGCCAAGATAGCATATGGTGCCCCGGAACCCGTGGACCCAAAGGATCCCGGAATGACCCCGGTGAACGAGGCAGTCACGGAATTGGTGAAGAGGATGTACGTGCCTTTATCCTACGATGCGGGATTAGAGCCATGCACCGGGGATGTGCAAACCCGGGTGTGCATCCCCCGGCATCACTTTCTACATGGGCTAACCTTTCCTCTGCCCCCGCTCTACGTCTCCTATTTGAAGTACTATAATATTTCTCCGGCCCAGGTGCATCCGAACGCCGTGAGCGTGATGATCGCCTTTCTTCTGTCTTGTCAACGGGCAGGGATTACAGCGACTGTGGAGATATTCCGCAGTTTCTACTATTTGGCGGCAACCTCTGTCCCGGGGGTATTCAATGCTCTGCGCCGGAACAAGACACCGAACATCTGCTCCGGGAGGCTGGAATCTGTGAAGACAAGCGATTGGATGAACAACTACTTCACATTCAACGAGGAGAGGTACTCAGTCCCGGCGTGGAACCAGCCGAGGATTGCTGAAACAAAGGCGGCTCTACCCCCGGCCCAGTTTCGGCAAGTGCAAGATGAGCATAACAAGATCGCCAAATTCTTCGTCCAGTTGAAGGACTACCAGAGGCCGGGGGGCTACGAGTTCCCCCGGGAGGCGTATCCCGCAGAGGTGTTTACCTGCCGCCGCCTATATGCCAAACGAAGCCTCGGTAACCTTTGCTTCCTTTTGCTAATTTTTCTTAATCCTTAATATTGTTTTTGGCTAAGTCTATTGCCTTCCATGTTTTAGTTGTATCTCCCAGACCAGCGATAGTCCCGTCAGGGTCGAAGTCCGGTGAGGGGAGTGGAAAGGGTGCAGGGGGGCAGAAGAAGGACAAGTCCGAGACCGAGAAGGCGGTCAAGGACACAAAGAAAAGGAAGTCCGGGGAAGGAAGATCGGGGGAAAAAGAAACCGGTTCGACGGAAGTCCCCTCTACCGGCAACCGCCGGTTAGCTTTTAACATTCCTCTGTCCGGGGGTCATCCTCTGAAGAAGAAGAAATGGCGCCGTCTGTGGGGAACTGGAAGAACAGTTGAGTCGCTGGCAACTGGACGGCATTCAGACCCGGTATCTTCTCGTCCATTCCGGGATAGGATCAGTGATCGATGAGTTCCCGGATGTCACTTCTCTAGTAACCAAACTTAGAGAGATATCCAATCAGTTTGGATCCCTTTCCCGGTGTAAATCCCTGGCTCGAGAGCGAGTAAACGCTGTTCTGGATGCAGACAAGACTATTTCCATGCTGCAAGCCGAACATGACGCTTTCAAATCTCGTCTCAAGGAGGAATTTGACCTTGTGTGGTCTGAACTTCCATTTAACTGCGACAAGCTCAAGTGGTTAGAGAGGCGGGGCGATCCCCTTAGGAGGAATCTGATGTTAGAAAGAGAGAACCGGGAACTGGCGGCCCGGAACCTCACCCTCCGGGAAAATTTAGTAACCCTGCAGCTGACTTATCACCTGACAGGGTTGCGTCTAGGTCGGGTTTCTCCCCCTCTCTACACTAATTTTCCCCGGGAGGTCTCTGCATTGTTAGTGCGCATGTTCCGGATGGGCTGGAACGACCCCGAGTCTCGGTACCGGCCCGCTTTCGAGGAAGCTGCAGCTTGGTGGCAGCGTCAAAGGGAGGGACAATATCTCCCCCCGTCCCTAGTACTTCTGCCGAGCCGGATTTCCCTTGATTTCACCGTTGAAAGGTATCTCGGGTTTCGTGTTTCAGTTGACCCGGAAGAGTCCGCCCGGAGGGTGTCCAGACTCCGTGAGGACGCCGCCAGAATCCGGGCCTACATTACCCGTGAAGACGCTGCTAAAGAAGAAAGACGTCTGGCCCGGGAAAGGGGGAAAGGTAAAAGCAAAGTCGTTGCTACAAAAAAGAAAAAATCCCCCCGTGCCCAAGGACCCGTTATCATTGGAGCTCGCCAACGGACGCCATCTCCCGAGGTTTCATCCTCGGACGACGACTTCGACCCATATGCCGAAGTTACCTCAGGGGCTGGTCCCTCGGGGGCTGGTCCTTCGGGAGCTGGTCCTTCAGGAGCTGGTCCCTCGGGAGCCGGTCCGTCCGGTACTCATCCAGCTGCAACCCCCAATGTCCCGGGGAGCAATGTTCCTAACAACCCAGCGAACCCTCCTGCTGCTAATAATCGGCCAGATCACCCCGGAACCCAAGATGATCCGGACTCTCCTATTAGCTGGGACGGTCCTCCTTCCCTTTGTTAGCTTTGTTTAGGTTTGTTTAGGTTTTTCAAGTTTCAAAGTTGTAAATGTTGTAATCTTTAATCATAAGTTAATGATTTGATTGTCATATTGCCCTTCCTTTATATTTGTTCAAATATTCGTGTCAGTCGCTTATTCAAGCGTGCCTAGGTCGTCCTCCGGGTGCTTGTTCAAGCATCCCGTATATTCTTGCCCTAGCCCGCCGGGTGCTTATTCAAGCAATCCCGGATCGACTTGCTCTAGCCCCCCGAGCGCTTGTTCAAGCGGCCGGGGTTAACTGTACTTACGAGAAAATACTAACTCGAAAGATAATCTTTATAAATACAATGAGAAAATGCAACTGCGGGCCACGGGACAACCCAGGCTCAATCCTGGCCAGGGGTCCCAGTGCCGCTTCTCTGCCACCGTCCTAGGCATAATCCATGCCAGAGGGGTGAATACATAGGAAAATCTAAGCATAGTACCTACGTAGGTGTGCGATGTTCCAGTGTCTCGGGACCTTTTTCCCGGCCTTGTCCTGCAGTTCATAACTTCCCCCGGGGTGGGCTGCTACCACCTTGTAAGGCCCCTCCCAGTTGGGGGCTAACTTCCCGCTTGCAACCTGCTGGCTTTTGTCATTCCGGCGCATCACCCACTCCCCCGGGATAAACTGCTCTTTGCGAACCCTTCTGTCATGGTATTTCTTGACCCGTTCCTTCACCCGGGCCTCATGCAGGGCTGCTTTTTCTCGCTTCTCTTCCAGTAAGTCTAGATCCAGGAGTCGGTCGTTCTGGTTTGTCTGCTCATCCGGGAGCTTTGATCGGAGGCTGGGAACTCCGATTTCAGCCGGGATGACCGCCTCCGCCCCATAAACCAAGCTATAGGGGGACTCGCCTGTAGCGGAGCTCTCTGTCGTTCTACTTGCCCATAAGACACTTGGGAGCTCATCAACCCAGTTTCCTCTTGCCCCCTGGAGTCGCGTCTTGATCCCGTTAACCAAGGTCCTGTTGGTCACTTCAACTTGCCCGTTAGCCTGTGGGTGATAGACCGAGGTCAACTTCTGTTCAATCCCGTACTCCTTGCACCAGGACTTGAAAGGATCATTCTCGAACTGCGCCCCGTTATCTGTCACTATGAACCGGGGAATTCCGTAGCGACAGATGATGTTCTTCCAGCAGAATTTTACGCACGTACTTCCCCTAATGTTTGTCAGAGGAGCAGCTTCTACCCATTTGCTGAAATAGTCAACTGCCACTATCAAATACTTGAAACCTCCCGGAGCAGTTGGAAAGGGGCCTACCAGGTCCAAACCCCATCGGATGAAGGGCCAAGTTCCTGATATCCCGATCAACTCCCCCTGTGGCACATGGATCAGGGGTGCAAATTTCTGGCACTGCTGACAGGAGCGGACTGCCTTTTGAGCATCCTCAAATAGCGTTGGCCAGTAATACCCCGTGCACATGATCTTCCGAGCTACTGTCCGGGCCCCTTGATGGCTTCCATTAGGGCCCTCGTGAACTTCTTTCAAAAGGTGACGTGCTTCCTCTCCATCCACACACTTCAACCAAGGTTGGAGATATCCCTTCCGGATTAACTCCCCGTCCAGGACGGCATACCGGGGTGCTTTGACCCGGATTTTCCGGGCCTTCACCTTGTCGTCTGGCAGCGTTCCATTCTCCAAGTACTCCCGGATGGGTGTAATCCAAGATTCGGCTTCACACACTACCGCAACTTGGCTTGGCTGCTCATATCCCCGGGTTGATACCATCTCCATATACAGATTCCGGTCCTGACTTGGCTTGAGCTCTGAGGAAGCCAACTTGCTTAATGCATCCGCTTGACAGTTTTCCTCCCAGGGGACCTGTGTTAGGTTCACCCGGAGGAAACCCTGTATCATCAACTTCACCGCCTCCAAATATTTCTGCAAACTTCTTTCTTTTGCTTCATACTCCCCATTCACTTGCTGGACCACAATGGCCGAATCGCTGTAAGCTTGTATCACTTTGGCACCTGTCTCCCGGGCTAGGCGTAATCCGGCAAGGAGAGCTTCATATTCAGCTTCATTATTGGTGGTTTTAAACTCAAACTGCAACGCATACCGATACTCCTTGCCACCAGGACTGACGAGCACTACCCCGGCACCGCTCCCCCCGGCATGGGAGGAACCATCCACGTGTAACTTCCATTCCGGTTCCCCTTCTCCCGGGTCCTCCACTGTGTTTTCCGCCATCTCAACCAAGAAATCAGCCAAAGCCTGGCCCTTGATGGAGTTCCTGGCTTGATAAGTAATTTCGTGCTCTCCCAACTCTATCGCCCACTTCATCATTCGGCCAGATGCCTCTGGTTTCAGCATGACTTGCTTAAGTGGGTGATTTGTGAGAACTGTGATAGGATGACCCTGAAAGTATGGGTGAAGTCTCCGGGACGCGTGCACCAGTGCCAGCAGCAAACGTTCTAGTGAAGAATAACGCGTCTCCGGTCCTTGAAGAGCCCTACTTACAAAATACACCGGGCTCTGCGCTCTCCCAGACCCTCGAACCAAGGCCGCACTTATAGCCTGATCCGTGGCTGCCAAATACAAAAACAATTCTTCCCCCGGGACCGGTTTGGACAAAGTAGGGAGTTTACCCAGGTGCTCCTTCAACTCCTTGAAAGCTCGCTCGCACTCGGGAGTCCATTCGAACTTCTTTGCTCGCCTCAAAATGTTGAAAAAAGGCAACTGCTTCTCTGCTCCCCGGGACAAGAATCTGCTTAACGCCGCCAGGGACCCGGTTAAGCGCTGTACATCTTTCACCTTGCTCGGGGAGGGCATGCTCAGGATCGCTTCAACCTTTTCCGGGTTCACGTCAATTCCTCGGTTTGACACCATATATCCCAAAACCTTGCCTGCCGCCACCCCGATGGTACTCTTCTCCGGGCTTAGCTTCAAGTTTACCTCTCTCAACACGACGAAAAGCTCCCGGAGATCGTCCAAAAAAGCGTCATGAGTCCTGCTTTTGATCACCATATCATCTACATAGACCTCCATGACTCTTCCCAGCTGGTTTTTGAACACCCGGTCCACCATGCGCTGGTATGTTGCTCCTGCGTTTTTAAGACCGAATGGCATCTTCCTGTAACAAAAAGTACCAAAGTCAGTGATAAAAGAGGTTTTTGGTCGGTCTTCCGGGGCCATGACGATCTGGTGGTATCCTCGGTGTGCGTCGAAGAAGGCTAGAAGCTGGTAGCCTGTTATAGCTTCCACTAGTTGGTCAATGGAGGGCAACGGGTAACTGTCTTTTGGGCAGCACTTGTTTAAATCTGTAAAATCGATACACATCCTCCATGACCCGTCATGCTTTTTCACTAGGACCGGGTTGGCGATCCATTCAGGATAAGTAATTTCTTCTACCATTCCTGCATCCAGCATCCTTCTCACCTCCGCCCGGACGAATTCTACCCGATCTGCTGCCAAGGCTCTTTTCTTTTGCCTTATGGGCTTTAAATCCGGGTAGACATTCAACCGGTGGATGGCGAACTCCTCTGGTATCCCTGTTAAATCTTCCGTTCCCCACGAGAACACATCCTCATATTCCTTTAACAGCTTCCGGAGCTCGTCCTTCACCCTCTCCGGGAGGTGCTTTCCGATACTCACCCTCCCCCGGGATCCCACTTCCATGTCCTCCACTTCAAAAGAGGCCGGGTCACCATGCACGGCTCCCACCGTGCTATCCTTCCCAGAACACTCCCCGGCTCCCACCGTTCTTTCTGATCCTCCATTCTTGGCTTCCTTCATTGCGGTGAGCATGCAGCTGCGGGCGGTCGTTTGATTGCCAATGACCGATGCAATTCCTTGGTCCGTTGGGAACTTCATGGTTAGATGGTAGGGCGAACATATCGCCCGGGCCTGCGTCAACAAGGGGCGACCTATGATCATGTTGTACGGGGAAGAGGCGTTGATGACCGCGAAGTTACATAGGACAGTGCACCTCTTATTAATATCCAGATGATCAACAAGGGTCACCCGTAGCGCTATGACACCCAGCGGGTGAACTGTGCGCCCCGTAAAGCCTGACAACGGGGACAAGCATGGCTTCAAATTCTGTCGACCAATGCTCAATTGATCGAAGCAATCAGCAAACATAACTTCTACACTGCTCCCATCGTCCACAAAGACTCGCTTTATCACCACCCCTTCTACCTCAGCTGAGATCACCATCGGGTCCGAGTGAGGTACTTGGGCCGGAACTGCATCCTTTTCTGAGAACGTGATTGTCTCATCATGTTTAAACCTTTTTCCCTGGATCTCCCCCGGGGGGACATATCTACTCTTGGCCTTTATCGCCGACAGGGTTTGTGCTCCATCCCCCACTATCCCGTTGATCACGTTTATCATCCGAGGTGCTCCGGGTCCCGGAACTCCTGGTCTGGGTGCTTGTGGGGCGGGGTTAGGAGCAACGTTGGTTTCCGCGGGGCGGTTGCCACCCTGGCCCTGGCCTCGGTTATTCCTCCAGTTACGTTTCCTTCCTTGACCTGTCGGGGCAGCCGCCGGGTGTGCTTCACCTGCTACACAGTCCCGAAGCTGACCCCGCTCCACCAACTTCTGAATATCCGTCCGCAAGACACGGCAACCTTCTGTCGTGTGACCATAAGACTTGTGGAACTCACACCATTTCTGGGCATTTGCCGGGGCCGGGACCCCTTGTATAACTGGGGGATCCGTGAAAAGGCCCCGGTGAATGGCCAAAATCTCCGTTTTGGTCTTGGAGAGTGGAGTATATGTTTGCCTGACCACTAACGTCTGTCCTCCCGGCGCAGGTGCTGCACCCTGGGCCGGGGGGCGTCTTGCTGCCTCCGGGCGGGGCCCCTGGTGAGGAGTGGTCCGGAGTGTAGTTTCTTGGGTCGCTGTGGCCGTAATCACCCGCTGCTCAAAGAAACCGACTGTGTTCATCCGAGTGTGGTTAGCTTCATGCACAGTGCAATGCATTTCAACTGTCAACTGGAGATGGTAGAAAGTTCCTGGCATGTTCTTCATCAACTCAATGTAGAACATCTCGTCTCTCAGCCCATTGACAAAGTTTCCAATCAGGGCCTTCTCATGCAAGTGCCTATCCTGGACCTTCATGGACTCAGCAATATACCGGACATAATATTGCCAAGTAGACTCCGTCTCCAGCTGCCGCATGGCCAAGACCGTGGCCAGGTTGACAAAGTTGGTTTTCATTGCTGCATTTCTGTGGACCAGGACCGTGGCAAAGTCCCAGAAAGTCTTCAATGAGCCTTGCGGAAGGCTTTTGAACCAACTCAAGCAGTTGCCCCGGAGGTAAGAAGGCAACAACTTGCACTGCAACGGCTCCTCAATGTCCCGGGCCCCCATGACACTGAGGTAGGTGTGAACAAACTCCTCTGGATCCCCGTCCCCGTTGTACGTCGGAACCCCATCAGGCGCTTTAGTGCCCACCGGCCACTTATAGTTCAACACCTCTGGAACCCACGGGGAGTGAGGAATCATCCCCCGCCTACCAATAAGCCTCGTCAAACGATCTTCAATGGACCCGTTGTTAAACGGGGTGTTGTATCCACCATAAAATGGTTGTGCCTGCGGGTTCAGACCTCCTGGAAACTGCTGATCCGGGTACTGCTGCTGCCCTGGAAACATCTGCTGAACGAGAGGCATCTGCTGCCCTGGAGGCATCTGCTGACCCGGGGGCATCTGCTGACCCGGGGGCATCTGCTGACCCGGGGGCATCTGCTGATATCCAGGATTACCTCTCCCATTCTTCTCCAGGTTCACTACTTCGGGCACCTTGTTGGGTGCTGCTGCCTTAGCTGCCTTCCATGCCCGAAACTCCCCAAATTCCTCCGCATTGGTATGAATCGTCTCCGGGTCTCGGCACTCCGGGTCTTCTTCCCCGGAATCGAAATACTCCGGTTCGGATTCACCGCCTTCTCCGAACGTCTCCTGGTCCTGCCTTTCCTTTTCTTGTCGGGCCTTCTCCCTATGCTCCTTCTGCATCTCCCTGAGAGTACGCTCTGGCACCTTCTTCTTTCCTTGGCGCTTCTCAGCGGCCGCGCGGGCGGTCTCCTTACGTGCCCGCTCCTTCTCTTCAGCCGCCTTCCGCGTCGCCTGGGCAGCCGCGGCCCTTTTAGTTTTAGGACCGCCTTCTGCCTGATTGGCTTTGGAAGAGGGTTCTTCCACCGTCTTTTTAGGTCTACCGCGGGGCATGACGAAGCCGGTCCCACTGGGCGTGCCAACTGATGCTACCAGTAAGCTCCGGGATACCAGCTCCGGTACAAGGTGATCCGGGGGAAAGCTGGAATCCTAGCCCGCGGCCAATCTCTCACCTGAACCCTGCAAAACAAAGCCCCCGGGGTCTCCCGAGGGTAGACGCTCCGGCGTGATGATGAAGATAGGGCTTTTTACAGAGGAGAGAGAATATGAATAAATACAGAGAGTATTTAAGTCTGATAAAACATACCTATTACTGTTGGTCGCCCCTCTATTTATAATGGATCGGATCAGAGAGGGTTTAAGCTAAGTGGTCCTTACCCCGGGTGTGTCCAAGATAGGTGATGTCATGGGAGGACCACTGCTGGGCTTAACCCTCTTCTTCTCCTTTACCAGTATATCAACTGGACCAGGATATGGGCCTCGGCCCATATCACCATATGAGAACCTTGTAATCCACATGCTTACTCAGGATCCTTCAATGTTGGGTAAGTTTGCAGATGAGGCGCTCACGTGCCTTCTATGCATCAAGAGAGAGGGGTTCCTTGAAACTGCTAAGACCCGTGGGATTTCTCTCACATCTAAACTTCTCGGAAGCAACATCTCTCCTCAATACTTTTCCAGGAATCGAGCTGTATTGGAGAAGCATCTAGGAAAGGTCATCTCTGAGGTTTGTGCCAAGGCTTTCCCTGATATGGTCAGGGATGTTGTCATGAACCACAAGGCACATGATTCGTGGATCGAAGAGATGGTTGCCGCATCTGCTTTCAGTATAGTAAATCACCCCGTCGATTCACGAAGAGAGGATCGGACCATGTTTGTGACATTTTCAAGGGGCTATCCTGTTAGTGAGGCTGAAGTTAGGATTATGTTCACTAAGCTTTTTGGCATGAATTGCATTGAAGCCTTCTATATGCAGAAGCCTCCAAACCCCGGCGAGCAGCCATTGTTCGCCAAAATCATCTTCACTAGCATCGATGTCGTTGATGCAATTCTGAATGGAGAAGAGAAGGCCAAGTTTAGTGTCAACAAAAAGCATATCTGGCTGCGCAAATATGTGAAACAGCCCCGCCCCACCCCATCTACCGCTGTTGTACAATGTTGTCTTTGATTTCATGGTTAAATTTTGTTTAATGTTGTTTTATCTGTGAGTGTGATTTAGTCAACAATAAGTCCATCGATGTGTGTATTCCTCAAGAAATAACTCATCGACGGTGAGTCTGGGTTTGTCTACATTGGAGATGATTATGGACATGATGATGTAAAACCTTTCCGTTTTCAATTTTTAGAGTTTATCAATTTGTCTTTTTATGTTGATTGTATTTTGTTTGGTGGTAGATATAAGCATTTTCTCCTAAATATAAAATATAATAATAATAAACGATGGTGATAAATAATTTGGTGAATGGTGATGTAATGGTTGTTACGATTTTCATTGAATCTTTTAATTTCATTAATTTGCACCGATCATGAAAATTAATAAAATAATCTGAAGGATAAGATTTGATGAATTTAAATATTTTTGGTTCCACATAGGTTTTATCATCATTTTTAAAATCATTACTCAAAAAATTGGTTTTTTTTTAATTACCACCTAGTGTAGGTGGGGGGAGTTTATAGGCACCCAAGCCATGTAACAAAAATAAAAACTGTAAAGAGCAACAAAGCTCAGTCTGGAACAATCATCCAAGTGTAAAATGATATCTAGGCTAACAAAAATCAACCTCTAGATGACAAAATAGGTCATCCTCACTTTCTCTAATTTAAACTTACAATCTAGTAAGGGAAGCTTATTAGCCAACGTTAGACGAAGACAAGGCAGCCGCCCTAACAGTTGCAAGTATTAGAGAAGTGGAGAGGGAACAAAAATGCCTAGAACACATAAATCAAAAATCGATCAGTCAACAGGCTGGGAGTACATGTGTTCATATTCAGCAGAAATGGACCTGAGAGATGGGACTTGTATAGCATCCAAAATGAGCAGTCCTCAAACCTTGGGTGGCAGTGTACTCCAGTAGTAGGTTTTATCTTCCATTGTGAGTTTAGTATGCTTTGCCAGAGAGTCTGCAGCCTGGTTGCCTTCCCTCAGTGAGTGATTAATGCAAGAGTTGCCAAGCCTGGAGTGAACTGATTCCAGCAGGTGCCAAAGGTTCCAATGTCTAGCTCCAGGGTTAAGGATCATTTGAATGGCCTGGAGACAGTCAGACTCTACACTGAAATGAGGAATATTCATATCTCTTGCAACTGTAATACCATTTTCAATAGCTAGGATCTCAGCCTGGAGTGGGGAGAAAGAGTAGAGGGAAAAAGTGTTGGCTCCAATCAAATTTGCCTGGTGATCCCTAATGATGATCCCTATACCTGCCTTGCCTCCTGACCATGCTGCATCCACATTGACCTTACATCCAAACAATGGTCTGCACCATGTAACAGGGATAAAATTTGGTTTTGGAGGAATGTAGGGGAGGGGGATAACTCCAGTTTCAGCAAGTTCCTTATCCACCTCTCTAGTGAGTTTCATAGGTTTCCTGATGAAAGCCAGAAATAAAGAATCTTTCAGCTCTTTTTCCATTGCTTCTGAAGATGGGGGAGTATTTTCAAACAACCATTTATTTCTGGCCTTCCATAAGATCCAACACACAAGGGCTGGTGCTACCATATTGATCTTGGTATGAGCTTTAGAGAGACCTGAGAAAGCCCAGCAGGTGGCCAGCCTATCCCACAGTGATTTGCACCTGAAAGATTCAGAGAAACATATCTGATGCATAGAATCCCACAGTTTTAGGGCAACTGGACACTCAGAGAAAAAGTGATGTAATGAGTCAAAATTCAGACAAAAGCAGCATTTGGAAGGTAAATGAAAGCCAAAGTGAGTTAGTATGTCATCAAAGGGAAGTAAGGCATTTAAGAGTCTCCACATGAAAATAGAGACTTTCTTTTGTAGTTCAGGTGCCCAAATTTTTGACATAACTAAAAAGGTTTGTTTCTGATCTCTGAGCAGCTCATATGCTGTTTTAAAAGTGAATCTACCTAGTGGATCTGGCTTCCATATAAGAGTGTCTGATCTATGTGGGGTTGTGGCTGCTGCCTGAAGAATATGGATGATATGTGTAGGGAGTTTATTGATCAAAGAGGGAAGTATCTGAGCTTTATTTTCAACAAACTAGGCAACTGTAAGAGTAGAAATGTTGTCACTGTCAGGTTTATAGTAATCTTCTAGAGGACCACAGTCAGTCCAGTTAGAAGTCCACATGTTACAGTCACCTTTACCATGTATCACTTTGGAAAAAGATTCTGCAAACAGGTTGACATTACAGATTCTTTTCCAAATCCTTGATTTTGCTTTTGCTGTATCAGGTAAGGAAGCCAGAAATTCAGACCATGGGGCATTTCCTATTTGGTACTTCCACCATAATTTACAGGAAAAAGGCTGAATTATGGTGGACAGTGACCTGAATCCTAATCCATTTTGTGAAGTGGGATGGCATAGAAAGTCCCACTTCCTCCATGGCTTTTTTGGGCCAGAGTCTGTTGCCCCCCAAAAAAATATAGAAAGTTTCCTTTCTATTTGTTTTATAATCTGCTTTGTGGGGAGCATGACAGCTCATATATGTTGTGGTATAGAATAAAGGCAAGACTGAATTAAAGTCAGTTTACCACCATGAGATAACCACACATTCTTCCAATTTCTGACTCTACTGTCAATCATTTCCAGTATAGACTGAAAATGAATATTTAGAGTCCTACCTGTATAGATCTGTACTCCAAGGTATTTAAAAGGTAAGCTACCATGTTTCATACACATTATTGATTTTATCTGTCTTAGCTTGGTTACTGAAACACTTTTCCAGACAAAGAACTCACTCTTTTCATAGTTCATTTTCTGGCCTGAAGTCTCCTCAATTTTACTAAAAAAGCTTTCATCCTGATCAGATTGAGTCTAGAAGCTTTAAGAAAGATAATTGTGTCGTCAGCGTAGCTCAAATAAGAGGTAGGAGTTGAGTTTCTTGGTAAGGAGTAGTGACCTAGTTTTCCAGACTCAAAAATAAAAGCAAGGCTTCTAGAGAAAGCTTCTGAGAAAATGTTAAATAGGAAGGGGGAGAGGGGATCTCCCTGTTTAATGCCTCTAGAAGCTTTGAAATAACCTACTGGAGAGCCATTTATAAGGATGGAGAACCAAGCATCTGACAGATTTTTCAAAATGCAATGAATGAACTTACTGTGAAAACCCATTTTTTGGAGAATTTTTTGTAAGAAAGTCCAGCTTACCCTATCAAATGCTTTCATTAGATCAAGTTTTAGGATACGGTTAGGGTCCCTTTCCTTTCTGTTTAAAAATTTTAGCATTTCTTTTAGATAGATGACATTATCCGATATGTCCCTATTTTTTAAAAATGATGTCTGTTGTGGGGAAATTAATTTTTGCATCAGTGGCTTAAGTCTTTCCATTAATAGTTTAGAAAAAATCTTATTCGTAACATTAGAAAGACTTATTGGCCTATAATCACTAAAAGTGATTGGAATCTCTTTTTTAGGAATTATTGTAATCCAGGTACTGGATATACCCCTATGTATATGAGATCTGGCTAGAAAATCGTTTGATGCCTCAAGTAAAGCAAATTATATCCCAGGTCTTAATGAAAAATTTTATAGTATAGCCATCAGGCCCTGGACTGCTTGATTTATTAAGGCCACGGACAATTTGCTTCATTTCTGTCAAAGTTATTGGCTTGATTAGACTGTCATTGTCCTCCTTAGTAACTACTGTGGGGATTTTTGACAAAAAATTGGTTTCGTATTAATCAGTTTAAGTCATCTGGTGTTTTAATTAAAGTGTTGCCTTATTTCGATCAAAATTCTTCTCTACAGATTTGAATTGAAACGATAAAGAAGTCTTTCGTGATTTGATTGATAACTTTCAGACTGATCTTGTGGAGAAAATTTGACCTTGCTATGAATTAAAAATATAATATGTCTCATGTAACTGTTTTCAAATATTTTCCATTTCAAAATTTGTTCGGACTTTTTACTCAAAATTGTTCCTCCATATGTTTACTTCACTTTTTTTTTTTTTAAGAGTGTTTACTTCACTTCAAGATACGGTTAATAACTTTCAAATTAGATTTTCTTTTTGAGTTATTAATTGTTATATTTAATTTTAAAGCAACACACCTAAAATATAGTCTCACATGTGAATTTTTTTTTTAATGCAGTAAAAGTACATACTATAAATATTAAAAATATCAGCACGCATGCAGTACTACTTATATAGGAAATATTAATTAATATATGCCGCGGAAAACAACATATAATTGTTTTAATTACAGTATCGTGTAAATGGGTTGAATTTCATGTAATAGGTGGCGTGATGTAATAGATATATACAATTAAAATAAGTACACCTTTGATTTGTTTTTTTAAAATAAATAAATGATTATGATATATAATCAATGTTACATATTTGTTACACTAAGACCTTGTTCTGTTGAACTTATTTATTACCGGTTTGTACTGAACTAAATAAATTAAAATTTTAAATATATTGAGCTAGAGTGAATAAGTATAAATATATTTAACCGACCTTAACTAAATATATATATATATATATTTAATTATTTATATAAATGAACTAAACTGAATTAAAATAAATTAAATTAATTTTTTACTAAAACAGAGTATAAATATGATGTAAAATCTAATGCACACATTAAAAAATGAGAAAGTATCTGGAGAGACCGTCTATATTATAGACCAATGACTAAATAGTATTTGGTGTTGTAAAGAAAAACAAGAAAGCCCTTAATTGCAATTTACTTAAAATAGTTACTATTCACTGGTCCGTTACTATTCACTGTGACATACTATTCACTTATCCGTCACTATTCACTGGGATGCACCATTGCGACCCGCGTTATGATCTCTGCATTTGTTTCTACAAGAAAATGAGTATTTTAGCACATAAGATCCACATTATAGTTTCAAACATGAACACGAACATCTAAACATGCTACCCTAACCAATTTTCACAAACCAAACCTCAAATCTGGCCATTCATGCCTCAACAGACCGGAACATGGGGATTTTAACACATAAGGTCTTCATTATAGGCAGAAACATGAACATGAACATCTAAACATGCTACCCTAGCCAATTTTCACACACCAAACCTCAAATCTGGCCATTCATGCCTCAAACAGATCGGAACATGGAGATTTTGACACATAAGGTCCACATTATAGGCACAAACATGAACATGAACATCTAAACATGCTACCCTAGCCATTTTCCACACACCAAACCTCAAATCTGGCCATTCATGCCTCAAACAGACCGGAACATGGGGATTTTAACACATAAGGTCCACATTATAGGCAGAAACATGAACATGAACATCTAAACATGCTACCCTAGCCAATTTTCACACACCAAACCTCAAATCTGGCCATTCATGCCTCAAACAGATCGGAACATGGGGATTTTGACACATAAGGTCCACATTATAGGCACAAACATGAACATGAACATCTAAACATGCTACCCTAGCCATTTTCCACACACCAAACCTCAAATCTGGCCATTCATGCCTCAAACAGACCGAAACATGGGGATTTTAACACATAAGGTCCACATTATAGGCAGAAACATGAACATGAACATCTAAACATGCTACCATAACCAATTTTCACGCACCAAATCTCATATCTGGCCATTCATGCCTCAAACAGACCTGATGCTGCCTGCCTGGATGGTCCGAGTAGTCCCCTGATCCCCGATCGGACAACCTGGCCCTGCAAGACAGAGCCCCGGGAGGTACCCGAGGGTAGACCCTCCGGTGTGATGATGAAAGATGGATCCGGGAGAGAAAATGGGTAATCACTTGAATAATCAGAGAATACTTACTTGGAATAGTGCTGAGGAGCACTATTTATACAGTGATACCTGCTCCTATCGTGGTCCATGCTTTCTATGTTGTTTAGCGTATCTGTCCTTGTCCGAGTTGAGCTGTCCCGGATACTTCCATATTAGCTTACCTCATCATGGGCCGAGCCCGAACTGCCATGGGGTAGTTGGGCCTGGGCCTGATATCACCACTAGCCCCCCGGAAGCCGGTCCTTTCGGCCGAGGAAAGAGGCTTCGCCTGTCCGAGGGCGAGAAGGGGTGGCTTCCCAAATTCTGTCCTGCCCGACAAGAGTGGCACGTGGCCACGATTCTCTAGCGCCATTTAATGACGTCTGCGCTCCTTTCTCGTTTTCCGAAAACATTAATCATTGCTTTTTCGTTTTCCTGTTTCGATCCTCTATAAATAACCCCTCCGTTCTCGCACCCGTTTTATCCTTGTTTTCTCGCTTTCAAATTTCAAATACTCTCTTCGTTTCTAGATCTCGAATTTTCTTCCCCAATCCTCTTTCCTCCGTTAGCTATGTCGTCGACTGCTGCAAACAATAATTCCGGCAATGATGCCCAAGATCAATCTCCGACCGCCTATACTTTGGCCAGTACTTCCCGCGAAAGCTCTCCTCCCCTCCCTGCGGGTCAGAGGCCGCCCTCTCCTCTCAAGCCGGTGTACTTGTCCCGATCTGTGCACCCTTCCGGTCCCAGGTTCAGGAGGTCCAAGAACGCCGAGCAGAGGGTTCTGGACACTGCCCGGGCACATTCCCTCTTAGCCGACGAGTGGACGAAGAAGTGCCTTAGTGGTATGGGCATACCCTTACCAGTCGACGCCCAACTCGTGTCTGTCTCTCCGGATGAATCGATCAAGGACATCTTTTGCATCCCCCGGATTCATTTAATGTGGGGTCTGAGCCTACCCGTCCCCCGGCTGTACTCCAGGTTTATGGAGGTGTACGAGGTGTCCCCGGCCCAAGTTCATCCCAATGTGGTGGCAGTGATGATGGGATTTCTGGTACAATGCCGGAGGTTTGATGTGACTCCCTGCTTCAACCTCTGGAAATCTTTCTATCTCATGATCCGATGCCCTGGCAAGGAGGAGATATGCACTGTGCAAGCCCGGCCTGGAGTTCAGGACTTCATAGTGGGCAAGAAAGACTCCTGCAAGGGTTGGCAGCAGAAGGGGTACACCAAGGTGAATCCGACGCTATATGCCGGTCCCAAATGGAGAAAGCAGATAGTCGCGGATGCCCGGGAGGCCTTCTTGCCGGACAAGCACCGGGCGAACCATACCCTTCTGTCCACCAAGCCCCTAAATCTGGAGCAGTATTGGCTAGCGACCAATTCTATCTACCTCTTCCCGGATGAGATATATCCGGCTGACGTCTTCCAGGTTAGCCGATGGGCTATGACCTGGCCTCTGCAAGGTTCAGATTCAGTACTTTATGCCATTTTTGTTTATTTCTGCTTTATTGCAATCCTTTCTTATTCTTTGTTGTTACAGCTCCCGCTGTTGCTCACGACCCCGCTGCCCCTATCCCGGAGAAGAAGAAGGCCAAGAAAGCCGGGACTGAAACGGCTGAATCTACCAGTGGCCGGCAGCACGGTCCGAAACCAAAGACTCCTGTGGTTACTCCTCCCATCAATACTGAAATCCCTATCCAGACTACCGAACCGTCGCCATCCGTTAACAAGGAGGTCAACAGTCCGATCCCCGAAGTGGTGGAGATCGACTCTCCAGTGCATGAGGATGCCCCCGAGGTGACTCCTGCCATCGTCCCCACTCCAAATCTCCATGACCTCCAACTAACCCCTGCCGGGTCTTGTCCTCTTGACCCCTCTCTGCCGCCCTCAGAAGCACAGACGGAATCTCAGCGCGAGGGTGGGTCTTCCGGCCGCGGACGGTTTGTATTCCGCCCCACGACTTCGGCAGACACAAGGTCTCCTGCTGCCAAGTATACCACCCTTTCTGCCCCTATCATTCCAATTCCTCCATCTTATCTAAACAAGCGGAAGTCCGGGGAAGCCCTAAGCAAGGACGCCAAGAGGGCGCGGGATGGCAGGTCTCTTTCCCTGACCTCGGAGCCGACTGCTATCAGCAAACCCCCGGTTACCCCTTCTGATCAACAGGTAACTTTCTTTCCCGGTTTCCCCGCTCATATCCATACTTAAGCTTATGTTATTTTTTTTACAAAAGAACCTTGTCCCTCGTAGGTCCAGCAGCTGAGCTCGGAATTTGCTAACTCTTCGGAGTTTCAAACCGCCCTGTCTTCCTTCCTCTCTCGTCAGTTGGAGAGGAAAGATGAGCAGGTCCGGGCCGAGAGGGAAGAGTCGGCCAAACTTCGGGAGAAGATAAGCCAGCTGGAGGGGGAGCTGGCTGCGGCCCGGGAATCCGGCTACCAGGATCGACTGAACTTTGCCGAGGCTGTTGTGGACAAAGTTCTGGCTAGCGGGACCCTATCTCGCCGTTTGACCGAGCTCAATCTGGCCGCCAGCTCCCACCAATGCCACAACACATACATGGATATCCGAGGCTGGTTTCCTCCCCAGATCCGGGAGACTTTCAAGAAGCAATGGTTTAATCCTAACTCCGAAGCTCAGCAGCTTCACTTGCTCACCGTGCTGCAGAAAGGAGGGGTGAGAGGCTTATCTCCGGCACTCTGGGAGGCCTTGCAGAAGAGTCGCATGTCCGCCGAGGATGTCCGGAGCTGGTCCTCGGATGTCGTCCGGCTACCCGGGACTTTGCCCCCTGCTCCCCCATCCGGATCTGACCTTCCTGAGGATGACAACTTTACCCCATACTGTACCATGTATGACCTCTACCGGGGCCTCTTTGATCCGAAGGACATCGAGGGTGGCGATTCTCCCTCTCCTGGGCCCGGTGCTGCTGGTGACAACGTTGCCAATCCGCCTCCCTCCCCCGAGCTAGTGTTCGGATCCGAGGATGAAGACAGCGACGATGGAGGGAAAGGCGACTCCAACAATGTTCGTTAGGCTTTTTCTTTTTCTCTTTCCTATTTTATTTACTTCTTGTACTCCACTGCCCGGTTCTCCGGACTATCAATAAAGAGTTCTTCTTCCCACTTACTGTTCGTCTCTTTTTAGTTGTTTTCCTATCTTTTTTCTTTCCCCCTTTGTTTTTTTTTTTTTTTTTTTTTTTTTTTGTAAAAAACGATTTAACTCTGGTTTCATCATGATTAGGGGCTACCTCTTCAACCTCCTTCCCCGGGTCATACTCGGACTGGCTGTCCGGGGCTAATGGATCTGTTATCCGAGGGTGGGCTCGGGTCTTTGATATCGGAGTTCCCTGATCCCGATTGCTTGCTCACCTGTCTTCTTCAGATCCAGGAGGATTTCGGATCCCTGCCGAAATGCTACCGGATGGCCTTCGAGAATATTGGCCGAGTTCTGGAATTCGACCAAGTTATGACTGAGCAGGAGGCCCAACACCACAATTTCCAGGTCCGGATCCAAAAAGAACTGGACGAGGTGTGGCATGATGTCATCCTGTACTACAATAAGTGCCAGCGAATGCAGAACACGACCGAACTCCGTAGCCAAGTCACCACGCTGGAAACCGAGAACGAGAGACTGGCCACTAGGAATCGGACCCTGCAGCAGGAGCTGGTAATAGTTCATCTTTCTTACCACCTGCTGGGCCTCCGCCAGGGGGAGGTCGACATTCCCGTACTAACTGACGTCCCTCGGGCCGTCGACGATCTCATCGCCTGGATGGAAAGTTCTGATCGGACATCGGGCAGCTGGGCATCTGCCTACCAGGCAGCTAAGGGTTGGAGGAAGAACATAATGAGTCGAAAAATCCTTCCCGAATCCTTATCGCGCATTCCTCCTCCGGACGAAGTCGACCTGGCCTACGAAAAATATGAGCATGCTCCTCAGCTTTTGGACTTGGAAGCTTCAGAGCGGCGCTTGGCGCGGCTCCGGACGGTCGCAGCCCGATTCCGTGCCCAATACCCTGGTCAAGGAAGGGCTTCCGATCCTGCTCAGGGGGCCGATCCTCCACCTCGCGGCGATTCGCGCCCGCCCCGGAATGACAAGAAAGGCAAAAAGAAAGTCACTGGGACCGAGGAGGTATTGACCAGGCCGAGAGTTCCAAGGCAAACCCCTGTCCGAATCGGGGGTCCGGCTACTACTAACAGGGTCTCTGCCCAAAGCAGACAACGAACGCCTAACCCGGCGACAAGGACAGGCGGCGCTCCTAATGATAGCTCGGACGTTCCTCACACTTCGGACGAAGAGCAGCGGATGCTGGAGATGGCTGTCCAGAGGAGTCGTCTCGAGACCAGAAGAATTCCTCCCGGCGAGGCGTCTTCCTCCCGGGCTCTCGAATAGGGTAGTTTTCTATTGTATAAATCTTCTGAGCCTGTTGCGGCCCGGACCTGTAGACAGTTGTAACCCTTCTATTTCCTTTTATTTCGGACATGTATATAAAAATTTTCAGTTTATGACATATCCTTCAATTTTAAAATTCCAATGCGCGCATTCATTCTTTCATTTAAAAACCGGGCACAAGGGGATAAACCCCCCTCTTTCTTTACAAAAATCCCTGCTCCCAGGGTGTCCTCTTTCCTACCCTTCGGTCATCCGACCTCTAGGTTCCTGCCCCGGGCTCCTGCCCCCGGGACTCAATCCTACCTAGGCATCTAGTGCCAGAGGCTATTCTACCTAGGCATCAAGTGCCAGAGGCTATTCTATCTAGGCAACAGGTGCCAGAGACTATCCATAGAACCGCCTGAGGTTTGCTATGTTCCACCTTCGGGGGACTCCCTTCCCCGCTGAATCTTCCAGCACGTAACTCCCGCCCGGGTGGGCTTCTATCACCCGATACGGTCCTTCCCAGTTGGGTGCCAGCTTGCCCTCCGGCTCCCGGTGACTCTTGTCGTTTCTTCTCATAACTCTGTCGTTTCTTTTTTTTTTTTTTTTTTTGTAAAAAACGATTTAACTCTGGTTTCATCATGATTAGGGGCTACCTCTTCAACCTCCTTCCCCGGGTCATACTCGGACTGGCTGTCCGGGGCTAATGGATCTGTTATCCGAGGGTGGGCTCGGGTCTTTGATATCGGAGTTCCCTGATCCCGATTGCTTGCTCACCTGTCTTCTTCAGATCCAGGAGGACTTCGGATCCCTGCCGAAATGCTACCGGATGGCCTTCGAGAATATTGGCCGAGTTCTGGAATTCGACCAAGTTATGACTGAGCAGGAGGCCCAACACCACAATTTCCAGGTCCGGATCCAAAAAGAACTGGACGAGGTGTGGCATGATGTCATCCTGTACTACAATAAGTGCCAGCGAATGCAGAACACGACCGAACTCCGTAGCCAAGTCACCACGCTGGAAACCGAGAACGAGAGACTGGCCACTAGGAATCGGACCCTGCAGCAGGAGCTGGTAATAGTTCATCTTTCTTACCACCTGCTGGGCCTCCGCCAGGGGGAGGTCGACATTCCCGTACTAACTGACGTCCCTCGGGCCGTCGACGATCTCATCGCCTGGATGGAAAGTTCTGATCGGACATCGGGCAGCTGGGCATCTGCCTACCAGGCAGCTAAGGGTTGGAGGAAGAACATAATGAGTCGAAAAATCCTTCCCGAATCCTTATCGCGCATTCCTCCTCCGGACGAAGTCGACCTGGCCTACGAAAAATATGAGCATGCTCCTCAGCTTTTGGACTTGGAAGCTTCAGAGCGGCGCTTGGCGCGGCTCCGGACGGTCGCAGCCCGATTCCGTGCCCAATACCCTGGTCAAGGAAGGGCTTCCGATCCTGCTCAGGGGGCCGATCCTCCACCTCGCGGCGATTCGCGCCCGCCCCGGAATGACAAGAAAGGCAAAAAGAAAGTCACTGGGACCGAGGAGGTATTGACCAGGCCGAGAGTTCCAAGGCAAACCCCTGTCCGAATCGGGGGTCCGGCTACTACTAACAGGGTCTCTGCCCAAAGCAGACAACGAACGCCTAACCCGGCGACAAGGACAGGCGGCGCTCCTAATGATAGCTCGGACGTTCCTCACACTTCGGACGAAGAGCAGCGGATGCTGGAGATGGCTGTCCAGAGGAGTCGTCTCGAGACCAGAAGAATTCCTCCCGGCGAGGCGTCTTCCTCCCGGGCTCTCGAATAGGGTAGTTTTCTATTGTATAAATCTTCTGAGCCTGTTGCGGCCCGGACCTGTAGACAGTTGTAACCCTTCTATTTCCTTTTATTTCGGACATGTATATAAAAATTTTCAGTTTATGACATATCCTTTAATTTTAAAATTCCAATGCGCGCATTCATTCTTTCATTTAAAAACCGGGCACAAGGGGATAAACCCCCCTCTTTCTTTACAAAAATCCCTGCTCCCAGGGTGTCCTCTTTCCTACCCTTCGGTCATCCGACCTCTAGGTTCCTGCCCCGGGCTCCTGCCCCCGGGACTCAATCCTACCTAGGCATCTAGTGCCAGAGGCTATTCTACCTAGGCATCAAGTGCCAGAGGCTATTCTATCTAGGCAACAGGTGCCAGAGACTATCCATAGAACCGCCTGAGGTTTGCTATGTTCCACCTTCGGGGGACTCCCTTCCCCGCTGAATCTTCCAGCACGTAACTCCCGCCCGGGTGGGCTTCTATCACCCGATACGGTCCTTCCCAGTTGGGTGCCAGCTTGCCCTCCGGCTCCCGGTGACTCTTGTCGTTTCTTCTCATAACTCTGTCTCCTACCTTGAACTGCTCCTTCCTTACTCTCCTGTCGTGATACTTCTTAACTTTCTCCTTCACCTTAGCCTCGTGCAAGGCCGCCCTCTCTCTTCTTTCCTCCAACAGGTCCATATTTGTTCTGATTTCTTCTTCGTTCTTTTCTTCAGAGGCCGGCTCGGCTGTCCGAAGACTAGGGATGCCAATCTCAGCCGGGATTACCGCCTCGGATCCATACGTCAGACTGTAGGGGGATTCTCCGGTTGCCGAACTTTCCGTAGTCCGGTGAGCCCACAAAACACTCGGGAGCTCATGCACCCAGTTACCCTTTGCTCCCTGTAGCCGGGCCTTGATCCCATTCACAATTGTCCGGTTCGTCACCTCCACCTGGCCGTTTGCTTGCGGATGATAAACTGACGTCCGCTTCTGGCTTATCCCATATTTCACACACCAGGACTTAAAAGGATCATTCTCAAACTGCGCTCCATTTTCAGTTACTATGGCCCTCGGAACTCCGAACCTGCATACAATGTTCCTCCAACAAAACTTCACGCAGGTAGACCCCCGGATGTTAGTCAGGGGCTCGGCTTCCACCCACTTGGTGAAGTAATCGATAGCCACAATCAGGTACTTCAAGCTCCCGGGAGCGGTAGGGAAAGGTCCGACCAGATCCAGTCCCCATCTGCTGAAAGGCCAGGCACCTGTTATCCCCATCATCTCTTCCCTTGGTATATGCACTAGCGGTGCGAACTTCTGGCACTGAAGGCATGACCGGACCCTATCCTGCGAGTCTTCAAACATGGTAGGCCAGTAGAACCCCAGCCGTAAAATCTTCCGGGCCACAGTTCTGGCCCCTTGATGACTACCATTCGGGCCTTCGTGAACCTCCCGGACCAGGTACTTGCCCTCTTGCTGCTCCACACATTTCAGCAATGGCTGGAGATAGCCTCTTTTGTACAGTACCCCATCCTGTAGTGTATACTTCGGAGCCTTGACCCGGATTTTCCTAGCCATCACTCGGTCGGCCGGGACTGCTCCTGTCAGGAGGTACGCTCGGATCGGGGCCATCCAAGAGTTATCTGGCACTACTTCCACTGCCAGGATCTCATCACCCTGTTCATAACTTCTCCTCTCCAGCGTCTCCCTTCTGAGAGGTGCTTTCTGCCCTGGCTTTAATTTCGAAGATGCCAACTTACTTAACGCGTCGGCCTTTTCATTCTGTTCTCTCGGCACCTGCTCCAGGCTAAAACTATCGAACTGCCGGATCATGGACCGGACCAGCTCCAAGTACTTCTGCAGACTTCTCTCCTTTGCTTCGTATTCCCCATTCACCTGCTGAACTACAATCTGAGAGTCGCTGAAGGCCCGGATCTTTCCTATCTTCAATTCCCGAGCCAGTTTGAGTCCTGCCACTAACGCCTCATATTCTGCCTCGTTATTTGTGGTCTTAAAATCGAAGTGCAGCGCATAGTGGTACTCCTCTTCTCCCGGGGATGTTAACAATACCCCGGCTCCACTTCCTCCCGCATGTGCTGACCCGTCGACATGCAGCGTCCATCCCGGGCCTACCTCAGGCACCTCCTCGGCGCCCGTATCTGACCCGGCCATCTCTGTCAGGAAATCCGCCATTGCCTGGCCCTTGATGGCTTTCCTCGGCTGATATGTTATCTCATGTTCACCCAACTCTATGGCGCACTTCATCAAACGCCCCGACGCCTCTGGCTTAAGCATCACCTGCTTCAGGGGGTGATTGGTCAGAACCACAACCGGATGAGCCTGGAAATACGGGCGCAGTCGCTTCGAGGCGTAAACCAGCGCCAACACCAGCTGTTCCAAACTTGTGTATCGAGTTTCCGGGCCCTGTAATGCCCGACTGACGAAGTATACCGGACACTGCCTCCCGTCTTCTTCCCGGACCAAAACCGCACTGACAGCCGATGCGGACGCGGACAAGTATAAGAGCAAATCCTCCCCCTCCTTTGGCTTCGAGAGGGTCGGGAGCCGACTCAAATGTTCCTTCAGATCCCCGAATGCCTTCTCACACTCCTCCGTCCACTCGAACTTCTTTGCCTTCCTTAATATGTTGAAGAAGGGAAGTTGTCTCTCGGCACCTTTTGACAGGAATCGGCTCAAGGCTGCCAGGGAACCCATCAGTTTCTGCACTTCCTTTACATTCTTTGGCGACTGCATCCGGCTTATCGCCTCCACCTTCTCCGGATTGACATCAATCCCCCGGCTAGACACCATGTATCCAAGGAACTTCCCGGCCGCTACTCCTACAACACTCTTCTCGGGGTTTAACTTCAGGTTGACCTTCCTCAGAATGCCAAACATTTCTTCCAAGTCTTCCAGGAAACTGGGGTAGCTTCGGCTCTTTACCACCATGTCATCAACGTACAGCTCCATGCTTCGGCCCAACTGATTTCGAAATATCGAGTCTGCCATCCGCTGGTACGTCGCCCCTGCGTTCTTCAAGCCGAACGGCATCCGCCGGTAGCAATAGGTTCCGAAATTTGTGATAAAAGCTGTTTTCGGCTTGTCTTCTCCCGCCATTTGAATCTGGTGATAGCCCTGGTATGCATCGAAGAAAGCCAGAGCCTCATATCCGGTGATGGCTTCCACCAGCCGGTCGACCGGGGGCAGAGGGTAACTGTCTTTCGGGCAACACTTGTTAAGATCCGTGAAATCGATACACATTCTCCAGGACCCATTATGCTTCTTTACTAACACCGGGTTAGCCAACCATTCCGGGTATATAATCTCCTCTACTACCCCGGCTTCCAGCAATTTCAACACCTCCTGTTTCACCACCTCGGCCCTATCCCCAGCTAGGGCCCTCTTCTTCTGTCGGATCGGCTTTAATTCGGGGTATACATTCAGCTTGTGGAGAGCTAACTCCGGAGGTACGCCTGTGAAGTCTTTCTCTTCCCATGCAAACACATCTTCATATTTTGAAAGCAAGGATCGTAACTCTTCCTTCACATCGGTCGGCATTTTTCTCCCGACCTTAATCATGCCTCGGCTCCCCACCTGCATATCTTCTACATCCCCCGGACCTACTTCTCCCTGCACTGCTCCAACCGGGGCCTTCCTAGCCTCCTGAAGGGCTGTGAGCATGCAACTCCTGGCCGTGGACTGGCTTCCTCGAACCGTCGCTACCCCCTGACCAGTTGGGAACTTCATGGTCAAATGGTACGTCGAGCAAATGGCCCTGGCCTGAGCCATCCATGGCCGTCCGATGATGATGTTGTATGGAGACTGAGCGTCTATAACCGCGAAATTGCACCGGACCGATGTCCTCTTGCTCCTGTCCGAGTCATCGACCACTGTTACTGTTAAGAACACCACCCCCAAGGGATGCTCTGTGCGACCGGTAAACCCTGACAAGGGAGAAGTGCTCGGGCGAAGGTTATGGCGACCTATTCCCAGCTGGTCGAAGCAAGAGGCGAACATGATTTCTACACTGCTTCCGTCATCAATGAACACTCGCTTGACCGTAAACCCCTCTATCTCCGCTGTGATCACCATCGGATCCGTATGAGGCGTCAGGCTGGGCACCGGATCCTCATCCGAGAAGGTGATGGCCTCGGTAGGGCGCAGTCTCTTCCCCCTGTCCTCGCCAGCCGGCACATACCGGCTCCGGGCCTTAGCCGCTGCGTGAGACTGGGGCCCACCCCCTACTTCGCCATGTATGACGTTTATCATCCGGGGAGGGACCTGGTTGACTGGTTCCGGGGCCATGACCAGAGCCGCTGCACCCGGCTGGGCAGCCGGTGCCGGAGCTCCTCGCTAGTTATCATTCTGCGGCCTGTTCCTCCAATTCCTCTTCCTCCCCGCTCCGGCCTGCTGCCCTGCCGCCGGGCGCTGGTTCTCCTGGCTCACACAGTCTCTTAGCTGCCCTCTCTCGATCAACTTCTCAATCTCCACCCTTAAGCTCCGGCAACCATCTGTTGTGTGTCCGTTAGACTTGTGGAAAGCACAATATTTGGCCGCATTCGCCGGAGTAGGGTTTCCCGGTATGGGAGCCGGGTCTCGAAACAGGTTTCGATGAATTGTCAGGATCTCCGACCGGGTTTTTGTTAGGGGAGTAAACGTTTCAGCCCGAGGGGGGTCTACCCTCGGCCTCACCGGAGCTGGGCCCGCTTCCCTCCTGGCAGGATCAACAACCCGAGCCCTGTCGCCTTTTCCCATCCCCTTGTCCTCGAAGTACCCTTCTTCCTTCCTCTTCTTGCTCCCTTCCAGAAGCGAACAATACATCTCCACCTCAAGATCCAACTGATGAAAAGTGGTCGGGATATTCTCCATCAGTTTTGCCCATAGCACCTCATCTCTCAGCCCTGCGATGAACCCTGCTATCAGGGCCTTCACCTGAGCGTCTCTATCGATCACCTTCATAGAATCATCCATGTACCTCCTGTGAAAACCCCGAACTTCTTCTTTTGCCGACTGCCGACTATAGGCCACCTCGGCCAAAGGGAGGTACTTCTTCCTTTTGGTCTCATATCTGTGCATCAGAGCTCTGGAAAAGTCATAGTAATTTCTAAAACTTTCCGAGGGTTGTGCCTCGAACCATGACAAACAGCTTCCCCTCAAATACGAGCTCACCAGCTTGCACATCAGCTCCTCCCGAATGTCCCGTGTTCCCATGACATTATGATATGTCCTGACAAATTCCTCTGGATCAGTCTCCCCACTGTAGGTCGGCACCCCCTCCGGGACTCTCATTCCCATCGGCCAAGGGAAAGTGCTGATGTAACCTATCCAGGGGGAGGTAGGCCTTCCTCCATTCCTTCCTATCAACCGATCCAATCTCTCCTCTACCGAGTTTAGAGCCGCCGGGGCCCGATCTACCACCACCGGGTATGTGTCATAGGTTCCCGCGACTGGGGCCGGCTGAGCCGTGGCGTATCCGGCCATCGGTGCTTGGCTCTGCATCCACACCGGTCCTTGTATCCCGGGGGCCCAGCCCCCCGAGGCTCCGGGGGGTTGGGCGTAGTACCCTCCTGGTGCCGGGGGGTACCCCTGATATCCGTGTTGAATCATCCCGTGTCCTGGAGCTCCATACCCGGGATAGCCCCCGCCTTGGCCATATCCTGGCACCATTCCGGCCAGTTGCCCTACACTCCCAGCCTGCCTTTCCAAGTCTATCACCACCGGAGGCCGAAGACTCTCCTGCCCGTGAACGGCAGGGGGTCCTCGGCTGACCACCTCCGCAGCCAATGGAGGTAAACCCGCAGGAGGTCCCATCGGGGTCGGGTTGGATCCTGAACCGGGCTGAACCGGGGGTACCCGGACCTCAGACACCGGAGGATTCGACTGTTCTTCAATCGGTTTCGTTCCCGATCCTGATCCTTGCTTCGCCGCCAGCCAACGATGGTACTCCTCCTCCTGGGTGGCAGCAAACTCCCTTCTGTCACGATCATCCTGCGTCATTCCCGGTTCCCTTTCTCCTTCCGGCTCTGACTCTCCTTCAGAGACGTCTGGATCCGAATGCACCGGAGCCTTCCCCTTGCGCGCTCGATCCCTCATTTGTCGCAAAGTAAGGTCCTCCTCTACTGCTTCCGGTCTTCTCCCTCCTCTGCCTCTTCGCGGCGGACGACCTCGAGGCGGCATCTTAATGTTTTTGTGAACACAGAGTCGTATCCCACTGGGCGTGCCAACTTGATGCTGCCTGCCTGGATGGTCCGAGTAGTCCCCTGATCCCCGATCGGACAACCTGGCCCTGCAAGACAGAGCCCCGGGAGGTACCCGAGGGTAGACCCTCCGGTGTGATGATGAAAGATGGATCCGGGAGAGAAAATGGGTAATCACTTGAATAATCAGAGAATACTTACTTGGAATAGTGCTGAGGAGCACTATTTATACAGTGATACCTGCTCCTATCGTGGTCCATGCTTTCTATGTTGTTTAGCGTATCTGTCCTTGTCCGAGTTGAGCTGTCCCGGATACTTCCATATTAGCTTACCTCATCATGGGCCGAGCCCGAACTGCCATGGGGTAGTTGGGCCTGGGCCTGATATCACCAAGACCGAAATATGGAGATTTTAACACATAAGGTCCAAATTATAGTTCCAAACATGAACACGAACGTCTAAACATGCCACCCTAGCCAATTTTCAAACACCAAACCTCACATATGGCCATCCAGGCCTCAAACAGATCAGAACATGGGGTTTTAAGCACATAAGATCTACATTATAGTCCCAAACATGAACACGAACATCTAAACATGTTACTCTAGCCAATTTTCACACACCAAACCTCACATCTGGTCATTCATGCCTCAAACAGACCAGAACATGGGGTTTAAAGTACATAAGGTCCACATTATAGTCCCAAACATGAACACGAACATCTAAACATGCTACCCTATCCAATTTTCACACACCAAACCTTACATCTAGCCGTTCATGCCTCAAACAGACTAGAAAATGGGATTTAAGCACATAAGGTCCACATTATAGGCACAAACATGAACACGAATATCTAAACATCTAAACATGAACATGAACACCATGACGCTCAGATCTACAACACAGAATACTAACAAATCAAAAACAAAAAACAAAATTCGCGAACAAATCGACAAAGAAGACCAAATTAAAGAGATCAGGAACCTTACTTGCTATTCTGCACGCTTGAATTAACATATGAATCGGAAAATAGCCATAGATGGAAGAGATTAGATTTTGGATTTGGGGGAGAGGAATGGGGAGCTGCGGTTCTGGAGAAATCAAAAAGTGGGGAGAGAAAATGAAAATTTCTTATTTATATCAATCATATTTCACAAAATTGCAAAAATACCCCCGCGTATTAAGTTTCTTTTCAACCAAGCCCTCGCACATTTTTTTCCTTTTTCTTCAGTCCCGTCTATAATGTGGACGGTCTCTTTTGAAAATTTCTATTAAAATTAAATATTTCTATATATCTATTAGTTTTTTTAATGAATAAACTCAAGAGTCAAGACATGTTCTTACCAACTTATTTGAACTAATCCGAATTGATATGTAATTAATTGGTATAAAGTAAAATGTATGAATTGAAATTAGTAACAACATGACTAATTTAAACTAAACTGGAATGATTATTTGATCTGAATTGAAATGAATTGATATTGAACAAAATTTATATGAGTAAAAATGAATGAATCGAAAATCTTAAGAGTGCAACTACATTAAGTTATATATCATCAAAAGTGTCATCAAGTCTAATTTGAACTGAACTAATATGATATGAACTAAACTATATAGCTTATTTCCTAGCACAGTTAGCTGGAAATTAAATAGCTTATGTATTGATATGAAAATATTAGGCATATATCAGTGTATCAATCATATTTATAGAGAAGGAAATAACGATACTGATTATTTGGCAAAGTATTGTGCAAAATCTCATGTCTCTGGAAATATGCTAGTCAATCGTGCACCTCGGATTCGTAAGGGTATTAATGCACTTGATAAACTCAGTTTAACTACTGTCAAAATTATATAGAATGGTACTGCTGCTCTCCTTTCGTTAATGACAGGGTAGAAGGCCCGAGGACAACAGTTTTTGGTAGGGGTGTTCATAACCGGGTACCCGCACTTCCGGGTACCCGCACATTCGGGTAGTAAGAAATGTGACCCGTATCCTGACCCGGAAATGCGGGTACCCGCACTTTCGGGTACCCAAAAAGTTCGGGCCGGGTACCGGGTACCCTATAACCCTTTTTACTAAATTATTATGTTTATATTTTGCACATATGTAAGTATAAAAAAAATCTAAAAATTCAACCACTACATTAAATTAAATCATAATTTGTTTATAACTACAAGAAATTGTGTTTTATCGTTAAAAATGCTTAAATGATTCAAATATAAGCCAAAAATTATTCATTACATCTCTTTTCTATGTAATATGTACATGAAAAAAATGTGTTATCGAAAATATGTAAATTGCTAAATAAGAGAATACACATTAACATTTTGTTATGAGTACTCAACATAACAAACATATTTGTTATCATCTTATTATTAGTAATAATAATATTTAATCGGGTATTTCGGGTACCCGAAAACTCAATTTTAGTGACCCGTACCCGAACCCTATTATAAACATAATTATCGGGTCAGGTATCCGACCCGCTTAAACTTATAATTACCAGGACATTAGCATTCGGGTATTTCGGGTTTCGGACCGGGTAGCTCGGGTCGGGTAATTTTGAAACACCCCTAATTTTTGGGTAGGATCTGCAGGGACAACAATTGAAGAAATAAAAGGCACCCACAAACACTGGCCATTCTCAACGGAAGCAGTGGATTTTTTCCAGCCTCAAAATCTGAAGACTAGAATCAGATAACATTACCGTGCTCTGAAAATTGTTGGGATTGATTTGTGGCTTGCTGTGGCTATACATGTGCTTGAATGGCTAAGTTGTGTTTCATATATACGATTTCTAAGTTGCTCGCCGAGTTTAAACTTGTTTAGCCATAGCTACTAGCCACAAATCTCCCTTTATTCTTTTGTGAATGAATATATTAGATCTAGTTCTATTCTTCTTATTCTTTTGGAAGCAAATGCTTCAAATTGCCTCATGGAGGCCATTTTTGTACAAACTGATCTACTCAAAAGTTATCATAGGATTGGGGACCTAATAATTAAACCCCCCCCCCCCCCCCCCCCCCCCTAATTTTTTTTTCTTTTTAAATGACACGAACTAAACTAGAGTGAATTGATCTAAACTAATGTTAACTGATTTAAACTGAACTGATATGTTATAAATGAGTTGATATGAAGTTAAAATTAATATATTGGGATTAGAAGTTGAACTACTGAATTATTCCAAATAACATCAAATCATATTTAATCAAATTAAAATGAATGTACAACTGATCTGATATGAGCTGGATTAAACTAAAAATGAAACAAATTGATATGAACTGAACAAAATTGAACTTAAATGAATTTGACCTGAATGGATTTAAACTTTACATATATAAAATAGTTAAATCGAATGGACCTGATATGCGGCGATATTGATGTATTGAATTAACTTGTAATAATACGACTAAATTAATCTAAATATCATAAAATAATTTCATCAATTTTGACTTGAACTAAGCAAATATAACTATATTTGTCTTAACTAAACTAAACTGACAATAACAAATAATATATTTATTAAAATTGAACTGAGATGAAAACATTTCAATATACAAAAACTGAACAAAAAAGTAAATTTCTATTTAACAAAACTGAGCTGAATATTTTTAAAGAAAAGCTCCACAAAACAGGTCCAAAATCTTTATTTTCAACTAGAAGAGCAAAATTTAGACCTGATTGTTTTTTATTCCGCATTTTAAATTATACAAAGTGTTGGGTGAGATTGTCCTACCATAAGTTTATGGTAGGAAAATGAATTCTAATACGGTTATTAGGATAATTTGCATGTTAGTAACCTATATTTGTCATTCTAACACAATAAATTCATTTACGATGTTTAAATAAATTTTAAATTGAGCAAACAGAGAACACTATAATAAAATATACCTAATGACATACCGAGGATGGGACGACAAGGCACTTGTTCTTTGAATGCGAATACGCAAAAGGAGCATGGCGAGCTCTAGGTCTACAGTATAAAATACTGGGGAGTGAAAGAGCAAGAGGTGATGGATGGTTTAGACAATTGCTGATCGACAACGATGATAAGACGAGAGAGTTAATGGCAATGGTCTGCGATGGGGTGTGGTTCCAGAGAAATACGAAGTTGTTTCAAGACAAGAGCATCGACTCTAGTTTACTGGCTGCATCAATCCGTTCAACCTTGATATCCTTTGCTGATGCAAATGCTTGGCCTGAGAGAGTTTCAGAAGTCCTTTCTACAGGTAACTTATTAAGACCGCCAGATGTTGGAAGAAGGATTCTGTTTGATGCTGGTATTGCAAGGGACTGCGCAGGATTGGGAGTAGTGGCAGTGGCTGCGGATGGGTCTTTTGTACGGGCTGTAAGTAGAAAGATAATGGATGTAAGAGACCCCATGTTCGCGGAAGCAGAAGCATTGAGAGAAGCACTGAGAATGGCGGCATATCTCCAATGGACCGATGTAGCTATTATGGGAGACTCGTTGAGCCTAGTGCAGATCATACATGGAGACCTGGATGCCCCAGAATTATGCCACTCAATCACCGAGGAGATTCGAGCAGAATTTGTGCAACAAGGCCTTAATTTGCCATGATGGATACCAAGAAACGAAAATACGGATGCCCATTTGGTAGCTAGCATAGGGAAAAATAATAGCTCGGATTATGTAGAGTGGAGTTATACTCCACAGTTCCTCTTGTCAAACATTGCTGGACGTTTTCCAGCACCCTGAGTATGATATACAATTTTCTTTTCAAAAAAGAAATCTATATATATATATATATATATATATATATTTATATATATATATATATATATATATATAAATTAACTATATAGACATATTTATTCTTTCAAAAATAAAAGACATATATAAACATTTTTATGAATTTTATGTTTAAATAAATAAGTAAAAGTATCATTTTAAGAGTTTCAAATCTGACTTAACCATAAACAGCTAAAATGCCTTGCAGTCAAAAGCAAAAGCAAAAGCAAAACAATATCTACCCCAAAAACTAAAATATAGGTTGGTAAGGGAATCACAGGTTTGGAGTTTCCAAATGCTACTTTGTACAGCATGCCAGTAGCGAAACAGATGGACGTCAATGTCGATCTCTGAGTGACCCTGCAAATAGATAATACATCATTGATTGTTACTAAGGCAGGTAATGGATGATTTTTGGTAAGGAAAAGATAACGCAGGGGATCATAACTAGTTTCACTTACTGAACATTTTCAACCATTCAGGTGTATACTGATCATCAATGTCAGATTCATCCGAAGAATCAAAGTCACCTGGGCCATAAGGGCCGTTGGCATAGTCATTGCGATAATCTTCCTCAAAATCGTAGTTTTCATCAGGTGCAGCGCCATCATCACTATCACTGTCACTTTGAGGAAAGTCTTGCAATTCTGCAGTGTAGTCACTGGATTTCTTCAGAGATTTAACTCGTCGAGAACATCTCTCGCCCAAATCACCAGTAAGATCAAGATTAGAACACAGTCTGAGATCGACTGATTCCAGGTTGGCACAGGCATCAAGAATGGCTGCAAGGCCTTGGTTGGACATCCGATTTCCAAAGAGACAAAGATGGCGCAGTCCAGGCATGGATTTCGCGATGGCTAGTGACTCGGAATCGCGTGCTCTTTTCCGCCGTGTGCTCCATCCTTGCTTGTGTAAGGTAAGAGACGTCAACAGAGGGCAAGAACGGCCAATTTGTTCTATTAATTCGCTGGAAATTTTGATATGAAACATGTGCAACTCTTCTAGCAGAGGAAAACTTTTAGTAGCTTTAACCACATCTTCTCCACTTACACATCCTCCAAGTGTAAGGAACTTAAGCTGTGGTGATCTGTAGTGACAGAAAAGATCACATTATGTAAGTTAATTTATTAAACAAAACAACTTTTACCAATTTACATGTAATCTATAAGATTGAAGAATGTCAGGAAACCAAATTAGGATACCTTTGAGCAACGTAGTCCAGAAGCGAAGCATTGCCAATATGAATGTCGAGCAATTGGCCCTGGCTCATATCAATGGCGTGACGGCAGAGGATTTCACGATCGCGGTGGCGATACCAACACCGACTAGACAGGTGAATCTTCCGAAACATGGAAGGATCCTTGCACACACTGCGCCAAGTCGTGCACACTTTCTGTGCTCTATCAAGTATATCATCCACGCTCAGCCTCTGCAATATGTTCGCCGTCACATCACCGGGCAGCTCTATCCACGGCGGCGGCGGCGCTGACGTTGAGGCCTCGGATTTAGGTTTCTTTCGTCTCCCCGCCGTTTTGATTGGTTTGGCTCTCTTTCCTCTCCCCGCCATTTTGGTTTCACAGGCTAGGGGTTCCAGCAGCTTCTTCAAAACACACAAACCTCTTTGTTAGAAACCCTGACGGGGATAACATACCCGTCACATATAAACCAGAAACAAGGCACAAGGCCCAGATAGTTTCACCCAGTGAGATTCCAGTATAAAATCAATTGGCAATATGTGGATTGGCCCGTCAACCTTATATACTGAACTTTCAGCCACTCCGTTTCCGATGTGGGTTTAATCTCAACTTGCACTTGAAACAAAGAGAGGTCCAGGCTGAAATCAGGCTCCGATACCATGTTAGAAACCTTGACGGCGTTTCCGATGTGGGTTTAATCTCAACTTGCACTTGAAACAAAGAGAGGTCCAGGCTGAAATCAGGCTCCGATACCATGTTAGAAACCTTGACGGGGATAACAGCCCGTCACATATAAACCACCGATACCATGTTATAAACTCTGGCGGGGATAACAGCCCGTCACATATAAACCAGAAACAAGGCACAAGGCCCAAATAGTTTCAGTACATATAAGCCCAGTGAGATTCCAGCATAAAACCAATTGGCAATATGTGGATTGGCCCGTCAACCTTATATACTGAATTTTCAGCCACTCCGTTTCCGATGTGGGTTTAATCTCAACACTCTTTCAACAATTCTAGAAGAACGTTTAAGATTGACTTGAAGATATCTTATCCCATCAGAATTCTGTTTCAAAAATTTGGAAATAACCTTTACTAATAACAAATTGTTTTTGCATACTTAGAGCATCATTTATGCTAAAATCTCACTTTCAATATTTTCCCAAAAATCTCTTAAGAATTCATCAAAAAAATCATTCCCCACTATCATAAAAACCCTCACTTGATTTCCACATCATCTCATCCATGTCCCACCTCAATTTCTATCTCATCCAACTCATCATTCTTTTTCTTTTACATTTTCATTTTCATTATATCCATATATAATTAACACAATACTAAAATAAGATTGTATAGTGATAATTACATAACATTTAAAATTATTTATAATAATATGAATTTAGATAATGCAAATATACTTTAAAGTACATTGTATAAAAAATGAGAATTGAAATTACTATAAAAAAAGATCCATGTAACAATATTAACGAACGTTTACAAAAATTATTTTTGTAACAATATTAACGAACGTTTAAAAAAAAATATTGATGTAACAATATTAACGAACATTAACAAAATTAAACGTATGTCTTATGAACACAAACAAAGAAAATAAATGAATTAATCAAGGTAAGAAGTATATAAAGTAAATATTAATTAATAATCAGATTTTTTATCAAACAAATCAGGCACACCATTTATAAAAGGAAGCATACGTGAAGTTTTTTTAAAAAAAAGCATACGTGATTAATTAAATAATACGTGAAATTTTAATTAATAGGGAAAAGGAAGCATACGTGATTAATTTTAAAAAAGAAAAGAAACAGAAAGCACACGTCAAATAAATAAGGCACAAGTTGATTCATGTGGACCCAGAACACGCAGAGGTTGACAGATTTCTTTCGGTTACGGAGAAGTAATCTTGGGCCAAATTTCTTCACGCGTTTTACGGAAAAAATAATTAGAATCCCTTGATAGTGGAGGAGAATCCTTCTTTTACTCAGTTTCTTTCCTTCAAAACCTCATTCAGAATCCCACATAACTGATGCTCTTACATACCTGCAGAAGGGGATCTTCGGGCGAAGCAGAGAGGTTGCAGAGATGGAGGGCTGGGCCGAACCAAAACAGGGACGATGTTGCGTTAAGAGATGGAGAAGGCCGCACCCGCCCAATCGCACAGAGCTCCGACGGATTTCGATCGATCGAGAGACACGCCCAAGTTTGGTGTTATCGCACAGAAGGGGACTGGCTGGGTATATACATTTGGGACTTTTCTAATTTTTAAGGTTTTTTTTTTGAAAATTAATTTATAAGGTTAATGAAAATTAATAGAAACTTTATGTGCACTATAACAAATTTCTGAGTAGTACTGGGTCAATATTTTTATTTTTCAAAATTTAATCCTATAAACTAATTTTTTCCTAGAAAAAATGAATAAAAGCAAGTCTTCTAGGAAAGAAAACATGCCACTTTTGGGAGATCATTTTTGAAGTTGTATAATAATAAACATGCCCACCAACTTTTGTTAAAAGAAGAGCCTAGTTTTGGGATGAGAACGGTCAGGTGTGTTAGGTTCGCAAACTTTTTTAAAGTCTGGATTTTATTTTGAAATTTTGAAAGTTTGGATTTTTGTTTGGGATTTTGAGAGGCTGGTTTCGCAAAATCCTTGTTTGGTTGGGTTGGATTTTGTGAGTATGAAACAAAATTTTTGATTGGTTTTAGGATTTGCAAGTCTGGATTTAGGGAAACTTGGTGAAGCGAACAAGATTTTACAAAACTAGATTTGGATAGTCCAAGTTTTGCAAAAACTTGCCCAACCAAACACACCCTTAATTTCTACAATAACAACTGGTTTGCCACTCCTAGTTTTGATTCAGATTTGCTCAAGGACATCCAAACAGAGGAACATTACAGCATACTACTACATAATATCCGTAGCATCACAAAGTCTGATGCACTAAGCTACCATCAAGACAAAAGAACCTTAAGTAGATAATCTATTAGGATATTCTCTTATGATTTGATTGTATGTAAATTAGGAAGTTACAAATGTGTGTCTAGCAGGCATATGACTGTGTATTAGTATGTATAGATATACTTACTTAGTTTATCTTTGTATCATACCTATAAAAGGTTGAACACTCATGTCAATACACATCTCATTCTACTCTATTCATTCTTTACATGGTATCAGTTATTTACGATCCATACACCTGTTCAATTTCCAGAAAACCTATAACCCTTTCATTCATTATTCCTATCGATCAACTTATCTTCGATTGCTTTACTCTTTAATTTACATCGGCCACCGACATATTATATTTTACCTATATTAAAGACCCGATTATTTGATTGATGCCGTTATATACAAACAAAAGCCGCAAGTCACCGTTCTGTTACACCAGTTCTGTCCGTCATACCTTATCTGAAGTGGCGAACCAGAATCTCTAGCGCGTGCAACACACGTGCGCCCAATCCTTCATAGCGCGTGCAATACACGCGCGCTTATTCCTTCCAGCGCGTGCAACACACGCGCGACAGCTTTCCAGCTCCGTGTCCATATGCGCATTTGATTTTTCCTCAACGCGTTGGTTCCCCGCGCCTGTACCTGCGCAGCACTCTTCTCCTCGCGTGCCAACCCTCGTTCTCTTTTCAGAATTGTGGTTGGCCGTGCTTTAACACAAAAAAAAAGGAAAGATGATTGTGAACGCTATGCTGCATGGTTCTCGACAAGCCCAACTTCCATCCGCTGTGCTTCGCCGACTGCCTCCAGGGACTCCATTTGCTGCTTCAGCCACTGCTCCATCAATTGTTCCGCCACCACCAGGATTCGCATCATCCGCCATTCCATCTGGTTTTGATCGATCATCCATTGGTGGTTGTTTAACTGATGATCAATGGAGTATGGTCTTGACTCTTTTTACTACACTGAATAATTCTTCTGCCAGTATGTCTGGTAAGATTGTTTTACCTTGGATACTTGATTCGGGAGCTTCCTATCACATGACTGGTGTTAAGGGTGCTCTATCTGATATAGTTACTGCTGATAGTACTGTTGATGTTGCCTTACCTGATGGAACGATTTCTTCTTCTATCGAATATGGAACTCTTACTTTTGGTGGAATTCAGCTTCCCCGTGTACTTTATATACCTGAATTATGTTGTAATTTATTATCTTGTTCTACTTGGTTCATTAAAATGTCTTGCTTTGCTCACGGAAAATTTTTGCATAATACAGAAAATCAGTTCGAGGACAGTGATTGGTGTGGGTGAGCAGTATTGTGGGGTTTATTGGCTTCACACATTGGATGGTGGAGATCAGCCATCCATGACCAATAGTATATGTGCATCGCCGTTGGAGTCGAATCGCGCTGCTGCTGTGTCTGCTACTTCAGATCTTTGGCATCAATGTTTTGGACATCGATCCTCCACGGTTTTGTCTTCTCTCTTTCCTTCTGCTAATAATAAAGTGACTGCTCCCTGTACCGTTTGTCATAGAGCAAAGCAGACCAGACATAGTTTTCCTGTGAGTTCTTCAAGAGCTCGTGAATGTTTTGACTTGATACACTGTGATGTTTGGGGGCCTTATAGCTCTCCTTCTACTAGTGGTGCTTATTATTTTTTAACCATAGCTGATGATTATTCTAGAGCTGTATGGGTTCACTTGCTTGTTGCGAAATCCGAAGTGGCTGTTAGGTTTAAACATTTTTGTGCTCTAGTAAGTACCCAATTTGGTCGCCATGTTCGCCGTGTTTGATCTGATAATGGAACTGAGTATTTACCTTTGAGGTCCTACTTTGCTGAATCTGGTATAGTGTTTGAGACTTCTTGTGTTGATACACCCCAACAAAATGGGCGAGTAGAGCGCAAGCATAGACACCTGTTGGATGTTGCAAGAGCTCTTTTGTTTCAAGCTGATCTACCGATCAAGTTTTGGGGTGAAAGTGTTATTACAGCTGCTTACTTAATCAACCGGACACCGACACCCCTTCTTGATGGTCGTACGCCCTTTGAGCTACTTATAGTAGTGTTCCTGATTTCAAATCTCTCCGTGTGTTTGGATGTCTCTGCTTTGTCTCTCAAGTCCCGCGAATTCGAGATAACTTTGCACCAAGAAGTCGTTGATGTGTCTTCCTAGGATATGCTTCTGGGAAGAAATGATATCACTTGTATGACTTGGAAACAGATACATTCTTTGATAGTAGAGATGTTGTGTTCTACGAAGACCAATTTCCGTTTGCTGAGCCAACTCCTTCATCTTTGACTGATGAATTGGTGAAAGACACCTATTGAATGTTCCAAGAGCTCTTTTGTTTCAAACTGATCTACCGATCAAGTTTTGGGGTGAAAGTGTTATTACAGCTGCTTACTTAATCAACCGGACACCGACACCCCTTCTTGATGGTCGTACGCCCTTTGAGCTACTTATGGTAGTGTTCCTGATTTCAAATCTCTCTGTGTGTTTGGATGTCTCTGCTTTGCCTCTCAAGTCCCGCGAATTCGAGATAACTTTGCACCAAGAAGTCGTTGATGTGTCTTCCTAGGATACGCTTCTGGGAAGAAAGGATATCACTTGTATGACTTGGAAACAGATACATTCGTTGATAGTAGAGATGTTGTGTTCTACGAAGACCAATTTCCGTTTGCTGAGCCAACTCCTTCATCTTTGACTGATGAATTGGTGATCATCGTTTACCACCAAAATATTCCTGCAATGCTTAGAATATAGATTAGTATAGAAAGTAAGCAGGGTCGAATCCCACAAGGAGCAGATTATTAACTTAACTTCCCTAAAGATCAGATTTGGTTTATAGTTACCAACTTTTCACTTGAGAGTGATTATATTAACTACAAAAAATGAAACTATTAACTATGAAAAGAAAACACAGAATGATTAACTAAACTAAATGCAAGTGTATCAATTAATTATGCAAATCGGCTCAAATAAATCCACACTAGTCATATATTCGATCATCGATGCAAAAATATAATTAACAACCATGAACCAACCAGTTATAAGATACCGTGAATGCAGCGGACATATTCCAATTCCTACTTACTTTATCGATAGCTACATGAGACGCTTAAACTAACTATTTCTCTTATCAAATCAAATCTAGTTGGTAACGCTAGTTCTAAATTGTTTGATAGCATTAAGCTATTAAGGAACCCAGTTTAGACACATTAACCAAGAACGCAAGTATTAACCTGTCTACCAGTTTATTCTCACTATCTAAACGATAGCTTTACCACTAATTAGCCCTTTCCAACAATTACGGATTGGTGGTACTAATTGACAGATACAACAATATGCACAGAGAACAAACCAAAATTCACAGCAATCAATTTAAGCACAATTAGATCTCACGGAATTCTCATGACTAGAGCTTCATTATTCTCGCCGAAAATCAAACTAGCCACTAAACATAAAAACAAATAAACAACTAAATATAATAATAACTAAGCATAAACTAACATGCAAACTAAATCATGCAATAAAATAACCAAACGTGAATGTCAAATCCCATGAAAACAAAGTTAATTAGGCTGCTAGGCCAAAAACCTAAACCCTACGGCCGGCCACACCACCCTAATTAGGGTTTATTGGTATTTATATACCTTATTATAAAATAAAATCTAATCTAAATAAGATAAGGAAATTATTTATTGGGCTAAATAATTAATATAATAATAATTAGATTGGGCTTTTAATATAATTCTTCTTCTTCACGTAGCCCAATTAAACCCAATTTCCTCATAATATTCTTCCGAGCTTATTGTTTTCAATTAATCCAAGTAATATATGTAATATTTTAAGTCTAATACTGAATTCCTTCAAAACGTATAGCTGATTAGTGATCGACCCGCGAAGCACAATTTAGCCGCCCGTAGAAAAAAAACAGTATTAGAAATTGCATATTACTTTAGCTCGTCTCTTCCTTGAGCTTCTTCTCTTCAGTGCCGGTATAATGAATATTGACGATTCATTATCCGTTGGAGCACACTACCTCATTAAAAAATCCATTGGGAAAAAGAGTGTAGTGTATAGCTCCTCTCCATCAGCTCCAAAAGTCCTCTATTTCGTCTCTTTTAGCATAAATTCCAGCAATCCTCCATTTGATTGTATTAAACCATTTTTCTTATAAAACCTGCACAAAAACACTCCTCCGTGCACATCAAATGGTAAAAGAGACTTATAAAATCACATATTCAGATGTATAAAATACGTCTCATCATGAATCCCCTGCAACTCCACCCACTGCCATTTATGATGATCCACCAGTTATGTTACCTGCAGTTCCAGTTGTGACGCTTCCTCCCGAACCTCCTACTGTGGATGTTTCATCACTGCAACCTACTCATCAGCCTACTAGCACGTCGCCCCTACAGGCACCTACCGATTCATCATCTCCAGACCCCACTACCATCCCTACTGGTCCTGTTCGGTTCAGCACACGAGAAAGGAAACGACCGGGATACCTGAATGACTTTGTTTGTTCTGTCACTGCTGCTAATAAACCCCCACTACTGCTTCTTCCGCTTCGCCGTCATCACTGTCTTCAGGTATTCCATACCCTATTACTGACTATGTTAATTGCAATAAATTTTCTGATTTGCATACTAGACTTTTGTGTGCCATAACATCTAGTACAGATCCTACAACGTATTCAGAAGCATCTAAGCATGTTCATTGGCGGACTGCTATGGGTGAGGAACTTGGGGCTCTTGCACGTAATCGCACTTGGACTCTCTCGCCCATTCCTCCAGGCAAGAAGGCTATTGGTTCGAAATGGGTTTATAGAACCAAGTATAAATCTGATGGCTCCATTGAATGATACAAAGCTAGGCTGGTTGCGCTTGGTAATCGTCAGATTGAGGGTGAGGACTTCACCGAGACATTTGCAACGGTTGCCAAAATGGCTTCTGTTCGATTGTTTCTCTCTGTTGCTGTTATTCAGGGTTAGAAAGTTCATCAGATGGACGTCCATAACGCTTTTCTCCACGGTGATCTTGAGGAGGAGGTTTATATGCGTCCACCCTAGGGATATCTTGTTCCCTATGGTATTGTTTGTAAGCTCCAGAAGTCATTATACGGTTTGAGGCAAGCTTCTCGGAATTGGTTTGCTAAGTTGGCTTCGGCTTTGCGAGTTTTTGGGTTTGTTCAGAGTAAAGCTGATTACTCTCTTTTTACGTATGTCCGTGGGGCTCTTACATTACATGTTCTTGTTTATGTGGATGATCTGATCATTGCTGGAAGCTCGAAGACCTTGTAGACCGAGTTCAAGACTTATTTGAGCTCTTGTTTTCATATGAAAGATCTTGGTCCTTTGAAGTATTTTCTTGGGATTGAGATTGCTAGGAGCGCTGAAGGTATGTTCTTATCCCAGCGGAAATATGTGCTCGATATTCTTTCCGACACGGGATTATTAGCTTCTAAACCTACTAATTTTCCGATGGAGCAACATCATGACTTGGCACGTGTTGAAGGTCCGTTGTATGAAAATCCTGAGCAGTATCGACGTCTTGTTGGTCGTTTGATTTACCTGACCATAACTCGTCCTGAGATTAGTTATGATGTTCATACCCTGGCTCAGTTTATGAAGGCGCCGTGTGTTCCTCACTGGCAGGCTGCTATTCGTGTTCTGCATTACCTGAAGAGTCATCCTGGGCAGGGTTTGTTTTTATCTACTCGTAGTTCTCTACAATTGACAGCTTATTGTGATTCGGATTGGGCAGCTTGTCCGCTTACTCGTCGTTCATAGTCTGGATATTTTGTTATGATTGGTGATTCACCAGTTTCTTGGAAAACGAAGAAACAACCGACTGTTTCTCGTTCATCTGCTAAAGCGGAGTATAGGACAATGACTGCTGTTTGTTGTGAACTTATATGGCTCAAGTCTTTTATGTCATCTTTAGGAGTTATACATTCTGCTCCTATGCGACTTTTCTGTGATAGTCAAGCTACCATTCACATTGCAGCGAATCCGGTGTTTCATGAGAGGACAAAACATATAGAAGTGGATTATCACTTTGTTCGAGACCTTGTTCAGTCAGGCGCTGTTGCTATGTATCATATTCATACTTTGGACCAGCCTGCAGACATTTTCACAAAAACTCTTGGCAAACATCAGTTTCAACAATTACTTGACAAGTTGGGCGTTCTGGATCTTCACGCTCCAACTTGAGGAGGAGTATTAGGATATTTTGTTATGATTTGATTGTATGTAAATTAGGAAGTTACAATTGTGTGTCTAGCAGGCATATGACTATGTATTAGTGTGTATAGATATACTTAATTAGTTTATCTTTGTATCATACCTATAAAATGTTGAACCCTCATGTCAATACACATCTCATTCTACTCTATTCATTCTTTAAATAATCACATACAGAAGAACTGCGATGGAGTCACAGTCTAAAGCAAGCCACCATCTCTAGATTAGAAGGGAAACACGAGTTAGACAAAAGTTCCCTTGCGGTGCTTAGTACAGCAGGTCAGCAGCAAAATCGGGTTCACTTGGCATGCAATGCTCCATCAGGCCATCTACATTATTCGAACTGCAAGGGCAAACAAGTTGAAAAACACATTAAGTTCTAAAAGAAACCAGTAAAATTTACCAGTACGCAAAAATGACAACTCTTACTTGTAAAGAACCCTTCATACTCTTCATCATCATCTCCATCAGCATCTCCGTCATCATATTCATAAGCATCTCCATCGTCATATTCATAAGCATCTCCATAATCATATCCATCATCATCTTCATAAACGCCAACAACACGTTCAAGCCTGACAACATGACGACCAACATTCCCACTGTTTCGACGAAGTTCTGAACCAACTTCATTTTTGAACTCATAATCTGCAGTGGAGTCATTGGGCTTCTTGATAGATTGAATTTGTCTAGAACATCTCTCACCCAAATCACCCACAAGGTCAACTTTAGTACGCAGACGGAGATCTAGTGATTCCAAGCGGGTACAGCCATCAAGAATGGCTACCAGGCCTTGATTGGACATCTGATTTCCAAGAAGACAGAGATTGTGCAGTTGAGGCATTTTTCTTGCAATAGCTAGAGCCAGACCATCATAATCTTGATCTAGATGATACAGTCGCGGCTTGCTTATAGTAAAAGACTTCAACAAAGGGCAAGAGCGTCCACTACTAGATGACACCCCCATAGGCACCGGTATTTTCGTACCGGTAAATAGAAACCGGTGCTGCTTAAATATTCGCACCGGTAAAAATGGTTATGGAACCAGTTTGTAAAGTTACCGGTGCTAATCAATAATTGTGGCACCGCAATGATTGGCATACCGGTGCTGTCCATTTTTACCGGTGCGATGATAATTTATGGCACCGGTTTAATAGCACCGTAAAACATGTACCGGTGCTAATCAATAATTGTGGCACTGCAATCATTGGCATACTGGTGCTGTCCATTTTTACCGGTGCGATGATAATTTATGGTACCGGTTTAATAGCACCGTAAGACATGTACCGGTGCTAATCAATAATTGTGGCACCGCAATCATTGGCATACCGGTGCTGTCCATTTTTACCGGTGCGATGATAATTTATAGCACCGGTTTAATAGCACCGTAAGACATGTACCGGTGATAATCAATAATTGTGGCATCGCAATCATTGGCATACCGGTGCTGTCCATTTTTACCGATGCGATGATAATTTATGGCACCGTTTTAATAGCACCGTAAGACATGTACCGGTGCTAATCAATATTTGCGGCACCTCAATCATTGGCATACCGGTGCCGTCCATTTTTACCGGTGCGATGATAATTTATGGCACCGATATAATAGCACGGTAAGACATGTACCGGTGCTAATCAATAATTGTGGCACCGTAATCATTGGCATACCGGTGCCGTCTAGTTTTACCGGTGCCATGATAATATATGGCACCGATATGATAGCACCGTAGACATGTACCGGTACTAAACGTTAAACATTAGAACCGGAATTGAGCACCGGTTTCAAATACCGGTTCTGCAAAGAATACGGCACCAGTGCTGAGATACTATACTGGTGCTAAGTGTGGCGGGAAAAAAAATTGATTTTAGGGGGGAATATTAAAAGGGCATGAATATATCACTCTCGTTAATAATTTTTTGGCACATCTTCAGCTTGTGGATGGTTCTTGGAGCATCGAAGACTACTAATGGAGACACTACAAGGTAAGGGTTTCCTCCACATACAAGTAGTATTTTTTTATAAGAATGGTTTGTGTTATTCATAAGAGTGGTTTGTAATGATTCAATGAACTATTTTTCCTTTACAGAATTCAATCGCGAAATGAAAGACGTGGAATTCTTTACAATGATGATAGGTTTAGTGATGAGTATGTTCAGTTTGTGGATAATTTCTTGGAGTTACAATGGTGATAGATTTAGTGATGAGTATGTTCAGTTTGATTCAGTCTATACTATGGAGTCTCAGAATTTGTTGGATAAGAAAAATGTTCATCCTCTTTTCTGCTGTAATGTTTCATGCTCATTGCCATTGTAAAATGCAGGTTGATAATTAATATCGCCGCCTTTTAGGCCATGGTTTTCGACTTTTCTGTTTTAAAAATAAGTGCTTTAAAGATGAAATCTTTGATGATAACTATTGTTTACAGATGCGAGAACTTGTTAATTTATGGCTTGCAGAGGGGTGTTTTACTGTGGTGGCTGTTTTATCTGTTACTTCTGGTTTCGTTGTCTCCAGTGCGCTGCTCTTTTTGCATCAGAACTTAGGGGACCTTATGATGCTGCAAATTCGCTCTTTTTGCGCTACTCTTCTGTTTTTTTGCTTGGTCTCAACCAAAGCTGCTATGTCTAAGAACTGTAGGTACGCTTGATTGTTGAAATCTGCATGTTCAGCATTTTCCCCCCTTTTTTTATTGCCTCTCCCCACTCTGTTGGAAAAGCTATTGTCCGCAACAGGTTAGCATTTCCATTTGTGTGAAAATTGTTGGTCTGTCACTGAAAAGCACTATATTAAGGAGGCAAAATAGGTTGTAGGGGTGCCTTCAAGTTTTGTGCAATCTGCTCTTGAAGATGCCATTCGAAATTATCTGCACAAGCAAAAGAAATCTATAAAATCCCAACACAGATTTGAACCGAGTTAAACTAAACGAAACTGAAATAAATTGGAAACGGTTAGCCAAACTTCATGAGATCGTTACTAGTTTAACTAGAGAGCAATAGACTTGAATCAATGAGCTCAGCTTGCTCGCTGACAATGATGTAGTATTCTGTCACAAGCTTGATAAATGTAACATTGGCAAAGACGAGGAAATTGTAAATCTGTAGTTACCTGCATACCTTGATAATAGAAATTTGACAGCTTGACAATATCCTTCTTCAAGTGTAACCAAAATAAAGGAATTAGCTCATATAGTCCAGTCATCATATACCACGTACAAAATCAACAGCAAATTTATATAAAATTTAACCATACAAGAAGCTGCGGCCTCTAGACCTCATAACACCACAATACAATACATCTAAATGCTAGATACTACCTATCTACAACATGGCCCGGGATAAATAAGTTCATGTATATGTATCTCAAGTACAATATAACCTATGAGGGATTCGAACCCCCACATATGTGTATTTACACAACGCTCTTCCATTTGAGCTAATAGGTTTCACAATATCAAAATACAAAAACATCGAAAGTAATATGAATCAATGAGAATCACATAATAATAATAATAATAATAATAATAATAATAAAGCTTACTATGAAGTTCTAAGATTACTAAAGTTCTAAATCAGAATAATAAGATTACACCATCTTTCAGAATACGTTAAAATTCAAGATTACACCATTTTGGTTGAATTATAATATGTTCATTTTATAGTTTTTTAACTTCCAAGCAACAAAAATGTGGTCAGTTACATATCAAAGTTATAAGGACTTGAGAGTTCCTTTTTACTGAACTGAACTTAACTTTATATAATTAATTATCAAAAACAAATTGAACCTATCAGATTTGACATGAACAGAAGAAGTGCAGTTAAGTCCGAAAGAACAGGGCCTAAATTCCATTGCCCGTGAGAATGTTTCTTCAATTTGGATGTGAGAAATGACATGACGAACTGATAACAATGCAACCCACCAGTTATCAATGTGCATATTAACTCGAATGTTTATTCAAAAGTTACAGTTGCTGATACATTTAAGCTATTCATTCTTTCTTGATTGGGAAGCCAGAAGATTCAGTAAATCAAAGAAAACTGCAGATTAAAACTAATCATCAGACTTGCTGATTTGTAATTTTTTGAAACTGAAATTTTAGAAAGCAACGAATAAAAAAGGATCTCAAAGATATAAGTAATGGAGACATTTAATACACTGAGAAATGTATCACATACTAGCTGTTAGAAGCTAACCTCATCATAGAGATACGGGAAAGGATACTTTAACATTTTAGCTTCTTCTGCCATGAAGCTAGGCCCATCCTGCCAGAATAGATTGATTCAGTATACAAGATATATAATGTTTGTAAGAGCGAAAATCATGAGGAAGGACGCAGACCTGTGGGTGAGTGATTGAAGAATTTGATGATATTGCTACAACTGCAAGCCAGAAACCAAAATCCATCAGAAGCATACGAGTTTCCTGTGGCAAAGCCTGGATGCATAGAAGCATGTGGCAATGTGAAAATTCCATACCATTTGGAATTGGTTCTGATTGTGCTCTCAACGACGCATTCATCATAACCTGCACAGGCTCAGACCTGGATTCTTCTTTGAAGCCATATCTCACCAAACTCAACCAGGAAGTGCAGCAAATATCACAGTGGGATCGAACCATAACAGTCAAAACTCTAGCTCCTCAAATTTGTGGGAGGGGACAAGCAAACGACTCCACCACCTGGTCCAGCAAGAAACCTAGAAACTCCTTTCCTTTTCTCCCAGAAAGACAACAAACTGATGCTCTTCGGGTGTGGTAACGTTCTTCTCAAATGGAAGCACGAGGATCAAGTGTTGTCCGGCTGTGCATCCTTGTGCAGAATGAGCGCCAATGTTACCAGCTGCTATGGCATCAACTGTTGTGAAACAGAAATTGCTTTTGATCTCACAGGCTATCAACTGTTACTCAACTTCACAGTAACAGAAATGAGGAGGAATACCTGCGTATCCGCCTTGCTGGCTGACAAGAATTGGAAGCCAGGCTACCCTTTTGCTCGAACAGAATTTGCATCCACCCCTGTTGTTTTGGATTGGATCATCCCCGATCCTTCTGTCATTACTTCCATTCCAGGGGTGAAGAGGGGTGAAGAGGGGTGAAGAGAAGGGGATCTGCAGGGTGGCGGGTACTTCGACTGCCTTGTATCGGGTGAAGAGAAAGGGGTGGTAGGCTTAGTAGGGCTCGATGGTTTTATGTGAATCGCCAGGAAATTGGATTACTGCGTGAATCGCCAGAAACCAATTCGATGGGTTTGATTTTGAGAAGATGAAAATTGAGATGGGAGTGGATAGGGTTTTAGCTTTTATTTAGTCATTTTTTATTAACGGCTGAGATTTAATCTTCTGAGAAGATTGAGGGTTCAGATTAAATTATTAACAGAAATTTTAACATTGACATTCTAGAAACATATTTCTTTAACCTGAGATATCAATTATAAGTTTCCTTAATCTAAACTCTCATCCAAATTTACATCTGAATGCTCGTAATTTTTTAATATTAATATTTTGATAAAAATTAAAATACTCTTCAATCTTATAACGCTGAAATTTCTGTAAAAATTTTTCAATATATGAAATTAGAATTAATGAATGAAATTTAAAATAAGTGTCAATATGTAGTAAAATAAAAACAACTTTATTTATTTATAAATAGATATTGTCAATTAAAATCACTTATTTTATTTGAACAGATGAATAGTGAAATAAAGTAACATCATACTTTTACTTCAAACTACTGATTCTATTTTTGAATACATTAATTTCACTTCATTTCAGTTTTATTTAATTCATATCAATAGACCCTAAGTTAGGTTCCCAAATAAGATGAACAACCATTTTTATGTCATTTTTTTAATATTTTACGAGACAAATTGGTCTTCGAATAATGTTTACTTGTTATATATAATGTTTATTTGAAGTATGACGCATTTTGGCGATCTGTAGTGTCGATGAAAACATTTTGTCCTAGTATAAATAACATTGTGGTATTAGTACTCTACCAGTCTCGATTTAATATACGATTCATATATAATATAATTACTCTTCTAGTAGAGAATAGTAAATCAATTTCAAACCATACTACTTCTACAAATATCATAAGTACATCCTCATTCTTTGTGTGAAGACAGCTAAAAGGGTCTGATACATAATAATCCTGACATGTAATTCATCAGTGGATCCTTTAAAACACCTTTATATCTTATAAAATTGTATATAAAGGTTTTGGGGCGTATCCTTTTAAACTCCATCATTATATTAGCCTCGATCTAATTTACAGTTGATATGTAAATTCAAACTAGACTACTTTTACATAGATCATAAATATTCGTTGTAATATTCGCTACTGCGAGTTAGCACGGGGGTATGAGTTACCTCTTTATTGAGGCGCAGGTGACTTGGTAACCTCTTTATTGAGTGAGTATGTATGATTGTAATTGTCTAACTCGATTTAAAGGCTTTTAGAAATTCTTGTTTAGTGTCATACTTCACTTCACTTGAAAGTGTGATACATTTTGATCATCAAATTTTGGATGTAAAATTAAATATTAAATATTTTTGGGCCTTACTATAAATTATATAATTTATGGCTATTATTTTTTTCAAGTCACCAGAAGTATTATATTGTTGGTTCAAGCACATATTTAGATTCACGTAACATTGAATCGTATTATTTTACCACCAATTTGAGAATCCAAACATTCCAATATATATAGAGGGACTCAAATGAATAACAGAAGAACTTGTTCGTAAAAAAAAAACAGAAGAACTTGTAAAATATAATAATACATCCAAAATATTGGGACTTAATTCTCGCGCCAAAATATAGTTAGGAGGGAAATTCAATTTTTCATGAGACACCCATCTTGTGTGGTGCTATTAAATATGGGCTTACTTCAAGCTAAATAAGCCCAGCCCCCTCCGATTTCTCTCCCTGTTTAATACCATAATTTCTCCCGGTGAACTGTAGGGTTTTACACTTCAGAATATCGGCGCCTCTGGTTCTGAGTGATAATATATTTCGGAGGGTTTTATATTTCATAATTTCGGCGCCTCTGTGATAATATATTTCGGCGCCTTTAGTTCGAGTGATTCCACCACCACAACTCCACCCACGCGGCGCCCCTTGTCTCTTGGGTCCGGAAAAGATCCACATAAATTCAAGGTGAGTTTTGATATCCTGCGTTCGTTTTCATTAACTTCATTATTAGCACATGTAATAATCGTTGAGTGATGATCTGGTTCGAGTGATAATCGTTCAGAAAACGAACCTTTTCTCTAACAATCTGGATTTAATAAATCTCGAACCATGATTTTCTACATATGCTACACAGTTTCTCGAACCAAAATGAACACGGTTTCTTTCATCAAAAACTTCAGTTGGTTTTAAGCATTGTTAGGTTGATTGAAAGAGTTCTCATCCATGAAACTGGTTGATGTTAGTACAGTCTTAGTATAACCTTGTGCTACATTCAAATGGTCTACGGATATATATATTAAGGTTCACCGTGCTGCTTCCCACATTCACAGCCTGCACAAACAAGATTCTATCAGCTGTCGATGTGAACAAGTTAACGGATTTTATGTATAGAGAGAGTACACTATCCTAGTTAAGAGTTTAAAAGGTGGTTTGAAATGCATCTGTTGTGACCTTGTTGTCATTTAATTGTGTACTGTGTTATATGATTTTTTGTTTTGGTATTGTCCTCTGATCAGCTTGCAACCAATAAACTAGTTTTTAGTTTAAGAACTATGGATATTATCCTTCCGCGCGTTTCTTTTGACACTTGTTTCTGTGTTTTCCTTGATCATCACGCATTGGTTATATCACCACTTTTGTGTGACCGAGTATGTATAACCACTTCTGTTTATGCCTTTCTGAAATTTATTCTCGGGAATTTTAATTATTTTTCTATCTTATAAAGTACTTGGTAGAACTTAAGCTAGACTCTGATATTTTTTCTATCGAAAATAACTTACTATCTATTCAACTTGTGCCATACAGCAAATGCTTGATAATATGCAGTTAGACATGTGGAGCGGGTAAGAATATTACTTGTACGTGATGTAAGCCTTACTGATTTCAATATTAGTTTGCTGATTAGTTTATCTTTGTCCAATATTCTATTTGATCAAATTCAGGAAAAAGAGAAGCCGAGAATTCAGTTTTTAACTTCAAACTACTCAATATTTGATAGCGAAGGTGTTGTGGACAGGAGGATTAATTTGGTTGTCGATGTTATGAGGAATACTCAAACTGATTATTATATTCTCCCATATCATCGAGGGTAAGTCAAAATTTGTAGAATTAACGTTGAAGAACATGATTAGATTTCAGTGAATTTTCCAATAAATTATATGGTTTCTATCTTTTGAATTTTGAACTTCACATTCGCTAACTAAAATTGTTGTTCATTTTTTTTAGTGAGCACTGGTTTCTATTGTTGATTTCTCCAAATGAAAATAGTTCTACTGTATGGACTCATTTGGAGTGGGCATTACACCAGATTTTCCAGTTTGTGTCAATTTCTTGAACGGGTACTAAAATTTTGTTACTTCAATATGTATGCCCTTTTCTCTTTGATTATGCAATTCCATACTAACTTAATGTTTGTTTTTATCGTGTTTGTAGCGTTGCTAAGGAATTTCATACTCAGGTTAGAAACAATAATGGTGTGCCTTCTTCTGACTACACTTGGAAAATTACCAACTTACAGGTAAAATTTGTTGATTATAAAATAATTATGCATTCGTGTAATATATTGTTTATAAAATTTAAACTATATAAAAATTAGCTTATAAACTCTTTCTTATACAGGCCAAGCGCCAATCCGGAGGGTGGGAGTGCGGCTATTATACCATGTTTTGGATGGAACTCTTTGTGACACAGTTTAGAGGTGGACATACAAAGGTAATTTCAATTTTCTTTTTCTAGATAGATGTCATGATTTTTGTAGTTCCAAATTCTTACAATAGTTTGTTAACGACATGTACAATTTGATTTATGTAGCTATTCCCATATGATAAAGGATGCTATCCAAGAGAGGAGATAAATGGTGTTGTAGCGAGATGGTGCAAAGGTTGGGTGGAAAAGTATGCTCCTATTTGCCGAGCCCAAGCCAAGATAAATAGGAATTTGCCCTCCATTGTCGGTTGATACTTTCAAGGTGTAATAATAACAATTGCTTTTGTTGTTACATACATGTTATGATGATTAGTATTTCTTAGAATAAAGCATGCCACGATAATATTTTGGATGATGTTGACAATAATAAGCCTAATCAGCTACTTGAATTATTGGAAAAATTTTGGTTGATTTTTAGTCATTATTGTTGTTTATTGGGAATGTTCCAATACTATTATCCTATTTAGACACAGAATGACAGTGAAAAAATAGGAAAAATTATGCTGATATTTTTACATCTTATAGCACCGATGTTTTTATAAATTTAGCACCAGTTGAAAATGACCAAGGTCATTAATTACCGGTTCGAACTTAGAGCATCGGAACGACTCACCGGTACAAAAAAAGTCACCGGTAAACTAATTGGTGCCAATAAACCGATGCTGATTATAGCACCGGAATAAAAGTGCATCCACATGAACCGGTGCAAACTATGGCACCGGCTCATGAACCGCTGCTGATTGGAGCACCGGAATTAAAGTGCATCCATATGAACCGGTACAAACTATGGCACCGGTAGAGTAACTGGTGCCCATAAACCGCTGCTGATTGGAGCACCGGAATTAAAGTGCATCCATATCAACTGGTACAAACTATGGCACCGGTAAAGTAACTGGTGCCCATAAACCGCTGCTGATTAGAGCACCGGAATTAAAGTGCATCCATATGAACCGGTACAAACTATGGCACCGGTAAATGTAACTGGTGGTGCCAATAATGAACCGGTTCTACTATCCTAGCACCGGTATTTCAATAGTACCGGAGTGTACATAGTTCCGGTGCTTGTAATTATAGCACCGAAAACCTACCAACCGGTGCCATAGGAACCGGTACAAATTATGGCACCGGTAAATGTAATTGGTGGTGCCAATATTGAACCGGTTCTACCATCCTGGCACCAGTATTTTAATAGCACCAGAGTGTACATAGTTCCGGTGCTTGTAATTATAGCACCGGAAACCTACCAACCGGTGCCAATCCTGTAGCACCACCCCGCATAGGCACCGGTTTCTGAAACTCCAAAAACAGGTGCTATGACCTCCAAAAACAGGTGCTAGAGGGGGTGACGTCTAGTAGTGGTCCTATTAGTTCAATGCATCCATCGGTAACTTGTTGAACATGAAGGTGCAACTTTTCCAACAAGGGCAACTTTTTAGTAGCTTCAGGCAAACCTCTTACAGTTATCTCAGAGCATGCAAGTGATAGGCTTCGAAGCTGACTTGATCTAGTGGAGTAAAGGTCAAACTATTCAGATACTGACAATCAGGAATGAAGCTGCGATACATAGCACTCACTAACCGAGTCAAAACAATCATTTAACCCAGCCAGTTCACAACAAAAATGGTACCAATTAATTCTTAAAAGGAAAACTGTTGACAAACCTCTACTTGACACCCCCAACAGAAGCTTTACAAATAACAAGATGATAATAAAGCATGAGCAACAAAAAATCACCAGATAAGCAACAACAAATCACCAGGACAAAGTAAACAACGCAGTATAATCACCATATTGCAACATAGTCACCAGATAAGCAACAAAAATCATGAGGAACAAAGTAAAGGGTGCAAGCAAGCCGTATGAAACCTAAATCCTGCAATCAGAGAACTAATATAGAAAACATGACAAAAGATGGTTTGAGAACTAAGACAAAACTATCTTGCAGTGGGAATTTATAATAACTCGAGATTCACCAATGTAGATCTATCACAGCCATGAGTTGTTCAGAATAATAGAATTCTTAGATACATTCCATAGAAAAAATAAACTAGATATCAATTACACACTACGTAGATCCAAATCATCCAATCACTAAAGAAACAAACAAAATCAAGGCATATAACACAAACAGTCATCTCCAATCAGGTAAAAACTATTTGCAAAAACATCCAACATTATTCAATGGGGATTTAATGTATCTAAACACCAACCGCTACATGAATCATAATATGCAAAATAGAGTACTGAATAACAGCTACAATTATCAAATAAAATTGGATTACGGTAAGAAGAAAATCGATAAATACCTGTCAGCAACATAGTTGAGGAAGAAATCGTACCCAAAACCGCAAATGTGAAACTCACGCAATTTCCCCTAGCTCCGATTGACGGCTTCGCAGCACATGATTTCTGAATCGTAAGCAACGGCTGAATCATAAGTCATGTGAATCTTTCGCCACACGGAAGGGCCCTTGATCACACTGCGCCAGCTCGTGCAAACCTTCTGCGCAACCTCCAGTTTTTCCTCCACGCTCAGCCTCTGCAGTATGTCCGCCGTCAAGTCCTGCGGCAGCTCTATCCACGGCGGAGATGGCGGAGACGCCGCCAATGAGGACGCCCTACTTTGGACTCGTTTCCTCCGTCAGCCATTCCCAGAGCGATTAGGGTTTTAGCAGCTAAGTTACCAGAAGATTTCCAAGGGACTAAAACTGCAAGTCTACTCACGAGGTGGCATTTCATATTTTAGTTTCCAGAAGATTCCAAGGGATAAGACATTGTCGTCAAATTCAGTAATTGGCCAACTAACCCAAATAATCCTTTGCACTCTTGAATTGCATCTTTTGCTTATTTGAAATTTTGCGTAATTAAGTTAATTAGGAAGTATTTTTTTTAAAACAACAACGGTGTGATTCATTTCATTAATAATAGTAAATGGTCATTAACATCAGAATTCTAGAATTTGACTGCATAGCGGGTAGTTTCCGACTATTGTAAGAAAACTAGCTCAAATGATACGTCTCTCTAAAACATTATAAAAATCGTTGTTTAGCTCACACATGGGTTGGAGCCTCCCACACTGAAATTATGTTGCCAGACTCATACACAACAATTAAGTCTGTTTATAATCCCAATTAAAAAAAATTAATCTCACCCATCCAACTTCTGAATTAATGGTCACATGCCATAGCACCCTGCTACTCGACTTATCTTGGACGAAAATAGTGTTGTGTCACCTCCAGACTTTTGACCCGCTGTACGTCTTGCTCTGAGTCAGTTGTTGGATATCGCATGTCGATGGAGAAGCGTTAAGTGCAAGAATTTCCATTTTGTGAAGCAGCACGGTACTGCGTATCCGTTTTGTTTTGTAACAGCACCGGTACTGTGTCGATGTTTTGTTGAATCAGCCTGAAAATGCTTTGCCGTTTTGTTTGTGCAGCACGATATTGCGTCGCCTCCATGCTTGTTATAGATCGCCTTAATTCAGAGACCATCTTTATCGGATTGCAACAACTCCACAGTACAGCTAGGGAACGCATTTGAATGTTGTGGTTGGATTTCTCCAAATATCGTTTCAGAATGGTCACCTGCTGGAGAGTCGAATTCGGATCCTATTGTAGTCTAATTCTATATTATGGCTATCAACATTGGGGCGCCACAACTCCAATGTCCCATTTAAACTTTTAGGATGTTGTAGCTGGATTTCTATATTTATCAAAGTGATAACTCAAAATAGACAGAACTACACCTACCCCGAACGAGCTAATAACTAAACCCAATTCAGAAAGAAACCCACCACCCTTCGGAATTATTGAGCCTTGGAAACAACAAAACCTAGAAAAAAAATAACAAAAATAAAAAGTCAGTAAGAAACCGGGAAAGGCGAATCCTAACTGCTGAAGTCGGCTCCACCCGCTGGAAATACCGTCGGGCGCCGGCAATTGGTTGAGGATCGGAGAGAGGGAGCGGCTAGTATCTGCCACCTAGCACGGGACGCCGATGGATCGCAAATTGGGTCTTTTAGAATGCCGCCCAGTTTGGATCTGCCCAAAATCTGACCGCGTAGGTTGCCGCTGAAATTTAGAGATCGGAGCCAGGGGAGGCTGTGAGGTAGCGGTAAAAAAGCATCAAGATGGGTCTTCCGGTGGCGGTGAAGTCGCAGTCTTGCGATGGAGACGTCAATTCAGTCGATCTACGGCGTTGTGTATTGGTGGAGTCTAACATGTTTTAGACCTAGTAAAAGGCGAAGGAAAAGTGGTGGTGGGATGGTAGGGAGGCCGCCGGACTTGGTGGTTGGCGGCCTCCCTTACGGATCTGATAAGAGAACTTTTTTCGCCGGAGAGATTTTCTACTGTAGAAAGTTGACTTTGGGGGTGGTGGTTTTTCCCACTTCCTTAGGAAGTGTTACCTTGGACTCTAAAATGTCAGTTGGTAAATGGTATCACGAGTGTACGTACCCCGAACTCCCCATTTGAAATAAGTGTACCTCTTTTTATAAATAGTAAATGGTATCATGGGTGTATAGTTGTGCATTCCAAATCTACTGTATGTGCATTATATGTGGATAAAATGTGCATAATTAATTAAGTAGCAGTTCCTGCTGTTTGCTGTATGTTTTATTAAAAAAAGGTACATGTGCATTTAAAAATATGTGGTTGTGCATTCCAAATTTACTATATGTACATTACATGTGCACTAAAGTTTAAACGAACGAAAGTTTACCGAGTACCGGTAAATTTATTTTTATTTACAATTATGGCTTGCGGGGTACGTACACCCGATGTGCCCTATAAATTGCGCTAAAATGTACGTACCCTCTGTCTCACACTAATGCACACAATAATTTTTCATGATTTTCAATTATTATGTTTAACTATTAATAATTTTAGCTATATATGAATCAAATATAAAAAAAATGACTTGTTTTTAAGGGAGAGCAAGTTTAATTAAACGGGCTTATTTGTTGAAAGTTATTTACCCTAATTTTGTTAAAGTAAACACTCATGAATCTTATCTCAAAAATGACAAATCTGGAGTTAGTTTTGTTTTCAGAAATCAGAAATTCAACATATCAAATATTGCAAGCAAAGGCATGTTTTGGAGGCAAAGGACAGTCTTCATGACACAAACCTAAGGTTACTTTCTATGGGATTGTCTGACTATAAACAATAAAGATTTTATAATACAGATTTTATAATACAGATTTTATAATACAGAGTGTAAAGATGTAAAATGTCAGTAAAAAAAATATTCTTAATACAATTAAAAGACACTCCTCCAATATAAAACAATATTTAATATCTGTTAAAACATGTTTGATAGTATTACATAAGTTCAAATCTGATACTATTAAAGTATACACACAAGGACAAATGCGAAACCAGCAAATGATGTAGCGACAAGTTATGACATTCAAAGTTTACAACCCAAATATCCATACAGGAAGTAAAAGAACAGAATGTAGCTAAACAAGATGAAAAGAACACAGAACTCCCATTGAAGCGGAAGAAACTTGTGGTCATTTACATCTACTCATCCGGACCGTATATAGCTAGAAAATAGTCGAAGAAACTGTCGTACTCTTGGTCTACATCCCACCCTTGGTCTCCATCCCACTGCGCGAAGTCATCATAATCCATATCATATTCATCATAGTCAGACATCTGGTCGTCGTCGTAGCCAAGCCACTCTTGGTAGTCAACTTCATCATCATACTCATGCTCTCCTGCAAAATCATAATCATACTCTACTGCTCTCTCGTTTGGCTCCTTCAGTGATTTTAGTAGTTGAGAACATCTCTTGCCCAAATCGCCCTTGAGGTTGAGTCCAAAACACTTGCGGAGATCGAGTGATTCCAGGTGGGTACACGCATCAAGAATGGCAGTCAAACCTTGGTTGGTCATCTGATTTCCGATGAGGCTAAGATGCTGCAGTTCACGCATGCTTTTTGCAACAGCTAGCGCCTCACTGTCATCAGCACCTACTTCATATCTTGATCTTGGCTTGTTTATGGAGAAAGACTTCAGCTTGGGGCAAGAATGACCAAGTAGTTCTATGAATTCACCAGAAGCTGCAAAGAAAGAAAGGTGCAGCTCCTCCAGCGAAGGAAACCTTTTGATAGCTTCAACCATTCCTTCTGCAGTCATTGCTTGACAGTATGCAAGTGTAAGGCACCTAAGCTGCTTTGAACTGTCGACATGTGGTAGGGTGAAATAGTTAACAGCAGCAGTTAATTAAAATGCCAAACAAGTAAACATATGTATACTGATGACTATAGAGAATGAAATAGAGAAATGGGCTTACTACAGAATGATACATACAAATGTAAAAAGCATTCCAGTTGGTGTGAGTGCAAGTATTTTTTTCAGTTAAGTTAGCTATATGAAATGATTATAACTAAACCAGTAGATGGCCCTCGGCCTAACACGACAGTTATACAAGACTATGAAGCACAAAAAGCTTTTGCTTTTGCATATTTACATAGAGTGGATTAGTCAAGAAAGATATTTTTACATAACAAGATCCAAATCAACTCTGAATCACCACATTTTACTGAATTCCTACATACATAATACTTGAACAGCAGCATCACAAGTGCACAACAAATATGAAAAGTGGCATAAAATCAAGTGAGTGACTGCCATGCCAAGTGCCAACAAATACAAAGGTCAAAGGTAAAATTTTAATTGAACTCTTCCTTCCAATAAACTAGAGAACTTCAACTCTTTACATGTTAAACACAGAGAATCATCATTGGGTGGAGATATAGAAAACTTAAAGCAGTAAAGTAATTTCAAAGTAGCTTAAAAAATCTATTGGTAAAACCGTTCGCAGTTAGGAAAGACATAATATGTAGCGGTCCAATTTTCGTTCATACAGAACACCCCAGTGTTAATAAATTTACACAAAAAAAGCTGGCTTATGTAAGCAGAAGGATGATAACACCTGTAGTCAGGTAAACCTTAATTTGCAATCGAATAAAAACCAAAGAAGCAAAAACAAAAATTGAGTTCAGACAGAAATCTCATGCACTAGACAGGATTTGAAATTAGCTCGATCCCATCAGTTGATTTAAACAAAATTATTAGTGGTTTCACTAACAGTACATTCTTTTCTAGACTCTCTTATCTCTAAGAAGATAAGCACCTATTTGAAGAGATTCACGGGGTACACTAGGACCATCAAATCAAAATTCAGACAGTGACCATCTTAATACTATAGGCAGAGGCAGCATTCATAGTTTCACTTCTTATGCCTTTTGTGTAAGACTATAGGCATAGACTACACTCGCAGTTTGTGTGCAGCAAACTAGAATAGAATTCTTGCAAGAAAGTATCACTATAATTCACATACAGCAAATCAGATATGATGAAGAAGAATAATAGTTACCTATTAGCGATATGATCAAGAAGCATATCGGAACCGAAACCGTAAATCATAATATCGAGCAATTGGCCCTGGCTCCGATCGACGGCATGCTGGCACATGATTTCTGGGTCGAAATCATCAGAACAGGAACAAAATTTGATCTTTCGCCACATAGCGGGTTCCTTGCACACGCTCCGCCATGTGGTGCATACTTTTTGAGCGCTCTCCAGAATTTCCACCGGACCCAGCCTCTGCAGAATGTTCGCCGTTAGGTCTCGGGGCAGCTCTGTCCAGGGTGGCGGAGGCGGAGGCGCCGCCGACGTAGAAGCCGTTGACTGATCCTTCTTGCGCCATACCCATTTTGCAGGCTTCTTTTTCCTCCCCATGGCTCAGGGGGATAGGTTTTAGCAGGTTCGAATTTCGGAAGCAGACGAAGAAACGACTGGAACAAGTAAAGGGATTGAATCGATTGATAAGCCCGAAACTGCAATTTATGCACTTCTCTCCTCTCTTTTTCTCTCTTTTTGTTGTTAAATACCTTAAAATTCATGAAATAACTATAAGATCCTAATTGAATTACAAATATTTGGTGGAAAACTCCAACCATTGTATAGAATAGGGCTCGACTTAGCAAAATTTGCTCGAGATTGAGCAATAAAGATCCGAATATGAAAAACTAAAACGATATTTCTGACCATTTTTACCTAGTTATAGTTTGCTCAGGATTCATTAAGTTCATTATACAGCATCTGAATTACGTGGATAGTATCTTGTGATGATCACCGATCAATTTGCAGAATTGGGTATGAACCCTAGATAGTAGCTGTCTTTACAAGTAAAGTAAACTTATAGATAACTAGGATATTCTTAGATCCTACCAGCCAGGATGATTAGCTCTAAAATCATATTAACAGCTATATAGCAAGTATTAAAATATCTACTGCTGCCAGCTGTCCTTCCCGCCAAAGTCCATTACCTGCGACTGTTGACTGTTGACTTAGTTAGCTAACGCGACATTCCCTCCCTCTCTTGTCCTCAAACTGCAAAAGTGGAAAATTGATTGGAAATGAAAGATTAATTTTCCCATGAAGCTTCTTCAACTAGTACATCCTTCCATATAATCAACCAATGCACCACTAATTTCTAATTTTTAGTGATGAGCCTCCTCTGGAGTACCCTCAAAGGAACAAGGATAGGCAATTTAGGAGTGTCAGCAACAGAGATAGGTGTGAATTGCTAAGGTAGAGCTCTATTTGTTTCTTAATGAGAGAAACATGAAATAGATGGACCCTACTGTGACTAGGCAGTTGGAGTTTATAAGCTACCTACCCCACCTTCTGAGTGATCAGAAAAGGATCCAAATATTTTGGACCTAGTTTCATGTTTGTAAGACCAATCAGTGAAGACTTTTTATACTTTCATTAATTCAAGTATACCCAATCTCCTACTGCCAAAACTCTGCCAGTTCTTTTTAAATCAGCAAATTGCTTCATCCTCTCCTCAGCTATTTTCAAGTGTACCGCCACGCCCGTTGCACGCTACAAGAGCGTCCGATCTCATTCATCATTCAGAAGGTTGCATCTCTTGGACACCAGATTGAGCGCTAAGCACCGCCTTACATCATCTTAACACCACAAAACTCAGCCTCGGCTTTTCATCAGGATCGTATGCATGCCAACAGTATCATCATATCTCTTTTTTGTATGTGCACATGGCAGAAGCCGCATTGTTAGGGCCACTCTTGACGGATTGACGGTGTTAGGGTCCGGCATCTCACCATCCCGTATGGTTCATCCCGACCACTCATCCTGCATGACGATCGGGCCAAACCCTACAGCAGATGGCAGCTTTACCAAACCTGGCAGGAGAATCTTCCCAGACCACCTAACGGCGTGGTCTGATGAGACCAGGTCAGCTTTCAGTACTATATATCTCTCTCTATCTCACAAGAGAGAGGTAAGTTAACTAAACACAATCAATCACATCCCAACTCTCCGAACAGTCTACTGACTTTAGCATCGGAGCGGGAACGGCAATTAGCCGCCCCGCCCTGATTGAGAGTTCCTTGATTCTTAGCAGGTTCACCTCATCGTGCCATCGCGACGGATCATCAGGACGCACATCGCGATTGTAACATTGGCGCCGTCTGTGGGGATCTAACCGATTATCTTCACAGCCCACGCACTGCAAATGAGCAGAGAAGGACAAGGCCACGCCACCCTCATCGATGAGGTAGTGGTCACAGATCTGGGCGACGAGGGGGCTGGAATCCCGTTCACCCCTTCAAACCCAGCAGCCACGCCGATCTCGGCGACGCCTGAGCAGGCTCGACACCCAGGCGCGTCCCCATCTTTCACGACGAAGGACGGTGACGTGCTCCGCCAGATCCTGGAGTCACAGGCTACTATCAACAAGCAGCTGCAGGAGCTGCGAGGCACGCCGCCGAAAGCGCGGCGTTTTGAAGGTTTGGCAAAAACAGTCACACCGACGAAGCTTTTTGCCGAGCCTACACGAGTCAAGCGAAAAGCTCCTATCCTCATAGAGCTGGATGATGACGGGAACGAGATCCTGGAGGATTCAGATGAGGAATGGGAAGATCCGGGCGAGAAGGAGGCCAACCCTAGACCCCAGCCTAGGGAATGGGCCATGACGTATGTTCACAAGCCCAGTGTCAAACCGAGGGTGCCGGCGAAGCAGAGGTTGTCGGTGTTTTACGAGGCCCCATATTGCCAAAAAAGAGGAAGCCCTTTTTTAGAGGCAGTCACGGAGTTTGTCACCAACCCCCGCCTTCGGATCCCACCAAATCTGGGTACGTATGATGGTTTGTCGGATCCAGCGGATCATCTGCATACGTTTACAACTAACATGTCAACGTACGCTACGCCCGAGCCCGTGTGGTGCAAAGTATTCACCACCACGCTCAAGGAGGCGGCAAGGGTGTGGTTCGCCAACCTGGACAATGGAAGCATATCCAGCTTCGCGCAGCTCGAGGAACTTTTCCTCACCAGGTTCATGCAGAAAAGGAAGTTCACCAACACGACGCAGGACCTGATGAAGATACGCCACAGGGCGTCATCCGGCGAGAGCTTGATGGAGTATTATGAGCGTTTCATCGAGGAAAGCAACAGGGTGGTGCACCGTGGCGAGCCGCGATGGTTGATCGAAATTTTCATGCAAGGTCTGGATCACGAGGCTCTGGATTCAGAACTCACCCTTCGGGCGGTATACACGCTGGATGAGTTGCATATGGTGGTGGAGATGTTTCACCGAGCCAACGAGAACGCCAAGAAGAAGAAGTTGGCAATGCAGAAGGAGGCTCGACCTTATTGGCCAAAGCAGAAGCTCATCCAGGATGGGCAACCGGACAAAACAGAGAAAACGTCATCGGTGAAGGACAGGCTAGGACCTCGGGTTGCTCAAGAAAGAGTCTTCAGCCCGTTGACAAAGACGCCCAGAGAATTTTTCTTGGCAAACCGCGACGTCATCCCACCCCCGCGTGCCATGAAGATGCCCCCCAACAAGCAAAACTTGAACAAGTTCTGTGAGTACCATGACGACCATGGCCATGACACAAAGGGTTGCATCCACTTGAAGAAGGCCATCGAGTCATGCCTGCGCAAAGGGCAGTTGAAGCAATTTGCTGCCACTGCAAAGGCCCACAACAAGGCGACATATGCCAACAGGAATGGAGGACAGGACCAAGGAGCCAACAGGGCGCGTGGCAAAGGAAAGGAGGTGGCTCGTGCTGAGCGACCAGATGAAAAAAGAGCCAAGTATGAGGAGGAGTCGTCACCAGAACGAGAACCAGCGGGGCGCGCGAGCAATGATATACTGACTATCATAGGCGGAAACGCCGGAGGAAGCTCAGACTCACAAAGAAAGGCTAGGTGCAGGATAGCCCCGGAACACACTCCAACGAATAGGAGGCTGGGCAGGGACGAGCTGATCACATTCGGCGCTGACGATCCCATCCCGGATCGCCCGGCCGGATGCGATGCGGTCATCATCACGGTTCAGATCATGGATAAGATGTTTCATCGGGCATACGTGGATGGCGGCAGCTCAGCAGAAATAATGTATTGGCATTGTTTCGAGAAGCTGGACGACAACACCAAGGCCAAGTTGGTCCCAACAAGCACACCGTTGGTGGATTTTGCGGACAGAACGGTGTGGCCAGAAGGAACAATCACACTTCTAGTTGGGGTCGGAGAGAGGCCGACCAGGAAAGAGGTGGACATGGAGCTCATCGTGATCAAGGCTCATAGCCCATACAACCTGATACTGGGAAGGCCAGCGCTAGCCCAGCTCAAAGGTATCGTCTCAACCCTCCATCTCCTTTTGAAGTTTCCGACCAAAGGAGGGATAGCGACCGTTCGAGGCGATCAGCAAAAGGCGAGAGAGTGCCACAGAATCGCACTAAAGAAGCGGAAGCGTTCAGATGACGAATCACCACCCCGACGTCCGGTCCACATGGTCCGGTCAGGAAGCCCAGATCCCAAAACCTTGTCGGCATCATGCTTGCCCATGTTCCTTGACCAAGGCGGATGCCGAGGAGTTCAAGTGGGATCCGACTTGCCCGATGCGAGTCGTCAGGAGGTTCTGGAGGTCCTGATCAAGCATCAGAAGGTCTTTGCATGGAAGGCGACAGACATGACGGGAGTATCACCCGAACTCGGTCAGCACGCCCTCAGAGTGGATCATTCACACCCACCGGTCATGCAAAAGAGACGGCCGCTATGCCCAGAAAGGAATGACGCGGTAAACAAACAGGTAACCGAGTTGGTGAACGCAGGTATCCTACGGGAAGTGCCATACCCTACGTGGTTAGCAAACCCGGTCCTGGTCAAAAAGTCAGATGGGAGCTGGCGGATGTGCATCGATTACAAGGTGCTGAACAGGGCATGCCCCAACGATTGCTACCCGACACCCATCATCGACCAGAAGGTGGACGCGTTGGTGCCCTTCCCGATCAAATGCGTTCTGGATGCATACAAGGGGTACCGCCAAATACCGATGAAGGATGACGACGTCGATAAAACTGCCTTCATCACGGAGAGGGGAGCCTTCGCGTACCGGATGATGCCGTTTGACTTGCGCAACGCCAGTGCCACTTACCAAAGGGTGGTGGACAGGATTTTCAAAGCACAGATCGGCCGCAACATGGAAATTTATGTCGACGATATGGTCATTAAGAGCGTGTCATACGAAGGATTGGTGAAAGATCTGGATGAAACTTTGGGAACCCTAAATGCGGCAGGCATGATGCTCAACCCGGCCAAATGCCAGTTTGGAGTGGGGGCCGGGAAGTTCCTGGGCCTCATGGTGTCCAACAACGGTCTGGAGGTCAACCCAAAGAAAGTCCAGGCCGTCCTGGAAATGAAGCCCCCCCGAAACGTCAAAGAGGTACAGAGCTTAAATGAAAAACTGGCGGCCATGAACAGGTTCCTGTCGCGAGCCGCAGAGAAGTCACTCCCATTCTTGAGGATCCTCAAGGGTAGCATCGGGCCAAAAGGAGCAATCCAATGGGGCCAAACCGAGGATGAAGCGTTCCTCAAGCTGAAGAATCATTTAAAAGACCTACCAGCCATGTCCCCTCCCGAGCAAGGTGAAACGCTATACTTGTACCTTGCCGCCGGGATGGAAGTAGTGAGTGGTACACTGGTTAGGGAAGTGAGCAAGATCCAGCGTCCGGTCTATTATGTCAGCCGAACGCTGCAGGGGGCTGAGTTGAGATATAGCGCTCAGGAGAAGCTGGCCATGGCTTTGGTCCACGCGGCGAGACGCCTCAGGTCATACTTCCAAGCACACCCCATCGTGGTTCTCACAAACGAGCCGCTCAAAGCAATTTTGACCAGGCCGGAAATGTCAGGAAGGTTGGCCAAGTGGGCAGTAGAGCTAGGCGAACACACCATTGAGTTCGCCCCGAGAAAAGCCATCAAAGGGCAAGTGATGGCTGACTTCTTGGCAGAGTTGCCATCCGGGATCGAGGAGAGAGATGAAGTCACCATCAACGCGCCAAGCGAGCCAGCCGACAAGAAGCAACGACGCGTCGACAGGACAGGATGGTGGAGGCTTCATGTGGATGGCGCATCTGGCGTGGAGGGATCAGGAGCCGGGTTGATAGTGACAGACCCCGATGGCATGGAAACGACGTACGCGTTAAGATTCCAGTTCCCGGCCACGAACAATGAAGCCGAATATGAAGCATTGATTGCAGGCAAGGAGATAGCAAAAGCGTTAGGCGCGACCAAGTTGGATGCATATGGCGACTCGGCCCTGGTAGCAAACCAGTTCAACGGGTCATACGCAGCCAAGGAGCCATCAATGCAGAAATACTTGGTGAAGGTAAAGATTCTGGCCACACAGTTCGAAGGATTTGAGGTGACTCGAGTCCCTAGATCCGAGAACACAAGGGCAGATGCCCTCAGTAAACTGGCTTCCACGGCAAGCAGCCATCTGTCCAAGGGAGTTCTAGTGGAAACACTGCCGACAAGGTCAACTGACGGCATGACGGTCACCGCCATTGAGGCCGAGCCACCATGTTGGTTGACACCAATGCGGAATTATTTGCTCAGTGGAGCGTTACCACTCGACCAAAAGGAGGCGAAAGCTTTAGAGAGGAAGGCGCTGAATTTTGCGCTCAAGAATGGGGTGGTATACAAGAGGGGATACTTGCAGCCATGGTTGCGATGTTTAACGCCCAAGCAAGCGGAGAGAAGCGGCGGCAGCCACCAGGGAGCCCGGACACTGGCACTGAGGGCAACACGAGCAGGTTATTACTGGCCCAATATGAGGGTCGACGCCGACCATGTGGTTAAGACGTGCCATCAGTGCCAGGTACATGATCGGGTGTCATCTCAACCTGGCCAGCCTATGAAGAGCATCACGGGCCCATGGCCATTTGCAAAATGGGGCATCGACATAGTCGGCCCTTTTCCCCAAGCGAGCGGCAAAAGAAGATTCTTAGTGGTGGCAGTCGACTACTTCACCAAGTGGGTCGAGGTAGAGCCATTGGCAACCATCACGGGTAAGAGAATGACTAGTTTCGTGTGGAGGAACATTGTCTGCAGATTCGGCTTGCCCAAGACAATCATCAGCGACAACGGGCGCCAGTTTGAAGGAGGAGTCTTCAGAGATTGGTGCAACCAGATGGGCATCGAGCAGAGCTTCACATCAGTAGCCCATCCGCAAGCCAACGGTCTCACCGAATGAACCAATGGAACGATTGTGCAAAGGCTAAAGAGAAGGTTGGACGGTGCGAAAGGAAACTGGGTAGACGAGCTCCCATCGGTGCTGTGGGCATACATGACAACGCCGCGAACTGCCACAGGTGAATCACCTTACTTTCTTTGTTTCGGCAGTGAGGCCATCATCCCGCCTGAGCTCATCATCCCATCAACGCGATCCGCCATCCCGGATGCCGAAGAGGACAATGAGAAGCACTTGAGAGAAAGCCTGGAGGACCTGGAGAGAGCCAGAGAGCAGGCCACAATCAAGGAGGCGGCCTACAAGTCATATGTGGAACAACGCTACAACGCCAGGGTCCGCATAAGGAATCTTAAGCAAGGCGAATTGGCCCTTCGAAAGAATGAGGCCAACCGAGTTGAAGGCTTAAGGAAGCTGGATGTCACGTGGGAAGGGCCATACGTGGTCGCAGAGGTGCTGGGGAACGGCGCGTACAGGCTGCAGACCATGTCAGACGAAGCGGTGCCAAGAACGTGGAACATGGAGAACCTCCGCCGTTATTACGGTTGAGCGGCATCAGACCCACGAGAAAGGTACCAATTAGTTTGTATATAATGGGGAAATGCTTTTGGAGGACAGATTCCTGATCAGATCGCGACTTTTGTCCTCATGAGGGGTGCGATCTTGAGGAAATCTAGTTCTCCCGCGCAAAATTGTATCTTTTGTACTCTCCTCTTTCAATGTATTCCAAGTGTCAAGTTCAAGAGCACATCATCTCTTCTTTGTTCATTTATACCTATTTTCAAAAGTCGAATGACGTGATCGGAATCGGTGATAATGGGCATTAAGGGAGGTAGTTCAGGCCATCGCTCCGGTTAACCGGATAAGGTATTAGAACACTCGACACATCCCTCACTTAGGTTGTGAAGCATCAGAGACGCGTCTTTGCCAGGTGTCCCGAAAATATCCCTGGAAAGGCAAAGACGCAGTCAAATGCATACTCACACCAATGAGCAAGTCGGATGACACGATCATGATTGTAACCGCCAGTCCGAGACTGAGGCTTAGCCGCCCTTCTCGAGTACTGAACGTAGGCGTGGTTTTTTGTTCAAATGCGAACGAGCAAATAGAGCAAGCCATATCCTCTCCAAATTCGGATAGCTACCAGTTTGGAGAAAAGGTGGGATCTTTCTTCAATGAAAACCCATGTTGGGCACGGACCGATTAACAAAGTCCATGGCTTAGCAGTTTTGGCTTTGAAGAATAAAACCAAGGACAGGGCGATGCCCTCATACCTTGGTGGCTTGGATAAGGTTTAGCGACCTCCAAGTTGGCAAGTAACTTAGCGCGTGGCATCAAGTCATGCACAGTTAACTCGTTTTACTCACCTTAATAGTTCATCATGACAACCCATCCCTCTCCACAAAGAAGGATGATGAGTTGCCATCATGAACGTAGGTGAGCAAAATGACAAAGCATGAACCAAACATTAAGGCAATAGCCTGTAATGCAAATGCAAATGCAAAAATTTCCATCAAGCAGCAAACAGGTAAAACGTTAAGGCAATAGCATATACTACAAATGCAAAAGGTTTCACAGGAATTCAAAAACAAGGAAATCAAATGCGTCCCTTATGGGTTATTACAAACCAAAAGGAAATTATCCAGGGAAGCAATAAGGGAAATAGTTCAGGGAGAAATCCAACAGAAAAGGAGGAAAGGAAAACGGAACTAATGGTTCTGGGCAGAGACTTGAACGTTGTTGCCTGCATCCTCCAAGTCCTTCATCAGCCCTTCATCTGCCACAACTTCACCATCTACAAGAACAGGCGGAACTGCAACATCTGGCTCCCAGGCAGCAAGCTCGGCTGGAGTCATCTCACCGGTCAGTGTAGAGAAGTACTCAGGGAAGCCATAGCCAACGAAGGCATCTGTGAGCTTAGAGAGAGCAGTGGCATAGGCAGCAGAGTCCTCATACACATTATCCAGCGCATATGCCCGTCGAAGGAAGGCAGAAGAGCGCGCAACGGCACGTTCTGATCAAGCCACCTTGGCAAACACTTCACGCATGCCGGAGGTCAACACAGCCTGATAGTCAATGGCGAGATTTGCTTTATCCTCCAGCGCCTTCTTCAGCTGACCCTCGGACTCGGCATAGCGAGCTTGTAGAGCAGCCAGTTCGTCAGACATCTTCTTCACCTGATCAGCTTTTTCAACAGCCTCATCCAGACGCTTCTGTAGCTCGGTGGCAGACTTCTGGGCATCCAGTAGGGCAGCATCGCTGGTCTCCTTGGCCGACTTCAGCTCTTCGCCGTCCGAAATGGCAGACGCCAGTTGGGCGTTGACAGCATCCAGCTGCTTCTTCAGGGCCCGCTCGGATTCCATCCAGTCGTCAGGCGACCACTCGGCATCAGCATCTGCCTTGGCCTTAGCATCATCTTGAAGTTTAGTTATCTCGGCATCAGCGATGGCCAGTTGCCTTTTCACGTCCCCAAGTTCGATGAGGGTGGCGTGATGCACCTTCTGATCAGCCTCATGCGCCAAGCACAAGGCGTGATGCACCTTCTGATCAGCCTCATGCGCCAAGCACAAAGTGCTGAAGTCAGAGATGACGACGAGGGATGAGCAAGCACCCTGGCATTGCAACAGTTAAGATGAAGAAGTTGAAAGAGAAAATAGAGCATAAAAGAGCGACAACCAGATGAGACTTACATCAAAAACGGACGAGATCAGATTGTCCGTGGCAGTTCTGACCCCATGAAGATTCAGTGCTGGATTCTTAACCCAAGCCCTGAAATGATCAAGGGGCATCACCTCCTTGAGATACTCCAGATGACCGGCAGGCGAGTTGAGGAAGACGGTGGAGGAGTTGGTCTTACCCTTGTCAGTTTGAAAACCACCAGCGTGCGGAGGGGCCCTCCCACCATGCTGTGGACCAGTCGGGTCAGCGCCACTTTTCGACTTCTCAGACACTTGGGGTCGGGCCAAGGCATTCTCACGACCACCGACCCCCATCTGGAATAGCTGGTCGGGCTTCAGCAACCCCCTTGACGACCCCGAATCCTGATACGGGAGCGAGGAACCATCAGCATTGCCATCCTGGCCAGTCTGGAAAGATTGGCCATGCGACTGAGTGGACTGGTTTGGGCCGGTGCTGTCATCCAACCTCCTACATTGGGAGGGGCGGTTAAACTTGGTCACATCAATGGTTGGACGACGGTGAATCATATCTGCAGTAAACATACGTCATGAGACGAATACAGTTGATGAAAAAAAAAAGGTCATGATAATGCATACGGAAGAGGAAGAGAGAGGATCAAGCCCAGTTACATACCTTTGTCAGTTTGACCAATCTTTGCGACGGCCAGAGCAGGAGGGTGGCTGAAGTTCTCGACACCTTGAGGGACGTTGTCCTCATCCTGGACGGCGTTACCGCCATCTGGGATGACAATAGCTTCGTCCTGGATGGCTGGAAGCACGCGACGGTGAGGCAGGCCAGAATCCCGCAACCTTTCATCCAACTTCAAAACATCCCATCTCTCCAGTCTCTCTTTCAGAGCCCTGATAGAGGCAGCCAAGCGGTTCTGGGACACGCCATCTGGAGCACGGCCGCGTGTGTCAGGATCACCAATAGCCTATTTTGGGCGAGAAGCGGCCGGGCCATACACCACATCTTCATCGACGAACATGAATTTCACCTTCCAGTCTTTCGTCTTGGGCATGCCGGTCAAGATATGCAGGTCTGCCTTGGGGCGAATCTTGATATGGCCCCAACCGTCCTCATTATCACCACCACCAGTGTAGAAGAACACCCTGAACAAGGTAACGGAGGGGACAACCCCGCGAGCGCCACACAAGGTCTCGAAGCCAATAATGTTACGCACAGCATTCGGCGTCATCGATCCCAGAGTCATGTCAAAATAACACAGAACGGACTGGCAGAAAGGAGTAAGAGAGAACCTGACGCTGCAGCGGGCTAGATGCTCGTAATAAACAGGGACTTTGCCAGCCGGGGCAGCATTGATGGTGTCGCTAGGCTTGGGTCGGACAATCGTCTTCGCCAAATCAGCGATCTGTAGGCCCTCGGTGTCCCGACAGATCTGAATAAACTCGGCCGCTTCATCGTCGGTGATCTGGCAAAACGCGCCGGAAACGGGGATATCCACCATGGTCAGAACCGGCAGAACACGATAGAGGCAGGAAGAGAAGATACACGAAAATAAGACAAGTAAACGAGTAAGTGCAGAATATCTGAAGTTGAAGGCAATGAATTCGAGATAGAAGGAAGAAGGCAGAAATGAGGAGCAGTTTCGAATTTGAATGGAAAAGGTGGGGGTTATGTGAGAAGTTAAAGCAATAATGGCGGTTGCCAAAAGTTGCACAGTTACAAAGGATAAATCCATACGCATCCCCGAGAAAAAGTGACGACACGTGGCAGACATGCAGTTAAGTCAGAAGGCCCACTGTCACGCGGATTCCAGAAACCTAGTTACAGCCCTACGCTCGAACCGTCGCTTCGAGCTCGGACTTGGGGGACTTGTTAGGTTCCGGCATCTCACCATCCCGTATGGTTCATCCCGACCACTCATCCTGCATGACGATCGGGCCAGACCCGATAACAGATGACAGCTTTACCAAACCTGGCAGGAGAATCTTCCCAGACCACCTAACGGCATGGTCTGATGAGACCAGGTCAGCTTTCAGTACTATATATATCTCTCTATCTCACAAGAGAGAGGTAAGTTAACTAAACACAATCAATCACATCCCAACTCTCCGAACAGTCTACTGACTTTAGCATCGGAGCGGGAACGGCAATTAGCCGCCCCGCCCTGATTGAGAGTTCCTTGATTCTTAGCAGGTTCACCTCATCGTGCCATCGCGACGGATCATCAGGACGCACATCGCGACTGTAACAGACGGTATTATCACTCTATTACTCACGATTTTGGCGGCCATCATCATTATCATCATCATCACTGACAGATTATACTATGATGGAGCTCGCCGAGATACTTCATAAGACGCATCATTGCCACCATCATGACTAGTCTACCAGTACCAACATGCACATTCACATCGTCTTTCACAGCTGCCAGCCCAAGACCCGAGCCCACTCTCGACTGCTCAAAACCCATTCCAAGATGGAAGAGAAAGTCTTATCTATGAAGACGATCTTAACCAAATAGGTAACCAGTCCTGGGTCGAGGTTGAATCCTAGATCAAAGGGGAAATGGAACTCTTCGTGGGTGACATACTAGGATTGAGTTTGCATTTACTGATGGGCAAGTTTCTACTGGACTAAATTCCAAAAAATGACCCTAACATTGGTAGAAATGTTAATTTTAGGACCCAACATTCAAAAGTGTCAATATTTGGTACCCAACATTCTGAGAATGTCAATTTTAGGACCCAACATTCAAAATGGCCAATATTTGGTACCCAACATTCTGAAAATGTCAATTTTTGTACTTTCGTAAAATTCACCTATTAGATCTATTAATTTCAAGGGTATTTTGGTAATTTTTCTCTACTAAAATATCCAGGAGTATATCAATGTCCAAATTGTACACCACCATTGGCGCATCTTATAGTTAGACGAGACCTGAATTCATAGATTTGAATTTATGGCAAACGTTTCATTTTCATCTTGATGGATAGGATAAAGATGTGGGTAAAAAATGGTACTGTTACTAGGCTCCGGTAGTGACGAGGTAATGCGGGAACATGGTTAGCGGTGGAGTTACATAGAGAGTTAGTCGAAAATGTCAATTGGGATTTTTGGGGAAGATGAGATGGGTGATTTTGGTGGATTTATAAATTTTAATCTTTTATTTATTATGAAAATTACCAAAATGCCCTTGAAATTAATAGATCTAATAGGTGAATTTTATGAAAGTCCAAAAATTGGCATTTTCAGAATGTTGGGTACCAAATATTGACCATTTTGAATGTTGGGTCCTAAAATTGACATTCTCAGAATGTTGGGTACCAAATATTGACACTTTTGAATGTTGGGTCCTAAAATTGACATTTCTACCAATGTTAGGGTCATTTTCTGGAATTTAGTCTTTCTACTGGTTGCCGATATAGGTACACCCACTTTGGACTTGCACCTCACTGCTCCTACATCTCTGCGGCTAGCATCTTTAAAAGGCCACGCATGTTGGAAGTAGAAGCGGGTTGTTTTATGGCCTGAGTTAGTGAATTTGTTCTCACCCCCAACTGATAAGTCCATGGTTCGTATTCCGGACATCATTCAGTCTCGGACCAGGGTCCGAGAAGGGTCAGGGGCTCGAGATACGCGGAGGATGGATCCACGGGTCCATCAATCCTAATCCTTATAAGGAATGCGTATATTATGAATGTTCTACAAGGAATACACTTCTCCTAAACATGGTAAATACAACCATGACCCAAATACACTTCATCTATACATGGTAATACAACTGTTATCTCCATAAGAGTTGTATTCATACCATAATTACATATCTTGGTGATCTACGGATTGTAGCCATATAAATACCGAAGGTTTGGTAAACCTCTCTATCTATTATCTTACAATACAATACGCCCTACGCACATACTAACTTGAGCGTCAGAGTGTCTATCCTCGGGACACCCGAGACTTTGTCTTGCAGATCAGTTCGTGAGTCGGGTTCGTGATCAAGTGCGGATTTTAGACCTCCATCAATTTGGCACGCCCAGTGGGACCCGCTTGCCGATCTTGACTTATACGACCTTCAAACTCATGACTGATCCGGCTAAAAACCTTTGTGGGAGAACGCGAATCCGTTTTCTAGCCCCGACAGGAGTAAGAAGCACCAACACCGACTACAACCACGACGACACAAGCCACGCCGCCAACCAGGGAGTATGAAGAAGCATTAACGCGTGCACCGGTCGCCCGAAGAAGCCTCTCCCTGGGAATGGGAGAGCAAAAGATCTCGCCTAGACGTAACTGTTATCTTTTCATCAAGAGATGCAGTTCCTAACCAGTTCCCCCATTCAGATCCCCTAGTAATCACGGTCACCATAAATCACAACGTGATTAAAAGAGTTCTGGTGGATTGGGGAAGTGAGGTAGAGATTATGTTTCTCAACTGTTATGAGCAGTTGGGATTGGACATAAGTAATCTCATACCCACAAACCCCATCTCGGGTGTTGGTGATCCCGTTGCCCCTTTGGGAGAAATTACCTTGCCAGTGCGAGTTGAAGACGGTCATCAGAGTATAACCCTCCGTTGTACCTTTGCAATAATTGACTCCAAGGCGCCATTTAACATCATCCTCGGACGACCATAGATGTGCCAAGCAAAAGCCATCTGGTCCCCATACCACCTAGCTATGAAGTTCCCTACAAATCAAGGAATAGCCACGGTTCGAGGCGGCCAGCAACTAGCCCGAGTCTGCACCATTCAAGCTATCAGGGAACCAGAAAAGGAGGATCTTGAACCAGCCAAATACTCCGAGTCCGAGCCGATGCAACTCGGAAATCAGGAACCGTCGAGGTTGGAACTCTCCTACCCCCCGAGATAAAGAACAGACTTCGAGATCTCCTCAACCAGTATATAGATGTCTTCTCATGGGATACTAATGACTTAGTATGAGTATCTGCCTACCTAGCGAAACATTATTTAAACATCAACCCAGCGCAAAATCCCATAAAGCAAAAGCGGCGCATCTTTGCATTGGACCGAGTTAAGGCCATCAGAAAAGAAGTAGATAAGCTACTCAAAGCCCGTATAATTGAAGAAGCGCAATACCCTGAATGGATAGCTAACCCAGTAATGGTCACGAAGACAGACGGAAAGTGGAGGATGTGCATCGACTTCACCAAACTGAACGATTGCTGCCCCAAGGATAGTTACCCTTTGCCCTCGATCGATCGCTTAGCCGAAGAAATCGCCGGATATCAGATGCTAGCCTTTTTCGACGCCTTCAAAGGATATCACCAAAATTCCATGGCAGAGCAAGATAAGGAGAAAACCTCATTTATAACTGACAGAGGAACTTTCTGCTACAAAATGATGCCCTTTAGATTAAAGAACGCTGGCGCCACCTATCAGCGGCTAGTGGATAAACTGTTCAAATCTCAGACAGGATGCAACCTCGAGATCTACGTCGATGATATGGTGGTGAAAAGTCACAGCTACGATGCCTTCTTCGAAGACTTGAAGGAAAACTTTGACACATTGCGAGCATCCAACCTAAAGTTGAACCCCGCTAAATGTACCATTGGTGTTGGAGCAGGAAAATTCTTAGGATACATGGTATCCAACAGGGGAATCAAGGTCAACCCCGAGAAGATAGAAGCCCTGCAAAATATGCAACCTCCGAAAACCGTCAAAGATGTGCAAAAGCTGACAGGATCCCTTGCGTCCCTTAGCCGTTTTCTCTCCAAAGGAGCCGAAAAACACTTACCCTTCTGTAACATACTTAAGAAGGTCAACCAGTTTTAGTGGTCACATGAATGTGGAGAATCCTTCCAGGCACTCAAAGATCACCTCCGACACCTGCCGACGCTTTCTAAACCAGACAGGGGAGAAACCCTATACTTGTACATATCAGCCTCCCAGCTAGCTATCAGTGCCGTGTTGGCTAAGGAGAAGGAAGAGTCACAGCATCCCGTATACTATGTTAGCAGAGCCCTACAAGGACCCGAGACCAGATACACTCCTCTCGAGCGCCTGATATTAGCTCTCGTACATACTTCTCGACGGCTGCGACCATACTTTCAAGCACATACAATAGTGCTTCTAACCAATTATCCGATCAGACAGATCCTTCAGAAACCAGATGCCTCAGGATGGATGATGAAGTGGGCCATTGAGTTAGGAGAGCTTGACATACAGTACAAGTCTCGAACAGCTATCAAGGGCCAAGCTTTATCAGATTTCATAATGGAGTCAGTCGAACCAGTGGAGATCAACCAACAAAATCCAGTTCCTGACACTTCAAAGTGGCGTCTATATGTTGATGGATCCTCTAACTCAGGGGGAGGAGTGGTGCTGAAGTCTTACTCACCAGCCCTGAGGGAAAAAACCATCCCTATGTTCTTCACTTCGACTTCCGAGCCACCAACAATGAAGCTGAATATGAAGCACTCATTACAGGGTTAAACTGGCTAAATACCTCGAAGTTACCGACCTCGAGATCTTCAGTGATTCACAGATCGTGGTGCAACAGGTCAAAGGTGAATACGAGACCCGAGAGTACAGTCTTCAGAAGTGCCTGGAGATTGTTAAGCCTCTCCTAAATCAATTCCGACACTATGAATTGAATCATATTCCCCGAGAAGGCAACCACAAAGCTGATGCACTAAGCAAACTTGCCTCCTCGAACCTTAATACAAGTTCCTCTCCAGAACTCCTGATGGAAACTCTAGCCAAAAGGAGTTATGAAGAAAAAAGCATCATGGCCGTGGACATCTCGGACACATGGATGAGCCCTTACATCGAATATCTACAAACGGGAACTCTCCCAGAGGATAAAATATTGGCACGTAAGGCCCGAGTTAAAGCCCCTAAATACGTCATCCACGAAGGCAGCATATACAAGAAGGGATACCTCCAGCCCTTACTTAAATGTGCCAGGCCCTCCGACGCAAGACACTTGGTACAAGAAGCACATGAAGGCGTTTATGGTAGCCATCAAGGTCCATGCACTATCACCCGCAAACTTCTACAAATGGGTTACTTTTGGCCTACCATGCTAGAATACTCCAGAAGTACATTGATTCCTGTCATCAATGCCAAATATTTGCCACGATGATACATGTACCTCAAGAAAACATGATCACTATCCAAGAATCTTGGCCGTTTGTCCGATCGGGTATTGACCTCGTTGGACCCTTTCCCACGGCCCCTGAAAACTTCAAGTGCCTTATTGTGGCCATTGACTACTTCTCGAAGTGGGTGGAAGCCGAAACCTTGACGAACATAACGGCAAAACAGTTATCAACTTCTGCTGGAAAAACATTGTGTGTCGCTATGGCTCCCAAGATACATAGTGACCGATAATGGAGCAAAATTCGCTAACAACCCCTTCAAGAAATGGTGTGAGAATTACGGCATACATCAAAAGCTCACCTCAGTGTATCACCCAGAAGCTAACGGCCAAGTAGAAGTTACAAATCGAACCTTGGTAAGTGGCATCAAAAAGCGCCTAGAAGGAGCTAAATGAAATTGGATCCGAGAACTTCCGAGCATGATCTGGACCCATAGAGCTACGCCATCCACAACAACTGGAGAAACTCCTTACAGCTTAGTCTATGGATCTGAGGCGGTCATCCCCATGGAAATTGGAGTCCCCTCTGCCCGTACCTCTCAGCCAGAAGACGAAAATGGCACTGCCAATGAAGAAAACCTCCGTCTCGACCTTGATCTCCTAGAAGAAAAAAGAGCCAATGCTACTATCCACGAGGCCAAGGTGAAGGAAAGATTCAAGCGTTATCACGACAGAAGAGTCCGCTTGGCTACCTTCATTAAAGAGGACCTTGTCATGAGGTTAAACGAAAAAAATAAGAAGGAAGTGGAAAGGAAGCTAGCCCCGAACTGGGAAGGTCCATATCGGGTCCTAGAATCCCATGCAGGGGGAAGCTATCTCTTGGAAACTATGAAGGGCGAATCCAAAACCCGAAGATGGAACGTGATTAACTTACGAAAGTATCATGGAAGATAAAGCTCGAGAAAGAACCTCACAAAGGTCCGAGAGCATTGCGAAAGTCCGAGAACCTCACAAAGGTCCGAGAGCATTGCGAAAGTCTGAGAACCTCACAAAGGCCCGAGACAGCTGCACTCTAGCATAAACGGGTACTAAAAACTCAAACCACTATTTCCTTTTATTTTTTCTTAAAGCCACGCGCTTAAATTGAACTTATTTTATTTACAAATACATCTATCTTTATTTGAGCAATCACAAATTCCTTTTCTAATAAAGGGAATGTTATCCTAAGTATAGCCTCGATTGCCATTCAAAACAGGTATGCTTTAATTAAGCATATGGTCGGTAAGCTTATCTAAAATAAGCTGTTTGAATGAAGAATTCAAGCACCAATTGTTTTGAACAAAATAAAGGGGATGGACCGAGATAAATACTTGAAAAAAGTATTTGATTGAAGTCTACGGGCTAAAATAAACAGGCAGACGTGCTTGAACATCAATCATCTCGGATACATAGAGGAAAAACCTCGTTCATATCCATGGTGTTATTACATCCGAATATGATACTTCTAAAAATCCCAAAGTGGATACCTAGAGGAAAAACCTCGAACCTAAACAGTTCATATCAAAGGTGTTATTACATCAGAATATAATACTTCTAAAAATCCCAAAGTGGATACCTAGGAAAAACCTCAAACCTAAACAGTTCATATCAAAGGTGTATTACATCAGAATATGATACTTCTAAATAACCCGATAGGGTTATCAGGGACTTCACCAAATGTGACCCTTGAGAGATGGGCTATTGTCAACTTTTCTGCATGTTGTGACATAAAAGGCATTGTCAGAGGATAGGACCTCACCACCATGGCCAAACAAGCCCGATGAAGAAGCCGAACAACATCAAGTTGTATGCCCGCGTAGCTTTCACCATGGAAAACTGTGAAGACCTGATCCAGAAGTACCTCAGCTTTGTCAAGGTTATTAATTGCCCTACCCCCTATAACAGTAGAATAGAGGCAGGGGTTCCTTTCCAGTAAACCATGAGACCGAGGGTCATGTGCAAAAGGAATTCAAACCCCAAAGCTGATGAGGAGATGCCAGCAAGTAAGGTAGCAAATCTGCCGAAGCTAATTTGTTCTGCTGGTGGAAGGACTTGAGAGCATCTCGCTAAGGAAGAACAACTCAGGATATTTGGCTTCAATGAGCCTCAACAAATCTCCTGATGTCTTTATCTCCAAAAACTCGGTCCCAAGAATCCAGCGACGGCGAGTCAAGGCTGCAAGCTTATCAGAGGCGTCCGGAAGAGAAAAGGAGGAAATCATTAAATTCCTTTCCTCATCGGACCGACATAACAACAGGACATTGTCCAAGCTCTTATGCAACTCCGACTCCAGGAATAAATCCCCATACTCCTCCCGGTGACTCTTTAACTCGAGGCCACAAGCAATGAAGACGCCCCAGAGCTTAAGAAGCCACTGCAACTCCTGAGAGTCCCTCTCTGAAGACTGTTTCCGAGCCATCTCCTCCACAGAATCCTGGTAAACCTTCAGCTAGTCTACATGGAACTTCCTCTCCTGCAGAAGGATCTTGTTCTCGGCCTCAAGCCGCTTCACCTTGTCTTCCAGCTGAGTCACATCCACCGAAGCTGGAATAGATGGGGGAGGCACGACTGACTCAGTCGTCAAGGCCGAGATAACACCTTCCATCTCCTCCTTCCCGGCCTCAAGGGTCTGGCACCTATCATACAACTCCCTAACGGAGTTGTAAAGACGCTTGATCTTGGCGTTGGCCCGATCTCCTAGCTTGAACAGACCTGTCATTAGCTATAAAATAGAACTCATGAAAGGACTTGACAGCTCACAGATTAATAATTCACGCCATAAGAAATGAAGATTATTACCTTGGAAGCAAGGGGATACTTCTTGAAGGACCTCCGAGAAGCCTGCCCATCCTCTTCTCCAGGTCGACCCAGATAACACCCTACTCCCTCAAAGGAGCATCATCAGGGGTCACCTGTTCGAACTCGGAGTCGTCATCCGAAGAATCCCCAACCTCGGGTTCCATCTCTCTAGATTCTACCTCCTTAGATTGCACCTTCTCGGACTCCTCAGCCTTCTCCTCTATCGTCTTGAGGACGGCTTTCCCCTTCTTGACTTTCTTTCTCAGAGGAGAGCCTACTCATAAAGTGAAGACAATCAGCATAAGGAGTATACAAAGTACTCGGCACTTTATCATACCATATAAAGAAAATACCCGAAGAAGATGGTCTAGAGGAAGATTCACCCTGACTCCTCAGAGATTTCCTCGGGCCTCGCTTCATGGTCTCCTTCTTATTTCCCTGGATTTTATCAGGGAGGGCCCAATCCAGGTCTGGTTTCAGGAAACTGGACGTAGACTTCGACCGAGTAACATCCAACAATAAATTCGCCCTCCTGGAAGACAATTTTCTCCTTCAAGAGCTCCTTGATGATGCCCTTTAAGTGAGCAGGAGTATTGAAGACCTTGTCAAGAGGCACAGTATCTTTTGGCTTCGAGTTCCAGTCAGGGACCTCATACTTGGTTCGATCAAAGGTCAACCGGATATCATTCCACTGGCCGCTGTTATCAGGATAGGTAAAGACCTTGCTGTCTCGAGGCGTAAGGGTGATGTGCTCGCGTGTTTCGAAAGAGAACAGCCTGAACAAGCTCCTGAATAAGTCCATGCTTGGTTCATACCCCTTGTGAGCCCACCAGGATATCAAGGCCATAATCATCACCACTACGTTGGAGTGGATTTGACATGGATGCAGCTGATGATGCCGCAAAAACTCCAAGAATAAATGGGGAAAAGGAAAACTTAACATCTGCTGCAGAAATCTCCCATATATCACCCCTCGAGAGGGGCTCACCAGAATCTTGACTGGAGTGGTCTTATCCTCGAGCCTCAGATTAGCCTCGACGGGGTATGACAACCTGCATGATTTCATAAATTGCAGGGTCTTTTTGTCAACCACCTTGGTGACGCCACTCACATCACCAGCAACCGAAGCCTGTTTATCAACTTGGGGCTCCATATTCGGGTCCAGACCCGACCCAGACGCACCTTCATCAACCACCGCAGTCACAACCTGCAGCGGCGTAGTGATAGTTACCTCCATCAATTACCCAGAATCCACCTCTAGGAACATTGCTTAAATCACGGGTGCCTGGGGCTACTTCTTCAACATTCATCACTAGTACAACATTCTCTGTATTGCCAGGGGGAACGCTGGAGTTTGATGTTGACATGGAAATATAGAGAATGGGGGAAGAAAGTATGAAAAGAAGAAGAAGAACTTTTGCAGAGAATAGCTTTTTCTGAGATTGAAACCACGAAATTACTTTGGGTGAAAAATGATGATAAGCACAAGGAAAATTACTTGGTTATATAACCAGTAATTAACACGCATTTAAGCGAGTAATTACATCGACTCGCGAAACGATGCAGACAATTAGAATGTTGGTCTTTATCACCACCAGAATGTACAATGAGTATACGCCACGTGTCAGCTACCGCAGGATTAAAAGGACGGGTTCAAACCAAGTCGTCCACGTGTCTTGATGGAATACGAAACAACTTGAAACTAGGTATTCAGAAGGGTCAACCCGAGAGACCAGTCCTAAATGGATACCCCCAAGCTTATCACCCCGAGTTACTCCCCCTCGAATTATTGGCCTTCCCTCGAAGAAGCAAGCCTCTCAACCAGCCTTTGAGATGGAGCCCTCGAAATTCTGAAGATCTACCTTGGGGCTACTAATAAGTCCATGGCTCGTATTCCAAACTTCATTCAGTCTCGGACCAGGGCCCAAGAAGAATCAGGAGCTCGAGATACGCGGAGGATGGATTTACGGGTCCATCAATCCTAATCCTTATAAGGAATGCGTATATTATGAATGTTCTACAAGGAATACACTTCTCCTAAACATGGTAAATACAACAATGACCGAAATACACTTCTTCTATACATGGTAATACAACTGTTATCTTCATAAGGGTTGTATTCATACCATAATTACATATCTTGGTGATCTACGGATTGTAGTCATATAAATACCGAAGGTTTAGTAAACCTCTTTATCTATTATCTTACAATACAATACACCCTACGCACATACTAACTTGAGCGTCAGACTGTCTATACTCGGGACACCCGAGATTTTGTCTTGCAGATCAGTTCGTGAGCCGGGTTCGTGATCAAGTGCGGGTTCTAGACCTCCATCACCAACCATACTCTCTTGCCTTTAGTCTTCTTTGTTTTACACGAGTATGTACTTATTGGGTTGGTATATTTCCCCTATGCGACCATTAGTTTGGATTTTGGGGGTAGTATTAGGATTTATTGTAATATACGAGGAGTTAGCGTCAGCTAGTGTCCCCGTAGACTGTCCCACAAGATCTTTTTTCTTTTTACCATATTTACCACAAGAAAGGTCATGTCTTTTTATGTTTCGATTTGTCTAGTAATCCTCAAAAGTATAAGAGCAAGAAAGCTATATGCGATTCTACGAAGGTTCTATTGTTAATGCTCCTGGCTCTGATTTTTTCTATTTGTACACCTATAGATGGTATCAGTGAGTGGAAGAAAATGGGAAGTTGAGGAGAACTGAAACTCCTAAATACACACCTGAATGGGACTTTATGTAATTTTATTGGGGATGACTCATCTCAGGTCTTAAACAGGAAGTTTGGTGTTTACTGAAGTGATTTTTATCTTTTTTCTTACATTGTGCCTTCTATATATTCAAGCAATATGTTTTCTTACACACTTATTTTATCTTTCTAACATGTTATCTATTAATGGAGATCAGTTAGCACCGTGAACAAATTTGTTGCACCTTAATCTTGCCAAAGATTGCCTTTTGATACAGGCTCAACCAATCCATGGTGATTATAATGTCATCATGGTCTAAAAAGTTTGGAGATTCATCTGAGAACAAGGACTAGCACTCAATTCAGGGTGCGCAACTTTTGTCACCCATTAAGGTAATTTCGGGAGAATAATATTCTTGATTGTGTTGTCAATTCAAAGTTTATTTTTTTCGTGATGCTTAGTGTCTTTGATATGTTATAGGTGGTTCAAATGAGTATGGACATAATCGTATATTATATGGAACATCAAATTCTATGATATTTCGAAGTAAGGGCTATAACTTAGATTAGGTTTCATAGCCATATCCCAAGGGAGATTCAAGTGTTTCAGAAGTTTTAATTTTATGCTTGATGCTTTCAAATTCTGCTGATCTTGTAAGTGATTTTTGCATTTGCAAAGTATAAGCAGTGCCATCCCTAACTATTTTAGGGACTGAGGCGATTTTTTTTTAAAAAAAAATCTCCCAATAATCAAAAATATAATTAAATACGACAGATAAAAAAAGACATTTATATTTATTATTGGCAGAATCATTTGCTATCAAACAAAATTGAAAATAAATGAATAAATAAGTACGACAAAGGGAGGGATAAACAGTCGAATAAAGGGAAGTTCCGTGAGTATGGATTGAAAACCCTTTTCTTCCCTTAAATTTTTTTTAACAATTAGATTCATTTTTATAACAAAAGGGTTTTGAAAGGCTATTTTTAGTTTTAAAATGGGTCCAAAAAACTTGGATTATAAATCAAATAGGCCCAAAATACTGAGTTTTTAATATATAATAGTTATGATTTTTTAAAAATTTGGGTCTCTAAAATTAGTAAATTTTTTGGGCCTGAGATAAGGGTCACATTAGCCTCACTATTGGGCCGCCCCTGAGATAAGCCCAATTTTTATGGTGTTTGATACAAAGTGTGATTGGAAATTTTAAATCTAGGACTTCTTGATGTACTAAATCAGATCAAGAATTTGAGGAATATAGTAGTTGGTGATTTATTAGTGAATTGCAAGCAAAAAAATTGACATAGACTAAATCGCTCGCGAAAATGCTCTGATCTCTCTCCGAGAGTTAATTTCACGCGCCACTAAACTGATGTCAAAAAACCAACCAACCCCACTACTGACATAACTGTTACACATGCTTTCCTACTGATAACGGCCATACAACGGCCAGAAATGGGGGAGGCTCCGCCTGAAGCCGGTGGTTCCCCCGCCGGAAAATCGTATGCCCAAATTCTGTCAGGCCAAAACTCCCCACCGTTTTCTCTCCACTACCCTCTAACCCAGAAATCCGGCCAATCACTACCTTCAACATTAAGCCGGCATGTATGTATACCAGGGAATCAGTTCAAATCCTATCCAAGCACTACCAGAATGCCCTCATCGGAAAGTTCTAGAGGGCTAAACCACCAATGCTCACTATCCAAGCGGCCTTCAGAGAGATGGGCTTCACTGGCCGTTTCTAGATCGGGCCGCTGAACTACAAGCATGTCCTTATCCGTTTCTCAAATGAGGAGGACTACCAGAAATGCTGGCTGAAAGCTTTCTGGCCGGTGGCTGGCTCATTAATGAAGATACTCAAATGGTCGTCGGATTTCTCGCCGGAATACGAATCTCCGATTGTCCCGGTCTGGGTAACGGTGAGGGATATACCACTATACTACTACAATAATACTTTGATCCAGGATGTGGGTAATCAAATCGGCAAGTACATCAAGATGGACACAGCTACATCCAATGTATCACGACCTTCAACTTTGAAGATTTGTGTTGAATTGGATCTCACAAAGGAGCTGATGCCATCTATTCAAATCGGTTTCCCAGACGACCACAAAGATTGTGACATTGAGTACCACAGCCTGCCACTCTATTGCCAACATTGCTGAAAGCTTGGTCACCACAATGCCAATTGCAGGTTCCTGCACCCAGAACTCAACAAAAATGGGCAGGAAATGAGGCAAAACAACACACCAAAGCCCCAGAAATTTCAGCAAAAGCATAAGCCTGTTCAGCCAGCAAGGAACAACGCAGAATCATCTGGCTACACCCCACAACAAAAAGAAAAATGGGTGAAAGTGGGGGAAGTCCATCATCAGAAAGCACAGGAAAAAAGAATAGTTGTATATGAGCCCCAAATCAGAGAAATGTAGTTCAAAGGCTTGCAGAAGCCTTCAGTATCCTTACACTCCTTTGATGATTCGGATACAGCCAAAAAGAAAAAGTTGTTGAAAACACAAAATCACACACTCACACTCAGTTCTCATTTTATGAAGCAACACACCACAACACACTCTCCACACTTACACTCAGACCTCACAATAGTTCCCTATAGGCCTATAGAGCTAACAAACTCTTTTGGTATTTTAGAGGATAATTCTAGTGAAGTCAGTTCAGAAGGAAATTTTGGTGAAGCACATGAAGACACTGGCTGGAGCTCAGATCAAACAGGGATCAAGGAAGCCAATCCTTCAACTGATGACACAAGTGAGACAGCCACAGAACACTCACCAACAGGTAAGCCCTCCACCTCATCAAAAGCAGCACCTAAGGTTTTTACTGAAAGTATTAGTAGAAATCTTAGACCAAAAACAAGAATTGCATATTTTTAATGGAAAGTTACAAACCTAGTATGCTTGTATGGAACATTAGGGGTTATGGCACCTCTATGGAAAGACTTAGATCATTATTATTAATGCATCATATTTCAATATTATGTGTAATAGAACCAATGCATGAATAAACTCAAATTAGAAACCTCCAGCATGATTTAGGTTTTCAGCATAGTATAGCTGTTGTCTTTGCTAAAATATGGATTTTTCATAGGAATTTTCTAAATTTAGACATCATATCTGAAACTGATCAGTTCATGGTTAGGTTTACAGATAAAAACTCTCTTATATCATGGTACTCTGTCTTTGTATATGCTCATGTCAGTGCAGTTATGGTCTGATCTAGATAGCATCAATAGCCAACCTACAATGTATGTAGGAGACTTCAACACAGTGGCATCTGTGATGGAAAGGAAAGGTAAACATAAGCCCCCATTAGGTAGTATTAGGGAGTTTAGGAGGTTCATAGATGCAAAACAGTTTCAGGAGATTCCAACAGTTGGGAACCAATATACCTGGACAAATAACAGATTGAGGGTGACAGACTGCTCCAAAAATTAGATAGAGGGTTGTGTAGTTTATGATGGATATCCAGATTTCCCCATTCATCCATCCATGTACTGAATAGTACTACCTCTGATCATAACCCTCTGCTCATGACCATCCAAAACTCCATCCAGCACACACCTAAGCCCTTTAGATTCCAGAATATGTGGCTGCACAGAAAAAAAAATTTGGACCTAGTCAGAAGTAACTGGGATTTGCCAAGCCACTATCATGGAATGTTTAACATGGTCTGTAAACTAAAGAGATTGAAAACTGCACTGGCCTCATGGAACAGACTCGGTTTTGGAAATGTCCATGATAACCTGCTACAAGCTGAGATGAAGGTTTCAGAACTGGAAGACAAATATCAGGAAACAGGATCAGATTTGGATCTGCAAGCACTTAATGAAGGAAGGGAATCTCTGATTAAGGGTGAAAAAGAAAGTACAATATTTTGGAGGCAGAAGGCAAGTTTGAAATGGTTACAAGAAGGTGATGCTAACTCCAAGTTCTTCCACAACACAGTGAGGGAGAAAAGGTGTAAAGCAAAGATCACTAAAATCAAGAATAGGGATGGAGCATGGATTACAGGTATTAGAGAAATTCAGAGGGAGGCAACAACCTTTTATGAGGATCTACTAAATGAGAAAGAGGAGGAGGTTGACCACTCAGGGCAATACATGGCAAATTTTATGGATGTACTTCCTAAAATTATTACTGAGGATGACAATGCTCAATTGCTAAGAGTGATAGAAATGGAGGAGCTTAAAAAGGCCACATTTGATCTAAACAAGGACAGTGCATCTTGTTCTGATGGTTTCACAGGAAGCTTCTACACAAGCTGCTGGGAAATAATAAAGGTGGACCTTTTCAATGCAGCATCTGAATTTATGTCTGGCATGAGACTGCCAAAAGCAATTGCCAGTAAATGGCTGGCCATAATACCCAAGAAACCAAACCCACGTAGTTTTGGAGATTTCAGACCCATAAACTTGTCTAATTTCCTCAACAAAATTTTTTCCAAGGTACTTATGGAAAGACTGAAAGTTTTCATGCCAAAGATAATCTCAGAGGAACAGTCTGGACTTATGCAAGGAAAATATATCTCTGATAACATTCTTCAAATGATGAAAATGGTAAGAATTGTTACCCAAATCTCAGAGGCTTGGTAATTTAGTGGTCAAACTGGATATGCAAAAAGCATTTGACATGGTCTCTTGGTGCTTTCTGAATTCAGTAATGATACAGTTTGGGTTTCATGGCACATTTGTCAAACTAATAATGCAGAACATACAATCTGCATGGTTCTCAGTGATCATAAATGGCATTGCCTCAGGTTTTTTCTCCTCCAGTAGAGGGATTAAGCAAGGAGACCCAATATCTCCATTTCTATATAATATTGTTACAGAGGCATTTTCTAGAGGAATCAAAAAGCTTTTCTCAATGCAATACTCGTCACCCTTTTCCATGCCTAGGAATGTCAGCACTGTATCTCATCTGATGTATGCAGATGATACAACAATCTTCATCAACAGCAGCAATAGAAACATGAGAAGATTGAGGCACTTCCTCTTTGCTTATGAGTCTGTTTCAGGGCAAAAGATAAGCTATCAAAAATCTGAATTTTTTGTTCATCCCAGTACAACTCTAAGCAGAAAGAAAACAATCAAGAGAATATTGGGGATGAAATATGACACCCTCCCATTTACTTATCTTGGAGCTCCAATTTTTAATGGCAGGAACCTAGTGAAATATTACCAGGGTCTTTTGGAAAGAATGGAGAGACCACTGAGCAACTGGAAAAATCAGTGGTTGTCACCAGCTGGCAGACTGATACTCATAAACCATGTACTCATGGCCATTCCCACACATATATTCTCAGTTCTGCAGTCACCCAAAATGGTGATTCAGAGAATGGAAAGACTGGCTTCTAAAAATTTTTGGGGAACCTCAGAATATGGGCAGAACAAAAGGAGCAGATGGTCAAAATTGACATTGCCAACAGATGAAAATGGAGTTGGACTCAGAGATATAAGGTCTGTAATCCAGGCTTTCTCATGCAAGCTCTGGTGGAAATTACAGAAAAATGAAACCATTTGGACTAGGTATCTGTGGTCCCTCCCAGAAACCTATAAAACCTCTCTAACATGGAAAAGAATCTGTGGAATCACAACTCATGCCAACAATCTCTCCCAAGTAATTTGTGGAATTGGGAAAAGCTCTTTCTGGAATGCTAACTGGTTGGGCATTGGAGCATTATTTTATCACTGGACAGATCCATCTCTCCCCTTCCCAAACCTACCAGTCTCCCAATTTTTGACAAGTAAAAATTTTTACATTAACCAATTGGAGCATAACCTTGCTACCAACATCATTGTTTTATTGCAGGATGCTCACCAAGACTCTCTCCATGAAGACATATTGGTGTGGAAACCAGGCTGGGATGGTATTTTCACAATCAAGTCTGCTTATCAGTCACTAAGGGGGACATGAACCAAAGATCAAAATCTACAACAGGTTTGGGCATCAAAAATTCCAAAAAAGATAGCCATATTTTTGTGGAAGATGAAAAATGAATTTCTGCCTTTTGATGATATTCTCATTAAAATAGGCTTCAAAATCTCTTCCAAATGCCTTTTTTGCTGCTGCAATGCTGACACTTTAAATCATTATTTCAATGAGTGTAGCAGTAGTTTACAGATATGGAATACAATGCATGACACTTTATTGATGCAAGTTTCTCAGCCCAGGAACACTAGTAGTAGATTGAGATTCTACCTATCATATAAAGGTTTCTCTAAAATTCATACAGAAGTGATCAGAATATCAATGATGGTTACCTTCTGGCATTTATGGATTAGAAGAAATAAGCTCTTATATGATGAGTAGAAACTCTCTACTTCAGACATGTGTGAAAGAATCATCAAATACACTTCACAAGTTTTTACAGCCAAGTCATTATCTGGGAATAGAGAGAGAAATCAGTTTTTGATCAGTGTCAGGTTCATTCCTTTTATCAAAAATAAGAGGCCTAAGAGGATTAAAATTATAAAATGGCACCCCCTAGATAATGGCTACAAAATTAATGTAGATGCTTCTTTTAAAAATGGTGAAAGTGGTATTGGAATCATTGTTAGGAATCATAAAGGCTCAGCAATTTTTTTGAAAATGATTCATACACATTATGTATCCCCTTTACATGCTGAACTGATTGCTATTAAAAATTGGATACTAATTGCTCAGGATCTTCATTTACACAATTATGAGCTTGAGTCTGATTGTAGACAGGCAGTGGCAGGATCACTCAACCCTTATGTTTGTGATTGGATATTTTTGTCTTTATGTATTCAGATAAGGGATTTACTGCCTACTCATGCCAAAGTGATTCATACTTACAGAGAAGCTAATAGGTCAGCTGATTACTTGTCAAGATTATGCTTGTCTCAGAAACTTAGCTCTAATATAGATATGATGCATGCTCCACATGAACTGAGAGGGCTTATGACCCTGGATAAGATTGGCTTGGCTAACACTAGAGCCTGCATATGATTCTTGGTATTTTTTTCTTCTTTTCAGAAGATGCACAGATTCTCAGGAGCTCAACATCTGCTCAAGCCAGTTATCAGAGGGATGTTTCATACACTCTGGACAGAGTTTTCAACACTCAGTTACTCCTGACACTCTCATGGATAATATTAGCCATTTTTTGAACCTTCTATGGTTTTTTTGGGCTATTTGTAAATAGAAAGACTCGTGATCATTGCTGTGTAGTTAAATCAAAGGGTGGTTGTTCTTCGGTATTTGTTTACTCGATCACTAAACTGCTCCTCTTTATAAGATTTAACCACAGGAATTAATATTCATGAAGTCCCCTACTTAGTAATTTTGGAAGTTATAGCAACTTCTAAGGGTGAAAACCCATGTAGCTCATAACTTTTTGGCTTTAGCCAATTTTTTGGTTTGGGGTGCCAAATAAATTCCTCCCACCAATAGTGATTTAATTTTTTATTTTTATTTTTTTTTTTGAAAAAAAGATCAAGAATTTGAGGGTATATACTTGAAAATTTAGGGAGGTTCCTTGATCATAAGGATGGTCATAGTAAGGCCACTTTTACGGCTAAGAGAGCAAGAAATGAGAGCTTGAGTTCTCAGAAACCATTTTTCCAAGTCCATGGTTGCAGGAAGGATCTAAATAGGATTGGATGGGGTGCATATCGAAAAACTTAGACGAAAAGATATTTTTATTATCAAACTTAGATTCATTTACTGTTAAATTTCTTGTAACCTTCTTTATAAAATAATTTCGTATATTTTATTACTATGTATGTAACTTATTAAACATGAAACATGATAAAATAACTGGAGGGAGTGTAAAAAATTTATAAATAAAAAATATATAATTAAGTATGCTGCGTATAGACACAATATGTTTATTTTTTCAGAATGCTTTAGGACTACAATTTCATTGAATTATTTAGCAGCATCAACCCTCATATATTAACCTAGCTAGATGCGTATTGTACTACTGTAATTATCTACAACAACCAACATGAAATCTTTAGAATTATGGAATTAGTTGCTTGGAATTAGATTGATTTGAAATACCATTAAATTGAAAGATATGGTTAAAAAGATAAAAGTTTGGACGGAGAATTCTAAGGAATTTTAGGAAATTAAGTAGGATGGAATTTAAGATCAATACGTTCAATTTATCAAAACAATACAAATCACGTCAAGGGAACCCTAATCAAAATACACGGCACATCGTGCAGTGATCTCCAGCTAGTTATTATATTAATTAGTAAATATCCATAACTATGATAAATCTCTTTGAAACAAAAGGCCGGACCTTTCTTCTAAAACTTGGGTCTTCAGTGTAGTTTAAACAGGATCGAAGCAGAGCGGTAACAGTCTAGCCTGCCCTCTGTGTTCTCACACTTCCCCTACACACCTAACTCACTAACTTGAAATCCTTTAAACAATAAACAGTTGTAATCTAGGAGGAAGGAAAAATAGATTAGGCGCTAGGAATCGCCTAATGATGGTATTTGGGATTCAAAAACCTCAAGATGCACAAGATTTGGATCATCTAATAGGATTGGAATTAGTGTTGAGTTTTTTGAACATGATACATGTGTGAGTATTCTCACTCTTCAAAACTTTATATCTTGAGATAAAGTTTTGAGCCTGCCATGCCTATGTGCTAATTTCTATAATTTTATATGCTTGACATTTTCATTTTTCTAAAATCCCATAGTCTACAGAAAGATTATACTTATAATTGGTTTTAAAAAAATGCACCATTTGATTTCATTGACTTAGATGCTCTGTTGTTTCCAAAACTTGTTATACGGACCGCTAACTGAGTATGATCTTAGCTGACTGTCCAGTGTCAGGGAATGAATGAAACCTCTGCAATATCTTTGAGTTAGTTTCTTAATATGATTGATGATCTATGAATGAATGAAACCTGAAATACTAGTTATTTGAGAAGTGATGAATTTATGAGGCAGCCTGATCAGTTTGCACTGGTTATTTACTTTATACATCAGGACCTAAGTTCCATGTACAGAAGCCACCGCCAGTACCGGATCTGGGGCTGTGCGATCGGTGCGGTCGCACAGGGCCTCATAAATCTTTTTAATTGTAGCTAATAACAAATAGAATCTTTAGAGATTGATATCAAAATTTTATGAAGTTTTTATTAGGTTAAATTGAGATTAGATAAGGAAGGAGAGATCATAGAAGCATATATTAGGAAATCAACTACAACTACGATATTATCTAATGAATGTATCTTTCTTAAACAAATGAATATATATATATATATAGGAAGTCTAACTGTACGTTCGTTTTCCTAATTTTTAATTAAATGATTCAAGATAATAATCAACGTAAATAGGATGTCAACTTTAATGTCATAATCTCCTTCATTATTTGGTAATTATTCGATATTTATTATTCTAATCTCCTTAACATTTAAATTGAAATTGAATTTGATTACATATTTAGTGTTAGTAAGATCTTTAATCTCTTTTATTAGCTAATCAAAAATCCTCTAACGAGAATAAGTTTTATATCAAAATTTCTAACTTTTAACAATATTTTAATAAAGTGATCTACAACCACTAAATACATATGGTCATATAAATTTATATACAAATTTGATGATATTAATATACATGGCCACAATTTTATTTTCGCACAAGGCCTCAAAAATGTCAGGGCCGGCCCTGGCCACCGCTAGCATCCTTGAATTGTTGGGACCTAAATGCTACGTGTGGGTGAGCCACCACTAGAATTCAATTGGACCTAAGTGTTACACACAAACGAGCCACCGCTAGAATTCCATACTTTGGTACCTAAGTTCTACGTGTGGGAGAGCCACCGTTAGAATCCCACATATGTCGAACATGATATTGGTCTGGAAGTGAAAATGTGCTTTTCTGCAAGATATTTGTTTTTTCAAAATATTTGTGCCATATATTGGCATGATCTATTCATTCGTTGAGTATGGTAGTTTATTGTTATGCCCATACATGTATTATAACATGTTGTTCGATAGCGTACGGTGTAAATTCGCTGCCTTGTCAGTGATCATGGCGGAACCATAAATAATTTTAGGGTAGGCTGAAATTGATTTATCGGTTTAATCAAAAAAAATGTAAAATTAACATAATATATACTTATGATCGGTGTCCGGTGATCTAGAGAGAATTATGAGATATTGAGATGAAAAGTGGGGTTTGATTTTGAGGTTTCTGAGGAATTCAATTTGGTATTAAAGAAAAATAAATTGGGCTTGGTTTTTTTGTTTTACATGAGTGGCCCATTGTGTCCAATCACTTTTTGTTTTTTAAGCTGGCAAAATAAATAAATTGGGCTTGGTTTTTTTTGATTTACATGATTGGCCCATTGTGGCCAATCACTTTTTATTTTTTAAGCTGACAGAAAACGGAACGAAGGTCATCTTCTCCAATCATATTTTTCCGCTGCGCCTACCGGGAATCCCTATATCCGTCGCCCGAAATAGTAACTCCTGCCTAATCGACGGATCTCAGGGCAGGCGCGCGCCTAAGGGTAGTTCCGCTCCTGTCAGTGATGAGTAAATTCTCTATTGGAAAATGAATACCAATTGTTAGATTATGGTGGTTATTGCGCCGCTGTATAATGTTAGTTGTTATATGTTGATCATATTGTAATGAAGGTGATTAAATTTGAAAATAAGGTGTCGTAATACTCTACTTGACATTGTGGTTTGTTAGAGATTGTATATTTATGAGTAAAAACTATAAATTTAGAGGGAAATGGCAATTCTAGAGTCAATCCATACATTTGTATATGTGTCTTAAAAGGTGTGTCGAAGAAAGATACTAGTATTACAACACCAGTGTTATTTTTATAGTTTGTTTTATGACTCATTTTGCAATGCCTAAGTGAAAAGATGTCATCTTGGCTACTTGAGAATTGTGATTATTTAGTTTTGCCTTTGAATTTGGTTTGTATCCTTGTATGATGTAATATATTTCATGCATGGCCAGTTGTTGATTTACATTTATCGATTGTTGCATAACGAAAATAATACATGTTTATTAACCACTAGAGATTATATTTATGACACTGAGGTCTTTCTTTGTCATTGCTTTATTTGGAAAATGTGAAGGGTTCTGTTGCAATATAAATGTGACTGGACTTTAATGTAATAAATAATGTAATGCCCTTGTGTTTCTATCACTATCACAAAAGGTGATTCGCTCGCCCTGAGCGCCCGACACCACAGGCCTTGGTGGAGATGTAAATCACGGTAACCCAGAGCCAGGACTCATTGAGCGTCCTTTGTCTCAGTGCGCACAAGGGACCTTGCAAGCAAGAAATCCTCACACTGCCGCTGCCGAAATTCGAACCTTGGACCTATCACAATGAGCCCAATGTCCCAACCGCTGGGCTACACCCGTTGGTGTACCCTTGTATTTCTATGAGTTACCTGTATAAGGATAAGATTTTACGAATTAAAAGATATTTTCTTATCCTAGAGAATGGTAATCTTTTGTGTGGGAATGCGAAAAGATAAATATACTTTAGACATGTTGCATATTACTTCTTAATAAGGTGATCATTTGATGATGAGTTGTATCTGTGTTAAGTGCAGTAATGCTTGATAATTCTGTCAAGAATAAACCTCCAAAGACATTACATGGGTTTTGATGATGCTAAAATTATAACTTCTAATTTATATGAATGAGCTAGTGTGGAATGTTTGAGTTTGTTGACATCACACCGTAATTCTTGTCAGATTGTATAGTTTTGGGACTTGCATGCTTAGAGTATGAGATCAATTGGTTCCTTGATATGCACCCAGGTAGTTTTTGCAAGCCTTTATGTGGGTTGTGTATGTGTGATTTCTCTTGGTTTAAATATCTTACGAATACATGCTTCTGAATTTGGCGTGCAACTCTTACATGTAAGTATACTCTGTGCTTATGTGCTTAAATGTTTTCTCTTATTTATAACTTGGAGATTGGAATTTGAAGTTGAGGACTTCTTGAAGAATGAGTTATTTGTACCATAATCATCAAAGAGATTTATTTAGAATATACTACGCCTTTTAGAGATTGATTGAATTCCTTTTCAAAACAGTTTTGCAAAAATTATTTGCAGTTCATATTATTGTATAGAGATCGTCACTGAGCGAAAACTCATTATGTGTTTTATGTGTGGCATGAGAGTGCTAGGTGGACGTAGAAGGGTTTCTATAGCAAGTTTGCGTCATCGAACACAAACGGATTTTCCCCTGCCAGACATGAAGCAACTCAAATCTTAAGTAGCATCTTTTGACATTCTGTCAAACATTTAGTGTAACTTGATACAATTGACTGAAAGGGACATCATGTCTGTTTAAATCTTGATAGCAGTAAATGGTAGCGGTAAATGCATAGGATTAGGGGGGCTGAATTAAAAGGGATGCAAAACCACAAATGAGGCTTCTTTCTTTTCCCCTATATGTTTGATATAATTGCGCTTTGATTCCATTGTTGAGTGAATGTGATTCCACAACATTTTATTTTTCTTGACATTCCATTTTTCTGTTTAAAACCCAATCCTTTTCCCTGCACGTCTAATGAGCTGGAGACGAAGGATAGGCGAGGATGACGAGTCACTCTTCTTTGATGGATGTGAAAAGGCCAATCTTGAGGTGAAACATTTAGGATCTCGTGTATTCTGCATAGTGCTTAGCGAAACATGGTAGGTATGGAGTTTGGAACTCACGGTTGTTTGTAATATCTTGTGCATATCTTCATCCTAGGATTGCTTTCAGAGATTTGAGAATTGTTTTATTGATTGCTTAAATACTTGTTGATGTTTGTCTGTGTAAATATATAGTTTGAAATAATAGCACGTGAGCTATCTTTAGATCGATTAGAGTTAGTCATGAGAGCTAGATATTGTTAAAGAGGAAAACAATTTTTTATGATAATTGGATAGGCTTTTGTACCATTCACGAGTCCTGATGCAAATCAAGAACACATTCAATTAAACTTAATTTGACATACTTGGGTTTAGTTGGGGTGTTACAACATCACTAATAGCTAATGTTTAACGTAACTTACCATTAATTTACACACTAGATTAAAAATATGATGTGTCACCCTAAACTACAAGAAATTGTGATTTGCTGTTGAATTTTTATGAATTTGGTTCACCGGTACAAGTTAAGATAAGATTATACAAAAATTCCTCGTTTATTTATTTTTCCCATATCATGTTTGATAAATGGTGAACTACATCCATTTAATGAAACTGAAATGAATTTGTGAAAATCCAATCAAAGAATGCTGCCTTCCTTATCATTTTCATCTTCTTCCTCCAATACCAAAACTAAATCATCATGCCCAAACAAACCAAGTTCTTGTAGTATGTTCTCATCCTCTGTTTAAATCTGCATGTCTCTCCAATGGCCATCATATTCATCATAAGTCCACACAGCTTTTGAGCCCCACACCCCTATTGAATCTCCAAGAACATATATTTCATAAGAATCCACATCCTTAAGCAAAGTGATTACATATTCTGTTGGTTTATGTCCTAAAACCAATTCATATTTACTACCAACGTGAGTAGAAACCTAAAGGGTCACACACATAAGGATTGTGTACCAGATTAAAATGATTAATAGGTTAATTTATAAGATAAATTAATCCAGGGACTATTTGATAAATAGGTATAGGGTTTACTAACTAGTTAGTGGCCCAAGCCCATTTATATGGTATTATAAATACCGTAGTCTAGACTATTGGAAAGAAATCTCTCTCATACATTTAGACCTAGCTAGTCATTCCAATAGTTGATCAATCCTATAAGATAGGATCTTGGGAAGCAATTCGTGTGGACTTGATAGAGGTCGGACACTTGTGCGACTTGTGGTCAAATCACCTTTGATGGATTCATCTCGATTGAGGTAGTATTTGGATTGGTATTACAAGGTATGTAATTGATCTCTTATATTTATATTATTCATAGATCACAAAGTGATCCTAGACGAATCAATTTGTTTATCCGCTAATATATTTATATGATAATATATATTATGATTGATCAGTTACTAACATATTCTTCAAATGCTTCATCAGCCAAACTGAACTTAACCATCACAAATTCGCATGTTGCACGTGTCATAGCCAATCAATGCAGCTTCCCTTTGAGGTATACACCCGAGGGATCAAGAACATCGTCATCATCGTGAGAGCATCCTAAACTCTTAACCTTGCGCTACAACCACCACTATAAACACATGTAGTTTGGTAGTCTATCATCATCCTCATACTCATCAAACTTAATCTTTACAACAATATATATATATTAGTACTTTCATTATAGCTCAGACCCCATAGACACTTCAAAAGAGGGGTTGATTTTTTTTGCGTGCATACATTATTTCAGCGTACTGCTTTCATCCCGTTTTTTCCCCTTCTTCTACTTGAGGCGGCGAAGAAATAGAGATATTACGTAAAATTGTAAGAAAGAAGAGAGAGAAAAAACGAGAAGTAAGCAGTAGGCCATAATAATGTAGCAAAATTAGTGAGGGTGTTGCAAGAGTCATAACTCATAATAGAATTTTCCAAAAATTCAAAATTACTCATAAATCGAGGGGTTTTCTATTTTTGGTTAAAAGGCTTATATGACCTCCAATTTTAGTAATAGTGCATTTATAACCCTCCATTCTTGTTTAGTGCGATTATGACCCTTAGTCAAGTTAATTGTTGCACATATAATCCCGACTGGGCTCAATAATTAAATTTCGACTAATAGTTCATATAAATTTTTCACATTTTCCCTTTGAATTTTTATTCAATTAAAATAAAATTAAAATGCCTTGATGGCTACCCATCTTACATCACCCGTTCTTCTCCTTTCCCCTCCCCCACTTTTCTCCATCCTCATCTGCTCTCTCAAACACACTTACACACTAGCTCCCCACACATCACACATTTTTAGGGTTTCAAAACTCTGCTAAAAGGGTTTCCATTCCTAGTTTCTTAGTCGAGCGAGAGAGATTTGTACTCGCCGGCGTCAGAGATTACCAAATTCACCACCTCCATGACGGCGGGTCAACTTTCATGGGATGAGTGTTTGGTGCTGACCACGTGACCCATCATTGTCGCCACCCCTTACCTCATCGGCGTACACCATTATTCAGAGCGTGTTCGTAACGATCAAGTTCCACCGCAACAAACGCCTCCCTAAGAAACTTCCTAGCAGCACAAGCATGACATTGTTAGTTACCTTCCTTCTTGGCGACAACAACGCCCTCCTCCAGTCTTCATAGAATTACAAGATCGGCTACATCAGGAGATTATTCTCCAAAACTACCACCATCGCTCTAAAGAATCTGTCGAAAACCGTCAATATTGGCCGGAAACTGCTAGGACTTTCACCAAAGGTGAAATAGAGAGCCCTAAACAAACTCGAGAAATTCCTTCTAGAACCCACGAGAGCCACGTCGTGCCCTGGAAGAAAACCTGCTTCATCCTAATTCTCGCCGGAGTTGTTGTGACAAAGCGTGGTTGAGGTGGTATTTGCACCTCGAAAGACCTACAAAATTTCAGGTTTTTTAATCAATTTTTTAAATAAGGGATTTTTTGTCTTTTCGCTAGTCGCTGGCCAACCCTTACCGAAAAATAGATTAAATCGGAATGAAAGGTTATACTTGCACTAACCAGAGGATTATGATTTATGAATGTACTATTACCATAACTGGGGTTATATAAGCAATTTTCTTTATATATTTTATTTTTTATTTTTTCTTTAAAATCCCCTCGCAAGGCCGCACTCAATAAAAGAAAATGACGACATAGTGTCCCAGAACAAACCCTTTCTCTCCTTCCCGTGAGAATACTCTGCCCAGCTTCCTAATCCCAAGGTACAGGCGATAATGGCATCTACCGATGTAATCATGGTTCCGGCCGAAGATGTCGCCGGTCCGTCTTCTTCCTCCAAGAAGCCCAAGAAATTTGAGATTAAGAAGTGGAACGCCGTCTCGCTCTGGGCTTGGGGTAACTTTTCTTAGCCCTAGCTCATTCTGTTGATTTTGCAAATAAGCTAACTCGATTCAGTGTAAAGTTTGCTAATTTTGTTTGTTATGGGTTGGTACTAGATATTGTTGTGGACAACTGTGCGATTTGTAGGAACCACATCATGGATCTCTGTAAGTTTTCAGCTTTTTAAAATTATTTTTTCGTTGTTCTGTTATAGTTTGGTAATTGGCTGATTTTTTTTTGGATTTGGTGCTGGGCTTTGTTTAGGTATCGAGTGCCAGGCAAATCAAGCTAGCGCGACAAGTGAAGAGTGCACTGTTGCTTGGGGTATGTTATCATTATATTCTGTTGATTGTTTGCCTTCTTTTTTCAGTGTTCATAATTCAGTCTAAGTTCCTGGCAGCTGCTACATTATGATGCAACATGAGTTTTTTAGCATTCGTGTATCGTGTAAAGCTTAGACATTTATAACAGCTATGGTGATAGTGAAGTTCTGAACCAAAAGGCTTATCTTATTTTGCTAAACATACATGTAGGTGGTGTGTTGTGCTGGAGGAATGGAAGTAAATTATGAGTATAGTTTGTATCTCTAGTATATGTATGGCCTGTTGCCAGCTATATATCTGAAAAGGCTGAAAATGCCTCTACGTATCCATTTAGCAGTGGGAGCAGTGTGAATTTGGTTAATAACTCTTATTTTAGTATTTAGGACTTGTCATGGTTTGATTTATTTATGATTGAATTTATTGCTACCAGGCTAGGCTTGTAATTTAAGAATGATCCCAAATGTTGACTTCTTATGAACATGAAGATATAATAAACATCTATAGCTGTTTACTATGCTGAAGAATACAAGTTATTGATTGATGGAACGTGAACTGTAATATCCTTGCAGACTGAGAAGCTTTGAGGGATTTTTGAATTTTAGTCTGGTCATATAGGAATGGATGGATATAGTACATGTTTAGTTTTGTCTTGGCTGTGTAGTATGTTACCTGCATACACTGTAAAAGGTTCAAGTGGCTATTTTATGAGTGAATTTCATATGCATTTAGTGGAAGATAATATGAGTAGGATGTACATGATTTTCCTATGTACTTAGACACATAGACAGCATTCTCAAGGAGACGTACTCTCTTTGTGTGTTGTAAGTTCTTATTTTTTTATGCGGTGGATGCTTGTGAGCTCTGTCTTTTCTGTTTTAGAAATTCTGAGATCATCAGTATCCCTTTGACTGTTGTCATGTATTAGTTTTACTTTTTAGTTTTTAATGTTAAGGCTATGGTGTGTTATAGTGCACAAAGTTAAAGTGAATGTTGCTCAGTGGTCGGATTATTTTTGTCCTTGCATATTCACTCATCTCATGGAAAAGATTACTCAATACATCATATATGGCAGATAGGTCAGAGAATGTGCAAGTTTTATAGATTTTCAACTCACTTGCTTTTGTTTTGGACCAATTGAATTAGATAGCTGCACCAGTTTTGAAAGTGCAACAAATATGCCAGTTGACTCACTATGTTTACTGTATTTTCTGCTAATATTCAAGCAGTTCTGCAGTTATGTAATGGATAAATTTTTCTCTTTGCAGGTGTTTGCAACCATGCCTTCCACTTCCACTGCATCAGTCGATGGCTCAAGACCAGACAAGTCTGCCCACTTGGTATGCCTCTTGCCTGTGAATTTTTTTGACATCATGCTATTTTGTTTTTATCTGATGATAGTTTTATTGCTACAGATAACAGTGAGTGGGAATTCCAGAAGTATGGGCATTAAGAGACTTCTGCTGGTCTTAATGTAAGCAAGGGATGATGATAGACTTATGCTATTATCAGCAGGGATTAATGTAAGCTCTTTGGTGAATGAATTGAAAACATTAATGTAAGCTCCTTGGTGAATGAATTGAAAACAGAAGTGGTAGTGTAACTCGTACATGTTGCCTTTAAATTTGAATTGATGCATTAAGGACATGTTTAGCGCGAATGAGAGGGCGTCGATGGTTTTGCAAACGCTGTCATCAGTTCATGCAAGTTATGCTTTTTGCGTTGTAATTTGATTTATGGCATCAGTTCATGAGGATTGAATTATGTAGTACTTTGATATATCAACCTACCTGTTATCTGCCGTTTAATTTTGCTTTCTTTCATTCTGGTATGCTTTTGAAGCTGCATTTTTCTTTTCTTTTTACAACCTAGTTAAAAAACAAATGTGAATGATTCCTCTATGAATAGCTTTCTTACTTTGCAACCTTCCTAAATTTGTTGCATCCTCAGAAAATACAGTAATGAATCATTAGATCATCAAAATAAGAAAAACAGAGTTTATAAAGTATTATTTTATGAATTTCATTGGAAGAATAGTACTGGGAATATGTTTACAATACATACAGACACAAAAGTCTATGGAAAAGATTGTCCATCAAAGAGATCATCCAAACTGATGCCCAATTCTGATTCATCTAGCCCTAGCTCTGTTAATTCCCCATATGGACCCTCCTCACTCACCTGGCTCACAAATTCCTTTGGCTCTACCTTCTTCTCCTCTTCCTCGCCGACTGCCTGTGTCTGGTTCACAAGTTCCTCCGGCCGTACCTTCTTCTCCTCTTCGGAAGTCAGCCTCATTTGGTTTAGAACAGGCTTCTCCTCGTCATCAACGGCTACTTTAACATTTTTCATCCGTTTGTTTGAAACAGGTTTCACCTTGATGACGGTGGCTTTCCTCTTGTTCCTAGTCACTCTTCCACCTATGTTCGATTTAGTGTCGTCTCTCTTGATCCTGCAAACCACCTGGTTCTGCCAGTTTCTAACACTAGCTATCTCAGGGAAGGCCTTAGCAGAGATCCTATACTCGTACATGGTCCACTGCCCCACAGTCTCCTCACCATTGGTAGACCTGAACGATAGTATTCTATAATGACCAATCACAACATCCTCGTTGACCGAGGACTTCACATCAATCATCGCGCTAGTTCCATGCCAGGTCCCGCACCCGGTTCGTCGTTGTTTCTGAATGCTGCTCGACTTGTCGGTGTTTCCAACATCGGAGAGCCTTGTAAACAGAAATAATGTTGGAGTAGATGTATCGTTGCCCTCCCATGAATATGTACTGTCGGGATCGCAAAACTTCTCCCATGGACTTGGGAGATGTTCGCCGTAAACCTCGTCTTCTTGGATGGTGCCTAATTCCGGATAGTGCTGTCTTAAAATATGGTTCTTCAGGTAATAGCCGATTAAATCTTCGGCCGTGGGATCGAACACCCTACGAGAGAATGGGAGAGATATCATCTTTCTTATATATTTTTTACTATTTGATCTTTTATTATTATATATTTGGAGATTGAAATTCAATTCCTGATTGCAAAATTATAAAGTATATAGGAGGGCGGATTGTATATATATGTTTCTTGAACCATAAACCAAATTGGAATTGGTGAATGTCAATCAAATATAAATTTGGAATTGGAGTTTTTCGTGTTTATAGACGCGTTTCCCATTTGGAACAGGATGTCTTGAAAAAAATATGAGAAGGAATAAAAAAAGTTTTGCGATTGACCACTTAATTTCTTTATTTTAAATCACTAATTTTAAAATTGAATATTGAATGGAACTGGAATCGTTAGTTTAAGCTATTTTTTCTCCTTTAATATATTACCTCTATGTAAATTTATAAGATTTATAAAGACAATTGCAATTGAAATTTGGGTAATTTAAAATGTTGAGCAAGATTAATCAATCAAATACAAGTTTGGAATTGAAGTTAGTCGTGTTTGTAGACGTATTTCCCATTGGAATAGGATGTCTTGAAAAAATACGAAAAGGAATAGAAAATTTTTGTGACTGACCGCTTAATTTTAATTTTAAACCACTAATATTTAAATTCTATTACTGGGTGGAATTGAAATTATTACTCTAATTTTTTTTCCTTGAAAATATTAACTTTATGTAGATTCGTAAGATTTGTAAGGCCAATTGCAATTGGAATCCAGTGCATGTTGAGCAAGATTAATCAATCAAATACAAGTTGGAATTGAAGTTAGTCGTGTTTATAGACATATTTTTCATTTGAAACAGGATTTCTTGAAAAAATTACGAAAGATAATAAATTTTTTTGCGATTGATCATTTAATATACAGAATATGGTTCTCGTTGTTTCACAATTATACTAAAGAGCACTTGTAGCGGTGAAACTTAAATATGGGCTATTCATCTCATTATCTTCCTTCAAAATCCTCATTTTCCAGCTTTTCCCTATTATTATTTAGCTCGCCACATCATCCAATTCTATATACATCATTATATTTATCAACGTCATTATATATTATCCACACCAATATATACTGTATCCATTGTATATAAATATAATTATATAATAATAAAATATTATACTCATAATTAGTATAATGTAATTGTATAATAATAAAATAATACATTCATAATTAATGTATAATATGATTGTATAATAATATAATATACTCATAATTCATGTATACTATAATTTTATAATAATAAAATAATATACTAATTATAAAGATATGTAACTTACAAATGTATGCATACATATTTATTCAAATATATGCCAATAAAATATTGTTAGGTTGTCATGTGGCTTGCTAGGTGGAATATATGCCACGTGTCTCTTGTTGATTGGGGTGTTCAAATCACAGAGGGGTTGAACATACTCATCCCATGTCCACGAAGATCCCCTGTGATTTTTGAAAAGTATGGTCTAAAAGCCTTACTGTGAGTAACAAACAGCCCACCCAAAAGTTTGTTGAACAACCTGCACTGTAGGTGCTCTAAGTTTTTCTTGTACTTTTTTTCTCCAAGGCATTACCTTTGTGTAAATAAATAAAATTTGTAAGTCTGTATTTGGTGCAATTTTGTGTCTGTATTTTCCTTCGGTCTCTAACTTAAGGTCGCCTTGTGTTTTGTCTCGACAATTCACTAACAGGTTTTGGGTGATGTGAGACTAAGAAGGAATATAGTTTACTTAGGAATTTTCAGGAGCATTATCATGCTTCTAGAGATTTTTGTTCCTTTTTAGACTTTTATAGCAGATGTAATGAACTTGTCATCTTATGGGTTATGAGTTATGACCTTTTGGTTAGGAGAGCCAAATATATCCCCCACCTTAATGGTGAGTATTTCATTAAAAAAAGAATATAAATTAAACACTTATCTTACCATAAGACTGCCTTACACAATAGTGTCTCGTATCCCTTACTCATCACACCATAATAGGTATATTTTATTTCTTAGTGTATAAATTATTGTGATATTCTTGTAATTTTGGTCCAAATTTATTAATTTTGAATTTTGTTCCTAATAATACCATAATTTTTCCTTTGTCATTTTTGGTTATGGTATTTTCCAACCTATTTCATAATTTTGGTACAATTTAACTTGTTCTGTATTTTTTATTCTTGTTATTTTAAAAATAATTTTGTAAGTTTTTACTAATTTTGATATTTATTGGATTATTTTTGTAATTTTTGTCTAGTTTCTCAACATTTAATTTTGAGATCTTTTTGTTAAATATGGGTTTTCATTAATCAATGATCCAGGTTAGATGGAATTAAAGGCTGAAATTTGAAGGGATATTGTTGCTGACTGTGATGATCAAATTCAAATGTTGAACTTTCAAATGTTAAACTTTCCACCTTCTTTCATCATTTAAATCTGAGTTAGTTTAGGTCTCGAATGCTAGTTAGTTTGGTTCCTTTGTGCAACGATACTATTATTGGAAAAAAAACTAAAATATTTTCAAAAATCGTGAAGGGTTATAGTAGATAATTAGTTTTGGAAGTGACAATCACTATATAGTGACGGGGTTTATATGCAAATAAGTTTGGGACGGGGGTTTTTCTGCAGTTTATGCAAATTGCATTCACGCACGGGGGTTATTCTGCAATTTATGCAAATTGCATTCAGAATGCTTGAATTTCACACTTGAATGCTTGTTTTTTAGACCAAACAGGTTGTTTTTTAGAACATGCTTGCATTTCACACTTTACATGTTGTTTTTTAGAGGATGCTTGCATTTCACAGTTAACAGATTGCTTTTTAGAGTTCATATATTTTGAAGCAAAAAAAGATGGTTTTATAGAGCATGCTTGAATTTCACCCTTGAATGCTTGTTTTTTAGACCAAACATGTAGTTTTTTAGAACATGCTTGTATTTCACGCTTAACAGGTTGTTTTTTAGAATAAAATGCTTGTTTTTTAGACTGTGTGGATATGTTTGCTAACGTCTATTTTTAGACTAAAATGCTTGTTTTTTAGACTGAGTGAACAGTGCGTGTGTGAACAGTGCGCGTGAGTGAATTGTGCATTTTTGTCAAAATTGCAAATAAGGACCTCCTTCCTTCCATATTCCAATATAGTCCTTCGTCACTATATAGTGACCGTCACTTAAGAGATCAACTCTATAGTAGATATATTTTTCTCCGTGTAAAGTTGCAATATAGCTTTATAAGAACTTAAGGTTATTAAAAAGTTTACCTCTAAAGTTAAAGAGGGATTCCATTCACTATCTTATTTTTACTCATTATTTTACTCTAAATCATGACCATTCCCTCCCATCTAATCTACCGGTCTTAATTAATTAGCTTTTCTAAATTTATTTGGGGATTAATTATTCCTTCTTTCCTATTTTCAAAAAAGAAAAAATTCCATCTTCCCTTCTTTAATCCTTTCTATCTCCCTAATGATTTTCCCTCTTTCTCTTTTCTTCTTCATCGTCTCCCTAACTTTATAATTAAAGGGATAGACTCTGCATCTTGTTATAAAAGTTGCATATGCATCTTTGTTCTGCTTTAATTTTTTTTTCTTTTTTCGAACCAATAAATTCCGGTATGAGCAGACTTTTCTCCGGCAACACATTCATGGGTTTACTGTTTAAATCATGAAAACTAGATGATTGCATGATTAAAATTAAGCTCGCTCTCCGTCGGCTCTTCAGTCGGTGTAGCCCATCGTTACAAAAAGAAAAAGGTAACAAAGGGGATGGAAAATAAATTTCCGGCGGATTTCTTCAATGAAAGAAGTTGATCTGGACCCGTGGGAGAAGAAGAAGAAGGGTAAAAAGGGAAGGGGACAATATTTAAATTGGAAGAAAAAGGGTGTAAAAGGAAAGAGTGTCAAATAATCATTAAAAGAAAATTAGAAAAAGTGACTTAATTAAGACTTAGATTAGATAAAGGGAAGGGTCATGATTTTGAGTAAAATCTGTATACTATACTTTAAAAGAGAATGATTTAGAATTTTCTCATAATTTTGAATTAATTTTACAATAACCACAAATTGACACATCAGCATGACTTATTTTAAATTTTTTGTTTTTATCCTTTCTGAATCATGCGTGCTGCAACGTTTTTCTTCCGCCCTTTTTCTTCTCCCCTTACCTCCTTCAATTCGGATCAATTCAATATCCGTTTCATCATTAAATCTGTCGGTTTGTGGTTGTTCTTTTATCAGTTCATCCCCATAAATTCCTTCATCCAATTGGAAAACGAATCAGCCTCGTGTGGTAAACCCTGTCCCTTCATCTGCTTCTCTCAATAGCCTTGTGAGTGGGGTTGAACGGGTAGCACGGGATAGGGGCATCGGTGGGCTCTGGCCGGAGATCGAGTTATCAGCAATTTCAGTCTCCAACCATCGCCCGAGAGACGCCTCAGCCTAGACGGGCGTGGATGTTTGTGTTGTTTCTGATTCTTCGCCAGCGATTGAAGGTTTGTGTCGTATCTGGAACCAGGTGGCCTAGCCCGAGAGATAGCTCATAATCACGTGTCAGCTCAACACTCAGGTTCAACGATGAAACCTTTGCATCAATTTCAATTTGTGTATCTTACACAAAAGCCCTTTTCGTTTGTTCTTTTTTAGATAAGATGTTTCAGTTGTGGAAATCCGACGACGAAACAACATATCCTTTTTTGTAAAGCATATTTGGTAATAGAGCATTTTGCCATTATATCCAATCATCTCTTGCACGTGTTTGTTGTTATACAAGTATATGGTTTCAGTTGTTCTTTATTGTTTTGGTCATCAGGCTTGTTTTTTTATACTCCTTAATAAAGGGACCAAGTGTAGCAACTCATGCCTGCATATTGCAGGCGGCGACTGAGTCTAGCAGAGAGCCTTCTGTTTGATATGAATTCAGCAAAATCTCAATGGAAATCAATCATATGAAGTGGTTGTCTGTGAAGTGATAGATTATCCGAATTGTTTATGGATTTGTGGTATTTTTGTTGCATTCAACTGATATAGAGGTTGATGATTTTCTGATTGATAAAGATGTTAGTGATGAGGATATTGAATCGAGGAGCTGGAGAGGAGGATGTGAAGTATATATTCAAGCTTAAGAGGCTAAAAGAGAAGCAGAAGACTAAGCAGTCGTTCTGAACCTTGGAATCAGAAGAATCTTTTTTTGATGTTACACTCATATGAAACGAAATTTCAGGTAATGTGTAAGTTACTTTCTGAAATCTGAATTTTCAATTTTGATGAAATTCATTTGATGAAATTAATAGCAAGGCACATTTTTACTCATTTGTCTACATGTCTGTTGAACTCTGCAGGCACATTTTCACTCAATCACTTCAGACATGCAACACCATGATTAGGTAATAGTTAGTCTTGAATCTCCTTTCTAAAGCACCAAGTTGTGTATCTACAAATAAAGGGGGAAATATGATTTTTATTTTCACAAAATGCATCTATAAAGGAGGAACCTTGAGTGAAGCTACACCAATATGATGTTCTGTCTTGGAAAGGCTGGTAACGCTATTAATTAATAATAATATGCTATCCGGCCTTCTGGCTCTTGGGACTATTTATATAGGATGTGTATTTTCTGATTTTGAAAATTTGCAGGTAAAGCTAAAGAGGTTCTTGGTTCAAGAAAATGCAGGAAGAGGGAAAAAACCTGCACAAGAAATGCAGGTTCTTTTTGATAACAGGACAAGAAATGCAAGCAAAAAATCTGCACAATTTTGTCAACTTCAAGTCCTGATTAACGACGTTACCATTAAAAACAGAACCAAGGAGTATACCTTAAAAACAGAACCAAGGAGTATACCAACGAGCTTTTTGAGGAATATCAGGTTTTCAACTATCTAGGTTTCACTTCTAATTTAGTAAATTGTTTTGTCTTCGTAATTAGTATGCCTGCAGATTGAGTTAAGCAGGAGCAACTGCTTCTGCAGAAAGTTGCTGAATCAAGTTGAGCAAAGGTGAGGGCTGAACTGGAGAGGTTTGTGATGAAGGCAAAGGAGGACCAGGTGCAAGCCATTTATTTAGAAAGTAATATCACTTTATATGGTTTTTTCATTCCTAACATTGCACCGTGGCATTCTATACAAATAAAATCACCTTCAACTGTGACTTTCTTTTAAATCCAGGTCATTTCGAATCTTTGTGAAATTCACGAGGAGTTGTGATGCAGGACGGATAGCGCGGGTTTTATGTAACAGATCTTAGGGTTCGAACGTGGTGAATAAATGGCTAGATGGTATTTGATGAATGTAAAAAGATGTATAATCGTCTGAAAACTGGTTAGTAACGATATTGTCCTTCCACGTCACGCTTCAGGGTCCGTCAAACGTCGCATCTGTCGGGTAAGTTTGAGTCACTCGCACTTGAAGGTTTACGATTTTTGTCGCAAAGAAGTTTTATAAATCAATTGTCTGAATAATTCTCCATAGGAGATTACATTATATATTACCTAAGAAAAGTAAATCTAAAGAGGATTAAGATTTCTTCTATTTTCCTATAATAACAATGTCCTAAATCTAAAAAGAAATAAATAAAACATACTTAAATAAACCTTTTAGAACCATGGTTACCATTTTTAAATTATATGAATAATCTAAAAATAGTCATGATGTATGCAACACTTCGACGACGAACCAGGCTCTCGAACTGATCTGCAAGACAAAGGCTCTGGGTGTCCCGGGGATAGACACTCCAACGCTCAAGTCAGTATATTTGCTTAAGGCATATAGTATAAAGTATGAGATTAGATGAGAGGTCTACCAAACCTCTTAGGGTATTTATATGGATACAATCCGTAGATCACCAAGATATGTATTTATGGTATGAATACAACTCTTATGGCAATAGAGGTTGTATTACCACGTATAATAGAAGTGTACTTCGGACATGGTTGTGTTACCATGTTTAGGATAACTGAATTACCATCTTTGAGAAGATGTATATTCCTTGTAGAACATTCATAATATACGCATTCCTTATAAGGATTAGGATTGATGGATCTGTGGATCCACCCTCCGCGTATCTCGAGCCCATTACCCTTCTCGGGCCTTGGTCTGAGTATGAACTAGGTCCGAATTCGAACCATGGACTTATCAGTAGCCCCAAGGTAGATTTTCAGAATATAGAGTGCTCCATCTCAAAGGTTGAAGGAGATACTTGCTTCTCGAGGAAATACCAATAACTCGAGGGAGAATAACTCGGGGTGTCCTTCTAAGACTATCCTTTCGAGCTTACCCTTCTGAATATCTAGCTCCAAGTTCTTTCGTATTCCATCAATATATATGGACGGCTGAGATTAGCTTCTTTTGAAATCCAGATGGTAGATACACGTGGCGTGTCTTCATTGGCAGGTAGAGACGGTCTGTCCCCCGTCTCTCCAATTACTCGCCTTGGAAACAGAATCGAGGTAATTGCTCATGCTGTCTGGGTTTGGATTAAATTTCCCAAATCATTCCCATTGTCTTCTCTTATTCGAAAATTTCTTCTTTCCAAGTTCAGAAGACGCATCAGTACTTCATCAATTTCCGAAGCCCCAAATTTCTGCTTTCTGCTTCCATCAACAGTAAGTGCTATCTTCTTTCTCTGCACATTTTCTTGTGTTGTGCCTGTTTTTTCCTTTTATCTCTTGTGTGTGTATTCCCCCCCATACTCTCTGTAATCATGAGCAATAGTAGTAGAACGATTTCCGTCCCCCATCATGATGGGGGAGAGTATGTAGAAGCACAGGCTGATGAGAGTAGCTCCCATGACCGCCGCAGAGCTGAGGTGGCGAGTGGGAAAAAAACATGTAGTTTTGAAGAAGAAAGCCTCTGAGGAAGAGAAGAAGTTGAGGGCTATGGTCAGAAGGACTCAAATAGAGGGGAATAGCCCCTGGTAATGCATGCATCCAGAGGTAGAATATCCAAGGATGGTGAAGGTAGTAGCAAAGAGTCGAAGAAGGAGGATAAAGCACGTGCTGATGCTGCTATCTTCGCAGAAGGTTGTCCCTTTTCAATTCCTTCTGATGCTGACCTCATGTACTTTGAAGAAGACAGATCTGCAGTTGAGTTAGTAACTTCGACCCGAGGAGTCATATATGGGAGATTTCTGCAGCATGGGTTAGCCTTCCCTTTTCCCCCACTGTTGAATGATATTCTTCGTCATTATAGGCTGCATCCAGGGAAGTTACATGCCAATGTGATAGTAATTATTATGGCTTTAATAACCTGGTGTGCTCGTAAAGGATATCGTTCCAGTCTTTCCTTATTGCAGACCATGTATAAGGTTTCCGTCGTTAAACAAAATGTGACCTTGACCTCTCGTGACACCACTTTAGGCAAACTCTTTGTGCTTCCTGTGAACTGCGGTAAGTGGGATAAGGTAAAATTAACCTTTGATCGAACCAAGTATGGGGTTCCTGATTGGAATGAAGATGTCCAAAATGAGATCTGGTATGAAGTGGAGTCGTCCCGCCAACTGCTGGATATAGCTGGGGAGTTGGTGAAAGATAAGATCAAACTTAGGGAGGGTAGGTTTGTATCTGGAGATCAGCAAATGGGTTGGCAATGGCCTGTAGAAACGTATGACTGGTTGAATCAACTATCCAGCTGTACTCTTCAGAATTGCAGCTTCTTGAAGTTGTCTCATTTTGATCTGCCAGAAGGTGTTGAGATGGACTGGTATGAAACCCTTCTGTCTATGGAGCAGAATCCAGGTGGTGCAGCTAAGGCATTGCAGGCCTATAGAGCATTAGAAGAGAGAGCTGCCCAAGATGAGATATCCGAGAAAAAGGTAAATAAGGAAATTTCGGGTCTGATGAAAGATGCTCGACGTGGTTGTCGGTTCAAAAGGTTGGTTCAGGGACCCAAGAAGACTCAATCACATCTGAAAGTGATTGAAGAGGCAAATTGCCTATTTGTTCCTATGGCCTTAGATCCATCCGATGAAGAAGATGATGAGAGCTCATCCTTAGTTCGATGTCCGAGAAAGGAAATGTCTCGGACCTCTAGTGTCCCTCCCATCATGACTGAAAATACCGATGAGGTCATGATGATAACTTCTGTGGTAAAGTCGGATGCGTTGCAAAAGGGTATTTCTTCTTGTGTTATATTCTCATCCACAATTTATCCATTGCTTCTTACGCTAACTCTCTTCCTGATATATGTAGTGGATGCTTCTAAAGGGAACAAGGCAGCAAGTTTGTTGGCCCAGATAGCTGAATCCAGAGGGCTGTTGAACAGTAATGATAAGAAGAGGGATCTCGAGGCTTCAGGGAGCTCTTCGGATAAGTCTTCAAAGAAGCCAAGGCTCGAACTCGGACCCTTGGAAGAGTTCGAGAAATATGTGTCGCCTTCTCTTTCCGAGGTTCTGGTCGAGGTGGTACCGGGCTGTCCCGAAATTAACCAGGTATGATTCGTCATGGCTTTTGATAGGATTAGCTGTGTAGTCCTCTAATTCTCTTTGTCTTCTTTTACAGTCTGCGAGTCTGATGAGGCATATGTTCAATTCCCTTCGGACGCTGTATGACCGTTCTCAAGGACAAGAGTCCCGGCTCGAGTTGATGGAGGAGGAGATGTCCAAGAGGTCTAAGGAACCTTCAGATATGCTGAAGCATCTCCAGGATGAGAGGGCTCAGGATAAGGCCAGAATAAAAGCCTTGGAAGAGGAGGTTCAAGCCTTAAAGAATGAAAAAAGGCTGTCTGATGGTTCCTTCTTAGAACTACAAAGGAACATGGCATTGGTGGAAGCGGGGAGAGACCAGTATGTTGACCCCGTTAGCCAAAGGCGACTAGTTCGGCTGATAATAGACTTCTGCCTCAACTGTCCAGAGATGGAGGCTCATCGCCAAGAATATGGCGAATTTTATCATAAATCCGAGCTCTCGAAAATGTGGATTCCTCTGAAGGGATTTCTCAGTGAAGAAATTCAAGGATGTCTTGCTCCTGCCTACACTTGGCCGGAGGTGCCAGAGAATATGAAGGAGTTTCGGGCAAAGTTTAGCCAGATTGGGGGGTTTGAGACCAGTCTACTGGCTAGCTTGTAATCTTTGAAGAGGGCTTTGACTCTGGAGGAGTTCCAGGATAAGCTATCCAGTTTGTACCCTGAGCTTTCATATCTGGTAGAGAAATCGGCTACGGAAACTTCACTTGAGAACCCAAAGACTTCTGATGGGCAGGAGAAGACTGTAATTCCTTAGAGCCTTGTCTTTTATTTCAAGATTTTTCTCTTTTCGCCAGATTTTGGCGTTTCATATATTCTGAACATGTGATTCATCTTTGAACTTAATTGGTCTTTACCTTCCTTTATGTCCAGTGTTGCTCTGCCGCATGTGATGATTTGCAGGTCAAGTATGAAGCTGTCCTTCAGAAGAGTAAGAAACTGAAGGAAGATTTGGATGAATCCAAGAGCTGCTTCAGCATAGTAAGAGAAGAATGTGAGAGTTTTCGTGGCGGGCTGAAGGTATCTCTTGAGCAGAGAGCTGAACTGAATCAGCAAGCGAGCGATCTTCAGAATAGGTGTAAGGAGCTGGAAGAAGCGCTTGACAAGGCTTTAGCCGCCAACTAGGAGTATGACCAAGAATGGAGGAAAGTCAAGAGTGACTTAATGAAGGTCAAGGGTGAAAGTCATGAGAAGGATCTTCATATTTCTAGACTCCGAGATGAGACTATCACTGTGAATCACAAGATTGCCTCCAAGATAGATGAGTTGAGAATGTGCCAGTCTGATGTGGTGATAATATGTGTGTATTTCTGAGGATTTTTAATGATATGTTCGGTGTCATTGAGCACTTATGAGTTGTATTTGATGTCAGATTACACATGTAGATTGAGATGAGCAAGAGGAGCAAGAAGTGCTGTTTTGGAGCTATTTTGATATGATTTAGAGCACTTGAAGGATGCTGATACGGTTGATCTTTAATCCGGAATCCTTCATTTGGCAGAGTTGTGCTTCGTTTAACAATCACTAAATTGCTCGGTCAAATTGACCCGGACTGAGGTGAAACTGATGAAAGGGGATTACTACACTCTTTTTTCCCACTGGGTTTTTAATGAGGTAGTGTCTGATCCCTTCTTTAGGGAGTTACTAGTTGCTGTCCATAAATAAAGAGAAGGCCGAATCCAATCTGTTGGGCCAAAAAGAAGTCTTGGAGCCAAAAGAAGAAAGAGAAAGAAGAAATCCTGTACTGAAAAGGATTCAGTAAAACTTTCGAAACAATGATAATTTCGATCGGCCGAGAAGAAGAAATAAAGATTGAAGAAGATTCTCCCTTTTCCCTAATTAAGTGGGATTGTATTTCTATTTCTGGTATTTTTAATAATTGTGTGATATATTCACACTAGGATTAGAACTCTTAATATTTTCCTGATATTTTTATTACTAGAAATAAGGGGAGTATTTTTAGGATGATGAGGAGATAAATACTTCTTCTTTTCGGAGAAGTAAGGAGACGTCCGTAGCATTAGTTTCTCTCGAATACATTCTTCTTCTTCACTGTAATTCTGGCCAAGGGCAGCAAAATTCATCAATAATAAAGTGTGGTATTTTCTTTCTAATTCTTTTATTATTATTATGTTTAATTCATCAATTGTTTATGTGTGTGATTTAAGCATGAGTAGCTAAATTCTTTTAATCGGTTTAGGTTAATTAAGTGGTTCATGAATTGTGAGACTTAATACTTGCATGAAGTTTAATCTCTACGGGTTCTTGATTGTTCATGATATAATTTATGTCTGCATGCTTAAGCTTGATCACCTTAATCTTGTTAGGCTAGAGCTAATAAAAGTAGCAAAATTCCTGTCTATACAATAGATAACTGATACAGACTATATAATAACAGAGATGATGAACAGTTAAGTGGGTAATGTTTGCATGCGAATACGTGCTTAATTATCTGAATTGGGTTCTCCTAGATCTTAATGCTGTTAAGGTGTTTATCTAGTTTAGCGAATACTTGCTAGGACACTTTGATTAGGGAAGTCGTAGGTTTAGCAAAAACTTGCTTGCGATCAAATAATTAAGGGGGAATTTAGAGAGTTCAGCGAATACTTGCTCTCTTATAACTGGTTGATTTGTAGAGAATAAATGAACTGTATGTGTCAATGATCAATGATTGAACTAACTGATTAGCTTAAGCCGGTTTCTTTCATCATATATATATTTTCTACATTCTATTTGCATTGCTCGTGTGCTTTATTGTTCTAGTTTTCTATAGTTAAAATCAAGGGAAAATTTTGATTAAGGGTGGTATAAGTTTCATAATTTGAAAGTGGGGTGTAACTTTTGCATAATTTTTAAAAAGGGCGGTAATTAATTAGCCTATATTCATATAATTTAAATATTGGTTTAAAGACATGTATACCCCATGTTTTGTAGTTATAATTCAGTTTATTTTTATTCAAATCTATTCAATTGAGTTTGGTTTAAACTCACTAACTTACTCTAATTCAATTAAGATTATTTTCAACATCTAAATATATTAGATTAAATTCAATTTAGTTCAATTTAATTAAATTTTATAAAGTTGAAATAGATTAAAATCAATTTTGTATAATTATAATTTAGTTTAGTTTCATTAAGATTTTTCAGATTCCGTTTAAAAAATTAAATATTCTTTATGTGAATGTAAATCAAAATTTTGCCAACTTAATAAAACTGAACTGAATTATCGAAATAGGGATGAAACATTAAATTTGATTTAAGTCAACCAACATTTTAATTAAATGAAGTTCGTGGAATTTAGCAAAAATTGAACTGAATTGAATTCTTTCCGTGTGAACTAAATTAAAATTCAACAAATATTAAAGGTATTAGCCATGACTGAATTAAATTTTAATCAAATTAGAGTCCACAAAGTTAAACTAAAATTATAATATAATATAGACTACAAAACAGGGTATATATGCCTTTAAACCAATATTTAAATTACATGAATATATGCTAATAAATTACCGCCCTTTTTAGAAATTATGCAAAAGTTACACCCCACTTTCAAATTACAAAACTTATACCGCCCTTAATCAAAAATTTTCCTAAAATCAAACAAATCTCAATTTAGGGCGTGGTTGCTAAACCAAAACTAATTAGTAGGTTAATCAATAATTTCACACCGTTCTCTGTGGATTCGACCTTGCTTACCACTGTGCTAGGATTTTATCCTTAGTGTATTGCAGGTATTATTTGTGCGAGACAAAGGACGCTCACCACAGTCCGAGCTTAATGCTTGCAGGTTCCAAATAAAGGAACTAGAGGCTCAAGGCGTGTTTGTCATACCTTCAGGGTCTTCAAGGAGGGAAGTAGGTGGACCTTCTGGTGTCCCATATTCAGGACCTTTGATAAGGCCTCATGCACAAATGGGTGTATCTCGTGAGATCCCATGTGGAAGGGGCAGAGAGGTGACACCTACTCCTAGAGCTCGTGGCTCTATTGACTCTCCTGCTCGACCTGTGGAAAATAGAATTGGGTCCCCTACGCCCTCTCAGTTGATGAGGGTGGCAGAGGAAAGTAATTGGGATCGTGGCCTCCAGAGTGTTCGAGGTCGTGCCTCTACTTCTTCTCGCGGTCGGGGTCGTACCCCTATATATAAAGACCTTCACAAGGTGTAAGAAGTTTCTTAGTGTAATAACACTTTTTGATTTTGCCTTTATAAAGGTCTTTGTTTTGCAATCCTTGAGAAGATTGACTTTTTAGGCTTATGAATAGCCTTAATAAATAGTGATGTGTACCTTAATAGGAGTATCACGTAGAGAGTCGAGTTCCAAACTTTGCGAGTTTGCATGACTCATATCATGTTGGTCTTTGACCATATACTTTTTATAAGTATATTATTTTATCTTGGCCTAAGATGATTGTAGTTCAGACACGTAGTCTAAACAGTTCATATTAGATAAGCATCAATCGTACACTTATAAGCGTATAGATCTTTAGGCAGCAGTCTTTACTTATGCTTTGTGAGGCATAGTTTCTCTTTGTATTTAGAGAGTATGGACTGCTTCAAAATAAAATAGAAGATATGTATATCGAAAAGAAATTGCATTTTTCGAACTTGAGAGTTCGGTAAAATTATAAAAGACAACCTCGAGCTTGGGAGCTCGGGTATAAAAATGTAAAAAGATGAAAAGAAAAAGAGCTTGGCCCACAGGCCTTATTGAAGTAGTTTCTCCTTATATGGAGAAGGTCTACTTGGTTTTAGCTCCGAGGTACCTGCGTAGGAAGGGCGTCATAATGACAGGGTCCAAGTGTTCTCCTTCGCGTGTTTGCAAGAGGTAGAATCCACCGGATTGTGCTGCGGAGATTTTGTATGGTCCTTTGGTCCTCGACTCCAGCGCTCCTCCTAGCTTGTTGGTGCACCACGAGCCAACTGGTATTACCAGTTCCCCCACTTTGAAGGTTTGGTGGCGGCATTTATGCCATAGTGCAGTCATCTCGTTATAGGCCTCTTCTTCAAAATGGAACACCATGGGTTGTTCGAGATCGGGATCGGGTACCAGATCTGCTAGAATTGTGTTGATGGCCGAGCTACTGCTCACTTTTCTGGCGTCACGGATGGCCGTGATCATGCAAGAGCGCGTCACTCCTTGGTTTCCTTTGATTGAAGCCACTCCTTGTGGTGTTGGAAACTTCAGCATCAGATGGTAGGGAGACCATACAGCTTTAGCTTGGCACATCCAAGGTCTGCCAAGGATAATGTTGAAGGGTGTGATCGCGTCTACTACCACAAATGTGCAGTACAAGGTTAGGCTCTTGGCTCCTTCTGCTACTGTGACGGGGAGTGTGATTTTTCCGAGAGGTATTACTGGATTTCCTGTGAACCCCGAGATCGGACCCGTAGGTTTAAGATCATCTTTAGTAAATCCTAGCTTCTGGAAGCAGTCTTGAAACATTACTTCCACTCCGCTCCCGCTATGAAAATTCTCTTTACCGGAGTATCTTGTACGGTTGCTGAGATGATGAGAGAATCCGAGTGAGGCATCTGGTTTGGCACGGCGTCCGCATCCGAGAAGGTAATTGTTTCCTCGGGGCGGAGCCTCTTGTTGACTGGCTCAGTGTGGGGTATAGCTCGCACACTATCTTTCAGCTTGGTCAAGGAAATTGCTTCTCCTGTGTAGCCATTGATGCTGTTGATGACTCGGTTGGCTCCGTTTGTGGTGGTGGAGGAGGATCTTGAGGGTTGTTGCCTCCGCCGCCCTGGTTGTTATTGTTATTATTGCGGTAGGCATCCTTCTTCTTCTGCCAGGGTTTTCCCCCATACCTTCTCTGTCCCTTGGTTATCGCCAGCTATTGAAGGTGCAATTTGTTGCACAATTCCTTGGCGAATTAACTTCTCGATCTCATTCTTGAGCTGGTAGCACTCCTCCGTGTCATGCCCCCGATCTCGGTGATATTGACAGTATTTCGGGGACCTTTGACGTTCGGCTGATTCCTTCATAGCAGGCGGATCCTTCAAAAGGTGCCTATGAATAGATAGAATTTTAGCCCAAGATCTTGCTAGAGGAGTGTAGGACTCGAAGGTAGGCTTTGGAGCGTTATCAGTCTTCTCGACCTTCGGTACTTTCGCCCTGGATTATTTTCTGTCCATCAGGAATTCTGGGGGTCGTTTGCCCGTCACAACATTTGATTTGCTAGAGTACTTTTCCATGATGGCCTGAAGGTGTTGAATGGTTGTTGGGTTCTTTGTTGCCAGCTTCATCCTTAGAATGTCATCATCCACGCTCATCTGGTACATATTTATCAGGAGGCGTTCATCTCGATCGTAGCATTCAGTAGCTAGATCCATGTATCTATGATAGTGTTCTATCACAGTCTCCCCTTCGAGGCGGGCCACATACCCCAGATCTCCGAGGGACTTGGTGAACTTTTTCTTCTGGAAGAAGGCATGGAGAAGAAATTCGACGAAATCCCAGTAATCAAACAAACTTTCTGGTTTCGTCTGAGTAAACCAGGTCTGTGCTTTTCCTCGGAAGTAACTGGGGACGATCTTGCATATCTCCAATTCATGGAAGTTCCTGGTTTCTAAGGTCTTAAAAAAGACCGAAAGAAATTCTCTAGGGTCGCTGGTGCCATCGTATGTGGGTAAGTGCTCTGGGACCTTCTTGTGGTTATCAAAATGTAGGTTCACAATATGCCGCGAGAAGGGAGAACGAGCAGCTTGTCCTCTGGATCCGAGAATACGTGTGATTTCTTGGTCAACTTCGTATTTACCTCGGGTAGGGTAGGCTCCACCTTGTGAGTAGGGCCGATCAGTTCTATTTTGCCATTCGCTTCGAGATCGCTCCCTCTTCTCACGTCTGAGTTCTTCTTCTATGTTGAGGATACGCATCCTTCTCACTTCCTCCCTACTTAATCCTATGCCTTCACCCTGATAATCGGATACCTTAGGAGGTGGTGGCAGACTGTTCTGAGCATTATAAGGTGGCAGATCCTTGGATAAATTATTGAGCAGTCTTCGCTTCTGAGTAGGATCAGCAGGTGGTGTAGTTTGGGCTCCTGAGATAGATACTCGGTTGGGAGCTTCATGCATCTGTGCGCTGAATTGTTGACTTGAGTTTATCAAAGATGCAACAAAATCAGGGTATTGGGCCTATAAGTTCCTCATCAGCGTTCGGACATCCTCAGGGATCGTTCTCGGAGGATCAAGGTTGATATAAGATGGCCCGGAACTTGGGGGGTTACTTCGAACAGTATCTCTCAAAGTTTCCCTAAGATGTCTTTATCTTTCCTCCTCCTGTTGTTTTTCCGCGAGGATTTACTGATCTCTTAGTGTTTGTTCTTCTGAGGTGAAGATCGAATCAGGTCCGTCATATCCAAGCTCATTCTCGGGGTCGAGACCGTCTTGATTGTTGACGTGTTTGCTGTAGTTCATGTCAGTCTGGATCGAAATTCTTGGTCCCGAGTTCGGTGCTTCAGATCCAACAGGATTCGATCCAAAAGGTGGCGTTCCTGACATAACAGGATTTGGTCTAGCAGGTGGCGCTCCTGACACAACAGGATTTGGACCGGAGAGGGGTGTTCCAGATACGACAGGATTCGGACCGAAGGAGTTTGGAACGTTGGAGTTTCCTGCCCCCACGGCAGAGCCTGACGGTGGTTCAGAGGTGGAGCGTGTGCGAGATCCTGCGGGTCGACCGCGTCCTCGTCCTCGTCCTCGTCCTCGTCCTTAGGGGGGGTTGTTCTGCTCCTGGATTCTCCTCCGGATTTTGCCCTAGCACACAGGCGCTTCGTCTGGGTTGCTCGGCTTCAGACATGTTGTTGGAGAAGTTGCTTCTTCGGGTGCGTTAGACCAGATCGGAAACAAGGTTCGGCAACGTCGTCAATGGGTATGAGATGTCCCACGGGGCGTGCCAAATTGATGTATGCCGGACACCAACACTTCGACGACGAACCAGGCTCTCGAACTGATCTGCAAGACAAAGGCCCCGGGTGTCCCGGGGATATACACTCCGACGCTCAAGTCAGTATATTTGCTTAAGGCGTATAGTATAAAGTATGAGATTAGATGAGAGGTCTACTAAAACCTCTTAGGGTATTTAGAGCAAGTCCAACAGTTTCTCCATACACATTCTCCATAATAGAGAAGCAAATCTCATATTCCCCGTATTTTTTCACCTCAAACCCAACAGTTTCTTCATTTTTCGTACCCTAAAATTTATTACTAACATTTAATACTACATATTTATCCAATTTTCTTCTATTTTTAAAGTCATATATTTAATAAGTCCAAATAATAATGAACAAACAAATAGTGAACTTATAATAAAAGTTACAATAACATTTCATATTTGACATTACTTACTCCATAATATAAATTTATAAAAATATATTTTATAAAAATAACTCATCTCTTTTTAATTATTTATTACAAATTATTTTTCTTCAACCATTAAAAATAAAACATTTGCAAAAAAAAAAGATTTAGTTTAGACGTTATGACTTATAAACAAACGTCAAAATAAATAAATTTATGAACTTAAAATTTAGTAAATTTATATTGAAAAATAGATTATATTTGATTATTAAATATCAATAGATATGTAAATGTAAAAATAGTCATGTGAGATCTTATTACAATCGTTTTTATACATATTTTTAGAATATGTATTTTTTATAAAATTTAATTGTAATTATTTTAAGATATTATCATTTAAAATTATTGAGACAAATAATTAATGAATTAAATATTCAAAAACTTTCCAAAAAGTATTAAATGTTGGTTCCCCAAATTTTTTTTTCTCATTCTTCAAATTTGGAGAACCAAATCTTCTCTCTCTTCAATTTTCTCCATTATGGAGAATCTGTTGGAGTTCAAAAAAAGCCTAAATTCTCCATATTTGAGCAAATTTGCTATTATAGCAAAGCTGTTGGACTTGCTCTTATATGGCTACAATACGTAGATCACCAAGATATGTATTTATGGTATGAATACAACTCTTATAGGAATAGAGGTTGTATTTGTATTACCATGTATAATAAAAGTGTATTTCGGACATGGTTGTGTTACCATGTTTCGGATAGCTGAATTACCATCTTTGAGAAGATGTATATTCCTTGTAGAACATTCATAATATACGCATTCCATATAAGGATTAGGATTGATGGACCTGTGGATCCACCCTCCGCGTATCTCGTGCCCATGACCCTTCTCGGGTCTTGGTCCGAGTATGAACGAGGTCCGAATACGAACCATGGACTTATCAAGTCACTTCTCATTCCTCATCAAGTTGGCTAGGTCAAATGCAAGTGGTTCAATTGGAGGCTGATTTGGGGAGAGCCGTAAAAAAGTTTGAAGAGGAAGCAGAAGCAGAAGCTGCAGAGAAGAAGAGGCTACAAGATGACATTGACAGGTTGATGGATCAATGGTGTCGGAAATATTACACCATTATGTGATTGATCCTATTCGTGAAATTCATAGTTTATTTTATTTCAAAATGTGGGGAGTTTCTAAAAAGGTCGTAAGTTTCTTTTGTTTTATGCATACCGTAAAATAACGATTATAAAACACGGTTCTCCTTTGTATTCATATTTTTTAAGACACTTCAGGTGCTAAAGCTATTTGAATGTTACTGGAGCATCTCCAGCCATTTCCCTGATTATGTATATTTTTTTATTTTTAAAACATGTTGATGATTATACATGATAAAAATATGTTAATAATATTTTCTCATTATTTTATTTATTATCTAAATTGTGTACTGAAGCCTCTCTCTTCTCTATTTATTATTATGACCTAAATTTATTCCAAATTAAAATGATTCAGTTTTCCAAAACTGATGAATCAATGCCGCATCTAATTAAATAATTTATTACTGCAATAGATGGTTGTGTTTAACGTCTTTTGATTCCATAAATGTGCAGACATTTGCGTAACAGTAACAATAGAATCAATTCCAAAATAATTTTCCCATTTGATTAAATCAAATGATATCAAGACATTACTTTAACGTTTCAAGAGTAATTACCACACTAAATGCAGGATGCAAAGAATTAACAACCAGTGCAGATAACAAGGGTGAAAGTAATGAAGAATTAGTGTACGTAAACAGTTTCATTGGGTTATTACAAAATGCGGTTTTTCTAACGAGTGTCCATGGGCACTTGTTAACAACATTTGATTCCTTTGTATTTCGTGCCATTTCTAAGTCATTTAATTAGACGAATTAAATGCACATCTTTGTCAACCCAGTATTTATCGAATGAACAACTTATTTACTGCCATCATCGATTCGTACACATAAGTAAATGTCTCGTCTATAGTGTTTCCTAATTTACCCCGCGCGCTTGCACCACCCATCCCTCCAAAACTTTTATGTATTTTCCCTCCATTGGTATGTTTATTTGTGCGGCTGATATAGATGATACACATGAAAAGGGCGCCATTTCCAGCCGAGAGGGCGAATGATAATATGGTAGAAAATTTGAATCCAATATTTTATCTTAAATTTTTAGATAAAACTTTCAAATTCTTATAATATGCTTTTAGACTATTATATTGATGTTTATGAATTTTGTAATTCTACTTGTTTGAAATTTTGTAAATCATTTTAAATTGTGTGGGAAAAATATTATGCAGTGGAGGATGGGAAAATATATATAAAGTTTGGAAGGAAATGACGTCATTTCATTTGTATCATCTATAGCAGTAGCACAGATAAAAATATACATAAAATTTATGGAGGGATGGGCGGTGCAAGCGCACGTATATGACTAGTAGGGGTAAATTAGGAAACACTCTAGACGAGACATTTAATTATGCGGACGAATCAATGATGACAGTAAATGAGTTGTTCATTCGATAATTACTGGGTTGTTAAAGATGTGCATTTAATTCGTCTAATTAAATGACCTAGAAATGGCACCAAATACAAAGGAATCAAATGTTGTTAACGAGTGCCCATGGGCACTTGTTAGAAAAACCGTACAAAATGAACTGATCTTAATTAAAATGAAATAAAAATTAATGTATTGAGACAGTTATAATATGATTAAATTAAACTAAATTTCATAACATCATAGTTTATTTGAACTAAATTAGAATAAATAAAAATTATTTTGAGAGACCATACACTCTAAAAAAATTTCATGTAGTTATAAACTTTTTAAAATTAGATACAGAACTTAATTATGAAAAATATATAAATTAGACATATGTAGGTGTTGTACACGTAAGATATATGTCATAGGTGTGATTCCAACACGAAATTGAGAGCAGTAGTTGTGAAATTAGTTCAAGAATGGGGATATTTTAGGGAAAAACTCACTTTAACGTGCATTATAATTTAAAAAAATTAATACTTATAATATAGTGTATGTTACTCTTTTCCAACCCATTTCACTTCTCTTCCTTATTCTCAGCCTTGATTTGTCTTCCTAATTCTCATCCTTACAATTGATTAGTGTAATTGGATGCCATAAAAATTATTAATATTTTCATTCACCGATAATCTACGAAATTTCATATGATTTGAAAAATGATTAAATTTTTGACAAAATTATTTAGATGATAAAAGTTTCATAAAAGTCAAATAAAAAATAAAACTATATTTATTAGTATTTAACCAATTGAAACTAATGATTCTCGGGTGATACAAATATTCTAAGAAAACCCATTAAATCCACTTAAAACTAATGTCATTTTGTTGTGATGTCTTTCATGGTCCAGCCAGTGTAGTTAGTTTGTGGTCTAAATTCACGTTTAGAATTCATAGAAAAATCATTGATGAGTGAATTAACATAAAACGTTTTAATTGGACTGTTATACATCATGGCCGTATCAATGTAAATTAATTGATGAGTGAATTAAAATAAAACGTTTTATTGTGTTGGTATTACATCAGGTCGGTTTCAATGGATATTTAATTTGGTGTGTTAATCCATATTTAATTCGGGAATTAATGAGTCGTTTATTTCTTTGATCGTATTAATTTGTTCTGCATTCTACCTTCTTTTTGTTTTATTTTTTTATTATACATTTCTTTTATTTATTAGTTTTTAACAGTGTTCGTATTTGATGAAATAAAAATTTCGGTCCATTTAAGATTACTTATAAATTATTCACTCATCAATATCAGATATTTTTTGCCATGTTCGGGTTATAAGACACCCACGCGATGCACGGATATCTATTCAATTAAAATTTTAATTTTTTTATATTACTCAAATATATATTTTACTTAAATAATATTTTATTTATAATATATGCATACAAGAGCAGCATGTTATAAAGTTACTCCTACGTCGGACAACTATCAATGAAAAGCACTGCATCTCAAAACCCGTTTTCATTCATGAACAACTATACGTTGTTGTCTTTAGAGTTAAAAGTAGAAAGGGATTGAATATTTTGATTTGTGACAAGAATGATCAACCAATCCATAGTACCATTAGTATAGTTTATAAGGAAGTGTTTCAAAATATGGGATAATAAGGTTATTTAATTTCTTAATTTCTTAGATTTTTTAAAACATAACAATGTTTTAGCGACCAATATTGTTTTTCACCAAAAGGCTATTACATTATATTACTTAATTTTCACAAAATAATACTTTGTCAAAATTATTTAACTAACATTACATTATTTTTTACTAATTTATAATATTTTAAAATTAAATTCCCGTGCATCGGCACGGGACATTATACTAGTAATGAGTAAAAATAAGAGAGTGAATGGAACCCCTCCCAAAGTTAAAACATTGTTTTATCAGAAGATTTACTAAATCACTAAGAGCATCTCCAATGGTAAGAAAATAAGGAGTGCTTTTAAAATTTCATGTCATCACTTTTGATGGAATCTAAGTAAGGAGCAAACTCAATAATGGTAAATGATTCTTAATTTCTACACATCATTATTAATAGCAAAAATAAACCTTCAAAATGCACCACATTAAATTAGGTAGTGCTTCTTAAATAAAGAATAGTTACTTATTAAGGAGTGCTCCATAAAATCAACAATAGTAAATAATGAATAAGGAGCTCCTTATTCATTATTTACTATTGTTGATTTTTATGGAGCACTCCTTATTAAAAAAAGTTGCTTTAAGAGCATTTTCAACGGTAAGCTACAATACATTGCAGCTTACATTAATTCAAGCTAATTAGAGCATCTCCAATGGTTGCATTTTTGGACTTGCTTGGCAATTTTTATAAAATATTTAGCACTAGCTTACCATTGCTTTACCCTTTCAAAGCACTAACTTCACAAGCAACTAGACTTGGCAAGCAACTAGCTTTGAGTAGGCCTCACATCAATAATTCAATGTATTTAGATGTGTGTTAGAAATGAATGAGATCATACAAGCTAATTTATGATATTAATAACCATTGGAGATACTTATAATTTGCTAGTTAATTAGCTTGAATTAATGTAAGCTACAATGTATTGTAGCTTACCGTTGAAAATGCTCTTAGCTAGCAAATTACAAGTATCTCCAATGGTTATTAATATCATAAATTAGCTTGTATGATCTCATTCATTTCTAACACACATCTAAATACATTGAATTATTGATGTGGGGCCTACTCAAGCTAGTTGCTTGCCAAGGCTAGTTGTTTGTGAAGCTAGTGCTTGTAAAGGGTAAAACAATGGTAAACTAGTGCTAAATATTTTATAAAAATTGCCAAGCAAGTCCAAAAATGCAACCATTGGAGATGCTCTAAAGAGCTCCATATTGGAGATGCTTTAAGGAGAGAAATTTTCACAACCTTTAAATAAAACACTAAGGGTGTGTTTGGTTGGACAAGTTTTTGCAAAACTTGGATTATCCAAATCCAGTTTTGTAAAATCTTGTTTGGTTCACCAAATTTTCCAAAATCCAAACTTGCAAAATCCTAAAAATCAATTAAAGATTTTGCTTCATACTCACAAACTCAACCCAACTAAACAAGGATTTTGCAAAACCAGACCCTCAAAATCCCAAACAAAAACCCAAACTCTAAAAAACCCAAAACAAAATCGAGACTTTCAAAAATTTTGTAGACCAAACACACCCTAAATATGTACTTTGACACGCAAGAGAGAGAAAAAAACAATTTGGACCATTGACTCCGTCTTTTGCAAGTTAGCAACTCATTCATATATAGACTCTGCCATAATTTCGGTGAATTCAAATTCAGAGATGACCGATTTCTTGCCGGAGCTTCCCCAAGATGTTATCGACGATGTACTGTTGCGCCTTCCGGCTAGGTCCATCGGTCGTTTCCGATGTGTATCGAAGCCATGGAGGTCTCATCTCTCAAGCCCTGAATTCATCAAATCCCATTTCAAGTTTCATAGTAACAAGACTGTTCCAGACGTCATCGTCAGAGTGAAAGATCTCCCACATCTCCTAACCTTCGCTGGTGATGGAAATGGTCGCTCGAGAAAGGTAACTTGTCCATTCTTTAAAAAACGGATGAAAGTAAGGGCTTCATGCTATGGCTTTGTTCTGGTTGAATCTGATCGCAGGCATGTGATCAATCCAGTTACATTAGAGTCGTTTGAATTGCCGGAATTCTCTTACCCTCCCGCAGTGCGTGCTAGAGTGATGTACGGTATGGGATATGATAGCTGTGACGATGATTACAAAATTGTCCAGCTTGTGTACGATGATGATTATCATTTGCTAGACATGTTTGATAAAACATATGTGGGTGTTTATAGCTTCAAGAAGAGATGCTGGTCTGAAGTTATGGAATCCCCTTACTATCATTCAGGCGATCGAGTAATCGATGGTGGGACGATCGGTGAAGAGCCTGGTATATACATGAATGGTTACTTGCATTGGGTAGCTCTTGGTAAGGAATCTGAGGATTATGTTATAGCTGCTTTCAATTTGGCTCGAGAGGAATTCGAGGAAGTCCCACTTCCAAAATACTTTGACGGTAGTACTGAAATCATCGAATTGGTTATCTTGAGAGAATGTCTTGCGATGTTGTGCTGGTCAAAGTTATCCTATGATTGTTCTGAGATTTGGCTGATGAAAGAGTATGGTGTTCAGGAATCGTGGGACAAGTATGTGGTCGATGCTCGGGGTAGAGATGCGAGTATATCAGCTGTCCTCTCTCTTTCGAGGGAGGATGAGCTTGTTATGGTAGGGAGGTTAGATTCTTTCAAAAGAAAAATGGTTGCGTGCAATTTGATAACTGGAGCTTGGAGGGATGTTGTGGTTGATGATCTTCCAGATGAGTTTTATTACGAAGGATTGACGTTTACTGAGTGTCTTTTGTCTCCAAATCAGATATCAGCAGAATGATTTTGGTGAGATTATGTTTATGAGGCTCTTGTCTTGACTGAAAGAATGTTGTATTAGTTTATGTATATTGCTTCTGGATGTGCTATGGATGATCAAGGATTTGGCTTAAATATGTTAGTTTTGTGTCACTTAACAAGTCTTCACTGATGTTTCTTTTATACCTGAGAATGCAGCCTGGAGTTGGCATTTTAAACAATAGATTTGGAGTTGAGAATCAGGAATGTTGGATACTAGTTAATTTCGGCGCTTTAGTGCATTACATGAAGTAATAATCCTTGCACTATGGTAGGCAATGTGGTGTTCCTATTGAATTGTCCTGCTACTTCTTGCTTGTTATAGTTTTGAAGCCACTGTGTAGAAGAGTTCTTCCTTGATGTGTTATTATCAGATGTTCTGACATCTAAAAACCAGAATTTTATAAAAATTCCCTTGAAATCAATAGATCTAATAGTTGAATTTAACGGAACTCCAAAAATTGTACATTTTTAGATTGTTGGGTACTAAATATTGACCATTTTGAATGTTTAGTCAAATTACAACTAAAAAGAATTGGAAAATTACACAAATAAAAATCACTTATTTTTTTAATAATGTCAACTTTTTTTATTTTGACATTGTGTAAATTTGCATTCTCATTAAGTATAGTTTATTTATTGTCGTCATGTTCTCCTAAATTTATTTTATTTTTAAACTTAACTAAATTCAACTGAAATGAAATGAAAATTAAATGAAATCTATATAACTAAAAGGGTTAAAAGCTAAGGTACCCCAAGTTTATAAGAAAGTGTCAATCTACCCCCGAGTAATTCAAAAGTGCTGATGTACCCCTATAATTATATTGAATAAAGAAGTGTACCCTTATAACCAATTTTCCAACAACATTTTGAACTAAAAGACAAAGTTACCCTCACTTGTTGGGTTTTTTCCCTTGACCCAAATGCTCATGGGCACAAAAAAAATCAAGAAATTAATATCATTGAATTACATAATAAATGCACAATATTATTGAAAGGGGCATGCTAGATACAGTCCTTATTTTGCTTATTTTGTAGTTTAAAATAAAAATACACTTTCGATATATATGATATAATCAATAATTATGTATAATCAATATTACTTCTATTGCATACACTCGCAAATCAGTTATATATCATAATCATAGTGATTATATAACAAAAATACGGACTGCAAATAAACAAAATACGGACTAAATCTTGCAGGCCAGTATTGAAAAAAGTTAACATTTATATCCAAAAACTCAACAAATTGAAAACATTGGTGAACTTACCATAATCTCGCCAACTCTATTTTCTCATTTTCCTTTGGTAATTTTAGCTAGTCACGCTAATTATTACTGGGTGTGGCGGTTTCGATCCCCTGGCGCACACTAATTTATGGGCGCATTGTGGTTTGGGTCCCCTAGGGTTCAAACGCGTTAATCCGATAAAGTAACGGTGACTGTTAGTATGGATTTGGATTGCCTTGCTTAATTGGGTGTGAAGGTAAAACAGAAGCGGGAATTAGATGAATAATTAGGTAGGGGAGAATTATTCATTGAATTGGGTGGGGCATTTTCATCCTAAATTTTTTATTTTTTACCATTAAATAATAGTGAGGGTATTCTTGACATTTTAAACTTGGCAAAAGAAAATTCTGCCCAAATTATACATTTGAGGGTATAGTGGCACTTTTGAAAAACATAGGGGTACATTAGCACTTACTTAAATAGTTAGGGGTACAATAGCACTTTTTTCTAACTAAATTATATAAATTTCATCAAATTATATTTCCACTAAACTAAATGATAAGTCCATGGTTCGCACTCTGGGGTTTTGTTCATACTCGGACCAGAGCCCGAGAAGGGTCAGGGGCTCGAGTACGCGGGAGATGGACTTACGGGTCCATTGGTCCAAATCCTTATAAGAAACGCGTATATTCCGAATGTCCTACAAGAAATACGCTTCCTCTAACTATGGGAATACAAGTGTCATCACAATAACAGTTGTATTCTTACTCTAATTACAAACCCTGCCAATCTACGGATCGGAACTCTATAAATACAAAGATTTGGTAGACCTCTCTAATCATTATCTTACATACACTACGCCTTACGCTTATAAACTTCTCAAAACTGTTACTGACTTAAACATCAAAGTTTCTACCCCAGGGCCACCCCAGGGTTTTGTCTTGCAGATCAGTTCGTGAGTTGGGTTCGTGATCAAGCGCGGGCTCCAGACATCCATCAATTTGGCACGCCCAGTGGGACTTGCGTGTTCATCTTGATCAAATCGACCCTCCGCTTAGATCTGATCGTCTCGGCAGACTCTCAGGAGCAACGACACCATGTCAGATCCTAATGACAACCTTCGCCGAAGCAGTCGCATCCAAGGAAGGACGCCAGGAACAGGCGAGGACCCTGGTGCAAGACAAGTTCACCATGGATGAGGATGAGGAAGAGGAAGGCCATTGTCGCGTTCCACCTCTGAGCCTCTGCTGAGCTCCACCATCGATACTGGAAACTCCGATGTTCCAAGATCTATCAATGCAGGACCCACTGCTACGGGATCCAATAGCCCCACTGCCTCAGGAGTGTTCACATCGGGCACTGACTCGTCTAGTGGACCCAGACCACGAACTCAACTTCGGTCTGACTACAGATACGATGGACGCCCAGATGGACACCTCTCCGAGGAAGATATCGGAGGTGAAGAAGAATACTCGATCCTCACGCCTAAGGAGAGGAGGATGAGGGATGACGAAATCTGTGCTCAACAACTCGCCCAAGAACTGGAAAGAAGACGTCAATCATCAGGCCCCACTGCATCCCAGCCTCCTTCATCAGGCCATACCGCATCCCAACCTCCTTCATCAGGCCCTACCGCATCTCGACCTCCCCATATAGGTCCGAGTTCGGCCTCTCCATCTGCAGGTCCGAGTTCGACCCCTCTCTCTGCCGGTCCGAATTTGGTCCTTCCCTCTGCGGGTCTGAGCTCAGCTCCCCCGATGGCCAACATTGCCCATACTCTTCAAGGTCTATTGCAAACCCTCTAAGCCCATTATCCCTAGATAGTGGTAAACCTACAGGATTATCCCTCCCGGCAACTTCGTGCCTCAACGCATGAGGCCTCAAGCCTAATGTCTATCCCTGAACTGCCCTTAGGGATTGGAAGCGTGCCACTTCAAACGCCACACTACTCCTACCAAGGGAACCCATCTCAGGAACAACACTTTCTAAACGGGTTATCCCTATCACAACACCTATCTCCACTTCACACGCAGCAACAACAACCGCCGTCTCAATCTCTATGGGCTAATGGCAATGATGAAAGACGCATGAGCGCAGGAGAGCGCCAGAGGTTGCACATTCAACGCAACCAAGATCTGATCAACCAGCGGCAAAGGGAACGTGACAGAGTCAATCGGAAACAGAATCCCGATGCATACCAACCTACGGACTTTCCGATGGCATACCAGACAAGGGATCAGGATGATATTAATAGGGAATTGGACCGTCTTCTCGGACCACAAGGACAAGCGGCTCGCTCTCCCTACTCGCAGCATATCATGAACCTCTCTCGTGATAGCTCAAAGAAGGTACCTGATCACCTACCGACATATGACGGAACTAGTGACCTTCGAGAGTTCCTCTCTGTATTCAACAAAACCATACTGTCATGGGACTTCCATGAATTGGAGATTTGCAAGATAGTTCCTAGCTATCTCCGGGGAAAGGCCCAAAACTGGTTCAACCAAACCCCTCCTGAAAGTCTGTTCTCATACAGATGTTTTGGCAAGTTCCTCATTTCAGAGTGCTTCTAGAAGAAGAAATTCACAATATCAATGGGTGACATGGGCCATGTCTTGCGCAAAGAAGGGGAAACTCTGGCCATGGAGTCTCACGATCGGACTGACTCCCTTGTCAAATATCATTTCCGAATGAACGTCAATGACGATGGGCTGAGGAGGAAATTAGCCTCCAATAACCCGTCAACACTGTAACAACTCCAAGCAAATATGGAGAAGTACAATAGGTGTGAGAACGCATTGCAAAGAAGCACGATCGTGACCCACAACTAGACATCAAGGGCAGGGAACCTAAGTTGAAGGTACCTAAAACTGAAAAAACTGAAAGCCCTTCCAAGCCTAGTTTCGAGTCCTATACTCCTCTTTCTCGATCCAAGGCGGAGATAATGTCGATTCATCGACACCTCTTTAAAGCCCTGACTCCAATGAAGGAGTCATCGAACAGGCAAAGATCCTCGAAGTACTGCCGGTATCATAGGGATCGAGGGCACGACATGGAGGATTTCTATCAGATCAAGAATGAGATTGAGAAGCTGATCCCACAAGGGACCACTAAGGAAGGGAGTTCAGCAGCTCCTCCGATAGTCGTGGCCAACTAGAGGACCTCGAAAAAGAACGGAGGAAAGCAATGGCAAAAAAGAAGAGATGGTTCGAGAAATAATGACCAGAACCAGAGAAACGGGGAAAACAATCCCCGAGATCCTTCTCCGCCACCCCCCAACGGAGCCGGCCGAGTCATCAACAATATTAACGATTGCACAAGTGAAGAAACTTTTTTAACCAAGCTTAAAGCCATTGTCCGGGCCTCCCCCACACTGAGCCACTCAACAAGAGTTTCGCCCAGAGGAGACCATTAACTTCTCTGATGAGGATGCAGTTCCTAACCAGGTACCGCATTCTGATCCTCTTATAATCTCGGCCACCATCCACAATTCATTGGATATGAGAGTCTTTGGACGATGGAACCGGAGTTGAGGTCATGTTTTATGACTGCTTCGAGAAGTTAGGGTTCACTAAAGACGATCTTAAACCAACGGGTCCGATCTCGGGCTTTATTAGAAATCTTGTGATACCACTCGACAAAATCACACTTCTAGTCCAAGTGACAGACAGACCTCGAAGCCTCACACTCTACTGCACCTTTGTGGTGGTCAACACGGTCACACCGTTCAACGTCATACTTGGCAGACCATGAAGTGCCAGCCAAGGCCGTTTGATCTCCTTACCACATTGTTCTGAAATTTCCTACAAGTCAGGGGGCATCTATAAGAGGAGACCAAGAAGTGCCACGTTCTTGTATGATCACCGTTGTATGAGATTCTACAAGAGGCAACAATGTCTCCATCATCAATGCGAGCCCAACAATTCTACACCATGAACCTCAGCTCGAGGAAGCCCTTATCTTCTATATCGACCCCGAGGTGATTGACGAGATGACGCGGCTTGGACAAAACTGTCAGCTAACCTTCAAAAGAGGAGACTTGGTGTTGACTCGTACCTTTGCCGGAGTTGAACAGTGTTAACTCAAACTATTCCGGTAATATAATACTTGAAAGGACAAAAACGCACTTTTTATTTGGCTGATTTTGGTCTTCTCCACAACATCACCACACTGCAACCCCTCACCTGCGGCTAGCTATACCACACACACCAAACATCACCGTCTGATCGACGTCGTCAGTAACCACCACCAAACATTCAGTGGAATGGGGACTGAATGCGAAGGGGTTTTGATTGATTGCGAATTACCAATTGTTCATAAAAAGCTAGAAGTTTAGCGTCGATTGTGTACTGCGCCACCGCCGCCTTGCTCCGACTCACCGGTCAAAACACTAACCAAATTTCCCCTTCAAGTTGAAAGCCCGGTCACTTACCATTCAGGTTGGAACCCCCTCCGCCTCTCTCTCTTTATCTCTCTCACAAACGGTGTCTCGAAAAAAGATCGAATCCGTTCTCAGCCATGGCTTCTCGGAGGCTAGCAACTCCGTTTCTACGCGACTCTTCTGCAGCTCTCTGCCGCGGATCATCCCCAATCACAGCCGTCACTATACCCCGATCTGTTTCTTCTCCGGCTGAAGTTTTTCTGAATCTAATTACTCAGCTTTACATATCTGCCGACGTTTCAACTATTTAATAATATGAGGGCATTTTTCTCATTCACTTAATTTCTGGCATTGACTAGCGTTGACCTTAAATGAAGGATGCTTGAGCAAATTCAGAAAGCTCAAGAATACTTGAGCACTTAGTAAATAACTCAGGGGTGCCCCTATATGTTACCCTTTTTTAATCTTTGCTTTTGGAATAAAACGATGTCGTTTCTGTCTTTCCCCAAATATTTCATCTCTCTCTTAATCCAATCGAAGAAATCAAATTTACGTTGAAGCCATGGATGATATTTGGGCCAACAAGAAGATTATTCAATTATGGGATCTTTTCATCAAGTATGGTTTTTCATTAAATATTAGTATAAGACACAATGTAGAAAAGAAGCATTTACAGGGATTTGATTTTGATTAAAAGGACTGAAAGCTAATTAGAGAAAGCTTCTATTTTAAGTAATAAAAAAATAGTAAATCAATGGTCCAGATTAGATGGAATTAAAGACTGAGATTTTGAGTGAGAATAAGGGAGTGTATTGATCCCTTGAATTTTTTAAATATATTGAACTATAAGCTATCAAAATAATTACCGAGTTTGTAGGGATTTACGACGGTTTCAATGGTCCAGATTCTCCTGATTTTTTGATGAGTAATCTGTATAAAGCAGCGTATAAAGAATTTGAGGGTTTGTTTTGGGATAATGGGAAGGAGCCTGAAAAATTGATTGGGTCAACTTTGATTAGGCTAGAGAGCAGTAATGCTAGCAGGTGGAGGAGGTTGTTAAGGAAATAGAATAAGAAATTGAATCAACTAAGACGGAGGTTAAGAAGGTGACCTTTCAGTCAGAGGAGATTCAAGTCCGGAGGAGGAGGTTGTGGGAGTTTCTGACGAAAGTTGAATTGAGGAAGGACTTGATCTCTCTGGTTATGATAGATTCGCATTCCCTGATGATGATGCGATCTATGTTAGCACTGCTGGAACAACTGTGAGTGGAGGTCATTGTTATCGTCGAAATTGAAACATGGCTTGTTGATTAAACATAATGAGAATAGGAGTCTTTTCCCTTGGACGTTAGGTTCGGCTGGAAAGGAGTGGAGGGAGGTGAAAGTTGTGGTTTGAATAGATGATTAAAACAATTTATTTAAGGTCGTAACTAAGTGTTTTAACTCATTTTAATGACTTATTAAATTTTGTTTGTTTTTTCTGTGATTTTTCTTGTGATTTTCTTATACATCTAAAGAACTTGATTACTGTGAAGGCGGATTTGTGCAGACAAACGGATAATGAGAGTTGGTTCCGATGTTAGAGCAGATCTTCTACCCAAGGCAATGGATCTTCCAATTTCCCTATTTTTCTACCATGTATACAAATGAAAGTCATTTACTATCTTTTTAAAATGCAGCTTTTACTAAATAATTGGTGATTGGTGAAACTTCTTTTAATATTTGATGCATCATGTTTTCTACTTCTTTTCCTAAGACAAGAATAATGATTGAGACGAGCTCATTGACAATATATCCTCTTTTTGTCCACGGTGACTCCTAATTTCTGTTGATATTTTGGAGATTCATTGTGCACAGCTAGGAAAATATAAAAGCTCCATTTTGAGAAAAGTCATTTGACTTAGGAGTGGATAATATATGGGAGTTCCCAAGTCTCTGCCATTGTATATAAAATTGATATTGGTCGTTTGGGGCAATATGTTAATAAATTATGCAATTTGAATAAGCTATATCAAATCTACCGACTATTTAATAACAACTTTTGTTTAGCTTTGTACATAATAAGTGTGTTTTTTGTCTTTCTCACGATGAGAAAATATCCATTAGAATGAATGTAACCACGCTACGCGGGGTAAGAAAATTCTAGTATTTTTTTGAAAGAGAATTTGAAAATCAATTGATTGTCTGATATTTAAATATTCAAGTTATTTTTTAAACAAAAACATAAATTAAAATGTGCAGTTCTGAAAAATAATCCTTGTTTTTGGTATTTTTTCAACATTATTTAAGTCTTAATAATATTTTAAGATATAATTTTGGAAAAATAAAAATAAATAAGAAATCATAAAAATGCCCTTAACAAAAGTTGAATATTGGATCTGAAGTTATAAATTGATCAAATTTATTTGTTGAGGCTACAAATTGTGTTATTTATATGTTGGCATTAAAAGTTACTCTTTCGACATTTGTTGGCATTATAAAAATCAATTTAGTCATATACACATTGTATCAAGAGTAATTGAATTGTTATACCACACCTGGTATTTACATAGCTCATGAAAGGGACTAAGGGAGTTGTTGCATGCATGAATAGTAAGTAAATAATTAAGTATAAGTATAATTAAGTGAAATATTTACTTTTTAATATGAAATATGAAACATGAAACGTATGTATATGTAATATGTTAGTACATGTATACTTTAAACTAGAGGGACGAAAATCTAACTATAAAGATCATCCTCATCTGTAGTTTTTACATGTTGGAAACTGTTAACTGTATATAAATATTTACATTCCCCTTATGTATGTAGCGGTTTCAAATAGGCGGCTGGTTCAAAATGGACTGGTATCCAATTATTAAATGGACAGTTACTTATTTATACTCATCAGGTTAATGAGTTTAAATGGATTGGTCATTTTAAAATAAAAAGATAGTAAATCTTGTTATAATGCAAAAATTCAAGAAATTTCACATAAAAATTTAAAAATTGTAAGTAACAAAATATACAGTTCAAATTAAAAAATATATTAGATAAGATAAAATGTATAAAAATTTTGTCGAAAAATTAGGTAAGTTGGGAGTTAAAAAATTTGTCTATTTCATAATTGCAACTTTATGGAGACTTTGCAAACAACGAATAGTCCCACTTAATTGCCTGAGAAAAACAAAAACAAAAAAACAGAAAAAGAAACGTCGCCTGAGAGATTCGAACTCTCGCGGGCAGAGCCCATGTACTTAGCAGGCACACGCCTTAACCACTCGGCCAAAGCGACTTCATTGATATATCTTCAAAGTTTATTTTATTAAATATTATCTATTTAATATTCATAGAAAATTTAAAAAAGCTGCAGACTGAGGCCCTGTCAACTTGGTCTGAGATTATTCCAGCTGAACTGAGATTATTCCAATTGAACTGAGATTATTTCAGCTGAACTGAAATTATTCTGGCTGAATTGAGATTATTCCAGCTGAACTGAGATTATTCTAGCTGAGATTATGATTAATTGATTTAATATTTATAAAAAGATATTGAAAGATGATATAATTTTTTTTGAAATTCATTATTTTATAATTGTTACTTATGTTTATATAAAAAATGTATCAATATCTAATTTGAAATATAATACTATATTTTTTAGTTTATATGTTTATAACTTTTATAAATTAATAAACATCAAATGATATATTATTTTTGTGATCCCATTGCTTAATTATTGGAAAACATAATTTTGTTGTAAATTAATAATAATAATAAAGACATAATAGAGAATGACTTTTTATGTGGAAAGAATTTCTCAAATAAAAAAAATAAAAAAAAAAGGTATAAGAAGCCGAGGGTTTTCCAATACCAAAGCAATACCTTTATTTTCCAATACTCACTGAGGGTTTAACAAAAAGCCGCGTCCCTTCGTATTTCCACCCCATTATTTTATCTGTTTATATAACTTCATTGTAATGCATCAAAATGAGATTCTTATTTTAGATCACCAGCCTACAGAAGGAGAAAGTGATGTAAATTTGTTCGATGAGAATCGGAAAACGACTGTGGAAGAAGTGCGTGATGCAATTGTCAATCAAATTATGAATTCAGTAGGTAGTTATCCTAGTGAGATGAAGTGATGAACCATTAGATAATAGTGATTAGTTTGATGCAACTGATTTCAATTTATGAATATTTTATGTATGAAGTAATCTTGTCACTCGCTATTCTATGAGTTTGGTTTACCGGTACAAGTTAAGATAAGATGCAATAAAAATTTATCGGCTATTTATTATTTTTCATATCATGTGATAAATGGTGAACTACATCCATTTTATGAAACTGAAATGAATTCATGAAAAAATTACATTAAAAAAATTGAATAGAAATATCGAATTACGTTTAATTATATTAAAGTCGATCAATGAATTAAATAGAATTGAATTAAAGAAAAAATAATAGTTTTATTTTTTAAAATTAATCTGAGATTATTCTGGATGAACTGAGATTATTCTGGCTGAACTGAAATTATTCCGACTGAACTGAGATTATTCTGATTATTCTGGATGAACTGAGATTATTCTACCTGAGATTATTGAGAAATAAGTTGAAGTTGACAGAGCATGAGATGATTTCAACATCCTATGAGAAAATGCCCAAAACGCTAAAATGGGCCAGACCTAATATTTAAAAATAAACTAAAAAGGTGCACAATTTTAAACACAATGCTCTAAAATGCTAGCTAGCTTTTAGATGGTCAAATTTGAGTCGATGATTTTTTGAGTTATTTTCACATTGCAATAAAATTGGTTAATAAAATTTATCTAACTGCTATTTTTTAAACATAAAATCAAATTTGATTTTAGTAAAAGTTAACAAGTAATTCAGAATGTCTCGGACAACTATGTTCATTGATATATGTGATAATAGGACTAGACTAATGCATATTGTATTTATGTGTCTATATAATGCCTAAACGCTATTTATGTAGATTGCATTTATGTGCCTATAATTTAGTTAAAATTTAGCTATTTGCATTTAGGCCCTTATTGTACTATAGATACTCATGTTGTGCCCAAAGTTAAATAGATAAACTCTAACTAAACCCTAGATTTAATGAAATTTTACACAAACATGAATAAAATACCATTAATTATATAATTATATTATATGTTGAGAAATCTAGTAAATTCAATAAAAAAATTACACTAAAGCGAATAGAATAGCGGACCATAAAATTATATAGTACATAAACCATAGAATTCTCCCCGAATTATGGCACACACCCATAGTTGAGAATCCGAGGAGCCGTTATGTCTGAAATCCAAAAATAGAAAGTTTGTTGAGAGCTCCCATCCCGTCGCCGTTGATATATCGTTTTCATCCACGGACAATCCCGTTCAAATTAATCCTAAAACGGGAAGAGACATCTCACATTTCATTGCTTTTGAAAAAGATTGGATGTCGTTCATTTATATGTGTAACTGAATCGCAGAGTTGACGATCGATTGGCCGCCCACACCGAACGGAGGGTAAGAAGTTAAGATTTGTTATATTTGATAAGAAACAAACTTACCACGTCCAAAATTTGAAACTCATGCAATTCACATTGTTACACCTATTTCTGCCAATTATTTATACCTTATGAGATGGAGACCATCATCATATTAACCCTTAATATAATGTCATTATATATGCCATAAGAATGATAACTAAAATGACAAGAAACTTAATGTAAGAATCAGTTTCACCAGTTACGATAAATGATTCTTCGATTACGATCATCGGAAATACACTTTTATTTGATGTGACTATATCAATTGATTGCACATGTCTAGGTTGGTTTGTTATAATGCAGATGAGACTAAATGACAGAGAGTTTGAACGAATCTCAGAAACTAAAGAGATTAAAATTGCAGAAATTATAACTATTTATTTCGGTGTACTGATATCTTTAGAAAGGGGTATATACAAGTATATAATATTCATGATGATGCTCAAATCGTCATAAGAGCACTTGCAATCATAAAGCTCAAAAAAGAACTACATACCCCACTTTGTCATAAATTCTCAGGTTTTTCAGTTTTCAACTCACAGTTATACAGTCTGCCACGTCATCAGATTATGTACACATCATATATTTTTGAACTCCAACTATGATTCTTAATAAATAATTTTAAAGACCAACAAATTTAGAATTATTTAATTTAATCCGGTCAAACATTTTAATTACTTTCACTATTAATTTTTAAAAATATTAAAATAAAAATGACAACATGCTTTAATTTAGATTAGTGAAAGAAACTACAGTTAATAAAAATTAACAAATGCTTTTGTGTTTAATATGAGTAATACAATTTGGTTGATAATTTATATACTAATTCTGTTTTTTTGAATTTATTACATTCAATTATGAAACAGTTAGTATAAAAAATGCCATTGTTATATTCTAGTTTTGAATTGAATTGAATTGAATTGTGGCCAAATGAATGGTTACGAATTAATAATATAATAATAAATACAAAATTATAATATTAATAATATATACTTTTAGTAATTAAATTAAAACAAATTAAAATAGATATATGTAAAGTTATAAAAATAAATATTATAAGTTCAAAAAACATTCAATTAATTAGTGTTAATAAAATTTAAAAAAGGAAAAATAAAAAATAAATACTAAGGCATAGAAGGGCAGGCGCAGGAAATCAGTTCTGCCAACAAGTGCCACAAGTGGCCATCAAGTGCCAAACGGCAATGACCTATTGGTCAATCAAAACAGCTCATGGGTTCCATTTTTACAATCCAACAGTTTTTCTCTCTCCTATATTTTTAAAAAACTCAACTAAAAACTTACCATTGTGAGTGGAAATTGGGTTTTATGGTTATAAAACCTTCTCAAAAAACCCCCACTACAAGTACTTTAAGTAATTTCTACAAGCTAAAGAAACACCTATCTAATTTCAAATCATTCACTAACGATAGCTTTTTAATTAGCTATTATTGTTTTTCCAAACGATTCTTAAATTAGAAAACAATATAATACTTCGTAACTAGTATGCGAAAGAGTGGTCGAAAATCATTTATACCATGTTGGTATGAAAATGAATGGTGTAGTGCAGGAACGCGCAAAAGGCTGAAAAATTAGCACGGGAGTCTGGTAACTCACTGAGTACGCCTACTACTATTACCATCTGTCGCCGATTGATAGAGCGTGCAATGGGCTTAGGTCTTGTTAAGTTCACCTGCTTGGAACTGCTTGATAACTGCTAAAACTGTTTGGAGCTGTTTGAACCTGCTTGGTGCTTTGGAGCTGATTGGTGCTGCTTGGATTATTTTATTATTTATGGATGAGTTTAAATATAATTAGACAAGTTCAAATGAACAATATTTCATTAACAACAATTAAAATAATCTCTTTAGTACCTAAATTATAAAACATTTTATTTCTTTTCAAAAAAATTCAAGTCGGATGAGGTGAGCTGCTTGGAGCTGTTTGGAGCTGCTTGCAAGAAGCTGAACTTGACAGAGTCTTATAATTTTATTCTTCACCACATCGCTAACCAACAAAAAACACTGAAAACAACTATTAATTTCCTGTCCAAAATCATTCCATCTAAGCGGATTTTTTTTATAAAAAAATAACTGACCTGCTAGGTGCAGTCCGTATATTGCTTATTTGCAATCCATATTTTTATTTATAATCATTTGTATAATGATTATGATATATAATTTGTAAATGTATATAATAGAAGTAATATATATGATACATAAAATACGGATAATATCCATGATTCCCAAAAATAAAGATATTATTCAAAGCGAGTGTATGAAATGAGATGACTCGTATCCATTTCCAAGGTTCCATAAAATATCCATTAGTTCATCGTAAGAACTGAATATAGATCAGAACTAACCGGAAAAAAATTATCTACAACATGATTTTCTGCAAAGAAATCATCAGAGCCTATCTTTAGAATTTCGAAGTAACAGAAAAGATTTGCGCTGCACTTGCTGCTGTAGACCATTGACCAAATTAGCGGCACCTTATGCGGATTAACAGACGAAACTGAAAACATGTGCTAATCATAGTTTTTTGGATCTAAACTGAAAGCAGCAGCCGACTTGTAGAACTAGAAAATGGGCAACGCTTCCACACTGAATCATCATACGATGTTTCACGCATTTGCCAGCTTTGTTTCACAGCTCTATAGGATGCATGCCTATAAAATTCTGAATAATAGTACAACAAACAAGTGTTACATTAATTTGATACTTGAGTAATATGTATCCAGTTTAACATGTCAGTTATGGGGTACAGTGAAAGAACCAACAATTTATATAAGAATACGTTCAAATGACTAAAAATATTTTCAGCGAAAATACGGGTGAATAAAATTTGACAACGTAGGTTCGCTTGAAGGACAGAAAGTTCCAAATTTTAATCAAAAATAGTATTATAATCTGGTTTCGAATTTTAGAGTAGGACAAGCCCTACCCTGCCCTTTGAATGGGTATGTCATTGATCATGTATAAAAAACTTGGTTGTTGCACAGTATTAACAAAATCATCATGAACAATTAAAAAATAGGTCTCATGATTTCGTAATTTTATGCTGAATTTACTTGAGATTTAAAAATACATTAATATAAATTTAACCATCTTCTCAACCATATCTACGTTAACATGATTATAATTTGCATAACTTAAAACTTTGTAACAAAATACTTTCCTTCTTCTTAACTGAAAAGATGGCGTTTTCATTATTTTTAGATGATTTGTTTCTAATTTTGGCACCCCATACATCCACTGTTTGCTGGTTTCTTAAATGTGAAGGCTTTGGAGGAGTACCATTCATTAATGTCGGCGAGAGTTAAAAAGTAATCGGAATCGGAAATTGGGAAGCGCGAATAGAAGATTGCTCAGAGGCACAGTTGACAGGTGCCACAGTCGTACTTTCATTTAAGGAAAATGCCATGACGAATTCCCTGATTACTTGAAAATTAAATACTTCCACCATTTTCTAAATAATGATAGGATTATAATTTACAATTTTTTATGCATTCATATTCTCTCCAAACATAATATAATGGCACTGTTAATTTTCATCATAAAATTTGTTGCATGTTTGATTGAAAAAATTTGAAGTATTATATGAACAGAAATATCATCACTTATATACATAATAAAAATTATCAGTTAAACTTACCATTAAAAATATTTGCAAGTAAAAATTACCATCAAATTTTCAGGTCGAACTATGTCATTTCTTAAAAAGAATATAGAAAGTATGTTAGTATGTGGAGGAGAAAGAAAAAGTATAAGAAAATAGTGTTCTAACGCTACGTAAAATAATTGATGGTGTTTTTAAAAATAATACTGTCATATTTTTCAATAAAATTTTAATTACAATAATTATCGTGATGATAAGACTTTTCAAACTTTTAGAACTATAACTATAAAGTCTATACTTCACCAATTATTTAACTTAAACGTCATTCATTATTGTAATTTAATTGAGATAAAATCAGATGAATGTATTTAATAAATTCAGGGTAATTCCATAAGTACGATCGGAATAATTCTGCAACACAACAGAAGTCCGGTCAAAGAGAGAGAGGAAAATGAAAAAATAGCCGTTAGACTCAGAAGATATAGTAAATGAATTGACCCATTTTCACTCATCCAGATTTTGCCAACACCAAGACAGAATGATACTCTCCACTTTTTTCCCATCTCGGTCACCGTGCCACCCTCTACCAATTTTGCCCTCCACCAACTCACTCTTCTCCAAACCTCGCCTGCTCAACGAGTTACCGACTCACTAAAATCAAAATGAGCTTGCAACTAATATTTAAGGTTCACTTTCACGAGAAAAATATTTACAAATTGTGGTGGCACTGGCAGAAGCACCACTAATGATGACAAAACATAAAAGAAATTCAAGTCGACAAAACACGTGATTCATTCCCTCCCATTATACACATAGTAGGAATAGTTTTGCCATTAAAACGTAATCTGATTCGCTATTTGGATGATTTTATTTTTTGAGGTAGTCTACCGTCTGTATTAAATAGAAAATGTTGTATTAAATAGTAAATGTATGATTAGATAAAAATAAGGAGATTTTTAATTGTAATTAAAAAATTATGATTCACATACACTATTCACAACCATTACTATTCACAGACACTACCAATGGCTCACTCTTATTTACGCGCACTATTTATGGACCATTTTTATTCGCGCATGTATTATTCACTGATACTATTCACTACATAGTACTATTCATGTCCAAATACTTTTTAATACGTTTTACATTAAAACATTGATGTTTTTAATTATTATTGGAATGTTTGATTTTTGATACATAGTACATTAAAACACTAAGGTTTATGATTAAAAATATAATGTTTGGTTTTTTTAATATGATACATTAAAACACGGAGGTTGTTAATTAAAAGTAGAATGTTTGATTTTTAATAGATTGTAAATTAAAATACAGAGGTTGTTAATTAACAGTAGAATGTTTGACTTTTAATATGTTATACATTAAAGTGCAGAATTTATTTATTCAAATTAAAATGTTTGATTTTTAATAGATTGTAGTTAAAATAGGAATGTTTTTAATTTGAAATACAATGTTTGTTTTATGACAGATTGTAGATTAAAATATGAAAATTTTAATTAAAAGTATAATATTTTTACTTTTAGTTGATTGTAAATTAAAATACGGAAATTTTTGTCAGAACATTTATTTGCTAGTTTTTTTAGCAAAATCTTTTACCCTCAAACATGGATACAGCTGTTTCTCGTACAATTATCTGCTCACAATTTATAGGATTCAAGAAGGGGGAAAAACCGCACTCCACGTAGTCATGTACAATTCTCATCATGTCACTATTGATTGTTAATCAAACAAGCTCTAATTTATATAGGATTTCTTCTCTTCTAATCTAAATATTTTTGTTTAATTTAACTCAAGATTCATATGATTTGAGAAAATTAGGTTGATTTAATTATAAATTATCGTGCCATTTAGTTCCGTTCAATTTATTTTATGACCATTAATGATATATTCCGACCAATTCTTTCAAAAAAAATAAGAAAAAAGTGCTATTGTACCCCCAAGTGTTTAAGTAAGTGTCAATGTACCCCTATGTTTTTTAAAAGTGTCACTATACCCTCAAATGTATAATTTGGACATAATTTTCTTTTGTCAAATGTAAAATGTCAAGAATACCCTCACTATTATTTAATGGTAAAAAAAAAAGTTCTAGGACGAAAATGCCCCAATCAATTCCATTACTTCATCGGATGAACGCGTTTGAAGCCGAGGGGACCAAAACCACTGTGCATAGAAGTTAGTGTGAGTCGGGGGACCGAAACCGCCACCCCCAGTAATAATTTGCGTGACTAGCTCAAATTATCAAAGGAGAGAATATAGTTGGCGAGATTATGGTAAGTTCATCAATGTTTTCTAATTGTTGAGTTTTTGTATATAAAGGTTAACTTTTTCAATAATACTGTGCATTTATTCTGTAATTCAGTGATATCGATTTCTTATATTTGTGTCCATGGACATTTGGGTCAGGGAAAAAAATAACCCAACAAGTGAGGGTAAATTTGTCTTTTAGTTTAAAATGTTGTTGAAAAATTAGTTTTATGAGTACACTTCTTTATTCAATGTAATTATAGGGGTACATTAGCACTTTTCAATTACTCAGGGGTACATTGGCACTTTCCTATAAAATTAGGGGTACCTTGGCTTTTAACCCAAAAAATAATGAATGTCACACATTCCATATAATAGGCATGGAGGTTTGGCAAAAGCTAGTCGGCTAATTTGAATTAGCGAGAATTACGACATGTATTAACGGTCCTTATCCGACCCGTAACGGTCCTTACACAGTAATAAAATCCGTCAAAAGTTGGGAGGTTTTGTCCACTTTCCCGTTATCCAGCACGAGAAATACCGAAAAATTACTCCTATTAATTTATGACTAATCAATTCGTAATTATTTATGAAGGTGGCGGACAATAGTGCGTTGAATTAAAATTATCCCAATAATCACAAACCCCACCTTATTATTTTTGTCCTTCACTCAAGTGCTCTCCATCAATTAATTATCAAATAAACAAAACTATTTACTATCAGTGCTCTCCTAACTTTTCTTTCTCACATTTGAGTGTAAATTTGGAGAATTACGTTAGTAATAATATCAGTGTGATTTTGGAAAGTATTTTGAATTTAATTAATATATAATCAAAATTATTAATGGTGAAACTTTGACGTTACATAGTGCGTTTTGTTGCATGAAGAATGTGTTTAATAATGAAATTAAATGAGCTGGGAATTGGAAATGAGAAAAAGGCCACCCAGTCAGTGCAGAGTGAGTCACCGAGTCGATATACTGGGGAAAAAGGTGAAAAGGGGTAGTGGCAAAAAAGTAAGAAAAGCCAACTCCAAGGCCATGCCCATAACATGTTGTGTTTATAAACCCGACATCAGTCCACAACGCTTTCCATTCCCCTCTGACTACCAGTCGCATTTACCGGCGATTGTCTAAATTCTCACCAATTACCAAACCCCAACAACAATGGCGTCTCCGCCGTGCACGGCGGCGCTCTTCTTCTCCCTCCTCCTCACCGTCCTCGCCGTCTCCGGCAAGAAAACATACATCGTCCAGTTGAAGCATCAGACCATGCCCACATCGTACTCCACCCACCGCGACTGGTACTCCGCGCACCTCCAATCGGAGCTTTCTTCCTCCGCCGCCGACGAATCGCTGGTCTACGCGTACACCACTGCCTACCACGGCTACGCCGCCTCGCTGTATCCCGACGAGGCCGAGACGCTCCGCCAATCCGGCGGAGTTCTCGGAGTGTACGAGGACACGCTCTACAACCTCCACACAACCCGTACCCCGGAGTTCCTGGGCCTGACTTCCGAGATGGGTTTATGGGCCGGGCGCAGTTCACAGGCCCTGGACCAAGCGGCTCAGGACGTCATCGTCGGCGTTCTCGACACCGGAGTCTGGCCGGAATCCAAAAGCTACGATGATACCGGCTTGCCCGGTATCCCGTCGCGGTGGAAGGGGAAATGCGTAAGCGCTGTGGACTTCGACCCGAAGAAACACTGCAATCGGAAGTTAATCGGAGCTCAGTACTTCTCAAAAGGCTTTCGTATGGCCGCCGCCGGTGACGAGGGAAAGCCAACGAAGGAGCCGGAGTCTCCCCGGGACTACGACGGGCATGGGACCCACACGTCATCAACCGCCGCCGGCTCCGCCGTCGGAAACGCCAGCCTATTGGGCTACGCTAACGGAATCGCCCGTGGAATGGCGGTGAAGGCCAGAGTCGCCACCTACAAAGTGTGCTGGACTAACGGCTGCTTCGGCTCCGATATCCTCGCCGGAATCGATCGGGCAATCATGGACGGCGTCGATGTGCTTTCTCTATCACTCGGTGGTGGTTCTGGCCCGTACTATCGTGACACCATTGCAATCGGAGCTTACAGTGCTGTGGAGAAAGGTATTTTCGTGTCGTGCTCGGCCGGAAACAGTGGTCCGGCGAAGTCTTCACTAGCGAACGTTGCTCCGTGGATAATGACGGTTGGAGCAGGAACAATTGATCGGGAATTCCCAGCTTTTGCAGAATTGGGGAATGGGAAGAAGATCACCGGAGTTTCACTCTACAGTGGGGGTGGTATAGGGAAGGCTCCGATCAGCATTTTCTACACCAAGGCTGGTAACGGGTCGGGTAATCTCTGCCTTCCGGGTTCTCTCGACTCGGCTCTGGTGAAGGGAAAGATTGTGCTCTGCGACAGAGGGATCAACGCGAGGGTGGAGAAAGGAGATGTGGTGAAGCTAGCAGGCGGGGTTGGGATGATAATGGCCAACACGGCGGCGAGCGGCGAGGAAATGGTGGCGGACAGTCACCTGATACCGGCGGTGGCGGTTGGGAAGAAAGACGGTGATGTGATCAGAGAGTACGTAGCGGGAACTAAGAATCCCACGGCGGTGCTAAGCTTTGGGGGCACGGTGGTGAACGTGAAACCGTCGCCGGTGGTGGCGGCGTTCAGTTCCCGAGGGCCGAACACGATCACGCCGGAGATATTGAAGCCGGACGTGATCGGTCCCGGAGTCAACATTTTGGCGGCCTGGTCCGGGGCGATCGGTCCTACTGGTCTTGCGAAGGACACTAGGAAGACTCCCTTCAACATCATGTCCGGTAAGAGTCACAGAATCTATGATCCAATCTCGTTTATTTTATTTAATTAATTCATGTTTAGACAATATAATTTAGAGGAATGTGTAAAGATGCTGCGTTTGTTAGGTCAGAACATGCTAGAATCATGAGGCTATAAAGAAGCATGCTAAAAGAACATTAGGATTAGGACATTGAAATGATTTTGATTCTTCTACCCTTTTGCTATTATTGTCTCCTATAGAGGGATCACTATTATTGGCTTCAAGATAGGATTTTGAATGCAATTTAAGTGGTTCTTTACCTCTTTTAGTTACAGTTAGATGAGACTTGTATTTCATACTGTTCTTCTTGATTATTTTGTGCTGGACCACAGAGGAAAGTTCATCTTGAATATGGTCTAAAAACAGCTGAGCTTCCTTTATTTGTTCTGTTCCTGCTAGTTTGCTATTTACTGAAATGTGGTGGATGAATGATGTTGCAGGTACATCAATGTCATGTCCTCATATTAGTGGGTTGGCAGCATTGCTCAAAGCAGCACATCCCGAGTGGAGCCCAAGTGCGATCAAATCCGCCTTGATGACCACTGCCTACACCAAGGACAACACTAACTCCACTCTTCGTGATGCTGCCGACGGTTCATTCTCCAACCCGACGGCCTATGGAGCCGGCCATGTCGATCCCCACCGAGCCATGTCTCCCGGGCTTGTCTATGATGCTAAACCAGCCGACTACATTACATTCCTCTGCTCGCTAGGTTACAGTGTCGAGGAGGTTAAGAGCATTGCAAAACACGGGAATTTCACTTGCTCGAAGAAGATATCCAATCCTGGGCAGCTTAACTACCCGTCTTTCTCAGCACTCTTTAACAGAAAGTCGAGAGTCGTGAGGTACACCCGAGAGCTGACTAATGTGGGAAATGCCGGAGCTACCTATGATGTGGTCGTTGAAGCACCTCCGTCAGTTAAGGTGACCGTGGTTCCAACCAAGCTTGTGTTCAAGACTGTGCTGGCAAAGCAACGCTACACCGTCACATTTGTTTCCCAGAAAGGCGTGAGGCCAACATCTAAGGATGCATTCGGGTCAATCTCGTGGGTGAATGCTGAACATCGGGTGACCAGTCCAGTGGCGTTCTCGTGGAATCAGGGAGGTTTCCAATGATTTCCATAAGCATCATCATCATCTGCTCATCATCTTCAACTCTCTCAAGGAAAGGTTAAACTAGGCTTTTTTGACCTCTTGAGTCTGATCAGAAGAAGGGGAAGCATTTTATGAGTGCAAAGCTTTGTTGTGTGTGTGTTTTATAAATTAAGCAAATAGAGAGAGATTGAAGGGTTGTGCAATCATCTTCCATAGGAGGTTTATGCAACTAATGCAAGTTTGTTTTAGATGATAATATATGAGCAGAAGAAGTGATAAGTTATGCACAAATCTCTATCTTTTAGTTGGGCTAGCCATTTGTGTATGAGGTTTAAATGGGCTGTGTACCAGAAATGCAAACTGCAAAGTAACCCAACTAGACTTCACTGTGCTTGGGCATTCTTTTTCAAATTAACCCCCTCCATTTTGACAGAACAGTCCCTTAAAAGAAATTTGAGTACTAGAATTTAAAATTTTGTTTCATGATCAACATGACAACAACAATATGGTTGCAGTTGTGCAAAATCTCTATGTTTCTACTATATTTTTGCATTTGCCTTTTACTTTTGCATCATGTTATAAAATCTATGTAAGGTTGTTGATATAAGAGGCTTTTACTTTAGCATTTCTCAAATCTTGACTGATATTCCATAACTTTCACTTTTGCTTCTTTGGAATATGGAGCAGATCCAATCTTTAAGTTCTATTCAAATCGGTTCATATCAGGTTATAACAATTAAGGCATTAGTGCTGGTAGTTTTTGTTTGGACTTAGAAATATGACCCTCAGTAGGAGCGAACTCGAAAGACATTTGGTTGAATTGAAATATGACACTCAGAGCAAACTCGAAAGACATTTGGTTCAATATGCGCATAGCATCCTGAACAGCAAACAATATCTGGCTGTAATATAAGATAAAATTATTTTATAATATATGTTCATCGTTTGCTAGTAACAACATATATAGAAACAGTTACTGTTGCAGCAGCATCCATCTTTTGTACAGCACGAGCAAAGATTTAGCTTTGGACATTTCGGAACACAGCATGATGATGTGCATTTAACACCACTCAAGCAATTGCAGCAAGAACACAAAGGACATTTAGGTGCACAGCTGCAAGACGGCATTCTAAAGCATGAACATCGGCATTTGGGACAAGGTGTGCAGCAACAACAGGTTTTAGTTTTTTTACACTTGAAGCACGAACAACAATCACAGCTGCATGGGTTGCAGGAACATGAAGAACATCGCTTCTTAGATTTAGGGGTGCACCTGTGACAGCATATCCATGACAGGCTGAAGCATGAGGATGATCCACTGCACAGCAAATACAGATAACAACCATAAAAAACTATGATGATTGCAAAATCAAGTCTGTTCAGAGCTGGACTGTCCAAAATGCTAATCTAATCTATAGAGATAGATAAATGATGCAATGGAATTGAGTATTTGACATTAATATTGACCCTTCAAAGAAACATTATGTCACAACCTAACCAAGGCCATTTCAGTTTTGCTATCAATTTAAGTTTCAACGATATGATGGTGTAAGAAGTATTCTAAATAAGAATATGAAGACTAATTATTGACAGTTGTAACATACCAGAACCATCTCCAAAGCCAGCAAGATTTACGAACTCTCTTTGAACTGCCAGAAAATTAAAAAAAGTAACATATGAGATTGAAGCTATACAATTGCATGTGGAGATGTAATATATATGGGAATAAGGTTAATTACGTTGGCGTGAGAGGATCTGAATTCGACGATACAAATTCTGCAACCCTGTTTACATGGTCAAACAAAGCATGACACCAAATTAGAACGCTGCATATCACTGATCATCAAAACACTGCAACAACTTACTCTTTACAGGCTTTGGAAGCAGGTTGCAGACCTGCAACAAATTTGAGCTCATCCTGCTTATAATAAACTTATCATCAGAATTAAAGCTTAAAAATTAGATGATCAGAAACAGAAACTATACACGCTAGAGATATATTCATAGCCATAGTTTTGTTTGCTCAATGTGTTTCTCGAATGCCATACCGAACTCATACTTTGTGTGTCCATTTCCAACAAACTGCATATTAAGTTGCCAACCATTTCTATTTAGACATATAGAACATATCTTGCAATCATGTGTTCCGTTGAGACACTCTCCGTGCCGTTTAAACTTATGTTCAACAGGTCCTTTTTAAAACACAAGTGGCTCTAACTATGAAGCATCACATTCTGGGAAACTAGTTTCTTCACTATCATGTCAAATATTACTGCTCTAAGGTGTGCCTTGAGTTGTCATTCATAAATTACTGTTGTCAAGGCCTGATTGTCAGGGAAAACAGACACACTCAGTCAATCATACAGGATGGATGAACATCTCAACTCCACCAACTAGTTTAAAAATGGTAATAAAATTTCACCTACTATGGACCCTACTCATCAACAATGGTTAACTATGGTATAAAACCATGTACCACTACTGTAGTACCTCCCTTCATCAATCAATGAGTTGCATGCCCACACAAACAAGAAAACAGCAAAAAATTGAATCATGAGAAGAACACCAAGTACTCAGATGCAAAAACAGGAAAGCTTGAGACAAATTTCAACAAGATTATGTAATTATGAATCTATGATTAGCAGCAAAATAGAACTGACTAGTTATGAAAGGTCCTACAAACTTGCACATTAGGTGAGCCGAACACAAAGGCTCAATGTTAGTTCAAATCAAATGTCCCCTACAAATGAAACTATACCACTTAATAGCTAAAGCTACAGATTATGCAGGAGTTAATAAACAAAGCCAAAGAAAACAAAACAAAAACAAAGTTAACAACTTTGGTCCTAATCAACTCACAGTCCTCCAAATGAACCACCAACAACTACAAAATGTCAAAACTTTAGCACTAAAACACACATTCCAAACAGAAAACAGCATAAAAAACTCAGCTTCCATGGAAGAAGAAGAAGAAGCAGAAACAAACCTCAAGAAAGCTAATTTCTCTCTCAAGCATCTGAACTTTGGCGAGCTCACGCCTCTTGCCGTACAAATCTGGATACTGGGGCGGCGACTTAGGCCTTGGCGGCGGCAGCGAGGGCACTTTAGCGACAGCAGCAGCCATTTCTTCCCCAGGCATCAGTACTGTATCTCAGCAGCTAGCAGAGAGATATGCAGAAACACAAAAAAGGAGCAAAACCCACATCTGGAAAAAAACACCCCAACTCAGGAAATGTACTCAAAGGGGAGAAAGATGAAGAAAGCAGTGATGAGTGATGATAACGGTTAGTAAATGTAAATAGCAAGAGCCCAAATCCCCATATGGGAGACAGGGTTGGCAGTTGCAGGGTACTAAAGCAGTCAGAGTGAGTGAGGAGAGGTAAATAAAAGAGGGATGATGAGATTAAGGTTTTTAAGGCATCTACAAAGCTATGAAATTTGAATGAATGAAGGGAGGAGTATAAAATGAAGGGGAAATGGCATTTAGGGGTCCAGATTGCAGAGAGGAGGCCACAAAAGCCCAGACCCCAAAAAGCTCTGTCACATAACAACAATGACAGCACTCAGCTGCTGTGACAGACCTCTCCCAGTACTACACTATCACTCCTATGCGTACACACCTCACCAAGAACACCTACTACCACTATTTATTACTGCTCCTTTAATGCCATCTCCATTTGGGCTAATCAGATGTTTAGAGTTACTAGAACCCAGCATTTAATTTAAGAGGTTGACTAAGCTGGTGTATTTTTTAATGTTTTTGTTGCAGGGATGGGGTTATTTTTTTAATGGTGGTTGCAGGGGAGGAGGAGAAAGGGGTGCAGTGGGAGTGGGGGATTGTGGCGGTGGTCTTTCGGCGGTGAGTGTGTGTGTTTTTTGGTCTCGAGGGCGGCGTCTAATATAGGGCGTTAGACTTTTGCATGGTTGATGAGAAATGGCAGAGGATTGCACGTGATTTGCAGAGAGGATTGCAGCTCTGCGGAAGATGAAACGGAAAGGAAATGGGGGGAGGGAACAGAGCACCCAAATTTATATCTCGAGTATTCAACCCTCTTCAGGTATATTTCCCTTATTTTAATCACAATGTTGGGACTTGGGAGTTTGGCCCATAGCATCCATCATCTTCTAGTATGTATTACTTTCTTTCCACCTATTTCATCACCTTTCCATTCATTTAACTGGTTTCTACTTTATTCAATACTTTCTCCGATCTAATTTAAGTGTATCTTTTCATTTATTTAACTGGTTTCTACTTTATTCAATACTTTCTCCGTTCTAATTTAAGTGTAGAGAGAAATTGAAAATTGAATTAGCCATAGTAAAACGAATGAAAGTGATTGAGTTTCAGAAGAAAAAAAAGGTCAAGTGAATAGATAAAATTGAATGCATTACGCTTTAAAAGCAAGTGTACACATTGAATTGAAACATCCAAATAAGAAATGCGTTCATTTTAAACTAAGACGAATGGAGCACGTATTTACATAACCCACCGTCTCCAAAGAAATTGAACTTTTTATTAGTGTCACAATCTAAATTGGACACTTTACTTCTATAACAATGATATTTTATTTTTTTCCACTTATTTCTCTAGCCTTCTTCTTACATTCAATATCCACCATACACTTTACAATTTTTAATTCAACTTTGATTTTCTCTGTTCAGATTTGACCGAGATTGATTTTCTAACACCAAGTCTTACTATTTTAATAAGGGTTGAAATTGAAGTGGTGTGATTATTTGCATGATCACCTTTTCAACATTAGAAACACATTCAAATTTGTTGAGTTGCATAGTTTTCACGCTCAACACTTTAAACGCACATAGTATCAGTAGTGCACGGAGAAAGAGAGAGGATACGAATGAGACAATGCACAAAAATTCATGTAAAAAGAAAGAAAAGAGAGAATCCATAAAAATTAGAACCAAAACAAAATGGTCAGAAAAATTATGACTGCCGGCCACTACTGCTCCTGCCATCGTACTACTGTTCATAACCGTGACCTCAAAATAAGATAAAAGTCTGTGTTTCTGGGAATGTATTTTCACTGCAAGTAAATTCCTTTTTCCAGAATTAGACTTATTTAGAGCAAGTCCAACAGATTATCTACTCACATTCTCCATAATAGAGAAGCAAATTTCATATTTTCCATATTTTTTTATCTCAACTCCAACAGTTTCTCCATTTTCCATTCCCTATAATTTATTGATATTTATTACTATACATTTATCTTATTGTTTTCTATTTTTTGATCATATATTAAATAAGTCCAAATAATGATAAAAAAATAAATAATTAACTTAAATACATATTACAATAATATTTCATATTTGAAATTACTTACTCTAACTTATAAAATGATAAAATTATATTTTATAAAAATAACACATCCTGAGTTACAATATAACTATTTTCGTAATGTATTATGAATAATTAGACTCATCTCTTTTCAATTTTTTGTTACAAGTTATTATTTTCAACCATAAGAAATAAAATGTTTAATAAAAGTTTTTAATTTAAACGTTATGACTTATATAAAACGTCAAAATAAATATATTTATGATCTTAAAATTTAGTAAATTTATATTGGAAAATATATTATATTTGATTATTAAATATCAATAGATATGTACATGTAAAAATAGTCATATGAGATCTTGTTACGATCGTCTTTATGCATATTCTTAGAATATGTATTTTTGATAAAATTTTATTGTAATTATTTTAAGATATTATCATTTAAAATTATTGAAGAGAAACAATTAATGAGTGAAATAACAAAAAACAACGCAGATAACATTAAATTTTGGTTCTCCAAATCTTCTCTCTCATTCTCTAAATTTGGAGAAGCAAACCTTCTCTCTTTTCAATTTTCCTATTATGGAGAATGGGATGAAAAATCTGTTGGAGTTCAAAAAAGGTTCAAATTCTCCATATTTGAGCAAATTTGCTATTATAGCAAAACGGTTGGACTTGCTCTAAAGTGTAACGCTAGAGTTGGGGATAAACCAGCCTAGTTGAGTCGGAATTCACTGTTTGCCCTAAAACTACAAAAAAAAGTTGCAGACAGTACATTAAAGTTGGAGTTCGAGTAATCTGCATCAGCTACCATTTCCATTTGTTTTGCTCTCTCTAGCATGAAACCCTTCGCTGCACCGTCAGTTTCAAGCATGGCTCAAATAAGGAGAGCATTTTAACTTGCATTTTCTCTTCACTTCTTTGTAGTTAATTCCACTTGAATTACCCAACCACCCAACTCTTCAAATCCCAATTGATTTATACTAAACTAGTAACTAGAATGACAAAGTCTAGTACAAGGGGTCACTTGGATCGCATTAGGGAAATAGAAATGAATCAAGAAAGAAAAATGAAAGTAAAAGAAAAGAAAAGAAATTTTCTTTTTTGTTTAGTTCATATAAGATTACAAAATTATATTTTCATTTTTAATGATGGTAGTTAGTGATGGCTGGGGTGGATGGTGGATGATGGGTGGGTTGTCGGAGTGATGGTGGTGGTCAGTGGGGGGCTAAGGTGGTGGTGATGGTTTTTGGCAAAGAGTTATTTGGGACAATGACTCTCCAGGGGAGTAGGAAATCGGAAAAATGAGTTTTTGGGGAATGAGATTGGGAAAATCGGGGAAAGGGAGTGTAAAATATCAATTTTCCCAACCAAATATAAACAAACGGAATCATTCTCTTTACCTTTCATGAAACCTCCCAACCAAACAGCCCCTAATACTATTATGATCTTCATACTCCCTCGTTATAGCCAAATCGTCTGATCTGAACTAAGACGACTTTGACCACCAATATATGAGTTCTTTTTTTCTTTTTTTGTGTAAAAATAATTTGAGAATAATATTATATCAAAATATACATGCTTATGAATTCAACAATATATCACATATTAATAGTCTACATTAGCTAATGGAAATTAATGGCTAAGGTTGTCTCTGCTTGACCTTGAAAAATCAAACAAGACACTTGTTGACTGGGACAAAGGGAGTAATTCGTATTTTTTAAAATTTATTAACGAGAGGGATACATAATTTCTTTACTGTATTACAACATAACTTACTTAATAGATTAAATTTGCATTGTGATGTGAATTATTTTAAAAGATAAACCACCAAGAATTAATATGTGGAGGGAATTTTTATTTGGCATCCCTAGACCGTAAATGACGGAAAGGTAAATATTGAAACTCTCAAAAAAGAGGCAATTAGTGCGATTACAAAGAGAGTTATAGAAAAACCTCTCTATATCCTAAAATAAAAAGTACTAAGAGCAGGAAACAACCCATCTAAATCATACCCTAAAAATAGAAAAAACAAATACAAGGGGTATATTAGAAGTGTGATAATAGTCGCCATCAGCAGCTCTTTCGACCAGTCCGGGTCGAACTGGCTGAATGTAGACTGATAGTGATATCAGACGATCCCCTAAAACCCTAATCGCCCCCAGGTCAGTCTCTTTAAACGTTGATGATACCCCCTCGGTCAGTAGGAGACCTTCCTGGTTGCTTTCAGAGAATTAGGGCATACGTATGGTGCCTAACGCGAACCAGAGTGGATAATCAAATGATAATCAAATCTCTTCTGTCTACAAATCTGATCTAAAAGGAATAGCCGAAAAGTAAGTAGAAATACTATAAACCGATTGGGAATTCTCCTGTCCATATACAACATCAGATTGAAAGCCTACTCGCTCTACCAAACTAGTACCCGTTGGAAAAGCAAGGAATTGGCAGACAGCATAAGTGACCAATATTTGAGCAAAAAACCTGATGCAAAGCACATCCCCTAGTACTAAACAGAAAATCAAATCTAAAAGAAAAAAGAAAATTAGTGATAACCCATTTCAGTCAGAAAGAGGCAGACCGCAAAAGGACTCCGGCGCGGCGGCGCGTGGGCACGCGCGGGCACTTCAGCGTGGGACTCTTCCAGGAGGCGCGTGACGTCCCGGCTGATTTCCCTTCCATCTCTCCGGCATGATTTGTATTCTCCCTCTACTAGATTTTCCGGCATCTATCGGTCTGAAATGAAAGCAGAGCTGGATATTGAATCTCCGGAGACATCGATACCGGAAAAATTGACCGGGCTCCGTCGAGCCTCGTCGCTGTTTGAAAACTCAGATATGCACGGATCTGCTCAAGCAAGGTGGGTGTCAGAATGATGCCTTAGTGGATTGGAGTTGAAAAAGGTCAACTCTGATCGGAGTTTATGCTATTCGATCGGATTATATGCTATTCAATCACAAAAGAGATACGATCAGAGTTTGTACAACAAGGTTTCAACTTGCCATGCTGGATACCAAGGAATGAGAATACGGATGTTATCTAGTAGCTAGCATAGGGAAAAGTAACAGCTCTTCTGATTATATAGAATGGAGTCATACTCCATAGTTTCTCCTGCCAAACGTTGCTGGACGTTTTCCAGCACCTTGAGTATAATTAAAAAAATTCCTTTTAGAAAAAGTATGGAGATTATATAGTAAAATCTGCATACCATTAACATTTGAAAACACTTCCTTACAGCTGCACCGCCACTTTTATGTGGGCATAAACTATGAGAAGCAACAATACTTGAGAAGGTTGTGGTATTTTCATGAATAGAAAAACGTCTAAGCGCAATATTATTTTAATAATTTTATCTTGACATATAATGGTAAAATTATTATTGTGATAATATTTTTATTAGCAGTTACCCCATGAAAATTTTTCTCGCTTCGCCTTTACGTGTATGGTGTAGTATTCTTTAAAATATGAATTTTCTTTGGTTCTGACATATACGGTTCATTAAAATTTGAACAAATATGAGCATTGTTACAGTCTAAGATCAAAGAACTTTTACATCCAAAACCCTAACTCTATTTCTGCCCACCTTCAAATACAGGTTGATGGAATGTGACTTTACTTGAGACGTATTTTGCAACCGAGTATATTGTGTTGATAAAAAATACCCTTAGGTGTGGTAGTTTTCCCCATTAGTGGGGTTCGCGCAACTCCAAGTATGGAGATTATATAGTGAAATCCGCGTACCATTAACATTTGAAAACACTTCCTTACAGCTGCACCGCAACTTTTCTGTGGGAATACACTATGAGAAGCAACAATACTTGAGAAAGTTGTAGTATTAACATGAATAAAAAAGGGCTTTACACTTTGCTTAGTGTTATTTTAGTGAACTATTGACTAACTACGTAAAATTTGATGGGTCAAACAATGGAAGTTTCTGCAGTTTGTCCTTTCTATGGTGAAGAAAATGACAATTCCTTGTATTTGCTTGACTACAAATTTTCTCGAATGACTTGTTCACTTTAGATTTATGGAAAATTTTCTCGCAATACAGAGAATTTGGTTTTTTAGTTTGAGGTAACGGAGTTGATTTTTTTTTTTAATTTAACCATCCAAGTGGACGGGAGGATTATTCACGGCTCCTCAACCCTAATAAAAACAATAAAATTACATGATCAGGTTTGAAACCCAATATTACACATGAAACCCTTTTGGGGTAACTGTGGCAATTTGTTGCCCGAAGGCTATATTCCGATCTAATATCGGAAGCAAAGAGAGATATCAGAGATGTGTCTAAAAATATTACAAGAAAGCTAAGTCATCTTTGTATCAATGCCGGTCACAACATAACTAAAATCAGACTTCCCTCCTTCTGCCAAGTATAGATATCACCAAGTACAGCATTCTAGAACTCGTTAGAATTCACCATCCCACTTTCTCACAGGCAAAAACAGAAAACTCGGTTCTATTATAGCAAATACTCTCTACCTGAACCTCAACCGACTATCCATTGAGCCCGGTGGCCTATGGACCACCGGAAGATAGCAAGTATTCACAAGGTTGGACAGCAGAGTAGTATGTAAAGCATACCGAGTTGTTCTATCTAGCCATGATACTAATAGGAAAGCTTTATCAAGAGCCTAACTAGAGATTGCTATAAAGATTTCTCTTATAAGGCGATATTCCACAGCGCAACATTAAGAAGAAAATCACAAAAATCTAAAAAATGGATATATAAAAATTAATATCGGTACTTTAAACGTTTTACCTCCTAAATGTTTAAATAAATCTTTCATGACCTACACCATCATTTATTTGTATGGAAACGTAATATTAATAAACTAGGGGAAAAGAAGTAACTTGAATGACATTGCCTATTTATTTCATGTGACCTTCCCTTCTTCTTTCATGTTCCAACTTTGTCCTCAATCTTCATCTTCAATGTTTCCACCAAAATAGCATTTCATACAATCATTCATGACTATTGGTAACGGAGTTGATTATTATCCTTTGTGATGCTATTGGTTCCAACAAAATCAAGCGATATTCAAAGATCATCACAAACGAGCATGTAGCATGTATTGAAATTGTTGCATGGGATGAATGTGATATGCACTTTTTCAGGCTGTTTCAATGCATGATCCATACAAAAGAGACCCTGTTTTGACGAAAGTTGATTAGGGTTGCATAATGTTTAGTGAGTGATATGTTTCATGTGATGAAAATGGTGAAAGGGAATGTTGAGCTATCTCTTGAATGCTATACGAGTATCTAGCGAATATGAAAATCGCAAGATTATGTTTAAAACTAAATGAAAGAGATATCCTTAACCCTGCTTTTAAAATTAATGGGCCAGTTTCATCATTATAGGACGAAAACTGATTATGTAAAAGGAATTTGATAATGCATAAACTCCGTTCATTTACTCATAAACATCTCCATTGTGAAAAAGAAAATTATACATTTTTTTAAAAACTTCTTCTCCAATCCGCACCATAAAGTACTCACGTCATGAATGATTGTATGAAATGCTATTTTGGTGGAAACATTGAAGATGAAGATTGAGGACAAAGTTGGAACATGAAAGAAGAAGGGAAGGTCACATGAAATAAATAGACAATGTCATTCAAGTTACTTCTTTTCCCCTAGTTTATTAATATTACGTTTCCATACAAATAAATGATGGTGTAGGTCATGAAAGATTTATTTAAACATTTAGGAGGTAAAACGTTTAAAGTACAAAAAGTAGTATAATATTTCGTGAATTTTGAAGCAATAAAAACTTACTTCATGGACTTTTAAATATATTTATTAGGGTGCATTTGATTTGATCAGCTTTTGAAAAACTGGACTTTGATGTCCAGTTTTTAAAAGTCCAATTTTTCAAATAGTAGTTTGGTTCAAATGATTTTCCAAAATTCAATTTTTGGTCCCAAAATTCAGACTTACAAAATCCTAACAAACCAAGTAAGAATTTTGTTCCAGACTTGCAAGATTCTAACCCAACCAAATAGGGTTTTTGCAAAACCAGACTCTCAAAATTCCAAACAAAAACCCAAACTCTCAAAATATCAAAACAAAATCAGACTTTCAAAAATTCCTCTAACCAAATACACCATTCATTGTCTCTATATTTTTTAAAAGTGGGTGTGGCCATTTAACCCATCCTTTTGGGCTGAAATTGTGAACCATTTAACTTAAAATTTTTGTTACTCATAAAACTATTCTCGATTTTTTTTGGCATAACAATTTTAGTATCTAAAAACAATCTTAATTTATGACCACTGTCAGATTAAATTGACGTTATTCATTTCAACAACTTATTTTGTTTCAGAGGTTATCAAACTTTTTCAGCAAATTTCAAATATTTTTCAATTATTTCAGCCTAACTAGTGTGACTTTTAGGAAGAGTATTTTTTTCCTTTTCTAAAATTGAATGAAGCTAAAAAACTTGAGAAGGCTTTAAAAAAGACAACATGTAGATACATGGGACATATGGACTTGTGGAGTCCTTTGGAACTAAAGAGAGGAAAAATATCACACACAAAATATTTTGAATTTTTTTTAAAGAAAGTACTAGCTAGGTGACACCGCGCGAAGCGCGGTGAATTTTGGCTAGATATGTCGGAGAAGGCAGTAACCTTGATTATAGGTGGTTGAATTTTTGGTGATACAACCATACCGTAGTGATGTTATATTTTTTAAAATAAATTTGGATACATCATTGTCAATGTAAGGGTTGGAGACTGAATTGATTTGATTAATAAAGCGGATAACTTAATTGAACTGACTTGATTGAACCAAAAGAAATGAACAAAAAAAATCAATGTATTGTTTGAAATAGAATTGATATCGCAACCATATCCAATGAAAATCTCTATTTAATGGTAGAGAAATCTCCAGTCTCGGCCGAATATCAGTACGATTGATTATCCTCAATCGTAGCTAATCATCTTCACTCTCGTGACTGCTAGGTTCATGGTCATCGCTCCCTTCATCCTCATCTTCACCGCCATTAGTTTGATGATCACTTACAATCTCGATTTGGTCTGTAATTGTTTTTGTTTTGGCCCTTGCATGATATTATTATATGAGACACGGATGTTGAATTAATCGTTTAAATATAAAGTGTTTGTAGTACCTTTAGAAAGTATTCTTTTTTTGAATAAGCGATTGAGTGGGGTATTTTTGTCTAATTCATCCATATTTATATCTGCCGTTTTTTGTTTTCCTGGAAGGACTGCATAACCCATGTGACCCCGTTGTTCGTTTGTATTCTTTTCACATGTTTTTAAAAGATTAGTTGCAATTTGGTACATGATTGGTTATGAGGCAGAATGAAATTATGATTTTAAGAGAATTACCTCTACGAAATCTCCCCTTCTTGACATGTTGTCTGACTGGATTGTGTAAAACTGGAATGTTATCGTCACCTTTTTGTTTGTGTCCTTCATCTTTATACAGTAAAAAGTTTACTGCAATTAGTATTAAAAGATGTCTCGGCATTTGTATGAATATCATATATTTGTGTAATTACATACCATTTGGAAACTCGAATTCCTGCAGTTCATCCACACTATCTTCAGAATCCGGAATGTATTCCGTGCTCACTGAAAAGTTGACATGAAAGAATTTGTATAAAGGAAAGTAAGAGTTAGTCGTGGGAAGTATGAAAACATAGTCTGATGTAGCACAATACCTTTACTCGTATTTTTAGGATTGGTGTTTGATGGTTGTCTTTTTCTCCTCTCTTTGATTGTCACGATGCTGTACCTAGGGTTGATTTCATGTTCTTTCTGGGTTCCCATCACTTTGACCAAGTATTCCCTAGCTGATATGTCTTTATCACGGGAGTTGATGTATTCCTGTTTATATAAAAGGACGAAAGAATTTGTCACGTATTTGTTGAATCATAAAATCCCTCATACAGAATAGTAAAAGTTGCAAACAATCTCATTGGTGCATTCCATAAGTTATCAAATGCAATTCAAGTTATCTCGCAAATGTAATGGCCATAAATACCTGAATCAGATACTACAATGAATCAGATAAGTTATAATATTAATTATTCTAACCTCAGAGGTTTGGGTCATTGTTTCCTTGGCATCCAGACCCAATATTTGTTCAGCCTCGTCGTTAAACATAGTAGCTTCAATGCTCCCACTTTCATCATTTAATGTAGCTTTCAATTTGCACTTGAATATTATAATCATTAGTTGATGGTTAGATAAATTGTATAGAGCTTATTTGAAAAAATTTAATAGATATTACCTTGGTGTGGATTTCTGCTTCATTCCACACACGTTGCATTCAAACATAGCTTGGAATGGTGCATCTGTAGTGGTGCTACATCCTCTGCATGCCATGTAATAGTATTTTTGCTTGATATTTCTGAATGAAAAGTTCACTCTTGTAGTTACCGCCTGGGGGGGGGGGGGGGGGAATTAAGTTGGATTGTAATTAGTAAAGAGTGTTGAATTTTGTCAAATATAAAACCTTGAGGAAATTAATTAAATTAAACTATCAGAAAGCTTTATAAAATTGATAGGTTGCATAAATTACCTTTTGATTTGGTTCAATGTTTCCTACAAGAGTTAATGTCGTGCCTTCTTTATAACCAATTGATTTTTATTCTGCACTCCATGCCGAGTTTTCATGGTCCTTTGAATTTTGATCTATTTTTTCTCAACCCTGCAATACGAACAATATAATAAATGAATAATTTAGCAATGTTTTGATAATGAAAATTAATATAAAAATATCATTTTGTATAACCATAATTTCATCTTTGTCGCTTCCTGACTATCATTGTTTAGTTGGAATTTGCTCCTTGAGTTATGTGTTACTTCTACAGCTGTTGAAGTTAAAGAATAATAAGTTATATAAAAAATCATAGAAAATTTAAAATTATGTAATAATATGTTCTCCCTCTAATTACCTCCCCTGTACAAACTGATGTGGAGGTTTGTACCGATTAGAACGGGCATGGAGTTGATATTTTCAAGTAATTGTTTTCCAATCGTTTCAACGGATTCTGCCCACAGCGTCAAAACACAACAAAGAGATTGCTCTGCTTGTAAATGTATAGATTGCTTTGCTTCTCCAACTAATAATAAACGCAACTTCTCGGGTAACTCATTCCCATCAAATTCAGTTTCACCCTTGCAACAACAAAATATAGATGACTCTCCTTTAAAAAGCTTAGCCTTGCAGTATTTACAATCAGGAAGAGTTTTAAGGATTCTACAACAATTTGGAACACTCTCCAACAACCCAACGTTTTTCTTTCTCCTTTTTTGTAATTGACCTAAATAAAAATTATTTCATTCAAACTCAAATATTTACAAGAGTGTAATATGTAATTTAAACAATATAACATATTCAAATCATCATACTCAAATATTAATACATGTTTTGTATTGAAAAAAAACCTGTTTTGATATCGATAGTTGGGTTAGCTTCGCTCTCTAGAAGTAGGGCTGTACATGAGCCGGGTCAACCCGGAAAAATGGCCCGGCCCGGGACCGGAATTGGTGACCCGGACCCGGATTTTATGCATTCCGGGCCGGGTCTCGGGTCACCATTTTTGCCCATTCCGGGTTCCGGGCCGATCCGGGTCAAACCCGGATTTTTCCGGGTCAACCCAGGAGCCCGGTTATATATCATTCATTTGCAATTATTACACATAATTAATCTTGTTCTAGTGGTAAGACTTGCTATTTTGGAGTATACAACCAGAGTTCAAATCTCACCAAAAGCTTTACTTTCGTGTTTTGTTTTTAAAATAAATTTCACATCCCTATATATTTATTATTTATACAATTTATTGACAAAAAGAAGTTTGGTGTAGTGGTAAGGAGATTGTAACACAATGGTCTATAGTTTGATTCTTAACAAAATCACTCTTTTTGTAAAAAATAAATGTATAGAGGTTGTAACCGGGTCAACCGGTCCGATCCGGGTCAAACCCGGAAAAATTCCGGACCGGGTCCGGTTCAAGAATTAGTCCAACCGGCCCCGGTCCAAGATTTTTAGATATTCCGGGTCCGGGTCATTCCGGATCCGGGCCGGGCCGGGCCGGGTTGACCCGGTTGTACAGCCCTATCTAGAAGTCGCTTTTTTTGTTTCTTTTCAGCATAATATTTTCTCCTCTTTGCATTTTTATCAACTTCACCCACTGCATCAATATTAATTTTAAAATCATAAAGTTAAAATAGAATAATATATTGTACTTGAAAGCATCAGGAAAACAATAAAAATATAGTTACTACAATTCATAGTGTTAAACGTTGTATATTTAAACAAACATGTATTATTGTTGGTAGTTGGGTTAGCTTCTCTTTCTTGAAGTGTTCTTTTTTGTTTATTTTTAGTATAAAATTTTCTCCTCTTTGCATTTTTATCAACTTGGCCCCCTACATCAACATAAAGTTTAAAATTAAAAACACAAAACTATATACTAAGCATTCTTAATTCTAAATTAACAATAACATTAATCAGGGCAAAAACTTATAAACGATCCATAATCCATAAGAATTCCAGATAAACTACAAATTACTTGTAAATAAAAAAATATCAAACTTTAAAAGTATTTACAATCAGGAAAAGTTTTAATGATTCTACAATAATTTGGAACACTCTCCGACGACCCAACATTTTTCTTTCTCATTTTCTGTAATTGACCTAAATAAAAATTATTTCTCTCAAACTCAGATATTTACAAGAGGGTAATATGTAATTTAAACAATATAACATATTCAAATCATCATACTCAAATATTAATACATGTTTTGTATTGAAACAAACATGTATTGATATCGATAATCGGGTTAGCTTCGCTCTCTAGAAGTCACTTTTTTTGTTTCTTTTCAGCATAATATTTTCTCCTCTTTGCATTTTTATCAAATTCACCCACTGCATCAATATGAAGTTTAAAATCATAAAGTTAAAATAGAATAATATATTGTACTTCAGTTTCAAAAATATATATTAAGCATCAGGAAAACAATAAAAATATAGTTATTACAATTTATAATGTTAAACGTTGTATATTTAAACAAACATGTAGTATTATTGGTAGTTGGATTAGCTTTCCTTAACCATATAATAAACGATAAATAATTTGTGCATGTATACAATAAACAATTTCTCCGTAAATAATGTAATTTGATTATTTTTTAAAATATAGAATTTGTATTAACAAAACTGAAATGCACGGAGAACCCAAAGCTCTTATCCAGTAATGCCTAATACGGCCACCAAGCTGTGTTCCCCCGACCAATTCAGCTAGAAGAAATATTCTATTAGCTAGAAATAAATATGATAGTTATTAAATATCATTATTAATCGTTCATTTTCTCCAAAAATACGAAAATGAAAGTAAAATTGGACTTGTTGACCGCGAGACGTGATATAAATACAAATATAGCCGTGACCATGTTGAACATATTTCGTAATTAAATTTAATTGGGTTTTTTTCATTTGCTTAGGGTTTATTCTCTGCGCCTAATTAACTCACGGCTATCACTGACCTAATTAGGCCGGTCAGTAGTGAAATTTATTAAAAATATATTACATTTATTATGATTAGGAATTGAGTTTCTATAAACAAAGACTAAAAATTCTTTTCAAAAAAAAAATCCTAAAATTTTGCCCAAGAAAATAGGAGAAAAAATAGGGTACCAAAATCTGGTACCAAAAAAAAGTGATAATAACTTTTTAGTATTAACTAGCTAGGTGACACCGCGCGATGCGCGGTGAATTTTGGCTATTTATGTCAGAGAAGGCAGTAACCTTGATTATAGGTGGTTGAATTTTTGGTGATACAACCATACCGTAGTGATGTTATATTTTTTTTAAATAAATTTGGATACATCATTGTCAATGTAAGGGTTGGAGACTGAATTGATTTGATTAATAAAGCAGATAACTTAATTGAACTGACTTGATTGAACCAAAAGAAATGAACAAAAAAAATCAATGTATTGTTTGAAATAGAATTAATATTGCTACCATATCCAATGAAAATCTCTATTTAATGGTAGAGAAATCTCCAGTTTCGGCCGAATATCAATACGATTGATTATCCTCAATCGTAGCTATCCTCATCTTCACTCTCGTGACTGCTAGGTTCATGGTCATCGCTCCCTTCATCCTCATCTTCACCGCCATTAGTTTGATGATCACTTACAATCTCGATTTGGTCTGTAATTGTTTTTTTTGGCCCCTGCATGATATTATTATATGAGACACAGATGTTGAATTAATCGTTTAAATATAAAGTGTTTGTAGTACCTTTAGAAAGTCTTTTTTTTTGAATAAACGATTGAGTGGGGTATTTTCATCTAATTCATCCATATTTGTATCTGCCGTTTTTTATTTTCCTGGAAGGACTGCATAACCCATGTGACCCCGTTGTTCGTTTGTATTCTTTTCACCTGTTTTTAAAATATTAGTTGCAATTTGGTACATGATTGGTTATGAGGCAGAAATAAATTATGATTTTAAGAGAATTACCTCTACGAAGTCTCCCCTTCTTGACATGTTGTCTGACTGGATTGTGTAAAGCTGGAATGTTATCGTCACCTTTTTGTTTGTGTCCTTCATCTTTATACAGTAAAAAGTTTACTGCAATTAGTATTATAAAAGATGTCTCGGTGTTTGTATGAATATCATATATTTGTGTAATTACATACCATTTGAAAATTCGAATTCCTGCAGTTCATCCACACTATCCTCAGAATCTGGAATGTATTCCGTGCTCACTGAAAAGTTGACATGAAAGAATTTGTATAAAGGAAAGTAAGAGTTAGTCGTGGGAAGTATGAAAACATACTTTGATGTAGCACAATACCTTTACTCGTATTTTTAGGATTTGTGTTTGATGGTTGTCTTTTTCCATCTTTAGGATGACATGTTGTTTCCTTGAAATGGTTTAGGAAATCCAAATTTACACTTCCTAGTCTTAATTGTACATGGACAATTTGGATTATACTCTCCACATGGACCGTGCATCATATTTCTTTAACCAGTTCAAATAAGTGGGGTTCTTTGTCAGGATCTGGTATCTCGGCACAAACAATTCGATCATATCCATCTGGTCCCAAGGATTTATTACCAGGTTATAAAATCACCATCATATAAACATGTGGTAATCCTCTTTTCTGATATTCAATGGCATATATAAGGGAATCCACAGGACCAAAAATTTCTCTAGTTACTAAATCCTTTTTTCAAATCCTCAACTTTGGCTTTAAAAACTTTAGCACACAGATCAGGTCTATCATTGGCAAATTATCCATATCTCAAATTTTTTCCAATTTCTGGCCAAGATGGGTTGCAAGTCATTGTCAAAAAAATATCAGGCTTAGCAATTTTTTGTACGATGGACATTGCATCAAGGTAACGTTGTCGCATATCTCTAGGACCACCGATAAATGTGGCGGGTAAAAAAACATGTGTACCAACCTCGTTACCAATTTCCAACCCTGCCTCTACACCATCAGTAATACCTTGAACCATCTCAGTTCTGAATTCGGCTTGTTTCTCTCTCAAAAATTCCAATCTGTTGGTCTCAATTTTGATATACATATCGACGATATATTGTTGAAATAATCTACCAAAGTGTATTAGCATTGTCTTATCATCCTCTCTCATCTGAAACTGATAAGCATAATATTCTCTGGCAGTAACAACATATTTGTTTTTTTTCTCATCTTTGACAACTGAATGGGAAAAAAGAAGAGTTCATCATATAAAATATTTCAATTGCAAGGCCACAACTATGCAAATCGAGTATTTTCTTTGAATAAAAAAAATGCATGTATTTATAAGAAAATTAAATTAATTGAAATACCTCTCATTTCTTCATCAAGGAGGCACTCGGGAGAATCAAATTGTTTCTTTTTTTTCCCCTCCTTCTCCTTTGTCCTTTTTCATAACGTTACGATCCTATCCAGGCTGGCCGTGAGGAAACATAAGAGGGTATTGCATTGGATCATAGCAACTGTAGTATTGCTTGATAGTATAAGAATTTCCATATTTACCAGTTACTTGAACTCTAACGGTTCTTTCTCCATCATCTTTTACATTATCTACATTGATTCCTCCAACGTGACAACACCGGAGGGGGGGGGGGGGGTTGTATCTTCTCTGATCTAAATTGAGATTCAAGTTGAGGATTATTTTTTTGGTAGGAAGATCTGCCTCTTTCTTGAGTCCTCTGAAAAAAATACGATATAGATTCTCTTCAAGAGTTTTCATTAAAATCTCCATAGTTTGCTTGTCAAACCTTTTGTTGTCATACCGATTGCCCACCTCCATTCTTTATTTTAATTCAACATCATCACTGTCGAAAAAGTAGAGCTGAACTCCAGTCTTACTAAATCCATCATATTTGCCTCCCTTATTTTTCACCAATGGATTCGGATAATTATGTACTTGGCCTTGCATTCGGAAAGTATATATTCCATTTGTATTTGCAGTTAGTGTTTTGTCATACGATGCGCCAAAACTGGTGAAAGCAAGGTTGTTATTGTATGACCTGATATTATTGCTAAAATGTATAGATTGCTCTGCTTCTCCAACTAATAATAAACGCAACTTCTCGGGTAACTCATACCCATCAAATTCAGTTTCACCCTTGCAACAACAAAATATAGATGACTCTCTTTTAAAAAGTTTAGCCTTGCAGTATTTACAATCAGGAAGAGTTTTAAGGATTCTACAACAATTTGGAACACTCTCCAACAACCCAACATTTTTCTTTCTCCTTTTCTGTAATTGACCTAAATAAAAATTATTTCATTCAAACTCAAATATTTACAAGAGGGTAATATGTAATTTAAACAATGTAACATATTCAAATCATCATACTCAAATATTAATACATGTTTTGTATTGAAACAAACCTGTTTTGATATCGATAGTCGGTTTAGCTTCGCTCTCTAGAAGTCGTTTTTTTGTTTCTTTTCAGCATAATATTTTCTCCTCTTTGCATTTTTATCAACTTCACCCACTGCATCAATATGAAGGTTAAAATCATAAAGTTAAAATAGAATAATATATTGTACTTGAAAGCATCAGGAAAACAATAAAAATATAGTTACTACAATTCATAGTGTTAAACGCTGTATATTTAAACAAACATGTATTATTGTTGGTAGTTGGGTTAGCTTCTCTTTCTTGAAGTGTTCTTTTTTGTTTATTTTTAGCATAAAATTTTCTCCTCTTTGCATTTTTGTCAACTTGGCCCCCTACATCAACATAAAGTTTAAAATTAAAAACACAAAACTATATACTAAGCATTCTTAATTTTAAATTAACAATAACATTAATTCGGGCAAAATCTTATAAACGACCCCTAATCCATAAGAATTCCAGATAAACTACAAATTACTTGTAAATAAAAAATATCAAACTTTAAAAGTATTTACAATCAGCAAAAGTTTTAATGATTTTACAACAATTTGGAACACTCTCCAACAACCCAACATTTTTCTTTCTCATTTTCTGTAATTGACCTAAATAAAAATTATTCTTTCAAACTCATATATTTACAAGAGGGTACTATGTAATTTAAACAATATAACATATTCAAATCATCATACTCAAATATTAATACATGTTTTATATTGAAACAAACCTGTATTGATATCGATAGTCGGGTTAGCTTCGCTCTCTAGAAGTCGTTTTTTTTGTTTCTTTTCAGCATAATATTTTCTCCTCTTTGCATTTTTATCAACTTCACCCACTGCATCAATATGAAGTTTAAAATCATAAAGTTACAATAGAATAATATATTATACTTCAGTTTCAAAAATATATATTAAGCATCAGGAAAACAATAAAAATATAGTTACTACAATTTATAGTGTTAAACGTTGTATATTTAAACAAACATGTATTATTGTTGGTAGTTGGGTTAGCTTCTCTTTCTTGAAGTGTTCTTTTTTGTTTATTTTAAGCATAAAATTTTCTCCTCTTTGCATTTTTATCAACTTGGCCCCCTACATCAACAATAAAGCTTAAAATTAAAAATACAAAACTATATACTAAGCTTTATTATTTCTAAATTAACAATAACATTAATTAGGGCAAAAACTTATAAACGACCCCTAATCCATAAGAATTCCAGATAAACTAAAAATTACTTGTAAATAAAAAAATATCAAACTTTAAAAGTATTTACAATCAGGAAAAGTTTTAATGATTCTACAACAATTTGGAACACTCTCCAACAACCCAACATTTTTCTTTCTCATTTTCTGTAATCAACCTAAATAAAAATTATTTCTTTCAAACTCATATATTTACAAGAGGGTAATATGTAATTTAAACAATATAACATATTCAAATCATCATACTCAAATATTAATACATGTTTTGTATTGAAACAAACCTGTATTGATATATATCGATAGTCGGGTTAGCTTCGCTCTCTAGAAGTCATTTTTTTGTTTCTTTTCAGCATAATATTTTCTCCTCTTTACATTTTTATCAACTTCACCCACTGCATCAATATGAAGTTTAAAATCATAAAGTTAAAATAGAATAATATATTGTACTTCAGTTTTCAAACAATATATTAAGCATCAGGAAAACAATAAAAATATAGTTACTACAATTTATAGTGTTAAACATTGTATATTTAAACAAACATGTATTATTGTTGGTAGTTGGGTTAAATTTCTCTTTCTTGAAGTGTTCTTTTTTGTTTATTTTTAGCGTAAAATTTTCTCCTCTTTGCATTTTTATCAATTGGCCCCCTACATCAACATAAAGTTTCAAATTAAAAACACAAAACTATAAACTAAACTTTATTATTTCTAAATTAACAATAACATTAATTAGGGCAAAAACTTATAAATGACCCCTAATCCATAAGAATTCCAGATAAACTACAAATTACTTGTAAATAAGAAAATATGAAATAGCAGTGCACCACAATTTAGTTATAATGTTGTATATTTAAATCAACCTTTATTATTGTTGCTAGTTGGGTTGGCAAACATACCGACAAGGGAATCTGTTGTTGGCATCATGTGGCGCGTTTCATGAAGAATACATAATGAGTTCAGTAACTTGAAATAATATATAAAGCTATGTAGCATAAAACTCATATCACATTCTTAAGTACATTAATGAACATGCACAATACATCAATTTACGAATAACAGGTGGACTTTCATACTAAACTAAAGAAATTCACTTAACATCTTACTTGCAAGTCTTTTTACTGTGACCCAAACCATTGCATTTGCTACACTGTCGTTGAAGTTTCATCTTTGATTTTTCCCCTAATTCTGCCTTTGTTAAACTCCTGAGAAACGATCCCAATCAAATCTAACATTAACCGTAATAACACTAACAATAATAACATAAGCAAAGAATATCCTTACCTTGAAATATTGATTGTTGCAGATTGTTATGATCCTAATCAGATTCTTGTGCCTTGTTCTTCTCAGGATCTCACACTCTTGCTTAAATCTACCCGACAACTTGCTTAAAACTTTAACGGCTACCTGAGTGTTATCTTGAAACAACACAAATTCATCCAAATTATACAGTGAAGCAAGAACGCAATAAGGAGGCTTGGCTAGGTGTATGAAAAGTTGAATATTCTGGGATTGTTCACTTTCTTTCGTTTCCGTCTTTGTTCATGACAATTTCGCACAGTATACAATTATTCGAGCACAAAATTCAGCCACCTTTACTCAAATATTCCTGCCAAATATCACTACGGTTTGAATTTCTATAAAAAAAAAGGCAAAAGATTTTCCCAAGAAAATATGGAGAACTTGAAGTTTGTATAAAATAGAAATCGATTAGGAATTAAGTTTGAAATCTATTAGGAGTTCAAGTTTGTATAAAAAAATACTAAACATTACCTCAAAAATAGAGAAACAAAATCTGGTACCAACAAAAAGTGATACCAAAAAAAAGTGAGAATAAAAATACTCATAACTTAAATTTATCACTATGATTAAATTTTATCGAGTTTAGCATGGATTTAGTTTCTATCATGCACTTTTCCTTTTCCCAAATGGATTTAGGATTTGTTGAACCGCTTCATGATGTTCCTTATAATTATCCTCGCACTTTGGCAGGAATTAATAAAGTAATTTAGACATTCTATTTTGCTAAGCATGCGCCCGCCGGCAACTTGTCGTTACTGTGGAGTAATTTGATATGTACAATATACACATGTTATAAATTTACTAATAATCCTTTTATATTAATCAATTCAAAATTTTTGCTTCATACTATGTATATATAATTTAAACAAATTGTGTAATCAAAGTGTTCAAATTCCGCCAGATTCAGACACTAATTCAATCAATTAACCATATAATAAACGATAAATAATTTGTGCATGTATACAATAAACAATTTCTCCGTGAATAATGTAATTTGATTATTTTTTTAATAAATATAGAATTTGTATTAACAAAACTGAAATGCACGGAGAACCCAAAACTCTTATCCAGTTATGCCTAATACGACCACCAAGCTGTATTCCCCCTGCCAATTCAGCTAGAAGAAATATTCTATTAGCTAGAAAAAAATATGATAGTTATTAAATATTATTATTAATCGTTTATTTTCTTCAAAAATACGAAAATGAAAGTAAAATTGGGCATGTTGACCGCGAGACGTGATATAAATACAAATATAGCCGTGACCATGTTGAGCATATTTCGTAATTAAATTTAATTGGGTTTTTTTCATTTGCTTAGGGTTTATTCTCTGCGCCTAATTAACTCACGGCTATCACTGATCTAATTAGGCCGGTCAGTAGTGACATTTATTAAAAATATATTACATTTATTAGAAATCAAGTTTGAAATTGATTAGGAATTAAGTTTCTATAAACAAAGCCTAAAAATTATTTTCAAAAAAAAATCCTAAAAATTTGTCCAAGAAAATAGGAGAAAAAATAGGGTACGAAAATATTGTACCAAAAAAAAGTGAGAATAAATTTTTAGTATTAATATGGAGATATAGGGATTATGCACATCCACAAAAGGAGCATAATGTGGGAATATATCTAACAGTAGTAGTGCAAATAATAGATGTCAAATATTCGACCAACTTTAGACTTATACGCCAAAAATATTCCCAATAAGTCTCAATAAGCTGCCATGTTCAAAAAAGGAACTAGTTTGAAATTTTAATCTATCAAGAACTTTTGACAAAAAAATTCTATAAAAACTCGTTACTAGAAAATATGGTAATCTTAAAGCGTAAAGGAAAACCATGCCAAATAAAGTTTGGCAAAACATTTTCAGATGTGCACAACACTCAACAACATATTTATAACAAGAATCTTGCTATTTATATTCAGTCAATACAAATGAATATTTGCCAAACCATTGAATTTTAAATAGCAAGACAGGCTAATTGGCTATAAATGGTTGATTTCTTGATCCCTATCATAATCATTTCAGAGCATCAAAACATCAAACACAGCATAAGATTGTGTATAAATAATACAGCATCAAAAGAACCAATCAATGGCTGCTAAATCTATCAGCATAGTGCCCATTGTGAGCAAAAGTTACTGTTCAACCTCAGAAACTGTCCTCGGCGTTCGCCGGAGGCCTAATGTGGTGAATGGAGGGGGCTTTGTGGTGGTTGATCTTAGCCAGAGGGTTGTTTTCAGGGTTGATGGCTGTGGAGTTCTTGGCAGAAAGGAAGAGATGATTCTAAGAGATGGTGATGGAACTGAACTCCTACTGATCAGAAGAAAGGTAGCTAACTAGCAATTATGCACTGCATTTCTTGAATTTCATGCAATTTTTTGGCCCAATTTTTCTCCATGGATCAGATAAGAAATCGCGTCGCTGTTGTTTTTTCAGGGGGGGATTGTGGAAGCATTGAGTCTGAGCAAGAGATGGAGGGGATACTCTCATGATCATGAAGGTTCAGAAAGGCTGGTTTTCAGCTTAAAAGAAGCCAGGGATTCTTGCATGATGAAGAAGAGTCCCATCACCATTTCCACAGCTTCCAAGCAGTACAGCAATTACAGGGAGTTTGAGGTTAGGGGAAGCTTTCCTGATAGGAACTGCATGATTGTCAACTCCAATGGCAGTGTTGCAGCACAGGTATAATATTCTACTGTTTTTCCTTCATGGTACATTGCAAATGTTGTATATATATATATGTATACATATATCATCATTTTGGGCGTCGTTTTATTATAATTCTGAATCCGCTGCTGCTGCTGTTGGTGCAGGTGGGAGTGTGGAAGGAGGTGCATGAGATGTTGGCAGGCAGGGATATGTACCATGTGGTGGTGAAACCTGGAATGGATCAAGCTTTTGTGTTTGGAGTCATTGCTGTTCTTGATTACATTTATGATGGTTCCACTAGGTGCTAATTGCTAAAACATCAATAACAATTAGGGCTGTAAATGAATTGAGCCGTTCAAGATGCATAAAACTCCTAACATTTGGTATCAGTGGCGGATTTATTCACATGTTTGGGTAGACGCCAGCCTGTCCTCAACAAGCCTGTAAAGAGTAATTTCCGGCTAAGTATCACTGTAGCGTCACCGTCTCTACACTATCACCTACCCTAACATAAATTCCTAGACACGCTAATGTTTGGTGTCTATATAAACAACTTTTAATTTCCCATGAATTGCATGCTTACATCATTGTGTTCCTCACGCAAGTGCTACAGCTTCCATATGACAATTCTATGAGCATAGAATCAAAATTTACTTTTGGTATTGGATAGTGGATATACATCCTCTATTGATATGAAATGTAATTTCATGGCATTTGGAATATTACTTGTTTTCTTAGGATATTATTATACATTGTCATGAATGATTAAAAGTGCAATGAATCGGGATGAATACTGGAAATGGAAATGCATATTCAATACGCATTTGATTCGTGCCAAGAAAGTAATCTCCATCAACAAAAGAATCATATACCCATTCACGTTGGAATACATTAGCACAAGAAAAGATTATTCATTTTCAGAACATCAAATTAAAAACAAGAAAATGTTAACAATCTGATCAAGTAATCAAGAACACGCGCATGCATTACTTTCCCCGGTGGACACCGCATCCTCCCCGTCGACGAGATCACCGCTCCTGAAGAGAAAGTACCCGACGCTCAGCCCCGCCACGACGGCGAGAAAAACGCCGCCGTTGTAGGACATGATGGCCAGCATGATTAGGTATCCAACGGCGGAATTGACCCCGAAGAGCAGGGCTGAGGCGAGGCGGACCCACCAGGCCCTGCTCTTCGGGGTGGATTTGGGTGGCGGCGGAACGATGGGATAGCGGTGGTTTTCGGTGGCGGAGGAGGATCGGAGCTTGAAGTAGAGGCGGCGGGCTTCGAGGTGCTGGTAGAAGAGGGAGAGGAAGAAGCAGAAGAGGAGAGTGAAAGAGTATGTGATCCATGAATCTGTCTTCCACGAGTCGAAGAGGAGGGTCAATTCTTTTCCCCAGTACATAGTCATGTGCATCATCTTTCTCGCCGGAGATTGGTGGCGTGGCGGTGGTGGAGGAGAAAGAGTGTAGGATAAGGAATGGATAGCAATGGAACAGAGGAGTGGTTCAGTGGCCTTCTTAATGTCATGCATGAATGAGATCCTTCGTTTTTTGGACTTTTTGATGTTGGAGGCCCAACACACTCAATGGTTTCCCGTATGAAATGTTATCTCAATTGTTTATACAATCATATGAAAATTTGTGCGTTTGTAACTAAGCTCGAACTCGAACAAACTAAAATATTTTGATTCGAACTCGAATCGAATAATTTTTAGTTAGTTCGACCTCAGTTCATAAATTCGATAAAATTTGAGTTCGAGCTAGTTCGACCTCACAATGATTAAATATTTAATTTTTATTTTATAAAATCTGAAATATATTATATATAATTGTAATGTTTTGACTCGAGCAGCTCGACGAACCAATCAAGTTAGCTTTAAGATGTTCGAGTTCAAGCTCATATACATACGAACGAGTTTAAGTTCGAATCGAGCTCACTCAACTAGATTTCGTGTTGTTCACGAGCTGTTCGTGAACCGCTCGGCTCATTTGCACCCTAGTTTGTAGGATACAGTGAAGAGAGTTACCTGAGGAACAGGGAAAGTAATGTGATTACATCACACGAGAACTTGATGCAGTTTGGCACTAAAGGTGAATGAATCTCTTTAAACCATATCTTAAAAATGGACAGTGAATCTAAAACATAGCTCAAATGTACCCTCCGTGTGGTTGAAGAGTTGAGACAAGACAAAATCAGAAGGAAGCTTCATAGACTATGCAGCATCCCAACGACAAGACGGGAAACAGACAGAATAGGATGCTGCACAAGTGACCAAAAGATGATGTACAGAAATTGAAAGCACACCTATTTTATCCTAACCAGAATCACAAATTCAAACAAGTTGATCGAAAGCAACACATACACACTCCCTAGATCACACAGAAAAGTAAGAATGACAAGATATCGCAGGTATAGTTTAACCATTACCCGAAAGGAACAATAAGAGAGGATGCATATAGCGAATACTCGACGAACATACACAAATGAAAATTAGAATGCATACAAATTGTGGGATTACCTCATTCACATATGATTTTCTAACTGTTTTTGCAAATGTACATTTTCACAGCGAAGGGATGATCTATATACTTATAAACAAACAGTTAACAATCCTTTACAGTTTCCTATACTCTATCAAGTGCCTGCTTTGTAAATGATAAAAGAGGAACAAAGGTTAAGCCTACATACAACTCACCAGTTGAGCGAGACTTCGCCCAAGGCAAAGCTGGCTCTGAAAGAGAGGAAGATGAGGTAGATGGCCATGAGGCCGAGCCCTAGCAGCTTAGTCGGACGCATGTTTTTCCAAGGGAGTATCACTAGAGACCATAACAACCCTATGATGATAAAACCTATGGTAGAATACAGACTAGGATCTATTGGAACAACATATGGAGCCGGCCTATTAGACCACGCTCCGATCAGCAGCGAGATACCGAGGCCAGCAAGAGTGTTGAACATAGGCCCTGCATAGCACCCCGACATTGCAATCTGTATGCCATCTCCACCATTCATTGCCATGGCTACGTTGGACATCAGATCGCCCATTGAATTACCCCACGCCAATATGGTTAATGCGAGCAGAGATGGTTTGATTGAGAATATGACACCGAATGATACAAGAAGGGCAACAAGCTCCCCGGCAACCATGTAGAACCAGATTATACTCATAAAGAATCCACCGAAAACCCAAGGCAGTAAAAACCTTCTAGGAGGGTGGTCTGAAGCGGTGAAAGCAAATGCAAGAACGCCAAGGATAATGCCGAGAAATGCTCCAGCCAGAAACACAATTACTCTATTCAGAAGAAGCATATCTTGACTATCGTAAAGAAGAGCCAAAACCAAAGGCGCTAAAGTGACACTAGCCACAGCATACCCCTTCGACCATTTGTCGTCATCAACTATTGGAATCGTTAGCCTTCTCGCAAGCATTATAGGTAAGCCAAGAATCGAACAAAGCTTGGAACAAGAGAATGATGAATGCTCATTACCAGTTTCATCTTCATCGTCCCAACCCCACCAAAGCTTTTCATTATTTCCACTCACTTCATTCGAGTAGATAGCCACATTCTGAGACCACAGCCAATGGGGAACCTTGTCCTCGAGACGAGGCGGCCCATCTCCAGGATTCGACTCGAGAAGAGGACGAGTCTGATCAACAGACTCGTCTTCTTCCCTACATACAACGGGTACCTTCTTCTTCACCACAACAGGCAACAACGAGCTAACAGAATCCACCTTCCAACCCCACGTATACTTGCGAATCAACTCATTGGCAGCAACACAGACCGCATAGACAATGTAAATACAAACAAACGCGATCGCACCAGCAACAGACACCTTACCAACAAGCAAGATAACAAGGAGAGTAACAAGTGCAAACAGAAAGAAACACACATCCCTAACAAAGCACTTCTTATCAATCCTAACATTCTGCTCAGCAACAAACAGCGAAACAGTTCCAACCACCACGCAGACCACGAAAACAGCCCCTCCGAGAACACTATTCAACCCCACCTCACCGGAATCCCGCCCCACGAAAGCAGCAATGCTAGCAAACACATCAGGCGCCCCGTTCCCTAGCGGCAACAGAGTCACCCCAGCAACAGTAGGGGGCAAATGCAGCAAATTCGACAGCCTCTCGAGACAAGAACAGAAGTAATCCGCCGCAGTATTCCCCAGCAAGTAGAACAGAGTGATCAGCCACACAGCCATCACAAAATACCCCACAACACTAAAACTCTGACAGTCACAGTAGAAAAACTTGACATAGTTGAAAAATCCACCCGAATTGCAATCCGGGTTGGCTCTTAGATAATCACACTTAGTCTCATATCCAGTATGATTATACAATCCAGAACAAATAACAGTCTGCCTATTCGCATCCCACCTGTTCAAAACACCGCTACTCTCCTGAATAAACCTCCTCCTCGTACTACTCACAGTAACCTCAAAATCTCCATTGAAACACAACAAAACCAGAAACGCCACAACACTCATCCCATTGAAAATCCCACCAAATTTCTTGTGTTCGAAAAAAGAAAAACCACCCATGATTTCCAGCTCTCAGAATCCCTCAAAACAAGAACAAAATAACACAAACAACAGAGATTACGGGGGATGTTATGTTATTACAGTGTTACCTGAAGAAGAAGGTGTGGAGCTGCTAAAAGGGGAAATGGCGTGTGAGAAATAGGGAAAGTGGATGGGAAAGGAAAGAAATGAATGGCGCGTGTGGGCACAGACGCGGTGAAGCCATGGTCGGAACGCGTAGAGGGGCGGAAAGAGTGGAGAACGGAGGAGACTCTGTCTGCATTTATTATGCGAATATAGTGACACGTGTCATTGTCGCGACGGCCGAGCAACTAATCCGTTGTCGTTTTGGTGATGCGTGATGACGCCACTGCAAGCCACCAACTGCCAGAGTTCACATCATCTTGGAAAACTGCTCCTCTTTGATTTGATCCTGATCTTGTTATTTTTCATTAATTATTCTGATGCTGCACTTTGCCTAATTTTCTGCCAGATTTTGTCATCCTCCCCCCTCAACTTTATCCCTAAATCCACTAATACACACATTAATTTGCTCAATCAATCATTGTGTATTACCTAGTACTTTTTTCTTAATAATATGCAAAGGTCTTTATTTGTAGGAAATTCACTTCTTAAAATGAAAATCTCCATTAAAAGGTTAGAGATGAAAGAATAAAAATTTTAAATACATTTTGAGTACTAGTCTAGCATAATGTTAACATTTGTTTTGTATAATGTTTTTAGTTGGTTGTTCAAGTAATAAAGAATCTTAAAAAAGTCAGAAGTTGGATAGGGCGGCTAGTTGTTGGGAATAGTCGACTAACTTTAATAGCTCTAAAATTAATTGTCTCCCAACTACATATCTATCCAGCCGACCATTCTTTTAAGTTCAACAAAACCCCAAAATAGTTATTAGCATACCTTTTTTTATAATTTTAAACATTGATGAATGATTTCAAAACTAAATCTCGACAGTTTTTAGTTGGTTGTTCGTGCAATAAAGAATTGTATACAAGTCAGAAGTTGGATGAGAAAGTTGTCGATAGTCGGCTCTAAAAAATCTTATAAAAGTCAGAAGTTGGATGGAAAATTATTGAGTGTCGGCGGCTAACAACTGTCACCCAACTCAATTTGAAATCTCGCAAAATGGTTAATTAACTATTTTGCCCTTTATCATTTGTACGATGATTGCTGATTTTCAAATTCAATCTAGAGTTCAGAAATATAGTCATCATATTAAGTTGAATGTCATTGTTGAATTAAATTTTAATCATTCAATTTGATTATTTGATCAACCATAATAGAAATGAAATTTAATAAAACTTGAGTGGATTTACTGAAGCTTTACAAGACTAAACTAAATTTAAAATATTTTGTCATTCTAGTATATTTTTAATTTGTAGTTTCTAATGTGTTGTGGATTGATAAGATTTTGCAAGTGAAAAGAAGTTGATCGTGAGCAGACATTGTTATAAAACTGATTGTATGGATGAAAATAGAAGGAGTAATGTTTTTTGATTTTTCTTGCCTTGTGCTCGTCCATCATTTCTCTTTTGGCTCCAGCTCCGTCGGGACTCCAGTATTTTGGAATTTGTGTAGCTTATTCTTTTTCGCCTGTGGAAAATGTGGTATTTAGTTTTATCATATTCTAAGCAAATTGTGGCCGATAATTCACCCGCAAGGACAATAATTGACCAATAAAACAAAAACTATAATTTCAATCATAATTATTTGTTCTCACACGGATATTTGTTTTCATACGTATAATTAAAAGAAAAATAAATGTTCGTCCAAGTGACAAAACTCCAAGAAATTAGTAAAAGTTGTAAGAAATTGTATGTAGCTAGGAGAAGAATAAAGGGATCGTGTATTCCTAAATAGTTATATATGTCTTCTTGTGTCCCTAAATTTTAAATAAGTGTCCGTGTACCTAAATTGATTACTTGATTCAAATTAGTATAACATCCAAAAATACTCGGATTTATGTCATTCGAATATCAAATTATTCAATCGGATAATTTTTGAACGTTTTAGATTTATGAATTAAGAAGTCAAATTTCAGTCAAATGGTACACAAGCACTTTTCAAAACTCAGGTGTACATGAACGCATAATTAATTACTCATGAGTACACGAGCATTTTAACCGGAGAAAAATTTGCAGCGAGCTGGAAAAGTAGGAATTGAAATTTAAGCGTAAAAAGATATGGTCAACCGTAAAATGCTGTAAATTTAAGTAATAATGTGTGAACTAGATGAAATAAGTGATAAAAAACATTGTTTGAGGGTTTGATTGTAAATTTCAAAGCATAAAGGGATAAGTTAACAAAAAAGGCAAAATGAGAGTTCAAAGTCGGTTGATTTGTGGGACGTTGGGAATAAAGAGTGACATAAATTACTTCGTGGGGAAGATAATGTTGGTGAGATGGAGATGTGACTTTTTACACAATTTCACACTTCTTTCTGATTACTAATTAAATATAATGATTCAGTTGGCATTGATTATGGTAAGATTCTTCAACCAAAAAAATCATTAACAAGTGAAGACAAGGTAGTATAGTTTGGAATAAGATAAGATGTCAATTTAATGTAATGACGATGGCACGCATTGTTGATTTGACTATTTACAAGAAAAATGCAACCAGCCAACAATCCTTTACCCTATTCACTGGTTTTCATGGAAATGCTTTTGTGTAGCGAAGTCGAGAACAGATCTAAGCTTGTCTCAAATTCCAGATAATGTTGAATTGTAAAAAAGAAATTCTTCAAAGTATATGAATGAACTATTACTAATTATTAATATGTAGAATGAACTTATAATTATTAGTATGTAGAATTAACTTATAATTATTAGCCCCTGTCCAGTTCAACTTATTGCAACACATTTCAGCAGAGCACAACACTTATCAGCACAGCACAGCACAACACTGGTCAGCACAGCACCTATTCAGCTCAACACATTTAAGCTCAAAATAGACACTATTTTTATGTTTTCTAAAAATAATATTAATTAATTGAACTTTTTAGTTCTTTCTTAAGTAATAATAAACATTGTGTTTTTTCTTAAACTCAAATGAACACTATTCAACACTTTCGACACTATTCTGCACAAGATCAGCACAACACTGATCAGCACAACCCAGCACTCATCAGCACAGCACATCACCAAATAAGTTGAACTGGACAGAGCCTTAGTATGTAGAATGTTTGTGAAGAAAGTACTTAAAAAAAATAATTAAAACCACGCAGTGGGGTGAAATTTATTTGGCTCACCAAACATAAAAAACCATAATTCTGATAGTGCATACATTGAAAAATGTATAAAAAATAATGTTGCTTTCTACAACTATGTGGTAATAGAAGAAGAAGTTTTTATTTACACCTGTGTCGTTTTTGCAAGCATGTTGGGCATCGCATCGCGAAGACTAAATATGCCGACAAAAAGACTCAATGCTCACAAGCATGTTAGGGATCGCTATGCGAAGCCCAGCTCTGCCGACGAGCACGAGGTTTGAATAAGGAATTAGGGTAGCTGCTATCTGAGAGAATCTCTCCATTTGTCATTGTATCCCTCGGATTGTCATGTCCAGTACATCCATAAGTTCCTAGGCAAAAAAGTTGTCGAGCTTGCATTCTATTTGTTGTCCTTCAGTGTTTGCTACTGCTTCAAGGCCTTGCGCCTGTAAAAAATAGAGAAAAATTAGCACTATCTACACTCTTATGTTAGGTACATTTTTACATCTAGTAGAACCAGTCCTTTCACTTTGCTAGGTAAAGTGATGTGTGTGTAAGTGAAGTTTTTTCTCTCCCCACTTGCTATTCTAACTAGCGAGTCTGCAACAGAGTTTAATTCTCAGTATATGTGTTCAAAAGTAACATTGAAGGGAGAGAAATCACTTACAAGCTGCCATATGTTTCCGATCATAGTCTCAAGCCTCCAGGGTATCTTGTATTGCCTGATTATGATCTTTAATAGAACTATGGAGTCTACCTCAACTTGTAGGTCTTGTAAACCCTCATGACATGCTGCTTGTAGACCTTCTGTGAGTGATAATGTTTCTGCCTCCAAGCTAGTTCTTCTGTTCAAAAACACTGACTTTGCAGGAATGACTTCCCCCAATGCATTCCTTATGACCACTCCAGCTCCTGTGCATCCTGGATTTCCTAATGATGAGCCATCTTTGTTGAGCTTGTAGCTCCTAGGATGTTTCCATGACACCTACTTAATCAGAACTATTGTAGAACCAAAAGAGCAAGTAGTGGTTATATTTAACAGATCAGCATGAATAGTTCTAATCTCATATTGTTTCCAGCTCAAGTGATGAGCTTTGAGAACACTCTGAATATTCATCAGATTGTTTTTCTTCATGATATTCAAATTTGATCTGATTTGATCATACAGATAGGCCTTTCTAGAGCATCATATTGTCCATGTCACAAAGAGAGGCAAAATTCTGATCAGCAATTTGTGCAATTCAGATTTCACCAGATAGATTCCAATAGTAGAAAAACCTATCCCAAAGATTATCAAAGGGTTCTGGAGTGATATCAAAGAGATTATGAAAATGAATCCATAATTCTTTAGTAAACACACAATCATTGAATACATGATGCAAATCATCATCAGAATTCCCACAATAACAGCATATAGATGTAGTATAAATCATGTTTTGCTGTAACACATCTCCCATGGGTATTAGCATGTTCAAAAGTCTCCAATACATTGATAGTTTTTTTGAGACATATTTCATCCATATTTCAGCATATAGACTCGTACTTCTCTAAAAATTCCATTAAGTTCATAATGTTGTGTCTATTAGCACTAAGAAAAACACAAGTATCATCTGCAAAGCTTAGAGCAAGTCCAACAGCTTTGCTATAATAGCAAATTTGCTCAAATATGGAGAATTTGGTCCTTTTTTGAAGTCCAACAGATTCTCCATCCCATTCTCCATAATAGAGAAATTGAAGAGAGAGAAGGTTTGCTTCTCCAAATTTAGAGAATGAGGAAAAGTTTTTGGAGAACCAACATTTAATGCTTCTTGGAAAGTTTTTGATTATTTAATTCATTAATTGTTTCTTTTCAATATTTTTAAATGATAATATCTTAAAATAATTACAATAAAATTTTATAAAAAAAATACATATTCTAAAAATATGCATAAAAATGATTGTAATAAGATCTCATATGACTATTTTAACATATACATATCTATTGATATTTAATAATCAAATATAATCTGTTTTTCAATACAAATTTACTAAATTTTAAATTCATAAATATATTTATTTTGACGTTTGTTTATAAGTCACAACGTCTAAACTAAATCTTTTTTTTGGCAAGCATTTTATTTATAATAGTTGAAAAAAATAACTTTTAATAATAATTGAAAAGAGATGAGTCTAATTATTCGTAATACGTTACAAAAATAATAATATTGTAATTCGTAATGTGTTATTATTATAAAATATATTTTTATAATTTTATATTATGGAATAAGTAATGTCAAATATGAAATGTTATTCTAATGTGTATTATAAATTTCTGGGAATGAAAAATGGAGAAACTGTTGGGTTTGAGGTGAAAAAATATGGGGAATATGAGGTTTGCTTCCCTATTATGGAGAATGTGAGTGGAGAAACTGTTGGACTTGCTCTTAAACTTGTGATCTTTAGTGTCAAATTTGGCAATTTGTAATAATCAATCTTAGTTTGTTGATAAAGGGATCTTAAATTTCTTGTGAAAGATTCAGTTAATAGGATAAAAAGGAAAGGAGATAATGGATCTCCTTGCTTAATATCCCTTGACCAAAAGGTTTCCCATTAACTAAGACTTAGAATTTTGTTGCTTTAATGTTACCCATGGTAGTACTGACAAACAGATTTGAAAATCCATTTTCTTTAATAATTTAGATAGAAAAACCCAAGACACTCTGTCAAAAGTTTTCATCATGTCCAATTTAAAGAAGATGTTAAAGCCTCCAGCTTTAGTATTTATAAACTCAATAAGTTCTTGCATAAGTAAAACAGTGTCAGCTAGCTCTCTGCCATGAACAAAACCTGATTGCTCTGGTGAAATTAATCTAGATACCATGGATTTAAGCCCATCAGTCTATACTCTCAACATAATTTTGTTTACAAAATTCGAGAGACTAATAGGCCTGTAATCCGAGAAGCTATTATTTACCTGTCTCTTGGGGATGAGGGTAATGAAAGATGTTGATATTGTTGTAGGTATAGGAACTCTGAGAAAGAACTCATTCATTGCCTGCAATAGACCATTAGAAATTATATTCCAGCAATGAGTATAAAATTTTCTTGTGTAGCCATCCGGGCCTGGAATTGAGTCTCCATCCATATGAAATACAATATCCTTTAGTTCCTCCAATGTAACTCGTTTAGTAAGACTCTGATTCATGTCAGAGTTCACCATGAGTGGGACCTGTTGTAGTAGCTCATCTGAAAAATCCTCATCAGAAACATTAGATTCATGAGAGCTCCAATTTCATCTGGATTTGAAATCCATTCATTGGATGAGTTCTTAATTAATGCTATCTTTTTTTTTCGAATGCTTTGATTTAACAGTAGAGTGAAAGAATTTTATGTTGGAGTCTCCTTCCTGTAACCACTAAACCATAGATTTCTGTTTCCAGAAAATCTCCTCTCTCAATAAGGCTCTAGTTAGCTCAGTCTGTGCTAAATGAAGTTCAGTTCTATTGGATCCTGTTGCATTGGCTTGGTGTTCTAACTATCTCAGTTGGACTTTATCCTCAGCAAGTTTAACAATATCATCCACATTACCCAAAACATTTTTGTTCCAGTCTTTAAATTTAATCTTTAGCCTTCTTAACTTAAGAGAAAAGTTAATCATACCATAAAGACCAGTGGGAACAGACCAGTTACTATAACTCAGTAAAGTCTTCTAGTATATTGATGTAAAAAATCCCATAAATCCCTTCTTGCAACTAAGTTGTCCCTGTCATATATAAATATAGCATTCCATTTTTCTGACATTGAGTGATGTTGAATTTCAGTGCATATGCATTGACCATGTGTTGGCAAGATTGATATTTTAAAGTCACCATTCCAGAATAACCATATCTTGTCTCTAGGTGCATCATATTAATGAGTGTAACCTAGCTTATATGCAATGGATGCAATTTTACTGTTATTTTAAAAAAGGTTCTATGATGACAAAAAGACCTATATGATGCTTTCTTTTAACATGCAAGACTCTAGCCTGTGTTGTTTTATTTCTAATACCTCTCACATTCCATACACAAAATTTAATTCATGGCATATGAAACTAAATGAGATGGATCAACTTGAGACCTAGTGACCACATTTTTTTGTGTACTGGTATAGTCCTTATTTTTCCCTCTTGCTTTCCTTCCTGTTTTAGGGATTTGAACAGTAGAGTCATTAGAAACTTCAGGTTGTGACTCAGAAATCAATCTATTAAATCTACTTTGGTCAATATTTTCTAGAATATAATCGCCCTCTGCCTCTATTGATTTTTTTTCTTGAGACCATTGAAAACTATAATCGTGGGCTAGATTATCTATCAACATATGTTACTCAGCAGTTAAGGGGGAAGTTACTTGTGAGTTTACCTGTTGGACATTCTGATCCAATGAATTGTTCATTTGTGGAGTTGTTGATGTGATCTGATTCTCCTTTGATTGGTCATTCGTTACACATTTTGACTGATCATCCTCTGCACTAACTGTACCTGCAATAGTTTGGTTAGTAGTAACCACTACAGTTTGATCTTCTGCGGTTCCTTCATTGATAAGAACATTGGTTAGTCCTTTAAAGCTGTTTGTGGTGAGTACAACACCAGTGGTTTTCACCATTTGAGATGAGTTTTTGCAGTTCACATTTGACCCAGGTTCAGTAACCATTTTCCCTTTACCTTTAGCTTTCCAAACCTGCCTTTCACTTGCATCAAAACCTGTCTTTTCCAAGGAGGCATCTCCAACAGTGTTGTTAGTAATATCAATAGAGACGGTTTTTTTAATTTTTATTAGAAAGACCAAATGAAGAATCATTTTGATTTAGTTTTGAATCATTATTCATAGGCTTCCATAAATTAGATCCCTGTCTCAGATCAGATTTGCAAACTAATTCACTATGCCCAAGCTTAAAACACTTTTTGCAGTAATCTGGAACACCTTCATATTCAACATATTGCCAGAATCTTTTATTTCTATAATTTATCCATACCCTTTCACATAAAGGTTTGGCAACATCAACTTCTACACATACTTTTGCTACATGGGGTCTGATTTTGTTGATCGTTGCTTTATCTACTTTCAAATGAGGCCCTATGAGATTACCTAAAGAGAGCACAGTATTTTCCTCAAACAGTTGATGAGGAAGGCCATAAAAACACACCAAAACTGGAACAAGTGATGATTCAGATTTAGGGTTAAAATTTGTACTCCATTTGGTGATCCGTAGCGAGTAGAAGCCAAAATTCCAGACTTTATGCATCCAGCACCGTAAAAATCATCAGGAAGCTCAAAGTGAATGAATACATGCTTGTTATCAACCAAGAAAATCCCAAAGTACCCTTTGAATCCTGCTGTCTGAAAGTCCTTCCTCAGTCTCTCTATCTGGGGGCGAGATCTGGAAAAGTCTCCGACCAGCGTGTATCTCAACGGAGCCTCCAGTCTATTGCACTCCTCATCGGAGAAGTGGATCCCTGGTTCCCCCAAGTGATCTACACACGGTTTTGGATTGAAGGGCCCTCTAGAGTCAGCGACATGAGAATGAATGATTAGATATGAGTTAGTAGACATGTTGGGTATTGAGTATCTGAGCGTATGACAGTAGGGGGCTTGGTCACCGGTCGGCGGCTCCGTCATGGCGGCGGCGCCGATCAATCTGTGAGGGGAGCGTATGAGAGAGAGGGGAAAACAATTCGCCCAAAATTGCTAGTCCGAGAAATAAGTCACAATAATATATAATATTTTATAATTAAATTGTTAATCTGTGAAGAAAGTGCTATATAATTATTTAGAATTGATTAATTTGATTTTCAGACAAATGTAGACCGTTTGGTTGAATCATGTTAACTTTCCGTTCTTTATCGTTATCAGTTGGGACTATGTGAAGAGTTAATTTAACATAATAGTATTAACGGAGAACTTATAACTTAGCTCATGTTGAAAGTTAATCCATATCAAAAGATGATGTGTGTGAAGTTCAGTTTATAAGGTTGGTGGATTACTCCACATATTGCCAATTTTTTAATGATAAAATCTCATTGAGTTTTTTTTGATGGACCAAATTGGCCGTATTTTCCTCGTCTTTAGTCACGAGCAACCCATTCATCAAGGCAGGGTAGTAATGTTATAATGAAGGGCAAAGGGATTTCAGGCAGAGATGAAGCGATGTGGATTAGAGCGCCAATTATGCCACTTATGCAATAGAATGAAGGACCAGAGGTATAGAGAATCGCTTCACCTCAACCAATCGAAAGCAGCCATCATTGACCTTACCGCCAACTCACAATTCCGAGGAGTGTTAGTATAATTACGAGTAGATTCTCAGTTGAAACCATCCAATTGGTGCATAGCACCCCTTTGATATTATTTTGTTTTCTTTGTAATTATCCGTATCACACTATTGACCTGTTTTCTGATAGTAATTCATGCCGCATTCCGGCCATATCCCGTTTTTTAATTCAATTCATATCGCGGCTTGATCGATTTATTAATTTTACCCATTATATCGATCTGCGATCGTTACACTTGTATATCTGCACTCTTCCAACCTTTACTTATGATAGACTTCTCTACACGGCATACTTGACCCCCTCTCTGGGCTTCTAATATTTTATAACACAGTTTCATATTAGTTGTATATATTAACAGTTTAATAACTACCAGGATTGATGTGGTGATAATATGTGTGTATTTCTGAGGGTTTTTAATGATATATTCTGTGTCACTTAGCACTTATAAGTTGTATTTGATGTCAGATTACACATGTAGCTTGAGATGAGCAAGAGGAGCAAGAAGTGCTGTTTTGGAGCTGTTTTGATGTGATTTAGAGCACTTGAAGGATACTGATCCAGTTGATCCTTAATCCGGAATCCTTCATTTGGCCGAGAAGAAGAAATTAAGTTGAAGAAGATTCTCCATTTTCCCTAATTAAGTGGGATTGTATTTTCTATTTCTGGTATTTATAATAATTGTGTGATATATTCACACTAGGATTAGAACTCTTAATATTTTCATGATATTTTTATTACTAGAAATAAGGAAAGTATTTTTAGGATTATTTTGGGAGGAGATAAATACTCTTCGTATAAGAAGAAGAATAGGAAGAACGTCTGTAGCATTAGTCCTCTCGAATAATTCTTCTTCTTCTTCATTGTAATTCTTGGCCAAGGGTAGCAACATTCATCAACAATAAAGTGTGGTATTTTCTTTCTAATTCTTTTATCATTATTATGTTTAATTCATCAATTGTTTGTGTGTGATTTAATCATGAGTAGCTAAATTCTTTTAATCGGTTTAGCTTAATTAAGTGGTTCATAAATTGTGAGACTTAATGCTTGCATGAAGTTTAATCTCTACGGGTTCTTGATTGTTCATGATATAATTTATGTATGCATGCTTAACCTTGATCACCTTAATTTTGTTAGGCTAGAGCTAATAAAAGTAGCAAAATTCATGTCTATACAATAGATAACCGATACAAACTATATAATAACAGGGATGATGAACAGTTAAGTGGGTAATGTTTGCATGCGAATACGTGCTTAATTATCTGAATTGGGTTCTCCTAGATCTTAATGATGTTAAGGTGTTTATCTAGTTTAGCGAATACTTGCTAGGACACTTTGATTAGGGAAGTCGTAGGTTTAGCAAATACTTGCTTGCGATCGAATAATTAAGGGGGAATTTGGAGGGTTCAACGAATACTTGCTCTCGTATAACTGGTTGATTTGTAGAGAATAAATGAACTGTAGGTGTCAACGATCAATGATTGAACTAACTGATTAGCTTAAGCCGGTTTCTTTCATCATATATATTTTCTCTTCTTGCATTGCATTGGATTAGTGTGCTTATTGTTCTAGTTTTCCGTAGTTAAAATCAAACAAATCTCAATTTAAGGCGTGATTGCTAAACAAAAATTAATTAGTAGGTTAATCAATAATTTCACACCGTTCTCTGTGGATTCGACCCTGCTTACCACTGTGCTAGGATTTTATCCTTAGTGTATTGCAGGTTTTATTTGTGTGAGTTAAACGACGTTCCCCAAGGATCATCCTATTATAGGCAATATTAGGCACCAATAAAATAATGACACATCATCTTTAACTAATTTCTGATTGAGCCACGTATTCAATCATTACCCAGACGGGTTTAGACATTCTAGGTTGGGGTTTTCGAAATTTACTAAAAATATCTTAACCAATTAAAACATTACAATTGTACATGTGTCATTTTCTTATTGGTGCCTGATAAAGGATATATCAGGATCATCCGAATGAATGTTATTCTCATATATTAATACATTAATCTCCATAAATTTCATAATAAGTAATTTTTTAAATCTAGAACATCCATTTCTAATAATCGTTACATCTCATATATATTTATATCAATTATATGTAAAGTTGTGTTTTCTTAATGACAAATTACTCCATTACTTTTCAAATTTTTGGAAAACGTTCAAAATCGTTGTCCATGTATGAAAATTTAAGACACGCCTTAGAAAAAGTAGAAAAATGCATGGGCAATGTAATTTGATCCATGTTTACCCAAAACAAACCCACTTGATAGAGTGCCTTAATCTTTGGACAGTGGACTACAGTCAAGAGGTGCATCAACAAATCCGTAACATTTCAATCAAATAGAGCGCATTGCTAGCAAACCCCACATTTGATAAACCAAGATCATTAGCCAATAATAGTGCCTCCTCAAATACCAAATCTTCAACTAAAATAATATCCATAAAAACACAAGTTTTTATGACAGATGGAATACTATCAGAAAGGGTAGTATTCAAATAGTTGGTCTTCAACTTCAACAAGGACAACCGGTGGAGGATGAAGCTATAATTCAGTCCATGTTTCAACATCATTTTCAGACACTTTTCATCACTTCAGATTCCTATTCACCATAGACGGAAGATTTAATTTCAATGAAACATTTCTGAACTTCATTAGGAACTACTTGCAAGAGGAGGAAGTAAACATTCTCAGCAGATCATCTGATGCGGAAGAGATTAAGATTGCATTAAGGTAGATGAAACCTTGCTAATCTCCAAAATTTGATGGTTTACTAACAGGCTTCTATAAGAAACAAAGTGGAGATTAGGTAACTTCAGCAGTCTTACAAATCCTACAAGGACACCCTATGCAATTGGAGTGGAATCAAACAAGTCGGATCATGGTCCCATAAAATACACGGGCTAAAACAGTTGAGGATATCAGGCCCATAATTTTATACAATGTCAAATATAAGATGTTAGCTAAAGTTTTGGTCAGTAGGTTGGCAAAATCAGTGGACTCTTTGAGGGCTAAATTGGAAGCACTGAAGGATTTCACTAGACCAGCAAGTTTGAGGGCTACTAAGCAAAAATGGAGAACATTCCTCAAGACAGTCACTATAAGTCTTTATTGAAATCTTGTGCTCGTCGATAAAGTTGGGTTTTGCATAACGATTCCTAAAATGCTTGCGAGTAGTGAGTCTTTTTGTCGGCAGATTTGGTTTTCGCGAAACGATGCCTAACATGCTTGCAAAAATTGACATAGGTGTAGATAACGACTTCTTTCTCTTTTTTACCACTTAGTTATAAAATCAACATTGTTTTTACTCATTTTTCAATATATGTACTGATATTTATGTGGTTTATTTTTGGTTTGGTGCGCTTAATAATTTCAATCCACACATAGTGGTTTAATAAATAAATAAATAAACTTTATCACCAGCATAAAACCAAGAGAAAATCTCCTGAACTCCAACTTTCATAACTTTTCATGAAAACCTTTATACGTTTTAACTTATATTGTGTATCTTTTCATTTAAATAGTAAATTTAATTACTCAAAAAATTTAAAATTTTACATGAAATTTCTTAAATTTTTGCATTAAAACATGTTTTGTTATATGTTTACTTTAGTATGATCAATGTTTTAACATAAAAATATGTAATTCGAGTTTAAATAAATAATGACAGTTCTGTAACATTTTGGAAAGTTGTTCTTTCAAGAGATTTTGTACAAAACGAAAAGGTTGGACTTTGACGATCTTTTTTAATTTTATTTTTTAAATCATCTGTTTTGTATGCCTTTATGAGAATTTGACACGTATGACTTTTGGCATATGAATTGGGACTATTACGAGCAGCCGTTGCCTTCATCTCAGCATCGCCAACGGAGTTCAGTATCCAACCTAATTTCTCGTCCAATTCAAGTAAGTTCCTACCTGGGTTTTTAATCTTCTTCAAGATTATCACGCTTATGTAGAAAACATGCTTTGTCTAATGCACAATTCTCATAGTTATATCTTCGTCTTTGTGTTGTGTGCTAAAAGCAAATTTTGCCCCCCAACGTGCCAAATTCTTGTTGAAATCCTGTGGGGTTTTCTATACATTTCATATTGTTTCATCAATGTAAAAGAAAATGGGTTTGTCATTGTTATTAGGATTCACTGGTGACTGGTGATAGGACCGTGTTGATGAATAGGGAGGATACAAGTTTCGTACTTGGGAGGTAAATTGAAGGATAGAATTGGGACTACTTAACCGAATTGGCAATGATGCATTTTATTCACCCATCTGAAGATTTAGTTGAAGATGATAGGTTGTTCCCAAGAGTATATTAATTAGTTGTTGTGTATAGGGTTTAAGCTAAGTAGCATAGTTGAGTGAACATTTCAGGTAAGGATATGGATAGAATATTCGGTCTGTTATGTTCATAGAAACTGATACAGTTTCAGTACAATAAATGCATGTGTAGAGAGTCGGCAGCTAGAGAGAGTAATAAATGATATAACCCAAACAATAGCTTACATTGGACTAGCTAGCGAACATATTGGCGATTGGCAGTGAGAGAAGATGTAATAAATGTGTTTTTTTATATATCATATGATCTCTTCTATGTGGAAGAAGAAGGGCTTTGTTATTAGGATTCACTAGTGACAGGGCTGAGTTGATGAACATGGTAAGTACATGGGAACTAACCTAGGGGAAAAGTTACGTAATTTGCAGGCAAATCGAAGGATAGAGTTTGGACTACTTAACTGAATTGGTAATGAATAATGATGCAATTTATTTATACCTTTGATGACTTTGTTGAAGATTATATTGCTCCAGGGTATAATAGTTGTTGTAAAGGGTTTGAGCTATATAGATTGTTGAGTCAACAAGGAGAAATACAACTTTGGGTATAGAATCCCAAACCTTCCCTAGCGAATACTTCCTTTCCATGTTGAGGGTATGGTTGATAAAAATAAAATCTAGGCAAGCTTGTAAAAATAATCCTCTGAAAGATGCTGAGGAGCATCAAAAGAAGGTATTGGAGGATCCACTGATGGAGTGTACAACAAGAAGAATCTGCTGCTTGGTTTGTTGCCAGCAAGAAGAGAAGTTGGAGAGGAAGCCAAATTACACAGTGTTTGCTTCAAAAATGATGTTTGTTTCTTAGTTCCATTAGCTTAGTAACTCTCTGCAATTTACAAGCTTACATATAACAATAAATTGGCTATGTGCTACCTGTTTGTTTTTTTTGAAACAGGCTATGTGCTACCTGTATTCGTGAGCATATGAGAAATGTCTAGCACTTCTTTGAAGAACTTTTTATCATTATCTTTTCCAGATTGCTTCCTTAGTCTAATACTTTTGCCATACGGTGTCGATAAGGCCTTGTTCTGACCCTTATCTTTACACACTGTTTGTCAGGAAGCAAGATGAATCTGCTAGCCTGAATCTACCATTTTGTCGTTAGTATAACATTGTTCCAAAATGCCTTCAGCCAAAAAGACTCGTACTGCTAGGAAGACACAGCCTCATGTATCTGATAGGATTAGTGAGCTTCCTGACAGTATTAAAGAAAACATCCTAATGTGCTTGCCAACACGGGATGCTGCAAGAACCAGCATTTTGTCTAGGAAATGGAGGTATAATTGGTGTAGAATCCCACAACTTGTTGTAGATGAGGATATTATACCCGAAACTGGGGGACTACCAGCTCAACTTGCGCATAGGTCAAAATTGCTAACTGTTCTCTTTCAGATTCTGTTACTTCACCAGGGACCTATATTTAAGTTTGATCTAGACATGCCTGGTCTTGAAGGGTGTCCTGAAATAGACAATGTTATAGTACTTCTGTCTCGGAGTGGAGTTGAGGAATTCATCCTCAAACTCATGCTAGTGGATCATCGTTACAGAATCCCCTCGTCACTTTTCTCTTGTAAATCTCTGAGGAGTTTGAATCTATGGGCTTGTTCTATATCCCCACCCCCTTCTTTTAATGGATTTAGTCAACTGGTTAGCATGTGTCTGGGTGAAGTTACCATTTCAGCAAAAGCTCTTGGAAGTTTGGTAGCCAATTGCCCTATGCTGGAGAAGTTAATGCTGAAACTATCAGAAGAATTGAACTATCTTGATATTGTAGCGCCAAAGTTAAAGTCATTCCTCCTCCACAGCCCTGTAAAATGTGTCTCTTTTAAGAACACCCCACTTCTTTTCAAAGTTTGGGTTTTTCTGGATTGTTATGAAAATGAAGAGACTATGGGCAAGAGCAGAAAAGGTGTCAATGAATATTTCCGCGCTCTTCCTAGCCTTGAGGATCTGCAGATGGGTTATTATTTCATCAAGGTAAAAGCTACATTAGTCTTTCACTTCACGCTATAAATTAATTTGTCGTACTTTGGACTGACTTTTATTCTGTCATTTTTTTCTTGTTTTGAAGTCTTTTTGTGCAGGTGGAGTCCCTAAAAAAGTTGCATCTCCTCTTAACCACCTTAAGTTTCTCACTCTGAACACTATATCTTTGGAAGTGGAGGATGAGCTTAATTTTCTCATTTGCTTGCTAAGAAGCTCCCCCAACTTGCTCTACTTAGAGATTTCGGTGAGTCGTTTGGCTTTATATTAATTTTACTAGATTATAAGTTTAGGAAACTAAAGCGACACTATGAATTTCAGCTAAAATGTTCTCAGAAGAATTGAAATTACTCTTCATATGTCCAATCTAGTTTCATTTTGCCTATTTGGATGTTGAGCAACTAGTATTAGTATTATAGTATATAGCCTCTGAACAAACCCTAATTTCATTTCCATCCATTCACATTTTTGTTATTTGACTTTGATCTGTATGTTGATGATGCCTGGCTTATACATTGATCCAAGACCATGAATCATTGTGAATAAACTCAGATTTGTAGTCTGTCTAAAACTTGAGGAAATTGGACTCCTCGTGATCTTAAGGTTTTAAAAGAGTGTATCTGCTCACTCAGCTTTACGTTTTTCTTCTTCATGATAGGTCTGTAGTGAAGATGCCGATGACCAAATTGTGCAAGATATCTCAGACATAACAATGGATAAGCTTCAGGAAGTGAAGCTGCAATACATAGCTGGAACCCGGGTTCAAATGGAATTCATTAGGCTGCTACTCGAAAGGTCACCTAGCTTGGAGAAAATGGTGATAGAGCATGTGTTTGATGAAACGGATGGTGACCTCGAGAAGGCGACATTAAAAAAACTGGCCAAGTTTAGAAGGGCTTCACCTCTTGCAAAAGTCATTTACGATGATCCAGTATATGAATGAGCTGGTGGTTTCACTAATTTCTTCTTCTTTTTAAGCTAGGTTTACTATTATTGGTTTCAAAATGTATGAGAAACTGCATCCATTAGATTTTGGCTTGGGCTATTGTTTCTGTCACGTAACATTGATCTTTTTTCCAGACTTTATGGTGGTAAAATGAGAAAATGACAGTTTTGGTGCCCAGGTTTTGAGGAAATGTTAAGTTTGGTTCCTACTTTTTGAAATGGTTCAAAAATGGTTCCCAAGTTTTGATGAAATGTTCCAAATTGGTTCCCAAACTAGTTGATGACTGGCCATCGACGGTTTCTCCCCCACCACTGCCTCCTCTGCACAGCCATTACCACCCCGAGTATTCACTGCCATAGAGCCGCCTCACGCCCACCAACGGAAACCTTCTTCTTTTCATCTGTTGCCCACCACCGTCGGAACTTCTCCACTGGTCAGCCCACTACCCGACGCGGGAGCTCATGACCACTTTGTTCTGACATTCATCCCTTAACCATTCAAAATCCAATACACTTAACTCCAACCAGAAAATGACGGTGGCGGTGGATGGTGGAGATGCAGCTGTCGGTGTCGGTGTCGTGTCGACGATGATGACTCTGTAGTGGTGCCCATTGGAGATCAGTCTCGGCTGGCGTCATGGTAGTGAGAGTCGATCATTCTCGGCCTAAGTGACTGAGCGTCGCTCTGCTGCCGGCTCAGCCAATCACCGACTTTACCACCTCTTATATGTACAGTGGTTGCGCCTTTGCCAGCATTTGGGGTGGCCGGAATTTGGGGCTCAACCCGTCACTCTGTTCCACATCATCAAGATCCGCCGGAGTCCTCAGCGGCAATGCCCAACACATAGATCCCAAGGAGTAGAAATGAGGTACTCCAACTGCTGGTTGTGCTAGTGGCGGCCGTACCGAGCGTGAGGGCAACTCTATGGTAGTGGGATATACGGGGGGGATGACTGTGCAGAGGAGACAGTGGTGGGGGGAAACAGTCAATAGCCAGTCATCAACCGATTTGGGAACCAAATTGGAACATTTAATCAAAATTTGGGAACCATTTCAAAAAGTGGGAACTAAAGTTGACATTTCCTCATAAATTGGGCACCAAAACTGTCATTTTCTCTAAAATTATGAAGACAAACTTCTGGTTTCAACATGTTACCAATATTCAACATTTATGTGCTACATGTGTTCTTTGAACGTTAAATTATCCATTTATAAAAGTGCAAGTTGGTTAGATCGTGTTCTTTTTAGAGTTCATCTCTGTTAAACTGAATCGACTTGAACTGAAAATTAATATATTGAAAATAGAAGTTGCATGATTAATAAATATCCGATCCGTATTTTTTATAACATAATTTTGATATATAACTAATTTGAAATTGTATGTAATACAAGTAATATATGATGCATATATCAGATACAAAAAAAATGCACAATAATAAATATACTGAAGACGTATGTTTTATTTTAAACTGCATAGAAGTAAAATACGAATTGCATATAAGTTTTTAATAATCATTGAATGTAAGTTGTAGTATAATTACAATATCTTTCTTAATTCGGAGTTCCTTTTTCCTATAGTGATTTATATTAAATTATTAATCACTATGTTAATACTAAAATGTCATTCTCATTTTTTTTACCAGATTTTCGTCCAAATTTTGGTTTGCGATTTTTTAGGTAAATTTTTATTCTTTTTTTATATAAACTTAACTTCTAATAGATTTCAAATTTAATTCCCAATCGATTTCGAATATATTCATTCCTTTATAAAAGTATTTCGTCCACCTCATTTTTTTGGGTAAATTTTTTATCTATACAAACTTAATTCCTAATCAATTTTTAATTTTTAATATATTCTGCTTCTTTCCTTTTGTATTTTGATATGATTTGATTTATTAGTTCTCCCTATATTCGATTATAATTGAATTGAACCCAAATATGAGTATAAATTAATATTGTTGAGAAATCAGGAAGATTGCATAGATTTTTATCATTATTTAGTTTCTTTGATGTTTTGGGGACAAATTTAATATTTTGTTACTTTGATCCCGATCTCCATCGACACAAATATGGAGAAATATGACCAAAATCTAAATTTTGCCAAGAGTATCAGTTTAAGTAATTAAAATCCTCTCATGCTAATAATTTAGCAGTTAGGTTGTACCGAATTACACATAAGTATTACCTCAAAAAACCGTACAACTCACGGTTAATCCATGCTAATTAATATTAAATAGTTTTCTCTCTTTCTTTTTTTTTCCAATTTTTTTGTTCAATCTTTTGGTCAAATATTTTACCTTTTTACTCTTTTTTATTTTCATTCACCACTTTTGGATGTAATTTGGTTTCGATTATGATTATATTTATCCTTTTTGTATTCAGATTATAATTTGGTTTCTTACTTCTCCCCTTTTGTATTTCGATTATGATCTGGTATCCGTGAAGAGAAATTCTCAAAAGAGACCGTCCAAATCATAGACTAGACCAAATTAAACGAAAATAACACGCGGGGGATTTATTGCAATGACACCAAATAAGCGGGTTTTTTTTTGCAATTATGTAAAAAAGTTATAGTATATATGTCAAAACCCTCTTTCTCTCCCCACTTTTTCTCTCCCTCAAAACTGATCGCTCTCGTTTTTTCCCAAATTCAAACCCTAAATTTCTTCCCATTCTGATGCAATTTTTCGATTCCAATAGCGATGGGAATGTGCGTGCTATCAAGTAAAGTTTCAGATCTCTTTAATTTCATTTGCTTTGTCGATTTGTTCGCGGGTTTTGTTTTTTGTTTTTGATTTGTTAGTGTTCTGTGTTGTAGATCGGAACGTCATGTTGTTCGTGTTCATGTTTAGATGTTTAGATGATTTGATTTGTTTAGATGTTCATGTTCATGTTTGGGACTATAATGTGGACCTTATGTGCTTAAAATCTCATGTTCTGGTCTGTTTGAGGCATGAATGGCCAGATGTGAGGTTTGGTGTGTGAAACTTGGCTAGTGTAGCATTTTAAGATGTTCGTGTTCATGTTTCTGCCTATAATGTGGATCTTATGTTTTAAAATTCCAATGTTCTGGGCTGTTTGAGGCATGAATGGCCAAATGTGAGGTTTGGTGTGTGCAAATTGGCTAGTGTAGTATGTTTAGATGTTCATGTTCATGATTATGCCTATAATGTGGACCTTATGTGATACAATCCCAATGTTCTGGCTGTTTGAGGCATGAATGGTCAAATGTGAGGTTTGGTGTGTGAAAATTGGCTAGGGTATTATGTTTAGATGTTCGTATCCATGTTTGGGACTATAATGTGGACCTTATGTGCTTATAGCCCAATGTTATGGTCTGTTTGAGGCATGAATGACCAAATGTGAGGTTTGGTGTGTGAAAATTGACGAGGGTAGCATGTTTAGATGTTCATGTTCATGTTTATGCCTATAATGTAGACCTTATGTGATAAAATCTCAATGTTCTGGGCTGTTTGAGGCATGAATGGCCAAATGTGAGGTTTGGTGTGTGAAATTTGGCTAGGGTAGTATGTTTAGATGTTCGTATTCATTTTTGGGACTATAATGTGGACCTTATATGATAAAATTTCAATGTTCTGGTCTGTTTGAGGCATGAATGGCCAGATGTGAGGTTTGGTGTGTGAAAATTGGCTAGGGCAGTGTGTTTAGATGTTCATGTTCATGTTTATGCCTATAATGTGGACCTTATGTGATAAAATCTCAATGTTCTAGGCTGTTTGAGGCATGAATGGCCAGATGTGAGGTTTGGTGTGTGAAAATTGGTTAGAGCAGCATGTTTAGATGTTTGTGTTCATGTTTCTACCTATAATGTGGATCTTATATGATAAAATCCCAATGTTCTGGGCTGCTTGAGACATGAATGGCCAAATGTGAGGTTTGGTGTGTGAAAATTGGCTAGGTAGTATGTTTAGATGTTCGCATTCATTTTTTGGACTATAATGTGGACCTTTTATGCTTAAAACCCAATGTTCTGGTCTGTTTGAGGCATGAATGGCCAGATGTGAGGTTTGGTGCGTGAAAAATGGTTAGGGTAATGTGTTTAGATGTTCGTGTTCATGTTTCTGCCTATAATGTGGACCTTATGTGATAAAATCTCAATGTTCTGGGCTATTTGAGGCATGAATGACCAGATGTGAGGTTTGGTGTGTGAAAATTGGTCAGGGTAGTGTGTTTAGCTGTTCGTGTTCATGTTTGAAGCTATAACGTGGACCTTATATGCTTAAAACCCAATGTTCTGGTTTGTAAATAGTTATGGACCGTGAATAGTACGTGCGTGAACGGTACCGGGCATGAATAGTGCGTGTATGAATAGTACCGGGATATGAATAGTGCGTGTGAATAGTAATTTTAAAATTACAATCAAAGACCTCCTTGTTTTTATTCAACCATTTTTTTACTACTTAGTCCCCGGTATATAATATAGACGGTCTCTCACAAGATTACCTCATTTATGAAGGCAATAATCGAACTAAACTCAAATATGAGTATAAATTAATAATTGTTGAGAAAGCGAAAAATTTCATAAATTCGTATCATTATTTAATTCCTTTGATGTTTTGGTATAATTTTGATATTTCGCTGTTTTGACCTCGACCTCTCTATCAAAAACAACATAGCGAAATACGGTCAAATTACGAAATTTTACAGCGAAAAATGACGGAAAGTCAAAAAATTGAGTGATTTATAATATTGTCACACTTTTCACAATTGGGATTCATCGTATTCTACAAAAATACTGACACAAAAAATTACTGTGCGATTTAGCCATGCTAGCTAGTTTTATTAAATTACTACATCTTGGCTAAATTGAATGTAATTACAGCCGGACACATTTTGCCTGCACAATACAAGTGCTACTTATTTCTTTCCGGAAAAAAGCGGCTGATGGGTCATTTTCATAGATTTGTCAAAGGTAATTTGCATCAATTTCATCTAATTTCTAGTAACAGCACACGTACACACAAATCATTCAACTCCCACCGACCCAAGAATTAAAACACACAAACTTCACACTCAAAGCACACAGGCGCAGGTGAGAAATTTGTGTGATTTGTTTAAGACGACAATCTGGGTCGGCCTAAGATATTGTTTTGTTTCATCTTTGAACTGTTGAATCAGATTATAAAACGGTTCTTTAAAGTACTATTTCGATATTGTTTATGAAATCTTTTCTTGCAAGTTGTAGCTTAATCAGAATTTAAAAAAAGTCCGACTTTTCTTTTAGAGGACAAGTGTTCAAATCATATCGAGGATTGAGAAAAATGAAGGAGATTTGGAAAGCAACCATACAACCTTCCGCTCTCGTGCCAGCCACTTTGACTGAACCCAACAATTGTTGTGAGAGTTCAAATTATGACTGATACTATTTATCTTTGTCAATTAGTCGGCTTACAAGTTTTGCATATCACTTTCATCGATATTTTATGCGTTAAAATGGACATTGAATTGATAAGGAGATGTTGTGATATCATACAATTTGAGTTAGGACAAAATATATCATGTCACATTTTCTCACTTATATGTGTTTTTTTAATGTTTATTTAGTCTAAACTTAACTAAATTAGAGTAAACTAATTAACTTTTTTAAAAATAATACTTTCATTTCAGAGTTATGGAATTCGTTTAGATCAAATGACAAGAATTTTGAAAAAACAAAACAAGTGTTAATCAACAAGATACTCGACTTTGCTAAAGCGAGAGTTTCAAATTCTGATCATTGGAACCTTAATATCTGACATAAAATTCACTTTACCTATCACTACTTCGCAATTAATCAGGCAGTCGGTTTTACCATATCTTCAATATTGCAAAGTTCGGTAACCTTGTTTAGTCGGTCTGACAAACAATATCTCCCAAAGCCAACGTTTCTACCAAGGCCGGACCCTGTAAATTTGACATTTTCCTACATTCTGCACGAAGGAGTAAACCATCCTTCGTCAGAATGTTTACTACCTCTGTCATCGCCATCCTTTGACCTATCCAGAAGTCGGAAAAAAATTTACTTAAGAAATATTCAAGTAAACTGAGAAGAGCGTGTTTTAAATTAAATTACACCAAAATATAATTATATAAATTTAAAGTTTTGTCGAAAGTACTATTTGAAACTCGTGAAAATGTCCCATAAACTTTTGATTTGGAATGGAAAAAGTTTGACATGCACGAACCTGAAATTCTGGATTTACACTCTGAATTTAAACTAAACTAACCTGAAAATTTTTAGGTTATAAAAAAACCTGCCAAGGGTTACAAGTGCGTACGTTCCTCACTTCATATTAGGCAAGTATTTTGGGATCTTTCTATCTAATATAAAAGCTAGCATTGAAGTTAGTAAAGCAAAAAAATAAGTCCATGCGTACGATATTAGCTAAATGTACATAATAATCACACTGCACAAACTTAATTTACACGAATAATCATAGACTAATCCAACACACCAAACTGTAGTTGGAACTAATTCAAACTGAATCACTATCACTAAATGATTCTGCACTGCACTCTCAAATATACACATTCATAATCAGCTGCTCTGAGCTCACCGCGACAGAGCTGGAAAAAAGGTTATCCTCGACGACGACCCCGCCATGGACGCCGACCGGTTGATCTCGCGAATCGGGCTGCTCTGCGGCGACGACCCTGCGCTCCTCGACGGAGAATCCAAGCTCTTCTTCATGATCTTCCCAATGGCGAATATCGGATGCTTCAAACTCGCCGGAGGGCTTGACCGGAAATTCTTGCACACGTTGATATGCCTGTTCAGAGCTTCCTTAGTACTGATCAGCCTCCCTGATCTCAAAACCTCATCTTTCACGGCTTCGATGCAGAGACCACAGAGCCACAGGCCGCAGTAGCGCTCTCTGATCCGTGATATGTACGCCCTGGTGCATTCCTCCGAGAAGCCGCAGGAATCGCATTTGATGAACTCCGGCGACTCTGAATCCATTATTGCTGTTTCTTTTAGGTGTTCTTGAAGAGAAAAAGTGCGATCTTTATGAGAATTATATATGTGAGTTTGATGTTATGACTTATGAGAAGGGAATGCGCATGTGGGATTTATATAGTATGTGTGGAGTGGGGAATGGGAATGTGAATACTTCAGCGCGTGTGAACGTATGATTGATTGAGTTTATAAAAAGAGAAGAGAGGCTCTCCTAACCTAACTACACTAATGGCATGCTTGGTGTGTTTCAGTAAAACCAATTAAGACACCTAAACACGTTGCCAACAACCTATTTATTCCTGTCTTTGACAATGTTTAGCAATGTTGGAGATGATAGTGCAACAATTTGGAGTGTGGGTACAATTTTGTAAATGTGTTATCCATCGTCATATATCAGATATTTCTCGCCCTCTCGCCTTAACAGAAGACATACATTACAACTTTTATAAGAACATACTAGTAAAGAGGTTTACGAGATATTTAGTAATACATTACGATGTTTTATAAGAGACATGGTCTAATTTATGTACTTTAAGAGACATTTCTCGTTTAAACAGGACCTCTAATCTTAACTGAAGAGGTACATTGGTCACGAAAATAATTCACTGCAATTTTTTATAAGAGTTTATCTGACATATGATAAATGTGAATAAGATTTCTTAAACAGGTATTTGGAGCCGGTGAATAGAACCGGCTATTTTGGCACTGTTAACTAAGAGGGTGAATTCTTTGGAACCCTAGAATGCTATACATTGGTGAAGTGTTTAGATTCAGGAGGAGGAAGAAAATCTGTTTGTTTGTAATATGCTGCTTGAATATGGTGTTACCGCCATGAGAACGGAGAAGAATTAGATATTTATATTCTTAGAAATTTCTCCTAATCTCAACAAATTGTAAACCTATTTTGACAACTGATATTGTTCTTAATGGAAAAGGGAGAACGCACTTAAAATCCCGTCATCGACGGTTTAAATTAAAAAAAAATCTCTTAAACGGGTGAAAATTTTCACGTACCAATTACCATGTTATAATTTTTATATCTACTAGTTAAATATCATCGTGCGTTGCACGATATTTTTAATCTTTTTTTATGTAACTATCATGAATAAATTTATGAAGATGAGGATGAGGTGTGTTTAAAGAAAAAATCTTTAAGATAATTAGGATTAACAAAATTATAGTGGCAAATTTCAAAAGATTATGAAATTGTCAATATATATCGTAATTGTCAGGTTATTCATCAAAGATAATTATTAGAAAATATAATATATATTAAGATCAAAATGTAAGAAATTTATTTAATATTAAGTTAATAGATAAATATTTCTATAAGCACACTTTTTAAGGGAAAATATTGACGTGTGTAATTCTAAATTGATCATACGTACTCATGCTAAAAAGAAACCAAAAAGTGATATATGAAAATTATAGGCGCCGGAATATGGTAATCTTGTAGTAATACATAATATTTCCATGCATATTTCATACATCGCACATTCATGTTTTCCTTTCGCAGACGTGTTAATTAGCATTATGGACTGAAATTACCGTGTAAATTAGCGTGTAAATTAATATTTTATAGGTGGAATGAGTTGTATTTAATTATAAAAATAGAAGGTGAAAGTTATTGTATTATCATTAAAATTATTAGATTTTAATAAAAAATCGTGGGATGGGGTTCTGGAGACCCGGCAATGGTTACTCACTCGCCCAGAAGATTTGAATCTCTATAAATTTTTTATCTTTTTTGAATTAACATTGCCAAAGTATGGATTAGGTCTGAAATTAAGTAGCCCTTTTCATACTTATGAATATGGGGGGTTTTTTTTTGTTTTTTTTTTGAAAATAAAATGTTGTATATCATCTCAAGGTGCTGGAAAACGTCCAGCAACGTTTGACAAGAGAAATTATGGGGTAGAATTCCACTCTATATGATCGAAACTACAATTCTTAGCAAATCTAGCTACTAAGTGCGCATCCATATTTTCTAGTGTCGGTATTCAATACGGCCAAACTATGCCTGATTGTAAAAATTTCGATCTTATTTCTGCCACCAAATTATTGCAACTGATTGGGATATCCATATGAATATGTCGTTGATGATGAGTTGTATGAATATGGGGTTTTATCAAACTCTGTGTGTGTGTGAGTTACTGAGTTGTAGCATATGTCGTTGATGATGAGTTGTAGCTATAAAAGTTATTAGATTTTAATTAAAAAATATCAGATTTTAATTATTGTATTTTAATTTTATAAAATTAAAAGAAACAAAAAAGGAATATATAAAAATGGTAGGTATCGGAATATGGTGAACTTGCAGTGGTTATGTGGCGGCTTTGATCAAAACTACGTAGTTTCATCTTTTTAATGCATTTATTAATTTATTTATTGACCGGAGCAATAACTCTTCTAGTTTGATGATGATGATGATGATGATGATGATCATACGTACTCATGCTAAAAAGAAACCAAAAAGTGATATATGAAAATTATAGGCGCCGGAATATGGTAACCTGGTAGTAATACATTATATTTCCATGCATATTTCATACATCGCACTTTCATGTTTTCCTTTCGCAGACGTGTTAATTAGCATTATGGACTGAACTTACCGTGTAAATTAGCGTGTAAATTAATATTTTATAGGTGAATTGAGTTGTATTTAATTATAAAAATAGAAGGCGAAAGTTATTGTATTATCATTAAAATTATTAGATTTTAATAAAAAATCGTGGGATGGGGTTCTGGAGACCCGACAATGGTTACTCACTCGCCCAGAAGATTTGAATCTCTATAAATTTTTTATCTTTTTTGAATTAACATTGCCAAAGTATGGATTAGGTCTGAAATTAAGTAGCCCTTTTCATACTTATGAATATGGGGGGTTTTTTTTGTTTTTTTTTTGAAAATAAAATGTTGTATATCATCTCAAGGTGCTGGAAAACGTCCAACAACGTTTGACAAGAGAAATTATGGGGTAGAATTCCACTCTATATGATCGAAACTACAATTCTTAGCAAATCTAGCTACTAAGTGCGCATCCATATTTTCTAGTGTCGGTATTCAATACGGCCAAACTATGCCTGATTGTAAAAATTTCGATCTTATTTCTGCCACCAAATTATTGCAACTGATTGGGATATCCATATGAATATGTCGTTGATGATGAGTTGTATGAATATGGGGTTTTATCAAACTCTGTGTGTGTGTGAGTTACTGAGTTGTAGCATATGTCGTTGATGATGAGTTGTAGCTATAAAAGTTATTAGATTTTAATTAAAAAATATCAGATTTTAATTATTGTATTTTAATTTTATAAAATTAAAAGAAACAAAAAAGGAATATATAAAAATGGTAGGTATCGGAATATGGTGAACTTGCGGTGGTTATGTGGCGGCTTTGATCAAAACTACGTAGTTTCATCTTTTTAATACATTTATTAATTTATTTATTGATTATTGATCGGAGCAATAACTCTTTTAGTTCCCTTTAAATTATAACATTATAAATTCATATCAAACTAAACATTGTCATTCTTTAAAGAGGACTTAGTTTGTGTTGCTATGCACATACTAGTCTTTCCACAACATAGTTTGCATCTTTTGATGAAGGTTTGGAATGTTATTCACACAATGCAGCTTTCTTGAATCCGTTGAGAATTTTGTTTAACACTTTTGCATACGTGTTGTGTCATTGATAAGAAGGAACTAATTAGTCTATGAATCGTTTTGTTGTCAATCATTCATTTCTTCTGATTACAAAGAAGCTTAATTAGCTTCGATTTTTATTTATATGATTGTGTGGGAATATTGAGAAATTATCAAATAAACGTAAAGAAAAAAAAAAGAATACATAAATTTACGTGGTTCACTAATGATTAGCTATATCTACAGGATTGAGACAAATTGCAATAGATAGGTACCTAAATTACAGTTATTCCTATCGTCTAATGTCCATAAAACATAACGAATAGGTTACAGTAAGAGAAAGACGTCTTATTGAGGATCTTTAACTAAATCCTAAGTATTAGACTTGAAAACACACTTTCGGACCAACTCACCGACACCCCCACAAAAAAGTAAACCATGCCGTTGGACCTGGGCGTCTTAGCCTGGGACCCCCAAATTAGGGTGCGCTTCGTCTCTGAACCCCAACTCGCTGACTCGATATTAAGATCCCGCGATAAGTAGCCGTAGCAGCTAATATAGCATTCAAGACCTATAACGACCTATATTTTAGTGGGAACTCCTTAATTGATCTTACAAATTTGCCCGAAAATCTAAACATTTGAGGCATTTTTCGTAGCTTTTCACAAGTATTAAAGTGTTCGTGATGCTTCAACCTACGATCGAACGCATTCAATGTTGGAGGTGAAACAGTAGACAGGACATGTGACATGTGGAGCTCAACGATGGAGTTCGTGATTTCATCACTCAATATTTGTCTTGTGATGATCAATTATATGGTCAACGTCACAATCCAATTCCATTTCCAACCAAATGTGCAAGTGATGTCAATGACTGAAGAGCCATGCCTAACTCCAGAAGATGGTGATCTCTGATTATCAAGCTGCAGACCAGCATGCATGAATCTTTATCCTGTTCGCCACTTTACATACATCCAAGGTGACTTGTTTTCTGTAACTTCCAAAGCTGTTGATTGGCTTACCATTTTATATGTAAAATACTAATAAATGGAGCATAATAACCTTAACCTTTATAAGAGTACTTACAATGGTGGAATTTTGAAAGGGTTGTAAGTAGTACTGTCAGTTTTGATCCGAACCAAATCAATCGACCGAACTGAATGATACCGAACCGAGTTCTATCTGAGAAAAAATGATTCGAAACCGAAACCGACCCGAACCGAATTAATCCGAAAACCGATCTGATTCAAGAATCTTAATCCGAACCCGGCCGATAACCGAATATTCTCGCATCGAACCCGATTTGCACCGATCCAAAATCAATCGAAATCAAACCAAAATTCTTTTAATAGTAAGTCAAATAAGAATTGATATTTGCTTAGATAAAACTCATTTTAGTTGATGTCTATAAAAAGTCATATAAGTGCTAGTACTTGTAGAAAATTAAGTGAGATTGATCATTTGATTAGTTAAACTCAACTTAATTAGTCTCTATGCATATTTAAACTAACAAAAATTCAAAATTAATACCATCCAACTCATTTTGAACCCAAACCCGAATAGAACCGATCAACATATGACCGAAACCAAAATGATCCGAAACCGAAATGATCTGAAACCGAAATTATCCGAATCCGAATTGATCCGATTAAACTTGAGCCGATAGTAATCCGACCCGAACCGATATTAACCGACCAAAGAAAATTATACCGATTCAACCGAACGAAACCGACCAAACCGACCGAATTGACACCACTAGTTGTAAGTCATAAAATTGAAAGTAGACTCACAGTGGGGAGTTTCACTCTAAATTTTCCTTAAATTTAGAGTTCAAAAAAGTTAATGGACTGGAAAAATAGAACCCATGAGCTGATTAAATTGACCAACAGATCAGTGACACGTGGACGGCTGGCCCTATCAATAACTCCTAACTCCACGTCATCACATTTCCTTCTTCATTGCTTCCTTTTTTATTTATTTCTTTTTCCTTTTTTGTTTATTTTTATTAACACTGATTAATTGAATTTTTTCATATATTTATTATTTTATAACTTATAATATTCATTTTTATAAATTTACCTGTATCTATTTTAAATTGTTTTTATTTAATTACTGAAAGTATATATTATTAATATTTGTAATTTGTATTTATTATTATATTATTAATTCGTTATCATTCATTTAGCCACAATTCAATTCAATTCAATTTAATTCAACAGAAATAATTAACATGCATGAAATGGTCGGACCTGTGCAATTTCTAAAGTTGCATGCGAAAAGCAGATGGCTTTGTTAATTTTTATTAACTTTAACTAATCAAAATTAAAGCATGTAAGCCCTTTATTTTAATATTTGTAAAAATTAATGAATAAAATATATAGTGGAATTAATTAATATGTTTGACACGATTATATTAAATAAGTCTAAATTTGTTGGTCTTTAAAATTATTTAAAAAAAGCATTGTTGGAGTTCAAAAATATATGATGTGTACATAATATGATGACGTGACAGACTGTATGACTGTGAGTTGAAAACTGAAAAAGTTGAGGATTTATACAAAGTGGGTTATGTAGCGCAATTTTGAGTTTTACCATTGTAATTGCTCTAAAGCCCTTCCAATTCATCTGTAATTGTAGCCTACTGAATTAAACTAAATGATGTTGAAAGTTGATCGACGATGAGAGAATAAGTTGTTGAACGAAACAGAAATATGGTGAGAATAAGTTGAAATTGAATATACCACTATATATTAACATCAAAGTTTATCGTCTTAAGTAAATATGGTAAAAGGAAGAAAAAAATCCCGTGATACGGTCTACGGGGACACAAACTGATGTCAAATTCCCGTATAAATACAATAAATCATAATGCTAACCCCAACACTCAAACTAATGGTCGCATAGGAGAAATAATATACAAACCCTAAAAATACAAATTCGGGTACAAAGGAGACTAAAGTCAAGAGAGTATGGCTGGGGTGAGAACAAACTCACTACCTACCCATAAAACAATCTACTTCTACCTCCAACATGTGAGACCTTCCAAAGATGTTAACCATAGAGATGTAGCGGCAGTTAGGTGCAAATCCAAAGTGGGTGGACCGATATGTACAACCAGTAGAAACTTGCCCATCCGTAAATGCAAACTCAATCTAGTATGTCACCACCAAGAGTTCTGTTTTCCCTTTGATCTAGAATTCAATCTCGACCCAGGACTGGCTATCTATTTGGTCAAGATCCAATCCGTAGAAAAGACTTCATCTTCCCGCTTGGAATGGGTTATGAGTAATCGATAGTGGCCTTGGGTCTTGGGCTGGCAGCTATGAAAGATGATGTAGATGTGAGTGCTGGTCTTGGTAGACTAGTCATGATGGTGGCAATGCTCCGGCCTGATGAAGTATTTCAGCGAACTCCATCATAATAGAATCTGTCAGTGATGATGATGATGATGCTAGCCGCCACATTCGTGAGTAGTAAGAGTGATGACAATGCGGATCATGCAATGTGCACCTACAAAAAAGAGATATGATGGTGTTACTGGCATGCTGATGATCGCGATGAAGAACCGAGGCTGGGTCTTATGGTGTTGAGCTGATGTAAGGCGGTGCCTAGGGCTTAATATGGTGTCCAAGAGATGCAACCTTCCAAAAGATGAATGAGATCGGGCACTCTTGTAGCGTGCGTTGTGCATGGCGGTTCTATAACCACCCTCTCCATTATAGGCAAATGGACAAGCTACTCCCCTTTAGCACCATAGTGAGAATACTAACATGCAGTGCGGGAAGAAGATGCAAGTAGTAACTGTCAGAGTGTACAAGTCAGAGATGGCAACATGGCATTAACCCCTTAACCATGCAAATGGTCAATGAGTTAGTCGAATTACAAACGTCATCATTTACTAGGTTGTCAATGATTAGGTAACAACCTGTATTTTTCAGCTAAGAGATAAATCACAAATTCAGAATATATCCGTCAAGTCCTTGGTCACATTAGCTTGAACCCGCCCAGTGAGCCAGTCAAGTTACATAAGACATCATATACCAACATATAGTACTTGGTTAAGAGACGAGTCTCAAGTGCCAAGCATCTCGTGAGACCAACATATGTTGCTCGATCAAGAGATAAACACTAGGACAAAGCAAATCCGTCAAATCTTCGGTCACATTAGCTTACAACCGCTCAGCGAGTCAGGCAAGTTACAGAAGACATCATGTACTAGTATGTAGTGCTTGGCTAAGAGACAAGTCTCAAATCTCAAGCATGTCCTGAGACGAACATGTGTTACTTGGCTAAGAGATAAATCAATAGTCAAGAGCATAACCATCAATTCTTTGGTTATATTAGTTTGCAACCACCCAACAAGCCATGCAGCTATAAAAGACATAATGTACCAAAACAAACACTCCACCACTAAGAGCAGGCCCTAAACCGAAGAGCTGATATGCCGTCAAAACCAAGTAACAACTCAGGTGAGACAGTCACTAGGGTGCAAGTCCTAGTTTACATCTGAGACTGTGGTGAAACCAAATAGCCTTCCAAACACCATGGTATAGTATTTCCTAAGGCCCCATGGATGCCTTAGACCAGTAGTACTCAGTAGAGCTTCCTCTCTGGGAACATGCGATTAAGCACCATGTAATAATTCTGCATGATTAGGCTGTAAATTCGGGCCACCATGCCGCACCTTGTTTCTCTCGTTCCATAGACCATACACCATCGTAAACAGAGCTAAAGGATCATGTTTCTTCCTCAGCTTGGAACCAGTAGCTTGCTTCTTGATCCACTTCTCAGCACAAGCAATTGATAGATGACGTCTCCTCAAGCCAATCCAACTCCTGACACGATCCTAAAGAACATGTGAGACTCACACTGGAAGAAGTTTATCGTGCTCTGAGGTTTGATGATGCCCAAATCTCGGAGAAGTGTGATTATAATGCATTAACAAACTATAATATATTTGTGATGCTATCAATATAAAATGGGTGGTTCTATATGCGGGTCCACTTTACTTCTGCATGTCCAAATTAAATATGAAGTGACAATAATGTCCCTCTTAAATATGTATTATAATTCACGAAAAACTAATTTATAATTTGGACATGTGTTCAATCATTACATAAACGGGTTTATGCATTCAAGATTAGGGTTTTAGAAATATATTTGTAAAACTAATAAACGGGTGAAGGGTAATTATGGTATTTTTCCACTTTCAGGGTACCTACATAATAGAATTGGACCTGCATATAGCAACCGCCTATAAAATCCTTGGATCATGAGGCCGCTGGGATTTGAGAAATATCAGTTGCATTTAAGCATCCATTATGGATATTTCTTGTCATAATACTGAATTGATGAACTTTCCACAACAATGAAATCTTGATTTGTTTTCACGTCTGGACAAATTTAAACTGAGATTATGCACACAACCCTTAGGCAAGAAACTCTTCCATTGTGAGCTAAGACATACTATAGCCACCACATGTACCAAGTGAATGGTAGGAACGATAGTGTGAGTCTCGCTCCCAAAGAGTTATTTGCGCAAGTGAAAAGCATGAGTTGAAATTTGAGTGGTAGAACGAACGGAAGAGATTGATATTTAAGAAGAAAGTGGGTGAGAAGACATACAAGGATCATGCCTTTATTAGATAATGTCTCACTTCATGTTGTTGTGTTATTGTTTGGTATCCATCTGACCTCGGGTAATCATAGAATCACTTATCAGTTATCATCAAGATATCTAATCAATGTACACATATCAGATCATGTGAATGATGATCAAACTAATGGAACTCTGATTTCTAAAACCGGGAATGGGTGACCAAGGTATTGGCTAAAATACCCATCCTATTGCCAATTATGTGTCTACTCATAATACCTATCCTATTGCCAATTATTGGCTAAAATACCTATCTTTCTAAAACTATCAGAAAGATATTCAATCTAACTTATAAAGAAAATTAGATATCCTATTGCCAATTATGTGTCTACTCATAGACTATCTGAGTCCTCAAAATCTTTCGTCAATAATATGTCGGCGGTGCACATCCCTAGCAAAGTTAGTGAGGCATTGTTAGACATAAAATGATTTTCAGACATGAAAGAAGAAATGGAAGTGCTTCAGAAGAATAAAACTTGGGGATTAGTGTCTTTGCCTAAAGGAAAGAAAGCGGTTGGTTGTGGATGGATGTTCACCATAAAACAAAAGCCGGATGATTCGATTTGGTAGGTATAAAGCTAGGCTTGTAGCTCGAGGCTTTACTCAAACATATGGTGTTGATTATGAGGAGACTTTTGCTCATGTGGCGAAATTGAACACCGTATGATATTTTTGATCATTGGCTGTGAATTTTGATTGGCACTTACAATAGTACATTGTGAAAAGTGTATTTTTGCATGGAGACCTAAAAGAAGAAGTATATACGTCACTACCGTCGGGATACGAGGCTCGTAATGATTCAGGTGGATTGGTGTGTAAATTGAGAAAGGCTTTATTATATGGTCTGAAATAATCTCCAAGAACTCGATTTGGTAGATTGCGATGTGTTACGAAAAAGTACTGGTATAAACAGATTAATGCAGATCATACTTTATCTTGAAAAATATGGGTAATAAAATTACTTCTCTTATTATATATGTTGATGATATGATAGTGACAGGGAATGACCTTACTAAGATAAAGAAATTACAGGGTCATCTTTCTAATGAGTTTGACATGAAAGATTTAGGATATTTAAAATACTTCTTGGGTAATGAGGTTAATCGTTCCAACCGAGGCAAATAATATAGTTGTGCATCAGAGTTGAGCTTGATATGTATTGGTTGATTTACAAATGATCACCTAGTCAAAAGTAATAGAATGGTTTTTCATAAAAAGGAGAAAAGAGTGGAGATGATAAAAAGTCTTGCGGATGAATTTTGTTTTCATGGCTTTACCTCTTTGCTTGTTGAGACTAATCCTTAGATATACAGATCCTCATGATGCTATCTAATGGAGGTCTTCTGTCAGACTTTTCCACCTTACTTGCATCATGATCCCTTATCTCTTTGAGAGAGGGAACCAAAAGATGGTCAATCATAATAGGAGATTAGCATGAAGGTTGGAATTCAGTGGCATCATAGAACATTTTAATTGACAGTTAAATTTGAGAATGTATAGGACTGGGAGAGAGGGCTAAAACTTGTAAGATTTGTTTAAAATGAAATGAAATAACATTTTCCATCAAAGTAATTGATCACCCGGTCTAATTCATATTAAGACACAAATGATTCAAAGACAAATACATAGGTTTTGGCTGGGAACATACCTAAAAGGTGAGTTGTGGGTTGTCTCTCTTACTAATAGTGATATAATTATGTTGCATGTTTGTTAGGATATTTTAATTAATTGAATATACCGTTATATATTAACATCAAAGTTTATTGTGTTGTGAGGCTTGGTGGTGTCCAAATCTTTGAGAAGTATGATTTTAGTGCATTTAAAAACTAAGATATGTTTGTGATGGATCATGAGGTTGAGGCCACTGGATTTTAAGAAATATCAGTTGCATACTTGCATTTAAGCATCTAATATGGATATTTCTTGTCACTGAATTTTGCAAACCTCCAATAGGGATATCTCCTAATTGAACTTTCTACAATGAAGTCTTGATTGTGCCCACAAGAAATTCTTCCATTATTGAGAGTTAAGACATGCTATTGTTACCAAACATACCAAGTGAATGATTGGTAATATGATCAGTTTCAGTCACAAAGTTGAGATGTAACTCAGTTGAACTCTTCGATTGAGGATAATTTTATTGTACATAAGATCGAAAGAAAAAGCAGATTTGCCATAGAGCTCGAAAAAAATCTCCTCTCCTCACCTCATGATGTCTTACTTGGTTCATTATCTTATCTGTGGTTATATCCTTAGTAAAACCCTATTTCAATGCCATCTAAAATTATCCGAATGCGCCCTCTTGGTTTTGGTTTAATACCACAAAATGTGGGCTTCATTTACACATGACATAAGAAGAAATAACTCAACATTAGGATCGCGCTTTTATCAGACGATATTTCACTTCATGTTGTTGTGTTATAATTTGATTCATCTGTCCTCGGGTGATCATAGAATCACTTATCCGTTATCATCAAAATATATAACCAATGTGATGAATCATTTGAAAAAGAAAAAAAATCAAATTAATGAAACTCTCATCTCCAAAACCAGGATTGGGTGCTCAAGGTATTGGCTAAAATGGGAAGAGAGCGGACAAATAGACCATTAATCTCCCGACAAAGCCCCAGATAGCACATACACTGGATAGCCTTTGCTTGAGGTGCATAAACACCTTCCAGTTTTTAGTAGTTAGGTGCAAGCATGATTCATTCATTCTTGCTTTACTCATTGTGCGGAAGTTTTTGTACAGATCAAAGATTGTTTAAGCACGTTCCCAATGGTCCTCTCAGGAAGGACAGGGCGGGCAAAATTGACAGCCATACGGCAAAGGTCATGTTAACAGTCAGATTTGCCATCTTTACAGGGGAGCCCTAATTGTGTTATTTCAAGGGAAAGCTGCTATTAGAATTTAGAAATGTGACATGTTTATGAAGAAGCAAAACTCAACACTTGATATGTTGATATCTTGCCTCAGGTAAATACAATTTCCAATTTATTTACTTTCCTTTTTGTTCAATAACTATTGAAATATCTTCAAAAAAAAATAATCATTGAAATTATTTTTGTGAAAATAATTGTAAATTGAGAAGATCCAAACGCACAAATGAGAAATTACTTCAATTGTGTTTTACAGTGACATTCTATGTAGATAGAGAAACTGTTTCAAAGATCGATTCCGCAAGAAGATAAATAAAACACAGTTGATCCATTCAGGGCATACATCATGCTTTTCCATCTCTCTAAATTCCAATTTAAATTAATAAAGTACATGACTTTTAAGCCCTGGAAAAACAACAGTAACTTGTGATGCTGCTTATCTGGTACATCAGTCGCGCTCGCTGATAGAAACCAACTGCTCGTCGATTTCCTCGGTTGATAACACCCTGAAGACTCGATCGTCGTGTCTCACAACACCAACCTGCAAAAAACCAACTTATATTAGCTGCAAAAGGTTGACATGAAAATATCCAAAGACCTAACCAATCTGATATACATTTTGATGCTCTGCTAGAAGCTCCCGAATGTAACAGAGATCATATAACATGATGGAATAAGAAAACAAGAACATACCTCAATCTCATTAGCCTTGAAATCCTCTTGAAGAACAGATTGCAAAGCAGATATTGCCGTCTGGAAGAAAGAAGAGATGTTGACATTAGAAGTATTATAGCTAGATCTTCTTTGATATGTGACGTTTGCTTCAATCACAAATCGGACATGAGTGGATACAAAACAAACTAAAACGGTATTCAGATTACACATTAAATTCTACTTAAGCAACAGTACACACAAGTTTCTTGGTCATGTTACGTTGACTAATTGCTACATATCTCCCTTGTACCCTAGCCAGCCATTTAATTCTATCAGGTAATCATCAGCAATTTGATTTTTATGATAATTCTTTAAAGCCTAGAGCACACTCAACTAGATAGAATTATTCTACCAACTTAACCAGAATCTCAGACACCCTAACAAGAATATATATTAAACCCAACATCATAAACCACAGAAGACAATAAACTGAACACGACAAACCTACTACATAACCAGCTTAAATCCCACGTATGATTTGTAGTCTCAACTTGCTTACAAAAGCATTTTTAACCAAATATAGCTTAAAAGCTAATTAATAAGTACTAAGGATGATTACTTAGTGCTTAGTGCTTATGTACTAAGGATCCAATTAAAAAACTAAACTATTTATCCATATCCCCCACAACTTAGTGATAAAAATATACAGAAATTTCAAATTTTTACAAATATTAATTACCTGCACAGTTTCATCATAAGAGAATGCAGGATCATTTTTCATCTTCTTCTCCAAGAAGTTAATTGCTTCTTGGTCTTTGGATCCAGCGCTTGTGGCCTTCAGACAAATACGGCAAAGTAAGTAAGGCAACTTCAAAAATGTCACAGAGCATAGATCACACATAAGCTTTAGGATTTGAGAAAATGTACCTTGTGGCCAAAAAAGTGTCCCGCTGGATCACACTTGAAGAGTTGAGGTCCATTCTCTTCATCAACTCCAATAACCATTGCAACTAAAGAATGGTAGGGTACACATTAGAAAGATGTAGACTTTGTATGTGTAATGGACAAAGAAAAGTAGAAAAATAAAAACTCCCAGTAATCTGCCTTGTTACATACCTACTCCAAGAGGTCTCATATATGCATGTTGAGTATAAACTTGAGATTTGTCCGCAAGCCTGAAACATGAATAGCCGGGTTGAATATAATTATAACCGAAACATTTATCAAAGTGATAATTTGAGTCAAAACGTAAATAAAAATCTTTTATGGTACAAAGCTGATTCTTAATTAGAGCACAAGCCATTATAAGAAAGGACTTACCATCTGGCTAAGCCATCTGCGGGCATCTCATAGCCATACTTGTGGCGAAATTCAGCAGCCTCGTTTCTAGCTTGATGAACCAAGGTCCTTGCATCAGCTAAGAAAGTAAGAAAACCAACAAAAAGATCAATCTTCAACTATAAGGACTGTTTATATTACATGTAGTCATATATCCTAATCACAGCATACACTCTATACAAACAAAAAGGTAAAAGACAGTAATAAATTTCCTATTCTCTATCAAAAGTGTAAACCTTCGGCTTTAAAAATCATTCCTTCAGCATTGTACTCACAAAAATCATACTAATAAAATTGAATAAGTAGGATACCTGTCATCCCAGTAGCTAAAAGCCCAACGTGCTTAGTGATGGAGAACATGTGGGTGACACTAGTTTGATCCAACAGTTTGTCCTGCACAAATTAAAATACCAATATTAGCTCAATTTGTTAAAAGGAAAGAGCTTTAAAATGCATGTACAGCTATGTAATTGGTTCAAGAATGCATAAACACACAAAAACTAGAATGAATGTTGTGCTAAAATATACTCTACTTCTGGGAAGTGCTAATACACTGGCTACTCTGGCTACTCATATAAGCTTAATGGGTTACAAATAGCAAGAAAGAAAATGAAATCTTTGAAAACTCACCGGAACTTTCTTCTGGGTGACAACACAGACGGAGTCCTTGCCGCGGACGCCGATGGAGGTGGTTCCAACAGATTTGACTGCCTTGAACGCATATTCTGCACAATCAAACCATCAAACGCTAAGCCCAATTCATTCGAGATTCGAAACCCTTCCCCATTGATAAAATCGTGAATAATTAGGGTTTAAAGAGCTACTCACCGACTTGGAATAGGCGGCCCTCCGGGGAGAAGATCGTGATATGGCGATCGTACCCACCACCACTTCCTCGGCTCATTCTGCTATTCGGATGATCGAAGTTTTTACAGGGATTGTGACTGAAGAATCGTAAGAGCTAGGATTGGAAGACTGAACAAAATAATAGAAAAAACTTTCGCAACGCCAAATTAATAGGGAAAAACAAGAGGCTTTTCCTCCAAGTAGCCTGTAAAATCCTATTTCCAATTAATATTTGGATTAGTTAAATAAATCACACATCAATCCAAAAAAAATGAAAATACATATATTGCTAAATTTTTATAATATTCTATATTGCACATAATTTATAAATTATCATATATAAAATTATTTTTTATAGCATAGTAGTTGTTTCATTAATGTGAAAAACTGTATAATTTAAATTGGGACAAAAATAGCAAGAATTAACATCAAAATTTTGAATGTAAAGAAAATGCATTCGTATTCACATTTACCAAAGCTAATATATATCACTTTTAGGAAGCAATTTAAGTGCCACGTCCAATTTGACTAATTTTCAACAACAAAATGAGGTTGGTTTGAAAAAATAGCTTTTAAGATCTTTTAAAAATTTCTAAATGTTTTAACTTAAATATTATACTTCTGAATTTAAACTATATGTATAAAAATGAAAAACATTTTATTTAAAATTAATATTAAATATATAGTGTTAGTTCCATGAATTGGCCGTTCTTTTATGAAATTTTACCAAAATGAATAAATTATTAAGTTCAGTTTCATTAAATGTTATTCATTTCACTTTTTGAATTCTAAGTAAGTTCAATTTAATTCAGCGACAAGAATGAGACAAGAATGAGACAAGAATGAGAGACAGTTCAGTTCAACATCAAAGACTATTCAGTATTCAGTGATTTAGCCTCCTGTTTTGTGTACGGATTATCCAGTGTATAACTAATACATCAAATGATGCCAGAAGATTGTTATGTTCAAGCTCCTGCTATACATTCTACTTGCAAGACACTTAAAGAAGAAGAAAAACACCCCGCTTTTGTTTTGCAACATGCGAAGTGAAGCATTGGCCGAAGCAATGATGTACAAATTTTTATGGAAAACAACACCACTTCTTTTATGAATGCCTAATCCGCTTGTCCTGGTTCTTTTGATCTCTATCAGAAGAGGAATGGCTCCTTTTGACATCATTTGGTTTTCGGCTATTCATGAATTCAGAGAAAGATGGGATTGCAGGTAGCTTTACATCTCGAGGCAATGATACATGAGTTTCTGAACCAAAACCACTGTTGCTGCTGGTAGGCAACTGTTCATCTTTAGGTTCTATGGACAGTTTATGTGGGGATGATGATACTGACTGCATTGCAGCCTTGCTCACAGGACTCTTGGTGGCATTCAGTCTGCTGGTCAAATCTCCAGAGTTTGCTGTTTGGATCCATCTATTGGTGCTCACCATTTGTGACAAATAGATAGATTTACCACTCTTCCCATACTTGCTATAGCATTCATTCTCCAGCATTGTGGTCGATGAATCACAGTCAATCCTGCACGAAACAGTAAGAAGACCACATTTACGATTCTGTAATGTCAGCCCAGAACATGGAAAGGAGAGAAATATACCCTAAGTCATCAAAGCGCTGTTGGTTTTGCTTCATAGAAGTTAATAATTTTTGCCTGCAGGACTCTCTTAAGGTTTCAGATATGGCGTTTTTATCTGCCTTCCCAGCCTGTAGGCACACAACAATGATGTTATTAATCAGATTTAATAAGACTACAAGGTAGTTGAGACATCCATTCATGAGAACAATGCAGTTGAAATGCAGTACCTTTTTGTCCGGAGATTTATTTTGATAGTAACTTTCTTCTGCACGTTGGAGCAACTCCAGCTTCTGATTCAGTGTTGATTTTGACGACAAACATGATTGGATCATATGCTTTGCAGCCTCATCTGAGATATCAAATAAAATTGAAGGTGAAGCAGTTTAAATAAGGTACCAATATAACCGCAGAAAAAGTGAGACTGCGAAATACCATCAGCATCAGATATATCTTCTTCTGATTCACTTGCTTCTTCGTCGTGGTTCCAGAACTCTGAGAACTTTTCCGCCTCAGTGAAACTTGCAGAGCTGCAATAATATCAACGTTGCCAATCAGCAAAAGGGAATAATAAAATTCGAAGAGTTAACCATGAATACAAAAGGTCACAAGCTAGAATGACCCACGCAGTTGCAAGCCACGAGACTGTCTTGAAAAGGTCAGTAGCTTTCTATGTCATACTATAGAATTAATATTTGCTACATATTCCGAGTAATTATTTTTCAGAGTTCAGGACAAACACGCAAAGGAGATTAACAATGAACCAACAGAAGTGAAAATTGCCAGTGCCCAGTTGACAAAGCCATTACATCAAATACGTCAAAAGAAACAAGATTCTAAGCATTGGAAAAGCGGGTATATTTGCAATCCAAAAGACAATCACTTCTCAAGAATCAATCATCTCTTATAATGCCTCAAATCTCACTGCTAGAAACAATAAATATGGCAGTGGGCCTGTCCTTCTTCATTTATCTCAGTGATGCAGGGGTTGGGTATAGTAGAACTAGATATGAACTTACCTGGAAATGAATATTTTGGAGGATTGATTTCTAAAAGAGCAAGCAGCCGTAAGCTCCTCCAGATACTTTGCGACTAAGTTAGGATGCTTGCATGCATCACAAGTTTTTCTACATAATGATCCAGGAACCTGCTTTCACATATAGAAAGACAAGATTACTTGAGCGTCTACAAACTATCAAACCCAGGTCAGCACACGAGGACAATCAAATACAAATATTTCTTACCTGTTCTCCAAAATTCTCAAGGATCCTCTTCCTACGACAACCAGACTCTTCACAATATTCAACCATCTTCAATTACATAAAATCAAAAAATCATCAAAAACATGCCCATCCATAAATTCAAAGCGGCCCTGAAATTTACCTGCTTAAAGTCTTCCATGGATTTTTTTGAGCTCACATCCTCCAAGCTTGAGGATTTTGACTTTTTGTTTTTAGCACTGCGCAGAATGAATTCCTGTGATGGGGTTGCAATGAAATTAGAATGAAACTCCTGTGTTTTAGTGACTTTAAAGAAATCATATAAAAAAGAATGTACCATTTTTTTCCTATCATTCAGTCCATAATACAAGATGCTTCTAGATGGCAACTGATCACGACCTGCTCTACCTGACTCCTGATAAAAGGACTCCATGTTCTTAGGAATGTTGAAATGGAAAACCATCCTAACATCCTTTCTATCTATACCCTGATAGCATTAAAAATCCAATCATCCAGTTCAGATACTCCTAACAATTCACAAGATAGCACAGTGCATATTAAGAAATATCAATTACATACCATCCTGCAACAAGTCACGAGCTCAACAGTTTGTTGATGCAGCACAGTTGCTCCAAATGGATATTGAGTTGAAATTAAAAAAAGAAATGTTAACCTCCAGAGCTAGTTAAATTAAAAGAAAAGAACCATACTCATGACAGAAATTAGCCAACTGGGTTGAATAAATGATAAGAGAGATATTTTCTTCACAAAGTTCTAATTTCTCCACTCTTATGGAGGATTGGGTTTATAATTTTCCTTATATATTGCTGGGATGAAAATGTCATGACATCATGTTAATTGTTTATCTAACAAAGCACGAGTGCCAAGTTTTGTTTCCAACCCAGCTAAAGGTGCTTACATGTACATGCATACGGGGACTAGCAGAAGTTGCAGAAAAGTCACCTAACAGAGAACGTAACAGGAAACATAAAATAATGAAACCACCATACCCAAAGGCAACAGTTGCCGCAACTACTTGTGTTTTTGCTGAAATCCAATCATCCAAGACAGAGGTCCTCAATTTATTGTTCAATCCAGCATGATATGCTGAAAGCACAAATAACCCAACAATTGATAAAATATAAGTTCCTTTCAAAAAATAAATTTTGATAAAATATAAGTTAAGGACCAGTAACCATTGCAAAAGGAAATTGACTATTTTACCAGCACAAGAAATTCCGTAATTTGCTAGATGAGAAGCCAAGTCATCACAAGTCGAACGTTCAAGACAGTAAATGATTGCACAGATATCTCCACATGATCTCAGAAAGTTACCCAAATCATCATATGGGTTTTCCATAAGGTCTTTGTACCGTACTGCACCATGTAAAAGCTAATCAGACATGCACATTTACTAAAAGCTTCTGTCCACTGAACGTACACTTCTAAAATAAAGCAATCACGGAAACATATAACAAAATTCACATAGCATAACTGTCTAGTGTCATACTGGAAGTCCAGAAGTTTACAAATCTAATTTTGATCTGAATGATGCTTTCAAGTTTAAAAACGGTCCTTGGGCTCAGATGGCCACATACATGGTAAAGGACTGCACTCTAAACAATGAGACAGCATATTAGTTATCAAAATTCGTCAAACCTTCATAATAAATATTTGGACGGTTGAAAGATGACTTCAGAACCAGCGGATTATGCAAGGACAGCGACTCTATAACATCCTTCTGGACCCTGACAAAAGAACAAAACTGCAAAATGAGTATTAACACAATTTGGGGGGTGGGGGAGAAATGCAGAATGAACAACAAATGCCAAATGAGAGAAGGACTTTTACACTTCAGGCTAACTATATTATCTGCTTAAATGGGAAACTGCAAAATTTTATAAAAGAGAATGCTTATACGATGAGTTGCATGTAATCCTAAGGAACAAAAAATCCCAGAGCCAAAGAAAGATTGCAGTAATGAAACAAATCTTTTTACAGCATGGTGCAATTCCATGAACAAAATATTTAAGAGGTGCCACTTCTCTTTGACAGCAAACGATGGACTTACTTTGGAGCAGCAGTTGCTGTCAACGCCAGCAAGGGTATGCCGGGTAGGTGGTCCCTTAAGGAAGAAAGCTTCCTGTAGCTAGGCCTGAATTACATAACCAGTAAGGCAAAGTTCCCAGAAAAAACATAAGTGGAATGCTATGAAGCATATAGTTCAAATTAATACGACCTATCCTGTGCTTGTTAAGTAATTTAGAATAGCAAAGTAAAAGAGCTACAAAATGTAAGTTAATTAAAGCTGCATAAAATAAGATTATATGTCCTTGTGAGACATCCCCAGGACCCCAGGGTGATTGCAAAGAAGAAGAATAGACGTAATGTAATATATAGCTAATCAAGATAGTGGGAGAGTGAGAGAAAATAAGTTGCAGGAATTACTAATTGACGATGTATCATATAAGCATAAGCTAGAATAGTTCCAGGGGTGGGGGATAAGGTCCAGGTTCACATGTTTGCATACTTGCCAGAATATTTTGCAGAAATCAACGCCAATGGACTGAGAATATCTCATGGCCTCGAGATATATTACCTAAAGTCATGGCCCCATGATGAAATGCAATGTGCCTGGGATGTCAACAAAGATGTTTAATGAAGAGTCAACCAGAACTCATTCGGCACAAGTAGTTCATGAACTCTATGCTTTAAATGATACCTCATCGATGGCAACAAGATTTAACAATCCCCTAGCATGGAGCTTATTTAACTTTGATGTAAATCCTGAAGTGGCAATCAGTTCTGGTGTAACATACAGCAGCCTTAAGCGTGGTTTCCCGGAATCAAGATCTTCATAAATCTGTAAAACCCAGACCAAAAAACGCCATTGAGGAACGAGTGGAAAATGGAAATCACTAGATTGAGTAGATTCAACAAGTGTAGAAATTGCAGGCGAGCTTTTACACTTTAACATGTGAAAATATTTCTATCAGACCCAAAGTACAAAAGGAAAGCACAAGTATGATCATAAGTAAATTCATGCTAAACAAAGACCATGGCTCATAAGAATAGCAGCAGACTCTAAACCACAGTACTAGTTTAAATTGGCAACAGTTTAAACTTATTGGGGCCACAAATAACATTGCATTCATTTTGTCTGTGGACCTTTGCTTAAGTAACGCGATACTGCTCAGTAACCTCAGTTCTTAATAAGAATAAAAAAGCTAACCTTCACAGCATAGTAGAGTCTTCAATTGTGTCAGTTATGAAATTCTTTTCATATTCAATTTACAATATCATGTGTGAAAAATACCTTCTTAGTGAGATCAGAACTCCATAGCTACCGACACATGCTGTATTAAACAGACAACTACGGATGCATTATAAAGCAACGTGACGATCTACTGTCACCATATTAACAGCAATGTACCTTGCTTCTAACTTGTGCATTTAGCGTTGAAGAAAGATACTCAGCTGCTATGCCTTTTTCTTTCATGGCCATCACTTGATTTTCCTGATAATATAAAAACCAAACAATTTAAACTAAAAAATGAGAGAGAGCATAAGCTTAAAATATAAAAACAAGAACTCCATATGTTAATTATTGAACATACTCACCATTAGAGCTGAGGACAGTGCAAAGAGAACCAACTGAAGAAATTAGTTTCTTTCTGCATTTGAAATTAAATGGGGAAAATTGTGTAGCTCAAAGGCTTCACGGTAGTAAAACTTGTCAAGATAAGAAAATGTTCACCTATCAAAGGGCTAACGACGAGCACAATGCCGGTTTTCACCAGCGCCGGAATCTGGTAACACATGGATTTGCCTCCACCGGTTGGCATGAGACAAAAGCAGTCCTTTCCTACATTGCAAATTCACAAAAAGAATGAAAACAAAGCTGCTATCTTCCCAATTTGCACAAAAATAAGAATATCAGCAGAATGAAACCTGAGAGCACAGCTTCAATAGCTTCCAACTGCTTCCCGCGGAACTCAGAATAGCCGAAATGCCACCGCAGCAGCTTCACCAGGGCATCTCTCCCGATCTTCTGCTTCTCGGGCCCACAAACACTTTGCATCGGTAATGGCGATTTCTTCATGTCTGAAAGGGATAAAGATGGCGAAAAATATAGCGAGAGTGTGTAGTTTCTGACTGGAGAATGAGAACCTGAAGTTGGAAGAATCGTGCCGGAGACGCGGAGCAGGGAGGGAAGGGTTTTGCCGGGAAAATGAATGGAGTGGTGGGGTCAATTTGGTCCGGATGCAAAAGTAACATTTCAATCAAATTAGGGGAAGTTTGGAAACTACAAATAAAACAAGGGTAAAATACTCTCACGCTCCTAATTTCTTGTACGACCCTGTCAAATTAGGTTGAAATTAATTTAATTGAGATTTGTTTAATTTAATTGAGATATGTTTAGTTTAATTGAGATTAATTTAATTTAATTGAGATTTGTTTAGTTTATGAGATTAATTTAACTGAACTGAGATTTTTCTGGTTGAACTGAGATTAATTTAATTGAATTGAGATTAATTTAACTGAACTGAGATTAATTTAACCGAAAATATAATATTATGTATAAAACAATGGCCTGCTTGCCGAAACTTATTTAATGTTGAACTGAATTTGACTGAAGTGAAAATTAATGTATTAAAAATAGAATCAGTATGTCTAAATTTACTTGAATTTTATCAAATTATATTTTAACTGAGCTGAATTAAACTAAACTAAATTGAATTTAACTGAACTGGACTTAATTGAACTGAAGTAGAAATTAATGTATTGAAAAATAAAATCATTATGTCTAAATTTACCTAAATTTTATCAAATTATGTTATGATTGAACTGAACTGAAGTAAACTGATTTAAATGAATTGAATTAAACTGGGATGAATTGAATTAAACTGAACTGGACTTAACTATTCTTTTAAACTCCGGCAAACAGGGCTTAAATCATTATGTTTTGTATCCAATTGAAATAAAGTCAAAGTAATTATATTATTGAATCAAATTAATCTCAGTTTATTTAAGTTTAACTGAGATTAATTTAACTGAACTGAGATTAATTTAATTGAACTGAGATTTGTTTAGTTTAACTGAGATTAATTTAACTGAGATTAATTTAACTTAACTAAAATGAGATTAAATTAACTGAACTGAGATTAATTTAACTGAGATTATTTTCAAATAATTTGAACTTCACAGGGCCTCATTTATCTCTGAGTTTTGAGCAAGTGTTTGTATATCCTTCATTGAACTTTACTTTATAATTCATACATTTAAAACGTCTAAAAGTATGATGGTTGAATATTTCGAATATTCGAATGACATAAAAATATCAAACTTGGGTATTTTTGGACATTTGGATGCTTTGAATTAAGAAGTTAACTTCAATCAATGAGTACGAGAACACTTTCTCAAAACTCAAGAATATATAAGCATGTATGCAAGTACAGGGGTACGCGCTATGCGAGCATTTTATTCAAAAATAACAAGCAAAAACAGTATGTCGGAAATAAAATTTAATTACTTAAAATACTTTATTTTTAATATTGTCGAAATTCAAAGTTATAATAAGACATTTCAAGAACTCAATGTTACAATAGAATTAGTGAGAACTGGGGTTCTCAAAATTATACTACATTTTCATATATGATTTCTCACATTTTCACATTTAAATGTGTTTTATAATATAGTAAAGTTCATATTTGGTGTCAAATTTTGCTAAAATTTTAGTTTTGACAATTGAACTACTTTTTTCTCAAAACTGATCACAAGTATTAATTGAGGTGTAATAAATAATATTGATAAGGCCAAATATGTATTTTCAAAAAAGATGTGGAATAGACTAAGATTTCATAATTCCATCCAATATGCTGAGCTTTTTTCAATAAAGAGTTTGCAGAGAATGTGGATACGGTAATTCGAATGTGATAACCAATATGGTCTGTTTGTATCTTTATGTAAGCATTTGGGTTGCGAATAGAGAATTGAAATTGTCAGAAACCACAAGGCCTTTACTTGGGATGCAGTTGATAAAAATGATGAATGCTTTAGCCAAGAACCCATTGCGGAGAACGACTTTTTTATCCACTTACTGTGATTCATCACCTGGATGGGTCAGACATTCACATTGATTCGACGCCGCTCTGTTCCCTCCCCAATTGCTAGAAATCCTTCTCTAGCCTCTACGGCCCCGTGTGATCTGTATTTTTGTGGGATTTGGATCTTGAATTTTTGACACCGTAAAAATTTTTGGATTTAGAATATATTTTGTAAAATTGAGATCGGACAAAACCTTGTATGATATAAAGATTTGGTTTTGGATTTTGCAATTTATTAATAAATTAATTGTATATGTAAGTATTTGTATTCTTTTTTTTGAAATAGTTATTTTGGAGTAGATGAACTCAAAATTTGTGCAAAATATATCACTATATAATTTTAAGAAGTATACTTATATTATTTTATATAATTATATTAAATATACAATACTTTATTTTTTACATTTTGGATCAGAGCAAGTTTACAATTTTTATTAAAATTGGATGGGTTCAAAAATTATGAACTAGTCACTTTATTTTAAATAGAGTGTGATGCTACCAGTTCGCTCCGAATATAACTGGTCACTTATCGTACTTAGTCCGGGATGCGTAATTATCCAAGCAAGCGGTATCTCTCACATATAACCTACAAAACAAAGTCCCCGAAGGTACCCGAGAAAGTAGAAAGTGTTTAGTCTGGTAGAATATATCTTCTATTACTGGTTTCTCCTCTATTTATAGTGCTAGCAAGAGGGAAGAGTCCAGCCGAGAGGTGGTACAATGTTTGGCGCGTACCTGGAGATGAGTCATTATCATTTCCTTGTTGTTCTCGGGTAGTAACAACATAGCTAATGTCATGGGAAAGAACATCCATGGGCTGGGCCTTTATTCTGTCATCTTGATGGCCGTAGCCCATATCACCATAATGGAGTTGGTAATTTTGAACCGATCCATTTCAAAATTAAATAATTGTATATATAACATTTCAAAATAAAAATATAATTTCCGGGACAATTATAATGATATTTATGATATTTCACCATTTCAAAAGTAAATATCAACATAAAGAATAAAATAATAGTTTCAATTTAAAACAAAAAATGTGGCAAAAATTGGTTGGATTTTGGGTTTTACTTGTAAATCCCAAAAACCAAAACATGTGCAAAACATACAAGATTTTGGATCTTGGAAGCAAATCCCAAAATCCAAAACCTCCTAAATCGTAGAACACATTGGGCCTACACATTTCAGACGTATCCGGCGCGGCGTCGTACTTGAAAAAGCATCAGCCAGTGATGGGAGAGCAAAGAGGGGACAAAAATTGCAGCGACAAATCAACAACAAAATCGATCGGAGCTAACGGAGTCGGTTTCGGAGAGGCAGATATGGGCTTGGGCCATTGTGGTAGCGGGCCGTCGACGGAGTCCTTATGGTGGTACGGACGGTGATGAATGATGATTTAGGTAAAGGTCGACCGAAGTAGGTGGCGTCTGGCAGGGGTTTGTGGCTTATGAATTTCTAGGGGTGGATTGGTAGGTGGTTGTTCAACGGTGATTTATAGTGAGATAGAGGTCGATCGATGATGGTAATGGTATAGTGAAACCGACAGAGGTCGGTGACGGGTTGCAGCATCGGTGGTGATTTTGATTTCGGAATGCCATCGCTGGAGAATCTCCGATATCAGGGGTGTTAGGGCCGAATTCACCATCTTTGATAGTCGGTAATCAAGGGTGGTGGTTGTATGTGGTTGATGAGGTTTTTTGGCACTAAAATTGCATACTACTCATTTATAACTGACAGTGAGATGACAAAAATTAGTCAAATGCCATGAATTTTTCAGTTTACATTTTAAGGGACCATACATTTTACATTTTAGGTACTAAGGGATCATCCGTATGAACATATTTATAAAGAGTGGTGTTACATGCATGTCCATATTTACTAATGCAGGTCTGAAAAATATAATATTTTAGGTGCACTGGCACAATTCATGGGCCGCATATAGTGTTTTTCAGACCCGCATTAGTAAACATGGACCTGCATGTATAATTATTGTTTATAAATGGCGCCATAAATTATACATTTAGAAAATTAGGGGACCTTGAAAAACCATGTATTCATATAATCTTTTACCTATGATGTATAGTGGTAGTTCCACTAGTCTTTGAAAAGTTAAAATTTCTCAACAGTTGGCTTATGCTGAAGATTCTGTCTCTTGAAAGTTTAACTTCAACTTTATGTAGTGAAAACCTGTGAATCTGACTTAATCATAATAAAACCCTCAATGCCCTTTTACATGCATCTAGAAATCGTCATCGTGGTGAGAGGTTTGAAGACAATATAAACAGTTTCAATAACATAAATTTCTAAATAATAGAAATTTTTTACATACAGTGCATATTGAGCCAAAATTTTACAATTATACTTTTAGTTATTTTGTTTTTTAATATAAACCACACCATGGTGGAGTGAAGTATATGGACTCACCGCACCCTGAAAATGAACCATGCGGTACAATATTCTCCAAAAATGTAAAGTTTGGTGGGCAGTTTGTGGGATTAGGAGGAAAATCTAAAGTCGTGTCTATCTATGAACCTCCTCCATACCCTATGTGAATAATTACAGATAATTTTCTAAAATTGTAAAAATACTAGGCAATTTCTACACTAATGATGGTATCATCATAAGTATCTGGCCGTTAATAGCCCATCAATCCTTATGCTAGAAAGTGATCTAATAAGGTCATGATTGTAGCCAGCAACGCCAGTTTGACTAACCAATTGCATATTGAATACAGTATTGGATTGACATCCCGAACAATATAGTCACTCCCTAAAAAGTCTCATTCCTCGCTATATACTACCGACCTCTCTATGTTGGTACGCGGCTGTCTCATGCATCATTATTCCTCAGTGCCGGTAATAGTGTGGTATTAGGACAAAATCTCATTTCTCGCTGTATGGCTACTATGACCAATGGAGACTTTCTAGTTCATTCACACATTATCAGGACGCCATTGAGATGTCCGCCCGCATCAAGCAGAAATGTCAAGACACAACTACCTGTACAGACTACAAATCTGATTCAGACAAAGTCGCCAGAGGGAGAATCAATACTTTCATTGACTTGATTTTCTCTCGTCAATCTATTGAATCAGGTCAGAAACCATCATATTTTTCCAAACAAAAGGACATATCCGAAAAAATATAGTGGCAAACAACAAACCAATCCAGTACTATATCAAAAAAGTCAGTTCAAAGCACATACCTCATAATTCATGTAAAATAAGAAACTGAAAGTAAATAAATGAAAGAGAAAAAAAGGAAAACCAAATCCAGTGGAGGGCTCCATAACTCCTGCAGCGTTACAGCCTTAGTGGTGCGTGAATGAAACGCACGAATGTCGGTCGGCGCGTGCACGCGAGGGTGGCGCATGTGATGCACGCACGTCGCGGCCACGCATGGAGAGACTCACGCACGTGCCCGTAGCAGTTGACTAAGATCTTCCCTTCCTGCTTCTTACTGGTGGCGCACGTGTCTTTTCTCCACCTATCTAATTGGGCTGACCTGTCGAATCTGGGTAAACTAGAGGAGCTTGAGGTCTTGCCACCTTCTGTCTCGAACTATCTGCCTGGTTCCGTCGGTGTGCGGAATTTGTTGTTGCCTGAATGTGGGGGATTGACGTCTTGTCCCCACTCGATGAAGTGTGGCATCGATGATGGATAGATCAAAAACACTGAGATCCACCGTCGACGAGCAGCTCGTGATGGAAACTCAAGGCCAGCAATGAGAATAAGCAAACAATTGAAACCGAAGCCAGAAACAGGTCGTAGCTTTGTGATGTCGATATGATTTCCGGATTTGAGATTGGGTGGGGAGGATTGAACTAACTAGGGGTGGGGGGGAGTCATCAGCTCAGCAGCGAGGACGCCGACCAATAACCCTACCCAATTTAATTTTTTACAGATATATATTATTTTTCTACTAGATTTATATTTTTGGGGTTTACTAGAAACAAACGTGAAAGGGGAAAACCGAACGCCGAATACGAAAGGGGAAAACAGTCGTGAAAGCAAGAGGGATAAATCGAACGCCGCCAAGGGGAAAACCGACCTCCGAGGCTCCGACTGAAATTTTGTGAAACCCTGGGCTAGGTCCGGCCGTTTGGGGATCAAAGTTTCTTTTCTTGGGCATCGCTTTCGTGATCTCTATCTAGGCCACCACATCGATTACGTTCTCCTTCTCGGTTGAGGACCTGAGCTAAATGCCAAACCGTGTCCTTGTTTTTTGTGTAATTCATACCAATAACCGTGTTTTGTTTGTTAGTGTTAAGTTTGTATTTAATTGATTGTTTAGTTAGGTTTTTTGGTTTTACCCAAAATCCCAAACCATTGTGTTGTTTAGTTGTTTAATTGACCTAGCTATATTGATTGTTTAGTTTTTGGCTGATTTAATTTGATTATTCGGTAACCTTTGTTGTTCAATGTCTAAATTGTTTAGTGCTTGGATCTTGGAAGTTGGTAGACCCGAGGCAAGTTGTTGCAAGATAGATTGAGTGGGCTACCTACACTCTCTATTGAGCGTGAATTAGTTAAAGAGTTTGATTATAGAAGTTTGATTAGTGAATTTGCTTATAGGGAAGAAAATAGAGTTGAATTAAATTAGTGAAATCTTGTAATTAAAATTTTGAATTTTAACATTATCTTGAATCTTGTTTTAAAAATGTGTTTTGAATATACGTTGGGACCTTTTTTTTTTTTTTTGTTCGCTTCATGCCCCAAATAGTTAGGACCGGCTTTGTATACTTAGATAACTTGTGTGTATATGACTAATATGAGTTTAAAGGGGTGGGTATGGTGTGCATGTACTTTTTAATGTATGAATCTTGTTAAATAACTATGTTTTGAATATATGTTGGAAGCCTCTTTATTTTATTTCCTTTAGTGCCTAAATAGTCAGGGCCGGTATTATATATTTAGATAACTTGTGTGTGTACGAGCTTACGGATGTGGATAGGGTGTACATGTATTTTCACTGTGTGTGCATATACTTACGGCGTGCGTGTGGAGTGTGCATATGCATATACTCCCTCTGAATTGCAAACCTATCCAGTAACCTTGGATAAAATATGTTTGATTAATGAAACAAGATTAACTTGATATTTATGGATCCAACAAATGTTAAAAGGATAATTTTTAACCCCAATATATAAATTGCACTATTTTTAGCTCCAATAAAATTTGTTATCAATTTATAACTTTTGAGTCATATACATTAAAAAAATCAATTTTATGAAAGGTGTTTTCGTAATTTTTTTCATTTTCTTTAATCGAAATTTAATATCTAAAAATTTTATAATTACAAAAAATAATCTTGGAAAAATGCACCAAAAATCTGAAAATTTGTTTTATGAAAAATGTAAATTTTAAAATTAGATATGTATATTTTTTTAGAGAATTTAAAAATCAATTGAATATTAAATATTTAACTTTTCAAGTTTTTTTTACAAAAATTTAAATTTGACAATACATTTTCTGAAAATAAATTTTAGATTTCTTTGGGGGTATTTTTCCAACATTATTTATATGTTTTAAAAGCTTTTTTAGATATAAAATTTAAAATATAAATATAAAAATACTAAAATGTCCTATAAAAAGTTGAAATATGTCTCGGGGTTTATTTGTTCATCAAATTTATTTGTTGGGCGTAAAATAGCGCAATTTCTATACACAGGGGTTAAAAATTATTCCTTTAATATTTGTTTGGGTATAAAAATCAATTTAGTCATGAAACAAACAGTCTGGATGATTTTTTTTACTAACCATTTCTAAGATAAAACACTTTTTCCTGCTTTATGAACATATCTAGTATTATTTTTTTTTAAAAAAAAGCATATCTTTTTAGAGCTGCTTTTCCCCCTTTTTATGCTCCTTGCTCCCCCAGATTTTCTCTCTATTGTGTAAAGGGTAGCATTGTAAATTTTGCAACCCGCTTAACAACATAGATGCAAGATTTAAATTGTACTTATGCAGGTGCTTGAGAAGAATCTAGAAAAAAGTGTATTAAGTAATGCTTAAATTGGTGTAATGGCTCTCCTTGCGTTTGTGGATGTTTTTAGCCTATGATTGCCTGTGAACTATGAAAGTGTATTGTAAGCTCGGATTAATGAAATTTTCATATTTAAAAGTAATTCTCCATCATGTTTAGTATGTTGTGAAAGTTACACTGCCTCTAATCCAAATTCTCGCAAGGAAGCAAATGCAATTGTACAACTAGATGGGAATAGCTTGGCCAAGCATACTTCAATCACACTGGCCTACTTATTTTGATTTATTATACAACGTAGTCGATGTTGATTGAAATGTTCAAGCTTCTGCTCAAGAGACGACTCTCGTAGTTCCAATGAGATTAGAGGCTTTTCAAGGCTTGCTCGATGCTGCAGCCCGCTCTACGAAGCCTTTTATATCAAAATGTTCCATCCCGTTCTTCGTGATAACACCCTGTACATCATTATTTCTTCAGTTGCAGGTGAAAATAACTTGCGTGAAAATAGAAACAGGTAGTAGAGATGGATGGACCTTCTCTGTTATGATTCCACTGATTATGTGGGCTGGTGTAACATCAAAAGCTGGATTCCAGACTGAAATTCCAGAAGCAGCAATTTGCTCCCCTAGTCCTCCACGGGCATGCAACACTTCTTTAGGAGATCTTTCTTCTATAACAATTTCTCTTCCAGATGGAATCGCTAGATCAATGGAAGTCAGTGGTGCAGCCACCAAAAATGGAATTCCATGGTGCTTTGCACAGAGAGCAAGGTTGTAGGTTCCAATTTTATTGGCTGTATCACCTACATCATTGTATAAGTTAGGATAGGTTAGATTATGAGACGCCTGAAAATTATGAAAGGATGCATCAGTATAAAGTACCATTGGCAGCAACACGATCGGCTCCCACGATAACAGCATTAACCCGGCCAGCATTCATCAGTGCTGCAGCGGCAGAATCCACAATTAGAGTAGCAGGAATGTTCTCGTAAACCAACTCAAACGCTGTTAATCTGGAACCCTGCGAATTATACATGGAAACATAATAAATTTCACGCATTACAAACTACAAGGTATTAAAATTTGTAAAAAGTTAATTTTTGAGATTCTGCGTCAGTTCTGTAGTATGCTCCCACATCCAAACTAATGTTTATTTTCTCATGCTCCTTACGCATGCATTGTGATCAACAATACTAGTACACTTAGAATGGTCAGATTGTCCAAGTAATAACTCCCAAAACCCTTACCAGTACACATAAGCAACAGTACAAGCATGTTTGTATGGTTAATCCAAGTGTGTATAGCTTATATCATACTTTGATGCTTCTGAGACTAGAACAATATACGTAAATGGGAACTTTTGATTTTTGATCCACTAATAGTCTACTGCAGCTTGTTCACTAATTTTTAGAATCATTTTGATTCACTAATGAATCGCGAATATTCGTTTGTTTCACTAATGTAAACTAATAAGTGAACAATTTTGATTCACTCTTTTTTTTTTTTTTTTTTTGATACATCTCCAGCAACTATATGCAGCTTAACAAAGGAGGTGCTCTTAGTAAGAGCAAGAGTAAACAACATGACTTGCAGCTTAAATATCATATCATAACCAAAAGATACATGAATGGTCTGGTTTACAAAAGCCAGTGTTGAATATTAAACAGATTGAGACAAGGGTTCCCCAAAATATCACCAGTTTCTCTGTCAATAGGTATTTAACCAAACATGGATGATACTTTTTTCTTAATGAAAAGAACATGGACGATTACTTATAAGCTAAAAAGTAAGAACTAACTTGATTAAACGGACGTGTTTCAGTACAGTAAGCCCTTTCTAAAGCTCCGGCAGCATGAAGTGCACGAATCACACCCAAAGCAGTTCCATATCCAGCAGTTGCAAGACTATAAAACCATTATGAACAATAATTAGGACAACCAAATAAGATAAGGAAGTCAGAAACATCATCTTCGTTTACCAGGCTGAACTAACAAAAGGTATCAATCAAAACAAGTACCTGCCAGTATTGCAATGGGTCAAAAGGGACATCTTTTTTAGGTCTTTCAGTTGGTCCAGAAGAAATTGAGCTCCATATGAGCCAATTGCCTTATTGGAGGCGACATCATCTACAAGCATTATCTCAGAAGCTTCAATGTAATCCTGGTACCGAAATGACACAAAAAAAGATAAGATTGTTTAGAAATGAAACTACATGCAATGCAAAAAGTTATTGAACATTGGGAGCACTCCAACGAGGTCAAATCTACTAATATATAACCACCATTTGTTAGAGCACATTGCAAGAAAGGGGCTAAATAGAACAAAGACAGCGTTACCTGAAAAACTCCTTTGGCATCTGAAGAAGGAGAAGCAGATTTTTGTACGACATCCTTGAGTTTAGAAGCAGCATCATGGAGGTTTACAGCTGTTGGGCGGCTGCCATGCAGAAATTTGAATCCAAAATAATATAAGCATATTGATAAACATACCCCAGATATTCTAATCCAAGATAGTATTAGCAATAACTATTACCTGGATACAAGATATTCTAATCTATCTTCAATCAAAGATGCTGCATCATCAGATGTCCCGTTAAAGTCCTTCAGGTTTGTGACTTCCACAGCCAAGGAAAGGGCCGCAGCAATTGCAATGGCAGGAGCACCGCGGACAACCATGTCCCTTATTGCAGTCCTACAAAAAGATTAAGGAAGAAAGGCCAAATGATCAACACGTCCAACTTTACAGTTCCCTTATCTATCTAATCCAAAACATGTCAATAGAATACACCGAAAACCAGATTTTAGAAGCATAAAACATTAGTTTTAAAATTATGATCACATATTCTGCCAGATAAATGCATTCAAATATAATTAGAAGAACAAAACCATAGCTGAACAAAACTAGGAGCAAATAGAAGCGCAATTACCATCCATCATTTGCATCAAGAATATCCAAGTAAACAGTCTCGAGGGGGAGTTTTCTCTGTTCAATCACCAAACAACTGATTGAGTCAAACCCTTGGTAAACAAAAAAAGCCTCTAAATCAATATGAACACTTGATGATGATGAGTACATACCTGATCAAGTAGCTGAAGCGAGCCGCGCTTGTAACGTATCGATTGCAGCGAATTCCGCTCGCCAACCCCGTTTTCCATGGCGCCTTCAGATTAAAATCAATGAAATATTTATCAATCTGAAAGATAAACTGGAAAATAGAGGAGCTGAGAAATGGAGGTTTTATAATTTAGGAGTGGGAATCTTCTGTCGCGTAGGAAAACAGCACGCACCGCGCCGCACAGTACCAATCGAATACTCCATTCCATGTCTAAAAAAGAGCTTGTTTTGATTGACACCATTTTAATCAAAATACTATTTTTCTCGTAAAGTTTATATAACTGGGCTAGTTCAATTCAGTTGATACAGTTAAGTTTAATTTAATTTAGTAAAATTATTTTTTGATAGATTTAGGCATATTTAATCATATTGCTTCTATTTTTCAATAGCTTGATTAAAACTTTCAATTTAGCTCAGCTCCATATTAATCAGTTTAGTTGCCTACATATATTAATCCAATTAAAATTTTGATATAGAAAATATATTTTAAGAAGAATCCAAGTGTATACCGGGCATGTTTGACTAGATATATTTTCACTGAATTGAATTGAACTGAACTGAATTAAACTGAAGTGAAAATTAATGTATTGAAAAGAAAATTATTATGTCTAAATTTACTTGAATTCAATAAAATTAAATTTTCTCTGTACAAAACTAAACTAAACTGAATTAAGCTGAACTGTCTTGAACTGAACTGTATTTAAATAAAATGGAGCCATCATACAATGGTATTTTTACTCATTAATCTTTCAAATTTAAAGTTAAACTTGCAACATTAATTGTGATGAGTAATAGGGTGACAATCTTACTTATGCCTTTCTCAGTTGGGCTGAAAATGAATTAAATTAAATTGAATTATTTATTTTTTACATTGAATTGAGTTATTTACTCTTGAAATTGAATTGAATTGAATTAAATATTATATGAATTAAATTGAAATGAGTTTAATTATTTATCGTAGTGGTTGAGTTGGGGTGGCTGAAATAAGTGATGATTTTAGTAGTGGCAGTGATCAAAGTAATGGTGATGGATGTAGTAGCGATGGTGGCGGTGACCAGAGTAGCGATGGTGGCCATAATAGTGGCGGTGATCGGAGTAGCAACGGTGACCAGAATAGTGGCAGTGGTCGGAATAATGATATTGTCAGAATAGTGGTGGTGGTCGGAATAGTGGTAGTGATCGGAATAGTGGTGGTAGTCAGAGTAGCGATATCGGCCGTAATTGTGATGGTGGCCAGAGTAACAATAGTGGTCAAGTAGTGGTGGTGGCCGGAATAGCGCTTATGGCCAAAGTAATTATGGTGGCCAAAGTAGCGATAGTGACTGGAATAGTGGTGGTGGCCGGAGTAGTGATAGTGGCAGGAATATTAGTGACGGCCGGAGTAACAATTGTGGCCGGTGTAGAGTGGTGACCAGAATAGTGTTAGTTATCAGAGTAGTGGCGGTGACCAGAATAGTATCACTGAACATGGTAGTGGCAATGACCGAAATAGTTTGATAGCCGGAATAGTGTTGGTCGAAATAATGGTGTTAGATAGAGTAGCGGTGGTGGTGGGTGGCGAGAGTAGTTGTTGCCGGAGTAGCGACAATGTTGAGATGTCCATAATAGAAGTGATAAATTGTATCGAATTCAATTGAATTAGATTGAATTGTTTACTATCATATGTTTCTGCAAAATCAAACAAAAAATTGACCCATTACAATGAATATCTCAAAGCAATAAACTCAATACTAGATGGAATATATATTGGTTTTTCTCTTCAAAATCCAAATAGAATTAGTGTTGCTTTAGGTTTAACTCTTGATAGGCTATATGAGTTTAGACCCAAATAGATTAGGCCTAGGATTTAAGGGGGTTTAAGGGTGTTTTAGTATAAATGACTTGTTTAGTGCTATTGTAGTAAGACAACGCTTAAAGAGTTAGGGAGGAGAAACTTGTTTGGTGTTCTTCCTCTTTAACTATGCGAAGAAAGAGATTGGGTAGATTGATGGTTCGTTGGGATAGATAGAATATAGGGTGAGCGAGAGAGACATAGTGAGTTAGCGTATTAAACATACTTTGTAAAATGCTCTTCTATATTTAGTGAGTTGGAATTGTCAGATTCCTGTGATTTTCTCTCGATTAGGGTTTCCACGTAAAATTGTTGTGTTGGTTGTTTGCCTTATTTTGTTGATGGTTGATTGACAACTTGTTAATAGTTGTTGGTGATTGTTGTTGTGGGTTCAAGACGGGAGTTTAATTTTTGACGTAGGGTTCGAAATAAATCCCTAATTGATGATGATGATGATGCGGGATTTTAATCTCGACGGTGTTATAGTTCGAGGTTAAAATCCCCAATAATATAATCAGTAGCCTTTTTTTTCTTTGTTGACTTAAGATAAACAACTCTAAATCAAAGAAACATGATTTACCATTATGCAACTACCTAGTAATATTCATCACCCATCAAGTGGAGTGGACTTTTTTTCTTCCCTCATTGAATCATCCTGAGTCGTCACTATCCGCAAGCTAAATTCTTCAACAACTCTCTCAACTCTCATCTCTTAGAGGCAACCTGGCATTGTACTCAAATATTGAAAAAGAAACATCAAATTGGATCTTTTTTTGCTTGGCAAAATAACAAGTTTTCAACTGAAGTAAACATTTATGAACCAGATCGATTAAGTTTCTTTGTACCTTCTTACTTTTCTAATCGTAGTTGGATTCTGGCGTAATTATTCTAATTATAGCAGAATACACATTTGATTGATGTTTTCTGAGTGCAATGTTAACGATCTATATTCGAAGAGGAAGAGTATTATGGAATCCAGAGATGGAAGATGAAACAACTTATTTCTGAACAAGAACTGTTCCTGCTTCCGAAGAAAGCTAAAAGACACATTCCATATTCATTTCTTGAAAGTGTAAATTTAAAGTCTGGAAAATTTGAGCATTTACGAAGAAGCGGTTAATTAGAACAGTGAAGAAAATGCCAATTGCAAAGCGACACATGGCAAAATTGTATGTTTTAGCAGATATTAAGATTTGACAAAGACAACAAATTTCAAGATTCGGGATAAGATTGTCATTTCATTATATCATCCCTTTTAGTTAAATTTAGAATCAAAGTCTTATTGATCATGATACATATTAACATGTTTGAATGACCAAAATTCAACAGGGGTTATAAAACAATATTAGCATTTTCCAAAAACAAAGGAACATATTCATATCCAAAAACTGGCATAAATTTCATAGCATAAATTTCATAAAATCAAAAATAATATTGGTTCTACGTGACACATTTTTTTATACAATCACTATAAACATAAATACAATGCAATTCATGTTTAAACGTATCTAAATATAAATCAATCAATGATGTTGGGGATAATCGCTCACACACATTTCAATCTTTGGTTCTTTGATCTGGTCATGAATACGCAACCAGTTGAGAACCTTTCAAACATGACTTTCCTACTCTGGGAGATTTAGAAACAACGTAAGAACATGGTCTTTGAAGATACTCTCCCATCCCCAATATGGTGTGTTAAACAGGCGCAATCTGCAATGACTATTGCTTGCCTGAGCTATGGTGCAATTGATGGTAACCGGAGACATGGTAATCCCTCGGCTACTCCCAACATGGAATCACAGTCGAGAACTCAGTCAATGTCCTTGTATCTAATAAAACAAGGACAGGATCCAGAGGCCCTCTTTGATGCATGCGTCTGAGTTTCGATGGATTATTCAGGAAAGTTGAGTCAATATGAGCAGAAGGTTGGAGGATATGGAAATTGGGCAGGCAGATAGACAATGGAATAACAGTAGTTACTGGTGGTAAAAAAGATTCAGCTTAGTCACAGATTCACTACTGTAAATGTCACCGGAGACGTCGATGTTGCACGGCGGTCCGTCCCAAACGCCGGCCGCCAAAGTTTTCTAATTCGAAAATAGGTCGGGTAAGTAGTTAGAAATTTCACACGGCGTAAATCAAAGATGCGCCGTGTGATATAATTTCCGATATCGAAATAAAAATGGTTGAAGTAGAGTATTGAACAATTTCAGGTGTTCGGTTGAAGGTCTAGTTTTAAGATTAGAAAAACATGAACCAAACACTTCATTCGAAATCGAAAACACAAGTAGAATAAGTTTAGATTAGAAAAATGAATGACACATGATAGTACCATGTTTCAAGTTAAATGTGTGATGTTTTACGAATCGAAAGTAATGTCTCAAAACTTCCGAAATCGAAAACAAAGAACCATTTTGTGATGACGTAGATGTAATATTTTAGTACGCCCTGTTTACGACTTCGAAAAAACATTGCTAGTTTGGTAAACTGTAGGCCTTCAACTTTTAGATCTCAAAAATGAGTATGAGTGGTGTTTACGTAGTAGGAAAGTGGATAGAACGGTACATGTATGTAGTTTTCGAATTTGAAAAGTGTGTCTTATGTACTAAAATGGAATGACGGGCTCAATGTTTTGAAATGTTGCTAACATTTGTTTTAATATTAGGAGTTCCTTGATTCAACACCATAGTTTGGGAGCTGATATGTGAAAGTATGTATATAATGAAATGATAATATACATGGTTGTAATATAGTATTACAACATATACATATAGTACTTTCAATAAATGATGAAATTTATTTCTCGATTGGATCGAGTTCATGCAGTCGCATTTCTCTTTGTCGTAAAGGGAGACGAGAATATACATCAATAAGTAAGCATCAATCTACGAAATCTTAAATGTCTACAATCTAGAAGTATAAGAACTCGTAAAATGTGACGTTCAATTTAAAAGTTGAGAACTCGGAATGTCACATATTTCTCTTACTTTTAGATGTCAAAAATTTGCTAATTTATTTATATTAATTTTTATTGCACTTTTCATGCTTAGTGGTGCATCGTTCTTAAATAAAATAGAATATGAATGAAATTAAATATAATGAAATGATAATATACGTGGTTGTAATATAGTATTACAACATATACATATAGTACTTTCAATAAACGATGAAATTTATTTCTCGATTGGATCGAGTTCATGCAGTCGCATTTCTCTTTGTCGTAAAGGGAGACGAGAAAACAGGTGAAATTCAATACAAATGACATAGGTACCAATTATATGCTACATATATAAAGGCATCAATAGTAAGGCACATATATTAAGGCATCAATATAAAGGCCACCAATATGCATATACACATGAATAGTTAGTACATATATATGTTATAGAACATAAGTACGACCAAGAAGTTGGAAGTAGAAAATTTGACACATTAACCTACCTGTGTATATAGAGCGAATTATAGCAAAAGCTAATTAATGTCATATGTAAAATATAATGTAGAATATTTCCATTTAATATAAAAATCATTTAGGTAGCCCTAAACCAAAATTACCCTACAGTTCTAGATGTCGAACTTGTCAATGGCTTCTTAGTCGATTTCTCGTGCTACACATGTTTTGCATGGATACCAAAATGAATTCGAGTAATTAAAATTCTCTCGATGTGTTAATATTGCGACCCAAGGTGTGGGTTTAGGGTTTAGGGTTTTGAGATGAATTTCTAGAATGTGTGGTTTGCGATGTTGAATATACATCAATAAGTAAGCATCAGTCTACGAAATCGTAAATGTTTACAATCTAGAAGTATAAGAACTCGTAAAATGTGACGTTCAATTTAAAAGTTGAGAAGTCAGAATGTCAGATATTCCTCTTACTTTTAGATGTCGAAAAATTTGCTAATTTATTTACATTAATTTTTATTGCGCTTTTCATGCTTAGTAGTGCATCGTTTTTAAATAAAATATATGAATGAAAATAAATATAATGAAACGATAATATATGCGGTTGTAATATAGTATTACAACATATACATATAATACTTTCAATAAACGATGAAATTTATTTCTCGATTGGATCGAGTTCATGCAGTCACATTTCTCTTTGTAGTAAAGGGAGACGAGAAAACAGGTGAAATTCAATACAAATGACATAGGTACCAATAATCTATATATACTATTAAAACAACAACTCCTTGAAAAGTCAAATACTCCATCCTTGCGTCACGTCAGCTTTTAAAGCCCTCATCTCTTTATGCCACGTCAGCTTTCAAAGCCCTCCTAGAAAAGACACGTATTTCCCTTTTTTTATTTATTTCCTTACACGGCTTTTTACCTGTCTTTATCATTCCCTTTCCAAGTTGTTTTTTACATCTTTACCGTAATATCCGAATATTCTCCCTCGAAACGTGAAGATTTACCTTTCCGATGCCTCCTCAGCTCATCGTTACCAAAGCTAATTTTGTATTCGAGAAAATTCAAAAATTCTCCAGCTTCTCTCATACACTTTCTTCTAATTTTTTGCCTTCAGAAGGATAATCTATACGGTGAATGGTGATTATGATTATCAAATTAAGGTTGAAGGTAGATGCAGACGAAGGTCTGGTAAAGAGACCTCCAATGCCGTGGTGAGATGGGCATCAAAGACGACTTGCTCAGGGGGATTTAAAACTACGGCTTCGAGAAAGCCTCACCTATCAGCAGCGCGCCGTTCCCCGATCATCAAAGGCCGCGACGTCATCGCTCAGCCCAGTCTGGCGGGAAGACCTCCATGATTGCGCTCACGGTTTGCCAATTCGTCGAAACCAAATCTTCAGAGTAAGTTGTTATCCAGATTTTGTGTTTTAGGGCCAATATCAGAAATTGAGCTCAATTTGTGTTTACGTTAGCACTTAATTTATGTTTATAAGGCTTATTAGTTTCTCCTGCTTGGGTTTTACGATTTGAGGCTATGCATGGAAGGCTCAGGGATGGAATTCTTGATCCGAAAAGACATCTCTTTTTGGTTCATGAAGAATGGGGCTTGGTTTCAACTATTCATATTGTTTACTTTTGTATTTGCAGTTCTCCATGTTTGGTTCAATAGTAACAATTCGTGCTATGATTGGAGCTATAACGAGTGGAAGAATCGTGGATTTCATCTGCAGTTAAGGGGTATTTTTCTTGAATAGATCCTTAGTTGATCAGAAAAGTTTGGACTTGAGATCCCTTTTTGATGCAGTTTTGAAGATGCTTAATCTTTTTTTTTTTTGGTTAGGCAATGAGGTTATCAGCTTGCTTCTGTATCTCTGGATGGCTTGCAGTCTATTTCTCAAGGTAAATGATCAATCTTTTTTATCTTTTATGATGTAATATGATGTAATGTTAAGGCATAAAACTAATTTCAGTTTCATCGAATTTATTCTGGTACATGGAGCTTTCTCTCTTCGTTACTATGATGTTTATTACTTCGCTACTTTGGTTGTTTGATTTTCTCCATGTTTTCTATTTTTGAATCACTTTACTGCCTTAATTTGTATCGGATAACTAACAGAAATACTGTAGATAAAGTTTTAAATTTTGAACAAACTGGGCAGAAGAGACTATTTGAGGCCGACTAGCATAAAGAAGAAACTTTGATAAGGCTGTAAGAAGTTGCTATAGTGAAGGTCCGATGTACATTGCTCCATGTTATAATTAGCTATATACTAATGGTTCTATTTATTTGAGGACAAAAATCGTTACTTGGAAGATTTATTGGTTTTATTGTGCGAGTCTTCTGCTGTTTTTTCCTATGCGGCATGTTGATTGTTGGCAGGTTCATTTGTTACAACGAGTGATGCTACTGTTCATCTTTTGGAACCTAAAATTTGTTGTAATATATTGTTGACTACAAAGCCTAAAATGTTTCATGTATTGTTTATCAAACAGGTTTGGTCTATATACGACATGGTGGCTACTCACTCAGCTTCATGATAGCTCCTGGGGTCCTTGCTTAAATAGGTTCAGGAGGGTAACATTTTCTCTCTCACATTTTACCGGTATGATTGTATCATGTGCTGGGATATGATGTGCGTTATTTATTTCAGGTACTCATTTCATCCAGCTGAATTTAGCTCCAGTATCAGATGATCACAAGTTTTTCCGGATTTATATTGACATCACAAATCCACACATGCTTGGATGTGGCTCTTTGTTGGTTAAAGCCTGATTGCCATATCATTTTCTCGAGACACTCATAAGATTGATAACGGAATCAATTCTTACTACCTGAAAGAATAATCTTCTAATGGATCTTCAGATAGTGTGTTGTTCAGGTACTGTTGTGGTAGTCTTCAGACTTCGGGCAGAGGTGGATCTCATGCAAAATATTCTTGAAGTTTTGCTGAATCAACCCATGAAGGACTGTTTTTCACAACTTATCCTGATTGGTATGTTTCAAGCTATGTCATTTAAGAAGTGCAACCTTTTCAAGCAGTTACTAATTTTTAATTACATGTATTTGATCACAGAGTATAACTTCTCAATTTATCTATTGCAAGTATCTGTCCAACTAATGATTCAACTGATTGCATTAATGCGATGCTATACCTTTTTATGTTGCTCATTGCATTTTTAAGTCACTTTTTTGCTCTATTGATTCCATCACTGTTTAGATGTTTGGACTTTTTTTCTTCAATTCCCTCTTCCGAGTGTCTGTGCTTTGAATGGCGTTCTTACCGTTCTTCATTGTTTTTCAAGCAAAAAAGTTCTGCACAAGTACTTAGAACTTGATTTTTTAGCTTTAATTTGTATATCTTTAACAGTCAGATGATGTAGAATAATTTTTATATTCTCTCGAGTTGGTTCAGAAATGTGATGTTTCGATCTATGTGTATTTCTACAAAATACACATTCTGATTTCTTTAAAATTGAACTTTGATACATCAGATTAAGTGCACAAGAGAGAAGGATTCTTTTCGCTCCCTTATTCCAGATAACGCATGCTTGGTCTCTGTTGAAGGTAATGTTGTTATGTTACCTGGGGTTTTGGATTGACATCTCGAGATTGCTTGATTTCATGATTTCCATATCTAGGATGACTCCCTTCATATCTGAGATGCTTAATTTTACTCTTGGAAAATATGCAGGATGTAGACTTTTGCATGTCTTTGTACCATGTTGATGCTGCTTTGAATAAAGACTAACTTGAGTACTATTCAATTCTGCACAGTTGCCATTGGTTGTTGAGATTGTAGCAGATATACTATCAAAGTCATGTCTTTGCTCACAAATTTCAATAACAGAAAGCTTGCCTAGCTCCAATTGATTATAACCAGCCTAGAATAAGAGTTTATGCAAATATTATAGATTCTTTTAGAGTTCTGTTGTTTGAATTTTTTTGTAGTGGCTGTTGTGACTTTAAGAAAGCAAAGCCTCAATTTCGAAAAAAAGTTTTTTGTTAACTTTATTGTTTTATCTTGATAAAAAAAACCTTTATTGTTTTAGGTAATTTGATTTGGTGTAAATTTACTGTTATGGTTGTTAAGTTTCGATATTGATTCCTTTTCCAACTGTAATTTAGTTTTAGCAACACATTCTACTATCACAAAGAATAAAAGAATAGAACATTTCCATAAAAAAACTATTTTCTTTTACATATTCTTCTGAAAAAAGGACTATTTATTCTTGAATTAACACAATGATTCTCACCTCTACAAGTCAAAACCTTCGAGCATAGACATGTTTATTTAGCAATGTATGTATGGAAAGGCGTATTCTAACATTTTTTTTGATAACTTCTTCAATGAACATTATTTTAGAATAAAAATGCAGAGTTTAAGAGGAAATTGGCTCTATTTTTACAATATACAAATCATTTGATACATGGTCATGAACATCTTTTCAGAAGAAAAATGAAAAAGTAGAGGCTTGCAGAAGGAAACAATCAAAGTAACAAATATAAAACATTGTTCACAAAAATTGAGGATAGAAATGTACTTTTTCTTATAACAAGAATAGAAATGTACTAACATTAAGATAAATTGGTTTAAAATGTTTTTATCAGGCACCAATAAGATAATGACACGTGTACAATTGTAATGTTTTAATTGGTTAAGATATTTTTAGTAAACTTCTAAAACCCTAATTTAGAATGCCTAAACCCGTTTGAGTAATGATTGAACACGTGGCCCAATCATAAATTAGTTAAAGATGATGTGTCGTTATTTAATTGGTGCCTGATATTGCCAATATCAGGATGATCCTGATATATATTAAACTGTTCATATAAATAAAATTGTTTAGAGAAACTTCAATAAAAATAGAGAATTATGATATTACATCAATTTATATGAATTCGGGCATATGTCTGAGTATCATTGGATGAATATTACAGTTCAATCATAAAAATTAGTCAATTTTTATAGTTTAAAATTTTTTCATAAGCTTCCGTGCATCGGCACGGGTATCATCTAGTATCTTAATAACTACTAAAAGAGGCCGTTTTTTGCCACGTGTCACTTCCACAAATTTTCCCAAAACTTACCAAAATAATTAAAGTAAAATTATTTTATCAACCGATTTCTCTTTATTCTCTGCAGTAATTAGCATTTACAACTATTTATCTTCCCAATCAACCTAATTAAAGCCCCTCTCCCTGATTCTTCCTCTCCCCTATTCTTCGTTTGCCCTTCACGAAATATTCCTTTGATCAAACCCGAATCTTCTTCTCCCATCCTCGGTGCTGATCGCAAGGATCCGGCGGCGGCGGTTCACCTGGCGACTACAGGTTAGATGTTCTCTTTTCTGAGTGTAAAGATTTTCCGTCTGGGCAGGGACAAACGGTAGCTTTTCCAACTCTTTCTCTTCTCTTCTTCCAAAAGCTTGCATGGAGATAGAAGCTTCTTATCACTAATGTTTGTGTTTATTGCAGCAAGGGCTTCTCGCATAGATGTCACGGAGAGCAGCATAGCTAAGGTATGGATTTCTTGATCTAAAAAGGCAGCTCTTTTTGGTTCATTAATAATGGATTTTGGTTTTAAATTTTCACATTGTTTTACTTTTGATGTAGTTATTAAGATGTAGTTCTCCATGTTTGGTTCAATAGTTACAATGGTGTTGTAATTGGAGCTATAACGAGTGGCGGAATCGCAGATTACATTGGCCGAAAATGGGTATTTTTCTAGATTATATCCTTAATAGATCGGAAAAGTTCCGACTTGAGAGCCCTTTTTCAAGTTTATGATTTTACCTCTGTTTTGGTTAGGTGATGAGGTTATCAGCTTGCTTATGTGTCCCGGGATGGCTTGCAGTCTATTTCTCAATGGTAAATGTTCAATCATTTTCTCTTTTATGATGTAATGTTAAGGCATAGAACTAATGTTAGTTTCATCAAATTTATTCTGGTACATGGAGCTTTTGCTCTTGACTATGTAAGATTTGTCTTGATTATAATGATAGTATGTGTAATTTTTGCTTGAGTACAACTTCTCTTTCCAGGACCGTAAATGATCTCCCAAGGAAATCACAAAATCAGAATTGGCTTATGCTTTGAAGCAATTTGGACAAGTCAAGCTAGCATCTGTTCAGAAAAAGGATTTTGATGTATGTTCCCTTTTCAGTGAAATTTGTATTGTTCTGAGTTTACTCCTATGTCTTTTTCTTACCTGCTTTTAACATCTGCGCTTGTAGGATGGATTCTCTTTTGGGTTTGTTGAATTCGAATCCGAGGCTAAGGCCATAGTTCAGGTATGCAAAAAGAGCTTGGTTAGGTTGCCACTTTGCTGAATTAGATGTTTTCTTTTTGCTGTTGAAAATTTTCTCTGTTAGGGTAATTTTTATACTGAAAACGAAGCTGTTTTTGTTGCTGCTGGTTGTTTTGATGTTGAAATTGAATTTATATTCACTACTGAACATGGAGGCTAATTTGCTGTATTTTGCTTTTGTTTTCTTACTTTTGCAGGTTTCTATCAAGTGTTTCATGTATGTATTGATTGAGCCTACATGATCTTATGAAGAAATGAGTTGCAGGTAAATTATGTTGAAATTTTCTAATACTTTCTCTACAAATTTCTGAAATATGCAACTTGAATATCTTTTCATACTGACGTGGTATTTATGAACTCGCAACGGATGAGGTATAACATGCTTACTTGAAGCGGCTTTAGTCTGACACTCACTCTTTGTTGATAACAACATTTGTATGATTATGTTAAATATCATGTGGTTTTTCCTGCACCATTGTAGCTTATTCAACAATGGATTTTTGGCAATACAACCACATCAAACAATTTCTTGGTTTCGTGTTTGCAATGTGGCTTTTAGTTAAAGTGGCTTTCATGAAGCAACTTTTAGTAATAATTTCGTAGTTAATCAATAGAGCTTTCATATATAATTGTAAAATATATTCTGATGCCATGCTTATTAGTTTGGTTACTTGCTTATATTTTACACCTCTGTATAGTAGTAGCTATCAATCAGTAAAGTTTGATAGCTTTATAAGTTTGTGAGTTTAACGTGTCAAAAGTGAAAATGGATGTGACGTGGAAATATCACATGTGGCTGTTGATCGGGTGCTTATAAACTTCATAAAGTTCATCATAAAGTTAATTTTTTTTAATTTTGATTTGATATTGATGATTGCTTTGTAGAATAATCTTAAAATTTGACTGTGGAGGGTTCAGAACGTGTCGAAACTTTTAAAGAACCTCAGTTATGTTTCTGTTTCAGCATTTGTTTCAATAGCATTGTTAATTGAAAATCATTCACACATTTTATAAAGACGTGTGCAACATCTTAGATTTTGAATGTCAAGTTTTATATGAACTGATGTTATTGCTTTGATTCTCAATATTGGGATGCTTCACATTGTTCTAATAAGGAGTATCACATATCTTTGTTTGTTGTTAAAAAAGTGCTGAATGCACTAATATGCACTAATATGATATGGTGTTTTCATTGTTGTAGGTGATTGCACTAATATGAAATGCTATTCCAATGGTTTTGTTGCGGTTATGAGAAGTATCATACAGGATGTGTTTGCTGCCGCATGAATTTCACAGGTGCTGATGAAGAAATGAGCTTGAACATATGCCAAACAATCTTCAACCATATTATTGATTATTTAGGTTGAGGAACTGATTTGGCTCTTTTTTTTTTTTATTTTTTTTTTTGCAAACTAGCAAGATGTGACATAGATCGTCAAACATGTACACACATTTTTTGATGACCATAAACAAGAGTAATTTATTTGATGACCCTAAACAACAAGTATAATTAAATATACACTCGATACTTGAGCGTTTTGTATATTCTTTGAGTTTGAGATTCTTTGAGAAAGCATCAAATTCTTTGAGATATTTGTGAGATATCTATGCACCAAAAGTTAGGGCTGGAGAATGTCATTTCATATTAACATGAACGTGATTATTGACTAATCAGTTATTATATATCGTTTTCATTAAGATGAAATATTTTTCATGACAAAATATTATTAAGATAAAAAATTATGAATAAATGATATTTTTTTTAACCTAATTTTTAAACTATTTTTAATCTTTTAAAGTGAAATCATCATTTAATTTATTATCACATAAAAGTTGTTTAAAATTTTCATTAAAAATGGCGGATTGTAATATTATGGCAACTTATGAATCCAGGCAAATGCCCGGGTCTAATCTAGTGCTACATATATAAAGGTATCAATAATAAGGCACATATATTAAGTCATCAATATTAAGGCCACCAATATGCATATACACAGGAATCGTTAGTACATATATATGCTAAAGAATATAAGTACGACCGAGAAGTCGGAAGTATAAAATTTGACACACTAACCTACCTGTGTATATAGAGCGAATTATAATAATTTCAATGAATGATGAACTTTATTTATCGATTGGATCGAGTTCATGCAGTTCAGTCACAATTCTCTTTGTAGTAAAGGGAGACTAGAAAACGGGTGAAATTCATTACAAATGACATAGCTAGGTACCAAAAATATTGATGAACAATCATGTAGGTCGGCAGAACCGGAATCATATCAGTTCACACGTTAAGGCAACTAATATGCATATGCACATGAACAGTATGTACATATATATACTAGAGAACATAAGTACGACCAGTAAGTCGCGAGTTTAAAAATTGATACATTAACCTACCTGAGTATATAGAGCGAATTATAACAAAAGCTAATTAATGGTTGACTGTAAGATATAACGTCGAATATTTCCGTTTAATATAAAAACCATTTATTGTAGCCCTAAACAAATTTATCCAACATTTTTAGATATCGAACTTGTAAACGGCTTCTAAGCCGATTTCTCGTGCTACACATGCTTTTCATGGATACCAAAATGAATTCGAGTAATTAAAATTCTCTCGATATTTATACGAGTGTTTTAAATATTGCGACCCGAGGGGTGGGTTTAGGGTTTAGGGTTTTGAGGTGAATCTGTAATGTGTGTGGTTTGCGAATTCGTATAAACATGAATTAGTCATCATCAGTCTCGAAATCGTAATTGTATAAAGTAAAAAAAAGAATTCGCAAACTTTCATCATACTAAGTTTAAACTATTTTCGAGTTCTAAAACTGGTCTTCACATATGTTTTCTATAAGGATTATTATCTTATTTTTACCTTCATTCACGAATCAAAAAGAGGGATACCCGACTACCTAATCGGGGACGTAACAGTTTTAGTAAACCAGTTATGAAATCAAAAAATGTTTAATCATTCCTTCTTGCGAATGAGAAACCTATTTGATAGAAGTTTCTCCCGACCAGTATAATATTCTAAAATGTACCCTGAGTCGTGTCAAATTCATCTGAAGAGGATGTCAGAATGTTTGATTTCGAAACAAGTTAGAAAGTCCACCCTATTTTAATATCAAATTCTTAAACACTAGAACAAATAGGACGTTCTCTTGGTGGTATTTCATCCTTCGAAAGTAAGATTAAGGGGAAAAAATCATACTTTAATAAGAAATAGTAATGACTTGTAAGTTCGATTTCTTAAACCCTCTTATATTTTCATTTGTCCTTACGTTTTTGACTTCGTAAATAATCAGCCGGTCAAACTTCAGCTTCCTATTTATATTGAAGTGGGAATACACAACACTTATTTCTCTCATTTTTTTCACTTATTTATGATATACCCCCATTTTCTCTTCCAAATCTCTAGATCTACTACTTAATCATCCTCAAAATCATAATTTATACCTCTTTTCTTGATCATCTACCATATCACTTGATTGGGTAAGGTTTGTTGTTGTGTTTGCATGAACGATGTGATTTTGTTTATGTAGAAATTTCAATGGGGTATCACATAAATACTTAGTATATCTCTCTTGCATTTGGTGATTCTTTAAGGAATGAATGTGATTTTTAATGTAGTTATTCTAAATCAAATGTTCTTTAGTTTTATAAATGTGAATTTGCATTTTAATTTTACATTAGAGTCCTAGACTCCTCCCATTTACCTCGCTTGGAGGCATGTTTGTGTGATTAATATTGTTAGGATTATCAAACTTTTGAAATGATGAAATAGCAATTTTGATACTTTGAGAAACTATAAGTTGAAACCCTAAACCTAGCATTAAATACATACACACATCCTTCTAACCGTAGGCATGATTATGGTTGAGCATTTATGGTGCCTTTTCTTCACCTTAGTTTTAACCTTATGTTTAATCTACCCATGTATAAACCTATGTTAGGGAAGAGCATCGATATGATTTCATATTTAGTTGGTATCACGTTGCCTTACATTAATTCTAACACCTATCTCATGTCTAGGTATCACATTTGAGGACATGTGGAGGGCTGGCATGCTAACGGAGACGCTAATGTCCCTATTTCAATGGTATGTTTTATTTGTATGTATGGTTTATAGTGGTTTCACAATTGTTTAAATTACCAAACTTTTCATGTTATTTATCGATTTTTTTCGTTTTTAGATGAAGCTTCTTGCATAGTGTAGCACAAAATTGTGGTAGGCCATGAATTGGTTTTCTATGCCCCGAGCATAATCAAGAGATTGTGCATTCTCGCAAAGAATGCCTAGCATACTTGAAGGTTGGACTAAGCGATCCTACAAAAGTACTCCTCTTGTTGCCATTGCTCCACAAGTAAGTGCTACATTAATAGTTGTAAAATGCCCTTATATACATTGCTTGGATGTTTATTGTTTCTAACAATTTTTTTTGAATTAGGGGTCAATGGCGTTTGGTTGCAATCAATAAGACAACTAAACAAGTGTATTGGATTGACTCTCTGCACCTACCCCCAATCACTTCTTTTGTTGAGATTGTCAAACAAGCGTTGGAGTTTGTTAATCCAAACGATCAATCGGCCTTCGGTGTGCATCAAATCAAGGTATGCCAAACTAGACGCAAGTAATGTATGTGCCGTTGATGCAGAATGCCCATGCTTAAAAATACTAATCACTACTTCTCCATGTTTATTGTATAGTACAAGAAGAAAAATACTTGTTGGGAATGCGGTCATTTAACGATGGCAACGACACTTCAAGTTGTCTTTTCGGCTAAGTTGAACAATAACCTTGAATCGGTGAGTATTTCTAGAACTATACTCCCCTTCATTTTTGTATTTGTTTTTTCCTAGCATGTTAGTGAACATGATATGTTATCTTTATTTTGTTTAACTAGCTTTTCAAGAAGGACTCAACGATCATTACACACATGATGACATGAAGACCGTTGTTAATAACTTTGCGGGGTATGTGCCACATGTTCGTGGGTCAAGACTCTCAAAACTTCTCATGTAAGGATTTCACGTGTAACGATGTTCATGCGGTGATTTGTGTGTAACTTTGAATATTGTTTACCTATTGGCGGGTATGATACCCTAGACATGTTGCCTCTTTTGCTACACCTTTGTTCTATTTTTCATTATTCTAAGGATGTTAAATCACATTTTGGAGTTTGGATATCGCCATATTGGCTGTTCATGTATGCGAAACGATATGAACGTAAATTGGTGACCATATTTTACAGATTCTTGCTTTTCATTTTTGAAATGCACTAAATTTGGCTTTCGTAGGCCACCAGAAAATTTACCCTAAAATGGAATCATTTCCAATACTAATGTGCCGTGTTTTTACGAACTCGAAAAACATAGATCCAAACTGTTTTCGACATCGCAATTTGTTCATCATACAACCAAACTTTACAGAGCCATCCCCTACTCATCATCCGATCACGCAAAATACTCAATCACACAACATCATCCTTTCTATTAGTAAACATACCTACAAAAATCCAACTTTCGAATTCTAAAACTTGTAAACAAGATTACCCTATGTAACGCCCTATCATGCAATTATTTAGTCACAAACCTTAACCAATTTAAGAATCGTAAACTTAAGCACTGAGATCCCCTACATTTCACCCGAAAAGAACCCAAAATTTCAATTTCGTAGATAAATAAGTTCACAATCGTCGATTTCTTAAATACGAGCATTCCACCAACCACATCCGATATCGAAACATGAGGGTGACCATGTTTTACGATTTCTAAACTATCTCTTTTTCTACTCGTAAGTTTTGGGTCTTGTCGGGGCTCAATCCTACACATAAAAAAACTTTCGAATCGTAAACATGACGCCAAGAGTTTTTGAATTCGAAAACAATGCATAGCGGCGCCTTCCGACGTGCAAAACTAAAACGCCGATGGACAGCGGTTCCAGTAACGGCGGGTCCGACCGCCGTGGCTCCTGCCCAGTACCGACGTGGGGGCTTCCATCCTCCACTAGTGATTCAATCGTTCTGCAGTCATCAATGAGCATCCAACCTAAAGCCGAACCTTGCCAAATGTACTATTGGTGTTGGAGCAGGCAAGTTCCTAGGATATATGGTGTCCAATCGGGGAATTGAGGTAAATCCCGAGAAGATAGAGGCTTTGCAAAATATGCAACCTCCGAAGATCGTCAAAGATGTACAAAAGCTGACAGGATCCCTTGCAGCCCTTAGCTGATTCCTCTCCAAAGGAGCGGAAAAACACCTGCCCTTTTTCAATATCCTTAAGAAGGCAAACCAATTTGAGTGGTCACATGAATGCGGGGAAGCCTTCCAAGCACTTAAAGACCACCTCCGACAGCTTCCGACACTGTCAAAACCAGATAAAGGAGAGATTCTCTACTTATATATATCTGCATCTCAGCTAGCCATTAGGGCTTGTTTAGTACAACTTATCTGAATATTTTTCAGTTCAGTTCAGTTCAATTCAGTTCAATATTTTTCAGTTCAGTTCAGTATTTTTCAGTTCAGTTCAGTATTTTTCAGTTCAGTTCAGTATTTTTCAGTTCAGTTCATACTTTTCAGTTAATTAAGTGCATTGTACCTTTTTAAAAAAATTAAACAAATTAAATGTAAATAATTCAACGCAATTCAATCTAGTTTAGAGAAAATATAATTTATTTCAATTCAGTTCAATGATAATATAATTTAATAATTATAAGTTCATATTGAAAATCCATCTCATTTAAATTATGTGTAGTTCAATTCAGTTCATTTTAGTTAAGTGTTGTTCAACTCGGTTCATTTCAGTTAAGTGTGTCATATTCAGTTCAATTGGTTCAATTCAGTTCAATTCAGTTTAGTGCAGTTCAATTCAGTTCTATTTTCTATTCTTGATAAAATACAACCTCATGTAGTTATATCAATGCATTAATCGTTTTCTTCATTTCAGTTCAACGTAAATATAATTTAATGATTTTAAGTTCATATTGAAATTCCAGTTCATTTAAGTTACATGTAGTTCAATTCAGTTCATTTTAGTTAAGTGTGGTTCAACACGGTTCATTTCAGTTAAGTGTAGTCAAATTCAGTTCAATTCAGTTCTATTTTCCATTCTTGATAAAGTACGACCTCATTTAGTTATATCAATGCATTGATCGTTTTCTTCAATTCAGTTCAATGAAAATATAATTTAATGATTTTAAAGTCATATTGAAAATTCAATTCATTTCAGTTAAGTGTAGTTCAATTCAGTTCATTTTAGTTAAGTGTGGTTCAACTCGATTCATTTCCGTTAAGTGTAGTCAAATTCAGTTCACTCAGTTCAATTCAGGTCAGTGTAATTCAATTCAGTTCTGTTTTATATTCTTGATAAAATACAACCTCATTTACTTATATCAATGCATTGACCGTTTTCTTCAAATCAGTTCAATGAAAATATAATTTAATGATTTTAAGTTCATATTGAAAATTCAGTTCATTTCAGTTAAATGTAGTACAATTCAGTTCATTTTAGTTAAGTGTGGTTCAACTCAGTTCATTTTCAGTTAAGTGTAGTCAAATTTAGTTCACTCGGTTCAATTCAGTTCAGTGTAGTTCAATTTAGTTCTGTTTTATATTCTTGATAAAATACAACCTCATTTACTTGTGTCAATGCATTGATCGTTTTCTTCTATTCAGTTCAATTAAGTTTAGTTCAGTATGATTCAGTCCAATTCAGTTCAAGTCAGTTTAGAATTGATGAAATATGATTTGATAAACATTTTCTAATTAAATTGTATCAATGCATACTTTTGTAAGTGCAACTTAATTAAGTTTGGTGCTGATAAAATTTGACTTGATAAAATATAGCACAATTTTGCTATATCAATTCAGTTCAATAAAGTTCAGTTCAATATACATCAGTTCAATAAAGTTCAATTCAGTATATTTCAGTTCAATTATGTCTAACTTCTAGGATAATGATGAAATTTAGCTAATGTCGATGTAATGATTTGTTTCTTCAATTCAGTTTTGTTCAATTAAGTTCAATTCAATATACTTCAATGGCTTGTTTTTTAATAAGAAATTTGAATATACATATATATTAATAAAAGAATCAAATGTATTTTCCAGTTCAGTTCAGTTCAGTATTTTTCAGTTCAGTTCAGTTCAGTTCTGTTCAGTTCAGATCAGTTCAGTTCAGATCAGTTCATTTCAGTTCAAGCGTATTAAACATGCCCTAAGTGCCGTGTTGGTCAAGGAAAATGAAGGATCGCAACACCCGATATATTATGTGAGCAGAGCTTTATAGAGGCCCGAGACCAGATATACACCTCTCGAGCGCTTAATATTGGCCCTCGTACATGCCTCTCGATGGTTGCGACCATACTTCCAAGCACATACAATAGTCCTCCTAACCAACTACTCGATTAGGCAAATCCTCCAGAAACCGGATGCCTCGGAACGAATGATGAAGTGGGCCATCGAGTTAGGGGAACATGACATACAGTATAAGCCTCGGACAGCCATCAAGGGCCAGGCTTTATCAGATTTTATAATGGAGTCCGTTGAACCAGTGGAGATAAACCAACAAGACCCAGTTCCAGACACAGGAAAATGGCAATTATATGTAGATGGATCTTCCAACTCGGGGGGAAGTGGTGCTGGAGTCTTACTCACCAGCCCTAAGGGAAAGGACCATCCCTACGTTCGCCATTTTGATTTTCGAGCCACTAATAATGAAGCAGAATATGAAGCCCTCATCACAGGGTTAAAACTGGCAAAGGACCTCGATGTCAGGGACCTCGAGATCTTTAGTGACTCACAGATCATGGTGCAACAGGTCAAAGGCGAATACGAGACCCGAGAATACGGTCTCCAAAAGTACCTCGAGATAGTTAAGCCTCTCCTAAATAAATTCCGACATTATGAGCTGAATCATATTCCCCGAGAAGGAAACCATAAAGCAGATGCATTGAGCAAACTTGCCTCCTCGGACCTCAACATTAGATCTTCTCAAGAATTGCTAATGGAAACCCTGGCGAAGAGAAGTTATGAAGAGAGCAGCATCATAGTTGTTGACATTTCAGACACATGGATGAACCCTCCCCGAGTACCTTCAAATGGGAACCCTCCCCCGAGGACAAGCATCTGGCACGGAAGGTCCGAGTTAAGGCTCCAAAATATGTCATTCATGAAGGCACTCTATATAAGAAGGGATATCTCCAGCCCTTACTCAAATATGTTGGGCCTTCAGATGCTGAACACTTAGTACAAGAAGCACACGAAGGAGTTTGTGGTAGTCACCAAGGTCCACGCACTATTACCCGTAAACTCTTACAAATGGGTTATTCTGGCCTACGATGTTGGAGGACTCCAAGAAATATTTTGATTCTTGTCACTAGTGTCATTGATTTGCCAAGATGATCCATGTGCCTCAAGAAAATATGATTACCATCCAAGAATCCTGGCCATTCGTCCGATGGGGTATAGATCTTGTCGGACCCTTTCCAGCAGCCCCTGGTAATTTCAAATACCTTATTGTGGCCATTGATTATTTCTCGAAGTGGGTGGAAGCCGAAGCCATGACCAATATAACCGGCAAGACGGTTATCAACTTCTGCTGGAAGAACATTGTATGTCGCTATGGCATCCCGGGATACATAGTGACAGATAATGGAGCCCAGTTCACTTACAACACCTTCAAGAAATGGTGTGAGGATTACGGTATACATCAGAAGCTCATCTCGGTATATCATCCAGAAGCTAACGGCCAAGTAGAAGTTACAAATCGAACCTTGGTGAGTGGCATTAAGAAGCGCTTAGAAGGAGCTAAAGGAAACTAGATCAAAGAACTACTGAGCGTAATCTAGACCCATAGGACTAACCCAGCTACTGCAACTAGAGAAACTCCATACAGTCTAGTCTACGGATCCGAGGCGGTCATCCCCATGGAAATTGGAGTCCCCTCTACTCGCACCTCTCAACCAAAAGATGATGACGACACTGCCAATGAAGAAAACCTCCGCCTCGACCTCGACCTTTTGGAGGAGAAGATCGCAAATGCTACTATCCATGAGGCCAAGGTGAAGGAAAGAGTTAAGCGCTATCATGATAGAAGGGTTCGCTTAGCCACCTTCGTCAAAGGTGACCTTGTAATGAGGTTAAACGAGAAAAGCAAGAAAGAAGTGGAAGGGAAGCTAGCCCCGAACTGGGAAGGTCCATATCGAGTCCTAGAATCCCATCCATGGGGGAAGCTACCTCTTAGAAACCATAAAAGGCGAACCCATACCACGAAGATAGAACGTGATTAACTTATGAAAGTATCACGGAAGATAAAACTTGAGGAGGAGCCTCACAAAGGATCGAGAATATCAAGAATGTCCGAGGGCCTCATCAAAGTCCGAGACAGTTATGCTCTTACACAAACGGGTACTTTAACTCAAACTCACTATTTATTTTACTTCTATTCTTAAAAGATTGAAGTTATGTTATTTTTGCACCTATCTTTATAATAAGCAATCTTAAATCCCTTTTATAAAAGGACTGTTATCTTATAGTATGACATTAATTGCTATTCAAAACAATATACTCTATAAAGTATATGATTGGCCAGCTTATATAAAATAAGTTATTTGAATTCAAAATTTAAAATACCAATCGTTTTGAATAAAAGAGATAGGTTCGAGATAAAGTAATTCACAAAAGTACTTGATTGAGGTCTATAGACTAAAAGGGCAGATGTGCTCAAAATTCAATCATCTCAAAATAAAGAGGAAAAACCTCAAAAACAGAAGTTTAAATTCATATCAAAAGGTGTTATTACATTAGAATATGATACTTCTAAAAAATCCCAAGTGGATAGCCAAAGAGACAAAATCTCGAACACAAATAGTTCATATCAAAGGTGTCATTACATCAGAATATGATACTTTTAATTCCCAAAGGGATACATAGAGGAAAAACCTCGAAATTTGATACAAAGGTCATGAAGAAAATGTTATTACATCAGAATATGATACTTCTAAATATGCCCAATAGGGTATTCTATAACTTCACCAGAAGTGGCACTCGAGCGATGGACTATTGTCAACTTTTCTGCACACTGTGACATTAAAGGCCTTGTCAAAAGATGCCCGAGGAAGAAGCCCAACAACATCAAGCTCGCAGAGTGTTCATCATGGACAACTACGAAGACCTGATCCCGGAGCATCTCAGCTTTGAGACAGAAGCTCCTTTCCAGTAAACCATGAGACCGAGGTTCATGTGCAAAGGATTTCAGGCCTCGAGGCTGATGAGGAGATGCCAAGATTAATCCACCTTATTAGTGGAAGAATTGGAAAGCACCTCGTCAAGAGAAGATAACTCAGGATACTTAGCTTTAATAAGCCTCAGTAAATCTCCTGTTGTGGTTATCTTCTCGGAGGGATCCAATGCATCCAAAAACTCGGCCCCGGGAACCCATCGGCCAGCAGTCAGAGCACAAAGCTTATCAGCAGCATCCGGATGAGAGAAGACAGTCTCCATTGCCTTTACCTCATCATCAGATTGACAGAGTTGCAGGACATGATTCAAAATCTTGTGTTGCTCGGAGTCATGGAATAAATCTCCATACTCCTCTCTATGATTCTCAAACTCGGGGCTACGAACGATGAAAGAACCCCAAAGCTTAAGGAACCGTTTAAGCTCCGCCGAATCCTCTTTTGAAGCCAACGTCTGCGCCAGCTCATCCACGGTTTCCTGATACATCTTCAGCTCCTTTCTTTCGGACTCTCTTGCAGTAAGGCCTTATTCTCAGCCTCGAGCTGCTTCACCCTGTCCTCCAATTGAGTCAAATCCAATGAAGCTGGGACAGAGGAAGGAGGAACCATCGATTTAGTCATTGAAGTTGAAACATTGGCCCTCATCTCCTCTTTCTCGGCCTTAAGAGCCCGTTACCTGGCGTGCAACTCTCTCACAGAGTTACACAAGTGCTTGATACCACCTTTGCTTTGGGCTCCCACTTCAGATAGACCTACCAACAGCTGTAAAACAAAAGACATGTAGGGAGCTGATATTGGACGTTTGAAGATTCACACAACAGGACAAGGGAATCCACTACCTCAGAGACAAAGGGGTACTTATTATAAGACTTCCGAGAAGCCTGACCATCCTCTTCCTTCGGACGACTCAGATAGTACTTCAGCTTCTTCAGAGGAGCATCTTCATAGATCACCAGCTCAAGATCAGATTCATCGTCATCTGAAGACTCCCCAACCCCCGGTTCCATCTCTCCAGATTGTACCCCCTCGAACTCCTCCGTTTCCTCTTCTATGGCCTTGAAAGTTACCTTCCCCTTCTTGATCTTTTTTCTTTGGAGGAGATGCTACATACATAAGAAGACATTTTAACATACAATATCGAAGCAAGCTTTACTACGGTATGCGCACCAAGACATTACCTGAAGGAGACTGATTGGAAAAAGATTCATCTCGATTCCGAGGTGATTTCCTGGCAACCCGCTTCTTGACTACCTTCTTATCCCCCTGGATTTTATCAGGGAGGGTCCACTCTCGATCCTTCTTCAGGTAGCTGGATGTGGATTTCGACCGAGGAACGTCTAGCAAATAATAATAGGTGATAGAAGGCCACTGCCACACCGAGCCATGAGCCCCCCGCACAAATCCTCCCTCCTGAAAAATGATCTTCTCCTCCAAGAGCTCCTCCACGATGCCCTTTAAATGAGCAGGAGTCTCAAAGACATCGAGAGGCACAGCGTCCTTCGGCTTCGAGTTCCAATCAGGGACTTCGTATTTGATTCGATCAAAGGTTAGCCGAATATTTTTCCACTTACCGCTGTTATCAGGAAAAGTGAAGACCTTGCCATTCCGAGGAGTAAGGGTAATATGCTCACGCTCCTTGAAAGAGAACAGTTTGAACAAACTCCTAAATAGATCCAAGCTTGGCTCATAGCCCTTCCTAGAGCACCAGGAGATAAAAGCCACCATTGTCACCACCACATTGGAGTGAATTTGGCAGGGATGTAGCCGATGATGCTGTAGAAACTCGGAAAACACAGGAGGAAAGGGAAAACTTAGTCCCTGTTGCAAGAACCTACCATATACTACCCCTCGAGTGGGGCTTACGAGATTTTGGACCGGAGTGGTCTCATCCTCGAGCCTCAAATCAGCCTCGACGGGGTACGACAACCTGCATGACTTCAAAAATTGCAGGGTCTTTTCATCGACCACCTTGGTGACATCACTTATGCCACCGGCCGCCGGAACCCGTTTATTAATTGGGGCTCCGCATTTGGGTCCGTATTTGACCCAGAGGCACCATATTCCGCTACTACAGCTACAACCTGCAGCAGTGTAGAAATGGTAACCTCCATCAACTCCCCAAACTCAGGGCCGGGTTTGATGCAATGCGGGATGTGCTCCCGCACATGGCCCGAAATTTTAAGGGCCCCGAAAAAATTTTAGAGGTATTATATATGCGTATTTTTTATTATTTAAAAATATAATAATTATAGATATTTTCTGAATGAACATTTTCTTTTTAAATTTGGGCATTCAAATTTTCTTGAAGGGCTTTTTCTGTTTTTGAGTTTGGATCTTTAAAAAAATATATATCCCAAAAAGGGCCCTAGAATTATATTTTCGCACAGGGCCTCAAAATACGTTGGCACGGCCCTGCCCAAACTCAACCTCTAAGAACAAGGTACTCAAGTCACGAATAACTGGGGCTCCTTCTTCAACAACATTTTCTCCATTGCCAGAGGGAATACTGGAGTTTACAGAAGACATGGCAATACAGAGAATGGGGGGGGGGGGGGGGGAGTGAATATATGAGGAATAGAAGAACAAGTGTGAAGGAATTTTTCTGAGATTGGAAACGCAGAATACTTGGATGAAGATTGATGATAAACACAAAGAAAATTACTTGGTTATATAGCCAGTAATTAAGCATGCATTTGAGTGGAGTAATTAACTCGACTCGTGAAACGATGTAGGCAATTGGAAGGTTGGTCTTTCTCACCGCCAGAAGATACAATGAATCAAGACCACGTGTCAGTTCCTTCAGAATTCAAGAAGACAGATTCAGATCCTACCGTCCACGTATCCTGATGGAATACGAAAGAACTTGAAACTAGATATTCAGAAGGTTAAGCCCGAAAGGATGGTCCTTGAAGGACGTCTCGAGCTTAACACCCCGAGTTATCATCCCTTGAGTTATTGGTTTTCTCTCGAGAAGCAAGCGTCTTCTTCAACCTTCGAAATGGAGCACTCTAAGTTATGAAGATCTACCTTGGGGCTACTGATAAGTCAGTGGTTCGTATTCGGGCCTCATTCATACTCGGACCAGGGGCCGAGAATGGTCGTGGGTTCAAGATACGTGGAGGATGGATCCACCGGTCCGTCAATCCTAATCCTTACAAGGAATGCGTATATTATGAATGTTCTACAAGGAATATACATTCTCCCAAACATGGTAATACAACCATGACCGAAATACACTTCCTCTATACATGGTAATACAACTACTATTCCCATAAGAGTTGTTGTCATAATATAAATACATATCTTAGTGATCTACGGATTGTAGCCATATAAGAGCAAGTCCAACAGTTTTTCCATTCACATTCTCTATAATAGGGAAGCAAACCTCATATTCCCTATATTTTTTTGCCTCAACTCCAACAGTTTCTCCATTTTTCATTCCCTAAAATTTATTACTAACATTTAATACTACATATTTATCCAATTTTCTTCTATTTTTAAAGTCATATATTTAATAAGTTCCAATAATAATGAACAAACAAATAATGAACTTATAATAAAAGTTATAATAACATTTCATATTTGACATTACTTACTCCATGATATAAAATTATAAAAATAACACATTACGAATTACAATAGTATTATGAATAATTAGATTCATCTATTTTTAATTATTTATTACAAGTTATTTTGTTTCAATCATTAAAATAAAATGTTTGCCAAAAGAGAATTTTACTTTAGACGTTATGACTTATAAACAAACGTCAAAATAAATATATTTATGAACTTAAAATTTAGTAAATTTATATTGAAAATTAGATTATATTTGATTATTAAATATCAATAGATATGTACATGTAAAAATAGTCATATGAGATCTTATTACAATCGTTTTTATGCATATTTTTAGAATATATATTTTTGATAAAATTTTATTGTAATTATTTTGAGATATTATCATTTAAAATTATTGAAGAGAAACAATTAATGAATGAATAACAAAAAGCAATTCAAGTAGCATTAAATTTTACTTCTCCAAGTCTTCTTCCTCATTCTCTAAATTTGGAGAAGCAAACCTTCTCTCTCTTCAATTTTCCTATTATGGAGAATGAGATGGAGAATTGTTGGAGTTAAAAAAAGGCTCAAATTCTCCATATTTGAGCAAATTTGCTATTATACCAAACCTGTTGGACTTGCTATTAAATACACACAATGTTTGATACACCTTTTCTATCTCATACTACATACAATACGCCTTACGCATCATATTAACTTGGGCGTCGGAGTTGCCAAATTCTACTAATAAACTTGCAATCTTGAACATCAATCGTATTTTCTTGTTTAAACAACATCACATGGCCACTAACCTTTTTTTTAGGGGACATGGCCACTAGATTAGAAGTTATATAAACAAGCGTTATTAAATAAGTTCATACTAGCCTTAGTAAGAACTTATTTAATAACGTTTGTTTATACGTTTTATTTTAACATATAAGTTGGTTTATAAAAAAAAGCGACACAGTTAAAAAATTAAAGTGTTAGACGTAATCCATTATTTTACTCATTGTAATTTAAAATACTATTGAAATTACAATACCTCCCAAAATATTAACTTTTTCCAAAAACATCGTAAACAGAGATATTTTTATAAATTTATATTTTGAAATATAAGAATAAACTTTAATATACTGCATATAACAATGAAGAAAAATTAGATATTTCGATACTATTCTTTATAGCGTAGGACATTCAAAAGTATCCATCTTTTATACCGAACCAAACGACCCTGTAATTTGATAATTTGTACACATTTGTAACAGTTGTGGTAGGTATTGTAGATTAGCTTCTTTATTTTCCTTCGTTCATCAAAACACTAAACTTGAAACAAAAACAAGATTGGTGACCTATAAAAGTGCATTAAAATTAATAAAGTAACAATATGAAAAAGTAGTGCGTTAGTGTCTTATAAACTTAAATATATAATATGAGCTTAAGAAAATAACTTCAATTTTTTGTGTATTAACACCTTAGTAATATAAAAGAGGTGATGATACAAACGAGTGATATTTTAAACTATCATGATTAAAATATTGAATTATATTTAATTTATGCAATTAGTCATCTAGTACCTGAACTGAAAGCTCAATTAAGGGTCTAAAAATTATTTTTTACTGAACTGAACTGAATTGAGCTGAATTAAATTGAACTGAACTGAAGTGAAATGAAATTAATATAATAAAAATAAAATTAGTATATCTAAATTTATTTAAATTTGTTCAATAATATTTTACTAAACTAAATTGAATTGAATTAAATTAAACTAAATTACTCCATTTATAAGCTCCGGCAACCAAGAGCATGAGAGGGAAAAATGAGGAGAATGAAGTGAAAGTAGGTGGGAAATAAAATAAAGGGAGAAGCGTTGAGAAAGTGACACGCTGAGTTGTGCTGCTCCCCACGTCCCACTAGTGTGGATTTGACACAGCCACAAGTCCAATCACATTCCGATTCTAATTAATTAAGCTGCGTTTAAGGAATTTTATATGGTCAAATCCAGCTGAATAAAACCGTCAAATTAATAACAAGACAACCAATTAATTACTAGTCTATTATTTTTCTTTCCTAAACTACAAATTCAGTAAATCACCACCATCTAAATCAACTTTGCTTTGAATCTTACATCTCCGTGGACCCTCCCTCCCCTATAACATCTCTCCGGTGCTTTTGTGATTTACTCCTCCGCCTCCGCCGCCGTGACATTGCTCCCCTCCGACTCTTCCGCCACCGTCACATTAAATTCCACGTCGTCTCGCCGCCTCCACCCGCCAGTGCGCGGTTTGTTGCAAGTCCTTTTCTGCAGGTTTGGATCCGAGTTTTGCTTTTGTGTAGCTATAGCAAGCTTGTGCATTTGCTTTTTAGTTGCTGCGGGATGTCGTTTAATTGCTCTGCATGATGTGTATCACATTTGTATATGATAATTTACATCTTACAGTCATGGTTTGATGTTCAATTTCGCCGGAATCTCCCATTTTTATCAATCTTTGTTTTTTTCTTTTTTTTGTTACAATTATGATTAGCCTCCCGTTTATGGTTTCAGCTTTGTTTTTTTCGAGGAATTTGATATTGTTCTATCGTGTTCCGTGAAATTTTAATTTTTTTGGTGCTGAAGCAAAGCTATGAAAGTCTTCTTATAAGTGTTAAAATTGTGCAGTAGTGTTTCGGAGGATAAAAAGTGAGATGAATTGAAGTGTTTGCGTGCTCTGCTAGTAAGGATGAAAGGAGGCTTCTACGGTTTAAAGCTTTCACAGGTCTCTCTCATCCTCATTGGATTCGTCTGTGTAGCTGTTCTTATGCTGGCATGGACCAAAACTACAATTTTAGATCCACCTGATGGAAGTATGTTGCATCTGACCCCAGGTATTTGTCTGTAACTTGCCCAACATTATTAAGTCTTCGGTGCTGTTTGTTGAATACTGAGAGTTTAATAACATTAAGGATGTCTAAGAGATTGCAAGCCGAGTGATGAGGTTAACCTGAAGTGGAAAGCTGTTTGAGTGTCTATCTTAATAGTCTTCTGTATCATGTATTATAAACGTAAAGCTATAAGTTTTCTTACTATATTTTGCTATACAAAGTATTTTATGACCAGTTTCAGTTCCAGTGTTTGCATTGATATGGTCTATGTTCACGTCAGATTGCAATTGCTCTCTTAGCCTTCACAAGTTCTGCTTTTGAACTGCAGATCTAAACCAGGAATACACTGAATTTGCGCGAGAAAAACCCATTGAAGATCATCTGGAAAAAGAACATGATGTGGTGAAAGATTCAACTGACACAATCACTTTCGGAGAGTTTGGTGAGAGTGACACTCGATCTGATGGTGGATATAAAGAGCAAGGTATAGTTTTTCTACGGGGGAAGCAATATGTTTTTTTTACTCCTTTTCACCTCTGGGCAGTCTCATTTTTCAATCTTCTCGTAATAGAAACTTTGCCGACTATTATGGTTAGCAAAGTCTTTCTTTTTCCTTTGTTTGAACATTTTTTCACCAACAATTAACCATGAATTTCTTATAGCATGTAGGTAATAATATCATTATGCGAGATATGATTGGATTAGATGAAAATATTACGCACATATATTTGTAGAATAGAAGGCTTTTTGGTGCTAGCAATAGAAATTGCTTCAGCTCAAGTGTTCAGATGTGCTTTTGCGGCTTTAACTGGTATAGTTGATGATAGAATAAGTCATTTTAAATATTTGAAATTTTTCACAGATAATTCAGTTGATTGTACTGTCTAGTCCATTGCCTGTTTCTATATATTTTTTCACTGTGATTACATCAACGCTATACTTCCTATTCATACCATGTGTTTCCCTTTGATGCCAATTGAGATTAGAATTCAAGATTTGGTGTTTGTGGATGTGCAGATGTTTCTGCAATTGTCAGAGACGGTGTGCAGAGGCAAGATGTGTCAGAGACCAGGAGTAGTTCAAAACTAGCTGAAAATGATATTTTGGCATTGGAGACTTCTGAAAGCATTGAACCTTCTGAGTCATCTATAAAAGAGAAACATCAGCATTCCAAAGCTGTTGAGAAAGCACAAGGTAGGTTGTGTAAGGCTGGAGAATATTTTAATTTGAAAAACAAGTCACACAGTTATGTTTTGGAAAATTATAAGGAAAATGGGCAAGGGTTATAGTCACACAGTTAAATCAATAAAGCAGTGTTTTTATGTGCTGTAAGTTTTTGTGGTATCTTGTCTGCAGGAGTTAGGTTAGGAGATGAGATTAGTTTAACAAGACACTGACATTCTCATTTTGTGCTTTTGCTGGATAAGCAATGGACAATGAAACTTTTGAAAGAATATAGTCACGCTTTTAACTGCAACACCCATAATTTTAGAGATCTAGCGTCTAATATTAAAACATCTGCAACTAATTCTTATCTATACTTTCAGAATGTAACTTTGCCAAAGGAAAATGGATCATTGATGATTCACGACCTTTGTATTCTGGATTTAGTTGCAAGCAGTGGCTGGCCTCAATGTGGGCTTGCCGCTTGACACAACGTACTGATTTTGAGTATGAGAAGTTGCGCTGGCAGCCAAAAGATTGCGACATGGAAGACTTCACTGGTTCGAAGTTCTTGAGAAGGTAAGCTTTTCCTACATTCTTGTTTTAAGCATTTGTAAATTTAAATAACTAAATATGAATAGGAACAAAACCTGAAGGTAGAAGAAATGAAAATGAGAGATGGATTGTGAACATACTAAGGTAGATATGGACATGGGGATGCTCTAGTTGCCTCAGTGCGACATGGAAATGAGAACCATCAATATAAACTAAATGAGGTTGGTAGAACCTAAAACTTAAGAATCGAAAAATATATGTAAAACTATGTCACCGACACAATGAGGCAATAAGTTACTGGATTAGTTGTTAATTTGTGCTACAGCTTAGCTATACAAGACAGAGCTAGAATTCTCATTTATGGACATAGAGAATTTATGGTTATGAAGAGTGGATGTAGTTGAGTAAAGAGTTGAGCTTAGTGTTGGTTGGCTTGGCTTTAAAAGGCTATATTTGAACTTATGATGGACCTCTTTCGGTTTGCGCAAGTATGAAGTTTTAACGTAACAACAGTCCTGTTTAGAGCTCGTCAGACGATTTGAGATTCTTAATACTTAAGAACTTCTAGCATGTGGTTCAGTGTGTCTCCAGAAATTACTGAGCTTCACATGCATATTTGACTGAGATAAACTGCCTTAGAAAAGCAATTAATATGAGTTGAGTATATAATTCAAGTAGATTCAAAGTTAATTTGAACCTGCAACTAAGTTTTGATTTTTCAGTCACCATTTGAAAGGGGCACATTATTTTTATTGTTGTGCTAAACTTTGTTGATCAATCTCCCTTATGTCCGCTGCTCTATACATGTATCCATTGAATAGGCTAAACTTCAACTTGGGTTTTTATTATTATTGTGAGGCATTTAAAGGTTGTGTGGTGGAGGCTATTTGTTATTGAACTTTCGTATTATTATATATATTCATTGGGGGAGGCAGGGACCATAGCACCCCACCTCCTGCCTAAGTTATGTTCTACATAAGTTACTGGATCATGGGGTTAGGGTTGGGGTTGGGTTGGGTTGCTTAGATTTAAATTTCCTACATAAAAGGGATAAGATGATATGTTTCAGTTTGAAATGTTTAAGTTGGTGGTATAATCTGCAGGTAAAAGAGTTTGTTGGGTACAAATAGCAATTTAGTAGGCTTGATTTGTTTTGTTGTGACAAGTAAGATGGACTGATAATTGACATGGTCCTCCTTCCTGAAGTCTTATATAGAGTTCTATGTGTGTACTTTTTAGTTACCTTTCCAGCTTTATGGCTTTTACAATTTACTAACTTGGTCTTCTGCAAAAATTGTTCTCTTCAAATTTATGCCTTTCACTTCTGTTGTATTAATATAACCTTATACCTGTTTTCCAGGATGACAAATAAAACCCTGGCTTTTGTGGGGGATTCTTTGGGTAGGCAGCAGTTCCAATCTATGATGTGCATGGCTAGTGGTGGTAAAGAAATGCCTGATGTTCTTGATGTTGGATCAGAGTACGGTCTTGTGAAAGCCGCTGGTGCTTCACGTCCCGACGGTTGGGCTTTTAGGTTCCCAAGCACCAATACCACCATCCTTTATTATTGGTCTGCAAGCCTTTGTGACTTGCAGCCCCTTAATTTCTCCAACCCTCAGACAGATGTTGCCATGCACCTGGATAGGCCACCAGCATTTTTACAAAGATTCCTGCATAGGTTTGATGTCCTTGTCCTAAACACAGGTCATCACTGGAATAGAGGGAAGCTCAATGCCAATCGCTGGGTCATGTATGTTAATGGTATGCCTAATACTGATAGGAGGATTGCTGGGATAAGCGGTGCCAAGAATCTGACTATTCATAGTATTATCGGGTGGGTGAATTCTCAACTCCCCAAACACCCTGGCTTAAAAGCATTCTATCGGACCATATCGCCCAGGCATTTCTTCAATGGAGAATGGAATACTGGGGGTACCTGTGACAATACTTCTCCTCTGTCAGCTGGTAAGGAGGTTACACAAGATGACTCCAGTGATCCTATTGCTGCTGCAGCTGCAAAAGGTACAGGCGTTAAGCTCTTAGACATCACAGCTATATCTCAGCTAAGAGACGAGGGTCATATTTCCAGATACAGTATTAAATCCACACCAGGGGTTCAAGATTGCTTGCACTGGTGCCTGCCTGGTGTTCCGGATACATGGAATGAGCTTCTATTTGCTCAAATCTGACTCGAGGGGTCCCATCTGTATCCCATCTCAAGGTAAAAATTTGCTCTTGAGATGGACCTTGCATATTGATCTAGCGGCTGCTGAGTTTGAAGTCTGCATTGAGTAGACAACAATTTTGAAGTGGTGAGGATTCCATTGAAGGCGTGGATGGCTTTATTCTTCTGTCGATTAGCATCACACGAGCCATTGAGTATCTCTGTACAAATGTAAATCACTTAAATTATTTAAAAGTTGGTGGTATTTATTTGCCATTAGTGTTGATAATAGAAAGGACAGCATAGTGGTTTAACAACAGTGATCATATTACTTCATAAATCTTGCTTTACCAGTGCGTGGGTCTTTTGTTTTGTTTTTCGCTCTTGGCTAATCAAACACGATCAAATAGAGGCCAAGCAATATTGTAATATATTATTATTGTTACTATGTGTTATTTTTGGCGAGTTGCATCATTTTAAAGCTAAACAAGTATATCCATTTGCGTCATGTTAATTTTTTTTCGATCACGTGTCATGATTTTGTATAGGATGATTTCAATGCTTTTCTCTAACTTGGAGTGCCAGAGTAGTACTGTGAGCTCGTCAGAGCAGTGAGCTCTGTGTTCTTCAAGCAACAACCATAGATCAGTTCACACAATATAAAATAAATGTATGAAAACATTCTTGAAAATTTATTATATTTAAAGGTTCAATATTTAATTTAAAATATAAAAAAAATTCTTAAAATTTATATAAGTATTTGTACCTTTCATCTTAAAAGCTATACATTCTATATAAAGATTTTCTAACATGTTTTATATATTTAAACTCGAATGTGCAATTTTAAATCCAAAACAAAATATTTAAGCTAAAAAATGTACAATGTTAGTTACATTAACCTTTGAAAAATTGAACTGTTCCTAGTTGAAAACTCTATCTCTTGAAAGTACAACTTTCAAACGCATTACTCTCAATCATAGTTTACCACTGTCACTTAAACCTCCAACTATCTCGATGTTTTCTCTAAAGTTTCAATTCAAGATGTACGTTCAATCATGCCACAAATCTTTGAGATCAATGAGTCATCATCATAGATCAGGGGTTTACAACGATATAAAGAGTTTCTACAACATGAACTTCCGACAAATATATATATATATATATATATATATATAGATTTAATTACATGTTTTATGGTAAAAAAAATTTATATAACTAAATAATCTTCCCGTCCCAGTGAAAATGGTCATTTTCCTTATTCAGTCGTCTTTATTCAGATTGCTCACTTTTAGTTTAGAATATTTTTATTGGAAAAAGATTCTATTCCCAAATTAATTCCTTTTTTAGATGAAACCACTAAGGGTGGAGGGATATTATATTAGGTATTCCCAAACCAAAATAAAAAATTACAGGTATAATGACTCCACAAAGTGAAGGCGATAAGTAAGATTACAAGGAAATTTCTAGAGAAACTATCTCTGCATCTGAGTCTAGTAGTAATTAGAAGATCGTAGACAACGACACTTTCAACTAATCTAGGTTGAACTAACTGAACATGAGCTGCCTGCAATATCGAAGATAGCACCCCAAGACTGCAATCACTCCCTAGTCAGTCTCATTAGACATTATTCGGATCCCCCTCGGGGCCAATTAGAGATTCCAGTTTGTTTTCACTAAATAAGGGCACTGGTAAGTGATGCTGCCCGCCTGGTCGGTCCGAGTAGTCCCCTGATCCCCGATCCAACAACCTAACCCTGCAAGACTGAGCCCCGGGAGGTACTCGAGGGTAGACCCTCCGGCGTGATGATGAAAGATGGATCCGGGAGAGAGAAAAGGGGTAATCACTAGAATAATGAGAAGATACTTACTTGGAATAGTGCTGAGTAGCACTATTTATACAGCAACCCATGCTCTCAACGTGATCCATGCTCTGGATGTCTTCTAGCGTGCTTGTCCCTTTCCGAGTTGTACGAACCCGGATACTGCCAAGCTGTGCTTACCTACTGGTGGGCCGAGCCCATGCTACTACCGAGTAGTTGGGCCTGGGCCTGGTATCACCACTAGCCCCCCGAAAGCCGGTTCTTTCGGCCGAGGCTAGGACCTTCCTGATCCGAGGACGGAAGGACTGGCTTTCTGTATTCCTTCCCGGCCCGACAATAATGGGGTGGACGCGCCCTTTTCGAGGATAATTTATTATCGACATTATCAGTTTTCACGCTTTCCCATTTCATTTAATCGTTGCTTTTTCTTCTTTTTCTCGCCCTCTATAAATAGGGCCTTTCGTCGATCACTTTCACCAATCGCTTTCAGATTTCAAAATCTTTCAACTCCCAATTTCTAATCTTCACATTCTCTCTCTTCTTCAACTCCATGGCGAGTAATACCACACAGTCCGATGCCCAGCGCCGGGACGCCGTCACCTACTCTCTTCAAAGCACCACTGCTCCCTCCGCTACGGTTTCTGTCGGCTCATCGGCGTCTTACAAGCCGATCCACCTCTGCAGCAACGTGACTCCTTCTGCTCCCATATTCAAGCGCTCCAAGAACCGGGAACAGAGGGAGATAGACAACGCCCGGAAGCCCTCACTGAAAGCCGATGTCTGGACTACCAAGTGCCTTAGCGGCATGGGGGTTTCGATACCCTTGGTCGCCCGGGTGGCCGCTGTCTCGGCCGAAGAGTCCGTGAAGTCGGTCCTGTGCATCCCTCGGATCCACTTTATGTGGGGTTTGAGCCTTCCCTTCCCTCCATTGTACGCTCGGTTCCTGGAGGTCTACAACATCTCGCCTGCCCAGATGCATCCCAATGTCGTCGCTGTGATGATGGGCTTTCTCGTAAGGAGTCTTCGGTGTGGGATTGATCCATCCTTTAACCTGTGGAAGTCCTTTTATATGCTCATCAAATGCCCCGGCAAGGAGATGATATTCACCGTCCAGGCGCGTCCAGGGGTCCAAGACTTCATCCTCGGCAAGAAGGACTCGGCCAAGAACTGGCAGGAAAAGGGCTATGTGACCGTCAACCTGGAGGTATATGAGGTCCTTGCCTGGAACTCGCAAGTCGCTTTGGACGTCCGGGAGGGTTCCTTCCTGACACACAACGTGCCAATTATAATACTTTGTCCTCCGAGGCCTTGAACCTGGACCAGTATTGGCTGGCCGGTAACTCTATCTACCTCTTCCCCCGGGCGATATACCCGGAGAGCGCCTTCCGGGATAGCCGCTGGATGGTTACCTGGCCGGTTCTAGGTATGCTTCTTCTCTCTTTTATTTTGGTCCTTGTTCCCCTTTTTCAATGGCTTCGCTTAACTATTTTTCTTCGTAGCTCCGACTTTGGAAGACAACCCTCAGGTCCCCATTCCGAAGAAGAAAGGGACTAAGAAATCAACCGCCACTGGGACCGGGACTGACTCTGAGGTAGTCAAACAGGATAAGCGGAAGAAACCCGTCCAGCCTCTCCAGCAGGGGAAGTCACAGGACAAAGGGATCCCAGTCCTTCAACAGCAACAAAACCAGCTGGCTAATCCTAGCCAGCAAGCCAAGGATAAGACGAAGGAGACCGTTCAGAGCCGGCAGGACGATCTGAACTCTCGGCAGGAGCGTCCGGAGGATAAGAACAAGACTAATGATCCGGTTCGGAACCCTCCTACTGGCTCGGGGCCTCCCCACCTTGGTCCTATTACATTTGTGGATATCACTTCTGAGCCCGAAGACGGAAAGGGGGATCAGGAGGGGTTTATAGCCGAAGCAGAGGTCCAGCAGGAGTCCGCTCGGAATCCTGCTGGTGATAACGCAGCTGTTGACCTGTCGAAACTCCCTGTTACTCCTGTGCCCATTCCGGGGTTCTCGCTCGGTCGGGGGTTATCTCTGTTTTCTCCTACCAGGGATGGTAGATCCCCGGCTTCGAGATATACCACCATCTCTGCCCCTGAGATTCCTCCCCCACCTCCTTTCTTCCCAGCCAAGCGTAAGGGGGAAAATAAAGAACATGGCGTTAAAAAACATCGGACGGGTGATTCCCGGACCCCATCATCTTCCCGCGCCGATACTCCTCCTGTTTCTTCTTCCAACCCGAAGGTAGCCTGTTTGTTCTGCTCTCATATTTTTTATTGAACCGTTGCTCTACATGTTCAACTTCTTAGCTCTGAGTTCGCCAACTCCCCTGACTTCCAAGCCTCCCTCTTTTCCTTTCTCGGGCGCCACTTCGAGGGGAAGGAAGAAGAGCTGAGGGCCGAGAAGGAAAATGAACTTCGGGCTGAGAGGGAAACCTCGGCTCAACTTCGAGCCAGGGTGAGCGCTCTGGAGGAGGAACTGGAAGCGGTTCGGGGGGCGAACCACAAAGAGCATCTGGAATTCGCCGAAACCGTTGTTGATAAGGTCCTAGCGAGCCAAACCCTGTCGCTCCGTCTGACCGAGCTGAACCTCACCGCCAACGCCCATCAATACCACCATACTTACATGCAGGTCCGGGGTTGGTTCCCTCCTTCAATCAGGGCTTCGTTCAAGAAGCGGTGGTTCAATCCGAATGCCGAGGCTCAGCAACTGCATCTGGTGAACACTCTTCAGAAGGGTGGTATGAAGGGCCTCTCTCCCAAGCTGTGGGATGCTCTGCGGGAGAAGCAAATGTCAACTGAGGACGTCCGGAGCTGGTCAACTGACGTGGTTCGGCTCCCAGGCCCCCTTCCTCCTGCTCCGGTTTCCGGATCTGACTTGCCCGAAGACGAGGACTTCACCCAGTATGCACCGTGTACGGGCACTACAGGGGTTTGTTCAATCCGAAAGACCTTGAAGCAGAGTTCTCATCATCTCAGCAGGTTGGTCCGGAGGACCCATGGGCTGCCGGGGCCCCTCGCTCTCCTGATCTGGTTTTTTCCGAGGAGGATTCGGATAGCGACATCAGCGGTGGCGGGGACAACCAAGGAGAAGGAGCCCCCGAGAATGTTGGTTAGATTTTTTCCTTTTTCGTTTTCAATTTTGTAATCTTCTACCCGGATCTTCAACCCCGGACCTCCATTCTATCAATAAAATTTCCCTTGCTCGCATTTGCTGTCAACACTGTTCTTGTTTCTGTCTTTTTATTATTATTTTTATATATCCTAACTCAGTCCTGTTGTTACCAGGATCCTTCTAGAGTCCTTAGCCCCCGGTTCCTACCCCGGTTCCAGCTGGAGCCGGCTGTCCGAGCCTAACTGACCTTTTATCAGAGGAAGGGCTCGGTCCCTTGATCTCTGAGTTCCCCGACGCCGACTGCCTGATCACCTGCCTGCTCCAGATCCAAGAAGACTTTGGTTCCCTGCCGAAGTGTTACCGACTTGCTTTTGAGAGCATCGACAAGGTCCTCGAGTTCGACCTAGTCCTGTCGGAGCAAGAGGCCCAGCACCGCAATTTCCAACTCCGGATCCAAAAGGAATTGGATGAGGTATGGCACGACGTTCGGCTGTACTATAGCAAGTGTATGAGGATGTAGAATACGACCGAGCTCCGGAAACACGCCACCAAACTTGAAGTGGAAAACGAGAAGCTGGCGACTAGGAACCGGACCTTACAACAGCAGCTAGTGTTGGTTCATCTGTCATACCATCTACTAGGACTGCGTCAGGGGGCGGTCGACATTCCCCTGCTGACCGATGTTCCCCGGGCTGTTGACGATCTGATCGCATGGATAGAGAGTTTCGAGAGGACCTCTGGCGTCTGGGCAGCGGCCTACCAAGCAGCTGTGGACTGGAGGAAGAACATTCTGAACCGGATCATAGTTCCTCCCTCTGTGTCCCAGATACCTCCACTTGAAGATGTCGATCTGGCTTATGAGCGTTATGAGCATACTCCTGAGCTCATGGACCTTGAGGCTTCCGAACGACGCTTGGCCCGGCTTCGGACCGTTGCCGCCCGATTCCGCGCTCAGTTTCCTGCTCGGGAGAGTACTCCGACTGCCGATCAGCCTCCTGGTTCTTCTTCTGCCTCTGGTTCCCGCCCGGCACGAAACGACCGAAAGGGAAAACAGAAAGCTACCTTAACTGGGAGTAACTCAGCCGGGCCGCGAACAAGGCAACCTCCAGTCCGAATAGGGGGTCGAGGCGCTCACAGCAGTGTTCTTGTCCCTACCTCCGGATCAATTGCCGAGCCGGAGGGTGATAGAAGCGAGAATCCGGACATCCTGCGGGATCAAAACGAGGAGCAGCGCATGCTGGAGCAAGCTGTCCAAAGAAGCAGACGCGAGGCCCGGGGAGTTCCTCCCGGCGAAGCCTCTACGTCGGGGGCCCGTAGATAGGATAGAACTTCATTCCATGTTATAACCTTTCATTTTATTCTAGACATGTATAATAATTTTCAGTTTATGACACATCTTTCAATTTTAACATCATAATGCGCGCATTCAATTCTTTTAAAATCGGGTAATCGGGACATGCCCTCGTTACAAAAATCCCTGTTTCCAGGATGTTTTCCTACCTACCCTTCGGTCATCCGACCTCTAGGTTCCTGTCCCGGGCGCCTGCCGCCGGGGACCTATCCTACCTAGCCATCTAGTGCCAGAGGCTATTCTACCTAGGCATCAAGTGCCAGAGGCTAGTCTATCTAGGCAACAAGTGCCAGAGACTATCCATAGAACCGCCTAAGGTTTGCTATGTTCCTTCTTCGGGGCACTCCCTTCCCCGCCGGATCCTCCAGCACATAACTCCCGCCCGGGTGGGCTTCTGTCACCCGGTACGGTCCCTCCCAGTTGGGTGCCAGCTTGCCTTCCGGCTCCTGGTGACTCTTGTCGTTTCGTCTCATTACCCTGTCGCCTACCTTGAACTGCTCCTTCCTCACCCTCCTGTCATGATACTTCTTAACTTTCTCCTTTACCTTAGCCTCATGCAAGGCCGCTCTCTCTCTCCTTTCTTCCAGCAGGTCTAGATTGTTCTACTCTCTTCTTCATTCTTCTCCTCGGGCACCGGCTCGGCCGTCCGAAAACTGGGAACACCGATCTCAGCCGGAATCACTGCCTCCGACCCATACGTCAGGCTGTAGGGGGACTCCCCAGTTTCCGAGTTTTCCGTGGTTCGATGAGCCCATAGAACACTTGGGAGCTCGTGTACCCAATTTCCTTTAGCTTCCTGGAGCCGGGCCTTAATCCCATTCACTATCGTCCGGTTCGTCACCTCTACCTGACCGTTAGCTTGCGGATGATAAACTGACGTGAGCTTCTGGCTTATTCCATACTTTACGCACCAGGATTTGAAAGGATCATTTTCAAACTGCGCTCCGTTGTCGGTTACTATGGCCCTCGGCACTCCAAACCGGCAGACAATGTTCCTCCAGCAGAACTTCACACAGGTAGCTCCTCGGATGTTGGTCAGGGGCTCGGCTTCCACCCACTTGGTGAAGTAATCGATAGCCACAATCAGGTACTTCAAACTGCCAGGGGCGGTGGGAAAAGGTCCGACCAGGTCCAGTCCCCACCTGCTAAAAGGCCAGGCTCCTGTTATCCCCATCATCTCTTCGCGGGGTATGTGCACTAGCGGCGCGAACTTTTGGCATTGAAGGCATGAGCGAACCCTGTCCTGCGAGTCTTCAAACATGGTAGTCCAATAGTACCCCATCCGTAAAATTTTCCTGGCCACCGTTCTGGCTCCCTGATGACTACCATTCGGACCTTCATGAACTTCCCGGACCAGGTATTTGCCCTCCTGCTGTTCCACACACTTCAGCAACGGCTGGAGATAGCCTCTTTTGTACAGAACCCCCTCCTGAAGTGTGTACTTCGGCGCCTTGACCCGGATTTTTCTGGCCGCCACCCGGTCGGCCGGGACCTCTCCCGTCAGAAGGTACACCCGGATCGGTGCCATCCAGGAGTCTTCCTGCACTGCTTCCACTGCCAGGATCTCATCACTCTGCTCGTAACTTCTCCTCTCTAGTGTCTCCCTTCTGAGAGGTGCCTGCTGTCCTGGCTTCAACTTCGAAGATGCCAACTTGCTCAACGCATCGGCCTTTTCGTTCTGCTCTCTTGGCACCTGCTCCAGACTGAAACTGTCGAACTGCCGGATCATGGGTTGGACCAGCTCCAAGTACCTCTGCAAACTTCGCTCCTTTGCTTCATACTCTCCGTTCACCTGCTGAACTACAATCTGCGAGTCACTGAAGGCCTGGATCTTTCCTATCTTCAATTCCCCGGGCCAGTTTGAGTCCTGCCACCAACGCCTCATACTCTGCCTCGTTATTTGTAGTTTTAAAGTCGAAGTGCAGCGCATAGTGGTACTCCTCTCCTTCCGGGGATGTCAGCAATACCCCGGCTCCGGGGGTACACCTGTGAAGTCCTTCTCTTCTCATGCGAACACATCCTCATATTTCGAAAGCAGGGATCGTAGCTGTTCCTTTACATCGACTGGCATTTTTCTCCCGACCTTGATCATGCCTCGGCTCCCGACCTGCATATCCTCCACGTCTCCCGGACCTACTTCTTCCTGCACCGCCCCGACCGGGGCCTTCCTGGCCTCCTGAAGGGCCGTGAGCATGCAACTTCTAGCCGTGGATTGACTTCCTCGAACTGTCGCCACCCCCTGACTGGTTGGGAACTTCATGGTCAAATGGTACGTCGAGCAAATGGCCCTGGCTTGAGCCATCCACGGTCGTCCGATGATGATGTTATAGGGAGACGGGGCGTCTATGACCGCGAAATTGCACCGGACCGAAGTCTTCTTGCTCCTGTCAAGATCATCCACCACCGTCACTGTTAAGGACACAACCCCCAAAGGATGTTCCGTTCGGCCTGTGAACCTTGACAACGGAGAGGTGCTCGGGCGAAGGTTGTGGCGCCCTATCCCCAGCTGGTCGAAGCAAGAAGCAAACATGATTTCTACACTGCTTCCATCATCAGTGAACACTCGCTTGACTGTAAATCCTTCTATCTCCGCTGTGATCACCATCGGATCCGTATGGGGTGTTAGACTGGGCACCAGATCCTCGTCCGAAAAGGTGATGACCTCCGTGGGGCGCAGTCTCTTCTCTCTGTCCTCACCAGCTGGCACGTACCGACTCCGGGCTTTGGCCGCTGCATGGGACTGAGGCCCATCACCTACTTCTCCGTGTATGACATTTATCATCCGGGGGGACCTGATTAACCGGTTCCGGGGCCATAACCAGAGCTGCTGCTCCCGGCTGGGCAGCCGGTGCAGGATCCCCTCGCTGGTTATCATTCCGTGGCCTATTCCTCCAATTCCTCTTCCTCCCCGCTCTGGCCTGCTGCCCAGCCGCCGGACGCTGGTTCTCCTGGCTCACACAGTCTCTTAACTGCCCTCTCTCGATCAACTTCTCGATCTCCACCCTCAAGCTTTGGCAGCCTTCTGTTGTGTGTCCATTAGACTTGTGGAAAGCACAATATTTGGCCGCGTTTGCTGGAGTCGGATTTCCCGGTATGGGGGTCGGGTCTTGAAACAGGTTCCGATGAATTGTTAGGATCTCCGACCGGGTCTTGGTCAGAGGAGTAAACGTTTCGGCCCGAGGGGGGTCAACCCTCGGTCTTACTGGGGCCTGACCTGCATCCCTCCTGCCAGGATCAGCGACCCGAGCCTTGTCCCCCTTTCCAATCCCCTTGTCCTCAAAGTATCCTCCCTCCTTCCTCTTCTTGCTCCCTTCCAGGAGCGAACAATACATCTCCACCTCAAGATCCAGCTGATGAAAAGTGGTCGGGATATTCTCCATCAGCTTCGCCCACAACACCTCATCCCTTAAGCCTGCAATGAATCCTGCGATCAGGGCCTTCACTTGAGCGTCTCTATCAATCACCTTCATGGAATCGTCCATGTACCTCCTGTGGAAACCCCGGACTTCCTCCTTTGTCGACTGTCGATTGTGAGCCACTTCGGCCAAAGGAAGGTACTTCTTCCTCCTGGTCTCATATCTGTGCATCAAAACCCTTGAAAAATCATAGTAATTTCTAAAACATTCCGGGGGTTGGGCTTCAAACCACGACAAACAACTTCCCCTCAGATACGAGCTCACCAGCTTGCACATAAACTCCTCCCGGATGTCGCGTGTTCCCATGACATTGTGGTACATCCTGACGAACTCCTCCAGATCCGTCTCCCCGCTGTAGGTCGGCACCCCCTCCGGAACTCTCATTCCCACCGGCCAGGGGAAAGTACTGATATAACCTATCCAGGGGGAGGTAGGCCTACCTCCGTTCCTTCCTATCAACCAATCCAACCTCTCCTCGACCGAGTTTAGAGCCGCCGGAGCCCGGTCCACAACCACCGGGTACGCACCATAGGTTCCTGCGACCGGGGCCGGTTGAGCCATGGCATATCCCGCCATCGGTACTTGGTTTTGCATCCACACCGGTCCTTGAATCCCGGGAGCCCAGCCCCCCGAGACTCCAGTGGGTTGGGCATAATACCCTCCGGGTGCCGGGGGGTACCCCTGATACCCGGGCTGAGACATCCCGTATTCTGGAGCCCCGTATCCGGGATGGCCCCCGCCTTGACCATATCCAGGCCCTATACCGGCTGGTTGCCCTATACTCCCAGCATGTCTTTCCAGATCTATCACCACTGGAGGCCGAGGATTTTCCTGCCCATGAACGGCAGGGGGTCCACGGCTGACCACTTCCGCAGCCAAAGGAGGTAACCCCGTAGGAGGCACCAACAGGGTCGGATTAGATCCTGACCCGGGCTGAACCGGGAGTACCCGGTCCTCAGTCACCGGGGGGTTCGACTGTCCTTCCCTAGTCAGTTTTGTTCCCGATCCCGGTCCTTGCTTTGCCGCCAACCAACGACGGTACTCCTCTTCCTGAGTAGCAGCAAACTCCCTTCTGTCGCGGTCGTCCTGCGTCATTCCCGGCTCCCTTTCTCCCCGCGGCTCTGACTCCCCTTCAGAGACTTCTGGATCCGAATGCGCCGGGGCCTTCCCCTTACGCGCTCGATCCATCATCTGGCGTAAAGTGAGATCTTCTTCTACCACTTCAGGCCTTCTTTCTCCTCTACCTCTTCGTGGCGGCCGACCTCGAGGCGGCATCTTAATACTTTTGTGAACAAAGATCGTGTCCCACTGGGCGTGCCAACTTGATGCTGCCCGCCTGGTCGGTCCGAGTAGTCCCCTGATCCCCGATCCAACAACCTAACCCTGCAAGACAGAGCCCCGGGAGGTACCCGAGGGTAGACCCTCCGGCGTGATGATGAAAGATGGATCCGGGAGAGAGAAAAGGGGTAATCACTAGAATAATGAGAAGATACTTACTTGGAATAGTGCTGAGGAGCACTATTTATACAGCAACCCATGCTCTCAACGTGATCCATGCTCTGGATGTCTTCTAGCGTGCTTGTCCCTTTCCGAGTTGTACGAACCCGGATACTGCCAATCTGTGCTTACCTACTGGTGGGCCGAGCCCATGCTACTACCGATTAGTTGGGCCTGGGCCTGGTATCACCAGTAAGTTTGTCTAATTGAACCAGTCTGGAGAACCAACATGTACAGTATACTAATCTAAGTTTGAGGGGCGCCATGAAGTCGGCATTCAAACTGACCCCAACTTGGATTTCTCCTTTTCTCATGTGACTTAATCGGAAGCCAACAAAGTTTAACTGAAAAAAAGTACCCATCGGAAAAACTAAGCATTGGCAAACAAACAAGTTCAACTGATATTAAAGCAAAAATGACTCAATGAAGCACATATGCATTGATCCATTCTAAAATACTAAGAAAATAGAAATAAAATAAGAAAAAGGAAAATAGAAGATATCCATCTCAGACGACAAGTGGCAGAGCGCATGGGAGAACTCACGCGAGGACGATACAATGGGGTTCAGCACGTGGCCTACACGCGCTATGCAAAGTGTGTGAAACACACATAGGTAGAGCCGCTCGTCGCTAACGCTCTGGCGCTTTGCCTGGTGGTGCGTGACGGAGGCGGCGGTGCGGCTTACGCCCCTCCCGTCACTTCAATTTGCCCCGATCCTTGTCTACTTCTAACTTTACCGGCAAATCCCCCACAGAGCCAATTGGATCTGCAACAGCGGCGTCGAACCGGGTATGTCGATCGGGCTCCCTCATGCTCAGTGGTGGTTTGGACGCCCTAGATCGGTGCCAATCTGGTTCACCGGCCAGTCAGGGGTGGGAAGCCGTAGAAATGCGGAGGCGAGACTGGATCAAGGTTTTTGGGGATAGAGTTTAGGTGGGATAGAATCTAAAGTAAAGGTATTGGGTGAGGAGGCACCTCCGTGCCGACGAGAGGCGCTGGCCGGAGCCTCCCCGACGAGAAGACACATATTCGGGTTCACAAGAGGTGGGTTCTTGAGAGGAGAGAAAGTGTTTTATGCTAGACTAATTTTGTTGAAATTCAAATTAATTCAATATCAATTTTCCTCATACTAGTCTCTTTAGAAAATATTCCTTCTTATCCTCAAAACTCATCTATCAACTCCTCACCACCAATCATAAACCCAAACTCAATAATTATCTAAAAGTCAACAATTATTCTCCTAGTAAACTCAGTTGCCGTGTTCGAGATTCAAATATTTGCATACATATCCTCAATTCCTGATCAAATCAACAACCCTTAATACTCATCATATACCCATCTTCTTATTCTAATCCTCTGTACATTGCGATAACATTGATGGATAGACATATGGTGTGATGTATGATTCTCGTGTTTCTTGATTCTTTGTCTAGTTTTGAGCAACTAAACCTGATGAGTTTCTTGAATTTTGAATGGAAATCGAGTTGGGATTTTATGAATTAGTGATTCACTTTAGTTAGGATAGGGTTTAGATTAGAGTTTGGATTTGGATTCGTCGATTTAGATTGGTTATACTCATAATTCGAATTTGATTGAGTTTACAAATTTGGTTGTTGAATGGAGTTTGAAAGTGGTGATGGTGAAGGGACACGTGATGAATCGACGGAAGAACAATGGCGGAACTTGCATGGATGGGGTGAGGTGGGTGGGAAAGGCAGGCCCGGCCCTGAGATTTCCGAGACCATGTACGAAATATAAAATTGTGACCCTAAATTATTTAAATTATTAAATTTTTATGCACATAATTCTATATTTTTAGTGGTGATAAAATACTTTATTTTCAACATTCTTATTAAAAGTGAGAGAATACTTAAAATAACCTTTTGCACTCATAAAAAAATTAATTGCATACGATATTACACAATATTCATTTTATTTATATTTTTAGGAGATTAGAAGAATAATATGTTAATTTCTACTACCAAGTAATGAAGGAAAATATTAAAATTGACAATTGTTAATTCCTTGATCCATATATAACATATAACTTCTTCCAAACTATTCTCCTGAAATAAATGTTTTTCCTTCTTATCCACCACACTGTTATCGTAATCCAAATTTCATCGATATATCAGATCATTCTCCGTAATGTAATATGTATTTAATCAAACATACACTTTGTTTATTTCCAAAATACATATTTTACCACATCATTAATTAGTGGAAAATTAAGATTTGAGGCCCTGGGGAATTTGGGGCCCTGTGCGATCGCACCGAGCGCACAACCCCAGGGACGCCACTGGGGAAAGGCAATGGGCGAGAGTGGTAGAATAGTAATATTTGGATTTTGGTAAGGATTACTTGGGTAATTTCATAAATCTATTAATTTCAACATCTATTTCTTTCTCTCTTCAACTTTCATGGGAGCAGTGTGCATTGGTGTTATCTTGTGTAATATTTTTCGTAGAACATACACTTATTCTCCAGCCACTTAGACATCTTAACTTGGAATGTTTTGTACGCAAGTTCATGTTCGTAAAATGATTTAATTATGTAATTATATATATATATATATATAATTTTTTTGGTGAAATAAATATTTTGTTCAACATATTTCTTTCATTTTTTATTGAGATTTGAATAAGTTATGTGCACGACCCTCATACGTACATGGATGTTGCTTCGTGTAGCTAAGGATAGTAGGCTAATCATTTTGTAGAGTAAATCCAGTAGATCATCTTTAGAGGCCGAAGTATCATAGAGAATGGACAAATCTCTTGATGATGACATTTGACATCTTTAAGAAGGTGCCCCCTGACTTCTTGTCTTGGTGAGTCATTTTTAAGAGAAATTTGAGCAACATCCTCATATATGTCGATTGCCTTTTGGTATTGTTGAAGTTGTGATGCAAATTCGCCAATTCTCATCTTGCACTGATTTGCAGAAGTTACGACATCTTCACTTTGGAAATGAAGTGCAGCTCTCTCGTTATATTTGATGCACTTTTTCAAATTATGTTACTGCTCATATAGTTGAGCTATATTCTTGTGGCATCTTGCTGACGCTATGAGGCTTCCAATATCCAAGAATATTTCCACAACGCGTTCTAACATGACAATGACTCTGCGTTATTTGCCTTCCTATAGTTTTGGGCAGCATTAGCAAATGATTCAACAACTTCTAGTTTACCTTCTTAATGATGGCATTTGCCAACTTGGCAATGTCGTTGCCATGAAGGATGCATTAAAGCGATATGAGGTATTGGATCCAACTTTTTCAGGGAGCGTTGAATACAGATTTCTAGTTGATTTGTTTACTGCTATTCGTGAGAAAAATGTCACGAAGTTTGATATTCTTTATGATAACTATACTACTGCAACCCAACTGGATGCAATGCAAACTGAACTACTAGTAACAGTAAAGACAACAATTGTGACCAAAGAACCTACACCAACATGAGGATGATAAGACTTGATTATTTAGCCACATCTTGGACTCGCATTATGATGACTTTGAGGCTTTGTCTATTAAATTTGCGTTGTGTGTACAATATGTTCATTTGCTTGGTTTTTGGGATGAGTATTGTATTTCGATGTATTTGCATTGCTTGGTTTTAAGGTTAAGGAAAAATATTTACACAGAGCGACATCCGAAAATAAGAAACATAACTGCATTTGCGAAACTCTGCAATTCAAGCAATGCAAATACTCTTATTTATTATATTTTTATCTTTTTGCATGTATGCTTGAATGAGGTCTTTTTGCAAAATTATCTGGCTAATTTATGAGTATGTGAGCGTAATATCCCTCAATTTCAATGAGTATGTATTGCATGTTCATGCGATTGATAGATACAAGAACTTTTTCTTGCATGCGATCGATCTCTAGTAGTATCCTATTGAATCGGTCCATATTTTGGCCTTTTGGGTTTTGATTGAGCAATTTAAATAGAATAGTTTAGCTTTTTACATGTTGTCTGTGTATCATGCAGGCGTAAGTAAGTATGCTGACCATGCATGACATAAATGAGTGTGCACATGCTTGCACAAACAAATTGTGTTTGTGAGCACTTGTGGGCGTGCCTAATGTGTGCACATGTACGTGTTCTTTTTTTATTTTAAATAAGTCATCTGAAATCTAACTTTTTCAAACGATAGATTTATGATTATTGGCCTAAACTTTTTATATTGTTTTCTATTTTATATCTTTCAAAATACATTTATTTCAATTTTAGTTTATACCTTGTTTTATTTTATTTATTTCTCTCTCTAAACCTTCGCCCAAAAAGAAAATTTATCAAATATTTTCGCTCGGCGGGGATTGTTGTGCCTTTTCCGGTGGCCTCTTCCCAATCTTTTTACCTTTTTTGTTATAACTTTCAATTATATCCTAGATTTGATAGTTTACTATGTTGATTTCAAAATCAAAGAGAGTTTATTGTTTTTGGTGAGACTATCAACCGAGAGGAATCGACGCTTGATCTCGAAAATTTGAAGTCCAAGTATTGGATCTGAAGGTGGGGTTGATGAACTCCATCAGAAGGCTAAGATATACAAGAAAATCCCAGATTTTGGCTGCGGTTTGCTCTGTCAACAGACGGAAAACGGGCGGAAATGCTCGATGGCGGCTATAGTCGGCCGGAGTCATTCCAGTAAGGACGGAGGTGCAACTTCGATGCAGTTTTACTCAAGTTGGATCTTCTGATTCGCTGGGTTCAATCGTTGATGGCCAAGTGAAGTCGAAACAATCCGCGCAAGTACTCGTTTCAGGCGGGTTCGAATCCACTCAGATCAGGTCGGGTCTCTACATTTGGGTCGGATCAACCCTACTTTATCAGCATTATAGAGTTATAGCATGTATCTTTTTAATTTAAACCCTAGCTTTCAATTTTAATTAAGAAATTTTTACTATCATTACGGTTAAAATCACTATGATCTATGTTGATCACCTACAACAGAATCACTCTCTGCTTTATTTGACACCCGAGGAAAGCAGTTGTGCTTTATGTCAATTGGGTGAGGATATTGATACCCTTACTATAGAGGTGTGATTAATGTTTATAGGGTAAATGTGTTCATAATTCCCTTGCAAGAGAAGTAGTTAAAGTGAATCCAGTTTTTGATTTAGTTTTTTGGGTACGTTCCGTAGGTATCTTTTTAATTTTTGTGTATGCATGCATGTATGCTGGTAGCGTGCACATGCTGTGCATGTAGATATTTATTTTTAATTAAAATTATTTTATATCTAGTTTAAGTTGCATGTTGTAATAGTATTCAATTCTATAGAGATTTCATATAAAATCATGTTCACACTTTAATTATGCACACTGGTGTGTGCTTTGTAGATTATGACCTTGCAACATGAGAATTTTTCAATTTTTTTGTTCATATGCTATTTTATAGATTATGAGTTTATCTTATCTTTTATGATTTCAGAATAATAATAATCTCTAAATTGAAAATGAGAACGTATAATAGTTTAGAAATAAAGTTAGTGAGAGGAATAAATTACAAGATGACATATAACCGTATAAGGAAAAGTAGATGATTGTTTCAAAGATAATAGAGTAAAATAATTATAACTCAAGATAGACCATTGTATGTTGCACACTTTAGAGCAAGTCTAAGATCTATGGTATAATATAATTTGTATTCAATTATTTTTTGCCATATCTCGGATTCCATTAGCTACTCAATCTAATGGTCTAAAATAGAGATATATGATAAGAAAAAGAAATAGAAAAGACATATGAGATGATGTTGACTGATACTCTCAAATTTAGTGCAGTCATTATTTTCTTTCAGTTAACTTATTCTAAAATTTATTTCTTTTCACACGTTAAACCCCCAAATCGATGATCAATCCCAGTTGACGGCCAGACACCACCACCGCCTATCGCCGATGCCGATCTCCACTGCCGGAAAACGCAAATGGTGACGCCGATTGTGCGGCCGCGTCCGTTGGATAACTTTGATGAGGCCGTCGGGGTTGAATATGCACTTTCTTGTTTTTTTATATCATCATCTGCGAACCATTTAGATAGAAATTGTTATGAGATTTTTTGCCTCGATATCCGACATCAGGAAATCATTCTGACTATCCATCTAGTTCTTTTCATTTGATTTGATAAGTAGAGGTTGATTCTTTCATGAAAGTTTAGTATTTATTAATTTTAGTTAGCAGGTTTGAGATCGGGGATTTTGGGGTTTGCTATGAGTGTTAAAGTTGTGTGTGGAGTGGAGGGAGGTGGCGGGGTGTAGTGGGGGCTAATTCAAGAAAGCGAGGAGATTATGGTGACGCAGAGGATCAAGGAGGTGAATTGAGCAGCAGTAGAGCGGTGGTGACTGGTGAGATGAAGGAATGGCGGGGAGTGATGAATTTGCAATCTGTATGAATAATAAATGTTGAATCCCAATTAATAATAAATTATTATTATAATTATGGTAATAAATGTATGGATTGGTAAAATAGAGTAGTTGTTGAGTTAGGGACAAAAAAATGAAAATTTTGAAATTCGATATTATATGATAGAGATACTATTACCTAAACTGTTCGACTTGCTCTTAGGACTACTCCCGTTGTTTTTTTTCCAATGCATGTAAAAATTTACTTTCAATGGCCACAAAATTGGATATTCATGATTTTTCTATAGAAATTGATTGTCTTTAGTTGTAAACTCCACATACCACCCTTTAAAAGGTATGTAAAAATAGTTATTCTCTTAAGTGAACATGTACGCATCGAGCACATTCAATAGGAATCTAATATTCATACCAATTATATTTATAGAAAGTGGGAGAAATTTAAATCTGTTTGCAAAAAATTTGGCTATATTTTTTGGTTTGACAAAGATAACGAATTTCAAGAATTTTTTTTGTAGGATTAAACTTATTCTGATTTTAAGAATAGATACTAAGACTCGTTCGAATACATAGTACTTGTTTCTCCGTTGTCAGAAATTGAAAATAGGTACAAGAATTTTTTTTCACAAAGATGGGCTAATGGGTTCAAATGGAAATGATGATACAAATGTGTTGCAGGGTTCGAAGAACGATGGTGGAGTGTTGAGGTTGGTGAAAAATATGTCAAAATTGTTAGTGAATCCGCTAGTATATTCTATTACTAAGTTTGACAAACGACGATACATGAACCGTGTGGAGTACAGAGGAATGAGACCCTAATGGCAAACGAGATGATGTCGAGGAGATGAAGTCCTATTATATGACAATAGGCAAAGAAAGTACATTGTGATCTTTCACCGGTATTAAATGTGGAATCAGAAATATTGTTATTAAAAAATAACTAAAACACCCTTAGTATATTTTTGACATAGTGTTATTTCTCGTTTCTTCTCATACTTTTCCGTGCAATTTTAATGTTATTTCTCCACTTCCCCGCCACCTATATGTCGATAGGAGGAAAAGAAACCAGTATTTCTGAATAAAATTGAAAAACTATTATCGTATGTTTAATTTTTTTAAATATAATTCCTCTAAAATTTAGAGTTAATATCGTTCAGGATTACTACATGATTTCACAATTCATGATTACAAGAGTATTTATCCAAAAATCTCATGGTTATGAAAGAATTTTTCTCATACAAGAAGAAGTAGTATTCTTTTGGAGATGATTGAGGTGATCAAATATTATGTACTCCTACTTTGGATGTTGACCGACAATTGGAGACAAGTACATGAGCTAATCTAGAATTTCACCATTCCTAATTAGTGCATTTGAGACTTGAGTTTGTCCTAAATCTGATGTGGGAGGGAAAATAAAGTCTTAAAGTTGACTCCTAAACCAAAAAACGTGAGCACGTGTTTATCACCTCTCCGCCACCGTCAATCTGTCTGCCGTCCACCCAACCGCCACCGTCTCCAGCTGTTTGTTCAACCATCCTTCTTCAAATTCCACCCCAAATTGTGCATTTGGACAGACGCAAATTGGATGAATTGAGGTTTACGCACACAGTGAGGATGAAAGGAGGCTTCAGCGGTTTGAAAATCGCGCACGTCTCCACCATCTGCACTTGTATAGGGCTCGTGGCTGCTCTTTATCTGACATGGACGATCTCTCCACCCCACGGCATGGTCTTCTTCCCATTTCCAGGTCCGTGATCCTATTTTCTCGCTGTTTGTGCACTTTCAAAAGAAAATGTGAATAACATCTACAAATTGTTTGATCTCCTTTGGAAATTTGTGTTCTTCTAAATTTGATTTTTGTTTTATTGGAAATTCCAATGACTACAGTTCAAATGACAAGAATTTGAAAGTTTACTTTGGGATTGTCATTTGAATTTGGAGTCTATCATATTTAAACCAGAAATCAAATTTTGAGGAACATGAATGTGTAAAATTATCAAACTTGTTGATCCATCTTTACCTTGCTGGTCCTGCTTTACCTTGTTAGTACTGCTTTTGAACTTTGATAGAAATGCATCTTTACTTAGTTAGTCCTGCACCTGCCATTACTGTTTTCCAGTTGCTTAACCTTCTGATATAATATCTTTTGGACGTGTATAAGTCTGGAATCTGAATTCTGGTTCTCTTCTGCAGAAAATATCACGACGGTCACAGAAGGTGCACATAGAAAAGAAAATACTAGTCCAAAAGTGGCTGAAAAAGAATTGATCCCTGCCAGGACAGAATCTCCTAGCATAGGCTTCTCCCCCAAATTTATCTCTGATAATAGTAGTTCAAAAGTGGCTGAAAAGGATTTGATCCCTGCCAGGACGGAATCTCCTAGCATAGGCTTATCTCCAAAAGGACAGCACAGTCAACATTCTGGACCTTCTACAAAAACCCAAGGTGTGACTTTATGGTTGTTTTGACGTTCAAATTGAATTTCGAACTAGTATGACTTTTGCATAAGTATAGGAACAAGTAGTTAAGCATTAAAAAGTGAAGTATTCACATGGACATTTAACATGGCATCCTACATTATTCTGCACTGTATTTTGATCAGATTGACTTCTTTGGTCTTGATTATGGTTATTGTTTGACAGTTTTATGCATCACAAGCAGACTTTCAAGCATTCTTTGTTCATGCTCTGCATGACAATGCTTCTGTTTATTTGGACAGTTTCTTTTCATATTGATAACTTAATTATATCATATCATCATTCGCTGGTTCTTTTCTCTATTTTCAGACTGTAACTTTGGCAAAGGTAAATGGGTTGTTGATGAGGCTCGACCTTTATATTCTGGACTTGGTTGTAAGCAGTGGCTGTCATCAATGTGGGCTTGTCGCATGGCAAACCGCACTGATCTTGAGTATGAAAAACTTCGTTGGCAGCCCAAAAATTGCAATATGGAAGAATTTACTGGTCCAAACTTCTTGAGAAGGTATGTACATATGTGCAACTTTTCTGCAATACACTTGATAAAATTCTTTTTCTTCATATGTATCCTGAAAATATTTTTCTTTACTGGGGTTCTACTCTGAGCTTGTCACTTGTCTTGACTTTAGAGTTACATATGAACTGGCCTTGGGTAAAAAAATCAAGTAAAAGTTGACTTACACAGAGGTCAGATGGAGTGTCTTATGCACACAACAAACCCTCAGTTTTGTCATTAAAATCTCTTTCTTTATTAAAGTTCTGCTCTGAGCCTTGAGTTTAGATTTAAATTGAGAGGTTAAAAAATCAAGTAAGACCTGACTTATGCGGAGGTTAAATTGGGCCTGTATTCAAACAGCAAACTCAGTTTTGTTGTGATTATTGTAATCCTAGTTTGTTTGATCTATTAAATCCAAATTAATAGAGCGTATAATTGTAACTACATGGGAAAAATTGATATTTGCCATCATGTGCTTTTAATGGACCCGCAGGGATGTGGTCAGTTATTACTCGATGAAATTGTTGTAAAATAGATACTGCATTGAGTATTAAGCATGAAACTGTGTCATTTGTTTTTCCCTCATTCTTCACACACCAGTCTTGTAGTTTGCCATTTGAAGGCATAGAGTGGTGATGAACTTAGACTTAAATTTTTACATTACGAACGGGAACAGCACTTGTGTATGATTGCATGCTAGGAGGATCTGTAATGAAAACTTTATCGGTCATTTAAAAAATTCTACAAATAATTTAATGAAACAAAGATGGGGTATAATAAGTTTTACAAAAGAAACATAACTAGGCTTAAGTATTGTATTTGTTGGTGCAGTAAATAGTAAATACATATTGTAGATCAAGTCAAGATATAGAGTGATAGGTTTTAGGAAAGAAAGGGGTTGGGCAGCTTATTTACATAGAACATTTGAAAGATATTTATACATTAATAACATGTTTAAGGACTGAGTTGGGATATTGGGCTAATTTTTTTAATTTGTTTTAGTAATGGACAATATTTCGAAGTATATGCGAAAATTGACGCCTACCTATATATGATATGCCTGGTGCATTCAAGGGTAAATCCCATGTTTTTTTGGGGAGAGACATTATAGTCAAAGGTCTATAATCAGGGTAGGGTAAATTTATTTTCGATATGCATGAAATCTGTAGGATAGCCATTCATATAGGTGAAAATGGGCAAGCACAAATTCAATTAATTTTAATATTTACTCAAATATATTTAAAAAAGAGGAAATTGATAATTTTTTTCACGCGCCGCCTTTAAACAAAGGTCGAAAAGATGAAGAACATGCATTGTCCTATAAACATTGTAAAAACTAACAAGTGGCAACTACCTCTAACCTCTATAATTGGACCAAAAATTGTTTAAAACGACCATGCAACCAATTATAGCGAACAGAAAGTGGAGGAATATATACCCTGATATAGTCCTCCACTTCTCCACCTCACGATCACGCGTGATGAATGCTATCTGGTATCTGACAGGTTTAGGTCATAGCCAAGTTCAACCGTATAGCATTAACTGTTTTAGCTTTGGAGAAAGATCTGTAACATCATTGGGTTTATTTCTTCAGACTTCACTTGATCAAGATTTCATCTACAAACTTGAGAGGGGTCAAGTGTATGCCCAGCTGAGCAATTTGAGCAGATATCTGCAACCTGAACAATGAATGTCATTTTCTGTCAAATACTTGGGATGTCTTTTTTTATATTTCTTTTTTTCTTTTTTTAACGTTAAGGTTTAATTTAGCACTTATTTGGGGCATGGCCTGTAATGTAATGTGACTTGCTGAGATTTCCCTTGAACTGGAATCATTAATTTATGTTCATCCACCACTAGTCCTTGGATAGCAGTTTACTTGTTTATTCAAACATTAGACCTGGAGCCATGTGATCTGTTTCCTTCATTCTATGCCTAAGATAAATATCTCATGGTTTCACGCCTTTTAGATGAATCTAATTTGGTGAATATGCTTTCAGGATGGTGAATAAAACTCTGGCTTTTGTTGGGGACTCGTTGGGTAGGCAGCAGTTCCAATCAATGATGTGCATGATAACGGGTGGTGAAGAGAGGCCTGATGTCCTTGATGTAGGAAAAGAGTACGGCCTTGTCAAAGCTCGAGGGGCTAAACGTCCTGATGGGTGGGTTTATCGGTTCCCGAGCACTAACACAACCGTCCTCTACTACTGGTCCGCAAGCCTCTGTGACTTGGAGCCCCTAAATATCTCTAACATTGCCATGCACCTGGATCGACCACCAGCATTTTTACAGCGTTACCTTGGCAGATTTGATGTCCTTGTCCTGAACACGGGACACCACTGGAATGCAGGGAAGATCGCAGGTAACCATTGGGCCATGCACGTTGGTGGTGCTCGTGTGCCTGACACTGATCATATGCTAGCTGATATACGTATCGCAAAGAATTTTACTGTTTACAGCACAATTGGTTGGGTAAATTCTCAACTTTCTAAACATCCTGGGTTGAAAGTATTTTATAGGTCCATATCACCTAGGCATTTCTTCAACGGAGATTGGAACACTGGAGGTACTTGTGACAGCACCTCCCTTCCTGTTGGGAAGGAAGTCGTGGAAGAGGAGTCCATTGATCCTCTTGCTGCAGGGGCTGTGAAGGGTACTGGCGTTAAGCTCTTAGACATCACGGCTTTGTCTAAGCTGAGAGAGGAGGGTCACGTGTCCCGGTACATAATACGGCCTACTCCAGGGGTCCAAGATTGTCTGCACTGGTGCTTGCCAGGTGTTCCGGATACATGGAATGAGTTATTGTTTGCACAATTCTAATCGAAGTGAGGAATTCTTTTTTCTGTTAAAAAAGACCTTCGTGCAATGGCGTTGCAATGCAACTGGTTTTTCATTCCACACGGCACCAACTATTAGGAGGTTGCCTGTGGAGAATTCAGTGAAAACCGAGAGGGCCTATACGCCATATATGTATAGATCACGTGCTGGCTACAAGTAGCAGATGGAGTATACACACTGTGAAATTCTTTGATAGGGGGTGTGGAGTTAAGTTATATGTTGTGAATTAGATATGTAGACACGTGAAATATATATAGAGGTTGGTCATTGCCCATTAAAAGCATCATTTTGAGCCTTGATTTCCAGAGATTTTGAGTGAGATGAATTTCTATATTTTGAATACATGGTACCTTGAGCTTGGACTTGAGCTAGCTGGTGAGTAGCTGATTAGTAATTATGCACTTTCAGTATTTGGTTTCCTATTGGTACTTATACTGGTATTCTAGTGCCAAATTCACTTTCCACTCCCTTGCGTGATTGTAACTTGCAAGCTGTCGCATAGAGTAGAAACTTAAAAGCACTCTCGTTTACTTCTGAATCTGCAACTTTTATAGTAGTGCAAATATCATAGAACCAAGAAAGCTAAAGGTGTGTTTGGCAACACTTCCTTCATTGAGCATTTTTACAAAAAAATTATAAAATTACACTTCTATCACAGCTAAAGTCATACTAGAGCAAAACACTTAGCACGTTGCTGCACCAAGATATCGTGTGAAATGTTCCCTGAAACATTTTCCATTCTATCCTTGTCGGGCGGTTGCGATGAAGAAAGCAAAATAAAATCTCCATAATCATCCATACAAAGCACGCCAAGGCTCCTCTTTAATGTTGGAAGACTTCAATGGATTCCACGTAATCCTCTCTTTTGCAAAGCTAAGAGATGAGAAATTTGCCAGATGATCACCCATCTCATACATCACCTGAGGATCATGAAAATTAGAAATTCAAAGCTACATCAAGTGACATATTATCACCAGCAGAAGGACATAATCAGGCATTTTAATTATTGTACTCAATAGCTGGAAAAAAATCTTTTCGCATTTGATGTGAAATTTTAGTCAAATTTGTGTATGGCATCATCTATCTTAGCCAGCTAGATCTTAGCAGTAAGAGCTGGTTTTTAAGCCATGTTATTCAGTGTAGCAGCTGCTAAAACTTATTAAGAGGCTATACTTGAGCCAATCAACTCGGCCAGCTGCGGTTACAAAAGTAGAATTGTTTCCATAAACATGACCTAGTAACAAAAGTGAAATAATTTTTCCTTTAAAAACGACCTTCTAGCATTAGATGTGAAGTTGTAGTCTCTATATTATGTATGGCCTCGTCTATCTTAATCAGCTAATCTTTAGCAGTAAGAGCTGGTTTTAAGCCACATCATTCAGTGTTGCAGCTGTTAAAACTTAATGAGAGGCTATACTTTAGCCAATCAACTCGGCCAGCTGCTGTGGAATGTATTTTCATGAACACGGGTTTCTAGCAATAGATATGCACTTTGACAAAATGTGTATGGCATGTATCTTATATAGCTAAGTCTTAAGCAGTGAGAAGGGTTTTGAGCCATGTATAACAATGTAGCAGCTATTAAAACTTACTGAGAGACTACACTTGAGCCAATCAACTCGGCCAGTGTAGTTTCTCTCATCCAAAAAAAAAGACAATATTAACACTAAATCCTTGTCATGCTATGCCGAGTTAGCCATATGGAACATGCTTTCCTGATATATGAACAGGAACACATGATCTATTTACATGCAATGTTTTAAACCAGATTATAATGGAAGTACTCCAGATTTTCCTCAAACCTTAAATTTCACTGTTTTCTCCTTTTTATGATGCAGAAAATTTGAAAGCCAGCCAAGCAGGACTTAACTAACAAAAGTTGTACCTGAAGATCTTTTGAAGCATTGCGATGAGCAAATTGTCCAATTAAAACAAATGCAGGAACATCCAAGGCACGGGCCAGATGAAGCAAGCAAGCCAGCTGCTCATGATTGACCTGCAACTTCGGAGGCTTTTGAATCTTGGAGGCCAAAGCTTGTGCTGAAGTATTTAGAGGGCCAAATTGCAAGCCATGGAGAGAATCCCGACCACCAGAGTACAAATTCTTACTCTCCACTTTGAGCTTTGATGTCTCCACAAGGAAAGGGACCACAAGGGTTGGCATGTTAAACGAGTCCTCGAATAACTCAGCCAAAACCTCATTTAGCGCACAAGCCAAGATTGGAGGGGCATAGTTCTCCATGAGAAGGATTGATGCCTGAACACACGTAATAGGTTTAATTATGCTGTACGAGATCAAAAGACTTGAAATTTACTGAAAGAATATAATCAAAGAACAATACTCAAAATTGAGAATGCATGAATGCCATCCCCGCAGACCTACCCCCACCCAAACATCAAATTGAACAAGCAGCATATTGAGGACTCTTCAGTCAATATAAACTTCCAAATAATACTTTAAATAACTCAAAAACAGCATTATCAACAAAGCTTTTATCTTAGCTGCCTCATATGCCCAAACACATAGATTCATGTCGATACTAATAACAAGATATTTATACATCTATCGTATAACAATTCAACTAAGCATAAAGCTACCCATTCCATATAATCAGTAATCCAAAAAAAATCAGTAATAATTCAAATAGTACCTCATAGACTCCATTATCATTAACAAAGTTGAAGATACTTCCCGAAGCTTTCTCGTCCTTGATCCCATACTTGTCCAGCGACAGCTCAAACGAATCTTCCCTGCAAAACCAAAACAATTAAAAATTTACCACCAAACAGTTCCTTAATGACAGCAATAAAGGGTATAGAAACTGTGACTTACGATCTATGGAGAGTAGAAGTGGGGCTAGGTTGGAGAGCGTCGGCGAAGCTTTCTCCAACGCTGCCTCCGTCTTTGAATAGCACGATTATTTTCGGCGCGGTCTTCATTCTTTACTTTCTAGGGCGGCAGAACGGGGAGATGATAGACCTTATTAGTACGCCATAGATTATAAAAACAGAACTCAAATATGCTTTTCTATTTTGGAGTGTGTAAATTCTCGAAAAGTTTTGGGTCAAATATTATAATTTTTTAATTTAAAACTATTTATTATCAGGTGAACATGTAATAAAACACGTTTTAATACTAAATTCTTCCATCGGTTCGCTTCTCAGAGAAAAGCGGTTAACAGAATAGAGGGCCTAAAGGATGTCAATCAAGTCTTACGGAAGGATGAACAAAGTATGGAGAGAATTTTGTTGAATTACTTTGGTGGACTTTTCTCGTCATCGGATCCGCAGGAGGAATAATGAAGGAGGTGCTTTCACGGTTCCAGCCTAGGGTTACGGCAGAAATGGCGGCAGACCTTTCTAGACCATACAGAGCAGAGGAGGTTGCTCGTGCGGTTAAACAGATGCATCCTTACAAGTCACCTAGGACCAGATGGTATGAGCCCTGTCTTTTATCAAAAATTTTGGCATATCGTTAGACATGATGTAACTGCTTGTTGTGCTGAATTTGCTAAATACTGGAGTCTTTAATCCTACGGTTAATTACACACACATTGTGTTAATACCAAAGGTTAAGAAACCTGATACTATTACACAGTTTAGGCCAATTAGTTTATGCAATGTGGTCTATAGAGTAGCATCGAGGTGGTGTCAAACAGGTTACGGAGGATTATGCCGAATATTATTTCAGAATCGCAGTCAGCTTTTGTCCCTGGGAGGTTAATTACTGACAACATCCTGATCGCTCAAGAATTCCATCACAGTATGAAGAAGAGGACACAGGGGTCGGTGGGACACATGAGCATTAAGTCGGGTATGAGTAAGGCATTCGACAGACTAGAGTGGAGCTTTATTTGTGCTACTTTGACACAGTTTGGTTTCCCAGATGATTATGTGAAGCTCATCAAGTCGTGTATCAGCTCAGTATCCCTCTCCTTCATTTTAAATGGGGGGAGCTAGGCATGTTGAGGTGTCAGGCAGGGGGATCCTCTATCACCGTACATGTTTATAACGTGCTCTGATATATTTTCGCAAATCCTAACAGACATGCAGAGGGTACAACGATTGAAAGGTATTGGAGCTACTGCTTATGGGCCAAAATTATCGCATCTTTTCTTTGCAGATGATACCTTGCTATTTGGAGAGGCCACAAAATCCGAAACAGAGAATGTGCAATGGGCTATGTCCATCTATGAGAGCATATCGGGTCAAAAAATAAACCCTGATAAGTCCGGTATTGTCTTTAGTCCTAACACGACTACCCAGCTGAGAAGAAGAATTTGTGCACTCTTGAAAGCTCCAGAAATAGAGTCTCATGGATCGTATCTCGGATTACCATAAGAGATTGGGGGAAGCGAGAATGAGGGTTTTCAGCCGCTTAAAGACAAAGTTCGGAAACAGGTTGATGGATGGTCGGAGAAATACTTGTCGAAGGCCGGTAAGGAAGTTTTACTGAAATCTATGATACAGGCAATCCCATGTAATTTGATGCAATGTTTTGAGATTCCAGGAAAGGTGCTGGATGATATTGAGTCTCTGATGGTGGGGTGATTCCGATACAAAGAAGAAAATCAATTGGGTGGACTGGAAAAGGTTGACGAAGGGGAAAGCGTATGGTGGTCTAGGGTTTAGAGATCTTCAGGCAATGAATCTAACGCTACTTGGAAAACAAGCATGGCGTTGTCTTACTGAGCCACATTCTTTGGTCTCTAGAGTTTTTGTGGATAAATACTATCCGGCCAACATTATGGAGGCGTATCCAGAACCTGGCGTATCACCGGCGTGGAGGAGTATACTGAAGGGTGTAGAAGTTGTTCGACAGGGAGCCAGGAAGCAAATCCGCTCTGGTTTGAATACGAGAATATGTTATGACCCTTGGCTGCCAGGAGGAGAAAATTTCAGAGTTCAAGATCCTGATGTTATTCCCAGCCATATACACTTCGTGGCCAATATAATTGATCAGACTACCGGATGGTGGAATATGGACTTGTTGCACCGATACTTTCATATAGATGATGTGGATCATATTCTCAAGATTAAACTGGCAAATCGTGAGGGCTTGGACCATTGGCACCGACACTATACAACCACTGGAAAGTTTACGGTAAGATCAGCGTATCATATGCTAAGAGAGAGTCAGTCTTAGAGTACTTAGCAACAGTAGAATGATCGAGATACGGAGAAACGGTTCTGGACCAGATTTTGGAAGTTCAGGGTTCCTCAGAGAGCAAAACATTTTGCCTGGCGGTTTATTACAGAAACTCTCCCAATCATCTCTAACCTGAGAGCTAAAACATTAAGTATTCCATTGGCATGTCCATTCTGCCAAATAGAAGATGGATCTTCTGCACACTTATTTTTTGAGTGTGAGTTTGCCAATAGACTATGGGAGGCGGCGGGTTTATCACTCCATATTGAGCGCTCGAGATGCCAGAGGGGCGAGAATTGGTTCAGACGCTTGCTCACATAGTCGGAGGATGAAACATTGGAGCTCATCCTTATGCTAAGTGACGCTATATGACTGCAACGAAATAATCGAACGTTCATGGATCAGAGAGTAGAAGCATAATTTTTAGCTGTGTCTGTGAGCAGAAATCTCCAACAATTCCATGAAGCAATTGGCTAGCCGGAACGCGTCTCGGCCAACCTTGAGGAAGCCTCCTTACTGCAGCCAATACTAAGCGGTCCTCTGATCACATTTGATGCAGGTATAAAGGATGGATGTGCGGGTTTAGCAGCTGTTGCAGTGGACGCAAATGGGCAGTTCATTAAAGCCATGACTATGAAATGCTCAGGTGTTTCGGATCCCATATTCGCAGAAGTCATGGGTTTGGAACTAGCTCTAGATTTGTCGGCGGAAGAAAACCTTCAAGAGGCTTCTTTAGCAGGCGACTGCCTGGTAATAATCAGAGCAATTCGAGAGCTTGATCAACCCCCCGTTGAGTGTGCAGAACTGATAGGTAGGCTAAGAAGGAAGTTGGAAATTCTTGGAATGAAATTTCCTTGCTAGATACCTAGATTAAAGAACAATATGGCTCACCAACTAGTTTCTCATGCAAAGATTGGTGTGATTGCTAGAATAGTTTGGGATTATATGCCCGCTTTTGCTTTGTCAAACGATTCTGGACGTTTTCCAGAGACTTGAAATAAGATTTTTATTTTTCAAAAAACACATTTTAATATATCTTTAATATCTTTATAATATTTCAATATATCTTTATACCATGTCTTCCGCTTGTATTCACAAACATTAGAATTATGTATTTTCTTGGATCATACGTAAGATAATAACTATGAAAATTATATTTAAGTGCTCGCCTACACTTATATGACATCGGTTATGCAAGGTATACCTTAAATTTGAAAATAGCGTGACCATATGATGTTCTTTCAAAGTATGAAACACCATTGTACAACCACCACTAATTTTCTTGAATTCGATTCTATGGTTACTAAGAACATAATGGATTTTTATTTATCACATATCTTAAACATGTATTTTTGGACAACACTGAAATAAGGTAAACGTGACTTGCCATATAACAAATAAAGACTAAATTTCATTTTTTGTACCTAACATTACTCAAAATATTAATTTTTGTAAATAACATTGAAAGTGTTCAAATTGTATAAAAAGTATGGGTGGTTTAGGTTTCAAATAATGTTTTTAATGTGGCTATGCTAGGTCAACCATGATTCTATGGTTGCAAAATTGTTAAAAGGAAAGTACTTTACATTATGTACTTTTCTTGAGGCCAAACTAGGTTGGAACCCATCTTTCAATTGGAGATCCATCCCTCAAGGAAGAGATCTATTGTTAAGAGGCGTTCGAAGAAGAATTGGTTCGGGAAAAAAATACAAAGATTAAAACAGTGTGGCTTCCAAGATTAAGTAACCAAAATCCAGTGTCATTAACAGACATCTACACAGATGATCTATTTGTTAATCAACTCATGACAAATAATGGTACACAATGGAATGAAGATCAATGTTTGATCAAACTGGCGCAGCGTTAATTTTATCTTTGCCTAGGAGCATAGATATCCACTGGTAAAGAATAGATGGATATGGAATCCTACACATGATGGAAATTACATAGTATGGTTAGGGTATAAACTGAGCATGAACTCTCCAACTTCCCCGAGTGCAGAATCTATGGCGATGAGTAACTCAGGACCATCTCCACACTACAGGAAAATATGGGCTCTCAAGGTTCAACCAAGAATTTAACATTTTATCTAGAAGTTGTGTAAGAATAATTTACCATCTGCATAAAATCTGAGACAAAGACGAAGTAGGGCTTAATCGGCATGCCTAACCTGCAAATTGGATGATACTTCGATGCAGCATATATTTTTTTAATGCCCATTAGCTCAACATCTTTGGTTGGAGGCTAACTTGCATAGTAAAGTTTTGCGCTACCAACAATAGATCGCCAACATATGGGTTCAGGACCTACTTATGGAGTTTGAAAAAAAATGAAATGGGAATCACTGCGACACTACTAGATCAACTATGACAACATCAAAATTCACTTTTACATGAAGAGAGTCATGAGTTGAATCCAAAACATTGTGTGATTATGCTAGCAAACTCCTATCGGTTGAATTTCATAGAAAGGTACCGACAGCCGGGAGTTATAGAGACCATGATAATCCCCATGCTCTAGATTATGGAAACATGTTATTTTTTATGCGACTAAGTCCACAGAACGAACATTTTTGGGATGGTTCTTAAAAACATGTGAGGGAGATGGATATATGGCGAAACACAATGCATACAAGGAGTCCATACGGCTAAGAACGTAGAAGCTATTACATTGCAGACAACTTTACAAGTGGCTCTCCAAAAAGGAATACACATCCATAGCATTCAGAGGGATGCACAGATTGTGATAAATGTCATAGGGAAGCAAAATCATCTAGAAGATATCTCAGATTATGGTCTGATTGTTAAGAATATAGATAGACTTACACGTGGCCATCATTCTCTAGTTTTACATTGAATTAGGAGACATCAAAATATAGTTATTCATGCATTATCACAGTTTGCTGAAATTTCACGAGAACATGTGTCTCGTTGGGACAACATCCCTCCCTTTATAACACCTTTATTCAATTAATGAAATCATTTTTAATTTTAAAAAAAGAGTGTTAGCCGAATCGAATTCGACAACAATTACAAATATGTCTATATATTCCTAATACATCAATGTAATCCATTACTAATCGCTATCAATTTTTGTTATGCGTCGGAGTGTTTTTTTGTTTGTATATTCTTTTCCTAATTTAAATTTTGCCATTTTACAAACAAACTAATTACCGTGAAACCTTTATTGTTTGATCAAATTTGTTATATGTGGGAGTTTTTTTGTTTTTTTCATGCATTTATATTCTTTTCCTTAATTTAAATTTCACTATTTTCCCAAATTTTACAAACGTTTTTCTAACGAGTTCCAACCATTAAGAAATATTGATTTCATAATAAAATGTGTAGTCATAAAATCACTTTGTCAAATTTAGTAATAATTATGTACGGCCATATTTACACTATTTATCACAAATGAAAGCGGGAGATAGTGGGTAGTCGGTCGAGATTCAGGTAGAGAGTATTTGTTTTAATAGAACCGAGTTTTCTGTTTAGACTGTGAGAAAGTGGGATGGTGATTTCTTACGAGTTATAGAATGCTATACTTCGGGCAACAAATTGAAGAATATAGCCTTCGGGCAACAAATTGCCACAGTAACCCGTAAAGGTTTCATGTGTATCATTGGGTTTTAAACCCAATCATGTAATTCTATTGCTTTTTATGTAAGGTTGAGGAGCCGTGAATAATCCTCTCGTCCACTTGGACGGTTTTAACTTTAAAAAAAAGAAAGCAGGAGACAATAAACTTTAAATGATGTAAGTATTTTTGATTCAATTATATCTACTTAACATCTATATTTTAATCCAACAGATCTTTAATATATTGAGGAAAATCAGTTGTATTTTTTCATTTTTTTGATTTTGTAAGGGCTAATATAAATTTTTTTTAAACGTTTTACAGAATCTTTATTATTTTAACAAATTTGAAATTGAATGTTTGAACTCAAATTAATAATAATTGTAATAAATAATAATAATAATAATAATAACAACATGTTTTTAGCTAATTTCAACTAATTTCAACTGACTTCAACTAAGTTAAGTTCAGCTAACTTCTGTTCAGCTGAACTTGACATGGCCACAGCTACTCAAAGCTTTCATCATCTTCCAATGCACTGTAAATTAACCAGAATGAGGTTATGACAAACAGCAGTGTTATATACCCAAGTTTGAATATCCGCCTATACTTTTCCCGGTTGAGTAAATTAAATATCTCAGTTACATCTATCAGGTGTTCTCGTCGAGAATACAGTATAAAATTGTAGCAAGCGTAGGGAATGCTAAACAGTGCCATCGCCCAGTGGCCGGTCAAAAGAAAAAGTATGGCTAAGATCCCTTGGGTAACAAATTCTGGTAAAATAACCCTGTTTATCCTTGTCGCACAATCGTAGGCGTTAATACTGTCTAACTCCAGATATGAAAAGCACGTGAGCTGGTAGGTGACCATGACGACAAGGCATATCAGTATCAGGATGAATAGAAGCCAGAGCCAGAATACTGCCATGGCTAAAACTCAGCAGGATCTTGAATTTTTCCAAGATTATGATATATGACCAGAGCTAGGTTTTATTTTTACTAACGAGCAGGAAGGTGAGAATTTTGATAGTTTTACGATTCAATATTCGTTTAAATATGAGAAAACTCCTAACCTAATCCCGTTGGCATTCGGATGCTTAAAAGAAAAAATACATATTTTTATTTTTGAAATATATATATATATATATATATATATATATATATAATAATAAATTAAGAAGCTGATCTAATCCTGTTGTCATTCGAATGCTCACATCCTAATCCTACACAAAATTTACCACCCAAATGTATATATGGACAATAATGCACAAGCTATTTTTGGTAACTTAACTAATTAAAAATCTTGATCATGGCTCCTTTTCCGCAACGATTTGGGATTGAGACTTGCTCGGAAGAATCAAAATACATGCAGCAAAAGGCGATTTGCTTCCCTTTAGCGTTCCACTCGTCAGACACAAAAGATCTTGGTGGAGAGGTAAGGCACAATATTCCAGAGTCGGGATTTATTGAGCGTCCTTTCCCTTTGTCTGGGTGTGCACAAGAAATCTTGCAAGTAAGAGATCCCTGCATTACGGTTGCCGAAACTCAAAACTTGGACCAAGAAGAATCAAATTACAGGCAAGAAGAAGAATGGAAGAACTATCTGCCCGTCGGTTTTAAGTTCGAACCTAGGGACGATGAGCTCGTCGACTATTATCTGTGGCGTAAAGTTTCACATCTTCCCATCAAGCCTGGCATTATTGCCGATCTCAACATTTACGAGCACGAGCCTCAGAACTTACACAGTAAGCATTCTCAGATATTTTTACTTTTTTCATCATCTGCATGCATGTAATTATCATGACGAACAGATGATCACATGCATGCAGTATACACTTTCTAAAACGAAACAGTAGAGTTTCCTGATTAATGTTTACTAATTTTTTGCAGGATTTGCTTATAGTGATGAATTCTTTGGCGGGAAGATGTACTTCTTTTCTCCGTCGAAGAGAAAAGACCATAGCAAATCGAAGAATGAACGAATGGTGTTGGATAAAGGGTGCTGGAAAGCGTCGACGAAGAAGAGCAAGGTTTCTCCGAGTCCTGCTACTGCTAATGCCGGCCGCCCAGCTAGAGGAGGTTCTAAAGCTGCTCTTGTCTACTACGACGAACAAAATGGCAAGAAAGATAAAAGAAAGCAAAATTGGCTCATGAAAGAGTACAGACTCCCAGACAATAACGTAATAATCTCTAAATTTCAGATTTCAAAATTCCGTATTAACATATATATAGCTTTATGACTAACGTTGCTAACTTTGTTCTAGCAGGTAGTTGATCAAGGTGAATCCGTGATGACACTTTGTGTAATTTATTATAATCCGAAGAGGGAACGCAAATGATCTGGGCTTGTAATATTTATAAGAGAAAGTACATTAATGATACGATAAATCACTTCACGTCTTGGTGCGAGTGGTTTATGTGTTTGTATTTTTTGTTGTTTCTAATGTCAGTTAGTTTTGTGTTTGTCTTTGCTTAAATGATACTAGTGTAATACATGTGTCATATCATATGATACAGTTTTTCTAGGGCTGGTAAACAGGTACACGGTAAAATGGGTAATATGAAAATACGGGCATGACCCGTTTTTTACCCGTTTTAAAAACGGGTAAAATGAGTCGGGTAAAATACGGGTTTGGTAAAACAGGTAAAAAATTATATCAAAACGGGTAAAAATTGTCAGGCCTTTTTTCACATCTTTTGATATTTGTTTATTTTTCAAAAACAAAATGGATGTTAAATAAGTATGGGTTGGAATTATTAAATCAATTGATTACTCTATATCTTACTTCAAAAATCAAATTAATCTCATTAAATCATACACTGTGCAACTGGTGATATTCAATTAATCAATTAATGAGAGGAAAACCCTCTCGTAACTCTGAATTTTTGGGTAAATCCTATTATAATCTCAAGTTTTTAGAAAGTCCTATTGACATCACCCGTGAATTAACATTATTATTGATGTTTTTAGTCTTCCTTTAATAATACTACCGTCGAAATACACTATCAATACGAATTAACAGGTAATTATGAGATTTGTTTTGCATATACACCAAGGATTACAATGAAACTTTCCAAGAAGTTAAGGTTACATTAGAACTTTTTTTGGCACACAATTTTTCACATCTCTAGATATTTATTTATTTTCAAAAATATAATGGTTTTTGAGAAAAAAAAAAGAGTAATGGCTTCTTCACCGCCATACCAACCTTATTTGTTCATTCCAAACCCGCTCGACCCGCAACTCGTTTGATTTCAGCAACCTGCAGTTGAGAAAAAATGTTGGTAGCCAAATAAGGCTCCACAGCAGTTAAAACTTGATTCTTATACACACAGAAATTCGCTACTGTAAGTTTGGGGAAAGGCAAGGTCACTCCAACTGGCCAGCTGTAAAACAAAGCTCCACTACCCAACCAATTTGAATCCTAAAATGGTGCCTCTTCATTACCAATTATGACCTGAGATTGTTCATTAGCAAAATGTGTGACTGCACAAATCCTCTTCCAGGTGTGTGAATTTCTGTATGTCTTAGGTACAGACCACAAAAAATTGGCCCATATTGTGGTGTTTTGCTGCATCTTCCAGCACAGTTTACAGGAGAAAGATTGTATAATAGCATTGATATCCCTGAAATCTAGCCCATTTTCTTGTTTTGGTAGTGCCATCCTTTGCCATTTCCTCCATATTTTCCTCTGGCCTAACTGAGATTCTCCCTAGAAGAATTTGGCTGCACTAGTTTCCATTCTTTTGATTACAGTCTTAGGGGGATGAAGTACAGCAAATATACATGGTTGAGTAGAATAAGCCTTCAAGCATAAGTTAACCATTTATTTTTCCAGTTACGGAGAGCCTTATCCATTTTTTCCATGAGGGGTTGATAGTAGCAAACTTTGTTTCTGCCTTTAAAGATTGGTACCCGCAAATAGCAGATAGGAATTTTTCCTTGCTTCATTCCTGTTTTTCTCCTAATCAGTCTGATTCTTGTTTCTGAAGTATCACTGTGGGTATAAAACTCTGATTTCTCAAAGTTAATCTTTTGGCCTGAGCATATATGATAAGCATTCAGGAATCTTTTTATCCTTCCCAAGTTTTTCTTTGTGGCAGTAGCAAAAATAGCTGTATCGTCAGCATACATTAAGTGGGAGATCATTTTTACCCCTTTTGGCAGTATGAAGCATTTAATGTACTGGATTTCCATAAGGTTTCTGAGCCCCCTTGAAAAAGTTTCAGTGACTATATTGTATAAAAAAGGTGAGAGGGGATCACCTTGTTTTATTCCTCTTGTTGATGGGAAAAATCCGTTCAAGCGAAGATTCCCGTACGGTAACTGGATAAGTCTCGGTGTCAAAGGTAAAATAGTTCCACATCCAGTCATGGGCCTTGATAGAATCGATCCTCCCGGAACGTATGATCTTAACCCCATCGCGGAGTTGAACGGTAAAAACTCCGGGAACATTGGTGTTGTCCAAGTAATGGAAGCTCCAAAACAGAGCCAAGGTTCCCTCCACTGCGCTAAGGTTGCAAGAGTACGAGAACACCATCATCACACATATCACGTTCGGATGAAACTGGCAGGGAACATGTTGTTGCAAAAGAGGAAGTCGGTGAAAACTTCTGAGAGGGGGAAAGTGAGCCTATACAAAAATAAAGTCTGGGGAAGGCATGCGGTTTTCTCCATATCCCTAGTGAAAGGGGTTAGTTCTGCGTCCATAGCCAGGGGAACGTACATCTTCTTGACGGCCTCCTTCACCTCTTCGCTTACCGGGGTTTCCCCCGGTTCATTGGGATCCGGGGGGACAGTCGGAGCATACACGACTTTCACCACTACTTTCATGAGCCCCTTACCCCCGCCGGATGGTTGGGAGAGTTGCTCCACATCGTTTCACCCGTCATTCACATTATGAGAGTGGGCACCGTCATCTTTACCTAGATACTCCACCTCAACATCCTAGCCGATGATAGGGTGCCTTGAATCAGAAATCATGTTTGGATGATGAAGAGAGAGAAGATAAAGGCAGCAAAAGATAGACCAAAAAATTAGAACTAAGAAAAGCAATAGAATTGAAACACAAAATGACAAAGAGAGGGGGTATTTATAGAGAAAATAAAGAGCAAATTATCTTGGGACCGCCAAAATGGGAGCGAGACCCAAGAAGCATTTATGATCATTAACCCACGATTTGGAAAATGTGAGGCGTCAGGCGCAGCATGTGCTCGGAAGTGAATGTCTTCACGCGCCCGGAGCGGCTACTACCCGGAACAAAAGATTCATGATTGATTGAGACCCGGAACCCCGTCCGCTTGGAAGGATCCCGACCGGACAGGGTCCAAGTCTCGGGAGGCTAGTGGTGATATGGGCTACAGCTCATTAAGAGGACAGAAAAGAGGTCCGGTCCAAGAGTTGTCCTCCTCGTGACATCAACTATGTTGACACTAACCGGGGACAACAAGGACATGATAATGACTCTTCTCCGGGTAGGCGACAGGGGCTGGACCATCTCTTGGTTGGCTCTTTCCCTCTTGCCATCACTATAAATAGGAGATCAAACAACAGTAATAGGTATGTTCTATCAGACTTAAACACTCTCTACATAATCATATTCTCTCTCCTCTTCGAAATGCCATTCTTTTACAGGGCTTTTAGGTGCATGTCCAAACGGATTATGCAGGTCCAAAAATATGGTTAAATGTCTGAATTACCCCTGCAAAGTTAGGATTAAAATATGAAAAAATAATTTCTGAGGGTAATTGGGTCAACTAACCACATTTTTGGACCTGCATAATCCGTTTGGACATGCACCTGTCAGCCCTCTTCTTTTATCATCACGCCGGAATAGTTACTTTCGGGGTATCTCTGGGGGCTTTGTTTTATTGGTCACATGCGAGAGACACCGCGTGGCTGGATAGCTTTACTCCTGGTCATCAAATTCTCTTCTCCCCGACTGGCATATATCTACTTCGGAGTTGCCGCGCGGTCATCGTCACTCACTTTCGGTTCATCATAAACGTACGCCTTCTTAATCCTTTCTCTTATTGATGTTTGGATCGGGATCAAATTTGATTTCTTGCATAATTTACCAAATTGGGGTTTTAGCGTCGTTTGAAGATTCACGTAAAAAAATTCTTTTGGAGATGTTTGAATCTAGTATAAGAAAAAAATCAAACCTTTATTTTGTTTGTGATGCTAATATATTATGTGTTTTGCTGAGAATTTCTGATGAAGACAAACTTAGAATGATAGAATCCCTAATTATTAGATACAGTTTGGTGTTCTTAGAGCTCTGTCTTTATGTTTTTATCACTTCTCTACTCCAACGAGTACGGTATAATTCCGCCCGTATAATTCAGGAGGAATAGTCTGCCTTATATTTAGCGGCAACTGTTCCTCCCCTACACGTACAATATTTGTGTTTTCCTTTTTCTTTGCGCCCAATCCCTCTTGTCATGCGCATGGACTTTTCTTTCTTTGTTTCTTTTTTTTTAGCTTTTACTCCCAGCCTTTTTATTTCATGTGTCCAGCTCCTTTTTTCATATTTTATTAGTTTTGTGCCAAAATCCCACTTGGGAAGCGCCAGATTTGTTCATTTTTTTCCTAAAGGGAACTAGAAGAGTTATTGTTCCGGTCAATAAATAAATTAATAAAAAACATTAAAAGGATGAAACTACGTAGTTTTTGACTAAAACCACCACATAACCACCGCAAGTTCACCATATTCCGGCGCCTACCATTTTTATATATATATTTTTTCTATTGTTTCATTCTTCATCATTCTAACTAATTAACACGTTTGCGAAAGGAAAACGTGAATGTACGATATATGGAATATGGAACTTGCCAACTCTTATATAGCTTATATAGCTGTATATTTTGTCTACATAGTATATCATATTGAGTATAAATGGAATTCCTTATATTTCACCCGCGAAACTCTTCATCTTTATTGCATCTAACGCCAACTCTTATATAGCTGTAGATTATATATACATAGCATATCGTATGTATAAATGGAATGCTAAAATCACGTCGTTCTATCTATTTTATTAGGTTACTATATAATAGCGAACTGTAATCAATTTTTTCAATCATCGCGATTCATCAAAGCTTGCTGAACTCTTTCGTCGAGGCCACCGCACGGTTCAGGTTCATATGTTTTCCCGTTTGACGTGCATGGATTTATGTGATAACTAATTTTGTTGTTTTTTTTACATCAAATGTCATGAACGGCACTGGCACCCTTAATCTTAATCGAGCAGATAAATGTCATGAAGGTTTCATGGTTTGCAATGGTGCATGGATGGAAAATTAATCGATCGAGCCCTTTAGAGCAGAGTTTTTTTCCTAAATAACCTTATAATTGAAATTAATTCCGAGAATAACACTCTCTTGAAAATAATTCCAAGAATAACACTCTAAGTGCCATGTTGTCACCACACCATCCTACGTGGACTTGATGTCATACATTGACCGGAGTCTTGTGCCAAATCTGTAATTTTTAAAAACATTTGTACTCCTTGTGCAAATTTTTATACAATAATCTAATAATACAAGGACTCTAAATTAAACCCTAAAATCTAATAGTTTTAGAACTTGTACGCCGTTCCCAGAATTTGTACTCCACTTTCTTTAAGGTTTCAGAACGGCGACCACGACTCTCCGTCCGACCACAACTCTCGGTCCAAACTCGTTCGGATTCGCCGGCTTTTACTAGCAGTTGTCAGCGTTATTCATGGGATATTAACTCTCGTGGTTGACGATCGAGATTTTGGTGGAGAGCAACTAAGAATATTGAAACGCCTGGGATTTTGAAGAAACTAAGGGTTTCTTCGTAAGAGGTACGTGTGTGTATATATAATGCAAATTGATGGAATTTGTGGTTCAAGAGGTATATATAATGCGTATTCATTTTGAAGAAATAAAGGGTTTCTTCCTAATACATAAGAATTGTGTATAATGTATATTGATCAAGTTGAATACTTTATCTTATATATATATATATATATATATATATATATTTTGGAAGAAATTGCTCGGTCTTTTTGTAGTGAGCAATATATATTCTAAAAGTTCATGCATGATATTCTTTTATATGCTATTCCTTAAAGTGGCGATATAGAATTTTCAAACGTTAGATTAAGCATTGTAAGCAATTCCTTCTTTGTACCGAGTTGGAATTTATATAATGAAAAAATACCATTTTTGTAGGTGATTATTCAATGACAGGGCTACATTCTACTGAGGTGGTAGATGAATCTATCTCGGAAAGATTGAGTGGGGATTCTGTAGAAGTTTATGATACTGGGAGTGCAAAAATATTTATGTCCGGCGCATACAATTTGCTCGTAGAAGGTGTAGATGTGAATAATGATTTGCTCAATTCTGATGATGAGAGAGAACTTTCCGTGGAAGATGAATTTGCATATGAGATGGGAGATAATGAAGAAGGTCAAGATGTACCTGTGATTAATGAAGAGGTTCCCAGTTTAGAGTTTACAAACATTGAATGGGTTGATAAAGCTGTTGTGGACTCATCAAACTCAAGTGGTCAATCTAGTAAAAAATCTGATGGTGCTGACTTGTATTCTATTAAGGTGCACCAAGAGTACGAAGTTGCTTATTCTACTCCTTCTTTATGGGTTCTTAAATGTAAGCAAGCACCACGCTGTCCATGGAGGTTACGAATTTCTATTCCTAAAGGGAATTCATATTTTGAAATTAAAAAATATGGAGGGCCACATACTTGTGTGAATCCGATTATAAACCAAGGTCATGCTTAGCTAGATTCTGGATTCATTGCCAACCAAATTAAGGCTCTTGTGAAGGCTCAAATGTCAATCACATTGACGACAATTCAAGCTGAAATAGGTGATAAATTCAATTATACTGTCTCAAAGAAGAAAGCGTGGTTAGCTAAACAAAAGGCTATAATGGAGCTTTTTGGTGATTGGGTTGAGTCATATAAGTTATTGCCTAAATACATGGATGTGCTTAAGAAGGTGAATCCAGGAACCATTGTACATTGGGATAAATCACCAAGAGGAGGAAACTCGTCAGAAGAAATCTTCAAGCGTGTATTTTGGGCATTCAGTGCTTCGATTGAAGGTTTCAAACATTGTCGTCCTGTGATAAGTATAGATGGTACGTTCTTGTATGGAAAGTATAGAGGAACTATGCTTATTGCAGTTTCGGTTGATGCAAATAATCAACTATTTCCGCTTGCCTTTGCTATTGTAGAGGGTGAAAATACAGATAGTTGGTCATGGTTTATGGCATGCATCAGGGAATTTGTAACTCAAAGGAGGGGTATTTGTGTGATCTCTGATCGACATCCTGGGATAGTTGCAACTATGAAGCAAAATGGTACTGGATGGAGCGAGCCTCTTGCTTATCACCGCTATTGTATCTGTCACGTAGCTAGTAATTTCAATGACAAGTACCATGACAAAGTACTGAAAGATCTTGTAAGTTTGGCTGCACGGGAAAACCAGGTTCGGAAGTTCAACAAGAGAATGGAAACTATTGAAAGGATAAATGCTGGTGCTCGAAAATGGTTGGATGATTTGGCAATTGACAAGTGGACTTTATCTCATGATGGAGGAAGAAGGTATGGGATGATGACGACCAACTTATCTGAGATTTTTAATAGTGTGTTGAAATGAGCAAGATCACTACCAATAACATCTTTGGTTCAGCTTATTTTTTATCGTGTCAATAACTATTTTGCTCTAAGAAGATAATTTGCTGCACAAAGAATCTTAGATGGACAAAATTTCACTCCTTATGTTGATGGAAAGTTGATATCCGGTGGAATTAAAGCAGGTAAACATGAGGTTATATTGTTTGATAGAGCGGCTGGAATATTTAGCATACAAACTGGTCGTTCGCCTTCAAACATTAAAAAGGGAGGTCATGTTCAGATTGTGAATTTGAATGGAAGTCACTGTTCTTGTCAGAAGTGGCAAATCTATGGGTTCCCTTGTTCTCATGTGATAGCTGCTTGTCAACATTGTAGTTTAGACTACAAACCTCTGCTGCAGAATTGGTACTCTGTTTCTACATATGAAAAGACATGGACTCCTCTTTTTCATCCAATCCCTGATAAGGCTTACTGGCCTTCTGATTGCGAAGAAGAACTTACACTAGTACCCGATGATCTGATGAAAAGATCCAAGAAAGGCCGTCCTCAGTCATCACGATTTCATAATGAGATGGATGCCAAAGAAGGGAAGGGCACCATTACTTGCAGCATATGCAGAAAAATGGGACACAATAAGCGCACCTGCCCAGACAATAAATAAATGAGGTAAATTTTAAATAATCACACTCAAATGCTGATTATCATGATGTTGTTTTATAGTTTTGTTTGTACTTTGAAAATATAGTTGAATATTTTTTGTTTTATCAGGTGCCAACTTTTTATATGACTAGCACACTCACCGAGCAGATCAGGTTAGGTTCTAATTAATAATATATATATATATATATATACATGCATGCTATATGTTGGCATCCTGCCATTAAGTAGGTATATATATGCATCCAGTGTCCAGCTATGTTATATATAGTTGCGGAATTCCCCTTGTTGAGTCATATCAAATTCCTTTTTTTCTTGCTCAATTCTTGTAGTAACTACTTCGTCACTCAATTACCTCTGCTAGAACTAAAAACCAAGAGGTATTGTGATTATAAGAGCACACACTTAAATTCTTATTTTCTTATTGGAATTGGTTGGAACCAATTTGCTGGAATGTTTGTTTTTGGTGTTTTATTTTGTAGGCACTTGTTTAAAAAATTGCAGTTTGTTTTGAGGGTTCTTATTTTTGACTGACTTGTTTTTCTTGTTTACAATGCTGAAATCATGTGGCGGTGGATGCATGTTATGATTATCAGTGGGGGAGAACCTGGTGCATGCTGAGGAGGGCTTCATATTGTTTAAATGGGAGGGATGAAAGCAACGTAACTGGGACTCTGGTCCATGTTGATTCACCGTTTACATTCTCTCCCCTTTCTCTTTCTGTGGTGTCTGCCATTAATAACAACTCATATTTCTCTTTTTGAATTTTAATCATTTTATACTGCTGTTTTTGGTAGACGTATGGAAGATGATATTGTATGGCAAACATACAGCCACCTTCATGTCAAAGAATCTTTCTTAAGCATAATAAGAATGAAGGAAAAGTTGTAATTTTGGACTCTTTTAGCTTACAACTAGTACTGCGTATTATGCTATGCATGTTTTGGCATAATAATTCTCTCCAAGGTGGTTATTTTGTTTTACGACTGCATTTTGCGTGAACTTTTTACTGTGCATTATTTGTTTGTTTTCGTCGTTGCATGATTCTTATATTTTTACATTTTATGTATACATGTATATTTGGATCAAGGTTCAATCAATATACATACACATTGATACCCAAAAAATGTGAATAAGCCAAACCAATAAATGTGAAAGAAAATTAACAAATAATGATCAAAGTTCAAGAATAGTAACCACAGCAAACCGTAAATCAAACAATAATGTTGATTAACATGAAAATCATACTACAAACCATTTCTTTCTTCTCCAACAGCCACTCAAATCACCAAAACAAAAACAAACTAATTAAATCTTATCGTGAGGATGATAACGAAGACTCAAAGTGAAAAGCAGTAAGCATCTGGCTTTTAGCTAGGCATTTTTTGGGTGCCTAAGAGCCCCGCTCATCTCAGCCTCAAGCTGTCTCTGATTCGAAACAAGCTCAATAAACGCTGTCTTATGCTTTGAGATTTCACTGATATGCCGCTGAGATAGTTCTGCTAAACTGTTTTCTCACTCTTCAACTTCTCTTCAAGTTCCTTCTTTTTCTGCTGTTGTGCATCAAGACTCTCACCCTTGGACTTCAATAAAGCTTCATTATGGGTGAAGCTTTTCATTCGATTCTGATGTGGCTTTCTCGACCTTACCTGACGAGCTCTTAACTCGTTGAGCAAAGCCCCAACCTGCAATTTGAGATTACTTGGATGTCAGAATATGCACTTTTTATTGCAGAGTGGAACTTGAGATAGTTTCCTGATTCACCAACAGAAACTGTAAGGAAACTCTATATTTCCAGGAAAAAGAGATAAGGCAGTGTTATTTATATGTACCGCGATAATTTTTCTTTCCACAGTCCTGATTCCCTATTCCAACATATCTCAGATCAAATGGTTCAGCATGTCCCATTGCTGCTCGCGCCCCCCGTGTGGAATTAGAGTCGCCTCTTGCAAACTCAATCCCATCAAGAATGTCCTATACTCAGAAATCAAGAATGTTCACTGATCAACTATAAACTGCATGATCAGTATCGGAAATATGATGTAAGTAGACATACTTGCACAAAAGGTGAGATTTTTGAAGAATCAACTTCCTCATTTTGTCTGATTCCTGAGAATAATTGAAATGATAAAATAAGAGAGTGACTGATGAATGGATGTCTTTCCTAATTGTTAAGGAAATCTGAAGGGTACCACAGTTGAAAACCCAAATTGGTGATGCTCCCAAGTCTTCGGTGAGTTGCAAAAAGATTATCAACGGGAAATGAATGCACTGAAAGTCTTTTGCACACGCGATATATATTAAAGAGCAGTAAACCGTAGTATAACCTGTAAAAATTCAAACAAACCAAGTCCATCATCAGTCCAGTAGTCCCAAACATCATTATAATGTCCCGGTCTTTCTTCCCATGGTCCAGTAGTTGTTTTCCAGTTAAAAGAGTACCTTAACCATCCTCCTTCCACAAAAGAACCACCTTAACAAATATTATCAATGGGAAAAGATTATCAAGGATGAACATCTGCAGCAATCATGTGAGGCTTGTGCTTGATTATAGTGCTGACAACTGCTAGTCAAAGCCGGCGAATCCGAACGAGTTTGGACTGAGAGTTGTGGTCGGACGGAGAGTCGTGGTCGCCGTTCTGAAACCTTAAAGAAAGTGGAGTACAAATTCTGGGAAAGGCGTACAAGTTCTAAAACTATTAGATTTTAGGGTTTAATTTAGAGTCCTTGTATTATTAGATTATTGTATAAAAATTTGCATAAGGAGTACAAATGTTTTTAAAAATTACAGATTTGGCACAAGACTCCGGTCAATGTATGACATCAAGTCCACGTAGGATGGTGTGGTGACAACATGGCACTTAGAGTGTTATTCTTGGAATTATTTTCAAGAGAGTGTTATTCTGGGAATTAATTTCAATTATAAGGTTACTTAGGAAAAAAACTCCTTTAGAGCATCTCCAATGATTGCATTTTGTACTTGCTTGGCAATTTTTATAAAATATTAAGCACAACTTACCATTGTTTTACCATCCACAAGCACTAGTTTTGACAAGCAACTAGACTTGGCAAGCAACTAGCCTTGGGTCTTATTTAGTAGACCTCACATCAATAATTCAATGTATTTGGATGTGTATTAGAAATATGTGGGGTCATACAAGCTAATTTATACTATTGTTAACCATTGAAGAATTTTGTAACTTGCTAGCAAATTAGGTTGAATTAATGTAATTTACAATGAGTTTGCATCTTAAAGTTGAAGATGAACTCAGATCATGAAAAGGAGCATGCTGGTCATCGAAAGACGCACATATAATGTAGAGTGAATTCTATGATTAATTGGTTTACTTGATCTAGAAAATAATTATAATTATCGATTTCTTATTCAAAACCTTTCTCTCCGTCCCTTGGATTGCCTCATCAATATATTGTTCAGGTATTCAATAATATTAATAGTTTGATTTAATTAGTAATTTTTATTTGTCGAAATTATGAAATTCAAATATAATCCAAGAGGCAATGATTTTTATTTAGGTTAATTTCGATCTGAAAATGCATCATCCAAGGATTCTGAACTTGACTATCTAATTAGAAAATGCATTCAACATTATGATATCAAGATTCTGACTTGGTGTTTCTATTGTCTTTTTTTTTTTTTTTTTTTAATTTGTGGAATTTTAGGATAATATGAGTTTTTAATAGTGTTAATATTGTGCACCTTAGGTGAAAATTGGATTTTTTCTAAACGCTAAGTAAAGGGAAGTACAACGAGAAATTGTAAACCCAATCTTACTTTTATTATTTTAAAATTTTACGAGTTTTTTCCAGATACATGCAATACAAGTCTATGCGGTTGGGTTGTTTTTGTTGCTAGTGATTAAATACATCAGCCTAGAAGAATCGTGATAACATATTTCATGACTTGGATAACGTATTTTTTTAATAGTCCAGGTTCTCGAGACACCAATATTTGTAAATTAATTTCTTATTTTAGTATGAAATGTGGTTAATTATTTGACATAGTATGTGCTAGACTATTTGGTAATTTTAGAGGATACACAATATTTTTCTGCTATATATGTTAAATGATCCTACAGAATATGGTAAAAACAAATCACTCTTCAATTTATCGGGAAAAAAATATTACTAAAAATATTATCTTTTTTAACTGCAAACAAACATATATTTGTTTTCCTAAAGAGAAACATGTACAGAATAATAATACACCGCGCGAGAAGGTTTATTGTGAAAACCTTGACATAGATCACAATCTAATATGAAATAAAGAAATGAATCAATATATTTGAATGTTATTTAGTTATAATAATTTGTATGATTGAATTTGGATAATAATAATAATAATAATAATAATAATAATAATTTTTCACTTATTTAGGTTTTCTTATGGAAATTGGACTTCCTTATATAAAATGGAAATTCAATTAAAATTAAAAGTGTACAAATGTTTTTTTAGGAGACCAACTTATTTAAATATTAAAATTTAGCTACTCTTACGCTTATTAAAATACTTAAATAAAATTACTTCAAACACCGCGCAACGCGCGGTATCCCTTTGCTAGTTCTTGTTTAGTAATTATTTTTTTGCCTTTTTCTGGATATTATGTTATATGTTTGTTTCCAAATTTTTGTATCATTCCTTTTTTTTCTTTATCATGTCTTTTCTATATTTGTTATATTATTTTATTATGCTTCATGATATGAACATTTATTTTTAATAGGGGTATTTCAGTGTTTGAGAAATGTATGTTACACTATTATTTGTAAGGTTAAGTGTTTTACTAATATTTTATTAAGAATAATTATGTACAATCATTTTTATTTTAATTATACACATTATCGGTAAAAAATTAAGTATTCAATTGATATAACTTTGCAATATAACAAATGGGGAAAAAGATAAAAATTAAGTTTTCATTGAAAGATATGAAGGAATATTCTTTTAGAGGAAAATTTAGAGTTAAACCATTGGAGCTCATACCCTGTACCAACTGTAAAAACAACTGTAGCAGCTGAAAGATAGGGGAAAACCATTGGAGATGGCCTTAGAATGCATCTTAGATGCTCATATGCAACTACATTTATGTAAAAGCTTTGACGTTGAAGTTGTTATATGATTTTGTGATATGAATGCTTGATGCTTGTCCTGTACTGTGTTACCTTATGTTTCGAAAATAATTATGTGAAGGTTATCCCTTCTTGCCAAGATGTAATGGCCTTTGCTTGTTTTATTTGGTTAAAAGTTGCCAGGATAACCATTATTGTATATCTCTAAAAGTTTCCATCTCTAGTGTATATATGATAACATGCTTCATTTTTATTGGAGCAAGATAGGTTAACCATTAGTGTGTTTTAGTTCCTAAAAGTATATTTGCTCATATATTTCAGCTTCTTGTAACCACTGGCTACCGCCTTAGTTCCTTGTTTCTTCTTCATATCATGGATATGGCACATCAAGTCTGAACAAGTAGGTATCTATTTGTATCTATATTTTTCTTTAGTCCGTATTGTATTTTCAAATTCCATGTTATGTTGTCTTATGAAGTCAACTTAGTTTGCAAATACCATTCACCGTGTGCATATAATGGAGATGATGATATGTTCAACTCTGATCTCACTAAATATGCCAATAATTCACTAGTTGGTGGTTTTTTTTGTCCTTTTATTTGTCCTTATTTCATTTTGCAAGTCTCAATTATAGTCGATGAACTCTATCTCCATTAGTACAATTTTACAGTTTAATAATTTAATTTTGATTTTGCACGATATAACACTGATTTGCATTCATTTTGCATGATATAGCACTATATATTGTTACTTATATAGTTAGTTTATTGTTGTAAATGATCTTATATGCTAAGATTTTGGTTATTAATAATGATTCGAAAGTCTGAAATCTTGAATTCATGCACTGATCTGCACTCATTTTGCACGATATAACACTATATTTATTTGCTATATGTGATCTTATAAGGTAAGGTTTCTGTTGCTAATAACAACTTTAAAGTCTGAAATCTGAAATATTTAAAGCATGCATTGATCTGCGTGTCGGCCAGTTGTACGATGACAGAATGTGCAAGACTTCGACTCCAAGGACCACTCCGAGAATTCCAACGCATAATCTCCATCTGTAACAAGTTCCAGACTTCTAGGATCAATCAAAGATTCCTGCATTTTGTGAATTTTTGTGCTTTCAAGATTGAATGTTTGTTGAATTATGGATTTTGTTTTGAATTGTGTGACAATAGAAGAATTAGAGGACTGATTTTATAATTATTTTTTTGAAGCTGTAAGTTGCAATTTGTCCAATTGAGAGAAAGATATTACCATCATCATTAATTGTGTTATCGTTAAATTCCAGCTTCTCAACAAGATATCTACACATCGAAGTCTTCCATGATGTAGCAGCAAAGTGAAGTCCGTTTCCGCCATCATCGGCCGCCATTAGGCCAGGGTGTAAACTGTATTTGATTGGCGGATTAGTAGTAGGCAGTACAACACCTATTTATAGTACATACAAGGGTATTAGGCTAAATAACCAAACTTATCTAAACCCTATGCACATAAGTGCAATACAGTAGGCTAAATTAATTATAAAATCAGTCCTCTAATTCTTCTATTATCACAAATTGTTGTGAAATTTACTTTTGTTATGAGGACCCTTTAGTGAATTGATTAGGAAAGTTGGTTACTTTTTGCTTGGGAAGTTAAATATATGATGTTTAAGATTCGTGTTTAAGCAATTTTTACGTTAGAGGGAATTTTAGGATCACAGAATGAGTTTCTCATTGAAATGGAGATGAAAGAATGAGTTTGTGCACGCGCTTCCGCCTCGCGCGTCATTTGCACGCGCCACCGCACGGGCGTCCTTTACATGCGCCACCGCACACGCGTACTCTGCATGGCTTTGATTTTTTATGAAAAAATTGTTGATAGATGGGTATCGATCTCAAGACAGTCTTTCAATTTAATAATATTGCAATCTCACATCAAAAACATAGAAAGAAAATTGTTTGTGTATAAGATTGAACAATTTTGACAAATATCAGCGATCTCCTGACTCCTAAGGCAATTACTATGCCATATGCATATTATTATTGACTCGCTAAAACACAATCCATACTGCATTGACCATGAAACAACTTAAGCACATCCAACCCATGCCCAACACCTACCTATACCAGTGGCGGAGGTGAATGGGTGCTTGTGGGGGCTCCGACCCCCACTTGGTAATATATTAGGGTTAAATTTTTAATATTTTTTTCAGAAATATATGTATATTTTACCTAAAAATTTATCATGTTTTTGTTTAAATTAGCACTATATTCATACTATTCTTCATCTCAGCTCCCACTAAAAAAATTTCCTGGATCCGCCCCTGACCTATACCCCAATGTCATTGATCTCCTGACTCGCTAAAACACTTCACATAGTACGCTGACCTTGAACCAACTTAACCGTAGCCCAGCCCATGCCCAACACCTACCTACACCTCAAGACTGCCTTCTAGCCTCCTAAGCCATTTTATCATTCTTTTGTTTGTATTATAATTTATTGCATCTCATATGTACATCTTCTCAAACTTCCATGATTAATTTCAGCTCCATTTGATTGGGCCTTTTGACCATATATTTGCTTTACTTTCCAATTTTGGATAGTAACATTTGTCGGCACCCTTACACAACTACTTAAAGTAGGGCGGGACAAACCAAATTATTCTCACAGCTTTCCAGTATTATATGTGTTTTATGTATTACTCCTTCTTTTAAATGCTCCCTAGAATATATAGCTATTCATTTACCTACCCCATTTTCTACTGCTCCAACTCATCTATGCAATATATTTCATTTCTTTAATAATGTGCATTTCAAAATGTGCCATTATCTAAGACTCAACTGAAGTAAGAGCTTTAAAATGTAATTAAATAAATAGTTGAATTTAGAGGTGCTAATTGAGATTAGTTGTTCGCGAGTACTCGAAACTCGACTCGCCATAAAAGCGAGATTATCAAAGGAGGTACTCGACTCGATAGACTCGCGAGTAACTCAATAACACAAATATGGTTGCTAAAATTGATATTTAACTCATTAACATGTTTATAATACAATCCCTTTGTGTGTTTTTACATAATTTATACTAGAAAATTCATATTTCTGCAAAAATTACTTTTAAAAATTTATCATATTATTAATTATTTATGACTTTGTTTGAAAAAAAGTTGATCGAATTAACTCGGGGAGCATTTGTAGGTATCTCCCGGTGGACATTGCAAAAGATTGGCACAATCGTATTCATTACTACAATATATTTCAGCGTCTTCATTTCCTTCCTTCTAATGGTGTATTTCTTGGAACAATTGAAAACCTAAAACCTCATAAAGAATCAGTATCATTTGTGCGAGTTTCATAGACAGAGCTTCGCAATTCAAAATTTTAAAAGGAATTTTAAAGCTATAAGGTCGGATGATGTATATGAGAGTGAACAGGTAAACCCCGATATTGTCAAATTATGTACCTCCACTAGAATGGTAATCTCCAGTGTGGCAGCTGTACACCATTTCGTACAGACCGACCAGATGGCCGTCCAGAGATATCTCTTTAACTTCCATTTCGTTGTTTCCTATCACTGGTTTAGATGAGTTTACACATCCAATATAAAAATCTGTAAGTGGAATACATCACACTGCCACAGTGATCCTCACATGTTGGAGCTGATGAACAATGCATGAAGAAAAATAGAGGGATAAATAACACTGGAAAGGTTGAAATTATGCCCATTTTCGAAGACATGCGTGGAAGAGTTTAAAGAAGAAGGAAATAAAATCAATTTGTTTCTATGGTATACTCAAATACTCAATCATCAACTAAATATGTCAGAGTATTTATAAGAATGAGAAAGTGGAACAAACTAAATAGGTCAGACATAAGCTTTGGTCCAAATTGATATTTTAAAATGAATTTAATAGAAAATTGTTATTCGTTACTCAAGTGAAAATTAAAAAGGAAAACTGATAAGTTGATATTTCAGTATTTATTTGGTCGTTCAAAATATAATTTGAATTTATTAAATATCATCAAATATTATATCTATAGATATATTAACATCATACAAGAAACAATATTATAAAAATAACTTGTGGAAAATTTTGAAATATATGATTAAAATACCAAATTGTATTTGTTCTCGTAAAAAAACAAAAGAGACTATTGATCCATAGGGCAAGTGAGTTGAGATGAGTTGTTCGCGAGTACTCGAAACTCGACTCGTCACGAACGCGAGATGATCAAAGGAGGTACTCGACTTGATAGACTCACGAATAACTCGATAACACAAATATGGTTGCTAAAATTGATATTTAATTCATTAACATGTTTATAATACAATCCTTTTTTGTGTTTTTACATAATTTATACTAGTAAATTCATATTTCATGCAAAAATTACTTTTAAAAATTTATCATATTATCAATTATTTATGACTTTGCTTGAAAAAAACTTGATCGAAATAACTCGTAACTCGACTCGAACTTGATAAAAATTAGTGATAGCGAGTTGAATTCTAGTGATACTCGAACCGACTCGCTCGATAAGCACCCCTAAGAGGTAGTATATTATTATTTTATAATTACTATTACAGCTTTAGAATAAAATTAAATAAATAGTTAGATTTACTAGACTAGGTTTATATCTCATCACATTACAATGGACGTTGAATAAAATATATTGTAATTACAAATATTGATAAATTATAATATAATATATGAAAATGTTAATACTTTAGGTTATTAATTATGAGTTAAACTTTAATAATGAGTAAGGCCTCTTTTCATAAGATATGTTGAATTGAACTTTAAAACTAAAGTGAAAATTAATGTATAAATAGAAAAATATAATTAGTATAATTAAGTTTAACTAAATATCATCAAATTATGTTTTCATCAAAATGTTTTTTGAAAAATTGGGTAATAACTCAAATAAGCCCCCAATAAAATCCCACCATTTTCTCCCTCTCCTGAGAGTTGAACCCGGTACCTTTAGATAAATCTACCAATGTCTTATCACTAGAGCCATTCTCAACTAAACCGTATTGTTTTCATGGTAAATAGCTAGGTATTTATTAGTTTGATTGTGTCTGTCTAGAACCTTTTGTTTTTACGTCAGATTTTGAAGCTTTGTTGACAGTTCATGTAGGCATGTTAGGTTTTCATGCTAAATTGTCCTGTTTTCATAGTAAATAGCTAGGTTTTCATCAGTTTTTGATTGTGTTTGTCTAAAACCTTTTGTTTTCAAGTTAAACATTATAGATGTTAAAGCTTCTTGACAGTTCATGTGTGCATGTCACATTTTCATGCTAAATTGTCATGTTTTCATGGTTAAATAGTTAGGTTTTCATCAGTTTAAATGTGCATGTCTAAAACCATTTGTTTTTAGGTTTAAAAACATAATTTTTAAAGCTTGTTGACAGTTTTTGTGTGCATGTCACGTTTTCATGCTAAAATGTCCCGTGCTAGGTTTTCATTAGTTTGATTTTACATGTCTAAAACATTTGGTTCTTACGTTAAACAGTGCAAATTCAGTATGCTTGTTAGATTTTCATGATAAACTGTTCTGTTTTCGTAGAAATAGATAGGGGTTCATCAATTTGATTTTGCCTGTCTAAAACCTTTTGTTTCTGTATGTATGTCACGTTTTCATACTAAAATGTCATGTTTTCACAGTAAAGTGCTAGGTTCTCATCAGTTTGATTTTGCCTTTCTAAAACCTCTTGTTCTTATGTTAAAAAGTGCCATTTTTTAAGCTTTGTTGACAGTTTCTGTATGCATGTTAGGTTTTCATAGTAAATAGCTAGGTTTGTGTATGTATAAAACCTTTTGTTTTTAGGTTAAACATCATATTTTTTAGCTTATTGAACAACATAGTGCTTGTATAAAACATCAGTATTTTAGTCTAAAATGTTGTATTTTTTGAATAAAATAATTATTTTTTAACTGTGAGTGTGTGACTGAGCTTCTATAATACCTTTGTTTTTTTCAGAATAAAGTGCGCGTGAATAGTGAAGAATGCGCTTTTTTCTAAAATTGCAAAGAAGAACTTCATTTTTCCCATACTCTAATGTAATCATTGGTCTATATGTATAGACGTTCACTCAAGAGACCAACTTAAATTTTAGTTATGAATATTAAGAAATTTAAGAGAAAAGAATAATTGATGTCTTCTTTCAATAAAAAAAATAAGTTCCAAAGAGCAAGTCTAACAACTTTGCTATAATAGCAAATTTGCTCAAATATGGAGAATTTAGGCTATTTTTGAACTCCAACAGATTCTCTATCTCATTCTCCGTAATGGGGAAATTGAAGAGAGAGAAGATTTGGTTCTCCAAATTTAGAGAATGAGAAAATGTTTTTGGAGAAGCAACATTTAATGTTTCTTGGAAAGTTTTTGAATATTTAATTCATTAATTGTTTCTCTTCAATAATTTTAAATGATAATATATTAAAATAATTACAATTAAATTTTATAAAAAATACATATTATAAAAATATTCATAAAAACAATTGTAATAAGATCTCATATTACTATTTTTACATTTACATATCTATTGATATTTAATAATCAAATATAATCTATTTTCAATATAAATTTACTAAATTTTAAGTTCATAAATTTATTTATTTTGACGTTTGTTTATACAGTTTAATATATATCAGGATCATCCTGATATTGGCAATATCAGGCACCAATTAAATAACGACACATCATTTTTAACTAATTTATTATTGGGTCACGGTTTCAATCATTACCCAGACGGGTTTAGGCATTCTAAATTAGGATTTTAGAACTTTACTAAAAATATCTTAACCAACTAAAACATTACAATTGTACACGTGTCATTATCTAATTGGTGCCTGATAAGGCCTATATCAGGATCATCCGAATGAATATTATTCTCTTGTTTATAAGTCATAACGTCTAAACTAAATCTTTTTTTTGGCAAATATTTTATTTTTAATGGTTGAAGAAAAATAACTTGTAATAAATAATTAAAAAGAGATGAGTCTAAATTATTAATAATACGTTACAATAATAATACTATTGTAATTCGTAATGTGTTATTTTTATAAATTTATATTATGGAGTAAGTAATGTCAAATATGAAATGTTATTGTAACTTTTATTATAAGTTCATTATTTATTTGTTCATTATTATTTGGACTTATTAAATATATGACTTTAAAAATAGAAGAAAATTGGATAAATATGTAGTATTAAATGTTAGTAATAAATTTTAGGGAATGAAAAATGGAGAAACTGTTGGATTTAAGGTGAAAAAATATGAGAAATATGAGATTTGGTTCTCTATTATGGAGAATGTTTATGGAGAACCTGTTGGACTATCTCTAATAACACCCTAAAACAGAGCCAATTTGTAACACTAAAGAAAAGTTCTGTAACTCTACGTACCAGTAGTAGGTGCGATATATGTAGACCCAAAAATTATAGGATATGAGTCCAACAACACTTTCAACTATAACGAGCTTAATTGGTTATAAATTAAAAAATAATATTGGATTGTAATCGCTTTCAATCAATCTCACTAAATATCATTCAAATTCTCCCACATTATTTAAAAGAATCAAAGCATTTGAATGTTTATGTAACGTAAATCAAACTGGTTAATCTATAAGATTATCTAATACATTTAGTTTATATATGAAGCGGCATGAATTCTTTTTACCGTAAAAAAGTATGACCGAACAAAATAACTAATATAGTGAAACTAAAAATTAGTAGATAAAGATTCATGGCCTCATACTTCATTATCAAACCTAAAATCCTATAACAAAACATAAAACAAAATGACAAATGTCTCCAATTGTTCTAAGAGACTATTATTAAAGATAGTGATCAAGTATTTTTGAAAAAAGTGTTCTTGTACCCCCAAGTGTTTAATTAAGTATTAATGTATCCCTATGTTTTTTAAAAGTGCCACTATACCCTCAAATATATAATTTGGGCAGAATTTTCTTTTGCCAAATGTAAAATGTCAAGAATACCCTCACTATTATTTTATGGTAAAAAAAAATATTATAGGACGAAAATGCACCAACCAAATCAATGAATAATCCTCCCCTACCTATTCATCTAATTCCTGCTTCCCTTTTAAATTCACGCCCAGTTAAGCAAGTCAATCTGAATCCATATTACCAGTCACCGTTAATTTATCAAATGAACACTTTTGTAGTCGAGGGGACCAAAATTACCGTGCCTAGAAATTAGTGTGAGTTAATGGGCCGAAACCGCCACGCCTAGTAATAATTAGCGTGACTAACTCAAATTACCAAAGGAGAGAATAGAGTTAGCGAAATTATGTTAACTTCACTAATGTTTTCAATTTGCTGAGTTTTCGGATGTAAAGATTAAATTTTTTTAATATATTGTGCATTTATTCTGTAATTCAGTGATATTGATTTTATGAATTTTTTTGGTGCCCGGGGACATTTGGGTCAGGGAAAATAATAACCCAATAAATGAGGGTAAATTTGTCTTTTAATTCATAATGCAGCTGGAAAATTTGATTCATGAGTACACATCTTTGTTCAATGTAATTATAAGGGTACATTAGCACTTTTGAATTAAGCGGGGGTATATTAGCACTTTCTTATAAACTTGGGGGTACATCTGCTTTTAATCCAGTATTTTTTAAGATAAGCATTATGAAAATATAATGTTTCATCACTTTGGTTTGACTTGATCCTAAATGACAAATTTGGTTAGGACAATAAAAGAGAAAAAAATGGAAAAATATCCAACTGTACATTGCAAGACCAAAATCAATAATAAAGCAAAGCAGAGAATGCGACCGTTAAAGCACATAGCACTCTCCGAAAATCAATACTACTCTCTCTACACATTCGACTCTGATTCCCAAATTCCCAATTCCCAATTTACGCCTATTTCCCTGTGCCCCTTTCTTCTTCAGTTTTCTCCGCCTGCAAACCCACGCAAAGTAATCTTCCACCATGGCGGATGAGTTTGCGCGGGCGGTGGAGGACGGCATAAGGCTGTCGAAAAGGGTCTACTTTGGGAAAGACAGGGCGGTGGCGCCGCCGCGCCCCATGACGGCCATGGATAAGGAGCAAACTTACCTTCCCTCCGCCGTCACGGTTTACGCCGTCATCGTTGATCCAGCAATCGTCGATAACCCCGACGTCCCCAGCTACCAGCCTCACGTGCACGGGCGCTGCGATCCTCCCGCCCTGATTCCTCTCCAGATGAACGGCGTTTCGCTCGAGGCGGATTGCTTTCTGGACACCGCGTTTGTCACCATTAGTGGGTCCTGGCGTGTGCATTGCGTCATGGGGAGCCGGAGCTGTGATTGTCGGGTTGGAATTCCCATGGGTGAACAGGTATATTCAGAAAAGTTTAAGTTTCTCTGTTCATTTTGGGCGTAAAAAGTTGGTGGGTGCTGAAAAATGCAATCTTTCATTGATTGAATTGTTTTTTAAAAAGTTGAAAATCAGTGGTTGAAAGTCATATCTCTGAAATGTTTTGAGCATCATTTTAGTTTGGGAATTGACCATAGAAAGTCGAATATCCATTACTAAATTGCTGAAATGATGATAAAAATTGAGCACATCCAAGTTTCTGTTTTTACTCTTGATCACGTATTTTTGCTTTTTAGCTTTGGATTTTTTTACAGTTTCACATCTTGTGAAACTATTCTAACTGTTCGTTCTCAAGTGATGCATTATTTGGCTAACAGGGTTCAATTCTAGGTGTTGAAGTTGAGGTACACAGAAAATCTTACCACACAGAATTCATTACCTTGGATAAAGATGCAGATTTGGATAAGGGGGCCATCAGTCAAGAAGATTGTTTTCTGAAACCAAATATATTCATGCTTACCATACCCAAGGTGAACCTATGAATTAATTCTAATGGATTGATGTTTATGCTTTATGATAAGGTCTTCTGAAGTCAATATTTTGTCAATTCAGGTTGACGGTGGAACTAATCTTTCCATTAAAGTTAGATGGTCTCAGAAATTGTCATTTCGTCAAGGTCAATTCAGCTTGAGCGTTCCTTTCAGCTTCCCCGAGTTTGTCACGCCTGCTGGGAAAAAAGTATCTAAAAAGGAAAAAATACTGTTAAATGTGAACTCTGGTCCAGTAACAGAGGTTCTTTGTAAGGCCACCAGCCATCCTCTCAAGGTATTAATTTCTGCTGTTTACTGGTTGTTGTGGCTGATTGTGAAGAACCAGTGCACAAAATGAACTTTCAATTTACTATTTGCAGGAAATACGGCGCCAAGCAGGCCAATTAGGCTTTATATATGAAGCTGAAGTCCTTACATGGTCAAGTTGCGACTTGGATTTTACGTTCAATGTAAGGTTTTTATTTCACATAATTGTTTATCTCACCTTTGTCTGCAGTGAAATCAAGACCACACTGCTCACCTTTTTGATGATGAAAGAACCAGTAACGAGAAAAGCAAATGGAGTTATCTAAATCGAAGTCTATATTCTTTTATTGCAGATTTCTACTGGGCAGCACTATGGTAGTGTGCTTTTGCAATCTCCTCTACCGAGTGATGTTGATCAAAGAGACTCATTCTGCTGTTATTTTATTCCTGGCAATCAACCTGCAAAGGTAGTTTATCTTTTTGATCATTGATGGTATTTTACCATTTGGAAGAAATATGTTGAATTTGAACTACTTAACTGGTAGTTATGTCAATCTTTTAAGTGTGCAACTATATAGAGATATGCACAGAAAGAGGTGTGTGTATTTATAGCTACAAGAGTGTATTCATGCTAATTGCAAGTGAGCTTGATAGGAAATTGTAGCACCTTCATACTGTTGTTATTTTGTAAACTCTGTTTGTGCATCTGGTGCTATTGGAATTTTCTTACAAAGTAACACCCAGATAGTTCACTTGCCTTGATAATCGTGCAAGTTTTGTTTCTTTCTAATTTGTCATCATATCCATTTGCTTCTTGTTCATGTTATCATTGTGGTGTGCATGGATGGTATTTCATAGCATTAATAAATGTCTAATTGAAAAACATAAAGGATAAATAACCACTGATTGTTGGAGACTTGAACCACTGATTGTTGCTACATGCCAAGGATAAAGAATGTGTTATATTAATACTCAATGTACTCATAACTGCGATGTAAATGCCCTTGTATCGTGAATTGGTCATTTTATTACTTTTAGCTACTTGCCTGCCCGGGATATGGTAATTTGGATTATCCAATTTTACCTTGGTAACTTTTTAATCTAATACTAAACCTGGACTGATATGATCCTAATTTGAATTTAATAGGTTTTCAGAAAAGAATTGGTGTTTGTTGTTGACATAAGTGGAAGCATGAGAGGAAAACCACTTGAAGAAACCAAGAGTGCTCTTCTTTCATCATTATCCAAGCTGGATTCTGAGGACTTATTTAATGTGATAGCCTTCAATGGTGAAACTTACATGTTTTCATCATCATTGGTGCCTGCTACGTCAGATGCTATTCGGGGTGCTACTGAGTGGATTAACATGAATTTCGTTGCTGGTGGTAGTACAAATATTTTACGTCCTCTGACTCAGGTCTATTGAGCTCTCTCCATTATTTTGATTCTACTCCTGCATAATTTTGTGTTTGCAAATCCATGCATACTACCTCCCATTTTCTATCTATTGTTAGATAAAATTACTCAGATCCAGCTTAAAGGTTCTAGGGTATGCTATATCACTTACTAAAAGAAAAAAAAACTTTGTACACTCAGACTTAACATTTTATGTGTCTTAATGTTTGTACTTTTTTTAATATTGCGTCTTTGATCCTGATGCTCTTTGACTCTGCCCTCAAATATTTTTCTTTTCTCAGGCACTAGAGATGCTTTCTGATACTCACAGCTGTATACCTATTGTATTACTTATCACTGATGGAGCTGTCGAAGATGAGAGGAACATTTGTGATGTAATGGAACGTAGTTTGACAGCTAAAAGACAGATATCTCCTCGAATTTATACATTTGGCATAGGTATTTTTCATCTTTCTTAAGTTTCTTTCAGTCTGTCATTTGATTGAAGGTTGAATACACTTTGCTTTGTATTTATTTTCTTAATTTCCACTTCTGAATACCTCCTCCATTATCGTGTTTTGAGCTTGATTAGAAACCATGGTTTAATTTTGTTCAAGACGCTAAAAGGATTATTTTTCAATGTCTAGTATTTTTTCATTTATGTTCAAGTACCAAGTTTAAACAATTTTTTGAATCACCATATATCTGCTCATGGGAAAGAAGAGTATGTCTTTTAAAAGAAATGAGCAGAATTTTACCACAAACTATTCCATATTCCAGCAACAAATTATTTTGTCCCAGGTGCTTTTAGAATTTTTTGTATGGATTTAATGTGAATGGAACATAATCCATGTTTCTTTCAGGTACATTTTGTAACCACTACTTCCTTCGAAAGCTTGCATTGATTGGCCGTGGTCATCATGATGCTTCATATGATGGAGGTGAGTTATAGTCTCTATAATCTTGTTGAATAAGTTACACCCGGCTTTATTCCGTGACGTTGAAACATTGTTGGAATAACATGATTATATAAACAAAATAATGATTTAATGATAGAACTGAGATATCTCTTGTTAGAATTGATTGTTAATGGTTAAAATGGGGTTTTTGAAGTTTGAGACACTCACACCACTAATTATAGAGTCTTGCCTTTCTGTAGTTATATGAGATTTTATAGTGCTATATATAATGGAAAGATATATATGTTTCTCCTTCCATGAACCTGTAGTTTGCTGTAGGAATTGTTCCTCCAAATTCCTAGAAGGTGTTCACTTAACAGCAGTGCAATTTTGATTTTTAAGAATATTGATCCAAGGGAGGGGTTCCGTTAACTCATTTATTTTCACTCAATTTTATACTCAAAATCTTAACCATTAAACTGATTTTAATCCAATGGCTCATTTATTTCTTCCTTTCTTCTCTCTTTCTTTATTTTCTCACTCTTTTTTCCTTCCTATTTTCTCTCCATATATATTTCTACCTTTACCTTTCGTCTGAAATAATCCCCTCTGCGATTTTTTTCAAATGTTCTTAATCTAACAGGTGAAACCTGATTAAATAAAAAACATGGTGAAACTATTTAAATTGATTCTATTCATTTAACTTGTCCGCTGATTTTTTAAAGTAGAAGATTAATTCATTAACCTTCTCCAAATTAGATATTTGATTCCTGCGTCGATATCTATGTTTCCAGTGATCGGCATAGTTTAGTAATACCCCTAATTTGATTTGCAAGATTTTGATGATTAGTAAATATTTGAAAACCATGGCCTTAATTAATATATGTTGCATTACAGTAATTTATTTTTGTTCATAATTTGAACGTACACTAATATCTTCATGAAAGAGTTTAGAGAATTAGAACCAGATGCAAGTTCATAACCGGGAACAATGGTAAAAATACCCTTAACTAAATATAATTGTGAATGAGTTTTCATTGATCGTTTATTGTAATGTAAAATTGGAATTCTCTGTTGGATTTATAAACAGGCGTTGAGAATTGCAAATATAACTTTTCTTTGACTATGAGGAGAAAAATAAGAGTAAAAAATAAGGGAATCCTCCGACTGAGGAATGATTTCAAGTGATTAATATCCATGAACTTTTTCTTGGTTCAATTCACTATTCTTAGATTATTTTTATCTTTTTTGGTTGAATTTTCACAGATAATTTTCTGCTGGGGAACTGATGATGGATGAACGAGAATAACTAGGGAAAGGTGGAAGGGAAAAAGGAATTAGATAGTGAAAAGTTAAAGTGTAATTTTAAGATGAGTATAAAAAGGAAAAGATGAGTGTAAAAAGGAGAACCGTAAGATTAAATCTAGTTAGATGGTTAGGATTTTGAGTAAAGATTTGAGTAAAAATAAGAGAGTGAATGGAACCCCTCCCTTGATCCAAACACCTAAAATGAGTTTTTATTTTTTATTTTTTATTATCTGGTCACAATTACTAGAACCTCACATATGCATACATGTTAAAGATAAAAATGGTCTTTCAGTTTAATGGGGGAAGATATAGGTTTGCAGCCAACGGTCCAGTTAATGTTTGTGGCACACAATATTGTCAAATGAATTTAGTTACGTACCAACCCCAATATTTAGTTATGAAGTGTGATGATATGCTTTTGTGTTTCACTAGTTACTTAGCTGTGATGTGATTTTTTATGCTGTTTTGTTGGAGAGTGACTGAGTTTTTTGGCGAAAGGTTGTATGTGTACAGTAACTGTAGTTTTTTTATAACCAATCTTTTTCTGTATTTTGTCAGATAAAATTGAAGTTCGTATCGAATCACTCTTTGGCAGACTTTCATCTATTGCTGTAGCAAATGTTGTCTTCAGCAATCTGGGTGATCTAGATGAATATGAGGTATGTTTACATCATCTGTATATTTCATCGCCTTGCAGTTTTATACACACAATGCAGTTAAAGATGTTCTCAGCACATTTTCAGGAACTGCCTTTCTTACACTTTACTGTTAGAGGGTATATTTATTTACTTTTCTGGTTGGCTTGACAATGACTGCCTTCATGATTAGGTTTATCCTTCTCGAATTCCAGACATTTCATCTGGTAGTCCCATGATCATATCAGGAAGATGCCGGGGGAAATTTCCGGATAGTCTCTTGCTGACTGGCATCTCTGCAGATATGAGCAGCTTCACTGCTGACCTGAAAGTACACAAGACAGAGGACATACCACTTCACAAGGTAAGTTTCATTTATCAGCGTCTTCATTAAGCAAATCTACGTGTATTCCAATCATGACAAGTATGTTTGAGCTCGTTCTCTCATATTTGATGTTCTCTAAGTTAACGTGGCTCAGATCCAACATTTTATTTATGCAACTCTGATCAACTGTTTGGTTTGCAGGTGAACATTAGGCAACAGATTGAACTGCTTACATCGGAGGCATGGTTTACAGAAGATAAGGAGATTGAAGCCAAGGTATTTTCGTTTTAGTAGTATTAGTTCTGTTTTTCAGAAATGCACAAACTTTGAGCATTTTAAAATACAGCTGGAATAGTCCTTAATGTTTTGCAAACTACATGAGAAGTGGTCATTTCCCCCCTCAATCATCAGATTAACTAAATCATTTTCTTTGCAGGTAGCAAAGATGAGTGTTAACAATTTAGTCATGTCCGAGTTCACATGCATGATGTTACAAGAGATCGACACTCCAAATAGACAGCAGGTTTGCATTACAGATATCTGCATATTGCTCTATTAGGCTGTTTCTCTGCTAGCTGTAGTGTTGTATAACGGGAGACTTGATTATGGCAGGTTCCAAGCAAAGGAAGCACCCCAAAAAGAGAGGCTAAACCTCTAAAGAAGATATTCAAACAAAGCCTCGGGACTGGTTTTGGCAACTTAGTTGCCACTGCTGAAAACGTCCCCCCAGGATGTGACGAAGCTAAAGTCGAAGAAGCTGATATTTTAGCCAAGGCTGCATCCAACTGCTGTGGGAAGATGTGCAACTACTGCTGTGGCATGTGCTGTATCAAGACATGCTCAAAGATAAATGACCAGTGCGCTATCGCTCTGACACAACTCTGTGGTTCGTTGGCCTGTTTGGGCTGCTTCAGTTGCTGCAATGCATGCTGTTCTGGGCAAGATTGATGAGAAGTTCAGGCCCTGCAACAACTAACCATAGTACATTTGTGTCTTTAGAGCCCTCCAAGGGATACAAGTCAAATACATATTTTGCTTCATCTCTTGAACTTGATCTTTGGCTGTTTCTACCCTAAACTTTTAATCATGGTATGGTACGACTATTTCTACTGTTATAGATGTGTGAACTATGATGCTAGAGAAAGAATCACATAAAGTTTTAAGGACATCTGAATCACAATAATAACAACCAGAACAAAGCAACGCCACATTTTCCACTAGTCAGATTCCAGAGTAATCGTGTACCCTTGGTATTATTGTAAAAAATACCCTGAGTATCCAATCAAACTCAGCAATGGAGGTAATAGCCCATATACAGTTCAGTGGATTCATTTCTGGTCTCTAATCAGTCATTTATGTACTTGGAAGGAAATGTTGAAGCAGATTTCCTATTTAAATACTATCTCACAGTTTAGATTCATATTCCTCACTGCTTCGAGCATCTTAGCCAGGCACAACTGTTCCTAAGATCAGGCTTTATTCATATTAACTGCCGGCTTTCTTTCTCAGGCTTTATGGCATCTGCTCCAGCTGTTCAGATTTCTGTTCTGGACCAGCTTTTCAAAGGCTCAAACTTAACACCTGTTGCTGTTCATTGTTAAAGGGATTAAACTTTGCACCTGCACCTGCAGCTCTCCATTCTGGCTGTGCTTCTTGCCTTTCTGCAATGGAAAAGCTGGCTTGCTGCTGTGGTTCACTGAGTCAACCAAGATCACTCATCACATCCATCTTCTCTTCTTTCCTGTCTGCACAAGGGTAAAATGCAAGAAGAACTAAGTTTTTAGGCTAATATTAGCATACAGAACACAAAGCATCTTTTGTATGGGAAATAAGGTAGAACAGAAATGTGACCTAAAAAACCAAACCTCGTTCAAAGCCTAATTCACTGCCTTACGATACTTTAGATAAAAAGAAATTAGATTTGATAACTCTATTTTTTTTGTCATTTGGGCTATTAATATAAAATATAATTATTCGGGCTACTCTAAGAACTGATATACCAGACTACAGCATCAGAATAGCAGATAATAAAGTAGGCAACCTCGCCAGTAGTTTTAACTAACTTAACTACACCTATATGTCTCTGCAACTCAACTAATGCTTTATAAGCTGTCTGACCTTGGTTATAGCTATTAGTCCTTGAACTTAACTCAAACTCCTTACTTCCCATCTCTTTCCCTAATTTGAAACCATGCTCATTGCTCGATACAAGTTAATAATTAAATGATGCAGAAACTTTATGTGTTTTGACTTCTGAGAGAATGTGACTGTAATGCTGCATCTAACAAGAAACTTAAACATATTAATACCAATCAGCTAAAGTTGCAGTTTACATCAGCAGTGATTTTATTGCTATGCTCCTCGAGGGAAGAAAATACAACAGTGGGTACATAAAAATGACGCCAATGAAGAAAAGATTTCAAAGCAGACTTCAAAACTAAATCTATAAAAAATTTATTGTAGTGTACAGAAAATGAAACATGTGCTCCCAAGAAAGTAAGTAGTGAACTTACAAGCTCTTTCAAGTTCTGCAACTAAAGCCTGGCTAGAGCATTTTCTCTATCTTCCACGTACTTCTTTGCACTTTCAGCTAGCTCGAATTCCTTACTTTCCATCTCTTCCCCTAATTGTCTTGCCTCTGCAGTTCGACCAAGGCCCGCAAAATGATTCACTAACATATCGTAACTCCGAGCACTTAGTTGAATCCCCCTTTTCATTAACTGGTTAAAATACTTGGTGGCAAGACTTAGTTGCCTCACTAACATACCACGACCCCGATGATTTCGTTCAATCCCTCTTTTTTGTAACCAGTATAAATACCTACTTTCAACGATGATGAACCTTTGTAACAACAAATTGTATGTGAATGAATCAAAGGGAAAGCATTCACCTATTAGTTTTTCCATATCATCTGTGTCTAGGAGGCGGCCTTTGACAGGATCAGAAAATGCGTACATTAGCTTGACGAGATTCCAACTCACATCTGTCATATAAGGCTTATTTGGAGATAGGATCCATTCCCGGAGGACATCACGAGACATCCACGAGTGATATAACAGTACATTGCCAATAAATGATGACACTCGGCGACCAGTTTCTGATAAATCACTAATGATTTCTATGGCAGAATAATACCTTTGTGGATATTCACTAGCACAGAGCAATTTCACAAGTTCTTCATAGCATTCAACACTGGGCTTCATATTGTTATTTCGCATATCCCAGAACATCTTCAATGCGCAATCCAGCTTTTTGCTTTTGCAGAGAGTAACAATCACTGCATGCCGGAGTTTCCGCTTAACCTCTTTTCTCATGCACAAATCATGAAAGAAATTCAGACCATCAGCGGTTTTTTCATTCTTTATATAGCATTGCAGCATGAGTACATCAGACTTCAGTGTTGGCTGAATGCCGTTCCTCTCCATGATAGCATAAACTTCTCTAGCCCATTGAAATTTACCTGCATGGCCAGCTCCATCAATAAAATAATTGTATGTACTGCATGTAGGTAGGAATCGAGATGTTTGTTTCTCTAACAATCCAAAGAAACGAATGTCTGGAGCATCCATCGCACACAAACCAGAGATGACATCCCTAAACAGTTTCCTATCAGGCTTGATATTATTTTCTTGCATCTCTATAAGTAGTTTAACTGCACGATTTCCCTCACCAACCATGGATAAGCCACTGATCAAGCTGGCATAAGCACTTTTTCCAGGTACTCTGCCTAAACTGCTGAACTTCTCATACAATTTGTAACCATCATCCCATTTCTTGGACTTGCATAATGCCACTATGAATCTATCATAAACTGTTTTACTATGAACAAATTTTTTGTCAAATGCAGCAGAAATTACTTCAACCATTTTATCATGCATCTTCTCCCGGGATGCTATAGTTGAAAATATGCTCCAACCAGGGAGAATGCCTTGCTGAATTGCATTTCGCAGCACAGCATACACATTATCAACGCCAGCATCCTCAAGAAGAGTGTTTATAAGATAGTTATAAGCTGTGGTATTCACAGAAAGCCCAAAACTTGCACTTGAATTATACAACTCGAGCGCAACATCCAACATCCCTAATTTACAACAGAAACACAGTGTGGCATTCATGGTTACTCTATCAGGAAGAACATCAAGCTCATTCATCTCTGTCAACAAATCATACAGCTCACCATGCCTATTCTCCCTCAATAACCTCTGCAACAAAGAATTATAACGATAAACATCAGGAACATACCCATCAAGTTCTTTCATGCCTTTCATGAACTCCAGTGCCCCATCAATCTTCCCAGCCTCAACAAGGTTCTTTATCCACACATTGTAAGTTTGCTCCATTGGAATAGCACCCAATTTCGCAACATCCCTTACCACCTTAGCACCCCTTTGAAATTGCTTATACTTGCACAGTGCATCCACAAAAGTGGCCACAACAACTCCATCCAATCCAGCATCCTCCTCATTCACATCCCTACTCATCAAACGACGCAGAAACTCCTCAGCCTTGTCCAGATCATTCTGCTTACAGTAACTCTTCACCAGGATGGAGTTAGTGACAGCATTCTCATACCCGCGCATTCTGATCTGATCAGCCAATGCATCCACCAGGTCAAAATTTCCATTCTCAACCAAAGCATTCAACAAAACATGGTAAGACATGCAATCCAAATCCAAATTTAAGAAGCGCATTCTACCAAACAAGTTAAGTGCAAGATCAACTTTTCCAACCATCGCATAACCAATCACCAAGACAGAATTAAAATGAACATGACCAGGATAATTTTGTCTCACAATATCATCTAAACATTCCTCTATAACAGGCAGCTGCTTAGCCCTCCACAGAATTTTGAACATAGCGTGGCAAGTTGACGGGGTGTGCTGAAAGCCATTCCTCCTCCCTGCCCAATCAAAGAACTTCTTACAGCAATGCCACTCAGTTTCACGGTTCACATACTTGAAAACATCCAGAACCAGAGATTCCGTCAGCGCGAGGTTGAGGCGGCAGAGCGCAGCGTCTAACACCGCGCCATCTTCCACACGAAGAATCTCGAGGATCCGTTCCAGGCCAGGGTTTTTCCGAGACAAAAACCATTGCTTGAATGTCGGCAAGATGCCGCTAGCTTGAATCGACGGCGACCGGGGCAAACTAGCGGGTTTGCTGAGGTACGAAGAGAGAAGGCCGGAGGTCCGTCTATCGCCGTCACTGGATGCGACGGCGACGGCGGCGGCGGTGGAAATAGAGTTGATTAAATTAAGAGGAAGAGGGTATAGAGAATGCCTGGATTTTCTAGCGCATCTGATTGCAAGCATAGTTATCAAAGTCTGTACGTTCAGACGCCAGAGAAAAGGGATAAGCACATCTCGCCGGAGAAAATGGCGTGGGCGAGTTTTACCGGCAAGTTGAGCTCCACGGCGGGGCGGCTGCACTGAAGAACTGAGAGGTCGCGGGGTGAAATAAAGCCGACTTTAAGGTTGAAGTTTAGGACGATCAGGCTTTAGTACATTTGTACCCAAAGTCGGACATAGATAATTACTTACAAAATTGTTGGCTAAATTATAAAAGTTCAACCAATCAAATATATGGATTGCTGTTTTAAATAGGATAAAATTTTAAATAAAATTATTAAGATGAATATTTCGTGAATTTAATGGGGGTATTTCTATGATTCTATCGTCTTCTCTTTAAATTAATTTTTCCGAATGGTAGTTTAGTCTTTTCCTTTTCTTTTTCAAATTGAACCCAACAATGCTCATCAAAAAGCTATAAATATACGAAAATAGTGTATAACATAATATTAAGTTAAGGTTTTATATAGCATAACTAAATTAAGTTAAATTAAAATACAAAATAACTAAAATAAGTTCAAGCATACATGACATAATAAAATTAATTCAATAATTATCCTATTTCATGTTTGTCATTGAGAAAATCCGCTTATTGTGATCAACAATTATTCACAGTATTAGCGGTGTATGTAATTTAGTTTTTAATTTTTCTTTATAAAAATTTAACTTTTCTAAAATATTTATAACAATGTGTACTTCTAATCAATATTTTGTAATAATCAGGTATTTTAGATTATACTTCTAGTACTAATCTTTTATATAGTTTATATTATTTGATGAAACGTAATGTATTTTCAAAGTATGGTTATATCGCTGAAGAGAGTATGATCCTATGAGTATAAAGTAATAGAAAACAAAAAGAACCCAAGACTCCATTTCATTTAACCACTTAACATAGTTCAAAAGTAGTAAAAAACAAACTGGATACTTGGAAAACTTTATATTCAACGGGATAAAAAACTTGATGGCTTCCACCACTATTCTTCGTTCCTTTGCTAAACCAAATTTAGCAACCTTTGTATTATATTACGAAGAGAGCACAATCACAAAATTCTAGTAAATTTATATAAAAATGAAATGTTCAGGTCCACAGTAAAAATGCAATGAGCAACATTATATTATAAGATCAAAATTCAAAACAGAACGCCATTTTCCATATATAGTCAGATCTTGTAAAGTTGTAATATATAAAGAGAATAAGGCAATGATCTTCACGTGTGTCATTCTTTATATCATTCTTTATCTTGAGAGTAACCCGTGTATGAACTCCCAACCTGATACGCGGTGTATATTTGCAACAAGTATATTCTTAGTAAGTTTTTAAAAGGTTTGTTATTTAGAGTTAGTATATTGTATATAAACTGTAATATCCGTTGTACAGCATGATATAAACCAATAAAAATAGGTAAATATATAGTATAACGCATAAGAATAAAAATTTAAGTAGGAAGCCCATATAAGCAAAAATAATATACATGACCTAAGTCCCATGTGAATAATTAGACAGGAGAAAGAACCAAATGTTGAATAGAGGGTTCAAAATAAAATAGGCTCATTTGAGCACACTTGCAATAGTAGAAATGAAAGAACATCATTAGAATAAATCTTTAATATCACGGCGTCGCCGTATAAATTTCAGACCATTTACTTAGTAAAGTTTGTCAATATAATTTATGTAGAGAAATACCCATACTTGCATTTCCAATTAGACCGTGAATCAACTTCTCTATATGCCAAGACTCTACCAACTGATCATGTATGTAAAAAAACATATACATTAGCACATTCTTCATCAGCTACAATCCTACAACGCGTTTTCTAAGATATCTACAACGCATTCCGCTACAGATAATGTAAGTTCACAGATGCTCAAGAATCATTCTGAGTAAAGCAAATCAGTTTTAAATAAGCAGCAGCAAAAAAGGCAGAACAAAACGGTAGCAACATCTGACAGTCATCACACCTCAGATGTTTTGCTTGTATACTCTGGTCTCTGGAGAAGTTGTAGTCAAATCATAACAGGCTAAGTCTCCGTCACTGGGATCCGTCACAAATATTAGCCAACGCAAAAAAATTCAAAAACACATGATAAGCAGTCTCAAGAGTCCTTGGTCCTAATCTAACAGATACATAAAATTTTCGGAAGGCAAACACACGATTACACGAACATGCAATATGTGATTCTTACTTCAATCTTTCGAGCACTCTTTTCCTTGCTTCAAGTTCATCTTTGAAAGCCAGCGCTGTTGCGGTTCACATGCTTCTCTTGAGAGAATTAATATTTGCACTGATCTCCTTCTTTGAGTGCAGAAGTTTTAACTTTTGCTCAATAAGTGGAGATTTTGCTACTTCATGCTTGTCAAACAGCCATTCAAGAGCTTCTATCCTTCATACTGTCTTTCTGTATGAGCTGCTCTTTACCTGTCAAAACACCGTAAAAAATTAGTATAAAAGGACCACTTAAACATCACAGAAACAGAATTCAATAAACAAGTACCTTCATGCCATCTTCAGGATCCAGACGCAATCCATCTTTAGAATATCGAGAAAAGGGCTTCAGAAATCATTTTCAGAGTATTTTCTCGAGCTTCCAAGGGAAAAAGATCTTTTGGTAGATGACGAAGACCAACACTGCTCAAATACCTATCAATCTATCAATGGCAAAAAAATTCATAAGTCAAAATTATACCTGTACATACGTCAAACTTGATCTAAACACAGACAGAATTATAGCCCTTCACAACACATAGATATACTAATGGTAGAAACAAACAATAACTCCTCTTGACACTGATCTGTTTAATGGTTAACTTTAGAACATGCTGATTCTATTTTCAATTCCAACAATGGTATACACGTAAAACCCATCCTAGGTCTAACGCTGCAAGACATGAAGAAGAAATGATACACGCATAAGGATAGTGAGAGATCTCACCTGCGATATAGGAAGAGAAGCTATTTCGGGTTCCCCAGGATCCTTCAATGGGACAATTGTTATTGTTCTTTTCCCAACTTCATCCTTTTTAATCATATAAGAACGTCCACAGTATAAGTTGCATCCTCAGACTTTACATTTTTATCATCTAAGGAAAATATTACAGGAAATGTATTAAAAACTCAAGTACAAAAAGAGAGCAAAATTGGGACTAATGAAAAAAAAAGAATCTCACCTTTTAAGAGACTTTCCACCCTTTCGAAATTGGTAGAGAATGAAGGCAAATTATCAACCAGCTATGCGAGCTGGATGATTACAAGTCTGCCAGGCTGCAGATAGGATAAGCAATGCTTTGAAGAGAGGGCTATATCTCGTTCGACCTTCTTCAAACTCTTACATTATTGCAGCAAAGAGTAGTATTCATCCAATCTATCTTCCTTCTCAATCACCATTGTATCTCACTCTTCCTCACGAGCTTTAGCTTGTTCCTGAGCGATAGACCTTCGTTACCTCTAGAACTCATGTTGGAGACTATAAGAAAGGGGTCGAAAACTAAATTACCTCAAGGTCAGCTTGATTCACTTGAAATTGATAAAAATAGTACGGATCAAATATATAGGATCGCCATCTTCAGCACGCATCTGATTCAAAAGCATGTCGTAACCTAAGTGGAAAGCACTGCAATACATATAAAATAAAACCATTATAACAGTTATATTGATCAAGGATAATATCGATTGCATTGGATTATATTCCATCCATTTGAATATTGTTCAAGATCATGCTTTCACCTTTCCAAAGTGATTGAGGGGATACAACACTAATCATCAAAAATTTAATGATGGTGTAGATTTCAAGTATCACAGATGTGTTTAGTAATTTTGAAGAAAAGAATAGGTGATAAAAGCTAAGAACATGCAATTATCTGAGGAGATAGGTTCCTATAAAAATCATTACCTGTCCAAACTATTAGCATTGGCTTTTAGCATCAATTTAGTTGTTTAAGGTTCTAACTTCTCATCAAACATGAGAATCCAGTCAATGCCTCGGCGACCAGCACGACCACTCATGACTCATCTGAATATACTCCCATTAGTTAAAACTGAAATTTGCAGAATACTTTAGTTTTTGTTTTTCAATACCAAAAAAAGGGTTATTAAGAAAACTTTATCTGCAAGTTCTCTCACTGCATCAGTATAGTACTAACCTAAGCAAAAGGCTCTTTAAATAAAGCCAAGTGCTGATCAAAATTCTACTGTCCTTAACATGACACATTTTTAAACAGGCTAGTATATAAACATCAAGTGACATTGAATTATATATTGCTTGATATGATGATACAGAAAATCTATATATTGATTATAGAGATATTTGAGAAAATGGATTGATCAAGTGCCATTTGACCAATTAATTCTATCTATTGATTTGAAAATTTGATTAGAATCCCATATAGCATTCACGGTAAAGAGAGCACTTTTACTGAATCTATAAATAAAATCAATTAAAAGCGCAAACACAACAAAAAGGCGTATAACCAAACTCTGATGAATCAAAATACATTTCTCTTTTCAAGTTTAGACTTTCTTTTCACCTCTAATTATCATAACAACTATTTAATGGCTGCTGGATTAAAGTTGTTAAACATTTAGGTTTATAAGCTTTAAGAGTTTATCCGATTTTCATTCAGCTATTTAAAAGACTTTACCATATGAATTATCATAGAAATCAGTGAAATAGCCATTTGGAGTAGCCAAGAGATTGCTCATCCTCACTTAATATATGGGTCAAATAAAAATATACACATGATGGATGAAATGAGCAGCCAGCGAAATAATGAACCATAATTACCTTTCAAATCCAGGAAGAATCCTTGAACTCTTCGGTAACCTTTACTAAGTCTTTTTCCTTTTCAACCAAATCAACTTTGTTCATGCAGAGTATTCGCTTCTGGGTTGCATTAACCTGAGAACCCATTCATTCTATCAATCTCACAACTCTTGAGTCAGGCCTAAAAGAACAGAGAAATGAACATTACTGTAACCCCTACAAGGATTTGGAAATATGACAAATCCATAAAATCTTTTACAAAGTGAAGAGCACTTCATTATATTTGTCTCAAAAGACAGGAATCTTTCAAAAAAGTATAATATAAAGGGAGAAAGTTAAGTATCATCCAGAGTGCTCAGAAAAGATGATGTAATATTACTTTATCATCATAGAGCTAATAGAATTTCATATAACTGGTCACCTTATGCATTAAGAAGTTGAAACATTTAAAATCTTCGGTATAATATCCAGAAGTTATTATAGTTTCATACCCTAAGCTACCTGATCAGCAAAGTTTAGAGCATGAATCAAATCTCATATTCAATTTACTGAACCCGTCAATAAAGAGCTCAAGTTTAACATAAGAATATGCATAACCCTATTCCGTCAAATCAAAAACAGAATTTAATGGAATTGGAAACTACCTCGTGGAGCTGATGATGCTTGATAGTTTCATCCCCAGATTTAAGTAGAAACAATTCACGGGAGCGCTACGACTAACCTCTGGTTAGTCCAACCGCCATGGGACCATCGTCACGTGGGCTAGCAACAGAGCATCCAACATGTCTAACCCTTGGTAATTTAATATTTATCACATCCTGTGTTATACTAATCTTATAAACTCAGTTCAGTTCAGTATTTTTAATTTTTCTTAGTTCAGTTCAGTATTTTTTTTATTTTTTTCAGTTCAGTTCAGTATATTTTTATTTTTTCGGTTCAGTTAAATTTATTTATATTTTTTTCAGTTGAGTTAAGTATATTTTTATTTTTTAGTTCAGTTCAATATTTTAATATTTTTTTAGTTCAGTCCGGTTCAGAAAAATATTTTAATATTTTTTCAAATTCAGTTCTATTCAGATAATATTTTATATATATTTTAGTTCAGATTCCTCTATATTTTTTATCACAGCTCTATAATTTTTTTAGTTCAGTTCAGTTTATATTCAATTTAATTTGATCTAGTCAATTCAGTTCATTTTATTTGGTTATGAACAAATGTATGTTCAATACCTTCTATTATAATTCGGTTCAATTAGTGTTTACTAGATGAATACAAGTTCATTGTTATGAATACGACAAAATGGAGCAATCTTTGTACGCTAGTGGTTCTATCATATACTGAATTTTTGAATCAGTTCAATTTAATTAAAATTAAAATTAAGTCTATTTCAATCATGTACAAGTGTGCATTGATAAATTTCAGTTTAATATAGTCACGCTGTTATCGTTTTTAATACATTAAACTTTACTTCAGTTTAATTCAATTTATTTATAAGTAAATGTGATTTGATAAAATATAGTTGCATTAAGTCATTCTTTCAATACATTATACTTTATTATGTTCCAATTCTATTCAATTGTGTACAATTCAGCTCATTTTATTTGTTAATAATGAATTTTTTAACTATATTTAATTTTTTTTCGATCCAATTCAAATAAATATAATTAATTTTTTTCAGTTCAATTAATTTCAATATATTTATATTTTTCAGTTCAATCCAACATATTTATATTTTTCAGTTCAGTATATTTATATTAGTCAGTTCAGTTCAATATTTTTATATTTTTTTTCAGTTCAGTTCAGTATTTTTTTAAAAAAATTCAGTTCAATTCAGTTCAGTTCAGTGAGAAATAAACTCTAGCAAACATGGCCGAAAATGGTGACGCTGAAAATGGGTAAAAATATATTAAAATGGGTAAACCCGCGGTTTAGACCTGTGTATTTGTCCCCGTATAAGTCCATTGACCCGACCCATTCTAACCCGTATTTTTAAATTACTCACTTATACACATACCCGTTTTACCCGTATCCATATTTTACCCGTATTCATATGAATAAAAAATAAATCCCGTTTTATTTTCAGATAATGGGTAAAAGTTGACAGACCTAATTAATTATTGGATTAGGAGCTTTTAAAAGATCCAAAATTTTCAGCGTAAAAATAAAAATTGTAGCCGTGTAAATTGTTATCACAGTCATCATGTAAATATATAATTGGCAAGTTTCTACAGAAGTGGGTTTATACATAAATATTTTAATAGCCAATTTGATCAAATTGTGGAGAGGGTTGACATGTGTATACCGGTTGGACAAACCACTGTGTACACTTTTCGCACAATTCACCGATTGGAAATTAAACGGATATGGGGAAGTAGTTGGTGTGGAGAATAACATGCCAAACCCAAAACATCAATTCACCGAAACTGCAATGATGAGAATACGGATGTACATAAACAACCACCCCACTAAAATATCAAATGTCTTGCTACTGCTAAATTTTTTAATTTTGTCAAATTCTTCTGTTAATTTACTCACTCCTCGTGAATTCACACACACTGACATGCTCATAAATACCACATGCGCTTAGAAATGAAAACCTTGTGCTTTACGTTTTCTCACACCACATACATTAACTGCATTCCTACCCGCACTTTTCCATCCCTTGCGGTGTCCATATTTAAGGTTTATACATGCTTCTTTTCCAGTCAAAAGTGGCCAACTTTATCAATCTAATCAAAATTTCAATGAACATGCTTTAAAAGTGAGATTCATGAAGAATACTTACCCGGAGAACTTCAAGATTTTGACTTTAACTAGCAACAGAAGCTTCAAGTTTAAGAATGAGATGTAGCTCTGCAACAGTATACATACACATATATATCATGCATCTAGGGATAAGTGTTAAAGAATTGAAGTAGTGGAAGGCTAGAAAAAGTGGAAAAAATGGAGGTGTTTTTGGATATAAAAATGGGAGTTTTGAAAGCCACAAAATTAAAGGGGTTTGCTGTTGTTTCATGTTTGCAGATGTGCTTTACAACAGAACCAAGAATTAAACAATGCAAAAAGCTACAAACTCAGCCTTTTTTATGCTATGAAAATCAAGAAAGGATATGGCTAAAGATTGGCTTTAACCCTCCTAAGCGTGCAAGATTGCATAGAGGTTATCGATCTTTATTTTTTGCAGCCTTTTTCGTTTATAAAACTGATGGATATAGCACAATAAGAGATGAAAGGTGAAAGATGTAGAGAGTACTACTCACATCTAGCTCATTGATTCAGAGGTGTGCCAGCAAAAAAGTCTAATTATTATCAGTAAATATCTGTTTCTCAAGGCGATAAAAATTTATGTACAATAGAGCGCATCATTTAAATATTCAGGTTGTGAATAAAATGACCTCGTCTCAGGTCATTAAAAATTACGAGAAGCAAACATGTCATAAGGGATTTTAAACAACAGAAACCATTTTTTCTGAGTTTCCCGGCGTTAAGGCCCAGACTACCAGGGACCCTGTCCTGTTCTTTTTGGCTTCGGACTTTACCAGGAAGAAAGTGATACATTATGTCTCAACCTAAATTCCAACTAATGAAGAAAGTTTCTTTCACAGGATTCAACACACCAATGGAATGAAGAAAGCAGAAGTTCAACACTAATTTAAGTACATAAACTACCAGCCTCATCCATTTCCTAAGCAGAAATTACACTAATTAGTTGAACAAAATTCAAAATCATATAGGTAGTCATTCTTGCAGCCAACAAAAAAAAAGGCAAAATTTTTAAGAAAAAAATCCTAGATAGAAAGAAAGCGGCTATCTAGCTACTGTCCTCAACTTATGGCATTGCTAAATAGAGAAAATTATCAATCAAGAAATTAGCCTACTGAGACAACTTAACCTATAAATCTACCATCTATTGAGAGCAACAATTCACTTATAAATCTACTATCTATTGAGAACAGCATGTCAGCATATTTCAAACTGCGACAAAATGTACCAAATTTTTATATTTATAGAATGCACCAACTCCTTCATTCTACCTTAATCAACACCGACCGATTAAATACATTCAGGGATCATAGAAAAAATTAAATTACGAGAATGTATACAGACCTAATAGAATGCACCAGCTCAGCATGTTTGCAGTGACGGAACCAGCTGATCCTTGGCCCAACTGTATCCTCACCTGTTATCATACGAAGTGCTTAAATCAGTAGGCACTAAAAAATTAAGCTAAAAGCCCTTTCGATCTAAATTCTGGTTTCACCCAAAAAATAACATGTATAGAACAAGAAAGCTTGTAGCTTGAGAAATGGGAGTAATTGGTTCAGTGTTGGAAATAAAATGGGCCTTATAAAAAAATGATAACAAATTACATAACTTTCAAGTTCAAGAACAAACAAACAGCAAGTTTCAATTGCAGCTGCCAATTTATTGAATCATCACCACTTAAAAGGCCTTCCTTTATTTTCATATCTCTCAATTAAGCTTCTCTTCTTATCCCTACACTACAGTGGCAGATACAGGTATTGCCCGGACTACTCACAATCTCATCTCATAACTTTAGCTTCCAATAAAGAATAAGGTTTCAAAAAAATGATAACAAATTACATAACTTTCAAGCTCAAAAACAAGCAAACAACAAATAAGTTAAAGAAATCGTGCTAACCTGCAAAGAATTTAACTGAGCCAATTCGTCAAACACCTTGTAAGAAAAGAAAACTCAAACAATCAGAAGCAAAATCACAAAAACTCAGAGAAACAGGAATTGATTGAAAGGTGGTTTTACCTCCATACAACATCGCCACTGACATCAATCGTAAGGACCCATCCCTCGAAATCAAAGGTGGAGATCAAAACAATCCACCGCCCAACAAATCAACGATCCAAATTATAGACCAAAAAATGCTACAAAAACTCGGAAATAACCCTGAAAACGACCATATTTCGTGTTTAGAAGCATGGAATCTCCGGGCAATTCTTCTGGGCAGGGACACGGGCAGGGAAAAGAAACAACTTGCGCACAAGACGCTGAAGAAACGAAGAAGAAAATGCATCTCGAAACGCCGTCGTTTTAAAATATTGAAATAGTAAAATATCAAAATTGACCCTGCGACCATGAGGCTTCATTGGGCAGTTCTACGTTTGTTTTGATTACAACAGATCGCGAAATGTTTGTTCCAAGTTGATGAAGAAAAGCCTGAGTTGAACAAAATCTTGTAGGAATACATAGCAGATGCAATCCCGTTGCATTATACAAAAATCCTTACCATATCTTTTAATACATACAAAAGTATAAATATTATCACATTGTTGAATTCATTATCATCACATTTAGTTTATTCATATCTATATTTTTACATAAATTCTTGGAGACTGGAAAAAATTCTATGCAGTTTGAGCTCGGACAGGTGGATGGAATGAATGTGATGGCAGACACGTTTTTGTGACGAAATTAGTTCAGTGCCTTCATCCACGGACCAAGCTGACAAACTGTTACCATATCATGTAGCCTGTAATGTAAACGAACTTATCAATCACAAAAATCAAAATATGGAAACAGGTGATCTGGGTTTTCTTCAGTTGTACCTATACCTGTGGCATCTTTCCTTTCTCTGGTGCACTAATGGATGCGCCACGCACTTTAGCAGCCCCCTACAACAATCAGTATGAGAGAGCGAAATAGAAAATCTGGAATGTAAAACCGAAAGCAGCTATAAACTAAGGCTAGGCAATCATCAAGTCTAATAAACTCTGGAATGTGATACCGACAGCAGCTATAACCCAATGCTAGGCATCACAAGTCCAATCCTGGTATTTTTACCTCTGGAGCCACAGTAGCCTTCAAATATATAGCTGCCGAATCCTAGATTTGATAACTGGTTATCGATAACATGGTCATGTATTCCCAATCCAAGCCAACAAATCATGGAGCATCTACCTGTAGAAACAGTATATGATCACTGACATCTTATGGGCTTGATGGGTGATCTTTAATTATTCAAAAACATAGTTAAGGAATCCTCACCTCTAGATCACAAAGACGGCGTCGCAAGTTTGACATCACCAAATTAGAGGTGCTTTTAGCAGTCAATCTTCAACAAAATCTGTTTTGTAATGTACACCCATAGTGTCCTTGTTTCTTCGAGAATAAAAGTCACTGTTCCTTGCATCAAAGGGAAATTACATAAGAGAAGGCAAATAATGCCAAAAAACTGAAGTTCCATATTCTCTTCAGTCATCAGTCACAAGACCCGAAGTCTAGAACACAGTTCAGACTTCAGAGTTCACCAATTATTTTCTTTAAATATTTGTTTAAAATCAACAATTTCAAAAATCTGTCAGAAAAAAAACAATTTTATTCCACAATAATTTACTCATACAAAACAAATAATAACTTTAACTTATATAAGCAAAAATTATATTACTGGAGCACAGTAATCAACAAAGCCTATCAACGAAGAGTAGTACCTAGGTAGAGATGCAGCTTTCTCTCACAGGCGCTGAATGAACCGCCCGTTGTGCAGCCCTCTTCCTGCTATGATAAAAGGGAAATTAAAATTGCCAGTTGACTAACAATTATGAAAATATTAATCCAATTACATTTAAAAAGTATAAAAGCCTGGGCATAATAATCCGAACATCAAACAACTAGTGTGCGATAAGGAATTAAAATATCGTTCTAATCATATCATCGATAAGGAATTGTTCTAATCATTTAATTTCCAATTCCTGGCTAAATGGATAATGGAGATAATCTGCAAAGTTAATCAAAGGGCCTAATTGGAGAACTGCACAGTTATACACTGTTATAATTGTTAGTTTCTTCATCACTAGGTTCTGCAAAATATCACTTATGCTACTGCAAAAAATAAAGCTTGGGAAAAGGATTTAACAAACTCTTGAAATGCATAATTTTTAGTCTCTTCATAACTGGGTTCAGCAAAATATCACTTATGAAGAAGCATGCTACTGTGAATTAAAGTTTCGAAAAAGGATTTAAAATAACAAACTCTTGAACCATCTTGACTGGAAAATAACTAATAAAGTGGACGCCTAGATCGCTTTTTGTTTTTAGTTTCAATTGCTGGTCGATAAAGATATGGATGTTCACGAGAGTCCACGCGCAAAAAAAGGAAAGGGCGGATAGGATGCAAGGAAAACGAAGTAGTTAGCCACTGATAACATAGTATAATACACACTTGCAGTTGCCACTAATGAACAATACATCCATCGAGAAAAAAATATACCAATATGAGGAAGGAATACCAAATCAGCCATTGGTCATCTGAAGATTAACAAACTTTCTTAATGATTAATAATTATTTTTATAATCGCTTGTACGATCAAAGTATATCAAGAGTCCTTAGTAACATGTATGAAAACAGCTGTTAGCTGTTGGAAAATAGACTTAAGTTGTTGCTTTGCCCTCTACATGATATAATCATAAGAGCTGAAAAGCCAAACGGCAACCAAAAAAATGCTCTCAACTGTTCAAAAAGAAAAATTGGCACACATATTTTGCTAACTTGTTTGACCAGCCAGACCCCACCATGGTACACAATCAAATTTGTTTCAAGCAACAAATTTGATCCCTCGTCAGCAGAGAAATAAAATTGTATCTTAACTTTAATTGTACAATTTAAAATATAATAACACTAAAGGCGGCATTTGTAGGTATTTAGCACCAATAAAATTACTTTCTATATTGAGAGCCATCAAGGTACAAAGATCTGATAGATAAATAATATAAGGAAACTAAAATCGGTATAAAGTAGAAACAGTGAGGATATAGATGATGTTGCTGCCAATAAGCAGTTTTTCAAAAAGAAAAAGAAAAAGAAAAATGCAGGCTTCTCTAGCATGTGTTAGCAAGTACAGAAAATGAAAAATGTGGTCCTGAGGAAGAAAGCAGAAAACTTACAAGCTCTATCAAATTGTGAGAAGACGCTCACTCCATATAAGCTTTTGTTCCTTCAAAATTCTTGCACCCCTTCTTTTCCATCACCTCAATAACTTTTTTAGCATCTGCAGTAAGACCCCAGCCTGCAAGATGCCTTGCGTACAAACCATAACTCAGACAATTTGGTTCAATCCCCCTTTTCTTTAACCGGTTAAAATAGCTAAAGCATTGATCAGAATCTATATCCATGAGCCTTTGAAACAACAAATTGTAGGTAAATGAGTCAAGAGAAAAGCATCGCCCTATATGGGCTTCCATACTGACAAAGTTGTGTAGCAAACTAGGCTCAGAAAAGTCATTCATTAGCTCGATGAGCTCCCAGCTTTCAGCTCTCAAACTAAGCTCCTCTTGATGTTCAAGCCAATATTCAAAATTAACATGAGATTTCCAAGCATGCACTAGCAGCGTATTGCCGATAAATGATGACAACCGACGACCAGTTGAATATAAATCATCAACGATTTTTATTGCATCCATATACGTTTCTCTAATAAGTTTATAATGTCTACTAGCAAAGAGCAACTTCAGAAGTGCTTCGTAGCATTCAATACTGAGCTTAAATTGGTCATTTCTCAAGCGCCAAAACCTCTCCATTGCAATTGCATAATCCCCTTTCACTTTGCAGAGACTGATAAACATGGAATTCAGGAGTTTCTTCTTGACCTTTCTTTCCATGCTCAAATCATCAAAGAAATGCAAAGCTTCAGATGTTTTTTCATTCTTCATAAAACTTTGCAGCACAAGTACATCAGACTCCAAATCTGGTAAAATGCCTTCCCTCTTCATGACATCATAAACTTTTCTAGCCAATATATACTGTCTCTCCTTCCCAGCACCATAAATGAATTTATTATATGTCCTGGACACGGTGGGTGGGAATCGATGTAATAATTTACTGAATTCAGCCACAGGATTATCCATATTACATAAAACACCGATAACCACCCTATACAGTTTCCTGTCGGGCTCATGGCCATTTTCTTGCATCTCTATGAATAGTTCAACTGCACGAGACTCCTCACCCGCCTTGATTAACCCGCTGATCAACCTAGAGTAAGAACTCTTACAAGTTACTCTGCCTGAGGCATTGAACTTCTCATTAAATCTGTACCCATCGACCCATCTCTGTGACTTGAATAGTCCTAAGAGAAACCTGTGATAAGCTGTCTGGCCCATAGCAAAGTCCTTTTCAAACATAGCGCTTACAAATACAAACATTTTATCAAGCTCGCCTTCTTTCCTAGCTATATCAGTAAAAACTTTCCTACAGGGAAGAATACCTTGTTCAATTACATTTCCCAGTAAAGAATATGCATTATCAACATTGGCATGCTTTAGAGCCATGTTTAGAAGATAGTTTTGAGATGCAGCATTCACAGAAAACCCAAAATCTGCCCTTAAATTGAACATTTCCAACGCAGCATCCATCATCCATGTTTTACAGAAGAAAAACAATGCATAATTCATGGTAGCACTATTAGGAACAACACCAACCTCTTTCATCTCTTCCAACAAATCATACACCTCCTCAAACCTAAAATCGCTTGATAACCTCTTCAATAAAGAATTATAACGGAAAACATCAGGAACAAAATCACCTTGTTTTGAAGCTTTCAAGAAATCCAAGGCCTTATCAACATCACTAGCCTCAATAAGGTTCTTCATCCACATATTCTTAGCTCGCTCCATTGGCACAGTACCCAGCTCCTCAACCTCCTTCATCAACCGATGAGCCCTCTCTGACTGCTGAACTTTACACAGAGCATCCACAACCGTGCCCACAATAATGCCATTCGAACTCGCATCCCCACCCTCCTGACTCAACAAACGCCATAAAAACTCCTCAGCCTTATCAAACTCCTTCTGCTTACAGAAATTCTTCACCAATATGGAACGAGTAATCCCATTCTCAAATCCCCGCCTTCTAATCTGATCAGCAACTGTCTCCACTTCATGAAACTTTTCATGTTCAACTAAAGCATTCAGCAAGACATGATAAGACACACTATCCAAATCCAGGCCTAGAAACCTCATCCTACCAAACAGGGTGAGGGCAAAATCAATCCCACCCGCCATAGCATAACCGCTCACCATCACAGAATGGAACTGAACTTGCTGAAAATACCTCCTCTCCCAAATCCAGTTCAGGAATTGAACGAGCTCCTCTAGCTGATTAGCCCTGTGCAGAATTCGGAAGATCGTAAGACACGTCGCTGGAGTGTGCTGGAATCTATTTATCCGTTCAGCCCAATCGAAGAACTTCATACAGCAATGCCAGTCCCTTTTCGGGTCCCCTCGCCGGAGCACTTCGAGAACTATAGATTCCGTCAGGTTGAGGTTGAGACGGCAGAGATCAGCGTCGACGTCGTCTTGCCTACGTAAAATATCGAATATTCCGTCGACGGGAGGGTTTTTCCGAGACATGAACCATTGTTTGAATGGTGCTAAAATTTCACTCTCGGGTAGTTTCCTTCTCTGTTTTTGATCGCCGCCGTGAACGGTGGCGGCGGTGGAAATAAAGTTGATAAAATAAAGAGGGATAGGGTAGAGAGATTGCCTGGATTGTTGGGCGCATCTGGTTACCAGCATAGTAAAAAATGTTGGATTTTCACACCGTCGATCGTCCAAAGTAGCATCCCGGCGGCGTCATTACTATCGAGGCGGGTGGGACTTGGGAGGGAGAGAGGAGAAGAAAAAGATTTCGCAGTCCAAATTATACTTTTTATTCTAATTTGAAATTTAGAATTTAATAGCTCGTCGTAGTACTTAAAAAATTTCAGATTAGTTCAGTTTAATAAATTTTTATTTAGTTCAATTCAGTTTTAATAAAATATATTTTCATAAAATTCAGCTTAACTTAAATATACAATTACTATTTTTTAATATATTCATTTTTACTTCAGTTCAGTTTAATTCTGTATGTTTCAATTCAATTTAGTTCTGATTAGTAAAAATAAGTTACAGAGAACATGTCTTTAGTTATAAATACCAAGTTTTTTATTTGTATATATGTCCCAAAATGTGTATTCCTCTATTAAAAAAGATATTAGTCTTGTAATAGGCCGTCTATATTATAACAATAATATAGACGGCCTATTTCTGCAATTAAAATAGAAAGCGGCCCCCATCCTGCAAATTATTTTTGGGCAGGTCCTTTTTATGCAATTTCCGAAACCTAATAAATATATATACAGGTGAACAATCCTTTTCCCCCAAATTCTGAAACGCGTCTTTTCCCCTTTCCCCCAAATTCTCCAGAGCTCCGATCGGCTCTTCATCCGCGAGGAACTGAACCCGTTCGGTGACAGCAGAATCGGCTTGGTTAGGGTTCCCGAAGGCAGCGAAAAGGATCAATTCGTCAGGACTGGATTCAACGAGGCGATGTCCGGTTTAGGTCTGCGAACCAGAATCGAGTCGATTTACAATCAGGTTTCTGATCCTTCCTCTCCTTCCTCGCAGTCGCCGCCTTCCTCCGCCGCATCACCGCCGGGAGAGTGGATCCGGTTCGGTTACTCCTCCACCGCTCGCTGGAGATCGGCTATTGCGATCGCAATCGCAATCGCCGCAGCCTGTCAACCGTCTGGCTGATAATTTGTGTTCTGGTGTTGGTTGCTGAATTAGGCTGGAGATTCAGCTACCGGCGCCGGAGATTCGTCGGAGTAGTAGCAGAGCTTGCAGCGTTTCTCGAGGATTGTTCTTCGCGATCGGGCTCTACGAGATGACGGTTCACTGTTTTTTTGTACTTTATGTTGCTCTGTAAATTTCTTCCATGAATTTTATGTGTTTTACTATGAAAACTAGACTGTATAATGTGATGTCTTTCTGCTTTTAAAATTTTATGTGTTTATCTTGGAAACTGGACTTTTTAATGTGGATTCTGTCTTCTTATGAAATATATGTGTTTAGCTTGAAAACTAGACTGCTTAATGTGGTTTTTGTCTGCATATGAAATTTTATGTGTTTAGATTGAAAACTAGGCTTTTTGATTTGTGTTGAAACTTGATTATTTATTGTGAAAACTGTGGTCATGTTTGTAAAATTTGATTTTTTTAATGTGAAAACTGTGATTGTGAAAACTTGGTTATTAAGGTTGAAAACTACAGTGATTAGGCTGAAAACTGTGGTGTTTGTAAAACTTGATTGTTTAGTTGAAAACTGTTTTTATTGTGAAAATTCGATTGTTTAGGTTGAAAACTTTGGTGTTTGCGAAACTTGATAATTTATTGTGAAAACTGTGATTTTTGTGAAACTTGATTGTTTAAGTTGAAAACTGTGATGATTGTGAATTTTTAGGCTGAAAACTTTGGTGAAACTTGACTATACTTAACACAACATTATTTAACCTAAACACCCTAGTTTTTATGTACCTAAAATCTGATGTTTATAATATGGAAACTTGTCTTTATAACCTGAGTTCTTTTGTGTTTACAAGTGTTTAAAATCCAGAAATTATATTAACTGATTTGTGTACATATTTTTTGCGTGAACAGTGCCGTGAACAGTGCGCGTGAATAGTGCCGTGAACAGTGCCGTGAATAGTACTTTTCCCAAATTTTGCAAATAAGGACCTCCTTCCTTCCATATTGTAATTTAGTCCTTGGTCTATATTATGCTATAATATAGACGGTCACTCCAGAGACCAACTCTTAAAAAAGTCGTACCATTTCAGATCAAAATTATGTAAAAAACAATTTAAAATCACATCAATAATATTTCAGCAAAACAAAAACTATTCATATTTAGAAGAAAAACGTCCATAATTGTTTGAAATCACATTCATAATTGATCGGAAATTAGCGGTGATATAAATAAGATGAGCCTTTTTTGGTAAATTTCGAGAAATTCGATCGAAACTCAAGTTCGTACTCAGTTTAGTAGAAGTTCAATCTCGAATTTGAATTTGTATAAATGTGTAATGAGTCGAGTTCGAACTTATAAAGGCTAATTTCTACACAACATTTCATAGTTATATATTTATATATATATATATATTATTAAATTAAAATTTAGAGTATGATGCAGCGTGAAACATAAAAAAAGTTTTAACCTATTGATTTTTAGAATACCTAGTTATAATCATCTTCTAAATCTTATTGATTCTGAGAATATCTAGGGTTTAGACTCAAACATTCTCTCTTATAAGAGATGAAGTTCGGAACATAGTAAAAACTCTTATATTTAGGTGGTGGGAATTATATTATGCTTCTCTGGCTGTCAAAAGCCGATAAATATTTGCATAAAAATAAAGGTTTTTTATGGATGTCTAAGACCCGCGCTTGATCACGAACCCAGCTCACGAACTGATCTGCAAAACAAAGCCTCGGGTGTCCCGAGGATAGACACTCCGACGCTCAAGTTAGTATGATGCATAAGGCGTATTGTATGTAAGATAATAGATAGAGAGGTTTACCAAACCTTCGGTATTTATATGGCTACAATCTGTAAATCACCAAGATATGTAATTATGGAATGAATACAATTCTTATGGAAATAACAGTTGTATTACCATGTATAGAAGAAGTGTATTTTGGTCATGGCTGTATTTACCTTGTTTAAGAGGATGTATATTCCTTGTAGGACATTCATAATATACGCATTCCTTATAAGGATTATGATTGATGGGCCCGTGGATCCATCCTCCGCGTAACTCGAGCCCCTGACCCTTCTCGGGCCCTGGTCCGAGACTGAATGAGGTCCGGAATACGAACCATGGACTTATCAGTAGTTTCAAGGTAGATCTTCAGAATTCGGAGGGCTTCATCTCGAAGATTGAAGGAGAGACTCGTTTCTCGAGTGAAGGCCAATAACTCGAGGGAGAATATCTCGGGGTGTTAAGCTCGGGGGTATCCACTTGGGACTAACCTCTCGGGCTAAACCTTCTGAATATCTAACTTCAAGTTCTTTCGTATTCCCTCAAGACACTGGACGGTTGGATCTAAACCCGTCTTCTTGAATTCTGAGGTGACTGACACGTGGCATCCGCTCATTGTATCTTCTGGCGGTGAGGAAGACCAACCTTCCAATTGCCTGCATCGTTTCGCGAGTCGAGGTAATTACTTCGCTTAAATGCGTGTTAGTTACTGGCTATATAACCAAGTAATTTTTCTTGAGTTTATCATCAGTCTTCATCCAAGTGATTTTGCGTTTCCAATCTCTGAAAAAGCTCTTCTCTTTAGAAAATTTGTCTTCTCTTCTTCATATATACTCTCTTCCCCCCCCCCCCCCCCCGCCCTCATTCTCTATATTGCATGTCGTCAACAAAGTCCAGCGTTCTCCCTGGCAATATAGAGAATGTTGTTGAAGTAGGAGCCCCCACTGCTCGTGACCTAAGCACGTTGTTCCTGGAAGTGGATTCTGGGGAGTTGATGGAGGTAAACATGGCTACGCCACTGCAGGTTATAACTGCGGTGGTGGGTGATGGCGTATCTGGGTCGGGTGTGGACCCAAATATGGAGCCCCAAGTTGATAAACGAGCTTCATCTGCTGGTGAAGTAAGTGGCGTCACTAAGGTGGTTGATGAAAAGACGCTGCAGTATTTGCGGTCCTGCAGGCTGTTATATCTCATCGATGCTGGTTTAAAGCTTGAGGATGGGAAGACCCCAATCCAAGATTTGGTGAGCCCCACTCGAGGGGTAATTTATGGGAGATTTCTGCAGCAGGGGATAAGCTTTCCTTTCCCCCCTCTGTTTCATGAGTTCCTGCAGCATCATCAGTTGCATCTGTGCCGGATCCACTCTAATGTGGTGGTGTTGATTATGGCTGTAATATCCTGGTGTGCTCGGAAAAATTATGAACCGAGCTTGGACTTATTCAGGAGCTTGTATAAGTTATTTTCGTTCGAGAAATACGAGTACATCACCCTTACTCCTCGGAAGGCTAAGCCCATCGTGTTTCTTGACAACAGCGACGACTGGGAGAAGCCGTCATCTTTACCTTTGACCGGAGTAAGTACGAGGTTCCAGACTTGAATCCCAAGCCAAAGGATGCTATAGCTCGTGAAAGGGTCTTTAATATTCCCGTTCACTTAAAGAGCATTGTCGAGGAACTCTTGAAGGAGGGGATTGCTCTTCAGATAGGAATTTCGTGCGAGGGGCTCATGGCTCTCTGTCTGGCAGTGGCCCTCTGTCACCTACCCGTACCTGCTAGATGTTTCTCGGTCGAAGTCCACGTCTAGCTTTATGAAGCCGGACCGGGATTGGACCCTCCCTGATAATATCCAGGGAGACAAGAAGATTGCCAGAAAGCGGGGTCTGAGGAAGTCTCCCAGGAACCATGGTGAATCTTCCTCGATTCGATCTTCTTCAGGTAATTTCTTGACTGGTATATCGTAGTTATGTGATGTATTTATAATATATTGATATTCTGTTTTCTGTATATAGCATCTCTCCCGAAGAAGAAAACCAAGAAGGGGAAGGTAGTCCTTAAGACTATAGAGGAGGAGACGGAGGAGTCCGAGGAAGTGTTGTCCGAGGAGCTGGAACTGGAGGTTGGGGAGTCCTCGGATGATGATGATTCCGAACTTGGGCGGGTGATCCCTGAAGATACTCCCTTGAAGAGGTTAAGGTACTATCTGAGTTCTCCTGCGGAAGAGGATGGACAGGCTTCTCGGAGGTCCTTCAAGAAATATCCCTTTGCTTCCAAGGTAATAATTTTTACTTGTAATGTCGTGACTTCTTGATGTGTGAGCTCTTGAGTGTAATGTATCAAATTTGGAGGGTGCTATCTCGACCTTGATGACTGAGTCGACGCGCCTCCCCCGTCTGTTCAAGTTCCGGTGGATGTGACTCAGCTACAGGAAAGGGTTAAGCAATTTGAGGCCGTGAATAAGGTCTTACTGCTGGAGAAGAAGTTCCAGGAGGGTGAGCTGAAGCTTTACCAGGACACTGTGACTGAGTTGACTCAGAAGCGGTCTTCGGAGGGGGACTCTTAAGAGCTGTAGCGTATTCTTAAGCTCTGGGGCGCCTTTATTACCCGTGGTCCCGAGTTAAAGAGTCGTCGGGAGGAGTATGGGGATTTATTCCACGACTCTGAGCAGCACAAGATTTTAGACGAAAATCTTGCGACTGTGTCAATCCGGTGAGGAGAGAAACGTATTGATGACTATCTTTTCTCATCCTGATGCTGCTGATAAACTCGCCGCTCTAACTGCTAACCGTTGTATTCTTGGGGCCGAGTTTTTGGATGCATAGGGTCCCTCCGAGAAGTTAGTGACATCAGGAGATTTATTGAGGCTCATTGTAGCCAAATACCCTGAGTTTTCCTTCCTTGGCGAGATGCTCTCCATTCCTTCCACCAGCAGGACGGATTAGCTCTGGCAGATTTGGTACCTTATTTGCTGGCATCTCCTCATTAGCTTTGGGGTTTGAATTCCTTTGCACATGAACCTCAGTCTCATAGTTTACTGGAAAGGAGCTCCTGCCTCATTGACAAAGCTGAGATACTCCGGCATCAGGTCTTTGCAGTTGTCCATGATGAAGACTCTGCGAATATACAACTTGATATTGTTGGGCTTCTTCCTCGGGCTTGGTTTGCTGCAGCAGTGAAGTCCTTCTTCTGACAAGGCCTTTAATGTCACTGCGTGCAGAAAAGTTGACAATAACACATCTCTCAAGGGTCACATTTGGTGAAGTCCTTGATAACCCTATTGGATAAATCATATTCTGATGTAATAACACCTTTGATATGAACTGTTTAGGTTTGAGGATTTTCCTCTATGTATCCACTTTGAGATTTAGAACTATCATATTCTGATGTAATAACACCTTTGATATGAACTGTTTAGGTTCGAGGTTTTTCCTCTATGTATCCACTTTGGGATTTAGAAGTATCATATTCTGATGTAATAACTCCTTTGAAATAAACTGTTTAGGTTCGAGGTTTTTCCTCTTCATTTTTCGAGATGATTGATATTCGAGCACGTTTGCCCTTTTAGTCCATAGACTTCAATCAAGCACTTCTTAAAGTACTCGTATCTTTGACCTATCTCCGTTATTCAAAATGATTGAAGGTTGAATTTTGGATTCAAACAGCTTATTTTGTATAAGCTGGCCAATCATATACTTGTTAAAACATATTGTTTTCAGTAGCAACCAACGTCATACTTAGGATAATATTCCTCTAATTAGAAAAGGAATTTGTAATTACCCGAAGTAAAGATAGGTGTAATTTGCAAGTAATATAAGTTCAATTTAAGTTCATAACTTTAAGAACAGAAATAAGGGAAATAGTGGTTCGAGTTTAGTACCCGTTCATGTTTAGAGCATAGTTGTCTCGGATTTTTGTGAGGTTCTCGGACTTTGGTGAGGCTCTCGGACCTTTGTGAGGTTCTTTCTCGAGCTTCATCTCCCGTGATACTTTCGTAAGTTAATCACGTTCCATCTTCGTGGTATGGGTTCACCCTTCATGGTTTCCAAGAGGTAGCTTCCCCTGGATGGGATTCTAGGACTCGATACGGACCTTCCCAGTTTGGGGCTAGCTTCCCTTCCACTTCCTTTTTGCTTTTTTCATTTAACCTCATGACAAGATATCCTTTGGCGAATGTAGCCAAGAAAACCCTTCTGTCATGGTAGCGCTTGACTCTTTCTTTCACCTTGGCCTCGTGGATGGTAGCATTGGCTCTTTTTTCTTCTTGAAGGTCAAGGTCGAGACTGAAGTTTTCTCCATTGGCAGTGCCATCTTCATCTTCTGGCTGAGAGGTACGGGCAGAGGGGACTCCAATTTCCATGGGGATGACCGCCTCAGACCCATAGACCAAGCTGTAAGGAGTTTTTTCGGTTTCTGTGGCTGGCGTAGCTCTATGGGTCCAGATCACACTCGGAAGTTCTTTAATCCAGTTTCCTTTAGCTCTTTCTAGGCGCTTTTTGATGCCGTTTACCAAGGTTCGATTTGTAACTTCTACTTGACCGTTAGCTTCTGGATGATATACTGAGGTGAGCTTCTGATGCATACCATACTCCTCACACCATTTCTTGAAGGGGTTGTTAGCGAATTATGCTCCATTATCGGTCACTATGTATCTCGGGATGCCATAGCGACACACAATGTTTTTCCAGTAGAACTGTTTTTCCCGTTATGTTCGTCAAGGCTTATTTTTTTTAAAGTTAAACCACCATAGGTGGGGGGAAATTTATTGGCACCCCAAACCAGATAAAGCCATTTCTGGCAAGAGTTTATACACATAAGTCTGAGTTCAATTAAGAGCTTCAGACAGTCAAAAAGAATAACCTATGCTGGCTACTCTTAGGTACTAATACTGTGGAGATAGAGGACCTTTCTTGAACCAGAGAAATTAGGGAGCAGTTTAGTGATTGAGCCAGCAAAGGTCAAAGCACACTTTAGCCACCCAAAACCTGATTGGAGAAAGGTTATCCATAGTATTAGTCTAGATTGCCAAAAAAATGCTAATCTAGGTTAAACAAAATTTGTATCCCTTATTCTCAGAGAGTAGGGTAAATATGCTAAGAAGCTTTGGAGCTATGGATTGAAGTCTGGAGTTTGATTGTATTCTTGAGCTTCGATTTTGTTCATCCCCCAGCTTGTACCTGTGAAAGGAAAGGAAGAGCTAGCAGTATACCAGTTCATGTTTAAACATGATTATTTTGAGTTCTAATAGATGGTATACCTAGTCTGTCCATTGCAAGAAGACCTTTGAGTTCAGCATTGGCCTCAGTCCATGAAAGGTCCTGTTGTGTCTGTGAACTGTGACATAGCTTTGCCAGATAGTCAGCATGTCTATTTCCTTCTCTGCATATGTGTGTTAACTGATTCTCTCTGTGCTTCTCATGTAAGTCAGTGCAGCATGAGTACAGCTCCCATTTGCTTTTAATAGGTGATATGATGCCTCTTAGTGCCTGCAAACAGTCAGTTTCCACAACATATGTATGCAATTGCAGTTCAGTGGCCAATTGGTATCCCTTAGAGATGGCACATATTTCTGCTTGAATTGGGGATAAACAGGGAACTAGCAAATATCTCATATGAATAACTTTCCCTCTTTTATCCCTAACTATAATACCTAATCCAGCCTGGTTATTTTTGAAAGCAGCATCAACATTAACCTTACATCCTTGATCAGGAGGGAACCATTTTATGATCTTAACAGATTTTGGCCTTTTCAATTTAATGAATGGCAGCAAACCAGTAGAGACCATAAAACAATTCCTTTCCAAGTTGCCAGACACTGGATGTGCAGTAAATATATTCTTTGTCATCTTCACTACAGACTCTCTAATAAATTGATTTCCCATTAAATGGTCATCATACAACAGTGAATTTCTTTTTTTCCAGAGGAACCATACAACCACAGATATTGCAGTTTTAATCACTATAGAATGGATCTTTGAAAATCAGTATGGTGAAAATAGAAATTCAGTCTGTGCCTAATAGAGTGAAAAGTGGGAGTTTGTATGGCCAGCAAGGCATGTATTGAACTCCACATCTCTAAAGGGCTTTGACATTGATTAAAAAAATGCTCCATAGTATCTAAGTTGCAACAGAAAGGACATTTTGAAGTAAGATATATTCCAAATTTTGTCAAAATGTCATCAAAAGGTAGGAGTCTATTTTTAATCCTCCATATGAGTATGGAGATTTTCTTTGGTATATACTTATTCCATACCTTCTTCATGAGCTGATGTTGGGGCTGTCTTTCTCTGAGCTGCTGATATGCTGAGCTAATGCTGAAATTGCCATCCACCCCTGGTTTCCAGACAAGCATGTCTTCATGTCTGAAAGTCACCTGTGCTTCCTGCAAAAATTGAAAGGTACTGGTAGCCACGTATGGCTCCAATTGATTTATATACAAAGATTTATTTTGTAAGAATTATTGGACTGTAATTTGAGGAAAAGGAATTGGTATATGCTCAGGCCGCTGATAAAAAAAATGCTCCATTCCCTGTCCAGTTTCCATCCCAGAAGGAGCTTTCCCCTTTTCCACATAAAATTCTGGTCTGTGCATTTGCAAATGGGGTGATGTTGAATACTCTCTTCCAAGCCTGGTAATTCTTGTATGTTTCTGGCAAAGACCACATATGTTGTGCCCATATTGTTTTGTTTTGTTGAAGCTTCCACCAGATTTTGCATGAGAATGCCTTGACTGTTGCTCTGATATTCCTAAATCCCAGACCATCATCCTCTGTTGGCAGTGCCAGTTTATTCCATCTTCTCCAACTTTTCCTTTGCCCCTTTTCAGTTTGACCCCAGAAAAATTTTGATGCAATTCCTTCCATCTTCTTGATGACTTGCTGTGGTGGGTTCATAACTGCTACTATGTGGGTTCAGAACTGCTACCATGTTCGTCAAGGCTTCGGTTTCCACCCACTTCGAGAAATAGTCAATGGCCACAATAAGGTACTTGAAGTTACCAGGAGCTGTCGGAAAGGGTCCGACAAGATCAATGCCCCATCGGACGAATGGCTAAGATTCTTGGATTATAATCATGTTTTCTTGGGGTACATGAATCATTTAAGCAAATCTCTGACACTGGTGACAGGAATCAATATACTTCTTGGAATCTTCTAGCATGGTGGGCCAAAAGTAACCCATTTGTAGGAGTTTGCGGATAACTGTACGTGGACCTTGGTGGCTACCACAAACCCCTTCACGTGCTTCCTGTATCAAGTGCTCTATATCAGAGGGCCCAACACATTTGAGTAAGGGTTAGAGGTATCCTTTCTTGTATAAGGTGCCTTCGTGGATGACATACTTGGGAGCCTTAACTCGGACTTTTCGTGCCAAATGCTTGTCCTCCGGAAGGGTTCCCGTTTGGAGGTACTCAATGTAGGGGTTCATCCCCGTGTCCGAGATGTCAACATCCATGATGCTTCTCTCTTCATAACTCCTCTTTGCCAGGGTCTCCATCAGTAATTCTTGAGAAGATCTTATGTTGAGGTCCGAGGAGGCAAGTTTGCTCAGTGCATCTGCTTTATGGTTCCCTTCTTGGGGGATATGATTCAATTCATAATGTCGGAATTGATTTAGAAGAGGTTTAACTATCTCGAGTTACTTTTGGAGACTGTACTGTCAGGTCTCGTATTTGCCTTTGACATGTTGTACCACGATCTGTGAGTCACTGAAGATCTCGAGATCTCTAACTTTGAGGTCCTTAGCCAGCTTCAGCCCTGTAATGAGGGCTTCATATTCAACTTCATTGTTAATGGCTCGGAAGTCAAAATGGAGAACGTAGGGATGGTCCTTTCTCTCGGGGCTAGTGAGTAGGACTCCAGCACCACTTCCCCCGGAGTTGGAGGATCCATCGACGTATAGATGCCATTTCCCAGTATCCGGGACTGGATCTTGCTGGTTGATTTCCACTGGTTCGACTGACTCCATTATGAAATCAGATAAAATCTGGCCCTTGATGGTTGTCCGAGGCTTATATTGTATGTCATGCTCTCCCAACTCGATGGCCCACTTCATCATCCGTCCCAAGGCGTCAGGTTTCTGAAGGATTTGTCTGATTGAGTGATTGGTTAGGAGTACTATCGTATGTGCTTGAAAGTATGACCGTAACCGTCGAGAGGCATGCGCGAGGGGTAATATTAAGTGCTCGAGAGGGGTATATATGGTCTCGGGCCCCTGCAGGATTCTGCTGACATAGTATATGGAATGTTGCGACCCCTTCCTTTTCTTTGACCAATAAAGTGCTAATGGCTAGCTGGGATGCACCCACACACATACATACATACATATATATATATACATACATACATATATATATACATACATATATATATACATATATATATATATAGAGAGTCTCCTTTTTATCCGGTTTCGACAGCGTCGGCAGGTGTCAGAGGTGATCCTAAAGTGCTTGGAAGGCTTCTCCACATTCGTGTGACCACTCAAATTGGTTAGCCTTCTTTAGGACGTTGAAGAAAGGCAAGTGCTTTTCCGCTCCTTTGGAGAGAAACCGGCTAAGTGCCGCGAGAGATCCTGTTAGCTTCTGCACATATTTGATGGTTTTCGGAGGTTACAAGTTTTGTAGGGCCTCTATTTTCTCGGGGTTTACCTCAATTCACCGATTGGATACCATGTATCCTAGGAATTTGCCTGCTCCAACACCGATGGTACACTTAGCGGGGTTCAGCTTTAGGTTGGATGCCCGTAACGTATCAAAGGTTTCCTGTAAGTCTTCAAAGAAGGCGTCATAACTGCGGATTTTTAATACCATGTCGTCCACATAGATCTCAAGGTTACGTCCTATTTGGGACTTGAACAATTTATCCACCAGCCGTTGGTAAGTGGCTCCAGCATTATTTAATCCAAAGGGCATCATCTTGTAGTAGAAAGTCCCCCTATCAGTGATGAAAGAGGTTTTCTCCTTATCCTGCTCTGCCATGGGAATTTAATGATACCCTTTGAAAGCGTCGAAGAAGGCTAGCACCTGGTATCCAGCGATTGCTTCAACTAGGCGGTCGATCGAGGGCAGAGTGTAGCTGTCTTTAGGGCAACAGTCGTTCAGATTGGTGAAGTCAATCCACGTTCTCCACTTCCCGTCTGGCTTCTTGACCATTACTGGGTTGGCTATCCACTCGGGGTATTGTACTTCCTCGATTATACGGGCTTTGAGTAGTTTATCTATTTCTTCTCTGATAGCTTCAACTCGATCTAGTGCAAAGATGCGTCACTTCTGCTTTATGGGCTTCTGTGCAGGGTTGATATTCAGGTAATGTTCCGCCAAACGAGGGGATACTCCTACCTAGTCATTGGTATCCCATGAAAAGACATCTATGTACTGGTTGAGAAGATCTCGGAGTCTGATCTTTATCTCGGGGGGTAGGAGAGTTCAAACCTCGACGGTTCCTGACTCTCCGAGTTGCATCGGCTCGGACTCAGAGTACTTTGCTGGTTCAAGATCCTCTCCTTCTGGTTCTCGGATATCTTGAATTATGCAGACTCGAGATAATTGTTGGTCCACTCGGACCGTGGCTATCCCTTGGTTCGTAGGGAACTTCATTGCCAGGTGGTATGGAGACCAGATGGCTTTCGCTTGACACATCCAGGATCGTCCGAGGATTATGTTATATGGCGCTCTGGAGTTGACGACCGTGAAGGTACAACCGAGGGTTATACTCTAAGGACCGTCTCCCACTTGCACTGGTAAAGTAATCTCTCCCAAAGGAGTAACAGGATTGCCAACGAACCCCCAAGATACGATTTGTGGGAATGAGATTGCTTTTGTTTAATCCCAACTATTCATAACAGCCGAGAAACATGACTTCTATTTCACTTCCCCCATCTACCAGAACTCTTTTGATCACGTTATGATTTATGTTGATCATGATTACTAAAGGACCTGATTGAGGGAATTGATTAGGAACCGCATCCTTAGGTGAAAAAGTAACGGTTCCATCTAGGCGAGATCTTTTGCTCTCCCACTCCCAGGGAGAGGCTTCTTCGGGCGATCGGTGTATTCCGTTAATTCTCCTTCCTGCTTCTTGCTTGGCGGCGTGGCTTATCTCGTCATTGTCGTGGTTGGCGTCGGTACTTCTTATTCCTGTCGAGGCTAGAAAACGGATTCGTGTGCTCCCACGAGGGTTTTCAGCCGGATCAGCCATGAATTTGAAGGTCGATTAGATCAAGATTAGCAAGTGGCTCCCACCGAGCGTGCCAAATTGATGGATGTCTAAGACCCGCGCTTGATCACGAACCCAGCTCGCGAACTGATCTACAAAACAAAGCCTCGGGTGTCCCGAGGATAGACACTACGATGCTCAAGTTAGTATGATGTGTAAGGCGTATTGTATGTAAGATAATAGATAGAGAGGTTTACCAAACCTTCGGTGTTTATATGGCTATAATCTGTGGATCACCAAGATATGTAATTATGGTATGAATACAACTCTTATGGAGATAACAGTTGTATTACCATGTATAGTAGAAGTGTATTTTGGTCATGGCTGTATTTACCATGTTTAAGAGGATGTATAATCCTTGTAGGACATTCATAATATACGCATTCCTTATAAGAATTAGAATTGATGGACCCGTGGATCCATCCTCCGCGTAACTCGAGCCTCTGACCCCTCTCGGGCCCTGGTCCGAGACTGGATGAGGCCTGGAATATGAACCATGTACTTATCAGTTTTGCTCCAAGGATGACTATAAGAGGGTGTAAACACAAAGGCATGAGAATGCTTCAAAAATAGTACTAAGGTAATAGCAGTAAGTAGCAGCATCCCTAACACTGAACAAAAGGTTATGATTCCCAAAACTTGAAACTTATTGATGAATTGCGGATGCAAAACACAATGCGACACCAAATAAGAAAATGCAAAACACGGGCTTGACTGAACTAAGGGTATAAGGTAACCAATGTTGGCAGATGCTTCCAAGCAAGAGAAATTGCCAGCTTGGAAGAAGTGGAATCCTCAAAAATGAGGACAACCTTGAGATGACAGATCCAGGACAGTGCAATGGTAAACAGAGAGCATGCACAAGTAACAATGATTAATATCATCCGCACAAAGATAATCTAGTTGAGGGAGTACCCATTTTAACAAGGTTTAGTATACCTTTTATTTTATTGGGCGGCGGCTGATATTGAAAAGTTGAGTTAGTCTTGTGAGTGTATGCCACTCTAGCAATAGCATCTGCTGGAGCATTAACTTCTCTCAAAATGTGCAGGCCATAGACTTTAAAGGGTAGACAAGATTAAACAAAGGCCAAGGAGCTTTGTATGAATCTTGTATGGTCTTAACTGTTTGAGAACATTCACTTTCAATATCATAGTGAGTACTGAATTCTTTTGCCAATTGCACTCCTTTTGTAATGGCAAGAATTTCAACTAGAGAAAAGGAAGCATTAAGGTATTCCCTAAATGTAAGTGAAGATGAACTAGAATGGTTTCTTAACAATTATACCAATTCCTTCATTTTTGTCTTGATGTCGGGAGACATCAACATTGATTTTGACCCTAGTTAAAAAAGGATTCCATCTAACAATAAACACAGAAGGTTGAGGTGGTCTTGAGTGAAGTAAAAGGAAACCAAGGCCAACTAATTTCTTATCAAATGTAGAAGAGATATAATGGGTGTTTGAGAATCAGTTGTTAACTGTTAGCTGATACCTGATTGTATTAGTTGATTTAAATAGCTGATTTGACTAGATGATTGTATAAATGTGTTTGGTAAAATTAGCTGATAGATAATAGTTGTTTGTGTCACCAGTCTTGCAAAATGACATTTATGGACATGAATAAATTTTATTACTTATTCACTTATTAAATGTATATAATTTATCAGTTGCTATTTTTTATCATAAATAAAACATAAGAATTATAATAAATTAAATTAAATTATTTTAGATTTTTAAAAACCAAACATTTAATTTGTTTTAGAGACTTCTTCAAGCATTTATTTTGTTTCATGTTGATGGTTGTATGAAAAAAAGATAACCAATTGTTTCTGGGTAATTTTAATGAAATGTTATTGATGTTATAGTGAAAAAAAAATTAGAACAACCAACAAATAATATTATAATGAACATAACCATCCAAAATATAATAATAATGATGCAACCCGAAATACTAATCGAACAATTAGAATGATGCATATTTATTTTGAACATTTGAATTGCAATCGGCTAAAGTTTATAGAGAGAGAAATGACAAAAAAGTATTTAATTTTTAAAACTATTAACATCCGAGTAGAAAAAAAACTATTTGGGTTTTTTTAAAACTTTTTGAAAATTAGCCTATTGAGTCCAAAAGACTATTTTAAAACTCATTTACCAAAAACTAAAAATAGCTGTTTGACGGTCAAATCCACTCTTTTTGGTCAAATCAGCTAATTTGAGCCCAAAAAACTGTTTAACAAACACCCACACAGGGAGGTTTGGCACAAAAAATCTGGAAAGCATGATCTCTAATGGACATTTTCAAAGTGTCAGTGTTGGGGCTGATATCATCAAAGATCTTGAAGTTTCTAGCTTTCCACAGAGATCAGTAGGTGATGCTAGGAATGATGTGAAAATATGATGTGTGGAGTTTAGTGCTACCATGATAAAACCAATAGAAAGAGAGCATGTCCAATAAGGTAGAGAATTGTGGACTAATTCCAACCATCTGATGAATCACAAGCTCTTAGCTAGAGGACAGTCATTAAAACAATGTTCAATATCGTCATTATCATTACAGAAAGGGGCCAAAGGGCACTTTGATGATAGATAAAAAATCCATTTTCATTAAAATATCAGAGAAGAGTAAGAAATCATTCATAAGTATCCACATAAAAACGCTCACTTTCTTTTGAATTCTAGGGTTCCATAACTTATGAAGAGAGTCAGATATACCCCTATTCTGTTTGAGAATCGAATAGGCGGATTTAAAGGTGAAATGATCTTGTGGATCAGAAGTCCAAATCAGTTTGTCAGACTGCATGATGTAAGAAAGAGAGAATACCATTATTGATCATTGGAAGTAAAGAAAGCAGAAAGGAAGCTTTATGCTCAATAAACCGAGAAACTGAACAATTGAGAGGGATATTAGTAAGAGCTGGGTTAAGAGCCAAAACCAGTCCAACTAGAACTCCAGAAGTTATAATCACCCTCTCCATGAATAACTCTGATCAAGCTTTCTGCTTTAAAATCAATAGAAATAATTCTTTTTCAGTTAGGAGAATTTCTATATGAAGGAGGTAAAACCCATAGAAACTGGGACCAAAGATAGGAGCCTTGATGGAATTTCCACCATAATTTTAAAGAATAAGGTTTAACAATTGTATGGATAGATCTTAAACCAATCCCATTTTGCTCAAGTGGGAAGCACGAAGGACCCAATTTCCCCCAAACCTTCTTAGGTTTAAGTTCTTCTGATCACGTCACTGGTGGCACCATGACACTCCATATGTGTGCTCAGGAATGGAGAAAATACAAGATTTGATCAGAGTGATCTTCCATCCTACCAGAGACTGAAAGTGAGCAGTTAGATTTCTACCAGTAAAAATATGAGCACCAAGATAGGTAAAGGGAAAAGAACCATGTTTCATGCAAAGAATGGATTTAACCTAATTTTGTTTAGCTACAGTGGCATGCTTTCCTAAAAAGAACTCACTCTTCTCAAAACTAATTTTTTTGTCCAGTTTTATAGTTCAAACATCACAAAGAAAACCTTAATCCTGACAAGTTTTTTCTTGGATGACTTAAGAAAGATAACCGTGTCATCATCATAACTAAGGTGAGAGATATGCATTGGACCTACTGGAATTGTAATATTCCATTTTATATATAGTAAAAACATATGCAAGACTTCTCGAAAAGATTTCAAAGAAGATATTGAAAAGAAAAGGGAAAAGAGGATCTACTTGCTTAATTCCTATGTGGCTTTAAAAAAGGCATTAGGCTTGCCATTAAACTAACACAGAAAAAAGGCATTACTGAGATTTTTCATAATGCACAGTACTGTGCTACCAAAACTCAAGCAAAACCTTGTTGAGAAAACTCCAATTGACCCAATCAAATTTTTTCTTAAGATCAAATTTCAAAATGCGATTAGGATTTTTACATTTTCAATCGAGAAATCTCACAATTTCTTTAAAATAAATGACACTATCAGAAATGTTTTTATTTTGAAGAAAGGCAGATTGATGGGGAAATGATTTTGGGCATCAAGGGTTTGAGTCTTTCCATCAAAAGTTTGGAAAAAAATTTATTGATGAAATTAGATGGACTAATTGACCTAAAATCATAAAAACTTGAAACCACTTATTTTATGAGAATCAAAATTATCCAAATGGCAGAAATACACACTGGGATGTTAGCACCATTCAAAAAGTGCTTTACTGCACTTACGCGATCATGCTTGATGATATCCCATGTTTTAATGAAAATTTTAGAAGAGAAACCATCAGGTTCAGGGCTACTATTTTTATTCATATTAAAAACAATATCCTTAAACTCTTCAAACTCAATTGGCTTGACTAACTGATCATTGTCAAACTCAGTGATTATCTTAGGTATTTGGATGAGGAAGTGATGATAGAACTGTCCTTGTATATTGCAAGGGGGTTCAGATAATAAATCTGAGTAATAGTTGACTGCCTCATATTCTATTTCAACAATATCATCAAGCCATACACCACTAGATTTTTTTTTATAAATTTAGTGCCGCTAAGAGTACTACGTTTTCCCTCAATGTTTGATGGAAAAACATAGTGTTCTCATCCTCATCTTTGACCCATTTAATTCTTGATTTTCGCTTCCAGCAATTTTGCTTCCAAAATTTTTAGAGTGGTGATACATGCAGGTCCATGTTTACTAATGCAGGTCCAAAATATAATATTTTGGATGCACTAGCACAATTCAGGGCCACATATTGTATTTTTCAGACTTGCATTTAGTAAATATGAACCTGCATGTATAATTTCTCAATTTTTATTGCTCTTAGAGGGCTCTGAGATGCAAGACTTTTAATTATTTGAGAATGATAAGCTCATGAATTGAGTTATCATTATCAAAAATAATTTCTTGCGGCCTCAAATTTTCAGCATCTTATTTGACATTATCTCAATAGATCCAAAAACTCGTTTATTCCATATGAAAGAATGGTTAATTGGTGATATCACAAAAAACGTCACCAGTATTTGTAAACTTAAATGATCAACCATTGTTCATACTCTCAGCGGCGGAGGGAGACCGGGTCTGGCGGGGGACTCAAGCCCCCGCCAAAATCTCCAGAATCGCTGATTACGTAAAGGTATATTCTTTTATTTAAAGTTTAGTTCCGTTAAAATTTTGCTCAGCCCCCGTCAGAGATCGCGGAGGAATATATTTTAGAGAAAGTCTCCTGAAAGTCCAACTTTCCTGACTTTCCATAAGAGTCTTTATACGTTTTAACTTATACAGTGTACCTTTTAATTTGAATTGTAAAATTTGATATTTGAATTTTATTAATGTTTTAATGTAAATTCATGAATTTTTGCATTAAAATATGTTTTATTGTATGTTCACTTTGATACTATCAATGTTTTAACACAAAATAGTATCACTTGACCTTAAATATATAGTGGTAGTTCCATAACACTTAGGAAAGTCGGACTTTCTAGAGACTTTGCATATATATATATATATATATCGGGCTATATTTTATATGTGTTATTTTCCAAAACCTCAAATTTTCTAAACGTATACGCTGTACGCAGAGTATCAGTGACAGTTAACATAACAATACTTAAGAGTTCTTGTGTTGTCTTCCACGTTCCAGAAACCTAAATTTCCCCAACTCGTACGCCGTACACAGAGTATCAATTAATGTGGCGTACAGAGTATCAATTAATGTAACAATATCTAAGTTCGTGTGTTGTACTTATCTAAGTTCGTGTGTTGTCCTTCTGCGTTCAAAAACCCCTCAATCTCATGTACATCGGCGGTTTTGAGTTGGTAATGATTTTCTTTTTAATCTAATTCTCTTGTATATGATGTTATTTGTTTTATGTTCCTATCCAACAATATTAAGTTTTCATTTTTCATAAGTTATGTTTTGTCGGCTAATTGTTTACTCGCATTCAACTGCAGGTGACTGTATATTAGTGAAAACATTGAACAAAGTTTTATCAGGTTAGCATTTTAATTCATTCTATAAATTCAACTGACTATAGGTAACATGTGTTTATATAAGTTGTAGTAACTTACTAACTTGTAAGTATATAAATTAATATTTTAGTGATAGCTTTCGATTATTAGTTTAGTTGTAAAGTGATATTAAGTTAATGTCACCATCACTTGAATCACATGATCTATATATTAGAATTTGCTTCGAAAGATTTTTGTATTATGTTAGCTTGTTAACTTTGCGTTTATGAGAAATTGTTTTAGCTATTAGCCCCCGCCAACACGAAATCCTGGCTCCGCCCCTGCATACTCTAAATGCTATTTAGGCCCTGTTTGCTCGAGTGTATAAGTTTTACAATTTAGTTCAGTTCAATTTAATTCATTTCAACAAAAATATAATTTGATAAATTCAAACTTTAGCCGGAACGGAGGAAGAATATAACATCACATCTGCACATGGAAAGGAGATGCATATGGCTAAACCTATTTTTTTCATTAGATAATAACAAACCTAATTTTTACTTATCTGAATATCTACAACAATTTCCAAAGCAGAATTGACATTCCAATTACTTTAACCAGTGAAAAACAGACATCCCCCAAAAAAAAAACCATCCAGTAACCAGTACACTGTTTATATTCTAAACCAAGAAAATCAAATGCTACCTATCTCTTATGACACGTTCTTCATGTTTTTCAGCCTTCACTTCCTGTTCCTCTTTGTCTTCAGATGTTTTTTGGTGAAATGTCTCCTGGATTTTCGTCACCCCCTTCTCTACTGGTTCGATTGCCTGGTTTATTGTCAGCACCACATCCTCGACCACCTGCACCCCCAACAATGAAATTTGTAACAGCAGGGTGACAAATGACTAAAAAGGAAAAAAAAGGAGTGTTCTCACCTTTTGACCCCCTTCAACAACTATGTCCTGGACACTTTCTGTTACACTTGTTCCCGGAGCCTCGACTTTGGTTTCCGTCTTTTCAACTAGAGCTGGTTTCACTTCATCGTCTTCTTTCACCTCCACCACTGCTTCAGTTCTCTGTGAGGTCACCTCTGCACACTCAGAAGCTGGGATGAAATGATAAGGCTTTGCTGGGAAGACATAAATATGAGCAACAGCTGCGATTGCCATCTAACATGCGACAGAAATGACGTTAGCACTTAGCCATTACGCAATAAATACTTTTCAAAAAATGTCTCAAAGAAGAGAATTAACACAAGGACGTTTTCATCGTTGTCCTAGAAGGAAGAGCTTCTTGAGTACTCACTTCTATACAGATCAAAAAATCTTGCAATGCAGTTTGAAACTTTCCCTCCTTTGGTAGAACTCCAAAGTAGCATAATAGTGCAATACCGACTCCTTGCCACCAAGTAGCAAAAACAATAGCCTTGAAGCTAATGAACTTTGCAAGCGGTTTTATGGCCTGGAGCTTCTCATGTGTGACATTGTAAAACTGAACTAGGCAATATAGCGCCCACATCTGGCTGAAGTTCAATAACACAGTGATATATGGATACCTAGGTAGAGAAAAAATCATGTTAAACTGTATATATCAGTTTCACTACGATTTAATAACATTGCAAGAAACATTACACCATATTAGTTAAGAACACCTACCCATAATACCACTTAAACTCTCCATCGCCATAAACTCCGAAAATCTCCAGAACAAGTGCTAGAAAAGCACAGACGGTCTTCAAAATCATCTGCAAACTATTGCCAAGTTAAAATCAATTAATCCAGATAGATACATTGATTATCCGGACTTACATATTGTACAAGGCCAAACTTCTCTATGGTGAGCAAATCCTCCCCCATGACAGAGGGATGGCATATGAAATCACGAAGTTTTCTTCTGTGCACTTTAGGCCTCTCTAACCCGTCTACTTCTAGTAATGGCTCTTTAAGTTGTTTGGACTCATCTTCCAGCAGTTTGACGACTTCGTCTTCTCCACCTACAAAAGATAATCAACAGTTCTTCAGGGGACGGTAAACTTCTTTCCAGAAGATGCTAGAAATCATGCCTTCCAGAAAAAAATCAATTAAATATTCCTTATCAAAAAGAGTCATCAATGTTGAATTCATTCTGGCCTATTCCAAGTTGTATGGGATTGATTATGTGAGTTCCTTTCAACAAATGATACCGGACATGTCTAGTAACTTGAAATGAAGCCTTACTTTCTCCAAAGGAAAAAAAAAACTCAAATTCATCAATATATTCAGCATGCAAGCTGAACAACATAACACAACAATCTAGAGCCCTTTCGGTATTGTGTGAAAGAAAAATAAAAATCATGCTTACCAAGACAAGCAATGAGGTAACTCCCAAACGAATATAGAGCAAACGCTTCATAGCAGTTTCTTAGGATGTCACAAGCGAGGGAAAACCTCGTATTCCACAGGGATATGATCTGCGTAATATACACAAGTTGTTGAATCAGTTCAAATAGACGCATATGCTTTATTTGCAATTATTTCTTCACAACAAATCACCAATATTGATCCACTATCATCGAATTTGCTCAACTTTGTGCGGTGTGAGTCAAGATGGATGATCTATGTGAAACAAGATAATGTAACCCCAAAATAAACAAACAGGTTCTCTGAGAAAGCTCAAAATGTTTTATATACATAAAGTTTCGGCAATTTTCAGCAGGAAAAAGAAGTGTTCCATTTTTTTAACCAAAAGAATCATCTGAACTGAAAATAATCAACTAAGGCTACACTTTTTCATGGATAGAGACTTACGGATTCCGTAGCATAGACAGGAACCATGAAAATTACAGCAACAACCCACTTTTGCTCCTACATGGCAAAACCAAGTTTTGGAGATTCTTAGCAATAATTCAAGTGCTAGAACTGATCTAAAATGAATAATCTACGCTGACAGGCAAAAGTGACATGACTGTATGTTCCAGAACACTAACCGCAGGATTGGTGTACCATCGGAGATGCTGGAAAAGGAGGAGGAGCGAGAGCACTAAAGCCAGAAAGACAAAACATCCTGCTCCTATCACAGCTGGCTCATGAAGATTATCGTATTTCATGTAAACTATTGTTCCACAAAATGCATCCTTTAAGTAAAAGGTTTCAAAAAAGTTCCTGGAACCTAGATAATTAAGTACATCTCCATTTGTCAATGCGAAACACAAACAGAACAGAAAACTGGCATTTATAACTCATATGCTTAAAAGTATACTTGATTACATATATGTGTTGAACTGAATGATTGAATGAAACTGAAATCTATGCAATTTAGTAACAAATAACAACTGAATTGAACTGAATTGCAGTTAAAAAGTCAAGAAGAATATGACCTAATTTGCCCAAGAACTGGGAAACCCCAGCCTCTGCTCTTTACATAATCCAATAGGATCAGCAATTGCAGTAACAACAAACATAAGCTAAAGGGACACAGAAATCAGAAGAAATGTCCAGTGCATGCATCTTTCACATGTAGAAGTAAATTTGTACAAGTTTCAGTCTCTTTTTGTTCGATACAACACGACACTCCCAATTCTCCTATATTCAGATAAATGTGACACCATAACCAAAACTGGAAACATCATACAGAATCAATACATAGAATAAGCGAAAGATACACAAAACTCACCTCTTCTGAGAAGTTGATAAATCTTATTAGAAGATACTATTCCTTTCTGTAATAATATATATCTATTCAAGATCTGCAACACAGAGGATCAAGATTATCTCTACTCCGTTTTCATTTTTTTTGGCTCTTGCAAGATCCACGGTGGCTTCACTGGAATTGGACACGTGCTTGTCTTTCCAACGTGGTACCAAACAAACCTGCGGCGGGAGCGACACGTGCCACGGTTGTCTTCGGTTCTAGTTTCTCTTGAAGCCCACATGTGGAATACTTTTGGGCCCTCGTTCGGCCATTTCTTATGCCCAATTACACACTCCACAAAAGGATGACCACAAAACGAACATAAAATTCATTGGGGAGCCCTATTTGCAGATCCCATTTCACTATTTGCAGATCCCAGTTTTTGAAAATTTATTAAAATATTCTCAATCAATAATAAACTCTTTTATTTAATTTTAGGCCCATAGTTTTAGTTAATCTCTTTATCCAATCCACTCGTCCCTCGTCGGGCTCCTATCACCATCAGTTTGACGGATTAACGGATCCATCTTTTAGCGACTTAACATACATGTGCTTACCAGGAGATCCAGTGCTCAATGCGATCCATATGAAAGAAGGGGGAAATGAGATACAGCAAAATTATTTGATCGGAGAAGAGGGAGAGCAGGGAGCTTACGGCCGTCGTTGCTGACGGAGGGGACGGAGATGCGGCAGACGGCGGGGAAAGAGAGAGCTTTGGTGACGTTGAGAGTGACGCCGAGAGATGATAGAAATGGAAAAAGGAATTAACTAAAATAGGTGGGTCTAAATTATTTGATCGGAGAAGAGGGGGAGTAGGGAGCTTACGGCCGCAGTTGCTGATGGAGGGGCGGAGACGCGGCAGACGGCGGGGAAAGAGAGAGCTTTGGTGACGTTGAGAGTGACGCGTAGAGATGATAGAAATGGAAAAAGGAATTAACTAAAATAGGTGGGTCTAAATTAAATAACAAAGTTTATCATTAAATGGGGATATTTTAGTAAATTTTTAGAAAATGGGATCTGCAAATAGGGGATTGGGCTCTGCAAATAGGGCCTGTGAATTCATTTAACACATCCCAAACAAACTATAAATATATTTGACAAATTCGAATATGTATTGTTGTTTTATTAAGTTGATTTTAATAATTAAGAATATCTTATGAAAAAAAATACGTATGTGGCGTATTTGTACTAAGCATCCCTACTGTGTGTTCTCCGAACCCATCAATCATTCAATTGATTATGTACTTGTTATGTGATGTCCACATTGTAAATGTATTGGTGAGGGTGGTCAAACTGATATGAATTAGTTGGTGTTGTAAAGTATATAAGCGCATATTCAGCAGGTGAATTTTAATATTTGGGGTCTTACTTAATTTAATCTTTGTTCAAATATAAAAACTTTGCCAAACTTTGCCAAACTTTGCTCTGACCTCTCTCATCAAGTGTTGTACACGCGCCTCCACTTATGCCTCTTTTTCATTTTTATATTCACTGATAACGTCAATATTCTTACCGATAACGTCTTTAAACGGTAAGATCATGGCGGAGCCACCGGGCCAATCCGGTGGCGCAACGGCCGGAAAATCCTATATCCAAGCTTTAGTCAACAAACAGACACCACTCTTCAACTCCCTTCCAAACAACCCAGAAATCCAACCGATTACAACCCTCAATGGACGTCCAGCCTGTTTGTATGATGCCGAATCAGTCAAAGTTCTATCCAAGCACTATAGCAATGCCCTCGTCGGAAAATTCAGCCGAGGCAAACCGCCGATGGAGAAGATTCAAGCGGCTTTTAAGGAGATGAAGCTCAAAGGAAACTATCAAGTTGGTCAAATTGACTATCGCCATGTCCTAATCCGTTTTCAGGAGGATGAATATTATGCAAATTTCTGGGCAAAATCATACTGGACGGTGGCCAGAGCTCCGATGAAGGTGCTGAAGTGGTCTCCTGATTTCTCGCCAGATCACGAACCATCGATTGCGCCGGTGTGGTTCACTGTCAGCAATGTTCCGGTGTACTACTACAACCTCAAAACCATACAGGATGTGGCATCCCAGTTGGGCACCTTCATCAAAACAGACGCGGCAACAAATGGTATCACTCGTCCCTCAATTATCAAGATGTGCATCGAACTTGACTTGTTGCAGGAGAGAATCACATCCATCCCAATTGGCACGCCGAAAAACTATAAGGAATACCCAATTGAATACCAAAATCTCCCCTCCTTCTGCAAGCATTGTAGTAGGATCGGTCATGAGGATGCACACTGTGTCATCCAACATCCTGAACTCATGCGTGTATGGAAAAGAAAACCTCAACACACACAGACAAATGCAAGAGAGTCTCAACAATCCCCCAGCCAAGCTATGATGCTCTATACAGGTACTCAAAAGGTAGACAATCCTCAGAAGGTAGCCTGTCCTGGCAATACATACATGAGCCACTAAGACAGCCAAGATTGAAGTTCAGTCAAAGGGATAGAGGAGAGTCATCTTCTTCATCCCTCACTATGGCTGTTAATCAACCTTCAACATCCTCTCGAGTATATGAAGACAATGTCAGTCTGATGGAAGGATTCTCTGAAATCCCAGCTATATCCTTTTGTTCTTTTGATGATCTTTTTTTACCTCAATTGAAAATTAAAAATAAACTAGCTAACAAGGTCTTGACTGTATCAGAATTAACAGTCAAAGTATCAAACCCTTTCTCTGTTTTGCAGGATGAGGATCACAACTCTGATACATCCTTTGATGATGCATCTAGTGAACCTGTGTGGAAGGACTCAGAAGCAAAATCAGCACAGTCAGAGGACTCAGCAACATCACCAAAAACAGGTTCTTCTAAACTCATAGCTAGCTCACAGGCTGAGGAACCAAACACTAATACACTTAACATTGAATTGCATGACTGCACCAAAAAAGACTCTGAAACTGCCAAATCAATGGCTGAGGATGAGAATTTTTCAACTGCTCAAAAAATGAATTTGGGAAAGGGGAGTCCGTCTGAGAGTATCAGCAGAATTCTAAGGCCCAAACAAAAAATAAAATACACTGTCTAATGATTTTACACACCATATTAGGGAATATGACGGTCTGGAACATTAGAGGATATGGCTCCTCTTTGACTAGATTAAAATTCTTAATCACAATTCACAACATTTCAATTTTATGTATTATTGAACCAAAACATAACAATAGTGAAATTGAAAGCTTAAAAGTGGAATTACACTATCAGAACTCATATCCTTCCAATGATGTCAACATATGGCTTTTCTGGAATGATAGATTCTCTGTAAATATATTAACCCAATCAGATCAGTTCTTACTCACTGCCATCACTGACATATCCACATCTATAGTGTGGAACTGTGTTTTTATCTATGCCTCAACTTGCAGACAACACAGAGAGGAATTATGGCAACATCTAGTCTCCTTACCACATGCTCCCACCTTGTTCATTGGAGATTACAATACAGTTTCTACAGTGGCAGAAAGAAGGTGTAGGCACAGTCCTCCTTTAAGAAGTATCAGAGAATTCAGTACCTGGATGTGTAGTATGGGGTTGCAGGAGCTCCCTACTGTGGGGAATAGATTTACATGGACAAACAATAGGAGAAGGGATGATTTGCTGTTGCAGAAACTGGACAGAGGAGTTTCTGATTTAGAATGGAGGGCACTTTTCCCACACAGCTCTATACAGGTGCTTGGAAGATCAACTTCTGACCATAATCCCTTGTTGGTGTCAATACAGGATGCCACTGAGCAGTCTCCAAGGTCTTTCAGATTTCATACCATGTGGACTAACAGGCCTGATTTTATTGAAATGGTTAAAAATGACTGGGATGCTCCTGCCCAGTTCAGTGGAATGCAAAGGATGGTCTTAAAGTTAAAGAGACAAAAATTCACACTCAAGGCATGGAATAAAGCTTCCTTTGGCAATGTGCAAAGAAACATAACAGAAGCTGAAGCAAGGGTGGCTCAGCTAGAGATAGAGTATGAGGAATCAGGCAGTGATCAGGATCTAATTGAACTACAGAGGAATATGGCAATCTTACTCAGAGCACAGAAAGAGGAAAATATTTTTTGGAGGCAGAAATCTAAATTGAAGTGGATAAAGGAGGGAGATACCAGTACAAATTTTTTTCACCAATCAGTAAGGGAGAGACACTGCAGAACCAGGATCACAAAAATAAAAGACTCCAATGGTATTTGGATTACCAACCCTAATGAGATTAAGGATGAAGGGATCAGCTTCTATGAGAAACTTCTAAATGAACCTCAATTTGACATTAGTGGACAGTACTTGAGTCATTTCTACTTTGTCATACCAAGAATGATTACTGATGAAGAAAATGAAGCTCTTTTGGAGACAGTTAATATGGAGGAATTGAAGCATGTTGTTTTTGACTAGGGAGCAGAGAGTTCACCTGGAGCTGATGGCTACACTGGCAGTTTTTACACAGCATGCTGGGACATCATCAGAGATGATTTGCTGGGGGCAGTTACTAAATTTATGGATGGAAAAAGGATTCCAAAGGCCATTAGCAGCACATGGCTTACCCTCATTCCAAAGAAACCTAACCCTGAATCCTTCAGTGATTTCAGGCCTATCAGCCTGTCCAACTTCCTCAACAAAATATTTTCAAAGATCCTGGCTGAGAGAATCAAGAGAATCCTACCTAAAATAATATCCATGGAACAGTCTGCTTTTTTAAAGGGCATAGAGATCTCAGACAATGTAATTCAGATGCAGGAGATGGTGAAGCTGTTATCCAGGAACAACAAAAATAAAAATATGATTGTAAAATTGGATATGTAAAAAGCTTTTGACAGGGTTTCCTGGGGCTTTTTAAACTCAATTTTGATAAAGTTTGGTTCCCATGGAAAACTGGTCAAGATCATAATGGAGAATATTGCAGCAGCCTCTTTTTTTGTCCTAATTAATGGTGTGGCCTCTGGTTTCTTCTCATCTACTAGAGGCATTAAGAAGGGTGACCCTCTATCCCCTTTTCTGTATAATATATTGACAAAATCATTTTCCAGAGCAATAAAGAAGCTGGTCTCAATTCAATATTTGAAAGGATTCTCCATGCCAAGAGGTGTCCAACAGATCACTCATTTAATGTATGCTGATGACACATCATTATTTACTAGCAACACCAAGAGGAATCTTAGAAGACTTCAGGCTTTTCTGCAAGCTTATGAGAGTGCATCTGGCCAAAAAATAAATTTTTCACAATCTGAATTTTTCCTGCACCCAAGATCATCTCCAGCAACAATAACAAAGGTCAGAAGAGGTTTATAGATGAGGCTGGGGAAATTACCTTTTATATATTTGGGGATCCTATTTTTACTGGCAGGAATAGGGCAATACTGTACCAGCCCATTATTGAGAGGCTTCAGAAAGCCACTGGGAACTGGAAGAACGGGTGGCTTTCATATGCTGGAAGGATAGTGCTCATCAATCATGCCTTACAGGTCATACCAATGCATGTTTTGACAGTCCTCAGTCCACCGAAGAATGTAATCTACAAAATGGAAAGAACAGCAAGTAAATTTCTATGGGGGGAATCAGAATTTGGGAGTAGAAAAGTGTGGAGGAAATGGTCTAGAGTTGCCAGTCCAAGGGATGAAAATGGTCTGGGGTTCAGAGATATTCAAGCCACAGCAAACTCATTCTCATGCAAATTATGGTGGAAGCTGCAAATTAACAGCACCATCTGGACTCAGTTCATGTGGTCCCTGCCACAATCATACAAAACCTCTCAAACTTGGCAGAGAATCTGCTCAGTTACGGAGCATGCCAACCTCAACTCAATCATTTTGTATGGAAAGGGCACATGTTCCTTCTGGGATGCCAACTGGTCAGGGCTGGGAGCTTTGTTCTACAAATGGCCAGATGATATTGATCTCCCATTCCCTGATTTATCACTCAGCTCCTTTATCCAAAATAAGCAGCTCTACCTAACTCAACTGGAGCCATTTTTGGCTACCAATGTCCTTAATATTTTGCAGGAGGCTCAGATTGAACAGGACCATGAGGACAAGCTTATTTGGAAACCAACAAAAGATGGCCAATTCTCCATCAGATCAGCATACCTGAGCTACAAACCCAGAAGAAGGCCCTGCCCCATACTTCAACAGGTTTGGGAGAAACCAACTCCTCCAAAAATATCTTTCTTACTGTGGAGGATTAGAAATAATCTTCTTCCTTTTGATGATATTTTAGAGAAGTTTGGTTTTAATTTACCTTCAAAATGCACACTATGCACTTCACCTGATTCAATAAATCATCATTTCAATTCCTGTGAAGAGAATGCAGGTGTCTGGCAGGCAATTAATAATGTTTTGGTTATTAGGCCTCAAACTTTTGGTAATATTGCTCAGAGGTTAAACTTTTATTTATCATACAGAGGTTTTTCTAAAATTCACAATAAAGTAATAAGGACAACCATTTTAATGGTGTTCTGGGCTTTATGGAATAGAAGAAATAAATTTCTGTATGATAACCTAAAGCAAACTAATGATGCAATTATCCAGCACATTATGAAACATATATGCTTAATTTTTACAGCTTATCCACTTTCAGGGCAGGGTGAGAAAAATCAATTTTTAGTACAGTGTGGGCTTGTTCCATTTCTGCTGAGAAAAAGACCAAAACCACTGAAAATTGTCAAGTGGTTCCCACCTGATAGTGGTTTCAAAGTCAATGTTGATGCTAGTTTTAAACAGGGCTCTCAAAGGAACACAGGTGTGGGTATCATTATTAGAGATTCTAATGGTCTAGTACAAAAGCTTTACATGCACTGTCAGAGTACCAACTCACCTTTGCATGCTGAGCTGGTTGCAATTCATATGGGCTATCTGGTAGCTACTGATATGAACTTACAAAATTTTATCATTGAAACTAACTGTCAGTTGGCTATCAAAGGAATAAATGATCCCAGCTCAGTGGACTAGTCACTTTTTGCTACATGCTATCGGCTACATTCACTGAATTTCCATACCAAGCTATACCATAATTACAGAGAAGGCAATCTTCCTGCTGATTTTTTGGCATCGAGGAGCCAGTCTATGCAATTCATAGGGGAGCTAATCCAGATGGATGCTCCCAGACTGCTAAAAGGCCTTATTCAGCTTGACAGGCTTGGTGTACCATCAGTAAGAATTCTCAGACCATTACTTTAAACTGGAACATATACTACTGGTCCTTTTTTGCACCTACAGGGAAGAACAGATTCCACCCATCTCAACTGGCAGAATAATGATTATACAATTTTCATCTCATCAGGAGTTTGCAATCAGCTCTTGCCAGGAAGGAAGGCCAAATTTTTTACTCAGATGGAGTGCTGTAATCCAGGAGGTTTTTTTGTACATAAGCTATGGTTTTTGGATGGGAAGATCTCATGTATCTCAGAATTGGGTGGCTAAGTTGTGTTTCGGTTTTTGTTAACTCGATCACTAAATTTCTCCCCAATTTTACTGAGACATGAGGTTTTGTAATTTTTTTGACCATCAAACCATATGCTCTATCAATAGGCTATAGTCAGAATCCATTCTTTTGTTTTCTTTTAAGCTCTGCAGCTTATGAGCTTGCACCATATGTAACAAACATAATTATTCATTATTAATGGAGGTTTGGGGAGTCATAAAATACCCTCCACCAATGATGGTTTAATTGAAAAAAAAAATCTTTGTTCAACAAGATACTATCCTAAAGAACTCGGTTTGTGTTTAACAAGAATTTTTTAAAAAAATCTATGTTTAATTCTAGTGTTCTTGTAAATGAATTTTTTTCTATATAATCACTTTGTTTGTTTCTTCAATTTAGTCCTTTTACTTGGGGGTTATACCTAACTCATTTGAGTTCGTTTCAATTTAAACTGGTTCAAACGTAACATATTTCGCACGATTTGGGTTCATGTTGACATGTTAACTATATGTTCAACATAATTGAGTTAATTTCGGTTCGAATCAATACTAAATATGCTTAGTCGAACTGTCACTTTATCTACATTCTTCCCTCTTACAATCCAAAATGTCTGATGGATGTCTGGAACCCGCGGATGATCTTGAACCGAGGTCACGAACTGATCCGCAAGACAAAATCCCGGGGCGACTGGGGGTAGACACTCCAATGTTTAAGTCAGTGACCGTGTTGAGAATTTTATAAGCGTAATGCGTTAAAACAAGTGACAAAATTTGAGATAAAACTTATTATCATATGAGTATTTTTGATTAGATAATAAAAGAGAGTGAGATCTTGTTAACACTAAATATGTAATCAATATTAATTTTATTTTAAACTTTAAGGAGATTATTAGGATAATAAAATATCGAATAATTATCAATTCATGAAGGAGATTATAATATTAAATTTGACATTCTATTTATGTTGATGGTTATCGTAAATAATTTAATTAATAACTAAGAGATTGAATTAGTTAGATCAAGTGTAGTATCTGTTCTTATCAGTTTAATATCTGATATGCGGCCCAACGGGTCACACGATATTAACTCAATTTTTTAAGGGGGAAGGCCCATCACGGTAGCTTGCTATCGGGGTCTTCAAGCGTCGCCCTTACGTTGCACTATTGCACGGGCCTGGCGCACCCCTCCAAAAAAAAAAAAAGAAATTATAGATGCTGAAACACAACTTTTTTCTCTGAATTCCATGCCCTCTTCTCTCTCCTAAATTGAACCACACGCGCCACCTTTCTTCACTTTTTCAACCCACAAAACAGACCGTTATCAGTCTACTGACAGGAAAACGGCTCTATAACGTCTCTCCCATGGCGGCTCCACCGCCTGGGGACGGCGGCGATCTTGCCGGAAAATCTTTCCGGGATGCCCTTGCACCTAAAAGCCAGCCCTTAGCTTCAATTCTCCCTTCCAACCCTGAACTCCGGCCAATTTCGCACAGAGTTAACGGAAAAATAGCCTGTATCTACGCCCCAGAAGCCATAGAAACCTTCGCTGCCCACTACGGGAATGCTCTGATTGGAAAATTCACCAACGGAAAACCGGAAATGGAGCTTGTCCACAAAGCTTTTCAGGCGATGGGAATTGCCGGAAAATACCAGATTGGCTCGCTGGACTACCGTCACATCCTGATCCGCCTGGAGGAGAGGGAGGACTATCACAAATTCTGGCTGCGCGCTGTCTACAGCATCAATGGTAAGCCTATGAAGATATTGAAGTGGTCGCCGGATTTTTCCACCGACACCGAGTCTTCAGTGGTTCCGGTTTGGGCCACCATCCATAAAGCCCCAATTCTATACTACAATTGCTCTGCCATTGAAGACATAGGTAACTAGATTGGTACTTTTGTGAAGATGGATATGGCCACAGCATCTTTATCCAGACCTTCTGCAATCAAAATCTGTGTAGAGGTTGACCTGCTGCAACCACTGCAACCTTCCATTATTATAGGTGCACCCAATAAGTATGTGGAGTGTGAAATTGAATATGAGAACGTTCCCTACTATTGCACATATTGTAAGCGCATTGGCCATGAGGATCAGAAATGTGGTTTTCTGCATCCTGAACTGAAGAAGTCACATGGTAGGAGGAGCTACAAGGAAGGAAATGATGGTCAAGACTGGAAGAAAGCACCACATGCCAACACTTCTGGTCTCACAAGGCCACAGAAAAACAAGGTCTTGCAGTCACAAACTGATGCTATAAGCTCTAATTCCACTGAACAACAGCTGATGATCCCCACCTCTCAGGAGCTGAGCACTAAAAGTGCTCACCCTCATCCATCCCAAGCCAATACAGAAAGCCAAAAAAAATCCACTCTGCTACTCACAAATAGCCAAGCTCACCCTACTGACATTCTGTCTCTCATCAAAGCCCCATATAAACCTACATTCTATTCCATGGATGATATCAATATTCACAAAGCCCCTTCTCCACACTCAGTCACAGAAATCACCAACAACCTTGCACTAGTCCCTTACCAACCCCCTGCTAAGGTGGTTACTACTAATAGTTTTCAAGTTTTGCAGGAATCTGATGATGAAAGCAGCTCTGGAAACTATGAGGAGGCAGCTAGTGATCTGGAATTCAAGATGAGCACTGAACAATCTTCCTCAACATCTGAAACTGAAGTGAGCATTTCAGGTAACAAACCTCCAACTCCCATACCTGCTAAAAAGAAATCTAAAAGAGGTATGATAGAGGGGGGAAAAACTGTTGAGCAATGGCTAAGATCATCACAAAAGTCCAAACAAGCCAGTCAATGATTAATTACAATGTGTGTATGGTAATTTTCTTGTATGGAATATAAGGGGTTACACCACATCACTCATTAGACTACAATCATTAATTAGAACTCAAAACATTGATCTAGTCTGTATAATAGATACAATGCATTTGAGCTCTGATCTGACACAACTACAATTTGACCTACATTTCCAACATGCCTTATCTGCACAGCATGCTAAAATATGGATTTTTTGGAATAATAATTTACACATTCACACACTTCAACAATCTGACCAGTACATCCTAGTTTCTGTACAGAAATCCATGTGTAGTATTATTTGGAACTGTTGTTTTGTATATGGGAAAGTTACTAGAAGTCTAAGGGAGGAATTGTGGGATAACCTAAAACTCTTGCCTGACTACCCTACTGTATATATTGGTGACTTTAATGCAATCACAGCCACTAGTGAAAGGAAAGGTAGGAACCCCCCATCTGCCAGAAGCATCAGAGACTTCAATAATTTTATATCATGTCAGGACCTGGTGGAAATAAAAATAGTGGGTAACAGATTCACTTGGATTAATAATAGAGCCAGAGAGGATAGGCTGCTTCAGAGGTTGGATAGGGGACTTAGTAATGAGGACTGGAATGGCCTCTTTCCACATAGTTCAATTCTGGTGAAAAATAGAACCTCATCTGATCACAATCCCCTCATTTTAGCTATTCAATCTTCAGAAATCCATGTCCCTAAACCCTTCAGATTTCAGAATATGTGGACTTCTAGGGATGATTTTACTAGTCTAGTAGAGGGCAGTTGGAACTCAGACTGTGCTGAGACTGGAATGAGGAGGATTGTCAGTAAGCTCAAAAGGCTAAAGATGGTCCTCAAGAACTGGAACTGGGAGCATTTTGGTGATGTTAACTCCAATATTGAGAAGGCTGAGCAGATAGTTAGTGAGCTGGAAATCAGATACCAGGAATCAGGTGCAGATGCAGACAAAATGGAACTGAACAGGAGTATGGCTAAACTGATTAGAGCACAGACAGAACATGCTGTATTTTGGAAGCAGAGAGCAAATATCAGATGGCTAAGAGAGGGGGATGCAAATACAAAGTTTTTTCATAAGGTGGTAAAGGAGAAAAAGTCAAGGGGGGAAATAACCAAGATTAAGGACAGTGCTGGTAACTGGATCTCAGATCCTGTGCTTATTAGCAATGAGGGAGTACATTTCTTTCAGAATCTGCTCAATGATGACTCAGTGGATCATTCTGGGAGATATATCCATTACTTCATGGATCTGATCCCTCATACCCTGACTGAAGATGACAATGAAAGATTACTGAAAACAGTTGATGAGGAAGAACTGAAACTGGCAGTGTTTGGATTGAATACAAATGGGGCACCTGGCTCTGATGGCTACAATGGTCATTTCTTTACTCATTGCTGGGAAGTGATTAAGTGTGATATGTTGGCAGCAGCACAAGAATTTTTTAATGGAGCAGAAATGCCAAGAGCCCTTGCCAATACCTGGCTCACCCTAATACCAAAAAACCAAAACCCTAGCTCCTTTTCTGAGTTCGGACCTATTAGCCTATCTAACTTTGCTAGCAAAGTTTTCTCCAAACTGATGATGGAAAGAATCAAGCCACTGATGGAGAAATTAATTTCACAGGAGCAATCTGCATTCATGAAAGGCAGAGATATTGCAGATAACATATTGCATATGCAGGAAATGGTTAGAATTCTAAATAAAGGCTCTGACAGCAACAACATCATCCTTAAACTTGATATGAGGAAGGCTTTTGATAGAATTTCTTGGAGCTTTTTAAATTCTATACTGCTGTCTTTTGGATTTAATGGCCTTACAGTGAAGGTGATTCTGCAAAACATAAGAGCATCATGGTTCTCAGTGTTGATTAATGGAGCTGCAGTTGGCTTTTTCTCCTCAACCAGAGGAATTAAGCAGGGTGACCCCCTCTCCCCATTCCTATATAATATAGCAACAGAAGCTTTCTCTAGAGGCCTCAGGAAACTGATTCAGATTCAGTATATACAACCTTTTTTAATGCCAAGGGGCACTCAGATCAGCACTCATTTAATGTATGCTGATGATACAATGATTTTCTCAAAAGTCTCAAAAAAGAATCTGAGAAGGTTAAAAAAGTTTCTGAATGCATATGAGACCACCTCAGGCCAGAAGATAAACTTTGAAAAATCTGAATATTTGTGCACAAAAATGTCAGGAAAATCAGAACAAAGATGATCAAAAGGAAAACTGGTATGAGAAAGGGCAAGCTACCATTTATGTATCTTGGTGTACCCATCTTCAGTGGAAAGAACAAGATATGCTATTACCAGCCCCTGATTGAAATGATGGAAGGATTGCTCACTGGCTGGAAGAATAGGTGGCTTACCTATGCTGGGAGAATCATATTACTCAACTATGTATTTCTTTCAGTCCCTACTCACTACTTTGCTGTACTTAGACCACCTGAAACAGTTATCAAAAAATTGGAGGTGATGGCTGCAAAATTCTTCTGGGGAGAATCTGAAATGGGACAAAGAAAGATATGGAGGAAGTGGAGTAAAATGGCTATGGCAAGAAGTGAAAATGGCCTAGGGTTTAGGGATATAAGAGCTACCATTACAGCCTTCTCCTGTAAATTATGGTGGAAACTACAGAAAAACAAATCCCTATGGACAGACTTTCTATGGAATGCTCCAGCTGGTTACAAAAACTCACACACATGGAGGAGGATTTGTTCAGTTACTGAATGGTCAAACAGGCAATCCAAGATTCTTATTGGCAAGGGACAGGTCTCATTCTGGGATGCCAACTGGCTTGGTGATGGAGCTCTATTTTACAGATGGCCTACTGGGGTTCCTATACCTTTTCCTAAACTGAGTGTTACTAATTTCTGTGCTAACAAGTTGCAAGTTATGCCTGCACTGGAGCCTCACATGGCTACCAACTTAAAATTACAACTGCAGGAGGCTGAAATCCAGCATAGCCATGAGGATGTTCTGATATGGAAGCCAGAGATGACAGGCAAATTCTCAATTAAATCTGCTTACAGGAAGCTGAGAGTTCAATCTTCTGACCTGCACCAGATTAATAAGGTATGGAGTAATTTTATTCCCATACAAATGTCAATATTGATTTGGAGATTAGTTAATGGCATTTTCCCTTTTGATGAGGTACTTATTAAATTTGGGATCAACTTAGCATCAAAGTGTCCACTCTGTGACAATGGTGATACTATAGATCACTTCTTTAATAAATGTGAAAAAATTACTGCCATCTTTAACTTTGTTCATACAGTATTCCTAGTGCCAGTCCCAAATTTTAGATCTTTTAAGCACAGGATTGCTTACTACTTGGCTTTTAGGGGATCCACTAAAGCTCACACCACTGTCTTTATTTCTACTATCATCACAAGTATATGGTTCTTGTGGTGTAGAAGAAATAAGCTACTCTTTCAGAATCAGTTAGACTCATACAATGACATGCTCATGTTAATAGCCAAAAAAGTTTCCTTAATCTTCACAACTTTTCCTTTAGTTGGGAGTGCAGCTAAGCATGCAGATCTATTACTGACTGGACTGGTCCCTTTCCTTAGACACAAAAAACCTAAACTGGCCAGAGCTATTAGGTGGATCCCCCCAGACATAGGCATCAAAGTGAATGTTGATGCATCTTTTTTAAATGGTGTTGCTGGAATAGGGATTATTGTTAGAGACTATACTGGGAATGTGATTAGAACTTTTCTGGAAAAATGCACAGCCACCTCCCCTCTCCATGCTGAAATGAAGGCAATTCAGCTAGGTATTCAGTTGGGGAAAACATTTATGCCTTGCTTTATAGTGGAGAGTGACTGCTTACAGGCAGTTAGGTCAATCCAGAACCCTAACTTGGGAAGCTGGGAATTCTTTAGCTTAAGTTGTGCCATTCATGACCAATTGCATGATATAGTCCTGCAGCACATTTATAGGGAAGGCAATCAGGTGGCTGATCTGTTGGCCAAACATGCAGCAGCCCAACCTACTTATGGCCCTATTAATCTAACTGCTACACCCAGGCACATAATGAGTTCAATATTGCTAGAAAATATGGGTGTACCTAATATTAGAACTGTTTAAATGCATCAGAAACAGATACTACTCTCTCCATTTGATGCAGATCTTGAAGACCCACTGATGGGTGATCAGTGGGAGCCAGGGATCATGAGGATTGCAAAAGCAGCTCAGGAAAATTTATCAGACAACATGGCAGCACCAGAACCTGCACTGAACCTCACTTTTTTTACAGACTATTTTGGATCTTGCTCACATTTCTTGGCAGATTTGTGTTTCATTTTATGATTCACTAACATGCTCGGGATATAAGTTGAGCTTGGATCAATTTTGTTAGTCTGAGATCAAGATCCATCTTTTGAGCCAAAAATGGCATGGATCCAATTTTTGAGCCTGTGATGGCTATGTATAGCAATTAGACTATTATGTACTGAACTTGACTCCAGTCAGCTATGTTTGCAAATGGTTTGGGGTGCCAAATAAATTCCCCCCACTTTAAGTGGTTTGATTTTAAAAAAAAAAATAGTTAGACTTTCTATGTATATTTATTTTTTAAGAAAGATATATTTTTTAGGAAACATAATATTTTATTTGAACTCCTAATATATGCTTCCGTGATCTTTCTCCTTACTAATATCTTGAATTATTTTATATAAGTTGTGCAATCAATTTTCGTTAGACCTTCCTTCTGTCTGTGCATCCAAGGTCAATACTACTCCCTTTAAACCACAATGAAGCTGAATATACTAAGATTGTAGCACGTAATTTCCGGCTTAAACTAGGACTGGACTTGATTTGAAGAAAGATCCTACAAAATTTAAAATAGCAATCCAGTCATCAGAGAGAGAGGATTTGATGCGACATGACAGTTTTAATGTTAGATCGTGATAGAAATATCCAACAAACAGTTCAAATAATGTTAAAACATAGTTTGGAATAAAAAAACAAGTAAATCCAACACAAGTTAATGCTGAATAATAGCCCCCTTAACTTGCTCATCTTTTCCAGCCAATTTCTGGTTCTGATGCTTATGCGGGATGAAAGAATGGACCGCCTGCAGCACTGCATTGCGGTTCTTGTTCAAACTGCTAAGAACGATATCCGCGCAGTAGGACACCCTCCATTCATCCCGGTCCATAATCTATAAGCCACACAAATCATTGCCTCATCTCATATTTTATCACAATCCATACTCTCCCAAACTTTTTTGTAACACGAACTAGTAACTCAAATGTACCCAGGGCCGGCCCAATAGTGAGGCCAATGGGCCTGTGCCTCAGGCCCAAAAATTCAACTAATATTTTAGGCCTAAATTTTTTAAAAATTACAACTGATTATATGATTAAAAAAATCAATATTTCGGGCTTGTTTTAATTAAAATCCAAGCCTTATTTGGGCCTATTTTAAAACAAAAAAAAGCCTTTCAAAGCCCCTTTTTTTTTTATAGAAAAAACGAATTTAATATTTAAAAAATATTAAAAAGAAAAAAATGGTTCTCACGCAGAAGGCTTCATCTTTCGAAGTCTGAATGGAGACCATTTTTATTCTTTACTTTTCGATCATCTTTATGTAAATCGTGCTCAAATTACCTTTACTCTTCTATTGAGTTAAACACCCAAAATCTCAATTTCAATATATCTAATATATATAAGATCAATTATGAGATGGACACATTTTTTACTTTTGTGCAATTGTGCTAATGTTTTTTTGTTAATCTTGATTTGATTGAATAATTTTAATTGGTATTGAACTTGAGTATAAATATTATATATGTAAAAGGTTGTGTATGTGTCATGTGTGTGCGGTGTACGTGTGTGATTTGATGTGCAAAATTTGTGTTTTATTACTTTAATATATATATATATATATATATATATATATATATATATATATAATGCATTAGTATACATGATGTCTTGTTTTAGAGACTAAAGAATAAAAATGATAGGAGATATGTCATATGTGCTATTAGACAATTTTTGAATGCTTATGCTATATTTGTTTGTCGGGTTTGATATATTGAGTGGATTAGCTACATTTTCTATTGAACATGAATTAGTTACAGAACTTGATTATAAAAATTTGATTAGTGAATTTGCTTCTAAGAAAACAAGTAGAGTTGAACTAATTAATTAAAATATTGCATTATATTTTGAAATATTGTATATTTTTAAAATAGTAATAAAATTAGTTATATAATTTAATATTGGAGCCCTATTTTGTTACATCGCCTCAAGCCCTAAAATATTTAGGGCCGGCACTGAATGTACCATTCTAAAATCCTTGGGGATGTCCTGCTCTGCCGTGCCACGGAAGTTTCACATTGCATACATTACATGAACATCCACATTGCTCATCTTCAAGTGCCCAAATTTTGCATTGTTGGTAATGCGATCCACCTTGTAACCACCAACCCGCAAGCCGTCTGGTTGGCCTTGTTGGACGAGGAAGGATGCCAATGAATTCCTCTGAAATAGAGGTTAAGAAGAACAAATATTGGTAAATCATAGTTGGTGTGGTTGTTAGTTCTAATAACTAAAATATTTTTAAGACAACATCTCCAGTATTAGAGATACACCTGTTTGACAAAACTTTTCACTTACCATGTCCTTAGGTGCCTGCTCCAATCATGTGAGTGACTGCGCGAATCTATGTAATGCATTAACCTCTTCGCGCGGTTCAAGACCATAACAAATAGGAATGGACCCATTAGTAACGGGATTATGTTCTGTTTGGGTTAGGTTAGGGACAACTAATACATGATTTAAATCAATATCCAAGATATAATTCAGTAATTGAAAATATCGGGCAACAAGTATTAAAAACTATAGAGGAGACTGATAAGTTCTTACAAAAACAGCCTGTTTGAGGCTTCTCGGGAAACTTCGAAGCCACTCGTTCCACGTGTCGCACGCTGAAATAGGAAGACTGTCCACTTTTGACTGAAAGGATGGGTATTGTTATGAGAATGCACAACAAAATGAGCGCTACAATAAATGACCTTATTCAAGCGTACTCACTAAGGCTATGAGGTCAAGCCATATACGATCCTAAGGCAATACGGATGAACCTTCTCCATTCAAAGATCTTGCCCAACACCCGATAACATCATCAGTTATCGTACCCTCCGCATTCAAGTAGTACAACTGGTTTCTAGTCAACTTAGCAAGCCATCGTCATAAGACTCCTCAACCCTGTATGAAATCGGAAATGAACTAGTAACAAAAGATGATTAAATATAAACATGTGAACCACGTGCGTAGTCTCAAAGTAAACAGCTTCAATTTTTCTAATCTAAATTTTTGCCAAGTAACAAGCTTTCCGTCATTCTTTTACTCCAACAACTTGGAATTAGACAATGTAATTGTCTATAAACCATCATGGAACCATCAGTTTGTGTGCCTTGAAATATTATTCATCCTTGACTGATTTTGTTAGTAGTTCTTATTATGAACAAAAGTATAATTCAATTATAAAACTCATGTTCCATAGATTATAAGTTGTATTCATAATATTGAAACATGTGACAATTAAATTAGACGGAAAATGCATATTAGGAGGATCAACACTATTATTAAAATATATGTTCAACCTCATTATAATATAACTTTTTTAGCTTAATTAGTTGGACAAGTGTTACCTTAAATCAGCAGGCACTTTTTTCGAAATGTAAGAGTCTGAAATCTGCAATACATGCTTGGCCGGAGAGGTATCATCCCTAGACAACCTCTTGTTAAGCTTGGATTTATACCGATCCATAATCTCCATTAGCCACTCAGTTCATGGGGGGTGCTCATTACCGACACCCAAAGTCTTATCATGATTCACATGAACAGAAGAAGATCCAACAAGTTAGTACATCACCTCAACAATGAGTAAAGAATAATCTAATGTCATAAAAAAGATAAATTATTACGATAATGCAAAGGCTATGATGCAAAGTACAAAATGTATTTTAAAGGTAAAAGTGATAGTGTGAACCACTATTTTTGAGTCATACACAAATGCAAGTTCTTGTATTGGGATATTAAGAATACCAAACCATGTATGAGTATACCTTAGAAGAAGAGGAATAATGTGAACCCTGTTTTATTGTCCATTTATCTAACAAGCATAATCACATAAGTTGTCCGAGTTTTAAAATCCACAAGTTTTGTTTAAATAAAATAAATATATGATTGCATATTTACTAAACTAGTTTTAAAAACAAAATCAGTAACAATAAAAAAAGTTAAACCTTATTCTAACATCAGAATTTGCATTACAACTACACCAAACAAGTCACCAATTATCTGGAATTCAGACAGACTACTCACAAAAAGGACGTAACCAATGTTGTTAAAAACTTGATAAACCCTTTAAAAAAGCAACAATTTTGGCATGTTAAACCAAAACATTACACGTATATACAACATACAGAAGAGGAAACATGAAATAGATCACTGTAGCTATAATCAAGGATGCCAAAACAAACGCAATCTTGGGATTATATGCAAGTGCCATAATCTCTCGAGATTAACCCCTCGAGTTCCTTCCAAATTTACTCCTCGAGTTGGAGCCCCAAAAGCTCCCCCAAGATGAAATCTCAGGTATCAAATATCTACCTTGGTGCTACTGATAAGTCTATGGCTCGTGCCTATGGATTTCGTTTGGACCTTGTCTATGGGTCGAAAGGTTTGGGCTCGGTATACATGGAAGGTGGGTTTAAGAGTCCACCGACCTATCCTAAGTATGACTTATGTATTGTTATGGTTCAAGGGGTCTAGATGCGAAGTTGGGAAATATGAAGAGTCTTTGTGCAATCAAGCAAAAATCACTAAGTCAGAAACGGGGCAACTCTCTGCAAATTAAACTGAGTTCTTAGATTAGTAAATCTAGTTGAATTTGAGTAGTTAGAATCTATCCTTGATTTGGGATCACTTTGATTGTACATTCTGTTTTTTCGTTCTTATTAAGAAAGTAACCACCTTTCTTTCACGTCTCTTTCTTTAAAACTGCTTTTCCATTACTTTTCCGATTGTCTTCTCAGGCAAATCACGCCGGAGCATGAAAAGTGGTATCATAGCATTTCCCCCCGCGCCTGTGGTGATGACCCGTGCATTAACAATGGAGAAGGAATCAAAGAAACTTGAAATTCTTGTTCGGGTGGAGGTATCATCGGCCAATTCTTAGCCGGAATCTTAAGCAACGGTGACCGTGGAGGAAATTTGAAATTAGTCTGGGTAGAATTGGAATACTAGAGGAGAATTTGGACGAATGGACGAATGGAGAGTTCTCATTTAGAGGCGGACCAGGGGTTGATCAAAAGAGGCTGGTTACTGGCTGAAAGTCAGTTGACGCATGCGGAGATGAAAGTTTACTGTTTGAGATAACACCAGAGCATTTCACAGAAGGCAAAATTCCGGTACCAATTATCGACAACAATTCTCTGATGACGGTTTCAGGCGTCGATTTCCAGACAATCGTTCGGGGTAAAGTGTCTCTGACCATGGGCGATTTCAAGCCAAAAGATGATGAATTCGTTGAGGATTCTTCACCAATTCTTCCTAGCGAAGAAGCTGTAAGTATTCTATGATACTAAATAGCCCGGATCATGATATGTGTAATGCGTAATTGACATACCGGATTGTCGAATCCTCTATATTCGTAAAGAATGCTATACCGATTGAAGTCGATCTTTAGTCGCACAAATGGTCCGACCTTTGACGGTATCCACACGAACTCGACTATTGGGAAAGTCAGTTTAACGTGCCAGCTCCATTCATCTAAAAGCAACTGTATAGAACTGATTTCTAATATTATTGTATTTCAACTTATATTTAGATGAACCTGACTGTGGCTATTTATAAGAATTGAGAAGGAGGGACTTAATGCAGAATTCATCACCATGAATTCGTAACGTCAAACGTTACAAGTCCCTATTCAATTGCTTATTAACCTTCATGAATTAATAACATTATTAATCCATTATACCCAATAACTTGTTCTATTGTGTGTGACCCTTCAGGTTCCTAAACACTTAGCAACAAATATGTAATTAGAAATTACATTGGATTTAGTCCATAATCCAACAAACTCCCACTTGGACTAAAGACAATATTTAGTCGTGGTATTTCTAATACTGATCAAATTAACAACTTAATTTATCATCATATTTATAGATCAAGATTGGCCTCTAGCCAGGCATCATGACCACCCAAGTATTTAGAAATAAGTCAAATGATTGACTTCACCTATCCATGAATCAGATTCCATGTAATAATATCCTTTCACCATACTATATCCTTTATCAGTACAAGAGTAAGGTATTGTGCCAACTCTTTAAAGTACTGATGTTTTCTTGCTCCAGAATTCAACTCCCTCTAAATAAAATTAGAACTTTTCTAACTTTATTAGACCGTTTGCAAACATTTTGAGTTGATATTCCAACAAGTGGCCATCTCTAGGATATACTCTCCCACTGGAGTGGTGAATCCTATATCAATCATAAAATATCAATCTATGCTTCTTGTTATACCCAGTCCAACCATACGCAGAGTCAGTTACGACAAAAGATGAGAAGGACCAAAGCACAACTATCCACACAAATTATACTCTTTATGATTTCAAGTCAAAGGATTACTTTACACTACTGTAATACAAAGAATTTCCATTAGCACAAAATTTTTTTTAACTTTATGGAAATCTTTAAATGGTCATTCCAATGAGATATTCTCCAATAGCTCACTCATGTATCATGATACATGCTAGTCTGTCCGTAATAACAATGCCCTTATTATTAATAATACTATGACTAGGGAATTTTAAGAATAAAAATCATATTATTCTAAGGACTTTATCATTTTAATAGTAGCCAAGTACATATAATCAAAAACGATAAAATTGTCATATGATATGTGCATATAGGATAATTTATAAATGTCATATTCCATGATTCAAGTAATCTCATGAATCAAAAACACATTTCTCGTACCTCTCAAACAATACGTGTCACTAGTATTTTAATTCACCCTCTTGTACTTCTCAAGTACTTAAAATTTCATCATAATGAAATAGTGTTTCATACTTCTCAACACTTGAGAATCATCGAATGAATTAGTGATTCACATGTCTCAACACTTGAGAACCATAGAATGAATTTGTGTTTCACACTTCTTTCTCAACATTTGAGAATCATCAAATGAATTAGGGTCTCACAATTCTCAACACTTGAGAATCATCGAAAATGTATTAGTGTTATTTATAACACAAAACACTCGATATGTTTCATTTTAAAATGTGCATGACTAATCAGCGGAATCATCAAATACCGTTATGCACATCATTACATTGATATGAACCTTAAACACTAGAAACACTCCGGGTTTACCATTTCATCGAGAAATTACTATTTACATCCTTAACGTACATAAGGGTAGGTAAAAACATTTCTCATATGCATTAATTAAATAGAAAATACCATGTTACTCCCACTTGACTCATGTATACTCATAACTTATCATATAAGTAAATCTTGTATACTTAAATTGCTTATCATATAAGTTCCATAAATCAAATTTTGATTCTATGTTAGTGGTTTTAGAACTTCTCTAAGTTCTATGTACTTATCATATAAGTTCCATTCAAACATATTTTTGACAACTAGTTTGTGGTTTAATAACTTCTGTAAGTTATCTTTCTCCCACTAAATATTTTAAAATAAACAATTTATTCAAAAATATTTCATAACAAACTAGATCTTGTTCTCTGAACAACCTCAAAATCACATGATTGAAAATATGAGTGACATAACATTAATACATATATAAAATGGTTAGAAAAATCACACGACTAAGGTTAAATGAACAATATAGTTCAATCAGATAATCTCGTACTTCAAATTTTATATTTCTAAATTCAAAAGAATTCAGAAAAGTATTTCAATAAATACTTATGACCATTTTGAAGTAAAGGAAAAAAAAGAAAATCGTCCTATTTTTACATAAGTCTGCATCCATCAACATGCATTAGACTTTAGTACTTAGTAGACTACTTTACCCTCCTACTTGAAGGTTGTATATGTTAATAAACAATATATGCAACGTTAATGATTCCCAATCAATAACTTAAAAAACATGCATTTTATGCAATTGCATACATTCTAGTTTATAATTCTACTTTGTTATAGGATAGATTTTCTAATCCATTATCTTTGAATATCTTGTGTGCACTAATTGAAATAGGATTATTCCTAAATTCAAAATAACACAATAAAAGAACAACGATTATTCTTAATTGTGAAATTATCCAAATTCAGCATGAAATGGAAGATAGAACATTCTTCGAAAGAAATGTTATAAAAACAATAAATAATGAATTCTTAAAATCCATATAGCAAAGAAATACTTAATGTTCCTACAATCTAAGTAGCAACAATTGCTCCATAGTAGGTCCATTTCTTCATCGCCCAATCTTTTACTCTTTCATTAGTCCTACATATTTCAAAAATATGAGAACGGGCATCAAATACCCAAATTTTAAAAGTATAAGATTTATTCAATCCACATATAACTGAAGCAGAAACTTCTCTAAGTTTCTTCTCCTTCACGATATTAAGATATTCCTTGCAATTTCTTTTCCAATGTCCATCTTGACCACAGTGGAAACAATTGCCCTTAGCCTTTCTGTCCATAGCTTTCTTAAGCTTACTCTTTTTATTGGAAAGAGGTTCAACCAATAACATATTTCCCTTATCATGCTTAATATACTCCTCTGCTGTAATCAACATATTCAGCAATTGAGACAGAGTGGTAACATCAACATCATCCATGTTAAAGTTCACCACAAAGTTAGAGAAACTATCAGGAAGTGATTGCAAAATCAAGTCAACACTTAACTGATGTGGCAATACAAATCCCAATGATTCCAAACTCTCAATGAGGCTTATCATCTTCAACACATGAGACGATACAGCTGACCCCTCAGCCATCTTTGATCGAAAAAGCTCCTGAGAAATGTCATATCTCTCATTTCTAGCCTTTTAAGATACAAAGATCTAAGATGCATAAGCATTCCATAAGCAGTCGTGTCCTCATATTGCTTTTGTAGCTCAAAGCTCATTGAGGCTAACATAAGACAACAAGCATTTTCAGAATCATCAAAATGCTTCCAAAATGCATCTTTGACTGCTTGATCAGCCTCATCAGAAGGAGCATCAGGGATAGGGTTATCAAGGACGTAAGCGATATTCTCAAGCCTTAAAACTATTTTAAGCGCTTGAATCCATTCAATTAAATTTGAACCAGTGAGCTTATTCTCAAGAAGTACGTTATGCAGTTTCAAATTGGAAGACATTTCTACAATAACAAATGTAAGAAAATAAATTATCCAGCACATAGACAACTAAAAATAAATGACATCTCTCCATTTTAGTTTTGTTCCCACTATTTTATCCAAGTCAATATCCCTCAATTTTGACTTCGAGAATTTACATATAAATTCATAGCAGGCTAGGATCCAAATCTCAGCTATTATGACCTTGGGTATGCCCAACAAACCACAATAACCTCAACTAGGTAGGTAACACTTTACCAATTATAACACTTTAGATATCAACATATCTTATTTTGTCATAATCACGATATAACAGATTTAAGTACTTTAGAATTTCCTCAAAATTCCCAGGATAGGCTTTTGGAGGGGTCACAAATGGTCCCGCTTAAAATCGCCAGCCTCCTTAGACAGAATTTGTATTGGATATTACTAAAAAGTTACTCTTAAATCCTTATCCAGTATGAACATTTCATCCATTATGACAAAATCCTTATAACTCCTAGATACTTGCCTCAAAACCATTCGACCTTGGGTATACCCAACAAATCAAATGTTTTGTTAAATCGAACCCATTATTCACAAATCAAATTTAAATGGCACAAATTATGATATTGGTGGAGTAACCTTGGGTATGCCCAACAAGTCAAACCAACAACAAATTTATTTGATACCACCAATAATGGAAGGCAACAATTCATGATTTAATATTAAGTGAGGGACCTTGAAATAATCATATTATCACATAATAAAAATGATACTATTATTGAACAAATAAAATATATAAACATTTTACTCCCTTCTATTTATTCAATAAAAAATCATTTATATTCTTTATAATCACATTAGTAGATAACACATGTCATAACCAACTGGTAAAACCAATTAACCATATTATATTCAAATAATATAATAGAACCAACCACTGACACTTTTCAATTAATCACATTAATTTCAATTTAGTCAAATAATTAAATTATTTGTGAAACATGTGTGCAACCAATTGGTATCAATTAATTACATGCATCAACTTTACTTTAATCAAATAATCTCATTATTTATGCATGTAATAGTTGTATAACCAATTGGTTCAATCCACTCAATTAATTTTATTGATTTCAAATAATCACATTATTTGTCAAACATATGCACAACCAATTGATATTATTCAATTAATCACATTAATTTTATTGATTTCAAATAATCACATTATTTGTCAAACATATGCACAACCAATTGATACTATTCAATTAATCACATTAATTTTATTAACACTCAAATAATCACATTATTCATGTAGTATCAGCAAGTGGTTCAATTAAATTAATCATATTAATTTCATTGTGGTATCAAATAATCACATTATTTGTAAAACATATGCACAACCAATTGATACTATCCAATTAATCACATTAATTTTATTAACACTCAAATAATCACATTATTCATGTTGTGTCAACAATTGGTACAATTCAATTAATCATATTAATTTTATTGATTACTATATTCAGGAGTCCCAATTAATCCTATTAACTGATATAACATATGTAACGTCATAAAAATTGAAATCGTCCAATTAATCTCATTAATTAGATTTCAATCATATTGAAACTAAATCAATCTTCATCAATTCATTCAGTTATACTATCCAACTAATCACATTAATTGGATTACATATGTTTAATCAAATTAAAATAAAATTATTCTCATTGATTATATAACATATGTAACGTCTCACTTGCATTGCTAAATTAATCAAATTAAAACTCAATTAATCATATTAATTGCTAACAATACAAAGTGATTTGAATAAATAAGCAAATAAACAGTTTATCTCTCTTCATTTATTCAAACTGATTATATATTACAAACATATTTAACTAATTTAATTTAAACTCTTTAAACTTATTGAGATTAGTTCAAATATATTTCACATTGTTTCACCAAACAAAGTTTTCTATGCACTTAATTGCTCATTAATGCATTTAAAAGTAATTTATAATCAATTAGTTGATGCCTTAATTTCAGAAACCATTTCTAAAACAAAAAAACGTTTATCATATTAAACATTCAAGGAAACTTAAGGTGGGGAATAAAATATGCTAACAATTAATCAGTCATTAATTGCATTATCAATTCTTTGATTCTCACATTTTCTGAAAATGTAAAGTTTCTGAGGTCATTTTGGAATATCTGAGAGATATAGGGGTTTTAATGGAATCATGAAACAATTTCATTTCAGACCAACTTCTAAAGAAGTCACGGCCATCTACCATTCCCTGACGATCAACTTGGCGTTGCGCTGGCAGAACTATTCTACCTGTCATCAACTTGGCGTTGCGCTGGCAGAACTATTCTACCTGTCGCATCCAATATGTTGGACAATACTACCATATGCTCAAATGTTTACAATACTTTTCCGGAACGACAGTGAAACCCTCAGTAAACAAAGAAGTGAGAAAAATTGAATCAAATCATATTTAATTCAATTGCAAATCCCCAAACATTTCAAACAAAATCTCATAAACAACTCTTGTTCATGATCTTGTTTCTCTTGTATTAACTGAAATTCCGAAATCCAGTTCCACCATTTTCACAAATCAAATTAGACTTCAAACCATCAACTCTTTGATTAAAGGTTAGGTAGATTAAAAAAACTAAATTTCATCTTATGAAATTATAAGCAGACAATCTTTAGAAACCAAACCTTTCAAATTTAGAAAAACATCTTATTCTCAAGAAAAACATCTTCTTCTCAAGAAAAATACTTTGATTGTTCTTGAAACTATATAAATTCAATTTCTTTGAAAAGAATTAACTTTTATTTTGTTTTTCTTAACATATGCACGAATTTACCATGTAATTAATCTTATTAATAATATGAAAATTATAGCATGCATATCATCAAAAACAAAATATTACGGAATGATTCACAAAATCAAAACATGATTTACAACATCACATGTAATCCATGTATATCAGCAAAACGCATGAATATCACACAAGCTCTTGATACCACTCTAAGTATTCTATGATACTAAATAGCCCGGATCATGATATGTGTAATGCGTAATTGACATACCGGATTGTCGAATCCTCTATATTCGTGAAGAAGTGCTATACCGATTGAAGTCGATCTTTAGTCGCACAAATGGTCCGACCTCTGACGGTATCCACACGAACTCGACTATTGGGAAAGTCAGCTCCATTCATCTAAAAGCAACTGTATAGAACTGATTTCTAATATTGTTGTATTTCAACTTATATTTAGATGAACCTGACTGTGGCTATTTATAAGAATTGAGAAGGAGGGATTTAATGCTGAATTCATCACCATGAATTCGTAACGTCAAACGTTACAAGTGCCTAATCAATTGCTTATTAACCTTCATGAATTAATAACATTATTAATCCATTATACCCAATAACTTGTTCTATTGTGTGTGACCCTTCAGGTTCCTAAACACTTAGCAACAAATATGTAATTAGAAATTACATTGGATTTAGTTCATAATCCAACAGAAGCTCCAGAAGAATCGTCTGAGGTAACATGCCTCACTGATTCTTGTAGTATGAGGTGTTTTGATACTTCTGTGCTTGGGGCTGAGTTTGAAAGAAAGCCCGCTTCGGTCAATCATGATCTAATATTTGAGAAATGTGATATCCATGTTGAGTATGATAGGAGTAGAGCCTTTTATATGTTATGATCCAGGCATTATTAAGGAACATTGTGATTTTAGTTTGACTTTTGAGAGCAGGAACGTGGACTTAGATCAGAATGTTGGGGATGGTGTTGATCTAGAGAAAAGAATCAGAGATGAAAAGTGAGTCTAAGAGAACCAAAAGTTTTGACCCTGGAATTAAAAGATCTAATGATATTACATCTACTTTTGCTGGAATAGAAGTTGGTGTTGAAGTAGATTGGAATTGTAATGTGGTTGTGGTACTGTCAAAGAGTTTTGATGAAGCGAGAGTTTGTGAGATGCATAAGTGTGTTGAAAATTTCTTTGATTTTGATTCGGGTATAGAGAGTTATGAGAGTTCACTTAATGTGCACGAATCTAAAGAAATGGATAAGGTGAAGTTTATCTCAACTAAGTCTGATTCCGTTGAAGAGTTAAGTGATCAGCCTTTAGCTAATAAAGAAGGCATTTTGGCTATAATTGATACTGATGATTTTGTTGTGCGTCACAAGTCTTATGAGGATTATGGTATTCTTTAGAATTCTTTTGATTTCGGCTTTACACATAGTAAGGATACCCTATGCAAGCAAATCATTGGTCACTAATTATACTCTCGTTCCTTAGTTGTCCATGAGTTGGAAAGTTGTAGGCCAATGATAGTTCCTAAATATTATTGTTGGAAGTTTAGAGGTTGTTTAGTGAGTTGGAAGGATTCTGAGGATTTTTAATGACCTGAACTTTAGTCGAAATGTTTGTGTGAGTGATATCCCATCTAAGTGTTTAGAGAACATTCGTGATGGTTTGAATGTTAATTCTATTAATGACTTTATAAATTCTATAAGAATGCTGGCTGTGAAGGACTATTCATGAAAGTTCAGAGGTTGTTACCTAGATTCCTTACCATATGCTCATGTGCATTTTGGAGTGACAGAAGATTTGAGTTCAAGAAAATGTTTTGGATGTCATGTGAGAACTGGTGAGAGAGGTAGTAGAACTATTGAACCTGTTAGGTGGTATGATCCGGACATTCTTCAAAGGATTTTTCAGATTAGCGAGTTACCGCAAGTGCCATCATAATGGCAGAAGTGAGATGCTCAACTTCACTTAAATGGACTGGAATGTTATCGAACCAGAAGCTTGGTGTCAAGCTGCATATTAAGAAGGAGGGAATCTCATGGATTGAATATGTTATTGCAACTCAGACTTATGGTACCAAATTTGTTTTCTTTGCTGGCGATTCAATGAAGGAAAAACACTTGTCAGTGAATCTTTTCAGCTGGATAGTTAGGGAATGTTTGATAAAATCTCAGAATTCCGGTACCTTTCGCTTCTTGTCTACTCAGGATGAGGGTTTGAGATCAATGCTGGTGCCTTTGCAGATCTGATGTTTAGCTATTTTAAAAGTGAACAAGGTGTTCATGTTTTAAGGAGGAGGGAAGATCATCACAAGAAGAGAAGTGCTGTTAAATTGATATTTAAATGTTTAGCAAGGTCATCAATCTCACTAAATTCTGAAAAAGGACAAGAGGTGCATGCATAGACTATCTACAGAAGATGGCTTCAGTTTTGAAAAATGGAGAAATTGAACTATAAGGAACTTGGTGGAGGAGTTGAATATGTTTACTGGTGTGCATATTCTGCTCAGTATTTCACAAAATTCCAAAGAAAATGCAGAAGAAAATGCGAACATACATTTTACAGATTTGGAAGCCAGAAATTACAACAGCTTTCAAGTTTTTTTGATGATTTATTTTCATTTTTTTAATTTTAAACCATCTAAAGTGGGGTGAAATTTATTTGGTTCACCACGCCATAAAAAACCTTCAAAAGGTAGTATTGTACAATATTGGAGAAATTTACATAATAGTAAAAAAATTAAAACTATGAAGTAAACATCTTTGATTCTAAACTCGACTCTAGTATAAACCCATGTCGAAATTCTCACAAGCATTTTAGGGTTTACTAAGCGACACCCAACTCTGCCGATGAGAAGACTCATAACTCGCAAGCAATTTAGGAATCGCCAAAGCAAATCCCAACTCTGCCGACGAGTACGGGGTTCCCCTAGAATCAACAAAGAATCAATCAACAAGTCCTAGGAACCTCAGCTTTGAACTCCTATACCCAGCTTGCTCCTTGCTCTCCTTGCTATGCTGCAGTCCAGTGAATAAGGTAACTTGTAATTTCCTCTTCTTAGCTTGTAGCTTCCACCCTGTCAGACAAAAAGTACAGAGTAGTCAACCTGTATAATCATACTCTCCTAATATAAGGAGTGTGGTTTCTATCAAGTTCAACTAACCCTCTTATATTCCGAGGAAAGGAATTATAAGAGTGGTTAATCAAACTCTCTGATGAACTAGCTATTTTAGACAATGCATCAGCTACAGAGTTTGCTTCTCTATAAATATGATTAAAATGGATATTAAGTTCACCTGATAGAGACCAAATGTTCCTTATGTAATTCATCAGTTTCCATGGAGGCTTGATCTACTTCTGAACCATTCTGTAGAGTAGTTGTGAGTCCATTTCCACTTCTAAGTTCTCATAACCTTCATGATAAGCTGCTTGGAGTCCTACTGATAAGGCCAATGATTCCGCTTCCAAACTGCTGGTTGCTTCCACCATTTGAGATCTTGCCAATAGAATACTTCCACTACTATCTCTTATAGCAATTCCTGCACCTGCTTTTCCACTACTCTGAAAAGAATTAGACACATTTAGTTTTAAAAAACATTGTGCAGGTAATGTCCAATACCAATACGATTTGTCTTGGTGGAGCACTGCTTCCAGTTGATTGCACCTGCAGGGGTTTATACTTAGCCCAGAACTTAGCATGAGCTGTGAATATAGATTGCATCGTGTCCTTTATCTGTCTGATTAAAACTGTTCTGTTAGGAGAGAAATTATCATAAATATAACTTGTCCTTGCACACCAAATATACCAAATAATTACCACAAGGAGTATTCTGGATATATTTATCTTAAAAGATGAACCATCCATAAAATTCCAGTAGTAATAGAATTTATCCCATAAGGATTCACAGTTCAGATCTACCAAATCATAACTTCTACTAACATCTCCCCACACATTTTGAATGAATGTGCAACTGTTGAAACAGTGATGTAATTCATCAGAGTAGGAGAAGCAGAAACAACAAACTGAAGGTTGGTGAATGTTCAGCTCCTCAAGAACATCTGCAGTGGGGATTAGTCTGTTCACAAGCTTCCAACAGAATAATGTCATTTTTTTGGTACAACCTTTGACCACATGTATTTATTAGAAGGAACTGAGATCCTTTTAGGCCTTAAGATCTCATAAGCAGAAGACACAGAGAAGTTGCCTTTAGGGTCAGGTTTCCAAATCAAAGTGTCCTCATAATTCTCAAACAAGGGAAACTCAGTTACTAGCATATGATGATATTCACTATTAAAACCATGCTTCATAATATTGAAATAGTGTACCTGATGAGCACAAAATTCACTTACTGTCAAATCTGGACTTGAATTACAACAGCTTTCAAGCTTGAAAGTTGTTGTGATTCAAGGGGTATAGATGCAGAATTGGAAAATATGAAGGGTCTTTGTGCAATTAAGCAAAGCTCGCTAAGTCAGAAATGGGGCAACTCTCTACAAACTAAGTTTTTAGATTATATATCTAGTTGAATTTAAGTAGTTGGGATCACTTTGATTGTATTTTCTGTTTCTTCGTTCTTGTTAAGTAATAACCACCTTTCTTTCGCGTCTGTTTCTTCAAAATCGCTTTTCCGTTACTTTTCCGATCATATTCTCCGGTGAACCTCGCTTGAGCATGACATGTATATTCTGAGTTAAATATATGGAATAGCATTCCTTAAATTATGGGAATACAACTATTATTACCATAAGTATGATAATCATACTCGAATTACTAACCATGTTAATATAAGGATTATGGTACTATAAATAAAGGTCTGGCACACATCTCTATCTATGTATTACAGACTACGCTCTTGTACTTATTGCTTCATAAAGTTGTTACTGACTTAAGTATCACAGTGTTTACTCCGACCAACTCTGATTCTGTTTGCAAGTTAGTTTGTGAGTTCGACGGAAATCAAACACAAATCCTAGACATCCATCATACATGGAGTACCCCATGCTCCAAATTGGTTCTGTGCCTAAAGTCAGATGCAGATCTACTGCTACGCTAGGTATGGCTGGAGACATAGTAAAATTTTGAAAAATAGCAGAGAATTAATAAGCGATGATAAATTTAGGTGTTTTCCTAATAAAAAGCCATACACATCCACTTTGTTTATCCCAGAGAAGAACGCTTACAGATTTGGTTTGATTTTATTATTTCTCCCATAATTAGAACGACGGTTTAGGTAAGTCATAAAAAGAAATAAACAAATATGGAACAACATATATATATACACACACGTGGATTGGGTGAGTGGTGGTAAAAAAGTGAATGTTTTTACGAATGAGAGTCACACTCACACCACCATATTTTTAGGAATCATCAAATTATCTTGGGATTGTTAGATAAAATTCAATATTTACTTATTTATTTTGTATTTTTTTTGATACTTCAATTAAATTTTAAAAACTATATTAAACCATACTTGACTTGTTGTAGATTTTTATTGGGTGCTATATAATCCAATAATTTACTTGGTGTAGGTTGAAAGTTTTCAAAATATGAATATGCATATTTTTTTGCAAAGTTACATCATAATTTATCTAAAAACATCCACTTTGTAAAATCTTATATGAAAAAAATTCTAACATCTCAAGAATATAATAACTTAAAATATAAAACTACAGCTTAATTTTATTTATTGTGTTGAAAATTAAAATATTAGTGCTATTTAACCATACCTTTTCGGAGCTTCTAAATCCGCCACTCCAAAAATTTCAATTATATTTTATTATATTTCAGTTATTTCAACCCAAATGAATATAACCTTAATGGATAATAAGATGTGTAAAACTTTAATCCAGATAGTAGTGAATCGTAATTCAATTGTGCATCTTTAGATACAGTTAAAACTCGATAAATGAATACTCTTGAGACCATCATAAAAATATTCATTTAACGAGATTATTCATTTATTGATAAATGAATAAATTATTCATTTAGATAGTATTGAAGAAATTATATTAGTATAACATGTATTGTAAGTATATGTGTACTACGTACAAAAATGTACATAAGTGCATTACATTTAAAATTACTAAAAAGATATATGGTATGCATTGTAAGTGTTAAAAAATGTATCTAACCTACATTACAAACTAAGGTATGTATATGGACTAAGTACATATCAAGTAATGATCACCTTACAAAACTACTTTCTACAACACGAACAGAATACTCCCGAAATATTGTTTGCATTAAGAAAAATCAAGGATGATATGAATTTTGATGGGAAAAAAGAGCAAAAACTATAGACACATTTTTTGTAAGAGTGATTTATTGTATGAACATTATTGATTGAAAAAAAAATCTTTTTAATAAATATATATGATGAGGAATGAGAAGTGAATATTTTTAGATTATTTATATAATCTAAAAATGGTAACCATGGTTCTAGAAGGTTTATTTTAAGTATGTTTTATTTATTTCATTTTAGATTTAGGACATTATTTACATTATTATTAAGGAAAATAGAGGAAATCTTTTAATCCTCTTTAGATTTACTTTTCTTCTTAGGTAATATATATTGTAATTTCCTATGGAGAATTATTCAGACAATTAATATATAAAATTCTTTTGCGACAAAAATCGTAAATCTTCAAGTGCGAGCGACTCAAACTTACCCGACAGATGCGACGTTTGACGGACCCTGAAGCGTGACGTGGAAGAACAATATTGTTACTTTTTATAATATTTCGGGCGATTATACATTTTTTCTACATTCATCAACTACCATTTAACCAGTTATTCACCACGTTCGAACCCTTGGATCCGTTACATAAAATCCGCGCTATCCGTCCTGCATCAATATATATCTTATGAAATGTGATGATTATTCATTTATATTTACATAGGGTCTTTAAGAATTTTAAAAAAGGTTATTCATTAATGTATTTAGCGAGATTATTCATTTAGTTCCTTAGCCCAAATCAGGACCGGAAAAAATTATTTATTTAGCGAGATTATTCATTTATCGAATATTCATTTAGTGAGATTTAACTGTAAATTCTTCAGTTCATTGTTGACTTTGCAAATACTATAGGCCGTAAAGCCAACAATAATGAAGGCATCGAAACTACATAAACCATTTTTAAAGGTTTAATTAATATGGGAGGGTTTTCAATAGACAATTAGACATTTCCAATTTTGGAAAAAAGACTGATAGGTCAAAGATACCGGCTGCTGGCAGCAATGGCCGATGAACATGGCCTATTTGGTCAACTTTCAGACTAAAAAAATAGTCAGCTCCACCAATGCATACGTGCTGACCTTACCGGAGACCGGCTTCCCCGTTTTGCTGCCTCTGCTAAAGCATACGAAATCTTCCGGTCTGCTAAAAACTACTGCATCTTAGCATAAGGATCTTAATTTATAGATATGTCTGTTTATTTGACAGTTGACACCCATAATATATTTTCGTTGATTTGCACGAGTACTTTTATGCGTACTTAAGCAGCCATGTGATTTTAGATAGGCGGCCCTTTTTTAAAAAATATTTTAAGAGTAATGGAAGATTTTATTAGACTTTCCAAACTTATTTTAAAGGTGTCTTTGGTTGGAGGGATTTTGAGAGTTTGGGATTTTATTTGAGATTTTGTAAGTCTGGATTTGCTAAAACCTTGTTTGGTTGAGTTGATATTTTGTAAGTTTGAAATAAAAACTCTGTTTGGTTGGAGTGAATTTTGAAAGTTTATAAAAATAAATTTGTTTGGACTTCGTCTTCTGCAAAAGTTAGATTTTGTAAGGTAAAACCTGAACTTTGTAAGGAAAAATCTAGATTTTTCAAAAAAAGTAAACCAAATTAAAACTTACAAAACTGGACTTGGAAAGTTCAAGTTTTGCAAAATGTTGCCCAACCAAATGCACCCATATCTCAAATAACAAAGAATATGCAAAATGCCTAGAAGGCAAATGCTTTACAAGGACAAAAATTCCAAAACGTACATTAGTGCTTTCAAAAGAACAGAGTAACTTTTTTAAAAAAAAAACTACAACTTTATCTAATCGATTTTTTTTAGAGAATTGCAAGTGAAAATCAAAACAACACCAATAAAAGAGTAGAGAGCTAATTATGTGTGTCACAGTATGATCATTATAGAATCATGCTGTGAATGTGAAATTCAGAATGATTTCATTGATCCGAGAGTGTACAATATATAATACAAGAGTGCTAAACTAGACTATTCTAAAATAGGAATGGATATATTCTACAACAATACAAGAATATCTCTAAATTAAATTAAGATATTATATTATCCCCCCCTCAAGCGAAGCATCCGATTCAAAGAGACGCAAAGCTTGGAACGAAACAACTCGAAAAGTGGACGAGACATGCCTTTGGTGAAGACATCAGCCACTTGAAGAGCAGATGGGACATGACTACACGAAACTTTTTAGAAGAAACAAACTAACAAACAAAGTGATAATCAATGTCAATATGCTTGGCCCGCTTATGAGCAATCGGATTTTGAGCCAAGAAGATCGCACTACTGTTATCACAAAGCAGAAGCGGAGTGGAGGACCGAGGAATCCGAAGTTCACGGAGAAGTTGACACAGCCAAGCAAGTTCAGCAGCAGTGTTCGCCATAGCACGATATTCAGATTCACAGCTGGAACGAGATACAGTAAGCTGCTTCTTAGCACTCCAAGAAACAAGATTGCCACAAAGAAAAATAGCATAGCCATAGGTGGAGCGGCGAGTCTCAAGACATCGAGCCCAATCAGCATCGGAGTAGCCAAGAACAGGAAGACCAACAGGCGAAGGATGAAACATCAGACCATAATGAAGCGTCCCACGAACGTAGCACAAAATGCGAGTAACCGCCTGAAAATGATCATCAGTAGGAGACTGCAGAAACTGACTGACCGAGTTAACAGCATAAGACAAATCAGGGCGGGTAATCGTCAAGTACTGCAGTGCACCAACGAGGGAGCGATAGAGCTTGGGATTTGAAAAAGCAGGACCAGAAGAGCTGACAAGCTGCGAACCCGGAATAAACGGAGTAGAGACAGAAGCAGCATCGGTGATACCAGCTCGCTGAAGAACCTCCTAGCATACTTAGCCTGACCCAAAAACAGCCCAGCCGGAGAGCGAGCAACCTCAATTCCCAGAAAGTAATGAAGGGAACCAAGATTTTTAACAGCAAAATCAGCATCAACACGAGCAACAAACTTGCGGATAAGAGCAGGATCATTGCCGGTAAGGATAATATCGTCAACATACATCCACGAGTGAACAGAAATAAGGAAGTGTCCGTTAAGCAACACTTGAACCCCAAAAGAATAAGGAAGGAGCTAAATCGCTGAAACCAAGCCCGAGGAGCCTGTTTAAGCCCATAAATGGCCTTTCGAACACGACAGACGGAATCCGGATGAACAGGATCAGAGTAACCAGCAGGTTGTTCCATGTAGATCAGCTCATCTAGAACGCCATTGAGAAATGCATTCTTAACATCCAGCTGATGAAGCGACCACGAAAACGTCACAGCCAACAGCGATGATGCGAACAGTAGAAGTTTTGACAACAGGACTAAAGGTATGAGTGAAGTCAAAACCAGGGAGCTGAGTAAACCCTTGAGCCACAAGACGAGTCTTGTATCTATCAACAGAGCCATCAGGACGATGCTTGATCCTGTAGACCCATTTGGAACCAACAACATTTGCATCAGTAGGATGCGGAACCAGATCCCAAGTGTGTTGTTGGCGAAGAGCTTGCATTTCCTCATCCATAGCAGAAATCCAACGAGGATCCTTCATGGCCGAGCGAAATCCCCGCGACTCAATCTCAGCGAGCAAGGCAGCAAGAAGTCCAGTCATCTCATCATCTCCAAACTTACGATTTGTTGTAAGACTACCAGTTTGTAACCGAGTAGTCATGCGTCGGAGGAGAGGGCGACGGATCCAGGGAAATCGTGAAAGTAGGAGAAACTGGTGGAGACGAGGGCGGTGAAGTAGAGGCCGGTGAGGAACTGACCGATGAGACGGGTGACGAAGCTGGAGTCGCAGCAGGGGACTGTGCCGAAGTCGTGTTGACCAACGGTGCTGGAGGCGAGACTGTGGCTGAAACAGAATTATCCAAATCCACAAAACCGAAGCATCCAAGGTGTTAGGAGCAACATCAGCAATAGTGGCCGAATCAACAGCTGCCGGAAAAGAGGTCTCATCAAATCGAGCATGGCAAGTGAGGTAGACCTTCTTGGATGAGGGGTCAAGACAACGGAAACCCTTATACTGAGAGTTGTACCCAATAAAGATGCAAGGAACACTTCTTGGCGCGAGTTTATGAGGTGCAAAAGGGGGTATAAGGATAAAGTTTATACCCAAAAGGGTGGAAATTAGAGTAATCAGGATGACGACCATATACCAGAAAGTGGGGTGAGACATTGCGAAGCACCAGTGTTGGGAGATGATTTATGGTATAGCTGCAGTAGCAAAAGCAACATCCCAGTAAGATGATGGTAGCTGAGAGTGCATGAGCATCGAAAGTCACATCTCCGTAATGTGCCTATGTTTGCATTCGGCTCTACCATTCTGTTCAGGTGTAGCAGGACAAGAAATTTGATGAAAAATTCCTTTGTCTGAAAATTGAACCTGCAGACGCGAATTTTTGAATTCAGTGCCTCCATCGCTTTGAAATATTTTTATAGAGCAGGAAAACTAATTCTCAACCAAATTCTGATACCGCACAAATGTCTCAAAAAGTCTGACTTTCGCTTCAACGGATAAAAACAAGTAAAGCGAGAGAAATCATCAACAAAGATAGCATAATATGAAAAACCACTTTCTGATAAAATAGGTGCAGGACCCCACAAATCACAGTGTACCAAAGCAAGTAAAGAGTCAGCCCGTCTGGAATTATCCATAAATGAAAACCGTTTACCCTTAGCTCGTTCACATGAAGAACATAAAGAGGGTTTAGGCGAAAAAGAAACAACTTTAACTAGGTTCAACTTATTTAATAAGGAAATAACAGCTAGGGAAGTATGGCCCAGCCTGGCATGTCATATGTCGAAAGACGCCCTATGTTTATTCGCTTGAATGTAAGCAACAAAAGCAGCACCACCCTGCTCCAACACATACATACCATTCTCACAGCGACCTCGGCCCACGATTTCCTTTGTGGCCTTTATCTGAATAACAAACATATTTTCATCAAAAGAGATCACAGATTTCAAGTCCCTGGTCAGTTTACTAATGGAGAGAAGGTTTTTTGTAATATTCAGAACTACCAGCACATCAGATGCATAAAAATTACGAGAAAACCGATGATGACCAATATGAGTAATATTAACAGGTCTACCATTAGCAAGAGCAACAGAATGATTACCGTTATATGGAGCACTGTTGTCCAGACCAGAAGTTGTGGTTGCCATGTGATTGGTTGCACCAGAGTCTAGATACCAGTCAGAGGAGTCGTCGAGAGACACATTGGACTAAAACGCATCAGCAAGATTGGACTCTAGCTGGGGAACGTGCATGTTTTGGCAGTGTGACCGAATTCTTCACAGATCTGACATTTAGAGTTCCACTTCTTGCGACCACGATGATTGTGACCACCAGAGGACTGACCACCACCAGACCTGCCACTAGAGAAGCTACCGCCAGAACGGCCGCGCGTGGCAGCTGACACGCCAGACGGCGGCGCGTACTACCCATGCGCCTGACTAGGGTTAACAAACCCGTGCTGAGACGACACAGCAAACGCGACTGGGAGCGTTTCCGGCGCCGGTGATGCACCATAACCAGCAGTGGACATCAATATTTCATGACCGTGAGCCCTAGCGACGATCTCGGCATAGAGCGGGAGAGGAGACGATGCAAACTGGATCGTGACAAACATGTCGAATCTGCCGCCGAGACCTCGAAGAAATTGGAGCACTTTGTCCCTGTTGGCAACCGGAGTTCCAATGGCAGCGAGTCCATCGGTGATAAGCTTGAACCGACGGTGATGTTCCATGACGGTGGAGGAGCCACGGCGGGCCGAGTGGAGCTTGTCGTGAAGTTGGATTTCACGAGCATCAGAGGCGTTATCATACGCTGCAAGCAGAGCCTTCCACATGGTGGCGGCGGTCGAGCAGCCGATGGTCTCCATGGAGTCATCGGTGAGAGAGGCCCGGAGGAGAACCTGGACATGCTTGTCTTGTGCGATCCAGGATTCCGGCGTGAGGCCCGAGTCTGACGACGCGACTGGATCGGCGGAGACTTCAAGGCAGCGTCAGAAACATCGGTGGAGGAGGTTGACCCAGCCGGAGCAGCGACGGGCGGCATGACGAGTGATCCATCAAGATAACCAAAGAGTCCCGTCGACTCGAAGAGTGTTTGAACCTGTGAACGCCAAGCCATGAAGTTGCCGGATCCAAGTTTGATCGGCAACATATGGATCATGGTGGCGTAGGAGAGGGTCTTACCGGCTTTCATGAGTTGATTGGAAAAACGGGAAGCAGCAGACGTTGGCAACAGAAGAGTGACACCTAGAGCAAAGGCTAGGGTTTGACGAGTTCACCTAGAACGACTAGGGTTTAGGGATACACCTAGAGCTTCGACGGCTAGGGTTTTGCAGGTTAGGGTTTAGTGCACCTAACAATATTTTGGGTAAAAATTTTGGAGATCGATAACCAAAATTGATACCATGTGAATGTGAAATTCAGAATGATTTCATTGATTTGAAAGTGTACAATATATAATACAAGAGTGTTAAACTAGGTTAGTGTAAAATAGGAATGGATATATTCTACAAAAATATAAGAATATCTCAAAATTAAATTAAAATATTCTATTACATGCATTATTACTCTCCATCTCATTATAGAATCATGCATTACTACGTGGAAATGAAATAATTAAGATTGAATGGATCATGATTAGTGCTAGTCTCAACACAAATCCTCATGGACCACAGCCTGAATGTCTCGGTAAACCCAAAGCCACCTGAATATCCTCAACAAATACAGCATAAGAGCTTTCTAGTTTTCTGTGGCCGGAGAGGATCAACTTAATATGCGGTCCGACCAACATATGCCGCAGGATTACTGGGCGGTTAGCATATGTTTATTACTAATTACTGTTGATCAACCAACAAAGTGCCATGATTAACTATTTAGAACGTGAAAATGAGCTGTGCGTTAGGGGAAACGGGACATGATCCTATTCTTAATTTTTAACCGATCTCTAAGCACAAGAAACTTTCCAATTGGCTGATTGCTCATCTTTTGGAGTTTTAAATAGAAAGATAGCCAAATCTGCAGAATATGCAGTTGCTGCTTTCAATGACTGTTTGATTGATGCACACGTGTTAGTATATTATTACAGGATGAACATCCATCAACTCTGTTGTCAACTGACACGTACGTAATCGTGAGGCTTCCTTTCATTGGCCTGCCAGGGGAGGTCATATTTTATTTATTTGCATTCCGTATTTTTACTGTATGATTATATATATAATTATTTTGATATATTTCGATTTATAATTGTATACAATATAATATATATGTCTGATAAATAATTGTGGATCAGATTATATATATATATTGAAATGTGTTTTTTTTATTTTGAACTGCAAATAAAAAAATAGGATGTATGACCCTTTCTTTAATTAGCAATTTAAGGTAGAAAGAAATTTGATTGCATCAATGCGTGCAAGCTAGATATAGACGACATGTCCACGTGCATGGATGATGTTCCTTCACAAAAGTTAGGAGAATTCATGCAGCGTCGAGCATGGCCGGTGATCATGGCCAAATTGTCCAACTGCTTTCAATTTTAGACGGAATTAACAATAAATCCGAACAAGTTGTATTTAGATATGTCATATGTCTAAACGTATTTGATCCGTTTGCTAGTTAATCTGCATGCACTTCTGTATACTTTTGTTTAATCCCATCATTAATATTAGTTAAGTTGTACGTAATTTACATTGAAACATTTGGTGTAATTGATTCTGCATTATGAATCTGAACTTTAAAATTGCTAGTGTGAGAATTTCTTACTTAATTAACAAGTGTGCATACTGAATGATAAACAAATGAAAAATTACAGTAACTTACTTTTTCAAGAGGATTAATGTGTTTGATGGGGCATTGTGAGCGAGCGAAACACTTGTACTAATTTCTTTTAGCTCAAAATCAATTTGATTGAAAAACATGTCTTAACTTTAATTATTTTTTTCTGCAACAAGCGAACTATAATTAAATAACTGATGTCTATGCGTGTAGCTTTGATGTTTATGTTTAATTATTATGCGAAATATGAGAAAATAGTAAATAAACATAAATGAGAAAAAAAAAACACACCGACTTACCTGGACCTCCAACTCACTGAACGGGTAGTGAGGCCCCATGGTAACTCTAATGTGACTAATACGAAATTCAAGTCACGTACCAACGTTAATAATAATATGTGTACGTAGTCGATGATTTAAGGATGAAACATTTGCATTGGAACCATGCGTTGCCAACTATATGAACCCATACTTTCCCACCTCCTTTAATTTTCCCTGTGAAGTTTCTTAATTCTCCCCGTCTAGCACATTTCTGTTTGTCTGAGCATCTGACCTCCAACTTGTAATTCTTTTGTAATCGTAATAATTTAACATCACCTATAAATATTCAATAGCGACGACAAATCAACATGCAAGAGTGTGCTACGCTAGCAATCAATCGTTTTACTATACACACGTTCATGTCAGAAAGAGATAATCAAACTATATGTCAACAAGATTATTTTCCTTTTATTACATATTCTAAGAGATTAAAATTGCTTAATAAAGAAAAATATTTCAAGAATCAACTAATACATCAAATAAAGGTCTGTTAAAATTGAAACATCACTTGGTTCAAACATTATTTTTACTTTTTAAATCATTTAACACCTTGAATGTTCATAAATCACGAACTCAAAACACACAATATGTATTCCTCCGAATTGAGAACAAACAACACCTATAAAATTAGGACGTAAACTAAACATCAAATCAGATCGAGCGTTTTGAATTCAAGATATACGATACATCTTTGTTCTTTATCACGATATAATATATATATACACTTGTAGCATACAAAACGGATGTATTATGTAGTCCCACCTCAATAGCAATCATATATGTACCCGCCATTAATATGGAGTAAAAATTGATTCGCCAGCTCTCAGTTTTCATCCGTCCGACATCACAGACCTGGGTAGAAACGTAAATCACGATAATACATAGACAGAATTTATTGAGTATCTTTTGTTTCAGTGCACACAAGGGTCCGGCCAGTAGTGATCAATACGTAAGATGTATCCCGAATATTTAGCACGATTTTGAATCGTTACTCTTATTTGTTTCCCCATATGTGTTGATATGCAAAAATTGTACCTAAAAAATGGTTGAATCGACAGGAAAATATATCCACAGAGATTTCTAACCTTAACACATGACAGGTGTGAGTGATGAAACCCTTGAACAGATATCACGATACTCTGGCCCTCCTCCTTTCATATCTCCTAGCTAATTGCTGATCAAATTCGTGGATCTTTTAAATATAGATCATATCAGTACTCAATTATTAATCTAATTATTGCTAATTTCTGTCAACTAAATTCCGAATCATGTCGGGCTTGATGTGAAAAAAGTTGTTTAGATCTTTCATTTCGTGCATGGAGTCGAGGAATCTTATTTTTTTCCATTAATAAACCAACTTCATCACTATTAGCATATGCATGTGAATGCTAAGTTATGTTCTTAATACTCCCCATATTTGCATAGATGCTATTTATTTGACTAAAACTCTTAAAAATCACCCAGTATCGCAAGTATTCTATAGTTTAATACATTAGCATTTCCTTTGAGTTTCTTGATTATCAGTCCTGTCTAGTTGAACTGCTAAGTACTACTTGTTTGATCTGCTCGGAGCTGCTTCACCTGCTGTGAGCTGTTAACATCTCCTAACTGCTAAAACTGCTGTGATGAATCTGAATTGGATTGGGAATCAGCTGTTTGATGATTTCTACTAGTATAAGATGCAGTATTTTGTGCAAGAAACACAAGTATTTGAAAACCAAATCCGCATGTGATGGCATCCATGGTGTCCTACAAGAATTGGTAGTTTGCACATAATTGGTCGCACAAATTTAAGTGGGGTAATAACTCAGATCAATTATGCAACATTGAAACTGCTCCGTTGATGTAATATCTTTGTTTTGATCCTCAGAAGAGGATGAATTCGAAACAAAAGCTCCTATATTTCCTCAGCTCAAGTGTGTGGACATGGTGCTCGAAGACAGAACAAGGAGCAGCTGGGAACAGAATATAATAAATTATAAACCCCACAGGGAATTGAACCAAAATTGACCAAACATCCTTACCTTATACGGCTCATAATTCAATTGATAATATATCATATTCCCAACTAGTTCTTCCTCGATCTTCATCAACCTTTTCCCCTCAAATAAAATCTGCATATATCTCGTTCTCCCAGTCACTATCACCTTCATATCTTACACATCTCGTGCACATAATATGAAGGTAAATAATGCAAAACCCTAGTGTGTGATGGCTGATATGAGTAGTGCTGACATTTCATTTGAGTGCAGATCTTTAGTTGGATGCAGAGCAAGCTAAGTGGCCAGAGATTTAGCAAACCAAATGCATCCAAAGCTTGTAAAAGTGAGGCAACTCTTCCCTCTCTACTTCTCTTTATGCTTCTTTCCCGACAGTGTCAGGTTTCTTTATTGTTATCTCGCGCGCAGATGAGCATGTGATGCATGAAGCCCCCAAGGAAGAAGATCTCATCGATCTTCTCACTATTGGAACACTTGGAAACAACAAGATTCTCAAGGATCCTGAGTTGGATCGTCAAGAAATAACAGATGAGGAGTTCATACAGCTCCAGAGAGAATTGAAGCTGATAACCAGCTCAAATTCTGAAGAAAAACTCCTTGATTTTCTCGATAGTCCCGAAGATGAGCAGGGGAGCAATGCTGCAGTCTGCAGCAAAGGACAAGACGACAAGAAGAACATGAGTAAAAAGTCGGTGACTTTCCTTCTCAGAAAGGCGTTTCACAGCTTCGGAAAATTCAAGCTCAGTTCCCCGTTGGGAGATCCGATACGCGAGCTCCGACTGCAGGAGAAATCAAGATTTGAGAAGGTACTATTCATATTCATAGCATCATTTATTTGTTGTTTTATTTAAGGGATCGTACGTGTGGACGCAGATTCTGAGGGCCATATTGAAGAAAAAAGTGTATCCGCAAAGCAGAAACATTCCTAAAGGAAGAATGAACAAAATCATGGACCAAGAACATCATAATCATCCATCTAATAACTGCAGTGATAGTGACAGTGGTGATGAAGATGCTGATGAGAGTACAAGCGACGGAATAAAATGGGTCAACACAGACTCTGACTGTGAGTTACCATCAATTACGTTTTTACTCTCTCCCTCTGTCAAACTTTTCGCTTCGATTCAGATAAGTTTTAATAAAATATGATTCAATAGATTTAGATTAATTGAGTTACACTTATCATTTAAAATAATAATTTTAGTTTAATTTATAATATATTAATATTATTTTAATTTTGTTCAATTAAGTTGATAATTAATAAGTAAAAATGTGTGAACTTCCATAATTAAGATCCTAATGAAATAATTTTTTACTAAATTTAACTGAACTATATTAAAATGTCATAAGTATACCTGATCTCACGAGTTTAGCAACTTCCTTATGGATTTTAACATGTTTTTCTCTCTCGTGGCTGTAGACATTGTGTTGGAAATATGAAATGCGCCGTATTTGTCCATCTTGTCAAAAATCAAAGAGGTAAATTATATATACAACTAGCTAGCTGTCTATCAACATATTCTTGTTAATTAAGATTATATTAATTTTAAGACTTGGGTCTTTTGCAGGAGATTTTTGAAGGGATCAATGTCCTACTACTTGAATAAGTGATTCCTTGGAGAATTGGATATTTTTACCGTGGCCGGCCATATTGTATATTATTCACCCTATCTTTAGTTAAACAGCCATGGTTGGTTACATAAGTTTCTCGGGTATTTTTTCCAACCTTTGTACTAAGGTTGCATTGACCAGGGAATTTTTCCCCAAGATTTAACGGTTGTAATTTCAGGCTATTAAAGTATTATGTACTTAAAAAGAGTATTCAAATAGGACTATGTGTGCGATATTTTCAGCATGTACTTAATTGAAAAGAAAGCTTCAATTTATGTTACTATATTAATGTTCATTATTGTTTTAATTAGTCTTGGAAGTGACGGTCACTATAAAGTTACGGTCACTATATAGTGATGGTGTTTATATGCAAAGAAGTTTGGGACGGGGGTATTTTTGTAATTTATGCAAATTGCATTCAACATGCTTGAATTTCACACTTGAATGCTTGTTTTTTAGAACATGTTTGCATTTCACACTTAACAGATTGTTTTTTAGAGAATGTTTGCATTTCATAGTTAACAGGTTGCGTTTTAGAGTTCATGTATTTTGAAGCAAAAAAAGATGGTTTTATAGAGCATGCTTGAATTTCACCCTTGAATACTTGTTTTTTAGACCAAACAGGTAGTTTTTTAGAATATGCTTGTATTTCACACTTAACGGGTTGTTTTTTAGAATAAAATACTTGTTTTTTAGACCGTGTGGATATATATGTTTGCTAACGTATATTTTTAGACTAAAATGCTTGTTTTTTAGACCGAGTGAACAGCGCGCGTGTGAACAGTGCGCGTGAGTGAATAGTGCATTTTTGTCAGAATTACAAAAAAATTAGAATCTCCTTCCTTCCATATTCCAATATAATCCTTCGTCACTATATAGTGACCGTCGCTCAACATATCAACTCTTATTGTTTTTTTGATTTGGATACATTTAGAGGTTTTTCTGGCTTTTTGAGATGACTTTTTTTCATTCTTTTTTTCTGATCAGGTTCTTTGGTATGTTGATCTATAGTTGTTTCAAAATTTGCAAATGCATTAATTTGTTTGAAAGAGAGGTAGCCAAATATGATCGCTCTAGTTCTGGCTAATAGTTAAGAACTTAAGTCTTGTATTTAATCAATACAAGTGTTCGCATATTATATGTCAATATAGGTAATAATCAACAAATTCATCACCATTATCAATTAAACCTATAATTATTCATTTTCCTCCACTTATTTTTTTTTAGATGAAACCATCAAAAGATGGGGATATTTTTATTGGCTTCCCAAACCAAATCAAAAACCACCAAGGGTGGCATAAGGTTCATATACAAAACCAATTATAGTAACCCAATGTAGGCCATAAGCATCAAAAATACTTCAAAAAGAGGTAGATTGCTAACTAGACCTAGCTAATGAAATGAATATCTCCCCAAATCAAACTTCCCAAAAACAGCAAGGAGCTTATAAGCGAATCGCAAGCGAAACACTAAGCGGTCACCTAATAAATGGATTAATGAAAGGAAAAGAAGTAAAAACCTGAAAGGAGCTAAGTCAAAGTTTGTAGATTCCATGCTCAGATATCTGATATCTAAGTGAGGGGATATCCCATGCATCCAGATTGACCTTTTAGATCCATAGGGAGAGCTAACCAGTCATAGGTTGTATCAGTTTGAAGTTGAGTGGTGAGCTTGGCAAGGTAATCTGCTGGCTTGTTACCTTCTCTGGGAACATGTTTGATGGAGTTGGATCCAAGTAGAGAGTTAATACTGTGAGAGAGGTAGAAAAGCTTCCAATGTGCAGAATCTGGATCTGCTATCATTTGTATTGCAATCTTGCAGTCTGATTCCACACAGAAAAGATTGGATCCCAGAGAGAGTCCATAGTGTATACCAGTCTCAATGGCTAGCATTTCTGCTTGAAGAAAGGAAATGGCATCTGAGTAAAATCCTTTTGCACCATAAAATTCACCATTTGACCCCCCACATATCAATCCAATGCCAGCTTTGTTCTGAAACCATGCAGCATCCACATTGATTTTTAAACCATGAGCATGCCTAGACCACTTGACTGCAATGATGTTTGGTTTTAGGGGGATATAGATGGGTGGTATACAGGCCTGAGATACAAGGTTATCATCAATTGGCCTATTAAAAGGAACAAGGGTGACAATTTGGGAGTAATAGATGTGTTCATGTAACTCCCTTTCCATCACTTTAAGATTAGGAGCCTGACCATCAAAAATCAACCTATTTCTGCATTTCCAAAGTATCCAAAGCACAAACACAGGGGCCACTTGGTTCATTCTAGTGTGTAGTTTAGATAGGCCTATAAATGACCAAACTGTGGCTAGTCTATCCCACAAACTGTCCACACTGAAGTATAGAGATCCACAAATTGAGTGCATATAGTTCCACAAATGCACAGCAGTTGCACAAGATGAGAAAAAATGATGCACAGTGTCAATATGGTGGCAGAATGGACATTTAGAGGCAAAGTGGAAACCAAACTGACTTTGGATGTCATCAAAAGGCAGCAAACAATTTAAGAGCCTCCAAGAAAACACATAAATTTTTTTGGGGATGCATGGTCTCCAGATCTTTGTTAGAGATGGAAAATTCTGAGTTTGTTGTAAAAAGATGGAGTAGGCAGACCTTGTAGTGAAAGATCCATGCAGGTCAGGCTTCCATATTAACTTGTCTTTCCTGTGAGGATGGATCTGAGCTCTCTGAAGGATTTGTATTATACCGTGGGGGAGAATCATGGAGAGAAGAGGGATATAGGTAGATTTGCCTTCAATAAACTTGCTGGCAGTGAAACCCATATAATGGTCATTTCCAGGATGGAAGAGATCAATAAGGGGACCCTTATCTGTCCACTTGGCTATCCAGAAGTTGCAGTCACCAGAGCCATGAATCACTCTGGAATTAGCCTCAGCTGTCAGGTTGATTTTACAAATCCTTCTCCAGTTCTGGGAAGATCTAGATGATGGTGGGAGAGAGGCAATAAAGCATGTCCAAGGAGCTTCACCTATTTGATATTTCCACCAGAGCTTGCAAGAGTAGGCCTTCATAGTTGCAGTAAGATCCCTGATACCCAAACCATTTTCAGCCACAGGCTTGCACAAAGATCTCCATTTTCTCCATGACTTCTTTGGCTTATTTTCAGTACTGCCCTAGAAAAAAATGGCCAATCTCCTCTCAATTCTTCCTGATTATTTCCTTTGTAGGCTCCATTACTGCCCATACGTGTTGAGGCAGAGATAGCAAACATGACTGAATTAGTGTTATCTCCCCACCTGTAGAAAGCCAAATATTTTTCCAGTTTAAAAGTTTCTTGTCAATCATTTCCAGAATAGGCTGAAATGTAAATTAAGAATCCTTCCTTTGAAAACTTGTACTCCTAAATATTTGACAGGCAGACAACCTTTTTTCATTCCCAAAATATTTTTAACTTGTCTAAGCTTGGTAGAAGTAGCAGTGGTGCTCAAAAAAAAATTCGCTTTTCTCAAAATTGACCTTTTGTCCAGTAGTTTCCTCAAATTTCACAAGGAAAGCTTTCATTTTAATTAGGTTTAATTTTGATGCCTTTAAAAAATGACAGTATCATCTGCATAGCTCAAGTGGGAGATAGGTATAACATTTCTAGGCAGAGAAAAATATTCCATATTTCCAGTCTGAAAAACATAGGCAATACTTCTGGTAAAAGCCTCTGAAAAAATGTCAAAAAGGAAGGGAGAAATGGGATCAACTTTCTTTATACCTCTAGAAGCCTGAAAATAACCTACAGGTTTCCCATTTATCAAGACAGAAAACCAAGCATTAGACAAGTTTTTTAGGATGCACTAAATGAACCTGCCGGAAAAACCAAATTTTAGGAGAATTTTTGTGAGGAAATCCCAACTAACCCTGTCAAAATCTTTCATGAGATCCAGCTTTAAGATATAGTTAGGGTCCCTTTGTTTTCTATTCAAAAATCTTAACATTTCTTTTAAATAGATTACATTATCTGAAATGTCTCTATTTTTCAAAAAAGCAGATTGATGAGGAGAAATCAATTTTGGCATCAAAGGTTTTAATCTTTCCATAAGAATTTTTGAAAAAAAATTATTTGTAACAATGGAAAGACTAATTGGTCTGTAATCATTAAAACTGACAGGGATATCTTTTTTGGGAATGATAGTTATCCAAGTGCTAGAGATACCCCTGTGGATATTAGACCTAGACAGAAAGTCATTTGATGCCTCTAGAAGATCTAAGCATATGATATGTCCATGGTTCGTATTCGGGCCTCATTCATACTCGGACCAGGGCCCGAGAAGGGTCTTGGGCTCGAGATACGCGGAGGATGGATCCATAGGTCCATCAATCCTAATCCTTATAAGGAATGCGTATATTATGAATGTTCTACAAGGAATATACATCCTCCTAAACATTGTAACACAACCATGTCCGAAATATACTTCTATTATACATGGTAATACACTACTATTCCCATAAGACTTGTATTTATACCATAAATACATATCTTGGTGATCTACGGATTTTAGCCATATAAATATCCTAAAGGTTTGGTAGACCTCTCATCTAATATCATACTTTATACTTTACGCCTTAAGCAAATATACTGACTTGAGTGTCGGAGTGTCTATCCCCGGGACACCCGGGGCCTTTGTTTTACAGATCAGTTCGTGAGCGGAGTTCGTGATCAAGTGCGGGTCGTAGACATCCATCAATTTGGCACGCCCAGTGGGATCCGCAGGCTAGTCTTGATCTATACGACCTTCTAACTCATGGCTGATCCGGCTGAAAACCTTCGGGGGAGTACACGAATCCGTTTCTCGGCCCCGACGGGAGTAAGAAGCATCAACAACGACGAGACAAGCCACGCCAGCAACCAGGGAGCGGGAAGGAGCATCAAGAGTGTGCATCGATCAATGCAAGAAGCCTCTCCCTGGGAATGGGAGAGCAAAAGATCTCGCTTAGACGGAACTGTTACTTTTTCATCTCAAGATGCGGTTCCTAATCAAGTTCCCCATTCAGATCCCCTAGTGATTACGGTTGACATAAACCATAACATGATCAGAAGAGTTCTGGTGGATGGAGGAAGTGAAGTAGAAGTCATGTTTCTCAGTTGTTATGAACAGTTGGGATTGGACAAAAATAATCTCACGCCCACAAGCCCTATCTCAGGATTTACCGGCAATCCTGTCATTCCTTTGGGAAAAACTATTTTACCAGTGCATGTGAGAGACGGTTCTCGGAGTATAACCTTGCATTGCACCTTTACGATCATCGATTCCAGGGCACCATACAACATAATCCTTGGAAGGCCTTGGATGTACCAGGCAAAGGCAATCTGGTCCCCTTACCATTTGGTGATAAAGTTCCCCACCAACAAAGGGATTGCCACAATCCGAGGTGATCAACAATTAGCTCGAATATGCACAATTCAAGCTATCCGAGAACTAGAAAAGGAGAATCTTGAACCAGCCAAGTACTCCGAGTCCGAGCCGATGCAGCTCGGAGAATCAGGAACCGTTGAGGTTGGAACTCTCCTACCCCCCGAGATAAAGGCTAAACTATGAGATTTTCTCAACCAGTACATAGACGTCTTCTCCTGGGACACCAACGACTTGGTGGGAGTATCCCCTCGCTTGGCGGAACATTACCTGAATATCAATCCCTCGCAAAAACCCATTAAGCAGAAACGACGCATCTTCGCACTAGATCGAGTTGAAACCACTGGGGAGGAGGTAGACAAGTTACTTAAAGCCCGTATAATCGAAGAAGTGCAGTACCCGAAATGGATAGCCAACCCAGTAATGGTCAAGAAGCCAGACGGAAAATGGAGAATGTGCATCGACTTCACCAACTAGAACGATTGTTGTCCTAAAGATAGTTATCCCCTACCCTCGATCGATCGATTAGTTGAAGCGATTGCGGGATACCATGTACTAGCCTTCTTTGATGCCTTTAAAGGATATCATCAGATCCCTATGGCAGAGCAAGATAAAGAAAAAACCTCCTTTATAACCGACAGAGGAACTTTCTGCTACAAGATGATGCCTTTCGGATTGAAAAATGTCGGAGCTACTTACCAGCGACTGGTAGACAAATTATTCAAATCTCAGATAGGGCGCAATCTCGAGATTTATGTGGACAACATAGTAGTAAAGAGCCGCAGCTACGATGCCTTCTTTGAGGATCTAAAGGAAACCTTCGACACGTTACGGGCCTCCAACTTGAAGCTGAACCCCGTTAAATGTACCATAGGTGTGGGAGCGGGAAAATTCCCGGGGTACATGGTATCCAATTGAGGAATCGAAGTAAATCCCGAGAAGATAGAGGCTTTGCAAAACATGCAACCTCCAAAAACCGCCAAGGACGTGCAGAAGCTGACAGGGTCCCTAGCAGAACTTAGCCGTTTCCTATCCAAAGGAGCGGAAAAAAATCTACCCTTCTTTAATATTCTTAAGAAGGCAAACCAGTTTGAATGGTCGCATGAATGTGGAGAAGCTTTCCAAGAACTTAAAAACCATCTTCGGCAACTTCCGACATTGTCAAAGCCAGATAAAGGAGAGACTCTTTACTTATATATATCTACATCCCAGCTAGCCATCAGCGCTGTATTGGTCAAGGAAAAGGAGGGATCACAACATCCCATATACTATGTAAGTAGAGCCTTGCAAGGGCCCGAGGCCAGATATACTCCTCTCGAGCGCCTAATATTAGCCCTGGTCCATGCTTCTCGGCGGTTGAGACCATACTTCCAAGCACATACAATAGTCCTTCTAACCAACTACCCGATCAGGCAAATCCTCCTGAAGCCTGACGCTTCGGGACGGATGATGAAGTGGGCCATCGAGTTGGGAGAACATGACATACAATATAAACCTCGGACAGCCATCAAGGGCCGAGCCTTATCTGATTTCATAATGGAATCTGTTGAACCAGTGGAGATCGACAAACCAAACCCAACTCCGGACTCCGGAAAATGGCAACTATATGTGGATGGATCCTCCAACTCGGGGGAAAGTGGTGCTGGAGTCTTACTCACCAGCCCCGAGGGAAAGGATCATCCTTACGTTCTCCATTTTGATTTTCGAGCCACTAATAATGAAGCAGAATACGAAGCCCTCATTACGGGGCTAAAACTAGCAAAGGACCTTGAGGTCGAGGACCTTGAAATCTTCAGTGACTCACAGATCGTGGTTCAACAGGTTAAAGTCGAATACGAAACTCGGGAGTATAGTCTCCAGAAATACCTCGAGATAGTTAAGCCTCTCCTAAATCAATTCCGACATTATGAGCTGAATCATATCCCCCGAGAAGGTAACCACAAGGCTGATGCACTTAGCAAACTTTCCTCCTCGGACCTCAACATAAGATCTTCTCAAGAATTTCTAATGGAAACCCTGGCGAAGAGAAGTTACGAAGAGAGTAGCATCATGACTGTTGACATCTCAGACACATGGATGAACCCCTACATTGAATACCTCCAAACAGGTACCCTTCCTGAGGACAAGCACCTGGCACGGAAAGTCCGAGTTAAAGCTCCAAAATATGTCATCCACAACAGCATCCTATACAAGAGAGGATACATCCAACCCCTACAATGCTACAAGACGCAAAAAGATATATCAATTCTTGTCACCAGTGTCAGAGATTTGCTAAGATGATCCACGTGCCACAGAAGAATATGATAACCATCCAAGAATCCTGGCCATTTGTCCGATGGGGCATAGATCTCGTCGGACCTTTTCCCACGGCCCCTGGTAACTTCAAGTACCTCATAGTGGCCATCGATTATTTCTCAAAATGAGTAGAGGCTGAAGCCTTAACCAACATAACGGGCAAGACAGTTATCAACTTTTGCTGGAAGAATATCGTGTGTCGCTATTGCATCCCGAGATACATAGTGGCCGACAATGGAGCACAATTTGCTAATGATCCCTTCAAGACATGGTGTACGAAGTATGACATACACCAGAAGCTCACCTCTGTATACCATCCAGAAGCTAATGGCCAAGTAGAGGTTACAAACCGTACCTTGGTAAGCGGTATCAAGAAGCGCCTCGAAGGAGCTAAAGGAAACTGGATCAAAGAATTACCAAGCGTGATCTGGACCCATAGAACTACACCAGCCACTGCAACAGGAGAGACTCCTTATAGTTTAGTCTATGGGTCCGAAGCGGTCATCCCCATGGAGATTGGGGTCCCCTCCGCCCGTACTTCTCAACCAGATGATGAAGAGGGCACGGCCAACGAAGAAAACCTTCGTCTTGACCTTGACCTCCTAGAGGAGAAGAGAGCAAATGCTACAATCCACGAGGCCAAGGTAAAGGAAAGAGTCAAGCGCAATTATGATAGAAGAGTCCGCTTAGCCACTTTCGTTAAAGGAGACATTGTCATGAGGTTAAATGAAAAAAGCAAGAAAGAAGTGGAAGGGAAGCTAGCCCCGAACTGGGAAGGTCCATATCGAGTCCTAGAATCCCATCCAGGGGGAAGCTACCTCTTGGAAACCATGAAGGGGGAACCTATACCACGAAGATGGAATGTGATTAACTTACGAAAGTATCACGGAAGATAATAACTCAATGGAGAGCCTCACAAAGGTTCGAGACTATCAAGAATGTCCGAGAAGCCTCATCAAGGTCCGAGACAAGTATGCTCTAGCACAAATGGGTAATCAAACTTAAACCCACTATTTACTTTGCTTCTATTCTTAAAGTTATAAACTTAGATTGAAGTAATTTTTATAACTATCCTTATAACAAGCAATCTTAAATTCCTTTTCTAAAAAGAGGATTGTTGTCTTAAGTAAACATTGATTGCTATTCGAAACAATATACTTTATAAAGTATATGATTGGTCAACTTATAAGTTGTTTGAATCCAATATTCAAATACCAATCATTTTGAATAAAAGAGATAGGTTAGAGATAAAGTACTTCAAAAAGTGCTTCATTGAGGTCTATAGACCAAAAGGGCAGACGTGCTCGAGAATCAATCATCTCAACATAAAGAGGAGAAACCTCAAAAAAATAAGTTGAAATTCATATCAAAGGTGTTATTACATCAGAATATGATACTTCCAAAACAGTCCCTCAAAAGGGCACACATAGAGGAAAAACCTCGAACACAAATGATTCATATCAATGGTGTTATTATATCAGAATATGATACTTCTAAACAAGACCCTCAAAAGGGCACATAAGAGGTTAAACCTCGAACCTAAAAAAGACATATCAAATGTGTTATTACATCAGAATATGGTATTTATACCCAATAGGGTTTCCTGGGACTTCACCATAAGTGACACTGGAGAGATGGGCTATTATCAACTTTTCTGCACGCTGTGACATTAAAGGCCTTGTCAAAGGACACCCAAGGAAGAAGCCAAACAACATTAAGCTCGTAGAATGTTCATCATGGATAATTGCGAGAACTTAACAATCAAGGCTGGTGCTTCTTTCCAGTAAATCATGAGACCGAGGCTGATGAGAAGATGCCAGCAAGTAAGGTAGCAAACCTGCTGGGATTACTCAACCTTACCAGTGGAAGGATTAAGCACCTCTTCAAGAGAAGGTAATTCAGGATACTTAGCTTTAATAAACCTCAGTAAATCTCCCGATGTTACTATCTTCTCGGAGGGATCCAATGCATCCAAAAACTCGGGCCCAGGGATCCAGCGTTTAGCAGTCAGAGCAGAAAGCTTATTAGCAACATCTGGATGAGAAAAAATTTCCTTCATCACCTTTACCTCTTCCTCGGATTGGCATAGTTGCAGGACGCCATCCAAGATCTCATGCAGCTCAGAGGAATGGAATAAACCTCCATACTCCTCCCTATGGCTCTGAAACTCGGGGCTACAAGCAACGAAGGCACTCCAAAGCTTTAGGAGTCTTTTGGGCTCCTCTGGGTCCTTCTCCGCAGCTTGATTTTGTGCCAGCACCTCTGCCATATCTCGATAAGTCTCCAGCTCCTTTTCCTAGAATTTCCTCGCCAACAGCAGGTCCTTTTTCTCGGCCTCCAGCTATTTTACCCTGGCTTCCAGTTGAGTCACCTCCAACGGAGCTTGAACAGGAGGAATAGGTGCAGCGGACTCGGTTGTCGAAGTCAAAAGGGCAACCTCCATCTCCTCCTTCTTTGCCCTGAAGGCCCGGCACTTGGCATGCAACTCCATTACAGAATCAGACAAGTACCGGATCACATCATTAGCTCGACATCCCACCGTGGAAAGATCCGCCATCAATTGTAAAAGTGGAAGACATATAAAAACCTGATATCTGAGAAACTCGTATGGCAGAATGGGAGAGATAATTACATCAGTGACGAAGGGATACTTCTTAGAAGACCTCCGAGAAGCCTGACCATCCTCTTCCTTTGGGCAGTTCAGATAATACTTCAGTTTCTTCAGAGAAGTATCTTCAGATACCATCAGCTCAAGGTCAGATTCATCATCATCTGAGGATTCCCCAGCCTCCATTTCCACCTCCTCTACCTCCTCATCTATGGCCTGGAGATTGGCCTTCCCTTTCTTGATCTTTTTCTTTAGAGGAGAGGCTGTATACATAAAGAAGAGTGCAAATACGCTAGGTAAAAGAAATATATCAGACAACTACGCTGTTTTGAAACAGAAATTACTTGAAGAAGATTGACTGGAAGAAGATTCACCCTGATTTCGGGGTGACTTCCTAGAAGTCCGTTTCTTGGCCTTCTTCTCATCTCCCTGGATTTTATCAGGGAGGGTCCAATCTCGATCCTTTCTTCAGGAAACTAGATGTGGATTTGGACTGTGGAACATCTAACAGATAAGAATAGGTGATAGCGGGCCACTGCCGCACCGAGCCATGAGCCCCCCGCACAAATCCTCCCTCCTGGAAGACAATTTTCTCCTTCAAGAGCTTCTCAACGATGTCCTTCAAATGAACAGGCATTTCAAAGACATCAAGAGGCACAGTGTCCTTCGGCTTCGGATTCTAATCAGGAACCTTATATTTTGTTCGATCAAAGGTTAGCCGAATGTCCTTCCACTTGCTGCTATTGTCAGGAAAAGTGAAAACCTTGCCCTTTCGAGGAGTAAGGGTAATGTGCTCGCGATCCTTGAAGCAGAATAGCTTGAACAAGATCCTAAATAGATCCATGCTTGGTTCATTGTCCTTCCGGAAGCACCAGGAGATGAAAGCCACCATTGTCACCACCACATTGGAATGAATCTGACAAGGGTGAAGCCGATGATGCTGAAGAAACTGTGAAAACACAGGGGGAAAGGGAAAACTCAAACCCTGTTGCAAGAACCTGCCATATACTACCCCTCGAGTGGGGCTCACAAGATCCTTGACCGAAGTGGTCTTATCCTCGAGCCTCAAATCAGCCTCGATGGGGTACGACAACCTGCATGATTTCAAAAATTGCAGGGTATTTTCGTCGACCACCTTGGTGACATCATTCACACCTTCAGCGTCCGGAACCCGTTTATCAACTTGGGGCTCCGCATTTGGGTCTATCTCTGACCCGGAGGCACCGTCACCTGCCACTACAGCTACCGCATGCAGCGGTGTCGCCATAGTTACCTCCATCAATTCCCCAGACTCAACCTCCAGGAATGAAGTACGCAAGTCACGAGCAAAGGGAACATTCTCTCCATTGCCAGAAGGAATGCTAGAGTTCGCTGACGACATGGCAATACAGAGAATGGGGGGGAAAAGGTTATGAGAAGAAGACGATGAAGAAAGATAAGAGTTTAGTTAGAATTTTTGCAGATATGGAAATGCAAAATACTTGGATGAAGATTGATGATAAACACAAGAAAAATTACTTGGTTATATAACCAGTAATTAGCATGCATTTAAGTGGGGTAATTACCTCGACTCGCGAAACGATACATGCAATTGGAAGGTTGGTCTTCCTCACTGCCAGAAGATACAATGAATCAAGACCACGTGTCAGTCCCTTCAGAATTCAAGAAGGCAGATTCAGATCCACGTGTCCTGGTGGAATACGAAAGAACTTGAAGCTAGATATTCAGAAGGGTAAGCTCGAGAGGAAAGTCCCTGAAGGACACCCTGAGCTTAATACTTCGAGCTAGTCTCCCTCGAGTTATTGGTCTTCCCTCTAGAAGCAAGCCTCTCCTTCAACCTTCGAGATGGAGTATTCTATATTCTGAAGATCTACCTTGGGGCTACTGATAAGTCCATGGTTCGTATTTAGGCCTCATTCATACTCGGACCAGGGCCCGAGAAAAGTCATGGGCTCGAGATACGCGGAGGATGGATCCATAGGTCCATCAATCCTAATCCTTATAAGGAATGCGTACATTATGAATGTTCTACAAGGAATATACATCCTCCTAAACATGGTAACACAACCATGTCCGAAATATACTTCTATTATACATAGTAATACACTACTATTCCCATAAGAGTTGTATTCATACCATAAATACATATCTTGGTGATCTACGGATTGTAGCCATATAAATACCCTAAAGGTTTGGTAGACCTCTCATCTAATCTCATACTTTATACTTTACGCCTTAAGCAAATATACTGACTTGAGCGTCGGAGTGTCTATCCCCGGGACACCCAGGGCCTTTGTTTTGCAGATCAGTTCGTGAGCGGAGTTCGTGATCAAGTGCGGGTCGTAGACATCCATCAGCATATAATTTCCCAGGCCTTAATAAAGAAAAGTGCAGTAAAGTCATCTGGCCCTGGACTGCTAGTTTTATTAAGTCCAGAAACAATTTGTTGCACTTCTAACAAAGTTACTAGTCTAATTAGTTCAGTATTGTCCTCCTCAGATATGATTTTCGGAATCTGGGAGAGAAAATGAGAACTAAATTGATCTTTGTCAGGATGAGGGTCATCAGTCAACAGATTCTGATAAAAAGAGATAGCCTCCTTTTCTATTTCTAAATTATCTGTTAACCATATCCCATCTGAGCTCTTGATCTTTGTGATGTTGAGTCTACATTTTTTCTCCATAACAGAGTTATGAATTTTTTTTTTGTATTCTCATCACCCTCTTTTAGCCATTTTAGCTTGGCCTTATGTTTCCATAAATTGTTTTGTTCTTTCAAAGCTCTAGTGAGCAGAGATTTACATTTTTTAAGCTTGACTAACTCATGAGTTGAGCTATCAGCCTCAAAAACAATTTCCTGGATCCTTAAATTTTCCTCAGCCACAAATATATTTTCATCAATATTACCAAACACCTCCATGTTCCATACTTTAAGAACTTTTTAAAGGTTGTTTAGTTTGAGAAAAAAATTGAACATTCCCTGACCTTCTATAGGAGCAGTCCAATGGTTATGTATAACATCCAAGAAATGCTCCCTTTTGAACCAAGTGTTTATAAACCTAAATGGTCTGGGGACTGAGGGTATATCACTGCCAATCCTTAAAAGTAAAGGACAGTGATCAGAGGGCTCTTTATTAAGCACATGTATAGAGGACTGTGGGAATTTTGTCAGCCATTGAATAGTGCAAACCCCCCTATCTAATCTCTCAGTTGTCAGTTTCTTTCCATTTTCCTTTGTTCTACCATTGGTCCATGTGAAGAAATTGCCAACTGTATGAACTGGAATTAAACCTAGTGAGGAAATAAAGGTACTAAAATCTCTAATGCTAGCTAAACTAGGAGAAGAAGATCCTCTATATTCAGATATAGAGGTAATGGCATTGAAATCCCCTATGAACATGGCATCATCTAGGTTTAAGGCTTTTAGGTTAATCCATAACTGCTCTCTCTCCTTCTTGGTTCTCAAACCATACACAAAAACTAAGTGAGTACTTAAATTTAGTGTAGGACAGGAGAACTATACTGAGAGAAATTGGTTATGATCCAAACTAGAAGCAATGCTAACATTATTGTTCCACATTAGCCATATTTTTGACATGTTAGAGAACATGCAGTTTTGAAAATGCAGTTTATACATGTATGAAACAAATTTGACATTGTCATATTGTGGATCAATAATACATAGTAGATCTACTCTATGTGTTCTTATAACTAGCCAATCTTAGCATGGAAGATTCCATTCCTCTGATATTCCAGACAAGAACATTTAAGCCCATAGTTGTACTAATCATTTTTTTCTTAGACTTTAGGCTCTTTGTAGTTGTCCTAGTTATGATTTTATTTACCTGATTAAAATAAGTGTTAACCTTATTACTTTCAGGCTCATCTTCTAGGGATTCAACATTTACATTTGGCACTGTGTTAACAGTAGAGATTACCTGTTGAGAATCCTGAGTGAGGTTTTGTGAGGACAACTGGTTTGAACATCCTGTTTCAGGAATTGGATCCATGTCTTCCTTGTTTTCATCTCCCTCATCTTCTACAATCAGAGGAAGGAGCCTGTTTCTTGGTTGCCTTGGTTTAGAATAGAAAGAGATTTGATTAGTAGAAAGTGAGGAGTCACTAGAGTCAGAAGAAGTACCTGGATGAATGTTAATGTCATCTGATGCAAACAATTTATGCTTTCTTGGAGTTTTCCACTCAGCCTGTTGAGCCGGATTCATAGCTTGGATGATCTGTTGAACAGGTGAAGAGTATGGAATGATAGTGGTAACAGGGGTTGGGCTTCTTATTGAGAGACTGAGATGGTCCTAGGTTCAGTAGCCAATTGTGGAATCTCAGTAACTGTAAAGTCAGGTTTTGAGCAACTGGGGATATCTATCTGTGGAGAGAGGTCTTCTTCACCATCAGAGTGAATGAGTATAGGAGGTTGCTGCAGGGTGGATTGGAGTGGGGGTTGGCCAGTGGAGAGGATAGTGCTATTGTGGTGAGTGGGGTGAGTTTGCAAAGGGTTGGAAGAGTTTGGTGGTGAAGATGAGATAGTTGGACCTTTGTCCTTATCAAGTTGGCTCAGTGCATCACCTGTCTTTATATATCTCATCTGAGTTGATATATTGTTCTTCTTAACCCCAGAGGTATCTGCAGCAGATGAAATGGGAGGTCTTTGTGTGGGAGTGTTCTTTGGAGGGGGACCATTTCTGGCTGGAGGTCTGTGGTTAACCATGGGCCTCATTTCAGGATGAAGGATTCTGCATTCATTGATCTCATGCTCCAGCTTCTTACAATGCTTACAATATGAAGGGAGGTATTCATATTCAATAGGAAAATCAGCTACCTCTCCATCTAGGTTGGTTGTGAGATAGACAGCAGTGTACAGTTTGGAAAGCAGATCTATCTCTACACAAAGCTTCACAGCAGAAGGTCTGGTTAAGCTGGCTGTGGCTGCATCCATCTTAATATATCTACCTACACTATTCCCAATAGACTCTAACATGACAGTATTGTACCAGAAAATTGGGAGGTTATGCAAGGTAATCCACACAGGCAAAATAGAGGTTTCTGTATCAGGGGAAAAATTAGGTGTCCATTTGAACACTTTCATTTGGACCCCTTTCAGTGACCAGAGAGATTTCATCCAACATCTCTGGTAATCTTCCTGATCTTCAAACCTAATCAGTACATGCTTATAATCAATGGAGCCTAACTGATACCTGCCATTGAAGCCAACCGATTTGAAAGCTTCATTCAGAAATTCCATCGAAGGCTTGATTTTGGGGAACTTTCCAATGAGAGCATTATTGTAATGAGCCGATAGCTGGGAAACCTCCTCCGAGGAGATCAAGCAGGCTATTTTCCCTTTGTGGGTCAGGACTGGTTGGACAGCTGGGTTAGAAGGGAGTGAAGTGAAGAGCGGTGTGGGTTTAGTATTCAACGCTTGAAGAAAACTACGAGGGGCGGTGGCTCCGCCGCGTGGAATCGGCGGTTCCGCGACATTGTTGCCGTTTGTGACCATTCAACGGCTAAATTTTTCTGAAATCTGTGAGTAACGGAAAGAAAGGGAACTGTTTGGGGGAAGAAAGAGGGGCATTAATTGAGAGCACAGAAAGTTAGAGAGGAAAGTTCCTCCACTCATTTCAGATACTCTTAAGGTTTAGAATGTATGAATTACATATTCCTCGGCTCTCGCTAGTTAGACATATGTAAGCCTATTGCTATTGATTATAGCCGTGTTTGGGAACTATCTGCTAGATGTTAGCGGATTGTATTATATGTTAACTGTTCCGGGGCCTAGTGCAAAAAAAATGGTGATCCTTCAATTCTTCTCAAGTTCAATTTCCCCTCCAATTTTCTTAATTTTTTTGTAAATGTTTTGTATTATGCCTCATACATAATGAAATATATACATAATATAAAATTTTTGAGATGACTCAATCTTTCTCTAGTTCAATTTCTTTCTCGATTCTATTTAATTCTTTAGAAAAATTTTTCGATTATATCTCAGATACAACTAAATATATAGAAGATATATAAGTTTGGGGCCCCTCAAATTTGGGGGCCCAGTGCGATCGCACGGATCGCACATGTCAAAGGACGGCTCTGGCTGATTGTATTAGCTGTTTTGACTAGGTGTTTAACTGTTTTGACTGGCGGTTTATAGATGTTGTTTGGTAAATGATAAATAGATGTTAACTGTTTGTTATGTTAAATGACAGAAATGGACATCAACATAATTTAAAGTTTAAATTTCATTTTTGTGTTGATCAGTATTCATTTGAGCTGAAGAAAAAAAATGTTTATTACTCAAGAAATAACAATTTTACTTAATTAATATCATTTTTACAAAACATAAAAATTAGTGTCCATTAGAGCTTAAATGTGCTAAGTTGAACAGTGTTGTGCTGATAAGTGATGTGCTGTGTTGATGAGTATTGTGATGTGCTAATCAGTAATGTGTTGTGCTAATAAGTGATGTGCTGTGTTGATGAGTATTGTGATGTGCTAATCAGTGATGTGTTGTGCTGATCAGTGCTGATCAGTGTTGTGTTGTGCCGAAATGTGATGCACTAAATTGAATTTGACATGGCCTTAGTAAGGAAGAATTGGATATCAATTGAATCCAAGGCTTAGAAGTGTAGTTTTAATCTCTTATCTATTTTCCTACTTTTAGTATTAATCTTCATTTAATAAATCCCCACCTTATATAGTATTCCATAGATTTATTACATGTGTCAAAAAAATACTTAAAATAGACTATTCTCCTTGTGTATGAATCCTTAACCCCTGTCAACTTTAGCTTATTTATAATTTAACTGCGCTGAACTGCGCAGAAATTAGCTGAAATTAGGTCAAATAAACTGCAGTTAGTTGAAGTACGTTACAGTTAGGTGAACCCGCTGCATTTAGCAGAAACACGCTGCAGTTCGTTGAAATAAGTTAAAAACATATTTTATTTTAAATCTTGTAACTTTTACCACATAACTAAAAGTTTATCAACTCTTTTAATTTTCTCCTTTCTTTTTTAAATGCACTAACCATTTTTTTAAGACTTTAATCTTCCTCTTCCACTTTTTGAATCTCAAAACTTATCTGCCTTTCCTTTAATTAGATTCATTCGAATCATCCTAAAACTATGCCGAAGGGTGTGGACATATTTAAATGGGATATTCTAGACCGTTCCATGACAATGCTAAAGTTGGGGATACATGAAAAGAATCGAGTAGCTTCTGTTACTGCTTTTGGACCTCTTGGAGACATGTTTAACACTCAAACAGGGAACTCTATTGGACATGTGCACGTTAAGAATCATTACGATCAGTTGCAGGGTAAGGATAGGTTTTAGGTAGCCTTGCAATGAATGACTGGATTGGGAATGAACAAGGTTACTGGTGAAGTTGATGCAGAAAAGATGAAATTATCCATATTTTAAGACTTTATTACGGTACAATAGTTTTTTGTACTATATTCATTTTTTTTGGGTTCTCATTACAAAATTGTTGATTTGATTTTTTTTCTATTGTTTTGTTCAATATTGAAGTAACTCCTAAGCATGTCGCGAAGGTTGCAAGAGGTGAAGCACAGAATCTACAATTGTGTGTGATGCTACCAGCTTCTAGTCCCGATCAAGAGTCTGATTGTGCCACCGGTCTGGAAAAGACTGTGTCTGTGTTCGTGCGCTCTCACCTAATAAGGTCAGCAAAACAACGCCCCGGAGTACCCCGAGAGTAACTACTCCGGCGTGATGATGAAAAGAGAGTCTTTGAATAGGAGAGAGAATGAGGATATATTGATAGAGTTTTAGATCTGAAAGAACATAGCTTTCTCCACAAGTCCAAGGCGGTATTTATAACTGTGATGTGGTGAGAGTCCAACCCAACCGTAGTGGTCCTACCTATTTGTCCTCATCCGGGGACAGGTCATATTCATTTCCATTGTGTCCCTAGATAATGCCATTCTAGCTGGCGTCATTTCTCAACCAGGTCACTGCTTGGGCTGGAGCCAATATATGGGTTAAATCCCATATCGCCACTAGCCCCCCGAGACGAGGAATTCGTCCGGAGGTAACTTCAAACCGGAGGACGGGTTCCGTGTCTCTTTTCAAAGAGACGCTCTTCTGTCGAGCGCACGCGTATAATCACATTTTCGCCCTTTAGTGTTCATGTACGCGCATGCGCGTGTTGCTATGCACATTGATGTGACGCATGCGACAGCCTCATCAATGCGGTGTTGTGAACGATATATTCTCTCTTCTTTTTCGAGGGAGTAATCATACCTCCTCGAATTTCAATCCGTTTCTGTCTAAAAGATTTCTATAAATAGGACTCTCAATCTGCCGCCTTCACCTTTCATTCTATTTTTTCCTCACCTTTCATGTCTATGCTAAAGTTGTGGATACATGAAAAGAATCGAGTAGCTTCTGTTACTGCTTTTGGACCTCTTGGAGACATGTTTAACACTCAAACAGGGAACTCTATTGGACATGTGCACGTTAAGAATCATTACGATCAGTTGCAGGGTAAGGATAAGTGTAACGTAGCCTTGCAATGAATGACTGGATTGGGAATGAACAAGGTTACTTGTGAAATTGATGCAGAAGAGATGAAATTGTCCAAATTTCAAGACTTTATTAAGGTACAATAGTTATTTGTACCATATTCATTGTTTTGGGTTCTCATTACCAAATTGTAAATTTGATTTTTTTTCAATTATTTTGTTCAATATTGCAGTAACTCCTAAGCATGTCACGAAGGTTGCAAGAGGTGACGCACATAATCTACAATTGTGTGTGATGCTGCCACCGGTCCGGAGAAGACTGCGTCCGTGTCCGTGCACTCTCACCTAATAAGGTTCGCAAAACAGCGCCCCGGAGTACCCAGAGGGTAGCTACTTCAGCGTGATGATGAAAAGGGTGCCTTTGAATAGGAGAGAGAATAAGGATATATTTAGAGAGTTTTATATCTGATAGAACATACCTTTCTCCACAAGTCCAAGACAGTATTCATAGGTGTGATGTGGTGAGAGTCCAACCCAATGGCAGTGGTCCTGCTTGTTTGTCCTCATCCGGGGATAGGTCATATTCATTTCCATTGTGTCCGCAGATAACGCTATTCTAGTTGGCGTCATTTCTCAACCAGGTCATTGCTTGGGACGGAGCCAATATATGGGTTAAAGCCCATATCACCACTAGCCCCCAAGACAGGGAATCCGTCTGGAAGTACAACTTTAAACAGGAAGACGGGTTCCGTGTCTCTTTTCATAGAGGCTCTCTTCTGTCGAGCGCGTGTGTATAATCACATTTATGCCCTTTAGTCTTCCTGTACGCGCGCGCACGTGTTGCTATGCACATTGATGAGAAGCATGCGGCAGCCTCATAACTACGATGTTGTAAATGAATTATTCTCTTCTTTTTTGAGGGAGTAATCATATCTCCTCGAATTTCGATCCGTTTCTATCTAAAGGATTTCTAAGTAGGATTCTTAATCTATCACCTTCACATTTCATTCAATTGTTTTCTTCTCCCGCTTTCTGTTCTTCTTGCTTCATATTCTCTCTCTTCTTCAACGCATCTATGACTGGGTCAACCTCCAACACTATGTCTCATGAAAAAATCGTCGATCCCTCGCTTAATCAAGCGGAGAAGAATAAACAGGTTGAGCCCATCCTGGAGGATGAAGAAGTCGAAGGAAAAGGTACTGTGGGTCTGAATCCCAACCCGGAAGACAGGGATCCAACTCAGGAAGACAATGTGGTGATTGACCCGGAGGTGGAGTCCTTGGTCCAGAGGATGGTAGTGTCCGTCTCATGGGACTCCAAGTTGTGTCCGTTCGCTAGAGATCATACTCCGGTCGCTTGAATCCCTTGGATCCATTTTCTGTACGGGTTGACCTTTCACCTTCCGCAGCTCTTTTTGGACATCTTCGACCACTTCCAGATATCTCCAGCGCAACTTCAACCCAATTGCATCGCCGTGATTCGGGCGTTTCTGCTAAACTGCTATCATTGCGGATTGTCGACCTCCTTGGCCTTATTTCGGTCCTTCTACTATCTGGAGAACATGAAGGATGAGGGTGTTTTCACAATGCAGAAAAGGCTGAAAGTGAAGGACTGCTGCACACATGTCGCCATGAGAGCTACGCAAATTGACGGCATCACTATTTTACTTTAGACAAGGTCCGTTATCTGTGCCCCAAGTGGAACAATGATGTGACAAAGGAGGACAAGAAGGAGCTCCGACCCGCTGATGTGGAAGCGGATCATCTAAAGCTGAGCTTCAATCAGCTGGATTTGACCAAGTTTTGAAAAGACAGGCGTTACATATACCCTTTGATGGCATACGAGTCAGCGGTGTTTACCAAGTGCCGGTTTTATGCTGTGCAGAACCCAACAAGTAAGTGTTCTTATTCATATTTATTCAGCTCGATCCATACTTCACTTTTCTTATCACTTGCTTCCCCTTCTTAGTTTTCCCGTTGGTCGGAGCTGCTGTTGACCCTCTTCCGGGCACCATTAAGGCTCGGAAGACGTAGAAAGCGAAATCCAGTTCAAAGACCGGCATGAAAACTCAATAAGAACAAGAGAGAAGGAAGAAAACTCAATTCGAATTACGCTACATACCTCTTCAACGCTCCAAGCATCGTGGAGTCCATCAACAAAACTTACCATACCCAAAACACGAAACTATCTCAGAAGTTGAGCGGGCTGGAGAGGACCAATGACTCGTTGAGTCACAAACTGGCTCAAGCCGAAGCTAGGGTCAAGGAGTTGGAGGCTGTCGCTTCTCCCTCCATGCAGAAGGAACTTTGTGTGGCCTTTGCGGACAAAGTGATGCAGAGCCGTGCGTATGAGCAGGATCTAACAGACGTATTCTGTAACTCCAACAACATGTCCATCCACCAAGTGTATCATTAAATGAAAGGATGGGTCTCGGAGTGTCGGCGAGGCGAGTATGGAAACTTCTACTATCATCCCAAGGCCGCCAGTCAATACAAACCGTGGATCAACTTATCTGGGGCGGAGTTGAACGCATGAAGCATTCCGTGCTGACTGTATTTGACGAGGACTTCGAGGCGGAGGTTCAAAATCCTATCTCAGCTGCGACCGTCCGAGCCTTTAACCGCAGGCTGGTGGATCTGAGCAAGGAGGTTCCCAAGCCGGAGAAATATGATCCGGAAGCCTCAGAATCACCTGACAGGGCAAAGTATCTGGAGGTTTTTAGCCTCTACTCTCCGCCACACGTTGAGGAGGACCTCCGGGATGGAGAAAAAGAGGGGGTGGGGATGGACAAGATGATGAAGAGGAGGGTAGTGAGGATAGTGATGTAGGTCCTATTCCCTAGTTTTTCTTTGTTCTGTTGGGTTGCTTCCGCCCGCCTAGAATTTTAACTTTTTTTTGTCTAGTGTAGGAAAGGTGGGAGCGATGATTTAGACGGAGGTGATGACCCTCCGAATCATGTAATCATCTTATTTCAATATGAACTCTTTCTTTTCTGCACCGACTTCTCTTTCTCGCTTTTATGCTTTTATGCTTATGTTATTTCTTCCTATTTATAGCCGAGGAGTCGGAGACGTAATGTCCGTCCCGGAGCTGGTGGAATGCATCCTTCTTCCCCCTTCCCTAGCTAGTTCTCATTCCACCAGCACACCATGCTTTAGGTGTCCAGAATTGGAAACGGTGTTAGCCCGCTGGCAACTAGACGGACAGATGACTAGGGAATTATTTATCCGGTCCGGACTGGAACCTCTAATGGCTGAGTTTCCGGATATTCCGTTCTTGGTTGCTTGTCTCCGATATCTCCGAGCAGTTTGGAACCCTCACTTAGTGCCAAATACTTGCTCGGGAACGGATAGACTTTGCTCTTGATGCGGATGCTACCATTTCCATGTTACAAGCAGAACATGAGGACTACAAGGCCAAGCTGAAGGATGAGTTGGACTTGGTCTGGGCGGATTTATCCTTTTACTGCGATAAGTTGAAATGGCTCGAGAAGAGGACCAAGTACCTGAGGGACCATCTAGTTCTAGAGAATGAGAACAGGGCACTTGCCGGACGGAATAGGTTTCTGCAAGAGAACTTGGTCACCCTACAACTTTCTTACCATTTGACTGGTCTCCGTCTTGGGCTGGTCTCACCGCCCGTTTACCGAAACTTCCCTCATGAGGTGAGAAAGTTGCTTGTCTGGATGTTCAAGATGGGTTGGATCGATCGTGAGTCTCGGTATCGCCCTGCTTTTGAGGAGACGGTTGAATGGTGGAAACGTATGCATGCCGGGTCACCCCTTCCACTGTCTCTAATCTTAATTCCGAGTTGCATATCTTTGGACTACACATTCGAGAGGTACACAGGAATCCAGGTTTCTGTTGATCCAGAAGAATCAGCTCGCCAGGTTGCTCGGCTCCGTGAGGATGCTGCCATAATTCGGCCCTTTATTGCCGAGGAACTGGCCGAGCTGGAAAGGCGACGGCTCGCTCGTGCCAAGGGGAAGGGTAAGCGAGACCCTCAAAGCCGCCGTCGCGGATCCGGACAGAATCTGTGCCCTGCGGGCCCAGTGAGGATCGGCTCTCCGTCTAAGGGCCTTGCAAAGGTCGACTCCTCATCCAAGGGCAAGGCTCAAGCTTCTGATGATGAGGAGATTTCCTCCTCGAACGATGATTTCCACTCCGTTCCGGAGATACCTATTCCTCACTCTCCCGAACCACAAGGCCCATCTTCTATTTATCCGGGCAAACAATCTACGACTCTGGCTGAAGATAAGGTTGTTCTTCGCCTCCGGGCCTCACTTTCAGAATTGCCCTAGGTTCCTCTGATTCCCACGTTGGGCTAGGCCAGTACTTTTGCTTTCCATGATCTTGATCCTGCTCCGGAGCCAACTCTAGGCGAGGCAGATACCGCTCCGACTTTGGCCGGAGAGAGGACCGTTTCATCTGCGATCATAGGCGAGGCTGCTTCCGCAGTGATCGAAGAAGAGTCTTTTTCCGCTCCGAGGCCGCACACTCTGAGGCCGACTTATCCCATAGATTGGGAAAGTATCAACTGGCCTACCGAGCGCCGTGGTCCATATAACCCGTCCGTGAGTCATGACCCACTTATGTAGATAATATTTGTATTGGTCCCTCCGACCACATATTTCTTCATATGTAGTTTTTATCTTTATGCTTGTATTTCTTCCTTTATTTTTATATGCATATAAGTCCGTTCGGACCGTCATTCATGTTCATGATATGTCATTTATTCAAATGTTGGCTTTTTTCGATAAGCATTTTCGTTTTCATTTTTGCTTGTTCAAGCGTTTGCTCCATCTAATTTGTCCAAACCCTCCTATCCCTCCTTCACCCCCGCATGCTTATTCAAACGTTACGGAGGGAAATCACGCGTGCCAACTGATACTACCAGTTTTAGTCCCGGTCCGGAGTCCGATTGTGCCACCAGTCCGGAGAAGACTGCATCCGTGTCCGTGCGCTCTCACCTAATAAGGCATGCAAAACAACATCCCGGAGTACCCCGAGGGTAGCTACTACGGCGTGATGATGAAAAGGGGGCCTTTGAATAAGAGAGAGAATAAGGATATATTGAAAGAGTTTTAGATATGATAGAACATACCTTTCTCCACAAGTCAAATGCGGTATTTATAGGTGTGGTGTGGTGAGAGTCCAACCCAACCGCAGTGGTCCTGCCTGTTTGTTCTCATCCGGGGACAGGTCATATTCATGTCATTTGTGTCCCCGAATAACGCCATTCTATCTGGCGTCATTTTTGGACCAGGTCACCGCTTGGGCCGGAGCCAAGATATGGGCTAAAATCCATATCGCCAATGTGAACAACTATTTGGTGGCACAACCGCCCAAGGGGTTAATGGGTGTTTCTCTCCGGCAATCGCAAAAAGTGCATCTTACATTGGAAAGGGTAAGAATAAAGTTGTGGATTTGAACAAGAATAACCTTTCTGAAGAAGATGAAGAAGAACATGAGGAAGGGTTTGAAAATAATGATAAGGCCAAAGAGTTAGATGTTGGTCCTGATGATGCTCATACTCAAGTGTACCATACTAGTGAAATTGAAACATCAGATGATAGAGATTAGTATTAGATAAAACCGATATGCATTTTGGGAATAGTTTATCAAATTGTTACTTTCGGCATAAATTAATTTAATCTATTCTCGATTACACTAAACATACTATAAATAACTTTATTTGATATATCAAAATAAAAATATATCATTGGCATTCGATAAAAAGTAACTTTATTTCAAAACGTCAAAGGGATCGAGGGATCAAGGGTGGAACGTCAAAGGTTGAGTAGGTGACCTCAAGCCTGATCAAAGCCCGAACGGAGTTGGGCCGCAAATACCGCAGATTGAGATCAAAGAAGGCCAGGGCCAATTGGAAAAAAATCGGTGAGGGGCTGCTGGATTGCGCATGCGAAGAGAAATTTGCAGTACACGGTGATAAAGCCGGCCGACGCATTAGATACTAGTTGGCCGGCGTTTGGAAGAAGAACTTGGCGCTCCAAATCGGAGAAAGCAAGCCTGCAGTGTTCTGAAATTCTCCTGAACCCCAACATTCCCAATAGTGGTCTCGCTGGCGAAGCCTGGTGACTCTCGGCCATGATCTCCAAATCGAGGGTATAAAGAAGGCAATCGGAAAAAGTATAAGAAAGAAGGAAAGAAGTACATGCATCCAGAGAGGAAGAGCGGCGGTTATTGGATTCGGAATAATAAAAGGCGAGCGAATGTGAAGAATTTGAAACAAGAGAGAGGCTTGAGGTTGCGTCTTAAATGTGTGTTGGGGAGTTGCGTTGAAGGTGGGCCAACTTCTCCTTGAAAAAGGAAAAAGTGAGACACGCGGCAGATATGCCATCAATGAACTTATATATGAAACCGCCCAAGACACAATTGTCGGTTTTCTTTGACCTTATCTTAGTCCTTCTCTCGCCTTGTCAGACGCAAGCTCGCACTTGGGGGACTTTTCAAGACCGTGCCCCGCCGTGAAATCCGCCCTAACACATCTCAAGGAGTTTGCACGGTAATTAATTAAATAAATGGTGTTGCTTGTATGATTATTCGATCAATCTAAGTGTGTGCACACTCACAATCATAGACTCGTCGATTTCATTTAACCAAATAGTCCCCATATATGTTTACATAGAAAAGGTAAGATTTGGTGTGCGTGCTAATTTTGTTGATTATGATTATGGGTTGAACTGCAAAAGGCATATGTTGGGATAAATTTTAGCAACCTTGATTTCGGATCAACAAGTCAATTTTCTTTGACCTTATCTTAGTCCTTCTCTCGCCTTTTCAGACGCAAGCTCGCACTTGGGGGACTTTTCAGGACCGTGCCCCGCCGTGAAATCCGCCCTAACACATCTCCAGGAGTTTGTACGGTAATTAATTAAATAAATAGTATTGCTTGTATGATTATTAGATCAATCGAAGTGTGTGCACACTCACAATCATAGACTCGTCGATTTCATTTAACCAAATAGTCTCCGTATATGTTTACTTAGAAAAGGTAAGATTTGGTGTGCGTGCTAATTTTGTTTATTATGGCTTGAACTACAAAAGGCATATGTTGGGATAAACTTTAGCAACCTTGATTTCGAATGAACCAGTCAATTTTCTTTGACCTTATCTTAGTTATTCTCTCGCCTTGTCAGACACAAGCTCGCATTTGGGAGATTTTTCAGGACCATGCCTCGCCGCAAAATTCGCCCTAACACGTCTCAAGGAGTTTGTACGGTAATTAATTAAATAAATGGTATTGGTTGTATGATTATTAGATCAATCGAAGTGTGTGCACACTGCACACTCACAATCAACCAGTCAGTTTTGGGAAATTGTGGAATCGGGTCAAACCGAACCGGGTCGGGACAGATTGGATGAAAAGCCCTTTAATCATCTAATGTATTTTCCATTTTCTAGTGTGACCCTATAGAATGAATCGTGTGACTTTTCCCTGGACCTGAAAGAAATGATATCTTTCTCTGAATATAAGTAGGAGAACCACCGACCAAAAGATTTCACCAAACCCTTCTCTCAAAAAGATATGAATTCCTTTAGTCTTAAGTTATCATCCCTTTCAACGTATATAATGAGCTCTTCTGGTTTTGCAGATAATGGCGTCTTCTGGAAATTCTGCTCTAGCTGCATCACTTGCAACTTATCTTGACAGTTATCATCCCCTCCATTTTCTGATTTCAGTTATTAGTTAACTCAAATTCCCATTTTAACACGTTTTCGTGCATTTTGCAGAGAAGGTGATCCTTCTGTTGCGCGACGGTAGGAGTTTTGTCGGAACTCTTCGCTCCTTCGATCAACATGGTACTACATTTCATCTTTTTTGAGTGTCTGCATTTTATTCAAATGGTCATTTTCTGAGTTGTGCTTGTGCTTTTTTTTTTTTTTTTTGAAGCAAATGTAGTTTTAGAGGGTGCCTTTGAACGTGTAATCTCGGGACATCTCTTCGGTGATATTCCTCTAGGCCTGTATGTGATCCGGGGAGAAAATGTCGCCTTAGTTGGAGAAGTGGTATGAATTTCTTTCTTCATATTTCACCTTTACAAACTGTACTGTTGTTTGATTTGGTACAATTCTCTTAACAAAAGGATGCTATGGATAAGCTTCCAGAGCAAATGATTCAAGTTTCGGCTGAGGAGATTCTTAGGGTAATCTTCTACTAGTGTTCCTCAGTTTTACTACTTGTTCTGTTCCAAAATGCGTTTTTCCGGATAATAATCATATTATGCTTCTGTTGTTGAAATCAGGTGCAGAAAGCGGAAGAGGATGCTCCCGGCTTGAAGAAATCAGTGAGGAAGATGATGCAGTTTCTGGACTTGGATATGTGATACTTGTACCAAATGATTATCTTATTCCAAAACTATCCAAAGCTTGTGATTTTAGACTAAATTGTAAACATGGTGTTGAAACATGTGGGCATGCAGTTTTGATGTTTAAACATGAAAATAAAGAACATGTGAATTGTTGACATGGTTTTGTGAAACCACCTACATCTGTGGGTATTTCCCAGTTCAGAATTCCTTCATCAGTAAGTACAAAGTATGAACAGATTTACTTATCAGAGATTCACTGCCAGATTCGACTTGATCACTTATATCCTGAGGTTATAAGGATTTAATTTCTGGACTTGGTTGGTGTACACAGGCTGGTATAAGTATAACACCATGAACTTTGCTATCCATCTTCGAGCTTGATGTACCATTTATAACTCGATGTCGTGCTCTTTCTATACTCTCGCACAAAGTGCTGTTCTATTCCGACTATATTCTAAGGATTCTACAACAAATCAAACTAGATAAAAAGAAACAAAACTATCACTATACAATTCTTAAAGTATTGCTAAACATATTATTCTCTATATACCAAGATAGGCATATATACATCTCGATCAATTATGAATTTTATATGATCACCAACGGTATTTATCTTCTAAACATAATCCATTGCTTGAAATAAATCAATCACAAAAACTATGCAATCTTCAGTTGGCACAACTGCAACTTTTTTCCAGTGATGTTTAAAAATGGTTTGACTGGCAACTCTATAAGTACAAAGACTTCGATATTATAAGATCAATTCCACGTAATATCTGATACATAGAAACAAGGATAGCAGAGAAGATGTATATGGATTTCAAAATACTGCAGGATGAAGTTCGGATGATAAAAAAGAAGATCATTTATGCAATGCAGTTGAGTGAAACCATCATTCTTAGCTAAAGATTCTGATATTACTAGCTAAGCATCCATATGTTCTCAGCAAACATTATCCAAAAACTATTACATCTGGTGCTGAACCAACACAATCCAGTAATCATACGACTAATCACTAATGTAGTGCAGAATTATTTTATCTAAATCCATGATTTGAATGAGCATGAGTAGCTACTTAGGGCCTGCTTGGTTGATACGAGGGAATCGGAATGGGAATGACAATGATAGTAGAGGGGAATGATAATAGGGTAATCATTATAGAATTGTTGTTTGGTTTGAAAAAGGAATGGATTGTACTTTTATTATAAATAGTATTTTTATTTACTAAAAATAGCATAAACATCTTAATGAAACTCATAGACATCTCCATTGGGGTTAATGGCTCATTGACCAATATGGGGTAATGGAGGTGAGTCCTCTTCAATCATTTCACCCAACCAAACAAACATGTTTATAATCATTCCCATTAAGCTCTTCAAATATAGCCAACCAAGCAAGCCCTTAGTACTTACTCGGGGTTAGTGAGCAGAGAGATGAGGGACTCATGAGCAGGGAAGCGGGAGATGAGGTCAGAACGCTTGGCCAGCTCGAAATCTTCAAACTGCCACCCGGGAGCACAGGTGCAGCCAAGAAGAGAAAAATGCTTGTCAGAGTCCCTAGCTGGCTTCTTAACTGCCTTCATATCGCTCGAAAAATCAATGTCGTTTGTTGGAAATGAACCAAACCACACATTGGCAGGAGATGTATACTGCAGGTTCTGATTATCAGACAGCACGTCAGGTCCAAGGCACGTCATCTTCAGGCTACCATCCTCATGCAGTTCCACTACCTGGAACCATTCAGAGTAGCATCAGAACACAAGGCCTTAAAGCAAGCCGATTTACTAAATTGTCATAGACTCGTACATGGAAACGGATTTTGCTTCAGATTTTTATGATAAGAATGCAAAAACTAAGCCTTTTTACCACTAATTCACTAAACATATCACTGAATTTGAACAAGAAGCATAGCTTCATTAGTATTTTTACTCCTTAAAAAATTCTCAAACCTTCATGAAATTATATATCTAAAGAGTTGATTCACAAAATGATCAGTACTATCATGATATACACTTCAGGCTACCATCCTCATGCAGTTTCACTACCTGGAACCATTCAGAGTAGCATCAGAACACAATATGCCTTAAAGCCTATAGACTACATTGTCATGGACTCATACATGGAAGACATTTTGCTTGAGATTTTATGATAAGAATGCAAAAACTAAGCCTTTTTACAACTAATTCACTATACATATCATTGAGTTGGTTCACAAAATGATCAAACCTATCATGATATACACTTCGAAATACATATCCACAGCCAGAAGATAAGCAAATTGCAGAGAAATCCTACACATGAACTTACAGAGAGAGGCTCCCCAAGATAGAAATGCCATGTTTCCGCAGTGGGAAGTCGGTGGAGAGGGGAAAAGCTTCCTGAAGGCATCAAGGAGTAGATGCCAGTACATACAGGGCGATCAACTTTGTCTGTAAAAACATCACACACACAAACAGCATAAAGATGCTTCATTTCCTCCAAAACCAGGATAGCAGCAAATTAGCTCAGTTGGAATGAACTTACATCGAGAGGGAAGTTGAGCCTTGGAGAGCATGACAGAGGTATCCATCATTGTCTGTGCGAAGAAACCGCCTTCTGGAAGGGGCTCCAGATTCAGCTTTTTCACAATCTCTGATGTAGTAGCCATTCTCTCTGCAAAATCAAATTTCAAAATACAGTTAGTATAAAGATAAGGTTTTTTTAACCCTGAATAGGCTAGGGGAACTAGGTGCTTTAAAATTTAACCTAGTCTAAATTACTGATTAATATAATCTGCAACTTACTGTATGATTGGTTTAGGAGTGAGAGTATATACAATACAATAGTTAACCTTGTTTTTGAAGATTTAAAATGAGCCGTACCTGCAAGATTACTGGCTGCGTGTTGTTTCGGAGGAGGATGGCAGACAGGCTGGGGAGATGTAAAAGAAGAGAGTCCAATAATTGAAACAAAACTAAGATGGAAATAGACAATCCACAATTTTTAAACTTTCCATTTTTGAAGAAATTATTGGAGTAAGTGCCTTTGCTTGCATTTATTTGAAAATATATAACTGAGCCAGGTGGTTTCAATTAAAAGATGAATTCATAATTGGTAAAAGTGATGTTGTCACTTGCAGTTTATGAATGTGCAAAACACACCACTTAGAGATAGGTCTAGTTACGTTGAACAAACTTTGAGGTATTCTTCTTTAACTATAATGAAAAAGCAAGTAGTTAGATTGTCTGATGGTTATTAGGTAAAAACCAAACTGAGAGACGTTGTGTGTTGAGTTCTAATTGACTGGAATCGTTTATTTTCGGGTTTTTTCCCGTTGGATGCCAGAAGGCAGTTCCACTGTATAGACGAAAAAAAGGAGCAATGGTAGAGATGAAGCTTCAAGTAGAGCAGAAACACTGAGATGCATCTGTTTCTGAGTATCAGAAACACTTTTGAAGAATTAATAAATATGTTCGTTCCAGAACTACTCGTGGTTCTCAGATATCCGAGTACAGTAGCACTCAATGAAATGGCTTAGAAGAAGATGAAGAGGATAAAAACAGGTGTTTGGGAGATAGCATTCTCAGAAACCTGTGTTCTCCTTACGAGATCAGGAATGGTAGTTACAAAAATGTATGCCTGAGTTGACGAGCTCAAAGCTCAAAGACATCGGAAACAAATTAACATAGATAACAACAAAGAAATTGCATTTGGAATGCAAAATGGCACTTTGGGAATGAAGCTACTATATGTTTGGCTCATAAGAACATATGATCATGTATTCAGTCATTCCCAGATATGCAATTCCTGCATCCCCATTCTCATTAGGCTTGGATAATAACATTACAACTGAAACATACTCATAGTAAGCATTTTACACAGTGATTTTATTCATATGTAATCAACAAACATTCATATTTGATCAATGTTCTATATGGTAATGACGTATATAGTGAACTAACACAATCCAGTAATCATATGACAAAGCTCCTGCAGATTTATTTTAACAAAGGCATTGATCTTAACGGGCACGATAAGCTACTTACTAAGCATAAGTGAGCAGAGAGATGAGGGACTCGTGAGCAGGAAAGTGAGAAATGAGGTCAGAGCGCTTAGCCATCTCAAAATCTTCAAACTGGAACGCAGGAGCACAGGTGCAGCCAACAAGAGAAAAATGCTTCTCGGCATCCTTACCTGGCTTCTTAACTGCCATCATATCACTCGAAAACTCAATGTCATTTGTAGGGAACGAACCAAACCAGACACTCGGAGGAACTGTATATTGCACATATTGATTATCAGTCAGCAGATCAGGTCCAAGGCATGTTAACTTCACACTACCATCCTCGTGTAATTCCACCACCTGGAACCATTCCAAGTAACATCAGAAATCGGCCCAAAGCCTTAAAGCCTCTTCTTTTAACATCCTTATGGATACTACATGGATGCCATTTCATTGAAACTTGTGATAATTACACAAATATTAAGCCTTTTTTCGCACCATATGGCATATGGATAAGACACACAGATTCATTCATGATCAAATGCATCATCATATCATTCTTTACATCTATTATATCTATTTTTATGCATGCTTCTCTCAATTCTTATCCACCACTGCTGCTAACTCTGATCCTCTCATATGATTTTCGCAGAGCTACAATGAGCTGAGCTAAAAGTAAAGGTAGTGAAAAACAGTAATCTTGGGACTAAAACAAGCAAAATGTTATGAAATAAAAAGTTCAGAAAAGTGAATTGAACTCACAGAGAGAGGGTCGCCGAGGTAGAAATGCCATGTCTCGGCATTTGGAATCCGGTGGAGAGCGGAAACGCTCCCGGAAGGCACCAAGAAGTAGATGCAGGTACTCACAGGCCGATCAACTTTATCTGCAAAACATCACACACAAAAACCATCCATAAATCCAAACACGAAGCATAAAAAGCAGAGAAAAATGTGAATTAGGATGAGTTACATTGAGGGGGAAGCTGAGATTTGGAGAGGAGGACGGAGGTGTCCCTCATGGTCTCAGAGAAGAAGCCGCCTTCTGGATGGGGTTTCAGATTCAGCTTTTCTACTATCTTCGATGTCGTTGCAGCCATTCTCTCTGATCAGCCTGGCCGGAGTCAAAGTCTAACTACAACACCTTTATAATTAGTAACTCCGGTCTGCAACTGCAGCTGCCTTTCGTTTTTTATAACTCCAGTCCTCCTCTTTCATCTTATTCTAATTATTATTTTTAATTCCGGTCCTTCTTTTTTATTTTATTTTCAAAATTAAAATGAGATAAGTTCTCCATTACACCTTAATTTCTTATTATAGAAAAAAACTCTATCTTATCCTTGAATTTTATAGATAATTTATAAAATGCATAGAAAGTCTGATTATTGCTTCATACTGACATTAAATTATTGATACGACTCTCTTGATATTTTTAAGATGATTAATATAAGTGTAAAGTCAAATACTTAAGCGTCAATGTAAACTTGATGCAGGTATGATCGGTCATATTGCTAATTTTGGTCATTTTGAAAATAAGGACAAAAGAATAAAACCAAAAATGCCGATTATTACTTGCTTATCTCAATTTTTATGATCAAGCCAAGTCCTCCTTCTTATATGTAGCTCAAACGATAATATAATGGAGTTGTAAGGGAAAATAACCTCCGATGATTTAATACAGTCTTTTCAGCAATCTCATACAAAAAAAATCTGCTTTCGGCACTGCTTGTATGTAGATACGCAACTGCTAGTATCAGCATAAAATTGGAGGATCTGAAAGTTGAGGTCTAACATTAGTGGTACAAGGTTTGTTTGGGTACTGAAAGGTCATTAGCCATTATTAGAGGAGAAAGGCAATTGACAAAATACACATCCAATTCACACTTGAGAAGGTGCTAGAGTGGCATAATATATTAATTAATGGCCTGAATCTGAACTTTGCACCATGTGTTAGCACTTGAAACTTCTAGGACATCACCAAAACCCAAACTCTTTACCAGAAATGGAGCAGAAACCAAAGAGCATAGCAATCATAGGAGCTGGAATCAGTGGCCTTCTAGCATGCAAACATGCCCTCCACAAGGGCTTTTACCCCACAGTCTTTGAAGCCAAGAATTGCATTGGTGGAGTCTGGTCCAAAACCTTAAACTCCACAAAACTCCAGGCTCCCAAAAATCACTTTCAGTTCTCAGATTTTGCATGGCCTGATTCAGTCACACAAGATTTCCCAGACCACAACCAAGTGCTCAGCTACATCAATTCCTTTGCAGTTCATTTCGACATAGTTCCACTCATCAAGTTCAACAGAAGAGTAATAAGCATTGAGCATTCAAGAAAGTCAGAAGGTCAGGCAGTATTCTGGGGTTGCTCCGGAGGGAAATGGAGTGTTCTTGTTCAGGATACGCTCAACCTCAACTCATCCCGGGATTCATTTGAGGTATAATTTTAGTTTTGTTCTTAAAGTAGCGGATTCATAATTATAATAACCGGTGGAAAATTCAATCATGAAATGACACGTGTCACATGAAAAGTCGTATTTCTTTTCTTTGATTCACATTTTAGAAAATATTTGTTGATTGCAGGAATACCAGTTTGATTTTGTGATCTTGTGCATCGGTAAGTACAGTGGCCTAGCCAACATCCCACAGTTTCCAGCAAACAAAGGTCCAGAGGTCTTTGAAGGCACAGTCTTGCACTCCATGGATTATGCTGAGCTGGATAAGCCAGATGAGTTTGTTGCAGGCAAGAAAGTCACCATAATTGGTTTCCAGAAATCAGCAATGGATATAGCAGCAGAAATCTCAGAAATCAATGGTACTAAAATGTAACTTGATAGACATTAATTTTCCAGATAGTTACGTAAAACCAAAAATTAATTTTTGTTTGCAGGGATCAAGAATCCATGCACTTTGGTGTTTAGGACAGCAAACTGGTCAGTTCCTGAGAGCTTAGTACCCTACATTTTCAGAAACTTAAACAGATTCTCCGAGCTCATGGTTCATAAGCCTAATGAAGGTTTCTTCCAATGGCTCTTAGCAGCCATGCTCTCTCCAATGGTAAAAATCCCTTCATTGTCTAATTTTAATTTGTTCAAACATCGATCTAAACCATCTTAGTTTTTGCTACTCCACGCTAATGAACTTTATCAATGTGCTTTCAGCTATGGATATTTTCAAAGGCCATGGAAGGTTACCTGAAATGGATAAATCCCCTGGCTGAGTATGGTGTGGTTCCAGAACATCCTTTCGTCGCACAGATACGCACATGTACGTCAACAGTTTTGCCTGAGAAATTCTATGGCAGAGTTAAGGAAGGCAGCATCATCCTTAAAAAGTCCAAAGCTTTCAGCTTCTATAAGAAAGGGATTATTGCAGGAAATGAAGATGTGCCTATAGAAACAGACATAGTCATCTTTGCCACTGGATATGCAAGTATGCAGAAACTGGCTAGCATTTTCAAAGAAACAGAATTTCAGAAATGCCTGAATGAATCATCAGCTCCTTTATACAGGTCAGATAACTGCAACAAACTCGCTTTACTCACGATCTGTCACAAATTGATCACAATGTATGACATGTAGAAGTGTTAGTTCGCGTTGAACCAGGTCGAATATAATTTCTGTAATATGTAATAGTTATCTTATTGGAACAATCACTTATTTCAGGGATTGCATTCATCCAAAAATACCACAGCTGGCGATAATGGGATACCAAGACAGCCATTCTGAAGTCTATGCAACTGAAATGAGAGTGAAATGGCTGGTATGTTTTCTAGCAGGGGAGTTTCAGTTGCCGGCAATACGTGAAATGGAGGAAAATGCTAAGATCTGGGAAAAATGCTCACGCAAATACACAGGGGAAGAAAGTTACAGACGTTTTTGCACCAGAGTGATGCTGCATATATACAGCAATGATGAGATATGCAAGGACATGAAGTGCAATCCGAGAAGGAAGAAAACCATCTTTTCTGAGCTTTTTGCACCCTATGTCCCATCAGATTATGCAAAGATAGAATCTTCAGCCACAGTTTACTAAAATGTTCAGTTCATGATTAATTTGGTACCTCGACCATTATGGATGTGATGAATTCATGTTTCTCATGGAGTTTCTTTTGGAAATAATATTCAAAGAGTAAGGAAAACACAGAAATGTAAATAGAGTGAAAGGAAAGTATTAGATTCAGTTAGAAGAAGGGGGGTCCTTATTAAAATTATTAAGTCGCGAAGTATTTTTTCAATATAAACATATTGTACTTTATTTCATTGTGTTAAAAATTAAAAGAAAATTCATGTGCTGTACTGTATGACAAAACAAACTCGATACATGGTAGTGAAAAGCAATAAGCATACAGTCATGACATGAGTCTTGGCCGTGTGAGTATGGTTTAGTTTCTGGAAAACAAAGAAGAATTTCACACAGAACACGAGTAGCATTTTATTCCCCCCACTATAAAGGTCTTCGCCATGCCACTAAAATGTTAGCCTTACATTGCCAATAAAGCATCAATGCCAGCCAAATGTTTACGATATTATTATTGTCATAAAAAACTAGGTTCCAATTCTTATATACTTTGCTTGCCTCTCATGGAGTCTGCTGGACATTTTTCAGAACTTGATTCATCAATCCTTGCAATGGCCCTCCCATTCCAGCACCTACTGCTTCTGCAATATACTTGACCTGAAAAGGGCAGGACCAACCATCTTTAGAAACTCAAATCATCTTACAAATGCCTAACATGGAAAGCTACCAGATGTTACCTCCTGAATTGTCTTTTTGAAGTCAAATGCATCTCTAATTCGTCCATCCAAGAATGTCCAAGTATCACGAAAATCTATTGAAAAACAAAAGCACATTAACAATAACTCGAGAAATAGCAGAGAGTTATATACTATCACTTTCTGAAGAAGCCAGAGAAAAATCATATCCTTTTAAGAACACTACAACAGCTGATAGCCAAAGGAATGTTAAACAAAGAAGCACGAGGAATAAAATAAAGCCGTATAAGATGTGAACATAACTGTGACACAAATCTGGTACCTTCAAAACATAAAAAATTCATTCTAACATTGACAATACTTAAACCAAACATATAACACAATCACATAATAAGCTTATTTTATACATTTGCAACAATTTTAAAAGTATTTGTTAGAAACTCTTTTTTTGCATGCACCAAGATGGTAGTGAATCAGTTCATCTATAAGTGTAGAGATCGAAAACAGAAACTCCAGAATATATCCACACTGCTTAAGAAGTAAGAAAGTCTTAACAGAGCAAAACAGGAACCAGTGGTACCTGGTGAAGCATCAGTCAGCATATACAGTTCAGTTGCAGAGTATATCCCACCAAGAACCGTTCGCTTAACATACCAATCAACATCAGTCGAATTATCACCAACAGCATGCCAGATCTCATCAACCAGCATTGCTCGCTGCTTGAAGCTTGTTGGGACATTCACAGGTTGAGCCTGTATTCATATGAGACAACTTTTTAATTTCTCAACACCATTGCACCACGTAAACAGTCCACCTAAAATAGTGTAGAGTAGCAAACTCTCTACCTGAATACTGAGAGCCTGAGGCCATTTAGAGATGTAAGGAGCCTGCATTTCCAATCTAGTTCTGACAAGCTTCGCCACACGTGCACTAGGTATCATGTTTTTCAATTCCTCGTCCGAGTCAATTACATCGATGAGTTTTTGCAAGCACGAATCCATGAAAAACTGAACATACAAAGTGCAGCATTTGTTTAATCAAACAAGTAACCACTTATCCATTATTTCTTATAACAAACAACATTGACAATTGAGCTGCACAATTTGATTACCTCAACTAAAGCAGCTTCTTTTCTGTCAAAAGACCCGACGATAGACGGGGATACACCGGCCTCCCTAGCTCCGGTGAGCATCGCCATCTCAGTCCATCCCAATCGAATCTGAAATACACAGGCTCGCATATAATGAGCATCTGAACCACATTTCAGTAATTCCTAACATATTATCACCCAATAACATGAAAAGATCCAGAATCAATACACATCAAAGGGGAAAATATAACTAACCATGTGATGCAATGAAGCTTCCAGCACGCGAGCCTGTTCGTCAACGTACTGTGTTCTGTGAGGAGGCGCGGTTCTGGACCTCTGGTCCTTGGCCTGGTTGAATTCCGCCGTGGTGGAGGAGGTGGCGGTGGTCGTAAATTGACTAGGGTTTTGATGTTCGGAGGTAACCGGCGTTGAAAATAGACGCGGGATGATGAAGCGTTCAGGTGTGCTTCTTCTGCGGCATAACGCAGGCAACAATCGCCGTGCCGCCGATCGATACATGCCGGGAGAGCTGACTGAGGTGTTCAAGGAAAAGAAATTGATCTATTTTGTTTTTATTATTTGCCCACTGATAGTGAAGCTGCCACGTTATTTTTTGCAAGGGTGCCACTTCTACGTTAAAAAATTAGAGTTGCTGTCTGAAGTGACCGTCTATATTTTATTGACCATAAGTAGACTATAGAAGAGTAGCAGGTAACTAAATATGTCCTTATATGTAAAATATGGAAGGTTTTATTTGCAATTTCAAAACCATTAAAAATCCACGCGCCTTATTGTTCAATCCCAAATTTCCCCCAATTTCATTATCACCGACATCCCTATTTCCACAGCTCGATTGTGGCGACTACAGCTTCTCCAGTTCGGCACAAGTTTGACTGCGGGGACAAAAACAAATGTTGTGATGATGGATCAGAGATGACGGATCGGTAGTTCGCCGACGGCAGACGGCAATAGTGGTGGAAGGCTCTTTATGTCGATCGGTCCTCATTGTTTTTCCACAAGCTCGAGCTCTGTGCATCTCTAATAGGCTAGCTAGTTAAATAATTGCAGGAGATGGATCAGGGAATGTCACATATAATGGGCACACGCTGGATGAATTTGTTGTGCAAAGTAGTTTATATTAGTTGGAAAGACGATCACACTGCATAAATCACACTGTGTGTGTTGTGGTGCGTTTATGCATTTCAAATGTCTGATGAAATGTCTCAAAGAGACTTTAATATAATCATAATGTTTCATATTAAAATATACTTATTTTAACTTAAAATCTTTATTTTTTAATCATGACTATTTCACAATAATAGCATTTATTTTAACTTAAAATCATTATCTTTTAACTATGAGTAATTCACATTAAAATGTACTTATTTTAACTTAAAATCCTCATTTTTAAACCATGATTATTTCACATTAAAATGTACTTATTTTAACTTAAAATCCTTATTTTTAAACCACGAGTATTTCACATTAAAATGTACTTATTTTAACTTAAAATTCTTATTTTTTTTAACCATGAGTATTTCATATTAAAATGTACTTATTCTAACTTAAAATCCTTAATGTGTCAAAGAGACTGGCCTCCATTTTATTCTAAATTGTCTAGTTTTTAGAATAAAATGCTTGTTTTTTATGTTGCTCTAATTTCTAGCATAAAATGTCTGTTTTTCATAATGTCTAAATTGTCTAGTTTTTAGAATAAAATACTTATTTTTTATATTGCTCTAGTTTCTAGCATAAAATGTCTGTTTTTCATACTGTCTATATTGTCTAGTTTTTAGAATAAAATGCTTGTTTTTTATATTGCTCTAGTTTCTAGCATAAAATGTCTGTTTTTCATACTGTCTAAATTGTCTAGTTTTTAGAATAAAATTCTTGTTTTTAATATTGTTCTAGTTTCTAGCATAAAATATTTGTTTTTCATACTGTCTAAGTTTATTAAAATACACATATTTTAACTTAAAATGCTTGGTTTTTAAACATGAATATTTCATATTAAAATGATCAAATTTTAACTTAAAATGCTTAGTTTTTAACCATGAATATTTCGTATTAAATTGCACATATTTTAACTTAAAATGCTTGATTTTTAACCATGAATATTTCATATTAAAATGCACCCGATTTAACTTATAATCCACATTTTTTAGCCATAAATATTTTGTATAAAAAAGGTGAAGATTTTAAGCTAAATATACAATATTTTAATTTAAAAGACTTAATTTGCATGATTCAAAAATTGTTTTTAATGAGGAGAATTTTCAGTTAAAGAAAATGGACGCAGACTCTGGGAAATTCTTCACCTAGGGGACCCACAGTAGACCATAAATACGTGGACGAAAAAGATCAGGAGCAAGCACGCGTGTTATAATATAAACGGCCTATTTCTGCAATTAAAATAGGAAGCGGCTCCTCTTTAGCAAATAATTTTTACGCAGGTTCTTTTTAGCAATATAGGGAAATTGCATCACACACCCTTCTCCATAAATATATATACCTTATTTCTATTTTTTTATTTTACAAAACCTTCTGAAATCATTCACCGTTCCCAATTTCCCATCCCCAAACCCTCTTTCAATCGTCGTTCCCAATCTGCGCAATCCAATCGGCATGGCTCCCCGTATCGAGAATGCCGCCTGGTCGTAAGCCATCGCCGCCTCCTCCGCTGTGTCGAACGTCCCCAGTCAGACCCGGATTCCATTCCCGGTCGAATCCCGAAGCTCGGCGGCGTACTTCCCCCACGGCCGTCTCCGAACTCCCCGGAATCTCCTCTGCTTCTTCAGCTCCTTCTTCACCGTCTCCGAACCGGAGCTCACCTCCTCCTCCTTCACGCCGTCGTGCCAAAATCAGAGATTCAGGTATTAATCCAACTATTTTTAGCTTAATGTTTTCATGATTCTGTTGTTTTGTGTTGTTTTTCGTGTACTGCTTTGTATTCTGCAGATCTGAAAACAATGAATATGTCTAAATCCATAGGAGGTGGTTAATAAGCGAGGTGATAGTCCTTTTTTGTAGTTTTTTTGTACTTTGTGACTTTTCTGCAAATTTCTTCAATGAAATTTATGTGTTTTACTATGAAAACAAGACTGTTTAATGTGATGTGTTTCTGCTTTTAAAATTTTATGTGTTTATCTTGGAAACTGGACTTTTTAATGTGGATTCTGTCTTGTTATGAAAGTTATGTGTTTAGCTTGAAAACTAGACTGCTTAATGTGGTTTTTGTCTGCATATGAAATTTTATGTGTTTAACTTGAAAACTAGGCTTCTTGATTTGTGTTGAAACTTGATTATTTATTGTGAAAACTGTGGTGTTTGTAAAACTTGATTTTTTAATGTGAAAACTGTGATTGTGAAAACTTGGTTATTAAGGTTGAAAACTACAGTGATTGTAGAAACTATATTTTTTTAGGCTGAAAACTGTGGTGTTTGTAAAACTTGATTGTTTAGTTGAAAACTGTTTTTATTTTGAAAACTCGATTGTTTAGGTTGAAAACTTTGGTGTTTGCGAAACTTGATTGTTTATTGTGAAAACAGTGATTTTTGTGAAACTTGATTGTTTAAGTTGAAAACTGTGATGATTGTGAATTTTTAGGCTGAAACTTTGGTGAAACTTGACTATACTTGACACAACATTATTTAACCTAAACACCCTAGTTTTCATGTACCTAAAATCTGATGTTAATAATATGGAAACTTGTCTTTCTAACCTGAATTCTTTTGTGTTTACAAGTGTTTAAAATCCAGAAATTATATTAATTGATTTGTGTACATATTCTTTGCGTGAACAGTACCGTGAACAGTGCCGTGAATAGTACTTTTCCCAAATTTTGCAAATAAGGACCTCTTTCCTTCCATATTGTAATTTAGTCATTGGTCTATATTATGCTATAATATAGACGGTCACTCCAGAGACCAACTCTAAAAAATAATATATTAAATAAATAAATAAAAACTTTTACGTTTTTTTTTCGATTAAAGGTACTCCGTGCTAGCTCAAATTTCACAAATTGATTATTCTAAATTGATAAAAAAATACTTTTAACTAATAATATCTTTAGTTGGGTATATTTATGTAGAAAATAGTTTTGATATTATAAATAAAGATGTTACAAAAAATATAGCAACATCTCATGTGATCATATTTGCTTAATCCTCTCCATGTATGTCAGCAACGCGTCCTTGATTTCACCAAATGCTCTCTAGATTTTAGCACTTTCACTATTCATTAACACCAACTTTTATGTACCTTTTCTCTTTTTCCGTCCAGATCCTACCGATAACGTCTCTCCAACGGTTATAAAACGCCAACTTCCATGGCATCGCCGCCGCAGCCCCGCGGCGGCAACCCCCAAAACCGGTCCTTTTTGCAGGCGCTCACCTCCAAACCGCCCCCTCTCTCCCCCACACTACCAAATAACCCTGAAATTGTCCCGATTGGCGAACACAAAGGGAAGATTGCTTGCATCGTGTTACCGGAGCAAGCTTCCCATCTTGCAGTGCACTACCAGAAGGCTCTAATCGGCAAGTTCGAGAAGGGAAAGCCCACCATGGAGATACTAAATGAAGCCTTCAAATCCATTGGTTTCAACTCCAACTTTCAGATTGGTGCCATAGACTACAGGCACATATTAATCAGATTTGAAGATCAAGATGATTACTAGCGGTGCTGGATGAAGGGGTTATGGAATCTGAAAGGATTTCCGATGAAAGTGCTCAAGTGGTCTACTAAATTCATCCCTGGCACTGAGTCTTCTGTGGTTCCAGTGTGGATCACCATACATCAGGTTCCTATCTTTCTCTACAATACAACAATGCTAGAATTTATTGGTAATAGGGTAGGGAATTTTATAAAGATGGACTTAGCCACAGCCTCCCTATCTAGACCATCAGCTGTTAAGCTCTGTGTGGAGATTGATTTGCAGAAAAAATTGCATACGGAAATTACAGTTGGAGTCTCTGGCTTTACAGTTGACCTGGATATTGAGTATGAAGAGCTCCCTGAATATTGTCAGATGTGTAAAAAATTAGGGCATTCCTCTAGTGAATGTAGACTGACACAGAATAACAGCAATGAAGGTTGGAAACTCCAGTCAAAGAAGCAGCAGCCACCTCTCATCAAATCCCAAACCTATAGAAAGTCAGCCCCTCACCCAAAAGCTATTATCCAAGCCACAAATAAGGCCATACCATCCACTGTCAAAGCTTCCTATGTCAGTCCTCCAAATGCCCCTACTGCCCCTATTCCACCAGAAAACCTCTCTAATGATCAGAACCCTCCCAACATTGATTTATCAGTTGCTGGTGAATCTTCTGGTACTACTGCTAAAGAAAAGGCTAGGGTGATTGCAGCTCAAGAATTGAGGAAAAAAGCAAGTATCAATTCTCTCTCTGAGCAAGTGAACTCCATCTCTGAAAATTGCATAGCCCCTCCTGTCAGAAATGTGAACCAGAACCATGAAGGCCATGAAATCAAAAGACTGGAGTGGAGACCTATCACCAAGCCTAAATCAGTCAAATATGCCAAAGATGATCTGCATGTTACCTCTAGGAATATGCACAGGGATGATAATTCATTCTTTACTACTGACCATGTTACCTATTTTTCTCAGGAAAAAAACAGGACTAATAGATTCCTTCCACTGCAACAAATGAACACACTGTCTGAATCTGAGGATGAGGAGATGCCAATTATTGACATAGTAGAAAATTCCAAGGATGAACAGGCTACAACTGATAATGCAAGTGAAGATACTCCTGCCATCTCCATAAAAAAGAAGAACCAGGTAAACACAGCCCAGGTAAGGCAATCCTCCAGACTTATGGCAAAAAAGACTCCTGCAATTAAGCTAAAAACATATTTTACTCAGCTTAATCAAATTATGTCTGGTTCTGCCACAAAAAGCCCATTAAATAGTTCTAATGATTGTTAAACCCCTAAAAATGAATTTTCTGGTTTGGAACATTAGGGGCATGAATACATCATTAGATAGATTGATGGAACTAACACTTATTCATAGGTTTGATCTTATCTGCTTAATTGAATCTATGCATGAAAATGCTAAATGTGTTGACTTTGCTTCTGCACTTAAATTCTCAAAATGCATCACTTCCCTAAATGAAAGGATCTGGTTAATGTGGAATGACAACATTAATATTTCCCTAATTCAGGACAACATACAATTTTTACATGTCTCCTTAAATTGTCTAAAATTAAATGCATGTATGGAAGCTGTGTTTGTGTATGGTCTTAGAACAAGAAAAGAAAGAGAGCAACTGTGGCTAGATCTTGCTAATATTTCCTATCCTGAAACTTTGTTTATAGGAGATTTTAATGTCATTGCATCTATTTCTGAATATAAGGGCATGTCTTCACCTAGTCTCAGAAGTATCAGAGAATTTTCTTCTTTTATTGACTCAATGTCTCCTGAACATGTAAATACTGTAGGCAATGCTTTTACTTGGACAAATGGGAGGTACAAAAATCTATTAGATCTCAGCCAAAATGGTAGGAATAAAACCCCTACTATTAAAAGATTAGATAGAGGTTTGTGCACCCCTAACTGGAAATTGAAGTTCCCAGACTCATCCATACTAGTGCTAAATAAAGAAACCAGTGATCACTGTCCCTTGCTTTTATGTGTAGGTAGCCAATTAAAATCATCTCCCAGATCATTTCGATTTATAAATACTTGGTTTAAAAGGGAGACTTTCCTCCAGGTAATTCAAGAAAATTGGACTGCTGATATTCAAGAATCTGGCATGCTAAAATTTTATCTTAAATTGCTCAGATTGAAAAAATGTTTGAAAAAATGGAACATTGAGGTTTTTGGCAACATACACCAAAATGTGATAGATGCAGAAGAGTGTCTTAGGTTACAGGAGTTAGCCTATGATGGTAATCAGTGTGAAACAGAACTGAAAGCTCTCAGACAGGCTAAATCCAGACTAACTAAAGCCATTAAAGAGCAAAAACATTTTTTCAAATATAAAGCAAAGATAAAATGGCTTAAAGATGGAGATGATAACTCCAAATTTTTTCACAACTCACTGAGGGAAAGGAAGAGCAAAATGACTATCACAAAAATTATGAATTCTTCTGGTGAATGGCTTGATGAGATGTCTGAAATAGAAAAAGAGGGTGTTGCCTTTTTTTCTAACCTTCTCACTGCAGAAAATGATCCAGATCAGAATAAATTCTACTCTCATTTCTTGGCTCAGATCCCTAGGCTCATTACCAGTGAGGACAATATAGAATTGACAAAACCTGTTTCTTTGCCTGAGCTTAAAAAAGTGGTTTTTTCCCTTAACAAACAAAGCAGTCCTGGTCCAGATGGTTTTACTACCAATTTTTACATTAAAGCTTGGGAAATAATTCACACTGATTTATTGCATGCAACCAATGATTATTTATCTAGTTCTTCACTGCCTAGAGGTCTTGCTAGTACTTGGATTGCCATCATCCCTAAAATTGACACTCCTTCTTCCTTTAGTGACTTTAGGCCTATAAGTCTCTCCACAGTTACAAACAAAATTTTTTCTAAAATATTAATGGAGAGACTTAAGCCTGTTTTGCAGAAGTTGATATCCCCTCATCAGACAGCTTTTCTTAGTCATAGGGAATTGACAGATAATGTGATTTATACTAAGGAAATGCTGAGATTCATTGACAGGAAAGGAGTCCATCCAAACTGCATTCTAAAGCTTGATTTAAGAAAGGCATTTGATAGAGTTTGTTGGAAATTTCTATCAAATATCCTACTTAAATTTGGCTTTCATGGTAAGTTCATATATTGGGTGATTAAAAATCTTTCACAAGCTTGGTTCTCTGTTTTAATCAATGGGGCTCCTGTTGATTTTTTTAATGCCACAAGAGGCATAAAACAAGGTGATCCTCTCTCTCCTTTTTTATTCAATATTTTTTCAGAAGCTTTCACCAGAAGTCTGGCCTACATTTTTGAAAATGGTAGTTTACAGTACTTTAATTTGCCAAGAAATGCTAAAAAAAATTCACATTTAACTTATGCAGATGATACTATCATTTTTATGCAAGCCAGTAAAAATAACCTAACAAAAATGAAAGCCTTTCTCTCTGTGTTTGAAAAAGTTTCCGGACAAAAAATTAATTTCGAAAAAAGTGATTTCTACATTAGCAGGCATGCCACTGCTGGAAAAATCAGAGAAATTAAATATATTTTGGGCATGAAAAGGGGCAACTTTCCATTCAAATATCTAGGAGTTCCTATTTTTCTAGGTAGAATGAAGAATGTTTATTTTCAGCCTATTAGTGAGCTCATTGACAGAAAGCTAAACAATTGGAAGAACAGGTGGTTATCTCAAGGGGGTAAGCTTATACTTATAAATTCTTGCCTGTATTCCCTTCCCCAACATGTTTGGGCAGTGCTAGAACCTACTGTGTATATCCTCAAAGCTATAAAAAGGAGACTAGCAATTTTCTTTTGGGGATCTGTGGACAATAAGCCAAAAAAATCATGGAAAAAATGGAATGATTTGTGTTTTCCAACTGCAGAAAATGGCTTAAATTTCAGAAACCTTTCCACCATAGTGAAGACTTTCTCAGCCAAACTATGGTGGAAATATCAATTAGGTCTAGCCCCCTGGACAATATTTTTGGCCTCTCTACCATCATCTTCTAAATCCTCTCAGACATGGAAGCGCATTTGTAAAATTAATATTTTTGCTGAGAGGAATACTAGGGTTATTATTGGTAATGGGGCTTGCAGCTTTTGGAAATCTAATTGGACAGGGGCGGGTGCCATTTGTGATATGATTGATCCTCAGAACACTCAAATTCCTGAAGATTGCACTGTTAGGAATTTTATTGACAACATGCAAGAACTTATAACACAACTGTCACATTTTGCTGACTCCTCTCTTCTCTCCTCACTGCAGGTAGCTGAACTAAAAATTCACAGAAAAGATAGGCTTATTTGGAAAGCTGATCCTCTGGGAGAGTTTACATTTAAATCATCTTATAACTTACTCAGACCCAAAAGAAGGCCAGCTAGGTCATTGAAGAGCATTTGGAACTCTAGGGTTCAGAAAAAAATTTCTATCTTCATGTGGAAGGTAATGAACTCCATTTTGCCCTTTGATAATGTTCTAATTCACTATGGGTTCAATATTGCTTCTAAATGTGTTTTCTATGAGCATGAAGATTCTCTGGACCATTTTTTTAACACATGTAAAATTGCAACTTTAGTATGGGAGGGTATTAACTCTTTTGTTATCATTCAAACTCCCAGTTTTGGTTCCATATGGAACAGAATCTGCTTCTATCTCACTAAACAAGGATTATCTAGAATTCACTCTATTTTAATTCATAATATAGTCCTGTTTACTTGCTGGGGTTTATGGAAGGCAAGAAATAGATATATCTTTGATAACATCATTCCAGACCCATCTTTTATCATTCAAGAGATTAAATCTCTTGTTTACCACTCTTTTGCAGCTAAGCCATTTTTCATTTCTTCCCCCTTTGATATAGAACTTGCTTCTGATGGCTATTTTCCAAAATATCTCAAACCCCCTAAGCCTAATATAAAATATGTCTCATGGGGAAAACCAGTATCTGACCTTAAGTGCAATGTGGATGCTTCATGGAAGAATAATTCTGGGGATACTGGTTTGGGGGTAGTGGTTAGAAATAATAGGGGAGATTTGGTATGTGCTGAATGTATGTATACTAATTCACTCTCCCCTTTACATGCTGAAATCTTGGGTATAGGCTTAGCCCTGTCTGTTTGTGCCTCTTTTGAGGAAGAGATTCAGATTGAATCAGATTGTGCTTTAGCTATAAAAATGATTTTACAGCCCCACTGTGCACATTGGAAACTTTTTAATCTAGCTGATGAAATTCACCATAGTCTGCATAATTATGTTCTGTCCTATGTGCCAAGATAAGCTAATCAAGTTGCTGATTCATTAGCTAGATATGCATGTGAGCAGAAAGTAGCAGTAAAGTTCTCCTCTCTTTCTCTCCTTCCTCCTGTCTCTAGAGGACAGTTGCTTCTGGATAAACAGTCATTACCTGCTCTTAGATTTCATCCCCCGTAGATCGGCTACTACGCTCATTAGTTTTTGTTACATATTTGCAGGTACTCACTCAATGTAGATGGCTGGATACTTATCAGACAGAGATCAAAGCTCTACTTAACCAACTCAGCTTAGACTGTCCACCTGAAGCTCAGAAATCCTTTTTGCTCTACATGAGAATATTATTGGTCTATTATCTCTCTTTTAATGCCGCCTTGTGTTTTGTTTTACAATTCGCTAACAGGCTTTGAAAGATTGATTCTAAGACTCATAATTACTCTATACCTTACATAGAACTCTAGTCTTATCTAGCATAGGCTATTTACTTAGCTAATTTTTGGAAGCTTACTAAGCTTCATGGCCACTTGTTTTGTGTGCCGATCTATGTTTTTATTCTTTTGTCTCTCACTTCATGTAGTGAGAGAATCCGAGATAACTTATACCAAAATTCAAAAATTTTGGTTTTTTATGGCTTGGGGAGCCTAATAAAATTCCCCCAATCCTAGAGATGGCTTAATCTTAAAAAAAAAGATCATATTTGCTTAATAATATTATATCAATTTGAATATTGAACATACTCAATTTTAATTAATAACTATGTTAAAGAGATCTATACAGATTAAGCTGGAACGGAGGAAGTAAAACATAAAATTACAATTTTGGTCATTTGAATTGGTATCGCATTGGCGTGACATAACATTGTGAAATTTGACATGGTTAGAAATTAGGGTCTCAAATCGATACTTGTATTTAAATATTTGAATTGTATACTTTTGCCTTTTAGACTTTGTAAGGTGTGGTGAGCCTAATAAACACCACCCCACTATTTGGTGGTTTAAAATTTTAAAAATAATAAATTTAGCTATATTTGGATGTAAAATCACTCTGAAGAAAATCATCCTTAGCTTCTATTAATTCAACGAGTTCATCTATGACAACTAGCCAAAATGTACTTTTTTTTACTTCTTGCTGGATTTTTTTTTTGAGCAATCCACTTTTAAATTGGGGGAATTGTATTTGACTCCCATGACTATAAAAATTTTAAAAAATTACAATCAATGCCCCGAGAACAGGCAAGTTTGTAGGAGATCTACTCCAAAAGCATTAGCAATGCTTTTCAAAGGAATAGGCTAAAATTAAGCACTATACAAAAATATGTAGCTATTTTACTTTTCAGAGCCTATTAGAAAATTGTCATGCAAAACTCAATGCAGTTCCAAGAAGAAACATCACTAACAATATGTGATCTGCCTATCTAATCCCCTATATATGTTTATCAATTCAGCTCTTGGGAATGCCAGTGACTCTTATGGTGAAGTTGCATGTGGTAGTATTCCAGAAACATCTGCTTGTTGCATCTCATTTATTACAACTGTATCTTTGGTGTATAGGTGATGTGGAACCAAAATGTCTACGGCACCCTTGGAGGGTGCCGCCCTCCTTCGCGGTCCCACCAACTGATGGACCCGGTTGTTGGTCCAGTTCTGGGCTCGTGGCCCAGTTTTTGAAAATTGACCATGCGGGGTAAATGTCTTAATTGTGTGGAGGTAAATGTTTAGTTGGCTCATTCCCTGAAGAATCTGATTAAGGCGACGACGTCGTTTACTTTTTTTTATTTCTAGAAAATGTCTGTTATTGTGTCGCCGGAAAATCCTCCCGGCAGAAACGATGAAGATTGAAAAGTTGAATACGGAATGATGTACTGCCCTCCTGCAACCCATCCCACGGTGGATCATCTCCACGGTCTATCAAATATAGATCAAACTGAATTCGTAATTATGTTTCTGTACTTTCTACCTCAGCGAAAATTCTCCCTAAATCTGCAATTGAGCCATTATAAGAGGAGGTCGCAAGTTGAGGATTGGTAATTGTATCAGCCATAGTCACATATAAACCCTCTCTTGCTATCCATGCTTGTACTGTGTCTGCAACAATTGTGAAATCCCGTGGAATGTACCCTTTTTATAGCTTGATTTGCATTTGGTGGCAAGATTTGAGGAGGACCCATTGCCTGGATGCTCCCCTGCTTTGATTTTGAATTGGGTATTGCTTATAGGGTTGTTTGTTCTGTGAATGTTGTGTTCATTGTTGGGTAATTCTTGTGTTAGGATGCAGGTAGATCAGGAGCTACAAATCAGAGACATGTTGTTTGTCATGAACACTTGCTCGAGCATCGGTGAAAAATTAGGAATTTTAAAAAAAGATTTGTGGTTAGTGGCTGTGGGGTGGAGGATGATATGTTGTGGGGAATCCCCAGGATGAGATTCTGATGTGGGTGGCAGTTTGGTAGAGGAAGGCTACTCAAGGTGTCTATTCTGTCAGTTACATGCAGAACAACGGTAAAACGTTGGGAGCTTAAGACAACCGTAATGAAATTGCTTGGGATAACAAGCGTGCTGGCCTTAATGTTCTTGTATCTCAGGTAATTCAGCTCAGCACAGAGCCCCGTTGAGCTGAAATGATCTTGAAATATGATAATAAACCACTATGAATCTAGTGGCAACGCCTTGTATGCGTTATTTTAGATAGATTAGATTGATGAAGATACGTCTCCTTATTCTATAGTCTTGATATTGTTATCAGTTATCACAGCATGTATATATTTTTTTTCAAGCAAAGATTTACATGTTGAGCATCTCTACTTTGTTGTTTCTGCTAGCGTATTAAGTACTAGAAGGTATCGATTTCAGACTGAAATCTTTTAGATCATGAGCATATATTTTTGTGTGTGCACTGATCCCAGAATTCTCAGCATGACACTACCAGTAAACTCCCGCAGGCCTTATCTACAAGCCTGCTTATAGAGGTTGTAAGGGTGCAGATGATATTGCAAAGCGCACATGGATGATAGGTCGCAGTGTAGCCTAAATTATCTTTACCTTGAAGATGACAAGGATTGTTTTCTGGAAATTGCAGCAAAGCAGAAGTCTGGATATGCTTCAGTGTAGAACTGGTGTCTTCCAACTGGTGTTTGAATGACATTTGCTGCAGTCCAAATATATAAGAAAGCAGGGGATATCTGTGTTCTGTTGTGCGCAGTTGTGAATGAATTGCTGAATGGGGGGCTGCACCTTGTAAGTAAAACAACTCTTGACAATGGATGTCTGTATATGGAACTGCATATGGTCCTCGTTGGAAGTTATGAATGGTGATGGTGGCTGACCTTGTAGCAGCAATGGCGGGCAAGGGAGATGAAACCAAAAAATTTTTGCTGCACTGGCTCCTTACTCATTTGAGTTTCATGGTGATCATGTAGCACATCAAAATATGGAGTCAGTTTATGTTTTTGATGTGTTGTAGAAAAAATCCATCCCAAAGGATAATGAGAATTCCAAAAGAGGATGAAAACTGTCATTCCAGAAAAGTGCTGGAAATAAGACAAAGCAATGGACTGGACAGTTATATCATGATGAAATTGAGGACATAATAGAAGGGCTTTACTGTTGTTATAGACTTATGGGCTGTTATAAATTCATAATATAAACAATAAACAGGCTTGTGAAGCTTCTTCATGATGTACCCTTTTATATTCATCTGCCAGTATTATGATTGTAAGGCATGTAATTCCAATAAATTAGAATATATATTCTGTAAATAATGATCTGGGAAATGAGTGCAAAGAATCATACAGACGGTGTATGGGTTTAGCTTGAACGTGAAGTTCAAGTTAATGCAACAGCATTTGATGAACTCAATCGGATACCGTAAAAAACGACATTGTCTGAGCATTTATTGTTGAAAACATTTTGTTCAACACTGATGTTCTAATGTAGGTGGATAAAAAACAGTAATAGTTCCAAAAGCAATGGAAATTCCAAAAGCTTAACGATGTTTGATCAAAAAAGAAACAAAAGATAAGGAAGTTTATAACATATAACGAGTGCAATCCCGAACTAGTTTCGGAAGGATGTAGAAATTCCAATTTTCAGTAACAATTTCTGTCAAAATGGACAGGTGATGTACCATGGAGCCGAGGTTGGAGATAACTCGGCATCATTCATAACTTCAGCCATCTCTTCATCGTCTTTGGGACTGCCTTCCTGATCTTGTTGTGGCTTAGCCATTTTATGTACAGAATCAATCTGAATCAAAGATAAACAATGATTGTAAGTTGTACCATCATTTAAAGTCTTTGCTAACGTATCCCTAACTTGTTCATGAATAGATGTAACAATGTAGTAATAAAGAAGTATTTTTCCCTAAACTGTAAGAACATAGATTTGAGTCCATTTTTAACATTCAATTCAATGTTTAGTAGCATGAAATAGTCAAGTTAGGTTCACGTGGTAATTACTTTTCAGATAAAGTCCTAATGCAAGGTCTAAATCTCAGAATTACAGAGGTAATGTATCTGTACATTAATCCAATCAAATTGAATCCCTAGAATGTGCATGTTATAATGTTTTTGGATGTGGTGAACTAAATTACATATAAATAGTTTGGTATGAGAGTGCAGTAAGCTATTAGAACACCATCATAATAAGATGGTGTTGAATGAGAGAGTAGAACACCTAATGCAAGTGTGTATTGAAAGATCCCGGATTTAGATGATGCGTAGAAACCATTGGAAAAATGAATGGTGTATATTGATGAAATGAAATTTACCTCCACATTTTGCTCATCTGTAGCCAGCACAGCCTGATTAGGCACCACAGCCAGTTCGATGCACTCTGGCGTCTTTGTCTGGTGGGTAGGCTCAGCCTCCTATTTGATAAACAACTAAGTTAGAGGTTGTTAAACCCAAGCATGAATAAATGTTGATCAAATGTTGATAATTTAGGAGTGATAAATACAGGCTTTATGACTAAGTAATGGATCGAACCTTGCTGTTTACTGTTTTAGGCTGGGCATTCACACCCATAGCTGATGTTGGATTAGACAGTGAGGGAACCTGGCAGATGGGAAATTAGTACGAATTCACGAAACTGTAATGTAAGAAGATCAGGTAGTCTTGTAAAATTTTTGGGTTCAGGACTCATCCCCATTTATTGTACCTTGTATTGTTGTGGAAAAAACAACATCACAGGAGTCAACCTTTCTTCAACTACTGTGATGGGCACCACTGTACAGGCTGGGGCTGGTTCAATGGCAGCAGATTCCACCTACATATTGGTAATCGTTCATTAGTAGCATGTATTATGTTAAAAATAATAAATCATAAATTGAAAATGGCATTTGGAATGTTCTTGTACTGAGGGTGTACCTTGGTTGCTGGCAGATTCTTTGCACGCGCGGCAAGATAAGCAGCTCTTCGTTGCTCTCTCTCTCTTAGACGCTCCTCAGAATCGGATTCATCAGACAAGACGGTAGCATCTATTTCGGCAAAAACAGATCTTAATTCGTCATCCGATTCTGATTCAACATGATTATCTTCATAAGAAGAAGCAGGCTCAGCTTCGGAAGCAGGCTCAGCTTCGGAAGCAGGTTGAGGATCATGTAATTGTTGAGTCTCGCTGGCAACGTCATCTTCTGGAAGCAAAGACTTTAATAGCTTCCTAATCTGTGCCAAGTGTTAATCAAGTATTAGCCAAGTTGACTGATTTATTAAACGGAAAGGATGGTATGAGTTAAATACCTCATGCGTATTCAAGGTAATCATGTCCTCATCCCGTGGCAACACCCTAACAAGTGCCTGTGGGGGAGTCTTCAGCGCCGCGTACAACTGTTCATCAATGACATACCGAACACCACCCACCTGAATACCATAATGTTCTTCAGTCAAATGAGGAAGTGTAAGAATGCGCATAGTTATACATCAAATCACCTTAAAACTATACTTTGTCTGCGTCGGCTCCAGGCTGAACTTCAATGCTGAGCTGTTGGTGATTTTCAGTTTCAGAAACCTGCAGCTCCAACCTGTCTGTCTCCTCAACGCTTGCATTCCAAGCATCAGCGGTTTCCATGTCCCCGACGCTAGATTTAGATATTGCATGTTCATGAGTCGGGGTGATGGATGTCTCACAACGGTTGCATTCCCAGCATCAGCAGTTTCCATGTCCCCGACGCTAGATTTAGATATAGCATGTTCATGAGTCGGGGTGATGGATGAAGGCTTCTCTGCTGATGACACCCCGATGCTAGATTTAGATATAGCATGCGCATGAGTCGGGGTGGTGGTTGCAGGCTTCTCTGGTGGTGGCACCTCATTGTTTGTTCCAGACAATGTGTCGTCGGAATCGGATGAGCTGGGGTGCTGGCTTTTCTGCAGCTGGAGTTCTAAGAGTCCCACACATTTAGTCAGTAGTCGGATGGCGCGCTTACCCTTATCCATCACAGAAGGCATGAAGCCCTCAATGCATCTGGGGTAGCTCTCCGTCAAACTGATATCATCCATCCGTTCCAAGCCGGACAGAGCAGGACCGACGACAATGTTGACATTCCTAGCCAAAGTCGCAACAGTTCGTTGGAAATCCTTCAAGAACAAGGAAGGTAGAAGTTAAATTCAGCAGACACATATTCAAATAAAATGTTACAGGAAGAGTGTAACTAGGCACTGAAAAATTCATCACAATTCTATTAGGAGGAGTGACGATGTGCTTACGTTTGGGAGCAGATTAATGAGTTGCATGTCAGTGTGATAATCAGCTGGGACAGAGAAGGAGATGCTGGATTGGGGTTCAGCCGCCGGCATGACATGTAGTATCCTGTGTATAGGATAATTGACGTTGTCAGGTGTGCCGCTACCGTAGCCTCTTGCCAGTTCCTGTGACATCCTCCGCTGCAAACCTCACGTTCTCCAGTTCATTACAAGAGGGGCTGCGACAGCTGGAACTGACACCCCCTCCCCACCCATCCTGTGGAAGTAAGTCACCACCAGCAGCAGCAAGCAGCCTGAGAATGTCTTCTGATCAGCACCTCCTTTGTACCTTGCAGCTGCCTCACATAATCTATCCATGACATAGCCGCACCAATCAAATGTCTTTATCATCTCAACATCACCGCACACATCAACGGGCGGAAGTCGGCTCGGTTGCTGCAGACTGGATCCAGAAACACCGACATCGCATACACCAAGAACATGCGAATGAAGTCAGGTTCGCCTGCGTCTAGCTCCTTCATTATCTGCTCAAGCCTGTTTATTCCAGTGGTGAAGTTTTGACGCGTCGCTTTGAAACCGTATTCAACCTCCCATCGCTTTCTCAGGGCATTGTATTCCGGAGTAATTGTGGTTGCGACTGGATTGGAAGGGCGCCAAGGTAGCAGGAAAGCATCGCACACATCTGCAGGGGTTAGAGTGAACAGCACACTCCCATTGTGAGTTATCTCCCTTGTTACTGGATTGAAAGATCTGATCAGCCATTCAGTCATGTCAGATGGGATATGCTGGACCTGGACCTCCAGAAGTCCTCCAAAACCGGCCTCGATGATGCTGAAGCGTTGTTCAGGCGATAGTTCACAACATAGCGAAAACAGCTTTCCCGGTTTCGAAGCAATGAGCAAGACATTGCGTGTAGGTTCAACTTCCTGCTTCCCTGCAAGTGGTGCAGTATAATATAAATGAGCATTCAGAAAAGGAAAAGGTTGTCTGCCGTTTACAACTAGAATGGCTGCTCATACGAACAAGATTTATGTGTCTGATTGGATTAAGGTTAAGTCATATTGAGTTGTTGTTATAAATTGTTACAAATTAGAAAGCATTTGTACCCTATCTGATACATTTTGAAGGGAAAAGAGGGCATGGCATTATTCAAATCATACTTTGTATCCCAAAACATGGTTTTATTTGCGAGGAAGAAATGCCCAAATTTTACTCCAGTACTCATTTTGTTTACAGTTCAAATGAATGTGGGTTTCAGTAGGGGTCACGATCTGAAACATTCTCAATCATATAAACAGAGATAAAAGGTGACTGTGAATAAAAGTACTGACATTATATGCATATTTAAGGTATGGGCAAATATGTATATATTTAATTAGGTGGCATTCAGAACATGATAGATGTTTAAGAGTTCCTTTAAAATTATAGTGAATTTGCCATTCAAAAGTAGAGTATATTGAACTAATTCTTTGAAGACAAACCAAATCATTTACTGGGACTGAATCTCCTTAACAATAAAAAAAGCTCCTCTTTTCAGCAAGATTTCTAATGTATGACCACTGTCATCACCACACACATCATTTCTAATTTTTTACATCAACACAATAATCGGTACAGGTTAATTCATATATAACTAGGATGTTTGAGATGTGAACTTTAGGTCTAGAAAAAATGTTACCTTTACCCTTTTCTGCGGCGGATCTCCGGCTGGGTGTTGAGGATGAACCCTTGGCTGCTCCTTTCCCGACAGCTTTTCCGTTTTGGTCAAGTATTTGGCAGTCACTGTCCGCATCGCCGTCTGGGTTGACTGATTTGCTGGAAGGCTCAACCATATCTTCATCCTCCTCAGACGAGGACATCACCACCTGTCTGCGCTTCTTCTTGTTCTGATCTAAAGCCTGTGACATGGTATCGGCCGCTCGTTTGGCCGCTGAACGGAGGAATGGGCCTTCTCTGGGAAAAGTATCTCCGGCCATAGTTGGCGGTGGGTTGTGTGTTTACTAGATGGAACTGAGATTGAACAGTAAGGTTGAAGGAGAAGTTGAAGGGGTGAGGGGGTATTGCGGTGGTTCTAAATTGAAATGAACAGAACATTAAGTGAGTGTCTACAGTTTTAAGATGGAACCGACAAACTTCTCATTGCATGCATTCCTATTGGCTTGTAATGGTGGCAACTCAATTAATGCCAGAAAAAGTTTTCGTATAAATTTAAATTATAAAAGGAGGGGGCAAACGAAACGTTTAAGTGTGTAATTGCCAAAGCTGTATGGGCTTCGAGTAAAAATTGAAACGAGCCAATTTAGTGAAGATAGCCCACCTTCAGAAATGCTTTAGTGGACGGGAAAAATTGCAAAAGGGTTTGGATCACATGGTTTAGGATAGGTGTGAAACCGAATCGAGTCGTTCAATAACGGTTCGAGAACACCTCGGTGAAAACTCGATCTTGTGTTAGAGTTTTCACAGCTCGACTCGAGCTCAAACTGGAACACTGTAGAGATAGGTCATTCGACTCGTCGACCCGTTCTAGTAATAAAATTATATCTATTTATGTAAAATATGTTTAAAATTTTAAAATAAAAATTGAATATTAATTTATTTTAAGCGTGATTGTGGTCGATCAAATTTCTTGAACTCGAATTTGCTTAGAGCTTATCAGCTGACCCTTTGCTAAAATAATGTATCTCGATCATGAACAGACAAATTATGCCCGAGATCAATCTTGAACATGCCTTGTTGACGTACGGTGCAGCTCGTTTACAGCCTTAGTACTTCAGGCATCAGATTCTGTACTTAAAATTGGGATGTTAGGGAGATTGTGTATATAAATAATGTCGTAAAAAACTGGGCATATTAGAATACTTTGAACATGTTTTAGGTTATAGCTAAATTACCATGGACGCCGAAAAATTGGTGAAATGAAGAATAAATGCTGCATTTAAGATTTTTATAATTTGTAGTTACGATTCCGTAGGGGATGGCAAGATATTATGTATCCCCTTCTGGTATTATTTTCGTCGCTAGAGTGCAAACAATATTTTGTTTTAAATAGTGGAGTATATTAAAATGAATTTCACCAATGTGTGTTTAGTGTAGTAACACACTCATACCGTGATAGTTGATTATATGCAACGATATAGTGAGAGTTACAAATCATAAATAGTTAGAGCATCCAGTTTCAGCCAGGAATGTAAGTGGTTGTAAGTCACGCCAAAAGAGAATACAATGAAAGACTTTGCTACAAAGTAAGAAACAAATTTAAACTATCAAAGTCTACACATGCTTCACATCAACATTAATTAAGCATAAGTTAAATGAAAAAGCAATGTGTATAATTTGTTTTTTAAAAGTTGAAACCGGGTCTAGATAAAGAGTAATACAATATTTATCTATCAAATAAATTTCCTAGGAGTATTTTGTGGTTACACCGTACCAGAGTTATTCGTGATCGAATCTGTCAACATTGGTTACACTGTTGCGCGGACGGTAGCATTTCGTGATCGACTCTGTGAACACTAAGTCAACACTTGACCCGATGTAGCCCTGATTGTCAAACGTAAATGAGGAAAGATAAATATATGCATCGTGCAGAATTTAAAACTAGCATGTGAACAATCTACACGAATACTTCAGTAGAGGTTACAATGTGTTGTACTACCGCATCGGCTAAATCAAGTGAACGGAGGTTAGATCCAGAGTTGATCGTATCCAAAACAAAATGCGAAGTTCTAAGTTATAAGCTACCACGAAAGTGAAAACTGCAATTATAACCTCAAACCTCATATTAAGAAATAAATTTGGTTTTCTTCGAAACGATCTCATTATTAAATGAAGTGACTAGAAATTGACTAATTATCGGCTATGACCAGGTGCAGATCTAGAAATATATTTTCATGGGGGAACTTTATTTGGTACTAAATTACATAAATTTTATATAATTAACTACACTAAATTTGTTATATAATCATTTTTAATGTTATAATGTGCGTTACGATTAATATATGTCGAACTTATATAAAAATGATTAATTTTGTTGTAGATTTACTAATTTGAAGAATATTATAACATAATGCAAATATAATCTAAAAAAAACTATTGAATGCTTAACTAACCATCTATGTAGTAAAAATAATTGATTGAATCAATAAAACTATAAAAATGAAAAAATGATATACACAAAAATAAGTTGTATTAAAAGGATTACAAATAATAAGGATTAATTACAAAAAGAAGTTTCGGTGAAAAGTTAAAAGGGAAGAAAATAAATGTAACAAACAGGAGTCGAACTCTTGACCTTTGATGGATGAGACGATGGACTCACCACACTAATCAACAATTTATGTGCCAAAAACTAGTATTATATATATGTATATGCCAAAGTCAGTGGGGTCACTTCATCCCAGTGACCACACCCTAAATCCGCCCCTGCGTATTTACCTATATATTTGTTTATATATATATACATATAGAAATGAGTATAGATAATTAAAAATGGAAATAAATATAACTACATGTAAAATTATATTCCCACACACTTATATAAACATAGGGAGGGGATCACTTCATCGATCATGTCCCAGTTGTTTTTAATGGTACAACTATCAGTGCTTTCATTATCAGTTGTCTATCACCTCATTGATCGATCGATCATGTATCGATGACTCCGCGATCAAAATATCGTCTATATGTTCATGATCGCTTATCTTTCATTGAATAGGCGATTCTAAAAAGTAATTTTTAGGGTTGGTTTAGCAAATGAACGATGTATTTTTGATCTCCAGCTCATCCGAATCAGTTGTTTTTAATGAACGTTGTCCAGTGTTCTAACCCATGTAGGTTATTGGTTAGTGAAATTGACAAATGAACAACAGCCAGAGTACCCCCATATATAATGACGAGAAGACAAAGGCTACAGGCATCTCCAATGGTTTTGCATGAATTGTCAGTAGTCATAGTACTTTTTATATATATAACAGTGTTTAAACTCCAATTGTTTAATCTGAAATATCCACGAATAGAATACTCATTGATTGTCTTTATTAAAAAATCATTTGTTATCCTTAAAAATCTTTGCTTTATTGCGAAATTATGTCAATGTTTCAGTTACCTTTGCATTGGAATTTTGTCAAACCTGTATAAAAGAAAAAGATTTAAATTTTTCAAAATATGTGAGGAGAGTAATTAAAATTACATGTAATTAGTTAATATGATAGTAGTTCCCACATATAATATGTTGAAGGGAAAACGGCACAGAAATTGATAAGGGGAAAACAAAGATTTGACATTAGAAATTGACATTATGATTTTAAAAATTGTCAGTGAATGAGAAAGAAATTGAAATAAATTAATTTAAACCTACAAAGCAAAGTCATAAGGAAACCAAAGTTGAAAGGGTGATATGTTTTTATATAATATGATCTGTTGTTATAAACCTTGAACCCGACTAATTAAATGTTGGTAGGGAGAGCTTTCCATGATGGAATCGGGGCGAACTTATATGTAGATTTGGACTAATTATTGTGGAACAGGACGTAAACCCTAACATTAGAACCGTAAACCATAAACCCTAAACACAAACAAATAAAAACTGGAACCCTGATATCATGTTACCCTCACCACTATTTAGACCCACACCAAAACATCAGAATAGCAAGACCCACACCCAAACCTTACTCCCTACTCGTATCCCGAATAAATATCCACCGTTACAAATTCAATGGCCAGGTTGGAGGGATAAGAACATGTTTACAGTATGTTTGTCAGAAAGAGGTTTAGAAACCCACGCAAACAGAGAGGTATGCACTACCCGTAGTCATTTAAAATGACAAATATGTAGAAAAGCCTGTTTTTGAGTGATTGAAGCAAGTAGCACCAGCAGCTAGAAAGTTGTGTCAGAATGATGAGTCCCAAAAAATGTCAGTTCTGCAAAGACTGGAATTCATTACAGGTACTGATGTCGAAAGTGAATTGGGTGTTTGAAAACCCGGGTTTGACAACAGGCAGTCAACAACCCCGGACTAATTAATATTTTATTTTCAAAAAACAATTTATGCATTTTAATCTTTCTATTGTTTCCTGCTTATGTAGATAATATAATTTGTGGTTATTAATATGATCAACCAGACATAACAGCAGCATTGATTTCAATAAATTGAACTTGTGAAGTGAATGGCCTGTCAAAATTGTTGGGTTAATGTCTGCAAAGTGGGTTCAAATTAAACAATTAGATTAATGTTCAAAATATGGCCTTTAAAAGTTTGTCATGTATTGTTTATGGCACCTAAATAAAAAGTGCATAGTTTGTGGCCGTTATAGTATAAAATGCTTAATTAATAGCACTTAACCATCTTATTTAAAAATTGTATTCTCTGAAGGGTATAATTGAAAATTCACTTGTTAAAACATTTTGAAAAATCAAAAATAAAATGTGATGATCATCTTCTCCCCAAACTTTGAAGGGCCATATTTTGAACTTTAATCTAAACAATTAAATCCACCTACATTTTACATCATGATTGACTCACCATTACCATGTTAAATGTTGCCTTTAATTTTACTAGATACTATTACACAAATCATATGTGGTAGTTATAATAATTACAGTGTGACTAAAACTCGTTTGTAAACCAAAATGATGTTTTGATGAAGAATGAAATTGACTAGCCAGAAAATGCAAAATACACTACATGCTTAATGAGCGTTATCATTCTCATGCTTATGTAGGATTTTCGGATGAAATAAAGACATTAAAAGTCTCGTGCTTAGCCCATTGGAAAATAAACTGGGTGTATTACATAATCAATAGTACAATGCCTGAATTTATCAGTCGAACTGAGGCATCTCATAGTACTGTCCTAGGTTGAGGCTGAGATCCATGACGATGCTGTCGTCGGAAGGTTCCCCGTTGTCCCCCACGCGGGCCTCGAACTCGGCATGGCACCTGCGCACATCTTGCTCCATTACATCCATTGCCCCAAGTATGCCTGCCTTTATCTCCCCAAGTTTATCCTGAGAGCCAGACTTTCTAAATTGTTCAATTTTGCAACCTATATTTATAGGAAAGACATGTATGAATAATCACCTTGTTTGCCTGATACATGCACAAGAACTGTGTCTTTGTATTATGGTCAGTTTGTTTCATAGCTTCGAGGACACGAAAAGCTTCCATCCATGGGTTATTTTGGCTGTTAAATTGAGATTCGATCTCGGCGAGATCTGAGTTTGCAGAGGGAAAATCAACGTTAATGGCGAAACTGACACATGCATCTTCATCCGACGTATGTGTGACTTACCTTTCTCGATCTCCGCCCGCATTCTGTTGATTTTCTCGTCCAGGGTGCGCCCACGCTGTGCCGCCCGATCTCCTTCGCCCTCCATTGTTGAGCTTGATGTTTTATAAAGGGTAGATTGTATTGTATCTGTCTGGACAACAATGGGTCATATATAATAACGACGATTGTTGATGGTAAATTACATGTGGAGGGTAAATAGGTAAAAATAACAACAATTATGTCGCTTTTATGGTGAGATATATGTCACATAAGATTGACAATGATTAATTTTTGTAATTTACCATCATAGTTAAAAATGTTGTTAAAAGTTTTTCTTTCATTTTATATGGATTTGCTGTTTTAATGACTAGGCTAACCTGACAGCGCGTTGCACGGTTTTAATGATGTAATTGTTTGATAATAATAATGAGTATATCATCATGAAGTAAATATTTGATGCAAATAGTATTGTAAATAATATATTATGTAAAATGAATAATGTTTGTATTATAGAAATCTCGGAAAGTAAGATAATCGAAAAGAATTACAATACAATAATTAAGGTAAAGTGATGACTGTAATTCCATATTTGTAACCTCTTTTTTACTTTCGTGTCGACTTCAGTGTATTATTGTCTATTTGTAGCCGTACTTTATGTTTTTTATATGTACCTAGTTGTATTATTGGAATATCGACCTCATCATGCTGAGGTAAGGGCGTCCCTGTACTCGTTTGTTGCAAATAAACCACTAAATATGTAGTATCATTCTGCATGATTTTGTTTTGGAGTTTGGAGGAACACAATGTACTGTTTACTCTGTACAACATTGTTTATTTCCTCCAGAAAATTCTATTTTTACAACATAAAATTGTATAAGGCTATGTGAAAAAAAAGCAAGGAAATTTATACGTAAATTGTTTTTAGTGGATACCTGTTTTACTTTGTCCATTGCGTCCCCCGAATTTAAATCTACCAGAATTTCAGTAAGTCTACCTAGTTACGTTTGGAGTACGCACCATTATACATGGGAATCATTAGGGCAAGTTCAACAGGATTGCTAAATATTTTTCTAAAATAGAGAAAATAAGGCCACATTCTGTATATAATTTTCCTTTGGTTCCAACAGATTTTGTATTATAGATAATTTTTAGTTAAATTTGTATATTTTACATTTATTTTTAATTACACTCTCAAATACTCAATAACTACAATTTGCCAAAAATAGCTTTTCACATAAAAATTTACTAACATCCACTTTTTTTAATAAGAGTTCTTAATTATAATTCACCAAAAATAGATTTGCTCACTTAGGTCAAGTCCAACAGACTTGCTAAATGTTATCCTAACATAGATATGAAAAAAGTATATTCTCTATAATATTTTTCCCTCAACCCAACATATTTTCTAATTTAGCAAATCTATTTAAGTTTCCTATTCCGGCGCCACTTTGTTTTTATTGTTTCTATCATTTTCCGTTTAAAAAAATATAAAAACCTACAATCATGGATTTAGACTTTACCATAAACAGAATGTTTTGTCCAAATTCTTGAAACGTGGCATGAATAGAGATCCAAACTTGGATCGCTATATATAGAGATTGAAACCTTCTCTCTGATTTATATTTGTATTTTAGAGAACAATATAGCAAATTTGTTGGAGCTATAACACTCTAAAATAAGTCTAAAAATAGGTATATTTGCTATTTTACCAAATCTGTTGGACTTGCCCTTAAACCACCCTTAAACACTCTCTCTCCTCACTTTTCTATTTTAGCAAATGACTTTGGCACTACTGTTGGAGCAACCAAAATGTTTGCGTTATGCTCGGCTCGTTTACAGACCTAGAACTTCGGTGAGTAGCTGACAGCCGATAGCTGTTAGGTGATCCCATTACCTGTGTTGACTAGATGATTGCATTAGATGGTTTGATTAGCTGATTGTATAAAATGTGTTTGGTATACATAAGTTGATTCGCAATAACGGCTATTAAACTGAGCTGTGCCACTCTAGCCTCATCCGGAAATAAACATTTCCGATTTCGGAAATGTCTAGACTCTTCCGGAAATAAACATTTCCGATTTCGGAAATGTCTAGACTCTTCCGGAAATAAACATTTCCGATTTCGGAAATGTCTAGACTCTTCCGGAAATAAACATTTCCGATTTCGGAAATGTCTAGACTCATCCGAAAATAAACAATTCCGATTTCGAAAATGTCTAGACTAATCTGGAAATAAACAATTCCGATTTCGGAAATGTCTAGACTCATCCGGAAATAAACATTTCCGATTTCGGAAATGTCTAGCCTCATCCGGAAAGGATTTGATTTGCTAAATCCTTTCCGAAATCGTAAATATGAATAATTGGCCGTGAGCTAAGATTGTGAAAGGTTTTTCTGAATTTTTTTGTATGTTATTTCATCAAATTAAACTAAGCTAAATTGAAACTAAATTGAAACTAGATCTCCAGATATTATGTTTTAGTAACACCATCCTAATTTTTTTTTATTACACAAATCTTGAAAAAAAGAGCATGTTCTAAAAAAACATTGTCCTGAGTTGATAAACATTATCTCTACATTTTAAAATTATTTAATTCACGACGAAACTGAAGTTGCTAAATAAAATTAATACATTTCGTGGAATTGCATGTTAAATTAATACATTTAAGCCTCATCCGACTAAACCTTCGGTAGTATTGCATGTTGCTAATTAGTAAAAATTAATAAACTACTATAAAATGTAAGGGACAAGGTATAGTCAAATAAAAATGGCTGTTAACTAATAAATTGTGACAAAATGGCTAACAAAAGTTTATTACACTCATAACAAATTTGGTCAAAAAAAGATAGAAGATATTCAAACAACAAAAAAACTATAACATTTATGCTCAACGAGGACCGAGGACGTGAAGCAATTCCTGATCGGAGGTGCATGCATCACAATCGATGTCCGCCGGATCAACCCAGTCCCAGCGATCGTACCTCACGGTGCGATTGAGGGCAGCATGTTCCTCGCAGCAGATAGGCCTAGGCATTGGTACTCCATCTACGAGGAACCTGTAGAAGTGCGCCCAACCCCAAGCGTAATTCAAACAGGCTGTAACGCGTACCCGAGCTTCCCGGAGGCCTTTCCTGTCGGTTCTCTTCAAGGTTGTGATCACATTCATGCCTCTCTGAATGTCACCCTCGCAGATTGCTAAAACAGCCAACGCATAGGTCGACGGTGTGTGACCTATTGCAGAAGCTTCGGTGAGCCACTGTCGAGCCCACTCGGTCGGTCTTCCGCTAACGTAGCGACGAAGAACCCAGTTGAACTCTGCTCGAATCATGATTAGATTGATCATGTCATCCGGGAGGGCGTTGAAGATAGAAACATCCATGGGAATCAGAAGGCAAACAATATGAGAATGGAGAAGGGAATGTCGGAATGATGTCTGTAATGAGGTTCTAAAGGGAGAAGGGGTTGATATTTATAGGGTTGAGGTGCTCCATTTAGGTAAAAACTTTTAGAGTTCCTAGTCAAAACTTAAAGGCATTCTCACATTTTCAAGATCATCTCATGCAAACCCCAAAAAAAATTAAATTACTTGTGGAATTTGAAAGGTTTACTGATGTTTATCAAATGCTGAATTCAGTCAAATGTTGATCAAACAAATCAAAGTATAATAAACTGAAAGTACTGAAAACAATTATTATATTTTTTGAACATCTTGAAAAAAAGAGCATGTGGTAAATAACAATCTTGAGTTGATAAATTTCATATCTACAATTTAAAATTAATTAAATTTCAACTGAACTAATGTTGATAGTTTTAACTTTTCAAGTTCCATATTAAAAACTTAAAGGCATTCTCACCTTTCCATAGTAAAAAGGCATTCTCACCTTTTTACTATGCTGAAAGGGTAAAAACTTTTAGAGTTCCTAGTCAAAACTTAAAGGCATTCTCACATTTTCAAGATCACCTCATTCAAACCCCATAAAAAATTAAATTACTTGTGGAATTTGAAAGGTTTACTGATGTTTATCAAATGCTGAATTCAGTCAAATGTTGATCAAACAAATCAAACTATAATTAACTGAAAGTATCGAAAACAATTTTTTTTTTGAACATCTTGAAAAAAAGAGCATGTGGTAAATAACAATCTTGAGTTGATAAATTTCATATCTACAATTTAAAATTAATTAAATTTCAACTGAACTAATGTTGATAGTTTTAACTTTTCAAGTTCCATAGTAAAAACTTAAAGGCATTCTGATGCGTATTATACGCAAAAACACTTGATGTAACCGAAACAACGTAAACACACGAACTGGGTTGATAACTAGCTAACAACTGAAGCTAAATTATCGAGGTAACCACCGCGAACACCTGTCCTCGGGCGATTCAACTGAATCTAGAAATTGAACAACTGTCAATTATTTAGGAAACTCCTTATATTTATCAATAAACTCTGAATAAAATTACAATATGAAGGCTATATTTATAGCCGAATCCTAGATCATAATCCTACCTAGAATCTGAAAATAATAATCCTTTCCCAACTATGAAACAAATAACAAATCCTATTCCTACTATGAAAACGAAAATCTTACCGGATTAAAAAACCCGTTAGGGAAAAACCTTGGTAAGATTGGAAACCTAATTTATTATATCCGTAGGTCCAATATGGATTTCGTCAACCCATAAGGACAACAAGGCTTGGTCTACGGCTTGGCCAATACCCTTCGTATCACCAATACCCTTCGTATCATCCTCCCCTTCTTCGGAAAGAATTGGCCTCAATTCTTCAAGAGCATCATCGTCAATGTAAGGTGACAAAGCCCCTACATCGAAAGTTGCATGCACGGCGCCATATTCTCCTGGTAGATCAATCTTGTAGGCACTATCTCCAATACGCTCCATGACACGGAAAGGACCATCAGCTCGTGGCATTAACTTATTTTTTCGTTTGGCCGGAAAACGCTCTTTTCGCAGATGTAGCCATACCAAATCTCCTTCACGAAATTCAGGTTGTTTCCGATGCTTGTTTGACTTCTTCTTGTAAATCTCATTAACCTTTTCAATCCGAACCTTCACCTGTTCATGGAACTTTTTCATGTCCTTAACTCGATTCTTTGCATCGACATGTATCATTTGTTCTCGGTTCATGGGTACATGATCGATAGGAAGACAAGGATTTACTCCATATACAGTCTCAAACGGTGAATGTTTGGTAGCATAAGTTGGAGTGCGATTATAAGAAAATTCGGCATGAGCTAGCTTGAGATCCCAATCCTTTTGAGTCTTATTCACCAAACCTCTTAACAACGTTCCAAGCGTCTGATTCGTCACTTCCGTTTGTCCATCAGTTTGAGGATGATGGGAGGTACTAAATAATAGTTTAGTTCTCAACAAACGCCATAATGATCGCCAATGACTTGAAAATTTGGTATCCCGATCGCTCACAATAGTAAGAGGAACCCCATGTAGACGTACAACTTCCCTGAAATATAGATCCGCAACATGGCTTGCATCGTCGGTTTTATGGCAAGGAATGAAATGAGCCATCTTGGAGAAACGGTCTACTACCACCATAATAGCATCCTTCCCTCTCTGCGTTCGAGGCAACCCAACGATGAAGTCCATAGATACATCTTCCCAAGGACCTTCCGGAACTGGCATTGGAGTATAGAGTCCTTTGTGAAAAACACTTTTCGCCTTTTGACAGGTGCTACAACGTGAGATTATAGCTTGCACATCTCCGAACATTTTTGTCCAGTAAAAATGTTCCTGTAATATCTCCATCGTCTTGTTGATGCCAAAATGTCCAGTAATGCCTCCACCATGAGCCTCTCGTACCAATAATTCTCGAATAGAACTTTTTGGAATACATAAATGGTTTCCTTTAAAAAGATACCCATCTTGCAGCAAGTAGTTACTATTTGTTCCTTCCTCACAGTCGTGCATGATGTTGCTAGAATATGGATCATCCTTGTAGTATTCTTTTAACAATTCAAACCCAAGCAGCTTCGCATCCAGAATTGTAAGCATTGAATGGCGGCGTGACAAAGCATCTGCTATGACATTATTCTTACCGTCTTTATACTTTGAAGAGAAATTAAAAGACTGTAAAAACTCGACCCACTTCGCATGCCTTGGATTAAGTTTATGTTGTCCGTGAATATACTTGAGCGCCTCATGATCAGAATGGAGAATAAAACGACTTGGTCGTAGATAGTGACTCCAATGATCCAAAACACGAATAAGTGCATAAAATTCCTTATCGTATGTTGAATAATTCGCTCTCGCCCCTCCCAGTTTCTCACTAAAATAAGCAATAGGTCTTTTGGCTTGAAGTAATACGGCACCAATCCCTACTCCGCTAGCATCACATTCAACTTCAAAGGGTTGCGTAAAATCAGGCAAAGCTAAAACTGACGTGCGACATAGATGGTCCCTTATGGTCTCAAAAGACTTTTGAGCTGCCATAATCCACACAAATTTTCCATTCTTCGTTGTCTCCGTCATAGGACTGACCAAGGTACTGAACTCTTTTATGAACCTTCGGTAGAAGGAAGCTAAACCATGAAAAGATCTCACTTCTGTTAAGGTCGTCGGTGTAGGCCATGATTTTATTGCTTCAATCTTGGATTGGTCAAATACATCGCTGAACTTATCCAACAAATTCAACACCTTGGGATCCAGATTTCTCTCCCCTTCTCGATTTTTCACATTCGCAACCAGAAGATAAACAGTTTCTCCCTGGTCGATCTCTTGACATACCTCTTTTTCATTTGCAAATAGCGATGGTTTAGGGGCTTTAAATATATCAGCCGGCGCCAATGGTAATAATCGAAATTTCCTTTTGTTCTTCTCGATTACGTAACTGTTTTTCTGGCCACAATGCTGAGATACACGGTCAAACTGCCATGGACGTCCTAATAAAACATGGCAAACTGTCATGGGCACTACATCGCAGAGTATTTCATCTTTGTATTCGCCTATAGAAAATGAAATTAGTGCTTGGCGATTAACTTTGACTTCATCCCCATCACTCAACCAACGTAATCTATATGGCGCTGGATGGACCTTCGTCAGTAACTTCAGTTTGTCCACTACTTCAGTGGAGACTGCATTAGTACAACTTCCTCCATCAATTACCAAATTACATAGTTTGCCTTGAATTAGGCAACGAGAATAAAACAGTTGCTCTCGTTGTTCATGACCTTGGTTAACTGACGTACTATGAAGCGCTCTCCTAACCATTAGGCTTGCCCCATGATCTGCTGCTGACACGTCTAGTACCTCATCGTGATCCTCATATGTTGTGTCGTTTTCTGGAATCGGTTCCGTTAGCAAGGCTGCTCTTTCCAGATCTTGAATTGTCTGAATTTCCATCATGGTTAATGCCCTCTTGTTGGGACATTGGTTCTTAAAATGCCCGTACCCGCGACAGGTGAAACACTTCAACTGGGTGAGGTCTCTTTCTTCTGCAGCTGGGTTATCCGGTCTTATCTTTATAGGAGCAGGAGGTGTAGTCTTTGATCCACTATAACTCCCATTAGACCCTGGATTTGTAGCATATGATCTCGAAACAATTGTCTTAGTGGGTGTTTCTTTCATCAAAAGTTGTTTCTCACATGTTGTAGCTAACTTACATATTTCAGCAAATGAAGAATAGGGTTGCAATTCTATCATATTTGCTATGCTTTGCTTTAATCCTCCTAGATAACGAGCCATCTTTTGTTCCGGAAGTTCCCGTACTTGGCATTGCAAAGTTAGCTTCTCAAATCCCTTCGTATATTCATAAACTGACATAGATTCTTGCTTGAATCTAATCATTTGAATATAGCAATCATTCAGATAATTGGCTGGTACAAAACGCCGACGCATAGCCTTCTTTAATTCCGTCCAGGTATCTATCATAGTCTGCTCATTACGTCTCCTTTCGTTATTTTCTTCTTCGAACCATAGATAAGCTAGACTGTTCAGTTTTAACTTAGCCAAGTTGAAACTTTCCTTATCGTTGTATCCTTTGTATTCGAATACGCGATCAGCTTTGCACACCCACTCCAGATATTCCTCTGCACCTGTGTTCTCACCGAACTCGGGTATATCCAGCTTTAGTCCTCGATCATCGTGTTGACGTCGATTATGATGAATGCTTTCATCATATGAACTAAACCCCGTCAGTTGTCCTGGTTTTCGTTCTTCTATAGACTTCTTGCCTTTCGACTCCTCGAGGAGTAACCCTATTAATGTTTCCAGTTTAGTCATACGATCTTCCATATTTTTATCTCTATCCTCCATGACCGTTCACAAACTAGAATTTGTGAAAGCCTTGCTCTGAATACCACTTTGATGCGTATTATACGCAAAAACACTTGATGTAACCGAAACAACGTAAACACACGAACTGGGTTGATAACTAGCTAACAACTGAAGCTAAATTATCGAGGTAACCACCGCGAACACCTGTCCTCGGGCGATTCAACTGAATCTAGAAATTGAACAACTGTCAATTATTTAGGAAACTCCTTATATTTATCAATAAACTCTGAATAAAATTACAATATGAAGGCTATATTTATAGCCGAATCCTAGATCATAATCCTACCTAGAATCTGAAAATAATAATCCTTTCCCAACTATGAAACAAATAACAAATCCTATTCCTACTATGAAAACGAAAATCTTACCGGATTAAAAAACCCGTTAGGGAAAAACCTTGGTAAGATTGGAAACCTAATTTATTATATCCGTAGGTCCAATATGGATTTCGTCAACCCATAAGGACAACAAGGCTTGGTCTACGGCTTGGCCAATACCCTTCGTATCACCAATACCCTTCGTATCACATTCTCACCTTTCCATAGTAAAAAGGCATTCTCACCTTTTTACTATGCTGAAAGGGTAAAAACTTTTAGAGTTCCTAGTCAAAACTTAAAGGCATTCTCACATTTTCAAGATCACCTCATACAAACCCCAAAAAAAATTAAATTACTTGTGGAATTTGAAAGGTTTACTGATGTTTATCAAATGCTGAATTCAGTCAAATGTTGATCAAACAAATCAAACTATAATAAACTGAAAGTATTGAAAACGTTTTTTGTTTTTTTTTTACATCTTGAAAAAAAGAGCGGATGGTTAACGAGATCGGACTAGGAGTAATTAGAGATCGAATTGGTTGACTCAATCTAGACCGACTTGACAAAGGTAAGTGAGGAAATAGAAATGTATGTGACGAAATTATAAACTGTTATTACAACTTACAGCCTCTTCTAATAAATTAGAATATGTTTTTATAAACGTTTTGCATACTCATTGAAATGAATAGAAACTGACTAATTAATTGGTTTGAATAGAGCACTATTATATATACAGACTGATTACGCCTCATTTATAGACAGCTCAACAACATATATATATATATATATATATACATATACTTCTCTATATAGACCAATATTTATACATAATTCAATATTGGGATCAAAATAAATAAAATTAAAAAATATACACATACATATATTAAAAAGGTGGGGAGGGTCCATTCACTCACCTTTTAACTATAGAATCCTAACTCTAGATCTATATATGCCCTAGATCTTAATGTTTAGATGATAAATTACAATTTATTTCCCTTTATAGCATTTTCACCCAGATTACATCCTTCTTTGTCTCTCCAATTCCCTCTTATATCCTCTTCTTGTTTGTGCGATGAGAAAACACGAAATCCTGAACTTCCCGTGAGTAGACGATGATGACATGCTTATTTCCGGGTCGATTAGAGTATTGTGTAACGAATGACAACGTATGATGCTCTTCTCTTCTGTTTGTAGGATTTATCTTACCAAGCCGCACCTACGTAGTTTACAATTCCGTCATTTTTTATTCGTGTAATTACCAACTTAGCCCATATATTAGGCGAATGTTTACTTTATTCCATCAAAATATTGGTGCAAAATATTGAGATATGTTATAGATTATTATTATTATTATTAAATATGACAATTTTGATTAAGAATGAAAAATTTATAAAGTATGTTTAGAAGGAAACGAAATTATTTTTTCATTATTTGTCGTTTGCGTTGGAGTATGAAAAATGTAAATACTTATTAGTTATTTAATGAAAATGGAATCGAGGTTAATTTATTCGAGTTGTTTTATTTGTTTACAGGTTAAATTTTTGGTGAAGTATAGTTAAATCTTATATGACTTATATTCCAAATGTTATACTGTAAGTTATTTTTAACAATTAGTTATACAAAGAAATTCTCAGAAAATAGATGCTTTCAACCAAAACTATATCTTCTAAAATAAGTCCTAGTAATTCTAACTTCCGACATCGCTAACCAAACAAGTCTTTAACAATCTTGGTATTTTAATGGAGTAAACAAAATCACGGGAATTAATAATTCCCGTAGGAATTTAACTCCCACTTGAACCAAGCGACGGTTTATTCTGCAATATGGTCATTTTACTGTGGGGGGATTTAGTTTCCAACAGAAAATCTGCAAGAAGGGGCCGAATAAACGTGATTGTCATACACAGTCCTTCATTATAATTAGCGTGGTTCCATTTGAAACGACCATTTTAAATTTAAAATGATTTAAATTAGCTACATTCGTTCAAAATCAATTATCTCCATTTCGCTTTATTTGAATGACCAGCTAATATCAGCTCATAATTTCGCGTTATTTCGTTCAAACACATTTTTTTTATTAAACCAAAATGGGACTATCAAAGTCACGTTGTATCAAAGTCATTTTTTTAATTTTTCGCCTTCCTTCATTTTATCATTTTTCTTCAGGCTGGGCTCCAACTCGAGACGCCTAGAAGGCGTGATCACAACCGGACCGCTTTTACAAGACAAATGACTCGGGGAAGCTGGCACATTGAGTTGACCCTAGTGAACACCGATGATGGTGGCAAGTGGCCTATATAATATGGCCTTGGGTGCTGAGGATATTTTGTAAGACAAGACACATCTGATCCATTAAAGAGAAGCAAGAAGTCTGGCGACATGCCACCCCGGAAGAGTAGAAAAAAAGTCGATGATCAGGTCGCACCGACACCGCCTCCGCCCGTCGCTCAAACTGCCCGCTCGTCGGACGTTGAGATGACTCCTGCTGGTCTGAGTTACCTGTACCAAGGCATGACCAACACACACCAGCGAATGAAGATGGAGTTGAGAGAGTGTTTCCGTATACTTATTCGTCAAGGAGAAGGAAACTTGGTGAAGCAAACCATTGTCGGAGATCCTCCGCTTGGGCTACTAGCTGATGAACTCGACGGAGTTATGCTATTGTGGACGTTGGAGGAAAGAGCTCAACTGGACAATGCGTCGACAGTTCCGGCAGGGCTCCTTCAGGATGAACAGAACACTGTTACTCCCCCGGCTTAGTTAATTTGATCCTTTTCTTTCTTCCACCTTGTTGTTAGTGATGACATTATGTGACGTACTAGTGACGTATTTTGCAACTCAATAATCGATAATTGGTCATTAACCCATCCCTCTCTTTTGAATTAAGTCATCATTGCATTTATATGTGTTGTTGTATTTTTGTCATCCATTGGTTTACTGATATATGTACTAACATTATTGTTTAACAATACCCAACAAGTGACATAGTTGATGTAAATGTTTAGTGGATGATGGAACTGTAGGAATAATGATCACATAGATACTCATGTTATATTTTATTATTTATAGATAAAAAGCATACCCAAAGTAATGGAATATTTTATCATAAAATTTGTGGATGAATTTGCAACAACAATCCAGTTACCTAGTTTCTTTGTAGACAATATGTTCTTGTACTGCAAATATGTTGGACCAGACATGAGTACTACTACAGTGATATGATGAGTAATAAATACACTGTAATTTTCATATTTATGAATTACTTTCATCATATTAAAGTAGACTGGATTAGGTGAACATCTGTGTTGAACTGTTAATTTTAAACAAAGCATTTTATAATCTTTGAATTCATATTTCAATATTGGTGTCCTAGTAAAAAAGGATTTGTCATTTTAAACTGTTACATAATGTTACTGCGAACCCCAGAAGCGGCTAACCCGTTATTGATTCAATTTTGCTTATAAAATTCATCCAATTTAAGATGAGTATGAACATTTTATGTAATGTTGAAACAGAAATTAGCCCTTGTTTAAACAATCTCGACAATCTCAGCAAGTGCTCAATCGAGAGCTCTGGCTGACGAAACTCTATCTAGTGCTCGATTTCATTCGAATACTTAACCAGTAGTCTGAACTAATAACTTTTATGATTTAGGCTATAAGAGCTTATTCATCCAAAAAATATATATACATAAGTATATATAAAAAAACTATAGGGGTGTTGCCTCATATATTAATGTATTAACTGTATGTATTGGATGGTAGTATTTTTAATAAATGTAGACTTCTTAGTTAAGCGGGGTCACTTGTCTCAATCTTTAAATCGCAGAAAGTTAAGATCGCGAATGCGTCTAGTCATGAGTATATTCTTGTTTGGTCTCGACTAGACTCATTTACAACCCTAAATTCATCATCGATTAAAATTGCATGATCTGACATGATCTGACTTATGATAAAGCAAACTCATTACAATGTTAATACAAACTTTCCGATCGCTATTTAATATAGTACAGATATCGGAAACAGAAGTACCACCGTGATTTAAATGCTAGTGTCATCTTGTTAAATCCTATTGTGATAAGGATCCATACAAAAATTTTCCAAGGTCCTTAGTAGTATATAAATGTGTTGTTTAAAATTTGCATCCTATATTGGGCTGGCAATTAATTTTATAGATTTGTAGGTGTATATAAATGTGTTGTTAATAATTGACATACATAATCAAAATTTGAAATTAGATACCCTTGCATTATTTAATAATAAAATTTTTGAAATTTGATGAGTATAATACTTAATTAGATAACGTACGCAATTATTGAGCAAACCTCATGGTGTGACTTAGAGCATAAAAAGTTATGTCTTCCTTTATATGATGGTAGTACCGAAAGGGAAGCTTGAAGTACTCGATGACACTGTGGGGGATAGGGTTTAGGACGCAGATAAAAATGTTAATTTGACAACAGTGTGGCTACATTGTCCAACCAAAGCATCCAAGAAGCCCATTCCCTCCAAATTTGATTTTCTAACGCAATCCAACAGGTTGACGCAGTAAAACTTCAGGAACATGTCATTAAAATGTTTGGTCCCATGCTTAAACGCAAAATACTTCCTAAATTACCCTCCATTAGGGTACCAAATCAGAAACAACCTAACAATACATAGACATAATTTAATGGAAAAGCATTTTCGGAGCAGAAATGCAAAAGATTACATATCCAAAAGTTGTTCTTACGATGGATGGATGTTAATGAAAGGTACTACCAATCGTTACATAGATAATAACCATAACTGCCATGAATACATCCCCGTTTGGTATGGCTACTGATATTGTATGCCGTTGATCATACAAAATCCCAAGCGCGGGTAAAAATGAGTAGACAAAAGCGAGATCTACTCGTTAATATAGTCTTGAACCTGTAGCACATTCTCAAGGTTCGGGTAAGTTGGAACCCACATCATCTGGTTCAGCTCCTCTGTCCTGACAATCGCATCGTCTACAAATCCAACGGCTCGGATGAAATTTCCATCTCCTCTGATTTCAATTTCCCAAAATCTCTCTCACCAATTCACTTGTTATGAAGTTCCTCCATGAAGATACGTTTGACCGTCGGAATAGGACATTTGATCGCTGAAAGCAAATCGTTGACACCCGCTTCACCCAGTTTGTCAACTGCCTCTCTGGCAAGCCATTTCAGCTGAAGAAGATCACGCAGATGCTGTCCTGATGCCACGAAATTTAGCGGTGCTGGCGGATCCTGTACCGCAAGCATGAAGTCTTCATCGACGACAGCTACACCACCAGGGAGTGCTTCTGGTTCCCCCTCCTGGTTTGCGTCAGGGACAACAACAAACTCCTGTACAACTGCTACGGGTACAACTGGTGCTGCAATGACGACGGCGGGATAAATCGGGGCCGGAGCAGGGGGTAGTTCATTAGCATGGACAACACTTGCCGGTCGGCGAGGTTTTGAGGGAGAAGCAGATGTTGAGAAACGCTTTAGAGCTCGAAAACTTGCTGGAATGGTGGTTTGTGGTGCTTTGGGTTTGATGTTGTTTTTCTTGACCATCGAGATGAGTAGATGTTTTTTGCGGGGGGAATCCAAAAGTTGAAACAAGGCTTGGCTGGAAGACCTAGTGCAAACCATTTTGAGGGTTCAAATGTATGGATGTTTGGTATTGTTGACCTAATCCACATTAATTTAGTAGTGCTCTTGTTTTATAGGCAGCAAATTTCCCTCCAAAATTTTCCCGCCATTGTGTTTCCCTCCACAAATGACGAGCATTTTATAAGTTAGGCAAAAATGGTTCCTCAGTAGAAGTGCTTAAACAAGGCCAACGATAATTAACTTTGCTCTCCATGTCATATAAGTACTTCTACATAGTCAAATCATTAGTTTCCCTACAAAGTTCACGTAACAACAACGATTTTTAAATTATCTTCATGGTCTTACGTGAAGAGGATGCTATAAAAAAATAGTGGAGACGATGCTATAAAATATCAACTATGTTGTTGGCATTCCGATATAGGACTTAATTGTAGTGTACCGTTATTAAACTTCAAAACCGTTATTAAACTTCAAATCTATACAATGTCTGATAATTGATTAGTCTGAACGATGTTTTGATTCTTCATGGAATATAATAAAATGTAATATGAGTATGATTCATAAAATTCAAAGGATATAACTTATTTAGTTCTAGAGTTTTCTATCGAAGGTGATATCGATATTGATACCTGAATTTAACCCAACAGAAATAATATTTCTCGCACCAAACACTAATTCATATGATATGATATGGAGGTTTATTTTTCCTTGTATATTCTGCTAGGTATGGTCCTGTTTGTTTTGGGTTATTGGGGGGTTGGTTTAAAAACATATCAAAATAAAAATATCATCTTCGGGCTGATGGTAATCGTATTTATACTTGTTATTTTTCCATTCATATATTACAACATTTATAATATGATATTAAATTTAAATATTTGAAATTTTTGTAGTGTAGTGGTGGCGCACGAATATTCCAAAGTGTTGTAAATTCCTAACTAGAAAATAATTTCCGAGGCGGATGTACATGATGTCGGTGATGGTTGTTCTGTTGTTTCACCACCATAACCACAAATTTACCCTTTTTCCGACGATGGGATTCCCTGACACAATTCCACATGCTTTATCAACAATTTCCCATGCCTCCATCAGACACAGTTCTTCACCATGGAGTTTCTCACGTAATGGACAACGGCTACAACCACTGTGTCAGTCAAGTATTGTATTTTATACGCTTCCTTCCACAACACATAAAGCCTTTGACAGTTGGTGTCTAGGAGTTGTAGCAGTAGAGTAAGCTATGACTTGTTGAGCAGAGTGAGTGGTCACTCAAAGCTTTCAGCTTTTCCAGGAAACCCGTATGAACTGCAACGGGTCAGTCAATATCAAAAAGTGGAAGGGTTACATTTTTTATGGATACATACCCACATTCTGCAACAATCTGTTACCGAACCAATCAGCCATAATATTTGATGTTACAAGCACGATTTTTTTATACAAGTCCAACATATTTTATAAATCTATGTTACATATTTTGAAGTAATGTCGCAGTTTATAAATTACCTTTGAATTTGTATTTAGGCTTCGTAATGACATGTATTTATGACATGATTTTGTATAAACATTTTCAAATTATCATGTTTATTTTTTTTTGATTATGTACATGCGACATTATTCACATGGAAGTGTTATATCATTTATCAGACATGATGCCCTAAAATTTAAAATCCCCGTTTTATTTTAATTTTCGTATCAAACATATCGGATGTTGAAAAATATAGTAATGAATAGCATCCGCTACCATGAAGGGTGGCTGAGTGCTGGAAATTTTGTTTTTTCTCTTTTTTTTGAAGAAATGTTTATATATATCAACTTAAGGACTTTACATTACATAGTCTTCTAATCGAACCATTTACTAAATTAAGGCGTTTACTATATACCATTTGATAATTTGGCTAGTTTAGGGCTGCGAATTGAGATCGTTAACTCGCGAGTAATTTGAGATTGACAATCGTCAAAATTTGGCCTAACCTTGACCTGGTCAAGCTCGATTCCAGATCGACTCGACTAAAAAGGTTAACGAATCGACTTTTGGCAGAGTCCAACAAGGCTCTAAAAACGCGTGTGTAAATGAACTAGTGTAATAGTTTTAACTTTTTTACGATAATGAGGTTGTACTATAAATTCAGATTGCTCAACTATCTAATCTAATTAGTTTTTATCTACGTGCTACTCAATATCGAATTAACTAATGAATTGCATTAGTATTCATGTCATCATGTATATGCAAACCCACATACATATAATTAGACATTTCATCATACATATGTGTTAAAATCCGGTTATGTGATCAGTCTTTTGACTTTTTGTATATTGTTACGGTAGTGTTAACAGATATTTAATACGGTTATACAATATGAATGTAAAGTATAAAGAATCAATGATTCTATTATGTGTATAAAGTGAAGGTGTAGTAAGATATGTTGTGTGATAGGCTTGGATGAAGGTCACTTGTATACTAATTTTGAATAAGATATTAACTTGTGCAATAACTGGTTAAGTTAATTTTTAAAAAACGAAATAATTATTCCAGATCGAGTTTGACATGGATAATGGATAAATATTGACGAGTTCGAGTTGGACCGGGAATTATTAAACATTTCAGTGGTCGATTCGAGTCGGACAAGAATGATATGGTTATTGAGTCGAGTCCAGCTACCCGGTAATCTCGATCGGCTTGCTCGATTAGCATCCCGACTTCAGATAACGCGTGGTACTTAAGGTGGTTGTAAGTGTGGAAGTTATGAGTGTCAAAACCGACATGTAGAGTATTTCTATTGAGATATGAATTGGTTGTCAATATAAACATTTATGTACTACTACTGCATTCTCTATGCAGTCACAATAAGCTCATTAATACAGCCAATATATTAGTTCAACATTAATACTATTAGTTAAGCTGTACGTACCTCAATTCAGTTCATTACAGTCCAAGTCAAGAATCGCCTAAGTATATAATATTTCTAGGCTCTGTCTATAGCTGTATCTTAATTCTACGTAGATCATTTGTCGATACATATGCATTCTAAATAATCCCAATATCCGAATGTTTTAACTAACTATTAAATCAACCAACATCATAAGAAATAATTTTTTCATCAAAATTTAGATTCATCAACATGGCAAACCGCTGAACGATTCTCAGAACGTGGGTTGTCGATTTACGGTTTACCGTTCTTTCTAATGGCTCAGGGTTTAGGGCTAAGGATTTAGTGTTTCGGGTAGAACATAGAGATTTAATGGTGTAACTTTGACCGTCTCTTGAATGAGATATATTCTAATTGTGCAACAAATATTTATCGACGACCAGAATTTAAGAATCATGATCTACAGTCTTATTTTAAATGTAATCAAAGTAATTTTTCAAAGTCGCGGTGCATAGCAATTGAGATTTTCGTGTATTTTAAACATTCACATTCAAAATGCAAATGTATCCTTCTTTTAGGATTATGTATTATGAAGTCGAACAAAAAGATAGTTGGGATAAATATATCATCAAATACTAATATTAGGTAAGAACAATTTTTTTATTATCATAAACAGCAATGTTATATTTAGGATTGTTTGATCACTGAAAGTTACACAATTTTATTAAAATATGAAGTGTCAAAAACTGATCAACTACAAATATATTGTAGTTGGTAATTTTTTCCAAACATGTTTCAAAATTATGTAATTTAATATATTAAATTGATAATACAAAAATCTCATTTTCGAGAAATTGATACCCATTTCTCTTAATGTCAATTTTATGTCAATAGTGAATGTCAGTACCATAAATTATTTTAAAATACAAATAATGTAAAACAACGTTGGTGTCGTGTCGATATTGGGTGTAAACTGCAATTTGGCTGATATTTTGGGGCATAATAAGCAATATGGTATCTGCGTGGATGAGTTTGTAATAAAAAGCAACGGATTGGATTGATTCGGAATTTAACCCCAGCTTTTAAATCATTTCTATTGTCTCGAAAAAGTCCAAGTCCCAGTTTATCCCTCTTTTCCATCTAGTTACAGTTACTCCGGAAAAACCACAATCCATACTCGCAGAACATGCCGAGCAGTGGAATGAGTGAATATCAAAGCTACTCCACCAGCGCCGGTCACGTACACCACTTCAGCTGTGACAACAGCGACGCGGATGGAGGACCCGATTGGCCGGAGTGTCTTCTCGACTCTGCAAACAGCGCGGCTGTGGCCTCTCCCACAGAATTAATCGAAGATTCGTTTATAGGTAATGATTCCACCGTTGTTGTTTTAATGTATTTAAGCAAATAAATGTCGCTTGTGGATCCTGAGAATTATGAACATGTTTAATATTTAGCGGTTCTGTTTGTCTTGCTTTGTTGTTGCTGGCTGGGGCATTTTGGGGTTGTCGATTTTTTTCGGTTCTATATACATGTTAAATGTCACAGATTGAATTGAAATCTCATTCCCTGTAACTGATGCCAGGTACGGGAGGGAGAACAACCCCAACACGGGCTTCCGAAATGAACCAGGACAATATGAAGGACGAAGATGATGTCATATGGTTTCCGTTGGAGCGGCCCTACCAGGGCGACCGTGAATTGGAGAATATCTTCGGTTGTGTAAGTTTGGATTCAATCCATCTGGCTGTTCTTCAATGATTTGCTTCAAATGAATTTAATTAGTATTGAATTGTTAATAGTACATTGTCAACAAAATTTATCCTCCAACGCTCTCTCTTGCTAAACTGATGAAATTAAAATGTTAAGATGATGTTTAAGGAAACATGTATTTGTCTACAATAAGAACCAGGGTTCCTATATAGAAAATCACTCACAGTTATTCACATACACTTTATAAACATAATGATTCGACTCTGGTTTATTGAATTGTTTGTGGCTGAACTTGTAATCCTTCTGTCTTGGGTATAGGACGACGAGAGGGCAGTCATCCTCCTTGCCCGTGATCTGCAGGTGGTGTTGAGTTCTCATCTCCTGCGAATGACTGGACAAAAGCTGAGGTCAATAAACACTCATGTGTCGTTTGATCGTCTGGGGCCGCCATTTTCATTAACAAATGGGCTCACTGAGGTGATAAATAAACTGATCTCCGTCAGGCAAGCTGTCAACTCCCTTCTAGATGGCGGTGATGATATTGCTGTCAAGAGTAGTGTCGACGGACCCAATCCAGCTCGTGAAACCCTGCTGAATCTGGTTGGCAAGAATTACAAGGATCTGTTTCTAAGCAAATTACTGTGCAGGTACAACTGCAGCACTCAGTGTCTCCCCCGCTCTTACGCTGACGTTGTTGATTACTACATTTCGAAGAATGCTAACTTGGCCGACAGGTCAGTGCTCTGATTTTTCATTAGTAAGATTAAACATTTTCAACCATTCAGGCAACCCTAACTGCGAATGAATTTGTACTTTTGGCTTTTTATCATTTCAGCGAGTACATATACGAGGATGTTCAGGGTTTAGTTGTGTTCAGATATGATATGCAAACCCTAGATATTGGTCTTCCCATTGCCCCTTCAGTGATTAACGCTTGGGCAAGATCCCTGATGCAGACTTCTACCACACTTGGGACACCGGAGAAACTGTATCTTGACGTTGTTGTAAAGGTTAGTTATACAACATCACATCTAGAACTTGCTATTTAATCAGTCACAAATATTATGTGTTGATTACTGTTGCATTTGTAAATGTCCGTAACAGTAGGTAGCTGCAGTGCAAGACCTTACTATCTTAGAACTATGTCGGATGCGTACATCTTCAATGTTTATTCTCAAAAAACTTAACAACTACATCCAACCTGATTGGCTAAACAGGATAACAATCAGTCTGAGGATGAGCAGATTGACCACTGGTTTTCATGGATTGCAGCAAGCAACAACAGACACCAAATTCTAAAACCAGAAATGGTAACTCCTTGCACATGCGATCGAATCAGCCCTTGTCATGATATTATCAATTTCCTTATAAATCTGAAAATTGTTGTGTGTTCCCTAGATTTTCATTCCGGTTTTGATAGGATCTCATTACACTGTCATGATCGTAGACTTCCTCAATCATAAAATTGTTTGCATCGACACGGTGTATAGGGCCTCCCGTTCTGCCTGGGAAATCATGGAATCAAAGCTAGTAAGCGCATGCATATACATTATTTACCGTGTTCATTCCTTTTTTACAGTAAATGAGAGATTAATGTCTTGGTCCAAAATCTTCATTCGTAGTTGGTGTATTTGTGGAAAGTCCTGGATAGACTGGGGGATGACAGGAAACAGCAGCTCACCATGTTTACCATGCAGCTCAGTTACCCACCTTGGAGCCGCTCGATTCATGATCACGACAGTGGTGTGACGGTGATGCATATGATGGAGTGCTACAGTCCCGCTTCACCATTCTCGTCTCCCACACTCTGCCTGAATGAGGTACTTCAAATGTGGTTTCAATCTTAATCTATATGCTGACTAAAAATTCAGCGTACTATGGCCCCAATATGCTTACGTAATTTTAATGAAAAAATGTTGAATTTCAGGAACACATTCGGGTGAGGAAGCGTGTTTATTTCTGCGCCTTCATTGCTTCTACAACCATAAACTTGCAGCGGGTCAAAGTCATTGAAGCGGCTAACAGATTAGTGGAACTAAAATGCAACAATCTTATCTTCCCGAGCGAGGCTGTGAAACGGTACAGAAGCCAGCTCCAATGGACACCGATGATCTGATCTGATCAGACCATGTGTCGAGCATGACATTCGGTCTTAATCACAAGAATTCCTGCGATGTGTTGTTCCATCTTCATCATTTCCAGTCTTTTCAATATGAAGAATTCATTCGAACTCTGTATGACAATGTCGGTATTGTATGTATGTTTGTAACTGATTTTTATTCATATTATTCGCTCGTTCATATAGTTAGCGTGAATCCAAAAAACAAGTAGCAGAATGAGATAGCGACATTGCATCTGTGCTGAAATGCAGACATTACTGTGAGCTCAAAATTGCAGTGAGGTAGCAAACTACATAACATTTAAGGCTAGCAGAAACTCACATGAGCCGGAATTATAATTAAATGCTGAATTTGATACAAAATAAGTGTGTACCAATCACTGGCACCAAATTCCGAATACCACAGCTGTTAAATGGACTGATGCTTATAAATAAAAAAATCTAATTATGTGGACATTGGATTTAAATCCATCATAATTAGCATGACACAAGCCAACAATTCAGCAAAAATTCAAATAAATTCTGGACTGCCTGAATTGTTCAAAATAAATTAAGCCTCCCACACTTCCTGAATATTCAGCCCAATATAACTTTGGGCTGAAACAACAACCAACAATGGGCTCAGATTGAGACTTTAACTATTTGATGTACTACAATTAATATCTTAAACATCAAATAAACATGTCTAGTCTTTGCCATGCACAGAAAAAGAACAGTCTATCAGTCCTACAACAAATCTGATAAGATGAAATTGTATTTTGGTGCATCATATCAAGATTTTTCATCAGATTTGGGTGAAGGGATTAACTGCCACTGGAATTTTGGCGCTTCCCGTTACCGTCACACCAGGCTTCCATCCAGCCAAACCTGTAGGCTGCCATTGTCGGCAAAAAACACTCTGCCAAAAGTGCAAATGATCAGATGAAGATATTGCAATTCCTAATCAATAGTGACATTGTCCATGTAAATTACCTCGACATGTTTTATAGGTGTGTTCGGATTACTTGCATTTGTTTCTTTACCAGCTCCCCTCTTCCGGTTGCGCCATTGTCCTTTTTTCTTCTCTGCAAACGACAACTTCCTCTTTGCAGCCCCGCGTCCCATCCCTCGCTTGTCAATAGGATCCTTCACCTGCGGGAGTTATGGCTCAACATCCACCGGCCGCTCCTTATCCAGATCTTGGGCTTCCCTTGCTTTCGCTGCTGCCCTATACCTAGATCCAACACTACCTACCCCAAAGGATGCGTCGCCCTCAACATTAGCCATGCTCTGTTTCAATTCTGAATGGATAACATTTAGTTTCTCCAGCGTCTCACGGTGTCTTACCTCGTCATACATCACAATTGCAGAAATGCTCTCGGAAACCTTTTGCATTTCATTGTACCGTTTCACCTCAAGCTAACAGGAGGTCTTATAGATTCCATTGGATAAGACATACTTTCGTATTCTCTCACAACATCCTTCCTCCACCGCTCACAAATGTACGCCACAGGAACAGTGCCAATGTCCTCTTCCCAAAACACACGCAGCATGTGACAACAAATAATACCAGTGAACTCAAACAACTGACATTCACACTTTACATCCACAGTACTACGATCAATTACCACCCTGAAATACTTTCGCTTCGTCCATCCTTCCCTGAAAGTTTTAACCACAACTTTATACTCAACATTGGTATCATCTGTCACTTTCTCTACGGTGGCAGCGTTGTGTCTCATATCTGTCATCTGCTCCTGCATTTTCAAGAACCGGTTCCGAGAATACATTTTCTCAAAGGCATCTTCAAATGGATGATTGCTAGTCTTACGCGAAGACCGATCCTTTCCAATCTTCGAACACCGTACCTCCTCAAACACTCTTTTACTGACAGCCTTGCCATACTCTTCCACAAACTTTAACGAACAATTTCAGATACCTGTTCATCCCTTCACTCCTCTGAGTACTAGACATTCCAGCCCAAAATATGGATTTGAAGTAAACGGGCACCCACCTTTCCCGGTCTGCATACGCCCTCTGAACCCAGCCGTTGCCACAAACTCCAAACTCGTTTACCCAAGCTTTCCATTCACACTCAAACTCCTCCACAGAAAATGAATCATGTAAAATATCCTGCAGTTTATCGGATATTTCCCCCCACTGAGGCAACATTCCGAGGTGCTTCCTAGCATTCTGCTTCACATGCCACAAACACCATCTGTGTCTAATTCCTGGAAATTCTGACTGTATCGCATTACCTGAGATTCAGCAACAAGTCCCGACAATGTAACAGTCAATTGTGAGCATCAATACAAAACACAATGGTGGCACCGTGTGAAGTAACTTTGGTCTACCAGGAATTGAAATTACTTTCATCCTACAAAATTAACCGTTTACCTATGTCCGTAGCTAACGTGTGTCTACAGTGGCATTTCCACAGAGCTGACAAATAAATTTGGAGTAAAGGTACCTCGCTATTATTTATCTTTTCATTTGGCAAATCTGGGATTCAGTTGGAAATGACACCAACAAAATTATATTTGTTGCACTTAGAAAATTATTTTTATTCATATATATTTCAAAAACGTTTCTGAATTGTTCTAATTTTTTCCCATTCAACTTTATTTAATTTCTGGTCCATAAATAATCCAACCCTTCGATAAAGGGTTGTTTCAAATATTATTATATCAAAAGTGCATGTATTGTTTCACCTATTTATTTCCCAGATTACCTAAGACTGTATTGCAACACTCTTCTAACATCCATCATGATTAGTACATTAAACAGATTCATGAAGCACTTTGATAAAATCACATGAATATATTTTCTACTGTCAACTGTCTTTTATGTTTACAACATTTACTGTTTATCAAACCTGTATTAACTTTAAAATGAATCAGTCCCACATGACTATGTAAATCTGAACATAGATTTGAAGATTAGAATTTCCTTCTAAATGATTAATTGAACTATATTATTACTTTTTTAGCTACCAATTTTTATGTTGTCATATCCTTTCTTAAGGTTCACTAATTAAATTAGGCCTTTGCATGTCCAATTTATTACCATGACAATTGCAACACACAATATCTGTTACTCACACATACTTCACGGACATATTAATTAGTCATAACAAGCCGACATCAGAAACTTAACTTTACTATTGAATTTTACGTCCTTCCCAAATGTTGAGCAGACTATACAATGTTCATTCAGCTTAGCCAATCATTTTTTAAACATGTCGAATTCACCAATTCTTCATCACGGTTAATAACAATATTTTACAACGCGATACTATGTCCAACAATTAAGTGAGACACAATAAATAAAAACACTAGCTAGAAAATATGAGAAACATATTTACTTACCGATTTTATCTTGATCTGTGAGAATGTTATCTGGTTGCTTCCCCATGCATTTTTTAAAGGTTCGGAATAGCCAGGCAAAGCTGGCTTCATGCTCTGTCGACAGCAACGCACATCCTAACAAAATGGTGTTTCCATTATGATCAGCTCCAGAAAATGGGGCAAATGGGTACTTATACCGGTTACACAAAAATGTTGTGTCAAAAGATACGGTGTCGCCAACAACCTTGAAAGCTGCACGGCATCTAGCGTCTGCCCAGAACACGCTCTTCAACTGGTTCTGATCATCAGTCTCAAATTCGTAAAAAAAAAACAGGACACTCGAGGCTCATCTTCTTGAAATATGTCTCCATTTTAACAAAATCACTTCCCTTCAATCTTTCCCCAGCAGAGAAGTTGAGAAAGTTCCTCAGGTCCCGCTCCAAGAACGGTACTTTGTCAATCCCATCATACCTACTGACAAATAGACCATAAATCTTACAAATCCCAATGCCACCTCGGTGCAGTTCCAGAGCTTTGGTCTGATCTCCCACTGACATCCTTCGGTACTTACACAACAGCCTACTCAGTTTTGGGTCCAACTCGTGATTGTGCTCATCGTTCAGCATCGTCAGCTTGTTCCACTACTAGGCGACCTACAAGCGTTTACCTTCCACGGACACATGGTCTTTCTGGAAGTTGTACTTTTATTTGGATCAGAACTCCGAGATTTAGGGACACCTGCCTTGCTGCATTGTAGTCTAAGCTTGCGGTGATTCTTGTACTTTCTGACAAGGTCGAAAGTAAACAGGTCATCAACATCCTGAGCAGGCCCATTGAATACCATATCTTTCTTGTCTTTTACTGGCTCCTTAATAGTAATTGTGAAACCGGATGAGTACGCATAGATGTTCATTTGCTCTAAGAAATCGCCACCGGAGCTGAACCTCTGAAATTTCACTGGTCTCACTAACGGTGGCGGTATGACTTCATTCTCTTCTTTCTCTTCTCTTCCTTCTCCATCCTGGTCCGGGAGATATATACCTAAGTATCATTTCCCCTTCTTCATTGAATTCCTCCACTACACAAACGTTATTATCGTCATCAGTACCTGTACCAGTCCTATTACAATGCATTAAACCCACATCCTCCACCTGTGACTCATCACCAGGTTCACAAGTGTCAGATTCATCATGACCAACATCTTCAATCTCAACCACATCAAGGCCATCACCATTAATGTTTCTGACATAACGACGATGGATGCCATTTATTATCTCAACAAAGCTCCCATCCCCATCATTCTCTGCATACTGCACATTTGAATCCATCACCTGCACCCAATCAAATCATAACCATATTTCAGTTGAGGCCAGGTAGTAGCTTTGAAGTTGGTTTTTAGTTTTGAACACCAAGTAAAATTTCAGTACAGCAAAGAGAAATTTTTGTACCGTTAAAAAGAACCTCTAAACAGTTAGGAGCTGGCTCCTCTAAAAAACCCCTTCATTAGCAGAATTTTTGTTCATCTAATACCCTGAAAATAAAAACCATGTATTTTACATTACATCAAATAAGATAATACATGTATTCAATACTCAAGTAAGATAATACAATGTCTAGGAACAAGTTTCGATTTTGATTCGCCCAGACAAGCACAAACAAACAGACTACACATTTACACAAGTACATACATCTCATATGTCACAACTCAGAATGAAAATTTAATCTACTCAGCTTGACTGATGAGCATTCTCCAATGAAGGAAAAGCCCCTCAAGAGATGAGGTACAAAGCTGATACATTTTATGGACAATGTTCAGGGAATGCTTGGAACTTTTTGTATATAATTCATTCCTTGAAGCGGGAGCTGCAACGATGAATACGAAAGAGTAGACACTGGTAATGTACTCTGCTTACAGTTGAAGGAGGCATACATTCAGGTAAACCAACCATTTCCATATAGAATTTATACCAGATAAATTAAACTAAACACACTTTCTTGCACTTGGTTAATCGTATAAATTTCTATCACATACATGCAGTTGTTTCTTGCAGTGGATTCAATTCATATGTGAAGGTGGCCCAAGTTGGGTTCAACATCCATGAACTAAATATTCGACCTACACAGGCAACTATCACTTAGGCAAATTTACAGTTTTTATGTCCATATTTTCGATAAACACTCTAGCTCATCTTGACACAACAATCACATCATGATAGAGGAATACAAGATGCTTAAACTGAATTCCAATTTTCATAAATCATACAAAAACAAGCAAGAAACTAATTACCTCTTCCTAATTGCCTTCTTTCAACTCCAATAAAAGCTTCAACGGGATCCCAATCGGCAAACTTTTATGGGCTAGCCACCGGGCAAACTTTTGACCGGCAAGATGCTTCAAATTTTGACGGGCAAACTCTAATCGGCGCCCTTTGACCGGCAAACTTTGATCGGCAAACAGATTCAGCAAAAAGATGATCCTAACCGGCTGACGTCTATCACATTCACAACCGTGTCTTTGTTCGGAGAAAAAATTCCGGTGTCGTAATACAGTTTGTATAAGACTTAGATCGGAGAAAAAATGTCGGTGCCAGTGTCGGAGTATTTCTCAACTTTGACTAATGTTTTTCAAAACAAATATCAGGAAGAGTTACATATTTCAGTAACTTGGTAAATTTTCAAGTCATGGGACACACATGGGTCCTATTGGGCCAACATTAAAATTAAACAAAATGAAACTATAGTTATTGTCCAACCGGAACACGCCACGTGGACAGGAGGGTGACCTATCAGCATCCATGTGGAACCTTTGTCTCCTTTTGTTTATGTAATTCTGAATAGTCACAACTGGAAGGAGGGAATGAGAGTAGCATCAAATTCTAAGTGGGTGCATGCTTATATTACTTGTCTCCTCTTTATCAAGTATATAATCTCTTAGTAATTTGGGGCAGTTGCTGAACATGATCTAAAGAAAAGGAATGTTTAGATTGAATACATATTGCCAAAGAGTCAGCAAATGTGTTCCCTCTCTTAAAGTATGCATATTTTGCTGATCTTTTGTTGTGGTGCAAATATTTAGACAATAATGTCAGACATTGTGTTCAGCAAAATTTGGCCCATGTTACCCATTTTGTTGCCCTTTCAAGTCGTAATAAATGGGCGGACATTTTTTTCATTCTATCATGATAGATGCCTGTCCCGATAATATTAATATTTACCGGACTGGGTTATAGACAACAAATTTAAAATTAGTTGGTACCTTGTCGTTAATTACCCCGCCAAATATATTTTACATATTAAATTTATTAATAATAATTACATAAAAATATTACTATGTATTTTGAAGTCAAATTTATTATGTTGCATAAAAAGAACATCTTTAAGAATACAAAAAATGATTATTATATACTTATGTGAAATAAGATTTTTAACGTTAGTTCCATTAAATTTGTTTGTCTAACTTACTATATTAAACCCGTTAGTATGTGCCAGTAAAATTAATGTCACCCGTTGGATTAATCAAACGGTTGTGATAATATCTCACCCCATAAATTGTAATTCCCTTACTTATTTTCATATTTTCTAATTATATCTATTTTCCCTTTGTTATTTTCTCAGCATGAATGAATGCAGTCCACCCACGCTCCCACTCCCCGCTTCCACCATGCCAGTTCACCCATGGCGGTTCCACCCAGATCCCACTCCACTATTCAAATTTATGTACACTTCTCATCAACCCATTTGGACCAGTTTTCCCTATAAATAGCCAAACCATGCAATTGAAGAATTTCAGATATCAGACGGTGAGTTGTCCACTTTTCTTCTAGGAATATGTTGTTCTTAATCTTCGATGCGGTGTGGATTGAGTTAAGCATACCCATTCAGTATGGAATTATTATACTTTATTTATGTGCTTTTCTATGGTCTGCGTATATATCCCTAATTGTTAGCTTACATGTCCTGGATTTAATTGTGTCTGACTTGATGCAACTGTGTTACTTCATGTGTTCTTTAGGTCTTTATATTTCAACAATTATATCACTAATTGTTAATGCCTTGAATGATTGACTCATATGGTCTGCATATATGTATTATTTCCTAGGATTAATCATAAAATTTTAACCAGAGTATCGAGATGAAATTCATGAACCAAGTGATATATGATATCTCGATACTGATTTAGTGATTTAAGTGATTTTTCATTGTGTTTTGCTTTTGGAAAAATAGTTAACTTTTACCTCAACGTGTTCTGCTTCAATGATACCTTAGTTTCTCTTTTGATAAAGGATTTGATTCTTCTTTTGCCAATATATGATAGTTTTTTAACATGCATGTAAGGTGTTCGATCATTTGGCCAAGAGAAAATTCTCGAAGAACAAAAAAAGTCGACCGCGACTGAACTAAAGCAAGAAAAGGATGGGAGTGCGGGTGATGGTGGTGTGGTTCCCCGAGAACCATGAAGGGCTGCAATCATTACAATGACGCCATTTGCCAGCAAGGACGAGAATAAGAACCACCTGGCGTACGAATCCGACTGGCGACTGGACTGGATTGGGGCCTATTCAAGACCATTTTTCCGCTGAGCTTACATATATCCTAGCCTCCTGCACAGTGTCAAATTTCTTTAATAAAAAAACCTCTCCTCCCACAACTTCAACATCACATGCCTTCTGATCTACTTCAGCATTTGAAACACTCTACCCTCCACTCTCACATAGAAGATAGGCTGATATGGAAATCTTCAATCAATGGAGAGTGCATCTTAAAATATGTCTACCAAGCCATCCAAGACCACAGATCAGTATCTACTTCACTGGAAAAACTCTGGAAGATTAAGATCCTCAATAAAATCATATTCTTCATATGGAGGATGTTCAACTGTTTGCTTCCATTTTATGAGGTATTCAAACATTACTGTTTTCAAATTTCTTCTAAGTGTGGTATGTGCAACAATGCAGATTCAATTGATCACTGGTTTAACTGCTACTCTTTCTTCTCATCAATATGGACCGAGATTTTAGCCACTATTGGAATTAAAGATACTACTTTAGAGGCATTTGGGACAGGCTCTCATTCTATATCTCACATACTGGTATCTCTAGCTTACAAGCAAGATTGATTAAACAGTTGTGCTATATAATATGTTCGTGCATATGGAAAGCAAGAAATAGACTCATCCGTGAAGAAATCAAACCATGCACACAGCTAATCTTCAAGGAAGTAAAAGACCTTATGTATTTCTCCCTCTCAGCTCACCCTATCTTCTCCAACAGTGACAAGAATAAAGACACTGCATCAGCTTCTTATATTCCAATCATACAAAGACCTCCCAAGCTAAACCCTAGAGTGATTGTGTGAAAAAAACCTGTTTTTGGCATCAAGCTGAATGTAGATGCAGCTTGGAATGAGACACAAACTGGTATAGGAATGCTACTCAGAGATGAAAGGGGTGAGACTTTAGCTGCATACTCATTTTATACTCATTCTTCATGACCACTTGAAGCTGAAATCATAGCCATTAGAGCTGGCTATGACTTTGGTTTTTTCTATGGCCACACAATTTTACAATTGAGTCTGATTCTCTAAATGGAATCAGCATGATCTTGAATTCCATCACAGCACACTGGAAACTTTTTCAGCTGTGTGAGAAGGCAAACAGAAGCATTAAGGTCCAGATTTCTCACACTTTGAGACAAGGAAACATTGCAGCAGAATTTTTGGCTAAACAAGTTTTGGCTAACAAGCTGAGAACAATATATACTTGGCAACAACTACCTTCTGCAGCTAAAGTTGTCATTTTAATGGACAAGCTCCAGCTTCCCTCAGTCAGATGACACTCATGCTAGCTGATACTCAAGTTTCATCCTTCCTTCCACTGCAACAAATCAACTCCACTTCTTGGTGCTCTAACCTGGAATGGATAACAACACAACTCCTTGACAAGCTGATGCTGCTCTCCCCTCTTCATCTACAGGACCTAGATATGTTACCAAACCTCTTTTTCTATTCCTTCTATGGCTGCCCTATGTTTTGTTTTTACAATTTATTAATAGGCTCTAGTAGTGGGAGAAGAAACTTATTTATAGAACATAGCCTAATAGGTCACCTTATTTTTGTGAAGCATTTCTTTGCTTCTGGGATCTTGTTCCCTAACTTTTGGCCACCATTACAATGACATGTACTCCATCAATATTTTTCAAATCAGGTTTAGGGAAGCCTAAAATAATTCCCATCACCAATTGGTGATTATAATTTTTTTTAAAAAAAAGCAACCATAAACAAACCGAAACCAACCTGATCAATTTGTAGCTAAATTGTTTGAAATTAAAATGAGACCAAACACCAAACACATTACTGATGTAGATTGGAAAAAACTTAAACCATGTGAACATATTTAAAATAAGCAACCAGATTTTAACCCCATACATTCTCAAATAAAATCCAGTTAAGCTAAAAAATATATTATTAACCACAACCCCAAAATAAAATCATTGAATAAAACCAAAAGACATATATTTTATGAGATTTTAAAAATATTTATCAGGTAATGTTTAACTGGATTTTGTGTTGTTTATGATAAAGTGCTTGTTATTGTTATAATTATAGAAATAATATATGATATAATATATTATATCATTTAGTTTAACAATTTAATACTTAAAAATAATAAAAAATTAATTTCATCCTTAATCAGTGAATAATTTTTTAATATTTTTATAAATGTTTAGGAAATGTTTGTGTACAGTTTTTATATAAAAATTTAGGAATTTGTATAATGATATAGTAATGGAGAATGAAAGACCATATTTAAGGAATAGACACTAAAATTACAAATTATCCAAATCAATTGTTGAAAATCAGAAAAAATCAGAAAAAATTACAAAAATATGTCTAAAATAAAAAGAAGGAAACATGTACAACCAAACAAAAGCGTAATATATCATTCTAAAACTAACAAAAGAAAAAGTCATGGTATGACTGTGAAAAAATATTCCAAATATATACAATTAAAATCAGAATTACAAAAATAACCCACTTATTATATACACAATAAATACAATACGAAACAATATGTTTTTATTATGGTGTGAGTAAGAACCTGTTTAGTACAACTTATCTAAGTATTTTTCAGTTCTGTTCAGTTGAGTATTTTTCAGTTCAGAGCATTGTACTTTTAAAAAATATTAAACAAATTAAATGTTTAATAATTCAACACAATTCAATCCAGTTTAGAGAAAATATAATTTATTTCAATTCAGTTCAACGAAAATATAATTTAATGATTTTAAGTTCATATTATTTCAGTTGTGTGTAGTTCAATTCAGTTCATTTTAGTTAAGTATGATTCAACTCGGTTCATTTCAGTTAAGTGTAGTCCAATTCAGTTCAGTCGATTCAATTCAGTTCAGGCTAGTTCAATTCAATTCTATCTTCTATTCTTGATAAAATACAACCTCATTTAGTTATATCAATACATTGATCGTTTTCTTCAATTCAGTTCAATGAAAATATAATTTATATATTTTAAGTTCATATGGAAAATACAACCCATTTCAGTTAAATGTAGTTCAATTCAGTTCATTTGAGTTAAGTGTGGTTCAACTCGGTTCATTTCAGTTAAGTGCAGTCCAATTCAGTTCATCAGTTCAATTCAGTACAATTCAATACAGTGTAGTTCAATTCAGTTCAATTAAGTTTATTCAGTTGATTCAGTTCAATTAAGTTTAATTGGATTGGTCCAATTAAGTTTAGTTCAGTATGATTCAGTTCAAGTCAGTTTAGAATTGATGAAATATGATTTGATAAAAATTTTCTAATTAAATTATATCAATGCATACTTTTGTAAGTTCAACTTAATTAAGTTTGTATCTAATAAAATTTAACTTGATAAAATATAGCACAATTTGGCTATATCAATTCAGTTCAATAAAGTTCGGTTCAGTATACTTCAGTTCAATAAAGTTTAGTTCAGTATATTTCAGTTCAATTATGTTTAACTTCTAGGATAATGATGAAATATAAATTTGATGAAATTTAGCTAATGTCGATGTAGTGATTTGTTTCTTCAATTCAGTTTTGTTAAGTTAAATTTAATTCAATATACTTCAGTGTCTTGTTTTTTAATAAGAATTTTGAATATACATACATATTATATAATAGAATCAAATTTATTTTTCAGTTCAGTTCAGTATTTTTTAGTTCAATTCAGTTCAGGCGTATCAAACAGACCCTAAGGGATAATTAAACTCAAAAATAGTTGAAACCCTCTCGCCTATTTTTTCTCCCAAAACAGAAACCCCAGATCTATTTTATTCAGAGGCCGCCGGTGCTACCACCGGGCGGCGGCCTCCCCTGTACGCCTTTATTTTCAATCTCAAACCTCATTTTCTATCCCACACCCAAAATCACCTATTTTCTCGGAAATTTACAGCCCCAATTCGATCCAATCGCGCCGACCAACGGATCCGTTTCCAACAATTTCAACGTCTCCGGAATCGATCAAGGCCACGATGAATCTGTCCAGAAAAGCTTGGGCGGTCTGTTATCTACCGGCCGACGAGCTAACCATCGACGAGATCCAACGTTGCCAAAGTCAACAGGACGCTTCGACCCCGAACCGGCGAGTCCAGCGGCGGCTCCGGCGAAACCTCGCGGAGCTGGTGACGGAAGCACGGATCTAGCCCGCGCAGTGGAGGTCGGCCTACACTGATTTGCGGCCGGCCCAGCCTAGTAGGTTGGTCAGTTTGGGTGGGTCGGGTCGGGTCACACAGTGGTTCAGATGGGATTGGAGCTGGCACCATTAGTTTGAAGAGGTGGTTTTACTTCTTTTTTTCTTTTATATAAAAATTTACTTCCGAGTCCTTTTTTAGTGTATGTTTCTTGATGTTTGTACTAAATTATCGGACTTAATGTAATATGCTAATCTTAGTTTTCTGACGGGTCTTTTTGCTCAGCAAAACTTTGATTAACTTCCGATCTAATTAGTACAGTTAGGAGAAATCCGAGTTAAAATAGTTTACATACTATTGTTGGCGGTACTGCTACTAGATCGGTAGACAGGTCAAACTTCAAGCTTACACCTTGTTAGATTGCATTTGTTCTGTCCAATATTTGGCCACCAGCCAATCAGACCAGAATTGGTTGGGATTGCTCTAGTACAGATATTAATTTATATATATGTATGTATATATATAGATATATATATATATATATATATATATATTTAGGGTTTTGTGATTTTCTTCTCAATATTGCGTTGTAAAATATCACCTCATAAGAGAAATCTTTATAGCAATCTCTAGTTAGGCTTTTGATGTAGCTTTCTTATTTGCATCATGGCTAGATAGAATAATTCGGTATGCTTTACATACTACTCTACTGTCCAACCTTGTAAAGACTTGCTATCTTCCGGTGGTCAAGAGGCCACCGGGCTCAATGGGTTGCCGGTTGAGGTTCAGGTAGAGAGTATATATTATAATAGAACCGAATTTTCTGTTTCTGCTTTGAGAAAGTGGGATGGTGAATTCTTGGGAGCTCTAGAATGCTGTAATTGGTGATGCCTATACGCAAGAGAAGGAGGAAAATTTGCTTTTAGATATGCTATTACTGGCATCGATACAGAGAAGACTTATTATTATAATATCTTTAGATACTTCTCTGATATCTTACTTTGATTCCGATTTAGATTGGAATATAGCTTTCGGGCAAAACATGTAAGCCTACAGGCAGTTTGATTAGCCATCACGTACCACTATCAGAAAGTTCAGGTCGGTTTGCAACGATATTCCAGAAATTCGTTGAAAGAGGGCATAAAAGCGTCGAAAAAGAAATTGTTTCAACGAAAAAAACTGTGCTGGCAATAAATTTTGGAAGTTGACTAAGTGCATTTCATTGGTATTATGTACATGCGCTGCAACAACCAGACGAGGGGGCCAGTGTTTTAACACCTTGAATGATTTCGCTGAAATAAGTGGTGACATGGCAGTTGGACTAAAGTCCGCGTGAAATTTTTGTGATAGACCCTGCGCATGTTTCACCGCTTTAAACATATAGCGTTGAAATTGTTGCTGACTGTACATGGGCTCAAGTTGGAGCCCATTAATTCTGGGTTGTTGCTTTGATATTGGGTTGAGTTATTTATGTTGGTCTTACTATTTTAAAGTCCAGTAAAAGCGTGGGCAAAAAAGCAGTTGCGCGTTGCTGCTCTAAGCAAATAGAAATTTGAATTTGTGATGTTGTGGGACCTTGTTAATTTTACATTTCTTTTTTAGCGGAATAATAATAAAACCGCTAAAGTCTTTGCATTGAATGCACTCACCTACCATAGAGTGCAAAAAAAAGGGGTGTGATTTTCAATTTTAAACTAGTTTTTTTTATGAATATGATCATTTTATTATTATACGATTGTTTTTTGGTGTGATTAACATAACACATGAATTTGAAAGTTTGACTTGGTGGACCAAATTCATATAAAAATATGCTTTGGGTATACATAGCAACAACTAACAGTTGCTCTTGGAATAAGAATTTGAAAAATGTCGTAAGATATCAAATTTTGACTTTTAAATTTGAATTTTTTTTAATGATTATGTTAATTTATGATGTATAAGACACTTTTTGTGTAAATTTGCTTTGTTATTAGTTCGATGAAAGGTACTTGTAGGGATAACTTTAGTAGAGAACCTGAGAAGCACTGCTAAGACACTTTGAAGTCATATTTCAACATAGTCGTGATCAATTTATTTTCATTACTGAATGAAATTAAGTATATCTGAGTGTTTTTATGACATTACATCATAAAGTCCATGGAATATCGCTGATATGAATATTTAGTTTAACAAAAATTTAGAAAATGTCATAAAACATCAAATTTTGACTTTTAAATTTGAATTTTTTTTAATGATTATGTTAATGTATAATGTATACGACACTTTTTGTATAAATTTACTTTAGTGTTGAGTCCATGAAAGGTACGTGTAGTAAGAACTTTAGTAGCATGAACCTGAGAAACACTACTAAGACTATAACATGTAGTTAAGTATATATACTTTGGAGGCATATTTCAACCATAGTCGTGATCAATTTGTTTCAATTATTGAATGAAATTAAGTATGTTTGAGTGTTTTTGAGACATTATAACATAAATTCCATAATATGAATGTGTTCAGTTGAGTAAAAATTTAAAAATGTCATAAAACATCAAATATTGACTCTTAAACATGAATAATTTGATGATTATGTAAATTTTATAATGCATAACACACTTCTGGTGTGAATCTACTTTGGTATTAGTTCGACGAAAGGTATGTGTAGTGAGAACTTTAATAGCAAGAACGTGAGAAGCATTACTAAGATTGTTGGTATATGTCTTGAATACCGCAATAGTCGTTACTGCGAGTTAGCACGGGGATCTCTTTATTGAGGCGTTGGTGACTTGGACCGAATGTGTGTTTCCGGACCCAATACAGGATTTAGTGAAAGAGCATTCTGCACTACTTTTGCCACGATTTTCTGCAAGAAGCATATTATTCGAAGTCTACGATTGATATGGATTATTGAAAACCAATAATGTGTGTAGAAATTGAATTTTTTAAAAAACTTTAATCCATTATAATTTTATTTGATGTATATATTTGATTGTAGAAAACCTATGATTTATGTTTATTATTTAAAAGTATTTAGTTCGTACTTAAAATTATATTAAAATTCATAAGTACTTATGTAATTATTAACATGTGTATGTTGCCAAAAAAGCAACATCTAACCGCTGCTGAATATAAAAAAATTCAATATTAATTCTTGTTGTCTATTAACATTATTTATGTTAGATTGATCTGATCCGTCAATTAATTTTCTCCATTTATGTATACCCTCAACCTTATCTTCATTCTGGATCTGTGAATCTTTCTCCAACGGCGACACCATCTCTTCTCCGCCGTTTCGCCTTCACTCTGAAACTTCTGCGAGGTGGCGTTGTTCCCCGGCGTTCGAGGACGCGGAAACGCGAGGTGGTGGCGATTTGTTGAGGTTCTACGATTCGTCTATGCGTCCCATTCGAGGTCGGGAAGAAGAGGGTCCAGACTCTGCGAATCGACACCATGGACAGAGGCTCCTCGAGATGGAGAGCAACTGATATTCTTGTATTCAACACTGATCATTGGTGGAGCCATCGGAAAACACAATTAGGGTGCGGTTTCTAGTAAATTCCACTGTTATTTTGCTATGTTCAGATCCTCTATAACCTCAGAATCAAAAGAACTGTTATTTTGATATGTACAGGGTTAACTACTACCAGGAAAAGGATCAGGTCCATCCTCGTCTTGAATTCAATGAGGCATTTAGAAGGGCTATGTGACAACATGGGGGAATTGGGTGGACAAAAATGTAATTCCACACAAGACGAGAGTTTTCTTCAGAAGCTCTGCACCTTCTCACTTCAATGGAGGTGACTGTCACCGCTGTCATCACCGTCGCTCCCCCACCTCTGAGAGCTCCCCGCAACCGCATCGCTGGAAGGACGACGACCGCAGCGCCGGAGTGAAGATGTAGCTCACAAGAAGGTTGATGCCATGATACAATGCAAGGATGCCAGGTTCAGAAGTTTTATGGCGCGAAAATGAGGTTTTCCTGGGTTTGTCATCTGATACGGTCTCGTTTTTCCGGTGTAATTCGGGTTACCGGCGAGGTGACGTGCTTCTCCTCGTACCTGCACATAGAGCAGAGTGAGCTCAGGCGGGCGGCGTTTAGCCGTCGCCCACTCTGACGCCCAAGTCAGTTTTGGGGTGTTTTAGAGAGAGGAAATCTAAGTGACAAGTTGAGAGAATCTGAGGAAAGAGAGAAGAAGCTCTCCTTCCTTTATACCTGTTGGGAGCCTCATCCGGTGTGAGCGTCTCCATGGATTCTGTTGTGTTCCTCCATGCGTTTTGCACGTGTTGAGCACGGGTTCTCACGTGTGCGTACTTTGTGTGAGCTGTCAAGCAAGGTGGGGGTCCTCATCTTGTGTGGACTACTTGACCTTGTTTGGGCTTTATGGCCCATACCGTATCAAGTCCCCCTAGTCCTGTCCATGGTTCTCATGGTGCAGGACTATAGCCTGTTGTTTGTGGGCGTCGTTTTATAAGCGTTTTTAGCCTTGTTTGGCGTTTCTTGCCATGTTGATGTCATCTCATCTTATCGGCGTTTCTTGCCTTGTTGGCATATTTTGCCTTGTTGATGTCATCTTTGTCTTACCGGCGTTTCTTGCCTTATTGGCATTGCTTGCCTCATTGGTGTCAATTCACCTTGTTGGCACTGTTTGACTTGTTGGTGTCAATTCACCTTGTTGGTGTTGTTTGACTTGTTGGTGCCGCTTCACCTTTTTGGCGTCGCTTGCTTTGTTGGTGATGCTTCACCTTGGTGTGAGATGCACCTTGATACTTGGCTTATCTCGCCATGGTAAGTTACCTTGGGGCGAGATGCACTATTTGGCATTTCTCGTCATGGTGGGTTCTTTCACCTTTGTGCAAGATGTGCTACTTGGCTTTTATCGACACAGTGAGTTTGTTTATCATGGTGCGATATGCACCATAATCTTGGCTTCACATAGCCATGGTGAGTTCGTTCACCTTGCTTCTTGGCTTACCTCACCTTGGTGAGTTATTTCATCTTGGTGCGAGATGCACCTTGATACTTGGCTTCTCTTGCCATGGTGAGTTCTTTCACCTTGCTGCGAGATGCACTATTTGGTTTTTCTCGACACGCTGATTTTATTTATCATGGTGCGATATGCACCATGATCTTGGCTTCACGTAGCCATGGTGAGTTCGTTCACCTTGTTTTCAGGCTTTTCTTTGCCTTGGTGAGTTCGTTCACCTAGGTGCGATATGCATTTTGATCTTGGCTTCACGTAGCCACGATGAGTTTGTTCATCTTATTTTTCGGCTTTTACTCGCTTTGGTGAGTTCGTTCACCTTGGTGCGAGACGCAACTTGATACTTGGCTTCACGTAGCCACGGTGAGTTTTTTCACCTTGTTTTTCGGCCTTTATTCGCCTAGGTGAGTTTGTCCACCTTGGTGCGAGACGCACCTTGATACTTGGCTTCACGTAGCCACGGTGAGTTTTTTCACCTTGTATTTCGGCTTTTACTCGCCTTGGTGAGTTTGTTCACCTTGTTTTTCGGCTTTTACTCACTTTGGTGAGTTTGTTCACCTTGGTGCGAGACGCACCTTGATACTTGGCTTCACGTAGCCACGGTGAGTTTGTTCACTTTGTTTTTCGGCTTTTATTCGCCTTGGTGAGTTTGTTCACCTTGGTGTGAGATGCACCTTGATACTTGGCTTCACGTAGCCACGGTGAGTTTGTTCACCTTGGTGCGGGACGCACCTTGATACTTGGCTTCACGTAGCCACTGTGAGTTTGTTCACCTTGTTTTTCGGCTTTTATTCGCCTTGGTGAGTTTGTTCACCTTGGTGCGAGACGCACCTTGATACTTGGCTTCACGTAGCCACAGTGAGTTTGTTCACCTTGGTGCGAGATGCACTACTTGACTTTTCTCGACACGGTGACTTTGTTTACCATGGTGCGATATGCACCATGATCTTGGCTTCACGTAGCCATGACGAGTTCGTTCACCTTGTTTTAGGCTTTTCTTCGCCTTGGTGAACAGGTCCGTCATGTGCAAATGTCGAGCATGGTGAATGTCTTCAACATGTTGCTCTTTGCAACCAGGTGAAAGTTGGATTCCTTCTCCATATCATCAGGTTCGTCTAGTGCAAGTGTTGAGTATGCTGAATGTCTTCAACATGTAGCTCTCTGCAACCAGTAGCAAGTTGGATTCTTGTTCCAACTTGCCGTTTCTCTTGTTGTTTTGGATGCAAGTTTCTTCATGAAACTGTTTTGCATCTTTCTATGACTTAGGTGTTGTAAGCCTGTTTTTGTCATTTTTTGGGTTCGTTTTTCTTGAACTCCTTTTTGTTGCTTTTTTTGAGCCTGTCAGCAGCATTATCTCTGTTGTTACTGATGTTTAGACATAAAAAACAAGAAGAAAGACAGCTACCAGATGACTGGTTCGTGTCAGTCCATAGTATATTAAACAAGAAGAAAGATAGCTACCAGATGACTGGTTCGTGTCGTGGCATAGTATATTAAACAAGAAGAAAGACAGCTACCAGATGACTGATTCGTGTCGTGGCATAGTATATCCAAAAACACTTCTCATTGCATTCATGAACTTGTAAATTCTGGGACTACAAGCATCACCCTCAAGGTCGTCTTGCGTACTCTAACGAGTAGCCTGACCTCTGTTGGGGGTTCTTTCATTCATTAGGCTTCCCTCAAGATCATCTTGCGAACTCTATTGAGCTGTCTGACCTCTGTTGGGATCCTTTACTGCATCAAAAAGAAAGAAAACAAGGAGAGACAATCATAAGGGGTATGAGCAGGTAAGGCCCACATGGTGTCTTACGTGTAGTACTTGCGGAGGTTGTTCACGTGCCAAGTTCTTGGCACAATTTTTCCATCCACATGCTCCAACACGGTAAGGGGTCTTTCCAGTTGGCATCCAACTTGAGTTGGTCTTCTGCTCTTAAAGCTTCATTCTTCCGCAAGGCCAAGTTTCCAACTTGAAAGTTGTATGGGTGCAACTTGTTGTTGTATTCCTGATCTATCCTCGACTTGTATGTTGTTTCTTTGAGTGACGCCTTCACCCGCTCATACTCCAGCTCTTCAAGATTCTACCATAGGCTCTCGTTATTCTTGGCTGCAGGTAGCGGGTCGTCAACTCGCAAAGTCGGGATGAGCACTTCTGGTGGTGTGATTGCTTCCGTTCCGAAATACAACCTGTAGGGTGACTCCCTTGTACTTGTTCAAGGTGTCACCCTGTAGGACCACAAAACATTGTGCAAACAAGGAAACAACAATAGCACTTCCAACCGTATATGGTTAGTTTAGCCATTTAGAACAATCATGTTCATTTATTTCTACTTTAATGGGTGATAATAGCATGTTTATACAATACTCTTGATATAGTTATGTCTATTCAACACCCACTTTCACCAAATATTCTAATTTAGTGTTTCATGCAACTTTCTTGTCTTTCTAAGTGACTAGCCTTATGTCACAAAGGTTTTTTTTTTAATTAATTTTTTTTCTCTAGTATTGTCATATATTTATTAGTTCTATATGCAATACCCTAAAAAGAAAAATGAACAAGACCAATTCGAGCATGCAACTTGTTAGCATGTGTGTGGAATTGTTACTAACCTGGAGAAGTCAAGCGGTTGGTATGCTCGATGCAATATACACTCGGGGTGTCTCTGAGACTTGTTGATGATACCGACTTGTTGAAGATGCCGACTTGTTGCCGGCCTTCTTCTTGCTGCCGAATATCAACTAGTCCCCGACTTTAACTTGACGCTGGCTTCTTCTTGTCGCCGACTTCTACTCGTCGCCGACTTTCTTCTTGTCGCCGACTTCATCTTGTCGCTGACTTCATCTTGTCACCGAGTTCATCTTGTCGCCGACTTCTTCTTGTCACCGACTTCTACTCGTCGCCGACTTTCTTCTTGTCGCCGACTTCATCTTGTCGCCGACTTCATCTCGTCGCCGACTTCATCTTGTCGGTGACTTCTTCTTGTCGCCGATTTCTACTCGTCGCCGACTTTCTTTTTTTCGCCGACTTCATCTTGTCGCTGACTTCATCTTGTCGCCGACTTCTTCTCGTCGCCGGTTTCTACTCGTCGCCGACTTTCTTTTTTTCGCCGACTTCATCTTGTCGCCGACTTCTTCTCGTCGCCGACTTTCTTCTTGTAGCCGACTTCTTCTCGTCGCCGACTTCTACTCGTCGCCGACTTCTACTCGTCGCCGACTTTCTTCTTGTCGCCGACTTCATCTTGTCGCCGACTTCATCTTGTCGCTGACTTCATCTTGTCGCCGACTTTCTACTCGTCCCCGACTTCATCTCGTAGCTGACTTCATCTCGTCGCCGACTTCATCTCGTCACCGACTTCTTCTCGTCGCCGACTTTCATCTTGTCGCCGACTTCATCTCGTCGCCGACTTTCTACTCATCGCCGACTTCATCTCATCACTGACTTCATCTCATCACCGACTTCATCTCGTCGCCGACTTCATCTCGTCGCCGACTTCTTCTCGTCGCCGACTTCTTCTCGTCGCCGACTTCTTCTCGTCGCCGACTTCATCTTGTCGCCGACTTCTTCTTGTCACCGACTTCTACTCGTCGCTGACTTTATTTTTGTCGCCGAGTTCTTCTCGTTGCCGACTTCTACTCGTCGCCGACTTTTTTCTTGTCGCCGACTTCATCTCGTCGCTGATTTCTACTCTTCGCCAACTTTCTTCTTGGCACCGACTTCATCTCGTCGTCGATTTCATCTCATCGCTGACTTTCTTCTTGTCACCGACTTCATCTTGTCGCCGACTTCATCTCGTCGCCGACTTTCTTCTTGTCGCCGACTTCATCTTGTCGCTGACTTCATCTTGTCACCAACTTCATCTTGTCATCCTTTGACACGTTGACTTCCTTCGGCACGTCGACGTCCTTCGGCACGTTGACGTCCTTCGACATGTTGACGTCCTGCGACATGTTGACGTCCTTCGACATGTAGACGTCCTTCGACATGTTGACGTCCTTCGACATGTTGACGTCCTTTGGCATGTTGACGTCCTTCGGCACGTTGACGTCCTTCGACATGTTGAAGACCCTTGACAAGTTCACGACCTTCGACTTGTTGAAGACCCTCGACTTATTGAAGACCTTTGACTTGTTGAAGACCCTCAACTTGTGAGCTCGTGCAGCGTCATCTTCTGCATCAGAATCTTCTGCACTTTGACACCGGAACCTGCAAATTCCGGCGAGTTCACCTCCAAATCTCGATCTCAGGCTATAGAATAAATCAGCCATCGCAATTTAATGGGTTTTGACGCCCATGAGCACGGGAACAAGAAAATTGCCTCCAATTGCATCGAATCGCCAACAAGGGAGCCGAAGAAGCTTGGAATTTCCGGCGAGTTCGCCGGATTTTTGTTTCCGGCGAGTTCACCGGTCAATCTTAGTGGGCTTTGATGCAAATTTTCCAGGGAGCAAGAAAGTGAGGCCCTTTATCATCGATTCGCCGGCGAGGGAGCTGCAGAAGATCTGAAATTTCCGGCGAACTTTAAACCACCGATGAACAGTGATGGGTTCCTTAGAAGTGATGATTCGAGGCCAGTGCTGTAGTGGGTTTTGTTGTGGACATTGAGAGGAGCAGGAATCTCCGGTCGGCCGGTGACGAATCGCCGGAAAACAGCTCCGGCGGCCAAGAGTTGACTATTTGGCCGGAATTTGATCTGCTCGATCGGAGGCTAATTTCAACAGATTTTGATGATTTTTTCATGGTGATCAAGAGCAAGGACTTCAACACGCTGACTGAAGACGTGAAGGAAACCCTGGAGCATTTTCGAAGCACAGGTTTAAAACTCAACCCTCTCAAGTGCCAGTTTGGGGTCCAAGAAGGTCGATTCTTGGGTCACATGGTCACAAATGAAGGGGTACGAGCAAATCCAGATAAGGTCAAAGCGGTGTTGGACATGAAACCACCAAGGACAGTGAAGGAAGTGCAAAGTCTGAACGGCAAGTTGGCGGCATTGAACCGTTTCCTATCAAGAGCAGCTGAGCGCACTCCCTTTCTTCAAGGCGTTGAAGAACAGTGTCAACAAGAAGGGAGATGTCAGCTGGGGACCTGAGTAAGATGAAGCTTTCAACGACTTGAAGAAGCACCTGCATAGCTTGACCTTGTTGACATCGCCTCAACAGGGAGTAAAACCTTTTCCTATTCGTGTCGGCTGGAGTGGAGACCGTCAGTGCAGCCCTTGTACGAGAAGAAAGCAAGGTACAGAAACCCATATACTTTGTAAGTAGAGCTGCAACATCCCAAACAGACAAAATAACCGTGAAAATGAGTCTAACCAAGATGGCCGCCTGGATCACGACAGGTTACACAATTGCATACAAAGTCAACAACACTAGTTTTTCTAATCTGATTTTCAATACAATTTACATGTTCTATGTACAAATTTTATCGACTCCTAAATATAGTGCGACCCTTATATCCAAACTTCAACTGAAACAGCTGCACATGACAGACCCCTTGAATTTGCAGCAACAAGTTGTCTTGAAGAGGTATTAGCACTCCTAAACTCGCCTAGCGCTGCCATGCCACATATATTTCATATAATGAGCTTTCGCCCAGTGATGTTCTCCATAAATATAGAGTGTTGGGAGGTCGTCGTTATACCTCTCCAAAAATACAATTTATATTTCACTCACAAGCTCTACACACAACTAAACATATAGTGCAAGTAAGGTTCGTTTCCACAGAGAATGGGAGATTTTCAAGTATCTCAAATAGATTTACTACTCTAACTACTATAAAATAACTATAATATAATATAATATATATATAAACGATGTAAATAGGGGGGAAATTTGGAGTTTGGTTGTAGAAAACTCTACAATGTTATGCTAAGCTATAGCTAAAGACACAATTAAACTATATAGAATATGGATTAACTATGAGATTACTAGACTTAGAGGCATTCGACTTCAACTTTCAACTCGAGATTAATCCTTGAACTACAACACATTGCATTTTAGGATTTACGATTACTTATCGAGATTAACCACTTTCAAAAGCGAAAATAGATAATCATTCTCTCGTTTATAACCAAGAAATAATGTAGCATTATTTCAAGGTTCTCACCTCTAGATATAACAAGTGAAAACACTATGTTCAATCTAGTGATGGCATTAGATATGAGAATCGATAAAGATGTAAGCAAGGCAACTGAACACTAGATAGGGAACAATGGACGAAAGCATACAAAGCACTATTCCTCTTAGCTCTAATCATCAATTAGGCAAAATGGAAGCATTCTACCCATGGATTTAGCAAGTATTCAACACATTCTACAATTAGGTAGAAAGCCCAATCAATTCATGCATCAAATTCATATGAAATCATCACATTCAATTTCCAATCACAATACCCATAAACAATGCATAAAGTGTTCTCATAATCAAAGATCGAAAGTCTACATCGAATGCTCCCAAGAGTTGTTTAGCCTACTACAATCATATTAATCATACAATACAAACCCATAGATTCAAAGAGATGAAAAGATGAAGAAGAAAATGGAACTAGAGAGTTTCTTGAGCTAATTTTCGAACTCCCCAAGATATGGGGTGGAGAGAGGCTTTTATACTCTCTAAAAGATAAGAAGAAGTCAACTTGCAGCAGTGCAGGGGTCATGCACCAGGTAGAGCACTGGTTGTGAAGGGCCATGCACCAGGTAGAGCACTGGTTGTGAAGGGCCATGCACTCCCCCATTGTTGCTTCTTTCGGAGAGTTCCGGTTATACCTTGTTGGAAAGGCCTTCATCTTCATGCTTGATCACCATTGTGTCGCTTTAATCTTCAAGTACCTATAGAGTGATGAAATCATGGCATATGGCATACAATTTCCATACATCACTCTACTCTCAAAAAGGCAACAAGTATCAACAATTAGGCCAATTTAGCACCATTACAAACCATTTCCAAGTGCAACAAACATGGTATAACTTGAGCTCTTCAAATCCCCCACACTTAGACTCTTGCTCGTCCTCGAGTAAATCACCCAATGCACTCCCTCATAATAAGAATCTCACAACATACCCCCACTCTACTTTTTACATCTCCTCTTCTAAATCACTCAAGGTCCCCCACACTTATTGTCAAACATCTCTAAATCGAGAGTCAAAGATCAAGCTTTGAAGTTAAGGAACCTTCCCTCCTAGGGTCTACCCATGTGATCGACTCCAACGATCCACATCCCCCTAAAAATGCATCTCCAATCATAAATCTAACCCAATGTAGTGGACTTATAACGATCCCCATCCGATAAAATCGGATAGTCCACCACATATCCTAAGGGTGCCTCTCTACATCACCAATGCTCGAAAGCATAATGTAGGCACCATCTAACATGCCAATCTACTCATACAACAAATATATCATGGCACCACAACCTCCACTAGGCATAGCAAAATGATATGGCTACATCAACGTCCATAGCTATCCTAGTACACATTCATCTTCTAGAGTTCTAAGCACTTACAATCATAAAATCATATAAAAAATTCTTAAACTCTACTCCAAAACACAACCATCCCACCAAACAAGTTCACCTCAAAATGAAATCTTTGGAATAATAAGAACAAAACCTCTCCTTTTGCCTATGTGCCTTTCGGTTTTCACATAGCCTCTCTTTCTTTCTTTCTTTTTTTTTAACAAGAAAAAGAAAAATATATACACTACAAAGAGGAGTTACGAGGAATCTCTCCCCCCACACTTAGACAAAACATTGTCCCCACTGTGCAATAGGACAAGCATAATGAATATAAAAGTATGAGAGGGGAGACTCACAACTAGGACCGTGAAGGTCCGGCATCAGGAGAACCAAAGAGGTGTCGAGCATGGCGGCGCTCATCTTCACGCTGCTGGCGTCTGGTAATGGGACAGATGGAGGGCTGGTGGTGGGGGTACACTGATTGGAACATCTGCGAGAGGCTATCAACGTCATCTTCTAGGCGCTCCTGACCCCTGCGAAGGTAATCATTCCTCCCATGGTAATACGCCCTGCATGGCGATGAGCATTGAGACACGCATTAATGAAAAGCTGCGCCCAAATCAGGTGTGCCATCGGAAGCTAAAGAGGTACAACACCATAGACAAATAAGCTCAGTCTGATCCACTAAGGTATGCTCACCCTTGCCATGAATACAAGAAGACAACAACCGATGGACTAGTCGCATCGCCGGATGAAATATAGCAGAGGAGGAAGAGGTTTTATTGTGCGGAGATAGACCAGAAATACACTTCCAGAAGGAATGGCGGGCAAAGTTCGTGGCTTTATAAGCGGCCATGCGATGGTCGATACGGCCCTTAGAGATGCCAAAACAATCAAGCAAGTCCTCATGAGAGAGGGTGAATTCCTCATCGCCCAAATGGAAAGAGATAGCTGGCACATCACCTTCATCAATTTCAGTGACACTGACCTGAATAGTGGACAAGAACTCAAGAGTAAGACTAGCATATGTGGGTACCGCCAAGTCCATGAGGTCTTCAAGGCCACCGTGACGCATAAGGACAAGGACAGAGGAGTCAAGGGCAAGCTTTTCAAGAAGCGGGCGATAGAAGAATTTGGTGGCCATAATCGGCCGCCCCTCTAAAGCAGCCCACTTGGCTTTGGCTTCAGTACTAAGTGTAGTTAAACCCCTCAAATCAAGTGGAACTGGTGGAGGAGGTGGTGATGGTGGGAGAATTGGGGAAGGCTGTGGTGCAGCCGTTCCAGGGACGACGGAGCGCCGATGTTTACAACTGGAAGTGGATGCCATACTCCCAACCCAACAGACAAAACAGAACACACCCTCAAAGAAACAGTTCCAAATCACAGCCCAAATTCCAAACTGTAGCTATGCTCCCCTAAAGAACCAATCCAATCCACTAGTAAAGAGTCCCCATATGAACACAACAAACTCAGTCCATAACAATGAAGGCTAGAGAACCACCATAAAGCAACGAACCAGATCAGGGTAACACCGCACAACTCACAGCAAGACAATCTCAAATCACCAATTGACCAAGTATCTCAGTTATGATAAACACAATCACTGAATCTCTAACTCCAGGGAAACAAGAGAGGAACCCCCAAACAGTGAGTAATGAAACAGAGCGGCACAATAGAGTGCCTAGAATTAAGTAGGGAAGAGCACCTGAGAGGAGGCGGTGGTGACTGGCCGGAGCAACTGGTCGGAGCAGTGGAGGCGGAGCTGTGGAGTCTCCGGCAAGTGATGGAGGGAATGATGACGGCGGTGAACCGAGATTGGAGGAGTTCAGAGGTGGTGGTGGAGATTGGCCGAGCCGCGGCGGCGTGATGGTGGCGCGTCGACGGAGGTGAGGCGGTGATGAGCAGTCGGAAATCAGGGCTTCAGGCGGCGAGGTGGACACGGCGGCAGTGATGTGGGTGGTTCTCCCCCGGCGAGGTGCAGGGCTATGGTGATGTCCGTCAACGGTGACAGATCGGGCCAGAGCAGTCACGGCGGGGAGGTCCAGACGCGGCGAGGATGCCGGTGGAATCGGCGACGGGTGATGGCAGAGACAAGGCAGAGATCCAACTGATGGAAGAGCAGGCTGCTCGGAACAGATACTTCAAGGTTTAGGGTTTAGGGTTTACAGATACCCTAAACCCTAAAACCCTAAACCCTAAACCCTAAATACTTCAAGCAGTCGCGGCGGCGTAGGTGGTGGTGTAGAGCCGGCGGCGCGGCGTGAGAGGAGATCAGGGTTCCGGCGGCGAGTTGGTCACAGCGGCGAAAACGCCGCGGACTTGCTGGGTCTGGTGGAGGTTCACATACGGCGGCATCGACGACGGGTGATGGCGGAGACAAGGCGGTGGTGATGATGAAGCTTGGTGGCGGGGTGGGGTGGTGGAGTGGTGGAGGTGCAGAGGAGCGGCGGTGGCGGGGCGGTCGGAGAGGCATGGTCACAAAATACTCTCACTTGCGCAAAACTCCATACTCCGAGCGCAAGTAAATGGTATTTTGCTCATGGCATCATATAAACCTTTTAGGTACAAATAAGGCACATATATCAATTTCATATTATTCAGGTCAAGAATTTAATCATCAGCATATGTACTACATAGAGTAACCACAACCAGAAGAAGAAATTGACAAAAAGCTGTGTAGATATCCAAAATTAGTTAACACCATTTTAAGCATTCAAAAACTACAAGTTTAACAGACATAGAAGTTTAACACACCAACCAATGTCTCAAGATAAACTTACATCCACTTAATTTCATATATTACACATTCATTTAGCAGGTTCAAGACACGTCCTTTATTCACTCAAAACACTTTAAAATATGGATGAAGACTAGTATAACCATGCAAATAACACAAGTAGCACATAGGCATGACAGCCCCAAAACTTTATAGATATAACTTTATGAATATATCTATAAAGTTTTGAAGAGTGAGAACACTCACCTGCTTACAACACTAATTCCAATCCTAGTTGATGTTCCATATCTGCTTAAAAATAAATTCCAAAACATCAGTTTTTGTTGGACAAGCTTTCTTATTTCTTACTTCCTTAACTAACTTTTAATGAATCTTAATCCTAATATAAAGTTCAAGATTTTAGGATCTCATATATGAGACATAAACAAAAGAGAGCTAGAATATTCCAGTACATGATGTAGCAACAAAACAGATTTTCGATTAATTCATGCTAATTCTTAAACCTAGACTAATATTATCGTCCACAATATTATAAGAAGAATCAAATTTATATAAATCAAAGGCACAGTGTGAAAAATGTGTTCATCATAAAATATTTTCAATACATAGTTAAGTCACCAATGCATAATTCCTTCACCCTTTTCTCTTAGTAACATTTTAATTTCCTTGATCTGTTATGTATCTATATAGTCCAGAGTTTGAGGTTTACAAATGTGCAATAATTATCCAAACCCGAGTTATAGTCTCTAAGTTATGAATATAGCAAGTTAGAATAGTTGAAAGACATTTTCCACAATATTCCGGGTATAACTTATGGTTTAATTCCTCCTTGTTTCATTCGTAAAATCAGTCCATATCATATTTGGAACAAAAATTCAAAGTCAAAGATCAAAAACCCGATAAACACCACATAGATCAGTAAAATATGTTAAGAACTAGGTACTTGTAACTCTGAAAACTGGATTTGCAGCTGTAACTTCACAGCCACTTTGGATACTGATTTCTCAACCGATTCAAAAATCTAAGAGCTGAACATGTTAATATGCAAGAATTAACAAAATTGGAGTCACGGAAAGCAAGATATGGTTATCTTAAATTGTGTTCGCTGAAATCCTGATTATACAGTAGCCTACACGCAATAACTTTAAAATCAAATATCTCACACATTACTTATTCGATTTTGATAATTTCAGGTTCTATGTTGATTCATCTCGTAAAGATTACCGGGGTATACTACTCAATCATATCCGAGCTATGGTTTATCAAGTACCTGCTTTAAAAGTTGTTGGTTTTCACTCATTCTGCTGCAATGAGAGCAGAAATTTAACTCTCTTTTTCACCCTTGTTTCTCAACCAATTTAGTAAACTCTTCATATCAAATTGAATTTTAAAATCCAAGGTTTTCAAATATTGTTCCCTTACCCCGAGCAGAGCTATGGATTTAAAGCTACACTCTTTTAAAGTTCTGGTTTTCAGTCATTCTACTGCAGCGAGACAGGAAAAAGGCAGAACTTTAAAACCATTTTTCTCCCTTGTTTCTCAACCAATTTAGTACATTCTTGATATCAAATTGTAGCTTAAAATCCAAGGTTTTCAAATATTCTTCCCTTACCCTGAGCGGAGCTATGGTTTTAAAGTTACACCCTTGTAAAGTTCAGTACCACATATTCTTATAAAAATTCCAGATTTCATGTTTTTCTCATACAATCTTTCTTCTAATAGTTCCGCTCATCAATCAAATATATATATATATACATATATATATATATATATGTCAATTTTAAACACATGCATGTATAGAGTACCCAATTCTCAAGATTTTTCAAAACGATTAGCTGTTCCCCAATCATCTTAAGTTTCTTTACGATTCATAACTTTCGTTGATATTAACTTTAAATCAAGGTGGTTTAGTATGTTTATCTAATATCACAAATCAAAAGGGTGAAGTTAGCTTACTGGGATTTGAATACACTTCAGAACAAAGAACCGCAACCATCAACTGACATCCATGGAGAATGAATCCCGCAGCTTCAGACGCAACTCGGCTACTCGGATTTGAAAAGGTCGTTGCAAGGAAGGGAAGGAAAGTAATATTGTGGTGAAACAACGTTCTTACAGTGGGGATTTTATTGGGGATAGATTGAAAGATGTTACAGGTTCATCGAAGATACGAAGAAGAGGGTTGCAGAGAAATAAGGGGAATTAGTTAGAAGGTTTCTAAGTTCTAATCTATCAATACCATATTCTAAATCAGAAATCCCTTCTTTTTTTCTTTTATTAATTTATTTTATTTTATCCCTCTCCTTATTTTGTATATCTTATGACACATGCTAAGGAAAGGAATGACAAGTGTATTTTAGTGTTTTACAATAACAATAATATATATTTTTTCTTCAATCTTGATCAATTATAAAATATTATTATTATTTATCAATAATTAATATAGTTTACTTAACTTTACATTACTCTAGATTATTTATTCCCTATAATTCTTGGACTACTTTCTCTAACCCTTCTCTGTTTTGAATCATTCTATAAGAAAACACTGTCGTGTCTGTCAACAAACACGGGTCTTCACAAGAGCTTTGCAGGGAGCAGAAATAAGATACACGGGAGAAGAAAAGCTGGCCCTGGCTGTGGTACATGCAGCTCGACGGCTCAGACACTACTTCCAGGCGCATCCCGTGGTGGTGTTGACAAACCATCCCATGAAGGCCATCCTCACCAGACCAGAAGCATCAGGCCGGTTGGCTAAATGGGCGGTGGAACTTGGCGAGCACTCCATCGAATACTCACCAAGAAAGGCCGTCAAGGGTCAAGTTGTCGCTGATTTCCTAGCAGAAATGCCACCAGAAGTGAAGAAAGTAATGTCCTCACCCGAAACCAATGCAGCTGGAGAAAAGAGGAACCGAGCTCCAAGTGACGAGTGGCAGCTACATGTAGATGGAGCATCCGGTGTGGAAGGTGCCGGCGCGGGTTTGGTTCTTACCGACCCAAGTGGAGTTGAAGTTACTTATGCATTGCGATTCGAATTCCCCGCATCAAACAATGAAGCTGAGTACGAGGCCCTGATTGTGGGAATGGAGATAGCAAAGAAGCTTGGAGCGAGGAAGTTGATGGCACATAGCGACTCAATGCTTCTGGCGAAACAATATGAAGGATTTTACCTAGCTAAGGACCCTGGCATGATGAAGTACAGGGACAATGTGAGATTGTTGGCGTCGTAATTCGAGGAATTCGACATCATCAACGTACCAAGGTCAAACAATACCAGAGTTGACGCCTTGAGCAAGTTAGCATCCTCAACGCGGGCACACACAAGGCAGTGATGGTGGAAACCCTCACACACAGATCAACTGACAACAAGACGGTGGGAGCTGTCGATGTTGTTGAGGGAACGAGCTGGATGAAACCAATGATGGATTTCCTTGCCAACGGAGTGGTCCCCGAATGCAGTAAGGAAGCCAGAAAGCTGAAAATCAACGCTCCTAACTATGCGCTGAAAGATGGAGTTCTGTACAGACGGGGTTTTCTAGAACCTTGGTTGAGATGTCTCACCCAGTCAGAAGCAATGCGAGTGGTTCGAGAGGTGCATGCAGGATGTTGCGGAAGTCATCAAGGCGGCAAAGCACTCGCATTGCGGATCACCAGAGCGGGTTACTATTGGCCTCGCATGAAGGAAGATATCAACCAGATGACCAAGAGCTGCAAGAAATGTCAAACACATGCAAACGTACCGAGGCTGCAAAGTGAGAAGCTGACGCCTATACAGTCTCTATGGCCCTTTGCAATGCGGGGAATTGATATTTTCGGCCCTTTCCCAGCTGCAACAGGAAGACGTCGTTTCCTTGTCGTAGTAGTTGATTATTTCACCAAGTGGGTCGAAGACGAGGCACTGGTGACCATAACAGGGCGAAGGATGACGAGCTTTGTGTGGAAGAATGTAGTTTGCCGCTTCGGGATCCCGCAAGTACTGGTCAGTGATAATGGCACTCAGTTCGAAGGAGAAGTGTTCAAGGACTGGTGCAGCAACATGGGCATCAAGCAGAAGTTTACATCAGTGGCTCACCCACAAGCCAATGGGCAGGTGGAAGTCACAAACCGAACCATCGTGCAAGGACTCAAGAAAAAACTCGAGCAGCGTAAGGGAGCATGGATAGAGGAGCTTCACAGCGTGTTGTGGTCTTACAGGGTGACTCCCAGAACCAGCACAGGAGAGTCCCCCTACAGACTGTGTTTTGGCACCGAAGCCATCATACCACCTGAGATGCTTGTACCTACCCTGCGAGTGGAAGATCCTTTGCCAGCTGCAAGAAACGACGAAGGGTTGAGGCAGAACCTGGAGGAGTTAGAGTATGAGCGGGAGAAAGCGTAGCTCAAAGAGGCAACCTACAAGTCCTGGATAGAGCAAAGATACAACAACAAGCTGCGACCTCGCATCCTGAAGGTTGGTGACTTGGCCTTGAGAAAGAATGAAGCATCAAGAGTGGAAGGACAACTCAAGTTGGATGCCAACTGGGAAGGTCCCTACCGTGTTGTTGAGGCACTGGGAAAAGAAGCGTACAAGCTGGAGCACTTGGATGGGAAACCAGTTTCAAGAACTTGGCACATGAACAACCTCCGCAAGTATTACATGTAAGGTGCAACATGAATCTCGTCTCCTCGCCTTACTTGTGATTTTTTCCTTCGTTTTCTTCTTTTTCTTTTTGATGCAGTGGAGGATCCCAACAGAGGTCAGGCAACTCATTTAAAGTATGCAAGATGATCTTGAGGGAAGCCTCATGAAATGAAAAAAGCCCCCAACAGAGGTCAGGCAGCCTGATAAGGTTTGCAAGATGATCTTGAGGGTGGCCTTTGTAGTCCCAGAACTTACAAGATGAAAGCAATGAGAAGTATTTTTAAGTATATCTCACCAAGGCACGAACCAGTCATCTGGTAGATGTCTCTTTTCTCGTTTTTTCTTTAATTATGCACTGACACAACCAGTAAACCGGTAGAGGTCATTCTACTTGCTATCTTTTTTATATAAAAATGCAGTGACAACAAGAGCAAATATGGCTTGAAAGAGAAGTGCAAGAAAATGGAGTTCAAAAAACAAAAGAACCCAAAATAAATGCAAACAGTTTCAGAAAAGAAACTTGCATCTAAAAAAGGGCCTATAATGCCTTAACCATAGAAAACAAGTTGAAGACTGAATTCAACTTGTTACATGGTGCAAAAGGCTACATGATGGAGACGTCCATCATGCCGTTAAATTTGCAACAAATAAAGCTTATCAAAGCAAGAAAAAACAAGTAATAAACGCTTGTGCTAATTAAAAATATCCCAGAAATACGAATTCAAAATATTCAAAGGGAATAAAAAGATGGCACAAGCTCCATAAAACAAAGAGCATGCAAACTCATCAACAAGTTCAGAATAAAGCAAAAGAAAAACACCATCACCACCTTTTCTTCTACTTGTTATCAGAGGAGGAGGAAGCTGGCTGGTCTGGCTACCACTTCATCAGATCCTCCAAAGTCAAGTCAGGACCATGGGTGGAGAAGTATTCCTGGAAGTCATACTGCTGGAAGGGGGCGTGCACACGACCAAGTTGGATCTTCATCTCAGCATCGTCTGGCACATTGGCCATGATGTGATCAGCTTCAGTTAGGGCCTCATCTAGAAGACGCCTGGCCACCGGGCTCTGATCCACACTGGCCCTGATCTCGCTGAAACCTTCATCTCTGAGCCAAACCCTTGTCCTGAGGTGCTCCCCAATGATAGAATCACGCTGGTTCAGTTGACCACGCAGAGAAGCACTCACCCCACGCTCTAACTCCAAGTCTGCATCCAGAGATTTGATCTTGATCGCCAGATCCTGATTAGCCGCCATTGCCATGTTCAGCTTCTCGTTTGTCTCTTTGTTCTTGTCAGCAAGACGAGCTACCTCCTCATTCAGACCCAGCTTGGTCTCAAGCAGCTTCTCTTTATCAGACTGAAGTTGGGCAAGAGTCAGATCCTTCTCCCTGGCCAGCTCACGAATCCTAGCAATGTTGGCATCAGCCTTGTCGAACATCTCCTTTGCCTTGCCAAGGTCACCTCCAAGATACCTCTCCCAGGCTTGGATAGCAACAGCAGCACACAGACCCTGTGCAACAAGCAAGAAGGAAGTAAAAAACAAGAACACAGAGAAAACAAAAACAAAGAAAAACAAAAGAAGCCAGGGGATACCTCCATAGCTGCAGCAGCCATCCTATCTCCTACACTGCTCACCCCTGACAGGTTGATGAGTGGGTTGGCACGCCAAGACTGCATGTGGTCATCAGGGATGGATTGCAACAGGAGCTGACGAAGGGAGGCTGTAGGACAAACCTGGGTCTCGGGGGCAGGATCCAAAGGCTCGTCCCCTGACACATGCCCAAGTCCTCCCAACAGAGAGGCTACACATTCCTCTAGATGAGGATCCTTAGCAAGGTGACGCTGCTCACCTTGATCCACCTCCGTCACATCCTCTGACTTGGTTGCTTCCAGCATGTTCGGCCTCTTCTTGGAATGAGATGGTATGTCACTAGTCAAGTCAATCACTCCAACAGGCAACCCCTCTCCTGCTCCTCTACCCAGGCTCCGACTCAGACGAGACGGCCGACGCCTGGTTCCCGCAGAGGCAGGAGGTTCAACTTGAGTAGGGGAAACTACATTACAAAAAGAAGGAACAAGATAAGAATTCAGTAACTGCACAATGACATTAATAACATAAAGGTGAGATACTTACACACAATAAGAGGCTCCGTCACTGTTTCACAAGCCATGGGAAGGAATGACATCCCAGATCCCTGCAAAAGAGCATATAGCACAAGTAGTAAGCGGGAGTGGGATTCTTCCTCAGCAAGTCGACGGAAGCTCGCAAAGGGACCATTTCTCCCTCATCAGGAGACTTAGTGCGGCTACGGAGGGGCCCTGGCAGGTAGATGCCCGGGTTTTCACCAAAAACTAAGGATTTCTTCACAAATGAAAACTTGCGAGTCCAATCAACCCGAGTCGGCAACTCGATCACCACCCTGGAACCCTCCCAATTCTTCAAAAAGAACCAACTTGGTGGCTCCTTGCACGGATGGTAGAAGGCGCGAAACAGCTGGTAGGTCAGTTCAACCTTGTGGACCATGCACAGAACCTCGAAGCCCACCAAGATACGGACCGAGTTTGGGGTTAGGAGTGAAATGTTCAGATCGTAAAACCCTAGGACCGATTGGAAAAAGGGGGAAAGCGGGAAACGTAGACCACAATGGTCAAAGCACTCCAAGTAAATCACACAGAACCCATCTTTCACTTGGTCAGCCGACACATCAGCCGCCGGCAAGGCAAAACAGTTAGCAAGATCCACCTGAACAGGATCTGCTTCCTCGGGAAGAAGGGCATTGACCTGCATAGAGGCCACAGTTTCACAGCGACAGCGAAGAAGTGACAACTCCGCCTCGGTAGTAGTACAGAAAAGGGTTTCAATGGTGCTCTTCATCATGGAGGGAGAGAAAGAAAGAAACAAAGGAAAAATTTTGGAGAAAAAACATAAGTAAGAAGAAAGGAATTAAAAGCTGAAAATGGCAGCTTAAATAGGTTGAAAAGAGGCGTGTCGTTTCATTACGGAAGGACGCGTCACATCAATGATAGATTGATAGGAAAACAGGCTAATAAATGATGCCTTTTCTCAAAAAAAGACATGCCCTTTCTCCAAGACACGCCAAAACGACATGACCGTTCAGAAAAGATGAACCGCCAAAAAAGAAGCAAAGGAAATCGCCATCAAGATGAAGCATGTCAACATATCTCACTACTCCAACATGTTCAGAAGCTTCATCTCGAGTTCTGCAAAGCCATAATCAGACCAACGCCCATGAACAACACAGCAAATAGTCCTGCACCATGAGAACCATGGACAAGACTAGGGGAGACTTGATAGGGTATGGGCCATAAAGCCCATACAAGGTCAAGCATACCACACGAGATGAGGACCCCCACCTTGCTTGACAGCTCACACATAGTACACACACGTGAGACCCCGTGCTCAACACGTGCAGCACGTATGGAGGAACACAACATAATCCATGGAGACGCTCACACCGGATGAGGCTCCCAACAGGTATAAAGGAAGGAGAGCTTCCTCTCTCTTTCCTCAGATTCTCTCGTCCTGTTACTTGGATTTTCTCTCTAAAACACCCAAATCTTACTTAGGAGTCGGAGCGGGCGACGGCCGAACGCTGCCCGCCTGAGCTCACATTGCTCTTTGTGCAGGAACGAGAAGAAGGTCATCATCTTGCTGGAAGTCCAATCTACACCGGAAATCCAGAACCATATCAATAACCTTTATATGCATCAAGGAAATATTTCACCGTGTACCCTGCCAATGCATCCACCTTTTGATCAATCATTGGCAGCGGGTAACAATCTTTAGGACATGCCTTGTTGAGGCTGGTGTAGTCAATACACATCCTCCATGATCTGTTTGGTTTCTTAACCAAGACGGGGTTCGCTAGCCAGGTGGGATACTTCACCTCAACCAGGATACCCGACTTGATTAACTCGTCCACTTCCTTGTTGACTGCTTCGTTCCTGTCCTTGTAGAGTGACCGCTTCTTCTGGACGACAAGCTTGTAGTCTGGTGAGATCTTGAGGGCGTGGCACCCAATCTCCTCCAATACCCCTGTCATGTCGCTGGACTCCCATGCGAACACGTCTGCATAATCCCTTAGCACTGCGGCTAATCTCTCTTTCACATCCTCCGGTAGAGATACTCCAACCTGTACGACCTGGTTCCCCTTGCGTCCCAGTTCGACAGGTGCAGTCTCACCTACCAGGTCTTCTTCCTCGCGTAGTGCTGCGGTCGTCACCATGGCCACAGCATGTCGGCGGTAACCTGGACCTGCTTCTTCACCCGTGCCGTCCATATTCCTCTTCTTGTTGCTAAGAGCAATGCGGTGACACTCCCTTGCTTCCTGCTGGTCTCCTTTAACCGTAGCGATGTCCGCCTTGGTTGGAAACTTGAGTAACAGGTGCAAAGTCGACACTATCCCCTTCATGAGCGCTAGCGCAGGACGCCCAAGTATCATGTTGTAGGGATTGCTGGCTTTCACCACAATGAACTCCACCTCGACGGTTTTGCTATATGGGTGTTCACCAACAGTTATGGGGATGTAAATTGTACCTTCCGGCCACACCTCCCTGTCCGCAAATTCCACGAGCGGGGTGGCAGTAGGCTTCAGTTTCTTCTTCATGTCCTCGTCCAGTTGCATGAAACAGTGCCAGTACATCACCTCGGCTGAGCTGCCCCCATCCACATACACCCTGTGAATGAGCTTGTCTGCAATCTGGATTTGGATTACCACCGCATCACCTCCAGCAGGACGATCCGGGATTGGGTCCTTTGAGCTGAACGTGATGACTTCATCTTCCGCCAATTTCCTTTCTTTCGGTGTTGATTCTGGTACCTTCCTACACCGAGCCTTCCTCTGGGATTCCGTCTTGCCACCCGTACTTACACCTATGATAGTGTAAATGTTGGTAATGGCTGACTTCCTTCTGCTGTCATCCGGGGTGTCTTCCCAGTCTATACGATGTCACTTCTCGTAGTGCTCATCCTCATCCTCCGAATACCTCCCTACTCGCACCACCTCCTTCCCCTTGAAGCTGGGACGAGAGGGTTATGGAGTCCGAGCCCTTCCTCTTTTATCTCTTCGGAAATCCGTCCGTCCAGATGCTTCGGTCGACCAGGTGGCCTTGTTGTGGGCTCTGGCCTCCTTGGCAAGGTGAGCGAGTTGACCGGATCTCACACACTTGTCAATTGCAGCATGCAAGTGGTAGCAATCTTTGGTGTCATGTCCATGGTCATTGTGGTACTCACAGTAGTACGCCTTGTTCCTCATGTTGGCTGGCTTCTTCATCCTACTCGGAGCATCCAGCAGGTTCTTGCCAGCTACCAGACTGAGGATCTCACGTGGTGATTGTGGCAGCGGGGTGAAGGAGGTGTCCTTCAACTTGTTGAACTTCTCACCTCCACCCTTCTTTGACGGATGCGTGTTAGAACCGGTGTTCTTCTTGTTCTTACTACGTGCAACATAACCGCCATCATCCCCTTCCAGGTTCATCTCGTCCACACGTGAAAAGCTTTCAATACGTTCCATCAACTCCTCCAGGGTTTTCACCTTGCGAAGATAGCACTCCTGCTTCATCTCCTTGTGAATCAACCCCTTCACAAAAGAATCAATCATCAGCTTCTCAGTGAGGTTCTTCACCTGGTTGGCCAGACTCGAGGCTCGCTCCCAATACTCAAACAAACTTTCTCCTCTCTTCTGGCGAATCGACATGATGTAAGTGCACTCCTTAGTGAACTGCTTCCTCTGCATGAACCTGCGCAAGAACTTCTCCTCCAACATCTTGAAGCTGGCGATGCTGCCATCAGGTAGAGCCTTGAACCACAGACGTGCTGCTCCAGTGAGGGTGGTAGCAAACGCCTTGCACCAAATCGCCTACAGGATGGCGTACGTTGACATGTTGGTGATGAACGTGTGCATGTGGTCCTCAGGATCGACAGCACCGTATGTACGTGCCCAAGTTCTGGGGGATCTTGGTTTTAGGATCGGCCACAGCGAGCCGGATCTTCTTCACCCATGGTGACCCTTTCTCGATCTCTGGAAGGTGATCTTCATACTCCCCACACCTCCTGTCCTCCATGTGAACTTCTCCGGCGTTGGAGTAAACATACCCTGATTTCCAGTCGTTGAGATCTGGATCATGGCCTCTCTCTCCATGCTGGCAGGATCCGCGTCCATCCGATCTTGCAGCCTCGTTGTTGCTGCCTTTCTTCTAGATCAGCTTCTTCGCCGGGAGGTGCGACGCCACTTCTTGCTCCCCGCCGTCGAAATTCAGCTTCGTCGGCGCGATCTTCTGGCTGAGCTGTCGGGCTTCCTCCTTCTCTTCCAAGGACTTCAGTTTTGACAGCACCTGCTCCTGGGATGCTAAGAATGGAGCCATCATGACCTGAAACATCTCCGGAGTCATGGGCTCTTGGTCGGTGTGCCGCACGGGTGGGTTTGCCAGTGGCGTGACATCAAGGATGGTCCTCTCTGCAACTGGGGTCTGCTCCATCGAATTTCAATCGGTGAATCGAGCTGCGTGAGCGAGATAGATCAGCGCTCCCCACAGACGGCGCCAATGATATGGTTCTGGATTTCCGGCATGGATTGGACTTCCAGTAAAGTGATGACCTTCTTCTCGTACCTGCACAATGAGCAAAATGAGCTCAGGCGGGCGGCGTTCGGCCGATGCTCGCTCCGACGCCCAAGTAAGATTTGGGGTGTTTTAGAGAGAGGAAATCTAAGTGACCGGTCGAGAGAATCTGAGGAAAGAGAGAGGAAGCTCTCCTTCCTTTATACCTGTTGGGAGCCTCATCCGGTGTGAGCGTCTCCATTGATTATGTTGTGTTCCTCCATGCGTTCTGCACGTGTTGAGCACGGGGTCTCACGTGTGTGTACTTTGTGTGAGCTGTCAAGCAAGGCGGGGGTCCTCATCTTGTGTGGACTACTTGACCTTGTATGGGCTTTATGGCCCATACCCTATCATATAATCTTTTTGTTATGTCTATATAATAATTGAAGGGGTTTCAGATATTCAAAGGACTTTATCTCTTTGTTCTGAGTTCTTTGGTTCCCGGTTCAGTAATCTGGCTGAGTTTTGATGCCCTTTTTTGGTTAATAGGTTTATCAGTCAATATGTTTTACTTTTTAGGAGATTTGTTCAATTTGTAGATGGATCCTTTTCTTGTTATGCTGATTTGGTTGAAACTTTGTTCAATTTAGTGTCATATATGTGCATTTTGTGCTCAATTCATGGAGATTTCTGGTACTGATTCTTGATTAATGGTGGTTTTGGAATAGGCCAATGTTTATGTAGATTTACAAGAAAAAATAAATCAGTGGAGCAGTTTTCGCTTGTTCCTTTTGTCGCGAACTGCATGATGTGGTGCTATATGGGATTCCATACTTCTTCATGGAGGTGTTTGCATTGCCTCAAAGACGAAGGACATGAGCTCATCCCTGGTTTGATATCTTTGCACCCCTGGTTCTTGAGTTACACACACTCACAAGCTCTAGTCTAACATTGTTGGTTCAATCTGCATGGTTGGGAACCTCATGATGCTTGCCCTCCTTATGTCATGGTAATCACTCTTTCTCCTCTTGATTGATCCGTCTCTATGTATACTGTAATGATTGATTGTGTTGGTCTGTTTTATTGAATCCATTGACATTTTAATAGTTTTAGCGGGATTCGACTTGTAGTAAATAGAATATTGGAGTTCAATATGTTAGGTTAGAAGGATTTTTAGTTAATGTAGGAGGATATAAATTAGTGTTATGACATGGGTGTAACATTTATGATATTTAATATTTATGATATTTTAATTTATTTAGCAATTTTCTATTTTATTGTCCATTAATTTGTATTATTCCAATAAAATAAATCCAATTGGTTTCACCGTGGGAGCGGGAAACTGAAATTTCAGTCAAATTGGAATTTTTGAAATTCAAAAATTTCAATTCTTAATTTTTTTTAAAAATATTTTAACGTCTCAGCGCTTTTAAGATTCGCTGAAAGGGTTTGATCCAAGTCACCATTGCCAAGTCACCATTGCCAACGTGTACATAGCGGGTCCCTTCATTTGGCCTTTCAGCGCCTCTTATCTTAACGTTTCACCGGTCACATGGACAGCGCTACCTTATCATAAGAAAGCGCTGAAATATATGCATAATACCGCTGAAAAAAGGGGTCAACTTTCTAATAGTGTACGGTTTTAGTACTTGCTGCTTCAGATACAGAGTAAGTTTAGAATTGTTATAACTTTAGAAACCTCTCTGTAATCTCACAAATTACCTCCCTAGAGGAGATCAATGTACTTTACTTTATGTCTATTTTATGGTTTGGGAATGTCTAATAAAAGATCCCTCCACCAATGGTGGTTTAGTTTAACAAAAAAAAAACTCAAAAATAGTTAAACTACAAATTAATAAAGTAAACTTATTCTAACGAGTAGTACAAAGTTTTGGGACCGACCTACCATAACCTTATGGTACGTGAATGATTTCTCATATGTTTATCGGGAGCATTTGTACACTCATTTAAAAATATTTAAATAAACACGTTACATTAGTAAATGAATTAAAGTACAACAAAATGAAACTTAAGAATCAAACACTTGAACTAACTATTTAAACATATATAATTTTTTAAATGAAATTTTATTAATATAAATAATTAGATGTTTTATATATAATAAGATTCTAATAAAATATATTAATTAAATAAATCTCGTCAAAAATGTGATATAAAAAACAATTTATGATGGAAGGTGGTGCTATATATAGCCAACACTCTCTAAAAGTACACATCACTAACCTTTAAAATAAACACACTTAATTTTTAAGTCTTTTGATGACTCTAATCATCTCCAAATAGCATTTGTCTCACCATCGCTTAATCAAACTTAGTATTTTTTATAGATTATGTATATCTTTTGCCAATTTATAAAGATCTGAAAAGGGTTCATTTTTTAAAAAGAAACCGTACGACCGTACGACCGCAGAATGCAAAATGTTTTACTTAATAATCTCGTTTGGAAGAGCGTTTTGAAAATTACTTAACATTTTCATTTAAAAATAATCATTTAACTAGTCAATAAACTACTTATCATGTTTGATGAATAGTTATGTAAATATGATAATAGACTCAATAAGTATATTCTATACATATTCAAAAGGAAAAAAATATAACCTTTCAACCATTTAAACGTAGTGTTATGAAGATGTTAAGAGATTCAATGCTATGTGACTGATTGGAAGTTAATAGGATGAGAGCAAATTCAAAATACTGACGAGAAGTCGAGGTAGTGGTGGGGCAGATCTGTGGTGGTTTCCACAACGCGAAGGTGGTAAAATCCAAATGGTTTCACAAATGGTTATCATTAACAGATCGAACGAATCCAAACAAATCTGATCAATTTTAGCTATGTTTTGAAATCCAAATTGACACAACAATACTTGATGTGTACCAGAAAATTTTAACACAAACCATGTGAACATGATTAAATTTATTAACCATATTTTAGCTCATTCAGTCATTCATCAAGCCAGGATCTTGGTCGTGCTGGTCAACTGGACCATTCTATGCAATATAAACCGACTTATTCATACTAATCAATCTCACAACAGAAGACGTAAATTTGAATAATGCTATATCTAAGTTAATTTTAACTAGTGGTAATATATGATTTAGTAATTAATGATGATGCCCTACCCCCACTCCCCTACTTTTAATATTCTTTAAGTGACATACACACATATATATATGAATATTATTTTAGCTAAATGTGAAGCTCAACCAACAAAAATTGAATTGAATTCTAATATTATGTTTAAAATTAAAATGTATAATTTAATGAATTTATTAAACTTTAATTGGGATGATTTAGATAATCACTAAACTAAAATGAGATAAATAGTTATTTATTTAAATAAAAAATAATATAGACACAAAAATATTAATTAGTTATAATAATTAAATTAATTAAATACATTTTAGATATTATTACTGATTACAAAACTATTTAAAACAAATCACAAGTGATATCAGTAGTAGTAATTTGTTGTATATGTCTCATCGAAGGAGTTAGTTCAATGCTAATAATCAATTATCAAATTATCAGTAGTAGTAATTTGTTGTATATGTCTCATCGGTTCAATGGTTTTAGTTGATGATAACCAAATAGATCTTATGTATGTTTGAGTATTTGTCTAGACACATTAAAGGTTGATAACCATTGTCAAATATTTGTAACTAAGACTTTAGTGTAATAGAGAATTATTATTTTCAGCAGTTATAGATCTTGAATTGTCATTCATCATAACTATTAGTGGAATGCTTTCACTTTCTAACACTAGTATTAGGTTAGGTTTGTTGTTCATAGCATGGTTATTTTGATGCTTTTGTTGGGTCATCGGCTGCATTTCGGTAAGATTGAAAACGAAATGTATGTTTAGGTAAGGTGGATAGTTTGAAGAGTTACTGTGGATACAAAGCGTTTGTTAATTTAGTCAATTTAAAAACATTTTTATTCTTAACAGAATAACTGCATGCATTTATTATAATACTTTTATCATCTATTATTTAAATGTAATTGTATAGTATTCAATATTTAATTGCTCGAACTTAGATTTCGTTTTAATTAAATAATGAGAACACCTTATATTTTATAGAATAAATAAAAATATTAAGAATCCTAATTTTTCTAAGTTTATTAAAAAAATTAACAATAAATAATACCCGACAACTTTATTAACCGTGTATTTTATAGTTCGATCAAACTATTAAATAGGAAGAAGCTTTGTGTAGAAGAATAGAGCGTCTAAATTATTATCCCATATTTATGTTTTAAACCATTGTTGTCCAAAATAATGTGTATATTATATTATTATACGGTTTAGGCTTACATCCAAAACTATTTTGTTAGTTGTAGGCTCTGAGAATAGGACTAGAGCATATAGGTATTACATAGATTGCACAGTTATAGATCGTGCCCTACGCATGTGCTCAAATTCAAGACATGAGAAATGATAAATAACCTTACATTACAATTACATTATAAATGATGATCAAGTAAAGTAAACAAGAAATGAGAATCCAAGACTTGAGAAATGAGTATACAATATTTTACATACCAATGTCAAACCCAACATATATGATCATCATTCGGACCAAGAGATGTCAATGGCGCCAACATCGTCAGGGTCAGAAATACCGAGAGCTTTCCACACAGCCTTGGATCCATCGACGATGTTATTAGGGCAGGGAGGCTGGAAATCATGGTCCTCATCGCATCCCATAGTAGAGTCGCACTCGTCCACAACCATGGCACTGACGCTTCGACCATTATAGCTTATGGTTATATTGTTCAAGCACCTGCTCCCACCGTTGTACCACCCTGTTGATAGCGCCACCACCGGAGTATTGTCGTCGTGGTATTTGTTATCGCACTCAGAAGGGCCGCCTCCATCTCCGTTCTTTTCGAAGCTGTTAATGGTGAGAGTAGCCCTAGTGTGAGATGTGATTGCCGGAGAGCAGGTGTAAGTTGTGTACTTATCTCCTCTCTTGCAGCAGTCCGAATCGTTTTCTTGGTTGCATTGCCCGGGAGGAGGAGTTTTGCCGGTTATCGACCCGCTTGGCCGGCAAGCTTGAAGCCTTCCGGCGGACTCGGAAACGTTGAAATGGCTGGCTAGAAGGACAGAGACTAGTAGTAGAAAAGAAGCTGTGATGCTGAACCTCTTCATTTTCTGTATCTTCCCGTGTATCGATGTATGAACTGTGTTCAAATTTGGATGCTAATTCTAGGAGTGGAAGGTTGCTTTTTGTATTGGTTTGGAGCTATAGAGTGACAGATTAACCAGCTCCGTGCCATGAAATTCATTTTGTACGTCGCCCAAAAAAGAGAACCATGTTTTAACGTTATGCATGGATGATGAATAATTTTTTTCTACCTCCATGTACGTCCCGGATTGGAGTAGCTAGCTAGTTTTTTGTTTAGGGAGATATCCGGCATTTAAATGTGTAAATTGTGACGGAAACTTCATAATTTAACATACTGCAGTCAATTAGATGTTTAATTGTGAGTGTGTGACGGTAACTTCATAATTCTACATCATAGTATATTCGATCAGAAAAAAGAAACAATATCAGTGTTTATTTAAAATATTTTTAAGCCAATCATAAATTCAGAGATAACAAAGGTTCGGGCAATTTTACACTTGTCTGACTTAATATTGAAATAGTTTCATGGCCTTATTCATCATTTACTGACTTTGAATATTCATATATTTCACAATGAATAATCATATAGTTCATATTGATTTTCTCTTCATGAAAAGTATTAACCGAGAGTCCAAAACATGAACGTGTGGAATTGGAAGATCCAATCGAAGACCAAGACGTTGACCTGACTTATTTAAAGGTCTTATAAATGCAGCATATACTTACTCACTAATTTGGACTACCAGAGTGATAGCAATAATCTTTTAGAATAGATCTACCAGATATATTGTGTTCTGAATTTTCATTTCCTTTTTTCCCTATTCAAGCATATGCATCAACAAAATAGTGTTCATATTAAAGTCTGAGAAAGATTACCTCCCAAACGGATGTTTAAAGATCTCAATCATCTTCTAAGGCTGGATTGACTTTGAATATTCATCATGGCCCGTGGATTGATTTTTCTCCACAAGATGAAGGTGCGGATTGAATGGAAAGACCCTTTTATACGAAGGTATAAGCCACTCAAACACAGTTTTAATTAGCACCATAGATATAAAGTTTACAATTGTATTATATCATTGCAGCACTCAATGGGTTCTGCACTAATTTGGTGCTTGCTTATTGTTTGGATTACACTGGGAGAGCAAATGAAGAAGCTGATGCACTGCTCAACAGCGGCTGGTGGGACGGTTTTAATGTGTCCGCTATCGATCACTGTAAATGGCCTGGGATCAACTGATCTCCAGAGATTGGATCGGTATTATAGGATATGACAGGTTCAAAAATTTCAGCTTTCATTCTTTCCCTCACCTGGTATACCTTAATCTGCCTGTCTGTGGATTAGACGCTGCGCTCTCCAAACTCAGGTACCTTGATTTGTCCCTCTGTTTCTATCTAACCTCACCTCTATTCAACACATCGATTTGTCCTATAATAAACTTCATGGTTCGATTGATGATGAACTTATAGGCCGGTTCACTAATCTGACTCACTTAGATCTCAGCAAAAATCAACTCAGTGGATCTATTCCTTTGAGTATGGGTCGTATGAAGAATCTTCAGTTTCTAAATTTGAGAAACAATCACATCAGCGGAGTAATTCCATCCACTCTCTCCAATTTATCCAGTCTGCAATCAAACCAACTTCCAGGTCCACTTCCATCTGACCTACCAAACAACTACACTTTTGCTAGAATAGTGGACCTTTCTAATAACAAATTAACTGGAATCATCCCAAACTGCTACCGGTATTGTGAGATTTTCAATGTATCCCACAGTAACCTTTCGGGTACAGTTCCGGATGATTTACTGGATAACATTACTGGATAACATTGATTGTCTATCAGATACATTTATACGTCATATTGATCCAAGCAGGTACATTGGGAATCCTAAACTGTGTGGTAATGCAACCTCTCTGCCTCGTTGCTTAACAGAAACTGTCCCATATCACAAGTCCACGGTCTCTTCTCGTTGGTGCAAGCATTTTCTCATTTTTCTGATTAGGATTGTTATTTTTCACAATCTTACGAAAATTAAAGGCAGTCAATAACAAAGTGGAAGTTGAGCAAGTTGGTATTGCACACGGAGATATATTTAAAATCTGATTTCGGTACAGCTAGAATTCTACAACTTGATTCATCAGATCAGACAATAAGAGCAGGCACATATGGTTACATTGCACCAGGTATTGGTTCCTCTCGCGTCCTAATTTATTTTTCTCTTTATTTGGAGTGGTTGTTCATTCACCTTTTTTTCATTGCTATTGTTGCAGAGTGGGCGTATACATTAGAAAAGGTGGATGTATATACTATATAGCTTTGGTGTGATTGTCCTAGAAATATTGTTCGGAAAGCATCCTGGAGACTTCCTTTCCTCATTATCATCACACTCCATTGATGAGGAAACATTGCTCAAGGATGTGTTGGACGAGCGTCTACTGCTTCCTGTGAATCGCTTGGAAGTTAATGGAGTGGTCCTTGCGGCTACTGTGGGCCTAGCTTGCATACAACCAAACCCCAAGTCACGACCAACAATGAAGCGTACGTCGTTCCTCTGAAACTGCAATCCATTACCGTGCTTCAGCTGCTGAATTCAGGAGCTTTTTGTTGACATCCTTACATCATTTTTCATAGATGAAGATAATTAAGATATTTTGCAATTACGTATGTTAAATGTCAAAGGATATGTACTAACCAAACTATATATGGGATCTACACCACACTTGAAGTGTTGAAGATTAACATTTAAAAGAAAAAGTGTTGATAGCTTGCCATGCATAATATTCTACAAAGCCCCCAGAAGGCAAAAACAGCATTAAAAATGAAGCATTTACCATTGGGTCAGAGGATATATGGCAGCCATTTTCCCTTGCACATTTTCCCCCTACATCTAAACCTAACTGCCATCCCCTCCCGTTATATATGTACATCACACCATCTTCAAGCCCTGATTTCTTCTATTCTCCGTAAGGCTTCCCTCATATCGAACCTATTATCGCTGTCGCTCTCCGTGCACGCCGCCCCGATGTGGAGGAGGTCCTCCATGTGCTCCGCCGAGCTCATGGCGGCGTTCACCATGTCCGGGTCCAGTAACTCCCCCTCGCGGCCCTCGGCGATGGCGGATTTCACCCACTGCACCAGATCAGTGCCCCCCCTTTGGTTATTGTACTGAGAAGGGAATTTCCTGGTGAGGATTTCTAAGATGATTATCCCCAGGCAGTACACGTCGCTCTTCGGGGACAGCGTCTGGTACTGTGCTCCTTCCGGCGATTTGTACGCGAACAGAGTTTGTGCCACCTGAGGATTGCTCAGTAGGGGAAACATGGCGTAGTCTGTGAGGACCGGCTCGTAGTTTGTGGAGATGAGAATGTTTGAGGATTTCAGGTTTCCGTGAGGTACTTCGTATGATGAGAATTCGGTGTGGAGGAATGCTGTTCCTCTCGCAACTCCCTTGATGATTTTTAACCTCGTTACCCAGTTCAGTTCTGATTGGTTGTTCTTCCCCCGATCACCTGTTTCGCAAGAGCAGATGAATATTAGTGAAAAAAATGGTCATTCAGAATTTAGGTCAAATTTTCTAGGTTTTCAATGGGTGTTGCAATATGTAGTTCAGTATTTTACTCTTGTAGTCCAAAATACGGTGTAAAAGTATGAAAATGACATCAACGTATTTGATTTTTGAGAAAATAGTCAACTTGCAGGGGACGGTAAAATACTGGACTGTGTATAGCACTTCAGTTTTTAACAATAAATTTTGGTGACACTGATATTTATAAATGAACAGTTTTTTACCATGTTCATCAAACATATAAAACCACTAAACTTGTAATCATAGAAGAACAATTTATCGACTATTTTTTACCAGTTAGTTTATCAGAAACTAAAAAAATTTACTTACTGTCTTCTAATCTCAATCAAAACTTATTCTTGTTTGTAACGTTGTGTTAGTGAATCAGATTTTTATGCCAGAAATTGTCGTAGAAAACAAATGTATGGAGAATTCTAGGATTACATACCATGCAAGAGGACCAGCAAGCTGCCTCCGGGGACGAATTCGGACACCATTAGCTTCTCATCTTTTCTGAAATGGTAAGCCAAGGGAGGCAAGAGATTAGGGTGCCTCAATTTCCCTAACCGCCTGATCTCAGCGTCAAACGACTCCTTTCCCAACTTATTCAGGTCCCTAAACCTCTTCACCACAACCGACACCCCATTCGCCATCTGCGCCTTATACGCCGATCCCAGCGTCCCGTTTCCGAGCACCTCCGCCGCCGCCCTCATCAGATCGTTCAGCCCGAACAGCCCCCTCTCGTCGTTGACCACCACCAGATCCGACGACGTCCTTGCACCACCACGCCGGCCGGCGACATTCTCGCCCCTACCATCTCCATCGCCATCGCGGTGCACGTTCGTGCTCGCGGCAGCTCTGTGATTATTGTTCGGGATCTGGACCTGAACGGCGTCGTCCAGGCTGCTCTCTTTACGCAACAGATCGAAATGCTCTTCTCTTTGTCTGACCTTGCAAAGTAAGGTCGTTAGAAGGAGAGCCACCACCATTCCCATTATCAACCATTTCAGCCCGGCCGAACCGCCGGAGCCGTTCTGGGATTGGTCGGACCCGCTCGGAGTTTGCATGCCGTTCTCCGCTAGGTCGCAGGCCTTCTGCACAACCGCCCCGCAAACGCCGATGTTTCCTTCGTATGCTTTAGCCCCGAATCTGTCCATGCCTTCCGGGACGGGGCCCTCGAGCTTGTTGACGGCCAGGTTGAGCTCCGTGAGAGATTTCTGATCAAATACGGGCACGGTACCCGAGAACTCGTTGTGATCCATTCGGAGCTCCATGAGGTTTGGTAATTTAGCTAACGAATCGGGGATTTTTCCGGTGAACTTGTTTTCCGAGAGCCATATTTTTTTTAACGACCCCATGTCCTTGAAATAATCTGGAGGGATCTCGCCGGTGAACTGATTTGAATGGATATAAAATGATTTCAGCGCGGTTAGCTTGTTGAGGGGAGGAATCGGACCTGTAAAATTATTATTAGCTATCAAAAATCCTCTGAGATATTGAAGCTCCTGTAACGAAGCTACGTCGATGTCGCCGGATAATTGGAGGCTCTGGAGGCGAATTCCCTGAACGTTTTTCCCGCTGCAAATGATTCCCGTCCAGGGACTTTTCGGGTCGCAGGGAAGTGTTCCTTTGACCCACGAACCATCCAAAGCGGCGGTGTTGGATAACGATTCTTTAAACTGTAAAAGGGCGACGTCGTCTTCCACGGCGGCGGCTGGCCGGAGGATGAGGGAGGAGGAGAGGAGAAAGAGGAGGAGGCGAACAGCGGCGGCCATGTTTTCCGTTGATTGACAAGAAATGTGCCGCTGTCCGGAGAGATGAGAATTAATCGTCTCTGGAAATTTTGGGTAGTATGGGAGGCACCCTGTTTTGTTGTTTTTCTGGTTAGTTTGGGAATGGTGTTGGTTTTGGGATGGTTTGTCATGATGGTTGGTGTCTGTGAAGTTTAGCAAAAAGAAATGAGCCAGCTGATCATCAACAATCCACATCATGATCATCGCACATATTTCCAATCATACCAAGCATAATTAAAAAAAAAAAAGGTCAAAATTTGCGTTGACCTCTTCACCGTTGCCACAGCCCTTTTCGGCCTCTAACCTCCTACTTGATTGGGATTTTTTCATCATATAATCTATAATGCTTATTCTTATTTCACTCATTTCTATTTATGCTCCCAAAACTCCTAAATCCTAATATCATATTCTAGGTCACTGAATGATTATAAACTTCAAATTTTAACTCACTTTTCCATCTCTCACTTTTAAGCTATTGTTAAGGAATATACTAAACATATTTATTTATGTACATTCGATCCTTTCTTGTGTGGAAATTAATCTTTGTCTGATTGTACCGAACTCCCGATCCTTGACTCTATGTTTTTTTCCCAGCCTACTCTGTCCAAGTGCAATTTGCCTACAGCCCATACTTTGAACTTACGGAGGCGAGATGGACTGCGATGATGTTGCTCGTTCACTCGAACCACCGACTCTCCCTGATGGCTGGAGTTTACTAATTATTTCTTTCGTTGATGAAATAATTGCGATTGCTACTCTTGGATCTTATGAAGGGGAGCTACACAATACTTTTTTTCTCACTGGATTTTTTAATGAGGTTGTGTGCTCTCTCTGACATATATTTCATGATCTTCTTTACAAGTTGGGAATTCTTGATCATCTTGCTCCAACTTGAGGGAGGGTGTTAAGAAATATACTAGAGATATTTATTTATGGACATTTGTCATTTCTTGTGTCAAAAGTAATATTTTTCCTATTGTACTCTTTATTTTAGTTATCCTACATCGATTATTGACATATTAGAGGTTGCTGCTTAGAACTATAAATATTGTAATTGTAATTATTTCCTTTGCTAATATATTTGAATTGCCTATTATATATATATATATATATATATATATATTATTTTTTATTTTACATCTATGAACGCAAAATTTTGCCTCCCTTTTATAGTAAAATCTCTAGAAAGTCCGACTTTCCTAAGTGTTATGGAACTACCACTATATATTTAAGGTCAAGTGATACTATTTTGTGTTAAAACATTGATAGTATCAAAGTGAACATATAGTAAAACATGTTTTAATGCAAAAATTCATGAATTTACATTAAAACATTAATAAAATTCAAATAACAAATTTTACAGTTCAAATTAAAAGGTACACTGTATAAGTTAAAACGTATAAACACTCGTATGGAAAGTCAGGAAAGTTGGACTTTCAGGAGACTTTCTCCCCTTTTATTGGGTTATATTGGTATTTGTTCCAGTTTTAGTTTTGTTCAGTTAAATAATTTTTATTTATTTTTTTAGTTCAGTTATATGTATTTTAAAATTTTTAAGTTCAAGTAAATATATTTAAGTTGAGCTCAGTAATATTTTATTATTCACTGAAATTTGTTATATCTCCACCACATACACTATTATTTATTGTAATAAATATTAATTTTTTCAGTTCAATTCAATTAAATATACATAATTTTTCAATTCAATTCAGTTTAATTACACGTATTTATATTTCAATAATTATGCATGCAGGTCTATGTTTACTAAATGCAGGTCTGAAAAACATAATGTGTGGCCCTGAATTGTGCTAGTGCACCCAAAATATTATATTTTGGACATGCATTAGTAAATATGGACCTGCTTGTATCACTACTCTTATATTTCTAGTTTAGTTCAGTGTATGTAAATTTACTTAATTATTGTCAGTTCAGGTTAGTTTAGGTATTGAAAATAAATAAAGGCCATTATAAGGTGCATGTCCAATTTACTTATGCAGGTCCAAAAAAGACAATATTATCTTACATATTTCAAATCGGCGGACCTGCATTAATAAAAAGTAGGGGCATTTCAAGTAAAATACCAGACATGCACAAGTAAATTGGACCTGCACCTAGTATGAGAGTAAATAAATAAGATCAAATGTGAAATACCAATAACACCCTTTATAATTGTGGCAAATTAGGGGTGTTAGGACTCAAAATTTCAAGTTTTTGGTGGCCTTTTTGGCGTTTATTTTGTTGCTTGTTTGACATGACATCTGATACTTGTTAGTTCTTGTGAATGGCATTTTTTTTTCTAATTTCATTCAACGGGTGTTCCATCTGTGGCTTACTACTTATAAGTCCATGGTTCGCATTCTTAAACTTCGTTTGGACTCAGACCGAGACCCAAGAGGACATGGGGCTCGAGATACACTGGAGATGGGCTTACGGGTCCATCGACCTAAACTAAATAAGGATTGCGTAAATTTTGAATCGCCTACAAGGAATACACTTTTTCTAATTATGGGAATACAACTATTATCACCATAAGAGTTGTATTCTTACTTGAATTACAAACTTTGCTGATCTACAGATTGGAACCCGATAAATACAAAGGTTTGGTAGACCTCTCTAATAATCTTACATACACCACACATTACACTTATAAACTTCTCAAAACTGTCACTAATTTAAGTATCGGAAACCCACAGTCACCCGGGGCTTTGTCTTACAGATCAGTTTGTGAGTTCGGTTCGAGATCAACCGCGGGTTCCAGGCACCCATTACCAAGCCATGGCCCGAATTGTTCGACTGTTGGCCTTATCTCTTCTTATACCATGACTTGCCTCAATTTTTCTTGGCAGCTAGCTGATTCGTGGCGACTAGGGGAGGAGCCATCGGGGCGCAATCTTTAACTGCACCTTGACGAATCAACTATTCGATTTCGTTCTTCTGTTGATAAAAATCTTTAGTGTCATGGCCTAGATCTCTGTTATATGCACAGAATTTGAAATATTTCTGCCTCTCTATAGACTTCTTCATAGGTGGAGGATCCTCAAAAAGATGCATGTATATCAACAAAATCTCGGTTCGGGATTGAGTGAGTAAAGTGTAAGATTCAAAAGTAGGTTTGGAAACGCTATCCGTTCTTTCGGTCTTCGAAGCCTTCATCCTAGGCTCGTGGACCTTGGCCCACGATGACGATCTAGGTCTGGCTTTCTCTTCACTCCAATTTCGCTGGTAGCATATTTCTCCACTATGCCTTATAGCTGCTGGAGAGTAGTGGGTTACTTGAACATTAACTTTCTCACTAGTCCGTAATAGGTGAAATGCATACGAAATTGATGTATGATCAGGAAGTCAGTTGTGTCATAACATTCCAGTGCGAGGTCAACAAACCGATGATAGAAAGCCTCGTTGGACTCGCCAGGCTTTTGCAGCATGTTAGAGAGGTCACTCATGGAACGAGTAAACTTCTTCTTCTGGAAGAAAGCAGTTAACGAGAAATTCCCAAAACATCGGTAGGAGAATAGGCTTTTGAAGCCATCATGTTGAACCAATCTTGGGCCTTACCCCTTAGATAGCTCGGAATGATTTTGCATATTTCGAGCTCATGGAAGTCTCGAGATAACATGCTTTTCAAGAAGATTGTTAGGAACTCCCGAGGGTCACTGGTTCCATCATAAATAGGTAGATGATCGGACACTTTTTTAGTATTATCTTGAGGAAGAGCCATGATATCCCTTGAAAAGGGTGATCGAGATGCCTGTCCTTGGGGTCTGAGCAGCCGGTCCAGCTCTCTATTAATCTCCTCTTGATCCTGTGTTTGGTAACCCATTTAAAAGTATTCAGACTGATGGACGGGTTGGTAGGCTTCGGGATGCTACTGCCTCTATGCAGTCTGTTCATGCTTCATATGCTGATGTACCCGAGGTTTTGGTTATTCGGAATGAGATGCCTTTGTTATTGTTGTTGTTATTGATTTGGGATTATATTCCCAAAATCTAAGAATAGTTGGTTCGGGGTGGACCCCCCGTGTAGGTTGTAGGTTGAAGATACCCCTGAGGTTGATAACCGGGAGTTATTCCTACCCAAGGTCCCCCAAGGTTAATAGTTGCCTTGATTTAAATTGGTGGGGTTCACCCCATCAGTGGGCATAACCCCGAAGGGTTGGCTAGGTGGTTGGTTCATTCCAAATTTAGGAAGATTCCCTTGTAGATGAGTAGGGATCACATGGTCATACATAGGGATTTCCACATGTTGAACGTTTGGTTGAGGAGGTGCCACATGCATCATAGCAGGGTTGCCCATTGGTGGGTAAGCTTGTTAATTCCCACTCAACATGGTGTGCAGGGCATTCATAAAGTTTAGAGCTTGTTGCTTTATATGTAGATGTTGGTCAGGTTCAATCGGAACGGAATTCATCTGACTTCCTGATTCGGGGCTTGACTCTCCAGAATATGTTGATTTGGATCTTGGTTCCTCGAGATGGGTTGATTCGAGGCTTGGCCCCAAAAATAGGTTGATTTGTGGCCTGGTTCGGGACCTGGTTGCCTTGGGTCGGTTGACTCAACACCTTGACAACTAGGGGTTTTGCCGGCCTCCCATATGCGGCATCGGTGAGCTGTCTGGCCTCTGGGTCGATGGGATAATGAAATAAAGGACAACTTATTGGTTCCATACCATCATTGTCAATAAGCTACCCATCTATTCGGCTTTGTTGTGCAGAGTAAGTATGATATGAATGGATGACAATTCGAGGTGCTGTCATGCTAGAAGAAAGACCCGTTGAGGCCCTAGATGGGCCAGCTCTCGAAGGACTAGTTTTTGAAGGACCAGCCCCCCTGAGTTACCCACTGTGGAGACGGTAAGGGGGTTACTCGAAGCGTTACCCAAGATAGGGTTTTTGACAAGGGGTCGAGAATTAGCGGTTCGAGAGGGCTTGGATATAGCACAACTTGCTCTGTAACTTCGCGCAGGGGGTATAACGTAAGGATTGTTGGTACTCTGACCTGCCGTTGAAGCTTTCAAGCGGATTTGTTGGCTCGTGTGAAGGTTTACGCTTGGGTCAGACATGAACTTGATTGATCAAAAAGGACTCACAGGTCCCACCGGGCATGCCAAATTGATGGATGTTACGGACATTTGTTTGATACCCGTTGAACTCACGAACTAACCTGGAAAGCAGACCTCATGTTGGCCGGGGTAGACACTCCGATGCTTAAGTCAGTGATAACCTTATGAAGCAATAAGCACAAGAAAACAATGTGTATAAAATAGATAGAGAGGCGTAACATGCCTTATATTTATAGTACCCTAGTCCTTAGACTAATATGGTTTTTAATTCTAGTATGATTATAATAGTTATTGTACGAATAAATGTATTCTCATGATTAGAGGTGGTATATTCCATGTATTTAACTCAGAATATACATAAGTCATATTTAGACTAGGTTGGTAGATTCCCATACCCACCTTCTATGTATATCGAGCCCAAACCTTACGTCCCATAAGGAAGGTCCAAGCGAATCCCACGGGCACGAGCCATGGACTTATCAAATATACCTCGCCACTCTTTGTTTCTTTTTCTCCTTAAATTCTGTACGTTCACAATAACACAAAAACTCAATTGTGTATTCTAATACCGTCCTAATTCCTTGAACGCACTTGGAGTACAGCTTGAATAATCTTCTTTCATAATCAGTAGGTAGAAATCGACCTAATATCAATCTTATCATGCACTTCCATGAAATGATCAATTCTTTCTTTTTTCGGAACCTCTCTCTAGCTATTTAATTCCACTATGTAGCTGCATCATCCCTTAGTTTATCAGCCCCCATGTTTACTTGTTGACTATCAGGAACTTCCGTAACTTCGAAGTACCTATTGACACTGATCTGCCTACTGAAAAGCTCTTCTACACTCTTGGATCCATAAAATTTAGAAATGTCAATTTTCGTTTTAGCCCAAGAAATATTCATGTTCTCTCCATCATCGCAAAATTTAATCTTTGTATTGACCTTTTCAAAGGTTGAGGCTAATTATTCACCCCTCTTGCCAAAGTCAAATTGATCTTTCTCATAACTCGTGAGTCACTATGAGAACATGAGAATACCACATTCTAAATACACTTGTGTAAGTATTCTCTAATAATATATACCCCGGATCATGATATATATAATGCGTAAATGACATACCAAATGTCGAATCAACCGATTGAGGTCGATCTTTAGTCGCACAAATGGTCCGACCTCTGACGATATCCACACGAACTCGACTATTGGGAAAGTCAGTTTAAAGTGCCATCTCCATTCACCTTAACCATATATTTAGAACTGATATCTGTGTATTGTTGTACTTTAACTCATATTTAGATGAACCTGACTGTGGTTATTTATAAGCATTGAGAAGCAGAGACTTAATGCTGAATTCATCACTATGAATTCGTAACGTCAAACGTTACAAGTCCTTGTTCAATTGCCTATTAAATTTCATGAATTAATAACATTTTTAATCCATTATACCCAATAACTTATTCTATTGTGTGTGACCCTTCAGGTTGCTAAACACTTAGCAATAAATATTTAATTAGAAATTACATTGGATTTAGTCCATAATCCAACAACTTGAAGCAGTTGGAACTATCAGTAGAGATTTGCAAGCACGAATTTGAATAGTAAGAAGTTCAAAGGGTTGTCTTCTTGTCCGAATTTGCTGGAATCCTCCAAATAAGAGATAACTATGAAAAAATATATTGATATTGAAAGCTGTCAAATTATGAGTACAAAATCCCCATAAATACTAGGGCTAATTCTTATAGAAATCCAATGTAAAACTAAGACTATATATTAAAAGTTTATTTCTAAAACTAAATGGGAAAATAACAAAACTAATACAAAATGTCTTGACAATTGAATCCTTCGAAGAAAGGGATTTGGCTTTACACGAACACGGGAAAGGATCACAAATTAGTCATACATTACTTACCTCCACTTCAGAAGAACTTGTCCCGAGTTCTTTCCTCCACCATCAGTCTTGAACCTTGACAAGCCTTTTTCCACATTGTTAAATGGGATACCTAGTGTCAAAATACAATTTATAAACCTCTACTCTTATTATACTACAATGGTAATAAAATGATAAGTAAAGGGTCGAACCCAAGAGAATGGGGGATTGCGTCCTAGTCTAGTCTCGACGTCTATAAAACCACTCCTTGGTGTCACCTCCCAAGGTGAAAGGGAACGCCCTTGAAAATAATTGGTCCTCGGTCACCCCATTGGGTTTCACACTCCTACATACCACAATAAACTCCAACAATGCTTGTTAGGATCGTCTTGATTCCTCATGTGGAAGGTGGGTAAAAGGCGTATGATTCTCATCTTTAACTCGAAGTTAGTAGTAGCATCTAACTTTGGGTATTCCTATGGGTAAATCATCAAGGAAAGGTGTGTGTGGCTCTCTTAAGATTCTATTTCCATGGTCTGAGTAGTCATTTCTAAGGGTTTACTAACTTGCACTAGGGGAGGTCTGGCTTGTGTATTGTTCCTCCTTCTTTACCTCCCAGTTCTACCTAACTCTACGTCATATGGCAATGTCTTTTTTTGTTCGACACGGGTATGTACCATGCAACTTGAGGTATAGAAATAGAAACAAAGAGGAACTACTCCTACAAAGCAAGTGAAAGAAAAAAAGACCAAAATAAAACACAAAACAACGCCCTTCCCCTTCAAGCTAGAACCAAAATACAATATATAAACCTCTTCTCTTACATGTACTACAATGGTATTAAAGTGGTAAGTAAAGGTTTGGGCCCAAGAGAAGGGGGGTCGCGTTCTAATCTAGTCTCTATTTTAGGTGAACAAGGTGGCTTTGTGTGTGAAAGTGAACCACGTAAGCATATATCAACTACGAAAGAAAATAACAACTAAATGATTAACAAGAATTTTATGATAGAAAATATGTAGTGGGGTTAACTTACGACCTAACTCTAACACATTCATCATTATCTCCTATCTTAGGTATTGAGAATATCGACAAGCCTTTCGAGCATTCGGCTCGCTATCCCTACTAAAGTAGTGTTGGAGGGAAATGCATATCACAACACCCTCATAGGTGGGTAACCCTAGAAACACATCTAGGATTGCCTTACCAATGGATAAGAGTAGGGGACTAGCTAAACTAACCAATCTATGGTAGCATCTATTGTAGCATGTTCATCCATACCCAGGGTTACAATTCATGAATTAAGCATAGGGGTGACTTGCTCTAAAATGGATACACGACGCATTCCAACCCGGGTTGTCAATCCGAGCATACCAATCACCCAAACACCTAGATAATCATTATGGGTTAGGGTTCTACCAAGATCTCTTGATGAGATAAGAACAATACCATTACGAATCTAGAGGAATACATAGATCTAACCAAGAAAATATTCATAATCATGGAAAATCACATAAGCTTAGAATTACAGTCATGGATGATGAATTAAGGTCTCACATCAATAGAAATTGGGTCTACATCAACCCTACTACATAGATGTTTAGCCTTGAAAGCTCATAATCAAAGCAAAAGATTCAAATGTCAATGACATGAATTTTTTATCTAGAAAATAAGAGAGAGAGAGAGAGACAGACGGAGGTTTGGACATACATAATAACGGAAGTGATCTAAAACATGGGATAAAACTCCTTAAATAGCCAAGGAAAAAAGACAAGTTGGGGGTGGAGACAGCCTAGTCAGGCGCGCGGATTCGCAACCAGTGGCACGCAATCAGGCGCACGGTTCTTCTCTTTGGCGCGACCAGGCACACGTGGGGGTTCTGTCCAACTTGGTCAGGCGCGCACGATTTTACGGTCAGGCGCGCGACGCTTCTTCTTTGTTCTTCTTGGCTCGGATGGGCTTTTCTTCTCCGTTCCTTGTGCTATCTTGGAGCTTCTTCTTCTTCTTCTTGATGTTCTCTCCTTGTGCGTACTTAGCAAACAAACCTCTGTTGAAACCTAAAAGAAATTCAAAGGCGAAAGTAGTGGAAAAGACGACTAGAACGCTCTTAGGATAACAAGGCCACAATACCACACAAATTCTTATTAGATATACTGAATCCTACCCGAATACAAGCTGAAAAGCTAGAATGACTCGGTCCCGTCAAACCTCTTAAGCATCTCCTCGAAATTAAGGCTCACATGGTGTAATCTATAAACCAATTTGATATTATTGGCACGAGCTATCCCTTCAAACGAACGAGATATATACTTCTAATGCATCTTAGATTTCCGGTGAAGTATTAGTTTAGACAGTATCCTAAGATTCAGATTATCCCCATTACGATGTATACATATATAGACAAATATGCTTGGAAGTTGCTAAACATTTATGATAAAGGAATTGTCTTCAATTCTAGCATAATGTCTTCCTTCATCAATGAGTCATGTATAATTTCATGTTTTAATATTTATGCGTGGATATATCACTTATAAGTAGTTTTGATACTTGCAAAGTTTGAGAGTAAGCTGATTTCCATAAATTAATACCCTTGACTTCAAAATTTTAAACTTACCTCATCATAAATTTCATCCCCAAAAGTAACAAAATTTTGTCAAAATAATTGTACATATATTTAAAAAACTACATCATTGATACATAAATCCAGCAGAAGTGAACATCACAAACAAAATAGGCTATAGTCAAATTGAATATATTTAGTAAATCGGCTATATATACCTTGTTAGGATTGAATTGCCTTAAAATCAAGTAAAAATAATATTTTTAATCTTCATCTGCTAAAGCGGTATATGAAAAAGGGCTATATGAAGGTCAATTTTATCTGTGCGGGTTCATATTTAATTTATTTACATTGACTAAAATACCCTTTACTATCATGGGTTATGATTTGTGAAATTTTCCTATAATTAAATAAATTTATATAATTAACTATACTTACATAATTGATTAAATCATTAACTCTACATATACGGATAATAATATACTTGGTTTTGTTTTTATCAATAGAATTACATCAGTATAAATTTACTTTTGTTTACCGAAATTCCATCTTTTTTCTTGTGAAACGTGTCAAAAAGTGATAAAATAACGACAAAGATGATGAGTTCTTCTACATACCCATAATTTAAGGCTTTGGTGGTTTTCATGACATTAACTACGACTTATCTCTTCTTAAAGAAAAAAAAATGATTCCAATATTTTAACTTTAATTTATTTTAATTGGTAATGGTAAATGAAAAATCCATATTTCATGAATAATATTTTTATATTGCTCTGTGTTCCTTTACAATGTTGTTGAACAGCCTATAAATAGTGTTCTTTGGAATTGGGGAAGTACAGAGCATTTTCTCTCTAGACCTTTTCCTTTAGGTACTGCCTTTTCCCCTTAGTTATTTTATCGAGTGCTTCGCCCAAATTTCCGCCTACCTTATTCCTTTCCTTTTACCTAATTAGTATATAATTTTTATTTTTAATCAGCATGGTTTGAGTCATCATCACTATGGCTCGCCAAAATTAAATTTATGCTACACCTTCTACATACTGAATCATACTTCCTGTGCACCTTTTTTTGATTTCCCTTAATTGAAACTCCTTTTTTCAAGATCCCAATTTGACATCGGGATTTTTTTGTGAAGTTGCTGGAACAGGTACGAAGCTGTGCATCATGGATGAGATCCAGGCCCCAATTTCCTTTGATGAGTACAGTGCTTTTCATGCAACTGATAGAGCGTTGTACTTCGCCCTGACGTTCGACCTCTGGCGCAACCCAATTGAGTCCATCGAAATTCTGGCACTGTGGATCTTGTTCGAGCGGCTCAAACTTTCCAAAGAAAGCATCATCAACTTCATGCTTACTCAAATGCTTTCCATGGTGGCTAATTATGCTGATGAGGCTATCACATGCCTCCGATGCATCAGGGAAGAGGGGTTCCTTGCAACTGCTGAGACCCGTGGGATTCCTCTCACATCTACCCTTCTTAAAAGCAACATCTCTCTCCTATACTTTTCCAAGAATCGGGCTTTCTTAGAGAGGCATCTTGGAAAAATTATTTATGATGTTTGTAACAAGGCTTTCCCAGATATGCTCTATAATGCTGTTATGAGACACTCTGCGTATGATTCATGGGTTGCAGCTACTTTCGCTAATTTCAATTCCCCAAGAGAGGACAGGACAATGTTTGTGACATTTTCAAGGGGTTATCCTGTTGAAGAGGCTGAAGTTAGGGCTATGTTTAATGAACTTTTTGGGGTTAATTGCATTGAAGCCTTTTACATGCAGAAGCCTCCAAGCCATGGTGAGCAACCACTGTACGCTCGGATCATCTTCACCAGCACCCAATTTGTTAATCAGATTCTCAATGGAAAAGAGAAGGCTAAGCTTAGTGTCAACAAGAAGCATATATGGCTGCGCAAATATGTGGCCAATCCCCGCCCAACCCCCGCTTAGATCAATCACCTATTTTATGGAATGTTGTCTTTGATTTCATGTTTGATTTCTGTATAATGTTGTTGTCTGTGAGTCTGTGATTTAGATAAGAAATAAGTCTATGAATGTGTTTGTGTATTCCGTCAGAAACTACTCACCGATCGTGAGTCTGTTTTGTCTACATTGGAGATGATAATGGACATAATGATGTAACCGTTCCGTTTTCCAATTTCTAAAGTGTATAAATTTGTCTTTATTTGTTGAATTTATTTTGTTTGGTGGCAGATAGACGCATCGTTTGCTCCAAAATATCAAAATAAAATATATTAAACGGTGGTGATAAATAATGGTGATGTAATGGTTTGTTAAGATTTAAATGAATCTATAATTTTATTTGGACCGATAAAAAATTTATTTTGAAACCACGTTGTTTTTATCATCATTTCTTTAGCCATCGCTCAAAATATTGATTTCATATTAATTGATGTATCTTGTTTTGAATTAAAAATTGTCTCATTCCTATCAGAATACTGCTCTGTAAATTTGAATTGAAACTAGAAATAAAATTTTGGAAAGTAATTTATTATTTTGATAATGTTATTATTTTGAAGAAAAGTGGACCTCGTTTATAAGTGAAAAACGTAAAATGCAATTTTCCATTTTACCTTGTTGCTTATTATGTGTTTTTTCCTCAATATTAAAATTTGTCAGCATTATTTTACTCAAAAGTCAAAACAGTTCCTCCATAAAGTTAACTTCTCATCAATATACCATTCGAGTGATGAGACAATTTTCTAACTAGATATGTGTTGTTTGGTGCATTGAGACGTGAATTATTATATCTGGATTATGTTTCCAAAGTAAATATTTCAGGGTGTATTTGGTTCGTAAGATTTTTGAGAGTTTGAATTTTGTTTTGAAATTTTGAGAGTTTGGGTTTTTATTTGGGATTTTGAGAGTCTGGATTTGCAAAATCCTTATTTGGTTGGGTTTGAATTTTGTGAGTATGAAATAAAATCTTTGATTGGTTTTAGGATTTTGCAAGTCTGGATTTTGAGAAATTTGGTGAACCAAACAAGATTTTACAAAACTGGACTTGGATAGTTCAAGTTTTGCAAAACTTGTCCAACCAAACGCACCCTTAAAGTTTTAAACAATTATTTTAAAATCTCAGCACATAGAATTTTTCAAAAAGGAAAAAATCACCTTAAAATATGCCATGGCACCCGGTATTTATTTCGGTTTGACCACAGTATGGAGTGAACGGTTGAATTCCATGTAACAGGTGGCTGGTGATGATATAATAGATGTGAAACAATAATAATAAAACAGGAATACACCTTTGCTTTGTTTTAAAATAAATTAGTATAATTCCCTTAATAACGCACATATATTTATTTAAACAGATATAATTAAAAAAATTATTATATAATGTAAGAACTGAGTTGGTTTGATATGAATTAAAATGTATGAAACTAAAATAAAAATTATATTTTTCAAAATGATAGTAGTATAGTTAAATTAACCTAAATTTTATCAAAATTGAACTAAAACATAATCTGAAAATATCAACCAAAATGGGAAAGTAAATTTGTTGACGTTATACTAGATTTTTTTTTTTTGGATAGTTAAATTAAAAGAAAACTTTTTCTTATTTTGAAATTAAAGAATTACTCAAAAAATAATATTATTTTAGATTTTATTTCTTTAATTGTTGAAAATTATGCCTTGTAATTGATTGTATGCTATTAATGATTATTTATCCAAAATATAATTCGATATGGTAAGATGGAAAATATATCATTTATTTTAAATTAGGTAATCCACTGCCATACAAAAAATATCAAAGAAATATTTATTACATATTTAAATTGTATGTTAAGTGATTATTCTAAGGGGAACTAAAAAAAGTTATACTTCCGTTCAATATGTTTAATATTAACCAACTGACGACGTATAATGATAACCCTACCATCGCCCCTTTAATTGCCGCTCTTTTCTTAATTATGGTTCAAACATTTTATTTTGTATTTGTTTTCATTTTATTGTTTCATCCGTAGTTTAAGGGTCTGTTTAATACAACTTATCGGAATATTTTTCAATTCAGTTCAGTTTATTTTAGTATTTTTTAGTTCAGTTCAGTTTAATATTTTTCAGTTCAGTTCAGCTCAACGTATTATATTTTTATTTTTAAAAACTTTATATATTAATAATTCAGTCAAGTTCGGTGAAAATATAATTTAATTATTTTAAGTTTATATTGAAAATACAGTTCACTTTAGTTTAATGTAGTTCATTTCAGTTAATTGTAGTTCAATTCATTTAAGTGTATTTCAATTCAGTTATATTTATCAATACATGAATTTACCCTTAATTCAGTCAAGCTCCATTCGGTTTAGTTTAGTTTAGCAATAATATAAAATTGGAAAGCATTTCATAAGCGTATTATAAATTATACAATTTTTTTCGAAATGTGAAATACAATAATTGAAATGCAAAAATATTATATGTTTATTTAGTTAAATTCAGTTTATTAATTCATTTGATAAAATATAGCTTCATCAGTTATATATTATATTGATTTTTTTTCTCTTCAATTCAGTTCAGTTAAGTTAAGTTCAGTTCAGTTCATTTCAACATGATTCAGTTCAGTTTAATAAGCCATTATCCAATTTATTAAGTTCAGTTATGATGAAAATATGATTTGATAAAATATAACTTCATTTGGTCATCAAAATACATTAATTCGCCCTAAATTCAGTCATGCTCTTTTCAAATCAGTTCAGGTTTAGTTTAGCTTATTTTTGTTCAGTTAAGTTCATTTAAGTTAGGTTCAATATACTTGAACTCAATATAGTTTATTAAGCAATTAGGTTGAGTTTATTAACACATATATGATGATGAAATATGATTTGATAAAATATAGCTTCATCAGTTATACTTATATCAATGCATTGATTTGTTGTTTTCTTCACTTCAGTTCAATTAAGTTCATTTCAGAATGATTCAGTTCAATTCAGTTTGATGTTTGATAAATCAAAAATTCAATTCTAATTTAAAATTTTTAAAAATTATTCTAAAAACTAGACAATTTAGACAATATGAAAAACAGACATTTTATGCGAGAAACTAGAAAAATTTAAAAAACAAGCATTTTATTCTACAAACTAGACAATTTAGACCAGTATGAAAAACAAACATTTTATACTAGAAACTAGAGTAATTTAAAAAACAAGCATTTTATTCTAAAAACTAGACAATTTAGACAGTATGAATAACAGACATTTTATACTATAAACTAGAGCAATATAAAAAACAAACATTTTATTCTAAAAACTAGACAATTTAGACAGTATGAAAAATAGACAGTTTAGGCTAGAAACTAGAGCAATATAAAAAACAAGTATTTTATTCTAAAAACTAGAGCATTTAGACCAGTATGAAAAACAATCATTTTATGCTATAAACTAGAGCAATATAAAAAACAAATATTTTATTCTGAAAGGCAATATGAACAGTAACTATGAACAGTGCGTGCACTAGTAGAATATGGGACGGAACACGACGGTTCCGTCCCGGTTGGACGGCGGTTTTGACCGCCGTCCATGGTGGCGCCGTCCAATTGGCGCCACCGTTACTTGGCGGTTGAAACTGCCGAGTAAGGTTTACGAGTTCGGAAACCTACCCGGATGGGTACATTTCCGGACTCGTAAACACCTGCTGCTAGCAGGAGGCTACCCCGGCCATTACAGGCCGGACGGTTAGCCGGAAAGAGGTTTTTGCGCTCCCGGACGGTAAGCTGGGAGATTTTCCGGCGGCGGCAGTAATCAGGCAACCGTGAAACGGTGGCGGAAATTATTAATTTCCGGATTGTGTTTACGGTACCGGAAAGTTAGCCGGACAGAACAGTTTACTTAACCGGACGCCTGCCAGGGAAACGTTCGGGAAAATGGGTGAAAAGAAGCCAATTTCGTCCGGCCAGAATTCCGAAACCGGAAACCTAGCCGGAAGTATTTTGAACTGTCCGGCCAGGATTTCAGAATTCGTAAAGGTGGCCCGGATAATTATTACAAATCTGAATTTTATTTATTTCGGCTTTTGAATACAAAATAGAAAGTATTTAAATGGCGCTAGTGAAGAATTATATGTTTCAAATGGTTGTGATGTATTACGAATGAATGTATAATGTAATAAATCACTTGAATGCGCTAAATACAACAATTGCCAATAATACATAATGTGTCAATTTTGAACTAGAGCATATGCATGCGAAGTTACGACAATTGATGCAATAGTACTCCTCGGTCGATTCAGGTCTTCGGGTGAGTAGGGCCTTGTATCCTCTTCGAAAATCTGTGCATTAGCATACACAATTCAATATATGACGCAAACATATGAATATGTGTAAGGTAGATGCCTTATAGATTTGGAACTTACGGGCTCAAGGTCTTGGTCGAATTCGTTAAGTCCCGCTACCAATTTGAGCTCATACAACATAACGTAGTACCCGCATTCCCAGCTGCTAACTTGTCTCTTGTACTTTAACACAAAAGGAAGATCACATTGTTAAATACAATCGATCGATGTCGATAATACTAGTGTTATTAATGAGGGAGAAACGTGTAGAGTACCTTGATCTCAGTCATTCCAAACTCTCTCCTAGAGGGATTGACATGATTCAAAGCTTGTCTAAGGAGGTGTTCGAAAGACGGGATTGGCGGACGATGGAGAGGATCTATCCAATAAACTTGTTTGGTTTTTTTGTGGATCAAAACAAGGCTCCAATGTTTACTAAATAAAAAATGCATATCCATTTGTCAATAATGACAACATAAAAGTTAACATGAGATAATAATGTATAGAATTAGTTAATATGAAATGCTTACCCGGAAATGAGTGGTGCTAGGAAGAATAATTTGTCCTCCACACCGAGAGCCTCTCTCATGTAACTTAATCGCTCTGCATCAGTATGACCTAATTCTTGGATTCGCTCAGGGCATAGGAAGCCTATCCATGGCTTCAACCGTTTTTGAACTAATTGATTCAAGAAACTTAAGAAAAAAAATATGAATGGTTAAAACAACGGGGAGAACGGCGGTTGAAAACACACAAGATAATATAGTCTCGACATTAAAATTACTTACAGTTGGAATAAGGACATTAGGGGCTCGGTTACCTTGTCACCCTTCCATAGATCTTCAAAATCACCCCAACACATTACAATTTGCCTTCCAATACCACCAAATAATTCCGTTGGAGCTGGGAATTCGTAGTATCCAAATTTGCAATGTGTAGACAATTTATCATACAACACCTTCATAGGCGGTGTCATAAATTTAACTACAACATCTTTTGGGGCGGTCAAGGGTTGGGGAATTTTTTTTTGTAATTTTTGGCTCAACCTTGCGTGCAACGCTCATAATTGGGTTGTATAGGCTAGCGGGTTGAGTCTCTCCTAAACTCTCGACAACAATTAGCCTACGAGGCCAAAGTAGATACATACCTTCCGCCGGTCCAACAATCTTACACGGGCCTTTGGGTATGGGAATTCGAGCAGTTGAAACCAAAGCTTTTTTCAAGCAAACCTCCCCCAAACCGGTTGCAATTTTAACGTCGCCATGCATCTTCGCCGACTCATTGAAAATTCCATTTGCAACATGCATAGTAGGCTTTCTCACTCCACCATCGATATATAATTTGCATGGATATGTGACATCGACCTTGACCTAATTAAAATAGTGGATTCCATTTTTAAAGTAAGGTGAGGTAAACATGCTAAGACTATTAAGAGAACGAATAGAGAATTTGAATAAGAATGCGATCGAAAAGTGAGTTAGTGTGTTTACCTTTTTTGGTCGGTTTAAGTTATCATCACATATGTTTGGTTGTGGCGATGGTGGATTTGGTTGTGGCGATGGTGGATTGCCTTGCACCTCACAAACATCGGGTGAGTGACGTGAACCACATGAAGGAGGTTCCCAATCGTCGCTTAGATCATTCAAATTTGGTGGGAGAATTGCGCCCGTTTGCTTGGCTATTATGTGGAGAGCTATGTCCCTTTTCATCATATTCTTCACGGCCTCATCAAGCTCCTTCTTGGTATCACCGAGCTCTTTTTTTGTATCTCCAAGTTCCTCTTGCAACTTGTTGTACTTGGTATGTCTTGGGAGTTTAGAAGATTTTGGTTTGCCGATGAGATCTCTCTTCACCACATGTGATGCATATCCACGAACTCTACCGGGGTGTTCCTTCCGTTCCGTCGCCTTACAAAGGATGTCATCGTCTTGTGTGGGAACGAATTCTCCCGAGGCAATTTTCTCTTTGACATCATCCTATCATTTAATAGAAAAATAAATATATGGTAGAAAGAAAAATAGATAGGAATAATATTTGTAATAATATTAGCTCAATATATTCAAAGAAACAACTTACAATATCTTTTATCAACTTCTTGTTTCCCTCGTGTGTGTATTCGCCTTTGCTATCTTGTCGACCAATCAAGAAGCTAGTGAGTTTATCGAACTCTTTAGGATTAACCACCTCGGTGCTCTCCCGCGCTTCCTCTTCCGTCATCCCACTATCCATTTTCTCTTGCACCTCATCTTCTTGTTTTTTGTTTGCATGTTTCATTAGTCTTATAGTATAGCCCTCCCTACTCATTGTGTGAGGTGTCGTATTAGCTTTCGCATTGGTGCTATTCGTCAACCTCACACCCTAACACATAAATGAATTTAAGTTATGTGAACGAAGGAGTAATACTAGAATGGTAGGAATTAATCTTACTAGTCGGTCATTCTCCAAGGTGCGTGCTTTGAATATTGCCCAACTTTCTTGTAGAATATCGGTGTAGGCCACCCAAGGGTCCTCATCCTTAAAATCTCCATAAATGTAATGTTTAGACAACATTGCTCTATGATCCCGTGCTGCCTTACTCAAGCGAAACATGGTTGTGTCAAAAAGTTTCTCCATATTTGGGGCAACAATTTTGAATTGTACCTACATAAGGTTATAAGAAAATTTGGATAAAATCTCATTCATGTGTACAAAAAAAAAATACCTTAAGTGAAGGTAGAAACTTACCAAACACTCCTCCCATAATTTAGTTTCTCCTTGTCGGGGACCTCGTGCCAAGATTCATACTTTATATCCACACGACTTCGACCAATTTTACCAACCCAACTCTTCCATAAATAATACTCTTCCGATATTGGTTCCCCACCATCGTTGAACGTCATGTCCGTCAAAAACCCCTTCTTCATCCTTTTTTGTAAGACGGCACAATATGTCCTAGGACGCCTCACCCCCTTTTTTTTAACACCTCCCGCGGTGCTAGGCGTTTTAGAGCTTTTGGGGATTCCTACTACCTTCCTCTTAGGTGGTGCCATAACTCCTCTACAAAAAATAGTTTACATATATTAAATAATCTCACTATCAAGAAAGAATAATTATATGCTAAATTAATGGTAAGTAGTCACTTTAATAATCCTATTATTATCCTATTAGACTAATGGTAAGTAGGGTTTAATTAGGATCCTATTAGACTAATATAAATTGCCTATCACATGCTTCACCCTTAATTCTTTGTAATTAAATTAGTGCATACATATATGACATACTTAACCCTAGATTAGTAGTAACATAACTAGTGACCATCAAGACTAATCAAGAATATAGCCCATAATCCCAATTGATTAATCAAGAATGTAGCCCATAAAACAAAACTAGTTTGTAGTAATAATTAAGCAAAGACCATGAACAAATAAGACAAATTAGCCAATAAACAACATTGATTATACAATTGAAGCAAAGTGCCAAGAAATACCTTTTCAAGTAGAATAAAAACCCTAATAGTATGGACAAAGAAGCTACTTTCTTGTTCTAGAACTCAAGAAATGGGGCCAATGTGAGTAATGGTGTTCTTGGTGGTTGGAGAAGAAGATTTTGTTGGTGGAAGAGAGTAAATGGGTGGGAGGAAAGTGAAATTTTCGGAACTAATGTTGAGAATGGGTAGAGGACTAGCTAAGAAAATAGTCTAAGTGTTACTTATTCTGATTTTTTGTACTGTCCGGCCACGTTTCCGAAACCGTGAAGTTAGCCGGATAAGGCAAAAAAAAATTAACCTTGTCCGGCTAGGTTTCCGAGTTCGTAAAACCTAGCCGGAAGTTTTAATTATAAAAGGGGCAGACGGGTTTTTTTTCCCCAAATCTGCAAACCCTCCCCAAGTTCATCCCCAAACCAGTCCGCCCCTCTCCAAATTTTTCAGTCCAATCTCTCACCATGGTTAGGACTAAAAATCTTTCCACAGGCAAGCAAGTTGCGGAAATCCAACGACAACAAGAGGTGCAATACGAGTCCTCTTCCGAGGAGGAAGGAGAGTCACCTCCAAGAGCCGAAGAACACGTGGGTGGGAGCCGATTAAGCAAGGCCAAATCGAGGAAGACAAAGCGGCAAAGAGGCCATGATAGGCCCCTTGAAGCATCGGCAAGTCGGAATTTCTTCAATCTTAGGGCGGAGGCCAACTATGTCGAATGGTGTGGGCGGAAAACACACACCACCAAGGTGATTAGCCCTACCTCTATTGACACTTTGCATATGGGGTATTTGGTTGCTCATTTTCAGCCTAGTTATTTAGATAAATTGCTCTTGCTTGAATCCCCATGCCATCAAGATGAGGTTGTGCAATTTTATGCAAATTTAGGAGAGTATGAGTCGAATAGGCTGTGCACTAAGGTGAATGGTAAACTGATTAATGTCACTAAGTTTCATATAAATGAGGTCCTAGGCTGCCCTTATGTTGATAACTCATACTTGCGCCCTAACCACCCAGAAGGCCCTTATGAGATTTATAATTTCAACAAGTTTCCTGAAACCGGGCCAAACCAACCCTTAGACCTTGAAGCAATGGGACGTAAGTACTTCAAAACTACTTGTAAGGGGGCGGGTAGTTGTCTAGGTGATTTTAATGTTGAGGAGCTTACGGTTGAGCAGAGGATTGTATTTGACTGGGTTTGTCAGAATGTGTATCCATCGGGGGGTCATAGTTGTGAACCTAGTTGTGGACGTGTTCTGCTCTTCTATTACTTGATGGAAGGGTTGAAAATAAATCCTGGACACTCGATAGTTGAATACATGTTCAAGGTGGGGAGAGGGTCGAGGCAATGGTTTCCATATACCGGACTTGTCACTGAGCTGATTAAGAAGCAAGGTGGAGGTGTTGTTGATCGTCCTGAGCCTCTAGAGTACTACGATGGTGATTGGTTTGATCATAAGGGTTTTGCACTGGATATAGAAACTCAAAGGTACGTCTTGAAGGCCTTAGCTCCGGGCGCAGCAGGAAGAGTTGCGAGGCGAAGAAAACTAGAAGCCAGAGGTGCGAGTTCATCGGGTACAAGTAAGTGAATATATATTTGCCCTTTATTGTTTAGTTTCGCAGGTGAAAATGCGTTTGTTTTCGAAAGCTAATCATTTGTTTGTTTTGTAGGTGAGGAGGGCCGGTGGATGCGTAAGCTCTCAAAAATGTGGGAATGCTTCACCGGACAAGTCGACAAGGCTAAAGAAGAAGTAGCAATGCTCCGTGCCGAACAAAGGGCTTACATTGATCGGAAGGGACTTGATCTCCAACTTAGCCCGGAATTGAATGAGCCGGATTTTGGTCATCTCCCATCCTCAAGTGAAGAAGATGCGGCCGGGGGACCATCCAGCAGTAGGGCGACTGGAGAGTAGGGCATTGTTTCTAGTTAATAATTTGTTCTTTTCTAGTTAAACATCGAATTTGTTCTAGTTAAACATCGAATTTGTTCTTTTCGTTTGTGAAACTAATCTATTCTAGTACCTTATTCATATGGATGTAAACTTGGTCGATTTTAAAGATTTGAGTGCTTCAATCTATTTTCATTTATTTTGTACATGCATTTTGTTTAGATAAAGAGGCAAATATGATGGTGAAAATCTGTTTAAGTATAGTTCCGGGTAGATTTCCGAGTTCTGAAACACTATTCGGATAGTGTTACTTATTTTTCCGAACTCGGAAACCTAGCCGGACGGATAGTTTACTTATCCGGATGGCTATCAGGGAAACCTTCGGGAAAATTGACCAAAAAATGAGAATTTTAATTAAATAGTTCCGGCTAGACTTTCAGATATCGTAAACTTACCCGGATAAGCTTAATTTTCCATCATGCTAGGTTTCCGAGTTCGGAAACGGGTTTATATATATGGGTGATTGACTTTTTTTCAGATCACAACTCACAAACTTCCCCCACATCCCCCAATTCAGAGTTCGGAAATCCCGTCTCCTACCCGGACGAAACTCTCCATCAGTTCCACCACAACCAATTCCCGATCAACCCATGGCACCGAGAAGCAAGATCGCGGCGAGGAAGCCAAATCCAAACTGGTATGATGCTAACAAGTTTATTAGTCTCGATGCTTATAAGTATTATGGTATTCTTGTTAACAATGCTACAGTACTAGACTCATATGTGTTGGATAGAGATCGGGTTGAGGCACTAGGTTTAGGCCCTATGGTTGAGAAGTTTGCTATTCAAAATTGTGATGCCTTGTTATTCGATGTTAGTAATCCCACCTATAAGGATGAGGTGTTGCAATTTTATGCTAATTTTGATGAACCTAGTGATGGTAAGTACACTACCATGGTTAATGGGAAAAGGTTTGAGTTTGATTGTTGGGTGATGAATGAGTTGTTGGGGAATCCTATCAAATCCGATGAGGACCTTTATCCCAAGCTCAAGGATGAGCCACTTGATATCTTCTATGCTAATGCGTGGCCGGGAAGGCATATGATTAAACTCCCGTACTTGAATTATCTGAATTGTGGACATCACTATTTTGGCCGGGACCCATATGATGAAAGTTCAGCCGATGGGTGCAAAATGGCGTTCTGCCCCATTGATGATCGCATTGTGTACGAGTGGGTGCATAGAAGTTTCATCCCTACAGGAGGAAATGTCGGCGAGCCTAATGTTACCACGGTTATGACATTTTACTATGTCGTGAAGGAGGTTCCTATCAATCCCGGCTTTGCAATATGTAATTGGATGAGAACTGCGTGGGCTAACGAGCGACATAAGAAAAACCTACCCTACGGGAGCCTAATCACTAAGTTGCTCTTGAAATTGGACCAAAATTTCCGATTTGAAGATGATCCCACCCCTTGCAAGCCATACGACTACCACTACTTTGAAAACCATAGGCCGAAATGGACTTTGGCCGATGGAAAATGGATTGTGGCGCCTCCACAACAAAAGGCTAAGCGGGCATCAAGAAGTAAGTCATCTTCACCTCCTTATTCACAATTTATGCTACTTTTTATCATAGTTTAATTCAAATATGAATTTTCATTTTTTAGGAAGGGAGGTACCCGATGGAGAGCCTTCACCGCATATTGCCAACATGAAAGCTATGTACGCTGGCATGAAATCTAAGGTGCTCACATTGATTGGCGTTAGGAAGGACGCTTACGAGGCAAGGAAGGAGTTGAGAGCCCTCAAGCGTGCAGAAAGATTTTCCACAAGTGGGGACGCCTCGCAGGGACATGGTGGCGGTGATCATCACACCGACTATGACATGGAGCCTTGATTTAGTTTAATTTGTTTTGAATTTTTAGTTAAGAATTGATTTGCTTATCGAATATTATTACATTTTAACTGTATTTCAGTAACGTTTGAATGCTACGGAAATTGATCAAATGTTTGTGCATTTACAATTCTTACAAGTGTTTGCAGTATCAATTTTATATAACTACTGATTAGTGAGTGCGCGCTAGTTTTCGCCTAAAAATAACACTTCCGGTTACATTTACGAAATCGGAATTCTAGCCGGATAAGTAAAAAACAATTACTAAACCGGATGACAACCAGGGAACCCGTCTGGAAGTTGAATAAAATGCCTTGCCAAAACAAAAAACTTACGGGTAACTTGTTTCCGATCTCGGAAATTTAGCCGGACAGGCTTGTTCAACATTTGCTTATCCGGATGGTTAGCCGGAAGTAGGTAAACCCTAATTTAACACTATCCGGGTAATGTTTCAGATACCGTAAAACTACCCGGATAGGTTAAAAATTGAGATTCGTCGACTTTCTTTTATTCTATTGGATAGATCAAACAAAGGTGCAACCAAATGTTTACATGAATTACATATTCAAACTAAGTTCGGACTAGTTGTATTATGAATAACTGATAACACAAAAAGATCAACGACTAACGCCTCAACTTAGTCTTCGGCTTAACTTTGAAAATCAACTTCCTCTTCCGTTCTTTTCCTTTGCTGTCTATCACTATGCGTTCGGCGTTATCGGATCTTGCGCGATATATTGACATGTTTTCCTCTGTTTCCTCCATATTAATCGCGTCTTTCTTCGTTGGCACAAAAATGTGAGCAGCTCGTTTGTCATACTCCTCGAATAGCTCATCACCACACACCATTTGTTTCCCATCAAGAACAATCTCGTAGTGCCGATCAGAAGGATCCTGAACATAGTAAACTTGGTCACCTTCGCCAGCAAGTATGAACACATCCGACTTTGATCCCACTTTCTTCCTATCAACCAATTGAAACCCTAAAGGATCGGTCTTAGTTCCTGTCTTTTGATCAACCCACTGACACTTGAATACAACCACCTTCAATGCCACATAGTTTAACTCCCAGATCTGAACAATGGTACCGAAATACCTATCAAATGAGTAGGATCCTTCTGGATTTTTCTTCCGCGACACAGCGATTGATTCGGAAAATGTAGTCACACCGCTATTCTGCGAAACACCTTTAGCATCGCTCTGTTTGGTCCCGTACGAGTAACCCTTCACATCATAGCCGTTGTAGCTGATGACCGTCGTAAGCGGCCGTCTGGATAGCCATTTCACGTCCTCGGGATGGTCACCAATCTCTACCGTGTCCCTTAACCACTCACAAAAGGTTCTAATATGTTCATCATGTAGTTGGAAAGGCTTTAGGGTTGGGTATAGACTTCTCAATTCCTCCATATGAATGTCAACGTAAGGGCGAACCGATTCATGGTTTCGCATCACATACAGATGAGCAGCCTGCAAATCGACCGCTGGCGGGTTATGCAGCGTGCCTCTAGTTCCATGCCCGTTGAAACGAAAATCATGCCTCGAGGTGGGTAGTCCAACCGTGTCAACCTCATCTAAGTAAGCCGTACAAAATTCAATCGCCTCCTCCGCGACATATCTAGATACAATGCTTGCGTCAGGCCTGTACCTATTCTGCGAAAAGAATTTAAATATCTTCATGTATCTCTCGAAAGGATACATCCACCGGAGGAACACCGGACCACACTCCTTGATCTCCCGCACAAGATGGACAATCAAATGCACCATTATATCAAAGAAAGAAGGGGGGAAATACATCTCCAATTGGCACAATACTTCAACCACCATTGTCTGCAGCTTATCTAGCTTACGACGGCTAACTGTTTTCTGGCAAATTCCCTTAAAAAATAAGCAGAGCTTGTTGATGCACATCCTAACGTGGCTTGGAAGAGAACCACGAATGGCAATTATGTTCAAGTCTTGCATCAAAGTGTGACAATCATGTGATTTTAACCCTATCAATTTTTGATCCTTAACATTGACACAGTTACCAATGTTTGGGGGGGCGGTGCATTCTCTTCCTTCCCATTAAACCAGTTCTTAGCCTTACGGAACTCGTGACTGCATGGTAAGAACGACGATGTCCTTGATAAACAGTTTTTCTCCCGTGTTTTAATTGAGAGAAACTAGTATTCTCCTCACAAACAGGACAAGCTAGATGACCTTTGACTGAATAACCAGCTAGATTACCAAGTGCAGGGAAATCGTTCACAGTACAGAACAACATTCCTTTCAACTTAAACCATTCCTGCCGATATTCATCCCACGTCCAATTCTCTTCGAACCACAGTTTCTGAAGGTCGTCAACTAAAGGTTTTCAGGAACACATCAATGTCATTACCAGGCTGCTTTGGCCCTGCTATCATCAACGACAACATAACATATTTCCTCTTCATGGTCAACCACGATGGTAGATTGTAAATAACAACCATCACAGACCAAGAACTGTGTGTACTACTCAAATCTCCATACGGATTCATACCATCAGTGGATAAACCCAACCTTACATTCCGAGCTTCCTTCCCAAATTCAGGATACAATTCATCAATTTTCTTCCACTGATCACCATCTGAACAGTGTGCAATCACATCATCATCTTCAACCTTCTCTCTATCTGCATGCCATGTCAAGTTCTTAGCTTCTTCCTTGTTAGCAAACAACTTTTGAAGTCTAGGTATAATGGGGAGATACCACATGACCTTCGCGGGAACACATTTGTTGGTTTCCTTAACAACATCTCCTCCCACATCCACTTTTTGTTTCACAGCTTTGTATCGTGACTCGCCACAAACGCTACAATTTTCCAATTTCATCTCATCTTCCCCTCTAAACAACATACAATCATTAGGACAAACATGAATTTTCTCAAGTTCCATACCCATTGGACATAGTACCCTCTTGGCAGCATATGCCCTATCAGGCAATAAATTATCAGTGGGAAGCAGCTGTCTAATCAACTCCAGCGCCTCTGTTAATGCCTTATCTGAAAGCCCATGCTTGGCTTTTAAATTCATCAACAATAAGGTCGCGCTTAAAATAGTGTGGATTGACCCCTCATACAAAGGGGTCTGCTTATCATTATACATCGCTTCAAGCGCCTCTGGTTTTCCAAAAAAATGCATGGCAACATCATCTACCAAGTCATCCAATTTATCGTCATAATTACCAACCATTTCGTTTTCTCCTACAACCTCCATTGGTTCATTAACAACAACAGTGCTACGTTCTTCCCCATGCCATACCCACGTGGTATAGGAATTTTGGAAACCCCTAACAATCAAATGTTCACGCAAACCTTCAACTCCTAAATACACATCGTTAGTGCAATCCTTACAAGGGCACCGCATGGCCGACTGATTTTCTACTCTTGCATTATCAGAAGCAACATCAATGAAATATTCAACCAGTCCCATATACTCTGGTGAGGTCCGACGATTCTCCCTAATAATCCTACTACGTTCCATAACACTTGTGTACCTATTTTCATAAATTTAAGCAAATATTAATGAATTCATTCATCTACATCGTGCTACTTGACAACATATCAAATACAATATGGTTTCATAAACACTAATAACTAGGAATCAACATGTAAGTTCATATATTATTCAAGGAAATTAGGGACACACATACATATTCATGCTTGAAATTAACAAACATCCGCCCATCAATACTAAATTTAGCGGGAGATTACCTCATCGCGGCCTAGGATTCAGCGAGCCCAAATATTAGGAGATTCTCTGCGTCCTTCAACCCAAAACAAAGATGGAATAGAGTAGATAGAACAAAAGGATCCGTTTCTCGTTTTATAAGATTCTGTTTTAGCTCATCCGGTTACGTTTCCGAGTTCGTAAATATTGCCCGGCCATTTTTCCCTCTATCCGGACACGTTTACGGTACCGTAAACTTACCCGGATGACTTTTTGACTTGACTCCACCGACATCAGAACTTTGCCCCGTCGACTTGACAGTCAAAGTCAAGCCGATCAACGGGGAAAGTTCCGGCTAGCCATTTCCGGTGTCGGAAATGTAGGCTGGTCGGCGGTTAAACGCAACCGCCGACCAAAAATGGCCGTGTAACAAGCCATCCGGCTAGACACATATCATTTACGAACTCGTAAATGTAGAAGGACGGCGGTTTTCTTATTTTCCCGCGGAACCGCCGTCCTCCGGCGCCATTTTCCGGCCTCTTTCTACTAGTGGTGTGAACAGTAACTATGAACAGTGCTCGTGAACAGTAACCGCGTGAACAGTACTTTTTCAAATTTTGCAAAGAAGTACCTCCTTCCTTCCATATTCTAATGTAGTCCTTGGTCTAAATTATCTCTATAATATAAACGGTCACTCCAGAGACCAACTCTTATATTTTTCATAAAAAAAAAAAAAAAAACTCTTTCCTTTATATTTTGTTGCGGCTCATTTATTCCCTTTTCCTTTTAAAACGTTTCATGTTTTCAGGAGACTTTCTCTTTTCATTCATGTGATTAAGCTTTTTTTTTTTTTTTGAAGACATTCATGTGATTAACCTTTAATTAAACTTATGCGCAATTAACTTTATTACGTTAAAATGTGTATTTTTCTTTACTTTGTTGTGAAGACCGAAGATACATGTTTTTCCTGAATTTTTCTATATTTTACATTACATTAATCCTTTTTATTTCTATTTTAATATTTGATATTATATATCTATGGTATTAACATATTTTAACCCCAATTATTTAGATGCCAAAACGTCGTCGTGATTATAAGTTTATATAATCTTTCAATTTCTTATTCTCCGCATCATTAACTTTAATTCACATCATCCTCCGTCATCTAGAGCCTCTGTCGTTTAAATTTTTGAATTTGCACACTTTAACACGGTAAGATTATGGTTTGGTTGACAAAAATTGGCGATAATTGAGATTTTTGTGATGATGCGGAAGTGTGTTTGAAACGATGATATGATTTCAATCTCGCTATACTACGGGAGAGAAACATTCCGTTGTTGGCGAACAATGTGATGGGACTAATCACTTTGTTGATTACTTAATTTTTGGCTCTTTTAACAATCCCTAAAATGCAATAACTTCTGCATGGAGCAGGTTCTATGCCTGAATTCGGAGTTTTGATCTAATTTTTAGGAGACAATGTTTTGATCCAGTTCTACGAAGGCGAAAGAAAACAACCTTTCAGGCATCCCTCCGACTCCTAGGCGTCCCAGATCACTCATCATACATACATATAAAGTTGGGCATGATGAGGTTTACATATATTTATTTATGAAAGGATGAATTGTGCAGACTATATTGATCAATTGATCTTCCACCGCCGCTAATGACTTCGATTGTAACTCCATCTGAAACACGGCTAATCAATCTGGAATTTCATGGTGCCTATTGGACGGACAATCCAAATGTCAAACATAGGATGGTAGTGAAGATTACAAATGACATAATAATATGATCCAAACCTACTAGATCTAATTTTTGTGAAGGTTAAACCTTGGATTTGTGGTTATGATTCATTTCGGGAGCGGTAATGTTTGACATGAGGTTTTGCAAAATCCTAGCGAACAAAACAAAAATTTCGCTTCAGAACTACAAAATCTCAACCCAACCAACAAAGGGTTTTGCAAAACCAGACTCTCAAAATCCCAAACAAAAACCCAAACTCTCAAAATTCCAAAATAAAATCCAGACTCAAATTCTCTCCAACCAAACACACCCTATATGAACATAAAACTAATGGAACGTGGATTCTAACAGCGCTGATTGATGAATATGTTGGCCCTAACACCAGCCAAACCTATCCATACCAAAGTTAGTCCTAAAACATCATATTTAATGCCATCGCTCTTATAAGTCAATTTGCAGCACAAAGAAGGGAATTTGTGAATTTCTATTGACTCCATATGTACAAAATCCTAGACAGAAATTCCTTCATATTCTCATAAAATTCAACTGAAAAACGAAGACAAAGCCCTATTTTTCCAAAGAAAACATAAGAAACGTAACTGTTGGGGCTTGGGAGCAATAGCAGTTGAAAGAAAATTGAGATTGCAAGAATTCTCCAAGAAGATCATCGTCAATACTCATAATAGTTGGAAGAAGAGCCACCTAAACAGTTTTAAAGCTACATACATTCATAGAATAATCTGGTGCCCAGATCGATACCCTTATCAAGTCCTAGACTCTTCAGGAATTCATTATCAGCCACGCCTAGAAATCAACCTAAAATCAAGAATCAATCTCACGTAATTATATAAGTGCTTGAATTACAATAAAAAAAATTAACATTAGAGAGATTCATTATGCTAATGATACAACATTATTTATCAACTCCAAAGAAAATAAATTTGAGAAGAACAAAAGCTAATTGACGTTAGTGGCTTATGAGTGCTCTTCTTGACAAAAAGTAAACTTTTCAAAATCTGAATTTTTTACTCATTAAGAAGAAACTACAGGGCATAAGATTAGGCTCATCAAAAGGACCTTAGGCATGACCAAGGGGAAGATGCCCTTTTAATATTTGTGAGTTCCTATCTTTAGTGGTTAGGAATAGAGTGCATTACTATCAGCCCCTGATTGAAAGAACGGAGAGGGCAACAAAGAATTATAAAAACTTGTGGCTGACAAATGCAAGAAGGGTGATACCGGTTAATCATGTTCTTCAGGCTAGTCATGTGCGCTATTTCTTAGTATTAAAGCCTCCATAAGATGGTTATCAGAAGTACGGAATGATTTCAATAAGATGCTATAAGGTACGGCTGGCAATTTGGAACACGACACGAAAACCCGATCTGAACCGAACACGAAATTAGTGGGTTTGGGTCAACAAGAAACACATCATGGGTCTATATTGGGTTAGACACGAATAACCCGAAAATAAATGGGTTAGGATCAGGTCAAACCTGTGGGTTTAACGGGTCATCTGTTTGACTCATATAATTTAACTTGTGCTAATTATGCACTTGATTAAATTGCCTTTATGGATAAGAATAAATCCTTGAATGCGAAAATTATGACATTATACCACTAATTACTGATCAAATTTAGAGTTGATTGTGTAATTCTTGATTTAGTTTCCATTGAGTTCAGAATATTTTTGGTGTGCAGAATAATTATGAGTTAATTTCGGAAGATATTTTAATATACCAAGTTCTAAAAATAATTGTAAGTTAAAATACCACACATTATTAATATATGAGTTTCGTTGGTTGGGTTTGGGTAACCCGTGTTTTTACAAGATTGGGTTTGGGTCAAGATTTTATGACATGAAATATATATGGGTTGGGTTCGGGTTTAGAGTTTCCAAACAGCCAACCTGCTGACACGAACCCGCCAACCCACCAACCCGACCTGATTGCCAGCCCTACTATTGGGGAGAGTCTAACTATGGCCACCGAAAGATATGGAGGAAGTGGCAAAGGGTGGCTGCCAAAAAGGGAAAATGGACTTGGTTTTAGAGATTTAACAGCTTTTGTAGAGGCTTTCTCTTGTAAGTTGTGGTGCAAATTACAAAGGAATAACACAATTTGGACAAAGTACATCTGGTCACTGCTAGTATCATACATAAATTCCCACACTTGGAAAAGAATAGGCAGTGTGACACATCATGCTAATTCCAACACTAAGGTCTGTTATGGGAAAGGGAGCTATTCATTCTGGGATGCCAACTGGACAGGAAAGGGTCCTTTGTTTTATATTGGCCTGAACATAGAGACATCCCTTTCCCTGACATCACTTTGGCCTCATTCATGCTGGAAAAACCACACCACTAGCCACTGATTGCCCCATTTTTATCAATTGACATTGCTTCTATTTTGTAGGATGAACAGATCAAGTTCACTCATGAAGATAGATTCATTTGGAAAACATAAAAAAATTGGGGATTTTACAGTCAAAGTAGTTTATCACGGCTTCAGAAGAAGGGATGTAGAAGTGAATATCCTAAAACATGTATGGAAAAAACCTATTCTTCCAAAGATATCTACTTTAATTCGGAGTATCAGAAATAAATTGCTCACCTTTGATGACTATTAATCAAATTTGATTTTAATATTCCATCAAAGCGCCCCCTATGTATTGTCATACATATAATATAGAACATTATTTTAATGATTGTAGTGTCAATCTGGAAATATGGGATTTTGTTCACATGCTTCTGGCTATCAGAGTAAATGATTTCATGACATTGGGACAGAAGATACAATTTTATTTATTCATATTTTGACTTAACAAAGGTCCATAGCACAATCATCAGGATAACTATAATGGTAGTAATCTGGACTTTATGGACCAGGAGAAACAGGCTAATATATGATAATCAAAATTGCAGTACTCAGTCTATATGCTATAAAATCATTCGACAAGTCTCCAAAATATTCACTGCTTTCCCTTTAACTGGAAATCTAATCAAGAACCATTTTATTGTTGAAATTGGTTTGGCTCCATTTATTAACATAAAAAGGCATAAACCGGTCAAAATAATTAAGTGGAAACCACCTGATGATTGCTTGTTATTCATGGGATTCTTAGTCCAGTCAGAGGCCTAAGGCAAGGTTGGCCACTATCAACACTGTTGTTTTTAATAAGCCAACAATATATGTCAGTTATAACACAGTCAACATTGATATCAAATAACTTGGGTGGGATACAGTCTAGGCAGAGGAGTACAAAAAGTATCACATCTTATGTATGATGATGATTGTTATTGTTCATGGGATGCAAAGAATCAGAAGCTAGCCATAGATATAAATTATTTTGCCAGGTATTCGTGACAAAGAATTAATTTTGACAAGTCTGGTATCATGTTTAGTCCTAATACACATCAACATCTAGAGCAATACATAATGAATGTGTTACATATTCATTCAGTGGGGATAGGAAACAAATACCTGGGAATTGTAATAGATTTTACACAGACAAGGTGTGGCATATACAGAGAATTTATCACAAAATTGAGAATCAAATTTGATTCTTAGAAGAACATATTTCTTAGTCTGGCTGGCAGAATAACAGTAGCCAAGCATGTATTCTCCACAATGCCTATCTATCCAATGAGAATTTTTAAAATTCATAAGACTGTGTTGGATAAAATAGACCAAATCACAGCTAGATTCATTTGGAAAGGAGACTTGGAAGGGAAAGGAATACATTGGAAGTCTTGGAATAAAATGTGCTTACCAATAAACAAAGGAGGTCTTGGATTAAGAACAACATCACAGATGAATCAGGCACTTGTGGCTAAGCATGCATGGAACATTTTTAATAATAAGCAGTCTTTAATGGTGTCAGTCATGAAGTAGAAATATTGTAGAGGAGGAAACTTTTGGGATATAAAGCAAATACAGTCTGTTACATGGGGTTGGAAAACAATTTTATGGGGAAGAGACTTTCTGAGAAAACACTCTAAATGGAAACTAGGAGATAGGGAAGAATATTAGAATACAAAGATAACTGGATACATGATCAACCAGACTTATCTCAAGACCAGATGTAGATCTATCCTGCTCCACATTAAGAGTAGCAGATCTCATCCCTGAAGGAAACAGTGGGATACTCACGCTTTGAGAAATTTATTCTCAGACCAACAAGTCCAAACAATATTAGCCCTGCACATACCACAATGTTCTCAGGTTGAGAATAAGCTAATCTGGCCATACACATCAAATGGTTCTTATTCAGTCAAGACAGTATGTAGATGTCATGATGTAACTTCAATGACTGAACAATCTTCAAACACATTCCCTCCAAAATGGAGACATTTTTGGAAGATAAAAGGCCCCTATAAAAGTACTACTTTGTATTTGGAGAGCTCTCACACATTCTTTGCAGTCAAAGAGGATATGGAGAGTTTCAGTATTAGGTTTGGATTTTGAGACATAGAGGAAACCACATTCTCAAACTGGTTCTAGCATTGGATGGAGTTAGCACCTAAAAAAATATATTATCACTACCACAATCATGATGCTATGGAATATTTGGAAATCAAGGAATGAAGAAGTATTCAGGAACCAGAACAAGACATCCAACAAAAATTAATTCAGTGCAAGATAAACTTCAGGATATTGAAGATGTGGAAGAGCTAAATGAAAGAAATGATAGGGTTATTCATCAAACTCAGCACTCAACAGAAGAATAACTCCTCACATAAATAGATGTTGTCATAAGGATAGATGGGCATTATGAAAAACAACCAAGCATATGGTTCAGCTGCATGGTCATTATGTTTTCCAAATCAGAATATAGATCTTTATAAGGATGCAACACATTTCCCAACATCTTCCCCATTACAGAGGCAGTGGTATGTTTGAATGCATTGAAAACATCAGCTCAACAAAGGATATTTAGGGTGAAGGTACAAACAAATTCTCAAGTATTATGTGATCTTCTGATGCGGGATTAAAACTCTCATCCATGAGAATTCGACACTCTCATCCAAGATATTAAGTTTGTTATGTTATCTTTTATGTATGTTGTTTGTAATAAAATACCAAGAGAATCAGTGCAGTAGAAACACATAGCTGCAAACAAGCTAAAATGTAATACTACTGTATGTAACAGTATCATGTGAAATAATATAAAATGTTATTCTTCAAAAATAAAAAAATCTTCTTATTTATACATGTCTAGTATTATGTACATTCTTGTTTATACATGTTTAGTATAATTTACATTCACAGTCTATAGAATGTACGTTATGGGTAGACTTGGATACCATAACTGGCCTAAATTAAATAGACCAATGTTTGGTCACCTGTCCCTCCCACAAAAACTCCACATCAACTGACAACAAAATTTTATAAAATGATCAGAATATCCTTATTAATATTCGATTTTCCATTATCATCAATTTCCTGTACACTTTATTTGTTTTAACCTCTCCTTCTCTCTTTCACCTTGGAGTTAGCATCAGAGCGAGCAAAAATATATCACCATGAATCGACTACATATACGTTAAGGGTTTTGAAAGGAAAACAGAATTAATTACTTGATGGCCGGAGTTGCAGGAATCCGGACGAACTTCTGGAGGAGTTGCAAGCGGGCGATGATTCCATTTCTACCTTTGTTCTAAAAAATTATCCCACGAATAGTTAATGAATTCAAGTTTCATGATGTAATTGCAATATAATAAATGTTACGTTTCACCAAAATGATCTCCACTTTTCATTACCTCAACCTGTGCATCAGTATAATATTTTATACTACTAAGATTTCTTTAATTCAGATCAGGAAATTATCTCAGCTGCGAAGAAAAACACGTTCACTGAACCTGCAATAAAACATGTTTTACTAATGTTAATATCCTTAATTATACATACAATAGCAACACATAAATTTCAAAATATGAACGCTTGATGCTGAAAATAGAGTTTGAAACAGATCAAAAATACCTACATTAAGTTTTACACGAAAAATCATGATTATCAACTGGCAACATTCAGATTCTCTCGAGTGTTTTGAGTCTTGTCCGAATTTTTCTTGGCCCTTTTCCTTTTCTTCTTTGTGCCATTAAGAGCTTCTCCTGAAGCAGCTTTTCCCCTCTTCCTCTTCTTGGGACCTTCAGATGATTCAAGCAAGCAAATAATCTCCTGCGAAGGCACAAAATCACTTGGCCCCAAAGAAGGCCGTTCTGATTCGCGATCGACAAAGTTTGATATCAGTGAAACCTTCTGCATTTCTCGAGCTGCCTTGAGCAAAGGTACCTGGTCGGGTAAAATCCTTTTCCATCGACTCCGGCATTGAGAGTCAGTGCGAGGAGGAACACACGCAGCAACCTTAGACCAGCAATATCCATGCATTTCTATGGCTTCTCTTAACTTGTTATCCTCCTCCTCAGTCCACCGACTCAGGTTCAGCGAAGGATCTAATGAATTCACCCATCTTTCCCTGCACTGAACCTGAGTCCTCCCAGGCACGAATTCAGATATTTTATTCCAGTTCTTTGCCCCGAAAATTGCCACACAGAACTTCAATTTCTTGTCCTCCTCATCCGTCCATCTCCCAATGCGTTGCTTCATCGGGTGGATTGCCTTGAGCCACCGGTTTGAGCACTGTGTGCCGGTTCTTCCTACTATCGATGCAGCTACAATCTGCCAGCTGCTTTCCCCATAAGCCTCCACAGCCCTGCGAAGCTGATCGTCCTCTTCTGATGTCCACTCTCTTTTAATCATCGACGCGTTGAGGCTTCTCTGGTAGCGAGATAGGCACTGAAATGGTGTACGGTTTGTCCCTAATGAAACCGCTATGTCAAACCAGTTTCTTTTCTCCCCGTTCTGAATACAATGTAAAATTGCTTTATCCTCTGCACAAGTCCATGGCTCATTGTTGATTAAAGGATCTTCAGAGCTCAGCCACCTTGCCAGGCATTCATCTCCAGATCGGCCTGGAACGCTCACTTCAGCAAGGTGGTCCCAGTTCAGCTTTGGCAATAACTTCCTCATCATTTCAGGAGTGAGATCAACCTCATCAATGGACGCGATTATTTCATCGATATCTGCAAAGCTCTCATCACCGTCATTTATCTGGTTAATTGATCTCTGAAACACCATGTCTTGAAACTCGCGCCTCACACCGTCCATCAGCCGTTCATTTTCCTCCTTATGCCAGTTGGCTCGGGGAGGAGGAGCCGATTTTTCGAGCACTGCTCTGAATACTTTGGCTTGATGGTTTTCAGCAGGGCCATATTGCATAGCTTTTGCACCGGTTTTCTTTGGTAGGGATATTAGCTGAGCTCGAGCTTCACTCTTGTTTGACAGTGCTCTACCAGTTCTCACGCGGCATGCGACCTGAAAACCCTTGAGTATTTCTAATCTTTTCCTGAGCTCTTTATTCTGATCGATTCGCGAATTAACGTGCAGTAATTTGGCTCTGATAAGTCTCTGGCATTCTCTGTTCTTCTTAATTGCATCTACAAACGCTTCTTTCGGGAAAGAGCCTTTAAAAATACCATCCTCCTCTGGATTGCCGATGGCAAAATCCTCTCGGAGGTCAGTGTAACAGGCAAAACGACGCTGTATAGCTCGAATGGTTTCAAAATCATCCTCTGGATTATCATCGCCGCCGTGACAGATATCCAGTTGCTTGCGTAAATCGTTCATTAGATTCAGGTCATCATCTTCCTTGGATTCGCCGGCAGCATCTTCTCCGGCGAGATTGCAAGCCCTTTTGGCGGCTTCCATGATTTCGTTCAGCTCTGAATCTTCCGATGGGCGAGAGAGTATCGAGCAGAGAGGCTCCCGACTGTTCAATTCCTCATCGCTATCGTCGTTCCCAATCATGGAAAATTGCTTCCGCATCTCGTTCATTAGGTTTAGATCTTCATCCTCCTCGTCGGAGGAGTCTGAAGGGGAGTCGCCGGCACTGGCGGCGCCATTATCTCCGAGGAGGGTTTTGTTAGAGAGATCGGAAGCCATTCTGGCGGCTTCCGGAATCTCCCTGAGCTCGTCGTCGGCCATATCTTTAGGGTATACAAATAGCCGTCCGACTCTATCAAAATTGTTATATATAAGTAATATGAAAATTTTCTAATTAAGGCTTTTATGACCATATATAGTTGAGAATAACATTCATCCGGATGATCCTGATATATCCCTTATCAGGCACCAATGAGATGATGACACGTGTACAATTGTAATGTTTTAATTGGTTAAGATATTTTTAGTAAAATTTTAAAACCCTAATTTAGAATGCCTAAACCCGTCCGGGTAATGATTGAACACGTGGCACAATCATAAATTAGTAAAGATGATGTGTCGTTATTTAATTGGTGCCTGATATTGTCAATATCAGGATGATCCTGATATATGTTAAACTGTATATAGTTTCCTATTTGGTTTCGGTTTTTACAAAATATAAAATTTCATAATTAAGGTTTTTATAATGATTTATCTTTTCCTATTTGATTCGGTTTTTACAAATATTCTCAAATCAAATTTGTTTTTATTAATATTAATTTAATTTGTCTTGATACTGACAACCATTTTTATTGAGAAATATTATAATTCACGTTGTACGTAGTGCGTGTAGAAATAAACAAATGCAGTTAATGAGTTATTTGAGAACTGGAATAAAAACCTTTTATTCGATAAAATGGGATTTTGTAGAGGTGATTTTTATTATTATGAATATGCCATGCAGAACTCAAAGGACATTCTGGCCCCACGTTTTACCCCCCAACAAATGTATACAGAAGATGAGGCGGTGGCGTAGCTGGCTCCAGCATTTCTTGGAGTCCAAGTAGTAATCACTGCCTAGGCGGTTGAATATGAAGAAATTGTTTGGTTGGAGGTGAAAGATGTGGAAATTTGAAAATTTCATGAACTAAAATCTTACGAATTGTTTGATTAATAAAAAATATGGGAATTTCAACTTTCCAGGAACTCTAAATTTTCACACAATGGTGGAATTTTCTTACCTACTCCTCCTCGGTAATTAGAAATTCCCGTGATTTTTCTTCTCCCACATCTCAACCAAATAATATTTTCAAAATCCTAGAAATTTAAAATGATCTAAGAATTTCATTTTCCTACAGAATTAATCTCCCACCTACAACCAAACGAGCTCTAAAATTATTTCTAAAATACATGAAATTACTTCATTCATACATTGATGGTTAGAGATATCAAAAGTTTGATGCTGAAAATAAAATCAATAAGAGTAAATGGTGTGAATAATGGTATATATTCACATAATTTAAATACATGTATATGTGATACTTAATTTTTTATATAATTAAATATACAATTATTTTAATATATAACTGATTTATAATTACATGTAATAGGATTAAGATATATAATGTATATATTTGATATAAATAAATACGTACTATAGTATATAAATTAAATATGCATTTTTATATCGAACGGTAGCAAAGTAAAATACGAACTAAATAATACATGTCCTTCAAATAATGCATAATAAATTAAATAAACTTATTTGTAATGTATGTAATAAAAGTATTATACATAATATTAATATAAATACATAGTAAAATTCAAATGGGTTCGAGTATGCCTTTAAATAATGCATACTAGATTAAATAAACTAATGACTCTAATAATTTGATTAATATTCATTATTAGAACTATAATATATATATATATATGTGTGTGTGAAGATAAATTGTAAGCAGCTGTATTCTCCGGCACAGTATTAATTTGGTTAATTTTTTATTTCTTCTCTTTCCTCTCGCTCTACAGTAGTCTCGCCAAATTCCTTTCCTGGGAGGAGGTTGCCGCCAGCGAGTAAACCGGCAAGCCGTCCCTTCTCCCCAAAACCTAAGTTAATCTAGTCACCCCCTCTTTAATCTCCGAAATCGGGTCCATTCGACATCGGCCAACAACGATCTGAAAATCGTAGATCCACTTTTTGAACCGAGATTTTTTCCGCCAGGCGCCATTCGATGTTCACAAAACTTTCGGTGAGGCCTCGCCGACAAGTTCAGACCTCTGGATGCAGGTCAACTTTTCTCTGCCCCAAAAATTTTGTTTTTTCAGATCTAACACGATTCTATACTCTGATTGGCCCAATTAGATGAAAGTGTGCCTGTGTGCGAAACAGCCACTTATCAGACGGAGGAGTCAGCTACACGTGCCGGCAATCCTCCCCACACGCGGCCGGCGGCGGATCCATCACCACCAAGTCCCAGATCAGGTCATTGCTTCTTCGAGTGATTTCATACTTCTATTTTTATTTTTTACAAATTTACTGCTTTTCTAGAGCTTTTTAGCTTTAAATTAAAGGGAATGTGCTTGAATGAATATTTTTGATAGAGTACTGGAAGGGTTTTGCTGTTTTCCAACTCTTAGTTTAGCCAACCTGTCCTTTTGCTTGGTTAAACTCTGTTGCTTTCCGATCTGACCTAAGATGGATAGGAGAAATCCAAGTTGAGATAGTGTAAATACTTACTCTCTGGCGCCTCTGTCTGATTCAGATTTGTAGACTGTACAAATTGGTGCTATCACTTGATTCATCTGTTTGGTACTAGTTAGACAGTTTAACGACATTTTGACTCTGTAAAATCAACCCGGAATGTCTCTTAACGGCCATGGAAGGGCCAATACTTCTTTACCCTCAAATCGGAACATGGTGATCAAGCATGGCCGACTTGCGAGAAAGATCATGAAAAATCAGTCAGAAACACTACACTACCTCATTAAAAAACCCAGTGGGAAAAAGAGTATAGTGCAGCTCCACTTCATAGCTCCAAAATCTTGAATCGTGTAAACAGCAACATCAGTAGAAGAAGAAGCAACATTAACAGCAGCAAAAGTAAGATCCATAAAAACACTAGGGTAATAACATCCAAGGAATAATAAGTCACAGCAGCATCTACGGCGGTGGCAGTCTCTACAACGGCAACGACAGCATCTACGGCGGTAAGACTTCAAATACGACAGGGTTTAAAGGACTGATGATAATCAAGAGTAATCACAAGTTCGGAAAAGTGGCGGCAGTGATAAATCACAATGACGACGTTGACGAAACACGACAACAACTTCAGATTGATGGCGGTAGAACAATTCAGCAGAAACCAAGGTGGTGATGATAATCAGCGGCGGCGATGGCAGCGGCAGCGTGGTACGACAGCAGCGGCAATAGAACACAGCGGCGGCGGAAGATCTAGGGTTTATATATAAGGTAAAAAAATCACAGGTTTAAGATCTTAGGCTCCGATACCAGCTAATAAATAAAACCCTCCTGATGGCGATGGACGTTTACGATTATTACGACGATTACGACCAGCATGATGATAATATGGATGTGGAAGATGTGAATCCGCTGGAGAAATTGAGGTTTTTGACCGCAAATGATATTCGGGCCCGCGTAGACGAAGCCGCATCCGAGATAGCGAGTCTGCTTTCGGTTTCCATGGCTGAAGCAGTTGTTATCCTGTCCAAGTACGGGTGGAACTATAGTGATCGGATTCAAGAGGATTGGTTTTCTGACGAAACAAAAACCAGGAAGAATTGCGGTCTTTCCGACAACTGTTTAACAACCATAAGGGATGAGGAGTGCGATGTCGTGCGATGTTATGTTGAGAGCCAGAAATTCATGAAGTGGTGTCCTTCTCCGGGATGCAAATTCGTGCTCGAATATTACTGCGAGCCACAATTAACGGATTTTTGGCATCATGTGTAAATGTAAACATGCATTCTGCTGGAATTGTTCCAACGAAGATCATTCCCCGTCAAATTGCGACCTCGCAGCCAAATGGACAGCGAAGCAGAAGGAAAACAAGGAGTTACAGCAATACAACATTAATAGCCACAGTAGCTGCTGCAACGAGTACAGAAAAGACCAGGATGATGAATTGAAAAAATACATGCATTACCAGGAAAGCATGGACCTAATGTTCATAATTAAATATCTCTAGTATATTCTTCTTTATCTCTTTCCTTATTCTCAATAGATGGTGAACTGGGCTCTGAAAGGATTGATTGTAAATTTAACTTTTTACTGTTAATAATTTTAAAATTTATAGTTGTTATCAATGAACTGATTGTAAAATATTATCTTTCAACTCAACTTTGTTTTGTTCCCATCTTGAGGCAATTTAAATGTTGCTTACATGGCCGAATGTTTTGGTGGTTGATGCAACGAATGGTAAGAATAAGTACTGTTATTCCCTTGTGCAGTTTATCGGTGTCACACCTACATATCAAAATTTTACTGTAGCGCAAGCTTTGTTGAAACATAAGGACAAACCAACCTACAAATGGGCATTTATGTGTTTGATGAATTTTTAGGGTATGTGTTTCACCCACATGTCATTGTGACAAATCGAGAACTCGGATTGTTTGAGCCCATAGCAACAGTTTTCCCATACCCTTCATATCCTTTGCATGCATCACGTTAGAAAAATGATGAGGGCATAAGAAATTTTGTGAAAACCGACAAGGAAACTGATATGGTAGTCCATGACTCATTGAATAGGATGTTTGATGCCACAACAAAAGAGGAATTTGGTCAAGTAGAAAAAGAATGACGAAGGAAGTATGCATAGTTACCTGCATTTGTCAAATATATGGATTACAATTAGTTATTGTACAAGTAGATAATTGCTCGAGCATGGACCGACCGATTTATGCATTGTGGAAATACAACATCCAATAGAGCAGAAAATGCACATTCCGCTTTGAAATCATGGGTTCTATCTTGCCAATCTAGCTTGGATACTCTTTTTAAGAGACACATGCTGAGGTGGATGGACAAATTGTTGAGATTAAGGTAAAGTTGGGTTGGAGTGTATACAGTGCCGGCTCAAGGTTTTGAGAGATTTGAAGCAAACAATAAAAAAGAGACCTTAAATGTGCTAAAAAAATTTAAAGCAAATGTGTTGAAATTAAACAAAATATTACATTGTTAATTCTTTAATTCAATTTTACTAGGTTTCTTAGGCCATCCACAATGGAAACACCACCCAAACTCAATCCCCTTGTGTTTCACAATTTAAATATTATTAAATCAATTATTCAACTCATCAAACACAACCTCAAATCCATCTCCACACTAGAAAAACAACCCAACAATTATTCAGCAACTATTCATGGAACCCACATGTTTTTTACCAACATAGTTATTCATTTTTGTTTTGGAATATGCATATATAATTTATGGTGCTCATGATATGAATATTTTTTGAACAACATATTCGAACTAATATATGCAAAAAGTGAATTAAAATAATTTTACATATTTAATAAAAAAATATCAGTAAAACCGATGTAAAAAAAATTAACTCATCTAATTCAACAAACGAACAAGTAATTCTGATGATTACATTACAATCAAAAAGGGGGCATGCTATACGCAGTCCGTATTTTGCTTATTTTGCAGTCCAAAATAAAAATACGTCTACGATACATATAATATGGTCAATAATTATGTATATCAGACATATGCATCATATATACTACTTCTATTGCATACATTTGCAAATCAGTTATATATCATTATCATTGTATATATGATTATTTAATAAATATACGGACTGCAAATAAGCAAAATACGGACTGCGTATAGAAAGCCTGTAAAAAAAAGAAGCATACATATTGATCTAGTCTGACCAATTATTAAAATTGGAAAACTTAAATATTGAGCTAGTCTGACCAATTATTACACACACAAAACAGATTTTAAAAAACACTCGAACGCTTTGATTTAGGTACGGTTCCCTCGTTGCGCTTCGTGTTGGGCAACGTGCTCCGTGAGATCGTACATCAATTGATTATGTAGATCCCTACTGCGAATGTCAGCCCAATTTTTCCGAAAAGCGGCAAGATTGGCACGTTGCCCAGCTTGGTAGTGCCATTCCATATTTGGGTCAGGGTGATCATAATCAGTGGGTTTAACTGTAAACCCAAAAGAATCACGTTCATCTTCAACTATCATATTGTGCAATATGATACATGCAATCATAATCCTCCTCAGCATCTTCATTTCCCAATACAAGGCCGGGAAACAGATCACAGCAAATCGAGCTTGTAGAATTCCAAAAGCACGTTCAACATCTTTACGCAGACTCTCTTGACGCCTGGTGAAAGTTCTAATCTTATCATTGTTCGGAGTAATGTAGGCTGGAATGAAGGCTGCCCATTTGGGATAGATCTCATCAGTAAGATATTAACCATGGTGGTATGCGTTTCCATTCACTTCATATTAGACCGGGGGGACCCTTCCCTCACACATATCATCAAACAAATTTGATCTTTGAAGAACATTGATATCATTGTTTGATCCAGCCATGCCAAAATAGGCATGCCATATGTGCGTGTCGAAAGAGGCCACTGTTTCCAATATGTATGTGGCTTTACCATCTCTCCCTTGGTATTGGCCCCTCCAAGCAGTGGGGCAATTCTGTCATTCCCAGTGCATACAATACACTTCCGATCATTCCAGGGAATCCACGTTGACGACCTGCTTCTTTAAGGCGTGCAATGTCGTTTGGCGATGTTGGCCGCAGGTAGTAACCTTTGTAGAGCGAAATGATTCCTGTAACAAAGTGTCTGACAGTATCTCTGGTTGTCCTTTCGCCAATCTGGAAGGTCTCATCTTGTTGGTCGTTTGAACAACCGTAAGCTAAATGACGCATTGCAACCGTACACTTGTGGATTGGTGAAAATCCAAGAACACCGGTCGCATTTGGCTTTTGCTGGAAATATGGGTCGTGGTTGGCTAAATCATCCACGATTCTCTGGAATAAAGACCTCTGCATACGATACCTGTTGCGAAATTGCTTATCGTTATACGTTCTTTCTGGTGGTGGGTTAAAATAGTGTTTTCGAATTGCATTTTGAGCCGCAACACGGTCTCGCTTGATGTGGTTTCTTTTTTTCTTAGGCTGGATGGGGATAGCTTCGGAGGACTCAGTCTCCTCTGCTTCTTGATGGTGGGATGGCATTTCTGGGTACAAGCTTGCAAAGCTGGGACGCGGATACAATGGTTCTAAAAATTCATATCTAAAAGGTTCGTGTTGTGGAACTGAGTTTGATGACTCTCCTTTATCATCAGAATTAGAGAACGACATTATTGCAATATTGTGAGATGCAGAGTCTGAAGGTTTGAGTTGAAGGATGAATAACAAGGAGTGATGTGATGAGTTTATATAGAAAATGTTGGGATGAATACACATTGATATGCGAGTTTGAATTATCTTATCTACTGACTTGAAGATATGATGTGACAAATCAATGAAAAGTGTATTCAAGTATGTCGGGGAGTGGGGGCTTGAATTATCTTATCTACCGACTTGAAGATATGATGTGACAAATCTATGAAAAGTGTATTCAAATATGTCGGGGAGTGGGAGTTTGAATTATCTTATCTACCGACTTGAAGATATGACGTGACAAATCAATGAAAAGTGTGTTCAAGTATGTCGGGGAGTGGGGGATTGAATTATTTTATCTACCGACTTGAAGATATGATGTGACAAATCTATGAAAAGTGTATTCAAGTATGTCGGGGAGTGGGGGCTTGAATTATCTTATATACCGACTTGAATTATCTTGAATTAATTATAATTAATGAAATGATTTTTACAAGTTAAATAACATATTGATCTAGTCTGACCAATTATTTGACACTAATACACATACAAAGCAAAGAAATACAAAAGACGGTTTAGGCTAACTAATTATTACTAAAACTCTAGAGCCTTCTTGTCATATAGTTCCTTCCAGAGAGTGTCACGCATTTCGATCTCCGCCGGGCTCGGATTTGCCTTGTTGAGCAAAGTGTTGAATATCTTGTGCCGATAATTCATATAAATTTGTTTGGCTTGCTGCTCGTCATGTCGATGTTGTTTGTCAATATAAGCACGCTGCTCAATTGCAAAGTTCATTCGTTTCTGTTCAAATTCTACCATCTCACTACTCCATACTTGGGGGGCTTCTGTAGACTTCCTAGTCGAAGTACGGGCACCACTACCGTCACCTTTGCCCTTGGCCATATACTTTCCCTTAGCCTTCATTTTAGCCTGTTTGATACCGGGTGGTCTTGATGGAAAATTAGGACTTTCTTCATCGCTACTAAGATCCATGGTGGTTCCTCGCTCTATATTTTCATCTCCCTCACCAGACACAAGTGCTGCTGGATCTGTTCCAATGTCATTGGTATAAGCAGCCAAAAATTTTGGTGCATGTTTGCAAAGATCTAAGACATGGTAAAAATCAAATGGACCTGTAATTTGATCTTCCATCAAAAAGAAATCTCGTTTCTGGCCTGTACCTTTTATAGGATCTTGAGAATGGTTGAACCATGCACCAACTAGAGTTATATCATCTTCAGAAGACCACGCGACTGCCTTAGCTTTCCCTTTCTTCTTAGTACTATCAGAAATTATCACGACTTCATCATCAGCATTCTCGCGATGTAACATATTGCCTAATTAAGAGAGCAAAGTTTGTTAAAAAAATAATTTTTATACTACAATAATATGTACACTCTCATACTAAAATTACGAAAATATTCAAATTCTTTGAATATTTGTCACACATTAAATAAGTATATATGTATAAAATTTTCATCACATGACAACATTAAATTCCATTAAATTTATGTATACATACTTTAAATCATGTATCAAAAGTTGAATAAGTTTGTAACATTACTATTTAGCATAAACTATTTATGAATACATGCATATTTACAACTTGTTCGTCTTCATACTTGCAAGTATTCATGGGAAATAATATCAAAATTTGTCAATTATACTAATAAAAATATTGCATATGTAGAATAAACATTACTTAATGATTTAGAATCAAATAAAATAAAGCAATTGTTAAAAGAAATTAAAAACACGAATAACCTCGTTCTTCATATGGTTGGGTGCTATTATGTTGGCTCGGAGCACCTTGAGGTTGAAAAAAACCTTCGACATCGTTAAAAGAATCTATATTTGGATGATAGTCGTTTCCATAATCATAGTTAGGATTATGAGGAAATTGGTATGGATTTTGTGAACTTGGATTCAAAGAAGTAAGAAACATTTGGGTGTTATTTGGTAAAATCGGAAAGCGTGGCATAGGATTATTTCTACCCCTACCTATAAAAGGACGAGAATTCATTTGAATTCAAATGGAGAAAAATCTGGAAGAAGATATGATGGAGAAATGGGGAACAAATTTTTGGGTTAAGAATGGTGTGTGGAATTGTTGGGTAGAATGTATGGTATTTATAGAGGGGGAGGAACAAAAATTCAGCCTAAAAGTAAATTTTAAATTATTTTTATTTCAGAAAAAAATAAAAAAAAAATCGGTTTTGACACGTGGCCCAATCAGAAGGTGCCACGTGTCCATAAATTTTGAATCAAAATTAAAAATGGCCCAACGGCTAGTATGTACACAACAGCTATGTCCAAAGGCTAAAAAATTCAAATTAAATGCACAACCGAATAAAAGGAAAAGAAAAAAAAAAGCGGCTCCCAACTTGCTGGGCCCACCATGTCAGGCGGGCCCCACCCAAATTTCTAAACACTGGGTTTTCAAAGCAAACACAGCCCCCATGTGTTTGGCCCAAAAACAAGTGAAACACAGCCCATTGTGGGGTTTGGTGGGTTTGGGGCATATGGGGTGGGATTTGGGGCAGCCAAACACAGCCAAACCCATCCCATTGTGGGTGGCCTTAGAGCATCCACAGTCGAAACACCACCTAAACACAACCCCCTTGTGTTTCACACTTTAAATATTATTAAATCAACTATTCAACTCATCAAACACAACACTCAAACACAACCTCAAACACATCTCCACACTAGAAAAACAACCCAACAACTATTCAGCAACTATTCATGTAACCCACATGTTTTTACCAACATATTTATTCATTTTGTTTTGAAATATGCATGTATAATTTATGCATATATATCATGAGTTATTCATGATATGAATATTTTTGAACAACAAATTCAAACTAATCTATACAAAAAGTGAATTAAAATAATTTTACATATTTGATAAAAAAATTTTAAAAAAACGATGTAAAAAAAATAACACATATGAATTCGACAAACGAACAAGTAATTAATGATGATTACATTACAATAAAACAAAGAAGCATACATATTGATCTAGTCTGACCAATTATTAAAAATGGAAAACTTAAATATTGATCTAGTCTGACCAATTATTACACAAACAATACATATTTTAAATAACACTCGAACGGTTTGATTTAGGTACGGTTCCCTCGTTGCGCTTCGTGTTGGGCAACGTGCTCCCTGAGATCATACATCAATTGATTATGTAGATCCATGCTGCGAATGTCAGCCCAATTTTTCCGGAAAGCAGCAAGATTGGCGCGTTGCCCAGCTTGGTAGTGCCATTCCATATTTGGGTCAGGGTGATCATAATCAGTGGGTTTAACTGTAAACCCATAAGATTCACGTTCATCTTCAACTATCATATTGTGCAATATGATACATGCAATCATAATCCTCCTCAGCATCTTCATTCCCAATACAAGGCCGGGCGACGGATCACAGCAAATCGAGCTTGTAGAATTCCAAAAGCACGTTCAACATCTTTACGCAGACTCTCCTGACGCCTGGTGAAAGTTCTCATCTTATCAGTGTTTGGAGCAATGTAGGCTGGAATGAAGGCTGCCCATTTGGGATAGATCCCATCAGTAAGATAATAACAATGGTGGTAAGCGTTTCCATTCACTTCATATTCGACCGGGGGGACCCTTCACTCGCACATATCATCAAACAAATCTGATCTTTGAGGCACATTGATATCATTGTTTGATCCAGCCATACCAAAATAGGCATGCCATATGTGTGTGTCGAAAGAGGCCACTGTTTCCAATATGACTGTGGCTTTACCATCTCTCCCTTGGTATTGGCCCCTCCAAGCAGTGGGGCAATTCTGCCATTCCCAGTGCATACAATCAACACTTCTGATCATTCCAGGGAATCCACGCTGACGACCTGCTTCTTTAAGGCGCGCAATGTCGTTTGGCGATGTTGGCCGCAGGTATTGACCTTTGTAGAGCGAAATGATTCCTCTAACAAATTGTCTAACAGTATCCCTGGTTGTCGTTTCGCCAATCTGGAAGGTCTCATCTTGTTGGTCGTTTGAACAACCGTAAGCTAAATGACGCATTGCAACCGTACACTTGTGGATTGGTGAAAATCCAAGAACACCGGTCGCATCTGGCTTTTGCTGTAAATATGGGTCGTGGTTGGCCAAATCATCCACGACTCTCTGGAATAAAGACCTCTGCATACGATACCTGTTGCGAAATTGCCTATCGTTATACGTTCTTTCTGGTGGTGGGTTAAAATAGTGTTTTTGAATTGCATTTTGAGCCGCAACACGGTCTCGCTTGATGTGGTTTCTTTTTTTCTTAGGCTGGATGGGGTAAGCTTCGGAGGACTCGGCCTCCTCCGCTTCTTGATGGTGGGATGGCATTTCTGGGTACAAGCTTGCAAAGCTGGGAAACGGATATAATAGTTCTAAAAATTCATATCTAAAAGGTTCGTATTGTGGAATTGAGTTTGATGACTCTCCTTCATCACCAGAATTAGAGAACGACATTATTGCAATATTGTGAGATGCAAAGTCTGAAGGTTTGAGTTGAAGGATGAATAACAAGGAGTGATGTGATGAGTTTATATAGAAAATGTTGGGATGAATACACATTGGTATGCGGGTTTGAATTATCTCATCTACCGACTTGAAGATATGATGTGACAAATCTATGAAAAGTGTGTTCAAGTATGTCGGGGAGTGGGAGGTTGAATTATCTTATCTACCGACTTGAAGATATGATGTGACAAATCAATGAAAAGTGTGTTCAAGTATGTCGGGGAGTGGGAGGTTGGATTATCTCATCTACCGACTTGAAGATATGATGTGACAAATTTATGAAATGTGTGTTCAAATATGTCGGGGAGTGGGAGGTTGAATTATCTTATCTACCGACTTGAAGATATGATGTAAAAAATCAATGAAAAGTGTGTTCAAGTATGTCGGGGAGTGGGAGGTTGGATTATCTCATCTACCGACTTGAAGATATGTAGAATTAATTATAATTAATGAAATGGCTTTTACAAATAAAATAACATATTGATCTAGTCTGACCAATTATTTGACAATAATACAAATACAAAGCTTAGAAATATAGAGCATGGTTTAGGCTAACTAATTATTACTAAAACCCATCCGCCTTCTTGTCAAGTAGTTCCTGCACGAGAGCGTCACGCATTTCGATCTCCGTCTGGCTCGGATTTGCCTTGTTTATCAAAGTGTTGAGAATCTTGTGTCGATAATTCATGTGGATTTGTTTGGCGTGCTGCTCGTCATGTCGATGTTGTTGTTCAACATAAGCCCGCTGCTCAATTGCAAAGTTCATTCGCTTATCTTCAAATGCTACCATCTCACTACTCCAAACTTGGGGGGCTTCTGTAGACTTCCTAGTTGAAGTACGGGCACCACTACCATCACCTTTGCCCTTGGCCATACACTTTCCCTTAGCCTTCAGTTTAGCCTGTTTGATACCTGGTGGTCTTGATGGAAAATTGGGACTTTCTTCATCGCTACTAAGATCCATGGTGGTCCCTCGCTCTATATTTTCATCTCCCCCACCAGACACAAATGCTGCTTGATGTGTTCCAATGTCATTGGTATAAGCAGCCAAAAATTTGGGTGATTGTTTGCAAAGATCTAAAACATGGAAAAAATCAAATGGACCTGTAATTTGATCTTCCATCAAAAAGAATTCCATGGCAAGTTTCCTAATTAACATCATCACGGCTGCCGCCGCTCCTAACTCATTGGTAGTGGCTGTTGGCGCGTCTTTCACATCCAACATATTTTGCCATATGATTCGCCATTTTATTCCAATGTGATTTGACTGCTTCTTTTGACCTGATAGCCGAGCAACATCCATTGACCTCATCCATAATATTCTGCCAAAACATTTCCCGTTTCTGGCCTGTACCTTTTATAGGATCTTGAGAATGGTTGAACCATGCACCAACTAGAGCTATATCATCTTCATGAGACCACACGACTGCCTTACCTTTCCCTTTCTTCTTAGTACTAGCAGAAATTATCACGACTTCATCATCAGCCTTCTCGCGATGTTGCATATTGCCTAATCAAGAGAAGCAAAGTTTGTTAAAAAAAATGTAATTTTTATGCAACAATAATATGTACACTCTCATCCTAAAATTACGAAAATATTCAAATTCTTTAATATTTGTCACACATTAAATAAGTATATATGTATAAAATTTTCATCACATGACAACATTAAATTTCATGAAATTGGTGTATACATAATTTAAATCATGTAACACAAGTTGAATAAGTATGTAACATAACTATTTAGCATAAACTATTTATGAATACATGCATATTTACAACTTGTTCGTCTTCATACTTGCAAGTATTCATGGGAAATAAATATCAAAATTTGTCAACTATAATAATAAAAATATTGCATATGTAGAATAAGCATTACATAATGATTTAGAATCATATAAAATAAAGCAATTGTCAAAAGAAATTAAAAACACGAATAACCTCGTTCTTCATATGGATGGGTGCTAGTATGTTGGCTCGGAGCACCTTGAGTTTGAAAAAAACCTTCAACATCGTTAATAGAATCTAGATTTGGATGATAGTCATTTCCATAATCATAGTTAGGATTATGAGGAAATTGGTATGGATTTTGTGAACTTGGATTCAAGGAAGTAGGAGACATTTGGGCGTTATTTGGTAAAATCGGAAGGCGTGGTGTAGGATTACTTCTACCCCTACCCCTAAAAGGACGAGAATTCATTTGAATTCAAATGGAGAAAAATTTGGAAGAAGATATGATGGAGAAATTGGGAGCAATTTTTGGGTTAAGAATGGTGTGTGGAATTGTTGGGTTAAGAATGGTGTGTGGAATTGTTGGGTAGAATGTGTGGTATTTATAGAGGGGGAAAGAACAAAAATTCAGGTTAAAATGAATTTAAAATTTATCAGTATTTTTGAAAAAAAAATGTTTTTGACACGTGGCCCAATCAGAAGGTGTCACGTGTCCAAAATATTTGAATCAGAATTTGAAAACTGCCCAACGGCTAGCATTGGCAACGGCAGAAATGGCTGATGCAGGAGCCAAAGAAAAAAAATAAAAAATAAAGAAAAAGGGAGGCCAACTTGCTGGGCCCGCCATGTCAGGCGGGCCCCACCAGCTTTCCCAAATGCTGGGTTTTCAAAGGAAACACACACCCCATGTGTTTGGGCCAAAAACAAGGCAAACCCATCCCATTGTGGGGTTTGGGGGGTTTGGGGCAGATGGGTGGGATTTGGGGCAGCCAAACACAAGGCAAACCTATCCCATTGTGGGTGCCCTTAGAAGGAACGTCACCAGTCAATGCCTTTTGGGGAATTTTTGGCCTGAGTGTTTGGCCTTTTGGGCTGAATTTTTGGCCTCTTGGAGAATCAAGAAGCAAAATATTACATTCGGTCTGAGTTTTGTCCTTTTGGGCCTGCTCCTCTGCCGTAAGGGGAAAAGATATGCTATCACTTTTCTTTCTAATTTTTGGATTTTATGGGGCCTGAAGCATTGAAGTCATGTATTTCTTAGTGTGGGCCGGGTCTGAGTGTATACAACAATCTCATTGGGTTTGATATTCCTCCTTACATGTCTTTGTTATGTTGAGTATCACATGATTGCTTGATATTTTTAAAGGAGTAAAATGACAACATGGGAGTTCACGATCATTTGATTTCCGCTACATATGGCCTTCCTTGTCAATGTAAATTGATCTCATTGATTTTGTTGAAACCTGAAAGATGAATTCTACTTGAGGAAATCGATAAATTTTGGACTACACTTAAGTATGGTGTGGAGGATTTTACAATGACATATAATCTTTATGACATGGAAAGCATGATGCGTGATTATGAAAGGTGATAACGAATGTGATGATATTTATAGTATACTCTCAGTCTCCTCAAGATTTGAAACCTGAGTTGGAAAGTGGCAGCTTGGCACCCTTTGCACCAATGTTACTGCTACCATTGCCCTTCAACATTAATGGCTTCGGTCACCAATGGTATTGCATTTTTCCAGCAACAGAGCAAAATCATCAATGATGAAAATCCTGCTAAACACCCCCCAATGCTTAGAGAACTCAACCCATTAAAAAGATACAAATTTTCATTAAAATTACATACCATAAATTCACAAAAGTCTATTATTTTTTACCAACACTGTATGATTATCATTTCAAGACCCTAATCATTGTGGGCACAAGAAGTAGTGGGCATGAATCTGAATCTTGTAAATAGATAGTCTTGTGAGATATCAGTAATCTTAACTAGCTAAATATTTAATTTCATCAGTTACAATGAATTGATGTAAGACATTCTCGTTGAAAGACGGGCAAATAATAATAATAATAATAATGAAAAATAGAGCGTGCAATGCACGCACGATAGACGCCCATATGCCCCTATATATAAATATTAAAATTTTGACCTATCCAAAAAAAACACTTTCTCTCTAAAAACTAGAGAGGCTTGTCACGGGGTGATTACAGTGACATGATTGAGGGTACATTAATCAGTGTGCTTGAAGTTATATGTACACTCGCTCATTATCTCAACCTCAAATGATTAATGACGATGAGTCTAAGCAACCCCTAGCTCAAACTCGAGTAACGTTTGACCCATATATTGGGAAACCATACAAACTACAATCTACCATTTGATGATATATTTAGATCTTGGAAAATCCCTCTTGTCTCTAAGTGTCCATTTCGTGAGTCTTGAGATTCTTGGTGAGTGTTTACTTCTTGGTACGTCACCACGAGGTAGGTTTTGAAGAAACATGTATTTAGTTTAAAACAATTTATGTTTCTTCCACAAATATGGAATTGTAGATAATTGGTCATTTCCCAAGCACATCCAGTAACATCTATAGATAAAGAACATTCTTGTTGTAAAATTTATATACAACGAACAGTTTTATAGCAAAAAAAAACTTGTCAAAGGGTGAAAAAAAATCGCACGAATCTAGGGTTCTACTGTGAAAGGAAACCATGGCCATGAATCTGAATCTTGTAAAAAGTGAATCTGGTGAGATTTCATTAGTATTAAGTGGTCAAATATCTAACTTCACCGGTCACCATAAAATGATGCAAGACATGACCACCATTAAAAGACACGTGCAAATAAAAAATAGCGCGTGCAATGCACGCTCGATAGACGTCCGATCTATCTATCTATACTAATAACAAAATAACAAATGCTAAAGTCACTTTATCTTTAACTAACTATCATTATTATCTTCTATACTAATTTATAATAATTATATTAACAAACGGTCAAGTCACGTGTTGCTTTCTCCTTATCTTATTTTTGTGCCTAAATATTTTACTTATTGTAAAACTTATTTCATTTTCCCAAAAAAACTGTATTTACATAACTAAAAATATTTTTCACTAATTATTTGCCTAATTCATTTACCAATTTAGTAACATTCACTCCGCCTTACTAACTTTTCACTTAATTGTTGTATATTAGTATTACCTCATATTTTTCAAATTGTGAGATAAAAATTATGAATGATCAACTTCGTACATAGCTAAATGATTAGATTTGTAATTATGATCATATTAGAACATAACTAAAAATAGCTTTTTTATTATTTAAAACCACTAGAAAGTGGGGTGATATCTATTTGACTCACCAAACCATAAAAAGTCATAAAACGCAAAAGTATTACAAATATGATTAAAAGCAATTAACATAATAATTGTCTATTGCTAATTGATCCTAGTGTATATCCATGTCTAACTCTCACAAGCACATTAGGAATCGCTAAGCGAAAACCAACTCGGCCGATGAGATGACTCAATACTTGCAAGTAATTTAGGAATCACCAACGCAAAACCCAACTCTGCCGACAAGTAAGGAGTTTCACTATATACAAAAATGTACTAATCAGGTTCCAATCCAAAATAGCAGAGGCATCTCCCATTTCATGATAATAAAAGCCTTTGCCATGCTTTCCTCCAGCAGTCTGTATGCTAACTTCCTTTTCCATCCTTAGCTTGCATCCGCAGATACAAAAAAACCAGCAGTAACTTGTTTCAAAAAATCATGATCTAACCCTTATATAAGGATACTCTTTGCTATCTAGATCAACCAAATTCTTAAAAAGACTAGGCAAGGTGTGATGATTGTATGTGAGAGCAGATCCAGAGTTACTAGCCATTTTTTAGAGGGAGTCAGCAACTGCATTAGCCTCTCTAGAGATATGAGTAAAAGTGATATTTACCTCATTGCAAAGTTTTCCTATCTCCTTACGGACACTTTCTAATAGCTTAAAAGTACTGCACCAGTTAGCAAACATATTCAATATGACTGAATTAATCAAATAGAGCTTACCTGAGTGAGCTAGTGTATGTGTGTCCAAGGTTTACACCTATTCCATGACCCTCTCCACTATTAGTTCACAGTCTAACCCGCTCCAATCACTGTAGATATTGGAAATCCAAGATAGTTCAGTATTATTTTTAAGAGTTTAACTTTTCTAAAGTTTAGGAAATTAAATATTATTCTTTTTATGATAAATATAAAATAAAACTACACGTAAGCTAGCTATGAATTGAGATAGAGTGCTACCCAGCAGAAATAAGAATAAGATATGCTATCTTGTGAGTATATTGTTCTAGTAAGAATAAGATGTGTTATCTTATGTTATTTTGAGAATCTTATGAGGATAGCTTGAGAGGAATATAAGGGATTTTCAGAAGAGGAAGCTGTCACTTGAAAAACTACGGTTCAAAATTTTGCTTAATTATGAGTTCACTAGGAAAACTATAATGTAAGTTTTATAATGTACAATGGATTTCATGGCCTAAGCTCACTCGAGCAAAAAACAAGGGAGGACTCGGATTCAAGGACTTGAGGGAAACTAACATGGTGCTGCTCAGTAAACAAGCATGGAGGATGTTAACTAATCCAACGACGTTGATATCAGGAGTCTTCAAGGACAGATACTTCTCAAACGGCACAATCATGGAGGCCGTCCAGGGGTCTCGGCCGTCCGCTGCCTGGCAAGGAATTTCAAAGGGCATCAAGGTGTTGAAGCTAGGGAGCCGAAAGCACATCAGAAGCGGGAGGAATACCAGCATCACGCAGGACCCATGGTTACCGTCAGCCAGCAACTTCTGAATCAGAGATCCGAATCATGTGCCAGGACACCTCCAGCATGTCTCCAACCTGATCGACCAGGTCACGGGAGGTTGGAATATCCCGCTTGTTCGAAATAGCTTTACTTCGAAGGACGCAAACGATATACTATCAATCCAGCTAAGGGGACAAGAAGAGAGAGATGTCTGGGTTTGGAATAATTGCCCCAATGGTAAGTTCACTGTGAAATCCATGTACCATACACTGAAAGAGAATCAGGGATCAGCTTATTACCACAATAGCGGTGGTCCAGCGATAGTGCCGATGATTTCTGGCTGAGACTATGGAGAATGTGCATACCATCAAGAGCAAACCACTGTGTATGGAGGTTATGCATGGACTCTCTGCTAACATCGGAGAACCTCATGTATAGAAAGGTACAAGTTCCATTAAAGTGTCAACTCTATGATACCGAGGATGGGACGACAAGGTACTTGTTCTTTGAATGTGAATATGCAAAAGGAGTATGGCGAGCTCTAGGTTTACAACAAAAATTACTGGGGAGTGAAAGAGCAACAGGTGATGGATGGTTCAAAAAATTGCGGGTCGACAATGATGATAAGACGAGAGAGCCAATGGCAATGGTCTGTGATGGGTGTGGTTTCAGAGAAATACGAAACTGTTTCAAGACACTAGTATCGACTCGAGTTTACTGGCTGCATCAATCCGATCAACCTTGATATCCTTTGCTGATGCTAATGCTTGGCCTGAGAGAGTTTCAGAAGTCCTTTCTACAGGTAGCTTATTAAGACCGCCAGAGGTGGGGAGAGAGATTCTATTTGATGCTGGAATAGCAAGGGACTGTGCATGATTGGGGGTAGTGGCAGTGGTTGCGGATGGGTCCTTTGTTCGGGCTGTGAGCAGGAAGATAATGGATGTACGAGACCCCATGTTTGCGGAAGTAGAAGCACTGAGAGAAGCACTGAGAATGGCGACATATCTCCAATGGACCGATGTAGCAATCATGGGAGACTCGTTGAGCCTAATGCAGATCATACATGGAGATCTGGATGCCCCTGAATTATGCTACTCAATCACTGAGGAAATTCGAGCTGAATTTGTGCAACAAGGCCTCAATTTCCCACGCTGGATACCAAGAAACGAAAATATGGATGCTCATCTGATAGCTAGTATAGGGAAATATAATAGCTCGGATTATGTAGAATGGAGTTATACTCCAAAAAGTTTCTCTTGTCAAACATTGTTGGACGTTTTCCAGCACCTTGAGTATGATATACACCTTGCCGTTAAAAAATAATGCTGTGAGTTTTATAATTGTGGTGTTAGAGCTGGGAGTGAGGGCCATAATAAAAATCGTTTCCGTTAAATGAGAAAAAGAAAATGGCGCACTGTACTGGAGGAAATTGCTAAATGGGTAAAACTTTTAAGCTTTACTTTTTGTAGAATTAATGAAATGAAAATACCTTTTCTCAAAAAAAATAAACATATCCTTGTAGATATTTCATGAAATTTATAAAAAGATTAAGTAAAAATGTATAACTATTAATTTTAAAATATACTAGTGAAGTTCATAAGTACTTTTTTTAAGATAGTATGTACCAAATGTGTCATCAAAAGAAACATATCAAGCAGTAATTACCTTACCGAACTACTTTTTACAACACGAGCAGAATATTTCTAAAATTTTGTTTGCACTAGGAAAAATTAAGGATGCGATGAATTTTGGTGAAAAATAAAGCAAAAAACTATAAACCCATGCCTTGTAAAAGAATGACTTATTGTATGAACAATGTTAATTGAAAAAAAATATTTTTTAATATATATTCATACGAGAATAACATTCATCAAGATGATCCTGATATACTCCTTATCAAACGTTAATAAGAATAAGATACGTGTACAATAAAGATGTTTTAATTGGTTAAGATATTTTTAGTAAACGTCTAAAACCCTAATCTTGAATACCTAAACCTGTTTAAGTAATGATTGAATACATGACCCAATTATAAATTACTTTAATATGACGTGTCACTATCTGATTGGTGTCTAATACATGCTTATATCAGGAGATCCTGATAAATATTAGAATTAAGTGCAGGGGTACCCTTGAATTATTTGCTAAGTGCTCAGGTACCCCTGAATTTTCTAAATGTGCCAAGGTGCCCCTAGACCGATTAAGTTTGGCGTACTTGTACCCCTTTCGGAGCTGGCCGGCGTTGACTCATACTATTGCGGTAATATTAAACATGAAAAGACAAAAACACCCTCATATATAGATGAATTTGGTCCTCTCCACTACACCACACCACACACACCAACAATATCTAACCCCCGGCTAGCTCTGCCACACACACTTGCAATCTCTAACTCCCGGCTAGCTCTGCCACAAACACCAAACATCACCGTACGATTGACGCTGTTTGAAACCACCACCACTACACATTTGGAGGAAAGGAAACTGAAGAGAAGGGATTTTGATTGATTGCGAGTAATCGAAACTCTCACTGGATTATTCGAAAACAGCGCCACCTGTGTACTGTGCCACCATTGCCTTACTCCGGCTCACCGATCGGTGGAATTACCTGGATGGCGGCATCGGACGACTGCGCCGCTGCCGTGGGATTGTTTGATGGCTTGCTCTCTTCAAAAGCCACCATTTCACAATTTTCACCCACTAAACACCTTGTTTATTTTTCTGGCAGAACTCCGGCGATTATAACAGAAAACTTGCAATCGAGATTGTGGGATCATGGGATTTGATCAAGCAAAGTCAACAATAGAACTTCACAATTCACGCATAGAGCCCACCTACTCTCTTGATTGTGTTTGATTCTAATGAATTTATCTAGAAATAATTGAAATTAGAAGAAAATAGGATTGCAAGATTTTGGGATGTTTGAAGTCTTCCGATCGGAAGAAGAACATGATAGACATGAGGAGGTTTTCTTCTTTTAATTTATGTTGAGAAAATTGCTTATATAACTCCCAGTTCTGGTAATAGTGCAAATATAACCCTCAGTTATGATTTAGTGTGATTATAATCATGTTTTTTAATTAAATTGATTTTCCCATAATTATTGACTGAAATATCATAAAAAGACAAAAATGACCTCATTTAAAAATAAAGTAAAAATCTGAATTGATGTGCTAGTGTAACAAAAATAACGTCGTTTTGAAAAGATTTAAAAACATCGTGTTATTCCAAATATTTTTTTTTCATTTTTCATGGATGTGTTGGGCACCTACTCCACGTCGTCGACGTCGATATTCTGCATACATGACTCGTCAGCGGCACTCAATTTTCCAATCATCTGTCGACGGGCCACGTAGCCACTCTTCAAGATTTATAGGGGAGGTGATGTGCGCACTGGTGACTGGTGAGGTCAGGTCAGGTCGGGGAGTTAGTCAGCATCAAACACCCATCTCCAAGTAAGTTGGTCTGTCGGCGGTAGTGGTTAATTTGAATTTTATTCAAAGTAGAAATCAAAGGGTATTTGTGACATTTTATATGAATTGTTAACCGAAATTTAATTATTAAGTATGTTCAGAGTCATATATGCAAAGGTTTGCCCAATTGAAGGTTATAATAACACTAAATAAGAACTGAGAGTTATAAATGCACTGTTACCAAAATTGAGGGTCATAAAAGCCGTTTACCCATTTATGTTTTAATTTAAAATTAGGAGGACATACTTGTCATTTACTTAATTTTTAGTATTTACCGATGTTGACCTAAAATTAGGGCTGGCAATCGGGTCGGGTTGGCGGGTTGGCGGGTTCGTGTCGGCGGGTTGGCGGGTTGGAAATGCTAAACCCAAACCCAACCCAATAATATTTCAGGTCACAAAACCTTGACCCAAACCTGACCCAGTAAAAATCTGGGTTACCCAAACCCAATCCACGAAACCCATTTATTAATAACGGGACTGAATATGAGACTAAATTTTAAAATTTATGCAGCTCAAATGATCATGTCATATGGAAACTAAATCAAGAATTATAAAATTAACTCTAAATTTCATCATAAATTAGTAGGATAATTTCAATGGTTTTGGAATTAGAGGAGTTGTTTGCATTTATAAAGGCAATTTCAATCATTTGCACAATTGCACTTTAAATATATGGGTCAAACAGGTTACTCATTTAACCCACGGGTTTGACCTGAACCTAACCCATTTATTTTTGGGTCATTCGTGTCTAACCCAATATAGACCCATGCCGTGTTTCGTGTCAACCCAAATCCACTAAATTCGTGTTCGGTTTAGGTCGGTTTTCGTGTCATGTTCCAAATTGCCAGCCCTACCTAAAATGAAGGGTATTTGAACATATTCAGAAAACTCAGGGGTACCCAAACACTTAGCAAAAATCTCATGGATACCCCTACATTTAGCCCTAAATGTTAAACTGATATACATATACATATATAATGAAATGTAATTACTATTCATTTATATTTACATATGATCTTTAAGTTTTTAAGAAAATTATTTGGTAACGCGTGCAACGAGATTATTCATCTAGCCTTTTATTCTAAATCTGGACCAGAAAAATAATTCATTTATTAAGATTATTGATTTATCGAAATTTAATGGTATTTTTAGATTGGATTTGGATTTGTTATTTTTTTTCTTGGCTGGCTACATAAAGTCCACACTTTCCAACACTCAAAATTTAGAAAATTCAAGTTGAGCAAGTCCAATAGATTTGCTATAATAGTAAATTTGCTCAAATATGAAGAATTTGAACCTTTTTTGAACTCCAACAGATTCTCCAACCCATTCTCCATAATGGGGAAATTGAAGAGAGAGAAGATTTGGTTCTCCAAATTTGGAGAATGAGAAAAAGTTTTTGGAGAACCAACATTTAATGTTTCTTGGAAAGTTTTCGAATATTTAATTCATTAATGGTTTCTCTTCAATAATTATAAATGATAATATCTTAAAATAATTACAATAAAATTTTAAAAAAATACATATTCTAAAAATATGCATAAAAACGATTGTAATAAGATCTCAAATGACTATTTTTACATTTACATATCTATTGATATTTAATAATCAAATATAATCTATTTTTCAATATGAATTTACTAAATTTTAAGTTTATAAATTTATTTATTTTGACGTTTGTTTATAAGTCATAACTTCTAAACTAAATCTTTTTTTTTTGGCAAATGTTTTATTTTTTAATGGTTGAAGAAAAATAACTTGTAATAAATAATTAAAAAGAGATGAGTATAAATTATTCATAATACGTTACAAAAATAATACTATTGTAATTCGTAATGTGTTATTTTTATAAAATATATTTTTATAAATTTATATTATGGAGTAAGTAATGTCAAATATGAAATGTTATTGTAACTTTTATTATAAGTTCATTATTTGTTTGTTTATTATTATATAGACTTATTAAATATATGACTTTAAAAATAGAAGAAAATTGGATAAATATGTAGTATTAAATGTTACTAATAAATTGTAGGAAATGAAAAATGGAGAAACTGTTGGGTTTGAGGTGAAAAAATATGGGGAATATGAGGTTTGGTTCTCTATAATGGAGAATGTGTACGGGGAAAGTGTTGTACTTCTAACACACCGCAGTATGGCAAACCGTACAGACCCATCGGCAAAGAGCATAAGGGGCACAGATCCTCAGAATCTGATCGAAAAGATTCTCCCCACCAAGATTCACAACAACACCTTCTGGAAGGAGCAATGCCACGGCCTGACCGCCGAAACCCTTGTCGACAAAGCCATGGAGCTCGACCACATCGGCGGCACCTTCACCGGCAACCGGAAACCCACCCCTTTCATCTGTCTCGTCGCCAAAATGCTCCAGATCCAGCCTGAGAAACAAATCGTGGCCGAATTCATAAAAACAGACTACAAATACGTCCGCGCCTTGGGAGCTTTTTATCTGAGATTGACTGGTTCTGATGTCGATGTGTATCGCTATCTGGAGCCATTGTATAATGATTACAGGAAGCTCAGAGTGAGAACCAGCGATGGAAGTTTTATTCTGATCAATTTGGATGTTTTTGTAGACGAGCTGCTGACCAAAGATTACTACTGTGATATTGTCTTGCCACATCTTAAGAAAAGATCAGTTCTTGTGTCTCTGGGCTCACTGGAACCTAGAATGAGTGCTTTAGATGATGAGTTTGATGATGTTTTTGAGGAGGAAAAGGTTGAAGATGACCAGCCTATGAAGAAGAAGAGGAAAGAGAAGAAGGATGATGGAACCGACCATCCAGATCCAGAGATTGCAGCAGAAAACAGGCGTCGCGCCTCCCTTGGATTGAAGCCTTTGAAGCTCTAAGCCAAGATAAGTGCCACACTTTGATCATATTGTAGTTCGTTTGTTTTATATATGCTACATTTAAATGTTTGAAATATCTGCTGTTTTCTTCTTGTCTATTTACACTGCATTGTCCATCCTCTCTGAACTTTCCTACCACATCCACCTCCTAGCTTCTTTCCTAAGCTGAATATTGCAGCAGCTCCTTACTCAATGTTCAAAGTTAAAACAGTGGATGGCAGGTATAATTATGTACCATCAAAAATAAAAACATTTGATGATAATATAGTAAGGACCATCCAGGATGTTCTGCATATGAAAGGGTTTATCATCAAATGTTCATGATGCAAAGGAAAACCAGAACACTTCAAGTAGGAATGATGAAAATATTTGTGACCTAAAAGGTTTATAGTGTAGGAGTACGAAATAAGATTTTGGAGCTGAATAATGAGTGAATTAATGGATTTTTATATCTGTTTTATGATCTAATTGTGTGTATAAGTTTGTGTAAACTATAAAAGAATAAGATGAGGAGAAAAGGTTTACAATGTTTCATGTTCTCTTAATGTCTATTTACACTGCATTGTCAATCTTCCCTGAATGTGTTCAGATTTTTTTTTACCATCAATCTTCCTTCTTTGGTAAACCAGTATATTGCAGTTGCTCTATCCTCAGAAGTCAGAAGCTCATTGTGAGGTGAAAGCCTGCACATAAGATTAGTTTTAGTATCTGCAACAAAGCTGCAATGCAGCAAACATTTAAGGGTTAGGGATTCGTACCGAAAAGATGTTGCAATGGCCTGGATCAGCCAAATGAGCCATTAAGTTCTCCACAGGGCCTTCTCCAGTATAAACAGCCTGAAAACAGAATCCAACAAAAGCCAGCATTGCTAATCTCCCATTCTTGATCTCCTTGGTCCTCAGCACCATGACGGGCTCTGGAGATCCCCTTCCCCACATGAAGGGGTCGAACCAGAGACCGCCAGGGTACCCGACATCGGGCTTGGGCTTCGTCTTATGTGGGAACGTGGGCTCTATGTCGACAGAGCCCGGCTTGATGATGTCGGCCCATCTCCGCCCCTCCACCCATCCCATGAGAGCTAGCTGCGAGACGAATAGTGTTGTGGGATCTGCAAAGTATTCCCTGGAGCCTGCATCGTACCACGAGAAGTCCTCAATGATTCCTAGACTTTCAAGCCATTCTGGAATTAGAATTCCGGCAACTGCCAGCATTGCCCATCTTCCGTGCACTAGCTCGGCTTGAGCAAACCATCTCAGTAGCTCTGGATCAGATCCTAATCAAAATTCCACAAGTCTGTAAGGCTTTCAAAGATTAGCTCACTTCATTTTGAAAGCATGCAACTACTGAACATCTGAAACTCATTAGCTTGTAAGAAAATTGACATAATTGTGACTCAATAACGGCAAAATGCATACCTAATCCCAAAGGGTCGAACCCAAAATCTCCTGGAAGACTGCAACAATTTTTAGAAGAAAATGAAGCCTTGTCAAATCAAACTAGCAATTTTCTTTCAGTTTATGTAAGCATTTGCAAAAAAGGTGTAAATTATTGACCTGCCATCAAGCCATTGAGGAGGGGGGCTACCGGGGAACCACACTGGCCTGTCGGGAGGGAGCGGTTCACAGATGCTCGACACTCCTTTTCCGGCATTCAGACGACCTTTGTTGAGCACGAGCCTTGCTGCACTTGGCCGCAAAAATGTTGCAGTTGTGTCCCTGAAATGGGCCTGTTTCTATCAGCACGAGAGATTACCAAGACAAAGGAACTAAAAACTATGAAATGAGAATGAGTGACCTGATTGGAATGGTTGAAAGTGCAGTGGAAGAAATAGCCATGGCCATTTTTGGCAGGAATGGTTGTGTTCTTGATGGCTTAGCTATCGCAGAGCCTCATGTTGAAGTATGGCATTGGCGCGAGACTTATCCACAAAAGGAGGGAAATAGATAACTTTAGACATTAAGGGTTGCCTGCTGCCAAACTTGTTACCGGAAAGGGGAAATGTAAAAATAATTAGATCGATAATGACTATATGATTTTTTCTTTTTATCAGTCTATATTGATTTTAAATGTTGTTAGCTTTTAAAAAAAAAGAGTTTTCCCTAAAAAAAAGAATGCTTTGATACCCTATATTGAAGATAAAATTATATCTTAAATTATGCTAGCAAAAAGTTTTAAAATATATATATATATATATATATATATATATATATATGTATTTCAAATATACCGAGTTTTTTAAAACAAAAAATTTCAATTTTTTTGAAGGAAAATTATATCATTTCAAGGCGGTGGAAAACGTCCAACAACATTTGATAAAAGAAATTAATGAATAGTCTCCGACCGCATGTTTCATACTACTATTCTTTGCAAAATGAGCATTTCTATTAGAATTTCTTGACGTCCAAAAAGGTAGTGAGACCTATGATGAGAAGTTCTGTTCGGGTGGCCTCGATGATGCGACTGCACGCGTGGTCACTTACTCCCTCTCCATGGATCAACTGAATAAGGTTGATGGCATCTCCAACTAAGCTTGCATTTACCCGGTTTAACTCCCTAGTTAGGGAGAGACCGCATCTTGGAGGGCTGGGACTTTTGCATACATGGGTATGTGCACATCTTTCCCATTGCTACTACTTTTATGAAAGCACCATCTTCTCCCATTGCAATGGCTCCGATGCCGGCATCTCCATCTTTAAGTACTGCGTCAAAAAAGATCCTCTTTCTCTCTTCCGAAGGTCTGAACACGTGCCCCACTTCCAGTATCAGTGAGTATCTCTCAGATCACTTATTTGCATCTGTATAAGATCGGAGTATGGATTCAATTGAAGCCGCCATCCTCTTTGCAGCCAGATTATGTCTATGAAACCCTTTATTATTTCGATGGAACCAATTCCATCACAAACCATTATTATTGTTTCCCTCATAGCTGGCTCATTCTCCAAGAAGTAGTTGTCTAAATCAACCATCTCCTCCCTGCTTCTCACTGGCTGCAATTATGGCATGTATACCAAGTGCGTTCCATATTGTTTCTGCATAATCACATGTGAAAAAGAGATGCATGTAAAAAAAATACTTAATGCATGTACATTATACTATCAATTATCATTTTTGTAACTATCTGATCATTCTACCTCCTGAATTCCTACATCTCTTCAATTTCAATGTACTTGCAACTATACTGGTTGTTAATGATGATGTTAATGTCATCTCCTTGTAAGAAATTCATTGTATTTGGCGATCAATTTCCATCTGTAAAAGAGTTTGGTTCTGGATTCACAACTTTTGACATACCATCTTCGAATCAAGTGTCTATTTGATTCATCATCATGACAAGAATCTAAAAGATAATCATCCATGTCCATTTTACCGTTTCGCACTCTTACAAATATATGATATTTACATGATAATTACCTTGTATCATAAAGAGTTAGCAATGCATATGTTGATATATGTTGATGTTGGATGATAGATAGCAAAACGTTAATATGTCATTAACTTGTTAATCCAAGTAAGTTCCATCATCATCATAATAATTAGATGGTGTTTGGTTGGTTTCTTTAACTAGATTTCTTTTTAATTGTTGACTACCCTCAGTAAATGATACTCCAATATCAACAAGACACTTGTATAAATTTATCACTCTTTATAGACAATCTCTAAAAGAGATGAATGAGTAAATTTCATTTTGTTCATGCACCTTTTTATTTGTCATTCTCATGGTGCTCTTCTCTTCGCGTGATGAACTGAATTTGAAAAATTCGATCCGCATGACACCCTAAAATCAGAGCAGGTCCACAGTAACCGATCCCCAACCAACTCCCAATTCAAAGTGAAAGAGACCGTCTCTCTCTCTTTTTCCTTCCCTTCCACTGTACTCCACCATTGCCATCTTCCCTACTCCTTGACTGCAACTCCTCACCCTTTCTTCCTTAGCTTCCTCGAAACCAAAACCCAGGAAGGACCAATCTTTCTTTAATGTTTTGATTTCACTCCAAAATCCCATTTTCCCATCTCGAGCTATGGTTGAGACGGTGCCGACCGCCACCGCATCGCCGCCGCCGTGGCGGGCTCACCGCCGCTGGATCCCTTCTTTCTTCTCCACACACAAGACCCTCTCCGCCGCTCTCTGGATCGCCGCCTTCTTCACCGTCTTTTTCTGGCAGCAGAGCGCCGTCGCGCCTGGGTTCTGGGCAATCCGCCCTGCTTTTGTTAGTCAATCGTATCCCCTGCTCCGGCCAAGGGCGTTCAACTTGACGGATTTCGGGGCCGTTGGCGATGGTGTCACTGTAAATACTGCCGCTTTTGAGGGTGCTATGAAGGCGATATCCAAGCTCGGGAAGAAAGGCGGAGGGCAGCTCAATGTGCCACCTGGCTCCTGGCTCACTGCCCCTTTTAATCTCACTAGTCATCTGACTTTGTTTCTTGCTGAAGGCGCTGAAATACTTGGAGTCACTGTAAGTTTCTATAGCTATTTTTGTGATTGATGCTGAATGGTTAATAGCTTAATATGGTAGGATTGACTTCAACATATCTATTACATGCATATATCCTATAGGGAATTCTAAGTGTGGATTGTGACTTGTAGAGGTGGTGCATTGAGGAGAACCTCCTTTACATTTTTTTATCAATGTATTTATGTGAGAAGGTTATTGTGACATGTTTACACAGATGTTGATAAAGCTTTGTGTTTGAAGGATGAAGTTTGATTGAAATTATGTTGCTGGACAAAGTCATTACTCATTATATAAGATGCAGTAACAAAAATTTGCTGCTTGCTAATATTATTTATATGTAGTATGTGCGATATGATATCCTGCTTGAGTTGGTTTTTATTTGCATTCTGCAATTTCAGAGACCTTCCATGAGCTTTTGACCCTATGAAAGTTCTTGTTGTGAAAGGCTTTTCAATGTATCACTAGCTTGTTTTCTTCTGGCTGTATTATTTTTCTGGTTTTGGAGACTGTTGATTTTTTATGAGAAAGAAGCTTCTTTGTTATGTAGCTTCACGTTCTTATTTAGTTTTACATTAGTATGCTGGTATTGTCAATGATTTATTTGAGCTGCACTCTCATGTGTATTCCAATATCTTTAATTGGATTTTTTTATATAGGATTTTAGGTTTCAGTGTACTGATTTCTTATTACATACTATGTGTGTTAATCCACTGTAAACACATATGCCATTTAATCAATTATGTTTGAAGCCCCGAGACTGAAATTTTAGACAATGTCTTCAGAACCTCATAACATGGGGTATTTTGTCTCTCAGGATGAGAAGTTCTGGCCTCTTTTGCCTCCATTGCCCTCATACGGCCAAGGAAGGGAACATCCAGGGCCTAGATATGGAAGTTTAATCCATGGACAAAATCTTGTAGATGTTGTGATAACAGGTCAGCATCCTGGATGTGGTTGGATTTTTGAGACACTTGTTCTACATGTTGAAAAGAAAGCACTTTAATGTAAACACAACTTAAATTTGATTCTCTTAATATTCTGTGCAAGTCATTAGTAATGCTTAACTTTAAAGTCCAAAGTAGTAGAGATATTTAAATGAAATATAAAGTGACTTTTTGGAGCTACAAACTGATCTACTCGGGAGATGGTTACGATATCCAAAGTGAAAGTTCCGAGTGGCTACTGCTATATAGAGTACACATCAGAGACTATGGAAACACCCACTGTTTTCCACTTTGTGCCATAAGTTTATGTAGTATTGTAGGTATTTCTGTCCGAACATACTGTAATGGGCTGTAGATGGATGGCTAGTTTTAGCTCACTTCCAGTTTGTTTTATTGCATCGTTGGAGTTGCAGAGTTGTTAAGCTTGACAAATGGAAGAAATTTTAGGGTGGAAAAGGCTATGAGGTGCTACGAGTTTGTAGACAAATTAAGATGTGTCTGTTTTACCGGCTGTGTGTGACACCGTCTAATAGGTGATGGGTGCTTGTAGACAACTCCTTAAGTTTTAGTGATGGATTTCAAGCAATCTAATTATGAAGTTTCAAAACAATGGAAAATTCCGGCACCTTGATTTATTTCATTATCAGTAGTATAAACAGCATTTGATGAAATGGTGCATATGAGAGCTGATCCTGTCATGTTTTTCTTGACACAGGCCATAATGGTACAATAAACGGACAGGGCCAGGCGTGGTGGAAGAAGTATCGACAAAAGCTTCTTAACCACACAAGGGGACCTCTTGTACAGATTATGTGGTCTAGTGACATTTTGATTTATAACATTACTTTACGTGATTCTCCATTTTGGACACTCCATCCATATGACTGTAAGAATGTGACTGTCAGAAGTACAACAATTTTGGCACCCATCTTTGAAGCTCCAAATACAGATGGAATAGATCCCGGTAAGCATTAATTGTATACAGGGTAAACATGAAGCATTTCCAAGCACCAAATGTCAGTTAGTTTGTATAATATTTTCATTCATTTTACCATTAGAACACTATATTGTATTTCAGTTTACTTATTTAGAGAGTCTCTTCAATTTGCTCATAGTGTCTTTCCACGACCAGATTCATGTGAGGACATGGTGATTGAGGACTGCTACATAAGTGTTGGAGATGATGCTATTGCAATAAAGAGTGGGTGGGACCAATACGGAATTGCTTATGGAAAACCATCTAAGAATATACTTATCCGGAACCTTGTAGTTCGATCAATGGTCAGGTTAGTTATATTACTTCTGTTGCACATCTTTAGTCATTCTTATCTTTGTACATAAATCAATATAGTACATCATATGCATCTAAACATATGGTAGCTGGTAAGAGGCTAGTCGATAATTGCTTGCTCTATAATTCAAGTTTATGATTGTGGGGAGGGATTTTATCTAGGCTGTAATGAACTTCAAATTGCTGGTGAGATAAAAATTGGCCTGTGGTTCTTGTTGCAAGCTATGACTGGTAACTAAATGAATTCTTTTATTAAAATTCTTTTCAACAAATTATGAAGCCTGGCTGTTTTTTTAATTTTGTTCAACATGTAACTTTGACCCATTTATTACAGTGCTGGCATATCAATAGGCAGTGAAATGTCTGGTGGCGTTTCAAATGTCACTGTGGAGAATGTCCACATCTGGGGCTCAAGGCGGGCTGTTAGGATCAAAACAGCCCCTGGAAGAGGAGGATATGTCCGACAGATCACATACAGAAACCTGACATTTGAAAATCTGAGGGTAGGGGTCGTGATCAAGACAGACTACAATGAACATCCTGATGGTAAATTCGACCCAAAGGCTGTTCCTGTATTGGAGGACATAAACTACTTCTCAATCCACGGTGAGGGGGTTCGCGTACCTGTACGCATAGCTGGGAGCGAAGAAATCCCAGTGAGAGGAGTAACATTCCAGGATATGTCGGTTGGATTAACATACAAGAAGAAGCACATTTTCCAGTGTGCTTATGTAGAAGGCCGTGTAATTGGAACGGTTTATCCGGCTCCTTGTGAGAACCTTGATCTATACGACGAACAAGGGAACCTGATCAGAAAATCAACCTCTCAGAACGTTTCAGATATAGATTATGATTTTTGACTCTCTTCTTTTTGAGTTTGTAAGAGCCATTTTAGATCATTCAACCCTGTGGTCTGGGCACCTGGCCTGTCAGTTATAAAATTTCCATGTACCTATTACCCCAACTATATTCTGCTTCTTTTCCCTCCTGTAACAATGACAACAACACTGTATATATATAATACAAATACCTCGATCATCATGTTTTAATTTGCAAGAAGATTAGCTAATGTTTTTGTTTTCAGTTTTCAGCCAAATTAACTAGTTTTCAGCTCAACTAAAAAATCATGAATAATAGACACGAAACAAAATGAAGGCAAGACAAGAAATGTGAGTTTAATTACAGAGAAGGCCACATACAAGTTTTATAAAGCTATGTGAAATTATACCTTCTCTAAATCTAAATCAATTTTTTTTTTTTGAAGAGTAGATTATTATTAATATGAAATAAAGTTTATATTACAAAGATTTCGACCTAACTTATTTGCTAAGTTATGTTCTATCGAGATTATTTCTACTAATTTTAATAATACAGTATTCTACTAAGGATTGTAATATGGCAACTATACTATAAACTACGCTCTTTATTTCAAGAGGTGCCTTCTTAGGGTCATTTAGTGATTCTGTAAGAATTGCTGAATCAGTGACCATGCTCATTCTGCAACATCCATGTCTGATCGCAGCCTTTAAAGCTCTCCAGCAGGTCTCTGCTTCTGTTTGGAGTGGAGACACATCCGCTAAGAAATCTGACCCTATTACATGATAATGCTTAGGCCAACCCGGCTTCCATAATCTCCATCCTTCTGTACCTAGGAGTTGAGTTTTCCGAAAGGAGCCATCAAAATTAAGGACACATGCTTCTGGAATGAGGTTATCTACCTGTCCAACCTGTATGCTATCCAGTGTAACATGAGTTCTATGGCTTTCCCTTGCTTGACCTATGTTCTCCAAAGCTTCATTATTTTCTGTGATTACTCTTCTTCTACTCAGCATAATCTGTAACTCAGCTTTGGCTTGCTCCCAACACTAGTCTGCTGGTTGGAGTGATTGATGGAACACCATGTGATTTCTCTGTTTCCAGATTTCCCACGGTATGACAGTATACTTTATTGCTTCCTCCTCCTGTGTGCTTGAGTAAATGAGTTGGAAAAATCATGCACTAAAGGGAATATTTGATTGCTACAGAGAAACTCCAGCCTTCCTCCAAATCTGTATTAATTCTGGACAATCCAGAAATAAATGAGTTTCATCTTCAACTTGAGATGAGCATCTGCTGCAGTTACTATTTTCTGAGAGCTTCCTTTTTTGTCTGTTTTCCTGAGTAGGTAAGCATCTCATAATTCCTTTCCACAGAAAAATAAGCAACTTAACAGGCACATTCATTCTCCAGAGCTTTGACCAGAATGTCCTACCTTGGTCTGATAACCTTGTGGGAGATACTGTTTGTTGAGATTGATTCATGGCAATGTGATATCCAACTTTTGTATTATACTCACCATTGTAGTCCATTTCCAGTAAGGAACATCACTTGCTTCAGTGTTTATATGTAATTCCATGATATGGGGAATTACCTGGATGGGGAAAATATTCCTGATTAAAGGCATTCTCCAAGTGTTGCTTTGCTGATATATCAAATGCTCCACTCCGAGGTTGGTGTGAGAGGAGATTAATGCAGTATTCTGTATGGGGTTTTGGATGGTTGGAATCCAATTATCATGTAGTTTGATGTCCTTTCCATTTGCCACCTTCCTATGTAGATTCTTAGTTATTAGCTCAGATGCCCATACAACTGATTTCCAGCCCCAAGAGTCCCCTGACTTAATCATAACTGTTCTTATTGAATCAATCCTTAAATATTTGGCCTGGTATACTTTGCAAAGCAAAGAGGAACCTCCTTTCAACAAATTCCATGCATGCTTAGCTAGTAGAGCTTTGTTGAGACCAACTGATGATCTGAGACCTAGACCCCCTTCTAGCTTAGGCTTACATAGAGTTTTCCATGCTTTCCAGTGGACTGATTTCCCAGATAATGTCCCTCCCCAGATAAATTGTGATGTCATTGCATCTAGCTTTTTTAGAATACAAACAGGTATTCTAAATATGCCCAATCGATATACAGCTATGGATTGCAAGACATGTTTAGCCAGAGTCAGTCTGCCAGAGAAGTTTAGGAGTTTTACCTTCCAAAATTCATATTTTTGTTTCACCTTGTGGATTAAGTTCTAAAAATTTTGGGATTTCTTCTGATAAAAAATGACTGTAGTTCCCAAATATGTTCCTCCTATGCCTTCCTTTTGTATGTTCAATTTTTGCCTCATATATAACTGCATCTGATCTGAAGTATTAGGACTGAATTTGATAGCACACTTACTATGATTCAATTTTTGTCCAGAGAGTGACACATAGTCTTGTAAAATCCCTGATAAATCCTCCACTGCTTGCTGTGTGCTTTTGATGAAAAGAATACAATCATCAGCATACAATATGTGTGAGATGACAGGGCCTCCTCTGGATACCTGAACCCCCAGACTCTTATTACCAGTCAACTTATTCTCCAACCAAGCTGACATATACTGCTGGCATATGATAAACAAATATGGAGATAAGGGGCAACCTTGTCTCAGGCCTTTGTTGGGAGAGAAAGACTGACCAACCTCTCAATTAACCTTGATCTGGTAGGTGATTGTTTGAACACAAAGCATGATCAGATCAATCAAAGATTGTGGAATATGTGTATGTTTCAGTGCCTCCTCCAGAAAACTCCAAGAAACCCTATCATATGCTTTACTCATGTCTAGTTTAACTGCTTCCATGCCAACCTTTTCTCTTTTCTGCTTCCTCAGATGTTCCATGACTTCATGAGCCAACAACACACTCTCCGAGATGTTCCTTCCAGGTACAAACCCATGCTGATTATCAGAAATGAGGAAATCAATATATTTCTTCAACCTGTTAGCTATCATCTTTGCAATAATTTTGTATTTAACATTGCAAAGAGATATTGGTCTAAAGTCTGAAGGTGTCTTTGGGATCTAATCTTAGGTATGAGAATGATTCGAGTACAATTCCAATCTAAAGGGAACTCATTACCTTGTGTAATATGAAGGATTGCTGAAGCTACTGAATCCGCCACTATGTCCCAATAATGTTTGTAAAAGCCAGCTGGGATTCCATCTTCCCCAGGAGATCCCCAAGATTTCATTGCCTTAACTGCTTCCCACACGTGTGTCTTTGTTAATGGAGCTTTCAAATTTTCAATCTGAGTAGCAGAAAGAACCTGAGTATTTGCTTCCATGAACTCCTGAACATTGACTGGAGGCTGTGATGTAGAAGTTTGTGTTGCAGAATCTGCTTGTGCTGCTGACACTTCTAATTGTGAATAAATGTACACTTGTCTAAAATGATCACTTATAATCTGCACAACTTTAGCATTATCAGCGTACCACACACCCTCAGCATCCAGAATTCCTTGAATATTGTTCAGTTGCTTTCTTCTGGTAGCCCACTTGTGAAAAAATTTTGTGTTTCTCTTCCCAAATGTCATCTAGTGAAGGTTAGTCCTTTGCTGCCAGTACTCAGATTGTCTCTGTTCTAACTCCTTCTTTTGTAATACTAGACTCTTTATCTGTAAGTGATTTTGGTGAAGGCCCAAACCTGATTGTGCTTTCTCAATTTCAACCTCTAGAGTCTTCAACTTTTTATCCATTTGACCAAAAGCCGGTATGTGCCAATTATACAAATGTGTGAGGGACATAGATAGCCCGCTGTTCAAGAATTTCACCACACTTGTGTTTGTCTGATCTTGTAAACTCCATACCCTGGATATAATTTGCTTTGGTGTTTCCATTTGTATCCACATGACCTCAAATCTTCTGATGTTATGTCTCCTTCTATTTTGTGGTTGAAGCTCCAACAAGATTGGACTATGATCAGACACTATTAAAAGATAGATTATTTACCTTTGCAGATGGCCATAAACTGTCCTATTCCTTATTAGCAAAGGATCTATCTAACCTCTCCACTATAGTATTAGGTGGGTCATGGTTGTTAGTCCAAGTAAACCAAAGACATGTAGTGCTCACCTTCTTCAGTTGATGCTGGTGAATGAGATGATGCAGCTCTGAATGCAATTGAAGAGGCACTGGAGAGCCTCCTCTCTTATCCTTTTGTTCCAAAATTTGATTATAATCTCCTACGACTACAGTGGGGAAACTACTAAAATAATGCAAAGATGATAATGTATTCCAAAATAGAGGCATGGATGCTGCAGAAGGTGGACCATAAACCACTAGCAAGCACCATTTCTGGCCATTTGCTGCAGAAACTAAACAAGCTAAGTAGTTGTTATCTATTTGATCAACCACTAAGTCTACTTGGTCTGTCCAAAAGAGAGCTAAACCCCCATACCTACCAGCTGCGTCCACTATACTAGCATGACTAAAATATGAATTTTCCTCCTCTAACTGTTCTTCTCCCACTGCATCTGATTTAGATCCATCCTCATCTGAAGAAATAACAATGATGGAATTGCCCTTCAGCTCTAGTTCACTTGCCTCTAACTGCTCCAGTTCCTCCTGATTGATAACATGTCTCAGAATAACCTTCCTTCTCTTCGGTGAGTGCATTTTTTCTACTGGCAATTCCACCCTGCTTCCACTCCCCTCTGATCTAGTTCTTTTCCTGTTTTCAAGAACCTCTATCTGAGTGATTGGTTCTGAAGAAGCTCGATGAACTCCTCTAACATTCAAGTTGTAAGAAACATCCACTATGTCGGTGTGAATCTGAATTGGAGTCTCTACAGCCTCCCTATTAGGAAATACCTCCTTCTCCTGCTCCTCTTCATTGTCTACAGATAAGGCTTGTTGCTCTTCAGACTGTACAGATTTTGTTGCATCGCTTCCAAGTTGTTGGATCTGTCTTGATGATTGTCCAACCTCAAAGTTAGGACGTCTTCTTCTTAACACAAAGTAGGTCCTCCTGTGACTCCTCCTCTTCCTGCCTTCCTTCTGATCAACTTTCATTTTCTTCTTACCTCTGTTGTCCTCATCATCCTGATCCATCCTGCATCGTTTTGGCCTGCGTTGTCTTTCTATCACAATTGTCGGGCCTCTGCTTGCCTTGATGATTCCAGCTCTGAACCGCCACTAGATGCATCTGAGTTGCTGTCATCTGAAGAAATGACCACCACCTCGTTCTCATTCTCTGTTGGATGCTCCATCTGTGGTTCATGGGGTCTAACGTGCTGAAGTGGAGGGATCTTTGAGATAGCGCCTCCCCAGCTGGGACTGCCGATGCGCCCTGCATAGTGATTCTCAGCTGCAACATGTCCGGATTTTCTTGCAAAGCAGATGCCATGATTGCAGTTAGAGTCTCCTCTTCTGCTTCCAACTCACGCAGGTCTACTGTTACTTGTTCCATTTCCACCCTAGACTGATCTTGTAGCACCCCCTGTGATTGATTCCAGTCATCTAACTACTGAGTAGGAAGGACTTCGGGTTGTGGACCAAACACTTCATTATCTATTAGCATGTCGGTTGGTGCCGGTGGGAACGGTGAGTTCAAATGAGTTGGCACTTGACTTTCTAATTCCACCCCAAAGTAGGGATCAAAAGTATGATTCTTTTGCTGAAACGGATTTCCTTGGATTCTGTCTCCAATTGTGAATCTTCTGCCATTGCCTGGCTCCACCCTCATGGAGATCAAAAAGCCTTCCTGAATATCTCTTTCTCGCATATATCTATACCTTGATCTCCTTGAGTCCATGTAATCCGTCGGAACATTGGTGTTTCTATGCTCCCTTCTATGATTATAGGCTCGAACGTCTCCCTCATACATTTGTCTTCTGGGATCATAGACAATGTTCACTCCCCTTTCAGCGAAATGAGACCGAACCTTGTAATCTATAATCTGATCAAGAGCAACATCACTTTCAATCGGGCACCTATCCATAAGATTTCCAATCATTCCACATCCTGCAAAACCTAAACACTCGTTCATATCTAACATCCACCCAAATCCTTCTATTCTCCGGAACCCTAACATACTCAAGATCCACATAAAAACCAATGACTAAGGGTTCTCCCGGCACGATCCACATTGTTGCTCGTAGATATTTGACATTCATAGCCGGCGGAGGTTCTATTTCAACATCAATTACCTCCCCAGCCATGTTCGCAACCTTAATTGCCGCCATTGAAGCAAAGACCTCCGTCGGCAGGCCATGCAACTGCACCCTGACCTTCACCTTTTCAACCAGAACATCTCTTAACACTATACCTGATCCCCATCTTCTAAGAGCCAACAGACCCCCCGCCACCGCAAAGGGACTACGATGAAGGATCGCCAAGGCCTCCTCTCTAGTATCAAAACGAACCACAAATAGATGATCAAACCTGTGAATGACCTCAGCCGTGACCGACCAGAACCTTCTGAAATACTCGTTCAGATCTTCCTCCGAGTACTCCCTATTATCCATCCAGTAAGCCAAAAGACAATTATGTTCCACTGGCACCGCTTCCTGAATGTCTTCCCTTGTGATGGTCAAGACGCCTCCCCTTCTGGTTGGCCTTGCAATGGCGTCAAAATCCACTCCCACACTTGCCGGTTCCCTCATTTCCTCAGAATAATCAGACCCTCTAGGAGATAGGGCCATTTCTGCCTCAGTAAGAGATGGGCTATCCCCCATTGTTTCAGAAAGATGTGTTATGGAAGGATGATAACTATTTCCTGGTGTTTGTTATGATAGATCTGTTTGTGAAATAAGTTCTTCTCCCCTGTATTTGTAGTAGAATATCTCCCTCTCACCCCTTCAAATTCTTGGTGTCTAAATATGTCTGAATTAAACTTACTCTTCGAAGAAGCGACTCTGATGATTAATGTTTCTTTAGTTTCGATGTGATTGTCGAGAAAAGGGTATCGCCACCCAATGACTGAATTAGTTTAGCACTAACCTTTTATCATTCTGACGCTTCAAAATCTTCTGATTACTGCTTCACGCAAAAACACTTTTTGGTTGCAGAAAGAACGTGCTCGCAAGGTTCAAGCCAACTTTTGCCTTTCTCCGTTGCCCAATGAACGCCGGGAATCTACTTTTCCACTTGCTGACAAACCGAAGTGATGATGATTTCGTGTAAAAACTCTCTTTCTGAAACCTCAATGCATGTGCAATTAAACAACTCCATTGTATGATTGACTGATTGATTAGACGAAATCCTAACTTTTTACTGGCAAATCTTCTAGATCGGTGATGAAAATTGCAAAGTAAAATTGAAAAGATGAACAGTACTACTCTCTGGTTTTAGAGAGAAAAAGTGACCCCTCAATCTAAATCAACCGAAAGCAATGAAAAATTGCAAACTAATAGTTGAAAAATGAAAGTTTGGGTATGGGGGTGGTTAATGAGTTTCATTATAAAGTATGGTGTTTGGTTTGGGGTTATGATTATATGGGGATTATTTCGTTAACCAAAATGAGTTATGTCTTGTTTGTCTGAGATTAATTCTTACTGAACTGAACTAAATAAAATTAAAATAAATTCAACTGAAATGAAAAAATATAAATTGAACTGAACTCAACAAATATAAATATATTTATCTGAACTGAATTGAATTAAAAAATTAATATATTTATTTGAGCTGAACTTTTTTAAAAATGTATAAATATATATTCGAACTGAACTGAACTGAAAAAATAATAAAATATTGAACTGAACTGAAAAATATAAATATATTGAACTGAACTGAAAAAATATAAATATATTGAACTAAACTACTTCACAGAAAAGTTTCACCAAACAGACCATTAATCACTCAACCCCAACATTGACACGTATGAGTTTCATTACCCTGCAATTTATTGTATTTAGCAAAATATGTTCAAGTCAAACAAAAACACTATGACACCATTTGAAAATTAGTTGTTAGTTTTTACTTATTGCGGATTGCATGAACCGTAACAGATTGTATAAGTTTGTACTTGATTAGACTAGTTATTGGTACAGAATGTACCGTCGTGCATTTTGTTCAAAACTTGAAACGACATCATCTTAACTAAAAGGATTAAAAATGCACAGAAATTAATCAAAAGAGGGAAACTAAAACAAAGACATTTAAAAAGAAGCAATTAAGCTGCGAGGTCGTCCTTTTCTGCAAATTTGAAACACTTCCCAATCCAGATGATATGGGGTTCTCACCAACTAAACGGCACCACATAATATGTTGCTTTCTTGAGCATTTTAAATGTGATAGGTTCATGCATTTTGCATCTTCAAATGGTAGCCGATACGTTTCGGAGTGTACTTCTTTATGTCTATTTTGTCATAATTATCGAAAATGACCGATTATCTAAAACTCATATGTATCTTCACCATTTAAACACCAAAAAGTTACATTATCTTCGCCATTTATATTTAAAGCCAAAAACAATATGATATAAACCGCTACAAAAGTGATCAATTAAATTATTCAAAATTTAAAAAACTATTTCTACAACATTGTAATTTTATATTTTCTTCATTTGTATTACCTATTTAGAATGGTCTTCTATTTTCTTTTTTCATACGTGATGGTCACTTAAAAGTTAAAATAAATATAGTTTTTAAAGAATATTCACTCAAAATGTTGGAAATGATTGAAAAATAATTCTATTTAAAGTAATTAATATTATATAAGAAAGTTCTACAAAATAATAATTAAAATAGATGAGAATTAAAGTAGGTATCGTACAAGGGATTTAAAATATTAACTTGTCAAACTCGAAAATCATCTATGTAGATAGAATAAGATATATGTTTTGTTCAGTTTATGAGTATATCAATTTATTTTAATTTAGTTCTATTTGATCGAATATTTTCTTAATCTGATGAAATTCAACTAAATTTAATTATTTTAATTTTATTTCTTCTTAATATATTAATTTTTGTATGTTGATGTTATAAATTAAGTTCAGTTCATGTGCAAGGTGCCAAGGCCTAACACTAATAAAACGAGGCGTATTAAAATGAGGAAAAGGTCGGGTGAACAAATTGACGGAATCAAATCAAAAGCAATTAAAAATGAAATGGGAAGTGGTACTGCTAGTGGAAGCGCAGCATGTTGAACGTGACAACAAAGCTCGTTTCATTTGACTTTAGTCTCCGGCGCATGGCGCGATGTTAATTATCATTCCTCGTGGTTTTTAATTACCATTATCTTTACTCGGGTGTCAGCCTAAACATGAACATCACGTGGTCTGTTTTGATTTTTATCAAAACCCTGATTTTACGACACTCACGCTTCGCTCGTGAATCCCTCTTGCCCGGTCAATATCTATAGTGTGTGGTGGAGTTAATTTCTGATTGAGCTCATATAATGGGTTTTTTATCATTTGTAATGTAAGTTAGTTTACAAAAATTAGGGCTATCATTAAAAAGGATATTATCCACCACAACTCAAACTAATATGATATTGTCCGCTTTGGACCGCATGCAAATCCCGCACGGTTTTTAAACAATGGGTCAATTCCCAAAAGACCTCATACTGGTGTGTTGGGACTATTCCTTATAAAGAGAGAAATGACACTCTCTGTTTCCGATGTGGGAATTGGGTTGACCACACCTATTAATCTCCCCCTCAAACCAAGGACCACATGAACAAGTGTCCTTCACCTTAGACCGTCTTGCACCGCCGCCAAACAGTTGCAGGACACGCCTCCTGACAAACCCTTGGTCAGACAGACTTTCGATACAAGGGACAAATTTGCCTCTCCAAGGGAATAAATGAGGGTCTTCTCCACATCAGGCAACAAAGGCAGTCCCGTCCCGAGCGTAACCAAGCTCTGATACCAATTGTTGGGGCGCAGCGGAAGAGATAAAACTCAAAACACCACAACCAGGACACGGTAAAACAACCAACCAATATTCTAAACGCAATCACAAAAACTACCAGCGATGAAGATATATAAAACCAACAACAATGACACGGCAAAACAACCAACCAATATTCTAAACGCAATCACAAAAACTACCAGCGATGAAGATATATAAAACCAGCCAACGGAAAAATAAAAGACAAAGAACACAACGATTTATACGTGGAAAACCTCTTCGGTGTGAAGAGTAAAAACCACGGGACTGGAGGCGTCCACCTATTCTCTCTTATTATGATAAAATGAGGGAAACAAACCCCAATCAGTCTACAAAGGGTTACAACCCACCACAAGTATCATCAATGAGAACAAGAGGATAAAAGGTGCAAGATATCACCAAATAATAAGGCTGTTCTTCGAGCTGCTATAACTCCCAAACCAGAGCACACACTGACGATCCAACCGTTCAGAATGAAGTCTTGAGAGTCACGAATGCGCTGACAAAATTTCAGCAAAAACGGACTACGTTTGCCATTCGATCAGATCTCCAAAACAGAACTGCTCACAAAAAACGGGATTTTTTCCAACTCCTCTAAAACCCTTATTTTGCCTCTCTCTGTATTCTTGTATTTTTTCTCACGTATACACAAGAAAAACCTAAACCTCTCTATATACTTTTCTTTATTCTTTTCCAAGTATATAAAAGAGATAATTCCTTTTCCATAAAATATATGGATTTGGGCTGGACTAACATTCTCCCAACAATCTCCCCCTCCAGCCCAACATGGGGAAGATACAAGTGCAATGACAATCACTTGAAACTCATCCCGGCGAGCTTACCACAAAGCTCAACCTTAACTCCAGAGATTTCCTTCGTCAACATATCAGCAACATTCTTATCTGTGTGAACTTTCTTCAGCTTCATAAGCTTCTCCTCAATAACATCTCGTAACCAATGATATCTCACATCAATGTGTTTGCTACGAGCACGATACATGGAATTCTTGCTCAAATCAATAGCACTTTGACTATCACAAAGCACAACATAATTCTCTTGCTTCAAACCTAATTCTTGAAGGAATCTCTTCAACCATAACAGTTCTTTACCTGCTTCCACAGCTGCGATGTACTCTGCCTCAGTTGTTGACAACGCTACACATTTTTGTAGCTTGGACTGCCATGAGATGGCTCCCCCCGAAAAAGTAAACAAATAACCTGAGGTAGACTTTCTTCCATCCATATCTCCAGCCATATCGGAATCAGTATAACCTTCAAGAACAGCATTGCCACTTCCAAAACATAAGCTCAATTCGGAAGTACCACGCAAATATCTAAGAATCCACTTCACTGCATTCCAGTGAACCTTACCCGGATTGGATAAGTATCTACTAATCACACCAACAGAATGTGCAATGTCTGGCCTAGTACAAACCATAGCATACATCAAAGAACCAACAGCAGATGAATAAGGAATAGAAGACATACTTTCTTTCTCCTTCTCTGTCTTAGGACAGTCTTTCTTACCCAATCTGAAATGAGATGCCAAAGGTGCACTAACAGGCTTAGCATTCTTCATATTGAACCTTTCAAGCACACGTTCAATATACTTCTCCTGTGATAACCACAGCTTTCCAGCTTTTCTATCGCGAGCAATCTCCATGCCTAAGATTTGCTTTGCTGGACCCAAATCTTTCGTATCAAACGACTTGGACAACGCTTTCTTCAAATCATTAATCATCCTGCTATCTTGACCAACAATCAACATGTCATCAACATATAAAAGCAGAATAATGAAGTTACCTCCGGGGAACTTTCTGAAATAGACACAAGGATCAGCTTGAGTTCGTTTGTAGCCAATGCTCTTCATTAACGAATCAAATTTCAGATACCACTACCTAGGTGCTTGCTTCAGCCCATAAAGACTCTTCTTCAGCTTACAAACATGATATTTCTTCCCCTTAACTTCAAAACCTTCAAGCTGCATCATATAAATTTCCTCTTGCAAATCGCCATGCAAGAATGCATTTTTCACATCAAGTTGCTCCAATTCCAGGTTAAGTCTTGCAGCTAAACCCAAAACAATACGAATCGAAGTCATCTTGACGACCGGTGAGAAGATCTCGCCATAATCGACGCCTTTCTTCTGATTGCATCCTTTGACCACCAACCTGGCCTTGTACTTCACAACCTTATCACCATCTTTCTTGAGTTTAAAAACCCATCGGTTTCTCAAGACTTTCTTTCCTTTAGGAGATTTCACCAGATCATAAGTATCATTCTTTTTCAAGGAATCCATTTCATCTTTCATTGCCTCAACCCACAATTTCTTGTCTTTATGAGACACAACATCATGAAAATTCTCAGACTCCTCATCCGCGGTAACAAGAATATACTGATCAGGCGAATATTTCATATTTGGAATACGTCCTCTACTAGAACTTCGAAACTGTACTTGCGGTACTTCAGGGGTAGGTTGCTCCCCCTGCTCATGAATCCCTTCATCCTCATTCTGAGGAACTTCGTCACCACCTTCAGGTGCATCAGCCTCATGTTGAACGTCTTCAACATCCTCAGTCGGTGGCTGATTAACAGGACTAGAAGTAGCAGAAACATCAGTGTAATCAAAAGACAAATCTGAGTTACAATTGTACCTGGTACTCAGAAGATCAGCACCAATTTCATGCTCAAAAAACACCAAATCTCTACTTCATACAACTGTCTTCTTCTTGGGATCATAGATTCTAAAACCGTACTCTGCATCACCATATCCAACAAACACACAAGGATTGGTCTTCGAATCAAGCTTCAATCTTTGCTCCTTAGGCACATGTGCATATGCCTTGCATCCAAACACTCTAAGATGCTTATAAGAAGGATCACGCCCCTTCCAAGCTCTCTCGGGAATATCATAACCCAAAGGAATCGATGGAGATCGATTAATCAAATAAACAGCACATTGAACCGCCTCAGCCCAAAATGACTTAGGAAGATTAGACATTTTCAACATGCATCTAACCTTCTCAACAATGGTCATATTCATTCTTTCAGCAGTACCATTGTGTTGCGGAGTTCCAGGCACCGTCTTCTCATGCCTAATACCGTGCTCCATACAATAAATTCTAAACTCATTAGAAGTGTACTCTCCACCATTATCGGAACGAAGACATTTAAGCTTTTTCTCCGTCTCCCTTTCAACCATGGCACGAAATTTTATAAAAATTCCAAACACTTCTCCTTTGGTTTTCATCATAAACACCGAAGTCTTCCGAGTAGCATCATCAATAAAAGTCACAAAATAACGATTTCCACCAAGTGACTCAACATCTAAAGGACCACATACGTCAGAGTGAATCAACTCCAACTTTTCTTCTCTCTTAGTAGATTTACCAGAGAAAGAAACTCTATGCTGTTTTCTAGCTAAACAGTGATCACAAGGGTTAAGAGAAACACTAGAATCCACAGGAATATAAGATTTATCTGCTAGAAGTTTCAGCCCTTTATCACTCATGTGTCCCAACCTTCGATGCCATAAATTCGGAGAACTCTTATCTTCAACGACATTAAGCTCATCATGACAAACAGTCAAATAAGTCTTGTAGAGACTGCAACATAAATCACCCCGAGCAGTAATGATTGAGCCCTTAGACAACCTCCACTTACTATCTCCAAAGAAGTGGTGATATCCTTCACGATCAAGTGTACTAGCTGATAACAGGTTAAGGCGCAAATCAGGGACATGGCGTACGTTCTTCAAAATCAGCTGGCAACCAACACTTGTCCTCACATGCATGTCGCCTTTACCAATAACATCGCAGTGCTTTTGTTTCCCATTTTCACACTACCAAAACTTCCAGCTTGGTAATTCATAAAGTACTCCTCTTTGAATACACAGTGAAAAGAAGCTCCTGAATCAATTAACCATTCAGTATCTGAACCATCGACATGATGACACTCTCCAGCAGAACAAACTAGAGACACACCTTCATCATCATCATCATCAGAAACAACCGCTGTAGTAGATTTATCACCTCCATCATTAGATGAAGCGTTCTTCTTCCCTTGCTCTTTCTTCCTCCTGTAGCAATGCTTTGCAATATGACCAGGCTTGATGCAATAGTGACAAATAAATGGCTCTTTCCCATCTCGGGACTTAGACCTGTTCTTCGACTTGCCACGCCCTTTCGGACCTCTACTCTTGGATCTTCCACGCCCACGAGTTTCAACAACAAGCGTCTGAGATTGATCAACTCCCATCTCCCTTCTACGTAGTTCTTCATTAAACATGCTATCCTTGATAACATCCACAGAAAGAACACCATCCGGAGCAGAGTTACTAAGCGTCACCACCAAAGTCTCTCAGCTATCAGGCAAAGAGCTCAACAAAAATAAAGTTTGCAATTCAGGACCAAGATTTATCGTCATGATAATCAACTTGTTAATAATATCCTGGAAGTCACTCAAATGCTCAGACACAGACTTACCAGCTTTCAACTTCAAATTAACAAGTTTCTTGATCAAAGAAGCCTTATTATGAGTGGTCTTCCTTTCATAAAGACCTTCCAGTTTCTTCCACAAAACATATGGGTCAGACTCTTGAGAGACATGATTGAATATGCTTATATCAATCCACTGTCTAATAGTCCCCAAAGTTTTCCTCTTTAGCTTGACCCATTCAGGATCAGACAATTTTTCCGGTTTAGTAGGCTTGGAGTTGCTACTGTCGTCTTCAGCAACAGTTACTGCAATCGGATCATACAAGTCCTTGCAATACAACAAATCTTCCATCATAGGTCTCCAAATAGAATAATTAGTTGATGTCAACTTAATCATAGAACCACTTCCTCCAGAATCCATGATTATGCCAAAGTGAACCAAAGCTTTAGATACCAATTGTTAGGACTGCCGAGCCCACCACAGCTCAAACTAGTATGATATTGTCCGCTTTGGGCCGCATGCAAAGCCCGCATGGTTTTTAAACAATGGGTCAATTCCCAAAAGGCCTCATACTGGTGTGGTGAGACTATTGCTTATAAAGAGAGGAATGACACTCTCTGTTTCCGATGTGGGAATTGGGTTGACCACATCCAACATCAGCAGACTTCAGCGGGTTTCAATAGATTTCAGCGGATTTCAGCGGATTTCAGCGGACTTCAGCGGATTTCAGCAGACTTCACCAGACTTCAGCGGACTTCAGCTGACTTCAGCTAACTTCAAAAAAATTCTCTGTTTTCACTAAATAAATTTAATTAATAAAATTTCCTACAATTCAAAATGTCAATGAGATACTTTTGTTTTGATTTTTCAAATAAAATTACTTGTGAAAAAATGTTACTTCAATATATATTTTGTTTTAATTTATCAAATAAAGTTACTTATAATAGTTCTAATTTATATTCGAAATTAACAATTAGACAATTAGGGCCTGTTTAGTACAACTTATCTGAATATTTTCAGTTCAGTCATGTTCAGTATTTTTAGTTCATTTCAGTATTTTTCAGTTCAGTACAATATTTTTCAGTTCAGTTCAGTACATTGTACTTTAATTAAAATTTAAACAAAATATATGTTAATGATTCAATCCAGTTCAATCCAATTCAGATAAATTGTAATTTATATCAATTCAGTTCCCTGACAAATATAATTTGACGTGTTTAAGTTTATATTGAAAATTCAGTTCATTTTAGTTAAGTGTAGTTCAATTCAGTTAAGTGTAGTTCAATTCAGTTCTATTTTTTGTTCTTGATCAATTCCTGTTTCTCTACCATTAGATAGAGATTTCCATTTGATTTGGTTGCAATATCCATTCGATTCTGTTCAGTTCAGTTCAGGCGTATGAAACAGGCCCTAATTACGAATATGTCCATTAACAAACAAAATAATAATTGCGAAATATTTATTATTTGATCAAATAATTACTGCGAAACAAAAATATTTCATCTTTTTGATTTGTAATGATATGTGTAATTTTTGAAAAACCATTGTACAAATAAAATAATTACTTTAAAATCTTTATTATTTGATGAAATTTGAAGTTGAATGTTTAAACTCAAATTAATTATATTAATAGTATTATTAATATAACATTTTTTAGTTAATTTCAGCTAATTTCAGCGGATTTCAGCAGAATTCAGCGGACTTCAGCGAATTTCAGCTAATTTCAGCGAACTTCAGAAAGTTTCAGCAAATTTCAGCAAATTTAAGTTAAGTGAATTTCAGTTCAGCTGAACTTGACAGGGCCAATTATACCACTCAATACAATAAAGCTCTGTCAAGTTCAGCTGAAAGTGAAAATAACTTAACTGAAATTCGCTGATGTTAGCTGAAGTTCGCTGAAGTTTGCTGAAATTCGCTGAAATTAACTGAAATTCGCTGAAATTTGCTTAAATTAGCTAAAATTAGCTGAATTAGCTAAAAACGTTATAATACTAATAATATCATTATTATTACATTCAACTTCAAATTTGATCAAATAACAAATATTTTGAAGTAATTGTATGTTACTTTGTGTTAAAATTTATGTTTGGATTGATGCTTGCAATTGCATTCATTATTGGTTGCATTGATATATTTTTTTATGAACTTAGGACCTGTTTGCATGAGCTTATTTCTTACTGATTTGAACTAAACTGAACTGAACTGAATTGAAATGAAATGAATATTAACGTATTTAAAATGAAATCAGTGTATCTAAATTTACCTGAATTTGATCAAATTATATTTTTGCTGAATTGAATTGAATTGAAATGAACTAAAAGTAACTGAACTAAACTGAAATGAATTGAATTGAACTGCTTTATTTATAAGCTCCAACAAACAGGGCCTTAGTCATATTGTAATCTGTTAAATTCCATTTTGCCCATTGTTATGCAGAATGGATGATCCACTTCTCCAGCTTGCACTTTTAACGGTGTTAGAAGAATGGCACGTGTCAATGCAGAAGACAGCTGAACTTCATTTAGAAGAATTTGATTGACATTCCTATTATAAATCACGAGCCTACACAAGGTACTACTAATTTCACTATGTTTGATGAACATCGAAAAATGGCTATGGTAGAAGTTCATGAAGGTATAGCCGAACAGATTTGGAATTTTGTAGATGGTGATACTAGTGAAATTGCACCATCAGATGATAGCGATTAGTAGTGGATGTAATCGATATACATTTTGAGATTATATGGACATATTCGTAATTGTTGTTGAATATTTTAATTTCGTGTATAAATAAGAACTATTAAAAGTAACTTTACTTGATAAATTAAAACAGTTAAAATATATATTGAAGAAAAATTTATTCACTAGTAACTTCATTTGATAAATTAAAACAAAACTATTTCATTGATATTTTTGAATTGTAGGAAATTTTATATAAAAACAATTTAGTGAAAATGGGGAAAATTGTTTTTTGAAGTTAGCTGAAATCAGATGAAGCCAGTTGAAATCTGCTGAAACCAGCTGAAATCTGCTGAAACCGGCTTAACTTAACTGAAATATGCAGAAGTTAAGCTGAACTTGACAGGGTCTAAATGTAATGTGTTACTTTGCCAGTTTTATTATTGTGGAAAGGCATCAAAGATTGAACCTAGAGCACCAAGACTGGATATCACATTGCAATGGAGGAGGAGTTTCCAAGAACATAGCAACACAATATGGTGGTAAATAGTTATGGACCAAGTTTTGGGGCATAAAAATCCCTCAAAAAGTGTTGATTTTTATGTGCAAGCCCTTCAGAAAACCTTGTCCACGTCAAGAAATTGTTACATAAGAAGGCTGGATGAGGACCAGAGTTGCAAGAGACGTGAGCTCGAGTTGAGGATGGAAGTCACCCATTCATTTCATGCCATATTTTGAATATACTTAAGTTTGCTGCAGAATTGGACACCGACGAGATAAATCTTTAGACATTGGATTTGCACGAATTCAGAAGAATGTCAAGTACAATTGCCATGCTTTCTTCTCTGACCTATATGGAATCACAGTGTTTGATATGTTATGGTAGTCCAAGGAATGGGAAGTTTTTATTAAATGTTTCAGTATTACAGTATTATTGGGTCGGGTGTGCATGAAAGCACCCACCTGATAAGTGGAACGGAGGATGAGCATCACCTTTGACAGTTTGTTCCGGCAGATTTTGCGACAAGTTCGGGAGTTTGGAAAAGTAGGAGACAAGTCTTCAATGACACATGAGAAATTAGAGGATTGGATTTCTGGTTAGTGCAAAGTGAAATCAGAGGATCATATTGGAGAAAGTTTGAGGAAAGTAGTAAATGATTGATACATGCATGACTCCAAATTATCATTGTTATTACACTAGATATTCAAATGATTTTATTAGGTACGAATAAAAATGCTCTACGAATTAAGAATAGTGATAATATTTAAGTACCGTACTTTAAACTTAATCAAAATCCTTATCCTACCACTTATAACAAATAAGTAACAATATTACTACAACACTCAACTCACACTTTACGAATAAAAAGATGTGTTCCATCCATAAACATGGTTCAATTATTGAAAAGAAGATTATTTTTATTGAAAAGAAGATTAATATAACTTAAATTGCAATTCGATTAAAGAAGGGATGCGAATCCATTTTCATCGATTTATTTGTTTATACCAAATTATTACTAGTTACTAATGACTTCCAGTTGATCAAATATGTTCTCATGCGTGAATGAAATAGTATTAATATGATAGTGAACCGTGAACACGTAACTTGATCATACATTCATACTGGTTGGAGTTGCCGACTTGCCGTTATATACTTCTCCGGTGTGAGTGTGACTCAATATGTGCTGCACCTTGACTTTAAATCCAGCGTGTTTACTTCATTTTTTTTCTTTTATATTAATAAAACTGTAGGCTGTTTTTGTTAAATATTAATAAAGATGCAAAGTCGTATGTGCCAAACTTTACAACCAAGCAACAGGTAATAATAATTGATTAGGAAGAAATAATAATATTTTTTGTTATAGAAAGAATAAAAAATAAGTAAAGACGTTGTCAAAGTTGGAATTATCGACATTATTAGTCGTGTTGTGCATTGGTATTAAACATGTGATTAATATTTGATTTAGTGGATGGAATCAAAGTCGGTACTTGGTATCATTTGGTAGCCTAAAGTGACTCCAACTTACCGATCTTCTGGTCCATTAAAATAAAGCAAGATTATTGCGTGCTTGGACTCGTGTTTACTGGCCAATGACGCTAGTGTTTACCCATCTCATCGTTTATGTTATTACCATCAGATCTGTGATCAAATTCAGGCCATTAAAACAAAAAACTCAATGGGTGAAAACATTTGGAATTTGAAACATTAAGTCCAGTTTTTGGTTTGATAGGTTTTTGGTAAATTGGACTTTCAAAGTCTAGATTTCGTAATTATTATTTGGTTCAATTAGGCCCTGTCAAGTTCAGCTGAACTGAAATTCACTTAATTAATATTTACTGAAATTCGCTGAAGTCTGCTGAAATTCGCTGAAATCAGCTGAAATTTACTGAAATCTGCTGAATTTAACTGAAATTAACTACAAAATGTTATAATAATAATAATACTATTATTATTATTATTATTATTATTATTATTATTTTGAGTTCAAACATTCAACTTCAAGTTTGATCAAATAATAAAGATTTTAAAGTAATTATTTTATTTGTACAATGATTTTTCAAAAATTACACATATCATTACAAATAAAAAAGATTTCGCAATAATTATTTTGTTTTTTAATGGACATATTTGTAATTAGGGCCTGTTTAATACGCCTGAACTGATTTGAACTGAATCGAATGGATATGGTGATCAAATCAAATGGAAATCTGTATCTAATCTAATGGTAGAAAAACAGAAATTCAATAACTAAAAATAGAGTTGAATTGAACTATACTTAACTGAATTGAACTATATTTAACTGAAATGAACTGAATCAAACTGCACTTAACTAAAATGAACTGAATTTTCAATATAAACTTAAAATCGTCAAATTCTATTTTCGGGGAGCTGAATTGAAATAAATTACAATTTCTCTGAATTGGATTGAACTGGACTGAATCATGAACATATTTTATTTAGATTTTAACAGAAAGATAATGCACTGAACTGAACTGAAAAATATTGAACCGAACTGGAAAATACTGAACTAAACTGAAAAATACTGATCTGATTTGAAAATAGTCAGATAACTTGTACTAAACAGGCCCTTATTGTTGAATTTGTTAATTTCGAGTATAAATTAGAACTATTAAAAGTAAATTCATTTGATAAATTAAAACAAAATATATTGAAGAAACATTTGTTCACAAGTAACTTCATTTGATAGATCAAAACAAAAGTATTTCATTGACATTTTTGAATTGTAGGAAATTTTATTATAAAACAATATAGTGAAAACAAAGAATTTTTTTGAAGTTAGCTGAAGTCAGTTGAAGTCTGCTGAACCCAACTGAAACCTGCTGAAATCCGCTGAAATCTGTTGAACTCCGCTGAAGTCTGCTGAACTCTGTTGAACTCCGCTGAAGTCTGCTGAAATCCGCTTAACTTAACTGAAATGTGCAGAATTTAAGCTGAACTTGACAGGGCCTTAGTTTTCTAAGCTCTTGTTTTTGGTTCCAATATCCAGACTTGTGAAATCCTGATGAACCAATTAAGAATTTTGTTTAACACTTATAAAATCTCAATCCAACCAAATAAGATTTTTGCAAAACCAGACTCTCACGATTCCAAAAAAAATTCAAACTCTCATAATCTTAAAACACAAGTCAGACTCTCAAACTTCATACCAACCAAACACACCTAAGAGCACCACACATGATTCTGTAAAGTCAAGAAATATTAAGTTTGCAATTTTTATGAACGAAGACTTAAACATGATAATGTCTGGTACTAAGTTTTCTTCCAGAACTTAGACATTATCATGTCCAGCTGACGTAGAGTTCAGAAAAATAACAAACAAGTAAGTCCAAGTTTATTATGGAAGAATAATATTCAGCCGAGTTCAATCTAGATTCTATGTATTGTTTTAGTTTGCTAGATTAAACCAAATAAGAAAAATTATCTAATTAAATATGGTCTTTTTTGTTTTGATGTTATTATTCAGAATTTTGGAAGATGTTATGGAAATAACGAGTTACTGGACGAGCTCTTTGTGTGACATCTAAAATCTCCACCCTCTGTTGAACATAAGAGAACTTTAGATGTATCGGCTTCATGTCCGCTTGTCATATGGTGAATGAATTTACATTGCATCTATTTTCTAGTGCTCTCTGTTAAAGGTCAATAACTCAAAGATATATGACATGTTTGTTTTAGAGTCTGCCAACCTTTGAATTGTAAATACGACGCTATTTTGATTAATTGTATTGATTTCATAAGAATATAGCAGGCCGGACATCATTTTATATAGGATTTCACTATGAAATGAGAAAAGAAAAAAGCGAATAATTATCACCATAATAACCTAACCCTAATTATAACAATAGTAAAAAGAATAAACATAGAATTAAATAAAGAATGGAATTTCATGACTCTCATGAAGCGTAGAATTAAATAAGAAATGAAATCTCATCATTCTCTTGCACATGCACAAGTTCTTCCGTATGTTTGACTTATTATGCAAAAGTCAAATATTTTCCCTAAATAAAAATTATGAAATTATGAAATTTATACCGTATATTTGATTGCATGCTTTTTGAGAAACAATGGTTCGGGCACTTTAAATTTATGTTGCTATTGTGTCAAAGGAACGAGTATATCTTTGCATAAGCATCATTTTATGTAATTTTCATGGGGCAGATTTCGAAATCCTTGTCGGCATCTTCATTATTGAGGGCGCTGTCCCGTTGATGATCTATTTTAATATTGGTGTTCACTAGTTGTTGTTGATCCAAATGATGCTTTTGTGAAGGGTGGATCATGTTCTTCATACGGAAGTTCAGCGCCAAAAGAATCTGCTCTCTTTACTCAACTGGTCCTAATACATTTATTCAAATGATTTGAGATGATGAATTTAGAGTCTTATCGGATTTTACCCATCTTCAATGCTCATCCTGAATTGCACATTTCAAAAACATTAACCGTATAACCTCGTCATTCTAATTTATTTATATTCTAGATATACAAATTAAATTTATGTAACCTTTTGGGAAAAGGGCATTGAAATTACCACCATTATCACGAGATTGCTACAAGGATCAAGTATCACGAGAAGACAGGAATAAAGGACACGCAACGCTCCACCCCTTGGTTCAAACAACACGTGTTAAAATCACTTGTTAAACCGGTTGAACCCAGAAACCAAAGTGGCCCCCACAGCCTTAATTTCCTGGTAGCATAAAAAACTAAAGTACAAAAAGTGGCCCCCACCAGACTACTAATAAATTCCGGCATGTCTTCAACGTGGGCTATTTCCTCTTTCCCGCTTTCCCCTTAACAACCTGTCCTAATAAAAGCCCCCTTACCTGTTCCATCTTCTCATTCAAACCACACACAACTTTCTTTCTCTCTCCCTCAAACATCCTTATTCTCTCTCCTCCATTTCCGTACGGAATCAACAATCGAAGTCAAGACATGGGTTCATCATCGGAGATCGCTGCCGCCGGCCAGAAGTCGACCTTCGCTCAAACCTGCAGCCTCCTCAGTCAGTACCTCAAGGAAAACGGTAGCCTCGGAGATCTCTCACTTGGACTCAGCACCCGTGGATTCGATTCCCCTCATCATGGTACTAATTAATTCTCTTCTATTTCTTGAGTTTTTCAGTTGATTTGAATGTTTTTGCTTATCTGACTGTCGAATCTTTGGATGGATATCTAGGCGCTCCTGCTAAGACCATGGATTTGCTCCCCATGATCGAGAGGAACAGCCCGGAGCCGAAGATTCCGGCCATGGCGCCGGCCGGATTTTTAAGCCGGAAAATGGTGAAGCCAGAGCCGGAGATAGCTCCGATGACGATCTTCTACGGAGGACAGGTCCTCGTTTTTAACGATCTGCCGGCCGACAAGGCCAGGGAGATCATGCTGTTGGCCAGTCAGGGATTTAGCCCTTCTGAAGCTTTTACTGCTGCCCAGGTTGTCCCTGAAGTTTCTAGAATCACCCCAAATGTCCATCACGGTAAATAACTGAATTCAATTCCATCTTCTTCTCCATTATTTTTACATGATCATTTTCACCTTGTACTTATCATCATTGCTCTGTTTTGCAGATATGCCACTGTTCAGGAAAGCCTCCCTCACAAGGTTCTTGGAGAAGAGAAAAGATAGGTAGGTGTTTTTAGATTTCGTTGTACATTGAGTGGAGATTTGTACTACTTCATAATCAAATCCCTTAATGGAAAGAAATTCAAAGTTTGTTTGCATTTTATCTGCTTGGATGGAATCTGAACCTTTATTTATAGGATCTCTGCTAAGGCTCCGTACACAGTCGGTGGCGGTTCGAAGGTGGAGGTGGAGAGCAAGCCGGCGGTGGCGCCGTGGATGGGATTCGGAGGCCGGTTTCCGGTGCACCACTGATGATGCTGAATTCCTGATGATGGATGAGATGTTAGCAGCTTTATGAAGATTAGTGCTCTAGATCTGACTATTATAAAGTATTTTGTGATGCTGAAACATGATTATATATTCTATTAGTTGTTTGAATCATGTAATTAAGGTCGAATTAGAGGGAGGTCGGTGATCCCATCTCTCATAGCTTATTGCTATTAAGCCTAAAAACAGTACTTTTTATGCTTCATTCTGTTTGATTTGTTCATTGTTTGCGTTTTCTGGGTTTGAATTTAGAACCTTTCGAGCAAAAGTCATCTTGTTGGATTGTGAGGAACAACAAAAACTGTGAAACTGAAGATGATGGGTGATTTATGGTCAATGTTAACAGAATAGGGTTCATGTGTGAATGTGCATATGATCTTATATGGATTGTTAGGATCTTAACTGCTTTTTATAAAAATTTCAAAATTTAATGTCTATATGGATCTTGAATTTTCGAAAAATCAAATTTGTGCAGATGAGATTCTGGTAATACATATCGTCATATCCTGGTGGAAATTTGAATGGAATTTGATTGAAAGCTTAATTAGGTGATATGTTGGTTCGATGGTTAACACGACAGGTTCAAATCTGGTAGTTGAATATGGAGATGGAGTCGTAATCCATATATTTGGCACGTTTCTTTCTTTACTCTTTGAACTAGTCACAAGTGGGCAGGCAAGGGGTAAATCAAAGAGGATTTGCTTTTACTGTAATCAAAACATTTTGGGCCCTCGACTTATCTCAAAGAGAGAGTTTTTTTTGTTAGAAATAACCGACATTTATTTCATATTTTTATTAGGTAAATTTATGTGTTTGTATTATTACATTCTTAATGCAACATTTTTGATTATTTTTATCAAAAGAAAATTCATTCAAATGTTGTAAATACGAATATACATTTTGTTCAAGTGTTTCTTTCATTAGTTTATATTTGTAGCATTTTTTTCGTTTACTAAATTTTTTTAACATATTCAAGTATTGTAAATGAATTAATTGAGTTAGAACGACAAACAAAAGTTACAAACATGCAAATTAATTTCATATACATATGAGAAATCGTACGTCCTACCATAACCTTTATGGTAGAACGGTCTCACCCAAGATTTTCTCTGTTTTAAATTAATTCAAATCGTTTATTTCAAGTTTGACTAAATGTAATTTAGTAAATTCAAATGTTATGATATTATTTATGATATATAATAACCTTTTACTATAGTTCAATATATTTTTCATTTATTATAATATATTTCAATTCAATAAATAGTGAAAAAACATGTCCATAGCAGATGTAAATTGTGTGTAGTTTAGAATGATTTCATTGATACTGAATTATATAATATATAATACAAGAGAGTTAAATCTAAACTACTCTAAAATAGGAAGGGATATATATTAAAATATGTATACGAATATTCTTATAACAAACCTATCTACTCCATATCACATCATATTTGGTTGATATTAAACTTGATATAAACTAAAAAATTATATATGGAACATAGTAATACAAGAATAATACAACTTAATTAAATTAAATTTTATATAATTAAATTTTGATAATTGAAGGAAAATTTATTTTTAAATGTGGATCCCGCATACCCACATGTAGAAGAGGACGAGGGCATTTAAAAAGAGCACGCGGTATTGACGAAAGTGAAACACGGGGTAAGGTGCCCCCAATCTGCTTTTGTTTTTATCCTTTAATATTTAAACCGCCAAGTTTCACGGGAAAGAAATGAGGGGAACCTGTGTTATTATCCATTATTTCCAATTGGTCCCTCAAATAAAAAACATAAGTAGATTTGATTTTAACACACAAAATTATTATTTAATTCTTCAGAAAAAAACGTTCAGTTATAGGAGAAATTCTCCTGAAAGTCCAACTTTCCTGACTTTCCATAAGAGTCTTTATACGTTTTAACTAATACAGTGTACCTTTTAATTTGAACTGTAAAATTTGTTATTTGAATTTTATTAATGTTTTAATGTAAATTTATGAATTTTTGCATTAAAACATGTTTTACCATATGTTCACTTTGATACTATCAATGTTTTAACACAAAATAGTATCACTTGACCTTAAATATATAGTGGTAGTTCCATAACACTTATAAAAGTCGGACTTTCTAGAGACTTTGCACAGGTATAATGAGTTGCATTAAACTTTGCAAAACGAGCAGGTAAATATATCAAAATATTTTCCGAACAAGGAGTCAAAAAACCAACTGTAAGCTAGCATGAGTTGAGAATCACGAATATCAACAATTATGGTAGAAATCTCCAAGGGACAAGTAACCTCACCTTTGATTATTTGAATTAAGCACAAATAATCACTAATAATTAAAGATTAAGACGGTAGATATAGATCCAAAGAAACAGTCTCTTTTGCGGTCAGAGCTTGAGCCGACAAAGGATCCCATTCTCCATCCACTCTCCAGCCAATGCCTTGACAAAATTGTCACCTTCATCATAGGCAATCGCTCTCAAGCCAACATTGTCTAATAAAATCTCGGCATAAAAAAGAAACTGGTTGCATGGTCAGGTGGCCGGAATAAGAACGATGCAGTTAGAAAATCTAATATTCTTTCCGATCATAAATTAGCCCGACGAAAATTATGTAGAATGGTCGAAACCCCTCCAACAAGAATCCTACCATCTGAATGTTCATTAAAAACATGAGTAGGTACAATTGATAAAGGTAAAAAAAGTACGATAACAATTTATAAAGAATGATAATTAGTAATGAAACGATAAAAGATTTTATCACAGTTTTCAGACATAATTTAATCAGTAATGAAATCTTGTGTTGATTCAAAAATAGCATTAAACCTTTTTCTATTCATATATGTGTCACATCTAAATATTATATAAGAGTAAAAACATTAAAAATGTACACACATCAAAAAGTGATGGTTTGTGAGACAGAGTAATATTATAAACTTTTAGTTAGACCTAATTATCCGATAGTTTTTTTTTTCTCTTAATTAAAGTTGACGTTATTTATCTAAGATAACGCGTTTTCTTAGAGGTAACGTGCTTCATGTGAGACGCTTTAAGTCCGAGAGGTCCTACTGCATTTTTTCTTCTTATATGCTAATGGAACGGGTATTCCCTGTTATTTTCAAGTCGGCAAACATATTACTAAAGCATATAATAGTGATCAGCCAACTGTATAAATGTGTGGTTAAATTACAAGGTTAAAAGTTTACTTCATCTCCAATGAAACTTGTTAATAAGAAGTATTTTTTATCATTATTAATTTTTAAGAAATATTTCTTATTAAAGTCTACTCTTTATTTAATTTAAGAAGTAGTACCTAATTTACCTTTCATTATCGTCTTTTTCTTACTCATCAACTCCTCTTCATTAATGTAATGAAATTTTATTTATAATTTACTATTTTATTTAACGTAGTGTAAAATATCATTGAAATTAAAGTATTATCTCTGAATATTACTAAGTATTCTAGTAAACATAATAAAACATATTTTCACAAATAAATACTGTATTTTAGAAGATTAAAATAAAGTAGAATATCAAAGTACACCTAACAATCCCTTAATTTATGGTGTCGAAAGTTGTGGGATCTTGAGATATCGCATTTTTCATCCGAGAAAGCTCTCAATAATGAAGTGGGAATGCAACGAGATTAGTGTAGGGTTACGAATCGGAAACAAATAAACACGAAGTAATGCCCTAACTGTAGCCTATGTCGATCGAGTGTTCACACGAAGCAACCCTATTTAACTTTTTGCTGATTGCATTATTATCATTATTATCATAAAATATAATTAATTAGTCTTGGAAGTGACGGTCACTATATAGTGACAGGGTTTATATGCAAAGAAGTTTGGGACGGGGGTTTTTCTGTAATTTATGCAAATTGCATTCATGTGCGGGGGTTTTTCTGCAATTAATGTAAATTGCATTCAGCATGCTTGAATTTCACACTTGAATGCTTATTTTTTTAGGCCAAACAGGTTGTTTTTTAGAATATGCTTGCAATTCACACTTAACATGTTGTTTTTTAGAGAATGCTTGCATTTCACAGTTAACGGGTTGCTTTTTAGAGTTCATGTATATTGAAGCAAAAAAAGATGGTTTTATACAGCATGCTTGAATTTCACCCTTGAATGCTTGTTTTTTAGACCAAACATGTAGTTTTTTAGAACATGCTTGTATTTCACGCTTAACGGGTTGTTTTTTAGAATAAAATGCTTGTTTCTTAGACTGTGTGGATATGTTTGCTAACGTCTATTTTCAGACTAAAATGCTTGTTTTTTAGACTGAGTGAACAGTGCGCGTGAGTGAATAGTGCATTTTTGTCAAAATTGCAAATAAGGACCTCCTTCCTTCCATATTCCAATATAGTCCTTCGTCACTATATAGTGATCGTCACTCAAGAGACCAACTCAAATATAATAAGAAGAAATAATATAATATATAATAAATTAATATATTATAGAAGGACAGTAATTACAAGAGATATTACAATATATAGGGTAACACATGAAACTCTAAATTCGTATCTTTCGATGTGGATAAATGTATATGACATAAAGTATAACGGGAAGGTATTCTATTCTATTTTTTTCTATATTTATTTATAGAAAGTCTCGAAAGAAACCGTCCAGATTATAGACGGGACTGAAAAAAAAAGAGTAAAACTAGGCGGGGGCCTTGTTGCAAAAACATCTGATACGCGAGGGCTTTTCCACAATTAGTCTAAACTTCAATTCATATAAATATCAAATTTCCATTCATAGTTCCTATTTCCATTTTTGCAGAACCTCCCGAACCGTCGCAACCAATTCCTCCCCCAAATTCAAAAACCTAATTCTCGGTTTTCCGATCCAGGCATCGATCCATCGTGTTCTACAGTGCGCAATAGCAAGTAAGTTTCTCGATTTGTTTGTTTTCATCTTTATATACGATTTGATGCGGATTTGTGTTTGTTTTTTAATTTTTTTATGTTCTGTGGTTTAGATCGGAGTACAATGGTGTTGACAAGAGGAAATCAAAACGTTCCAGGCTCTACTGAAGGTAAAAACCGATAAACTCATGCAATTGTTTCGATTTTTTGATTGATAATGTGCTTTGATCGGCGGATTTGTGCTTCAGTGCTCCGGCGGTTGTGTTTTCCGGCTGTTTCGTGTTTACATGCTTATATATGTGTATTTGAACTCTTGTTTTGTGTTGAGTATTGATTGGGCAATGTTTGTGCCGTTATTTTGTGCTTCTCTGTGTGTTATGTGATTTGCCATTGTTTTGCATGTGTTTTGTCTGGTTTGGATTTATTTTCTAGAAGCTCTGATTTTAGTATTGATAGGTGCATGTTATATTTGCGAACTTGTATAATTGTTGTTTTCAATTTCTTGTATTTCTCTCCCGCTTTTTTTTTCTCTCTCTTTATAATCATTGATGTTTTACTTGTAAAGATAGGTATTTAAGTACTGAATGTTAAATTGTTAGAAGTATTCCTTACTTTTTAGAAGGTTATAGGTTTTGTTTTAAATGTGTAATCATTTCTGTTTTACATGCTATGGTTGTTATTTTACTGTCAAAGGTTTGATTTTGTTTATTTGTGTAAACATCCATGTTTTTCATGCTTTGGTTGGTTTTTTAGTGTTGAATGTTATGATTTAATTTTGTATATGTAAACATCTTTGTTTGGCATGCTATTGTCCAAGGTTTTGATTTTGGTTATACATGTAAACATCAATGTTTAACATGCTATGGTTGTTATTTTATTATTGAAGGTTCTGAATTAATTTGTATATGTAAACATCAAAGTTATACTTACTATGGTTTGGGTTTTATTTTTGCATGTAAACAGGAGCAACAGGAGTTGTCCCTGTTCGTGTCATGTTTGAAGCCACTAGTGCCGATAATGCTAATGGTACCCAAGACTCAGTTGATATGCTAAATATGGATAGTCAAGGATTTGCTAATTTTGTTTGTTCTGATGTTATAAAAGCTATGTCGGCCGAAGGTTTATTATCTAATGACCCTGAACCTCATGGTTGTTTAACTAAAAATAATGTAGGTTCTGGTGATGGTATAGCAACCACATCTCTACAGGAGAAACCTGAATCTGACCAGCGAATTGGAACTTCAGGTGTTGTTTTTATTTTATTTTTTGTTTTGGTTTTTCTATAGATGTTTAGAATTCTAACCATTTTTTTGTTATCTGAAAGCTGCTGGGAATGATAATAATGGCAGTGCTGAAAAGAAAAGACTAGCAGCTGAGAAGGAGAAGAAAGACGCTGAGGAAAAGGCCAAGAAAGACGCTGAGGAGAAGGCGAAGAAAGTTGCTGCCCAGAAGAAGTTGAAGAAAGACGCTGCTGAGAAGGCGAAGAAAATCGTTGCTGAGAAGAAAGCGAAGAAAGACGCTGAGGAAAAGGCGAAGAAAGCTGCTGCTGAGAAGAAGAAGAAAGCTGTTGAGAAGAAGGCGAAGAAGGACGCTGAGCTGAAGGCGATTAAAGATGCTGAGGAGGAGAAGGAGGCGAAGAAAATTGCTGCCGAGAAGAAGGCAAAGAAACTTGCTGCCGAGAAGAAGACGAAGAAAATTGTTGAGGAGAAGGAGGCGAAGAAAGTTGCCGCCGAGAAGAAAAAACTAGCTGCTGCCAATGCGATTAAAGATGCTTTAGAGAAGCAAAATCAAGATGTTGAAGGTTGTTTTTTAAAATGTTTTCACTTATTTTTTGTGAACTCGTTGTTTTCAGTTTCTTATGTGTTATGATTTTAATGACAATTTCATACAGATAACCGGAAGCGGAAGCAAATTCAGAAGAAGAAATGCCCTACATGTCCTCCTTCTGACCACAAGGGGCCTTGCCCTGTTCATCAGAAGAAGAAGAATGGCCCAAAGTTTGTTGACGAGAAGAACAAAGCTCATACTTCTGAACATCCTATTAATCAGAATGAAGATGATGATTTTGAAACTACTCCCGAGCCGAAGAACAGGAAAAAGGTATTTTTTTAATGAAAAGTTTCATCTGAGTCTGTTGACTTATTACAGATGCGAATTGACTAAAAAATATGATATGTTTTTTCTTCATTCAGGTGCAAAAACTTACTGTCACGGTTGGGAGACAGCCTGTGAATAGTAGCAATGATGATTCTCAGGAAACACCCCCTCAATGACCCCTTGCTCAGAATTCACCCCCTCAATTACCCCCTGCTCAGAATTCACCCCCTCAATCACCCCTTCAAAATCAGAATTCACCCCCTCAAACTCAAAATTCACCCCCGATCACCCCCTCAAACTCAGAATTCACCCCCAACCTTCGGCTCTTCGTGACGTTGAAAACAGAAAAAGGAAAGGGAAGGCTCTGGCGGGAGCTGACATTGTTGAGCCTGCCGAGAAAAAAAGAAAGAGGGATGTTTCACAGGTTGTGAAATATGTCAACAAAGATGGCACCGATTAAGTGTTCTATCTGTTTTAACTTTTTTTAAAATTTTTTTGCATGGAACAAAAGGTATATTTTTTATATAAAAAGGTTAAGGTTTTGAATAAAAAAATACTTTGTTTTTGCATGTTAGAAACATATATATTTTATATCAAAAGGTTATTGTTTAATATCTGAAGGTTTTTAATGAGTTAGTACCCTGTGTGTAGGGTTTAGGGTTCATTTAGGGTTTAGGGTTTAGGGTTTAGAAACTTATACTTTTAACTTATTTTTCTGCTGTCTCTCATGGTGCAAAGGTTAAGGTTTTACAGCATAAGATGTGTTTTTTAATGCTATAGGTTCACATTTTAAACTGAACTGCTACTTGATTTTGTAGGTGTCAGAAACAGCTCACTGTGGCTCATCAACCTGGAGTCCTTGTTGAGTTGATTAGTAACTTGATTGATGCTCAGAAGAAGGACATTGAAGCTATTGGGTTTGGGTCACTTCTGAAGCTGCAGCTTAAGAAGTTTCCGTTAGGTATTCTTCCCTTCCTCATGGAGAATTTTGATGGTGGATATTGCACCCAGCGTGTTGGTAATGCCCAGTATGTAATTACTGTTGATGATGTCCATGATGTTCTGGGGTTGCCCACTGGTGGTGAATGTGTACCTTTGGAGGTTTGGTCGAGGGAGTTGCTAAGAATGATAAGGCGATAGCCGAGAGAAGGCAAGCGTGGAACACCAAATTCCAGATTGAAGGTGATAAGGGAATCTCTTTGAGCATGATTTGGGAAGCGATGGAGAATTGTCCCGAAGGTGGTGAAGACTTCACCAGATACTTCGTGTTGTATGTTGTGACCTGTTTCTTATCTTCGGTGTCATCCAAGGATGTTGATATGCAAGTTTTGAAGGCTGTGGAGAATGTATCAGAGATAAAAAATTTGGATTGGTGCGAGTTTGTCTATTCGAAGCTGTCCAAGGGAGAGCAAAGGTATTACACAATCAAGTACACAGCAATCAGTGGGTGTGTGTTTGTTCTCGTTGTCCAGTTTTTGCAGCGTGCTCTGGTTCTGGGGAAATCAAATCTAGTAGCTCTTCCGCTGTTGCAGCATTGGCCTCAAGAGAAGGTGAATCAGAGGTGCCAGGAGATCAAAGCCCGGAAGTATGAACGCGCGCCTCTTACAAGTGATATGTATCCTCTGACCCGACGTGGGAAGCTGTTGAAGCATGCTTCTGTTAAGGGTGATTGCAGCAAACAAGAGGAAAAGGAGAATCTTAATGTTGGTGGTTTTACCATCCCACTCAGTGGTGATATCAAAACTGACGATGAAATTAAAAACCTTGGTCTGAAGGTGAGTTTTCTTTGCTATTGTTCTTTATTATCATTTTCCTATCCATTTTTACTTACACCATGGTCATTTGATGTTGTTTTTAGACTGCTGAAGAAGGTCTGGAGTTCTTCAAAAGAGATCTCGATGTTGCTACTTCAAGGCTTATGGACTGCTTTAATCGAGCTCAAACTGAAAAAAGACAAGTGAATGCTGGTCCAGATAGTGAGGAGGAGGTGTGGGGAAGCCAATAATTTTGGTGTGATCCAAATTTCCATAAGATGATGGACGACATCTACAATCAAGCGCGGAAGAAGGCCGAGACTAGTTTCAACTTTTTTGACTTGCGCATTGACGACTCAACTGACGAGGACTTGTAGATGTGAACTTGTCAATCTGTTATGTTTAACATTTTAGACTATCTGTATAGGTGAAACATCTTTTATGCTAAAACATTTATGTTTAGTGGTATAATATCAATGTTTGGAGTTTATATATTTTATAGAGTATTAAAAGTTGGCAATATTTACAAAGTATCAATGTTAGAGTTTATGTTATTAATTAAAAATTTTAACCCTGAACCTCGAAGTTTTAATACTCAAGCATGATGATATCAAGTCGAATTTATTTATTTCACACTAAAAGGGAATAACTTAAGTTCCTATTAACTTCACATCAAAACAAAGGTATTTTAAATACAAAGGTCCACATTATATATTCAAACCTTATATGCATTGTTATGCATATAATATTGCAGAACAAAGGCATTTTAATTCCAAATGTCTCCATTATATACTCAAACCTAAACATAAACATGAGCATCACCACATAAAAATTCTACCCTAGCCAGTTTTACCCCACAAACCTCACAACCTTGGCACCCATGTCTCAAACACACCATAACATTGGACTTTTAGGACACAGGTCCCATTTGATAGGCACAAACATGAGCATCACATCTAAAAATATGATTCCAAAGGTCTCCATAATGTGATTCCATATTATAGGCATTTTAATTCCAAAGGTCTGCATTATATACACAAACCTAAACATATAATTCATGCATTTGATTTTGCAGAACAAAGGCATTTTAATTCCAAAGGTCTGCTTTATATACTCAAACATAAACACAGTAAAAAACAATGCTTTAACAAGCTTTACATTTTGATATAGGAAACACAAGGTTCAATTATAAACTTTCAATGTTTTGATCAATAATACCAATGTTGATAAAACCAGAACCTCACAAAAGATTTTAACATAAAACCCCTATCATGTTGCTAATAACACTGATGTTTAGACTCACATTCCTAATCATTTAAAATAATGTCGGTTTTGGTGTGTATGATCCAAACTCAGTCTGAGATTGTTTCTTCAGTTTCTTTTTCTTATTTTCAATCCCAGACTTGATTCTTTTTCCATCAGGCCTTCCTTTAACCATTACTCTCTCCGGATTGCCAAAGTGCATTTCATCATCTGTACCCGAACCTGATGGCTCGGATGGCTCTGGTCCATCACTTTCTGCTATCTGAGGCGCTTTAGTGGCTAAGAACTGTTGTACTACTACTTCATCTCTTATCATTGTATCCTCCAGAAGCTTTCGAGGATGCTCATTTCCTTCACTTTTGAGTAGAAGATTGTTGAATCTTCTGCTCATATCATGGCGCCAAGGTGTGAAATCTTCAAGTCTTAAATTAGGCTGCTGTTCAAGGTACTTTGTTCAGACGTCCCTCTTGATGTGTTTGGTCCAGCGATCCAGTATATACTGCCCGGGTATTTTTGATATGAATAGCATGTGCAACACCCTTATGCAATGGGAGCATAACAAACCTGCCTTATCAAACAGCCTGCATGAGCAAAATACTTCAATTGATTTTGTTGTTGCCTCAGTAGTTAATACGACTGTTTCAGGTTTCTCCGGATCACTCTCCTTTGCCACTTTGAAAGATCTAATGTAGCCTCCATGGTTGCATTCCATTTCAGTTATCGATGTCGCCATTCCACGCCTGAATTGTTTCCTGAATTCCTCATAAATCTCTTTCGTATAAACCTGTTTGCAGATGGAAAGAACAAAAAGGCTTTAAATTTAAATTCACAGTACAGAACAAAGACATTTTAAATTTAAAGGTTGATATTATATTATACAACCTAAGAAATAATCCAAAACTAACCTCTGCTGCATGCTTTAGAAGACCAGCATCGGCACTCGTTGGAATGTACATTAATGAATTATGCTCATCTCTTTGCTCATTCTTCCTCCATGTGTGTACTGTATCCTCAAAAATTGTCAAGAACTGTGTCAATGAAGTTGACTTAGTTGCTCTTGATTTAATGGCACTATTTGTGCTTTCACTTATTTGTGACGAAAGTATTCCGGCTGAAAAAAAATCCTTTCCAAATGCTGGGCTCCACTTATGACGCAAATTATACAACCTTGTGAACCATGGATGACCCTCTTCTAGCTTATAAGTTTTTATATGGATTTCCAATTCTCTTCAAATTCATCCTCATCACTACAACCTGTGATTCAGAAGGTAATATGTTTAAACTCCAAGGTAGCTACTCTGAACCAAAACATGAAAGTTTTAATCATCAAGTTATGAACATAATATTTACAACCTGTGGTTACCTGTCAAGCAATTATCAAATGCTGTCTTGAAAGGCCCATCCTTTTTCAACTCACCATAATGGCTAATTGCATTCTGTTTCAAATGCCATAAACAAAGTTTGTGGTTTGATTCAGGAAAAACCTGTCACCAAACATGGACATTTTAAACCCATACATAGGTATTTTGACACTAAACATCATAGTTTTAAAATATTGACAAAAAGGTCCAGATTTTACCTCTTCAATTGCTGTCGCCATTGCTTGATCCTGATCAGTGAAAATTGTTTGTGGTGCCTTGTTTCCCATACTCTTCCTTAATGACTTTAGAAGCCAGACAAAAGTTTCGGCTTGTTCATTTGCAATGAATGCGCAAGCAAACATTGAGTTACTTACATGGTTGTTTTCACCAACTAAGAACGTGCAGATAAGGTCATATCTGTTCGTTCTGGATGTTGTGTCAAACACAAGTACATCTCCAAACAGGTTGAAGTCCTCCTTCATCATTGAATCCCTCCAAAATTGAGCTGCCAGTGTCTTGTCTTTGTCATCATTCCTCAAAGCTCTGAAAAAGAAGTCTTCTTGATTATCACTTTGTTCTTCAAGTAGCCGGACAATTGTATTTGCATCACCACCTTCGATTTGTTTCATCCTAAGCCTCCTGACATAGTTTATTGCATCACGCATCTCATAACCAACAACATGATCACCTCCTGATAGATATGTGGAATATCTATATCCAACCGAGGGTTTTAAACCTGCAGCTTCCATCCCTTCAATTAACCTGCCCTTTTCTGCCGTGATTTTCCTTTCACTTCGCTGGAACATTTGCCATGCTGTTCTGGTCAGGGGGTGGTTGTGGTTCACAATGTGCTCCTTCACAACAAACAGACCATCCTCCAACTTCACTCACATTGCAGCTCGACATTCAGTTTTGGTTATGGCATATTCTTTTCTCTTTCTCTTTTTCTTTTGAGGGGTTGGACTAACAGTAATAGGGGTTGGAGTGGTGGTTAAGTTAGGCTTTCCAGCACATGAACAAGTGAAATACTTTTCATAGACACTCACATTACTATCTCTCCGTTGAGTTGATTTTCTATACAAAAATCCAAGTGCATTGGATTGCAGTCCATAGAGGTTTTCTAGCTCAGGTATTGTTCTTGCTTTGATGTCTTCAAAACAAGATGTGAAATCAATTTCAGCCAAATCAGGTAGCCCGCCACAATCTGCAATTTTCAAAAAGACCAGAACATCGGACTTTTAGCACAAATATTCCATATTATAGCCACAAACATCAGCATCCCCACATAAAAAACTACCCTAGCCAGTTTCAGCACACAAACCTCACAGGCTTGGCACCCATGCCTCAAACACAACAAAACACCGGATTTTTAGCACAAATGTTCCATATTATAACCACAAACATCAGCATCACCACATAAAAAACCTACCCTAGCCAGTTTCAGCACACAAACCTCACAGCCTTGGCACCCATGCCTCAAACACAACAAAACATCTGACTTTTAGCACAAATGTTCCATATTATAATCACAAACATCAGCATCACCACATAAAAAACCTACCCTAGCCAGTTTCAGCACACAAACCTCACAGCCTTGGCACCCATGCCTCAAACAACATAACACCGGATTTTTAGCACAAATGTTCCATATTATAGCCACAAACATCAGCATGAACATCTAAAAAACTACCCAAGCCAGTTTCAGCACACAAACCTCACAGCCTTGGCACCCATGCCTCAAACACAACAGAACATCGGACTTTTAGCACAAATGTCCCATATTATAGCCACAAATATCAGCATGAACATCTAAAAAACTACCCTAGCCAGATTCAGCACACAAACCTCACAGCCTTGGCATTCATGCCTCAAACACAACAGAACATCAGACTTTTAGCACAAATGTCCCATATTATAGCCACAAACATCAACATGAACATCTAAAAAACGTAAACAAAGGCAGTTTCATATGAAACCTCATTGTTTAACTGAATAAGGTTTAGATATACCTGATATCACTGTTAATGAGCTTGATTCTCCTTCTTCTTCAACCCCTTCTCTCATTCTGGTCAAAAAAAACCTATCAATATGAATCATCCAACCAAAATTCTATATAAAATCCTACAAATCAACACAAAACCCTCACCAGTGGTTCAATCTCCATTGATAACACTTTTTTTGATCCATAAATTGATGTTTTCGGCCTTAAACTCGTTATATACCTTCGATCCGCTCAAATCTCGATTGAATTGAAGCTTCAAATCAATGGAATTGAAGATTCAAAATGATCGAAATATGATTTGCAGACAAGAACAACGAAAACCGACCTCCGATCCAGAAGAAGGTGTGAGTTTCACCTTCGATCGTTGCAAAATTGGGGAAGAAAGTGTGAGTTTCACCTCTGATCGGTGCAATTTCGGGGAAGAAGGTGTGAGATTAACCTTGGATCGTTGCAAATTTGGGGTTGAATCGGTGCAAAATTGGGGAAGCAAATTCTGTCCCGTTTCAGTTTGTGTTTGATCGGGTTTCCTGGCTTTTATATCGGGCAAAAACGGGTTATTTCACGGGTCGACCCGCGAAAATCTATTAGTTTCTAGTTTTGCTATGTAGTCCCTGTCCATAATATAGACGGTCTCCTCAGAGACTTTCTCATTTATTTATTCTTCTTTTATTTCTTTCCTTGTTCCCAATACCCTCCCTCAAGTCGGAATAGGGTGATCAAGCATGTCATACTTGTGAGAAAAATCATGAAAAATCAGTCTAAAAAAACTACACTACCTCATTAAAAAAATCTAATTGGAAAAAAGAGTATAAGATTCATAACTCCAGAATCTTGAATCTTGTAAACCGCAATCTCAGTAGAAGAAGAAGCAACATTACCAGCAATAAAAGTAAGATCCATAAAAAAACTGTGGTAGTAACATTCGGAGAGTAATGAAAGTCACATCGGCATCTAAGGCGGTTGCAATCTCTACGATGGGAAGACTTCAAATACGAAGGGGTTTAAATGGCAGGTGATATTTAAGAGCAATCTCAACTCTCAAGTTTGAAAAAAGCGGCGGCGTTGCCGGAACACAACAAAAATTTTATAATAAATGCCAAGAGTAGAACAATTCAGTAGGAACCACAATAGTGATGATAATCAGCGGCGATGGTGACAGAATACAGCGGTAGCAATGGTGGCAGGCAGGACACGACGGCGGCACGTATTCTATATTTATTTATTTTTCTTTTATTTCTTTCTTTATTCCCAATAGTTACATTCCACTAGGCCCTTTTTGGACTATAAAAAATAATGTGTTTAGGTACAAATATTGAATTAAGTAAATCTGAAGAGTCCAGAAGTTTCAGGACTATATTGTTGGCTATTTTTTAGAAGTCACTATGTTTAAACATACTGATGTTGTATGTTGAAACACTTGCTCCAGCAGAAACAGAAACTGAGCAACAGTGATTGTGATGAAGTACAACTTGTGTGCGATCAAAGAAGATATTCGAGCGAATCAAAGATGATATTTGAAGAAATATTCAGCTCTGATCTGATTAGATATATGATACAGTTGTATTTTAGTTAGGATTAGTCTCAAATAAGGAAAGATTATATTTCCTACAGTATAGCTATAGAAGTAGAATATAGCTAGGAGACTAATTGCAGCTGTTATTAGCTAGATGAGAAGATCAGCATACCGTGATTGAAGGACAGAGATATATCAACACGGCAGCACAGCATGGAGCTATAAAAAAGACGCAAGCTGCGAGAAGAGGTATCGAACTTAAGAGAAAGTATTCTGCATCCAGGATAGCTTTGTTGGAGCAGTGCTGAGTCGATCGCGTCAACAGGTCATTGATCGTGGTTTCAAGTTCAGAATCATACACCTTAATTCTTCGGGAGGAAGAGATTCAGCGTCAACGAGGTTGAGATCGAAAGGAGTTCGATCAAGGCGAATCGGTAGCAAGGGGAGCTTGCAAATTCACAAGGAGAGTAGAAAGATAAGTATTGAAGTTTAAACATCTTGTACTGTAATCTTTCGTACTAGTGAATTAATTCTGAACTGGGTTAACGCCCCACAGAGTAGGTGTGTTTCACCGAACTGCGTAATCATTTCTGGTGTTCTTTACTTTAATGTTTAAACCTGGTAACATGTTTAAACATACTTGATGAAGTAGGTAATAATAGAACACTAGTATTCTGATCGGTAGAAATTTCAATTGGTATCAGAGCAAGGCACTTGCTGTTCCCTTTAACGAGTAGAGTGAGATCAGACTGGGTTTACAAATGGCGACAAGAGACTGGGCATCGATCACGCAACCACCAATGTTGGAAGGATCAAACTACACTCACTGGAAGACACGCATGAAGGTGTTCATCAACTCACTGGATGAGCAGGCATGGTACTATGTTGAGAACAAGTGGGATGCACCAAAAGTGGCAGTTGAAGCATCAAGTACAAAGGAACCGGAGCTTAAGGCGGAATCCTCATATTCTCCAGACGAAAAGAAAGCTTTTCTGGCACCTTCGAAAGCTGTTAATGCCATCTTTACTGCTGTGAATGATGATCAGTTCAAATTGATCTCTATGTGTGAGACAGCTAAGGAAGCATGGGATGCTCTACAAACTGTACACGAAGGAACAACAAAAGTTCGTGAATCAAAACTCCAGCAGTTACCTCACAGTTTGAACACATAATAATGAGAGAGGATGAAACAATTGCTGAATTCATTAGTAAGATCAAGGATATTGCAAACAGGGCTTTTCAGTTGGGGAAGAAGTATAAGGAACCTAAGTTGGTGAAGAAAGTTATGAGGTCAGTGTCTAAAAAGTTTGCTAACAAAGTTACAGCAATTGATGAAGCTCAAGATTTGAATACTATGACGTTGGATCAATTGATGGGATCTTTGCAAACATATGAGATGGGGCTCGATTCAGCTGATAAAGCTGAGAAGAATTTAGCTTTCAAGAGTATAGTACCACGTTCATCCAGACCTCGTTTTTAGAATTCCAGAGATAATGGAGAACAAAGAGTAGATCAAAGTCAACAACAACAAAATTTTAAGAATCAAGCTGGACATGTCAAGAATTTGGATAGAATTCAATGTAGAGAATGTGAAGGATATGGTCACATTCAGTCAGAATGTCCAACAACTAAGAGAAGGCAAGAAAAAGCTCATGTCTCTACATGGAGTGATGATGATAATGATGAGGATGACAATGAGAAATTCACCAGCAATTTCGTAGCATTTGGAGCTAGAGTTGAAGAGTCGTCTGGATGTTTAAACATTCCTCGATGTTACAACATGAAGGAAAGAGTTGCAGAATATTCCTCAAGTGGTGATGAAGGAAGTGATAGTGAAAATAATCTTCGTGTTACTTATTCTGAGATGAATGAGAAATGGCTAGAAGTTGCAGAAGCTAATAGAAGGTTGGCGAAGGAGAATAATCTTTTATTAGCCAAAGAAAAAATACAAGTTCAACATTGGAGAAATCTAAGCAAGAAAATGAGATGTTGAATCTTAAGTTGAAGGAGATGACTGAAAGAGCTGAACGTTCTGAAGCTGCAATTCACCGTTTGAATACTGGGAAAGCCAAGTTGGATGAGATTCTTGCCATGGGACAGATTTCACGTCACGGCTTAGGTTATGAGAGCCCTTCAAGGTTTTCAAGTACGTCCACGGATGTTCACTATGAAACTAATAGTGTTTCATCATATGTTAAGTCTAGAAAGAAAAGAGTACGGAAGTGCAGCCATTGCAAGGTATACGGGCATGTCAAGAACAGATGTTTCAAGCTTCTCAGAGATACAATGAAGGGAAAACACACTGCTCCATGTTTAAACATCATCCAGGAAAGACAACCTGCTCCATGTTTTAACATCTCTCAGGTTCTTCAATCAAGAACAGTCAGAAAGGTATGGGTGCCTAAATCAAAACATCCCATAACACCGCTCCCAAAGTCAGCACATCCCATATTTCGTGATCTTCACTTCGAAGGATTGAAGGATGAAGAAGAGCATAGAGAGACACATACATCTGTCACTTTGTCAACTGATAAAGTTAAAGCTGTTGATGGTGTAGCGGTCGAGTCCTTCAGGCAACACTTAGGTGTGTGTCGTGGATGAGGTATTTCTTTTTCTTTATTTTAGCATTTTTTCATTTTTGTTTTTTAGTATAAAAAAACAAAAAAAGGAGGTAGGATGTAGGAAGTCTGTGATGTTTAAACATCAGAAAATGTGATGACTGTTTTTCTGATGGCTTGTGTGAACTGGACTGGAGAGTTAATTGGCTAAGCTGGAAGTGTTTAGGCCTGGGCTGAAAAGGGAGTTTATTAAAACTTGTATTGATGATGAGATCGAAGACAGGGGGAGCCACTGGTTGATACTCCAGTACTGTGATGACTTTACAGTTTTGGAGTCTCTCGATTTGATTATTTTGGCATGTTCATGGCCCCAGGAGGAGAAATTTGGACTTCTTTGATAGTTCAAAATCGTTGTCATGTGCTCTGGACTTCAGGGGGAGTTTATGACATCGAATATGCTGCTGCAACTTATATATGAAGTCCTAAAAGTTGGTTTGGTTCCACAAAATGCCAAAGGGAGAGATTGAAGAGTCCAGAAGTTTCAGGACTATATTGTTGGCTATTTTGTAGAAGTCACTATGTTTAAACATACTGATGTTGTATGTTTAAACACTTGCTCCAGCGATAACAGAAACTGAGCAACAGTGATTGTGATGAAGTACAACTTGTGTGCGATCAAAGAAGATATTCGAGCGAATCAAAGATGATATTTGAAGAAATATTCAGCTCTGATCTGATTAGATATATGATACAATTGTATTTTAGTTAGGATTAGTCTCAAATAAGGAAATATTATATTTCCTACAGTATAGCTATAGAAGTAGAATATAGCTAGGAGACTAATTGCAGCTGTGATTAGCTAGATGAGAAGATCAGCAATACCGTGATTGAAGGACAGAGATATATCAACACGGCAGCACAGCATGGAGCTATAAAAAAGACGCAAGCTGCGAGAAGAGGTATCGAACTTAAGAGAAAGTATTCTGCATCCAGATAGCTTTGTTGGAGCAGTGCTGAGTCGATCGCGTCAACAGGTCATTGATCGTGGTTTCAAGTTCAGAATCATACACCTTAATTTTTCGGGAGGAAGAGATTCAGCGTCAACAAGGTTGAGATCGAAGGGAGTTCGATCAAGGCGAATCGGTAGCAAGGGGAGCTTGCAAATTCACAAGGAGAGTAGAAAGATAAGTATTGAAGTTTAAACATCTTGTACTGTAATTTTTCGTACTAGTGAATTAATTCTGAACTGGGTTAACGCCCCACAGAGTAGGTGTGTTTTACCGAACTGCGTAATCATTTCTGGTGTTCTTTACTTTAATATTTAAACCTGGTAACATGTTTAAACATACTTGATGAAGTAGGTAATATTAGAACACTAGTATTCTGATCGGTAGAAATTTCAAAATCGTTTTGAAATTTGGAAAATACTATGTTAAGGCGTGATTCTTTCAAAATAAAATCATCTTTTATGTAAGAAGTCAAATTTCACCTGTTGATGTGGGATGGAGGGACTAGTAAACTCCATCTTCCCTTCATGCGGGGAGCCGGGAAAGAAGCAGTGGAATACTACTTTGTGTTTGATTTTTAAGGACAAACCACCATTTCAGATACTAATCTCCTTCGATTTAACAAACGTACGCACTAACTCATGAATTTTGACTTATGCGTAATTTTTATTTAAAGACATTGACTTGCTAGTTCTCCTAGCTTCTTTTTTTTATAAATTGAGTTAAATTAAGTTAAAGTAAAAATTAATATGTATATATATATATAATGCAAAGTCTCTAGAAAGTTCGACTTTCCTAAGTGTTATGGAACTACCACTATATATTTAAGGTCAAGTAATACTATTTTGTGTTAAAACATTGATAATATCAAAGTGAACATATAGTAAAACATGTTTTAATGCAAAAATTCATGAATTTACATTAAAACATTAATAAAATTCAAATAACAAATTTTACAGTTCAAATTAAAAGATACACTGTATAAGTTAAAACGTATAAAGACTCTTATGAAAAGTCAGGAAAGTTGGACTTTCAGGAGACTTTCTCATATATATAATGCAAATAGAATCAACATATTTGAATTTATTTAAATTTTATCAAATTATATTTTTTCTAAACTGATGATAAACGCTAAAGAACAAGTCCTTATGCGTAATCAAGTTGAGTCTAGTTGAATACCTTTTGATGATGGATCACAATATTAAATTTCTTTAGAGACTGAATTATGGAAAAGTTTATAGGTCATCACTAACATTAGCGTTTTGTTTTGACTACACCCGTTGAATCTCGATGGCTCCTACAACACGTTAATTCAATTTTGGATTTTGTTACAAAATTGAATTGATATTCTGACTTTCATAAAGTCATAAGTTGACATATCCCCCTAAAGAAAAGAGTTTTGACAATCCATGTGATAATTATAGCTAAACCTATACACTACACCACAACTGCAGGAAATCAAGAAAAAGAAACATCAAGGAGCACAGCAATCACTCTCAGAAATGTAGTTACCATCTAAAGTTTTAAGAGAATTCGAATATTAGTACTGCAGAAGGGAGTAGACAGTTACACTTGAGAGTTTACTACTGGTGTCTACTATGACGGTCACGCTTGAATCATTTACATGGTGATATTAGCATTAGCAGTTCTCAAAATGAGAAACCAGAAGCATCTTCATCTTCATCATCATCAACATCATCATTGTCTTCACGGATGCCATACTCATCATCACTGTTCTTCTCTGAGCTCAGATCATCATCTTCCATGAAACTATCGGCATCTTTATCCTTCAATCCTGTGTTCAGAACCACAGCTTCCCCTCTCGACTGCTCCATGTCCTTCTTAAGCTTGTCCATGTTTTCAAGCTTGCGCTGTTCCTCCAAACGCTGCTTCTCAGCTATTCTCTTGTCAAGGTCAGACCTGAAAACCATCATATGTGTACAGGACGAATGAATTTCACATCATTTCAAGACTCACAGGGTAGCCAAGAAAAGAACCAAAAGTTCAAGGATAGTTAAGAAGAGTACTTGTAGGTCTCCATATATTCCTCAGCACCAGCTTCAACAGCCTTGAAGAAGGCATCGATCCCAGCACCAGAGACTGCAGACACCCCAACAGATCGAAGATTGTTGTAGAAACTGTCCAATGCAAGGGAGAGGGATTGAGTCAAGGTCGCTGTGTAAGAATCTTCAGTGTCAATTGCTGCATGAAACTCTTCAAAATCTTCCATCCACTGCAATCAGAGTCGAGAAAATAAACACAAAGAAAACAAAATAGAGCCCAAAAAGGTACAGTGAAAGTCCAGAACTTTGTAATTAGCTAACCAAAATTTAACTAGCAACAAGAAAAACATTTAAAATTGCAGGGAATTCAAAAATAAAAACCATGGAGAACATAAAGACTGATTTCGTGCTAAGCAAGAGCTTTTGTTAGTTAAAGTAGAAATTGCACAATTACATTAGCACACTATCTCTCATTGTAGGCTTTAAGAGGTAACCCTTGCATTCTCTCCTACCATCCTTCAAGTAATGCATTGAAATTATTCTAGGAAAAGGCCAGCTAGAGTAAAATCAGAACATTTCAAAACAATTAAAGTCATTCTAGAGCACATTTAAATTCCCACTGGCCTGTGCTAAGATTATCATTCTAAGACACACTCATTTTTCCAACAGTATTCTAAGCCTCTCAGTTGAGGCAACTACAGAAATCCCTATTCACTAATCAGTTACATGGAAAGCAGGCCAGAATAATCTTATCAATTTTTTTAAAAGAAAATGATTATCTGGAGAGCCCTGCCTATACAACATAAAGATTACTGAGGCGAGATAATATTATGAACTGAAGTATATCAGAGAACAGGTGGATCTTATATGCTCATACCTTCAAAGCAAACTGATGTTGTGATACATCAATCTTGTTAAACGCCAGAATAAGTGGTAGGCGGGTCTTGTAGAGGATACTGCAAGCATATAACATGTTGCTCATAAAGGTCGCTGGACTAGTTGAGCGAGGTGTATCAACAACATAAGTGACCACGGTAGGGAAGGTTGATGCAAAGGCTTCTGTGATGATAGCTCCAGAGGCAGACCAGGTAAATATCTCAATCTGCCCAGGAGTATCAACCAAAACATAGTCCAGCTGATCAGCCCTTCTCTCAATCATTGCTACAACCTGGCGAATCATTTGTCAAACCTTGATTTCAGGCAAAGAAAAGTAACATGATAAATGCACACACACAGAAGGAACTGACAATCAAGTAAATAAAGTCCACATGGTGAACAAAAACTGCTGAATCATGGCATTGTTCTTAGGCAATGCCTTGACCATGGCATTAGAATCCAGTGTATACTCTGTAAGTGGATAAGCCTAATCAAAAGCAGTCAAGTCATCTAAGAGATTCATTTGTGACCAACTCAGGAGGGTATAAAGAATAACTATTCGCAGATTCATGATTAGAGATAAGCAAACAAACTGAGATGTTCTTAGTTAACTCTGACTAAGAACTATCTAACAGACTAACACTGACTAGTTCTGCCTAAAATACAAGCCAGCCAACAAATTTAATCAATCAGCTATTAGCTTATGTTACAGAAAAGAAAGCTTCTCGCCAGCCAAGTTCTGAACAATAAACCAAAACTCAATGTTTTTTATAGGAAATTATATGTCAAAGGGTTCGGTGCCATTCTTCAGACTTCCACGAATTGATTTATGGGTATTCTTACGCCACAACACTACGAATTTATAGTTTCTGCAATAGAATGAATAGGGACCAAATATTACTGCCAGCATAACTACTTAAGTCCTGATCACAATAAACCTATGCAGCACCAACACTATAGACGCCTAATCTATAATTCTACAGCAGGAATATATATTACTGAAAAGGTTGAGAGACTAATGGCCTCCTTTGCAGAAATTAATGGCTAGCTACCCATTCTCCTGAATTAGCAAATTCAACAAAGATAAATATTAGATTATTAAGTTTCTACAAATTAATGCATATTAGATATTCTGAATCATATCTCTCGAAACTCCTGTTAGCCTTACTAAATATTTTTGTGAATCTTTTAAATAATCATTCAGGGAACCACAGGGTTTAGGGTTTAGGGTTACTGACATAATTAAGTGGCAGGATAAGCTGTAAGGATACAATCACGACATCAAAACATGGGGAAAAGGCAAGTCCTGCAAGGAAAACCATAGAAGTCCGATAATAGGCCTTACCTCATCAAACTTAGTAGCGAACATGTTCAAAGAGGTCAAGATCCCACCATTTGGTCCAAGGTTGTACTCTTTCATCACTTCCTTGTACTTAACTGTATCTCTTATGTCAATATTTGCAGGATAAGGCAGAGTCATCACAGCTGGATCCAGATTTATCACATAGCCTCGCATGTTGGATCCCATTGTGTGGGTTACCAAGCGGTTCATGAACGTAGTCTTCCCACTCCCTAATACAATATCAAAAAATCATCACCAACCCAGAATTTAAACCCAGAATCGGTTCACTATTTCTCAAAACACAGAAAAGGATGTAATCAAAGAGCAAATAGTGCTAAGAAACTTCACAGAAAAACAAAAAAGACACAAACAGATAAAAGAAACTACTGTGGTATGTGGGCTAAATGCCCAGACTTTTACTTGCCAATTTTGGGTTAGGCACAACATTCTAAACATAAGCTTCAGAAAGGAAGGAAATCACTAAACCATTCTATGTTTCAATGGACCATGGTATGAACACGGCATCAAACTAGCCTTGCGAGAAAAATGGAATCAAAACACCTTAACCAACTTCATTTCATGGCTACAAACTTGAAAACTCAATGACAACAAAACGTCATACCCAACTTAACAGTCTTGCTTGAACATATCAATGAGTATTTAAGTGTGTGCATGAGCATATCAACAAACACTTAACACCTTCTTCTCACACAATCAATGACCACTTATACATATCTACCTGCCATTCCAACAACAATAACGATGACAGGCTTTCGCTTGAAGGTAGAGGATGACTCTGCGATGCTCAGCTTCTCCATTGTCTGTGAAATTGAACTTCCCTCCGCCTAATGTACAAGCACAACTAACTCAGGTTGCAGTATACACAATAGTGTTCTTGTGTCAAGTTGATGACTTTACCTTGGAGTCCACTTGCATTGATGTGGCAGCATCATCAATATCCATTCTTGGATCCTGAGAAAGTAAAATAGAACCCTATTTTCATGAGCAATTTCTCTCCCTGCCGGATAAAATTGAACTGGGGAAGCCATGAAGAAGAACAAAATTAATAAGCTCTCACCTTGGATGTTGCAGAAGTGGTGGAGGTGGAGGTTCGTCGCCGGTCCGTCGTCTACGAGTAAGAGAAGGGTCAAGGGTTTAATGAATAAATTTATCCCCGCCAAGTATTTAAAGCCCTGTCTGTTTAGAGATTTTGCCGGATTTGGATTTGGGTTTTTGATCCAACACTTCCAGACCCGTGTTTAAAGTTTGTTTCATTTCGGTCCAATTCAGTTTAGTAAAAATATATTTATTCAATTAGTTTAGTATATTTAATTTAAATTTAGTTCAGTTTAGTAAAAATAGGTTCAAGAATCAAGATAAGAGGGTTTTAGTGTCTTAAAATATTATTTAACCTTTTTAAAAGTTATACATAATAAGTTAAGCTGTGAACTATGTATATTTTTCAACTTAAAATACAGTATTTTATGCTTTTTTTTTTATATGAAACATGCTTTATTTTATGTTTATCTTAAAATGAATGATATTTTATTTAAGATTATAACATTTAAACTACCAAATTTTATTATCAAACAGAAGAGTTAAATACAGTCTTGACCAACTCATACATCTCTCTACTTTTCTTATAACTATAATGAAAAATAAAAGTTTAAGACATCTAAATTTTCCAATGAAAGAAAACTCGTATCTCGATCTTGTCTATCCGCTAACACTCTTTCTAACATTTAAACTTGAATACTATATCAATAGCTCTAAAACTTTTTGTAACTTGAATGTTCAAGAGAATATACATTAATTTTTCAATATTAACTTTGATTATATGTATAAATAGCCAAATAAGAAACAATTATTCACCAAATACAATTTTCAAAATTAAACACCATAAAGTGAAGGAATCATAAGCATTCCCTAGAAGACCCTATTCTTGCGAGCTACCTTCTTATTTAAGTGAAGTGAAATAAAAATTTATGTACTGAAATTTTTAATCAGTACGATTAAATTTAGGTGAATTCTATCAACTCATATTATTTTTACTAAATTGAACTAAAAATGTTCAACTAATCATTTCAAGTGAACAATGCTGAAGTCTAAAATCAACCTTAAGTATTTGGAAGAATGCTAATATTGCTAGAGTGAAAGAATGCTAAATATCATCAAAAAGTAAACAAGTTATACTAAAAAGATACGTTTAATGGGATAAAATGGAAGGGATATGTATATAACTGATTTAATAAACTAATAGTAGAATGAGTGGTTCATTAAGAATTTTGTCGAATATGGTGTGCTGAAATTTTAAAATCTATAAGTGAACATTTAAAAATTACAGCCTTATTTACATTTCTTACTTTTTCAGGGAAGACACTAATTTTTAAATAAAGCCAAAATTGTTGGTTTATAACCTATTTATAAATGTTTTTCTATTTTTGGAAGAAAGATGGAATAGTAGATGGAGTGATGAGTATATACATGTGATGCATCAGCATTATTGTGGGCACGACACGTAAGCCGTTACATGACATAGAGCTCGTTTTCCCTCGCATTCTCTCTCAGCACCTGGAAAACTCCTTCTCATCTCTCTCCCTAAAACCAGCTTCAAACCACCCTTCTCAATCTTCATTTCAGTTTCTCTTCCCAGCTCTCTGCTTTACACGGATAGGGCTTCAAGCAGCTACCGGAAAATTAGTTTAGCCCAGTCGCCGGAAAATGGCGGTGGAGTACCGATGCTGCGAAACCAACTTCTTGCTGCACATTCTTGCGATAGCGGGGCTTGTTCTGTTCGCCGGGATGATGTCCGGCCTCACCTTGGGCCTCATGTCCCTCAGCTTGGTTGATCTTGAAGTTCTTGCTAAATCCGGCACTCCCACTGACCGGAAACACGCCGGTATAACTGCTCTCCCTTTCTTCCATCTCTTAATCATCAATTTATCGCACTAATTACCTGCTTTGTTTCTTGGTTTTTCTCTTTCCTCTTTGCTTTCCGAGCTTAATTGTATGCTTCGTGGTTCATATGGCTGTGATGCTGCTCACAGTCTCACACATACAATATGAGTCCAGGAAAGGGAGTTTTTCTCTGTGGTTTTGAATTCTCTGTCTGTATCGCCTTTACAGTAGATCTGTTTTTTGTTTGCTATGCTCAGATGGTGTACTACCTATTAGTTATCTGTTTCACCATTTCTGATTGGAAAGATTAGGGAGGTGTCTTTGGCCAGGAACCTAATTTAGGGGTATTGGGTTATCTTTGATGTATAGAGTTACCTAGGATCGATAATTCACTTGTCGTACTGTGAAGTTTTCATCTGAATATTGTTACAACTGGAATTAGCTATATGGAAATTGTTTTACCATGCTTAATTCGTGGTTTGTTAAACAGCAAAGATAATGCCAGTTGTAAGAAACCAACACTTGCTGCTTGTTACCTTGCTTATGTGCAATGCTGCAGCCATGGAGGTAAAGATTATGATACTCCGTAATTGATTTTCTATTAGCAGTTTATGTATTGTTGGTGAAAATTAATGATGATGATGATAGTAAGGGCTTTACTGTGTTTCTCTCTACGATGTACAGGCACTTCCTATATTCCTGGATACACTTATCACGGCTTATGGCGCTGTGCTCATATCAGTCACATTGATTCTTCTGTTTGGTGAGGTAACACAATTTCAAATATTCCTGACTGATGTAGGTTACATATCCAAATCTTGTGAACGGTGTTTTACCATTTGACGTTGTACTTTGGTGTGTTTGGGTAAACAGATTATTCCTCAAGCTGTCTGCTCAAGATATGGATTGATTATCGGTGCAACTGTTGCACCTTTTGTTCGTGTCCTTGTATGGATCTGCTTTCCCATCTCCTATCCTATAAGCAAGGTATCCCTGCACTTCCATTATGACTATCACTCATGTTTTGGTTGAAGTATTAAGTTCATCACATTTTACCTTTGGTTTGCAGCTTTTAGACCTCCTCTTAGGTCCCAACCATAAGGCTCTTTTCCGCCGCGCTGAGTTGAAAACCCTTGTTGATATGCATGGCAATGAGGTACTTGATTTAAGAGCTTTCATGTTGAAATTTACCCCTCGCTTATGTTCTGTTATTGTTGGAACCTTTTTCGATTAATTTAGTTTATGTCTCGCCGGTTTAACTTAGGCTGGTAAAGGTGGAGAGCTTACACATGACGAGACAACAATTATCGCTGGAGCTCTTGAGCTTAGTTACAAAACAGCTGCTGATGCTATGACTCCTATTTCAGAAACTTTCTCTATTGACATCTGCGGAAAGCTTGATAGGTGTGAAAATTTTGCTAAATTTTGCTCTCGCTTCTTTGGTAAATCATTCTGGATTCTTAATGTGCTCCAATATCTGTTTTGAACCAGATCTCTGATGACTTTGATTTTGGAGAAAGGGCATAGCAGGATACCAGTTTACTATGAGCACCCAAAAAATATTATTGGTGTTATTCTGGTAATCTCTGAACTTCTCTTTGCTTGCTTCTAGTATGCAGTACTGATATCTACCTTACATTTCCCTCTATTATGATCATACTTATCACATTTCTTAGCTGTTAGAGATATTAACCTGAATTTTCATTGGGGAGAAACGTGAAATTTTCTTGTTTCTCAGGTTATTTTCAATATTTTGTTAAATTCTATCTTGCAATTCAGGTGAAGAACTTGTTAACCATTCCTCCCGAAGATGAGGTCCCTGTGAAGAGTGTGACTATACGTAAACTTCCAAGGTAAGAAAAGCTTCTTATCCTTTTTTGTTCACTGCTTTATATTTGTACAGCTGCAGCCATCCTAATTGTTGATATAATCCTCACATGTCAGGGTTCCCGAAACAATGCCATTGTATGATATTTTGAATGAGTTCCAGAAAGGTCATAGTCACATGGCTGTTATTATTCGACAAAGTAAAAAGGACGGTGTCGAAAGTAAGCTTATCACGAACATCTTCTGTTAATAACTTAACAGGCATTTTGTTTTTGAACTGATCTGTTTTACTGTTTAGACTCAGTGAAGGAAGTGCAGATAGACATTGATGGACAAAAGGCTCCATTGGAGAAGACACTGAGGACCAAGAGATCACTGCAAAAATGGAAAAGTTTTCCCAATGCCGGGAATAATTCTTTCAAAAGCAGCAGGGGCCGCAAATGGATGAAGGAAATGTACCCCGATATCCTGCAGCTTGATGGTAAACTTCCCAAACTCTCAGAAGAAGAAGAGGCGGTTGGGGTGATTACACTAGAAGACGTTATTGAAGAGCTGTTGCAGGAGGAGATTTTTGATGAGACTGATCACCACTTTGAAGATTCGTGACATTTTTTTTTTCTGCCATCATCAAAACCAATTTCATTATGTGGTGCTGATATTAGTACAAGTAGCTATGCTGATGTGATGATAATGTTTAGTTCAGATACTTTGAATAATCTCGTTAGTTGTGGTGTCAATGGCGTAGTTCTTCATGTAGAAGTTCCAAAATTATGAAGTCTAAGATGGTTAAATCAAAGAACAAATGAAGACCCTGAGTATACACGTTAGATTAATTTCAACCAAATCCTTTCCCAACCACAATATCAAGAAATTATTGTGTTTTTGAACTGATCTTTTATTTTTCTGGTTTTGATTCAGTAAAGGAAGTGCAGAAAGACATTGATGGACAGAAGATTCCTTTAGAGAAGGCACTGAAGACAAAGAAATCACTGCAGAAATGGAAAAGTTTTCCCAATGCTGAGAATAATTCCTTTAAAAGAATGCTGGTTGCTTGTTATCTTCCGAATACTAGTAATTCATAAGTTTTTGTCAATTTTATGTCATTTACCCAAAGGTCTTGCTTTCTTACATAAAAAGTATTAATGAATTTTAGTGAACTTAAGTTCATTGAGAAAACTAAGACACCAAATAGAACTAAAATACCAGTTTTATTGCCAAATTCTCATGAAACATGGAGCGCAAAAACCACCATATAAGCATTAACCACATGATTATCCTGTATTTTGATACCATTCTCAAACAAATAAAAAGTTGAGCAGGAATGAAATGAGGGAGAATCCATACCATGTTTATGTACAAGTATTATGGAAACACCGATTCAGTTACAATCCAAGCCTCTTACTCTTCTTACGCTTTGGATAGGGAAAGGGAGAGGAAGAAGAGGGAGAAGGAACTGCAACAAGTACAATGCCAGGACCCCACGCAGTTTCTCCATCTCTTCTTCCATGCCTGTTTTCTCTTCATTCTGTTTTTTGTTGTGCTCCAACAACGATGTATCTGAATCTTTCCACGGAATTCACACAATGCATGTATTCCTTCGCTGTTAAAACCAACTCGTGATAAACCACATAATTAGGGACATAGCCCAAACCATAAAGAGCGCTACTAGTATGCATTCGGCATGGCATCCCAAACCTGTAGTTGACATATTCACCTATCCCCTTGAACCTTGCAAGCTGAGCAAATCGCCTTTCTTACAATATCCCAATCATGGCCGCAAGTAGAGCAAGGAATATTTAGCGTCTTCAGGATGTCTAGCAGGTGAGATCTTACGTCTCTTGCCTTCAAATGCAAAAAATGGTTGTTGCACCAATCGCCTCGGTATTGATTCACTTTCCACTGTTGGTAAACATTGAGTAGAATAAGGTGGTCTAATTCAGGCACCGATAATTTTTCCCTTGCCGAGTCACTCTTCTCTGCCCTGTCTCTAGATCTGAAGAAAACTGATGGAACTGATAGCATAGACACAATTATGAGAACCTCATCCATGCATCCCAGTTTTGGACAGGAAAAGTTCTCCCCGGTATCTGAAATATAGGCGCATTGCACACACAAAAAAAGACATTTATGTTGAGACGGAAAATTAAACCATAGACCACATTAAAAAATACATCAGATAAACAGAAACCTACCTCCCAAAAAAAATTGAGAATTTTTTAGCATTTAACGTTGCTGATGTTATAATAAGCTTAAAATCACGACGCCATTCAAAAACTTTCTTAAGGATCCCAAACAGAACATCAGTACTTAGTGATCTCTCATCAGTACTTACTGATCTCTCGTGAGCTTCATCCATCACAATGACTCGATATTTGTCAAGATTAGGGTCTCACGGAGAAACACACCATCAGTCATGTACTTAATAGCAGTATTGGGCATTTAGCATGCTTATGAGTGAAGTGAAATTCTCTCTTTTGGGCGAAAAAATGGTAGCTTCTATCCTTGAATCAAATTTTTTTCACTATTTTTCATCTTTGATTCTGAATGGTATCAACAAATATGCTTCTCAGTGAAGTAAAATTCTGCTTCTCAATGAAGTAAAATTCTATTTCTCTTTTGGGCGAAGAAATGGTAGCTTACACATCCTTGGATCAATTTTTCGCTATTTCTATTTTTCATTTTTGATTCTGATCGGTAACAGTTTATTATTCCTTGTTGAATTTGCATCTGTTTGATACCAAGAATTGAAGAATCCGAGAGAATTTTCAGAAAAAATTCAAGAGTTCACCAATCGTCGAAAACACCATCTTCCACTATGATATGATTTACGTTGTGAGTTGTGAGTTATGAGTACCTAAGGTTCTGAAAGCCCACCCCATCACCCTAGATTCCTTAGAAAAATCATTCAATACCGTTGAATACCCTAGATTCCCATCGCCGGGGTTGATATTTTGGCCGAATTTTGATCTACTCCGGGCCAATTTCAACGGGTTTCAATGATTTTTCTGCGAATTCTAGGGTTATGGGGGGCGGGCTTTCGGATCCCTAGGTATCCATAACATAAATTTATAGTGGAAGATGGCGTTCTTGACTATTGGTGAGCTCTAGGATTTTTTCTGAAAAATCTCTCGAATTCTTCATTTCTTCATGAATTTGACTGAAATTTGGTATCAAACATATTGCAAATTCAACGGGAAATTATAATCCGTTGATACCTTTCAAAATCAAAAATGATAAGTGGCCAAAAAATTGATCCAAGGATTAGATGGGTATGCTACCCTTTTTTCGCCTGAAAGAGAGAATTTCACTTCACTGCTATTTACCCAGCATGCTTCCATCTCATTGATCCTCCAATTAATTAAAAGATAAATGGTTATTTAAAATCGATATTATATGTTTTAAATACCAACTAGTATAATGCTCGTGCCGATAAACGAATAGTTATTTTAAAAATTATTATATGTATATATTAATTAATTATAATAACTTTTTTCATGAAAAATTAAATACGAATGTGTTTGACATTCTAATTCCTCACTGATGATATATATCCAATATACAAAATATATTCTGTTTTAAAGAGTAGTATAGATGGACCTAAGGTTTTTTTTTAATCAAATACGAAACTGTTTAAAACTAAAGAAAAGAAATGCGTTATAAAAAAATAAAACAGAAAGAAAATATAACGCAGAACAAATTAATTGATCAAAGAAATAAACGATTCATTAAATATTATCTCTTTGGTTGAATGAATTATTTGTGGATTAATACACCAAATTAAATATCCATTTATACCAACTGGACCTGATGTAATATTAATCAAATAAAACGTTATTTGGTCACACCCATTTAAGTTATATTGATACGGCCATGATGCATAGGAGGCCAAATATAACATTTTATATTAATTCACTCATCAATTATTTTTCATATTAATTCTAAACATTTTTTTGACCACAGACTAACTACACTGGTTGGATCATGAAAGGCATCATAACAAATGACATTAGATTTGAGTGGATTTAATGGGTTTTCTTAAGAATATTTGCGTCACTCGAGAATCATTAGATTTAATTAGTTAAGTACCAATAAAAAATATATTTTTTATATGACTTTTATGAAACTTTTATCATTTAAATAATTCTGTCAAAAAATTTAATCATTTTTCAAATCATATGAATATTGATATTAATTTATCGGTGAATGAGAATATTAATAATTTTCATGGCACAATTTGTGAGAACGGATCAACCCATAATAAAGAATTTGTGATAATGAATAAGTACAATTTTTATTTATGTGAACGTTACGATTAAGGTTCTAAAATTAAGTTTTACCGTTACAAAAATAAAAAGTTATTTGTGACGATCATTAAATGCAGTTTTTATTTCATGAAAACGTTACTATGGATGTTTTAAAATTAATTTTGAATAATTATAATGAAATGATTGAAGGCTATAAAGAGGCAATAATGAATGAATCACCGTTACAAAAATAATAAAAAATTGGGGAGAATGATTTAGCACTATTTTTATTTCAAGTAATGTAACGAAACAGATTTTAATATTTTTAACGAAACAAGTTTTGATACAATCTGTTAGTATTTCGATTTTGATGTCGTGTCTCTTAAAATCAATCAAACAGCTGTTATTAGCTATTAATAACAGATGTCGTGTCTCATATAGCTTAAATTTCAATCAAACTTTAGCGCATAGCATAAACAACAATAGAACTATCCACTCACTTTAAAGGCACCCCTATTCGTCATTAGGGCATTATCTTCAGCCAATACTTCAGCAAATTAATGCCATAAGACACTTAGCCCCTACTACTGATACTATGCATACAACACAATAAGAGAAACATGACAAAGCAAGTACCTAGACAGGCTAGACTTGAGTTTTCAGCTAAGCTGGGCTCTGAAATCTCCACTTTCTTCACCCAAAACAGGTCCAGTAACTCCAGCAGCAGCTCTTGGCTTCCCAAACTTTTGCATTTGCCAACCATGATATTTCCTCCTCCATTCCACATCCGTCTCACTGCCTTCATTCAACAACAGAGAACTCAAATCCCTTCGAATTTTGGCTGATGTGTTACCCAAAACCACATCAACATCACCATTTGTTAGAGACCCCATCTCAGTCTTGCCCACCTTCTCATCTTTTCCTTTGGCAAGAACTCCATCCATTCCAACATTTTCCTCTAATCCCAACTCAACTTCACTTTCCCTAGAGTCTCCCAATTTTACACGGCGATCAACTTTTACTCTAAATCTCCCCCCACCTCTTCTTTTTTCACTAACTACTTCCAGCCTCACCTGATCATCACCATTTCCAGCTACTGAAATATGCACTTCATTTAACCCCTCATCACCCTGCCAAGTCACTTCCTTTCCCTTACCTTCACGCACAACCTCTCCATCCCTATCGTCAATTGCAGCCTTCCGTTTATGTACCTTGCTCCGTTGTTTCCTCTTCTTCACTGGCACATTTACCCCGCTGCTTTCTACTTTCTTCCACCAAGTCATTTATCTTTGTTGACTGATTATCAGAAACCATTACCCTATCACCAAAGGCTTGCAATTCCTTCTCAGTCTTCGCCTTTCCAGTTTCATTTTCACCCAAAAGAAGTCCTTTCTCTGCCACATTTACTGCGTACCCAGACTCAATTTCACTCTCCTTAGCATCTACTGATTTCCTCTGATATCTATTTTTAGATCTCTCACCTCTTTTCCTCCCCACATGAACTGAACAATCATTCTCAGTGCCAGTTTTAAACAACTCTGCACTAACCTTTCTCAAAAGCGATGCAAGGGAACAGTGTGCCTGATTCTCTTCTTAGTTGAAACAGTTATTGCAAAAAACTGCGGAGGCAGTGTCCCTATCATATTCGTCACCTAAAACAGGCAACATAAATCATCAGCAAGCCAGTAAACCACAAAAATGCCGCTTCATTCAATACATGAATATGGCACAGTTTTTCAGCACTCGTCAAATCTCGGAGAAAGTACCTGTTGGGGAGCCCTTTTAACGAAGACTTCCATGAATTCTGGCTTCACATGAATTCTGATAAGGTTCTATCGTCCGACTTGTGCCCAAACTTCTCATTCAAAAAGTTCCCCCTTGTGATTCCCCTTGTGCCCAGACTTTTCAAATGAGACCATACCACTCAAATCCTAACCTTCAATAAACCTTAAACAAACAAAAACACCAATTTAATCACACTGTACAATCGATTATATCGCCACCAAGGATTTCTCCGGTCGCAGATGGTTAGGATTACCTGATCCGGGACGGAGGATGAGATGGGTTCGGATTCAGCCCGGCTTAGGGAGGAGACCATCTGTCTCAGATCAACCTGCGCCACCGCTCGCGCCGCCACCTTCCGAGGCCGCTGTGCTTGCCGGAGCAGTCGAAGCAGGCGAAGACGCCGTAAGAGAGACCGATTGGAGGTCCCGGAGACGCCGTGATGCCGCCATTACTGGTTGTTGGTTGGTTGCGATATCAAAGGCATGATTTTGATTTCTACGTCTGTAGATTGGGTTTTAGTTAGTCTGTTGTTGATGGCGTTCTGAGCATGAAGCGTGGCGTTTGATTGCAGAGAATTGATTTTTGAATTGAAGAAGGAGGATGCGGGAAGAATAATGCTTCATAAATGGGAAGGGGAGAGGAAGAGGGGCAGACAGGAAGAAAAACGTAGACACACGATTCAGAAAAGAAAACTAAAAACTTAAAATAATCAAATAAACCATGCTGACGTGTCAATTTGTGGTTATTTTTAAAAATAATTCAAAATGCTGAGAAAATTAGGAATCATCATATTTTAAAGTACTAGATGATACCCGTGCTCATGCACGGTACATTTTCATTTTCAATCACAACTTTTATATATATTATATAAAAATATGTAGGAGCTTGTCATATTAATTATAACGTACTTTTCACTTATTAGACAATTTGTAAGATATATATTACACAGAAAGTAGTTAAATTTAACTTCATCTTTTGTGACTAATGATAGCATTCTCATTCTAGGTTAACACAACTCAAATATGAAACATTAGAATTCTCATTTAATGTATAATAATTATGTGAGAAACTTCTTCTCAAAAAAAAAAAGAAGTTATGTGAGGAACTGCAGTTATCACATCTTGCCTTGATATTTTAATTTGATATGTTAATCATTTAATTAGTAGGTCATATAATCATATTAGCATGTGAAACTTTCTTATGTCCCTTCTGAAATTTCAATGGTTTTTGCTTTGGATGATGATTCTTAAGGCGGCTCGTGCGATTTATTCTTGTCACCAGGAGGGCTTGGAGATCTTGAACTTCCCTTGCCATTTTTGTTCTTGTTCACTGGATCAACTCTAAGACAAACAGGAGGTAATCTCAATGACCTCGGAGAAGAAGAAGGTTTGCCATCCTCTTTTCATCCATTCACATTCTTCACAGAAGAACTTTTATCAGTTGACTCCTCAGCCGACTTCACAGGGACAATCTTTGCAGCACTGATTTTTCTCTGGATAACCGGAGATCAGATACTAAAGCAGAAACCATAGCTGGAACTTCTTCTGCAAAATAAGGTGCAGATATATATACATGCTCATTTTAGTATCTATACTTGAATTTCTAGACAAAAACAACTTCCTTGAACCATAACATTTATCTGCAAGATGCTAAAAACACTATCAAAGGCAATCAACCATCATCGACTGCCAGTAATTATTTTGGCCAAACAAAAACAGGTGATCCTCACTACAACAATCTTTCATTCGCCAAACAGAAAATTCAAACACCATAGATTTTATTTAAAATCACCAAAAAACAGTCTTCATAAGTATACTTAAATGAGGCGAGTAAAGCAGAAAAAAAATATTCCAATCAAGTGCAGAGATTATATTACAATAGACTTGGAGCTTATTATCATATCATGTCTTTTTTCAAATCAAGTCATTCAGAAGCTCTTCTGAAGATGGCATTAAACAATAAATATGATATCAGAAGCTCTTCCGGAGATGGACTTTTCGCAAGACTATGAGTTATTAAAAATAAGAATTCCTATTAAAGTTCCATCACCGGAAAACCTGCAGAGACAGTACGTACCAGCAACAGGCTCAATCATTCCTTCGATTTATATAGCTGTTGACCTTAATGCTTTTAGGGCAAGGTGTTTCTGTGCTTTGCCGAATGTTTCATCATCTGAGAGGCTCTCTGTGTAAAATTACAAACAAACAGTCAGAATCTCAACTCTCAAAGCCTACTTACTTAGTCCAATGTACCAACGGCAAGAGATTAAAATTCTCAACTTTCAGTTTTTAAAGCACAAGAGAAAAACTTAATGTTAAAACCTAATCAGGACACATACCTTAGAAGCAAGCTTGGAACTTTTCTTCTTTAAAGTAATTTATCTCTGGATGAAGAGCTCATATCACCGAGGTTATCTTCTCCTTGGACTTGCAACAAAATTGGAAAAAGGAAATTTTAGAAGTGGGAGTAACAATTCAGTCCGGAGTTAATCAATAGACAATCAAAAGTTTGATTGAGAAGAGTATAAATAATTTAAAGCGCTTTCTTCAAGAAGAGTAATATTTACCCAGGGGGAATCCTGTTAGCTCCTTAAATGACAGTGTAATTGAGATCATGGAGACATGGCGAGTTTGTTCAACAGTGTTCCCCATTCATAAATAGAAGAAATCCAATAAGAAAGTTAAAAAATATACATCCAAGCTTCTTCATAAAGAACATTGGATGTACAGGGAGGAGCAAAAAGTTACGGAAGAAGGCCCTCTTCAAAAGGTTCCCACATATAAACTGTGCTCATAGAACTGATGGAGGTTTCTTGGTGCAATTAAGGGTTCCTTCCTTGCATCAATACACAAATTCAGAATCCTATACGTACCCATAACTCAACAAAAAAAGACTCAGAATCAAGGCAACTTCAAAGTACACTTTGCCGTACCTTGATTTTTTCAGCAATAGCCACTGTCTTACCAATTGCATGTCCCATCCCTTTCAAAAGGTTCTCATTTTGCACTTCCTGGTTACATCAAGCACTCGCAGTTACAGTATAAACATTGCCACAGAAAATTTCCACCAAATTCATGAAAAACACAAGAGCCACAAAACTATACAACAATTAACACCAGAAAAACTCGAATCAGCACAGAGCTAAACCTATCTGAACCAAGTAAACTGATATGTCATAAGAAAACAGTTTTCATGAGCAAAACCGTTAGAACGAATGCTTTCCATTCAAAAATCAGCTTCAGAACACAAACGCACACGCAGCTAAATGAATCCAACAACAACTTGAGAGCAAACAACTTTCATGAGCAAAGTCACATGATTTCAATTCAAAAATCAACCAAATCACATTCAAATCAATAGAAAAACCGCTTACCAGCTTTCAAAAAAACGTAGATCCAACAGACGAATCATATACACGAATAATCAGTATTGAGAATAATCTGGAAGAGACTCAATTAATCGAAAAAGAGAGCCGGTCGGCGTAGAAGAGGGCCGGTCGGATTTCTTCGGTCGCGCCGCCGGCAATCTGCTCCCCTCCCGGTCGCGACCCGTTAAGAACCAGCAGTGATCAGGCTAAGAACCTCTGTTCGATCCATTCTAATTTGTTACAGGGTTTATCAAGTCGGGGATAACGAAAAGATTACCTTGAAACATATGATGTACATTGAATCTAGACGCTTGGAAAATAGGAGCATAATTAATAGGAGCTATAAAAGAGGAAAAGTTAAAGATATGCAGTAAGTTCAGAAGAGCTGCATAAAATATGAAAAATAAAAGGAAAATATGTGTCTTTTTTAGGAGGGCTTTTAAAGATGACGTGGCGTAAGAATAGGGAGAGCTTTGAAAGCTGACGTGGCGCAAGAAGGAAGTGTTTCACTTTTCAAGGAGTTGCTGTTTTAATAGTATAGATAGATAGTATAGATATTACTAAATAGTCCCATTAGACAGGATAAAGGAAAGTAAAAAACCCATTAGAGTTAACGACTGAAATTTAGAAGTAAAGACTATATTGTAAGAGAACTCCTTAGTAAGGGCCTGTTTAATACGTCTGAACTGAACTGAACTGAAAAATATTGAATTGAACTGAACTGAAAAATATTGAATTGAACTGAAAAATACTGAACTAAACTAAAATTAATTTGATTTTTTTATAAAATAAATTTGTTCAAAATTTTGATTACAAAACAAGTCATTGAAGTGTATTGAATTGAACTTAACTGAAAAAAACATTTAGAAGAAACAAATCACTGCATTGATATAACTATATTAGCTAAAGTTTATCAAATTATAATTCATCAGAACCAAACTTAACAAAATGATCTTAGATATTTAACAAAATTGAGCTGAAGTATAATGCATTGGACTTTACTGAACTGGATATATGAAATAAAAATTAATGTATTGATATAACGAAATTATGCTATATTTTATCAAATCATATTTTTATCAGCATCAAACTTTATAAATTGAACCTAGATTGATAAACTGAAAAGAATTGAAACATACTGAATTGAACTAAACCGAACTTAATTAAGCTGAAATTACAAAAGTATGCATTGATGTAATAAAATTAACAAGATGTTATCAAGTCATATTTCATCAATTATGAACTTAACAAATTGGACCTAGCTTATTAAACTAAATTGAACTGAATCACACTGAACTGAACTTAATTGAACTGAAATATATTGAACTGAACTTAATTGAACAAAAAGAAATTGAAGAAACAAATCAATGCATTGTTTTAAATCGAATGAATAATGCAACTTAATCAAATTGATATAGCAACAAGAAATTGGCAATCTCTACCTAATGGTAGAGCAACTGATAGAAAATAGAACTGAACTAAACTACGGTTAACTGAAATGAACTGAGTTGAACTACAATTAACTGAAATTAACTGAATTTTCAATATAAACTTAAAATCATTAAATTATATTTTCATTGAGCTGAATTAAATTAAATTATATTTTCTCTTAATTGGGTTGAATTGAACTGAATATTTAACATATAGTTTGTTTGAAAAAATTATATGTATAATGCACTTTACTGAACTGAACTGAAAAATACTGAACTGAAGTAAAAATTACTGAATTAAACTGAAAAATACTAAACTGAACTGAAAAATATCCACATAAATTGTACTAAACAGACCCTAATTCCTTATTATCTTGAATATCATCTACTAAACTGAAGAAACAACTAAATATCAAATTAAGATGAATAATATCAAATCACTATAAGTATGTTTCCAAATCTATATCTATATCTGTACTATACTCCTAAAGGGAACTAGAAGAGTTATTGCTCCGGTCAATAAATAGATTAATTAAAAGAATTAAAAAGTATCAAACTACGTAGTTTTTGACTAAAACCGCCACATGACCGCCACAAGTTCACCGTATTCCGGTGCCTACCATCTTTATATATTTCTTTTATTGTTTCTTTTAATTTTATTATTTCATTCTTCATAATGCTAATAATTAACACGTTTGCGAAAGAAAAACATGAATGTGCGATATATGAAGGGGCATGCTATACGCAGTCCGTATTTTGCTTATTTTGCAGTCCAAAATAAAAATACGCCTTCGATATATATGATATGGTCAATAATTATGTATATCAGACATATACATCATATATACTACTTCTATTGCATACACTTACAATTCAGTTATATATCAGAATCATTGTATATATGATTCTTTTAAAAAAATACGGACTGCAAATAAGCAAAATACGGACTGCGTATAGAAGGCCTGTATATGAAATATGCATGGAAATATTCGGTATAAATACAGAATAATGACACCGCCACAATTATCCATAATTAATTAAGTATGAAAATATTACATCACACATGTTAGAATGATGATCAAATAAACGTGGTAATTTCGGTCTATCACACTAATTAACACGGTGAAGATTGATCCGGTTTTGAGTTATTATTGTTAATTGATTGATTGTATTTTTTGCATATTTCAATGTTCATTCTTTTTGCGGGATCTTCATTCTTACAATGTGCGTACAAACTTCTTTTTTGCTCACATATATAATCCTTTACCTTTAATATATATCGTGTTTATTGTACCGCGTATATTATTTGATATCTTCGTATATTCTTTGTAACTCTCATAAATATAGAAAACGTATTCTTGACCTCTATAATATAAGTACTATGTATAGTTTATGCATGCCTTTGTTTTTAGTATTTTTGGTATTTCAATAAATACGATTGTTTTCCTTTTTTATCCTAAATAAAATAGAAGTAGAAGAGTTATTCTTCAATTAAATATATTTATGTTAAACGATTTCGTATACACTACACTTTGCCATAATACTATTAGTCATTTTTTATTATAATATTTCATGATTTATATTTTTTTTATCTCTTTAGCTCAAGTTTCCTTTTGCACATATTTATATGTATTTGATTTCTTTACATATGGTATTAATATATTTTATTTTTATATGGTATAAGTATATTTTATTTTTATATGATATTTGTATATTCAATATTATATCGTTATTTCCTTCTATATAATCTTTCTTTACCGAACAAATCCTAATTACAAACCCTTCTCAATTTTTTTTGATAGTAAGCCTACGCTTTGCAGTTGGTTTCGTTATTCAGCACAAGGTGGTGCCTTGGTGGTTCTACAAGGAGGGCTCAGATTATAGCTCACACATCCAAAAATTTCACCGTCTTACTCCTTGCAACGGTATCTTAACCGGATGTGGCCATCGAGGGCAACGTTAAGGTGGTTTAATCAGCACCAAGAATCTACCGTGAAATATGACGGTGGTCTCTTAAGCATTCCGAAATATGCCATGTGTTCTCCGATCTTCTCTCGTGATTCTGCTCAATAGGTGACTTATATGGATGAGCGGCCGTATTTTCACATCATTGGGGAAGCGTATTATTAGTTCTAAATTGCATGGAACCCTAACCTATCTAGCTACTTATGGCGTGTTGCATCTTTCCGTGACTATATCAGCTCTTATAATTGCCATGCAATAGAGATTCATATGGCTGCATTTGCCTTACGATTCCGACGAATAATCGTAGAATATTAATGTTAGGGACACGAGGGAGAGAATGGGCGTCGTTGTCCGGAAAATCGAGCCGTTCATTGCGATTCCGACGTTCAGGCAGAAGTTATGGTGATCCATGCAGCAGTCATGCATGGCCTAAAATAAAGAATTTGAGTTATGATTAGTTGTATATGGCGTGTAAAATTACATATCATGTCCAATTTAATTCAATTTAGTTTAATTCTAATGCGATGTCAAATGCTTATCAAACATGCTCAATATAGCATATACGAATTTCAATTATAATATGCTCATTTTTTAAAAGGAAATATGGACCATGTACAGTTTATACATTAGGAAATATATGGTATGTATATATACTATAAATATATTTTTTAAAGAATTTTATTCAAGATGTGTAGAGAATTGTCCAATAATACCATATAAATTTTCATTTATCATAGTAATGAATTTTTTAACATAATAAAAATAATGAAAAAATACATTCTATCAATAGCAAAAATGGATAGATTCTTATTTGATCATAGTAATTCATCAATGATAATAACCCGATTAATTAACATTTATGTGAGTTTATGTTATTGTTTAAAATTAATAATAACACTCACACGTTGTTGTGAAGGCACTCAAAATGTACAAATGTTGGAATGTTACCCAAAATACTCACACGGTGGAATGCAAATGTACAAATGCCAACTTTCACTCTAGATTTTGGGACAGTAATTTTTGGGTGGTTCTAAATGGAGGTCCACTTTACTTCTGCAGGTCCAAATTAAATCAGAAATTACAATAATGTTACTCTTAATTTTTTACTATAATTCACGAAAAGTAATTTATAATTTGGGCACGTGTTCAATCATTGCATAGACGGGTTTATGCATTCAAGGTTAGGGTTTTAGAAATATATTTGTAAAAATTAAAAAACGAATGAAGGGTAATTATGGTATTTTCCCACTTTCTTTGGACCTGCAAAAGTAAATAGGACCTGCATATAGCAAACACCTAATTTTTCGTTGTAATCTTTTTTACCTAAATAATAATTTGTGAATTTATAAATATAATTTATATTAATTTTAATTTAATTAAATATATTTTAATTGAACTGAATTGAATTCAACTAAACTAAAAAAAATAGATTTCAATCAATCAATAATATTCTTGGCAATATTAGACTCAATTGATTTCTTTCTCATTACTATAATTTAAAACGATTGAAATTAACACTTCCTTAGTTAAACTATACAAGTTATTAATCTAACACTTATGATTTAATATATATATATATATATATATATATATATATTATATTACATACGTGCATCAATCATTTTTTGATTCCACTACCGAAATTACCTACGATTCAATATATTCAGGTAACTCTTCAAAAAATAAAATTCAAATAACTATATACTTAATTACCTTTTCAACTTTCAAGTATGATACTATTATATTATATATAAATATTACATGCCAAAATTATACTATCATTTTATACTTTTGTCGTGCAGGATATTTCATTTAGATGCACATGTTTGATAAATCTCAAAATTTGCCTTTCGGCCATAATTGACATATATGTATTTTACATTTTTTTTAATTGTCTCATGCCTATTCTTTTCACTGCATTGCCTTAAAATAAATTGACGTAACTGAACACATTCTGTAATACTTCAAAAGGTGAAAAGAAAACACAGAAAATTAATGAAAATCCACATAACTTTAAAAAGTAGGAGATAATAATCAAATTTTAAACTCGCATTTACATTTAATGTAATATATTTTCTTTCATTTGGTTTATATTTTCTATTTTATAATATTTATTGCCCAACATATCTAAACATGTGCTAAGACAATATTATTTTTGGACTCATACTTCATTTAAAAAAATCAATTTATCATTTATTTAATCATTAAAATAAATTCAAGTATTATAATTTTGTTTCCATTGAGATTTTCTAATTCATGTTGTAAAAATAACTAGGTATACTTTAAACTAAAATGTGTAAAGTATCTATTGAAATTATGAATTTAATAATCTTATTTCATTGCAATTTTCTCGCTTCATTCTATCAAATTCATCATTCAAGTAAAGTTTGTGTTTAAATAACACTCAAAAGTATTTCATATATACCGCGCAACGCGCGGTCCGATTATGCTAGTTTAAAAGAGGATGGATTAAAATTTTTTCATCATTTTGAATTATTTTCACACCTGATCACAAATTGACACATCAGCATGATTTATTTATTTATTTTAATTTTTTTTTTGCAAAGTCTCTAGAAAGTCCGACTTTCCTAAGTGTTATGGAACTACCACTATATATTTAAGGTCAAGTGATACTATTTTGTATTAAAACATTGATAGTATCAAAGTGAACATATAGTAAAATATGTTTTAATGCAAAAATTCATGAATTTACATTAAAACATTAATAAAATTCAAATAACAAATTTTACAGTTCAAATTAAAAGGTACACTGTATAAGTTAAAACGTATAAAGACTCTTATGAAAAGTCAGGAAAGTTGGACTTTCAAGAGACTTTTTTTTTTTTTTTTTTTCTCTCATACAGTTGCACAGTTTTCTACCACCTCTTCCTCTCCTCCTACTAATTACCGTATAATTACTCCCCTCATTCTCCTCATTCAATTCTGATCAGTTTCATCAGCAATTTCTTCGTTGTTCTCTTTTTTCTTCTTTCATCCGTTTCTCCTCCTTAAATTTCATCGTATATTTTGGGAAAACAAATAAGATCCGAGGGGCTATGAAAAGTTGTGATTTCAGCAAAGCGGCTTTTCTCGGATTCCGGCGACCTCCTGGGCGATTCCACGGCGAATACATCTGCACGAAGATGTATGGGCGGCTCTCACTTCCGGCGAAGTCCTCTGCGAGGCTTGTCGAGATGATGCTGGCGCTAGCAGTGACCTGGTCCATAGTTCAGTTTAATTACATATGGTCCGGTTCAACCCTTAGTTCGAGCAGCTATGGGCTCCAATCAGCGGCCCCCATCCCTACGTCAAAGATGGCATCGCTCAGGGCCTCCGCAACCACAAGCTGGGGATGGTGGTAGACGCCTCTATCAAGTCTTTCGTGTTCGACGAACAGTACAATGCTTACCACAAGCATGGCTACGCCACCGACGGTTTACAAGCCCTAAGGTTTCAGTATTTCACCCATTATAGCCCCTCTTGATGCCAATGCTTTTGTTCAACCTTATTATCCCAAAACCAACTTTCTTTCCCCAAGGCCTCAGTTTTTGCACTATAAACCTATCCCTAGAGTAGAGGCCCTTTTTAGATCAAGAAATTGGTGATGAATTGGGGGCCCTTTTTAGAGGATAACCTTCTTGAGGTTTTGTCCGATAGCTTTTCGGATAGTGATGGAACCGAGGAGTCTGTTTCTGGAGTGGATTCCCAAAAGGGTTTTGATGATGATATGCTCCCAGAGTGGATTGCCAGGTGAGTTAAATATTGGGCATAATTTCCGAAGATGACCAGACCAAATTTAGTACATATTTTTTTCTCTAGCACTGTAATTCCTTTTGGTCCGCAACTTTGTCAAACTTAAATTACTGATAACTATATCTGATTAAACTGAACTTGTGTTGTCCTGTGTTATGGCTAATGTTTTGTGCAGATGGTGATGGCTGTCTTCGCATTCATTTATCACCAATCTTTTGTGATGTCTCAAGGCATATCAGTTCCTGGAACAGGTAAACAATGTTCATCTCTATTCTTTTCATTTCAAATAAATCCCGAGCTTGTACAGTTCTTTAAATCTCCCCGTGTATGTTGGTGAATGCAGATCTTGATGAACCTGACGTTTGAAGAGCAGCTAAATCTATACACAAAACTTGGACAGCTCATTCAGGAGGGGCAGTTCGGGCAATCCTAGATTTGCACATCCAGTCCTCTACCTGTAGTGTTATGTAGCTCGAGAGCCAGAGTACGTGATGTACATTTTAGTTTTTACATTGTAACCTCGCTTCGAGGCTGGTGGTTATTTATATTAATACTGCATGCAACATTTGCGCATTGTATAGTGCATAATTTAAGAGTGAAGGTGTTTCTGAGGCTCATGTTGAAGAGGCTAAAGAAGTCAATGGTGCAAGGCAGAAGAAGAGCTTTTGGAAGCCTGTTGTCATGTTGTTGGTGCTGCTCTTGACAGGTGCCTCAATCCGTGCTGATGTATCTCCTTTCATGAGTACATTGGAATCTCCCAAGATTGGTGCTTTGAATATGGATGAGCTTGGTTCAAGGCTGCAGAAGCTTTCATTGGATTCGATTTGGAGCCTGTCTTTGCTGATGAACAAATTCAGTGGAGAAAGAGATCATTTTGTTGGTGATGTGCAGTTTGTGAGCTTGAATCTTACTGTTGATTCAGAGGATCATAAAGGGATCTTCTCCATGTGCTTGAAGGATGAGCAAAAGATGCCAGAACAGCACATCATGGACGACTTTGAAGATGAGGAGGAAGATGAACAGTCAGACTCAGGAGCACAGATTGAGGAGCCAGAAATGAACCATTAGTCACTGATCCTCCTGCCATTATAGAAGAAGCTGAGATGAATGTTGACCATCATCCCATCATTGAAGCTGAGATGAATGTTTTGCAAAGTCTCCTACAACTGGTGGCGTGCAGAGATTTTGATGAGGGCGTTTAGGCAGGAGATTTTGAAGGCAATTCGCAAGGCCTCTGTTTCCGATGCAGAGGCGGCGACTCTTAGAGCATTTTCAACGGTAAGCTACACTACATTGTAGCTTACATTAATTCAAGCTAATTTGCTAGCAAGTTGCAAAATTCTCCAATGGTTAGTAATAGTATAGATTAGCTTGTATGACCCCACATATTTTTAATACACAACCAAATACATTGAATTATTGATGTGGGGTCTACTAAATGAGACTCAAGCTAGTTGCTGACAAAGCTAGTGCTTGTGTAGAGTCAAACAATGGTAAGCTAGTGCTTAACAATTTATAAAAATTGCCAAGCAAGTCCAAAATGCAACCATTGGAGATGTTCTTATTGCTGAGATTTTATGGGGTTCTTCTTGATGCTTATTTATTTATTTTTGATAATTTGATGTATATTTTTAGAAACATGTTTACTAACACAGCCAGAAAACGCATGGGGTTCACATGATATTGTTGTTGTTCAGTACATGGGGTTTATTTGCTTTCTCATTAGAAACATTTATCTCCAGGGATGGAGTCAGTGAACCTCAATTTAATCAAGTTCTGAACACTGAACTTTACCTATTCACTGAGGTTGGAAAATGCACTATTACACTCACCAAATTTTTATGTCCCTAGGCCTTATCCTCGGACTCCTTGGGTTGATGGTACACCGGATTTAACTTGACACTTGCCGTGAATAAGAACTATTCATATAATTAGTGTAATCTTTTCTGATAATTGGATTTTTATTTTGTTAAACTCTGATAATTGGATTTCTATTTTGTTAAATATATTAGCAGAGAACATAATGAGTTGACATTGATTGATAGTTTAGTTCTATGCAATAAATCTATACTAATTTGTGTAATTTGGTTTGTATTACTTCATTTTGTAGTTGAAATATCTTAATTTACAAGTTTAGATTTTCACAATTTAAAAACATAGTTATAGTGCTGCTGATTATTGGTATTTGATTTGTGTATTTAATCGCCCTTTCTTTTTTATATTATGCGATTATTTCATTAAAAATTATTAAAACTTACCCAACACCATAACGTTTCTTGAAATAAATACTGGACTTAATCATTCTCACCAATTCTTCATTATTTGTGTAACGTTAAAGATAAATTTTAAATTCTGCTTCGTAACGTTCCTTGAAATAAAAACAGTACTAAATCATCATCTCCGATTCTTTATTATTTTTGTGCCAGTAATTCGTGCACTATTTCTTCTTTATAGCCTGCAATTATTTCAGAAAATATAATCAAAACTTAATTTAAAAACCTCTATCGTAACGCTTCCCTTAAATGATCGTCACAAATGATTTTTATTTTGTAACGGTAAAACTTAATTTTAAAACCTGAATTGTAACGTTCCCTTAAATAAAAACTGTAACTATTCATTATCACAAATTCTTTATTATGGATTGATCCGTTCTCACAAATTATGCCATTAAAAATATTAATATTTTCATTCACCGATAATCTACGATATTTTATATGATTTGAAAAATGATTAAATTTTTGACAAAATTATTTAAATGATAAAAATTTCATAAAAGTCAAATAAAAAATAATACTATATTTATTAGTATTTAACAAATTGAAGCTAATGATTCTCGGGTGATACAAATATTCTAAGAAAACCCATTAAATCCACTCAAAACTAATGTCATTTTGTTGTGATGTCTTTCATGGTCCAGCCAGTGTAGTTAGTTTTTGTGGTCAAAGAAAAGTTTAGAATTCATATGAAAAATAATTGATGAGTGAATTAACATGAAATGTTTTAATTGGCCTTCTATACATCATGGCCGTATCAATGTAAATTAATTGATGAGTGAATTAAAATAAAATGTATTATTGGGTTGGTATTATATCAGGTCGGTTTCAATGGATGTTTAATTTGGTGCATTAATCCACATTTAATTCATGCAACAAAAAAAGATAAAATTTGGGAATTAATGAGTCGTTTATTTCTTTAGTCATATTAATTTGTTCTGCATTATGCCTTCTTTTTGTTTTATTTTTTTATTATACATTTCTTTTCTTTATTAGTTTTTAACAGTGTTTGTATCTGATTAAATAAAAATTTTGATCCATTTAAGATTACTTATAAATTATTCACTCATCAACATCAGCTATCTTTTGCCATGTTCGGGTTATAAGACACCCACGCCGATGCACAGATATCGATTCATTAAAATTTTAATTTTATTATATTACTCAAATATGATTTTTTCTTAAATAATATTTTATTTATAATATATGCATACAAGAGCAGCATGTTATAAAACTACTCCTACGTCGGACAACTATCAATGAAAAGCACTGCATCTCAAAACCCGTTTTCTTTCATGAACAACTATACATTGTTGTCTTTAGATTTAAAAGTATAAAGAGATTGAATATTTTAATTTGTGACAAGAATGATCAACCAATCCATAGTACCGTTAGTATAGTTTATAAGAAAGTGTTTCAGAAGATGGGATAATAACGTTATGTAATTTCTTAATTTCTCAGAGTTTTGAAAACTTAACAATGTTTTAGCAACCAATTAGTTTTTCACCAAAAAATTATTAAATTGTATTACTTAATTTTCAAAAAATAATACTTGATCAAAATTAGTTAACTAATATTATATGATTTTATACTAATTTATAATATTTTAAAATTAAATTCCCGTGCATGGGCAATGGACATTATACTAGTATGTATATTACTTGAACTTATCCTTACCGATATATGAATTAAATCAGAAGTCGACAAGGTTTGACCAAGCAAAGTGAGCAATCGGAAAAATTAATAATAATTAATAAATATATACAACCAATATTTTAGCAAAAACATATATTAAAACACCTGATTCTAATTGGACGAACTCGAGGTTGTGTTTGGGCTGAAATTGACTCGAACCGATTTGATTTGGATGACCATCACAAATACGCCCGATATCATATCAGGACTACTTCTTACTTCTGCAAACCTACTTATCATTATTAGGGATATTCAAAAATACCCGACTCGACCTACCCGCCTTGTTGACCCGGCGACCTGGCATAAAATAAAGAGTACTTTCTTATATTTTACGGACGGATACCTGGCCCATTAATTTCGTAAATTACCGGGTCCGGGTGCGGGTCACATAAATGTCATTTCCCGGGTACCCGGAAACCCGATATAATATGTATTTATTTAATTAATTATAATTTTAATTATAATTTTACCTTTTAATATTGACATTTTATAAAATTAAATATCAATTCATCCTAACTAGACTCAATCTCTTAAATTTCCAATCCACCTCTCCAACCATTTAGTCTTTTGCTTTGATATTGCTACTTTTTCTTCAACACAAGCGCACAACCGCATCCTACATTGCATTGGAGTACATACACTAATTTGTCTCGAATGATAATTATTCATAATTTTATTGATATTTTCATATTAAATAATATTTCATTAGTTTTGGACTTTTATACGGATAAAGTATATTTACTATTAAATAATTAAATGTATTTTGTAGCACTTTTCATAAGTAATAAAATAAAATAGGGTACCCGGTATATCCGGGACGGGTCACGGGCCGCATTTTCAACTACCCGGTTGTACGGGTACCCGGTATTTGAACACCCCTAATCATTACACATGTAATGATTGATTTGATCAATCATTACAAACTAGAATTTAATATTAACATAGGCAAAACAATTATTACAAAAACATAAGATAAATTTTAACTTACACAAAAATGATAACGTACTATAAAAAATTGATTAAGAATGCAAAAAAATTGGGTTGCATGTTTTCCGTAAAAAAATTATCCATAATTCACAAACACGCCTATGACGTGAGATGATATTGTCAAGTTCAGTTGGGGTAAGATTACCTGATATTAGTTGAGATATACTTTAATTTAATTTAAAATGAGAGTTGAAAATCCACCATTTCAACTGAAAAAGTTACAATTTGCTAAGATAATAAATTAAAATTAAGTTGAACCGGGACATAGTGTATATATATACCATTAGTTTATATTGTATTGTGTACTATAAATAAATAGGTCTTCTATACGAAATTCGTATTTTGCTTATTTACAGTCCTTATTTTTGTTAAATAATCATATATACAATGATTTTAATATATAACTGATTTGTAAGTATATTCAATACAAATAATATATATGATACATATGTCTAATATACATAATTATTGACCATATCATATATATCGAAAACTTATTTTTATTTTAAACTACAAAATAAGCAAAATACGGATTGCGTATATCATGCCCTGAATAAAAGAACACCTTTGTAGGGAAACACTGTAACTTAATCTGAAGTTACCCGTGTAGTAGCAGTACACTGTAACGAACTTTAATGAGTAGTAATAAATTTGACCCGAGCCCAAATGTCGTGATTTAACAGATGAAGGCTAAAAAATTGACGGTCCACGAGGCACACCGGAGAGGAGTCTATCTATAAAGCGTCCACGCTCTGTGCCTGCAAATGTTGAATCGGTACATCATCTCTGTTTCAGCCTTCTTCCCACTGTATCTTTCCAGGGTTTCTTTTCCCTTTCATTTTTTTCTTTTTCTTTTTTTCTTTTTTTCTTTTCTTTTTTCCCATTTGATTCTCCCTTTCCCCCTTTTCTGATAGCTTTCATTCTGAAACCCTTTTTGTAGTTTTGTATCTTTCATACGTTTGTTTATCGAATATAATTAACTATTGTATAGTAGAAGAGGATGCAGCAACAGAGGTTGAAGCAGCACCAGCAGCAGCAAGCATTGATGCAGCCCGCAATTTATCACCCTAGTCTTCTGGCTGCTCCACAGGTCATTCATTTTCTGGGATTTTGATTTTGTGTAATAAATGTGCTTGTTTGGCGTTGATCATGTGTTAATTAGTGGTAAAGTTGCTTCTTTTACGTAATCATGATACTGGTATAAGGTTACTAGCCTTTACTATCCGAGGAAAGGAAATGAGAATCATGTAGTTCAGTGGAAATTTGGTCTGTGGAAATGAGAATCATGATACTGTAAGGGATTTCAGTTGTTCTAGTGGAAATTTGAAATTTTATGTATTGTTTGGTTGGCTCTTAAATTTGCAGCAGTCACTGAACTCTGCTACCACATTATGTTTTGGAGTCTAAATTGTTCAAAGGTTTGGTCAGGGTGTATGTGGACATTTTCCTTTTTAAGAATATTCTTGAAGGCTGAATGCTGTTGAGATCATTTGCTTATGAATGAAGAGGAACATTACGAGATAGAAATGGCTACCAGGGCTGTTTTATTTTTATTTTTATGGATTTTTAAGTTTTTGTTCCTCTTTGTAGGCAGTTTGTAACCCCCTGGTGCCTGCCTTCATTATATAATGTGTTTTGAAATGCTTTATTTTCTAGGATTATCTTTCTTATGCATTCGGATGAGTTTAATATTTTAATTACTTAAATGGAATATTTTGCAAGTTACTTTTTCTGATTTACAATTTTCCCTTGCTATATTCCAAGCCTGGATGGAGGGAAGTCTTAGTTTGTACTTTCTCTGTACTGTTTTCCTTTACCCTTACCAATTTTATTCTACTGTGCAGATTGAGCCCATATTGAGTGGAAACCTACCTCCTGGGTTTGATTCTAGTACCTGCCGCAGCGTGTGAGTGCCTCTCTTAGATTCTACCTTTTTTCTTTGATTATTCCAAGTATTAAGATATATTATTTAAGGTATAATTGGGAGGTTTCTCTAGATGGACAATTGGGGAGTAGCAAGATTTCATGTTAAGTTATAGTGTATTCTGGACACTTGTTGGAACTTCATGAAGATTGCAAATGGTAAAATTAAAGCCTTTTTATGGGTATTGGAGCTGGTTGCACTCGTGTATTGTTCTTGAAAGGCATTGAATGCATTAATGCCTGTGCATGTGTCTTGAGTGTCTCATAGTAGTTCAGCTAGTTGGTTATTCTTCTGATGATTGTTTTCCAAATGGTGTAGTTATGTTGGGAACATCCACCCTCAAGTGACGGAGCCACTTCTTCAGGAGGTTTTCAGCAGTACTGGCCCTTTGGAAGGCTGTAAGCTCATCAGAAAGGAGAAGGTTTGTTACGCTTAAATTGATTTGTCTAGAATTACATATGAAACCTGAGAATGTTTTGCTGGAAGATCTTTTGTTAAGCATTTTTTTGTGCATCTCTGTTGCAATGTAATTTCTCATTCTTATAGCTTCTCTTAACGTCATTTAGAATGCTGTTTGATGCATAAAATAAATTCACATAGCATAAGGTTAACATCAGAATTTTGAAGAACCAGTTTTTCTAAAATATACCCCAGCTGCATGAAACTACAGTCTTTGGAATGTGTTCTTTGTTAAAGTTAGACATGCAATAATGTTCTACTTGTCCCTTACTATTGCAAGCAGCATCTTAGTTTCATCAATTTAAACGGGTTTTGAATGTTTGATATCCAAGAATGGCAAAGTCATTCTATATTGACTTTGTATTCATGTGGTGTGACTTTAGTTGCTTTATGCAGTCATCCTTTGGTTTTGTTGATTACTTTGACAGAAGATCAGCAGCCCTTGCCATTGTGACTCTTAATGGGCGACAATTGTAAGTGTTCTACCAAGTTGTGGTGTATAAATCACATCATACTGTATCTGATCAATTGATTACAGGTTTGGACAGGCTATCAAAGTTAATTGGGCATATGCCAGTGCTCAGAGAGAGGACACAACAAGTAATAAACCTTTTGTAATTGGCATAATTTTGAAATGATTTGAAATGAAGCGTTACTTAGTTTTTATATATTATGTTCATGTTGGCTTGCAGACCACTTCAACATTTTTGTTGGGGACCTTAGCCCAGAGGTTACTGATGCTACACTGTTTGCTTGTTTCTCTGTCTATCCATCTTGCTCGTAAGTGTTTGGCTCAACCGCCGCTATAAACACTCACCAGTTCTGCTAATAATGTTGTTATTGAAGTGTTACTGTCATTAATGTTTTGGCCATTTGCAACAGTGATGCAAGAGTCATGTGGGATCAGAAGACTGGTCGTTCAAGGGGCTTTGGATTTGTATCTTTCCGTAGTCAGCAGGTCCTTTTCCTATTTCTTTTTTTGGTTCTCGTCTCATTTTGTGTATTTTACTAAGATGAAATTTTGAACTAACCCTTATACTTTCTGTTTTGTACCTTTTTTTCAGGAAGCACAGAGTGCTATAAACGATTTGAATGGTGAGGAAATTGCTTTTCTTGTTTTATAGATAACCATTACATAATTTGATTATTTGGGTTTTATTAGTTTTTTTAAAAATTAATCAAAAAAAAGTTTTGTGAATATATTGTTGGATTGGATTGTCTCAGTCACATGGAGAGAAGTCTCAATTTAGCTTTGGAGCAATTGAATTTACAAACTATTCAAATATTGTATTATTTAGACTTTCTGGAATGTCGCATTCAATTATGGGAATCATGTATGCCAGGCATAGCAGTGTGTACTAATATGAGGGTTTCAGATATAATTGACTAGTTACTCTCTCCATTACACACACACACACACACACACACACACACACACACACACATATATATATATATATATATATATTCAAGCCTCGCCATTATGATTTTTTTGTTTTGTTTTTAAATTTGTCATTTCAGTTATTTCAAAAAATAAATTGTTATTTCAGTGAGTGGGCAGTGCTTTATAAACTATGCTAGCTTGCTTGTTTTTTGAAACTCTTTTGTTCAATATGTATCTACTTTAGTTTGTTATTAATGAAATGATTATTAATTACTCACATTTACTTCTGAAACAAAAGAGCATTTTGAAACAGGTTTCTCTATGTGGAACAAACAGGAGGTGTTACTTTTGATGTGATAGAGGATATGCCTAACTTCTATTTGCCTTTCTTGGTCTCGCATTATATTTAGTTCTAGAAGATACTTATTTGCTGATGAATTCTCCTTTGCCTATTGACTCTATGTCTTGATGATCCTTATCTCCCTCCCTCGTGTGGTTTGGTATTGATGTCGTGCAAAATTTTAGGGAAATGGCTTGGAAGCAGGCAAATTCGCTGCAACTGGGCAACCAAGGGTGCTGCTGGGCTTGCTGAGGAAAATCAGAGCTCTGATGCAAAACCTGTCATGGAACTTACTAGTGGAACTCCAGGTAGTGTATCATTGAATTGCAATTGTTAAGATTTGGTATTGTAGTATTTGTTTTCCCCTTTTGCCACGTGTTGATTTGTTAGATCTACTCTGAGGTAATCTGTTCAAGTTCTGTCCATAAACAATGCTTGGGGTATCGATACGCATACATATTGCACTTCGAGCTTACAGAGTTTTTACAATTCCTCTATGCAGAAGATGGTCAGGAAAACACTGGTGAAGATGCCCCAGAAAATAATGCCCAATACACAACTGTTTATGTTGGCAATCTTGCTCCAGAAGTAAGTTTTGTGCATGTAAAACAACTTAATAACTGTTCATACTTGCTCTTCTCTGAACTTATGTTGTTGACTTGTTATATATTTACGGAACCTGATGATGCTTTGAGGAGATCCCACTGTGTTCTTTCAGGCCCCGTCAGTTTATTTTAATAATTCCAGCGTAAAATTGTTGCAGGTGACTTCGGTTGACCTTCACTATCATTTCCACTCTCTTGGAGCTGGCGTAATTGAAGATGTTCGTGTTCAACGGGACAAGGGTTTTGGCTTTGTGAGGTTTAGCAACCATGCTGAAGCTGCTCGAGCTATTCAGTTGGGAAATGCCCGGATTTTGCGTGGAAAGACTCTAAAGGTAGTGTAGAGAATTGTGTGTTTTAGCGAGTATCCTGTATACTTGACAGTTTTGATCAAGAAACAGATATTATGGTTTAGCAATTACAAATCTTTTTGAGCCAATCTTCTAATTTGCTTGCAGTGCTCTTGGGGAAGCAAGCCGACTCCTCCTGGAACTAATTCAACGCCCCTTCCACTACCGGTAGTACCACCAATGCCTGGATTTACACCCAATGATCTTGTTGCTTACCGTCAGCTTGCTATGAGTAAAATGGCTGGTGCACAACCTCTGATGCATCCTCAGGCTCATCGAATGGGTGCTGCAAATCCAGGTATGTATGAGGGTGGATATGCTGGTATTCCTCCATCCCGGCCACCCATGTATTATCAGTAGTAGTTCCTGCTGCTGCACTGCTGTATCGTGATTAGAGGCCGTCGCTTGTAACTGCCTTAGATTGTATCTTATGTATCATTGTGTGTAGCCTGCTGTATCTCAACCTTGGGATGGCACCTGCATTGTTGTGCTTCTTTCTGTGGTATATTATTCTCTGTGGAGGAGTACCTACTTTTTTCTACATGTGAATTCTGAGTGTACCATATATAGGAAGGCGGAGAGGATTTTAATAAACAATTTCTTTAGTTGAGACTAATTTAGATTATTTACAAAATATTTTTTTTGGTCATATCTTGCCTTTTCCCATAGTTCTTTATGGTTCCTGAAAAAAGAAGCCTATGGTAACTATGAGGTTCTAAAATTACAAGTACCCATAACCTTTCAAAAAATGAATCGCTACATTCCTTCGTTTTATCATCACTAAAATATGCAAACAAAACTTGGCCATTTTTACAAATATTTAGTGAATTTTGCCCTCCTTACCCCACCCATTTCATCAACATCGTCGTACCCTTTCAGTTCCTCTTTGTGCTACCATTCAAAATTCATTCAGGAATTTTATTAGTTTGGACTAAGACTTGTCATGTTATGAAATTTTGAATGATTTTGTTTTTTCTTAATTCTTAGTCTTAGGGTAATGACTTGGAGGGGGAAAAAACTTCCGAGGGAGGAGTCCAAACATACTCAATCAAAACCCGGGATACTAAAAGCACTTTAGTAAAAATTTAAGGTTGTCTAGCGTTCATTACAACTCACAAGAAAGGTGTGAATTTAGGGTTGTATAGAATTTTTTTATAAAAAAAATTCAAGAACGGTTACAATAAACCTATCTATGCATGTACAATTCAGAATCTAGGATTGGACTGGGAGACACCACCGCTGACCCGTTTTATCACAGTGAGTTGTGAACTCCATCAATTGACTATTTTTGGGATGCCCTTCCAAAAAGACTCGGGATTGCTTCACCAACGAGTCATTAAACCATCGGAACCATAACCACCAATCAAATATTCATGAACCATCTGCAACATGGGACACCATAGTGTTTATATCAGCACTTGCAAGAAACTAAGAATTTGGTACAGTAGCAATTATAAAGAAATAATTAGATGGATCATTATCAACACCACAATTCAAATCTAACAATTTTATAATTCAAATAATGATTTTTCTCCAAAATAAATTCTAATATGTGGTTAAATTACTCCCACTATTCTAATGGAAGGTGCAAGATAGATGAAGTTGAAATTGAATTATGGATTGAATATAAATGATAGAGATTAAATTTGAGAGGAAAGTGGGTGGAATGAGTGGATGAAAATAAAATAAAAACATTATCATAAAAGGAAGTATGCAACTTGGATTTGAACACGTCAAAAGAAAAGTTGTGTAAGAGAGTGATTTTTTTATATGATCTATGATCTGATTTTGTCAATATCGATGTTGTTCGTACTAAAAAATGGAAAAAATCATATATATTTTTTGAGAATAAAACCACTTCTTCTGAATTACATTACAAACATTGTACAAATATTGGTAGATGAGATATTTTTTGAGAAAGAGATGCTTCTCTTTTAATTTTAATAATTTTGACAAAGGGTTGGGTGTTATTGGTGTGTCAACTAGACAAATTTTTATTTTGTTTGTTTACAAGGCAAGTAGGCACTAGCCAGGTTTAAGGTCTTTGCGTGTTGAAATTTGCAAATCATGATCGAACTTGTTTAATAACTCGATTTTTAAAATCATTTTGAACCTCTTACGATTATTTTTTTTAATTTGCTTTTCGATTCTTTCATAACTTATCATTGAGGAATAACTACTTATAATAATTTCGATAAAAGATATCTTAAATTTCGTATAAATTTGTGGCTTTAAGCCTTTTGGGCAAAAGGCCACGGGTTCCTCTTTTCTTTTTGTCATGTCTAAATAACCTTTAAACTTTACGTCCCGATCATGCACATTTCCTACTACTATCGATATTTTCATTTTGGCAGTTGAGCCTCCTTTTCACATTATTAGAGGTTGTGAAAATGCTTCACTCTTTTCTCTCAATATTGTTCTTTGTGAATGATAAAGAAAGCTTCCTACTTTCTCTCTTTCTCCCTCCTTCCAAATCATAATTCCCACTTTTATTCTTGGAATCCAACATACAAAGGACAAGTTTTATGCCATACCTCACTCGACTGCAAATTGTCTGTTTGCAATCGAGCGATGAATTGATATCCGGGCTATGAAAATGAAATTGAATCAAATACGGTGAATTACATTCTCCTCCGGGCCATGGAAATGAAATTGAACCAAGTATGGTGAATTACATTTTTCCAGAACCAATTAGCAGAAAAGATGTATTCAATCAAGTGATGAATTTGATATAGGGGCTATGGAAATGTAATTAAATGGTCCTTGAGAACCTTTTGGTATTAGGTTTTTTAGCTGCAATCAAAATTGCAAAAGATGGTTACAAAAATGAAGCATCGATCGATCCCACTACTTGTTTGTTTCTCATATTTTTATACAACAGGTTCTCAGTTATTCAAAAACCAGTTGGGTATGATTTTGGTCGGTTTTCAAATTGCAAAAATCCCAGGTGAGAGTATTTGGCCACCATAGCCATTCTTATAACCCGGGTTGGAAACATGATGATCCATAGATCTCTGATGATGACCCTCCGATCTCCCGTTTTCCTTCTGCTCATCCTTCAGAATCTGAATATCTCTGCACTCCGTGCTACAAAACGCTTTCTCACCCCTACAAATCAACAACAAATGAACATCAATATTCATACTCAAAATACTGAACGATCATGATCAAAGCAACTGAAGCGGGAAGAGTGAAGTATACCTGTACATGTAAATGTCTTTTCCGTGAAGGTTCTTGTGACACATATTACACGATGAGAGGAAATCGGAATCGGGGACAGCCGGAAAATCCACGACTCTCGCCGGAGAAGACAGAGTGAACATGCTCGGACGACCGGACTTCGAGCTTCTCCGATCAATCTCCGGTGCCTTAGGCTTACGTTCTTGACTCACATATCCTCCGTTGTAATAAACTCTAGTGAACGATTCATTCCCTGGTTGGTGACAGGTCACAAAAGTATAGTCCTCTAAGATATCCATCTCAACCTCTTCAAAACCCCTACTTCTAATCCTCGCGGAATGAACCGGAATCGGGCTCGACCGGTTCAGATTCCGATGATCCTGCGTCGATTTCTCCAACGCCGCGACGATCCCCAGCCCGACGCCGCCGGCGTCGTAGAGGTTCTTTCTCGGCGACTGGATTCTGACCTCTCTGGGGCTCGAAGCATCGCCGGACCGGGTGCCGGAAATGAAGGAGCTGGCCAGGTTTCCGATCACCGGGATTGTCCTCCGTTTGCTCAACATGATTGGAACTGGATTGGATTGAGGTCGAGATTTTGTGCAGAACTCTGAGCTGAAGTTCAGTTGGATTTAAAGGAAGCGATGAAGATTCATGCAGGGGAGGGGGTTTGTTATAGAGGAGTGGGGGGATTGATGGGGTTGTTGTGCTGCTACGCCCACAGCTTTGGCTTCAGCTTCTAATTATAGAATAGCTGATTGCATAATGCACACAGAATAATAATAACATATAAAATGAATGTGGGGCCGGAGGAGAAATAATGTATAATCTGATTGCGAAATTTACATCTATATACCTCACATTACGTTTAAATTGCATATTCGTCTCAAGTTTTGTTATTATTATGCTCATCGCCTTTTTCTTCATCTAAGTTTGAGTCAAATATGAGTAAATGAGAGTTTATCATTTCATTGATGATGTAGATAAGGATGTACCTCATTCCAACCAACTATTCACACTTAAACTTTTAATTATGTCTATTTTGAAATAATATTAGACATTTGAGTAGAAATATAAACTTACTAGATGATACCCGTGCACATGCACGAATTCATTTATTATTTATCATATCATATTAAATTTTTATTGACAAAGATATTTGTGAAATATATCTTAAGACTTATATTTTATAGAATATATCTGAAAATAACGGTCATAATTTTAACACTAATATTACCAATATTCTTTCTATGCATATCTTTTTTTTTTATCATAGAATATCTTAATTGATATAGAAAAATTAATAGAATTATGTAAATTATTATTAGCGAAAATATTAAAGAATTTAGCAAACACTTATACCACACTAATGAAAGCAAGAACAGTACATAAGAATATCAAGAAATTTGCAAGTCAGAAGAGAAAGTTAAGTACAAAGGTTATGAGGATGATAAGTTATAGTTAAACCCAAGTGTTTAAACTTTAAGCCCCTTCTAAGTCCTATCCTACAAAAGTCATATAAAGTTGAGCAATAAAAATCTCACTAACCAACCATATACATCCTGATTCCTGGCCCTTTCATTAGCTTTGTTAAGCCAATTTGTTTTCCCAGCGATCTAATACATGCTACTTGATTGATGTTACTTTCTTGCATATAATACACGCAGCTTGCTTGAAAAGGACTATTTCCACTTGAAGAGTACACGGGTACATTTAGCTGCAGCCATGGAGCTTGGAAACTCATATGAGCTTGTATCTTATGGCCATCAATATCGTCATCCAACTCTTCTGCATCATCCAGATCTTCCTCTTCAATTTCTTCCTCCAGCTCTGCATCAACACCCACGTTAACTGGCTGAACCAAGAATCCTTTACCATAATCATCTTCCTGCAATTTCAACAACATACACATTTCCAACACACTGACAAATTCTTGAACATTCCAACTAATCATCAATCTGCAATTTCCAATCAGTAAATTGAAAAAAACAAAGATAATCATCAGACCATACAAACAACACAATATATATATAAAAAAGTCCCTTCAGATTTCCACCATCAACATAAGGTAACAACCGTCTCTTAAAATATAACTTCCAAAACCTCAAACCTGATCATAAGAGATCAAATTACCAGAATTAACATGAAGCAACCATATAACTCGGATAGGAAATTAACTCCTAACATTCAAAAGTCTAAGCTCGTAATCGGTAAAGAGCTAAGCATTACCAAGACCTAAAAAGCTCTTTAGACAGGCACAAAACATTGAGCCACAAAAACTGAAACTAATCACATTTCAGAGAAAAGGTAAAGGCAGAAAAAAAAAACACGTGCAACATTGGTTTTATAGTTGACAAATCAGCTCAACATCCAGTAAACCTCTGCAAGCATGTGCAACAAAAATATAATAATACATCAACCATGGGAGTTTGACCATAGCGTTTTATCTGAATAAATCTGGGAATGTAATGAAACAAAACTATGCTTGATTTTTCACAAACAATGACCACCAGATTTCTGAAGAAATCACCAAACTTTCTATTGCTTTAGCTTTTTTTCTTTCACTCATACATCAAGCAGTGATCTCAAATTAGATCTAGCAGAAAAATGCATGGAAGAATACCTAGAAGAAAACAAAACAAAGATCATTAATATCTCAGACCATTTTATAATTCATGGATCAATTTGTTCAATATTGGATGATCATATAAAGCTTACTGATGAGATCAAGAATACACCACGAAATTACTGATGAACCGATGACAATCATAAGCTGCAGAACAAACAGAAGAAAAGTTACAACTTCGCCAATAAACATGGGAATCATAAACCATATGTCTGATTTCAATCCTGTAAGAAATTCTAAAAGAACAGTCTTTTTACCGGATTCAAGGTTGCTAACCCTCCACGAAGATTCTTCAGTGCTATTTCAGCTATAAAGATAGGAACCTGCGCATTCAACCTCAAAATGCAGTAAATTAGACATCCCCAAAATACACACACAATCATAAACAGATTGAACTCAGAACTTACAACGTAAGAGAATATTTCTATCCCATAATCAGTAAAAATCTTCCACAATCAAGAGTGAAAGCTCCCTGTATCAGAATAAATTCGATGAAACTGCATTAGTTCTATGCCCTAACATGACATCATAAAAGAAAAAAAAGATTGAACATTTACCATTGAGAAATAACCTGCAAGCCATTCAGATATACAGAAGCCAGCTGATAACCTCATTGCCTAACCAAAACAAAACAAACAAACAAAAGATTAAGCATCTTCAAAACTGCATAAAAAGGGATCTCAAGTCCAAACTTTTCTGATCAATTAAGGATCTAATCAAGAAAAATACCACTTTTTGGCCGATGAAATTCGCAATTCTTCCACTCGTTATAGCTCCAATCATAGCACCAATTGTTACTATCGAACTAAACATGAAAAACTGCAAACACAAAAGTAAAACAATATGAATATTTGAAACCAAGCCCCATTTTTCGTGAACCAAAAAGAGATGCCTTTTCAGATCAAGAAATCCATACCTGAGTCTTCCATGCATAGCTTCAAACCGTAGAACCCAAGCAGGATAAACTAATAAGACTTATAAACATAAATTAAGTGCTAACGTAAACACAAATTGAGCTCAGTTTCTGATATTAGCCCTAAAACACAAATTTTGGATAACAACTTACTCTGAAGATTTGGTTTCAACGACTTGGCAAACCGTGAGCGCAACCTTGGAGGTCTTCCCGGTTCCAGACGGGGCCTGAGCGATGACGACGCAGCCTTTGATGATCATGAGAACGGAGCGCTGCTGAATAGGCGAGGGTTTCTCGAAGCCGTGGTTGTAAATCCATCTGAGCAAGTCGTCTTTGATGCCCATCTCATCGAGGCTCCACACCATGGAGGTCTCGACCATCAGACCTTCGTCTGCATCTATCTTCAACCTTAATCTGGTAATCATAATCACCATCCACCATTCACCGTATCAATTCTCCTTCTGAAGGCGAAAATTAGAAGAAAAAGTATGAGAGAAGCTAGAGAATTTGTGAGCCGATTAGCTTCGAAATCTTCTCGAATACAAAATAATTTCGGCAACGATTAGTGACCCGAGAATATGAAAGGATAGTCTTGTAGAATAATCTAGAGAGATTAACTTAAGTATTGGGAAAAAAGTTTTAATTCGGTTGCTTGGGAAAAGGAATAGCTGGAAAGGATATTTAGAAAAGAGACAATTAGAGAGTCCGCTTCATTAAAGATTTTCTTAAAAAGTTATTTTTGGTAAGTTGGGGGAAAAATTGTGAGAGCGCCACGTGGCAAAAGTGGTCTCTTTTAGTAGTTATTAAGATAATTATATTTGATATTGTTACTTTCATCGCTACTCATTCCATCCTAATCAAAACGTCTGGTTGATTTTTTAAAATCAAATTGAGATAACTTTGACCGCTTATATATATATATATATATATATATATATATTTATTTATTTAAGTGTGTAAAATAAAATCTGAAAAATTGCTAATTAAAAATATTTGCTATTAGAAATTCAATAACATATTATAAGATATTAGTCTTACATAATAACTTATAAAAATTAATGGTCAAAATCGTCAATGTTTGACTTTGAAAAGTCTAACATGACGATTTGATTAGGACGAATGGAGTATATATATATATATATATATATTTTTTTTGAAAAGACGAATGGAGTATATATAGTATTTAAATATAAACAATTTTTGCTAATAATAAACGTAATAAAAGATATTGTTGGTAAAAATTACGTGTTAGGAAGTTTAAGACATACTATTCTTATCTGAACTGGATTCACTGAAGAAATTTCAAACTATCCAGTTTTGTTGGTTTTGTGATATATATTAACAAAATTTATAATTTTGATATTTGGAAAGTACATGTTCAAAATCTTCCAAAAATATATCGTATGATGATATTACTCCTCACATAATGCTTAAAAATTATGATGAAATTTGAAATAAAAATTATGATAAATAATGAAGTGTCAAACCTAGTAAGCCTGATGCAGGACTCGTGCGTTGATGAATAGGTTGTTGGAAAAAAAATTCGTAACAAAATATATAATTAATCTTGACAATCACACCTAGAAAAATATATATAAATCCTTTGGCAATCACACCTCCGGGAAAACTGGTTTAAAACACATACTCTGAATTTTTATAAATCTCAAAATCTCTTCTCCTCTTTTCTCTATAAGGATTATAATATATATAGTTATGAAAGTAAAAACAAAATAGGAAAATAATATATATACTAATTCTATTCTAAAACTAAAAAGAAAACATGTATAATCATTTCCAAACTAAAATTCAATTTTCATGAATAATTTTGAAAAATAGTTGTTTCCATTCCTCGTTAGAACCAAAAAGAGTAATTGAGCATTATTCTATTTCTTTTTAACCTCTTGCGTATTGCATATAATGATTTAGAAGCTAAAGATAGATTAATGAAAATAAAATAATACTAATTATCCTATACAAATTTATAAAAAAAATATACGTGCATATATAAAATTTATTCATCGTTATCTCCTCATTATTGTAAAACATACATATCTTTGAACTTTTAAAGATGCTTTAAAGCTTCATAAATGGAAGAGGTGTAATTTTTATAAACAAGTTACACACCACATATTTTATCAACCTGACATAGATAAGAGTGTAAATTAACTAACAAAATTTAATCATTAAATGTATTACCACTATAATTTATATTTCTCATATAAAATATTATAAAAGTTTAGTACAGTGAGAGTACTTATGTATAATACTTAGTTCAAGATCATTTCCCAACTCATCTCACTCAGATCCCTACTACATATTTCCTGTGGCTGAATTTATTGTTGGAAAGAATGAATATCTTCCCAAGCTTTGTGGTGCAGTGAGCTCTAACCTATTTCAGTTCATGAAATCAGCAATCATTTACCATCATAAGGAAGATAGAATCAGTCAGTAGACATTTTGATATCACATGTCACAGTCATACAACTCTGTGGAATCTATTATTCTTTGACTGGAATGTGGATGCCGGTTCAAACTTGAAGTCACACATAACTAAAGTTTTACCAATGGTCACAATTTAATTTATATGGCGTGCAAGGGTAGCACATGTATATGATGCCATCACAACCAGTAAGCTAATTATTTGCAAGCAGATACAGGAAGTGATATCATTTATCGTTCAGGTTTACCATTTGAAATGGTTCAAAGTAAAGACCACTTCTGGGAGAAATCCTAGAGTACAAGCACTTAAATGGAGTTTACCAAATGGTGGGGGTATAAATTGAACACTGATGGATCTCTTATGAGGAATGGAAGAGTTGGAGCAGGGATTGTGTTAAGGAACAACTCAGGAAGAGTTGTAATAGCCAAAGCCTTCACAATATCTGCAAAAAACCACCTGGAAGTAGAGGTTAAGGCATTGGCAATAGGGATTGAAGCAGCTTACTTTAATGATTGTCTTAACCTGCAAGTGGACATGGATTTATTGTTGCTGCTGAAAATGATCAAGCACCAAATCTCAACTCCATGGAATCAGATTCAGACTATCAGGAACATTTGTATGTTTGCAGGTGAGATTACAATTACCTTTAATCACATTCATAGGGAAACTAATGCAGTGGCTGCAAGCTCTTCAAATATGACAAACACGTACACACATGCAACCTTACCTGCTCAAATTAAAGGACTTGTTCTATTAGACAGAAGGAAAGTTCCTACTTAAGATCTAGGTAATTTGTGAGATCAGTTTTTTGCTGTTGAATATGTGTGTAGGTGCCTGAAGCTAAGAGGTGAAAATGCTAAATCACTAGAAACCAGGGGTCAAGGAGCAGAAGGATTAGGAAATTATTCAACTTCAAATGGAAGGAGGGTGAAGGTGAAGCCAACACTAACCATAATCACTGCAGGTGAAGCTAGTCATCTGCAAAACACTGCAGGAACCTTTGTTTTCTACTGATTTGTCTAGGTAATATAATAGTTTGTTTTAACCCCGTGCTTATCAGCATAATTGAGTTTCACATAGCGATCTCTAATTTGTTTGCAAGTAGTGACTCCTCTGGTTGGCGGAATTGGGCTTTGCGATACAATTGCTAACTTGCTTACAAGAGTAGACATGGGTTACTAACGATCTATTATCCTATTCAAAATGTAATAGTTTTTTGTAGCTCAATTTCAGTTTTAACTCAATATTCAAATTGATACAATTGCCTATCTAGGCTTTTAAAACGTCTAGTGAGCCTAATGAATTTCACTCCATTTACATAAGTGGTTTAAGTTTTTTTTTTAAAAAATACATAAACAAGGTTTGTACTTTACATGAAAGGAAAAAAATGCAAGGGGAACTTGCATGCTCAAAAATACAGAAATAGAATTTGTAATTTTAGGTGAAGAAAAACTCACGCTTTTCTCCCAACTCATGCAGAGTTGTATATATGTTCATATGTTTGACTTAAATTTCATCAATTCAAGGTTAACGAGTGTTTTAAAGGCAAATATGTCTAAAAAATTAAAGTGATAATTCAATAGATTTTTTTATGGGGAACATGTAATTTTTGGACCTCCAACTGGTCAGGAATGGGACCTACTCAGGATCATTTCCCAACTCATCTCACTCAGTGGCTGAATTTATTGCTGGAAAGAATGAATAGTTTTACCAGCTTTGTGGTGCAGTGAGCTCTAACCTATTTAAATTCATGGAATTAGCAATCATTCACCATCATAGGGAAGATAGACTCATACGAAAGCCTTCTTCTGATGAGAACTTCTCTTTTAGCTCTGCATACAAAACAATTTAGGAGCAAAGACCTATCTCTGCATCACTTGCAAAGTTATGGAAGATTAAGATCCCCAAAAAGATCATCTTCTTCAGTTGGAGACATTTTAACTCTCTTATTCCTTTTGATGAAGTCATCAATCATTATTTCTTCCAATTAACCTCAAAGTGTCATCTCTGCAACAACTCTGAGTCAATGAATCACAGGTTCAACTCCTGTTCTTTCGCTACCTCAATCTGAAAATAAATGCTATTCAACAATTGGTACCTTGATATTTCTTTCCCCTCAATATATGACAGGCCGTCCTATTATATCACTCATACTGGTTTGTCAAGCTTGCAGGATAGACTAATTAAAATGTTGTGTGGTATAATAGTTTGGTGCTTATGGAATGCAAGAAATGAATTATTGTTTGAAGAGTTTAGACCTTGCAGAAGCAGTTATAATTAGAGAGATCATATAAATATGTACTACTCCTTTTCAGCTCAGCCTTTGTTCTCCTCAAACCCTATGGATTTGGACATTGCAGCTGCATCTTATATCTCACTCATTCATAAGCCTCTAAGCCTAAAATCAAAGTTATCTCATGGATAAAGCTTCAGTTTGGGTTTTAAACTAAATGTAGATGTTGCATGGAAGATAGGTGACTTTGGCATAGGTATGGTTTTGAGAGATGAGCAAGGAGATTAGGCTGCACAACCCGGGTCAACTTGGCCTGGCCCGGTTAGACCATTACTTGGACCGGACCCGGTCCGGAATTTTACCGGATTTGACCCGGATAGGAACGGTTGACGCGGTTAGAACATCTATTACACCTTTTTTACAAAAAAAAAAGTGTTTACATTGAGAATCAAACACCAGACATTTTTTAAACAATTTCTTTACCACTAGACCACATTGCTATTTGTTAAAAAATTGTTTGAATGATAAATATATACGGATATTCAATTTATTTTAAAAAGGAAACACAAGCAATGATATTGGTGAGATTTGAACTCAGGTTGTATACTACAAAATGGAAAATCTTACCACTAGAACAAGAAAATACATATGTAATATTTGCATATCTATTATATATAACCGGGCTCTCGGGTTGATCCGGAAAGAACCGGATTTGACCCGGATCGGTTGGAATCCGGAATGGGCTAAAAAGGTGACCCGGGCCCCGGCTCGAATGCAAAAAATTCGGGTCTGTGTCACCAATTCCTGTCCCGGGCTGTGCCATTTTTCCGGGTTGACCCAGCTCATGTATAGCACTAAAGGAGATAGTATTTCTGCAAGATCATTTTTTACCAATGGCTCATCCGCTTTGGAAGCTGAAATAAAGGCAATTAGAGCTGGTTTTATTTTGGCTACTATTATGCCAGACTGGGCTCTATCATTGTACACCCACGGGTGTAGTCCAGCGGTTGGGACATTGGGTTCATTGGTAGTGTTGGGATTTCTTACTTGCAAGGTCCGTTGTACGCACCGAGACAAAGGACGCTCAATGGCTCATGGTTCTGGATTACCGTAATTTACCTCTCCACCAAGGCATGTGGTGTTGGGCGGGTGGGGTGATGAGGGAGAGCGAATCGCCTTTTGCTCCATGGGCTTTATAATTGAATCAGACTCACTCACTGGGATCTCAATGATCTCAAATTCTATAACAGCTCACTAGAAAGTTTTCATGCTCTGTGATGAAGCCTGGACATCTATCCAAGTTAAGATCATCAACACATTCAGATAATGGAGTTTAGCGGCTGATTTTCTGTCTAAATTGGCTCTTAAGACTAGATGTAACTCAGTTTTTACCTGTACTCAACTGCCTTCACAAGTTAGGGCTATTCTGCATATGGATAAACAAAAGGTTCCATCTCGCAAATGTTAAAGCTATCTCTGGTCCTTTCCTGTATGATCATTAGGGTTTTAGGAAGTGCATGCTCTTCCTTTTTATTTCAAACATGCTGTCTAGGTATTTGCTGGTTTACACTAGTACCCTAGTTTTGCTATAATATTTCTACTGTCTAGGTTTCAGGCCGCTTTGTATTTTTCTACACAATTCACTAACAGATTTTGAGTTTAAGCAAATGAATCTATGTTTGAATTAGCATCTCTAGCACTAGTCTATTTTTGCAAGGGCATTACTCAGCCTTTGCAAGTTATTTAACCTATGTAGATTAGTTTTATGGAGATGTAATTTTTGGCTAATATAGTGACTTCAACATAAAAATTAGATTTGTTTATATAATTTCAATCGAGTTATTGTATTGAAATAGATGGACATATTTTAAAATAAACACAATCATGGTACTCAAGTAAGCATTTTTTATTTGTACTCTACAATTTAACGAACTATTATATTGTAATAAAAAGTGGGTGAAATGCATATATAATCTTGAATTCTTGGTTGACAAAGTCTTGTATAGGACCGCCCTACCATAACATTATGGTAGGACTGGGGGCTGAAATAATATTTCATAGGGACGGAGGGATTACATAAAAAAAGTCAAAATTCGAGGTACTAAAGTGTAATTAAAGATATATATATATATATATTGCCACCTTTGTACATTCATCTCCACTTTCTCTCTCCCCCAAAACCGCCCAACTTCTCCTCCCAAAACCTCCCACCTTCTCTCTCTCAAAACCGCCCAATTTCTCCCCAATTTCCAATCCGTAAGATTTCATTTCGATCGATTACATCAATTTGCAGAAGTTTGGTGGAGTTATCGGTAAGTTATATTCATCAATCGATCGGTAATTTAGCCTCTTTTTTCCGGTGAATTTGTTAGTCATTTCGATCGGTTTCGCGTTTCTTAATCCTTCCGAATCTGAGCAATTTCGAGCGCTTCGAGTGCTTTAACCGGTATCTCGAAACGTTTTCCGGCGACTCTTTGTATTCCTCGGCGACACTCTTCTTTTCCGGTGATTAGGTTTTGTTCGACGTTTTTTATTGTGTTATTTTGTGCTAATTTGAAGGAATGGGGAAGAAGAGGAGTGCTGTTAAGCATCAGTCGGCAAGTTTGGGCGATGATGTTGATAAAGATTTGTAGTTGTTTTGGAGGAAATATTTTTATAAACTTTTGGATCTGAATATCATATTCATCTAGTATTATTTGTTGTTTATGATGAATTTGTTTCTGTATTTGCTTAGTTACTTTAATTTGTTGTGTTTGTATAGTTAGTTTGACAGTATTTGACACCAGATTTTCTTCTGTAAATGATCAGTTAATTTCTGTGTTTTTTGTAGGTAATGCTAAGAAGAAGAAAATAAAACATGTGAATGATGGTGCAAACGATATTGGTTCTGTGGTTGATATAGTATCATTGATACTTTGTTAGTTAGTTTGACTGGTTTGTTTAGATATTTCTTTAGTTTGTTTGAATCTTGATAATCCAGACATAATGGTTTGACCGGTCCAACCCACTTACTTGTTATAACCCGGTTTTGACTCGGCATATAACCCGCGAGTTTTTACCTATTTGTTATAAATTGCATTTATGTCCCTCGTCCTACCACAAGTTTGTGGTAGGACAGTCCTAGCCAAGACTATCTCTTCTCGGTTAAGTGCAAATATAACGCTCAATTCTTAGAATGTGCTATTATAACCCTGAATTAGTTTTGATTTCAAAAAGGTATAACCTTGCAATTGTTGACTTGTGTTTACTGTAATTTATGGCTATTTAATCACTTGAAATGACAAAACTGCGCTCAATATTAGGTTGTTATCTGAGTAAGAACCGGGAACCAGAAGAAATGCAGAAAAACTGGATCTTTGCATCTCAGACCCAAGAAAAGATTCAGCCAAGTTGCAAAGAGAAGGATAAATAATTATCATATATTTATTAAATTCGATTAACCAAAAAAGGTCATTTAGCCCTTTAAATTCAAAAGGACTGTTTTGTCTTTTTATATTTTAATGAGTTTTTCGGCTATATAATTTCAATTAGGGTTATAATTGCACTTGTTAAGAACCGATGATATAGTTACACATAATTTAGAACTGAGAGTTATGTTAGTACTTATCCAAAAAAAAAGTTATCTCCCTGACACCTCTTTGTGAAGAGTCGATTTTAATATACAAAGGTGGACTATTTCAAGGTGTTTGTTGTTTCATCTGTTTTGCTGTGTTGCTGTATAGCACTATTTCAAGGTGTTTGGTATTTCATTTCTTTTGGTTTCGTGCAAAGGCATAATAACCAAAAATGTATGGTTTATTTTCAATTTATCATTAGTTCGAGTGTTCTTTAGCAATTTACTCGTTTAATAATTGTGTCACTATATTCCATTATTAAGAAATTGATTGGAACAATATTTTATGAAAAGGGTCACCTGTCATGGGCCACAAATAATTTAAAAGAGACGTCCATGTCCAAAGACTGGGCCCAATGGACCCACGTGGACCAATAAGTTGACGTAGCAAAGATTCCGGAAGAACCTGCTGTGAGTGGGATGAGGGACACGTGTTGACGATCGGAGGGTAATTAACGGCAACAGCAATAATTGGTGGGACCATAAGGCCTACTAGGAGCCCACGGTTTAATTTCTTTTTTTTGAAAAGAAAAACTTCATTAACCTTCACGACAGATTACACAGCACAGCTAAAATAAGTTACAAACCGATTACACAGCACCAAAACAAAAGACACACCAATTTATTCATGAAATGGAAAGACAGAGCACCACAAATTAATGAACACTCAAGCGATCTGGACTTCAATGGTCTTGGGCTTCTTGGGCTCGGGAGGCGGAAGCTTCTGGACGGTGACGGTGAGGACCCCATCCTGGCAGTGGCAGACGGCGGTGATAGCGTCGGTGCTGGCATTCTCCGGCAGCACGAACTTCCTCATAAACTTGCCCACTCTACGCTCCATCCTCACATACTTTGCTCCTTCCTTCTCCTCCTCCCTCTTCCTCTCTCAACTTATGGTCAGCACGTTGTCCTCCTCCACCTGAACCTTGATGTCGCCGGATTTCAGCCCAGGCATGTCGACCACGAACACGTATGAATTCGGGTACTCCTTCACGTCGGCAGGCGTCGCCGCCATGGCCTTGGCGTCGCGGACGTAGGTCTTCGTCGGCGCATTGGTGGACTTGTTGTCGGAATCTTCGGCGGCGGCGTCGATCACGTGGTGGAGGGCGTTGATGAGTGGCGCGTCGAATCCCATCAGTCTGAAGTCCATTTTCTCTGTTTCTTCTTGATGTTCTGTGGTGAGGAACTGTGAGTGAATGATCTGTGTATGCTGGGAATTGTTTGATTGATTTGATTTTGATGCTCCACGGTTTAATTTCAGTGTGTCCATTTTGTTTGAAGTTTCATTATGGGCCCCTGGCAACTCAGGGCCCACTTTCATAGAATCGACTGTGACTTCTGGAGTAGACACTGGGTGTGCTGTACAGTTGCCCACTTAATACTGGGAGTATATTTGTTTCTTTATTAATTTTTATTTAGTGAATTGCAAACCAGTACCACTCTTTAAATTCCACCCTAAACTATACAAAATCATTTTGTAATTATTTGAAATGAATTTGATAGGAATGTGATGAAATTAGGTGAAAATTCTTAATATCAATACTCTAGCAATTTATGTGTTATTCATTTTTTTGTATTGTGCTGCTACTAGTATATTGAATGACGTTTTTTATATTATAACGAGTTATTCTACTATAATGATCCTACATCTAGTCTACCACTACTCAATTCTACTGATTCTGTATGTTGAGTGGTCGAGATTCTTACCCTGCTTGCAATTTGATCAGACAGGGGTGAAGATCCCACCCACACCGCATTTGATGCTTTCATATTCTGGACATTGTCGATGCAGCTCCTATCTTTTGGTTGAACATTTCGAAAGACTTGACCCATGAAGTCAGGAGAAGAAATGATTTCTAATGATGCATTGGAGGATATTCGAGCCTCTCATCTCCAATAAGCGAGACTGGACCTCTGGCCAAGTGAGATAGACCACTTGATTTATTGAATGACGTTTAATGGCTCGTTATCGTTGTTGAGTATTATTTTCTAATGTTATGGAAGAATATTTGATTTCAAAAATATCTAGTTAATATAAAAATATCTAATTAATATATGGTCCATTCAAAGAAGTGTAACCTTAAAATAATATAATTCAAAGTCTTGCTACTAGCTAATAAGTAAAGGGGAATATATAAGTAGTTGCTGAAAAATAAACTCTTATAAATATATTTGACGAGTCTCCATCCTGTTGGCGATGGCAAGAAACTAGGGGCACTTAGACGTAGACAGCTCCACAGTGATGTATAATTTTCTAATTTAAAAAATAAAAGTAATTTATTACAAGTCATTATACATCAAAATATTAAAACTTTGACCTGTTTTGTATAATAGATTTATTTGCCAAAAATCATGTTAATAGGATAACGCTATACAGTCTTTGCTCACCAATTCAAATATAGGAGATCTTTTAAGACATGGAGGAGTTTTGTCTCTTTCATAATTCTTCAGGGGAAAAAAGGACTACTACCTTAATTTCTGAAGAAAAAGATAATCTAAACTAATGTGATTTTTATAATCGACTTAATTAAAACATCAATAAGTAAGTATAAGAATACTTTTAAAAAAAAACAAGTTTACTCCCCCGTTCCCGATTTTTCTGTACACTTTAATATTTAACATTATTTATTTGTTGAACTTTGACAATATTTAGATAAATATAAAAATATCATACATGATATCATCAGAATCATCTCATCATATATAATGTTAATATCAAATTTTTGTTGATCACTAATACACTTAACTTAAAATATATAGTTAAACTTATGTGTTGGAAGAGTGTGAAAAAGTTCTTCACATATTGAAGCGGGACGGATTGACTCCGAAGGAGTATAAGAATATCATAATTTCCTACAACTGAAACATTACTCCCTTCGTTTTAATCTAAATGTCACTTTGATTTCGGTCATTTTTTTGACTCGTGTTTGACCATTAATTTGTACTAGTAATGTATAAATATTAATGTTATTGTACAATATTGTTTGTAATATTTATTTTTCAAATATCAAAATTTCAAAATTGATATATTAATGTAATTAAAGTTGTCGATGGTCAAATATGAGTAAATTTTTTGCTAAAGTCAAAGCGTCATTTAAAATGATTAGATTGAAACGGAAGCAGTAGTACTTATCGAAACTGACCACCATTTGACAAATTTTGGTCATTATGGTTTGACAAATCATCGAACTATAGCATATTACATACTGCACGTACCCCACACCTAGTTAAAGTGAAATATATTTGTGAATGAGCACACAAACCTCCTGCACCAAATAAGATTCTGCACAAATGATTGCAGAATGATTTCTTTTTACATTAGACCAAAAAACACATCATGGGTGTGGAATGCGCGCAGGATGAATGTGCAGCAGATGTGGAGTGCACTGTGCAGGATGAAAATGAGATGCTTCAATGCATGGATTCTAAAGAAACTAGGTTTTCAAAGCACAGGTTAACCTAACTGGCACAAACCTAACTTCAATGCATGATTTTGTTTCCTGCTGGATGCAAGAATGGCTGGAAAAGTCGCTGGTTAAAATGTGGGAGATATGGAAACAAACACAAGTGGAAATGGGTGGATGCGCAGTACAGAAGCACGGCTGCTTTATGAAATCGGAAATGGTCCGGTACTGGAGGTCAAAATTAGGCTAGCCGATGTCTTACGTGTAGGACAGTGAGAAATGGAAAACCCGCTGTGCTGTATGAAAAACGACGTTGAGAATGCACGGCGGGAACGATTTCCCGCCGTGTTGTCCAAAGTTTCCGATGTCGGAAATGGGCCTGTACTTTGGCCGTGGCACTTGCAAAGCACGTGCCAGTATTTCTGGTTTTAAATATATGATACCGCCTAGTTTTCGATTCCGTAAATAAGCCACATATTGTACTCAGAAGTAGTGACATTTTTTACGACATTGTAAACCACTCGAAAAGGTATTTTGGTAGGTATCCAAAATTGTAAATAATCCGAAATCGGCAGGTAGGTATTTGGGTAGGTTACGAAATTGGAAATTGACCGGTTTGATGGCGTTTAAAAGTCTGTTCTCTGCATTTTTATTTTGGGAGAAAGTGTTGAAAGTTTAGAAAAAGGGGAAAGTCTTGCCTGAATTCTTGATCTAAGTTTGAATCGTTAAGGTATGTTATCTCATCTTTAAATCTTGCATTGTTAAATTGTGGAATCGATGTTCTCTCCATGTTATGATTTGTATGTATTTTTTTGTTTACAATGACATGCTTGTTTTTGATGTATGAGAACTTTGAAAATGTTGTAATTCTATGGATGGGCTTTGATAATTTGTGATTCTAAAGGTTGATTAAGTTTGAATTTTGTCAATTTAGGAGTTTGTTTGTAGAGTTTGCACGTTGCAATGGAACGGTCTAGAATTATACAAGAGAATATTAGGACTTCGCGTGAATATTTGAATCTCGTGACAAAGTTTGTGAATGATGCCAGTGAGTATGCAAGAGTACAGAACGAGTCGCTAATTCGATGCCCTTGTAGAGATTGTAAGAATGATGTGTGTTTGAGTGTGCGTGATTTAAAGTCCCACTTGATTGTGAGAGGGTTTTCAAGAGCGTATACTAGGTGGACATTACATGGAGAGGCTCGTAGTGTCGTCGCAGAAAACCAAGTTTTGATTGAAGAGGAGAGTGTTAATGGTGACATGGATCGTGATTTTGAATACGATGATTTGGCGGAAGATGTGGCCATGCATTTCAAAGGTAGACCTGAGGTGCTGGAGGCGATGTATGAAGATAAAAAGACTCCGTTGTATGAGGGAGTTAGGCACACTGTTCTCAGTTCAGCGCTGATGATGATGAATTTGAAAGCGAAACATGGTTTGACGGAGAAAGCAATGACAGAATTGTTGGAATTGTTCAAGGAGTTGCTTCTTAAAGATAATTTGTTGCCAAAAAGTTCCTATACCGCAAAGAAAATTATTTGTCCAATGGGATTGGAATTGGAAAAAATTCACGCATGCCCTAATGATTGTATGTTATACAAGGGCAAAGATGCTGAAAGGGATACATGTCGCGTTTGCAACGAGTCTAGGTATACGAAACGGTCCAGGTCAATAGGTGTTTGTGCAGAGACGGCGCCTAGAACAAAGAAAAGGAGTCCTGCTAAAGTTGTGTGGTACCTCCCCATCATACCTAGGTTGAGGCGTTTATTCGCTAATAAGGAAGATGCGAAAAATTTAACTTGGCATGCAGATAGGAATCGGCCCGATGACGATGTGATTCGTCATACCTCTGATGGTGATCAGTGGAAGCATATTGATGAGTTGTACCCTGAATTTGGTAATGAGCCGCGTAACTTGCGGTTAGGTTTGTCGACTGATGGTATGAATCCCTTTGCAAATTTGAGCAGCACCCACAGTTCTTGGCCCGTGATGGTTGTGATTTACAATTTACCACCTTGGTTAAATATGAAGCGTAAGTACGTTATGCTATCACTTATGATCTCAGGTCCAAAACAACCAGGTAACGACATTGACGTTTATCTTGCTCCCCTAATTGAAGATCTTAGGAAGTTGTGGTATTTTGAGAACTGGACTTATGATGGATACCGGGAAGAGTGGTTTGACATGAGAGCGATGCTATTTTGTACCATTAATGTTATCCCTGCATTAGGTAATTTGGCAGGTTACTCTGTGAAAGGGCATTTTGCTTGCCCGGTTTGTGAGATGGACACTAGTCACGTTCAACTTAAGCACGGGAGGAAAACAGTTTATTTAGGATACAGACGATTTCTAAATCACGAGCATGCCCTTCGTAAGTGTAAGAAGTGGTTTGATGGAGCGGTTGATGAGAGGGATGCACCGACGCCTGTGTCTGGTGAGAGTGTGTATGAATCTGTGAAGGACATTCCCAATGATTTTGGAAAGAATAGAAAGAAGCCAGTAGTGAATGGTGTATGGAAAAAATATTCAATCTTTTTCGAGTTGCCTTACTGGAAAGACTTGGAGGTTAGACATTGTTTGGATGTTATGCATATAGAAACGAATATTTGCGAGAGTCTGATTGGCACATTACTAGACATCCCGGGGAAGAGTAAGGATGGCTTGAAAGCTAGGATGGATTTGGAGGCAATGGGTGTTAGACCGGGTTTGGTCCCCGTGAAGGAAAATGGCAAGACATATTTGCCGCCAGTCTCTTACACCATGCCTGATTCAGAGAAGAAGAAATTTTGTCAAAGTCTGAAGGACATTAAAGTACCTAGTACCTACTCGTCCAACATTAGTCGGTGTGTGAATGTTGATGAGGCGAAACTCGCGGGACTCAAATCACACGACTGCCACGTTTTGATGCAAGAATTGAATGCCATTGCTCTGCGCACGTCCCTACCTCCACATGTTAGACACCGCATAAGCCGCTTGTGCATGTTCTTCAAGTCCATCTGCAGAAAGAATATTAGCCGAGCGAGACTAGATAAACTACAAGAAATGGTTGTCGAAGTTTTGTGTCGGATGGAGATGTTCTTCCCGCCCTCATTTTTCGATATAATGGTGCATCTTATAGTTCATCTTGTGCGTGAGATCAAGTGTTGTGGTCCTGTGTTTTTGAGATGGATGTACCCTTTTGAGCACTACATGAAGATTTTCAAGCATTTTGTGAAGAACAGATACAGGCCCGATGCCAGTATAGTTCAACGTTATGTAACTGAAGAGTCAATAGAATTCTGCACCGCGTACCTCGATGATGTTGAGACTGTTGGTGTCCCGAAGAACAGGCATGCGGACAGGATTGAAGGCCATGCATTTGGTAGTGGAAAATATGTCACGCCCACTACTGCTGAGTTGAAGGTTGCACATCTGTATGTGCTTCGTAACCATAAGGCTGTGGTTCCCTATGTTGGCCTTCACATGGATGAAATAAGGAGATTGATGCCGCTTCTAGAACCTGAATATGTCCATGAAGAGCACACGAGTACATTTGTTGAGTGGCTCAGGAAGAAAGTGGAAGTCGGAGATCATTCTGAGGAAGTTAAGTGGTTGTCTAGATTACCGATGGGTGCAGTTTTGTTATACAGGGGCTACGATGTGAATGGATACACATTCAGTACGAAGACAGTTGATGCGCAACGTTATATCGCAGAACAGTGGTGTTTCTTTGATTGCTGATGAGTTAAAGCAGCGCGTGTATGAAGACAACCGGTTCTGTGGAACAATCACAGACATATGGGAGCTGAACTATGTGAGACTGAAGGTAGTTGTATTCAAGTGTGACTAGATTGATCCAGGCACGGGATTTGTTCCTGATTCATTAGGCCTAACCATTGTTGACCGGAGGAAAGTTGGTTACAAGTCGGATCCATTCATTCTAGCGACACAGGCCGACCAAGTGTTCTACGTGAAGGACCTTGCTTCTATTCACCAGGAGATTGTACTGAACGGGAAGAGAGCATTTATTGGTGGAGAGAGTCAAGAAGAATGCTTGAACGATGCAGATACCTTTAAGATAGCCTTTGATGGTGAAGACAATATAAACTTACATGAAACTGCAGCAAATCTCCGTCGTTACCAGTGTAGGTTGGATCATGAAGAAGGGCAGTGGTTTGATGAGCGGGGGATACCAAAGAAAAAACAACCACCTAAGGCAAAGGGGTCGAAGAGAAAAAAGATGCGCGTTTCGTAAATGTAAAACACATCGCTGTAGAGCATTTAATGTATATTATGTCTAATATTGTAATAGAATTTGTGTTCTTATGTTATTTATCCTTCTAGGGGTACTCCTTGTGTAATTAGAATTGTGAAAACCCAATAAATTGGCGAGTATCACTTAAGTGACACATTTTTCCGTACCATTTCCAAAATCGTAAACTACAAACCCGGCTACTTTACGCTTTCGGACATGGTTTTGTAGTGCAATAAATAAATCATATTTCCTGAAATATTATTAGCTAGCTCCAGTGGATTACCCGGATGACCTTCCGGCTCGTAAACTTTTCTTCTTCCGGATGATTTCCGAACCCGTAAAGGCCTCTTATTTTTATGGAAAAATTCCATCTTTTACCGGCACATTTCCGAAATCGGAAGTGATTAAATCAGAATTTAAGTTGTACCTTCTTTAAATCCAGTGGATTACCCGGATGCCATTCCGGCTCGTAAACTCTTCTTCTTCCGGATGATTTCCGAACCCGTAAAGGCCTCTTATTTTTATGGAAAAATTCCATCTTTTACCGGCTCATTTCCGAAATCGTAAGTGATTAAATCAGAATTTAATTTGTGTCTTTTTTAAATCCAGTGGATTACCCGGATGCCATTCCGGCTCGTAAAGTTTTAAAAGTCGGGTGATTTCCGAATTCGGAAATGGATGGTAAAAAGTGTTTTGTACTCTTTCCGATTTCGGAAACCACTCCTGTACTCTTAAAAAAAGTTTAAAATCAGGAACTTGTATGAGATAGTTTAAAAATCGAAATTCGTTACAAATTAAAAAACATAAGATAACAAAGAGTGATCTTAATTGAAAGTAATAACATTGTATCATCGAATTTCAAATGAAAAGATGTTTCAAGATAAACTACAATCCAACTACTTAGAAGTCGATGTGCTTCATCACATCATTGTCATCTTTGTCTTCAGCAGCCGGATCTTGGTCTCCATGTGCCTCATCTGCCTCGGCACCCGTAACCGGCCTCGATTGTGAGCCGCCCGCTTCACCACCACCCGTTCCTCGCATCATCGCCCCGCGCTCGGCTCTATGAATAGCGTGCTCCCGCTTTTCAGCCAACCGCGCTTCCTTGCTCACGTACAAGAAATCAGGAATTTTTGACTTCATTCTCTTGTAAAATTATTTCCACCCCACATTCTCGTCGATTTCTGCCATAAAAATATAAAGAATATTAATAATTAGGTAAAAACTAACAAGAAATTCAGAAAAACAAACAAATGTTAAAGAATATTACCTTACTTCTCAACATTTTGCATCGTCTTGTTCTTTGTTTTGGGTGGTTTGTTCATCCAAGCTCCATCAAACACCACCATCCCTCTACTGTCAAAAATACTGTAGGTCTAACTTCTCCGACCTAATACCCGACGTAGAACTAAATGGGAAAGGTTTCTGGTACGACAACATAAAGCTTCCGGCGAGAAAAAAAGTAATAAAACTACCATAGGGTATATTATCCCGTGGATTTTTCCCCTTCACCGCCATTTTCATATGCTCCAAGATGGTGTACCCAGGGTTTGTCAATTTGTTATCTGCAAGATAGAAGAACTCCATGGCAGTGGTGGTGTTTGGCTCTGTGGAATAACCTGCACTTGGCAGTATGGACTTGTGCACGATCTCATACAAAACACGGTCCTCTAAAGACATGAACTTCGTATTGAACTTGTTGGCTGCAGCTCCAGGGTTGGAGTTGTGGCACCCAAAGTACTTCTCAGCCAAAGATACTTTGTTCATGCCCTGCATCTCATCGGGGTTATCTAGTATATGGCCCTTGTAATGGACATTGTAAGGGCCATCTTCTTTCTGAGGGTGGCATTCTTCAAGTTTCCGGTAAGGACAGCCTAAAACGTGGTTTATCATACTCCAACTAACCTCCATTTTCATACCATTCACCCCTGTCGTGCAACTACCATCCTCCAACTCATGCAAATTTCCATAAAACTGACATACCTCCTTAGAATAAGTCTCACTACTATTAAACACTAAATCAGTCAAATAGTGTTTACCTAGGGTTTCTACGACATTACCAAGCAACAAATCCTCCACATCATCACGATCAACATAATAACTTTTAAGAATATTGCAGTGATCACGAATGTACTCATACCTCTCTTCGTTTGCCTTGGAGAAAAATATCGAATCATCACAGTCGACCTCCTCTTCCTCCTGGGCAGGTAGAGCCTTGGCTTTTGACTTCTTGGGTGCCATGGATTTGCGATGTCGGAACTGGTAATGTGGTAAAAAGCCGAGCTTGATGGATTTGAACGGCTGATTGGTGACTCTAAATAGGCGTTGAAGGTGGAGATTGAGTTTTGATTTTTCTGATTTGTGACGTAAGACTGCAGATAAGTTGTTTTTTGTTTTATATGTCTCCCGTTTCCGACGTCGTAAACCAACCGCAAATTATTTTCTAACGCTTTACGGTTTCGGAAACTACACGACAAGATGTTCATTTACCCCCATTCCTATTTCCGGTTTCGTAAATCACTCGCAGTTGGACCAATTTTTCCCCAATACTATTTACGAAATTGGAAATATAAAATTACTCTTCATCCGGCTAGTTTCCGAAGCCGTAAATGAGTCACATTTATCAACATTAATTTAGTCGAAAATTAAATGATTTTAAATTGTAGAGATGTAGTTTATAAACTCAAGATTATTATTTAGCACATGCTTTTTTTTCAAGATTTTTTTTTAAAAGTTCAAATTCAATACTTTCAATTTAGTTTAGTTTGATTTGATGAAATAACATTTGACGGAATTCAGATTAATGCATCCACACCGTTCTTATTCCATCAGTAAAACCTTTGAAATTCCATCAGTAATTAATTTTTTTTGAGGGTTTGCATGGGGTGATAATGAAAAGGTGAGAATGCCTTTACATTTTTCTTCTATTAATACCATAATTACTAATTTTTGTCTAGGAACTCTCACATATTTTTGATAAATGGAGCACCTCAACCCTATAAATATCAACCCCTTCTCCCTTTAGAACCCCATTAGAGCCTTCATTCCCACATTCCCTTCTCTCTTCTCCTATTGTTTGCCTTCTGCTTCCTATGGATTTGTCTCGTTTCAACGCCTCCCAAATGACATGATAAATCAAATCATGATTCATGTTTTCTTCAACTCGGTTCTTCGTCGGTACGTGAGCGGAAAAGCGACCGAATGGACTCGACAGTGGCTCACCGAGGCTTCTGCAATAGGTCACAAAGAGTCGACCTATGTCTTGGCTATATTTGCAATCTGCGAAGGTGATATTCAGAGAGGCATGAATGTGATCACCACCATGAAGAGAACCGAAAAGAAAGGCCTCCGGGAAGCTCGGATACGCGTCACACCCGGTTTGAGTTATGCTTGGGGTTGGGCGCACTACTACAGGTTCCTCAGAGATGGAGTAGTATGGCATAGACTGATATGCTGCGAGGAACGCTGCCCTCAATCGCAACGTGAGGTACAATCGCTGGGAGATGCTTGATCTAGCGGACATCTCCTGTGATGCATGCACCTGCGATCAGGAAGTGCTTCACGTCCTCGGTTCTTCTTGAGCCTAAATGTTGTAGTTTTTTTGTTATTTGATTATGTTCTTTTTTATCCCAAATTTTTAGGATTGTAATAAACTTTTGTTTGCCATTTTGGCACATTTAAATATTGAATAGCTTTTCTTGTTTTGATATCTTGTCCCTTACATTTTATATTAGTTTATTATTTGTTATTAACTAGCTGTTATCAACATCGCCAACTAGTAACATAATTAGTTTATTAATTCCAAATTTATTCATGTCTTTACTTTCATATGTACAACTAAAATGTACAGTTTACGATATCGGAAACAGTGTGCAGCGGCTAGTTTACGATTTCGGAAACAGCCCTCAGAATGCCGTTCCAGCCAGTGTCCGAAATCATGAATTCTTCGTGTTCATAATTATATAATTCTTTACGCTGTCGGAATAGCTAAAGTTTTTTTTATTTGAAGAGACTTGTTCCGAGTCATTTACAAAATCGTATACCAAAAGAAACTGTCTCCGGCTGTTGTCTCCGGCTGTTTTACAATTTCGGAAACTAGTTGCCTAACCGAAAAAAAAACAAGATCAACCTATTACAGATGATAATGACAATTTAAAATTGATTTGAAGGGGCATATTGATTTAAAAAGATTGTAATTAATTCATACAATTTGTAACACATGATCAAATTGTAATAGTATTCAAAGGACACAATATCTTACAAGAAATTTCAAACAAATGTTTCAACAACTCAAAAGGTCTACGAATAAACCTAGCCATCAAATCGTGGAAAAAAACCATGCTGGGTGAAGTCGTGGTCTTGTGAAGTTGAGGGGCCACGGGGAGGTGAGGGGCCTTGTGAAGTTGAGGGGGCTTGTGAGCTCGATGCGGCATTAGAAGTAGAGGCGTTATGTGTGGCATCATGTGTGGCCTCTTCATCCTCACTCACTTGCGCAAGGTCGCCATAGTACACTTCTTCCTCATCCTCACTTAGCACGATCTGGAGACCCTTCTCTTGGATGTACGCTTCTTGATCAACTTTGATCGCATCCAGTCTCTTCTTCGTCGTTTCTAGCTGGCTAGAAAAACAACTTAACAAGTTCGAGATTTTTGTAAAAAGCCCCTTCCGTTCACCTACAACTCAGACATTTAATTGATTAGGAAAAAAAATGAAAATCAAACTCATAAACAACTATATATAGAGACTGAATTTAGTGGAACTCACCCGCATCAGTTTTTAGAGTGGCAGCCTCCTCGCGAGCTTGTTTTCTCCTCACCACCTTTGCCCGTGCACCAGGTTTCATAGGCTTTTCCTTGAATCTGCCTGCATCCTTGTCAAACACCCAATTCTTCAGGTCGATTCACCTGTCATCATAGTAGGACTGCATAACCGGCCGATCCAAGAGAGACACATTGGCTTTCCTACACAGCGCAGTGATAAGCCCACCGTACGGAAACCTTTTCTCAAACAAGGGAGCACACTTTCTCATGTACTCGTAGATGGTATATCCATGATTGATTGGGATGCCCTCCATCAGGTAGTAGAATACAAGCAGGCGACCAGTGGTGGGCTCGGTGGCATGCCCTCATGTAGGCAGAACATTAATACAAACCTATTCAAAAACCAACCTCTGCTCTAGGGTCAACACATCTATCTTATAATCAGTCTCTGCAGTCCCTTTGCCCAAAGACTCTTCTAACTTGAAGTACTTACGGCCCATTTCAGCCATGTCTAAAGGTTGTCAATTACACTTCGTCGCCCACCTATTGAATGTGAAAACATTATAGGGCCCCTTTTTATTTTGAGGCCTCAGATGAGTAGAATCAACCCACGGGCACTCTAGCACCTCATTAATCGCAAACTCATCAACGGGCACTAACACACCATTCACCATAGTCGACATCCTAGTGGTTGTGCATCTACCTAGATTAGCATAAAACTGTCTAACCTCATCTTTGTAGGTAGGATTGTCTAGCATGATTAGGTTATGCAAATAACTAGGACGGAAATAAATAATCAACTTATTAAAACCTAAATCACAAACAGAGTTGGATTTTAGCACCTTTGAGTCGCACATGCCACGCCTAATCCACTTGACGTAGTTCTGCTCGGCCACTGAATCGTAAAAGCGCTGGCTGTGACCTTTCCTTTGGCGCTCATCCCCACCTCGCTCATGCCGCTGCGCACGCCGCACGAGCATTACCGGCCTTCTTAGCAACTCCTCCTCCACCTCATCTTCTTCCGCATATCCCTCATGCTCTCCATGGGTACCCTCAACATCATCCTCACTGCTAGTCTCCAACCCAGCCAACTCTTCGGATTCTGACTCGGTTTCATATTCAGGTGGGGTGGGGGGCTTCTTCGATTTCTGCTTTTTTGGTTTAGGGTTGGGTGGTGGGGATGGTGATTCAGGTGATGTTGGGGCGCCCCTCTTAGCTTTGTGTTTCGGCCTGGCTGGAGGCATCATTATATCGCCGGAATTGATTCAATGGGGTGGTAGGGTTTGAGTTTTTGTGATTTGGGGCTTTTCTGAATCACAAAAATGCAGTTAACTATATATACCATTCTAAGTTTATGAACTCGTAAATCACCCGCATCCACATATTTTGTATTTCTGAAATCGGAAACGGGTCCGGAAATCAGTTGAATTGGGGAAAATTACATTTAACCGGCCACTTTCCGATTTCGTAATTGATAATCTAAAAAAATTAAATGCTGATAATTATAATCCAGTGAAAAACACGGCTACGCTTCCGGCTCGTAAATATTTTATTTTCGGGTAATTTACGAATTCGGAAAACAACTGCTGGCCCATTTACGATTTCGGAATGAGTAAGCTGATACAAATTAAATTGCGAGAATTAAAAGCCAGTGACAAACCTGGCTAAGCTTCCGGCTCGTAAAGATTTCTGTTTAGGTTGTTTTATGATTTCGTAAAGTGTGTGTCCCATCCGAAAAAGATGATTACGACCTGATTACGAGCTCGTAAATCACGCGATTAAGATGGGTTCAATCTGCCTGATTAGAAAAGTCAACCCGGTCCAATTGCTCCATCGTAAATATTTCAGAGAAGTGAGTTTACGATTTCGGAATTCACTCTGTATTTAAAAAGAGTGACATTTCCGATTTCGTAAACCACCCGTTTCGGCATCAGATCAGACTAAAACCCACCACGTGGGTTCATTCATTCATTATCTTTTCAAGCCATTTGTCTCTTCCTCATTATTTCTCCTCCTACCACTCTTCCCTCTCAATATCTTGTCAATTGTACAATATCACACTACCCAAATCCAAGAATCCAACTAAAGAACCTCACAAAAAGTTGACATTCTACATTTATTCTACAAGTTCGACTATTTTGGGGGTGTTTCATTCCAAAATAGAGATACAATTGGTTACCTTTATTAACCCATTTGTATTGCTTTGTCACGTGCGATGCAAACAAACATATGGGTTATGGGGTAACCAAATATTATCAAATCCAAACCCTAATCTAGTTGATGCATTAATTATCTATTTTAGGGTTCATTTATGTTATTGTCTTTTGCTTTGTTAGCTAAATCTTTATACTAATATCTCCTTATTTTGTTAAATGCACCCTAGCTATTTTATTGTCGGTGAAATTGAAATTTTCTAGCTGTTCATATTTGTAGGTGAATTGAGTGGACAAGTGCTTGTATTTGGTATTAGTGATTAATTAGTTAATCATGGCTCCTACATGTAAACAAAACAAAAAGAAAATTCCTGCAAAGAAGAAGGTCAAGTCATCCACAAAAGACAATTGGTTGTAGATACAAAAATTCCTAGAAACTTATGTCGAGAAATACAAAGGCGTTGGGACGCGGGTATTTCCACTCTAATGGAATTCAATAGGTTAGGAATAGCTATAGGGGTAGAGCAGAGCGTAAATATTGGTCTAGTTGGGTTGGTAAAATCGCAAGAACAAGACATGATATTAAATGGTTCGATTGGACTAAAGTACCGATGTAGCGTAAATTAGAATTGTTGGAAAAAGGCAAGGTATTATTATTTGGTTTTTTTAATGGCATTTTACTACATGTTTTACAATTGTGAGGGCATTATAATGTGGATCATACTATCTACAACTAATAATGTGTTTCATTATTTTAGGAGCTGTTCACTATTATCGCCCCCGACATGGCGATGTTAGACCGTGTGACTTTGCAAAAGATCTCGAAGTGTGCACGTCAACATAGGTCTATGCTAAGGAATGAGTATATCTATGGAAATAAGAAGAACATCATGCCATGGACGGTGTATAAGGACATTCAACCCGAGAGTTGGGAAATCTTCAAAATCCATGCACAAGAGCTATTGGACAATGTAAGATTTTTTCTCTTCTTTTCAAATTATACTATAGTCTTTGATGTTGCTATTTATGTTGGTTGCTTTTAAAATAGGGCACTCATGAAGATATGGCAGAACTAGCGAAATCAAACAAAATGATTAGTCACTATAGTCGCTCGGGATATTATGGAGCGGGGGAGGACTTCATAGAGGATGAATATGAAGAGGTGTCAAACAAAAAATGGACAAGGGTATGTCGGAAGAGGAGGCAAGGGAGACCACTACTAGGATGAATCCCGACCAAATTGAGAGGTGGGAGTCGTTCCTTAAATTGAGACAAAATCCTATTGGCGTTTATGAAGCCGACGAAACTCTTGAACTTGCCAAAACAATTGTAAGTCAATTAGAAAATGTGTTTGTATGATATGTAGGAGAGAAATGTTTTTTTATCTATTTAATCAAATTATTGTCATGGTTTCAACCATTTTAAAATTAGGCATTGGCTAAACAAGAGGAAGCCGATGGAAATTCACCCCTACGGAAAGGTGTGACATTTTGAACAAGGCGATGGGGGACGATCATCCCGGCACCGTTAGGGGGTATGGTTCTCATGTCCGACCTAAGGATGTGTATGGTAAACATCCTTTAGCCTCGAATAATGCGCAAGATGCCAAGTACAAGAAGGTGTGGAAGGAAATTGATTCCATTAAAACAACCAAGGAAAATGGTTTTAAGTGGTTTGCTCGCAAACATGGAATCATTTTACCAGCCAATTTCGAGGATGTAGGTGAAGAGTGGGAACCCCCCTCTTCGGGGTCGCGCAACGAACCTCTACAAGATGACCTTGATGAGCCACTAAATGTGGCTAGTCCACCCTTTGTCACAACACCCTTGGACGCGGCAAGTGGGGGCGAGACTTCTACTCCCAAAAAGGTTAGTCTTCTTGTGCTTATGTGCCAAGTATTTGCTATTCTTTTGCCAATTTTATATAATTAGATGATTTTAATCTCCGACATATAATCTAGTGTAAAATTAATTGGTATTTCCTCTTACAATGTCAATATCTAGGTAGCTTGTCCATGCAATTTGTACATCGATGTGAATACCACCCAACCCCCTAAATTAGTAGCCATTGGAAATTATGAGGAGGCCATTAAATTACATCATGGGGAGAAGATTCCAATAGGTTTGGTTAAGGTGTCTATAACAAAAGAGATATGAGGTGATTCCCACATCCCGATTCAAAAAGGCCCACCTAAACTAGTTTCCAAATCAAGGGGAGAACTTCTCTTATGGCCTAGGAGATTAGTACAAATTCCTAGTAAAGGCGATAAGGAACCACAAAATCCTTGCCCACCAACTAGAAATGAGAAATCTAAGGTGCCAACCACAATTCAATCTCATAAATCCAAAGGGCCAACCACAATTCCATCTTTTAAATCCAAGGTGCCAACCACGATTCCATCTCCTAAATCCAAGGTGCCAACCAAAATACCATCTCCTAAATCCAAGGTGCCAACCACAACTCCGTATACTAAATCCAAGGCGCCAACCACAATTCCATTTCCTTCACATCCATTTGAAGATAGCCAACCTTCATCGTCAATCCGCCAACTCTTTGACAAGTTGTCAAAACATCCCTCTCTTAGTACATATAACTTTCCCGCACCAAAAGAGGTTTTTGGTGTTGAAAAATTAGTAGTACTATGCAAGCAAGACTTTGACGATATACGGCAACCTCAAAGGCTACTCTCCACGATAATGTGCCTCGTTCAACTGTTAGTCTTCATTTTCCAAATATAATTATTTTATATTCCAACTACAATCGAATAGGTAGTAATACTTTCTTTACAATTTATCATTGACAAATGCATCATTTGGCACAAATTCGTGGAATGGCATTTCTTGGCTTCATATGCCCCGACTTCGTACAAGTGGGGACCCACTCAACAGAGGAAGGGCTAGCTTATTTGAAGGTTGCCTTAGGAGATCGAACGAAATACTTCTTCATTTGTCCATACCTTGAAAAGTAAGTAAGTTGTATATATTTCAATGATTTTTTTTGTGTTTACCTAACATTATACTCTCATGTACAAATTTTCTTGTGGATTAGCGAACATTGGCGTTTGGTGACGATAAACACAAACTCCAAAGAAGCATGTTGGATAGATCCACTTAACCATCCTCCAATCCACTCATTTAACGATATTATCAAGGAAGCCGTGAATTTCGTAAATCCTAAACCATCCAAATTTAGGTTCTACCAAATTAAGGTAATCTATTCTTATTATTCCTCAAATTTGTACCTTAGTAGGACCTAAATTGTGTATCTTTTGTCACTATTAGTACAAGGTCCAGGATAATGATTGGATATGCGGTTACTACACGATGATGTTTGCATGGAGGGTGGTTGCACGTGCAAGGCTTTCACACTTTAACATTCATAGTGTGAGCTTACTCTTCCATTCCTTATTTGATTTAATGTAAATCCTTGTAATGTGTTACCAACATGCTTTACTATTTCAAATCGCAGCTTTTTGACGATGATTATACCCCCTACACCTTGCAAGAGTTGAAGGCAGCAAGGAGTGCATTGGCAAACTTCATTTTGGATGAGTGTGCTTCATGCATGAAGCACCCGGCTACAACGACATCATTGTGATTCGTCGTAGCTGCGTAAGTTATAATTGTGCACTAGATAGTGTTATCAACTACTAGGTGTATACATTTTGCTATGAAGCATTTTTTGGCTCGTTAAAGCCAATATTGAAGTATTAGGTTCTTTATTATGGTTATTATATCTAATTTCGATTAGACGCTCATCGATCGCGTAAATCAAATTCAAAATTGGAATTTTTTTGGCACGCCCCGGCTCAAAATAGGAATTTTTTTTGGCACGCCTAGGCTCATTTACGTGTTCGGAAACCAAAAGAAAATTCTACAAGATCTTCCGGGTGGTTTCCGAAATCAGAAGAAGTGTGGTTTTCTCCATATAAAAAAAACAGTGGTAAACCCGGCACGTCGTTCGGCTCGTAAACAGACCACCATATTGGTCTCCAGCAACTACATTTACGAATTCGGAAATTAGCCGTTTCATAGCTTTACGATTTCGGAAAGTGTGTCCGGAAATGTATTTCCAGAACTATTTCCGTCATCGTCAACAAGAAAACAACATCAATACAGGCATCCATTTACGGTATCGGAAACTGATTTAGAGAACATTTAAAACTAAAGTTTATGAGTCCAGAAAGTTTACCGAAACGTGATTTTCGGCCTCCATTTACGAAATCGGATATTTGTCCGCCCAAAGTCATTTCCGACGCCGTAAACTATTTTCTCAAAACAGTTTTCGATACCGTATCTATTAGCTCACAGCCAGTGATTCATCTTTACGATTTCGGAAAGGACATCACAAATCAAAACCTAAAACTACATTTACGGCTTCGGAAATGTTTATTTCCGGATGAGACTAGACATTTCCGAAATCAGAAATGAGTAGCACAGCGGGGTTTTCCCGCCGTGCTTCCCCTTTTCCCCGCCCTGCTTCCATGTTCCGTCCACTAGTGAAATCCAAGAAAGCCATGGAGTTTCAGTGATCTCAGCACATGCAGTTATTGCTTGCTGAAGAGTGATCAAAGCAGAAACATGTCATCTCAAAATCTAGGTCGGAAATAACGTTGCTATCACATATCTAGGTCGGAATATATGTGAATATACACTATTATTTGTGATTAATATATGCTGTTATAATAAAAAAAATTAAATCATACACTAAATATGTTGAAACTCGTACTTAAACAGGTTGAAACTCGTGGAAAATATAAAATATACCTTAATTGGTTGTTTTCAGAGTTGAAGGCCAGCAGTAAATCATAAAGTATATCTTTATGCTCATTCAGTTTCAGATGGATACAATCTGCTCAGGCCTCAGAAGCCAACTTATGTAATGTACTAGTTTATTAGTGATATGCTTCTTTTAGTGTCATTTCCATCTCTGGTGCCGACTTGTGTTTTGCTAAGCCAATTCACTAACAGGCTCTGGAGCAATGAGTAATGCATACTAAAAAAAGCTAACCTGGATCTCCATTTCTGTGAGATCCCATTTTTGGAGCAGTCTCTGCTGCTCGGGAGATTTTCTCCTTTTTGTAAGTCACCCTTTGGGTGCAAACTTATTGCCATTGCTGGCTTTTATTAGGGTCAGGAGGCCCAATATATCTCCCACCACCCAAGGGTGGTAAATTTGATCAAAAAAAAAGAGTAAAGTATATCTTAATTTGATTGTCAAGAAATTGAGAAGCCTCTTTTGATAGGGAGATAAGGAATAATATAAAAAGTTCAACTTAAAAATAATAGCATGGATAAACATTATAAATATCTATTTTGATAAATATTTAAGAAGCACGTTACTTGAAATAAATATTTCAAAATTTAGTTATACTATGTGTTTCTTTTAATTTACACAAGTCAAAAATTAGATAGTACGGACTTATAATAAGGCATGTGTTATGACTTGACGTTGATCCAAGGGTTAACTCGGGAAATTCACGTCTTGCCGAAGTCATGTTCCGTTTTCCGAGCAAGGATAACCGGAAAATATGGTAGATCAAATAGCTGGACTCAGATAAGATAAAACTAGAAAACGTGCCCATTTTTTAATCAACAATTAGCTACATATTACTATTCTCTAATTGGTATTTATCTAAATGCAATATATTGTAAAGGACCATTTAGCCCTTATGATTTTACTGAAATCACAACGGTATAATTTGTTATGTGCATTAAATAATGGGCCTAATTACTATTTTGATCCAAACATGATGAATTAAACTATCAACTTATCATAAGGCTAATGTACATATGTGTTCCTTATTAAATAATGTGTCTTTACATCTTAATTGTACTTTTAAGTCGTATATTTTATAATAGAGTGCTAATATTGTCAGAGAAATAATTAGTATCCAGATCAAAAATACTCTTTATTATCTAAACTACCCTTTACTGCCTTATAGAGCATAAATATACATATTTTCTCTTTAATAGCATATGCCAAAGCATCCGACCAGCGACTTATTTTCTCAAAATTAGATTAACTTGATCAAAATTAAATCTACAAAATCCGGTAATCATCGTAGCTCCCATTCATAAAACACTGTAAATTGATTCAATTGGCCACAACTTATAAATTTTAGAGGATAGGTATGTTCTTAATTAATCAGATTTTTCTACGGTGTGGTTCAACGTTTTTCCTCCGTTCCTCCGTCGTGATTTTCGATGAGAGATTGTCAATGTTTCTATTATAGTCCCTCAACCTAAACCCTCTAGAGCATGTTGGAAGGTATCTGATCCATTCCAACACAAGGGTGCCATAAAGTTGGACCATTTCTTTTTTATTAGTCGACAAATTCAACATATAAACAAATTAGACAAAAAAACCAAATATCTTCTTTTAAGCATTCGTGGTCTAATGCCTTGTTTAAAAACAAGTCCATCTTTTGATGGCGATTAACCAACAGACTGGTGCCTATTGCTGACATTTTAGAGAATATATATATTCACCAAGCATCGATTTTTTTATTTCTGTCATGCACATTCTTATGAAATGTATCATATTTTCAACTCTTGTGCAAATGTGGTACTGGAAATCTGTATGTGCGTATTATGATGTGAGTTATCACAGATTTGATTCCCTGTGGGATACTTTTTATTTCCATTGGAATCTACATGAAAATACACGGATCAAAAGAAACATTTATAGACTTTTTGCATGCGATGTGTGTTTGGTTCATCTGGTGTGTAAGGAACGCATACCCATATGATAATACACACACAGACAAAAGACTCATTTTGAAAAGAATTCAGGATGAGATCCAGCTCATTTCTCAGGAGTATTTGAAGATAGAGAATCATTCTCTATCTGCTGTGGGAACTAGGGACTGAGGAATATAGAAACTCCCTAAATACGGGAATTGTAAACTTAACAGTGACGGTTCTTTCTTGAGAAATGGGAATGGTGGTGCAGGTGTGGTAATCAGAGACTCCAATGGCAGATTACTTTTGGCTAAGGCACAAGTGACAAAAATGAAAGATAGCCTAGAGGCAGAAGCAACGCCTCTAGCTATTGGCCTAGAAGCAGTCTATTTCCAGGAATATCACAGGATGCAAGTTGAAGTTGACTCACTGATGCTGATTCAGATTGTATCAAAGAGAACTAAACCACTTTGGAGGTTGCTGCCAATTATCAGAAACATTTGGTCAATCTCAGGTGAGCTACAAATCTCCTTTACTCACATTGCTAGAGAATCTAATGTTGTAGCTGATGCTTTAGCAAAGATAGCTCGCTCTAAAAACACAATGCATATATATATATATATATATATATATTTATATATATTTATAAACTCATACTACTTTACCAAGAAAAATAAAGGGATTGGTTGACATAGATGGTATGGAAACACCATATTTGAGATTAAAATGAGGACTTGGGATACTACTATATTTCTTTTTTTTGGAATAGGTTCTGGAAGCTACAAGCCGATCAAACAAGTATGCAACTTCTGGATGGATAGGAATACAACTGATGCTATCCAACGCTTCTTCGAAACTGAGGAGGATCTAAACTGTTGCCACTACAAGCTACTGCAGCAGGCTGCTGATGGTTCAAATTGAAGCTGATATGAGCGGTTGATTATGTGCTAGGCTGATCCTACATGATTTAGTTGTTTTAGTGAAATTCCGTCTCGTCGGAAGATTTGGGCTTCCCTTTGGTGATTGTTAAATTGCTTGCGAAGATCGAGTCCTCTTATCGGCAGAGTTAGGTGTCGCCGTGCGACCCCTAAAACGCTTGTGAGAGTAGATATGGGTGTACAATAAAAGCAACACATTACGATAGATTTCTTTCTACTTCATTGTATGTCTCTAAACAAATATTGTATTATTTTTACCTTCTTCAGAAAGGTTTTTTAGTTTGGCGAGCCAAATAAATTTCACCCCACCAAATGATTGTTTCAAATAAATAAAAAATAAAAACTTGCAATGTTTAAAAGAGTAATAATGAATAAAAATATTGCATTCAGTAACTCTAAAAATGTTGAAAGGATTCGTGTGCATGAGATTAGATGGTAAATGATAGAAAGGAAAACTGTAATATTAATTATTGAGTTAAGTTAGTAACATAGTTTTTCAAACATTTTTATGTTGAGAGTTTTGGATCAAACATTAGATGATATTTTTCATCACCAAACACAATAAGTAGGTGTTTGACTAGTCAAAAATATATTTTCGACAACAAAACAAAACATTCCATCAAAAGTCTTGTAAATATTTGCTATCAAACGAGATCGTAGTCTTCGCATGTTTTTAATTGAATATTTTTGCTACAAATACCATCAAACAATTGTCCTGCGCTTAATCCAGTGGCGGAGCCAGGATTTGACTTCAGTGGGTGCATTTATATAAATTATATATATATATATATATATATATATTAAAAATTAAATAAAAATAATTATTATATAAACGTTAAATAATTGGACTAACATATCAATATATAAAATACATTATTATACAAAATAACACGACATTTAAACAAACTAAAAAGTTAGTATATTAATTGCACCTTCAGAAATTTCATACCTTGAAAGCATTGCATTACATCTTCATCCGTAACATTTTGAAACATGTCATATTTTATAATTAAACACTAATTTAGTCACTCATCACCCATCCTGTTGCGCAACTTCTTTTTAACGTAATCCATTGATAAAAATGGTCGTTCAATAAATTTATTAAATTCATAATTATATAATCTCATTACATCATTTATACAAATTACAAAGCCTATATGGATAATGAAATTAGCCGTAATTCGATGAATGTATGCAATGAAAGAATAGATAAATAAAAAATCATGATAATCAAATTGATAAGTATTGATAATGACAATCGATCGATATAGGATAGGTAAATTAAAACTTATTGGTATAACATACGCGCACCTATGCATCCAAGCCACAAGGTCAGTAACACGATAAGATTAATAGAATTAAAAATGGTAAACGATAGATAAACTAATGCTTTTTGGTATAACACACCGCGCCTGCGCATCCTAGCCACAGGGTCGGGGCAAAGTAAAGTGAATGATTATAATGTATTAATTGTACGCACACTTTAACACATAAAAAGGTAACAAATTAATAATTTGTGTTATCGAGTTAATATTATTTGGACCCCACCGCTAGTAAAATTTACTGGGATCCATTTATCTAACATTATTCAAAATTACAGTTAATGTTAATGAATTTTACCCTATTATGAGTGATTAAGTGAGGTTAAAAACACTCAGAACTACGTACATAGCTCCGCCCCTGGCTTAATCGACAGCATTTTTCAAATCTTCGGCCACAATATTCCCTCGCAAGTTTGCATAAATGACGACACATTCTAATGAGTCCCATATCATTGTAGAAGATCAAATCTTTTTCAATTAAATCCAATTTCACATATTGGATGTTCTCTGATAATAAATGTTAGATAATTGAAAGTTATACAAGTCAAACTTAACGTTTAAATTTCACTAATTTGCAAAAGTATTGTTAGATGATATGTTATTCAAATTACAGTAACAATGTTATACTTTAAAATATGTATATATAAACACGTACCCGCATATTTACCAACTGTATTTTCCAAATCCAATTAATTAAGGTTTTATAATCCGCAATACTCCGACTCGCGAATTTGCATAATGTTTAAATAAATTGCAACTTAATTACTCTGTATTTTTTTTATTGTTTATTATTTATAGAGTAATCTTCTTTCTCGCGAGCACGGTTCTAACCAAAACTTTCTCTTCTTTTATTATCGAAGAAATTACAAAACACATTGAAGATGATGAATTTTCTTTTTCTCAAACCCTTCTTTTAATGTTGGAGGAAATACAAACAAACACATAAATCAAACTTAAAATTAAAAATAAACATGAAATTGAAAAAATTACACATCCACCGCAATCTAAATACATACATCCAACATAAAAATTAAAAATAAACATAAAATTAGAACAATTACACATCAATCGCGATCCAAACACAAACATAAAACATAAAATTAAAAAAATTACTGTTGATGTTTCTCTCATTTAATCCCACCGAATTTATCATCATCCCATTATTTCAAATAAACTGGTGTGCTGTTGGAACATAGGCTTGAACCTCATCCGGTTAATGTTGTGTCAACTGGATCTACAATCGCTTTTGTTGATGCTGTCATCAGTGGCTGCTGATGATGCTGTTTTAGCCGGATCCTGGCTGGTATGTTAATTGAACTAGTAACGTAATTCCGAGCTTGCCGGTTGCTTCCTCCCAAATATGGGTTGGCGACATCAAGAGTGGTGACTCGATATCAGCCAGTGTACCACGCACGCACAAGCACGCACAGACACGTCGTGTGGGAAATTGAAATCAGCCGGTGCACCACGCACGCACAAGGTTGCAAAATCAGAGGCTCTAGCCAACCAGAGTACCCGTCGTGGTGTAAGTACCAACCAGAGTTTTTGTTAGCACCTCTATCGGCGGACCTCCGATACCCACTTCCATTCGAACACCGCGATAATGTTTGAAATCCCTATTGTTACTAACAGGAACCGACTGATATCGAAAACTGCAATCCCCACTGTTTCTCGCGTTCAATTCCACGATCGATCATCATCCTCACTCTTTCAAATAAACTGATGTGGTGTTGGATCGGCATCGCCTTGAACCTCATCCACGATTAATGTTGTGTCAACTAGATTCACAGTCGCTGATGTTGATGCTTTCGTAGTCGGATCCTCGATTGCTTCCTCCCAGATATGGGTTCGCGACATCAAGTGAGGTGACTCGATATTAAGGATTTGATTTGGGAAATTGAGGTTAGCCAACTGACCACGAAGACAGACGGCCGCAATAGCGGCCTTTTCCACTATGGCAAAATACCCACCAGTTTTTGTTGGGACTTTGGTTGCCGGATCTCCCCTGCACATTTACTCTGATACTTCTCCCGAACACCGCGATAATATCGCGTAAGATATCCATTGTTATTATTAGGAACCAATTCATTCCGAGACCTCACCTGTTTGGAGTGTGGAATCATGAACGCATCCCACCAATATATAATAGTATATAAGTGTTACGAAATATATTTTATTGACGATTCAGGTACACGTGGAGATATCTTAGCAATTCCTCGTCTATATGTGGACGTCAACCACTCCGGGTAGATTTTACCTCATCTACTCTTTTTAAATTTATACAATTAATTTTAACATTTAGAAAATAATCAAAAAATTATATTATCAAGAAAACTAGAAACAAAATGAATCATATAATCGATAAAAAATTTTACCTAGTATATAATTCATGATAAAATATTATAATTTGAAATTCTAAAAGAAAATCTTAATTCGAGTATTTAAACTCCTCAAAAACAAATTCGAGTATTAAAGCGCTAGAATTTCATAGGAATAAATTCTTGGACTCTTTTGAGTGGCTCTCCTTTTCTAAAAATTTATTTTCCGTGCGCCTTGAATATTTTTGACCGTAAATAGTGTGCGTGGGAAATAATGTTTTAAATTTAAAGTATAACTCCACCGTGCAAACGCACGTCTTAATTAAACACTTTTATAGCGCATGCATTTAAACACTTAATATTTTAGAAAAATAATTGTTGTACTTATTTATGTGTTATCAATCTTCATTTGGGTTGAAAATAATAAAAATGATTGTTATACTTATTTATGTGTTACCAATCTTCATTTGAGTTGAAAATAATAATTTTTTAATTAAAGTAATTGCTAAATATTTTTAGATTTCATATTTTGATACTACCTTTAATTTTTTTTTAGCACTACAAACATGTCAATTAAGTGAAAACCTGTAATGTTTTGAGGATTTATAATATCTCTCGTGCATAAAATTTGGCGTGTAGTTTTGAATATGTCAAAAATTCTTAAATCTTCTACAAATTTAAGGTATGAAAAAATTGATTTCTCCTGTTCCAGAAAATTAAGAAAAGATTCATATCTTGGTCAATGTTTACTTGAGTTTATCAAGTAAGAAATTCCCGTGAAGAAAGACAGCACTTAAATTAAACTATCTAAATTGAGTATAAATTTAAATTAAATCATTATAATAATTTTTTCCATTTATTTTTTTATAAATTAATAACTATAGAATGCAATAGCTATTTTTTCCTTTTGAAATCAGTAAGCATATTTTATGATACAGTAATAGTGTTATTGTTTTTCGAAATAAAACATAAGAGTATAGTTGGATGTGCAAAGATTTTTTATTTTTTTTTGACAAAACCACATGAGGTGGGGGTGTATATTATGACTCCCATGCCAAACCAAGGTTCAGAAAACCAAGTTCTTTACGTGGTATGTAACAGCCATACAATGGCTCAAAAAATGAAAGGATTGTTGAATTAGCATTGTACTCTAACTATATCTTCTCAAAACCTCCGAGCATATTAGTGAATCATTCAATGAAACACAAGTCTGCCAAAAGGTGAGGGAGCTAGAGCAGTCCAAAAAATGTTTCTAAGTTCAGCTTTCTTCCCAATAGAATGTTCTAGATGCTCCACATGGAATCCCATTGACCTCCTGTCAATGGGTCTTCAGTTACCTGCAGTGATACATAATCAGTAGCTTCTGAATTTATTGATCTAGATCCTCTTTACAGAAGGCATTCCTGCCTTGTCTAGAAAAATTAGGTTCCTCAGAATCTGGGGAGCCTCATGCAATAACATGGTTGCAGATAAAGAGTGACATGCACTGTATTTTACCAGAAAATCAGCTACCAGATTTCCTTCCCTATAGACATGTTGAATGGCATGACATGTTAATCTAGCATGAATGTGGTGACTTAAAACTCAGAAATTCCCAGTTAGCCACTACATGATAGTTGATACATCTTATTGCATGCATTTAGTCACTTTCCAGTACACATGACTGGAGAGATAAAGCCATTGTAACTCCTAAATCTAGAGCTAATAGTTCAGCATGCAATGGGGAAGAGGCTGCGCAGTGTTTGAGATCCATCCTAATTACATTTCCATGCTTGTCTAACATGTGCAAAGATTTGATAATTTTATATTATTAATGTCTAACATTTTAAAGCTGATATGTACAGTACTTTCAATTCCATACAAAATAATGTAGTTGATAATATATGTTCCTAAATATAATTATAGAATCATCGATCAACTACATAAATGTTTAAATGTTTTGACATCTCAATCCACATGTATTTTAAATGGAAATCCTAGCTTTTTGTTTTTTGAATTAAAACCACATGGAGTGGGGTGAAATTGGGCTCACCAAACCGAAATAAACTTGATCAGTATCAGTGCATACCTTGAACATTAGTAAAAACAATGTTGCTATCGTAAATGAAGTGGTAAGAAGGAGAAGAAATGCTTATCTACACGTATGTCTTTTTTGCAAGCATTTTAGGCATCACTTAGCGAAGATCAATTCTGCCGACAAAAAGACTCATTACTCGCAAGCATTTTAGGAATCGCTATGCGATACTCAACTCTACCAACGAGCACGATGTTTCAATAAAGATTTAAAGTGACTAATTTGAGAGAAGCTCTCCATTTAAAATTGTAGCTCTCAAACTTTCATGTTCATTGAGTCCATCAGTGATGGATGTCTGGAACCCGCACTTGATCATGAAACTGGCTCACGAACTGATCTGCAAGAAAAAGCCCCGGGGTGGCCCGGGGGTAGACACTCCGATGCTTAAGTCAGAGACAACTTAGAGAAGCTTGTAAGCGTAATGCGGTGTATGTAAGATAATAGATCCAAAGGTCTACCAAACCTTTGGTATTTATAGGGCACCAATCCGTCAATTGGTAAGATGTGTAATTATGGTATGAATACAACTCTTATGGAGATAACAATTGTATTACCATGTTTAGGAGATGTTTATTCCTTGTAGGACATTCATTATATACGCATTCCTTATTAGGATTTGGGCCGATGGACCCGTGGATCCATCTCCTGCGTAACTCGAGCCCATGACCCTTCTCTGGCCCTGGTCCGAGACTAAACGAGGTCCTAGAATTTGAACCATGGACTTATCAGTAGCCCCAAGGTAGATCTTCAAAATTTCGAGGTCTACTCTCGAGGGTACAATAACATGCTTGCTACTTGAGGGTAAGGCCAATAACTCGAGGGAGATGGCTCGGGGTATCGTCTTGGATTGGCCACTCGGGCTTAACCTTCTGAGTATCTAGCTTCAAGTCGCTTCACATTCCATCTGGACACGTGGACGGCTGAATCTGAATCCATCCTTTAATCTGAGGTAGCTGACACGTGTCGTCTACTCGCAGGGTAATCCTGGCGGTGAGAAACCACCCTTCCAATGGCCTACATCATTTCGCGAGTCGAGATAATTACTCACTTTAATGCGTGTTCATTACTGGTTATATATCCCAAGTAATTCTCATTTATCTTCGCATCATCATTCTGATTTGTATTTCAAAAGTTCCACATCCTCCAAAACTTGTTCATCTTCCCCAACATATTCCCCCCCCCCCCCCCCCCCCCCCCATTCTCTGTGCTGTCATCTGTAATCCAAGTTCCAGTACTCCCCAAGGCAACAAAGAGAATGCTACACCTTTAGATGAGTCAGAGGTTGTGGTGATAGAAGACAAAGGCCCAGTCGCCGATGGCCTGGAAACCTTATTTCTGGAAGCAGATTTAGGGGAACTGATGGAGGTGACTATTGCTGGTCCTCTGCAAGCCGTGTCGGTGCAGCATGGTGAGGGTTCATCCCAATCGGGTGTGGACCCTAATATGGAGCCCTAAGTTGATAAACTCGTTTCTAATGTCGGTGGCGCAAGTGATGTCACCAAGGTGGTCGACGAAATAACGTTGCAGTTCCTAAAGTCATTGCAGGTTGTTCTTATCTCATCGAAGCTGGTCTGAAGGTTGAGGATGACACCATCGAAAACAAGGATGTACAAACTACACCCTTGCCAGATACATTCCAACGCGGTAGTGTCTATCATGGCCTTGATATTCTGGTGTGCCAGGAAAGGGTATGAGCCAAGTTTGGATCTGTTTAGGAGCTTGTATAAGTTAAGTTATATTCCTTGGAAAAGCATGTGCATGTCACCCTCACTCCGCGGGGAGCAAAGCCCTTTGTGTTTCCCGACAACAGCGGCAAGTGGTATACTACTCGTCTGACTTTTGATCGGACCAAGCATGATGTGCCTCCCTGGAATTTTGAGCCGAACAGTGCTGTGGCTCTTGATAGGGTCTTCGAGATCCCGGACCATTTGAGGAGCATTGACATGGAGCTCCTGGACGATGGGATAGTCTTTCAAGGAGGAAGTTGGGTGCAGGGTCTCACGGCTTCGTGTGGCGGTGGCTTGCCATCACCTATTCTTATTTGAAAAAGGTTCCTTGGCCGCGATCTACCACCAGCTTCTTGAAGCCGGGGTTAGTATGGACTATCCCTTCCAAATCGGCGGTAGGAGAGAACAAAGGGAAGTCTGAGAAGAAGGGTACCTGAAGGTCTCCGAGGGATCGAGATGAGGCCACCTCCAGCCAATCTTCCCAAGGTATACTTTTACACTTATATGGAAACACACTTGATGCTTTGTTGATGCTGATAGTACTTATTGTTGGAATAGGTTCGCCTCCCAAGAAGTGGGCTAGGAAGGAGAAGGCAATCCTCGAGGCTGTGGAAAAGGAGTTCGAGGAGGTGGAGTCCGAGGAAAGAGAGTCCACGGATGATGGCTCTAGCTTCGAGCAGGTGGTGCCTGATGATACCCATTTGAGGGAACTTGAGTTCTATCTGAAGGGGCCCAAGGAGGAAGAGGAGGCACAGACGTCTCAGGGATCTTACGGTAGATATCCTCTGGTGTCCAAGGTAATTCTTTCTCTTGCTGTAAAGTAGTTTGCATCTTCACAACGCAAGGTGCTTAAACACTGTTGCTGGCAGGTCTACCTAAGATTGGTAACCGGGCTTCCGCCAAGATAAAACGCATGTATCTCTCCACTTGTAAGTTGCATGCCAGGTGTAAAGCTCTCGAGGGAGTGGTTGAGGAGAGAGATTATCTTCGAGACCGGGTTAGTGCCCTTGAGGCTCAGTTGGCAGGACCTCATGTACCCGCTGATTCTTCAGTTAGGGTGACTCAGCTAGAGGCCAAGGTGGAGCAACTTAAAGGTGAGGTGAAGAGTATGAAGCAGGAGAGAGAGCTGAAGGAGATCGATTTGGAGTTTTCCAAGGATCAGGTCGAAGGGTTGATTCGAGATTGGTCCCTGAAAAGTGATACGGCGGAGCAGCGGTGGTTGCTTAGGCTCTAAAGCGCATTCGCCACTTCAGTCCTGAGTTGAAGAGTCATTGGGAGAAGTATGGGAATTTATTCCTTAGCTCCGTGCTGCATAAAAGCTTGGGTGTGATTCTGGAGTTATGCCGGTGCGATGAGGATAAGAGGATAATGACTACCTTCTTTTCTCATATTGGCGCCTCAGAGAGATTGGCAGCTCTAACCGATCCTCGTCAGCTCTGGATTCCTGGGACTAAGCTCTTGGATGCATTGGATCCCACCAAGAAAGTATTAACATCAAGAGATTTATTTAGGCTTATTAAAGCCAAATATCATGACCTGTCTTTTCTTGGTGATGTGCTCTCAATCTCTTATTCTACCAAGGCAAGCGGGTCTTGTGTAAAGAATGAATAAGGTAGAATGTTATGATTGTATTGATACGAGGGTACAACCTTTATAGGTAGAGTACAAAGATAAACTAAGTAGGTACATCTATACACACTAATACACAGTCATAATCCTGCTAGACAAACAGCTGTAACTTCCTAATTTATGTACAATAGAATATTATCAAATCATAACAAAATATCCTAATACTCCTCCTCAAGTTGGAGCGTGAAGATCCAGAACGCCCAACTTGCCAAGTAATTGTTGAAACTGATGTTTGCCAAGAGCTTTAGTGAAGATGTCTGCAGGCTTGTCTAGAGTACGAATATGATACATAGCAACAGTGCCTGATTGAACTAGGTCGCGAACAAAGTGACAATCCACTTCAATATGTTTTGTCCTCTCATGAAACACCGGATTCGCTGCAATGTGAATTGCAGCTTGACTATCACAGAAAAGTCGCATAGAAGCAGAATGTGGAACTCCTAAAGATGACATAAAAGACTTGAGTCATATAAGTTCACAAAAAACAGCAGCCATTGCCCGGTACTCCGCTTCAGCAGATGAACGAGAAACAGTCGGTTGTTTCTTCGTTTTCCAAGAAACTGGTGAATCACCAAGCATAACAAAATATCCAGACAATGAACAACGAGTAAGCGGACAAGCTGCCCAATCCGAATCACAATAAGCTGTCAATTGTAGAGAACTACGAGTAGACAGAAACAAACCTTGTCCAGGATGACTCTTCACGTAATGCAGAACACGAACAGCAGCCTGCCAGTGAGGAACACACGGCGCTTTCATAAACTGAGCCAGGGTATGAACAGCATAATTAATCTCAGGACGAGTTATGGTTAGGTAAATCAAACGACCAACAAGACGTCGATACTGCTCAGGATTTTCATACAACGGACCTTCAACACGTGCCAAGTCATGATGTTGCTCCATCGGAAAATCAGTAGGTTTGGAAGCTAATAATCTCGTGTAGGAAAGAATATCGAGTGCATACTTCCGCTGGGATAAGAACATACCTTCAGTGCTCCTAGCAATCTCGATCCCAAGAAAATACTTCAAAGGACCAAGATCTTTCATATGAAAACAAGAGCTCAAATAAGTCTTGAACTCGGTCAACAAGGTCTTCGAGCTTCCAGCAATGATCAGATCATCCACATAAACAAGAACATGTAATGTAAGAGCCCCACGGACATACGTAAAAAGAGAGTAATCAGCCTTACTCTGAACAAATCCAAAAACTCGCAAAGCCGAAGCCAACTTAGCAAACCAATTCCGAGGAGCTTGCCCTCAAACCGTACAATGACTTTTGAAGCTTACAAACAATACCAGAAGGAACAGGATATTCCTGGGGTGGACGCATATAAAACTCCTCCTCAAGATCACCGTGGAGAAAAGCATTATGGACGTCCATCTGATGTACTTCCCAACCCTTAACAACAGCAACAGAGAGAAACAATCGAACAGAAGCCATTTTGGCAACTGGTGCAAATGTCTCAGTGAAGTCCTTACCCTCAATCTGACGATTACCAAGCGCAACCAGCCTAGCTTTGTATCGTTCAATGGAGCCATAAGATTTATACTTGGTTCTAAAAACCCATTTCGAACCAATAGCCTTCTTGCCCAGAGGAAGGGGCGAGAGAGTCCAAGTACCATTACGTGCAAGAGCACCAAGTTCCTCATCCATAGCAGTCCGCCAATGAGCATGCTTAGAAGCCTCTGAATACGTTGTAGGATCTGTACTAGATGTTACGGCACACAAAAGTCTAGTATGCAAAGCAGAAAATTTATTGGAATTAACATAATCAGTAATAGGGTATGGAATACCTGAAGACAGTGATGACGGTGAAGTGGAAGAAGTAGTAGTGGGGGGTTTATTAGCAGCAATGACAGAACAAACAAAATCATTCAGGTAACCCGGCCGTTTCCTTTCTCGTGTGCTGAACCGAACAGGACCAGTAGGGTTGGTAGTGGGGTCTGGAGATGATGAATCGGTAGATGCCTGTAGGGGCGACATGCTAGTAGGTTGATGAGTAGGTTTTCGTGATGAATCATTCACAGTAGGAGACTCGGGAGGAAGCATCACAACTGGAACTGCAGGTAGCGTAACTGGTGGATCATCATAAATGGCAGGGGGTGGAGTTGTAGGGGATGCATCAGTCAAAGATGAAGGAGTTGGCTCAGCAAACGGAAACTGGTCTTCGTAGAACACAACATCTCTACTATCAAAGAATGTATCTGTTTCCAAGTCGTACAAGTGGTATCCTTTCTTCCCAGAAGCATATCCTAAAAAGACACATCGACGACTTCTTGGTGCAAACTTATCTCGAATTCATGGAACTTGAGAGGCAAAGCAGAGACATCCAAACACACGGAGAGACTTGAAATCAGGAACACTACCATGTAGTAACTCAAAGGGTGTACGACCATCAAGAAGTGGTGTTGGTGTGCGGTTTATCAAATAAGCGGCTGTAACAACACTTTCACCCCAAAACTTGATCGGTAAATCAGCTTGAAACAAAAGAGCACGTGCAACATTCAACAGGTGTCTATGCTTGCGCTCCACTCGTCCATTCTGTTGTGGTGTGTCAACGCAGGAAGTCTCAAACAGCATACCGGATTCAGCAAAGTAGGACCGCAGAGGTAAAAACTCAGTTCCATTATCAGATCGAACATGACGAACATGTCGATTAAACTGGGTACTTACTAGAGCACAAAAATGTTTAAACCTAGAAGCCACTTCGGATTTCGCAGCAAGCAAGTGAACCCAAACAGCTCTAGAATAATCATCGACGATGGTTAAAAAATAATAAGCACTACTAGTAGAAGGAAAGCTATAAGGCCCCCAAACATCACAGTGTATCAATTCAAAACATTCACGAGCTCTTGAAGAACTCACAGGAAAACTATGTCTGGTCTGCTTTGCTCTATGACAAACAGTACAGGGAGCACTAACTTTATTATTACCAGAAGGAAAGATAGAAGACAAAACCGTGGAGGATGGATGTCCAAAACATTGATGCCAAAGTTCAGAAGTAGCAAACACAGCAGCGTTTTGGCTCCAATGGTGATGCACGGATACTATTAGTCATAATCGATTGATCCCCACCATCCAATATGTGAAGCCAATAAACCCCACCATACTGCTCCCCTACACCAATCACTGTCCTCGAACTGATTTTCTGTATTATGCAAAAATCTTCTGTGAGCAAAGCAAGACATTTTAATGAACAAAGCAATCTAGAACAAGATAATAAATTACAACGTAATTCAGGTATATAAAGTACATGGGGAAGCTGAATTCCACCAAAAGTGAGAGTTCCATATTCAATAGCGGAAGAAATCGTTCCATCAAGTAAGGCAACATCAACAGTACTATCAGCAGTAACTATATCAGATAGAGCACCCTTAACACCAGTCATGTGATAGGAAGCTCCCGAATCAAGTATCCAAGGTAAAACAATCTTACCAGACATATTGGCAGAAGAAGTATTCAGTTTAGTAAAAAGAGTCAAGGCCATACTCCATTGTTCATCAGTTAAACAACCACCAACGAATGATCGATCAAAACCAGATGGAACAGCGGATGAAGTGAATCCGGACAGTGGCGGAACAATTGATGGAGCAGTGGCTGAAGCAGCAAATGGCGTCCCTGGAGGCAGTCTTCGAAGCATAGCAGAAGGTGGAAGTTGGGCTTGCTGAGAACCATGCAATACAGCATTCATCATCATCTTTTTTTTTTTTTTTTTTTTTTTTTGCCAACGGCGCGTGGCCTCACGCGCACAAAAGTAGGGACTCGAGAATCAGCAAGCGCGTACCAGCACGCGCTTGGGTAGTCGCCGAAGATGGAAAGGCAGCGCGTGGTAACACGCGCGAGTATTAACAAAGGAGCGTGAAAACACGCGTCTTTCAGGCGCGTCTGAGCGCAGTCTAACAGAAGCTGGAGCGACGGTCGGTGTGCAGGTGATATCAATCGATCGATCACCACAAACCAAAGTTGACGGGAAGCGGTAGCTACAACCGGCGGCGGCAGCAGTCAACAGCCAAACCAAAAGTGAATACAAGTAGATTATTAGGGTTTATGAAATATTATAAAATCAAGAATATAGGTGCAGGAAAAAAATTTTGATACCATGTAAAGAATGAATACGGTAGAATGTTATGATTGTATTGATACGAGGGTACAACCTTTATAGGTAGAGTACAAAGATAAACTAAGTAGGTACATCTATACACACTAATACACAGTCATAATCCTGCTAGACAAACTGCTGTAACTTCCTAATTTATGTACAATAGAATATTATCAAATCATAACAAAGTATCCTAATATCTTGACAAGCTCTGGTTTTACTTGCCGGCATCTCTCGTTTCCTCTTCATGCCCCTCTGGAACCTTCTGCGTGCACGAGCAGGGAACAGCTTCACGAGCTCATCCGTGGACATGTTGAGCTGTGAATCGAGATCTACTCCCTTGAACATGAACTCTGGTGGGAGATCCAGCCTCTATACAATTTTCATAATGGACATGTTGAACGGGAATCAAGATCCATCCTATGAATATGGATTCTGTGTTTCTGGGTTTCTCCTCTACCACATGGTTTACTGGAAAGAAGCCCAACCTCTATAAAACTGTTATAGGCTAGCCCTAAGTTAGGCTTCACCAAGTTCAGATGGCTATTTATTCTGTTATGGAGGGCTTCCCTTCAAGCTTTATTGTCGTAGCAATTAGTGCTAAATTTGAAGAGTATCTCCTCTTATGTATTTGAGGTTTTTCCTCGGCTTACCCTCTTGGGTTTGTTTAGAAGTATCATATTCTGATGTGGTAACAACTTTGACATGACTTCTCTTTTGAGTTCGAGGTTTTTTCTCTATGTACTCTCTCAAGTTGGATTAGAATATCACATTCTGATGTAATAACATCTTCAATATGATTTTGACTTATATTCGAGGTTTTTCCTCTTTATATTTCGAGATGATTGATATTCAAGCACATCTGCCTGTTTTATTAGTCCGTAGACCTCAATCGAATACTTTTTTAAAGTAATTTATCTCGAGTCTGATCCCCTTTACTTTACTCACCACGGTTGGCATTTGAACTCTTCATTCAAACAACTTATTTTAGATAAGTAAGCCAATCATACACTTTTTGAAGCATACTGTTTTGAGTATCAATCATAGTCATACTTAGGATAACATTCATCTTATTAGAAAAGGAATTGTGATTGCTAAAATAAAGATAGAGCTAGACAAAAATAGAATGCATTCAATTTAAGCTCGTGGCTTTAAGAATGAAGTAAAGAAAATAATAGTTTGAGTTTTGTACCCGTAATGATAAAATAGGATTGCCTCAGACCCTCTAGGGGGTTCTTTCTCAGGCCTCATTTTCCGTGGTACTTTCATAAGTTAACCACGTTCCATCTTCGTGGTATGGGTTCGCTCTTCATGGTTTCCAAGAGGTAGCTTCCCCCTGGATAGGATTCTAGGACCCGATAAGGACCTTCCCAATTTGGGGCTAGTTTCCCTTCCACCTCCTTCTTTCTTTTCTCGTTTAGTCTCATGTTGAGATCTCCTTTAGCAAATGTAGCCAAGCGAACCCTTCTGTCATAGTGGCGCTTGACTCGCTCTTTGACCTTGGCTTCATGGATGGTGGCATTGGCTCTTTTTTCCTCGAGGAGGTCAAGGTCGAGATGAAAGTTCTCTTCATTAGCATTGTCATCTTCATCTTCTGGTTGAGAGGTACGAGCAGAGGGGATTCCAATTTCCATAGGGATGACCGTCTCAGACCCATATACCAAGCTATAGGGAGTTTCCCTAGTTCATGTAGCTGGTGTTGTCCTATTGGCCCAGATCACGCTCGGGAGTTCACGGATCCAGTTTCCTTTAGCCCCTTGTAGGCGCTTCTTGATGCTGTTAACCAGGGTTGAATTCGTTACTTATACCTGGCCATTGGCTTCTGGATGGTACACCGAGGTGAGCTTTTACTGTATGTTGTAATCCTCACACCATTTCTTGAAGGGGTTGTTGGCGAATTGTGATCCATTGTTTGTTACTATGTATCTCGGGATTCCATAGAGACATACAATGTTCTTCCAGCAGAAGTTGATGACTGTTTTGCCGGTTATGTTTGTCAAGGCTTCAGCTTCTACCCACTTTTAAAAAATAGTCAATGGCCACAATGAGGTACTTGAAATTTCTGGGGACCGTGGGAAAAGGTCCGACAAGATCCATGCCCCATTGGACAAATGGTCAAGACTCTTGAATTTTAGTCATGTTCTCTTGAGGTACATGAATCATTTTGGCATATCTTTGGCACTGGTGGCAGGTATTAATGTACTTCCTGGAATCTTCTAGCATGGTGAGCCAGTAATAACCCATTTGCAGGAGTTTGCGGGAGACGGTGATTGGACCTTGATGACTGCCGCAAACGCCTTCATGTGCTTCTTGCACCAAGTGTTCGGCGTCGGATGGTCCGACACACTTGAGTAATGGTTGAAGATACCCTTTTTTGTATAGGCTACGTCTATGTATGACATACTTTGGGGCTTTCACTCAGACCTTGCGTGCCAAATCCTTTTCCTCTGGGAGGGTTCCCGTTTGTAGGTACTCTATGTAGGAGCGCATCCAAGTGTATGAGGTGCCTACAACCATGATGTTGTTTTCTTCATAACTCCTCTTCTATGGTTTCCATCAGCAGCTCTTGAGAGGAACATATATTGAGGTCCGAGGAGGCAAGATTGCTTAATGCATCAGCTTTATGGTTGCCTTCTCGAGAATTGTGGTTCAGCTCGTAGTGTCGGAATTGGCTTAGTAGGGGCCTGACTATCCCGAGGTACTTTTGGAGGCTGTACTCTCGGGTCTCGTAGTCACCTTTAACTTGTTGTACCACTATTTGCGAGTCACTGACGATCTCAAGGTCCTTGACTCCAAGGTCTTTTTGCCAGCTTCAGCCCTGTTATGAGGGCTTCATATTCAGCTTCGTTGTTGGTGGCTCGGAAGTCAAAGTGGAGAACATATGGATGGCCTTTTGCCTCAAGGCTGGTTAGTAGGACTCCAGTGTCACTTACCCCATAGTTGGAGGATCCATCTACATATAAGCGCCATTTCCCTTCCTCTGTAGTTGGCTCGGGTTGGTTAATCTCCACTAGTTCCACTGATGCCATTATAAAATCAGATAGAGTTTGGCCTTTGATGGTCGTCTGAGGCTTCTATTGTGTGTCGTGCTCTCCCAACTCGATGGCCCATTTCATCATCCGGACCGAGGCGTCAAGTTTTTGCAAGATCTGCCGGATCGGGTAGTTGGTCAAGAGCACTGTGGTATGTGCCTGAAAGTAGGGTCGCAGCCGCCGAGATGCATGCACCAGTGCTAGTATTAGACACTCAAGGGGGTGTATCTTGTTTCGGGCCCTTGTAGGGCTCTACTTACATAATATATGGGATGTTGTGAACCCTCTTTTTCCTTTACCAATACAGCTCTAATTGCTAGTTGGGATGCAGATATGTATAAGTGTAGGACTTCCCCCTTGTCGGGTTTCAATAGCGTAGGAAGATGTCGAATGTGGTCTTTGAGTGCTTGAAAAGCTTCTCCACACTCGTGTGACCACTCGAACTGGTTGGCCTTCTTGAAAATATTGAAGAAGGGTAGATTCTTTTCAGCCCCTTTAGAGGGGAAACGACTGAGGGCTGCCAAAGATCCTGTTAGCTTTTGCACGTCTTTTACTGTTTTCGGGGGCTGCATGTTTTGTAGGGCTTCTATCTTCTCGGGATTGACCTCTATTCCCCGGTTGGATACCATGTATCCTAAGAATTTTGCCGCCCCTGCGCCAATGGTGCACTTTCCCGGATTCAACTTAGGTTGGATGCCCGAAGTGTGTCAAAGGTCTCCTTCAGGTCTTCGAAGAATGAGTTGTAACTGCAGCTCTTCACCACCATATCGTTGACATATATCTCCAGATTGCGCCCAATTTTGGACTTGAATAGTTTGTCCACCTTTCGCTGATAAGTGGCTCCAGCGTTCTTCAATCCAAAAGACATTTTCTTGTAGCAAAAGGTCCCTCTGTCAGTTATAAAGGAGGTTTTCTCCTTATCTTTTTTCGCCATAGGAATTTGATGATATCCTTTGAAGACGTCAAAGAAGGCTAGCACCTGGTATCTGGCGATCACCTCGACCAAGCGATCTATCAAAGGTAGAGGATAGCTATCTCTGGGGCAGCAGTCATTCAAGTTGGTGAAGTCGATGCACATCCTCAATTTCCCATCAAGTTTCTTGACCAGTAGTGGGTTAGCTATCCATTCAGGGTATTGCACCTCTTCTGTTACGTCAGCTTTGAGTAGTTTGTCTACTTCTTCTCTGATGGCTTCAACTCGTTCCAATGCAAAGATGCGGCGCTTCTGCTTTACAGGCCTTTGTGCTTGGTCGATGTTCAAATAGTGTTCCGCTAGGTGAGCAGGTACTCCTACCAAATTATTGGGATCCCACGAGAAGACGTTTATATACTGATTGAGAAGATCTCAAGGTTTTGCCTTTATCTCGGGGGGTAGGAGAGCTCCAACCTCGACGGTTCCTGATTCTCCGAGTTGCATCGGCTCGAACTCGGAATACTTGACTGGTTCATGGTCTTCCTTTTTCAGGTTCTCTAATGGCTTGAATGGTACATACTCGAGCCAATTGCTGGTCTCCTAACAACATGGCTATCCCTTGATTCGTGGGAAACTTCATGGCCAAATGGTATGTGGACCAAATGGCTTTTGCCTGACACATCCATGGCCGACCAAGTATAATGTTGTATGGCGCCATGGAGTCATTCATCGCAAAGGTACAACGGAGTGTTATACTTCGAGGGCCATTTTCTACCCGTACCAGCAAGGTAAAATTTCTCCCAAAGGAGTGATGGGATCACCTGCAAGCCCCGAGATTAGGTTTGTGGGTCCGATATTAGGTTTGTAGGTCCGAGATTGCTTCTGTTTAATCCCAATTGTTCGTAATAGCTGAGAAACATGACACCTACCTTGCTTCCTCCATCTACGAGGACCCTTCTAATCATGTTCTGGTTTATGGTAATAGCGATCACCAAAGAATCCGAGTGGGGAAATTGGTCAGGAACTGCATCTTCTGGCGAGAAGGTGATGGTTCCATCCCGGCGAGATCTTTTGCTCTCCCACTTCCAAGGAGAGGCTTCTTCAGGCGACCGGTTGACGTTGTTAGTGCTCTTTCTTTCTCCCTGGTTGGTGGCGGCGTTCGTATCGTCATGGTTGTGGAGGTGGCCGACGTCGATACTTCTTACTTTTGTCGGTGCCGGAGAACGGGTTCGCAGGCTCCCGTGAGGGTTCTCAGCCAGATCAGCCATGAGTTGAAGGTCGTTTAGATCAAGATTAACACGCGGATCCCACTAGGTGTGCCAAATTGATAGATGTCTGGAATTCGCGCTTGATCACGAACCTGGCTCACAAACTGATCTGCAAGACAAAGCCCCGGGGGTAGACACTCCGATGTTTAAGTCAGTGACATCTTAGAGAAACTTGTAAGTGTAAGGCGTGGTGTATGTAAGATAATAGATCCAGAGGTCTACCAAACCTTTGGTATTTTGAGGGTATCAATACGTAGATTGGTAAGACATGTAATTATGGTATGAATACAACTCTTATGGAGATAACAGTTGTATTACCATGTTTAGGAGATGTTTGTTCCTTGTAGAACATTCAGAATATACGCATTTCTTATAAGAATTTGGGCCAATGGACTTGTGGATCCATCTTCGGCGTAGAATTTGATGTTACAAAACCTTTATGTGAAAGAATATTGGATCAATTATTGAAATAAAGGTTTTTGACAATTTGTTGAATATGAAGGAGTACCTGATTACTGCAAAAAGTGTTTTAAACTCGGGTATAATGAGCTAGTTTGCAAATCAGATCCTACTATGAGGCAGGGACCAAACTTTTGGAAGCCAATGAATAATGATTATAAACTAAATCAGAAGGCTTGCATATCTGGTTTATCCCATAAAGATAGAAATGTTGTCCCTATTGATATTACTAACAACATTGTTGGAGATTCTCATTGGATAAGACATGCTTTCACTACAAGAAAAAACAGCTATAGCAACCACAAATATGGTAGTAATAGGTGCCTTTTCCGTCGTAAATGGTCATTTACGACCGACCATGCAGAGGTTGGTATAACTTCCCTCGTAAAAGGGGTATCCGGTTGTAGATAATGCTTTGCAACCGTTTTATCCACTGCTGCTATTAAACTTTGCTATTAAACTTTACAATGGGACACGTGGTCGGCTGCACACTTATATTTACAACGAAATTTGCCGTTGCTAAATTTTTGAATAATGTCCAAATTTATTATTACTGATATACTAATTTCCACCAATAAATTAATCAGGATAATAATTAAAAAGGCTGGAATTATTAAAAAATTAATAAACCAAAACAATATCATTAATTGATAAAAATATGAAATATCCATAATATTCAATACATTAACTTAGAAAAACCTACAACCCAAAAATTTAGACTAGTGCTCTTCTTGATTCTTCTCCCTTTTCATTTGCTTAACTAAATGCTCAAAATCTTCTACTTCACCTGCATCACCAAATAGTATCACTTCAGATTATTATTGACCAAGTGATGGTAGGGCAAAATTTAAACACAAGACTAATAATATATACAACCTATTAAAAAACACCACTATAGTAGTATTGCAATGTTTACTGTTGTTTTCGTACACTATGTAAGAAATAATTATCATTCTCTTGAGAAATAGCCAAATTGTTGAGGAACATTACTATATTATAGCTATCAAATTAACCTTCAAGAATTCACATCTAACCAAAACTCTCCAGAAAGAATAACGAGCAGAATTGCTAGTGAGGTAAAGCTTCTCATATCCAGTGCAATGTGAACAAAATTATACTCATTCAGGACATAACAGAACATCAAGTGCAAATTCGATGACTCCCTACACATGCAATAGTTTAACACATACAATGTTAAAATAATAAAGCATCACCTGCTCAATGAATTTCATTGACGCCGAGAAATTTGCAATATCATAAAGTCGCCTTACTTTACCTGCAGTTTTTGAGGATATAATGTTAGTCATATGCAACTATCTATCTATGTCTAATTGTAAACCTAATGTAAGTAGATAGTACAGATAGGACACTTACTTCTAGTCATAGCTGGATCCCTTCCATCTTTAAGCAATATCTTTGCCGCATCATCAAGGAAATCATTTCCATCTACAATAAAATGCAAATCAAATCAGCAAACGGCAAATGCTGCTAAGATACATGAGTTATCAAACGTGCATAATCTGACCAGAGAGTTAAATTCTCAACTTACATACAAAGAAAAAGCTTGACAAAATTTTGAGTAAGCAAAGCTAAAGATTTCTCCTTTCTGTTGTCAGCTGTAGAGCAGAATAAAACGTCAAAAATTCCATTATTTTTGCACAACAGTGAAGCCAAATAATCCAACAACCAAAGCTGTGCAAACAGGTGTACCAAGAAGTAAAAAAGACTAGCAATTACCCAGTTTGGAGGAGCCTGGCAGCTTTGAACCAGGAGCAGAATGACTTTTTTTCTGATTTGAAGTGTGAAGGTTCAAGCACAAGTCATCCTCGTCATCTATGTCTATGCGAAACACAAACAAACCCACCAATTTACTTCCGAACACAACCAATGATTAGAACAGTAAGCAAAAGAAGTTCAATTAGACATTTACGTACTTCTATGGAATAAGTTCCGTCATTCCCATTCTCATTCTTGAACAAATCCCTCTTCCTAGTGCATCACAACAACAATCAAGAACCATGCTTTTTTATAAACTCAAATTTTTATAGTACCTTTAGAAATGCCAAAGCAACATGAGGATGAGCCCTCCAACAACAGGGGATGGTGACACGTCTTTGGGTGGTTTCATCAGCAGGTATGGTGTCCAGAAGGAGCAGCTCTCGTCGGAACACAGGAAGTTCCCACCTTTCTCCGGCAACGGCCAAAGGAAAGTTTCTCTTAGCATGATGCAATCTGTGGGGAGTCACATTCAAATATTCAAACCCCGGCTCCACAGCTAAGTTTCTGATTTCCAATGACAAAGTAAACATTCATACTCCAAGCCCCGTCACAAAAGCTCACTACTTGCTGATAAAACTGACAATCACAAAGTTGACTACATTGTTATGAAGCTGAAAAGCATCGCAATTCATGAACCAATAGTAGAAGTGTAATCAAACCCCTTGATCTGTTTAAGCTGTAAAGATGCTCAAGCAACAGATTAAGCCAGCCTGTGGAAATCGTGCTTACCAATGTTGGGCGGAGCAGGGAATAAGAAACGCTGTCGGGGGCCGTCGGAGCAGGGAATACGAAATCTATCTGAGCAGGGTATATTCCGGCACTGAAATCCGTCGGAGCAGGAAATACGAAACGCAGGGCGGATTGCCCAGAGGCCAAAACCCAGACGCAACGGCGCTCTTGGAGACGACGACGGCGGCCCACTGGATCTGCTCATATATGTCGTGCTCTGGCGGAATTCTTGACTGCAGAGAAAGATAACCGCCGCCCCCCGCCCACCGGATAATCGCTCATCGATGTCGTGCTCTGCAAACCACCAAATAATCGCCGCTTCTCTACCGCCGCTGCGGAGAAAGAAGAGGTGGAGGGGCGCGAGAGCAGGGAAATCTGAAGAAGAGGACCGGGAGGATAAGGTTTTCAACTCAGCCGAAATATCCCAAAGGGTTTCTTTTATATCTCCAGTGAATTTTTAACGGTTAAGATCAGTGATAGATATCAATCGATGGTTCAGATAATTCAAAGCATTTATGTTAATTATTATTTCAATATTAATTTAGTATTATTTCACACAAATACAATAACATCAATTTCTTATTTAAAATATTTACTTGTACTTTTACGAAAAACACATATGTGAAGAAGTAACTTATGCATATTAAAAAATTAATTATTATTACTATTATTATATTATATTACTAAATACAATTTTATTGCTAAATAGATTCAATTATTCAAACCTTTCATAATTTAATTATGTATACATCTAAAGGATATGAATAACTAAATTACAAATTATAAGTATTTAATCTAGTTAAATTTGACATTGGATTGGTCAAATTCAATTTAATTATTTTATATCAAAAATTTAAATAAGAGTTAATTTTAATTCAGTAAGTGTCTTATAAACTCGGAATAGTTAAACTTGATTACTTTACTGTCTTATTAACACGCAATAGTTAAAGTTGATTGGGTTACTAGTGTAGATAAAAAAAAGTCAACTTAATGTGAATTCATTCATCAACTTCATTTATTTTTATCACTTTTAATCAAGTTCAATTCAGCAGCTTGTTGTCTCATATAATAAGCACTTTCTAACACATTTCAGTTCAATCCATTGACTTTAAGTTCAGTTGAAGACTTGAAGTGGATAGAGCATAAGGCTTGATTTCTATTTAGATAATTCAGTCATTGGTGTTTATTGAAAATTAAGTAGGAGTTGATAATGTTTGACTTTGATTTATATGAAGTCCGGTTTATAGAAAGCAAGTAAAAGTTGACAATTGATTAGATAAAGTTAGCAGAATTATAAGTATAATAAAACGTCATGTAATAGATGTCAAGTAAAATACTTGATTAGTATGTATCTATATGAAGTTTAAGATTATATAAAACAAGTAAGATTTTGAACTAGACTCTTAAAATAATAAAACAAATCTCAATTGTAAGTGTTTATACCAAGTCAATAGTAGTTGACCCTATATTAATTACAATGAATATCAATCGTTGGAGTTTATATAAAAAGAGGGAGTTATGATTGTTTATTGAATATGTAAAAATAATATAATTTCAATACAAAATCATTTAAATTATTTTTATTTTATAACAGGTGTAAAGAGTTTTGATCAGTTAAATAAATTAAGTTAACGTCATCATAAAGTCAAATATAAATAATTTTAATAATTACTTAAAATGAATTTTTACTCTTAAGAATAATAAGTTCCTAGATAATATATTTAAAAGAGGAAACGTTATCAAGTAATTTCGATGGATCAGTTGGTTATGTTTGAGAAAGTCTCATGAAAGTCCAACTTTCCTGACTTTTCATAAGAGTTTTTATACGTTTTGACTTATACAGTGTACTTTTTAATTTGAACTGTAAAATTTGTTATTTGAATTTTATTAATGTTTTAATGTAAATTCATGAATTTTTGCATTAAAACATGTTTTACTATATGTTCCCTTTGATACTATCAATGTTTTAACACAAAATAGTATCACTTGATCTTAAATATATAGTGGTAGTTCCATGACACTTAGGAAAGTCGGACTTTTTAGAGACTTTGCATATGTTATTTCAATTACCCTGATTGACATCCAAGATTCAAATCCTGTGTTTTGTATTTTTTCGTCATCATTAATTATCTCATTTGTTAGAAGTATTAGTGGTGGGCCAAGCTTCTTGAATATTGAAACGAAGGCCCAACTTCTGAATAGCAAGGTGGGAAGATGTGAATTTTATGGGGGAGAAAGACAAATTTTGTGGGTAAAGAAGGTGGGAAGATGTGAATTTATTAAGGGAAGAGGCACACGTGGGGCCAATCCTATAATTTACAACCGGCTGCACCATTATTGTAAGTATCTGCAACAGTATTTTGGCCCGTTGTATATATTTGGTTGCTATAGCTTGTTTTTCTTGTAGTGTTTGATGCAAGAGAAAGACAGGTTTGGAAGGCAAAAGGCAAAGCAAAAATGGTTACTGAACCTGATTCAAATGGGAACTGTAACATCTCACAACTAATGGACAAAGCCACTGGAGCTGTACTCACAAAAAACAGCTTTGAAACTCTTAATGCCATCTCTATCAATGAAGGAACAGCTAAAGAACAGACTGCTTTAGATGCTATTAATAAAAATAATGTAGGTATAGTTGGGGAAAAGGAAGATCAGCCAAAAAGTGTGGAAACAAATCAACAAAATGAAAATTAAAGTACATCCATAACTCCACCAAGGACCAATTCACTGAATGCAGACCAGAATGTCCAAAAGGTAAGCTCACAGGTAAACTCTCCCTTAACTACTAAGGAACATATAATGATAGATAATATGGCTCATAGTTAGAGTTTCCATTGGTCTCAAGGAAAAAAAGTCAAAAGAGGCAGAAGGTGATTATATCATGGAAAATGTAGATCAAAGCAGTTTTAATAGGTTGATTTCTGAGTCACAGTCTGAAGTTATTATTGGCTCTACTGTCCAAAATCCTAAACCATGGAGAAAGGCAAGAGGGAAAAATAAGGACTATACCAGTATACACAAAAATGTTGTCATGAGGTCTCAAGTTGACCCATCTCATTTAGTTTAATCATGTTGATGGATGTCTGGAACCCACACTTGATCACGAACCCAGCTCACGAACTGATCTGCAAGACAAAGTCCCGGGGTGGCCCGGGGGTAGACACTCTGATGCTTAAGTCAGTGACAGCTTAGAAAGAAGCTTATAAGCGTAAGGCGTAGTGTATGTAATATAATGGATAAAGAGGTCTACCAAACCTTTGGTATTTGTAGGGCACCAATCCATAGATGGGCAAGATATGTAATTATGGTATGAATACAACTCTTATGGAGATAACAGTTATATTACCATGTTTTAAAGATATTTATTCCTTGTAGGACATTCAGAATATACGTTTTCCTTATAAGGATTTGGACCGATGACCCGTGGAACCATCTTCCGCGTAACTCGAGCCCACGACCCTTCTCGGGCCTTGGTCTGAGACTGAACGAGGTCCTAGAATGTGAACCATGGACTTATCAGTAGTTCCAAGGTCGATCTTCAGAATTTCGAGATCTTCCTCTCGAAGGCATGATGAGAGGCTTGCTACTCGAGGGAATACCCCTAACCTTCGAGAAGAGACCTCGAAATTCTGAAGATCTACCTTGAGGCTACTGATAAGTCCATGGTTCACATTCTAGGACCTCGTTCACTCTCGGACCAAGGCCCGAGAAGGGTCGTGGGCTCGAGTTACGCGGAAGATGGTTCCACGGGTCATCGGTCCAAATCCTTATAAGGAAAACGTATATTCTGAATGTCCTACAAGGAATAAATATCTTTAAAACATGGTAATATAACTGTTATCTCCATAAGAGTTGTATTCATACCATAATTACATATCTTGCCCATCTATGGATTGGTGCCCTATAAATACCAAAGGTTTGGTAGACCTCTTTATCCATTATATTACATACACTACGCCTTACGTTTATAAACTTCTTTCTAAGCTGTCACTGACTTAAGCATTAGAGTGTCTACCCCCGGGCCACCCCGGGACTTTGTCTTGCAGATCAGTTCGTGAGCTGGGCTCGTGATCAAGTGTGGGTTCCAGACATCCATCAACATGATTAAACTAAATGAGATGGGTCAACTTGAGACCTCGTGACAACATTTTTGTGTATACTGGTATAGTCCTTATTTTTCCCTCTTGCTTCCTCCATGTTTTAGGAATTTGGACAGTAGAGCCAATAAGAACTTCAGACTGTGACTCAGAAATCAACCTATTAAACCTGCTTTGATCTACATTTTCCATGATATAATCACCCTCTGCCTCTTTTGACTTTTTTTCCTTGAGACCACTGGAAACTAGAACTATGAGCCATATTATCTATCATTATATGTTCCTTAGTAGTTAAGGGAGAGTTTACCTGTGAGCTTACCTTTTGGACATTCTGGTCTGCATTCAGTGAATTGGTCCTTGGTGGAGTTATGGATGTACTTTGATTTTCATTTTGTTGATTTGTTTCCACGCTTTTTGGCTGATCTTCCTTTCCCCCAACTATACCTACACTATTTTTATTAATAGCATCTAAAGCAGTCTGTTCTTTAGTTGTTCCTTCATTATAGAGATGGCATTAAGAGTTTCAAAGCTGTTTTTTGTGAGTACAGCTCCAGTGGCTTTGTCCATTAGTTGTGAGATGTTACAGTTCCCATTTGAATCAGGTTCAGTAAACCATTTTTGCTTTGCCTTTTGCCTTCCAAACCTGTCTTTCTCTTGCATCAAAGCCTGTCTTATCCAATGAGAATCTCCAACAATGTTGTTAGTAATATCAATAGGGACAACTATCTTTATTGGATAAACCAGATATGCAAGCCTTCTGATTTAGTTTATAATCATTATTCATTGGCTTCCAAAAGTTTGGTCCCTGCCTCATAGTAGGATCTGATTTGCAAACTAGCTCATTATGCCCGAGTTTAAAACACTTTTTGCAGTAATTAGGTACGCTTTCATATTCAACAAATTGTCAAAAACCTTTATTTCTATAATTGATCCAATATTCTTTCACATAAAGGTTTTGCAACATCAAATTCTACACATACTTTTTCTACATGGGGCCTAGTTTTGTGTATTGTTGCTTTATCGATTTTAACAGGGGGCCATATGAGATTACCCAATAAGAGCATAGTATTTTCATCAAATTGTTGATGAGGAAGGCCGTAGAAACATAACCAATGGAACGAGTGATGATTCAGCTTTAGGAAAAGTCTGCGCTCATTTGGTGATCCGTAGCGAGTAGAAGCCGAAATTAATCAGCGACATGAGAGTGTATAATTAGATCTGAGGTGGTAAACGGATGTGTGTTTAGGATCTAGGCGTATGATAGTAAGGGTGGCGCTTGATCGCCAGTCGGCGCCGCCGATCAAACGGTGGGGAAAGCGTACGAGAGAGAGAAAACCAAATCGCCCAAATCGCCAGTTCGAGAAAGTCGGGCAGAGTCAAACTATAAATTCCCATTTTTGTGCTTGTACGTAGAGAAAATAAGATCAACTATAAATAGGTAAAATAAATCAAATTTTGTCTAAATTAAACAATCAATATCATTAGCTAAGCATCCTTGTATATATTGAGTAAAGGTGACCAAAAAATGAAATAAAAAATAAAACTAAAATATTATTGTGCAAACCAAGAACAGTTAAGGAAAAAGAAAAAGAAAAGAATATCAGAAGAGATGGCATAAATAGTAAATTCAAGCACACCATGAGATGCATATTTCTGGGTCATCAGAAGCTCATCTCCTTTTTTCCCGTAATTTTCTTCCAGAGCTGCAAAGTTTCATTTATACTGTCTCTGACAAGTTTGATCATAAAACCAGTTTGAAAGAAATCAAAACACACTTCACATATCCATAATTGCAAGATTAAATCCACTCCAAAACTTGCATATATTTTCTTAGGAGAATGACAGCATGACATGCATGAAATAGGAGAATCAAACACATAATGCTCCCGATAGGTTCAACTCATACATTTGAACAAAAACAACAAACGATTCACGGCTGTATTATGTAACCAACTTCTGATTTTGCTAAGAAAATTAATACAACATTTCCTCCAAATCGGATAGAAGTCTAGACACAACATGTATGCATACCTTGTCAAACCGACACGCCTTTAGCAAAGTCAATGTGGAATTGGCTTTCTCTGCTACCAAGCTGCTCGAGTAGCCTCCAAAAGTCTAAAAAACACCTCGATGATTAAAACAAAAGCAACATTTGTGAAGGCTCTTTTTAAAATTAGAATAGGTGACAAAAGATTTGTACGAAACGTTGGCAAAAAGCAAGCATGATCGTCCCCGAATTTCCGTCAGTACACACTATCGACGAATCCACGCTCCCGCATCACTCTCCCTGAAAAACAATGAACACTAAGAACCAAATCCACATTCAATAAAAGTCAACGAACTGGAACCTAATTTAGGAGAATAGTGCAGCGACAACTGCCGACGGAAAGAGATGTAATATACAGTCCTTTACCATCTATATATTACGCCTTATTCAGAACATATAAGTTTACACAATGAAATCGAAATACTAAGAATACATGTAGGAAGGAAATAAAATATAGTGTAATATATATTCAAAAGAGAATATATGAAAATTGTAGGCGCCAAAATATGTTCATCTTGTGATGGTGGTTTTAATCAAAACTATGTTGTTTAATACTTTTTATTAATCTATATTTACCGGAGCAATAACTCTTCTAATTCCCTTTATGATTAAGTATCTCTTTATTTTTATTCAACCTTGTTTTTACAACTTAGTCCCCAATTTATAATATAAACGATTTCTCACAAGACTAACTCATGTGCGATTGGAACTGGTGATACATTTTAATGGTGTGAAATGTTCTTCCTTTTTATTAAATTAAAATAGGTAACATTAAAGGAATATATTGTTTGATAGGCATTTACTACTTTTATTAAAAGTTTTGTATAATAGTATACGCATGATACTCTATAAGTTGCTTTTTTATTTTTTCTTTTAAAAGGTTATCCACTCATGGTGACATATTTACTGGGCTCCTTAATCCTTATACCCTTCAAAAGACCAAATAGACCAATATCAAGTTGTTTAAAGGTGGAAATATTACAAGTTTGAGCTTTAGGCTTGAGAAGCTAACACGCTTGATGAATTTCGGTTTTAATTTAGTCATACTATTATTTTCTACAATACATAAATTTTACCTCAGTTTAATTCAATTTAATTAAAAGTAAATATGATCAAAGCCCCGTTTGAGAATTAGTGGTTAGTTGTTAGCAGTTAGCGAATTGTACAAACAGTTAGCTGATACCGGATTGTATTAACTGTTTTGACTAACCGTTTTATTGACTGTTTATAGATGAGTTTGGTAAAAAAACAAACAACGGATAACTGTTTGTTATGCTACATGACAAAAATGGACATGAATAAATAAAAGTTATCATTAGTTTTATAAATTTAGTGTAATATTATTTTGAAGTATGGAAAATATTTTAATACTTATATTTTATATTTATTTTGGATGACAATTAAAATTTATTGTTCTAGAAAACAAAAATAATTAAAATTTATTATAAGTTTTTTTTTAGTTTAGTTAGTGTATGATCTATTATTTTAAATTATGGAAAAAAAAGTCTAATAAATATTGTCTTTTTATTCATTTTGAGGTATTTTCATTAATATATATAAGATTTTTATATGTTTTTAGTTGATATGCTTAAAAGGATAAAATAAATACTTGCAATTTTTAAAAAATTTATAAGGAATAAATATATTGCGTTCAGTTACTGGAAAAAATGTTTGAAATGATTCGTACGCATGAAAGTTGTGAGGAAAGGGTTAAAAGGAAAATTGTAATATTAATTGTTGAGTTAAGTTGGAAATGCAGTTTTTTCAAGCGTTTTGAAATTGAGAGTTTTGGATCAAACAATTAGATGACATATTTTCTCAGCAAACACCATAAATAACTGTTTGATTGGTCAAAAATCTATTTAAGCAAAATAAAATCAAAACTCTCCTTCAAAACTCTTCAAACCTCTTGGTACCAAACAAGGCCTTGATGTAGTTGCATTCAGTCATTATTTCAATACATTAAACATTATTTTGTTCCATTTCTATTCAATTATGTACAATTCAGTTTATTTTATTCATAAATAATGATTTTTTACTATATTAATTTAAATTGTTTTCAATTCAGTTCAAATATATATATATATATATATATATATATATATATATTAATTTTTGAAAGTTCAATTAAGTTCAGTATATTTATATTTTTTAAGTTCAGTTCAATATTTTATATTTATTTTCAGTTCAGTTCAGTTCAGTACATTTATATGTTTTCAATTCAGTTCAGTATTTTATATTTTTTCAATTCAGTTTAGTATTTTTATAATTTTTTCAGTTTAGTTCAGTATTTTAATATTCTTCAGTTTAGTTCAGTTCAGTGAGAATTTAGCTCTCAGCAAACAATACCTTAATTGAAATTATCTGAATTTTCAATGTAAAATTAAAATCATATAATTATATTTTCGTTAAAATGGATTGAATTAAATTATATTTTTTCTGAATTGAATTGAATTGAACTGACCAGAATTAGTAACATATAATTTGTTTTAAAAAATAAAAAGTATAATGCACTTAACTGAATAGGATTTAAAAATATTGAAATGGAGTGAATTGAAAAATACTAAACAAAAAAAATACTGAATTGAATTAAAAAATAATGAGTGAAACTGAATAAAAATGAAAATACTAAACTGAAAAAATATTCAAATGAGTTGTATTAAAAACGGACCCTTACATTTATGTTATCAAACGGACCCTTGAATAATGGATTGTTTTTCTTGCTAGAAATACCACCAAACATGAGTCCTGCTTAATCCACATCATTTTTCAAATCTTCGCCCATCTGATAAAAATATATCAAAAAAATCTTCGCCCAAACTATTCCTCACAAGTTTGCTTGCATAACAGTCTGTTTAGTACAACTTATTTGAATATTTTCAGTTCAGTTCAGTATATTTCAGTTCAGTTCACAATTTTCAGTTCAATTTAGTATTTTTCAGTTCAGTTCAGTATTTTCGGTTCAGTTAAGTTCAGTTCGGTATTTTTCAGTTCAGTGCATTGCACTTTTTAAAAAAATAAAAATTTTGAATGTTAATAATTCAACACAATTCAATCCAGTTTAGAGAAAATATAATTTATTTCAATTCAGTTCAACGAAAATATAATTTAATGATTTTACGTTCATATTAAAAATCCAGTTCATTTCAGTTATTGTAGTTCAATTCAGTTCATTTTAGTTAAGTATGGTTCAACTCGGCTCATTTCAGTTAAGTGTACTCCAGTTCAGTTCAGTCGGTTCAATTCAGTTCAACTCAGTTTAGTGTAGTTCAATTCAGTTCTATTTCTATTCTTGATAAAATACAACCTCATTTAGTTATATAAATGCATTGATCGTTTTCTTCAATTCAGTTCAATGAAAATATAATTTATATATTTTAAGTTCATATGGAAAATCTAGTTCAGTTCAGTTAAGTGTAGTTCAATTCAGTTCATTTTAGTTAAGTGTGGTTCAACTCGGTTCATTTCAGTTAAGTGTATTCCAATTCAGTTCAATTCAGTTCTGTTTTATATTCTTGATAAAATACAACCTCATTTAGTTATATCAATGCATTGATCGTTTTCTTCAATTCAGTTCAATTAAGTTTCATTGGATTGGTTCAATTAAGTTTAGTTCAGTACGATTCAGTTCAATTCAGTTCAAGTCAGTTCAAGTCAGTTTAGAATTGATGAAATATGATTTGATAAACATTTTCTAAATAAATTGTATCAATGCATACTTTTGTAAGTGCAAGTTAATTAAGTTTGGTGCTAATAAAATTTGACTTGATAAAATATAGTACAGTTTGGCTATATCAATTCAGTTCAATAAAGTTCAGTTCAGTATATTTCTGTTCAATTATGTTTAACTTCTAGGATAATGATGAAATATAAATTTGATGAAATTTAGCTAATGTCGATGTAGTGATTTGTTTTTTCAATTCAGTTTTATTCAATTAAGTTCAATTAAATATACTTCAATGGCTTGTTTTTTAATAAGAATTTTGAATATACATATATGTTATATAAAAGAATCAAATGTATTTTTCAGTTCAGTTCAGTATTTTTCAGTTCAGTTCAGTTCAGTTCAGTTCAGATCAGTTCAGGTATTAAACATGCCTTAAATGACCCCACATTCTAATGAATCCAATATCATTCTGGAAGATCAAATCTTTTTTAATTAAATCCAATTTCATATATGTATGTTCTCTGATAATTAATAATTAATGTTAGATAAGTGAAAGTTATACAAGTCAAACTTAACGTAAAATTTCTCTAATTTGCAACAGTATTGTATTAATTGAAAGTTATACAAATCAAACTTTACGTTTAAATTTCTCTAATTTGCAAAAGTATTGTTTGCAAAAGTATTGTTAGATAATATGTTATTCAAATTACCATAACAATATTATACATTTAATAAATATATTAAAACAAGTTCATTCTAAAAGTTCCTTCTTCGAATTCGTTAGACTCAATATGGGAGAGAAAAGATGAGTTAATTTCAATAACCATAGATTATATTTATAATTCAATTTTTCAATTTAATTATAAAAGCAATATTCGGTCCGGAGGGTCCGGATTATTCAGATTATTCGATTTTGAAACTATATTTATAGTGTGTAATTAAGTATTTGTTTTGAAAATGCTAATAAGGCTATTAGAGTTTGAAGATGAACCTGTTAATCTTATAACTTAATTGGTTAGTCTCAATTATCTTATGAGATTTAAGATGATTTTCACATAATCGTCTTGAAGAAAATACAAACCATATCGATGATGATGAATTTTCTCAAACCCTTCTTTTATTATCGGAGGAACAAAACAAACAAACACACATCAAAAACATAAAATTAAGAAATACTGAATCATTTTCTCTCACTCAAATCCCACTGACATCAAACATAAAATTAAAAATAAACATAAAATTAAAAAATTACAAATTCATATTTCTCGCGTTCCATTCCACCGATCGATCATCCTCCTCGCTGTTTAAATAAACTGATGTGGTGTTGGATTGGTATCGCCTTGAACCTCATCCACAATTGATGTTGTGTAACGGTCGCTGATGATGTTGATGCTTTTGTAGCCGGATCCTCGATTGCTGGTACGTTAATTGGAGTAACGTAATTCAGAGCATGTCGAGTTGCTTCCTCCCGGATCTGCGAATTTGATTTGGGAAATTGAGGTTAGTTAGCGGACCACGAAGGCAGACGGCTGCAAAATCATAAGCCCTGGCGGCCTTTTCAGCCGTGGCAAAAGTACCCAACCAGATTTTTTGTTGGGACTTTGGTCGCCGGATCTCCGCTACCCATTTACCCCGGTATCTCTCCCGAACACCGCGGTAATATCGCGTAAGATATCCATTCTTATTATCAGAAACCAATTCATTCCGAGATCTCACCGTATTTGGAGTGTTGAATAATGAACGCATCGCATCAATATATAATAGTAGATAAGCGTTACGAAATATATTTTATTGACGATTCACGTACACGTATAAATATCATAGCCATTCCCGTCTATACGTGGACGTCAACCACCATGCCATGAATTTACCTCATCTCATCTTTTAAAAAATAGTTACAGTTAATTTTAGCATTAGAAAATAATCAAATATATATATCATAAGAAAACTAGAAACAAAATGAATCATATATTCGATAAAATTTTAACTAGTATATTATTTCTGATAAAATATCATAATTTGTAATTATATAAGCAAATCTTAATTCGAGTATTTAAGTGCATGAAATTCATTCGAATTAATTCATGGACTCTTTAGTATTAAGTGAATTAATCTGTTTCATTTTAATCCGAGTATTTAAGTGCAAATTTGTGCACTTAATCAGATCTTTGTTAATCTCATCAGATATCAAAACAGGTATATTATTAAGGAGTATATTAGTCTCATGATTATGACAATCCTGGTTGTCCTCAGATAATAAGGTTGAGAATAGATTCAATGCCTCTGTCCCAGTCTGATTTGTAAATTTGTTTTTGATCACCAAAACATAATTTCATTAATAAGCAGTCTGAAGTTTACATTTTGCTAAGTCATCTGCTATGCTAACTTCAGTTCTAAACACTTTATATATTGCGTGAAAGGCAAAAGTAGACAAAGTAGCTATAATATCTTCAATTATACCGACAATTTTCTATATTTGGTCTTACCTTCCTTTGGATGATTTCCACCAGAACCTCACTGACTGTAAATATCTTTACCATTTCTGCTCCCATCTTCCTAGCTTGCTCAAGACCTTTCAAAACAGCAAACGATTCTGCTTGTAATGCGGAGAACATCGTCTTTGTGACTGAACCTCTAGAAATCAAATTCTGATCTTGATGAACCAGGCTGAAGCCTTGCTGTTTTTCCTTTTTGTAAGCTCCATCTGTTATGAGAATCCAACCAGGACCCTGTCGTGCTTCTGCGAGACTCTGAATCTGTTGGTTATTTTTCGGGCTAACTCTCACTTTCTGCAAGTCATCTCTAAATCATGACCTATTTTTCTTACATAACTCATAGTGGTCCACTGTCTGCTTCCAGACAACCAAAGGATCCAAACCCGTCTTCTCCCATATCACCTGATGTCTATGCTTCCAAATCCACCAAATAACACATGTAGATAGCTCTAGAAGCTCAATGTCCGAGGCTTTCATTATCCAAGATTTTAACCACAAGATAAATCCTCCCCATTCTCCCGCCATGAAATTAAAACCGAAGAGCTCATGCGCCAAACTCTACAAGTTGTGCCACACTCTGCAAAGATGTGAGAGATGGTCTCTACCTGCATTCCACAAACGAAACACATAGGTGTAGACGAGCAATTACGTTTGAAGAGTCCAAACTTTGATGGTATTGCTCAATTCAATATCTTCCAAAGAAGAAAGATCATGCGTGGAGGCAATTGCAGCTTCCAAATTCTTCTCCAGCCTTTTGTCTAGAAACATTTCAAAAATTGTCGAAGAGGACGGCTCATTTGAATAAGAGTTCTCACGTAGAACATGATACCATTTTTCAATGTATAATTTCCATCCCTTGATTTTTCCCAGACCAAGGGGTCCTCCTTCCTACTGTCTACTTGTGTCGATACATGCATGCTCATATTTCTCCTTGCAATCTGCTCAGGAAATATCACTTTGACCGATGACGAGCGCCATTGTTTACGTTCATCCAACAGATGAAAAACTTTTTAATAGTTCCCGAAATGGGATTTGAGCATCCCATTATCCAGTTCTGATCCACCTTCACTTTTTCCCCAGTTGCAATTTTCCATTTTAAATGCGATGTTATCACTTCACGGCTCCACAATATGGATTTCCATCCATATGAATCCGATGGTTTCTGAACACACTCTAGAAAGCCTCTCTAAGAGCAATATTTATGTAGCATAAAACTGCTGAATAGGGATTTCGATGCACTTACTAATTTCCAAGCAGATTTAGCTAAGAGAGCCTTATTCACTTCCAGAATAGATCTGATTCCCAGGCCTCCACAGTCTTTTGGACGGCACATCCATTTTAATGATTTCCAGTTTATTCCTTTTCTGTCCAGAAAGCCAGTCCATATAGAGCACCTCACCATCCTGTCAATTTCTTTCGCTACCTTCGTTGGCATCTTGAAAACAATTAATGGATAGATAGCCATGGAATGTAGTACACTCTTAACCAATGTAATCCTCCCTGTTTGAGATAAACCTCCTGTCTTCCATGCATTGAACTTGTTTTTATCCTCATTATCACTGAGTAAATAGCCTCTTCTTATACCTCGGTGTCACGATATCCAGCCCTAAATATTCATCTAGTAAGCCCTCTTGATGGATATTTAGAGCATAAGCTACATACTCCTTTGTTGCCTGCTCTACATTTGGACTGAAAAGTACGGAGGATTTCTGAAAATTGACTCCCTGGCCAGAGAAACAAACAAACGTATCCATAATACTAGCAAATTTCCTCACCACTATTTGTTTGCATTCAAAGAAAATAATGCAATCGTCAGCATACATCAAATGCGAGAAACCTATAACATCCTGTCTGTCATTACTTGTTGTCATCATTGATGAGAAGACCTGTTGCATTAAAATAAACAGACGAGGCGATTACGGACATCCCTGCCTGAGGCCCTTATTAGGTTGGAAACTCTCTGACTGTATATTGTTTGCCGAAACAATATATGACACAGATTGCACGCAGCCCATGATCCAGATCACAAATTGAGCTGGAGAATCCATCTTCCTGAGGACATGTCGTAGAAAATCCCAAGATACACGATCGCATGCTTTACTTATATCAAGTTTCACTGCTGCCAAATAAATCTTACCTTTTTTTCCTCTTTTTGATGTGTTCAACCATTTCATGTGCAAGGAAAATGTTTCCATGTATTAATCTGCCCGGCACAAACCCATTTTGATGTTCATCTATAAGGTCCGGTATCACCTTTTTTAACCCTGCAGCTAAAACTTTAGCTATAATCTTGTATGTCGTGTTGCAAAGACTGATCGGTCTAATATCCCCGACCAAACAAGGAGTCTTCTTCTTAGGGATGTAAATAATATTTGCTTTGTTCCATTCTGCATTCATATGTCCTCCCGAGAAGAAACTTTTCACGCTCTGTAAGAACAATGTCCCTATCTTAGGCCAATGATTCTGATAAAAACCTGGAGGAAATCCATCTATTCCCAGTGCAGCCCAAGATCTTAAACTTTTTATAGCTTGATGCACTTCTAGGTCTGTCACTTCACCCACCAAACCCTGAGCTTGTTGGATACTTAGTTTCATGGGAAAATTGCTTAAAGTTTCATCCAGAGAACCATGCAACTCTTGCATATAAGGATATTGATCCAAACTTGCATAAATATGTCGAGTATGCTTGAAAAGAACTGCATGAGCATGTTCTTCTGTTGCTGTCCATTCCCCATCTTCTCCCTGAATATCCAAAATTGTGTTTCTCATTTTCCTCTTTGAAGCCCATTTATGAAAGTAACTCGAATTTTGATCTCCCATACGCTCCCTTGTCAGTCTTGATCTCTGCCTCCAGTATTGAGATTGATATTCCTGCAACTTGATTAACTCTTTTCTCAATTGCTTCTCTTTCTTCTGATTTAGTGCAAGCTGTGATGATCCATGTAGAAATTGTGGCTCCTTCATTACATCCTCCACCTTCCTATCAATATTTCCAAATGAAGTTTTGTGCCAATTATGTAAATGATTCATGGAGACCTATAGCTTCCTGTTAACTTCCATCATCAAAGCTGAATCCATGAAGCTTTCATTATGCTCCCAAACCTTCCCTAGAATCTCATGTGCAGCCTCCTCTTTTGACCAAAAAGCCTCATACCTCTTAAATTTAACTTTTTTGGTATTTTGAGGATTCAACTCTAATACAATAGGTCCATGATCTGATATAAAGATCGGCAAATTCCGTAGTACAGAATGAGGAAAAAGATCCTTCCATGCTTGATTTATATATAAATGCTCTATCAAGTCTTTCAAAAATCATGTCCTCTTTTTGGTTATTAGCCCAGGTATACCAAGCTCCCAAATTGCCAATTTCGGTCATAGACAAAGCACTCAATAAAGCTTTAAAATTATCTGCAAAGTGTTGGTTTATGAGATTACCTCCAAGCTTATCCACTGACTCCGAAACTTGATTAGTATCACCAAATAGCACCATCGGATAATGTTGAAGATCTTGTATTTCATAGAGTTGGTTCCAAACTTGGTGGCGCTTTGACATCTCCGGCTAACCATACAAGAAACAAAAGTACAGCTTCCTATCTAGGCTATCTTTTTTTATTTGAGGAATATCTAGGCTATCTTCTAGACTAATAGCTATAACATTTTTATTAGCGCTCAGAATTGCAACATTCAAATCCTGAGACGGAAACAAGGCTAGTCCGCCTAACCGACCTACCGGTTCAACTGCATTATAACTAATTAGATATGTGGATCGCAGCCACTTATTCAACACACTATCTACGACTTTTGTCTCCATGAGAAACAAAAGACTTGGATGATACATCTTCAACAGCCTGTTGCACCAGTCTCTAGTATAGGGACGGCCAAACCCTCTAGGATTCCAGCCGAGGACTCTCATAGGGATTGCGATGGCTATTTTGGGACAACCATCGGTAACCCCAGAGTCAAAGCATCACCATAATCTGACATTGAGGTAGCCGGAGCCACCCCCTCCAAGCAAAATGTATCACCAGCTAGCACCTGAGCAACTTGCTGCAGCTGAACCACCTTCATTGAGCATTTTTTAGCTGCTCCCCCATTCCAGCTTCTCATGATCCTGAAACATTCGCTTGCGTCTAAGCTTTGTATCTCCCCTTGACGCCACATTGCGCGTTGCAGAAACGACTTGACTGTCACCCTCAGCTATGCTTATCCTAGCTCCCTTCTCCTTTCCAATTTTCTTGGACACTTTGTTGCCCATTAGCTCCTCCATGGAATACACTGCCTCAACTTGTTGTTTCTTTCCAGTCTCCAACTTCCTCCTTTTAGCTATAACCTTCTGTCTATGACAGTTGAGCTTCCTCCATCTTTCGCTTTTGCTGCCTCTCCGCTTCCAACAACTTAATTCTCTTGCTCATTCTGACCTTGAAGGTATCCTCTAGTTTATGTTTTCCCTTGTCTTTCCCTGCACCGTAATGCACCATTAAATCATCCATAATTTTCTGTGTTGTTGGCTCCACAGGATCTGGCACTTGCTCTTCTTCCGAATTAATAAGTATGACCGGCATCTGAACATTAAGATCTAGCTATGCTGCAGACTGTGTTTGATCTATGACCATTTCAGCTCCAACCGGTGTCATCTCCATTTCTGCCTCCTGAATCATCTCTTGAATTATGCCTTGATTTATTTCTTCATGTACTACCTTCCACAGAAGCTGATTAGTAGCTGCATATTCACCATCATGTGTTAATTCTGGGAATAAATCCACTACTCCTAGATCGTCCAATCCAAACCCCTCAATATCCATCCCAGCCAATCCGTCATCTTTGTATCTCCCTTCCTCCGAATCCGAAATGAGATGACCCTCCATCATTACTCCCTGTGAAGATTCAACATGTGCATCCGTCGCCAGCCTTTTACCCAAGTCCACCGCTCCATGTGGAGTGAAATTGAATGTATCCTCAACCATCATAGAAAAAACCCTCATATTTGTTGCATCATTTCTGACAATTAAAACCAACATCTGACGCCGGTAGCACAGCTTTGGTGGGATTCCTATTCTGCGTACTGAATAAGCAGCCCGATTCCTCAACCACCATTGCATTTAATAATGATAGCAGAACCCTACCCTTCGGGTTTCTTCTTCTTGCTACATGTAGTTCTGCTTGCTGCGATAATTCCGCTCCATCCTCTCTCCCCATCCTGAGATCATGAACCCTTCTAGGTACCACCCTTCTATACCACTGTTGTTCCTCAACCTCACGACGCGTCTGGTCTGTCCTAAAGAAACCTCCCAGTTCTTGAAAAGCATTTTCTGAGTATTCTCCGAATCTTGCCGTAGTAGACCATTCTCTACTTCCATCAGAAACTCCCAATCATTTTTTATCTTCTGCACGTCCATGTGAAACGTATTCCATGCTTCATCCAAGAACTTGCCAGAAAAGCTCGTCTTTCTCGCTTCCTCCGACTTACCAAATGCTCCCATATGTCCTGGAAACATTTTCTCTGAATCATCAAAAATCACATCCACTCCTCTGGATAAGAAGTGTGACGCGATTCTTTTATTAACATATTGTTCCAGCTATATATCATTCTTGATATCACATCGAGCTATCGGATGACCAATCATTCCGCATCTTCGACAAAATTTGAAAACCCGCTCATAACGGCATTCCACCCATGTGATCTTACCATTTCTATTCTCCAAATAAAATCCGAGAATCAGTGAAAAGAAAGGATCAATCCACACTCGGCACTTCAGAAATTGGACACAGTATATCCGGCCTTAGCATGCTCCACATCTCCAATCATATTTGCTAGTTTCCCTCCAGCTCCTGGATTGAATAGCTCAGAAGGGAAATTGTACAATCTCACCCACAGAAGTACACGTGAGACTGGCACCTTTGCTAGCGGCAGCCCTTGCGACCACTGACGAACTCCCAGGAGACCACCATCCACCATGTATGGACCATTGTGTAGCGTCGCCAGCATTTCCACCTCCGTCTCTCGAACTGCAGGATCAGAAATTTGTCGTGTCTTTGGATCACCCAAACCCTCATATCCCAGAACCGTCTAAATTACTTTGTGAAATCCTCCTTTGAGAAAATCTGATCATCAAATCAGTATGCCAAAAGGACATTTGTTTGGGCATGCTGATGATAAATTGCATCATCCTTAGTGATTTTCAAGCAGCCACTTCTTCTAACCAGCCTTGGAATCTGGTTTGAATCCACCAGATCCTAGCTAGTCTCTCACTGCCCATTCAAAATCCTAAGAGCCAAAAAAGGATGGCCTCCTTCTCTACGCTCCTTCATCCTCATCTGAATCTGGGAGCCATCCTTCCACAACAGCATGAAAATGATCATATCCACCCGATGACGAGTTTTGATTGGAAAACATTCTAATCCAAGAGAAGTAGTCTCTGGACTGTATATATTCTGAACGAGCAACCCTCAAGTTAAATCTATGTACTTGTGGAGAAAGATGTACCCATTTCAGAAACCAAACTCCTTCATTATTTATAGCCCTTTCTGTCTTATCCCTCCCCTCTTTAGTAGAGATAAAACACTTTGAAGAGCTCATAGTCTTGTGCCAAAACCATGCACCTTGTAACTCAAGAAACCGCCCTCTCGTCCTGACATGGTTTGCGTCTCTAAGACGCACTACCCTTTTCCGTTTGTGCAAACCGGTGTCTGGCCCAGCTTTTTCGATGTCAAAGCCTAGCGATGCAATCATTAAACCTATAAAGCAAGTTTGGAAACTGTACACAACACACACATAGATCACATGCGCCTAAAAGGGCCATCTTTTGTCCAGAAACAGACGCAAAATGATTTTTTCTTTCTGTTTTCTCCTCTTTCCTATGCCATAGATATTAAAATAACTCAAAAAGAAAACCTGATGATTTCTCCCAAAATAACTGTGTCGTTGCCCAACAAACGAATCTTTCCGCTTTGTCTTATTGTTAATTCATCCATTAACGGATCGTGAATTGAAACATGTTGATATTCCTCTTGTGAAGATAGAATGTTAAAGCCCAAAACGTGAACTCAATGCCCGCCTCTAACTATAGTATTCAAATATGGTTATTCTATCTCCTAAGCTTAGAGAGAAGAAGGGCTCTCAATTCTAGTGAGAGAAACACTATCCTCCGGCAGCTTGATTATGAATCAATGTGATTTGTATTAGTAATAATATTATTTTGAGAATCTCGTAAGGCTAAGAGTTTATGACTAGCATGCTTCACTTTAATTGAAGCATGAAATGACTTGGATTTTTAATCTCTCTCTTTCAACCATTCTATTCTCGATTTTGTCTCCTACAAGTCTCTTGCCTAGCTTGAACTAAGGTAAGCTGAGCTTGCAGTCTATTCAGATTTGTTCTATTAGAAGGTGAGTTATCATTCTCAGCCATAGAAACGTGATCATGAACATTGCCAAAAGAGTCCTTATTCCACTGTTTTAAGATCAGTTTCAATCTCCTCAACTTAACAGAAAATCGAAGCATACCATAAGTATTACAAGGAGTGTTCCAGTTATCAGTAAGAACTATTTTAAAGCCCTCGTGAGAAAGCCAACAGTTTTGAAACCTAAAGGATTTTGGTCCTGAATGATAGTCATTATTTCCAATGTAAGTAGCAAAGGAGCATGATAAGATGGAGCCAGACTTGACTCTAACCCTACTATGAGGAAAAAGATTAAGGAAGGCATCATTGACCAAGACCATGTCTAACCTTTGCCAAAAATTACCCCAACGCCAAACTCCATACCAAGTAAAGAGATTACCTATGGTAGGAAGCTCAACCAGGTCATTTTTATCTATAAAATGATTAAAATCACTCATGTTGTTATGACTAGATGATGACTGGCCAAGATACTCACTAGATTCGCTGACTATATTAAAGTCTCCTGCAATCATAAGAGTATTATTAGTTAATACACTTAAGTCTTGTCAAAGAGGTTCCCTATCAGCCCTAGTATGTCTGCCATACACAAATGCAGCAGACCATGTAGTAGATAAAGACACGTGTTTAATTTCAGCCACAATAAACTGATCATGAATATGCTGGGCTGTAACAGAGAAACTATCATCCCAAAAAAACACAATTTTTTTATCTCTAATGTCAAAGAAAAAAACTTTATACCCTGATTGATAAGAAACGGACTTAACCATTGGCTCTATAATGACAAAAGGACCAATTTTATTTCTCTTCTTAATATGTCTAACTCTTCTTTGAGCCCTCTTGTTCTTTATCCCTCTAACATTCCACAAACACAAATTAAAACTCATCATATTTAAACAACAGAGGAAGAAACAATTTTGGATCTAGTCGAAACTGTTTTAGGAGCATGAGAGTAATCCTTTTTAGTGTATTTCCTTTTAACCTGTGTATCAACCACTAAAGATTCAGATCCACTCGTATCAACTTGTGAAGTCTTCTTTGAGATTGAATTAATAGCTCAATTATAAAATCTTCATTTTATATCCAATCTATATGTTGACCAATTTCCAGTAGGACTACTATAAGCACTCACTGCCTTATCAGTAACTTGATTAGAAGAGTTACCTGTAGGGCCGTGCTAGTCTTCTGTCCTCAATTCTTCCTCCATATGCATCACAGAGCCTCGTCAATTCTATTATCCAGAGCCTTCTTCTTACAATCTTCAACATCCAAAGCACCCAAACCTCTTATGGTCCTTCATGTTTACCCACATCATCTACTTCTTCAACTGATCCATTAACCTGTAAAGCTTTACATGCCGCCATCTTAGTGGAAACATCAGTAACAAGGAATACATTAGGTTGACTCCCTTTGTACCCCTCAATATATTTTCCACATTGATTTCTTCAGCTTCTAACTCAGATTCCTCACTAGATACATTAAGTAATGCATTAAGAGAAGGGGCTTGCTATATGCATGTTCAGTTTACTTTTGCATGTCTAATAGAAGTGAGAAAATATCATAATTACCTAAACCTGAACCTTGTTTGGGCTTTCAATTTGATATAAGGATATATGGTTTTTCTGTTTAGCCACCATTTGATCTTCTTTGATCTCATTTTGAGTTAAAGTGTCTTGTTCCTCTAAGATAGTCTGAGCTTCTCTTTTTTTTCTTAACCATAGTACCCTTCTTCTACCAAACTTGTTGTGTACCTGTGAAATTGTCTGTCTTTACCAAGAGGCATTCTCAGATAAAATATTAGTAATAACATGATCAACCATCTCATTCTCTTTTTTTTTTATGCCTGCAGCAGGTGCCTTTTGCTCATAAAGTGTAGGCCTTCAAATATTATTGATTTTCCTATTTGTGATGTCAATTGAGCAAACAGAGTCTAGATGTCCCAGTTTAGAACACTTAAAACATAAATCTGGCACCCTTTCCTATTCAATATATTGTCAAAACCCTAGATTTTTAAAGTTTAGCCAGATTCTATCCTTCAGGGTTTAGAGACATCTAACTCAACACACACTTTTGCAACATGCATGGGGCTGGTATCTATTAAGAGTTGCTTGATCTACCTTAACAGAGTGACCTAGAAGATTACCCAATGAAAGCATGAAAAATTCATCAAAGAATTGGTGAGGCAATTCATAGAAACATACCCATACCGGTACAACCGATGAATCTGTAGGTTGAAATTCGGGCTCCACTTTATGATTCTGACCGAACAGAATCCAAAGTCCCAAAATTTCTTCATCCAACATTTGTAGTAATCATTAGGCAACTGAAAATGAATGAAAACAGGTATATTCTCAACCAGATAGATGTCAAATTGGCCCTTAATATCGACCGTATGAAAGTCCCGGCAAAGGCGATCTAGTTGTGGTCTAGATCTAACTAAACTTTCAACTAGGGTGAATATCAGAGGGGCTTCCAGCTTCTCACATTCCTCATATGAGAAATGGAGTCCTGGTTCCCCTAATTGTTCGATCCCTAATTTTGAATTGAACGCAGCTCGATCGCCAGATCTGGCATTGATAACTAAACCCGACGAACCGTATTAGTGATTGATGATCTAAGCATAAGAGGTGGGGAGAGAAGATGTAAGTGGATTATTGGGTGGTTGAGCGTCGGTGAGCGGCACTGCTGTAGCGGCGGCACCAATCATCTTTTAATGGGAGCGTATGAGAGAGAAAAAGGGAGATGAATCCAGAGTTATGTTGTCTCCAGGGCTATTTTGTTATGCGAGTTTGTTCGCTTTAGCAGTCTCTACCTAATGGTAGAAAAATTGAAAGTCAAGGATAAAAAATTAAACTGAATGAAACTACACTTTGCTGAAATTAACTGAATTTTTAATGTAAACTTAAAATTATTAAATTATATTTTTATTGAACTGGATTGAATTAAGTCATATTTTCTTTGAATTTGATGGAATCGAATCGAATTGAATTATTAACATATAATTTATTTTTAAAAAATTAAAAATTATAATACACTGAATTGAACTGGCCTAAAAAATACTAAACTGTATTGAACTTAACTAAAAAATAATAAATTGAATTGAAAAATACTAAACTGAACTGAAAATTATTCAAATAAATTGGATTAAACTGAAAATTACCGTCTACGCGATCACGCAAATAAAACTAAAAGAAATGAATTAAATAAACTAGCATGATGGACCGCGCGTTGCGCGGTATGTTAGAAACAGTTTGGATAATGTAAAATGTAATATTCAGTCTGAACCAAATTTGCCTCGCTTTTTCATACCGTTCAAAGCTATTTTTTACCAATTAATATATTTACTTATGTGAAATAAATGTAATGAATTTAATTGAATTGAGCTGACCCTAAATCATTTTAAAGATTTTTAAAAATCATTCTACATGGTAGAAATATAAAAACTATCAGCACAATAATCAATATATTGAACTGTACTGAAATGAATTAAAGTGAGTTGAATTAAACTAAATAAATTTAACTGAAATAATAAAACAAATCATCCATGAAAATATTTCATTTACTAATTAAGAATAATAAATTATTATATAAATATTATTATACCATAGTCAGTGAAATATCCTATGTTAAGTAGTAGATCTCAATATCTCATATTTTATTAACTTATAATGAAAAACGGAAACTATTCTAGCAAAGTATGTAGAAAATACTACCAATTTGTCATATTCCTCCTGATTGATTATTTGAATTCAAACTGAATCAATCAGGTTATTTAATTGAATTCAATCAATATTCCTCCTACATATTTAGAAACTATTCAATCAATCATAGATATTCGATCATAGATAAATAGTTTGAATACTATATCAATATATTTATTTTAGAAACTAAATTTCAACAATTAATTAATCAGGTTAAACTGTAAATACAATCCCTACTTAACCATGCATGTAAGGAAAATCCCTAATGTATCAAAAGAAAATTAAAGGGAGCATAATTTTAATATTTCAAAGTTAAAAATTATATCTTGAAACTGGATTTGAAAAAGCATTATTACAATTTGTAAATATTTTCAGGAACTACATGTATGTATATTCTTTCTTTTCTAAAAAAGTTAAAAAGTAATTCGCCAGATGTATGTGATCATATTTATTAAATGAATATATTACATGACAAAGTGATTTGATTAATTTAATTTCCCGTAAAAAAAAGCTAAAAAGCGACTTCTAATTAGAAGTTTTTAAAAGTGAATTTCAATAAATATTTATTTTACTACATAATAATACATGCTTGAAATATATTATTTAAACAACAATTAGAAAATATTTGTCACGTAAGAGATAGAAAATAAGGAAATTGATTATTTTATATTTTAAATTTTAATTATGTCCTCCAAATATAATACAAAATTAATGTACCTGGAAATAGTTAGAAAAAAGATGCTATAATATTTCTTTGGTGAGAAATTGAGGAATAATAATATTCTAAATATTTAGCAAATATTTTAGTACATAATATTTCAATCTATGAAGTTAAATAATTTATAGATATATGATCACATTCCTCGCTAAAGCTGATGTATGCCTGACGATATCAAAAGGTTGCAAGGTACATTAGTTAGGTAAGGTTTTGAACCGAGGATGAGTGAATAACAAAACAAAAGGTTGGTTCTGCGTTATCATTATTTAGAAATTCATTCCTTTGTTTCCATAAATAAATTAGGACATTCACTTTAAATTCTTGGCCTTTTTTTAAACTCTCAAATAGGATCGAAACCATTGAACAGGCTATAGGATCAAAAGGTTCAAATAGTATCAATAAAAGATGAGAGCTTTCAAACGAAAATATTCAGTTAATCAAAAAAAATGTATCCATCAATAAAATGGCAAGGCATGCATAATTAAAAAAACAGTGATTCTATAGACAAGTGATTCATGTTATTAACAAAACCAAATTCCTAAAATGCATCAAACACAAGACATCTACATCGCGCTCTGATTCGAAAGTTGTGGCATTTAATTGATTTACTGCTTCCCACTCTTATCTACGAGATCGTACGATATTTCGGTTGCACGAATAATCCCAAGTTTCGAAGAAAGTAATCTATATTCCAACAATTTTGATACAAACAAAAAAATTTCGAAAAATGAGCGATGAACCCATTATTACGGGGTCATGATGCATACATGTAAATACCGTATGGAATATGTAGTCATTTCGCTTAATCCTGTTCATTCCCATTTGAACTCCTTTCACTAAGATATTTCTGTCCCATATCTCAAAAAAATAATTCATGTTAATCAAACATAAATGTAACATAAGTGTTTATTAAAAAAATTAATTATAATATTACCTTCCAAGCATCATAATTAATTATAATTGGAAAAATTCAATTGCGTCAAGTAACCAAATGGCAATTGATAATCTCTGCCACATTTTGCAACACATGCGAATTCACACTAAACCTATTTCCAGGGCACTATATAAAGGGCTTGACCAGGCACCTGTAATTACCAAGCAAATTAACTCAAACAATTAATCCAAAGAAAAATAAAATGGAGACCATATCATCTTCAAAATGTTCATCAGCTGTGATAGTTTCTCTCTTGCTTCTTTTCATCTCTCTCGCTTCGCCGTCTCACGGTGCGACCAAGTGCAATGCACAGGATAAGGCCGCCCTGTTGCAGATCAAGGCTGTCCTGAACAACCCTTACCACCTCGCTTCCTGGGATCCGTCCACCGATTGCTGCTCCTGGTACGATGTTGATTGTGATACCAATGGTCGTATAACCTCTCTCACCATCGGTACTATGAGTCATTGGAGTTGATATCACAATCAATATGCGTTTGGTCATTGAAAACGCCTCCGTCATCATAATCGCTGGCAACCGCCGTGGTAGTGCCATATTGTCATCACCGTATCTTAACACTGCTCCATCGAAAACGCCTTCGTCACCCTCTTCCGCCGCAGGTTCACCGGAAAAGTCAGCATCGAGTGACATTAATTCAGTGAAATAAAAATGAAGGCACAAAAACAAAATGTTGATGGGAAAAGATGTTACATTTAAGTCCATGTCAGTTCTGGCCTCGACCGTCGCCTTCTTGTATTTGTAGATGACGGCGATATCGCCACCGGAAATCCCATTCTTCGCCACCACAGAGGAAGAAAGTGCCTGTAAAAATACAATAGTATGCAATAATCATCAAACTATTGGATCACAAACAAAATAACAACACAAAGGGATCCAAAGAAACTACATGAATAATTCAAAATGAACACAACAAATTGAGTTAAGAAGCGATGAAATCAGATATTTACCACTCCATTAGCAGTTCCCGACGAGAGTGAGACCTTATGATCAGTAGTGTAATCTCTGTTCAACGTATCTGCACCGAAATTCAAGAACCTTCAGTTAAATTTCATCCAAACACATAAGTAGACAACTGATCCATGACCTAAAGTATGAAAATTACGACTCACCTCGTGATTTCTGTCCGAAGCTGGAGAAGAGTCCCGGGCCTTGATGCGACATCGTTTTCTCAGCCTCGAAGGACGATGATGACTTACTCCTGCTTAACTTACCTGCAACCAAAGACATTCAAGAAACTTCTGTTATTATTTTGCAACATCTTAACAAAACCTATGATTTACAGTGCTAACTGCTAAGGTATGATGATATAAACGTGTAGTATTTTTGAAAATAATCAACGAAATATCATTGTCATTGTCAATTGCCAAATGTACATATAGTATAATCATTGTCAAACTCGTTACACGAAATATTTTTGAATGTATAGACACATAAAATATGGCATATGAGCTTTGATGTATACAAAAATACCATATGTACGAATACAAAGAATATATGAAATAATCAAACAAAATATTTGTTGAACCATATATAGATATATATATATATATAAGGAAAGAGGTATATAAGGAAAATAAATAAACATTCCAGTAAAAAACTACGTATTTATATTATGATATGAATATATAAAAAATGTAGGCGTCGGAATATGTTGATCTTGCGGCGGTTATATGACGGTTTTAGTCAAAACTACGTAGTTTCATCATTTTTAATTCTTTTAATTAATGTATTTATTGATCGGAGCAATAACTCTTCTAGTTCCCTTTAAGATGAAGTAAGTTGGTAAAATACGTTTCTATAATAGTGACTCTTTTTACACTGAAGGTGGTTTAAACGACAGCATCCATCACAAAACACCAATTTTGCACGTGCTGAATTTGTTTAGCCAGCTCGGTGATTGTCACCCACTCAGCCAAGCCAGATAGAGAAAAGAGAATCCCAATATTCTACTCGTACTGCTTTTTTTTAACGCTTAATGAACACGTGATATATTGTTTATTGATTGGTTTCCCATCATTTTCTGCCCATCTTCATCACCATCGTCACCATTCCGTGCAAGTATCATTAATTAGAGATGCGCAGCAGAGTTAGAGTAAAACATTTCAGTGCATATATATTTGGCAAAAGAATCAAAGAATATATATATATATCAATATAACTCGACGACCATGCTAAAATTGGATCATCCAAAGCTAAGAAAATAGCTGAAAATGAAAGAATTTGGCTACTTTTACGTGCACAGTTTATCTATATATATGGTTCCAGAATCCTGCAACTTTTTAAACTCTAGAAGTTCCATAGATTTGAATCCTGCGCGTAGTTCTCTTCTCCGTATGAATCATCGTTTACCGGAATTGGTGACACAAAAAAATCGTCAAAACCCGGGTATATTCCGAAGTCGGGTACGACGTTATATGTACCCGATCCGAAACTCGAGTCCCACCCCATGGTGGAAAAAGTATCCAAAAATGCATTGTCCAAGGGTAACTCCGGCAATTCTCCGTCCAGCTGGATCGCGCCGTCGGAAACCGACTGGCACGGGGACTCCACGTGATGAACATCCGACGACATGGACGAGTTATCCGAAACCGAGCCCGAAACCAGCTCCTCAACCCGGCTCTGACCGGGCTTGGAGTCCGAGTTCGCGAAACGGGCCGCCGCGACCTGGATTTCCGCCGACGTCATGTTCCTGCCGTTGACTATCTCCGGCGGGTTGTTGGGGAAGTTGAACTTCGCCGCCTTGCCGCGCAGGCAGTAGAGGGCGGCGTCGAAGGCCTTGGCCGCCTTCTCAGCGGTGTCGTAGGAACCCAACCAAATCCGAGCTCTGCTGTTCGGAAGTCTGATCTCGGAAACATACTTCCCCCACTTCCTCTTCCGTACACCCTTGTACTTCATGCTGCTGCTGGAGGTGCAGCTGTAGCACGATTTCTCCGACGAAGCTGCGGCAGCGGAACTGGATAATAATACTACTTCATTCTCTTTCTGGGCAGCTGGAGACTTAACCATTTTTGTTTGATTTTGAAATGATCTTGACTGGGGGACGATGATGGATGATGATTTTGCTGATGTTGGGAAGATTGTTGATTGTTGATTGTTGAATGCTGAGATGATTTGGGATATTTGGCGGCTCTGGGGGGTTTATATACTTGTGTCTGTGTGGGGGAGGGGGGAGTGGTAAGCAGAGAGTGATAGTGAGAAGATGGATGGGGTGGGTCAACGGGCCGTGTTGATTGAACGGGAAGGATGAGTGCCACCTGGATGATAAGAGAGTTTTACGCGGTCTGATTATTATTTATACTCCATGGATATTTAAAATGGTTTATTAAATATTATGGATGATTCGGAAACGTGGTCCTTTTGAAGTGAAAAGTAGACTCGTGGGATAATATGGGTTTTTGTTGGGGAGCGTCCAGGAAAGTGGTTTGTGTGTGCTTTTATCTAGCCTCTTTTAGGTTCTTTTAATTTCATCACTTTTTTGCCTTGTTTAGATTATGTAGTACCTGAACCTGATGCTTTAATCTATTCAATTTTCAGTTGTGTGAAAAGCACTCTTTATATGTTGTATGTAAAATAATAATAATGATCGATTCATTCCTCACCACATACTCGCAATGCACAATGTTCGTTTAGATGTTAGAGTCAGATATGTACGGGAGTGTCGTGCCCTGATTGCGGAGCAACGATGAGGGTCTAAGAGATTAGGAGATACGTTGTGCATTGTCGAATATTTCAACTTTTTTGATGCCTGCATTACATAGTTGATGTGGATTGTCCGACCAACTGCGAAACAATACTTGGAAGAGTTAAATTCCAAGCTGAGATAGAGTCCTTACAAAAGGACCATTTTGATTCCTCGATATCAAAACTTTGTAGCACATGCTCTCGCAAACTTTGCGAGAACTAGTCTTTTAAGAGTTAGCACTTGAGATACTTTTTTAAATTTTTGCGAGAACTAGTCCTTTAAAAGTTAGCACTTGAGATACTTTTTTAAATTTTTGTCCCTCGTTTCATGATGATTCAAGAATTCGAAAATTAAATTTACTTTGTTTTCAAAAAAAAATTGCAAGTTTTTATAGTTAATATACAATTATGCAAAAGCCCCATTCATTTGAGATGAAATAGCGTTGGTGTGCTGATTAATATTGTTAATCTTGTCATAAGTTGAAGTATGCTCATCATCTATTTGAAAGTGTCGAAAAACGGTGAATGTTAATGAGAAGAAACCTGTTGAAATGAGGATGTATTTTATAAAGTCACCCATTTTAGTTTATTAAGTATAATTTTCATATAAATTACATTCAATTGAAACATTTAAATTAAATAATGGTTATGTTACTAACAAAACAACAAATTTTCTCAATTATTATGTAATTTTTTTAAAATAAACTAATATCTAGTCTTTCTCGAAATTGAGCTACTTGAGTTGTAATAATTTAAACTGATGTGTCCTAAATTATGATGAAAAGAGGTAAAGTGAAAATCATTATACTAAATTACTAATTAAGATGTATTATGCTGGCTAATATTGTTGTGTTCTAATCAATATAATAATTTTTTAAGCACGTCCAGATTCATTCTAATGATAAATGAAATAATATTTTTGATTGATGGAAAAATATTTGAAAAATGAGAAAAACTTTCTCAGTACGCTGAACTTTTAAATACTACCTCAATCTCAACCTAATAGTACGGTTGATTTTTCACTCTATTCAACACACATCCTTGACCAACCGTATCCTTATTTCCTTATTTTATCGAAAAATTAAAATTTTGATATTTGAATACTCTATGTTGCGATTAATCTAACGATATCATATATGATAATATTAATGATTACTCCCTCCGTCCCAGACTATATTACACAAAGGGTAAAATTTGAGAATATTAAGGATTGTAAAATGAGTGGATGAGATTGAATTTGAGAAAGAAGTTGGTGAAATCAGTAGAGGAAAATGAGTGTGGTTTACTAAATAAGAAAAGTGTGTGATTTAAGATGGGACATCCATATAAGGAAAGTGTGCAGTTTAGTTTGGGACGGAGGAAGTATATATCTATTTAAATAAGCGGTTAAAGTTTAATAATAAATAATGTTAAAATGTCAGAGTTTATATTCATGTGAAACGAATGGAGTAGATTAATATATCATTTTTTTCAAGTATTTTATATAAGCTTTTATATTTCTTATATTTTTATATGTTATTTATTTGTAATGAATGAGCACATATATTTTGTATTATCTAGTAACGTAATAATAACTCTAGAAGGCGGAAGTAATTTTCAAGTTTCTCTCACACGCGTATTTAAGGTCCGACCCAAGAATTAATTGGAGTGGGACTTGTGTGAAAGTGAGGTTAATAACGACGTCACTCCTGTCGCAAGCATCCGATTTCTGGCCAATCTGATTCTCTCTCCTACGTCACGGATGAGCCTGCCTATTAACCGGAATCTGCCTGGAAATGCAAATCTGTGTTGCCAGAGATTCTATTTCTAACCGTACTTATTACATGGCGGGCTAAAACTTAACACACGGAATCTACACTAAGTTGAAGGTCAACTAATTAACTATTTCTAGTATCTATTCATTGACTTGGTATTAGTCTACCAAACTAACCTCTTTTGCCTTCGCTTTAGAGACAACCAGGTTCTCTCCATTTCCTAACTCGATTCTATGCGTCCCATTACGCATGATTGACTCCCGAAACATCAAATTAAGCAACCAATTTCTCGTCTCTTTATTCGTACGGTAATATTGGCGTGACCATCATTCCAATTTGACACTATTTCAAATTAGACAATCTAAATGACAATATTCTTTCATTATACACGTTTTTTCCCATCAAAATCACTATGAGGTGAAAAGTGTTTATAACTAGCCCAAACTTTATTGTTTATAACTAATCCAAATTGTTTAATAACAATTGATATGTAGTGTCATTACAAATTACAGTCTCTGCAATCGGCAAAAGTACAAGAAAAGAGAAACGAGGAATAAAACAGAACGAGAGATGAAAATTGTGTTACCTTTAAAAAATGAACACAATTTAAGATATCAATATCGCCGTTGAGGACGTGCGAGACGTGCGGTAAAATTGGAAATAATTTCTTTTACTATATATGTATATATTTTCCTAATTTTAAGATGAGAATAACATTCATCCGGATGATTCTGATATAGGCCTTATCAGACACCAATAAGATAATGACACGTGTACAATTGTAATGTTTTAATTGGTTAAGATATTTTTAGTAAAATTCTAAAACCCTAATTTAGAATGTCAAAACCCGTCTGGGTAATTATTGAACACGTGGCCCAATCATAAATTAGTTAAAAATGATGTGTCGTTATTTAATTGATGTCTGATATTGCCAATATCAGGATCATCCTGATATATATTAAACTGTTTTAAGATATGATTCTAAATTACGATATTACTTTTCTCATTTTTATTGTTATAAATATTTTGTAACAATGTTTTAAACTATTAAAGGACCACATTTTTCTTTCATGCACAAGGCCTCCAAATACTGATCATGAGAAGCATGGGTGTTGTCATTAATCCGGTGCGACCTTATCATAAGTGCATCTACAATCCTGTAATGACTACTTTCAAATCAAGATAGACATAAGAAATTTCAGTACAGAATTTGAAAATTGACCAGTTAGTTGGTGTGAGATTCCAATTTTTCTAGTCCGGCTTTGATCCATTGTAAATGCTCTATCAAATGGAATGTGCATTTTGTCACCAATTATTTTCTTCAGAAGGTGCAGTTATGCAATTTCTTTGGTGAAGGTCTTGGAGTGCTTAATCAAATCACTTCTAAAGAGAGCATTTCATGAGCAACTTGGCATGATTTTTAAAAATAAAATATCTGCAGTATAAAATTTATAGTTTACTAAAAGAGGGTAAATTAGGAGAACCAAAAAGCTGCATCTCCATCAATGGCTTATTATAATCATGCCAAAAAAACTAAAAGTATACTTTTTTTAAAATCTAATTTTAATTTTATAGTGATAGTTTTACATCGTTTGACTTTGACTTTTATTTTTTAAAAATTTTGTGATTGAAAATCTGTTATTTTCTATATATAATTCTTCGATCTACATGAAAAATCAGAACCCAAAATATTTGGGTAAATCCACAAGTGCTTTATCACTAAAACCAATCTCGACTACTTACATATTTTATCATTGTAAGAGTTTAAACGGTTTTAAAATCATTTCTTTGATGATAAAAACAGTAAATTTTGATACGTCAGATCATTTCCGAATTTTACCAAAATAGTTATTGTCGTTGATATTATAATCATGCCTTAGAAAATTCGGTCCCGAGTTCCTACTAAAAAATCCGTTAAAAATTAGTTGTTGTGTTCTATTCATCATTGACATTTTCTTCGAGAAATCTTCAATACTTTTGTACGTAGTAAAAAATATATTTAATTGCATATTAAGTCAAAAATGCGACGAGTAGTTTACCATGACTTGGATTCGAATGTCACAATCTACCAATTCACTGCTAGCTGGTGCCACGGAGAGCGATCTATATTGGACTAAGAAGATAGAGATGTTTCGTTTAATTAATTTGACTAATCTGCGGATTCAGTTTGTTCACGTAACAGTCAAACTAAAGCATAGCTATCATAACCTTCCTTCACTAAAGCATTGAGTTCAAACCAAACAACTAAATAGGTCGTTACAACCTAATATGATCTTAAGTTATATACAGTTATATACCACATTTATCTGTGACATAAAATCCTTTAAATAGCCAGATACTAATAACCAACCATATATACCATGTCAAACTAACGAGATGGTCCCCTGAATTCTCGACTTTTCAAACATTAGAAAAGTTTTCATACGTTTTAGTTTATTAAGTCTATCTTTTAATCTAAATTGTAAATTATATATTGTTACTTACAAATTTTTAATTTTTAAATGATATTGTTAAAAAACATATAATATGTTGCATTTAAATTATCACATTTTGAAAAAGTTGTATAATTTATATTGTTACGCTTTGGACCGCGGTGAATTTGGACTTCCCTACCGTCTTCCTTCTCGTTGGGTAACCTATCACAAGCAACAAAGTAGATCTATGGTCCGGATGGGAGGGCTTAAACCGTACCCGCTCCGATGCCAAAATTAGAACTCTGCATGATCTATTTTCTCTGTATGAACAAGAGATTTGACTAAATACCTCTCATGCCCTTCTCTCCTTCCTTCTTATCCTAGTCTGGTGGGTCCCTTCCCCATGTCGACAAGCCAACAAACGGTCTTCCCTGGTATGGACTGAGTTCCCCTCTTCCTGGGCTGTTGGGCCTCTTGGGCCCAATCCACCAGTGCAGCAGCTATCGAGTCGACCGTCGGGTGAATGGTCGGGTCTCCGGTCCTCACAAGCCCCCGAGTGCAAGGTTGCGCCGTCAGGCGCTAGTGAAGAGCTAAGGACGCGAGAAAACCGACGATTGTTGTTGCCGACCCGACTTGCACGCGCATTGATTGCATGTCCACCACGTGCCCCACACCCTCTTTTCCCCAAGAACGTGTGGGCTTGACATCTTCGCAACTCCCGAGCGCGCATTTAACCTCCACTTTAGTCCTCGCCTTTTATGTCCATTTCCAATTCGCTGGCCTCTTCTTATTCCAGATCCTCTCGTCGCAGCACCGCTCCACGGCACACAGGTACCTTCCTAACTTTTTTTTCTACATTTTCTGGTGACCTTCCGTCTTCCCTCGGGGCGCAAGTGATGGCTGAGTCCCACATGGATTTCGGGCTTTCAAGTGAGACGTCAGTCGGGGATGTCGATGAATTCCGGGAGAAATGCCAGAACACCATCAGACTTGAATTTTCCGACCTCGAAAGACAGATTCTTCTCCCGACAGCCGGGCAACTAGTGGCTGACGCTCCCGCTGGCTACACCGTCGTCTATTGCAAATTCCTCTTTGTCTACGGCCTGCAGCTGCCTCTGACCGACATCTTCAAGAAAGCCCTCGTCTTCTTCGGTCTCGACCTCCGATATCTTCAGCCCAATTCCGTCCGGGCCTTGATTGGGTTTCATGTCCTCTGCTCCATCCTAAATGTGAGACCTTCCATCCTCCTGCTCTGAGTCTTCACCTAATCCTGTGTGGATAAGGGATATTTTCATCTAAATTCCAGCCGGCTATAGGCACGTCCCTGGTCCAGAAGATGCTCAAGTGACAAGGCTAGGGCAGTAGGTTCATCTTCGTGGCGGACAAGCTCGTGTGGGCCCCCTGGCCAGCCAGAGTCAATTGATTGTGGTCCAAGCTAAAAAACACCTCCAATACAAGAGTCAATTAAAACCTCTGCATAACGTGGCTTTCAATTTTTTTGAAACCCCAACTTGACTTGCTAGATATAGATAGAGGCTGAAAGAGCAACTCTCTCTCTCATCCATTCACCCAATAACCGGACCATGCATCTCTAATTTACTTTAGCATTGGAGAGGTAAAACTTATAAGGACCCTTAATAAAATTGAAATTGATTACATTATATTGAAACTGAATTACGAATGTGCCATGTGGAGCAAGTGTATTCTAAAAGACAACCTCGCATTGGAGATACTCTTAGTAATTGTTCATATATGCAACCAAAATAGACTTAGATCCAGCAAACAAAAGGCCATCTTTTTACTTAACAATTATTAAAAAAACAAGTGCAAGATTAATTTTTTCCACTTTTGAAGGGGTTGAACGAGTGGGCTAATACATGCAACCATCTCCATGTAGCAGTCCCCAGCAATAATGCCTGTAACTTTTCATATGAGTTTGATCTCTTTTTTTACTGCAAGTAATTTTTGATTTTTTTGATTTACTCATGGAAATGAACTAAAGATAAACTTTTAAGATTGTCAAAACTGTATCTTCATCAAAGGTAACCTTTTGCTGAACTTATAGTCCCTGAAAATCCTACGTTACAGGCTAGTTATGCCAAGTCCATCATATGATACATAGTTACATTGGTTTAGGGTGTAGGACATGCATATTATATACAAAAAACTTAAAAAGAGACTTCAATATAAGCAAAAGATTAGATGAGCAAGTACAATGAATTCACAAAACAACGTATATATATACAGGAGGATATGAATAAAGGTTGATGAATTTAAACACATGAAAATAGTGATTTAGTAGGATGTTTTGAAATATATGCATAAGTGTTGATGAATTTCAACACATGAAAATAGTGTTAGAAAGTAAAATGCCTAGAACTATATGCATAAGTGTCGATGAATTTCAACAAACGAAAGTAATCTACAATGTAGATGCCTTAAACTAAATGTATAAAATGCTATAATTCACTAATAGTGTGACTAAGAACTTGTGATAAAGTCAATCCCGTTGAAAATTTAATTGTTTTACATTAATCCTTTCTAGACCTTGTTTTCTTTGGAATCTTTAGAATATCCTTTTTGTAGTTTTTAAGTGAGAATCCATGACCTTATAGGAAGACCTCTTGCAACCCTTGGTTATAGGCTCACATGTAATACATGTATTCATATAAAACAATAATTAAAAACGAACACACAAACTTTCGTTAACGGGCATTACAAATATATATGAACGAATGCTTGACCAACCTTCAACGACTTCATTGAAGTCATTTTCAAGATTAACAGTCACAGAATCCAAGTTTGGGGGATTATAAACTGATTCTGAATACCACATGACAATATATGTTTATTTTCCGCCGACCTTGTCGATAACATCAGCGTTATTCAGAACACATACCATATACATGGTTTCAAGAGTCTAACATTTTTATATATATATATATATAATGTTAAGATAAAATTATGTTAATTCAACAAGATATTTTTGATGGAAAACATAAAGTACTTATGTTTGCAATACCTTGGTCGAGGAATTCATGACATCAATGGATTTCATCTGCAATACCTTCTCGGCAAATTTCCCAAACAAAGTTACTAATATGATCCCAGTATCATCAATCAAATCAATGTGAAGACGACACTTGTTATACAAATAATTAAATTTACAACTGGAAGATAGGCAGTATGTTCAAAAAAACATGATTGGTAACACAAAAATTGGTTAAAGTGTTTGACTCAAAAGAATAAAAGTGCATAACTTCATATGCAGAGTGAAGATGTGCATACCTTGGGAGAGTATTCTATTTTTCTCCACAGTTGATAGCGTTGCAAACAAAATTTTCTTGACAAGGGGATAAAGTAGCCAAATGGCATTTGGTGCACCCCATGTACCAAATTGTTGTGTTATATTCTTGAAGTTGAACATAACATTTTCCCATCTAACCTTGCCAGAAAGATGTTTATGTGATTAAAATCCTGAATTGTAGTAGTGATAGAAACAGAAAATATAAGTACCAGAGCCTTTGATGACCATGCCTTCTTGGAAGAGTCAATCTGGAGCATCAATTTTCAATTCTAGAGCGCGAGATTGGTACTCTCGTGTCCTCACCAAATCTTGAATTTGTGGGCGATTGATTTGAACCCTTAAAGAAGACGAACAAATTATAGAAGGGATAAATTATACATGACGAGTTGTTTATAAAAAGATTAATTTTGGACAAAGTGACTAACCAATCCTTTAACTCTAACGCTTCTCTTAACGGAGGATTTTCCAAAATATTTGAATCAAACATCGTGTTAACGGTAAGACCTAGAAGTGAAGAATTAAATATGATGCAATATACATAAATAGTGAAAGTGTTACAAATATACAACTATAATTCTCATACCATTAAAAAGAAGTAACGTTGAGGTGATGACAGACCACAATTGGGTGATTCGTCAAACTCAAACCCATCTCTTATAAGCTCGCCCTCCTTAGGGAAGTCATCCCACAGAGAGAGCCGAACTGTTTTCATGCTGTGTGACATTAGTGGAATGAATAATGTTAGGAAAAATACAATAGACTGATACATTTTTAGGGAATGATAACTAATTGATGAAAGAAACACATCGTTCAAATCCTAGATAATAAGTACTCATTTTCTGGATCCTTATTGCTTAAGAAACAGTAAGCAGATTATTTAAATGTGCATAAGATTAGAATATCATGTGTATGCAAATTTTTTTAAGGTTGCTCTCATATTTTTTTTACCATCCGTGGTTTACAAACATGAACCAATTCTATCATTCTCACCTGACTAGAAGGTCTATAAATCAAGTATTTGTTGGCATACCTTTGACGAACCTAATAATTTGCAATATAAGAGAATTAAGGATTACATGAAGTTAGCATAGATTTTATTGTCATTAATTAGGATCACTTTAACTATGCATGCAAAGAGTTGATTTATGCATGCTTTTTAGATCGAAACTATACTTCGATGATTATCGTTTACTGAAACCATTAATGGTTATTTACTGAAAATATTGATCACAACCTGATAACAATGAGTCAATGATAATATATCAAAACAACAAGTTGTGCAACCTGATGACTAAAATGCACATAACCAACATTAATAATCTAGTATGATACTCATTACTCATTTATACCTAATATGTACTCATTAGCATTAATATTTACTAATTTACTGAAACCTGCCATTAACCAATCAACCAACCTAATATGTACTCATTACTCATTTAATTATCATCAGGTATAATATTAGGTCTGAAACTTGATAAAAAACTTGATGCACATAACCAATCAATATTAGGTATATGAGATACTACTTTGATGTATAAATCAAAAGATTGAACATCAATTATGGGTGCCACAACAAGTAAAATTTAAATTTAAAATTACTTTTGATCAAGAACGCATTATGACAGAATTTTCCATTCTATCCCATTTCTAACTACACGCCTAACTGGTTATGCGGTTATGACAACTCTTATCACGACTATATTCAAAAAATAAGATAATTAGTGAAATGATGGGTTCTTGAAAAAACTCAAAGACAGTCTAAAGGCTACATTGAACATATGAATCAATTAATTACCTATCGATGAGATCTTCTTGTTTTCCATGAACTTTGTAAGATCATCAAAAGGAACATATGAATAACCATCAGTGTTCATTTTGGTTTCGTCCGTAATCTCCATTATAAGAGTTCGTGCATTCAACAATCATTGCATAGTGATTCCCTCTTTTCTACACATCTTGGCGGGGATTTTTTTTTACAGTTGCATGTGTGATCTTGTACTTGCCAAAAAATTTCACCCTCCTGCTCAATATGTCAATGTCACGCCGGAACAAAACTGCTTCAAATTTTGAGCCCTAAAAGTGAAATTGAAAAGGAAATGCGCACAAACAACAACAAAAACAACTCAATGGAACCCTTTCTAACCAACCGAATGGATGCAACACAACGTCCACAATTTGGTGTCAAAATAAGTACACAAGAAAGCAAGTCTGGTCTGAAGTATCAAAAATTTTACATAAATGAGACTGCAAGAGACGTGAACATTAAGCACAATACAATAAGCCAAATATAGTTTGCACCTTTTGTTTATAGCTGAAATTAGTTATATAATGGTTTGCCTCGTTTCCAAATCCGATTAAAAAAAATCATACACAACAACTAAATAACAAAAATTAAAATTAAAACACTTTATGAAGATAAACGAAAGCCCTACCAAACAAATACTCATCTCAGAGCCATTACTTAGTTAAACAAACAAAGACAAGAAAAAAAACATTTTGAACTCCATAAAAAATATAGGACCCACCATAGGCAACCAAATCATTTAAATAACTTTAGTTATCATAACATCTCCAAATTAACTCTTACAATATAAATGTAGTCAAACATATAGATGAATTTAAACATGGATTGCACAAGTCAAGAGCAAAGTTCATTGTTGGTGATTAAAGTGGTAAATTAAATTTGGGGACAATCAAAAGATGAAAATAGACAACTGAAATTCATAAACATAGCACATGTACCTTGGAGTCAATCAGATCAAAATTTTGATACCTTGATCCAGAAGATGATACATCATTGTGATAATTTTCACAAACATTGACTATTGCTGATCAATTATTGGTTTTTTCAGGTATTTCGTCGATGAATTTGGTTTCAACCATCTTACAATAACAAGCACAAAATATTTTTTAATATGCAACAACTTAAACATGCTATTCAGACCATCTGAGAAGAAAAAAGAAGTGCAAACATGGTAAAAATATGTGAACAACAATACCATACAGGTATTACTGCCATGCTTTTAGTTCAGTCCGTCTGAAAAGTTAAAAAAAAAAGTGAAACCAGACGAAGAATCCTTTTCACAACAGAAAACCGAGTTTGAAGTTTTAAACTAAATTTGAATTACAAAAACCTTTTAGGAATGTGAATTCACAACCTAATTGTAAACAACCTTTGATATTATCGAAAGGTTGGGTGAGTGACGCTTACCTTTGCTGGCCCGGATGAACTGACAAATAGAAACCCAACCGATAGTCTTTTATAATCATCACAAATAGGCTGAAGCATGGAGATATGTGGAGGTAGATCATGTGTTAAGAGTCAGCAGAGGAGTGGGAGATCGTGGAGGAACGAATCTGTGAGAAATCATGGAGGAGAAGAGGAATTGAGTGTGTAATGTGGTGAAAATAAAAAGGGATTAAATTACCGTCGTTGGATATATCCGACGGTGGAGAGGAAAGTTTTGGTCGTCTGTGTTTTAGAAAAATATATAATAATTTAGATAATTCAGCTTCTGAAAGGTGTCTAGTATTTTAGTCGATAGTACAGTTTCATGCCATGCTTTGATAGGCTTCGGTACATCCTTTCCATGTATCTTCAACTACAACTATTTCTTGTAACAAGCAACCTCATCAGAACTCATTTTAGAATTATCAATGTATAAATTCTTCCGAAATGGAGGATATTCTATTTTTGAATGATCAACAACAGCCAGTTTCTCAGCTTGGTTTTATTTGCCCTTTCCACAGATTCCTCTTCTTCAAGAGAATCAGAATCCTTGTTATCAGAATCAGATTCTTCACCGGCAATGATCCTACCAAAAGATTTGTTTTTCCCTCTTATCCAGTTCTTCTTTTCATTTACTTCATTAAAGCATCCAAGGGATCGTTTTCTTCCTTGGACATGCTACCATCAGCCCCGTTTTGTTCAGCAGGATGGCCATTTTCAGAACAAAATGATCATCCCTAATCTCCACACTTGCGAAATACCACTGCAGCAAAAATATAACCAAACTACAATCAAAATCAATTTTAAAAATAATTTAGTGAAAACAGTAATTGAAATTAACCAAATGTAAATCACCGCCGGCCCCCCGCCCGTCCATTCAGAGATGTGCATCCCAATCCGCCCATTCCGAACAAAAATAAAAATCAAAATCAAACTTTACCTATTTGGGGTAGGAAAAATTCAAAATCAAAGCTTTACCTATTATTCAAAATCACAGCGTGATGTTTCCAGTGAACGGCTCGATCAATTTGACTTATAGCTGGTGCAGGTTTTCTGGTGGGCAACCGGTTCGGTGGAGATATTATTTTCCAGGAATAATGCTCTGTTTGCCAGGTCGAGAATGAAGTTCTTACAGAGAGGCACGTACTTTAACGTTAGGATGTATCCTTTCACCTCCATCTTTCTCCTGATTTACTGTCTTCTTCCAGCCATGACACGATGAACATGAGATTGAACGATTTGGGGCAGAAACGATGTTCTTCCGAGCGACGATCATGAGATCTCTACGCAATTCGATTTGATGGGGCAGAAACGGAAGAAAAGGAAAAAGGAGAAAAGGTCAAGTAAAACGACGCCGTTTTACTCATATGGAGAAAAGAAAATACCAAAAATACGCCAAAAAATATATAAAAAGATGAAAATATCCTTAAAGGTGACAAAAGGTGACCCACAACTCAAAAAATTCTCTTTATAGGTATGATATAGGATTAATTCCTTCTTCCGGCCATGACGCGATGAATATGAGATCCGCACGATTTGGGGCAGAAACGATATTCTTCCGAGCAACGACCATGAGATCTATGCGCAATTTGATTTGATGGGCATAAAAGGAGGAAAAGAAAAAATGGGAGAAAAATTCGAGTAAAACGTCGTTTTACTGATATGTAAAAAAGTAAATATTAAATATACGCCTAAAAATATAAAAAATGAAATTACCCTTAAAAAGTGACAAAAAATTCAAAGAATTCTCAATATATATATATGCAATATTATCAATAAGATGAATATTATCACCACTTCGTGTCTAATTTGGAACTGCTAAGTCAAACTACTCCATCATGTCTCTAATTACTTCGCCGAAAGATAACCTAAGATCCTAGATCATTCGTTACCTTGATCAGTGAATTTATATTTTCAAATCAAACTGAAATTATAAAGAAGAAGAGAGAAAATCTCCTGAATTCCCAATTTTCTTGATTTTTCATGAAAGTGTTTATACGTTTTAACTTATATAGCGTACCTTTCAATTTGAGCTGTGTATTTTATCACTTAATTTTTTTAAAATTTTTACATAAAATTTCTTAAATTTCCGCATTAAAACATGTTTTACTATATGTTTATTTTATAAAAATTCTTGAATTTTCGCATTAAAACATGTTTTACTATATGTTTATTTTAACATGATTAATGTTCTAACACAAAATTGTATCATTTGAGTTTTAAATATATTTGTGGTAGTTCCATAATATTTAGGAAAGTTGGACTTTTTAGAGAATTTGACCAAGAAGAATTAGGGTGTGTTTGGTTGGACAAGTTTTTGCAAAACTTAGACTATCAAAGTCTAGTATTGTAAAATCTTGTTTGGTTCACCAAGTTTTCCAAAATCCAGACTTGCAAAATCCTAAAAACCAATCAAAAATTTTGTTCTACACTCACAAACTCAACCCAACCAAACAAGGATTTTGCAAAACCAGACTCTCAAAATCTCAAAACAAAATCCAGACTCTCAAAAAATTTGCGAACCAAACACAACCTTATTAATTATGTTTTCTCTAATAAGTAAATAAATAAATGAATGTGTAAGGGCACTCCAGTAAAATATATATTATTTTTGTAATGCATATGGACAAAATTTTCTAGAACCCTCTCTCTATCTTTTGCCCAAAACCTCCTCACAAGGCGTCTAGTTTTGGTCAAGAAGCTTCTAGGGTTTTGTTATCCACTCCTCCTCCCTTGCTCTGCAGACTCCCCCATTTCCATTCACTCCTATCCCTTACTCTCGAACTCTCCGACCAACCTTATGTAAGCATATCTTGCAAGTTTATTGCTCCTGTGTCTCAATTTTTCTTCCTTGAAACTGTATATTATTGATGGGTTCTGATTTTGTTTTTGATTGATTTCTGTAGAATGGCAACTACCCAGTTAACTGCATCGTCGATTTCAGCAAAATTCGTTTCGTTTGATGGGCTGAGGACATCTTCATCCCAGGTCAAAACCTTATCTTTTGCTCCTCTGGGACAGAAGAGGTCATTTCGCGGCCTTGTGGTCAAGGCTGCCACCGTCGTTGCCCCAAAGGTACTGCTTTGAGATTGGATAAGATTCTCAACTTTTATTTACACAATTTCATATGGGCTTAATTCTTTATGCTATTTGGAGTTGTTAGGTTTGTTTCTAGATAAGGAGATTGTAGGGATGTGAATATTTTCTGAATCTATGATGAATAAATGATTTTGATGTGCACGCTGTTCATGTGGTAGCGATTTTCAAATGCAAATACCTGTTTGCTCATGTCTATTTGTAGGTTACAAGTACCAATAAGACCCTTCTACCACTGTTCACCCTTAAATACTTGAGTATTTGTACCTCGAGCCACCTGCAGTGTGAATATTTTAGTTGGTAATCTGAATATAGCAGGAAAGTATGTGTGGTATTTCTCATCCATGTGCTGTTCTTTGAAATGTAATGAAAGGTTTTTTGGTGCTCTGTTTGTTAGTATAGATGAACTTTTTGAGTATGAAAATTTTATGACTTTGAGTTCTTGATTACTTATTGATACTTTCTGGATGGTTTCTCTTATTCAGTACACCTCATTGAAGCCCTTGGGTGACAGAGTTTTGGTGAAGATCAAGGTGGCTGAGGAGAAGAGTTTGGGTGGTATTCTGTTGCCAACAAGCGCACAGACCAAGCCTCAGGGAGGTGAGGTTGTTGCCATTGGAGAGGGTCGCACCGTTGGTAAGACACAGGTGGACATAAGTTTGAAGGTATTATATCAGCTAAATTATATTACTCTTTGTCGATTGTTGGAGTTTATTATTGTTGTATCGACAGTTGATTCTGCTCTTGTTATGTAGACTGGAACCCAAGTTGTATACTCCAAGTATGCTGGGACTGAGGTTGAGTTTGATGGAGCCAGCCACCTTATCTTGAAGGAGGATGACATTGTTGGTATCCTTGACACTGAAGATGTCAAGGACTTGAAACCTTTGAATGACAGAGTTTTGATTAAGGTTTGTGTTGGTTTTTCGTCTTTCAGCCTTCTGATATCTAAAACGCGAGAGTGGTTCTCAATTATCATCCTTCTCATGAGTTTGTGTTACAAGATATTCTGTTATTCGTTTAAAATGACTCAGCTTTCAGTGTTTGCTCAACAAAGCTTTATGTTATCAAGGTATGTTATATATGGTTTGCTGTATCAAATATCTGCAGGTAGCTGAGGCTGAAGTGAAAACATCAGGGGGCTTGTTACTTACAGAGGCAACAAAGGAGAAGCCATCAATTGGCACGGTAAGCTTTACTTCCTCCCATTTTTAGTAACCCTGTATGTGTGGTCTGCTCAACTCTCTTTTCTTATGCATGCTTGTTGCATTTCAGGTGATAGCTGTTGGGCCTGGTTCTCTCGATGAAGAAGGGACCAGGAAGCCACTCTCTGTAGCTGCCGGAAATACAGTACTGTACTCCAAATACGCAGGCAATGATTTCAAAGGAACTGATGGTTCAGACTACATTGCACTGAGAGCCACTGATATAATGGCAGTTCTAGCCTAGAGTGCAGAGTTGCCATATTTTGTGCCCTTGGAGGCTTTCATACGGAAATTTGAAGCAATTTTAGGTTATGAGGACATGTAAACGAAACAAGATATATTTTTGCAAGCTAGTGATTGTGTCCTGAAACGATATTCTCATCTTGTACTACTTTCCTGTAATTCATTGTTTCAGTGGAAGTTCTTTTACCTGGTTATGATAAATCGGATTTCAGATTGTTAGTTCCAAGATGTCAAGGAAAAGAATGATACAAAATATTCCATTTGACAGTGTAAACTGATTACTGATACATTTTGCTTTAGGGAAAATAACCTATTAAAACTTGGAAACAATTTCCCTCTGCCTATAAACAGATTTTAAATTACTACAAATGGTCACCTACATTGAAAACAATGATTTTTACATAATCTTGTGCTCTTCTAGGGTCAGCCTTTACAGTACACAGTTTACAAACAACAGAATCAAAAGCCTGCTTTCATATGTGGAAACAGTGTTACTTCTTGCTGCATTTAGTAGTGTAAGCAAAAACAGGCGTTCATCGATTGAATGATGCAGCAGACTGATCTTCATATTGTCCTCTCCATGCATTACCACTGTCGGTTCCACTGCTTGCTTGGTTTGGGACAGGGAGGTTACCCAGATCTCCATCTAAGCTCATTTGCTGTACCTCAGCTGATGAAAGTATCTTTATGCTCTGCACACAGCTCACAAATTCCCTGAAACAGCATTGAAAAACAATCCTGAGCATATAAACATCAGAACAATTGTACTTGAGTACATGTTAGATGAGAAGAAAACATACTCCCATGGATCATCGCCAACAAGCAATATGTCGTTTTCATGATCAACGTATACAAGCTTCCAGTCTGTTCTTTGTGGATCTTCTAGCTGCCTTTCGATTCCAAACATCCGAGCTAGATCATGCCTGAGTTCCTCATACCCCGTGTATCGTGTCACATCAATAGTTCTTCCAACAGAACCCCGTTTTTGAACCTGGGTAGTTAAAGATGAGCATTAGGTCTGAAAATGGCATGCCTCAAAGGTTATTACCAAGTTGAGCAAAGTGTAAATGAGTTACCTTTGTGTAAGTTCGCATACGCTGAGTTTGGTTGGACCATAGTCCACCGTTTAGAACGCCATTGTCAGCAATAGGCACATCATTTGAACAGCCAGGTTTGAATGACAAGTTTGGAACTCCAAAGCCAGCAGCTGATAGTTCTGTCTCAATATCTCTTGGAGTGGCATCAAAACCGGAAAGCACATTTGGGATGTCTTTTCCAGAATCATAGCCTCTTGACAGCAAAGCATCGGGTGCCAATGAATCAATAGCTGAAGAGAAAGGTAGAGTGCCCCTGGAATGAGATTGGACATCACTGTCCAAACATAAGCCGGGCAAAGAAAAGTTCTGTTGAATGCTTCCAGCATCCAAACAATATGATGTAGCGGATGAAGCTGCCTCCAAATGATCAGTTTGATTTCTGTATCTTGTTTGCTCAGCTCTCTTTGAGCTGGATGATTCATGTTTCGCACGAGTATCAGTTCTGCTTTGAAGCTCTTGCATGAGTATCGGGGAAGGATCAATGACTGATTCTCCTGCCTGAGCGACTGACCCGTGCTGGTTCTTGATTAACATCTTGGATGGAGAAACCTGGCAGTTATTTGTGGATGGTGAGGTCGAACACGATGGAGCATCGCCCTCTGTAGGCCCTGAATGCGCTCTGAAGACAACCGCCGGCTTATTTTGCCCTTGGAGTTGGTTGACGGGGTATTGCGAAGACTGCAGAAGGGTGGATGTCGACAAGCTGTTAGCACTAGGCTGAGGTTGAGTCAAAGAAGGTAGTTGAAACTGCCGGATTTGTTGAGGAGGCTGATGTTGCTGAGGAATCTGAGCCTCCAGATGGTTACTCACCGGTGACATCATCTGCTGCTGTTGCAGTTTCTGGAGAAACTGTAGCTGCATATGCTGCTCGGAGAAGTTCTGCTGCTGAGGTGTCGGCTGTACTTGTGGCCGCTGCATTAAACTTTGTTGCAGCAACTGGCTTTGCTGTTGCTGCTGCTGCTGCTGGCTCTTATGCAACAGACTATTCTGATTATCAAGCTGCTGGAACTGCAAATCTTGAGGTAACGACGTTAGAGGAAATGAGGCTTTACTGGCTGAGGAAGTTTGCTGCATCTGTGTATTTCCTGCTAGCATCTGCTGTTGGTGCTGAGGATACATTGCCGACTGCTGTAAATTCTGATTAGGATTTTGAACGCTCGATGCAGTACCGCCACTGTTAACAGATCCTAACTGCATCATATGTTGTTGGTTCTGTTGGTGTTGCTGTTGGTTCTGTTGGTGTTGCTGTTGATTCTGTTGATGCTGTTGTTGGTTCTGTTGCATTTGCTGTCGGAGCTGAAGCTGATGTTGCTGCTGCTGCTGCTGCTGAGAAGTGACCGGAGACTGCAGCAATTGTTGCACTTGCTGAGACTGGGCAGTTGGAGCCAAAGATGCTTGCGGGAGTAAATTAGGCTGCTGATTCATTTGAGTTGTCTTGCCAAACTGGAGTTGATTGGCATAGGTAGGGTTTTGAAAGTTCAACAGCTTGGAATGGTCTTCGGTGTTCAGATTAGCATGCATTGCACTAGCAAGCATTCCTGACTGAGCAGCCGATAACTGGTTATTTTGTTGCATGTTCATCCATTGGACCAAACTAAAGCCAGGTAAGACCGAGCTGTTTGCATCTTTTATCCCCATGTCATCTCCAAGCCATGGCATGCCTCTTTTGAACATATTTTCCATGTCAGATTCATCTTCTGCAAAAGCATGGATGGGAATCAGTGCTTAAGTTATAAAATCCAGGTTAAAGCTATGCAAAACGACAACCATATGAAAATTCTTAAGGTGCAGAAAATAGATAGATAGTAACTCGTTTTACCTGGAAAGCCCGGATGTTTAGAAAACTTAGGTCGAAAAAATGGAGGTGGGCAAATGTAAAAAGGAGTGACAACAGGCTCAACTTCCCAAATCGAGACTCTACTAGGACGATCACCAGCAGTTGATTCATCCCATCCAACCTAAAATTTGCAAAACATTATCAGTCTCATGCTAAAACAAGATTTAGAGTGCTTATGATTTATGAATGTCTGATTTACGATATCAATGGTTGCCTTCAAAACCAACCTTCTAAGTTGAAAAATTTTAAGTTTGAACACATTATTAAAAAACTTTAGAGGTTTTAAAGTGGAGATTGCTGAAATATTGTCATGCCATGCTAAAGGTTTGAACCAACAACTCTATCAAATAAGAAAGTATTTGCAAGAATACCTGAAGATTTCTCCACTGTGAACTTTTCCATCGTACTGTATCTAGGTCAGAAATACCAGTAATTGTACCCATATACCTACGAACTCCAGACTCTTCAGTCTCGAACATCATTCTAAACCTCATGCCGAGTGAAACTTGTGTATACATGGCCTTGTTATATTTTGCAAAAGGTATTACAAATTCAGAAGGACTAGCCCTGTAACATTCAGAAAATGATGTAAGAATATAAACCAAATTTTAAAGCAGAAAACTTGAACCAAGGAGAAAATCTCAGTACCTTGGATTATAGAAGATGGTAAATGGGCTGCTATTGGCAGCTGCATGAGCCGCAGCAGCTAAAATTCCAATGTGCATGCTGTCACTAGATATGACTGATGATGAGAGTGCCGGCTGCTGTCTATTAGCGCGTTTTATTCCCAGCATAAGTTGCGACTTCTCATCTCTAAACAATATCACCTCATATTAACACAAAGAAATAGTATTACAGATAACTGAAAGTATTAGTATCTCTTCATACCTTATGAACAGAACGGAATCACCAGCCACGAGTCTTTTATTGCTTACAAATATACTCCAACCAGTAGTCAACAAGTGTCTTTTTGGTTGGCCTGAAAATAAACACTAGAGATATTAGATTTTATCGATCATAAATAGAGGACAAATCTTATGATTTGGGTTCAAAAGATAGTAATATGTTAAATAGTAGAATGAGCTCTTTGGGGAGCTTACCTCGATAGATGTGTCTGAATGTCCATGTTTGGTCATGGAGATCTCGAGCTACTAGCTCCTGAGCGGGAGGTTGCATGGTAAAATCCTATAGAACACCTTCATTATTAGCATAATAGCAGTGCAAACAGCTTCACGTTTTATACAATAACATCACAAATGACAAACGAATATGAAGTTACTATCTACTTACCAAAGGTGGGAATATTTTTTCAGCTGCACGACGTGGAACAGAGAAGCCGCCATGAGTGCTCGTATCACTCGCTGTGAGTGTTTTGCAGAAAAACTCCGCTGGCTGTCTGCTCTGCTTGAGGCCCATATCTGATAGAAGCAGTGCTTCCTGATCATACTGTCAAGAGAAGAAAAACTAAGTCCTTCTAGATTATACATGATTCGAATTTACAGTTTATTTCTTCTCAAACAACACAGCTGCCTACCTTGTTAACAGGCTGAAGAGTCATTTGTGCATAGACCTCATCTGTCTCGGGATCAGCCTATAAACAAATTAAAAGATATCGCTCAGACCAATGCATCAAAAACTTTGCAAATGTTATCCACAGAAATGCATCACCAAAGTGGAGTGATTTTCATACATGTAGGGTCACGTTGTGTAACAGACAAATCAGCTTGGAAGGAAGGTTAGGATAGCTCGGGATGCCGTCTGTTTCCTTCTGCATGGATGCAGCAACCTGAAGAAAGAGAGCGGAGATTTGGGAAGCTGAGCATCATCATCATCAAGCCATGTCAATATTATTAACACAGCAGGAGAAAGAACACAAACCTGCTCACTGTGACCCTGAGGGAAATACACCACAAGGCTTCCAACAGGTGGCATAGAGACCAAAGGACCAGCACAGGCATGCCATAACTCAGAATTAATTGCCTTTCTTTCACCTATGAAGCAATACCAGAACCAAGGTAAAAGGGTTAAAACTTTGAAAAAATTACAAAAACAAATACTCCTGGTTTACATAAAGCTGATGAACACAAAGGAAGAATACTTCTTATAATTTGTCCAATAGCCAGAGAACGCAAAACACACAGCAAAAAACTTAATTCAACCTATAGAAACCAAAGGTAGACAGATCTGTCTAATTTTAGTAAATTCTAGAAAATATGAAGTTCAAGAACCATCTGGATTCAATTTGCAGAAAATTTATTTCCTTTCCCTCCTTCTTCACTACTTCACACATAGAATCTTTCAGATCATTTTCAGAAATCTCAGCATAAACATCTTTAAACTCACACTTAAAAGGCAAGAACAGATGAAAAACATAACAACCAACCTTCTGAATTTCCAAGATACCCATTCGGTGGTGCCTTCATTGTCAGCTGGAGATACCAAGAAGAATGCCAATACACACACACAAAAGAAGAACCTCCTTAAAATCTCACAAATTATTAGTATCTGCTAAAAAACACTAATTTCCAACTCATAAACTCCCACTAGTCCCAAAAAGGAAGCTGGACACTATTCCACATCCTCCATTTTCAAACCTCAAATTCCACAAAGAAGAAGAAAAAGCTCCAGACTTTGTTCCAGCAGGGAGGAAAAATGAACAAAAGCCCAGGCGGAGGAGTTCAATAGGAGGTCAAACGAGAGGAACCCATCTCCGGCGGCCGGGAAAAGGGGAGGTTTCCAAAAATAGAAAGGTGAAGCTTGTGGAAGTGAGTCCCATACAAAATACAGAATAAAAAAAGAATGGAGGACAGGGAGGTGTAAGAGCTTGTCGGCGCCGCGGGAATCCCGGCGGTGGTGAAGGAGGGAGGGGGAGGGAATCTTGAAACTCGCCGGAGAATTTGACGGCAAACAAACCGGAGGGTTTTCTCTCTAGTAGTGCTGGCTCGTGGAGTATTTGTACATAATACGGAGGACGGAGAGGCTGTACTTTTCTCTATCTTAACTTTCTGGTTTGGTTTGAGTCTGTGTTTGTGTTAGCGTCTTTTTTTCTTCTCTTCTCCCAAACTACAATTGCGAGTTACTCCATATGTCCTCCTACTTTCACACGCTTGCTAGTTTCCACATGAATAATACTCCCTTCGTTTTCTACTTTTCTCAACACTACTTTTTAAATATATTCTATGTATGTATGAAATACTTCAAATATTCAAATAATACATGCATGGTGGGTGAAATAAGTTGGAATTATTAAGATTTTTCTTTAAAAATAATACTCTCTCCAATTTGATTTAAATATTACAAGGAAAGGAGTACAATTTTTAAGAAAGTGGGAAATGAATGGTGAAAGTTGAATATAGAGAGAAGTAGATTGTGTGGTTAATATTGATTTAAAACTTACCAAAAAAGTAAAGTGACATTGTTAGTGAACTTTCTAAAAAAGAAAAGTGTGCTTATGAATTGGAGAGACTAATAATTAACCCCATAAAAATAAATTTCAATAGATAATTTTATAAGTTAACTGTACGCAAGACATAACTATCACGTACCCATTAGTACATATCTCACAAAATCATGCGTTTTAGAGTATGAACACAACATAAACACTAGTATGTATAACCAAAACTTATGAACGCATAATTTATGCAATTGTATCGAGAACAATAAAAATAACAAGTAATTATCATTAATACAGCGATTAAATTTACCATATAGATTAGTAGTTATACATTACAAACTCATTTGATGGATAGATGTTTTCTATTTTTTCATGGCGAGCATATCTGAAAAAGGATTAAAGAAAAAGAGGAATGCACGAGGGAAATGGTATATTATCTATGTAAAATCAGCAAATGTATTCTAATATAATATCAACTCACTTTTAACTTTTATAATATATATCATTCCTATCTGGGGCAAGGAGTAGGTTATTTTTCTTGGGGTACACTTGGATTATTACTTTTTAAAAAATATATATATATATATATATAGATCTAAAATCACCAAAATATTATCTTTATGCTATCAAATTTTAAACATTTTATCACCGTCATTATTTTCTTTAATTGCAAACAAACATTTAATTAGGGTGTGTTTGGTTGGAGAGAATTTTGACAATCTGGATTTTGTTTTGGGACTTTGAGAGGTTGGGTTTTTGTTTGAGAAGTTTAAAACCAAAATTGTAAGTCTAGACTTGGAAAAACAAAAATCAGATTTGGGAGTGGGAAAATCTGGACTTTCTAAAACATGCCAACCAAACAAAAATTTGAAAAACTGGACTTTCAAAGTCCAGTTTTTCAAAAACTTGGTGAACCAAATACACCTTAGACTCCCCACCCCCCTTTTTCCAGATCTATCGCCGGGGAGGTTCCGGCCGGCGCCCCTCGCCGGTCGGAGGTGATCTCCCCTCCCCCTCTTCCCCTAAACCAATAAATGTCTGAAATACCTCTCCCTAACCCCTCAAAACCCGACCTTTTTCAACTCCGACCAACTACGACATTTTCCGACAACCTCCGATGTTCAGTTTTTGATGGGATCCTTGGCTTCTGAGTACAGATCTGGGCCTTCCATCACCGACGAAGCTTGACAAAATTTTCTGGCAGACTTCGCCGGAAAAACGATTTAGAGCAGGGCAGCAGCGAGTCAGTCCAATGTGATGCCGGCAAATTTAGGAGAGGGAGGAGATAGTCACGCTGATGAGATGGAGGGGGTATCAGTCGCGATGCCACACGCAGCCATTCTCCGTCACGCGCCGCCGATAGAGCCCTGTGTGCAGGCGACGCGCAGCTCTACGGAACACGCGCCGCCTCGCCCAAACACCCGCGCGTGCAGCCCACACGCCGCCGCACTGGAGTTTCTTCAGTGGCCTGCCTCTTCGCGACTGAAATGGGTTACTTCTATTTTTCCTTTTTCTCTTTTTTTTAAGACTTTTTAGACATTATTTTCAATTTAAATATTAGGGGATATGCTTAGTAATGGGTCTTTTTGCTCAAATATTGGTCACGTATGCTGTCTGCCAATTCCTTACTTTTCCAACGGGTACTAGTTTGGTAGAGCAGGTTGACTTTCGATCTGATGGTTTATATGGACAGGAGAAATCAAACTCGGTTAGTAGTATTCTACTTACTTTCCGGCAATCTCATTGTAATCAGATTTGTAGACAAGAAGGATTGGATCATCACTTGATTATCCACTCTAGTTCGCGTTAGGCACCATACGGATGTCCTGATTCTCTAGAAGCAACCAGGAAGGTCTCCTACTAGCCCGAGTGGGTATCATCAACGTTTAAAGAGACTGACATGGGAGTGACTAGAGTTTTAGGGGATCATCCGATATCACTATCAGTCTGCAGCCAGCTAGTTCGACCCGGACTGGTCGAAAGAGCAGCTGATGGCGACTATATTCACAAGTCTAATATTCTCATTGTATTTTTTCATCATTTTTAGATAGGGTTTAGATGCGTTATTACCGGCTCTTAGTACTTTTCTTTAGGATATAGAGAGATTCTCTATAACTCTCTTTGTAATCGCACTAATTGCCTCCTGTTTGGGGAGTTATCTGTATTTATTTTTCTGTCATTTACGGTATGGGGATGTCAAATAAAAACTATCTCCACTGAGTTTTTGGTGGTTTAGCCTAAAAAACATTTAATTAGCGATTTGGCACGAACATATAAACATTTTCAATACATAAATGATAGATTACTGTGACTCTTTGAGTTAAGCAATATTTTTTTTAACTCACCTATCTATTACATATATATCCTAATCTAGGACTATATTAGGAGACACCACCATTAAATTTCGTTAAGCACAGTGAAGTTTGCACTCCATCCATTGACTAGTTTTGGGACGCTCTCTTAAGAAGACTCATGACTGCATCACCAACGAGCCACCAAACCACCGAAGTCGGAACCACCAATCGGACCACCTTGAACCACCTGTAGTATGGGAGACCATAGTGGGGACCAACAACACGGTCCATTGGCTATCCATGGCTCATTAACACTAGGTGTATGCCTTTTAATAATTACTCTAAAATTCACAAATTATTGTCAGAATTGTGACTTGAACCTGGAACCTCTCAGTTATGAGAGGGTGGGTTTTACCACTTCAATCAGGCCTCATTTACAGTTAAGCAATATTATTTATTAGTGGGATCAAGTAAACTTATAATTAAATTTTGATATACAAACTTTCCGGGGTAAAATCTGGTGACGTTGACGGCTCTTTAAACAACAATTAATTAAATAATCTAAACCGTACTAGCGTGTATTAAAAAGAGCTTAATTAATGAATAATGATAATGATTATAATTATAATGGCAATAATAAGTGTTTAGATGTCTGTTTATTGTCGGGTTAATGTTAAGGTTCTGGTGCTGCGGAGGTATATAGCGTCGTGATGTGTAACGTGGAATAGTAGTTGCACAAAAATACACCGACAATAAGATTTGGGGAAGATTAATTAATTATCATGTTTATTTTAATTATTGTTTACCGGAATATTATGCCGTGTTTTGCTCTCCAGTAACATTATTCATCATTGTTATCTTCTCTCTGTCAAATTTCCGGTCCTCTTCATTTGTTTTTAGAGCATGTTCTTAGTTTATAGACTCTATATTCTCTCTGCCTTTTGCATATTCCGTTCACATTTTTCTCTCAGTTTCCTTTTTGTCCCAACTCTCTACTAAAGAAGCAGAAATAAAAACTTTTCTTTGGGTAGGTATATACTTTAATATCTAATATAGTGCATGAATCTAACTTAACATGATCTATACTAATTTAATTTAGTGCTTCGCTTTCGACAGAGAGCATCTCGTTGCGTTTAGAGTAGGATAAGGCTTTCACTTTGATATGCATCTCTGTCAATATGAGTAGTTTGCAACTCCACGCTACTCACTTGAACATATCATATGTGAAAAGAGAACTTGAAATCAAACAGGATTAAGGAAAAATAAATAAAAGAAAACTTACACTATATTTCAGGTGTTGCTATACGCACTCCAATATTTTACTCCTGTATTGTGTTTGGGACAACTTGAAGAAGTGCTGTCTTGTCTCACACTAGTCATAGAGTTAAGTAGCAAATGGATTTTGTACTGTAACTGGGCTTTCTAGTGAAATTCTTCAAGTTGGGCTGAAGCTGCCTCGCAGAGTAGGTTGTAAACCGAACTGCGTTATCAATTGCTGTGTTATTTAAAATTCCGCATATTTGACATTATAATGTCCCGTACACAGTAACAGATAAACCAATCTAAGTTAAATAATCGATCAGATTTAGGTAGACTCACACTACAATTGGTATCATAGCTGGTGCTTAAACAACCCTTGATTGCAAGGAGAGCAGATCCTGACAGAGTTCTACCTATGGCGAGCAGAGAAGGAGGATCTACCACGAAGCCACCCTTGCTTGAAGGAGAGGCAAATTATGCATTCTGGAAGACAAGAATGAGAGTCTTCATTGACGCTGTTGATGATTATGCATGGGATGCTGTAATGACAAGTTGGTCTCCGCCTGTTGAAACTGAGAATCAAGAAGGAGTTATAGAAGTATCAAAGCCTAAACTTTCATATACTCCTACAGAATTAAAAGCATGTCAAGCAAACTCCAAAGCTTTGAATGCTATCTTCACTGCGGTTGATTCAGAGCAGTTTAAATTCATCTCTAACTGCACTACAGCCAAGGAAGCATGGGATATACTAGAATCAGTACATGAAGGAGATGCAAAGGCTAGGGAGAGAAAATTGAGTGTGCTAACTGGACAATATGAACTCTTGATGATGAATGATGATGAAACCATCGCCCAGTTTAACAGCCGATTCAGAGATCTAATGAATAAAATGGCTGCTCTTGGCAAGAAATACAAACAACCGAAACTGATCATGAAAATCCTTAGATGTCTACCAAGGGAAAAATTTGGAAATAAAGTGGAAGCCATAAAAGAAGCCAGAGACCTAACCAAAATGACACTGAATGAGCTGGTAGGGACATTACAAGCATATGAGATAGAATATCATCGTGACTCTGAAAAGAAAACCAAGAAGAACTTAGCTTTCAGAACCACTGAAAATAGGGAAGTTGAATGTCCAAGCGATGATGAACGCAATGAAGAGATAACCTTATTAACCAGAAATTTCTCCAAAATTCTAAATAGAGTTTCAAATCTGAATTCTCAAGATAGACCAAGTAACTGGAAACCCAGAGCTCAAGATCCAAGAAACTTCAGGTCTTCAAGACAACAGCAACAAAATTCCAGAATAAACATAGCTGGAAGCAAAGATGAAAGGTGCAGAAACTGTGGAGGTTTAGGGCATTTTCAAAATGTTTGTCCTAGTGCCAAAATGAGTGATCAAGCTATGATTTCCAGCTGGAGTGACGAAGATGAAGATACTGAAGGTGTAACAAGAAATTGTGTTGCTTTTGGAGCTAAGGTTACTGAATTAACAGATGCAGGAATAAGACATTCGAATGTCCAAATTGATAATACTGAAGATTCAGTTCATGAAGATAGAAATTCTGATAAAGATGTTCATAGTGCTTACATTGACCTGCACAAATCTTGGGAGAAAATTGTTAAGATCAACCAAAAACTTACAAAAGATAAGGCAGAATTGAAGATGAAGAATGATGAGCTTACTAAAGATAAGGCAGAATTGGAGATGAAGAATGATGAACTACTGGAGAAGCTGACTAGTGTAACTGAACGAGCAGAAGATGCAGAAAGTGCAATTCATAGACTCAATACTGAAGAGCCAAACTTGATGAGTTATTGACAATATTGGATATGAAAACAGGCCGTCACAAATTCTGAGCAAGTACAAGGAGGCTAAAGTAATAGTGGAAAAAGATGAGCTGCCTAAAATACAGAAAAAGAAACGAGCTCGAAGATGTAGCTATTGCAAAATGACTGGACATTCTAAGAACAGGTGTTTTGTTCTTTTTCGAGACATGGACAACTTAAAGTGGGATGCAAGACATTTAACTGTCCAGAAGAAGAATACAGTGCCAGTACAACGAAGCAGACAGTATAATGTCCATAGTGTTCCACTACCGGTCTGCAAGAAAGTATGGCAACCAAAATCCACCATTGTATGCTACTCAAGTTATGTGTATCATCATGCTGAATCTCAAGATGCGTGGTATTTTGATAGTGCCTATTCAAGACACATGACTGGATCACCAGATCTACTGCAACATCTAAAACCATGTTTTGCTGGATTTGTGAAGTTTGGAGATGGAAAAAGAAACAAGATTATTGGAAAAGGAGATATGGTGATTGAAGGATTTCTAGTGTTCACAAACGTATTCTTAGTTCAAGATCTAAAAGCAAATCTATTGAGCATCAGTCAGCTGCGTGATAGTGACATGTCTGTAAATTTTGACAAACAAAAATGCACAGTCAAGTATGATGGAGGGATGTTTACTGGCTCAAGGTCATCTGATAACAGCTATCTTCTGGATGAGAAACTACAATGCAATAGTGCAAGTCTGAATAATGAGAAGTTATGGCACAGAAAGTTGGGACATATGAACTACAAATCTCTGGTTAAAGCATCAAAGAGTGGAGTTGTAAGAGGACTGCCCAAGCTAAAAGAGATATCTGAAGAAGTTTGTGAATCTTGTCAACTGGGAAAACAGACAAAGAAGAAACTCAAGGCAGTCCATGAGATTACTACATCTCAAGTCCTAGAGTTATTACACATGAATTTGATGGGGCCTATGAGGAATTCAAGTGTTGGAGGAAAGAGATATATCTTTGTCTGTGTTGATGACTATTCAAGATATACTTGGGTAAGTTTTCTCAAAGAAAAATCTGATGCTATTCATGTATTTACAAAACTGGTCAACAGATTACATACAGAGAAAGCTGCTTCAGGAGCAAGGATTGTTAGACTCAGAAGTGATCATGGAAGAGAATTTAAGAATACACAATTCTCCCAATTATGTGAATCTTTGGGAATTCATCATGAGTATTCAGCTCCTTATACTCCCCAAATGAATGGAATTGTTGAGAGAAAGAACAGGACTCTAACAAAAATGGCTAGAACTATGATTGCTGCAAAGAATGTTGGTCTAAAGTGGTGAGCAGAAGCAGTTGACACTGCATGTTATGTTATTAACAGAGTATACTTGAGACCTTTGACTGAAAAGACACCCTATGAGATCTGGAAAGGAAGAAAGCCTGATGTTTCATACTTTCATGTGTTTGGAAGCAAGTGTTATATTCTTCAAGAAAAAACACTACTTGGAAAGTTTGAAGAGAAAAGTTCAGAAGGGATGTTTCTTGTTTATTCTACCACTAGCAAAGCTTACAGAGTTCTACACTTAAAGGATAATATTGTTATGGAGTCACACAATGTTGTAGTGGATGATACTGAGGAGTCTGATCAAACAGAAGAAGAGATTCTAGCTTCTACTGATAAGAATGAACAGCCTGCTCCAGACATTTTAATGTCCAGCGACCAAAATGATCCATCAGATGTTGTACTACCAAACTCTGACAAATCTGATACTTCTGTTTCTGAACACATAGCAGCTGATGATGATAAAATTCCTGAAACTGTAGTAACTGAAATGGAGCCAATCAGAAGACATAGAATGCAACTTCGACAAACTGAGCCTATTAACTACAGACAGTTAGCCGGTTATTCTTGTTTTATATCTACCTTGGCAGGATATTCTTGTTTCATCTTTATGATCGAGCCCAAGAACGTGAAAGAAGCACTAGAGGATGAGTAATGGATAGCGGCCATGCAAGAAGAGTTAGAACAGTTTACAAGGAATGATGTATGGGTTCTGACCCCAAGACCAACACATTCGAATGTCATTGGCACCAAGTGGATTTTTAAAAATAAGTCAGATGCTGATGGACTAGTTGTTCAAAACAAGGCCAGATTAGTTGCTCAAGGATATACACAAGTAGAAGGTGTTGATTATGATGAAACTTTTACACCTGTGGCAAGACTTGAGGCTATCGGATTATTACTTGCTGTTGCTTGTGTTATGAACTTCAAAGTATACCAGATGGATGTGAAACAGCTTTTCTAAGTGGGATTGTCAAGGAGGAAGTCTATGTAGAACAACCCAAAGGATTTGAAGATCCGTTCTTTCCATACCATGTATATAAACTGAAGAAGGCACTGTATGGCTTGAAGCAGGCTCCAAGAGCATGGTATGAACGATTGACACAGTTTTTGATTCAGAAAGGATACAAACGAGGGGGAGTAGATACAACCTTGTTTGTGTATCAACAAGATGGACATAGGCTTATTGTCCAGATCTATGTGGATGATATTGTATATGGATCTACATTACCAACACTGGTAGAAGGATTTGTGAAGTTAATGAAATCTGAATTTGAGATGAGCATGGTTGGAGAGCTTATTTACTTTCTGGGATTACAAGTAAAGCAAGAAAAGGATGGGATATTTATCAATCAAGAGAAGTATGCTCAAAATCTAGTGAAAATGTTTGGTTTGACTTCTGCAAGTAATTACAGAACTCCTATGGCAGCAACTGTAAAACTTACTGAAGATAAATTTGGAGAAGCAGTTGATCAGAAACTATACAGAAGCATGATTGGTTGTCTACTATACTTAACTGCCAGTAGACCAGATATATGCTTGAGTGTTGGGATTTGTGCTAGTTTCAAGCAAACCCAAAGAAGTCTCACCTTGTTGCTGTTAAGAGAATAATCAGATATGTTAGTGGAACTTCTAAGTTTGGTGTATGGTACTCTAGAGATCAAGGTTCACAGTTGATTGGATTTAGTGACTCAGACTGGGCTGGAAATGCAAATGACAGGAAAAGTACAACAGGAGGTTGTTTTTATGTTGGTGATAATTTGGTTTCTTGGTACAGTAAGAAACAAAATTCTATTTCCCTGTCCACTGCTGAAGCTGAATATCTTGCTGCTGGAAGCTGTTGTGCTCAAATGCTCTGGATGAGACAGATGATGAAGGACCATGGATTCAAGGATGTAACACTCACTGTGTTGTGTGACAATCAAAGTGCTATTGACATTGCAAAGAATCCAGTTCAACACAACAGAACCAAGCATATTGACATTAGACATCACTTCATTAGAGATCTTGTGGAGAAGAAGGAGATCACATTAATTTAGGGGTGGCAATCGGGTCGGGTTGGCGGGTTGGCGGGTTCGTGTTGGCGGGTTAGAAATGCTAAACCCAAACCCAACCCAATAATATTTCGGGTCACAAAACCTTGACCCAAACCCGACCCAGTAAAAATTCGGGTTATCCAAACCCAACCCACGAAACCCATTTAGTAATAATGGGACTGAATATGAGACTAAATTTTAAAATGATCATGTCATATGAAAACTAAATCAAGAATCACAAAATTAACTCTCAATTTCATCATAAATTAGTATGATAATCGCAATGGTTTTGGAATTAGAGGATTTGTTTGCATTTATAAAGGCAATTTCAATCATTTGCACAATTACACCTTAAATATATGGGTCAAACGGGTTACCCATTTAACCCACGGGTTTGACCTGAACCTAACCCATTTATTTTCGGGTCACCCGTGTCTAACCCAATATAGACCCATGCCGTGTTTCGTGTCAACTCAAACCCGCTAAATTCGTGTTCGGTTCAGGTCGGGTTTTCGTGTCGTGTTCCAAATTGCCAGCCCTACATTAATTCATGTCCCCACCAAACAACAATATGCTGATATTTTCACCAAGCCTCTAGATGGTGAAAAATTTGAAGATCTCAGGCAACACTTAGGTGTTTGCAGGATGTGAGGTAATTTTATAGTTTTTATATTTAAAAAAAAAGAAGAAAAAAGTAAAAATATTGGCAGTAGTTTTTTCCATTTTGTACTTTATGTTCACAGCGAGCTGAGGAGAAGGTGGTAGTTCAGACATTCGACTGTCTTTACGACCAAGAAGAGTGGCTGGAGACTGGTGAGACATTCGACTGTCTACAGTGTCTAGGCTGGAGAAGGAGGCAACTGAGCAGCTGCTCTTACTGAAGATGATGCTACTGCTGCTGCTACTACTACTGAAGGCCTGGGAGCTTCAGTACATAGTGAGCATTCACAGTCCAGTAAAGATGTTGATACTGGGACTGATGTTGACATTGCTACTCTCAAGAAGTGATTGCTATTTCGGGGGTTGCAAGCACCTGTTGAGTACTGCACCAGCTACATGAAGACAAGCAAGGTGGCTTTGGCATTTTAATGACCCCAGGGGGATAGTAGTTTGATATTCTTGGACTTCTTAAACTTTTTAGTTTATTTCCATGTAATATGTTTTTCTAATGTTCTGGACATTCGACTGTCCTCTGTGTGACCTATAACTTTTTGATGATCAACAAGCTGTTCAAGGATTCAGGGGGAGTTACAACAACACTGATGTGCTATGCAGATGTTTAAAAGTCATGAAGTGCTGGGTTCACAAAAATGCCAAAGGGGGAGATTGTAAAGTCAAGAATTATTGAATTGGCAATTTTTATGAACGGTGAAGACTTGACATGAATTCATGGCAGGCGCCAAGTTCTTCAGGAACTTCGACATGAAGTAATGTCAAGAAGACGCAGATTCAGAAAAACAACAAACAAGGAAGTCCAAGATTAATTATGGCTGATCGAGCAAACATGGAAAGATGATATTCAGCCGAATCCAATCTAGATTCTATTATGTGTTTTATTTGGTAAGATTAAAACATATTTGGAATATAACCAAATTAATATGGTTTATTCCTAATCAGATCTAGATTAGAACATTTTTTTCCCTTATGTAATAGAATAGCAAATATGGAAAAACACATTCATACAGGGAAAAGAAGAGTGATGAATCCGGCTGATCAAGGGATTCAATTCTCTATAAATACAGAGCCCCATGGCTATATTCAGCATCGATTCAGGAGTTTCAACGTATAAGCATAAACTGGGAGTTTGAGGTTTTTGCTAAAGAAGAATCGACGCAGAAGTTAGAGCCGTGTTTGAGGTTCACTCACAAAGATCGACAAACGTCAACGACAACAAGAGATCGGGAGATCAACATTGTGTTTGGGACAACTTGAAGAAGTGTTGTCTTGTCTCACACTAGTCATAGAGTTAAGTAGCAAATGGATTTTGTACTGTAACTGGGCTTTCTAGTGAAATTCTTCAAATTGGGCAGAAGCTGCCTCGCAGAGTAGGTTGTAAACCGAACTACGTTATCAATTGCTGTGTTATTTAAAATTCTGCATATTTGACATTATAATATCTTGTACACAGTAACAGATAAACCGATCTAAGTTAAATAATCGATCAGATTTAGGTAGACTCACAATACAAGTATTTCATTAAACCTTTTTTTTTGAAATATTGTGCAAGTAAAATGTAGGCTCTGTTTGTTTGAACTTATAAATAGAGTAGTTCAATTCAATTTAGTTCAATTTAAATCAGATTCGTAGAGTGGTCCGTAATTTCTTTTTACTAAATACATACATAGATTAGCAAAGGGGAAAAAAAAGCAAGAAAGTGATTTCTATGCCATTTTTAGTACACATAACATGCTAATTGAATGATAACGGGTTTGGTGAGCACATGGTATCATATGTGACATATATGTATGCATAAAAAATAAAAAACAAGTGGTAAGTATATTTTAGAAAGAAATGGTAGTGTCGTTGTGAGAAACTAGAACTTACTGAGAACGGTAGTGTCATTTCATTAATATTTTGAACTATGCTGAGTAAAATATTAAACTGCGTATAGCACTTCAGTATATTTCTTGTGAAAGATGGAACACAATCGTTGTTCATCTGGTATAGTGCCTTAGTCCCAGTCATTTACTTACACTTTTAAATTGTATTTTACTCTTTTATCAACCAATCGTCTCCTACATCACTTACATAAAATTATAATAGACACTACCGAAACCACCATCTTCAATTTAGTTTAATTCATCTAGTAACAAATCTTATGATATTAAACTTATCTAATTTAAATGCAGTCCGTAGTATACAGCTGAATTTTGCTCTCACTATTCACTATTATTATTGCTAGGATCTTGAAGTGCAATTATTTCAATATCCTTTGTATTACTGTTTTTGAATGATGTAGCATAATAATTGTGTATCCCCTATAGGACAGGTATATATAGGATTGAATAATGACCGATTAGCTTTCATTCAGTTATAACGGCAGTTAGCTAGGAATCCTTTTGTTTTTAATTTAATTTTATAAAAATAGATTCCGTTCAATTGAACTCAGTTTGGAATGTTATAATACATTGAATGGACAAATTCATTACTTGTAGCATCATGTTGCCGGACTCGCTCTAATTTTGCAGCGGTAATTATACATGCAGGTCCGTGTTTACTAATGCAGGTCTGAAAAACACAATACATGACCCCTGAATTGTGCTAGTGCATCCAAAATATAATATTTTTCAGACCTGCATTAGTAAACATGGACATGCATGTGTCACCACTCTTTTGTAGTCTTCACCCTATTGGGTAAATTTCTCCTCAAAAATTAAAATGTACAATTTGCACGTTCAAATGCATATATACTATAATTTTGTATAAAAATGAAAGTTATGAGTGTTAGAATTTTAATACAAAATTTGAAAGAGTCTTGTTTTGGACGGGTCTATTATAAGTTTTGAAATATGATCATTCTTTAATTACACTTTTATGAAATCTGAAGAGTCCAGAACACTCAGCATAATATAGTTGGCTATTTTGTAGAAGTTATCATGTTTAAACATGCTTATGTGTAAACACTTGCTGAACTGAAATCAGAAACTAAGCAAGAGTATTGAAGAAGGAGTACAACTCTCATGAAATCAAAGACAATATTCGAGAAATCAAGATGACAAGTGAAGATTGATTTTGTATCGGTTGAATTAGTTTGAGAATATTTGATAGAGTTGTATCTTAGAAAGGATTAGTCTTAAATAAGGAAAGAAGATATTTCTTATCCTTTAGCTATAGAAGTAGAGTATAGCTAGAAGACTAAGTGTAGCTGTGACAAGTTGGATGAGAGATCAGCATTGCCGAGATTGAAGGATCAAGAAGATAAACGAGGCAACACAGCATTGAGATATAAATACTCAAAGAAGCTGCGACAGAATATTATCCATCTTACAAGAAAGTATTCTGCCGATCAGAATAGCTTTACAGTTGGAGCAGCTTATTGAAGGGAGTTCAATAGGTCTTTGCCGAACGCCAGCAGTCGGAAATCAACAGCCTTAATACTTCAGGGGAAGTGGTCAAGACAGCAACGAGGAGTTGCTGACCGGCAGTGAGGGGATCTCACGAATCCATATAAGAGATAAGTCATAGATAGTTAATTGTTGTGTGAAACTTTGTAACGTATCTTGATTATCTAGTGGATGATTTTCAGACTGGGCAAGGCTCCGCAGATGTAGGTGTTTAACACCGAACTGCGTAAACAACTTTGTGTGTTCTTTCTTTTTATGTTTAAACTCTGCAATATGTTTAAACATACTTGTTAGTTTAGAAAGAATAGTTGAGAATTAATTGAAACTGATCGATAGTAACCTTCAATTGGTATTAGAGCTAGTCCACTGAGGTGTGCCTTTAACAAGGCCAGTGGAGATCCCTATCGATCATGGCGAACCAAGAGAAGGATGGTTCAATATACACACGTGCACCCATGCTGGATAAAAATAACTATGGTTATTGGAAGGCAAGGATGAGGCATTACATTGATGCTCTAGATGAAGAAGCATGGTATTGGGTTGAGAACGAGTGGTCACCCGCCAGACATCCACCTACAGCAGGGGCAGTCGAAGGTGTTCTGAAAAACAGAGAAGAACTGACAACTCAAGAGAGGAAGGATAAGCGACTAAACAGCAAAACACTCAACTGCATCAACTCGTGTGTTGATCAAGAAGCGTTTCGCTTGATTTCAACTTGCTGCACTGCTAAGGATGCATGGGAGAAACTGAAAGCAAGATATGAAGGAGATGCAAAAATGAAACGACAAAAAATGCATACAGTGAAGACATCATTTGATACTTTGATTATGAAGGATAACGAGACGATTACTGATTACAATGCAAAAATCAGGGATCTTGTTAACACAGCATATCAGTTGGGAAAACCATTTGTTGAAGACGATATTGTTCAGAAGATATTGAGGTCTCTTCCACCGAGGTTCAAAGGGAAAACCATTGCAATGGAGAAATTACATGATACATCTGAGATGACTGTTGATGAAGTCATGGGAGCACTTTCAGCCTTTGAAATGAAAGAGCTAGCAACAGTCAGACAGAGTGATATGGCATTTACTACAGCTGCTCATAAAACAGCTGAACAAAATCCAGTGTCTAAACATAATTCCATGTCTAAACTCTCTACCAGAAACAGCAATGAAGAAATGGACGAGGATGAGCTTGCACACATATCAAGGAGCTTTGCAAAATTTCTGAGAAAATCTCAAAATAGGAGAAATGAAGGAAGGGAACAGAGTTCAAGTATGAATAGAAGATCAAATAATGATCAAGCAGAACCCAAGCCGGCATTCAAACATGGTGGAAAAATTCAATGCCGAGAATGTGAAGGGTACGGGCATATTCAATCACAATGCCCAAGTGGATCAGCAAACAAGAAGGGGAAAGCCTACAATGCTACATTTAGTGATGCAGAAGATTCTGATGAAGAACATGTCAGCAATCATGTGGCATTTGGAGCAGTCACTGTTCAAAGTGATGAAGAAAGTGAAGAAGAAAACTATGTTATGTTTGGTGCTGTTGTTAGTCCAGAGAATGAGAGTTTAAACTTAGACTCTGAGGTGGTTCATGAACCTTACGACAAACTCCATGAACTCTGGATCAGTGTGACTGAACAAAATAAAGTGCTACAGAAAGACAACAATAGTTTGAATGAAGAAATTGAGCAACAACAGATAACTATTGAGGCAATGAGAAAGGAACTGAAGATAGCTCTCATTCGAGCAGAGGTAGCAGAAGGAACCATCACCAAACTAAACAAAGGAACAACTACTCTGGACAAAATTCTTGGTATGGGAAAAATTGCTGGAGATCGACATGGATTAGGGTATGATGAAATAGAAGTGGCTAACAAGAATAATCAGTCAAAAGGGAAGTTGAACAAGAAATTGATGCAACCAAGTTCAAGTCAAGTTAGGAAAGAACAACCTATTAAGACTTTGAACAATTCTGTCAATGTTCCAAAGTTTGGTATAGGTTATAAACCGATCTATCCTCGTCAGCAAAACAAGTTTCAACCATGGTGGGAGGCAAGGTGCAACTACTGTCGACGTCCAGGACACTATAAAAGGCGTTGCTTTCGTCTGTTACAAGATCTAATGCAAGAATCAACCCATGGAGCAGGTTACAACACAGGAGCGGATTATAACACAGGAGCAAGTTATAACACAACTGCAAGTTACAACACTGGAGCAGGTTACAACACAGTACAATCAGAAAAATCTCCATACACTGCTAAAAAGGTATGGGTTCCAAAAATCATTCACTGCTATGCTGTACACACCTGCTATAGCTCTTATGCTAGAGATTCCTGGTATTTCGATAGTGGATGTTCTAGACATATGACAAGTTCTTCTGAGCTGTTGAGCAATATTGTACCATGGACTGGAACTGTCAGATTTGGAGATGGGAAAAAATGCAGAATAACTGGAAAGGGGGAGTTACAAGTCAAAAACTTTCCAGTGATTCAAGACGTACTCTTGGTGGATGGACTAAAGGCAAATTTGTTCAGCATTAGTCATCTGTGTGACAACAAACTAACAGTTTTATTTGATGATAAAATATGCACTGTCAGGAAGGATGAACAGGGTGTTCTTATTGGCACTAGATCATCAGATAACTGCTACATATTGGATGAATCAGTTAGTTGTCTCAAAGTAAGTGTGGATGATACTCTTTTGTGGCACAAGAAGCTTGGTCATGCAAATCTGAAAACTCTGACTAAGGTAACAAAGCTTGAAGCAATAAGAGGAGTAACATTACTCTCGTATACAAAGGAGTTAAACTGTCCACCATGTCATGAAGGTAAACAGGTTAAGTCTCCACACTCTAAACTTCATGAAATCACTACTTCTCATAGTCTTGAACTACTGCATATGGATTTGATGGGGCCAATCAGTCCAGCTAATATTTCGGGAAAGAAATATATCTTTGTCTGTGTAGATGATTTCTCCAGGTTTACATGGGTAAAATTCTTGAAAGAAAAATCTGATGCAGTGGAAATAATTATTGAGCTCATTACACAAGTTAACACTGAAAGATCACATGACGGTCTCCAAGTGGTTCGAGTAAGGAGTGATCATGGACGGGAGTTTGCAAACTCTACTATGATGGATTTTTGTGCTAAACTTGGAATCAAGCATGAGTTTTCTGCTCCAATCACACCACAACAAAATGGTATTGTTGAACGCAAAAACATGACGATCATCAACATGTCAAGGGCTATGATGGCAGAAAATGATACTCCAAAGAAATGGTGGGCTGAGGCAGTTCATACTGCATGTCATACAATCAACAGAGTCTTTCTTCGTCCTCTCACTCAGAAAACTGCTTATGAACTATGGAAAGGACGGAAGCCAAACGTCTCGTACTTTCATGTATTTGGAAGTGCATGCTACATTCTCAGAGATCGTGAACCTCTTAGTAAGTTTGACAAACGGGCTGATGTTGGGATTTTTCTTGGGTATTCTCAAAATAGCAGGGCATACAGGGTGTTCAATAACCGTACAAATGTCATGATGGAGTCCAACAATGTTGTTATTAAAGATCTGAAGGATATCAGTAGCGGAATCCTACTTGAAGATGAACCTGAGCAGTTAATCGTTCCAGAAGTTGATCCATCCTTGTCCGATGTTACAACACTGTCGGATGTTATAACACTACCTGATGTTACAACATCATCTGATGTTCCTGAAAGTAACACAGTATCTGAAGCTACATCTGATCCAATTGCATCTGTCACTCCTCCTCCTAACCCGTATAATCTAAGACAGACAGCAAGGAAAGACTACGCAAAGATGAATGTTGGGATGCATGTGCTTCAATGTTTTCTTTCATCCACAGAACCCAAGAATCATAAGGAAGCATTGACTGATGAGTACTGGATTTCTGCTATGCAAGAGGAACTGGAGCAGTTCACCAGAAGTGATGTATGGTATCTTGTTCCACGACCTTCAGGTGTAAATGTCATTGGCACTAAGTGGATTTTCAAGAACAAGTCTGATGGAGATGGCAATATCACCAGAAACAAAGCCAGACTGGTGGCTCAAGGATATAATCAAGTTGAAGGAGTTGATTTTGATGCAACCTTTGCTCCAGTTGCAAGGTTAGAATCTGTTCGTTTTTTGCTTGCAATGTCCTGCATTATGAAGTTCAAGTTGTTTCAGATGGATGTAAAAAGTGCATTTTTAAACGGCATTGTTAAGGAAGAAGTCTATGTGGAGCAACCCAAGGGTTTCGAAGATCCGTATCTGCCAGATCACGTGTACAGATTAAAAAAGGCGTTATATGGTCTTAAACAAGCTCCCAGAGCGTGGTATGAACGTCTCACCCAATTTCTGTTGCAGAAAGACTATCGACGAGGGGGAGTAGACCGAACGCTCTTTGTGTTTAAACATGACAAACACATTCTGCTTGCTCAAATCTATGTAGATGACATTGTTTTTGGGTCCACATCTCAAAAGCTGGTTGATAGCTTTATAGAAATGATGAAGAGTGAATTTGAAATGAGCATGGTTGGCGAATTAACATGCTTTTTGGGACTTCAAGTCAAACAGCACAAGGAAGGTATTTTCATCAATCAAACCAAGTACACCTTAAACTTGGTTAAAAGATTTGGGATGGATGATTCTAAGAACATGCGAACTCCAATGGCATCTACGGAAAAATTGACTTATGACAAGTATGGTGTGAAGGTGGATATCAAGTTGTATAGAAGTATAATTGGGAGCTTATTATATCTCACTGCAAGTAGGCCAGACATTTGTTTGAGTGTTGGACTATGTGCAAGATTTCAGTCTGATCCTAAGGAGTGTCATCTGGTTGCAGTCAAGAGAATCATCAGATATGTGCATGGGACTGCTGAGTATGGTCTCTGGTACTCTAGAAGAAGTCAAGCTGAGATTATTGGCTACAGTGATTCTGATTGGGCTGGAAATTCAGAAGACAGGAAGAGTACTACTGGAGGTTGTTTCTATGTAGGAGGGAATTTAGTATCATGGTACAGCAAGAAGCAGAATTCTATATCACTATCTACCACTGAATCTGAGTACTTAGCAGCTGGAAGTTGTTGTCAGCAATTACTGTGGATGAAGCAGATGTTGAAAGATTATGGATTCAAGCAGGATGCCTTAATTATTAAATGTGACAACAAGGGGGCCATTGATCTCTCTCATGATCCTGTTGATCACAAGAAGACTAAGCACATAGATATCAAGCATCACTTCATCAGAGACTTGGTGGAAAAGAAGGAACTGATTATTGAGTTTGTTCCTAGTGCTGAACAGTATGCAGATATTTTCACCAAACCACTGGATTCTGCAACGTTTGAGATACTAAGACAACACTTAGGTGTTTGTCGAATTTGAGGTACCTCTGATCACCTCTTATCTGTTGTATGTTAGTGTTTACTGCTTTGTGTTATTTTATTTTTGAAAAAAAGAAAAACAAAAAATAAAGGAAGAAGGAAGTTGGTGTGAAGTGTGTTTAAACACTGAGAAATCAGTGTGTTTAAACTCTGAAGAGTTAGCCAAAAATGAAGAAAAAGTCGATTGGGCCGTACTAGTTATTGGGCTGAAAAATTTGATGTCAGTGGGCTAAAAATTCTAATACGGGCTGAGGAGTTACTTTTGGCTACATATTTATTTTATGGGGAACAATCAGTACTTCCAGAAAGATGAGGGATCAGTTTGCAATTGTGGATTTATTTTCCAAAGTGGGTTCGGATTTGAATTTCTGAAAAATATTAAATATAAGAGGGAAAATCTTTGTCTCTTTTTCTCATAATTACAGCAACTCCGTCGTTCCCCCTTCAACACTACCTCCTCCGGCGATCAACCAAATCTCATCATCCAACCAGTGCATCGATCGGCTTTCATAACCACCAGAATCTGGTCTGAGCAATACATTGTCAAACCGGGATTTCAAGAACACGAAAAATTTGGTCTTCTGGCCGACTGGAGTTTCTACCCAAAATCAGTGCATGCATAAGGTATTCAGCTCTAACTGCTTAAAGATTGAGTTTTTCTGGCAGATTTGGTTGTTAGAGTGCTTGCCGCACATATAGTTTGGGATATTTTGGGATTTGTGAGGTTTCTGTGAATAGGGGTGTGTTTTAACCTACTGCTATATCTAAATTATCAGGGGCAATCTTGCATCCAACTTGCCTGTTGATTCTATCCCCACTAGAGAAGAGATTCTACTTGCTGAACAGCTTGGGCTGAATGTTACCAGAGCCACACCTGAGTCTGTGGCTCATGACATTAATCCTACAGTCAGGGTAGGTGTAGAATTTGAAGGAGGACCAGATTTGAACTTCTTCTATGAAAGTTCAGAAATTGATGAGGAGTCTGAGCAAACTATGATTTCAGAAAGGGCAGCACCAAGCAAAGAGGTAATACAGGTTTATCAAAGGAAGAGAAAGAGAGGACAAGGAGTATTTTGTACAGGGAATGTTGAGCAGAAGGAGACTGCTGCTAACAGTGAGCAGTTAGTAGACAAAAGAGAGGCACAAGAAAAGTCTGATGAAGCTGAGCAGACTGTGGATGTGAATAGGATTTTGGAGAATGTCAGGGATATGATGGAGCCTCTGACAGAAACAGCACCAGACAGTGAGGATAGCCATCCTTTAACTGTAAAATTTAATCAACTACGGGAATTTAAGAGGGAGAAGGTAAGGAAGCAGAACTCTCTTCCACCAGTTATTCCAGTCTTTCCAAGGGATGAGGTTCCAGTGCTTAATCTGGGCTCTGATGGAGTACCACTACCAGAACAATTACCATCTGTAGAACCAGCTACTTCAGATCATGAGAGCAGGAGCTCTGAATCTGAGATGAAGGAAGATGATGAGCTTGGTGAGCCAGTTACAGCAGAACAAGCTAATCCTAGCTCTGAATCTGAGGAAGAGGAGGAAGATGACACAAGTGAGCCATCTGCAGAAGATCAGGAAAATAGCAGCTCTGAATCTGAGTCTGAAGAGGGAGATGAGGCAGCTGAGGTGCCATTAGTGTTTCCAGATGATAATCCCCTACTGGAAAATGCTTGGGATGATATATTTTATACCAGGTGGTGATGACTGTGTATGAAGGGCTGGTCAACAGGAAGATGCATGTTGAAAAGAGATTGACTGACAAGTTTAAACATCCTAGGTTTGTAGCCTTTATGAAGAGAATTCAGATGTTTGGGCCAGCAAATTTCTGTATCAAGGCCAACCATTCTCTGGTGCTGGAATTCTATGCAAACTTGAGAGGAACAAATGGTGCTCCAGATTCTGCATGGTACAGAAAGGTATATCTCAGGGGCAAGCTTTATAGATTTGATGCTCAGTTGATCAACCAGCTATTAGGGACAGGGAGACATGATTCTATCTGCCCAAACAGTGCCTATCCAGAAGGTTTTACTCTGGATTATGATTTAGTAGCACTGGAGCTTACAGGGGGCACACTTGGAGAATGGGGTGCAGCCAAGACTCTTAAGGCAGCCTATCTCTCTCAGAAGTATTACTGCATGTACAGGGTTGTTGCTAATCTGTGGATCATGTCTACCAATGTGTCTCTAGTGACTGAAGAAATGGCATGCTTGATGTACTGTATTGGGACCAGAAGACCTTTCAACCTTGGTTGGTTTATCTATGATAGGGTTCTGCTAGTAGCTCAGCATCAGAAGTCTGATGAGTACATCACCTATCCTGCTCTCATAACTGGCTTACTATATCATGCTGGTATAGTTGATGGAATAGATGATAAGATCATTTTCTGTGATGATTTACAAGTTAACAAGTCCATATACAGAAAAGTAAATGATCTACCTGCTGCTGCCGAGGAAGAAGAGGCAGATCCATAGGAGGAACCAGCTGAGATCAACTATGCTGTGGTAAGGAAGAAGGAGCTCAGAGGGCTAATCAGATACCATAGACAGAAGATGCATGACTTTCAAGAGGAGCTGGAAGCTCTTGAAGAAACTGAGGATGAGACTAGTGGTTCTGATGCATTCTGAGCCTGTTTACTCCTTCTTTTGTCTATCTTTTGTCCTCAGTATTGTGATATATTCTGGATAATTGTCTTTTGTTTTTCTGGATATTTGGATGTTTGGTTCTTTGGCACATTTTCTATTCCCAAGGGGGAGAAGTTTCTGATTTATTTTGATGCCTTGGTAACCATTTATTTTGGATGTGTGTTCACTGATTTTGGAACACTACTGATGTGAAATATATATGAGCTCTATCTAAGTCTGGCTGATAGGGGGAGCTTTGAAGTTATATATATTGGTTGTTTCTGATTTATTTGGTGCAAGCATGAAGGTCTGTATGATAGGGGGAGTGAATTATTGTCTGTGCATCAAAACAAGTGTTATGGTTCCACAAAATGCCAAAGGGGGAGATTGAAGAGTTCAGAAGACTCAGCATAATATAGTTGGCTATTTTGTAGAAGTTATCATGTTTAAACATGCTTATGTTTAAACACTTGCTGAACTGAAATCAGAAACTAAGCAAGAGATTTGAAGAAGGAGTACAACTCTCGTGAAATCAAAGACAATATTCGAGAAATCAAGATGACAAGTGAAGATTGATTTTGTATCAGTTGAATTAGTTTGAGAATATTTGATAGAGTTGTATCTTAGAAAGGATTAGTCTTGAATAAGGAAAGAAGATATTTCTTATCCTTTAGCTATAGAAGTAGAGTATAGCTAGAAGACTAAGTGTAGCTGTGACAAACTAGATGAGAGATCAGCATTGCCGAGATTGAAGGATCAAGAAGATAAACGAGGCAACACAGCATTGAGATATAAATACTCAAAGAAGCTACGACAGAATATTATCCATCTTACAAGAAAGTATTCTGCCGATCAGAATAGCTTTACAGTTGGAGCAGCTTATTGAAGGGAGTTCAATAGGTCTTTGCCGAACGCCAGCAGTCGGAAATCAACAACCTTAATACTTCAAGGGAAGTGGTCAAGACAGCAACGAGGAGTTGCTGACCGGCAGTGAGGGGATCTCACGAATCCATATAAGAGATAAGTCATAGATAGTTAATTGTTGTGTGAAACTTTGTAACGTATCTTGATTATCTAGTGGATGAATTTCAGACTGGGCAAGGCCCCGCAGATGTAGGTATTTAACACCGAACTGCGTAAACAACTTTGTGTGTTCTTTCTTTTTATGTTTAAACTCTGCAATATGTTTAAACATACTTGTTAGTTTAGAAAGAATAGTTGAGAATTAATTGAAACTGATCGATAGTAACTTTCAAAATCAGTTTAGGAAAAATTTGTGATTAGGGACCGTGGAGATTTCATAATTAAAAAGTAGAGTGTAACTATAATATAATTTCTGTAAAGTTTTAACTTAATATAATTGTTTTATTAAAGATACCTTTACCTCATTTATTTAATTGTAACTTTGTTCTTTTATTTGATAAAAAGTTGGCTCTTGGGTGACGGTCACTATATAGTGACGAAAGACTATATTGGAATGTGGAATGAAAGAGGTCCTTATTTGCAATTTTGACCAAAATGCACTATTCACTGTTCACACGCGCACTGTTCATTCAGTCTAAAAAACAAGCATTTTAGTCTAAAAATAGACGTTAGCAAACATATCCACACAGTCTAAAAAACAAGCATTTTATTCTAAAAAGCGACCCGTTAAGCGTGAAATACAAGCATGTTCTAAAAAACAACCTGTTTGGTCTAAAAAGCAAGCATTTAAGGGTGAAATTCAAGAATGCTCTATAAAACCATCTTTTTTACTTCAAAATACATGAACTCTAAAAACCAACCTGTTAACTGTGAAATACAAGAATTTTCTAAAAAACAACCTGTTAAGTGTGAAATGCAAGCATGTTCTAAAAAACAACCTGTTTTGTCTAAAAAACAAGCATTCAAGTGTGAAATTCAAGCATGCTGAATGCAATTTGCATAAATTGCAAAATAAAAAACCCCGCGCGTGAATGCAATTTGCCTAAATTGCAGAAAAACCCATGTCCCAAACTTCTTTGCATATAAACCCCGTCACTATATAGTGACCGTCACTTCCAAGACTAATTATTTGATAAATTCACTTCAATTTGATTTGAAGTGCTCCAAAAAAGCTCCCAGAGAACAATCAGATCTATATTTTCTTATCACAGGGGAGGCTAAAGCCGACTTCTCCCCATACCTTACTTTATGTACCACCTCTTCTCCCTCTTACCAGAAAATCACCGTCTCTTTTGACAAGTTACAGATCGATTAGAATTCAACTTGTACTATCGCCCCGCAAATATGTAGATCCGGGTTAAGTGCTTTCAGGCAGCGATATGGTATGCCGGATCGGAAAGCACTTATGGCGATACCAAATCTGACCCTACCGTCATAGAGCTTTAACGCCAAACCGACTTGGCTGAATAGCAGATCGACCTCAAGCTTGACAGAGCAGTTGCCGATGCGATCTTAGTCGGGTTGAGTCGGGAAGAGGTTCAAATTCGGGTTCGGGTCTGATTTCGTCATGCCATGACACTATTAAGGGAGGTGGTGATTTTTGCTACTATTTTCTTTTTAATTTTTAGATTTTATTTAATTTTCCAGTTATCTTTTGATGTGAGTTTGTTCTAATTTTATTTGGTCTGGAAGAAATCTTTGTTAAATACTCCAGTGATAAATTTTTCGACCCTAACCCCCTCAAAATCAAGTTGTGTCGCGTAACTCCAGCCAAATTTGGCCAATTCTTAATCTGGAGGCGGCGGTTTAGGTTGAAATCAGTAAGGGTTTGGATAAATAAGTTTCTAGATTGTTCGCTCGGAGCGGAGCCGACCGAAAGTCTGCCCGGAGCGGAGCTGACCGAAAGTCTGCCCGGAGCGGAGCCGCCCGACCGAAAGTCTGCCCGGAGCGGAGCCGCCCGACCGACCACTCGGAGCGGAGCCGACCCGGCCATCCGCCTGGACCAAAGGCGACCGTCTGCCTAGACCGGACTAGAGCGGCGGACCGGACCGACCATCCGCCCAGACCAGACCACACCCGACCGACTGTCCGCCCGGACCAGACCCGACTGACCGTCCCATGGACATGGTCGTGCGTCTGCCCGCTCGAATACAGCCGTCCGCCCAGGCACATAGATTATTTTTTTGATTAATCTAGGTCACCTGAATCAGTGTCTAGGAAGAGATTATATTTGAGTAACCTAGGTCACCCTGATCGGTGCCTAGGAAGAGAGCTTCTGAGTTCCCTAGGTCAGCAGGATCGGGTTCTAGGAAGAGAGTTTATTTTTGAGTAATTTAGGTCACCCGGATGGCCGGATCGGTGCATAGGAAGAGAGATAATTTTTTTGAGTTCCCTAAGTCACACAGGTCGGTGCCTAGGAAGAGAGATTTCGAGTAATTTAGGTAACCCGGATCGGGACCTAGGAAGAGGGATTTTGAGTTCCCTAGGTCACCCGGATCGGTGCCTAGGAAGAGATTATTTTTGAGTAACCTTGGTCACCCGGATCGGAGTCTAGGAAGAGAGTTTATTTTGAGTTTCCTAGGTCACCCGGATCGGTGCCTAGGAAGAGAGAGTATTTTTGAGTAACCTCGGTCACCCGGATCGGTGCCTAAGAAGAGAGATTATTTTTGAGTAACATGGGTCACCCGGAAGAGATTCTTTTTGAGTAACCTAGATCACACGGATCGTGGCCTAGGAAGAGAGATTATTTTTGAGTAACCTAGGTCACCCGGATCGGAGCCTAGGAAGAGAGAGTATTTTCGAGTAACCTAAGTCACCTGGATCGGGGCCTAGGAAGAGAGATTTCTATTATCCTAAATCACCCGGATCGGTGCCTAGGATCGAGTAACCTAGGTCACCCAGATCGGTGCCTTGGAAGAGAGATTCCGAGTTCCCAAGGCCACCTGGATCAGTGCCTAGGAAGACATAGAATATTACATGAATAAGGTCTCCTTCATGGCCTTGTAGTCTTACATGATTCCGCTTTCCCTCCGGCATCACCTTTCCACCCGGACCTGATCACTCTAGGGTGCCCGGGTGCGATGAATTTTTGTTAAGTCTTAGGACCCCCGAACAGATGACTAGGCAGGCACACAGGCACCTTAGAGTGATCAGGTCCGGGTGGAAAGGTGATGTCGGAGGGAAGGCCGAGTCATGTAATGGTTGTTTGGTGAACAGTGTGTTGGGGCCAGATCAGTTTTTTGAAACACATTAGATGTTTGACCAACACAACAAGCTAATTAGAGGTGTTTGGTGATAAACTATTGAAAGAGTTGATTGAGTCCAAATTACTAAATTTAAAAAAACTAAAAATGTAGTATTTTAAGAGATGATTGTACTTGTACTACAATATTGCATATTTACCCTTATTTTACTGGTCTAACTCGTAATCTCTTGTACCCTATCTCTATTTGCATTTATTTACATGAACATGCATTCCATATCTAAGTAATAATATTAATAATATAACGTAAAAGACAAATTTGTAACTATTTCAAAATCTACATTAACTTGTTATAATACTTATAAAACATAAAATGTATATAAATCACATGAATTAAAAATATTATTTATAAAATTATTAATCGATAAAATATACTCAAATCCTTTTGTTCTTTTACTATGTTCATTAATCAAACAACTATTAGTTAGGTTTAGGGCCGTGCCAATGTATTTTGAGGCTCCATACGAAAATATAATTCTAGAGTCCTTTTTGAGATATATTTTTTCCAAAGACCCAAACTCAAAAAAGAAAGAATCTTTCAAGAAAATTAAAAGACCCAAATTTATAAAGAAAATGGCCCTTCAAAAAAAATATCTAATCATTATATTTTTAAACAATAAAAAATACACATATAATACTACTAATTTTTTTTCCGGGCCCCTTAAAATTTCGGGCCCTGTGCGGGAGCACAGCCCGCACTGCATCAGGCCCGGCCCGGGTTAGATTAATTTTACCGAACTATCAGCAAGTCAAATCAGGTAATGCAATAATCTAGCGTTTAACAGTTAACTCCCTCATAACCCTATTACTGCTATTTTTTAATACACTAACTTTTATTTAAATTTAATATAATTCGGCAAAAATAATTTGAAAGAACAAACCCTGATATAGTCCATAACACCACCATTTCAGGCCCTATCAAGTTCAGCTTTAATTCTGCACTTTTCAATTAAGTTAAGCTGACTTCAGCGGAGTTCAGCGGACTTCAGCTCGCTTCAGCGGACTTCAGCGGATTTCAGCTAAGTTCAAAAAAAAAAAATTCACTAAATTGTTTTTAAATAAAATTTCCTACAATTCAAAATTGTCAATGAAATACTTTTGTTTTGATTTATCAAATGAAATTACTTGTGAACAAATGTCTTCAATATATTTTCTTTTAATTTATCAAATGAAATTACTTTTAATAGTTCTAATTTATACTCGAAATTAACAAATTAGACAATAAGGGCCTGTTTAGTACAACTTATATAGAACATTTTCAGTTCAGTTTAGTATTTTTCAGTTTAGTTCAGTTCAATTCATTTGAGTTCAGTTCAATATTTTTCAGTTCAGTGTATTATCTTTTAATTAAAATCTAAATAGAATATGTTCATGATTCAGTTCAGTTCAATATTGTTCGGTTCAGTGCATTATCTTTTAATTAAAATCTAAATAGAATATGTTCATGATTCAGTTCAGTTGAATTCAGTTCAGTTCAGTTCAATATTTTTTCGGTTCAGTGCATTATCTTTTAATCAAAATCTAAATAGAATATGTTCATGATTCAGTCCAGTTCAATCCAATTCAAAGAAATTATAATTTATTTCAATTCAGTTCCCCTAATATATAATTTGACGATTTTAACTTTATATTGAAAATCTGGTTCATTTTAGTTAAGTGTAGTTCAATTCAGTTCATTTCATTTAAATGTAGTTAAATTCAGTTAAGTATAGTTCAATTCAGCTCTATTTTATGTTCTTGAATTTCTGTTTTTCTACCATTAGATAGAGATTTCCATTTGATTCGATTACAATATCCATTCAATTCAGTTCAGTTCAGTTCATGCGTATTAAACAGGCCCTAATTACATATATGTCCATTAACAAACAAAATTGTTATTGCAAAATCTTTATTATTTGATCAAATATTTCATCTTTTTGATTTGTAATGATATGTGTAACTTTTGAAAAACCATTGTACAAATAAAATAATTACTTTAAAATCTTTATTATTTGATCAAACTTGAAGTTGAATGTTTGAACTCAAATTAATAATAATAATATATTATTATTATTATTATTATTATAACACTTTGTAATTAATTTTAGCTAAATTCAGCAGATTTCAGCAAATTTCAATTGACATTAATGAATTTCAGCAAATTTCAGCAAATTTCAGCAAATTTTAGTGAATTTCATTTAAGTGAACTCGACAGGGTCTCAATTGAACAAATAGACAATAATAGTGGTTTGGTTTGAAGGCAAATGATGGTATTTAAATGGTAAATTATTCCTGCGACGGGAAAGAAGCTTGCAATTATTAGCAACTTTAATAGTCACTAAGCCGCAAAAGGAGGAGTTAATTCACATGCCTTAAATTATGGAGCAAGGACATTATTATATTATATTTACTATTCAGGGCAAGTACTATTACACAAACTTTATTGCTGTACTGGAGCTTCCTTGGATCGCCAACATAATTATATTTTAACAAAATCATTAACGATTATTAACATTCGTATATTAGCGGTTGACTACAATAACACAGATTCTTTGACATGAGTTTCGTAGGTCATGTGCTATTTTAATCAAGTAACCTACTCCCCTCTTTCATTTCTGTCAAAATTTGCACATCAGCCCAGTAAATGATTTTGAAAGGCATATAGTAAACAAATATGATCAAATGTACATATCTATTAGATTTGTGGTGTCGGGTGAATGTGGGGTGAATGTGGCGTTGAGTGCGATGGGATCACTTTTTATGCTTCAAATAAGATCAAATGTGATGATTTGGACGACCCTAATTCTCGGGAACAGGCTCTACTCACTCATACAAACTACTATACATCATCAAATTCCTTAAATTCATGGAGAAATTCATCCATCAGAAATCAAGATCCAAGTCAAATTCTAAAGCGGATCCAGATCAGGACGCCTTAAATCTATAGAGTATAAAATAAAATTGCATCGACTTTAAGTTATGGCCTAAAGAATGTAACAATTAGTTAAAGCGATTAGGATTGCCCGAATATCCCATAAAATACTCGGAGGAAGGCCGCCGGAACAATGCACATACTCCGTGTATGTTCTGGCAAGGGTGTGTGGGATTGTGAAATGTACATGTGTTTGACACAAAATCGCATGTGAGAGGTCGCAAAGATTGTCGGTCCAACAACCGGATTGGTCCGACCAAGATGTAAAAGCCTAAATTTTGCACCTCCTTTTTGTCAAGTCACCCAGCAGTCTTTTCCGGGTACCTCTCACTGCTGACTTTACCGTCTGTACGGAATACAGATGCCATTTTTCTCACTGTACTGTTCCATTGATTTACTGTTCCTTTGTTTTGAATGTGAACTGTAAAGTGCATGTATTCCGAGCCTTTTCTTTGGCAGTGACAGGATTGAGTTTTCTTACAAAAGTAAGATCTCTTATTCACATATGTGAAGGAATATACTATAGATATTTAATTAACAGTATCGAGTAGTGAACGTTCAATAGATTTTCACTTTGTACTGTTATAATTTACTTTTTTATCAATACTTGATATCGGATGTAAAGTGCATGTGAAGTGTCTATATTATTACGATTCTTTTTCATTTTCTCTTCAGAACTTCGTACTAAATTCATATAGTATACACGTGAAGTATATACATTTTAATTAATTTGTTTTTAATAAAAGTTGGATCTTGTCTATTCAACTAAATGAAAATTCATATTGTGAAACATACATTAAGTTGAATTTTATTATAAGACTAAAAACAATGAAATCATGAAATAAATATTTTTACAAGGCTAAAATGTATTGTGTTGATCAATAGTGTGACGTGACGTGTGATGTTGTGCTGAGTTGAAAATCTAGATGAATAGTGTTGATAGGTGTCAAAAAGAGATTTCTACTCATATGAGTTGAAAATTTACTCTCGTGAATAGTTGTACAACTAGACGCTTAACATCCAACCTAACGGCAGTGATCGAATTTGAAACATAGATAAAGTTTGATGAATCAAAAGTGGGATAATATAATTATTCAAAAGTGTAGTTATAGCAAAATTTGATGATCAATGATGAACTTTACTCTAATAATTATTTTGATACTATTTAGTTTTTCTTGAAAATAAAACTAATTTGAAAAGACCCGATCAAAGCTGAAATGTGTGAAAAAGTGTTGTTGAATATTATATTACACTGTCCGGTAATATGTTGAAAGTAAGTTGGCATGACCTAGTAAACTGATCCACCATTACACCATAAATAAAAAATGGCTCATAACAAACCTTTTTATTTTGAAATATTATGCAAGTGAAACGTAGACTGTGTTTGTTTGAACTTATAAGTAGATTAGTTAAATTTAATTTAATTCAATTTAAATTAGATTAGTGGAGTGGTCCCTAATTACTTTATACTATATACATACAAAGATTAGCAAAGGGGGAAAAAGCAAGAAAGTGATTTCTATGCCATTTTTAGTACACATAACATGCTAATTGAATGATAACGGGTTTGGTGAGCACATGGTGTCATATGTGACATATATGTATGCAACAAAAACAAGTGGTAAGTATATTTTAGAATGAATTTGCAAAGTTAGAGACATAACAGGAAAGAGAAGATGAAGCATAGAAGTAGAAATCATTTGGCATCTTTTCGAACGGGGTGATGTTTATGAATAGATAATCACAAGTAGTGCTCATGATGACCAGATTATATTACAAACTTAGGACAGTTTTGAGCAAATTCATGCAATTGTGCCAGTTTATTTGAAGACATGGACTGGACAGTATCTAATACCAACGGCGCTCTCCGATTGATCCACTGGTTGTGTTTATATCAAAGACCCCGTTGAAAACTTGAAATATTTTCATACAACAAGTGTCATGCTACCTCTAATACCCGTTGGTTTGGCACAATTGACCAGATATACTATTTAACTGTCAATTTGACCATCAATAACTTTTGTGACGTATGCTGACAAAATTACGATCAAAATTGCAATAAAAATTATGATGAATAGTAGAATGGCAAACCTAGTAAATCAGAAGTGTGCTATGCTAATTAACGTTGCAGTGAGTGATATGATATTGTAATAGTGAAATAAGCAATACAGTGCGCTCGTTGTAAAAAAATGGAATTGTACTACCCTAGTCCCTAGCTAAATAAAATTGTTTGTATTTGGCCTGTCGAATAAATCAGCTTTGGATTCCACACCATCTTGTTCATCCGTTGCTGTGAAATATTCTACTGTTTGACAACAGATGGGAAAATGAAACGCACACGCACAAGCAAGGCAGAACTGGAAAGAGATCCGTATGCTTTCCAGAATGATCAAAACAAACACAACGTGCGCTGATTAGCCATAGGTGGTCTCACACAAACGGGGACGAAACAAACGGTGGTTATGATTTGTTGGTCATAGTTAAGTATTCTGTATTCGTAATTGACAGAGATACAGTTCGGTATCTAAGATCAATAATCACGTTTGTGCATCTCGGTCTATCTTGTTCATGTTTTATTTTATTATTATTTACTGCTATAATTTAATTCTATATTTTAAAAAATACATAAATAGGTATAAATATTATCATATCTGATATTATGTTGTTAATTGTAACATATGGTACTTCAATATGATATGTTTATTTGAAACTAATATATGTTAAAAATCTTATTCATCAAACTTCTGCATTGAAAAACGTGATTTAAAAGGAAAAGTGTTCAGTTGAACACGAAACATGATTAAATTTCTCCTAATCACTCCTTAGAATGATATAGGTGCAATTTTCACGTACACTTCCGCAGAGCACGCGACGATAAGGGTGAATTATATGTCAATTTTTTCACTATATTCTCATTCAGTTTGAGGTGGAATGGATAGAGTATAATGTTAAATACAGTGGCCGATCTATGCCTAGACTAGCGTCTGCCCTCAGAAACCCGCGAAAAGTATTTTCAAACCTAACTATCACGGTTGTGCATTCTCGTTCCGTAGCATCGCCTACACTGATATTAATTGCTAAATCCGCTACTGGTTAGATATGAATAATGTTAATTAGTTGGCTGTTACATACGCTCTCCAAAATGAAACCTAATTAGCTGGCTATATGAATGAGTCGTAGTAAGGTTATGGAAACCGGGGGGTTGTGGAGAAGGGACGGCCATGCATGCACTAGAATTAGTTAGCAGAGATGTCAACATCCAGGGGATCTAAGCAATATCTCCTCCATTAGCTATAGCCTAGCTGGGAATTAATGTTTGTTATCCACTGAGAGGAAAAGCTCGCATTCATGTAGGTCATCCCATCTTAATCCACCATTATTCTCAAAGTTTAAGTGGGGTTCAATCAATCATCTCATCTCCCATTCCTTTCTCTTCTTTTCCTTATTAAACAATATTGTTTAGTTGTGTGAGCATCGTATTTACCACAAAGTTTTAACTGTCACCACATACCACCTTTTAGCTGAAATCAGATACAGAAGTTGGTTGAATCACGCTATAATTAATTGAAATCAGTTGCGGTTAATGGAAATAACTTAACTGCAATACGCAAAAATAAACCAAACTTGATAAGGTCTAACTCTACGGACAACTTTCACCAACGGGTGCATTTTGAGATGAGAATTTATGAATAATTTTCCCATAATGTTCCAATCCATTCGATGGTTTTTGTTTTATTTTCACTTTAAAAAAAACTTAGGCATGATCCACCTAATTTATTTGGTCAGAAATGAATTGAACTGAACCAAATTTATATATATTGAATTGAATTAAATCAAAACTTAATCCATTATAATTGAAAAAAATAATAAGACCCTGTCAAGTTCAGCTTAAATTCTGCACATTTCAGTTAAGTTAAGCAGACTTCAGCTGGCTTCAGCGGATTTCAGCGGATTTCAACAGACTTTAGCTGGCTTCAGCGGGTTTCAGCTGACTTCAGCGGATTTCAACGGATTTCAGCTGGTTTCAGCGGACTTCAACGGATTTCAGCAGATTACAGCGGATTTCAGCTAAATTCAAAAAAAAATCCATGTTTTCACTAAATTGTTTTAAAATAAAATTTCCTACAATTCAAATATGTCAATGAAATACTTTTGTTTTGATTTATCAAATGAAGTTAATTGGGAACAAATGTTTCTTCAATATATTTTGTTTCAATTTGTCAAATAAAGTTATTTCTAATAGTTCTAATTTATACTCGAAATTAATAAATTCAACAATAAGGGTCTGTTTAGTATAACTTATCTGAATATTTTCAGTTCAATTCAGTTCAGTTCATTTTAGTTCTGTTCAATTCAGTTCAGTTCATTGCATTATACTTTAATTAAAATTAAAACAAAATATATGTTAATGGTTCAGTCCAGTTCAATCTAATTCAGAGAAATTGTAATTTGTTTCAATTCAGTTCACCGAAAATATAATTTGACGTTTTTAAGTTTATATTGAAAATTCAGTTCATTTTTGTTAAATGAAGTTCAATTCAGTTCATTTTAATTAAATGTAGTTCAATTCAGTTAAGTGTAGTTCATTTCAGTTCTATTTTCTATTCTTGAATTTCTGTTTCTCTACCATTAGATAGAGATTTCCATTTGATTTGGTGCAATATTCATTCGATTCAGTTCAGTTCAGTTCAGTTCAGTTCAGGCGTATTAAACAGGTCCTAATTATAAATATGTCCATTAACAAACAAAAAAATTATTGCGAAATATTTATTATTTGATCAAATATTTACTGCGAAACAAAGTATTTCATTTTTTGATTTGTACGATATGTATAATAATAATTATTATTATTATAACATTTTTTAGTTAATTTTATCATACTTCAGTGAATTTCAGCGGATTTCAGCGGATTTCAGCAGAGTTCAGCAATATTTCAGCGAACTTCAGATAAGTGAATTTTAGTTCAGTTGAACTTGACAGGGCCTAAGTTGAACTGAATTGGAATAACGCGAAAGGAACATTGAACATAGATTGAGGAATTAAATGAGAAGGATGGATAAACTTTGTGTATCTCTCTAAGATTTATATGTGAATTAATGCATGAATGAATGATAAAATGAAGCAAGAAAGATTTGGTATATTTAGTGCATCATGAACTGAAGGAATATGAATTCCAACTTGAAGGTTCGTGGAGTGATGATGATGCGAAGTGTAATTAATCTGCATCTGCATTGGCCCCATCATCATGTGATTTTCTTTGTTCTTCTTTCCAAACCCCTTTTCCTTTTGGATATTATGTTATTATGCCTAACAAGTATGAAATTCATCGCACAAAATGGATCTGTGAGCTGTATAGTGAATAAAACAGGCAAGATAAATTATCCGTTATTGAGTTTATCTATCTCTAGTAGGTAATTAGTTCATGTTCAACTTATTTGGTGATGTGTCGAGTTTTGCTGTGTTGATCAGTGTTATGTTATGCTGATAAGTGATGAGTTGTGCTGATTAGTGTTGTGTTATGCTAACCCGTATTGTGATGTGTTGAAATGTACTGCGGTAAATTGGACTGAACATGACTTTAATAACAAATTATATATCCATTACACCGCTAAATTAGCATAGACAAAATTTATAATGGAATAATAATTAGTAAGCTAGAACCGGATCAACCAGATTTGAAATCACACATAAAAGTGGAAAACGGAAAAAGAACACAAAACGAAAGGACGATTAAGGCTCACTGTTCAATTAAGTTGAGATTGAATTATACTGCATTTATAAGAGTGTGAATTAAAATAAATAGTGCTGAAATGTAAGAGAATAAATTATTGAAATGATGACTGAAATGTGTTAAATTAAACTTAATTCTAAACTAAACATAATATATTTGCTGAAAAAAGTGAATTGACATTGTGCAAGTATCCATCTTTGTTCCACCTAAGATTTTAATCATGGAGTAATTATTAACCAGGGCAGAGACAATGCAGATGGAAACAGCAGAAACAAAATCAATAATTCAAACTAAATTGGAATCATATAATTGCAGGCTATGCTACTGCAAACAAATCAGTCAGAACTGTCCGGAGCTATATGCCGGATGTCGGCGATAAGCTCCCGATCCAAGTATGTGTTTTTAAATCCATCGACTTTCTGTAAAATAAAGTATAAATACAGAAACTGCAAACATTATACTCTCTTTGAAAATGTGTATATTTTTAATTCATTTTTGAACTATAATATCACAGATATTATTTAATTCTTTAGCAGCTCACTGTTATCATCTGCAATATTATAAAATGAATTTGGTCCTAAATTCAATTAAATTCTACGCATTCCCTACGGAAATCTATAATTAAACGTTCCAATGAATTTGGTCCTAAGTTCAATTAATTGACCACACAACCAACTTCTAAAATCAGCTGTGAAACTTTTATAGTAAACCGTTTTAAACTTACTCCGAATCATTATTATCGATGTTAGATCACGTGTTAGGTTGCCTTCGATTTATTGGGATTGAATTTAGATGATTTTATTAAAACATTTTGATAAAAATCTTACTAAATTATGTATGATCAGTAATAATATGTAAAGCATATTTAGAGAGTTAGGGATTGCTCCCATCTATAACTAAATTAAATTAAAACCATCTGTATTATTTAATTAGACTTAATTTTTAAATAAATATATTAATATATCAATAATATTAAATTAAATAGTATTCAGATAAGCTCCCGAGAGTAGATCCTTCTTTACCATCAATTAAAAAAATTAATATTACGCGTTGATTTACCCCACCAGTCGGTCTCACCCTACCCTATCCTTCACATTTTGACTTTTATATTATTTATCACCGAATTTTGATCAAATATTTGAATAAATATATAATCATCAATCATATCAAATGTGATATCGTTGGAATCATTGTAATGCATAGTGTTTAAATATCAAATTTTTATTTTTCAATAATGTACATAAAGAAATATATTAATGTTAAAGTCGTAATTTTGAAAGTGTGAAAAAGATTTCCTGAAAAATAAGTTGTAGCCTAGAACAAATTAGTATGTTAGAAGGAAATATCATTTTACCTGTCAAAAATTAATAAAATTAGGTGTTTGCTAAATGCAGATTCAATTTATTTCTGCATGTCCAATGGAAGTGGGAAAATACCATAATTACCCTTCACTCGTTTATTAATTTTTACAAATATATTTCTTAAACTCTAACTTTGAATGCATAAACCCGTCTATGTAATGATTGAACACGTGTTCAAATTATAAATTATTTTTTCGTGAATTATAATATATATTTAATCGGAATATTATTGTCCATTCAAATTTAATTCGGACCTGGAGAATTAAAGTGAACATGCATATAGAACCACCCTAAAACAAGAATACGGGAAATGAGTGAATGAAATACAAATGAGATGGGAAAAGACACTACAAATACTTAGACAAGTTTTTTAAATTTATAAGTAGATTAATTTATTTTAAATCAATTTAATTTAGTTCAGTATAATTTGATAAAATTCAGTTAAAATTGATCATATGATTCTATTTTTTAATATATTAATTTTTATTTTAAATAAATTCATTTCAATTTAGTATTAAAATAATAGGGGCCTAAAGAAAATACACTCTTCACACTAATAAAATATAGGTTTTTTATATCTATTGTTTGTTACATTTAATGTTAGTTTAGCTGATATGAGAGTTGGGAGTCGCCTAAAAATTTTTAAATTACTTGCGAGTAGTGAGTTCTCGTTGGGAGTCAGAGTCGCTTTGCTATTCTTAAATTATTTGTGAGAATTGACGTGCATATAAACATAAACCATCAAACTAGTATTTATGACTCAATTTTGTATAAACTGTTGATGCCTTTTATATACTTTTATACAAGCGTAATTAGTCTAATAAATTTTACCGCACCGAAAGAATTTGAAAAAACAAAAAACAATTAGGTACTACATTATTCAAACTACTAGTACCAAATTTTGTAGACCACCTGTTTGACTTTATAAATTTTTGTATTTAAGAGAAAAGTCAGTTCATTATTGTATTGCCAGATATAATATTATCAAATTTCAAATGCCAGCAATAAAAGAAAAGGAATGATGGCGGTTGGAACTCACAATCATCTTGAATCTGGATGTGAAGTTCACATATAGCCCAAATTAGGACGGGAAGTGGGCCGATCTTATGGCCTACAAAGTAAATGCAGGCTGGCCCACCTTAATATTCAAGGTCGTCATCAATGGCCAAGATGAGAAGGAGGTGCTACATTCAGGTGACGTGGGAGATTGTGTGCCTCTCATCTATGCTGGGGACCGGAGATTTTATGTTCTGTTCGTGTGAAAAGGAAAACTGACCGGCATCGGCAGAGGTTGACCGCCTAGGACCTAAAGCCTAGTGTCTAGTTTGTGACAAATCTGAATCTAGGGAGTGTTAGATATAAACTATCCAGTATTTCACAAAATATGATATAAATTTATAAAAATATTCTTATTGATTATGTTTATTAGGACACTTAACAGTATATATGGACAGTATTGTAATTTTAATGATATTTTAAATTATTTTGAATTAATTATCGGACTACTTATTTCACTTTAAAATCCAAAAAGCCCATCCAACCCTAGACTTGTTATCATGGAATTTCTATAGTTTGTTATTATTTTTCACGTACAATATTCTTTCTCTGATTTACTATCATCGATACATTTTCATTTTTTCTTATTCTTGTTTGAAGCAGCGTAAGTTAATTCATACAATTCACTTTAATTTTTTTATTTTCTTTCATTTTATACCATTGAAATGACATCTTGTTAATCCCAGTGTCATACTTAAAATAATGAAGGGGAATTCAAATTCAATTTAGGAGTATCGGTTATCATTTTATTTAGCATACATAACTTCGACATCTTAAATAAAAGGAATCTGTATTCTTCAATGGGATAGATAAACAGTTTCTTCCCATTTAGGTAATGCTCCGGCCCATGCATGATTGTATCCCTATCCCCGACTAACCATTTTTCATAGCCTACACATTACTGCGCACTCCCTACTCTTTTACTAAGAGTGTCCTGAGGTGTACATACCCGGAAAGTAGTCCGGGAAGACGCCAAAGAAAGGATGTGTGTTCTCCTTGTGAGTTTCCTTCTCATTCACCTTGAACAATACTTCAATCTCACTATCTGGGACAGGTTCAATGGAAATAGTATCCAGTAAAATCTCTAGGTTAATCCAAGAACGTTTTCTTTCCAAATTTTGATCATTCCAAGGTATCTGATGCAGTACATCAGCCTGTATCTCTTTCTGCCCAATCTGTTCCCCCTGATTTAAAGCCTCTGCATGGTCCTTGGAAACCATTTTCTCTCCCTCCTATCAATCCTTCTCTGTTTATTGTATCTCCGTCCTCTTTTCCTCGATTTCTTTGCAACGGGAGATGACGATGCATCCATGCTGCAAGAAGAGACAAAAAAAGAGAGGAAAAACAACAAACACTCCCAATAAAGTTATTGGGGTATGTAGTAAACACCAAAATTTAAGAACAGTTCAAATATCAACCCTAGAAGTTCTAGAAAATATTAAGTAAATTTCAAAGAGATTAGGAGTGATACGAGTGATCTTGAAAGAGCAAAGATCTGCTCACACGTCATCCAAAAATTAGCTGTGGACCCAATTTACAATTTAAGCAATTTTCGAAGAAATCAAACCCCCAAATCTATCGTGACTCCAAACATTTGAATTTGTTTATCTTGATCCCCTAATTGTTGTTATAATGTGATAAAATCAACCCTCCAACAACGCCATAAACACGCCGCGACTAGATGAACAACAAAATTACTTTAAGAATTTAGACCGAGACTTCCTAGTTCATCGTAGCAAATCAAAACCTTCAAAAATCGATGAAATTCAGTGAATTGATGGTCGATTCCTAGCAATTAGATGATTCCGAACACATTCCAATCAAGCCCAATCATTTGAACGAGGCAAATTGAAGATCCGTCAAAACCTATTTCGGCAGAAATTTTCAAAACCCTCGATCTGATTGATGTGATGTCGGATTCGTGTGGTTTTGATATGGTTGCGTGCGGAATTCAGAGACCAATACAGCGCACCATCATCGGATAACTGATTCTCAATAAGGAGTGAGATCACCTCTGTTGAAAATTAAGGTAGAATTTCGATTTTTACTCATTTTTTCACCTAGAGATTCACCGCGACTCATTCTCTGTTGAATGTGTATTCTTTAATGTAGAATTGCTGGTGATTATTGTAGTTGAAAATCATATATTTTGTATACACAAATACTCTATTTGAAATTTATTACTCAAAGAAAAAAAAAGTATGCAATGCATACCATTATCAAAACAGTTTGTAGGTTTCAATGATTAATTAATTAAGAATTTGAGTATAATTAGGTATTCAACATTTTATGCCATTTACAGATACGAATTTATATTTGATTTGTGGATCATGTTGGCCAATATATATTCTATTATTTCGATTTCAATTATATTCATGTCTGGTGGGAAGAAAAGCCAAAAGGATCAATCGTTAGAATTAGGATTGCGTACCGTTAAGCCAAACACTAATCAACAATAATAATACATTAATTTCGTATCTGACTAATGATTAGTTGTTTAAGAGATTGTGGTGATTTGATTTTACCTACCTTTCATAATCGAATTAGTGCATTCACAAATCACAATTAAGGTCGTTATAAGATATTATTGTCAAACAAATTAGAACTCCGTCGTTAGTTTATGATCAATCACGATACCTTAATAGAGTTTATGTCCAGCTCACATTTGAAAAGATGTATAATTGTGACAGGCTAAATAGACAAATCACTTCAAATAATGGTTGTATTTGGAAATTAGTGAGTATTTAAATTAATTTTGAATGTTTAATAGTTGTTTCAACAATCAATTTTTTATAATAAATAAATAATTTTGTTAATTTTGCTGTTTACGCAATTACAAACTAACTTAAATGCCCTCAGTACTAAAATGTGGATTGAATGCAAGCAATTTATAAGCCAATTTCACTAATTTATGAACGAAAAAAGAAATTTAAAATATGATAGTCAAATAGACCAAGAAATACACTAAAACCCACCATTTGTTATAATTTGCCTTAACTAGGCACAAATTCTTACCCTAAATAAGTGATCAGTAATATTCAAATGAAGGGAGTTTGGGTTTGTTGGTACTGAGCTTTAGGAATCATGAGTAAACCTCAACTTCTTTGACTTGCCACCTTGATGCCTCTCCTCCTTCTTCCTCTTTTTCATTTTTTTCTGACTTAATTTACTGTGAATCGACGAGGGTTGTTCCTTGAGTGCAAAACTTCTCGTTACATGTCCCAAATGAAGTTTTTGCATCCTAAAAATCCCTTTCAGCTCACCACGATGAGCTGCGTATGCTTTCACTGATGACCAGAATGCATTCTTAGCCAAATTCTGTACCGTCGGCTGCAAACAAAATGACAGAAACCCTAGTTAATAATTAATTCGGCATTTCTAGTTCAACTGGAAAGCAACAAAGTGGGGGGTCATTACCGTTGTTGAAGTAAATGTTTCGAGAGCTTTCTGCAAAGAGAAAACCCAAGGGTGATTCTCTATCGAATCAAACTTTTTCCCATGGCTCTTGAGGCCATATAATGGCATGCACTTTAACAATTTGGCTGTAGGATATTCTTTTGGCACAACCCCGTGTTTCTCCAAATGTTGCAGGTATTCAATCTCAGTTGGTTGTAGAAATAACAGAGATTCGCCTTTTTCTCCCAAACGAGCAGTTCTTCCAACCCTACCAATGGAATTAACATTTGTTTAACACCCTGAGGCCTTCAAATAATGAGCTCAATAAATACATTTGTCCGTTATTTCTGGTTTATCTAATTAGCCAGTAAATATATATATATAGTTCAATCTTCAGGCAAAAGAACCCAGACAGATGAATTGATAATAACGTTAGCCAGTACAAATATTTTTTTAAGAATATTCAAAAGGTATAGACATATCGTACGCCTATTGAATACTAATCCTTGAACATTCATGGAAAAAGCATTTGACCGTGATAACATCCAACAATGAAAAGCAATAGTTTCTAAGTAGGTATCAATATAATATAGCAGAGATGCAGGAAATCAAGGTGACATTAAAAATAATAGTTCGCCTAAGCCAAGTACACACTTGTAAAGAAGAAGCCTGATGGAGAAAAGATCTACCTGTGCACATATTCTGTTGCCTCTCCAGGAGAGTCATACTGTATAATGCATCTCACCATAGGAAAATCTAGGCCCCTGGCAGCGACATCTGTAGACAACAGTAGAGCACACTTTTCGGTCTTAAAAGTCTGAAATGTTGCTTTCCGATCCTCATTTTTCATTTTTCCATGTGATCGGAAAATCTTGCATTTCAAAAACTTCTGCTTTGATTTTATTTCTTCTGATTGTGAATTGGGTGACCATTGAAAGTCTGTCATAAGTGAATGGTGAAAATCCACAGCATCACACGTTGAAAAGAACACCACAATCTGTGAAACAATAAGGGATGCATGCATCCTTCGTCATGTAAAGAATTAATCGAGTAACAAAGTAACTTGATTGGAACTGGTATGAAATGAAGCTCCCTCACCTTTTCGAAAACGAAATTATAAACCAGTAGATAGAATATGGCATAATCAACTACGAATACTAGATGCCATAGACATGTTCCTACTAATTAATGACATTCAAGAACTACAATTTTTTACTTCTAAATCCCCGAGCCACAAAAGATACTATACTGATTTCAAAGATAAAAGCATAAGATGTTGGAATTGAAATTCGAGCATAGAAAAACTAAATAACACTAAAATGTTAGAAACATATGCACCTAATGATCAACAAATTCCTCACCTTTTGTGAAGCTTCTCTATCAAAAAAGTCTTTTAAGATTGAAAGCAGTACAACTAGCCGGGAACCACAGGGAACTGCAAGTTTGATTATATTTTACATAATTAATACCTTAACTGACAAGCAATAAATGGAAAAAGTCAAAGTATATATATATATATATATATATATATATATATTGCCTACCTTGTATATAACTTTGGCATAACTGAGCTGGGAGTTTATACTCCTCATCTGATCCCTTGGTGCCCATAGGCTTGGATAGTGTATTAGCTGGCATCTTCTTGTCATCGAGGCCAATTAAAACAGGATCTTCCAAACTAATTTGGGCAAGATGGTTCACTCTTTCATTTAATGTTGCTGACAAAAGTAGATTCTGCCTTGGGTAATGTGAAAATCTGGAAGTTGAACCATCATCAGCTGCAGATTTTGTTTGCCTTGAACCCAAAATGTCAAGTATCTCTTCAACCTCCTTTCCGAACCCTAATTCCAAGATTCTGCAGGTGTGAAAGCATAGTGCTTGATGAAATTGAAATATATAAAATGAACTCTGAGATTATTCTGAATGCAAGATGCATAGTGAGACCATACCTATCTGCTTCATCAAAGATTATCCAACGCATGTTAGTGTAAACGAATGATGAAGTATTTCTCAAGTGATCCAAAAGACGTCCAGGAGTTGCGACAAGGATTGATATGCCTGAAAAGACAAAAGTAGAGGCTTACAAAAAGTATCAAAGAACAACAATAGGAAAAAGATGCTAGAGTTAGAAAGCCATTTTATATATAAGATGATGAAAGTTTCACTAAATACTCAAAAGCCCAACACAGCATCAATTTTATAAGACGCATAAGCTAATTCAGAAGTGTAAACTGAAGGCCACAAGCAGTTGGTAGCACGTACGTCACATGAGATTTGTTTTACTAAATGTGTACCTTTACGCAACCTGGCTTTCTCTTTCGCCCTATTTTCTCCACCCATGATATATCCAGGAACAATCCATATAAAACGGTGTAAGATCTTCACCAGGATCTCATGTACCTGCATGCACAATTCACGCGTAGGTAGAAGAACCAGCGCTGTAAAGAAAATATATATCAATGAACATCTTCAACTAAAAAATGAGCAACAAGAACAGCATAAAGCTGTGACAAAATTATAAAACCGAAACCAGAAGGCATAGTATATGTACCAAAAGTTCCATCAGACCGCTGAATTCTAGGCTGATACTTAACCAATTGCTGAATAACAGGAGCCAAGTATGCCAAAGTTTTCCCAGTCCCAGTTGCCGCATTCACCAGCCTAACATCAGAACAAGTCAAAATTCATATCCCGAAAATCGAACTTAATTATTCTTATTTCAACAATACGGCAGTGAGAAGAGAATAGAAGAGAATTACACATGTTTCCCAGAAAGAATAACAGGGATGGACTGAGCTTGTATCCATGTGGGATCCTCAAACTCTAACCTTTCTGTAAACCAAGCAAAACACACTACTTTAACACACAAAATCTAGTATTTAGCATGCACCGATATGAGAAATACACAAAACCTTTGATTCCGGCACATATGTTGGGATCAAGACCAAGGCTAGAGAAAGAGCAGGAAGCGAACACCTCTGAAGAACCTGGTTTCTTGCTGTTCTGGGCCTCCACCTCTTCCTCCGCACTTCTCTTCTTCGAAACTGTACCAGACCTCTTTCTTGCCTCCATTACTGTCAGGTCTGTTCTGGGTCTCCACTGAATTTCCTTTTATCGGAAATTAGATCGTTTGTCGGAAGTATTCGTTTTAAGGGAAAGGGGTTTAGGGTTTAAGGCTGGAGACGACACCGTTGAGTGAGGTTCAGATTTTAATTGTTTTTCTTTTACTAATGGGAAAAAGGTAGTACATTTCTTTTGAAACCCTTCAAGTTTGCTTTAATACTACTTTGGAAAATAATTGTTCTCCTTTTAATTTTGCTCAAGGAACAAGTTTTTCAATGACTTTTTAATAGTGACATAATAACTGATAATTGTTTTTCAAAGATATAATTATTATGAAGTTTAATTTAATCTACAATGATTATGAATCCAAGACTAACCCTCTGACTTCACACATATATTAAATACAAATACTCATTTCTTTATTCATTTGAGAAATTTATTCTCAAAAAATATTGTGTAACATAACTTTCACATTTTCTTATTTTTAAAAATAATATTTATTTTTATTCTTCGTGTTTTTTGGTATTTGATTATGAAAATGATTCCTTTACTATCAAATATCAACATTATATAGAGTAATTTCTCTCCTCTCATATTCATTTTTCTTTTCTTCTTTTTTTCATCCATTCTTCCACATAGAACACATTTAATGATTTATAAAAATTTAAATGAGATTGTGTGACCAAATTTTATGAGATAATGAATAATCATATATTTATCTAGTTAGTTTGTCTGTCTTTTAAATAAGTTATAAATTAACTTAATAATTAGTTTAAAAAGTATAGATTCATTATAACATTTTTTATGTAATACTCGAGATCAAACTAAATTTAATTAAATTTAAGTTGTTTGTGAAGCTTATCCGGATTATTCTTTTACAAAAAAATAACTTTAAAATATAAAGATACATATCTATGCTATACTTTAAAGATAAGTATTTAAAATTTTGTGAGATTTTTGAATTATTTTTAAAATTACTACAAATTGACTTATCAACCTACCCTAAACCCTATTCATCAAAATTATTTTTGTTTTCTTCTTTTTGAATTGTCGTTTTTTCCCCTTTTCCTTTTACGTTACCAATCATCATTTAACCACAATTTACTTAAAAAAAAACATTTAACCACAATTTATACCTTTTCTTCATCCTCTCCCGAGCAAGGTGATGTGAGAGGCTAGATCCGTAGGAATTTTCGGGAGGCGATTGATGTTTTTGGTGGTGGAAACGAAGGTTACTCTGTGTCCCTTTCCGGCGATGAACTTGGCGAGCTCTAGGTTACTCAGCCCGAAGGCTGCCCACGGGAAAATGTCTGTAATCAATTTCTCTCCCTTATCAATTTCCGCTAGCTTTTTTCTTAGAGGGTTTTGGAAAAAACGGGTCCTTTTTTGTGGGTTACAGAAAACAAACCAGAAGAACACTTGGGAGCTGAATTTAATTGACCATCTGTGCGAGATTATTAAAGTGGATGAAGAAAATGATGCCGAGACCAATTTTCAAAAGGTACCTTTTTATGCTTGCAGTAAATTTTGATTTTGAGAAGAGTTTGCACTTTTGGCAACAGAATAAGTGGACTGGTGGCTTCCCTGTGGAATGGTACATGATCAAAGACGTTCCGAACAGTCTGTTGAGATGCATTACTCTTGAAAACAACGAGAATAAGCCTGTGACAAACAGCAGGGATACCCAAGAGGTGTGATTTTTTTGTGATCTGTTTGGCTGCACAGTTTCTTTACTCTACTGTATTGATTCAAGTTTTCTCATGGATCCATTTCTTGTAAAGGTACGATCGGAGCAAGGTCTTGAGCTCATCATGATGATTAAAAGCCATTTGAGCAGGACCTGCATTCTGGATGACTTTGAGCCATCCTCTGTACTGTAATTGGCATGCCACTTTTTTTAGTTGACTCCAATTACATGACTCAATTGAAGTTACTTGAATTCCAGGTTCAAAATAAGGAAGCAGAAGGCTCCTCTTATCGTGACCCTTCATATGTTGACACACCTGGCACACCACCTAAGGTTTGTGAGACATTTGGTACTCTTTTCATTATCAAATCAGCATTTTCATACCTGCAACAACATGATTGTCAATTCTTTGTGACAGCGAATACAGCGTGCTGATCAGGACCGTACTTTTGTCCCCGATTCTTTTAGTTTTGGAGGTAATAATTCCTTTTTATTGTTTGTTCACTGTGTATTTTTTTTTACTTGAAGATGTTATTTTTGTCTAAATTTTCTGTGATTGCAGGTGAAAGAATGGCTAAAAGGGATCAGAACCAAAAGCGCAAGGTATGTTAATCTATTTAGCCTATGGATTTGTTCGAAATTATTTATGTTTCTTGACATATTTTGTGATCATTCTTTGTATGGATCTGTAGGCACCTGTTCCATACTCACCTGCTCAGTTGAAAAAGCAGCGCAAGTTCAAATTAGATGGTTAATTAGCATTATATGTGATTCTAAGGTTATTGTTGTAAATCGCCTGAACTGGGAGGAAATGTGCATATGTGATGCTAAGTTTTTGTGATGAACGCGTCGATTATGTGCAGGGTTCAGGCTGTAGTCAGGCCTAGCGCTAAGCAGAGTCTGGTGACTGTATTATCTTGGGTGATTTTAGCGATCAATGGACTACTGCGTATTCAAACAGCAAAATGGCAACCATCAAAGTCCTGAGCTCCACAAAGCAAAACTGCCTCAAAAACTTTTTCTGGAATGGGGGCTCTGTGGGGGATGCCTGGTTCAGCTGTGCTTCTAATCTAGTGAGATGGAAATGAAAAAAAATTGATCTTTTTATGATCATTTGTTTTGAACTTTGAAAAAAGTTGATTCTTTTTATTTTTCGGAGAAAATAAGGCTTTTTTTTTGTGTTGTTGTAGGTGGTGCAGGTTCTTCTGACGTTGCCGTGCTCTTTCTCTCAAATGGGGATGCTTTCGGGAGTGATTTTGCAGATTTTATGTGGCCTCATGGGCAGCTGGACTGCTTATTCAGGTTTGATTTCATTCAGCCCCTTTTGTTGTTCTTGCATTACTATTTCTGGATTTTTACATTTTTAAATAAAAATTGGTTCTGGTCTGAAAATGATGATGATCTGTATGTATGAACACAGTGGTTTGAGTAAATGCCTTCTTTATTCTCTTGGGGTTTATGCATTGTGCTGGATGTTCAGCAGCTTGAATGATATGCACTGCATATTTCTTGGGAGCTTGAGCAACCTGAGCTATCTCTAGAAGCAGTATGCGCTGAAGAATTCGAATGAGGCCGTGTATGCTCACGAGGTGCTCAAGGATCTCGAGGGAGCTTCAGGTTTGATGAAAAAGGGCTATTTTTTGTTTTGCAGCTTTTTTCTGCTGTGAATTGCTGGCTCAAGTGCGTGCTGCTTGAACCATATAACCAAACTGATCACCCCGAATGCCAGTCCCAACCCGATGGCGTTCTTTCTGCCATCACGGAGCTTGATCCTGGTTACATTTGAAACTGCTCTGAAGCTTCGAGCCATATTTAGAGCATTATGAGCTCTAATTGTTGATACCATTGTCTGATTTTGATTGTTCTCTGGAACCATATTGATGATTTATATTGCTAAACTATCTGCAGGGTGCTGATGAAACTCTATTAAGGACTTCATTTTTGTTCAAGAAAATGCAGGAACAAGGGATCAAACAATAAACATGGCAAGGTAGGTTCTTTTCAATGCACGAGCACAAATTATACCATGTCCTATTAACAAAAGGTAAGCATAACTTTCCTTCTTTGCAGGTTAGCTGCAAATTGATGGGAATGCCATTACTGAAATGCAGAAGGAAGGAGTTCGGCCTTCTTGCTCTCATTTCAATGCCTTAATGGTAGTTACGCTAGAGTTTATGGAGAGTTGGGAAAGTTCAGCCTAACTCCGGACTTTGAGTGTAACAGAACCATAGGTAGGGCCTTCCTGGAGGCTGGACAAGTGTATGAAGGCATCTCATTCTTCAAGAGCGTTAGAGATATTCATGATGAGCATTAGAGGTTTAGTTGTGCACATAGTGAAATAGTTTAGTTAAGTAGCAAACAAACATTTGAAAACTTACGTAACATTTTCTTCATAGTTATAAATCAGGTTATGTAATCCCCACGAATGTTACTTGATAAGTAAAAAAATTTTAATGAAATGTTTCCCCAATTCACCAAAAATTGACACATTCAACTTCCTCTTAGTTTATTTAATTTATCGATTTATTTCATTTAGTTATTATTCATTAAAACGCTACGTAACCTTTTCTTCATCAATTTATTAATTTTCCAAACGTTATTTTCTAGATTTAAATCTCATTCCTAATGTTCATTAATTTATTTAATTCTGAAACATTACATAAGATTCTCTTCTTTCCAAACGTTATATAACTTTTTTTTTTTTTTTTAAATAAGAAACCATCATAGATGGAGGGAGGGATATTTATTAGGTTCCCCAGGCCTTCATTAATCTCCTCAAAGGGAGGCAATTTGAGAGATTACAGAATAAGTTGAAAACCTAAACTGTATCTAGAGCGCAGTGTACGCTGTTCCTAAGTCTAAAAATTGCGATGAAATACATCTGAACATCCTAAAGTCTAATGCCCGAAAGCATCTAACTATCTGGCAGGTAAAGAATCAGTAACTTGCACCAACCCCAACAATAAGGTTAGAGTCAACCAAGTCTACCAGTCTAAATTCATTCACAGAGTTGCCAGAAATACGTCGTCAAGACTATTCAAACTTGGATTTCTCCTGCACTGTTTCAGAATAGAGACTAGAAGCCCAAAGGATTTTCCATAGCGCGGCTAATCCGTTTACAAGGAAAATAGCAGATAGACACTGAATACTCGATAAACTAGTCCAAATAATTATGCAAAAAGACCCAAATGAACCACATATTTCATCTGACATAAATAAATCAAGAAAAGAATAGAAACCATTCATCTGCAACTGGATCCAGATACTGTCGGTGGGGGAGGCTGAGGAGGTGTGGCGCGTGCAGTCACGCTCCGGCACGTTGCGTCAGGATGGAGGCGCGTGTTCCCGGCGAAGGATGAATCCAATAATACGCCGGCTTGTTCACGACTCGACGGCGCGTGGTGGCGCGTGGCAGCTGGGTCGGCCGCGCGTGAGGCGCGTGAGTAGGCCTTCGTGTCCGATTTGGTCGTGTAGGAGTCGGATCTGTTACCCCTTGTGGTTCCGGCAGCAAAAGCAGCGGTTTTGGCGGTCCTCCGGCGACCTCCACGACCGGCGACTGTCGGAAGCTGTCTTTCCGGCTTCCTCACACAGCGGCGAGGAGGAGATCGTGTCGGTGGACTTTCCATCGTTGGATCGGCGGCATCGGCGGCTCCGAGCTGTCGTCGCTGGCGGGGATGGCTGGTTTCCGGTGTGAGGGAGGAGGGGCGGCTGGGTACTGAAGGGGGAAAGGTAGGGGGTGGAAGGGGTGGTCGGGTTGCGGCGATGAGCGCCGGCATTAAGCCCCGAACCACCCCTCCGGCGAGATCTGGTTTCGGGGGGGGGGGGGGGGGGGCGGGGGGGTCGGTACAGAGGAGAGAGAGAAAAAAGGAAACCCCAAACACCAAATTAATGATTATCACAACTTCTCTTTTTCTATTTATTTAATTTTCAGAACGTTATTTTCAATATTTCTCCTAACGTTCATCAATTTATTCAATTTTCAAACGTTACATAACCTTCTCTTCATCAAATTTTTGAACGTTATATAATTTGTTGTGATCTGTTTATTCAATTTTCAAATCGTTATCTTCCAAATTTAAAAACACTTCCTAACATTCATCAACTTATTCAATTTCCAAACGTTATATAACTTCTCTTCATCATATTTCCAAACGTTATATAACTTCTCTTCATCATATTTCCAAACGTTATATAACATTCTCTTCATCTATTTATTCAATTTTTAAAATGTTATCTTCCAGATTTAAACACCCTTCCTAACGTTCATCAATTTATTCAATGTTCCAAACGTTAAATTCCTAACTAGAGTCAAATATATTGTATTGAAAATGGTAATAGTGTGATTAAATTATACTGAATTAACATAAGAAAAATTAAATTCAGTTGAATCGAAAATGATTATGACGAGAAAAACATAAAATTAATCAATATTATATACATATATTTTTATCACTTATATATATTCACGATGTATAAATTAATTTGTACATGACATTGATATTTACTAATCTTCTACGTTATATTGTAAAATTCTTATTAATTTATGTTTTATTATATAAATATATATATATATATACATATATATATCCGTGCATCGGCTCGCTTCCTAAATAAAAACTGTACTTAATGACCGTCACAAATGATTTTTATTTTGTAACGGTAAAACTAAATTTTAAAACGTGAATTGTAACGTTCCCTTAAATAAAAACTGTAATTATTCATTATCAAATTTTTTTTATTATGGGTTGATCCGTTCTCACAAATTATGTCATAAAAATTATTAATATTTTCATACACCGATAATATATGCATACTATATGCATACGAAATTTCATATGATTAGAAAAATGATTAAAATTTTGACAATTATTTAAATGATAAAATTTTCATAAAAGTCAAATGAAAAAAATAAAACTATGTTTATTAGTATTTAACCAATTGAAACTAATGATTCTCGGGTACAAATATTTGGAGAAAACCCATTAAATACACTCAAAACTAATGTCATTTTGTTGTGATGACTTTCATGGTCCAGCCAGTGCAGTTAGTTTGTGGTCAAAGAAACGTTTAGAATTCATATGAAAAATAATTGATGAGTGAATTAACATAAAACGTTTTAACTGGCCTCCTATACATCATGGCCGTGACAATGTAAATTAATTGATGAGTGAATTAAAATAAAACGTTTTATTAAGTTGGTATTACATCAGGTCGGTTTCAATGGGTATCTAATTTGGTGTATTAATCCACATTTAATTCATGCAACCAAAGATATAAAAATTGGGAATTAATAAGTCGTTTATTTTTTTGGTCATATTAATTTGTTCTGCATTATGTCTTCTTTTTGTTTTATTTTTTATTATACATTTCTTTTCTTTATTAGTTTTTAATAGTTTTCGTATTTGATTAAATAAAAATTTCGGTCCATTTAAAATTACTTTTAAATTATTCACTCATCAATATCAGTTATTTTTTGCCATGTTCGGGTTAAAAGACACCCACGCCGATGCACAGATATCTATTCATTAAAATTTCAATTTTATTATATTACTCAAATATAAGTTTTACTTAAACAATATTTTATTTATAATATATGCGCACAAATATCATAAATTTTCTTAGGAGCAGCATGTTATAAAGCTACTCCTAAATCGGACAACTATCAATGAAAAACACTGCATCTCAAAACCCATTTTCATTCATGAACAACTATACGTTGTTGTAGAAAAAATATTTTAATCGGAGGAAAGTTTAGAAGTTTTATCTCTCTACGAAACGGAGAGAGCCTTGTCGTTTTTGGGAATTATTCCCCCCATAAAGTTACCGGAAAAAGGGTTTCGGACAGAGATTTGGTACAAAATCTAGCCAAAATATTGCTAGATTTGAGCCAAATTTGCTGCAAAAAGATTGGGCTAAGCAATTGCAACAATTGAGAAGGAATCTAGCTTCTGTGACGTAGGGGCAAGGAGGGGCTGCAACGGCAAAAACCCAAGGATTGGCCAAGCTCCGGCCACGCGCACAGGAAACAAGGTAACTTCTTTTCCTCTGAATTCATATAATAATACAGTTAGGGTGGAATCTTTGTAAAAGTGGATTTAGGAAAAGGAAAGTAGGGGACTTTTTAGGGTAATTAGGTTCGTTCTCAGAAAAGGGGAAAATTACAGCAGTTAGGCGGCGTTTGGTCTTGTCGTCTGGGGAAGATGAATTGCCGTGAATATGAATTAAGATCAAATTGGAAGAAGAGAAAGTACAAATATTGGTCCTTGGATCGAGAGGGAATACAAGGGGACTGGAATAGCAAGAAGGCTATAAATAGAGGTACACGAGAGCAGTACAAAGCAAACCAATAATCTAAGTATAAACCTCCAAAATACTTCCCTCCAAAAAGCAAAATGGATAGCAATAGCCCTTCTTTTGAAAACCCTGTTGCATACTTCATTCCGGCGGGCTCAAACAACTCGGAGGAAAGAAGGGTGCTCAACCTCCGCACCAACAATCTGGCAGATGTCACTCGGCCTAGCAGAAGAGGAGGTGTTGTTAAGCTGACTCAGGAAGATATAGAAGATGCGGTGGAAATGGAAAGTAACTGTCTACTTGGCTATTGGATGGATTACCGAAACTTCAGTCTGGAAAGAATGAATGAGTATTTCCAGCAGTACTGGTCGATAAAGGCGGTGGCACAACACATGTGCCATAACTTCTTTGTTATAAAGTTTGAAACCAGAGAGGAGGCGTTGGCAGCTATGCAGCAGAGTCCGTATAACATTGATGGCGGCCTGCTAGCGCTAAGAAGATGGGGAGCTGGTATCTCACTAAGGAGAGTGCAAGTGGAGAAGATAATGATGACTACTCCGATTCATGGTCTGCCAACAAAGGGCTTTGTGCCAAAAGCTGCCATCAAAGTTATACGTGGGAGAACCAGTCGATGCAGACATCGACACACGTCCAGCACCAAATGTGAAGTTTCTAAGAGCTCATATATGGGTGGATCCCCAGGAGCCTCTTATCAGTGGTCTTTATGCGGAAATGCCGAATAGGGAATTCATCTGGCTGGATGTCAGGTATGAGAGGCTTTTTATACATTGTAGGAGGTGTGGGATAATAGGCCATAATATGAATCAGTGCCCAATAGTGGATGATGTGAGCTTAGATAATTTCTTGGAGAGTTTTATGAAAAAACACTATGCTCTAAGGAGAAATGACATCATCTATAATCCAAGTGCAAACTTGTTCCCAGTGACAATGAAGGCATATCTGCATCTGGATGAAAAGTGAAATACCAACATTCCTCTGGGTTTTATGGACAATATATGGGAGAGATATGCTGCTATGAATGATGAAGATGCAATCCAGGGCTTCATTATTTCAATGCAGAGGGAGACGGATTTATTCCGGCAAAGATTTGTGGGCAACTCAGATGGTGGAGATGATCAAGGACATGGAGATGGAGGAGATGGCTTCCAAGGAAACACGTCCACACATTTGCGCAGATTTGATCCCTACTTTGGAGGTCATCAGCTGATGCAACAGTTGGAAGCCCCAAATCAAGAAGAGCCTATGGAAAGTGAACCACCTCTGATTCCTGAGGTGAGTATGGAAATTGTGGAACCAGAAAACCTTGTTGTTCAGCCACTGCCCCAACCAGATATCACAATTCAACAAGCCATAGAGCAAGGCTTGATGGATCCGCAAATGAATGAGCTAGGAGGTTGGATTGTGCATAATAACATATGGGATGTTGTTAGTCAGGAACTCCAGGCACAAGCTGATCTTGGCCGAGGAGTGGGAGATAATCAGTTAACAGCTGATCCAGCACAACTTGTTGTAAACCAGGAGATAAGTCAACCACAAGAAGAGGACAAGACACTCAGAATGGATGCAGGCCATCAACTGAGTTCCATGGGGGAGATAACCAGAATGTTGGAACAAGGTTTATCTCAGCAGCAAACTGATCAGGACTCAGGTGAATCCACCCAACCAGAGCTGGTAATAATCCCTTCTGATAGTAGTGAGGAAGATGATGCAACCTCCAGAAGAAGATCAAAAGGGAAAAGGAAGCTGGACGAAACACTTGAGCTAGACAATCAGACCTTGCAGGAAGCAGAAGGGAGCAGTGTGAAGAAGACTAAGCTCAGTGAATTCTTATTTTCACTAGGGAAATCTGGCATGATTAGGAAGCCATGCAAGTATTCTACATCCTAGTGTGGGAAAAGTTTGGTCTCAATCGACAAGGTCCCCATAGCTGAGATGAGGACAGATAATGGGAATAATCAGAAGAGAGCTGGAGTGTAGGAAATGGGATGGAGACAAGACAGAAGGCCAACGGTTTGGACTAGGGGTGAGGAGGATGATACAGAGTCAGATCCAACAATGAATGTGCAGGAGCCAATACTTAAGAAAAGAGCCTGTTCAGTGGCTGGCTTTGATGAAGAAACGATGATTTATACAGTCAAGACTCCTCTGAAGAAACTGAAGTTTAATTATGTCAAGCAGAGAACTGGAGGTGAGACTAAGGAGATGAGAGATCTCCTAAATCAACTGAAGAGGAAGGAGTCTTGGAGAATGAGGAGCAAGCTAGGCAGAATCCCAACAAGATAAATCTGGAGCAGGAAGTAGTGATGCCACGGGAGGCAGAGACAGGAACTGCGACCTATGTGGAGCTGAGGCCTGTGGGAGGTGTGCCAAATCACCTCCCCTTGGAGCCATGATAGGCATTTTCTGGAATTGTAGAGGTTTTAATAGAGCCTCTACACAAAATATGGTATACCGACTAGTGCAGCAGCGGAAGCCATCCATCCTTGGTCTTATGGAGACAAAAACATCCAGGGATTGCTTAAATAAATGGCGGGAAAAAACTTCTTTTGTGAATGCAGAAATTGTGGAACCAGTTGGTAGATCAGGGGGTTTAGTTCTTATGTGGGATAACTCAGTAGTGATAGATGTAGTGAATGTGTCTTTTAATTTTATCTTTGTTCAAGTCCAAGACCACAACAACAGTAAGTGGTGTTTAGGAATGGTCTATGGTGCTCCTGACCAGGCTAGTAGGTATGCAGTATGGAATGAAATCAGTTCTTTTGATTATATTGGGGACCTTCCCTCTGTTTTAATTGGAGACTTCAATCAAGTCTTAGCACAACAGGACAAGAAGGGAGGTAACTCATTGTCTAATCATTTGCACACTGGATTGCATGATCTTCTAGATAAATATAGAATGGTGGAACTGCAACATAAAGGGAGCTGGTTCACTTGGTCAAACAAGAGGGAACCTCCACACAACATCTTCCAAAGACTTGATAGAGCATTTGGAAACAATTTTTGGCACATCAAATTTCCTCAGTCTGTTGTTACCAACTTGCCTATGTTACAATCTGATCATGGACCAATAGTTCTGGAAGTCAGATGTTAGCATAGAGCAAAGAAAAGAATCAACAAGTTTGAGGCATTCTGGGTAAAACTAGAGCCTCCGAAGTAGATTGTTAAGAAAGTATGGGAAGACATTGTGACAGAAAATCACTCACAGGCCTTCACAGCAGATATTCTGGATGAGGGGCTCCAAAGATCACTTAGACATTTGACAAACTGGCACAATAAAACCTTTGGTAACCTGGAGAGGAGGATAAAACAGGTGATCAAAAGATTAGATGAGCTTCAGCGAAAGAACAACCCAGGTAACTTCATGGAAAGAATCAGAGGCTTGGAGTTTGAATTACATGATCTTTTGGATAAGCAAGCAGAATATTGGAGACAAAGGGTAAAAGTTAAATGGATGACAGAAGGAGAGAAAAACACTGCCTTTTTCCAAAAGTGGGCAACCAGAAGGAAGGAAACCAACACAGTGCAAGGAATTTTGGATCAAGATGGAGTGTGGAAAGTGGAAGAGGATCAAGTGGTTCAGATACTAGCTGACCATATAAAATCTACTTTTGTTCTGGAAGAAAGCTACCCTCCAACGATTTCTGGAGATGTGAATAGAGATGTCTATTTGAACAAGAATGAGAGAAATCTTACACCTACCCAGAAATGCAATCTTGATAAGGAGTTTACAGGAAAGGAGGCGTGGGATGCTTTAAAAGAAATGAAGGCTTGGACCTCACTTGGTGAAGATGGAATCCCTGTGGGTTTTTATAAATAATATTGGAGGATAGTGGGTAAGGAGGTCACTAGCACAATACTCAATTGTCTACAGCAGCAAAACTTCCCCTTGAACTGGAATACGACACAATTAGTGCTGATACCAAAGAAGAAAATGCCACAAAATGCAGCGGACTTTAGACCAATAGCAATGTGTACAGTTAAATACAAACTCATTGCTAAGGTCTTGGCAAACAGATTGAAAAAGCACATAGGCTCCCTAATTTCAGAGACTCAAAATGGTTTTGTCCCAAACAGAAGTATAGTGGAGAATGTGTTGTTAGCACATGAGGTTGTTCACCATATGAGAGGAAAGACAAGAGGATGTGAAGGCATTGCAGCCATAAAACTAGACATGAGTAAGGCATATGACAGGGTCTCATGGGCATTTTTGGAGCAGGCACTAAGAAGCATGAATTTCTCTGAGAAATGGATCAACTTGATCATGTGGTGTGTCCAGTCAGTTTCATATGAGGTAATAGTGAATGGTCAAATCTCTGAAACATTTGCTCCCAATAAGGGCTTGAGACAGGGATGTCCACTGTCTCCATACCTGTATATCATTGTTCAGCAATTTATGTCAGCATGGCTGGATGCCAAGATTAGGGAAAACAAGAACCTGGGAGTAAAGGTGTCTAGAAATGGCCCAACAATCAGCCATCTAATGTATGCTGATGATACCATCATTTTCACCAAGGTAACAAACCAGTCTGTATTGGACCTGGCAAAGACAATTGATCTTTTTGCCAGGCACTCAGGGCAAAGACTGAACTTTGAAAAGTGCTCAATCTTCTTCAGCCCAAACACACCAGAGGAAATGAGAGAATACATGATATACACACTGAATATTCATAATCAGGGCCTGATTGGAAAATATTTGGGTATAGAGATAAATTTCCAGGAGCAGACTAGAGTCCTTTACCAGGGAATAGTCAAGAAATTCAGGGAGAAATATGGATCATGGAAAACTAAATTGCTGTCTCTGCCTGGGAGGATAACTTTGGCAAAACATGTTCTAAGCTCATTAGCAATATACCCTCTGAGCATATTCAGAGTTCATAAGCATGTGCTGAAAAAGATTGACAGAATGACAGCTACCTTCATCTGGAAAGGTGAAACAGATGGGAAGACCATACATTGGAAAGCATGGTCACACATTACAAAATCCAAAGAGGAAGGAGGTCTGAGAATAAGGAAGGCTGAGGGAATGAACAAAGTCCTACTAGCTAAGCAATTCTGGAATATTCTGAGTAACAAATCTTCCCTCCTCTCTAAAGTGTATCAGAACAAATATGTTAAAGGGAGGGACTTAAAGGAAATCACTACAAAATCAGGAGACTCTGGGGGTGGAGATCCTTACTATGGGCAAAGGAGCTCATAACAAATAACCTTTCCTGGCAAGTGGTTAATGGAAAAACCATCAAACTTTCAGATCAATGGATCCCAACTTGCCACAACTCTCTTCTGGAAACTGGAAATGACATTCAACACACAAACCTGAAGGTAGAACACCTGATAGACAATCAAAGGCAATGGAGAATGCCACTCATTAGAGCTATCTTCCCAGCAAGAATAATTCCACATATTCAGGCCATTCATATACCTCATCAAGGAGAGGGGAGTGATAAGCCAATATGGAATCCAAACAGGAATGGCATTTACTCAGTGAGAAAAGGGTACCATCTCAGTATGAAAGATATTGGATGTGTGGATCTCAGAAGGAAGAGGCTCTGGAACAAGATCTGGAATCTAAAAGTGCCATACAAGCTTACAGTCTTTTTATGGAGAGCTATAAATGGTATTCTCCAAACAGCAGTCAACCTGAATAGAAGAAACATCATCCAGACATCAACATGCTCCAGATGCTTAATTTCAGACGAAGATGAGGTTCATATCCTCCTTAAATGTTTGGAATCCAGGCAAATGTGGGTAATGGCAAATATGGAGAAGGCCATTGATGATCAAGCACAGGAGCACATGACAAATTTTGGAATCTGGATGGACTTCTGGTCACAAGCTGCAAGCCAAACAAACTTTGTTAGGTCAATTTTCATCCTATGGGAAATCTGGAATCAAAGGTGCAAAAAAGCGGTGGCTGGCCAAAATACTGATCTAATAGGAGGAGTCCAAATGGCGCAGCAGAAATTCCAGCTCAACCATCAATTGCTGAGTAAACAACAGGAGATAGACCTGGAAGATCCGGTGGAAACGACAATTTCTGGGAATTTCCCTGGCAGGCAGACCTGGCAGCACACCTCAATTCCTAAATCATATATGGAGGTGAGGGTGGATGGTTCTTACCAAAGAGCCAAAAATTTGGGTTCTGCGGGATGGTCAATTAAACGACAGTCCAGAGATTCTACCTTTCAGACCACTGGCTCTGACTTCTTTGTCTGTAACACACCTTTACAAGCAGAGGCAATGGCGATATGGAGAGCGATCAAAGCAACGGCCAGGTCGGGAGACCAGATGGTCAGTATGCTAACAGATTCAGTGGAAATGGTGGCGGCGATTAATCACCCGGAGCTTGCACCATGGGAGATAAAAAGCTTAGTTGAAGCAATATGTAATTTTATCTCTTTGCACTTTACTTTGTTTAAAATAACTAAGGTAGATAGAAATGCCTTAACAGAGGAGTATAATATTGCACTCAGTTTGGACAGATCTATATGTAATGAATTCTTATCCTAATATAAACTAGTGTTTGCCTTCAAAAAAAAAAAAAAACTATACGTTGTTGTTTTTAGAGTTAAAAGTAGAAATTTTGATTATTTTGATTTGAATATGTTGATTTGTGACAAGAATGATCAACCAATCCATAATACCGTTAGTATAGTTTATAAGGAAGTGTTTCAGAAGATAGGATAATAAAGTTATAAAATTTCTTAATTTGTTAGATTCTTGAAAACGTAACATTGTTTTAGCGATCAGTTTTTAGCCAAAAGACTATTACATTATAATACTTAATTTTCACAAAATAATACTTGGTCAAAATTACTTAAATAACATTACATTATTTTTCACTAATTTATAATATTTTAAAATTAAATTCCCGTGCATCGGCACGGGACATTACACTAGTATAGTTATAATCAACTCAAATTCGAATTTATTATTTTCAATCAAGCTCGACTAGACTTGTTTACTGCCTAGGGTCAATTTAGGGGGCCTTTCTACTAATTTAAAAATATGGTGGGAATAATTGCAATTTCCCTAAAGGGACTAAAACATCAGGCATCGATATGGATTCATAAAACACATTTTCCACTGAATTCTGCATCACTGTTATTCTGATGGACGCACCAGATGGCGGAGCTGAGGCGGACCGGTTAGAGCAGGGGTTGTTGGCGGGACATCATCGGGAAGAGTGCGAGGAAGACGAGCCGGCGCTCTACACGGCATCGTTTGAGGAAGGCGAAGAGAACTTTGTCAAGTACCAGACGGCCGAATGGTTGATGTACTCGCTGCTGTTTGTATTGGTGTGGGGCATCGGCTTCGTGATGCTGCTTTATCTGCCGTTCCGGAGGCGCATTTCGCTTCAAGATTTCCGCTCCAGAAGGCTCTATGTCACCGCCAACGCTATTGTGTACAAAGTATGATTCAGTTTCCCTCTTTTTATACCCTGTGAATTTTGAGTGAACTGGATATAGGTGGAAAGGCTGTGATTTAATTGTACTCTGCTCTGCTTTATGCGCTGGCTTAGGTGACAAAACCAGTGGCATTTCCTTGTTTCGGTGTTTTGAGGAAGGAGAAGCATGTTGTATTGCCTTCTGTTGCTGACATTGTTATTGAACAAGGTATGAGCACCTGGATTTTTTTGATATCGCTATGGTCTGTACGCTGGTTGTGTTTATTACCATCCTAATGCATATGCTAATTTGCTTGTGAATTCATAGAAAGATGTGTGCTTATATTAAATGTTAGTATGTTAAAGTATCTAAGCTCTACTCGAGCGGTGCCGGGTTCATGGTTATTTTAGTTAATAATGACCTGACATAATATGATCGATGCCTGATAAAGGCTGTAAAAAAGCCTCCCTTTTCTTAGAAGGGAATAAGGTTGTTTGTGAGAAATGAAATGAGAAATGTGCCACATAGCATGAATTGTTGGATGCATAGTCTTTATAGACAAGAAGTTGGCTTTGATTGTTTAGTTTCTATGTAATAGATCAAGTCCATTTTTTTCCATATATCTTTGTACACCATTTTCCTTTGCCGGTGGTATTGAGTTATGTAAGATATTAATAGCATCACATAGATTTTCTTTAGAGGCTCTCTACTCCTTGGAGCTGTAGTGTTCCGTCTTATAACTCTTATTACATGTGGTTCAGATCAATTACACTAATAGCTTGAAGAAGCAATTGTAATACAGAGCAGAACATTAAGTTTGATATCTTTTGAAAGCAAATGTGATATGTTACATTTGTTAGGCATTGGAAACGAGAATAGATCTATATAGGAATAAATTTGTCTGTTTTAAAGTCCAAATGGAACTCCAGATATGTAAGCTGTTCCCCCACCCCCCTTAGAAAGAAGAAATAATCTTGGACTTGGTTATCCGCATCTGTAACTTTGTGAAATTCACAGGCTATTTGCAATCTAAGTTTGGTATCTACTCAATAAGAATTGAGAATGTTGGTGTGAGAAGGCTGGCAAGTGATGATGTCAGAATCCAGGGAGTTACAAACCCCCTGGCATTTAGGAAGGTGTTTATCCAATTTAGCTTACAAATACCTCGTCCAGCTATACTCAGAGCAGGTAACATTGGTTTATTTATTTTGGTTCTTCTCCAGGCTGTTTTGACGCATCTTGCAAACATGAGAAGTCAGGCTCAGCCATCTTCTGGCCTTGAAGATTCATCAAACCTTACTCTGCCACGTACACCTGCTGCTATAGTATGCCAGCTGTTGAAACTCTTAAGTTTGTTAATGAACTCTTCACATTTTGATAATCTCTAATGCGCAATGCAACCTCTCTCGTTTCAGTTGACCCCGAGAAAGCTATTCAATCGTGGCCTTGAAGATTCATCAAACCTTGCTCTGCCACGTACACCTGCTGCTATAGTATGCCAGCTGTTGAAACTCTTATGTTTGTTAATGAACTCTTCACGTTTTGATACTCTCTAATGCGCATTGCAACCTCTCTCGTTTTAGGTGACCCCGAGAAAGCTATTCAATCATGTTGCTTCTTCAAATATACCGGAGTCGGTAATTTTGCAAAAGCTGGAGGAGGTTGGGAGTTCTGTGAAGGTATTAGGATATAACATTCCCAAGAATAGTCCCAAAATGTTTCAGCATCATCTGTTCATACCCTCTATGAATTTCCTTCTTTGTCTTTGCAGAGAGTTGAATCTTTGATCGACGGCCAGCATCCATGGGCATCGGAACCTAAAGACTGAGGAGTCTATGCAAATGCATAATTAGCTAGATTTTGTACTGCTTTCACTTACATGTCCTCTTCCTCAGCTCTTTACCCAGAATGTAAAGGGAAAAGGAAAAGGCTGTTGATAGACATGTCATTTGTAAAGGGGCCTTCCATGAATATCAGGTTTGATTATGGGGTGCAATCTAGGATAGCATTCTTACCCAAGCCCAATTATACTTCTGATCCAAGCTGCACTACATCAGTTTTTTTTTATACAAGCACTACATCAGTTGAACCTAACTTGCCTTGCCTCCTGTAGTTGCAGTCTAACAATTCATGAATTCATTTTTGATTTTAACAGTTCAAGTCTAAGAATTCATTATTCATACATCAGATCATATGCGGAGGATCATGAAAAGTGTCATGTCTGTACTAAAATATGACTACTGATTTGCCTTGTGCTCTTGAGCACCGCCGAAAAATAGATGATAGATGTTAGATGAGTAGGTAAGGACGAATTGACATATTAGGAACTGATTAGTGGTGTATTGATTTTGTTTTTGCTAGTCTGGTAGGCTATTTGATGAAAGAGGTTTATTGACTAATTTAAATTAAGTGGTTCTATATCCAGGACTAATTTAGTTTACCAGATCCAAATTAAATGTGAAATGACAATAATATCCCTCTTAAATATGTATTATGATAAAAATCAACTGCCAATCCAAAAACATGCTTTTAGTAGCGTATAGATATTGACGGAAATGCTGCATATGAAAATACACCATAACCAACCACTTTTTTTTTACACCATACTTGGTAGTTTGGGCAGTAAAAACGCCAACACTAAAAAAACGTCCAAAAAATCACCCAAAACGCTAACGCCAAATAGGGCCATATAGTAGCATACCGTAATCGTATCGATTTGAGTTGGGTGAATGTAATAGTACTCTCACTTCCTAAATCTAATGTTACCTTAGTGAATGCCAAACGGGCAACAGTGCTCTTCCAACACACATTATAAAATCGCCTTAGCAAATCAAAATGAGTATTCTTTTTTTAAAAAAACTACCGTGGAAGTAGGGTGACGTTTATTTGACTCACCAAATCATATAAGAGTCTTAAAAGGCAATAGTGTATACAATTGTGAGTTTGAGTGCAAATAGAAAACTCATGAAAGAGTTGAGAACATGTCGATTTCAGTGTACTCCCATGTCAAACTCTCACAAGCAAGTCAGGGATCGCCAAAGCGAAACTTAATTCTGCCGATGAGAGAATCCACGACTCGCAAGCAAATTTAGGGATCGCTAAAGAAAATCCCAATTTTACCAACAAGCACGGGGTTCCATTAAAATACAACTAAAATAAATCATTCCAGCTCCTTGCTCCAGACTCCTTGCTCGTTGCTCCTATCCTTGATCCCTGCTCCTTGCTCATTACTCCCTGCTCCAACCAAAGACTGCTTCTCCTGCATTAAGAAACCAAGAGGGATATTCCCCGCTATCAAGAGAGACTAATTACTTGATGTTCCTTGGTAATATATCATGTGTATCATGTGTTTGTTTCACTAACTTGTTTAGTCAATGCATCAACAACTACATTAGCTTCACGATATATATATATACGAGGAAAGAATATAATTATAATTATTGTCTTTAATATATCAAACTTTACTTCAATTTAACTGAATTTAGTTATAAATAAAATGTGATTTGATGAAATATAGTTGCATTTTTAGTCATTATTTCAATACATCAAACTTTATTTCATTACATTTCTATTAATTCAGTACGATTCAGTTCATTTTATTTGTTAATAATGATTTTTTTTACTATTTTAAAATTTTATTTCAGTTCAGTTTTAATAAATATATTTAATTTTTTCCAGTTCATTTCATTATTTTTATATTTTCAGTTCAGTCCAGTATTTATATATATATTTTTCAATTCAATTCAATATTTTTATATTTTTTCAGTTCAGTTCAGCGAGAAATAAGTTCCAACAAACAAGAGCTTACTTCAATTGATTACTATTAGAATGATATTTCAATTTCGAATTGGTGTAAATTTTATCTAAAAATTTTTAATCAAGAATGTCATTAGGTTATTTAGGTATCTATAATTTCAAAAGAGGTCTTGCGCCTCCCCTATTCTCTCTCCAAAAAATCCAAAGCCTCACACCTTTATTTATAGTCTCTAACCTCCCCTTCTAATCTCACACCCGAAACCATCTTTTTTCTTTCAAAAAAATTACATCCTATAACTCATCCGACGCCAAGACCAGTTTCCGGTCCGATCAAAATTTATGGTCGGTGCGAGCGGGTCGTTATCGCTCGCGAGCCACCACTGTTGTTTCCCCGTGCAGACGCCTCTCCGGACACACAGGACTTCACCGACGTACCGATCTCATAGGAACCGATCTCCTAGGAGCTAATCTACACCGAGAAGGGACGACCGGTTCCTAGGACCCGATCTACAGCGCCGTTTCCAGCCTCCACGCGTCGACGCCAGCCCGGAAACGAGATGGGCCGTGGGCCAGGCGGGATATTGCTCCGATTTGGATGGCTGTGATCGGCTGAGTTTAAAGGGGGTAGGGCCGGTTCGGCCAGCCTGGTCGAGTCAGGTCGATTTTTTTTGGATGAGCCTGGGTCGGGTCGGGTCGGCCTAGTTTGGACCAGTTCATATTGGAGGTGGCACAACTAGATTGAGAAGGTGGTTTTACTTTTTTTTTTCTTTTTAAAATTTATTGAAAGTCTTTTTAAGGTATGTGTTTTGATACTGGTACTAAAATATGGGGCTGCATGTGATATGCTAGTCCTAATTTTCTGACGGGTCCTTTTGTTCAGTTTAATTTTGATTAGCTTCCGATTTGGTATGTACAGTTAGGAGAAATCCGAGTCAAAATAGTATGAATACTTACTGTTGGCGATACTGCTACTAGATTTGTAGACCGGTTAAGTTTTTGCTTATATCGTGTTAGATTGCATTTGTCTGTCCAATATTTGGCCACTAGCCAATCAGACCAGCATTGGTTGGGATTGCTCCAGTACTGACATTAATTTACACAAACACACACACACACACACACACACACACACACACACACACACACACACATATATATATATATATATATATATATATATATATATATTTAGAGGGATATGATTTTGAGTGGGTCTTTTTGCAAATTGTCCTGACTAATTTATGAAGTATCCTTGCCTATTTGTTTGTCATGTCCCTCCTAATCCGTGTATTTGGCGGGAGGGAAGACCCTTTGGGTCTTAGTCTATGCATGTTTATGCGTAAACTCTGTAGACTTTGAGTATTTATACTACGAGTTAAGGAAATTATACTTGTCGGGTAGTTTAGATACTTTCGGGTATTAGATCTAAGTTTTCTTAAGATGTATCCCCCTTTTTTTAGTAGTACATGTAGTCTCACCGAGACGGAGTAGCAAAACAGTTATGCTGGAATCACTCTGCACCTCACTCAAATTACCACAGAAAGCTCAAAAAGGTTTTATGTGTATTATTGGATTCATTATATATTAATCCTCAAAAGAAACCGTCTAAAAAGAAAAATGAATGATATAAATATGAAATTTTCTTTCTCTCCCCACTTTCTGATTTCTTCAGAGCTCCAGAACCGCTTCCCAGTCTCTTTCCCCCAAATCCAAAATCTAATCTCTTCCATCTGTAGCGATTTTCCGATTCAAATATCAATTCAAGCGTGCGTAAGCTTCCTGATCTCTTTGTTTTTGTATTCATTGTCGATTTGTTTTGATTTTTATTTTATTTTTTGCTCTTCTGTGTTGCAGATCGGAGCATAATGGTGATGACCAGAGCAAATCTAGGTGTTTCCGGTACTACCGAATGTTAAAACGAATAATCTACTTTGATTGATAAGGTTTTTTGCATCTACTTGGCGGTTCAGTGCTTGGCGGATCTATAATGGCAAATACGGGATTGAATCCAGGCTTGGCGATGCTGGTTCGATTGATGATTAAGGTAACAACCACTGTTATTTTAATTATTTATGATCGATTATGATGTTTTTTATAGGGCTTTTTTGTGTTTTAGTTGGTGCTTTTGTGTTACAGTGCTCGTTTCATGATTATGTGCTGTTTTCATAGTGAATGGATATAATTCATCTTTTTGTGTGTGTGTGTGTGTTTGTGTGTTATTTTGGATATGAAATAGAGAGATTTGATTCGTGTTGTGTTATTTTCGCTGTATTGTGTTGTTATTCATGTCGTGGATATGAAACTGAGTGTATGACTTTTTTAGATTTATTTTTCAGAACCTAGGCAATTAGAATTGAAAGGTCTAGGTTTTTCGCTGTAAAAATATATATGTTTTATATTATAAGGTTGTTGTTTAATATCAAAACTTTCTAGAATACATAACATTCTATTTTTAGTGTCGAAAGTTAACTTTTAAGTTTCAAATGTTTTTAAATCTAGGCATATAAACCTAGGCATATAGCTATTAGCACGCAAACCTAAGCATTTTGACTCCAAATCTCACTATTTAACAAAAAAAAATTCACATAGTCCAAACATATCGGATATAATGCAAAACATCTATATTATAAACAAAAACATAAACATATAGCTCTAATCATGCAAGCCTAGACATTTTGACTCCAAACCTCACTATTTAACCAAAAAAACTTCACACCGTCCAAACAAACATGATATAATGCAAATGGTCCATATTAAAAACAAAACCAAATATATTACTGTAAGCAAGGAAACCTAGGCTTTTTTTACTCCAAATTAAACCTCACCGTTTCATCACAGCAACTTCACAGTCCAAAACAAATAGGATATAGCACCAAACTTAGACAATTTTCACACCAAACCTCACTATTTAGGCACATAAGTTTCACATATTCCAGAACATGAATGTTTTAGTGCAGAAGGTTCATAACATAGACACAAACCCAAACATGTAGCTCAAAACAAGCAAAATTAGGCAATTTCCCACCAAACCTCATTGTTTAGACACATAAGTTTCACACGGTCCAGAACATGAAAGTTTTAGTGCATAAGGTCCACAACATAGACACAAACCTAAACATAGAGCTCAAACATACAAAACTAGGCAATTTGACACCAAATCTCACAGTTTAGGCACATAAGCTTCACACAGTCCAGAATATGAAGGTTTTATTGCAGAAGGTCCACAACATAGACACAAACCTAAATATATAGCTCAAAACATGCAAACCTTCATGCAAACTCTGAGCACGCAAACCTATGCATTTTGAACCAAAACCTAACCGTTTCACCAAAAAACAAGTCAATCTCTTATGAATTTGAAGGTAATCCCTTAATTCTAATTACTAAGAATGAAATTAAGATATTCATCAGTAGAAATTAGAAGCGAGGTTGACTACTCAAGAATTTTTTACTTTTTCATTTATTCAATCGTAATTGACTAAAGAATTAAGAAAAAATCCACACAAGTAGAATCTCCATTTTTTAGAATCAAACACACACGGATTTGTAGTGTCATACCTGGTAGAGTTGTTACAGCGCTTGATTCACCTTCTTCTTCAGTGATCATTCGATTATGTTCAAATACAAAGCTTCGTCAATTACACACACGAATCGAATTTAGAATCAGATTCGAGCAATATAAAGCACTTACTAAAGATTCAACCTCTATTTGGTGATGATTTCGATCCAGAATGCTATATTTTCAGATTGAAGCTTCGAATTGAAGATCCGAATCTCGATTCAATCAAACCTCGATTGAATTGAAGCTTCGAATTGATTGAACTGGAGTTTCGATTCGATCGAACCCGTGTTTGAAGAAGAGATGCAGCGATTTGTTATTTTGATTCGTAAAAATTGGGGAAGAAACATGAATTTTTGAGAGGCGAAATTGGGGATTTATGAAGGTCTGGGTTTGCTTATATATGATCGGGCTGGGCCAATTTCGGGTCATATAATTGGACCGGGTCAACCCATGAATTTTAGCCCCCTAATTTCAGTATTTGCTATGTAGTCCATGTCTATATTATAGACGGTCTCCTGAGAGACTTTCTCTTTATTCAAATTGATCATATATTTTTTATTGCTTTTATGAAAGGTTGAGAAGTCGTGAACAATCCTCCCATCCACTTGAATGATTTTAACTTGAAAAAAAAATCAAGAATGTTGAAATATATGACAGCCAATGACCACCATTCATTTTGTGCATTTCTTACTCTCCGTCCAACTAGCACAACTTACTATAATAATAATAACTATTTTTAGGCCCTATCCAATTCAACTTATTGCAGCACATTTCAGCACTAGTCAGCACAACACAGTACTCATCAGCACAGCACATCACTCATCAACACAGTACTTTTCAGCTCAACGCATTTAAACTCTAGATGGACACTATTTTTATGTTTTGTAAAAATAATATTATTTAAGTAAACTTTTTAGTTCGTAAGTAATAAACATTGTGCTTTTTCTTCAGCTCAAATGAACACAATTCAATACTTTCACCACTATTCAGCACAAGATCAGCACATCACAGCACTGATCAGCACAGCTCAGCACTCATCAGCACAACACAGCACTTGATCAGCACAGCACGAAATAAGTTGAATTGGACAGGGCCTTAATGTCTTTATGCACATGAGTTATGCTACTTTAATAATGCCTTTATTCTAAATTCTTAGCCAAATTGATTAGTATTGATAAAAAAACCCGATTAATGGTAGTTTTAATGAAATTATTCATCATAAAATATAATATAATAACATTATTCTAACATTTTTTGGATCAATATAATGATTTGTAAGTAGTATGGACAATAAACATGAGTAGTGTGATCAGATGCTCAATTACTTCGTCCACGAGTAATGTACATTGCAGCATGGAAAGCAATACGCCTCAATTCTTTCTAGGTTTTCTGCTCTAACATCCCCTTTACCTATAAATATTTTTGTTTACGTATATTAGTGTGTAATAAAATTTTAATATTTCTTTGAAAAAGCTTAATATTTATATATTATATGTTAAGATTAATTAATAATATTACATAAAATAAAATTAATATTTTTATATCCGTTTAAGTAAAGTTTGATAATTTCAAAATGTGCAGATTGTGACGAAACAGAATTGATTCCAGTAATATTCATTAGAAAATGCCCGGGTAAGAGTAAGACCAACATATTCTCTAAAAATATCTCTAAAATAGAGTATGAAATTTGACAATCTCTATAAATTTTTTGATGAATTCCAACAGATAATCCATTTTGCGTACTCCAGCATTTATTAGTACAATAATGTAATTAATAAAAATAAACCACTCTAAAATAAGATTTGTGCATACAAATTACACAACAAATTAACATTCATACCGTGTTATTGAATATAATTATTCATAATAGTTTTTTTAAAAAAATAAGACTTCATTGATTAATCAGAAAGAGTTACAAGGGAATGTTATCCCATTGACAAGTTTGTTCTTGAGAAAATTTAGCAAATTGAGCTAAGGAGTGGGCAACATAATTGTGCCTTCTGCTAATCCAGTATACACTTGGATGATTATGAGATGCTACTAGTCTAGAGATATCATGTATGATGGATCCAAAATCAGATAGGTCCTCTCTAGGTTGTCAGGCAGCAATTCGTAATAGTCTTAAAATTCAAATCACGAGCATTATCAAGTATGATATTCTTTTAATACCTTCTAATTTCAACACGATTTTTTTAAATTAAAAAATAAATAAATCAATTCTTTAAAAGCATTAATGGTTTAAATTTAAGATACAAAAAGCACATTTATTTGAAAGAAATTCTATCACTAACTAGTGAAAGATTGTATTAATGTATAAACTCTTATTTTGTTCGAGCGCAGTATATACATAGATGAAATTGATAAAAAGAGTATGATTAGCAATAATATTAAAAACTTTTGGCATAAATAAAGAATGAAAATGGTAGTATTCAATTTTAGACTAACAAACCATTTCATCCCATATATAGAGTATCAAATATTTTCTCTCATCACAATCTCTATTTTAGAGTATCATATAGAAATCCGTTGAATCCAAAAATTGACCAAAAACTCTATAATTTTCTAAATTTTCTATTTTAAAGCATCTATCGGACTTCTCTAACTCACTCCCTCGTGTCACTAACTCACTACAAATGAGCAGTATCAATTTTCGCACCTTTGGGCTGTGGATAATATGCCATTGAACGTATAGAAAAGGTTCCCTTCAATTTTTTATCAGTTTTTATTTTAAATCAGTTTTTGTGTGTTTTCTTCTTGTTGTTAGTCCTTGGGATTAATGCTTCTATACTATGGGCATTGGTTGGTGGTGGTGGTAGGATTACTCAGATTTTGTCCACCAAATTCTAGATAGTATTAGTTTACACTTTGTTCATCCTACGTTTTTACATTCAAGTCTTCGATTTAGCATACCGTTTACTCTACATCACTTCACAAATATATTAAGAAGATGCTAAGTGAAAGGATCAAATTGAAATTGTATGAAATGTATAATAATCATTAAACATGAAAGGAATAATATGAATAATCCAAAATGATACTAAAATGAACGAGGGAGGGGAATACAATTTTGCACATCTTAGCTTGCATAGAATATTTATAGTTAGGAGTGCTAAATTGTAATTGAATATTTGATAAAGCTATATAATTAAGTTATTCTAGTATATAACATTGAAGAATTCATCCTAGGTATAATTTGTTAATATGCGTATTTTAATATATTAACGATAAATATATATATTTGAGCTCATAATGAATTTTAAAAATAACAGGGTGCAAGAAATCCAACATATTTCCTTAGTGAAATAAAAGTCGAGTGAAGGTCATTTTTTATTTAATGTGAGTTGAAAATATTTTGAAAATTATAATAATAACATTAAATCATATTAACCCTTGTCATTTCAAAATCAGGGTGTTGCATAACTAATGAACAACTTAACTTTTTTAAAGGAAAATATATATTATTTTAAAGTTTTGGAAATATTTAGAACCGTTTGATAAAGAAAAAACTTATATTAGAGATCCAGTAAAAAATGTATAATATATGTCATTAGTGTTTAGCAAAACTAGTTAAAGAGTTTGCCCAAATATTTTGATCCCTATGTACAAAATGAGTCTGTTAATCTAAGAACATATATTTTGAACCAGAGGGATACAAAATTGTGGCGATTCATCTTCACCACGTATGTGTTGATTATCATGAATAATGAAAGATAAGAACAACATTAGAGAAGAAGAACCCCTAAAACCATTGGGTATGATAAATGAATATGAATGTAGAGTATGCTTACAAAAGAGAGAAGAACACACATAAATAGGGAATACAAATGACAATACTACCCTCATACTAATATATATTAACATCCCCCCTCAAACTCACGATGCTACAGCAAGAAGCATTGAGAGTTTGTCAGATAAGAAACAGAAGCGCGCAGGTGAATGAGCCTTCGTGAACAAATCAGCAATCTGAAGGGAAGAGGGAACAAAAGGCAGTGAGATAGTACCAAGCTGCAAGTGATGGCGCGTGAAGTGACAGTCAATCTCAATGTGTTTGGTTCGCTCATGAAACACCGAATTGCGTGCAATATGAATGGCACTCTGATTATCACAATGTAACGGTGTGGGATGAGGAAGCTTGATGCCAAAATCAGAGAGCAACCAGCGCAACCAAACAATCTCTGCAGTAGTCGAGGCCATGGCACGATACTCAGCCTCTATAGAAGAGCGAGAGATAACATCCTGCTTCTTACTCTTCCAAGAAACGAGCGAGTCACCAAGAAAGATACAGAAGCCAGTGGTGGACTTGCGATCCTCAGGATCACCACCCCAATCAGCATCAGAATATGCAGGCAAGTCCAACGACGATGATGAAGGAAACAGAAGACAACGGAACTGGGTGCCTCGAAGATATCTGAGAATACGAAGAACAGCAGCCCAATGAACTGAAGTCGGAGCAGTGACAAACTGACTGACCACATGAACAGCATGTGCAATATCTGGCTGAGTAACTGTAAGATAAACCAAGCTGCCGACTACAGTACGGTATAGGGTGGGATCAGACAAAGGTATCCCATCTGTAGAAGAGTAATGAGCATGAGTCTCAAGTGGAGTGTCAACCGTCTTATTGTCAATAAGACGGGCACGATCAAACAGATCAGCAATGTACTTGGACAGAGACAACAAATAACCCTTAAGAGAAGAGGCTACCTCAATACCAAGAAAATAACGGAGCACACCCAAGTCTTTCATCGCAAAACAATAAGCTAAATCACGCTTCAATGATTCAATACCCTCACAATCATCACCAGTAATAATCATATCATCAACATACAAAGAGAGAAGAATGCGACCCTTACTAGTATGTTTGATGAACAAAGCAGAATCGTAGTAGCTAGGGCGAAAGCCAAGAGAGATGACCACAGTGGAGAACTTCTCAAACCAAGCTCTGGGAGCTTGTTTGAGGCCATAAAGAGACCGCCGAAGCCTACAAACATGCCCTGGCTCATGCTCAACATCGGGAGGAGGTGTCATATATACCTCCTCAGACAGATCACCATAAAGAAACGCATTCTTAACATCCATCTGCGAAATCTTCCACTGATAAGCCGAAGCAACTGCTATCAGAGTGCGAATGGTGGTCATCTTTGGAACTGGTGCAAATGTCTCATCATAATCCATCCCATACTCCTGTGAATAACCCTTCGCAACAAGGCGAGCTTTATATCGTTCAACAGAACCATCAGACTTGGTCTTAATCTTATAAATCCAACGACAACCAATAGTGTGCTTTCCCGAAGGCAAAGGCACTAAATCCCAAGTGTGAGTCTGATGTAAAGCAGCAAGTTCCTCAGCCATAGCACGCTGCCAAAGAGGGTCACTAACAGCCTCTCTATATGATGTAGGCTCAGACAAAGAGTGAATAAACACAAGGAAAGAGGCAAATGCAGGAGAATAAGAGGAGTAAGCAAAGTCTGGCTTCTGAGTAGACTTAGAAGCCCGAGTGGACCGACGGAGAGGGGGAGGATCGATCACAATCTCAGGAGATGGTAGTGGAGGCTCTGGGGGCAAATCAATATCACGGACAAGAAGCAAATCAGCAGCATGAGCCTCGGTAAGGGGTGCATCTGTGTCTGTAACTAAATCTGGTGGAACATCATCAACAACGACATCAAAAGGATCCATGCTAATAAGATCCGACTGAGTCAAATGGTGTGAACTAGACGGAACTGAGAAAAATGAGATATGCTCCAAAAACACAACATGTCTGGCGACATATAACTTCTGCTTAACAGGATCAAAACACCGATACCCCTTCTGACCACTAGCATAACCCAAAAAGGCACACAAAGCTGACTTTGGAGACAACTTAGTACGTTCAACGTGAGGTAGGAGAACAAAACAAGCACAACCAAATACCCGCAAGGAAGAGTAATCAGGTGCATGTCCATACAATGTTTCAAAAGGTGACAAGCCAGAATTATGTGAGGTCGGGATCTGATTGATGGCATGCACAGCTGTAAGAATGACTTCCCCCCAAAATACTTTAGGAATCTCAGCCGACAGCAAGAAGGAACGAGCAGTCTCAACAATGTGACGGTGTTTGCCTTCGACAACACCATTCTGCAGAGGAGTATCAGTACAAGAAGTCTGTCGGATGGTTCCATCATAAGCAAGCAGCTGGCAAAAGGCATTAGAGGTGTACTCACCCCCAAATCACAACGAAAGCACTTAATGACTGCAGAGTGTTGTGTGCTGATAAGAGCTCTGAACTCACGATAAATCTCAAGAAAATCAGATCTATGCTTCATAAGATAAACCCATGTATAACGAGTAAAATCATCGATGAATGAAACATAATATCGAGAACCTCCTTTACTAGGCACATGAGAGGGGCCCCACACATCAGAATGCACAAGATCAAATGGAGCAATAGATGAAGGTATACTTCTCTGAAAAGGTAAGGCCGAAAATTTTGCTAGTTTACAACCACTGCAATCAGAGATGTCATGAGAGTGCAACTGACCCAAAGCTCCAGTAGAGGCCAAATATCTCAAGCGAGATGCAAAAACATGACCCAGACGAGAATGCCACAAGTAAAAATCAGAGAGGAAGATCGAGTCAAACGAAAGGAAGATAAATCCGCAGTAGAAGCAGCAACATCTGAAACTTTCAGCTCGTCCAAGACATAAAGTTTCCCTTGCCTACGGCCAGTCCCAACCACCTGCTTAGACTGTACATCCATAACCACACAAGATGAAGAAGAGAACCAAACACCCAAACCAGAATCACACAATTGACCAACTGAACAAAGGTTAAGTATGAGACTAGGAATATGATAAACATCACTTAAGGAGAAATTAGAGGTTGCAACAGAACCAACACCCTGCAATGGAATGGGAGTGCCATCAGCAGTCAATACAGAACCAGCAGCAGAAGATGATAGAGTAGTAAAAGAGGGCAAATAAGGAGACATATGATTAGAGGCGCCAGAGTCTAAAATCCACAAAGGAGAAGAGTCAGGTGAGAGGGAAGATGATGACAAGCCTGTAGAGGATGACATGACCGACGGCTGAAATGCGAGGAACTTTTGAAATGTTCAGTCCGACGAAAACTGAAGCATTTCCAGAGCTCCAATACTCGATCCGAACGGTCAAATCGTAGGCTTACAAATTCCGAACAATCACCCAAAATTTCAGAATCATCCAACGGTCGGATGAAAAGATAACTTAAATCTCTGACGGCTGCACAGTTAAATCCGAAACAGAAATTTTTTTTTCACGAAAATTCACAAATCACTTCAACCTTTGATCTTGTTCAACCCACAAACCTTCAACCTACAAGCCCATGAATCATACCTCTGATACCATGTTGATTATCATGAATAATGAAAGATAATAACAACATTGAGGAAGAAGAACCCCTAAAACCATTGGGTATGATAAATGAATATGAATGTAGAGTATGCTTACAAAAGAGAGAAGAACACACATAAATAGGGAATACAAATGACAATACTACCCTCATACTAATATATATTAACAGTATGCACCTATTTAGCTTTAGTGCATTGCCAAGTATATACACATCACTTGGGTTAAGGTCGGTCACCAAATTTACAACTTCCTATAACACCCTGTCATTTTAACAAATAAAGGATCCATTGTGCTAGGAAATATTCATGTTTTTTATTGTGTCGTCTACATTCAAATCACGACCCCTACATCAACAACAACGCCCCTTTATACCGGCATCAAATATAACACGATTTCTGTCTGATGAAGTTGAGAAAATGGAGATATAAAAATATTTTCCTTGAAGAAGGCTTTCTCTCACTAGAATTATCTTTGACCTCTCTCTACATTTTCTGCCCGTTTTTATCTACTATTCTGGCCACAACAGTTAGAAACGGTCTTATTCGATGGTGGATCCACCGCCCATTAGGCGCGGTGCCACCACCGGAAAGTCCTTCGTCGAGGCCTTAACCCCAAAACCTCAACCACTCTTCTCCGAGTTTCACCTCAACCCGGAAATCAAGCCCATCTCTCGGAAAGTCAACGGCAAAATAGCATGTATTTACTCCGACGAAGCAGTCCAGACGTTCGCCTCCCACTACCAAAACGCCCTTGTCGGAAAATTCACCAGAGGTAAACCACATATGGCTGAACTCAACAAATTTTTCCTAGGTCAAGAATTTGGGGGCAATTTTCAAATCGGGTCAATTGATTTCAAGCATATCTTGATCCATTTTGAGCTCAAGGAGGAATACCAGAACTTTTGGAGCAGATCTTATTGCTCAATCATGGGTAACACGATGAAGATAATTAAATGGAGCCCGGACTTCTCGCCGCACATGGAATCGTCGGTGGTGCCAGTGTGGGCGACGATACACAGAGTTCCTATCCAGTTCTACAACCGCTCTGCCATTAAAGATTTCGGTAACTTCATTGGTGTGTACCTCAAGATGGACGCGGCCACTGCAGCTTTGACAAGGCCATCGGCGGTTAAAGTCTATGTTGAAGTCGACCTCCTGCAGGAACGGTATAGCACCATCACAATTGGAAATCCCAGCTCGTCAGTTGAATGTGAGATCGAATATGACAACCTACCCTCATACTGCTCCCATTGTAAGAGGATTGGCCATAAAGATGATGACTGCGGGAACCTACATCCAGAGCTCAAGAAAAACCATGTGCAAAAGCGTCAGGAGATGCAAGCCAGACAAAGAATAAACAGACACACTTCCCAACAGTGGAAGCCGACCAACAACGCAGAATCCTCAGGCATGTCTAGCTCACAAAAAGATCAAGAAGTTAGGGCTCAGAATGAGGTGACTTTTGTCCCAAACAATCTCCAGATGGTGGTATCCAGCAACTCCTCAATGTTGACTGGGGGAAACAGTATCCACAAACCTCTTTGACAAAGGGAAATGATCCTACTTTGATCCCAAACTCTGCTCAAAATGCAGCCAATTTGTTCTCTGCCCTAGTATCATCTAAAAAACCTACCTTTTATGCAATGGATGATTTACATGTTAGGAATAGGTCTCAGTCTGTCCAATATTTAGCATTGGTTCCTTACAAACCTGTACACACTACTAACTCTTTTCGGGTTCAACAAGACCAAGATGATGATGAGAGCTCAGATTATGAAGAAGCTCCCAGTGAACCTGAATGGAGCAAAGAAGACTTGCACTTACCAGCTAAGGAATCAGGTACCCCCTCCCCGAGACTACACAGGGAGGCAAAAAACTTACTGGATAAATCACACTCTTTAAGGGGCTCCACTTTTGAAAAATGGTTGAGATCCTCCCAAAAATCAAAAAATTAGTTTTATCATGATTTTACACAAAGTAATTGGCAATATGTTAGTATGGAACATTAGGGGATATAACAAGTCCATAAAAAGACTTAAAACCCTCACTGTCTCACATAGCATATATATCCTTTGCTTAAGTGAACCATGGCATCCCAACTCAGATATAACATCACTAAAAATCAAATTACATTTTCCTAATTGTTTTCCAGCTGATAGAGCAAATATTTGGCTATTCTGAAATCACAAATTTAACATCTCTATTGTTTCTCAATCTAATCAGTATGTTCTTTGTCAAATTACTGAAATTTCTTCTTATGTTGTATGGAATTGTGTGTTTATCTATGCTAAAGTAACCCTGCAACTTAGGAGAGATCTATGGAAGGATCTATTAGGTCTGCCTCTAGCTCCAACACTATATATTGGGGATTTTAATATTGTAACCTCTATAGCTGAGAGAAGAGGTAACAAAAGACCTCCACTAGTCAGTATCAGTGAGTTCAACTCCCTCTTAAGTAACCTAGGCCTCATAGAGCTCCCCACTATAGGCAACCAGTTTACCTGGTCAAACAAAAGATCCAAGGATGATCTTTTGCTTCAGAGACTTGATAGAGCATTTGGAAACCTAGAATGGTTAAAATTATTCCCCCACAGCTCTGTTCAAGTGCTTAGTAGAACCACCTATGACCATAACCCCTTACTCTTATCCATCCAGAACTCTGAAATCCAATCACCTAAACCTTTTAGATTCGAACTCATGTGGACCAAAAGAGATGACTTCTATGACCTGGTACAACAATCATGGACCACACCTACACAAGAGCAGGGGATGAGAAAGGTTGTGGCCAAATTGAAAAGGTTAAAAGATGTACTGAGAATTTGGAACAAGTCCTCTTTTGGGGATGTTCATCAAAATCTCAAGGATGCTGAAGATAAGGTAGCACAAGCTGAAATTCTTTTTGAATCCTCTAGGAGTGATTCTGATCTGACTGAGTTGAACAGACTCACAGCCATCCTCATTAGACCTCAAAGTGAGATCACTGCTTTCTGAAAACAGAAAGAAAATTTGAGGTGGTTGAAGGAAGGAGATGCTAATACAACATTCTTCCATAATTCTGTAAAGGAGAGGAGATGCAGAAACCAACTCACTAAGATAAAAAATGAGAGAGGAGAGTGGATCACTGACCCTACACAGATTCAAAGTGAAGGAGTTCAATTCTTTGAAAAACTACTTAATGAATCTGAAGGGGACAATTCAGGACAGTTCCTGAAACACTACATGAGGATGATCCCAAATTTAGTGACTCGGGAAGACAATCAGTGCCTCTTGAGATCTATAGATCAGGAAGAATTAAAATTCTCAGTCTTTGATCTTAATAAAGAAGGAGCTCCTGGCCCAGATGACTTCTCAGGCTCTTTCTTTACACATTACTGGGATATTGTAAAGGAGGATCTCCTTGAATCAGCAAATAATTTCCTACAGGGAACACAATTGCCCAGGGCCATGTCAAGCACATGGTTAGCCCTAATTCCTAAAGTTCCAAAACCTAGTTCCTTCTCACAGTTTAGACCAATTAGCCTTTCTAATTTTGTGAACAAGATATATTCCAAAATTATAATGGAGAGGTTAAAACCCCTTATGCCAAAATTGATTTCTGACGAACAGTCTGCTTTCCTTAAGGGAAGAGATATCTCAGATAATACAATTCAGATGTAAGAAATGGTCAGACTACTAAATAAGAACCCTAACCATAAGAATGTGATAATAAAACTTGATATGCAGAAGACTTTCGACATGGTGTCTAGACCCTTTCGGAACTCAGTTTTGTTGCACTTTGGTTTTCATGGGCATTTAGTCAGAGTCACAGTTCAGAACATCTCTTCAGCTTGCTTTTCTGTACTCATCAATGGCATAACAACTGGCTTCTTCTCTGCTAATAGAGGAATTAAGCAGGGGGACCCACTGTCCCCCTTCCGATACAATTTAGTGTCAGAAACACTGTCAAGGGGTCTGAAACATTTGCTCTCCACTCAGTTCCTTTCTGGATTCAGAATGCCTAGAGGGGTTCCACAGGTATCACACCTTATGTATGCAGATGATACTGCTATTTTCCTTGCAGCCAATGATAGAAATCTGAAAAGATTCCTAAAGGTCCTGAGATCATATGAGCTATGCTCAGGACAGAAAGTCAACCACTCCAAGTCTGAGTTCTATATGAACCTGAGAGCAAACAATAGTCTGGTGAAATTGATAAAAATGATCTCTGGCATGAAACTTGGAAAATTGCCATTTAAGTATCTTGGGGTACCAATTTTTACTGGTAGGAACAAGGTCATTTATTACCAACCCCTATTAGAGAGGATGCAAAATGCAGTCAACAATTGGAAGAATAGATGGTTAACCCCAACTGGTAAACTAATTCTTCTAAACCATGTTTTCTTTGCAATCCCAAATCATGTGTTTGCTGTTTTGCAACCACCCTTGACTGTTATCAGGAAGATGGAGACAATGGCCTCTAAACATTTCTGGGGGGAGACTGAGACTGCTCAGAAAATGATTTGGAGAAAATGGAGTAAAATGGCATTGCCAACTTCTGAAAATGGGATTGGATGTAGAGACATCAGGGCAACAATCCAAGCTTTTTCAGTTAAGCTTTGGTGGAAGTTTCAAATGAATAAATCAATCTGGACAGCCCACTTATGGGCCTTACCCGCTTCCTATAAAACCTCCCACACATGGAAAAGGATCTGCTCCATTACCGAGTTTGCAAATAATAATTCTAGGGTTTTAGTTGGAACAGGGGAATCTCCTCCCTGGTCATCTAACTGGTCTGGCCTTGGTATTTTTGAATATTATGTATCTGACAGCTTACCTTTTCCTGATTTGACCATATCTGAATTTTGTGCTAACAAGCATTTATACTTACCTGCCATGGAGCCTCTAATGGCTACCAAATTAAAAAATGCTCTGCATGAAATTCAGATTACAAATGGACATGATGACAGATTGATATGGTGCCCCTCTCCTGATGGATCCTTCAATGTCAAGTCAACATACCAAAAACTCAGAGCCACTGGAAATGATCACATCATCAAACAAGTATGGTTAAACAAAGTGCCTACCAAACTGTGCATTTTTATGTGGAGAATTTTTAACAAATTGCTTCCATTCCATGATGTGCTTACAAAATTTGGTTTTAATCTTCCCTCTAAGTGTCCTAACTGTCCCAACTTAGATACTCTGGCCCACTGTTGTAATGAATGTAAGGTGCACACAGATCTTGTCTTATATACATCAGATATTTGCCATTGTTGTACCTCATTTCCATTCACTTACTCACAGACACACTTTTGTGATGACTTTGTGGTGCATCTGGTTAAGTAGAAACAATTTTCTATATAATAATGTGAAACCTGAGTCATATAATATCTTTCAGAATGTGATCAAACAGGTTAATATGATTTTTAGAGCCTCTCCATTGGTTGGAAATCCTCTAAAACATCAACAGTTAGTTAACATAGGGCTGATTCCCTATCTGAGGAGGAAAAGGCCAAAAGTAATTAGAATGGTTAGATGGACTCTCCCTGAAACTGGTTTAAAAATCAATGTAGATGTCTCTTTCTTAGCCCCAGATAGTGTAGGTCTAGGTGTCATAGTTAGGAATGGCAGTGGTCTGTACTACAGATGCTTATGAAAAAAGTCACTGCCTCATCACCTCTACATGCTGAAATCCTTGCAATACAACTTGGTTTCTCAGTAGGTATAGCTGGGGATATGCCCTTCACCTTGGAGTCTGATTATCTAGCTGCTGTGTCAGGGATTTTATCTCCTTCCTCTGTCAGTTGGAACTTCTATGCTATTTGCTATCAACTTAACAGTTTGGGTGTGGGGAATTTTATTAAACACATTTTAGAGAGGCAAATGGGGCTGCTGATTTTTTGGCAAAACATAGCTTCAATTTCAACCTCTCTGGAAATTTGTTTTTACAGGACTCCCCCCCCCCCCCATTTCTGAGAGGAATCATTGCAATGGACTGTCTTCAAATTCCTAATCTTAGACATACCTAAACAGCTGTTTTTGCTTCCATTTTTATAGCTCCTATGTCTATACACCCCATCAGATGCTGTGTAGACATCCAAAGTTGGAGCAGAAGGTAACCTGGAATGAATCTTATTTCCAGTCATGGGAGGGAAAAATCTTCACTGAAGACAAGGCAGAAATGCTCAAACTTTTGCCTCACTCTTGTACATACAGAGTGTTGGATTCTTGTAGAATGATGGATCTTTGGTACATGCATTGGTTTCCATTGTTTTTGGTTGGCAACTTTGTGTTTCGTTTAACAATCACTAACTTGCTCGCTAAATTCTTCTGAATCCAATGTATTCTTTTTGGCCAAGAGATCTCCACAATGTATATGAATAGGTAGATTAGTTAGCCCTATTCTTACATTTTTTTGTCAGCTTATTGCTGAGATCCATGAACAAACTGGCTTTGGAGCCTTTTATATAGGTTGGGGATCCTATAAATATCCCCCACCAACAGATGGTTTAATTTAAAAAGAGAAGAAGAAGAAGTTGAGAAAATGAAACTGTATCACAGAACTTCTGAAACGCGCTTTGAACACAAAGTCATTTCATGAAAATTTTTTAGGCAATGCACCACTGACAGTACCATCAACTCCCCCGCCATAAACATCATCAAAAATCATAAGCATGGGCTCTGGTGTGACTTCGCCAGTTTATATCATCAGCTTTCGCAACCAAAACTCTCCCAATTATATGGACATTATCTATTTGTTGTGATAAGCCTGCCATGCCATATTCCATGAAATTTGAGCAAAAAGATTTTCATTAAAGAAAATGAACTGTGGAGTCATCAAGTTCGTCACAAAAAGTGTAGTTCGAGCAATTTAACTTAATTATAATTGATTTAAGTTTTAAATTTCAATTTCAATTTTCAATATGGTGTCATTTCCAAGATTTGAATTGTTCTTAAGAAATATTTTTTATCAAATTACAAAATATACATTAAAATCAAATTGACTACTTCATGAAAATCTCTGCTCCACGAAAAAAACAACTCCCTTTTACTTTCATTTGTTGGAATTCACCAAAATTATAGTTATGCACTGATATCTGTAGAGGTAATTAATGACAGAAGACCACTATGTCATTGAAGACTCTCACTATGCCCAAATTTGTGTTTACACTTTACATAGAAAGGTAATAAAAAACCTGAATTTTCAATAATTCCTACATTCCAGTGAAATGTGCAAGAAAAAGAAAGTTAAACTTAAATTTTAATGGGATTTGTAATATAAATTGTGAAAATTGAAATTGAAAGGTAAGTGCATGAAATGAGTAGAGAAAATTAAAGAAAATCACCATAAAAGAAAAGTATGTAACTTGGATTAAGACATTCAAAAAAAGAAAGTTGTACACCTTCGTTTGGGCCGTGGGAATACTAGTAATTTGTAAATGAGATATGTAGGGTATTAACAAATGCTACGTTCTTGAGTGAATGCAACCATTTGATTGAAAATTTATTATGAATCTCTAGGTATTTGCAAGTGATTCGTGGTTAAGATATTAGTTTGGTTAGAGGTAAAATATGTTGGAATTTCAAAATCCCATGAATTTAAATCTCACAAGTTGTTTGGTTGACTAAATCTTCCTAGGAAATTCAAACTCCCATATAACGGAGGGATTCTCTCACCTAGGTCCACCTAGGTAACTAGAATTTTCCATGAATTTCCTTCTCCCACATCCCAACCAAACAATATTTTCAAAATTATGGGAATTTAAAATGATGCAGGAGTTTGATCTTCCTATGGAATTAGTCTCCCACATGTAACCAAACGACCTCTAAAAAAATCACTCCAGTGGAAGTTTCAATAGAGAACTAACAAAGACGATGTGTATCAAAAGAATTTGTTGATAAATATAGTGTAATTTTTAATTAATTTTAATAGACTAATTTAAAATTTTCCTTAACTAGTTGTCTGCTGCATTTTTTTACCCTATTTCAGTGATCACAAATCAACTGAACATGTGATGAGCTAAGAATCACACATACAATTATTAATAAACACCGTACGTAATAATACTTTAGAATATTAAAATATACATACTTTGACTTTTGTCAGTTGATTCAGAAAATATTAACTATCAATATCTATAACTAGGTATTAACACACATTTACAAAATATTATATTTTGAAATAATACGCCAACAACACGCGTGATAATATTAAAAGTCATATATCAATATAGTTTTGTGGTCAAAGTCAAAGTAGTTTGACTAAATAAATAGTACAATTGCAGATTTAAATGTGAGAGACCAAAGGTGTAGTTTTAGTTTATTTCAATAATTTTCAGTTAAAATAATCTCAATTCACTTTTAAATAATTTTCGAATCAATTAATATTAGTCCATGACTTTTTCTACTAAATTAAACGACGGATGTACGTGGAAGACAGAAGAAAATACAAGTAAATCGAGAAGTACCATTTGATATACATTTTAAAATAAAATAAAAGTATAGAATAGGACATTTTAGGAGCTTATAGAAAATAATAAAAATGATGGAAGAGACCTGAAATAAGCTCACTACTACTTCACCACCCATATATGACCACTGACTCACTAAAGCTTACTTGGCGTCTCCGAATCCAAACACACACACACAGTGGAACGACAAAAAACACACCCACCCCACCCCCCTCTCTTCCCCAGATTCAGAAAATTTACAAAAACAATGCTCCTCTCCATAGCCCCCCAATCCGCGATTCATTGATTCATGCACTCCTTCTACATATGCTCTCTCGATTCCTTCTTCTTCTTCCTCGCCTATTCTTGTAACTGCCGATAGTGTGCGGCTATGGCTTCCTCCGTCGTCTGCTCGTGGCTAATGGCGGCATGCATGTCAGTTGCCTGTGAAAACTCCCAGCCCGCATCTATTTCCATGTCCACCAGAGTCTCCAAATGGGCAGCCCGGAAGAGGAGGAGGGCGGCCTCTGAGTGCTCTGCAATTCGTAATCTCTTCGAGCCCTGCCATAACTTCCGTTCTTCCTCGCCATTTTTCTCCGGGGACAATGGAGCTCTCGCCCCTGCTCGCCGGACCCGCAACCAGCTCAATACTCACGCGCTTCCCGGTAATATTTGGCGTATTTTGATCTTTTGTTTGAAATCTGGGGGATTTCGTGATTTGGGTTTATTGGGGTTTTACAGTTTTGGGTTTTGTAGAGATTATTGGGATGGCATGGCTTCTGGTTTTGGTTTTGACATCATGTTTTGCCCCTATTTGTAAGAAATTGATCATGCCTAGCTTGTGGAGTAGGACCACCTTTCACAATTTTTAGCACCTTAGATGCGATATTGTTGTTTGAGTAGGTTGTAGCACCGCTGTTTTTGTTTATGCATCAGGATATACATAAATTGGTTGATTCTTTCGCAACTCTCTAGTTAGCCTCATTTGAATTCACTCTTTGGTTTCTGCATAAGGTATTCCAAGCAGGAAAGATTTACGGATTTGTTAATATGCAAAATGATGCGTATATTTTGTAGGAATCAAAAGAGTTATATCTATGTTCCTGTTTCCATGCTTAGAATTCCTTTTAATTTCATAATTTCAGAATTTGGTTAGCAAGCACAGATAATGTTGATTTAAGATATACCCCAATGCAATGAATAAATGTATTCCACACTTATTTTTAGGAACTATTTGCTGTGATAAAAGTTGGGCTGTTCAGTTTGGCCTGTTATTCTTCTGTTACTAACTGCACGAATATACTAGATGGTATTGGGTCTTGTTACCTATCCCACCTCACTCTTTTTACGTTGTTATTTTCAGGTAATGTCACAGCAGTAGCTGTAGAACCTGTTATGGAAGTCACTTCAAAGAAGAAGCTCCCCACCAAGCAAAGAAGAGTGGTTGTGACAGGGATGGGTGTGGAAACTTCTATTGGTCACGATCCAGATACATTTTACAATAATTTGCTTGAAGGTGTTAGCGGAATTAGTGAGATAGAAGCTTTTGACTGTTCCCAATTCCCCACGGTAAGTTACATTCAAAATATTCTGTTATTTCTGTTGGCCTACAGTTTCTAGTTTTAATTCTGGTTCAAACACCAGAGAATTGCTGGAGAAATTAAGACTTTCAGAACAGATGGTTGGGTTGCACCTAAACTGGCTAAGAGGATGGACAAGTTCATGCTCTATATGCTGACAGCTGGGAAGAAGGCTTTGGCTGATGCTGGAATTACGGATGAGGTCATGGATGAATTGGACAAAACAAGATGTGGAGTTTTGATTGGTTCAGCTATGGGAGGAATGAAGGTAATGCTTTCTCATATATTTGTTTTACCACTTGTCCAGCCATCACACATAAGCTGCATCTACAAATCTGAAGTTAAGCTGCAAGTCACAATTTTACCAAATATTCAAGCTACTTCTCAGTTTAATCGGACTAGATTACATTTCTCCATTAGTTTGTTTGAAGTCAAAACCATGGTATTAAATTATTAAAAAGTTCCCTTGGTTAGGGGAGAAAGGGGAAAAACTTCCCAGCGTCCCTATTCTATTTTCAGCGTTATTAAGGCTTATTATCTCAACACTATGTGCATTCTTGTGAATGGTAAAACTATCGGTGTTGTGTAGTCTACATGTCTCCATCCCCGTTGAAAGTTTATTTAATATTTATAATTCCTTGCAAATGGAGCAGGTTTTCAATGATGCAATTGAAGCTTTAAGGATCTCATACAAGAAAATGAATCCCTTTTGTGTACCTTTTGCAACTACCAACATGGGATCTGCCATGCTGGCCATGGATTTGGTAAGCAATAATTTTATAGTTGAATCAGTCACACTGCTGGTGAGCTAGGCCAGTTAATTTTTTACTCTTTCTAATGCGCATGTTTGATGCTATGCAGGGTTGGATGGGTCCAAACTATTCAATATCTACAGCATGTGCTACAAGCAACTTCTGCATTTTGAATGCAGCTAATCACATTATTAGAGGAGAAGCTGTAGGTGCCTTCTGATTGCAACTTGGTTTATGATTATTAAAATGTAGATAGTGTTTCTATTTCTGAAGTGGTCATAACAAGTTAATGTGTGCAAGTACTTGAAAACCATTGCTTCTTGGTACAATCTCTAATATTGGTGTTGAATATGCAGGATATGATGCTTTGTGGTGGTTCTGATGCTGTAATCATACCCATAGGTATCTCATTTGTTCATATGTTGGGTTACATTCTTTTCAAACCCTTAGAATTATGAACTTCATATTTACACTTCTGCGCAGGACTGGGTGGTTTTGTTGCTTGCAGAGCCCTTTCTCAAAGAAACAGCGACCCTAGTAAAGCCTCACGCCCTTGGGACAGTGTAATCTCTTTGATGTCCCATGTGTTATTTTCTAATTATGTGTTGATCTTAAGTTTGTTGGCTGTCATAGATAGAATTACTAATGTGCTGCCTCATAAAAAACCAATAACTAAGGACTTTAAGACCATTTACTCCAAATTCACTGTCTTAGACATATCTCTTATGCTTGTTCCTTAAGGATTGTTCAGCGAAATCTTTCATGACTGAATTGATGATGTGAAGTCCTGTTGCATTTTCTTCTCATCTTAGAGCCTGGGGAGTTAGGAGATTTGTCCAATAATATTTTTGGTATTGTGAAAAATGTTGATCATTTTTTTTTTGTAAATTTATAACAGAATCGTGATGGTTTTGTCATGGGAGAAGGATCTGGAGTTCTACTTCTGGAAGAACTTGAACATGCCAAGGTAAGTCAACAAAAGGCTGTTTCAAGATTGCACCCTCTACCGAAACATTTTGGATTTTTCATTATTTATTCTTTCTTCCTGTATTACTGACCTAATTGGACAGAAAAGGGGAGCAACCATTTATGCAGAATTCCTGGGTGGAAGTTTCACTTCTGATGCTTATCATATGACTGAGCCTCATCCACAAGGTACTGTATTGAGACTAACGTGTGTTTCTAATTTTCTTGCTTGCTCATCTACATTAAACCAGAAAGAAACAGGTTGAATTTCTAAAAAATATTCCTGGTAAAAGTCTTACCAGTTGCCAGCAATGGGCCTATGTTTGGTACAGCTTATAAGCCACTTTAACAAAACAGGTCATGTGAATATTAAAGGCCTTTATTAGGAAAGGAGAAGGTCTCCCGTCCTTTTAAAACAGGTCAACCTACAAACCCACCCGTATACTGCTCTATGCCACTATGCACAATGTACTGTAAGTTGATCTTAGTCTTGGATTAATATATCACTGTAACATTTGAATTCTCAGTCAACATCACTTGTAATTCCTGAAAAGGATGCTATGTATAAAGAGTACCAAAGAGCAACTTGAGGGTTCCATTCATAGAAAGATAATGTTTCAGTTTACTGAATCTTTGTGACTGCGTGATTAAGTCATATTTACGTTTCCAGTGTCTTAGTTGATATTAAATGGTTTATGACCTAAAAAGAGTTGACTGACGTTGAGTGAACCTATTGTGATTTTGTGGAGGCGCACTTCCCATAATTAGTTTATCAAAGATGCGATTCTTTATCATAGCTTGAAAATCCAGGATTGATGCCCAGTTCTTGTGATCCCACCTCTGTAACTTTGCTGCACTTAAGTATTGATGAAACTTTTGCTCATGCATGCTGTTTTGCATGTGAGATTAAAGACTTTTCTTCTCATTTGGCTAACCCACTGACATTATATGTGATCATTCAGATTAATATCGTTATTAGATTCCATGTGAACTTAGTTTTAACTTTCATATATTGCATACATAAGCAGGAACCGGCGTCATCCTATGTATAGAAAAGGCTTTAGCTCAGTCTGGTGTGTCTAAAGAGGATGTGAACTATATTAATGCGCATGCTACTTCTACACCGGCAGGAGATCTTAAGGAGTATCAGGCCCTTCTTCATTGCTTTGGCCAGAACAAAGAGGTTGCTTTGTGCTTCATCATACCACTTTTGCCCAACTGATTATCTTATTAACAAAGCTCTGATATGGACCTTGTGTCTTTCCTACAGTTACGAGTGAACTCAACAAAATCCATGATTGGTCATCTGCTGGGAGCAGCTGGAGCTGTTGAAGCTGTAGCAACTGTACAGGTACTTCCTTATCTGCATTCATTTTTGTATAGCTGGTTAGCGTCTTTGCAGTTTTTATGTGTCAATTGATAAAGCATTGTTAAAGCATTTTGTTCTGAACATCTTTTGTAAGAATTTCACAAATTGAATTATAAATGGCTTGATACAAGTTACGTTTACTTTAGACGAGAACGTAGGCAACTCATTTTTGGGTATACGAGTATCTTTTAATGCTGTTCATATATTTGGAAATGTTTGGTTGAAGGATTTATTAGGAAGTGTACTAAGTCAACTCACTCTCTTTGCTGTTTTTAATATGTAGAAGGAAAGTTGGTACGCTGAATTTATATTTATCTGGTTCTGAATAAGAATTATCTTGTATGCAGGCCATACGAACAGGTTGGGTCCATCCAAATATCAATCTTGAAAGTCCAGATGATGGTGTGGTATGATTTTCTGTCTGCATATCACATAGTACCTTTTTCTCATTACAAAGATTTTAATCTTCCCAGCATAATTAAAAAAAATAAAATCATTGAACTTAAGGTGTAGGTTTTCTCTTCACCCCCATTTTGGAAACCAGATACCTTCTAAATGTGTTTCATAGTAACTTGGCAGGAAAGAAAACTGTCAACCTTTCTGATTATGGCCGTGGTCAATTTTCTCTATAATTTAAAAATAATGCTTTTTTACCTTCAACCAGGATGCTAGTGTATTGGTTGGCCCGAAGAAAGAACGATTAGACATCAAGGTAGCCTTGTCTAATTCTTTTGGATTTGGTGGACACAACTCCTCGATATTATTCGCCCCATACAAATAGATTTTATTGGGAGCTCAATCTGACCAGATGATGAAAAGGTAATTGCATGTAATTTGATGGTTTCTGTTATTTCCCTCGGCCTTTCATTTTTATGGTTATATAACTAGTACCTATTAACTCTTTGTAGGAAGTTAAGAGAGGATGTCGTATTGTTAATCTGAAATAGAGATGTTGCAGCTTTGCTCAGTGGGATCAAAGGAGGTGCATATTTTGAGGGATTAAAGACATGGGCTTTCTCATTCTGGTCACTTGAAACCTACTGCAGATTTTGTTTAATTTTCTGGCTTCACCCTTTTAAAAATGTCCCATGCACATAATATTTTAGGTATTTTATAGACCATATGAACTAGTGGACTTGTCACATAACAGGTGCATTTAACCATTTAGCCTTTCCAGTGCACAAGTGATCATTCCTGAATCCTGCCTGATCTGTATCAGTAAATTTTGGTCTTGAAAGACAAGCCTCAGAGAGAAGGAATTGGGCAGTAATCTTTGCAAATTGCTAATGTCCCTTTCTGTAGGCATCATTTAAATATAATCGTTGGTCTGTAAGTAAGGTTATCATTTTTAGACGCAAAGCAGGTGTAAAAAATTGAAATTCTCCCATCTCGGATCTGAAATGCAGAGAATCCTTGTTAAAATGGTTGTTGAGGGACCACAAAAATCCTTCAAAAATCAAATGGTTGAACAAATTATCAGACCGTCTCTTGTTGAAAGCGTTTGGAAAACGTAAAGTCTAGAGATCCATCAATTATGGCCTGCATACAAGATTAGTATGCACTGATATCCTTCATCAGTCTCCCTTCGTGTCCCTCGTGGTCCCGTGTTCTTGTAGGACAAGAGTATGATATTTAGATGAAATTTAATTTGACATAAAAAGACTAAACTATCCTTTTTATTATGAGTATTTTATATTTTTTTCAATACAGTTAAGTTCAGAAAAATATATTATATTATTTCAGCTCAGTTCTATTCAGATAAGTATTTTTAGATTTTTTTTCAGTTAAGTAAATTTCATCTACATATTTTTTATCATAAGTCTCTACAATTTTTTGAGTTCAGTTCAATTTATATTCAGTTCAGTTCAGATTAGATCACTCAAATAATTTTTTCAAAATGTGATTTGATGCAATCCAAAATATTTTTAAAAAAATTCAGTTCAGTTCAATTTATATTCAGTTCAATTTAGATGAGATCACTCAAATAATTTTTTCAAAATGTGATTTGATGCAATCCAAATATTTTTTTAAAAAATTCAGTTCAGTTCAAATAAATATATTTAATTTTTTTTAGTTTAGTTTAGTTTAGTTCAGTATATTTAAGTATTTCTCAGTTCAGTTCAATTCACTATATTTATATTTTTTCAGTTCAGTTGAACGTATTTATATTTTTTCAGTTCAGTTAAATATTTTATATTTTTTCAATTCAGTACAATGTTATATATATTTTTAGTTCAGTTTCAATTCGGTATTTTTTATATTTTTTAAGTTCATTATATATATTTGTTTCAGCTCCGTTCAATGTTTATATATTTTTTAGTACAGTTCAGTTAAATTCAGCGATAATAACTCAAGCAAACATGATCAACGTGATTCTTCGGAAATCTGATTATTCTAATTAATAAAATAAAAGGTTAAAAATATCTTTTTAAAAAATGAATTAAAACCATTTACATAATCATAATTGGATCTTATTGGATGTTCCAAAATAAAATAAAAAATTAATTTTTATAGGCTACCCAATGAGAATGCTACAACTAGTAGGGAGTACTCCCAGTTGTCCTTTGGAAAATAAGCACCCAAGAAAGTAGTAGATGGATCAACAGAAGGTATATCTACTTGCCTGAGGGAGTCACACATGTCACGACGACTATCTAATGATGGATCAAAAGCGAATTTAGAATTAACGGCGGAGAAATAGACTACATAATCAACTACCGGCCCTCCAATTTTCCAAGGGACCCGAATATTTACATACAGGGGCAGATCCTGAATTTATCTTAAAGGGGTCGGACTAATTATAAAAATTTGAGCTCGAAAGAACTAATGAAATTATAAAATATAACGGTATAATAAAATAATTTATTTAGAGATAAAAGAATCATCTTTTTACTAGATATATATTAAAAAGCAGAAAGTAACGGCATAAATATAAATATAAGAATAAAACGTCCGCCCGGAATTGTAATGCCAAAGCATAAAACGATATTGAACGATGCGTTTCCCGTCACAACGTACTTACCATTTAAACGCATGAAACGCCGCCTTGCCTCCATAATTACAGTATTAAATTTGCATATTCCTTTTTATGTTGATGTTTCCGTAATAATATATCAGCTACCGGCCATATAATTAAGGAAGCTGGACATATTCCATATATTAACCTCCTCCACACGTATATATTAATTAACCACCATAATTATTAATTTGTATATAATTACCAAATCAAACGTCGCAAGTTTAATTTTGATTTAATTAATTTACCAAATCAAAAAATCAAATCATTCTTTATATATTATTTTATATTATCCCTTATTTATCAAATCATTCCAAATCAATAAATCCTACTTTATATATTATCTTTTTAATATGTATATATATTAAAAAGTAGAGAGTGACGGCGTAAATAAAAAAAAAAAAGAAACACCGTCGCCGGAAATAATCTTTTTATTAGATATATATTAAAAAGCAGAAAATGACGGCATACATATAAATATTAAATAAAATAAATGCCACCGCAGAAATTGTAACACAACAAATAAAACGACAGTGAAGTCTGCGTTCCTCGCCGTAGCATGCTTTCACCGATTAATTAATACCTTAAAACAGTTGTTATATATAGTATGATTAGTTTGTTATACCTTTAAAGGCTGCATGATTAGTTCATATCCTTTAATCACTCACCGTCATATATTAATTCCTTTAATAAATAAAATTCCACCAATCCCAACCTACCAAAAATTAAAAGTCATTCCAAATCTTTTTTTTTTTTTTTAAATGAAGTCATCCAAAGGATGGGGAAGTTTATTTGACTCGCCTAACCATATAAAAATCACCAAAAAATTAATTTTGAGTATCGTTTTGAGAATTCACCACTAAATAAAGTGGGAGACAAAAGAAAAGAAAAAAAAACAAAAAAAAAGAAAGAAAGTCATTCCAAATCAAAAACTCATTGAATTAATTTACCAAATCATTCTTTATATATTATTAATAAATCCAATCTTATATATTATTTATTTAAAATTCCATCGTATTGAATTAAGTAACCAAATACATAATTCCTTATATATTATTAAACCCACCTTATATATTATTCATTTAATTGCATCTCAAATAATTAATTTGGAAACCAAATCAAATCATTCCTGCATATAAAATATTATATATAGTGTATATTGTTTTCCCTTATACGGCAAATCAGTATAAAAACCCATACACATTATAATTAGGGGTGTTCAAACACCGGGTACCCGTACTTCCGGGTACCCGTACAACCGGGTACCCGTACATGCGGGTAGTTGAAAATGCGGCCCGTGACCCGTCCCGAAAATACCGGGTACCCGTACAACCGGGTACCCCAATTATGCGGGCCGGGTAACCGGGTACCCTATTTTATTTTATTACTTATAAAAAGTGCTATAATATACATTTAATTATTTAATAATAAATATACTTTATCAGTATAAAAGTCCAAAACTAATTAATTATTATTTAATATGAAAATATCAATAAAATGATGAATAATTATCATTCGAGACAAATTACTGGATATACTCCAATGCAGTGTGGGATGCGGTTGTGCGCTTGTGTTGAAGAAAAAGAAGCAATATCAAAGCAAAAGACTAAATGGTTGGAGAGGTGGATTGGAAACTTAAGTGGTTGAGTCTAGTTAGGATGAATTGGTATTTAATTTTTAAAAATTTCAATATTAAAAGGTAAAATTATAATTAATTAAATAAATATATATTATACCGGGTTTCCGGGTACCCGGAAAATGACATTTATGTGACACTGACCCGGGCCCGGTAATTTACGAAATTAACGGGCCGGGTACCCGTCCGTAAAATATAAGAAAGTACCCGATTATTTTATGACGGGTCGCCGGGTCAACGGGACGGGTTGGCCGGGCCGGGTATTTTTGAACACCCCTAATTATAATGATTGAATTGTATAATAATCTTCGTACTTTTTTGTTGTACTGGGATGGCAGATGATGGAGAATATTAATGGTTTCCTGCGACATCTTCGCGAACTTTTTGTCTGGCTATGTTGTATTTGAGCTAAACTCTTCAGACCATTGAAAGAGCGGAATGTTAATGTGACTTTTGCTCGGCCGACCAGAGATGAATCGATGTTGTCTACATAATCAGTGACCGCTCGGCTGACTGGAGATGAATGGATATTGTTTGCATAATCAGTGATCGAAGCATGAAACATGAACTCTGCTCCGAAATCAGTGAAAATATTGTGTTGTCCGGGACTTTCGACCATAATAGTATTGGACCTCCATTTAGACGGTGTATTATTTTTTAATAGTATTTTGGGAGCGGACCATTACAATAGCCACAAACATGATGGATAGCTCCAGGGCTACAGTTTTGACCATTTATATTTTGCCAAAAAGGGTTTGTTGCCGTCTCAGGTCGGTGTGAAGAGTCACGGTGTTGCTCAGGTCAAGAGTGTTACATGAAGCAAGATCTTGTGTATCCTCAAGGCTCATGGCATGTTCAATTGATGTTGCAGTTGTTGGTCAGGTTTTGAGTAATTGATGTTAATTTTATATATGATGTGTGGTTAGGTCTGGGTCCTGAGCTTCCCAAGGATCTGCACCATTTGATCAAGAAGGTTGTGGCTCATTAGTTTGCATATCGTGGTACTTCTCTGTTGTAGTAGTTAGGGTTTTCCTCCACCATTCTATAATTTGAATCTCTCTTACGCCAAATCAACCAGCTTACAAAACTAATTACATTAGAATTAATTAAGTTAATTGGTTAGTTACCTTAATGGTAAACTCTCTTGAAAGTACAACTTTCCTAAATGTTATGGAACTACCACTATATATTTAGACTTAAGTGATACAATTTTGTGTTAAAACATTGATCATTTTAAAATAAACTTATAGTAAAACATGTTTTAGTGCGAAAATTCAAGAAATTTTATGCAAAAATTAAAAAAAAATTAAACAACGAAATATACAGTTCAAATAAAAAGGTACGTTGTAGGTGAAACGTATAAAAACTTTCATGGAAAGTTAGGAAAATTGGGAGTTCAATAGATATTCTCTAACTTAATTAATATTGGATTTTCATTTTTGTTGCTTTATTATAAAAAGACTTAATTTTTTTCCAATGAGTTAGTTTTATTTTAGTGGATATATATAATCCCAATTACTTAATTAGTTAAATTTTTACATTATTATTGGTTTATTATTTTAAGACTTAATTAGTTATTTGTAACCTGATTTTGATCACAATTGATTAGGAAAAATTTCTTAATTATTATGGTATCCGTTAGAGCCCTACCCACTTACCGTCACATTTGAAACTTGACAATTAGGCCTTAAACCCTAATAAAATTTTGATGACCCTCCCCACAGGTTAGTCCCCCAAATCCCTCTCTTAGAGTAAGTCCAACAGCTTTGCTATAATAGTAAATTTGTTCAAATATGGAGAATATGAGCCTTTTTTGAACTCCAACAGATTCTCCATCTCATTCTCCATAATAGGAAAATTGAAGAGAGAGAAGACTTGCTTCTCCAAATTTAGAGAATGAGAGAGAAGATTTGGAGAACCAAAATTTAATGCTATCTGCATTGATTTTTGTTATTTCACTCATTAATTGTTTCTCTTCAATAATTTTAAATGATAAAATATTAAAATAATTACAATGAAATTTTATCAAAAATACATATTCTAAAAATATGCATAAAGACGATCGTAACAAGATCTCATATGACTATTTTTACATGCACATATCTATCGATATTTAATAATCAAATATAATCTATTTTCCAATTTAAATTTACTAAATTTTAAGGTCATAAATATATTTATTTTGACGTTTTATATAAGTCATAACGTTTAAATTAAATTTTTTTACCAAACATTTAATTTCTTATGGTTGAAAATAATAACTTGTAACAAAAAATTGAAAAGAGATGAGTCTAATTATTCATAATACATTACAAATATAGTTATATTGTAACTCAGGATGTGTTATTTTTATAAAATGTAATTTTATCATTTTATAAGTTAGAGTAAGTAATTTTCAAATATGAAATATTATTGTAATATGTATTTTAACTTAATTATTTATTTGTTCATCATTATTTGGACTTATTGAATATATGATCAAAAAATAGAAAACAATAGGATAAATGTATAGTTATAAATGTCAATAAATTATAGGGAATGGAAAATGGAGAAACTGTTGGAGTTGAGGTAAAAAAATATGGGAAATATGGGATTTGCTTCCCTATTATGGAGAATGTGAGTAGATAATCTGTTGGACTTGCTCTTAATGATTTGACTGATGAACACCTTTCAAAAAACAAAATGATTTTACTGATGAACATGTCAATGTTGGATTATCTCTACATCCTAAATCTGAAATTGCAAAATAAGATTAATTTGCCTTGGAGTATGATAATGTAACTATATTTGCAAACTAATGCTTAGAATGATCTTACCTATAATGAAATATAAATTTATAAATAATAAAATTAGTTATATTATTGATTTATGTGTTCAATTCTTTTCACAATAATAGCCAAAGATGACATGCAGTGCCAATTGCTAAAACAATTTTTATTTGAAATTGTTTTCCTTAAATATTCTGCCTAATTTATTAAAAAAGGAACAATCATTTCACTTAATTATATATTTTTTCTCTTTACATATGCAAATAATTTTTACATAACCCATGTTGTACTTTAAAACACCTAATTAAATAAACTACACAAACATACCGATTTCAAGTGATTCTATACAATAATATCTTATTTAGTTTCGTCTGACAATTCAATTCAACAAAGCATACCATAATTAAAATTATGAATTGCCATAAAAACATTGCTATTTTTTCCTTTTCTTAACATCACTCTCGCAATAAAAGTTTATGGCAACTTTTTTTATAGAATAAAAAATATGATTTGCCATAAAAATATTGCTGTTTTTTTCCATTTTCTTAGCATAACTTGCAAAAAGAGTTTATGGCAACTTTTACGACATTAATAATATGAATTATCATAAATACATTGCTATATTTTTCTTTTCTTAGCATAACTCGCAATGATAGTTTATAAAATTTAACATTTCTTAGCCTAACACGCAATGCAGATAAACCGTTGTCCAGACAATCACCATTCTGGAGAACTTCTTACCAAGATGTTCATCCAAAGCTACATTTTCGAAGATGACAAGGACATTCAACAACTTTGTAACATACATTTTTTTTACAAAATGTTTAAACTTTTAAATTAACTTTAAAAGACTCAAAGCTTTGTGTTTGTGTGTGTGTATATATATATACATATATATATATATAATATATATATATATATATATATGTGTGTGTTTTTTTCATGCATCATTTTTAAATATATTTTTTCTTGAATTCATAATGATTTCCCAAATATTATGGTGCATATATACTACATGCAAACTTAACATACGACAATGAAACAATAACAAGTTACATTTCTGGGTAAACAGACTAAACTATACTAGGCTTAAAATCAGAGTAAGCAATGGATGAAGTAACATAGGTATTCACAAAAATCAATTAACTTATAAATCTCCTTACTTTATTTTCATATATAGCCTTATACTATTTCTACTGTTAAGGAATTTCCAAGAAGAAAGAAAGAACCATGTTGAAAGTAAAAGGTACATTGTGTTCCTCCAAGGGTCAAAACCAAAACATTGAAGAAATTCATACTAGATACTTATTGGTTTATTTGCAAGAGGTGAATACAATGGCACACTTACCTCAGCTTGACAAAGACGACGTTCTAATAATACAACTACGAACGAACAAAAACACAAATACTGCGGATACTCAATTACAAGAATTAATACATTGAAGTACAAGAGATAAAAAATAGGGAATTGAAGACAACACTTTACCTTAATTATTGTAATTTAGTTCTTTTCCATTATTTTACTTTTCAATATTTCTATAATAAAAATATTATTCAATTTACATAATTTATTATTTACAATACTAATTGTATCAAATATTTAATTTTTTTTGACGTATTCATTATTTTACAATTACATTATAAAAACCGCGCAACGCGCGGTCAGGTTAGCCTAGTACATATAAAGGACCAACTATAGTTAAAGAAAATATAAATACCTTAGATTCCGAATTATTTATTTTGTAAATTATTGTCAAGTTTATGTCTCTATTCTTGATATTCCATATATTTATACTATGTTATAATTGTTCAAATCGCGATTGAAATCAAATTACAAAAACCAAATCCCCAATGGTATTAGTATGTTTTATTACTAATATGTTATAGGATTAAGAAAATATTATTAATATTTTTTTAAAAAATTACTATTATGATATCTTATAAGAATTATAAATTAAAAAAATAAAAACAATACTAATAAAAAACTAACAAAATGTGTGGTCCCTACTGATGGTCCACTACTTTTATTAGGAGTTTAATTTTAGTAAAATTTTCTACTCTCCTTACATAAATATATTTTGATTTCCAAAAAAAAAAGGCCACCAATTAATTTTTTTCAAAATATTATTTAATGGGGAATGAATAGTATATATGCTATTTCTGGACAAAATGATGGGGTGGGCCCGACCTCTTTTGGACTCCATAGAATCCGCCCCTGTTTACAGGTCCAATTCACCTGCATCATTACATTAATTCAAATCCAAAATATAATTTAATGATGATAAAATAAGCTTTGAAATCCAAATATAATTTAATGATGATAAAACAAGCTTTGAAATTGTTTCCATCACTTAAATCGAAGGAGAAAATATTTTAATATTAGTCTACTTACAATATTTTAATATCTAGTATCATCATTGAGCACCTACAAATAGTATTGCAACTGATGAAGGATCACCAACTGTTTGCTAAACAATCCAAGTGTGTGTTTGCAGTGGAAAGAGTTGAATATTTGGGGCATATTTTATCTTGTGAAGGGGTGGGAATGGATCCTAGAAAAGTGGAAGGTGTATTGAAATAACCTCAACCAAGAAATGTGAATAAGTTAAGAGGTTTTCTGGGACTGTCTGTTTACTAGGGGTGATAACGAGTCGATCCGATCACGATCATCACTATGTTTATGACCGGATCGTTTATAATTTAAGGTGATCACGATCGATCGCGATCGAAGCGATCAAAATAATTCATGATCATGATCGGCTCGTTTAAAAATCACAATGATCGTGATCGACTCGTGATCGACTCGTTATAGATAACCGATAATATGATCAATGATCGATAACGATCGATCGTGATCGATCATTTGATCAACTTAAAAGTTAAATTTTAAAAAAAAATCAAAAATACATAAATTATCAAATTAATAAAAATACACAACAAATTTTAAACATACATATTAAAATTAAAATATTTCCCCATTATTATTAATGTATATTATTATATTACTGATCGATCGATCATCTTATCGATCTGTTCGCGATCATGATCAAGTTTTTATGTTCATGATCGTCGATCGTTCATTTAATAAACGATCATAAAATTTTGATCATGATCGGTTCATTTATTAAATGAACGATCTCGATCCGATCTTTAACCGATCCGATTTCGATCTTTTTAACGAACGCTCATGATCGTTGTTATCCCTACTGCTTACTACATGAGGTTTATAGCTGGTTATGGTGTAATTTGCAGGCCATTACATGATTTGCTAAAAATGGATTCATTCAAGTGGACTGAGGCAGCACAAACAACTTTTGAGAAACTAAAGCAAGTCATTACTCAAGCTCCTGTGTTGAGGATGCCTAATTCAGTGTCTTTTATAGTGGAAACTGATGCATGTGGTATGAGGACGGGTGTTGTACAGATATAGGAAAGTGGACCAATATCTTACTTGAGCAAGTATTTTTGCTTGAAAAATATGGGACAGTCAACTTATGAGAAGGAGCTCTTAGCTTTGGTAATGGCAGTGGAGAAATGAAGGCATTATCTGGTTGGAAAAAAAATCATTATCAAGATTGACCATCACAGCTTGAAATTTTTACTGGAACAAAAACTTCACACAGCAGTGCAGCATAAATGGATTACTGAACTACTTGGGCTAGACTTTGAAATACAGTATAAAAATGGCAAATCCAATGTTGCTGCTGGTGCATTGTCTAGAATGCCTAAGGAGAGGACAACAAATTCTGACTAGCCAGAGCAGATGGAGAATGGAGAATGTAGAGCATTGAGCTCATCCACGCTGGTTCCTGAATGGATGAGTTAGTTAGAGGACAGTTATGCTGGAAATGAGGAAGCACAGAAGATTATTGCAGCAGCTGTGATCAATCAACAGATAGTGGGGGGAGTACTCTTATACTAGTGGCATACTTAAGAAAGGTAATAAGATTTATTTCGGGAAGACTGGTGGCATCAGAAGGGGATTCCTGCCACCATGCACTCATAAGCAATTGGTGGTCATTCATGTACTGTTAAAAGGATCACGAGCATCTTCGCATGGCCTCTACTCAGACAAGAAGTGGTTGAGTTTATTAGAGTCGGTGTGCCATGTCAAAAGTGAATATTGCCTCAATCTAGGTCTCCTTCAACCTTTGCCTATCCCTAATACAACTTGGAAATATGTGACCATGGATTTTGTGGAGTAGTTGCCAGTTTCAAAAGGTTTTGACACCATCTTAGTTGTGGTAGACATGGACTCCAAATATAGCCACTTCCTTGCTCTATCTCACCCTTTTTCAGCAAAGCAAGTTGCTAAGCTCTTCCTTGATGAGATTCATAGGCTCCATGGAATACCAGATTCCATGATCTTGGATGGGGACACGATTTTTACCAGTCAGTTTTGGAATGAACTGTTTTGAAAATTAGGGGTGAAGCTCAAATACAACACTGATTTTCACCCTGAAACCGATGGACATACTGAAAGGGTTAACCAAGTAATTGGTAATTTTCTGAGATACTTCTGTGAGTAGTTCCCAAATGGTTGGAAAGACGGGTTAACTGCTGCTGAGTGGTGGTACAACACCAGAAACCACTCTAGTCTACAAATGACTCCTTTTGAAGCACTCTATGGAGTCAAACCTTTGACATTTCATCTAGTGGTGTTACTGATTCATTGTTTCCAACTGCACAGGAGCTTCTGCAACAGAGAGCTGTACACCAAAAATTGCAGGAACAACTCAAGCTAGCTCAATCTAGGATGAAGTTTTACTCTGATGCTAAGAGGCCAGAAAGGAAGTTTGATGTTGGTGATTGAGTGCTCTTGAAGAGAAACAAGTACAGACAACAGTTTATCCATGGAGAAGTTGAATCCAAACTTTCTGCAAAATGCCATGGTCCCTTTCAAGTGGAAAAGAAGGTTGGTGAGGTGGCTTATAGACTTAAAATTCCAAATGATAGCAAGGTGCATCCATTATTCCATGTGTCACTTCTCAAGATGTTTGTTGGAAATCCCACTACCACCACCATCACCTACTCCAATATCAGTCTGGAAAAGCTGGAGTCACTGTTTCCAAAAAGAATTTTGCAGCGCAAAATTGTGATGAAGGAAGGCAAGCAAGTGATTCAATGGCTAATGCTCTGGAAGAATTTGAACGCTGATGAAGCCTCATGGAAGATGCAGAGTTTATCAAGAATCAATTTCCTAGTTTTTTAGTGTGACAAGGAGCTTGAGGACAAGCGCGGCCCTGTCAAGTTCAGTTTCTTGCAAGCAGCTCCAAGCAGCCCCAAGCATCTCCAAGCAGCTCAAACAGCTTATTTCATCCGACTTGAATTTTTTTGAAAAGAAATAAAATGTTTTGAAATTTATATACTAAAGAGGTTATTTTAATTATTGTTAATGAAATATTGTTTATTTGAACTTGTCTAATTACATGTAAACCACATACGAATATTCATACATAAATAATAAAATAATCCAAGCAGCCCAAGCAGCTCAAAGCAGCTCCAAGCAGCCCCAACCAGCTCCAAGCAGTTTTAGCAGCTAGCAAGCAGCTCCAAGCAGCTCAACTGGACAAAGAGGGTCTATTATAAATTCTACAATTATCAGGGATTTATTGGCAATTAGCTAGTCTTCAGGGCAATATCCTAGACTTTATTTTCATTTTTAGTAATTGCATAATCTATGCTATATAGCTGGTTTTCAGTGCCAGTGAATACTAGGCAATGATTATCCTGTAACATTTTTTGTACCTTTTTATCAATTTCAGCTCTACTCCCTCCGTTCGGCTAAGATTGTCTTAGTTGACCATTTTGACATTTTATTTGATCGTTGATAATTTTATTTACATGCATTAGATGATGATAAAAATTTTATATTTTGAATATAAATGTTATGGAGAATCCAAAAATATATCACGTGATTATATTTGTATTGATGTAATATTCTAAATTGATGATCAAACATGCTACAGTGAATAGTGCGATAAGACAAACATAGCCAAACGGAGGAGTACGAGCTTCTTTAATCAGAACACCATCATCATGTGCGTTAATGTATGAAAGGCAGCTTATCTTTCCATGTGTGCGGGCCACACCGTATTTACTTTTAGTAGAATCAGCCCATATATTCCCTGGCCGAAGTATTGAATAGAACAATGGGAACACCATTAAGATATCAATTTTTTTTTTTGGATTAAACCACCATTGGTGGAGGAATATTATATTTGGCATCCCCAAACCAGTTAATTGACATAAAATAAATACAATGATCTCCTCTATGGGAGGCAATTTGTAAGATTACATAGAGGTTTCTAAAGATATAACAATTCTAAACTTTCTCTATATATGGAGCATGAACTAAAACCTTAGTAGCTAGATACAGCCATACTAATTCAATGCTTCGATAGTACTACCTAAAAAAGAGATGGAAAGAATGATTCCTAAAAGACCGACACAAAAGCGTCAAACTGTTTTGACAGGCGTAATATCCCTAATTTGAAACATAAAGTCTGCACTAAATGCTCAAATCTACAAGTGTATGCACAGAGACGCTGATAGTAACTTGTAAGTACCACGACTTGGATTTCTCCTCTACTGTAACTGCACACACCGAAACCCAAGGGGTCTTCCCAAAGTAAGAGGGAGGCGACAAACAAATGGGCAGGGATACTCAATAAATTTGTTAAAGAAATTTTGCAAAAAGTCAGAGTTTCATTCATACATCTCATAAAATCTAAAAACTCTAAGAAAGCAGCAAAAAGAATCAACCCAGAATCTTGTCCAATAAAATCATCGATAAAGAGACATCACCAGAATAAAACCTGCGTGGCACATGAAACCCCTGCGTAGCGCGCTAGCATCCGTGTGGGGCAACCGGTGAAGGACACACTAGTATGCCTGGCAGCGGCGCGTGGAGTATAGGCGGCGGCGCTTGAAAGACTGGATGAAATCAACGACACCTGATCAGACCAAAACCTGTCATCTCAACCTAATTGGGCCATCCCCAGTTGAAAACCATCAGAACTTGTTCTGCCCGACCCGACCCGACCCGAGCCGACTGAAACGAGCCAAAGCCGAGCCGAACCCAAACCGAGCCGACCAGACCTGAGTCGAAACAGTCAGACCCAGCCCAGCCGCCCCGGTATTACCTGGACTCGCCTGCAAAATCGAAGCTTCTTGGATCCATTGCGAGTCACCGGGAAAACTCCGGATGCCGGTTCCAGCCGTCTGCTCCTGCGGATCGGATCCGGATTCTGCGTTCTCGCTCACCTTCCGGGCCGGCCAGATCGGCCGTTGACCGAAAGTCGGAGACCCTCGGCGTGTCGGCTCGATTGAGTCCTGCGGAGGTATCAGTCAGCGTTTCCGGCGAACAGACTCGCCGGGCATAGACGATTCCGGGCGGTGGCGACCCGCTCAAAACCTCCAGTGAAAAGGTTGTCGGAGGTTCAAAAAAGGATGTATTTGTTCGATTCAGATGGGGTTTTGAATTGAGGGTTGGGGGTTAAGGATGGTATAGTAGGATTGTAGGGTGGGAGGGGTGGCCTGCTCGGCGGCGAAACGCTGGCGGCCACCCCGCCAGTTTTAGATCTGAGAAAAAGCTACTGTTTGGGAAGGAGAGAGCATTTGGGAAGGGTAAGGAAATAAGATATCAAATATTTAACATCTAACATTTTCTAATTTAAATATTGTATATTTATCTTAAACACACAAATCTAAATTGTTTTTGTTTGTTCTAAAATATAGACAATTTAGGCTGAAATACCAATCTACTAAAAACTAGGGTGTTTATGCAAAAACGTACAGCTAAAAAGTAAGATGCTTGTTCCAAAATATAGACAACTTAGGTTGAAACCCCAATTTACTAATAATTAAGGTGTTTATGAGAAAATACACGTCTAAAAATCTAAAAGGCAAGCTGTTCGTTCTAAAATATAGATACTTGGGCTGAAATCCAAATCTACTAAAAACTAAGGCGTTTATGCTAAAATACACACATCTAAAAAACATATAGATAAGTTGGGCTAAAACCCCAATCTACTAAAAACTAAGGTGTTTATGCTAAAATAAACGCATTTAAAAAACAAGTTGTTTGTTCTAAAATATAGATAAGCTAGGTTGAAACCCCAATCTACTAGAAACTAAGGCGTTTATGCTAAAATACACACATATAAAAAACAAGCAGTTTGTTATAAAATATAGACAAGTTAGGCTGAACCCCAATCTACTAAAAACTAAGGCGTTAATACACTACCCCATAGCCTTGTATAAACCTTCTGTAGTAACCAGTTAAGCCTAGGACTCCCCTCAGTTCCTTAACATTTCTAGGTATTGGCTTTTTCTGGATGCAACTGATCCTCTGATTATCCACTAACACTCCTTTCCGAGAAATGACATGCCCCAAATATTCAAAAACTTTCCGAACAAAGAAGCATTTGGAAAGTTTGGGACATAATTGGTTTGTTTGAGTAACTCCATCACAATCTGTAAGTGCTCTAGGGTGTTATTCCTCAGTTTTGCCATAGACCAAAATGTCATAAATAAAGATTAGCACAAATTTTCTCAAATGCTTTTCAAAAATGCAATTCATTATAGCTTGGAAAGTTACTGGTGTTCTAGTCAATCCAAAAGGCATAACAACAAATTGGTAATGGTCAGAATGAGTCTGAAATGTAGTTTTAGCAATGTCTTCAGGCCTCAATCTAATCCGGTGATAACCACTCCTCAAATATAGTTTAGAAAATAGTCTAGCTCCATCAAGTTACCCAGTAGCTCATCTATGAATGAAAATAGTCTCATGTTTTAAAATGATCTTATGATCAATGCTCCCGACAGGAGACAAATGCTACCAGTCTGTTTCGGGATAACCAGCTCCCGGGTGAATCTAGCCCGGCGTGAGCTGGAATCCTAGCCCGCGGTCGGTCTCTCACCTAGATCCCGCAAAACAGAGCCCCGGGGTCTCCGAGGGTAGACGCTCTAGCGTGATGATGAAGATTGGGCTCTTTGCAGAGGAGAGAGAATATGAATGAATAGAAAGTGTTTAAGTCTGATAGAACATACCTTTTAACTGTTGGATTCTCCTCTATTTATAGTGGTAGCAAGGGGGGAGGGCTCAACCGAGTGGTCTTCCCATTGTCGCGTACCTGTGGGGAAGATGTCATTATCATGTCCTTTCTGTCCCCGGTTCATGACAACATGGCTGATGTCATGGAAAGACCATTTGTGGGCTGGGCTCTCTATCTACCTTTGCCGATCTAGCATATGGGCCTCGGCCCATATCACCACTAGCCCCCCAAGGCGTTAGCCTCCGGGACACTGGGGAAGGCCCGGAGTCCTGGGTCTCCATCATAGTAACTCCCCTGGTAAACGAAATGACCTGTGCTTGTGCTCACGCGCTAGACACGCTCAACACGCGCTATACCTCTCGGTTGTCGCCCTATTTAATACTCATTATTGCGTTCTTGGGTCGTGGGCCTCCTTTTCCCAACCCCCAAAAATTCTCTCTTCTTTCTCTCTTATAAATACCGCTCTCCTTATTCATTTTTGCCCATATCACCACTTAAAGATTGTCACTTCTCTCATCTCGCGTCCAACTTATTCTCTCTCTTCTTCATCTAGCTATGAGTAAGCGCACCCCGGCCGTTGAGGACGACCATTCTATAGAGATAGAAGATTTACCCCCTCGTCCTAGCGAGGGAAAGGGACTTATGACGTCTAAAGTCACGGTTCTCTATGGGGCGCCTGTCCCTAAAGACCCCAATGATCCGAGTGTAACCCTGGTACACAGTGATGTTCGGGATTTAGTGAAACAGATGTATGTCCCCTTAGCTTATGATGCAGGTTTTAACCGTTCGACGGTAACGTGAAGAAGATGGCATCTATGTCTAAGCACCTGTTTCTTCATGGGCTCACCTTTCCTTTCCCGCCCTTATCCACATAGTTTCTGAAATTCTACAACATCTCCCCCGCCCAGGTACACCCTAATGCTGTCAGCGTGATGCCGACCTTTCTTTATTCCTGCCATCTGGGCGGAGTCTCGGGGAGTGTCAGCCTATTATGTAGTTTTTATTATCTCTGCAACACCAAAGTTCCCGGGGTGTTCAACATCCAGCGTCGGAATGGAGTGAAGATGATTTGCTCCGGCCGGCTCGTATCTGTCAAGACCAATGGCTGGATGAGGAATTACTTTTCTTTTGACACCGAGAAGTACCCGGTCCCGGAATGGAACCAACAGAGGGTTGACGAGATGAAGGGGGTGCTTCTTCCTGCTCACTTTCGCTTGGTGGCAGATGGTCATCATAAAGTGGCAGGATTCTTTGTGAGTCTGAAGGACTACCAGAGGTCGGGGGGTTACAATTTCCCGCGCGAAGCATATCTCCCCGAGGTTTACAGTTTACACCTGCCGGCGTCTGTACTCCAAGCGGAGCCTCTGTAAGTCATCTCTTTTGTTTACCGTTCTGTATCTTTGTTTCCTGTCTAACGTGCTTTGTATGCCAACTATATCCCCTGCACCAGCAATAGTCCCGGAAGGGGCGAAGTCCGGTGAGGGGTCGGTAAAGGCTACCGCCGAAAAGAAGAAGAAGAAGGACGAGACTGACTCTCAGGCCCTGGATTTAAAGAAAAGAAAAGTCGAGAGGGATGCGGCTAGCTCACGGGTGTCCAGTACCTCGGACTCCGGGAAGATGGTGTCCGGGAAAGAAAAGGAGGCTCCTTATTCCGGTAACCGCCACAGTTTGGCATTCCCGCCTCCACCGTCCGGGGAAAACCCCGCCAAGAAGAAAAAACTGGAGTCCCGTTCCCTTAACTCTCCCCGAGACCCGGAACAAGACCTGTTGGATAAGTCCACTGCGGAGAGTAACTTGGTTCCTATTCCCGAGTGGTGATATGGGCCGAGGCCCATGTGCTAGATCGGCAAAGGTAGATGGAGAGCCAATCCCACAAGTGGTCCTTCCATGTCATCAGCTATGTTGGCATGACCCGGGGACAGAAAAGACATGATAATGACCTCTTCCCCTCAGGTACGCGACAATGGGAGGACCACTCGGTTGAGCCCTCCCCCATTGCTACCACTATAAATAGTGGATAACCCAACCATTAAAAGGTATACTCTGTCAGATTTAAACACTATCTATTCATTCATATTCTCTCTCCTCTGCAAATAGCTCAATCTTCATCATCACGCCTGAACGTCTACCCTTGGGAGACCTAGGGGTCTTTGTTTTGCAGGATCTAGGTGAAAGACTGACCACGAGTTAGGATTCCATCTCACCCCGGGCTAAATTCACCCCGGAGCTGGTTATCCTGAGGCAGACTGGTAGCATAAGAGGTAACTGAGTAGGTATAGAAAACAAAACAATAAAATTGAGTAGCACCTGTTTGATCTCCTTAGTGGCCTTCAACTTCTTGATTGCTTCTTCTAGTTGTTGTTTCTTGTGCTACTAGAACCCTAATTTTCTGCTACCACGTCAGCTATCTCTTCTGCTAGCCGCACCATACTTGCTTTCCTCTTGACATGACAGTCATTTCTGGATTCCAGTATCTTGTGCCTCAATCCATCATTTCTTCCTCCCAAAATCAAGTAGTTTCTCATGCTGTAGATCTAAACTCGTTGCTTCCTACAGTGAAAGAGGACTGGATCAAATTTGGAGAGCCAATCTACTTCCAAGATGATATCTGCACCTCCCAGTCCCATTATACCTTCAAATCAAACACAAATCTGTGCCGTTCCAAGTCCCAGACTACTCTTGGACACATATCCTCTCCTTTAACCATGCTTCCGTTGGCAATTTTGACAGAGAATTGCCTGATCTTCATAGTATCCAACTCTACCCTCTTAATGAGGGCATGGCCAATGAAGGTGGTAGATGCTCTAGTATCTAAGAGGATACTAATCACTTCTCCATACAATCTTCCATGGAAGACCATGATGTATCAGGCTTGTATTTAGCTGAACTGAGCCCTACTGAATTGAGAGTAACACACTCCTTTTGCCGCATATCTTTCACTCACCGTAGTATGGTAGTCAATTGATCGTCATCATCTGAGCCATCACCATCCAATAGCTGCAGAAGCTCATCATCAGCTTTCACTACCATAATTGCTCCAGGCTCCACTTGATCTTTAGCACATATGTAATGTACTAGTTTCATCCTTCAAATTTTTCTTGCTCCAAACTTCTCACCACACTTGTAACAAAGATGGTTCTCCCCTCTAAACTGCAACTCTCGTGGTGAAATTTTGGTAAAGTTACTGTTTTTTGAAGTTTCTCTTTGTTGTGGGAGTATTTAGGTGTGTCCAATATTGATTTTGTGGTAGCAGGAATGTGGTGATAGGGTTGGGGAAAAACCTCCATCTTCCCACTAACCTCTAGTTTCCTTTCCTCCCACATAGCAAGTTCAACTGCTTTACGTAGAGTGGTAGGACAATGCATCATAACGCCCAGTTTAAGCTCATTCTTCAGTCCACTTATGAAGCTGGAGATGAAATACTATTCTGAGGATTGAAGGTACCTATAAGAACTGAGGGTTCTAAGTTTATCAAATTCCTCTTGATAAGCTCTTACTGTAGTTTTCTGCTGAAACTTGTTATATTCAGCTATCTCATCCCTCAATGTCAATGGGGTAAATCATTGCAGCAACATACTACAGAACTGTTCCCAACTCAACTTCCCTCTCGCATATATGGCTAACTGGTACCATACCCGAGCCTTTCCTACTATGTAGATTTCCACAACCAAGTACCTCTAACAGATAGGAACTTGGTAGTAATTGAAGAAGGTTCTACAATTTCTTAGCCATCCTCTAGGTTTCTCACCACTGAAAATAATCAGAACATTCTGAGCTTGTTAATTTTCAGAACACTTCCCAAGTTTAACCCTCCAGTCCTATAGCTCTTCTACCCCTTTCCGATAAAGTTTCTCTTACCTCTCTGGTGTTGAACATTGGCTAATGTTCCCATAGGCATAACTATTTTATCATTCCCCTCCCAATCAGAATGATTCAGTTTCAGTCCTTGGAGGTTACTCACTACCTTGTTATAAGTTTTCTTCGTCTCATATCCCCTTAGTCACAGTGTGATTACTCAATTGTCCCACAGATTGAAAATTAGGAGCAAGGTTCTCATTATTCAGTTCCTCATGCAAAACAGTTGTAGTAGGCAACACAATTTTCTCTCCCGAACTACGATCAACATTATTTATAAAGAGTTCAGTAGAGTTAGGAGTACCTCTCAACGGAGGTGGCAATCTGTTACCTCTTAAAGTTTGCACGCCGGTCTCTGGCGACTTCGCCTTCCCTTCTAAAAGCTGTAAAATTCGATGCATGTTCGTCTGATCCACCTGTTCTGCAGCTCAGTCGACTTGCTGCTGGATTCATCGCGCTTACGATCCACTGCTCTATCAACGTCTTGTTTCTCGATCCTCTGGTTGACACCGTCCAACCACTAGGAGATTTCGTCAGATTGCTGCCGCAAATCTTGTTGAATCCCGGCGATCCTCGCCTCCAGTTTCACTTCCAACTCGATGTCCATCTTGGACTCCCTATTCAGGTCACGTGTACCCCCTGCCATTGATTCCGAATCAGGTCACTTGAAAGTTGATCAGATATACCTGATTTGTTATGATCAAGCTAATTACCTGAATTTATTTTTTGATAAAAATTACCCGAAATTGAATAACAACATGAATGGTAAATTTGTACTGTATATTGGCTACCAAGCCTAAAAAGTAAAGTTGAACAATATAGGGATACAATTCGGTGACTCACATCCAAGATAAACTACAGTGAGCTGGCCCATTTCTATATAAAGCACTCACAGTACACATATGTGATGATAACAGAAAATAACCGAAAGTAGTTACAGTCACTTGCATGGTTGGCTGTTTGAATTTCAGAAATTGCACATTCAGTCCCTGGATGATAATACTGAACTGAACTAAATAATATTCATATAAGTTGTACTAAACTGACCCTAATTAACATGCTTCTTTTAAGATTTTAACATTTTCTCTTAGTATAATGGAAGAGGATAACATTATTTTTTAAGATTATATATATATATGCACGCAATCTAATCTCCTATCATGTATCCATACAATATATAAGCTTTATTACTTACACATGTGTACTAATTTAAGAAGGGATCCAAATTTCATAATTGGTACAATCACTAAGATATGTAGCTTTGAAAATCATTATTTTTGATTTCCCTATATTAATAACTATAGTTTTAAAGAAATCTACTAGTATGTAACAATTCTCCTAAAATTTACATAATATTAAAATACTTCTCAAAAATTACTATTGTAAATTATATAGTAGTAGTGTTCCATTATTCATATTTTCTAGATATGCCCTTACATCTTGGGATCACAATTTTGAGACATATACTCCCTCAGTCCCAACATATTCTTCACACTTTCGTTATTGAGGTGTACCATCTCATTCTTCATACTTTAATTTCTTTCCTAATATGGTCACATATTTGTATTGAAAAGACAATAACATCCTTCATTAATTGCAAAAATTACAAGAATGATAGCTGATTTTACTCCATAAAATTGGCCACTTGCAAAAAAAAAACTCAGAAATGAAAGGGATCTTGAGACATTGGAAATTCAAGGTTATAACGTTTTTGAAAGAAACTTAGAAAATCAGTGTGAAGTAATTAATGATAAGCAACACTTAAGAACATGTACAAGTAGTGATGGACATTCTAGTACTTTTTCTTCTTGTACGTATCTCCGGTTATTACTTTAACAGTTGTGCACATATTCCCAGTGTCTAATGGGTGATGAAGGTTTGGCATTGATGATCATTTAGTCGTAAAAATAATATGTACCAAATAATTAAATGGGATAATACGAATATTTGTATTTGTATTAATTAGTATATGTAACATATGATGATTTAATCATAAAAAATAACATGTACCAAAATATTTAAATGACTTAATATGATTGTTTGTACTTGTTTGATTTTATACATATTTTGTCATTCCATTGAAGATATCAAAATACACATAACTTTAGCACATAACTTGAGCACATAACTTGAGCTGTATTAACACTCATAAACCAGCTCATTTCAAATAATCCAAATCTAAATTCTTTAAGTCATCCGCACCACAACGTTGCAGAATAACATTTCCGGTTCTTAACAACTTTTGACTTCCCCGAGACTTTTGAAACTTTGAAAAATATTTTTTTTGATAAATTCACATTTTGCTATACTAAATTGAATTTTGAAATAAAATAAAACTAATTTATTGCAAAATTAATAATTAGAGTAAATATTTTGATCAAATTATAATTTTATATGTTAAACTAAGATTAACAGAATGAATTGTTTCAGAAAGAAATTAAGCTTGACTGATCGTGAACTAATGTATAAACAACCTCTGGAACTTTGAGCTGAGATAATTGGTGATACCAGGCCCAGACCCAACTACTCGACAATAGCATGGGCTTGGCCCGCTACGAGGAAAAACTAATTGCCTTACCTTGGGTGGCAAATGCCACCCAAAATTTTTTTTAAAGGATTTTTTATCTTATAAATTTTGAAAAATTATAATTTTGCCACCCACTTTTTTAAAAATAGTACTAGTACCCATAATATTTGTTATTTTTGTCACCCACCGTTGAATTCCTGGCTCCGCCTCTGTCACCCTACGCCAGATGAGGGACCGAGCACGCAAAGGAAAGGCTCCAGCGCACCCGGATCCGGAAGCCTCGGAGGGAGAGGAAGGACCGGAGGAAGGGAGGGAGCCGGAGATGACTCAGGACGAGCGGGATAGGATGGAGTTTGCTGCGACGCAGGAAGAGGAGAACCGTCGTTGGTTGGCGGCAAAGCAAGGATTGGGTCCAAGAACGCAACCAACCGGGGAGGGACAGTCGAACCCTCCGACGACCGAGGCCCAAATACCTCCTGTCCAACCAGGGTCGGGACCCCATCCGACCCCGTTGGTGCCAGTATCAGGACATATCACAATGTCACGGGGACACGTGACATCCGGGAGGAGCTCATGTGCAAGCTAGTGAGCTCATATCTGAGGGGTAGTTGCCTGTCATGGTTTGAGTCCTAGTCTCCGGAGAGCTTCAGGAACTATTATGATTTCTCAAGGGATTTGATGCACAAATATGAAACCAAACGGAAGAAATACCTGCCTCTGGCCGAGGTAGCTCACAGCCGGCAGGCAGCGAAGGAGAATGTCATATAATTTCACAGGAAGTACATGGACGACTCCATGAAGGTGGTGGATAGAGAGGCTCAGGTGAAGGCCCTAATCGCAGGGTTCATTGCAGGGTTGAGAGATGAGGTGCTGTGGGCAAAGCTTATGGAGAACATCCCGACTACTTTCCATCAGCTGGATCTTGAGGTGGAGATGTATTGTTCGTTGCTTGAAGGAAGCAAGAAGAGGAAGGAGGAAGGGTATTTTGAGGAAAGGGGGATTAGAAAGGGAGATAAGACTCGGGTTGCGGATCCCGGCAGAAGAGATGCAGCTCAGGCGCAGGCTAGGCCGAGGGTTGACCCCCCTCCGGCTGAAACATTTACCCCTCTGACCAAGACCCGGTCGGAGATCCTAACCATTCACAGGAACCTCTTTCAAGATCCGGCCCCCATACCGGGAAACCCGACACCGGCAAACGCGACCAAGTATTGTGCGTTCCATAAGTCTAATGGACACACAACCGAGGGTTGCCGGAGCTTGAGGGTGGAGATCGAAAAGTTGATTGAGAGGGGACAGTTGAGGGACTGTGTGACGCAGGAGCACCAGCGTCCGGCTGCAGGGCAGCAGGCCGAAGCAGGGAGGAAGGGGAATTGGAAGAATAGGCTACGGAATGATAACCAGCGAGGGGCCCCTGCGCCGGCCGTCCAACCCGGAACGGCAACCCTGGTCATGGCCCCAGAACCGGTTAATCAAGATCCTCCCCGGATGATAAATGTCATACATGGAGACGTAGGCGATGGACCCCAGTCCCATGCAGTAGCCAAAACCCGGAGTCGGTACGTGCCAGCGGGAGAAGATAGGGAGAAGAGGCTACGCCCTACAGAAGTCATCGTTTTCGGATGAGGACCCGGTGCCCAGCCTGACGCCCCATTCGGATCCGATGGTGATCACGGCATAGATAAAAGGATTTATGGTCAAGAGAGTGTTCATCGACGACGGGAGTAGTGTGGAAATTATGTTTGCTTCCTGTTTCGATCAACTGGGGATAGGACGCCACAACCTTCGCCCGAGCACCTCTCCGCTGTCAGGCTTCACGGGCCGAACAGAACACCCCTTGGGAGTAGTGTCTTTAACAGTGACGGTTGTAGATGATCTTGACAAGAGCAAGAAGACTTCTGTCCGATGCAATTTTGCGGTCATAGAAGCCCCATCCCCTTATAACATCATCATCGGCCGTCCGTGGATAGCTCAGGCCAGGGCCATATGCTCAACGTACCATTTGACCATGAAGTTCCCAACCGAGCAGGATGTGGCAACGGTCCGAGGAAGTCAGTCTACAACCCAAAGTTGCATGCTCACAGCCCTTCAGGATGTCAGGAAGGCCCCGGTTGGTGCGGTACAGGGAGAAGTAGGACCAGGAGATGTAGAAGACATGCAGGTCGGGAGTAGAGGCACGATCAAGGTTGGGAAGAAGATGCAAGTCGATATAAAGGGGCAGTTACGATCCCTGCTTTCGAAATATGAAGATGTGTTCGCATGGGAAGAAAGTGACTTCACAGGCGTGCCTCCGGAGTTAGCTCTCCACAAGCTGAACGTGTATCTGGAGTTGAAGCCTATCCGGTAGAAGAAGAGGGCCTGGCAGGAGATAGAGCCGAAGTGGTGAAGCAGGAAGTGCTGAAGTTGTTGTAGGTCGGAGTAGTGGAGGAAATCATATACCCAGAATGGCTAGCTAACCCGGTGCTAGTGAAAAAGCAGAATGGGTCCTGGAGGATGTGTATCGACTTCACTGATCTGAACAAGTGTTGCCCGAAGGATAGCCCCTTCCCTCGGTCGACCGGTTAGTAGAAGCCATCACCGGGTATGAGGCCCTCGCTTTCTTCGATGCATACCGGGGGTATCATCAGATCCAGATGTCAGAAGAGGATAAACCAAAGACAACCTTCATCACGGAGTTTGGGACCTATTGTTACAAGCGGATGCCATTCGGTTTGAAAAATGCGGGGGCAACGTACCAGCGCATGGCGGACGCTATCTTTCGGGATCAGTTGGGAAGGAGCATGGAACTATACGTCGATGACATGGTGGTGAAGAACAGAAGCTACCCAGGTTTCTTAGAAGACCTGGAGGAGATGTTCGGCATTTTGAGAAGAGTTAACCTGAAGTTAAACCCGGAGAAAAGTGTGGTAGGAGTAAGTGCCGGGAAGTTCCTCGGCTACATGGTATCTAGCCGGGGAATTGACGTCAATCCGGAGAAGGTGGAGGCCATAAGCCGGATGCAGTCGCCGAGGAATGTTAAGGAAGTTCAGAAGCTGATGGGCTCTCTAGCGGCCTTGAGCCGTTTTTTGTCAAAAGGTGCGGAGAGACAACTCCCTTTTTTCAACATCCTGAGAAAGGCTAAGAAGTTTGAGTGGACCGAGGAGTGCGAGCGAGCATTCAGAGAGTTGAAGGAACATTTGAGCCGGCTCCCTACCCTCTCAAAGCCGAAGGAGGGGGAAGATTTGCTTTTGTATTTGTCAGCGTCAGCATCGGCGGTAAGTGTGGTGCTGGTCCGGGAGGAAGACAAGAAGTAGTGTCCCGTGTATTTTGTCAGCCGGGCATTACAAGGCTCGGAGACCCGGTACACAAGCCTGGAGCAGCTGGTATTGGCGTTGGTTTATGCCTCAAAACGTTTGCGCCCGTACTTCCAGGCTCATCCGATCGTGGTCCTGACCAACCACCCCCTGAAGCAGGTGATGCTCAAGCCCGAGGCGTCGGGGCGTTTGATGAAGTGGGCCATAGAATTGGGGGAGCATGAGATAACCTACCAGCCGAGGAAGGCCATCAAGGGCCAAGCGATGGCGGACTTCTTGATAGAGATGGTGGGGCCAGACGTGCCCGCCGAGGACCCCCCGAACCCGAAGTGGACATTGCACGTGGACGGATCGGCCCATGCAGGGGGCAGTGGAGCTGGGGTGTTGCTCACATTCCCAGAAGGAGAGGAGTACCACTATGCGTTGCATTTTGATTTCAAGACCAACGAACAATGAGGCAGAGTATGAGGCGTTGATGGCAGGACTCAAGCTTGTTCGAGAATTGAAGATAGGATCGATCCAGGCCTTCAGTGACTCGCAGATTGTAGTGCAGTAGGTGAAGGGGGAATATGAAGCAAAGGAGCGGAGTTTGCAGAAGTACCTGGAGCTGGTCCAACCCATGATCTGGCAGTTCGACACTTTCAGTCTGGAGCAGGTGCCGAGAGAGCAGAATGAAAAAGCCGATGCTTTAAGCAAGTTGGCATCCTCAAAATTGAAGCCGGGTCAGAAGGCACCTCTCAGAAGGGAGACACTGGAGAGGAGGAGTTATGAACAGAGTGAAGAGATCCTCACAGTAGAGGCAGTGCAGGAAGACTCCTGGATGATCCCAATCCGGGCGCATCTCCTGAACGGGGAGGTCCCGGCTGACAGAGTGGTGGCGAGAAAAATACGGGTCAAAGCTCCGAAGTACATGCTGCAGGAGGGCATACTGTATAAAAGTGGGTATCTCCAACCATTGCTGAAGTGTGTGGAGCGACATGAGGGCAAGTACCTGGTCAGGGAAGTGCATGAAGGCCCGAATGGCAATCATCAGGGAGCAAGAACAGTAGCCAGAAAAATCCTAAGGATGGGGTACTACTGGCCTACCATGTTTGAAGATTCGCAGGACAGGGTTCGCTCGTGCCTTCAGTGCCAAAAGTTCACTCCGCTTGTGCACATACCCAGAGAGGAGATAATGGAGATAACGGGGGCCTGGCCTTTTAGTAGGTGGGGACTGGACCTGGTCGGACGATTCCCTACTGCTCCCGGCAGCCTGAAGTACCTGATTGTGGCTATCGACTACTTTACCAAGTGGGTCGAAACCGAACCTTTGACGAATATTCGGGGGGCTACCTGTGTGAAGTTCTGCTGGAGGAACATAGTCTGCCGGTTCGGAGTGCCGAGGGCTATAGTAACTGACAATGGAGCTCAGTTTGAAAATGATCCTTTTAAGTCCTGGTGCACGAAGTATGGGATAAGCCAGAGTCCAACTCCTTTTGGATCTGGAGTTGAAAGTTGCGGTGTTGAGCCTCCTGCTCGGACAGGACTTGGTCGAATTCGAGGACCTGGTCGATGCTCTCAAAGGCAAGCCTATAGCACTTTGGCAGGGGTCCAAAGTCTTCCTGAATTTGGAGCAGGCAGGTGATCAGGCAGTCGGCATCAGGAAACTCAGAAATGAGCGGGCCGAGCCCTCCTTCGGACAGAAGATCAGTTAGGCTGGGACAACTGTTTCCAGCTCGTTCCTGGGGAGGAACAGGGGGCTAAGGGCCCGAGACAGTTCCTGGAAATGGCAGAATCAAGTTAGGATGAAAGTTTAGCAATAAAAATACACGAAGTAAAGAAACGAAAGGAAAAATGGAGCAGGAGTGATGGTGAAAGCAAATGCAACAAAGAGTCTTTTATTGATAAAAGCGAGGTCCGGGTAACAAGATACAAAAAGGTGAAAGCGAAAAGAGAAAAATCTAACTAACAAGCTGGAGGGCTCCCTCTCCTTGATCATCCCCGCCTCCGCTGCTGTCGCTTTCCGAGTCATCACCGGAACCCTCAAAAACTAAAGCAGGAGATAGAGGGGTTTCAGCAGTCCAGGGGGTCTCTGGGCCGACCTTCGGAAACGAAGAGGACTCGGCTTCCAGATCTTTCGGATTGAACAAGTCTCTGTAGTACCCGTACATGGTGCAGTACTGGGTGAAGTTTTCATCTTCGGGCAAGTCAGATCCGGAGACTAATGCAGGAGGAAGAGGTCCCGAAAGCCGAACCACATCATTCGACCAGCTTCGGACATCCTCTATCGACATCTAGCTCTCCCGCAGAGCATCCCATAACTTGAGAGATAAGCCCTTCATTCCACCCTTCTGAAGAGTGTTCACCAGGTGCAGCTGCTGGTCTTCGGCGTTCGGGTTAAACCATTGCTTCTTGAACGAAGCCCTGATTGGGGGTGGAAACCAACCCCGGACCTGCATATAAGTGTTATGGCACTGATGGGCACTGGCAGCGAGGTTAAGTTCGGTCAGACGGAGCGACATGGTTTGGCTCGCCAGGACCTTGTCGACAACAGTTTCGGCAAACTCCAGACGCTCTTTGTAGTTCATCCCACGAACAACCTCTAGCTCCTTCTCTAGATCGCTCACCTTCGCTCGAAGTTGAGCCGATGCTTCCCTCTCGGCCCGGAGTTCTTCCTCCTTCTCGGCTCGAAGCTCTTCTTCTTTTCCCTCTAAATGGCGACCGAGAAAGGAAGAAAGGGCGGCTTGGAAGTCAGGGGAATTGGCAAACTCGGAGCTGAGGAGCCGAACCTGTAAAAAGACGATTTAAAAAAAAAGTAGAAACTGGAGATTACCTGCGGATTGGAAGATGAGACAAGAGGGGTATCAGCGCGGGAAGAAGACGGAGTCCGGGAATCGCCGGTCCAAAGTTTTTTCCCGCCTTGCTTGGAATTTTCCCCCTTCCGCTTGGCCGGGTTAAAAGGAGGCAGGGGAGGAATCTCAGGGGCAGAGATGGTGGTGTATCTCGATGTCGGGGATCTCCCATCCCTGGTCGGAGACCACATAGGCACTCCACGACCGAGCGATAACCCTGGACGATTAGCATCCAGAATGAGGATCGAAGTGACAGAAGGTTGGAGTGGGTTAAAAGTAGTGTTAGCACTAGCAAGATTCCGAACGGTCTCCGGCTGAGCCACTACTTTGGGGATAAATCCCTCCTGATCCTTCTGTGCAACCTCGGGCTCAGAAGTGACATCTACAATCGAAATGGGACCAAGATCGGGAGCCCCCGAGCTAAGAAGAGGGTTCTGAACGGGCTCCTTAGTCTCGTTCTTATCCTGTTGACGCACCTGCCGCGAGTTTGGGTTGTCCAGCTGGTCCTGAGCGGTCCCCCACTGTTCTTATCCTGTTGAAGCTCCTGTTTCGGGTTAGGATCGACCAGCCGGTCCTGCTGCTGCTGGAGGTCAGGGATCTTTTTATCCCATTGGTTCCCCTGCTGTTGCTGGTTCTGGGCAGTCCTTCTCCTCCTGTCCACTTTGCCTGCCTCAGAGTCGGTCCCGACCCCCGTCGTAGTAGTCTTCTTCACCTTCTTCTTTGGGATCGGGACCTTAGGATCGTTATCCACAGTGGGAGCTACAGGGAAAGGACAGTTAAATAAAGCCTTTGAAAAGAGAAAATAGGGACACTAAAGTATGAGAGAAGGAGAGTGCATACCTAGAACCGGCCAGGTAACAACCCAGCGACTTTCCAGAAAAAGCAGCATCCAGGTATATCGCCCGGGGGAAGAGGTAGAGAGAGTTGCCGGCCAGCCAGTACTGATCCAGGTTAAGTGAATCGGAGGACAAAGTGGTGTGATTGGCCAGTTGAGTATCGGAAAGGAAGGCCTCCCGGGCATCAACGACCACATTGTTGTTCCAGGCGGGGACCCCGTATCGCTCGGGGTTTACCTTAACATAGCCCTTCGCCTGCCAGTTCTTGGTTGAGTCCTTCTTGCTGAGCATAAAGTCCTGAACTCCGGGACGTGCCTGGACGGTGTATATCATCTTCTTGCCCGGGCACCTAACGAGCGTATAGAAAGACCTCCACAGGTTGAAGGCGGGGTCAATCCCGCACCAGATGCTCCTCACCAGGAATCCCATCATCACAGCAATAACATTCGGATGCATCTGGGCCGACGAAATGTTATAGAACTCCAGGAATCGGGAGTACAACGGATGAAAGGGAAGGCTTAGGCCCCACATAAAATGGATCCGAGGGATACACCGGACGGCCATCACAAATTCTTCAGCCGAGATAGAGGCCATCTGGGCGTCCAAAGGCACAGGGAATCCCATACAGATGAGACACTTTGCAGTCCAGACATCGGCTTGAAGTTCGGGAGCCCAGACAGTATCTATCTCCCTTTGTTCCCTGTCCTTGGAGCGCTTGAATCTCAGAGCAGAGGGGGTTACGTTGCTGCAAAGGTTGATCGGCTTATAAGGCGCCGATGAACCAACAGAGTTCGAAGCAGGTGGAGCAGTAGTGCTCTGGAGAGAGTAGGTGACGCTAGCCGAGGGCTGGGCGTTGGATTGAACATTGTTGTTAGCCATAATGATGAAGAGGAGAGAGAATATGAAGGTTTGAAAAGAGGGCAGAGAAATTTTGAGATTTGAAAGCGATTAGTGAAAGTGACCGATAGAAGACCCTATTTATAGAAGGCGGAAAAAAGAAGTTGAAAAGGCAATGATTAAATGAGCTAGGGAAACGAGAAAGTTAGTAATATCAGTTATTAATTGTCCTCGAACGAAGCGCACTTGTCTCATCATTGTCAGGCAGGGGAGGAATATAGAAAGTCAATCCTTCCGCCCTCGGATCAGGAGAAGTCTCACCCTCGGCCAAAAAAATGGCTTCCGGGGGGCTAGTGGTGATACCAGGCCCAGGCCCAACTACTCGACAGTAGCATGGGCTTGGCCCGCTACGAGGAAAAGCTAGTTTGGCAGTATCCGGGTTTGTACAACACGGATAGGGACAGATGCACTAGAGGACACTCGGAGCATGGACCACATGGAGAGGATGGGTTACAGTATAAATAGTGCTCCTCAGCACTATTCCAAGTAAGTATCTTCTCATTATTCTAGTGATTACCCCTTTTCTCTCCCGGGATCCATCTTTCATCATCACGCCGGAGGGTATACCCTCGGGTACCTCCCGGGGCTCTGTCTTGCAGGGCCAAGTATTGGATCAGGGACAAGGGGACTATCCGGGCAGACCAGGCGGGCAGCATCAATAATTCAATTTCAACAACACTATATATATATTTTTATATATATATATATATATATATATATATATCCAATTCTTTGAATGTGTGAAGAAACCATAGGGTCATCCGATCATGTCGTTCATAGGGTCATAGGATCATCGGGTCATAGGGTCATCGTAGATATTTTTCCTGCAAACCGCAAGGATGATAAAATATAAAATGTTTTTTTTCCAAATTTTCAAAACATAAATTGGTGTAGAACCATCAAAATTAGTTTTATCGTTTATAAAATATTCAAAAGTCGTTGATTTCATTTTTTTAATCACCAACTTATTTTTGAAATTGAGTTGAAATTTACGTCCTATGATTATGCACCTACTTGTTCCTCTTCCTATGATATTTTTATATACTTTTTTGTTTGTTTAAAATTCACATGGACTGTTATATTGGGTATGTTTGATCTAAATCGCACATCATAATTTGAAGCATTGCACATGTTATAAAGCCTTTTAATAATATTTAAATCACGCATACTGTATCATGAAAACAATATGATGTGGGTAAATGTAGAGCTATGCAATCTTATAACATACATTAACATTGATTATAGTTGTTGATGATTTTAGCCATAAAAATATTTGTTATGAATATTTATATTTATATTTATATGAATAAGCTAGTATGTGATGACTTAACTCCTTAAAAAGAGTGTACTATGATTTAATCGTCAAATATCCTTCAAAAAAATGATTTAATCGTCAAAAGTAACATGTACCAAATTATTTAAATGGCCTAATGTGGTTGTTTGTATTTGTTTACATATATTGTCATTCCACTGAAGGTGCTCAGATACAAACAACTTGAGCTATTTTTGCCATGCTATCTTAAATATTCAGCCATCCTAGAATAGCAAGTTAAAACTTATTAGATTTTGGTTTGGCAAGATTTTGTAATACTTGGACTATCCAAATCCAATTTTGTAAAATCTTGTTTGGTTCGCTATCTGGAAAATCCAAAATTTTCCTTACAAAATCTAGGTTTTATTTTACTAAGTCCAATTTTTGAAAAGGCAAAGTCCAAACAAGTTTTTTGTTATAAACTTCCAAAATTCACTCCAACCAAACAAGGTTTTTGTTTCAAACTTACAAAATCCCAAACCAACCAAACAAGGTTTTAGCAAATCCAGACTTACAAAATTTCAAACAAAATCTAGACTCTCAAAATCCCAAATCAAATATTACCATGACCTGATTGAAAGAATGGAAAAGCCCCTACTCAACTGGAAAAACCAGTGGCTGACTCAAGCTGGTAGGATGATCCTCATTAATCATGTTCTTATGGCTATCCCGACTCACTTTTTTTCAGTTCTGAAACCACCAAACTTGATCCTTAAAAAAATGGAGAGGTTGGCTTCCAATTTTTTCTGGGGACAAACTGAGTTAGGTCAAAAAAGATGTTGGAGGAGATGGTCTGAACTGGCACTTCCAAGAGTTGAAAATGGAGTGGGACTAAGGGATATTAGAGCTGTAGTTCAGGCATTCTCATGCAAGTTGTGGTGGAAGCTACAAAAAAATGAAACCTTGTGGTCCAGACATTTATGGTCAATCCCTGAATCTTACAAAAATTCTCCAACATGGAAGAGGATCTGCAATATTACCAAGCATGCTAATTCCCATTCACAAGTAATTTGTGGAACATGGACAAGCTCCTTTTGGAATTCAAATTGGCTAGGAACAGGTGCACTGTATTATCACTAGAATCACCTCACAATACCCTTCCCAAACTTGACAGTAGGCCAGTTTATAACAAGCAAAATTTTTTATACTAACCAGATGGAGCAGAAATTTGCTACCAATATTTCTCTTCTTTTGCAGGAAGCTGACATCTCACACAATCATCAGGAAAGACTGATATGGAAGCCTGGCTGGGATGGAGATTTTTCAATCAAATCAGCATATCAGTCTCTCAGGAACAAAGGGCAAACAAATTTAATTTTCCAGCAGGTTTGGAACTCAAAGATCCTTAAAAAGATTGCAATTTTTTTGTGGAGAATGAAAAATAATTTTTTACCTTTTGATAACATTCTCACAAAAATTGGTTTTTCCCTGCCCTCAAAATGCCTGTTTTGTGCTAATAGTGATACTCTGAACCACTATTTCAATGACTGTCAAATTAGCTTACAGGTCTGGCAAGTAATGCACAATACTCTGATCATGCAGGTTCCTACCTTTTTAAATGTCACAAGTAGATTGAATTTTTACTTATCATATCAAGGTTTTTCTAAGGCTCACACTGAGGTGATCAAAGTTACTATGATGATCACTTTCTGGCAACTGTGGATCAGAAGAAATCAACTTTTTTATGATGAGAAAAAATTCTCTACTGCTGATATACATGCTCTTATTCTGAAACAGGCATCTCTAATATTTACTGCCAAACCTCTCTCTGGAAATAGAGATAGGAACTCTTTTCTGATCAGTGCTAAATTAATTTCTTTTCTTAGGATTAGGAGGCCAAGGCCAGTTAGAATAATCAAATGGCATCCCCTGATACTGGTTATAAAATAAATGTTGATGCTACCTTTCTTAATGGTAGATGTGGACTTGGAATTGTCATTAGAAACCACAGGGGGGAAGTTATACTTCTGAGAATGATACACACTATTTCACTCTCAATTTTAAATGCTGAGCTGATAGCAATTAGGCATGGCATCTTAGCTGCATTAGAACTGAACCGTCACCAGGTTAATGTTGAATCAGATTGCTATCAAGATGTCATTGGTTCTTACAAGCCATATAAATGTGACTGGAGGCACTACTCCCTATGCACCAAGATATTTAGCTCTAATTAAATTATCACATGTTTTAAGAGAAGCTAATAGGGTGGATGATAGTTTGGCTAAATTTTACTTGACTGAGGCTAGAAGTGCAACTTTACTGAGGGACCAAATCCCACCAGAAATAAGAGTTCTGATCAACCTTGACAGAATGGGAGTAGCCACTCCAAGAATCTCATACTTTTGAACAGACTCACTTGTTTCTTATGCTTTCAGGTTTTTGGAGGCCTTTTAATTTCATGATATTATCAGATGCCTCCAGCAAACACTGCTCAGGCAAATGCTCTTCTGCTCAGGTCAGAAGTACTTCACTGCTCAGGCCAGACGACTCTAAAAACTGCTCAGGCCAGGTGAAATATGACACTCTCAGTACTCAGTTTCATTTAGCAATTTCAGGGCCATTTTTTTGAACCAATTTTGGTTTTTTTGGGCCAATGTAAATATTCTAGCTTTGAAAATCTTAGATTTGAAATTTAAGGGTGGCTAAATTGTGTTTCGGTATTTGTTTACTCGATCATTAAATTGCTCCCCTTGTCAATTTTTATCTAAAGATTCACTAATATAGAGCTAGATATTCTTTTGTGAAGCTTAGATGCTTTTAGGGTTTATCCCTTATTTGTAACAAACTTAGACTTTGCCTATTGAGATTTGGGGTGCCAAATAAATCCCCCACCAATGGTGGTTTGCTTTTAAAAAAATGTATGGAAAGGAAAAGTAGGGAAATTTTCTTGATATTGCTTCAAAAGGGTGAAGTATCACTTGATAAGAAGTAACCAAAAAAAAGTTCAAGTATATATGATCGTAATAGTATTTATAATTTAGGGTGAGTTAGCTTTTGTTTTTTTATTTTTGAAGTCAAGTTTATTGGAGTTTATCTATTTTCATATTTACTTGGTCTAGTCATTTATGTTTTGGTATCAAAAAATCAAAGGCCAAACATATATAATGATCTATTTTTTAGAAGAAAATTAAGAAAACAAAATAAGGATTAGGGAAGGAGACATAAAGGTTGGTATGTCTGTGGAAGATTTATGTGATAAGCTTATGTTATGTTCCTAAAATTAATTGTTTTTGGCATTTCGTTTTTATTTTCAAAAATCACCAGGTTCTTAAAATTAAATTGAAATTACGTCAATATCTACCACCTACTTGTTCTCACTATATTATTTTTATAATCTCCTATAACAGTTATTAATTGCTGCTGATATTTTAATTGTGTTTAATCCAAACCTCACATCATTTTAAAAGCAAACAGATTTGTTACAAATTAAATAATGTATCGTACTAATATATGTAACCTATACAATCATAATATTTGGGTCCAACAGGCAATGATGTGCAATACTGATTGGTCTAAGGCATGGAGGGTTTCCCCGAAAAAAACATTTCTTCTATACGCATTCCGTATTGTACTTATTTGCTGTCTATATTTTTTAAAAATAATCGTATATACAATGATTCTGATATATAACTGAATTGCAAATGTATGCAATAGAAGTAGTATGTATGATGCATATGTCTGATATACATAATTATTGACCATATCATATATATCGAAGACGTATTTTTGTTTTGGATTGCAAAATAAGCAAAATGAATGAAATTCTAGGTTTGTACATAATACATTAGTTGGGCAATAATAATTGGGTGTTGCTATTTACTTCAAATACGATATAAAATTATGAAAATATGATTTTTTATTATTTTTATGGAGATGTTTAGTAATATTAAGGAGTGATATTATAATTTTAATAATGTTTGCATTACGGTGTATAAAATATTATACTGCATTTAGCACTTCAGTAATCGTTTGTGAGAATTCCACATTACACTTCAACTGCTACTCCAACAGTCCATGTGTTAACAAAAGAATAAGAAAAAATGACTACTACGTGCTTACATTCAATTATCAACATTTCCAATATTTTTTAACAAATTCACGTATTTTCTTTTTATATCTTAGTTAAAATTTTGAATTTTATTTTTCTTGCAATCCAAATACCTAATCTTGAAAACATATCACTTCTATATGTGCATATTTTCAATTTTCCTACTTTTTTAGGTTTCTGTAATTCTTTCCTAACCCTAGAGTTGACTTTTCGGAGGCCTTGGTTTGGAATAAGATCAAGATGCAACCAAACTAACCACATACTATAAAATATCAAGGATCCTTAGTAGAACTTGGTGTTTACTATACGTAGGTCCAGTTTACTTCTGCAGTTCCAATGAACGTGGGAAAATACCATAATTATCCTTCATTTATTTATTAGTTTTTATAAATATATTTCTAAAATCCTAACCTTGAATGCATAAAACCCGCCTATGTCTATGTAATGATTTAACGCGTGTCCAAATTATAAATTACTTTTTCGTGAAGTATAATACATATTTAACAGGGATATTATTGTCATTTCAGATTTAATTTGGACCTGCAGAAGTAAAGTGGACCTGCATTTAGAACCACCCCAGAACTTTTATGCAAATTGTGAAGCATAAATTGATCACTACTAAGTTTTTTTCTTCAGAAATTTCACCGATATTTGATAAACATGGATTTGATTAATCCAATTCCAATTCTCACATTCATGCTCTTTATGTGGATTGTGGCATCATCATCTTATTCTGCATTTCTAATAGCAAAGAAGGGCTGCCAAGACTACTGTGGAGATGTTCAAATTCCTTATCCGTTTGGCACAAACAAGGATTGTTATTTGCGAGAAGATTTTTTCGTTAACTGTAACAATTCTGTAAAGCCTTTCCTGGGTAACATGTCTTATCACGTCAAAGATATATCGCAGGAAGGTCAATTAAGTGTTAAACCCTATTGGGTTTCTTAATTGTGATCCAAATGATAATAGTTCTCTAAAAAATAAATCGGATGTATCGCTACCCATCATCTTCACGTTTAACACTTCAAGAAATAAGTTCAAAATAATTGGTTGTGATAGTTATGCCTATGTAAGAGGTAAAATCATGAACATACATTCACGACTGGATGCACGTCTATATGTGATCGTCAGAGTGATGCACTTAGTGGTTGTAAAGGTTCTGGATGTTGTCAGACATCTATACCTGGTGGATCCTCAGAGATCAACATTACAGTGAGACTTTTCGAAGATTGCAATGATGTGTTAGAATTCAGTCCACTTGGCTATGCTTTCATGGTGGAAGAAAGTACATTTCTTTCACCCTGATAATCTTACCAATATTAACAATAGTTTTACACCTCCCGTTGTAGTAGATTGGGTTGTGGAAAATATCCCATGCAAAAAGGCAAAAACAAACAGGAATTCTTACGCCTGCTATTATAAAAACAGTGAATGTATCGATGAGAACTTACTAGGTTACCGTTGCATGTGCAAACAAGGGTTTGATGGTAATCCCTATCTCTATGATTGTCAAGGTATATTAATTTTTTTAAAAAATACACTTCACTAATCTTCAATATAAATTAGGACTATTTCAATTTTCTGTTTTGACATTTATTTTTTTTTAGTTCAAGTTAATGTAGTTCAACTGAAAATAGGGATTAAAATATATGATTTAATGACTTTCATCACGTAACCTTTTATCTAAAGTAGGTCACCAAATCTATGACGGTTGAGCATTCTAGCTTAGTCGAATCCCCATTCCATCTATAAAAGGTAGCAGTGAATAACGTGTTTTGTATGAAATGATAAAATAATAGTTTCAGATCTGATGTGGTGTTTCTGCAACTGAAAACCGCACATAGGATAATTTAATGTAGGCTTGTAGCACGTGGAATCACGCTCGTAATAATTCCAAATAAAAAACTAGACATTCTTACCCAACATTTTAAAATATTAAAAATTGTAATTGTAAGTTCAGTGATTTAAAGTTTCTTTTATTATTGTTTTAAATCACTCAATCTCCTGTTAAGATTGTCTTTTTATTTTATTTACCTTTTGATATCTCATACTCATGTAGACTACTTATACATTTGCAGATGTTAATGAATGTTCAAATCTGAACTTTACCAAGAACTGTCGAAGTCATAGCACATGTTATAACACCTTTGGAAGTGCCCACTGCCGTTTTAATCAAGGGTATAAGCCAGGAAATGATGGTGAATGCATTGCTGAAGTATACATGCCTATTATCTATGTAGGTTGGTTAGTAACTTCTATTATCCTTTGCCCATGACCACTGTTGTTTCTTTGTCCCGATTAAACGGCATTATTACACTATTTAATATAAATCATTGTCACAGTTTGATCATATACAACATTAATATTATATAATATAATATTATTATAGTATCATATATTATATTTTTAAATCAAAATTTATAATGTGTCATAAATGTAAGTAATTAAAGTAATTATACTATGAGTAGTCAAATTTTATATTATTGAATTTAAAAAAACACCACAATCACGAATCTGGTTAAATTTAATCTTTTTTGATTATTTCGGTTCAATTTAGGATTAATTTATGTTTAGTCAATATTGAGTAATACAATTTCGACAAACAATTAGATAAGGCAGACTTATGGTAAGACATGATTTGTTATGTACGTAGTATATGCAAAATTGATATAATTACTAATTTGAGTCCAGAACATGAAGAATCAAGTCATTGTCTTACCATAAGATCATTTTACACAAGTGTTTCTCTAAAATATACCCAGTTTACTTCCTTTCAACTAAAAATCATAAGTGTTTGTTCTCCTAAACTTAGTTCTTGTATAACTTGACTAAATTTGAGCATACTGAACAAAACTAATGTATATTTAATAAAACTGAATTATACTGAAGAATATAAAAATATTTAGCTACTAAACTAATTTGAAATCATTTTAGTTTTTTTTTAAGGCAAACCACTATAAAGTGGGGGAAATTATATTGGGCATCCCATACCACAAAAAATAGTAACAATGATACAACTATTGCCCCGAAAACAGGCAAGAATTGTACGGAGATAAACTCCAAAAGCATTAGAAATGCTTTTCAAAAGAGATCAGGCTCTATAAGCCTAATACAAAAAGAAACAAGGAGGTTAAAATAAAGTTGGAAACCTGTGATAGAATTGCTATGCAAAACTAAAAGCGGTACCCAACTATATTAGAACTTCCTTAATCAGTACAAAGTTAAAAAACCTCAGATCTATGAAGTGTAAGACTTGAAAGGCTTTAGATCTAGGTCAATATGTCAGCAGCTTGTCCATCCCTTCTTGTTGTGTTTGAAAACCAGCATCTTGGTTGACACCTGTGGATTTGATTGTCCTCTTCTTCAGCATTGTATCTGTGTGAGCAAAGACAAAACAAATACTGAGAGTAGTACCTATTCAGGGAGGATGAAATTTTAATGTTGGAGTACCCTCTTTATCTAAAATATATAGGCCTTTAACAGATATAGGAAGAGCCTGTTGGGAGTTGAAAACATGAGACTGTTTAGTTTTAGATGCAAACTTAGCCAGGGAATCTGCAACCTGGTTCCCCTCTCTAAAAATGTGAGAAATTTCAGAGTGTAGGCAAGCTTGAGCAATGTCAGACACTAAAGGAAATAATCTCCAGGGAGCATCATCTGGATTCTTAATAATTTTTGATGCTTGTTTGCAGTCAGACTCATAGGTGCATGTGAGATTCATTTCTTTACTGATTTTGATTCCCAGACCAATGGCTAACAACTCTGCATGTAATGGTGAAGAAGACTGAGTATAAATAGACTGTGCAGTAACTAGCTCCCCTTTTGAGTCTCTAATAATAACACCAAGTCCTGTTCCCTGAAAATGCCAGGAGGCATCTGAGTTGACCTTAAAATGGGAGTCTGGTTTGGACCATAGGACTTTAGAAATGATAGGTTTAGGGGGTCTAGTGGTTTTTGGGAAGTAACCATTAGCAGCCAGGTCTAAGTCATGCTGGGAGTGTGTATAGAAGGGTTTGGCCACAAAAGAATCATAGGTCATGGCTTTAATCTCATGGAGGATACTAGGGATACTAGGAGTAATGTTATCATAGATAAACTTATTCCTAAATTTCCAAAGGATCCAACATGAGAAAAGAGCCATATTTTTAGTCATGAGGGGCTGTATGACAGTGATTCCTGGTTTGGTCAAATAATATGAGATCCTATTCCAAATTGTGGAGAAAAGAGGGGTTCTGATTCCTATAAAATTATTCACACCCTCCCAAACTTGGACATCCAGTTGACACTTATTGAAAAAATGGTCCAGAGAATCTAAATTACTACAGAAGCAGCACTTAGAGACTATATTAAAACCATAATATTTAAGAACATTGTCAAAAGGTAAGAGAGAGTTCAAGTTTTTCCACATGAATATAGACACTTTTTTTTGGAATTTTAGAGTTCCATAATTTTGACAGAGATACAGAAGTACCTCTTTTAGGCCTGATCTGATTGTAAGTTGACTTGAAATTGAAAGCACCATTAGAGTTAGGCTTCCAGATCAGCTTGTCTTCCCTGTGTTCCACAATTTTTGCTTCCTGTAACATATGAAGAAGAGCAGTATCAATGAATGGAAAAATTTGAGGGATGAACAACTGCCTATTTTCAATGAACTGAGCAACAGTACAAGACTCAGGGATATCTGTAGTCTGTGACTGAACCATATCAGAAATAGGGCCTCTGTCAGTCCAGTTGGACTTCCAAAAATTACAAGAACCTTTGCCATGGATAACCTTGGAATGTAATTCAGCAAATTGATTAACTTCACATATCCTCTTCCAGGTGTGAGAGGTTTGTAAGGAATTTGGCAGTGAGGCTATGAAAGAGGTCCATGGGGCAGAAGCAGTTTGATATTTCCACCAGAGTTTTACAGAGAAAGTTGTGACTATAGATTTAAGGTTTCTAAAACCTAAGCCATTCTCGGCAATAGGGTAGCACATATCATTCCAATTTTTCCATGATTTTTTTGGCTTGTCATCCACTGATCCCCAGAAAAATATAGAAATTCTTCTTTTGATCAGTTTCATAACATGGGAGGTTGGCTTCATAACAGCCCAAAAATGTTGGGGGAGGGAGTATATACAGGAGTTGAGAAGCACCAGCTTGGCCCTAGAGGACAGCCATTTATTTTTCCAGTTGAATAATCTATTGTCAATCATTTCAAGGAGTGGCTGAAAAAAAATATTCTTTATTCTACCAGAGAAAATAGGAACACCTAAATATTTAAAAGGAAAAGTTCCTTTTTTCATTCCAAGTACTGTGTTCATTTCTCTAATATTGGCCACAGAAGCATGCTTACTGATAAAATAGTCACTCTTGTCATAATTTATTTTTTGTCCTGAGACATTTTCAAACACATCAAGAAATGATTTCATCTTAATGATATTAGCTCTACTAGCTTGCCTGAAAATTACAGCGTCATCAGCATAAGATAGATGAGATATAAGAGAAGCATTTCAGGGCAGACTGTAATACTGAAGGCTACCAGACTCAAAGATATATGCAAGACTTCTAGTGAATGCTTCAGAATAAATATTGAAAAGAAAAGGGGAGAGAGGATCACCTTGTTTTATACCTCTTGTGGCTTGGATGAAACCAACTGGATTACCATTTATAAGTACAGAGAACCAGGCTTGAGAAAGATTTTTTAAAATGGGAAATATAAATTGTCCATTAAAACCAAACTTTAAAAGTATGCTAGTGAGAAACCTCCAACATACTCTATCAAAAGCCTTTCTCAGATCAAGTTTTAAAATACAATTAGGGTTTCTGCCTTTTTTGTTTAAAAATCTCACCATCTCATTTAGGTATAGGACATTATCACTAATATCTCTATTTTTCAGAAAAGCAGTCTGATGAGGGGATATGATTTTTGCATAAGGGGTTTTAACCTTTCCATTAACACCTTTGAAAAAATTTTATTTAAAACATTTGAAAGGCTAATGGGCCTGAAATCACTAAAGGAAGATGGAGTTTTAATTTTTGGAATTATTGCAATCCAAGTACTGGCAATTCCTTTAGGAATATTAGTACTGGACATAAAATCATTAACAACACATAATAAATCCATGTGGATGAAATCCCAACCGTTGATGTAGAACTGGGCTGTGTAGCCATCTGGACCAGGGCTCCCTTGTTTATTTAAGGAGCTGACAATCTCCTTGAGTTCCTGCAATGAGACAGGTCTGAGCAGAGCTAAATTATCTTCTACAGTAATCAGCTTTGGGACCTGGGATAAAAAATGTGAGAAAAAGGTCTCTTGCTCAGGATTATTATCAGCTGTAAGCAATTCAGAGTAGTAAGAGATTGCCTCATTTTCTATAGCTGTAAAATCATCAATCCATTGGCCATCAGACTTTTGAATTTTAGTAATAGACATTTTTCCCTTCCTTTCCCTTACTGTGTTGTGAAAAAACTTTGTATTGTCATCCCCCTCTCTTAACCATTTGACCTTAGACTTATATTTCCAGTAGTGATTTTGTTCCTTAATAGCTCTGGAGAGGAGAGATTTTGCTTCTTTGAGACTGTCCAAATTTATTTCACTTTGAACAGCATCATAAGCAATTTCTGAGAGTCTAAGTTTTTCTTCAGCAATCAAAACATTTTTGTGTAAATTACCAAAAACCTCTCTATTCCTAATTTTAAGAAATCTTTTAAGCCTGAGAAGTTTGAGGTAAAAACCTAGCATACCAGTACTACCTATAGGAGGTTCCCAGTTTTCTTGAATAACTTCCTTGAATTTTTCTCTTTTGAACCAAGTATTCAGAAATCTAAAAGGACTAGGGGCAGACTTTATATCACTACCAATGCTTAAAAATAAAGGACAATGATCACTGGATAGTTTATTTAAAACTAAAATAGAAGAGTTTGGAAACTTTGAGTTCCAGTGGGATGTACAAAGGCCTCTATCAAGTCTCTGGATTGTGGGGATTTTTTTCCTTCCACTATCACTGAGATCAAGAGGGACTTGATGTCTACCATTAGACCAAGTAAAAGGATTTCCTACAGTGAAGATTTGCTCTAAAGCCATATCATCAATAAATTTTGAGAAATCCCTAATGCTGTGCTGACTAGGAGTTGATGGACCTTTATATTCAGAAATTGAGATGATAGCATTGAAATCCCCAATAAACACAGTATCAGGGCTTTTTATTTTCAGAAGATCAATCCATAAGTTTTCCTTTCTTTTCTTGTTCTCAGTCCATAAACAAAAACAACCTCCATAGAAGCATTTAATTTTTGGCTATGGACTGAGACATGTAGAAATTGAGGGTTATCAAGAATTAACTGCATCTGGATATCATTTCTCCAAAAAATCCAAATTTTGGCATTATTAGCATGTAAGCAGAATTGGAAGCCTAAAACAGTCATATAATGGTTGCACTCAGAATTATCATGCATTGGTTCAATCAGGCAAATTAAATCAAAGTTATGACTGGCAATGAGTTCATGAAGTCTATCCATAGAAGTTTCCATCCCTCTCACATTCCACACAAGGAATTTATTTTTCAGGGTTGTACTATTCATTTGAACAGATTTTTAGGGCTATGTGTAGATGAACTGGTAATAATTTGATTCAATTGAGTGAAATAGGTCTGAAGCTTAATCACTGGTGTATTTTTTGCCATTAGTGTATTGGATTTCCTCACCTGAGTTGTGTTTACCTGTTGCTCAGATTGCTGTGAGGGGGGAACATCTGAGTGTCTGGGAGAGTCATGAGCATGTTCATGTTCCTGAGAGTCCTTCTCTTCCTCCTCTGTGAGTATCTGCAATGGAAGAAATCGGTTGTTCCTATTTTTTTCCTGGGAGAAAAAAGGAACTTTGTTAGTATGAACAGGTGAGGAAAGGGGAGGTCCTCAGTGGGAGATTGCAGAGTCATCTTTAGCATAGTATGCAGGTCTTTTATCCTCCATAAGCCATTTTTCTACATCAGCAGTGATCTCAGGGTGCAATTCTTTGGATGTACTTTCATTAGGAGGTGTAGGGGAGCTGACATCAGAGTCTAGTTTGGCTTCAGGAGAGGTAGTTTGATCTGAATTGGAGTTGCTGATGCAGATGGTGTTAACCTGGGGAACAAATTCTTCATCATTGATCAGAGTCATTTTCTCCTTTCCTTTATCTTGTGGGGGAATGCTGGCAGGGTTGGTGGGCTGAGGAGTAGATTGCTGAGCTTTTTTGACATAAGTCATATTCTGAGATTTGAACAACCTATCTTTCTCCTTGTTGGTAAGTCCAGAAGCCCCTTCTCTAGGTTTCACTATTTTGGGCACTACTTTAGGCCTGTTATCTTGAGTGACAGGAATGGATGGTCTAGTAGGGAGGATAAGATTGGGGTGAGCCTTCTTACAGTAGTCAAAACCATGTCCTAACTTTTGGCAGTGAGGGCAAAAAAGGGGTAATTGTTCATAAATGATTTCAAGGTCAGCTAGCAGGCCAGGCATGCCTATAGTTATCTCAGAGTGAAGTTTTTTTTGTAGATCAACTTCAATGCACAGCTTAACTGCAGATGGTCTAGTGAGGGAAGCTGTTGCATAGTCCATTTTCAGGAATTTACCTATTCTATTGCCAATGAACTCAAGCATAGCAATGTTGTAAAAGAAAATGGGGACATTAGGAATAGTTACCCAAACTGGAACTACTGAGGACTCAGTTCCAGGAACAAAGTCAGTCGACCATTTGAGTATTTTCATAGGCACTCCTCTGAAACTCCAAGTGCCCTTGATCCAGCATCTCTGGTAGTCCTCGGGGTCTTGGAATCTGATGAGAATGTGCTTGAAATCAAGCGAGCCAAGCTGGAATTTGGAGGTAAAACCGATGGATTTGAAGGCTTCATTTAGTACTTCCATCGACGGCTTCCCGTTCTCAAATTTTCCGACCAGCGTGTACTGGTAATGTGCGGCCAATTGGGAAGCCTGCTCCGGTGATACAATACATGCAATTTTGCCCTTGAATTCGCCTATTGGCTGGATATCAGGATTGTTGGGTAGTTTGGATGACATAGGGGGAGGTTTGTTGATGACAGCTTGTGCGAACGACCGGAACGGAGCGTTGCCACCGCGAAACTGCGGTGGCTCCGCCATCAAAGTTGCCGTTTTGTAACCGTTACGGTGGGCCTTTATGTCGGTAACGGAAAGAAATGTAACTGTTTCGGGGAAAGCATAGATTTCAGAAATAAAGGTAGAGAGTGGGGAGAGAGAATTGGGTTAGAGAGAGAGAGCGTGTTGAAACCATTTTAGTTTTTCAATGTATCATTATATGTGGTGAAATATAACAAATTTTATTTTAAAAAAATATAATCTACTAAAGTGAACTAAATTTATGTATTTATAAACTGAAGTGAATTTAAAGAATTCAAATATACTGAACTAAATTAAATACATTTAGCTAAACAGAAAATAAAACTTTTCATTTTTATTTTTAGTTCTTAATCTAATTGGATCACAAGTTCACTTTTGTTCCCAGTTGGCAGTTGTGCAATTGTGGTTGTATTGTTCTATCTTTGGTACTCCAAGTTGATGAAAATAAAAGAAAGTAGGATGAAAGAGGAATATTTTAAGAAAAATGGTGGATTTCTATTACAAGAAAAAATTAATGCTTCACGGAGAGATGCCAACAGTTACTCTGTCAGAATATTCAACATTGAAGAATTACAAAAGGCCACCAATAGTTTTGATGATATAAAAATTATTGGTCAAGGAGGGTTTGAGACCGTTTATGAAGGAGAATTGATCGATGAAACAGTTGTTGCCATAAAAAATTCAAAAGGGATTGATCAACGTGGAGTTGAGCAATTTATCAATGAGGTGATTTTGCTTTCACAAATCAACAACAGACATGTCGTGAAGTTGTTTGGTTGCAGTCTTGAAACTGAAGTTCCATTATTGGTTTATGAATTCATCAACAATGGAACACTTTTGGAGCATTTGAAGGGCATGATTGGAAGCCATGCATCAATTCTTTCCTGGTATATTCGCGTGCGAATAGCATCACAGGTTGCTGGAGTGCTCTTTTATTTGCAATTTTGCGCGTCAGCTCATCCACAGGGATATCAAGTCATCTAATATACTTCTTGATCAAGATTACATGACAAAAGTAGCTGATTTCGGAATATCAAAACTAGTCTCAATAGATGAAAATCAATTTTCTACAATGGTGCAAGGAACACCTGGTTATTTAGATCCAGAATACATGCACACTGGTGTTTTGACAGAGAAAAGTGATATCTACAGTTTTGGGGTGGTATTGATAGAACTTCTTACAGCAAATAAACTGTTTTCAGCGGATAGACGTGAAGCAGAAAGATTCCTAGCAAGCTACTTCATGAATCAGCTGAACAATGGTAATCAACTTGAAATTCTTGATAATAATATGCCCTACAATGACCAAGTCTTTGAGAAAATAAAAAAAGTTTCAAGGATCGCGAAGAAATGCATATCTGTGCAAGGAGATGATAGACCTTTTATGAAGGAAGTATCAAGGGATCTCGAGACATTGGAAATGCAAGCTCATGAATATGGTTCTAACGTTCGTGTAACAGGCTCAGAAGATCAGTGTGAAATAAATAATGAAAGGCAACAGTCAAGAGCATGTACTAGTGATGGTCGACCAAGTACTTTTACTTCTTGTGACCTGTCTCCGATTACAACTACCACAGTTGAACACATATTCCCAGTCGGTGATGGGAGATAAAGACCTGAATGAAGAAGTGGCAACCATACTCACGTGCAAGGCAAGTTCGATCTAGCACCTGCTAAAGAAGATAAAAGTTGTATATGTATGAATTTTTAAATATTTTTTACTTTGAGTGTTTAAAACAATGATTATGTTAGTATACACGAACTATCAAAAAAATAAACTTTGTATGAATGAAGTGGTGAATTGTACAAGTATATGTTGATATATCGCCAAAATTAATATGTACCAAATATTGAAATCGTTTAATAAGGTTGTTTATATTTGGTTGTATACATATAGCTTTGTCATTTCATTTTTTTAAAAACGAATTCATTTACTTGGTAGACTAATTTTGTTTGGTGTATTTTCAACCAACTCCTATGGAGATGAAAAAAAATACAACTTGAGTTCTCAACCCCTTGAGATTCCTGTCGATTTTGCATGTCTAAAATATTTTGTTTTTACGTTAAATAACATAGTTTTTGAAGATTTGCTAACAGTTTCTATATGCATGTCAGGTTTTCATAGTAAACTACTGTTATGTTTTCATAATAAAAAAATAGCTAAGTTTTGATCAGTTTAACTGTGCCTGTCGAAAACCTTTTGTTTTTAGGTTAAGCAACATAGTTTTTAGTTTATTGTACAGTAACTTTTGTGAATAAATTCACGCGTGAACAGTATGCATGAATAGTACGCGTGAACAGTACTGATGAAGAATGCGCGTGAACAATGCCCATTTTTTTTAATTTTTTTGGATATAAGGACCTTCCAACCTAATAAATCCACTTTACATAAGTGTTTCTGTATAATAATTTGTGCGCATTCAAAAAATTAAATGGGATTTTAATAATTAGTCAAGAACTCAGAGGCAGAGGTAGGAAAATACTCCACTCTTTTAAAATATGGCACAATACTATTTAATTTTCTCAAGATTTATTTTAAGTCTTAAATTTTTCATAACATCTAATTTTATATAGTAAAACTTTAAAAATTAAATGTGAAAAAGCGCTTATTTTTTCTCTCTGACCTCTCTCATCGAGTGATCACATGCGCCGCCACATAAATGCAGAAAACAACACACCTTTTCTTTTTCAATATAACCGTTACACACAGCAATCACTGATAATGGTCACAAACTGTCACAAATGGGGGCTCCAGCCGGAAAATCTTACGCCAAAATCCTTTCTGCTTCAAATCAACCCCCTTCTTTCTCTCCCCTCCCTTCGAACCAGAAATTTGTCTGATTACAACTTTCAACGGCAAGCCAGCGCGTATGTACACAAAGGAATTCGTTCAGATCTTATCCAAACACTATGAGAACGCTCTAATTGGCAAGTTTCAGAGAGTGAAGCCCTCAATGATCAATATCAAAGATGCCTTTCAGAAGATGGGACTGGACATTTTCAGATTTGATCGCTGGATTATAAACATGTTCTCATCAGATTTGCTGCCCAGGAGGACTATCAGCGCCGCTGGTTGAAGCTTTATGGCTGGTGGCTGGATCAACGATGAAAATTCTCAAGTGGTCCCCATATTTCTCGCCGGAGCATGAGTCGCCGGTGGTACCTGTATGGGTGTCGGTAAGAGACGTCCCTCTCTATTACTACAATAACACTCTCATACAGGATGGTGGCAATCAAATTGGCAAATTCATCAAGATGGATTCTGCACAACTCATATCACCAGGCCTTCAACCTTGAAGATATGTGTCGAACTGGACCTCACCGAAGAGCTCATGGCATCGATCCAGATTGGGTTCCCTGATGATCATAAAGACTATGAACTAGAATACCACAGCCTCCCACTATATTGTTAACACTGCAGAAAGCTTGGGCATGAAAATGCAAACTGCAGAATCCTGCATCCTGAGCTAAAGAAAACTTGGCAAGAGAGAAATCAGAGGGATCCTTTGCGCCAAGAGAAGCAGCAGGCCCCACCTCGGAAACAAAGCAAGCAAGCAACACCAGCAAGAAAGGGAGAAGGCTGGACCATCTGGTCTTACACCACATCAAAAGGACCAAAAATGGGTGAAAGTTGCTCACAGAAGCAATGATAAAGAAAAAAGACTTGTTTTGTATAAGCCACAAGAGAGGGAGAATCTTTTCTCATGCTTGAAAGAGCCTCAAGTATCCCTTTCTCCTTAGATGAGTTGGATCTAGCCATAAAGAAAAATCTAGTAAAGCTTCACAGTCACACAAACACAATAAACACACAAGCACTCACTCACTCACTCACAATTCCTGCACAGCTTCCACAACACAAATGTGACCTTACCATGGTTCCATATCAACTAATAGAACTATGCAATGCATTTGATATGTTGCAGGACAACCTCAGTGATGACAGTTCAGAGGACACTTTTGATGATGCTCAAGAGGACACAGGTTGGATCTCTGACTCACAAATGAAGATGCTGGAAAGAAAAGATCACAACATGGAAGAGCCATCAGGGAAAAGATCTCCCACAGGTAAAACTCACATAGGTAAACCACCCTCACACTCAGCAACTAAGGGACTTATTGATAGTTTCAGTAGGATTCTTAGACCAAAACCAAAAATAAATTATTTTCCATCGATAGTTTTAAAACAAATATATTAGTTTGGAACATAAGAGGTTATGGCACCTCTATTGAAAGACTCATGACTCTCATTTTACTACATAATGTTAAAATTCTCTGTGTTTTAGAGCCTATGCATGATAGAAATGACATTAGGAATCCCCAACATGAAATAGGATTTCAGCATTGTATTGCAGCCTCAACAGCTAAAATATGGATTTTTTATAGGGACCTTTTTAACATTTATGTCCTTTCGGAATCTGACCAGTACATTCAGGTTGAGTGTACAGAAAAGATATCAATGTTGACATGGTCCTCAACTTTTTGTTTATGCACATGTTACTAGAGGACCTAGATTGCAGCTTTGGTCTGACATATGTAAATTACCTAATCAACCAACAATGTATGTTGGGGATTTCAACACAGTGGCATCTGTGTTGGAAATAAAGGGTAGACACGGGCCACCTTTAGGTAGTATTAGAGAATTTAGGGGTTTTATAGATGCTTTACAGCTTCAAAAAATACCAACTGTTGGGAATCAATTTACCTGGACTAATAACTAGACAAAGGAGGATAGACTTTTACAGAAGCTAGATAGAGGGTTGTGTTCATTTGACTAGATAACAAACTTCCCTCACTCATCCATCCATGTCCTGAATAGGACTACCTCAGATCATAACCCCCTCCTTATTACCATCCAAAACACAATCCAGCACACTCCAAAACCTTTTAGGTTCCAGGAAATGTGGTTGAATAGGACAAAATTTCTGGATTTGGTCAAAAATAGTTGGGAACAGCCTAGTCAATACAGTGGGATGTTTAATATGGTTTACAAAATGAAAGTATGCTTGGAATAGAGCTTCATTTGGTAATGTGTATCACAACTTACTTCAAGCTGAAGAGAGGGTCTCAGTGTTGGAAGATAAACAACAGCATATTGGCTCTGAACAGGATCGCATAGAGCTGAATGAAGAGAGAGAGCCATACTTATTAGAGCTGAAAAGGAAAGCACCACATTTTGGAGGCAGAAGGCAAGAATTAAATGGTTACAGGAAGGAGGTGCTAACTCCAAATTTATCCACAACTCAGTCAAGGAGAAAAGGTGTAGAGAAAAAATCACAAAGATCAAGAAAGCTGATGGCACATAGATCACAGACACCTCAGAAATCCAAATTGAAGCAGCAACATTTTATGAGCAGCTGCTAAATGAAAACACTGAGGAAGTAGATCTCACTGGGCAGTACATGGAAAATTTTATGGCAGTCATACCAAAGCTCATTACTGAACTATACAATACAAAGCTCCTAAGAGATATTGATATAGAAGTACTGAAAATGGCCACTTTTTAGCTAAGCAAGGATAGTGCAGCTGGATCAGATGGATTTTCTGGACTTTTTTACACAAGCTGCTGGGAAGTTAAAAAATTGGATCTGTTAAAAGCAGCAGAGGAATTTATGACTGGGAAAAGGCTACCAAAAGCCATATCAAGCACATGGCTTGCTTTGATACCCAAGAAACCTAACCCTAGCTCATTTGGTGATTATATGCCAATTAGCTTATCCAATTTTTTGAACAAGATTTTCTCAAAAATCTTAATGGAGAGACTAAAGCACTGTATACCAACCATCATTTCTGAAGAGCAATCTGGCTTCATGCAAGGAAAAGATATCTCTGACAATATATTGCAGATGATGGAAATGGCCAGATTACTTCCTAAAAACCAGAAATATGGAAATATGATAGTCAAACTAGACATGCAGAAAGCCTTTTGATAGGGTTTCATGGGCTTTCATAAATTCTGTCATGCTTCATTTTGGGTTCCATGGTACTGTTGTTAGACTCATAATGCAGAATATAGAGTTTGCCTGGTTCTCAGTGATAGTAAATGGGATTGTTACAAGTTTTTTCCCATCCAGCAGAGGTATAAAGCAAGGAGACCCCATCTCTCCCTTTCTCTACAATATTGTAGCAGAGGCATTCTCAAAAGGAATAAAGAAACTGTTCTCCATTCAGTACCTTGATCATTTCTCAATGCCAAGAAATGTATCCCATGTGTCACATTTGATGTATGCAGATGATACAACTGTTTTTTTAAATAGTAGGAACAGGAATTTGAGGAGATTGAGGCATTTCCTGTTTGCTTATGAATCAGTTTCAGGCCAAAAAATTAGCTATGAGAAATCAGAGTTCTATGTTCATCCAGGCACAAGGCAGCTCAGAAAGAAAGTTATAAAAGAAAGTTATAAAGAGGATATTAGGGATGAGAAGTGGTTCTTTACCTTTTACCTATCTTGGAGCTCCTATCTTTTATGGAACAAATCCGGTCAGATACTATCAAGGTCTATTGGAGAGAATGGATAAATCACTACTTAACTTGAAAAACCAATGATTGACACAAGCTGGAACACTGGTTCTTATCAGCCATGTTCTTATGGCCATTCCCACTCATATGTTTTTAGTTCTACAACCACCTAAAATGGTTCTAAAGAGAATGGAGAGATTAGCTTCAAATTTCTTCTGGGGTAACTCTGAGTTTGGGCAGAAGAGAAGTTGGAGAAGATGGAATAAGCTAGCTTTGCCAACCGTTGAGAATGGAGTTGGACTCAGAGACATAAGGGATGTGGTTAGGGCTTTATCATGTAAACTCTGGTGGAAACTCCAGAAAAATGATACAATGTGGACTAGACACCTGTGGTCACTTCCTAAGACTTATAAAACTTCACCAACATGGCAGAGAATATATGGAGTTACGGAACATGCTAGTACTCAGTCACAGGTTATATGTGGTATTGGGAAAAGCTTATTTGGAATGCTAATTGGTTGGGAATAGGTGCACACTACTATCACTGGACACACCATACATTACCCTTTCCCAACCTCACGGTATCTCAATTTTTGACAAGCAAAAATTTCTACACTAACTATATGGAGCAACATCTGGCTACCAATTTTTTTTTTACAATTGCAGGAATCTGAGCAAACTTCAAATCATGAAGATAGGTTGATATGGGAGCCTGGATGGGATGGACAGTTCTCCATCAGATCAGCATACCAACCTCAGGGAAGCTGGCACAGTCAATCAAATTTTTCAAGAGGTTTGAAAATCTAAAATACCAAAAAAGATAGCCATTTTCTTGTGGAGAATGAAAAATGAACTTTTACCTTTTGATGAAATTCTCACAAAAATTGGCTTCACTCGTTCTTCCAAATGCCTTTTCTGCTGTAGCTGTGATACTCTAAACCATTATTTTAATGAATGCTCAAGTAGCTTACAAATATGGGATGCTATGCACAAAATACTAATAATTTCACAATTCAGGAATATTACCAGTAGATTGAATTTCTACTTATCATATAAAGGTTTTTCCAAGATCCATAATGAGGTGATCAAAGTTTCTATGATGATCACTTTCTGGCACCTGTTGATCAGAAGAAATAAACTTCTGTATGATGAGCAGAAATTCTCTACATTTGACATCCTAGGCATGATCATCAAGCAAACTGCTCTTATCTTTACAGCTAGACCATTAACAAGAAACAGGGAGAGGAACCAATTTTGATTAGTGCTAGACTTATACCTTTCCTTAGGTCTAAGAGGTCTAGATTAGTCAAAATCATAAAATGGCACCCCCTGACACTGGATATAAAGCCAATGTTGATGCTTCCTTTAGAAATGATAGCTGTGGTATTGGTATTGTCATCAGAGATTGTAGAGATTTAGTTATTTTACTAAGCATGATACACACCCAATCTTGCTCAGCATTACGTGCTGAACTCCTAGCTATTAAGCAAGGACTTACTGTTGCCAAAGACCTTCACCTCCAAACTGTGATATTGGAGTCTGACTGTAGTCTTGCAGTCAGTACTGGATCTAAAAATCCCCACAAATGTGAGTGGAGACACTATAACCTATGTACACAGATTCAAGACTCACTGCCAAGTAGTTTTCAAATTCACCATATTTCAGGGTGGCAAATAGGCCAACTGACTGTCTTGCTAAATTCTGTTCAGCTCAAAATAGGAGTGCACAACTTGATATAAGCCAGATCCCTGCTGAAATGAGGGGTCTCATCAATCTTGATAGAATAGGGATAGCAACAATCATAACCTCTACACAACCTCACAGATCTATTTGAACAGACTCACTTGTTTCTTTCATGTCTTTTTCAGATGAGAAGAACATGTGACTCCATTTTCAGCAACTATCATACAAGGGTATCTCAGCTCAGAATGGAAGTCACTCCACAGCTATACTGCTCCGGCCAGAAGGCAATTTAATATCACAACAGCACCACCACAGTTCCACTACTTAGTTTTAGCCATTTTTTGAACCATGTATATGGTTTTTTGGGCTATAAGTAAATATTATGGCTACTGAAATTACTCTATGATATCAGTCTAAAGGGTGGCTAATTTGTGCTTCGGTATTTGTTTACTCGATCACTAAGTTGCTCCCCTTATTAGGTTTCTGATCAAAAGAGTTGTATAATCACATATAGCCAGTAGGTAGGCTCCAATTTTTTTTTGAGAAGTTTAGATGCTTCTAAGGGCCAGTCCCTTGTAACAAAACTAAAGGCCAGTCCCATTTTTTAGTTTGGGGTGCCAAATAAATCCCCCCCACTAATAGTGGTTAATTTTTTTTAAATAAAAGTAAAACTTTAAAATTTTGATTCACAAATGTAAACAAATTTAATTATGATTAAACATACCTTGAAATTATAAAACAGCCTATTCAAAAGAACCAACAAGGACCAATATATAATTTAAGGGGACTGAAACAAGTAAGTTGTGGAAAGTAACTCAAAAATACAATCAAATACCCTTATTGTGAACCATATCCAACAGAACCTTGAAATTTTCACTTGAACTCCCATTATGATATAGCGTGAAACGTAACAAAAGGTTCAACCTATTGATTTTTAGAATACCTAGGTATGATCCTCTTCTAAATCCTATTGATTCTGAGAATACTAGGGTTTAAGCTCAAACATTCTCTCTCGCAAGATTCAAGTTCGGAATAGAGTAAAAACTCTCAAAATATTATTTCATCAAAAACTGACTGAATACATAAAACAAACCAAAATATATATACTAAAAGAAATATAATACTACCGTAAATAAAATACTTAAATAGAAAAATATAAAACATATCATAATCAAATCAAATCAAATCAAATCTCATCATCATGCTGATATCAAATCACCCGTCATTATCATATCACGTCACTGCCTCGTCATCCCCATCATTCTCCACTGCAAAGAAACATTTCGTCCTCGAATTTAGATTCTCCGAGGCACCTCCATGTTGTTCAACTGATTTCAACATTGTAGCAACGTGTCTAACAAACCTATTCATCAGGTACCTTGAATAACACTTGAGTTGCTTTCTTTTCTTGTAAGCATTTGTCGATGCGAATTTCATACTAGGCTTTATACCAGCAATCCAATCCAAAAGATTATGGCGCCGCATAAATTTGGATAACTCCAAATAGTATTAAAATTCATGAATTCTACCACCACTTTACTTGAGATAATAGGGACAACTTTCCAATTTTGAATAAATTCATAAACTTCATTTCCAAAATTTTCACCAAATATATCAACAAATAAAGTTAATTCCTCCTTACCAATGTCACCATGTTCAACACCTTCTAACGTCTCCTCGTCATAGACTGGAGCATCAAGCACTAAATCGTCATCATATATTCGAACTTTATACACCAGAACATCAAACACATCAACTTCGTCCATCACCACAATCTTTTCACCAAAAAGATTCTCATCATCATACACCGTAACATCAAACACATCAACATGCTCGAAAATAACCACTTCATCTATCATCATGAGCTCTTCACCAAAAAGATTCTCATCGTCATACACTGGAACATCAAACACTAGAGCAGCAAAGTCGTCATTATCACCATCGTCATACACGGGATCGTGAGACATCGGAGCATCAAAGATATCATCTTCACCCTCACCATCAACGATCTCACTGAATTTGACATGTGGTTTTCTCTGACTGACAAGAGCATCCAGTCGCTGGGTCAACAATTCAAGTTGTCGTCGCATAGAAAGAGCTTCATCTTTTCTCAGCATCACACCCATGATCCGTTGCGGGTTCCTCGTCGGGGAAGGTGGCAAAACTTAGGATCGATTTGGAATCTGATACCAACTGATGCACCGTGAAACGTAACAAAAGGTTCAACTTATTGATTCTTAGAATACCTAGGCATGATCCTCTTCTAAATCCCATTGATTATGAGAATATTAGGGTTTAGGCTCAAACATTCTCTCTCGCAAGAGACAAGTTCGGAATAGAGTAAAAACTCTCAAAATATTATTTCATCAAAAACTAATGGAATACATAAAACAAAACAAAATATATAGACTAAAATAAATATAATACTACCGTAAATAAAATACTTAAAATAGAAAAATATAAAACATATCATAATCAAATCAAATCAAATCTCATCATCATGCTGATATAAAATCACCCGTCATTATCATATCACGTCACTGCCTCGTCATCCTCATCACATTAGTAGAAAAATATTTCAAGGCACTCTCTTTGAGCTTATTGATTTTACCCCTCAGAAAAAATCAAATCCAATACTTTGATCATCCCATCTTTTGTGAAGACACCAACTTCAACCCCCACATTGCGTTGTGTGCTTCACTTTAAAGAGTGAGATGACTTGCTTACCAAGCTAGCCACTACGATAAACATCAGGATAAGCTACAATGAGCTAGTCTAATTTCTATATAGAGCACTCACAGTAAACACATATGATGATAACAGAAAATAACCGAAAGTAGTTACTGTTACTTGCATGGTTGGCTGTTTGACTTTTAGAAATTGGACACTCAGTCCCTTGATGATAACATTGAACAGAACTGAAATATATTCATATAAGTTGTATTAAACATGTCCTAATAAACATGCTTCTTTTAAAAATTTCCATTTTCGCTTAGTATAAGAGAAAATGATAACAATGTTTTTTACATATTTTTTTTATTTCAACTTCATTTTTTTAAAATTAAAACCATCATGAGATGGGGGAAAATTTATTGGCTTCCCGAACCTAAGATCAACCAAAGTCATTACATATACATAGTGCCTTGGCACAAGGGATAAAAACCCCTCAAAGCATATATAATGCTTCTCAAAAATTGTTAACTACTAAAAGGCTCTCTAATTTCATCCCCAAATCTATTAGTGAACTGTATAACAAAACACAAGGCGACCTAGTCATGAAATCAGATGTAAACCTATAGAAATAAGATAGAACACCAGTAGTTGCAGACTCAGTAGCAGTGTAGAAATGATAGCACCAGCCACTTGGTTTAGAGTGTGCCTGAGGACCATCCAAGGACCTGGCTTAAATGCATAAGCTTGTAAGTTTCCATTGATCATCAGCATCTGCAAGTGATCAAAATACATACATTAGCAGTAAAGTTGATTACCCCAGAGATCCTGATAACAGGAATCTGTTCCTCATCAAGCAATATGAGTCTTTTAACATCAGGAGGCAAGGAGTACCAATTGTACATCTGAGAAGCACCAGTATTGTTACACAATTTTGAGAGGAGATAAGCAGGTTGATTTGCCTCTCTAAATATGTGCGTAAATTGATATGAAGGAATGGCCTCAAATATAAGATGTAAAATACCATATAGGTTCCAGTGCCATGCAGAACTATTACCAATCATATCTATTGCTTGCTTGCAATCAGATTCAATAACAACTGAAAAAAGATCTAGCATTTTAGCACAATTAATTCCAGCTAATATTGCTTTGAGTTCTGCCTCTAAAGGAGAAACAGCCTCACAAAAAATTGTCTGAGCAAAAGAGACCTCTCCAGTATTGTTCCTAACAATCAGAGCAATCCCCACTTTGCCTAACTTCCAAGAAGCATCTACATTAATCTTAAAACCAAATATAGGCTTGGACCAGTATATAGGTGTGATATTTGGTTTTGGGGGGATGTCAAGTGGAGGGATGCATTTGTGTGAGCAAGGTCTCTGTCTACTTCATTTAGGAGATAAATTGGCTTTTTTATGAGTGAGAAGTAGATCAGGTTCTGGAGCTCCACTGTCATGAGTTGTATATCAGGGAGGGATTTCTCAAAAAAGAATCTATTCCTGGCCTTCCATAGAATCTAACAGACAAAAATTGGAGCTGTATGGTTTAATCTATTATGGAGCTTTGATAGACCAGAGAAAGACCAACAAGTAGCTAGTTTATCCCATAAATTTGAACAGTGAAAGAAGACAGAGCCACATATGAGATGCATTTGTTTCCATAGAAATTTTGCTATAATACACTCATTAAAAAAATGGTGTAAGGAATCAGTGTGAGCACAGAAACATTCTGAAATCCAAACTGACAGAGAATATCATCAAATGGGATCATACAATTTAGGAGCTTCCACATAAAAATAGATATCTTTTTTTTGGATGGAAGAGTTCCAGAGTTTGAATAATACAGGGAGTTTACCTGATTGCACCTTCAAATTATGGAAAGATGATTTGATAGAAAATTATCCAGTATCAGTCAAAGTCCATATCAGCTTGTCATGCCTCCCTGGTATGATTTCAGCCTCCTGTATTGTTTGAATAATGTCTTGGGGGAGCACCTGAGACAGAAAAGGGAGCAAGGCAGTTTTGTTTGATACAAAATTTGCCACAGTACATTGGAGGTGGGCTGGTTCCTGTGGCTCAAAAAACTCAATGAGAGGGCCATGCCTGGTCTAGTTAGATTCCCAAAAATTACACTGGCCCTCTCCATGTATTACTCTTGTGTGAGCAGAAGCAAAGCTATCAATTTTACAGATCCTCTTCCATATTTGTGATTTCCGGAGAGACAGAGGGATAGATGCTACAAATTGAGTCCAGGGAGCTACTCCTAATTGATATTTCCACCAAAGTTTGGTGGAAAAGGCTTTAATTGTAGTAGCAAGATCCCTAATTCCAATCCCATTCTTAGTCACTGGCTGACAGAGTGAGCTCCACTTTTTCCATGATTTATTTGGCCCATTTTCTGAACTACCCCAGAAAAAAATTGCTAACCTCCTTTCAATCTTTTTTCTCATACGGACTGTTGGCTCCATCACTGCCCAAAGTTGTTGTGGCAGTGATTGCAGGCAAGATTGAATAAGGATCAATTTACCTCCTGTTGAAAGCCATTTATTTTTCCAGTTAAGTGTTTTCCTATCAATCATTTCCACAATTGATTGGGAGTGAATGTTTAAGGATTTACCATTGAAAATTTGTACTCCCAAATATTTAAATGGCAGATTACCATGTTTCATGCCCATTATATTTTTAACATGTCTGAGCTTAGAGTCTGATGCCCTTGAGCTTAGAAAAAATTCACTCTTTTCAAAGTTTATTTTTTGGCCTGAGATTTTTTCAAATGTAACCAGAAAAGCTTTCAATTTGACAAGGTTTGATTTGGAAGCACTGAGAAAAATGACAGTATCATCAGCATAGCTGATATGAGAGATAGGAATTGTGCGTCTTGGGAGTGAAATATTTCAATTTCCCAATGTGAAAATATTCAATTTCCCAATGTGAAAAATATATAAAAGGCTCCGGGTAAAAGATTCTGAAAAGATATTGAAAAGAAAAGGAGACAGTGGGTCTCCTTGCTTTATACCTCTTGTGGCTGGGAAATAACCTACAGGCTTGCCATTTATTAAAATTGAGAACCAAACATCAGACAGGTTTTTAATTATGCAATTCACAAATCTGTCACAGAAACCAAATTTAAGGAGAATTTTTTTAAGGAACTGCCAGTTAACCCTATCAAAGGCTTTCATCAAATCCAATTTAAGGATACAATTTGGTTATCTGGCCTTCCTATTCAGAAATCTGACCATTTCTTTTAAATAGATGACATTATCAGAAATGTCTCTATTTTGGAGAAAAGCAGATTGGTTTGGTGAAATTAATTTAGGCATCAATGGTTTCAGTCTTTCCATTAGAATTTTTGAAAAAATCTTATTGGTCACATTGGAAAGACTGATAGGTCTATAGTCACTGAAAGATATTGGTATTTCTTTTTTTGGGATAATTGTAATCCAGGTGCTAGAAATACCTCTATGAATGTGAGACCTAGTTAAAAATCATTTGATGCCTCTAATAAATCTAAGCAAATAATGTCCCATGCCTTAATAAAAAAATTGAGCAGTGTAGCCACCAGGCCTTGGACTACTTGAGTTATTAAGACCGAAAACAATTTGCTTCAGTTCAGGCAGTGACACTGGCTTAGTGAGATCCTCATTTTCTTCCTGAGTGATAACTGAGGGTATCTGAATCAGGAAGTGAGTGGTGAAAAGATTTTGTTCAGGGTGAGGGGATTCTGTAAGTAGATCTTGATAAAAAGCAATTCCTTCAGACTCAATCTCATCATTACTACTCAACCACAGTCCCTGAGAGCTTTTAATCTTAGTAATTTTGAGTCTACTCCTTTTCACCATAACAGAGTTATGAAAATATTTAGTATACTCATCACCTTCTTTAAGCCATTTCACTTTTGCCTTATATTTCCAGAAATTATTTTGCTTAATTAAAACCTTTTTCAATTGAGCTTTGGCATGTTTAAGTTTAATTAGCTCATCTGTTGAACTATTAGACTCAAAAACCATTTCCTGGAGTCTTAACTTTTTCTCAGCCTTAATTACATTCTCATCTACATTACCAAAGACCTCCTTATTTCATTGTTTAAGGACATGTTTTAGGTTTTAAAATTTGAGAAAAAATTTGTACATTCCTTGACCTTCAGAATGAATATTCCATTGAAGATTGATAACCTCCATGAAGTTATTTCTTTTGAACCAGGTATTTATGAACCTGAAAGGTCTTGGGACTGAGGGTACGTTACATCCTATTCTAAGAAATAAAGGGCAATGATCTGAGGTGTCTTTGTTGAGCACTTGGATAAAGGATTGTGGAAATTTTAAACTCCAAGCATGAGTACGCAGTCCTCTATCCATTCTCTCAACATTTAGCCTCCATCCTTGTTCTCTAATCCTACCATTGGACCAAGTAAAGAAATTTCCTATTGTATGTACAGGGAGTAAAGACATATTATCAATAAAACTACTAAATTCTCTAATACTCCTAAGACTAGTCTTAGAATGGCCCTTATATTCACTGATTGATGCCATAGCATTAAAATCCCCTATGTACATAGCTACTGAAGCAGATATAAGCTTAAGGTCAGACCATAAATCTTCCCTCTTTTTCCTAGTTCTCAGACCATACACAAAAAACATTTCAGTAGATTGTCCCAGTGTATAAAGGGAGACCTGTACTTGAATGAACTGATTATGGTCTAAGATTAAGGAGATATCTACTTGGGAGTTCCACATAAGCCATATATTACATAGAGATGAAAACATGCAATTTTGAAAGTGCAATTTATTTTTATAATTATCACATTCTGAGTTATCATGCTGAGCTCAATGATACAAAGAAAGTCAATTTTGTGAGTTCTAATCAGTCTAGATAACCTTAGCATGGATGTTTCCATCCCTCTAATGTTCCAGACAAGTGTATTAACTCCAATAGTTGTATTAATCATTTACGGGATTTTATGCTTTTAGTGGCTGTCCTAGTGACTATCTTATTTGGTGATACTAGGCCTAGGCCAAGCTACTCAGCCTTAGCACGGGCTCGGCTCACTATAAGGTAAGCATAGCTTGGCAGTATCCGGGTTCGTACAACTCGGATAGGGACAAGCACACTAGAAGACACCCAGAGCATGGACCACATGAAGAGCATGGGTTACTGTATAAATAGTACTCCTCAGCACTATTCCAAGTAAGTCTTCTAATTATTCTAGTGATTACCCCTTTTCTCTTCCGGGATCCATCTTTCATTATCACGCCGGAGGGTCTACCCTCGGGTACCTCCCGGGGCTCTGTCTTGCAGGGCCAGGTTATTGGATCAGGGTGCAGGGGACCATTCGGACCGACCAGGAGGGCAGCATCAAGTTGGCAGCATCAAGTTGGGTATGGCCAAGGAGGGGGCCACCTCGGGTATGGAGCGCCAGGATACGGGATGTCTCAGGCCGGGTATCAGGGATATTAGGGGTACCCCCCGGGACCCGGAGGATATTACGCTCAGCCTACTAGAGTCCCGGGGGACTAGGCTCCCAGGATCCAGGGCCCAGTTTGGGTGCAAAATTAAGTACCGATGACGGGATATGCCATGGCCCAACCAGCCCTGGTCGCAGGAACTTATGGGATGTATCCGGTGGTGGTGGACAGGCCTCCGGGGGCTCCGAACTCGGTGGAGGAGAGATAAGACAGGCTGATAGGCAGGAACGGAGGTAGGCCTACCTCCCCATGGATAGGTTACATCAGCACTTTCCCCTGGCCGGTGGGAATGAGGGTCCCAGAATGTGTGCCGACCTATAATGGGGAAACTGACCCGGAGGAGTTTGTCAGGACATACCATAATGTCATGGGGACACGCGACATCCGGGAGGAACTTATGTGCAAGTTAGTGAGCTCGTATCTGAGGGGCAGTTGCCTATCGTGGTTTGAGTCCTAGTCTCTGGAGAGCTTCAGGAATTATTATGATTTCTCAAGGGTTTTGATGCACAGATATGAAACCAAACGGAAGAAGTACCTACCTTTGGCCGAGGTAGCTTCCAGCCGACAGGCGGCGAAGGAGGATGTCCGGGGATTCCACAGGAGGTACATGGACGATTCCATGAAGGTGGTGGATAGAGATGCTCATATGAAGGCCCTGATCGCAGGGTTTATTGCAGGGTTAAGGGATGAGGTGTTATGGGCGAAACTTATGGAGAATATCCCGACCACTCATCAGTTGGATCTTGAGGTGGAGATGTACTGCTCGCTGCTGGGAGTGAGCAAAAAGAGGAAGGAGGAAGGGTATTTTGAAGATAGAGAGATTGGAAAGGGTGATAAGACTCGGGTTACAGATCCTGGTAGGAGGGATGCAGCTCCAGTACCGGCTAAGTCGAGGGTTGACCTCCCTCGGGCTGAAATGTTTACCCTTCTGACAAAGACCCGGTCGGAGATCCTGACCATCCACAAGAACCTGTTCCAGGACCCGACCCCTATACCGGGGAATCCGACGCCAGCAAACGCGACCAAATATTGTGCGTTCCATAAGTCTAACGGATACACAACGGAAGGTTGCAGGAGCTTGAGGGTGGAGATTGAAAAATTGATTGAGAGGGGACAACTGAGGGACTGTGTGACGCAGGAGCACCAGCGTCCGGCAGTAGGGCAGTAGGCCGGAGCCGGGAGGAAAAGGAATTGGAGGAATAGGCCACGGAATGATAACCAACGAGGGGCCGCTGCACCGGCTGTTCAACCCGGAACGGTAGCCCTGGTCATGGCCCCGGAGCCGGTTAATCAGGCTCCCCCTCAGATGATAAACGTCATACATGGGGAGATAGGTGACGGACCCCAGTCTCATGCAGCGGCCAAAGATCGGAGTAGGTATGTACCGGATGGAGAAGATAGAGAGAAAAGACTACGTCCCAAAGAAGTCATCACCTTTTCGGACGAGGATCCGGTGCCCAGTCTGACGCCTCACACGGATCTGATGGTGATTACGGCGGAGATCGAAGGGTTTACGGTCAAAAGAGTATTCATTGACGACGGGAGTAGTGTGGAAATCATGTTTTCCTCCTGCTTCGACCAGCTGGGGATTGGCCGCCACAACCTTCGCCCGAGCACCTCTCCGTTGTCAGGTTTTACGGGCCGAACAGAGCATCTCTTGGGAGTTGTGTCTTTAACAGTGACAGTGGTAGATGATCTTGACAGAAGCAAGAAGACCTTAGTCCGATGCAATTTTGCGGTCATGGACGCCCCGTCCCCTTATAACATCATCATCGACCGTCCGTGGATGGCGCAGGCTAGGGCCATATGCTCGACGTACCATTTGACCATGAAGTTCCCAACAGAGCAGGGTGTGGCAACAGTCCGATGGAGCCAGTCTACAGCCCGAAGTTGTATGCTCACAGCCCTTCAAAAATCTAGGAAGGCCCCGGTCGGTGCAGTGCAGGGAGAAGTAGGACCGGGAGACGTGGAAGATATGCAGGTCAGTCGCAGGGGTACGATTAAGGTCGGGAAGAAGATGCCAGTTGATATAAAGGAGCGATTACGAGGCCTGTTGTCGAAGTACGAAGATGTATTCGCATGGGATGAGAGAGACTTCACAGGTGTGCCTCCGGAGTTAGCTCTCCATAAGCTGAACGTGTATCCGGAGTTGAAGCCCATCAGGCAGAAGAAGAGGGCCCTGGCAGGAGATAGGGCCGAGGTGGTGAGGTAGGAAGTGCTGAAGTTGCTAGATGCCGGATTAGTGGAGGAAATCATATACCCGGAATGGCTAGCTAACCCCGTGCTAGTGAAAAAGCAAAATGGGTCCTGGAGGATGTGTATCGACTTCACTGATTTGAATAAGTGTTGTCCGAAGGATAGTTACCCTCTTCCTCAGTCGATCGGCTAGTAGAAGCTATCACCAGGTATGAGGCCCTCGCTTTCTTTGACGCATACCGGGGGTATCATCAGATTCAGATGTCAGGAGAGGATAAGCCGAAGACAGCCTTCATCACTGAGTTTGGGACCTATTGTTACAGGCGGACGCCATCTTTCAGGATCAGCTGGGAAGGAGCATGGAACTATATGTTGACGACATGGTGGTGAACAGCAGAAACTACCCGGGTTTCTTAGAAGACCTGGAGGAGATGTTCGGCATTTTGAGAAGAGTTAACCTGAAGTTGAACCCGGAGAAGAGTGTGGTGGGAGTAAGCATCGGGAAGTTCCTCGGCTACATGGTATCTAGCCGGGGAATCGACGTCAATCCGGAGAAGGTGGAGGCTATAAACCAGATGCAGTCACCAAGGAATGTTAAGGAAGTGCAGAAGCTGATGGGTTCCCTGGCAGCCTTGAGTCGCTTTCTATCAAAAGGTGTGGAGAGACAACTCCTTTTTTTCAACATCCTGAGAAAGGCTAAGAAGTTTGAGTGGACCGAGAAGTGCGAGCGAGAGTTCGAAGATCTGAAGGAACATTTGAGCCGACTCCCGACCCTCTCAAAGCCTAAGGAGGTGGAAGATTTGCTTTTGTATTTGTCCGCTTCAGCATCGGCGGTGAGTGCGGTGCTGGTCCGGGAGGGGGACGGGAAGCGGTGTCTCGTCTATTTTGTTAGCCGGGCATTGCAAGGCCCGGAGACCCGGTACACAAGTCTGGAACAGCTGGTATTGGCGCTGGTTTATGCTTCAAAACGTTTGCGCCCGTATTTCCAGGCTCATCCGATCGTGGTCCTGACCAACCACCCACTGAAGCAGGTGATGCTGAAGCCCGAGGCGTCAGGGCGTTTGATGAAGTGGGCCATAGAGTTGGGGGAACATGAGGTGACCTACCAGCCGAGGAAAGCCATCAAGGGTCAGGCGATGGCGGACTTCTTGACAGAGATGGTTGGGCGGGACATGCTTGCCGAGGATCCCCCGAGCTCGAAGTGAACATTGCACGTGGACGGATCAGCCCATGCAGGAGGCAGTGGTGCCGGAGTGCTGCTGACATCCCCAGAAGGAGAGGAGTATCACTATGCGTTGAATTTTGACTTCAAGACTACAAACAATGAGGCAAAGTACGAGGCGTTGGTGGCAGGACTCAAGCTTGCCCGGGAATTGAAGATAGGATCGATCCAAGCCTTCAGTGACTCGCACATTGTAGTGCAGCAGGTGAATGTGGAATATGAAGCAAAGGAGCGAAGTTTGCCGAAGTACCTGGAGCTGGTCCAGCCCATGATCCGGCAGTTCGACAACTTTAGTCTGGAGCAGGTGCCAAGGGAGCAGAATGAAAAGGCCAATGCTTTGAGCAAGTTGGCATCCTCAAAATTGAGGCCGGATCAGAAGGCACCTCTCAGAAGAGAGACGCTTGAGAGAAGAAGTTATGAGCAGACTGATGAGATCCTGACAGTAGAAGCAGTGCAGGAAGACTCCTGGATGACCCCGATCCGGGCGTACCTTCTGACGGGAGAGGTCCCGGCCGACCGGGTGGTAGCGAGGAAAATCCGGGTCAAAGCGTCGAAGTATACACTACAGGAGGGCATCCTGTATAAAAGAGGGCATCTCCAACCGTTGCTGAAGTGTGTGGAACGGCCGGAGGGCAAGTACCTTGTCAGGGAAGTACATGAAGGTCCGAATGGTAGTCACCAGACACTAGTGGAAAACGGGACGGAACACGGCGGTTCCGTCCCGGTTGGACGGCGGTTTTAACCGCCGTCCAACTGGCGCCACCGTTACTCGGCGGTTGAAACCGCCGAGTAAGGTTTACGAGTTCGGAAACTTACCCGGATGGGTACATTTCCGGACTCGTAAACACCTGCTGCTAGCAGGAGGCTACCCCGGCCATTACGGGCCGGACGGTTAGCCGGAAGGAGTTGTTTGCGCACCCGGACGGTAAGCCGGGAGATATTCCGGCGGCGGCAGTAATCCGGCCACCGTGAAACGGTGGCGGAAAATATGTACTTCCGGATAGGATTACGGTACCGGAAAGTTAGCCGGACAAGAAGTGTTTACTTAACCGGACGCCTGCCAGGGAAACGTTCGGGAAAATGGCTGAAAAGAAGCCAATTTCGTCCGGCCAGAATTCCGAAACCGGAAACCTAGCCGGAAGTAATTTGAATTGTCCGGCCAGGAATTAAGATGTCGTAAAGGCTATCCGGATAATTCTTTAAAATCTGATTTTTATTTATTTCGGCTTTTGAATACAAAATAGAAAGTATTTAAATGGCGCTAGTGAAGAATTATATGTTTCAAATGGTTGTGATGTATTACGAATGAATGTATAATGTAATAAATCACTTGAATGCGCTAAATACAACAATTGCCACAATACATAATGTGTCAATTTTGAACTAGAGCATGTGCATACGAAGTTACGACAATTGATGCAATAGTACTCCTCGGTCGATTCAGGTCTTCGGGTGAGTAGGGCCTTGTATCCTCTTCGAAAATCTGTGCATTAGCATACACAATTCAATATATGACGCAAACATATGAATATGTGTAAGGTACATGCCTTATAGATTTGGAACTTACGGGCTCAAGGTCTTGGTCGAATTCGTTAAGTCCCGCTACCAATTTGAGCTCATACAACATAACGTAGTACCCGCATTCCCAGCTGCTAACTTGTCTCTTGTACTTTAACACAAAAGGAAGATCACATTGTTAAATACAATCGATCGATGTCGATAATACTAGTGTAATTAATGAGGGAGAAACGTGTAGAGTACCTTGATCTCAGTCATTCCAAACTCTCTCCTAGAGGGATTGACATGATTTAAAGCTTGTCTAAGGAGGTGTTCGAAAGACGGGATTGGCGGACGATGGAGAGGATCTATCCAATAAACTTCTTTGGTTTTTTTGTGGATCAAAACCAAGCTCCAATGTTTACTAAATAAAAAATGCATATCCATTTGTCAATAATGACAACATAAAAGTTAACATGAGATAATAATGTATAGAATTAGTTAATATGAAATACTTACCCGGAAATGAGTGGTGCTAGGAAGAATAATTTGTCTTCCACACTGAGAGCCTCTCTCATGTAACTTAATCGCTCTGCATCAGTATGACCTAATTCTTGGATTCGCTCAGGGCATAGGAAGCCTATCCATGGCTTCAACCGTTTTTGAACTAATTGATTCAAGAAACTTAAGAAAAAAAATATGAATGGTTAAAACAACGGGGAGAACGGCGGTTGAAAACACACAAGATAATATAGTCTCGACATTAAAATTACTTACAGTTGGAATAAGGACATTAGGGGCTCGGTTACCTTGTCACCCTTCCATAGATCTTCAAAATCACCCCAACACATTACAATTTGCCTTCCAATACCACCAAATAATTCCGTTGGAGCCGGGAATTCGTAGTATCCAAATTTGCAATGTGTAGACAATTTATCATACAACACCTTCATAGGCGGTGTCATAGATTTAACTACAACATCTTTTGGGGCGGTCTTTGGGGCGGTCTTTGGGGCGGTCAAGGGTTGGGGAATTGTTTTTGTAATTTTTGGCTCAACCTTGCGTGCAACGCTCGTAATTGGGTTGTATAGGCTAGCGGGTTGAGTCTCTCCTAAACTCTCGACAACAATTAGCCTACGAGGCCAAAGTAAATACATACCTTCCGCCGGTCCAACAACCTTACACGGGCCTTTGGGTATGGGAATTCGAGCGGTTGAAACCAAAGCTTTTTTCAAGCAAACCTCCCCCAAACCGGTTGCAATTTTAACGTCGCCATGCATCTTCGCCGACTCATTGAAAATTCCATTTGCAACATGCATAGTAGGCTTCCTCACTCCACCATCGATATATAATTTGCATGGATATGTGACATCGACCTTGACCTAATTAAAATAGTGGATTCCATTTTTAAAGTAAGGCGAGGTAAACATGCTAAGACTATTAAGAGAACGAATATAGAATTTGAATAAGAATGCGATCGAAAAGTGAGTTAGTGTGTTTACCTTTTTTGGTCGGTTTAAGTTATCATCACATATGTTTGGTTGTGGCGATGGTGGATTTGGTTGTGGCGATGGTGGATTGCCTTGCACCTCACAAACATCGGGTGAGTGACGTGAACCACATGAAGGAGGTTCCCAATCGTCGCTTAGATCATTCAAATTTGGTGGGAGAATTGCGCCCATTTGCTTGGCTATTATGCGGAGAGCTATGTCCCTTTTCATCATATTCTTCACGGCCTCATCAAGCTCCTTCTTGGTATCACCGAGCTCTTTTTTTGTATCTCCAAGTTCCTCTTGCAACTTGTTGTACTTGGTATGTCTTGGTGGTTTAGAAGATTTTGGTTTGCCGATGAGATCTCTCTTCACCACATGTGATGCATATCCACGAACTCTACCGGGGTGTTCCTTCCGTTCCGTCGCCTTACAAAGGATGTCATCGTCTTGTGTGGGAACGAATTCTCCCGAGGCAATTTTCTCTTTGACACCATCCTATCATTTAATAGAAAAAAAAATATATGGTAGAAAGAAAAATAGATAGGAATAATATTTGTAATAATATTAGCTCAATATATTAAAAGAAACAACTTACAATATCTTTTATCAACTTCTTGTTTCCCTCGTGTGTGTATTCGCCTTTGCTATCTTGTCGACCAATCAAGAAGCTAGTGAGTTTATCGAATTCTTTAGGATTAACCACCTCGGTGCTCTCCCGCGCTTCCTCTTCCGTCATCCCACTATCCATTTTCTCTTGCACCTCATCTTCTTGTTTCTTATTTGCATGTTTCATTAGTCTTATAGTATAGCCCTCCCTACTCATTGTGTGAGGTGTCGTATTAGCTTTCGCATTGGTGCTATTCGTCAACCTCACACCCTAACACATAAATGAATTTAAGTTATGTGAACGAAGGAGTAATACTAGAATGGTAGGAATTAATCTTACTAGTCGGTCATTCTCCAAGGTGCGTGCTTTGAATATTGCCCAACTTTCTTGTAAAATATCGGTGTAGGCCACCCAAGGGTCCTCATCCTTAAAATCTCCATAAATGTAATGTTTAGACAACATTGCTCTATGATCCCGTGCCGCCTTACTCAAGCGAAACATGGTTGTGTCAAAAAGTTTCTCCATATTTGGGGCAACAATTTTGAATGGTACCTACATAAGGTTATAAGAAAATTTGGATAAAATCTCATTCATGTGTACAAAAAAAAAAAAAACCTTAAATGAAGGTAGAAACTTACCAAACACTCCTCCCATAATTTAGTCTTCTCCTTGTCGGGGACCTCGTGCCAAGATTCATACTTTATGTCCACACGAGTTCGACCAATTTTACCAACCCAACTCTTCCATAAATAATACTCTTCCGATATTGGTTCCCCACCATCGTTGAATGTCATGTCCGTCAAAATCCCCTTCTTCATCCTTTTTTGTAAGACGGCACAATATGTCCTAGGACGCCTCACCACCTTTTTTTTAACACCTCCCGCGGTGTTAGGCGTTTTAGAGCTTTTGGGGATTCCTACTACCTTCTTCTTAGGTGGTGCCATAACTCCTCTACAAAAAATAGTTTACATATATTAAATAACCTCACTATCAAGAAAGAATAATTATATGCTAAATTAATGGTAAGTAGTCACTTTAATAATCCTATTATTATCCTATTAGACTAATGGTAAGTAGGGTTTAATTAGGATCCTATTAGACTAATATAAATTGCCTATCACATGCTTCACCCTTAATTCTTTGTAATTAAATTAGTGCATACATATATGACATACTTAACCCTAGATTAGTAGTAACATAACTAATCACCATCAAGACTAATCAAGAATATAGCCCATAATCCCAATTGATTAATCAAGAATGTAGCCCATAAAACAAAACTAGTTTGTAGTAATAATTAAGCAAAGCCCATGAACAAATAAGACAAATTAGCCAATAAACAACATTGATTATACAATTGAAGAGATACCTTTTCAATTAGAATAAAAACCCTAATAGTATGGACAAAGAAGCTACTTTCTTGTTCTAGAACTCAAGAAATGGGGCCAATGTGAGTAATGGTGTTCTTGGTGGTTGGAGAAGAAAATTTTGTTGGTGGAAGAGAGTAAATGGGTGGGAGGAAAGTGAAATTTTCGGAACTAATGTTGAGAATGGGTAGAGGACTAGCTAAGAAAATAGTCTAAGTGTTAGTTATTCTGATTTTTTTGTACTGACCGGCCACGTTTCCGATACCGTGAACCTATCCGGATAAGGCAAAAAAAATTAACCTCAACCGGCTGAATATTTACTTATCCGGATGGCTATCAGGGAAACCTTCGGGAAAATTGAGCAAAAAACGAGATTTTTAATTAAAAACTTCCGGCTAGACTTTCAGATATCGTAAACTTAGCCGGATAAGATTAAATTTCCATCCTGCTAGGTTTCCGAGTTCGGAAACGGGTGTTATATATATGGGTGATTGACTTTTTTTCAGATCACAACTCACAAACTTCCCCCACATCCCCCAATTCAGAGTTCGGAAATCCCGTCTCCTACCCGGACGAAACTCTCCATCAGTTCCACCCAATTCCCGATCAACCCATGGCACCGAGAAGCAAGGTCGTGGCGAGGAAGCCAAATCCAAACTGGTATGATGCTAACAAGTTTATTAGTCTCGATGCTTACAAGTATTATGGTATTCTTGTTAACAATGCTACAGTACTAGACACATATGTGTTGGATAGAGATCAGGTTGAGGCACTAGGTTTAGGCCCTATGGTTGAGAAGTTTGCTATTCAAAATTGTGATGCCTTGTTATTCGATGTTAGTAATCCCACCTATAAGGATGAGGTGTTGCAATTTTATGCTAATTTTGATGAACCTAGTGATGGTAAGTACACTACCATGGTTAATGGGCAAAGGTTTGAGTTTGATTGTTGGGTGATGAATGAGTTGTTGGGGAATCCTATCAAATCCGATGAGGACCTTTATCCCAAGCTCCAGGATGGGCCACTTGATATCTTCTATGCTAATGCGTGGCCGGGAACGCATATGATTAAACTCCCGTACTTGAATTATCTGAATTTAGGACATCACTATTTTGGTCGGGACCCATATGATGAAAGTTCAGCCGATGGGTGTAAAATGGCGTTCTGCCCCATTGATGATCGCATTGTGTACGAGTGGGTGCATAGAAGTTTCATCCCTACAGGAGGAAATGTCGGCGAGCCTAATGTTACCACGGTTATGACATTTTACTATGTCGTGAAGGAGGTTCCTATCAATCCCGGGTATGCAATATGAACTCGGAAAGTTATCCGGATAGGCTTGTTCTTCATTTGCTAAACCGGATGGTTAGCCGGAAGTAGGTAAACCCTAATTTAACACTATCCGGCTAATGTTTCAGATACCGGAAAACTATCCGGATAGGTTAAAAATTGAGATTCGTCGACTTTCTTTTATTCTATTGGATAGATCAAACAAAGGTGCAACCAAATGTTTACATGAATTACATATTCAAACTAAGTTCGGACTAGTTGTATTATGAATAACTGATAACACAAAAAGATCAACGACTAACGCCTCAACTTAGTCTTCGGCTTAACTTTGAAAATCAACTTCCTCTTCCGTTCTTTTCCTTTGCTGTCTATCACTATGCGTTCGGCGTGATCGGATCTTGCGCGATAGTTTGACATGTTTTCCTCTGTTTCCTCCATATTAATCGCGTCTTTCTTCGTTGGCACAAAAATGTGAGCAGCTCGTTTGTCATACTCCTCGAATAGCTCATCACCACACACCATTTGTTTCCCATCAAGAACAATCTCGTAGTGCCGATCAGAAGGATCCTGAACATAGTAAACTTGGTCACCTTCCCCAGCAAGTATGAACGCATCCGACTTTGATCCCACTTTCTTCCTATCAACCAATTGAAACCCTAAAGGATCGGTCTTAGTTCCTGTCTTTTGATCAACCCACTGACACTTGAATACAACCACCTTCAATGCCACATAGTTTAACTCCCAGATCTGAACAATGGTACCGAAATACCTATCAAATGAGTAGGATCCTTCTGGATTTTTCTTCCGCGACACAGCGATTGATTCGGAAAATGTAGTCACACCGCTATTCTGCGAAACACCTTTAGCATCGCTCTGTTTGGTCCCGTACGAGTAACCCTTCACATCATAGCCGCTGTAGCTGATGACCGTCGTAAGCGGCCGTCTGGATAGCCATTTCACGTCCTCGGGATGGTCACCAATCTCTACGGTGTCCCTTAACCACTCACAAAAGGTTCTAATATGCTCATCATGTAGTTGGAAAGGCTTTAGGGTTGGGTATAGACTTCTCAATTCCTCCATATGAATGTCAACGTAAGGGCGAACCGATTCATGGTTTCGCATCACATACAGATGAGCAGCCTGCAAATTGACCGCTGGCGGGTTATGCAGCGTGCCTCTAGTTCCATGCCCGTTGAAACGAAAATCATGCCTCGAGGTGGGTAGTCCAACCGTGTCAACCTCATCTAAGTAAGCCGTACAAAATTCAATCGCCTCCTCCGCGACATATCTAGATACAATGCTTGCGTCAGGCCTGTACCTATTCTGCGAAAAGAATTTAAATATCTTCATGTATCTCTCGAAAGGATACATCCACCGGAGGAACACTGGACCACACTCCTTGATCTCCCGCACAAGATGGACAATCAAATGCACCATTATATCAAAGAAAGAAGGGGGGAAATACATCTCCAATTGGCACAATACTTCAACCACCATTGTCTGCAGCTTATCTAGCTTACGACGGCTAACTGTTTTCTGGCAAATTCCCTTAAAAAATAAGCAGAGCTTGCTGATGCACATCCTAACGTGGCTTGGAAGAGAACCACGAATGGCAATTATGTTCAAGTCTTGCATCAAAGTGTGACAATCATGTGATTTTAACCCTATCAATTTTTGATCCTTAACATTGACACAGTTACCAATGTTTGAGGAAAAATTAGAGGGTACCTTCAAATCTTTCAGGCACTGCAAATATTTTGTCTTCTCAGCTGACGACATATTGTAGCAAGCTGGAGGCAAGAAAGTGTTCCCATTCTCGATTACAGGAGCCAGTTCCTTTCTAATACCCATTCTGTCCAAGTCTTTACGTGCTTGAAGTCCATCTTTGCTTTTTCCTGAAATATTCAGCAGCGTACCAAGCAAACTATCGCAGACATTCTTCTCAATGTGCATTACATCTAAACAATGTCTGACAGCCAAGTGCTTCCAATATTGTAAGTCAAAGAAAATGGATCGTTTCTTCCAAGGGCCGGGGAGAGGCATCTTCCTACGGTTTTTCCCAAAATCATTTTCAATATCCTTGATTTTCTCGAATACCTCCTCGCCACTGATAGGAGGGGGGGCGGTGCATTCTCTTCCTTCCCATTAAACAAGTTCTTAGCCTTACGGAACTCGTGACTGCATGGTAAGAAACGACGATGTCCTTGATAAACAGTTTTTCTCCCGTGTTTTAATTGAGAGAAACTAGTATTCTCCTCACAAACAGGACAAGCTAGATGACCTTTGACTGAATAACCAGCTAGATTACCAAGTGCAGGGAAATCGTTCACAGTACAGAACAACATTCCTTTCAACTTAAACCATTCCTGCCGATATTCATCCCACGTCCAATTCTCTTCGAACCACAGTTTCTGAAGGTCGTCAACTAAAGGTTCTAGGAACACATCAATGTCATTACCAGGCTGCTTTGGCCCTGCTATCATCAACGACAACATAACATATTTCCTCTTCATGGTCAACCACGATGGTAGATTGTAAATAACAACCATCACAGGCCAAGAACTGTGTGTACTACTCAAATCTCCATACGGATTCATACCATCAGTGGATAAACCCAACCTTACATTCCGAGCTTCCTTCCCAAATTCAGGATACAATTCATCAATTTTCTTCCACTGATCACCATCTGAACAGTGTGCAATCACATCATCATCTTCAACCTTCTCTCTATCTGCATGCCATGTCAAGTTCTTAGCTTCTTCCTTGTTAGCAAACAACCTTTGAAGCCTAGGTATAATGGGGAGATACCACATGACCTTCGCGGGAACACGTTTGTTGGTTTCCTTAACAACATCTCCTCCCACGTCCACTTTTTGTTTCACAGCTTTGTATCGTGACTCGCCACAAACGCTACAATTTTCCAATTTCATCTCATCTTCCCCTCTAAACAACATACAATCATTAGGACAAACATGAATTTTCTCAAGTTCCATACCCATTGGACATAGTACCCTCTTGGCAGCATATGCCCTATCAGGCAATAAATTATCAGTGGGAAGCAGCTGTCTAATCAACTCCAGCGCCTCTGTTAATGCCTTATCTGAAAGCCCATGCTTGGCTTTTAAATTCATCAACAATAAGGTCGCGCTTAAAATTGTGTGGATTGACCCCTCATACAAAGGGGTCTGCTTATCATTATACATCGCTTCAAGCGCCTCTGGTTTTCCAAAAAAATGCATGGCAACATCATCTACCAAGTCATCCAATTTATCGTCATAATTACCAACCATTGAATTTTCTCCTACAACCTCCATTGGTTCATTAACAACAACAGTGCTACGTTCTTCCCCATGCCATACCCACGTGGTATAGGAATTTTGGAAACCCCTTACAATCAAATGTTCACGCAAACCTTCAACTCCTAAATACACATCGTTAGTGCAATCCTTACAAGGGCACCGCATGGCCGACTGATTTTCTAATCTTGCATTATCAGAAGCAACATCAATGAAATATTCAACCAGTCCCATATACTCTGGTGAGGTCCGACGATTCTCCCTAATAATCCTACTACGTTCCATAACACTTGTGTACCTATTTTCATAAATTTAAGCAAATATTAATGAATTCATTCATCTACATCGTGCTACTTGACAACATATCAAATACAATATGGTTTCATAAACACTAATAACTAGGAATCAACACGCAAGTTCATATATTATTCAAGCAAATTAGGGACACACATACATATTCATGCTTGAAATTAACAAACATCCGCCCATCAATACTAAATTTAGCGGGAGATTACCTCATCGCGGCCTAGGATTCAGCGAGCCCAGATATTAGGAGATTCTCTGCGTCCTTCAACCCAAAACAAAGATGGAATAGAGTAGATAGAACAAAAGGATCCGTTTCTCGTTTTATAAGATTCTGTTTTAGCTCATCCGGTTACGTTTCCGAGATCGTAAATCCTGCCCGGCCATTTTTCCCGCTATCCGGACAAGTTTACGGTACCGTAAACTTACCCGGACGACTTTTTGACTTGACTCCACCGACATCAGAACTTTGCCCCGTCGACTTGACCGTCAAAGTCAAGCCGGTCAACGGGGAAAGTTCCGGCTAGCCATTTCCGGTGTCGGAAATGTAGGCTGGTCGGCGGTTAAACGCAACCGCCGACCAAAAATGGCAGTTACACGGCGGTTGCATCACAACCGCCGTGTAACAAGCCATCCGGCTAGAGAACCAACATTTACGAGTTCGTAAATGTAGCAGAACGGCGGTTTCCTTATTTTCCCGCGGAACCGCCGTCCTTGGGCGCCGTTTTCCGAACGTTTTCTACTAGTGAGAGAGCAAGAACAGTGGCCAGAAAAATCCTAAGGATGAGGTACTACTGGCCTACCATGTTTGAAGATTCGCAGGACAGGGTTGCTCTTGCCTTCAGTGCCAAAATTTCGTGCCACTTGTGCACATACCCAGAGAGGAGATGATGGGGATAACGGTTGCCTGGCCCTTCAGCAGATGGGGACTGGACCTGGTCGGACCCTTCCCTACTGCCCCTGACAGCTTGAAGTACCTGATTGTGGCTATCGGATATTTTACCAAGTGGGTGGAAGCAGAACCTTTGACCAACATTCGGGGGGCTACCTGTGTGAAGTTCTGCTAGAGGAACATAGTTTGTCGGTTCGGGGTACCGAGAGCTATAGTAACCGACAATGGAGCGCAATTTGAAAATGATCCTTTCAAGTCCTGGTGCGCGAAGTATGGGATAAGCCAGAAGCTCAAGTCAGTATATCATCCGCAGGCTAACGGTTAGGTGGAGGTGACGAACCGGACGATCGTGAATGGGATTAAGGTCCGTCTCCAGGGGCAAAAGGAAACTGGGTACACGAGCTCCCGAGCGTTCTATGGGCTCATCGGACTACGGAAAGCTCGGGAACCGGAGAGTCCCCCTACAGTTTGACATATGGATCGGAGGCAATGATCCCGGCTGAGATCGGCTTTTCCAGTCTCAGGACAGCCGAGCCGGTGGCTGTGGACCAGAATGAGGAAGAGTGCAGGACAAAACTGGATTTGCTCGAGGAAAGGAGGGAGAAGGCGGCTCTGCACGAGGCTAAAGTCAAGGAAAAGGTGAAGAAGTACCACGACAGGAGGGTAAGGAAGGAGCAGTTCAAGGTAGGAGATAAGGTCATGAGGCGAAACGACAAAAGTCGCCAAGAACAGGAGAGTAAGCTGGCACCGAACTGGGAAGGACCTTACCGGGTGACAGGCCCACCCGAGCGGGAGTTATGTGCTAGAAGATTCAACGGGGAAGGGAGTCCCCCGAAGGTGGAACATAGCAAACCTCAGACGGTTCTATGGATAGTCTCTGGCACTAGATGCCTAGATAGAGTAGCCTGTGGCACTAGATGCCTAGGTAGGAATTGCTCCGGGCGCCAGATGCCCGAGAGAGAAGCCCTGAGGTCGGACGACCGAGGGGTGGGTAAAAGGACCCTCTGGCGCTGGACGCCTAGGGAATTTTTGTAACATGGGCATGTCTTTTTGTCGATTTTAATGAAAAGAATGAATGTGTGTATTATGAGTCTGAAATCGAAAGATAGTTGTTATAAAATGAAAATTATTATACATAACTTAGTCTTAAAGTACCAAAATGTTACACAGCAGGAGACTATTCTATCTAGGGGCCCCTAAAGTAGAGGCTTCGCCGGGAGGGATTCCCCTGGTCTCATGCCTGCTTCTTCGGACAGCCTGCTCCAACATCTGTTGTTCCTCGTCCTGATTTCGAGGTATATCCGGGTTGTCGCTTTGATCGCTCTCCGGCTCAACTGCCGGCTCGGGTTTAAGGACAGGAACCCTGCTAGAAGCACACGGGCCTCCTATTCGGACTGGAGGTTGTCGTGGATTTTGTCGCCTGGTCAAAGTATCCCCGGTTTCAGCGGCCTTCTGCTTCCCCTTTCGGTCATTGCGAACCGAGCGTGAACCAGTGGCAGGGGAGGGGCCAGGTCCCTGGTTAATGGTTGAAGTACCCTCCCGGGTAGGGTATCGGGCGCGGAATTTGGCAGCAACCGTCCGAACCCTGGCCAAACGCTGTTCGGAAGTCTCCATATCCAGAAGCTGAGGAGCATGTTCGTAACGCTCGTAGGCCAGATCAATGTCTTCCATGGGAGGTATCTGGGATATAGATGGAGGAACTATAACCCGGTTCAGGATGTTCTTCCTCCAGTCCATAGCCGCCTGATAGGCTGCTGCCCTGACGCCGGATGTCCTTTCGGAACTTTCCATCCAGGCGATAAGATCATCAACCGCTCGGGGAACGTCGGTCAGCAGAGGAATATCGACCGCCCCCTGGCAAAGTTTAAGCAGATGGTAGGAAAGATGAAAAAGTACAAGTTGTTGTTCCAGAGTTCGAATCCTAGTCGCCAACCTCTCATTCTCTACTTCGAGTACGGTAGCCTGTCTTCGGAGTTCGGTTTGGTTCTGCATCCGCATGCACTTGTTATAATACAGCCGAACATCGTGCCACACCTCATCCAACTCTCTTTGGATCGGGACCTGGAAGTTGTGGTGTTGAGCCTCCTGCTCAGACAGGACTTGGTCGAACTCGAGGACCTGATCAATACTCTCAAAATCAAGTCTATAGCACTTGGGCAGAGATCTAAAATCTTCCTGGATTTGGAGCAGGCAGGGTATTAGGCAGTCGGCATCAGGAAACTCAGAAATAAGAGGACCGAGTCCTCCCTCGGACAGAAGATCAGTCAGGCTTGGACAACTGTTCCCAGCTCATACCGGGGGGTTGAGGACCCGAGATAGCTCCTGAACAAGGCAGAGGCAGGTTAGGATGAAAGTTTACAATAAAAAAAAATACAAGTGAAGAAATAAAATGGAAAACAGAGCATGAGCAATAAAGAAGACGTGTAACAAAAGGAGTCCTTTATTGATGAAATTGAGGTCTGGGTAACAGGATACAAAAAGTTGGAAGAAAAAAGAGAAAGGAAAATCTAACTAACATGCTGGGGGGCTCCCTTTCCTTGGTCATCCCCGCCACCGCTGTTGTCACTATCCGAGTCATCCCCAGAACCATCGAAGACTAGAGCAGGAGAAGGGGGCATGTCGGCAGTCCAAGGGGTCTCGGGGATGACCTTCGGGGAGGAAGAGGTCTCAGCCTCCAGATCCTTTGGGTTGAACAGGCCCCGGTAGTACCCGTACATGGTGCAGTACTGAGTAAAATTCTCGTCCTCGGGCAAGTCTGATCCTGAGACAGGAGCAGGAGGAAGAGGACCCGGCAGCCTAACCACATCAGTCGACCAACTTCGGACTTCTTCGGTCGACATCTGGTTCTCTCGCAGAGCCTTCCATAACTTGGGAGATAGGCCCTTCATCCCACCCTTCTGAAGAGTGTTCACCAGATGCAGCTTCTTGAATGAAGCCCTGATGTTGGGAGGACACCAACCCCGGACCTGCATATATGTGTTATGGCACTGATGGGCACTGGCAGCGAGGTTGAGATCGGTCAGACGGAGCGACAGGGTCTGACTCGCCAGGACTTTGTCGACGACAGCTTCGGCAAACTCCAGACGCTCTCTGTAGTTGGCCCCTCGAGCAGCCTCCAGCTCCTTCTCCAGGTCGCTCACCCTCGACCGGAGCTGAGCTGCTGCCTCTTTCTCGGCCCGAAGTTCTTCCTCCTTCTCGGCTCGAAGTTCTTCTTCCTTTCCCTCTAAATGACGAGTAAGAAAGGAGGAGAGGGCAGCTTGGAAGTCAGGGGAATTGGCAAACTCGGAGCTGAGGAGCCGAACCTATAGGAAGAAATGTCAAAAAAAAAAGAAGAAAAAGAAAAAGGAAAGAAAAGAAGAAAAATACCTGAGGATTGGAAGATGAAACAGGGGGAGTGCCGGCGCGGGAGGAAGATGGAGTCTGGGACTCGCTGGTCCGGGGCTTTTTCCCGCCCTGCTCAGAATTCTCTCCCTTCCGCTTGGTCGGGTAAAAAGGAGGCGGGGAAGGAATCTCAGGTGCCGAGATGGTGGTGTATCTAGAGGCCGGGGACCTCCCGTCCATGGTCTTACCACGACCAAATGACAGCCGGATACGATTATTATCAAGATTAGATGCCAAAGTGGCAGGTCGGAAAAGTTCGGGAGGGATTCCGGTACCGACAGGATCCCGAACGGCCTCCCGCTGGGCCACTACCTCGGGGATATTCCCCTCCTGATCCTTCTGCGCTACTTCAAGCTCAGAAGTTATGTCTATAATCACAATGGGGCCAAGATCAGGAGCCTCCGAAAGAAGAGGAGTCTCCTGAACGGTCTCCGTCTTGTTCTTATCTTGCTGACCCTCCTGCTGAGGGTTAGGGTCGGCTAGCGGGTTTCGAACGGTCTCCTCCGTCTTGTTCTTGTCTTGCTGACCCTCCTATTGAGGTTTAGTTTCGACCAGAGGGTTCTGAGCTATCCAGTCCTGCTGATGCCCTTGCCCCCTACGGGCCAGTTTTTCTCCTCCGATCCCCTTTGCCTGCCTCAGAGTCGGTCACGGCCCCCGTCGTAGGGACCTTCCCGCCTTTCTTTTTTGGGATCGGGACTTCAGGATCGTTGTCCATAGTGGGAGCTATAGGAAAAGGAAAGTTGTGTAAAGTTTTTTTAAATGGAAAAACAGGGATACTGAAGTAAAGAAAGGAAGGTGCATACCTAACACCGGCCAGGTAACAACCCAGCGGCTGTCCAGAAAGGCGGCATCCGGGTATATCGCCCGGGGGAAGAGGTGGAGAGAGTTGCCGGCCAGCCAGTACTGGTCCAGGTTAAGGGAGTCAGAGGACAGAGTAGTGTGATTTGCCAGTTGCGTGTCCGGAAGGAAGGCCTCTCGGATGTCAACGACAACTTTGTCATTCCAGTCGGGGACCCCGTGTCGCCCGGGATTGACCTTCACATAGCCCTTCGCCTGCCAGTTCTTGGTCGAGTCTTTCTTACCAAGGAGGATGTCATGTACACTAGGTCGTGCATGGACAGTGTATATCATCTCCTTCCCCGGGCACCGGATGAGCATGTAGAAAGACCTCCAAAGATTGAAGGTGGGGTCAATCCAGCACCAGAAGCTCCTCACAAGAAAACCCATCATCACAGCGATAACATTCGGGTGCATCTAGGCTGGCGAGATGTTGTAGAACTCCAGGAACCGGGAGTATAACGGGGGAAGGGAAGGCTCAACCCCCACATGAAATGGATCCGGGGGATACACCGGACCGACATCACGGACTCTTCGGCCGAGACAGAGGCCATCTGGGCATCCAAAGGCACAGGGACTCCCATACCACTAAGACACTTCGCGGTCCAGACATCGGCTGGCGTTGTCTATCTCACTCTGTTCCCGGTTCTTGGAGTGCTTGAATCTCGAAGCAGAAGGGGTCACGTTGCTACAAAGGTAGATCGGCTTGTAAGATGCCGACGAGCCGATAGAGTTCGAAGCAGAGGGAGTAGTAGTGCTCTGGAGGGAGTAGGTGACGACATCCCGGTGCTGGGCATTGCATTGAGCAGTGCTGGTCGCCATAACAATGAAGAAAAGACAGAATATGAAGGTTCGAAAAGAGAAAATTGGAAAACTTTGAGATCTGAAAGCGATTAGTGAAAGCGATTGATGGAAGACTCTAATTATAGAAGACAGAAAAAAGAAGGTGAAAAGGCAATGATTAAATGAGTTGGGGAAGCGTGAAAGCTAATAATGACAGTTATTAATTATCCTCGAGAAGGGCGCGCCCGTCCCATCATTGTCGGGCAGGGGAGAAATATTGAAAGCCAGTCCTTCCGCCCTCGGAACAGGAGAGTCCCTAGCCTCGGTCGAAAGAACCGGCTTCCGGGGGGCTAGTGGTGATACCAGGCCCAGGCCCAACTATTCGGCGGTAGCACGGGCTCGGCCCACTATAAGGTAAGCATAGCTTGGCCGTATCTGGGTTCGTATAACTCGGATAGGGACAAGCACACTAGAAGACACCCAGAGCATGGACCACATGGAGAGCATGGGTTACTGTATAAATAGTGCTTCTCAGCACTATTCCAAGTAAGTATTTTCTCATTATTCTAGTGATTACCTCTTTTTTCTCCCGGGATCCATCTTTCATCATCACGCCAGAGGGTCTACCCTCGGGTACCTCCCGGGGCTCTATCTTGCAGGGCCAGGTTATTGGATCAGGGAACAGGGGACCATTCGGACCGACCAGGCGGGCAGCATCATTATTAACCTGAGCAAAATAAGCAGGCACTTTATTTATTTCAGGATCTATAGAAATGTCACTGGCAGTGGATGTAACAGCTTCAGCATAGGATTGGATACTTTCCAGAGGAGGAGGCTCTAGCAGTTGAGTAGTTTCATTAGTATCTGGTGGATCCAGAACTTCTGATATCTGGATTTCTGGAGGCTGAATCTGATCAGGTTGTTCAGACTGGTCCCCTATGTTAGCATCTTCCATTAGTAGAGGGAGAAATCTGTTGCTTCCTTTCCTTGGCTGAGAATGAAAGGGAACTTTATTAGATAACTTAAAATCTGAAAGACCACTGGAGATACCTGTATGCAGCTGAATATCATCCTTTGCATAATTTTTTGGCCTTTTTGGGGTGCACCATGCCTCATCTTCAGGTCTGGTATCTTCACAGATGCTGATTGGAGTAGTGGAGAGTATTGCCCCAGGTGTCAGGCTTGCAGAGATAACAGCAGTGGACTCCATTGCACTGACATTAAAGTCCTCCTCATTCAGTTGGGAGTTTATGGGGGCAGGGTCTTTTAGCTGCACCTCAGATTCAGTGATTTCAGAATCTGAAGGGACCCCAATGGGAGTGTCAGTGAGAAGTAGAGGGGTGGGGGAAATTGTAGGTTGGATTAGAGCAGAAGGGGGTGAGTGGAAAGGTGACAGGTGAGGAGTTAGGTCAATCATTGGCTCTTTCCCTTTGTGTGTGAGACTGGCTTTTCTGCTACTACTGTCTTAGCAACATAGACCATAGGTTGATTGTGGAGGTGGCCTCTAGTGACAGCAGGGGGCTTGACAATACTAGAAGTACCAATATCAGGTGCCATATTTTTCAGCTTTGGCTCATTAGGTTGACTGGCTTTTGGAGGAGGAGGTTTAGAGTTTCTCCTAACTAATGGTCTAAGATCAGGGTTTAGGATCCTACACTCCTGCACCTCATGCCCTAGTTTCTTGCAGTGTCTACAATATAGTAGGAGCTGCTCATAATCAATTTCAAAATCTGCAACATCACCCTCCATATTGACTGTCAAAGTCACAGCATTATGCAGCTTAGCCAGGAAATCTATTTCTACACAAAGTTTTACTGCAGATGGCCTAGCTAGGCTGGCTGTAGCTGAGTCCATCTTGATGAATCAACCTATTCTATTACCTATAACTTCCAACATGGTTGTGTTATACCAGAAAATAGGTAGATTGTGGAGAGTTATCCAGATAGGCATTATGGAGGTCTCAGTATCTGGGGTGAAATTAGGAGTCCATTTGAAGACTCTCATGGGAGAGCCCTTAAAAGACCACATGGATTTCATCCAGCATCTCTGCAGACCCTCAGGATCATCAAAACGAATCAAAACATGCCGGTATTCTATGGAACCTATTTGATACCTGCCTTTGAAGCCAATTGATTTGAAAGCCTCATTGAGGAATTCATTTGAAGGCTTAAGCCTGGAGAATTTTCCAATCAAGGCGTTGCTGTAGTGTTCTGACAGCTCAGCTACCTCCTCCGACGATATAATACAGGCGATTTTCCCTTTGTAATCCAGCGTCGGGCAAATTGAAGGATTGGATGGCAGAGAAGTACGTAGCGAGGGGGGTGAGTTTTGCGGTAAGAGCTTGTAGAAAACTAAGGTTCTGGGTGGCTCCGCCGCGGTGAAGCGGCGGTTCCGGCGGCATTGTAGCCGTTTTTTACCCGTTAGAGTGGGTAACGGTCAGTAACAGTAAATATTTGTGAAAAAGAGATGGAAATCGGCTTGGGAGTTTGGGAGCATTTGAGAGGAGAGAGAAAGGCGAGGTGATTTAGATTATTTTTTACGGATTAATTTACATATATGCACGCAGAAAAATCTACTATCATGTACCCATACAAATATATAAGCTTTATTAGTTATGCATGGGTACTAATTTAAGAAGGGATCAGAATTTCATAACTGGAACAATCACTAAAATATGCAACTTTGAAATTCATTAAATTTAAAATAAATTCTTTTGATCGATTGTTATTATTAAAAAATAGTTTTAAAGTAATCTACTATAGTATGTAACAATTCACCTAAAATTTTACATAATATAATACAAGAAAATACTTCTCAAACATTACTATTACTATTGTAAATTAGATATTAGTAATATCCCATTATACACATTCTTTAGATCTGCCCTGCATTTTTGGATCACAGTTTCGAGACACATACCTAACTATACATTTATAGAAGGATCTGCCCACTTATAACAAAAACGCACCCTTTTATTGTGACTTCACAAGATGCATTTGTTTTGTATGAGCTCGCAAAGGCAAATACTACTCAATAATTTTAAAAAAAAGCTAGTTGTCTCTCACCATTATGTACTATCTGCGTTGTGTGCTTCAATTTAAAGGGTGTGAGATGACTTGCTTACCTAGCTAGCCAACACAATGATTTTTTTTTATACGCCATTTCTTTCTAGATTTTTTAGTTTATTGAAAATTGATGGATTAATTTGCCAAACCTTAATTAATTATTTCAGGCATTCGTATCCCATTCAACTGGCAAGTTTGTCATTTTCGAGGGCATAATTAGATCCAAATTTATAATACAGCGACTGAAATTGACCGACTAGGTTGACGGATCTAAGCTCTAACCATGATAATATATCATATTATTTATTTATTATTTAGCTCTAATGTAGTATTGTTATCTTCTTGGAAATGGTACTTTCCAGCATTACCTAATGGCATTCATGACTCACCAAACAGCCACACCCATAATTTGCATGTGGAAAGAAAGCAGTACACCCATAATGCAGCAGAAAACTTAAGCATAAACATATCACAGTCTCTAACAGTCACAACATTAAGATACTACTGGACTGCTACCATTATACATAATTCGTTCATTAATTATACAGATTGCAGGAGAAAAAAGAGAGAGAAAAAGAGTGAAACCCAAAAATATATATATTCAGCAGCTATAATTAATATCGTACGCAGATTTTGGTTGGATAATTCAGGCGCGTGAGTCGTCGAGGCGGGTGATGAGATAGAGCGCATTGCTGGTTACTTTAGCGACGTTTGTGATGGCGCGGCGGACGTCGGACCTCACCTTGCCGTCGATGTCCTTGAAGCCGTCGAGGCAGGTGTCTTCGTATGTCAACGCGGCGCTGACCCAGGTCTCCGCATTGCTCATGTGCCACTTGAAGTCGTGCCCTCGCCGGAGACCCTGTAGCTCCGACAGGGTTTTTCCGAGCTCGTAAACGGAGTCGCTCATCTGCTGAACGCAGTCGTCCAGCGCTCCGGCTTCTCTCTGGCCGTTGCCCTTGAGCTGGGCTAGGAAATCCGACGCCTTGTGAGACCGCGTAATGCAGATCTTCACCGCTGCTTGGGCCAGGTCACGGGGACTCGTGGCCGGGCCCGAGTAGGAGGCGAGGGTTTTCACGCAGATGTTCGGGTAGCTGGCGTGAGCGCACGATGTTTCTACTAACCCTTTTGTTGGCTTTGAGGTGGTGGTGGCGGCGGCGGCGGAGGAGGTGGTGGAGGAGGAAATGAGGATGATGAGGAGGGAGAAGAGGAAAGCAGGGAGCAAGGTGAGTGGTTTAGCCATTGTGTTTTGGCAATAAAATATGAGCTTGTGTTTTGGTGTGTGTATATATGGCTAAGATCTACTCGGTGAGTGGCCTAGGGAGTGAGGATGGTGAGTATGGGGGAGCTAGGGATTTGTTTTATAGGATTGGAGATGGGGTTAGGTTAGTTGTACGTTTACGGTGTTTCGATCGTTTTAATTTTCTTCAATTTTGAGGTGCTCCTAATTGTTAATGATTAGCATTCATGTACATATAATTCATTTTATATGGAGAAGATATTTTTGAAGAAAAGAAAACGTGATCCCCTACTTTTTAAATTAATAACCTAGTTATCATAAGCACAATTTATAAATAATTTCATAAATAATAATTTTAAAAAAATATTAGTGACTCCCTGTTCAATTCAACTTATTACATCACATTTCAGTACAACACAGCACTTCTCAGCACAACACAACACTGATCAGCACATCACCGTTCAGCTGAACACATTTAACCTCTAATAGACACTACTTTTTATGTTTTATAAAAATATTATTAATAAAATAAAATTGTTATTTCTTGAGTAATAAACATTATATTTTTTCTTCAGCTCAAATGAACACAATTCAACACTTTCAGCACTATTCAGCACAACACAGCACTGTTCAGCACTGATCAGCACAACACAACACACCCATCAACACAGCACATCACCCATCAACACAGCACATCACTCATCAGCACAACACATCACTCATCAGCACAACACAACACTCATCAGCACATCACATCACCAAATAAGTTGAACTGGACAGGGCCTGATAATATAGGGAATTGATGGATGCAGTCCAACATTACTTTTGCAGTTCGTATTTGTATTTATAGTACCTGATATACTCTTATTTATGGAAACTAAATTTACTTTTGAAGATATTAATGTAACTTCATAAATAAATTGGCACTACATAAGTAAATAATTATATACTGCATATAACAATACCTCAGTACACCTACACATTGTTAATATATTTAAATATTTTTAAAATACTTATAGAAGATATCAACAGTTAAGTATGCATGTATTTATAATCGTGTGTATAATTATGTAAAGTTTGATTTAAATTGAGACGAAGGAATCTTATATTTCAAGTTTGGATCACTATGTCGGTCTCTTCTTGGATCACTTCAAAACTTTTTGATCTTCTTAACTTTTTCAAAAATGAAGAACAACTTACACATGAATATCTATTGTGTGGGGTGGGAGAGGATTTTTTTTGTTTTTGTTGTTCTTGTTCATTCGGGGAACATTAATATGCATGGCAATGGAATGGTGTTTTGCATGAACTAAATGGGAATTAATTAGTAAAGTCCACATCTTTAAGCATCATTAAAGAGCTTCCCTATCATTGGAAGAGAGAGGTTGTTCAAGTCACAAAACAAATAAACACTGAAACAAAGTTTCTTGACAAAAACAAAGTTCTTACAATCTAATCTAAATTTAACTGAATAACAAACTAAATAGAAAATTATATAAAATGTGTAAACTGTATCTGATTGCTTGATTAGAATAAGGCAGAGGCATACCTATATATAGTTACATACAAGGGCCTAAAGCTAAATACTGAAGCTAGCTAAACCCTAGGCACATAAGTGCAATATACAAAGTACATACATAATTAATAAATCAGTCCTCCAATTCTTCTTGTATTGTCACACCCCCCTTCAAGCGAAGCGTCGGATTGATTGAGACGCGAAACTTGGACCGAAAGAAATCAAACAACGCACGATTGAGCCCCTTGGTGAATATATCCGCAACTTGTAAGGATGTCGTAACATGACCAACTTGTAGTTTGCCAGCACTAACTAGCTCCCTCACAAAGTGATAGTCGATGTCGATGTGCTTAGCTCTCTTGTGAGCAACTGGATTTTCCGCAAGAAAGATAGCACTGTTATTGTCACAAAGAAGCACCGGAGATCCCTGAAGTGGGAAGCGAAGATCCCGAAGAATATGTAACAGCCAAACTACCTCCGAAGCAGTGTTCGCAAGAGCTCTGTACTCCGATTCAGAGCTTGACCGAGAGACTGTGGGTTGCTTCTTCGCACTCCATGAGACCAAGTTACCACCAAGGAAAACTGCATATCCATAAGTAGAGCGACGTGTCTCCAAGCAGCGCGCCCAATCAGCATCGGAGTAGGCCAGTATCTCCGAAACACCATCGGCAGTGAAGGTCAATCCACAATGTTGAGTGCCTCGAACATATCTAAGAATTCGAGTGACTGCAGCAAAATGATCATCCCGTGGATTCTGAAGGTATTGACTCACAGAGTTGACAGCAAAGGATAGGTCAGGACGAGTGATGGTGAGATACTGAAGTGCACCTACAAGAGAATGATACAACTTCGGATTGTGAAATGGTCCACTGGTACTGCTGTGTAACTGAGATAACGGAAGAAACGGTGTAGAAACCGGCGTAGCATCCAACATCCCAGCTCTCTGAAGAATATCCCCAGCATACTTAGCTTGACCCAAGAACAACCCGGTGGAGGTGGGTGTAACCTCTAAGCCAAGGAAGTAGTTGAGATATCCAAGATCCTTGACACCCGGTCAGCCCGAGCTATAAAACTCTGAATAGCAACCTTATCATTCCCGGTAAGAATGATATCATCGACATAGATGAGAAGGTAAAGGATGACTGAGCCACGGATAAACACGAACAGAGATGGATCCGATAGACTGCCAACAAAACCAAGACCCTTAACAAAGGCACTGAAGCGATCAAACCATGCCCTAGGAGCTTGCTTAAGACCATAGATGGCTTTCCTCAAAAGACACACATGATTAGGACGTGCAGGATCCTGATATCCAGCCGGTTGAGCCATGTAAACTGGACCGTCAAGAACACCATTCAGAAAAGCATTCTTTACATCGAGCTGATGAAGCGGCCATTTCCTCATTGTACAATAGCAATCACTGTACGGACAGTGGCAGCCTTGATAACTGGACTGAAGGTATGATCAAAATCAAACCCCGGAACCTGTAAGAATCCTTGAGCTACCAGACATGCTTTGTACCTCTCAATAGAGCCATCCTGTTTGTACTTCAATCGATAGACCCACTTGGAACCAACTACATTAACATGTGGAGGGCAAGGCACCAACTGCCATGTCTGTTGCCGCTGTAGTGCATCAATCTCCTCATTCATAGCAGTAACCCATCGGGAGTCCTTGACTGCAGCCTTGAAGTTTCTCGGTTCCTTCTGTACCAGTAACTCAGCAACTAAACCTGTGGCCACAAAATCAGGTCCAAGACTGCGAGCTACTCTTGTTCCATCCTGATGACGAGTGACCATCGAGTGAGCTCTAAGAGCAGGTGGGGCTGCTGGAACTTGTAGAGTTGTGGATGCAGGAGGAGTCAAAGTAACACTTCCAGACGAGACTGAGTCACCAGGTGAATCGGAGGAACTCGAGGAAACTGGAGAAGGCTCTGGAGTGACTGGTTCAGGTTCATCGGCAAGTGCTGCTGATGTAGATGAAGAAGGCTCATGACATGCCGTACAAGGCTGCTGTGGTGGAAGGGTCTCAACAGAAGATGTCTCTACATCAGGATCAGTGGGGTCAACAAAGGACGAGACATCCAAAGAAGAGAAATGAGCCTCTGTGGATGCTCTCGAAAATGGAAAGTGGCCCTCATCGAAGCGAGCGTGACGAGTCATATAAATACGACCAGAAGCAGGATCCAAGCACTTAAATCCTTTGTAGTGTGCACTGTAGCCCAAAAAGATACATGGCAGACTGCGAGGGGCTAATTTATGTTCAGATGTAGGCCGAACATAGGGAAACACACGGTAACCAAAAGGATGAAAGTTCGAGTAGTCTAGCGAACGTCCAAAAAGTACTTCAAAAGGAGACTTGTAATCAATCATTGGTGTTGGCAACCTGTTGATCGTGAAGACAGCAGCACTAAATGCATCATCCCAGTGAGATAGCGGTAGGTGTGAATGGAACAACATGGAGAGGCCCATCTCCGTGATGTGTCTGTGCTTGCGTTCAGCTCTACCATTCTGCTCCGGTGTATATGGGCATGAAACTTGATGATGAATGCCACGAGTTCCAAAGTGAGACTGCAACCTGTTGTTGATGAATTCAGTCCCGCCATCACTCTGGAAAACTTTGATTCGAGATGAGAATTGGTTCTCTACGAATGCCTCAAACTGGAAGTATACATCGACGAAATCTGATTTGCGAGGAAGAGGGTAGAACCACGAAAAACGCGAATAATCATCCACAAATAAAGCATAATAAGAGAAACCATTTCCCGAAACAACTGGAGATGGCCCCCACAAATCACAATGAATCAAATCCAAAACATTCTTAACCCGTCTGGGGTTCTCAACAAAAGACAGTTTGTGGCCTTTAGCCATAGCACACGGTTCACAAATACCAGGTTTTGGAAGTACAGAAGTAAAAGATAAAAGTCCATGTTTGTTCAACAAAGATAGAGTAGCAGAGGACACATGTCCTAAACGAGCATGCCAAATTTCAAAAGATGCTCTGTTATTGTTCTTCTTCACCACTGAAATAAGTGCTGTCACACCACGGTCCAACACGTACAGCCCATTCTCACTGTGTCCCTGCCCCAGGATTGCCCTGCTGAGCTTGTGCTGAATAGTAAAAGACTCGTCATCGAAAGAAATAACAGCACATAGCTCCTTGGTAAGCTTACTAATTGACAACATGTTTTTAGTAATAGCAGGCACAACCAAGACATCTGATATATGCATAGAAGGGCTAACTCTAGCAACACCAACAGCAGTAATAGGAAGAGAAGCACCATTACCAACAGAAACAGAGATATTACCATTGTATGGAGCCAGGGCAGTCAAGTTCGAATGGGTGGCACTCATATGATTGGTAGCCCCTGAATCAAGATACCAGTCTGAGGCTGTAGGAGCAGTAGCGGGCTGAGTCTGAGGAGCCTGGTACGGAACGTACTGCGGTGCATACACAGGTTGCTGAGGAGCCATTGCCGCAGGAGCAACAGGAGCGGCATAAGTCTGAGCAACAAGAGCCTGAGGAGCAGATGAAGGCCGTGCCAGCTGAGGAGCATAAGTCTGGTACTGCTGCTGGCCATAATACTGTGGTGAAGGAGCCACATAACTCTGCGTAGAGTTGCCGCAAAACTTAGAGATGTGCCCGAAACCTCCACATGTGTAACACTGAATCTGAGCACCCAAAACACCAGATCTGGACATACCAGGACCTCCAGGAGCTGCCCAGGGACGACGACCGCCACGGCGACCGTCGAAACGGCCGCCGCCAGCCGCGTGTGGGCCCCACGCGCGGCCTGTCCAGGCGCGTGAGCCCACGCGCCACCGTCTGGCTGCTGGGCGGCCTGGGCAGTCTCCTGGGCAGTCGCAGCGAAGGCTACCGGTCCCACCGGAGCCTGTACCTGCACATTCGTTTTCTCCAAATTCGCCAAAAAAGCCTCATAGCCCTTGGCTTGATCCACAACAGTTATATACGGAGGCAAAGGATCAAGAACAGCAAAAGGTGCACTAAAATTTGAATAAGCTTGTCCAAGGGCAGTGAGAAACCACATAAGCTTGTCGCGGTTATCCGCAGGTTGGCCCATAATACTCAATTGATCAAAAATTCTAATCAGAGACAGATGAAGATCATGAATCGTACCAGTCTTGCGAAGGAGATTCGCCTGCTGTCTGAGGCTGAAAACACTGATCGAGGTGCTTTGTTGATAGGTGCTGGCGAAAGTGTCCCACATCTCCTTAGCGGTGGTACACCCAGTGATCTCATTCAACGCATCAGTCGTGCATGAAGAGAGGAGCACACTACAGAGTCTCTGATCATCCACGATCCAGGATTTGTAGGCAGCAAGGGCAGCGTCGTAGGCGGCCTGCTCCTTCTGAAGAACAGCAGAGTCCGGTGGTGAGGAGGAGGAAGAGGCGGCCGTTGGCGGCATGGGAACGAGAGGGAGAGGAGTAGAGCCATCCAGATGGCCAAACAGTCCTTGAGGCTTGAATACATACTCTACCTGCTTCTTCCATCGCAGGTAGGTTGAAGCTTCCAACTTGGTGTTGAGAAGATGCACCATCGTGTTGATCGTAAGAGAAGCATCCCTGGTAGCAGCCATTGTTATGTGAACAATAAAAAAGAGGGCAGAAAATTTGAACTGAGAGGGGAGGGCAGAAAAAAAAAAAAAAAAATTCGTGCGAGAAGGGGAGAGAAGTAGGCGGCGGCCAAAAAAGAGAGAAGAGAGGGAGAAAGGGTTTAAGAACCCTAGGGTTTAAGGAAAGAGGATCGTCAGGCTACTGATACCATGTAAACTGTATCTGATTGCTTGATTAGAATAAGGCAGAGGCATGCCTATATATAGTTACATACAAGGGCCTAAAGCTAAATACTGAAGCTATCTAAACCCTAGGCACATAAGTACAATATACAAAGTACATACATAATTAATAAATCAGTTCTCCAATTCTTCTTGTATTGTCACAAAATGAACTGTGCTCCGATATTTTTGATCATATAGGATCATCATCATCATCACATCATACTTGTAAAAAATATTCACTCAACTTTTATTTATGAGCCCTCAACCAAATTTATACTACAAAAATACATTGAAGCTGCAATTATTATGAAAAGGACCAAAGAAGTTTTGAGAAAGGCTCCAGTTGTGTGATGACAACTGTCCCAGATATTAATTCCATCACAAAGAAACACATACACCTAAATTTACCTAAACACCACTCATCTTTTTTCCCGTTCAATTAATGCACCGTAAGTCTAGTTGAGTCCTAAGCTATAGTTTACCACTCTTCGTCTGGAACCAAATCTAATTCTTTTTTTTTTTTAGGTGCGGATAACTTCACTTGGCCGTTGTTCATTACAATGCAAGTGTCTAATTTATACTTTGACCCGAACTCTTATGAACGGATAAGCATAAAAACCCGCAACTATATATTTTGTTTTAATATTACTTTTTACAAAAATAAAAATAAAAATAGTGTCCATTATGTGCTGAGCTGAACAGTGATGCGCTGATGAGTGCTGTGATGTATTGATCAGTGATGTGCTGTGCTGATCAGTACTGATGAGTGCTATAATGTGCTGATTAATGATGTACTGCGATGAAATGTACTGTGATAAATTAAGCTGGACATGACCAAACTTAAATTTTGGTGCAATGATAGCCCTTTGCACCATTTAAATGTATCTCCAAATTCAGTACATCCTAATTATTGGTGAATAAAATGAGCCATATTCCCCAAAGCTTTCTAGCAATTAACCTCAAAAGATAAGCCATGAGAGGACAATATCACGTGAAGATCCGAAAAGTCACAAGCTGGGCAGGCCCCAAGTTTTTGTTAAAAATCCCTTTCTCATTCTCAATAAGTAAAAGGTTTAACTGATGATTATGCATCTGATTAATGCAGTTCATATCGGAGTTCCAATTGGTTCCCAGAGCCCCGTTTGGTTAATATTTTAAGCAACAGTGACGCAAGAAACAAACGGTACGAAATAAGGGCTCCATAACCATTAACGCAACAAATCATTGAGCCAAACTCGATCTAAAACATGTGAATCACTTGTCATCATCTCAACGTTGTACACATTCGTTACCACCCAAAATCTTGGCATCCGATGCATTCCAAAAAAAAGATTACATTCCTATTTACCTTTATATTCTATTGTAAACACAGTACAAAACCATGTGAATTTTACGTTCTATCTTCAAGTATATAATCATTTAGAACTTCAAACTTACTTACTGAATTGCTCAAACGTCAATTTTGTGGAATGTGATTTGCAGAGAGTGGCCATATTGGAGCAGAAAAGAAGCATGGCACAATAGAGGAGGAGGAAGAGGAGGGACTGGAGAAGCAATAAAGCATGGCATGTGGGCGGTGCAGGCAGTCGCAGGTGAGTAATGAAAAGGGGCCGACTTATAGCTGTAAATGAAGTTTGTCGATCGATCATATTCATATCTCCAAATTGCGTACCTATTTCACACTTCCCACTATCTTCTCCTTCTCTATGTACAAAGGAGTATGTACATCAAACTCGTGCCATGTTTGGTGCTTTCCATTCATTCATTTCATCATGGTCACACACCTAATTTATTAATGCATATCTTAATATTTGCTTATGTCATTTGGGGCATACCATCATCTTCAGTAAAATTAAATAAAGTCTACAGTAGAATTCATATTACTTCCAAAAGTTATTATTACATCAAGAAAGTATTCTATCTATAAAGATCGGAGAAATGCATCCCTATTGATCCTCGACCTCGACCTCTAGAAGTGATTGAAGGAGATCGACCTCGATTAACTCCGTCGTTGCCCCCTCGAGAATTAAGATCTGCCCCTTTCCTTGATCTAGGATTCGAAGAAGACTCACCTTGATATCTTACAAGGGGTGGCACCGAGTTAGAGCCTAAAACTGGGGAGCTGAGAATGTCCCTTGGTTGGATAGCTCTTGGATTTGGACATCGTAAGCATCACGTTGTTTCTTCCCGTTCTTCAACTCTTTGGCCCGAAAGATGGCCAACTCCTTCGCTGCCATGTGGTGAGAAAAGTACTGAGATAAGGCCAACCTCTCTTCCTCATCCTCGCACAACTCGGATCTCCCTTAAGTCGTGGAGCTTAGAGCGGTGGACTAGATCGCCATAGTCTTCTCAAATCTTACTCATCTCAGGGAAGCAAACACAGAAGTCGCTTTACAGCTCGACCAGGTCCTTTGAGCTTGACCTCGGGCAAACACCCTTTCGGACCGCAAATCTGCCTCAGCTGCATTTTTGGCATGCGTCATCGCCTCCAGGTCACTTTTTAGTTTGAAGTTCTCAGCTTCCCAACGGCTAACCACTAAAGGCGACTGTGTGGGCATAAGATCAACCACCTAGGCTCTAAGTGTCTCGACCTCGACCTGAAGGGCTTCTTTCTCGACAACTTTGCTCTCAAGGACCCGACAACGAGCATGCGGAAGTAGAGCCATATAGGTGCATCATCCGGGCGGAGGCCTGACAAGCTGCTTCGGTTATATCTGCCATCAACTGCGCAAGAATATCCTTTAGTCAGATCAACCCTAATAATATGGCTTCAAACTAGTTAAGAATACAAGATACTGAAAGAAATACAAACCTCAGCCATCACGGGTACTCCTTGAAGCGTTCAACTCTCCCGATCATCATGTGTATTCCTTCTTACTGTGCCAGATAGCTGTGTAGCTCCTTCAAGGGTTCGAGCTCTAACCTCATTTTCTTTGGACTCGACTGCTTGTCACCCTTGGCGAAAGAAGAATCCACTTCCTCAGTTTTCTTTTGCTCGGCCAAGAGGGCATCTTTCTCTCTCTGTCTCTTCTTCTCCCTTCGGAGTTTCAGTGCTAAGGCTGCTCCGAAAGAGAAGGTGTCACTTTTTGTAAATGAAAACACTGCAAGTATAGAAGAAATGTTAGATTTTTGGACAACAAAAGAGGTAGTGAAACAAAAACATATGAAGAATATATTAAAGCACACAAGGGCGGATACTTTCTTTAAGGGTATCTCCATCTTCAACAGAACCAGAGAAACCCCTAACTAAAGGCACCTCCTTGATCTCCTCACCGAGAGGATCCATCGAGAGGATCAAATCTTACTGGCTCAAGTAGAGGATTCTCGAGCCTCTAGAGAACAGATTTTCGAGGACTCCGGATCAAACTCTTTAAGGGGACTTGCATTCCTAGTGTCAGCAGACCCTTTCCCTCTCGAGGTCCCTAATACATCTTTAGGGGTTGAGATATCCATAATTCGAGACTCCCATTTCTCAGCAGCTCTTATGTGCATCCCTCATTTCCGCTTCAGGATCTTTGCCATCTAGCACGACGCCTTCATATCAGATCACATTTTCGCCACCCTTTGGCTCTTCGCAAAACGCAGTCTTCAAGTAGCTGAAGTTTTCGAGGGTTCTGTTTGGAATCTTCTCTAAATATCCATAAGTTTCTGTAGGCCACTACCACCCCAACTGATGGTTCCCGATAACCCACTTATGATTCTGAAACTTGATGCCCTCACCAAGCAGTTTTAATACCACACCAGCCAAAAACCGGTGGGGAGCTTGAAGTCTGTTTTCCTCTCAGTTCTAACATCCGAGTTCCATCTGGGAACCTCATACTTGGTCCGATCGAAGATTATTTGGCTCTTGGACCAAGCCCCACCGTTATAAGGAAAATCGAAGGGTTTCCTCTCCCGAGGTGTCATAGTCACCAAGCTCTTGGTGACTAACACCATGTACAGGATGCGGAAGAGGTCTGTTAGGGTCGGGCATCTCACCATCCCGCATGGTTCATCCCGACCCCTCATCCTGCATGACGATCGGGCCAGACCCGACCGCAGATGGCAGCTTTACCTAACCTGACAGAAGAATCTTCCCAGACCGCCTAACGGCGCGGTCTGATCAGATCGGGTCACCTGTCTGCACCATATATATATATCCCTTTCTCACAAGAGAGAGGTAAGTTAACTAAACACAATCAATCACATCCCAACTCTCCGATCAGTCTACTGACTTTAGCATCGGAGCGGGAACGACAATAAGCCGCCCCGCCCTGATTGAGAGTTCCTTGATTCTTAGCAGGTACTCCTCATCGTGCCATCGCGACGGATCATCAAGGACGCACATCGCAACTGTAACATTGGCGCCGTCTGTGGGGATATAACCAAGTATTTTCATAGCCCACGCACTGCAAATGAGCAGAGGAGGACAAGACCACGCTACCCTCATCGACGAGGTAGTGGTCACAGATCTGGGCGACGAAGGGGCTGGAGTCCCGTTCACCCCTTCAAACCCAGCAGCCACTCCGATCTCGGCGACGCCTGAGCAGGCTCGGCACCCAGGCGCGTCCCCATCTTTCACAACGGAGGATGGTGATGTGCTCCGCCAGATACTGGAGTCACAGGCTACCATCAACAAGCAGCTGCAGGAGCTGCGAGGTACGCCGCCGAAAGCGCGGCGTCTTGAAGGTTTGGCGAAGACGGTCACACCGACCAAGCTCTTTGCCGAGCCTGCGCGAGCTAAGCGAAAAGCCCCCATCCTCACAGAGCTGGATGATGACGGGAATGAGATCCTGGAAGATTCAGACGAGGAGTGGGGAGATCCGGGCGAGAAAGAGGCCAACCCTAGGTCTCATCCTGGGGAATGGGCCATGACGTATGTTCACAAGCCGAGTGTCAAGCCGAGGGTGCCGGCGAAGCAGAGGTTGTCGGTGTTTTATGAGGCCCCGGATTGCCAGAAAAGAGGGAGCCCATTTTCAGAGGCAATCACGGAGTTTGTCGCCAACCCTCGTCTCCGGATCCCACCAAATCTAGGTACGTATGATGGCTCGTCGGACCCAGCAGATCATTTGCATACGTTCACAACTAACATGTCAACGTACGTTACGCCTGAGCCCGTGTGGTGCAAAGTCTTTGCCACCACGCTCAAGGAGGCGGCAAGGGTGTGGTTCGCCAACCTGGACAATGGAAGCGTATCCAGTTTTGCGCAGCTCGAGGAACTTTTCCTCATCAGGTTCATGCAGAAGAGGAAGTTCACCAACACGACGCAGGACCTGATGAAGATACGCCACAAGGCATCATCCGGCGAGAGCCTGATGGAGTATTATGAGCGCTTCATCGAAGAAAGCAACAGGGTAGTGCACCGTGGCGAGCCGCGGTGGTTGATCGAAATCTTCATGCAAGGTCTGGATCACGATGCTCTGGATTCGGAGCTCACCCTTCGTGCGGTGCACACGCTGGACGAGTTGCATATGGTGGTGGAGATGTTTCACCGAGCCGACGAGAATGCCAAGAAGAAGAAGTTGGCAATACAGAAAGAGGCTCGACCTTACTGGTCAAAACAGAAGCCCGTCCAGGATAGGCAACCGGCCAAAGCAGAAAAAGCGTCATCGGTGAAGGACAGGCTAGGACCTCGAGTTGCTCAAGAAAGAGTCTTCACCCCACTGACAAAGACGCCCAGAGAAGTCTTCTTGGCAAACCGCGACGTCATCCCACCCCCGCGTGCCATGAAGATGCCTCCCAACAAGCGAAACTTGAACAATTTTTGCGAGTACCATGACGACCACGGCCACGACACAGAGGATTGCATCCACCTATAGAAGGCCATCGAGTCATGCCTGCGTAAAGGGCAGTTGAAACAATTTGCTGCCACCGCCAAAGCTCACAACAAGGCGACATATGCCAACAAGAACGGCGGCCAGGATCAAGGGGCCAACATGGCGCGTGGTAAAGGAAAGGAGGTGGCGCGGGCCGAGCGACCAGATGAAAAGAGAGCAAAGTATGAGGAGGAGTCGTCACCAGAACGAGAACCAGTGAGGCGCGCGAGCAATGATATACTCACTATCATAGGCGGGAATGCCGGAGGGAGCTCGGACTCACAAAGAAAGGCTAGATGCAGGATAGCCCCAGAACACACCCCGACGAGCAGGAGGCTGGGCAGAGATGAATTGATCACGTTCGGTGCCGACGATCCCATCCCGGATCGTCCGGCCGGATGCGATGCAGTCATCATCACGGTTCAAATAATGGATAAGATGGTTCATCGAGCGTACGTGGATGGTGGTAGCTCGGCAGAAATAATGTATTGGCATTGTTTCGAAAAGCTGGACGACAACACAAAGGCCAAGTTGATCCCAACAAGCACACCGTTGGTGGATTTCGCGGACAGAACGGTGTGGCCAGAAGGAACAATCACACTTCCAGTTGGGGTCGGGGAGAGGCCGACCAGGAAAGAGGTGGACATGGAGTTCATCGTCATCAAAGCTCATAGCCCGTACAACCTAATACTGGGGAGGCCAGCGCTAGCCCAGCTCAAAGGTATTGTCTCAACCCTCCATCTCCTTTTGAAGTTTCCAACCAAAGGAGGGATAGCGACCGTTCGAGGCGATCAGCAAAAGGCGAGAGAGTGCCACAGAATCGCATTAAAGAAGCGGAAGCGTTCAGATGACGAATCACCACCACGACGTCCGGTCCACATGGTCCGGTCAGGGATCCCAGACCCCAAAACCTTGTCAGCATCATGCATGCCCATGTTCCTTGACCAAGGCGGATGCCGAGGGGTCCAAGTGGGATCTGACTTGCCCAACGCAAGTCGTCAGGAGGTTCTGGAGGTCCTGATCAAGCATCAGAAGGTCTTTGCATTGAAGGCGACAGACATGACGGGAGTATCACCCGAACTCGGTCAGCACGCCCTCAGAGTGGATCCTTCACACCCACCAGTCATGCAGAAAAGACGGCCGCTATGCCCAGAAAGGAATGACGCTGTAAACAAACAGGTAACCGAGTTGGTGAATGCAGGTATCCTACGGGAAGTGCCATACCCCACGTGGTTAGCCAACCCGGTCCTGGTCAAAAAGTCAGATGGGAGTTGGCGAATGTGCATCGATTACAAAGCGCTGAACAGGGCATGTCCCAAGGATTGCTACCCGACACCCATCATCGATCAGAAGGTGGACGCGTTGGCCCCTTTCCCGATCAAATGCTTCCTAGATGCATACAAGGGGTACCACCAAATCACGATGAAGGAGGACGACATCGACAAAACTGCCTTCATCACGGAGAGGGGAGCCTTCGCGTACCGGATGATGCCGTTTGGCTTACGCAACGCCGGTGCCACTTACCAGAGGGTGGTGGACAAGATTTTCAAAGCGCAGATCGGCCGCAACATGGAAATCTATGTCGATGACATGGTCATCAAGAGCGTATCGTATGAAGGTCTAGTGAAGGATCTAGATGAGACTTTGGGAACCTTAAACGCGGCAGGTATGATGCTCAACCCGGCCAAGTGCCAGTTCGGAGTGGGGGCCGGGAAGTTCTTGGGCCTCATGGTGTCCAACAACGGTTTGGAGGTCAATCCGAAGAAGGTACAAGCCGTCTTTGAAATGAAACCTCCCAGGAACGTTAAAGACGTACAGAGCTTGAATGGAAAGCTGGCGGCTATGAACAGGTTCTTGTCACGAGCCGCAGAGAGGTCACTCCCGTTCTTGAGGATCCTCAAGGGTAGCGTCGGGCCAAAAGGAGCAATCCAATGGGGCCATGTCGAGGAGGAAGCGTTCCTCAAGTTGAAGGATCATTTAAAAGACCTACCAGCCATGTCTCCTCCCGAGCAAGGTGAGACGCTGTACTTATACCTTGCCGCTGGGATGGAAGTCGTGAGTGGCGCGTTGGTTAGGGAAGTGAACAAAATCCAGCGTCCGGTCTATTATGTCAGCCGAACGCTGCAGGGGGCCGAGTTGAGATACAGCGCTCAGGAGAAGCTGGCCATGGCATTGGTCCATGCGCCGAGACGCCTCAGGTCATATTTTCAAGCACACCCCATCGTGGTTCTCACAAACGAGCCGCTCAAAGCGATTTTGACCAGGCCGGAGATGTCAGGAAGGTTGGCCAAGTGGGCAATAGAGCTAGGCGAACATGCCATTGAGTTCGCCCCAAGGAAAGCCATCAAAGGGCAAGTGATGGCTGATTTCCTGGCAGAATTGCCATCCGGGATCGAGGAGAAGGATGAAGTAACCATCGACGCACCAAGCGAGCCAGCCGACAAAAAGCAACGACGCGTTGACAGGACAGGATGGTGGAGGCTGCATGTGGATGGCGCATCCGGCGTGGAAGGATCAGGAGCAGGTCTGATCGTGACCGACCCCGATGGCATGGAGACGACGTATGCGTTGAGATTCCAGTTCCCAACCACGAACAATGAAGCCGAATATGAAGCATTAATTGCAGGCATGGAGTTAGCAAAAGCGTTGGGCGCGACCAAGTTGGATGCATACGGCGACTCGGCTTTAGTTGCAAACCAGTTCAATGGGTCATACGCAGCTAAGGAGCCATCAATGCAAAAATACCTGGCCAAGGTTAAGAGTCTAGCCACGCAGTTCGAAGGATTTGAGGTGACCCGAGTCCCCAGATCCGAGAATACAAGGGCAGATGCCCTCAGCAAGCTGGCCTCCACGGCAAGTAGCCATCTGTCCAAAGGAGTTCTAGTGGAAACACTGCCGACAAGATCAACTGACGGCATGACGGTCGCAGCTATTGAGGCCGAGCCGCCATGTTGGTTGACACCAATGCGGGACTACTTGCTCAGTGGAGCGCTACCACCCGATCAGAAGGAGGCGAAAGCCCTAGAGAGGAAGGCGCTGAATTTTGCGCTCAGGAACGGGGTGGTATACAAGAGAGGATATTTGCAGCCGTGGTTGCGATGTTTAACGCCCAGACAAGCAGAAAGAATCCTGAAGGAGCTCCACGAAGGAAGCGGCGGCAGCCATCAGGGGGCCCGGACACTGGCACTGAGGGCATCCCGAGCAGGTTATTTCTGGCCCAACATGAGGGTCGACGCCGACCATGTGGTCAAAACTTGTCATCAGTGCCAGATACATGATCGGGTGTCATCTCAACCCGGCCAGCCCATGAAGAGCATCACAGGCCCATGGCCATTTGCAAAATGCGGCATCGACATTGTTGGTCCTTTCCCCCAAGCGACCGGCAAAAGAAGATTCCTGGTGGTGGCCGTTGACTACTTCACCAAGTGGGTTGAGGTGGAGGCATTGGCAACCATCACGGGCAAGAGGATGACAAGTTTCGTGTGGAGGAACATTGTTTGCAGATTCGGCCTACCCAAGACGATCATCAGCGACAACGGACGCCAGTTTGAAGGAGGAGTCTTCAGAGACTGGTGCAACCAGATGGGCATCCAGCAGAGCTTCACATCAGTAGCCCATCCGCAGGCCAACGGTCTCACCGAGCGAACCAACGGAACGATTGTGCAAGGGTTAAAGAGAAGGTTGGACGGCGCGAAAGGGAACTGGGTAGATGAGCTCCCATCGGTGTTGTGGGCATACAGGACGACGCCCCGAACGGCCACAGGTGAATCACCTTACTTTCTGTGTTTCGGCAGTGAGGCCATCATCCCGCCTGAGCTCATCATCCCATCAACGCGATCCGCCATCCCGGATGCCGAAGAGGACAATAACCAGCGTTTGAGAGAAAGCCTGGAGGACTTGGAGAGAGCCAGAGAACAGGCCACAATCAAGGAGGCGGCCTACAAGTCATATGTGGAACAACGCTATAATGCCAGAGTCCGCGTAAGGAATCTTAAGCAAGGCGAATTGGCCCTCCGAAAGAATGAAGCTAGCCGAGTTGAAGGCTTGAAGAAGTTAGATGTCACGTGGGAAGGACCATACGTGGTCGCAGAAGTGCTGAGGAACGGCGCATACAGGCTGCAGACCATGGCAGGCGAAGCGGTACCAAGGACGTGGAACATGGAGAACCTCCGCCGTTATTACGGTTGAGCAGCATCAGACCCATGAGAAACGTACCAATTAGTTTTTATATAATGGGGAAATGCTTTTGGAGAACGGATTCCTGATCGGATCGCGACTTTTGCCCTCATGAGGGATGTGATCTTGAGGAAATCCAGTTCTCCCGTGCAAAATTGTATCTTTTGTACTCCCCCTTTTGTTTTTTAATGAATTCCAAGTGTCAAGTTCAAGAACACATCATCTCTTTTTCTGGTTCATTTATGCCCCTTTTTCGAAAGTCGAATGACATGATCGGAATCGGTGATAATGGACATTAAGAGAGGCAGTTCAGGCCATCGCTCCGGTTACCCGGACAAAGCAATAGATTACTCGACACATCCCTCACTTAGGTTGTGAAGCATGAAGGACACATCTTTGCCGAGCATCTCAGACATATGTCTGGAATGGCAAAGATGGGTCCTTCATGCTTCAAAGTCCTTCACCAGCCCTTCCTCAGCAACAATTTCACCGTCGACCATAACAGGCGGAACTGCAACATCTGGCTCCCATGCGGCAAGCTCGGCCGGAGTCATCTCACCGGTCAGCGTGGAAAAGTACTCAGGGAAGCCATAGCCAACGAAAGCATCTGTGAGCTCAGAAAGAGCAGTGGCATAGGCAGCAGAGTCTTCATACACGTTATCCAGCGCATAAGCCCGTCGAAGGAAAGCAGAAGTGCGCGCGACGGCGCGTTCTGATCGAGCCACCTTGGCAAACACTTCACGCACGCCGACGGTCAGCACAGACTGATAGTCAAGGGCGAGGCTGGTTTTCTTCTTCAGCGTTTTCTTCAGTTGACCTTCGGACTCGGCAAAGCGAGCTTGAAGAGCGGCCAGTTCGCCAGATATCTTCTCCGCCTGATCAGCTCTCACAACAGCTTCATCTAGACGCTTTTGCAACTCAGTGGCAGATATCTGGGCATCTAGTAGGGCAGCGTCGCTGGTCTCCTTGGCTATTTTCAGTTCCTCACCTTCCGAGATGGCAGACGCCAATTGAGCGTTGACAGCGTCCAGTTGTTTCTTCAGCGCCTGCTCGGTTTCCATCCAGTCATCAGGTGACCACTCAGCATCAGCATCTGCTTTGGCCTTGGCCTCATCCTGAAGCTTGACTATCTCGGCATCGGCGATGGCCAGCTGCCTCTTCACATCTCCGAGCTCGATGAGGGTGGCGTGATGCACCTTCTGGTCAGCCTCATGTGCCAAGCACAAGGTGCTGAAGTCGGAGATGACGGCGAGGGATGAGCAGGCACCCTAACAATACAACAGTTAGGAGGACAGAGTTGGGAGAGGAAGTTAAGCATGAAAGGAGAGACAAGGAGATGAAAATTACATCGAAAACAGACGAAATCAGATTGTCTGTGGCAGTCCTAACCCCATGAAGGTTTAGCGCCGGATTCTTCACCCAAGCCCTGAAATGGTCAAGAGGCATCACCTCCTTGAGATATTCCAAACGACCGGCGGGCGAGTTGAGGAAGACGGTGGAGGAGTTGGTTTTACCCTTGTCAGTTTGAAAACCACCAGAGTGCGGAGGGGCCCCCCCACCATGCTGCGGACCAGTCGGCTCAGTGCTGCTCTTCAGTTTCTCGGGCACTTGGGGTCGGGACGAGACATTCTCGCGACCGCCGACCCCCATCTGGAACAGCTGGTCGGGTTTCAGCAAACCCCTTGACGACCCCGTATCCTGATAGGGAAGCGAGGAACCTTCAGCATTGCCGTCCTGTCCGGTTTGAAAGGATTGACCATGCAACTGAGTGGACTGGTTCGGGCCAGTACTGTCCTCCAACCTCCTGCGCTGCGAGGGACGGTTGAACTTCGTCACGTCAATGGTTGGTCGGCGGCGAGTCACATCTGTTGTAAACATACGACATGAAGAAAATACAGTCGAGGCAAGAGCAAAAGGTCATGATAATGCTCAAGAAGGAATGAAAGAGAGGGTCAAGTGGGATCCGACATACCTTTATCAGGGTGACCAATCGGAGCGAGTGCCAGAGCAGCAGGAGGGCTGAAGAGATCAACACTTGGGGGGCCGTTGCCCTCGTCCTGGATGGGCTTACCATCATCTGGGATGACAACAGGCTCATCCTGGATGGCAGGAAGCACGCGACGGTGAGGCAGGCCGGAATCCCGCAACCTTTCATCCAACTTCAAGACATCCCACCTCTCCGGTTTCTCCTTCAGAGCCCTGATGGAGGCAGCCAGGCGATTCTGGGATACGCCATCTGGAGCGCGGCCGCGCGTATCAGGATCACCAACAGATTGCCTTGGGCGAGAGGCGGCAGGCCCATACACGACATCTTCATCAACAAACATGAACTTTACCTTCCAGTTGGTCGTCTTGGGCATGCCAGTCAAGATGTGCAGGTCGGCTTTGGGGCGAACCTTGATGTGGCCCCAACCGTCATCATCACCGCCACCGCCGGTGTAGAAGAACACCCGGAACAGGGTAACGGAGGGAACAACCCCGCGAGCACCGCACAGGGTCTCGAAGCCAATAATGTTGCGCACAGCGTTGGGCGTCATCAAGCCCAGAGTCATGTCAAAGTAAGACAGAATGGATTGGCAGAAAGGAGTAAGAGGGAACCTGACACTGCAACGAGCCAGATGCTCATAGTAAACAGGAACTTTGCCCGCCGGGGCAGCGTTGATGGTGTCGCTGGGTTTGGGGCGAACGATTGACTTGGCCAGATCCGCGATCTGGAGGCCCTCGGTGTCGCGGCAGATCTGAACGAACTCAGCCGCTTCTTCATCCGTAATCTGGCAAAACGCGCCGGAGACAGGGATGTCGGCCATGATCAGAACAGGCAAGACGCTATAGAGGCGGAAGAAAACGAAAAATCAAAGTGAAACAGGTACACAGGCGTGTGCAGAATATCTAAAGTTGTGAGCAATGAATTCGAGAATAAGATGAAGAAGGCAGAAACGAGGAGCAGTTTCGTATTTGAATGAAGAGACGAGGCAGAAACGAGTTATGCGAGCAGTTAAAGTAATAATTGCAGTTGCAAAAGTTGCACAGTTACAAAGACTAAGTTTACACGCATCCCTTTGAAAAAGTGACGACACGTGGCAGACATGCAGTTATATCTGACGGCTCACAGTCGCACGGATCCCAGAAACCCAGATACAGTCCATCACGCGAACCGTTGCCCCGCGCTCGGACTTGGGGGGACTTGTTAGGGTCGGGCATCTCACCATCCCGCATGATTCATCCCGACCCCTCATCCTGCATGACGATTGGGCCAGACCCGACCAAAGATGGCAGCTTTACCTAACCTGACAGAAGAATCTTCCCAGACCGCCTAACGGCGCGGTCTGATCAGATCGGGTCAACTGTCTGCACCATATATATATCCCTTTCTCACAAGAGAGAGGTAAGTTAACTAAACACAATCAATCACATCCCAACTCTCCGATCAGTCTATTGACTTTAGCATCGGAGCGGGAACGGCAATAAACCGCCCCGCCCTGATTGAGAGTTCCTTGATTCTTAGCAGGTACTCCTCATCGTGCCATCGCGACGGATCATCAAGGACGCACATCGCGACTGTAACAAGGTCCAATCTTGGTTCTATGCCCTCTTGTGCACACTATGAAATCAAGGTCATGATGGCCATCATGGCGTTTGAGTGCCACTGACCTGGATGCAGCTGGTAATGACGTAAGAACTCTGAAAACTAGGGAAGAAAGAGGAATACACCAATATCCTCCCGAAAAGAACCCCCTGCTAGGAATTACAAGAATCTGGGTTGCTATTGCATCGTCGGCATACATCAGATCACATTCAGGGGGAAAAGACATCCTACACCCTTCAATGTAATCTCGGGCCTTCTGCCGACCTTTCTGCACATTAGTCGGAACCCCGCTCAACCCTTCTACTGTAGTGATAAGATGTTCTTTATTCTGATGGGGCTATTTTGAAAGGCCATCAACTCGGATAGTTTCTTCTCGGGTCTTGGGGAATTAACTATAAGGGCCTCACATCTCTATTTACATCTCTAATGCTGAATGGTTTCGACAGTAATAGTGCTTTCACCAACGCGATTCTTACCTTTCCCTTTTTAGATAGGGATATCAATGGTCTCTGTTTGGCGTTTGGAGCGGCAATTGCAGCCTGATGAGTGTTAACTTCGACTGCGAGTTCTTCCAAATCAATGTTCTCATCCTCTCAGTTGTCCTGATCGGCGCTAAAATGTGCCTCATACTCGGAGCTCGATTGGGACATTATAACAGAGTAGATGGGGGAAAAATATATGATATGGAAGGAAATAACAGAAGAAAACAAGTAGATATAAGCAATTATAGAAGGGATTTGGATACTTACTGTCGATTAGATGGAGATTTGGGGCTTTTAAGGTAAAAGATGAAATTTGAGAGGAAATTGAAGCGTCTGCAAATCTGAGAAGACGAAAAAGGATAAGTGAGTACGAAAAAGAAATTATTTGGGGGATATAACCCAAAATTACACGTCATTTTTAACCGGGTAATTATCTTGATCTGCGTAATGATGCAAACAAGTGGTAGAGTGAGAATAAACTGCCATCATTACCGTATAAATATGGGACATGTGTTTCCAGTTTTCAGATTGGAATGGGATTCAAACTCAGCCATCCACGTTTCACGGTGGGATATGAAACAACGCAAAGCTAGATATTCAAATAAGTCAACCCGAGTGGTCAGTCCGAGAGGATGCCTCGAGTTAATGCCCCTAAGGTAAACCCCACGAGTTCATACCTAATCTACCCCTCGAGTTGGAGCCACGAAATGAAATTTCGAATATCAAATATCTATCTTGGAGCTACTGAGAAGTCCATGGCTCGCGCACATGGGACCGGTGTACATGGAAGGTGGGTTTAAGGATCCACCGACCTAGCCTAAATATGGCTTATGTATATTCCGAGTTGAATATATGGAATATACTTCCTTTAATTATGATAATATAACTATTATTACCATAGGTATTATAATCATTCTAGAATTTCAAACCCTGTTAATTTAAGAATTATGGTATTATAAATAAAGACCTGGTAAGCCTATCTATCGATGTTACATACAATGCGCTCTTATACTTATTGCTTCCCAAACCTGTTACTGTCGGAGTGCCTACCCTCGATATTCCAGGGTCTATTTTGCAGGCCAGTTCGTGAGTTTGGTCGAGATCAACCGCATGTCCTAGATATCCATCAGAACTCACTGATACGGACATCATGATCGCTAGAGATGCTCTTGGCGTAAATCGGATGATTAGTGGGAATCATGATAGTAGTATGTGATAGAATATCACAATTATCATGAGGATAATTGTGATTGATTTGTATATATTTATGTTCCATATTTAGATTAGTCTGGATACATTGTATTTGTACTCTTGTAATTATATATATTGCACATAATACAGACACACAAAGTACGGTGAATTACATTATATCTATGGCCTTAAACAAGCTCCTCGTGCCTGGTTTCATGTTTCAGTTCTTATCTGACTCGTTTAGGTTTTCGGTTCTGTTCGTCTAACACTTCTCTGTTCATCTTTATGCGTGGCTCAAAAGTGTTGTATCTTTTGGTCTATGTGGATGACATCATTCTCACTGGAAATTATCCTCTTCTTATTCAGAAGTTTGTCGCTCGCACCGATCACGAGTTTGCTATTTAGGATCTTGGCTCTCTTCATTACTTTTTGGGATTAGAGGTCTCTCGCTCTTCTTCGGGGTTGTTTCTTGGGCAGGCTAAGTATGTCATGGAGATTCTTCACCGCGCTGGTATGACTGACACAGCGCCTGTCTCTACGCCTTTTGTTCCTGTTACACAACTCCTCACTTCCTCTAGTCCAAAGTTTTCGAATCACAAGCTATATCGTTCACTTGTTGGAGCTTTGCAGTATTTGACCATTATTAGGCCTGATATAGCCCATGCAGTCAATTCTGTTAGCCAGTTCCTTCAGTTACCTCGTGACGATCATTATCATGCGGTCACTCGTATTCTTCGCTACGTTCGTGGTACTCTTCATCATGGACTTTTCTTTCGACCGTCTTCCAGCTCACTTTTAGTGTTAGGGTACTCAGATGCTGATTGGGCTCGCTGTGTTGAAACTCGACGTTCCACTTATAGTTATGCCATTTACCTTGGTGGTAATCTTATCTCTTGGAGTGCTAAGAAACAACCAACTGTTTCCCGATCCAGCTGCGAATCTGAGTATCGTGGAATAGCCAACACTGCGGCCGAACTTGTTTGGTTGTGCAATCTGCTCAAGGAGTTTCGTGTTCCTTTGAAGTCTTCACCCTTACTGTTTTGTAGTAGTGCTATTTTCCTTGGTCGAAACCCTGTTGCTCATAAACGGGCTAAGCATATTGACATTGACTACCACTTTGTTCGAGAGTTGGTGGCTAATAGCAGGTTTCGTGTTAGTCATGTCCCTATTTCCTTACAGATTGCTGGCATCTTTACCAAAGGTCTCACTAGTCCTCTCTTCGCACTATTTCGATTCAAACTTAGCGTGGCTTCTCATGCGACGCTTCGCTTGAAGGGGGTGATAGAATATCATAATTATCATGAGGATAATTGTGATTGATTTGGTACTCTTGTATTGGTACTCATGTAATTTTATATATTTCACATAATACAGACACACCAAGTACGGTGAATTACATTCTTTCAGTATGCTTTGTAATAATCTCATCTCTAGTATACATGATAGCTTAACCGAGTATAATTTACAATATCCATATTGGACATTTAGAGATAATAATATCAAAGCTCATTTACTAGCCAACTATGCGAAAACGAATTTTAGTGAGACTGCTGTGTCCGGGATAACATCTCTCGGTTTTTTCTCGTCATTTAATACTGTGCATTTTCCAATACCTTGAGTAATATGATATTTATTTTTTTCAAAGATAAAAACTAAAATCTATTTCAACACAAATTTTTCATTAGTTCAATTTAGTGTAATTAAATAATATAATATAGCTCGTAAGACGGAGCTTATTTGTTGAGATATGAACATTGATTGTAGATGCATCTTACTCCTCAAACTCAGCAGGGCTAGGTCTGGTTGTCAGAGATAGGCACTGCAACATCATTAAATGGGGCTAAAACACTGCATCGCATTCTCACCACTACATGCTGAACTCTTAGCCATAGAGTTTGAAATATTTCATACCCAATCATTTCCTACCTACACAATAGAAAGTGATTGTTTGAATGCAATTAGGAGTGTCAGGAACCCATTAGTAGCACACTGGAACCTTCTGAGTTTAAGTCATCACTTAAATGCTATACTGCAAGGAAATGGCTTAACACACATTTACAGGGAAGGAAATTTGATTGCTGATTTTCTGGCAAAATATAGTGCCACAAACCACATCACCTCATCTATGTCTCTCCATCTAGCTCCACAGTTTTTAAAGAACTTAGTTGAGCTTGACATAGCAGGATTGCAAAACCTAAGAATATTGTGATGAATAAACAGAAACTACTAATTTTTGTTTTACTGCAGGATCCTGAAGACCCATTGGTAGGAGACCAATGGGAAACCAAGGAGCTCAAGGGACTCTATGAAATCACCAACAGTTGGACTCAGCACCATCTGGATTTTACTGAATCAGACATAGTACTCCAGCAGAATTTTTGCCATGTACATTTTTCACTAGAATTAGTTTTTCAATTAGATATCCTTTTTGCTTCATTGCTATTTTGGTGCCGCCTTGAGTTTTGCATGCAATTCTCAGATAGGCTTCAAAATCAGTCCTTTGAATGCAAAAGTTTATCACAGGGAGAGGCAATGCCCCCTTATTAGTTCATTCTTTTTGAAAGCATTTATATGCTTTGAGAGCCTTGGTCTCTCACTTTTGTATGCTGAAAACTCATAGCCTCCAAGGTCTATTCCAAAGGTGTAGGGAGTCTAATGAATATCCCTCCACTCATTGAGTGGATTTAATTTTAAAAAAATATCCATAATATTTATATATTGAGACCTATCATTATTTTTTTTAAAAAAGACTATATAAGAATTAATATAATTTCGATTTATGGTTGGATGTTTGATAAGTTAAAATTATTGAAACTAGAAAGTTAAAATTTTCATTCTGATCAAACGTTAAAAAAAATGAAGGCCCATTTGTTAACAAGTTGATGAGATTTGAAATGTTCGTAGATAACCATGCATGCACAAAGGAAAAAAGCTCAATGCTATATGGTTCTTTTTATAATGAGCTCCATATATGATCCATCGCCCAATTAACAAAAAAGTAAAATTTTAATGTCACCATTATGGTGTGTTAATTTGGGATTTGGTACCGGAGACATGAGACAGACGTACCGCAAGGTTGAGATCATTTGCTTTAAACGATGTTCACTATTATTATGTTGAGCTAACAATGTCCCGATCACGATCACAATCACAATTAATTATTTAATAGTTCCGAAATCGTCAATTATAGATGAATTAATGTTAGTTGCCATGGGTGACTAATTGAACATACTAGGTGTGTTGGCATTCTAATTTTAGTGTATGTTTAACTACTGTAAATTAAAATGTATTTATGTGCTATTCTCTCTTTTTTTGTTGTTGTTTTGAATTGAAACTTAAGTAATATAATTTATTAAAAATAGATGTTTGTTGTGCTTGTGTGTTGAAAAGGGTTGTTTAATTTTGAACCTATTTTCTCACTTAATTTGGAATTAAATTAGGATAGTTTAATGTAATATAACTTAATTCAATTCAATTTATTTAAGTTCACTTCAATTTTAATAAATTCAGCCTAATTTAATTATTCTATAAATTTTGGTTAAGTTCAATTTAGTTAATGTGGAATTAATGCCCGGATGAGTTAATTTTATTGCAAAGTTTCTTGAAAAACCGACTTTCTTAAATGCTATGGAACTATCACTACATATTTAAACTCAAATGATACATTTTTGTGTTACAACATTAATTATTTAAAGTAAACATATATTTAAACATGTTTTAATATAAAAAATCAAAAAATTTCATTTGAAAATTTTAAAATTTAAGGAACAAAATATATAGTTCAAATTAAAAAGTACACTGTACAAAGTAAAACTTACAAAAACATTTCTGAAAAATTAAGAAAGTTGGGAGTTTAGAACGTTTTATAGATATAATTTTTTTATCTATAACAATTAATACGTAGCAACATACATAGCTGAATCAAAGTACCTATATACTAAAATAATAAATGTGGTATACTGACATTATAACCCTAATGGAAATGTTGTATTTTATTAATTTAATTGATTTAAGTAAATATATTGAATTATTTCTTTCTTTCTCTCAAATATCGATGTTCTTTGACTTTACTTTGTATTATACTTGGTATCTACATACTTAAGCATGAGATCAACTCAAAGTTGTTTGGCTTTTGTTGCAGTTGTCCAAACACAAACTGCAAGAAACATTTGATGTCTCATACCATGTTATCATTGAAACTAAGGTGTGATCAAAACAACATGAAACTTCTTTGCCTTCTTCAAAATTAAATGTCTTGAATGAACCAGACTTGAATGAACTTGACAGAGTCCATTCACAACTATCAGTGTGAGAGCCAGACTTGAATGAACTTGAATGCAGAGGGGATAATAGTACCATGTAAACCCATTGATCTCCTTTTCTATATGGTGACAAAGCAATGATTCTCTCAAGGATCAGTTCTGCTTCCAAATTTGCTGCTGAATTTTGTTTGGTTCTGATCTGCAGTAATCGTTTGTGGATGGTCATCATTTTTTTGAGTATCTTGAGCTGCATTTGTGTTGCCCTTTATGTATTTTTCAAGCTGCATTTACAGCATTTCTTATGCTGCATTTGATCTGCATTTTCAGCTTTTCCTGAGCCGTATCTTGTGCATTTCTTGAGCTTCATTTTCAGCATTCTTGATCTGCAACTTCAGTGTCTATGTCCTTTGTGAACAATTGAACAGAAACTACGAAAATCATTACAAGGTGCCAAAATTATGCAGACAAATAAAAGATCATCAAAACAATCACAAATTTTTCCTTTTTTTTTTTTTGAAACAATCACAATTTATATCATGCTATCAAGTTCATAATGTCTACTTGACTGTATGCATTCACTGTGCATTAAATGTACCTTAGTATAGTTCTTCTTCTCCACCCCATAACTCTTAACATAGAGATACCCATCGTAAGCCGAATAAAGCTGCTGCTTCGAAGCCACTCGAGTGCTTTAGTATAATTACTCTCAACTCCACCGCCCCTTGCATACATCTCACCAACAAGCTCCATAGAACCACGACAACGCCTTGGCGTGGTCGTGCCTCACTCCCCTCAATCCTGAACAACTGGCCTCCATAGAGCATACGAATTTCCAAAAGTAAATTTCAGAACCCAGCCAATTTAACCACTCTTCAAGCTGCTTTCTGAATCCTTGAAGGCCATCATTAAAAACCATCATTATGTGCAAAGGATCAATGGATACTGCAAAGGATCATAACAACCATAGGAATGCTTATTGTGAAGTAGTGTTGTGACGGACTGTATATCTGAATTGGTATTGTCCTGTCATCATCTTCTTCTGTTCTAGAATCCCTACTGTCAATAAATACAGCAGCAACTTGGGACACAGTTGGCTTATTATACCTTCTCTGATTCAGACCTGGATTCACATTTAAATATGTTTTTTTTTTCAAATATACCTCTAATTTTGAATATGTATTTGTTGACAATCCTATTTTTTATATACATCTAATCAGATTCCCACTAACCCTACCATCACTTTATCGCGAAATAGGGGTATTGTAACGGACTAACGGGTCACTTTTAACACGATCCAGAAAAGGTTAGCAGTGAGGAATGCACTTACCGGGTCACTTGTACCATCTACACACACCTGTTTTAAGTTGCATTGTATAATTGTAGATTGCACCAGTTAAACATCTGTTTGGGCGTTGTATTTTAGTTGCGTCATGGCAGTCCCCTTAAGAAACAAGAAAAAGAACAAGTAAGTATTAAGAATGTAAAAATCGAATAACTGGATCCTGGTAAGACTATCAAGTGAAAAAAATCTACTGATGCAACTTACTGCAGTATTTATAGTCACACTTTTTATCAGGCGTGTCGATGAAGTGTAAAGGCCTGCTCCAGTAGTAGCAGAATCTTTGTGTATCAGCCAAGGGCAAACTGAAGAGAAGTCCCCTTCAGCACTGGCAGGAAGCAGTTTTGAACCCCACCTGCAGCTGCATCAGTAAGATATCCCTGTTCAATAAGCACACCAAAAGCCGGCTAAGAGATGAGACAACAATCAAACAATATACAAATGACAAAACAGATTCCTTATCCACGACGAGTATTCGTGGATCATATCAGAACCATTCCAAACACTGATCATATCAAAACACATGATCATTCATAAAAATTGAACACTTTAAGCCATAAATGGTAAAAATCATGAACTGTTAGCTTAAAACATGAAAATTATGGTATAATTTCTCAGTACAAAGTATAAATATTCATGTACAGGAGAAAAATAGCAGCTAATCAGATGGACATCACCAACAGAATGGGCCAAGAACATGAGTGCCTCGGTCAAGATGCCTATTACAGGGAGAATACGCTCAGTCATTACTCGGCTATATCATAATCCGAAAAAAGTTAGCAGTGAAGAAGGCAGTTAAGTGAACTACTGAAGCTTGTACCATTTACGCCTGTTTTAAGTTGCATTGTAAAATTGTAGATTGCACCAGTTACACATCTATCCGGGCGTTGCTTTTTAGTAGCGTCAGGGCAGTCCCTTCAGAAACAAGAAAATAAAATTACCACATCAAATCAGCAAAGAACAGATTCCAGCCATACTAAAAATGGGAGATGTAAGAACCAAATAATTGGATTCTTAGAATATCAAGTAAAAAGATCTAATGATGGAACTTTATATAGTAAGCATAGTTACACATACAAATTAGGTGTGTCGATGTAATGTAAATCCCTGCTCCAGTAGTAGGGGAACCTCTGTGTATCAGGACAGGGGCAAACTGAAGAAAAGTTCCCTTCAGCACTAGCAGGGAGCAGTTTCTGAACCCCAGCTACAGCTGCATCAGTCAGAAATATATACACAGCAAAAGCCGGTTAAGCAATCGAACGGAAATCAAACAACATGGAAGCACAAAACTCTTCATCTTCTGCTAACAATGAGGTGCATATCTTCTCAGTAAATCGATGTTGAGTAAGATATCCAGTCACAAAATCAAAGCGAGGACAATAGATGTTGAGTTAAACTGCATGAAAATAGGAGTAATTCCCTCCCCCAGATACCAATCATACCTCTGGCTTTTGTCTAAAATATTGGATCCATTCTTCTTCTGTTTCTCCCAATTTCCGTTCTTTTTCTTCCCGCCGCCGGTCAACTCCTCAGACTTGCCGTGGATCCCATCCACCCTTCGTCACCACTGAACCCTCTCTGCACCCCTTTCTTTCCTTTCCCGTGGTGCCATCTCGAATTAGACCATATAATGGCGAGAAAGCTATGATCTGAGTTACTATTTCGGGCAGGGGCATAGACAAGAATTGAAGACGACTTTGTAAAATCCACGTTGACAGAAATCAAGAAAACGACAAAGAAAACAGACATGAAAAGTCTAATTTAACCTTGAGGACGACCAAATTTTGAGTTTAGAAGCATGGAAATTTCGGGCAGTTAGGCAGGGGCATGGACAGGAAAGAGAAAATAATTGAAATAGAAACAGACACGGAAATAAGTTTTGAAATGTCATCATCTTGAAAGAAAAGGTAGTAAAAGGTCAAAAATGACCCTGCGACCACAAAAACTTTTGGGCGCATTCTACTGCTTTTTTGATTATTTTAAAAAATACAAATGTTTAAAAAAAAAAACAAGTACCTAATTCACATTCATATAATATTACTGTAAAGAGTGAATTGAAAAAAAAATGTATTAAATTATTCAAAATTCTCATTTAAAGTATTTAAACTATTTTTGACTCATGTTACATACCTAAATTACCTAAAATTCTCATCTAAACTATTTTGCTTCATTTTACATACTCAAACTTTAATTTTATTCAAAATTTGGTATCCCTATGAACCCCTCTCATACCGTCTAATACCAACATTTTTTTTGTAGGTTATTATGGTTTTTTTCAAGAATATATTTGCTATGAATTTTTCCTATATATATAAAAATCACTGGCTTTTCGAAATTGAAAATAATAATGAAATTTCTACCAAATTAGTTTGTCAAACTTTCAATGCTAATCTCGTGTATTAGTCTAACATTTAAACCTGTGTTTAAACATGTCAGTAGTATGTTAAACATGCATATGCAGAAACGTAAATGTAAAAGGACACGAGAATTGTTCACGCGGTTCAGTGCTAAAAAACTTACATCCGTAGGGCCTTGCCCAGTCCAGAAACGATTCACTAGATAATCAATATAATTACAAAGTCCTCAACTTTAAACTATCCATGACTTATCTGTCTTGTGAATTTGTGAGCACCCATCACGTGCCGGTCAATGTCAAGCTCCTCACTTGACTAGGTCGATCTCCTCACTCAACTTTCTATGACTACCTCTCCCGAGGTTTCAAGGCGTGTGGTTTCAAGACTCCGGTGAAGGCAGAGGCTGTTGATTGGTCGACTCAACCTCCTTCGAATGTAAAGCTATTCTGGATGCAGAATACTTTCTATGAAGTTCGACACCTTCTTCTAAGCTTGCGTCTTTCTTTTATAGCTCGATGCCGTGTTGCCGTGTTGATCTTCTCATCGTTAATCACGGTTGTGCTGATCTTCCTCGTTTGGATAATCACGGCTGGACTTAGTCTCCATGCTATCTTCTACTTCTATAGCTAAACTGTAGGAAATATATTCTTTCCTTATTTCTACAGATTGAGACTAATCCTAACTAAATACAACTCAACAATATATTCCTAATCTAATCAGATCGGAACTCAATTTCTTCAAATATCTTCTTTGATCACACAAGAGTTGTACTTCAACACAATGACAGTGACTCGGTTTGCAGTCTTCGATTCACACAAATATTCAAAACCTCGAAGGACTATGTTTAAACATGCTTCGCTGTTTACCCATAATAACACCCGAATATTCTTCTTCCATATTTACCAAATCATTCACTCCTCAATCTTCATGATTAGACGACTGCATTCAACCTTCATGGGATATTCCACATCAAATATGGTATTGCTTAACTCACCTATTCAGCTCATATAAAGCAAGATATTGTCTTTCCAAAAGACCACGCTTTGCTTTACATATTCTGATATTCTTTTCTAACTATGTCAATTCATCCCAATATTCCTTTCTCGTAATTATTGAATTGATCTTGGATTCTGACCACATTCATCCCATGATAATATTTCATTGCTTAAGATAACTGATCTTGAAATACTGTCCAACTTCACAACTTTCTAGCACAGTTGTGAATGTCCACAGAACTGACAACAAACAAAGTCGAGAACTTTACAATCTCCCCCTTTGGCATTTTGTGGACCCATCATCATTTGGACACAGCAATGAATAAACGTTAGAACATGAATAAGAGTAACTCCCCCTGAGTCTTAGAATACTTAAACCATTAGGACATGTATAAGAACAACTCCTCATTGTATTATGTTATGACGTAACAATCATGATGTGCTACAGCCACTTTCCAAATATCTCCCCCTTGGGATCATAAACATGGCAAAGGCTTGCTCGAACAAGAGTTTTATTGAAACTCAATGACTGCCGCTCAGTTTCTGATTCCGCTGGAGCAAGTGTTTAAACATCTCAGTGTTTAAACATCTCAATGTCTGTCGCTTAGTTTCTGATTCTGCTGGAGCAAGTGTTTAAACATCTCAATGAATGTCGCTCAGTTTCTGATTCCGCTAGAGCAGGCGTTTAAACATCCAGTGTGTTTAAACATAGTGGCTTCTACAAAATAGCCAACTACATCGTCCTGAAACTTCTGAACTCTTCATCTCCCCCTTTGACATTTTGTAGAACCACATACACTATTTTGATGCAGAGAAACTTCATATCTCCCCCTCAGGTTCAGAACTCCATAAGCATCAAATGTAATCAGAAACAACATGCATGCATATTCAGTAAGCTCTCCCTACTCACCAGAAGTAGATAAACACAGTCATTCATGCTAAATGGCCAAAATAATGTTCCAAAATAAATGGACACATTTGATCCCAACAAGCAACCAAACTAAATGACCATCCGTCATCCATCAAAATATTCTCCCCCTTGGGATCATAAAATGTGCCAAAGATGCACCAAAATATCCCAAAAAACAGCAACTTCCAAAATATCAGAGCAAAAATATCTAAAAATAGAGTTCAATAGGGAGAAAAGAATGGACCCAACTTCGCCTTAGCAGCCTCATCTGTCTGTGCCAAACTTTGTTTTGTTTCTATGAAAGATCATCACAATCTAATTCAACATCACAATCTTGGGAACCACATAAATCTGACTTCAACTCTCAGAAAGATCATCCCAGCTAATTCAGCCCAGCTAGACCGTACCCATTTCGGTCTACAATCAGACTTCCAGTCCTTGCTAAGACATACTCCATGTTGAAACACAATCATCCTCAGTTTAGGTATATCTCTCAGTTCAGGTGCATTCTCTCACAGCTGTGTGCGATCTACTCCCCCTCGACGATAGCCTTCATCAATAAGAACTGGGTGAGACGATCATACCGTACAATGCTCTCGTTAGAAGTGTCTGCAAAGTTCACTCCTTCCACTCGTGCAAATCGAAATTACATCCAGATGCAGAGAACAAGTTTACTAGCTAATATGATGTTATAGCATAGGCCCATCAGATTTCTTCAAGAATATCCAACCTCTGAGCATCAAAAATCCTAGTGATTGCTGCAACTCCTGCTCAATCATCTGGTCAATATGATGTTATAACATGGTTTGGTTCAGATGTTGTAACATGATCAGCGACATGTTGGACATCAAAGTCAACACCAAAACCAAAATTTGCTCCCCCTGTCTTAGACATCTCTTAATCTGACCATTACATACTCAGAGCACCACAATGAGTACAAATCAAAGTATCCATCCCAAGATACACCTTTGAGGGGAACATGTAAATGCACAGTTTGCAACACCAAACCTCTGTAGAGCATAGTTTAAAACTTGAATCTCCTCATAGCTGATTCTGCCGAAAACTCGTTGATAGATAGAACATGTGGACTGCTTCAGAATCACATTCAAGTATCACAGACGAGCTTCAAATACACTCTCAACACTTTCATCCTTATGATTGACCGTCTGACCAACGTGATGTTTAAACATCCATTTCCAATTGTTGTCTCCATGTTGCAGCGCCTAATCCACATACATCCTCCTGGCTGACCGTCCGATCAACTAGATGTTTTAACATCCATTTCCAGTTGCTGTTGACTCCATGTTGTAGCACCTAATCTCACAACTTTCCTTTCCTTTTTTTGGATTTTTTCCTTTTCTTTTAGACACAAATAAAGAAAAACATAACCAAATAAAAAAACAACTATACATAGAGGTAAAGCTTGGTACCTCAAACATGACAAACACCTTGGTGTTGTCTAAGATGCATCGACTTTGCATTGAGATATGCAAGGTTCTTTGATCTTGAACCATGCTCAACAGCCATAAGTTTGGAGCCTCCTTGATATAATCCTTTATGGGGCTGAAAGATGTTGAGTTGCTTACTCCAAGTCATTGGTGCGTATCTCCACTTGTGTAGATCCTTATGAGCCTCATGTCTAGAAGTGTTCCATGTATCTCTGTCAAATATTTCTTGAAACATGCTTTGACTCCTTATCTTGTTAACTCTTCTTGGTCGTGAACCCCAAAACCCATCCTTACTCCGGTCAAACTGCTGAAATTCTCTTCGTGCTTTATCTCGGAGATTAGATTTCCAATGATCCAGTTGTGGTACTTTATAGTCTGGGGACTCGTATGGTTTTCTGCACATTGTAGCATCAGCACTATGATTTCTCATTCCTCGAAACTGCTTCACTCCGGACGTTGATGTTATAACATCTTCTGGAATCTGTTGTTGCATATGAAATTCAGATGTTACAACATGGTCTGGTTCTGAGATAACCTTCCCGAGTGCATTATGTACCGCCGTATCTATGGTTCTCATAACAGCTTTTTCATCCAGTAGATAACAATTGTTTGATGATCTAAATCCTTCGAGAACTCCATTGTTGCCATGCCTTATCGTACACTTCCTCTCATCAAACCACTCGTTTAACTTATGATCACATAGATGACTTATGCTCAGCACACTTGACATAAGACCTTCAACAAGCGGTACATCACGGAATATAGGAAAACCTTTGGTCAAGAGTTCACCTTTGCCTACAACCTTGCATGTTTTACCATCTCCAAATATGACAGCTCCACTCCATGGCACAATATTTTTCAGCAATTTTGAATTCCTAGTCATATGACGCGAACAGCCATGATCAAGATACCATGCATTCCTAGAATATGCATTATAACATGTACGTACAATATAGCATAGTGAGTCTTTACGAACCCATACCTTTTTAGCCATCCGGGATGGGTATTTCAACATGTTGTTACATGACTTGACTTGCTTCGCCTTCTTGATGTCATTTTGCAATTTAAAACATTGATACTCTAAGTGCCCTTGAACCATGCAATAGTTGCACCTCCTTGTCGCATTCTTCTTCATCCGAGAGGACTGAGGTTTTACTCTAATGGCTTGAGGTTGTCTGCATCTCACTTCAGGAATATCACCATGTCCAAGTAGTCTTTTTCCTTGCTTGTTTCCAGCAACACCATCATATCCAGGTGCATTCCATTGATTCGCAGTGTGGTTATATCCAAGTCCATGCTTGTCACCTGAGACTTTACCCATCATAAGTAAGTCATCTAGAACAGCTGTACCTTTGTTCAGTTTCTGGATGGTTCCTTCTGCCTCTTCAGCTCGCTTTTTCATGGAGATGAACTCTTGCCTTTGTGCTTCCAGACTCACTTGTAACTGATCCAAATGAGACTTCAATTTTATACATTCTTCTGACAAGGCCTCTTTCTCATTCTTCAATTCCTTGTTGACTTCAGCTTCCTTCATCCACGACATATGCATTTTGTCATACATCGCATAAATTTCTCCATCATCTTTAATCTCTGGCTCGTTATCAGATTTTGCGATGCCGCTGATGTTTAAACATGGTGTGTTGATGTTTAAACATCGGGAGTCAGATTCTTCAATCATACTTGCACCATCAGACACATGCTCGTCGAAGCGTCTTTCTGATTCTTTATCCTCTTCATCATCACTACAGGAATCAACGAAAGACGTCTCTTGTTGCTCACATCGTAACTGCACATTCATCGACTCTTGACTTTGTCTCCTGGCTCCATCTTTTTCTGTAGCATCTGCCGTCTTCTGATGGTAAGTCTTCAGAGTATCCCATGCCTTCTTTGCTTGAGTACATCCAGATATGAGCTTGAGATGTTCTTGATCTACAACTTTGAAGATTATATTTAATGTCTTGTCATTCAAGTTCTTTTCCTTCTTTTCTTCTGGAGTCCGGGTTGCTTCAAGTGTAGTCTCTGATGACGTCCATCCATTCTCTTTGTAATACCGAAGATCATCATCATCAGTTGAATCAAGGTATACAAGTATTCTTGCCTTCCGATACTCATAATTAGTACCATCTAGAATCGGTGGTAATAAGAATGAATGTTCTCCTTGCAAATTCATTGTTGGTAGATCGGATCTCACTCTCCTTGTTAAAGAACACGCGTAGTGATCTACTCTGATACCAATTGAAATTTCTACCAACTTAGTTTGTCAAACTTTCAATGCTAATCTCGTGTATTAGTCTAACATTTAAACCTATGTTTAAACATGTCAGTAGTATGTTAAACATGCATATGCAAAAACGTTCATGTAAAAAGGACACGAGAATTTTTCACGCGGTTCAGTGCTAAAACACTTACATCCGCGGGGCCTTGCCCAGTCTAGAAACCATTCACTAGATAATCAGTATAATTACAAAGTCCTCAACTTTAAACTATCTATGATTTATCTGTCTTGTGAATTTGTGAGCACCCCTCACGTGCCGGTCAATGTCAAGCTCCTCACTTGACTAGGTCGATCTCCTCACTCAAATTTCTATGACTACCTCTCCCGAGGTTTCAAGGCGTGTGGTTTCCAGACTCCGGTGAAGGCAGAGGCTGTTGATTGGTCGACTCAACCTCCTTCGAATGTAAAGCTATTCTGGACGCAGAATACTTTCTATGAAGTTCGACACCTTCTTCTAAGCTTGCGTCTTTCTTTTATAACTCGATGCCGTGTTGCCGTGTTGATCTCCTCGTCGTTAATCACGGCTGTGCTGATCTTCCTCGTTTGGATAATCACGGCTGGACTTAGTCTCCATGCTATCTTCTACTTCTATAGCTAAACTGTAGGAAATATATTCTTTCCTTATTTCTACAGATTGAGACTAATCCTAACTAAATACAACTCAACAATATATTCCTAATCTAATCAGATCGAAACTCAATATCTTCGAATATCTTCTTTGATCACACAAGAGTTGTACTTCAACACAATGACAGTGACTCGGTTTGCAGTCTTCGATTCACACAAATATTCGAAACCCTGAAGGACTATGTTTAAACATGCTTCGTTGTTTACCCATAATAACACCCGAATATTCTTCTTTGCAAAGTCAACTCCAACTTTCGAATCTTCAATGGCAAGTGCTTTAACCAACGATTTCATTGATTTCATGAAGGCTTCACCCACTGCTTTTCATGCCGTTGACGAAGCGAAGAAGAGGCTGAAAAGTGCGGGATATGAGCAGATATCAGAAATAAAGGATTGGGAATTAGAGGCTGGGAAAAAATATTTCTTCACTAGGAACTATTCTACAATAGTTGCTTTTGCTATCGGTAAGAAATATGTTGTTGGGAATGGCTTTCATATTGTTGGTGCTCACACAGATAGTCCATGTCTCAAACTGAAGCCTACTTCAAAGATCTCTAAAGATGGGTTTTTGGAAGTTGGTGTCCAAACATATGGAGGTGGCTTGTGGCACACATGGTTCGATCGTGATTTAACTATTGCTGGAAGACTAATAGTTAAATAAGTAAAGGATGATCTTGTGTCTTACTCTCATCATCTTGTTAACCTTCAAGAGCCGATAATGCGGATTCCAACTCTCGCAATTCACTTGGATAGGGGCGTTAACATGGATGGATTCAAGGTGAATGCACAAAGTCAACTTGTTCCTATTTTGGCTACGGCTATTAAGGCAGAACTATCTAAAGACGTGTGTGGCAATGAAAAGCATCACTCCTTACTTTTGCAGCTTCTTTCCAACCAAGTCGGATGTCAACCCGAGGATACATGTGATTTTGAGCTACAAGCATGTGATGTGCAGCCAAGTATAATAGCAGGCGCTATGAAAGAATTTATATTTTCAGGAAGACTAGATAATCTTTGCATATCATTCTGCTCTTTGAAGGCTTTGATCGATGCAACCATTTTAGAAAATTCTATGGAGGATGAGACTGGTGTCATGATGGTCTCCTTGTTTGATCACGAGGAAGTTGGTTCAAGCTCAGCTCAAGGAGCAGGATCGCCTATTATGTTTGATGCTTTATCGCGAATTACAAGTTCCTTCAGCTCGGATTCAAAGTTACTCACAAAAGTTAAGCATAAGAGTTTCACCGTGTCAGCCGATATGGCACACGCTCTACACCCCAATCATATGGATAAGCACGATGAGAACCATCAACCTAAATTACACGGTGGGCTAGTAATTAAGCACAATGCAAATCAACGTTACGCCACAAATGCTGTAACTTCCTTCATATTTAGGGAAATAGCAGCCAAGCACAATCTACCTGTTCAGGACTTTGTTGTTCGCAATGACATGGAATATGGCTCTACGATTGGTCCCATTTTAGCAAGTGGATTAGGTATCCGAACAGTTGATGTAGGAGCTCCTCAATTTTCAATGCATATCATAAGAGAAATGTGTGCCGTTGACGATGTTGACGCATGCATACGAACACTTCAAAGCCTTTTTCAAGGAGTTCTCACTTCTGGATGCAAAACTAATAGTGGATGATTAGGGATCATAAACTAATGTAATCTTACAGATTCTTTTTCCTAGATTGTTAATTTGATCATAAGTGTTGTTCGTGCTAGAAATTTTGAATGCGTCCCTCCACTTGTTGGATTTTTATTTTCTTTATTGTAAGATTTTTTATTTAAAGAAATGTTGATTCAATACTAAAACTTAATTGAGTTTACCTATTTTTTTAGTTTTATACTTGATAACTGTTTAATTAATTATCAAACTTATTTTTGTATTATGTAAATTCATCTGTATTTATTTGAATAAACCTATGAAATTCATATCAGTGGAAACGTTTTTTAATTCTCTGCTAATGAAAAACTAAAAGTGAAAATTTTTAGTTTAATTAAATAAAATTTATTTTTGTGTGAAACTAGTTTGAAAAACTACATGAATTTTAGCTAATTATTTTTCCTTATTTAACATAACAAGATTCCTGTTTTTTCTTGCCAATATATATTGAATGTACATTTATAGTATTATAAAATAATTTTCATTTAAAAAATTCCGAAAATATACCCCAACCACATTTTGTGACCTTAATATTTTCAAAACATAATCATGTGTTTTTCAACGTCTCCCCCCTTTTTAGAATGTTTTTCCATTTCTATTTCCATGTTCTACTCTCTCATATATGCACTCATCGTCTCTAGCACAATGGCCACTAAAAAAATGCCATAATTGATCTCTGAACCAAGAATCATCACCGGATCTCACTCTTAATATAAGCATACTACATGGAAGGTGAGTGGTTGAGCTTAGAGATATGAATAATCAAATCAATGGCTATGTAAAAAAGAAATCAATTCAAATAATTTATATGTTTTTTACAAGTGCTCTAAATCAATAATCAAACACACTTAAATTATAACACTCACAGAATCATTTATATTCATGTATTTATTAAGATAATTTTTATTTAAATCAATCTCAAACTGATGTGGCATGAACTTTACCAGCAGAAATTGGAGCAGCCGAACAGTTTGTTGCTGCAGTCTCAGAATTCGACAAACGCGTAGTGTTCTTTTATTGAAAACGACATTTTATTAAAAACTGATGCTCTGCATGAAAATTACTGGTTTTTTTGGCGAATTCCTTTGTCTAAAGGGTCAAAATTGTGTTTTATAATTTTTGGATACTTAAAATAATATTTTAAATTAAGGAGGACCTTTTTGTTATTTATTATATTTAGTAGCAGATAAGATTTAGTAGATAAACACTTTTCTGGTTATATCGTAAGACAATTTTGATGTTGAATGAAATTGAGGGGTGGTGATACCAGACTCAGACCCAACTATCTGGCGGCAGTATGGGTTCGGCCCATGATGAGGTAAGCTAATGTGGCAGCATCCGGGACAGTACAACTTGGATAAGGACGGATACACTAGAAGCCACTCAAAGCATGGACGATAGGGAGAGCATAGGTCGCTGTATAAATAGTGCTTCTCAGCACTATTCCAGGTAAGTATCTTCTCATTATTCTAGTGAGTACCCCTTTTCTCTCCCGGGATCCATCTTTCATCATCACGCCGGAGGGTCTACCTTCGGGTACCTCCCGAGGCTCTGTCTTGCAGGGTCAGGTTATTGGATCGGCGGAAGGGGACCAACCGGACGGACTAGGCGGGCAGCATCAAGGGGTTTCCTCTATATCTGTCAAATTTTTGGTAGTTCTATGAATTCAACGAGAATTTAATTCATAATTCGTTGTTTGTTTCACGCACGCTGCATCACAAAACTTAAATCATAAATCCCAACATTCATGTCTTACAAGAAACTAGCAAAAAGACAATGAAATATTATTTGTAACATAAAGCTGCTCAAATTATCCCCGAGGCTAAGGGTGGATCTACTTGTATGATTGGTACGGCTCCAATCATACCAAAACTTGACAGAGTAGCCGATAATTATCGAGTTGTGGGATGTTTTAGCTATTTCAATTTATTAATATGCAACAGAGTCATACCAAAAATTGAAAGAGTAGTTGATAATTATTAAATTGTTGAAAATTTTAACTATTTCAGGTTAGTACTTTTTTTACCCATATTTAAAAAAGTTTATTGGATCCACCATTGAACGAGGTAAAGGCAAGCCAAACTAGAGAAGCCAAGCGGATAAAGAGCAGCAACCTGAATAGAAATATCATCTTTAGGGAAAGAAAGAGGCACACATAATCTATAACGAAACAATGAGAAAATGCTTGTTTAGGATTTAAATTTGATTAATCTAATATTATCTAATTTGGGGAAATACTAGTATGCATGGATTTGTTTTTTATTTTTACATTTTTTAATATCTAAAACAAATGATGTCTTATAACTCAACGTAAGGAACAAAATTATTCTCCATCTTAAGCAAGGGGTTGCGGAAACAATTTAAACCACCGCACCTCCAACATTTTTTGAAATGTATCATGGCGGCTCCAACAAAAATAAAGTGGACACTTTACGGTCCCAACAAGTTAATATTGATTTTATTGTGGTATGGGCTCGTATTCGTAATAAAACTCATCTTTTGTAAGGAGAATTTAATTATTTCACATATATAGTTACAAGATAATAGAATTTAATAAAGTCTAATTTGATTATACAATTTCTGCATAATTTAGAAAAAAATTAAGACACCAAGAAAAAAATTGCATCCTTTCCATCCGTGACATGTACTAATTCGCAATATTTTATGCCCAATAAAGTAGGGGACGACGATGATTTCAAGTGTGCGAAGGTGTGAAATCCCAATAATTTAAAATTTAATGATCGTTTTTAAAAATTAGAGATGTTTTCGAGATCGAATGAAATTACTTAATTTTGTGAGGACAACGAATTTTTTTTTTAAAGTTACTATAACAAAACACAACTTTTCCTTCTTGTTAAGAATGTGAAAATTTGTTTGATAACTACAACATTTGTTCCAACCAAATTTGTAATTTGACTATTTATTTAATCAAACTTGCTTAACTTTGACATTAAAATTGAATTAGTATATTATTTTATTGTCATAAAATCTAAAACCATGTTACCTGGAGAATCTTATAAATCATGACTTAAAATGTACTCTTTTTAGCTCTATGTGTTCCAAGTTCCAACCCTTTATATTATATAGCAAAACCCTATTCTTCTACTTAAATCCACTTTGCTTCAAGGTGGATTTTGGATCTTATCTGCGGATTTTTTGGTTCGACGAATTGAAGGGCATAACCAGCCATTCCGAATTGAAATGTGAGGAAAATTTACACAGGCGATGAAGGAAAAACCGTGTTGCATCATCTGGTGTTCATTAATGCCCATGATCAGAAGACTTGGGATTCCTCTAAAACTGGAGTCATGAGGTAGAGAGTGTCTTTTAGGAGATAGATACATATTGCTTTTTCACCACAATGACTAATAGAGCATCTCTGTCTTGATTTTCAAACCGTCCAACTCATTTAGATTTGCAGAGATTATGTAGGGAGAGCAGTCTCAGAACCCTTTGCCAGGCCTTTCCGGAGCCGATAAGTCTTTAACATACCATTTATCTGTTCATTTAAGTAACCGGTTGAACAGATATTTTGAGTCTCCACTTTTTCTTGCACAAGTAAAACGTATCCATCACCTTCAACACTCACAGAGATTTTTCTGTAAAGGAAAACATTGTAGGTCCTATAAAATTTCTTACATTTACCAAGATATCAGTACCTTCATGTCTCAGGGTAGCAGGAACTCCAAGGAAATTGAGTATGGCAGTCACGATTCTGGCGCGAGCCTTGGCCGGAGAGATAATATCTACATATTTTTGTTGATACGTGGGTTCAAAATCCGTTGGGGGCATGAAGACTGGTTGACAACTTGGCCAATTGCAAGACGAAGGTTCTCCTTGACTTGATCAATTTTATCATCGATCTGTGAAGTGTCATCCCGATAAAGATCGAAGTCTTATTCAACTTGGCTATGATATTAGTGTACAAGATGAAGATACCATCACCGTGTATGCCACCTACAACATATAGTCCTTTCCTTTTACATACCTTGGTGTCCCTGTTTTTAGAGGTAGAGTGCTTACAGATTATTTTTTGCCCCTCATTCAAAGACTGGAGAATAAAATCTCTAATTGGAAAAATATCTAGCTATCTCCAGGAGGCAAAATTACACTGATCAAATCATGTTTATTTTCCATACCTCAGCATATATGGTCAGTGATGAAACCCATTATCAAAAGAATTGAAAAAATCCTATCTAGATTTTTTTAGGGTCAAACTGAGTTAAAACCTAAAAAGGTATGGAAAAAATGGACTGACTTATGCTATCATGTTCTACAAAATGGAATTGGTCTTAGATCTATTCAATCTATTGTTAATACATGTTCCCTTAAACTGTGGTGGAAATTCCAAATAGGTGAATGTTTATGGGCAAAATTTCTTTGGAACTTACCAAAATCTTATAGAACATCACCTAATTGGAAAAGAATCAAAGAGGTTGATGAGATTGCACAAAAACTCACTAGAGTTATTCATGGTGAGGGTAGTAGCAATTTTTGGGATGCTAACTGGTCCCCCTTTGGTCCTCTCTCTGAGATATGTAATATTGCTATGATTGATATCCCCTCTAACTGCTCTATCAGTGATTTTTGTGACAGCAAAAATATTCATTTGCCACAGTTAGCTCCTTTTGTACCACCTTCTCTACTTTGCTATTTGCAGAATGTCACATGCTTTTATGAGAGAAAGGACAGACGGATGTGGATCCTAGATGACAAAGGGGTTTTCACTTTTAAATCTGCTTACAAGGCCATTGCACCAGAAGCTCATCTGACACTCTATCACTCATTTGGAATACAAGATTGCAAAAAAAGGTCAGTCTTTTCATGTGGAGAATGTTTAATGGGTTTTTACCTTTCCCTGAAATACTGATGAAAATGGGTTTTAACCTACCATCTAAGTGTTATCACTACTAGAAAAACACGGAGCCGTTTCAGCGGTGTTCGCACACACCGCTGATATAACGTGTAAAATAACAGCTGAAACAACCATTTCAGCGGTTATTTCTATTTTGGGCGCGGAGTCTGACCAAGAATTTAAGTGTTGACTTTCAACTTTCAGCGGTTTCCCCAAATGTCGCTGAAACCGTGAGATATGGTTGAATCTGCTTTCAGCATTGCCAGGCATTCCGCTGGAAGGGAAGCTGACTGGACGCATTGACCGGAACCTGGTCGTTGAATTTGTGGATGGACCCCGCCATATTTCAGCGCTACGTGAGGGAAGCGCTGTAACGAATGCTGACTGGACGAATTGACCAAGTGCTTGCGTTGAATTTCTAGTTGGACCCCGCATTCTTTCAGCGCACAGTGAGGGTGGCGCTGTAACGAATGCTGACTCGACAATTAGGCTAAATTTGCAGTCCAAATAATTGGGTTTTTGTTGGGCCTATTTCACAAATATATAAAATGGATCCTGATTTATAAAGGCCCAAGTGTTATTTCAGCGGTTTGAGTATTACCACTAAACGTTGAAACATTTGATGGCAAAAAAGCCTGCTCCTTGAGCCATATCCAACACTATACGAATTCTCCCATAACCCATATCCAACACTATACGAATTCACCAATAGCCCAATTGTAAAAATGTGTACACGTGTCATGAAGGAGAAAAGCCACGTCTCTCTTGTTTCAACGCTTGTTTCAAAGCGTTGAAACGTATGAAAATTTTTAAAAAAATCATTTAATATCAATTTATTACTTCTAAACCAATTTTTTTATTGATTATTATACTTTTAGTATGTATGAAACACTTTTCGTGTAAATTTGCTTTGATATTAACTCATTGAAAGGTACGTGTAGTGAACACTTTAGTATCAAGAACTTGAGAAACAATACTAAGACTACTACTTGGTACTTAAGTATATACTTTAAGTCATATTTCACCCATAGTTGTGATCAAATTGTTTCAAATACTAAATGAAATTAAGTATATTTGAGTGTTTTTTAGACGTGATTACATAAAGTCCATGAAATAGCATTGATAGACTGTCAGGTTGAATAAAAATTTGAAAAAATGTCAAAAACAAACAAATTTTTACTTATATACCTAAAATTTTTGATAATTTTGTTAATTTTATTATGCATATGACACTTTTAATGTATATTTACGTTGCTATTAGTTCAATAAATGATATGAGTAATGAAAACTAGTCATAAAACATCAAATCTTGTCATAAAAATGTCATAAAACAACAAATATTGTCTTTTAAACTAGTTCTTTTATAACTATGATAATTTTATTATGTATACGATAGTTTCTTGGCGTGATTAACGACAAATGAATTTGAAATATTGACTTGGTGGACCAAATTCATGTAAAATTATGCTCTGGGTATACATAGCAACAATTAACTGTTGCTCTATGTATGTATAGCGACAACTAATGGCTGCTCCACGTATGCATAGCAACAATTAACTGTTGCTCTTGGTATACAAAATTGAAAATGTTATAAAAAATCAAATTTTGACTTTTAAACTTGATTTTTTTTAATGATTAAGGTAATTTAGAATGTATAAGACACTTTTAATGTAAATTTTCTTTGGTATTGACTTGATTTTTGGTACGTTTAGTGAGAACTTTAGAAGCCAGAACCTAAGAAGTACTACTGGGATTACAACTTAGTTAAGTATATATACTTTGCAGTCATATTTCACCCATAGTTGTGATCAAATTGTTTAAAATACTAAATGAAATTAAGTATATTTGAGTGTTTCTATGCCATTATAACATAAAGTCCATGAAATATCACTGATACAAATGTTCAATTGAGTAACAATTTGAAAATGTCACAAAACATCAAATGTTTTACTTTTAATAATGATTTTTTTATGATTATGTTAATTTTATGATGTATAATATAATTTTGATGTGAATCTGCTTTGATATTGGCTCAATAAAAGGTACGTGTAGTGGCAACTTTAGTAACAAGAATCTGAGAAGCACTACTAAGACTATAACTTGTAGTTAAGTAAATACACTTTGGAGTCATATTTCCATCATGTGGTGATCAATTATTTCAATTAGTAAATGAAATTATGTATATTTGACTGATGTTGAGATATTATAACAGAAAGTTCATGAAATAACATCGATAAGAATGTTCGAACATTCATTATCAAGTGTAATAGTTACATTTTCTATCTTTCCCTACTAATATTCCATTTATAATGCACTAAAATAAAGTATTTGTATTAATCATTATTCATAAAGCGTGTAATGTGCACGATATCATCTTAAAATGAATAAATGTCTTAAAACATCAAATTTTGACATTTAAACTTGATTTTTTTTAATGTTTATGTTAATTTATAATGTATACGACACTTTTTGTGTAAATTTGTTCTGGTATTACCTCGATGAAAGGTACGTGTAGTGAAAACTTTAGTAGCAAAAATCTGGGAAGCACTACTAATACTATAACACGTAGTTAAGTATATATAATTTGAAGTCATATTTCAATCATAGTTGTGATTAATTTATTTTCATTACTAAATGAACTAAGTATATTTGATTTTTTTGTGACATTGTAACTTACACTATATGAAATATCACTGATAAGAAAGTTCAAACGTTTATTATCAAGCGTAAACGTTACGTTTTTATATTGAACCCACTATATTTTCAATGCTATAATTTATATCATTGTTGAAACCAATGATTTGTGTTAAAACTATATTTAATTTTAAATATTTTGTCCATTATCAAAAAATATTTTATATTAAAATTTCTGAGTTAAAATGTAATTATTAATTTTACATGTTGCAAAATAGCAACATATAATGGTTGCGGAAATTGAATTTTTAATTTAAATTATAATGATTAACTCGAATCTGAACCGTTAAATTGGATTCTATGATTTGATCTCAACCAAACATATTCATGGCTATAAATTAAAAAGAAGCTGAAAACATTATCTCTATCCAAATCCTAAATCGAGATTGATCCCAATCTCCCATCCAAATTCTAAACCGAGATTGCTCCAATCTCCCAATCCGACGGTGACTTTTCTCGGGTGGCCGAGGAATCACCGCCGAACGCATCACCGGCGAGCAACACGGTTCAGCGTCGGAGCTTTCTTGATGGCGAGCAACACGGTTCAGCAACACGATTCGGCGAAATCCCGGCCGGCGGTGTCCAAATCGATGGCCAGGCGGCGTCCAAAACGATGGCCAGGCGGTGGCACCGTCTCCTGATGCTTCAGACCCTAGCCGAGCTCTCACCGGAACCCGCTTCTCCGACCTCAAACCACCGCTGTCCGGCGAGATCTCGAAGCACTTTCCGACTCCGGCTTCGATGTTCTGCACATCAGTTCATGCCGCCACCATACCCAAGCTCCTCAGCCACAAAGACGTCACTGGCTCCGGCCAATCCCTAGCATTCTTGATTTCCTTGGTGGAGATTCTCCGCCGATCTCCTCCTCCCAAACTCGCGAGGTTCTTACAATTTCACTTTTGATTATAACATGATCAAAATTTTGTTTTGCATTTGATTATTCTGTCTGTCTGTCTGTTCATTTTCAAGGCATATAATTACAGGCAGGTCCCATTATTAGTACCCAACCAGATCAGTCCTGCCGCCAAAACAAGCAGCCACTCCACCTTCCTCACATCACAGGTTCGCTTCTCATTTTTCTTCAAGCTTTCTTGAAGTTTTTACTGCTTGCTGATCATACGTTCATCTCAGTACTCTGATTTTTTGGTCTGATGGTTGATTTCTATTATATTTGAGTTGGGTTGTGATTGGATTTCTGAAAAGTCTTTGGTTTTTGCACTTTCTGATTATGCATCTTTATGGCTGGTGGGAAATGTGAGTTTCTATTGTTGTGATTATTTTTGTGGATGTGGTTGAAGAGATGGGTGATTAGGGTGGGTGAGGCCCGCTTGAAATGTTGTTTGATTCACTTTGGTTATGTATAATAGAATTTTATTTTGATGATGTCGATGTTGTGTTCTTTTCCTTGTTTTTCGATCGAAGTTGCTGTTGTTTGAGTTGGGTAGGTGCCATTCATTCTTTTGCGCTCTAATCTCTGAGATTTCCTGGCATCTAATCTAAAAATGATAAATTAGTTTAAATTAGTGTTTGGTGCTAGGATGCAACACTGTTAAAGTTGTTTAGCAACCAGATTTCCCGGCATCTAGTTGTTTGGTGCTCTTCTGTGATTACATGTTTGTTGATATCATAAATCCCCTCATAAATGTAAGGGAATAGGTAATGCAGTGATGTTTGTTCTGGAATAACTTGATGTTTTAGTGTATGAAGCCAAACTTTAGTGATATTTGATTTCTCCTTTGCTTCTGTTTGATGATACTTTACCAATGTCTAATTTTACAGCTCATTGAGAAGCTGTCAGTAAAAACTCCATCAGGTGAAGTGAAACTGAAAGTCTTGAAAGAGATAGCAAAAGAATACCAGGTTGATTGGGATTTAGCTGAAACTGAAGGAGAGCTTCTCAAGCCTCCAGAAATGCGTATTGTAAGATACAACCATTTCCTTTTCTCTACTATTCCACGATATAAACAATTTAGGTTGCCAGTATATCATCCTTCTGCCTTGCCTTTTGATCAGGATGGACCAAGTGCTTTCCGCAGTGCTTCCAGCTTACCTGTCGAGGCTATCAACAAACCATATGAAAACTTAACCATGTGAGGCACTGATTCCTTATACACATGATTTCATTTATGTAGGGTATCCTAATCTAGAAACACATTTGAAATGTATGCTCTTGAATGTTTTAATATTGGTCAGGGACAGTTTGGTTCATGAAGTTCTCTACAGAATTTGATTTTCTCGGTAACTTTTCTCGCTTCATGAAGTTCTTTAAAGAATTTGGTTTTCTCATCAGTTAAGTCAAATGGTTCATTTTCCGTTGTTTTCCATCAGGATGTTGCAGTCAAGGTTTATCATGGTACAGAAATCAGTGAGGAAACTCTGATTGGTTACAGCAAAGAGGTTCTAGGTTTTGAGCTTCTATTGATATATGTTCAGTTATGTGATTTGTCATTCTTAAACCTGCAACCACGGGTTCCTAGACTTTATCTAACAAGTGAATGATTATATGACATAACAACACTTGAAATTATCTGGCTTCAGGATTGATCACACTTTATTGTTAGTTTGTCTGTTTAATCAAGAACACAAAATACTTCATCTGATTTATATGGTTTCCCTTTTAACTAACGCAGTATGAGCTTATATCATTTTGCTTATTGCAGGTTGTATGTTGAGATCTCGAACACAATGGAGAAATATTGTTAGCATCATCGAGTGACCAGGTGCTTCTTTAGATTGCAATTCATGTGTATTGTGTCAGAATTGGAGCATGTAGTTGATAGAACACACTAGGGCTTCAATGTTAGATTTCTTTTAGTTAGTGTATAGGAATTAGTATTATGACGTTTGATTGACATTCTTGATTTTTAATATAATTTTGATATTTGATATTTTCATTTTTGTAATATTTTATTCAATTTATAATATTGAGAATTTTGGAAATTCAAATATTTCAATTTTTTTTATTTTTAATATTTAAACGTTTCAGCTGTTTTTATTAATCGCTGAAATGTGATGGGCTTCAATTAGGCCCAATCCAACTCAGCATTGCCACATGACACGGACGGGTCCCAGTGTCGGTAAAGCGCTGATACGACCATTACGTTTCACCGGGAGCATAGACAGCGGTTTTTTGATTTCGAATAACCGCTGAAATAACAACCTAGATTCTATTGAACATTGCTTTAATCAGTGCCCTGTAGCAAAAATTTTATGGAATCATTTTCATTATATGGTGGGTACTAGTCCTATCTGTGATACAAATTTGTGGAATAGAATTTCCATTTACCTCTCATCACATGGCAAAACTAAACTTCATTCCACTCTTTTTAAACTGATTCCCTCCATCATCTGTTGGACAATTTAGAAAGCCAGATGCTCTTTTATCTATGAGGATGTTTTACCCAACACTGAAATCATGAAAAAGACAGTCTCTGACCTTGTCTTCCTCACCTTCACTGCCAAGCCAATTATGTCCAGTTTTCTACCCTTACATGCTAGACCCCCTCAACCATCTCTCATTCCAATTGTATGGAAACCTCATGTCCATGGAATTAAACTGAATGTAGATGCCTCTTGGCATTCTACAAACGCAGCAGGAATTCCAGGGGTCATATGCTTCATGCTTACAGTTATTATATCTTTGCTTTATCTCCCCTTGAACCTGAAATTCTTGCAATCAAAGTAGCTACAGACATTGCTACTGAGCTTCATTGCCAGACCATCATTGAATCCGACTGTCAGCTAGCAATTCAGGCCATTCTGCACCCTTTAAATGCCCCATGGAAACTATATGATATAGTCTCAAGAATTATGCTTGGTCCTAACACTGTTATACTGCATATTTATAGACAAGCAAATCTTGTAGCTGATGCTTTGGCTAAATTGGCTCATACTCTTAAATGTGATTCTGACTACTCCTCCTCTCAGCTACCTGGAAGAATCAGAGGCTTAGTAGCCCTTGATAAACAGGGTACTCCATCCCTTAGATCCTTTCCTTGAAAACAGGTGCTACTAACTGTTTTTTGCTGTGTTTTCTTTCTCAGATGCAGATGCAACTAAGCCTCCAAAAGGTCTGCTTACATCTCAAATCAACTCCAGCAGTACTCAACTCTCATCAACTCCATAGATTTTTGTCATAAGGTTATGAAACAACTCAGATTCGTCAAGGGTGCCGCTTAGTGTTTTGTTTACAATTCACTTCCAGGCTCTCTTGTTTTTGAATCTGTCTTTTGGTTTCTTATACCTTCTCTGTGAAAATTAGACTAGGCATTAGTCTCTCTTAGTTACTACAATTTTTCTGAAGCATAGTCTATGCTTCGGAGCTACACAACTCCAATCATCCTCTCTGGATGTTTTTGTACGAACACTGCTATTTATTGGCTTTCTTTGGCCAGGGGTGCCTTTATAAAATCCCCACCACCTACATGGTGGTTTTTAATTTTTTAAAAAAACATATAGTCGCCGGCATCTATTGCTTTCAAGACACAAAAGGAGAATCACACGCGCTAGACATTTTAGGGTTTATGTAAAACAATATTTTGGATGACATGTATAAATATACAAATAGATTAAGAAGTCAATTAAAGTACAATTTAGGAAAAGTGTAATTCCAATCACAATTTAGATTGTAAATTTATTAGGTTTTCCGTTCTTGGATGGTTTTGAGTTGGTGAAAAACTTTTCTATTAACATTTTAAGAAAGTTTTTATACGATTTAACTTGAAAAAAGGCACCTTTAAATCTAAATTGTGTATGTGAATTATAAATTTTTGTATTTTTATATTTTGACCTTCATTAAAAATGAACTAAAACGATGTGGTATTGCATCACAAATAATCCCTGTATTTTCTTTGCATGTGCTCCTAAAAATCATGTTCATCAAGTGAACCTGAAAATACAAAAACATAAAATTCGGATGGGTATTCTGAAATTATGCTACACAAAATCTCCCAATTCAATAAATTTGTGTACTCTGCAAAAATTGGATATCATGTAGCAAGGCAGGAACAAACATGTATTCAAGGTAACCAAAGACTCAGCTGTGGAGCAATGAAATTCTGGAGTAGAATTTGGAAGCTGAAAATTCCACAAAAACGGCTCATTTTTACATGGAGAGCTGTTTCAAGTTATATTGCGATCCAAGTAAATAGAGCGAAAAGAAATCTCTGCACTGAGACCATCTGCTCTAGGTGCAGGTAAGCTACAGAAGATGAACTTCACTTGTTCATAAACTGTGTCCAGGCAGGTATAGACAGCGGCATGATTCTAATTGGGAGCAACATTCAGCCAAATTTCAGCTCCTGGTTCTAAGAGAAGGTGATGAATACAAACCAGGAAGAACTATTGGTGACATGAATCTTTATTTTCTGGGAAATCTGTAAACAAAGAAATAGGAGGATCATTAATAATGACATCTCATCTCCAGTCTTGTGTGTTCAGCAAGCTCAAGCTTCCATGCTCCTAGCACAGAGAGGTCAAAACCTAGGATCCCAGAGTCTGAATATTCACAGGATGCGGAACGTAACGTGATCAATCAGACTCTCAACAATTGGCATTTGACATTTATATACACAAAATAAGGCAAGGCATGGCTCCGGAGGCTCTTTGGGAAGCATGTGTTTTTAGTGTTGATGGATCATTTAGGAAAACAAAGAATGTTGAGGCAGGAGGATGGGGCATTTAGAAGTTGGGATGACAACTCGAGCAAAACGTTACGGGCTCAGATTTCTTCACGGCGGTTGCTCCCCTTCAAGCAGAAGCTGAAGTCTACTGGAGAGCAATAAGGGCGGTTCGAAACCTAGGAGTAAGCAAACTGAACATAGTCACTGACTCGCTGGTGTTGAAAGATTCAATTACAACACCCTCATTGGCAACTCTAGAAACGAAAGAAATAATAGTTAGTATCATGGAATATCAGATTCCTTGTTGGAATTTATTGTTCTAAAAGTTAACTGCATGTTTCTTCAATAGGCGCATAGGCTAGCTAACCGGTTATGTCGTATCATATGTAATAACGTTGTTTCGTCTTAGTATACACATATCTATATTGATCAAAATTATTTTGCATATAATAAAGAACAATTTTTGGGAGTTGATAATGGGTCTAGTGGTAAGACACTGGTAGATTTACCCAGAGGTACTAGGTTCAACTCTCAGAGAAGGGAGAATGGATGTATTTTATTGGGGGCTCACTTGAGTTATTACTCAATTAAAGAAAAAGAACAATTTCAACCACTTACTTGGCCGTGTTTCTAACAAGAAACCTCTTTAAGTTAAACTACGGTCTGAGAAGATACACTTTTAAAGGGGTTTGATACGTGCATATCCAATTTACTAATTACAGGCCTGAAAAAGACAAAGTTACCCTTAACTATTTCACACGGCCTAGACCTGCACTAGAAAATTCAGTGGCATTTCAAATCAAAATCAGACATGCATTGGTATACTGGACCTGCACGTATAATATCCCCTTTTAAAGTTAGAAAGATGTAATCTTGTACACTTCTAAGCCTTGCCATTTTAAAATTAGAGCAAAAAAAAAAATCACTATAATTATGATGAAAATATTAAATTAAAATTAATGATGCAAACACACAAAATAATTAAGTTCCGAATTATTTTCCTTGATCGAAAATTTGTGATTATCCCTTACTCACAACATAATATTTATACTTTGTTTCGTACACCTCCGTCCCTTCTTAGATTGCACTTTTTTGGTCAACTTTTTCAAAACATGTTTGACCGTTAATAACTTTATTTACATATATTAACAAGGTCAAAAAATTCAATACTTCAAAACCAGAGTACACTGTGAATCCAACAATATCTCGCAGGATAATGTTATTACTTATTCAAATTAATGGTCAAACATGCTCCAAAAAGTTTGAGAAGTTAAGAATCTAACGAAAATAGTGCTTAATTAGGGCCATGAATTACATATCTTAGAATATTAGGGTTAATAAATTTATATTTTACAATTTTAGGGGCCATTTGATCTGTGTGTCGACGCAAGCAAGTGGAGAGGTGGGGCCGAACTGCCCTCATCACCGAATAAATAGGAAACACATGTATCCAACCTTTTAGATTGGTAAACTCAGTTGTCCACGTGTCTAGATGGAATGTGAAACAATTTAAAGCTAGATATTCAAAAGAGTCAAGCTGAGCGGTCAATCCGAGAGGATGCCCCCACTACTGGACCGGATCCCGATCGACGGCGGTCTACCTCCCCTATCGCGGCGGTTCAAGCTTCCGTTGAGGGTCACGCCGCGGATCAGGCGGAGAAATTCACGGCGTTGCGGTCAACCGCCGCGGATTGGTATTAAAATATTTTTACAGAAATAATTGTGCAACATAATTATGTTCCGAAAAGGGAAATGAAATCATAATGTAGTTCCGATAACAGAAATCTCACAGGGAATAATGGCTACAATTAGTGTTTTTTAATCGACTAGGCCATACACATGCCTTCAAAAGACTACAAGAAGACTACAATAAGGTGTTATTGCTAGCAAACAGAAAACAAAGGAAAAGGCTTTATCAACTAGCTATACCGTGCACAAAAGAACCAAACATGAACGGAACATCCTTGTTTTAAAATATAATGTCTAACAAGAAATACAAGCATTGCACCTTGTTCATTGCTTTAGATGATGGGGTTCCTAATGACATTCGAGCGGATGGACACAAGGCATTGAGCTATGTTATTCCGATCCACATTAATCTCCCCAATTGTGTAAGTAGTGACATCCTTAGGCAAAAGCTATAGGGAAAAAAAGACGTGTAAATAATGAACAAGGAATGTTAATTAGATTTAGATGAAAAATGTAGAGCTAAAAGAAGCTTACGGCATGGAAAGTTAAGTTGTTGGGCTGTAAAATCCGGATTAAGTGGGTAGCATAACATAGTGTAGTAGCCACACACCCATCCATCGTTTTTTTTCTTGTACTACACAATAATCAACTACAAGTTATAATCTTGATACCTAGACTTAAATATTTGATATTGTGAAAAGTAATGATAATACCTTTGTTAGCGACACATGCACATTTTCTTGTGGCGACTGTGGATGTTTGCCAGTTGCATCAGAGTTGACAATGGCAGTAGCATCACCATTTGGGACTTGAGTTGGATCCGTGGGAGTAACTTTGGTCACAGGTTCTTCAAGAGTAGGCTCTTCTTCGGTGAAGCGGTTGACGAACACATGTTCTGGCTCATCCTCACTCAGCTCCAACTGAATTTGACCATGTTCATAAATCAATGTTGTCTTAGCCCTCGTCTCTTTTACCTCAGCCAAGGCCGTATCTACTTAAATACGCAGAGAACCTAGAATGTTTGAAAGATAGTCGACCTAACGACCATTATCCCTAATTCACATTTAAACATAATATTCAGAAAAATAAATTACATGACACATTATTAAGTGAGGAGATGTCAAAATGTGATGCAGCAACAATGTTAACAACACATAGAATTCAAAAGGACCTACTGCATACAAGTAAATAAATCATAAAAGACATAAGAAATAGTGACATGTTTGAGTTCAAACCTACTTGCAGTTCTGCATCTCTTCCCCGTTTTGCAGACTTAGCTGCAGCTCCCGGCTTGTCTCTAGGCTTGAACTCTATAGGTCCATTTTCATTATCATTAAGGAAGGATTGATCTAGGTAAGGGCAACCAACGGCTTCATTAATTGTAAATTTGTTGACAGAATCACATAGCCATTGACCATAGTTGAATCATGGTGGTTCAAATCACTGTCTAAGTTAAAATAGAACTGAAACACTTTATCATGGTGGGTAGGTTTGTTCAAAGTGAGCAATTTATCAAAATGATTTTTTAAAATTTATCAACCACATAATGTAAATGCAATTCACTTACTTTCTCAGCATCAAGAATTCTTGTTTTCACCAAACCCCTCTTAATCCACTCACGTACCTCTCTTCCGCCAGCGGGTTGAAGATACTGGTACTGGAACCAGCATCTATTCTGGGAGTTGGGTGACCTCGCTCAGCCCAACTTTTCTTCGTTCGCGGATGCTTGTACTGACGGATATCCTCATCGCTCTGTGGCTCTGCAACCGCTTGACCGCGTGACTCTTTAATCGTTTGACTGGATGTGGCTTCAACGTCCGCCTCTGTCTCCGACTCCTCAACCTCGCCGGGAACCGGATCTTCGACAACGGGAACTTGGGCTTTCTTGTTCTTAGTACCAATCTTCATTTTCACCATGGTTAACGTGATCTATGCTCAGTTTCGGGTATGGTTTAGAGCATTTTTCGCGTTTCAATTTGGGGGAAATTGAAAGTGACAAAGCGAGGATATTTCTAGATCTGGATTCGAAAGTGTTGACTTTCTTTATATCCCGTTGTCTTCCTCCATCGGAAGTATAATAAGGTTTTCTCAAAAGGTGGTTTCACAAGCTGTTCACATACCAGAACAAATTAAAATTCTGACACTCTACATGTCAATGATAGACTTATATAGTACCTGAATCAGGCCCTGTCAAGTTCAGCTTAACTTCTGCACATTTTAGTTAAGTTAAGCTGATTTCAGCAGACTTCAGCAGGGTTTAGCAGATTTCAGCAGACTTCAGCTAACTTCAAAAAAAAAATTCCCCATTTTCACTAAATTGTTTTTAAATTAAATTTCCTACAATTCAAAAATGTCAATGAAATACTTTTGTTTTGATTTATCAAATGAAGTTACTTGTGAACAAATGTTTCTTCAATATATTTTATTTTAATATATCAAATAAAAATAAGGTTACTTTTAATAGTTCTAATTTAAACTCGAAATTAACAAATTCAACAAAAATTACGAATATGTCCATATAATGCCAAAATCTATATCGACTACATCCATTACTAATCGCTATCATCTGATTATGCAATTTCACTAGTATCACCATCTACCGAATTCCAAATTTGTTCGACTATACCTTCGCGAACTTCTACCATAGCCATTTCCGATGTTCATCCAACATAGTAGTTCCTTGTGTAGGCTCGTGTTCTACAATAGGAATGCCAATCAAGTTCTTCTAAATCAAGTTCAGCTGTCTCTGCATTGACATGTGCAATTCTTCTAACACCGTTAGAAATGCAAGCTGGAGAAGTGGATCATCCATTCTGCATCACAATGGGAAAGTAGTGAATTTTACAGATTAACATACGACCAAGGCCCTGCTCGTTGGAGCTTATAATTAAATAGAGCAGTTCAATTCAGTTCAGTTCAGTTTAATTTAATTCAATACAGTTCAGTTCAGTTCAGCAAAACATAATTTGATCAAATTCAGGTAAATTTAGACATGCTGATTTTATTTTAAATACGTTAATTTTCACTTCAATTCAATTCAGTTCAGTTCAATTCAGTTCAGATCAGTAAGAAATAAACTCAGGCAAATAAGTCCTAAGTTCATAAGAAAAATACAATGTAACCAATAATGAATGCAATTGCAAGCATCAATCCAAACATAAATTTTTAACACAAACATAATAATTACTTCAAAATCTTTATTATTTGATCATATTTGGAGTTGAATGTTTGAATTCAAATTAATAATAATAATAGGAATATTATTATTGATGGATGTCTACGACCCACGCTTGATCACGAACCCAGCTCACGAACTGATCTGCAAAACAAAGCCTCGGGTGTCCCGAGGATAAACACTCTGACGCTCAAGTTAGTATGATGTGTAAGGCGTATTGTATGAGTTATGAGATAATATAATAGAGAGGTTTACCAAACCTGCGGTATTTATATGGCTACAATCCGTAGATCACCAAGATATGTAATTATGGTATGCATACAACTCTTATGGGAATAGTAGTTGTATTAACATGTTTAGGAGAAGTGTATTTCGGTCACGGTTGTATTACCATGTTTAGAAGGATGTATATTCCTTGTAGAACATTCATAATATACGCATTCCTTATAAGGATTAAGATTGATGGACCCGTAGATCCATCCTTCGCGTAACTCGAGCCCATGACCCTTCTCGGGCCCTTGTCTGAGACTGAATGAGTTCCAGAATACGAACCATGGACTTATCAATTATTACAACAGTTTATAGTAAATTTTAGCTAATTTCAGCAAACTTCAGTAAAATTCAGCGAACTTCAGCGAACATTAGTGAACTTTAGCGAACTTCAGCTAATTTCAGCGAATTTAAGCAAACTTAACTTAAGTTAATTTCAGTTCAGCTTAACTTGACAGGGCCTCACTGTCCGAATAAGGAAATGACTGGTTTACATAAATGACTATTTTGGCGCCTTCCTTATTCGGAACACAATGCATTATAATTCTTTTCTTTTTTGTATTATAATTTCTCAACAAAAAGAGACCAAATCTATTTCCTTTTTTTGGCTAACTTCCTCAATCGGAACCAATAGAATACCACAATTGTGACCAATACTGACGTGCTTCATAGGTTCCAACATCGGAACCTCTGCTTTTTTGGCAATCAAATCACTATTCACTCAATTCCTTATTCGGAACACAAAATTCTTATTCTTTTTTAAAAATATAATTTATCACAAATCATCTATTTTATTATTTTTCATACGTTCCTCAATCGGAACCTATACTATACCAAAACTATAATAAAAAATTCACCTCCTGAGGAGATTACGATCCCAGAACCCTTTCTTATTTATCACCTAAATCACCGTATACTGCATTCCGATATCAGAACACAAACCTTACGCGGCGTTTCGACAAACCGCCGTAATTTTACCGCCGTCAATCTATTTCTGCCGTAAAGTTACCTCCGTTGTTGCATGAAACGTCGTCTTTGCTATTCATCTAACCCACTTAGTATCACTTCCGATATCAAAACCTCCACTTACACGGCGGTTTTTGGAAACCGCCGTGGTAGCCACCGATTCCAGTAGTACCCGAGTTTCTGCTTCGAGATACATCCCTCGAGTTTCTCAATTTTACCCCCGAGTAAAGGAGCTTAAGAAATCCCCTCGAGAGGAAATCTCGTACACTAAACATCTACCGTGGGGCTACTGATAAGTCCATGGTTCGCACTTGTGGGTTTTGTTCGGACCCGGTTCGAGAGCCGAGAGGCTCCAGGCTCGGGATACACGGGAGATGGGCTTACGGGTCCATCGACCTAGTCTAAACACGGACTGCGTATATTCTGAATTGCTTACAAGGAATACACTTCCTCTAATTATGGGAATACAAATGTTATTACCATAAGTGTTATAATCATGTTTTAAATACAAACCCTGCCAATATATGAATTGTGGGGATATATATACAAAGGCTTGGTAAATCTCTTGATCTATCTTACATGCACTAGGCTTATACTTATTGTTTCTCAAGACTGTTTACTAACTTAAGTATCGGAGTGTTTACCCCCCGGCCACCCCGAGGTCTCTTTTGCCGATCAGTTCGTGATCTCGATTCGAGATCATCCGTTGGTCTGAGACATCCATCACCAACCTTTTTGAATATTGGCTTTTTTTAGAGATCATATGTTTCAATTTTCAACACAAATAGTTAAAAATGGTATGGTCTATTAAACAAATATAAGGTCATGTCCAGTTCAATTGTTTTACAACAGTATAATTTCAACACTAAATAGTTAAAAGTAACTTATTCATTTCAATTCAATTCAAATCAATACAATCAATAATTAGTCAACCACATCGTGCAACACACAATGTAAATGCATGATATAAGCTGGCTAGTTAATTGCACGGTATAAACAGACGATATAAGTTTGCTAGTTAATTACACGGTATAAACACACGATATAAGCTAGCTTGTTAACTGAATAGCTCATCAATTTTTCAAACAATAATGCATTCAAATACTAAGCAACAAAGTTGATTGACATATGTTTAAATACCAAATCATATAATTTTTAGTACAATGTGATACTGAATAGATAGCCTAGATGGAAGTTTCAAAAACTACAATTTTCGGATCGAAGTCTGCAATCCAATGAGTAAATGCAAAAGAAAACTATTGGGAGGTAAACTAGGGTAGATCCAGTTGTCTAGATGATCCCACAATCTCATTGGTGCGTGCCCTTAAATACATCAAGGATAGAGCTGCATCCACTTCATTCAAGGTGTTTGGCCTTATTATGTAAATCTGGTAATAAAATATAGACATGAAAATTTATCATAAATCAAATTCAAACATATTTTTTTGTTGGGGTAACAATTATGTCATATTTAAATTAATGCAAGACCGGAAGATTTAAATTAATGTTGGGTTTGAAAATGGGTTAGAAGTATAACAGAAACTGTTGGTTTAAACAGAGACTAATGATTTTATGGAAGATTTAGATTAATGTTGGGCTTGAAAATGGGTTAGGGCACACAACTATAATGACACACATAGCAATATAAAAAAGACAAGAAATTATATATGAAATACATATATTATTAAGTTAGAAGACGCGCAGTTAAAATTTACAAGTGCATTGTTGTTTAATTTAAAACTTATAAAATTTAGGAGACCGGCTCTATACCAAATATCACATTTAATTCATTAGTCTAATAATTGAAATTAATAGGTTGAAGAAAGTACCTTAAATTTTGTAGGTTCGACCAGATGGAAAATCAAGACATCTTCCTCAGCTAAGTTGTGTGCATCTGAAAAACCTTTCCAACCAGCACTAAGTCCCTTTCGATCGAAGAGATATCTTGCTCTGTATTGTATTCTCTCCTCATATTCCAAAATAATGGTTGCATCTTCATCATAGGTAGATGAATGCGTAATAACTCCGGAAGAAACTGGTTGGATGAAAGTCAACAAGTAAGGAAATAAAAAAAATATCTTGAATATTTATATATACTAATCAATTTGAGAAATACCATGGAGAAGCCTTTTGTCACATTGGATCGCACCATAGTCTTCATGTAAACAGGAAACCTAGGATCTAGGTTTTCTTGAACTTCCTTAGCTCGCCGCATAACTGATATTGGATCTGTCGCCTGAATCCGACATTGGAAATGAATTAAATTAAATACTCAATATTCATCTAGATCAATCATAGTACATTGACATATATAAAAAATAAATGGGCAAAGGAAAAAACTACCAACCTTTCTTGATATTTGTTCTTCTTGGAGATTTCCTTTTTCAAATTTTCAACACAAAGTCAGTGTAGCAAACAAATGTAACACTTTGTCCAATTCAATTGTTTTACAGTAATAAACCATTCAATTCAATATAAATAGTAAATATTAAATAATTCAATTCAATATAAATAGTAAATATTAAATAATTCAATTCATTTTCACTAGCAAGCAATTCAGTTTCACTAGTAAGCAATTCAATTCAATTTCACTAGTAAACAATTTAGTTCAATTTCAATAGTACATGATTCAATTCAATTCATCACAACTACTCCGTCCACCCTCACCAAAACTATTCCGGCCACCATTCTAGCAACCCCAACACCCACTACTATTCCGATCGCCACCCAACTATTCCGACCATTACAACAACTCCAAACATGACCACCACCACAATTTCGGGCAGTCCAAGAACATAAGTATTCTGGCCACTACATCAACGCCTTTATTCTGACCACCACATCACCCCAACGACTTTGGCCATCATTTCTCTAACATCACCATTGTTGTGGTCATCAACACCATTCCGGCCACCACCACAAGTCCAGTCATCACCACCTTCCGACCACCATGACTCCAGTTATAACCATTATTCCAGCCACAATACCCCAACACCAAAATTGTATTTAACAATTCAATTCAATTTCAACTAATAAACCACTCAAAATTTCAGTCCAACTGAACAAGGCCTAAAGCTCCATTATCTATAATTTTAACTTTTCTTTAAACCTTTTAATATTGAAAGTTTATTTTATTTGCTAAAATGGTACTTCCATGAGGATAGATAAAAAATAAAATAAACACAAAAACTAATTTACAAAACATACTCGTCGCGGCTTAGTTGAATCATGAATCTTCGACAAATTTTTGAGCGTGTCACGCCTTTGATGCTTCTCCATCTGGTCATTTCAATAAATTTAGATAGGAATTCAAAATACTCTTTCTAGGCCTAATTTAAGCAACATGTCCATAAGTACCATTGTACAAATATAGAGAAAATTAAACATTGGGGGAATCAATAGAGATCCAAACCTTTGGTTTCGAGGAATTCGTGAATCAAGTTTCCGTCAAAAGATTCGCTACAAGATTGATTATCCTTCCTTGTACAGTCCCTGGCACGCTGCTCTTGGGATGCTAATTTTTTGGTTGAAACGAATAATCTCGATGTGTCCACTAGTGAGAACCCACTACATCAAATAAAAACTGTAAATTAGCTCACCTTATTTATCTTCTTAAATAGCTCCCTCTCACCCTACCAAATCAATGAATTGTATATTAAACGCTCAATTTGTTAGATAGATTTCATCAGAGAGGCATCAAATGTTTGGCAACAAGCTAGTAGCACTTTATTCTTTTTTGACCATTTTAATTAGCTCTTTGATAGTCGCCAGCTGTTTGATAGCGTGTTCCTGATTTTTCGCTTGCATGGTTGACTAGTATCATGTACTTGTATGCTAATAATTTGGTGAAAATTTACTAATTATTATGTTTGACCAGTGTGAAACTCTATTTGTATCAGTTGCTTGGTAAACCTTTATTTAAATACATAAATTGATTCTATGATGAATATATGTAATATATGTAATATAAGTTACATTTTAATATGAGTTAATATGAATGAAATTATTACACGATAATATTGATAAGTCCATGATTCATATTCGGGTCTCATTCATACTCGGACAAGGGCCCGAGAAGGGTCGTGGGCTCGAGTTACGCGGAGGATGGATCTACGGGTCCATCAATCCTAATTCTTATAAGGAATGCGTATATTATGAATGTTCTGCAAGGAATATACATCTTCCTAAACATGGTAATACAACCATGACCGAAATAACTTCCTCTATACATGGTAATACAACTACTATTTCCATAAGAGTTGTATTCATACCATAAGTACATATCTTGGTGATCTACGGATTGTAGCCATATAAATACCGAAGGTTTGGCAAACCTCTCTATTCTATGATCTTACATACAATACGCCTTACGCATCATACTAACTTGAGCGTCGGAATGTCTATCCTTGGAACACCCGAGGCTTTGTTTTGCAGATCAGTTCGTGAGTTGGGTTCATGATCAAGTGCGGGTTGTAGACATCCATCAATTTGGCACGCCCAGCGGGACCTGCTTGCTAATTCTTGATCTATACGACCTTCAAACTCATGGCTGGTCCGGCTAAAAACCTTCGTGGGAGCACACAAATCCATTTTTTGGCCCCGACAGGAGCAAGAAGCATCGATGCCAACCATGACGATGACGAGATAAGCCATGCCACCAACCAGGGAGCAGGAATGAGCATCAACAGTGTGCATCGGTCGCCCGAAGAAACCTCTCCCTGGGAGTGGGAGAATAAAAGATCTCGCTTTGACGGAACCGTTACCTTTTCACCTCAGGATGCGGTTCCTAATCAATTCCCTCTTTCAGATCCCTTAGTAATCACAGTCGACATAAACCATAATGTGATCAAAAGAGTTCTGGTAGATGGGGGAAGTGAAGCAGAAGTCATGTTTCTCAGCTGTTATGAACAGTTGGGACTGGACAAAAGAAATCTCATACCTACAAACCCCATCTCGGGATTTGCGGGCGATCCTATAACTCCTTTAGGAGAGATCACTTTACCAGTACGAGTGAAAGATGATCCTCAGAGTATGACCCTCCGTTGCACCTTTGCGATCATCGACTCCAGAGCCCCATACAACATAATCCTCGGACGACCTTGGATGTGCCAAGCAAAAGCCATCTGGTCCCAATACCACTTGGCGATGAAGTTCCCTACGAACCAAGGGATAGCAACGGTCCGAGGTGATCAACAATTAGCTCGAGTCTGCACAATTCATGCTATCCAAGAACCAGAAAATGAGGATTTTGAACCAGCGAAGTACTCTGAATCCGAGCCAATGCAACTCGGGGAATCAGGAACCGTCGAGGTTGGGACTCTCCTACCCCCCGAGATAAAGACCAAGCTTCGAGATCTCCTCAACCAATATATAGATGTCTTTTCCTGGGATACCAATGACTTGGTAGGAGTATCCCCTCGTTTAGTGGAACATTACCTGAATATCAATCCCTCACAGAAGCCCATAAAACAGAAACGACGCATCTTTGCACTGGACCGAGTTGAAACTATTGGAGAAGAAGTAGACAAGCTACTCAAAGCCCGTATAATCGAAGAAGTGCAGTACCCATAATGGATAGCTAACCCAGTAATGGTCAAGAAACCGGACGGAAAGTGGAGAATGTGCATCGACTTCACCAACCTGAACGATTGTTGTCCTGAAGATAGCTATCCCTTGCCGTCGATCGACCGACTAGTTGAAGCGATCGCTGGATATCAAGTACTAGCCTTTTTTGATGCCTTCAAGGGATATCATCAGATCCCATGGCAGAGCAAGATAAAGAGAAAACCTCCTTCATAACCGACAGGGGGACGTTCTGTTATAAAATGATGCCTGGTGAGTGGACGTCCTTCATAACCGACAGCGACTGGTGGACGAATTGTTCAAATCCCAGATAGGACGCAACCTCGAGATTTATGTGGATGACATGGTAGTGAAAAGCCGCAGTTATGCCATCTTCTTTGAAGACTTAAAGGAAACCTTTGATACATTACGGGAATCCAACCTAAAGCTGAACCCCGCTAAATGTACCATAGGTGTTGGAGCGAGCAAATTCCTAGGATACATGGTATCCAATCGGGAAATTGAGGTAAACCCCGAGAAGATAGAGGCTTTGCAAAATATGAAATCTCTGAAGACCGTCAGGGATGTGCAGAAGCTAACGGGATCCCTTGCAGCCCTTAGCCGATTCCTCTCCAAAGGAGCAGAAAAGCACTTGCCTTTCTTCAACATCCTTAAGAAGGCGAACCAATTCGAGTGGTCCCATGAATGCGGGGAAGCTTTCCAAGCACTTAAAGACCACCTTCGAAAACTTCCGACGTTGTCAAAACCGGATAAAGGGGAGACTCTCTATTTATATATATCTGCATCTCAGCTAGCCATTAGTGCTATGTTGGTCAAGGAAAAGGAAGGATCACAACACCCAATGTATTATGTAAGCAGAGCTCTACAGGGGCCCGAGACCAGATATACCCCTCTTGAACGCTTAATATTGGCCCTTGTACATGCCTCTCGATGGTTGCGGCCATACTTCCAAGCCCATACGATAGTCCTCTTAACCAACTACCCGATTAGACAATTCTCCAGAAACCGGACGCCTCTGGACGGATGATGAAGTGGGCCATCGAATTAGGAGAACATGATATATAGTATAAGCCTCGGACAACCGTCAAGGGCCAGGCCTTATCTGATTTCATAATGGAGTCTGTTAAACCAGTGGAGATAAACCAACAAGACCCAGTTCCAGACACAGGAAAATGGAGATTATATGTAGATGGATCCTCCAACTCGGGGGGAAGTGGTGTTGGAGTCTTACTCACCATCCCCGAGGGAAAGGACCATCCTTGCGTTCTCCATTTCAATTTTTGGGCCACCAATAATGAGCAGAATATGAAACCCTCGTCACAAGATTAAAGCTGGCAAAAGACCTCGATGTTAGGGACCTCGAGATCTTTAGTGACTCACAGCATGAAGAAAGCAGCATCATGGCTGTTGACATCTCAAACACATGGATGAACCCCTATATTGAGTACCTTCAAACGGGAACCTTCCCCGAGGATAAGCATCTAGCACGAAAGGTCCGAGTTAAAGCTCCCAAATATGTCAGTCATGAAGGCACCCTATATAAGAAGGGATATCTCCAGCCTTTAATCAAATGTGTTGGGCCTTCCAACGCTGAACACTTAGTACAAGAAGCACATGAAGGAGTTTGTGGTAGTCACCAAGGTCCACGCACTATTACCCGAAAACTCCTACAAATGGGTTATTTCTGGCCTACGATGTTAGAAGACTCCAAGAGATATATTGATTCTTGTCACCAGTGTCAGAGATTTGCCAAGATGTTCCATGTGCCTTAAGAAAATATGATTACTATCCAAGAATCCAGGCCATTTGTCCGATGGGGTATAGATCTTGTCGGACCCTTTCCTACAGCCCCTGGTAATTTCAATACCTTATTATGGCCATTGATTATTTCTCAAAGTGGGTGGAAGCTGAAGCCTTGACCAACATAACTGGCAAGACGGTTATCAACTTCTTTTGGAAGAACATTGTGTGTCGCTATGGCATCCCGAGGTACATAGTGACCGATAGTGGAGCGCAGTTCGCTAACAACCCCTTCAAGAAATGATGTGAGGATTACGGCATACATCAGAAGCTCACCTTGGTATATTATCCAGAGGCTAATGGCCAAGTAGAGGTTACGAATCGAACCCTGGTAAATGGCATCAAGAAGCGCCTAGAAGGAGCTAAAGGAAACTGGATCAAAGAACTACTGAGTGTGATATAGACCCATAGGACTACACCAGCTACTACAAACGGAGAAACTCCGTACAACTTAGTCTACGGGTCCGAGGCAGTCATCCCCATGGAAATTGGAGTCCCCTCTGCCCGTACATCTCAACCAGAAGATGATGATGGCACTGCCAATGAAGAAAACCTCCATCTTGACCTCGACCTTCTGGAAGAGAAGAGAGCTAATGCTACTATCCATGAGGCCAAGGTGAAGGAAAGAGTTAAGCGCTACCATGACAGAAGGGTTCGCTTAGCCACCTTCGTCAAAAGAGACCTTGTAATGAGGTTAAACGAGAAAAGCAAGAAAGAAGTAGAAGGGAAGCTAGCCCCGAACTGGGAAGGTCTGTATCGGGTCCGTATCGAGTCCTAGAATCCCATCCAGGGGGAAGTTACCTCTTGGAAACCATGAAGGGTGAACCCATACCACGAAGATGGAACGTGATTAACTCACGAAAGTATCACGGGGAAGATAAAACTCGAGGAAGAGCCTCACAAAGGTTCGAGAATATCAAGAATGTCCGAGAGTCTCATCAAGGTCCGAGACAATTCTGCTCTAGCTCAAAAGGGTAGACGTGCTCAATAATCAATCATCTCAAAATAATGAGGAAAAACCTCGAACATAAGTAGTTCATATCAAAGGTGTCATTACATCGGAATATGATACTTCTAATTCCCAAAGGGATACATAGAGGAAAAATCTCGAACATAAGTAGTTCATATCAAAGGTGTCATTACATCAGAAATTGATACTTCTAATTTCCAAACTGAAACCTAAAGTTATAAACTTAGATTGAAGTCATGTTATTTTTTCACCTATCTTTTAATGAGCAATCTTATCCTTTTATAAAAAAAGGATTGTTATCCTAAAGTATGACATTGATTGCTATTCAAAACAATATGCTTTATAAAATGATTGGTCAGCTTATATAAAATAAGTTATTTGAATCCAAAATTCAAAATACCAATCGTTTTGAATAAAAGAGATGGGTTCGAGACAAAATTACTTCACAAAAGTGCTTGATTGAGGTCTATAGACTAAAAGGGCAGACGTGCTCAATAATCAATCATCTCAAAATAATGAGGAAAAACCTCGAACATAAGTAGTTCATATCAAAGGTGTCATTACATCAGAATATGATACTTCTAATTCCCAAAGGGATACATAGAGGAAAAATCTCGAACATAAGTAGTTCATATCAAAGGTGTCATTACATCAGAAATTGATACTTCTAATTTCCAAAGGGATACGTAGTGGAAGAACCTCAAAATTTGATACAAAGGTCATGAAGAAGATGTTATTCCAACAGGGTCTTCTAGAACTTCACCAGAAGTAGCACTTAAGAGATGGGCTATTGTCAACTTTTCTGCACGTTGTGACATTAAAGGCCTTGTCAAAAGATGCCCGAGGAACTGGCCGAACAATATCAAGCAATATGTTCGTAGAGTATTCATCATGGACAACTGCGAGAACCTGATTCCTGAGTATCTCAGCTTCGAGACAGAAGCTCCTTTCCAGTAAACCATGAGACTGAGGTTCATGTGCAAAGGATTTCAGGCCTCGAAGATGCTGAGGAGATGCCAACAAGCAAGGTAGCAAACCTGCCAAGGCTAATCTGCCTTATCAATAGAAGAACTAGGAAGCACCTCATCAAGGGAAGATCACTCAGGGTACTTAGCTTTAATAAGCTTCAGTAAATCTCCTGCTGTAGTTATCTTCTCTGAGGGATCTAATGCATCCAAAAACTCGGTCCCAAGAACCCATCGGCCAGAAGTCAGAACAAAGAGCTTATCAGCAGCATCCGGATGAGAGAAGAGAGTTTCCATTGCCTTGACCTCATTATCGGATTGACATAGTTGCAAGACGTGACCTAAAATCTTGTGCTGCTTAGAGCCATGGAATAAATCCCCATACTCCTCCCTGTGACTCTTAAACTCGGGGCTACAAACAATGAAGGCACCCCAAAGCCTAAGAAATCATTTCAGCTCCCCCGAGTCCTCCTCTGAAGCCAAGGTCTACGCCAGCTCATCCACGATGTCCTGATAAACCTCCAGCTCTTTTTTCTCAGACTCTCTTGCCAGCAGTAAGGCCTTATGCTTAGCCTCGAGCGCCTTCACCCTATCCTCCAATTGAGTCGAATCCAATGAAGTAGGGACAGATGAAGGAGGCACCACTGACTCAGTCGTTAAAGATGAGATAATAGCCCTCATCTCCTCCTTCACGGCCTTGAGAGCCCGACACCTGGAATGTAACTCCTCCATAGAGTTATTCAGGTGTTTGACCTTACCTTTGGTCCGATGTCCTAGCATGGATATATCTACCATCAGCTGTAAAATAGAAGATATATAAAGACCTGATATGTGACACTTAAAAGTTCACATAATATGACAAGGAAAATCACTACCTCAGAGACGAAGGGATACTTCTTGAAAGATTTCTGAGAAGCCTGACCATCCTTTTCCTTGGGGCGGCTCAGATAATACTTCAACTTCTTGAGAGGCACATCCTCAGGGATCACCAGCTCAAGGTCAGATTCATCTTCATCTGAGGACTCCCCAACCTCCGGTTCCATCTCCTCGGACTCCTCAGCTTCCTCCACTATGGCCTTGAGAGCTGCCTTCCCCTTCTTGATCTTTTTCTTTGGAGGAGATGCTGCATACAGAAGAAGAAATTTTAACATATAATATGGAAGAAAGCATTACTATAGTATGCAAATCAAGACTCTACCTGAAGGGGACCGACTAGAGGAAGATTCATCCTGGTTCTGGGGTGATTTCCTAGCAGCTCGCTTCTTGGCCTCCTTCTTATCCCCCTGGATTTTATCAGGGAGGGTCCAATCTCGATCCGGCTTCAGATAGATGGATGTAGATTTTGACCGAGGAACGTCTAGCAGATATGAATAGGTGACAGAAGGCCACTACCACACCGAGCCATGAGCCCCTCGCACAAATCCTCCCTCCTGGAAGATGATCAGTTCCTTCAAGAACTCCTCAACGATGCCCTTTTACTGAGAAGGAATATCAAAGACTCCATCAAAGGGCACAGCGTCTTTCGGCTTCGAGTTCCAGTCAGGGACCTCATGTCTTTCCAATTGCCGAATGTCAGCCGAATGTCTTTCCAATTGCCGTTGTTATTAGGAAAAGTGAAGACCTTGCCATTCCGAGGAGTAAGGGTAATGTGCTCACGCTCTTTGAAAGAAAACAGCTTGAACAAGTTCTAAATAAATCCAGGCTCGGTTCATAATCCTTCCGAGAGCACCACGAGATAAAAGCCACTAGTGTCACCATCACATTGGAGTGAATTTGGCAAGGGTGTAGCCGATGATGCTGTAGAAACTCCGAAAACAAAGGAGGAAAGGGAAAACTCAATCCCTGTTGCAAGAACCTACCATATACTACCCCTCGGGTTGGGCTCACGAGATCCTTGATCGAAGTGGTCTTATCCTCGAGCCTTAAATCGGCCTCAATGGGGTACGACAACCTGCATGACTTCAGAAATTGCAGGGTCTTTTCGTTGACCACCTTGGTGACATCACTTACGCCACCGCCACCGGAACCCGTTTATCAACCTGGGACTCCGCATTCGGGTCCGTATTTGACCCAGAGGCACCATCATCCGCCACCACAGTTACAGCCTGCAACGGTGTAGCAATGGTCACCTCCATCAACTCCCCAGACTCAACCTCCAAGTACAAGGTACTCAAATCACGAGTAGCTGGGGCTTTTTCTTCAACGACATTCTCTACATTTTCAGGGGGAACGCTGGAGTTTGCTGAAGACATGGTAATACAGAGAATGGGGGGAAGAGAATATGAAGAAAAGAAGACAGGTTTAAAGAACTTTTTTAGAGATTGGAAACGCCAATACTTGGATGAAGATTGATGATAAACACAAGAAAAATTACTTGGTTATATAGCCAGTAATTAACACGCATTTACACTGAGTAATTACCTCGACTCGCGAAACGATGCAAGCAATTGGAAGGTTGGTCTTCTCCACCGCCAGAAGATACAATGAATCAAGGCCACGTGTCAGTCCCTCAGAATTCAAGAAGGCAGATGCGGATTCAACCGTCCATGTGTCCTGCTGGAATACGAAAGAACTTTAAGCTAGATATTCAGAAGGTTTAGCCCGAGAGGTTAGTCTCACGCTGACACCCTCGAGCTTAACACCCCGAGTTATTCTCCCTCGAGTTATTGGTTTTCCCTTGAGAAGCAAGCCTCTCCTTCAACCTTCGAGATGGAACACTCTATACTCTGAAGATCTACCTTGGGGCTACTGATAAGTCCATGATTCGTATTCGGGCCTCATTCATACTCGGACCAGGGCCCGAGAAGGGTCGTGGGCTCGAGTTACGCGGAGGATGGATCTACGGGTCCATCAATCCTAATCCTTATAAGGAATGCGTATATTATGAATGTTCTACGAGGAATATACATCCTCCTAAACATGGTAATACAAATATGACCAAAATACACTTCCTCTATGCATGGTAATACAACTACTATTTCCATAAGAGTTGTATTCATACCAGAAATACATATCTTGGTGATCTACGGATTGTAGCCATATAAATACCGAAGGTTTGGTAAATCTCTCTATTCTATGATCTTGCATACAATACGCCTTACACATCATACTAACTCGAGCGTCAGAGTGTCTACCCTCGGGACACCCGAGGCTTTGTTTTGCAGATCAGTTCGTGAGTTGGGTTCGTGATCAAGTGCGGGTCGTAGACATCTATCATATATGGTACCATGTGCTATCAAATGTATAACTCTATCGGACTACAGTTAGAAATCTAGTAGTTACCATATTGAAGTCCAAATTTTTGTTATATAATATATTCTTAAAAAGTTGGTGGCACTTTATTGTTTTTCTTACCATTTTAATTAAAATTTTGATAGTCGCCAGCTATTTGATAGTGTGTTCCTAATTTTTCGCTTGAATGGTTAATTAGTATCATGTACTTGTATGTTAAACATCTGTCATATATTTGGTGCAAATTAACAATTGATTTCATTTGACTGGTTTGACACTCTCTTTGTATCAGTTGTTTGTTAAAAATACCCACTATATTCTTAACAAAAGCATTTCAGCTCAATCTTTAAAGTTAATAATAACAATATTTAGCTACCTTAATTTATATATGTAAATTGATGCTATGATGAATAAATGTTAAAAAAGTTAAATATAAAATATATTCGGATGATTTAAATTATTACATGATACTATGGTACCATGTGTTACCAAATATATAACCATACCGGACTACTATTTGCAATCCTGTAATTACTATATTGAAATTGTTATATAATATATTATTATAAAGTTGGTAGCACTTTATTGGCTTTTGACCATTTTAATATATTTTTTATAGTCGACAACTGTTTGATAGCATGTTTCTGGTTTTTCTCTTGGATGGTTGAGTAGTGTCATGTACTTGTATGTAAAATATCTTGCGTATATTTGGCGAAACAATTTATTTCATTTGACTGGTTTGACATTTAGAAAAACTAAATAAAAAATAAATTAATATGAATGAAATTATTATACGATTATGTGGTATCATGTGCTATCAAACATATAACTGTACCGAACTACTATTTGCAATCCTGTAATTTCTAAATTGAAGTCTGTATTTATATTCTTATATGAATATATAATTGATTTGAAATTGTATGTAACAAAAACTATATTAATGATACATTTGTCTTATAAAAAATGAAGGGAAATTTGGATAAAGGGAAATATAATATTCAATTTAAAAATGGGGTGCAACTATTGCTTAATTTTTAAAAAGGGCGGTTATTTATTAATAACATATTGTTAATATATTCCAATGCTAAATTGACATTAATACCCTTATCTATACTCATTTCCTTAATATCACCGTAACACCCTCATCCCAAGCGGCATCACCACTCTATCACCACCATATTCGTCACTGACTCGCCGGAGAAATCTGTTGTCCGTCGCCCCTGTTCTATAGGACATTTTCCTCAATTTCAATCATTTTTCCGCCAATTCTACCACAAATAGAGAGAGGTTAACATTCCATATAGAATCACAAGCAGATTGGTGGTTGAGATACACGATTTCGTTAAGATTTGAACAAGATTCGACAGATTTTATTAAGGTTTTTTCGAAAATAAGGGTTTGGTTGTATCTTTTGATTCACGTGTAAAAATTGTTCGATACTTGGTGCGTTAGATTTGCCTCATTGAGCGGAGTTTTTAGAGCCCAAATTCAACGTCATCGGAGTTGTACAGATCGAGATCGGAGCGGCAACAGTATGAGAGAGGAGAATGATTCGTTTGGTCGTAACTCTTGTTTCACTAATCTGATTGATGTGATTATTGTTGCATTGGATTTGAGTACAAGAATATTGACATTGGAGCAGTATTGATAGAGATTAGGGTTTATCAAAGGATGAGGCAAGAGGAAGCGAAAGGCAGATTTCTCCGGCAAGTCGGTGAAAGAGTGGTGGTGATTGAGCGTTGGTGTTGTCTGGGATGAGGGTGTCACAGTTATATTAAGGGAATGAGTACGGGTAAGGGCATTAGTTTCAATTTAGCATTGAAAATTCACAATAATTTTTAGTTAATATAAATCACTGCCATTTTAGAGATTAGGCAATAGTTACACCCCAGTTCTAAATTTTGAAAGTTATATAGCCCTTTATCCAAATTTTCCCATAAAATATTTATTCACTAAAAATTTGAGGATGTTAATATTTTTAATTTAGACTGGAGTAGGGTAAGATACAAACTTTGTACCAAAAATAATGAGTTAAGCAATGATTAGAAGTTTTTTTATGAAAACAAGTACATACTGCTTAATTTGAATATATCATTTGCTCATGCGAGAATGATCACTAGACATCATTGCCATATGTAAGAAGTAATGATAAGCCCATGGTTCGCACCTGTGGGCTTCATTCGGATTGTGCTTAAGGGCCGAGAGGTTAGGGCTCGCTATACATGGAAGCTGAGTGTAAGGATCCACCGATCTAGCCTAAATACGGCTTATGTATATTCCGAATTAAATACAAGACACTTCCTTTAATTATGGGAATAAAATTGTTATTACCATAAGAGTTATAATCATGCTCGAATTACAAACGCTGTTAATCTAAGAATTAGAGTACTATAAATATAAAGGTTTGGTACGCCTCTCTATCCATCTGATACACACTACACTTTTTAGTTTATTGCTTCCTAAAGATGTCACTGACTTAAGTATCGGAGTGTCTACCCCTGGCCACCCCGGGATCTGTTTTGTAGATCAGTTCGTGAGCTCAGTCGAGATCAACCGTAATTCCTATATATCCATCAATTTGGCACGCCCGATGGGACTTGTGTGCCCTCAGTTGATCAATCGAGCCCATGTCTGATCCGAGTGAGAACCTTCGCAGGAGCCAGAGAATCCGTTCTCAAGCCCTGACAGGAGGCGGGGACGCCAACCTTAAGCCCCCTACATGCCATCATAGGACAAGTTGTGCTACATCCGAGCCCCCTCGGACCACTAGAGAAAACACCTTGGGGGATAGTCCCCTAAGAATCGGCCCATCTCGGGCCTTGGCAACCCTTACACATGTTATAACAACACCTCGAACTGTCCACAACCAAGTTGCGGTCAGAAGCAAAGGGAATATAGATAACCCCCAAGATCCTCCATCTTCACCACCAGTTAAATCTGATAGAGTCATAAATGGCATGCACGGAATATCAGAATAAATCCCTCCTAAGGAGCCGAGGAATAAGAGGTTTTGCCTCGATGAAACCATCACCTTTTTAGAGAAAGATGCATACCTCAATCAAGTCCCTCATTCTAATCCTTTGGTCATCTCCGCTACCATCAATCATACGTTGGTCAAGCAAGTCTTTGTCGACGATGGAAGTATAGTCAAAATCATATTTCTTGATTCTTTTGAAAAGTTGGGTCTAACACAAGATAATCTTCGACCTATGAGCCCGATATCGGAATTCACCGGAGATCCCATAATACCGCTAGGGGAAATCGTACTACTTGGTATAGGTTGTGAGTGACAATCGCAGCCTAAACTTCAATTGCACCTTTTTGGTGATCAATTAATCTATCAAAGCATTCAATATTATACTTGGCCGACCTTGGATGTGCCGGACTAAAGCAATATGGTCCACCTACCATCTCGCTATGAAGTTTCTTACAAACCAAACGGTAGCTACGGTAAGATGAGGTCAGGGAATGGCACGAATATTTACAATTTCGGCCATTAGGGGTGCAACCACTAGTAGAATCAGGTTTGGGTGCAACCACTAGTACAATTTCGGCCATTTGGGAGACAGCGGCAATTCACGGCGGTTCCGCGTGAATTTACACCTTGCATTGCATCCGATTAAGTTTCCGAACTCGGAAACATAGCCGAAACTCAATAAACGGCGGTTCCCCATCATTTTTTTTATTGCCGGCTATCAAGTGTTGACTTTCTCTTTCGATAATCCATAGCCCAAAACGCGATCATACATTTTTACCGCTTTTATGAAGGGTTGAATAGTCATTAATAATTCACCTACCCACTTAGATGGTTTTGACTTTAAAAAAAAAAAATCTTAATAGTACTTCATGAGTAGGCATTTTTTTGGTCAAACATAACTAGTCATTTGCCTCCTGATTTTGGTTTCATAAATATATATTCCGCAACATTTATTTAGACTCATAAAACATGCATAATTATAATATAAATATGTACTACCTCTCTTTTATTAGGTTAGGCACAATTAATCAAAAGTATTATTTGATGATAACTTTGACCATTTACAGTTTTTATAACGTATATTAATAAAATTTATAATTTTGATATTTAAAAAATACATATTTAAAATCTTTCAAAAATGTATTATACCATGATATTATTACTCACATAATACTTTATATTTACTGTTAAAATCGCAATAAAAATTATAATAAATAATAAAGTGTCAAATCTAGTGAAGCAGATAGTTAAAAAAAACTCAAAATAATCACTTTATCATCTGCTAGCAGTTCAACATTTATCAAATCTCAACTGTTCGTCATCAATGGCATTGAGATTTGAGAGCATAGAAGAGTTAGAAATTTGATAGATTATATACAAAACTTTTTGATGATATATAATTTAACGACAACAGGAAAACATCAGCCTTTTTTGGCCGGTCCCTTCCAGCTACTTCTAACACCAGAATTCGACAAAACTAACCTAACATTAACTTACGACCAATCATATTCATACCCACCGCCACCACCAACAACTACCGCATTGCCACCGTCCCACAACCGTACCACGTTTCCGTCCAGCACCGTCAGATCCTGATAGCGGCGGAACCCCATATCGTCCCACATCCTCATTTTCATCGAAACTTCAAATTCCCAATCGGGGGAGCGAGAAATGATTGGGTCTACGTCTCCGTCCTTGTCAGCATTATTGTTATCTGCAGCTTCGCCGGTGTAATAGACCGTAAACTTCCCGCTGGTTCTCCCCACGCTGTTAAACGACGCCTGTGCTGGAGACGACTCGACTGCCGGTTTCTTCGCTATCGAGGGAGCGAGCTGGCTCGGCTCAGCCGGCGGCGTTGTCGAGGGAGCGAGTTGACTCAGCAGGAAATGGTTGGAGCTTCTGATTCTCCAAAGGCTGAGGGCGGCGGCGGAGATGACGGCGATCCAGGTCCAGATGCTGTTGACGACGGTGAGGAGGGACTCTGCGGCGAGGAAAACCACGAGCGGAGAATCCAAGGCGTTCATGGTGGGGATTTGTTTGTTTATTTGTTTTTCTGTGTGTTTGATGGCTTTATGGTGCTATTTATGGTTGGGAGCTCGGGAAATGTGAGCCGTTGGATTAGATGGCGGGAAGGCATCTGAGATAAGATGCTGGAGAATCGTAATTTAGATGCTAATGCTGTGAGAGTAGATCCAAAATATTATGCTGGAATTTATTTTTGGGTGGTGTACACGTGTCGGTGTTTGAATGGTTTGATAGTTATAGTTTACGGTGGGCCGTGGACTCACTTGAGGTCTAAGGCCTGATTGCTAGTACCTTTCAAATGGTTTTAGCTTGGCGGCTTAGATGTGTGTAGAATTATCCATTATATTCTACAATTTTTGTTTTTTAATCTTTGCTAGTCGATAAAAACATTGAGGGTGTGTTTGGTTGGGCAAGTTTTTGTAAAATTTGGACTATCCAAGTCCAGTTTTGTAAAATTTTGTTTGGTTCATCAAGTTTTTCAAAATCCAGACTTGCAAAATCCTAAAAATCAATCAAAAATTTTGTTTCATACTCACAAAATCCAACCCAACCAAATAAGGATTTTGCAAAACCAGACTCTCAAAATCCCAAACAAAAACTCAAACTCTCAAATCTCAAAACAAAATCCAAACTCTCAAAAATCTTGCGAACCAAATACAGCCTGAAGAAAAAGACCAAATGATACCACTTTGCACCAAATTTAAAATTAGAAACCCAAAATTTTAAGATGTATCAAAACTCAAAAGGCTACCCAATTTTTAATTAAATGTTCAAATTGATATATACATGACAGTCTGTAATAGTAGATAGATAGGTACTCACCGGTTTTGAGATTATTTTCACATTACAAAATCTTTGGGATTAATATAAATTATCTAAAAAGTATAATTTTTGAAAACTAAAATTACACTTGCTTTTAATCAAATTTAACGGTATCAAATTTCAAAAACTACTATGCTTATCAAATCACTGTTTATCAACAAATAACACAACGATTCGGTCCATGAGCCCACTTTTTCTCGATTCGGTCCATGAGCCCACTTTTTCTCTCTCCCCTGTACCCAACTCGACCCCAAAACCAGATCCCATCGGAGGGGTGGTTCGGGGCTTAACGCCGGCGCTCCTCGTCGCAACCCGACCACCCCTTCCACCCCCTACCTTTTCCCTTCAGTACCCAGCCACCTCTTCTCCCACTCACCGGAAATCAGTCATCCCCGCCAACGATGATAGCTCGGAGCGATCCAACGATGGATAGTCCACCGACGTGATCTCCTCCTCGCCGCTGGGTGAGGAAGGCGGAAAGACAGTTTAAGACAGTCGCCGGCCGTGAAGGTCACCGGAGGACCGCCAAAAACCGCCGCTCTTGCTGCCGAAACCACAAGGGGCAACAGATCCGGCTCCTATAAGCCTAGATCGGACACGGAGACATGCCCACGCGCCTCACGAGCAGCCGACATAGCTACCACGCGCCACCACGTGCCGTCAGAATCGTGAATAGGTCGGCGTATCAGCGGATCACATCCTTCGCCGGAAAATGCGCTTCCTTTTTGACGCAACGCGCCAGCGCGTGAGTACACGCGCCACCACCTCCATAGCCTCCCTCCACCGACACTATCTTGGATCCAGTTGCAGATAAATGGTTTCTATTCTTTTATTTATTTATTTATGTAAGATGAAATATGTGCTGTTCTTGGATCTTTTTGCATAATTATCTGGACTAGTTTATCGAGTATTCAGTGTCTATCTGCTGTTTTCCTTGTAAACGGATTAGCCGCGCTATGGAAAATCCCCCAGGTTTCTAGTCTCTATTCTGTTAAAACAGTACAGGAGAAATCCAAGTAAGAATAGTCTTGACGACGCATTTCTGGCGACTCTGTAAATGGATCTAGACTGGTAGACTTGGTTGACTCTGACTTTGTTGTTGGGGTTGGTGTAAGTTACTGATACTTTACCTGCCAGATAGATAGATGATTTCGGGCATTAGACTTTAGGATGTTCAGATATTTTTCGTCGCAATTTTGAGACTTAGGAGCAGCGTGCATATGTGCGTCAGCATGACGAAAGATTCATGGATATGCTGTTACAGGCATTTATAATGGTGTTACCGCCAAGAGTACGGAGAAGAGTTAGATTGATAGATGTTTAGAAATTTCTCCAAAACTCAACAAATGTAAGCCTATTTGGCAACTCTTGAGCTGAAATTAATGTAAAAGGGAGAACACCCTCAAAACCCTGTCTACGACGGTTTTAATTAAAAAAAACAAATCATTGTTTATGATAATATTTAAATGTTATTTAAATTAGTTCAATTCCATTCTATCCAGTTCATTTAATTTATTCTAGTAAGAGGTAATCTCAAATTTTACATAAAATTTTTTAAAATACATAAATTTAATTTTAAGAGAGAGTCTTGCTTATAGGACGGTCATATCATAAACATAATGATGAAACTATTTTTTATTTTACATTTTTATGAGATTAGTAGCATATTCTCTCAAAATGATACTTTTAATCATCACTTGTTTAAAAATAATAATCATTTCAATGTTCTAAATATGTCTATATAATTAGTTCAAGTGTTTGTGTTATTAATTATATTTATTTTATATTCCTCTGTTTGCTAATGCATTAACGTATTTAAATATTTAAATTAATATATTGAGTTAGAAGACAAAAACAAAATTGAAGTACACAAATTATAGTAATAAATATATAATAAATTATGTATTATACCATAAATTTATTGTATAAGTCAAATAGACAATCTTACTAAAGACTTTATATAATTTTAAAATACAAGATCAAACGTATAATTTTTAAAAAGTCTTGTTAGAGGATAAACCTCAACGCCGAGATGTGTAAAAGAGTACAAAGAGAAAGTAAGAGACTCTAGCTTAATACACATTGGGCCTAAGGCCCATACTACTATCTAACACCCTCCCCCATCAAGTTAAGCGCCAAGTTAACTGGACACAAAATTTGGATCTAAAAAACTTAAATAAGGGCTTTGGAAGTCCCTAGGTGAAGATGTCCGCCTACTGCAACCAAGTAGGAACATGACTAACACGAACCTTAGTTGAAGTAACCAACTCCTGAACAAAATGATAGTCGATGTCGATGTGCTTGGCCCACATATGAGCAACTGGATTCTCAGCTAAGAAAATAACAATGTTGTTATCACATAATAATAATGGTGGACCTTTAAGAGGAAAGTGTTAGTCCCGAAGAATATGACAAAGCCAGACAACCTTTGTCGTTGTATTGGCAAGTGCACGGTACTCGGACTCCAAAATCGAGTGTGATACCGTAGGCTGTTTGTTGGCACTACAAGATACAAAATATACTTTGGCATACTTGGCCTGTCCAAAAAAGAGGTCAGATAGAGTAGCGGATAACTCAAGACCAATGAATTAGTTCAAGTACCCAAAATCCTTGATCGAGAATTCTCTATCAGTCCAAGCAATGAAAACTAGTGAATTGCTCCTACATCATTTTCCATAAGAATGATGTCATCCACATATACCAGCAAGTACAATAAAGTAGAAGTCCGAGAGGCCCCCGTTGAGAAAAGCATATAAACTGGAGTATCAAGAAAACCATGGGAAAAGCATATAAACTGGAGTATCAAGAACACCATTGAGAAAAGCATTCTTGACATCAAGCTAATATACAGGCCACCATCTCAAAGTATCAATGACAATGACCATGTGCACCGTAACAACTATAACCACTAGATTGAAAGTGTGATCAAAGTTAAAAACTTGAAATCTGGGAGTACCCCTAAACAACTAGCCGAGCCTTGTACCGATCAATACTACCATCAACCCGATACTTCAGTCAAAATACCCATTTGGAGCCCACTATGTTGGCATTCGAGGTCGAGACACCAACTCCCTAGTCTTCTGATGGTGAAGGGCATCAATTTCCCCATCCATAGCACGAACCTATTTTGGGACCTTAAGAGTTGCACAGTAATCACGAGGCTCAGAATGGTCCATAACATTAGCAAGAAGACCAGTGGTTACGAAATATGGCCGAGATATTACACGACGAGTACCATTCTGGTTCATAGTTCATAGTAGTCATTTGATGTGTCTGGTGAGGAGGATTTTGGGTGAAAGGTAGAGACTGAATCAAAACTAGAAGAATCATAAGAGTTTGACGGGGGGGGGGGGGGGATGTTGGTAATAAAGTAACAAGGAAAACTAGTGATGGAGTAGCTAGAGCTGGGGAATGATCATCTGACGAGCAGACGAAGCAAGGCCGGGAAGCCAATAGTGTGGCCGTCGTAGGCTCAACTAGTGCGGCCAAAAAAGGATCAGATGGTGCGACTGACGAACAGTTAACTGGTGCGGCTACATGCTCAAAAAATGAAGAGACTTTCAGATCTGAAATATGTCTTTCACTAGAATATGAGACAAAGAGAAAAGATATTTTATCAAACTAGACATGACGAGAGAACTAGACGCATTCAGTGGTAGGGTCAAGACAATAGAAACCCTTAAATTTGGGGCTATAACCAATAAACATACATGAAATAGAGCCATGTATGAACTTATTCTCAGCAACAGCATGCAAGCATGAATATACACGACAACCAAAAGGTGAAAAACTGTGTAGTCTAGAGCAGTCCCATACACAACCTCAAAGGGTGATTTTCCACCAAAAAACTGAGCAGCGGAGACAATTGATTATGTAAAAAAGTGAAGAGAATGCTTCCATTCATTAAGAATGCGGCATAAATGAATGAGATAACATAGCAAGGCAAGTCTCTGTAATGTGACGATGAATAAGCTCAACTCAACCACATTGAGCAGGCGTATAGGGACATAACATCTGATGATGAATTCCACAAGAAAAAAAATGTGCATGCAAACGATGGTTAGTAAACTATGTACCACCATTAGTCTGAAAACCCTTAACCTTTGCAGAAAATTGGGTCTCAATAAACTTTTGACAGTGAAGTTATGTGTCATAACAACATATGCCATAATGCATAAAACGATGTGAATCATGAAAAATCATCAATATGAATATATTATAATATGAAAAACCATGTGCGAATGCAGCATAGGTTGGAGCTGGTCCACATAAGTCACAATGTACCTTCTTCTACATGCCAGTTGCCCTTTTGCCACTAACAGAAAATGGTAACTGACTGCTAATGGCCATTTGACAAGAGGAGCAACTAACATGTGCATGTAAATGTGAAGTGGCAGAAATGTGGCTCTTCTTGTTTAATAACTGAATAGTGTCATAGGGTACGTGCCCAAGGCGAAAATGCCATAACTCAAAAGGAGCTCAAAGCTTTTCAGAGCGTAACTGACTCAAAAAATAGGAATCACCAGTATCCAAATAATAAAGTACCGCAATATGTCAGTCTGTACCAACTATCTTCCATGTAGGCTTATGCTCAATAGTAAAAATGTCATCATCGAACTTTACTCGAACGGGTAAATCACCAATCAGCTTACTTATGGACAATAAGCTCTTAGTAAGACCAAGAACCACTAACACACCATGAACTATAAAAACCCAAAACCTGACACTCTCCAATATCAGAGTCAGGTAACGATTGACCACTGACAACAAGAACAACAGTAAAAGCACGATATGGTTGTACCTGAGTAAGATGACTATTGGTGCCAGTCACATGAGTTGTGGTATCTGAATCAACAATCCACAGATTCGAAGTACAACAACGATTATAACCATTCAAATAAGCATGCGACAAAGCTTTGTTCGCAATCCAACTAGTGAAACGATCTTCTCTAGATAGATGAGCCAAATAAACCACTAAACTAAAAAATTGACATTATCACGCATACACCAAATTCAATATATCTAAAGAACCCCAACACAAAATACATATATCACATGAATAGAAACACACACACACACCAAATCCAATATATTCCAATAAACCAATTTGAAAAATGCCAAACTAAAACAACAAAATAAATACTTCACAATTTTAAATGCTTAACTTTTTTTACTTCACCAGTTAAATTCAGTTTGTAGCCAAATAAATTTGGGAGATCAACACACTTGTCTATGTTTGTTTTCCCAATTTTTTTTGGCTATATCTGAACAAAACTTAGCCAAATAGAAATATATTGAAAGAGATTTTTTTATACAAATGAATGTATTTTAAATTATAATAGTATAATTAAATTAAGCTGAATTTATATTTTACTTGAACTAAACTGAAATAAATTGAATATATGAAACTGAAATAAATTCAACTAAATTATATAAATTGGGAAGAATAAACCCCTTAATCTAGGGTTTTGAACTTTTAAAGTGATTTAGGGTTATTGTTGTCATTTTCTTCACAAATAATCATTAGAACAATCAAGATGTCCATAATGATAAATATTCAATGATAATGCATTAATAAATAATTTTGAATCTTTCCACATCTTTAATAGAAATGTTTTGTGATACGTGCATAATGATGGCATTGCATTGTTTGATTAACTTTTTATTCCTTCGAAACACCTGAATATACCTCCAAAGAATTTTAGGGGCCGTTTGGTTGAGGGATTTCAGGAAAGGAAAATTGAATGATTCCTTTTGTTAGTGTTTGGTTATGAAAATTTTGTATTTCCTTTCACTTATTTTTTTAAATCTCATTTCCCCAAAATCCATTTCCCCATTCCCCTCCCCCCCAGGGAATGATTCCCCCAACCCTCTCTTTGCTAAAAACAACCACCACCACTCTCGGCCGCCACCGACCACAACCACTACCACCCTCGGCCGCCACGGACCACAATCACTACCACCCTCGGCCGCCACGGACCACAACCACCACCACTCCGGTCATCACCGATCATCACCACCCGGCAATCCGCCACCACCTACTCCGTTGACCACCAAAAATGAAAATATGATTTTATTACTTTCTTTAACCAGACTAAAATGAAAATTTCTCTCTTTTCCTTTCTTTTCTTTTCCTTTTCCTTTCTTAATTACATTCCGTTTTCATATGTTGTGATTCAGTAAATCACAAGGGCAGAACAGTCATTTTATGATACATTGCAATTAGATAAATAGCGTTAGTAAGTTGTAATTGGTAGAAAATTATTGATTAATAATTAAACACGTTTTGGTTCTATCCAATCAAGTCCAGCTCTTTGAGCTGCTATATTTTCCGGCTATCTTGTTCAGAACAGAACATGGCGGCAAGCCATGAATCTCCCGAATTTACCCTTGGGCTAACGTCAAGTCATAACAATTGGTATCAGAGCGTCGGCTCTCCGGCCTTCGGAATCGAATTCGATTTATCGAGTTGTTCAGATTCTGAAATTTCCGATGAGTTTGAAGTTTACGGTGGCGATCAAGCTGAGGTAGACAACCCGATCAGATTCGATCGATGCCCAGTCACTGGAGACGACCGTGGGGGAACATAAATGTACTATGACGGTGAGGCGATCTATTTTGACAGAAAATTGCTGGCCGCGGAACTGTAGGTTGAGTATGACCACTCGAATTCAGCTTATACCGGCAGGATCCAATCAAGCGACGGCTGGCAGCGATTTAATTCCCTGGAGGAGTACAATTACGATGGCCCTGAAGATTCTCCGACGAAGTATGAGTACTCGGAGTACGATTATTGCAACCCCAAGGATTTTCCGGCAGACCTCGTTGATGAGTACGGTGACAATGGTGATTACGAGTATAGTGGGAATTTTTCGGAGACTCTACAAAATCCGGCCAGGGAGCAATGGATCCGGAATGATTATGGTGCTCAATCGAATGGGAATTATAGTAGTTTTGATGTCTTGAAAATGAATGATGATAGTGCTAGAGTTGATGAACATTTCGTGTCTCTTAAATGTTATGACCCCGGCATAATAAGAGATTATGATGAGAGTTCTTACAGTGAGGAGTCTATAAGTCCAGTTTATGAGGTGGATAAATCTAAATGCATAGAATATTTTGATCCTGGAATTGGAAGGTCTGGCAAGCTTGTTGTAAAGGGTAAGGATGCTTCAGTTTTAATTGATAAGGACGGGGAGAGTTCCAAAGATTCTTGTATTTTTGCCAGTGAAGATGATGATGGTACTGCTGCTTTGGATGGCGTAAAATTTATCAGTCTATATAAGTTGTTTGATCCAGGCATATATAGGAAGATTTGTGGAAATTCTGTAATGAATGAAATGGTGATAGGAGTTTGCATGGACAAGTCTCATAAGTTGTTGAGAGGTTATGTTGATTGGCTTGTGATGATTGAAGTTGATGAGAGTACTGTAGTTATGAATGACATAAGTTTAAGAGTTTTGAGTCGAGTTAAGAACTTTGTTGAACAGAGATGGGGTCAATCAGATGCTGATGACCTAGAGTTCTTCAACCTGGAGCCTTTTCTGAAATGGAGAACTGTTGGCGATGATACCGATTCATGTATGTTCTTTGGCTTTGATCCTGGTACACCTGTGGATTTGGGATTACTTGGTGATAATTCTGAATTTGAAATGGTTAGAATACTGAGAGCGGTGGCAAAATAGGTTTTAGGAGAATTGTAAACTCATGTTCACTGCAGCAAGGTGTTGCGACTACTTGGATAACTTTCTGGTGCAAATCGTGCGATTGTCTCCCGGTAAAAAGGATTTCTGAACCAGCTGTAGAACAAGACCTCAAACAGGAGATATATGATCATAATCTGAAAGCATGTGTCCTTGGGAAAACCTAGTGATTTTTGGGAAGCGCGGCATTGGTCTAAGATGCATTTCTTTTACATACAAAAGTGATCATCAACATGAAATGATTGATAGAAATTCCAGTCAAGTTACTGGTGTGTATTCTCAGGCGCCAAAATATGAACCAAACGAGAACAGTCTGGGAGTTACTCAACTAGATAATTATACTGAGTCTGTGATGGAACCTCCTTCTAGTGATAACTCTTATAGATTCGTTGAACCAATATTATGTTTCGATCCTGGAATTTTCGTGGAATTCATTGGATGGTGTTACGGCCACAAATATGAACGTCTCCTTGAACGGAGCTGTCAACGGATAACCTGCAAGTGAACAAGAAGTGGCTAAGTCAGCGCGGGGAGGGCGATAGCCGTTCCCGCTCCGATGCCAAAGTTAGCTATCTGACAGTATTTGTGATCTATCTCTACAGTAGTATTGTGAGCTTACCTTCCTCTCTTCTCTTCTCCTTCCTTTTATATCTCATGCCAAGGTTTTAGAGCTAGGGTTTTAGACACGTTGGTGGGCCTCCAATGAGCATCACCTTCACCCATATTTGCCCTTCTTTCCCTTGGTGATATTGGGCCTCTAGGGCCAGAACTTGACTAGGCCGTTCGGTCCGTTGACCAGGCCCACAATCCTCACAGATGGGTTATTCTTGCTGGAGCCACTGACAGCTGTAGTACGGAGGCGATTGAGTTTGTGTTCAACATAGATATTGCATCCAAGTGGAAGGATCTAGAGCCTGAGGACAAGCTCATGATAAGAGGGAGTGGAACAAGAGGAGGCTTGGAGCATGAAGCAGAAATGGTTAGGGATCTAAAAGAACAGGAAGAGAAGGAATTGATTACTAGGTTGGTGGAAGAAAGCTTCAAGAAAGGTGCAGTGGATAGGCTTGCATCGTGACCTACTCAAGTTTGAATTAATTGTTGTGATGTTTTTTGGGCTAAAGAAATGAACCATCATGGTGATATTTTGGGGTAGAGAGTGTTAAAAATGCATGCTGAATTTCTCAAGACTAATTTGATTGAAATTAAGAGGGATAGTGAGGCTGTGAAAATTGTTTCTACATCTGAAACAGCTCAAGAAACCCTGCTTGCAACTATTGGAGTAAAACAGTACGGGAGCATATCCTCTGAAGAAAGACTTGGTCTGGAAGCATGTCATTGGTCTAAGATGTTTGAGATTTTGGATTTTGAAGCAGAAATTGGCATTGCAGGAGTCTTCTCTTTCTCAACATACAAAAATAGAGATAAGTGGTTTATCGTCGCTGCATTTGGCTTAATGAGTACAGATCTGCCGCGAAAGGAGTCATTGCTCGACATATTGCTGATTTTAGGAGTCTCGGCTGGTCAGAAATTTAAAATGCGAAGAAATATAGGTTTGGCTGATCATGCTTCAGTTTCTTTGCTCACAAGGGACATAAATACAGAAGTTGCAGCTGAAAATATGCAGGAAATGAAGCTTAAAAAATGCAGAAAAACGTCGGTTGTCCACAAGCGTTCATGGCAGATTAAAATGAAACAAATTGCAGCCATTAATGGTGACAGAATTCAGTTAACGATTGGTGTGTTTAGCTCTCTATTGGTTGGTGGTGGTTCTACACAATCCAAGCTGATTCATGTCAACCTCGAGCAAAAGCTTGCTGCCTTGATATTGAAAAGAAATCCCATTGTGAGAAATGCAGCTCAACAAGTACAGGAGAATAAAATATTTTTGGTTGCCTGCTACATCTTGTCTCTCTGTTTGGAGAAATTACTGGGGCAAGAACAACACTATGCTTGGCAGATAGCGTGGATGACAAATTTTGAAAGGACTTATGCCAGTTTATTTTGTGAATTGCTACTAAGGAAGACCAGCTGGGTTTTGGCACATTTCTGTTATTTCTTAATGCAGGTGGAAGAAATATCCTCAACAGAGCTGCGTTCATCATGCACCAGATTCTGCAAATTTGAGAAGTTTGAGGACAAGTTTCAGCTAAGGGAGAGGGTTTGTTGTGATTTCAGTAAATCACAAGGGCAGAACAGTCATTTTATGATACATTGCAATTAGATAAATAGCGTTAGTAAGTTGTAATCGGTAGAAAATCATTGATTAAAAATTAAACACGTTTTGGTTCTATCCTATCAAGTCCAGCTCTTTGAGCTGCCATATTTTCCGGCTATCTTGTTCGGAAACGGAATATGGCTCCGGCAAGCCATGAATCTCCCGAGTTTATCCTTGGCCTAACGTCAAGTCATAACATCATACTGCGAACCAAACGGCCCACTAAATATAACCCCTCCCCTCAAATCTACACATGTAACCTTGAGTGTATCTCATCTTCATGATTCTGAATTGTTAATTGATCAATTCCACTATTTGTATCATTTAGTCTAGGTATTTCGTTCATACAAAAACAATTCTCCAAGTTGGTTTCCATGCAGTATTTGTGAGCACAGGGCCTAAAACTCCAAAACTCCAGTAAAAGAGTGAAAACTCTGGGCTTATTAGCCCCTAAATCATCATCAGTGAGGAGCACAAATTTGCTGAAATGAATAGACCACTTCTAAGTTCTAAATACCATTGAGATGCCTCAGGTTGACGATTTTACTCGGCCCACCATTTTGCCTATTTTCGAATTTCAATCATGGAGAAATCAAACAATAATAGTACTATATTTCATTTATCATCAAATATCTTAATCCGCTTATTCATTATTCCTATCACCATTTATTTTACGACAAATTTATTTCTACCTGCATAAAAGATAGTAAATTTTACAAAAAAAAATATAAAGAGAAAATCATAGAAAAGGTACCCACTTTTTGACCTAATCATGGGATTGGTTTTCATCTTTTGAAAAATGCTCAATTTATCCCCACTTTTTGGTTTATTGCACCAATTTTGTTAGTGGAGGCTTATTTGAGCATTTTTTTCACAAATGTGATCTACACATATAATTAGACCAAAAACAAGAAGGTTTCTGTCATTTCGCATTTTATAAAAGTGAGCATCACATGAATATTGTCGAAGCATTTTGATATATTGTCAAAGCTGGTATTTCGAAAATATCTCATGTCCTATAATATAATCATGAAGTAATACCAATTCCTCAATATATAGAATTAATGCTGGTACTTTTTATTTTTCAAATTACGTTGTTATGCTATAAACAAATAGGAAGATAAACATCCAAAATGGTCATTGAAAATTTGCGCGCAAATTAAAAATCAAAGTCTCATTAATGTGTTAAGCACGCTAAGTCCAGAAGTGAGATATACAAGTCCATCCATACAGAATTGAAAATTTCAAATGCAAATTCAAAATGGTTTAAGCAGAAGAGTCGTTCGTGCCATTGAATTAATAAAAATAAAAGGATATGAATTAATTCATTTCCCAGCGTATCGTTTCAATTGATTCACCTCGATATTTCTGAACTATTTACTTACTGAATGTCAAAGTTTTGAAGTCCCGAACATGAAACTCTTTTGAACAAAGACCAACTCATATATATCAACTTTGAATTCGAAGCATTGCATCTCCACTGCTCAAAACCGGCCCAACTTCTATTATTATACTATTATTATATACATTAGCAATGCAGATGTTTGTCCAACCATGGCAACCTAGTTAACTTCATAAAAATTATGATTGGAGGAGTTTCATGTGTTTCAGTATAGTATTATTTTTATTTTTATTCATTTAGAATTAAAAAATACGGTTAAGATCTGGTCACTACCGTTAGTCTGAATATTTTTCAGTTTAGTTCAGCTCAGTTCAATTTTGATAAAATTTGATTTGTTGAGATTCAGCTTAATAAAGCTATAATGTTATTCTTGAGATTCAGCTTAAAGCTATAATGCAATTGCTATTCGATACATTCATTTTTCACTTCAGTTCAGTATATTTCAATTTAGTTTAATTTTATTAAGTGCAGTCACTTCAGCAAAAATAAGCAGTCGAGAACATGCCCTAACAATAGAAAATGATGCATAAATACAAGTACTCCATCCGCCCTAAATATTTTTGCATACTTTAACTTAATTCTGGATCACCGTGTATTTTATAATTGTCACTACATACATTCATTGTAAGTTATATTTATGATAAGATAAAATGTACTTTATTTAAGATAAACACTACATGATAACTCGTGACCAGTACTAATCTATTTGAGCTACTAACTTCATACTATTCCGTCCCAACATATAAATTTATGGTCAAACACACTATAAAATTGACTAAAAAGTGAGAGACATATGTTGTGGAACGGAGTGGTGTAATTTAGCAAAGTGGGATCGAACACAATATTATACTTTTCATTCAAACACACAAATAGTACATAAATAACCAAGTGCAACTTCTACTAAAATACTAGGAATGAGCATCGAATAGACGACGTCGACGGTGCAATAAACATAATACCTTAATTAATTAAAATTAGGTTAATTTGCTGATTTATTATATAGTTTGACTTCGATCTTTAACAGTTAAACATTAATAATATGTGAGTATAAATTTCAACCCACATGAGTCCAAGTGTTAGATTCGTAGTATAAGAGTCAAGGTCAAAACTCAAGATTTTATCCCCACAGAAATTAAGCTTGAATTTACACTTCCAGCATGCATATAATACTTTACATGCAGTCTGAATACGCCGAGGGTTGGTTGGACCTTTTCTTTTCTTTCATATTTTTCTCGTTTTTTTAAATAAATTCTCATTTGAAAACTATGTAGCCAGGGTACATGTGACAGTAACCAGGGTTGGTTATGATATTATTTTATATTTTTTATCTAGAAATATTGAAAAATCTGACTAACCTTCCCGGAAAATATAGGATGTGTGAACGTTCTAAACAGTACATGCATAGGTTGTTATATGCTAGTGATCACTTGGGATAATTGAAATTGAAAGAAAATGAAATAGATTTAGGGGTGGAGTTTTCAACTTATATAATTTTTTGATGGAAAATTAAATACTATCGATTTATTCATTTCATGGTACTGAAAATCGTCATTATCGATTGATAAAAATTTTAAGGATATGATTGCGTATTCCGGTGATCGCAATAGATATTTCGATAATATTTTTGACATGCATTGTTTTTCGGAATCTTTGGTAACTTCTCAACTATCGATCCGAAACTAACTTTGCACCGTGATGATATCTTCAATTATTTCCTTGTTTCGTTGGAACAGATCGGTGGTTTGGTGGTTCGGTGATTTAGTTGCTCGTTGTTAAATCTGTCATGAATCTTTTCAAGGGGTTGTTTCAGAACTATTCAAAAGATGAAGTAGTGCAAGATTTTACTATATTTAAACGGATTTAGTGATAGTGTGTCTTCTAATAAAGTTTCAGATTAGGATATATATCCATGTAATAGATGGGTCAATTAAAAAAAATTGAACTCATCATACAGTTTTTATATTTATGCATTCAAATTTCTCTATTTACAAATATAAGAATTCAGTAGATTAATAAAAATAAAAATCACTTTGGAGAATAGACAACGATTAATTATGTTCTTAAACCAAACCAAGTTTAATATATATCATTTAGTCAAAGCTCTTCTTATTGATGTAAACAATTAAAACAAAACAAGCAACACAGTCAAAACCATTTACTTGTAATTAGCTACACATGTGGTCTTTACAACGTACAGTGCACGGTTAATTTAGAGTTCCAGGCTGGACAGTACCTTTCATCAAAGTCATAAAAAATGAAGTCAATCCCTGAAGCAAAAACACACAGGTGTTTACCGATTCTTGAATTAATGGACCACAAAAACAGAAGAAAAAATAATACTAAACACCGTTAATAGTCAAAGAAGATAGTGAAAATTTTAGCTCTATTAATTTTAAATCATCGTTGGGCGATATTAGTACTGATATTAGTACGGATAAAATAATTATTTTATACTATTGTCACTGTCTTAATAGGCTGTCTTGAAATATTGTTAGAGCTCAGGGTACGTGTTTTAGGAACTTAGAAATATTGATTCACATTGATTCCCATTGAATGGCAACTTAGAAATGATTCCATTATTATAACAGTTTAATATATATCAGTATCATCCGGTTATGGACAGTAATAGCTACAATCAGATATCGAGACGTCATTTTTAAGTAATTTATGTATTCAATCGTTATCAAAACGAATTTAGGCATCCAGAATTATAATTTTAATAATTTACTAAAAATATCTAAACCAATTAATACATCTCTATTATACACGTGTCATATTCTTATTGGTACATGATAAGGATTATCCCGACGAATGTTAACTTTCAAATGCTCAAAGATTTACCATGTAAAGGTCTCAAGCGGCCCGGAGGTGAAACCGGAAATTTTGAAGTGGGTAGCAAATTAAAGATTAAAAAAGAGAGAAAAACTTCTAATTCATTATTACACACAAAATAGTACTAATTTAAAGTTTAAATATTAATAACCGTATCAAAAAGATTAAACCAAATGTCATCCAATCCATAAATTATTATTATAAATATTAAGTATAAATTTCAAAATAAATAAATAGAAAAATAATAAAATTTTACTAAAACGTGTAAAAATTATATATTTTGAAAAAGTGGATAGCAACCGGAGCGCCGAGCACCTAATTGATGAAACGCCCGTAGGATGATAGTCAGTGCAACAAAATAATAGCATTAGAATCAAATAAAATTGTTTACCTGATCATTTATAAAGAGAGTCTAACAAAATTTCCTTAGTGCACGAGCAGTTTTAAATTTTAAAAAATAAAATGCCCGTAGAATTATAGTCACTACAACACAATAATTAAAATGCCATTTTAATATTTTACTTTTTAACTTCTCTTTAAAATTTTGTCGACGGTTTTTAACAATAGATATTAGATCACCTATATCAACAATATGATCCATTAATTACACTGGTATCGACAAAATGTACTAAATTTGTGGCTATGCATAGCTTATAAACTAAAGAGGAAAATTAGCCCTTAAAAAAGAAAGAAAATTAGCGGGTATCCAACCCGTTATTAGACAGATCTCCAGATGCCCAACCTAATAAAGATAGGAAATTTTGGGTTAAAGTGTAAAAAAATAGATCTAATATTGATCAAGTTATCCAATTTCTAAACCTTTTAAAATGACTATTTTTTGGTAACAAATATTTTAAAAATGCATAATTTCTAAATTTTTGTTATTTTTGACCGTTAGTTAGTTAATTTTTTAGGGATATTTTTGTAATCTTAAGAATAATTAAAAATAAAAAATAAAAAACCCATGTTCATTTATTTACAACAAACTAAGATGTGAGCAAGTCACCGGAATTGAATTTGATTGGGGTTTCGAACAATAGGATCTGAAATTAATTCTTATATAAATAAAACATGGGTAGATCATCGTTGTGTTGGGTTCAAAATAGCGGGTGCTTTAGACGAATTGAAGTTTCATTGGTGAAAGATTAAAAACTTGACGACCAATCGAGTGGTGGTATATTGTGTGTAGAGATGTGACAGAAATACATTATGAAATTTCTACCGATCAGTTTCACAAAATTCTTAACTAATGTTTCTATTCTAGTACGTATGTTTAAACATGAGCCAGAGTTTAAACACTGAAAGAAAGAACACCAGAAATGATTACGCAGTTCGGTGAAACACACCTACTCTACGGGGCGTTAACCCAGTTCAGAATTAATTCACTAGTACGAAAGATTACAGTACAAGATGTTTAAACTTCAATACTTATCTTTCTACTCTCCTTGTGAATTTGCAAGCTCCCCTTGCTACCGATTCGCCTTGATCGAACTCCCTCCGATCTCAACCTCGTTGACGCTGAATCTCTTACTCCCGAAGAATTAAGGTGTATGATTCTGAACTTGAAACCACGATCAATGACCTGTTGACGCGATCGACTCAGCACTGCTCCAACAAAGAAAGCTATTCTGGATGCAGAATACTTTCTCTTGAGTTCGATACATCTTCTCGCAGCTTGCGTCTCTATTTATAGCTCCATGCTGTGTTGCCGTGTTGATATTCTCTGTCCTTCAATCACGGTATTGCTGATCTTCTCATCTAGCTAATCACAGCTGCAATTAGTCTCCTAGCTATATTCTACTTCTATAGCTATACTGTAGGAAATATAATCTTTCCTTATTTGAGACTAATCCTAACTAAAATACAATTGTATCATATATCTAATCAGATCAGAACTGAATATTTCTTCAAATATCATCTTTGATTCGCTCGAATATCTTCTTTGATCGCACACAAGTTGTACTTAATCATAATCACTGTTGCTCAGTTTCTGTTTCCGCTGGAGCAAGTGTTTAAACATACAACATCAGTATGTTTAAACATAGTGACTTCTACAAAATAGCCAACAATATAGTCTTGAAACTTCTGGACTCTTCAATCTCCCCCTTTGGCATTTTGTGGAACCAAACCAACTTTTAGGACTTCATATTCGATGTCATAAACTCCCCCTGAAGTCCAGAACACATGACAACGATTTTGAACTATCAAAGAAGTCCAAATTTCTCCCCCTGGGGCCATGAACATGCCAAAGTAATCAAACCGAGAGACTCCAAAACTGTAAAGTCATCACAGTACTGGAGTATCAACCAGTGGCTCCCCCTGTCTTCGATTTCATCATCAATACAAGCTTTAATAAACTCCCTTTTCAGCCCAGAACTAAACACTTCCAGCTTAGCCAATTAACTCTCCAGTCCAGTACACACAAGCCATCAGAAAAACAGTCATCACATTTTCTGATGTTTAAACATCACAGACTTCCTACATCCTACCTCCTATTTTTTCTTTTCTTTGTTTTTTTTACTAAAAAACAAAAACGAAAAATGCTAAAATAAAGCAAAAGAAATACCTCATCCACGACACACACCTAAGTGTTGCCTAAAGGACTCGACCACTACATCATCAACAGCTTTAACTTTGGCAGTTGACAAAGTGACAGATGTATGTGTCTCTCTATGCTCTTCTTCATCCTTCAATCCTTCGAAGTGAAGATCACAAAATATGGGATGTGCTGACTTTGGGAGCGGTGTTATGGGATGTTTTGATTTAGGCACCCATACCTTTTTGACTGTTCTTGATTTAGGAACCTGAGAGATGTTAAAACATGGAGCAGGTTGTCTTTCCTGGACGATGTTTAAACATGGAGTAGTGTTTAAACATGGAGCAGTGTGTTTTCCCGTCATTGTATCTCTGAGAAGCTTGAAACATCTGTTCTTGACATGCCCGTATACCTTGCAATGGCTGCACTTCCGTACTCTTTTCTTTCTAGACTTAACATATGATGAAACACTATTAGTTTCATAGTGAACATCTGTGGACGGACTTGAAAACCTTGAAGGGCTCTCATAACCTAAGTCGTGACGTGAAATCTGTCCAATGGCAAGAATCTCATCCAACTTGGCTTTCCCAGTATTCAAACGGTGAATTGCAGCTTCAGAACGTTCAGCTCTCTCAGTCATCTCCTTCAACTTAAGATTCAACACCTCATTTTCTTGCTTAGATTTCTCCAATGTTGAACTTGTATCTTTTTCTTTGGCTAATAAAAGATTATTCTCCTTCGCCAACCTTCTATTAGCTTCTGCAACTTCTAGCCATTTCTCATTCATCTCAGCATAAGTCACCCGAATATTATTTTCACTAACACTTCCTTCATCACCACTTGAGAAATATTCTGCAACTCTCTCCTTCATGTTGTAACATCTTGGAATGTTTAAACATCCAGACGACTCTTCAACTCTAGCTCCAAATGCTACGAAATTGCTGGTGAATTCCTCATTGTCATCCTCATCATTATCATCATTACTCCATGTAGAGACATGAGCTTTTTCTTGCCTTCTCTTAGCTGTTGGACATTCTGACTGAATGTGACCATATCCTTCACATTCTCTACATTGAATTCTATCCAAATTCTTGACATGTCCAGCTTGATTCTTGAATTTTGCTGTTGTAGACTTTGATCTACTCTTTGTCCTCCATTATCTCTGGAATTCTGAAAACGAGGTCTGGATGAACGTGGTACTATACTCTTGAAAGCTAAATTCTTCTCAGCTTTATCAACTGAATCGAGCCCCATCTCATATGTTTGCGAAGATCCCATCAATTGATCCAACGTCATAGTATTCAAATCTTGAGCTTCATCAATTGCTGTAACTTTGTTAGCAAACTTTTTAGACACTGACCTCATAACTTTCTTCACCAACTTAGATTCCTTATACTTCTTCCCCAACTGAAAAGCCATGTTTGCAATATCCTTGATCTTACTAATGAATTCAGCAATTGTTTCATCCTCTCTCATCATTATGTGTTCAAACTGTGAGGTTAACTGCTGGAGTTTTGATTCACGAACTTTTGTTGTTCCTTCGTGTACAGTTTGTAGAGCATCCCATGCTTCCTTAGCTGTCTCACACATAGAGATCAATTTGAACTGATCATCATTCACAGTAGTAAAGATGGCATTAACAGCTTTCGAATGTGCCAGACAAGCTTTCTTTTCGTCTGGAGAATATGAGGATTCTGCCTTAAGCTCCGGTTCCTTTGTACTTGATGCTTCAACTGCCACTTTCGGTGCTTCCCACTTGTTCTCAACATATACCATGCCTGCTCATCCAGTGACTTGATGAACGCCTTCATGCGTGTCTTCCAGTAAGTGTAGTTTGATCCTTCCAGCATTGGTGGTCGCGTGATCGATGCCCAGTCTCTTGTCGCCATTTGTAAACCCAGTCTGATCTCACTTTCCTCGTTAAAGGGAACAGCAAGTGCCTTGCTCTGATACCAATTGAAATTTCTACCGATCAGTTTCACAAAGTTCTTAACTAATCTTTCTATTCTAGTATGTATGTTTAAACATGAGCCAGAGTTTAAACACTGAAAGAAAGAACACCATAAATGATTACGCAGTTCGGTGAAACACACCTACTCTACGGGGCGTTAACCCAATTCAGAATTAATTCACTAGTACGAAAGATTACAGTACAAGATGTTTAAACTTCAATACTTATCTTTCTACTCACTTTGTGAATTTGCAAGCTCCCTTTACTACCGATTCGCCTTGATCGAACTCCCTCCGAACTCAACCTCGTTGACGCTGAATCTCTTACTCCCGAAGAATTAAGGTGTATGATTCTGAACTTGAAACCACGATCAATGACCTGTTGACGCGATCGACTCAGCACTGCTCCAACAAAGCTATTCTGGATGCAGAATACTTTCTCTTGAGTTCGATACATCTTCTCGCAGCTTGCGTCTCTATTTATAGCTCCATGTCGTGCTGCCGTGTTGATATTCTCTGTCCTTCAATCAAGGTATTGCTGATCTTCTCATCTAGCTAATCACAGCTGCAATTAGTCTCCTAGCTATATTCTACTTCTATAGCTATACTGTAGGAAATATAATCTTTCCTTATTTGAGACTAATCCTAACTAAAATACAACTCTATCATATATCTAATCAGATCGAAGTTGAATATCTCTTCAAATATCATCTTTGATTCGCTCGAATATCTTCTTTGATCGCACACAAGTTGTACTTCATCACAATCACTGTTGCTCAGTTTCTATTTCTGCTGGAGAAAGTGTTTAAACATACAACATCAGTATGTTTAAACATAGTGACTTCTACAAAATAGCCAACAATATAGTCCTGAAACTTCTGGACTCTTCACATTAGAGTGCGGTTGAGATTAGGGGTGATTGATGAAGTCGGAGGATGGTCACTGGTACAGAGGCAACAGAAATTGATTCCAGAGGTACTACTACTCATGAAGTTTCTCATGCACGGCGACGATGGCGGCAGTAATTTCACCTCGCAAAAGATCATCCACAATTTCAAAAAGCTGATTCCGTTGAATTTAGCGATTAATTAGCATGTAATTTTTATTTTTATATACTTTATTTATTCGTAAAATTACAGAATTACCTCTAACACTAATTGAACTAACGATCAAATTAACAAGAGTTTAGAATTGTACATTTTAAAAATATTGATTACAAAAAATTAGTGATTTGGAATATTGAATTTAGAAATTCGACATTTTAATTAATGTTAGATTTTTTTTTTTCAATTTTATCAAATTCTATCTTGTGATTCGAATTGGAAGGAGTGGTTATATGTATTACTGATTCCCTAATGATATGATTTTCGCCGGATTGTAGGTACCTCCAAACTCTAATATTTATGCACACTCTAAATAAACACTAAATACTAAACACTTGCATGATTGAAATTCAAAAAAGAAAATGGCTGAAAAACACTCGAGCCAATTTAACATCAGAGATTTTAGGTGCAAGTCCAAACAGATTATATAAGTTAAAAAATGTGATTAAATGTCTACAATTTTCCTGCAAACTTAGGGTTAAAATTTGAACATAAGAATTTTCAAGAGCAATTGGATCATATAACCACATTTTTGGACCTACTATTAGAAGCCCAGACGGGGGAATAAGCCTGTTGTGTAAGAAGTCCATTATGAGTAAAACGGGGAGAGTACGGATATATGGACGGGTATATAAGCCCAATTAGGTCCAGCACACAAAACCGGTGAGATTCCATCATAAAATCAATTGGCAATATGTGGATTGGTCAATCAAACTTATATACTGAACTTTTATCTACATCGTTTTCGATGTGGGTTTAATCTCAACACCCTCTCTCAAGTGCAAGACTCATTTTAGGGGAAGTATTGAACTTGACAAGTAAACGTGCAAGGCCCCACTTTTGGGGAAGTATTGCACAACATGTAGGCCCAAGCCAACAGTGGGCTCTGATGCCATATTAGAAGCCCAGACGGGGGAACAAGCCCGTTGGGTAAGAAGCCCGTTACGGGTAAGACGGGGAGAGTGCGGAATATGGACGGGCATATGAGCCTAATTAGGTCCAGCACACAAACCAAATGAGATTATCATAAAACCAATTGACGATATGTAAGACTATCACTAAGTTTATTTATTGAACTTTTAGCCACATTATTTTCGATGTGGGTTTGATCTCAACACCTACATAATCCATTTGACCCTACACCTATCAGCCTTAACATTACAATTATAAATATTTTATGTGTTAGCATTAAAATTGAATAATGTTTCTTATTTATTTTGGATTGAGGTACGTATAGTCTGATACCTAAGCACACGTACTTGATAATGCTTCATTAGTAGAGAATTATATTGTACGAACTGGTACAATTCGGTTTAGTTTTGATTTGGTTCGATTTAAGGGATGTTCTACCATAATATGTACATAACTAAAGGTAGATTACATTTCTCATCACCAAATCGAATAATAGTACGAAATTGGGACAATTATTAGGGTGTGTTTGGTTGGACAAGTTTTTGCAAAACTTGGACTATCCAAGTCCAGTTTTGTAAAATCTTGTTTGGTTCACCAAATTTTCCAAAATCCAGACTTGCAAAATTCTAAAGAGAAAGTCTTGGTTAGGACCGTTCTACCACAAGCTTGTGGTAGGACGAGGGACATAAATGCAATTTATAATAAATAGGTAAAAACTCGCGGGTTATATGCCGGGTCAAAACCGGGTTATGACAATGAAGTGGGTTGGACCGGTCAAACCATTATGTCTGGATTATCAAGATTCAAACAAACTAAAGAAATATCTAAACAAACCAATCAAACTAACTAACAAAGTATCAATAATACTATATCAACCACAGAATCTATATTGTTCGCATCATCATTCACATGTTTTATTTTCTTCTTCTTAGCATTACCTACATAAAACACAGAAATTAACTGATCATTTATAGAAGAAAAACTGGTTTCAAATACTGTCAAACTAACTATACAAACACAACAAATTAAAGTAACTAAGCAAATACAAAAACAAATTCATCATAAACAACAAATAATACTAGATGAATATGATATTCATATCCAAAAGTTTATAAAAATATTTCCTCCAAAACAACTACGAATCTTTATCAACATCATCGCCCAAACTTGCCGAATGATGCTTTAACAGCACTCCTCTTCTTCCCCATTCCTTCAAATTAGCACAAAATAACACAATAAATGCCGAACAAAACCTAATCCCGGAAAAGAAGTGTCGCCGGGGAATACAAAGAGTCGCCGGAAAACGCTTCGAGATACCGGTTAGAGCACTCGAAGCGCTCGAAATTGCTCAGAAACGGGAAGGATTAAGAAACGCGAAACCGATCGAAATGACTAACAAATTCACCGGGAAAAAGAGGCTAAATTATCAATCGATTGATGAATATAACTTACCGATAACTCCACCAAACTTCTGCAAATTGATGTAATCGATCGAAATGAAATCTTACAGATTGGAAATTGGGGAGAAATTGGGCGGTTTTGAGAGAGAGAAGGTGGGAGGTTTTGGGAGGAGAAGTTGCGCGGTTTTGGGGGAGAGAGAAAGTGGAGATGAATGTACAAAGGTGGCAATATATATGTATCTTTAATTACACTTTAGTCTCTCGGATTTTGACTTTTTTATTTAATCCCTCCGTCCCTATGAAATATTATTTCAGCCCCTAGTCCAACCATAATGTTATGGTAAGACGGTCCTATACAAGACTTTGTCAATTCTAAAAACCAATCAAATATTTTGTTTCATACTCACAAACTCAACCCAACCAAATAAGAATTTTGCAAAACCAGACTCTAAAAATCTCGAACAAAAACCCAAACTCTCAAAAATTCAAAACAAAATCCAAACTCTCAAAAATCTTGCGAACCAAACACGCTCTTAGACTTCTATAGCTATGCAGAAAATATCACTCCGAAAAGTATAGGGTGTGTTTGGTTGGGCAAGTTTTTGCAAAACTTGGACTATCCAAGTCCAGTTTTGTAAAATCTTGTTTGGTTCACCAAGTTTTCCAAAATCCAGACTTGCAAAATTCTAAAACCAATCAAAAGTTTTGTTCTATACTCACAAACTCAACCCAACCAAACAAGAATTTTGCAAAACCAGACTCTCAAAATCCCAAACAAAAACCAAAACTCTCAAAAATTTAAAACAAAATCCAGACTATCAAAAATCTTGCGAACCAAACACACCCATATTCTTTGTCGATTTGCTCATTGACATTTGACTTCTTGCAAAAACGACATTTGACTATATTTTTCATGTTCAATGGGTATGTAATTGTTTTTTTCCCCCATGAGGTATATTGCGTCCCACTTTAATTTCTTCATGGTTTTTAATTTCCAACAAACGATTTAATTTCTATCAGTTTGCTATAAAAATATTAAAGAGTATTATTTCGATCCAACGTAATTTTGAAGAGAGATACTGTACAAATGTTATGTATGCTGTGTCATAAGAGTATTATATATTTGTGCTACATTCAAAACTCATTTAAGGATGAAATAGATTAAAAATATCACGCATATAGATTCCATCGACATATTTTGTAGTTAATTTAACTAATTTTCTCTGGAATCTAATCATTTTCCCGCTTAATTTCTTGAGCTGAGCTAATTTAAACATCTAGAACAAAAAAAAATCAAAGTAATTCTGAAAAAATATACTGTGGAATTAATGTAGAAGAATATTAAAGAATAGTAGAGAGTCGTGTAATCTCAAATTTTGCTTGTTTAATTTGATCCAAAGTTCAGAACTCCTTGATTTCCAAGTGTTGAATACAATTCGCCTGTGTTTTTTCTTCATTTTTTCTTGGATGTTTCTGTTAAACCCGTGTTAATGTTAGAGAATTTTTTTATCTCTAAGGTGAAAGGTGTAGAAAATATTTTTTGATAAAATTGAATTAAAAAATGAATAGAAAGATAAAGGAACAAACATGTAATAACGTTCTTTTCATACATAAAATACAACTTATAAAAATTACAAGATAATTAAATTGCATGCATAACAAAAAGCACATTAAATGCACATTCTAGTACATTAATAGTGGATTCGAGGAAAACTCTGCCCTTGAAACGATTAATCCCGACGAATTGATCTACATTCCGTAGAAAAGTATTACTAAAGACTACCCAAACAACAAGTCTTGTACTAACTCTCATCCCGAAAGCAAAAACATCACCCATACGAATAGAGTCTGAACTTAATCGAAGAACGACTATATAACGATTGAGTCGACTGATTTGACCAACAATTTGAGATCTTCGAGATTGTTCTGTGACATAAGGCTTATAATTAATATTATATATAATAGTATATATAAAGGTATGCAAAACAGACCTCTATTCCTTCCTATTTTTTCTTGGATGTTTCTGTTAAACCCAAATTGTAAGAGAATATTTTTATCTCTAAGGTGAAAGGTGCAGTGCATGCAGCCATAGTGAGTACTGTTGTAATCAGGGTTTTTTTTTGGGTTTAGAATTTTAATTATATTGGTTTGTTGCAAGCTTGACAATTCATAATAGGACAACTTTGACATAATGAGCTTGTCGTTCATACCTGAATTTATGTAATCAAACGGTCAACCGTGGATATTTTATTTTGAGGGTTTCTTGAGCTTTGTGGAAATTAGGGTAGAAGATTTAAAGAGGTATAGTCACCAAGATTATATTTGTTTATAATTAGTTGATTCAGTTCAAATGATTTTTATATAAAGTAATATTTATTACAGGTTTTCTAAATCGTTCAAAAACTAATGATAAGAAAATTTTATAATAGTATATTATGTTTTACTGTTAGTTAACAAAGAACTCGGTTTTGTTGAGTTTGCTAGAATATGTACTGCAAAGTTCTGATAAAAAAGCCAAAATATTTCTATTACAAGACTTCTATCTAGTATAAACTTAAATTATCAAGCGTCGTTTCACAGTTGACAGGTAATTAGTACTAACTGCCCATTTATAATACCTAGAGAATATCTCCAACGATACAAATATCATATAAGTTGAGCTATTCAAACATGCACAAATTAAAACTCTTAGAATCATATCAAATTATATTTATTTAAAATGAAATATAATTTCATAAAATGATTTATTCTAACTACTAGTTATTAATTTTGGTAATAAATAAATTAATTTTAAAATTTAAATAAACTAAGCTTAGATAAAGTTTTGTTCAAATTAGCTAGAAAAACATGCCCTAAAAAGAGTATAATCAAAGTATCGATCATATCAATATTGTGTAGAAAAGAATTTAGATCAAGGTAATTATGGGGAAGAGATGTCTAATCATCTTATGATTTGCACTCCATTTTCTGTGTAACCACTAAATAAACAATTATTGAATAAACAAATTCAAGATCAGTGTTGGATAATCGTGGTATTATTCCCGGGTGGAGACTTGAACTTGAAATCAAAGAAGAAGCCGAGTAGAGACTTCCACCTAATTAATCAAATCTTGGAAAACTTCTGGCAAAGGGTTCGGGGCGTGACATGATACGGAACTTAATTAATTAATTGTTATTGCACTTACCCACTCCTTAACTACAGTTACAACACAAATTGCTACGCTTTTTTATGTGCCCATAATAAAAGACAAAAACTAAACGAATCACGTATCCATGTAAAATTTTAAAATTGTTATATATATAGGTACATTGTGTTCCGAAATAAATAAGTATAAAACAAGAACTAACACAAACAAGTGTAGTATGATGTGTCATTATACATATTTTGATGTTTGTTTCTAAAATTAATATTAAACCACGCTGTGATGGAGAGATTTATTTAGCTCACCACACTTTCAACTTTAACTTTTACTCATATTCCCATAAAGTGGTATAATTGTTGTGAATACAAGAGAGGGATTTAACCTTTAGAACCAAGAAAGATTCTCAAAAAAATGAATGGATGATTGAAAGAGGCAATGCATAAACCTAACATAGTTTTATATTAGAGACTTAGCATGCATGCATAAGAAACTTGAGATCAGTTCATTCAAGATTCTAAACACGCTACAACTCTATAATAAGAGAGTGATACAAGTGTTTGAAGGGCATGCCTGTCATTAATAGGTCCAAGTAAAGCAATGTATCGTTGGTGGAGAGTTCAGTGCATATGTTAAAATTATTTGTAATTATACACGTAGAAGGATCACGGGCGAAAGATCACACACAAGTACTGGACAGGATACCAAGAAGGATCGGACGAAACAAAAACACATCTAGTGCGGCCATATGTTGAAGTAGAGGTAACGAAAGCAGTAAAACAGATGCATCTGCCGAAGGTGCCCAGTCCTGATGGGATGAGTCCAATCTTTTTGCAAAAGTTCTGGCATGTGGTGAAGAAGGATGTAGTCAAGTTTGTTCTTGAGTTCTGGTAATCTCTGCCCAAGAGCGAACTATACTCACATAGTGCTTTTGCCAAAAGTAGCACATGCAGAGTTGATTACGCAGTTTAGGTTGATGAGTTTGTGCAATGTGGTGTATCTATTGGCTTCGATGGTGGTCGCGAATATGGTCAGGCCGATCATCGAAAGTATTATCTCGCTAGCTCAGTCGGAATTTATTCCCGGGAGACTCATTACGGATAACATCCTGGTGGCTCATGAGATTCATCACACCATGAATGTTATAAAGAAGGGGAAGTGAGGAGAGATGATCATCAAGCTAGATATGAGCAAGGATTTTGACAATATTGAAGGGTTTTTGTGCTGCAAATGTTGGAGAAGCTGGGATTTCACCCTAGTTTTGTACCGTTAATTCATCAATGCTTGTCAACGGTACATTTTTCCTTCATTATAAATGGAGAAGATTTTGGTTAATTATCGCCGCAGAGGGAGATCATGCAAGGCAATCTGCTATCTCCATACTTATTTATTTTGTTCTGAGGTCCTTTCGATGCTGCTTACGGATTTAGCGAGTGCAAGCGTATCAAGGGGGCGATCGCTTCATCAACCGTACCAAAAATCTCTCATCTTTTGTTTGCCGATGAGACATTAATCTTTGGATAGGCGTCAGTGGAGGAAGCAACCAGAATCCAATGGGCCCTGTCTCTCTAAGAATCGATATCTGGAAATAAAATCAACGTGGATAAGTCGAATGTGTTGTTCAGTCCTAACACAGCTACGTGGTGGGAACCACTAATATGTGATATTCTGAGGATCCCAAAAGTGGAAGGACATGGAAAATATCTTGGTCTACCTACAGTCATCGGCATGAAAAAAGGAGAAATGTTTCAGTCACTAAATGATCGATTTCACGAGAAGGTTGATGGTCGGAGCGAGCAGAATGTGTCGAAGGCAGGGAAGAAGATACTTATCAAGTCCGTTCTCCAGGCAATGCCTAGTTATATAATGAGTTACTATAGATTGCCGGACTATTTAGTGGAGGAAATCCATGGTTTAATGGGAAATTTTCGGTGGGGTGGAAAGCAATCGGAAAGAAAAATCCATTGAGTAGCCTGACCGAAAATATAAAGGTCAAAGAATGCTGGTGTTATTGGTTTAGAGATCTTGGAGCGGTTAACGTTGCACTCTTAGGCAAACAGGGTTGGCGGTTGATGACTCAGCCTCAGTCGTTGTTTGCGAAATTTCTGAAAGCAAGATATTGTCGAGATGGAGATATCTTATTCTCTGGGCTCAGCCCTCACCCCACATAGGCGTGGTGTAGTAGTCATGGAGCACTAAAGCTTGTCCGTATTGGAGGAAGACGATCGATAGATAATGGAAGGTCCATATTAATTTGCCGTGACCCATGATTACCGCGCGAAGGAAACTTTAGAGTTCAGGACCCACAAAGTATTCCAACCAGACTGAGTATGGTGGAAGACTTGATAAATTGTGATTCGTAGTGGTGGAAAATGGACGTTTTGGAGGAGCATTGTACTCTTGAGGACATAGCTAAAATAAAGGAAATTCCCTAAGAAACTTGGACTCAGCAGATAAGTGGAAATGACACTATACAAAATCTGAAAGTTACACGGTCAATTCGACGTTCCATGTGGCAAGTGAGAATTCTCATTGTTTTGTAACAGAGGGCAACTTTCACGTCGAGACATAGCTCTATTCAGCAACCGCATAAATTTTTGTCTGGTTCCGTCATCTTCTTTTATTATAATAAATATAAATCTGGTATGAAACACCCATCGGCATAACACATAATCGTATCCTCGATATAGAAACCTTTAAAAATTAAAAATACAAACACTGGGAACAATAAAACATTTTAACTATAATATTACACGTCTTCACTATTTTTTATTCGATAAATAAAAAACTATTATGTATTTTTATATTATAGAGTTTGTCTAAAATTAAACATCCCCATCATAGGCACCCACTTATTAGTTAATTGTAAGTAAATGGAACCGCGGATCAGCGTTCCAAATGTATTTTAGCAGAATTCATAAGTAAGCACTAATTTCCGTTTAAGAAATAGGAGTGGGGGCAGGAGTTAACTAGTGACATAATAATAATAATAATAATAATAATAATAATAATAATAATAATAATAATAATAAGAATGGAAGCATTTGGATAAAGTGAAGATATTATTTAAGAAACTTTACTGAATATGTAAGGGTTTTAATTTGTTATCTTTTCTTTTTAACTCTTCAAGTCTAAGTCACTTTCTTTTCATGTGATTTAAATGAATTAGAATCGGATTAAATTGAAATAAAATAAACTAATTAAACTACTAAAGCATATAAGTTTAAATATATTTTTAAAAAGTCAAATGCATCGAAAAATAAATTAAATATACAAGATAAATTTCAACGATTTACCTAATAATTAATGTAATTTAAAAATTTTAATTTATATCTTAACTAATTATATTAATATTTTAAAGACTATTTGGTGGATTCAGAATATTAAATTACTCCACTATCAATGGAACTTGTTTTTGGCAACTTTGAGCATGGCATATTATCCATGTGAGTGATTTTGCTATGAAATGGTAGACTCCCATAATTATAGCTAAAGTATGTGTTGGAGACTGTTGTGTTGGATCCAACTTTAGAACTCCAATAGAATTGTGTGTCAAAACATGTTTGGATTAATGTGCTTGATCAGTTTTGTTTACACACTCTTAATTTATTTTTGATGAATTTTATGTCACGACTTCTTTCATTTAAATTTCATAATTTAAGCAATTCAACCTTCGATAGTTTTCAATCTATAATGGAACTTGAAAACAAATTGAACAAGAATTTAGCACACTCACGTACGTCTAAGATAGTATAGAAATCGATCCACACAAAAAAGAAAAAGAAATTAAAACATACATTTATTATTTTTTTGTTTCAATGAGCACCGGAAAAAATCTAACATTTTTACCTTTGAAAACGATCTTAGCATAAATTCGCATCCCTAATACAATCTATCCCTTTGAACATCTTCAATCATACGAGAATTATCACCGATAATAACTTTTCAGAAGACAAAAACTTAAAGTGTTAATGTCATACTTGATAGAGCTAAATGAGAGGGTTAATTATGGCACTTCCCTCATCAGTACCGACCCTGGATAGGTGCGGTAAGTGCGGCTGAACGGGACTCAATATTTTAGGAGCCCCAAATAGATATATATAGTACGTATAAGATTTAAAATTCTATTTATATAAAATAATTCCTTTCATGAACTTTGTTTCTTTACAAACTTTCTATTTATAAAAAAATTTACGAAGAAAATATTCCATTTTTATTGTCTTTGTTGAATTGATGGTGATAGAAATATTTCTGTATTTTATTCTTTTATTTAGGATAATGTATGTATACTTAAACCGTCAATATTTTGACTGTTATTGGAAAAAATTTTAATAGAAGAAGGCCCCATTTTTATAAATAGCACAAGGCCATTATAAACTCCTCCGGGTCGGCTCTGCCCTCATCGGAGTATGTTCCTAATTGTTGGAAGCTGCGGAATATCTGATATGATAGCACAATATATGTCATGTGTGATTGGGTGGTTGCTGAGTGTGCTTCTCTTAGGTATGGGGAATCTAGAGCTGGCCATCTCTACTAGCAGATGATCAACCTGATTTTACTCCCCGAAAACATGGCAAAAACATTTTCCTCCCGTCAAGTTCTAAATTTGTCATATGACTCTCTGCATTCTCCATGAAACTTGCTTCTTTTTGTTGTAGGCAATTGAACTCAATTGTTAGTGGCAAGAAATAATACATTATACATAGTTCTATCGCAACAGCACATGCTTTCAGTTTGAAAACTTAAGAATCATAAAATTCCTCAAATTTTTGAATATCAATTATTCCGACTTGAAATTCCCTTACTACTCAACTACATGTTGAGTGATTAAGTTTAGTGCAAGAAGCTCTGTATTAAGCATAAACTCAAATTTAGGGAGTTCCACTGGAGATTTTGGCCTCAATACATGTCAAATATAACGTGTTCACAAAGTATTTTGTTTAATTTGAATACACATCAAATATTTGGTGAAAAAAATCTTATAAAACAAGGTATTTTATTTTGATTTGGTTAACATCAAATTTTGTTTATTTAATAATATAATTAAGAGTAAATGAGATTTTTTTAGATATTGGTTTTGTAAAATGTCCTTGAATGTTATTATTACTGCACTATAATACAGTTATTTTGTATCAACTAAAACCTTTAGTATATCATTATTCTATACGAAAATATAAATAATCAACAAAGAAAGAAAACAAGTTTTTTTGGAAGACGTTATTAATTTGAAATTTTGAAGTATTGTCTTCTAGCTTAATTTTATACTTTATTCATTGATGTATTTTCCAAGGCGCGTTTTTTTATTTTGGTATTTCACTTCTTTGTCTGCAATATACTTCTAGTTCCGCCTAATTCATATATTAAAATTCTTAATTATATTCTAGTTTATCTATAGCACAAGAAACAACTTTTATAAATATATATTGAGTCAGATGGAGAGGAAATGTAGAGTGTAATTAAAATTATGTATACTGATTCAAATGTTGTAGTGTGAATTTTCGTGTATGTAGGAAAGTGTTGAAAGTCAAATCTCGTGCTCCTTCAAGCACGCCCCACTCTTCCCCATCATTTCCATGCAAAAAACCCTATAAATACCCGTCTTCTTCCCTACCATTTCTCACAACTCAGTTCAACCATCATCTTCATTCATTCAAATCAATCAATTCTTTCATTAACAATCACCATCTTCATCAACATCCATCATGGTTATCTCCTCCAAGATCGGCATTATCGGAGCTGGGATCAGCGGCATAGCCGCCGCCAAGCAGCTCCGCCACCACAACCCGATCATCTTCGAAGCCACGGCTGACCTCGGCGGCGTCTGGAAACACTGCTCTTACAAGTCCACCAAGCTCCAAACTCCTCGCTGCGATTACGAGTTCTCCGATTTCCCCTGGGCCGAAAGGGACAATTCAAGCTTCCCTTCTTACCAGGAGATCTTGGACTACTTGCACTCTTACGCGGTTCACTTTTCCGTCCTCGAGCTCATCAAGTTCAGCTCAAAAGTGATGGAAATCAGGTTCCTCGGAAACCAGCACGATCTCCGAGGAGACTTTGAGCTCGACGGCCAGCCTATGTGGGAGGTCGCTGTGAAAACCGACCAGTCGGACGACCTTGAGGTACAAGAACAAAACATATATGCATGTGTATCTGTTACGTTCTAGTATCAGAAACAAACACGACTCTTATTTGTTTGATCTTATCTTTTTCAGTGGTATTCGTTCGAATTTCTGGTGATTTGCACGGGAAAGTACGGTGACATTCCGATCATACCCAAATTTCCTCAGAACAAAGGGCCTGAAGTATTCAAAGGACAAGTCATGCATTCTAGTGATTACTGCAAGCTTGACCAGGACGAGACCACTGAACTCCTGACGGACAAAAAGGTCGTGGTCGTCGGTTATAAAAAATCCGGTATCGATCTAGCCTTAGAGTGCGCCAAAGCAAATCAAGGTAATTTATTTCTTAATTACCGAAGATAAATAATTATTAAGAAACAAATCTTATTAACAGAATGTTTTTTTTTGGTACAAACAACCGTGTCTCACTGATTTTTCTAGTTAATGAAAGTTGACCGATCATATTATATAAATGAAGGTGGTTATGGCCTTATGGATGATCAGAATTAGTTTAATTTGAGAGTTGATCAATTGGATTTACAAGTGGAAAACTAATTTTTTTTATAGTTTATATTAGAATCTTGACTTAATTAATTGTTTATTAATATACAGGACCAAAAGGACAGTCTTGTATTATGGTGGTTAGGACTTTGCACTGGACCGTTCCTCACTATTCTGTATGGGGTCTGCCATTTTCCATGTTCTACTCAACAAGGTTTTCTCAGTTCCTCCATGAAAGGCCAAACCAAGGTCACCTGAGAAACCTATTCTGCAAGCTAGCTATTCCAGTGGTGAGTATTTGATTTTAAATATTATGAAATATCATAATAAAACATTTGCTGACAATTTTGTATTTTGTTTTATGATCAATTTTTAAAGAGGAAAGCCATGTCAAAGGTCATAGAGTCTTATCTGGAATGGAAGCTTCCATTGAAGAAGTACGGACTGAAACCAGAGCATCCCTTCGAAGAGGACTATGGATCATGCCAGATGGCTATCTTGCCCGAAGAATTCTTCGAAGAAGCCGATAAGGGAATGATAGAGTTCAAGAGAGCCTCAAAGTGGAACTTTTGGGAGGGTGGAGTTCAGTTTGATGACAATTCCAAGTTAGAAGCAGATGTTGTTATCTATGCTACTGGTTTTGATGGGAAGAAAAAGATCAAAACCCTACTCCCTGAGCCCTTCTGCAGCCTCCTAGAAACTGAAGGCATGATGCCTCTATACAGGTAAAAAGAGTCGTGTTTCTAATACTGGACTTCTCATTTCATGCACTTTCTTTAAAAAAAGAGTCGTGTTTCTAATATTGTATATGGTTCAGGGGGACGATACATCCACTTATCCCTAACATGGCCTTGTTGGGATACATCGAGAGCGTTGCGAATTTGCACACCGCAGAAATCCGATCGATTTGGCTGTCCCGAATGGTGGACGGAAAGTTTAAACTTCCGAGCATCGAAGAAATGCTGAAACAGACTCAGACGGAGATGGAAATCATGAGGAGGACCACCAGGTTCTACAAAAGGAGCTGCATCTCAACTTTCAGCATCAACCACACAGATGAAATCTGCGAGGAGATGGGGTGGAAGTCATGGAGGAAAACCAACTGGCTCGCTGAAGCATTTAGCCCTTACAACAGCCAAGACTACAGAGAGATGATCAAGAATTAAATGAATTTGAAGATTTATCGATCAGCCGAAGGTTCACAATACAATTATATTTGTTTCCGTTTAATTCATTGTTTCATTATTTATATATTTTGACCGACAAAATAAGGGGAAATGCAATGTTACAACATCAATCTAGGTTGTTGTACTACTGTAAGAGTACAAATGTTGTAGAAATACGTGAATGTAATGTATGCAATGGCGTATACCGTTATGATTTGTAATAATAAGATTCAATTTCAATATCGATTTTTGTAATGTTTTCTTAAAACACCACTTTGATCTAATGGCGGGGGTTTGGTATGGATTACTACCCATTTATATTCATATACATTATAAGAAAAGATAGGAGTGGACGTATTTAATACCCAGATCATTTCCAATCAAACTACTTAAAGGTATCAAGCCACACACTCTTATAATTATAATTTAAGGTGACATGTCATATTTTCAATCAAGTGGTTTCCAAGTTAGTGTTTAAATTAGTAGTAAATTAAACTACCTTAAACATTGGCTATTATGGTCCAACATTTACACAATATCTACCAAATTCTATTGAATTAGTGATGTAGAACCCACAAAAATTATGTCGACCTAGTTGCTTATGAAGGCAACCTTCCTTGAGAGGACTAATGACGTGGCAAAAAATAATGGTAACCAACTAACTAAACTATTTATAAAAATTGAATAGCAAGTCCAAAAACCAATCATTGAACATGTTCTTATAACTATTGTTCTTATTAAAGAGTGCTTCTTAATATTTTTTACCATTGTTAATTTTTAATAAGCACTGCTTATTAGATGGCTAATTTTTATATATAATATTTTGAAGGTTTATTTTGGTTATTATTAATTAATGATGGATAGAAATCCTACCATTATTGATGATTGCTACTTAGATTTTCATCAAAAGTGTTGATGTGTAATTTACGAAACACTCTTTATTTCGTTATCAGTGGAGATGCTCTTAACATTCATAAGAGCATCTCTAATGGATCTCCTTATGACTACTTTTCTTATTAAAGAGTGATTTTAATTAATTTTTTAATATTGTTGATTTTTAAGAAACACTCCTTGTTAGGTAGTTACTCTTATTTAAGGAGTAGTACTTAATTTAATGTGAAAGATTGTGAAAGTTTATTTTTGTTATTATAAATTAATGATGTTTAGAATTTAAGAATCCTACCATTGTTGATTATTGTTCCTTAATTACATTTCATCAAAATTAGTGATATTAAATTTACAAAGAAGTTCTTAATCCACTACCATTGGAGATGCTCCCAACACTTAGGTCCAGTCCCGTTCAACTTATTCAACACATTACAACACATCACAACACTCATCAGCACTGATCAGCACAACATATCACTGTTCATCTCAGCACATTTAACCTTTAATGAACACTATTATTATGTTTTGTAAAACTAATATTAATTAATTAAAAAAATTATTTCTTGAGTAATAAACATTATTTTTTTCTTCAACTCAAATGAACATTATTCAACACTTTCATCACTATTTAGCACAAGATCAGCACATCACAACATTGGTCAGCACAACAACACAGCACTGGTCTGCATAGCTCACTACTCATCAGTACAACACAACACTGATCAGCACAGTACATCAACATATAAGTTAAACATGACAATGCCTTACTAAACACTTAATACATGTACTTATTTAAAAAAGTACTTATTTGTAATAAAAATAAAACATTAAAAGAGCAAGTTTATAAATAATTTATAATGTATAGAAAGCACACCATTTTTTTTGAAGGCAAACACTATTATTACGTAGAATTTTAAGTTACATATGGTTCTTTCTAGACTGAGAGCAATATTATATTCTTCAATCAGGAAATTTCTACTTACTTTTACAATAGAAAAGGAGGTAAACTGCAATCTTACATATCTTACTATTTATTCTGCTAAGCTTCGAATCTCCCACGGCGCTTTCTCTGGTTTGTTGGGAGCCGCCACTAGTTCTGCTGAGTCTGTGAGCATACGGACCTGCTAGTTTGTTGTCCATGCCGTAGCTTTGAGGGCTCTCCAAACTGCAGTTGTTTCTGCTTGGAGAGGTGTGTTGCAGACAAAAAAATCAGATCATGTGTGTTAAGTGTTGTTTTCATTAGTATGCTTTCTGATTGACCATCGTGCGCTACCAATTTTCCTTAACCTTTGGAATGATCCGTCCACTCTAATCTCAGGGGTTTCCTCACTTTCTGATGTGTTGCCTTGCTGTTCCTTAGTTTGTATCCCAACACACACCACTGTGTCTCAGTTATGTCTTCTAGATCTGCTTTCTTTTGTCTTTCTATTATCTATTGATTGAGCTGAAAATTTTGTTCAGTTAAGGAAATGCCTCACACTGGATTTGTTGGCTAGCTTGTTACTGCCTTCTTACATCTTTGGTACTATATTTCTCATAGAAGGAAGGCTGACTTGATTAAACTTGTCAAGTCAGTAGTTTATGACCAGTATTTCATCCAACGGCCAAAATTTGACATTTTGGACTTGTCTTGGCTATTTACTGCATGTTCCATGTTATTTTCTTTCCACATTTGTACAATCTATGGGAACTTTAGAAGTAAGTGGACTTCATTCTCATATGTTGACTGACACCTAGAGCAAACTGAAGATTGGATGATTTTTCTCTTCCTTAGATTTGCTTAGATTTGCTGCAGTTTGTAACACTCCATTGATGGCTCTCCACAAAAATATGATTATCTTGTATGGGACTTTTAGGTTCCATACAACAATGTATTTTAATACATATTAAGTGTGTGATTTTCTATCGGTACAATATTTCAGCAAAAAACTGATTCGGTATAATAATTGTATATTGTTCAGTACAATATTTTGAATATAATACTAACTAGTGTATTTCGTTGGCAGAATGAATTTGCATGAACTAGTGTATCAACAAATTTTATAACGGGCTGGTGGAGCTAAATAGTCACGAAACAACTTATATGACTTGATCACAATGGATGAACAACACAAACAAGTAGCTGGTTTTTGAGTCTCTTTTTTAACTATGACTGGTCTTATTTGAGCCTCGTGCTCGTCGGCAGAGTTAGATGTCACTTAGCAAACCTAAATTGCTTGCAAGTAGTAAGTGCTCTCATTGGTAAAATTGGGTTTCACATAACGATCCCTAAATTGCTTGTGGGAGTAAACATGAGTGTAGAATTAGAGACTAGTATATTATAAAGCCATTAATTATTCAATTTGTATGGATTTAAACTCTAGTAATACCTTTTGAAGTTTTGCAATGGATTGGTGAACCAAAAAAACATCACATTATTATAGTGGTTTAAATTTTAAAACAAATGCGTGTGTATAATGGATAATAAAATAAAATTATTTCTCAAACTCAATAAATAGTAGCATGGCCAAATTTATAGGAAATAATAATAGGTTATGAAGTTTAAAATTTGTGCACGTGAAATGGACGGAATAATAATTATTTTAAAAATTGAACACATGCATGCACGCGTCTATCTACTTGCATGTAAGTTTGTGCGCCATCGAGATCTCTTCCAACATTCCAGGGGCTCTGCTGTTTTTTTTTCTAGTTCTACACTAGTGCACAAGCATACCTTTCTCGGCACCACATTCAAGGCGTTTTGGCCAAATCTTCGCGGAACCGCCGAGTAAGAGGGTTACGAGTTCGCCTCCGTCCGCTCGCCTAGGGCAGAAAAATAAAAAAGGCGTTTTACAGTTGAATAGAAGGCGTTTTTTAAAATGCCTTAAAATGTTGAATTACAGGCGATATCGTATCCAAAATCGCTAATAAGTGACCAAGGAAGCGAAATCGCCTATAGGACCCGGTAGAGGTTGGAAAAGTTGTTCGCCAGTAGTTGTTGGCCGATTCTGTGCTAGCGAGTTCTCCAATTATGAACGCCTGCAGGCGAACTATAGCTGGTGATATCGCTTCTAGGTAAGCCTACAGGCGGGTCATGTTACGAAATCTATTGAGGTTCGTCTGTACAGGCGAATTGGGTAGCGAATTTGTAGGAATGTTTTTACTGGGTATATAAAAGCAGTTTTTTTTGCGGGAAGAAAAATAAAAGAACAAGATAAGAGGACTATCCTTGTGGTTTTTTTCTAAGATAGCTCACACTTTCATGCCGGGATTTTGCCCATCATTGCAAAGGTATGTGGTTGTGAATTGTTATTGATTGTTTTTGGAATGGGCAAACTTGTTTGTGACATGCGTGTGTGCTTGTTTGTATGGTTTTGTAGAGTTTGTTAGAGTGCTAACTTTGGGGATTTTGGAGTGATTCTAGCAAAACTGTTTTTGATAGTATCGTGTTAAGCATGGGTCGTAGTGAAATCATGTTGGAGAATAAGCGTCTTTCAAAAGATTATATGGAGTTGATCAAAGAATTTATTGATTTTGGTTGGAGGGATTGTGTAGAAAAGAAAATGGGAGGGCTAAGATGTCCTTGCAAAGATTTCCTTAACAACGCGATCTATGAGGATGTAGCGGTAGTGCGAGAACATTTGATTTGTAGAGGTTTTGATCCTACATATACAAAATGGGTTTGGCATGGAGAGGGTGCAAGTCATAACGATGCGGAGTTTGATGTTAGGCTTGACTCGGAAGAATTGCGTTATGATGGTTGTCTTGATGAAATGGCGGAAGACATAGCTATGGATTGGGTTGGAAAGCCGAGCATGTTAGCGGCGATGTTTAATGATAAAGAGACACCATTGTACAAGGGTTGTAAACATTCAGTTCTTGGTTCTACGTTGTTGTTGATGAATTTAAAGGCTCGACATGAAATATCTGACAAGGGGATGACTGAATTGTTAGAGTTAGTGAAAGAGTTGCTACCCACTGACAATTTGTATCCTAATCGAGTATATGCTGCAAAGAAGATATTATGCCCTATGGGAATGGAGATGCAGAAGATTCATGCATGCCCTAATGATTGTATATTGTACATGGGATATTATGCTCTAACGATTGTATGTTGTACATGGGATATTATGCTGCAAAGAAGATATTATGCCCTAACTATTGTATGTTGTACATGGGAGATGACAAGAAAAGGGATACGTGCCGAGTATGCAATGAGCCTCGGTACAAGTCAAAGGTGGGAATCGTAGAGGTAGGTGGCGAGAGTGTGACACCGTCTAGATGTAAAACGCCGGCTAAAGGTTTTTATTTCCTTCCACTGATTCCTCGACTGAATAGGTTGTTTGCAAATCCCGAGGATGCAAAGTTGCTAACATGGCATGCGGAAAGGGTTAGGGAGGACGATGATATTATTTCACATGCCTCAGATGGAGATCAATGGAAGAAAATGGATGAGAGGTACCCTGAATTTGCTGCAGAGCTCAGGAATGTGAGGTTATGCTTATACACTGATGGCATGAACCCCCTTCGTAACATGTCTAGCACCCACAATTCTTGGCCAGTTATGGTTAAGATATACAATCTGCCATCATGGTTGATGATGAAACGTAAGTATGTGTTATAGTCCATGATGATATCTGGTCCCAAGCAACCGGGCAACGAGATTGACGTGTACCTAGCGCCTTTGATCGAAAATTTGCAGAAGTTATTCGATGTCGGTGTCTGGATACCTGATGGCAGTCGAGGTGATGAGTAGTTTGAACTGAAAGAAATGTTGTTGTGGAGTATAAATGACTTTCCAGCATTAGGTAACTTGGGCGGTTATTCAGTGAAAGGTCACTTTGCATGTCCTATATGTGAGAGCAAAACTAGTTATTGTCAACTGAAACACGGTGGTAAGCCGGTGTATCTCGGGCACAGAAGATTTCTTCCGATGGGACATCCTTGGAGGCGAGCAAAGAATTGGTTCAACAGGAGAGAAGAGCATGATCCCTCCCCAATCCCTTTAACTAGAGAGGAGGTTCTAGAAAAGGTTACTGGGATGGATCATGAATTTGGTAAGGGAAAGAAGAAGAAGGCGTCGAATAGCAGTTGGAAGAAGTGTTTGATCTTCTTCAAACTAGATTACTAGAAGCATTTGGATGTACGTCACTGTCTCGATGTGATGCATATTGAGAAGAACATATGTGAAGCACTTGTAAGTACGCTGATCAATACCCCTGGAAAGACAAAGGATGGCCTGAAAGCGCGGAAAGATCTTGTACAACTCGGAATTCGTTCATCTCTTGCCCCCATAAAGGAAGAAGGCAAATCGTATTTACCTCCTTCTTGTTACACCATGTCAACGGAGGAGAAGAAGCGTTACTGTAATGCTCTGAAGTCTGTTAAGGTTCCAACAGGTTACTCTTCGAACATTCGTAGCTATGTGAATACTAAAGAATTGAAGCTAGCGGGAATGAAGTCGCACGACTGTCATAATCTTATGCAGGAGCTTAATGTAATTGCTTTACGAGGATCGTTGCCTCGGCACGGTAGGAATGCAATATCGAATCTATGTTACTTTTTTAAGTGCATTTGTCGTAAGAAAGTGAGCAGGCGGAAGCTGGATGAGTTGCAGGAAATGGTGGTGGAATTATGTGTAGGATGGAGATGTACTTTTCCCCTTCATTCTTCAACATCATGATCCACGTGATAGTCCATTTGGTGAGGGAGGTAAAATTCTGTGGCCCCGTTTACTTGAGAAGGATGTATCCATTTGAGCGGTACATGGCGATATTTAAACATTTTGTGAAGAATAGATATAGGCCTGATGCTAATATTGTTCAGAAGTATGTTGCAGAAGAGGTTATTGAGTTCTGTACTAACTATATGAAAGATGCTGCCACAATGGGGATATCAAATGCTAGGCACGATGGGAGATTGGAAGGGCACGGTCTTAAGCATCATAGTTTGTTCAGTCCTACCACGAGAGACATAGACGCAGTCCGTTTGTATATCCTCAGGAACCACGCGTCGGTGACCCCCTTATGTTGACGTGCACATGGAGGAGATTAGAGTCTTAAATGCATGACATGCCGGTGACTCTAGGATCCTAGAGAAGCATTGTGCCGATTTCATTAGGTGGCTGCAAGCTCATGTTCTGGCAGGGGACCATCCTGATATTGTCAAGGTGTTATGCAGAAGGCCGCTAGGAACTGTTTCCTCGTTTGGAGGGTACGACATAAACGGTTACACTTTTGGTACTAAATGGTCGGATGAGAAGTCGACTAACCATAACATCGGTGTGGTAGTATCGGGCGAGGCCAACATTCATGGATGTGATGCATACTACGGGACCATCACCGACATATGGGAGATTGACTTCATTAGTGCCACAATTCCAGTGTTCAAGTGTGAATGGGTGAAGGAAAGTGGCGGTGTGCGGACAGAGGATTACGGCACAATCCTGGTGAGTCGCAGTATTCTTGGCTCTGAAGGTGATTCGTTTATCATGACGTCACAAGCGCACCAAGTGTTTTATGTGAAGGATCCACAGGATAATAGGTGGGAGGTTATGGTGAATGGTAAGCAGGCGCTTCTTCACAACGGCAACGATGAGGATTACAGCTTTGGTACAGATATCGGGAACCTTCTGGGTTTAGAGCCAAACGAAATCTTAACTGAAGACGAGGCGATTTTGAAAAGGTATTTTGCGCGGAACGATCACACAGAGGGCATTTGGATCACCGATGCCGGGAAGCCAACGAAGTGGAAGAGGAATCAACCTAAGAATTTATGACAATTTTGTGTACAACAATCATGTTTGTGTTTTTTAATAAGAGGGACTGATTAGTCATGTTTGAATTTAAACGATAATTTAAAACCTTAGCCTAGGCGAATCTAAAAGAGGTATCGCTTCTTAAATTTTCCATGAAGAATTGGTGGGAGCAAACTCGCTTGTGGAATCGCCTGCACAACCACTACGTCGTTTTGTAGCATATTTCTATCATAGGATCTAGATTACTTTCAGGCGATATCTTAAACACATTCGCCTACTAGTGGCGAGTTCGCTTTGTGGCACGCCTCTTACTGTCTGTCCATCAAGTCGAGTCAGGAGGCGAACTCGCATGATAACTCGCCTGCATCATATTTCTGTCATAAGAGCTATACTACTTTCTGGCGACATCTTAACCATATTCGCCTGTCGGTGGCGATTTTGCTTTGAGGCACGCTTCTTGCTCTCTATTCATCCAGTCGAGCTAACAAGCGAACTCGCTTCCTCTGACGCCTACAGGCGAACTTAGTTTCGGTATCGCTTCCAAGGCGAGTCTAACTAAGACATCAGTAAAAACCTTTGAAATTCCATCAGTAATTAATTTTTTTGGGGGTTTGCATGGGGTAGTCATGAAAAGGTGAGAACGCCTTTACCTTTTCCTTCAATTAATACCATAATTCATTATTTTTATCTAGGAACTCTCACATATTTTTGACAAATGGAGCACCTGATCCCTATATATATCAGGCCCTTCTCCCTTTAGAGCCACATCAGAGCCTTCATTCCCACATTCCGTTCTCCCTTCTCCTATTCTCCTATGAGTAGCGACATCGCTTTAAGGCACGCCTGTTGCACTCTGTCCATCCAGTCGAGTTAAGAGGTGAACTCGCTTCCTGTGACGCTTGTCAATAAAAAATTTGTTGGGCTTTGGCCCTAGGGATATGGGCCAGATCGGGCATGGGCCATGTATGTATAGTGTATATATATTGCATTCAAGTGATGTTTCATGGATAATTTGCGCTGGTCGGCGACTTATCGATCCCTTATATTTTGCCAGCATATATATACTGATCATTTGGATTTCAATCCACCGATGTGGGAATCATGACACTTCAAGGAGGCGAGTTCGTCTTCAATGACACCTCTAAGCGAATCTTGTTGCGATATCGCTTGGATGCAGCCTTAAACCTAAACCCTAAACCCTAAACCCACACCTGAATACCCACACCCATAAACCCTATAGATACCATATCCATTCTAAAATGCATTGATCAATCATTTTATACTCTATTGATAATTGTAACATGTTTAGCGTTGAATTTACACGAAAATGGATCTGATCCGAGATTCTAGATACGATTCCGACAGAATCAGCACAACTAATCGTAGCACATATTTATAAGCGGGTCATTGCCGGTGAACAAATACACACTACTAGTTCCAATAGTTGTACAAGCCAACACTGTAGTATTAGTTCATCGACACATCTCGGCACTAGTATACACAACTTTTATAAATCTCATGTGTACTTTAGATAACCTATGTTACTCGAGTCATATTGTGTTCCTGTAAAGTGCTCTTCTGCAGATGACAATCCAACAATGACTTAGTCATCCAATACCGATCAGTTACTAGCATTTTTAATATATTTTTTTGATATCAATTCGAAAAAACATTCACATAATGTCAGAAGCTTGTCTTAACCATTTCATAATATACGATGTCATATGTGCAGTCCGATGCTGATACATATAATATTCATGAACGGGTTTGAAACTGCGAAATTTTATTACCTGTAGATTTATGACTAATGAATTCTTCTATACAAATAATGTAACACATTTCATTAACCGATCACTTACATGAACTGAGTACACAAGGAATCATGAACGAGGAGGCGATATCGCATGTTTTATTCGCCTGTAGGTGATGGTTTAGGCGAACTCGTAAGTAGGTAAAAAAGTACCCGACCAGAAGTACTATTCAGCCATGGTTTGTCCACCTAAACCATGCTATATATATATATATATATCATTTTACCCGGATTTTCCAGATTTCAACCTCATTTTCACCATTCCTATCCATCTACCCTCCATTATCTCTCACCTTATCCCCTCATCAACCTCAAGCACAAATCCTTTCAATCCAAACCCATTCTCATCCGAAAATACCTCCAATCCTAAGCACAATCTCACTCTCAAAGCTCAAACCTTGTTTTTGTGCCATGAGCTTAACCCTAGGAACCTAAAAACCCACCAATCTATATCAACCCCCCCTTCAAATTTGGGTAAAACCAACAAAGCTTGCAACTTTGTGAAGTAGACATCAAGTACAAGCTAAGAACTTCTTCTACAAGTAAGTTATGTGTCTAAAATTTCGTGTCTATATTGAATGAGCATTTAGTTTTCTTTTTTGTTGACATTTATTACATGAAGGACATGGTTGAGTAAAGCTTATCACTTCTTAGGCCCTCACAAATAACTATTGTGTGTTTTTACTATGTGCAAGCAAGAATTAGTCATGGTAAATGTGTCGAAAGGGGTGTCAACAAGTGCAAGACGTGTTAGTAACAAGAAGAAGGGACAACTAGTTCGTTCCCATTGTAGGGTGCTACAGAAAAGAATGAGGAGAGGTGAACTAACGCACGTTGGATTCAATGCCAAGGGAGTATGCAACCGACCAAAAGATGAGCGTGCAAAATGGTTAAGTTGGTGTGGCCGTGTTGGAAGAACATTTATAGAAATCACGGTCGAGAATTGGAGACATGTACCACAAGAGAAGAAAGAGGAAGTGTGGGTGGAATTCCAAGTGAGATCTTCTTTACCGTTCAATGAAGTATCTATCTAGCTAGTATATATTAAATGTCTTGATAACATGTATATATAATATTTTCTTCTATCACTTGTTGTAGCGACCTTTTGAAATAGAAGCTTAAGACATGGAAGTGGTAAGGGTGAAGGCATTCAACATCGTCTCAAAGGCTTTTCGCGAGCACAAGTATAGTCTAAGAAAAGACTACTTGTATGAGAAGGGAAAGTGGCTAGGTTGTGATCCAAGGGACCGATACAACGATATCACAACCGATACGTGGGAGGCGTTCAAGCAAGCATCCCTTGAGAATAAGTCCAAGGTGATTAACAAATATCAAATTCATTAATATTAACCTAGTCTTCTTCATACAAGTAGATTTTGTGTTCCCCATGTGATACCCTAACTACTTGTTCTAACTACTTGTGCATAGGGAAATGGGACAAAAAGGTCATATCCGCGAATTCACAAACAATGCCTTACACCGGTGGTAGGTCGGGGTATTTGGGTATTGGTGAGAAGTTGGGTTTTAGGGAGAAGGAGGAACAAGTGAAGGAGTTGGTATAAGGGGGGATGGACGAGGAGGAGGCTCGGTACGTCATCGTGGAAAAGGATGCCGAAGATTACACTAGAGAACGACTCTTCATGTTGGGTCGAATTAGGGAAGAGGATGGTAAATTCACAACGGATGAGGCCGAAAAATGTGCAAAGAGGGTGGTAAGTATTTCTTACTTACCACAATACATATTTTAGTCACTTACATTTATATTTGTCTTCCTTTATATAATAGGAACTTCTAGAGCGCCAAAAAGAAGAGGGTACATTTGTCCCTTGTGGGAAGAATGATGTCTTGAGTGTGGGTTTAGCTCTTGAAAAAAAGAAGGAACACCCGGGAAGAGCATTAGGTGTTGGGGGTTATGCGACTCAAGTTGAGATTTTTGGGATTAGGCGAAGTTGCGGTGATCCTAAACCATCAAAACTTCAACAAGTTTTGAGCGAGTTGGCGGCGACCAAGGCGCAAATGAATGACTTGAGGGAGGTCGTGAGAGATATAGCACAACACACCCACTATCCCCATATCGAGAGGTTAGGGGAAGGTCATCTTCCAACCTTTTCTAAGGCTTCTCAAGCCTTGCCTCAAATTGTGGAGGATGAGGGTGAGAATGTGGAATGGAGGAGGAACTAGTGCCTCCATCTCCGCCTTCATCTCCCATGAAGTTGAATGTGGCTCCCTCACGACAAGTCCAAAAGCTGCCCCAATCCCCGCCTTCATCTCCCATCAAGTTAAATGTGGCTCCCTCACGACAAGTCGAAAAGGTTAGTATCAATTTTATAATTTACAACTAGATTTAGTATAATGTCTTTATTAGAAAAGTAAGATGATTATCTTTCTTGTGCTTTTATTTATGATAGAACCCCCTTGCAAGCTATATGTGTCGCATGGTCCCAATTCAACCCCACTCCATGTCGCCAATGGCACATGCGACACTAATACGGTGAAACACAATCGTAGTGACATCCCCACCGGATTTTATAGTGTTTGCATTACCCAAGTTTTGCTAGAACTAGAAATGCTTCCCGTGAAGGAGAAAGTGATGGTAAGAGTTGGGGAGGGTAAAGATTTCCATGTTCTATGGCCAAAATGGTTGGTGCTTGATGAAAAATCCACCTCCATGCCCCGTAGGAAACCACAACCTCGACAAACTCCTCAAATTCCGGTCCATACCATTCCTATTGCTAGACAAACATATGACCCGACCCTCGTGGAGTTTCTCAAATCCCTCCCACCCTTAGTTCGAGTATTGTATGATTTGATATCCTTGGACGACAAGGATGCAAGTTATTCCTTTCTCGGAAATGAAAGGTGTTTTGGAATGACAAAGGACATCATCGTACCATGGGGTGATTTCGAATATTTCTGGAATTGCACTGAACTACCCGCCACCATTCTTTGCCTCAATAAAATGTAAGCAATTATTGTGTTTTTTCCATGAAATACCCCATTATCAAACAATATGGTTACTCGCTCGACATTCTTGTCTACTACATTCTCAGCTTCTTGCATCACCATGCCTATCATCGGGGGAAGCATTTCATTGGGTTTTTGCATCCAATGCATATGCAAGCGAGTATGGAGGGCAATAGGCAAAGACTGGAATACCTGACTTCTACTCTCTCGGACAAATCCAAGAAAATATTCATTGGACCATATATCGAGGGGTAAACCTTGCAATTTTGGCTATTCTTTAAGCTTTTCTACAATTTTTATGTTTCTACAAACAAATATGACCATTTGGATTCTTTCATGTGATTTGTAGTGATCATTGGAGATTTGTTGCATTAATACCCGCTATCAAGCAAGTGTATTGGATAGACCCACTCCACCGCCCTCCATCCCAAACATTCGCTGATCTCCTCGACAATGCATTTCATCAAGTCAACGACAAAACACTCCTCGACTTTCATCTTATGAACATTAGGGTAACTATTTATGATTATGCTATCACGTAATTTCAATTGCGTTTTTTAAACCTAAACCATTGCTATAACCATGACATATATTGTAGTCTAGGAAGCAATCATCGGACTGGGAATGCGGCTGTTACACGATGCTGTTTGGTTTGATGGTGGTAGATGGTGTTCAAATCAACATGCTGGATCTTCTAAAGGTAACCTTCTACAATTTAATTCCGTTTCTCTTAATCACTACATTCTTATGCACATTTCTTTCATGCATAGGTATTCGTGGATGATACTATGCCTTTCTCCTTGGAAGAACTTAACAATGGAAGAGACCGATTGGCAGGCCACCTAGTCCACAACCGTGCTTATACCATTGCAAGGCCACAACTTCCGAAACTACCTACCAAGTTACAAGGTGTTGGTCCATTTCATTAGCTTGTTTTTATTAGGAATTGCCATTGGTAATGCACTTATGTGCACTTGAATTATGAGGTTGTGCCTCTTTAGTATAGGGTGGTGATTGGAATTTGGCAGGTTTTCATGTTTCAAAAGAAACGGGGAACTTTTTTCAAATAATAGCCAATTTTGCAGTACTTGTGGGCGATATCGTAACCACTAATTCGCTTACAGGCGAATTAACAATTGTATTCGCCACCACATTTTCATGCTCTACATTCTACAACCGTGCACAAATACGGTATCGCCTTTAAATTCGCCTAATCAAGCGAATCTGCCACGCCATTCGCCAGTGACTCTCTGTTGGCACGACCGTTTCAATTTCAGAATTTGCCCCCATCATCGCCTACACAGGCGAATCTAATTTCAGATTTCACCTCCTGGTAACGTAAGGAGGTGAGTGTGAAACTGATATCGCCTCGCATTCGCTCCCTGGTGGCGGTATCGCATATAATCTCGCCTAGATCTCTACGGTCTGTCTACCGTTTCTGGAAGTGAGATCGCACAGAGTTTCGCCTGTTACATGAGGCGAGATCGCCCACTAGTTTCGCCAATAGGCTATTTAGTAGGTGATATCGTAACCATTGATATTTTTGAAATTCCCGCCATTCAATAATTATCCAAAATGCAAGCGAGTGAAGCGGCGGTCTTGTAACCACTTCATAGGAGACAGATACGAGCGATTTCGCTTCTTCAGGCGAAATCAAGCTGGCGATACCGCCAGCATGATATCACTGACACCAGGCGTCACCAGCTGGCGAATTCGTAACATGAATTCTTCTGGTTCACGGTGTTTTCAGAACCGCCGAGAAAAAGGCACTTTTAAGGCACAACCAAAAAAGGCGTTTTGGAAACGCCTTGCTTGGTATGATGCAACCGCCTTGCATCCTATGCATGTCCACTAGTGTTATTTTAATTCATGTTTTTATTTTTGTTTGTTTTTAGATTTGCTTGAATAAATGGGCGTCATTGGCACAATTATCAAATATGTGTGGGTAGTGCATGTGTTGCACGTGCAGTGACAACGTGTGGAAAAAGCCACTCGTGCATTCCCAATGTGTTGAGGTAAGAAGCAATATTTTGTTGGTCACGATTAAACGGAAAGTGTTATTGGCTACCATTTCATATTTTACATCGGACCTTTGAAAATTCAATACCGGCCCAAAATAAATATGTGAGATGTGTAGTTACTAGAAATAATTATTTACATCAAAAATGACATTTAAAATATTTCTAGAGTTAAGTGTAATAAGGAATCTAATTTGAAGATGACTGGCAACTTGCATGCGTGTAAGACCAGTTAAGTGTAATAATGAGACTAACTTGAAAATGACTAGCAACTTGCGTGCGTGTAAGACCAGAAACATCCATCATCCAGTATCTCTTTCGATATCCTGTAATATATTTTCATGACAATATCTCTTTCGGATAACATATTTTCAAAAACCCTGATCTTTTATTGGTCTCTTTCGGTCATTGTAGTAAGTGCAACAAAATTGCAGTAGTTCTAGTAAAAGGAAAGAAAATTATAAAGGTTACATAAAACTCATTTTGATTACTATATTATTTAAAAACATTTGAAAAATTTATTTATTTATTCAAGTTGCAAGAATATACTTTAATTAACTTTTAACATATCAAATTTTAGATCGGGCTTGGACTGTGTGATCTGTGTGGCTGCATGGTGCCACAAATTCCATAGGGCTCAAAGCCATTAATAACTCATAATTGTTAGATGCTGAATATTCAATCATATAAGGATGATATGTGAATCACAATACTTATCAAGATTTGAATTTCGCCTCACCGTATCTGCTCAGTCAAATCTACATAGAATGATTTAGATTATCAAAATTATCTCTTTAGTTTTCTTTTAGAGTTTTATACGTTTTAACTTAAATGTTGTATCTTTTTAAAATTTAACGGTATATTTTGTAACTTAAAAATTATAAAGTTTTACATGAAATTTCTTTCACTTTTTCATTAAAACATGTTTTACTCTATATGTTTATTTGAATGAAAAATGTTTTAAATAAAAATATATATTATTTGAGATTAAATTTGTTGTGGTAGTTCCATAGTACGTAGGAGTAGGAAAGTTGGATTTTTAGTAATTAAAAACATTTGCCATGGGGGGTTGACATCAAAATTACAATAATAATAGCATTAAAAGCGACAAAAAGGTGACAAAAAGGTGACATAAATATAAACAATCCTTATGATAAGCATAGTATAGGATAAAGCGGAAACGGAAAGTTACATGCATCGAGCTATATTGGGGGCACTGCTTTTTGAACCACTGGTTTTTTCGCCCTATCGCTACACGACAAAACTTTTATGGGTCGCGTCTGATTGTGGGGTCCACGTACGAATATAATACCATTAGTACGTTGGCCGCTGTCACGTGACTTCCTCTCTCCTCATCTTATTCTCCTCCTTCCCATTTATATTCTCTCTCATAAGACCGAACGTGGGTGGGCCACGCCCGTTGCCGGAAAATACAGTCCGCCGTTTATAATTTTATTCATGCGGTGTTATTATTTTCACATGGTGGTATTCCTTATTTCTCATGCGGGTGTCTTTCATATATTTTTCATATGTATTTAATTTTTAAATCCGCATCTATATTTTTAATTAATAATTTTATTTTCCATTATACTTCCATTTTCATTTACATAATAATAACTAACAACACTTTTTACAAAATAAAAACAACACTTTTAATTTTCATGCACATTTAATCAGAAATCAGGTTTTAATTAAACCTCGTACTAATAATAGTCGAATCTCAATAGTAATAATTTCAATTTAACTTTCAAACACAAATATAAATTAAAAAGTGACTTTGTGTGAGAAATCCACACATATTATTCGCACATTTAATTCCGTTTGTTGGAACCGCGTTTATAAATGAAATTAAAAGTTTCATTCCACACTAGAGTTCGCTACTACTAGACTTCGCAACAACGTCCACATTTCTACAATATATAACACCAGCAGCATAAAATTTACTTGTTAGAGTGTATGCGTGAGAACTCGAAGGGTGTGTATACTTGGTCATGCGGGTGTCTGGCGTATATTTTTCCTATGTTTCTGTGTTATGGATCCCCACTTCCGGTGTCAGCTACTATATGTTTTCCCTACATTTCTGTGTTATGGATCCGCAATTCTGGTCACAAATACCAGTTTTACTTTTCCTTCATGTCAAATCAGTGATTAATTAACACCAGCAACATAAAATGTACTTGTTAGAGTGTATGCGTGAGAACTTGAAGGGTGTGTATACTTGGTCATGCGGGTGTCTGGCGCATATTTTTCCTATGCTGCAGTGTTACGGATCCCCACTTCCGGTGTCGGCTACTATATGTTTTCCCTACGTTTCTATGTTATGGATCCTAAATTCTGGTCACAAACACCAGTTTTACTTTTCCTTCATGTCAAATCAGTGATTAATTAACACCAGCAACATAAAATTAGTACTTCTTAGAGTGTATGCGTGAGAACTCGAAGGGTGTGTATACTTGGTCATGCGGGTGTCTGGCGCATATTTTTCCTATGTTGCAGTGTTACGAATCCCCACTTCTGGTGTCGGCTACTATATGTTTTCCGTACGTTTCTGTGTTATGGATCCGCAATTCTGGTCACAAACACAAGTTTTACTTTTCCTTCATTCCAAATCAGTGATTAATTAACACCAGCAACATTAAATGTACTTGTTAAAGTGTATGTGTGAGAACTCGAAGGGTGTGTATACTTGGTCATGCGGGTGTCTGGCGCATATTTTTCCTATGCTGCAGTGTTATGGATCCCCACTTCCGGTGTCGGCTACTATATGTTTTCCCTACGTTTCTGTGTTATGGATCCTAAATTCTGGTCACAAACACCAGTTTTACTTTTCCTTCATGTCAAATCAGTGATTAATTAACACCAGCAACATAAAATTAGTACTTGTTAGAGTGTACAAGTGAGAACTCGAAGGTTGTGTATACTTGGTCATGCGGGTATCTGGCGCATATTTTTCCTATGTTTCTGTGTTATGGATCCCCACTTCCGGTGTCGGCTACTATATGTTTTCCATACGTTTCTGTGTTATGGATCAGCAATTCTGGTCACAAACACAAGTTTTAATTTTACTTCATTCCAAATCAGTGATTAATTAACACCAGCAACATTAAATGTACTTGTTAAAGTGTATGTGTGAGAACTCGAAGGGTGTGTATACTTGGTCATGCGGGTGTCTGGCGCATATTTTTCCTATGCTGCAGTGTTACGGATCCCCACTTCCGGTGTCGGCTACTATATGTTTTCCCTACGTTTCTGTGTTATGGATCCGCAATTCTGGTCACAAACACCAGTTTTACTTTTCCTTCATGTCAAATCAGTGATTAATTAACACCAGTAACATAAAATTAGTACTTCTTAGAGTGTATGCGTGAGAACTCGAAAGATGTGTATACTTGGTCATGCGGGTGTCTGGCGCATATTTTTCCTATGTTGCGGTGTTATTGATCCCCACTTCTGGTGTCGGCTACTATATGTTTTCCCTACATTTCTGTGTTATGGATCCGCAATTCTGGTCACAAACACCGGTTTTACTTTTCCTTCATGTCAAATCAGTGATTAATTAACACCAGCAACATAAAATTTACTTGTTAGAGTGTATGCGTGAGAACTCAAAGGGTGTGTATACTTGGTCATGCGGGTGTCTGGCGCATATTTTTCCTATGCTGCAGTGTTACGGATCCCCACTTCCGGTGTCGGCTACTATATGTTTTCCCTACGTTTCTGTGTTATGGATCCTCAATTCTTGTCACAAACACCAGTTTTACTTTTCCTTCATGTCAAATCAGTGATTAATTAACACCAGCATCATAAAATTAGTATTTCTTAGAGTGTATGCGTGAGAACTCGAAGGGTGTGTATACTTGGTCATGCGGGTGTCTGGCGCATATTTTTCCTATGCTGCAGTGTTACGGATCCCCACTTCCGGTGTCGGCTACTATATGTTTTCCCTAAGTTTCTGTGTTATGGATCCGCAATTCAGGTCACAAACACCAGTTTTACTTTTCCTTCATGTCAAATCAGTGATTAATTAACACCAGCTACATAAAATTAGTACTTGTTAGAGTGTATGCGTGAGAACTCGAAGGGTGTGTATACTTGGTTATGCGGGTGTCTGGCGCATATTTTTCCTATGTTGCAGTGTTACGGATCCCCACTTCCGGTGTCGGCTACTATATGTTTTTCCTACTTTTCTGTGTTATGGATAAGAAATTCTGGTCACAAACACCGGTTTTACTTTTCCTTAATGTCAAATCAGTGATTAATTAACAACAGCAACATAAAATTAGTACTTGTTAGAGTGTATGCGTGAGAACTCGAAGGGTGTGTATACTTGGTCATGCGGGTGTCTGGCGCATATTTTTCCTATGTTGCAGATTTACGGATCCCCACTTCCGGTGTCGGCTACTATATATTTTTCCTACTTTTCTGTGTTATGGATCATCAATTCTTGTCACAAACACCAGTTTTACTTTTCCTTCATGTCAAATCAGTGATTAATTAACACCAACAACATAAACTGCACTTGTTAGAGTGTATGCGTGAGAACTCAGAAGGGTGTGTATACTTGGTCATGCGGGTGCTGGCGTATATTCTTCCTATGTTTCTGTGTTATGGATCCCCACTTCCTACTCATCCTATGTTTCTGTGTTTTCATTCACGTGAAACCCGGGAGTAATTAAGACCAGCAATCTTGCTCGGGGTGTAGTTATGAGAAATGTTTTCATGAATCATGCAAGTGCGAAATTACATTTAAAAAACCCAAACACTAAATCACTAAACTAGTTTGAATAGGAAGAAATGATGAAATGGAAACCGCAACTTGAATATCTAAATAAAAACGCCCATCCTCGGACACTGGTGAAAGCAAAACAATATCGTAATCCAAATGTACTAATTATTTAGAACGTTAATAGCCTTGACGACATTATTCGTAAGAACCGTTGACTGCATTATTCAAATTATTATTCACAACTGATGATACCGTCGTGACGCAAACGAGAACAACTTGATCGGAATCTTGTCAATATGCAGATGATTACTTCCTACCTCTCCTGGACCTTGTCGTAGGTGACTTCGGCGAACACACACTATTAGTCTCGTCTCCTGGACGCTTTCTCAAATTATGGCTGAAATTACGCGTGACCACGTCATCTTTTCCATTTGCAGCAGCCCATTTTGCAGCCCGTTCCACAGCCGACTGTAGACAGGAAGTTCTTTCAGCGTTGTACTTCCACATAATTAGTCGCTGACAAATGTCCATCCTGCACCGTCTTCTGGAGTTCGACTATGGAAAATCCGGAAAGACGCAACGATTGGATATATTTCTACAACATACAATTATAGACTAGTAATCACGGAAGAAGAAGTCTTACTTCAGTAATGTGTTTCATGTTAAATGTTGCGGCTCCGTAATTTTCCATGAAGTACATGGTATACACGCCGTAGTCATGGTTTCCAGTTTTCACTCGCAACCCTTCATCGTTGATGTAATCCCGCATCGCATTTTGAATAGCAGGGGCCTTGTGATGGCCGATGTGTTCTAGGTAACCGAACAGAAGTTGATGCTAGAATGAGGAGAAGTACGTTAGGGTTCGGAAATGCATGCATGCCTTGTGGATCACTGTTGCATAATTAACCTGGATTAATAGAAGAGAAAATTGAAACTGTACCAATCTTTCCAGTGCAGCTGCATAATTTTGTGCTGTCTCACTATTGCTGTGTTCTAGGTTGTCGAGACAGTAGAATCCGGCGTCCTCCCGGAGGTCAGCTACAACGAGGAAAATATGGTCGTTCATATGGACAGGGAGCATGATCCGCGGACATGAATGAAGAATGGTCAGTATTTTACATCGAGGTAAAATAAAATGAATCTGATATTACCATTGCAACTATTCTTCAAGAAATCATTCCACTGATCATACAAATTTTCTTTGTCCTCCGCAGACAACAGATCCTGCTGCTCAAACTAATCAACAAAATGTGGACGGGTTGTTAGTGACGGGGGTGTCCCCAGAAAACGCAGGGGGTGTGAATCACGAAACAAGTTAGGCAAGTGTCAACTCACCTTTTCTAGTATGCATATGGAGTTAGTGCATTAGCCAGAGTCTCTCTCTTCTTCTGTTGTACTTCCTCAGCTGCTTCTTTTTCCAGAGCCTCTCTCTTCTTTCGTTCTTCTTCCTCAGCTGCTTCTTTTTCCAGAGCCTCTCTCTTCTTCCGTTCTTCTTCCTCAGCTGCTTCTTTTTCCGCCTCTTTCTTCTTCCGTTCTTCTTCATTCTCTCTCTTCTTCTTCTCTTCTACTTCCTTCTCTCTCTTCTTCCGCTCTTCTTCTTCCTTCTCTCTCTTCTTCTGCTCTTCTTCTTCCTTCTCTTTCTCCTTCTCCCCTTCTACCTCAGCAGCCTTTTTAGCAGCAATTTCTGCTTCATTCTCTCTCTTCTTCTTCTCTTCTGCCTCCTTCTCTCTCTTCTTCTTGTCTTCTGCCTCCTTCTCTCTCTTCTTTTGCTCTTCTTCCTCTTTCTCTCTCTTCTTCCGCTCTTCTTCTTCCTTCTCTCTTCTTCTGCTCTTCTTCCTCCTTCTCTCTCTTCTTCCGCTCTTCTTCTTCCTTCTCTCTCTTCTTCTGCTCTTCTTCCTCCTTCTCTTTCTCCTTCTCCCCTTCTACTTCAGCAGCCTTTTTAGCAGCAATTTCTGCTTCATTCTCTCTCTTCTTCTTCTCTTCTGCCTCCTTCTCTCTCTTCTTCTGGTCTTCTGCCTCCTTCTCTCTCTTCTTCTGCTCTTCTTCCTCCTCTCTCTCTTCTTCTGCTCTTCTTCCTCCTTTCTCTTCTTCCGCTCTTCTTCTGCTCTTCTTCCTCCTTCTCTCTCTTCTTCCGCTCTTCTTCTTCCTTCTCTCTCTTCTTCTGCTTCCTTCTCTCTCTTTTTCTGCTCTTCTTTCTTCTTGTTGCTAGGTTGCCTATGATCATCCTTATTTCTACCATCCTTTTGTTTCTTGTCCGTGGCAGGATGGCTCCCTCTTCCACAAGCTCACTTTTTTGTAGCATGTTTTCCCTTCATGGCCTCAGCTTTTTCAGCTCTGCTCCCTTCTTCATCTTCTTCTTCTATTGGTCTTTGTTCATCCGAATGACCATGTTCACGATTGTCCGTATTAGCATTAATCAAGATTGTTCACGATTACCGCGAGAATTGCCTGTAGCATTAGCATTAATCAAGACTTCATGTTGGATGTCGTCTTTCAAAGCCAGAAGACCTTGCTTCATTTGTGCTAATTCAGTTTCAATTCTGACTATACAATCTACAACACGTGTGATTGGCACCGCGGCAGTAGTTCTCGTTCTTTGAGGGAGAGTGAGTCCGGTCAGGTGCTGTTGGATTCTAGGAAAGTGGCATGCCGAGATCAGCGACATATCGCGATTGAAGTTCGAGAGGTCCCATTCCAATCCCTGAGAAGAGTACAAGCAAACAACATGAATATAAGAAAGATACCCGCATGAGCAAATTTACGCACCCTAATGCATTCTCACGCAAACATAAAATATAAGCAACATACTCGCATTGATACACACCCTTCAAAATATACGCAAGATAACCGCATGAAGACTAACAATTATTTCCACATTTACTTACATCCTCATAGCATTGTAATCCATCGTCCCTTAGGTCCTGCATTACACGCGCGATGCCAGCATCATCTGAACTGATGGGGAAGCCTGGTTGGAAAAAGCCGGAACCGAAGGGCACGTTGCATTCCTCTAGAATTCTATTCTTCAGCTTCTCCGGAATCCACCACCGAATCAGAGGCAGAGACTTTGGTATAGTGGTCTGTCTCCATCCATGATGGTGGAGGTAGGTAAGCTGCAATATCAACAAGCAACCACCGACATTGTAAATTTCCCGAGCTTTATTGTCGGAAGGATCCGCAGCCCGAGCAACACTGTTCTTGTATTTCAACACTTGTTCGCACAGGTGGCTGATCACAAACTCGCACCAGTCCAGTTTGTCTATTCTACCTACATCAACCAGTGATGGGAGAAGGCCAATCCTGACTACTCGATTAATGGACGGAGTCAGGAATGAAGAGAGGGCGAATAGCACGAACATGCGCTTGAAGTCATCCCATCCGTCCTTGAGCGGTAGCATCAGGTCTATCAGGTTCATGATGGTCAGCTTGCCTTCATTGTTCAGCTTGGGGCGCATACTGTATTGATCTTCCCACCGTTCCCACAAGGCATTTACTTGAACTGAGAGTTCCCTTGAAGTGCCCCGGGACTTTGTAATAACCGGTGATTCTGGTTCGTGGGGCAGGAGAAAGATGTCCCTCACATCGGCCCAGCCCACCTCAAATCTTGGGACATTATTTGAGTTAGAAACTGTCCTGGTTTGAGGATCGAAATGATCAATCAATGAGGCAACCATGTGCTTGGGCCATTCCTCGATTTCCATCAGCAGCAGGCCTCCAAATCCTATTTCAGAAATCACAGTCTTCTGAGCGGAGCTCATTTGTGTAACAGCCTTGACCAGGCTTTCAGGGCATGAAACTGCCTTGAAATCTTCTCGACCTTTTGGTTGTCGCTTTGACTTGTTGGTGTTTTCATGAGCAGCTGCATCCGACGCTGCCTTTCTCTTTCTTTGTGTCTGGGTACGGTTCTTCTTCATGGACGCGCCAGTTTTCTTCTTCTTGGAAGATGCGGCCTCTTTCTTTTTCGACGGCGATGCAGTAGTCTCTTTCTTCTTTGCTTTAGATGCAGGAGCATCTCTCTTCTTATTGGAATATGCAGCAGAAGGGGTGTTTTTTTGCAGAGGTCAAGGTGTCAACCCCCGTTTGTTTCTTGCTGTCAGCTTGTTTGCTCCCGAATCCTTGTGCGAAGCTGTAGACTTCACAATGTGGTCTTTTCTTCTTGCTTTCGGTAACGTTTTCTTCTTAGGTTCGGGACACGTTATACGGTCATCCTCCCCCTCCTCCTCCTCCTCCTCCCCTCCTCATATACACGCTTCTCCGACTCCGGCTCGGACTCCGACTCGGAATGGGAATCCGGCGCCGACTCGGACTCTGACTCCGACTGCGACTCTCCATCATGTTCATCAGAGTAGTCTTCATCTTCAAAATAAGGATTGCTAAACAACGTGGTACAGACCTCATCATCATCATAAGCTTCGCGATCCTGTGAATGGCTCACCGTTCTATCTGAATCATCAGACGCTGATGATTGAAATTGATCTGATTTTTTTCGCCTTTTCCGTAGATGTTGGCTTGCATTTTCTTCATGATAATTTGGCCTCTTTTTCCCGGTCCGTGCTTTCTTCGGCGAAGGGGAACTGGCTGTTTTGCCAGACATTAGATCATTCACGCTAGATGTTCCTGGTATACAGTACAAACACAAAGTATGAGTGGGTGGTATCACACACGTAGCAAACGGGTGCTTGCCTTTACTCATAGGAATATGCAGGGGTGTCAGAAACGAAGCACAAGGGTACTTAACGTTTCTCCAGCGACTAAGCACTACCAGTGGGACTTGACAATACATGATGAAATTCTAGTGTATTCCTTAAACAAATCAAAAAATAGGTTTCCATGTTTAAAGCAGCATGAATGGTTCAAAAGACAAAAAAATGTCATCCCTTAGTGAATCATAAAACTTGCAAATAAATCATAAAACGAATATGCAACAACTAAGCCTCCATAATTCAACCAGACGATTTATGGAGAACAGACGATAACATCAATACACTGATACACTTCAGTATATCAATCCACCAATCTGAATTCATGGAGACTTCATAATGAACAGTTGAACAACATAAAATTGACATGCAAATGAATAACACTAGTAGGTTTGTACAACGGACACAATAAAGATCATCAATTGACGGCCCACGAACCCTAAACCTGATTCCTAATTTGGGGGTTTTCAATCGGACGACCAAAATAGTCATTAAAAATGAAACGACTTACTCGCTTTCCAGTTAGAAGTGGTATGGGGTCGTGTAGAGGCAGTGAATGAAGAACCTTATTTACTGGTGGCGACGCCCTACTATCGGCGGTTCCGCTTCTCGGACCGGAGCCGCGCCCACCAGATGAACCGCCGCGTCTTGGGGGATGTTTATTACTCTTGCCGCCTCTGCAAGACACCATTGCCTTCTGTGTATTTAAAGAATTTGAAATGTGAAGAATAACAATTTGAAGTGAATTTGAAGCGTGGTGGTTGTAGTTATGGAGTCTTTAAGAGCAACTGCACGCTTTCTGAGTATTTATAATATATATAAAAATTGGAAAAGCGCGTCTTATAACAAGTTTAGTTGTTTTACGGGCCCGGTTTCCACATAGGCTACGTAATGGGCCGCCCAATCGTGTGATTATTTGCGCGGGAAAATAGTATTTTAAATTTTATACCACATATAATTGACATAACAACCACTAAACGTTACATCGTCCGTTTTACTTTCTTTAAACAATGGCTATGTCAGGTTGGGTTGAAATTAATTTAATTGAGATTCATTTAACTGAACTGAGATTGATATATATTAATTGAGATTAATTTAGTTTAACTGAGATTTGTTTAGTTTAACTGAGATTAATATATATTAATTGAGATTAATTTAACTGAACTGAGATTTTTCTAGTTGAATTGAGATTAAATTAACTGAAAAGAGAATATTATGCATGTTTGCCCGAACTTATTTCATGTTGAACTGAATTTTACTAAAGTGAAAATTTATGTATCAATAATAGAATCAGTATGTCTAATTTTACTTGAATTTGCTCAAAATATATTTTCACTAAATTGAACTTAACTGAATTAAATTGAACTGAACTACTGATAAGGTCCATAAAATAGGGCATGAGGGGCGGTTTGCTTGAGCTAATTTCTTACTAAGCTGAGTTGAGCTGAGCTGAACTAAACTATAGAACTGAAATGAAAATTAATGAATTGAAAAATAGAATTAGCATGTCTAAATTCACCTGAATTTAATCAAATTATATTTTTACTAAATTGAACTATTATAAGTTCAGAGCGAAATAACCCACAGAAACTATCAATTATATAATTAAACATTTATGTTCATGGAGATCTTAAGTATCACTAAACTTTATGAACTGCTTAAGGCTCCGTTTGATGAAACTGAAGTCTGAAATCTGAAGTGTGAAGTCTGAAAATGATAAGTGCTGAATACTAATATATGCAGTTATACAAGAAAAAAGTACATTATTATGATGTTAATATGATCAAGATTTAATATAAAATATTTATAAATATTACATATATATAATTTTGAAAATATTATATAAATATATAATAGTTTCAACATTGAAGTACTCAGGTTTCAAATTTGAATATATATTATATCTATATCTAATATAATATAATTATAATATTTTAAAAAGAGTTATACAATTATTGATTATTAATATAGAACATAATTACTAAATTATTTTCTAATCAAATTTTAAATAACGTATACCATCTACAGATTCAGACATAAGTGATACGCAAATCACTTAATCAAGTCATACAGATTGTACGCACCGTTCAGAGCCGGTTGTTTGCTTCACACACGCAAAATTTCTTTATCAAACAAGCGGAACATAGGTTGGCACTAAATCTATTAAGTTAAGCGCTGAAAGTTGTTATCAAACTATGTTCTTTAATTTGGGACATGGATGAAGAAATGTTATGAAGGAGGCGGAGGAGGTATGAAGTTTGCCGATATATAACCTTGGGTAGAATGAACCGATATGTTGGAAATACGAAGTTGATTATAGCAACAGACTTTTATGTTAGTTCTTTTTTATAAGCTGTTATTGTGGTACTACTTGCTTCCGTGACACCCTCAAGACTAATAAGACCGCCCCCCCCCCCCCCCCCCCCCCCCAAAGATCACTAATCCATATAAAATCAAAACAAAGTATCACATCATTAAGGATATCTCACTTACGAAGTGGATTAATAACACTAATTTTTTGACATTTAAGCAAAGTTCATTTTAATAAAATGAAATATGTTAGGCTGCTAATTGTTACACTTGTTCATAATTAGTAATCATAATGAATAATCATATTAATGAACCTTGCAAAAATTTATTATATAAATCTTTACATTTTAAACTCTTTACTCTCCATGAAGTTAACTTTAGAAGGGAGCTCCCACTCCTTTTTGACCGCCTGGGTACCCGAGACATCATATTTATGACACCCAGATATCAAAGCGCCATTGTCTTCAAAATGTGAAATCTAGTGGTAAAGTTCAGATTATTGGTAAATAATCTCAGTTAAATTAATCTCAGTTAAGTTAAAATAAATTAAATTCAATTATATTAAGCTCAGTTAAACTAAACAAATCTGAATTCAATTAAATTGAACTCAGTTCAGTTAAATTAGTTTCAGTTAAATGTGGACCTTATCAGTAGTTCATTTCAATTCCATTCAGTTAAGTTCAATTTAGTGAAAAATATATTTTGAACAAGTTCAAGTAAAATTCGATATACTGATTCTATTATTAAGACCTTAATTTTTACGTTCGGGCAAACAAGCCTTGTTTTATACATAATATTCTCTTTTCAGTTAAATTCATCTTAGTTCAGTTAAATTAATCTCAGTTAAACTAAACAAATCTCAATTTAATTAAATTAATTTCACCAACTTGGCAGGTCCAAAAACCGCTGACAAATTCAAACTCGTTTACAGGGAAATTAAAGGGAGTGTCTCTTAAGTTCGCTCGACAAACGATTTATGACGCACACAAATCAAAACTCCATTGCCTTCATCCTTTCTCTACAAAACCAGAGAAATTCCGACGCATTCTGCCACACAACACAAACTAAGCAAATACGTTTTTTGATCTCATATTCTCTCTCCAAAATATGGATAGTTTCAGGATCGTGCACGCATCTCCCGCCGATCCCATTCGTACACTCCTCCTTCCTAACTACTACTTTGTAAATCTAGACCGCGGTTTCATTCCCACCGCGGCCGTTTTCTACACGACAGTCGGTGAGATTCTACTTCCCCTCACCCGCACGAACGAAATTCTCCCGCGATCCTCGGCTGCTCTCCTCAACCACCTCGGAATGGAGGCGGTGGCTTATCTGGAGTTCGAATCTCAGTCGAACACTGATATAATCGTCCGGGCATACAACGAGGAGGGCGAGGAGACGAATGATCGGAGAAGGTCCACGCATTCAAGAGTCCATTACCTCACCTGCATCACACATCCCAATGATCTACTCCGTCTGGTATGAATCTTAGCTTAACCTTTCTGATTATTATTTGTATCATTCACACAAACGACCAGGGCGGAGCTAGGTATTGTATATGAGGGGGGCCGGAACTATGAATTTAGAATTAACTATTTAAATAATATAAAATACGATTATTCATTGTAATGTCAAAAAAATAAAACATTAAAGACAAGTATTGGTAGATAAACATATAAAATTGATTTTATAAAATTTGAAAATATAGTTCAAAACATCTACATATACATATAAGTATTAATAAAAGGCTACTAAAAATTTGACTCAAATTTTAATATTGTAAATCAATGTTTTTATATAATATCGCATTTTTAAATATAATGAAATGAAACTACATTATTTGTTCAAAAAAGTAAAGTAAATAAATATATTCCTATATGTGATTGATATATGATTACTATTATATTTAAGAAAATATTATTACAAGAAATTATAATGAATCGAGATTTGAAGAAAATATATACAATTAAACTATATTATTCCTATATTTAGGTACTGATTTAAAAGAATCATATTCTAATTATGTTTGATTGTAATTACATTATATTAAACTAATTATGGTATCATTTTCCTTTTATAGTTCATCATTACTACATCTTTAAATTTCAAGTCGTCCGCTCCGATTTTGGCGGCATGAAATTTGAAACAGGCAAAAGACTCAATTATCTCAACCCTGGGACGGATCATCAACTCCTGGTTAATGTCAAATGCAGGAGGCATCGCACCGGTGGACACTATCTTGTGGACGACGACAGGTGGGTTGCTTACTGTCAGAACAACGGAATCTTTGAGGGAAACATGGTGGTCTTAGGAGCGCACCGGTATTGGCACATGGGATGCCCGGCGATGGACATGTTTGTGTACCAGTCAAACGGTTCTGAATTGCGTCCTCTGCGGCCTTCACCAACAATAAGCCCCAGCGGTAATAACTCTAAACCTAAAATTTTACTCTTTTACAAGATCAGCCTTTTACTTAAACATGCTCGATACCACCTTGTGTTTTATTAAATACCCGAACTGATAGTAATTAAACAATTGCTTCCATACACATCATTAATCTTAACTTTAAGAATGTTCGTATCATTTTAAATGACATACTCAACTAGGATATAAACCTGAAATTTTACACTTTAACAAGATCAGCCTTTTCACTTAAATATGCTCGATACCACCTTGTGTTTTATTAAATACCCGAAATGATTTAGTTAAACAATTACTTCCATACACCTCATTGATCTTAAATTTATGAATGTTCGTATCATTGTAAATGACATACTAAACAAAGATATAAACCTAAAATTTTAAATTTTTCAAGATCAGCCTTTCACTTAAACATGCTCGATGCGGGAAAACGATGAGGAACCATTTTGGAACATTCACAAATAAGCACTAAAGACCATAAATAAAATGCTCTCTAGAATTTAGCACTAATACTATTCATCACCACAAATTTTTATGCACTTTTGCTTTCTTTCCGGCCAAATCTCACTGATAATGTCTCTTCAACGGTTATAAAACGGTAACTCCCATGGCGGCGCCGCCGCAGCATCACGGCGGCAACCTCCCAAACCACTCTTTTTTGCAAGCCTTGACATCCAGACCTTCCCCTCTCTCAGATGTACTCCCATCCAACCCTGAAATTGTCCCAATCGGAGAACATAAGGGTAAAATAGCCTGTATTGTTTCGCCGGAACAGGCAAACCAACTTGCAGTTTACTACCAGAATGCCTTGGTAGGCAAATTTGAGCGAGGCAAACCAGCTATGGAGACCCTGAATGAAGCATTCAAGTCGATCGGCTTTTCATCGAGCTTTCAGGTTGGATCCATCGATTACCAGCACATCCTCATCCGGTTCCAAGACCAGGAGGATTACCAACGGTGCTGGCTGAAGGGACAGTGGAATCTGAAGGGCTTTCCAATGAAGGTGCTCAAATGGACAACAGATTTCACCCCTGCTACCGAATCTTCTATAGTCCCTATCTGGATCACTATACAGCATGTTCCTATGTTTTTCTGTAACACTGCTATGATAGAATTCATAGGAAACCGAGTTGGTAATTTTATCAAAATGGATTCTGCAACTGCTGCTCTCACAAGGCCCTCAGCTGTGAAGATGTGTGTTGAGATTGACCTGTTAAAAAAGCTGCAAACTGAGATTACAGTATGAGTGGCTGGATCTACTGTTGATCTGGAAATTGAATATGAGCCAATTCCTGCCTACTGCTACCATTGTAGAAAGATAGGCCATTTATTTGATGATTGCAGAATAGCTCACCCAAAAGAGAATGTTGAATGGAGGAAGCAGCACCCCAATCCAACCCCCACTCAAGCCTCCAAATTCCAGTCCCTGTCACCAAACCAACCCTTCAATACAGACCTATTCCAACCCCTAAAAACTCCCTGCCAAGTACTATAGCATCTACTATGCAAGGTCCCCCCAATGGAGAAACTTCTGGCACTTCAGCAAAGGAAAAAGCAAGACTCATTGCTTCTCAGGAAATCCAAAAGAAGCAGTCTTCCCTCTTGCCAAATGAACCACCAAACCGAACCATGAAAAATGACCCTCCATTCATTACCATTGCAGAAGATGAAACCATTGATACTGAACTCCACTCCCCAGTCAATCATGAGCCAGCTGACACCAGATTAGAGTGGAGGCCTAAAGCTAAAAGGACCAGCTATGCTAAGGATGACCTTAGCATCAACAACAGCAACCACCCTAGTTTCTCTCATTTTTCTACTGATAAGTTGATCTATTTTTCTCAGGAGAAGAACAGGTCAAACAGATTCCTTCCCCTCCAGTCCCAAAATGCAGAAAATGGAGATATGGAAAATGCAGAAAATGCAGATCCTGGGGACATGGAAAATGCAGAAAAACCCATGGAAGAAGTGAGTCTGGAATCAGAATCCTCACAGGTAGCTTCATCAGTCACTGACACTCATATGCTAATAGCTCAGGCAACAAAGCCTCAGGTGAGCACAACACAGGTGAGACAATCCTCTAGGCTCACTGCCAAGAAATCCTCTGCAATTAAACTCGGAACCTATTTTACACAGCTAAACCAGATCATGTCTGGTTCAGCTACAAAAGGCTCACCAAATGTTTCTAATGATTGTTAAAACCCTTAAAATCAAATTCCAAGTTTGGAATATTAGGGGCATGAATACATCTATAGAAAGACTTGAAGAATTACAATAAATTCACAAATTTGATCTGATTTGTCTAATTGAGCCAATGCATGAGATTGATAAATGTGTTGACTTTGCTGCCACTCTTAAATTCACTACTTGCTTAGCTGCTACAAATGAGAGAATATGGTTGATGTGGAATGATAGTCTTAAGGTTAACCTTGTTCAGGACAATGTTCAATTTCTGCATGTATCTATTTTCAGCACTAAACTAAATGATAAGATGGAGTCTGTGTTTGTTTATGGCCTTAGGACCAGAAAAGAAAGAGAAACATTATGGACTGATTTAGGAAAAATTGACTACCCTGAGACAATTTTTATAGGGGATTTTAATGCAATAGCCTCAATTTCTGAATATAAAGGGAGATCCACTCCCAATCTGAGGAGTATTAGAGAGTTTTCACATTTTATTGATAGCATGCCACTAGAACATATTAATACAGTAGGGAATCTTTTTACCTGGACTAACGGGAGGTATAAAAATCACTTTGACCTTAGCCAGAATGGTAGGACTAAAACACCAACTATTCAGAGGTAAGACAGAGGTTTATGCTCACCATTATGGAAATTAAAATTCCCGGATTCTTCTAGTCTAGTCATGAATAAGGAAACCAGTGATCATTGTCCCATGCTTTTATGTATAGGTAGCAAATTAAAGTCATCACCAAGACCTTTTAGATTTATTAACACTTGGTTTAAAAGGGACACTTTCCTCCAGGTTATTCAAAATAGTTGGTCTGCAAATATTCAAGAGTCTGGCATGCTTAAATTTTATCTAAAATTGCTCAGACTTAAAAAAGTTTTGAAAAAATGGAACAAAGATGCTTTTGGTAAAATTCATCAAAATGTTATTAAGGCAGAAGAAACTCTTAGACTTCAAGAAATTGCCTATGATTCTGATCAGAGTGAAATAGAACTGATTAGACTCAGACAGGCAAAATCTAAACTCTCTAGGGTAATCAAGGAACAAAAGCATTTTTCAAATACAAAGCAAAAATTAAATGGCTTAAAGATGGTGATGATAACTCTAAATATTTTCATAACTTTGTGAGGGAAAAAAAGAGTAGAATGTCTATTACTAAAATTATGAACTCTGCTAGAGAGTGGATTGATGAGGAGTCTGAAATGGAAATAGAGGTTGTGTCCTTTTTCTCCAACCTCCTCTCATCTGACAAGGATCCAGACCCAGGTTTCTACTCTCATTTTCTGGCTCAAATCCCTAAAATAATTTCATATGAAGATAATTTAGAGTTTATTAAACCAGTGTCATTAGTTGAGCTTAAACAAATTGTTTTTTCTCTTAACAAACAAAGCAGCCCAGGTCCAGATGGCTTTACTACTAATTTTTATATGAAGGCATGGGATATAATTCACTTAGACTTACTGCATGCTGCAAATAATTTTCTTTCCAGCTCTAAAATTCCTAAGGGCATAGGCAGTACATGGATTGCTTTAATTCTTAAATTAGATACTCCTTCATCATTTAGTGATTTCAGGGCAATAAGTCTCTCCAATGTTGTCAATAAAATTTTCTCTAAAATCCTGATGGAGAGACTTAAGCCTTTTATTCAAAAAATAATTTCTCCTCACCAATCTGCTTTCCTTAAAAATAGAGACATAGCTGACAATGTGTTATATGCTAAGGAAATGCTTAGATTCATAGATAGGAAGGGCAGACACCCTAACTGCAATTTGAAACTAGATTTAAGAAAAACTTTTGACAGGGTTTGCTGGAAATTTTTATCCAGTGTGCTTATTAAATTTGGATTTCATGGTAAATTTATTTACTGTGTTATAAAAAACTTGTCTCAAGCATGGTTTTCTGTTTTGCTAAATGGTGCACCTGTAGGATTTTTTAATGCATCCAGAGGTATTAAACAAGGTGATCCCCTCTCTCCCTTTCTCTTCAATATTTTCTCTGAAGCCTTTACTAGAAGTCTGGCTTTTATTTATGAAAATGGAAATCTCCAATATTATAATTTGCCAACAGCAGCTGAGAAAATATCCCATCTTACATATGCTGATGATACAATCATCTTTATGCTTGCTAGTAAATCTAATCTAATAAAGATGAAAGCATTTTTATCTGTTTTTGAATCTGTCTCTGGGCAGAAGATAAATTATGATAAAAGTGAGTTTTATACTAGTAAGCATGCAACTCAGTCAAAAATCACAGAAATAAAGGATATTTTAGGCATGAGAAAAGGGCAGTTTCCATTTAAATATCTTGGTGTGCCTATTTTTAAAGGCAGAATTAAAAATGTATATTTCTAGCCTGTGGTAGAAATGAATGATAAGAGATTAAATAACAGGAAAAATAGATGGCTGTCCCAAGGTGGTAAAATGATACTGATACAATCTTGCTTATATTCTCTGCCACAACATATATGGGCTGTTATGGAACCTACAGTGCACATCATTAAATCAATTAGAAAAAGGATTTCTGTCTTTTTTTGGGGTTCAATAGAAAATAGGCCAAAAAAAACATGGAAAAAATGGAATGATCTATGCTATCCTATCTCAGAAAATGGCCTTAATTTCAGGAATATTTCCACCATAGTGAAGACCTTTTCAGTCAAATTATGATGGAAATTTCAAATTGCATCTGCTCCCTGGACCACTTTCTTGGCTTCTCTTCCTGTTTCTTTTAAAAATTCACACTGCTGGAAGCGTATTTGTAAAATTAACTCCTTTGCTGAGAGCCACACTAGAGTAATACATGGTAACGGAGCATGTAACTTTTGGAATGTGATGAGGATGACGAGGCAGTGACGTGAAATCATAATGGTGGATGATTTGATATCAATATGATGATGAGATTTGATTTGATTTTGATATCTTTTATATTTTTCCCTATTATAATTATTTTATTTCTGGTAGGATTAGATTTCTCTCACTCTATATATTTTAGTTTGTTTCATGTATTCAGACAGTTTAGTTTTTGATGAAATAATATTTTGAGAGTTTTACTCTATTCCGAACTTATCTCTAGCGAGAGAGAATGTTTGAGCCTAAACCCTAGTATTCTCAGAATCAATAGGATTTAGAAGAGGATCATACCTAGGTATTCTAAGAATCAATAGGTTGAACCTTTTGCTACGTTTCACGCTGCATCAGAATGCCAACTGGACAGGCTCTGGTCCTTTGTGTGATATTATTGATCCCGAGAATACAGAAATCCCATTAGACTGCACTGTAGCCTCTTTTATTTTGAATAAGCAAGAGTATCTCAATCTAATCTCACATTATGCTGATACTGCTCTTTTGTCTTACCTACATGATTCCTCTCTAAAAACACACAGAGAGGTTAAAATCATTTGGATGCCTGACAATAGGGGATGCTTCTCCTTTAAAGCTACTTATAATTTTCTCAGACCCAAAAGAGGCACATCTTTGTCTCTAGAAAATTTTTGGAACAAGAGGGTGCCAAAAAAAATCTCAGTCTTTATGTGGAAGGTAATGAACTCCATTCTACCTTTTGATAATGTCCTTTGTTATTATGGATTCAATATAGTGTCCAAATGTTGTTTCTGTAATCATTCTGACACATTGGATAACTGTTTCAATGAATGCTATATTGCCTCCGAGGTCTGGTCTGGTATAAATGCATTTGTGAATATTGCCACCCCATCCTTTAACACAATTTGGAACAGAATTAGCTACTACCTTACCAGACCTGGTTTTACAAAGATACATTCTATATTAATACATAATGTTGTACTTTTCACCTGTTGGTGCATCTGGAAGGCCAGAAATAGACTTATTTTTGTGGAGATTCCACCAAACACTAGCCACATTATACAAGAGATCAAATTTCTTGTTTTTCTTTCCTTTGCTGCCAGACCTTTCTTTATTTCATCTCCCTTTGACATAGAACTGGCCTCAAATGGATACTTCCCTAAGCATCTTAGGCCTCCTAAACCTGCAATTTCTGTGCTTAAATGGTCAAAGCCTGTTGGGGGATTTAAATATAATGATGATGCTTCATGGAAATCCCCTATGGGTAATACAGGTCTGAGTGTGGTGGTTAGAAATGAATCTGGTAACTTAGTATTTGCTCAATGCATATATACACTATCACAATCACCATTGCATGCAGAAATCTTGGCTATTGGCTTAGGCCTCTCAGTTGCATCACTATATAGTCAGAAAGCATTTATAGAATCAGATTGTGCAGAGGCAGTGAAAATGATTTTAGATCCTCACCTGGCTCACTGGAAAATTTTCAATCTAATAGATGCGGCCCATCAATCTATGCATGATTCTGATCTATCATACTCTCCTAGAGAAACTAATCAAGTTTCTGACTCACTTGCCAAACATGCATGTAATACAAAAACTAGTGCAATTTTCAGAAACATATCTCAGTTACCTGTTGAAGCAAGAGGTTTACTAAACTTAGATAAGATGGAATTACCTTCTGTCAGGCTTCATCCTCCCTAGATACAGCTGCTACGCTCACTCTTTGTTATCTTGACTTTTTGCAGATACCATACAATAACAACAATGCTCAGATTAGACAACTAGTAAGCAGCCTCACCAGAATGCTACCAGAAACTCTCCTTTCTTGGCCTCACTGGCCTGATTCTACTCCATATTTTCTATGACTCATAGAACATTTCTTGGTGCCGCCTTGTGTTTTGATTTTTCAATTCACTAATAGGCTCTAAGAATTTTCGGTTCTATAAGTCAAGCTCTTACATTTCCTAGTTTTTACATGTATAGGTTCCACATTTTTGGAAGCTCCCTAGCTTCATGGCTATGTGTAGAGCCGTTACGTCTTTATTTTTTTGCCTCTCCACTTCATGTAGTGGGAGTGAGAAAACCACAACCGAAATCCGATTTTGGTTTTATCTATTCGGTTTGGGGAGCCAAATATATTCCCCCCATCCTTGAGATGGTTAATCTTAAAAAAAAAAAAATGCTCGATACCACCCTGTGTTTTATTAAATACCCGAACTGATAGTAATTAAACAATTTCTTTCATACACATCATTAATCTTAACTTTAAGAATGTTCGTATCATTTTAAATGACATACTCAACTAGGATATAAACCTGAAATTTTACACTTTAACAAGTTCAACCTTTTCACTTAAATATGCTCGATACCACCTTGTGTTTTATTAAATACCCGAAATGATTTAGTTAAACAATTTCTTCCATAGACCTCATTGATCTTAAATTTATGAATGTTCGTATCATTGTAAATGACATACTAAACAAAGATATAAACCTAAAATTTTACACTTTTACAAGATCAACCTTTCACTTAAACATGCTCGATACCACCTTGTGTTTTATTAAATACCCGAAATGATCTAGTTAAACGAATTGCTTCCATACACATCATTAATCTTAACTTTAACAATGTTCGTATCATTTTAAATGACATACCCAACTAGGATAAGTTATGATCTATGTATATATATATATATTAATTACCGCAAAGCCATTCGAGTTTATGAGTTTATGTAATTTATTCAACGTAGATTATGTTTCGGTTTTGTTTAGTATATATGAATATTGTTTAAGCTGACTGGCTTACATATAATATTTTCAATCCACAGTTTATTCCTTCACAAGGAGGCTTGGAGAAGAGGCTTTAACAATCACCGACGATCCACTCATCCGCAGTCTGGTAAGTTGCAAAAATGAATCCATTTAACTGCTATGTTATTATGATGTTCTCCTCTCCTTACATGTGATATTCTTATGTTAATGAATGTGAAAAATAGCCAGTGCACGATTTTTTTATGCATCATCTAAACGGTGTCTTCATCGGCCAATGGTATCACCTGAGAACCCTTACAAACAGCATTGACGTGGATTTATCATATACCGACCGCCTCAGGCTCTCCGGCGAGTGGGACTCGCTAGTGTGTACGGCGCCAAATCCTTTGGTGAAGATCCAGCTCAGCCTAATCCACAACCACCAACCAGATTACAGACCCTTGTACGCCGTCGAATTCTTCAAACTAGAAAACGTTGAGGGTGTTTGGCGCAACCATCGTCCACGCCAGGATTATGAAGACAGGAATTTCACTGAGGAGGAGCGGGAGGACTATGAGGATGAAAGTGGGGCTGAGGATGATAATAGCGATTAGCACGAATCTTAAGTTCATCCTATTATTATGAACACGTTGAAATTTTATTTCATTGATTTCTATTTGTTTAATAATTATTGTATAACTCAGAATCGTTTGGCAGCAGCTTTTTTGTTATCTTTTAAACATTTTTTCTATGACAAATTTCTGTTGTCTACATTTATAAGCAATATAAATTAAAAGATTCATCTTTATCCTGCAAGCAATTTTTCCATGCATTGTTTTATTCTTTTAATCATATTAGGTAAAGAATTTTAATTATGTTTATATATTAATAAAAAACACTTCAAAGAAAAATGAAAATACAAGTATTAGACAATTTTTTTACATAATTCAAAATAAGAGATCATAGATTAACTAAGCTATACAAACCATAGATTAACTAAGCTATACACTTTCTTTTTTGAACTGAATTGATATAGCCAATAAAACATGCAAATAAAACATTTTTATCAACGACATGCCTGATTAAATCACCTGTTCTAATTAATTACTTCGCTAACAGTCAAACGATTGAAATTCTGACGCATGCTTATGATTTTGGGGGTTGGCAATGAGAATATGAAAAGGTGGAAAATCCTAATTTCCTTTTCCATACATAATTAATTACGAAATATAGGGAATCGCAAATGATCTAGGGATGATGATCATTTGAGCCCTATTTAAACCAGCCCCTTCTCCCATTACACCCACCTCACAACCTTAGTTCCAATATTGCACTCCGTTTTGTTTTCCTTTTTCTTCCTATGGATCTGTCTTTTTTTAAAGCCCTCCCATCAGATATGTTATCTGAGATATTTATTCGTGTTTATTTCGACTCAATCATTCGTCAGTATCTGAGTGGAGATAATCCCGCTGGGGCTCTGAGGTGGCTCACCAGGGCTTCTAACATAGGTCACAACGAGTCCACACATGCCTTGGCTCTTTTTTCAATCTGCAACGGTGAAGTACAGAACGACATTAATCTGTTCAACGCCATGAAGAGAACAGACAAGAACGCCTTCCGGGTTGCTCGGGAACGCGTCAAATGCGCTGTGCCTTGGCCTTGGGGTTGGTGGAACTACTGCTGCAATCTGTTTCCTCATCAACATCTTATAACTGACAGAGCCTGTGATGCATGCGCCTGCGATCAAGAACTGATTTATGTCATCGGTTGTCCATGAGCTGGGTGACATGTTTTTAGTGCGTATCCTAGTCTTGAAGACGGATGTTTTATGTTCAATAACGTCTTGAAGACGGTCACCGGGGATCGAATATCATCCCCTACATTTTGCAGCTTTTAAAAGTTCCGTTAATAAATCTCATCCCCCACATTTTGTGTGACAATAGAATAATTGAAAAATCAAATTTTTTAAATGTTTTTTTATGAAAAAAGAATTTGTGGAACATAATATGTCGATGCGTGGTGGTGTTCCTAAATTACCTATTTCGCATTCTCTAAATGCTCAATATGGCAATTTCGCATTAAAACGCGGAATATATAATTTTCGTTGTTAATATTCTTAGTAGTTGGTAATGACGTGGCAATGACGTGGAGACAAAAAAAAGAAAGTCCCAAACAAATTAAACAACTAAAATATAAATGTATTTTAATGTATTAAACTAGCACAAATGTACAGTAAATCTTAATGGGTGAGGTGTGATGTCTCTTGTACTACAAGTTCTTGTGATACCCACAAGAGTAATAACAGAAACCCAAAACATGATCACTAATCCAAATGAAATCAAACCAAATTTTCTCAACATTAAGGTTTCAGGCCTTAATAAATGGATTAGTAACGTGTAATATCATGCACTAATTGGGTGGTCTCACGGAATAATTGCTGATTAGTGAAGGACGACACTAGACCTCCTTTGACACCCTCAAGTAAATCATGAGACACCCATAACCCAGATCACTAATCCAAGTAAAATCAAGTGCCTACATTAAAATCATCACATTATTACGGTTCCAGGACATGGGGAATGGATTAATAACACCAGTATCACGCACTCTATTCCATATTGTCTTCCAAAAATAAAATACTATTACCGATTCATTCAAATGGCGGTGACATAGTGGTATATTAATAACTTGATGTCTCGTTCGTTTACTAACTTCTTCTAGGTATTCAGGTTATTTTACAAACCCATGTAAGACAAGTAGTAGACAACCACCAAGGATCGAACTTTCACTCTTCCTTTTTTATATAAGTGTTCTGATACCGTGAGTTTTTGTAGTTCAAATTTTGACACTTATACAAGGTTTATTTAAATAAAAGATCATGTTTTTTAGCAAGTGACTTTTACTTTCTGTAATTCGAATTAATAATAAACCAAATACAGTAACATCTTAAGCGATACATTTAATTCATAACGAAGTAAAATCAATGTCGATTATCCACATCTTGCCGCTAGTTAAACAGATAGTATATCAAACTAATTTATTAAATTTTATATATTATCAAATGTCATACAAATAAAACATTTAGCGTGGGTGTTTTGCATAATTATGATAGCAAAAGAACGGGAGATTGTTGCCAATTAAGTAAATTTTCCGGGACACGTTCATGATCAAAATATACAGTATTCACGTCGATTCTATCAAACCATGGTCAGTTTCTGCGTTTTCAACACAGGCGCTATGACTTCTGAAGAATGAATATTGACCTGGCTCAGAATTAAATCCATGAATACTTGTGCTCTTATAACGTTTCTCCCACGTACCTGCAAATGTGCAACGAAAAACAATTATAAGTGTTGAATTTCTGGTAATGATTTGGGGTACCCATTATAAGTGTTCACAGGTGTCCGTCATGGACACATGGTTTTCGAAGTGAAACAAACATGAAAATCTTACCGACGCAAGACATCATGATATGAATTGGTCTCTACATTGAAGTGTGCCATATGGTGCATCACATATACTGCTGAGTCTCTGTTACCGGTGATGCCACGCCACGGACCTTCCACTGTTTCGATCTCAAACCCGGCAAACTCACCAGCCTTATGGTGGCCCTTTGTGACTAAATACTCAGAAAGCAGATCCCGGTGTACACATTGAATGAAAACGATTCAGTAAATAAAGTCCCAGCTACTCGCCTGCTGAAAAAGGCACCTACCAGTGACTCAATCGTGGAGAGCATGTCTCCGTGAGTCTCCGAGGGAGTGAGGTTGTCTAGGTACTGGGAGGTTGTCTAGGGAGTGAGGTTGCATAAATAAATTCCATGATTCGCTGTCATCCAACTCTTGGAGCATGACGCTTAAAGTTGCAGAATTTGAACTCTCTACTTGTTTGGGCTGATTTACTGAATCTGAAAGACCAATCATCTCGACCAGGCCACACAAGTTTTCGTCCAGCTCATGAGTTCATTCTCCGTCACTGGCTGCATAGGACAATCCTCCGTTTGACATTGCATTCTGCCTTAGGTTTTCATCAGACCCTTGTTGTACTGTGCAGTCGGCTCTGACAGAGGCGGCTATCGGATCCACAAACGGCACGTCCCAGTTTTGCATATCCATCAAAACCATTGAACTGATGGGGACGGTTCGGGTCACCACCAGCTCCCTCAACTTTGTCAAACAAGAAACCACCCTGTCGATTTCGCCGGTCAACACAGCTTCATCTTGAGGCGATGACCCTATGTCGCAATCGGAAAGCCATGTTGTTGCGACGTATCTGACGGTGTAAATTTTTTCCACATCATCTTTAACCTTGGATAACAACTTTGCAAGCTCCTGCAATGCAGGTATCAGCAAAAGAAAATTAACACAATTACAATATGATTCCTAGAGAGTTAGCGTTCGCAATATTGTTAAAAGTACCAAGGAAATAATAAGATGTACACACATGATCCTGTAAAAGATAAAGTATACTGGAAGGTCCGTGGTCACATAAAACAAAACCAACATTGTAGAGTACCCTTCCATTAACAACAGCGTTTTCCCGAGGTACCCAAACAACGTCAATGTGGATACCCACGCACAAGTAAGACTTAAAGCACAAGTAAGAAGTAGTGTTAGTGTTGGACTTTACCAGCGGGTAGATACCCTCCTCCGGCATCTTAGAAATGGGCAGTCCTTTGCTTTCAAACATGCCGATCCCGAAACCGCCACAGGCTAGCTTTGCCTGTATTCTACTCTTAACTGCCGCAGTAGTAAGATTTTGAATGAGCGGGAGATTCCTTGGCAACGAGACTCCCCACCACGAGTTTCTCTGCATGTAGCAGACCAGGAGAAACATAAGGCATCCTCCAACGTTCTTTGCTGGACCAGTCTGGAAATTCATAACCTCCTTGCACAACCAGTCCAACACATAACCGCACCAGTCTATGTTCGTGATCTCTGAGACATCACCGAGCATTCCTAGAACGTCGGTGCTGGCGAATCCGTTCTTTGTTGGATTAAGAAATGTGGAGACAGCGTAAACGACGAACAGGCGCTTGAAGTCATCGCATCCACTTTTCAACGATTTCATAACATCCAGGACTCGCTTGTTCGTCACTCTTAGATTTTCCGTGTCGAATTATATTTTTTTTGCAAGGACAGCAGCATTTTAGAACCGCCATCTATCTCATCCTTGACGGGAACTCCACCAATGGGGAGAAGGAACACGTCTCTTACGTCAAGCTTGGATATCTGAAACAGTGGGATCTTGCCCGAGTACACAATCCCATTGTGAGGATTGAATGAATCGAGGAGCCAACCATACATGTCGAGTGGTGTTTCTTTGATTTTCATGGTCAGCAAACCACCAAACCCTATTTCTTTAATCGCTCCTCGCTGCTCTTCGCTCCAGCCAGATGATTCCCAGGATAGTGATGCTAGACCATTTGGCCTGCAACATGTCTTGAAATATTTGATGGATATTGGCGTCCTTGTGTGGACGATCTTCTCCGTGTCCTGATCTGTAAAAAACAAGTATGTATCACTTAAAGGTGGCAGGTATAAAATAAGAACGCGACCGGAAACGCGATAAAAACATGCAAATAACTAAGACCGTAGGAATGAGAAAATATTTACCTTGTGCCGAACCTGCTTTTTCAAACAAAACGGGATTCCATTTTATACTCTTGGCGGGAGATGAAGCTATGCTTTCATCCATCCCATCGTATCTTTCAATTTGACACGTCGAAACATCTGTCTTGGCTCTCTTACTAACTCGGCCGGAGCTTTTGGATCTCTTACTCATTTCTATTTGCTGTCAATATCAGAAGTTACAAGTTGATGAATTTTGGATGTTTTGAACTTGGGGTATCCAGGACCAAACATTGAGGGTGTTCCTTGGTTTGAGGGTATAATATAAGAAGATTAGATTTTGTTCAGTTTTCAAAAATGACCCGTGACATATCCCAGCTAATCCGGCGTTTTGTTTCAGAAAATAGTGTTTGTTACACCAAATATCAGGTACGATGATATCCCCATCAACTATCCTGAGCACCAAATCCCTCTATAGTTTCCCAAAACAGTGTGTGACACCAACCTCCATGTACAGTGGTACCTGCTCCCACATATCGTGGCACCTCACGGGCCTTTTCCTTCCAACTTTTCTCCTTAGTTGTGATTAAAGCTGGTATCACTCGTTTAACCGCTATGGTATTAGATACATCTCCGGTGCTTCGAATGTGACATTACAAAGTTGTTGCTATTTCATTTACTGTAGAGCAATGAACCCACTTTCAGAGTAAGAAATGGGACACCCGTTACATGTATCATTACTTACCCACCGCAACGACTATATTTAAAAAAGTCAAGTTTCTCCAGAAAATGGTTGTAAATATTTATTAATTAAAAAACGCAGCGTATAAATAATCTGTTAATTGAACACGGTCGTTATTGGGCCACTTCGATATGATATGAGCCACCAAACCATTCTTCTCCCTACCCTTCATTTTAGCTGATAATAAGAACCTCCAACGTTTTAATCCTAGTGTTCTCCTAAGGGATGAATGCCTACAGAAGGATTGTTGAAATGGAACTTCCATTCCCGAAACGGCTGGTGAGATACTCTCCAATTTTTTTATTCATTAGTGTAGTTGCTGTTTGTTTACATTGAAACTAAAGTCATGGTTTACTCATCAAAGCCACTCCCGGGCGCCTTTGCGTCTACCACGCCTGGAAAACGCCCGCTATCTGCCGTCTTATACACAAGGTCAGTCCATGTATTACTTTCTTTGCATGTTGGGACACAAGGTACAGAATTTGAAATCAGGGACTTCGAAGTTGGCGATAGAGGATGATGAATACCTAGAATTCGAAACGCATTCTAACACAGACTTTGTGGTCCGTGCCTACGACCGTTGGGGCAGAGAGAAAGAAAGAGGGTTTGCACGCAAGAATCATGTTTTGAAACACTACCTTGTCTGTGTACCAGCAGACTTCCGTGAAAGACAGGTAAATATTAACAATTCCAGTAGTAAATACATCATTTTTCACATTTCTGGTCACTTTATTTGATTAATTCCACATGATCTATCTGCTGCTTTTCGCAACAATTCGTGCCCAATGTTTGAAAAACCATACAGGCTGAGAACTCTTTTAGAAGCCTCCAGAGTAATGGTAGCAGGATGGTGGAGTGACTGTTTGTTAAGGAGATACGAAATGTACGGGGATGGTTGGGGGCTGTTTTGCACAACTCGTAGGATTAGTCCGGGGATGATGCTTATCCTACAAAGCATCCAATCCGATGAATCGTTTAACGTTTTCATTTACAACCAAGATGGCACAGAGGTTCCGGCCGTTTCCAGCATTCCTAGCGGCCACAACACTGCAGGTAACATATTCAATCATGACGGGTCCACACGGAACTTTTACCCCTCAGTTTGTAATTAGATACCAGTGTAGTTATAACGAGGTACCCACTGATTTAACATTTCATTCTAACACACCAAAAGGTAAGAATATGGATACCACAAGAGTTATGCGTCCCGCGTCTTTAATTTACTATTTGAACTACATATAATAATATCACGTTGGGCCATTGTATTAACAAAAGCAAAGTGCAGGTTCGTCGTTTTACATGCAGCCACGAGTCATTTCCTACGGAGGAAACGAACTGGTATTTTCTTAGTAGATAAGTTTCCCATTTTAAAGACCCTGAATAATATTTCCCTGCACTAGAAAACTAACTGATTCGGCTGTGGCACGTAGGGTTTGCATAGTCGGTTTGTTATCCAAAATTCCAACGTTCTGCACCCGGAAATACGCATAGAGCATCGTTACAAGGTCGTGAAAATGGAGTTTTCAAACCGGCTAAACAGCAAAGGGGTAATGGGGAATTGGTTCCGTATCTTCCGCGAGCACAGAGCTAGGGCAACCACATCATTCAAGCTAAGCGTTGGCTACAACAACAGAACTAGCCAGCGATCGCGCCATTGTAGAATGTTTCTCATACAGTTTGCTAATATATAACCTGTGGTATAATGGCATTACCTTGGAAGTATCAAGTTGATTTCAAGTAATGGACTTTTATGTTAGTTGCTTTGTTGTTTTAATTATTTGTGACCTATGTTTTATAGACAGTAATTTTGTTCCACTGATCTAATTGATCCAATATTATTCGTATCGTTTTTGTTACATAATTAGTTCGCAAGTATGGTGATATGCACATTCATGAGTAAGGAGAGACATCACTTGTAAAATAAAACTGTTGCACAACTAGCTCTTGTGACACCCTCAATAGTAATCGGAGACACCCGAAACCAATATCACTAATCCATATAAAATCAAACCAAATGTTCACAACATTACGGTTTTATGACTTCAGAAATGGAATAATTGCCGGAATCTAAAATTCTATAATAAGTGGAATTCTTAATAAGCAAATCTAAAATTCAGAAAAATTATTTACCGGAATCTAGTAAATGGTACTTACGTTGTTACATGCGTACATTCATTGTTAAAAGATTTAATAAAATGAAGGCTTTAATTTTAGAAAAGGAATTTTGATCGAGACCGGTTGTTGAATAAAATTGAAATTAATATTAAGTGGATTAGTTCAATTAAGTCTAGTTCAATTCCCTTAATTTTAATTCAACTCAGTAAAATATAATTTAACGAAATTTAGATAGACTTACTAATCATATTTTTACAACAACGTAATTAATTTACACTTTATTTTAATTCAATACAGTTCAGTTCAGAGAGAAATATTCCTTGTAAAGTCTGGTGACATACACCTTCATGAGGAAGGTGAGATATCTCTTGTAAAATAAAACTGTGGTGCTACAAACTTCTGTGACACCCTCAAGGGTAGTAAGAGACACCACCACCCCCAAGATCACTAATCCATATAAAATCAAAACAAAATATCACATCATTAAGGATATCTGACTTTCGAAATGGATTAATGACACTAATATATATCATACCTTACTTGTGAATTATCACAAAATCATTTCCGATTGGTGAAGGACGACGCTAGAGTATGATGAAGGTGTTTGATAGTGTTAGAGGAAAAGAGTATGTCACATAGAGAGTTGATTTGTTGGATTCATCTCATTCCATGCAAATGAGGCCGTCCCTCATGCACATCCCTCAAAGTTGCATATATACGTGTAATACGTATCATATTACCAAGAAATCTAAATAGAGAAATAACACCTATCAGTATAAATGGTTACATTACAAACCCAAGTGAAACGGCCACCAGGGTTCGAACTTTCATTCTTACATTTTTTTTAGTATGCTGATACCAGATTTTGGATAGTATTATATTGACTCTTACTATAGTTTTTTTATAGTGTGGCGTGTCTGATTGTTTTAATGATTATTTATTTGTAAAAGGACACACTCACACACATATAACCTTAGTTACTTAACATTTATAAGTTTTATACTTCTTTGTTAAAGAGTTTTAATCTAATTTTGACACATATTTTATTTGATGCTGACTGAACTGAAATAAAATTTATTAAACTACATTGTTTCAAAATCAATTTATATTAATAGTATGTACAAATTAAGATGAATTTTATCAGATCTTATACATATAAACTGAATTTAAAAAACATCCAAACAAATCTGATCATAACTTAGCTAAACTGAACAGGAATGTATTGAATCAAAGTAAAACCCAGGAAATAACTTTGATATTAAGTTCCTATCAAAGTAACTTAGTAGAAATTTTCCCTATATTTTAAACAAGCCGTGGACGGATTCAAACTTCGTTTGCAGTGAATTCAAACTTTGTTTACTGTCTCTGCATACTCGTTTGACTGGTTCGTTGAATCCACCCGACAAAACATTTATGCCACACATAAATCAAAACACCATTGTCTTCATCCTTTCTCTACCAAAACCATATACACTCCACAGCCTTCACCTACACAAAGCAAAATCTACTGCAACTCTTATTCTCTCTCCGAATTATGAATAGCTTCAGAATCGTGCACGCGTCTCTGGCCAATCCCATTCGTACACTCCAACTTCCTAAATACTTCTTTTCAAATTATGACCGCGGCTTCATTCCGAGCGCGACCGTTTTCTACACGGCCGTCGGTGAGATTCTACTTCCCATAACCCCGACGAATGATATTATGTCGAATTCTTTGGTTCATCTCATCCACCCCCTCGGAATTGAGGCGGTGGCTTATCTGGAGTTTGAATCTCAGTCGAACACAGATATAATCGTCTGGGCATACAACGAGGAGGGCGAGGAAATGAACGATCAGAGAAGGTCCACGCATTCAAGAGTCCATTACCTGAAATGCATCACACATCCCAATGATCTAATCCGTCTGGTATGACTCTTCGCTTAAACTTTCTGATAATTTTTTGGTATCAATGATAAAACGACATTACTTCATCTTTAAATTTCAGGTCGTCCCCTCCAATTTTGGTGGCACGAAATTTGAATCAGGCGACAGACTCAATTATCTCAACCCTAGGAGGTGTCAGCAAGTCCTGATCAATGTCAGATGCATGATGCATATGATCGGTGGATACTATGTTGTGGACGGCGACGCGTGGGTGGGTTACTGTCGGAAATACGGAATCGTTCCCAGAAGCATGGTGGTATTTGGAGCGCACGCGTGTACTTACAGGGGATGGCCGGCAATGGACATGTATGTTTACCGGTCAAATGGTTTTGAACTGCGTCCTTTGAAGCCCACCCCGGAAATATGCCCCAGCGGTAATTACTATTAACCTACTATTTTGCACTTTTACAATATCATCCTTTTACTCTAAACCTACTATTTTTACACTTGATACCCCCTTGTCTTATACTACATACCCAATATGGTTTAGTTAAACAAATGCTTCCATGTACATCATTAATCTTGAGTATATTAACCCCGTATGATTATAGATGTTGTACTCAACAAGTTCATATGTTATGATACATGAATATATATCATAACATATATATATATATATATTTACATATATATACATATATAATATTTAACAGTTTACAATATCAGCCTTTTACTTAAACATGTTGGATACATATATATACATATATATACATATATATACATATATATATATACACATGTATATAAGGCTGATATATGTATATATACATATATATACATATATATACATATATTAATTACCGTATAGCCAATCGAGTTTATGTAATTTACTCATAGCGTAGATTATGTTTCGGTTTTGTTCAGTATATATGAATATTGTTTAAGCTGACTGGCTAACATATAATATTTTCGATCCGCAGTTTATTCCTTCACTAGGAGGCTTGGAGAAGAGGCTTTAACAGTCATTGACGATCCACTCATCCGTCATCTGGTAAATTGCAACAATCAACCCATTTAACTGGTCTGTTATTATGATGACAATATCCTTACATGTGATAGTCTTATGTTAATCAATGTGAAAAACAGCATGTGCATGATCATTTCATGAATCATCAAAACGGTGTCCGGATGGGACAACCCTTTCAGCTGAGAACCCTTACAAACATCATTCAGCTGCATTTAACAGCAACTGACCTCCTAAGGCTCTCCGGCGACTGGGACTCGCTGGTGTGGACGGCGCCACAGCCTTTGGTGAATTTTCGGCTCAGCCTAGTCCACAACCACCAACCAGATTACAGACCCTTGTACGCCATCGAATTCTTCAAACTGGAAAACGTTGAGGGTGTTTGGCGGAACAACTGTCCCAGCCAGTATTATGATGACGGGAATTACACTGAGGATGAGGAGGAGGATGAGGAGGAGTAGTAGAACTCTCAAGATTAGAGTGGGCCTGAGTATGATGATAGTAACAAGCCTGAATCTTAAGTTCATCCTATTATTATGACTACGTTGAATTTTCAATTCATTGAATTCTATTTGTATTTTAATTATTGTGAAACTAAAAATAGACATGAATGGTTCATGTTATTGTATTTTCAATTCATTGAATTCTATTTGTCAAGTTACTAATCTCTTGTACTAAAAGTTTTTGTGACACCCACAGGAGTAATAACAGACACCCAAAACATGATCACTAATCCAAATGAAATAAAACCCAATAATTTTCTCAACATTAAAGTTTTATGCCTTAATAAATGGATCATTAACGCCCAATATGATGCACTAGTTGGGTGGTATCACGAAATCATTGTTGCTTAGTGAAGGACGACACTAGACCTCCTTTGACACCCTCAAGAGTAATATGAGATACTCATAGACACTCATAACCCATATCACTAATCCATGTAAAATCATGTGCCTGAATTAAAATCATCGCATCATTACGGTTTCCGGACATGAGGAATGGATTAATAACACAATAGCATGCACTATTTTAGGAATTAACACGAAAAATTCGCCGATTAGTGAAGATTGATTTAGTTTGTCTAGGGATTTGATAGTAGTGAAGACAAGAGTATGTAGAGAGCAGTTTTGTATCATACATCTAATCCAATCATCAGGGTCGTAGTATTATTTCATGATTAGTTCGAATCCGTGCACAATATGCATATTATTAGCCAATGATTCAAAAATGGAGCGAAAAATGATGATTAGAAATGTGAATTTTTGGGATCTATCCTCTGTTGTCATATTGAATTAAGTTTGGTGACATACACCTGCGTGAGGAAGGTGTGACACATCTTGTAACATAAAGATGATTTGCAACAAGTTATCGTGACACCCTCATGACGAGTCCGATATACCACTCCCCTCAACATCACCCTCGTGACGAGTAACATATACCACCCACCCCCCAAAAAATCTATTCCAGATTCATTCAAATGGAGGAGAAAAAAGTGGAATATTCATGACATGATGTCTAGATCGATTACTAATTTCTTGTAGTAATTCTGGTTATTTTACAAACCCATGTAAGACAAGTAGTAGACAATCAGCAAGGATCGAACTTTCACTCTTCCTTTTTAGATGTCTAATATTAAAAACAATTTCTTGTTGTATTAATGGTTAGATTACAAAACCATTTGAGGTCCACCAAGGTTCGAGTCCACTACTCTTTTCCTATTTTTTATGCTTGTTTCATACCAATAATTATCTGCTCAGGCGTTTCAACTCTTCGTTAATTAAATAAGTTATAATTTTGTAATTTTTTCAACCAGAGCAGTGAATTTTACCTTAAACACCATCATATTAACCGTTATAGTTCTCAACATTTATCTCGCAAGGTGGTTGTCCTCTTTCTTTATTGGAAAACCACCCTTGATTGGAAAAGGTACCTGTACCCAAGACAGCAAACAACAAATTTATTACAGCCGGAAATCGAAGCACCATTGTCCGCATCTTCAACGTCCAAATCTTTTATAAATTCCAAAACAATTAGCTGCTAAAATTGGTTAAGCAATCCAACAAATCTCTACCTCAACAAATGGCTAGCTACAGAATCATTCATGCCTCTCCGGCCGATCCCTTTCGCAGACTCCAGCTTCCTGACAACCTCTACAGGAATGACGTCCCCGGGTTCAGTCCCACCGCGGCCTTTTTATACACGGGCCTCGGAGAGGTTCTCCTTCCAATTACCATATTCAATGAAATTCCGGCTCAAGCTACTTCTTATCTCCTTAACCTCCCGGCAGAGTGGCTTATGTGGAGTTCGAATCCCGTTCGAACACCGATATAATCGTCCGGACCTACGACATGCGCGGCGAGGAAATGAATGCACAGCAACGACGGACGCATTCAACTATCCATTTCCTCAAACGAATCACTCGCCCCAGACAGCGAGTGCATCTGGTACGATTTCACGGTTTTCCCTCCCGTAAATTATCATTTAACAGTCAATGTATAAGAATGCTCCATCTCATATTACAGTCCGTACCCTCCAACTTCGGCGGCACGAAGACTGAATTTGGATCTGGGGACTATTACAATGTTATCAATCTTTACACGCAGAATCAATGTTTGGTCCCTGTCAGATCCCACTCCTGTCGCTTCGGTGGATGGTACTTTGTGCAGGGAGATGAGTGGACGGCTTGTTGTGAGAAGCACGGAATCGAGCCGGGATGCATTGTAGTGATTGTGCCCGTGATGACCTGTTCACAAACTTGCGGACCATGGACATGTCCATCTACGGAATAGATGGGCATGAAATGCTCCATGTAAGACCGGAAGGGGTCTTCCCAAGACGAGGTATTCACACTAAACCTAGACTATTACATTTCATCAATCTGTGCTAATACCATAAGGCGAGAAAACAACGACATATAAAATATTTATTATGAATATGTTAGTAATGGCTATATATTATCATCTTTTAATTATAGCACAACATTTAATAATAAATTATCTTTAATCTTACTCATTCACATGTTGAAATTAGTTTTTACCATGATTTGAAGTTTATAAGGGATTTTGTGATACTACTATACTTCTAACTCTAAAATTATCGGCATAGTTGAATGTGACCGTTTCAGATCATTCTAAGTGTTGTTCTAGTTATCATTATTTTATTGCCCACCTCGTCATTAATATTTTAGTTATATTGGATAAAATTCTTGGACATAAAAAAATAGCGATAATTTGTAATTGAAAAACTTATGTGTTGAATAGCACATTTGAAGTAGATAAACATTATCAATCAAAAGACAACTTGATTTGGATTTAATTTATCTAATTTTTCTGTTAATTTTAAGACAAAAAATAACTGATTGTTTTGGTATGATCATAATTACGATCTAATAATTTTAGTTGGATACAAACCTGGTCATCGATAATAATTATCTCACAATTTGAAAAGTATGAGATAAATAGTACAACAATTAGTAAAATATTAGTAATGAAGCATAAATTATTATAAAAAGGCAAGAAATAGTGAAAGCTGTTTTAAGTCATGTTTTAATATGATCATAATTACAAATCTAATCATTTAGTTGCGCCACAACTTCCATGCATTCATAATGTTTTATCTCACAAAATATGAAAACATATGAGGTAACACTAAGTATACAAGAATTAAAAGAAAAATTAGTAAGGCGAAGTGAATTTTACTAAATTAGTAAAAGAAGCAGGCAAGCAATTATGAAAATTTATTTTTGGTTATTTTACACATTTGTTTGTGGGAAAATGAAATAAGTTTTATAATTAGTAAAAAATTAGGTACATAAATAAGATAAAGAAAAAGCGACACTTGTTTTTATCATTTTTTAGTATATTTATTATAATTTAGTATAGAAGACAATCGTGATGAAAAAATTTACGTGTGGAATAGCACAATTTAAGTAGATAAATATCGTTAATTAATCTTACCTATTTTTAAACTTAATAAAAATATAATTGCATGTTCTGATATGATCATATTTATTAAAAATCTAATAATTTTAGCTATATATACGAAACTTGGCATTGAATATTTATATCACAATTAGATAAAGAAATACAACAAATCAATGAAAACTTAGTAAAGCAAAGTAAATTTTACTATAGTTAGTAAATATATCAGGGTAGCAATTAGTGTCAAAATTTGGCGGGAAATTTTAGTTATTATTTATATAAGTTTTGGTGAAATTACCATAACTTCTAAATTTAGTAAAAAATGTTTTGGCGGGAAATAAGTGAAGGAGATTGAGACACGTGGCACCATTGTTTACTACTTTAGTAATTAGTATAGATTGATAGATAGATGAGTTAGGGTTGAAACGCAACTTACCAACAAGAAATCCATAGACGTTCCATGCAAATGTGGTCGTCACTCCCATGGATATGAAAACCCTAAATAATATTGGTCATGAATGTGTTTGCCTGCGCAACTTAAAACTTCTACCGGAAGCTTAATGAAGCGGCTTACGTGGATCAAGCTACAGGCAGCCGCCGGCTGGTATATTTCAATAAACCGGTGTAACTGCTCTATTATTCTCATATAGATCGCACGATTGTGTTATTCTTATGTTTATATATGCGAAAAACAGACTCTGCACAACAATATTGCGAATCGCGTGATCGGTCTCGAGAACGACCAAACATTGGAGATCAGAACCATCGGCCAAAACATACCGGTGCAATTTACTGGGCCCATTGCCCTCAATCTCTCCGGTGACTGGAACTCAATACAGTGGAGGGATCCAGAGCCCTTTGTGAAGTTCAAGCTGAGCGCCGTCCTCAATCACCTCCCAGATCACAGACCCATCTACGCCATTGAATTCTTACGCCGGGGCAGAGGAGATTGGCCATAATATCTTCCACCGCAGCCGGAACACAATGCAGCTGCCGTACAGGCGGAAGCCGAAGATGACTCCGATTGGTCTGAGCAGTCGGAGGAGGAGCAGTCGGAGGAGGACGAATATTTCGACTCGGAAGATTTCGACTCGGATGTGGTAGAGAGTTTTGATGTGTCGAGTGAGCAAGCTGAATATAATGTCACGGATATGGAATCCGACGCTAACGACAGCGACGCGTCTTAAGACATTGCACATTTCTTTGGTGTATTAATAATTTATAACTTTACTCTCAATTCATTTACATCCTTTTTAAAACTTGGAAAAATATCATGCTTTGGGTAATGGAATATTAATGAAAATGCATGTTACTTGAAATATGAATTTTTGAGCTAAATCCAACTTTTGTCATAATGTATTAAGTATGTTGACATACACCATCATGAGGAAGGTGAGATATCACTTGTAACTTAAAACTGTGGTACTATAAGCTCCTGTTACACCCTCAAGTGTACTAAGAGACACCCGAAACCCAGATCACTAATCCATGTAAAATCATGTATCTGAATGAAAATTAACGCATCATTTCGGCTACGGGACATGAGGAATGGATTCACAACACCGTAGGGTTTTATCAAAATTAGTTCAAAACCGTGCACAATATGCATATTATTACCCAATGCGGGAAAAAGTAATGATAAATTAGTACTTGAAATGTGAATTTTGGGATCAATCCTCTGTTGTCATATTGAATCAAGTATGGTGACATACACCATCATCAGGAAAGTGTGATGTCCCTTGTAAAAGGTAGGTGCGGCACTACAATTTCTTGTGACACCCACAAAAGTTATAACAGACACCCGAAACCAAGATTTCTTTAAACTGCCGGATTACTTTAAACTGCCGGATTACTTTAAACCAAGTTTGTAAGGAGCCAAAACAATTAACGTTAATTAGAAAATGCATAGAATATGATATGACTTAAATAAACGTAGGTTATGAAAAGTATGTGAAAAGGTGCTATTTTTTAATTCTCAAATGAAAATTAATGAAAAGGAAAATAAAAAGACAAGTAGTTGTGTAAGAACAGATTCGAACTCGGAGCCATTGTGTAGGAGTCTATGGTCACTCCGAATAACCACTGCTACACTATCACCTTAATTGAATAAGATGGGTACTAAATATATACTAAATCCGCCATTTTTGATTTCAAAATGATTTATTAAATTGTAGATATTATCAAATGGCATGCAAATAAAACATTTTTATCAACGACAAGCCTGATTAAACGATTGAAATTCTGACGGATGCTTATGATTTTGATCGAACGATTGAAATTCTGACGCATGCTTATGATTTTGGGGGTTGGCAATGAGAATATGAAAAGGTGCAAAATCCTAATTTCCTTTTCCATACATAATTAATTACAAAATATAGGGAATCGGAAATGACCTAGGGATGATGATCATTTGAGCCCTATTTAAACCAGCCCCTTCTCCCATTACACCCACCTCACAGCCTTCGTTCCAATATTGCACTCCGATTTGTTTCCCTTTTCTTCCCATGGATCTGTCTTTTTTTAAAGCCCTCCCATCAGATATGTTATCTGAGATATTTATTCGTGTTTATTTCGACTCAATCATTCGTCAGTATCTGAGTGGAGATAATCCCGCTGTGGCTCTGAGGTGGCTCACCAGGGCTTCTAACATAGGTCACAACGAGTCCACCTATGCCTTGGCTCTTTTTTCAATCTGCGACAGTGAAGTGCAGAAAGGCATTAATCTGTTCACCGCCATAAAGAGAACCGACAAGAACGCCCTCCGAGTAGCTCGGGAATGCGTCAAAGGCGCTGCGTATTTGTCTTGGGGTTGATGGAACTACTACCAGTTCATAACACAAGAAGCAGTCTGGCCTAGGCCAATCTGCTGCACTCTGTACCGTCATCTAAACCGCCACTTGAGATACGATCGTTGGGAAAAGGTTGATCCTGCGGATATAGCGTGTGATGCATGCACCTGCGATCAAGAACTGATTCATATCCTCGATTATCCATGAGCCAGGTGACTTGTTTTTAGTTCGCATCATAGCATGGGATGGTGATGTTCAATAACGTCTTCAAGACGGTCACCGGGGATCGAACTTTCATTCTTCTTTTCTTTTTAGAGTTTCCGGATAATATTATTTATTTATATTTTAAGTTGTCTATTTAGAATAAATTGAATTACTAATAAACTAAGTCCATTAACATCTTAGCAGATACAATAAATTGATAAACAATAATATAATGAATGACATGTTTAGTTATGAAGTTTTTTTCCTTTTTTGTTAGGCTGTAAAATGTTACAAATCCGTGGAAAAATTCAAACTCGTTTACAGTGAAATTGAAGGGATTCAAACTCGTTTACAGGGAAATGAAATGCATTCAAACTCGTTTACAGGGAAATTAAAGGTATTCAAACTCGTTTACAAGGAAATGAAATGGATTCAAACTCGTTTACAGTGAAATTAAAGGGATTCAGACTCGTTTACTGTGAAATTAAAGGTAGTGTCTCTTTAGTTCGTTTGACCTGTTGGGTGAGCTCGCTCGACAAAACATTTATGCCGCACATAAATCAAAACTCCATTGTCTTGAACCTTTCTCTTCCAAAACCATAGACACTCCACATCATTCAGCCACATTATTAGCCTATGAGAGAAAATCTAATGAGAAATTAGTGATTGAAATGTGAATTTTGGTCATCCTTCCTCTGTTGTCACGATGCATTAAGTATGGTGTCATACACCGTTACAAGGAAAGTGATATATCTCATGTAAAATAAAGGTGTGGTGTCACAAGCTTCTTTGACACCCTCAAGGGTAGTAAGAGACACCACCCCCCAAGATCGCTAATCCATAAGTAATTAAAGCTAATGATCGCATCATTACGGTTTTCTGAATTACGAAATGGATTAATAACACTGATATCATGCCATACTTGTGAAGCATCACAAAATCATGTCCAATTTGTGAAGGACAACGCTAGAGTATGGTGAAGGTGTTTGATATTGTTAGAGGAAGAGAGCGTGTCACATAGAGACTTGATTTGTTGCATTCATCTCATCCAATACTCACACTTATTTTGTGTTTTTACATAATAATTAGTTCATAATCCGTGCACAATGTTCACATTATTAGACTATGAGAGAAAATCTAATGAGAAATTAGTGATTGAAATGTGAATTTTGTTCATCCTTCCTCTGTTGTCATGATGCATTAAGTATGGTGTCATACACCATCATGGGGAAGGTGATATATCTCATTTAAATAAAGGTGTGGTGGCACAAACTTCTGTGACACGCTCAAGGGTAGTAAGAGACACCACCCCCCAAGATCGCTAATCCATAAGAAATCAAAGCTAATGATCGCATCATTACGGTTTTCTGAATTACGAAATGGATTAATAACACTGATATAATGCCATACTTGTGAAGCATCACAAAATCATATCTGATTTGTGAAGGAAGACGCTAGAGTATGATGAAGGTGTTGGATAGTGTCAGAGGAAGCGAGCATGTCACATAGAGAGTTGATTTGTTGCATTCATCTCATCCAATGCTCACACTTATTTTGTGTTTTTACATATTAATTAGTTCATAATCCGTGCACAATGTTCACATTATTAGCCTATGAGAGAAAATCTAATGAGAAATTAGTGATTGAAATGTGAATTTTTTTCATCCTTCCTCTGTTGTCATGATGCATTAAGTATGGTGTCATACACCATCATGAGGAAGGTGATATATCTCATGTAAAATAAAGGTGTGGTGGCACAAGCTTCTGTGACACCCTCAAGGGTAGTAAGACACACCACCCCCGAAGATCGCTAATCCATAAGAAATCAAAGCTAATGATCGCATCATTACGGTTTTCTGAATAACGAAATGGATTAATAACACTGATATCAGGCCATACTTGTGAAGCATCACAAAATCATATCCGATTTGTGAAGGACGACGCTAAAATATGATGAAGGTGTTTGATAGTGTTAGAGGAAGAGAGCATGTCACATAGAGACTTGATTTGTTGCATTCATCTAATCAAATGCTCACACTTATTTTGTGTTTTTACATATTAATTAGTTCATAATCCGTGCACAATGTTCACATTATTAGCCTATGAGAGAATATCTAATGAGAAATTAGTGATTTAAATTTGAATTTTGTTCATCCTTCCTCTGTTGTCATGATGCATTAAGTATGGTGTCATACACCATCATGAGGAAGGTGATATATCTCATTTAAAATAAAGGTGGGGTGGCACAAGATTCTGTGACACCCTCAAGGGTAGTAAGAGACACCACCCCCGAAGATCGCTAATCCATAAGAAATCAAAGCTAATGATCGCATCATTACGGTTTTCTGAATAACGAAATGGATTAATAACACTGATATCATGCCATACTTGTGAAGCATCACAAAATCATATCCGATTTGTGAAGGACGACGCTAAAATATGATGAAGGTGTTTGATAGTGTTTGAGGAAGAGAGCATGTCACATAGAGACTTGATTTGTTGCATTCATCTAATCAAATGCTCACACTTATTTTGTGTTTTTACATATTAATTAGTTCATAATCCGTGCACAATGTTCACATTATTAGCCTATGAGAGAATATCTAATGAGAAATTAGTGATTGAAATGTGAATTTTGTTCATCCTTCCTCTGTTGTCATGATGCATTAAGTATGGTGTCATACACCATCATGAGGAAGGTGATATATCTCATGTAAAATAAAGGTGTGGTGACACAAGCTTCTGTGACACCCTCAAGGGTAGTAAGAGACACCACCCCCGAAGATCGCTAATCCATAAGAAATCAAAGCTAATGATCGCATCATTACGGTTTTCTGAATTACGAAATGGATTAATAACACTGATATAATGCCATACTTGTGAAGCATCACCAAATCATGTCTGATTTGTGAAGGAAGACGCTAGAGTATGATGAAGGTGTTGGATAGTGTTAGAGGAAGCGAGCATGTCACATAGAGACTTGATTTGTTGCATTCATCTCATCCAATGCTCACACTTATTTTGTGTTTTTACATATTAATTAGTTCATAATCCGTGCACAATGTTCACATTATTAGCCTATGAGAGAAAATCTAATGAGAAATTAGTGATTGAAATGTGAATTTTGTTCATCCTTCCTCTGTTGTCATGATGCATTAAGTATGGTGTCATACACCATCATGAGGAAGGTGATATATCTCATGTAAAATAAAGGTGTGGTGGCACAAGCTTCTGTGACACCCTCAAGGGTAGTAAGACACACCACCCCCGAAGATCGCTAATGCATAAGAAATCAAAGCTAATGATCGCATCATTACGGTTTTCTGAATAACGAAATGGATTAATAACACTGATATCATGCCATACTTGTGAAGCATCACAAAATCATATCCGATTTGTGAAGGACGACGCTAAAATATGATGAAGGTGTTTGATAGTGTTAGAGGAAGAGAGCATGTCACATAGAGACTTGATTTGTTGCATTCATCTAATCAAATGCTCACACTTATTTTGTGTTTTTACATATTAATTAGTTCATAATCCGTGCACAATGTTCACATTATTAGCCTATGAGAGAATATCTAATGAGAAATTAGTGATTGAAATTTGAATTTTGTTCATCCTTCCTCTGTTGTCATGATGCATTAAGTATGGTGTCATACACCATCATGAGGAAGGTGATATATCTCATGTAAAATAAAGGTGGGGTGGCACAAGATTCTGTGACACCCTCAAGGGTAGTAAGAGACACCACCCCCGAAGATCGCTAATCCATAAGAAATCAAAGCTAATGATCGCATCATTACGGTTTTCTGAATAACGAAATGGATTAATAACACTGATATCATGCCATACTTGTGAAGCATCACAAAATCATATCCGATTTGTGAAGGACGACGCTAAAATATGATGAAGGTGTTTGATAGTGTTTGAGGAAGAGAGCATGTCACATAGAGACTTGATTTGTTGCATTCATCTAATCAAATGCTCACACTTATTTTGTGTTTTTACATATTAATTAGTTCATAATCCGTGCACAATGTTCACATTATTAGCCTATGAGAGAATATCTAATGAGAAATTAGTGATTGAAATGTGAATTTTGTTCATCCTTCCTCTGTTGTCATGATGCATTAAGTATGGTGTCATACACCATCATGAGGAAGGTGATATATCTCATGTAAAATAAAGGTGTGGTGACACAAGCTTCTGTGACACCCTCAAGGGTAGTAGGAGACACCACCCCCGAAGATCGCTAATCCATAAGAAATCAAAGCTAATGATCGCATCATTACGGTTTTCTGAATTACGAAATGGATTAATAACACTGATATAATGCCATACTTGTGAAGCATCACCAAATCATGTCTGATTTGTGAAGGAAGACGCTAGAGTATGATGAAGGTGTTGGATAGTGTTAGAGGAAGCGAGCATGTCACATAGAGACTTGATTTGTTGCATTCATCTAATCCAATGCTCACACTTATTTTGTGTTTTTACATATTAATTAGTTCATAATCCGTGCACAATGTTCACATTATTAGCCTATGAGAGAAAATCTAATGAGAAATTAGTGATTGAAATGTGAATTTTGTTCATCCTTCCTCTGTTGTCATGATGCATTAAGTATGGTGTCATACACCATCATGAGGAAGGTGATATATCTCATGTAAAATAAAGGTGTGGTGGCACAAGCTTCTGTGACACCCTCAAGGGTAGTAAGACACACCACCCCGAAGATCGCTAATGCATAAGAAATCAAAGCTAATGATCGCATCATTACGGTTTTCTGAATAACGAAATGGATTAATAACACTGATATCATGCCATACTTGTGAAGCATCACAAAATCATATCCGATTTGTGAAAGACGACGCTAAAATATGATGAAGGTGTTTGATAGTGTTAGAGGAAGAGAGCATGTCACATAGAGACTTGATTTGTTGCATTCATCTAATCAAATGCTCACACTTATTTTGTGTTTTTACATATTAATTAGTTCATAATCCGTGCACAATGTTCACATTATTAGCCTATGAGAGAATATCTAATGAGAAATTAGTGATTGAAATGTGAATTTTGTTCATCCTTCCACTGTTGTCATGATGAATTAAGTATGGTGTCATACACCATCATTAGGAAGGTGATATATCTCATGTAAAATAAAGGTGTGGTGGCACAAGCTTCTGTAACACCCTCAAGGGTAGTAAGACACACCATCCCCCAAGATCGCTAATCCATAAGAAATCAAAGTTAATGATTGCATCATTACGGTTTTCAGAATACGAAATGGATGAATAACACTGATATCATGCCATACTTGTGAAGCATCACAAAATCATGTCCGATTTGTGAAGGACGACGCTAGAGTATGATGAAGGTGTTTGATAGTGTTAGAGGAAGAGATCATGTCACATAGAGACTTGATTTGTTGCATTCATCTCATCGAATGCTCACACTTATTTTGTGTTTTTACATAATAATCAGTTCATAATCCGTGCACAATGTTCACATTATTAGCCTATGAGAGAATATCTAATGAGAAATTAGTGATTGAAATGTGAGTTTTGTTCATCCTTCCTCTGTTGTCATGATGCATTAAGTATGGTGTCATACACCATCATGAGGAAGGTGATATATCTCATTTAAAATAAAGGTGTGGTGGCACAAGTTTCTGTGACACCCTTAAGGGTAGTAAGAGACACCACCCCCGAAGATCGCTAATCAATAAGAAATCAAAGCTAATGATCGCATCATTACGGTTTTCTGAATTACGAAATGGATTAATAACACTGATATAATGCCATACTTGTGAAGCATCACAAAATCATGTCTGATTTGTGAAGGAAGACGCTAGAGTATGATGAAGGTGTTGGATAGTGTTAGAGGAAGCGAGCATGTCACATAGAGACTTAATTTGTTGCATTCATCTCATCCAATGCTCACACTTATTTTGTGTTTTTACATATTAATTAGTTCATAATCCGTGCACAATGTTCACATTATTAGCCTATGAGAGAAAATCTAATGAGAAATTAGTGATTGAAATGTGAATTTTGTTCATCCTTCCTCTGTTGTCATGATGCATTAAGTATGGTGTCATACACCTTCATGAGGAAGGTGATATATCTCATGTAAAATAAAGGTGTGGTGGCACAAGCTTCTGTGATACCCTCAAGGGTAGTAAGAGACACAACCCCCGAAGATCGCTAATCCATAAGAAATCAAAGCTAATGATCGCATCATTACGGTTTTCTGAATAACGAAATGGATTAATAACACTGATATAATGCCATACTTTTGAAGCATCACAAAATCATATCCGATTTGTGAAGGACGACGCTAAAATATGATGAAGGTGTTTGATAATGTTAGAGGAAGAGAGCATGTCACATAGAGACTTGATTTGTTGCATTCATCTAATCAAATGCTCACACTTATTTTGTGTTTTTACATATTAATTAGTTCATAATCCGTGCACAATGTTCACATTATTAGCCTATGAGAGAATATTTAATGAGAAATTAGTGATTGAAATGTGAATTTTGTTCATCCTTCCTCTGTTGTCATGATGCATTAAGTATGGTGTCATACACCTTCATGAGGAAGGTGATATATCTCATTTAAAATAAAGGTGTGGTGGCACAAGTTTCTGTGACACACTCAAGGGTAGTAAGAGACACCACCCCCGAAGATCGCTAATCCATAAGAAATCAAAGCTAATGATCGCATCATTACGGTTTTCTGAATTACGAAATGGATTAATAACACTGATATAATGCCATACTTGTGAAGCATCACAAAATCATGTCTGATTTGTGAAGGAAGACGCTAGAGTATGATGAAGGTGTTGGATACTGTTAGATGAAGCGAGCATGTCACATAGAGACTTGATTTGTTGCATTCATCTAATCAAATGCTCACACTTATTTTGTGTTTTTACATATTAATTAGTTCATAATCCGTGCACAATGTTCACATTATTAGCCTATGAGAGAAAATCTAATGAGAAATTAGTGATTGAAATGTGAATTTTGTTCATCCTTCCTCTGTTGTCATGATGCATTAAGTATGGTGTCATACACCTTCATTAGGAAGGTGATATATCTCATGTAAAATAAAGGTGTGGTGGCACAAGCTTCTGTGATACCCTCAAGGGTAGTAAGAGACACCACCCCCGAAGATCGCTAATCCATAAGAAATCAAAGCTAATGATCGCATCATTACGGTTTTCTGAATAACGAAATGGATTAATAACACTGATATAATGCCATACTTTTGAAGCATCACAAAATCATATCCGATTTGTGAAGGACGACGCTAAAATATGATGAAGGTGTTTGATAATGTTAGAGGAAGAGAGCATGTCACATAGAGACTTGATTTGTTGCATTCATCTAATCAAATGCTCACACTTATTTTGTGTTTTTACATATTAATTAGTTCATAATCCGTGCACAATGTTCACATTATTAGCCTATGAGAGAATATCTAATGAGAAATTAGTGATTGAAATGTGAATTTTGTTCATCCTTCCTCTGTTGTCATGATGCATTAAGTATGGTGTCATACACCTTCATGAGGAAGGTGATATATCTCATTTAAAATAAAGGTGTGGTGGCACAAGTTTCTGTGACACCCTCAAGGGTAGTAAGAGACACCACCCCCGAAGATCGCTAATCCATAAGAAATCAAAGCTAATGATCGCATCATTACGGTTTTCTGAATTACGAAATGGATTAATAACACTGATATAATGCCATACTTGTGAAGCATCACAAAATCATGTCTGATTTGTGAAGGAAGACGCTAGAGTATGATGAAGGTGTTGGATAGTGTTAGAGGAAGCGAGCATGTCACATAGAGACTTGATTTGTTGCATTCATCTCATCCAATGCTCACACTTATTTTGTGTTTTTACATATTAATTAGTTCATAATCCGTGCACAATGTTCACATTATTAGCCTATGAGAGAAAATATAATGAGAAATTAGTGATTGAAATGTGAATTTTGTTCATCCTTCCTCTGTTGTCATGATGCATTAAGTATGGTGTCATACACCATCATGAGGAAGGTGATATATCTCATGTAAAATAAAGGTGTGGTGGCACAAGCTTCTGTGACACCCTCAAGGGTAGTATGACACACCACCCCCGAAGATCGCTAATGCATAAGAAATCAAAGCTAATGATCGCATCATTACGGTTTTCTGAATAACGAAATGGATTAATAACACTGATATCATGCCATACTTGTGAAGCATCACAAAATCATATCCGATTTGTGAAAGACGACGCTAAAATATGATGAAGGTGTTTGATAGTGTTAGAGGAAGAGAGCATGTCATATAGAGACTTGATTTGTTGCATTCATCTAATCAAATGCTCACACTTATTTTGTGTTTTTACATATTAATTAGTTCATAATCCGTGCACAATGTTCACATTATTAGCCTATGAGAGAATATCTAATGAGAAATTAGTGATTGAAATGTGAATTTTGTTCATCCTTCCTCTGTTGTCATGATGCATTAAGTATGGTGTCATACACCATCATGAGGAAGGTGATATATCTCATGTAAAATAAAGGTGTGGTGGCACAAGCTTCTGTGACACCCTCAAGGGTAGTAAGACACACCACCCCCGAAGATCGCTAATGCATAAGAAATCAAAGCTAATGATCGCATCATTACGGTTTTCTGAATAACGAAATGGATTAATAACACTGATATCATGCCATACTTGTGAAGCATCACAAAATCATATCCGATTTGTGAAAGACGACGCTAAAATATGATGAAGGTGTTTGATAGTGTTAGAGGAAGAGAGCATGTCACATAGAGACTTGATTTGTTGCATTCATCTAATCAAATGCTCACACTTATTTTGTGTTTTTACATATTAATTAGTTCATAATCCGTGCACAATGTTCACATTATTAGCCTATGAGAGAATATCTAATGAGAAATTAGTGATTGAAATGTGAATTTTGTTCATCCTTCCTCTGTTGTCATGATGCATTAAGTATGGTGTCATACACCATCATGAGGAAGGTGATATATCTCATGTAAAATAAAGGTGTGGTGGCACAAGCTTCTGTGACACCCTCAAGGGTAGTAAGAGACACCACCCCCGAAGATCGCTAATCCATAAGAAATCAAAGCTAATGATCGCATCATTACGGTTTTCTGAATAACGAAATGGATTAATAACACTTATATAATGCCATACTTGTGAAGCATCACAAAATCATATCCGATTTGTGAAGGACGACGTTAAAATATGATGAAGGTGTTTGATAGTGTTAGAGGAAGAGAGCATGTCACATAGAGACTTGATTTGTTGCATTCATCTAATCAAATGCTCACACTTATTTTGTGTTTTTACATATTAATTAGTTCATAATCCGTGCACAATGTTCACATTATTAGCCTATGAGAGAATATCTAATGAGAAATTAGTGATTGAAATGTGAGTTTTTTTCATCCTTCCTCTGTTGTCATGATGCATTAAGTATGGTGTCATACACCATCATGAGGAAGGTGATATATCTCATTTAAAATAAAGGTGTGGTGGCACAAGCTTCTGTGACACCCTTAAGGGTAGTAAGAGACACCACCCCCGAAGATCGCTAATCAATAAGAAATCAAAGCTAATGATCGCATCATTACGGTTTTCTGAATTACGAAATGGATTAATAACACTGATATAATGCCATACTTGTGAAGCATCACAAAATCATGTCTGATTTGTGAAGGAAGACGCTAGAGTATGATGAAGGTGTTGGATAGTGTTAGAGGAAGCGAGCATGTCACATAGAGACTTGATTTGTTGCATTCATCTCATCCAATGCTCACACTTATTTTGTGTTTTTACATATTAATTAGTTCATAATCCGTGCACAATGTTCACATTATTAGCCTATGAGAGAAAATCTAATGAGAAATTAGTGATTGAAATGTGAATTTTGTTCATCCTTCCTCTGTTGTCATGATGCATTAAGTATGTTGTCATACACCATCATGAGGAAGGTGATATATCTCATGTAAAATAAAGGTGTGGTGGCACAAGCTTCTGTGACACCCTCAAGGGTAGTAAGACACACCACCCCCGAAGATCGCTAAACATAAGAAATCAAAGCTAATGATCGCATCATTACGGTTTTCTGAATAACGAAATGGATTAATAACACTGATATCATGCCATACTTGTGAAGCATCACAAAATCATGTCCGATTTGTGAAGGACGACGCTAAAATATGATGAAGGTGTTTGATAGTGTTAGAGGAAGAGAGCATGTCACATAGAGACTTGATTTGTTGCATTCATCTAATCAAATGCTCACACTTATTTTGTGTTTTTACATATTAATTAGTTCATAATCCGTGCACAATGTTCACATTATTAGCCTATGAGAGAATATTTAATGAGAAATTAGTGATTGAAATGTGAATTTTGTTCATCCTTCCTCTGTTGTCATGATGCATTAAGTATGGTGTCATACACCTTCATGAGGAAGGTGATATATCTCATTTAAAATAAAGGTGTGGTGGCACAAGTTTCTGTGACACACTCAAGGGTAGTAAGAGACACCACCCCCGAAGATCGCTAATCCATAAGAAATCAAAGCTAATGATCGCATCATTACGGTTTTCTGAATTACGAAATGGATTAATAACACTGATATAATGCCATACTTGTGAAGCATCACAAAATCATGTCTGATTTGTGAAGGAAGACGCTAGAGTATGATGAAGGTGTTGGATAGTGTTAGATGAAGCGAGCATGTCACATAGAGACTTGATTTGTTGCATTCATCTAATCAAATGCTCACACTTATTTTGTGTTTTTACATATTAATTAGTTCATAATCCGTGCACAATGTTCACATTATTAGCCTATGAGAGAAAATCTAATGAGAAATTAGTGATTGAAATGTGAATTTTGTTCATCCTTCCTCTGTTGTCATGATGCATTAAGTATGGTGTCATACACCTTCATTAGGAAGGTGATATATCTCATGTAAAATAAAGGTGTGGTGGCACAAGCTTCTGTGATACCCTCAAGGGTAGTAAGAGACACCACCCCCGAAGATCGCTAATCCATAAGAAATCAAAGCTAATGATCGCATCATTACGGTTTTCTGAATAACGAAATGGATTAATAACACTGATATAATGCCATACTTTTGAAGCATCACAAAATCATATCCGATTTGTGAAGGACGACGCTAAAATATGATGAAGGTGTTTGATAATGTTAGAGGAAGAGAGCATGTCACATAGAGACTTGATTTGTTGCATTCATCTAATCAAATGCTCACACTTATTTTGTGTTTTTACATATTAATTAGTTCATAATCCGTGCACAATGTTCACATTATTAGCCTATGAGAGAATATCTAATGAGAAATTAGTGATTGAAATGTGAATTTTGTTCATCCTTCCTCTGTTGTCATGATGCATTAAGTATGGTGTCATACACTTTCATGAGGAAGGTGATATATCTCATTTAAAATAAAGGTGTGGTGGCACAAGTTTCTGTGACACCCTCAAGGGTAGTAAGAGACACCACCCCCGAAGATCGCTAATCCATAAGAAATCAAAGCTAATGATCGCATCATTACGGTTTTCTGAATTACGAAATGGATTAATAACACTGATATAATGCCATACTTGTGAAGCATCACAAAATCATGTCTGATTTGTGAAGGAAGACGCTAGAGTATGATGAAGGTGTTGGATAGTGTTAGAGGAAGCGAGCATGTCACATAGAGACTTGATTTGTTGCATTCATCTCATCCAATGCTCACACTTATTTTGTGTTTTTACATATTAATTAGTTCATAATCCGTGCACAATGTTCACATTATTAGCCTATGAGAGAAAATATAATGAGAAATTAGTGATTGAAATGTGAATTTTGTTCATCCTTCCTCTGTTGTCATGATGCATTAAGTATGGTGTCATACACCATCATGAGGAAGGTGATATATCTCATGTAAAATAAAGGTGTGGTGGCACAAGCTTCTGTGACACCCTCAAGGGTAGTATGACACACCACCCCCGAAGATCGCTAATGCATAAGAAATCAAAGCTAATGATCGCATCATTACGGTTTTCTGAATAACGAAATGGATTAATAACACTGATATCATGCCATACTTGTGAAGCATCACAAAATCATATCCGATTTGTGAAAGACGACGCTAAAATATGATGAAGGTGTTTGATAGTGTTAGAGGAAGAGAGCATGTCATATAGAGACTTGATTTGTTGCATTCATCTAATCAAATGCTCACACTTATTTTGTGTTTTTACATATTAATTAGTTCATAATCCGTGCACAATGTTCACATTATTAGCCTATGAGAGAATATCTAATGAGAAATTAGTGATTGAAATGTGAATTTTGTTCATCCTTCCTCTGTTGTCATGATGCATTAAGTATGGTGTCATACACCATCATGAGGAAGGTGATATATCTCATGTAAAATAAAGGTGTGGTGGCACAAGCTTCTGTGACACCCTCAAGGGTAGTAAGACACACCACCCCCGAAGATCGCTAATGCATAAGAAATCAAAGCTAATGATCGCATCATTACGGTTTTCTGAATAACGAAATGGATTAATAACACTGATATCATGCCATACTTGTGAAGCATCACAAAATCATATCCGATTTGTGAAAGACGACGCTAAAATATGATGAAGGTGTTTGATAGTGTTAGAGGAAGAGAGCATGTCACATAGAGACTTGATTTGTTGCATTCATCTAATCAAATGCTCACACTTATTTTGTGTTTTTACATATTAATTAGTTCATAATCCGTGCACAATGTTCACATTATTAGCCTATGAGAGAATATCTAATGAGAAATTAGTGATTGAAATGTGAATTTTGTTCATCCTTCCTCTGTTGTCATGATGCATTAAGTATGGTGTCATACACCATCATGAGGAAGGTGATATATCTCATGTAAAATAAAGGTGTGGTGGCACAAGCTTCTGTGACACCCTCAAGGGTAGTAAGAGACACCACCCCCGAAGATCGCTAATCCATAAGAAATCAAAGCTAATGATCGCATCATTACGGTTTTCTGAATAACGAAATGGATTAATAACACTTATATAATGCCATACTTGTGAAGCATCACAAAATCATATCCGATTTGTGAAGGACGACGTTAAAATATGATGAAGGTGTTTGATAGTGTTAGAGGAAGAGAGCATGTCACATAGAGACTTGATTTGTTGCATTCATCTAATCAAATGCTCACACTTATTTTGTGTTTTTACATATTAATTAGTTCATAATCCGTGCACAATGTTCACATTATTAGCCTATGAGAGAATATCTAATGAGAAATTAGTGATTGAAATGTGAGTTTTTTTCATCCTTCCTCTGTTGTCATGATGCATTAAGTATGGTGTCATACACCATCATGAGGAAGGTGATATATCTCATTTAAAATAAAGGTGTGGTGGCACAAGCTTCTGTGACACCCTTAAGGGTAGTAAGAGACACCACCCCCGAAGATCGCTAATCAATAAGAAATCAAAGCTAATGATCGCATCATTACGGTTTTCTGAATTACGAAATGGATTAATAACACTGATATAATGCCATACTTGTGAAGCATCACAAAATCATGTCTGATTTGTGAAGGAAGACGCTAGAGTATGATGAAGGTGTTGGATAGTGTTAGAGGAAGCGAGCATGTCACATAGAGACTTGATTTGTTGCATTCATCTCATCCAATGCTCACACTTATTTTGTGTTTTTACATATTAATTAGTTCATAATCCGTGCACAATGTTCACATTATTAGCCTATGAGAGAAAATCTAATGAGAAATTAGTGATTGAAATGTGAATTTTGTTCATCCTTCCTCTGTTGTCATGATGCATTAAGTATGTTGTCATACACCATCATGAGGAAGGTGATATATCTCATGTAAAATAAAGGTGTGGTGGCACAAGCTTCTGTGACACCCTCAAGGGTAGTAAGACACACCACCCCCGAAGATCGCTAAACATAAGAAATCAAAGCTAATGATCGCATCATTACGGTTTTCTGAATAACGAAATGGATTAATAACACTGATATCATGCCATACTTGTGAAGCATCACAAAATCATGTCCGATTTGTGAAGGACGACGCTAAAATATGATGAAGGTGTTTGATAGTGTTAGAGGAAGAGAGCATGTCACATAGAGACTTGATTTGTTGCATTCATCTAATCAAATGCTCACACTTATTTTGTGTTTTTACATATTAATTAGTTCATAATCCGTGCACAATGTTCACATTATTAGCCTATGAGAGAATATCTAATGAGAAATTAGTGATTGAAATGTGAATTTTGTTCATCCTTCCTCTGTTGTCATGATGCATTAAGTATGGTGTCATACACCATCATGAGGAAGGTGATATATCTCATGTAAAATAAAGGTGTGGTGGCACAAGCTTCTGTGACACCCTCAAGGGTAGTAAGAGACACCACCCCCGAAGATCGCTAATCCATAAGAAATCAAAGCTAATGATCGCATAATTACGGTTTTCTGAACAACGAAATGGATTAATAACACTGATATAATGCCATACTTGTGAAGCATCACAAAATCATATCCGATTTGTGAAGGAAGACGCTAAAATATGATGAAGGTGTTTGATAGTGTTAGAGGAAGAGAGCATGTCACATAGAGACTTGATTTGTTGCATTCATCTAATCAAATCCTCACACTTATTTTGTGTTTTTACATATTAATTAGTTCATAATCCGTGCACAATGTTCACATTATTAGCCTATGAGAGAATATCTAATGATAAATTAGTGATTGAAATGTGAATTTTGTTCATCCTTCCTCTGTTGTCATGATGCATTAAGTATGGTGTCATACACCATCATGAGGAAGGTGATATATCTCATGTAAAATAAAGGTGTGGTGGCACAAGCTTCTGTGACACCCTCAAGGGTAGTAAGAGACACCACCCACGAAGATCGCTAATCCATAAGAAATCAAAGCTAATGATCGCATCATTACGGTTTTCTGATTTACGAAATGGATTAATAACACTGATATAATGCCATACTTGTGAAGCATCACAAAATCATGTCTGATTTGTGAAGGAAGACGCTAGAGTATGATGAAGGTGTTGGATAGTGTTAGAGGAAGCGAGCATGTCACATAGAGACTTGATTTGTTGCATTCATCTCATCCAATGCTCACACTTATTTTGTGTTTTTACATATTAATTAGTTCATAATCCGTGCACAATGTTCACATTATTAGCCTATGAGAGAAAATCTAATGAGAAATTAGTGATTGAAATGTGAATTTTGTTCATCCTTCCTCGGTTGTCATGATGCATTAAGTATGTTGTCATACACCATCATGAGGAAGGTGATATATCTCATGTAAAATAAAGGTGTGGTGGCACAAGCTTCTGTGACACCCTCAAGGGTAGTAAGACACACCACCCCCGAAGATCGCTAATCCATAAGAAATCAAAGCTAATGATCGCATCATTACGGTTTTCTGAATAACGAAATGGATTAATAACACTGATATCATGTCATACTTGTGAAGCATCACAAAATCATATCCGATTTGTGAAAGACGATGCTAAAATATGATGAAGGTGTTTGATAGTGTTAGAGGAAGATAGCATGTCACATAGAGACTTGATTTGTTGCATTCATCTAATCAAATGCTCACACTTATTTTGTGTTTTTACATATTAATTAGTTCATAATCCGTGCACAATGTTCACATTATTAGCCTATGAGAGAATATCTAATGAGAAATTAGTGATTGAAATGTGAATTTTGTTCATCCTTCCTCTGTTGTCATGATGCATTAAGTATGGTGTCATCCACCATCATGCGGAAGGTGATATATCTCATGTAAAATAAAGGTGTGGTGGCACAAGCTTCTGTGACACCCTCAAGGGTAGTAGGAGACACCACCCCCGAAGATCGCTAATCCATAAGAAATCAAAGCTAATGATCGCATCATTACGGTTTTCTGAATTACGAAATGGATTAATAACACTGATATAATGCCATACTTGTGAAGCATCACCAAATCATGTCTGATTTGTGAAGGAAGACGCTAGAGTATGATGAAGGTGTTGGATAGTGTTAGAGGAAGCGAGCATGTCACATAGAGACTTGATTTGTTGCATTCATCTCATCCAATGCTCACACTGATTTTGTGTTTTTACATATTAATTAGTTCATAATCCGTGCACAATGTTCACATTATTAGCCTATGAGAGAATATCTAATGAGAAATTAGTGATTGAAATGTGAATTTTGTTCATCCTTCCTCTGTTGTCATGATGCATTAAGTATATTGTCATACACCATCATGAGGAAGGTGATATATCTCATGTAAAATAAAGGTGTGGTGGCACAAGCTTCTGTGACACCCTCAAGGGTAGTAAGACACACCACCCCCGAAGGTCGCTAATCAATAAGAAATCAAAGCTAATGATCGCATCATTACGGTTTTCTGAATTACGAAATGGATTAATAACACTGATATAATGCCATACTTGTGAAGTATCACAAAATCATGTCTGATTTGTGAAGGAAGACGCTAGAGTATGATGAAGGTGTTGGATAGTGTTAGAGGAAGCGAGAATGTCACATAGAGACTTGATTTGTTGCATTCATCTCATCCAATGCTCACACTTATTTTGTGTTTTTACATATTAATTAGTTCATAATCCGTGCACAATGTTCACATTATTAGCCTATGAGAGAATATCTAATGAGAAATTATTGATTGAAATTTGAATTTTGTTTAACCTTCCTCTGTTGTCATGATGCATTAAGTATGGTGTCATACACCATCATGAGGAAGGTGATATATCTCATTTAAAATAAAGGTGTGGTGGCACAAGCTTCTGTGACACCCTTAAGGGTAGTAAGAGACACCACCCCCGAAGATCGCTAATCAATAAGAAATCAAAGCTAATGATCGCATCATTACGGTTTTCTGAATTACGAAATGGATTAATAACACTGATATAATGCCATACTTGTGAAGTATCACAAAATCATGTCTGATTTGTGAAGGAAGACGCTAGAGTATGATGAAGGTGTTGGATAGTGTTAGAGGAAGCGAGAATGTCACATAGAGACTTGATTTGTTGCATTCATCTAATCAAATGCTCACACTTATTTTGTGTTTTTACATATTAATTAGTTCATAATCCGTGCACAATGTTCACATTATTAGCCTATGAGAGAATATCTAATGAGAAATTAGTGATTGAAATGTGAATTTTGTTCATCCTTCCTCTGTTGTCATGATGCATTAAGTATGGTGTCATCCACCATCATGCGGAAGGTGATATATCTCATGTAAAATAAAGGTGTGGTGGCACAAGCTTCTGTGACACCCTCAAGGGTAGTAGGAGACACCACCCCCGAAGATCGCTAATCCATAAGAAATCAAAGCTAATGATCGCATCATTACGGTTTTCTGAATTACGAAATGGATTAATAACACTGATATAATGCCATACTTGTGAAGCATCACCAAATCATGTCTGATTTGTGAAGGAAGACGCTAGAGTATGATGAAGGTGTTGGATAGTGTTAGAGGAAGCGAGCATGTCACATAGAGACTTGATTTGTTGCATTCATCTCATCCAATGCTCACACTGATTTTGTGTTTTTACATATTAATTAGTTCATAATCCGTGCACAATGTTCACATTATTAGCCTATGAGAGAATATCTAATGAGAAATTAGTGATTGAAATGTGAATTTTGTTCATCCTTCCTCTGTTGTCATGATGCATTAAGTATGGTGTCATCCACCATCATGCGGAAGGTGATATATCTCATGTAAAATAAAGGTGTGGTGGCACAAGCTTCTGTGACACCCTCAAGGGTAGTAGGAGACACCACCCCCGAAGATCGCTAATCCATAAGAAATCAAAGCTAATGATCGCATCATTACGGTTTTCTGAATTACGAAATGGATTAATAACACTGATATAATGCCATACTTGTGAAGCATCACCAAATCATGTCTGATTTGTGAAGGAAGACGCTAGAGTATGATGAAGGTGTTGGATAGTGTTAGAGGAAGCGAGCATGTCACATAGAGACTTGATTTGTTGCATTCATCTCATCCAATGCTCACACTGATTTTGTGTTTTTACATATTAATTAGTTCATAATCCGTGCACAATGTTCACATTATTAGCCTATGAGAGAATATCTAATGAGAAATTAGTGATTGAAATGTGAATTTTGTTCATCCTTCCTCTGTTGTCATGATGCATTAAGTATATTGTCATACACCATCATGAGGAAGGTGATATATCTCATGTAAAATAAAGGTGTGGTGGCACAAGCTTCTGTGACACCCTCAAGGGTAGTAAGACACAACACCCCCGAAGGTCGCTAATCAATAAGAAATCAAAGCTAATGATCGCATCATTACGGTTTTCTGAATTACGAAATGGATTAATAACACTGATATAATGCCATACTTGTGAAGTATCACAAAATCATGTCTGATTTGTGAAGGAAGACGCTAGAGTATGATGAAGGTGTTGGATAGTGTTAGAGGAAGCGAGAATGTCACATAGAGACTTGATTTGTTGCATTCATCTCATCCAATGCTCACACTTATTTTGTGTTTTTACATATTAATTAGTTCATAATCCGTGCACAATGTTCACATTATTAGCCTATGAGAGAATATCTAATGAGAAATTATTGATTGAAATTTGAATTTTTTTTAACCTTCCTCTGTTGTCATGATGCATTAAGTATGGTGTCATACACCATCATGAGGAAGGTGATATATCTCATTTAAAATAAAGGTGTGGTGGCACAAGCTTCTGTGACACCCTTAAGGGTAGTAAGAGACACCACCCCCGAAGATCGCTAATCAATAAGAAATCAAAGCTAATGATCGCATCATTACGGTTTTCTGAATTACGAAATGGATTAATAACACTGATATAATGCCATACTTGTGAAGTATCACAAAATCATGTCTGATTTGTGAAGGAAGACGCTAGAGTATGATGAAGGTGTTGGATAGTGTTAGAGGAAGCGAGAATGTCACATAGAGACTTGATTTGTTGCATTCATCTCATCCAATGCTCACACTTATTTTGTGTTTTTACATATTAATTAGTTCATAATCCGTGCACAATGTTCACATTATTAGCCTATGAGAGAAAATTTAATGAGAAATTAGTGATTGAAATGTGAATTTTGTTCATCCTTCCTCTGTTGTCATGATGCATTAAGTATGTTGTCATACACCATCATGAGGAAGGTGATATATCTCATGTAAAATAAAGGTGTGGTGGCACAAGCTTCTGTGACACCCTCAAGGGTAGTAAGACACACCACCCCCGAAGATCGCTAATCCATAAGAAATCAAAGCTAATGATCGCATAATTACGGTTTTCTGAATAACGAAATGGATTAATAACACTGATATCATGCCATACTTGTGAAGCATCACAAAATCATATCCGATTTGTGAAGGACGACGCTAAAGTATGATGAAGGTGTTTTATAGTATTAGAGGAAGAGAGCATGTCAAATAGAAACTTGATTTGTTGCATTCATCTCATCCAATGCTCACACTTATTTTGTATTTTTACATAATAATTAGTTCATAATCCGTGCACAATGTTCACATTATTAGACTATGAGAGAAAATCTAATGAGAAATTAGTGATTGAAATGTGAATTTTGTTCATCCTTTCTCTATTGTCATGATGCATTAAGTATGGTGTCATACACCATCATGAGGAAGGTGATATATCTCATTGAAAATAAAGGTGTGGTGGTACAAGCTTCTGTGACACCCTCAAGGGTAGTAAGACACACCACCCCAAAGATCGCTAATCCATAAAAAATCAAAGCTAATGATCGCATCATTACGGTTTTCTGAATTACAAAATGGATTAATAACACTGATATCATGCCATACTTGTGAAGCATCACCAAATCATATCCGATTTGTGAAGGACGACGCTAAAATATGATGAAGGTGTTTGATAGTGTTAGAGGAAGAGAGCATGTCACATAGAGACTTTATGTTGCATTCATCTAATCAAATGCTCACACTTATTTTGTGTTTTTACATATTAATTAGTTCATAATCCGTGCACAATGTTCACATTATTAGCCTATGAGAGAATATCTAATGAGAAATTAGTGATTGAAATGTGAATTTTGTTCATCCTTCCTCTGTTGTCATGATGCATTAAGTATGATGTCATACACCTTCATAAGGAAGGTGATATATCTCATGTAAAATAGAGGTGTGGTGGCACAAGCTTATGTGAACACCCTCAAGGGTAGTAAGAGACACCACCCCCGAAGATCGCTAATCCATAAGAAATCAAAGCTAATGATCGCATAATTACGGTTTTCTGAATAACGAAATGGATTAATAACACTGATATAATGCCATACTTGTGAAGCATCACAAAATCATCTCCGATTTGTGAAGGAAGACGCTAAAATATGATGAAGGTGTTTGATAGTGTTAGAGGAAGAGAGCATGTCACATAGAGACTTGATTTGTTGCATTCATCTAATCAAATGCTCACACTTATTTTTTGTGTTTTTACATATTAATTAGTTCATAATCCGTGCACAATGTTCACATTATTAGCCTATGAGAGAAAATCTAATGAGAAATTAGTGATTGAAATGTGAATTTTGTTCATCCTTCCTCTGTTGTCATGATGCATTAAGTATGGTGTCATACACCATCATGAGGAAGGTGATATATCTCATGTAAAATAAAGGTGTGGTGGCACAAGCTTCTGTGACACCCTCAAGGGTAGTAAGACACACCACCCCCGAAGATCGCTAATGCATAAGAAATAAAAGCTAATGATCGCATCATTACGGTTTTCTGAATAACAAAATGGATTAATAACACTGATATCATGCCATACTTGTGAAGCATCACAAAATCATATCCGATTTGTGAAAGACGACGCTAAAATATGATGAAGGTGTTTGATAGTGTTAGAGGAAGAGAGCATGTCACATAGAGACTTGATTTGTTGCATTCATCTAATCAAATGCTCACACTTATTTTGTGTTTTTACATATTAATTAGTTCATAATCCGTGCACAATGTTCACATTATTAGCCTATGAGAGAATATCTAATGAGAAATTATTGATTGAAATTTGAATTTTGTTCAACCTTCCTCTGTTGTCATGATGCATTAAGTATGGTGTCATACACCATCATGAGGAAGGTGATATATCTCATGTAAAATAAAGGTGTGGTGGCACAAGCTCTTGTGACACCCTCAAGGGTAGTAAGAGACACCACCCACGAAGATCGCTAATCCATAAGAAATCAAAGCTAATGATCGCATCATTACGGTTTTCTGAATAACGAAATGGATTAATAACACTGATATAATGCCATACTTGTGAAGCATCACAAAATCATATCCGATTTGTGAAGGATGACGTTAAAATATGATGAAGGTGTTTGATAGTGTTAGAGGAAGAGAGCTTGTCACATAGAGACTTGATTTGTTGCATTCATCTAATCAAATGCTCACACTTATTTTGTGTTTTTACATATTAATTAGTTCATAATCCGTGCACAATGTTCACATTATTAGCCTATGAGAGAATATCTAATGAGAAATTATTGATTGAAATTTGAATTTTGTTCAACCTTCCTCTGTTGTCATGATGCATTAAGTATGGTGTCATACACCATCATGAGGAAGGTGATATATCTCATTTAAAATAAAGGTGTGGTGGCACAAGCTTCTGTGACACCCTTAAGGGTAGTAAGAGACACCACCCCCGAAGATCGCTAATCAATAAGAAATCAAAGCTAATGATCGCATCATTACGGTTTTCTGAATTACGAAATGGATTAATAACACTGATATAATGCCATACTTGTGAAGCATCACAAAATCATGTCTGATTTGTGAAGGAAGACGCTAGAGTATGATGAAGGTGTTGGATAGTGTTAGAGGAAGCGAGAATGTCACATAGAGACTTGATTTGTTGCATTCATCTCATCCAATGCTCACACTTATTTTGTGTTTTTACATATTAATTAGTTCATAATCCGTGCACAATGTTCACATTATTAGCCTATGAGAGAAAATCTAATGAGAAATTAGTGATTGAAATGTGAATTTTGTTCATCCTTCCTCTGTTGTCATGATGCATTAAGTATGGTGTCATACACCATCATGAGGAAGGTGATATATCTCATGTAAAATAAAGGTGTGGTGGCACAAGCTTCTGTGACACCCTCAAGGGTAGTAAGACACACCACCCCCGAAGATCGCTAATGCATAAGAAATAAAAGCTAATGATCGCATCATTACGGTTTTCTGAATAACAAAATGGATTAATAACACTGATATCATGCCATACTTGTGAAGCATCACAAAATCATATCCGATTTGTGAAAGACGACGCTAAAATATGATGAAGGTGTTTGATAGTGTTAGAGGAAGAGAGCATGTCACATAGAGACTTGATTTGTTGCATTCATCTAATCAAATGCTCACACTTATTTTGTGTTTTTACATATTAATTAGTTCATAATCCGTGCACAATGTTCACATTATTAGCCTATGAGAGAATATCTAATGAGAAATTATTGATTGAAATTTGAATTTTGTTCAACCTTCCTCTGTTGTCATGATGCATTAAGTATGGTGTCATACACCATCATGAGGAAGGTGATATATCTCATGTAAAATAAAGGTGTGGTGGCACAAGCTCTTGTGACACCCTCAAGGGTAGTAAGAGACACCACCCCCGAAGATCGCTAATCCATAAGAAATCAAAGCTAATGATCGCATCATTACGGTTTTCTGAATAACGAAATGGATTAATAACACTGATATAATGCCATACTTGTGAAGCATCACAAAATCATATCCGATTTGTGAAGGATGACGTTAAAATATGATGAAGGTGTTTGATAGTGTTAGAGGAAGAGAGCTTGTCACATAGAGACTTGATTTGTTGCATTCATCTAATCAAATGCTCACACTTATTTTGTGTTTTTACATATTAATTAGTTCATAATCCGTGCACAATGTTCACATTATTAGCCTATGAGAGAATATCTAATGAGAAATTATTGATTGAAATTTGAATTTTGTTCAACCTTCCTCTGTTGTCATGATGCATTAAGTATGGTGTCATACACCATCATGAGGAAGGTGATATATCTCATTTAAAATAAAGGTGTGGTGGCACAAGCTTCTGTGACACCCTTAAGGGTAGTAAGAGACACCACCCCCGAAGATCGCTAATCAATAAGAAATCAAAGCTAATGATCGCATCATTACGGTTTTCTGAATTACGAAATGGATTAATAACACTGATATAATGCCATACTTGTGAAGCATCACAAAATCATGTCTGATTTGTGAAGGAAGACGCTAGAGTATGATGAAGGTGTTGGATAGTGTTAGAGGAAGCGAGAATGTCACATAGAGACTTGATTTGTTGCATTCATCTCATCCAATGCTCACACTTATTTTGTGTTTTTACATATTAATTAGTTCATAATCCGTGCACAATGTTCACATTATTAGCCTATGAGAGAAAATCTAATGATAAATTAGTGATTGAAATGTGAATTTTGTTCATCCTTCCTCTGTTGTCATGATGCATTAAGTATGGTGTCATACACCATCATGAGGAAGGTGATATATCTCATGTAAAATAAAGGTGTGGTGGCACAAGCTTCTGTGACACCCTCAAGGGTAGTAAGACACACCACCCCCGAAGATCGCTAATGCATAAGAAATAAAAGCTAATGATCGCATCATTACGGTTTTCTGAATAACAAAATGGATTAATAACACTGATATCATGCCATACTTGTGAAGCATCACAAAATCATATCCGATTTGTGAAAGACGACGCTAAAATATGATGAAGGTGTTTGATAGTGTTAGAGGAAGAGAGCATGTCACATAGAGACTTGATTTGTTGCATTCATCTAATCAAATGCTCACACTTATTTTGTGTTTTTACATATTAATTAGTTCATAATCCGTGCACAATGTTCACATTATTAGCCTATGAGAGAATATCTAATGAGAAATTATTGATTGAAATTTGAATTTTGTTCAACCTTCCTCTGTTGTCATGATGCATTAAGTATGGTGTCATACACCATCATGAGGAAGGTGATATATCTCATGTAAAATAAAGGTGTGGTGGCACAAGCTCTTGTGACACCCTCAAGGGTAGTAAGAGACACCACCCCCGAAGATCGCTAATCCATAAGAAATCAAAGCTAATGATCGCATCATTACGGTTTTCTGAATAACGAAATGGATTAATAACACTGATATAATGCCATACTTGTGAAGCATCACAAAATCATATCCGATTTGTGAAGGACGACGTTAAAATATGATGAAGGTGTTTGATAGTGTTAGAGGAAGAGAGCATGTCACATAGAGACTTGATTTGTTGCATTCATCTAATCAAATGCTCACACTTATTTTGTGTTTTTACATATTAATTAGTTCATAATCCGTGCACAATGTTCACATTATTAGCCTATGAGAGAATATCTAATGAGAAATTATTGATTGAAATTTGAATTTTGTTTAACCTTCCTCTGTTGTCATGATGCATTAAGTATGGTGTCATACACCATCATGAGGAAGGTGATTTATCTCATTTAAAATAAAGGTGTGGTGGCACAAGCTTCTGTGACACCCTTAAGGGTAGTAAGAGACACCACCCCCGAAGATCGCTAATCCATAAGAAATCAAAGCTAATGATCGCATAATTACGGTTTTCTGAATAACGAAATGGATTAATAACACTGATATCATGCCATACTTGTGAAGCATCACAAAATCATATCCGATTTGTGAAGGACGACGCTAAAGTATGATGAAGGTGTTTTATAGTATTAGAGGAAGAGAGCATGTCCAATAGAAACTTGATTTGTTGCATTCATCTCATCCAATGCTCACACATATTTTGTATTTTTACATAATAATTAGTTCATAATCCGTGCACAATGTTCACATTATTAGACTATGAGAGAAAATCTAATGAGAAATTAGTGATTGAAATGTGAATTTTGTTCATCCTTTCTCTATTGTCATGATGCATTAAGTATGGTGTCATACACCATCATGAGGAAGGTGATATATCTCATTGAAAATAAAGGTGTGGTGGTACAAGCTTCTGTGACACCCTCAAGGGTAGTAAGACACACCACCCCAAAGATCGCTAATCCATAAAAAATCAAAGCTAATGATCGCATCATTACGGTTTTCTGAAATACAAAATGGATTAATAACACTGATATCATGCCATACTTGTGAAGCATCACCAAATCATATCCGATTTGTGAAGGACGACGCTAAAATATGATGAAGGTGTTTGATAGTGTTAGAGGAAGAGAGCATGTCACATAGAGACTTTATGTTGCATTCATCTAATCAAATGCTCACACTTATTTTGTGTTTTTACATATTAATTAGTTCATAATCCGTGCACAATGTTCACATTATTAGCCTATGAGAGAATATCTAATGAGAAATTAGTGATTGAAATGTGAATTTTGTTCATCCTTCCTCTGTTGTCATGATGCATTAAGTATGATGTCATACACCTTCATAAGGAAGGTGATATATCTCATGTAAAATAAAGGTGTGGTGGCACAAGCTTATGTGAACACCCTCAAGGGTAGTAAGAGACACCACCCCCGAAGATCGCTAATCCATAAGAAATCAAAGCTAATGATCGCATAATTACGGTTTTCTGAATAACGAAATGGATTAATAACACTGATATAATGCCATACTTGTGAAGCATCACAAAATCATCTCCGATTTGTGAAGGAAGACGCTAAAATATGATGAAGGTGTTTGATAGTGTTAGAGGAAGAGAGCATGTCACATAGAGACTTGATTTGTTGCATTCATCTAATCAAATCCTCACACTTATTTTGTGTTTTTTCATATTAATTAGTTCATAATCCGTGCACAATGTTCACATTATTAGCCTATGAGAGAATATCTAATGAGAAATTAGTGATTGAAATGTGAATTTTGTTCATCCTTCCTCTGTTGTCATGATGCATTAAGTATGGTGTCATACACCATCATGAGGAAGGTGATATATCTCATGTAAAATAAAGGTGTGGTGGCACAAGCTTCTGTGACACCCTCAAGGGTAGTAAGAGACACCACCCCCGAAGATCGCTAATCCATAAGAAATAAAAGCTAATGATCGCATTATTACGGTTTTCTGAATTACGAAATTGATTAATAACACTGATATAATGCCATACTTGTGAAGCATCACAAAATCATGTCTGATTTGTGAAGGAAGACGCTAGAGTATGATGAAGGTGTTGGATAGTGTTAGAGGAAGCGAGCATGTCACATAGAGACTTGATTTGTTGCATTCATCTAATCAAATGCTCACACTTATTTTGTGTTTTTACATATTAATTAGTTCATAATCCGTGCACAATGTTCACATTATTAGCCTATGAGAGAATATCTAATGAGAAATTAGTGATTGAAATGTGAATTTTGTTCATCCTTCCTCTGTTGTCATGATGCATTAAGTATGATGTCATACACCTTCATAAGGAAGGTGATATATCTCATGTAAAATAAAGGTGTGGTGGCACAAGCTTATGTGAACACCCTCAAGGGTAGTAAGAGACACCACCCCCGAAGATCGCTAATCCATAAGAAATCAAAGCTAATGATCGCATAATTACGGTTTTCTGAATAACGAAATGGATTAATAACACTGATATAATGCCATACTTGTGAAGCATCACAAAATCATCTCCGATTTGTGAAGGAAGACGCTAAAATATGATGAAGGTGTTTGATAGTGTTAGAGGAAGAGAGCATGTCACATAGAGACTTGATTTGTTGCATTCATCTAATCAAATGCTCACACTTATTTTTTGTGTTTTTACATATTAATTAGTTCATAATCCGTGCACAATGTTCACATTATTAGCCTATGAGAGAAAATCTAATGAGAAATTAGTGATTGAAATGTGAATTTTGTTCATCCTTCCTCTGTTGTCATGATGCATTAAGTATGGTGTCATACACCATCATGAGGAAGGTGATATATCTCATGTAAAATAAAGGTGTGGTGGCACAAGCTTCTGTGACACCCTCAAGGGTAGTAAGACACACCACCCCCGAAGATCGCTAATGCATAAGAAATAAAAGCTAATGATCGCATCATTACGGTTTTCTGAATAACAAAATGGATTAATAACACTGATATCATGCCATACTTGTGAAGCATCACAAAATCATATCCGATTTGTGAAAGACGACGCTAAAATATGATGAAGGTGTTTGATAGTGTTAGAGGAAGAGAGCATGTCACATAGAGACTTGATTTGTTGCATTCATCTAATCAAATGCTCACACTTATTTTGTGTTTTTACATATTAATTAGTTCATAATCCGTGCACAATGTTCACATTATTAGCCTATGAGAGAATATCTAATGAGAAATTATTGATTGAAATTTGAATTTTGTTCAACCTTCCTCTGTTGTCATGATGCATTAAGTATGGTGTCATACACCATCATGAGGAAGGTGATATATCTCATGTAAAATAAAGGTGTGGTGGCACAAGCTCTTGTGACACCCTCAAGGGTAGTAAGAGACACCACCCCCGAAGATCGCTAATCCATAAGAAATCAAAGCTAATGATCGCATCATTACGGTTTTCTGAATAACGAAATGGATTAATAACACTGATATAATGCCATACTTGTGAAGCATCACAAAATCATATCCGATTTGTGAAGGACGACGTTAAAATATGATGAAGGTGTTTGATAGTGTTAGAGGAAGAGAGCATGTCACATAGAGACTTGATTTGTTGCATTCATCTAATCAAATGCTCACACTTATTTTGTGTTTTTACATATTAATTAGTTCATAATCCGTGCACAATGTTCACATTATTAGCCTATGAGAGAATATCTAATGAGAAATTATTGATTGAAATTTGAATTTTGTTCAACCTTCCTCTGTTGTCATGATGCATTAAGTATGGTGTCATACACCATCATGAGGAAGGTGATATATCTCATTTAAAATAAAGGTGTGGTGGCACAAGCTTCTGTGACACCCTTAAGGGTAGTAAGAGACACCACCCCCGAAGATCGCTAATCAATAAGAAATCAAAGCTAATGATCGCATCATTACGGTTTTCTGAATTACGAAATGGATTAATAACACTGATATAATGCCATACTTGTGAAGCATCACAAAATCATGTCTGATTTGTGAAGGAAGACGCTAGAGTATGATGAAGGTGTTGGATAGTGTTAGAGGAAGCGAGAATGTCACATAGAGACTTGATTTGTTGCATTCATCTCATCCAATGCTCACACTTATTTTGTGTTTTTACATATTAATTAGTTCATAATCCGTGCACAATGTTCACATTATTAGCCTATGAGAGAAAATCTAATGAGAAATTAGTGATTGAAATGTGAATTTTGTTCATCCTTCCTCTGTTGTCATGATGCATTAAGTATGTTGTCATACACCATCATGAGGAAGGTGATATATCTCATGTAAAATAAAGGTGTGGTGGCACAAGCTTCTGTGACACCCTCAAGGGTAGTAAGACACACCACCCCCGAAGATCGCTAATCCATAAGAAATCAAAGCTAATGATCGCATAATTACGGTTTTCTGAATAACGAAATGGATTAATAACACTGATATCATGCCATACTTGTGAAGCATCACAAAATCATATCCGATTTGTGAAGGACGACGCTAAAGTATGATGAAGGTGTTTTATAGTATTAGAGGAAGAGAGCATGTCCAATAGAAACTTGATTTGTTGCATTCATCTCATCCAATGCTCACACTTATTTTGTATTTTTACATAATAATTAGTTCATAATCCGTGCACAATGTTCACATTATTAGACTATGAGAGAAAATCTAATGAGAAATTAGTGATTGAAATGTGAATTTTGTTCATCCTTTCTCTATTGTCATGATGCATTAAGTATGGTGTCATACACCATCATGAGGAAGGTGATATATCTCATTGAAAATAAAGGTGTGGTGGTACAAGCTTCTGTGACACCCTCAAGGGTAGTAAGACACACCACCCCAAAGATCGCTAATCCATAAAAAATCAAAGCTAATGATCGCATCATTACGGTTTTCTGAAATACAAAATGGATTAATAACACTGATATCATGCCATACTTGTGAAGCATCACCAAATCATATCCGATTTGTGAAGGACGACGCTAAAATATGATGAAGGTGTTTGATAGTGTTAGAGGAAGAGAGCATGTCACATAGAGACTTTATGTTGCATTCATCTAATCAAATGCTCACACTTATTTTGTGTTTTTACATATTAATTAGTTCATAATCCGTGCACAATGTTCACATTATTAGCCTATGAGAGAATATCTAATGAGAAATTAGTGATTGAAATGTGAATTTTGTTCATCCTTCCTCTGTTGTCATGATGCATTAAGTATGATGTCATACACCTTCATAAGGAAGGTGATATATCTCATGTAAAATAAAGGTGTGGTGGCACAAGCTTATGTGAACACCCTCAAGGGTAGTAAGAGACACCACCCCCGAAGATCGCTAATCCATAAGAAATCAAAGCTAATGATCGCATAATTACGGTTTTCTGAATAACGAAATGGATTAATAACACTGATATAATGCCATACTTGTGAAGCATCACAAAATCATCTCCGATTTGTGAAGGAAGACGCTAAAATATGATGAAGGTGTTTGATAGTGTTAGAGGAAGAGAGCATGTCACATAGAGACTTGATTTGTTGCATTCATCTAATCAAATCCTCACACTTATTTTGTGTTTTTTCATATTAATTAGTTCATAATCCGTGCACAATGTTCACATTATTAGCCTATGAGAGAATATCTAATGAGAAATTAGTGATTGAAATGTGAATTTTGTTCATCCTTCCTCTGTTGTCATGATGCATTAAGTATGGTGTCATACACCATCATGAGGAAGGTGATATATCTCATGTAAAATAAAGGTGTGGTGGCACAAGCTTCTGTGACACCCTCAAGGGTAGTAAGAGACACCACCCCCGAAGATCGCTAATCCATAAGAAATAAAAGCTAATGATCGCATTATTACGGTTTTCTGAATTACGAAATTGATTAATAACACTGATATAATGCCATACTTGTGAAGCATCACAAAATCATGTCTGATTTGTGAAGGAAGACGCTAGAGTATGATGAAGGTGTTGGATAGTGTTAGAGGAAGCGAGCATGTCACATAGAGACTTGATTTGTTGCATTCATCTCATCCAATGCTCACACTGATTTTGTGTTTTTACATATTAATTAGTTCATAATCCGTGCACAATGTTCACATTATTAGCCTATGAGAGAATATCTAATGAGAAATTAGTGATTGAAATGTGAATTTTGTTCATCCTTCCTCTGTTGTCATGATGCATTAAGTATGTTGTCATACACCATCATGAGGAAGGTGATATATCTCATGTAAAATAAAGGTGTGGTGGCACAAGCTTCTGTGACACCCTCAAGGGTAGTAAGACACACCACCCCCGAAGATCGCTAATGCATAAGAAATCAAAGCTAATGATCGCATCATTACGGTTTTCTGAATTACGAAATGGATTAATAACACTGATGTCATGCCATACTTGTGAAGCATCACAAAATCATGTCCGATTTCTGAAGGACGACGCTAGAGTATGATGAAGGTGTTTGATAGTGTTAGAGGAAGAGAGCATGTCACATAGAGACTTGATTTGTTGCATTCATCTCATCGAATGCTCACACTTATTTTGTGTTTTTACATAATAATTAGTTCATAATCCGTGCACAATGTTCACATTATTAGCCTATGACAGAAAATCTAATGAGAAATTAGTGATTGAAATGTGAATTTTGTTCATCCTTCCACTGTTGTCATGATGCATTAAGTATGGTGTCATACACCATCATGAGGAAGGTGATATATCTCATGTAAAATAAAGGTGTGGTGGCACAAGCTTCTGTGACACCCTCAAGGGTAGTAAGAGACACCACCCCCGAAGATCGCTAATCCATAAGAAATAAAAGCTAATGATCGCATTATTACGGTTTTCTGAATTACGAAATTGATTAATAACACTGATATAATGTCATACTTGTGAAGCATCACAAAATCATGTCTGATTTGTGAAGGAAGACGCTAGAGTATGATGAAGGTGTTGGATAGTGTTAGAGGAAGCGAGCATGTCACATAGAGACTTGATTTGTTGCATTCATCTCATCCAATGCTCACACTGATTTTGTGTTTTTACATATTAATTAGTTCATAATCCGTGCACAATGTTCACATTATTAGCCTATGAGAGAATATCTAATGAGAAATTAGTGATTGAAATGTGAATTTTGTTCATCCTTCCTCTGTTGTCATGATGCATTAAGTATGTTGTCATACACCATCATGAGGAAGGTGATATATCTCATGTAAAATAAAGGTGTGGTGGCACAAGCTTCTGTGACACCCTCAAGGGTAGTAAGACACACCACCCCCGAAGATCGCTAATGCATAAGAAATCAAAGCTAATGATCGCATCATTACGGTTTTCTGAATAACGAAATGGATTAATAACACTGATATCATGCCATACTTGTGAAGCATCACAAAATCATATCCGATTTGTGAAGGACGACGCTAAAATATGATGAAGGTGTTTGATAGTGTTAGAGGAAGAGAGCATGTCACATAGAGACTTGATTTGTTGCATTCATCTAATCAAATGATCACACTTATTTTGTGTTTTTACATATTAATTAGTTCATAATCCGTGCACAATGTTCACATTATTAGCCTATGAGAGAAAATCTAATGAGAAATTAGTGATTGAAATGTGAATTTTGTTCATCCTTCCTCTGTTGTCATGATGCATTAAGTATGGTGTCATACACCATCATGAGGAAGGTGATATATCTCATGTAAAATAAAGGTGTGGTGGCACAAGCATCTGTGACACCCTCAAGGGTAGTAAGACACACCACCCCCGAAGATCGCTAATGCATAAGAAATAAAAGCTAATGATCGCATCATTACGGTTTTCTGAATAACAAAATGGATTAATAACACTGATATCATGCCATACTTGTGAAGCATCACAAAATCATATCCGATTTGTGAAAGACGACGTTAAAATATGATGAAGGTGTTTGATAGTGTTAGAGGAAGAGAGCATGTCACATAGAGACTTGATTTGTTGCATTCATCTAATCAAATGCTCACACTTATTTTGTGTTTTTACATATTAATTAGTTCATAATCCGTGCACAATGTTCACATTATTAGCCTATGAGAGAATATCTAATGAGAAATTATTGATTGAAATTTGAATTTTGTTCAACCTTCCTCTGTTGTCATGATGCATTAAGTATAGTGTCATACACCATCATGAGGAAGGTGATATATCTCATGTAAAATAAAGGTGTGGTGGCACAAGCTTCTGTGACACCCTCAAGGGTAGTAAGAGACACCACCCCCGAAGATCGCTAATCCATAAGAAATCAAAGCTAATGATCGCATCATTACGGTTTTCTGAATAACGAAATGGATTAATAACACTGATATAATGCCATACTTGTGAAGCATCACAAAATCATATCCGATTTGTGAAGGACGACGTTAAAATATGATGAAGGTGTTTGATAGTGTTAGAGGAAGAGAGCATGTCACATAGAGACTTGATTTGTTGCATTCATCTAATCAAATGCTCACACTTATTTTGTGTTTTTACATATTAATTAGTTCATAATCCGTGCAAAATGTTCACATTATTAGCCTATGAGAGAATATCTAATGAGAAATTATTGATTGAAATTTGAATTTTGTTCAACCTTCCTCTGTTGTCATGATGCATTAAGTATAGTGTCATACACCATCATGAGGAAGGTGATATATCTCATGTAAAATAAAGGTGTGGTGGCACAAGCTTCTGTGACACCCTCAAGGGTAGTAAGAGACACCACCCCCGAAGATCGCTAATCCATAAGAAATCAAACCTAATGATCGCATCATTACGGTTTTCTGAATAACGAAATGGATTAATAACACTGATATAATGCCATACTTGTGAAGCATCACAAAATCATATCCGATTTGTGAAGGACGACGTTAAAATATGATGAAGGTGTTTGATAGTGTTAGAGGAAGAGAGCATGTCACATAGAGACTTGATTTGTTGCATTCATCTAATCAAATGCTCACACCTATTTTGTGTTTTTACATATTAATTAGTTCATAATCCGTGCACAATGTTCACATTATTAGCCTATGAGAGAAAATCTAATGAGAAATTAGTGATTGAAATGTGAAATTTGTTCATCCTTCCTCTGTTGTCATGATGCATTAAGTATGTTGTCATACACCATCATGAGGAAGGTGATATATCTCATGTAAAATAAAGGTATGGTGGCACAAGCTTCTGTGACACCCTCAAGGGTAGTAAGACACACCACCCCCGAACATCGCTAATGCATAAGAAATCAAAGCTAATGATCGCATCATTACGGTTTTCTGAATAACGAAATGGATTAATAACACTGATATCATGCCATAATTGTGAAGCATCACAAAATCATATCCGATTTGTGAAGGACGACGCTAAAATATGATGAAGGTGTTTGATAGTGTTAGAGGAAGAGAGCATGTCACATAGAGACTTGATTTGTTGCATTCATCTAATCAAATGCTCACACTTATTTTGTGTTTTTACATATTAATTAGTTCATAATCCGTGCACAATGTTCACATTATTAGCCTATGAGAGAATATCTAATGAGAAATTAGTGATTGAAATGTGAATTTTGTTCATCCTTCCTCTGTTGTCATGATGCATTAAGTTTGGTGTCATACACCATCATGAGGAAGGTGATATATCTCATGTAAAATAAAGGTGTGGTGGCACAAGCTTCTGTGACACCCTCAAGGGTAGTAAGAGACACCACCCCCGAAGATCGCTAATCCATAAGAAATCAAATCTAATGATCGCATCATTACGGTTTTCTGAATTACGAAATGGATTAATAACACTGATGTCATGCCATACTTGTGAAGCATCACAAAATCATGTCCGATTTCTGAAGGACGACGCTAGAGTATGATGAAGGTGTTTGATAGTGTTAGAGGAAGAGAGCATGTCACATAGAGACTTGATTTGTTGCATTCATCTCATCGAATGCTCACACTTATTTTGTGTTTTTACATAATAATTAGTTCATAATCCGTGCACAATGTTCACATTATTAGCCTATGACAGAAAATCTAATGAGAAATTAGTGATTGAAATGTGAATTTTGTTCATCCTTCCACTGTTGTCATGATGCATTAAGTATGGTGTCATACACCATCATGAGGAAGGTGATATATCTCATGTAAAATAAAGGTGTGGTGGCACAAGCTTCTGTGACACCCTCAAGGGTAGTAAGACACACCACCCCCTAAGATCGCTAATCCATAAGAAATCAAAGTTAATGATCGCATCATTACGGTTTTCTGAATACGAAATGGATTAATAACACTGATGTCATGCCATACTTGTGAAGCATCACAAAATCATGTCCGATTTGTGAAGGACGGCGCTAGAGTATGATGAAGGTGTTTGATAGTGTTAGAGGAAGAGAGCATGTCACATAGAGACTTGATTTGTTGCATTCATCTCATCCAATGCTCACACTTATTTTGTGTTTTTACATAATAATTAGTTCATAATCCGTGCACAATGTTCACATTATTAGCCTATGAGAGAAAATCTAATGAGAAATTAATGATTGAAATGTGAATTTTTTTCATCCTTGCTCTATTGTCATTATGCATTAAGTGTGGTGTCATACACCATCATGATGAAGGTGATATATCTCATGTAAAATAAAGGTGTGGTGGCACAAGCTTTTGTGACACCCTCAAGGGTAGTAAGAGACACCAACCCTCAAGATCGCTAATCCATAAGTAATCAAAGCTAATGATCGCATCATTACGGTTTTCTGAATTACGAAATGGATTAATAACACTGATATCATGCCATACTTGTGAAGCATCACAAAATCATGTCCGATTTGTGAAGGACGACGCTAGAGTATGATGAAGGTGTTTGATAGTGTTAGAGGAAGAGAGCATGTCACATAGAGACTTGATTTGTTGCATTCATCTCATCCAATGCTCACACTTATTTTGTGTTTTTACATAATATTTAGTTCATAATCCGTGCACAATGTTCACATTATTAGCCTATGAGAGAATATCTAATGAGAAGTTAGTGATTGAAATGTGAATTTTGTTCATCCTTCCTCTGTTGTCATGATGCATTAAGTATGGTGTCATACACCATCATGAGGAAGGTGATATATCTCATGTAAAATAAAGGTGTGGTGGCACAAGCTTTTGTGACACCCTCAAGGGTAGTAAGACAAACCACCCCCCAAGATCGCTAATCAATAAGAAAATCAAAGTTAATGATCGCATCATTACGGTTTTCTTAATACGAAATGGATTAATAACACTGATGTCATGCCATACTTGTGAAGCATCACAAAATCATGTCCGATTTGTGAAGGACGACGCTAAAGTATGATGAAGGTGTTTGATAGTGTTAGAGGAAGAGAGCATGTCACATAGAGACTTGATTTGTTGCATTCATCTAATCGAATGCTCACACTTATTTTGTGTTTTTACATAATAATTGGTTCATAATCCGTGCACAATGTTCACATTATTAGCCTATGACAGAAAATCTAATGAGAAATTAGTGATTGAAATGTGAATTTTGGTCATCCTTCCTCTGTTGTAATGATGTATTAAGTATGGTGTCATACACCATCATGAGAAAGGTGATATATCTCATGTAAAATAAAGTTGTGGTGCTACAAGCTTCTGTGACACCCTCAAGGGTTGTAAGAGACACCACCACCCCAAGACACCACCCCAGAAAATCATCTAATCAAATCATAGCTCATACATTCCACCAATCTCCACCTCAAAAAATGGCAAGCTACAGAATCATTCATGCCTCCCCAGCCGCTCCAGTTCGCAGACTCCTGCTTCCTGATAACCGCTACATCAATGAAGACCCCGGGTTCAGGCCCACTGCGGCCGTTTTCTGCACGAGCCTCGGAGAGCTTCTCCTTCTGGTCACAGTCCGGAATGAAATTCTGGTTGAAGCTTCGGAAGCTCTCATCAACCATCTCGGAATGGGGATTGCGTACTTGGAGTTCACCTCTCATACAAACACCTTCATAATCGTCAGGTCCTACGACGTAAACGGCCGGGAGATGCATGCGCTGCTACGGCCCACGCATCCGGTAGTCCATTTCTTCAAGCGTATCACACGTCCAAATCAACTGTGGAGTCTCGTACGATTCGTAACTTTTCTCTTATGTAAATTACCATTTATCAATCAATGTATAACAATTCTTAATCTTATGTTACAGTACATTCCCTCCGACTTCTGCGGCACTAAAACTGAATTTTTGGCCCGCGGAGAACACGAATTCCATGTTCTCAACCCTTACACGGAACGTAAGTTTTTGTTGCTGTCAGATCACGCAGCCACCGAGTAGGTGGACGCTACAACGTGGAGGGCAATGAGTGGAGGGAATGCTGCCAGAAGCACGGAATCATACCGGGATGCAGTGTGGTTTTCGGGGCCCGTACTGACCTGTTACGGAAGATATGGACGATGGACATGTACGTATACGATACCGATGGACATGAGTTGCTCCATCTACGCCCGAGGAATCAATGCACCGGAGGTATTCATACTAAACCTAAACTAGTATATTTTAACAATATCAGCCTTTCAATTTATAATGTTGGCTACTCCCTTGTGTGTTATTTTTAGATACCCGAATGTGTATTATTGGATATCCGAAACGCTTTACTTACAAAAATGTTTACACATACAACAATAATCTTAAGTTTAACGATCCGTCTGCTTATAGATGACAAATAATCAACAAGTACATACGTTATAATATATGAATACACATATTTACTCATTTACATATATTAATTGCCTGGCAGCCAATTGAGTGAATGTGACGATGTATTTAATTTATGCATAGCGTAGAATATTATGGTATTTTGTGTCACGGATGTTGGAACAGCCGTCGACGATGAAACTTAAGATTTAATAGGTATTTCTTTGTCATATTGATGCTTTTTTCATGTAGACCAAAAAATATAATGCCTCTCCTGGACCTGAAAAACCTAAATATTATTGGTGATTCGATCTGACTATGTTCCTCAATATGTTTGCATATGCAGCTTATGACTTCTACCGGAAGCTTAATGAAGCGGCTTACGTGGATCACGCTCCGGGCATCCGCCGTCTGGTAAATTGCAACAAAAGAAATTAACTGCGCTATTATTCATATATATACTCCATCGTGTTGATCTTATGTTAATATCTGTGAAAAACAGACTTTGCACAGAAATATTAGGTTTTGGACCAATCTCAGGAACGACAAGACCTTGCAGGTCATAACCCTCGACTGTAACATTCCGGTGGAATTTACCCGTAACATTCCGGTGGAAATTTACGATCTCATTCCGCTCAATCTCTACGGTGACTGGAACTCACTACTGTGGAAGGTTTTGGAGCCCTTTGTGAAGTTCCAGCAAGGCCCCGACTTCGACCTTCTCCAAGATCACGGACCAATCTACGCCATTGAATTCTTGTGCCGGGGAGGTGGGGATGGTGATTGGCCGGATTCTCTTCCACCGCCGCGTGGACCCGTTGCAGAGGAGGCGGTACATGCGGAAGATGAAAATGAGGAGGACTGGCCCTGGTATGAACTGAATTCTGACGATGGGTCGGAGACGGATACCGAAGCCGAGGAGGAGGGGAGCGACCAGCATGATTCTGGAGTTACGGATATGGACTCGGACGCTGACAAAGGCTCCGATTATTAAGACAGTTTCTATAATTTCTATGTTGTATTAATACTTTATAACATTTCTATCATTTAATTACCCATCTCCTTTATGCTATGCTCATTTGTTCATACACACAAGGCACACCCCAATCGACAAATAATCTTGGAATCTGCCAATTACTGATCGAAAACGTCTTACAAACCATTTTAACCAAATTGGGATCATACCGTCGATCTCCAACCAAATTGGAGATTATTTAAAATTCAGTGACTTCTTCTAAGAACCATTTGCTGCATACCGAATCCGATTCTGACTACGAGGACACCGATTCTGATTACTATGATTTTACATTTTATTATACATCTTTCATTTTAATGATACTGTAATAATAATTCTGGGTACTTGTAAATCAATTGTTTTTCTGTGTTTTATACCGCTATCAAGTGGTCCACTATTGAGTTTGAATTAGCAAGGTTTTTTGCTTCATTCATACACGTAAAAACCCTAAACGTTTCATGCAAATGTGGGCCCTGTGAATGATACCCCATAAATGTAATGATCCACAAAATTAAAACTAATCCTAAACTCATTTTTAGAGATCCAGTCTCCCTATGTCATTTTAGCGATTTAAACACATGTTTAGAAAACATAAATAGTTCACAAAACACTGTGTCATTAAACATAATCATTTATATAGTTTTCATTTTATGTTTTGAATTAATTGATTAAAAATATGCTGCTTATAATTTTCATCCGTATTTTATATTTAACATACTATTAACTTGTTGTATACCAACTCGGTATTATCGTATTTTCGGGTTATGCCTATGGTTATTGTATATAATGAAAGAGATAAATTAAGAAGAATAAATATAGTTATATATTAGTGTTTGATATTTATTCTTCACTTTTACTTATTCCAAATGATTGTATAATCGGTCTGATCGGATTATCCTGTCCAAATCGGTATGATCGGGTTATCCTGTACAAATGAAGCTTCCTTTTGTACGGGTCAAATCCTGCGCCACCAATCTACATAACTTGTGACATACAAGTCGAAAGAATACGTTGTAATATTCCTTTTTTTACCGTTTGAAATTTGCTGGACTCCCCGGGCCCACTAACTCCTCAACGATCATATTTCCAATCCCAACGGACGTATTTCCCCCCTCTTTAAATACCAATCTGAAACACACATGAAATCACCTTCTCGGAATGGCCATCCAAGATGATTCCGTCCTTTGCTACTGCAACGTTGAAGCGGTATTACGAACATCAGCTACCAAACATAATCCAGGTAAAAGATTTTACGGCTGCATCAACTACGATGCTGGCGGGTGCAATTTCTTCGAGTGGTTTGATCCCCCGGGCTCGAATCCCAATCAACGACACCGTCGGGAATCGTCATCGACCTCCAAGAAGCACGATAGAGAAAAGCAGAAGCATGTGGAGATTATCAGCCAACTCGAAGATCAGGCATCGACCTCCAAGAAGCACGGGAGAGAAAAGAAGAAGCATTTGGAGATTATCAGCAAACTCGAAACTCAGGCACGCCAGAGAGAAGGCCGAGAAGCTCGCCTCGTGTTCGCCCTTGTTTTCACTTACGTTTTCCTCTTCTTCGTCCTCTGTATCAGATTATTAAAATAGGTTTTTCAGATATTACGCCATCATTTTAAATTGAATAAACTGTTGTTAAATTTGGACTTTTTCATGCAGTACCCCCTACGTTCGTCTTGTGCTACCAGCAAATTTTTTTCGCCCACACTTCCTCCGTGAAAGTATATTAAAAAAATATGCTTGCACAAGAAACACCTTTGTCAACATCAATTAATACCATGATTTCCCTCCAACGTAATTTCGGCTATGGCGCCAAAATCAAGTCAACAATAATACATCACTCCATTGGAACACCCGTATCATACTCCGTGTGATACCCTTGTTTCACTCCAATCCCCTGGCGCATATTTTGGCGCCAGAATTATGCCATATTCACGAGGGATCTCATCCCTTATAAATACACATCACATTCCATCCGATATATCATCAATCATAATCCGAGCCAAACAGAAATACTAGCTATTTCCCATCCTCAACCACTAAATGGCGCCCAAAAATTTGCTCAAAGTAGCCGGTGCTAGAGCCAAAAAACCACTCTCGACTACAAAAAACTCGCCTTCATCTGCCAAAAAACCATCCAAATGGGTGCACTCTTCGCATGTGGCTAGGCAGGACATCCAAGTCCGCCTATTCATTAGGCACCTCATCGAAACATTCGGCATTGGTGCGCTTAACGAGTTCTTCATAGGATTCCACATTCCCGTTCCATACATTACAGCCTTTTTCCAGGCGGAGGCACAAACCTACAAGATGTCCAACAACGACGGAGGGTATTTTCCAAAGGAGAAAGAGGAGAGCGAGATTAGGAACGTGATCCCTACCTATTTCGGTTTGGTTAAGATGAGGCCGTGGCCAATGACAAGAAGCATGCCAAAAAGGCTCCGGTTATGAAGAAGAAGGAGCCGGTCTTCATCGATCTGACCCTTGACGATGCACCAAAGGAACCCATCTTCATCGACCTTACCCTTGACGATGATGAATAGATGTTTCCTTGTTGTTGTTTGCGTTTAGCAAATTGTAGTTCTGGTAGGTTTTTGTGATTACAAACCCATGTAGCTAGGCGCGTTCTTGAAGAAACAAAGTCATGAGGTTGTAATTCATTATCTATTATCAATTCATCTTTTAACGTTTAGGCTTATTCATTTTTCATTCTCATCACACTTATTATGTTGTTTCTTCTTTCATTAAAAGTTAAAACTTACAAGCTTTTATTTTTCAGGATAGTTGATACCCTCAAACACATACAGAGACACCCAATCCATAAACTACGAATAAACAGTTTGATGCTATTAACAGCTCCCTCTTTTTTTTTAATTTGGACTTTATGGATGATACCCACATCCTAAAGAACAGACACCCAATTCATAAACTACGAATAAACAGTTTGATGCTATTAACAGCTGCCTATTTTTTTTAATTTGGACTTTATGGATGATACCCCCATCCTAAAGAACAGACACCCAATTCATTTACAATGCCCCTTCACAAGTTATTGCTTTTAAGGTCAGGAGTGTTGCTACCCATAACCACATATAAAGATACCCACTACATAAACTACGAACGAACAGTTTGATGATAATAACAGCTGCCTGTTTTTTAAATTGGGAGTTTATGAAAGACACCCCCGACCTAAACAACAGCCACCCAATTCAGTGAGAGTGAGGCCCCTTCACAAGTTATTGCTATCAATTTGGATTCGGAACGCAGTTAGAATGCAATCGCGTATTTGGAAACAAAAATAAAAGCCCAATGCGCATGACCAAATCCGTGGCCCAAAATTCCTGAATAAGTTCAAAATCCATGACCAGCTCTTACATAAGACGCAACATTATTTGGAATGCAAATACTTTTATTAGCACGTCAGGTTCATTCAATATTCAAAATTACCAGCCCAACCCATTAAAGGCCCGTAACTTCCGCCCGGCAAGTTCTATGATACAGCATTCTTGTTCTTCTTTTTAGTCTTCTTCTGAATGATCTTGTCCGTGTAATATCCTGCCCGATGCTCAGCTGGGTGCCCTCTTTTCCTCTGATCCACGGGGTCCAAAGCGGTGGATTCGTGCGGCGGCGTGCTTCCACCAAAATCGACCATGTTGTCCAGATTTTCAGGCGCTATTCCTATCAACTTTCTTACCTGCTGCGTCCGCTTTCTTCATAGCTGCGTCCGCTTTCTTGGCTGCTGCGTTAGATTTCTTTGCTGCGGCGTCCACTTTCTTAGTTGCGGCGTCCGCTTTCTTAGTTGCGGCCTCCGCTTTCTTATCTGCTGGAGGAGGCGCCAACGATTTATTAAGCGATCCCCACAACTTTACAATGTTTCCTCCATCGTCTATAGTAAGGCCCGGTGGCAGATCATGAGCGGGCTTCAACTCCAGCTCAAGATTACGCATCATTTCCATCACCTGCTCGTAGGCTTCTTCCTTCATCATAGCACGCGATGCAACTTTTTGAAATATCAGATCCATCTCATCGTAACGCCTCTTTGGAGCTAGAATGGACTTGAGAAGATCTTCGTAACCACCCGTCTCCTTTACGTACTCTCTGCATATGTCCTTCTTCCAATGACCAACGATGTATTATGGTGGAACGCTTGTTAATTCCTCCACTTTGAAGACCTGAAGCATGTGGCAACACATGATTCCTCGAAACTCAAAGTTTTTGCATTCGCATCTCAACACAACACTAGGCTCGCGCTGCAAGCTCACCAGAAACGATCTCCTCCTCGTCCTCCCCATTCGAACTTTAGTCGTCCTCACCTCGTACACAACTCCCCGCCAAGTCTTGTCCTTTTCCGTCGCGTTGCAGTACATCATGTCCGACACCTGTTTCTGAAACTCAGCAAACTTTGCATTCGTGTAACAAGTTTGGAACACCTCCTCGAACACGAACGCTGTCAAACAAGGCAGCGGCCTATTCATGGAGGCGTCAAACGCCCTTTCCTCATCCTCCGTTCTCTTTGCATGAGCCAGCGCGTACTGCTGTACGAAAACCTGGAGGGTTGTGTTGACGTTGACAAAACCCCTGAAAAAGTTGTTCATTCCCTCGCTTCTTTGTGTGCTGGACATTCCTGCCCAAAACTCGTGCTTGAAGTAAACGGGAACCCACTTTTCTCTCTGCTCGAACTTTCTCTTCAACCACAGTCTCTCAGAAATTCCATATCTCTCGGCCCAGGCATGCCATTCTTGCTCGAACTCCTCGATGGAAAGGGACTCGTGAAGTATCCTTCTTAGGGAGATAGCGATCGCAGCCCATTCGTCCATACTTCCAAAGCGTTTTCTGATATTCCGTAGCACGTGCCACAGACATCACCTGTGCCGTGCTGATGGAAACACCTTCTGCACCGCTATTTCTGAAATTAGGTGGATGGTGCGGTCATGATGACGGTCAAAAAATAACGGTACAGTCCTTGAACATGCATCTTATATCAGACCAGCACACTAAAGTGCATTTCTGAAAGTAAATTCACATACAAGAAATCTTTATGCGGCTTTACAAGTAAGGGTATCTTCGTTTAAACTGATGGGTATCACATGTAACGGTTATGTGCCTATACATGCAGGAGTACATATGTAACATAGAAAGTATCAAATATTGATGCATCTTTGTCTAAACCAACGGGTGATCAAATAATCGGCTTGGAAAATAATGTGGAAAGCATAAATTCTGAAAGACAAAAACTTACGAATTTTTATACACTGGTCGCTGAGTATGCACTCAAGAGCCTTCTGCATGCATCAGAGGAACACTTTGAATACCCACGTGAAGTTCCTGACGCTGTCCCTTCCTATAAATGCACACCCAAACAGCACTAATTGACCGTGGGGGTTGACGCTTATGAAAGGTGCAAACGGCATCTTATACCTGTTCAACAAGTACGTTGTGTCGACTGAAATGCACCTTCCAAACTCTCTGAACGCCTTGATAGCTCGTGTGTCTGCCCAAAATATGTTCCTCACCCTGCCATTTGCGTCTAGGTCATAATCAGAAAAAAAACATGGGAGACTTCTCCTTCATACTTGCAAACAATGACTGCATTACACGAAAATCCCCCTCTTCCATATGTAGCCTAGCGTTCTGGTTCAAGAGATTCCGCATGTCCTTCTCTGAAAATGGAACGTTCTTGATGTCACCGTGCTTATGGATAAACACACGGTAGATTTGTGCCGGCCGGATTCCAGCACGATACTGCGCCATAATATCGGTCTCTTCTGCCTCCGTAATACCGCGATACTTGCTGAGAAATCTCACCGCGGATGAGTCAATCACATGATTGTGCTCAAGTTGCTTTGATGTCACCTTCCAAGAACCATCGCTTCTCTGTTTGTATGCGGGGCCTTCCATCCGGCAGCCCCACACCCGAGTCCTAGCGCCTTCCTTTGGCTTTCCACTTCGATTGCAATACACTCTACAGCGTTGATAATCATCCGGTCTCAGCTTTTCAATGGGAGAACACTTTTCGATGGGAGAATAATCCAGGAATTTGGAAGGGTTGTGGCGGCTGCATCTTATAACGAACCCATTTGCGAAGCAAACCTGTCCATGAAAGCCTGAAATTCCGTTGATGATCGGAACACCTGTCCTCTGGTAGGAATGGGAGTGGCACTCGAGAATTCTGGTTCCCGGGCAGCTTCTTCATCCAGTTGCTCACGAGCAAGATTTTCCAGTCCGCCAGCTAGGTGCTCCAGATCATCACCGTCCAATGACTCATAATCTGAATCAACATCTCCTTCAAAAACACCTTCACCACGTCCCGCGTTTAAAACACTAGCATCAAAATCGTGCAATTCTTCATCATCCGATGATTCTATAACATAATTTTCATCTGAATCAACGTCAACCGAAGGTTCGGAGTTCAGGTCAACCAATACCATCTGATAATAGCCCAACAAATGATGTTATTTGAGAGAGTACCCGCTATTATGGAATACAATACCCACACCAGAAAATGTACATTATTGGATACCCTCTATCATGAAACAGAATACCCCCACCAGAACATGTAAATTAGTGGATACCCTCTATCATGTAATAGAATACCCCCACCATAAACGGTAGAATAAAAACAATATTGAATTATAACAACGAATCATTTGAGAAATATAATGAGATTAATGTTATATGAGAAATTTTAAATGAATAATCATGTATGAATGTTATGAAAGCGTACAATGTTTCAGTTAATAGTGACACGGTTTAGTGTTTAGTGTTTAGGGTGACATGATAATCATAAAATCCTTACAAGAATACCGAAAACATTGAATGAAATGAACATCATGAGAGGAAAATAAAGTTGCTACTTATGTGTTTGATTCTCGATGACAGTTCTCAAATTGATAATTCTGTGTTTATTTCGCTTGGGATAGTTCTCAAGCTAAACGCTGCTAACTAACTGACTTACTAAGTTTAACACAATTTTGTTTCAAAACTTTTCCGGATCTCAACAACAGTATTTTATAAGCCGTGATACTCTCATATTGTAAATGGGACACCATGCTTCACAAACAGTGACACCCTCCTTCCTATCTGTCGTTATCGACTATCAGCGCTTGAATCCTCGCTACACTTCATTCTACTACTAATACACTCCTATTACACAGCATATTGGGCATTCTGGCGTTTTTCGACTCAAGCAACAAATTAAAATATGCATTACAGCAAGCGTACCTTGATACGTAGGGATCGCGCGTCTCCCCTGATTCGAAAAATGATTTTTTCCTAAGCAAAAGAACGTTCCGCCATTGATGATCGGAATTGATTCAAGGAAGATACCCAGAAGATATGAAATCTAGACTTGTTTTGCGAGAAGAAGAAAGGAGGAGAGAGAGAGAGAGTCACGTGCCGTTTTTATTATATTCGTCGTGGGACCCACCGGTTATCCATCTCGCCCAAATCTTTTGTGGTGTAGTGATAGGGCGAAAAAACCATGGGTTTTTTTCAGAATTGTCCCTATATTGGTACATCACGTTTAAAAGACTACGGATTTTTCAAACTAGAAAATTGCAAACCATGCAAAATAGATTAAAAAATAGATTAAAAATATTAAAAAAAAAAAGAGTGGACTAATTAGAAATAGATCAAACCATGCAAAATAGATTAAAAAAAGAGTGGACTAATTAGAAGAATTGAATTGAGGATTTATTCTGATAAAAGCTTTAATGGTGCTAAGAAGAATAGTAAAATATTGGAAGACTTACGTAACTAAAAGTGTTTTGCGGATCCAGAACTCAACCTTAAAATCAAATTTTGTCAAAAAAATTTCTCACTGCATAACCGGATTCAACATTCCAGGCAAAAGAAGTTTCTAGTGTGAAAACTAAATTGTAAATTGGTTAAACAGGTCAAAATGAAAATCATATCCTTATCAGGTCCCTCCAGCTAACAGCAAACTCATCTCGACTAATCTAACCAAAATGACATTCTAAACTATATAATCAAAAGGGTATATTTCACGATGTTTTAGGCCCTTGTCTAATTCTTCATAGTATTTGTGTCCCATGTCTAATCACCACGCCCTTCAGAATCCAAAAAATCATTCACAGATTTAGGTACTGGAAGAATGCATGTGGCTTGACTTTTATATTTTCCGTTTTCTTTGGTGCCGGTTAGATCTGGCAAAACGGGTTTATCGGTCGGGTTCAAGTGACACCCAACGGGCTTGGGTATAATTCGAGTATATGGTATTTATTCGGGTTTGGGTCTTGATCGGGTATGTTCGAGTCTCGTCGGTTATTTTGAAAAATTATCGGGTTCGGTCCAGGTTTTGTCCCATTTTTCGGATTTGGGTCTCGTCGGTTGTTTTGGAAAAAATACCGGATTTGATTCGGATTTGAATTTCATCCTTTCTGGTTAAGATTGGATTTATTTTTAATTAGTTCGATTTTGGATACAATTCGGGTAAAATCTCTTTTGAGCCGAGTTTGATTCGAATATATTCAACCTTCACATTCAAATGCATTTAGTAAACAATTTATATTATTTTATATTTTTATAAACTTATAATGAATATAAACCTTATTTATCCTTGAACGTTAGATGAACATATATTATATAGTAGAGTTAAATTTATGCCCAAAGTTATTTTTTATTGAATATAAACTTTATTCATCCGTATCCCTATTGCACCATAACATTTGCCAAATATTTTGTTTCTGTTCACATCAAGTCATCAACTATTTCAATGCTACATCATTTTAAAATTTATATTTGTTTGTATTATAAACCCACTTGAATATTTGCAAAGGGTGTGAAACTAAATATATATATTTAATTGTTTTACCACATTAATTTTTGATTTTATAACATGTCAACAATAGGTAAAAAGACTAAGTTGAAACATAAATTAAAAGAGTTTAGAAGTTTTTGAGAACGATTTATAGACGACAATACAAGTTGAATACAGATGGTTAATCAGTTGGAAATTCATGTTTTGCTGGTGCAGGAGTAGCAATCAGAAGGTGTTAATCAGGGCAAGTGACCATTGCCAAATCTTTTTTTTTTTGGGAAAAAGCGGAGGCCTTAGCATTTGTGATTGGGCTTCAGACAGCATTCTCAGAAGGAATTGAGGAATTAGAAGTGGAAATGGACTCTCTAATCTTACACAAATTGATCAGAAAGGAATTTTGAATATCTTGGAGTATTGAGCCATATATGAGAATATTATGGGAGCTTACTAGTGACTTTCGTACTCTATCATTTACTCACATTTATCGGGAAACAAATTCAGTTGTAGATGCTCTAGTTAGACTAGAAAGCAAGGATAAAATGAATTTTACTATTAACCATCAGTCCTTACCCAGAGATATTAAAAGTTTAATTAGTAACTCTAGATGGAAGAGAATTTCCATATATAAGATCTTGAATTTCTTGGGACTGTTGACTGCTGTTTTCATTTACATATTTCAGGTGACAAGGCCTTATGAAGCTGATGATTGGAATGTAAGCAAAGCAAAGGAGAACCAGAACAGAACTGCTACACCTCATCTAAGAAACGCAATTTCAAATTCTAGCAAGTAACTTTGTAACTATTACACATGGCTCTAATATAATCCCCTTGTGGTTAACTTGTGTTTTACTTAGGAATTCACTAACCTACTTCAAGAATTGAGTCCTTGCGGCGGCTAAATTTGATTTTATTAAGCAATTCCCTAAACTATTTCCATGAGTAGACATGCATTAGATTTAGAGTTATACATAATACAACTTTGTTATTGTACTAAACATTTTACTGGGTATTTGAGACCTTTTTAGGTCTTGGTGAACCCAATAATCATCACCCCGGTAATAGTGGTTTTAATTAAAAAACATCGTGGGAACCAAAGGTTCTATTTAAGAATACAAAACGGACACCAATTTCTCAAGTCACAGAGGAGTACAACTAATACCATTTCCAATGATTTTGCACAATTTTTCAGTTATTACAGTTGTTCTTACAGTTGTAACCGTGTCTTTATTCCAATGGTTTACTCTACATCTTCTTTTCATTTAAAGGATATTCTTTTATATGTCTTCAAAAAAGAATATTCGTTTATATTGTTGTATGACTATAAATTTATTGTTTTTTACATGTTTTATTATATTACAAACTTAAACCAATTAAATTTTTATCATTGTGTTATTTAATTATAAAGGAAAAAAATGCATAATATGAAAATGAATTGTTAGTCAAATTATCTATTTTACAATTAATTAATTATAACAAAACAAAATCATAAAATTTTACTCTATATCATTTTTATCATATTACGAACGAATAATTGTAGTGTATAATAATTAAATATGGTTGTACACATATTAAGAAATATTAAAAATAAGGAAGGTAAATTTAACGAAAGAAAAGAATGTTCTGGAGAAAATAAAAACAAATACGGAGAAGTAGTTTTGGCAGACCGACCTAACATGTCCGCGGGTTACTAATTTTTCTTAAGGTCTCAATATTTCTAAGACCGACTCTTAAGTAATGGGATAAGGAAACGAAAAATAAAGTAAGGAAAAAAGGTTTGACGTTGATACAGTTTAACGTTATATATAGCAGAAAACTATTTCTCTTCAATGTAAACATTGTGTCCATTGGAGTTGGGAATAGTGTTCCCAACGTAAAGTTAGAGTCTCCCTCGTTACAAAGCTAAGTTAGAGTCTCCCTTGGAGAAGCTATATATATATTTTTTTGAAATAAAGATAATATATTAATTAGAACGGGTAGAAATGTTACAATGCTTATTACATAGTCTAGTAGCTAGCCTATGTTCTTCCCTAAGATAATTTCTGCTAATCTTAATTATCTTAAACTCTACAAAGGATTTCATAATATTACATATGCTTGATATGATCGAGCTAATCTTCAATGGTGTCCTTTGAGGATTTTGTAACGATTCTGCCAAGATGATCGAATCTGCTACCACATTTATTCTGCGACATCCATTTCGGAGTGATGCCTTCAACGCTCTCCAGAAAGTTTCTGCTTCAGCTTGTATAGGGGTCACCGCCTTGAAGAAATCAGGTCCCTTGATCCATACATCAAGAGGCCAGCCTGGTTTCCATATCCTCCAACCACCTGTTCCCAGCAATTCTGTCTTTCTGAAGAAACCGTCAAAACTTAGTAAACAAGCCTCAGGAGCAGTTGTTGACAATTCCTTTTCTTAATTTGATCCAGCTCCATGCCAGCATTGCTGCTTCTGTTCTCATGGCTGTCTTGATTATGTATTATTCCCGGCTTCGGTTTACTCCTGTTGAGCATTATTCTGTATTCCGATTCCGCATGGCTCACACACCATTGAGTCTGTAGAAGTTCTTGGTGAAAAACCTTGTGATTTCTCTGCTTCCAAATTTCCCATAAGATGGCTATGGATTTAACAATATGATCTTCCTCTACTGAACCCATGATTAATTGGAAAATCCAAGAACTGAAAACCAAATTTTGTTGCTGCTGAACCATTCCTGCCACTGACCAGATTCTCACCGACTCCGGGTATGTTGGGAACAAATGAGATTCATCCTCAGCTGCCAAATTACATCTACTACACAGAGTGGAAGCTGTAAGCTTTCTCCTGAGCATATTCAACTGTGTTGGTAAACAACCATTGATTTTCTTCCATAGGAAAGTGGACATTTTGTAAGGAATATTAATATTCCAAAGTTTAGCCCAAAACTTCCTTGCCTGTACTGACAGCCTAGTGCTTTGTGAAGCTGTCCCTATTGAGTTAGCAGCAATGTGATATCCAGTCTTTGTAGAATATTCCCCTGTCCTTGACCATCTCCAGAGAGGTGTATCTGCAGGTGTTGGGTCTATATGCATGCAGGTTATATGTGGTATTATTTCAGAAGGGAAAATGCATCTCAGTAATGAAGTCCTCCAAGTACAGTTCTGGTGATCAATCAAATGTTCTACCTTGAGGTTCGTATGAGTGGAAACTACTGCAGTGTTCTGTATAGGATTCTGAACTATAGGAATCCAATGGTCATGTATCTTGACTTCCTTTCCATTTGCCACTTTCCAATGTAAGTTCTGCTTTATCAGTTCAGATGCCCAAACCACAAACTTCCAACCCCAACTATCACCTGCCTTGACTGTTACTGATCTCATAGATTCAGATCTGAGATACTTGGCCTTATATACCTTGCACAATAGAGAAGAACCTCCTTCATCAAATTTCATGAATGCTTAGCTAAGAGTGCCTTATTTAGAGCCATAATGGATCTGAGACCAAGGCCACCTTCCAACTTGGATCTTGAGATATAATTCCAAGATTTCCAGTAAAGAGGTCTTTTATCCAATGAAACTCCCCATAGAAACTTTGCTGTCATAGCATCCAACCTTTTTAGAATTTGTTTGGGGATTCTGAAGATGCCTAGAGGGTATACTGCTATGGATGGCAGCACATGCTTTGATAATGTCAATCTTCCAGAGAAATTTAGCAGTTTCACTTTCCAAGACTCAAATTTCTGCTTGACCTTCTGAACTAAATTCTGAAAGATTTGTGACTTCCTTTGGTCAAAATGATTGTGGTTCCCAGATATTTGCCTCCTATGCCTTCACCTTGAACGTTCAGTCTAGATTTTACCAACTGTTGCAGCTGAGATGGTGTATTGGGACTGAATTTTATTGAGCACTTAGTATGGTTCAGTTTCTGACCAGAAAAGTGGACATATGTCTGTAGAATCTCTGACAATTCCATGAATGCTTTCTCTGAGCATATAATGAATAATATACAGTCATCAATATACATTATATGTGAAATTACTGGCCCTCCTCTTGATACCCGAACCCCTAAGTTCCTGTTTCTAGAAAGCTTTTGCTCCAACCATGAAGTTAGGTACTGCTGACATATAATAAACAGGTATGGTGATAAAGGGCAGTCTTGTCTAAGTCCTTTGTTTGGAGAGAAAGTCTGTCCAATTTCACCATTCACTTTTATCTGATATGTCACAGTCTGTACACAAAACATGATAAGATTTACCAAAGATTGTGGAATTTACATATGTATCAATGCTTTTTCCAAGAAATTCCAGGAATCCCTGTCATATGCCTTACTCATATCTATCTTAATAGCTGCAAGTCCTGTCCTTCCCCCTTTATATTTCCTGATATACTTAACTATCTCATGAGCCAGTAACACACTCTCAGAATTATTCCTTCCAGGAACAAATCCATGTTGGTTATCAGATATTAGTATGTCTATATGTCTTTTTAACCTGTTAGCTATCATTTTTGCAATGACTTTGTATTTAACATTGCACAATGAAATGGGCCTAAAATCTGATGGTGTTTTTGGAAACTTTACTTTAGGAATCAAAATAATCTGAGTGCAATTCCATTCAACAGGGAAGGAGCTACCTTGAATGATGTGTGGGATGGATGAGGACAATGAATCTCCAACTAAGTTCCGGTAATGCTTGTAAAAGCATGCTGGAATTCCATCTTCTCCAGGAGTTCCCCATGACTTCATTTGGTTCACTGCTTCCCACACATGTGCTTTAGTAAAAGGAGCTTGTAATTCCTGTATTTGCTCAGCTGACAGTGGTTGAGTATTTGCTTGCAAGAACTCCTGAATAGGTATAACTGTCTGGCCTGAGCTATTCCAGACCTCATCATGTTGATATACAAACACCTCTTTAATGTGTTGGTTCAGAATTTGTATAATTTTTGTCTGATCATCTCTCCAGACTCCATTTTTGTCCATTAATCCTTGTATGGTATTGGCTTGCTTCCTTCTGGTTGCCCAATGGTGAAAAAACCTTGTGTTTCTTTAACCAAAGCTCATCCAATTTAGCTTTGTTCTTTGTTGCCAATATTCAGCCTGACTCTACTCTAGCTCTTACTTCTGAGATATAAGTCTTTGTATCTGCACCTGATTATTGATGAGTACTGCCCCTCTCTGAGCTTTTTCCAAGTCCTTTGTTAGCTGATCCAATTTCTTTATCCAATTGACCAAAAGACTGTATGTGCCAGTTATTTAGATGTAACAGGGATACTCTCAGTCTTTCTAATAGCTGGTGAGCAGGGTCTGCAATATTATTATCACCATGCCATTCTGCACTCCATACTTTTGAGAGTATCTGTTGAGGAGGCTCCATGTTTACCCACATTGCTTCAAATCTTCTACTACCTCTTAGTCTCTTCTGTTGAGGCCTTAGATCAAGTAGAATTAGACTGTGGTCAGATACAGAAAAAGGTAAATTATTCACCTTGGCATTTGGCCATAATAACTTCCAAGCTTTATTTGAAAATGCTCTGTCCAGTCTCTCTACTATTGTATTAGGAGGATTCTGATTGTTGGCCCAGGTGTACCATAAGCCTGATGACTCCACTTCCTCCATATGATGAGATTGCAGAAGATGATGCAACTCTGTATTGAGATCAGAAGGCACTGGGATCCCCCTCTCTTATCTTGTTGGTTTAGAACCAGATTATAGTCTCCCACTAGAACTGTAGGGAGCACGGAAATATAAGGTAAAACAGACAATGCATTCTAAAAGGATGACCTAGCTGCAACAGATGATGGCCCATAAACTAGCAAAAGGAACCATTTTTGACCATTTGCAGCTAACACTCCACAATCCATATAGGGTGTGCATTGGGTTGGACAAAATTTTGCAAAACTTGGACTATCTAAGTCCAGTTTTGTAAAATCTTGTTTGGCTCATTTTTTGGAAAGTCCAGATTTTGTCTTACAAAATCCAGGTTTTAATTTTACAAAGTCCAGTTTTTGCAAAAAACAAAGTCCAAACAAGATTTTTGTTATAAACTTTCAAAATTCACTCCAACTAAACAAGGTTTTTGTTTCTGACTTACAAAATCCCAAACCAACCAAACAAGGTTTTAGCAAATCCAGACTCTCAAAATCCCAAAACAAAATCCAAACTCTCAAAATCCCAAAACAAAATCCAAACTCTCAAAATCCTCTCCAACCAAACACACCCATAATTACTAGAAACTTGTTCTACTACCAAATCTACCTGATCAGACCAAAACAAAGTTAAGCCCCCCGATCTACCAGCTGCATTTATTATTCTAGACCTGCTAAAATATGAATTTTCTTGCCTGCGGACAAAATGATCCTCACTGGGACTAAACTTACTAAGCAGCTGATTGATCACTTTCATCGTAGTGGCGCTATTGCAGCCCCTAAAGTTCCAAACTATTCCCCTCATGGCTGATTGGGTGGTTGATTTGGCTTAACCACTGGAAAACCTTCAGTGCGGGTCTCCTGCTCCGCCCGCTGAAGCATTGGTGGCCTTCTAGAAGACACCTCTTCCTCCCCAGTGTTGGTTGAAGACTCTTCATCATCATCCTTTACCAGTTCCAGTATGTCTACCACTTGATCCTCTTGTATCTAATCAGATTTTGTGGCATGTCCTTCTTGTGAAATAGTTGAACTGGATGACAGTACCACTAAACTTCCACTCAGAGCAGGTGTTGCACTAGCCTGATCCTTCTCCCACTCTAACTTATCTTCTTCAGCCTCAGCTACTACATGCTCAATTACATCCCTGATGACATGACTGAGGACAGTCTTCCTTCTTTTTGGTGAGTGAAGATCCGAAATGAGTTTGTTCTCTGTGCTATTATCATCAGACCTAGCTCTCTTCTTTGAAATCTTTAGAGAGAGTTCTGTAATTGGCTCTGATGAAGCCCTATGAACTCCCTTCACATTCAAATTGAAAGTAAGATCTAATGCTGATGCTTTATCCTCCACCTGAGGAAACTCTTATAATCCAGCTAAGATCTCCTGATTCTGTCTAGCATCTGTCTCCTCTGTCCCCTCCTGGGGTTGTAACGAACCCGGTGAGCCTACAACTTGCCTTGAAGACTGGCCTACCTCAAAGTTTGGCCTTCTCCTTCTGATCACAAACCTTGCATACTTGTTCCTTCTTCTACTTCTGACTTCAGTCATCTTCATTTTCTTCTTATCTCTGGCTTCACCAACCTCCTGCTCAGGCCTAGTTCTCTTCTGTCTGCGTTGCCCTCCAATAACAATTGCAGGCCCTCTAGTAGATCTAGATGAGTAGGACTCATCTTCTGAAGAGTTTGTGTCACTATCATCTGAAGAGATGACATTGATCTCTGAATCTTGTTCATTTCCCACTTGAGTGTGAACATCCTCAAACTCTATGTGCTGTGGTGGAGGAGGTATTTCTAAGATCAATCCATCTCATCCCGGAATTGCAAAAGCACCACTGATATTAACTCTGAGCTGCAACATATCCGGATTGGCTTGAAGAGCAGTTCCTATGATCGCAGTAATTCTCTGCCGCCTCCAGGTTAATAAGATCCACTGTGACTCGTTCCATCTCCACCCTCACCGCTTCCTCCAAACCTGCCTAATTCCTTACCCATTCTCTCAAATTCTGCTTCTCTGAATTCTGCATCTGGGGGAATGTATTCTTCCTCATCCACTAACATATCTGAGGGTGAAGAGTTGGTTTGTTGTGGGACCTGATGCACATTTCCCACTTACTCCCCAAAGCAAGGATCAAAAGTCTGATTCCTTGGTTGAAACGGATTACCCTCAAGTCGATCTCCAATAGTCAATCTCCTATTAAAGCCGGGCTCCACCATCATGGATATCAAGAACCCTTCCTGCACCTCCCTATCAGGCAAATGTCCATATCAGAGACGCCTTAAGTCCATATAATCAGCTGGGATGTGGGTATTCCTGTGACGCCTCCTGTGATTATACGCTCTTACATCTCCAACATACATCTGGCGGCTGGGGTCATAAATTATACCTACTCCTCTTTGTGCAAAGTGGGATCTGACCTTATGTTCAATAAACTCATCTAATACTTCATCACTGACAATTGGGAACCTGTTCATTGGATGGCCTACCACTCCACACATTATACCGAATCTGAACAAGCGTTCATATTGCACAGTGATCCAAATTCTACGATTCTGTGGCAGATTAACATACTCCAAATCAACATAGAAACCTGTGATCAAAGGTTTCCCCGGCACTATCCACATTGTCGCTCTCAGATAGTTGACATTCCTTGCCGGTGGTGGCTCGATCTCCACATCTATGATATCTCCAGCCATATTAGCCACCTTAATCGCCGCCATTTGAGCAAAAGCCTCCGCCGGAAAACCATGCAGCTGCACCTTGACCTTAACTTTTTCCACCTGAACATTCCTCAGCACAATACCCGAGCCCCATCTTCTAAAAGCCAGCAAACCCCCCGCCATAGCATAAGGGCTGCGGTGAAGAACCGCTAAAGCCTCTTCTCTAGAATAAAACTTAACAACAAAGAAGTTACCATGGCTATGAATGACCTCCGCTGTGATGGACCAGTACATTCTGAAATATGCATCAAGATCATCTTATATGAAACGTCTGTTGTCAAGCCAGTAAGCGAGAACACAATTTGGCTCAACCACCGGAAAACCATCAGTGCGGGTCTCCTGCTCCGCCCGCTGCGGCATTGGTGGCCTTCTAGAAGACACCTCTTCCTCCCCAGTGCTGGTTGAAGACTCTTCATCATCATCCTTTACCAGTTCCAGTATGTCCTCCACTTGATCCTCTTGTATCTCATCAGATTGTGTGTCATGTCCTTCTTGTGAAGCAGTTGAACTGGATGACAGTACCACTAAACTTTCACTCGGAGCAGGTGCTGCACTAGCCTGATCCTTCTCCCCCTCCAACTTATCTTCTTCAGCCTCAGCTACTATATGCTCAACTACATCCCTGATGACATGACTGAGGACAGCCTTCCTTCTTTTTGGTGAGTGAAGATCTGAAATGAGTTTGTTCTCTGTGCTATTATCATCAAACCTAGCTCTCTTCTTTGAACTCTTTAGAGAGAGTTGTGTAATTGGCTCTGATGAAGCCCTATGAACTCCCCTCACATTCCAATTGAAAGTAAGATCCACTGCTAATGCATTATCCTCCACCTGAGGAAACTCTTTTAATCCAGCTAACATCTCCTGATTTTGTCTAGCATCTGTCTCCTCTGTCCCCTCCTAGGGTTGTTGCAAACCAGGTGAGCCTACCACTTGCCTTGAAGACTGGCCTACCTCAAAGTTTGGCCTTCTCCTTTTGATCACAAACCTTGCATACCTGTTCCTTCTTCTACTTCTGACTTCAGTCATCTTCATTTTCTTCTTATCTCTGGCTTCACCAACCTCCTGCTCAGGCCTAGTTCTCTTCTGACTGTGTTGCCCTCCAATAACGATTGTTGGCCCTCTAGTAGATCTAGATGAGTAAGACTCATCTTCTGAAGAGTTTGTGTCACTATCATCTGAAGATATGACAATGATCTCTGAATCTTGTTCATTTCCCACTTGAGTGTGAACATCCTCAAACTCTATCTGCTGTGGTGGAGGAGGAACTTCTGAGATCAATCCACCCCATCCCGGAATTGCAGATGCACCATTGATATTAACTCTGAGCTGCAACATATCTGTATTGGCTTGAAGATCAATTCCTGTGATCGCAGTAATCCTCTCCCGCCTCCAGGTTTCTAAGATCCACCGTGACTCGTTCCATCTCCACCCTCATCGCTTCCTCCAAACCTGCCTGATTCCTTACCCATTCTCTCAAATTCTGCTGCTCTGAACTCTGCATTTGGGCAATGTATTCTTCCTCATCCATTAACATGTTTGAGGGTGAAGAGTTGGTTTGTTATGGGACCTCATGCACATGTCCTACTTGCTCCCCAAAGTAAGGATCAAAAGTCTGATTCCTTGGTTGAAACGGATTACCCTCAAGTCGATCTCCAATAGTCAATCTCCTATTAAAGCCTGGCTCCACCATCATGGATATCAAGAACCCTTCCTGCACCTCCCTATCAGGCAAATGTCTATATTTGAGACGCCTTGAGTCCATATAATCAGCTGGGATGTGGGTATTCATGTGACGCCTCTGGTGATTATACGCTCTTACATCTCCAGCATACATCTGGCGGTTGGGGTCATAAATTATACCTACTCCTCTTTGTGCAAAGTGGGATCTGACCTTGTGTTCAATAAACTCATCTAATACTTCATCACTGACAATTGGGAACCTGTTCATTTGATGGCCTACCACTCCACACCTTATACGGAATCTGAACAAGCGTTCATATTGCACAGTGATCCAAATTCTACGATTCTGTGGCAGATTAACATACTCCAAATCAACATAGAAACCTGTGATCAAAGGTTTCCCCGGCACTATCCACATTGTCGCTCTCAGATAGTTGACATTCCTTGCCGGTGGTGGCTCGATCTCCACATCTATGATATCTCCAGCCATATTAGCCACCTTAATCGCCGCCATTTGAGCAAAAGCCTCCGCCGGAAGACCATGCAGCTGCACCTTGACCTTAATTTTTTCCACCTAAACATTCCTCAGCACAATACCCGAGCCCCATCTTCTAAAAGCCAGCAAACCCCCCGCCATAGCATAAGGGTTGCGGTGAAGAACCGCTAAAGCCTCTTCTCTGGAATAAAACTTAACAACAAAGAAGTTACCATGGCTATGAATTACCTCCGCTGTGATGGACCAGTACATTCTGAAATATGCATCAAGATCATCTTATGTGAAACGTCTGTTGTCAAGCCAGTAAGCGAGGAGACGGTTCTGCTCTACTTGTATCGACTCCTCAACATCTGCTATCGTTAGTGATAGGACTCCTCCTCATCGCGTTGGTCCTGCAAAGGTATTAAAATCCACTCCTGCCGACGCTGGTTCCCTCCTCTCTTCAGAATATTCAGACCCTCTTGGAGAAAGGGCTCGCTCAGCCGATGTTAGTGACTATCCCCCATTTTGTAAGGATAATCTCTCCTCGAGGAAGAAGAAGTAGCAGAAAAAGCTGTGGTGTGTTTATGAGACCTTAAAGGTGGTTGTATATATTTGTGAGGAAAGGAAAGATTATCTCCCAAAGTATTTATAGATCCTTTCCTCCATAACATCTTTTCAGCTTCTTGACGCCTAAATTCGACTGAATTCATCTTTTTCGTGGGAAATCCAGCCCTCATGATTACAATTCACAGAATCGATGTATGTGTCTATGTGTAATTAAATTTAAAACCCAATGAGAGAATTGAAACGCCACTAACCTCGTGCTTTTTGAAGCCTTGAAAGACGGAAAATTTACTATCACACGGAAGCTCTACTCTTCAGACAACAACGACACCCCCGTTTCCTTCCAGCCAATCCCTGAAACCACCTATGGCCAATGAGATCGGGGAATCTTTTAATTCATATACCGCCAAATATTAGAGAACCAGTAAACATGTGAAAACCCCTCTTTGAAAACCACTATGCATGTGCAATCAAAGACCACCAAAGTGTTTCTGACAAGTTGAAAAGACAAAACCCTAAGCTCTAATGCAAAGATCAATCAGACCGGTATTGATTTGATTGAAAATGGACAGAAAACTACTCTCTAGTTTTTAGAGAGAGAAAGTGTTTCTAAGTGTCTCGAAGCTATATTGAACACAACTAAGACTAAATCTTACTTGTTAAAAAACTAAATCTTCATAGTTCCATCTTATTTTCATTTTGTGGCAAGCTGGAACAAACATTTGGAGGTCGTTTGGTATGAGTTAAAATATGTAGGTAAAACAAAATCTCAAAATTTTAGCTTTGGTTAGAAAAAAATAAGTAAGATCCCATGAGTTTCTAAGTCCCAAATAACATGAGAAGTTTCTTTCTAGATACCCCTAGATAGGGTTGTACATGAGTCGGATCAACCCGGAAAAATGGCCCGGCCCGGGTCCGGAATTGGTGACCCGGACCCGGATTTTTTGCATTCCGGGCCGGACCCCGGATCACCTTTTTTCCCAATTCCGGAGTCCGGGCCTGGTCAACCCGGGAACCCGGTTATATATAATAAATATGCAATTATTATACATAATTAATCGTGCTCTAATGGTCAGACTTGCTATTTTGTAGTATACAACCAGAGATGTGTTAGAAATGTGACAATGGTCTGTAGTTCGACTCTTAATGGAAACACTCTCTTTTTGTAAAAAAAAAAGTGTAATAGAGGTTCTAACCGGGTCAACTGGTCCGGTCCGGGTGAAACCCGGAAAAATTCCAAACCGGGTCCAGTTCAAGAAACAGTCCAACCGGGCCGGCCCCGGTCCAAGATTTTTAGATATTCCAGGTCCGGGTCAATCCGGATCCGGGTCGGGTTGACCCGGTTATACAACCCTACCCCTAGATAGATTGCAATTCCTTCATCCTTTCACTTGAACCAAACAATTTTTCCTATTTCATAGGATTTTGATTGAGAATTAAAATTCTCATGAAATACAAATTCCTCCATCAATTAAACTCTCGGTCAACCAAACGACCTCTACAACATTATATTCATCCCAAGGCAATTGCTTATAAAGTAATTTGGATTGGAGAAAGTTTAGTGATTGGTCAAGAGAAGGATCCAACAAAAATAATCACCATAGATACAAATTTGTTGTTCTCTAAAACCTCTACAAATGATCACATACTGAACTTAGCGCAAACTGTAGGACAAAGATCATGCTCTAACACAGGAAGATCATCATCCCCAGAGGGAAGAGGTGAAAGCCAAAATTGCTCAAGCGCTTTTGAGAAACTTGAGGGTCTCATCGATGTGCTTCTCAGGTTGGAATTGGTTGTTGTAAATGAGTTGAACCACGCCATTTTTATCAAGGACATAAGTTTGCCTTCCGGGCAATGTCCCGAACAAATCAGATGGGACACCCCAATCTTTTCTGATCTTGTTTCCCTCATCACTTAGCAGTGTGAATGGTAGCCTGTATTTCTTGGCAAAGGCCTAAATGAAAAAAATGATCCAAGATCAGCAATGCAAAAAAATCAGAACAACACTTACATGCAAAAAAAAAAAAAAAAAAAAAAATTGAATTTGATGTGGAAACATAGACTGATTCGACAGAACACAGGATTCTAACTCAGAATCAATTGTCAAAGAGCGTAACACGTCAACACCATTGTAATCAATCAGGCTAGTTAAGAAAAACTAAAAAGATAGTACTATGAAAATGCCACCATTCAGAACGAACTACTACTGATTAAAGAAAGAAAAAATGCAGCATATGAGAAGAAATGCTGAATACATTTCCTCACTGATCGAAGACTAATATGCCTGAAGTATAGCATGGATGGTTATCATAAACACCCAAAAACATACATTGGAGTTTTGCAGCTGAGTATCGTACCTTGTGTGATGATGGATCATCACCACTAATTCCCACGACTTCGGCTCCCGCTTTCTTGAATTTTTCATATGAGTCCCTAAAGGCACAGGCCTGAGACAAACAAGTATAAAAGTGATAAGAACCTACTCTGGCCATCGACTCCATTCCAAAACAAGGACTTAAGTCTGCCATTCTACCATTTCATTATTATAAAACTTTAACATAGAGATCCTATGAATAGTAGCATGAAAAGACAACTAAACCTCAATATATGGATATTGATAGTCTTACTCTTACATTCTAATATATGACACTCAGTCCCTGGCGAAGTTTTACTCTCTCTTTTTTCTTCTTCTTTAAATTTGGACTGAACTGAACTATACCGGTCGAAACTGAACCAAACTGAATAGTTCAGTTGAAAAGAAAGGCCAGATTCTACCCTAAAAGAGAAATTTGTTTGGGGACAAAACTATGTAATGGATTTTGTAGTAATAATAAGTGTAGAATACCTGTTTAGTACAGCCAGGGGTTTCATCAGCTGGGTAGAAATAAACAATAACAGGCTTCCCCTTGAACTTGGAGAGGCTCACATTCCTACCATCCTGATCTTTCAATGTGAATGCCGGCGGCGCAGACCCTTTTGAGACCTTCGAAACATTCAAATTAAGCACAAAATGCATCATCATTCAAATTTTAAAAGAGCCGGGAAAGCAGCAATGTACCTTAGCAAGAATGGAGCTTTTCTTGAAAGAATGAGAGGGAAGTGCGACAGAGGCAAAATGGGAGAGCCTTGAGCCGCAGAACTGGGACTGCGGTGAACTGGGGAGAATGTTGGGGAGCTTAGGAAGGGCTACGCTGGAATGGGAGTTCAGTAGAGATGGAAGAGTGTGTTTTGCAGTGGGAATGGGAATTGAAGCCATTGATATCCTTTGTCGAACTGATTGCTTGAATATGAGTTCTTCTCTACTCCGGTAACAGAGGAAATGACAGAGGAAGGAAATGAAATGGATAGATAAGGAAAGGTGGGAAGTGAGGCTACCATTCTCTGTGGGGATTGGAAATTCGTGGAAGGCTGATGACCTCAACACGTACTAGAACCCTCTTCTTCTTTGTTTTATGAAAAAAGTGTTGTTGTACCCCCAAGTGTTTCAGAAAGTGCTAATGTACCCCTATGTTTTTTTAAAGTGCCACTATACCCTCAAATGTATAATTTGAACAGAATTTTTTTTTGATAAATGTTAAATGTCAAGAATACTCTCAATATTATTATTTAATGGTAAAAATGAAATATTCTAGGACGAAAATGCTCCAATCAATTCTGTTACTTCATTGGATGAACGCGTTTGAAACCGAGGGGACCAAAATCACAGTGCCTAGAAATTAGTGTGAGCCGGGGGACCGAAACCGCCACACCCAGTAATAATTTGCGTGACTAGATCAAATTACCAAAGGAGAGAATAGAGTTTGCGAGATTATGATAAGTTCATCAATATTTTCAATTTGTTGAATTTTTGGATATAAAAAATGTACACTTTTTTCAATAAAAATGTACATTTATTTTGTAATTCAGTGATATCGATTTCTTGAATTTTTTTTGTACCCATGGGCATCTGGGTCAGGGAAAAAAATAGGCCAACAAGTGAGGGTAAATTTATCTTTTAGTTCAAAATATTGTTGGAAAATTGGCCTTAGGGGTGCACTTCTTTATTCAATGTAATTATAGGGGTACATCAGCACTTTTGAATTACTCGGGGTACATTGACACTTTCTTATAAACTTGGGGGTACCACTGCTTTTAACCCTTGTTTTATTTTCCATTATACTAAATTCAATTCCATTTGTGATGAAAAAATTACTTAATCTTGCTAAATATGTTCTAAAATTTTAGAGAATCTCCAATGTGATAGTCAATTTGATAAATATTGATTGACATGTCACTATAGTAGACTTTCTATATAAAATCATACCTCCAATGCAATCATCACTTAATATAGTCAATCCTACGTGTTTAAATTTTATAGAGACAATGTCAATGAGAACTTCTACTTCTTGATGCTCAACTTGACATTGTCTTGTATTAAATTCAGGCATTAATAATCAAAAACCTTCCTTTTTTTTTAAATTTATCCAAATTTAAATTATTCAAAAACCAACATGATTCTAATATAATGAGATTTATTATAAACATTTTAATATATTTTATGTCATAAAACATAGTTAGTATAAATTTCAATTTTTATGTATATATTACTTGAATAATTTGAGATTTTAAATTTATTATAAATAAAATTATAGTAATGACTTCTCGTTATACTTTTTTTTATAAAATTTTAAGTTTTTGTTGACATTAGATTTCAAATGCTAAATTTTAAAATTAATTGGATTTTAATAACATAGTATATATTGTTTTGTAATAATTGTTGATTAGAATTATGAACATATCTCATTACTTTCAATTATATTTGAAATGAGTGTTTTTAATAAATATAAGTTTAATGATTAAAATATATTAATTAACATGTCCAGAGAGAAGTTTGCATTGGGAGATCACAAATTTTTAGAATGTCAACATTCAAAAGTTACATACTTATGTCACCTTAAAGTTTTATAATATCATGACATATGTCACCTAAAATTATGGATGACATCAATAGCATTGGAGATGCTCTTAACTCTTGTAAATATTTACCCCCATTTCTTAAATTTACTCCTCTATTAAATTTGAGTTCTTTTATTTGTTGCCAAATTTGAGTCAAATGAAAATTTGTAGTTCCTTTCAGAGGCAAATCCCCCCCCCCCCCCCAGTACTTATTAGAACTTTAAAATTATAAAGATAGTGTGAGAAAAAAATTGAAAAATTCCCTCAACTGTTTGGAAATGATAATTACTATTTTTGATAATTTTTTATTTTCTAAATCAATTAGTTTTGTTTTTTTAATTATAATTGTCTAAATTAATTAGACTAACCCTGATAACTGATCAGATAAACAATTACATGTGATCCTTATACTATTACAAATGCACGAGTAAACGAATTTTAAGAGACTAAATTATTACATGATCAGATAAGAAGATTAATTCTCCATTATAATTGCCTTCTTAGTGAGAAGATTTATGTAGAGCTAAAGTTTAATTCTCCATTGTAAACTCGGCAATAAATGTGCAAGTTATTAATCGAGAAAATTCCCATACAATAGCAAATTAATTCTCAAGTTGGTTGCCAAATTCTACCCAGACTGACTCATCTAAATCAATCTCATCAAGTCCGACTCTCCAAAATAATCGAACTAGGCAAATGAAAAACCAACTAATGCAAACTAAGTGACTGAAGCTCGCCTGATTCGGGAAAGCCACAATCTAGAGCTAATATACTAATACCCCTCACTTCATTCGCTCTAAACCGCCTCCTCCAAATACAAATTGACCAAATTTGACTGAATTTGTCGGAATTACACTAGTCAATTTGAATTAGAGGGAGTTCTAGATCGAAAAGTTTACCACCAAAGTATGTAATAAGAATTTCTCCCAACACCGAATCAAATGGAATTACAAATCACTTCAAAAACTACAAAACTAATAAAAGAAAAAAGAAAAACCACCTCCCTTTCTAGTTTGGCCAGCCCGAGAAACTTCGAAAGTCAGCTGACCAAGCCGAAAATTGACTCTAGCGACTGGATCCCGCGGCCGATCAGTTCTCGGTTGAGCGCTCCTGGCAACTAGGGAGCCGGAATGATCCATTCTTTCCGATCTAGCCAACGGGAGATTTAATAAAATCGGATTTGAATCAAATTTCTTGACTGTAGATTTTTAGACCTTAAAATTGATGGCATGTAAATTGTGGTTATTTCAATTGGAAGTGGTGTATATTGTTTTTGTTACTGTTGAGTAATGCTTAATGGCAACATCAATGTCTGATCCAAATTGAGCAAAGACAGCTAACTTCACAATATTATTTTAATTATAACTATAATTAACTACCATGATTCGGCCGCACGTTGTGCGGTATGTTTGGAGTACCTTAAAAGATTTTAATTTGATAAAATGTGTAAATTTTAGTTATTTATGTAAAAAAATGGGGTTGGTATACGCAATTCGATATTTTACTCTTGTAATTCAAAATACGGTAAGAATTTACGATATTGTTCTCACTTATTAGATTCATTTGAAAAATTTAGCAAAATTCAGGTGGCGGTATTGTAGTTTCAATGGTACTTTGATTTAAACTGAGTAAAGTACCGGTAATTTGAATGGTATTTTAGATTACGTTGAGTAAAATACTGGATCGTGTATAACACTTCAGTAAAAAAGTAAGGTGTGCCCTTATGATAAAACAATGATTTATCCTTAAAAACGTAAGGTGTCATCTTATGGTAAAACAATGATTTATCACATATGTTTGAGCCCAAATTAGTAATTATGTCCATTTTTAAATACATTAATTTTATACATTAATTTCGGTAAGTTTAGACATGCTGATTTTATTTTTTAATATAATATTAAATTTTTACTTTTACTTCAGTACGATTCAGTTAGTTTAATTGAATTTAATTCAATACAGTTCAGTTTAATTCAGTTCAGTTCAGTTGAAATAAGTTCAGACAAATAGGACCTAAATATAATTTTATTACAAAAATAGAAAACATGATTTGTCCGTATAAATTTTTCTAGTACAAAATACATATATTCATACTATTAATTAATATATTTATGCAAAACAACATATTTATCGTAAGCATATTGTATCCATATATTAATATATGAATGCAATATTTTATATGTGTAGAATACAAAGAAATTGTATGAAAATTGGAAAATAGGCCAATTCACGATTCTCAGTCCAAGCACTCTAGAATTAACCAATTTTCAAGCTCTGAATTCTTGATCTACTATGGCATACTTAATTAATTAATTATGAATAATTGCGGCATTCATGCTAATTGTGTGATGTAATATTCATGTTTTCCTTTCATAGACGTGTTAATTAGGTTGAATGAGTTTTATTTGTAAAAATAGAAGTCGGAAGCTATTTAGTATGCTATAAAAATATGCAATAATATATGCATACCATACATTATATATATAGAAAACACAATTATGCTAACTGAATTCTTGATAGTACGGATGATTGATATATGTGATTGATATATATACGGTTAAGTTTGTAGATTAATTAAAAGAAACAAAATAAGGAATATATAAAAATGGAAGGCGCCGGAATATGATGAACTTGCGGTGGTTATGTGGCGGCTTGAGTCAAAACTACGTAGTTTCACCGTTTTAATTCTTTTTATTAATTTATATACTGACCGTAGCAATAACTCTTCTAGTTCCCTTTAGGATAATATAGAGTTATATAATGTTTGCAAAATCACAATATAATTCATCTAAAAACATTTAATTGTATACTATATGAAATAAATTATAATAAACATGAAAAAAAATTAAGTTAAAATATATGAAATACTTACATCGTACACAAAATAAAATTACTATAACATCACTTTAACTTCATAATGACGCACTTCAGAAAACGGAATACTTTGTATATAAACTCGTCGACCTTGAGGCTTAAACTCTGCCATTCGGAGCAAAAACAAGATCCCGATGGAGGAGTTTCAGGCATCTGTTCGAAAAGCCATGTCTATCTCGCAAGACCCCAGCCTCAGTAGCGCCGCTACCACCATCGCCTCAACCTTCGAGAAGGCTAAAGCATCCTTCAACAATATCGCCTCCTCCTCTTCTTCTGCACCCGCCGTCTCAGCACCGCCGCCGACTACACTCCTGCTCACCCGCCAGCCCAGGTACTTAGTTATCTCCTCTGAGCTTCTAATTTGTTTGGATATACTGAAAGCTTAATTAATCTTGATCACTTACTCTTGTATGCAGAAACACAGTCTCTCTGGGGACATGTTCCAAGCTATGTGCTGCGTTTTTTGTCGCTGGAATCTTTGTGGGATTCACATTGAAGCGGAGGGTGCGCCGCTGGGCTTCCAGGCTGCTTCGAAGAATAAAGGATGACTAGGTGCATATAGATGGCTTTTATGTTTAGTATAATTTATATTGGGGCATTTATAAAGCACTTAGGAGTGGATTTTGCTGAGTTTTTTTTTGTTCTTTTTTAGAGATTGTACATGACACCAATCCTTTTATAAAATCCTCAATGTTTATTAGCTAAGCGTGAAATCTTATCTAGTTATGTTGAAGTTCTTTTGGCATGTTTTAGATTCCAGGATTTCTTGTTAGTTTGTATATAGTTTTAGCTGGAATGTCATCAAGTAATATATGTGTCCACTGCATGTTTACCTTGTCGAATCTGATATGGTTTTCCAAAATCCGTTCTTGTTCAAGTAGCAGTTTAATTGGCTCCTAACTATTGTTGCTCCTCATTCATATCTTTGATGAGATTATTCTCTTCATCATTCTCTGTTACTGCACCGAGAGCTTTTATGAAGTTCAGAATTGTTGAGCTTTGCATATGTTTCCTTTGAAAAATCTGGTTTTTAGCATTTAAAATTGTTAATTGTTCTTAAATTGGCTCTTTAGTTAAAACTTCCATGATTCTGGTGGGTTCTTGATAAGGAGCCTTCACATAGATAATACTCACTTGTCTGCAAGGAAACCGTACCCACTCTTCCTTTTGCTCTTCTTGAGGTGGTTGAAATAAGGGCAACAGAAGGCAATCACTGTGTATAAATTGTAATATGAATCCTGTTGATCTTTCGAATTTGGACTAAAGTTAAGAAATTACAGCCTTATAACGTAGTATATATATATCTTGCTCATTTTAATTTTTAGAGTAGGCCATGTCTGTGTTCTCCGCCTGGGCTTCCAGGCCCCTTTGAAGAATGAAGGGTGAATATGTGCATGTTAATAGATGGACAACAAGTTTAGCATACTCATTTATGTTAAGGCAATTATAAAGTGTTTAGAAAAGAATTTTTCAGAGTTTGATGTTTTGTAGAGATTGTTATTGACGTCATTCCTTTTGTGTACGGGATTCCCAATGATCACTGGCATAAATGCATAATGTTGTTTCTTTTCGTTTATATATGAGTTGGTAGTGCGATTAATATGAGGCAGCTCTTTTGGCATGTCTAGAAGTCCATTCCAGGTTTTCTTGTAAGTTTGTTTAAGAAATCCTGGAATTCTAGATGAAAGAGGAAAGCCTTGTATTAAGAATTTTTAGAGTAGGCCATGTCCATTCCAGTATACCTTGACAAATTCGATTTGGTTTTCCAAAATCTGTTCTTGTTTATGTAGCAGTTCAATTGACCTTCTCTATACTCCACAAACTGTTCATGTATATGATGAGATATGTAGATGATCATATATATTTAGGTTCACTGGAACTTGAAGAAGGAAAAATTTCCTCTTTCATCTAGATATTGTTAATAATTATTACAAGTTCTTTTCTATCATTAAGCAATCACATTTTCAGGTGGATATGTTTCTTATTCTCTTGATAAAGCAATAACCTTTATGAAGTTCAGAATTATAATTCATTGCATCTATTTCATTTCTTCAGAAAGTCTGGTTTTTAGCTTTTAATTATCATCTTTGTTGTAGATATGAGCTCTTAAATGGCTCCTTGGTAAAAACTGCAACGATTCTGGTGGGTTTTTGATAAGGAGCCTTCACTTAGGTGATACTAAGTTGTTACTAACTCGTCTGCTAGTTGAGAACTTCTGAAAATTTGGTAAAGAACTGCATTCTTAAGATGATATATAGGAAGTGCTTGTGGGTATTAGCTTTACTGTTAATTAAACAGTGAATTTGTCTAGTATTTTCTTATGCAGTTTCAATTGAGGTTTTCTGTGAGTTCAGCATCTACTCTATGACTCTCTTCTGTGGTTTTTTATGCTTTTACTGCTATAGTTTTATTACCGTGCCATGTTTTTCTGAATCATGTAACCTATGACATTAATGAACAAAGGCTGGATTAAAGGGCTGAACAATCAGAAATTACAATTTATTTCGGAGTCACGCTCAACATGACTAAAATATGAATTTACTAGAAAAATAGTCACTATAGCATGCTATCTGCCCTGGATGGCAGTCTCTTGAAGAAATTGCTTTGCACTGAAGGCATCTTGCTTCTGAATCTTGGGTGGCGCAACAAGTAGAAGCCTGCTAACAGAGCCACAAGCTGGAAAGGGGTGATGTATAGAATCACTGCTGTGCAAAGGCAGAATACTATGAACAGAGTGGTTGCTCTTGGATCTCTCCAGCTGAGCAGAGCTTGAAATCTCTCCCCTTGGGTTGCCATATCTCCAACGACGGTCTGTATTCTTCCTGCCACACTCCGAAGCCTATCATACCTCATTCTTGTAACATCTGCAGACTTGGATGTCGGGAAAGTGTCAAACTCTTCATCCATTTCATCTGGATGAACTGCTTCTGCCCATGAAAGCTTGGTGTCCATATGAGGAGGATGCCTTGGCCTGTATCTGTAGTTCCATATACCAATCAGAAACATGTACAAAAACATGGTTGGGAGGATGAGTTCTGGGTAGCATATCAAGATGCAGAAGAGGATATGGACTAGGATGGAAGTTACAGGGTTCTTCCAGTGGCAAACTTCCCCGAGCCATTTACTCATAGACACCACACCAGAGAAAAGGGAAACAATTCTGAAAAAGTTGGCCTTGCTTCTTCTCATGCTCCACATGTGGGAATCTACATCCAGCATGTATTCCACAACTTCTTTGCGCAGTGGAGGCTCAGCTCGTCCTAGCCTGGATGCCACGATGTTCATAGCCTGATACCTCAAACTGTCTAACTGACTAACGGTGAAAGGATGCTGATAATGCATTTTTGGCAGGAGAGGACGGCTGTAGAGGTATATCATGTGTGTTAGGGATAAACAAGTGAATCGAAAGGCTAGCTGAAGCTCTCCCATCTTCTTCACTCCTGATGGTTGCAGAACCAAGAGTGGATAGGAATGTGTATAAATCCTGTCAGTTTCCACAGTTGATAACCTGATTCTCACCTTTCCGATTCTGGAGTCCTTCCCTGGTCCATTTCCTCCAGCTGGTTTCTCGTTGCCTCCTAGATGACAGTTATCAAACACTCCCAAGGTAATAACTGTACAAGGGTCGTAAACTTCCCATGTGTATTGTTCGTTCCACCTGGGACTGAAACTCTCAAGGATTGTTCTGGTTCTTACCCACTTCTGCCCATATTTTGCTACACAGTATGCGTCTGTTGTTTTGCGCTCATCCTTGGTTTTCATTGGCTGCAGCCCTTGCGCGCTTAAGATGCCTACTTCCAGGAGTCCAATCGGCTGCTTCCATAACTGCCGAGCTGTTGGACGTTGGTCGCTGATGTACATGGTTGATTCATCCAAGACATGGTAAGCCCCCTCCAGACAGGCCCTGATATGGATTCTGGTTGAGAACTTGAGCTCTTTTCTCCTATCTTGCTCCAGGGCTCCAAAACCAAACCTTTCAAGGTTGAACCAGGTAGAGTGAACAGGCCGATGGTCTAGCCTTCTTTCAAAGAGGGTCAATGGCAAGGCTTTCCTTCCCACTATCTCATCTTTTGATGAGCTTTGCTTGTTTTCAAGTGTGAGCACCAGCTGTTCTTCGAAAGGCTCAGCAGCTACGAAGATGAGGTCCTCATTCCAGAAAGGGTTAGTTGTTCTGGTTGGACCGAGTTTGGTCTTCAGTATTTGGTTTCCTACTTGAGCCTTCACATAAACTTGAGGGAGCTGAGTCTTGTCCTCAGATTCGATATCCTGTGCTTCGATTATGTTGACTCGCAAGTACCACAGTTTAGGTGAAACATAAACCTTTGATCTTACATTATACACACCTTCACCTTGAACTGTAGCAGCATCTGAGTGCCATGATTCTGGAAATGCCTCATCAGCCTGTGTTCCCATCCAAACAGCAAGCATAATCTCCCCTCTGAGCTTGAGTTCTCCTCGGCGTTGCTCCAGCCTATACCACTGAGGTGCCAGCGGGCTGTCTGGCGGAACCCTCGTCGGCACTTCATTCAAATCAAAGGTAACCTTACCTATATGCTCATCTCTAGCCACCATCTCTTTATCTTTGACGTAAACTTCAAGTATTGAAGACTGAAGCTTTTCTTTAGAGAATGCAAAAACCTGGTGCCATTCAGGGTTCGTTTTCTTCTCAAAGCGCTGTGTCTTGCCTTTGTAGTTCCCAAGCTTCACCTCCACATATGGATCACAGCTCCCCGAGAGAGGATTTGGAGGCAGGTCTTTGGCTTTCACTACTCGAACATAAAGATAGTACATCTGTTCGACAAGATCATATGTGCTTGGTACTCTCTCGCTGCTTATCCATCCTCCACCGCCACGAACACCGCCATGAGGCCACCGTTCTCCAAGCTGCGGTTTTGTGTCCTTGATTTTGTAATCATCAGCTGGCTGAGAAGAAGGCGCCTTTGCAGCCATTATTTCTGATATCTTCTAATTAGCTGTGAAGCCAAGGTTAAATATATTGGAAATGCAGATTTTTCTGGAACTCCGAAGGTGAAGAAGAGTATCAGTTTGAAAAGGATTTGAAGAATCAAATGAGTAAAGAGCGATGGCCAGTGGCTTTCTGCATTGGCGGTTAGTATACTTGCTGGATGATTTTATGAAATTTTACTGTCTACTTTTCTGCACCCTTTTGAAAATCGAATCGTGGAATAATTTGCTAAAAGTGTGGTTAATTAGGTGTAGTTATGTAAACCTTTTAAGTTAGTTCTGTTCTGAAACTTAACTCAGATAATTGTTGAATGATTAACTTGAAAGCCTGCTGTTCTACAGAATCTGAACACATAGCTTTTGCTTAACGCATTACTTCACTTTGAACAGCTTTTCCATAGTGTCATGGACTTATGCTCTATGAATTTTATTCTTGATTGTTTTTTCAAAAAAATTGTTCGGATTCTGTTTGTTAGGCTTTTCAATAAAAGACATTTTGATGCCATATTAATAACTACAGCTATAGCCTTTGTCTTGCGTTTCTACTTTATGAGATACGCTTCTCTACCTTTGCTATCTGGAAAGCTTTGATTTCAGTTCCTCAGTACTCACATTGCTTAAATATCTAAACTTGGAGGGAAGGTCATGTTCACCTCAACTTATTTGAACGGAACCGATCTGAAGTGAACTGAAAAGTGTCCTTACAACTAAGGGACATATGGCTGAATAAAATCCATCTTTACTTCAGAAAGATGCTTTTGAACTTTATTCTCCATCTTTACCCTCCTTTAATCTTCCTTTCTTCTGTTACCAGTACTTTCCTAAGGTCCAACCATTAAATGTAAGATTCTTCGTCCAGCATTTTCTCTACGAAGTTTGAGGTTGTAGCATAAAAAAAGAGGTCTACCGTGCCTTTTTATTTTAAGCGTTAATAATCATTGGTCAGGCTAATACATCCTTGCAAATTAACCAACTAAACAAGTTATTTAAAAGCCTATAATAAGTGAACGTGCAAAAAATATCCTCTTATCAAGAAACAAGGTTGTATAATAGTTTTCGGTGTCATGAAAATTTGGTATAGCTAAGATTTTTGAAACCGCTAAAATTCTCTCTTCAATTCATTCATCATTTTCCCCTTGTGAAGATGAGAGAGCAACTTGTTAACTAATTTGATTCTTTTTTCTGTCAAATAAATGTGAATTGTCAATATTGAAATTGTTTTCTGATTTAATCGATTAGATTTTGTATCTACATTTATTGAAATGATTTTTCTAGTCAACATTTTATTCTCGACCTAATTGTAAAGGTCATGCCTTGTTCTCGATCTTAACATGTAGTGATTTGTTCTCGATCTAGTTTATATATCGTATTTTCGTTCATGATTTGTGTCTTTAATACTAAGGTGGTAGCAATTTGAATAATATAAACCATATTTTGGATCCAGTAATATTGCAGTTGTAGCAGATCCCGCCTGTCGTAGCGATTGGTGCACAAGAAGCTCCTCCTAAAATACCAACCAGTTTTGGTGATTTTTGCAATAGTAGTATAATATTCCTTAGGTTGGGTGGCACTGTAGTTTTATTGTATTGGACCTCTAAACCCTAAATCCTAGTAGCAAAATTTATAAGAGTTTTGGATTTTTAGAACTTAGTATTTTAATAAGAAAGGGAAGATGCAAAATATAGATGAATAAAGTGTTCACGTACTTTTGAGTAGTTACTTATGTGCTCTTGTACACCTGAGTTTTGAGAAAGTGCACGAGCACCCCTTGACTGAAATTGACTACTTCATTCAAACCCCGAAAACGCCCAAAAATACTCGAGTTCAGTATTATTATGTCATTCGAATATCAAAAATATTTAACCGCATTAATTTTGAATGTTTTAGAGTTATGAATTAGAAAGTCAAACTTCAATCAAAGGTTACGTGGGAGGGCACTTTCTCAAAATTCAGGAATAAGAAGAACACATAGGTAACTATTCAGAGGTACGCGAGCATTTTACCCCAATATAGATATTGAAACTAACAAATCAGTTTAAAACAGAGTAAGTCTAACATGCACATTCTCAGACTTTGAACGGAAAATGACGATTTTCTTTCAGATACGCTCCAATCAGCGATGATCAATGTCGCCACGTCCATGGTGCCATCCATGAACGCTCAGCTAGCCACCACCTAACTCTCTTCTTTGCCTCCAACTTCTTATGCTCATATCCTTACTAAACAATCAGTGACCTCGATCAAATTTTATTATCAACCCAAAATCTGATATCAAGACATCCTTCAATCCAAAATAAATTAATCATTTGAAAAAACAAAGGATCTATTTCTCTGATGAAAAATGCGAGAAAGTGGAGGCACCGAACTAATTTTTTTATCACATCGGATCAATATCTTTGATTTCTAAATTGAAATGTGCATTCGTGCATGTCCGTAACACACGATCATGCACGGTTACCCTAATTCAATCATGCCTTTACTCACTGCCAAAACACATTTGGGCAGTTATGCTCCCCACTAAACAAATTATTTAAAAAATTGAAAGGAAACTTTCAATTTTTTTCTGGGGAATGACAGATACTGGCTCTAAAAAAATCTGGAGGAAGTGGGATTCACTGTGTTATCCCACCTCCCAAAATGGTCTAGGTTTCAGGTCATTATCCACCATAGTACAGGCTTTCTCCTGTAAGCTATGGTGGAAATACCAATTGGGAAAAGTTCATTGGACTTTATTTTTAGCTTCCCTCCCTGATACATCTAAGAAGTCACACACTTGGAAGAGGATATGCAAAATTAATCTCTTTGCAGAATCCTGTTCCAAAGTGATACATGGTGAGGGACACTGCAATATGTGGAACTCCAATTGGACTGATCATGGCTCCCACATAGATATGTTTGAGCCTGAAGATGACTCCATTTATAACCTTTCAGTGGCTGAGTTTGTCATACAAAAAATTCATCTCATTCCTCTTCTGACTCAGCATTTACCACCCCATGTCATCTCCATCCTCACAACTACAAACACCTCCCCAAACAGGCAAGATAAAGTGATTTGGAAACTTGACCCCTTTGGGAATTTCACTTTCAGGTCTACCTATGAAAAACTAAGGCTTCCCAAAAAACAGTTTTTAGTTATGAGTAAGGTTTGGGCACCTGAACTACATAATTTTTTTCCATATTTATGTGGAGACTATTAAATGCTTTAGTGCCTTTTGATGATATTATTAGACACTTTGGTTTTTATCTGCCCTCTAAATGCTGTTTCTGGAAAATTGTGATTCAATTCATCATTTCTATACTCAGTGTCATGTTGTCTGTGCTCTATGGAAAGAAATGCACATTATCTGTTTTTCTGAGTTTTTCAATTGCAATAGTTTATGGGACAGATTAGCCACATGTTGGGCTTTTTCAGGTCTCTCCAGGGCACATACCAGAATCAATCATGTGGCTCCATCAATTGTCTGTTGGATCCTCTGGAAAGCTAGAAACAAAAAGCTCTATGATGATATCTCCCCATCCATTGCTGCTCTGACCAAAGAACTCAAAGAATCCCTTTTTTTGGCCTTCACCAGGAAACCCCTTAAGCTTACTAGAGAGGTTGACAAAGAACTGGCAGAATCTGGGATTATCCCATCACCATATATACCTCTCAAGCCAAATTTTATCCCAGTACTGTGGAGAAGACCTCTCTGTGGTTGAAAGGTGAATGTGGATGCTACATGGTCCAAGGGCAAGGCTGGCCTAGGAATCATCATCAGAAACTCTCAAGCCTCTCTGCTATATGCAAAGACATGCTATGTACAAGTTTCCTCTCCTCTCCTGGCTGAGATCTTGGCTATTGAAAAGGGCATCAAAACAGCAAGGTCACTCAATTTTCCTCATCTGGTTTTTGAAACAGACTGTTTACAAGTTGTGCAGATGATTAACAACTCTGAAAGCAGACAGTGGAGGCTATTCCATCTGTTGGATTCAGTTCATTCTCAGTAAGGAAATGATCAGCTCTCCCACATAATGAGAGAAGGAAACTCATTTGCTGATTCATTAGCAAAGTTTGCCCTCAACAGCTTGGACAACTCAGCATACAGTTGGACTACTCTACCTTCTCAAGTTAAAGGTTTCATTATTCTTGATGCTGAACATGTTCCCTCCATCAGAACCTCTCAAAGCAATTTTTTGACAGCAAATGCCAACAGATGATAATCTATCTGCTGTCTCTTTAGTTTACTCCTAGGAATTTTTGTTCCCTCTACACACTCTTGAATTCCTTGCTACAATTTTCTTGCGGCTGAGTTGCTCTTCGTCTTGATGTTGGCTAAGAAGTTTCTTGATTGTTACAAGTTTTGAATCATTTGTGAGGATCGATGGCCCTTTTTTGGCCATCTAGAGATTGATATTTTTGTTAACCTAGTACCATTTCTCTAGTCTAACTACTTGTACAAACTGAGCCATATGGCTTCTCTTTATTTTTCTACTCTTTTTTGATTTTTTCTTGGATTGGGTGCCTATAAAATCCCCACCTTTTATAAGGTGACATTCATTAAAAAAAATAAAATGCACGGCTACATATAATATTCAATATTTTTGTATTTATGATTAAAGTTTATAATAACTTTTCATATTCTTATTTCATCATCTAGGTCAATATCTTTAATTTCTTAAATTGCACAATGTATTTACTCGTGCATGTTAGAAACTCAAATGAACATCCAACATCTACATATAATCTTTTTTAACATTTAATTTACAGTTTCTGTTTATTTATATGATTTGAGTTTATGTTAAATTTCACATTTTTATTTTTATCAAACCTTGGTCAATATCTTTAATATTAAAAATTGCAAGTCTTGTATATTGTGGGAAACATATTTAAATGTACATAATAGTATTGTTTATATGGTTTGAGTTTATCAAAAACTTTTCGATCAGAAGTCTTTCCCCACTGTAAATTAACACTTTTAACTTAATATTATCCAACTAGTATTAATTAACCTATGATTCAAGAATTTTGACACATATTTTAACTTAAAAGTCGCATAACCCGCACCGGTGACGAAGATATCAAACTTATTACATTGGTCGCATGCATCCAAATTAAACTTCCCATAAGAAAAAAACGTATTCTGAGCGTACCAGCCGATTTAATCACCACAGATAAGTACTAATTCATCCATGCTATCTTCATATCTTCCTATAAAAGAAATATATGAGCCGAACACAGATTAAAACAATAAGTTAGTAGTGTATATTTTTCGAGCAACCATTAATATGGCAACTTTCCAATTTGTTTGGGGCCTTAGGGCAGTGCTATTTAGTGTTCTGCTCCTGCAGATTATAAACTCAGAGGCCAGAGATGTTAAGGTTGCCGGCGATCCAACTGATGGTTTCGTTGCCGTTCCATTAGACGAATCGAATTTCGAAGTCCAAAGGCCTTACAACGTCCCTGTGGATCAGCGTTATTCCTACGTTGATGGAGTTCATACCATGTGGGTTTTTAGCACTGATAAACCTCATTTTCCCACCAGCAACACCAAACCTCGCACTGAAATCGGTATCAAGGTACACTAATATTCATATATATATAATCATGTTATACATAACTGGTCATAATTAAACCAATGATTCGCAGGGATACGGTTATTCTTCAGGCGTGTGGCAATTTGAGGGACACGGCTACGTTCCGTCAGGAACTTCCGGGGTTTGCGTGATGCAGGTGTTTGGAGCAGATCTTCATGCCACAACTCTGATGGTCCGAGTCTACAATGGCTCGCTCACTTATTACGAGAATCCGGTCATCGTCCCAAATATTTATGACAGGTGGTTTAGGCTCAACGTGATTCATGACGTGGATGCCAGAAAAGTCACCGTGTTTGTCGATGGAGGAAAGGTTTTCCAGACTCGTGACAGAGGTGGGGATGTACATACCTTCAAGTTTGGAGTGTATGCACAAAATGATGATTCTCACCGCATGGAATCACGTTGGAAGGAAATTAAAGTCTTAAAGAAAATGTAATAGTGCATCTAGGGTTTTGGAATGATTTGCAGTGTTTGTTTTTCACGTTTGATTAATTTACACAATTAGAATAGGACACCTGGTTAATTTTTTGAGGAACCCTATTTCATTTCATTAAAAGACGAACAATTACACATTTGTAGCAATCTCTCTTGTTACTAAACCAAACTATCTTGCTAGTCTAGATATCTGAACTAAACAGCCTAGCAACTCAACTACTCACTGACACAAATTGGCCGTCTTGACCCTTTGCTTAACCACCATCGGCACTAATCATTGACAACATCTTTCAAAGCCTCCACATCTTGGCTTGGGCGGATTTACACTGGGTCACTGTGGACATGTGACCCCACTCAATCGGTAACAATAGCTATATATATGCCTATATTATATTTATGAAAGATTTATGAAGATTCACTAAGATCAAAAGTACTGATGGGGTTTGGTTAACAGACTGTGATGAGATTGAAACTGAGGCAGTTAAATTTTATCATAATCTGTTAACTGAAGATCCTCACCCAGACAAAGATCAATTTACCTCTCATTTCTTATCTCAAATTCCCTCAATGATATCTGAGCAAGAAAATGAAGAGTTAATTAAGCCAGTTACTTTACCTGAACTAGAACATATAGTTTCCAGTCTGAATAAATCTAGTAGTCCAGGGCCTGATGGCTTTACTGCTTTATTTTTTATTAAGGCTTGGAACATAATATGTACAGATTTGTTAGAGGCATCAAATGATTTTTTAACTAGGTCAAACATTCACAGAGGAATTTCTAGTACCTGGGTGACAATTATCCCCAAAAAAGAAATTCCAGTGACTTTTAATGATTATAGACCTATTAGCCTTCCAATGTTACCAATAAATTTTTTTCTAAGATCTTAATGGAAAGGTTAAAACCACTGATGCCCAAATTGATTTCTCCTCGTCAATCTGCTTTTCTCAAAAATAGAGACATTTCAGATAATGTCATATATTTACAAGAAATGTTCAGATTTTTGAATAGAAAAAATAGAGAACCCAACTGCATTCTCAAACTTGATTTAATGAAAGCTTTTGACAGGGTCAGTTGGGATTTTTTAGAAAAAAATCTCCTTAAGTTTGGTTTTGATGGCAGATTCATACAGTGTATAATTAAAAACTTGTCTAATGCCTGGTTCTCTATACTTATAAATGGCAAACATGTTGGCTATTTTCAGGCACTAGAGGAATTAAACAAGGTGACCCTATTTCACCTTTTCTATTTGACATTTTTTCAGAAGCATTTACCAGAAGTTTAGCTTATATTTTTAACACTGGGAAGCTGAAATTTTTTGCACTGCCCAGGAATGCTATACCTATCTCCCATTTAAGCTATGCTGATGATACTTTAGTTTTTCTACAGGCTTCTAGAACCAATATTATCATAATGAAAGCCTTCCTAGTTAAGTTTGAGGAAACCACTGGCCAAAAAATAAATTATGAAAAAAGTGAGTTTTTTCTCAGTAAAAATGCCACTGCTACCAGGCTTGGACAAGTTAAATCTATTTTAGGTATGAAAAAAGGCTGTCTGCCAGTCAAATACTTAGGAGTATAAATTTTCAGTGGAAAAATCCTTAATGTGCATTTACAGCCAATTGTTGAACTTATTGACAAAAGGATAAATAACTGGAAGAATAAATGGCTTTCTATGGGAGGTAAATTGACTTTAATTCAATCTTGCCTTCTATCTCTGCCCCAACATATCTTGGCAGTGATGGAGCCTACAAAATGTATGATCAGGAAAATTGAAAGAAGATGTGCAATTTTCTTTTGGGGCAGCTCTGAAAATGGCCCCAAAAAATCTTGGAAAAAATGGGACTATATCTGTCAGCCAGCAAATTATAATGGACTGGGAATCAGAAGCCTTCTTGCAACCATACAGGCTTACTCCTGCAAGTTATGGTGGAAATTCCAAATGGGTGTTGCACCATGGACTGCTCTTGTTGCCTCTCTGCCAAAATCATCTAAAACTTCACAAAACTGGAGGAGAATATGCAAGGTTAATTCTGTTGCTGAAGCAAATTCCAAGGTTATTCATGGTCAAGGCTGTTGCAACTTCTGGACTTCAAACTGGACTGATCAGGGGCCACTTGTTGATTTTTTTCAGCCTGGTCCTGAGCAGGCTAAATGCACAGTGGCTCAGTTTATTGCAGACAAAGACAAGTATCTCCCCTTACTGAAATGGGTGCTCCCTTCACATATTATTGCATTTCTTCAGACATCTCAGCTCCACCCCCACAGAACTGACAGACTTATTTGGAAGCCTGACACTCATGACCATTTTACCATCAAATCAGCCTACAAAATTTTTAGGCCTCTACATCAGTTGTTTCCCTCTTTAGCAAAGGTTTGGAGGCCTGGCATCCCCAAAAAGCTCTCTGTATTCTGCTGGAAGGTACTAAATTGCTTACTACCATTTGATGATATACCGTGTCAATTTGGATTTCAATTTGCTTCCAAATGCCCTTTGTGTGATCACTCAGACACAATACATCATTTCTTTAGTGGCTGTGATACTGTAGTTCAACTGTGGAGATTTATGCATTCACTGTGTGGCTCACAGTATTTCATAAGTGATAGTATCTGGGATAGGCTAAACACTTGTTGGAATTTTAATGGCTTAACAAAATTGCACTCAAGACTGAACCATACTGCTCCTATCTTTGTCATTTGGATATTATGGAAAGCAAGGAATAGAGCTATTCATGATAATATTTTACCCAACATCCCTACCCTTCAGAAAGAGCTCCAAGATCTGATTTACCTCTCCCTACTGTCTCATAAAGTCTCCATTAATAGGCCAATGGATGATGATCTTGCTAATCAGTCTTGTATCCCCCCTCTTCATATCCCTCCCAAACCTAACATACTCCCTGTCAGATGGATGAGGCCACTCATAGGCATTAAACTGAATGTAGATGCTTCATTCAGGCTCCAGCAGGCTGGTTTAGGTATTATTGTAAGGAACTCAAATGCAGAATTTGTCAGGGCTCAGTGTATCTTTACCTCAGCTGCCTCTCCACTGCATGCAGAAATGCTGGCTATTGAGAAAGGGATACAATTTGCTATCTCTCAGAAATATCCACTATATCTTATTCACTGTGACTGTAAATTGGCAGTGGACATGATTAACAATCTTTCTCTGGCATTCTGGGAACTCTACACTCTTGCTGATAACATACATTCTCTTCTGAGCTCCAATATTTTGGCTCATTCTAGCAGGGAAACAAATCAACCAGCTGACAGACTATCCAGACTGGCTATGATTTCTAAAATGGACCTTAATCTTGGCTCCTTCAGAGATCAAAGGGCTTTGCAACTTGGATGCCTGGGACTGTCCTTCTATAAGGTTTCAAGATGATTCTGCAGCTCAATCCTTCAATAGTCTGATGCACTAATTTCTCTTGGCTGGATCACTGTCTCCTCATTTTGCTCTAGTTAGCTTCTGTTTGATGTTTTTCTCTAGTCATTCTTGGCCTTTCTATCCTTATAGTTGAATGCCGCTTTGTGTTTTGCTTGCAATTCGCTAATAGGCTTTCAACTATTTAGGTGGAATTTTTGTGAGAATGATTGTAGAGTCTAGATAGAAATTTTTTTATATGCTCATGGCCTATATTAGGCTTTTGTGTGTACTGTTTTATAGCCACTTTTGTGGTATGGCAAGGCTTGGGAGACCTAATAAATTCTCCTCCATCTCATGATGGTTTAACTCAAAAAAAAAAAAAAAAATAATTACCGTCCGTCTGACTTAATTACCATAATGAACTAATTACCATAATAAACGCGCAATCCGTTACGTTTACTTTTAACACATGGCCTAATTCCTTATTGTGATGAATTTCATCCTTATCCACTAAAATAGAAATTATTTTCCTATTTCCATATCTCTTATTAGAATTTATAACGCAACTTATCTTGAAAAACAGCCCATTCTAATATATTTTTGTAATGTTTAATTTTTTTTTTTACACTTACTAAATATAATTTAAATTTAAAGAATTCATATATTTTAATATTATTGTACTTATAGTATTTAGTTATTATATCACATAAAAAATTACTAAATTGAAAGAATACATCTTGTAGTGTGTAAGTTGAAATCAACAAAAGAGTGCATCAATTTGTATTAATATTATTATTATATTTGTTTGATCTCTACTTTAATTTCTAAAGTTGTTGTTTCCCAATCAATATATAGTTTTTATATTCGATGCATATTTAATGTTCTTCTTACATAATCGTGACATTTTCATTAACTTTACAAAGAGAATTCAAAATAAAAAATTTACCTTCTATATCTTATTATATACACATAATTTAGGTGCCCCTCTATTAATTATATCTAGATCCGCCCCTGACTTCAGCACTGGAAAATACTTTGAAAACTCTCCCTCCAAAGGTGATAAAGGCCCCGTTTGGGAACTAACTGTTAGCTGTTAGCGGATAACGGATTGTATAAGCTGTTAGCTGTTAGCGGATTGTATTACCTGTTTAGACTAGCGGTTTTTAGATTGTTGTTTGGTAAATGATAAATAGATGTTAGCTGTTTGTTATGTTAAATGACAAAAAATGGACATCAACATAATTTAAATTTTAAATTTCATTTTTGTGTGACTTTTATTTTGAAGCATAGAAAAATATATCTAGTACTTGTATCTATATTTATTTGTATTTGTTTGGAATCATATTCACTAACATATATAAGACTTTATATTAATTTGTTAAATTGTACTCTAAAATTTTAAAATAATTATTTAAGAATAAAAGTAATAGAAATAAAAATTAGTACAAATCAAAATAATTAATTATGTACAAACAAAAATGTTAACTATTACGTTATACCTTCAAACGAAAGTTTCAAAAATAAAGTCATGTACAAAGAAAAGGATAAAAGAATATTACTTAAGATCAAAGAAAGGATAAAAAGGACAATTTGTAATATATATCCAATTAGTAACAAGAGTTTTCATCCAAAAAACTCAATGGAAAACGCTTCTCACCAAACAAGTAAAATAGGTGTTTGACTAGTCAAGATCTATTTTTAGCAAAAAAAACAAAACTCTCCTCCAAAACGCTGTTGCCAAACGGGTCCAAAATGAAGTAGTGAATTGCATCAATTTCCACTGATTTTTCTTCACTCTTAGCTTTTGCAGCCTCCTCCTTACCTCTCTTAAGTTCCTGCGATTACTGTAATTAAGTCTGAGGCAAAGTGACACTGAGTGAACAACTGCAGAGCTGTTTACTTTTCTTTTTTTTACACATTACACAGGCAGCTGTATCCCCATTTTACTTAGCCTATCAACTGTACGAAAACTCTTCTTTAACAATATCCACCAAAATTTCCTATGCTTGGGCAGGAGACTGGAATTCTAAATAATTAGAGCCCAGTTATCAGGTTCAGTTTCACCCTTCAACTTATCATAATCCGTTGTCACTATAAATTTCCCCTTCTGATCAACACATTGGGAGAAGATACTATGTATTCTGTCTCTCACCCCTAACAACCTTCTCTAACTCCAGTTCTGTCCCACCACTGATTCACAGCAAGAGAATTCTTTACCTTTCAAATAGTAGGTATTGATCCATTTGATCAACAAAATGTCCTTCTTACATAGCATATATCCCAAACTTGTTGGCACAACGGTGTAGAATTCCAGATTCCAAAAATCCTGAGCCCCCATCCACCTTGATGCTTGGCTCTAGTCATGATGGACCAAGCAACTAGGCAGAAGCCTCATTATCTCATTCTGATTTAATTGAAACACAACTGCCCAGTATCTTGTGAAGCCAAACATGATTGAGTTTACCAGTTGAACCCTACCTACAAATGACAAGTGTCTTGATCCCAAGTATTCAGTCTAGAGCTCAGCTTTTCTACCAGTGCTTCACAAGTATCTTGTTCCCTGTTATCCCTGAGATTGACAAGCCTAGGTATTTTAATGGAAGCTCCCCCTTGCCACTTAAAAGCACATCAGCTAGAAACGTTTTCTTAGCAAAATCCATTTTAGAAAATTATGCCTTGGATGTCTAAGCATTGATCCCTAATCCATTGGTTTCCTGGAAGCAATTCAATGTATGTATCACTCAATGTAAACATTTTTCACTTGCCTTGTTGAATATCAACATATGATCAACAAACAATAAACAATGAATTTTCACCCTCCTACTCCTTTTGAGATTACCAATATTCTTCCTATCAAACTCCATTCTGAGCATCCTTGTATAATATTCCATACAAAGTACAAACACAAGAGGTAAGAGTGGATTACATTGTTTAACTCCTCGATCTTTTGCCTGAAAAACTCTTGTAAGACTTCCATTCAATGATAGGAAGAACATAGCATTTGCGAGGCATCTTCTCATCCACCAAATGAACATATAGAGAAAGTGTAATTCCTTCATCCATCCAAGAAAAAACTCCCTGTCCACACTGTCAAATGCCCCCCGAATATCCACCTGCTGAACACAACTGGATGCCATCTGCTTTGATTGTACTTGTGCAGAAGTCCTTGAGCTAACATCACATTGTGAGCTATCAGCTTCCCTTTGATGAATGCACTTTGATTAATATGGATTAGATCAGTAGAATCTTCTCCATCATGTTTCCTAAAAACGTAGTCACAATTTTATACATTAATGAACAACATGATATTGGTCTGTATTCAGATACCATCTAGGGATGCTTAACTTTTGGGATAAGGGTGATCACTCCCATGTTGAATTCATCTGGTACTTCTCCACCTTCAAAAAAGTTCTTGATTGCAGTGATGAGATCTTGCTCGATTATACCCAAGCTCTCCTTAAAGAAAAGGCTTGAGTAGCCATCAACTCCTAAGTTTTTGTTGGATTAGATACCCTTCAAAGCCTGCAAAATCTCCACTTCTGAGAATGGTTTGATTAGGGCAGCTTACAGCTTCCTTGTTAAAATATTCTCCTGTGCTATGATTAATGGATCTATTGCCCTTAACTATACTGCTACTACCTCCAAATTGTTGTTAAAAATGCTGCATCAAGTGGTTCTTAATTTCTTCCATACCATATATAAGATGTGCCCCATTCTTCACGCAGACAATATGATTATGGTATTGTCTGTTTTTCATGACAACATAAAATAGCTTAAATGGTTTGTCTCCTTCTTCCATTGATTAGTTTAGTCCTATGTTGCAAGAACTAAAACTCCGAGTCTTTCAAGTATTCTGCTTTCTCCCTCATTTCCTTGTCCTCCCTTTGCTAAAGCAAGCAAAGGCTGGGCTATTTCCCATTCCTCCCTAGCTTCTGGCTGCAGCCACCTAAATATTATCAAATTCCCTTTTATTCAGCAGTCTCAGTGGGTTTTGAAACTTTCTCAATTCTCTGTAGAGGTCCACCATATTATGTATCCCTCCTAATTTTCATATCTGCCTCAAAATGCTTGTAGACTGTGGTGATTTTCACCCATAGTATAGAATTTAAAAGGCCAATCTTCCTTAGCCCCACTCTTATTTAAGTGATCAAAAGCCAAATTTATCTTAACTATGCATCATGAATTAAGTAGGAGTTGAAACCATTTATCATTCATCAGCACCCTATCAATTATATAGTTTACTCTCTCATCTCCATCCAACCTATTACTCCATGTAAAAGCAGGACCAAATGTTTTCAATTCCTGCAACTTCACACTCTCCACTGTATCCCAGAATTTCATAGTTTCATCTTCAGACACATCGACTCCACCTTCTCTATCATCTAGATGCTATATATGGGGCATTTAAATCCCCCGTAATAAGTCATGGGAAATCCCGATGATCTTATAATTTTATCTGGTTCCACAAAGTCACCCTCTTGTCCCTCAGTTATGTAGCATATGATATTAAACTCCTTCATCAGACACTCCAGCTCTATCCACTGATCTCCAATTCTTAGTAGTTTCACATCAAATAAATCTTTCCTCCATCCCAGCAAAAAACCTTCTTGATTAATTCGAGAAAGAGAAAAAGTACTTTTTTTGATTAGAGAACTCAATTACGAACTCCAACACCAAACACCAATCGCAGCCAGCCAAACCCGAATCTGCATCTCAAATTTGAATATTATACAATGTGAAGGTAAATAGATTGGTGAAAAACTAAAATAGAAACCCTACTAATGAAATGGTGGCGAAAAATGAATTGGCTGCGGCGATTGCTTGAGTGACCGAAGATGGTGATGACGATGCAGAGAGTGATTAGAGGCAAGGCTGTCGGAGATGGGTGATGGATGCCGCAGCGGTGCTGGTTGATGAAGATGAATGAGAATTAAAATTTGAATGTGGAGATCTAGAGACGAAAGAAATGTATGTGGAGATAAATACTGGGCAGATTGAAAATTGCACAAACGTGGAGATTGGAGTATAGCTATAATCAAAGTAGAATTACAGGTGTTAGTTAACTGCTTTGCTGTGTGAAGAAGATCGTAGAGCAGAAGCAAAAGAGAGATCGCATGCAATTGATATTGAGGCACAATTAAATACTGGTAAAATGGAATATGTCTTGATACCACTACAAACAGAGGTACTTTTAATCACACCTTTTAATCACACCAAGATTTTAATAATGTGATTAAAAAAATTAATCACACTTATTTAGATTTGAGTGTGATAAATAATATTATTAATCACATGTTATGTGACTAAAATAAATTTAGTCACATAAATTATAATATTAAATTTTGACGGTAAGTAATTAGTATTGATCACATTGATTTTTAAACTATAAAATTTAGAATGTGGTGTGACCAATAGTTTCAATGATGATGAAAATCACATATAAATAAAAAAACTAACAGTGAATATAAAATTAGGGACGAAACTGAACTAACGGAGGACTAAAGTGCACTTTACGGGGTTCTTTTTATGAACTTCGAAAAACACCAAGGACCAAATAGTAAATATAGACTGAATAAGCTCCTCGCAGTCGCGTGATCTTCAACCCCGCCCAATCACTGCTCCTTTCATACCTTCAATCTTCAATCGCCGCAACTGTAGACCAGATCCGCACACAAGCGTCGCCGCATTCTGCTTTTCGCCGTTGAATTTTGATTTCCGCCGGTGATGGGGATTTCGCGGTGAATTCTCAATTGAGCTCCGATGACTTTTCCGGTCAGACGTGGTGGAGAACGGTGTAGAGAGGCAAACCGGCGCCTTCTCGACAGTTCGTCAGCTTAGGTCAGAGGTCGGTGACGTTGTTCGTCAATACGATCTTCTGCTGGTCGGTGATGGGGATTTCGCGGTGAATTCTCAATTGAGCTCCGATGACTTTTCCGGTCAGACGTGGTGGAGAACGGTGTAGAGAGGCAAACCGGCGCCTTCTCGACAGTTCGTCAGCTTAGGTCAGAGGTCGGTGACGTTGTTCGTCAATACGATCTTCTGCTGGTTGCTTTATGAAGGTGCAATTGAAATTTGAAAAGATCTATGGAAAATTTCAGAAAGATGCGTCTGTTTTTTGGTTGAGGCATTTTGACAAACAGTTTGTGTTCATGTTCTCCAGCTCTTTTCCCCTTTTCAAGCTGTAACTCTTCTTGAGATCGATTTTTGTTGGTGATTTATCAATTTGTGGTTGAGGCATTTCTACGAACAGTTTGTGTGCATGTTCTTAATTTATGAGGTCTTACTGTCAGCTCTTACTGAACTGTTGACTGGGTGAACTTATAGGAATCCCTTGTTGTTTGGGGACTACTGAAACACATGAGGAGATTGAAGTCGTTTATTGTTCATCCGATTTGAAAGGCTTGGTCAGAGACATCGAGGAATTGCATACATTCCATCAAGGAAAATGGAGATACTTTGAGCAAAGCCAATTAGTAAGTCGTGTATTTTCAGCTGCCTGCTGTTATCGGTTTCAGCTGCCTGCTGTTATCGGTTTCAGCTGCCTACTTTGAATATTATATTGTCTGTTCCAAAGTGTATGGTTGTGTCTCATCAATTGAGTATTTGATAAGAGATTGGTTGAGGGTAAGATGATGAAGGTCAATAGCTAAAAGATTGTCTTCTCCCTTTCGGTTGTATAACCTATGTATGTGCTGGATTCTGTGTAGAAACTTTGATGGATCTTTGTGAGTTCCTTGAGACATTGACTTGCTGAATCTTTTCCCTAGGTTGCTAAATGCTAATTAGTCCAACTTTAGATAGCAAATCATGTGATCATGACGATGTTAAATCAAAACCATAATCAATTATCGATCTATACATTTTCATTTAGGACATTATGATGATCTGTATCTTACAAATGGCTTTTGCTTTGGCTGCAGAACTCTGAGTGTGTCGCCATATGAAGCAGGAAAGCAATCAGAAGATAGCGGAAGCCCGGGAGCATCTGGGAGCAGAAGCATCTCTGTGATCTCAGTCAACTCTATCAACTAGTAGTATGTAACAATGACCAAAAGTGCAGATAAAGACCTTTTTTCCATTTCTTTTGAACTTGTATAATGGAGATGGAGTATATGTAGAAGTATTTATGGTGTATTCTTTTGGCTTAATTTTTGTCTTGAGGTTAGGAATTACCAATTTGTTTATATTAGTTCATGTTCTTAATCAAATTCTTGTATTATGTGGCAGGTACTTCCATGGGAACAACCTCACTGGCTCGATCCCCCCAGAGTTAAGGAATATGTCAAAGCTACATTACTTGTATGTACTTCTCTTCCCATATTTTCTTCTGAGTATTTTATTGATTTGTTTGGATCGTTCTTTTTTTTCTTATACTTCTTTAGGTCCTTCTGATCTCTCAACTATTCTGCTTTTTCAGAGAATTGAATGACAATCATCTCAGTGGACGAATTCCATCTCAACTTGGACAGCTTACAGAGTTGTTTGATCTGTAAGTTTTTCTTATCATCTGTGTTTTTCCTTTGAGTAGATAAGTCAATTACTCCTAAAAGATGACAGTTTCTCCTGTGTTTTGCAGAAATGTTGCAAATAATTCCCAATGTAGCAAACCCATTGTTACATTCAGGAAGTTAACATGGTTCCTGCATTTTCTGTTTTGCTGTCACTTGTTATTGATTTAGAGTTAGGTATAACCTCTTACATGCACTCTCTTGTGGGTTTTCAGGGACCTATCAAACAATCAATACAGTGGTTCTATACTTATCAAACAGGGGTTATACCAGCTGAGTTTGGCAACTTAAGAAGCATAATGGAAATGTAAGATAACATGAGCTTTCTTGTACGTGTGTGTGTATAAATTTGGTACTAAACTGTTTTTACTCTTCGTGTCAGTTATATTTCAAACAACCATCTCTCTGGTGCTAACTTAAGAACTTGGTCAGCTGCAAAATCTCTTCCTCTTGTAAGATTGAGATTCAGTTTCCGTTCATCATTATTTTTCACTTGATTACTGGATAATATAGATGACTTATTCGGTGGTCAAATATGATTGCTAGAAATTAGTGAACAATAATCTGTCCGGTGATGTGACTCTCTGAAACGATAATGCTTCATGATAATGCATTTCTTACATATGATTTTTACAGCTCTTTATCATCTGGACTATGGGGAAGCATAGGGGTTATATAATCGTCTCGATTTGGCATTCCTACTCTATGGTCAAAAATTAGGTCCTGTCATTTCTCCCTACTTTCAGTAATGAGTGTTTCCTGCTTCTTATCATGCTTTAGTTGGTGTTGGTGTTAAATTTGAAATTAGAATCACTTTCTTGGACTGAATTGAAAACTATGCAGATGCTCTTCTCTCTGTTTATGACTTTCTGATCTCTCTGCAATTAGGTTTTGGTAGTGCACGTTTTGGCTCTTATTGTCAAAGATTTAAGATCCTGGAAGGGCGGCAGTCCAGCCCTTCCCCCTTCCCAGGCTGCTGCCCAGCTGAGTGCAGAGCTCGTGCAGGGCGAGAAACAGGTGGATCTGAGCAAGTTGTTGAGCCAGGACCGTGGGGAGCTCGGACTGGTGGAGCTTTTGCAGATGAGGATGTCCATGGGGAGTTGATGAAGGAGAACAAGACAATGCGGACTGGAAAGTGCACAAGGTTTTTGCAAGTTTGGTTAGAGAAGCAGCTCGGATGCAAGAAGATCAGATGAAATGCAGAATCCGCTGGAGAAGTGAAGAGCAGCAGTACAGAAAATAGTTCAGTCCAAAATCGTAAATATAGGTAATGTTAGGCCACAGTTGTAAATATAGATAATTTTTGGCTAAATTTGTGAATAGAGATAGTTTTGAGCTAAATTTGTAAATACAGATAGTTTTGTGGTAATTTATAATAAATTAAAAGTATTGGGTCAATTTTTAAATATGCAAAGGTGCTGGAAACATTTGTAAATACTATAGTTACAGGGGTTAATTTGAAAATATAAAACTTTGAAACTAAAATTGCAATTTATAGAATTAGAATTAGTCACACCCATTTGAGTGTGAGCAAGTATTAACCACACTGGCAGTAATGACACTTAGTTCATGAGTGTGACCAATACTTTTGGTCACACTTTTTTGACAATTAGTCACAAAAAATATGTGTGACTAAAAGCGGCTTGATTTGTAGTGTACACATATTTGTTCCATATAAGAATTGCAAAAAATAAGATAAAAGAATACATTATGTCGTGTACATTTTTTTTGTGTAATATAAACAGTTAAGATAAACTATGGTAAAATAAGATAAGTATAATAATGTAAAAAAACAAAATATAAAAGAAAAAATTACGGGTTTCACTAACGTTAATTACATGCATTAAATTAATTTGATGGATGAAATTTGTTCAATGGTACCATAAGAACTACAGTAAAATAAAGTAAGTACGGTAATGTAAAAAAATATATATTAAAGATGAAATTAGAGTGTTATTTGTAAATATTTAAGATAAAATACGGAAAAAGATAAACTACGGTAATGTAAAAAATGAAAGATAAAAAGATTAAATTACTGATTTTCAATGGGTTCACTGCCATTGAATTAATCTAACGGTTTCTCTGCAAAATTTTGATCAATGTTTTGGTGCTACTGTTTAACGAGAATTAATAGTGATCTATAATTAATAGAATTAATAGAATTAAAAGTCAGAAAATTTCTCAATTATCCATGGAGGTGATACGATATCTGAATTGAACTATTAAATTATTCTCAATTTTATTATTTATGTAGAACTTAAAAATATGTAAAAGTATGGTGACAATAATAATTTAGATTATAATGAGTAAAATAACGAAATGTATATAGTACTTCATGTTTTAAAGGAGGACGTGTCAAAAGGCAGAAAGATACAAGTTTCAGCACAAAGGATGCGAGCTCGCGGTAATATGAAAAGTAAGATCTTTCTAGTTGTGTTTGTGCTGCAGGCCAATACAATAATTTTTGAACCAGTACAGGTGTACAATCCCAGAGGAAGACAGTGGTGACAATTTATGATGATGAACCAAGATATATAATCATCATTGCCACAATTTCTTAGTCAATTGTGAATTTTGTAAGGGGAGCCCTATTTGCAGAGCCACATTCCCTATTTGCAGAGCCCAAATCCAACAAAAATACAAAATTGTCCTTAATAAATAATAGTACATTTTCTTAATTTTGACCCACTTGTTCCACTTAATCTCATTTGGGAGAAATTTTCATAAGCTGTGCAGACTGTTGCACAACAAGACATATCTTTAGCTTAATTATTTATTTGCCCCTCTACTGCTTCTCGCTGACTTTTGGATTACTTATACACCGGTGATGGATCAATCCAGCTCCAGCACGACCGCCTCCGCCGCACCCACCATAGTTGACGTTGATTTGGGTTCCCGGAGCTACCCGATTTGCATCGGGTCGGGCCTTCTCGACCAACCTGACCTTCTCCAAAGGTACTTTCTCTTTCTTCTTCTCTATGATGATTATAGTTTGATATATAAGTGAATACATCGACTGATAAGCAGGCATACATGCTAAAAGAAGACCTTTTATGGTTAAATTATTGCACTGGACACTGTCAGAAGAAAATTAGGATGTTTATGCAATCTGGGTGGGCTTGGTAGTTGTAGTCGTGGTGGCTATTTGCGCCGCCGTATGGCTGCTCCGGGTAGCCGCCGAAGTCGGTGCGGCGTCTGGTTTCGAATAGGGGATATGGGTTTTGCTGCCGAGGATGCGGGGAACCCGAATCTGTCCTCGGCCGGAGCCGAATCACCGCCGAACGGCGGTGGCGGCGATGGTTGACTTTTTCGGCCGGATTTTGATTCACCCGATCGACGGCCAAATTCGTCGGATTTCGATGATTTTTTCGGGGAATCTGGGGTTATGGAGTGCGGGCTTTCAGATCCTTAGGTACCCATAACGTGAATCAGAGCAGAGGATGGTGTTCTTGAGCATTTATGTATTTTCGGGTTTTTTGCAAAATTTGTTGAAAATTTCTCCCAAATGAAATTAAGTGGAACAAGTGGGTCAAAATTAAAGAAATTGTACTATTACTTATTGAGGACAATTTTGTATTTTTGTTGGATTTGGGCTCTGCAAATAGGGAATGTGGCTCTGCAAATAGGGCATTGTGTTTTGTAATTAGGGCTGATTTTATGGACTATACTCGTTTCTCAATCCTCAGGGTGCATAAATTGTGTTTCATTATTTGCTAAATCGATCACTTATCTGCTGATTGCTCCCCTTTTGTGCATTGGTTAAAGCATTTACCACTTTATTTATAAAATTAGTCCAACATAGAATTTGGTTCGAACTCTATTAGACCATTCTTTCATTCTTTTGAGAATTTTGTTGCTTCTAGATCTTTGCTTTTCTTATAACAAACTTGCTATCGAGTCGCAAGACCTCTTTGGTCTTTTATATGTTAGGGGATGCCAATAAATCCCCACTAACGGTGGTTTAAAATTTTTTAAAAATGAAAGACCTTAAGTAGTTAAGAGTCAAAGTTGGTGAAAGAACAAGTATTGTATATTTTCATAATTGTAGGCCTATATATTGAATGGTATATTGAATACGGAAAAAGATAAACTACGTATACGGTAATGTAAAAAATTAAAGATAAAAAGATTAAATTACTGATTTTCAATGGGTTAATCATCGCCATTGAATTAAACTAACGGATTTTCCGCAAACTTTTGATCAATGTTTTGGTGTTACTATTTAACGAGAATTAATAGTGATCTATAATTAATAGAATTAAAATAAAAGAAGTTACCTTAAAACCAAAGCCTTGTTTTTGGAGGTTATAAATAGAGCTGTTCAGTTTATTTTTCAGTTAAATTTATTTCTATTTAGTGATAATCAAAATATAATTTGATGAAATTTATTTAATTTTAGATATACTAATTCTATTTTTTAACACATAAATTTTTCAATCACTTCAATTTAGCAAAAAATAAGCTAAAGATAAGAGGCCCTCAGAGTTACCATATACTTTTTCCTAATAAATAATACTTTCATAATTTTGATAATCTTATTTGAGTTTTAACCGTTTTTTTTATCAAAGCCCCTTTCAGCTTCAAAAGCTCTTATTACATTATATATTTTCATCTTCTCGATTTTCGATTGTGTGTTATAATTATCTTATCCTAGTTTAGTTTCTTATTTTATTGGAAAACATGAGTTAATCCAAATTCAAGAAATTGACATGTATTTTAACTTATGCGTTGTCTAGAATTTGACGAGTAACTTTATTAAAAAAGGAGAAAAGAATTTGACCAGTAACTTGAATGATTGTGGTCACATGAATTTAATTCAGCTTTGTTAAAAAATGTACGTAGCCACAGCGTACAACCAATTTCATCAAGGAGCGACAAAATTACCACATAAATTCTTTTATTACCACATAAATTTAATTGATTAATTTGACAAACAGAAATCACAGCATTCTACAAAAATAAGGTTATTTATAAATGGCTCATCCAAACTAGCTTTCCATTCTACAAAACTGACAATAGCACCGTATGTAACAAGCAATTACAGAACAACAGGTGATTGATCTGCTGCTTCATCTTCAACTTCTCTTATAAAAGTCAGGGCGCAAAAAGCTAATTAAATTCATATTCAAGCACTACCAATAATAACAACACTGATAGTAATTTTGTTAGCAAAACAAATATTATGGCAACATCTCGGTTTATTACCATCTTTTTGTTCAGCCTTTTCATCCTGCAGATTATAAATTTAGAGGCCAGAGATGTTAAGGTTGCCGGCGATCCAACGGATGGTTTCGTTGCCGTTCCATTAGACGAATCGAATTTCGAAGTCCAAAGGCCTTACAACGTTCCTGTTGATCAGCGTTATTCCTACGTTGATGGAGTTCACACCATGTGGGTTTTCAGCAATGATAAACCTCACTTTCCCTCCAGTAACACCAGGCCTCGCACTGAACTCCGTATTCAGGTAAATCTCTAGTTTCATTTCAGTACAATTTAGTTCATTTCAGCTCAGCGAACTGACCTAATATATACCCATGATCTGCAGGGATACGATTACTCTTCAGGCGTGTGGCAATTCGAGGGACACGGCTACATTCCATCAGAAACTTCTGGTGCATGCGTCATGCAAGTGTTCGGAGCAAATCTTCATGCTACAACTCTGATGCTACATGTCTACAACGGCTCTCTTGACTATTACAAAAGCCCTGTCATTGTCAAGAACATCTACGACAGGTGGTTTCGTCTAAATGTGATTCATGACGTGGATGCCGGAAAAGTCACTGTTTTTGTGGACGGAGTTAGGGTTTTTAAGACAGATGGCCGAGGTGGAGATAACCATTTCTTCAAGTGTGGAGTGTATGGACAAGATGATGAGTCTCACCGCATGGAATCGCGTTGGAAGGGAATTAAAGTTTACAAGAAAATGTAATGCCAAAATGAATGTGAAAATATATAGTATATTTTTTATCAGCTTTATTACCACTGTATCGATCCAAGCATAGAAAAAGCAAATTTCATAGATTAGTACTACCAAAATATTTTGTTGATCATGAATTAAACAAACTGTCGGGTGGACTTTATGCACTATCAAAATGTTTTGAATATCTAAAATGAAATAACTATCAAAGGTGACGAGCATGTTTGAACGTGATGCCAGTCAGTTTAAACGTGGTGAAAACTAAAGACAGAAATACACAGAATTGCTTACGCAGTTCAATGATAAAAACATCTAAATCCGCGAGCCCTTGCCCAATCTAAGAAGCATCCACTATAATAATCAATGTAGCATACAAAAGTTCCTCACTTCTTATTATCAGTGATTACCTTTGATGATTACCTATCCCACTAGTCTCTATAGAGTGATTGAATAAATTCAAGAAAGGGGACCTGTGGTCAGTACTAAATTTGCTATGATACTGATTTCCCTACTCTCAATGTCAATAACTCCATAGTCTCAATATGATGGGAAGAAGATCTAATGGTTTTGTGTCATGAACCTCGTTTGTGGATATTTGAAGGCCTTGTTAGAAGTAAGGCAGCACAGGTCACTTGGATTCTATAGTTTCATGATTTTTTTTAATTGTAACAAGTTAAGGAATATCTTTGTAAACAATGGGAAGCTCTCGCTTCTCCTTGGTAACACTGTATTTTTTGGCCTTTGTCCTCTGCGTTAATATTATTTACGTGAGCACCCCTCACTTTTCGGTCAATGTTAATCTCCTCACTTGACAAGGTCGAGCTTCTCACCCAACTTTCTGATGACAACCTCTTCCGAGGATATTATGATTTGTGGCTCTAGACTTGTCAATGAACAAGATCCTGTTGCGGTTGATTGCTGAACTGCAACTACTCCACCCGAAAATATCATTGACTTAGGATTTTTGCTCTTTAAATCCGTGTCAACTGTAGCAACCTTCATTCTTCTTTTATAATCCGTGTTGTACTTTCAATCACGTACAACTCTAATATATTCTTTATATAAGCTAAATATTACAATAACTAATTAAAACATAGAAAAAAGGAATATACTAGATCCCTTGCCAATATTCAAACTATGCCTAACTAATTCTTCCATAAATAATTCTGTGGTAATATTTAATCTTCTATACTTGAATTGGACGAGTATAGCTGACTATTAATCTTCTGTATGTGATCTTCGATTACCGAAAAATAAAATTAATCTTCCATAACAGTGTAATCCGATCAATACAAAAATTCCAAATCCATAAATAATTTTCCTGAGCATGTTATAACATGTTTCACTTCTTCACAAAACTGCCAACTTAAAAGTGTGGACTTTACAATCACCCCCTTTGGCTATGAACCCATCTTGATTTTGATGATGTCAGAATATTGAGTTACACAACTCCCCCTTAATATCAGAACAACAAAAAACTTCAAGAGCTTCAAATCACATCATAAGGGAACCCGAAAACCATGAAATCCAAAATAGAACCCATGAAAAGTTATTACAATCATTCCGAATAAAAAAAATTCAAAACGGATCCCAACGTCGTCAAAATATCTCCCCCTTGGGTTCAAAACATGCCAAAGTAGCATCTGAAGCAAAAATACACCATGTGCAAATCCAGTTAAAAACTTTCTTCGAATTGACTGTCTTGATCATCTTCACTCGATTCCTGAGATTGGTTGTCCTGATCCTCTTCTTCTAATCCTCCAGAGTCATTGTTGTCCTCATCATCTTCATCAGAATCCTCAAAATCATTTATCTTTTCATAAAACCTGCCATTGACTGAGAAGACTTCACAAGGCACCACATCATGAGAAGCAAGATCTCTAAACCCAACCTTCCGTAGAATCCTAGTAATCAGAGCTGGATGAGTCAGCTTGTTACAACTCCTTATTAAGATGATCAACTGCCTGCACTATGGATCCTGTTGTAAATAATCCAACCCGGATGGAAAGGTCTGTGAGTTCCAATGCAGTACATTAGTTTTGCCATTTCAAAAGTGACTGATGTATTGTTTCTAGACACAACCAAGCACTTACCAACAGTCTTGAACAGACAAAAATATTTCTTAGTTAAAGAAGAATTTTTGATAGTCTGTTGATCTCCCCACTCAGTCAAATTACCACCGTAATTGTAGCCACAACATCCTCCTTTCTAATGGTGCAATCAGTTGGATAAGGACCGTGAATATAAGTGTTTAGCCAAATCTGCAGAGCATTGTTGATAACCATTGGACTGAACTTATAGATTTTTCCTCTGATGTAGATCTTGTGAAACCAATCACTGTCTGAATCCCTATTATCTGCCTCAATTTGGCATAAAATTCCTTTACAACATGCTTATTAGCATTGACATAGAATCTTGCTGCATTAAATAACCCTGCATTCTTCATAAAACTCACAAAAGAAGGAACAAATTTTTCAGTCAGCTTGTTTTCCACATGCAGCTTATTAGGTGTCCCAATGCATGATAAACCTCCTGGTTTTCAGTCAAGAGAACCTCACTCTCAGTAGAGGACTATCATCTTCAACCCTCAGTTTAGACCTCACAGATGGACCTGTACTTCCTCTCCACCAGATTCATCCTCCTTAGATGAACACAATTGCAGGTAATCTACTATCTTTCTTCAGCTTCTTTTTTTCCCAATGCAGGAAACAAAGCTCCAAAAGTAACATTGGATTCCATACTTGAAACATCATCATAATTATTACTGCTATCATTCACAGGCCTTTTCGACTTATGAAAGGCCTTAGGGGAATTCAACTTAGATTGATTTTTCATGGTATAGGTTAACTTTTTGATGGAATTGAATGAAATTGTTCTTGATTCAACTGAACAAAACACATGAACATAGTAAGTACATTAAGTTAAATTTAATTGATACATATAGAATTTAATGAAATTTAAATAAAAATAGACTAAGTGGACTTTGTTCAATCAGTTTGATTCGATACCAAGTGAAACATTTTTCTCTCTCTAGACATTACTCCTCATCTCTCTACCAAAAAAAATCTCGTTTCTTCTCTAGCGGGAGGAGATCGTTGGCCTCCGTACCAATTCGGCTCCTCCCCACTCAATTGTAGTGTAGCCCAGTCACCACCCTTATCCCCTCATCGGAGTTGTTTACCCACTCTGTGCAACTACGGTCTGATTTCATCTATCAATGCACATGGAGCAAAGGAAACCGATGTCCACAGCGGACTAAACGCCAGCATTGACGGAATCTCGGCCGATCCGACTCGATCTAGTCCCTCTAAAGGGGCTATCAATAGTATCGTACCGGAAAAATAAAGAGATGACCAAGGAAACCTCCAGAACCACCATGACCCTGTCCTCTTTTAGCGTCGGCTCAAGCGTTTCATCATATTCACACGCGCCATCGAATCGGCTTCACATATCACCTTTTGTTATTAGATTTTTTAAAATATTTTTAGGATTCATGCTTGAATTAGAGATTTTGAAAATTTATTTTGACTAGTTTATGAAGTACTTATGTCCAGTTATTTACTTTCCTTTTGACACCGCATATACTGCAGGAAACTTTTGGACACCCTAATTTTTTTCTATTTCGGATCATTTTGTAGAACTTCTGTATAATATCGAATAAAAATTACCGTACAAATATTATTGTGAATGATCACATTTTGAGAAAACTCCATTTATTCTTACTAGTATCTCTTTCTTGCACATTGCATGCACAATACTCTAATTATGCACTATACACGCACATTTAAATTATGCATTAATGAAATTGATGTACCCTAGCCCAACTACTAACATAATCATATATTAAAAAGTGACTTTCCTAAATATCTTTATACCTCTTTGGTGTAAGCAAAAGGAGATAGTATAAGAGGGACACTATTATTGTCAGATAGTGGTGTTAGAGAAATTAAATGGCAACACAAAAGATAACGAAACTTACGAATTCGATGCATATCTTGTAGGGTTTAGTTCCTTTCTGTTCAATGCAATGAGGACACATTCAATTCTCATTTTCTTTGACATTCTCAAACTCTGCAAGAGATCAATTTTAAGGCAAGCTTGAATGAATATATTGGTCGGAGATTGACAAACAGAACAATGTATCTTCCATGCAATTCAACTTCATTCTCAATTCCTGAGATAAAGCCTAAACCTAAACAATAAACCTAATGATATTCTCTTATATTGTATTTCAGAATCTTGGCTGAATGGTTTTCCCTACAAGATCACTGGCTTTTAGTTCTATGGAGTTTGTTGTAAATCTTACCAATATAAGGTTTGTGCTTAATATGATTTTAAAATTGCACGCACATCATCCTTGTTTAATTTCAATAGTATCTTCAACTTGCACATTGCATGCACTTGCACGAATGCTCATCAATACTTAGTCATTTAATTATCAAATTAAGAACACCAAAACGTACAAAATAAACATAATTTCAACTATAAGTCAATAATATCATAAACATTTCTTTCCTCTCTCGATCTTTACCGACTGATCATCGTATTGTATACTTTCCACTCACAACATTTAGTTTGCAGATTTTGGTATTTTTCCATTCATCTCTTAAGTTAGTTTGTTGCCTGTAACAGATCCCTTGTGAACTTTTTGTCTTTGTGGTTTCTTGCTGGTGTGATCTCTTTATTAAATCACATACTATTAAAATTCCTCGCTTATTGTTTGGCTATTGTGAAGGAGGAGTTATGTCAGAATCTCTCTGTTGTAATAATCTCCATTTGCATTGAATCAGGTACTAAATTAAAAGGATCTGATCCTAAGTAAGATGTCAGTGTTTGAGCCGCAGCCCGTTGGGGAGCCCAAGCGGCAGCAGAAGGAGCTGGAATCCTCATCCAATTATAAGTTCTTGAAGCCGATGAAAATTTCCCAAAATGCCCAATGAGCAAGCTTCATAACAGATTCTTCACATTCCCAGCAAAGTGTAGATCATATATCTGCACTACCTCGTGAAGGTATGTAAATTTGTATTATGTTTTTCAAAATTCAATTTGACATGAAAACTGTTATAAAAAAGACGAAAAAATATTCTCTTAAACTTCCTGTATTTGTCTCTGAACTTTTGTACGGTGCATTGTGACTTTAATGCATCACTTTAGAAAATAGTCTTAGAGACAAAACCGACTTAATGTTATTGCAACAGTTCAAGTCGGACATAATTTGTTAGTGTTATTTAATGCTATATTGACCTGAACGTAGTCTCAGAGTCTTGATACGCCTATTTCTTTGTTTTGAGTTGGTGTCTTTATTTTTATTTCTCTCCAAACTAGAGTTTATTGTTTCAAATTCTTAATGAATGCTGGTAACATCATATACCATCTTTCATATTTATTTTACATAAAGTTTATTTAGGGACAATGCCGTGCAATTGCACGACGGGTATTATAACTAGTTCTTGTTTAATTTCATTAGTATCTTCAACTTGCACATTGCGTACGTGCACGTGCACGTGCACGAATGCTCATCAATACTTAGTCATTTAACTATCAAATTAAGAACACCAAAACATACAAAATAAACATAACTTCAACTATAAGTCAATAATATCATAAACATTTTTTTTACAATTTACACTATAACAAAAAATTAGAAATCATGTGGGAGCTAAACTCTTCCCGCCAATTAGTTGCGTGCGTTTACCTGCACAATCGACGCGCTTACTTTAATTAATATTCTTTCCTTTTGCTAATTTTGGTATGCAAATTTGAATCTTACAAAAATTAAATATAACAGCCAGGAAGAATGTAAAATTTAAAAACAAATCGCATTGTATCCACTCTAAATAAAGCTAGTCAATAAACATGATCAATAAATATAAATTTATGCAAAGTGAACGCAAATGAAATGTACAATATTTAATAATGATTAACAATAAGGGTTAAAATAAACAAATAGTACGTAATAATATAACATCAACTACTTCCTCCGTTCCAGGCTCCCAACCAATGTTTCTTAATTCCATGTAGCTTAGATTTTAAGAAGAGAGTATTCTATATTTTATATTTTAATTTTAAAGGTTATAAATGAAAAATTAATTATTGTTATAGTTGTTTGTAACAATTTTTTAATGGTTAATTACTCTTTTCATAACTTCCTTTTTTTTTACCGGAGAAGGGAATAATGAGTTTTGATTTGGACCGACCAAAAAATAAAGTAAGAGGTATTAAACGGAGAGAGTAATATATTTACGCCCACACACGATAAAGATCAACAAATTATCACAAAACTTCTATACAAAATAAAGATTCACCAATTGAGTCTCTCCCTCGCTTATAGTAACATACATCTCTTTTATTATTAGATACTAGTGGATTCTGCACACGGGCTGTCAGGAATTGGAAGATGAGTTCATGCATCTAATTAATATGATTAAGCACAAAGATATTCATAATTAGATAGCAACATTGAGTCCTAAAAAAGATAACAACATTTGTAATAATCATAACCAGGATTTTCCCAACATTGTTTGGATCAAAAAGTACATAAGTATAAACATCTGATTAACCATATCTTTGTGCATCCATGAAACTTAGCAAAAGTTAACAGTTTTTGCACCAAAAGTCTTGAATTTCTTCTTACCGCTAATCGAATTTGATACTGAGTCAGCATTATCTTTATTCTTCATGAAGAGTGGGCTCCTGCAATCAGTGCGATGATAAGTTTGCACAAAAAAACTTAGAAAATGAAGGTCCAGATCTAGCTAAAAGGGAAAGAATTTTTCAGAATGTGCAGTGAAGAGCATTGCTTCCCCAACGAATCATCAAATGTAACACACACATGTAAAAATCCAAACTTATATGTATATTAGCAGATTGTATACCATTTAGAATGTAAACATATTTCTTGATCATATAGCATGTAGTCTCGGTGAAGAACATATGTGGAAGCAAAAGAGATATAATGAAAACCCGGACAATTAATTTCACAATTATTTTACTTACAAATAGTTACATTTGTCGGTTTAATCAGGCCTCACAAAAGAGAATGAAATAACATCACAATAACATAAACCAAAGTAAGGTTGTTGAAGTGATAGATTACCTGATCAACATTCGGAAAGAGTATATCATAATCTGAACTTGACTTTGTTCTCATGTCCTATAGATTGAGTTGCAGGAGAGCGGTCAAATATAAATGAATGAGGAAAAGCTTTCTGTAGAACACATAAGTTAGGATTAATTCTTGAAATATTTGTACCATACCTGTAAAATGGTAATTCAAGAAAAGACAAAAGACAAAAGTACAAAAGTACATTACATCAAGTCCTCATTTTACACAATAAATGAAGAGCCTTGAATTCACAGAGTAGCAGTACCCCGATGAGCAGGGCTCGCCGCCACGTATCCGTCTCCCGGCCACAGTCCGCCAACAATATTGTTAAAGATGAGAATGCCGCGGCCAAATAGTCAGAACTACTCTCACTCCGCCGTGAATACTCTGAGCTTGAGGGATAGTATTTCTGGAGATGCTTTCCCAAACCGAATAAGCCAGACCTGGGCAACGACTATCCACGCCGGAGAGGGATCGCGGTGGTGGCGGAGGGATGGTGGCAGTGCCATTCCTACAAATATAGACACCTAAAGCAAAATTTAAAATTTTAGACCCTTAAATTTTAAATATGTATGTTATTATATTATTTTAAAATATAATCACATTTATATATGTACTTTATTTATTTGAAAGCTAAAAAACATGTAAATATATTCTATTTCCAAATTTAAATATTTAAAATCGAAATTAATATTAATAAGAATAGTATAAATATAAAATATTTATATTTTTATACTATGACAATCCTAAAAATGACGCTCCATTGTTTAAGGAAAATATGGAATCTCACGTAAGTACGTTACCTGCGTGCGTGCAGGGTCAAGTTTGGATGGTGGTGAGGATCGAATGTCTTTTCTGGTGCCACCGCCAGCAAATGAATCATACACTTAAAGATTTGGAATCAAATTAGTAGGTTTATGGGTTTAAGATTTTAGAAATCCGATTATATCTTATAATCTTAACGTCGAGTTCCGCCTCGGAATCGCCAGATGAAGGAATCGAGGATATGGAATGATTGATGCAAGTCAAAAGAAAAACAATAGTATAATAACACATATTCCATCCATCAAGGAAAACAATAAAAAATCGGTAGACGACGAAATCTACTATATCATCGTAGATCGAAGATCGTTGCTTTTAAGTTACAGCCATAGTCTGTAGAGTTAATTAAAGTTTAAATTTCTCTTTATAAAGGAGTTAAAGTTTAGATAGCATACAGAAAGTCAGACCAATGTAAATTTTAGTATTTATTTATTATAGAGTTCCAATACATATTGTTGAAAAATTCCTTTAACGGAATTCACTTAAATTGATGTGGTTTTTTAAATTGCTTTGTTTACTGACACTTAAAAATTTAAACAAATCTACTTTTAAATAATTCATAACCGTATAGACATTTCTCAAACATATACAGCTAGGTATTTAAACTTAATGAAATTGATTTGACTCATAGAAGTTATGGTATTTAACTAAAAGGACGTAATATTTATAAATGGGCAAAAAATCAGTTTTCAAAAAAGTTCTTCTGTTTTTCAGCAAACGCTCTCTAGCTTTCATACACTGTTTACAATTCCCAAAAACTTATGACCGTTTTCCACTGCTCTGAAGAATCTCCGCCCTCAACAACTATCCAACGGTCACAAAACGGCAACTTTATGGCTATGCCACCTCCACACCGCGGTGGCAACGCCGCCGGAAAATCTTTTCTCAACGTTCTGACCAACCATCCCCCTCCCCTCACATCCAACCTTCCCTCTAACCCTGAAATCACCCCTATCACACAATTTCGAGGAGAAATTGCCTGTATTGTTACCAGACAACAGGCTGAATCTCTGGGCTCACACTATACAAACGTGCTGATTGGTAAGTTTGCCAGAGGCAAGCCTCCGATGGAGAAGTTTCATGCCGCCTTCACAACAGCTGGGTTCACTGGAAAGTATCGGATCGGGTCTGTGGATTTTAGACACATCCTTATACGCTTCGAGGATATGGAAGACTACCATCGCTGTTGGATCAAAAGATATTGGATGTTTGCAGGTTCTCAGATGAAAGTGCTCAAATGGACCATCGATTTCTGTCCAGAGGAAGAATCTTCCATAGTTCCAGTCTGGCTAACCATACCTAAGGTACCCTTTTATCTTCATAATGATACCATGATTCAGTCAATTGGGAACCAAATAGGTAGCTTTATAAAAATGGATGCTGCCACATCCACTTTTACTAGACCATCAGCAATAAAGATGTGTGTAGAGGTTGATCTCAGAAAAAAGTTGCAAACCTCCATTAGGTTGGGAATAGATGAGGGGTCAATCAAAAAATACCCTATTGAGTATCAAGACATTCCTAAATATTGCAGTAAATGTAATATGTTGGGTCATGATGACCAGAACTGCTTAGTGTTGCACCCTGAACTTAGGCAACTTACCAGACCTCCTCCCCCAGTTGCTGAACCAAAAGGAAAAGCAGTGGTCCCAGATATCCTCACCAAAACTCCTACAGTCACTATCTTAGCTAAGCCAGTAGTTCAGGAGGTCACCATCTTAGCTAAGCACCCAAATGTTCCCATCCCTGACCTCACTGCTGGCCCCTCAGGTCTCACTCCTAACACAAAAGACTCTGAAGCAGCCATAGTTCAAAAGGCTATTGCCAAACCTACCATAAAAAAGAAGGTTCCAAACCCTCTCCAAGTATCACTCTATACTCCATGCCCAAATATTCTACCTCCTGAAAATGATATAGTGGAGATCCCCTCTCAGCCACCTGTTATTGAGCCATCTGCTGAGCCTAGACCTTCTGAGGACAGCCAATCTGATCAGGCTCTTCTTAACTCAATGAAGACAACAATCCCACAAATTACTTTTTACCATGATGACATTGCAGTGGGTACAGGTAAAAGTCCTAACCTTGGTGCATTTAATTTATCTCCTAACAGTGTGCCTCTGTCAGTCACCCTCTCAGGTAACAGGTTTCTTCCCTTATTGGATGTGGAAATTGACCAGGATCCAGGCACTCCATCAGTCTCAGAATCCTCACAAGATGACAGACTCATAGACTCTCCAGATAAGTCTTTTCCCCTTTGCATTGATTTGAGTATAGAAGGTCCTTTAGATGGCTCTACAGTCCAGGTGGCTGTAGAGGAATCCAAAATCTCCAATTTCTTTACTCAGATCAACAAAAAATTCACTCCCAAAAAGGGCCCTAAACCTCCCTCCTCAAATCTGGTTCTGACCAGATCAGAAAGAACTAAATCAAATTTTAATGTCTAACACCATTACAATTAGGTTTCTTGTATGGAATATCAGAGGCATGAGGACTTCCATGGTAAGACTTCATGACCTGGTTAGGGAACACAGAGTTGAACTTTTGTGTATCATTGAACCTTGGCACAAAAATAAAAAATGTGATAGTTTTAGGAGGAAACAACATTTTAATAACAGCATGACTGCTCAGAATGGCAAAATTTGGCTAATGTGGAATGAGTCACTTAAAGTCACTCTGAGACATGATCATTTACAGTTTCTAGCAGTGGACATTTTTAGTTCTAGACTGAACTCCTCCATGGATGGGATCTTTGTCTATGGACTGAGAACTATCCCTGGTAGAGGCTATCTCTGGGATGCATTGTCTCAGAGAAACATGGACAATTCTTTTCTAATTTGTGACTTTAATGCAATGATGTCACCAACAAAATACAAAGGTCCATCACTGCCTAGTCCTACAAGCATGTCAGAATTCAATAACTTCATTTCTGTCAATGCTCTATTAGAAATTAACTCAGTTGGTAATTCCTATACATGGTCTAACAACTGGCTGAGGAATCCCACAACTGAAAAACTGGATAGGGGTTTGTGCTCCCAAGGTTGGATGACTAAGTACTCTTCCTCATCCATCCTCATTTTGAATAGGGACACTTCTGATCACTCTCCATTGCTTTTCGGTATAGGTAGTGTAAAGAATGAATACGGTAGAATGTTATGATTGTATTGATACGAGGGTACAACCTTTGTAGGTAAAGATGACATAAAAGACTTGAGCCATATAAGTTCACAACAAACAGAAGCCATCGCCCGATACTCCGCTTCAGCAGATGAACGTAAACAGTCGGTTGTTTCTTCATTTTCCAAGAAACTGGTGAATCACCAAGCATAACAAAATATCCAGACAATAAACGACGAGTAAGCGGACGAGCTGCCCAATCCGAATCACAATAAACTATCAATTGTAGAGAACTACGAGTAGACAGAAACAAACCCTGCCCAGGATGACTCTTCAGGTAATGCAGAACACTAACAACAGCCTGCCAGTGAGGAACACACGGCGCCTTCATAAACTGAGCCAGGGTATGAACAACATAACTAATCTCAGGACGAGTTATGGTCAGATAAATCAAACGACCAACAAGACGTCGATACTGCTCAGGATTTTCGTACAACGGACCTTCAACACGTGCCAAGTCATGATGTTGCTCCATCGGAAAATCAGTAGGTTTGGAAGCTAATAATCCCGTGTCGGAAAGAATATCGAGGGCATACTTCCGCTGGGATAAGAACATACCTTCAGTACTCCTAGCAATCTCGATCCCAAGAAAATACTTCAAAGGACCAAGATCTTTCATATGAAAACAAGAGCTCAAATAAGTCTTGAACTCGGTCAACAAGGTCCTCGAGCTTCCAGCAATGATAAGATCATCCACATAAACAAGAACATGTAATGTGAGAGCCCCACGGACATACGTAAAAAGAGAATAATCAGCCTTACTCTGAACAAATCCAAAAACTCGCAAAGCCGAAGCCAACTTAGCAAACCAATTCCGAGGAGCTTGCCTCAAACCGTATAATGACTTCTAGAGCTTACAAACAATACCAGAAGGAACAGGATATCCCTGGGGTGGACGCATATAAACCTCCTCCTCAAGATCACCGTGGAGAAAAGCGTTATGGACGTCCATCTGATGAACTTCCCAACCCTTAATAACAACAACAGAGAGAAACAATCGAACGGAAGCCATTTTAGCAACCGGTGCAAATGTCTCAGTGAAGTCCTCACCCTCAATCTGACGATTACCAAGTGCAACCAACCTAGCTTTGTATCGTTCAATGGAACCATCAGATTTATACTTGGTTCTAAAAACCCATTTCAAGCCAATAACCTTCTTGCCCAGAGGAAGGGGCGAGAAAGTCCAAGTGCCATTACGTGCAAGAGCACCAAGTTCCGCACCCATAGCAGTCCGCCAATGAGCATGCTTAAATGCTTCTGAATACGTTGTAGGATCTGTACTAGATGTTATGGCACACAAAAATCTAGTATGCAAAGAAGAAAATTTATTGCAATTAACATAATCAGTAATAGGGTATGGAATACCTGAAGACAGTGATGATGGCGAAGCGGAAGAAGCAGTAGTGGGGGGTTTATTAGCAGCAGTGACAGAACAAACAAATTCATTCAGGTATCCCGGTCGTTTCCTTTCTCGTGTGCTGAACTGAACAGGACCACTAGGGAAGGTAGTGGGGTCTGGAGACGATGAACCGGTAGGTGCTTGTAGGGGCGACGCACTAGTAGGCTGATGAGTAGGTTGTCGTGATGAAGCATCCACAATAGGAGGCTCGGGAGGAAGCGTCACAATTGGAACTGCAGGTAGCATAACTGGTGGATCATCATAAATGGCAGGGGATGGAGTTGCAGGGGACCCATCAGTCAAAGAAGAAGGAGTTGGCTCAGCTCGTAGAACACAACATCTCTACTATCAAAGAATGTATCTGTTTCCAAGTCAGACAAGTGGTATCCTTTCTTCCCAGAAGCATATCCTAGGAAGACACATCGACGACTTCTTGGTGCAAACTTATCTCGAATTCGTGGAACTTGAGAAGCAAAGCAGAGACATCCAAACACACGGAGAGATTTGAAATCAGGAACACTACCATGTAGTATCTCAAAGGGTGTACGATCATCAAGAAGCGGTGTTGGTGTATGATTGATCAAATAAGCGGCTGTAACAACACTTTCACCCCAAAACTTGATTGGTAAATCAGCTTGAAACAAAAGAGCACGTGCAACATTCAACAGATGTCTATGCTTGCGCTCCATTCGTCCATTCTGTTGTGGTGTGTCAACGCAGGAAGTCTCAAACAGGATACCCGATTCAGCAAAGTAGGACCGCAGAGGTAAAAACTCAGTTCCATTATCAGATCAAACACGACGAATATGGCGACTAAACTGGGTACTTACTAGAGCACAAAAATGTTTAAACCTAGAAGCCACTTCGGATTTCGCAGCAAGCAGGTGAACCCAAACAGCTCTAGAATGATCATTAACGATGGTTAAAAAAATAATCTAGTAGAAGGAGAGCTATAAGGCCCCCAAACAACACAGTGTATCAAGTCAAAACATTCACGAGTTCTTGAAGAACTCACAGGAAAACTATGTCTTGTCTGCTTTGCTCTATGACAAACGGTACAGGGAGCACTCACTTTATTATTACCAGAAAGAAAGAGTGAAGACAAAACCGTGAAGGATGGATGTCCAAAACGTTGATGCCAAAGATCGGAAGTAGCAGACACAGCAACGGTGCAATTCGGCTCCAACGGCGATGAACAGATACTATTGGTGATAGACGGTTGATCCCCACCATCCAATGTGTGAAGCCAATAAACCCCACCATACTGCTCACCCACACCAATCACTGTCCTCGAACTGATTTTCTCTATTATGCAAAAATCTTCCGTGGGCAAAGCAAGACATTTTAATGAGCCAAGCAATCTAGAACAAGATAATAAATTACAACGTAATTCAGGTATGTAAAGTACACGGGGAAGCTGAATTCCACCAAAAGTAAGAGTTTCATATTCAATAGCAGAAGAAATCGTTCCATCAGGTAAGGCAACATCAACAGTACGATCTGCAGTAACTATATTAGATAGAGCACCCTTAACACCAGTCATGTGATAGGAAGCTCCCGAATCAAGTATCCAAGGTAAAACAATCTTACTAGACATTTTGGTAAAAAGGTTTAAGGTCATACTCCATTGCTTATCAGTCAAACAATAACCAATAGTAGATCGATCAAAACCAGAAGGAATGGCGGCTGAAGCGAATCCTGGTGGTGGTGGAACGATTGATGGTGCAGTGGTTGAGCCAGCGAACGGCGTCCCCGGTGGCAGGTGGCAAAGCATGTTCGTAGGAGGAAGCTGGTTCGAATTAACAATCATCTTATGCATGGCAAAAACAAAGCAAACACAATAAATACTCTTTTTTTTGTGTGTGGACAAAGGCTAACTATCTGGAAACCAAAACCAACGCGTGTTGGCACGCGAGGAGAAGCTGATGCGAAGGGTACAGGCGCGTAGAATCCACGCAAGAGGAGCGAATGGGGCGCGTGTCGGGCACGCGCTGGAATGGCAGGGAGCGCGTGTGTCGCACGCGCTTGAAGGATTGGTCGCGCGTGTATTGCAAGCGCCGGAGGATCTGGTTTTCACCCGTCAGAACTTGAGCTACGGACAGAACTGGGCAACAGAACCGTAACTGGAGGCGGTTGTTTATATACAACTGCAGCAGTCAAGATAATCGGATCTTCAATATGGATAAAGTATAATATGTCGGTGGTATAGATTAAATCAATCGGAGATAATTTTGATCGGTAGGAATAGTGAATGAATAGATTATAGGGTTTCTGGAAATTTAACAGGTGTGTGGATCGTAAAATCTGATACCATGTAAAGAATGAATGCGGTAGAATGTTATGATTTTATTGATACGAGGGTACAATCTTTATAGGTAGAGTACAAAGATAAACAAAGTAGATATATCTATACACACTAATACACAGTCATAATCCTGCTAGACACACAGCTGTAACTTCCTAATTTATATACAATAGAATATTATCAAATCACAACAAAATATCCTAATAGGATGTGACATCATTTCTTCCCCTAGTTCCTTTAGGCTCCTTAATGTGTGGTTTAACAGGAATGATTTTATGTCAGTTATTGAAACTAACTGGAATCAACCTATAAATCACACAGGCATGCTTGGTTTCCATCTGAAACTACATAGACTTAAGTCAGCTATCAAAATCTGGAATAAAACAGTTTTTGGTTCAATTGATCTTAATGTCAGACAAGCTGCTGAAAATTTGAGGTTGCAAGAAATAATTTATGATGAGAATAATTCAATAGATGAACTTATCTCTCTCAAAAAATTAAAAGCTCTGCACCTTAGAGCCCTGAAAGAGCAACAAAAATTTTGGAAACATAAATCCAGAATCAAATGGCTCAAAGAGGGGGGATGATAACACTAAGTTTTTCCATCAATATGTGAAGGAAAAAAGGTGTTCTCTTAGCATCACTAAAATTAAAAACTCTAGTGGTGCATGGCTTGATGATATCAACAGATTCAATCCGAAGCAGTAAACTACTACTCAGATCTTTTGTCTGAACCTCCTCAGAACACACATGGAGAGTTTTATCATCATTTTTTGAGTCAAATATCTAAATTGATTACTGATGCAGACAATGATCAGCTAATCAAACCAGTCACTCTTGATGAGTTAAAAGACACTGTTTTTGTCATGAATAAAAATAGTAGTCCAGGGCCTGATGGCTTCTCATCTAATTTTTTTGTGAAAGCATGGGATCTTATAAAGCTTGACCTTTTAAGTGTTGTCCATCACTTTATGAGTGGAGCTAATATTCCAGTGGGTATTACAGTTACCTGGATTACATTAATCCCTAAAAAAGAAGTGGCATCATCCTTTGATGATTTCAGGCCAATTAGTCTGTCCAACTTCATCAACAAAAATTTTTCTAAGATACTAATGGAAAGAATTAAACCCCTGATGCCAAAAATCATTTCTCCCACTCAGTCTGCTTTTCTTCAAAATAAAGACATTGCTGACAATGTTATTTATCTTAAAGAAATGATCAGATTCTTGGATAGAAAATGTAGGAACCCTAACCATGTACTTAAACTGGATCTCAAAAAAGCTTTTGATAGGGTAAATTGGGGCTATTTAAATAAGGTCTTACTTCAGTTTGGTTTTAATGGTCTGACAGTCCTGTATAATGAAGAACCTTAGCAATGCCTATTTCTCAGTTCTTATTAATGGTAAGCCTAATGGGTTTTTTAGAGAAACTAGGGGAATAAAACAAGGAGATCCACTATCTCTCTTTTTTTTCAACATTTTTTCTGAAGTTTTTTCCAGAAGTCTTGCTTATGTTTTTCAGATAAGTAAATTGCAGTACTTTGATTTGCCAGCTGGCCCTACTCCTGTCTCACACTTGAGCTATGCTGATGACACTGTGATCTTTTTGAAATCATCTAAGAAAAACCTAGTTAGAATCAGGGCTTTCTTAGTTATTTTTGAACAGACTACGGGTCAAAAAAATAAGTTTTGACAAGAGTGAATTCTATCTGAGTAAACATGCCACATTAGCCAACTTCAACCAAGTTAAATCTATACTAAGCATGAACAATGGCTCCTTTCCATTTACATACCTAGGGGTGCCAATTTTTACTGGCAGAACACTAAATTCCTATTTCCAGCCAGTGCTTCAAAAAATTGAAAATAGACTTTCTAACTGGAAAAATAGGTGGCTCTCCACAGGTTGTAAGCTCACACTTATTAACTCATGTATCTACTCTATTCCTCAACACCTGTGGAGTGTAATGTACCCCCAGTGGCAGTTCTGAGAAAAATGCAGAAGATGTTATCCCTTTTCTTTTGGGGGGAAACAGATCTGAAGCCTAAAAAGGTTTGGAGAAAATGGGAATCACTGTGTTACCCTTCCCAGCAAAATGGACTTGGTTTTCGATCTATCACCACTATTATTAAGGCCTGCTCCCTAAAACTGTGGTGGAAGTTTCAAATAGGTTCTACCCTCTGGTCCCAGCTCTTATGGTCCCTACCACAGTCTTATAGATCCTCTCCCAACTAGAGGAGGATAGTTGCAATTGATTCCAAAGCAGAAGCCCTTATCAGAGTGATCCATGGGGAAGGCAGTTGTAACTTCTGGTCTGCCAATTGGACAGGATATGGTCCACTGAGCTTGATCCTAAACTCTAATGTTTCTAATATCCCTCTGACATGCTTAGTTTCAGAATTAATCTTATACAGGGATCATTATATTTCCTCTATACCTCCTGTTATTAACAACAAAATCTTAGCATTTTTACAGGAAGCATCACTGGTTCAGGGAAGGGAAGACATGCTAATATGGACTCCAGAAAAGACTGGTACCTTCTCTTTCAAATCTGTATATGCTGCTCTTAAGCCAAACAGAGGTAACTCTGTATCACTTCATAAGGTTTGGAACATTAGAATCCAGAAAAAAATTAGTGTATTTATGTGGAAATTAGTTAATACCTTTCTTCCCTTTCCAGACATTTTAATGAAAATGGGATTCCACCTTCCTTCTAAATGCCTTTTCTGTGAATCTCATGACAATATTGAACATTGTTTCAATGATTGTTTCTTGGCAAAAGTCCCGTGGTCCAATTTCCACCAAATGGTAGGAATTGCAGATCTCTCTTTCACTTCACTTGGGACTTGCTCTCTTTCTATTGGTCTTTTCAAGGTAGCACCAAACTTCACACATCCCTGTTTCACATCTCCCAAGCATTACTTGCTGGTCTTTGTGGATTGCCAGAAATGCAAAATTATATGACAATATTGATCCTTGTCTTCAGATTCCGAAATCTAGGATTAGGGAATGATGCGTATTTTCTTGGTAATTTACTTTCTTGCAGCGGAATATATATAAATTATTTTTGGGATATGAAAATCGCTTGAACAGCTGTCAGCCAATTAACTAGAAACCACGAACACCTTGATAAGTCCATGGTTCGTATTCGGGCCTCATTCATACTCGGACCAGGGCTCGAGAAGGGTCATGGGCTCGAGATACGCGGAGGGTGGATCCACAGGTCCATCAATCCTAATCCTTATAAGGAATGCGTATATTATGAATGTTCTACAAGGAATGTACATCTTCTCAAAGATGGTAATACAGCTATCCTAAACATGGTAACACAACCATGTCCGAAATACACTTCTATTATACATGGTGATACAACCTCTATTCCCATAAGAGTTGTATTCATACCATAAATACATATCTTGGTGATCTACGGATTGTAGCCATATAAATACCCTAAAGGTTTGATAGACCTCTCCATTTAATCTCATACTTTATACTTTACGCCTTAAGCTAATATACTAACTTGAGCATCGGAGTGTCTATCCCTGGGACACCCGGGGCCTTTGTCTTGCAGATCAGTTCGAGAGTCTGGTTCGTCGTCGAAGTGTTGGTGTCCGGCATACATCAATTTGGCACGCCCAGTGGGACATCTCACACTCAATGACGATGTCGCCGAACCTTGTTTCTGATCTGGTCTAGCGCACCTGAAGAAGCAACTTCCCCAACAACATGTCTGACGCCGAGCAACCCAGACGAAGCGCCCGTGTGCTAGGGCAAAATCCGGAGGAGAATCCAGAAGCAGAACAACCCCCCCCCCCCAAGGACGAGGACGAGGACGAGGACGAGGACGCGGTCGACCAGTAGGATCTCGTACACGCTCCACCTCTGAACAGCCATCAGGCTCTACCGTGGGGGCAGGAAACTCCAACGTTCCAAGCTCCTTTGGTCCAAACCCTGTCGTATCAGGAACACCTTCCTCCGGTCCAAACCCCGTCGTATCAAAAACACCCTCCTCCGGTCCGAATCCTGCTACATCCGGAATGCCACCTTCTGGATCGAATTCTGTTTGATCTGAAGCACCGAACTCAGGACCAAGAGTCTCGATCTAGACGGACATGAACTACAGCGAACACGTCAACAATCGAGACGGCCTTGACCCAGAGAATGGGTTTGGATATAACGAACCTGATTCGATTCTTACCTCAGAAGAACAAGCATTAAGAGATCAACAAATCCTCACAGAAAAACAACAGGAGGAGGAAAGACAAAGACGTCTTAGGGAAACCTTGAGCCAGACTGTACGAAATAACCCTCCAGGTTCCGGGCTATCTTATATCAACCTTGACCCTCCGAGAACGATCCCTGAAGATGCCCGAACGCTAATGAGGAACTTACATGCCCAATATCCTGATTTCGTCGCATCTTTGATAAACTCAAGTCAACAACTCAGTGCACAGATGCATGAAGCCCCCAACCGAGTATCTGTCTCAGGAGCTCAAACTACACCACCTGCTGATTCTACTCAACAACGGAGACTCCTAAATGACTTATCGAAGGATCTGCCACCTTATAATGCTCAGAGTAGTCTGCCACCACCTACTAATACATCTAATTACCAGGGTGAAGGCACAAGATTAGTAGGGAGGAAGTGCGAAGGATGCGTATCATCAACATCGAAGAAAAACTCAGACGCGAGAAAATGGAGCGAACTCGAAACGAATGGCAAAATAGTGCCGATCGGCCTTACACCCAAGATGGAGCCTACCCTAATCGAGGTCTTTTTTAAGACTTTGGAAACCAGGAATTTCCATGAATTGGAAATTTGCAAGATCGTCCCCAGTTACCTCCGAGGGAAAACACATACATGGTTTACCCAGACGAAACCAGAAAGTCTATTTGACTACTGGGATTTCGCAGAGTTCCTTCTCCATGCTTTTTTCCAGAAGAAGAAGTTTACCAAGTCCCTCGGAGATCTGGGGTATGTGGCCCGCCTTGAAGGAGAGACTGTGATAGAACACTATCTTAGATACATGGATCTAGCTACCGAATGCTATGATCGAGATGAATGCCTCCTGATCAATGTGTACCAGATGAGCGTGGATGATGACATTCTGAGGATGAAGCTGGCAACAAAAAATCCAACTATTCAACATCTCCAGGCCATCATGGAAAAGTACGCTAGCAAATCAAATGCCGTGACGGGCAAAAGACCCATATAATTCCTTATGGACAGAAAAGAATCCAGGGCGAAGATACCGAAGGTCGAGAAGACTGATAACGCTCCAAAGCCTACCTTCGAGTCATACACTCCTTTGGCGAGATCTCAGGCTGAAATTCTTTCCATTCACAGGCACCTTTTCAAGGACCCGCCCGCCATGAAGGATCAGCTGAGCGCCAAAGGTCACCAAAGTTCTGCCAATATCACCGAGATCGGGGGCATGATACCGAGGAGTGCTATCAACTCAAGAACGAAATTGAGAAGTTGATTCGCCAGGGAATTGTGCAACAAATTGCACCATCAACAACCAGCGATAACCAAGGGACCCAGAGGAGGTATGGGGGAAAGCCCTAGCAGAAGAAGAAAGATGGCCCCCGTAACAACAATAACAATAATAACAACTACGGTGGCGGAGGCAACAATCCTCAAGATCCTCCTCCCCCACCACCTAATGGAGCCAACCGAGTCATCAACGACATCAATGGCTACACAGGAGAAGCAATTTCCTTGACCAAGCTGAAGGATAGTGTGCGAGCTATACCCCACACTGAGCCTACCAACAAGAGGCTCCACCCCAAGGAAACCATTACCTTCTTGGATGCGGACGCCGTGCAAAATCAGATGCCTCACTCGGATCCTCTCATCATCTCAGCAACCGTACAAGATACTCTGATAAAAAGAGTCTTCATAGATGATGGGAGTGGGGTAGAAGTAATGTTCCAAGACTGCTTCCAGAAGTTAGGATTTACTAAAGACGACCTCAAACCTACGGGTCCGATCTCGAGGTTCACAGGAAATCCAGTAATACCTCTCGGTGAAATCACACTCCCCGTCACAGTAGCAGAAGGAGCCAAGAGCCTAACCTTATACTGCACATTTGTGGTTGTAGACACCGTCACACCTTTCAACATTATCCTTGGCAGACCTTGGATGTGCCAAGTTAAGGCCGTATGGTCTCCCTACCATCTGATGTTGAAGTTTCTGACACCACAAAGAGTAGCTTCAATCAAAGGAGACCAAGGAGTGGCGCGTTTTTGCATGATCACGGCCATCCGTGACGCCAGAAAAATGAGCAACATCTCAGCCGTTAACACTATTCTAGGAGATCTGGTCCCCGATCCTGATCTCGAACAACCCATGGTGTTCCATTTTGAATAAGAGGCCTACAACGAGATGACTACACTATGGCATAAACGCCACCACCAAGCCTTCCACGTGGGGGATTTGGTAATGCCAGTTGGCCCGTGGTGCACCAACAAGCTAGGAGGAGTGCTGGAGCCAAAGACCAAAGGACCATACAAAATCTCCACAGCACAATCCAGTGGATTCTACCTCTTGCAAACACGCGAAGGAGAGCACTTGGATCCTGTCATTATGGCGCCCTTCCTACGCAGGTACCTCGGAGCTAAAACCAAGTAGACCTTCTCCATATAAGGAGAAACTACTTCAATAAGGCCTATGGGCCAAACTCTTTTTCTTTTCATCTTTTTACATTTTTATACCCGAGCTCCCAAACTCGGGGTTGTCTTTTATAATTTTACCGAACTCTCAAGTTCGAAGAATGCAATTTCTTTTCGATATATATCTTCTATTTTATTTTGAAACAGTCCATACTCTCTAAATACAAAGAGAAACTATGCCTCACAAAGCATAAGTAAAGACTGCTGCCTAAAGATCCATACGCTTATAAGTGTATGATTGATGCTTATCTAATATGAGCTGTTTATACTACGTGTGTGAACTACAATCATCTTAGGCCAAAATAAAATAATATACTTATAAAAAGTATATGGTCAAAGACCAACATGATACGGGTCATGCAAACTCACAAAGTTTGAAACTCGACTCTCCATTTGATACTCCTATTAAGGTATACATCAGTATTTATTAAGGCTATTCATAAGCCTAAAGAGTCAATTTTCTCAAGGATTGCAATATAATGACCTTTATAAAGGCAAAAGCAAAAAAATGTTATTACACTACGAAACTTCTTGCACCTCGTGAAGGTTTTTAAATACAGGGGTACGACCCCGACCGCGAGAAGAAGTAGAGGCACGACCTCGACCACTTTGGAGGCTATGGCTTCAATTACTTTCTTCTGCCATGCTCATCAATTGAGAGGTCGTAGGAGATCCCCTTCTATTAATTACAGGCTGAGCAGGAGAGTCTATTGAACCACGAGCTCTAGGAGTAGGTGTCACCTCCCTGCCCCTTTCATATGGGATTCCTCGAGATATACCCTCTTGGACATGAGGCCTTATCAACGGTCCTGAATATGGGACACAAGAAGGACCACCTATCTCCCTCCTTGAAGACCCTGAAGGTATGACAAATACACCTTGAGCTTCTAGTTCCTTTATTTGGAACCTGCAAGCGTTCAGCTCGGCCTGGCACATCCTCAACTCATCTATCCTGGAGGAAATCTTATGATTCACAGTGATATTTTCATCTCGGAGAGTAGAAATACGAAGATCCTTCTCGTGACTTTCACCCTTGACCTTCATTAAGTCACTCATGACTTTCCTCCATTCTTGGTCATACTCCTTATTGGTGGCCAAGACCTTGTTGTGTGCTTCTTCTAGGTCCTTATACCTCTTCTGAAGATCACTCAATTGCTGATTCAGTTCGGCTCTCCGCTCTAAAGATGCCTTCAGTCTACCACGAAGACTTTCACATTCTTCTCGCATGATGCTAAAGTAGTCCTTGGATTCACCCAAATCCTCCTCCAGTTTCTTGCTCTTCTGAAGGACAGCTTCATACTTGACCTGCAAATCAGCACATGCGGCAGAGCAACACTGGACATAAAGGAAAGTAAAGACCATTTAATTCCAGAAATAAGGCATATGTTCAGAATACATGAAACGCCAAGATCTGGCGAAAAGAGAAACATCTTGAGTAAAAGACAAGGCTCTAAGGAGTTACAATCTTCTCCTGCCCATCGGAAATCTTCGGGTCCTCAGTTGAAGTTTCCGCAGCCGGCTTCCCCACCAAGAATGACAGCTCAGGATACAAACTGGAGAACTTGTCCTGGAACTCATCAAGGGTTAAGGCCTTCTTCAAGGATTCCAAGCTAGTCAGTAGACTAGTCTCAAACCCCCCGATCTGGCTAAACTTCTCCCAAAACTCCTTCAAATTCTCCGGTACTTCCGGCCAAGTGTAGGCAGGGGCAAGACATCCTTGAATCTCCTCATTAAAAAACCCCTTCAGAGGAATCCACATCTTCGAGAGCTCAGATTTATGGTAGAATTCACCATACTCTTGGCGATGAGCCTCCATCTCTGGACAGTTGAGGCAGAAATCTATTATCAACCGAACTAGCCGCCTCTGGCTAATGGGATCAGCATACCGGTCTCTCTCCATTTCCACCAGAGCCATGTGCCTTTTCAGATCTAAGAAGGAACCATCAGACAGCCTTTTTGGCTTCTTCAAGGCTTGATTCTCCTCTTTCAAGGCCTTTATTTTGGCCTTATCCTGAACCATCTCAGTTTGGAGGTGCTTCACCATGTTAGAAGGTTCCTTAGACCTCTTGGATATCTCTTCCTTCATCAGCTCAAGTTCAGAAGCCTACCCTTGAGAACAGTTATACAATGTCCGAATGGAGTTGTACATATACTTCATCTGACTCACAGACTGTAAAAGAAGATAAAGACAGTTAGTTAACTACACAGCTAATCCTATTGAGAGCTAAGCCGAATCATACCTGGCTAATCTTAGGACAGCCTGGTACCACCTCGACCAGAGCCTCGGAAGGAAGAGGTGACACATATTTCTCAAACTCCTCCAATGGTCCGAGTTCGAGCCTTGGCTTATGGAAGACTCGCCTGCAGAACTCCCTGAGGCCTCGAGATTCCTCTTCTTCTCATTACTGTTCGACAACCCCCTCAATTCAGCTATCTGGGCCAACAAATTTGCTGCCTTGTTCACCTTAGAAGCACCCAGTGCATATAAAATGAAGGAAGTCAGCATAAAAAACGATTGATATATAATGGATGAGAATAAAATAAACAGGAAGAAATACCCTCTTGCAACGCATCCGAATCTACTATAGGAGTTATCATCATGACCTCATCAAATTTATCAACCATGGTTGGGAGGACACTAGAAGTTCGAGATACCTCCTTTCTCGGACATCGAACTAGGGCTGAATCCTTATCCTCTTCCTCATCTGATGGATCTAAAGCTACAGGAACAAATAGGAAATCTGCCTCCTCAATCACCTTAAGCTAGGATTGAGTCTCCTTGGGCCCTTGAACCGATGCCCACGTCGAGCATCTCTCATCAGACCCGAGATCTCCTTATCTACCTCTTTCTCGGATACCTCATCTCGGGTAGTTCTTTCTTCTAATGCCCTATAGGCCTGCAACGCCTTAGCTGCACCAACTGGATCCTGCTCTATACACAGAAGGGTTTCATACCAATCCATCTCAACACCTTCTGGCTGATCGAAATGTGTCAATTTCAAGAAGCTGCAATTCTGAAGAGTACGGCCGGACAGTTGATTCAACCAGTCATACGTCTCTATAGGCCATTGCCAACCCATTTGATGATCTCCGGATACAAACTTACCTTCTCTAAGTTTGATCTTATCTCCCACCAACTCCCCAGCTATATTCAGCACTTTGCGGGAAGACTCCACTTCATTCCAGATCTCATTTTCGACCTCTTCATTCCAATCAGGAACTTCATACTTGGTTCGATCGAAGGTTAGTTTTACCTTATCCCACTTCCCGTAGTTCAAAAGAAGCACAAAAAGCTTACCTAAAGAGGTATCCCGAGAGGTCAAGGTCACATTTTGTTTAACAACGGAAACTTTATACATGGTCCACAACAAGGGGAGACTGGGACGATAACCTTTGCGAGCACACCAAGTTATTAAGGCCATAATGATTACTATCACATTGGCATGTAACTGCCCTGGATGCACCCTATAATGATGAAGAAAATCATCCAACAGTGGGGGAAAAGGGAAGGCTAACCCATGCTGCAGAAACCTCCCGTAGATGACCCCTCGGGTTGGAGTTACTAATTCAGCTGCAGACTTGTCATCTCTAAAGTACATGAGGTCAGCGTTAAAAGGAATTGAGAAGGGACAACCTTCTGCAAAGATAGCAGCATGAGCGCGTGCTTTATCCTCCTTCAGCGACTTCCTACTACTACCTTTGCCATCCAGAGATACTATACCCCCGGATGCATGCACTATCATGGGGCTATTTCCCTCTGTCTGAGCCCTCCGGGCCATTGCCCTCAATCTCTTCTCTTCCTCAGAGGATTTCTTCTTCAGAATTACAGGTTTTTTCCCACTCGCTACCTCAGCTCTGCGGTGGTCATGAGACCTACTCTCCCCAGCCTGAGTTTCTACATACTCTCCCTCATCATGATGGGGGACGGAAATTGTTTTACTACCATTACTCATGATTACAGAGAGTATGGGGGGGAATACACACACAGAGATAAAAGGAAAAAAATAGACACAAGCAAATGCGCAGAGAAAGAAAATAGCACTTACTGATGATGGAAGCAGAAAGCAGAAATTTGGGGTTTCGGAAATTTATGAAGTGCTGGTGCATCTTCTGAACTTGGAAAGGAAAAATTTTCGAATAAGAGAAGACAATGGGAATGATTTGGGAAATTTAATCCAAACCCAGAAAGCATTGAAGACGAACAATTACCCGATTCTGTTTCCAATCAAAGTAATTGGAGAGACGGGGGACAGACCGTCTCTGCTTGCCAATGAAGACACGCCACGTGTATCCACCATCAGGATTTCAAAGGAAGCTAATCTTGGTCGTTCATATATTTGATGGAATACAAAAGAACTTTAAGCTAGATATTCAGAAGGGTAAGTTCGAGAGGATAGTCCTAGAAGGACACCCCAAGCAGAACACCCCGAGTTAGTCTCCCTCGAGTTATTGGTCTTCCCTCGAGAAGCAAGCCTCTCCTTCAACCTTCAAGATGGAGTACTCTATATTCTGAAGATCTACCTTGGGGCTACTGATAAGTCCATGGTTCGTATTCGGGCCTCATTCATACTCGGACCAGGGCCCGAGAAGGGTCGTGGGCTTGAGATACGCGGAGGGTCGATCCACAGGTCCATCAATCCTAATCCTTATAAGGAATGCGTATATTATGAATGTTCTACAAAGAATATAAATCTTCTCAAAGATGGTAATACAGATATCCTAAACATGGTAACACAACCATGTCTGAAATACACTTCTATTATACATGGTAATACAACCTCTATACCCATAAGAGTTGTATTAATACCATAAATACATATCTTGGTGATCTACGGATTGTAGCCATATAAATACCCTAAAGGTTTGGTAGACCTCTCCATCTAATCTCATACTTTATACTTTACGCCTTAAGCAAATATACTGACTTGAGCGTCGGAGTGTCTATCCCCGGGACACCCGGGGCCTTTGTCTTGCAGATCAGTTCGAGAGCCTGGTTCGTCGTCGAAGTGTTGGTGTCCGGCATACATCACACCTGTCATGGGCGACTCAACTGAATCTTGAAATTGAACAACTGTCAATTAATCCGGAAAACCTCCTTTTTCTTTATTATAAATCTCTGTATAAAATTACAAGGTTGAGGTTTATATTTATAACCTCAAATAAAATCACAATCCTAACATTAATCTGGGAATAATAAATCTAATTCTATAACTAAAATGGAAAATAATTAAATTCTTACTAGAATTAAAATATATTTTTTTAGGAAAATTGTTTGTAAGAGAATAATTCCTAATTAATTTAGTTTTCCATTTATACTCGTATCATTCTCCTCTTCTTCGAAAATAATTGTCCTCAATTCTTGATATTCTTCATCTCCAATCAATTTGAGTAAGTGGCTTCCATATATTTGAAACGCAATGTACTTGCTTTTGTCAATCCCATCTTGTATCATCCTTCCCAAATTTGAATTGATTCTCCCTCGAATTCGTCCTCTCAGTGACCCCTTGTCGAACTTGCAACCTTTCGAATATCGACCAAATGACACATGACAAAAGTTGTGATGCGTAGAAAAGTCACCAGTCTTTCCAAAGTCAAAATTTACATGACTCCAAAGTCCATCATTCTCAAGAAAAGAAATTGATTGATCATTCCATGAAACTATAGATATTATTTTCTCATTAATTTTGTATTGACCTTCAACAGTTATAGAATGAACCAGTTCTTTCTCTACATCTCCCTCGTTTATATCAATATCAAGTATTTTCATGTCACTGCTATCAAGATCTTCTTCTTTAATCACATCATGAACATTAAAGACTGTAGAACATGAGTACATAACACTCTCGGTTTCACTCAGAGGAGTAGAATAATTATTAACATTGTCGACTTTAGTTAGAGAAGTAGAATTATCCTCTTTACCATCCTCAACGACATCTTCAACATAAGCATCAACACCTCCATCAACATCATTCTTTGCCTCAAATTGCTCCTTACTCACCACAAGTTCAACCACGGAATGAGACTCTTTTTTTAACATATCGGTAGAAGGTAAGAATCTACGATCAAGATGTTTCTTCAACTTAATGCACGAGTTGATTTTTGATTTTCCCTGAAACATTCATCTGAATTCTAAAAGATCACACCACAAGGATGCACGTGTGGTGAGTTGTTGTATAGCAATCTTGCACCTCGTGCGATCATCATACTCTGTAAACTCAAATATATGATCCATCATTCGGACCCAATTCAGATAATACTCTAGATCAATTTTGTCTCCGAAATTTGGGTAATTCAACTTCAAATCTTGTTTCACAATTTCTAGCACAAGCGCCATGTCTTTTGCCAACGAAGCCGTGTCTTTTGCCAACGAAGCCATATGTTCTTCTATCATACTCTCTTTACCTGTCATGATCGTTCGCGAATAAGAATTTGTGAAGCCTTGCTATGATACCACTTTGATGCGTATTTTATTGGTAATTTACTTTCTTGCAGCGGAATATATATAAATTGTTTTTGGGATATGAAAATCGCTTGAACAGCTGTCAGCCAATTAACTAGAAACCACGAACACCTGTCATGGGCGACTCAACTGAATCTTGAAATTGAACAACTGTCAATTAATCCGGAAAACCTCCTTCTTCTTTATAATAAATCTCTGTATAAAATTACAAGGTTGAGGTTTATATTTATAACTTCAAATAAAATCACAATTCTAACATTAATCTGGGAATAATAAATCTAATTCTATAACTATAATGGAAAATAATTAAATTCTTACTAGAATTAAAATACATTTTTATAGGAAAATTCTTTGTAAGAGAATAATTCCTAATTAATTTATTTTTCCATTTATACTCGTATCAGGGAACAAGTTTTTAACATTTTCAGTGCTAAACCTTTGTATATATCTTCTGAGTTTGACAGAGACCTGGCTGCCCTTGGATATTTGCCTATCCACACTAGGCCTCCACAACCTCAGATTGCTCTAGTCAAATGGTCTGCTCCATCCCTCAGGGATTAAAGTGAATGTTGATGCCTCATGGCACCAAGACAAAAGCACGTGGATTTTAATCATAATGAGGGACTCTACTGGTCATACAATTGCTATCTCAACCATTTTCAGGACTGCTGAAACACCTCTTGAAGCTGAGCTTCACACCATTTTCAGAAGGAACTCTCCTAGCTGAAAGACTCTCCTCTCAGTTTATGATAGAGAGTGATTGCTTACAGGCAATAAGCAATCACTGTTTAATCTTGTATACCCTCTAAGGTCCATAAATCTCACTCTCTCTCATATTCTGAGAGAGGCCAATAAGCCAACATATGCTATCTCCAAACTAGCTCATGCTTCCAAAGCCTCCTCTCAACTCTCCCATGATCAACTCCCTCCCAAGATCAAAGGACTCCTATACCTGGATAAGATAGGAACTCCATCTCCCAGGATTCCAATGTACAGATGATACTAATTGTTTGTTCAATGTGTGGGCTCATTGCTCATAATCTGCAGCTACTCTGTGATCTATCCAACTTGCTGGACTGCTCTACTCACTGCTGGACTTGCTGACTTCAACTCAGCCAGGACCTCACTCACCAGCTACTCTCACCACAAGTCTCTATTTAGTTTAGTCAGTCTTCATATGGTGCCGATTTGTGTTTTGCTTGGCAATTCGCTAACAGGCTTCTATGATTGGTTTTCAAACTTTAGGGGCTATGGTTTATTAGCCTATTTTTGCCTACTATACTGTAGGAATTCTTTTGAAGCATTTCTATGCTTAGGGTTAAACCCCTATTTGTAAATATACTTTGCCATTATTTGGCTTTTTCAGGTCAGGGAAGCATAATATAATTCCCACCACCCTTGGGTGGATATTTGATTAAAATATATATATAAATGGGCAAAATATCCAAACTAGCTTTCCCTCCTAATACTCCTACGTTTCACATTTTGCAACATAAGGGCAAGTCCAACAGCTCCCCTTTAATAGGGATTTTGATGGTTTTTAGGGAATTTGAAATCTAAAATATTCTCTAAATATTGCTGCAATGTGTAGAGAGAGAAGGAGAATCTCTAAATTTGTAGAGAGAGAAGGGTGATTATAGGGAAGGAGAATGGATTAAAATATTTATTTCTTCACTCTTCCACCACTTTCTCTTCCATCATCGCTGCAACAGACTCAACCTTCTCTTCCACCACTTTCTCTTCCATCACTGCAACAGACTCACCCTTCTCTTCCACCACTGTGCTCTTTCACATCAACCACCGATTAACCGGGTAAAACTCCTTAGTAAACATTTTTGTCCACACCAAAATCAGGTGATTTTGGACTAGTTGTCTAGTGGGCATTGTCCGGTGAGTTTGAATCTCGTATTCAGGTTAGGAACCGCCGGCCATTTTTCTCCCGCCGGCGCCATTGTCACGATGGTCCACGTTCGGAGAAGAGATTTTTATAAGAAAAAGGGGAAAAAATATTTTAATTTATTAAAAGTAGCTTCCCTAAAATAGAGATTCTGTTGGAAGAGTTAAAATAGTCTGGGAAGATTTGATTTCATTCCCTATTATAGAGGAGACGATAGGGAAACTGTTGGACTCGCTCTAACCGATCACCGTACCTAACAAGCAAATTTACCGTGAAACTACAAAATAACTTCATAAATCTGCTACTCCACATTTGACCAATGTAAATCTGCCACTGGGGGCAATGCTAATTAGCTTCATAATCAAGCACTACCTAAGACTGATAGTAGTTTTGTTCAGCAAAACAAAAATATTCTGTTTATGGCAACATCTCCGTTTATTACCATCTTTTTGTTCAGCCTTCTCATCCTGCAGATTATAAACTCAGAGGCCAGATATTTTAAGGTTATCGGTGATCCAACGGACTCTTTGCCGTTCCATTAGACAAATTGAATTTTGAAGTCCAAAGGCCTTACAACGTTCCTGTCGATCAGCATTATTCCTTCATCGATGGAGTTCACACCATGTGGGTTTTCAGCAATGATAAACCTCACTTTCCCTCCAGTAACACTAGGCCTCGCACTGAACTCCGTATTCAGGCAAGTCTCTGATTTCAGTAAAGTTCAATTCAGTCTATTTTAGTTCTGTGAACTAATCTTGTAACACCATGATCTGTAATCTTCTGTATGTGATATTCGATTACTGAAAATAAATAAGTCTTCCATAACAATGTAATCCGATCAATACAAAAATTTCAAATCCATAAATAACTTTCATGAGTATGTTATAGCATGCTTCACTTCTTCACAAAACTGCCAACTTAAAAGTGTGGACTTTACAATCTTCCCCTTTGGCTATGAACCCATCTTCATTTTGATGATGTCAGAATATTGAGTTACACAACTACCCCTTAATATCAGAACAACAAAAAACTTAAAAGAACTTCAAATCACATCATAAGGGAAACTGAAAACCATGAAATCCAAAATAGAACCCAAGAAAAGTTATTACAATCATCCCGAATAAATAAAATTCAAATTGGATCATAACGTCATCAAATTATCTCCCCCTTTGGTTCAAAACATGCCAAAGTAGCATGTGAAGCAAAAATACACCATGTTATAACATGTGCAACTCCAGTTAAATATTTTCTTCGAATTGACTGTCTTGTTCATCTTCACTCGATTCTGAGATTAGCTGTCCTCATCCTCTTCTTCTGATCCTCCAGAGTCATTCTTGTTCTCATCATCTTCATCAGAATTCTCAAAATAATTTATCTTTTCATAAAACCCGTCGTTGACTGAGAAGACTTCATAAGGCACCACATCATCAGAAGCAAGATCTCTGAACCCAACTTTCTATAGAATCCTAATAATCAGAGCTAGATGAGTCAGCTTGTTACATCTCCTAAGATGATCAATTGCACTATGGATCTTGTTGTAAATCGACAAACCCAGATGGAAGGGTCTGTGAGTTCCAATGCAGTACATCAGCTTTGCCATTTCAAAACTGACTGATGTATTGTTTCTAGACACAACCAAGCACTAACCAACATTTTTGAACAGATTAAAATATTTCTTAGTTAAAGAAGAAGTTTTGATAGTATGTTGATCTCCCCACTCAGTCAAATTACCACCAGTAATTGTAGCCACAACATCTTCATTTGTAATGGTGCAATCAGTTGGATAAGGACCATGAGTATAAGTGTTTAGCTAAATCTGTAGAGCATTGTTGATAATCATTGGACTGAATTTATAGATTTTTCCTCTGATGTAAATCTTGTGAAACCATGCACTGTCTGAATCCCTATTATCCGCCTCAAGTTGGCATAAAATTCCTTTACAACATGCTTATTAGCATTGACATAGAAGCTTGCTGCATCAAATAACCCTGCATCCTTCATAAAACTCAGTCGGCTTGCTTTCCACATGCAGCTTATTAGGTCCCAATGCATGATAAATCTCCTGGTTTTCAGCCAAATAAAACTTCTCAGAGAACCCCACTCTCAGTAGAGGACTATCATCTTCAACCCTCAGTTTAGACCTCACAAATGGACCTTGTACTTCCTCTCCTTAAATGACACAGCTGCAGGTAATCTACTATCTTTGCTCAGCTTCTTCTTTCCCAATGCAGGAAACAAAGCTCCAAAAGCAACATTGAAGTCCAGACTTGGAACATCATTATCATTATTATTGTAATCACTCACAAGCCTCTTCAACTTATGAAAGGCCTTAGGGGATTTCAACTTAGATTGATTTTTCATAGTATAGGTTAACTTTTGGATGGAATTGAATTAAATTTTTCTTGATTCAACCGAACAAAACACATGAACATAGTAAGTACATTAAGTTAAATTTACTTGATACATATAGAACTTAATGAATTTAAATAAAAATTGAGTGGACTTTGTTCTATCTGTTTGATTCGATACCAAGTGAAACATTTTTCTCTTTAGATGTTGCTCCTCATCTCTCTGCCAAAAACAAATCTCGTTTCTTCTCTAACGGGAGAACTACTAGCCTCTGTACCAATTCGACTCCTCCCCACTCACTTGTAGTGAAGCCCAATCACCACCCTTATCCCCTAATCAAAGTTGTTTACCCACTCCGCGTAACTATGGTCTGATTTCATCTATCAATGCAGATGGAGCAGAGAAAGTAGATGTCCACAATGGACTAAACGCCAGCGTTGATGGAATCTCTGCCGATCCAACTCGATCCAGTCTCTCTAAAGGGGCTATCAATGGTATATATCGGTACTAGAACAATAAAGAGATGACCAAGGAAACCTAGATCCAGAATCGCCACGACCATGTCCTCTTTTAGCGTCGGCTCGAGCGTTTAATCATATTCACATGCGCCATCGTATCGGCTCCACACATCACCTTTTGTTATTAGATTTTTTAATATTTTTGGGATTCATGCTTGAATTAGAGATTTTTGAAAATTTATTTTGACTTGTTTATTTAGTATTTATGTCTAGTTGTTTATTTTCCTTTTGACCCGCATATACTGGAAACTGTAGGACATCTTAATTTATTTTTTTTCGGTTCTTTTTGTAAAAGTTCTGTATAATATCGAAGAAAAATTACCGTACAAATATTGTTGAGAATGAACACATTTCGAGAAAACTCCATTTATAATTGGTATCTCTTGCTTGCACATTGCATGAACAATACTCTAATTATGCACTACACACGCACGTTTAAATTATGCATTAATGAAATTAATGTTCCCAAGCCCAATGACTAACATAATCATATATTTAAAAATGACTTTCCTAAATGGAGTTTGTTGTAAATCTTACCAATATAAGATTTGTGCTTAATATGATTTTAAAATTGCACGCACTTCATTCTTGTTTAATTTCAATAGTATCTTCAACTTGCACATTGCGTGCACGTGCACGAATGCTCATCAATATTTAGTCATTTAACTATCAAATTAAGAACACCAAAACATACAAAATAAACATAATTTCAACTATAAGTCAATAATATCATAAAAATTTCTTTCCTCTCTCGATCTTTATCAACTGATCATCGTATTATATACTTTCCACTCACAACATTCAGTTTACAGGTTTTGGTATTTTTCCATTCATCTCTTAAATTAGTTTGTTGCCTGTAACAGATCCTTTGTGAACTTTTGTCTTTGTGATTTCTTGCTGGTATAATCTCTTTATTAATTCACATACTCTTAAAATTCATAGCTTGTTGTTTGGCTATTGTGAAGGAGGAGTTATGTCAGAATCTCTCTGTTGTAATAACCTCCATTTACATTGAATCAGGTATTAAATTAAAAAGGATCTGATCATAACCAAACAAGTACAGAGCAATGGCGCAAGACGTCAGTGTTTGAGCCACAGCCCGTTGGGGAGCCCAAGCGGCAGCAGAATGAGCTGGAACCCTCATCCAATTGTAAGTTCTTGAAGCCGGTGAAAATTTCGCAAAATACCCAACGAGCAAGCTTCATAACAGATTCTTCACATTCCCAGACAAGTGTAGATCATATATCTGCACTATTTCTCTCCAAACTAGAGTTTATTGTTTCAAATTCTTAATGAATGCTGGTAATATCATATACTATCTTTCATATCTATTTTCCATAAACTTTATTTAGGACTATGCCGTGCAATTGCACGGCGGGTATTAAAACTAGTTCTTGTTTAATTTCATTAGTATTTTCAACTTGCACATTGTAGTCGTGCACGTGCACGAATGCTCATCAATACTTAGTCATTTAACTATCAAATTAAGAACACCAAAACATACAAAATAAACATAACTTCAACTATAAGTCAATAATATCATTAACATTTTTTTTGTTTTACAATTAACACTATTACAAAAAATTAGAAATCATGTGGGAGCTAAACTCTTCCTGCCAATTAGTTGCGTGCGGTTACCCACACGATTGATGTGCTTCCCTTAATTAAAGTTCTTTCCTTTTGCTAATTTTGGTATGCAAATTTGGATCTTACAAAAATTAAATATAACACCCAAGAAGAATGTAAGATTTAAAAACAAATCGCATTGTATCCACTCTAAATAAAGCTAGTCAATAAACATGATCAAAAAATATAAATTTATGCAAAGTGAACGCAAATGAAATGTACAATATTTAATAATGATTAACAATAAGGGTCAAAATAAACAAATAGTACGTAATAATATAACCTCAACTACTTCCTCCATTCCAGGCTCCCAACCAATGTTTCTTAATTCCGCGTAGCTTAGATTTTAAGAAGAGAGTATTCTATATTTTATATTTTAGTTTGAAAGGTTATAAATGGAAAATCACTTATTGTTATAGTTGTTTGTAACAATTTGGTAATGGTTCATTACTCTTTTCATAACTTCTTTTTTTTTACCGGAGAAGGGAATAATTAGTTTTGATTTGGACCGACCAAAAAACAAAGTAAGAGGTATTAAACGGAGAGAGTAATATATTTACACCCACGCACGGTAAAGGTCAACAAATTATCACAAAACTTCTATACAAATAAAGATTCACCAATTCAGTCTTTCCCTCACTTATAGTAGCATACATCTCTTTTTTTATTAGATACTAGTGGATTCTGCCCACGGGCTGTCAGGAATTGGAAGTTGAGTTCATGCGTCTAATTAATATGACTAAGCACAAAGATATTCATAATTAGATAGCAGCATTGAGTCCTAAAAATGATAACAACATTTGTAATAACCATAACCAGGATTTTCCCAACATTGTTTGGTTCAAAAAGTACAGAAGTATAAACATCTGATTAACCATATCTTTGTGCATCCATGAAACTTAGCAAAAGTTAACAGTTTTTGCACCAAAAGTCTTGAATTTCTTCTTACCGCTAATCAAATTTGATACTGAGTCAGCATTATCTTTATTCTTCGGGAAGAGTGGGTTCTTGCAATCAGTGTGATGATAAGTTTGCACAAAAAAACTTAGAAAATGAAGGTCCATATCTAGCTAAAAGGGAAAGAATTTTTCAGAATGTGCAGTGAAGAGCATTGCTTCCCCAACGAATCATCAAATGTAACACACACATGTATAAATCCAAACTTATATGTATATCAGCAGATTGTATACCATTTAGAATGTAAACGTATTTCTTGATCATATTGCATGTAGTCTCTGCGAAGAACATATATGGAAGCAAAAGAGATATAATGAAAACCCGGATAATTAATTTCACAATTATTTTACTTACAAATAGCTACATTTGTCGGTTTAATCAGGCCTCACAAAAGAGAATGAAATAACAGCACAATAACATAAATCAAAGTAAGGATGTTGAAGTAATAGATTACCTGATCAACATTCGGAAAGAGTAACATCATAATCTGAACTTGACTTTGTTCTCATGTCCTGTAGATTGAGTTGCAGGAGAGAGCGGTCAAATATAAATGAATGAGGAAACGCTTTCTGTAGAACAAAGTAGTTAGGATTAATTCTTGAAAGATTTGTACCATACCTGTAAAATGGTAATTCAAGAACATGCAGAGTGATTCCAAAAGACAAAAGTAAAATACATCAAGTCCTCATTTTACACAATAAATGAAGAGCCTTGAATTCACAGAGTTGTAGTACCCCGATGAGCACGGCTCGCTGCCACGTATCTGTCTCCCGGCCGCAGTCCGTCAACTATATTGTCAAACATGAGAATGCCGCGGCCAAAAAGTCAGAACTACACTCACTCTGACGTGAATACTCTGAGCTTGAGGGATAGTATTTCTGGAGATGCTTTCCCAAACCGGGTTTTAAATCAGAGTTTGCATATTTTCCATATTAGAGTTTGCTTACTCTAAATATGGAATCCCAAACCGGGTTTTAAATCAGAGTTTGCTTATTTTCCATAAAAGAGGGAGGGATAGTATTCTTGCAATAAGAGTTTGCTTTCCAAAAGAAAATATGGAATCTCACGCGAGTGCGTAACCTGCATACGTGCAGGGTCAGGTTTGGATGGTTGTGAAGAGCGAATGTCTTTTCCGGTGCCACCGCCAGCAAATGAATCATACACTCAAAGATTGGGAATCAAATTAGCAGGTTTATGGGTTTAAGAATTTAGAAATCCGATTATATCTTATAATCTTGACGTCGAGTTCCGCCTCGGAATCGCCAGATGAAGGAATCGAGGAAATGGAATGATTGATGCAAGTCAAAAGAAAAACAATAGTATAATAACACATATTCCATCGAGGAAATGGTATAATAAACAGTCTCCGCCGTCATGAATTTAATGGCTCATAGATATGAGAAGGCGACGTGGTGTAAATTATACCAATAAATAAGGGAGGGTGGACGAAAATCACTATTCATCGAGAGAACTAAAAGTTACTGTTCATCCTAGGACGAAATACTATTTATAAGCGATTTCACCTTTTAAGTATTGTGGATATTCCATATTTCAAGGTTAGATCAAGTCCAACAGTTTCTCCATACACATTCTCCATAATATAGAAGCAAACCTCATATTCCCCATATTTTTTCACCTCAAACCCAACAGTTTCTCCATTTTTCATTCTCTAAAATTTATTACTAACATTTAATACTACATATTTATCCAATTTTCTTCTATTTTTAATAAAGTCATATATTTAATAAGTCCAAATAATAAATAAATAATGAACTTATAATAAAAGTTACAATAACATTTCATATTTGACATTAGTTACTCCATAATATAAATTTATAAAAATATATTTTATAAAAATAACACATTACGAATTACAATAGTATTATTTTTGTAACGTATTATGAATACTTTAGACTCATCTGTTTTTAATTATTTATTACAAGTTATTTTTCTTCAACCATTAAAAATAAAACATTTGCTAAAATAAAAGATCTAGTTTAGACGTTATGACTTATAAACAAACGTCAAAATAAATAAATTTATGAATTTAAAATTTAGTAAATTTATATTGAAAAATAGATTATATTTGATTATTAAATATCAATAGATATGTACATGTAAAAATAGTCAGATGAGATCTTACTACAGCCGTTTTTATGCATATTTTTAGAATATGTATTTTTTATAAAATTTTATTGTAATTATTTTAAGATATAATCATTTAAAATTATTGAAGATAAACAATTAATGAATTAAATATTCAAAAACTTTCCAAGAAGCATTGAATGTTGGTTCTCGAAAAACTTTTTCTCATTCTCTAAATTTGGAGAACCAAATCTTCTCTCTCTTCAATTTCCCCATGATGGAGAATGAGATAGAGAATCTGTTGGAGTTCAAAAAAGGCCCAAATTCTCCATATTTGAGCAAATTTGCTATTATAGCAAAGCTGTTGGACTTGCTCTTAACATCTTCAAAATGTTAAAATTTATGGTCTTTCAAGTTTATTTTGTCATAGTATTTTATCTTGATTATTATGAAAAATAATTACTTTACCAAAATATTCTAGAAATAGTAAACTTCTAAGATTTTTGTTATAATTGAAAAGACATCATTTTTTTTAATTTTTCCAGAAATAGAAAAAAGAATAAGAAATATAAATTAGTGTACTTTGGTTTTTCATAAAATAATATTTTGAAATAGTTAAAGATTTACGGAAATAAAGTTTTTTTTTTTTTGAAACCACTAAATAGTGGGGTGATATTTATTTGGTTCACCAAACCTGAAAAACCTTAAAAAAGGCATATAGTTCATACAATTTTGTTATATAGTATACATCTACCATTAAAGTGTTTCTAGTGTACAACAATGTCAATTCCCACAAGCAATTTAGGGATCACAAATGCGAAGCCCAACTCTGCCGATGGGAAGACTCAATACTAGCAAGCATTTTAGGGATTGCCAAGGCAAAACCCAACTCTGCCGACAAGTACGGATTGTCCCTAGAATAAATGGAGAATGTATCAGAATTGAAAGTATAATAGAACAGTGCCATAGCTCTATGTGGTTTTGGTCCTTTAAAACTTTTTCTCTGATTTTGTGCTGGTTCCAATGTATTCCTTTGAGTCATTCTTCCTCTGCTTCTGGGACTGGCCTTGCGCCTGATAAGCAAAGAAAATATCAGCAGTAACATGTATTTTATCATATCACAATCTTACATATGGCATTTCGTTACTGTCCAGTATAACCATTCCTTTGATTTTTCTAGGAAGGTTCATTTGATCAAATACAAAATTTTGTTTTTCCTTACTGGCCAGTCTTGCTAATGAGTCTGCCACGGAGTTTGCTTCTCTAAATATATGTGTAAAAGATAAGGATATAGTAAACTCACTTTGTAGAAGCCAAATAGATCTGATGATTTGTTGTAACTTCCATGGCACTCTGTATTCTCTTCTGATCATTTTGAGAAGTACTAGTGAATCCACCTCCACTTCAAGTTCTTCAATTCCTTCAGAGTAAGCCATACTTAGCCCTTCTGCCAGTGCAAGAGATTCTGCTTCAAGGCTTGTTTTTCTGTGTATGAAGATTGTTTTTGCTGCCACCACCTGACCTAGCCCATTTCTGATAACCATTCCTGCTCCTGCATACCCTGGGTTGCCTAATGATGATCCATCAGTGTTAAGCTTGTACTTCCGGGGAGTCTTCCATCTTACAAGCTGAGTTAGTGGTCTCAAGTTTGGTGGGGAAACTTGAACCATTTTCACCAATTCAGGGTGCAGGCTTGCTATATCAGATTGCATCCAGCACAACCTGTGCACTTTTAAGTTAGACTGCAGAACATTAAGCACATGTTTCTTCATCCTATTCAAACTTGGTTTTATACTTTCATATATGTATAAGTTCCTAGAACACCATATTATCCAGTTAACAATAACTGGCAAAAGTCTTACTAGTGTTCTTTGCAACTTATGCTTGACATGTTGATTCCAGTAAAAATACATTCTGTCCCATAGGTTATCACAGTTTAGTGGTGTCAAATCCAACAAATCATGAATATATGACCACAGATTACATATAAGAGAACAATTATGAAAGACATGATGTATTTCCTCAGCTGCTTGTCCACAGAAACTACATACAAACATTAGATAGGATGCTTGTTCATGTAATATTTCTCCCAGTGGCAATAATCTGTTTAGAAGCCTCTAGTTAAAAATTGATATCTTCTTTGGTACAATTTTCATTCATAAACATGTATAAGAAGTAACCACTGTTTTCTTCTTTCTTAGCAATTCATATGCAGATGAAATTGTAAAATTACCATGTGTCTCAGTCTTCCATATTAAAACATCATCATACTCCTCAAAAATTGGAAAATCATTTGTCAGTAATACACAAATATGATCAGGTAGTCCATGTCTTAATTCATTGATCAAAGCATGTTGGTTGTAAAAACATTCTTTGACTGTTAAATCCGGAAATAAGAGCTCATGTTCATAATCCCAGAAGTCAGTTAAAAAACCTGTATCCAACCAATTACTATTCCAAAATGATACATTACCTGACCCTACCTGAACCATAGTGTTGTCTTTGGCTATTTCATCCATTTCAGTAAACCTTCTCCATGTTCTTGATTTCTTCTTAGAATCTGGCAAAGACCACATAAAGGAAGACCACAGGCTATTTCCTTTTTGTAATTTCCACCAAATTTTTAGAGAAAAGCTATCAACCAGAGTGTGTAGGTTTTTAACATTCAGTCCATTTTCCAGAAAAGGGTAACAAATATTTTCCCATGATCTCCATGTCTTATTTTGCCCATACTCAGATCTACCCTAGAGAAATTTAGCAAAAATCACATGCAGTCTATCCAATACCCCCTTTGTAGGTTTTATCACTGTAAGTATGTGTAAGGGTATAGCGGTAAGAACATGTCTTGCAAGTATTAATCTACCAGCCATATTTAACCATTTATTCTGCTAGGTTATTAACTTTGCCACTATATTATCAAATAATGGCTGGAAATAACTATGCTTTTTCTTACCAGTAAATATAGGACATCCTAGATACTTAAAGGGGAAAGTACCTTTAGGAATACCTGTTTCTTCCAGTACGAGTCTGTGGTAGAAAGTTGGGGCGAAGTTTGATAGATAGTATGCTGATTTCTCAATATTGATCTTCTGTCCAGTAGCAGCCTCATACTTTTCTAAAAAAATCATTAAGTTCTGAAGACTGTGCTTATTAGCCTTTAGGAACACAACTGTATCATCTGCAAAACTGAGATTAGTAATCTTTGTAGCTGAATGTGGCAAGCCATAATGATCAATTTTAGATGAATTAAATAGAGAACCAATTGATCTAGTAAAAGCCTCAGTTAAAAGTACAAACAGAAATGGAGAAAGTGGATCTCCCTGTTTGATTCCTCTTGAAGCTTTAAAAAAACCAAATGGCTGTCCATTTACTAAAACTGAAAAATTAGCTGCTTTAATATTGCCCATGATAAGTGAAACTATTTGAGTATGAAAGCCTATCTTAATCAATAATTTTTCCAGAAATCCCCAAGTTACCCTGTCAAATGCTTTCATCATATCCAATTTGAAAAACACATTGAATCTACCAGTTTTATTATTTAAAAAATCAGTGAGTTCATGCATAAGCAACACATTGTCTGCCAATTCTCTGCCTTTGATAAAAGCAGATTGTTCCTGGGAAATAAGTTGAGGCATTATGGGCTTTAACCTCTCCGTTATCACTCTAGAAAAAATTTTATTAATTAAATTAGAGAGTGATATCGGCCTATAATCTGAAAAAGATGTATTTACTTGCCTTTTTGGAATTAATGTTATGAATGTTGCAGTTATAGCTCTAGGAATTGGAATCCCCAATAAAAATTCATTCACAGCATTTAGCAAATCACCATTTATTATTTCCCAACAGTGTTTATAAAACTTACCTGTATAACCATCCGGTCCTGGTGCAGCTTCCCCATCCATTAATGAGACTATGTGCTTCAGCTCCTCATCTGTAATCATCCTCCTCAGACTAGTGTTATTTTCCTCAGTGACAATTGCAGGAATGTTGTGTAGCATTTCTCATGTAGCACTGTCATCAAAAGCTAGAGATTCATCAGATAGTAAAGATTTATAAAAATTCACTCCTTCTGCTCCAATCTCATCCTGATTGGTAATCCATTCATCTGAAGAATTTTTAATCATAGCTATCTTTTGTCTAGCATACTTAGCTTTTACAGTAGCATGAAAAAACTTTGTATTAGAGTCACCTTCCTCTAACCATCTAATTTTAGCCTTTTGTTTCCAGAAAATTTCTTCCCTAATCAAAGCCTGTGTAAATTCTGCCTGAGCTAAATGTAAAGCTGTTCTATTCTGATCACTCTAATCTGACTGATATGCTAACTCTGTCTGAATTACCCTTTCCTCAGCTATCTTAAGTGTATCATGAACATTTCCGAAGACATTTTTGTTCCAGTCTTTCAATTTAAGCTTGAGTCTTCTAAGCTTTACTGAGAAGTTTAACATACCATATATACCAGTATCAACCCTCCAACTCTCCTTAACTATGTCTAAAAAATCTTTATGAGTAAACCAGCAGTGTTGGAACTTAAAAGATCTAATGTTGTTACTCAGTCCTTGATTTTCTAGCCTCACTAGTAAAGGTGCATGATCAGATCCTACCCTTGACTTGACTCTAATACTAGAGTTAGGAAAAACAGATTGAAAACTACTAGTAGTAAGCCCTCTGTCTAACCTTTCCCATATTGTCCCTGTGATACCTGTTCTAGCTCTCCTATTACCAGCCCAAGTGTACATGTTACCTGAAGATGGAATCTCAGTTAACGCATAATCTTCTATAAATTCATTGAATTCCATCATAGCATCAAGATTAGGAGCAGACTGTCCTATATATTCACTAGTAAATCTCATAACATTGAAGTCCCCAATATATATAGTTGACATATCCCTGTAACTAGTCAATTCAGCCCATAAATCTCTCCTGGCTACCACATTATGCCTTGCATATATAAAACAAGCAGTCCAAACAGTATTTATAGAATGATGTTTAATTTCAGTCCTTACATATTGATCATGAGTAGATAAAACATTCAATGAAAAATCATCATCCCAGAAAATCCATATTTTATCCCTAGGATCTGAATAATGGTGATTATAACCTAAATCAAAAGCAATTGAAGAAATTCTACTGCTTTTCATAAAAGGTTCAATAATGACAAAAAGGCCTATTCTATATTTCCTCTTATTACTCAAAACTCTGGCCTGTGTATTTTTGTTTTTAATCCCTCTAACATTCCATACGCAGAAATCAATCATTGATTAAACTAGGGATTTTGGATCAATTTGAGACCTAGTGAGTACTGTCTTTTGGGAAGAAGTATAATTTTTATTTTTACCCCTTTTCTTTCTTGTAGGAATTAAATGGGTACTGACATCTGTATGAGGCTCAAGGAGAAGTCTATCAAACCTGTCATTATCTATAGGTTCTAAAATAAAGTCTCCATCCTCTTTTGATTTTTTCTCCTGTGACCATTGAAGCTTGGGGATGGGAGAGACACTATCAATCATGCTTTGCTCTTCTAAGGATAAAGGAGAGTGATTTACCTGTCTTACCTGTAAGCTTCCTTCCTTTCCTTTACCTGGTTGTTGGTTTGTTACCTCAGCATCATTGCATCCTTTTGTGTCATTTCCATCTTCTATGAAAATCCCTTGCTTTTCAGTTTGCTGAATAGTGAGCAAAGCATCATTGGTTACTTTTGTGCCATTCCCATCCTCTATGAAAGTCCCCTGCTTTTCAGTTTGTTGTATAGCAAGCACATCATCACTGCTGTCTTTTGTGCCATTCCCATCCTCTGTGATTATCACCTGCTTTCCTGTATCATTCTCAAGTAATTGATTAGTAACATCAGAAGCCAAGGGAAAACTCATGTTGGCCTCTCCACCAAGCTCAGTTATGGTTACATTACACTGAGTGTTATTTAAGGATAGAGAATTAGAGACAAGGACATCCTGTGATGTTGCATGATGAGCTATCAGTTCTTGTGAAATAGCCTGTTGAGGTATAGCTGGCTGTGTATTAGATACAGGTTGCCTAATGTCTGTGTGAATATGAACTCTTTTAGTTGTGCCTGTCAATTGACAGTAGAGCATGTTCATCAAAAAATTGCTTCTTAAGACCATACAAAGCTACCCATACCGTAACCATTGGTGAGTCCACATTTGGATCAAAATCTGGACTCCACTTCGTTATCCTGATTGAATATGCCCAAAGTTCCAAATCTTATGCATCCAGCACCTGTAAAAATCATCTGCAAGGTCAAAATGCATTAGTACCTGATGATTATCAAGGAGATATATTTCAAAATGGCCCTTAAATCCGGCTGTCATAAAATCCCGACGGAGTTTCTCCAATCGAGGTCGTGATCTTGCAAATTTTCCGATCAAGGTTAGCTTTAGGGGTTCTTCCAGTCGATCACATTCTTCATCGGAAAAATGCAATCCTGGTTCCCCCAAGTGATCTACCCTAACTTTTGGATTAAAGGTAGCTCCAATCGGAGACGAAGCCCTATGGATTGATTGACTGTTTGCCACCGCCCGCGCATAGGTCACAGGCGGTGCTGTTGCGGTATTGGGAGGCTCCGCCATCGAGGCGGCGCCGGAAAAGGGTTAGAGGTTGACGGAGATCGGAAAATGCCCAAAAGTTTTTCAGTCGCCCAGAGCTTTTACCGATGTTTTTTTCAAAAAAAATTCAAAAGTTTTTTCAAAGGAAATAAAGTAAAGAGACTAACTAATTTCCATAATAAAATAGTATTTTTTTTCAAGAAACATTAATAAAAATTCATTAAAATTAAAATTCCATAAATTAACAAGACATATATTAAATTTTAAAAAAATTTATTAATGACCAACATAACTCTGAAAGAATGAGTACTTTACTGGAACACCAAAGTATTCACACTCTGTCTCACATCTAATGCCTCCCTTATCATAAAAAAATAGGCGATTTGCTCGCCGTGAGCGCCCCACCCGGTAATGTCTCCCTTATCAATTTAATGAGAATACTGGCATTGAGATAATCTCGGAGACAGTTTGAGTCATATTACTAAACTGTCAATGGGACATATTACTTACAATTCTTCTTTGCATATTTGGATATCACATATGTTTAGAGTTGAATTTGGATGCTTTTTGTATCGAATTTGATTGTATGTTTGCAATAAATGGAATCCGGGATCACACAAAAATAGATTTGAGACCTTTTTTCTCTTTACTTTGATTTGAATAGATTGAGTTCTCTATCTCACACACTTTGAGAAAACGAAACCTTGCTACAGAATTTCTTACTAAGTTGAGTGCAAATCAGCACTTGTCATATGGATTTAGACCTACATGTTTCACCAGGGAGCTAATGGAAATAATTAAGCTTGACAAGATTGAAATCCCTAATAGGAGTAAGTTTCTGAATTGCTTCCTATTCTCTTTTGCATATAAAGGAGGACATGTGCCAAAAGGCTGAAAGATACAAGTTCCGGCACAAAGGATGCAAACTCGCGATATTATGCAAAGTAAGATCTTTCTAGTTGTGTCTATGTTGCAGGCCAATACAACAACTTTTGAACCAGTACTGGTGTACAATCCTAGAGGAAGACAGCGGTGACACACTACTAGAAAGGGCCAAATCTATCAGAGGTACCTTTCCACGCTTTTATTGAATAACCGTTGTTATATGGGAAAAAAACCGTTGATACCTGTCTATCAACGCTTCTTAACTGTTCATGTGTCTTTGACTGAAAATTCAACGCCCTTTGAACTGGAGTCTTTCAACGAAAATAGACGAAATGTTAAAACATGTGTCTAGGTGGCAAGTCCAAGAGGGAGGGATTTGAAAATTATTGACTGGTCCTACTAAACTTTCAATGCTTTGGAAAATAACATTGAAAGAGTTGATGACTGGACATTTATTCTCAAGTCAATCGTGAAAAATGTTGATTGGGCCTTGTTAGAGTCCAAATATTCACGGAATAAGTTCGGGCTTTTCAATGGGTTTTAGGCTGTGTTTGTGGCCCAACAACCTAATCCAAACCTTTCAACGATTTATACGATCAGTCAGAAAAACAAATTGAAAAATGTCATAAAAGCAACTAATGTGGCTGCGTTTGTAGCCCTTTCAACGGTTTTCCCGTTTCGTTGAAACTAGTTTATTTTAAAAAATATATCAAATTTTGTTTTTTGTCTTTTATTTTTGTTTTTTGTTTTTGTTTTTTAAACATGTCACGACCCTAATTCTCCACGTTTGTCAAGAAAGATCCACCATGTATGACAAATAGTAGTGAAACACGTTTATCACTCTATCAATGGTATTTTTGTGATCGTTGAAACATATAATTTTTTCAAAAATGTTAAATATTGATCAATTTCAACTTCTAAACTAATTTTTTTGGATGATTGTGATAAATTTACTATGTATTTGATACTAATCACGTACATTTAGTTTAAAATTAGTTTATTAAGAGACACGTGCAGTGAGAATTTTGATAGTTCATTCAACTCTTCACTACTTATACAATAACTAGTTGCTGAATTATATACATTATGACGTCATTCTCCCACCATTATTGTGAAATTGTAAATAAATGAAATGTATAATACATGAGTGTTTTCACAAGTATATTTACATACATTGAAACTATTGTAAAATTCAAAACACACAACCCATCAAACCCTAAACTCTAAACCCTAAACCCACGATCCAAAAAGCCATTAACCGACACATGATCATATTTTATCGATTTATTGCAAACACCGCTGATTATTCTTAACTACAATTAGTATGTGTGTAATTTGTGTGCTTTTTTTTTTTTTCTTGTAGTTAATAATAACATATGTGGCATCATTTGTTAACAACATATGAAATCTCTAGCAGATATGATTATTCAATTTTGAAATGGTATTTACATTTGAATTGGTATACAAGTGTACTTAGAGTTCAAATTAACAAGGACGTGAGAGTTGAATCCATGGCCTTTGCAATATCTCTACAACTTATTTGCTGTTGCGCTGAACTAAAATAAATAAAGTAAAAATTAATGTGCTAATTAAAACAATAATAGTTGTTATAAAATTAAGTTGAATTTGAAATTGAATTTAATTGAAATACTAAACTTGATTAAAAGTATTCAGATAAACTATAGATAACACACCAAACTAAGTAGATGTAAAACATTACTCGATTCTCTATTTTAACTATTCTAATAACTTAACTAATTAAAAACTAACCTTAAAGACATTTTGTATTAATTTATCAACAATTAATTCGTATTTGACTCAAACTATATTCAGTTAAACTGAATTAAAAAAAAAATCTCCTTTTACATACAAATTTTTTAGACACTTCTTTTTCGAAGAAATAAATTTTGGTAGACATACTTGACTAAGGGCATGTTTAATACACCTGAACTGAACTGAACTGATCTGAACTGAACAGAGCAGAACTGAAAATATTGAACTGAACCAAAATGAACTGAAAAATACTGAAATGAACAGAAAAATACTGAACTCGACTGAATTGAACTGAAAAATACTGAATTGAACTGAAAAATACATTTGATTCTTTTATATAACATATATTTATATTCAAAATTCTTATAAAAAAAAAGCCATTGAAGTATGTTTAATTGAATTTAATTGAACAAAAATGAATTGAAGAAACAAATCACTACATCGACATTAGCTAAATTTCATCATGATCCTAGAAGTTAAACAAAATTGAACTGAAGTAAACTGAACTGAATTTTATTGAACTGAAGTATACTGAATTGAACTTTGTTGAACTAAATTGATATGGTGTGCTTTATTTTATCAAGTCAAATTTTATTAGCACCAAACTTATTAAATCGAATCTAGCTTGATAAAAAGAAATAAACTAAAGCATATAATGAATTGTAAAACCAAACTTAATTAAGTTGAACTTACAAAAGTATGTAATGATACAATTAAATTAGAAAATGTTTATCAAATCATATTTTATCAATTTTAAACTGAATTGAGCTGAAGCATACTGAATTGAATTTAATTGAACTGAATTGAACATGACGATCAATGCATTGATATAATTAAATGAGGTTTTATTTACTTGATGATGACGAAGGTGTTTGCTGTTTTGATGACTTTTTGTTGTTCTTGAATTTTGTTTTGTCCTCCTTGTTTGAGTAAGGTTTCAGTAATGATTTGGATTCACAACAAAGGTAATATCACCTGTGAAGCTTTTGGCGTTAGAAGCATAATTTCACTTGCTATCATCTTTAACATTACATGAACTTGCAGGAAAAAGGAATGTATGAATGAAACTAAAACCGAGTGTTTCATGGATACTCAAGCTCAACGAGAGCCAAAGTTCAAGACTTAGTTAGAGATAAGTTATGTTTGAGAGCATTGCCAAAGCACTTGTGTGATTTCGTGTGCAATCTTGGACATTTATGTGATTTTAGTTGTAGGGATAGTTTACGATGATCATAGTTAGTAGATTATGATTGTATGTGACAATTTTAATTTACTTTAATAAAAAATTCAATTCAAAAGCCTAATTTATAATTTATTTTACCGCTATATTTTAATTTATTTGTGCGCTATAATTTTTAATTTAAAAATTATAAAATGTTTCAACGCTTTAAGAATGTGTTATGATCGGAGGTCGGCCCAAGGATTGCTTGGGAATTCAGCTATCGGAGCTGATTAGATTGAAAAGTACAAAATCAGAAAATGACAAAATGTTTCAAAATTGGATAATCCCCAAAAGTGCATGAGCTAGCTAACTATCTGTTTAATTGAGAAAAGACAATAATACCCCTACCATACTCCCAGAAATACAACAGACCCTCCCACTCAAATTGAGCTTGTTCTCAAGCTCTAAGCCAAAAAGTCTTGAAATTGCCTGCAAATAAACTGGGAATCTTCCCAAGATGCTTCATCAGCATGTAGACCCTTCCACAGAATGAGCCATTGGGTTGACTGGACACCACCTGTAGAGATCAATCTGCGCTAAAGAATTTTGAGTGGCTGCAACACTTCAAGATCCTCAGGACTGATATTTGGTGCAGAACTGGGAACATCAGAAGGATCACCAATGAAGATCTTCAACAGAGACACATGAAACACTGGATGTACTTTGCAACCAACTGGCAATTTGAGCTTGTAAGCCACAGATCCTACCTTCTGAATCACTTGAAAAGGGCCATGGTACTTGGGAGATAACTTGGAGCTTTCTGTCAGACTCAGAGATTGTTGCTTGTACTTGTTAGCTCTCAGTAATACCCAGTCACCTACTTGAAACACTCTGTCAGTTCTCTTTGAATCAGCATAGTTCTTCATCCTCACTTGAGCTTTCTTCAAGTTCTCCTGCAATTTCTGATACACTAAAGATCTTTGTTGAAGCAATTCTTGAGCAGCTGGGAAGTGGGAATCAGTAAGAGCTCCAAAAGGCAGTGCAATAGGCTTAACTCCATACATGGCTTCATAAGAAGTCATTTTCAGGCTTGTGTGATAGCTAGTGTTGTACCACCATTCTGCAGCAGCCAACCAATCCTTCCAAGTGCTAGGATGCTCACTGCTAAAACACCTTAAGTAGTTTCCTATCACTTGATTAACCCTCTCTGTCTGGCCATCATATTCAGGATGATAAGCAGTGTTATAATTCAACTTCACTCCTAATTTCCCAAATAATTCATCCCAAAAATTGCTTGTGAAAATCTTATCTCTGTCAGAAACAATGGCATCTGGCAGTCCATGTAATCTATAAATTTCATCAATGAATACCTATGGCACTTGTTTTGCAGAAAAAGGATGAATTAGAGGTAAGAAGTGGCTATACTTAGAGAACCTGTCAACCACAACCAAAATAGTATCATATTCCTTAGACTTAGGTAGCTGCTCCACAAAATCCATACTTAGTTGTTTCTAAACACTGTTGGGGATGGGAAGTGGCTGGAGAAGGCCTGGAGGGTGGCAGTGTTCTCCTTTGTTTCTCTGACAGGGAATGCATGCTCTAACATAATTGATCACATCAGCTCTCACCTCAGGCCATACAAACATAGTCAGTATTCTCTTGATAGTGGCACTCTGCCCTGAATGGCCACCTATGGCTGAAGCATGCATAGCACTCAATATTTCTTGCCTTATACCTCCCTGACTCCCAATATAAATCTTTGTACCTTGTTTAAGGATACCACTGTCATAGGAAAACTCAGTATTGTTTTCTGTCCCCAATATTACCTCAGCAATTATTTTCTGAGCTTGATCATCCCCTACATAGTTGTCCTCTATCTGAGTCATCCAAGAAGGAACCAAGGTTGAAGATTGTATTGCAGTGCAAGGCTGGGTTAAGGGCTCATCAGAAAGAGATTGTAGCTGAGTGATGTAGGACGAATTCACGATCATTGTCATTGTTCGTCTAACGCCATATCCCTTTTCTTGAAGGAATCGATTATCAAGGCTTTCAGAATTAGTTTCTTATTTTCCTTTTATGTTTTAGAAATAAGTTTATAATATTCCGTTCTAGATTTAGGTTAGGATTTCTTTGAGAATTCTTCTTAGTATTTATAGGGATTTTGTATTCATTAATTAATAGCTTTCGATTATCAATAATATATACTTTCAAGAGTGTTATCTCTTATTTGGTGGATTCCAATAACAAACGGACAAGGAGGCAGCGTTGGCGACTTCTTACTAATTCAGATTCGTGCTGGCGGATCTTTACTGATATCTCAGCTGCGTCAAGTGGTATCAGAGTGTGGTTTTCTCCCGTTCTTATTATTTGATTCATGAGGGGAGATCATCGTGTTAACAAATCAAACTTTAACAAGTGGGATGTGGAATTAGCCTCAACCCTTGAAAAAGTTAGTTTCAAGAAAAATGTATCCAATGATGATTATCATAATCGTAAGGAAAGAGTAATTCCATTTTTTCTATGGAGGAGAAGAGGAATTCATGGATTGGGAGATTGATGTTGATAACTTCTTTGATACGTATGATTTGCTTGAAGAAAAACAAGCAAAAAAGGTAACATTAAAGCTGAAAGGTAAAGCTAATGTATGGTGGGAACGTCTTTCTTTCTTTAGGCAAGCATTAAACAAGGCACCGATTAGAACCTGGAAAAAGATGAAGCGTTACATGCGAGATGAATTCCTACATTATAACTATGAAGAAATCCTTTGCTACAGAAACAATGAGGCTAAAAACAGGGACAAGTTTCTTTCAAATAAAAAAGAATATGTGTCAACTGAGAAGGTGGAATTTGAATATTTTGAATTTGGCTAAAAACCCAAGGAAGAAGTGCAACATGTGAATATTTTCAGAAGTTACTGTACGATCAACAAGAAAGTTTTCAACTTGATTGTGGATAATGGTAGCTCCGAAAATATCATATCCCAGAAAGTGGTTGATTATTTGAATTTGACCTCCGAACCGCATTCAAAACCCTACACCCTAGGTTGGGATAATCAGGGTAATAAGGTAAAGGTTTCACGGACTTGCAATGTACCTATCTCTATTGGGAAACATTATAGAGAGAGTGTGATATGTGACGTTCTTGATATGGATGCTTGTCATATTTTATTGGGAAAAAGTTGGCAGTATAACCATGAGAGTAAGTATAGGAATGGTGGTGAGGTAATGGTTTTTACCTGGGATACACATAAGATTAAAATGGCATCTATTCCAAACTTTGATCCTCCTTCCGCAAGTAAGAAGTTAATTATGGAGAAAGAGGTGGAGACAGTGATCCCAGGAGAGCCACAACATATTTTGATGAATTCTAATTCATTAATTGGTGATGAATTATCAAACGAACTACCTCCAGCCACTCCACATCACAATGACTTGATTAAAAAATCTATCTTACTAAACCTTCCACAATATCCTATGAGCATGATGGAGAATGAGTTTATAGAATTTCAACCAATGAAAAATTCTTCAGAGGTGGACTTTATATCATCCCAAAATTGTGAAAGTTTTGTTGAGGAATCTCAAGTATGTTCTATAGAAGTTTTGTCTGTTGCTCATACTGATAACAATGGTTTAAATTATGGTGAAGATCTTGAAAGAGGGTTTGAAATATGTGATAAAGAAAATGCAAAGATAGAGTTTGAGGTTGAAGATGATAATCAAATTAAAGTTGGTCTTACCCTTGATACTGATATAAAACCTTCGTATCTTGAACAAGATTTACACGTTCCTTTGAAAGATCCTATTGAAGTTTATGAAGATTTCAAGGTTGATTTTCAGACTGGTGAGGAATATATTGATGAGATTGTTCCTTTGAGAGATAAGGACGAAAACATGAAGATGAAGTATGGAGTTGGATTTGGAGATGGTGTTATTGATGTTCCCATATTTAACAAACTTGCAGTCAAAACTCTGGATGGTGAAGCGGGGAACTCGGGTCGAGTTCTTTTTAAAGTGGAGGAGAATGATGAAGGAAAATATTATATAAGAAATAAAGATAATTCCTTAGTCATAAATGTTCCAACTTCTATAAAACCACCAAAGCTAGTACTTGTTCACAAATATAATATGCGTTGGAAGTATCTTGTTCATTGGAAAGGACATCCTCGTGCAACATGTATCCATTTAGCTGATTCTGGATTTGAGTCAATGAGATTTAGCATGATAAATGTTATTGAGGAGAGACTCTCAGCTATTGCGTTTCTTTATCCAGAAGATAACTCGAGGGCGAGTTCTTTTAAAGTAGAGGAGAATGATACAGGAGAATTTTATACAATAAATGGAGCGACAACAATCAACATAAAGGTTCAGCTGTTACATGTTGTTTTTACATCAACTGAATTGTCAATGCAGATTGAGGCTCTTGATGGTGGAGGGATTGAACTCGGGACGAGTTCTTTTGAAGTGGAAGTGACTGATGTAGGACGAATTCACGATCATTGTCATTGTTCGTCTAACGCCATATCCCTTTCCTCGAAGGAATCGATTATCAAGGCTTTCAGAATTAGTTTCTTATTTTCCTTTTTAGTTTTAGAAATAAGTTTATAATATTTCGTTCTAGATTTAGGTTAGGATTTCTTTGAGAATTCTTCTTAGTATTTATAGGGATTTTGTATTCATTAATTAATAGCTTTCGATTATCAATAATATATACTTTCAAGAGTGTTATCTCTTATTTGGTGGATTCCAATAACAAACGGACAAGGAGGCAGCGTTGGCGACTTCTTACTAATTCAGATTCGTGCTGGCGGATCTTTACTGATATCTCAGCTGCGTCACTGAGGATCATCCTCATTTTGGTTCAACCTTGAGAGAGCATCTGCTGCCACATTAGTTTTCCCACTTCTGTATTGTATCTCAAAATCCAAACCAAGTAATTTTGTTATCCACTTGTGCTGCACAGCAGTGTGGAGTTTCTAATCTAGCAAGAACTTTAGGCTATGGTGGTCTGTCTTAATTATGAACCTGTTGCCAACCAGGTAATGTTTCCATTTCTCCACTGCCATCACCAAGGCCAGTAATTCCTTCTCATATATGGAGAGCCCTAAATTCTTCAGACAACATGACTTTCTAAGAAAAGCAATAGGTCTTCCTTCCTGCAACAGTCCCATTCCCTGTGCACTTGCATCTGTCTCTACAACAAATGGAATGGAGAAATCAGGCATCCTCAGAACTGGTGCTTCAGTCATCAATCCTTTTAACTTGAGAAATGTTATTTCAGCTTTATCACTCCACTGGAATGCATTCTTTTTCAACAAATCATGCAAAGGCCTACAAATGATGCCATAACCCTCAATGAACCTTCTATAGTAACCTGTCAGACCAAGAAAACCTCTCAATTCTCTGATGGTTGTAGGAACTGGCCACTTAAGTATACACTAAACCTTGAGGGGATCCATCTCCACACCATAATTGGAAACTATATGTCTCAAATAATCCACTCTGTAAGTAGCAAATATACACTTTGAGGCTTTAGCAAACAACTGATTCTCTCTCATTATCTCCAATACTTGCCTCAGATGCTCTACATGCTCCTCTTCTGATTTGCTGTAGATTAATATGTCATCAAAAAATACAAGAACAATTTTTCTGAGCAGTGGTTGAAATACAGAATTCATTAGGGCCTGGAAGGTAGCTGGGGCATTAGTGAGGCCAAAAGGCATCACTAAAAATTTAAAATGCCCCTGATGAGTGGAGAAAGTAGTTTTCTGCACATCCTGTTCTCTGACTCTGATTTGATGATAGCCAGGTCCAATTTGCTAAAAACCTTTGCATTATGAAGCTCATCCAGTAGCTCATCAATGACTGGAATTGGGAACTTGTCCTTGATAGTCAAGTCATTCAGTTTCCTATAGTCAAAGCATAGCCTCCAAGTATTATTTTTTTTCTGACAAGCAAAACTGGGGAGGAATAGGGGCTGGTGCTAACTTGTATGACTTTGTTTTCCAAAAGACCCTTAACTTGGGATTCTATCTCAGATTTATGGAAATGGGGGTACCTATAAGGTCTTGACTTGAATGGCATTGCATCTGGCTTTTAATTAATCTGGTGATCCGCTTTTCTGTGTGGAGGTAGTGATTGAGGTTCCTGAAATACATCATCAAACTGCTGTAGTAGTTCTTTTATTCCTCCATTTTCTGACTCCTTCTCACTGGCTATCCCCCCATGCCTTCTGGTGCTATTGCAGACACTCTTGCATCCATAGAATCAAAATACTCCCTCTTCATTAGCTGATATTCCAGTCTCATCCTTTCCTCCAATCTTCTGTCAACCTTCAGAAATCCTCCCCCATGGATGGCTGGAAGTGCACACCTCCCCAACCATACCAAATCAGTATTATGGAAGTCATTGTTTGCTATTTTTCCACCATGGCCAAGCAATTTCTTCTTCTTCTCAACTGAGCCAGTTCTCTTGCCTCATCCCCTCTTAACAAAGGGAACTGTGGAGCTGCTGTATTGCCCTGTAAACACCACTGAGCTCTCTTACTAGTAATCCACATTTCATCAGTGTTAAAATCAAATGAAATAGGACTCAACAATGACATCCAATCTGCTCCTAAGATCATATCTGTAACTCCCAGATGCATGACCTTGAAGTTAAAAGTGAAAATGTGATTTTGAATTCCCCATTTCACCTGTGGACATTTTGACACTCCTCCTACTAGACTCCCATCAGCAATAGCAAATTTGAACGGCCTAGTTAACACTTCCTCTAATTTCAGTCTTTTCACCACCCTGGGATCAACAAAACTAGTGAAGCTTCCAGTGTCCATGAGTATCTTCACCTGATCACCAGCAATGTTCCCAGTAATAGAGATGGTATTTGCTCTGTCACTTCCACTGCCAATTGCCTTTACTTAAAACATCTCTGGTTCCAGTTCCAGCTGCTTCACTTCCTCACTTTCTGTGTCAATTACCAATAAGTCCTCCCCTTCATCATTCTCCAACTCAATACTGGAGATCACATGCACTTTTTTGTATTTACATATATGGCCGAGAAAGTATTTCTCTCCACATTTATAACACAACTGATTCTCCCTCCTGAATTGTTGTTCCTGTGGTGAAATCCTTTTAAGCCCCTCATTCCTCTTGCTGGCTTCACCCACTGTCCTGTCAGACTCCACTTTCTTTCTAAAATCAACATCCTTGTCAAATCTCTGCCCAGTTAAATGGTGATGAACTCCACAACTTTTGTCCCTTTTGTACAAGGATTCCAGATGCTCTTCTTGCCAAATGGCTAGTTCCACAGCCTCATGTAAGGAGTTGGCCTGCCAGACTTAACCAATGGTTTCAGCTCACTCTTAAGACCACTTTAAAAACTGCTCAAAAAGTATTGCTCAGTCTGCTGTGGATGCAACAATAATACCATTCACTTCATGTCTACAAACTCTTCTACATACTCCATAGCACTTTTTCTTTTGTAAAGTTTGTTAAACTCTTCTATTATGTCCTCTCCTCCCTTGACAGAAAACCTCTTGAGGATAGCAGTTTGTAGTTCACACCAGCTTACAAAATTTCTATGGTATCTCTCCGATTGGTACCATGTCTCAGCCTTACCCTCCATTAACAGCACTGCCATGTCCATCTTTTCCACTTCACCTTAATTGGTGATAAGTAAAATACTTATTGCATTTTCTCAACCATTCTCTGGGACTATCTCCACTAAACATTGAGGGTTCTATCTTTGGATGTAATGAATGAGGGTGTTTCAGTTTAGGGCTCCTCTTATCAAAATCAGCATTTCCAATCTCATCTCCAATTCTGCTACCAGGGGTGTTAACAAAAATGGGGTTAGGCTGCATAGGTAATTTTCTACCCTCGCCCAACAAATCCTCACTACTCCTGAACCTCCTAGCCCCAATACCCACTCCCATAGGAATTCTACGATTTCCCACAAAAAATTCATCCATCGCCAATGTTCCCTTCTCAAATGGCTTAAAATTCTGAGCAAAAATGTCATTAAGGGAACCATGGGTTACCTCCACCGGAATTTTGGAGAGAGGTGTAACCTCCTTATCAAGCCTGCTCGGACCACCATTCTCCACCACCGGAGATTTGCCCTTGACCAGTTCCATCACCATCTCCTTGAATTGCTTATCTTCTTCTGCTCGGGCACGCTGTGCATCCTGGAATTGGCGTTGAGAATCAGCTAGATCGTGCAATTTCTGATCCAGATCTGAGGACGATCTGGAGTTTTCTGACCTCAGTGCTCCAATTAGCCGAGCTTGTTCCAGTCGGAGCTCCGCCAGTGCCGATTCGAGCTGTCCCCGTAGCTCCAGCTTGTCTTCTTCCAACTGTTGTTGGTCGGCGTCCAGCTGTCTTGTTTTTTTTAATTTAAACCACCCATGATGGGGGGAGATTTATAATGGTTCCCCAAGCCAAAAAGTAGGCCACATAGCTAAGTTTTTTACATTTCAGACCATAGGCCCTGGATACAACATAATAGCTGACAAAAGAATGAAGGAATAGGTCCTAGACTAAGCTACATATCCATTTACATTTGGGGATGAAGGGTCAAAAAAGAGCAGAATAGATACACAAGAAACTTGGCGAGCAGCTTAGTGATCGTTATGCGAAGCACAACTTAGCCAACCAAGTCTGTGTAGATCCATTCTGTGCACCCTAAATCCATCCATACAAAAAACTGCTGAATCCAGTAGACTCGTGAGGGGTATTGTTGAAGCTTGATGTCCAATTTCCAGTGCAGTGTCATCCAATCCTTGTGCTACCCATGCAATGTTGTTGCATGGGCATTAAACCTGTTCAGAGAGGAAGGAAAAAGCAGTAAAAACTATCTAAACAGCTCTCAAACTTGGGATTTGTAAATTATCCAGGGCAATAATGCCTCTGAGTAGAGGAGGAGCATCTTGCAAAGTCATTTCACCAGAGAAACTGTATTTGGAGCTGTGCTTAGCCAAGTAATCAACATCTCTATTACATTCTCTGTAGATATGAGATATGCAGAGCCCCACCCCCTTCATGTGCAAGTCATCACAAATACCACAGCAATTCCAACAAATAGATGATGGACTTAGGACACCTTGGACTGCTAAAGCACAATCAGATTCTAAAAAGAAACTAGAATTAATGCCCAGACCCACAGAGTAACCTAGCTGTATTGCAAGCAATTCACCATATAAAGGAGAAGTTGCAGTGACCTTCTTCATAATCATTTTAATAACAGAACCCTTGCAATCTCTGATAATGAATCCTAATCCAACATTATCTTTTGATAAAAAAAGAGGCATCAACATTATTTTGCAATTAAGTACAGGATGCATCCATTTCAAAACCCTCAGCTGTTTTGGTCTTTTCCTTTTGAGGTAAGGGATCAGACCAATATTCACCAACTGTTGATATTTTAATGGATTTCCAATCAATGGAGAGGCACTAAAAATCAGATTTACTTGTTTAAAGACATTTTGAAAAATATTAAAAGCATCAGGCTTCACACCATTGTAAATAAAATTATTTCTACTCAGCCAGATACACCAATATGTCATAACAATAGCATTAATAGCAACCCTAGTGATTACTTTGGATGCTCCCTGAAAGCCAAGATAGAAGGACAATCTGTGTCTATGAGAGCGAAAATTAGGGGCATGCATATCAAAAAGATGGTGTAAATTAGTGAAGACCTGCATATGTGTCTTACATTCATTAAAGCAGTGAGACAGTGTATCAGAACTGAAGTAGTTAGGACACTTTGATGGAAGATTAAAACCAAACTTAGCAAGCACATCAGGAAAATGCAGCAGTTTATTAAACAATCTCCACATAAAAATACATTGTTTTATGGGTACTTTGTTTAACCATACCTTTTTTATAGTGAGGTCCTCCCCTATGGATCTAAGCTTCTGATATGTTGATTTTACAGTGAAGCTGCCATTCTGAGAGGGACACCATATCAGTCTGTCTTCATGTCCATGAGAAATTTGTAGCTCCTGCATTGATTGTAAAAAATTCGTAGCCAGCAGAGGCTCTAGGGTTGGAAAGTAATGATTTTTATTGGCACAAAATTCAGCAATAGTTAGCTCAGGGAAAGGTAAAGAATGAAGAACAACTTGATGTTCCAGAATTCCTAAACCAGACCAGTTAGAGTACCAAAAAGGAGATGATCCAGTACCCACTAAAACTCTAGAATTCATATTTGCAAACTCAGTGATAGAGCTGATTCTCTTCCAAGTGTGGGAATTTTGGTAGGATTTTGGGAGAGGCCACAGATAGGAACTCCATATGGTGTTATTGATCTGAAACTTCCACCAAAGCTTACAGAAGAATGCTTGAATTGTGGCTCTGATATCTCTAGCACCAATGCCATTTTCTGAGGTTGGTAAAGCCTGTCTGCACCATTTTCTCCATACCATTTTCTGGCCTGCCTCAGACTCTCCCCAAAAAGATTTGGAGGCCAGAATTTCCATCTTTCTGAAGACAGCTAAAGGAGGTTGCAAAACAGCAAAAATGTGAGTAGGGATTGCAAAAAGAACATGATTTAGGAGAATCAATCTTCCAGCTGGAGTTAACCATCTGTTCTTCCAGTTTCCCAGAGTCTTTTGCATTCTCTCTAAAAGGGGTTGATAATATACTATCTTGTTCCTACCAGAAAAAACTGGTACCCCCAAGTATTTAAAAGGGATTTTACCCAGTTTCATACCAGAGACTCTCTTAATCAACCTAACCAGCCTATTATTTGCCTTCAGGTTCACATAGAACTCTGATTTTGAGTAATTGACCCTTTGTCCTGAGTATAGTTCATAAGATCTGAGAACCTTAAGGAACCTGGCAAGGTTTTTCTTTGAATCTGCCAAGAATATTGTTGTGTCATCAGCATACATAAGGTGGGAAATAGGCTGTACACCTCTAGGCATCCTAAAACCAACTAAGTACTGAGTAGCAAGCAGGTGTTTCAGTCCCCTAGATAGAGTTTCATATACCAGATTGTAAAGGAATGGGGTGAGGGGATCCCGCTGCTTGATTCCCCTGTTAGTAGTGAAGAATCCAGTAGTCATACCATTAATTAACACAAAGAAACAAGCAGAGGAAATATTCTGAACAATAACCTTGACCAGATGACCATGAAAACCAAGGTTTAACAGAACTGAGTTTAGGAAGGTCTTGAAACCATATCAAAATCCTTTTGCATATCCAATTTAATGATTACATTCTGATGATGGGGGTTTTTATTGAGGAGTCTGATCATTTCTTGCATTTGGATTGTGTTATCAGATATGTCTCTCCCTTTCAGAAATGCTGACTGTTCATCTGAGATAAGTTTGGGCATTAATGGTTTTAACCTTTCAATGATAATATTGGAATAAATTTTATTCACAAAATTGGAGAGGCTAATAGGCCTGAACTGGGAAAAGGAGTTTGGATTAGGGACTTTGGGGATTAGAGTAAGCCATGTACTAGAAATGGCTCTAGGCAACTGAGTTCCCTCTAAGAAATCATTTGCTGACTCTAGTAAGTCTATCTTAATAGTATCCCAGCAGTGTGTGAAAAATGCTCCAGAAAAGCCATCAGGACCAGGAGCTCCCTCCTTGTTGAGATCAAAAACTGAGAGCTTTAGCTCCTCCTGGTCAACTGGTTTCAGTAACTTTTCATTATCCTCATCTGTTATCAAACAGGGGATCATTTGCATATAATGTTTTAAGAACTGGCCAGAGTTATCACCCTCAGACTCATTAAGAAGGTTTTCAAAAAGTTGGACCCCTTCTAGTTGGATATGGGTGGGATCAGTAATCCATTCTCCTCTGTTGTTCTTAATCTTATTTAGTTGGTTTCTACACCTCCTCTCCCTCACTGAGTTGTGGAAAAAGGCTGTGTTTGCATCCCCCTCTCTGAGCCATCTCAGATTAGCTTTTTGTTTCCAAAAGGTAGTAAGTTCACTCTGGGATCTGGTTAGAATGGTTGTATGTTTGTTCAACTCTATTAGGTCAGTGTCACTGCCTGAGGAATCAAATCTGATCTCACACTGAGCTACCATCTCCTCAGCCATCTTGAGATTATGATGAATGTCACCAAAAGACTCCTTGTTCCACTGTCTAAGTGTACTCTTAAGTCTTTTAAGTTTGGAGACCAATTTCCTCGTCCCATGCTCCTGGCAAAGACTGTTCCAAGATTCCTGAACAACTGTCAGAAAATCTCCTCTCCCAGTCCACATTTGTTGAAATCTAAAAGGTCTAGGGGATTGGGTTTAAGAGCTTTGAATAGAGAGGAAAAGGGGAATGTGATCTGAGGTTGTCCTGCTAAGAACTTGTACTGAGCTATGTGGAAAGAGATGCAGCCAGTCTAGGTTTCCAAGGGCTCTATCCAATCTCTGCAATAAGAGGTCATCCTTGGACCTCTTGTTAGACCAAGTGAAGTGGTTCCCAACTGTAGGGAGCTCTATCAGACCTAGGGTACTTATGATTGAGTTAAACTCACTAATGCTAACTAAAGGGGGATTTTTACTACCTCTCCTCTCAGTAATGGAGGTGACTGTATTAAAATCCCCAATAAATAGTGTAGGGGCTAGAGGCAGACCTAACAGATCTTTCCATAAGTCTCTCCTAAGTTGTAAAGTCACTTTAGCATATATAAACACACAGTTCCAAGTAATAGAAGAATATCAGATACTTCACACATCACATATTGATCAGACTGAGATAAGACTTTAAGATTAAATTTGTGATTCCAGAAAATCCAGATTTTAGCTCTTTCAGCATGCATGCAATTTGAAAAATGTAATTTGAGTTGTAATGAAATAATATCAGAGTTTGGGTGCCATGGTTCACTTAAGCAAAGGATATCAATATTGTGAGAAATAATAAGGGTTTTAAGTCTTTTTAGTGACTTGTTGTAACCCCTAATATTCCAGACAAGCATGTTACCAATTACCTTATGTGTAATCATTTTTAAACTAGTTTTGATTTTTGTTAGGAACGCAGCCACTTGTCTGTGGTGCCTCCTTTAATTTGTGGATTATCTAATAGATATTTGGCCTCTCTATGTAATCTAGAAGTGGGAGTATCTGAGTCCTTGATTATAAGATCTTCTGTGCTCCATTCTGGTTCACTAGGAGCCTTTTCATGCTCAGAGCTTTCATCATCATCCTCCTGATCTTGTAAAACCTGAAATGCATTGGCAGTTTGTATTGGTTTGTAAGGAATCAATGCCATGGAATTTGCTCTATCCTTAACATTTAAATCATCATATGAGTAAAATGAAGGTTCCTTAGAAGCAGTTAGAGCATTAAACAGATTTGAGATAGATTGAGCAGAAAAGGTAGTCAAAGTAGGACTACCATTTCCTCTCACATTAAGGATATCAGCATTGTTATTGAGACTGGTGTTACTCTTGCCAGTAGCCACCATTTGTAGAGTTTTTGCCTGTTGTGCCTCCACCATCTGGAGATTGGTTGATTTCTAAGTTTCCACCTCCTTATCTTTCTGAGTGCTAGACATGCCAGAAGATTCAGCTGAGTGAATTGGCTTCCACTGTTGGGATGGGTCCGATCTCTTGTTGCTTCTTTGTCTGATTTGGGCTTCTTGGCGTTTCTGGATGTGACTTTTCTTGAGTTCTGGGTGAAGATTACCACACTCATCATCCTTGTGTCCTGTCCTCTTGCAGTGGGAGCAGTATAGAGGCAGTTTGTCATACTCTGTCTCGCATTCTACGGATGAGCTTGGGTTGCCGATGGTGATGGAGTAGTGCCTCTCCTGGAGTAGGTCAACTTCAATGCAGACCTTGATCGCCGACGGCCTTGTCAGCGCACTGGTGGCAGCATCCATTCTGAGATAAACTCCAATGGAATTCCCAAAGTCTTCAATTGCTGATTTGTTGTAGAACTGGATTGGTACCTTATGGATCGTTGCCCAGATCGGAACAATTGACGAGTCCATATGGGGCGAGATGTCGGGGCTCCATTTTAGTATCTTCATGGTGCTACCCAGAATCGAGCAGAAGGAGCGGATCCAGAAGTTCTGATAGTCCTCTTTAAGCTCAAATCGAATCAAAACGTGTTTGAAATCGATTGAGCCGATCTGAAATTTTTCCCCAAATTTCAGACCTTGGAAGAAATTGTTGATTTCTGGCATGGGGGGTTTACCTCTAGTAAATTTTCTGATTAGAGCATTTTGGTAGTGAGCGGCGAATGTCTGAACCGCCTTGTCGGAATAGATACAGGCTATCTTCCCGTTCACTCTTCTCGAGATAGGTTTTATTTCAGGATTTTTTGGGAAGGAGTTGGACAGGGGTTGAGGTTTGGGGGCAAGCACGTCGGCAAACGTCTTCCCGGTGGTGGCGCCGCCCGGAATGGGTGGTGGATCTACCATCGAAGTGACTGTTTGTTACTGTGCTCCCTGAGCAGTGATAGAAAACGGGCAGAAACAAGAGAGAAGTCAGAGAAAAGGTTTTAGAGAGAGAAATGCACAAAATTCCGGCGTCCAGCTGTCGCCTGGTTTCACTCGCCAAATTTTCGAGATCGTTGAGACGGCCGTCGATTGCCTCGTTTCTCGTCGGTTTGGCCATGGCCGGAGAGTTGCCGGCTCGGATACCACCTGTTATGATCGGAGGTCGGCCCAAAGATTGCTTGGGAATTCAGCTATCGGAGCTGATTAGATTGAAAAGTACAAAATCAGAAAATGACAAAATGTTTACAAAATTGGATAATCCCCAAAAGTGCATGAGCTAGCTAGCTATAACAGTGACTCTGCTGACCAGCTAACTATCCGTTTAATTGAGAAAAGACAATAATACCCCTACCATACTCCCAGAATTACAACAGAATGTTGAAGATATGGCGTGGATTAGGCCCATTTCATTTGTATTGGGCCAAAACCCAATAGTAGCGTATTTTAAAACGTGATGAGTCAACTAAAACTCGGTCAAATGTCCAGTCACACTAGTGGGGATATGGTTTAAGGGCCCAGTAAACAAAACCGTTGATATGCTATTTTTCCCTATCAGCGCTCACCTAGACAACGGTTTTTTTGATTCCTACTTTTCAAAATAACCGTTGCTATGCATAAAAAAAACCGTTGTTGCAGCTAGGGTTTTCCTAGTAGTGACAGTTTATGATGATGAACCAAGATATATAATCATCACTGTCACAATTTCTTAGTCAATTGTGAATTTTGTAATTAGGGCTGATTTTATGGACTATTTTTTTCTCAATCCTCAGGGTGCCTAAATTATGCTTCATTCCGTAGTGAATCAATCACTAATCTGTTGATTGCTCCCCTTTTATGCATTGGTTAAGAGTATTTATCACTTTCTATAAAATTAGTTTAACATAGAATTTGGTCCAAACTCTATTAGGCCATTCTTTCATTCGTGTGATTGTGAACTGAATGTCTAATACTGATTTAGAATGTCTTGTCCATATTTTTATCAAATTTTTGTGTATCTTATCAGTTTAAGGAATTTAGTAATTACTAACTAGAAGTCTTGAGTTATAGCTTAGAAAATTGTGGTTTCTTCAAGTTGTAGGACTTTGTTTCAGCTCTTCCGTGTTCTCTTGCGGAGCCTTCTTTGAATTTCACCTTTCAATGGATGGAAATTTATAATTCGATGAACCAGTTTTGGTGAATTGGTCCTGATGATATTTTACCGATGTTTGTTCCCCCATTAGGCTGAACATGTGATCAGGAAACAGAATATCTTGGCTTCAAATGAGTTCATTGAGCTCTTCTGTGAGCTTATTGTGGCTAGACTTCAAACCATCACTGACTTGCATTGTTTGGTTGTATTAACTTCAGGGACTGCCCAACAGATCTGAAAGAAGTAATATCAAGTTTAATATTTGCAGGCCCTCGCTGCTCAGAGACTCCTGAATTACAGGGTCTCTTGGAAGTTTTTTGGAAGAAGTATGGGAAAATATTTGTGTCTGCAGCTAGTATTTATGTCCCAATGCTGGAGTAAACCGCACAGTAATCGAATCTCTAACCATCCACATTTATTCCGATGGATATGACCACTGTCTAGTTCCCACTGATATTAAACTTGTGTCTAATTATGCAACTCATTGAGAAGCTGTCTGTGAAAACACTCCATCAGGTGAAGTGAAACTGGAAGTCTTGAAAGAGATAGCAAAGGAATACAAGGTTGACTGGGATTTAACTGAAACTGAAGGAGAGCTTCTCAAGCCTCCAGAAGAGTGTATTGTAAGACGCAATCATTTCAGTTGTATAAACAATTTCAGTTGCCATTATATCTTTCTTCTGTCTTGCCTTTTGATCAGGATGGAGCAAGTGCTTTCCGTAGTGCTTCCAGCCTAGTCGTCGAGGCTATCAACAAACCATATGAAAACTTCATCATGTGAGACACTGATTCCTTTCACATATGATTTCAGTAATTATGTAGGTCATCCTAATTTAGAAACAAATTTAAGATGTCTGCTCTTGAATGTTTGAATATTGGTCAGGGACAGTGTGGGAACAAAATGGCATTCAGGTGCTGCAGAAAGAGATGCTTGTCATTTCCAAGACTCGGCATCAGCAGAAAAACTGATTAGTCTCAAACTACTGTGGCTGCAGAAAATAGCGTTGTTTTTGTGCATGAACATGCTAGTAACCACTAACCAGTGCACCAAATCAATTAATTATTTTTAAATAAAAACAGTTTAACCTTCCTGCTTGAGTTTGATCAGTCTGCATCACAAATGATAATACTGGATTAAGTTTAAGCCCCGAGTTGTAGGACTTTTATATTGATATTCCAAAACATACAGGATAAGCATCACTACAACAACCACTACAATACCAAAAGAGTAATCACTACAACAACCAATATTGTTTTCAGACTAGCCATATGATATGCAGAAACTACAATCACACGGAAGAAAGATCTAGGTACTGTTGGGGCGCAGCGGAAGAGATAAAATTCAAAATACCACAACAAGGACACGGCAAAACAACCAACCAATATTCTAAACGCAATTACAAAAGTCACCAGCGATGAAGATAAATAAAACCAGCCAACGGAATAATAAAAGACAAAGAACACAACGATTTATACGTGGAAAACCTCTTCGGTGTGAAGAGTAAAAACCACGGGACTGAAGGCGTCCACCTATTCTTTCTTATTATTATAAAATGAGGGAAACAAACCCCAATCAGTCTACAAAGGGTTACAACCCACCACAAGCATCATCAATAAGAACAAGAGGATAAAAGGTGTAAGATATGACCAAATAATAAGGCTGTACTTCGAGCTGCTATAACTCCCAAACCAGAGCACACACTGACGATCCAACCGTTCAGAACGAAGGATCAAGAGGCATAAACGCGCTGACAAAATGTCAGCAAAATCGGACTACGTTTGCCCCTCGATCAGATCTCCAAAACAGAACTGCTCACAAAAAACGTGATTTTTCCAACTCCTCTAAAACCCTTATTTTTCCTCTCTCTGGGTTATTGTATTTCGTCTCACGTATCCACAAGAAAACCCTAAATTTCTTTATATAATTTTCTTTATTCCTTTCTAAGTAATATAAGAGATAATTCCTTTTTCATAAAGTATATGGATTTGGGCTGGACTAACATTCTCCCAACAATCTCCCCCTCCAGCCCAACATGGGGAAGATACAAGTGCAATGACAATCACTTGAAGCTCATCCCGGCGAGGTTACCACAAAACTCAACCTTAACTCCAGGGATTGCCTTCGTCAACATATCAGCAAAATTCTTATATGTGTGGATTTTCTTCAGATTCATAAGGTTCTCCTCAATAACATCTCGTAACCAATGATATCTCACATTAATATGTTTGGTACGAGCATGATACATGGAATTCTTGCTCAAATCAATAGCACTTTGACTATCACAAATCACAACATAATTCTCTTGCTTCAAACCCAACTCTTGAAGGAATCTCTTCAACCATAACAGTTCTTTACCTGCTTCCACAACTGCGATATACTCCGCCTCAGTTGTTGACAACACTACACACTTTTGTAGCTTGGACTGCCATGAGATGGCTCCCCCCGGAAAAGTAAACAAATAACCTGAGGTAGATTTTCTTCCATCCATATCTCCAGCCATATCGGGATCAGTATAACCTTCAAGAACAACATTGCCACTTCCAAAACATAAGCTCAACTTGGAAGTACCACGCAAATATCTAAGAATCCACTTCACTGCATTCCAGTGAACCTTACCCGGATTGGATAAGTACCTACTAACCACACCAACAGAATGTGCAATGTCTGGCCTAGTACAGACCATAACATACATCAACGAACCAACAGCAGATGAATAAGGAATAGAAGACATACGTTCTTTCTCCCTCCTCTGTCTTAGGAAAATCTTTCTTACTCAATCTGAAATGAGATGCCAAAAGTGCACTAACAGGCTTAGCATTCTTCATATTGAACCTTTCAAGCACACGTTCAATATACCTCTCCTGTGATAACCACAACTTTCCAGCTTTTCTGTCGCGAACAATCTACATGCTTAAGATTTGCTTTGCTGGACCCAAATCTTTCATATCAAACGACTTGGACAATGCTTTCTTCAAATCATTAATCATCCTGCTATCTTGACCAACAATAACATATAAAAGCAGAATAATGAAGTTACTCTGGGGAACTTTCTGAAATAGACACAAGGATCAGCTTGAGTTCGTTTGTAGCCAGTGCTCTTCATAAACGAATCAAATTTCAGATACCACTGCCTTGGTGCTTGCTTCAGCCCATAAAGACTCTTCTTTAGCTTGCAAACATGATTCTCCTTCCCCTTAGATTCAAAACCTTCAGGCTGCATCATATAAATTTCCTCTTGCAAATCGCCATGCAAGAACGCAGTTTTCACATCAAGTTGCTCCAATTCCAGGTTAAGTCTTGCAGCCAAACCCAGCACACTACGAATCGAAGTCATCTTGACGACCGGTGAGAAGATCTTGCCATAATCGATGCCTTTCTTCTGGTTGCATCCTTTGACCACCAACCTGGCCTTGTACTTCACAACCTTATCACCATCTTTCTTGAGTTTAAAAACCCATCGGTTTCTCAAAACTTTCTTTCCTTTAGGAGCTTTCACAAGATCATAAGTATCATTCTTCTTCAAGGAATCCATTTCATCTTTCATAGCCTCAACCCACAATTTCTTGTCTTTATGAGACACAACATCATTAAATTCTCAGGCTCCTCATCCGCGGTAACAAGAATATATATACTGATCAAGCGAATATTTCGTATTCAGAATACGTCCCCTACTGGACCTTCGAAACTGCACTTGCGGTACTTCAGGGGTAGGTTGCTCCCCCTGCTCATGAATCCCTTCATCCTCATTCTGAGGAACTTCGTCACCACCTTCAGGGGCATCAGCCTCATGTTGAACATCTTCAACATCCTCAGTCGGTGGCTGATTAACAGGACTTAAGTAGCAGAAACATCAGTGTAATCAAAAGACAAATCTGAGTTAGAGTTGTACCTGGTACTCAGAAGATCAACACCAATTTCATGCTCAAAAAACACCAAATCTTTATTTCGTACAACTGTCTTCTTCTTGGGATCATAGATTCTAAAACATTACTCTTCATCACCATATCCAACAAACACACAAGGATTGGTCTTCGAATCAAGTTTCGATCTTTGCTCCTTAGGCACATGTGCATATGCCTTGCATCCAAACACTCTAAGATGCTTATATGAAGGATCACGCCCCTTCCAAGCTCTCTCGAGAATTTCATAACCCAAAGGAATTGACGGAGATCGATTAATCAAATAAACAGCACATTGAACCGCCTCAACCCAAAATGACTTAGGAAGATTAGACATTTTCAGCATGCATCTAACCTTCTCAACAATGGTCCTATTCATTCTTTCAGCAGTACCATTGTGTTGCGGAGTTCCAAGCACCGTCTTCTCATGCCTAATACCGTGCTCCATACAATAACTTCTAAACTCATTAGAAGTGTACTCTCCACCATTATCGGAACGAAGACATTGAAGTTTTTTCTCCGTTTCCCTTTCAACCATGGCATGAAATTTTATAAAAATTCCAAACACTTCTCCTTTGATTTTCATCATATACACCCAAGTCTTCCGAGTAGCATCATCAATAAAAGTCACAAAATAACGATTTCCACCAAGTGACTCAACATCCAAAGGACCACACACGTCAGAGTGAATCAGCTCCAACTTTTCTTCTCTCCTAGTAGACTTACCAGAGAAAGAAACTATATGCTGTTTTCCAACTAAACAGTGATCACAGGGGTTAAGAGAAACACTAGAATTTACAGGAATATAAGATTTACCTGCTAGAAGGTTCAACCCTTTATCACTCATGTGTCCCAGCCTTCGATGCCATAAATTTGGAGAACTCTTATCTTCAACGACATTCAGCTCATCATGACAAATAGTCAAATAAGTCTTGTAGAGACTGCAACATAAATCACCCCGAGCAGTAATGATTGAGCCATTAGACAACCTCCACTTACTATCTCCATAGAAGTGATGGTATTCTTCATGATCAAGTGTACTAGCTGATAACAGGTTAAGGCGCAAATCAGGTACGTGGTGCACGTTCTTCAAAATCAGCTGGCAACCAACACTTGTCCTCACATGAATGTCGCTTTTACCAATAACATCTGCAGTGCTTTTGTTTCCCATTTTCACACTACCAAAACTTCCAGCTTGGTAATTCATAAAGTACTCCTCTTTGAATACACAGTGAAAAGAAGCTCCTGAATCGATTAACCATTTAGTATCTTAACCATCGACATGATGACACTCTCTAGCAGAACAAACCAGAGACACTCTTTCATCATCATCATCATCACGAGAAACAACCGCTGCAGTAGATTTATCACCTCCATCATTAGATGAAGCATTCTTCTTCCCTTGCTCTTTCTTCCTCCTATAGCAATGCTTTGCAATGTGACCAGGCTTGCTGCAATAGTGACAAGTAAATGGCTCTTTCCCATCTCGGGACTTAGACCTTTTCTTCGACTTGCCACGCCCTTTCGGACCTCTACTCTTGCATCTTCCACGACCATGAGTTTCAACAACAAGCGTCTGCGATTGATCAACTCCCATCTCCCTTCTACGTAATTCTTCATTAAACATACTATCCTTGATAACATCCACAGAAAGAACACCATCTGGAGCAGAGTTACTAAACGTCACCACCAAAGTCAGCTCAACAAAAATAAAGCTTGCAGTTCAGGATCAAGATTTATCTTCATAGTAATCAGCTTGTTAATAATATCCTGGAAGTCACTCAAATGCTCAGAAACAGACTTACCAGCTTTCAACTTCAAATTAACAAGTTTCTTGATCAAAGAAACCTTATTATGAGTGGTCTTTCTTTCATAAAGACCTTCCAGTTTCTTCCACAAAACATATGGGTCAGACTCTTGAAAGACATGATTGAATATGTTGATATCAATCCTCTGTCTAATAGTCCCCAATGTTTTCCTCTTTAACTTGATCCATTCAGGATCAGTCAATTTTTCCGGTTTAGTAGGTTTGGATGTACTACTGTTGTCTGCAGCAACAGTCACTGCAATCGGATCATACAAGTCCTTGCAGTACAACAAATCTTCCATCATAGGTCTCCAAATAGAATAATTAGTTGATGTCAACATAATCATATAAACCACTTCCACCAGAATCCATGATTATGCTAAAGTGAACCAGACTCTGATACCAATTGTTGGGGGCGCAGCGGAAGAGATAAAACTCAAAACACCACAACATGGACACGACAAAACAACCAACCAATATTCTAAACGCAATCAGAAAAGCTACCAGCGATGAAGATAAATAAAACCAGCCAACGGAAAAATAAAAGACAAAGAACACAGCGATTTATACGTGGAAAACCTCTTCGGTGTGAAGAGTAAAAACCACGGGACTGGAGGCGTCCACCTATTCTTTCTTATTATGATAAAATGGGGGAAACAAACCTCAATTAGTCTACAAAGGGTTACAACCCACCACAAGCATCATCAATAAGAACAAGAGGATAAAAGGTGTAAGATATCACCAAATAATAATGTTGTACTTCGAGCTGTATAACTCTCAAAGCAGAGCACAATAACGCTTGTGGTCAAGACGATCCAACCGTTCAGAACGAAGGCTCAAGAGTCACGAACGCGCTGACAAAATGTCAGCAAAATCGGACTACGTTTGCCCCTCGATCAGATCTCCAAAACAGAATTGCTCACAAAAAACGGGATTTTTTCAACTCCTCTAAAACCTTTATTTTTCATCTCTCTGGGTTATTGTATTTTGTCTCACGCATCCACAAGAAAACCCTAAATCTCTTTATATATTTTTCTTTATTCTTTTCCAACTAATAAAAGAGATAATTCATTTTCCACAAAATATACAGATTTGGTGCAAAAACGGTATCTGGTGAAATTAAACCAATTTCTAAAGGATACCGTTTCAAATATACTCCTCGTGGGTTTACCCGTTTCAAGTAAACCGCTTTGTTCGTCTTCGTCCCATTCGTACTTCTTTTATGACCGGTACAGTATTTGATCCTCCACGTGGGCTTTCCGGCGAGTATTTAACCAGTACAGTATTTTAGTATTTAACATTTAATTAGGTGCATGCTTAAGAATTAATGAAAAGTGCTTCAACATAATGTAGAGCTAGCAACCTGGCTTTCTAGTTTCTACAGGATAATTTTACTCACATTATATTTATATGAATGCCTTTATAGTACATTTTAAGTGTATCAGGTAGATTTGAGCTATAACCTTTCACCACATATTTTATTGTTTTAACCTTAAAATGAATAGTTTAAATTTCATAGTTTCATAACATTTTGATAAAGTTAAACCTTCAAGATATGTAGAATAAAACAAATGTAAAATATAAATTTATAATAAGCAAATAAATTACTCTCAATACATAAATTTATTCATACAGCATAATAATAATCATATTTAACTCCGTGGAAAAGTGGATTATCATCTAGTTAGATATGATTAACCTAAAAGATATGATCATAACTTAATTTTATTTAAATATTAGAATAATATGTAAGCTTCTTTCACGTGTGCATGCATGCGAAGATTCCTTGGAGCATGGGAGGATTCCTGTCACTATTTAAAGTGTCGAGGTGCATATAAATAGGTGGATTTGTATGAGAGAAAACATTTCCTAAGGTAGTAAAGTTCTTTCCGATCTAAAACCCAAATACTTAGGCCCTGTTTAATACGCCTAAACTGAATTGAACTGATCTGAAATGAACTGAAAAATACTGAACTGAACTGAAAAATACTAAACTGAACTGAAAAATAAATTTGATTCTTTTATATAACATATATTTATATTCAAAATTCTTATTAAAAAACAAGCCACTGAAGTATATTGAATTGAACTTAATTGAGCAAAACTGAATTGAAGAAACAAATCACTACATCGACATTAGCTAAACTTCATCAAATTTATATTTCATCATAATCCTAGAAGTTAAATATAATTGAACTGAAATATACTGATTTGAACTTTATAGAACTAAATTATACTTAACTGAACTTTATTGAACTGAATTATTAGCCAAATTGTGCTATATTTTATCAAGCCAAATTTTATTAGTACCAAACTTAATTAAGCTGAACTTACAAAAGTGTGCATTGATATAATTAAATTAGAAAATGTTTATCAAATCACATTCATCAATTCTAAACTGGCTTGAACTGAATTCAACTTAATCATATTGAACTAGACTTAATTGGACCAATCCAATTAAACTTAATTGAACTAAATCATACAGAACTAAACTTAATTGGACCAATCCATTTCAACTTAATTGAACTGAATCATACTGAACTAAACTTAATTCAACTTAATTGAAGAAACCGATCAATGCATTGATATAACTAAATGAGGTTGTATTTTATCAAGAATAGAAAATAGAACTGAATTGAACTACACTGAACTGAATTGAACTGACGAAACTGAATTGGACTACACTTAACTGAAATGAACCGTGTTGAACCACACTTAACTAAAATGAACTGAATTGAACTACACTTAACTGAAATGAACTGGATTTTCAATATGAACTTAATATCATTAAATTATATTTTTATTGAACTGAACTGAAGAAAACAGTCAATGCATTGATATAACTAAATGAGGTTGTATTTTATCAAGAATAGAAAATAAAACTGAATTGAACTGAATTAAACTGACTGAACTGAATTGGACTACACTTAACTGAAATGAACCGAGCTGAACCACAATTAACTAAATGAACTGAATTGAACTACACATAACTGAAATGAATTGGATTTTCAATATGAATTTAAAATCATGAAATTATATTTTCGTTGAACTGAATTGAAATAAATTATATTTTCTCTTAACTAGATTGAATTGTGTTGAATTTCTTAACATTTAATTTGTTTAAATATTTTTAAAAGTACAATGCACTAAACTGAAAAATATTGAACTGAACTGAACTTAAAAATACAGAACTGAACTGAAAAATATTCAGATAAGTTGTACTAAACATCCCCTTAGTATCACCTTCTAGTTTTATCACTTATGAAAAGAAAATTTTTTCATGAAGTACGTTACAATTTACTATATATCATTCTCCAGATTACTTGGTTCTTTACAGTGTCCAACCTTACTTGCTAAAAATTATTGTATTTTACCGAAAATAGGATCGAGATCAGTGATTGGCGTAGGTGAACAATATGATGGGGTTATTGGATTCGGAGTTTGGAGGATAAAATTCGGCTATCAATGAGGGGCGGAGGTGGTATTTAGGTGCATAGAGTAACAAGTGTTACTCAGAGGCGAATTCAGATATATATTTATAGGGTAACAACACTGGACATAAAAGTTACAGTAAGTTAATAAATTAAACAATGTCTTATAACAAAAAAAACAATTCGACACATACTGTCGACGAGAGTTCATGATCTCTTTTAGAATTTATGAAACTCTCTTAGAATTAAAATCCTAAATCCCTATTTAACGCTAAATTAGATTTTTACATAGTATACTTATATAAATCAGTGGAGTTGCCGACATACCAGACCAATAGAAAAGCAGAGTATTAATTTGTTGAGCCAGAAGTTACCAAATTTTTTGAGTAAAGAGACGACATTGGTTTGATTTAGGTTTGAAAATTACTTTTTTTTCTACTGGTAAAAGGCTACGTGGTTTTTTTTTTGGGTAATATTTTTGTGTTTCGGTTTTTTTTTTGTTTATGTGTGCCTGGTTATCCCTTACCCATCACACCCTAATAAGGATACAAGTTTTCGTAGTGTATTTAATTAGAATTTAATAAGGATTTTATTAGTGGATAAGTTTGTATTTTTACTTTTAATTATTTTTATCCCAATCATATCATAATTTTATTATTTTACTATTTTTAGTTATGTTAATTTACTATTTTGTTTGATTCTATATGTGTGATTCGGATTCAATTAGACCCGTTTTCATCATTATTTCCTAATGTTCGACTGATTTCAATTGAATGGGATAATTATGTAATTTTGGTCCATTCAATTAAATTAAATTTGGTATATTTACTATGTACAACATATTCATGAAAAACTATAAATGGTATTGAATGACTGTTATACATGATTAAAATATATTGAAAACAGTTACATTACGCATGTTTACTTTTTTTTTTTTTTTTTTTTTTGGTGGAGGGAATTTATTGGCTCCCCAAACCTATTATAAATCAAAAATAGAGCAGTTGCTTCAGGTTTGTACAAAGTGAGCAGAGCTCAAAAGCCATGGGCTTTCAAAAGAATAATTGAATGGCTATACCTAAGTGGTGAATGCCTATTCTAGCAAGTTACTGATTTAAAGGGTGATTTGTACTCTCAACCAAGCTCATTTGGGGAGCATGTTAGTGATCAGTTCAACAAAGAGTGAAGCACAAATTTGCCACCCAAAGGTTGAATTGAGAGTACAATCCATTTAGTCAGATCTGTACAAAAAGAAGTATTGATTTTGAAAATAATCCTTCAGCAATGTGGCACTTCTTAGCCCTTTTATTCACTTGATCCAGTAGTGTTGCCATCATGTACCTGCATTTAAGTCAAAAGAAAAAGAGCAGTATCTTATCCCAGATTTAAATGCTGAATCTTAAACTAGGCAAACCAATTCTATCCAGTTCCAGTAGACCTCTCAGTTTACTTGGAAGTTGATGTAAATCAAATAATTTTGAGGCTTTTGTGGAGGAGGACATGACAGCTAAAAAATCAGCAGCCATGTTTCCTTCCCTCAAAGTGTGCTGAACTGTGTAATGTTGCAATAATATATTAATATCATGACACACAGAGAAGAATTTCCAGTGAATCAGATTGGGATCATTTGCTCCTTTAACTGCAGTGAGGCAATCAGATTCTACACAGAATTGATTCAATTGTAATTGCAAACCAGTTTGCATTCCTATATGGATTGCAGTGAGTTCAGCCTCTAGGGCTGATGCAGTGATTGTGTGCCTCATTTCTAATCTGATAACAGTACCCAGATTGTTCCTAATTACCAGGCCTATTCCAGTGTTTCCATCAGTTTGAAAAGATGCATCAACATTTATTTTAAATCCTGTGTCAGGGGGCATCCACTTAATCATTTTGACAGGCCTAGGTCTATTCCTCTTAATAAAAGGTAATAAACCATTTTCCATGAGAAAAACATTAGTTTGAAAATTCCCTGTCACTGGATTTGCTGTGAAAATCATTTTGACTTGCATCAGTATTTATGAAACTACTGTTTCAGGGAGAGTGTTTATATTATCATATAATAGTCTATTCCTTCTCCTCCACAAAGCCCAGAACACCACCATAGTGGTTCTTCTTATTACTTTTGTGTGAATTTTGGACAGACCATCATATGACATATAAAATCTCAATCTCTGAGATACAGTTCTGAAATAAAGGGGCCTGATTGCTAATCTTCTATGTATTTCATTCCAGACTTGCACATTTGCAGGGCATGAATTGAAAAAATGTTCTAGAGTATCCTCATGACAGCACCAAGCACATTTAGATGGTAAACAAATACCAAATTTAATCAAGATATCATCAAAAGGAAGCAATCTATTTCTGATTCTCCATACAAAAATCGACAGTTTAGTTGGGATCGGTTTTTTCCATACCTGTCATCCTTGTTCCTCAGTATAGAGTAAGCCGATTGGATTGAGAATGAGCCAGTCTGTGATGGCTTCCAAATTAATTTGTCTTCATGACTGTGTTCCAGACTAACTTCCTGCAAAATAGAGAGAGTACTTGTAGCCAGGAAAGGCTCAATTTGGGTTAAGTAAAAGCTTTTATTGTTTATGAAATTGGCCAAGGATATATCAGGAAAAGGAATCTCTCTATCACCAGGCCATTCATATATAAGAGCTCCAGCCCCTGTCCAGTTGGCATCCCAAAAGGGGCAATTGTTTTTACCAAAACAGACAAATGAATTCATGTTGCAAGATTCTGTGATTTCACAGATCCTTCTCCGGATCAGGGAAGTCTTATGGGAGGATGGCAAGGACCAGATAAAATTAGTCCATATTGTGGTATTTAGTTGCATTTTCCACCACAATTTGCATGAAAAAGCATCAATAAATGCCCTAAGATCCTTGAAACCTAAACCATTATCCATGGTAGGAATAGCCACTCTGGACCACTTTTTTCATATGTTCCTTTGACCATAAGCTGTGTCTCCCCAGAAAAATCTGATGGCAATTTGCTCCATTTTCTTAAGCACAGTCTTGGGGGGTTTAAGGACAGCAACTATATGGTTTGGGATTGTCATTAAAACATGTTTAATCAGTACCATTCTCCCAGCATTGGATAACCACTTGTTCTTCCAATTCATGGTGGCTTTCTCCATTCTTTCCAGCATTGGCTGGTAATATTGCACCTTATTTCTCCCTCTAAAATTGGGTACTCCCAGATACTTGAATGGCATTGCTCCCTGTACCATTCCAAGATTTTTCTTGATGATTCTGACCCTTGTACTTGTTACTGAAGTACTGGTGAAAATTCTGATTTTGAATAGTTCACCTTTTGACCTGATGTGACTTCATATGCCTCTAAAAAAGCTTTCAACCTCCTTAGATTTTTCTTACTAGAATTAGTGAAGATTGCAGTATCATCTGCATACATGAGGTGTGTGATACTGCACACTCCCCTTGGCACTGTGAAGGGTTGGAGATATTGAATTTCAACTAGCTTTCTGATAGCTCTAGAGAAGGCTTCTGTGATGAGGTCATATAGGTATGGTGACAAGGGATCCCCTTGTTTGATCCCTCTGGTGGAGGGGAAGAAACCAGCTGTGGCCCCATTGATTAACACAGAAAACCAAGCTAACCATTGATTACGCATTGATTACACGGAAACCCATTGATTACGCATGTTTACCTTTGTAACTAGACTAACCGAACCACGCGTTGCACGGTTTTACTGATGTATGTTTAAAAGATAAATAATGAGTATTACAAATACAAAGTATCTATTTGATACTATTTCAAAAATAAAGTATCTATATTTTAATATAAAGAGTATTGAAAATAAGGATTTATTTAAAATTGATAAATGTTGATATATACAAATGTAGAAAATATCACACTTAAAAGAAGAAAAAGACATTAATTAAGATAAATTGTGGTATGACTTCAGTTTCCTATTTCTAAAACTCTGAATATTCCCGATTTTGAATTTTTGAGTACTTTCACAGTGTATAAGGGTATTTTCAACATATTATTATTTTAAGTAATTTATTTATTTACCTTTTTTTAAATTAAAGACCACTCAAGGAGTGGAGGGAGATTTATTAGGTTCCCTAGACCTTTAAAAAGACCATAAAGGCCATAAATTTACACTACCTAAAAGGCAGTTACAAAAAGAGAGAGACATAGGCTCTCAAAGCATAGTAATGCTTTCAAAAAATAGGTAAAAAGAATAAGGGGGCTAAGCCACACCCTGTAGTATCTTCTTAGCCACCAGAAACTGAATTTGAAGCCTGTAAGAGAATTGCATGGAAAAACTCAGAGCGGCACCAAAACAGAAATGGGGAAAGTAGATACTAGTGTCAAAAATATGAGAGAATCAATATAGCACTTGGACAATGAAGTTAAGGTTGTAGATGTCTGATGTGAGGAGTCTCTGGAAACAGATTGGCCAGGATCCCATTTGAAGTTGGAAGCATAAGCATATCAGTAATATCCATTCTGAGTGATTCTAAGGGAGGGGGTTCCCCATTTATCCAGATGGAGCAGACCTTGTATTTGTGAAGGAAAATCAGAGAAGGATAGATTGGAGTTGAGATGCTGAGTGTAGGCATTTTTTGCAAGTGCATCTGCCACCTTATTACCCTGCCTTTTTGTATGAACTATATTAGTTATGTTACTCATAGAGAAAGACAACTTATAAAGTCTCCATGGGGCTGATAAAGGATGACTGACTGCTTTAATTGCCAGCATGCAATCAGTTTCAAGAGTGTACTCAGTAGAGAGTTCTCTTCCCAGAGAATCTCCTTTCTCTATGGCCAGTAGCTCAGCCTGAAGAGGAGATGATGCATATATGTATCCACAATATGCTGAAATAAAATTGCCATAACATTTTTCTGATAACAATACCTATCCCTGCATAGTTAGTGTGATGCCAAGAAGCATCAACATTAATTTTCATACCAGTTAATGGTTTTAACCATTTAATAGCTGCAATAAAGGTTGTAGTGGTCTAGTATGTAGCGGTAAGAATCCAAGACTACATAATTCTCTGTCAAAATCAGAGATGGCTGGGAGAGATCTGACAGAATAGGTAGAGAAAACAAAATCTCTGATTTGATTTTTCATTGTAGGGGATTAGGAGAGATGTTTTCATACAGGTAGGAGTTCCTGGCTTTCCATAGGGACCAACAGATAATGCTAGGGATAGTTGAGAATAAACTAGTGTGCAGTCTAGTTGATCCTTGGAAGGACCAATAGAAAGAAAGTCTATCCCAGAGAGTAGGGAAACCAGAGTCAGAAATCCCAACCATAGAGTGAAAATAAGTCCACATATTTAAAGATAATGTGCATCCACTAAAATAATGCTCCATTGTATCACAGTTAAAACAGATAGGACACTTGGATGGTAAATAAAACCCCATTCTTACCAATACATCAGGGAATTGGAGGAAACCATTGATTAGTTTCCACAGAAAAATACTGATCTTTTTCTGAATCCTTGTGTTCCATAATTGTGAAAGAGATTGAGCAACTGGCCTAGATTGAGCCACAACATTGTATGTAGATTTAAATGAAAATAGCCCTGTAGTACTGGGGATCCATATCGGTCTATCTTCCCTGTCTGAGTGACATTCTATATTCTGAATCTGAGCAAAAATATTAGAAGGCAAAGAAGATAATTCATTCAAGAAATGAGCCTTATTAGCACAGAAAGATTGCACAGAGCTGTCAACAGGGATAAGAGTATTCTCTGGGTCAACATAATCACTTAAAGGACCAAAAGAGGACCAATTAGAAGATCAAAAATTGCATTTACCCTCCCCTACAATAACAACAGAGAGATTCTCTGAGATGGGATTTACTGAACAAATTCTTTTCCAAGTGGGAGAAGATTTATAGGAGGAGGGTAGAGCCCAGAGAAATTGTGACCAAAGAGAGGTGCCAGACTGAAATTTCCACCAAAGTTTAATAGAGAAAGTCTTAACAATGGTGTGAATGGATCTAATACCTACACCATTCTGGTTTTTAGGATAGCATAAATTAGACCATTGTTTCCAAACCTTTTTAGGTTTAAGCTTAGTTTCACCCCAAAAGAACAAGGACAGTGCTTTTTCCAATCTCTTAATAACAGCTACAGTAGGTTTAAGCACACTCCAAATGTGTTGTGGGATTGAAAAAATACATGAATTGATAAGAGTGAGCTTACCACCTGCTGACAGCCAAATGTTCTTCCAATTTGATAGTCTGTTCTCAATTCTCTGAATTAATGGCAAAAAATGGCAAATTAGTGCTCTTCCAGAGAATATTGGAACTCCAAGGTAAGTAAATGGCATACATCCTTGCTTCATTCCCAGTAACTCTTTGATCTGTCTAAGTTTAAAGTTAGAAGCATGCTTTCCCAAGAAAAATTCAGATTTCTCAAAGTTGATTTTTTGACCAGTTGTCTGTTCAAAAATCACTAAAAAAGCCTTAATCCTAATCAGATTGGATTTTTTAGCCTTAAGAAAAATGATTGTATCATTTGCATAACTCAAGTGGGAAATAGGAGCAGGTCCTCTAGGGATGTCAAAATACTCAATCTTTCCTATAGAATATACATAGGTCAGACTTCTTGTAAAGCACTCAGAAAATATGTTAAATAAAAAAGGAAAAAGGGGGTCTCCCTGCTTTATGCCTCTGGTAGGTTTAAAAAAACCATTTGGTTTTCCATTAATTAAAACAGAGAAGTGGGCATCCCTAAGGTTTTTAATAATATTATATACAAATATAACATGAAAACCAAAATGCATGAGTACAGTATTTAGATAACTCCAACGAACTCTATCAAAAACTTTCATAAGGTCCAGTTTAATAATGCAATTAGGAGTTCTATTTTTTCTATCCATAAATCTCACAAGCTCCTTTACATACAGTACATTATCAGAGATATCTCTGTTTTGTAAAAAGGCAGATTGATTTGGGGATATGATTTTTTCCATGAATGGTTTAAGTCTCTCCATAAGAATTTTTGAATTTTTTATTTAAACAGTTAGAGAGACTAATAGGCCTAAAATCAGAAAAAGTGGAAATGACTGGTTTTTTGGGAATTAGGGTGATCTAGGTGGCAGCAATGCCAACTGGAATCTGAGAGGAACTCATAAAATCATGCACAACAATTAGTAAATCCTCTTTAATTATTTCCCAAGTTTTTGTGAAAATTTTTGAAGAGTATCCATCAGGACCTGGACTACTATTTTTATTTAGATTAAAAAAAGTAGTTTTCAGCTCTTCCATTGTTACTGACCTGATAAACTGAGCATTATCATCCTCAGTGATTAATTTAGGAATTTGGCTTAAAAAATGATCATGGAAAAGACCATTATTATTACCTACTGGTTCAGACAAGAGATCTGAGAAAAATTGAAAAGCTTCAGTTTCAATCTCAGAAATATTGTCCAACCAAATTCCATCAGCATTTTGGATCTTAGTAATACTCAGACCACTATGTTTTTCCCTAACAGTATTATGGAAAAACTTTGTATTTTCATCCCCCTCTTTGAGCCAACAACTCTAGATTTTTGTTTCCAGAATTTATACTGCTCTTTAAGGGATCTGAGATGAATTGCTCTTAGTTTTTTCAGCTGAATGAGCTCATCGGTGGAGCTATTAGCATCAAAAGCAATTTCTTGCAATCTTAGAGTTTCAGCTGCGTTTGACACATTAGATTCAATATTGCCAAAAACATTTTTATTCCAGCTCTTGATAGTGGTTTTGAGTCTTAACATTTTGAGAAAAAATCCCAACATGCCATTCTCTGAAAGAAGAGTGTTCCAGTCATCATTGATTAATGAAAGAAAATCCTCCCTATTAAACCATGCATTAATGAATCTAAATGACCTAGGTGATGATGGTATGCTACTACCTACAGTAAATAACATAGGTGCATGATCAGAAGTTCCGCTATTCAGAATCTGGATGGATGAAGTTGGAAACTTCATTAACCAATTCTGACTAGCTAGACCTCTATCTAATTTTTCTGTAGTTGCATGCATTGACCAATTATTAGACCATGTAAATAAATTACCTACAGTATTTATCTCAGCAGTGCAAAAGAAGAAATGAAATGATTAAAATCTAGCATGCTCCTATTGCAAGGCTGTGCAGGTCCATTATATTCAAAAGGTGATTTTATGGTGTTAAAATCCCCAATTAAAAATGAGTCAGAGAGGTTTCTATTACTAAGAGCATTCATAAGAATTCTCTTCCTGGAATTGTTCTAAGTCCATAGATGAATACACCCTCCATAGAAGAGTTCAATCTAAGACTGTAGATGTCCACAGCTAAAAACTGTAACTGGTCCTGTTTAAGTGTAATGATCAGAGTATTTTTCCACATAAGCCAAATTTTACCACTCTGAGAGTACATAGAATTAGCAAAATGTAACTTCCTTCTGAATATATCATACTTATGGTTTCTATGTATTGGTTCAATAATACATAAAAGATGCAGTTTATGTTCCTGAATTAAGTCATGGAGTCTTTCTATTGATGTTCTCATACCTCTAATGTTCCAGACCAGATATCTAATTTTTAAAGTGGTGTGTACCATTAAAAAAATATCTTTGGAGCTTTTTGACCTAGTAAGAACTTTATTAGGTGATGGAATTTTGGTAATCTTTTTTAGAGTGAACTTCCTATTAATTTGAGTGAAAAAAGTAGCCAGTTTAGTTTTGTCCCCAACAGAAGTTGAAGATGAACTAGTAGGCAACTGTTGATCAGTCAAAATATTAGGAGTAGGGAGTGTAGAGGTAACCTGAGTAGATGAGACCACATTATCATCATCTTCTGAGGATTCTAAAGATATATCATAATCAGAAGCATTATCTTCTTCATTCTGGATTTTATCCAGTTGTAACAGTGGGAGAAACCTGCTTCCTGAAACATCTTGAGAGAGAGTCACTTTATTAGGAGATAGAGAAAAATTAAAGGAGTGAGAATTCTTCCATGTACCTAATGTCTAGTTTCTTTGATAAATGAATATTTCCAAGGATATTTCGTGTTCATACCATAAAGACTCTTTTTGTTTTAGGAAAATTTTGATTAAGTGCGGTATAAGTTTCATGAAATGAAAATTGGGTATAATTTTTGCATAATTTTTAAAAATAACGGTAATTTATTAGCATATATTTATGTAATTAATTCTTGAATTAAAAACATTTATACCCCTATTTTGTATTTATGATTCAGTTCATTCTTAGTTAATTCTATTCGATTCAGTTTGACTTGACCTCACTAACTTACCTGATTCAATTAAGACTATTTTCAGCAACATCTAAATATTTTAGATTAAATTCAATTCAGTTCAATTTCATTAATTTTCATGAAGTTAAAATAAAATAAATTTATATTTATAATATAGGGTTTAAGGCCTAATTGTCAAGTTTCAAAAGGGACGGTGAGTGGGCAGGTTTTAACGGATATCATAATAATTAAGAAAACTCTCCTAATTAATTGTGATCAAAATCAGCTTACAACTAACTAATTAAGTTTTAAAATAATAAATCAATAACAATGAAAATACTCAACTTATTAAGTAATTGGGATTATTCATATCCACTAAAAATAAAACTAACTCATAAAAAAAACAATTAAGTCTTTTAATTATAAAGCAACAAAGATGAAATTCCCAATATTACCATTAAGGAGAATATCTCCTGAACTCCCAACTTTCCTGACTTTCCATGAAAGTTTTTATACGTTTTATCTTATACAGTGTACTTTTTAATTTGAGCTGTATTTTTTGTTGTTTAAATTTTTTTAATTTTTACATAAAATTTCTTGAATTTTCGCACTAAAACACTTTACTATATGTTTACTTTAAAATGATCAATTTTTAGTACAAAATTGTATCATTTGAGTTTAAATATATAGTGACAGTTCCATATTATTTAGAAAAGTTGGACTTTCAAGAGACTTTATCATTAAGGTAACTAACCAATTAACTTAATTAATTTTAATGTAATTAGTTTGAGAAAGTCTCCTGAAAGTCCAACTTTCCTGACTTTCCATAAGAGTCTTTATACGTTTTAACTTATACAGTGTATCTTTTAATTTGAACTGTAAAATTTGTTATTTGAATTTTATTAATATTTTAATCTAAATTCATGAATTTTTGCATTAAAACATGTTTTACTATATGTTCACTTTGATACTATCAATGTTTTAACACAAAATAGTATCACTTGACCTTAAATATATAGTGGTAGTTCCATAACACTTAGGAAAGTCGGACTTTCTAGAGATTTTGCAAATTAGTTTTGTAAGCTGGTTGATTTGGCGTAAAATAACTAAGACAGATTCAAATTATAGAGTGGTGGAGGAAAACCCTAACTACTACAGCAGAGAAGTACCACGATATGAAAATTAATCGAGCCACAGCCTTCTTGATCAAATGGTGCAGATCATTGGCAAGCTCAGGACCCAGACCTAAATACACATCATATATAAAATTAACATCAATTACCCGAAACCTGACCAACAACCACTATCAGAAAGTTGAGGGGATATTTCAACGGTATTATGTATTACTGGTGAAATAAATCAACAAAAGCGCTGCAGGATCGAAGTTGCAGCGCTTTATACTGTTTTGGTCAATATATTTTAAAGGTTGACTTAGTGGGTTTCAGCAGTATACCGCATTAACGGTGAAAGACCGAGGCAAGTGGATTTGTCTTGCAGCGCTTGCTATATTTCTGCTACTAGAAAATGTGACTTGGCACTTTGACTGAAATTCGCGTTGAATTTTTTATGGACCCCGAAAATGTTTCAACGCTGTAGACTATACCGCTGAAATATTTGCTGAGTGTACATGGGCCCGTTTTAGAGTCCACTCATTTTGGGCTGGGTGGTTGATGTTTAGTTGGGTTAATCCATGTAGTATTTACTGTTGCGCCCCCAAAAGAATGTATGGCAAAAGAGCAGCCAAGAACTGCTGCTTTAAGTCTTTTTTAAAAAAAAATGATAAAATTAAAATATTGATTGTATACGATGTAGTTGTGATCAAATTATTTCAACTAATAAATAAAATTAAGTATATTTAAGTGTTTCATGACATTATAACATAAAGTTCATGAAATATCATTGATATGAATTTTAGTTTTATAAATTTTCAAAAATGTCATAGAATATCAAATTTTGACTTTTAAACTAGTTTCTTTTATGACTATGATAATTTTATTATGGATATGATAGTTTCTTGGTGTGACTAAAATAACAAATAAATTTGAATGTTTGACTTGGTGGACCAAATTCATATAAAAATTATACTCTAAGTATACATAGCAACAACTAACTGCTGCTCTTGGTATAAATTTTTCAAACATAATATCATAAAATATCAAAATTTGACTTTTAAACTTGAATTTTTTTTAAGGATTATGTTAATTTATAATGTATAAGACACTTTTTGGGTAAATTTTCTTTGGTATTGGGTCGATGAAAGGTATGTGTAATGAAAGATTTAGTAGCACAAACCTGAGAATCAATACTAAGACTATAACATGTAGTTAAGTATATATACTTTGGAGTCATATTTCAACCATAGTTGTTATCAATTTATTTACATTACTAAATGAAATTAACTATATTTGAGTGTTTCTATGATATTATAATATAAATTCAATGAATTACCATTGATATGAATGAAAAAATGTCATAAAAACATCAAAATTTTACTTTCAAACCTGGATGTTTTGATGATTATTTTAATTCTATTATATATAAGACACTTTCTTTGAAAATTTAACGTGTAATTGTCTCAATGAAATGCACGTGTAGTGCGAACTTTAGTATCAATAAATTGAGAATCACTACTAAGACTATAATTTGTTACTTAAATGTAAATATATATGCTTTGGAGTCATATTCCACCATAGTCGTATTCAATTTATTTCATACCAAATGAAATTAAGTATATTTGAGTGTTTGCGAGACATTCTAAACTTATAGTCCATGAAATATCATTGATATGAATATTTAGTTCAATAAAAATTCGAAACATGTCATAAAATATCAAAATTTGACTTTTAAACCTGGATTTTTTTTGTGGTTTTCTAAATTTTATTATGCGTAAGACATTTTTAATGTAAATTTACTTTGGCATTAACTCAATGAAAGGTATATACTCACAAATTCATATAAAAATTATGCTCTAAGCATATATAGCAACAACTAACTGCTGCTTTTGGGTATACATAGCAACAACTAACTGCTGCTTTTGGGTATAACATTTTGAAAAATGTCATATAATATCAAATTTTGACTTTTAAACTTAATTGTTTTTAATAATTATGTTCAGTAATAATGTAAACGATACTTCTTATGTAAATTTGTTTTGGTATTGGGTCGATGAGAGATACGTATAGTGAAAACTTTAATAGCAAGAACCTGAGAAGCACAACTAAGACTATAACATGTAGTGAAATATATATACTTTGGAGTCATATTTCAAAAACAGTCGTGATGAATTTATTTCCATTACTGAATGAATTATGTGTAATTGAGTGTTTTTTATGATTATGTTAATTTTTTATTATGCATAAGATACTTTTAATGTAATTTTACTTTGATATTAGTTCAAAGAAATGTATATGGAGTGAGAACTTTAGTATCAAGGACCTAGGAATCACTACTAACACTATAAGTTGCATATTTTTACTGAAATCACTATATATTCAATGCTAATATTCATTTATGATTGTAGGGGTGAATTTAGAATTTATATAAATATCAATTGAGAGGTTTCTGTGCCACTGTATCTCATTATTTTCTGTACGAATCATGTTATTCAAAGTATATAATTGATATTGATATTCAAACCAATGAGTTTTATTTAAATTAAATATGTTCAAAAATATTTAGTCAATCGTTAAAAAATTATATTAAATTTACAGGTTCACATGTAATTATTAAAATTTGTATATTGCCAAAAGAGTAACATGTAACTGTTACGAAATTTTCATAAATATATACAATTAATTCTGAATTATTTTAAGTATATTTTATAATACAAGATCTGATCCGTCAATTAATTTGCTATAATGAATCCCAGCCGTTGATGACTACATATATAAGTCGAAAACCCTATATCCTCTTCTCAATCTCCATCGCTTTGTTTCTCTCCGCCCCTCTCTGCCCGACATCCACTGTTTCCCCTGCTCAGACCACCGACACAGATCCTCCCCTCCCCTCTCTGCCCGATGATTTTCCGGTCGGTGTAGCCGCCCCTCTCTGCCCGGCGGGTGTCCAGATCGTCGGCCCGGCGGCGTCTAAATCGACGGCCAGACAGCGTCCAAATCGATGGCGAGCCGCTCCGAGACGTCTTCAACGCCGTGAAGCCGCTCCCGAAGTCCGTCTTGAAGAAGAATCCGGCAACCCATGACGGAGAATATGAGCTGAAGCATCTACACGACGGGGAGCACGACGGCGGCGATGGCCTTGACCGACTTCTCCTAATTCACTCTGACTTTTTGGCCGGTGAGTATTTTTTTTTTATGTTTCCCCTATCATTGAAGATGGTGTTCCACTGCAATTGTGAAAAGCCCTAAGTTGGGTTGTGGTTTTGATGAAGTTTCAAGTGTAGGTTTTTTCCGTTGATTATACTTTGGAGCAGTTTAGGACCCTGGACGCTCTTGCAACAGGTTGAAGAAGATGACAGGTGGGTTTTAATCTTTCAAAGAATGAATTTTGATATATGTAGGGATGAGAGAGTAGAGTAGAATTTGGTTCTTGTCATTTGTTTACCTCAATGAAAAGTACTAATTGATTTCTTGAGTGAGACTTTTTCTATCAAATTTTCAGAAGATGAACACAGATCAACACTTCCTTGGTTTTGTAACTTCATTATACAAGCCATATGTTTTAGGATGGTTTCTTTTATTCTCCCAAATATCAGTTTTGCTGAAAACCTGTTATTACTTGATCATCATGTTCTACTATGTGAGAGAATATGCACAGACGCTCATCTGAAGATCATTATAATGATACCTTTTTGTTCATCAGTTCAATTATAACTTCCTTTTTTCTGTATTTGTTGCAGTTGCCTACGTTCTAGTTTGAAGGGTGTTGTTCTCCAGTCAGGAGAAGCATCTGCTGCTTTTGTATATCCTGGAGGATTTAGAGCCATTGTAAGTTATCTCTAGAAACCATCATAAATTTTATGATTATGTGCAGTGAATTGTTATGTATTTATATTCTCAGGTCATTGCGAAAAGAGCCAAGAAATACTGTTGAAAGCGCTTGTTTTGCAGAATCGAATATTACCACTCAGACGATAGCACAACTGAGAAGTTTGAACTTCCAATGTTTGATTTTGATATAATTGTGTTGGTGACAAAAGCTTCTAAGACAAACAAGCTGGGACAAGGTATGTATGAAAATATAACTAGTTACCTTTTTCTTATGTTACCTGTTGCTGTTAATGAAATATGAATTCGGATATTAGGTATTGTTGGAAGGTCAAGATGTAGCCTTCAAGAGGGTCTCGAAAACCTCAGTCCAAGGTACGGAGGAATTCAAGATTGAGTTTAGATTGATTGCGAAATTTAGCGCAAGGTTTGTTCCTCTTGATTTAGCACAAGAGTTAGTTAGAGTTTTGGTTGATGCGGAAGAATATGAATTTGTGTTTTAATATGTGTATATGACATTTTGATTATTGATATAATATATAATTTTATTATTTTATATTAGCAATTTTCTATTTATTGAGTCATTAATTAATCAGCCAAATTGGGGGATTTTGAAATTTGATTTCCCAATTTTTTTTAAAATTTTGTCATTTAAATGTTTCAGCGCTTCTATTGCAAGAAGCGTTGATATGTTTGGTCAATATTGGTAGGCGAAATAAGTGGAATGTCCAGTCAATGTCACATGGTGCGTGGGTCCTAGTATTGGTATTTCAGCGCTTTTACCATAGCCTTGCACCGGTCACATAGGAAGCGGTCCTTATGGGACTATAAACGTTGAAAGAAACGATAATAACGCTGAAGGGAAGGGTCAACTTTCTGATAGTGAACTGCCACATCAATTGTAAATACCATGAGACTTGATGACACACAAGATCTTGCTTCCTGTAACCCTCTTGACCTGGGCAACACCGTGAGAATCACGAAGAATCACACCGACCTGAGACGGCAACAAACCCTTCTTGGCAAAATATGAATGGTCAAAACTATAGCCCTAGAACTATCCATCATATTTGTGGCTTTTGTAATGGTCCGATCCTAAAATACTATTAAAATGTAATACACCGTCTCAGTGGAGGTCCAATATATACTATTATGGTCAGAAGCCCTGGACAACACAAAACTTTCATTGATTTCGGAGCAGAGCTGATGTTTCATTTTTCGATCACTGATTATGCAAACAACAACCATTCATCTCCGCTCAGCCGAGCGGTCACTGATTATGTAGATAACATCGATTCATCTCCGGTTAACCGAGTAAAAGGCACATTAACATTCCGCTCTTTTAATGGTCCGAAGAGTTGAGCTCAATTCACCAACATAGCCTGACAAAAAAATCGTGAAGATCTCGCAGGAAACCATTAATATTCTCCATCATCTGCTATCCCGGTATAACAAAAAAGTACGTAGATTATTATACAATTCAATCATTATAATTTATACGGATTTTTATGCTGATTTGCCACATAAGGGAAAATAATATATACTATATATAATATTTTATATGCAATAATGATTTGATTTGGTTTTCAAATTTATTCATGGAGGTGCAATTAAGTGAAGAATATGTAAGGTGGGTTTATTAATATATAAGGAATTATGTATATGGTTACTTAATTAAATACGATGGGATTTAATTAATCGGTGAAAGCATGCTACGGTGAGGAACTGTTGTTTTGTTTGTTATGTTAAATTTCTGGTGGCGGTGTTTTTTTATTATTATTTATGTCGCACCTCAATGTTTTTTAATATTATATACATGGTAGAAAGATAAGCGACATGCATAATCATAAACGGATATAAGTTATGTTGTATCTAAATAAATTAACGAAATAACTTTTTAACGAAAATAACATTTATTTATAAATTTGGCATGATATAATATTAGTTAATTATATAATTATTTTGTGCAATATTTATTTTGGCATATTTTATTTTCTAATTCAGGCGATGATGTAGGATTTGGTTAAGTATATATAAGGAATCATTCATATATATAAGGGATGAGTTCGGTTTCCAAATAAATTCCGTCGGTGAGGTTGAGGTGTGTTTAGTTATATACATAAGGAATGTGCTCATTTGATATATTTTGAATGAGTATTGTTTCCAAATTAATTTCAGCGCTTTACCAAATTCAACAAAAAAAAAAAAAAAAAAAAAAAAAAGGAATGAGTTCGGTTCATATAGAATGAATACTGTTTCCAAACATACAAATATTCCGGCGGCGGTGAAGGGCGGCTTACTTCATTAAACGCAAATCATACAATCGTTTAGTGTTTTAATATTGAAATTCCGTGGCGGTGTTGTATTTAATATTTATATTTATATCGCTACTTTCTGATTTTTAATATATACCTAATAAAAAATAATTAATGAAATAAAATCAAAGAAAATATTTTATCACACCCTACCATAAGAAACTAAAACATTTCATCAAAAAAAAAAAAAAACTAAATCCAACACCACTCCTGCATCATTAACAGCTGTAGAAATGCTAATTACTAGATTAAAGAACCTATATAAGGCTTTTTTTTTAGCTTTTTTTGATAATCGGCTTAATATTTTTTTTATTTATCCTTGGCGCTTTAATCGGCTTAATAATTTGATCAAGTGCATCGTGGTAAAAAGAATTAGTGTGTTACAATCTTACCAATTTTGATATTACAAATTTACCATAGATATTGTTGAAATCGGAAATGGAAATAATAACTCTTTTATTTTATGAATCGAATGTGTTTCATGCATTAAGCAATTAAGATTTCAAAAGAATATAATAAATAAATGTTAAAAAAAAGATAATTATACACATATTGCTTGGTATTAATTTGGAAGACAACTAAACAAACCTCTTGATCATTTTCGATTATCAATTTAGTTAATTATAAACATTTACATTATAAAGCGATGGGTAATCTTAATATATTAACATTATTAGTTATACATGTCTATATATTAGTCTTGTAATAAACCGTCTATATGAAAGATATAATATAGGCGGCCTATTTTTACAATTAAAATAGGACGCGGCTCTTTTTTAGCAAATATGCTTGACATAGGTCCTTTTTAGCAATTTAGGAAATTGCATCACAGACCCTCCTCCATAAATATATATACCATATTTCTATATTTTATTTTTCCCATCCCTTCTGAGTCGTTCCCAATTCCACAAATCTCTTTCAATCGTCGATCCCAATCCAATCTGAGCAATCTAATCGGCAGAATACAATCGGCGCAATCTAATCGGCAGAATACAATCGGCGCAATCCAATCGCCGTTTTCGATCGGCTCTGGGCGGCTTCTTCTCACTGTGATTCTCCAGCTCTCTACGGCGAAGTGATCGACCTTGCGGGGAAGGTGCGCCAATTTGACGTCTCCTGGCATTTGAATAACTCAATGAAGGTGAATAATGTCGAAATTCCGATTAAGATCTTTTCTTGTGTTGATTAGCCATTATGAAAGAGTTAGAAACAGGTTGTGCATACTTTTGGAAGCACGTGCCTTCTTTGACTGTTTGAAAGATAGTTTCCAGCCTGATGTGGTTGTTTACACTAGCTTGGTTAATGGTTGGTGGTTGGCGTCTGTCTTGTTATGAAATTTTATATGTTTAGCTTGAAAACTAGACTGCTTAATGTGGTTTCTGTCTGCACATGAAATTTTATGTGTTTAACTTGAAAACTAAACTTCTTAATTTGTGTTGCAACTTGATTAATTATTGTGAAAACTGTGGTGTTTGTAAAACTCGATTTTTAATGTGAAAACTGTGATTGTGAAAACTTGGTTATTAAGGTTGAAAGCTACAGTGATTGTAGAAACAATATTTTTTAGGCTGAAAACTGTGGTGTTTGTAAAACTTGATTGTTTAGGTTGAAAACTTTGGTGTTTGCAAAACTTGATTATTTATTGGTGAAAACTGTGAATATTGTGAAAACTTTATTATTTAGGCTGAAAACTAGAGTGATTGTAGAAACTATATTTTTTAGTCTGAAACTGTGGTTTTTGTGAAACTTGATTGATTAGGTTGAAAACTGTGATGATTGTGAAAAAAATGAATTTTTAGGCTGAAAACTTTGGTGAAACTTGACTATACTTAACACAATATTATTTAACCTAAATACCCTAGTTTTTATGTACCTAAAATCTGATGTTTATAATATGGAAACTTGTCTTTATAACCTGAATTCTTTTGTATTTAAGAGTGTTTAAAATACAGAAATTATTTTAACTGATTTGAGTACATATTCTTTGCGTGAACAGTTTTGAAAAGTACGCGTGAACAGTGCTGTGAATAGTACGCGTGAACAGTGCCGTGAATAGTGCAGTGAACATTGCAGTGAACAGTGCCGTGAATAGTGCAGTGAACAGTGCCGTGAATAGTATTTTCCTAAATTTGCAAATAAGGACTTCCTTCCTTCCATATTGTAATGTAGTCCTTGGTCTATATTATAGTTATAATATAGAGGGTCACTCCAGAGACTAACTCTATGTGTGTGTGTATATATATATATATATATATATATATATATATATATATATTACTGAATTAATATTAACCAATCATATGTCTCGTTCAATAAATTGTAATTTTAATTAAGACATATATAATTAATTACTATAGTTTAAGTATAAAATAGATAAAGATTGATATAATAGTATCCCAGAATTGTTTTAGTTCACATGATTTGTTTTTTTAATGTAGCAGAGAATATAATAAATAATTGTACATGGTTTTATATTAGAGTTACTTTCTGGAGTGGCCGTCTATATTATAGCATAATATAGACCAGGGACTAAATTACAATATAGAAGGAAGGAGGTGTTTATTTGCAAAATTTGGGAAAAGTACTATTCACGGCACTGTTCACGGCACTATTCACGCGCACTGTTCATGGCACTGTTCACGCAAAAAATATGTACACAAATCAGTTAATATAATTTCTGAATTTTAAACACTTGTAAACACAAAAGAATTCAGGTTAGAAAGACAAGTTTCCATATTATAAACATCAGATTTTAGGTACATAAAAACTAGGGTGTTTAGGTTAAATAATGTTGTGTCAAGTATAGTCAAGTTTCACCAAAGTTTTCAGTCTAAAAATTCACAATCATCACAGTTTTCAACTTAAACAATCAAGTTTCACAAAAATCACAGTTTTCACAATAAATAATCAAGTTTCACAAACACCAAAAATTTTAACCTAAACAATCGAATTTTCACAATAAAAATAGTTCTCAACTAAACAATCAAGTTTTACAAACACCACAATTTTCAGACTAAAAAATATAGTTTCTACAATCACTGTAGTTTTCAACCTTAATAACCAAGTTCTCACAATCACAGTTTTCACATTAAAAAATCAAGTTTTACAAACACCACAGTTTTCACAATAAATAATCAAGTTTCAACATAAATCAAGAAGCCTAATGTTCAAGTTAAACACATAAAATTTCATATGCAGACAAAAACCACATTAAGCAGTCTAGTTTTCAAGCTAAACACATAAATTTCATAACAAGACGGAATCAACATTAAAAAGTCCAGTTTCCAAGATAAACACATAAAATTTTAAAATCAGAAAGACATCACATTATACAGTCTAGTTTTTATAATAAAACACATAAAATTCATGGAAGAAATTTGCAGAGCAACACAAAGTACAAAAAAACAGTGAACCGTCATCTCGTAGAGCCCGATCGCGAAGAACAATCCTCGAGAAACGCTGCAAGCTCTGCTACTACTCCGACGAATCTCCGGCGCCCTAATTCAACAACCAACACCAGAACACAAATTATCAGCCAGACGGTTGACAGACTGCGGCGATTGCGATTGCGATCGCAATAGCCGATCTCCGGCGAGCGGTGGAGGAGTAACCGAACCGGATCCACTCTCCCGGCGGTGATGCGGCGGAGGACGGCGGCGACTGCGAGGAAGGAGAGGAAGGATCAGAAACCTGATTGTAAATTGACTCGATTCTGGTCCGCAGACCTAAACCGGACATTGCCTCGTTGAATCCAGTCCTGGCGAATTGATCCTTTTCGCTGCCTTCGGGAACCCTAAACAAGCCGATTCTGCTGTCACCGAACGGGTCCAGTTCCTCGCGGATGAAGAGCCGATCGGAGCTCTGGTGAATTTGGGGAAAAGGAAAAGACGCGTTTCAGAATTTGGGGGAAAAGGATTGTTCACGTGTATATATATTTATTAGGTTTTGGAAATTGCATAAAAAGGACCTGCCCAAAAATAATTTGCAGGATGGGGGCCGCTTCCTATTTTAATTGCAGAAATAGGCCGTCTATATTATTGCTATAATATAGACGGTCTATTAAAAGACTAATATTTTATATTAAAGTAAAAGATCATAATTTAATAAAGTTAAAAGAGTATTTTCATAATATAAGAAATGAAGATTCTCTTTTCATTTATGTATAATTATAATTAAATTCCAACCTTTTCCTTACATATTTATTTATGATACAGTAATGGCATGCAAATTTATTTTTTATTATTTTTTATATAATAATGTAATGCAAATTTAATTTAAATTAGACATTAAAATTCCAAATGCCATCACAAAAAAATATAACACCAATACGCACGAATAGAATAAATCAATTTCGTTCATTTACCATGTATAAAAAATAAAATAAAAATTAATTGAATAAACTATTATATTAATAAAAAATATTTAGTTCAATTTCGTTCAATTATTTTAGTCTATTATCATGTGGGTTTTCACAATTTTTGGTAAATAATTAAGGCCTAAAAATGAAATCAATATCAAGTCATTCACTTATTTAGTCAAATAGATACAATTCAATAAGTCACGCATAGCGCGGCATGACCAATCTAGTTAGTATTAATTTATTTTTTATTAAATTAACTCTTCTTTTCTATACAGAAGGGTAATATTTTTTTTACTGCGTTACTTGTTTTTCTTTAGTTAAATTGATCTTTTTTCGATTGATGGAAGGGAAATATTCTTGGGAAAATTCCCACAAAGTGCGTAACAAGAGTTGAAATTCCTATTAAAGACATAAAACTTTAGATATTCCTATTTAGGGCGTTGAATTAGTTTTAAAACAATTTTACCCTTTATTTATTATTTTCAATTTACTTAATTTTTTCTACATGTTAAATTCTTAAACTACATTCTCCGTTCATATTCCGAGAATTTGCTCTTCCAAACTTCCATCATTATTACCAATGATCCACCATTTCTCTGGAAGAGGGTGAAAATCTGGCAGAGAACATAAGTATTGAACATGGCAGTGTGATCTTCTCGTACGGGTTCAGATTCAGTAACAAGAAGCCCTTGAAATGAATGGTGAGGAGGACTATAATTAATTTGGTTCAATGAATGAGCAATTATGTTTCTCTGTACTTATGGTAAAGCGGCCTATGTTGATGATAAAGAATTTTAGCAGATCATCGCAAAATTGTGAGATTGTTTTTCAAAAAGCGGATAAATATTAATTAGTTGAGACTTCTATTTCAAACCTATCCATAACGAGTAATATGGTTCATCTGGAAATTACTGTGAAGTATTATTTTTCTTAACTAATTAAATATCTATATGCACAAATCGTGTTTGTTTGCAAATGTAAGAATTTATAAATTCAAAGATCTATTTACTTTTGTTTATGATGATGCCCAGTTAGCAGGTGCAAAATCAGTTGATTTGTATGCTAATGATTTACTGAGAACGAATAAAGAGCTTTGGAAGTATAAATATCAGTGGTATGGAGTTGTAAACTTGCCTCTTGATCATGATGTCAAACTTCTGATATTTACAGTCAATCGTTATGGTAGTCCGTGACTTCACTCACACCAGTCGCTGGAGCCTGTGAAGTCTCCTCATGACCAAAAAAAATGAGATCCAACAATTACTCCTCTATTATCAATCGCAACAGTAAAAAGTTTCGAATTTCTCTCTAGCAAATTAGCAATGAATCCTGAAGATAGAATCAGCAATCTTCCTGACTGCATTATGAACCATATTCTGTCCCTTTGCACCTACAAAGGATGCTAATAAGGCAATATGAAAATGGAGAATGTAGTTTAAGAATTTAGCATTCAAAAAAAATAAAGGGTAAAATTGTCTTAAAACTAATTCAACGCACTAAATAGGAATATCTAAAGTTTTATACCTTTAGTAGGAATTTCAACTTTTGTTATGGGAATTTTCCCAATATTCTTTTATATGTTGGGTAAGCATTTTTAATTATGGGTACCAGGACGGGATAACAAGTATTATCCCATCAGCGGTGTCGCAGCAAATGAATCTTGACGAGGGCGGAAACATTATTTACACCATAGTTACTTCGCAAGCTAACGATACAATTCATCCACTTTGTTGGGATAGCCGGCGTTTTGATCGTGGATTTGGGTGTATTTTAGTCATTTAAAGTAGGTTTTTTAATTGCCGGAGGTGGTGGGGTTAGGAATAAAATAAGTTTAAGTTTAACTAAAATTAAATTAAATTTTATTCTTTTATATTATGTGTTTTAGTTTTCTTGGTTGGTGATTTTTATATTTTTATTAAAATTTGTTGAGTTAAAATCTGGTTTGAAATTGAATATATTGAGTTCAAATAGCTCCCTTGACTCGAGTTGGATCTCGACTTCATTGAATTCGTGAGTCGGTCTCGAGTTCATAAACAAAATTAACGAGTTGAGTTTGAGCTCTAATTGTTATATTCGAAAGAGCTTAAAACTCGAGTTCGATCTCGCAAAAATATTTAACGAGTCGAATTTGAACACATTTCTTTTCGATCTCATCTCAAATCATTTATACCCTAACTAAGTGAATTTAATGACCCAAAATTTAATGTTATTTTTCTGAACAATTCAGGAGCTGTTTTTGTATTTTAACCTACCACTCTTTCGCTCTATATTCCAATTCAAACTCATGATTAAATATGAATTTTGGGAAATTTTAAACCTGCCTCTTGATTGGAAATTTCTATTACTTTTTGTCCAAGTTTGGTAATTTTCATTCAGGTAATTTTCATCCAATTTTCACCCTGTTATATTGGACATTTTATACGTTTCCCATCTGGTCGACTTTTATGAGATGATTTCATCTTTAAAAACGTTTAATTCATCTTACACCATAATAATTACACCTAATAAAGTTTAATTCATTATTATTAATCTCGAATATTGATATATTGACATGTACATTATATTTTAATTCTTAAAATTTTATACTAAAATCTATTTTATTTAATGTGTCGCGTAGAAATATAAATCTAATACTATAAATCATTGAACACAAAAACAACCCCTTTTAAGCTAATAAGCAAGAGGAATGAAGATTATTACAAAGGATTTTTTTTTTTGAAAACTTGTTTAAAAAGAATTAAATAAACCTATATCTAACATAGTCACCTCACAGTTCCAAACCAAGTTCCTATTAGGATTTAGTTGCTGCGAATTATGCTGAAATTCGTCGCTCTTTACATGTCTTTCAAAAATGATTTAGGTCCAGAATCCTATCAGGTTTTGGTTGTTAATTAGGTTTTAGTTCTTATAAAAACCGTCTAGAATCCCAATAGGTTTTGGCTCTCTGTCATGTGTACATATCGAGGTTAGGTATGTGTTTTTGGTTCTTTGTTTGTCTGCCTTAGTTTAAATAACATCTATACGTAGGATGGATGCCACTAGTGGAAGGGGGCCTTCAACGGCGCCTGTTAACGGCGGTTTCGCCACAACACCGTTATTTTTTGAGATTCCGATATCGGATCCATGGTTGAGTGGTGCGGGAAAATAATTAGCGGCGTTTCCCACATAAACGCCGCTTGGTTAACGGCGGATAATAATAAACGGCGCATAAGAAACGGTGGTTAGCCATGAACGCCGTCAAGATTATGTGTTCCGATGACGGAAATCTGGAAATACCTGAGCCTTACTCACCAGGTCCCACTAGTGGCATGAGAATGTTAATATATATGTAAAGGAACACCGACATGATGACCTTCCGGTTAAGGAACATGACTGAATATATAATAGAAACTTATTATAAATTTTAAAATATCATAAAATATCAAATTTTGATTCTTAAACCTGAAATTTTTGATGATTATGTTAATTTTATTATGTATAATATACTTTTCTTGAAAATTTACTTTGGTATTAACAAAATTAAAGGTACTTGTAGTGAGAATTTAGTATCATGAACCTGAGAAACATTATTAAGACTAAAACTTGTTACTTAAGTACATATACTTTGTAGACATATTTCCTCCACCACTGTGATCAATTTATTTCCATTTTGATCAATTTATTTGAGTGTTACTGATACATTTTAACATAAATTCCATGAAATAAAATTGATATAAACGCTTATTTCAATAAAAATTTGAAAAATGTCATAAAACATCAAATTCTGACTTTTAAACATGGATTTTTGATACTTATGCTGAATTTATTATGCATAATACACCTTTCATGTGGATTTACTTTGTTATTAGCTCAATGAAAGATACTCATAGTGACTAGTGAGAACTTCAGTATCGAGAATATATTTGAGAAACACTACTAAGACTATAACTTGTTACTTGAGTATATATACTTTGAGTGTTATTTCCACCATAGTTGTGATTAATTTATTTCTATTATTAAATGAAATCAAGTATATTTGAGTGTTTCTGAGTTTTTCTAATATAATGTTTTGAAATTGCATTGATATGAATGTTCAGTTCAGTAAAATTTTGAAAATGTCACAAAATATCAAATTTTGACTTTTAAAACTGATTTTTTATGATTATGTTAATTTTATTATGTATAAGAAACTTTTTAAAGTAAATTTACTTCGATATTAGTTCAATGAAAGGTACGTGTAGTGAAAATTATAGTATTAAGAATCTGAGCACTACTAAAACAATACCTTGTTACCTAAGTATATATACTTTAGAGTCATATTTCCACCAAAGTTGTGATCATTGCACTTTTAATGTAAATTTTCTTTGGTATTGACTCGATGTTTGGTACGTTTAGTGAGTACTTTAGAAGCAAGAACCTAAGAAGTATTACTGGGATTACAACTTAGTTAAGTATATATACTTTGCAATCATATTTAAACCATGTTTGTGATCAAATTTTTTCAAATACTAAGTGAAATTAAGTATATTTGAGTGTTCCTATGACATTATAATATAATATCCATGAAATGTTTAGTTTAATAAAAATATAAAAAAATGTCATAAAACATCAAAATTTAACTTTTAAACTATTTTTTTATGACTATGATAATTTTATTATGCATACGATATTTTCTTAGTTTAATTTAAATTACAAATGAATTTGAAAGTTTGATTCGGTGGACCAAATTCATATGAAATTATGCTCTAGTTATACATAACCACAACTAACTGCTGCTTTTGGTATGCAAAGCAACAACTTACTGCTGCTTTTGGTATGCATAGCAACAACTAAGCGCTGCTCTTGATATCCATAGCAACAACTAATTGCTGCTCTTAGTATACAATTTTGATATCTTAAAATATCAACTTTTGATTTTTAAACTTGATTTTTTCTAATGATTATGTTAATTTATACTGTATAATACACTTTTATGTAAATTTTCTTTGGTATTGGTTCGGCGAAATGTACGTGTAGTGAGAACTTTAGTTGCAAGAACTTGAGAATAACTACTTAGACTATAACATGTAGTTAAGTATATATACTTTGCAGTCATATTTCAACGATAGTTGTGATCAAATTGTTTCAAATATGAATGAAATTAAGTAAATTTGAGTGTTTCTATGATATTATAACATTATTCAATGAATTACCATTGTTTTTAATGATTATGTTAATTTATAATGTATGAGACACTTTTTGTGTAAATTTGCTTTTGTATTAGCTCGATGAAAGGTACGTGTAATGAGAACTTCAGAAGCAAGAACCTAAGAAGTACTACTGAGACTACAACTTAGTTAAGTATATATACTTCGCAGTCACATTTCATCCATGGTTGTGATCAGATGGTTTGAAATACTAAATGAAATTAAGTACATCTGTGTGTTCCTATGACATTATAACATAAAGTCAATGATCTATCAATGATATGAATGTTTAGTTTAATAAAAAATTTAAAAATATCATAAAACATCAAGTTTTGTCTTTTAAACTAGATTTTTTATGACAATGATAATTTTATTATATATACGATTGTTACTTGGTGTGATTTATTGACTTAGAATTTGAATTATTGACTTGATGGACCAAATTCATATAAAAATTATATTCGGCAAGAATAGTTTAGGGTTTAGGGTTATTTAAAATATATAATTTATATCAATGTTGAAAATCATGATTTGTGTTGAAATTGAAAATTTAAAAAGTATTTAGCCCGTTATTTAAATTATATTAAAATTCATAGGTTCACATGCAATGATTAGGATTTAATATGTTGAATAAACAAAATATAACTGATGTTGTAAAAAATATTATATAATAACTGCCGAGTAATTTCCATAAATATATTAAAATAAAATTCTAATTCTGAATTTTTAAGAAAATTTATATTTTGCATTATCTCAATTAATTTTCACAACTTAATCCCAGCCGTTGATGCTTTATAAAACCTTATCCTTCTGAGTCTCTGCATCGCATTCTTTCTCCCAATCCCATCTCTCTCTGCTCGACGCTGATCCCCTCCACCAGAGAATCAATGCCGTCGCCGCCTCAGGAGTCAACCCGCACCAGCGTTCCTCCACCCCCGCTGGACAGCCTCATTACCGTCGCTACGGTACTGGACCAGCTGACGCCGGATTTCTGCATTTTAGGGTTGTGCCGGTTGGAGACCTCTTCGGAGCTGCAGGCTGTCGGTGGGTCTCACCGGAGTTTGCGATTCTAGAGTATGAATTTGTATACAATCTCTCAATTCCAGACAACGTATATTGGCATGTTATATTTTTCCTCAATGGCTATTCTTTTACTGTGCAGTTCTTGTTCTTTGGGACTAGCTACATCAAACAAGTTGTTTTATCTGTTATATAAGCTAGGGAAGCATTGTCTATGGCCTCTGGAAATTGCTAAGATTTATGTTTTTAGTTGTAAGTCTTCTTCCGCTGCAGGTTTTCTTCTTTTTTACAGCTCTGCTGTTGGTTCTGTGTATTTTCCTAGAGTTTGATAACTCATACATATATAATGTTGTTACTAATTTTTTGTCTCGGATTCATCAAATGTCTTGATTCATGAATTTTTTGTATTCCCTCTGTCTACATGAAAAGAATTTTTGTTATTACTTGTGTACGGATCTATATATACAGATGGTATGACTTTGTGCAAATGTCTCTATGATATTAGCTGTTCATTGACTTGCAAAGGTCCATGTTTTGCTGATTAATATTAATAAAAGGTTTTTATCCCAATTGAACACTTTCTTTATCTGGTACAAAAGAATCTGAGACAGTGCATGATTTAATACTTCAGTGTGCATTAAAAAAGATAGCCGTGTTTTTGCAGGTGTTGAATCACTCCCTGAACGCCCTAATGTAAGCATCTTTACTCTTCTGGTAGGAATTTTATTATTGTCAATTTACAGTGTGACTCATCTGCTTTTGGTCCTTATGTTTCATATTGATGATTTTCGTCTATTGATACTTTCGGGCAGAATCTGAATTTACTTTTGCGATTTATTTGATTTACCCTGTAGGAAGGGTTTTGGAGGAAGCGCGGGCATCTTTATTTAGCAAATTCCAGTTGTTGGGTGGAGCATGCAGTATAATGTGCAGGATTTCGAGGCACCGATGCTTGATCATACATCTGCTTATTATCCTCGAAAAATTTCCATGGGGATGATTTTGCAGGTACTAGAAAACTCGTCTTCCCTGTTATATACATTGTTCTGCTGACTCTTTTTAACTTATTTTTTTGTAAATTAGATGGATAAGAGTTTTTGTTAATTAGATGGATAGGGTATTGAGGTTGCAAGCTGGGCACAAGTACTGCCTGTTGGCCAGCTTTCGTCTGAGGTTGAATGGAACCACTATGATACCATCAAGGTTAGCATGCTTACTTCTCTTATGGGGCTCTTAGTTAGTATTACTTTTCATTTTCTGATTTTTCTCTTCTCAGCTGGGGAGGGATGTTTTTGGATTAAGGCACTTAGGTAAATGTTGTATGAATGAAGTTCTGATATAGTACTTAAGTATTATTGTGAGATCTTGTGTTGCTAAATTATAAAGTGTTTGCCCTACTCTTTGGGATAGTTTGTATTTTACTTAATTCTCTTATAGTAACTACTGAGATTAGTTGTAGAATTGCATCATATATCCCTTTTGAGGTTTGATTGGTGTGAGATGTGAGTCTGATAATCTCTAGAGCTAATTTGGTTGTGCTGCAGGAGTTGGAGAAGAAGAGAAAGGAGAGAGCTCAGGTAGTATATGAGAGGAAGAACCAGATAACGAAACAAGAGAAGAATCTAGGAGCTTCCTTCACATTTCTACTCAAGTTCAAGCATGGTTACGTTTATATTCAAGTACAAGCATATTTGGATTAGAATTAGTGTAGAATGTTTATGAGTTAGTGTAGCATGCTAGTTGGATTAGAATTAGTGTAGATTGGTTTATGAATTAGTTGTAGAATGATATGTAAATTAGTGTATTAATGTTGTAATGACAATTTGGATCTTTAATATAATTTATAAAATTTGAATTTTACTATTTTTGATTTTATTTTTTATTAATTTCAGCACCAGATTTGGGGAAATCAAAATTCCATTTCGTTATCAAAATTTGTTTGTTCCGTTATAGGAAGTATGTATAGAAAAAACTCATTTGTTCTAGCTTCCGGTTGCGTAACATGGCTTCCACAACCGGAACAAACTCATCAACACCTCATCGTCACAAGTGTTCCGAATCCGGAACATGAATGTGACGTTTATAAAAATAACACAGATACGGCGGTTCAGACCGCCGTAACCTATGTCCCTTACCAACGGCGGTTCAGACCGCCGTTTCTCGCAGACCCCCCCACCGACGGCGGTCAAAACCGCCGCCGTAGGGGGGCGGAACGCCGCCAATTCTGTGGGCGTGCAGTAGTGTGCCCCTGTAAAATTGTGTTTCGGAATCTTTAATAAACAAATTTTGGAATCGATATCATCAAATTGCAATAAAAATGTTATTGTAAAAGAAAAGTATGGCTCTGTTGCTTTAACAAAAAGTCAAAACTATAAAGTAGAAAATAATCATATTTACGATGTTTTGCTTGAGATTTTGATAAGGATAGATCCTTGCAACATGTTCAAATGTATCCTCGTTTCCAAGGATTGGCTGAATGCAATAATTGATCCTTTTTTCCAAAGAGATTATATGAAGAAATGGAAGAATTCCAGCTCTAAAGTTGTAGGTTTGTTAAGGCATTATAAGGCTCGTGTGACAATAGACGGCTTGCCTAGGGTTCAACTATTCCCAACAACTATTCTGGGTCGGGATATAGGCTTTTTGAATGAATATGGGTTCTTCATCTCCAAATCTCCCAAAGGGGGGCCTGTTACTTTTTAATAGCATCGACACTTTCTATATTTGGAAACCTATGTCCGGAAATTCACTTGTTGAACTCCCACCACTTCCTGTGTACTTTGAAGACTGCATGGCTAATATACTATGTTGTGGTGATGATGAAGTGGATTACAAGGTTATATTGGGAAGAGCGGGCATGAGTTGTTATTCGGATAATCAAGTGAGTATTCAGACATTCTGTTCTCGGACAAAGGATGTGGGAGCGATCCGCACTTGCTTACTCCACTCATTTGCATATAACCACATTTACCTTAGTAGGAAGTGGTACAGTTGATGCAGGCAATGTCATTTTTTGGAAAGCTAGGGAAGATCATAGACTCGGTTGTTTAGTTGTGTGGGATGTAAATGCAGGAAGCCACATAAGCGTTATTTCAGAACTGTCATTCATGGAAAGTATGAAAATGATGATAAAAAGGTATGTGATGATTTTTATAATAAGACTTATGGTCTAGCCCCTCAACATCTAGGTGGCTCTCTCCTGATTGCTACGTGAAGAAATATAGCCTCCCCACGTTGTAATGAGTATGGATGGATTTCGAGGTGGTTAACCATCAATATATGGGTTCTTGGTGACAAAAGACAATGGTATTTGTTACATAGTGTGCGGCAAGCATCAATATGGAACAAGAATTCAAAATTATTGACATTCTTATTTAAGGTCAAACATGAATATGAATTTTTATTTATATCGTTTCTTCCAGGAGAATCAGACTCTATTTACGAGGGATTGGAACGGCACCTGTTTATCTATCACTTTAACTCCAACAAGTTGGATTATGTGGAGTACTTGTATGGTGAAGCGATCAGAGGATTTACTAACAATTATACGTACAGCTATCATCCTTTGACAATACTGGATTTGAGTATGTGGCCTTTTCTACCTCTTTGAGTGATGAAAATAAAATTTTCATGCATGGTTTTCGCGATCGTATGCAATATCTTTAATTTGTATTTAATTGAAAGCACTATTTAATTTTCAACTTAACTTCTTGATAATATATTTTTTAAAGACTTTTCATTAATAGTAGGATAAGCTGAATACACCTTTATTTAAAAATCGTTTATATTTTTATGTATTGATACATATTTTAAAATTTTAATTTTTTTTGTCCTCTTGATAAAGAAACAATAAATTGGCTAAATCCAATATCAAACAAATCAGCGAAAGAAATTGAAAATCTACACTAAACAAAATAAAAAGCACACAATTTACTGAAGAACACCTATTTAAGTGTTGATCTGGCATTGCCAATTGCAACCCTCTCCATTTTTTTTGGATTATTAACGTAATGAATATAGCATGATTTTGGTTTAAATATTTGATAATTATTCCAATGTATCAGTCTAGACATCATGCGCGTTGCTTGTAGGTCCGGTCTAAGATTAAATCAAGTGAAATATGCGCTTCAATCCTTAAACATATGTTCAAAATATGGCTCCATTTAATTAATTTAAGAAAAGTTAGATTTAACATAAAAAATATATTTTCTTTTACCATCTCATTTATTTAAAATTTAGATCATAATAAGGGCCCAATTTTCTTTAAATAAAATAACTATTTTTGACGTTCGCATCAGTCCACCAAATAATTAGAATCGACATTGGTTGCGGTGTATTTGAAGTACATTTTGAAAAAAAATTAACATTGAATTTTTGATACAACAGTACGTAAATAATTACTCCCTCTGTCTTAGTGAAAGGTGCGGAAAGAGAAAATGAAAGTTGAAATTGGATCGTGAGGTGTATGGTGGAGATTGAATTTAAGAAGAAAGTGAGTGAAATGAGTGGCTGAAAATGAAATAGCATTACTATAAAAGGAAAGTGCGCACATATGATTGGGACACCCAAAAAAGGAAAGTGTGCATTTTCGACTGGGTATCCAATCAGTTGAATAGAGAAAAGTGCAATGACACTATTTTAAAGGTATCATTTAAAAGAACTAACTTTTTATAAAATATTTGAAAGGTAACTTCTTTCATAAGATTTAAGAAAGTAAGGTTGTCTTATATAAGAAGAACTATTTCAAAATTGTTTCCTTTTGTGAATGTTTTAAAATTATGAATTTGTCTACTAATAGTGATAGTAAAATTCTTTCAATAACCGATGGTAAAATGGTTGCATGTTACAAAATGATTTGATATTAGCATGAAACTTCAACACTCTATAGATTTTTTTTTGTCATTAGTTGATTGTGGATAAAATATTTTAAAATACCAGGTTAAATAATAACAATTTTATCAAAATCTTATACTATATTATCAATTGATATTAATTACTACATTTTTAGTGTTATAAAAATTGTAAAGAAATTATTTATAATGATAATAATGATATGTAACAATACTTTTTGTTTGCCAAAAATTAATTTTTTGTAATTGATTTTTAATTAAATTTAGAAAGTCTCAATCATGACGGTCTATATATATAAAAATCAAGAAGGACCAACTTGTAAATATGGAAAAATACAGCATAATTCGCGGGTCGATCCGGTGGGTATGATTATAACCCAATCGAAAAATACACGCGCTTCATTCCCCCCCCCCCCCCCCCCCCCCCCCCCGCACCCCCCCCCCATCATTCCAATTATTCCATTTCCCCCAATTCTCAAAAATCCCACCCGTTGCACATGGATTCTCAAACCATCCATTAATCATGTTGCCGGTTTTCCTCTCCGACCCCATCCCCCTTTCCCCATCGAAACAATTTCTCAGACCGCCGTAAAACCTACCCACTGCGAATTCTCCAGCGAGAAGCCGCCAAATCGTGAGCCCGATGGTTGAAATTGAATCTGACTCCACTGCGGGTGTGTTTGGTTGCTAGAATTGGAATTGGAATTAGAATTGATATTCTAATGCCATAAAATTGAAATAGAAAATTAGTGTTCAAATATTTTATGAATTCTAGTGTTTGGCTAACACTAGAATTACTTAAGAATTGAGATTGTAATTTCAATTCTGGTGTTTGGATAATTAAAATATTGACATGGAATTAGAAATTAGAATTGCCATGTATTATTACATTATTTATTTTATATTATTTTCCATTATTTATTTATTTGCAATAGTATTTTTCATCATTTGCATATACTAAAAAGATCATATTTATTATTTGGTATACAAAAAAGAAAGCAAAAAAGAAAGGAAACTATTATATATACACACACATACATGTATAATATACATACATCCATAACATCTTACTTAATATATCGTTATTTCTTTGAAAATTGTCTCAAATCAAGTGCAGTCTAGCTAAAATATCATTACTTAACCATTTCTAATCCAAGATGGACCTTTTCTACCAAATTGTCTCAAAAGTTGGCTCAACAGGCCTTCTCATCATCTGAGAGATAGCAAAACCAAAAGAGCTAGATGCATATAGCATAATCCAGTCATTTCCCTAAAATAGATTCCACACCTTCTACTGTGACTTCAGTCGAGCACTGTGCCTCCTTCCTGCATCAACTGCAGGATCCTCAGCCTTCGTGTTCTTCTTCTGCTTCTGCACTTTCTTTGGAGCGTCATCTTCAGTTCCCGAACCCGACTCAGAATCATCATCAGGCTTCTTGCTCTTCTTCTTTTTTCCGGCTTCACACTTCAGCTTCTTTGCTTTCTTCTGAGGAGCTGCTACCGGAAGCCTATAGAAAGCAATGTAAAAGAAAGATTCTCTAAGGTCGCCACACTAACTCGAGCAAGCTATCGAATTTGACACACCAAAGAAGCCCTAAATCTCAACTGTTTATGGCCAGTCAGATACTATACCATCTATCTGCTGATCTACAACAAGATTTAAGAGCTGAACATACCAAAGACAAATTCGACATCTGAATTTATTCTATGCAAACTCCTAAAACCTCTAGATGCAGTATAAAACTCAACAATTTCAAAAACTTCAAAAATATCAACTCCATTCCAGGGAAATACAAGAACTGAGTTGACCAAAGTCCTGGTTTTTTCTCTCCATCTCCTAAACCCCTCTAGATGCAATCTCAAAAACCCATCAAATTCACAAAATATTTACTTCAACCATAAATCCAACAACATATCATACAAAGTTACTCCAAACCCCAATGAAAACCCAACATCCATTTTCACAGAGGCATTAACACAAACACCTAGTGAGCACTACTAAAGAACCAATGAAAAAACAATCCCATAACGAAAATTTACCTACAGCAGCACACAGAATGCGGAAATCCAAATGGGCTCTCTTCAATTGGCGAGAATTCCGATAAATCAAATGAGATCCTTGCTTTCTTAATTTCAAGAACCAATCTTGATTCTTGTTTTAGTGATTCTAGATGTGGTGGCGTGGATGACGGGGGTAGTGGTGCTTGACGGTGAAGCGGTGGTGATGGGGAAGCGGTCATCGACGAAGAAGAAAAAACGGGCAATTTCTTCCGAGCAGAATGGATATAAGACGACCCGAATTTGTTGTTATAACCCGCATTTGGCCCGAGTACGACCTGCGAAATTTTGTCAATATCATGGAATTATGATCGGAAAACTTTGTCCCATTTAAAGAATTCAATCCATAGAATTTAAGGGATCATAATTTTCGAAAACCAATTATATTCCAAAATTATGTGCAGCCAAACAGTAAAATTGACCCAATATCATAGAATTTGAATATTTTACTCCAATTCTATGCAAACAATGTTGGTATTTTGTTTAAATACCGGTTTAATTTAAGTATAACTGGATTCGAGATAGTGAACTCGAGATGTTATAACAAGGTTGGTGGTGCGGAGTGCACACTTGTAAAAACAATCTACGAGTTTACGGTTCGAGATAAATATTTTACTATTTATCTATGTGGTTTATATTAAATTGAAGTATTGTATTGATTCAGAATTAATTCTGAAAATAATATACTTGTATCAATTAACACAATAATATTGGGTGCAGTTGTGTGTATGTGGTTACCAAACTGTTTTGTTATGGATTGGTACGTACACACAGTTGGATTTATGCGGTTGCCTGATTTGGTACGTATGCATTGCCCTGGAGTTACCGATTGGTATGAATGCACAGTTGCATGCGGTTAATTGATACGTATGGAGTTACCACAGTTGTTTGAACCGGTGTGGTACGGTATAATGTTTATACCTATAAATACATGTGAAACACTGCTGACATGGGTGGCAATGTATGATGCATGTTTACATTGAACTATTCAATCATCTATGAATGTTGGATGTATCAAAGAATGATACGTGATGCCTGATGCAGGTAACACTGAAATATATAAACGACAACGAGAAACACAGATTTGCTGTTATACAATCCAGAAACACTAATACTCAAAGGCATGTTCTTGATTCCAGACTAGAATCAAGAATGTAGCGATAGTTTTATCCTACGAGGAATTTCGTGTAACCCAGGCTGATAGGATCGAAATATTCTCAAAGGAAAACGAGAGTGTTACGTGACTCTATCATTATCCAACTATTATCCCAATCACCCTATTGTCCCATTGTTTATACCCAACAAACAAACATACCCTCCAGCTGATTTCAATTCCAATTCGCTGTTTTGATTCATCTCTTGCAAACACTCTCACAAAGTGAATCGAGAGGCACACGTCGGGGCCCGCCACAATTGATTTGATGGTTCACCTCACTACAGGGAAGACAGAATCGTTTGAGCTCATCAATACACAATTATATAGTTATTTGGGGTTCAAAGAAAGTACTCCTTCCGTTCGGTTATGTTTGTCTTATCGCATTATTCACCGTAGCATGTTTGATCATCAATTTAAAGTATTACACTAATACAAATATAATCATATGATATAATTTTAAATTTTTCGTAACATGTATATTCAAAATATAAAATTTTTACCATCATCTAATGCATGTAACTAAAATCATCAACGGTCAAACAAAATGTCAAAACGGTCAACTAAGACAATCTTAACCGAACGAAGGGAGTAACATGGACAATCTTGTTTTTGTGATTTAATATGGTAGTGTAGAGTAGGTACGCTAGTTCATGTATCGCTTCATGTTCGTGTTCGTGTTCGTGTTCGTGTTCGCGTTCGCAGTATATACTACTCAATTTTTAGAAAATTGGAGTGTTAGCCTATATTATCTTTATTTATAGTAAATAGCTTGATTATAATGGCGCTTAATCCCAGATTTTTTAGCATAATTAACTCAATTTTTAAATTGTCCCGGTTTCAACCTATATTGTCTTATTTTAAGAGTAAATAGATTTTTAAAAAAACTATGTGTGGACCTTATTTTTTTAGCATAAACATCTTAGTTTTTAGAATATTGAGATTTCAGCCTACATTGTCTTTCTTTTAGAGTAAATAGCTTGATTTTTAACAGTGTGTATACCTCGACGTTTTAGCATAAACATCTCAATTTTTAGAATATCAGGATTTCAACATATCTTGTCTTTGTTTTAGTGTAAATAGTTTATTTTTAAACAGTGTATACCTCATCTTTTTTAGTATAAATTTCCCAGTTCTTAGAATAGCGGGGTTTCAACTTATATTGTCTTAGAGTAAATGACTTACTTTTAACAGTGTGTAGGCCTGATATTTATTAGCATAAACTTCTCACTTCTTAGAATATTTAGGTTTCATCCTATCTTGTTTTTTTAGAGTAAATATGTTTTTTTTAATTTGTGTGTACACCTCGATGTTTTAAAATAAACATCACTGTTTTTAAAATATCATGGTTTCAACCTATTTTGTCTTTATTTTAGAGTAAATAATTTGTTTTTAAACTTTGTGTATACCTCGATTTTTCAGCATAAATTTATTATTTTTGATAATATCAGGTTTTAACCTATTTGTCTTTAATTTATAGTAAATAGTTTGTTTTTTTAACTATATGTATACCTCGGTTTTTTAGCATAAACTTCTCAATTTTTATATTGAGATTTTAGCCTACATTGTCTTTATTTTAAAGTATATAGTTTTTCTTAAACTATGTACATACCTCGATTTTTTAGCATAAAATATTCAATATTTAGAATATCGGGATTTCAACATATCTTGTATTTATTTTAGAGTAAAGAACTTGTATTTTAACTAAAATTTTAAGGTAAAAAATTGATAATAATGGAAGAAGGCACAGGTTCGGCATTGTGGCCATTAAAAGAAGGCCCACATCTTGCCCACATAGCTCCAAAATAAATAAACATGCTTGGATTTACTGTAATTTGGAAAAAGGAATGAGTACGTGTCGCACGCGTGTAAAAGGATAAGTTTAATATTTGCAAATAGAGACAGTCCCTCGTTCTCTTTACAGATAGACCTGTCTTTATATAAAGCTTGTCACTTCCAATACTTTACATAAATTAAATAGCAATTACAATCGGGTAATAAATCTATCATAATAAATGATTGATTTGTATTTCATTGAACTATAAACATGATCTTGATATAATAATTGGTTTATCATGTTATAACCAATCAATGTAATAACATATATCATTAACTTCATACATGCAAAATTTTCTTAAATCTCCTACACTACTAAATAGAAAGTATCTCAAATAGAAAATGATAAGCTGCCTGTTCAATAAGATGAGTGACATGCATACTTGACAAAAACTGGCACAAAATTAAAAACGTGATAGAACTAATATGATCACAAAATTAGACAACAAAAAGCACAGGTTGAACAAAATCACAAAACACTTTTATTTTTAACATAAACCAACACAAACAAAAAACCTAAAACATACATTTTTGGCTTTCTTGATATGAAGGCATCTTGCTATCGAGTGAGAATGGCACACAATTATAAAATGATAGCTAGCAAGAAAAAGCCAATCAAAAGAAGACAAATAAAGGAAAATATGATCTTATATCCAGAGATAACAAATTAAACTATAAAAAAGTAAATACAGGCATTGAACACAAATTTAATTATAGAGAGGAGAACTTATGAAAAATCTCATTTACGTTGCACCCCGTAAAACTTTCATCCATGGCATCCTGCCATTGACCTCCTTTTGAGCTACATCGTCGCCTGAAATCATCTTCCCACGGGCTTAAACTTTTTTTTGAAAAGAAAATTATATATCATACTCAAGGTGTTGGAAAACGTCCAGCAACGTTTGACAAGAGAAATTGCGGAGTATAACTCCACTCTACATAATCCGAGCTATTATTTTTCCCTATACTTGCTACCAAATGGGCATCCATATTTTCATTTCTTGGTATCCAGCATGGCAAATTAAGGCCTTGTTGCACAAATTCTGCTCGAATCTCCTCAGTGATTGAGTGGCATAATTCTGGGGCATCCAGGTCTCCATGTATGATTTGCACTAGGCTCAATGAGTCTCCCATAATAGCCACATCGGTCCATTGGAGATATGCCGCCATTCTCAGTGCTTCTCTCAATGCTTCTGCTTCCGCGAACATGGGGTCTCTTACATCCATTATCTTTCTGCTCACAACCCGTACAAAAGACCCATCCGCAGCCACTGCCACTACCCCCAATCCTGCGCAGTCCCTTGCAATACCAGCATCAAACAGAATCCTTCTTCCCACATCTGGCGGTCTTAATAAGTTACCTGTAGAAAGGACTTCTGAAACTCTCTCAGGCCAAGCATTTGCATCAGCAAAGGATATCAAGGTTGAACGGATTGATGCAGCCAGTAAACTAGAGTCGATACTCTTGTCTTGAAACAACTTCGTATTTCTCTGGAACCACACCCCATCGCAGACCATTGCCATTAGCTTTCTCGTCTTATCATCGTTGTCGATCAGCAATTGTCTGAACCATCCATCACCTCTTGCTCTTTCACTCCCCAGTATTTTATGCTGTAGACCTAGAGCTCGCCATACTCCTTTTGCATATTCGCATTCAAAGAACAAGTGCCTTGTCGTCCCATCCTCGGTATCACAGAGTTGACACTTCAACGGGACTTGTACCTTCCTATACCTGAGGTTCTCCGATGTTGGCAAAGAGTCCATGCATAATCTCCACACACAGTGTTTTGCTCTTGATGGTATGCGCATTCTCCATAGTCTCGGCCAGAAATCATCAGCCACTATCGCCGGGCCACCGCTATTGTGGTAATAAGCCGATCCCTGGTTCTCTTTCAGTGTATGGTACATGGATTTCACAGTGAACTTACCATTGGGGCCATTATTCCAAACCCAGACATCACTCCCTTCTTGTCCCCTTAGCTGGATTGATAGTATATCGTTTGCGTCCTCCTCAGCAAAGTTATTTCGAACAAGCGGGATATTCCAACCTCCCGTGACCTGGTCGATCAGGTCAGAGACATGCTGTAGGTATCCTGGCACATGATCTGGATCTCTGATTCTGAAGTTGCTGGTTGATGGTAGCCATGGGTCCTGCATGATGCTGGTATTCCTCCCACTCCTGATGTGCTTCCGGCTCCCTAGCTTCAACGCCTCGATGCCCTTTGAAATTCCTTGCCAAGCAGCTGACGGCCGAGACCCCTGGACGGCCTCCATGATTGTGCCGTTGGAGAAATATCTGTCTTTGAAGACTCGTGCTATCAACATCGTTGGATTAGTTAACATCCTCCATGCTTGTTTACTGAGAAGCGCCATATTAGTTGCCCTCAAGTCCCTGAATCCGAGTCATCCCTTGTTCTTTGCTCGAGTGAGCTTAGGCCATGAAATCCATTGTATCTTTCCTCTCGAATTCTGCTCTCCTCCCCACCAGAACTTGCAGATCATCACTCTTATCTCCTAAAGTAACATTGCAGGTAACTCAAAATAGCTCATCGCATAGCTCGGAATGGCTTGCAATACTAATTTAATCAAGATCTCCTTTCCTGATTTAGACAGATGCCTTTCACTCCAGCCATCCAACCTGGACCGGATTCGTTCTTTTATATACTGGAAGATGTGCTTCTTCTTTTGGCCTATCTCTGATGGTAGACCTAGGTACTTGCCATGTGATTCCACTTCTGGTATTTTCAGCACGTCACATATCCTCCTTCTATCAGCTTTCCCTGTGTTGGGACTGAACAGAACCCCTGACTTGTCCGTATTGATCCTCTGCCCCGAGACTTCTTCGAACAGGGCTATGGCCCATTGCAGGTACCTTGCTTCCTCTTCCGTGGCCTCTCCAAACAGTAACGTGTCATCCGCAAAGAAGAGATGACTAATTTTCGGTCCAAATCTCGATGCTCCCATACCATGTATCTTACCAACAACTTGTAAGTCACTTAACAACATAGAGAACACCTCGGAGCAAATAATGAAGAGATATGGAGAAAGAGGGTCTGTTTGCCTGATTCCTCTCTGCGGCTGGAGGTGACCTAGTTCATTCCCATTTAGGATAAACGAGAAAGATACTGTAGTCAAACAGTGTTGGATGAGCTGTATAAATGATGGAGGGAACCCCATCTTCCGAAGTACTGCCAACACAAAACTCCATTCCACTCTGTCAAAAGCTTTACTCATGTCCAACTTGATACTCATATGTCCTCTGCTTCCCGTCGTCCTCCCCTTCATAGCATGGTGGAACTCATGAGCCACTAAAACATTATCAGTGATGAGCCTACCCGGAATAAAAGCAGACTGGGATTCTGAGATGATCTTTGGTATGATTGGTCTGAGCCTGCCTGACATGACCTTGGATGCAATCCTGTACACCACGTTGCAGAGGCTAATAGGTCGAAACTGCGTGATCAACTCTGGTTTCTCTATCTTCGGAAGAAGCACAATGTGTGTATAATTCGTTTTTGGCTTGAAAATACCTTCATTCAGGAATCCAAGAACAACTTTTGTGACATCTTTGCGGACCACCTTCCAAAATTTCTGAAAAAATACTGGGCTCATACCATCCGGACCCGGAGACTTGTACGGATGCATACTCTTCACTGCTCTCTCTACCTCCACTGCCGTGTATCTCCTTGTGATGCTGTTTGCCATGTCATGAGTGAGCTTCGACTGCAATCTACTCAGTAATGTCTCCATCACCTCAGCAGACGGGTTGGACGAGGAGAAAAGGCCTCCGAAGTAATCCAGTACTATCCTTTCTATGCTTTCCTCATCCTCTTTCAGCTCCTGATTTGAGTCCCGCAAGCCCTGAATTTGGTTCGCTTGTCTCCTCTTCGAAGCCCACTTATGAAAGAACTGAGTATTCTTATCACCCTCCTTATGCCAGTGCTGTTTAGCTCGCTGTTTCCACTGTATAGCATTCGCTTCTTGAAGAAAATCGTACTCTTGTTTCAGCTGCTTTATCCTTTCCTGCACAGTGTCATCAATATCCCCACTCTGCACTTGATGCAGCTCCTTCCTGATCTCCTTCAGTCAACAGCTCATGCATATTCTTGTGCAAATTCGCTTCTGCTACTCCTCCCGTTCGGGCCCCCGTGGCTACATTTGCATTCGCTCTAGGGTTCCTTCCACTATCCCCGGACTGGTTCCTTCTCCATTGAGGGTTACTAGGTGGTGGTCCCTGAAACCCTACTCCTCCTTGCCAGGGTTTCCTAAAAGGAGACTAATTTGATCTTACACTGTAACCATCTGAATAGTGGACCACATCGCGCTCTTCCGCACGAGAATTCCAACGAACCATGCAATCCTTCCTGTGGTGTCCAATCACGCCACAGAACTCACATATACTTGGGAGCTTCTCATACCGAAGTTCTAGCTTATGATCTATACCCTTTAGTGCCTGTACCCGTTTCACAGGTTTCGTGATATCTAACTCACATCGAATCCTCAGGAACTGGCCTACCAAACTTCCATCAGAGTCTCTGTCCACCTCGATGAATTTTCCAACTCCGTTTCCTACCGATTCCGCCACTGGGATGGTGAAGAAACCTGATTGAACCATGTGAGCATGTACCCGGAACTGTGCCTTATCAAATTTCATCTCAGAGGCAACCATGCCTGCCATCGGCTTCTTTAGCAACAATAGATTCCCATCCATAAGCCATGGTTGAAGCTCAAACACCCTTTCCCTTTTCGCAATATTCGGAAACTCAAATTGGTAAACATTATCATGCAATAACCTTACCTTCAATGACTGTCTCAGGTTCCATACACCGGAGAAGATAGCCTGAATCGTCTCATGAGGGATCCGTCTCTGGGAGATGAGCTTTCCCACTAGGATTTGGTAACCCTCTGCCGCCAGTTGGTCACCTCCGATCTCAAGCGGCTCGTCCTCCTCGGCTGTCAAATTGAGGTTCCGGTAAAGTTTCGCGATGTCCGTGATGTCGTCCATGTCTCCTATCTCCGTATCTACTTCACGAACGCGTTGGTTCAGTACCTTCAGTAACCGTTCAGTATCCTTCTGTAAAACCCTAAGGTTGCCGCTCCGTATTGGTATCACCACAGGATGATATGCGATGATCCTGTTGGTTTCGTCAGATTCGCCGTATGTATGTGTAAACTTCCGTCCTGCTTCAATCACTAAACCCTAGGGTTTGTATCGCTGCAGAGAGAGGACCGAAAAAGAAGGACCGATCTTATTTTTAATACGTTTAAACTAATCCATCAAAAAATAGATTGTGATCCTTCAATTGAGATATTTTATAAATTCAAAATTGTCCAAAATTCATACATTACAACTCACTTATATAAGCAGAGGTTCATAACCGCCAGGCCGGGTGGAAAAACCGACTGGCAAACTCTGTGTATAAATTGGGGTTTTGAATTGGATTTTTGAAAAAAATAAAGGCGCAAATCCAAAGACGAACATACTCGCACACATTCTTCCCACAATGGAACCTAATAGATTCAGTCGATACATTCCCCACCACCCAAACCACTGCGACCGCAGAAGTTTCAATCACTTTGTGTGCATGTGCGTGTGTGTGCGTGTGCATGTGCATGCGTGCATATGTGTCATCCAATATCATTTGCATTAATCATCATCATCAATAAAGAATAATTTTTTATTTGAAACAGTTGTGTGTTTACCAAAAACTATATTATACATAACGAGTTTATTTCATTAACTAAACTGAATAGAACTTAAGCTGTAAGGATTCAAACATTAAGATTCTAAATAAAAATCCAAATCATACATCATAATTTGTGGTGTTTGTAAAATCTATATGTACTAGATTTAAGGACATACCTGGTTGTGGTGTGGTGGGGGATTGTGGATCAGAACATATCTAACCCTTAATTCTGTAGAAACGAATTATGGTGAATGAGGATAAGGAAAGAAATAATCATAAAATATTTAAATAATTTTTGTTCAAATTTGTAAACGAAATATATCTTTTGGTTCAAATCTTAAAGAAACGTAAACAAATTTGCAATCTTGTATCACGTGAAAAAGGATGCACAAAAGTATATACGAAAGAACTAGACATATAAAAAAATTAATCAACAGCAAAAAATTACTTGTTTATACTTCTGATCCTCCATGTAAATGTAGAATGCATCAGTTTTTCTTAAAAAAAGTAATCAGGAAAATGATCGATCAAAAGCACTAATCTTGTAGATCTGAAAATATCAAAAAGAAAAAGTAAACAATAATCATCATCATCAGTAAAGAATAATTTTTTTTAATTTGAAACAGTTTGTGTCTACCAAAAACTACATTATACATAGAAGTGTGTGTGCATGTGGGTGAGCGTGCATGTGGGTGTGGGTGTGTGTGTGCGGGCGTGTGTGCGTGCACACTTGTGTGTGTAATCCAATATCATTTGTATCAACCATCACCATCATCAACAAAACACTACATTATACAGAAGTTTTTTCTTCTTCTAAAGATATAAATACTAATACTGCATAGTTGTTATTGAAACACATTAATGCATAAATTATCATACTTTCCATTTCATAACCTTCTGATGATTGTCTAACTAATTATCATCCTACTTTTTAAAATTCGGATCCCTTATTTTGCCAAGACATCCCGGGAGCGTAGGGAGGACGAGGTGTCAACAAAATACACATGCACGCACGCTCAGACACGTACACGCGCACACACGCTCAATCACTTCGCCGCCGTAACCACCTTTGTCGCCTCAACAATGGACAGTACTGCTGCAATCGCTACTAATAATTGATAGTATGATGTAATACTCCATGAACAGAAGGTTGGAGAGATGTATAGTAGTTTTAAACGGCGTCTTTTTGAATTCCAAATGTATGCGGATAATATATATGTATATATATATATATGTTAATGGAAATTTTCGGTTGTGGGAAAGGAAATATAAATTGTAAAGCGTGAGATATTTTATATAATATATTGCAAATAGAGCTTTATTTGTAATATTGTGGATGCGGCAAACGTTGGGAAACCGGAAACATTTAAAGAAAAAATCGATGAACTACGGTAGTTTGATGGTAGTGTTTAGTGCATAACTACATTATTGTAGATGTTTGGTAGAATCATCCCAATGAGCAGTAAACTTTTGGTGAAAAAAATTCTTGTAATGGGCATAAATTCTCGGCATCTCTTTCGATTGCTCTATTACATGAGCTTAAACCTCTCAAAGTTAGTACAATCCATTTCCTCAAAATCAGATTCATTCCTATGCAAGAACTTTTTTCTCATCTATTCTTTATGTTTAGAGAACAAATTAATTAATTATTAGACTAAACATACAAAAAACATTACAATGAAATAGAATTAGATTTCGGAAAGATCACTGTACTTCGCCTCCACGCCAGGGAAATCTCTCACATGATGAGAAAACAAATGCAACAAATTAAAATAAAAGTAATACAACGTAAACAATACAATCTATCTTTTTACGAAGGAATCTTTTTAAGCAAACCTTCTCTAATTTTGTGTTTCTTCCAGACAAACAGTAAATATTTTCTTTTAACACTGAAATATCTTCGATCAATGTACTACACATTGAACATGAAAGGAATGCATTTTACAGTCAGATCCTATTGCAAATCACCAATTTCACTTAGCACATTTCAAATTGACTAAAAATTAGAACAAAAAATTAATAATCAAAAGTGAAATACAAATACCTTCTCAAACTGCAGTCCTCGTTGATGGCGACTCAATCATTGAAGAGGTAGCAAAATTGGCGGAGGTTACTTGATCTGTACAAACATTGTTGACGTTAGTCAAATCACGTGAACATGCCCTTTATATACACAGAGTTGAATGACATTGATTTGCATAAAACCATAAATACAACAAGTTAATGAACAATAACGTATCATTTGCATAATTAAATTTGCTGTAAACAAAATATAGAAAATATATTTCTAAATTGTAAGTGTGGATGTGATGAATCTGATCAGGTCGATATCACATACAACGGAGGCATACCATTGTAAACTCTAATAAAACACAATGTTTTGTACTTAAACATTATATATCAATTATATTTTCTGTAAGAGTTTACTATTCAGATTGTACTTAAAGTAAAAAAATCATAATGCATTATATTTGGAAGTGCATATTATATTTGGAGAGCTCAATGTATAATGTATATAAAATATTTAGAACATAGAAAAAAATTATTTTCAAATTAAATATTTTGGTAAGTAATATCTAGTAATATAGAAACTACGACGGCTTGGTTAAACATATGCTATATACATCGCAATTAATATGCTACTTCTTCACCATCTCTTTAACCTTGGCTTCATGCAAGAAAGCATGCTCTCTCTTCTCTTCCAATAGGTCTAGTTTCGTTCGACGCTACTCCTCGTCATTCCCCTCGGACGAGGGAACAGATTTCCGAAGGCTTGGAACACCTATATCTGCTGGTATGACAGCTACCGACCCATAGACCAAGCTGTAAGGAGACTCTCCGGTTGTAGAGCTTTCCGTGGTCCGATGGGCCTAGAGGACGCTCGACAGCTTAGTACCCAATTGCCTTTTGCCCCTACAGCCGAGCCTTGAGGCACTGACAATAGTGCTATTAGTGACATCCACCTGACCATTAGCTTGCGGACGGTAGATCGAAGTGAGCTTCTGACTGATCTCATACTTCTTGCACCATGATTTAAAGGGATCATTCTCAAATTGTGCTCTATTGTACGTTACTGTGGCCCCTGGAACCCCAAACTGTGCTCTATTGTGGGTCAAGTGGTAAGTGGAACAGATGGCCCTTGCTTGGGGTCATCCATGGCCTTTGTCATGATCATGATCATGTTTCAGTCAAGACAAAAACATCAACAATAATGAACTTTAGAATATCCGGGATCAATAAACTCAGCATAGAAACTTACCATGACTATGCTTCTTAGGTCCATGCCAGAAACTCCGATTGATCCCTTACTGGAGCCATGTTGTCACCATATCGCACAATTACTAATTAATAAATTCTATTAAAAAAGTAGAGCTACCTGAATGAATGCAGAGAGAACAAACCGGTCATTGTGTTGTCGTTAAAAGTCATATATTCATTATTGCATATTCCACAAGTATTTGAAGAACATGTAATATGATCATGATCTAAGCTCATTGCAATCTGTGTTTCATTGTGGGACAAGAAAAAATGCAGCTTAAATTGATTCTGCAACATTGAAATAATACTAACAACTATTTCATGATTCTGTAAATACATTAAAAAAAAAAATGGTATGTTCAAATGTTTTAAAAGAATGAAGAAAAACATAATTTGTTAAGTAAATAAAGATATATCAGTAGATTGTATACCATTTAGAATGTAAATTAGAATGTAAACGTATTTCTTGATCATATACCATGTAGTCTCGGCGAAGAGCATATATGGAAGCAAAAGAGATGAAATTTCTACCGATCAGAATACTAGTGTTCTAATATTACCTACTTCATCGAGTATGTTTAAACATGCTACCAGGTTTAAACATTAAAATAAAGAACACCAGAAATGATTACGCAGTTCGGTGAAACACACCTACTCTGCGGGGCGTTAACCCAGTTCAGAATTAATTCACTAGTACGAAAGATTACAGTACAAGATGTTTAAACTTCAATACTTATCTTTCTACTCTCCTTGTGAATTTGCAAGCTCCCCTTGCTACCGATTCGCCTTGATCGAACTCCCTCCGATCTCAACCTCGTTGGCGCTGAATCTCTTCCTCCCGAAGAATTAAGGTGTACGATTCTGAACTTGAAACCACGATCAATGACCTGTTGACGCGATCGACTCAGCACTGCTCCAACAAAGCTATTCTGGATGCAGAATACTTTCTCTTAAGTTCGATACTTCTTCTTGCAGCTTGCGTCTCTATTTATAGCTCCATGTTGTGTTGTCGTGTTGATATTCTCTGTCCTTCAATCACGGTATTGCTGATCTTCTCATCTAGCTAATCACAGCTGCAATCAGTCTCCTAGCTATATTCTACTTCTATAGCTATACTGTAGGAAATATAATCTTTCCTTATTTGAGACTAATCCTAACTAAAATACAACTCTATCATATATCTAATCAGATCGGAGCTGAATATCTCTTCAAATATCATCTTTAATTCGCTCGAATATCTTCTTTGATCGCACACAAGTTGTACTTCATCACAATCACTGTTGCTCAGTTTCTGTTTCTGCTGGAACAAGTGTTTAAACATACAACATCAGTATGTTTAAACATAGTGATTTCTACAAAATAGCCAACAATATCGTCCTGAAACTTCTGGACTCTTCAATCTCCCCCTTTGGCATTTTGTGGAACCAAACCAACTTTTAGGACTTCATATATAAGTTGCAGCAGCATATTCGATGTCATAAACTCCCCCTGAAGTCCAGAACACATGACAACGATTTTGAACTATCAAAGAAGTCCAAATTTCTCCCCCTGGGGCCATGAACATGCCAAAGTAATCAAACCGAGAGACTCCAAAACTGTAAAGTCATCACAGTACTGGAGTATCAACCAGTGGCTCCCCCTGTCTTCGATCTCATCATCAATACAAGCATTAACAAACTCCCTTTTCAGCCCATGCCTAAACACTTCCAGCTTAGCCAATTAACTCTCCAGTCCAGTTCACACAAGCCATCAGAAAAACAGTCATCACATTGTCTGATGTTTAAACATCACAGACTTCCTACATCCTACCTCTTTTTTTTCTTTTCTTTTCTTTTTTTTTTACTAAAAAACAAAAACGAAAAATGCTAAAATAAAGCAAAAGAAATACCTCATCCACGACACACACCTAAGTGTTGCCTGAAGGACTCGACCACTACATCATCAACAGCTTTAACTTTGGCAGTTGACAAAGTGACAGATGTATATGTCTCTCTATGCTCTTCTTCATCCTTCAATCCTTCAAAGTGAAGATCACGAAATATGGGATGTGCTGACTTTGGGAGCGGTGTTATGGGATGTTTTGATTTAGGCACCCATACCTTTCTGACTGTTCTTGATTGAGGAACCTGAGAGATGTTAAAACATGGAGCAGGTTGTCTTTCCTGGACGATGTTTAAACATGGAGCAGTGCGTTTTCCCTTCATTGTATCTCTGAGAAGTTTGAAACATCTGTTCTTGACATGCCCGTATACCTTGCAATGGCTGCACTTCCGTACTCTTTTCTTTCTAGACTTAACATATGATGAAACACTATTAGTTTCATAGTGAACATCCGTGGACGTACTTGAAAACCTTGAAGGGCTCTCATAACCTAAGCCGTGACGTGAAATCTGTCCTATGGCAAGAATCTCATCCAACTTGGCTTTCCCAGTATTCAAGCGGTGAATTGCAGCTTCAGAACGTTCAGCTCTCTCAGTCATCTCCTTCAACTTAAGATTCAACACCTCATTTTCTTGCTTAGATTTCTCCAATGTTGAACTTGTATCTTTTTCTTTGGCTAATAAAAGATTATTCTCCTTCGCCAACCTTCTATTAGCTTCTGCAACTTCTAGCCATTTCTCATTCATCTCAGCATAAGTAACACAAAGATTATTTTCACTAACACTTCCTTCATCACCACTTGAGGAATATTCTGCAACTCTTTCCTTCATGTTGTAACATCGAGGAATGTTTAAACATCCAGACGACTCTTCAACTCTAGCTCCAAATGCTACGAAATTGCTGGTGAATTCCTCATTGTCATCCTCATCATTATCATCATCACTCCATGTAGAGACATGAGATTTTTCTTGCCTTCTCTTAGCTGTTGGACATTCTGACTGAATGTGACCATATCCTTCACATTCTCTACATTGAATTCTATCCAAATTCTTGACATGTCCAGCTTGATTCTTGAAATTTTGTTGTTGTTGACTTTGATCTACTCTTTGTCCTCCATTATCTCTAGAATTCTGCAAACGAGGTCTGGATGAACGTGGTACTATACTCTTGAAAGCTAAATTCTTCTCAGCTTTATCAGCTGAATCGAGCCCCATCTCATATGTTTGCAAAGATCCCATCAATTGATCCAACGTCATAGTATTCAAATCTTGAGCTTCATCAATTGCTGTAACTTTGTTAGCAAACTTTTTAGACACTGACCTCATAACTTTCTTCACCAACTTAGCTTCCTTATACTTCTTCCCCAACTGAAAAGCCCTGTTTGCAATATCCTTGATCTTACTAATGAATTCAGCAATTGTTTCATCCTCTCTCATCATTATGTGTTCAAACTGTGAGGTTAACTGCTGGAGTTTTGATTCACGAACCTTTGTTGTTCCTTCGTGTACAGTTTGTAGAGCATCCCATGCTTCCTTAGCTGTCTCACACATAGAGATCAATTTGAACTGATCATCATTCACAGCAGTAAAGATGGCATTAACAGCTTTCGAATGTGCCAGACAAGCTTTCTTTTCGTCTGGAGAATATGAGGATTCCGCCTTAAGCTCCGGTTCCTTTGTACTTGATGCTTCAACTGCCACTTTCGGTTCTTCCCACTTGTTCTCAACATAGTACCATGCCTGCTCATCCAGTGACTTGATAAACGCCTTCATGCGTGTCTTCCAGTAAGTGTAGTTTGATCCTTCCAGCATTGGTGGTTGCGTGATCGATGCCCAGTCTCTTGTCGCCATTTGTAAACCCAGTCTGATCTCACTCTCCTCGTTAAAGGGAACAACAAGTGCCTGCTCTGATACCAATTGAAATTTCTACCGATCAGAATACTAGTGTTCTAATATTACCTACTTCATCGAGTATGTTTAAACATGCTACCAGGTTTAAACATTAAAATAAAGAACACCAGAAATGATTACGCAGTTCGGTGAAACACACCTACTCTGCGGGGCGTTAACCCAGTTCAGAATTAATTCACTAGTACGAAAGATTACAGTACAAGATGTTTAAACTTCAATTCTTATCTTTCTACTCTCCTTGTGAATTTGCAATCTCCCCTTGCTACCGATTCGCCTTGATCGAACTCCCTCCGATCTCAACCTCATTGACGCTGAATCTCTTCCTCCCGAAGAATTAAGGTGTACGATTCTGAACTTGAAACCACGATCAATGACCTGTTGACGCGATCGACTCAGCACTGCTCCAACAAAGCTATTCTGGATGCAGAATACTTTCTCTTAAGTTCGATACTTCTTCTTGCAGCTTGCGTCTCTATTTATAGCTCCATGTTGTGTTGTCGTGTTGATATTCTCTGTCCTTCAATCACGGTATTGCTGATCTTCTCATCTAGCTAATCACAGCTGCAATCAGTCTCCTAGCTATATTCTACTTCTATAGTTATACTGTAGGAAATATAATCTTTCCTTATTTGAGACTAATCCTAACTAAAATACAACTCTATCATATATCTAATCAGATCGGAGCTGAATATCTCTTCAAATATCATCTTTAATTCGCTCGAATATCTTCTTTGATCGCACACAAGTTGTATTTCATCACAATCACTGTTGCTCAGTTTCTGTTTCTGCTGGAACAAGTGTTTAAACATACAACATCAGTATGTTTAAACATAGTGATTTCTACAAAATAGCCAACAATATCGTCCTGAAACTTCTGGACTCTTCAAGAGATATAATGAAAACCCAGATAATTAATTTCACAATTGTTTTGCCTACAAATAGTTACATTTGTCAATTTAATCTAACCTCACAAAAGAGAATGAAATAACAGCACAATAACATAAACCAAAGTAAGGATGCTGAAGTGATAAATGACCTGATCAACATTCAGAAAGAGTAACATCATAATCTGAACTTGACTTTGTGCTCATATATATGAATGAGTTGCAGGAGAGTGGTCAAATATAAATGAATAAGGAAAAGCTTTTTGTAGAATGAAGCAGTTAGGATTAATTCTTGAAATCTTTGTACCATAACTATAAAATGATAATTCAAGAACATGCAGGACGATCCTCAAAAGTACGATACACTAAGTCCCCAATATAAACAATAAATTTAGAGCCTTGAATTCACCGAGTACCAGTACACTAAAGAGCAAGGTTCACAGCCACGTGTCCGTCTCCCAGCCGCAGACCGTCAACGATATCGTCAAAGATGAGAACGCTGCAGCCAAAAAGCCAGAACTACTCTCACTCCGCTGTGAATACTCTGAACTTGAGGGGTAGTGTTTCTGGAGATGCTTTCCCACACCAAATCCGCCAGATCAGGAGGGATGATGGTGAAGAGCGGATGTCTTTTCTGCCACCAGTAGCAAATGAATCATACACTCGGAGATTGGGAATCTCAGATTGGCAGGTTTATGAGTTTAACATTTTGGGAATCCTTCAAATCAGTTTATATCTTATAATCTTAGCGTCGAGTTCCACCTTGGCAATCGGCGGATGAAGGAAATGAGAAGATGGATGACTGGTGCTAGGTAAAAGAAAACAATATAATAACACAAATACAACGATCAAGGAAAATAATAAAAAATCAGTTGACGACGAAATTTACTGTATTATCGAAGATCGTCACTTATATATATTAAGGATTTCCTCTATGGCTAGATTAATTAAAATTTAAATAGCTCTTTAAAAAGGAGTTAAATTTTAGATAGCATACAGAAAGTCAGACCAATGAAAATTTTAGTATTTATTATAGAGTGCCAAAACATACAGTATAGGGCAATACTACGTACTATATATACTGTTGAACAATTTCTCAGAATTCACTTAAATTGATGTGGTTTTTATAATTGCTTTGCTTATTGACATTTATAAATTTAGAAAAATCTACTTTTAAACTGCATGAATTAAATTGATTTGACTCATAGAAGCCCTGGTATTCAACAAAAAGGACGTAATATTTATAAATGGGCAAAATATCCAAACTAGTTTTCCCTCCTAATACCCCTACGTTTCCCATTTTGCAACATAACCGAGCAAATTTAACAAGCAAATTTACTAACAAGCAAATTTACTATGAAACGACAATGTAACCACATGTGATTGATCTGCTACTCCATCTTGAATATCTCTTATAAAAGCCGGGGGGCGTTGCTAATTAAATTCATTTTCAAGCACTGATAGTAGTTTTGTTCAGCAAAACAAAAATATTCTGTATATATATGGCAACGTCTCCGTTTACTACCATCTTTTTGTTCAGCCTTCTCATCCTGCAGAGTATAAACCTAGATGCCAGAGATGTTAAGGTTACCGGCGATCCAACGGATGGTTTCCTTGCCGTTCCATTAGACGAATCGAATTTCGAACTCCAGAGGCCTTACAAAGTTCCTGTCGATCAGCGTTATTCCTACGTCGATGGAGTTCACACCATGTGGGTTTTCAGCAACAATAAACCTCACTTTCCCTCCAGTAACACCAGACCTCGCACTGAACTCCGTATTCAGGTAAGTCTCTGATTTCAGTAAAGTTCAATTCAGTCTATTTTAGTTCGGTGAACTGATCTTTTAACACCATGATCTATAGGGATATGATTACTCTTCAGGTATGTGGCAATTTGAGGGACACGGCTACATTCCATCAGAAACTTCTGGTGCATGCGTCATGCAAGTGTTCGGAGCAAATCTTCATGCTACAACTCTGATGCTACATGTCTAAATCTTCATGCAAGTGTTTTGACTATTACAAAAGACCTGTCATTGTCAAGAACATCTCCGACAGGTGCATGGTTTCGTCTTAATGTGATCCATGACGTGGTGCCGGAAAAGTCACTGTTTTTGTGGACGGATTTAGGGTTTTTAAGACAGATGGCAGAGGTGGAGATAACCATTTCTTCAAGTGTGGAGTGTATGTACAAGATGACGAGTCTCACCGCATGGAATCGCGTTGGAAGGGAATTAAAGTTTACAAGAAAATGTAATGCCAAAATGAATGTGAAAATATATTTGTATATTTTTTATCAGCTTTATTATGTATCGATCCAAGCATAGAAAAAGCAAATTTCATAGTGTAGTTCCACCGAAATATTTTGTTGATCATGAATTAAACAAACTGCCCGGTGGACTTTATGCACTATCAAAATGTTTTAAATATCTAAAATGAAATAACTATTAATAGATTTACTGTTATATTACATCTAATTCTGTGTTCTACTTAACGAGCATGTTTGAAGATGATGCCGGTAAGTTTAAACGTGGTGAAAATTAAAGATATAAATACACATAATTGATTACGCAGTTCGGTGATAAAAACACCTAAATCTGCAAAATCTTGCCCAATTTAGAAACCATTCAATGTAGCATACAAAAGTTCCTCACTTCTAGTTATCAATGATACCTCTAATGATTACTTATCCCACTAGTCTCCATGGAGTGATTAAATAAATTCGGGGAAGGTCCATGGAGTGATTAAATAAATTCGGGGAAGGGGACCTGTGAGCAGTACTAAACTGGCTATGATATTGATTTCCGCAGTCTCAATATCAATAACTCACCCTTTGGAATAATATGAATTTATGGATGTATGATGGAAGACCTAATGGCATTGTGTTATGAACCTCGTTTGTGGATCTTTGAAGGTCTTGTTAGATGCAAGGCAGCACCGGTCACTTGGACTCTATAGTTTCATGATTGTTTTTTTATTGTAACAAGTTAAGAAATATCTTTGTAACCAATGGGAAGCTCTCACTTCTCCTTGGGAATACTACATTTTTTGGCATTTGGCCTCTGCATTAATATTATTTACCAATGCTTAACGTGAGCACCCCTCACTTTTTTATCAATGTTAAGTTCCTCACTTGACAAGGTCGAGCTTCTCACCCAACTTCTGATGACTACTTCTCCCGAGAATATTATGACTGTGGTTCTAGACTTGTCGATGAACAAGATCTCATTGTGGTTGATTGCTAAACTGCAACCACTCCACCCGAAATTATCACTGACTTAGGATTTTTACTCTTTAAATCCGTGTCTATTGTAGCAGCCTCCGTTCTTCTTTTATAACCCGTGTTGTACTTTCAATCACGTACAACTCTAATCTATTCTTTATAAGCTAAATATTACAATAGCTAATTACAACATATAAAAAAGGAATATACTAGATCTCTTTCCAATTATCAAACTATGCCTAACTAATTCTTCCATAAATAATTTCGTAGGTAATATTTAATCTTCTATACTTGAATTGGACGGGTATAGATGACTTGTAATATTCTGTATGTGATCTTCGATTACCGAAAATAAATCAGTCTCCCATAAAAATGTAATCCGATGAATAGAAAATTTTCAGATCCATAAATAACTTTCCTGAACATATTATAACATGTTTCACTTCTTCACAAAACTGCCGACTTAAAAGTGTGGACTTTACAATCTCCCCCTTTGGCTGTGAACCCATCTTCGTTTTGATGATGTCAGAATATTGAGTTACACAACTCCCCCTTAATATCAGAACAACAAAAACTTCAAAGAACTTCAAATCACATCATAAGGGAAACCGAAAACCATGAAATCTAAAATAGAGCCCATGAAAAGTTATTACAATCATCCTGAATAAATAAAATTCAAAATGGATCATAACGTCATCAAAATATCTCCCCCTTGGGTTCAAAACATGCCAAAGTAGCATCTGAAGCAAAAATACACCATGTTATAACATGTGCAACTCCAGTTAAAAAATTCTTCGAATTGACTTTCTTGTTCATCATTACTCGATTCCTGAGATTGGCTGTCCTCATCCTCTTCTTCTGATCCTCCAGAGTCATTGTTGTCCTCATCATCTTCATCAGAATCCTCAAAATCATTTATCTTTTCATAAAACCCGCCGTTGACTGAGAAGACTTCACAAGGCACCACATCATAAGAAGCAAGATCTCTAAACCCAGCCTTCCGTAGAATCCTAGTAATCAGAGCTGGATGAGTCAGCTTGTTACAGCTCCTAAAATGATCATCTGCACTATGGATCCTGTTGTAAATAAACCAACCCAGATGGAAGGGTCTGTGAGTTCCAATGTAGTACAACAGCTTTGTCATTTCAAAAGTGACTGACGTATTGTTTCTAGATACAACTAAGCACTTACCAACATTCTTGAACAGATAAAAATATTTCTTAGTTAAAGAAGAAGTTTTGATAATCTGTTGATCTCCCCACTCAGTCAAATTACCACCAGTAATTGTAACCACAACATCCTCCTCCTTTCTAATGGTGCAATCAGTTGGATAAGGACCATGAATATAAGTGGTTAGCTAAATCTGCAGAACATTGTTAAGAACCATTGGACTGAACTTATAGATTTTTCCTCTGATGTAGATCTTGTGAAACCAAGCCCTGTATGAATCCCTATTATCCGCCTCAAGTTGGCATAAAATTCCTTTACAACATGCTTATTAGCATTGACATAGAAGCTTGCTGCATCAAATAACCCTGCATCCTTCATAAAACTCAGTCAGCTTACTTTCCACATGCATCTTATTAGGTCCCAATGCATGATAAACCTCCTGATTTTCAGCCAAATAAAACTTCTCAGAGAACCCCACTCTCAGTAGAGGACTATCATCTTCAACCCTCAATTTAGACCTCACAAATGGGCCATGTACTTCCTCTCCATCAGATTCATCCTCCTTAGATGACACAGCTGCATGTAATCTACTATCTTTCCTCAGCTTCTTCTTTCCCAATGCAAAATACAAAGGTCCAAAAGCAACATTGGAGTCCAGACTTGAAACATCATCATCATTATACTGCCATCACTCACATGCCTCTTCAACTTATGAAAGGCCTTAGGGGATTTCAACTTAGATTGATTTTTCATGGTATAGGTTAACTTTTGGATGGAATTGAATTAAATTGTTCTTGATTCAACCGAACAAAACACATGAACATAGTAAGTACAATTAAGTTAAATTTAATTGATACATACAGAACTTAATGAAATTTAAATAAAAATTGAGTGGACTTTGTTCTATCTGTTTCATTCGATACCAAGTGAAACATTTTTCTTTCTAGACATTGCTCCTCATCTCTCTACCAAAAACAAATCTCATTTCTTCTCTAACGGGAGGAGACTATTGGCCTCTGTACCAATTCGACTCCTCCCCACTCACTTATAGTGTAGCCCAGTCACCACCCTTATCCCTCATCGAAGTTGTTTAGGCACTCCGCGTAACTATGGTCTGATTTCATCTATCACTACTACAAAGGGGGTCATGCAAGACACATATTTAAGGCATTTGAGTGTTCTGTATTTTTTTCCGCCTTAAAATAAGACTTGCAAACTCGCAACTTCAAATTCGTTTATGGTATAAAAATATTTAAGGCAGATCCATCAAATATTACGGCGTTTGCAAGAACTGCCTTAAATTAAATTAAGTTACGACTTCGTAACTCTACTCGGTTACCTTTACTGTACGAGTTACGATATCGCTAGTTTCTATCTTTTAATTAAGATAACTATACTTGTACGAATAATCCCTCTTTTCCTATCTCTTCTCTTATCTCTTCTCCTAACCATCACCCTCTTGCACCCCAACTCTGCCAGCCGTGGCTCCTTCACCACGTTCATCAACGGATCATCGACGCCGTTGACGGCTGCCGGATGAACAAATCCCTACATTGAATCCACAAATCCCTTCGCCGGACTCCCGATCTCCGCCTGGACTGGATCCTTCCCCGAAAAATACGGGCAGTTCAGAAAGATCCCCTGGATGGCGAGACTCAGTTTCTGTCTTTCCATCCCGGCTTTCAGCGCGATGTTATGAGCGAGATTTCCGCCCGGGCTGTCACCGGCAAGGAAGACCCTGCTCAGATCGCCGTGCTCGTTGAGCCACAGCTCCGGCCCGGAGCCGGCTGAGTGAGAAGCTACCCATTTCAGAGCCTCCCTCGATGTCGCCACCCGCCAAGGGTCGCCAGACTGGTACGCCATCGCCGGGCTGCCGTCTTCAACCACCGAACAGCTCACAATCTGGCCCCGGGTTGACTGGATGAAGGGTGTCGTGTACACATACCCGTTCGCTCAAGATACGCAGATGGGGTTTTCCGCAGGCAGCACAATTTCAACAGGTTATCAATCCCCTGTTCTTCATCAAAGAACCCAAGAATGTTGTGTTTCTTGATAATAAATTCAAAGGGTGGAGCTCAGTGAATGTGAAGCTGCCCAAAAAAAGACTCTTCATTTGCTGCAAATCTGAGTTTTCTGATTTTGAAGAAAGAGCCAGCCCAAATGAGGTACCATTCATTGTTATTGTTGAATGTATATGTGAATTGATTGTATTTCTATTCTTTTTTATATCTGGTTAGTGAAAATGTTCCCATGTATGCTAGTTTATGGTTGGTTCTCGAGTTAGAGATTGCTCTCAGTTTCATTAGAATCTGATTTGGTAATTAAAGTTGCTATCTTGCAAGTTTGTTTCTTAGTTTCATCCAGGGATGCAGAAGAATCTGTGATTAAAGGGTCCAAGTTGTTAAGGTTGTTTAAGAGGCTGCTTTGATTGAAGTTAGATGATGATTCTGGGGAGGAGGTGGTTAGGGAAGTTGATTATTTGAGTGAAAATGGCAGTGAATACAATGTTTTTGAAGGTGATTGGCTTTGAGATTATTCATATCCTCTATTTCAGTTTATGAATTACAGTTTGATGGATGAAGGGTTTAGGTGTGGTGAGAATGGAAGACCTGATTCATTCTACACCAAGTGGAGATGGCAGCCTAAGGGTTGCAACTTACTGAAAAAAGGGATTTCAACGGTTACATACTAGCAATAATTGCTGTCTTCTTCAGTTCACTTTCCCGGAAATCACTGCGTGCTTCCAGAATGAAGGGACAAATGCATAAAGTAAGTGTGTTAGGGAACAGTCTCATAAAATGTTTGAAAGGACATGAAAGAGCCCCTAATGTTACTGTAATACTTTACCATAATTGCAGGCATAATCCAAATATGGGTTGAATACTGTGTTGTATTCTTCTCCCATTTGGCAATAACAGCCATAGCTTACTACAGTGTGAGTTTCATTGAGCTGAAGATAGCTGTGTTCTTCAGGAATACAACCTGCTATTGAAGTGATGGCAGAAGGATCGGGGATAATCCAATCCAGAACAACGGGAACAAATGCAAAGGCTGCTGGAGCAAGAGGGTAGTTCGGGTTCCATTCCTTGTCAGCCAATAAGGCGGATACACAGGTATTATTCTGCCTCATTTCTGCTACTGTGAAGTTCAGTTCATAGTGTGTGCGTTCAAAAGAAATGTCTGTTTCCCAACAGTTGAGATATAAAGTCTCGTTTCCTCATGTGTATTTTCATGTCTCCAGGCTAATGAGATAAGGCGAAACGATGATATAGGAAAGCTCTCTAAGCAACAAAAATCAGCTAAAACAATGGTGGTGCTTGTATGGTATAGTGAAAAATCGATCATTCTAGCTATAATTATGCTTTATAGAGGAACTTTCAATTTTGTAGAAGTACTGAACTTTAAAGGAACATAGTTTGATCCTTGGAATTTCAATGTTATGTAGTTGTTTCGTTCACAAGAATTGTTTGATCATTTGAATTAGTGAATGGTTAAAAAATAAGTGATGTTGTCATGTTACGGAGCTCTCTGATCCAAATGGATCAGAGAGCTCATTTCTTTTACCCAGGAGAATGGACTTAAGATATCGCAAGCTGTCCAGCTTGCTATAATAGAATGGACTTAAGACATCGCAAGTTGTCCAGCTTGCTAGGGTTTTTTTACAAACGAGCTTACTTGCGAACTCGCAAGTTACATTTAAGGCGGAAATAAACGCCTTAAAACTAAAAACATTTAAGGCGGAAGAGGAACCGCCTTAGATGATTTTTCTCATTTAAGACACTACCAGAGAAGGCATTTGTCTTCTGCCTTAAAACATGAAGGACCAACTGCCTTAAATGGCACAATTTTGTAGTAGTGTATCAATGCACATGGAGCGGAGGAAACAGATGTCCACAACGGACTAAACGCCAGCATTGACGGAATCTCTGACGATCCGACTCGATCCAGTCTCTCTAAAGGGGCTATCAATGGTACCGGTACCGGAACAATAAAGAGATGACCAAGGAAACCTAGATCCAGAATCGCCACGACCCCGTCCTCTTTTAGCGTCGGCTCAAGCGTTTCATCATATTCACACGCGTCATCGACATCGGCTCCACACATCACCTTTTGTTATTAGATTTTTTGATATTTTTGGGATTCATTCTTGAATTAGAGATTTTTGAAAATTTATTTTGACTAGTTTATGAAGTATTTATGTCTAGTTGTTTATGAAGTATATGAAGTTTTATGAAGTATTTTCTTTTGACCCCGCATATATTGGAAACTTTAGGAAATCTTAATTTTTTTCTATTTTGGATCCTTTTGTAAAACTTATGTATAATATCGAAGAAAAATTACCGTACAAATATTGTTGTGAATGAACAGATTTCGATAAAACTCCATTTATAACTAATCACTTGCTTGCACACTGCATGCACAATATTCTAATAATGCACTACACACGCACATTTAAATTATGCATTAATGAAATTGATGTACCCTTAGCCCAACTACTAACAGAAAAATATATTTAAAGATGACTTTCCTAAATATCTTTATACCTCTTTGCTCTAAGCAAAAGTAGATGGTATAAGAGGGACACTATTATCGTCAGATAGTGGTGTTAGAAAAATTAAATGGCAACACAAAAGATGATGAAACTTAGGAATATGATGCATATCTTGTAGGGTTTAGTTCCTTTCTGTTCAATGCAATGAGGACACATTCAGTTCTCATTTTCTTTGACATCCTCAATCTCTGTAAGAGTTCAGTTTTAAGGCAAACTTGAAAGAATATACCGGTCGGAGATTGACAAACAGGACAATGTATCTTCCATGCAATTCAACTCCATTCTCACTTCCTGAGATAAAGCCTAAACCTAAACAATAAACCTAATGATATTCTCTTATATTGTATTTCAGAATCTTGGCCGAATGGTTTTCCCTACAGGATTACTGGCTTTTAGTTCCATGGAGTTTGTTGTAAATCTTACCAATACAAGGTTTGTGCTTAATTGAATTTGAATACTGATTATGTATATATGATTTTAAAATTGCATGCACTTCATTCTTGTTTATTTTCATTAATATCTTTAACTTGCACGTTGCGTGCACATGCACGAATGCACATCAATACTTAGTCATTTAACGATTAAATTAAGAACACCAAAACATACAACATAAACCTAATTTCAACTATAAGTCAATAATATCATAAACATTTCTTTCCTCTCTCGATGTCTTCCTACTGATCATCGTATTGTATACTTTCCACTCACAACATTCAGTTTGCAGGTTTTGATATTTTTCCATTCATCTCTTAGTTTAGTTTGTTGCCTGTAACAGATCCCTTGTGAACTTTTGTCTTTGTGGTTTCTTGCTGGTATGAGCTCTTTATTAAAATTCCTAGCTTATTGTTTGGCTATTGTGAAGGAGGAGTTATATCAAAATCTCTCCGTTGTAATAATATCCATTTGCATTGAATCAGGTACTAAATTAAAAGGATCTGATCATAACAAAACAAATACAGAGCAGGCGCAAGACGTCAGTGTTTGAGCCGCAGCCTGTTGGGGAGCCCAAGCGGTAGCAGAAGGAGTTGGAACCCTCATCCAATTGTAAGTTCTTGAAGCGTGCAACTTAGTTAGGCGTTTGATTTATATTAACTGTTTGTCTATTCTAATTATCTGCAATTGCATTGAATCAGGTATTAAAACAAATTTATTGTTTCAAATTCTTAATGAATGCTGGTAACATCATATACTATCTTTCATATCTATTTTTCATAAACTTTATTTTGGGACAATGCCGTGCAATTGCACGGCGGGCATTAAAACTATTTCTTGTTTAATTTCATTAGTATCTTCAACTTGCACATTGCGTGCACGTGCACGAATGCTCATCAATACTTATTTATTTAACTATCAAATTAAGAACACCAAAACATACAAAATAAACATAATTTCAACTATAAGTCAATAATATCATAAACATTTTTTTTTACAATTTACACTATAACAAAAAATTAGAAATCATGTGAGAGTTTAACTCTTCTCGCCAATTAGTTGCGTGCGGGTAACCGCACGATCGATGCACTTCCCTTAATTAATGTTCTTTCCTTTTGCTAATTTTGGTATATGCAAATTTGAATCTTACAAAAATTAAATATAACAACCAAGAAGAATGTAAAATTTAAAAACAAATCGCATGTACCCACTCTAAATAAAGCTAGTCAACAAACATGAACAAAAATATAAATTTATGCAAAGTGAACGCAAATGAAATTGACAATATTTAATAATGATTAATAATTATGGTCAAAATAAACAAATAGTACGTAATAATATAACATCAACTACTTCTTCCGTTCCAGGCTCCCTGCCGATATTTCTGAATTCCATATAGCTTAGATTTTAAGAGAGAGTATTCTATATTTTATATTTTAATTTTAAAGATTATAAATGGGAAAGAATTTTTCAGAATGTGCAACTAAGAGCATTGCTTCCCCAACGTATCATCAAATGTAACACACATACAGAAATCCAAACTTATACGTTCCTATAAAATAAAGCAAGAGGGCTTATACGTGTATGCCCATACTATAACACAAAACAATAATCCATACATATAACACAAAACATGTAAAACAATGGCTTCCCAACCACAGAACAAAATGGAAGCGCTACATACATGATACATATATACGTGCTTCTTTCTTATTTATTACTCTATCAACTTCCATATAAGAAACATCCCCTTGCAAACTAAACAGAAGAACAGAGAATTCAGATTATTCTGTTATTTAATCACACATGCCCTAGAAGCCTCGGATTGGTGAGGATTAACAATGGCCTCAGGTTTCTGTTGAGTCATTTCTTTTTGTCTGAATATATATGTTTTTTTCCTTCACTTTATTCTTTACACTGTCCTTGCTTCTTGCAATTACAAAAGGCATTAAGGTAGTGTCTGGCGAGTCGGGCGATGAGAGCGCTCAAACAAAAGGCAATTTAGGTCGTTTTACTTCCTGCAAATTGAATCAAAATGGAGCTACCTGCAAATGCTAGAGCCAGAACATTGAATTGTAGTAAATTGCCTGGCAGTAAATTGTAGTAAAAAACAAATCAATCAATGAAATTTTTTATGGGATTTGAAGAAATGGAGGCTCAGATCTGTGATTCGGGCAAGGAAGAAGGCGAAACGCCATGGCTGCAATTGCAAACCTCTGGTTGCGTATGAACTCGCCGTCCCGGAGGTTTGCCCGACCAAGATACGGCCACTTTATCTCCTTGCCCAGGAGCTCAGACGAATCATTTACAAATCCATCATCATCACCGCCTCAAAATCCATTCTTGCTTCTTTAAACTCAACTATAACTGGAAACATAGAGAAGGAGTACGTAGTTTGTTGATCATAAGCAGGGGAAATGAAACAATTAGCAAGTATATTAATTCCCAGGAATTAACAAAGGGTTGTTGGTTTAATTTGATTAAATCTGCAGAAATTCACAGGCTCATCGGAGAGGAAAAGGGCAACAACCCTTTAGAAAACTCCCCCATTTTTCTCAGTTGAGCCTCATTTCTTTTCATCTGAGCTCACTCTGAATTTTTGAGACAGGGTACTGACTTTTGTAGGACTCCATGCCTTACTATTATGCCACGTGTTTTGCATGCATAATTGTTGTCGGTGGTTGTATGACTAGACTATTTTATTCGAGGAGGGGAGAAGACCAAGGTGAGGGTGGTCTGGTGGTTTTGAATGAGAGGCATTATTGAAATGTTGTTGATATTTTACTCCGTATAAGATAATATTAAAATTATAATATTTTTTTGTATATATTGTTAAATTTTCTCATCAGCATAGTAATTGAGAATATTTTCATAAATTCATACACTCTTTGGTCTCTACCTTAATTGGAACTAATGGGAAAAAATCTAACATATTGAATTTACCAACATTAGTGAAATGAAATCATACTTGAAACTAATTTTTGTAAGCAAACATATTATGATAAACAAAGGCCCTTTTTAAACATAAATTATGAACAACTTCAGACAGCATCTGATGTGGCATGAACCTTACCTGCGGAAATTGGAGCAGCCGAAGAGTTTTTTGCATATTCTGATATTTCTTGTCGCAATCTCAGAATTCAACAAATAAGTAGTGTTTTATGATTGGAAACGCTATTCTAATAAGAGCACATGTTATACATGATCACTGCTGGTTTCTGGGCGAATTCCTTTGTCTTAAGGGTCAAAATCGTGTTTTTTTATTTTTGGATACTTAAAATAATATTTTAAGTTAGGGAGGACCTTTTTGTTATTTATTATATTTAGTAGCAGCTAGGGTTTAGTATATAAACAGTTTTATGGTTATTATGTAAGACGGCTTTTTGATGTTGAATGAAATTGAGGTTTTTCCTCCGTACCTGTCAATTTTCAGTTGTTTTGATGAATTCAACTAGGATTTGATTCATAGTTCGTTGTTTCTTCCACGCACGCTGCATCAGAGTGGTATCAGATTCCAAATCGATCCTAAGTTTTGCCGTTTTCTTCGAAGAGAACCCGCAACGGATCATGGGTGTGATGCTGAGAAAGGATGAAGCTATTGCTCTGCGACGACAACTCGAACTGTTGACCCAGCGAATGGATGCTCTTGTCTGTCATAGAAAATCACATGTCAAAGTCAGTGAGATTATTGATGATGAGAGTAAAGATGATATCTTTGCTGCTCCGATGTATCATAATCCCGTGTATGACGATGGTGATGACAACTTTTCTGCTCCAGTGTTTGATGTTCCCGTGTATGATGATGAGAATCTTTTCGATGAGGAGATTCTGGTGATGGATAAAGTGGATGTTCTCGAGCCTGTTGATGAAGTGGATGTTCTTAAGGTTGCTAATGGTAAGACATCTTCTCTTGGAATATCTCCACCTGCTGATTTTCAATATGATCTCAATCCTTGCGATGTCTTTACCAATGATGGTTATGAAGTTGATTCTTCCCCCATTTTTGATACCCCTATTTATGATACCTATGAGGAGGATGTGATTGATGATTATATTTACGATGATGATATTTATGAGAAGGAAGTGGTTGTGGTTGATGAGTATGTTTATGATGATGATTTTTGCTCACTTGTTCATGATGGGGGTGGTTATGAGAATGTGAGTTCTGTGGTCGTGGTTTCAAAATTGGACCTTTTTATTGATGCTCACCCTAAACCTTTTCAGCTCGCTTGGTTTTGTAATGGTACTGATGATATTATTGTTTCCAACGGTGTCTTGGGAAGTCTTGAATTGACTCAACTCTGTGTACTTATACTTGGTTGTCCATGGCAATATGATCATGAGGTTCTGTATGGTCACCCCCAATATGTATATTGTTTTGTTTGGTGGAAAGTGGATTATTTTGTTTTCGGATAAGCCTTATGTGGGTGGCGCTTTGAGTTATTGCCGCAGATTTCTTGCTGAGAAGTGTGGTGTCCAATTATCAAGTCTTGACTGTTGCCACTACTTGAAATTGATTCAAGCATTGCATTATAAGGGCCGCCTTCAGCCCAGGCGCGTGTGCATCGCGCGCTGCCTTCAGCCCAGGCGCGTGTGAATCACGAGCCGCTTTCAATCCAGACGTCTTCAGGCCAGGCGCGTGTGCATCACGCACCCACAGTTATCCGGGTATGTATCCAAACTCGGAAACGTGTCCGGATAAGGCAAATATTTCCGGGACAGATTTCAGAACCTGGAAAAGGTCCCAGATGAGCTAAAACAGAATGGTATAAAACGAGAAACAGGTCCTATTTGTTCTATCTAGACTATTCTATCTTTATTTTGGATTGAAGAACGCAGAGAATATCCCAATCTTTGGGCTCGCAGAATCCTAGGCCGCGATGAGGTAATCTGCCGCTAAATTTAGTATTGATGGGCGTATATTTGTAATTTCAAGCATGAATATATATGTGTGTCCCTAATTTAATTGAAAAATATATGAACTTGCCTATTGATTCCTAGTCATTTGTGTTTATGAACCATAGTTTATGTGATATGTTGTCAACTAGTACGATGTAGATGAATTAATTCATGAATATGCGCTAAAATTTATGAAAATAGGTACACAAGCGTTATTGAACGAAGTCGTATTATTAGGGAGAATCGTCGGACCTCACCAGAGTATATGGGATTGGTTGAATATTTCATTGATGCTGCTTCTGATAATGCAAGAGTAGAAAATCAGTCGGCCATGCGGTGCCCTTGTAAGGATCGCACTAACGTTGTATATTTAGGAGTTCAAAGTTTGCGTGAACATTTGATTGTTAGGGGTTTCCAAAATTCCTAGACCACGTGGGTATGGCATGGGGAAGAACGTAGCACTGTTGTTGTTAATGAACCAATGGAGGTTGTAGGAGAAAACGAAATGGTTGGTAATTATGACGATAAATTGGATGACTTGGTAGATGATGTTGCAATTCATTTTTTTGGAAAACTTGAGGCGCTTGAAGCGATGTATAATGATAAGCAGACCCCTTTGTATGTGGGGTCAATCCACACTATTCTGAGCGCGACGTTGTTGTTGATGAATTTAAAAGCCAAGCATGGGTTTTCAGATAAGGCATTAACAGAGGCGCTCCAGTTGATTAGGCAGCTGCTTCCCACTGAAAATTTATTGCCTGATAGGGCATATGCTGCAAAGAGGATACTATGTCCAATGGGTATGGAACTTGAGAAAATTCACGTTTGTCCTAATGATTGTATGTTGTTTAGAGGGGAAGATGATATAGAGTTGGAAAATTGTAGCATTTGTGGGGAATCACGTTACAAAGCTGTGAAACAAAAAGTGGAGGTGGGAGGAGATGTGGTTAAGGAAACCAACAAACGTGTTCTCGCGAAGGTCATGTGGTATCTCCCTATTATACCTAGGCTTCAATGGTTGTTTGCTAACAAAGAAGAAGCTAAGAACTTGACATGGCACGCAGATAGAGAGAAGTTTGAAGATGATGATGTGATTGCACATTGTTCAGATGGTGATCAGTGGAAGAAAATTGATGAATTGTAATCCTGCTTTTGGGAAGGAATCTCAGAATGTAAGGTTGGGTTTATCCACTGATGGTATGAATCCGTATGGAGATTTGAGTAGTACACACAGTTCTTGGCCTGTGATGGTTGTTATTTACAATCTACCATCGTGGTTGACCTGAAGAGGAAATATGTGATGTTGTCGTTGATGATTGCAGAGCCAAAGCAGCCTGGTAATGACATTGATGTGTCCTAGCACCTTTAGTTGACGACCTTCGGAAACTTTGGTTCGAAGAGAATTGGACATGGGATGAATATCGTCAGGAATGGTTTAAGTTGAAAGGAATGTTGTTCTGCACCGTGAATGATTTCCCTGTACTTGGTAATCTAGCTGGTTATTCAGTCAAAGGTCATCTAGCTTGTCCTGTTTGTGAGGAGAATACTAGTTTCTCTCAATTAAAACACGGGAGAAAAACTGCTTATCAATGACATGGTCATTTCTTACCATACGGTCACGACTTTCGTAAGGCTAAGAATTGGTTTAATGGGAAGGAAGAGAATGCACCACCCCCTCCTATAGGTGGCGAGGATGTATTCGAGAAAATCAAGGATATTGAAAATGATTTTGGGAAAAACCGTAGGAATATGCCCATCCCCGACCCTTGGAAGAAACGATCAATTTTCTTTGACTTACAATATTGGAAGCATTTGGCTGTTAGACATTGTTTAGATGTAATGCACATTGAGAAGAATGTCTGTGATAGTTTGCTTGGTACGATACTGAACATTCCTGGAAAAAGCAAAGATGGACTTCAAGCACGTAAAGACTTGGAAAGAATGGGTATTAGAAAGGAACTGGCTCCTATAATCGAGGATGGGAACACTTTCTTACCTCCAGCTTGCTACAACATGTCGTCAGCTGAGAAGACAAAATATTTGCAGTGCTTGAAAGATATATAGGTACGCTCTAATTTTTTCTCAAACATTGGAATCTGTGTCAATGTTAAGGATAAAAAATTGTTTGGGTTAAAATCACATGATTGTCATATTTTGATGCAAGACTTGAACATAATTTCCATTCGTGGTTCTCTTCCCAACCCACGTTAGGATGTGCATCAGCAAGCTCTGCTTATTTTTTAAGGGAATTTTCCAGAAAATAGTTAGCCGTCGTAAGCTAGATAAGTTGCAGACAATGGTAGTTGAAGTATTGTGCCAATTGGAGATGTATTCCTCCCATTCTTTCTGTGATATAATGGTGCATTTGATTGTCCATCTTGTGCGGGAGATTAAGGAGTGTGGCCCGGTGCTCCTCCGGTGGATGTATCCTTTCGAGAGATACATGAACATATTCAAATTCTTTTCACAGAATAGGTACAGGCCTGACGCAAGCATTGTATCTAGATATGTCACGGATGAGGCGATTGAATTTTGTACAACTTACTTAGATGAGGTTGACACGGTTGGACTGCCCACCTCGAGGCATGATTTTCGATTCAACGGGCATGGAACTAGAGGAACGTTGCATAATCCGCCAGCTGTCGATTTGCAGGCCGCTCATCTGTATGTGATGCGAAACCATGAAACGGTTCGCCCTTACGTTGACATTCATATGGAGGAATTGAGAAGTCTATACCCAACCCTGAAGCCTTTCCAACTACATGATGAGCATATTAGAATCTTTTGTGAGTGGTTAAGGGACACGGTAGAGATTGTTGACCATCCCGAGGACGTGAAATGGCTATCTAGACGACCCTTAACAACGGTTATCAGCTATAGTGGTTATGATGTGAAGGGTTACTCGTATGGGACCAAACAGAGCGATGCTAAAGGTGTTTCGCAGAATAGCGGTGTCACTACATTTTCCGAATCTATTGCTGTGTCGCGGAAGCGAAACACAGAAGGGTCGTACTCATGTGATAGGTATTTCGGTACCATTGTTCAAATCTGGGAGCTAAACTATGTGTCATTGAAGGTGGTTGTATTCAAATGTCAGTAGGTTAATCAAAAGACAGGAACTAAGACGGATCCTTTAGGGTTTCAATTGGTTGATAGGAAGAAAGTGTGATCAAAGTCGGATGTGTTCATACTTGCTGGCGAAGGTGACCAAGTTTACTAATAAGATGAATTTCTATGATTCTAGTATTATTCCTTCGTTCACATAACTTAAATTCATTTATGTTTTAGGGTTTAAGGTTGATCAATAGTGATAATGCGAAGGCTAATACGACACCTCATACAATGAGTAGGGCGGGATATACTATCACACTAATGAAACATGCCAACAAATTGCAAGAGGATGGGGTGCAAGAGAAAGTGGATAGTGGGATGACGAAAGAGGAAGCACGGCAGAGCACCGAGGTGGTTAATCCTAAGGAGTTCGATAAACTTACTAGCTTCTTGATCGGTCGACAAGATAGCAAAGGCAACTACACACACAAGGGAAACAAGAAGTTAATAAAAGACATTGTAAGTTGCTTCTTTTTATATTTTGAGCTAATATAATTATAATTCTTATTCCTATCTATTTTTCTTGCTACTTCGTGTCTTTTTTTTGTATTAAATGATAGGATGATGTCAAAGCGAAAATTGTTTCGGGAGAATTTGTTCCCACACAAGAGAAGGACATCCTTTGTGAGGCGACCAAACGGAAAGAACACCCCGGTAGAGTTCGTGGGCATGCATCACATGTAGTGAAAAGAGATCCCATCAGCAAACCAAAACCTTCTAAACCACCAAGACATACCAAGTACAACAAGTTGCAAGAGGAACTTGGGGATACAAAAAAAGAGCTTGGGGATACAAAAAAAGAGCTTGGGGATACAAAGAAGGAGCTTGATGAGGCTTTCAAGAATATGAAGAAAAGGGACATAGCTCTCCACATAATAGCCAAGCAAACGGGTGCAATTCTCCCACCAAATTTGAATGATTTAAGCAACGATTGAGAGCCTCTTTCATGTGGTTCACGTCACTCACCCGATGTTTGTGAGGTGCAAGGCAATCCACCATCGCCACAACCAAACATATTTGATGATAACTTAAGCGCGCCAAAAAAGGTATATACACTAACACACTTTTCGATCGCATTCTTACTCAAATTCTCGATTCGTTCTCTTAATAGTCTTAGCATGTTTATGCCGATACTTTAAAAATGGAATCCCCTATCTTAGGTCAAAGTCGAAGTCACATATCCATGCAAATTATATATCGATGGAGGAGTGAGGAAGCCTACTATGCATATTGCAAACGGAATTTTCAATGAGTCGGTGAAGATGCATGGCGAGAAAAAAATTGCAACAGGTTTGGGGGAGGTTTGCTTGAAAAAGGCTTTGCACATAACTTCCCGAATTCCCATACCCGAAGGCCCGTGTAAGTTTGTGGGACCGGCGGAAGGTATGTTTTTTCTTTGGCCTCGTAGGCTAATTGTTGTCGAGAGTTTAGGAGAGACTCAACCCCCTAGCCTATACAACCCAATTATGGCCGATGCACGCAAGGTTGATCCAAAAATTTCAAAACAAATTCCCCAACCTTTGACCGCCCCAAAAGATGTTGTAGTGAAATCTATGACACCGGCTATGAAGGTGTTATATGACAAGTTGTCTACACATTGCAAATTTGTATACTACGAATTCCCGGCTCCAACGGAAGTATTTGGTGGTATTGGAAGGCAAATTGTAATGTGTTGGGGTGATTTTGAGGATCTATGGAAGGGTGACAAGGCAACCGAACCCCTAATGTCCTTATTCCAACTGTAAGTCATTTTAATGTCGAGACTATATTAAGTTGTGTGTTTTCAACCGCCGTTCTCCCCTTTGTTTTAACCATTCATCTTTTTTGTTCTTAAGTTCGTTATTTCAACTAGTTCAAAAACAGTTAAAGCCATGGATTGGATTCCTATGTCCTGAGCAGATCCAAGAATTCGGTCATACTGATGCAGACGTTTAAGTTACATGAAAGAGGCTCTCGGTGTGAAGGACAAAATATTCTTCCTAGAGCCGCTCATTTCTGGGTAAGCAATTAATATTACCTCTATACATTCTTATCTCAAATTAACTTTTATATTGTCATTATTGACGAATGGATATGCATATTTTTGTTAGTAAACACTAGAGATTGGTTGTGATCCACAAAAAAACAAAAGAAGTTTATTGGATAGATACTCTCCATCGTCCGCCAATCCTGTCTTTCGAACACCTCATTCGACAAGTTTTGAATCATGTCAATCCCTCTAGGAGGGCGTTTGTAATGACTGCGATCAAGGTACTGTACACGTTTCTCCCTCAATAATCACACTAGTATTTTTTTCATCGATAGTATTTAACAATGTGATCTACCTTTTGTGTTAAACTACAAGAGATAAAGTAGCACATGGGAATGCGGTTTTTATGTTATGTTGTATGAGCTCAAATTGGTAGCGGAACTTGACCAATTCGACAACAACCTTGAGCCCGTAGGTTTCAAATCTATAAGGGCATCTGCCTTACACATATTCATATGTTTGCGTCATATATTGAATTGTGTCTTCTAATGCACAGATTTTCGAAGAGGATACAAGCCCCTATACACCTGAAAAACTGAATCTACCGAGGAGTAGTCTTGCAACATTTGTCGTAACTTCGCATCAATCCGTTCTAGCTAAAAATTGACACATGTTTCTGTGTTATTGACAATTTTTAATGTATTTAGTGCCTTTAATATAGTTCAAGTGATGTATTACCTTATACATTCATTCGTAATGTATCACATACATTTGAAACATATAATTCTTCACTAGCACCATTTAAATACATTATATTTTGTATTCAAAAAGCCAAAATTAAATTGATATTGATTTTTAAATAAATCATCCGGGTTGTTTTCCGAGTTCTTAATGTTACTCGGACAGTACAAAATTCTTCCGGATAGACTTCCGGTGTCGGAAACACTCCCGGAAAAAAATAACCTCTTTTCACTCATTTTCCCGAAGGGTTCCCGAATAGGCATCCGGTTTAGGAATTCATTGACCAGGCTTGTTTTCAAATATCGGAAATGTAGCCGGAACTACCTTTTATCCGCCACCATTTCACGGCGGCCGGATTATTGCACGCCCCAAAATATTTCCCGGCTAACCGTCCGACAATGTAAAAAAGAGCATCCAGGTTATCGTCCGGACACATAACTGCCGGTGAAACCACCGCCCAGCTTTCTGCTAGCCACATGTGTTTACGAGTTTGGAAATGTACCCGTCCGGGTAAGTTTCCGAACTCGGGAACGTTACACGGCGGTTTCAACCGCCGTGTAACGGTGGCGCCAATTGCACGGCACCACCATGGACAGCGGTCAAAACCGCCGTCCAACTGGGACGGTACCGCCATGTTCCGTCCCGTATTCCACTAGTGTCAATTTAATTTAGTAAATTTATTTAGTTTAGTTATTTCAGTTTAGTTCAATACCATATTTTCTCACAAAATAAATAATTTTTAGTTCTTTTTATTTCAACTAAAATGTGGATAGAACCTTGTTCATTGATTTCTTTTTTTTTTTGTGGAAAATCAATATTTCAAACATTTGCATCTTGTAAATAATGGATGAAGTCTTAGTAATTTCCCATAGTCATGGATTAATCCCATATTTTTAAATTATTTCTCATAGTCATAGGTAGTCAAGAAACTGCTATAAACATTCTTCTTCCCAAATTCAACCAAAAATGTTTTTCAGCATCTCGGGAAGTTTTACCGTGACAATTTGAAGCCATTGTTTCTGTCAATAAGTTTTACCATGATATCTTTCGGCTTGGGCAGTTCTTTTTTTTATATAAGTAACACTTCATTAATAATTAAAGGGCAAACTACAAATTACATAGTCATGACCTAGAGCCATCATATAAACATGAAACATATGAAAATAAAGAGCGCTCCTACTGAAGCGTACTACATCATAGTGAGAGAATGAGATATGAGAGAAGCATTGGATGTCTTCCAAAATATTCTTCATCTCCCTTGACGCTAACTCGTCATGCTTGAGTGCCGCCAGTAAACCGGACAAAGCCGCGAGCAAGAAAATCTTTCGGGTTTCAACCCTGATATTTGCTTTGATAATACTCCTACAGGTCTTCAATGAAACGTGCAATGGAGTGATCTGAGTAGAAGGATGTAATCCCACTTGCAATATCCCCTTTGTGTCCTCCTCTACCATATCCCAAACAGAAACCGACTTATATGTGACCTTAAAGTCCAAATTTTGTCCCAAAACTTCTGTCTCCAAGGATCAACATATCCAAGTGCCAAGAACACGATGTGCTTGAATTCCATCATCTGCCTCTCTTCCTCCTCTACACTCCAAAATATTTCTGTTGAGCCCGTACGATTGGAAGAAAGGTTGATCAGAAGCAATAGGTGTAATAGTACAACTGCTACAGGGATCGAAACTGGAGATGCACTCTTTGGTGGATTGTAGAAGCTATCCATTAATAGACCATCCTTAATTACCTTGATTCGCCTGAACTTTTTGCCATTACCACTTGGCATAACCTGAGAAAGATGTAGGTGCTCGAAGGATGGAGCAGTCATCGAAAATACTTGGGTGAAAACATATAAATCTGCACATCCCTTATACTTTGCTGACTGTAAATCCTCCTTAGTGTACTCCTTGCACCTTCCAAGTCTTTTCCACAGTTGTGAGGTGTCAAGTATTGTGTGCACCCTTGACCTCTTTCCCAAAGCAAAAATCTTACTTGGGCATCACTTCGTGTTATGTAACTTTCCGAATCTCCCCTTTGTCACAAACCGGAAACCCTGATTTGGTCCACCTATGACACTAAGGCCGACTCCCTCTTCCTTCAAAGATAAGGCTTGACTGAGAGTATTAGGAGTATACTCCATTCTGTTTGGCCATTTTCTTGGGACCAAAGATGACTCTTCCATCTTTCTCTTCTGTCTAAACGTGTGACCAAGCTGCTTTTTAGAGTTATTAGGATTGGATTCCCTTCTTTATTTCTTGGATACATGTTCCCCAAAATTTGCACCATTTGCCTCTATCTTTTGAAATTGCTTCCTCTTAGGGAGCCTCTGGTTAATGGCAGAGATGCTTTCTTCAAATTGGATGCCATGTGTACCATTTTCCTCCTCTGTATTTCGACAATCCTTGTTGCAGCAGCTCTCCTTGCACATTGAGAAGTTGCTCTTCATCATAGCATCGGGCAAACGCAAAGCATCCAAATGGATCACCTCATTGGTCTGATCCATACCTGTCACATTACTGTGCTTTGGAACATCTAAACCATTATCACAAAACCTGTCAACAGTCATGTACTCTAAAAAAATGAAATCATTTCTGCTCAAAGTGCTCCCACATAGACATTGTAACAAAGGAGCTTCGATGCTTCTCATCGGCCAATTCACACCTTGAAACTGGATGCCCTATTACCCCGCATCTCGTGCAACACTTGATGGATCCCCAATTTGCGCTCATATTACCCCACATTTGCGCATCTCGTGCAATACTTGATGGATCCCCTATTACCCCACATATGCGCTCATAGGTGCATGAGACCCAAATTTTGTGATACTCACTATCCCTGAGTAAGAACCCCACAACCAAGGGTCTTGATGGATATATCCAAACTCTAGCCCTTAGAATCTTTGAGCCAGTGTTCTTAACACGAGCAGAATTCACCTTCACAGCATCACCTAATAGGCTTACTATATTGTGAGCTGACAACAGATGAAATAATTCAGAAGGAATGTTGCAGAACCTAACCCATACCAACAGTTTCCTAACACAGATATCATCACGGGGATATTCCTCTCTTCCCCACCATCTCAACCCCAATAACCCACCTTCTAATATATATGAACCCTTTTGAAGAACATTTAACATCTCTGTCCTATTCTCAAATCGGATGATCATAAACTTATCCATCGATGCAAAATTAAAGCTTTACAACCCCAAATTCTCGAGAACCACAGCTCAAATCTCTCATTTCTGAAATCACGATCATCCATCCAATAAGCCAGTAGACTATAACATTCTTTGTTACCTTCATATTGAGCCTGTTGAGCCGATTTCCCACGATCTTGACATTGTCCCTGGCCTCCCATGTCTTCCTCAATCAAAAAATGATTTGCATGTCGAGATCCCCAATTTTCTAATAGTTCTACAGTCTGAAAACACCCTTTTGAGTTTGAAAAGAGGATGATCTTCAATTGGTTATGCCGTATAAGGTTTTTTTAAGTCAGACCCATCTAGAATCACATCCCAATTAGACCGATCATTGATTGCTCTAATCAAGACCGAGGATCTCAGACAACGCCGCTTGGAAGCTCGATCAGGCCATGCATTAGTAGCATCAGATGATCCATTGATTTCCTTTGATGACTCTACAAAATTTTTCATCAGAACATGATTTTCGATCAAACAAATTATTGTTTTTTTGAGAAACTCGATTCAAAATATATGGAACTGAATCAAAACAAAGAAAACATGTTAATGTATTTGTAAATGAATCATTTTGGAATGATTTTAGAAAACCCAGTAAAAAACAAGGATGATAAAGAAGGAAAACTGGAAATTTGAGGAAGAGTATGCAAGAAGAAAGAAAGAAACTTGCAGAAGAAAAGGGAAGAGAAAAAGGTAGGAGAGAAGGGAGAGAAAAGCTCTCTTCTAAAGGGAGAAAGTTTTCAACAACAAATTTCTTTGTTTGCTTGGGTAGTTGGGATAAAAAATCTTTTGGTTTTAATTTAGTCTATTCCAGGGAACTGATTTGATGGGATGGGACAACGAAGCGTTGGAAGAATATACACACAAAAGATTTGTAGACAGACGGGCAGAGAACGTATGTTCCCTTAGCTTCACAGTAATTCCCATTCATTCAAACTTCCTGAAATTTACTATCGATCAGTTTCAAAAAGTTCTTAACTATTCTTTCTATTCTAGCACGTATGTTTAAACACAAGACAAAGTTTAAACACTGAAAGAAAGAACACACAAATTGTTTACGCAGTTCGGTGATAAACACCTACTTCTGCAGGGCCTTGCCCAGTCTGAAAATCATCCACTAAAATAACCAAGATCAGTTACAATGTTCTCCAAACAATTAACTATCTAGGACTTATCTTAATCGTGTGGATTCGTGAGATCCCCTCACTTGCCGGTCAGCAACTCCTCGTTGCTGTCTTGACCACTTCCCCTGAAGTATTAAGGCGTGTTGATTCCAGACTGCTGGCGATGGCAAAGACCTATTGAACTCCCTTCAATAAGCTGCTCCAACTCTAAAGCTATTCTGATCGGCAGAATACTTTCTTGTAAGATGGATGATTGTTGATGCAACTTTCTTCTCTATTTATAGTTCAAGGCTGTGCTTCCTTGTTGATCTTCTCGGTCCTTTAATCACGACAATGCTGATCCTATCGTCTAGCAAATCACAGCTCCATTTAGTCTCCTAGCTATATTCTACTTCTATAGTTAAAGGATAATAAATATCTTCTTTCCATATTTAAGACTAATCCTTTCCAAGATACAACTCTATTACATATTCTCAAGCTAATCAAATCAGCACAAAATCAATCTTCACTTATCATCTTGATTTCTCGAATATCATCTTTGATCACATAAGAGTTGTACTTTTCCTTCAATACTCTTGCTTAGTTTCTGATTCCGGTTTAGCAAGTGTTTAAACATCAGCATGTTTAAACATGATAACTTCTACAAAATAGCCAATTATATTATGCTGAGTCTTTTGGACTCTTCAATCTCCCCCTTTGGCATTTTGTGGAACCATAACACTTATTTTGATGCAGAGATAGTAACTCACTCCCCCTATCATATAGATCTTCATACTTCAATCATATTTGCATCAATAAATCAGAAACAGTATATATAACCTCAAAACTCCCCCTATCAGCCAGACATAGATAGAGCTATTCATACACATTTCATAGCAGTGTTCCAAAATAAATGGACACAACATCCAAAATAAATGGCCACCAAGGCATCAAAAATAATCATCACAATATTCTCCCCCTTGGGAACAGAAAATGTGCCAAAATACCAAATATCTAGAAAACAAAACAAACATCCAGAATGTAGTAAAATACTGAGTGCAAAAGATAAAGAGAAAGGAAAAAAAACATTAGATATCAGAATGCATCAAAACCACTGGTCTCATCCTCAATCTCTTCAAGAGCTTTCAGCTCCTCTTGAAAATCCAGCATCTTCTGTCTATGATATCGGATTAGGCCTCGAAGCTCCTTTTCTCTCACAATAGCATAGTTCACCTCAGCGGGGACCTCTTCTGAGTCTGCCTCCTCTTCCCCAGCCACTGCAAGTAAATCATTTCTCTTGCTGAGAATAGACTTGTTGACTTGTAAATCATCACAGAAAGTGATCTGATCATCTAGTCCATCTACTAAACCAACATGATATAGCAAGCCAGTAATGAGGGCAGGATATGTGATGTACTCATCAGATTTCTGATGCTGAGCCACTAACAGAACCCTATCATAGATAAACCTTCCCAGATTGAAGGGACTTCTGGTGCCAATGCAGTACATCAGACATGCCATCTCCTCAGTCACCAGAGATACATTGGTAGACATGGCCCATAAATTTGCAACCACCCTGTACATACAGTAATATTTCTGAGAAAGGTAAGCTGCCTTGAGAGTCTTGTCCGCACCCCATTCTCCAAGTGTACCCCCTGTCAGCTCCAGTGCTACCACATCATAATTCAGAGTAAAGTCTTCTGGATAAGCACCATTCGGGCAGATGGAATCATGTCTCTCAGTCCCTAACACCTGATTGAGTAGAGTAACATCAAATCTATAAAGCTTGCCTCTGAGATAGACTTTTCCATACCAAGCAGAATCTGGTGCACTGTTTGTTCCTCTCAGATTCGCATAGAATTCCAGGACTAGGGAATGATTAGCCTTCATACAGAAGTTTGCTGGCCCAAACATGTGAATCCTCTTCATAAAAGCCACAAAACCAGGATGTTTAAACTTTTCAGTCAATCTCTTCTCCACATGCATCTTCCTGTTGACCAATCCTTCATACACTTTCATTACTCTCCTGGAGTAAAAGATCTCATCCCAAGCATTTTCAAGCAAAGGATTGTCAGCTGGAAACACTAAAGGCACCTCATCTGCATCATCATCCTCCTCAGACATAGATTCTGAGCTACTACTCTCATGGACTTCTGTACTAGGGTCTGCAGATGGTACTTCTGGAAGTGGGACTTCTTCAAAGTCCAGATTGAGCTCTGGAACTTCATCCCTCCCCAGCTCACTAGAGAAGACTTGAATAACTGGAGGAAGAGACTTCTTTCTCAACTTCTCCCTCTTCAGCTCCTGCAATTTCTCAAATTTAACAGTTAAAGGATGGCTATCCTCACTGTCTGGTGCTGTCTCTGTCAAAGGCTCCATCATGATTCTGACATTCTCCAAAATCCTATCCACATCCACTGTCTGCTCAGCTTCACCAGGCTTCTCCTGTTCGACAATTTCTTCTACTGCCCGCTCAACTTCAGCAGGCTTCTCCTGGTGCTGTCTTTTCTGAACTCATAGTCTGCTCAGATTGATCATCAATTTCTGAACTCTCATAGAAGAAGTTCAAGTCTGGTCCCCCTTCAAACTCAACCCCTACCCTAACTGTAGGATTACTCTCTTGAGCCACAGATTCTGGTGTGGCTCTAGTGGAATTCAGACTAAGATGTTCAGCCAGAAGCAAATCTTCCATAGACTGGGCAGAGGGGATGGAATCAATAGGCGAGTTGGATGGAAGGTTGCCCATGGTGGTTTAGACACAGAAGTAGGTTGAAACACACAACTACTCACAGAAACCTCTAAAATCCCCAAATATCACAACTCCTAGGTGCGGCAAGCACTCTAACTACAAAAATCAGCCAGAAAAACTCAATCTTGAACCAGTTTAGAGCTAAATACCTTGTGCATGCACTGATTTGGGGTTGGAACTCCGGTCGACCAAAAACCCGGATTTTTCTTGTTCTCGGACTCTCGATATGACAATGTATTGCTCAGACCTGATTGCGGTTGCGATGAGAGCCGATCGGTGCACTAGTAGAATGATGAGCTTTGATGAATCGCCGGTAGAGGTTGTCTTGAAGTGGGAACGACGGAGCTACAATAATTAGGTGAAAAAGGGACAAAGATTTTCCCTCTTATATTTAATATTTTCAGAAATTCAAATCCGAACCCAAAATGGAAAATAAATCCTCAATTGCACAATAGTCCCCAATTTTAATGAAATCACTGACTATTCCCCATAAAATAAATATGTAGCCAAGATTGTATCCTCAACTTGTATGGATATTTTAGCCCACTGATATCAACTTTTTCAGCCCATTGATTAGTCAAGCCCAATAGACTATCCTCTTCATTTCGGCTAACTCTTCAGAGTTTAAACACACTGATGTCTCAGTGTTTAAACATACTTGACACCAACTTCTTTTTGTATTTTTCTTTTTCCAAAAATAAAAGAACACAAAGCAGTAAACACTAATATACAACAAATAAGAGGTGATCAGAGGTACCTCAAATTCGACAAACACCTAAGTGTTATCTTAGTGTCTCAAATGTTGCAGAGTCCAGTGGTTTAGTGAAAATATCTGCATACTGTTCAGCACTAGGAACAAATTCAATGATTAGTTCCTTCTTTTCCACCAAGTCTCTGATGAAGTGATGCTTGATATCTATGTGCTTTGTTTTCTTATGATCAACAGGATCATGTGAGAGATCAATGGCTCCCTTATTATCACATTTTATAATTAGGGCATCCTGCTGGAATTCATAGTCTTTTAACATCTGCTTCATCCACAACAGTTGCTGACAACAGCTTCCAGCTGCTAAGTACTCAGATTCAGTGGTAGACAGTGAGATAGAATTCTGCTTCTTGCTGTACCATGACACTAGATTCCCTCCTACATAGAAACATCCTCCAGTAGTACTTTTCCTGTCTTCTAAATTTCCAGCCCAATCAGAATCACTGTAGCCAATAATCTCAGCTTGACTTCCTCTAGAGTACCAGAGACCATAATCAGCAATCCCATGTACATATCTGATGATTCTCTTGACTGCAGACAGATGACATTCCTTGGGATCAGACTGAAATCTTGCACATAGTCCAACACTCAAACAAATGTCTGGCCTACTTGCAGTGAGATATAATAAGCTCCCAATTATACTTCTATACAACTTAATATCTACCTTCACACCATACTTGTCATAGGTCAATTTCTCCGTAGATGCCATTGGAGTTCGCATATTCTTAGAATCGTCCATCCCAAATCTTTTAACCAAGTTCAAAGTGTACTTGGTTTGATTAATGAAGATACCTTCCTTGTGCTGTTTGACTTGAAGCCCCAAAAAATATGTCAATTCGCCAACCATGCTCATTTCAAACTCACTCTTCATCATTTCTATAAAGCTATTAACCAGCTTTTGAGATGTTGACCCCAAAAAAATATCATCTACATAGATTTGGGCAAGCAGAATATGTTTTTCATGTTTAAACACAAAGAACGTTCGGTCTACTCCCCCTCGTCGATAGCCTTTCTGCAAAAGAAATTGGGTGAGACGCTCATACCAAGCCCTGGGAGCTTGCTTAAGACCATATAACGCCTTTTTTAGTCTGTACACGTGATCAGGCAAATACGGATCTTCAAAACCCTTGGGTTGTTCTACGTATACTTCTTCCTTGACAATGCCATTTAAAAATGCACTCTTTACATCCATCTGAAACAACTTGAACTTCATAATACAGGACATAGCAAGCAAAAACCGAACAGATTCTAACCTTGCAACCGGAGCAAAGGTTGCATCAAAGTCGACACCTTCAACTTGAGTATATCCTTGAGCGACCAGTCTAGCCTTGTTTCTGGTGATATTACCATCTCCATCAGACTTGTTCTTGAAAATCCACTTAGTGCCAATGACATTGACACCTGGAGGTCGTGGAACAAGATACCATACATCACTCCTTGTGAACTGCTCCAGTTCCTCTTGCATGGCAGAAATCCAATACTCATCATTCAATGCTTCCTTATGATTCTTGAGTTCTATGGAGGAGAGAAAACATTGCAGCACATGCATTCCAGCATTCATTTTAGCATAGTCTTTTCGTTCCGTCTGCCTTAGATTATACGTGTTGGGTAGAGGATTGACAGATGTAGCTGGATCAGATGTTGTAGGTTCAGATACTGTGTTGCTTTCAGAAGCATCAGATGATGTTGTAACATCAGGCAATGTTATAACATCCGATAGTGTTGTAACATCAGATAGAGATGAATCAATATCTGAACTGATTGGCTGCTCAGGTTCATCTTCAAGTAGGATTCCGCTACTGATATCCTTCAGATCTTTAATGACCACATTGTTGGACTCCATCATGACATTTGTGCGATTATTGAAAACCCTGTATGCCCTGCTATTTGGAGAATAACCAAGAAAACTACCAACATCAGCTCGTTTATCAAACTTACCGAGAGGTTCACGATCTCTGAGGATGTAGCATGCACTCCCAAATATATGGAAGTAAGAAACATTTAGCTTCCTCCCTTTCCAAAGTTCATATGCCGTTTTCTGAGTGAAAGGTCGAAGATAGACTTTGTTTATTGTATGACACGCAGTATGAACTGCCTCAGCCCACCATTTCTTAGGAGTATCATTTTCTGCCATCATAGCCCTTGACATGTTGATGATAGTCCTGTTCTTGCGTTCAACAATACCATTTTGCTGTGGTGTGATCGGAGCAGAAAAACTCATGCTTGATTCCAAGTTTTGCACAGAAATCCATCATAGTAGGGTTTGCAAACTCCCTTCCATGGTCACTCCTAACTCGAACCACTTGAAAACCGTCATGTGATCTTTCAGTATTAACTTGTGTAATGAGCTCAATAATTATTCCCACGGCATCAGATTTTTCTTTCAAAAATTTCACCCAGGTAAACCTGGAAAAGTCATCTACACATACAAAGATATATTTCTTTCCCGAAACATTAGCTGGACTGATTGGCCCCATCAAATCCATATGCAGCAGTTCAAGATCATGGGAAGTAGTGATTTCATGAAGTTTAGAGTGTGGGGACCTAACCTGTTTACCTTCATGACATGGTGGACAGTTCAACTCCTTTGTATAAGAGAGTAACGATACTCCTCTTATTGCTTCAAGCTTTGTTACCTTAGCCAGTGTTTTCAGGTTTGCATGACCAAGTTTCTTGTGCCACAGAAGAGTATCGTCCACACTTACTTTGAGACAACTTACTGAATCATCCAGAATATAGCAGTTATCTGATGATCTAGTCCCAATAAGAACACCCCGTTCATCCTTCCTGACTGTGCATACTTTATCATCAAATAAAACTGTTAGTTTGTTGTCACATAGGTGACTAATACTGAGCAAATTTGCCTTTAGTCCATCCACCAAAAGTACGTCTTGAATCACTGGAAAGTTTTTGACTTGTAACTCCCCATTTCCAGTTATTCTACATTTCTTCCCATCTCCAAATCTGACAGTTCCAGTCCATGGAACAATATTGCTCAACAACTCAGGAGTACCTGTCATATGTCTAGAACAACCACTATCGAAGTACCAGAAGTCTCTGGCATATGAGCTATAACATGTATGAACAGCATAGCAGTGATTGGTTTTTGGAACCCATACCTTTTTAGAGTACAGAGACTTTTCTGATTGTACCATGTTGTAACCTGCTCTAGTGTTGTAACTTGCTCCTGTGTTATAACCTACTCCTGTGTTGTAACCTGCTTCATTAGTTGGTCCTTGCATTAGATCCCGTAAAAGACGAAAGCAACGTCTCTTGTAGTGTCCTGGACGTCGGCAATAATTGCACCTTGCATCCCACCATGGTTGAAACATGTTTTGCTGATGATGATAGATAGGTTTATAACATATACCAAACTATGGAACGTTGGTAGAGTTGTTTGAATCTCTAACAGGTTGCTCTTTCCTTACTTGGCTTGAACTAGGTTGAATCATCTTCTTGTTCAACTTCCCTTTTGACTGATCAGTCTTGTTAGTCACTTCCATTTCATCATATCCTAATCCATGTCGATTTCCAGCAGCTTTTCCCATACCAAGAATATCATCCAGAGCTGTTGTTCCTTTGTTCAGTTTGGTGATGGTTCCTTCAGCTACCTCTGCTCGAATGAGAGCTATCTTCAGTTCCTTCCTCATTGCCTCAATAGTTATCTATTGTTGCTCAACTTCTTCATTCAGGCTATGATTGTCTTTCTGTAGTGCTTTATTCTGTTCAGTCACACTGATCCAGAGTTTATGGAGTTTGTCGTAAGATTTGTGAACCCCCTCAGAGTCTATGTTTGAACTCTCATTCTCTGAAATGACAACAGCACCAAACATAACATTGGTATCTTCTTCACTTTCTTCATCACTTTGAACAGTGATTGCTCCAAACGCTACATGGTTGCTGACATGCTCTTCATCAGAATCTTCTGCATCACTAAATGTAGCATTGTAGGCTTTCCCCTTTTTGTTAGCTGATCCACTTGGACACTGTGATTAAATATACCCGTAACCTTCGCATTCTCGACATTGAATTTTTCCAGCATGTTTAAACACCGGCTTGGATTCTGCTTGATCATTATTTGCTCTTCTACTCATACTTGAACTTTGCTCCCTTCCTACGTTTCTTCGATTTTGAGATTTCCTCGGAACTTTTGCAAAGCTCCTTGATATGTGAGCAAGCTCATCCTCGTCCATTTCTTCATTGCTGTTTCTGGTAGAGTGTTTAGACATGGAATTATGTTTAGACACAGAGTTTTGTTCAGCTGTTTTTTGTGCAGCTGCAGTGAATGCCATATCACTCTGCCTTACTGTAGCTAACTCCTTCATTTCAAAGGCTGAAAGTGCTCCCATGACTTCATCAACGGTCATCTCAGATGTATCATGTAACTCCTCCATTGCAATAGTTTTTCCTTTGAACCTTGGTGGTAGAGACCTCAATATCTTCTGGACAATATCATCTTCAACAAATGGTTTTCCCAACTGATACGCTGTGTTGGCAAGATCTCTGATTTTTGCATTATATTCAGTAATTGTCTTATTATCATGCATAATCAATGTATCAAATGTTGTCTTTACTGTATGCATTTTTTGTCGTTTCATTTTTGCATCTCCTTCATAGCTTGCTTTTAGTTTCTCCCATGCATCCTTAGCAGTGCAGCAAGTTGAAATCAACCGAAACGCTTCTTGATCAACACACGAGTTGATGCAGTTGAGTGTTTTGCTGTTTAGTCGCTCATCCTTCCTCTATTGAGTTGACAGCTCTTCTCTGTTTTTCAGAACACCTTCGGCTGCCCCTGCTGTAGGCGGATGTCTGGCTGGTGACCACTCATTCTCAACCCAATACCCTGCTTCTTCATCTAGAGCATCAATGTAATGCCTCAACCTTGCCTTCCAATACCCGTAGTTATTTTTATCTAGCATGGGTGCACGTGTGTATAGTGAACCATCCTTCTCTTGGTTCGCCATGATCGATAGGGATCTCCACTGGCCTTGTTAAAGGCACAACTCAGTGGACTAGCTCTGATACCAAATGAAATTTACTATCGATCAGTTTCAAAAATTTCTTAACTATTCTCTCTATTCTAGCACGTATGTTTAAACATAAGACAGAGTTTAAACACTGAAAGAAAGAACACACAAATTGTTTATGCAGTTCGGTGATAAACACCTACGTCTGCAGGGCCTTGCCCAGTCTGAAAATCATCCACTAAAATAACCAAGATCAGTTACAATGTTCTCCAAACAATTAACTATCTAGGACTTATCTTAATCGTGTGGATTCGTGAGATCCCCTCACTTGCCGGTCAGCAACTCCTCGTTGCTGTCTTGACCACTTCCCCTGAAGTATTAAGGCGTGTTGATTCCAGACTGCTGGCGATGGCAAAGACCTATTGAACTCCCTTCAATAAGCTGCTCCAACTCTAAAGCTATTCTGATCGGCAGAATACTTTCTTGTAAGATGGATGATTGTTGATGCAGCTTTCTTCTCTATTTATAGTTCAAGGCTGTGCTTCCTTGTTGATCTTCTCGGTCCTTTAATCACGACAATGCTGATCCTATCGTCTAGCAAATCACAGCTCCATTTAGTCTCCTAGCTATATTCTACTTCTATAGTTAAAGGATAATAAATATCTTCTTTCCTTATTTAAGACTAATCCTTTCTAAGATACAACTCTATTACATATTCTCAAGCTAATCCAATCAGCACAAAATCAATCTTCACTTATCATCTTGATTTCTCGAATATCATCTTTGATCACATAAGAGTTGTACTTTTCCTTCAATACTCTTGCTTAGTTTCTGATTCCGGTTTAGCAAGTGTTTAAACATCAACATGTTTAAACATGATAACTTCTACAAAATAGCCAATTATATTATGCTGAGTCTTCTGGACTCTTCACTTCCTCTTCAAACTTCCATCATCCATTTTCTTTTAAAAAAATTAATTTAATTTTTGCAGCATTTAGTTCTCACTTTTCTAATAGTATTATATAATTTAATATTTATATTATGGTCCTGTCCAGTTCAACGTATTTGGTACTGTACTGTACTGATGAGTGCTGTGTTGTGTTGATGAGTGCTGATGAGTGTCGTGCTGTGCTGATGAGTGCTGACATGTGTTGATCGGTGTTGTGTTGATCTTGTGCTGAATAGTGTTGAATATTGTTCATTTGGTATGAAGAAAAAACATAATGTTTATTACTTAATAAAAATAAATATGTTACTTAATTAATACTATTTTTACAAAACATAAACATATTATCCATTAGAGCTTAAATGCACTGAGCTGAACAGTGTTGTTCAGATGAGTGCTGATGAGTGATGTGCTGTGCTGAAATATGTTGCAATAAGTTGAACTGGACATGGCTTATATGTTGAGATGAGCGATGATATCATATATGATAATATTAATATTTATACGCTAGTCAAATATAAGATCAAATTTTGATAACGAATAATGTCAAAAGTGTGCGGATTCAATTTAGACAGAAAGTAATCCCTCTCCTCCTTCCCAATCATTCTCATGAAAAATCACACCTCACATTTTACAATTTTCAATAATCATGTTTAATTGTTTTAAATAAAATTTAATAATATAGCACATTATAATTTATTTAATAGTTAAATTTTATCAATTTTGACATTAGAAAAATATTAGAGTGTAAGTAAAAGTGACACAAATTATATCATACCCTGAGATACATATTTACATTTTTACGTGTATAATTGTCATGGTATTTTTATGCCTATAATTTCTATATATAATATATATGCAAATTGTTAATATTATTCATAAAATACACATTATAAATGTAAAACACACATTAAAAGGATAGATACACCCGATGTATGTACTAACTCCGTCTCACCCTAATCCGCACTATAACTTTTTGATACTAATTGTTATTAAAATTTGACAATATATTTAAATAGATATATAATTATAAATATTATTATATTTGATATTTTAAAATTAATCGCGACATATAGTATTCAAATATTAAATTTTTATTTTCTGATATTATAATAAATAATGATATCATTTGTCAAAAATATGTAGTAGTATGAAGAGTGAAATGAGCAGATTAATAAGTTTAATATGAATTGTAAAAGTGAAATAATATGTTGGATTTGATAAAAGAGGTACCATTTCTTTTACATTTAAATTTAAAAGAGAGAAAAGGCATGGGAGATTGTGGGGTTTGTCCAGCAGTCGAGTCTGCCGGGGGTCATAATGAATTCTTGCCGCCGTTTTGAAATTACCAACTATACCCCATCTGTAAACTACCAACTAGTTACAGTAAATTAATACACTGTACTCTGTAAGGCTTTCTTCATTTTCTCAGGACTACCATTTAGTCATCAAATTTCAATGATTATAAGAAAATATTATTGAAAAAAAACCCATCTCACTACTACAAAAGGGTTGATGCAAGACACATTTAAGACGTTTGAGCCTTCCGCGTTTTTTTCCGTCTTGTTACTAACTTGCGAACTTTCGTTCGCAAAAGAAAATAATTTAAGGCGTTTATCAATTGATTTACGGTATTTAAATTAATGACGTAAATAAAAGTATCTTCCAAACTCGGAAGTAGCAATCTTCACTGGCCAAGGAAATAAATAAATACACTATCTAATTATAAACAGAAACAGATCTCAACGTTGGATGAGTTTTCCCCAAAAAAATTAGCCATTCCTCAACCTCGGCCTCTTCCTCGCTACGATGTTCACGTTCTTCAATCTCTTGGCCGATTTGATCATGGTTAAAGAAAGAGCTCATTGATTTATCTAGGTTTTAATCGACCCAGTCACAAGGTCTGATTTTGAATTCACCGTTGAATTGATCTGTTCTTGTTCTGATTTCCTCCCTTTCGACCTAATTTCTGATTTCTTTATCCCAAAATCATCAGGAGCTTTGGTGCACAGCTTCTGGCCAATGCTCAGGCAGCCGCAGCGGCAGAAAACAACAAGAAGTGCACGGCGGTGAATGTTGCCGGCGCTGTCAAGGTCGAGAAACCAGCCGCGAAGACAAGACTCGAGACCGCCGATTCAGTCACCGGAAAGGCCAGCAAGAAAGCCCCAACTCTTACATCGAATCTCACGGCTAGAAGCAAGACGGCGTGTGGGCTGAGCAAAAGACCTCCAGCTCCCAGGGTGGTCGACATTGATGCTGCTGATGCCACAAACGAGTTGGCCGTCACCGAGTATGTCGACGACCTCTACCGGTTTTACAAGATCGCTGAGGTATACACATAAATAAAGACTTCATCTTGGTTCTTACTTTCAGATAAATTGGCAATGTTGGTTTTAGTTACTTGAATATGCTACCTTTTATGTGTATACGTAGAAGGAGAGCAGGTTTGGTGATTACATGAATTCCCAGCCGGAGTTAAACGAGAAAATGAGGGCGGTTCTGATTAACTGGCTCACTGAGGTTCACTTCAAATTCGACCTCAGCCCTGAGACTCTGTACCTGACAGTCAACATTGTAGACCGATACCTTTCGGTTAAGGCCACGCCGAGAGATTTCCCGTAAACTTGTTCAACAGAAAAGGTGAGAACAAGTAGATTGTTGAGTTTACCTGAAAATTTCTATGGTGGTTCATGGCTGTAAAGTGAGAATCTTTTACTTGCTATTTTATAGTGATTACCTGCTTTCTGAAATTTGAGATAGTGCTGCATTCATGTTATAAGATGTTAATAGAAGCATGAAAATCTATCAATTTGAGAAGAATGAGATTTCGTCAGTTTTTTGTTACTGGTTGATCATTATATATGTTAGTTGTAGGCTTCCGGTAAATGAAATGGATGTGTTCTTGCAAAATGATTTATGTCGTTTCTTGATTGTTCTGTACTGGTTGTTAGAATTGCAAGCATGGAGAGTTTTGCCCTAGACCTAAATGAACCTTTGGAGTACGATAGTTGTGTTATTAATCGGACAGTTTCGGAGGATAGTGAAGTCCCCATAGGTTCCCTATTTACCCCCTCTTTCATACCCATTAACTTAGTTTGAGGTGAATTTCAAAATAAAAAGAGTTAGAGATGAGAGGGAGTCAAGACTTAGCAGATATTGTAAGAGGGAGTCAAGACTTAACAAAAAGGATACTTATAGTTTATTCTAGATGCAGGAGAAGCATATGAAATGGTCACAAAGAATAGATAGTGTATGTATAGATATCAGTCATGAGCAGAAGCAGGAAACTTAACATACGAAGATGAATTGACTACAAATCGAATGCAGGTTCGAGTCTATTCTTAGTTCTCTCTACCTGCATTTGGGTGAGTTTTAGAATGCATCAGCTTTCTAAATTGATATTGACAACCTTAGGGAGTTATAGTTGCAGATTTTAGCTGATTCAAAGTCTATGGGCATGGTTGTCAATGCTTGAGAATGAAATGGATGAGAAACTGGTGGTGGGTATGTGTTGCAACTGAAATTGTTATTGAGCATGATGTTGTGTTATGAGATTTCTTTGTGGCAGAAAAAGAAAAAAATTAGATGTTTGCAGAGTTGATGCATCAAACAGAGAGTATGAGAAAGAGAGGGGATATCCAAATGCTGCATCAAAATGGAGGGAGTTGTGTAGACAATTTAAGGCATGTGGCTAAGCAGTTTAGGACCTTTAGGTTCCTGCAGTTGCAGGAGTGGCGGTGCCTCAGTAACCTAGAGCCTACATTTTGATGTAATTTGTTTTTTGAAGAACATGAGTAATTGAGTACATGGCATTGAAATGGAAAGTAGTTGTGAAGTTGTAAGCATTTTGGCTGTTTTAATGCACAAGTGTAATAAATTGCATTAGTTTTGTACCGAGATTTTGCTGTATTTTTGAATAGAAAGAACTCAATAATATAGTTTTTTTGAGATGAAAAGTATTTATTCATGTTTACGGAAATGGATCAGAGAGCTCATTTTTTTTACTGAGGAGAATGGACTTAAGACATTGCAAGCTGTCCAGCTTGCTGTAATAGATTGACTTGAGACTTCGCAACCTGTTCCGCTTGCTAGGTTTTTTTTTTTACAAAACGAGCTTTCTTGTGAACTCGCAAGTTACATTTAAGGCGGAAAACATGTGATTTAAAGCGGAAATAAACGCCTTAAAACTGAAAACATTTAAGGCGGAAGAGGAACCGCCTTAGATGATTTTTCTCATTTAAGACATAACCAGAGAAGACAAATGTCTTCTGACTTGAAACATGAAGGACCAACCGCCTTAAATACCCCAATTTTATAGTAGTGTCTTATACATTTATAAAAAATTTAAAAATATCTGCATTCATTTGTTTTCTCAAGAAAAAGTGTTCTCTCATTTATCACTCCAAAAAACAACAAATCTTACTAGAGAGCGAAATCATTCAAGAAACTAAAAAGTAGCAGGATCAAAACTCAATGAAACGAGTGGAAACCAAAAAGGTTAGTTTAATTTACTACTTTTCATCAAAGTTGTTGATTTGTTTTTGGTTTGGGTAGGTTTTAACCTTTACTACTTGTAACTTTCATCATTGATCAGTGTTATCATGATGTTGTCATGGTAGTTGTGCTTGTTGATGAGGCAGAGTACTTTCGGGGAATGAACTCTATGAAAGATTCTCCGAAAGTGCTCTGTCCATGAATAAACAACAAGCAAGACATCCATTATTCCATGATGTATGCTAGAATATGTTGAAACCAGGAATGGAATCACACTAGTTGTAACCTTTCTTGTTTGGCAGCTCTTTCCTTATTTGGTAGGGTTAAAAGTTTGTAACTCTTGCTTTCAGGCCCTGAAATGCCATGACATATTACATTTGTCTGCAATCCAAGACCTGAGGAGCGCCTGTGAAACAAATCAAGAGTGCAGCTAAGAAACCTAGCTTCGAAACACTCTCCAGCGCTTCTAATCTAACAGCAGCAATCAGTTAACTGAACGAGACTCAGAAGAAGGCGGTTGAAGAGATAGGATTTGGAAGCCATTTAAGTCTCATTTTGATTATCCTCCCCAGAAATGTCCTCAAGAGACCTGCCATTAGATTCAGTGACCAAGAAAGTGAAGCAGAATCCAAGCATTAGTGAAAGCCAAGATTAATGGACAATTGATTGTACTGTTGACAATTCATAATACTCTGCACATAAATTAATGGAATTATCAAACAGTATACGGCAACAAAATGACACCAAACTTGTGTGCAACTCATTTTAATACACATTATATCCATATTACACAGATTTGAATACTCCCTGTCTCATCCTCGTATCTTGAACAGGGATATTTCTGAAAATAAAATATATACATCAGCATCATTATCACTAATCTCTATCATCATTATCACTAATCTCTATCTTTAGTTCCGTCCATCGAAACAGTGCTCATCTCGGCATTAATTGGCCGCAATCTAGTTGCTCCGATTATTCTGGTGCTGACACATCCCAACACTTAATATGTCTATTGAAGGTTGTTTTTTCCGTTCACCATTCATCAGAGCCATCCACGTTTCTCTCGTCTGTTCAACAAAACAATTTAGAGGTCACTCATGGACTTGTTTGAGGTAGCGGAGCCTAAGCTTACCAAATGGCAAAACAGATAAACCGAAGGAATTAGTGTAAACGCTACTAAAACTTGTTATAGAAGGAGGAGGATAAAACCCATAGAACAAAATTAAAAACGTGATAGAACTAATATGATCACAAAATTAGACAGTACGGGTTGAACAAAATCATAAAACACCCTTTGAATTTATAACGCAAACCAACACAAACAAAAAATCTAAAACAGAGATTTTTGGCTTTCTTGAAATGAAGGCATCTTGTCCTCAAGCGAGGATGGCACACAATTATTAAAAATAGCCAGCAAGAAAAAAGCAATCAAAAGAAAACCAATAAAAGAAAATATGATGTTGTATATATATATTATTTTATTTAAAACCACACAAGGTGGGGTGAAGTTTATTTGGCTCACCACACCATAAAAAACCTTGTAACAAGGTAAAAAAGTACATACAAAGTGGTTATTTTGAATTTACAAGATAGTAAAAATAACTATTGTAAATTTGTGATCCTATAATTGATTCTAGTATACACCCATGTCGACATTCTCACAAGCACTTTAGGGTTCGCTAAGCGACGCCCAACTTCGCCGATGAGAAGACTCATAACCCGCAAGCAATTTAGGGATCGCAAATGCGAAGCCCAACTCCGCCGACGGGTACGGGGTTCCCCTAGAATCAAAATAGAATCAACACTTGATGGTACTAAATCCTGCCCTTTGTTCAACTTTTTGCTGTCCAGCTCTTTGCTTCTCCATTGTTGTTGATCTTGTACTTCACAGCTTGTAGCTTCCATCTGCAATAACCAGAAAAACCAACAGTAGTGAAACCATTCTAATTGAATCTGAAATTAGGTAATTCCAGCTTATCCAAAGCAACTATGCCTAAAACAATTCTAGGCAAAGAATTCTGAGAATAGATCATATTAATGTTTGAATCACTTGCTATTTTAGCTAAAGCATCTGCAGCACAATTTGCTTCTCTAAAAACATGTGAAATATGAAAATCGAGATCACCTGAAAATGACCAAATGTTTCTGAGAATGCTTATCAATTTCCATGTAGCCTGCTGCTGATTAGTTGCTATCTTCCATAGTACTTGTGAATCTGTCTCCACCTGCACATGTTGACAATCACAGTGAAAAGCCATCTGCAAGCCTAAAGACAAGGCTAGAGCTTCAGCTTCCAAGCAAGACTCTGCACAGATAGACATTGCTTTAGCTTGAATAACCCTGCCAGTAGAATCCCTAAGTATCATACCAGCACCAGCTTTCCCATTACTCAAATGAGAACCATCTATATTCAGCTTAATGTAACCATCACTTGGCAGATTCCAGTTTACCAATCTTGCAATTGGTGCCCTTATAGTGTGATTAATACCATTTCTTACTGGTGGCTTCAGTTTACTCCAAAACTGAATATGAGACTTCAGAATGGTAATGATCATCTCCTGGATATTCTTTATCATGCTAGTCATATTTGGTGAAATATTATCAAAGAAATAAGCACATCTGGCACACCAAATATGCCATACTATAATCACAGGCAAGATTTTTGCTAATGCCATTTTAAACCCAGAAGGTTCAGTGTAATTCCAGTAATAATAGAGAAGATCCCATAAGGTATCTCTATTTATATATTGCACATCAAAGTGTTGGCTGACTTTGCTCCAGATCTGTCTAACAAATGAACAACTGTTAAAACAATGGTGAAGATCATCTGTATGAGCTTTACAAAAGCAACATATTGAAGGCTGATGGATAGATAGGTCCTCAAGGACATCAGCAGTTGGAACCAGCCTATTAACAAGCCTCCAGCAAAAACATGACATTTGTTTTTGGCAACACTGAAGACCACATATATTTATAGGATTGAACTTTCATCTTCTTAGGTCTCAGTAATTCATAAGCTGAGGCAAATGTGAATTTTCCACTGGGATCTGGTTTCCATATCATAATATCCTCATAATCATCAAAAATTGGGAATTCTTTACAGATCAACTGATTATAATGATCATTAAAACCATGCTTTATTAAAGTGATAAAAAGCTGTTGCTGAGTACAAAACTCATTTACAGTTAATTCAGGTAATTGTAATTCAAAAGATTCATTCCAGACATCTATCAATGCATCATCACCTAACCAGTGAGAGTTCCAGAATGATATTTCACCTTTTCCCACATGTATAACTGTATTTTGACTAGCAAGTTCATCCACATCTTTAATCCTTTGCCAAGTTCTGGACTTTTTAAGGTGATCATGTAAGGACCACATGAATGTTGACCACAGATTATTACTATTCTGTAATTTCCACCACAACTTCAGAGAGAAACTTTGTATAATAACATACAAATTTTTCACCCCTAGGCCATTTTCTATAGTGGGATAGCATATTTTAGCCCAGGCCTTCCATGTTCTTTTCTGTACATGCTCATTTGATCCCCATAAAAATTTAGAGAATAAAACATTTAATTTCTCAACTACTCCCCTTGTAGGATTTGACACAGCTAAGATATGTATGGGTATAGCAGATAGTACATGCTTAATCAAAATTAATCTCCCAGCTTGATTCAAAAATTTATTCTTCCAGCTTGTTAATTTAGAAGCCATCTTATCAAAAATTGACTGGAAGTAAGAATGCTTTGTTCTACCCACATAGATTGGACATCCCAAATAGATAAAAGGAAAAGAACCTTCCCTTATACCTGAAACCTGGTTTACCATATTTCGAATAGCTCCTGTAGCATGCTTTGACATGTAATCTGCAGATTTGTCCAAATTAACCTTCTGTCCTGTAGCATTCTCATAGGAAATCAAAAAATTCCTCAGATTCTGTAAACTAGTTTTATTAGCCTTCAGGAAAACCACTGTATCATCTGCAAAATTCAGATGAGTTATTTTCCTAGTTATATGTGGCAACCTATAGAAGTCTATTCTAGATTCTGAGTACAGTCCACTAAGATTTCTTGAAAATACCTCTGTTAGTAGGATGAATAAAAATGGGGACAATGGATCCCCTTGTTTCAATCCTCTAGAAGTACTGAAGAAACCCTTAGGTTGACCATTAATCAGAACAGAACATCTAGTTGCAGCAATGTTACCCATAATGTTATTAACAAAGTGATTATGAAAACCCAGTTTAAGTAAAAACCTTCTCATAAATGACCATGAAACCCTATCAAAGGCCTTAACCATGTCCAGTTTAAAAAAGATATTATTACCACCAGTTTTATTGTTAGAAATCTAGTCATTTCTTGCATTAAAAGCACATTTCTGCTAGTTCTCTCCCCTGAACAAAAGCTGACTGTTCAGGAGATATTATACTAGGCATTATGGGTTTAAGCCTTTCAGTATACAGTTTGGTGAAGATTTTATTCAAGAAATTTGAAAGGCTTATGGGTCTAAAATCCGTAAATTGATTTACCACTGGCTTTTTAGGGATCAGTGTTATGTAGGAAGCTGCAATTGCTCTGGGTATTGGTACACCTGCAAGAAATTCATTAACTGCCATTACCAAATCCTCACAAATAATATCCCAGCAAGCTGTGTAAAATCTGCTAGAATATCCATCAGGTCCTGATGCCGATTCTCCATCCATTCCAAAAACCAAACTCTTAAGTTCCTGCACATCAGTACATCTCAATAGAGTATTGTTAGTCTCATCAGATATCATTGAAGGTATATTCTCAAGCAATAATTCAGAGTCCCAATCATTATTATCCCTATTTTCCTCAGTTAAAAGGTGTGAAAAGAAATTAACTGCCTCTTCTCCTATTAACTTTGGATCAGTTAGGATAATATTCTGAGAGTTACTTATTTCTAGAATTTGCTGCCTTGCATTTCTGGACCTAACTGATGCATGAAAAAACTTAGTATTGGAGTCTCCCTCCTTTAACCATTTAACCCTTGATTTTTGTTTCCAGAAAACTTCCTGTTTTGCTAGGGCTAAAGTGAGCTCAGCTTGTGCTTTACTAAGTTCAGTCCTATTAGCAGTTGAACTAAGATTTTGAAAATCTAATTCTTTCTGTTCAACATTAGTTTCTGCCAATAGAACCTGATCATGAATATTACCAAAACACTCCTTGTTCCACTATTTCAAAATTAATTTCAGTCTCCTCAATTTCAAAGAAAATCTGATCATACCATAAGAAGCACAGGGAGCATTCCAACTATCAGAAACCACCATTTTAAAATTATCATGCAACAACCAACAGTTCTGAAATTTGAAAGGTTTAGGACCAGTTGGAAAATTATTGTTTTCAAAAGTCATCAACAAAGGAGAATGGTCTGAAGGGGCTCTAGACTTGACTCTTACCCTACTGTGAGGAAAAATATTAAGAAACTGATTATTAGTTAATACCCTATCTAATCTCTGCCAGACATTCCCTCTACGCCTTACACCATACCAAGTAAACAAGTTCCCCATCATTGGTAACTCTAACAGTTCATTAGAATCAATAAAATTATTAAAATCATGCATACTACTATGACTAGGTGAGGACTGACCCAAATACTCATTTGACTCTCTTATAATATTAAAATCTCCAGCAATTATAGTTGCATCATTTATTAATGCACCCAAATCATGCCAAAGGGACTCCCTATCAGACTTAGTATGTCTGCCATATACAAATACAGCAGACCAACTGGAAGATAATGAAATATGCTTTAACTCAGTTAAGACAAATTGATCATGAATATTTTTAACTGACACTGTATAATTATCATCCCAAAAAATCCAGATTTTATCCCTAGGATCAGAGAAAAAATTTGAGTATCCCAGTGTAAATGCAATGGAACTAATGTGTGATGACTGCAACATAGGTTCTATGATTACAAAGAGGCCTATCTTATTTTTCCTTTTCATATTTTTAACTCTCCTTTGAGCTCTACTGCTCCTAATGCCCCTAACATTCCATACACATAAATTGAGACTAATCATATCAAACAATTTTTGAAGTGACAATTTTGGTCCTGGTAGAAACAGTTTTAGGTACTTGGGAATAGTCCTTTTTATTATATGGTCTCTTAACTTTAGGCTCTATAGTTAAAGGATCAGATGTGTTCATAGAAGACTCAGATATCAATCTGTTGAACCTATTTTGAGATTGACTAAATGGTTCAAAAATCAAATCTCCATTTCTATCTCCTCTCTCAGTTGACCATTTATCTTTAGGGCTTGTGGGAACACTATATGCCTTATCCCTAGTTATAGGATTAGAAATCATACCTACAGGAATGGAGTATCCAGTCCTGTTGTCATCTGTGTCTTGCTGGAGATCATCAGAAGGGATTATATCATTCAAATGACTTGGTTCTCCATCTTGACTTTGTGAGTTAACCTTTTGTATTTCTTGTTTCTGGCTATCTCCATCTGTACCTGTCATAGACTCAGTAAAAGAATTAGTAGATAAAGGCTTACCAGGATTGGTATCCTTGGCTTGCCTTACAGAATTATTAAAATCAGAAACCTCAATATTGACCACCTCATTAACCTCTTGCTCACTCCTCCCTTAAAGCATTAAAACTATTGTGAGTTTTAATTGGATCTGCTCCTGGCTGCACAACAGGCTGAGAGGTTAGTCTCTGGTCTGAACCAGCTTCCTGGCTATTTTGCATCCTAGCTTTCCCTTTTGCTTTCCAAGTGAGTCTTTTACCTGCATCAAGACCATTCTTTTCCAAGGTGGTATCCTGAAAAATTTGATTAGTAATAACCATTGATTTCTGGGTTTTTACTATGTTATTTTTTGGTCTCCAGAAATCTTGCTTCTGTCAATCATTTTGTTCAGTTTTACATATTGATGCCATATGACCTAGCCTTGAACAATTAGAACAGAAATCTGGGACATTGTCATACTCTAGGTATTGCCAGAAACTAGATGATCTATAACCTATCCAAATTCGTTCAAGTAAAGGTTTTGACACATCTAACTCAACACAAACCTTTGCTACATGGGGTCTAGATCGATTTAGGGTAGCCTGATCCACTTTAACTGGGTGACCAACTAAATTCCCAATTGACAATAAAGCATGTTCATCAAAAAATTGTTGTGGAAGGCCAAAGAGGCTTACCCATACCGGAACAACAGGAGATTCAGCATTAGGATTGAAGGATGGGCTCCACTTAGTGATTTTCAGGGAATAGAAACCAAAGTCCCACGTTTTATGCATCCAGCATCGATAATAATCATCTGCAAGCTGAAAGTGAATGAAAACATGACGGGTATCCACTAAATAAATATCAAATTGACCAGAAAAACCAGCTGTGTGGAAGTCTCGCCGGAGACGCTCAAGTTGAGGTCTGGCTCGATAAAAACTTCCGACCAAAGTATATCTGAGCAGGGCTTCCAGTTTGTCGCACTCCTCATCTGAGAAGTGTACCCCTGGTTCCCCCAAATGTTCAATACTAGGCTTTGGATCGAAGGGAGGTCTTTTTTCCGATCTGGCTGCATGAAAAACCAGATCTGCTTTTTGGCCGGTTAAAATTTGGGCATATGATGTCGGTGGTGAAGAGGAGAGCAGTGTGTGATCTGGGTCGCCCGTTGATGGCACCGCCGACATGGCGGCGCCGATCAAAACGACGGCGAAGACAGATGGAAGATAGGAAATATAGAAACTAAACTGCTAAAAAGTAAATATAGACGTTGAACACAAATTTAATTATGAAGAGGAGGATTTATGCTTTACACCCCGTAAAACATCCATCCATGGCATCCTAGCATTGACTTCCTTGTGAGTTACATCGTCACCTGAAATCATCTCCCCCTGGGTTTAGACTAATCCATAAAATAAGATTGTTTTGAACTTGATCCTTTAATTGAGATAATAATTCAAAATTGTTCAAAATTCATAAAACACAACTCACTGGTGCCATAACTGTCAGGCTGGTGGAAAAACCGACTAGCAAAATCTATGTGTATAAATTGGGGTTTTGAATTGGATTTTCCAAAAAAATATATATAAAGGCGCAAATCCAAAGACGCACACACTCAGCACATAGTCTTCCCACCATGAAACCTAATAGAATCATTCGATACATTCCCCACCACCCCAACCAATGTGACCGTAGAAGCTTCAATCACTTCGTGAGCGTGTGCGTGCGTGCGCACGTGCGAACATGTGTGTCATACAATATCATTTGTATCATCATCATCAATAAAGAATAATTTTTTTATTTGAAGCAGTTGTGTGTTTACCAAAAACTACATTATGCAAAATGAGTTTATTTCACTAACTGAATTAGAATAGAAGTGAAGCTGTAAGGATTCAAACATTAAAATTTCAAATAAAAATCCAAATCATACATCGTTATTTGTGGTGTTAGTAAAATATATATGTACCAGATTTAAGGACATACCTGGTCGTGTTGTGGTGGGGGATGGTTGATCAGGAATATATCTAACCCTTAATTCTGTAGAAACGAATTATGGTGAATGAGGGAAAGGAAAGAAATAATTATAAAATATTTAAATGGTTTTTGTTCAAATTTGTAAATAAAATCTATCGTTTGGTTCAAATCTTAAAGAAACTGAAACAAATTGGCAACCTTTTATCACGTGAAAAAGGATAACAAAAGTACTGGTTCCACATATATATATACACAAACAAACACACACGAAAGAACTAAACATGTAAACAAATTAATCAACAAATTTTTTTTTTTGTTTACATTTCCGATCCTCCATGCAAATGTAGAATGCATCAGTATCAAAAGAAAATAAGTAATCAGAAAAATGATCGATCAAAAGCATTAATCTTGCAAACTAGAAAATCTCAGAAAAAGTAAACAATTATCATCATAATCAATAAAGAATATTTTTTTAATTCGAAACAATTGTGTGTTTACCAAAAACTACATTATACATGAAATTGTGTGCGTGTGCGTGTGATGTGTATGTGTGGGCGTGCGTGTGCGCGCACTTGAACAAAATTGACAAAATTAAAATTAAAAACCCATAGAACAAAATTAAAAACCTGATAGAACTAATATGATCACAAAATTAGACAGTACGGGTTGAACAAAATCATAAAACACCCTTTGAATTTATAACACAAACCAACACAAACAAAAAATCTAAAACAGAGATTTTTGGCTTTCTTGAAATGAAGGCATCTTGCTGTCAAGCGAGGATGGCACACAATTATTAAAAATAGCCAGCAAGAAAAAAGCAATCAAAAGAAAACAAACAAAAGAAAATATGATGTTGTATATATCTAGAGATAAGAAATTAAACTGCAAAAAAGTAAATATAGACGTTGAACACAAATTTAATTATGAAGAGGAGGAGTCAAAGTGCTGTTGCCCAAGTGGTAAGGCATGAGACACCTAGAGGAGAGGTCCCGTGTTCGAGCCTTGGTAAGGCCGGGTGCCTCATACTCATAAAAAATCCTTCAAGAGAGTAGGGGCAAGCGGTGTATACTAATCCGTATGTCCAAGCCGATAGTTGGGTTTCTCTAAAAAAATAGAGTTTTTTAGATCATTCATGCTATTTCTCTCTCTAGATTTTCGCTCTGCCTTCTCTCTAAGCCACTATTTTCACGCGCCCCCTTTCTCGGCCAATAACGTCAATATTCGCATGTAATGACTACTCAAACGGGTGGATTCTGACAAAACCGCCGTTGCCATGGCGGATCCACCGCTCACGGGCGGCGGAATTACTCCAAATAAACCACAAATCCCACCGGTCTTTTCATACCGCGATGCCCTAAACAATCAAATCCTCCCCAAACCTACCATAGATCACTAAAACTAAACCCAATCATAGAATACAAAGGAGAAATTGCAGTTCTCCTTGATGATTCCGACATAGATACGATGTCGGAACAGTTCAACAGACACCTTGTCGGAAAATTCCACAGTGGTAGACCGGCGCTCTCCTTCATTCGCCACCAGTTCAAAAAGATCGGATTTGCAGGTGAAGCCACAATCACAGCACTGGACAGAAATCATATATTCATCCAGTTCGACCATGACGAGGATATTCAGAGATGCTGGATCAAAAGAAACTGGAACATTGGAGGATCAAACATGAAGGTGCTTAAATGGACCAGACACTTCAACATTCATGAAGAACCACCATTTGCTCCAGTTTGGCTAACAGTTGAGTATCCCCCTGCTTTTGCTTAGATAGTGATTATATTCCCTTGATAGCAAGAGCTTTTGGTACTCTGATCTTTGCTGACCCTCATACACTGAATAAATCTAGACCCTCAACCCTAAGAATCTGTGTTGAGATGAATCTGACAGGTCAGTTCCCTGAGAGGGTGAGATTAGGCTCAAAAACTGAACATTTGTGGTGTAATGTTACATATGAGAATCACCCAGTATACTTCACCAAATGTTCAAAAATAGGACGTAAACTTGGAGACTGTCAGCCACAAAACACCCCAATCCTTAGAAATAATGTTATCACCACTAAGCCAGCTCAGGCCACCCCTGCACAAGCCAGTAACACAGACAAGACAAATATCCCTAGCAACCTCATTCCCCAAATTTCCAAACCTAACCAGATACTCCAAAAAACCAAGCCACACAAAATAGTGCCCAAACATATATACAACCCTGTCCATACTGACCCCAGACCTACCCAAACAGCCTTGATAGAGAAGCATCAAGGGAAAAGACCAGCCAACAGAGATGATGAGTTTATGAATGCTCTGGATACACTAAATACTTCTGATCCTGATACACTACCATCAGACATGGCAAAAACTTCCCAATCTCACCTAGTATGGAGGCCAGTCAACCACACTAAAAGAAACAATTCCAACTGGAAATATTTTGATGACATAGCCACTGAATTCCAAAAAGACAGGGAGTCTCCAACTCCATCTTTAAATAGACAGGCTCTGTCAGACCAACTGAAATAATTCAATCTCACAATCTCTTCCAAGTTCTCTCCTCTGCAGAAACTGCAAGAAGGAACAGAACAACTCACACAGGAGAATACAACAATCACAAATGAGGTAGTTGAGGTTCAGGACATCAGTGATGAAGAAGACACCAAACACCACATAGAGGTACAAACCTCCCAAGAGGAGCAGGTGCAAGTGGAGCTGACAATGATCCCTTATGAGCCAGGAGTACATCAACATTCAGAAATCAGAACTCCCTCTGAAGTGACACTGAACACGGTAACAAAGGTACTACCTCTCTCACACTCCCTAATTCCAACTCTAAATCATACTGATAGTAGAGTGGATCATATTGCTGCAGTACATGAGAATATAAGGAATTATTTCAAAACTCCTAATTTGATTGCACCTAAACTAGTCTTTTCAAAAATTACTACTCGTTCTAAAAAAAACAATTTGGTTTTAATGAATGTTAAACAACTAACATGGAATGAAAGAGGAATCCAGGGGTCTCTGTGGAGGCTTAGGGATATTATAGTCAGTCACAACATTTCCATACTCATTCTCATTGAAACTAAGCAAAGATTTGAAAGAATCCAGTACTATCAGAGAATCTTAGGTTTCCAACACTCTTACTCCTCTTCTGACTCAAGAACCTGGATTATGTTTAAAAATGATTTTACTGCTACAGTAATTCAGGAACATGACCAATTTACACAATTGCAAGTATCCCATCCACTAGGAGAGTGTAACTTTATCTTATTGCAATTTATGGTTACCATGATAGAACAGAAAGATTAAAAATGTATGATTTAATTTCTGCCTATCTGCAAAGTTGCATGGAACCAGTTCTCTTGGCTGGGGATTTTAATGTTATTAGGTCAATAGCTGAATATAGAGGCTCTTCCAACCCTGAGACCAAAGGCATCAATGAATTTGATGTATTTTTGCTCTCAAACAATTTAGTGGACATTCAAACTGCTGGTAACTTATATACATGGACAAATGGTAGGAAAGATAACCATAAAGTGGCAAAAAAGCTTGACAGAATGGTTGGGAACAGCAACTGGTTTGCCTCATTTCCTAAATCATCTGTTCAAGTTCTGGGGAGATTCCCATCAGACCATAATCCACTTTTATTGGAAATACAGGCCAGCACAAAGTCATACCCTAAGGCATTTAGATTTCAGAATATGTGGGTGGAAGATCTGAACATTTTAGAAGTGGTCTCAAATAATTGGAATTTACCAATGGAACAACAGGGAATGAGACAATTCACTTCTAAACTATCCAGACTTAAAACTCAGCTTCAAATCTGGAATAAAAATACTTTTGGGAACATTTTTGAAAAGAAAAAAATAGAAATGGAAATAATTGATCTTGAGAAAAGATATGATATTACTTCCAGTCCCACTGATTTTTTTATGCTCTCTAAAGCTAGTGCTGATATGGCAAGAGCAACACACCTTGAGCAACAATTTTGGCAGCAAAAATCTAGACATAAATGGCTATAAGAGGGAGACCAAAACACTAAATTTTTTCATAACAGTGTTAGGGATAAACATGCTAGGCTTGGTATCTCTAAAATCTGTAATGACCAAAATCAGTGGATTTCAGACCAAGAACAAATAGGTCTTGCAGTAGCAGCTTTTTACCAGAAATTGCTAACTGATGATAATATTGACCCCTCTGGAAAGGATCTAATCCATTCCTTAAAATACATTCCAAGTATAATTACTGAGGAGGAAAATATATCACTGCTTAAACTGGTTGAAATGGATGAATTGAAATAGGTGGTCTTCAGCTTGGGAGAACACAGTGCTTCTGATCCAGATGGCTTCAATGGAATTTTCTACAGGAAATGCTGGGAAATCATTAGCTCAGTTCTTTTACAGGCAGTCAGGGAGTACCAATGTGGAGTCCCAATTCCTAAAGCTATAAGCAGCACTTTGAACACACTTATACCAAAGGTACAGACTCCTACATCTTTCTCAGAGTATAGACCAATTAGCCTGTCTAACTTCTCTAATAAAATCATATCTAAGATAATGGCAGAAAGGCTCAAACCTATAGTTGGAAAATGCATATCTGAAGAGCAATCTGCTTTCATCAAAGATAGGGAAATATCTGACAATATACTAGTCATGCAAGAATTAGTCAGATTATTAGATAAGCCCAATCAGTGTCTGAATACAATAATGAAGTTAGACATGTCTAAAGCTTTTGATAGGGTCTCTTGGCCAATGCTGAACTCCTTGTTATTACAATATGGCTTCCATGGGCATTTTGTATTTTTAATATTAAACAACATTAGATCAGCTTGGTTCTCTATACTGGTTAATGGTACACCATATGGATACTTCAGAGCAACAAGAGGCCTAAAGCAAGGAGATCCTTTATCTCCTATGCTTTTCGATTTTGTCACAGAACTACTAAATAGAGGCCTTAAATGCATGTTCCATAATGGTTATATTGACAGATTTAGCATGCCAACTGGTACTGTTGCTGTGACTCACCTTTCTTATGCAGACGACACAGTCATATTTTTAAAGGCAACGAAAAAATCTCTGCAGAACTTTGTGGCCTTTATGCACCATTATCAGAAATCTTCAGGCCAGGTGGTAAATTTCTCCAAAAGTGCTTTTTACGTGGGAGGTAAGACCAGTACAATCAGAATTACTATGATTTCTGATATAACTAACATGTCCCGAGGCCTTTTTCCTTTCCAGTATCTTGGGGTCTCAATATATAAGGGGAAAAAATTAAATGCATATTTTCAGCCCCTTATTGAGAAAATAAACCATAGGATACTGAACTGGAACAACAAGCTTCTTAATATGGCAGGGAGGATAATTCTGGTCAGACATGTACTGACCTCAATTCCACAACATACCTGGTGTGTAATGTCACCAACAAAGCACACTATTTCTGAGATTGAAAGAGTATGTGCATAGTTCATATGGGGGAAAACTGAATTTGGAGACAAGAGGCACTGGATGTCATGGTAGTCACTTTGCTATACAAAAGCACAGAATGGTCTATCTCTAAAATGCCTTCACTCAGTCATGAATAGCTACTCTCTCAAGTTATATTGGAAGCTACAATCAGGTAACACTCTATGCTCTAGAATGATATGGTTCATGCCTAACTCATCTAGAACTTCAGATCCTTGGAAAAGAGTCAAATCAGTGACTAAATTGGCTGAGAAATATACAAGGGTTCAGGTAGGTAGTGGTGAATGCAGTTTCTGGAGTAGTAATTGGACTGGAATAGGATTTTTAATAGACAAATGGACTGGAAATAATGTACCAATGTTAGAGCTGTCAGTGTCTCAATTCCAGTCTAACAGGATTAATATTTTGGAAACACTATCAATTGGATTAGATGCTGAAACAGTGCATATGTTATCTGCTCCTCTAACCCTTTTTGACAGGAAAGACTCAATCATTTGGACACCTGAGAGCACAGGTAAGTTCACAATAGCCTCCTCATATAAATTGATACATAACAATAGAGGTGAAATGCAATCAATGGACAAGGTATGGAACATATTACTCCCTCCAAAAATTGCTCTCTTTTGCTGGAAACTGATTAATTATTTCATACCTTTTGATGAGATCCTTAGATCATGGAAAATTACTATAGTGTCAAAATGTCCATTCTGCCCATCTGAGGATTCTATGTCCCATTGTTTTCTAAAATGTTCATATGCACAGGCACTTTGGTTAGAGATCTGTCAAACACTGGGAATAGGGCTAAAAGTATTTACTCATATTTTTGATGCATTGTCCTGGTTCTGGTCAATTTCTTCCCACTCAAAAACAAAAAACAATGCATGTCATATCCTTCCTAGTATCTTAGTCTGGGTAATATGGAAACAAGGATGTGAATTTCTGTATGAAAACAAAATGCCTAATGTCAATGCCATGAAAATACAGATACATAGAATTGCAATTTCCATATTCTCAGTGCATGTGCAAATCCTCAGTGTAGACTGCAGTATAATGATTTCAAAGGGTTATTTTCACATTCAAGGTAGTCCAAAACAGAAACTGATTAAGTCAATTAAATGGATACCACCAGACCAAGGGTATAAATTGAATTCAGATGCCTCATGCCCAAAGCTGAACCATTCTACAGGTGGTTGTGTTGTCAGGGATAACACAGGAACAGTTCACATGATGGAAATTCAGAAATTTGAAGGGATTGATGATCCTTTAATTTCTGAAATAAAAGTATGTGTCAGGGGGATTGCTATATGTATAGAACTTAATTTTCTTCCTCTAACTGTTGATCTTGACTGTATGCAGGCAATTCAAATTATCAAAAAAAGGGTTCCACCACCATGGAAAACTCAAAGGCTGATGTGGGAACTATGGGACCTTACTGATAGCAAGGAGATCCATTTCAACCATACTTACAGAGAATCCAACCAGGTGGCTCATCTGTTATCTCAGCTAGCTATAACAAAATTGTCACATCCTCAGAAGCTTGCTCTCAACAAAAATCAGATCCCACCTCACATTCTTAATGCCTTAATAGCTGATGACATGCAGCTTCCAACTATCAGAATATGGCAGTGAGAATCTTGTAATAGAATAGCTACTGGCTCATGCATGCAATGCAGAAGGACCACCATTTTTGGCTTATTGAAAACCTGGCTATCTGAAGGTTCCCATAGGGTTGTAGGTGTTCCAAGGGGTAGGAATAGTAGGGTTGGGAATCCTCGGATAGATCGTTTTCATAGGCAAATATATGTGGTCTTCTAGCATCTCTCTCTCAGTTCAAAACAATCTCATGTAACAATTTTCTATTTCATTTTTTGTTAAAAGCTTGGGGATGCTAATAAAAAGCCCCCTCACCAAAAAAAATAAAATTATGAAGAGGAGGATTTATGAAAAATCTCATTTACTTTACACCCCGTAAAACTTCCATCCATGGCATCCTAGCATTGACTTCCTTGTGAGTTACATCGTCACCTGAAATTATCTCCCCACGGGTTTAGACTAATCCATAAAAAAAGATTGTTTTGAACTTGATCCTTTAATTGAGATAATAATTCAAAATTGTTCAAAATTCATAATACACAACTAACTTATAAGCAGAGGTGCCATAACCGTCAGGCCGGTGGAAAAACTGACTAGCAAACTCTATGTGTATAAATTGGGGTTTTGAATTGGATTTTCGAAAAAATATATATAAAGGTGCAAATCCAAAGACGCACGCATTCAACACATAGTCTTCCCACCATGAAACCTAATAGAATCATTCGATACATTCCCCACCACCCCAACCAATGTGACCGTAGAAGCTTCAATCACTTCGTGAGCGTGTGCGTGCGTGCGCACGTGCGAACATGTGTGTCATACAATATCATTTGTATCATCATCATCAATAAAGAATAATTTTTTTATTTGAAGCAGTTGTGTGTTTACCAAAAACTACATTATGCAAAATGAGTTTATTTCACTAACTGAATTAGAATAGAAGTGAAGCTGTAAGGATTCAAACATTAAAATTTCAAATAAAAATCCAAATCATACATCGTTATTTGTGGTGTTAGTAAAATATATATGTACCAGATTTAAGGACATACCTGGTCGTGTTGTGGTGGGGGATGGTTGATCAGGAATATATCTAACCCTTAATTCTGTAGAAACGAATTATGGTGAATGAGGGAAAGGAAAGAAATAATTATAAAATATTTAAATGGTTTTTGTTCAAATTTGTAAATAAAATCTATCGTTTGGTTCAAATCTTAAAGAAACTGAAACAAATTGGCAACCTTTTATCACGTGAAAAAGGATAACAAAAGTACTGGTTCCATATATATATATATATATATATACACACAAACACACACACACGAAAGAACTAAACATGTAAACAAATTAATCAACAAAAAAAAAATTATTTGTTTACATTTCCGATCCTCCATGCAAATGTAGAATGCATCAGTATCAAAAGCAAATAAGTAATCAGAAAAATGATCGATCAAAAGCATTAATCTTGTAAACTAGAAAATCTCAGAAAAAGTAAACAATTATCATCATAATCAATAAAGAATAGTTTTTTAATTCGAAACAATTATGTGTTTACCAAAAACTACATTATACATAAAATTGTGTGCGTGTGCGTGTGATGTGTATGTGTGGGCGTGCGTGTGCGCGCACTTGTGTGTGTCATCCATATCATTTGTATCAATCATCATCATCATCAACAAATAAATTTTTTTATTTGAAAGAGTTTTGTTTTTACCAAAAACTACATTATACAAAAGTTTTTCCTTCTTCTAAAGCTAGAAATGCTAGTACTCCATAGTTGTTATTCATACACATTAATGCATAGATTATCATATTGCCCATTTCAAAACTTTCTGAGTATTGTCTAACTAATTTAATCCTGTTTTTTAAATTAGGATCCTTTTTTTTGGCCAAGACATCCTGGGAGCGTAGGGAGGACGAGGTGTCAACAAAACACACATGCGCGCGCACGCACACATACGCTCAATCACTTCGTCGCTGCAACCAGCACTGTCGCCCCAACAATGGACAATACTGCTGCAATCGCTACTAATGATTAGATAGTATGATGTAATACTCCGTGAACCAAAGGTGGGGAGAATTATATATTAATTTTAAACGGCGTCATTTTGAATTCCAAATATACGTAGGCAATATATATGTGTTAATGGAAACTTTCGACTGTGGGAAAGGAAATATACGTTGTAAAGTGTGAAATATTTCATATGGTATATTGAAAATGGAGCTTTATTTGGAATATTGTGGCTACGACAAACGTTGGGAAACATTAAAAGAAAAAATTGATAAACTATGGTAGTTTGATGGTAGTGTTTAGTGCATAGCTACATTATTGTAGATGTTTGGCAAAATGATTCCAAAAAGCAGTATACTTTTGTTTGAAAAGATTCTTGTAATGAGCATAAACCCACAGAATCTCTTTCAACTGCTCTACTACATGAGCATAAACCTCTCAAAGTCAGTACAATCTGTTTTCTCAAAATCAGATTCATTCCTATGCAAGAACTTTTTTCTCATCTGTTAATTATGTCCGGAGAACAAACTAATTAATTATTAGACTAAATATACCAAAAACGTTACAATGAAATAGAATATGGAATTGGATTTTTGAAAAATCACCGTGCTTATATTTTTGTGCTTCTTCCGATCAAACAAACAATAAATATCGTCTTTCACCACTGAAATATATTCGGTCAATGTACTACACATTGAACATGAAAAGGAATGTAGTTTACAACCATATCCTATTGCAAATCACCAATTTCACGGTCCTTTTGTTCTCGAACTACGAACTTTTCCACTTCTACTACCAGTATAAATAACATAGCAGTTTTTGTTGTTGTCACATGTCAAAACAAATGTAAAACATTCCAAAGTTGTACAATTCTAATTTTACCTTGTGGTGAACACGGGCCAAAGAACTCCATCTAAGCTACAAAACAAAAATTAAATTAAAAATTGGTCTAAAAAAATAGACAAATCGGTAAGTATTCACCTTAAAATACAAAGATTGTGGTGGTTAGAGCATCAGCAAATAAGAGGCCGTTCACAAGACCTTGCCTCGTTAAGATGGTGAGGGAATAACCTTCGCGTAACACATTGCAATTTGACTAAAAATTAAAAAATAAATTAATAATAAAAATTGAAATACAAATACCTTCTCAGCAAACTGCCGTCGTCATTGATGGCGACTCAACCATTGAAGAGGTAGCGAAATTGGCGGGGTTACTTGATCTGTACAAACATTATTGACGTTAGTCAAATCGCGTGAACATATGCCCTTTATATATATAGAGTTGAATGACATTGGTTTGCAGATAACCATACATACAACAAGTTAATAAACAATAACGTAGCATTGCCATAATTAAATTTGCTAAGAACAAAATATAGAAAAATATATTTCTAAATTGTAAGTGCGGATGTGATGAGTCTGATCCGGTTGATGTCACATACAACGACGAAACACCATCGTGAACTCTAATAAAACAAAGTGTTTTGTACATAAATATTATATATCAATTATATTTTCGGTAATATTCTACTATTCCGTATGTACTTATAGTAAAAAATTATGTTGTATTATATTTGGAAGTGCATATTATATTTGGAGAGCTCAATATTTTCGGCTTCGTGCAAGGCAGCTTGCTCCCTCTTCTCTTCCAATAGGTCTAGCTCCGTTCGACGCTGCTCCTCGTCATTCCCCCCGTATGAATGAATAGATGTTCGAAGGCTCGGAACACACATATCTACTGGTTAGACAGCTTCTAACCGATTTACCAAGCTGTAAGGAGACTCCCCGATCGCAGAGCTTTCAGTGGTCTGATGGGCCTAGAGGACGCTTGACAACTCATGTACCCAATTGCCTTTTGCCCCTACAGCCGTGCCTTGATGCCACTTACAATAGTGCTATTAGTGACCTCCACCTAACCATTACTTTACAGACGGTAGACCTAATTGAGCTTCTGACAAATCCCATACTTCTTGCACCAGCTAATGACCGCGCCCGTTGATGGCTTCCATTAGGCCCTTCGTGCACCTCTCATACAAGGTACTTACCCTCTGGCACCTCTACACACTTGAGCGATGGTTGAAGGTATCCTCGCTTAAAGAGCGCCCCATCCTAGAATGCATACTTTGCCCTGACCTTCCGGGCCATCACCTGATATTCCGGCACCTCTCCAATCAAGAAATATGTCTGAATGGGGTTCTTACAAGAATATGCCGTCTCCACCATTCTGATCATCATGTCCTTTTCTTCCTCGTAACTTCGTTTGCTCAAGACCTCCCTCAATAGGGTTTCCCCCGAACCAAGACGAAGCTCAGATGATGCCAGCTTGCTTAGGGCATCAGCTTTTCCGTTCTCCTCCCGAGGTACCTACGTAAGGCTGATGTTGAAATGTTGAATCATCGGTCGTACTAGCTCCTAGTATCTATGTAGGCTCCTCTCTTTGTCCTCATACCTTGATTTACCTGGTGCACCATGATTTGAGAATCACTGATGGCCTCGACTGACACAATCTTAAGTTCACGAGCCAGCCGAAGACCGATGACAAGTGCCTCGTACTCAGCATCATTATTAGTGGTTTTAAAATCAAAGCGCAATGCATAGGGGGTACTCTTTTCCGTTAGGAGACGTGAGCAGAACACCAGCCCCACTCCCACCTGCATGGGTCGAGCCATCTGCACGGAGCATCCACCCCGGACCGCCTTTTGGTGCCCCTCCACTAGTTACAACTGCTGCTTAGTCCCCAACCATTTCTACCAAACAAGCCGCCAAGGCTTGAACCTTGACAACCTTTCTGGGCTGGAATGCTATCTAATGCTCCCTTAGCTCCACATCCCACTTCATCATACGCCCAGAGGCCTTGGGCTTGAGCATTATCTGATTCAAGAGTTGGTTGGTAAGTACTACGAGATGATGTGCCTGGAATTAAGGGCGCCATCACTTTGCCGCATACTCCAGAGCATAGACCAACTACTCGAAGATAATGTACCTTGTTTTCGGGCCTTGTAGGGTTCGACTCACTAAGTATATCGGGTGCTTCTTTCTACCCTCCTCCCGAACGAGGACCATGCTCACCTATTTTACCGAAGCTGAGACATACATGTAGCGCACCTCCCCTTCCTTGGGCTTTTGAGGGTCGGTAGCTAGCTCAAGTGCTGCTTCATCTCAAGGAACGCCTTCTCACATGTCTCAGTCCACTAAAACTTCTTCGCCTTCCTCAAGATGTTAAAGAATGAAAGTTGCCTCTCCGCTCCTTTTGACAAAACGACTCAGTACTGCTAGGAACCCCGTTAGGCGCTGTACCTATTTCATGTTTCTCGGCGACACCTTGCAGTTTATCGCTTCAACCTTCTCCAGCTTTAAAAATATCCCTCGGCTGGTCACCGTGTAGCCAGGAAACTTCACCGCACGAATTACCCCCACCGTACTCTTTGCCGGAGTAAGCTTCAAATTCACCTTTCTTAAAATATCAAACATCTCCTCCAAGTTCTTCTAAGAAACCCGGGTAGCTACTACTCTTGACAACCATATCATCCACATAAATTTCCATGTTCCTGCCCATATGGCCTCAGAACAGCTTGTCCGCCATACGATGATAGGTTTCCCCTGCATTCTCCAACCTTAAGGGAATCTTCTTATAACAAAAGGTCTCGAAGTCCGTAATGAAGGACATCTTAGCTATATATCCCTGATGTATGGCAGACACCAGCACTTCGACGATGAACCAGGCTCTCGAACTGATCTACAAAACAAAGCCCCGGGTGTCCTGAGGGTAGACACTCCGACGCTCAAGTCAGTATATTTGCTTAAGACGTAATGTATGAAGTATTAGATAGAGAGGTCTACCAAACCTTTGGGTATTTATATGGCTACGATCCGTAGATCACCAAGATATGTATTTATGGTAGTAATACAACTCTTATGGGGATAGTAGTTGTACTACCATGTATAGTAGAAGTATATTTCGGACATGGTTGTATTACCATGTTTAAGAGGATGTATATTCCTTGTAGAACATTCATAATATACGCATTCCTTGTAAGGATTAGGATTGATGGACCCGTGGATCCACCCTCCGTGTATCTCGAGCCCATGACCCTTCTCGGGCCTTGGTCCGAGTATGAATGAGGTTCGAATACGAATCATGGACTTATCAGTAGCCCCAAGGTAGATCTTCAGAATATAGAGTGCTCCGCCTCGAAGGTTGAAGGAGAGACCTGCTTCTCGAGGGAAGACCAATAACTCGAGGGAGCATAACTTGGGGTGTTGAGCTTGGGTGTCCTTCTAGGACCGTCCTCTCGGGCTTACCCTTCTGAATTATCTAGCTTAAGTTCTTTCGTATTCCATCAAATATATGGACGGCTGAGATTAGCTTCCTTTGAAATCCAGATGGTAAATACACGTGGCGTGCATTCATTGGAAAGTAGAGGCGGTCTGTCCCCTGTCTCTCCAATTGCTTGCATCGGAACCAGAATCGAGATAATTACTTGCCATAAATATTGTCTTGGTTTGGGTTAAATCTCCCAAATCATTCTTCTTGTTTTCCTTATTCAAAATTTCTTCTTTCCAAGTTCAGAAGTCGCGTCGAATTTCATCACTCTCTGGAGCCCCAAATTTCTGCTTCAATTTTTGCTTCCTTGATTTATCAGTAAGTGTTATCTTCTTTCTTCCTTTGATTTCATTGTGCCTACTTTTTCCCTTCCTCTCTGTGTAAATATTTCCCCCATACTCTCTGTAATCATGAGTAGCAGTAGTGAAACGATGTCCGTCCCCCATCATGATGAGGGAGAGTATGTACACGCTCAGGCTGAGGAGACTACCTCGCGTGACCGCCGTAGAGCAGAGGTAGCTAGTGGGAAAAATCCTGTAGTGTTGAGGAAGAAAGCCTCCGCGGAAGAGAAGTGATTAATAGATATGGCAAGGAGGGCCAAGGTAGAGGGGAATAGCCCCATGGTGATGCATGCCTCCGGAGGTAGACTATCCGGAAACGGTGAAGGTAGTAGCAAGATGTCATCAGAGGAGAAAAAAGCGCGTGCTAATGCTGCTGTCTTCATCGAAAGTTGTCCCTTTACGATTCCTTCTGATGCTGATCTCATGTATCATGGGGAAGACAAGTCTGCGTCAGAGTTGGTGACACCAACCCGAGGGGTTATATACGGGAAATTTGTGCAGAATGGACTAGCATTTCCTTTTCCCCTACTGCTAAGTGATTTTCTTCAATGGTATAATCTGCATCCAGGGAAGCTTCATGCCAATGTGATAGTAATCATTATGGCCTTGGTAACTTGGTGTGCCCGTAGGGGTCATAATCCTAGCCTTGCTCTGTTACGGACATTGTATAAGGTGTGTGTTGTAAAACAGTCTGTGGTGTTGACTGTACGAGATACTTCAATGGGTCGAGCTTTTGTATGCTTCCTCAGCTATGTGGATATTGGGACAAAGTGAAACTGACCTTTGATCGGATCAAGTATGAAGTACCCCATTGGAATAAGAAACTGAGCAATGAAGCATGGGATGATGTTGACCCAGCTCGCCAATTGCTAAATGTAGCAGGGAAGTTGGTGAGGGATAAGATCAAGCTTAGAGAAGGTAAGTTTGTGCCAGGAAACCACGATATGGGTTGGCAATGGCCTATTGAAACATATAGGTGGTTGTATCAAATGCCTGGCAGAACTCTTCAAAATGGCAGTTATTTGAAGTTGTATCACTTTGATCAGTCGAAGGGTATAGATATTGAATGGTATGAAACCGTTCTGTCCTTGGAGCAGGATCCCCTTAGTTCAGTTAGGGCTCTTCGGGCCTCTAGAGCAATAAAAGAGAGAGATGCCCGAGATGAAGGTCTTTTGGATAAGGAAATTTCTGGATTGATGCCCGACGCTAGGCGTCGTACTAGAAGGTTGGTTCGAGGACCAAAAGAGATACCTTCAAAGGTGAAAAGTCATGATGTAACAAAGTGTATATTCGTACCCGTTGCCCGAGATCCATCAGATGAGGAGGAGGATGAAGGTTTAACCCTAGTCCGATGTCCGAGAAAATAGATGCCTTGGTCTTCTAATTTTCCGAAAGCCTTGTGTGGTAGGACCAATGATGAATAGTCTTTAGCTTCTGTCTGATATGTTTAATATTCTCGCATGTACTATTTTATTTTGTCTGGTGCTAACTTCATTCCTTTTGTATACAGTGAGTGCTTCAAAGGACAAAAGAGCAGCGAATTTGTTGGCTCAATTGGTACAGTCGAGAGGATTGCCGAGCGATGGTGATAAAAAGAGGGATTTTGAGACCTCAGGGGGCTCTGCCGACAAGTCTCCGAAGAAGCCAAGGCTCGAACTCGGACCACTAGAATAGTTCGAGAAATATGTGTCACCTCCTCCTCTCGAGGCCCTAATCGAGATGGTTCCAGGATGTCCTGAAATTAGTCAGGCATGATCAACTTAGCTCTTAACAAAACTGGAGGTGTAGTTATCTAACTGTCTTTATCTTTTTTCACAGTCTCTGAACCAAGTGAAGCATATGTACGATTCCATCCGGACACAGTATAGCCACTGTCAAGGACGGCCATCTGAGCTGGAACTGGTGAAGGAAGAGATGTCCATGAGATCCAAGGAGCCTTTTGATGTGGTAAAACGCCTCCAGGATGAGGTGGCACAAGAGGGGTCTAACAGAGAGGCCTTGGAGGAGGAGAACCGAGCTTTAAAGAAGGAGAAGAGGTTGACTGATGGTTCCTTCCTAGAGCTGAAGAGGAGGATGGCCTTGGTGGAAGCGGAGAGAAACCGATATGCTGATCCTACTTGTCAGAGGCGGCTAGTTCGGCTGATAATAGATTTCTACCTTAACTGTCCAGAGATGGAGGCCCATTGCCAAAAGTATGGCGAATTCTACCATAAGTCCGAGCTTTCGGAGATGTGGGCTCATCTTCAGGAAATTCTCAGTGAGGAGATTCAGGGATGGTTGGCTCCTGCTTATACTTGGCCGGAAGTACCGGAGAATCTGAAGATTTTCCGAGCAAAGTTTAGCCATATTGGGGGGTTTGAGACTAGTCTATTAACTAGTTTGGAATCCTTGAAGAAGGCATTAACTCTTGAGGAATTTCAGGAGAAGCTGTGCAGCCTGCATCCTGAGTTGGCATACTTGGTGGAGAAGTCGGCTATGGAAGCTTCATCTGAGAACCCTGAGACTCAAGATGGGGGACCCAAGATTGTAATTCCTTAGAACCTTCTCTCCTTATTTAGGAATTTCTCCTTTTACTTAGTCTTTTGATATCCATGTATTCCGAATAATATATTTATTTCATGAATTTGATAATTCCATGTCTTCCTTTATGTCCAGTGTTGCGTAGCTGCTTGTGCTGAATTGCAGGTCCAGTATGAAGCTATTCTTCAAAAGACCAAGAAGCTGGAGGAAGATTTGGCTGATTCCAAGGGCTATTTTAGCCTCGTGCGAGAAGAATGTGATAGTCTTTGTGGTGGCCTAAAGATGGCTCTGGAGCGGATAGCTGAGCTGAACCAGCAATTGAGTGATCTTCAGGCGAGGTATAAGGACCTAGAAGATGAATACAACAAAGCCTTGGCCGCCAATAAGGACTACGGCCAAGAATGGAGGAAAGCCAAGAGTGACTTAATGAAGATCAAGGGTGAGAGTCACGAGAAGGACCTTCATATCTCTACCCTTCGGAATGAAAACATCGACGTGAACAATAAGATTGTCTCCGTCATAGATGATTTGAGGATGTGTCAGGCCGAGCTGAATGCTTGCAGGTTCCAAATAAAGGAACTAGAAGCTCAAGGTGTGTTTGTCACGTCTTCAGTATCTTCATTTAGGGAGATAGGTGGGCCTTCTTCAACCCCGAATTCAAGACCATTGATAAGGTCTCGTGTCCGAGGTGGTACATCTCGAGAGATGGTAAATCCTCCAGAAGGGACTTCCTGTGGGAGGGGGAGAGAAGCGCCACCTATTCCTAGAGCTCAAGGATCTCCTGCTCGACCTGCAATCATAGGAAGTAGAGGGGGGTCTCCTACGCCCTCTCAATTAATGAGGACGGCCGAGGAAAGTAATTGGGGCCATGGCCTCCAAAGTGATCGAGGTCGATCCTCTACTTCTTATCGCGGTCGGGGACGTATACCTGTATATAAAGACCTTCGAGAGGTGTAAGAAGTTTTTAGTGTAATAACACTTTTAGATTTTGCCTTTATAAAGGTCTTTATACTGCAATCCTTGATAAGATTGATTCTCAGGCTTATGAATAGCCTGAATAAATAGTGATGTGTACCTTAATAGGTGTATCACAAGGAGAGTCGAGTTCCAAACTTTGTGAGTTTGTGTGACTCATATTGTGTTGGTGTTAACCATATACTTTTTGTAAGTATGCTATTTTATTTTGGCCTAAGGTGATTGTGGTTCGAACACGTAGTGCAAACATCTCATATTAGATAAGCATCAACCACACGCTTATAAGCGTACAAATCTTAGGCATCAGTCTTTACTTATGCTTTATAAGGCATAGTATCTCTTTGTAGTAGAGGAATATTTGACTTCTTCAAAATAAAATAGAAGATATATATATATATATATATATATATATATATATATAGAAATTGTATTCCTCGAACGGGGAAGTTCGGCAAAATTATGAAAGACAACCCCGAGTTTGGGAGCTTGGGTATAAAAAAATGAAAAGATGAAAAGAGAAGAAGTTTGGCCCGTAGGCCTTATTGAATTAGTTTCTCCTTAGTTGGAGAAGGTCTACTTAGTTTTAGCTCTGAGGTACCTGCGTAGGAAGGGCGCCATAATAACAGGATCCAATTGCTCTCCTCCGAGAGTTTGCAAGCGATAAAATCCACTAGATTGGGCTGTGGAGACTTTGTATGGGCTTTTAGTCCTTGATTCCAGCGCTCCTTCTAGCTTGTTGGTGCACCACGGGCCTATTAGCATTACAAGTTCCCCCATTCGGAAGGTTTGATAGCGTCTTTTGTGCCATAGTGCAGTCATCTCGTTGTAGGCCTCTTCCTCGAAGTGGAACACCAATGGTTGCTCGAGGTCAGGATCAGGTACCAGATCTCCTAGAAAGGTGTTGATGGCCGAGATGTTGCTTACTTTTCTGGCATCACGGATGGCCGTGATCATGCAGGAACATGCCATTCCTTAATCTCCTTTGACGGAAGCTACCCCTTGCGGTGTTGAAAATTTCAGCATCAGATGATAGGGAAACCATACGGCTTTAACTTGGCACATCCAAGGTCTGCCAAGCATAATGTTGAAGGGTGTGACGGTGTCGACTACCAAGAATGTGCAGTATAGGGTTAGGCTCTTTGTCCCGTCTGCTACTGTGACTGGGAGTGTGATTTCCCCGAGAGGTACGACTAGGAGTATGAAGACTCTTTTTACCAGGGAATCTTGTATGGTTGCCGAGATGATGAGAGGATCAGAGTGAGGCATCTGATTTGGTACGGCATCAACGTCCGAGAAGGTAATGGTTTCCTCAGGGCGAAGCCTCTTGTTGACTGGCTCAGTATGTGGTATGGCTCGCACATTATCCTTCAACTCAGTCAAGGAAATTGCTTCTTCTGTATAGCCATTGATTTCGTTGATGACCCGGTTGGCTCCATTTGGCGGTGGTGGAGGAGGATCTTGAGGATTGTTGCCTCCGCCACCATGGTTGTTATTGTTATTGTTATTGTTGCGGGAGCCATCCTTCTTCTTCTGCCAGGATTTTCCCTCATATCTCTTCTGGGTACCCTGGTTGTCGCCGGCTATCGAAGGTGCAATTTATTGCACAATTCCTTGGCGAATCAGCTTCTCAATCTCGTTCTTGAGCTGATAACACTCCTCAGTGTCATGCCCCCCCGATCTCGGTGATATTGACAAAACTTCGGGGACCTTTGGCGCTCGGTTGAATCCTTCATGGCGGGTGGGTCCTTCAAAAGGTGCTTGTGAATGGATAAAACCTCAGCCCGAGATCTAGCCAGAGGAGTGTATGACTCGAAGGTAGGTTTGGAGGCATTTTCAGTTTTCTCGACCTTCGGTATCTTCATCCTGGGTTCCTTTTTGTCTAGATGGGATTCTGGGGATCTCTTGCCTGTCACGGCGTTCGCTTTGCTAGTATATTTTTCCATGATGGCCTGGAGATGCTGAATGGTTGTTGGATTCTTTGTTGCCAGCTTCATCCTCAAAGTGTCATCATCTACACTCATTCGATACATATTGATCAGGAGGCGTTCATCTCGATCATAGCATTCAGTAGCTAGATCCATGTATATGTGATAGTGCTCTATCACAGTCTCTCCTTCAAGGCGGGCCACATATCCCAAATCTCCGAGGGACTTGGTAAACTTCTTCTTCTGGAAGAAAGCGTGGAGAAGGAACTCTGCGAAATCCCAGTAATCGAATAAACTTTCTGGTTTTGTCTGAGTAAACCATATTTGTGCTTTCCCTCGGAGATAACTGGGGACGATCTTGCATATTTCTAACTCGTGGAAATTCCTGGTTTCAAGAGTCTTGAAGAAGACCGAGTGGAACTCTCTAGGATCACTGGTACCATCGTATATGGGCAAGTGTTCTGGGACCTTCTTGTGGCCATCGAAGGGGAGGTTCACAATATGTTACGAGAAGGGAGAGCGAGCAGATTGTCCTCTGGATCCGAGGATACGCGTGATTTCTTGATCGACCTCTTATTTAACTCGAGTAGGGTAGACTCCATCTTGGGTGAAAGGCTGATCGGCACTATTTTTCCATTCGTTCCGCGTTCGTTCTATTTTTCGCGCCTAAGCTCTTTTCCAATGCTATTGATTCGCATTCTCTGCACTTCCTCTCTGCTTAATCCCACGCCTTCGTTCTGGTAGTTAGGTGGATTAGGAGGTTGTGGCAGGTTTCTTTGATTGTTGTAGGGAGGTAGATTTCGAGATAGATCATCCAAAAATCTTTGCTGCTGGTTATGACCAGAAGGGGGTGTTGTTCGGTCTCCTGGAATAGAGACTCGATTTGGGGCCTCATGTGTCTGGGCACGAAGTGATTGACTTGAGTTTATCAGAGATGCAACGAAGTCAGGATATTGGGAATATAAGTCCCTCATCAGTGCTCGGACATCGTTAGGGATCGTTCTCGGGAGGGGGGGGGGTCTGAGATGAGGTTGACATAGGGCGGCTCAGAGCTTGGCGGGTTATGCCGTATGGTTTGATTTAAGGTTTCCCTGAGATGTCTTTTTCTTTCCTCCTCCTGCTGCCTTTCCATGAGGATTTGCCGATCCCTTTGTGCTCTTTCTTTTACGGAGAAGATCGGGTCAGATCCGTTGTACCCAAAACCATCTCTCGGTCGAGGCCGTCTGAATTTTTGACGCGCTCATTGTGGTTCACATCAGTCTGGATCAAAATTCTCTGACCTGAGTTCGGTACTTCAGATCCGACATGATTCGATCCAGATGGTGGCACTTCGGATGCCGCAGGATTTGGACCGGAGGAAGGTGCTCCAGATACAACTGGATTTGGACCGAGGGAATTTGGAACGCTGGAGTTTCCTGCCCCTACGGTAGAGCTTGGTGGCGGTTCCGAGGTAGAGCGTGATCGAGATCCTCTGGGTCGACCGCATCCGTGTCCTGGGGGAGGCTGCTTTGCTTCTGGATTTTCTTCTGGATTTTGCCCTTGCACGCGAGCGCTTCATCTGGGATGCTCAGCGTCCGACATGTTGTTGGAGGATTTGCTCTTCAGGTACGCTAGACCAGATCAGAGACAAAGTTCGGCAACATCGTCAAATAGCACGTAGTCCCACTGGGCGTGCCAAATTGATGCAGACACCAGCACTTCGTGGACGAACCAAGCTCTGGAACAAATCTGCAAAACAAAGTCCCGGGTGTCCCGAGAGTAGACACTCTGATGCTCAAGTCAGTATATTTGCTTAAGGCGTAATGTATGAAGTATTAGATAGAGAGGTCTACCAAACCTTTGGGTATTTATATGGCTACGATCCGTAGATCACCAAGATATGTATTTATGGTAGTAATACAACTCTTATGGGGATAGTAGTTGTACTACCATGTATAGTAGAAGTATATTTCGGACATGGTTGTATTACCATGTTTAAGAGAATGTATATTCCTTGTAGAACATTCATAATATATGCATTCCTTGTAAGGATTAGGATTGATGGACCGGTGGATCCACCCTCCGTGTATCTCGAGCCGATGACCCTTCTCGGGCCTTGGTCCGAGTATGAATGAGGTCCGAATACGAACCATGGACTTATCAATCCCTCTGCTATTCAGATCCGGTGATACCCATGATGTGAATCAAAGATTGCCAAAACCTCATAGCATGTGATAGCCTCGATCAGCTGGTCAACCGAGGATAAGGGGTAACTATCCTATGGACAGCACTTGTTTAGGTCAGTGAAATCAATGCACATTATCCAAGTTCCATCATACTTATTTGCCCAACCACTCTGAGTTTGGGTAGAGAATTTATTCTATCATATATACTTCTTTCAACTTCTGGACTTCTGCTTGAATAGCCACCATCGGATCTCCTGCCAGCACCCTTTTCTTCTGCCGAATGGGTTTTAGGTTAGGGTTGACGTTTAACCTTTGCACCGCCACTTCAAGAAAATTCCCGCAAAGTCTCTTATATCCCAAGCAAAGACATCCTCAAATTTAGCTAGCAGACCTAGCGTCTGAACCTTGACCTCCTCCGACATATAATTGCACACCTTCACAAATCCTTTCTCCCCGACCGGCATCCTCTACCTCCACGTAGGCTACCTCTTTGTGCACCTCTCCGACCGGAGCCTTCCGCACCTCCTGTATTTCTGCCATGCAACTCCTCGCCGTAGATTGGATCCCCCCACCCTTGTGATTGCTTTCTCTACTAGAAAATTCATGGCCGTAAGTGGAATAGATGGCCCGTGCTTGGGTCATCCATGGCCTTTGTCATGATCATGATCAAGTTTCAGTCAAGACAAACAAAATCAACAACAATGAACTGTAGAATATTCGGGATCAATAAACTCCGCCAAGAAACTTACCAGTGGCTTTTCTTATGAGGTCCATGCCAGAACCTCTGATTGGTCCCTCACTAGAGCCATGTTGTATCACACAATAACTAATTAATAAATTCTTTTAAAAAAGTAGACCTACTTAAATGAATGGAGAGAGAACAAACTGGTCATTATGATGTCGTAAAAAGTCATATTCATTATTGCATATTCCACAAGTGTTTTAAAAACATGTAATATGATAATGACCTAAACTCATTGCAATATGTGTTTCCTTGTGGGACAAAGAAAAATGCAGCTTAAATTGATTCTGCAACATTGAAATAATACTAATAATTATTTCATGATTCTGTAAATACATTAAAAACAAAAATAATAGTATGTTCAAATGTTTTAAAAGAATTAAGAAGAACAGAATTTATTAAGTAGTTATGGTTATATCAGCAGATTGTATACCATTTAGAATGTAAACGTATTTCTTGATCATATAGCATATGTAGTCTCGACGAAGAACATTGAAGCAAAAGAGATATAATGAAACCCGGATAATTAATTTCACAATTTTTAAAGTACAAATACCTACATTTGTCAGTTAGTCAGGCCTCACAAAAGAGAATGAAATAACAGCACAATAACATAAACCAAAGTACGGATGCTGAAGTGATAAATGATCTGATCAACATTTGGAAAGAGTAACATCATAATCTTTTTTTTTTTAATTTAAACCACTATGAAAGTGGGGGGAATTCATTGGCACCCCAAACCAAAATGGCAAAGCCATAGTTCAGTACAAGAAAGGGAATTCCCCTTGAAGCATCTAAGCTTCCAAAAAATATTAGTTCTAGTTCTAAGTTCTAGTCATTGGTTTGTTATAACTGTGTAGAAATCTAAAGAGAGGAGCATTTTAGTGATCGAGTAAACAAATACCGAAGCACAACTCTGCCACTCTCTGATTTTTACACAGACAAAAACCAAAACCAGTGTATTTACAGTAGCCTATCAACCATATACATGGTTCAAAAATGGCTTAAAACTGACTCAAAATAGCCTGTAAGCATCTGTGGATCTGATTTGAATATTTGTTGCACCTGAGGCCTGTGCTGAACCTTTTTGTCATTGTCCTTCCCTGTTGCATCTGCAAAGAAAAAGAAATCAGCAGTAACTGTCTCTATGATTTGCATAAATTCTGACTCACTGAACTCCCAATTTATCAAGTTGAATCTCTCCTTTTAATAGGGTGGGAGCATGCTGTAAGAGTATATCAGTAGTAGTAGCATCAGAGAGTGCTCTCTTTGATAAAAAATCAGCTGGGATATTGGCTTCCCTCAGAATATGTGTTACTCTATTAGCACAGTGAAGAGTATGCAATTCATGAGAGAAGGAATAAAGATTCCAGTGAGAACTCATAGGATTCACAACAACAGAGACAGCCTGGCTACAATCAGATTCAATCAAATAATTTTGGAGGTCAAGTTCCAGGGCTGCCATATATCCTAGTCTAATAGCTATCATTTCAGAGTGTAATGCTGATGTGCTTTGTGTGTAAACTTGTCTGAGCAGTACAGTGTTCCCCCATTTATTTCTGACAATGATTCCTACTCCACACTGATCATGTTTAAAAGATGCATCAACATTTATCTTAAAACCAACATCTGGGGGGTGCCATTTAATGATCTTTATTCTTTTAGGTCTTTTCAATTTAATGAAAGGCACCATACCAGAAGAGATCAAAAAATTATTTCTATCAATATTTCCAGACAATGGATGGACAGTGAAAATAGTGGATGTGTATTTCTGAATCATTTACACCAGTGTTAAAGTGTTAAACTGCCTATCATCATACAACAGTTTATTTCTCCTCAGCCACAGAAACCAAAAAACTACTAATGTAGTTGTCTGGATTACTTTGGAGTGGATTTTTGAAAAACCTTTGTGTGACAAATAGTAATTCAACCTGGCATTAATAGAGTGAAAAACTGGTGGCTGAATACACAATATTGTATGAATTTGATTCCAGATGTCCAAATTGGCATTGCAACAATTAAAATAATGCTCCAGAGAGTCTAAGTTAAAGCACAGTGGACATTTGGATGTAATGTTGAAGCCAAATTTTACCAGTATGTCATCAAAAGGCAATAATCTGTTCCTCATTCTCCAGATAAAAATTGAATTTTTTTTGGGGAGATGAGTAGACCATACCATTTTCCAGACTGGATCAGAGGTGGTTGTGACTAGAGGTAGACATGATTTGTATGTGCTCCTGATTGTAAAATTCCCATCAATTCCAGGTTTCCATATGAGCCTGTCTTCATGTGTGTGCTGGATCTGGATTCCCTGCAATTTAAAAATTATATTGGTAGCCAAGTGAGGCTCCAGAGTGTGAATGTACATCTGTTTCCCTGCTATAAAATCTGCAAGTGAGATGTCAGGAAAAGGAGATTAACATTTTCAGGCCAACTATAATACAGAGGTCCAGTACCCAGCCAATTCCCATTCCAAAAGGAGCATGATCCCTTTCCATAAATAATTTGGGAATGTTGATTAGCAAGTTCAGTGATGCTACATATTCTAGACAGGTCAGGGATTTTTTATAAGTGTCAGGTAAGGACCACAAAAATTTTGACAAGATAGTCTCATTTTTTTGTAATTTCCACCATATCTTACAAGAGAAGGCCTTAACTATTGCTCTAATATTTCTAAAACCTAAACCATTCTCCCTCTTTGGCAGTGTCAGAAATTCCCATTTTTTCCAACTCCTTCTTTGACCAAACTGAGATTCACCCCAAAAATATTTTGCAGCCATCCTTTCTATTTTCCTCATCACAGCTATTGGTGGTTTTAGTACTGCAAAAATGTGGATAGGGATTGATAATAGCACATGATTGATCAGAACCTGTTTGCCCCCAGCAGTCAACCAACAATTTTTCCAATTAGAAACCACTTGCTCCATCCTCTCCAGTAGAGGTTGATAGTATAAAATTTTATTTCTTCCTCTAAATATTGGAGCTCCTAGGTAGGTGAATGGAGTTTTTCCTATCCTCATTTCCAGTACTCTTTTCAGCTCAGCTGTCTTAGTTACTGAAATGTGAGGGTGAGTGTATATCTTTGATTTGCTAAAATTGACTTTTTGTCCTGACACTGCTTCATATGCCAGCAAGAAGGCTTTGAATCTTTTTAGGTTTTTGGTCTTGGCATTGAGGAAGACAGCAGTATCATCTGCATACATGAGGTGGGAGATAGGGGAAACACCTCTAGGCATCACAAAATTTTCCAAGTACTGTATTTGAAAAAGTCTGTAACATCATAATCTAAACTTGACTTTGTGCTCATGTCCTGTAGATTGAGTTGCAGGAGAGCCGTCAAATATAAATGAATGAGGAAAAGCTTGATAGTACAAAAATGCATGTTCCTGTAAGTGTGTAACTTGAACAAGTTAAAGCAATCTGTAGAACAAAGAAGTTAGGATTAACTAATTCTTGAAATCTTTGTACCATGACTGTAATATGGTAATTCAAGAACTTGTAGGGTGATCCCCAAAAGTAAAATACATCAAGTCCTAATTTTACACAATAAATTTAGAGCCTTGAATTCACAGCTTAGCATTACCCCAAAGAGCAGGGCTCACCACCACGTGTCCGTCTTTCGGCCGCAGACCGTCAATGATATCGTCAAAGATGAGAACGCCGTGGCCAAAAAGCCAGAACTCCTCTCACTCCGCCATGAATACTCTGAGCTTGAGGAATAGTGTTTCTGGAGAACCGAATCAGCTAGACCCTTGGCAACGACTATCCACGCCACGATGGTGGCGGATGTTGGTGTTTTGTTTAAACACCGATTTAATTCAAGTATAATTGGATTCGAGACAATGAACTCGAGATATTCTAACAAGATTGGTGGTGCGGAGTGCACACTTGTAAAAATTATCTTCGAGTTTACAGTTCTAAGTTAAATTTTTATTTATTTATCTATGTGTGGTTTATATTAAATTGAAGTGTTGCATCCATTCAGAATTCAATTCTGGATAATTTACGTGTATTGTTGACAGAGCAGTTGTATACGTAGTTACGAAACCTGTGTCTGTTCAGATTGGTTTGGTCCGTACGTAGGAGTTGCATGAAGTTACCGTATGGTTATTGTTTAGATACGCAATTTATATCGTACATTGGGTGTACGTACCCGAACCCCGTATTTATAAATAAAAATAAGTACTCGGTAAACTTTTGTTCATTTTTAACCAAGGTTAAATCACGTTGAATATTAACCGCACTACTCACGTTTATTTCATGTTGAATATTAAACGACCCACATTTATTTCTGATATTTTTCATCTGGTAAATTAAACACTCTGCTGCGATCACAAATTCACACCCATAAAGATATGAAATGCGTTTGTGACTCACCCGCCGGAACATACCACTCTTATCAGACGCGTCGATGACTCATCCACAACATACCACCCCTTCATCTGGTAATATTCTAGTAGGAGATACGTATTTGTTTTAATGTATCTTACTCGCCGAGTGTTTTACTTTATTTCACCGCCGATCTGATCATAATCGTTTATAGATGAAATACTTATTTATCATAATCTTGCTGCTATTCTTGATGTACCATATTTTTTTAATGCAATATCTGGCCAGGGTGGGATGGAGTGGTGTACTTAAATACATGTGCACATCCCATCAACATACGATTCACATACAGTAGATTTGGAATCCACAATCATACATGTTCAATAAGCATATCGTTCTTCAAAAAAAAACTACAAGCAAAATCAAAATTTGCATCTTATTTTCATTCAAGCTACACTAAACATAATTAATATTCTATCAACATAGTCCACGGCCGTGATTTAGAATGCATATGATATTATACTGGAATGCGTCCCAATTAAGATTAGAATGCAAACTATTTTTCAATAAAACATTAAACGCACATTAGCGAGTGGTACTTTATGCACATTCCATCAACGTACAATGTAAACACAGTAGATTTTAAACGCACAATCATATCGTTCTTCAAGTAAAAAATTACTACAATTAAAATCAAAATTTACATCGTATTTTCATTGAAACTACAATGAACATAATTAATATTCTATCAACATAGTTCACGGACGTGATTTAGGATGCACATAATAGTATAATGGAATGCACCCACTTAAGATTAGGATGCACACTATTTTTCAATAAAATATACTGCATACAACAGCAATGGGTACTAAATAGCTATGCACATTCCATCAACATATAATGCACATACAATAGATTTGGAATGCACAATCAAATATTTTTAAATGAACATGTTTTTTCAATTAAACATACAAACAACCGCAGGAAGGGGTAATTAATTAATTATGCACATTCTATCCACATATAATGCATCTACTGTAGATTTGGACTGCACGGCCATATATTTTTTTAATGCACATGTCTTAAAATCATATATGATATATACTCATCCATCCATATCCAACAACGAAACGTTACAACACCATCCGCAGCCTACCAAAATCATAAAATTTTGAAAAACTCCAAAAACTACATTATTTACGCTGCCAGAATGACTAAACGTGAATCAACAAAATCCTCGTCCTCCATCACTAAACTTGGTATACCTATTAAAAGTTTAAACTACAATCAATATTAAATAAACGATTTACCATTAAATCAACACATAATGTTTTTAATTTTCAATTAACACCAATTTCTAAAACCTTAACCACAATAACAGATCATCTGATTCATAACCCTCTTGGTATATCACCTAATCCAATACCATCTCGTTTATATATATATATATATATATATATATATATATAATTTTGTTTGATTCATCACCCAATTTAGTAACATCGCGTGCGGGTGGATTTAGATTGGTACGGTGGGATGTGCAATTCAAATGATATTATCAGCAAACGATGCGGCGGTTACGATTTAGTTGGGGAATTGGGCGGTGATTTCAAAAGGTCCATATATTACAAATAGGGGCTCCGGGGTATGTACACCTTTGATACCATTAACTAACTGGTTTAGATAAGGTTGGTACGTGTAGTTGGCATGTAGTTACCGACCGGTATCTTTACGGATACAGTTTGGTATAATGGTTTTGACTATAAATACATGTGGTTTTTTATGCATGATGCGTGTAACACTGAACTATACGCCAGTGAGAAAATCCATAGATGTTCTCATGTTATACAATCTAGAAAGTCTAAAGTTCGTTTTTTGTACCTAACATTGCTAAAAATATTAATTTTTGTAACTAACATTCAAAATGTTCAAATTCTGTACCTAACATTCCAATATTGTTCCATTTTTGTACCTAACATTCAAAGTGTTCAAAACGTGTACTTAACATTCTAATATTGTTCAATTTTTTTACCTTACGTCAATTTGAAGATGTAGTTATTGTTTTTACTATCTTACTAAGAGTATTCAGGTAATTTCACTTTAAAATAAAATTTCAAAATTTCAGTTTAAATGATATTAATTTTAAAATTAAAATCAGAATTTTAAATTTTAATTACATATACACTTTATTTATATAAAATTATTTTAAACTGAATTTTTGTGAAAATAAATCAATTTTATTTAATTTACATATTGATTGAAAATAACCAAAATGTCCCTAGTAAAATAGTAAAAACAACAACTTCATCTCGAAATTAATGTAAGGTACAAAAATTGAACAATATTGGAATGTTAGATATACGTTTTGAACACTTTGAATGATAGGTACAAAAATGGAACAATATTCAAATGTTAGACATAGAATCTGAACACTTTCAATGTTAGGTACAAAAATTAACAGTTTGAACAATGTTAGGTACGAAAAATGAACTTTGGACATCTATAAACACTAATACTCAAAGGCATGTTCTTGATTCAAGTCTAGAATCCAGAATGCATCGATAGTTTTATCTTGCGAGGAATTTCGTGTAACCCAGTGATAGGGTCGAAATATTCTTAAAGAAAAGCGAGAGTGTTGCGTGACTCTATCGTTATCCAGCTATTATCCCAATCACTCTATTGTCCCTACTATTATATCCAATAGCGGAGGGATGCTGGTGAAGAGCAAATGTTTTTTCCGATGTCACCACAACAAATGAATCATACACTCCTGTGGCGGAGCCACATTAGAACAAGGGTAGCAGATGCCACCCACTTTTTTGAAAATTATTTTTTTTTTTTTTTTTTCTGAACTAACTTTAAAATTTTATTATTTTGCCACCCACTTTTTTATAAATACTACCCATAGTAATTTTTGGGTTAAAATTAAAAATTCCCAAAATTTCTCCTCTATTACAGGTCTACTACTGGCTTTACTCAAAAAAATTTTTGTTTGCTACCCATGTCAAAAATTCTGGCTCCGCCTCTGATACACTCAGAGATTTAGAATCAGATTGGCGGGTTTATGGGTTTAAGATTTTAGGAATCCTTAGAATCATATTATATCTACTGAATTGTATCTACTTAAAACAAAATTGTTCTCCGATATTCTCTCCCCAGGCGCCTAACCCAAGACCAGATCCACTTTGATCGAAGGGTGGCCGAGCAGGCTATCACCGGCACTACACGCCGCTGCCTAAAGAGCTTCCTTGATATGGATTTGACCCACCATGACCAGACCCGCTTCCGGGCTATGTAAGTCACAAAACGATGACTTTCTTCTACTTATCGGATACTCTAGGTGTGCTCGTACAGGGAGGAATTGACCAGAATGTTAGGAAGTGATTTTAGCAAGGCTGGCGAGCTCCGCCATGCGCCGCCGCGTGAGTGAACAAGCTGGCGTCTCATCGCGTCACCGACGCTTCGCCGGTGATACACACTCCATCAAGTTCGGTCAACGCGCAAAGGAGGGCGAGTACACGCCACGCGCCATCAACAGATGCAGAACAGACTGTCATTTTTGGTCCTCCAATCTGAACGAGAGAGTTGGTTTCTATTTCCTTTTATTTTTGTCAGATGAAATATGTCCCTCAATTGAGTCTTTTTGTATAACTGTGTGGACTAATTTATCGAGTATCATTGCCTACCTGCTATTTTCCTTGTAAACGGATTAGCCGCAATATGGAAAATCCCCTCGACTTCTAGTCTCTGCTCTACAATCAGTATAGGAGAAATCTGGCGACAACTTACTGTTCAAGTCATAGTAGTTTCGACAACTTAGTTCTGGCGATTCTGTGAATGGATCTAGATTGGTAGACTTGATCGATTCGGACTATACTGTTCAAGTTGGTGCAAGTTATTGATGATTTACCCGCCACATAGTTTAGATGCTTTCGGGTATTAGACTTTAGCATGTTTAGATGTATTTCATCGCACTTTTCAGTTTTAGGAACATCGTGTATCCGTGCTTCAGATGCAGTTTAGGTTCTCTACTTATTTTGTAATCTCACAAACTGTCTCTCTCTGAGGAAAAGAGTTACTAAGGTTTGATGAGGTTAATAAATATCTCTCCACCTGATGCTACCAGCTTCCAGTCCCGGTCCGGATACAAGATGGGTCTCCGGTCCGGATGAGGCTTCGTCCGTGCTCCGCGCGCTCTCACCTAAAGACCTGCAAAACAACGCCCCGGAGTATCCCGAGGATAGCTACTCCGGCGTGATGATGAAAGAGGGGCCTTTAAATAGGAGAGAGAATAAGGATATATTGAGAGAGTTTAATCTGATAGAACATGCCTTTCTCCACAAGTCCAAAGCTGTATTTATAGGTGTGAGTGGTCAGCCTCCAGCCCAGAGGCAGTGGTCCTGTCCTTTTGTCCTTACCCGGGGACAGGTCATATTCATGTCCCCGTTGTCCCCGGATAACGCCATTCTAGCTGACTTCATATGGACCGGACTACTCTCTGGGCCGAAGCCCAAATATGGGCCAGAGCCCATATCACCACTAGCCCCCCGAGACATGGGATCCGTCCGGAGGTCTCATCCAGAGGAGGGGTCCCGTGTCTCATCACGTCTAATCTAGTCGTTGGGATCCGCCCGGAGGCATGCAATCCGACCCGGATCTCTGTTCCTGGGTTGTGCGTCATTCGTGAGAGCACGCGCTTGGCGCTTGGGTTTCCTATGCGCATGTTTGTAGGCGCATTTATGAAGTGTGCTGCGTCGTCAAAAATGAGCTGTCTATTCGAGAAATTCCCTTTTTACCTTTTCTTCAAAATGGAAATCATGTCGCCTTGGGACTCGGTCCCCCTTTTCTTGCTTTTCTAACTTCTCTTCTATAAATACTGAACTATTCCCATCACTTTCACTTTTCATTCTTCTGCTCTTCTTCTTTCGTTTTTCTTCATTTTTCTCTCTGCGTTCTCTTTTCTCATTAACTTCCTCGCATATCACATCATGGCTCATGAGAATGAAGAGAATAAGCAGGTTGCCAGCTGGTCCAGTGGGGAAGTTCAGGTAGGTCTCAATCCGGAGCCGGAGGTTGATGATCCCTCCGAGGGGGATGACGTCAATATCACTCCAGCAGTGAGGGAACTGGTTGAGGCGATGGTGGTTCCGGTCGCCGTTGATGCTGGACTGAGCTCGTTTGCGGGTGACGTTACCACTGTTGCAGCTATTCCCCTGAGCCATTTCCTTTATGGGATAACTTTCCCTCTTTCTCCCCTTTATTCCGACATCTTTCATCATTTCAGCATCTCTCCGGCCCAATTACAGCCTAACGGGGTCGCCGTGGTCCGGGCGTTCCTACTCAACTGCTATCGATGCGGGGTGACGCCGTCCTTAGACTTGTTTCAGGCCTTCTACCACTTGGAAGGTACTAAAGATGAGGGGATTTTTACCTTTCAGAGATGGAAGGGGATAAAGGATCCGTGCAAGGGTAGGCGCGACAGCTACTCCAACTGGCAGAAGTGTTACTTCACCTTTAACACCGATAAATATCCGTGCCCCAGCCGGGGTCATGATGCCAAGAAGGAGGACAAGGCGGCGTTCAGTCCGGAGGGACAAGAGGAGAACATCGCGAAGCTGGTCGCCAATCAGATTCATTTGGATCCCTTCTGGAAAGGAAAATACGTCTTCCCTTTGAGGGCGTATGAGTCGGAAGTGTTCACTAAATGTCGATTCTATGTCCGCAGGGATTCATCCCGTAAGTTGTTTTTTTATACCTTCCCCTGCTTTTCCTTCTTTTCCTTGCCTTTTCTTATCCGTTTCGGATGTTGCCAGTATATCCTGAGATAGAGGATGGCGTTGATCCGGCCGGACGACAGCTCAAGGTAACCAAGGCAGATAACCCACCAACCGGTTCGGTAACCGGCATGAAAATACCGCCAGAGAAACCGTCCGAGACGGGGAAGAAAAGGAAGCGCTCGCACGAGGATAAATCCAATAAGGAGAAAGAAGCCGCAGCTAAGAAGGCGAGGGAGGCCGCAGCCACGAAGGCGGATGAGACTGCGGCCAAGAGGGCGAATGAGATCGCGGCCAAGAGGGCGGAAGAGATCGCGGCCAAGAGGGCGGAATAGGCTGCTATCAATACCACCGCAGATTCAGCCGGGAATAGGGCCGCCCTCCTTCAAGTTCGGGTTCCATCTTCTTCCGAAGAGGAGGGAGGGGAGTCCTCTCGGTCCCACAAGCGCCCAAAGCTCCGGATTCCCAAAACTTCTCAGATTCCGGAACAAAGCGAGCAGTCCCGCGCTGGTGATCATCATGGGGATGGGAAGAGGTCGGTGGTCGACCCCAATAAAGTGCACAAGGAGAACACTCACAGCAGCGGCCGGAGCGAGACTGGCAGGGTAAGCTACCTTCACTTTCCGGTTCGGTTTTCTCATTTTGTTCGGAATTTCATATTTTCTTTCTTTAGGACTTTGCTGCTTACCTGATCGCCTCTCCTGGGGTCTCCAAGGCCATCAACAAGGCCTATCACGTCCAGCAGACGAGGCTTGCTCAGAAACTGAGCTCGCTCGAGAGGACCAATGGGAACCTCCGCCGCGAACTTGAGGCATCGGAGATCCGAGCTGCCGAGGCGGATGCCCGGATCAAGGAGCTGGAGAGCTTGGTTTCACCGTCCGCTCAGCGAGAACTGTGTGTTGCCTTTACCAACAAAGTACTCCGGAGCCAGGCTTTTGAGGGCAGTCTGACAGAACTCCTTCGTTCCTTCAACCAGATCTCCGCTCATCAAGTCTATCAGAGCATGAGGGGTTGGGTCCCGAAGCCTAAGAGGGATCGGGTTACAAAGTGTTACTACAAACCACAAGCCGCCAAGCAATACAACTTTGACGTAGATCAATTCTATCGAGGCGGAGTCGAGAAGATGAATCCCTCCGTGCTTGAGGTCTTCAAGGAGGATGCCGAGAGTCCGAAGCTGGTGTCGGCGGAGGCCATCCGTGCTTATGACGAGGGATTGGTGGACCTGAGTGTTGCGGTGCCTCCACCCGAAGAGAGCACTGATCCTGAATCGCCCGTCAAGCCCAAGTATCTTGATGTTTTGAAGATGTTTCCCTCCGCGGACGAAGATACTGATGAGGGCAACGGTGGCGGGGATGAGGGTGGTCATCAAGCCGGTGGCACGGACAGCGAGAAGACGGATGTAGAATAACTCCTTAGCTTTTATTTGCAGTTCGTTTTATTTTCGTAGTTGCCTCCGTCCCACTAGGTCTGATCTTATTCTATTTAGTGTAGGAAGGACGGTAGCGATGACTCGGATGGGGATGACAACCCTCCGGACTATGTAATCTTCTTTTCTTTATAAAACGAGTCTTTTCCTACTTCCATTGCTTGTTTCTTTTTATTTATATGCTTCTTTGTCCGCAGCCCAAAGGTCCGGGTCCGGTGCTCCGAAACGGAGGTGCAGGCGACTGTCACTCAACCGTTAGCTCCCAATCGACGAGCCCTCCGTGCTCTAGATGCGCGGAACTAGAGGCGGAGCTGTCCGGATGGACGATTGAAGGGGAACGGACTCGTGAGCTTCTCGTCCATTCCGGAATGGAGCCTTTGATGGAAGAATTTCAGGACGTTCCATCTTTGGCTGCTTGCCTTAAAGAAATATCCGAAGAGTTTGGTACCCTGTCTCAATGCCAAGATTTCGCCAGAGAACGGATTCGTGCAACCCTTGACGCGGATGAGACGATCTCCATGATACAGGCGGAACATGAAGATTACAAGGCTAAACTTAAAACCGAGCTAGATTTGGTTTGGTCCGTGCTGCCCTTTTATAGCGATAAGTTGAAGTGGTTGGCTAGCTGGACGGATATTCAACGGGACTATCTGAGGCTGGAGGAAGAAAATCGCAAGCTTGCCGGTCGGGTGATGGTCCTCCGAGATAATCTGATGACTCTGCAATTGTCATACCATCTAACCGGATTGCGTCTCGGACTCGTCGCTCCGACCATATACGCAACTTTCCTCGAGATGTGAGCGCGTTGATTGTCTGGATGTTCAAGCTGGGGTGGAACGACCGGGAGTCTCGATACCGTCCTGCATTCGAGGAGGCCGTCGAATGGTGGAAACGGATGCATGCCGGTAGTTCTCTCCCTCCTTCGCTGACACTCATTCCGAGTTAGGTGGCGGTGGACTTTACCTTCGAGAGATATGCAGGCATCCAGGTATCCGTCGATCCGGAAGAGTCCGCCCGTCGCGTGGAGCGGCTTCACCAAGATGCTGCTATCATCCGTCCCTTTATAATTAGGGAGTTGGCCGAATTGGCGAGGCGGCGTCAGGCTCGTATCCGGGGACTGGGTCTTGGCAGGGGGAGGAGGGGAACAGGAAGGGAGCTCAAAGACGCCCGTCGCGGGAACGGTCGGAGCCTCAACTGCGTCCTCAATAGAATAGCAAGGGGGAGAGGTGCTCAACAGGTGGCAAGGGGAAGGAGTGCTCCGCCAGTGCGTCGACACCAGGTTCCCGTCCGGATTCGCTCTCCTTCGCGGTATCCGAGCCAGAATCCGTTCCGTCAGTAGAGGGCCGGACCCCAGGTTAAGGGCAAAGGAAAGTCTAAAGTCAAAAGGGAGACAATGCAGTCCTTCGATTCTGACTCTGATGGGATATTTGGATCCGATCCGGATGCAGCCGGTCCATCAGAGCTTCCGCCCATTCCTCCCTTTCCGTATCGGGGATCAGTGGGTCAGACTAGTGGTGCCGAAGTCCATGATCTCGACGTCGATATTCCGGAGCGGACCCCTTCTACCGGAAACCGGGATGGGGCACAAGATCCAAGACCTCCTTCTCCGGAGAATGGCGCTATGATACCTTCTCCGGAGCCTCCTACTCCGGAGCCCACCTCTCCTCCTGTCAATTGGAACATAGATTGGCCCAAATAGATAGGTTTTATTATTCTTTGGTGTCTGGGTCCATCCGGACGTATCAGATTGTATAATTGTATCCGTTGTATTTGTATGCCAGTCCATACGGACTTGGTTTCTTTCGATGCATCATTTATCCAAATGTGTTTTCTTTTCTTTTAAGACTTAGCTTATTCAAGCGCCTTTTTCTTGTTGTTTGATCAAACTGTTTTGCCCTTTTGTTTTACTCACCCCCGTCAGTTTATTCAAACAATTCGGAGGATTTTATTTGTTCATCTTTGCTCACCCCGTCCGTTTGTTCAAACGATCCGGAGGATTTTATTTGTTCTTTGCCTTTGCTCACCCCGTCCTTTTGTTCAAACGATCCGGAGGATGGTAATCATGCAGAATTGAAAAATAGACAAGTATAAAATTCAACAATTCTTCCTTCATTAAAATAGGTGGATTCCGGCCAGATATACCCTTTGTCTAATGGGGCCGAAGTCGAGTACATAGTAAATAACACGGAACGGAAACCTAGGCTCAACCCTAGCCAGAGGACCCGAAACTACATACTCGTTGAAAAAAAGTAAACTAGAAAAGGAACTCTATCGGAAAGCATAGCTACTCAGGATGCTCCGTAAAACCTTCGCAGGTTGGTGATGTTCCACCTTCTGGAGCTTGCACGCCCGGACTGATCTGCCAGCTCATAGCTTACGCCCGGAAACGAAGCTGTGACTCGGTATGGGCCTTCCCAGTTTGGTGCAAGCTTGCCAGTAGCCTCCTGCAGACTTTTATCATTCCTCCTCATCACCCAATCCCCGGGGACGAATGATTCCTTCCTGACGCGTTTGTCGTGATAGCGCTTCATGCGCTCCTTCACCTTGGCCTCGTGCAGCGCTGCTTGCTCTCGTTTTTTTTCCAAAAGTTCCAAGTCCAGTGGCCTGCTTGATCGATCGGAGAGCTCCGTCCGGCTTGGTCCTCGTCCCAAGTGAGGGTCCGGAGGCTAGGGACTCCCACTTCAGCTGGTATGACTGCCTCCGCTCCATATACCAAGCTGTATGGCAATTCGCCCGTGGCGGATCCTTCGGTTGTCCTGTATGCCCAAAGAACACTTGGCAGCTCGTCGACCCAGTTTCCTCGTGCCCCCTGCAAACGAGTCTTCAGTCCGTTCCCCACTGTCCGGTTTGTACCTCCACTTGACCGTTGGCCTGCGGGTGGTAGACGGATGTAAGCCGCTGCGTAATTCCATATTCTTTACACCAGGATCGAAACGGGTCATTTTCAAACTGGGCTCCGTTGTCCGTGACAATGTACTTGGGGATTCCGTAGCAGCAGATGATGTTCTTCCAACAAAACTTGACGCAAGTGTTGCCACGGATGTTTGTGAGGGGTTCGGCTTCCACCCATTTGCTAAAGTAATCAATCGCCACCATCAGGTACTTGAATCCTCCCGGAGTGGAGGGAAAAGGTCCCACCAGATCGATGCCCCATCTATCAAAAGGCCATGAACCGGTGATCCCTACCCTTTCTTCTTGTGGAACATGAATGAGCGGAGCAAACCTTTGGCACTGTACACAGGAGCGGACATATTTCTGCGCATCTTCAAACAGGGTCGGCCAATAGTAGCCCGTGCACATTATCATTCTCGCTATGGTCCGAGGCCCCTGGTGACTACCGTTCGGTCCTTCATGCATCTCCTTCACAATCCGAGCTGCCTCATCCGAGTCCACGCACCTTAACCACGATTGGAGATATCCCTGTCTGAGCAGGGTTCCGTCCACTATGGTGTACCGCGGTGCTTTCTGTCGGATTCTCTGCGCCAATGCCTTATCCTCCGGAAGCTTTCCATTCTGCAAATACTCAAACAAGGGCATCATCCATGATTTCTTCGAAACCTCCACTGCTGCCACCTGTGGGACGTCGTAACTCCGAGCGGATAAGGTCTCCATCATCAAGTTGCTCTCCGCCACCGACCTGATCTCAGAGGAAGCGAGTTTGCTTAAGGCGTCCGCCTTGCCATTATCCTCGCGAGGGATCTGTGTTACGGTAATGCCACGAAACTTGGCCAATAACGGCTTAACCGCTTCGAGGTACTTCTGCAAGCTCCGTTCCTTCGCCTCGTACTCTCTGTTCACTTGCTGGACCACTATCTGAGAATCACTATATACTTCGACGTCCGTGACCCCTATCTCCAACGCCAGCCAGAGTCCGGCTAGGAGTGCTTCATACTCTGCCTCATTGTTTGTTGCACGGAAACCGAACTGGATGGCATACCTATATTCTGTTCCTTGCGGGCAGGTGAGCAAGACTCCTGCCCCGCCCTCATTTGCGTGAGACGATCCGTCTACATGCAACTTCCATCTTTTAGAGGGTGGTTCTGATCCGGACGGATCTCCTGAAGGTTCGGTCATTTCTACCAAGAAATCCGCTAAGGCTTGCCCTTTGATAGCCTTCCGGGAATGATACTTGATCTCGTGCACTCCAAGCTCTACTGCCCACTTCATCATCCGACCCGAGGCTTCTGGCTTCAACATGATCTGTCTCAACGGATGATTTGTCAGGACCGTGATCGGATGACCTTGGAAATATGGTCGGAGGCGCCGGGAGGCATGCACCAGTGCCAATATCAACCTCTCCAAAGCAGTGTACCTCGTTTCCGGACCTTGGAGTGCCCTGCTCACAAAGTAAATCGGACGTTGGACCTTACCATCCTCCCGGACCAAAGCGGAGCTTATAGCATGTTCCGTCGCTGCTATGTATAGAAAGAGCTATTCTCCGGGCAGTGGCTTGGACAGGGTCGGGAGGCTTGCTAGGTGGGCTTTGAGGTCCGTGAACGCCTGATCGCACGCCTCTGTCCACTCGAACGGTTTAGCCCTGCGGAGTATGTTGAAAAAGGAGAGCTGCTTCTCAGCCCCCCGAGCGAGAAATCGGCTCAGAGCGGCTAGCGATCCGGTTAACTTTTGCACGTCCTTCACCCCCCTCGGAGGCGGCATCTCCATAAGGGCCGATATCTTTTCCGGATTGACGTCGATTCCTCGAGCTGACACCATGTAGCCCAGGAACTTCCTTGCTCCAACTCCAATGGTGCTCTTTCCGGGGCTGAGCTTGAGATTTGCCGTCCGGAGCACGTCGAACATCTCCCGGAGGTCGGACAAGAAAGACTCGTACGTCCGGCTCTTGACCACCATATCATCCACATAAACCTCTAGGTTCCGCCCCATCTGGTTCCGGAAAAGCTTGTCCGCCATCCTTTGATACGTTGCACCTGCGTTTTCAATCCGAAAGGCATTTTCCTGTAACAAAAAGTACCAAAGTCAGTAATAAAAGATGTTTTGGGGCGGTCATCCCTGGCCATCGTAATCTGGTGATACCCTCGGTGCACATCAAAGAATGCCAACACTTGGTAACCAATAATGGCCTCGACCAGCTGATCAATGGAGGGGAGCGGATAGCTATCTTTCGGACAGCATTTGTTTAGGTCTGTGAAGTCAATACACATTCTCCAAGAGCCATCGTGTTTCTTCACCAGAACTGGGTTTGCTATCCACTCCGGGTAGGATATCTCCTCCACGATTCCGGCACTTAGCAATCTACCCACCTCCGCCCGGATTTCCTCCACGCGTTCCGGGGCGAGGGGTCTCTTCTTTTGCCGTATAGGTTTCAGTTCCGGAAAAACGTTGAGCTTGTGGACAACGATCTTTTCCGGAACGCCAGTCAAATATTCCGTTCCCCAAGAAAACACATCTTCATATTCTGCCAACAGGCGTCGTAATTCTTCCTTCACATCATCTGGCATGTTCTTCCCCACGCTGACTACTCCCTTCTGACCGACCATCATGTCCTCCACTTCATAAGATGGTGCTTCTCCATGGATGGCTCCTACCAAGTCGGCTTTGGCTTTTCCCTTGTCTGAGGCGGATAGCTTGGATTGACCCTCCCCGGACCGGGCATCCTTGATGGCGGTCAACATGCAACTCCGGGCGGTTTGCTGGTGCCCCCGGACGGATGCGATACCGTTTTCGGTGGGGAACTTCATAATCAAGTGGAAAGGCGAGCAGATCGCCCGCGCCTGCGACAGCCACGGTCTTCCAATGATCATTTTGTAAGGAGAAACTGCATCAATGACGGCGAAATTACATTCCACCGTTGCCCGCTTTGATGGATCCTTAAAGTCCATCAAAGTGACTTTCAAAGTGATGACCCCAAGCGGATGGACGGTCCGCCCGGTGAACCCTGAAAGGGGGGCTTGGCACGGTTTCAAATTTTGTCGCCCGATTCCGAGCTGATCGAAGCATTCTGCAAACATGATTTCCACACTACTACCATCATCTACAAACACTCGCTTGATCAGTACTCCTTCGACATCGGCAATTACCACCATCGGATCAGAGTGAGGAATCTGGGGAGGCACCAGATCCTCATCCGAAAAGGTGATAGTCTCACTTGGCTTGAACCTCTTCTGTTGTATCTCACCCGGGGGTACATACCTGCTTTTGGCCTTGATCGCTGTCATAGAGCAGAGCCCATCACCAACTATTCCGTTTATCACATTGATCATCCGGGGCTGAGCCGGGGGTTGTGCTAGTGCAGCTTGTCTCGGTGCCGGATTTGCCGGGTTAGCCTGGTTCCCCCCTCGGGGGCGATTCTTTCTCCAATTCCTCTTCCGTCCCTTTCCTGTTACACAGTCCCTCAACTGGCCTGCTCCAATCAACCTTTCAATGTCCGAACGGAGCGCCTTGCATCCCTCCGCGGTGTGCCCGTGCGACTTGTGAAACTCACACCACTTGTCCGCATTTGCTGGTGCCGGTACGCCAACAATAGGTTGCGGATCCGTAAACAGGCCTCGGTAGACTGCGAGGATCTCCGTACGGGTTTTTGAGAGAGGGGTGTAGGTCGGACGAGCAACGGCTGCCGGTGCTAGCGCCGCTGCTGCCGGGGTGGGCACTCGTCTGGCTTGATCGGTCCGGGTCGTAACCCGGGCTGCAGTGATCTGGGTCCTTGTCACTGTGAGAGATCTTTGCTTGAAGAAACGCACAGTGGTCATCCGGACTTGGTTGGCATCGTGCACCGTACAATGCATCTCCACCACCAACTGGAGATGATAGTATGATGTAGGCATATTCTTCATTAGCTCGATGTAGAAAGTGTTGTCCCTCAGCCCGTTGACAAAGTTGTGGATAATGGACTTCTCCTGCAAGTGTCGGTCCACCACCTTCATCGTCGCGGCTATGTACCGGGTGTAGAATTCCCAAGTAGTCTCTGTTTCCAGCTGCCTCATTGCCAAAACTGTGGCAAGGTTCACAAATGTGTGCTTCATGGCGGAATATCGCCGGACCAAAGCGATGGCAAAATCCCAGAAATGTCGAAGCATACCGTTCGGCAGACCCTTGAACCATGTTAAGCAGTTACCTCTTAGATACGAAGGCAACATTTTACACTGCAACTCCTCCGGAATGTCCCTAGCGATCATGATACTTGCATAAGTATGGACAAACTCTTCCGGATCTCCTTCTCCGTTGTAGGTTGGAAGTCCATCCGGAGCCTTGGTTCCGGCTGGCCACTTGAAACTCAATATTTCTGGAACCCAAGGTGACTGAGGTCCGATCCCATTTCGTCCGATGAGGCGGTTCAATCGGTCTTCAATGGAATCCGGACAAAAAGGTGTCTGAAACCCGAAACCTCCGGGAAGTCTTCCTCCGGCAGGTGGCATTCCAAACGTCATTTGCTGCTGACCTCCGGGCCCTCCGGCAGGTGGCATTCCAAACATCATTTGCTGTTGGCCTCCGGGTGCACCCATCCCATAACCTTGCTGGGTTTGTGTTCTCTAGTAAGGTGGTGCATTTGGATTCAAGCCAGCGGTCTGCTGTTGATGTCCGCCCGGAAATAAGTTTGGGTTTGGCATCCTTGGTTGTTCCGGAGGTGGCTTATCTGCTTCAACTCGCTGAACTGCCTTCCACGCTTGGAACTGCTGGAACTCCGTCATGTTCGTCCTCAGGATGTTTCCCCCAAGTCCGGAATCATGACGCTTACGCTCCTCCCTGCCGGCCTTTCGTCCTACTCGATTCCTAGCCGATCGACTCTGAGCATCGTCCTCCGTGCTATAATCTCCCGGATCGTTCTCCTCCGGGTCATAATCTTCGGCGTCATCCCAGTTGGATCCCCCGGGATGACCCAAATCCGGCGTCCCTTCAATGTTGTCAGTGTCCCCTTCTGACGACTCCTGGTCCCCAAACTGGTTCTGCCTCCGTGCCTTCCGCTCGGCCCGCAGTCGCTCCCTGTTCTCGCGCTGTATATCCGCCAGAGTCCGTTCCGGAACCGCCTTCTTCCCTTTCGCTTTCTCCGTTGCCAACCGCTGTCGTCGACGCTCCTCAGCTGCAGACCTCGCCTCTGCTGCCGCTTGCTTGGCCTGGAGAATCCGTTCCTTTTCAGTCGCTATCTTTTGGGCTCTAATCGTAGCGGATTTTCTAGTTTTTGGCCCGAGGGTTCTTCCTAGGCCGTCCGCGCGGCATGAGCGCAACTTGTAACTGGAAATATTTAGGTCCCACTGGGCGTGCCAACTGATGCTACCAGCTTCCAGTCCCGGTCCGGATACAAGATGGGTCTCCGGTCCGGATGAGGCTTCGTCCGTGCTCCGCGCGCTCTCACCTAAAGACCTGCAAAACAACACCCCGGAGTATCCCGAGGATAGCTACTCCGGCGTGATGATGAAAGAGGGGCCTTTGAATAGGAGAGAGAATAAGGATATATTGAGAGAGTTTAATCTGATAGAACATACCTTTCTCCACAAGTCCAAAGCTGTATTTATAGGTGTGAGTGGTCAGCCTCCAGCCTAGAGGCAGTGGTCTTTAGCGTCGAGTTCCACCTTTGTATTGGTGGAGGAAGGAAATGAGGGAATGGATGACCGGTGTAAATCAAAAGAAAAAAATGTAATAATACATATCGATCACGGAAAATAATAAAAAATCGGTCGATGACGAAATCTACTGTATCATTGAAACTCGCTTTTATATATTAAGGATAACGATTTCCACTACAGCCATAGAGTTAATTAAAGTTTAAATAGCTCTTTATAGAGGAGTTAAAGTTTAGATAGCATACTATTTTTTTTCAAGATTAAACCACCTTAGTGGGGGAAACTTTATTCGGCTTCCCAAACCTATAAAATAGAAAAAAAACATACAATCAATGCCAGGAATAACAGGCAAAGTTTGTGGGAGCATGAGCTCCAAAAGCATAGTGATGCTTTTCAAAAATGATAGAAGCCTATACAAGCTCTATTAAAAAAAGACTATTCTCAGTACTCCTTTTAAAGCCTATTAGAGAATTGCATTGCAAAACTTAATTCGGCATTAAAAATGAGACTAAGCAATCATGAGGAGGCAGCTAGTACTGTCTGATCTGAAGTTCAAAACTCTAGTTTCAGTTAGTCACAAGCTTGACATGTCCAGAGTTGGGGATGGAAATTAGTGAGCATCAGGCTGACTCTGTATTGTCCTTCCTTCCATGAACCTTTTCTGAAAAGTAAATCACAGAAAGAAAGAAAATAGATGAGAGTAGTATCTGTTCATGGAGGATGCAGCCTAAGAGATGGAACTCCACATTTGTCCAAAATATATAGACCTTTTACAGTTTCAGGTAAGTCCACAGATTGGTGATAAACATATGAAACTTTAGATTGCATAGCATGAGTAGCTAAAGAGTCAGCAACCTGATTGTCCTCTCTAAGTGTATGAACCAATTTTTTTTCTTTCAGTGCAACATGTAGTTCATCAACTAGAGAGAAAAGTTTCCATGGAGCTAAAATAGGCTGTCTAATCATATTAATTGCCTTTTTACAATCTATCTCAAATGAGCATGGGCAGTTTAAATTGACTGAAATGGACAGACCTAAGCCAATAGCTAGAAGTTCAGCATGCAAGGGAGATTGAGCTTTAGTGTATAAGCATTGTGCATGAACAAATTCTCCCTCAGTGTCCCTAATGATAATGCCAATCCCTGTAACTGAATCTAATGATCTCCAATTAGCATCGGTATTTAATTTGTACTGGGAGGAAGGTTTTGACCAGAGCACTTTGGATATAGCAGGTTTTGGAGGTCTTAAACTGGGAGGGAAATATATGTCTTAAACTGGGAGGGAAATATATGTTTGAAGCAAGTTCCAGATCACAGGTTCTGTGAATGTAAAATGGTTTGGCTGCAAAAGAGTCACAGATCATTGACTTGAGATCATGAAGGACTTTAGTGTGGCTGGGGATAATATTTTCATAAAGAAAATTATTCCTTGCCTTCCATAGAGTCCAACATGATATTAAAGCAATGTTTTTTATAAGAATGGTCTGAATTGCAGAAATTCCTGGTCTGGAGAGATAGTAAGAAATTCTAGCCCAGATGGTGGTAAAATTAGGGGTTCTAATACCTATGAAATTATCTACTCCTTTCCATATCAAGGCAGCAAACTGGCATTCATTGATAAAATGATATAAGCTATCTGTATTTTTGCAAAAACAGCACTTAGACACAATCTGAAATCCATCAGAAGCTAGTACATTATCAAATGGGAGCAGGGAGTTAAGTGATTTCCACATAAATACAGATACCTTTTTCTGAATTCTTGAGTTCCATAATTTTGAGAGGGAGATAGATGTGCCTCTTTTTGGTCTCAGTTGATCATATGCAGATTTAAAAGTGAAGGCTCCAGTGATCTCTGGTTTCCATATTAATCTATCTTCCCTATGTTCTTTGATGGTAGTTTCCTGCAATATAGACAGTAAGTTAGCATCCATAGAATGGGCAACATTTGGAAGAGTGATATGTCTAGTCTGTACAAATTGGGCCACAGTGCTATCCATGGGAGTGTCTATCTGTTGAGGATTCAGTATGTCAGATAAAATTCCAATCCCTGACCAATTAGATTCCCAGAAATTTCAGTCTCCTTTACCCAGTATAACCCTAGTGTGTTGTTCACAATATTGGCTAACTTCACATATTCTTTTCCAAGTTTGGAAGTCTCAGATGATTTTGGTAAGGAGGCTAAAAAAGTTGTCCAAGGAGCCTGTGAATTTATGTATTTCCACCATAGTTTTACTGAGAAGGATTTAACAATGGTATGTAAATTTCTGAACCCTAGTCCATTCTCAGCAATAGGAAAGCATAAAGAGTTCCAGTTTTTCCAAGCCTTTTTTGGCCTATCATCTACTGATCCCCAAAAGAAGACAGACATTTTCTTTCTAATCTGTTTGATCACATGCATTGTGGGCTTCATTACAGACCATATATGTTGTGTCAAAGAGTACATACAAGAATTTATCAGAACCATTTTAGCTCCTGTAGACAACCATTTATTTTTCAAGTTATGCACTTTTCTATCAATCATCTCCAAAATTGGCTGGAAAAAAATGATTTTTGTTCTGCCAGAGAAAATGGGAACTCCTAAGTATTTAAATGGGAAATTTCCTTTTTTCATGCATAAGATTGTGTTTATTTCTCTGATTTTGGCCACAGTAGCATGCTTGCTTACAAAATAATCGCTTTTTTCATAATTAATTTTTTGGCCAGACACACACTCAAAAACAGCCAAGAAAGCTTTCATTTTTAACAAGTTAGGCTTACTAGCTTGTATGAAAATAGCAGTATCATCAGCATATGTTAAATGAGAAATCACAGTAGCAGATCTGGGGAGATTGTAGTACTGTAAATTTCCTATGTGAAAAATATATGTAAGACTCCTAGTGAATGCTTCAGGTAATATATTAAAGAGGAAAGGAGAAACTGGATCACCTTGTTTGATGCCTTTGGTAGTCTGGAAAAAACCTACTGGACTACCATTAACTAACACAGAAAACCATGCATTTGACAGATTTTTTATAATGCAGAAAATAAATTTACCATGGAAACCAAATTTGATGAGTATACTAGTTAAAAATTTCCAACATACTCTATCAAAAGCCTTTTTGAGATCAAGCTTCAAAATGCAGTTGGGATTTCTGCCCTTTTTGTCAATAAACCTAACCATTTCTTTTAAATACAAAAAATTGTCTGAAATATCCCTATTTTTTAAAAAGGCGGTTTGATGGGGAGAAATGATTTTTGCATGAATGGTTTTAATCTCTCCATTAAAATCTTTGAGAAAATTTTATTAGCTACATTGGAGAGACTAATAGGCCTAAAATCACTAAAAAATGAGGGGGTATCTATCTTAGGTATAATAGCTATCCAGGTACTTGCTATCCCTTTTGGAATATTAGTACTGGAAAGAAAATCATTTGCAGCCCTCAAAAGATCCATGTAAATGATGTCCCAACTTTTAATGTAAAATTGAGCACTAAATCCATCAGGGCCAGGGCTACTTTGCTTATTAAGAGAAAAAAAATGGCTTTAAGCTCATTAGATGAGACTGGTTTAATTAGATGCTCATTGTCTTCTCTGGTAATAAAGCAAGGGATTTGAGTCAAAAAATGAGCATAAAAATCACTCTGTGATGGATTATCCTCTGCAGTAAGAAGCTCAGAATAATATTTAATAGCTTCAGCTTCAATATCTGCAAATTCATCGAACCAGTCATCATTGGAGTCTTTAATTTTGGTTATACTCATTCTACTCTTCCTTTCCCTAACTGTATTATGAAAGAACTTAGTATTATCATCACCTTCTCTGAGCCACTTGATTTTGGATTTATATTTTCAAAAATGGTGCTCTTTAATTGCACTAGAGAGTAATGATTTTTCATTTTTGAGAATGACCAGATTTGTTTCACTCTGATCACTATCATATGCCAGTTCTATCAATCTCAGTTCTTCTTCAGCCTTAACAACATTATCATGGACATTACCAAAAACTTCTCTGTTCCAGATCTTAAGGCATTTTTTTAGCCTGAGAAGTTTAAGGTAAAGTCCAATCATGCCAGTGTTGTCAACCTGTTTCTCCCAGTTTTCCTTAATCACTTCAGGAAAAGCTGGTCTCTTGAACCAAGTGTTAAGGAACCTAAATGGTCTAGGAGAGGATTTAATAGTGCTTCCAATAATTAAAAGTAGGGGACAGTGATCACTGGACAATTTACTAAGCACAAGGATGGAAGAGTCAGGGAATTTGAATTTCCACTGAGCCTTAGCAAGTCCTCTATACAGTCTTTGTATTGTGGGTAGTTTAGATCTACCAGTAATACTCAGATCAAGAGGAAATTTCTGTCTACCATTACTCCAAGTGAAAGGACTGCCAACAGTATTAATATGTTCTAGTTCCATATCATCAATAAATTTAGAAAAATCACTGATGCTTTTTAAGCCGGGAGTAGAACTACCTTTGTACTCTGTAAGTGATGCTATAGCATTAAAATCACCAATGAAAATAGTTTATGGGCTAATTATGTTCTGTACATCAATCCAGAGGTCTTCCCTACCCTTTCTAGTTCTTAATCCATAAACAAAAATAGCCTTCATGGAGGAGTTCAGTTTCTGACTATGAATTAAAACATGTAGGAATTGGGCATGATCAGTTAACATGGAGACTTGAATATCATTTTTCCAGAACAACCAGATTCTTTCATTCTGAGCAGCTAGGAAATTTTGGTATTTGAGGACTCTCATGTAATGCAAAATTTTTGGGTTTTCATGCATAGGCTCAATTAAATTTTTTTTTTTTTAAGTTAAACCACTCTGGAGTGGGGGAAATTTTATTCGGCTTCCCAAACCTTTAAAAGTAGAGCAATACAATCAAGGCTATAATAACCAAGCCAAGTTTGTGGGGAAAGTATGTCCCAAAAGCATAGTAATGCTTTTCAAAAATGGATAATACCTAGACTATATGCATTATGTAACATAGGCCAAAATTAAAAGCAAGATCCATCAACCAAATATCAGTTCAATTAAAAGCAAGATCCATTAAATTCCTCTAGCATAGGCTCAATTAAGCATACAAGGTAAAAGCAGTGAGTTAATATCAGTTCATCAAGAATTTTCAAATATGTTTCCATTCCTCTCACATTCCAAACAAGGAATTTAATTTTGAGGTTCGTACTAATCATTAAAAAGAATTTTTAGGGCTAATGGTTACAGCTCCAACTATAATTTTGTTAAGCTGTGTGAAATATGTGTGCAGTTAATAGGGGGAGTATCTTTAGCAATTAATCTGGATGATTTTCTCACCTGAGTGTTTACCTGCCCCTTATTGTGAGGTTTTGTTGGATCTTTCAGATGCTCGTCACTTTGTACTTGAGTTTCAACTACTGGGGATTTTTCTGCATCAAGTGATTCATCTACATCCTCTCCAGCCTTTAAGTTGGTTTCAGCTTCCTGTATCAGCAGTTGTAGTTGCTCATCTTCTATGAGGGGTAAAAATCTATTGTGCCTGTTTTTGTCCTGAGAAAAATAAGGAATCATACTAGAAGCATCTGTTGCATGTTCAAAAGAGGATTTACCTATACTCAGTACTGAATCATCAGAGGCATATCTTTTAGGTTTATAATTTATATTCAGCCAGTCATTCTCTTCTGGTCTAAGAATTGGAGTAACAGCAGGGGTTTTGTGTGATTCTGTGCAAATGGCTGAGGGACTCTGGGAGGGTGAGGAGTGTATGGAGAGAATATCATTGTCCTGGCTTGGGGAATTTTGGGATTTTTTAGGATGTGAGGGAGTTACACTGCACTATGGAGCCTTGCATGGAGAATAAGGGCTATCAATGGACTGTGACTGAAGGGGATCTTCCTCTAGCATTTTTTCTTTGCCGTTGTTGAGGAGTGATGGTGGGATAGTAGGTTGCACTAGCAGTGATGGTATAGTAGACTGCACTAACAAGGGTTCCTTTCTAACATAGACCATTTGAGACTTTATAACTCTATCTTTTTCCCTAGCAGTAACTCCAGATATTCCAACTTTCTGAGCCTGTTTTGGAGGAGTAGTAGTATCCAGTGCAGAGGCTAATTTGTGAGGCTGGTTGGATGGTTCAAAAGACATTGGTTTTCTAGGGTTATAGGGCTGTCTAAGCTGGGGGTTTGCAGAGATACAGTGTTCCAGATTATGTCCAAGCTTAAGACAATGAGAGCAATAAAGGGGTAGGTCATCATAAATGATTTCTAAGTCAGTAACTTGCCCAGTAATACCTACTGCTATCTCATAATGTAATTTCTTTTGTAAACCCACCTCAATACAAAGCTTAACTGCTGATGGTCGTGTCAGCGAAGCAGTAGCAGAATCCATTTTCAGAAAGCAACCAATTTGATCACCAATGAACTCTAGCATAGCAGTATTATAGAAGTATATTGGCAAATTAGGGATTGTTACCGAAACAGGAACTATGGATGATTCACAGTTGGGGCTGAAATCTGTGGTCGATTTCAGCACCTTCATAGGGACTCCTTTGAAGCTCCACATTCCCTTTATCCAGCATCTCTGGTAGCCTGAGGGGTCTTGAAATCTGATTAAGACGTGTTTGTAGTCAAGTGACCCAAGTTGGAAGGAGGATGAGAAGCCAATTGATTTGAAATATTCGTTCAGCACTTCCATGGATGGTTTCACCCTTTCGAACTTTCCTATCAGAGCATTTTTGTAATGGCTCGCCAGTAACGCAGCCTGATCTGCAGAAACGATGCAAGCAATTTTGCCTTTATGGTCTCCAATTGGATGGATTTCGGGGTTTGTAGGTAGTGTGGATGCTAAGGGTGGAGGTCTGGTTGAAAGGGCCTGAGCAAAAGTGCGAAAAAATGGGTTGCCACCGCGGAACAGCGGTGGCTCTGCCATGCTTGTTACTGTTATATGACCGTTTCAGGCGAGAAATGGTGGGGACATGTGTGGAATTTTGGAATTCTGACTGGAAAAGTGTGTATTTTGGGAAAGCAAGGAGGAGAGAGAAAGGAGCGTTTTTTGAGAGCGAGGATCACAGTTTTTTAGGTTGTGTTTCGTTCGCAAGGCTTTTGAGAATCTGGATTTTGTTTTGGGATTTTGAGAGTTTGGGTTTTTGTTTGGGATATTGAGAGTCTGGTTTTGCAAAATCCCTGTTTGGTTGAGTTTGATTTTGTGAGTATGAAACTAAATCTTTGATTGATTTTTAGGATTTTGCAAGTCTGGATTTTTGGAAACTTGGTAAACCAAACAAGATTTTACAAAACTGGACTTGGATAGTCCAAGTTTTGCAAAAACTTGCCCAACCAAACACACCCTTAGTATTCTGCTACATAAAGTTTAGATAGCATACAGAAAGATAGACCAATGTATTTTAGTATTTATCTACAATTGCACAAAGCGAGATTTTTTATATATTTGTTGACCATATCCACTTTTGTAAATAAGACTCCTTCAACGTACCAAATGAATTAATTAGTATTAGAATTATATACGTGCCTTTCAAACTCCCAAACCTCTCTTTCCGTAGCTGTACCTTTCCCGATAGATTTCCCCCTTTTTTCAGGCATGACCCCATCTTTCTGGCCAGAAACGGTCATATAACGGTCATAAAACGGTAACGAGTATGGCGGAGCCACCGCAGCTCCGCGGTGGCAACCCCAATTTCCGATCTTTTGCTCAAGCCCTCTCATCCAGACCTCCTCATCTAGCCACAGAACTTCCATCTAACCTTGAAATCCTTCCAATTGGGAAGCACAAAGGAAAGATTGCGTGCAAAGTATCTCCAGACCAAGTTTCACTGCTATCAAATCACTACACCAATGCTTTAATCGGCAAATTTGAGAGAGGGAAGCCATCAATGGAAGCTTTAAACGAGGCGTTCAAGTCTATTGGTTTCTCCTCTTCCTTCCAGTTGGGCTCAATTGATTTCAAACATGTGCTTATTAGGTTTCAGGATCCTCATGATTACCAGAGATGCTGGTTAAAAGGAATCTGGAACTTCAAGGGTGTGCCTATGAAGGTGCTCAAATGGACAGCTGATTTCAATCCCAGATGTGAGTCATCAATTGTTCCAATCTGGGTAACTATCCCTAATCTCCCAATATATTTCTATAATATTGCCATGCTTGAGTTTATTGGAGATAGGATAGGTAGCTACATAAAAATGGATGCATCTACAACAACATTGTCTAGACCTTCTGCTGTTAGGCTCTGTATTGAAGTTGATTTGCTAAAGAAATTGCATAGAGAAATTGCAGTTGGTGTCACAGGACAGGTTTCTGATTTGGAGATTCTTTATGAAGATATCCCTTCCTATTGTACTCACTTCCTGAAGCTGGGACATAATATAGATGACTGTATTTCAGCACACCCCCAACTTAGACAACCATACAACCCTAGAAAACCTATGCCCTATGACCCTTCCAACCAGCAAAATAAAGCTCTACCTATACTCCTTGCTCTTCTTTTCCAATTAACTGCTCCTCACTCTCACAACAAGGCCTCTTTTCAGAATGAAAGTATCTCAGGAGTTTCAGCTAAAGAGAAAGATAGAGCTATCAGATCCCAAAAGATTTATGTAAGAAAAGACTCACTCCCACCCCTACCTTCTCTGCCAGCACCTTCTGTGAAAGGAAAAGAAAAAATGGATCTGTTGATGACCTCAGATGAACTACAGCTACTTACACCCCCTGCTCTTATGCCTCCAGTTAATTGCTCTTTCCAGGAAGAACCTATCATTGTGCAAGATGAGTCAAACTCCCCCAAAAATTACAGCTCCCAAACTAATAACACTCCCTTCCATCCCCCACACTCAGTTCACTCCCCTATCTACCTACCTTCTGAGTCATCAGCTACCCTCTCTCAAACTCAACTTTCTGAACCAGTTACCACCCATCCTCAAGCCTCCCTAATTTCTTCCCCCACCCAGTTTCCTCAACAACAACACTCAGTACTTAGGACTGAGGAGTCTGATTGGCTCTCATTAAATCACAGGCCAAAAACATATGCCTCAGATGACACAAATTTGGCATCAGGTAAAGCCCCCTCACTGGTTGATGTTTCCTTTGCTTCTAATAGTGCTCCTTTTACCTCTCAGAATAAATACAGGCACAACAGATTTCTCCCTTTGATGGAAGATGAGCAACTGTTACAACTGAGAAAAGACTGTCAGACTGAACCTGAAGTTGAACTGTCCACAACCAACAACAATGTATCTCCACAGGTGAGCAATGCACAGGTGAGTACTACTCAGATTAGGAAGTCCTCCAGATTACTAGCTAAGCATACTCCTGTGATAAAGTTGCAAACATATTTCACCCAATTAAATCACATTGTGTCTGGTTCTATTACTAATAGCCCTAAAATCAACCATAAATGATTATTACACCTCTCAAAATAAAATTCCTAGTCTGGAACATTAGGGGCATGGAAACCTCTTTGGAAAGATTGGGACAACTGATTGGTACTCACTGCTTTGACCTTATTTGCCTAATTGAACCCATGCATGACAACTCAGAGTGTGATTATTATATGCATGTTCTTAAATACCAAAACTTTCTGTATGCCCAAAATGAAAGAATTTGGCTTTTTTGGAAAAATGACATCCAAATTTCTATGATCTCTGATCACCCTCAATTTTTACATGTTATAGTCCATAGCCAGAAATTGAATTCATCTATGGAGTCAGTGTTTGTATATGGATTGAGAACTAGGAAGGGAAGAGAAGATTTATGGATAGATTTACAGAAAATTAAAAATCCAGATACTATTTTTATTGGTGATTTTAATGCTATATCAACCATTTCTGAGTATAAAGGACCTTCAACCCCTAGCATTCATAGCATTAGAGATTTTAGTAAATTTATAGATGATATGGCTTTAGAGAACATAAATACTTTAGGGAACCTATTCACTTGGTCTAATGGAAGATACCAAAATCCCCTTGATCTTAGTAACAGTGGGAGAGTTAAAACTCCAACAGTTCAAAGACTTGATAGGGGCCTGTGTACTATTCAGTGGAATTTAAAATTCCCTGATTCTTCTATACAAGTGCTCAATAAATTAACCAGTGATCATGCCCCCCTTCTTCTAAGTGTAGGCAGTACTGTGAAATATTCTCCTAGGCCCTTTAGATTCCTCAACACCTGGTTTAAAAGGGACTCTTTTTTGAACCTTATTAGAGATAACTGGATACCTCCTATAGATAGCTCTGGGATGCTAGGATTTTACTAGAAACTTCTTAGGTTAAAAAAGCAACTGAAAGTCTGGAATAAAGAAGTTTTTGGTAATGTACATACTAATGTCATAAATAGTGAGGAAAATCTGAGATTATGTGAAATTATTTATGATGATGATCAGAGTGAAACAAATCTTCTCAGCCTTAAATTAGCCAAAACATCTCTTGCTAAAGCCATTAAAGAACAAACTCATTTTTGGAAATATAAATCCAAGGTTAAATGGCTTAGAGAAGGTGATGACAACACAAAAAATTTTCACAACTCAGTTAGGGAAAGGTAGAGCAAAATGAGTATTACTAAAATTCAAAACTCTCTTGGTCAATGGATTGATGACTCCTCAGAAATTGAAATGGAAGCTGTGGCTTTCTACACAGACTTACTGTCTGCTGAGGTTAATCCTAACCAGACTGATTTTTATTCTCATTTTTTAGCTCAGATCCCAAAAATTGTTACAGAGGAAGATAATGTTGAGCTTATTAGACCTGTCTCTAAAGAAGAATTGAAAGGCATTGTTTTTTCACTTAATAAGACTAGTAGCCCTGGTCCAGATGGCTTTACTGCTCAGTTCTTCATTAAAAGTTGGGATATTATTCATTTAGATCTCCTCTGGGCAGCAAATGATTTTCTCTCTAGCACCATCATGCCCAAAGGAATTTCCAGTACTTGGATTGCCATCATACCAAAAATAGAGACCCCCTCCTCTTTTAGTGATTTTAGACCTATTAGTCTCTCAAATGTTACAAATAAATATTTTTCAAAGATTCTCATGGAGAGATTAAAACCATTTATGCACAGAATCATATCTCCCCATCAGACAGCTTTTTTAAAATATAGGGACATAGCAGATAATATTTTATATCTACAGGAAATGTCCAGATTTTTAAATAAAAAAGGGAGAACACCAAATTGTATTTTGAAACTTAACCTCAGAAAAACTTTTGATAGAGTATGTTGGAATTTTTAACTAATATACTCCTCAAATTTGGATTTCATGGTAAGTTCATTTACTGCATTATAAAAAACCTCTCACAGGCTTGGTTCTCTGTCTTGCTAAATGGTAGTCCAGTAGGTTTTTTTCAGGCTACTAGAGGTATAAAACAAGGTGATCCTCTCTCTCCTTTCCTCTTTAATATTTTTTCTGAGTCTTTTACAAGGAGTCTGGCATATATTTTTGAAACTGGAAAGCTACAATATTTTAATCTGCCCAGGTCTGCTTCACTTATCTCTCACCTTACCTATGCAGATGATACTGTCATTTTTATGCAAGCTAGCACTAGGGACTTAACCAGAATGAAAGCTTTTCTTGTACTTTTTGAATCTGTCTCTGGATAGAAGATAAATTATGATAAAAGTGATTATTATGTTAGTAAGCATGCTACTTCTGCCAGAATTAGAGAAATCAGTAATATTTTGGGCATGAAAAAAGGCACTTTCCCATTAAATATCTTGGAGTCCCAATTTTCTCTGGCAAAATAAAAAATATTTACTTCCAGCCACTGCTTGAAATGATAGATAGGAGGATAAACAATTGGAAAAATAAGTGGTTATCCACTGGTGCTAAAATGATTTTGATTAACTCTTGTTTATATTCACTTCCTCAACATTACTGGGCTGTTCTTAAACCTACTGTGCTGATCATAAAAAAAATCAGAAGAATAATTTCCATATTATTTTGGGGCTCTGTTGATGACAGACCAAAGAAAGCATGGAGAAACTGGAATGATCTTTGTTTCCCTATCTCTGAGAATGGTTTAGGCTTTAGAAATTTGCATACTATTATTAAATCGTTCTCAGTTAAACTTTGGTGGAAATTTCAAATTGCACAAGCTCCATGGACTAATTTTCTATCCTCTTTACCCAAATCTGTCCAGACATCACAAAATTGGAAAAGAATTTTTGATGTAATACCTTTCTGTGAGCAAAATTCTAGAGTTATTCATGGAATTGGTTTGTGTAATTTTTGGTTATCCAATTGGACTGGTAAAGGTATACTCTTTGATGTTCTGAACCAGGAAAGCACAGGAATTCCACTGGACTGCACAGTGTCTACTTTTGTTCAGAACAGGACCTCTCTCTTGCCTACCTTATCTACCATTGTTGACTCTTCTCTTCGGACAATATTACAGGAAGCAACTATCTCTCCTAACAGAGAAGATAAGCTCATATGGAGCCTGAAGAGTCTGGAAACTTTACTTTCAAATCCACTTACAATCAGCTCAGAAATAAGAGAGGTAACTCTGTATCTCTTCTCAAACTGTGGAACTCTAGGATTCCTAAAAAGATCTCAGTCTTTATGTGGAAAATACTTAACTCTCTTCTGCCTTTTGACAATGTTTTAACTCATTATGGTTTTAATATAGTCTCAAAGTGCTGTTTTTGTAACCACTTAGATGATCTTGACCATTTTTTTAACAACTGTGTGGTGGCAACAGCACTGTGGTATGAGATAAACAGATTTATAGGTATTCAGACCCCCAATTTCACTTCTATCTGGGCAAGGGTCTCATACTATCTCTCCAGACCTGGTCTATCAGCTATACATACTTTGATGATAAAAAACATACTTCTTTTCTCTTGCTGGAGTCTTTGGAAAGCTAGGAATAAATATATCTATGAAAATATTTCACCTAGCCAACACAGAATACTTCATGAAATAAAATGTATGATTTTGACTACTTTGCTGCAAAACCTTTCTATATCCATAGAGTCTGTGACATTGAGCTAGCTTCAAATGGCTATTTTCCTACATATTTGAAACCTCCAAAGCCTAATTTTCAAACTGTTGCATGGTCCTGTCCTCTTCTAGGTTTTAAAGTTAATATAGATGCTTCCTGGAAGCCTATAGAAGGCCAAGCTGGAATTGGATTGATTATAAGAGATGCTTCTGGAACTTTTGTTACTGCTAAGTGTCTATATTCACATGCTATATCTCCTCTGCATGCAGAACTATTGGCTGTTGGTTTTGGAATTTTACATGCTAGAACTCTTGGTGGCCAATTTATGGTAGAGTCAGACTGTAAAATGGCTATTAAATACATTCAGAATCCTAAAATGGCTCCCTGGAAACTATTTGCCTTAGCTGATGACCTGCATAATGAGTGTACTGACATATCTCTGTCCCATATTTTTAGAGAGTCTAATCTAGTGGCTGACTCTCTTGCCAAATATGCTATCCTTACTCAGTCATCCCATGATTTCCAGTCCACCACCAGTTTGCCTTCTAAGTCTAGGGGCTTATACTTGCTTGACAAATGTGGTACTCCAACCATAAGATTACACCCCCCTTAGACAGATATTGCTCTTACTTGCCTCTATGTTCATTTCAGGTGATACTGTGGCAATGATAAGAGCTGACAACATTGATGGCCTAAGACTGGACTGCCTATTCTCTCAACATTTTTTCCAGTGTTTCTGCTGAAGGTTTTTTTGGCTTCATCAGCCTAGGACTTGGACTGAATAGATTTAGACTATATACTCATCAGCATGTTTCCAAACTTAAGGCCGCATTGAGTTTTGTTTTTACAATTCTCTAATAGGTGCTTAGGTTGATGGATCTTGCTTTTAATTTTGGCCTATGTTACATAGTGCATATAGTCTAGGTATTATCCATTTTTGAAAAGCATTACTATGCTTTTGGGACATAGTTTCCCCACAAACTTGGCTTGGTTATTATAGCCTTGGTTGTATTGCTCTATTTTTAAAGGTTTGGGAAGCCGAATAAAATTTCCCCCACTCCAGAGTGGTTTAACCTAAAAAAAAAGAAAAGTAAATAAGACTTTAAGAAATGATTTTTCAGGAATTTCGGTTTGGACTCATAATATATCTAGAATGTAATTATATTATGAAAAAATATATTATTCATTATTAGTATTTTATTAATAAATTAAAAAATATTAATGATATTTTGGTAGTCAATTATATGGTGATTTTTTCATTTCCTTTAATATTTATATTTTTTTGGATAATTAATAGTTTTTCTAGAATAATCAATCACCGTAAAACTATAATAATACTATAAAACTATACGTAGTTTTAGTTAAAAATCTATCGAAAAATATTACATTTTCCGTCGAGTTTCGCGTTTTTTATTTTTAAAAGTCGAACCACCATTGGTGGGGGGATTTTATTGGCACCCCAAACCTAAGAGCCTAAAGAGGCTTGAATATTGTTACAATGTTACAGTTGAGTTCAGAAGCTAAAAAACTTCCCAAAAAGAATAACCTAATATGGCTATTCTAAGTTTCTATTACTACGGATAAGAAGTAACCATTCTTGAGTCCAAAAAACTTTGAGGGGAAGGTTAGTGATCGAGCCAGTAATGGTCGAAGCACAGTTTTGCCACCCAAAGGAAGACATCAAGAATAGGTTTCCATAATACCAGACTAGATTGCCAAAAAGAATGCTAATCTAGCTTATCAAAATTTATATACATGAGATAACTCTACTGTAAGTGAGTCTCTGTGTCATGTTTCCATTTGAATTGCAGTGCCTAAGTTGATTGTGTGTCAGCAACCTCTCATATCTCAGTTGTTTTCCATTCTGTTGCAGGTTGTCAGCTGCTTTGTGGTTGTCCTCCTTTAACCCTGAAATATGAGACAAAAAATAGCAGTACCATGGTTCTTGATGTTTCAAAATGAGAATCTGATTTGGGGCAATCCAACCATGTCAAGCTGTATAATAGCAGACAGTGTACTAGGAATCATATGGAGCATTATATCATTTGATACTTGTTGTTCAGAACACATGTGTGAAATGTAATCAGCAGCAGAGTTTCCTTCTCTTAGAGTGTGTAAAATGTGATTTTGGGTAACAAATTTATTTAATTCATAGCACCGAGAAAAATATTTCCATTCAGTTGTAATAGGGATTTGAATCCCTTTAACTGCTGTGAGGCAGTCTGATTCTACCTGGAAATGAATTAATCCCATGTCAAGCCCTATTTTATACCCAAATTCAATTGCACAAAGTTCAGCATGTACAACTGAAGTGTAGAGAGTGTATTTCATACACATCCTGACTACTGCTCCTAGTGTATTTCTAACAATTAATCCAATTCCTGTCTGTCCACTAGAGTTGTGACTGGCATCAACATTTATTTTATAACCTATGTCTGGAGGAATCCATTTAATTATCTTAACAGGTTTAGGCCTCTTTCTTTTCAGAAAAGGAGCTAGCCCTATTTAAACTAAAAAGTGGTTCCTTATAGGGTTTCCAACCAGTGGAGATGCAGTGAATATATTAGAAACTTGTCTAATTATATTCTGACACAGTGTCATGGAACTAACATTTTTATTATCATATATAAGGTTATTTCTTCTAGTCCACAAATTCCAGATCACTACCATTGTAGTGATCTATATGACAGAATTATGGACCTTAGATAAACCAGTATATAATAAATAAAATCTCATTCTCTGACCTATTGTTCTGAATTCTATAACTCTGATAGCAAGTAACCTGTGTATAAAATTCCAAATTTGCAATCTTGCTTCACAGGCATTGAAAAATGTTCCATATTATCAGAATTACAGCAGAAAGGACACTTGGATGCTAAATAAATTCCAAATTTATGCAGAGTGTCTTCAAAAGGTAATAATTTATTCCTAATTCTCCATACTAAAGATGAGATTTTTGGAGGAATTGGTTTCTTCCATACCTTATTTAAAATTGTGTCTTCTGTCTCTCTGCATCTGAGGCTATTGTATGCTTTTTTAACTGAGAAAGCACCATTTCTGGAAGGTTTCTAGATCATCCTATCATCATGAGAATACAGTATACTGGCAGCCTGCAAAATAGAATTAGTGTCAGTAGGTAAATGTGCTTGAATTTGAGCAATGTTATTGTCCTTTTCCAACACATATGACTGAATTAGCATTTGCACGTTCAGTAACATTACAGATTCTCTGCCAGATATGTGAATTTTTGTAAGAGGCTGGGAGGTTCTATAAGTACCTTGTCCAGATGGTATCATTTAATTTTAGTTTCCACCACAATTTACATGAAAAAGCCTCCACAAATGCAGACAAATCTCTAAAGCCCAGACCATTTTCTACCTTTGGGACAGCTACTCTCTTCCACTTTCTCCAAATCTTTCTTTGGCCATATTTAGATTCACCCCAGTAGAATCTAATTGCAATCCTTTCCATTTGTTTAATTACAGTCTTGGGAGGCTTTAGTACTGAGAAATAGTGGACAGGGATTGCTAGGAGTACATGATTAATAAGCACCATTCTGCCAGCACTTGTAAGCCACTGAGTTTTCCAATTCATTGTGGCATTTTCCATTCTTTCTAAGATTGGCTGGTAGTACAAGACTTTATTTCTCCCACCAAAGATAGGTATGCCAAGGTACTGGAAAGACATCTTGCCCTTTTTCATACCCAAGTACCTCTTAATATCCCTTATCTTATGCCTTGTGGTTCCAGAATGAGTGTAAAACTCAGACTTGGAGAAATTCACTTTCTGCCCAGAAGCTGCTTCATAAGCCTCAAGGAATAGTTTTAATCTTTTCATGTTTTCCTTTTTTGAGCTAATGAAGAGTGCAGTATCATCTTCATACATCAGATGAGTAATTGTCTCTACCCCTCTAGGCATTATAAAGCCCTGAATGTATCCTACACACACTAGTTTCCTAATACCTCTAGAAAAGGCCTCAGTCAATATGTTATATAAGAATGGAGACATAGGGTATCCCTGTTTAATTCCCCTGGTAGATGGAAAAAATCCCGATGCTACTCCATTCACCAGTACAGAAAAATAAGCAGATGCAATATTCTGTATAATAATCCTGACCAGTGTGCCATGAAAGCCAAAGTGTAAAAGTATAGAATTTAAAAAGCCCCATGAAACTCTATCAAAGGCTTTTTGCATATCCAACTTTACAATCAAGTTATTGTTTTTATTCTTACATAGCAATCTTGTCATTTCTAACATCTGATTAATATTGTCAGAGATGTCTCTGCCTTTGATGAAGGCAGACTGCTCCTTTGAGATCAGCTTACTCATGAGAGGTTTTAATCTCTCAGCCAATACCTTAGAGTACACTTTATTTAAAAAGTTGGATAGGCTTTTTGGCCTAAAGTCAGAGAAGGTGGAGGGGTTTGGTTTTTTTGGTGTCAATGTTAGCCAAGTACTTGATATTGCCTTTGGAATCAGTGCACCTCTTAGAAACTCATTAGTAGAGTGTAAGAGATCCTCTTTGATTATGTCCCAGGAATTTCTGTAAAAAGCACCTGAAAATCCATCCGAACCAGGTGAACTATCCTTGCCTAGGTTAAAAACTACAGTTTTTAGCTCCTCACTGGTTACCAAACTCAACAAATTATTGTTCTCCTCCTCAGTCACCAATCTAGGAATTTGAGAAGTAAAATATTCAATGTAAGTGTCTGCTTCTTCATTCCCTGGATCATTCAATAGGTTCTGGTAGAAATAAATTGCTTCCTCCTTTATTCTACCTGGATCTGTTATCCACCCATTATTTCTATCCTTTATTTTGCAGATCCTTGTTTTCCCTCTTTTTTGTTTTACATCATTTTGGAAAAACTTGGTACTAGCATCTCTTTCCTGTAGCCATTTTATATTGGATTTCTGTCTCCAATATATATTATCCTCCTTAATGGCTCTCTCAAGCATAATCTGGCCCCTATTAAGCTCTTCCAGATCTCCAGCATTTCCAGTTACCTGAAATCTTTCTTCTAGATTGGCTACTAATTCCTCAGCCTCTACCAAGTTCTTATGAACATTGCCAAAATGTTCGTTATTCCATATTTTCAAAGCTGCTTTGAGCCTCTTCAGTTTAAACACCATATTTGTCATGCCTTGATGGCTGCTTGGCAGATTCCAATTATGTTCTACAAGTGTGATATAATCTTCTCTATTCAACCACATTTATTGGAATCTAAAAGGTTTTGGTGTGTGCTCACTGGAATCTTGTATAATGATCAGAAGAGGATTATGGTCAGAAGTGGAACTATTTAAAATTTGGATGGAGCTGTGGGGATATAGGGTGTTCCATGCTAGATTACTAAGACCTCTATCTAGCTTCTGTAAGAGTAGGTCTTGTCCAGCCCTTCTATTTGACCATGTAAACCTATTTCCAACAGTCTTCACCTTCTGGAGGGCCATTTTGTCTATAAACTCAGTGAAATCTGCAATACTCCCTAGTGGAGGCTCAGTTCTACCTCTCCTCTCATTAATTGCTGTGACAGTGTTAAAATCCCCCACATATATTGTGGGGGCATCAGCTAAATTATTCAGGTCATTCCATGATGATTTCCTAAGTCTTCTAAAGACTTCAGCATAAACAAACACAGCATGCCAGTCAGTCAAAGAAGATGTATCAGTAATCTTTGTTAACACATATTGATCACTTTGTGAAATAATATTTACAGTGAAGTGGTTATTCCACAAAAGCCATATTTTTGCATTTTGAGCTGGATAAGCATGCTGAAAGTGTAATACATGTTGTAATGTAGTGATCATATCATTATCATGCATAGGTTCTATAACACATAAAAGTGACATATTATGTATGACAATTAATGTTTGTAATCTGTCTATGGAGGTTCCTAAACCCCTTAAATTCCAGACTAACATGTTTCCAATTATGTTGTGACTAATCATTAAACTTGATATTTAACTTTTTGTTTTGGTCTAAGCAATCTACTAACACTGTCACCAGTATTAGTTTTCTTAGCTTTTTCTTTTGGTCCTGAGTCACAATTTCTTTAGAAATTATATAGTCTGAAAGATGAAGGTCTGAGCCTAAAACAGTTGATACATGCATATCAGGTTCAGAATCATGCATATCTGGTACATGCACATGGGATGACATTACTGACCTACCTTGTGCCAAAACTGAAGTTTTCATGCTCACATAATTGTTCATGCTCAGCTTGTCCAAATTTTGGAGTTCAGAGTATTTACCTTCCTTACCTGATACACTGCTTTGAGAGTTATTCTGTTTAGTTAGTTGTATATTGCAGCTTGTGATTTCTGAGGCTGATACTTGTTCCATTGTCTGATGTATGTCATTATCTTCATCACTCTCTCCTGAGCTTTGATCTGATTCCTACAAGATAGAGAAAGTGTTTGATACCTGCAAGGGTGAGTGGTAAGGTATCAAATCAAACTGAGTATTGCATTTCTTTTTTTTTCAATTCAGATTTGAGTTTTGAGATATGAGTATCATCATAAGCATACAGGGATACAGATGAAGGTCTCCCCAACTTTTCTGACTGGCTGCTGATCAATACAAAAGTAAGATTCACTCCCTCCTTATTCCTTTCAGCCAGACCAGTATTCATTTGGATTGGTTCTTGGAACACCACCATCTCCTTGCATGGTTCCTTTTGCTTTTGAATGGTAGCATCCTTTTCCTTCTGTGTAGTTGATAGGCCTGATGATCCAGCTTGATTGAAAGGAGCAGCACTCTCTTTTCTTCTCCATGCCCTCTTCAGTTCTGGATGCAAGTGAACACAGGCTACTTCTTCATGTCCTATCTTTTTACATGATTTGCAGTAAGCAGGCAGCTGATGATATTCCACTGGACATTCTTTATAGTTGTCAGTTCTACCTATGGGAATGGAGGTGATTCTGTCTTCTTTTAGATCAATCTCAATACACATTTTAATGCCAGAAGGTCTTGTAATCCCACTAGTGGCAGAATCCATCTTTATGAATTTTCCAAGTTGACGAGCAACATCTTGAATCAGACTTTGATTATAGTAATAGATAGGTACCTCTTTTACAGAAACCCAAACTGGAACTATTGAAGACTCTAGATCCGGGTTGAAATCTTGTGTCCACTTCATCACCTTCATGGTTGCACCAACAATTGACCAGTATGGTTGTAACCAAAACTTCTGATAATCAACCTGATCTTTGAAGCGAATCAATATGTGTCGGTAGTCCAGAAGTCCGAGTTGAAATTGCGATTTGAACCCGATGCCATTGAAAGCTTCGTGGATCTTCTCCATAGGTGGTTTGCCCCGATTGAATTTGCCGATCAGGGCATTATCATAGTGGGCTGCAAGGATGTTCACAGATTCGGGATCATATAGACATGCCGGACGGCCATTTAATCGAGTGATGGAGGGCTTTATCTCGGGATTGGATGGTAGTTCTGAGAAGAGAGAAGGTTGTTTGTTTGCTAGGGCTTGCAGAAAAGTTTTCCGGCCAGCTATGCCGCCATGAAACGACCGTTTATGGTCGTTACCATTGGAGAAAGTGGCGCCGTTTATAGTCGTTGATTGGGGATTTTGACTGAGAATAGCATAATTAATTGAACAGGTTGGTTGGGAAAGTAGAGAGAAGGCAGAGGAAAAAAACTAGCCTAAATGATGGTATTATTTTAAACACTCAGTCAGGAGCGGATTCAGAATATTACTGACAAGGGGGTCGGACTAATTAAAAAAATTTGAGTTCAAAAGGACTAATAAAATTATAAAAATAATGATATAATAAAGTAATTTATTTGGAGATATGTTATATGATTTAGAGTTTCGCTATTTAATGTATACATACTCAAGTGAAAGATAAGATCTAGGAAAAATATATATTTCAAATATATGTTATAAATATTTTTACACATTAAAAAAAGTACTACAAATGATATAAAATAATATCACTAAAATTACTTAATAAATTCCAATAGATCATCTGAATATATTGAAATAAATAGATTTACCCCGTTAATTAGTTCCGCTAGTTACACGTAAAAGAGTGACAATACAGACAACATAAGACACTACTACTCTATTGTTGAACAATTCCTTTAACGGAATTCACTTAAATTAATGTGGTTATTTAAATTGCTCTGCTTGCTGACATTTTAAATTTAAACAATCACTTTTAAATAATTAAGAACAGTGTAGACATTTCATAATAACATTTCTCAATTCCGACATTTCTAGGTATTTAAACTTAATTAAATTGATTTGAGTCATAGAAGTTATGGTATTCAACGAAAAGGACGTAATATTTATAAATGGGCAAAATATCCAAACTAGCTTTCCCTCCTAATACCCTATACGTTTCCCATTTTGCAACATAACTGAGCACCGTACCTAACAAGCAATTTTACTGTAAAACGACAAAATAACCATATGTGATTGATCTGCTACTCCATCTTGAATTTATCTTATAAAAGCCAGAGGGCAATGCTAATTAAATTCATATTCAAGCACTACCTAGCTAACACAGATAGTAATTTTGTTCAGCAAAACAAAAATATTCTATTTATGGCAACATCTCCGTTTATTACCATCTTTTTGTTCAGCCTTCTCATCCTGCAGATTGTAAACCTAGAGGCCAGAGATGTTAAGGTTGCCGGCGATCCAACCGATGGTTTCGTAGCCGTTCCGTTAGACGAATCGAATTTTGAAGTCCAAAGGCCTTACAACGTCCCTGTTGATCAGCGTTATTCCTACGTTGATGGAGTTCACACCATGTGGGTTTTCAGCAACGACAAACCTCACTTTCCCTCCAGTAACACCCGGCCTCGCACTGAACTCCGTATTCAGGTAAGTTCTCTAATTTCAGTAAAGTTCTATTCAGTCTATTTTAGTTCGGTGAACTGATCTCTTAACACCATGATCTGTAGGGATACGATTACTCTTCAGGCGTGTGGCAATTTGAGGGACACGGTTACATTCCGTCAGGAACTTCTGGTGCGTGCGTTATGCAAGTGTTTGGAGCAAACCTTCATGCAACAACTTTGATGCTGCGTGTCTACAATGGCTCCCTGGATTATTTCAAAAGCCCTGTCATCGTGAAGAACATATATGATAGGTGGTTTCGTCTTAATGTGATTCACGACGTGGATGCTGGAAAAATCACAGTTTTTGTCGACGGAGTTAGGGTTTTTACGACAGACGACAGAGGTGGAGATAACCATTTCTTCAAATGTGGAGTGTATGGACAGAATGACGAGTCTCACCGCATGGAATCACGCTGGAAGGGAATCAAAGTTTATAAGAAAATGTAAATGCCAAAAAAGTAAAAACAGAGTTACAGCTTTATTATATTTTATCCAAGCCAAGAAAAGCTAATTATTTCACGGTAAATGAAATTTCATTACAAGAAGGATGATATACATTACATATAGGCTAGAAATCCACCTCTTCCGGTTTCCACCAGTTATGAGCTTTTAACATAAATTCCATGGTTTGCTAACCATCCAATTTGCTTTTAATATCATACTATAACATAAGTAAATGAAAGAAAATCTTGTTTAAATGCGACGTCTTCGTTTTAAGATATCTTAATTTATAGAATTATTTTATAAGTTATATATGTCAATTGTTCGTGTTTAAAAATAAAGTAAATACATATAAATTACCAGTAATGATGTAATAATCAACTGGTTTCTTGATAAAAAAGAGCTAGCCGGTAAAAATCAGACGCCCTTGTCACTGGGGAATTTTTCTAGGTTATAAGGCAGTCGGTTTGCCTCATAGAAAGCGTTTTGAATGTGCATTTTTAAATCAGAAGTATTATATGGAAATTACAAGAAACGTCAGAAAATGGTTCTGATATCGAATTGTGTCCACTCTGATCAGAAACTGCTTGAGAACTCTAAACTGATTTCTCCAAATGATTTTGCTCAGGTCAGAAATTGCTTCAGAACTCGTATTTGTGATTCACTCCTGTAAAAAAAAAGATCTCTCCGATCCATTTGGATTGGAGAGCCCTATATACAATAAAATGTCACTCAACTAAGCTTAGAGAGCAAACCAATATCGGACCTAGACGAGGGGTTTTGGCCGAAATTATGGAAGCTTAAGGTTCCGGCACGGAAAAACATTGTGTTTGGAGGATATGCCTTGGCTCTTTACCTACTGCAGAAAATCTAAGAAAGATAACAATTCAAGTGGCTCTGACCTGTTAGCTATGTGATGAAGATGGAGGCACGACTAAGCATCTGTTTTTGGAATGAACCTTATGCTGCTAGGATATGCACTTGCTTGGACTTAGGGATACAATTGGAACTAACGAGAGGGCCAGATGAGATGGATTGGTTTCGTTAGTTTCTAATGGATACAGAGGAGTGCAAACAAGAGTTGATCCTTGCAACATATGAGGTGATATGGTTTCAAAGAAATTGCAAGCTTTTCCAAGGAAAAAGTCTAACAGCGGAGCAGAACGCATCATCAGTGGTAGATCACCGGAAAGCTTCTCAAAGGAAACCCAATGGACGAAGAAGGTGTCTACGGCTCTCGATCTAGGAAGTGTCCTACAGCTGCTCCCAGAAGGAAGGCATCTCCTTTTTACGCTGGACTGAACCATGGCACAACATGACTTGACATTCTAGCATGTGATGGATCATTCCTGTGAGCGATAGCATATAAAGTCGTAGATGTGTATGATGTTTTGTTTGCATAGGCCTTGACTCTTCTAGAGGCTCTTAAATTGGCATGGAGGTCAAGTGGCGGGAAGTAGCAATAATACGGGATGCTTTGAACTTGATACTAATGATTCATGTGGATCTGGACATTCCCGCAAATTGCACTACATTGCTCCAAGAAATAATTCACTTCATGCAGGAATAGCATGGCCACACTGGGTACCAAGGCAAGAGAATTCAGATGCTCATTTGATAGCTACAGTTGCTAAGAATAGCAATTTTGATTCTTTTGAGTGGGATTTCATCCTACATTTCCTTTTGTCAAGTGTTGTTGGACGTTTTCCAGCACTTTGAAATGATATAAACTTTTAACTTTCAAAACCAAATTAAAAAATACTACACATTATCATGAAAAAGACTAAGTAAAGATAATGTATGGTATTCTTTATGCGTTGTTAAATTTATTTTTTTTGTCAATCACATTGTTTGAATTTTTTATAAAGATAGAAAAAATATTTTAGAAAGAATTGACCGTATGCAATCACGATAATTTAGAATTGAGAATTATGACTAAAAAGGGAAACATTTTGAGAATTTTAAAAACTTAGCAGATACCAATATGAATAATATTTGAAAACATCTTTCCCACACTTAGTGAGAACACATTAAATTTGCAAGGTGCCTTTAATCTCTAATCCCCTATTGAGGCTTAGTATACAATCAAATTCAAGTTATTTAATTTCAATTGACTTTTCGATTTTTCAATTTATTTCCCATCCCTGTTTACTATATTCAGGGCCAGGCCAATGAAGCATGTGCCTCAGCCCCGAAAATTCAACTAACTTTTTAATCTTAAATTTTTTCAAAATTATAACTGATTATATATTAAAAAATTAGTATTTTGGGCTTGTTTTTAAGTCATATTTGGGTCCATTTTAAAACAAAAAACAGCCTTTCAAAACCTCTTTTTATAAAAAATGAATTTAATATTTAAATAATATTATAAAGGAAAAAAGGTTCTCCACTCCCGCAAAAGACTTCATCTTTCGAAATCTGGATGGAGACCATTTTTATTCTTTACTTTTCGATCATGTTTATGGAAATCGTGCTCAAATTATCTTTATTTTTCTATTGAGGTAAACACCCAAAATCTCAATTTCAATATATCTAATATATATAAAATCAATTATGAGATGGACAAACATTTTTTACTTTTGTGCAATTGTGCTAATGTGTTTTTTGTTAATCTTGATTTGATTGAATAATTTTAATTGGTATTGAACTTGAGTTTAAATATTATATATGTAAAGGTTGTGTATGTGTCATGTGTGTGCGGTGTACGTGTGTTATTTGATGTGCAAAATTTGTGTTTTGATTACTTTAATATATACATTATGCATTAGTATACATGATATCTTGTTTTAGAGATTAAAGAATAAAAATGATAGGAGATATGTCACATGTGCTATTAGACAATTTTTGAATGCTTATGCTATATTTGTTTGTCGGGTTTGATATATTTAGTGGATTAGTTACATTTTCTATTGAACATGAATAGCTACAGAACTTGATTATAAAAATTTGATTAATGAATTTGCTTCTAAGAAAACAAGTAGAGTTGAACTACTTAATTAAAGTATTGCATTATATTTTGAAATATTGTTTTTTTTAAAAATAATAATAAAATTAATTATATTTTTTTAATATCGGGGGCCTATTTTATTACATTGCCTCAGGCCATAAAATACTTAAGGCCGGCACTGACTATATTACTATATTCTTATATGCAATCTAGGTAATTAACCTCGACAAGGCCATTGATCAATGCAGAGACGGTCTCGCCATAAACTCCTGATTTTTTTGGTTGAGGAGGTTTTGCACAACAAGCCTTTCCTGATAAATTCTTGGAAAGAAAAACTACTATTACAATAACAGTGCGCTTGTGATTCGTCTCTAAATGTGACGAGACATTTTCTGAACATGTACAAACCGAATTCGAGCATTTCTAGCTCGTGAACAAAATCAGAAACCAGTCCAATAAAACTCTTGTCCAGTCCCGTACTCTTGATTTCGAAGATCATGAAAAGTTGGACATTTTTTTATCGTTAGTCTCGCTTTGCAATTTGCTTGAACGAAATTTTTTATCGATCATAGACATCTCCATACTTCTTCTAGAGGTCTAGCATGCATAGAACAACTCAACAGCCAAACCTGAAATATAAGGCCTAAGACCGATATCTTGTATCTTCTCTCTCCATAAAATCATTTTGCAAAAAGTTGTTGGGTACCCCTGAGTTCTTGGGTAAGTGCCCATGTACTCCCGAAATCTAACAAAATGCTCTTGTACCACTGATTTGATATTAAGAAAATCAAGCTACCGGTCAACGGCGTTGACCAATGAAAAAGATGATTTTACCCTTCAATAAAAAATAAAAATGGGAAAAGACGGTTGTCTTCTCTTTTTTTCCGCTTCACCATCCTTCTTGAATAAACACGCAGAAATCTGTATGTAAATATATATGATGAAAATAATCATTCAAATTTATGAGTTTTGTTTTTGTTATTTTTTCTTTAAAAGATTCGATGGTTCATTATTCAGTGTGCCCTAACTAGTGATATTAAACATTTACAACAACATTGATGATTTAAAACCTAAGATCATATAACTGCTAAGCGCCTAATCATGTGAATAACTTCTTGAGATAGTCTTCATCAAGCCTCACTTTAGATTGCTAATCTGTTCAAGCCATCTGACATTTACATCCAATCTGCTTCCATGCTAGATACGAAATTGAGCAGGCTCATCTTTTGCCTGCTTTAGTCTAACATTATTTGAAGTTCTAGCAAGTATTGACAATGTGAGCCATCTTTTGCCCACTTCTCACCTATCCATTTTTCTCGGGTGGCAGTCATATTTGTCCGTCAAACAAAGAAAATCAAGTACAATTTAAACCAATCTTTTATAGAACATTAACCTAATACAATCAGTGTATTATAACATGATATTTTTCTTAACACTCAGTAACATGGTACATTCACACAAACCATAATCTTACTTGGCCTTTTGTTCACATGAACATATACCAATAGCCATATATCTACATACTTATTTCAGCAACACTCGAAAATACTTATGTACTAAACAGATTGTAAATTCATATAAAATACAGTTAATTAGCAGAGAAATCTACACTCTATAGTACTGTTGACCACTGCTTACTTTAATGATCATAACGGAATACATGAAATCTAAGAACTCATGAAATAACACCACTGGAAACTAGACTGAAAGGGCTTTCATCATAGAGGTTGCACTCATAATTTCATTACTTATAAGGAATTTAATATGAATCCAACATGCCTACAGAACTGAATTCAAATTGAACAATTTGCAGCTGACTACTTGTTACTAAAACAGCCATAACTTTTCACACATAACTCAGAAAATTTTGAATTTCACACCACCAAAAACAAAACTTGTATATCTTTCATTAAACAGCTTATGTTTTAAATTGCAAAAATGTTTGATGCTTGAATTAATAACTCAACCTTTACTGCATATTCAAACTGGTATGAAACAGTTCACTGCTGACCACTCACTACTGAAACGATCACAACTGCTCACACAAAGTTCAGAAAATTTTGAAACTTACACCACTAAAAAATAAGACTTCCATATCTTTCGTTTGACAGCTTATAATTTAAATTCCATAAACATTTTCCCCGTGAACTGATCACTCTTACACGACTGCAGACCGTGAAATCAAATAGTTTGCTGCTGACCACTCACTACTACAACGAGCACAACTTTTTACAGAGAGTTCAAAGAAATTTGAAACTTGTACCATTAGAAACTAGGCACCCCCATATTTCATTTTATAGCTTATAATTTAAATTCCATAAACACATTCCCCGTGAACTGATCACACTAACACGACTGCAGACTGTAACTGAAATCAAATAGTTTGCTGCTGACCACTCACTACTACAACGATCACAACTGCTCACACAAAGTTCAGAAAATTTTGAAACTTACACCACTAAAAACTAGACTTCCATATCTTTAATTTGATAGCTTAAAATTTAAATTCTATAAACATTTTCCCCGTGAAATGATCACTCTAACACGACTGCAGACTGTAACTGAAATTAAATAATTCACTGCTGACCACTCACTACTGAAACGATCACAACTGCTCACACAAAGTTCAGAAATTTTTGAAACTTACACCACTAAAAACTAGACTCCCATATCTTTCGTTTGATAGCTTAAAATTTAAATTTCATAAACATTTTCCCCGTGAACTGATCACTCTAACACGTCTGCAGACCGTAACTGAATCAAATAGTTTGCTGTTGACAACTTACTGCAACAACGAGCACAACTATTCACAGAAAGTTCAAAGAAATTAGAGACTTGTACCATTAGAAACTAGGCATCCCTATCATTCATTTGACAGCTTATAATTTAAATTCCATAACTATTTTCCCACACAGTAACTAGCCGTGTGTGGATGGATTTAGGATTTGGATTTTGGGATTTGAAATCCAAAAATAACCAAATCCTTGTGTGGCATGAGTGGATTTGAAATCCAGATCTCAGCTCCGAATTTCAGCCCAGATTTTCCAAAATTATTAAATATTGGATAAATGGAAAATAAATATTATTTTGCTTAAAATCAACTAAATTAATGCATTCAATATTGATATATAGCAAAATATAAAAAGTCAACTACATTAATGCATTAAATATTAATATGTATCAAATTATAAAAAGTAAGTATGTCCTGCGTATTAAAAAAAGATCAAAATATAAAAATTCAACTAAATTAATGCATTCAATATTTATATAGAGCAAAATATAAAAATTCAACACATTAATGCATTAAATGTTAATATGTATCAAATTATAAAAACTCAACTAAATTAATTTATTCAATATTGATATATATCAAAAAATAAAAAGTCAACTATATCAATTCATTCAATACTAATTTTCCTTTTTATTTAAAGAATTCAATTCAAAATCCAAATCTATACCAAACAAGGATTTGAAATCTCAACAACTCAAAATCCGGATTTCAAGTCCAGGATTCTCAAAATCCTAAAACCAAATCCAAATCCTCCAAATCCTCCAATCCACACACATCATCACAGGAATAAAGCAACTCAAATATACTCACCGCTCTATCAAACATATGAATCGTAGATGACTCTTCCACACAGAGAATTCATTCATCAGAGAGGCATATCATTCAAGCTACCACAAGTTCAATACAAATAAGCAACCAATAAACAGTTTCACAATCTAAAGTAATAAGAACAAATTGAATTCTAGGTAAAAGTAATTCAAATTCTCACATGAAGAACTAGATATAAACCTAACATACCTTCACTAATGGACATGCATAGGATGCAAGGCGGTTGCATCATACCAAGCAAGGAGTTTCCAAAACGCCTTGCTCGGTTGTGCCTTAAAAGTGACTTTTTCTCGGTGGTTCTCAAAATGCCGTGAACCAAGCGAATTCATGTTATGAATTCGCCAGCTGGTGACGTCTGGTGTCAGTGATATCATGCTGGACGGTATCGCCAACTTCATTTCGCCTGACGTAGCGAAATCGCTCGTATCTGTCGCCTATGAAGTGGTTCCGAGACCGCCGCTTCACTCGCTTGCATTTTGGACAATTATTGAATGGCGGAAATTTCAAAAATCTCAATGGTTACGATATCGCCTAAAAAATAGCCTATTGGCAAAACTAGCGGGCGATCTCGCCTCATGTAACAGGCGAAACTCCGTGCGATCTCGCTTCCAGAAACGGTAGACAGACCAGAAAGATCTAGGCGAGATTATATACGATACCGCCACTAGGGAGCGAAAGCGAGGCGATATCGGTTTCACACTCGCCTCCTTTCGTTACCAGGAGGCGATATCTGAAGTTAGATTCGCCTGTGTAGGCGATGATGGGGGCGAATGATCTGAAATTGAAACGGTCGTGCCAACAGAGAGTCACTTGCGAATGGCATGGCGGATTCGCTTGATTAGGCGAATTTAAAGGCGATACCGTATTTGTGCATGGTTGTAGAATGTAGAGCATGAAAAATGTGGTGGCGAATACGATTGTTAATTCGCCTGTAAGCAATTTTGTGGTTACGATATCGCCCACAAGTACTGTAAAATTGGCTATTATTTGAAAAAATTGCCCCGTTTCTTTCGAAACATGAAAACCTGCCAAATTCCAATCACCACCCTATACCAAGGAGGCACAACCTCATAATTCAAGTGCACATAAGTGCATTACCAACGGCAATTCCTAGTAAAAACAAGCTAATGAAATGGACCAACACCTTGTCACTTGGTAGGTAGTTTCGGGAGTTGTGGCCTTGCAATGGTATAAGCACGGTTGTGGACTAGGTGGCCTGCCGATCGGTCTCTTCCATTGTTAAGTTCTTCCAAGGAGAAAGACGTGGTATCATCTACGAATACCTATGCATGAAAGAAATGTGCATAAGAATGTTGTGATTAAGAGAAACAGAATTAAATTGTAGAAGGTTACCTTTAGAAGATCCTGCATGTTGATTTGAACACCATCTACCACCATCAAACCAAACAGCATCGTGTAATAGCCACATTCCCAGTCCGATGATTGCTTCCTAGACTACAATATATGCCATGGTTATAGCAATGGTTTAGGCTTAAAAAACGCAATTGAAATTACGTGATAGCATAATCATAAATAGTTACCCTAATGTTCATAAGGTGAAAGTTGAGGAGTGTTTTGTCATTGACTTGATGAAATGCATTGTCGAGGAGATCGGCAAATGTTTGGGATGGAGGGTGGTGGAGTGGGTCTATCCAATACACTTGCTTGATAGCGGGTATTAAAGCAACAAAGCTCCAATGATAACTACAAATCACATGAAAGAATCCAAATGGTCATATTTGTTTGTAGAAACATAAAATTGAAGAAAAGTTTAAAGAATAGCCAAAATTGCAAGGTTTAATCCTCGATATATGGTCCAATGAATATTTTCTTGGATTTGTCCGAGAGAGTAGAAGTCAGGTAATCCAGTCTTTGCATATTGCCCTCCATACTCGCTTGCATATGCATTGGATGCAAAAACCCAATGAAATGCTTCCCCCGATGATAGGCATGGTGATGCAAGAAGCTGAGAATGTAGTAGACAAGAATGTCGAGCGAGTAACCATATTGTTTGATAATGGGGTATTTCATGGAAAAAAAACATAATAATTGCTTACATTTGATTGAGGCAAAGAATGTGGCGGGTAGTTCAGTGCAATTCCAGAAATATTCAAAATCACCCCACGGTACGATGATGTCCTTTGTCATTCCAAAACACCTTTCATTTCCGAGAAAGGCATAACTTGCATCCTTGTCGTCCGAGGATATCAAATCAAATCATATAATACTCGAACTATGGGTGGGAGGGATTTGAGAAACTCCACGAGGGTCGGGTCATATGTTTGTCTAGCAATAGGAACGGTGGGGACAGGAATTTGAGGAGTTTGTCGAGGTTGTGTTTTCCTACGTTGTATGGAGGTGGATTTTTCATCAAGCACCAACCATTTTGGCCATAGAACATGGAAACCTTTACCCTCCCAACTCTTACCATCACTCTCTCCTTCACGGGAAGAATTTCTAGTTCTAGCAAAACTTGGGTAATGCGTACGCTATAAAATCCGGTGGGGATGTCACTACGATTGTGTTTCACCGCATTAGTGTCGCATGTGCCATTGGCGACATGGAGTGGGGTTGAATTGGGACCATGCAACACATATAGCTTGCAAGGGGGGTTCTATCATAAATAAAAGCACAAGAAAGATAATCATCTTACATTTCTAATAAAGACATTATACTAAATGTAGTTGTAAATTTAGTAAAATTGATACTAACCTTTTCGACTTGTCGTGAGGGAGCCACATTCAACTTGATGGGAGATGAAGGCGGGGATTGAGGCACCTTTTGGACTTGTCGTGAGGGAGCCACATTCAACTTGATGGGAGATGAAGGCGGAGATGGAGGCACTAGTTCCTCCTCCATTTCCACATTCTCACCCTCATCCTCCACAATTTGAGGCGAGGCTTGAGAAGCCTTAGAAGAGGGTAGACGATGACCTTCCCCTAACCTCTCGATATGAGGATAGTGGGTGCGTTGTGTTATATCTCTCATGACCTCCCTCAATTCGTTCATTTGCGCCTTGGTCGCCGCCAACTCGCTCAAAACTTGTTGAAGTTTTGATGGTTTAGGATCGCCGCAACTTCGCCTAATCCCAAAAACCTCAACTTGAGTCGTGTAACCCCCAACACCTAATGCTCTTCCCGGGTGTTCCTTCTTATTTTCAAGAGCTAAAGCCGCACTCAAGACATCTTTCTTCCCACAAGACACATATGTACCCTCTTCTTTTTGGCGCTCTAGAACTTCCTATTATATAAAGGATGACAAGTATAAATGTAAGTGACTACAACATGTATTGTGGTAAGTAAGAAATACTTACCACCCTCTTTGCACATTTTTCGGCCTCATCCGTTGTGAATTTACCATCCTCTTCCCTAATTCGACCCAACACGAAGAGTCGTTCTCTAGCGTAATCTTCGGCACCTTTTCCACAACGACGTACCGAGCCTCCTCCTCGTCCATCCCCCCTAATGCCAACTCTTTCACTTGTTCCTCCTTCTCCCTAAAACCCTCCTTCTCACCAATACCCAAATACCCTGACCTACCACCGGTGTAAGGCATTGTTTGTGGATTCGCAGATATGACCTTTTTGTCCCATTTCCCCTATGCACAAGTAGTTAGCACAAGTAGTTAGGGTATCACATGGGGAACACAAAATATACTTGTATGAAGAAGACTAGGTTAATATTAATGAATTTGATATTTGTTAATAACCTTGGACTTATTCTCAAGGGATGCTTGCTTGAACGCCTCCCACGTATCGGTTGTAATATGGTTGTATTGGTCCCTTGGATCACAACCTAGCCACTTTCCCTTCTCACACAAGTAGTCTTTTCTTAGACTATACTTGTGCTCGCGAAAAGCCTTTGAGACGATGTTGAATGCCTTCACCCTTACCACTTCCATGTCTTAAGCTTCTATTTCAAAAGGTCGCTACAACAAGTGATAGAAGAAAATATTATATATACATGTTATCAAGAAATTTTAGATATACTAGCTAGATAGATACTTCATTGAACAGTAAAGAAGAATTCACTTGGCATTCCACCCACACTTCCTCTTTCTTCTCTTGTGGTACATGTCTCAAATTCTCGACCGTGATTTCTATAAATGTTCTTCTAACACGGCCACACCAACTTGACCATTTTGCACGCTCATCTTTTGGTCGGTTACATACTCCCTTGGCATTGAATCCAACTAAACATGGCAAAACGGGTCTATCGGTCGGGTTTGGGTGACACCCAACAGGTTCGGGTATAGTTCAGGTACATGTTTTTTATTCGGGTTTGGGTCTTGATCGGGTTTTTTTCGGGTTCAGGTCCCATCGGGTCTTTTGAAAAATTATCGGGTTCGGTTCGGGTTTGGATTTCATTGTTTCGGTTTTGGGTCTCGTCAGTTGTTTTGAAAAAAATATCGGATTTGATTCGGATTTGGATTTTATCCTTTCGGGTTTGGATTAGATTTGGTTTTAATTTGATCAATTTTGGATACAATTCGGCTACAATCTCTTTTGAGTCGAGTTTGATTCAGATATACTCGGCCAGGATCACTTTAAAACACATTTAATTAAAATTTATTTTTTTAACTAAACTTATAATGAACATAAAAAAGTTATTCATCTTAAACATTTGATAAACGTATATTATATAATAGAATTAAGTTTGTGCCCAAAAGTTTTTTTATCTAATGTTTCAAGATATATAATGAGAACTTATATCCACAGAGACTAATAAGTAATAACATATAACATTGTAATACGCATATCATTAAAATAAATTTATTAATTTAAATATACAATAGTTATTAGATCAATTATAGTTTTAGTATTTTTTTAACTCTTAAGTTATCTTCATAGGTAATGTTGTTACTATATATGTATTTGTAAGTTTATCTTACACAACCAAGATTAGTTGACTTTTAATTCGTGTCAAATTTAGTTACTTTTAATCAATAGAGAGATTTAGAGTTGAATTAAACTATATAAAATGATATGACAAAAAAAAGTAAACATTATTTGATTAATCAAACTGAATTGAAACTTTATTAAATTGAAATAATGAATAAGCCATTATTTTTCTCTTCAACCTATTCGTAGACCAATTCAATTCAATATAGTTTAGTTCACTTCAGTTTATTTGGTGAATGGTAGCTAGTAGCTACACTAATTATTAATTAGTATAAAACTACATTAGTAGAATAATAATAAAAAGTCAAGAAATAAATATAATAATAATATTTGGGTATCGTTTAATTTAAGTCCAAATTATTGGGCAAAGATCAATTTAGGTACCTTTTGGATCGGGTGTTATTCAGGTTTGGGTATTTTTCAGGTTTGGGTTCAGACCAAGTTTGGGTGTTTTTGGATTTTGGGTTTTTTCGGGTTTGGGTTCGGGTATGATTCGGGTTTGGGTTCTGTTCGGGTACGGGTTCTATCGGGTCTGAAACTTTTAGTTCGGGTTTGGGTGTATCGGGTGTAATTCAGGTTCGGGTCATCAAACAGACACCACTATTCATGTCTTATTTTGGGTTCGGGTTCGGTATAATCGGTCGGGTTTTCGGGTTCGGTAATATTTTGCCATCTCTAAATCCAACGTGCGTTAGATCACCTCTCCTCATTCTTTTTTGTAGCACCCTACAATGGGAATGAACTAGTTGTCCCTTCTTCTTGTTACTAACACGTCTTGCACTTGTTGACACCCCTTTCGACACATTTACCATGACTAATTCTTGCTTGCACATAGTAAAAACACACAATAGTTATTTGTGAGGGCCTAAGAAGTGATAAGCTTTACTCTAATATGTCCTTCATGTAATAAATGTCAACAAAAAAGGAAACTAAATGCCCATTCAACATAGACATGAAATTTTAGACACATAACTTACTTGTAGAAGAACTTCTTACCTTGTACTTGATGTCTACTTCACAAAGTTGCAAGCTTTGTTGGTTTTACCCAAATTTGAAGGGGGGCGGGGGGGGGTTGATATAGATTGGTGGGTTTTTAGGTTCCTAGGGTTAAGCACATGGCACAAGAACAAGGTTTGAGCTTTGAGAATGAGATTGTGCTTAGGATTGGAGGGATTTTCGGATGAGAATGGGTTTGGATTGAAAGGATTTGTGCTTGAGGTTGATGAGGGGATAAGGTGAGAGAATGGAGGGTAGATGGATAGGAATGGTGAAAATGAGGTTGAAATCTGGAAAATCCGGGTAAAATGATATATATAGCATGGTTTAGGTTGACAAACCATGCCTGAATAGTACTTCTGGTCGGGTACTGTTTTACCTACTTACGAGTTCTCCTAAACCATCGCCTACAGGCGAACAAAACAGGCGATATCGCCTCCTTGTTCATGATTCCTTGTGTAATCAGTTCGTATAAGTGCTCGATTAATGAAATGTGTTACATTATTTGTATAGGAGAATTCATTAGTCATAAATCTACAAGTACTATTTTTTCGCAGTTTCAAACCCGTTCATGAATATTATATGTATCAGCATCGGACTGCACATATGACATCGTATATTATGAAATGGTTAAGACAAGCTTCTGAGATTTTGTGAATGTTTTTTCGAAATGATATCAAAAAAACTTATTAAAAATGCTAGTAACTTATCGGTATTGGATAAGTAAGTCATTGTTGGATTGTCATCTGCAGAAGAGCACTTTACAAAAACATAATATGACTCGAGTAACATAGGTTATCTAAAGTACACATGAGATTTATAAAAGATGTGTATACTAGTGCCGAGTTGTGTCGATGTACTAATACTAAAGTGTTGGCTTGTAAAACCATTAGAACTAGTAGTGTGTAATTGTTCACCGGCAATGACCCGCTTATAAATATGTGCTACGATTAGCTGTGCTGATTCGGTCAGAATCGTATCAAAAATCTAAGATCAGATCCATTTCATGTAAATTCAACGCTAAACATGTTGCAATTATCAATAGAGTATAAAATCATTGATCAATCCACGTTAGAATGGATATGGTATATAGGGTTTATGGGTGTGGGTATATTCAGGTGTGGGTTTACGGTTTAGGGTTTAGGTTTAAGGCTGTATTCAAGCGAGTTCGCTACACGATTCGCTTAGAGGCGTAATTGAAGGCGAACTCGCCTCCTGGAAGTGTCATTATTCCCACATCGGTGGATTGAAAGCCAAATGATCAGTATATATGTTCTGCCAAAATATAAGGAATCGATAAGTCGCCGACCAGCACAAATTACCCATGAAACAACACTTGAATGCAATATATATACACTATACATACATGGCCCATGCCCGATCTGGCCCATATCATAGTTCCTATGGCCTTAAACCCAACAATTTTTTTATTGATAAGCGTCACAAGAAGCGAGTTCGCCTCTTAAATCGCCTGGATGGACAGAGAGCAACAGGCGTGCCTTAAAGCAAACTCGCTACACGTAGGCGAATATGGTTAAGATATCGCCTGAAAGTAATCTGGCTCTTATGATGAAATAATAAAATGTGATGAATCATTTGGAAATTTTAGATATGATATGTGATTTTATAATGAAAAAATAAATGTATAGCGACAAGGGATCAAAACAAGAAATGATATTCAATAATTAAAAATGCCAAAATGGCAAACACAAGTTCATTACAATCGAAACAAAGTTGTGATACAAAAATACATAAAGAAGAAAAAACAAACTACTACATGTAGGCCGTTCGTGAACCGAGGACATGAAGCAGTTCCTGATCGCAAGTGCATGCATCACAGGAGATGTCCGCTGGATCAACCCTTTCCCAGTGATCGTACCTCACGCTGTCATTGAGGCCAGCATGCAGATTGCAGCAGATCGGCCTAGGCCTGAATTCTCCCTCTGTGATGAACCTGTAGTAGTGTGTCCAACCCCAAGCGTAAGACAGACCTCTTTTCACGCGTTCCCGAGCTCGTCGGATGCCCTTCTCGTCGGTTCTCTTCATGGTAGTGATCACATTCATGCCTCTTTGAATATCACCTTCGCAGATTGCAAAAATAGCCAAGACATAGGTCGACTCTATGTGACCTATTGCAGAAGCTTCGGTGAGCCACTGGCGAGCCCATTCGGTCGCTCTACCGCTCACATACCGACGAAGGACAGAGTTGAAGAAAACACGTATAAAGATTTCACGTAACATGTCTGATGGGAGGGCGTTGAAACTAGAAAAATCCATGGGAAGAAGAAGGCAAACAGTAGGAGAAGGGAGAAGGGAATGTGGAAATGAAGGCTGTGATGTGGCTTTGAAGGGAGAAGGGGCTGATATATATAGGGCTCAGGTGCTCCATTTGTCAAAAAAATGTGAGAGTTCCTAGACAAAAATAATTAATTTTCGTATTAATTGAAGGAAAAGGTAAAGACGTTCTCACCTTTTCATGATCACCCCATGCAAACCCCCCAAAAAAATAAATTCTGATGGAATTTCAAAGGTTTTGTACTGATGACTGAGTTTGACTCGCACTGGTAGCGAAACCGAAACCATGTTCGCCTGTAGAGCTCAGAAAAGGCGAGTTCACCTATTAACTCGAGTGGATGGACAGAGAGCAACAGGCGTGCCACTAGGCGAACTCGCCACATATAGGCTTTCTAGTTAAGATGTCGCCAGTAAGTAATATAGCTCTTATGACTGAAATATGATACAGGCGAGTTAGCATGCGATTTCGCCTTTTGCCTCGACTTGATGGACAGAGAGTAAGAGGCGTACCTCCAAGAGAACTCGCCACTATTAGGCGAATATGGTTGAGATATTGCCAGAAAGTTATCTAGATCATATGATAGAAATATGCTACAAAATGACGTAGGTTTAGTTTAGGTGATTCTCGAAGCGAGTTCGCTCCCACCAATTCTTCATGGAAAATTTAAGAAGCGGTACGTCTTTTGGATTCGCTAAGGCTAAGGTTTCAAATTGTGATTTAAATTAGAACATGACTAATCAGTCCCTCTTATTAACAAAAACACAAACATGATTGTTGTGCACAAAGTTGTCATAAATTCTTAGGTTTATTCCTCTTTCGCTTCGTTGGCTTCCCGGCATCGGTGATCCAAATGCCCTCCATGTGATCGTTCCGCCTAAAATACCTTTTCAAACTCGCCTCGTCTTCAGTTAAGGTTTCGTTTGGCTCTAAACCCAGAAGGTCCCCGATATCTGTACCAAAGCTGTAATTCTCGTCGTTGCCGTTGTGAAGAAGCGCCTGCTTACCATTCACCATAACCTCCCACCTATTATCTTGTGGATCCTTCACATAAAACACTTGGTGCGCTTGTGACGCCATGATAAACGAATCACCTTCTGAGCCAAGAATACTGCGACTCACCAGGATTGTGCCGTAATCCTCTGTCCGCACACCGCCACTTTCCTTCACCCATTCACACTTGAACACTGGAATTGTGGCACTAATGAAGTCAATCTCCCATATGTCGGTGATGGTCCCGTAGTATGCATCGCATCCATGAATGTTGGCCTCGCCCGGTACTACCACACCGCTGTTATGGTTAGTCGACTTCTCATCCGACCATTTAGTACCAAAAGTGTAACCGTTTATGTCGTACCCGCCAAACGAGGAAACAGTTCCTAGCGGCCTTCTGCATAACACCTTGACAATATCAGGATGGTCCCCTGCCAGAACATGAGCTTGCAGCCACCTAATGAAATCGGCACAATGCTTCTCTAGGATCCTAGAGTCACCGACAGGTCATGCATTTGAGACTCTAATCTCCTCCATGTGTACGTCAACATAAGGGGTCACCGACGCGTGGTTCCTGAGGATATACAAATGTACTGCGTCTATCTCTTTCGCGGTAGGACTGAACAAACTATGATGCTTAAGACCGTGCCCTTCCAATCTCCCATCGTGCCTAGCATTTGGTATCCCCACTGTGGCAGCATCCTTCATATAGTTAGTACAGAACTCAATAACCTCTTCTGCAACATACCTCTGAACAATACTAGCATCAGGCCTATATCTATTCTTCACAAAATGTTCAAATATCGCCATGTACCGCTCAAATGGATACATCCATCTCAAGTAAACGGGGCCACAGAATTTTACCCCTCTCACCAAATGGACAATCACATGGATCACGATGTCGAAGAATGAAGGGAGGAAGTACATCTCCATCCTAAAAAGAACTTCCACCACCATTTCCTGCAACTCATCCAGCTTCCGCCTGCTCACTTTCTTACGACATATGCACTTAAAAAAATAACATAGCTTCGATATTGCTTTCCACACGTGCCGAGGCTACGATCCTCTTAAAGCAATTACATTAAGCTCCTGCATAAGATTATGACAGTCGTGCGACTTCATTCCTGCCAGCTTCAATTCTTTAGTATTCACACAGCTACGAATGTTCGAAGAGTAACATGTTGGAACCTTAACAGAATTCAGAGTATTACAGTAACGCTTCTCCTCCTCCGTTGACATGGTGTAACAAGTCGGAGGTAAATATGATTTACCTTCTTCATCTATGGGGGCAAGAGATGATGAATTCCGAGCTGTACAAGATCTTTCCGCGCTTTCAGGCCATCCCTTGTCTTTCCAGGGGTATTCATCAGCGTACCTACAAGTGCTTCACATATGTTCTTCTCAATATGCATCACATCGAGACAGTGACGTACGTCCAAATGCTTCCAGTAATCTAGTTTGAAGAAGATCGAACACTTCTTCCAACTACTATTCGATACCTTCTTCTTCTTTCCCTTACCAAATTCTTGATCCATCCCACTAACCTTTTCTAGAACCTCCTCTACAGTTAAAGGGATTGGGGCGGGATCATGCTCTTTTCTCCCGTTGAACCAATTCTTCGCTCGCCTTCAACGATGTCCGGTCGGAAGAAATCTTCTTTGCCCGAGATACACTGGCTTACCACCGTGTTTCAATTGACAATAACTAGTCTTGCTCTCACATATGGGACATGCAAAGTGACCTTTCACTGAATAACCGTCCAAGTTACCTAATACTGGAAAGTCATTTATACTCCACAACAACATTCCTTTCAGTTCAAACTTCTCATCACCTCGACTGCCATCAGGTATCCAGACACCGACATCGAATAACTTCTGCAAATCTTCGATCAAAGGCGCTAGGTACACGTCAATATCGTTGCCCGGTTGCTTGGGACCAGATATCATCATTGACAATAACACATACTTACATTTCATCATCGACCACAATGGCAGATTGTATATCAATACCATAACTGGCCAAGAACTATGGGTGCTAGACATGTTACCAAAGGGGTTCATTACATCAGTGGATAAGCCTAACCTCACATTCCTGGACTCAGCAGCAAATTCAGGGTACCGCTCATCCATTTTCTTCCACTGATCTCCATCTGAGGCATGTGAAATAATGTCATCGTCCTCCCTAGCCCTATCTGCATGCCATGTTAGCAATTTTGCATCCTCAGGATTTGCAAACAACCTCTTCAGTCGAAGAATCAGTGGAAGGTAATAAACTACTTTAGCCGGCGTTTTGCATCTGGACGGTGTCACACTCTCGCCACTTACCTCTACGGTCCCCACCTTTGACTTGTACCGAGGATCATTGCATACTCGACACGTATCCCTCTTCTTGTCATCTCCCCTTTACAACATACAATCATTAGGACATGCATGAATCTTCTGCATCTCCATTCCCATAAGGCATAATATCTTCTTTGCAGCATATACTCGATCAGGGCACAAGTTGTCAGTGGGTAGCAACTCTTTCACCAACTCTAACAATTCAGTCATCCCCTTGTCAGATATTCCATGTCGAGCCTTTAAATTCATCAACAACAACGTAGAACCAAGAACTGAATGTTTACAACCCTTGTACAGTGGTGTCTCTTTATCATTAAACATCGCCGCTAACATGCTCGGCTTTCCTACCCAATCCATAGCCACGTCTTCCGCCATTTCATCAAGACAACCATCATAACGTAATTCTTCTGAGTCAAGCCTAACATCAAACTCTGCGTCATTATGACTTGCACCCTCTCCATGCCAAACCAATTTTGTATATGTAGGATCAAAACCTCTTCAAATCAAATGTTCTCGCACTACCGCTACATCCTCATAGAGCGCGTTGTTAAGGCAATCTATGCAAGGACATCTTAGCCCTACCATTTTCTTTGATCAACTCCATATAATCTTTTGAAAGACGCTTATTCTCCAACATGATTTTACTACGACCCAAGCTTAACACGATACTATTAACAACAGTTTTGCTAGAATCACTCAAAAAATACCCAAACTTAGAACCCTAACAAACACTACAAAACCATACAAACAAGCACACACACATGTCACAAACAAGTTTGCCCATTTCAAAAACAATCAATAAGAATTCACAACCACATACCTTTGCAGTGATGGGCAAAATCCCGGCATGAAAATGTGAGCTATCTTCGAGAAAAACCACGAGGAGAGTCATCTTATCTTTCTATTGTATTTTTCTTCCCACAAAAAAACTGCATTTATACACCCAGTAAAAACATTCTTACGAGTTCGCTAATCTATTTGCCTGTTCAGACGAACATCAATCGAATTCGTAACATGACCCGCCTGTAGGCTTACTTAGAAGCAATATCACCAGCTCTATTTCGCCTGTAGGCGTTCATAACTGGCGAACTCACTACTAGACAAGATGCCAACAACTACTGGCGAACAACTTTTCCAACCTCTATCGGGTCTTACAGGCGATTTCGCTTCCTTGGTCGCTCATTACCGAATTTGGATACGACATCGCCTGCCCTTCAACATTTTAAGGCATTTCCAAAAACGCCTTGAATGTGGTGCCGAGAAAGGTATTCGTGTGCACTAGTGCTAGCAAGTCAGCAAATTTGTCAGCTGTTACATCACCCGAGAGCAATAGACGGAACTCATCTTCATCTATATCCTCTTGCTAGTTCTAATGGTAGAACCCTTTATCACTCCTATTTGTGCTATAATATTCTAGCAGGGCATCATCATCCCACCCCCTTCAACAACAAATGGATCAGTTATACAAAAAAAACCCATTTTGAATGAAATTAAATTTACCCCTAGATCACCCTAAGCTTAATTCCAACTCCAAGTTTCAAAAACTAATCTTAATTGAGTTCTTGCAATATCATCACATACCTTATCCGCAGATTGTTCAAGATCGAAAATCTGTTCGAGTTGGGTGATTCCACAGACGCCGACAGATCAAGAAATATATAAATGGAAGGGTAAAAGAGAAGTAACGATATTTTTGTCATTTTCTGTCATTTTGCTATTGGAATATTTAGTTGGAGGATCATCAACCTTTTCAAGGGTATGGATTATAAAGTCAGACTTGGTCCAGGGGCACAAGAGCACTTTATGAAAACTCAGGGGTACATGAGCACTTATCCAAAAACTCAGGGGTACCCTGCATTTTACCCAAACATTTTTAATGAATGAGCCAGTTAATAATTCACTATCTACTTCATGAAGCAAAAAGAGGCATATGATAATTACAGGTTCGACTCTATTGACTGTCATCAACTGCTCGATGTAGGGTGTTGAAGAATTTTTCGACGTGTCGAGTGGTTTCTATTTTGGTACAAAATGTTTTGGTTTAAAACTTTTTGTTGGATGTCTTGTCTTGATAATATATTGGAATCTCCTTAATTACAACTCAACCAATTTCTCAAAAGATACCATATTATTTAAAGGATCCTTATTTAAATATTATATCGGTCGGTTAACCCTTTGAGTGATCCATTCTACCCGTTCAATTTGTTTTTTTAAATTTTTTTATTGTATTTAATCCTCTATTATCTAGTCTCTCTGATGAGGAATATATTCTTAAATATTTATAAAATAAAACTGATAAATTATATTTCTTGTCAATACGGTTAATTATCACTTTTTAATTATCCTTCTCTCTAGAAATCTCCACTTTCTCTCTCCACTCACCTGAACAGTTAAATAATAACGACATTTTCCCCTTTTTCTACCGTTATCAGTGGCATCTCCGCTAATAACGGATAGAAAACGACCATATCTCCGCCGCTGCCCATGGCGGCGCCACCGCAACCACGCGGTGGCTCAACCGCAATGAGAAGCTTTTCCCAAGTTCTCTCCAATCGACCACCTCCCCTCACCTCTACTCTACCTAGCAACCTTGAAATCACCCAATCACCCAACACCGTGGCGAACCTGCAGTCATTGTGACAAGAAAGCAAGCAGATACCTTAGCTACTCACTATCAAAATGCCCTTATTGGCAAGTTTGCTCGTGGAAAGCCGACAATGGATAGTCTTTATGAAGCCTTTAGCAAAGCTGATTTTGTCGGCAAATTTCAAATTGGATCCATTGATTTTAGGCATATCCTCATCCGGTTTGATGACCCCGAAGATTATCAACTCTGTTGGATGCGAGGCTATTGGGTTTTTGCAGGAGCTCAGATGAAAGTCCTCAAATGGACATTAGATTTCTCCCCAGAAGCTGAATCCTCAATTGTTTGTCTGGGTAAGCATACACAAAGTCCCCTTTTACTATTTCAAATCCACCCTTATTAAAGCTATGGGGGACCAGTTAGGAACATATATTAAGATGGATCTAGCAACAGCAGGCATTACTAGGCCATCCACTGTCAAAATTTGTGTTGAAGTGGACTTGAAAAAGAAACTTAAGAACACAATTAAGCTAGGTATTTAGGGGGAATCTGTTGCTAGGTATGCTGTAGAATATGATGATCTCCCCAAGTATTGCCATCATTGTAGTATGATAGGCCATGAGGATGAACTATGTGACAGGCTTCACCCAGAACTTAGACAGACTCTTAGGCCTTAGACCATAACTCAGTATCTCAAGAAGGTTAATAAAGACAGTAAAGCACCAATCTTGGATGATACTACCAAGGCTCTATCTGTTAAAGACAATCCTCCAGCCCATCCACAGTCTGCCCCTCTTCCCTCCCTTACTACCAAAACCAACTTTGACACAGCTGCCCCTGGTCCTTCTGGGATGACTGCTTCTCAGAAAGATTTAGAATCCAAAATACCTGATAACCTATCTTTGAGGCCTCAGTGGAAGACTAATCTTAGCAAGAAATTACCTCTCCCTGTCACCAGCTCATCTTATCAGCCAACTATAAGTTCACCTATCACTGTATCCTCCAGCTCTCCTCCAAAACAGACCAATTCCAATCCATCCTCCTCTCATAAAAATACCAGATCCCCATCTATCTCAGCTTTCAACCTCTCACCTAAGAAAACCCTGCACTATGCATCAGATGATCTGCAAGTTGGTACAGGTAAGCTCTCTAGTCCTTTTGAATATAAAGTTACTGCTAACAAAAAATCTTCCATGTCACAGGGAGCTGCAGGTAATAGATTTCTCCCATTACTCTCTGAAGCAACAAAAATTGTTGATAATGAATCAGAGTATGAGATCTCTACTGAATCATCACAGGATGATAACAATAATATCTCTACAGATCAGGTATTATCTTCAAACCCTCCTATTTCTTTGACTGAACCACATTTGCCTGCTGAAAAATCTGTTACAGATAAGTCAGCTATTGCAAATTTTTTCACTCATATTAATAGGAAATTTACTCCTATAAAAGCACAAAAAATCCCATCTCTTAACAAGGTTTTAACCAAATCAAGGAGTTCAAAAAATAATTTTTAATGAATACAACAATAAACTGTAAGTTCTTAGTCTTGAACATCAGAGGGATGAGAACCTCTAAAGACAGAATTGCTGACCTAATCCAACAACACAGAATTGAACTCCTATGCCTAATTGAACCATGGCATAGGAATCATAAATGTGATACATTCAGAAGAAAATTACACTTCTCCAATTCCTTTTGTTCACAAAATGGAAAAATTTGGATTATGTGGAATAATCATCTGCAACTGTCATTCAAACAAGATCATCATCAATTCCTTTCTATTGATATTTTTAGCACTAGGCTAAATGAGTCAATGACTGGAATTTTTGTATATGCTTTGAGAACCATTCCAGGAAGAAAATTCCTTTGGGATGCTCTCTCTGCACTTGATCTTGACAAGACATTTCTCATGGGAGATTTTAATACCATAAAATCATCCACTGATTACAGAGGTCCCTCTCATCCCAGTGCCAAAAGCATGGTTGAATTCAATCAGTTCATTGCTTCCAATGCTTTACTGGAAATTAACTCTGTTGGTAATGTTTTTACATGGTCCAACAATAGGTTAATCCCTACCACTGAAAAGCTTGATAGAAGCCTGGCTTCACTGACCTGGATTCAGAATTTTCCATCTTCTTCCATCCAAGTCCTTAACAAAGACACCTCAGATCACTCCCCCTTACTGCTTTCTATAGGTAATAAAATCCCCTCCTCCCCTAGATCCTTTAGGTTTATAGATGCTTGGTTTAATAGGGATGACTTCCTTCCACTGATATCCAGTGACTGGAACCTCCCATTGACTGAAACAGGCATGATTGCTTTTTTCCTTAAACTGAGAAGGTTAAAGCTCACAATTAAAACCTGGAATAAGCTAATTTTTGGTAACATTGACAATAATGTTGCTCAATCTGCTGAAGCTTTAAGGTTACAAGAAATTGTGTTTGATCTTGATAATTCAACTCATGAACTTATCAAGTTAAATAAATGTAAAACTTTACACCTTAGATCCATCAAAGAGCAAACTAAATTTTGGAAATAAAAAGCCAGAATGAAGCGGCTTAAAGATGGGGATCAAAATTCAAAAAAATTTCACCACTCAGTTAAGGAAAAAAGAAGTGGACTAAGTATCACTAAGATACAAAATTCCAATGGGATCTGGCTTGATAATATTTCAGATATAGAAGCAGAAGCTGTAACTTTTTTTACTGATCTTCTATCGGAACCATATTATCCTCTAAATGGTGATTTCCATGACCATTTTATTGGTCAAATCCCTACATTAATTACCACTGAGGAAAATAATAACCTCATCAGACTTATCACAATGGAAGAACTAAAAGCTAATGTTTTCAGTCTTAATAAAAATAGTAGCCCAGGTCCTGATGGTTTCTCCTCAAAATTCTTCATAAAATGTTGGGATATAATTAAGAGTGATCTCCTTCTTGCTATTCAATATTTCATGGGATCATCCTCAATTCCAGTGGGTATTTCCTCAACATGGATTACCATAATCCCTAAAAAAGATACAGTGGCTTGTTTTCAGGATTTTAGGCCAATTAGTTTATCTAACTGTATCAATAAAATATTTTCTAAACTACTTATGGAAAGACTGAAACCTTACATGCAAAAAATTATATCTCCACATCAGTTTGTATTTATGAAGTCTAGGGACATTTCTGACAATGTGTTATATGTTAAAGAGGTTGTTAGGTTTCTTGATAGAAAAGTCAGAACACCTAATTGCATCATCAAACTGGATCTGATGAAAGCTTTTGACAGAGTTTCCTGGGCCTATTTAAATACAATTTTACTTCATTTTGGTTTTCATGGTAGCTTTGTACACTGTATCATGAAAAACTTGAGGGACGCCCACTTTTATAGTTCTTATAAATGGTAAACCAAATGGTTTTTTTAAACCTTCTAAAGGTATAAAACAGGGAGACCCTTTGTCACCCTTTTTGTTCAATATATTCTCCATTTGTTTTACTAGGAGCTTAGCATATGTTTTTGCTACTGGTAGGCTAGAATACTATGATATCCCTAGAGGTCCTGAGCCTATTTCCCATTTAAGCTATGCTGATTACACTATTATCTTTTTGAAGGCTTCCAAAAATAAATTGAATAAGATTAAAGCCTTCTTAGTTATCTTTGAACAGACTACTTGACAAAAGATTAACTTTGATAAAAGTGAATTTTATTTAGGGAAACATGCTTCAAATTTTAAACTCAGACAAGTTAAGGACACTCTTGGAATGAAACAGGGAGGAATGCCTTTTAATTATCTTGGTGTTCCAATTTTTTCTGGTAGAGCACTAATATCTCATTTTCAGCCACTTATACAGAGAACTGAGAACAGGCTGAACAATTGAAAAAACAAGTGGCTGTCCACTGGAGGAAAGATCACACTTATCCAATCCTGCATCTATTCAAACCTCAACACATATGGAGTGTTCTGAAGCTTCCCATTGCAGTGATCAGAAAAATTGAAAAGCTCATCTCCCTCTTCTTCTGGGGTGAGACTGAACTTAGGGCCAAAAAGGTGTGGAAAAAATGGAAAGATATATGTTTCCGTGTGAAGGAAAATGGATTCGGCATAAGATCCATTCAGACTATCATCAAAGCCTGTTCCATGAAGATATGGTGGAAATTCCAACTGAATACAGCTCTATGGGCCCAATTTATTTGGAAGCTTCCACCATCACATAAGACTTCTCCAGTCTGGAAGAGGATCTCTCTTATCAACCCTCAGGCTGAACAATTTACAAGAGTGCTCATTGGGAAAGGGACATGTAATCTATGGACCTCCAACTGGACTGGAAGAGGTCCCCTGATGGATCTTATTAATCCAGATACCACTGCCATCCCTTCATCTTGTTCTGTGCAGGAATTCATCTCTGATAGAGGTATTTATATGAGTTTCTTTATTTCCCTGCCATCTGACATTATTCACATTTTACAGACAGCTTGCATAGACTCTGACAGGGAAGATAGACTGATATGGAAGCCAGGCTTCAATGGGGATTTTAGCTTCAGATCAGTCTATGAGACTCTCAGAAACAGAAGGGGTACATTTCAGTCAATTCACAAGGCATGGAATATCAGAATTCAAAAAAAGATAAGTGTTTTTATGTGGAAGCTAATTAACATTTTCTTACCTTTTCCTGAAATTTTGACTAAAATGGGCTTTCATCTCCCATCTAAGTGCCCTTTCTGTAATAATTCAGATACCATAGACCATTGTTTTAACCAGTGCACCATTGCCCTATCTCTATGGTGCCTTTTCCATCAAATTGTTGGTATTGCAGATCCTAATTTTAGCAATTTATGGGATAGATTATCATACTATTGGTCTTACACTAGAAGTTCTAAACTTCACAACAATCTCTTTTGCATAGTTCCTGCAATTATCTGTTGGAATATTTGGAAAGTTAGAAACACATATCTGTATGAAAACATTAGTCCCAGTTCTATCAACCTAGAAAAATCTATTAAGGACTATGTTTTTCATATTTTTACTATCAAGCCTATTGCTACTAGGTCTCCTTTTGATATTGACCTGGTGAATTCTGGCTTTATCCTTATCACACTAGACCACCCCAGATCCAAATCTCTGCTATTAAATGGTCTCCACCAGTTTCTGCTTATAAAACTAATGTTGATGCCTCTTGGCACCCCCCTAATAGAACTGGTATTGGTGTAGTGATTAGGGACTTAACTGGTTCAGTCATTACTATGTATTCTGGTTTCTGCAATGCTGTTAACTCACTGCAGGGAGAAATCATGGCAATTCAGTAAGGCTTTGAGCTCACCATTGGTCTGCAGCAACCTTTCTTAATAGAAACTGATTGTCTGCTTGCTAAGCAAGCTATCTAGGACCCAAATAAGGCACATTGGCCCTTATACCATCTGGCCCGCTCTATCCCATGGTGCTGGTCAAATTGTTCACCAATACAGACAAGCCAACCAGGTGGCTGATGCACTGGCAAAAATTGGAAGTTCATCTGGAGTTTGCTCCTTTTTGTCCATCCAACAAGCTTCTCCAAAAATACAAGGTCTGATTTACTTGGATAAAATTAACTGTCCAGCTATTAGAATCACAGGAATGGATGCTACTGAATAAGGTTTTATTTCATTTCCTGCAAGGTTTGAACAAGCAACAAACTGCTGCACCAACATCTAAGGCCCCTCCCTATGATGGCTTGCTGCTCCACTTTAGTCTCAACATCAAACCAGCTACTACTATCAAGTACTTTTGATATCCCACTATTACATTCTAGAGACCGCATTGTGTTTTGCGTAGCAATTCACTAATAGCTTTTTAGATAGATATTAGCGGGATCTATACTCTTTTGTATAGAGGAGTATATATATCTCCATATTAGCTCATTTTTTGGGAGTTCAATCTCCAGAGAGCTTCTGCTCTTCATGTAACCTTCTATGAAGGAATGTTTGGCCTTTTTATGGTCTAGGGAGCCAATAAAATTCCCCTCCACTTTTCAAAGTGGTTTTAATTTTTTAAAAAAAAGAAAGTGCTTTAATTAAATTAAAAATGTTAGTGTTTTAAATCATATAGGGATTAGATTTAAATTATACTCGTGGGTTCTTTAACAATAGCTCCAAGTTACGGTAGAACTTGATTGTACTATAAGTTGAAAATGTTAGTATTTGAAGTTACTAAGTAAAAGAATCGAATGAATCATAACCGCAGGTAAATTTCTGAAAGAAAGAGGTAAACTACAGTAATTTAAAAAGTAAAAGAATAGTATGAATCCTAACCGCAGGTAAATTGCTGAAAGAAAGAGGTAAACAAGGATAACTCATAGATATAATAACTAATCGCAAGTTTAGATAACAAATAAATCCTAACAGCAGATAAATTACACGGCAACTATAACAAATAAAAGAGATAAAAATTAGATTACTGTTTTTTGGGGGTTAATCACCGCCCTTGAAATAATCGAACGGACTCTCCGCAAATTGTTGGTCAATGTTTTGGAATTACAGATTAAGGGGAATTAATAGTTATGTAAGACAAGGCCGGTCTAATTTAATTTGGGGCCCTATGCAAATTTTTTAATTTGGACTCTCATGTTTTATTGAAATAAAATTTTATCACAAAATATACATTTTATAAATAAATTTATACTACTGATCCATATAAAAAAAAAGGTCTTTCAAAAACTTAAAATGTTCAAATTCAAGAAAATAGACCCTTTTAAAAATACTCAATTACATTTTCAAATAAAGTTTTTGATATATATACATATAAAAATATTGCTATAAAAAACAATTTTTAGACCATTTAAATTTCGAGTCGTGCAGTGCAGTCGCACCCTCTGCCCTACCCTAGAGCCGGCCCTGAATGTATACAACGACCATCAGTGCTACTATGATGCATAGACATAGCATGGATGAAAGTTCCAAGTGGTCCAATTTCTCAACATATGGAGTAGGAGCGCAGGAGCAGAGACGATAGTGGGAGGATCCATGGGTGCCGCCGGCGAAATCCCTGAAGAGGTCTGATGTTTGATAGATGGGAACGGAACCGACTGCAGAGAGGAAGGAGAATTCAGTAACTTTGCGTTCTTATTTTGCTGTGATGCTACCAGTCTGCTCCTGGATACCAGCTCTGGTACAGGTGATCCGGGGTGTGGTGGAATCCTAGCCCGCGGTGGATCTCTCACCTAGATCCTGCAAAACAAAGCCCCCGGGGTCTCCCGAGAGTAGTCGCTCCGGCGTGATGATGAAGATTGGACTTTATGCAAAGGAGAGAGAATATGAATAAATATAGAGAGTATCTAAGTCTGATAGAACATACCTTTTCACTATTGATCATCCATCTATTTATAATGAAAGAGCCCAATGCGTCTTTAGCCGAGTGGTCCTCCTTTTGTTGTGTACTCGGGGGTGTGAAGTCATTATCATGTCCTTCTTGTCCCCGGGTGCGTCCAACATAGCTGATGTTACGCTAGGACCACCTATGGGCTGAGCTCTCTCTACTCTTTTGCCGGCTTACTTCATGTGGATTCTCATTGGCCTCGACCCATATCACCACTAGCCCCCCGAGACCCTAACTTCCGGGCTGTAATATTTGGGTCAGTCGACCGGGAGACTGGGTTTCTAATGTCTGGAAGGGCGGATGGCCCAGTTTATGGACTTGGTCAAGCGCCCAATACGCGCTCGACGCGCGCGTGCCCTTTCGCATCCCGTATTTTCATTAATGCTCATTATTGCATTCTCGAAGATGGGCCTACTTTTCCCAACTCCCAAAAATTATTCCTACTGCCTCCTCTATAAATACTAGTTAAGGACTCATTCTTATCCCCTCAACTCATAAAGTGTTGTTGCTCTTGTTTCTTTTCTAAGACTTTCCACTCCTTAACCTTTTCCTCTCTTCTGGATATGAGTCATAGCGCTACCGTAACTGAAGACGACCACTCTTTAGATATCGAAGATCTGCCTCCCCGTCCTACAGGAGGAAAAGTTCTTATGACGTCTAAAGTCACTGTTGTTTATGGAGCCCCAGTTCCACCCGACCCCAAGGATCCTGGCGAGACCCCGGTGCAAGGGGATGTATGGGAACTAGTTAAGTGGATGTATGTCCCGCTAACTTATGATGTTGGGCTCGAGCCGTTTGATGGCGAGATGGAGTCCCGGGCTTGTGTACCTCGGCATCTGTTTCTCCACGGGCTCACCTTCCATCTGCTCCCGCTGTTTACTGAGTTTCTTAACTACTATAACATCTCCCTGGCCTAGGTGCATCCTAACACTGTCAGTGTGATGCTCACTTTCCTCTACTCTTGCCATCAGAGCAGGGTAACTGGGAGCGTCGCTTTGTTCCGCAGCTTCTACTATCTGTGCGGCACTGCTGTTCCCGGGGTTTTTAATGTCCAGCGCCGCACTAAGACGAAGGTGATTTTCTCCGGGAGGCTCGACTCTGTCAAAACGAATGACTGGATGAAGAACTACTTTACCTTTGACGAGAAGAAGTATCCCATTCCGAAGTGGAATCAACAACGGGTCGCAGAGAGGAATGGTGCTCTTCCGCCGGCCCAATTCCGCCAGGTGGCTGAGAATTATAACCGGGTGGCTGGATTGTTTGTGAGTCTGAAAGACTACCAGATGGTAGGAGGTTATGAGTTTCCCCGGGAGGTGTATCCCCCAGAAGTGTTTACCTGTCGTCGCCTGTACTCGAAGCGGAGCCTGTTTAAGTCGCCTTTCTCTATTCTTCCTCCTGTATATTTCTAATGCGGTTTCTGATTATGCTTTTATGTGCCAGCCATATCCCCAAGACCAGCGATAGTCCCACCCGGGGCGATGTCCGGTGAGGGATCGGGGAAGGTTCCTTCTGAGAAACTGAAGAAGGTCAAGCCCGGGGCTGACAAGAATGTCTCGGAAACCAAGAAGAGAAAAGTAGAGGAGGAAGGGTCTAGCGTGAAGGCTCCCGGTCCTCCTGACACCGGGAAGGCGACCGGAAGTTTGGCAGAAGTCCCCGCGTCCAAGGGGCAATCCCTGTTCCGTTGTCCTGGGGCAATCCGAACAAGAAGAAGAAGACCGAGAACCACTCTCAAGACTCCTCCCGGAATCCAAAGAAAGAGCAACTGGACAAGTCCACCGTCGAAAGCCACCTGGGGCCAATCAGTGAGAACAAGGGCGGGTCCTCTTCTCATACGATTCTGTTAGACAGCTCCCATGTATGGAAGTTTTAATATATGTCTGGATTCTTTTTTCCTTCATATTATTTGTTGTCTTCAATAGGTCTTTTCTCTGGTTCAGGGTTATACATCCCATCTGTTTAGTTTCCCCGGGGTGCGGTTGATCAACGAAACTTATGACTCCAGATCAGCGGGTCTTTCCCAGGAGATAGAGAAACTAAGATCGCAGAATGCTACTCTCTACAAGGACCTGGCCGCAGCCAATAAAGAACTCTCCAGTGTGAAGAAAGAAATGCAGATTGCTGGGGAACGGGGTCTAGCTCCCGCTCTAGAGGCTTTGTGTATGGCTTTCACCGATCGGGTCTTCACAAGCCGTTCTTTTGAAGACAAGCTTTTGGCCCTTTGTGATGTCTCTAATGAGGCCATCCTGCACTCGGCCTACAAATCGGTCCGGGAATATCTACCGCGGAAGAAGAGGGTCGAGTTTCGGGATACCTGGTATCGCCCTAATGCTGAGGGGCGATTCAACTATGCTGTGGACCAATTTATGAAGGAGGGAGTTGCGGGGATTTGTCCCAGGGTGGCTTCCATCTTTGAAGGCGCCAATAGTGTTGAGCCCAGGGATATTGCTTCTTTTGCTGAAGATGCAGTTAAGCTCTCCCAGGATAGGGAGAATCCAGGTCCGGATGACCTCACCACCCTGGGTGATATCGAGAACCCGGTGGTATCTGTCGAAGAAACCGATGGGGGGTCTGATGATGAGGAAGCCGAGTCGCCCAATCATAAGGAGGATCAATTACCCCCGGAGAATGAAGAAGCCCGGGGGACCCCGGATAATGGTGAAGCACGGGAAGAAGAGCAAACTCCCGAGACTGATGATGATGATACAGATCTAGAAGTATAATTTCTAGATTTGCTTATTAGTTTCCTTTTGCTTTGTATTTTGCTACCCCCGTTCTTCCCCACTAAGCGATACTCTTTTATCTTTAGGGTGGGAGGAAAAGCTCCGGGGATTGGAGTGATGACTCGAACGATGTAAGGGCCTACGCCCTTTTTGTTGATTTAATCCAAGATATTTCCTTTTAATTCCTTAAAGTATGAGTATTTTTAAGTGTATGTTTTTTCTCTTACTTGGAATATTTCTCTGTTTTTTGTTTTTAAAGCCTCGGGACGATCCCCCCGGTATGATTCCTTCCGGGTCGCGGTCTGCTCCCCCGGAACCTGATCGGGGAAGCGAATCCTCCTGCCCCCGATGCGTGGAACTAGAAGAGTATTTAAGCCGTTGGCAGTTAGACGGGATCCAAACCCGTTACCTAGTCCATTCGAGAATCGGATTCGTAATAGATGAATTCCTGGATGTAACTTCGCTTGTCACAAAGCTCCGGGAGATATCCAATCAGTTTGGCTCTCTTTCCCGGTGTCAGTCCTTGGCTCGAGATCGATTTAATGCAGTTCTTTATGCAGATGCTACTATATCCATTCTGCAAGCCGAGCATGATGCTTCAAGTCCCGCCTCAAGGATGAGTTTGGTTGGTTTGGTCTGAGCTCCCTTTTTATTGTGAAAAGCTTAAGTGGTTGGAGAAGAAAGGTGATCCACTTAAAAGGAATATAAAATTAAAGAGAGAGAACCGGGAGCTGGCTGCCCGAAACTTGATTCTCCGCGAAAATTTAGTTACCCTCCAACTAACTTATCACTTAACCTATTTGCGTCTCGGAAGGGTTTCGCCCCTGCTTTATACCAATTTTCCCCGGGAGGTAGGGGCCTTGATTGTGCGTATGTTTTGAATGGGTTGGAACGATCCTGAATCCCGGTATCGCCCCGCGTTTAAGGAGGCTGCCTCCTGGTGGCAGCGTCACAGGGAGGGGCGCTTCTTGCCCCCATCCTTTGTTCTTATCCCTAGCCGGGTTTCCATTGACTTCACAGTTGAAAGGTACTTCGGATTCCGGGTATTGGTCGATCCGGAGGAATCTGCCCGGAGGGTTGCTCGACTCCGGGCCGACGCTGCTCGGATTCGAGCCGTTATTGCCTCTGAGGATGCTAAGAAAGAACAGAGGCGTCTCGCCTGCGAGAAGAGTAAAGGAAAGAGCAAGGACATGGCTACGAAGAGAAATTCTCCCCGTGCTCAAGGGTCCATCATCATTGGAGCCCCCCGGAGGGAGTCATCCCTAGAAGTTTCATCCTCGGACGACGATATCAAGATCTACGACAAAGCAGGTCCTTCCGGCGTTCCTCCTAGTTCCCCCATGGTCGCATCCCTGGAGAATGCATCGAATACCCCGGGACCCTCTCATCAGGGTTGTGATCCCCCCTCCCAGAGTGTGCGGGTTTCGTCGCCTATTAGCTGGGAAAAAGATTGTTCCCGTTCTCCTGATGCTAATAGTTAGTACTAGGTTATGTATGTTACTGTAGTCAAGTATATGTGTGGCGGAATTAATATTGTAACTTAACACGTTTGTAAGTTCAAGTGACTTTTTTGTATATGTGTATGTGTTTTATTTTCCGCTTCCTTTCTTAGTTTTCGCAGTAGCCCCCCGGGTGCTTGTTCAAGCGTAACCGGTTTCAATTCTAGTGCTACTACTGGGTGCTTGTTCAATTGTATCCGGCTTCAATTCTCGTGCTGCCACCGGGCGCTTGTTCAAGCGTTCCTCCGGTTTCATTTCTCGTGCTAGCCCTCCGGACACTTTTTCAAGCGTGTAGCTCATCAAATATAATCGTTTTAGAAATTGAACGAGTAACTGCTTTAATATAATAATAAAAGACAAATGCGGGATGAGCAAACAAATCAGAGTGATCGGCTGCTGGACCTGGAAACTAAATCAAGAATTACAAAATTAACTCTCAATTTCATCATAAATTAGTAGGATAATCTCAATGGTTTTGGAATTGAAGGATTTGTTTGCATTTATGAAGGCAATTTCAATCATTTGAACAATTACACCTTAAATATATGGGTCAAACAGGTTACCCATTTAACCCACGGGTTTGACCTGAACCTAACCCATTTATTTTCGGGTCACTCGTGTCTAAACCAATATAAACCCATGCCGTGTTTCGTGTCAACCCAACCCCACTAAATTCGTGTTCGGTTAAGGTCGGGTTTTCATGTCGTGTTCCAAATTGCCAGCCCTAATTGGTGACCTCGACCTACCCGTTAGCCTGAAGATGGTAAACCGAGGTTAGCTTCTGTTCAATCCCGTACTCCTTGCACCAGGATTTGAAAGGGTCATTCTCAAACTGCGCCCCGTTATCTGTTACTATAAATTGGTGTATCCCGTAGTGACAGATGATATTCTTTCAACAAAATTTCACACAAGTACTTCCCCTGATATTGGTCAACGGGGCAGCCTTGACCCATTTGCTGAAGTAATCCACCGCTACTATCAAATACTTGAAACCTCCGGGCGCCGTTGGGGAAGGGCCTACCAGGTCCAGACCCCATCAGATGAAGGGCCAGGTCCCGGATATCCCAATCATCTTCCCCTGGGGGACATGGATCAGAGGTGCAAATTTCTGGCACTGTCCACAGGAGCGAGCGGCTTTTTGGTCATCTTCAAATAGCGTGGGCCAATAATACCCTATACACATGATTTTCCGAGGTACGGTCCGGGCTCCCTGATGGCTTCCGTTGGGACCCTCATGCACTTCTTTCAATAAATGTTAGGCTTCCTTCCCATCTACACACTTGAGCCACAGTTGAAGGTATCCTCTTCGTATTAATTCCCCGTCTATGACAGCATACCGGGGAGCTTTAACCCGGATCTTCCGGGCTTTAACTTTATCTTCGGGCAACATTCCCTTCTCCAAGTATTCGAGATTGGCGTGATCCACGACTCCGACTCTCGTACTGCCGCGACTTGCCCCGGTTGATCGTAGCCCCAGACGGTCACCATTTCTATGAAAAAGTTTCGATCCTGGTCCGACTTGAGTTCTGACGAGGCTAGCTTACTTAGCGCGTCCGCCTTACAGTTCTCCTCCCGGGGAATCTGTGAAAGTGAAACCCGGAGGAAACCCTGGATTGTTGTTTTTACAGCTTCCAAGTACCGTTGGAGAGTTCTCTCCTTAGCTTCATACTCCCCATTCCTTGCTGCACCACAATGGCCGAATCACTATAGGCATCCACCTCTTTTGCGCCCACCTCCCAGGCCAGACGTAGCCTGGCTAGGAGGGCTTCATACTCAGCTTCATTATTGGTGGTCTTGAAGTCAAACTGTAGGGCGTACCGATACTCCTTCCCCCCGGGGCTGACTAGTACAACCCCAGCTCCGCTTCCCCCGGCATGGGAAGAGTCATCCACTTGTAGCTTCCACCCTGGTTGAACTTCCACCGGGTCTTTCTCAGCATTATCCGCCATTTCTACCAAGAAGTCGGCCAAGGCTTGGCCTTTGATGGACTTTCTAGCTTGGTAAGTGATCTCGTGCTCCCCCAGCTCGATCACCCACTTCATCATCCGGCCCGAATGCCTCTGGCTTCAGCATGACTTGACGGAGTGTAGATTAGTCAGGTCCGTGATGGGATGTCCTTGAAAGTACGGGCAAAGTCTCCGAGACGCGTGTACCAGGGCTAAGAGTAACCGTTCTAACAAGGAATAACGCATCTCCGGTCCCTGAAGAGCCCGGCTCACAAAGAATACCGGGCTTTGTACCCTTCCGGATCCTCGGACCAAGGCGGCGCTTATCGCTTACTCGGTTGCCGCGAGGTACAAGAACAACACCTCCCCAGGAACCGGCTTAGACAGAGTGGGGAGGTTCCCCAGATGGTCCTTCAACTCCTTGAATGCTTGCTCACACTCCGGGGTCCATTCAAACTTCTTAGCCCGCCTCAGGATGTTAAAGAAAGATAGCTGCTTCTCCGCCCCCCGTGCCAGAAATCTGCTCAAGGCCGCCAAGGACCCTGTTAAACGCTGCACATCATTTACTTTACTGGGGGAGGGCATAATGAGGATCGCGTCAACTTTCTCCGGGTTTACATCAATTTCCCGGTTTGATACCATGAACCCCAAGAACTTGCCTGCCGCTACTTCAATGGTACTCTTCTCTGGCCTCAGCTTCAAATTGACTCTCCTTAGGACAGTGAACAACTCCCGGAGGTCCTCCAGGAAAGAATCACATGTTTTGCTTTTGATGACCATGTTTCTCCCGAGCTGATCCTTGAACACCCAATCCACCATGCGCTGTTATGCAGCTCCTGCATTCTTAAGTCCAAATGGCATTTTTCTGTAACAAAAAGTACCAAAGTCAGTAATAAAGAAGGTTTTTGGCCTATCCTCCGGGGCCATAACAATCTGGTGGTACCCCCGGTGCGCATCAAAGAAAGCCAGGAGCTGATATCCAGTTATTGCTTCCACTAGCTGGTCAATGGACGGCAACGGGTAGCTATCCTTAGGACAACACTTGTTTAAATCTGTGAAGTCTATGCACATCCTCCAAGATCTGTCGTGTTTTTTCACCAGAACCGGGTTGGCAATCCATTCTGGGTAGGTGATGTCTTCCACCATGACGGCATCCAACATCCTATTTACTTCTGACCGGACAAAATCTACCCGATCTGCTGCCAAGGCTCTCTTCTTCTGCCTGATGGGTTTCAGATCCGGGTAGATATTCAGCCGGTGGATCACAAATTCCTCCGATATTACCGTCAAATCTTCCGTTCCCCATGCGAACACATCCTCATACTCCTTAAGCAACACCCGGAGCTCTTCCTTCACATTCCTCGCGAGATGCTTCCCGTTACTCACTTTCCCCCGGGAACCTACCTCCATGTTTTCCACTTCAAAGGACGCCGGGTCACCGTGCACTGCTCCCACCGTGTCCTTACCCCCGGAGCCTTCCCCGGGTTCTGAGATGTGCACTCTCCCTTCTCCCCCTGCCTTGGCGTCCTTTATTGCAGTCAGCATGCAGCTGCGAGCCGTCGTTTGGTTGCCAATAACTGAACCAATTCCCTAATCTGTCGAAAATTTCATGGTTAAGTGGTAAGGCGAGCATATTTCCCGCGCTTGCGTCAACCAAGGGCGGCCTATGATCATGTTGTACGGGAAGGACGCATTTATCACCGCAAAGTTACACAAAACCGTACATCTCTTGTTGATATCCAGGTGGTCAACAAGAATCACCAGGAGTGGTATAAATTAGAGAGGATGGACTGTCCGACCCGTAAAACCAGATAACGGGGACAAGTATGGCTTCAAGTTCCGTCGGCCAATGTGTAGCTAGTCAAAACAATCAGAAAACATGATTTCCACGCTACATCCATCATTTACGAAAACTCCCTTTATCACCACCCCTTCTACTTCAGCGGTAACCACCATGGGGTCAGAGTGTGGCACCTGAGCCGGGACCGCGTCTTCATCCGAGAATTTGATTGTTTCGCTGTGTTTAAACCTCTTCCCCTGAATTTCTCCTGGGGGAACATACCTACTCTTTTCTTTTACTACCGAAAGCGTCTGAGACCCGTCTCCTACTACTTCATTGATCACGTTTATCGTCCGAGGTGCCCCTGGTCCCGGGGCGCCGGGTCTTTGGGCCTGTGGGGCGGGGTTAGGGGCAGGGTTAACTTCCACAGGTTGATTGCCGCCTCGGCCTCGGTTGTTCCTCCAATTCCGCTTCCTTCCTTGCCCTGTCGGGGCAGCTACCGGGTGTGCTTCCCCTGCCACACAATTGCGGAGCTGACCCCGCTACCGGGTGTGCTTCCCCTGCACACAATATCCGTGCGCAGGACTCTACAACCCTCCGTGGTATGCCCGTATGACTTGTGAAACTCGCACCACTTATGTGCGTTGGCCGAGGTCGGCACCCCTTGTATAACCGGGGGGTCTGTGAATAATCCCCGGTGAATGGCCAAAATCTCCATTTTCATCTTGGAGATGGGTGTGTGTGTCGGCCTTACCACCAGAGTTTGTCCCCCCGGTGCAGGTGCTACCCCCTGTACCGGTTGGCGTTTCATAGGATCCTAGCGAACACTCTGGTGGGGGGTCGCCCGGAGTGTGGTAGTTTGGGTGGTCGTGGCCGTGACCACCCGCTGTTCAAAGAAACCAACTATGTTCATCTGGGTATGGTTGGCCTGCAATGCATCTCCACTGTCAGCTGGAGGTGATAGAAAGTTTCCGACATGTTCTTCATCAACTCAATGTAGAACATCTCATCCCGCAATCCATTGACAAAGTTTCCAATCAAAGCCTTCTCGTGCAAGTGCCTATCCTGCACCTTCATAGACTCAGTGATGTACCGGGCATAGTACTGCCAAGTAGATTCCGTTTCCAGCTGACGAATATCCAAAACCGTTGCCAGATTCACAAAATTCGTTTTCATGGCTGCATATCGATGGACTAGGACCGTCGCGAAGTCCAAGAAAGTCTTCAGCGATGCCTGGGGGAGGTCTTAAACCAGCTCAAACAATTACCCCGGAGGTATAAGGGAAACAACTTGCACTACAGCGGTTCATCAATATCCCGGGCCCCCATGACACTGAGATAAGTTTGAACAAACTCCTCCGGATCTCCATCTCCATGTACGTTGGAACCCCGTCCGAGGCCTTGGTCCCTGCTGGCCACATATAGTTTAGAACCTCTGGAACCCACAGGGAATGGGGGCGCATCCCCCGCCTTCCGATCAGTCTACTCAGATGCTTCTCGATCGAACCGTTGTTGAGCGGGGTATCATATCTGGTAGGGTATGTGACCGTCTGCTGGCCACCATAATAGGTTTGAGCGTGCGGGTTTAAACCGCCTTGGAACATCTGCTGAACCGAGGGCATCTGCGGACCCGGGAACACCTATTGACCCGGGGGAATCCGTGGACCCGGCATCTGCTGGGCTGGGGGCACTTGATTACCCCTACCACATCCAACCCTATCTCGCACATATTTTTCCAAATCCACCACCTACCTCGGGTGCTCTGGCAGGAGCAGCAGCCTGGGCCACCTTCCATGCTCGAAATTCCTTAAACTCCGCAGCATTTGTATGGATGGTTTCCGGCCCTTCCTGCTCATCTTCCCACAGGGCTTCATCCCCGGAATCCGAATATCCTCCTGCTCAGATCCTCCTCCGTCCCCGAAGATCTCCTGATTCTGTCTCTCCTTCTCCTACCGGGCTTTTTCCCTCTGATCTTTCTGCATCTCCCCGAGGGTGCGCTCTGGCACTGTCTTCTTTCCTCTACACTTCTCCGCAGCCGCTCGCGCCTTCTCAGCGGCCAAACAGGCAGTCTCCTTGCGCGCCTGCTCCTTCTCCTCAGCAGCCTTTCGTGCTGCAATGGCAGTTGCGGCCCTTGTTGTCTTCGGACCGCCCCCTACCTGGTTGGTCTCCGGGGTTGGCTCTCACCCGACCTTTCTGGCCTACCGTGTGGCATAACGAAGCACAAGATATCGGTGTCCCACTGGGCGTGCCAACTGATGCTACCAGTCTGCACCTGGATACCAGCTCCGGTACAGGTGATCCGGGGTGAGCTGGAATCCTCGCCCGCAGTGGATCTCTCACCTAGATCCTGCAAAACAAAGCCCCTGGGATCTCACGAGGGTAGACGCTCCGGCGTGATGATGAAGATTGCTTTATGTAGAGGAGAGAGAATATGAATAAATATAGAGAGTATCTAATTCTAATAGAACATACCTTTTCACCGTTGATCATCCCTCTATTTATAATGGAAGAGCCCAACGCGTCTTTTACCGAGTGGTCCTCCTTTTGTTGTGTACTCGGGGGTGTGAAGTCATTATCATGTCCTTCTTGTCCCCGGATGCGTTCAACATAGCTGATGTCACGCTAGGACCACCTAAGGGCTGAGCTCTCTCTACTCTTTTGCCGGCTTACTACATGTGGACTCTCATGGGCCTCGGCCCATATCACCACGTGTTTCTGTCCTCTTGCTTTAGAATTTAGATAGGAGTGGTAAATTTGTGGAGAGTAAATTGTCTATTTTTCCAGTCTAAATTGTCTTATTTTTAGAAAATAATTCTTGTTTTTTTAATTCTATTTTCAGTCTAAAATGTCTTATTTTTTGAGTAAAATGTTTTTTTAAACTCTATTATTTTCAGTCTAAAGTATCTTATTTTTAGAATAAATTTTAAGAATAACATTCATTCGAATGATCCTGATATATCCCTTATCAGGCACCAATAAAATAATGTCACGTGTACCATCATAATGTTTTAATTGGTTAAGATATTTTTAGTAAAATTCTAAAATCCTAACCTAGAATGCCTAAACCCGTCTAGGTTATGATTGAATACGTGGTCCAATCATAAATTAATTAAAGATGATGTGTCGCTATTTAATTGGTGCCTAATTTTGACGGTATCGGGATGATCCTGATATTGCCTATATCAGGACGATCCTGATATATATTAAACTAATACATTTTTTATTTTTTAACTGTATAATTGTGCTTCTATAAAATGCTTACATTTTTCCAGTCTAAATTGTCTTGTTTTTAGAATAAAATTCTTGTTTTTTCAAAATAAAACGTGCGTGAACAATAGCACACTTTTTTCAAAATTGCAAATAATGACCTCCTTATTTCCATACTCTAATAGAGTCTTTCGTCACTATATATACCGTCACTCAAGAGACTAACTCATAAATTGGTGGATTTGTGAGATTAAACAAAACACATAATTAAAAAACTATTCTTTGGGCTTATCACTTAAAGAAACTGTTTCAATTCATCTATTTTTTTAATGCCACCTTATGAAAGGTGAGGGGAATTTATAGGCACCCCGAGGCATAAAAAGAAAAGACAGGAAAAACACAAAAAAAGAAGCCATTATAGGCTCAGTTTGTACAAACTATGAGCTACCGAAAGTAGAAACTAGGTTGACAAAACTTTCAACCTTTAGATGACAGAAAAAAGGAGTCATCCTCACACAATTGATTCAAGCTCATTACAAGCACAAGTAACCTCTTAGCCAGCATTGAAACGAAGATCAACTCAGGCTCAAGTGTTGTAAGAAGGGATAAAAATGTGTGGAGAGGGAACAAAAAATACCTAGCTATACAGCATTCAATTCAGAGCAGAGTGTGCATGTGCTTAAGAGATCTCTTAGATTTGTTGGGAGATCCTGATGGAGGGGAACTTTTCAGCATCCAAAATGATAATTCATTTCATTGGTGAAGGTAGAGAGGACCAGGAATATATAGCATTTCCCATCATGTGGAGTGCCATCTTTGCTACAGAATCAACTGAGGAGTTCCCTTCCCTCATAGTGTGAGTTAAGAGATCATTGGCAAGGATAGATTGGACTGAATCTAGCAAGTGAAAAAGCCTCCAGTGTCTGCTGTCATTATTTGTAGGGCTTGCAGACAGTCAGTTTCATAGCATAGATTAGAAATGTTTAGAGACTTAGCTGATTTGATGCCTATTTTAATGGCCATAATTTCTACCTGGAGTGAAGTGGGGGATGATACATAACATGTCCTGGCATATATCACTGCAGCTTGGGTGTTTATAATGATGATTCCCTGACTAGCCATACCACTTGACCATGCAGCATCAACATTAACTTTGCAGCCAAAGGAGGGTCTGGTCCACTGTATAGGGATGAAATTATGTTTTGGGGGGATATATGGTTGAGGGATAGCTCCAGTTTCTGCTAATTCTCTGCCTACCTCCCTAGTGAGTTTCAAAGGCTTCCTTGAGTTCCATGGCCATAGCATCAGTGGAGGGGATACTATCTTCATACAACTTTTTATTTCTTGCTTTCCAGAGAATCCAGCAAACAAGAAAGGGGGCAACATGGTTGATCCTAGTATGTGCCTTGGAGAGACCAGAGAAATCCCAACATGTAGCCAACCTGTCCCATAGGTTAGTGCAGTTAAAGGATTTAGAAAAACAAATATCATGCATTTTTTTATGAATCACGGCCAACAGGGCATTGAGTATAAAAATGATGAATTGAGTCACGACTGTTACAAAAATAGTATTTTGAGGGGAGGTGAAAGCCAAAATGTCTGATAATACCATCAAAAGGTAGCACATCATTCAGTAATCTCCACATAAATATGGAAATCTTGTATAAGCAGATTTAAATGTGAAATTGCCAATAAGATCTGGTTTCCATATCAGTTTATCTGGTTTATATGGAACAATGGTTGTGTATGTAAGAATGGAGATTATATGTGGGGGTAGGTGCTAAGACAGTATAGGGATTAAAATGTTTCTTTCTTGCACAAGCTCAGCAACTGAAAGGTTGCACTTGAACATGGTGTCATGTGATGGATTGTCATGTGATGGATTATGTAAATCTATCAAAGGTCCATAATCAGTCCAGTTAGAGGACCACATATTGCACTCACCAATTCCATGTATCACCTTAGTACAGGATTCAGAAAATAAATTGATCTTGCAAATCTTCTTCCAAGTATGTGATCTTTTAGATGTATCAGGTAGGGATGCAAGAAATACAGTCCAAGGTGCAATTCCCAATTGGTATTTCCACCATAATTTATAAGAGAAATCCTGTATTATGGTGGATAAAGGCATGAATCCTAAACTAGTTTGTGAGGTGGGATAACATAATGAGTCCCACTTCCTCCAGGTTTTCTTTGGGCCTAAATCCGTGCTACCCCAGAAAAGTATTGAGAGTTTCCTTTCAATTTTTTTATAATCTGTTTTGTAGGGAGCATCACAGCCTAGATGTGTTGTGGCAATGAATAGAGACAAGATTGAATTAGTGTCAATCTACCTCCAGTTGATAACCACACATTTTTCCAATTTTTGACCCTTTTATCTATCATTTCCAATATAGATTGGAAACGAATATTAAGGGTCCTTACAGTAAAGATTTGTCCTCCAAAGTATTTGAAAGGTAAGCTACCATGTTTCATGCACATTACAGTTTTTATCTATTTCAGCTTGGGGGTAGAAATGGTATTTTTGACATAAAACTCACTTTTCTCAAAATTGATCTTTTGGCCAGAAGTTTCCAAAAATTTCACAAGAAAAGCTTTCATTTTGATCAGGTTAGGCCTAGAAACTTTAAGGAAAATAGATGTGTCATCAGCATAGCTAAGGTGTGAAGTTTGGACAGTGTTTCTGGGAAGGGAAAAATAAACCATATTGCCAAATTCAAAGAAAAATGCTAAACTCCTGGAAAAAGTTTCAAAGAAAATGTTAAAGGAAAGGGGAGAGGAGGTCTCCCTGTTTTATGCCTCTGGTAGCCTTCAAATATCCTACTGGTGAACCATTTATAAGGATTGAAAACCAAGCATCTGACAGATTTTTTATGATGCAATGAATGAACTTATTGTTAAAGCCAAATTTTTGGAGAATTTATTTTAAGAATGTCCAGCTGACCCTATCAAAAGTTTTCATTAAATCAAGTTTTAAAATGCAGTTAGGGTCTCTATCCTTTCTGTTTAATTATCTGAACATTAACTTGAGATAGATAGCATTATCTGATTTGTCCCTATTTTTCAAGAAACCTGTTTGTGTTGGTGAGATTAATTTAGGCATCAAAGGCTTTAGTCTTTCCATTAACGACTTAGAAAAGTTTTTTATTAGTTACATTGGAAAGACTTATAGGCCTATAATCATTGAAGGTGATTGGAGTCTCTTTTTTTTGGGGATAATAGTAATCCATGTACTGAATATACCCCTATCAATGTGAGACCTTAATAGAAAATCATTTGATGCCTCCAATAAATATAAGCATATTATGTCCCATGCTTTAATAAAAAAAATTGAGCTGTATAGCCATCAGGCCCTGAACTGCTCGATTTATTAATGCCAAAAATTATTTGCTTTAGTTCAGTCAAAGTAACTGGCTTTGTCAGACTGTCATTGTCCTCAATAGTTGTTATTGTTAGATTTTTTGACAGAAAGTGAGAGGAAAAAACTTCCTGGTGAGGATGTGGCTGATCAGTTAGCAAATCCTTATAGAAAGAAACAGCTTCATTTTCTATATCAGACTTCTCAACTAACCAGGATCCTGTGGAGCTTTTTATTTTTGTGATATGTAATCTACCTCTTTTTTTCAAAACTAATTGATGGAAAATTTTGATATTTTCATCACTCTCTATTAGCCATTTTACTTTAACTTTATATTTCCAATTCCTCTATTTACAGGAGAGTATTGTGTGTTTTCATTTTGTTTTGTGTAACATATATTTCAGTTTTAATCATCTACAGACTGCAATCTATAATATGCCTAAGTTATACTTCATGTTTAAGCATCAAGAAACGAATTGAGACATATTTAATAAGTTCAAGGAATTTACTACATGTAATGTGACTTTAAAATTGTAGATTTAAACCTAGAGCAATATCGTCATGGTTGGCGCAATTTCTACCTAGAGATTATACCTAGAGCAATTTCTAGTACATGGTTGGCGCTTATTCCTAAGATACCAATCCCAAGCACATTCTCAGATTTTAGGCCGATAAGTTTATCAAATTTTGTCAATAAGGTATTTTCGAAGATTCTGGCTGAGAGGATCAAACCAATCATTCCCAAGCTTATCTCCCCAGAGCAATCGGCATTCATTAAAGGGATAGATATATCGGACAATATCGTACAGATGCAAGAGATAGCAAGGATATTAGCTAATAAACCAAACAGTGATAACATAATTGTTATACTCGACATGCAGAAAGCCATCGACAGGGTCTCATGGTCTTTTTTAAACTCTATTGTGCTCCACTTTGGTTTTCATGGCCATATAGCTGGGACAGAACATCGCAGCAGCCTGGTTTTCAGTAATTGTTAACGGTGTTGCTACAGGTTTCTTCAAAGCGAACAGGGGAATAAAGCAGGGGGATCCCCTTTCGCCGTTCCTATACAATCTGATCTCTGAGGCATTTTCAAGAGGTCTCAAAAAGGTCATGTCCATGCAATACTTAGAGAGTTTTGCTATGCCAAGGGGAGTACAGACTATCTCCCATCTTATGTATGCGGATGATACGGCTGTATTTACACAAGAAAATAGGAGAAATATCAAGAGACTTATGCAATTTTTAAGAGCATAAGAACTCAGCTCTGGACAACAGGTGAATTACTCTAAGTCGGAGTTTTTCATGGACAGGTTCACAGCACATCCCGAAATCAGAAGAATAAAAAGGAAAACGGGCATGAGGATGGGAACTATGCCTTTTAAATATCTTGGAGTGCCAATATTTACTGGAAGGAATAAAATGGTTTATTATCAATCATTACTGGATAGAATGGCGGGTACAATCAATAACTGGAAAAACAAATGGTTAACTAGCTCAGGGAAACTTGTGCTGATTAAACATGTTTTACTTGCAATCCCAATCCATACATTCTCAGTGCTGAAAGCTCCAGTGGGGATAGTGCAGAAGATGGAAAAAATGGCATCCAGATTCTATTGGGGGGAGACAGATTATGGAAACAGAGAGATATGGAGAAGCTGGAAAAAAATGGCCTTCCCAGAAACTGAGAATGGTCTGGGTTTTAGGAATAGTAGGGCCATCATAGATGCTTTCTCGTGTAAATTATGGTGGAAACTACAATTGAACCAGAATATATGGACTAAGTTTTTGTGGACATTTCCAAAAACTTACAGGACATCTATAACTTGGAAAAGAATTTGTAGCGTTACTGAACATGCAAATAATTACTCTAAAGTTATAGTAGGGAAAGACACTGCACCATTTTGGGATGCAAATTGGGTGGGGGTAGGAGCTCTAGTGTATCATTTGCCACAAGACATAGATATACCCTATCCAAAACTAACTGTCAAGGAATTCTGTGCAAATAAGGTTTTTTACTTAACTCTGATGGAGCCAACTTTGGCTACCAATATTATAACTTTATTGCAGGAAGCAAGCATCAGCAATACACATGAGGATGTGCTCATTTGGAGGCCAAGCACAACAGGAAAGTTCACAATAAAATCGGCATATCACTCCCTAAGACCTACTGGAATGGATGTAAACCAAATTAAAACGGTATGGTCAGCCAACATCCCTGCGAAATTCTCAATATTTATATGGAGACTTAGCAACTATTTATTGCCATTTGATGATGTATTGAGAAGATTTGGTTTCAACTTTCCATCTAAATGTGCTTTTTGTTCAAGCGAGGATTCAATGGATCACTATTTTAATTTATGTGGACAAAATGTTCAAATTTTTAACTATATGCACAACTTATTACAACTTCCAGTACCTCAGTTCTTAACTGCTAGACATAGATATAGGTACTATTTTAATATGACCGGGAAGTCAAAGGTGCATAGTTGAGTAATCATCACATCCATGTCAGTAGTATATTGGTTTTTATGGTGCAGGAAAAATAATTATATATATAGAAACACATAAACCAGTGTACAAGCTGTATTTACCAGTATCATGCAGAAAATAGTCCAAATTTTCACAGCTTATCCACTGGTTGGAAATGCTGAAAAACATGGACATTTTATAACTGTAGGCTTAGTTCCTTTCATAAAAAGGAAAAGACTAAGAGTTATCAGATCCATCAAATGGGAACCCCCTGATGTTGGTTTTAAAATAATTAGTGATGCATCATTTATATCAGGGAACAAGGTAGGAATAGGAATAATTGTCAGAGACAGAACAGGAAGGGTGATCAAAATGAAATGTCAGTCAACTAAGGCTATTTCACCTTTGTATTCTGAACTTTTAGCTATACAGCTTGGTCTTAATATTGGAATATCCATGGATGCTTGTTTCTGTGTAGAAACTGATTGCTTACTAGCTATAAAAGGTATTACTAATCCTGAAAGTGTGGAATGGGGATGCTACTCTCTATGTAATGAGTTGAAAAAATCCCTCTGCGGGATTGAAATCAAACATGTTCTTAGAGAAGGAAATCAGGCTGCTAATTTCCTGGCAAGACATAGTGCTTTAAATGATATATCTGCATATATAACAATGTGTGATGCCCTAGCACATCTGAAAGGCATTACTACTATGGATAGGCTTGGTATTTCAAGTCTAAGAGCTTCAGTATGAATATGGTACTGCTGATATATATGTTGGTGCAGGTAGAAGACCTCCATGGTACAATCCATTGGGAGGAGAAAGAGCTGAAGGAATGCACCAGCTTGCTGGAAACTTCAAACTAGGCACCTGGCAATGACAAAGCATTTTATGAGTGGCTCATACATCTTTTATGTAAGTCTTGGGATTTATTGCACCTTTTCCAGTTACATCTTTGGGCAAACATGTGACTTGCGTATTTGTTTACCCATTCACAAAACAACTCGGAGAAAATGGATTGGAAATGGTTTGCAATAACACCAAGACTATTACTTCTCATGTTGTATTACTACTTTTCTTATAGCTATTTTTCTTACCCATAACTATTAGACCTTTGTAATTGACAATGAGCCAAGGCTTTTTTATTCATAGGTCTGGGATGCCTATAAATTTCCCCCACCTTTGGTGGTTTAAATTTAAAAATAAAAATTATAGATTTAATTTATGTTGCAAACTCTTTGAATATGCTTACAGTGAATCATCTTTTATATTCATTTCAAACCTTTTACAACGTCCATTTCAATGTTCTTCTTACCTCAAAAGATTACAATAAAGATTTTCAAAAACTTGAGAATAAAAAAAAAGTTACACAAAACTGAGGTTACTAGATAGTTTTCTTAATAATAATATTTTTTATAATGTTGGTGATCTTATTTGAGTTTTTCAACCCCTTTTTTTAATCAAAGCCCCTTAGTTTCTTATATTATTGCTAAATATATATTAACCCAGACTCAAGAATTGACATGTATTTTGACTTCTGCGTCGTTTAGAAATTTGGCGAATAATTTTTTTCCGCTCTAATCTCTCTCCTCACTTGCAAACACGCGCCACCAATCAATGCTGATAACGTCTCTTTCAACCACCCCTTATTACCGTTTCCTGCACTTTTCTCACTGATAACGGTCGATTAACGGCCATAATGGGGGAGGCTCCGCCCAATTACGGCGGTCCTCCTGCCGGAAAATCATACGCCCAAATTCTCATCACTGCAATTCAACCCCCCTCTCTCTCCCCTCTTCCATCCAATCTAGAAATCTGTCCGATTACTACCTTCAACGGCAAACCAGCCTGCATGTACACCAGAGAATCGGTACAGATTCTGTCCAAGCACTACGAACACGCCTTAATCGGCAAATTCCAGAGAGCCAAGCCGTCAATGGTGGTGATTCAAGCAGCCTTCCAGAAGATGGGCTTCACCGGCCATTTCTAGATCGGCTCTTTGGACTACAAGCACATACTCATCAGGTTTGCCACACAAGAAGACTACCAACGCTGCTGGTTAAAGGCATTTTGGCCGGTGGCCGGAGGCTCAATGAAAATTCTGAAATGGTCGACGGACTTCTCGCCGGAGCACGAATCTCCAGTGGTACCGGTCTGGGTCTCGGTCAAAGACATCCCCCTTTACTACTACAACAACACGCTGATTCAAGACGTAGGCAACCAAATCGGGAAGTTTATCAAGATGGACTCGGCAACTACACATATTACCAGGCCTTCTTCACTGAAAATATGTGTTGAACTGGATCTCACCAAGGAATGAATGCCCTCCATACAGATAGGATTCCCATATGATCATAAAGATTGCGAGATAGAGTATCACAGTCTCCCTCTGTATCGTCAACACTGTAGAAAACTGGGCCATGAGAATGCAAACTGCAGAATCCTAGATCCAGAACTGAAGGGAGCTTAGCAGGACAGATACTTGTTGGGAAATCAATCCCATTGCGCTGCGCAGCTCAAGATAACAAAGAAGAAAACACAGAACACAGATATTTAATGTGGTTCACCAAATTGGCTACATCCACAACAGAAAAGATAGACTTCATTAATAACAGATTACAAATGGATAACAGATGAACAACTCTCGGACGTAGTCTCAAGTCAGATGAACTCTCAGACACCTTCTCGAACTGCTCCACAGACAAATACAGATGTGCTAATTCTCATATATCTTCTTGAATCACGTCATCGACGACTTCTCAGACATCTTCTTGAATACACCACAGATTATAGATATTATGGATGGTGAGAGATGCCAACCTCACACACAGAACATAACAGATATAGATGGTGGAAGACGTCAATCTCGCACACAGAACGGAATAGATGGTGGAAGATGTGAATCTTGCACACAGAATACATTAGCAGCGTATGGTATATATAATACCCAAACAGAATCCTAAACAGATGTGGAACGGGACTACCCAATCCCTTCCGGAACAGAATTAGATTTACCATATTAATAAATCCAAAACAGACTTGGATTAAAATTCAATTCAATTCCCAACAATTTCCCCCTTGAATTGAAATCTCACAGAATCAGACAGATGAAGCTTCGAACCAAATGTACCAGATGCATAGTGGTTGTGCTAGATGTACCAGACAGAAACAGATGCACCGGGAGAGTAGTGGTACAGACGCTTGCCAAACAGATGTACCGAAGTATCCAGACCACCAACAGAACTGCCTTCAACAAATTCAACCCGGAAAGAACTTGCGACAACAACAGACGGGTAAGCAGATTTAAAAAATCCAACCGGGAAAGGACTTGCTACCAGAACAACATAGAACAGAACAGTATTTCACAGAATAGCAGATGCAACAGCTATAACACCATATCCTCTTCTTGGAATTTGTGTTCAACCACAGAGGTAGACCCACATCCAGATTGCATCTCTAGAAACATATTTGCGGTACAGACAAACAACTTGTGTACAACATTGAACAGAACAAACCAGATTTCTTCTCCAGGCTTGCCAATATACTAAAGCAATCTTTAGACTTTCTTCTTCCATATCTCGACCGATGAACTAGACTCCAACACCAGTTTATTGGTATCCCTGACCTAGCTCCTGACCGCAACTCCCAGAGATCTAACCATGCTCTAATACCACTTGTTGTGAAATAAATCCCATTGCGCTGCTCAAGATAACAAAGAAGAAAACACAGAACACAGATATTTAACGTGGTTCACCAAATTGGCTACATCCACAACAGAAAAGATAGATTTCATTAATAACAGATTACAAATGGATAACAAATGAACAACTCTCGGACGTAGTCTCAAGTCAGATGAACTCCCAGACGCCTTCTCGAACTGCTCCACAGACAGATACAGATGTGCTAATTCTCATATATCTTCTTGAATTACGTCATCGACGACTTCTCAGACATCTTCTTGAATACACCACAGATTACAGATATTACAGATGGTGAGAGATGCCAACCTCACACACAGAACATAACAGATACAGATGATGGGAGACGTCAATCTCGCACACAGAACAGAACAGATGGTGGAAGATGTGAATCTTGCACACAGATTACATTGGCAGCGTATGGTATATATAATACCCAGACAGAATCCTAAACAGATGTGGAACAGGGCCACCCAATCCCTTCCGAAACAGAATTAGATTTACCATATTAATAAATCCAAAACAGACTAGGATTAAAATTCAATTCAATTCCCAACTATACTAAAGAGAGGGCTCAAGGCCAGAAAGAAATGGCACTCCTCAGCAACAAAATTTCCAACAAAGGGACACTCATACTCAAAGGAATGATGGAGCAAGTTTATCAGGGCTAACTCCACAGCAGAAAGAGCAAACTTGGGTTAAAGTTGAAAACAAACTCCCTGAGGAAAAGAGGATGGTTGTATACAAACCACAGAGAAAGGAGCTCCTTTTTGCGGGTGTAACAAAGCCTCAATTATCTTTTTACTCACTAGATGAACTTGATTTATCTAGCCAGAAAAAAATGCTGAAGCTTCACAGCCACACACACACCAAACACACACAAACCTTTATTCACACTCCCTCCCATACCCAAAAATCCCACCAAAAAAATGCACTCAGCATAGTCCCATATAAACCAATAGAACTGTCAAATTCTTTTGATATTTTGCAGGAACAATCCAGTGATGATAGCTCAGAAGATTCATTTGATGATGCCCACGAACACACTGGATGGAATTCAGACTCACAACTCAGCCTGATTGACAAACAAACCTCTTCACCTCTCATAGGTGATCTACAAATACAAGTATCTGAGACCAACTCAGATTCAGGTAACACTCACTTCACCTCTGCAACAAAGAATCTCACTGATAGCTTCAGTAGAATTCTTAGACCAAAACAAAAAATTAACTACTTTTAAATGAATAGCTTTAAGACTAATATGCTAGTTTGGAACATTAGGGGTTATGGCACCTCTATTGATAGACTAAGAACACTTATATTGTTGCATAATATATCAATTGTTTGCATCATAGAGCCAATGCATGATAGAAATGAAATTTTCAATTTACAGCATGACATAGGTTTTCAGCATTGTATTGCAGCTAATTCAGCAAAAAATTGGCTTTTCTATAGAGACCACTTCCACATTGATGTTCTTTCTGAATCTGATCAGTATATACAGGTTAAGATCACAGAAAAGTACTCAATGTTGAACTGGTGCTCCACTTTTATTTATGCACAAGTCACCGGAGTACCTAGGTTACAGGTCTGGTCTGATTTGCTTAGTCTACCAAGACAACCAACAATATATGCTGGGGACTTCAACACAGTGGCATCTGTGTTGGAGAGAAAAGGTAGACATAGACCACCTTTAAAGAGTATCAGAGAGTTTAGGGCCTTCATAGATGCATTAAAGCTTCAGGATGTTCCAACTGTTGGGAATCAATATACTTGGACCAATAAAAGAATTAGAGGTGATAGGCTACTCCAGAAGCTGGATAGAGGTCTGTGTTCCTTTGACTTGTCAGCAAATTTCCCCCACTCATCCATCCAAGTGCTGAACAGAACTACCTCTGATCATAACCCCTTCCTAATCACCATCCAAAATTCCACCCAACATGCACCAAATCCCTTTAGATTTCAGGAAATGTGGCTAAACAAAAGTGAATTTATAGAGTTGGTTAGAACCAACTGGGATGAGCCAAGCCAATATAGTGAGATGTACAACATGGTCTACAAAATGAAAAGGTTGAAATCTGCCTTAATCTCCTGGAACAAGAATATATTTGGAAATGTGCACCAGAACCTATAGCTTGCAGAAGAAAGGGTCTCGGTGCTTGAAGAAATTTATCAGCAGTCATGCTCAGATCAAGACCTCTTGGAACTTAATGAATCTAGGGCTACACTTATTGATGCTGAAAAGGAACATACAGCCTTTTGGAGACAGAAGGCAAAAATTAAATGGTTGCAAGATGGGGATGAAAATTCAAAGTTCTTCCACAATTCAGTAAAGGAGAAAAGGTGCAGAGCCAAGATCACAAAAATAAAAAAATGTCAAGGTTTATGGACTACTGATACAACAGAGATTCAGGAGGAAGCAGTTAAATTCTATACACAGCTACTGAATGAGGATATGGGGGAGGCAGATCTTTCTGGGCAGTACATGAAATATTTTTTATCTGTCATCCCCAGACTTATTACAGATAGTGACAATGCTGAGCTCCTGAAAGATATAAGCATGGAAGAACTCAAAACAGCCACTTTTGGTCTAAATAAATACAGTGCAGCTAGATCAGATGAATACTCAGGCCTATTTTTTACAAACTGTTGGGAGATAATTAAAAGGGATCTATTTGATGCAACACAACAGTTTATGTCAGGAGAAAGGATTCCAAGAGAAATTTCAAGTGCCTTATTAGCATTGATCCCAAAAAAACCTAACCCTAGCTCCTTTGGAGAGTATAGGCCAATCAGTCTCTCTAATTTTCTGAACAAGATATTTTCAAAGATACTAATGGAGAGATTGAAAAAGCTCATACCAGACATAATTTCTGAAGAGCAGTCAGGCTTAATGGAAGGGAAAGATATCTCAGATAACATACTCCAGATGATAGAAATGGCAAGATTGCTTCCCAAAAATCAGAAATATGGCAACATGATAGTTAAGTTGGACATGCAAAAAGCCTTTGATAGAGTTTCATGGGATTTTCTCAACTCAGTCATGATCCAGTTTGGATTTCATGGTACTTTTGTCAGACTAACAATGCAGAATATTGAGACTGCTTGGTTCTCACTCATTGTAAATGGGATTGCAATAGGTTTTTTTCCTTCAAATAGAGGGATTAAACAAGGGGATCCCATCTCACCCTTCCATTATAATATTGTCACAGAAGCATTCTCAAGGGGTATAAAAAAGCTCTTCTCAGTTAATTACCTAGACCACTTCATCATGCCAAGAAATGTTCCTACAGTCTCCCATCTGATGTATGCTGATGATACAACCATATTCTTGAATGGAAAGAACATAAATATGAGAAGGCTGAAACACTTCCTATTTGCTTATGAGGCAGTATCTGGACAGAAAATAAGCTATGAAAAATCTGAGTTTTATGTGCACCCACACACAGTCCAAGCTAGAAGAAATATCATGAAGAGGATTTTAGGAATGAAAAATGGATCTTTACCTTTATTATACCTGGGAGCTCCTATTTTTATGGAAGAAATCTGGTAAGATATTACCATGGATTGTTGGAAAGAATGGAGAAACCTCTCTCAAACTGGAAAAATCAATGGTTGTCACAAGCAGGTAGACTGGTGCTTATCAACCATGTTTTGATGGCAATTCCCACCCACATTTTCTCAGTACTACAGCCCCCTAAACTGATACTAAAAAGGATGGAAAGATTGGCCTCAAATTTCTTCTGGGGTTCCACAGATATGGGGCAGAAGAAGATCTGGAGGAGATAGTCAAATTTGGCATCGCCTACTGAAGAAAATGGTGTAGGGCTGAGGGATATAAGAGCTGTGGTACAAGCATTTCCATGCAAGTTATGGTGGAAGTTACAGAATAACAGTACACTGTGGACCAGACACCTTTGGGCACTTCCTGATTCTTATAAAAATTCCCCTACATGGCAAAGGATATGTGCAATTACAGAACATGCAAATTTTCAGTCCCAAGTAATATGTGGAAAGGGTGGAAGCTCATTTTGGAATGCCAACTGGCTGGGAGTAGGAGCATTATATTATCACTGGAACCATCACACAAACCCCTTCCCTAACCTCACAGTTACACAGTTTCTAACTAGTAAACATTTCTATATTAATCATATGGAACAATTTTTTGCTAGCAACATCTATTCACTTTTGCAGTACTCTGGAGTCACCTCAAATCATCAAGACAGGTTGATATGGAAGCCAGGCTGGGATGGGAATTTTTCAATATCCTCAGCATACAAATCTCTGAGAAATGCAGGAACAGTCAATCAAAACTTCAAACAGGTTTGGAAGTCAAAAGGGAAGATTGCAATTTTTTTTATGGAGGATGAAAAATAAACTTTTAACTTTTGATGATATCCTCACAAAATTTGGTTTTAATTTTCCCTCAAAATGTCTGTTTTGTGACAACTGTGATACTCTGAATCATTTTTTAATGAATGTCCAAGCAGCTTGCAGGTCTGGGAGACAATGCACACCAAATTGCTCATGCAGGTACCACTACTAGAATATCAAGCCATTTAAGGCAGTTCATCCTTCATTGGTTAAGGCAGAAAACAAATGCCTTCTCTGGTAGTGACTTGAATGAGAAAAATCATCTAAGGCGGTTCCTCTTCCGCCTTAGATGTTTTTGGGTTTAAGGCGTTTGTTTCCACCTTGGATGTAGGCTTATACGCCTTGCTAAAGGCTCACGAACTCGCTAGCGTGAAAGTCTGTATGATATGAATTGGCTCGTTGCGAGACCGTAACTAGCAAACGCTAGTCCCAAACAAATGGTTGATTGTTATGTTACGACAGCAGCTTACGGATCGCCAGATGAAATACTAACGAGTTCGCTACATTGAAAAGCCTAGACTGTTATGAATGTGTACGAGACTGGTTACGACTTCCACCGTGCGGATTGCTAATATTGGTTACGATCTCGTAAGTGAACCTAGTTTGTCATATATTTATCTGCTGACAAGACTGGTTACAACAAATAGGGGGGAATCGCTCGGTCATAAGTAGCGAACTCGTTACAAACCAAGTTAAACCAAACGAGCCAGGTTACGACAGCCACTAGCTACTCGCTGGTAACACCGTAGCGAGGTCACAACCGAACAATTGTTTTTCATAAAAATTGTGAAAATGATATTATAAAAATATAATAAAAGTTGTTGGTTCGAGAGAGTTTACGATTTCGTAAGACAATCGCTTATGTGTGTAGTAACGAGTTCGCTACTAAACTCGCTAAAGTTAAACGACGACGTTTTAGCACCGGGTGAGCGAGAAAAAAAAATGACGTTACGAGTAAGCTAGACATTAGCCTGGTTTTGGCGTGTATGGTTACGAGCTCGACAGAGATCAGATTGGAGAGGCAGAGAAGAACGAGCGATTGGATAGCGATTGCGCAAAAACTAAGCTCAGAAATATAATTCGGGCGATTGAAGTAGCGATAGTACAAGATGATCGCAACTATTTTAATGTTACGGGCGAGAGAAGTAACGATCTCGCAGGCAATTCGTAAGTGTCACAAAATTATAGGATTTGAGCCATTTCCACCCATTTCCACTAAAATTGGGTTTCATTTTAATTGTCTAAGCTGTCAATTGCAAGATGCGTGGTATCTAAGCACAAAACATGAACATGAAACACTATCAAGCCACATTTTATAAACTTATGGAAGTAATGGAACTCAAAAGTAAATATATGCATCCATTTGACAAAAAAAGAAACTAGCCTTTATTGGGAATGTGAGGCCTAGAGATGTACCGAGATCTAATAAGGACCAAGTGTCTAGCCAATGCATCTCTACCATCCTCCAACTCCTTCTTGGTGTACGGTGCATGATTTTCCTCGATAATCTAAGAATATGAAATGTTTTTTTAATGCTATTGAGTGCAACATAGATAGTAATAGGTACAATAAGTAGGTTAAAAGAATGCTTACGCGATGTAATTCCAAATTATCTTGAACAAGGCCAGCTACACACTCGCTTGCGTACAACATCATATAGTAACCGCACTCCCAATTTGACAATTGCTTTTGGTGCTGAAAGCGAAGAAGTATAACAAATGATTTGAAATGAAATCATAGTGGAAATAAATGAGCATTGGATTTGTACTGTCACCTGAATCTGTATAAGGTTGAAGGGAAGTAGTGTGTCGTCATGTGCACTATGTATAGCAACCTCTAATAAATCTGCAAATTTTGTAGATGGACCAAAGTGTAGCGGGTCCATCCAATACACTCGCTTCAACGATGGTATCATAGCTACAAAACTCCAATGGCCGCAACATATTTTAAGAAATGAAAATGTAAGAACCCGTCTCGAAGATTATAATGTTTATGAAGTGCAAATATCCAATTGTAACAAAGAAAACTAACCCCTCTAGATATGGGCCTATGTAAATTGTCTTGGTCTTGTCACTAAGGATCTTAGAGAGATAAGCAAGTCGCGATTGATTACTTTCATTCATTTCTTGCAAGCTTATTGGGTGCAAAAACCCAATGAAAGTCTTTGCATTTAGAGCAAGGCATTGCATGTACATAAATAAACAATAGATGGGATATGAACGTATAATAGTGCACAAGTACATGAAAATTCGTAACTTGCAATACGATAGAAGAGATGAGATCAAGTAGCTTACATTTGATGTAGTATAAGGATTGTTTCGGGAAGGGTTTTATAGTGCCAGAAAAGGGCAAAGTCTTCCCATGGAACGACTAATTCCCTCGCTTCGCCGAACACCTGTTTATTGGAGTAGAAATAGTAAACAGAATCCCGACTATGGTGGCCCATCAGATCATAAAACGTGCGAAGGAATCCCGGGAGTGATTTTATGAATCCAACTTCTCCCACCGACATCGGTTTCTTAGCTACCGGAAAATCTAGCGGGTCTACGACGGGTGAAGGTGTGTTTTTATTAATTGGGATAGAATTAGAATTCACATCAATGACCAACCATTTGGGCCACACAAAAAAACGGCCCAAACCTTTACCCACTGTCGTGCACTCTTGATCCGCGACCGGTACCAACGCATCCTCGACTAACACATGTAGTATAGAAACCCTAACGAAACCAATAGGTACTTTGGCTTCATGATGTAGTGCCATGTTAGGATATGAATTTCCCATTGCAACGTGGCGGGGCTGAGAATTCATCCCACATTCAGCGTACAACTTGCAAGAAGGGGAGTTCTAATATACAAATAAGGCATGTTTAATTAGGTCGAATTAGACATATGTAGGATGAGTATATTTAAAAAATATCAATAATCATGAGTTGTGTAGAATTATTCATTTGATTGAGGTGCAAGTAATTAACGTACCTTTGGTTTGGGATCGGATGGTTGTATGTGAACTTGCTCTTTGATAGGGGCCGAAGGTGTGCATATTTCCTTGCTGGGTTCAACAATAGGTTGGTCAACAATAGGTTGGTCAAAAATAGGTTGGTCAACCTCATTTTGTGGTGGGGAAGGATGTGAACCTCTAGACGAGGGTCCATTTATTGGATCGGTGTCACAAAAATCGGATGGAAGAGGATACTTTATAAAAGAACATATATTGGCCAACATTGTTTTCAATTTCTTGACCTCTTGGTCGGATTTTTTGGCTTGGTTCAATGCTATTTGGAGTTTGGATGGTTTAGGGTCTTTGCTACTACGTTTGATACCAAACGCCTCTATTTGAGTAGCATAACCACCAATTCCCTTAGCTCTTCCCGGATGCTCGGCCTTCCCAAGTGCCCTACGTAGCACATCGTGTTTACCGACAGGGATAAACAAGCCTTCTTCAACTTCACGCTCGACCTCGTCCTAAAAAGGTAGTATAGTAAATGAAAAGTTATTATCGTAATCAATTGTTGTGTTTGATTGTTTGATTGTAGATACTAAAATGGAACATGGTATGGCGTCGTAGGTAAAGCGTACCACTCGATTAGCCACCCTTTTTTCCTCATCACTTGAGAAAGTCCCGTCATTTTTAATTCTACCCAAGGCGAATAATTTTTGTCTACTATATGTTGTAGGGTCTTCGGCAATGACTAGCTTGTTCGCCACTTCCGCGTCCATGCCCCCATCCACAAGCTCTTTCACCTCGGTTTCATGTTTTTTTTTTAGGTCTTCTTCCCCACACCCAAGTACCCCACCCTACCCCCGGTGTAAGGCATAACATTATCAGCACTGGCTTTGCGCTTCCTATCCCCCAAACCCTTTTAAAAATTCTATGTTATTTTAGGAATAAAGCACTAACCGAAACAAAAATATTTGGCTAATTCGCATGACACTATTATTACAAGATGCAGCAAGTAAACTAACCTTTGCGTCATTTTCTAACCATCGTTTCTTGAATGCCTCCCAAGTAAGGGTTACAATGTGATTGTAACGCGTACTTGGATCTTCCCCAAACCTCGTGCCCTTCGGTTTGATATAATCCTTGGCAAGGGTATATTTGTGTTCTCGATGAGCTTTTGATGCGATTTGAAGAGCCTTCTTCTTCACTTGATCATAGGATGTTGCCTCGATAATAAAGGGGCGCTACAAATGTGATCATAAAAATAGTCACACTCACAATTTTCAATTGAAATTAAAAATAACAAGTACCACACTAACCTTGCATTCCTTCCATATATCCTTTTTGATGTCGATGCTTAATAGCCTCCAATCCGTTGTGTCTAATGGTGTGCTTATCCTACCCGTCTTAGCACACCAACTCGACCATCGCGCGACATCATCGTCGGGTGAAATAGCAACACCAATGTCATTAAACTTGACATGTGTTAGTATTTTATTATCGATCCTAATCTCTAATTCGCGACAATGTGTGAGGAGTTGAGCTTCTTTCGATGCGCGAGTCACATCTCGTTGTCTTCTAGCCTCACTTGAACCGCCAACAACATTTTCCCCCCCCACTTGAGTCGGAGTTAATGGAACTTGAAGGGCTCTCCATTAAGCTTCCTTTGTATATTGAAATTTGTTAATGACTAACACAATACTAATAAATCAAAGTTGTACTTTGTAGTAAAAACATTATATTTCATAATCCTAAAATTTAGGGCTAAGCAAGCTATGGAGAATTTTAAAAGAAAATCTTGATTTTAGTTCAGGACATGCTTCTGGCATGATATTTAGTAATAAAATGATAAATGGAGGCACCATGTACAAGAAAATCAAATTTTTAGCAAATAAGAATGAAAAAAATCGTACCTTTGGTATATGACAAAGTTGTGTCGGTAGAATTGTTTATTTTGGTTGGGGATGGTCTACCTTGTTTGTCCATCTCCTACCCATAACAAAGGATGTTACCAAATTGAACAAGAACAAATAAATATTGACATTAATTGAAAAAACCAAACCCTAAAAATGTGGTTGAGAATTTATTGCAAAACTTACCAATATTTTGCATGCAATTAGTGGCTAGTTCCACTTTGTTTTGACACAATTGATGTGAGAAGATGTATGGGATGGGTAATGGAGATTTGATGTGAAGAAAGTTGAGGAGATTTGAGAAGATGTGCCAAAGTTTGGACTTTTGGAGATGAAACCCGTAAGAAGTTAGGATAAGATGCCAAAAGTGTAGTGTTTTTCTGTTCTATAACGTGTTTACATTATTCTAGCTTACCTTGTTGCGAAATCGGAACTCTCTCGTTATGCCTGACGTGGCTATTTACGAAGTCGTTACGTGCTCATGTGATTGCCTTTTATGCTCAACTTTATCCTTCTAGCGACATCGTAACTGAAAAGCTGACATAAAGTATGTTACTAGGATGTTGCGACCTCGCTACGAATGCTCGCTAGAACCCTACTTAAGATTTTTTTTTTTTTTAATGCACTCATACATTTTTAAATCACGATTTAAACGAAATGATGGTATAAGACACTAATCATTCTATTTTAAGAATAATTTTCATTTGTTCCGTTGTATGCTCATGTAGAACGGGATAGGGATTTGGTCACTTAATCTGCAATTACATAATTTGAAAGAGTTTTAAGAAACTTAGTCTTTAATTGTAAGACAATAAGAAACTCTACACATCATGTGTACGCTTGAAAACGCTATCCATCGCTTACCTTTAGAGACAACAACATAGTAGAGCTTCACACATGAACTACATATATATATATATGCGCAGTTCAAGTGCATTTCATTAGAGATACTTAGTTTATTACAACTCATTTATGTGATTACAAGCACGATTATTGAATTAAACAAAGTATCATGCACACGTTCACTCACCAACTGTCATCACTCATCATACTACCGAGTATCGCTTAATAACATTGCATGCTGATGTACTAAGATGTACTCTGCTTGACATAATGTGATGTTTGATATTTTCCAAATTGAGTATTATACTGTTTGGATATAAAATGTACATATTTAAGAATATGATATTGCGTTTAAAAATTTAAACCGAATTATTGATGTTTTACATAGAGTTATGTCATACTGCTTATGTACAAAGATGTACTCTACCTGAGTGAATATCATGATGTATATTTAACAAATAGATTATTGTACTGCATCTATATAAAATATATATATGTTAGAATGTGAAAATTGCTAATAAAAAATTAAAAAGTTTTATTTTTAAGTTACAATCTAATTAGCTTGTGTAGTAGCGATATCGCTAGTATACACGTTACCACAGTTAAACCCTAAACCCTAAACCCACAAACCCGCAAACCCACAAACCCACATAACCCAGAAAACTTGTTGGCGACGGGGTTGCGATAGCGCTAGTTAGTACTTCAAATAAAAAAAGGCTTTTTGGGTTATGACCTCGCTACTAATTAGAATGATTCTTCTGTAGCGAGTTCGCTACTCGAACGCTTGCCTGGCGAGGCTTTTTAAGACTCGCTACTAGATACTCAGGCTTGAGCGAGATATTAACGACTTCGCAACATACAGATGCGTGTGAACTAGCGATATCGCAACATATAAAAGTGTATCAGCTAGCGATATCGCAAGTGCTATTACTATAAATAAAAAAAATGGATCGGGCTAAAATTAATTAGCCCCAAACTGAAAACCCTTCTGCCATTATCACCGGCAACGATTTGTAACTTCTCCGACAAAATGCGGCCAAAGACCAGAGGAGCGGTGCGAGGACGGGGTGGTAGAGGCTCAGACAGTGGACGGGGAAGTGGTCCGGCGACGGGAAACAAACGGCGTTGGACCGAGGAAGAGGTTCCAGTCGCCCCGCCTCCGCCGGAAGTTCCAGTCGCCCCGCCTCCGCCGGAAGTCCCTGCCGTCGCCGCCGATGGTGGGGAAGGGCCCAGCAGTTCCAGTGAGGAGGAGGACACTCCTGAGTTCTTCAACGCCGCCGCCGAGGCTAGGTATGAGCGTTGTTCCTCTCGGAAACTTGTAAATAATAATGTGTCTGATAGTAGTGTGGTGCCTTCGCTGCAACTAGATTACGTGCTAGACCATTTTAGGGCACAGCATCTAGACACATTGCTTATGTTGCCTGAGCCCGTTTACCATGAAGAGGTTCTCCAATTTTATGCGAACCAAGGTTTAGAGGAAGGGGTGGAGGAAATAACTACAATGGTGCGGGGTGTTAAGTTTACGGTCGATAAGTTTAGCATCAATGAAGTTCTGAAATGTCTTTATCTGACTCGTAACGAGCTGAGGCCTACCAAAAAGGATGGTCCGTACGAGGTACATTACGAGCAGAGGTTTCCTTCTGTTAGCCCCAAGCAACCGTTGAAGGCCGGTGAGATGGGTCAGAAGTGGTTTAAAAGGACTTCTGATAGGCCGGGTACAGCTAGGTTTTACCCGATCCACAGGCTTACCGAGGAGCATAGATTAGTTTTTGAGCTAATCTGCGGTAATGTGGTCCCGTCCCTAGGGCATGCATGTGAGCCCACAGTTTGCAGTCTCATGGTGTTCTACTATATCATGGAGAAGCTTCCAATCAACCCCGGCTTCACAATTCTGACCCAAATGATGAAGATGGCCAGACACAAGAACGCCGCGCTTCCGTATGGCAATTTGATTGTAGCTCTGATCAGGAAAGCGGGTATTTCTCTAAGAGGCCGTCCCATGCCGCTCGGCAAATACGACAAGGAGTGGCTCAAGCACAAGAGGTTAGAGTTGAAGGCCGATGGGAAGTACGCGAGAAAGAAAGAAGCTGAAGAGGCAGCCAGAAGGGCAAGGGGTAGGATGGGAGTATCAGGTATGATTCTAGCTTGTTATTAACTGTAGTTGGTTCTAGTTGTTTAATTTGTTAATTTTTGGTTCTTATCAACCTTGATTTGTTTGTGTAGATGCTGTTTTTGATGCCCGTGGTAGGCTTGTGGTGTCTATGGGCCAGTTATTGAATGAGATTGAAATGACCGAGAAAAGGGCATGTGCTAACAACGAACAGCTCGGCGAACTGATATCCAGCGGGGTAGTGGAGTGCAATCTGAGCGATGAGGAGGAGGTACCTGATTTCCGCACCACATTTCCCAAGCAAAAAGACACCGCGGGTCCTAGCGAAGATTTGGCGACAGCCAGCGGGAAGGAGCCATCCGATGGGAAGCTTGTTGCTGATCATGTAAGGGATGCAGATGCGGATAGTGATGATAGTGATGATGGTGATCATCATGACACCGACTCTGATGCAGAAGATGAGCCGGCGAGGTATGAGATTATTAGAAAAGAGAGGCTGATCGGAGAACCCGACGATGATGTTGAACCGGGCCAAGGCAAAGAAGAGAACACCTGCATCGAGACTGAAGCTCAACCAGCTGGCCAGAACGAGCAAGACAAGCAACAAGAGGGAGAAGTCAGTTCGGGGGAGAAGGCCGAAAGCAGCGACAAGATGTGTGTTGATGACTTGCATGATATGTTAGTCGCAGGCCTCTGATTTCGTAGTTTAGTTTGGTTTAAACATTTACTTTTTTGAATATTAACTAGTTTTTGGATTATGATCACTTGTGTACGCGTCACCAAAGATGCCGTTTTGGTTATATGAATGTGGTCAATAACTTCAACAATTTTTAGATGTATGTTGTTCAATTATTTTTATAGTTGTTACTTCAGTTCAGCAAAATCAAGTACTTTTGGTATAGTGCGTGCTCCTAGCGAAATCGTTTTGTCCTCGCTCCTCTTTACGTGTAGCGTGCGAGGTCGCTACGTGTCGTATTCACTCAACAGAGCCAAGTTGGCGACTCACTAGCGAACTCGCTAACTGTGTAACTGAAAAGTAGCGATCTCGCAACAAGTCGTATTCAGTCAACAGAGCCAAGTTGGCGCCTCACTAGCGAACTCGCTACCGATGTAACTTATTGTAGCGATATCGCTAAGTAGCCTGTATGGTAGCGATATCGCTAGTGTGCACGTTATCACAGTTAAACCCTAACCCTAAACCCACAAACCCACAGACGAATTCAATACTTTCAATTTAGTTTAGTTTGATTTGATGAAATAACATTCAAAAAAATTCAGTTTAACCTTTCAAATTCCGTTAGGAATTAACTTGTTTTGGGGGTTTGCATGAGGATATCTTGAAAAGGTAAAAATGCCCTTATTTTTTTAGGCCAGTGTTAGGTGCAGGATTTTGCAGGTCTGAAAAAGACAAAATTACCCTCATTTTTACACTATTATCTAGACCTGCATCAGCAAACCAGGGGTATTTCAAGTCAATATCAGACCTGCAAAATCAAAATGTCCCTGCACCTAAAATCCACGTTTTTTTACTAGGAACTCTACAATCTTTTTCATAAATGGAGCACCTGAACCCTATAAATTTCCTTCATTCCAACATTCCCTTCTCCCTTCTCCTATTGTTTGCCTTTTGCTTCCCATGGATTTGTCTATATTCGAAGCCCTCCCAAATGACATGATAAATCTAATCATGATTCGTGTTTACTTCGACTCGGTTCTTCGTGCGTACGCGACCGGAAGAGCGACAGAATGGCATAAACAGTGGCTCACCGACGCTTCTGCACTAGGTCACACAGACTCGACCTATGTCTTGGCCCTATTTGCAATATGTTGTGGGGGTGACATTCAGAGAGGCATGAATGTCATCACCACCCTGAAGAGAACCGATAAGAAAGGCCTCCGGGAAGCTCGAGCACGCGTCATCAGAGCCGGTTTGGGTAACGCTTGGGGTTGGGCGCACTACTACAGGTTCCTCAGAGATGGAGTAGTCACGCCCAGGCCGATCTGCTGCGTGGAACATGCTGCCCTCAATCGCAGAGTGAGGTACGATCGCTGGGAGAGACTTGATCCAGCGGACATCTCAGATGATGCATGCACCTGCGATCAGGAATTGGTTCACGTCCTCGGTCCTCGTTTAGGCTAAATGTTCTAGTAGTTTTGTTGTTTGATTATGTTTTTTTACCATTTTTGCCCAAATTTGGTATGAGTGTAATAACCTTTTGTTTGCAATTTTGGCACATTTCATTATTTAATAAGTTTTTTTTGTGATACCTTGTCCTTTACATTTTATGTAAGTTTATTAATTTTTATTAATTATCGATTTCGTCACTGTCACGTTTCATGATGATTTATTAGTAACAGAACACCAAGCGAAATCGCAACTAACTAGCGCCTGTTTACGAGGTCCTAACGACGACATCGCAACTTGTCGTATTCAGTCAACAGAGCCTGGCTAGAGATTCTGTAGCGATCTCGTAACAACAAAGATTGACAGAAAAAAACTCAACATTGCCGTGGCATGAAGCGAGTTCGCTACATGGTAAGAACCCATCAAAAAAGGGTTTTTGGGTTTGGGTCTATATTGGGCGTATAAGTGTTGGGCCTTAGCCTGTGTAAGTATTGGGCTTTAGCCTATGTAAGTATTGGGCCTTAGTCTTGGTGTTTCATGTTCAGTTTGCGCTGGTCGGCGACTTATCGAACCCTTGTGAAATGTAAGTGTATATAAATTGAAAAATCACCTTCTAATCAGCCGATGTGGGACAAATGTTGGCGATCTTTGTTACGACTTCGCTACCTGTGTAACTTATAGTAGCGAACTCGCTACAAGTCGTACTCATTAGACAGAGCCTAGCTTGAGATTCTCTAGCGAGTTCTTAACAACAAAGCTTGACACACCTGGCAAACAATTGTTAGGCTTGGAGAGTAGCGATATCGCTACAGTATACGGACCCATCACGAAAAAACCTTTGAAATTCCATCAGTAACTATATTGGTTGGGGATGCCAAGTTGGTCAATGAAAAGATGTGAATGCCTTTACATTTTTCTTCTTTTAATACAGCAATTACTAATTTTATGCTCGGAACTCTCAATTGTTTTTGACCAATGTAGAACCTCACACCTATAAAAGTCACCCCTTTCTCCCTTTAGAGCCCCATCATAGCCTTCATTCCCATATTCCCTTCAAACTTCTCCTATTCTTTGCATTCTTATTCCCATGGCTTTGACACTCTTCAGCACCCTCCCTGATGACATGATTCATCTTATAATGATTCGTGTTACGTTCAGACACGTTCTTCGTCGGTATGTGAGCTTCCAAGCGACCGATTGGGCTCGACAGTGGCTCACCGAGGCTTCAGCAATAGGTCACAGAGAGTCGGCCTATGCCTTGGCTATATTTGCAATCTGCGAAGGTGATGCTCAGAGAGGCATGGATGTCATCACCGAGATGAAGAGAACCGACAAGAAAGGCCTCAAGGAAGTTCGGGATCGCGTCACCCTCGAATTGGCTTACGCCTGGGGCAATGCGCACTACTTGGGGTACCTCGATGTAGTAGTGCCTAGACCTAGATGCTGCCAAGAACATGCTAACCTCAATCACGGCTTCAGGTACCGGCGCTACACGAGGGTTGATCCAGCGGACATCGAATGTGATGCATGCACCTGCGAGCAGGAAGTGCTTCACGTCCTTCTAACCCCTCCGCCACTTTGGATGTTGTAGTTTCTTTCTTATTTTATTCTGTTGTTTTTTATGTAAAATTTGTTAGGATTGTAATAAATTTATGTCTGCCATTTTGGCTCATTAATTTAATTATTGAATAGTTTTTCTTGTTTTGAAACCTTGTCCCTTACATTTTACTTTTTCATCCTAACGGTTATTTTTTAAGCAAAATCGCTCGCTAAATCACTAGCGTCATCGTAAATGTTACTTTTTATGCAAAATCATTTACTGTTGTTATTTTGCATGTTCCTAGCGATATCGTCAGTGTCACGGTTATTAGTAGAATCAACACTAACGAAATCGTCACATACTCGTTTATAGGTTACGTGGCCCTAACGATATCGCAACAGCTCGTATTCAGTCAACAGAGCCTAGCGGGCGATTCTATAGCAATATCGCAACGAGATAAGGGCTTTTGGTAGTATATTGGGCTGTAGTAGTAGTGATAGTATAAGTATTGGGCTTTGTCTGACCTGTGACATTAGTAAAAACCTTTGAAATTCCATCAGTAATTAATTTATTTTGGGGGTTTGCATGGGGTGTCCATGGAAAGGTGAGAATGCCTTTACATTTTCCTTCCATTAATACCATAATGACTGCTTTTTGTCTAGGAACTCTGACATATTTTTTAATAATAGAGCACCTCAACCCTTTAAATATCAACCCCTTCTCCATTTAGAACCTCATTAGACCCTTCATTCCCACATTCCCTTCTACCTTATCATATTCCTTGCCTTCTGCTTCCAATGGATGTGTCTTTATTCAGCGCCCTACCAGATGACATGATAAATCTGGTATTGATTCGTGCTGAGTTCGACTTGGTTCTTCGTCGCTACGTGAGCGGAAGAGCGACCGAGTGGGCTCGACAGTGGCTCACCGAAGCTTCTGCAGTAGGTCACACACCGTCGACCTATGTGTTGGCTGTTTTTGCAATCTGCGAAGGTGACATTCAAAGAGGCATGAATGTAATCACAACCATGAAGAGAACCGACAAACAGGGCCTCCGTCTATCTAGGAAACGCGTCAGAAGAGGTCTGAGATACGCTTGGGGTTGGACACACTACCTCAGGTACTTCTCAGAAGCAGCAGTTAGGCCTAGGCCGATCTGCTGCATTCCGCATGCTGGCCTCAATAAGTTTGTGAGGTACGATCCCTGGCTGCCCCTTGATCCGGCGGACATCACCTGTGATGCATGCACTTGCGATCAGGAACTGCTTCATGTACTCGGTGAACGAATCATCTACTAGTATTAGTTGTTTGTTCTTTACTATGTATTTTTGCATCACCAGTTTGTTTCGATTGTAATGAAGTTGTGTTTTCCATTTTGGCCCATTTACAATTAATTTTTTCTTGTTTTGATATATTGTCCCTTACATTTTATTTATTCATCCTAAGAGCCCATATCGTATCAGCAAAATCATTCACTTTTTGTATAGTGCGTGGACATAGGGATATCGTCACTGTCATGTTTCATGATGATTTATTATGAACAGAACACCAAGCGACATCGCAACTAACTAGCGCCTGTTTACGAGGTCCTTCCGATCTCGCAACAAGCCGTGTTCAGTCAACAGAGCCTAGTTAGAGAATCTGTAGCGATGTCGCAGCGTACGTTGTCTACCCTTGCGAATTCGGAACAACAAAGATTGACACATAGAACAACAAAACTTATGACTGGAATGGTAGCGACCTCGCTAGGTTAATATGAATACAATTAGTTGCGAGTTCGCTAGTAGTACTGCGTATTATTAATATAATATGAATTTAATTAGTTACGATGTCGCTAGTATTAGTCCTGAGAATTAAACCCTAGCAGCATGTTACACGGCGCCGTTTTCTTTTGTGCGTGGAATCATACGATATCGCAACCAACTTGAATATAAGCTGTCTTGTTCGTTACGATATTGTAAGCCGCAAACCTTTAAATATCAAATTTGGGGATATTCTGATTTCAAACATCGATCGAACGTCTCAGAGCTTATAAAAAATAAACCAACCAAAATCTCACATACCCATCCGACAAGAAAAATGGCAAGGACGAAGAATTTGGCACCCAATCCGTTTGTGCAGGGTGCCCGACGTGATGAAGGTCGGGCTTCGGGATCTCAGCCACGGGTGACGGCGGGAACAAGTTCAACCAAATATGATAAGAAAAGATTTGTAAGTTTTGATGCATCCCAGACCTATTCTAATTACATGGAGCATAGTCAATTGCTAGATTGTTATGTTGTTGATTTTAATCAGATAGAAGAACTAGGTTTGGGGAATGTGTTAAAGATATTTCAATTTCATGAGTTGGGTGACTTGTTAGGTTTGAATTATCCGGCACATAAGGATGAGACGTGTCAATTCTATGCTAATTTTCACCAGTTGATTGAGGAAGAAAGGAGACGGGTAGGTGGTTCACCAGGGTTAATAAGAAGGACTACGAGATTGGGGAGGAGTTTTTTAACAAGGCATTGAACGTGTCCTATGCTGTTAACGAGGACTATAGCAACCAACCCCCTCCGGGGTTTTACATTAGAGAACAATGGCCTGAGTATGGGGTTTTGGATCGAGCTCAAGTTGTAGAGTATGCTAAGAAGTACTTTGATAGAGATGCTGACGATTTAGGGGTGCCTAGATCTTATAAGTTGGATAAACTTAGTGGTGAGGAGAGGAATGTTTATGAGATGGTCGCTAGGAGTGTCGTGCCTAAGGGTGGTTGGATCACCGAGATGAACTATACTACTGTGAGCATATTTTATTGCGTCATGGAGGAGATACAGTTGAACCCGGGCCATGTCATTTTCGAGCACATGAGACAAAGTGTGGTCGAAAATAATAGGACAGTCAAGAAGCTCCCTTACGGTAATTTCATAACCATGTTTCTTACCTCAGTGCATCCCAAGATAAAATTATCTCCAATAGCCCAGGAGTGTTGCTTCTATACGATGTCATATTTTGAGAGGAAAGGTAAGTTTGAGTTGATTGATGGTGTGTGGCAGAAAGTAGCGGATGGACCCAAGAAACCGCTACAGTTTAATCCTGAAGAAGTCAGAGAGAACGTCGAAGGTTAGCCACACTAAACCCCTACAGTTTAATTTCTGTTTTATACAATTTATTTGCTATACTCACCCTTTTTTGTTTCACTTACATGAATAGGTGTACCCTCAGAGGCATACTACAAGGGTGTAGAAGACACTGTCGACCTTTTCAAGGATAAAGTGGCCAAAATCAATCACGCAAACTGGTTAACGGAGAAGGTGATACGTGGCATTGAAAGGGCTAGTGCGAGGAAAAAATCGAAGGGGGATCCACCAGCACCATCACAGACACCACCTCCTAGCAATGATGATTAGTTTTGCATTCGTTCATGTTGGCTAGTACTTGTACTCAAATCCAAACAATTTAATTTTCAATTTGTTTTTATCAGTTTCTCTAACAACATTGCGAAGAATATTTGAATTTGAATGTCATCTATTTTATTATGTATATTTGATTATTTAAACTTCCATTATTTATTTAGTGTGGCCAAATTTTTGCAAAATATAACACCACTTTACTAAGGAGTTAAATCTAATTTTTTGGTATGTGGCTTTATACTAGCGAACTCGCCATTATCACGTTACTCACCTGGCGAGCTACAACCGATTTCGCTAGTTTCAATTTAATCAAATTTATACAAAGTTGTTCCCATCAAGCGAGATCGTAACCTGTCAGACTCAAGAGACAGAAGCTCATCTGCGAATTTCAGCTTTTTGTTGCGAAAGCGTAACCGGTTCGCCAATGTTACGAAATCGCAAAGCAACAAGTTAACATGCATTGGTTGCTAGCGTGTTTGTTACGGTATCGCCACGTCTACAGCAGTGTACAAATTTTTTAGAATTAGAAGATTTAGTGTACTAAAATTAATTAAATCAAAATTTAACTACATGAACCATGAAATACAGCATAATATTCAAAAAAAATGGTTATCAAATAGCTACTTTTGTTTTTTACTCTTTTTAGTCTTCTTCTTCTTTGGTTGCCTCCCCTTCCTCTTTGTAGTTTTCCCCGCAGGATTAATCCACATGTCTTCCTCATGATCCATTCTGCACACCGACGCACAAACAATGTCATCATCCTCCTCCAGAGTTTCGTACACCGAGGGCAGAATGGTGTCGGTAGAAACAGTGGAGTCATCGTCGAACAAGCCGTCACCATAGATGAATGTTTTCTTACCATCAACAACGATCTCCCATCGAGCATCAGTTGGATCTTCCACATAGAATACCTGATTAGCTTGAGCCGCCATGATGAATGGATCATCCCTAGACCCTAGAATTTCTCTATTAACTAGAGTCATGCCTAAATCCTCTGTGCGCACCCCTTCACCTTGATCTACCCATTCACATTTAAACAATGCGATTCGGACATGAACAAAGTCCATTTCCCATGTATCAGTAATGGTACCAAAAAAACCATTATCACCCTCTCCAGGTACTGATACCCCACTATTTTGGGTTACAGACCTATCATCACTCCACTTAGTACCAAACGTGTATCCATTGATGTCATACCCGCTAAACGACGTAACTTTGCCTAGGGGTCTCTTGGCAACCCATTTTACCACGTCGGGGTGTTCACCCCATTCTGCACATGTATTTTGAGCCAACTAGTAAAGTCTCTGCAATGAGCTTCTAGGACTCTAGGTTCCGACCAGCTCGGGTGTGCTGACCTAATATCATTAAGGTGAACATCAATATAAGGACTCACTGAATGATGGTTGCGCAGAATGTACAAATGTGCTGTAGATATTTCATCGGAAGAAGGGCTAAATTTAGACTTACGGCGTAGTCCGACACCATCCAATCTACCATCGTGTCTGGAGACTGGCAGTCCTATAGTAGGTACATCCTGTAAATATTTGGTACAGAATTCTATTACCTCTTCCGCGATATATCGCTGCACTATACTAGCATCTGGTCGATAACGATTCTTAACAAAATGCTTGAAAATGCTCATGTACCTCTCAAATGGGTACATCCATCTCAAGTACACCGGTCCACACAGCTTCACCTCCCGCACCAAATGAACTATCAAATGATCATTATGTCAAAAAATGAAGGGGGAAAATACATCTCTAGCCTGCACAGTACTTCAACTACCATATCCTGCAATTCATCCAACTTACGACGGCTTACTCTCTTGCGGCATATTTGTATAAAAAAATAACAAAGCCTTGCAACTGCATCTCCAACGTGAGAAGGCAAGCAACCTCTCAGAGCAATGACATTCAAATCCTGCATCAGGTTGTGGCAATCGTGCGACTTCATTCCCACTAATTTCAACTCGGCGGTAGATACACAACTACTAATGTTCGAACCATATTTAGAAGGCACCTTTACTGATTTTAGAGTTCTACAAAAACTCTCCTTATCCTCAGATGACAAGGAATAACAAGAAGGTGGTAAGTATGTCGTACCTGCTTCTTCTTGAACGGGAGCAAGTGACGTCCTTATGCCAAGATTGACTAAATCCTTTCTACTTTTCAATCCATCCTTAATCTTGCCCGGTGTATTCAATAGCGTCCCAACCAAAGCTTCGCATACATTCTTCTCTATGTGCATGACATCTAGACAGTGGCGCACATCCAAGTGCTCCCAATAATCGAGCTTGAAAAAAATCGAACATTTCTTCCAAATCGTAGTTTGATCGCTTTTCTTTTTTCCCTTTCCCAACACAAACTCCATGCCCGCTACCTTCTCCAATATTTCAGTACCTGATAGTGGGACTGGGGCAAAACCATGCTCTTCCTCACCGTTAAACCACTTCTTTCCACTCCTCCACGGATGACTTCTAGGTAGAAATCGTCTATGACCTAGATAAACAGGCTTACCACCGTGCTTTAATTGACAATGACTAGTATGGCTCTCACAAACGGGACATGCAAAACGCCCTTTCACAGAACACCCTCCAAGGTTACCCAAAGCAGGGAAATCATTAATGCTCCACATCAACATGGCTTTAAGTTGGAATGTCGCGTCCCCTCGACTTCCGTCAGGAATATGAATCCCATGCTTAAACAAGGATTCCAACTCCTCAACAAGAGGTGCTAGATATACATCAATGTCATTGCCAGGTTGCTTAGGCCCCGAGATCATAGTGTTCAAAAGCACATACTTTCGTTTCATCATCAACCATGAAGGTAGATTATAAATAACAAGCATCACTGGCCATGAACTGTGGGTGCTGGACATGTTCCCGAAAGGGTTCATTCCGTCAGTAGATAGTCCTAAGCGCACGTGTCTAGGTTCGTCAGCAAATTCTGGGTACATAGCATCCATCTTCTTCCACTGATCACCATCAGAAGCGTGAGATATAATATCATCATCTTCCTCTCGAACCCTATCGGCATGTCATGTTAACAATTTTGCATCAACTGGATTGGCATACAAACGCGTCAATCTCGGTTTCAAGGGCATGTACCACATCACCTTAGCAGGACCTTGCTTTGTCGATGTTGTCACTGTTTCTCCACATACCTCGACCTTTCCCTCCTTCTTTTTCCATCTAGACTCACCGCATACCTTGCAATCATCCCTCAAGAAATCAACAATCCCCCTATACAACATACAATCATTCGGGCATGCGTGAATCTTAGTAAACTCCATGCCCATAGGACACAATATCTTCCGCGCAGCATAAACCCTGTCAGGACATAAGTTGTCCTGAGGAAGTAACTCTTTAACCAACTCTAGCAATTCCGTCATTCCTTTATCAGAAATACCATGCCTGCCTTTAGGTTCATTAACAACAATGTTGCTCCCAGTCTAGAATGCTTAGCCCCAACATATAAGCTTGTCTTTTTATCGTCATACATTGCCTCCAGCATACTTTTCTTCCCAACAAACTCCATAACAACATCGTCGCACATGTCTGAAAGCTGTTCATTATATTGCAGGATTTCCTCAGCGCTTCCCTCCTCCATCTCCACCTGGTCACTTCCATAATGGCCTTCCCCATGCCAAACCCATTCTGTGTAGGATTTGTCAAAACCTTTACAAATTAAATGTTCACGCACGACAGCAATATCTTCAAATATGGCGTTGTTTCTACACTTGTTGCATGGACATCTAACCCCTCCTATGTTGTTCTGTCTACAATGTCACAACCCAACATCTAAGAACTGTTCAACCAAATCTAAGTACTCATTCGATAATCGAGCTTTCTCCTTCATTATTCGTTTGCGGTCCATAATTCACAAATCAGACAAACAGCTACACAATACTACTAACCCACTGACTTTAGATGATCAACACATAAACTACACACTGCATTAACAAAACAACCAAGATAAACCAAAATGCACCAAAAATTACGCATAAAATCAACCAAAATCAAGAGACAAGCCAGTACATTACGCAAGTTAAACCTTACCTACACCAACACGGGAACAATGAGACCTCCGAGAACACTACAATTGATCACCCTTCAATACCCACCTGTTTAGAACCTTTTAAAATTTTTGTTTTTGGAGTTAGAACGGCCAGTTCAGCTTAAATCTGTGACCCATACAGACGCCCTTGCGATATCGCTAAAACGTCGCTAACACCTTTGGATAGCCTGCGAACTCGTAACATTTCAATCACCCTCACATGCACTGTACATTGAACAAAGACAAATTTGACGTGCACAGAAGCGATACCGTAACATCAAACGCAATATACTACCGTCCCAGTTACGACATCTCCCACATCCTCGCCTGCTAAAATTAGGGTTTAGCAAAGCTTACGAGATCGCAACGCACAAACCTACAACTAACGAGCTAACCTACGAAATCGCTACAGACACGTGTATATTACTACATAGGTTACGAGATCGCAACAACCAATTCAATTTAAGGCGGATACATTTTTTCCGCCTTGCTCAAGTATTTTTTACCGTCAAATCTCATTTCCGCCTTTAACTGCCTCTTTCCGTCTTGAATGTAATTTTTTTTGCTAGCTTGAAGAGGTAGCGAACTCGCTACATTCCATCAAGGCGTAAAAAAATGCGCCCCCATCAAACGCCTTAAATATGTGCCTTGCATCTCTCCCTTTGTAGTAGTGTACCTAGTTTTAGGAGTATCAACAGTAGATTGAGTTTTTACTTATCATACAATGGTTTTTCCAAAATCCATACTGAGGTGATCAGAATCACCATGATGGTCACTTTCTGGCAGTTATGGATTAGAAGAAATAAACTATTATATGATGAGCAAAAACTCTCTACTGGAGACACATGCACTATGACCACCACTCAGACTGCCCTGATATTTACTGCTAAGCCTTTAAAAGGAAACAGGGACAGAAACCTATTCTTGATCAGTACTAGAATAATTCCATTCATTAGGATCAAGAGACCTAAATTGATTAAAGTTACTAAATGGTACCCCCTGAGGTTGGTTTTAAAGTTAATATAGATGCATCTTTCAAAAATGGGAACTGTGGCATTGGTGTGATCATAAGAAATACTAGAGGTTCAGTTATATGCATTAAAATGTTTTACAGCTCTTCAGTATCAGCCCTCCAGTCAGAACTCCTTGCTATTAAATTTGGTATATCTGTAGCATTGGAATTAGACCTTCAAAATGTTATAGTTGAATCAGATTGTAGTCAGGTAGTTACAGGATCAAATAATCCCCACAGATGTGAGTGGAAATTTTTTTCACTATGCACACAGATCCAGGATTCTATATCCAATTTTCTCCAGATCAAACACATTTATAGAGAGGCTAATAAGCCTGCAGATTATCTGGCAAAATTTTGTCTGACTCAAACTAGGGATGCTACTCTTGATCTAAATAATGTACCAGCTACACTGAGAGGGCTAATTACCCTTGACAGGATAGGGGTAGCAAACATTAGAGCCAATGCTTAAACAATCATGCTGGAATAGGCTCACTTGTTTTATTTTTTTCATGCCTTCACGGATCACAGACTGCAATCTTGCTAAAGCCATACAGTCAAGGCAAGGTGAAATCTACTCAGGCCTGCATCAGATGGATCTGCTCAGGCCATACAATCAAGGCAAGTTGAAATATCTGCACAGGCCAGGATCAGATGGTTCTGCTCAGGCCAGAAGGAAACTCAGTTTTTATAAATCTAGGCATTTTTATTTTCTCTGCTCAGTCCAGGTGAAAACTATACTACTTTGGCCATTTTTTGAACCATTTTTATGGTTTTTTTGGGCCTGTAAATATACTAGCTTGGACATTTCTATGTTTTTCAAATCTAAAAGTGGCTAAATTGTGTTTCGGTATTTGTTTACTCGATCACTAAATTGCTCCTCTTTTGAGATTTGGAACATCAGATCTTCATACAGCTAGTCACTAGGGTTATCTTTACAATTTTGAGAAGTTTAGTTACTTCTAAGGGTGAATCCCTTTCTTTGTAACAAACTTTAGGCAAGGCCTAATTTTAGAAATTTGGCGAATCACTTGAATGAACTGGTCACGTGAGGAAAGCGACCAGATGTACGTAGCCGCAGCGTACCTGCAAAATTCACTGAGGAGAGAGTACAAAATTACCACATGAAATCTTTTGCTAGTAAACGTAGCCCAGCTATTTAAACTTAATTGTTTAATTTGACACAGAGGCCCGCAGAATTAACGGAGCTGAATTGTAACCCTAAAAGGAATTAGAAGAGATATTCCTCTTGTCAAGAAATAAATTAATAAAAAGAATGAAAAAAGATAAGACTACGTAGTTTTGACTAAAATCGCCACATCCGCAAGTTCACCATATTCCGGCGCCTATCATTTTTATATATTCATTTTTTTTTCTTCTAAAAATCTACGAACTTTACCGAATTTAATATTGTATACCATATTACTATTTACCCGAACTTAATCTACGTAGTTACTTTAGTATTAATATATATTTTTCTAATATGATTGTTATGGTATTCATTATCATACATATATAATATGCAGTTGGGTGTTTCAATATATATAATATATGGTATGCATATATTATAACATATTTTTATAGCATACTAAATAGTTTCTGACTTCTATTTTTACAAATACAACTCATTTCACCTATAAAATTCTATTTTACATACTAATTTACACGATTGTTTCAGTCCACCATGTTAATTAATAAATTCACCAGTGTTGATCATGCTTTAGGGACACCATATAAATATAACGGGTTCAAGATTACGACACCGTATGAGATTACGGGTTCAAGATTTTTCAGCTGAAACGAACTAATGATGAAAAGATTTAATCAACACTCATATAACTTCTCTCGAAAATGTCATGCACTCATCGTCCTCTCTTAGCACCTGGATGATCAAGATCAACAATGCATACAGAATCTTACACACAAGAACATGCATTGAAGAAATTAACAGCATGGAACACTATAGCATTCAACTACAGAAAAACATCTGAATTCTGGAATGTAGGTAGAATTAAAACAAAAGAAACATGGAAAAGCTGGAAAACATTTTGACATTCTATCAGGTTGTTGGACATCCACCAGCACCGAAAGACAAGGACATTTTACAGGTTGGCGACGCTCTGGGTAACTGCAATACCTCGTTGAGTAGTTCAACCTTTTCATGACATGTAAGGGAGGAGGACCACATCCCATCAGATGTCTGGGAGGTCAGAGTGACTGTTTCAAGCAGTCGCCCTTGTTCTAGAATGAACTTTAACATCTCAATCTCATTAACAAACCCAAGAAATCCACTGAATGACACTCGCTTGAGACTTGAAGAAAAGCAGCTGGGAACACTATCAGGAGCCTCATAACCATCTTCATCAGATGGAAGAACCATTGTAAGGTGGAGAGCTTCTAAATTGACCCAACAACTAACCAGGTTAAGCAGACAGCTCCAGCGACTAGCATCTATTTCAACAGCCAATTCGGTTATACTTTTAAAACTTGTCGATAATGGGATTGGGGCTTTGCTAAGCTCAACATCATCCATGGACCGCGGTGATAGGTTTAGAAACTTCAAACGATCAAAAGTTCAAACTAAATCAACACTCCCATGTTTGATATTGAGTTCAACCTTATTCACCAGAGTTGGCCCAAGTATAGAGTACTCAATACCAACAGAATCACATAAAGCTAGGCATTCAAGTGCAGGGGTCTTAATCTCTACCTTCATTCGAATACTTTCTAGCTCAACACCATATGGATAGGAAAAACTCACATCTAGACATTTGAGTGTAGGTGAATTAACGGTATACACTCTCAGTAAATCATCATAAGCCCTATAGATAGTGAGGGATTCGAGCCGTGGACAGCCAGATATAAGCTTACGGAAGGACTCATCGGACTCATTCCTAACCCTAAGAAGCTTAAGAACAGTAAGTTTGGGAAGATAGACCACTCGGGGAGGTTTAACAAGAAGACACCCTGATAGTTTCAGAACCTCTAGTGTTCCACAAGAGTAAAACGCAGCTGGTACATTCAAATCATGGTTTTTCACAACTCTGTCCGGAGTTATAATATCTATATCAATGACTCTGACATTTCTAGCTAGGACGGTATCAACCCATATGTTAAGATAAAAGGATTGGAATCTGGAGTCGTACCATTTGAGAGAAAACTTAAGGATGGATTCAGCGCTGTGCTTGAGCAGAACCATATTCACAAACTGATGAAAACTCATCGTTGGGACTGAACGGCGGCCACGCGAGATCCACGAGCTATAGTCGAAAGCTAAGGTGGTAAGTAATTTGGTCCATCGGAGGTTCCAGGTTTTCGACAAGAAGCTTGTCGCCACGGCCGATTCTGCGGGGAGTAAGGACAGTATGTGGGAAACAATGGCTTCCGGCAAGTCACTAAGGCGATCGGTTCCACTCTCTTCACCACATTTCTGCCGCTTTCCGGTTGAATGACGTTTACTTCCAGACGCCATCGGTTTACTGGTCGGCGGTAGCGAAATCCCCAATTGTAATTTTAAGGTTCGCCGGTCAATTTGAAGGTGGTTTGGTACCCGTCTTTACTCTTTAGGATACTTGGATAATTCACTAAATTAAAGAGGCTAGTGAACGTGATTATACTTGTCGAAATAATGCGTTCACCGAGTTGGTTTAGTACTTTTTAACTTCTTGAAAAAGAAAATAGATACCATTTCAAAGTTTAAAAAAACGTTCAAACAATAGTTTGACAAGAGGAGTGACCTATTTTTTAAGTATTCAAATAATTCAATAACTACTTTTTACTGTATTAAGTAGAAAATGTGTATAGAATTTGAAATCTTCGACACTCAACAATATTACAAGTTCATACTACTGAGTAACCTTTTTAGCTGATGAATCAACGCCTCATAAAATATCGATGGCTCTTTTATCCTCCCAAATGAGCCTGGTGAGCTGGAGAGCATCGCCTATAAGCGTGCTATAAGGTTCAAATCTGAAAACACCTCAATCGTAAATTGGAGAGCCATCATGATCAGTAATTCCCAAGAAATGAACAGATCATTCTCATCAATTAGAACAAGAAAAGCTCATATACTCACACATCCATTTCGAATCACCGCATCAAATTAACATTACATGTTTCCTCTCAATAGGTGGACGGAACTACAAAATTTTCCACAAAAACTTCTGAAACCCTCTCAAGCAAAAATTAGCCGAATGAAAGTAATTAAACAATGAAAATATACAGGGCACCATCAGTTCAGCTTGAATGAACTTATCAGCATAATTTCTTTCATTACTCTCCACTACAGGTTGCAAAACATCAAAATTAACTCCATTAATTGATCGTTATGAATGATTAGGTTCTTATTACAAGTTTCTCCCTTTGAGCATTCCTCTCTCTCAACCATCTAATTAAGTTTAACCACAACCTTAGTGAAGTCACATTTAAAGAATAAATGAGTCGAAGATTCAATTTTTACGTTACAAAAAAGACAGTTGAGCGCCAAATTCATTGTAAGAGCTCGTAAATTGCCATTGATGAAAAGTAAAATCCGTATGTGAGAAGCCGCCATACAGTTTTTTAGATACGTTGTGGGACTTTAAATTAGAATTTACTTTGTTCTTAAAAAACATACACAAAAAATCTGGAATTCAGTTATAATATTTCGTTTGAACTTCTAGAATGAGTGTGTACTAAATTTTTATAGTTTTTGTGGATACAAAAGAGATTATAGAGTATTATAGAAAATTATACGTTGAAATGAACTTATATGAAATAAATTTAAAGATATAGTATCATAATGAACTACAAAAAAGTTTTAATATACTAAATTGAGCTAAAGAAACACTTAAATAGTATTTAACTCAACTGCGGGACAAATAACTCGAGGTAAATTAACATGAACTTATTTTCCGATCAAGAAAATCAATAGCACTTTATTTGGCTCGGTTATGGCTGGAAAGATGCCCATATTGATCTATTTATAAATATGAAATGGAGGAAGAAAAGTTCCTTGAAGAAAACACCTTCAGTTTGTTGGCAGCCAAAAAGGAGGATCAAAATATGCATATACATATGAAGCCAATCATCAGTGACAATGAACATATAAAAGCAATTTAAACAACTTAATTCATCCTGAATTCTGGAATGTATTATGTATCTGAAGGTACCAAGAAAAACTTACTTTACATAACTTATTAAATAAACATGGAAAGCTGGAACACATGATCTCCAGAAAATTGAACATCATGTGTGCATGAAGGATCCTTCACAGAACCTAAGCAGCATTTAGACATCCCTTACCATCCCAAGTAAACGAGATTTTGCACGCTGTCGATGCTCTGGGCAACTGCAATACCTTGTTGAGCATTTGAAGCTTTTCGTCACAAGATATACGGGAGTTCATGTAAGACCACAGAGTCACTGTTTCAATCAGTAAGCCATGTTGTAGGATGAAATTTAACATCCCCATTTCATCCTCGAGCGCGTAAAATCCATAGAAAAACACTCGCTTGAGACTCGATGAAAAACATCTGGGAACACTAGCAGGAACTGTCCAGCTTTCTCCATAGGATGGCTCCTTTGTAAGGTCTAGAACTTCTAAATTGATGCAGCAGTTGATCAAATTTAGCACACTGCTCCAATGATCGTGTTCAATTTCCAAAACCAATTTGGTTAATCTCTCGAAAGTTGTTGAGAATGGATTACTGCCACTGCTAAGCGCAACACCATTCATGGATCGCACGGATAAGTTCAGAATTTCCAAACAATCAAATCTTTGGACTAATCCGACAATCCCATCTTTGATATCGAGTTCAGCCCTATTCACCGAGGTTTGCCCTAGTATAGGATACTCAATATCAACACAATCATGTAAATCTAGGCTTTCAAGTGCGGGGGTTTTCATCTCTACCTTCAGTTGAATACTTTCTAGCTCATCATCATCAGGATAGAAAAAACTTATATCTAAACATTTCAGTGTAGGAGAATGAATGGTATAAACCCTCAGTAAATCATCATACGTCCTATGAATAGTGAGAGACTCGAGCCGCGGACAGCCAGATATAAGCTTGCGAAAGGACTCATTGGATTCATGCCTAACCGAATGAAGCTTGAGAACGGTGAGTTTGGGAAGATAGACCACACGAGGAGGTTTAACAAGAAGACACCCTGATAATTTCAGAGCCTCTAGCGTTCCACAAGAGTAAAATGCAGCTGGTACATTCAAATCATGGTTTTCCACACCTCTGTCCGGAATTAAATCTATATGTATGACTCTGACATTTCTAGCTAGGACAGTATCAATCCATATGTTAACATAAAAAGGTTGGAATTTGGAGTCGTACCATTTGAGAGAGAACTTGTGTATGGATTCAGCGCTGTGCTTGAGCATAATCATATTCACAAACTGATGAAATTTCACACCGCCGCGGCCGCGCGAGATCCACGAGCCATAGTCGAAAGATAACTTGGAAAGTGATTTGGTCCATCGGAGGTTCCAGGTTTTGGACAGGCAGCTTGTCGCCACGGCCGATTCTGTGGGGAGGAAGGAAAATATGTGGGAAATCATGACTTCCGGTAAATTGCTAAGCCGGTCAACTCCGCTCTCTTCTCCACTGTTCTGCCGTTTTCCAGTTGAGTTTCTTTCATTTCCAGTCGCCATCGCTTTCCTGCTTGTCGGCAGCGAAAACCCTAATTCTTCCATTTTAAGGTGTTTTGGTACGAGTCTTCATCATCACTTTATAATATTTGACAAGGAATCCCATCCAATAAAAATAGGGTGGTTCTAAACGCAGATCCACTTTACTTCTGCAGGTCCAAATTAAATTTGAAATGATAATAATGTCACTCTTAAAAATGTATTATAATTCACGAAAAAATGATTTATAATTTGGGCACGCGTTAAATCATTACATAGACGGGTTTATTCATTCAAGGTTAGGGTTTTAGAAATATATTTGTAAAAACTAATAAATGAATGAAGGGTAATTATGGTATTTTTCCACTTTTATTGGACCTGCAGAAGTAAACTGGACCTGCATTTAGTAAACACCAAAAAATACTACCTATCTGTCACACCCAAATCAGAACAGTTCACGTTTCACACTATTCAACACACATCTTTGACCAACTGTATCTTTATTTATTTATATTATCGAAAAATAAAAATTTAATATTTGAATACTCTATGTTGTGATTAATCTAACGATACCAAATATAATAATTTTAATAATTATATATCTATTTAAATAAGCAGTCAAAGTTTAAAAGCAAATAGTGTCGAAAATTCAGAGTGCACATTAGGTTGAGGGGGAGGGAGTAATCAAATCAGAATGTTTTTAATATCAAATTCGGAATATTTCATTTCTTAAGAACGCTTTGCTCCATATAAATCACATTCAATAGCCTATCTAAATTAAGACCTCTTTTTTTTAGTGAATATTCTGAATTTGATATTCAAAATATGCCAAATATTCTGATATATATAGATCAACACTGGCGTTATAAATATATTTCACACTTAACATGTTGTTTTTTAAACAATGTTTGCATTTCACGGTTAAGAGCATGCCCAACAATTACTCTATAATAGAATTTTTAGCTAAGTTTACCCTTTTAGCTACATTATTGCTTCCAACAGCTACTCTATCACATACTCTAAAATAGAGATATGGTAAAATTGGAAGAATGAAAAGGCATATGGAGTAGACTTGTTTCATGCTCTAAAATTTAATGCTATCATTGATTCTTACTTTTTCTTTCCTTTTTTATCCTATACTTTCTTAATCATTAACATCTTCACACACATAAAAATATTAAAAACATAAAATTGTAAATTAAATTAAGACCCTGTTTGCTAGAGCTTATAAATAGAGCAGTTCAGTCTAATTCAACTCAGTTCAATTCAATTCAGTTCAGTTCAGTAAAATATAATTTGATCAAATTCAAGTATATTTAGAAATTTTGATTCTATTTTTCAATACATAAATTTCACTTTAATTTAGTTCAGTTCAGTAAAATATAATTTGATCAAATCAAGTAAATTTAGACTTTCTAATTCTATTTTTCAATACATAAATTTCACTTTTATTCAGTTCAATTCAGTTCAAATCAGTAAGAAATAAGTTTAGACAAACAGACCCTAATTGTGTGCTTTTGGGAGTATCAAAAAAATTAAGTATAGATATTAATATTTATGACAATAAATACATGGAATGGTAAAATAGAGTAACTGTTGTATAGAGACAAAATAATTACGAAATTTTTACAATTTGGTACTCTATTATAGAGATTGTATTAGAGTAGCTGTTGGGCTTGCTCAGACTGCTTTTTAGAGTTCATATATTTTGAAACAAAAAAAGATGGTTTTATAGAGCATGCTTGAATTTCACCCTGAATGCTTGTTTTTTAGACCAAACAGGTAGTTTTTTAGAACATGCTTGTATTTCACGCTTAACAGGTTATTTTTTAAAATAAAATGCTTGCTTTTTAGATTGTGTGGATATGTTTGCTAACGTCTATTTTTAGAGTAAAATGCTTGTTTTTAGACTGAGTGAACAGTGCGGGTGAGAACAGTGCGCTTGAGTGAATAGTGCATTTTTGTCAAAATTGCGAATAAGGACATCCTTCCTTCCATATTCCAATATAGTCCTTCGTCACTATATAGTGACCGTCACTCAAGAGACCAACTCCACATTCAAATATTATTAAAGGTGATTATAAAAATATTCTTCAGCTATAACTATGAAATATCAAAACATTTATAATTTCTCTTAATTAAAATAAAATTTTAAAGTGTGTCAATCATACCGCACAACGTGCGGTAAAATGTGATAGTTATTGATCCGGTCAAGAAATAAATTAATAAAAAGAATGAAAAAGGATGAGACTACGTAGTTTTGACTAAAACCGCCACATAACCACCGCAAGTTCACCATATTCCGGCGCCTATCATTTTTATATATTCAATTTTTTGTTTCTTTTAATCTACGAACTTTACTGAACTTAATATTGAATACCATATTAATACTATTAACCCGAACTTAATCTACGTAATTACTTTAGTATTAATATATTTTTTCTAACATGATTGTTATGGTGTTCATTATCGTATATATATAATATGCAGTTGGTTGTTTCAATATATATAATATATGGTATGCATATATTATAGCATATTTTTATAGCATACTAAATAGTTTACGGCTTCTATTTTTACAAATACAACTCATTCCACCTATAAAATCCTATTTTACATACTAATTTACACGATAATTTCAGTCCATCATGCTAATTAACACAGGAAAACATCAATATTACATCACACAATTAACATGACTAATTAAGTATCAAAATATTACAAACATGATCATGTAATTCTATTGCTTTTATTAGGGTTGAGGAGCCGTGAATAATCCTCCCATCCACTTGGATGGTTTTAACTTAAAAAAATAAAGTATCAAAATATTACATCACACACAATCCATATTATCCACGATGTACACGACGATGGCTTTGAGTGATTATTGTACACGACATTTTCTCAATAATTTCAGAGCCTTGCTCGAACTGTTCTTATGGAGTCGGTGAATAGCTACCCGTGGAACTGGAGTGCTTGGACTGAGCTGCAGGTTCTGTGCACCAGTATTGAGATATTGAATGACCTTCATCTTGCCAACCACTGGATTATTCTGTTTGCCAAGTTTTCTCAGTTGGCTCCTCTTATTGCTGGTTTGACACTCTCTTATTGGTGGAGTTCTGTTTGGCACCAACACTAGTGGAGGTTGACACTCTCCACGGCGGTAGATCGTCGGTCCAACGTCGGTTGCGCCCGACGTAACTGGAACAGCCGTGCATCGGCGTTCCAGTTTTGCACGGCGGAAGGACCCGCCGTGCATAGTTTTCGAGTTCGAAAACACGCAGATCAATGTTTCCGAGTAGAAAGGTGATTAATCTCAATATCAGAGGGAAAAGTAGTTTACTTGTCGAAAATGTAGTGATGTATACGCTTTTCGAGTCGGAACCTACACAATGTTTCTTCACAGTTTCGATTCGTAGCTTAGTTGTTGTTTAACTTTGCTAGTCGAAAGGAGCGTCTTTATTTTAGGTGATTTTGAATGGGTGTAGCGTGGCATTTTCGAAATCGAAAATGAGTATGACTAATAAATGTAATGCATGTGAATTAAGACTCGTAGATGGCGTATTCTTTGACGTTTCACGAGTTCGAAAAAAAACACAACGGCAACTTTACTTCTCGTAAACAAGGACAAATATGTTGTGTAAACTTTCTAAATCGGGTATCAGTTATGGCATGTCACTGTTGAGGGAGTAGTGATTTGAGCATTTGTACGACTCGAAAGACTCTATAAATTGGAATATTATTTCGACGTCGAAACTAGTTTGTTTTCTGATGATTACATTGCTTTTTCGGGTGATGAATAGCAAACAGAAGTAAACTGTTTTCGATTTCGTCCGTGGCATGTTGTTGACTTTTGTTTACTACTCGTAAGGAGGTTGAATTAGTATGGAGATTTTTCCTAGATACGGTGGTGATTAGAGGATAGCACTGTAAGATTTTAGTTTATTGTGAAGAAGGTTTCGATTTCATAAAGTGTAGTGGGTGAGGTCCATTGGATATCGTAAACTCAATGTAATGTACATATTATCATGATTCCTTTTTAGGGTAAATATTCTAGGATTCGTCCACTGCCAAAAATTTGGTATTTCCCGAAAACAATTTACCAAATTATAACAAATATGGTAATAAATTGACCCGAATATGCGTTCGAATAATTATTTAAGCCCATATGGCAATATCGAAATTACAAAATGCTAATTAACATCCTTAGAATGAAAGAGAATTGACCAATGTAGCATAAGAGGCAACATTACTAGGGCATCATACCCATCAAAAACTTAACAATAGTCAAAGTTACAATAACATGCATCGAACTAACTTCGCCACAAGTGACGTTCTTACATTTGCGCCTTTGATATTCTTGACCCTCGAACATTAAGCACGTACCCCGCAAAGTTGTTGATAACGGTTTTCATATCATCAAGTGTGTAAGGAGTTGTGCCCTTCCAAAAGAAATGAATATTATAAACCCCTAGGTCATCACTAACAACTACTTACGTAACTATTATAGTCAAGTACATATAAAGACTTAGATTAAATTTAGAATACTAACCATTGATTCACGGCTTGAATGGGGCACACTCCGGCCGACGATTGGCTCAAAAGAACGATCGTCTAGTGTACCCTCATCTTCACTCTCGATCGAAGATGTTATAGGGTCATCAAGAATTGATTTTTCAAGAGGTAACTTGGCTGCCCTCGGTTCCCACTGCGAAGTGAGGTCTTCGAGGTCCTTGGGGAGTTGTGTCCCATTGCTTCTAGCAACCATTTGCAATGCAATGTCCCGTTTTCCTTGGCAAACTTTAAATTCCTTTAACTCCTCAAACAACTTCTTGAGCAAGGTCTCGTTGGAAGATTTCGACGTTGAGTTCTTGTTTAAGACATCTTGCTTTGTAACATAGGATCCACAAGTTCTAATCCTCCCGGGATGCTCACCACGACCCAAACTCTCACTTAGGATGTCATAGCCCTTCTTAGATGGTTCAAAGACGCCCTTGTCGGCCTTGTCTTTGTTTGACTCCTAGTGATTGCAACGGAAATAAGAATAGTGTAAATTATGTAGAGACGGAAATGGTAAGCTCTATTTTGAATTTAACATCCGGTGATGAAATCAAATAACTTACAAGATCGCTTAAAAACTTGGTCATTTCGGCCTTGTCGCCATAGCCACCATCCTTCATCTCTCTTTCCTTGAGATATAGCTCGAAGTTCTTAGTCTTGTCCACATGCATGGGTTGGGTAGAATCCCTGGCCTCCGCCTCTGGCATTCCGTCACCAATTTTTTCCTGGATTCTTCGCTCTATATCGTCTCGCACAAATATTTCAACAACTAAAGGCATCTCTCCTCGTCCAATTCGATGTGGCAATGTGTTGGCTTGAGCATTACGACTTTTATTTGCGTGTGTACCCTTCAAGTGAATACAATCCATCAAAGTTAATATAGATTCGCAATGAAGACCCAACAAGGACAAAATAATTAAATTTTGGTAACATATTCTAGTTGTAGTGTTTACTTACATCATCAAAATAGCCTTGTGCATACTTCTTGAAGAACTCCCAACTTTGCTCCGGAATTGTGGTGTAAATGAGTCTAGGGTTTAAATGCTTCTTCACTCCAAATACATAGTCTCTAGCAAGCATAGCTCGATAATCTCTTGCAATCTTCCCTAGCCTTTTAATTTTCTTTTCTTGGAGAAGTTCTATGTTGGGTGCATCGATAAGAAATGGTCGCTTCGACATACAAAAGAAAAACACGTATTAGTGCTATCCCCACATAATACTCATGATGTGTATATGAAAACAAAATAAAACACGTAGAGGAACTTTTATTTGTTTGAGTAAATAGACAACATTAGTTACCATGCACTCCTCGAAGAGCCTTTCTTTCATAGGACGAGGAACTAGACGCCAATTATTGAATTTAATATCAATCCGGGTTCGTGCCGTCTTTCCTACCCAACTAGCCCATTTGCTTCTATCTTTCGAGATTGGCTCTCCCATTGCGTTGAATTCCAAGGGGGTAAGAACACTCTTTTTCATCCTTCGAACCAACTCATGACAATAAATGCGTTGTTGCAAGTTATCACCGCCTTTATCCATTGTAGTCGATTGCCTTGTTCTTTTCACCACATTTTTTGTTTGCTTCTTCTTCTTTTGTGGAGCCATGTGGTACCCTAAACAATGTCACGCTTTAGAATGAATTTATATAAAAGAAAATACCGTTATTATGTACATAAAATTGAATCACTAAGGTAAGATGGGTTTATAAAATAGTTGACTACAAATTAGGGTTAGGCAAATTCACCATAAATGCTCATCATTAACTACTACCTAGGTCTTGAGAGGATTTTGCATGTATTTAATGCTAGGTTTTTGATTTATTTTCTCCTAAAACTACAAAGATGAATAACTAAAACATGCATTTTTTCCATGGTAACATAGAATAAGCAAATACTCTAATTAACGAGAAAGAAACAATGGCAAATACTCTAATTGAAAGCAACTAATTGACATGGGTGATACAAAAAAAAATGATAGGTATGCTTATCTTCTACAAGTGTTCAAACATATGCTTTGTATATTTAGAAAACCACTACACCCTAATTTGTTTTTATCAACTCTAAGACGTGGACATTTTGAACTAGGAGAAAACCTAAGCATGAAATTTCTCTTTTAACCATGAGAATAACATAAATCTCACAAATACAATAGATGGTTGGAGATTCAATCTGTACCTTGTTGAAGATTTTGGATTGAGAAGTTGATGGAAGTAGTAGATCCATAGTTTCGAGAGAGAAAAGGTTGTATAGAGAAATGTAGATAAGAGATGGAATGGTAAAAAATGAGGGAACTAATTCTTGTATTCCCGCTCCTATTATTTATACTCTGGAGGAAATTTTGAAACCTTCATTCTTACGAATTCGAAAGTGTAGTTATACTAATCAAATGGATACATCTATGCGAATTCGAAAACATGAAGTTAGTGGAAATATATGTTAAAATATTATTATATTTCTTCTATGTTAGTTTCGAATTCTAAAATACACGCCAAGAAGACATACTGGTGTATGGTCGTTTACGATTTCGAAATCAAATTAGGGATTCACATTTGAAATTGCCTTCAGTACTCGAAAACTTAATGTGCTATGACATTAATTTCTTTCGTGATCGGGTAAAGGTTCGAGGAATGCTCTGGACAAATGAAGTATAAAAGTGTTCATTTTCGAGTTCGTAAAACAACTACATTTTAAAATTTGTTTTCTTTACTAATCCGGGTAAGATTTCGGGTATTGCTCTGTTGCATAGTTATTTTTTGAAGGGGGCTGAAAGGTTTGTCTCCGAGTTCATAAAGACATGCAGTGTTTGATCTACGAAATCGAAAATATCATGCATTATGGAAAAAACAACCTTTCGAAATCGAAAGGAAGAGATGTTATAAATAACAAATCGGGTCAACCCTCATCAACACAACTCTAAACGTCAAAAATCCCCAAATCAAAATACCGACCAAAAACCTAACGACCCAGACCAAGCTCCAATCTGGTGATGGCGCGGACAAAACAGATCGCCGGCAGACGTGAGAGTGACCGGGATAACGCCACTCCAACAAGAAGTGTTGTGGCACGCCAGAAAGAGCCAGTTCGTCATCACCCAGCGAGCCGTAGAAGCACTGGTATTCAGATCGGAAAAGGTGCTGCTAGACCTTCTGTTGGTGAAGCCTCTGCAAATAGCGACGAGGAAGAAGATTTTACTCTTGTACATAGGAAGAGATCTACAATGGATGTGCAGGGGAAAGGCAAGAAGAAGGTTGTGGAGCTGGAGCCTGAGGTAGAGGAGTCCAGTGATGATGAGAGCTCAGAAGTAGATGAAAGTGATGAGGAAGGTGGTGAGGGTGATTCACAGGAACAGGAAGATGAACATGAAAAGGGTCTGGAAGAGGAGGAGGAGGAAGTGGTTCATACTCCAGAAAGTAGTGAGGAAGATAAGGAGGAGGATGAGCCTGTGAGGCAACCAAAGAAGGGAAAGGGAGGCAAGAGGGTTCCCGACGATGATGAGCTGATCGCTGCTACTGTGAACCCAACAAAGTACAGAAAACCTAAGCCTAGCAAGAAAGGGGATAAGGATGAATCAAGCTACTTCTTCAGCCCCACAGCGGAGGAGAGATACATAAAACATATCTGCAGGCCTTTAACCCGCACAAAGGTGCTTAAGGTTCGCTCCAAAATAGGTAAAACACTCCTTTACGTGCTGGATTACTTTAAGCCTTCGCATTTAGATAAGCTTATTACACTAGATGCTCCAGTTTACCCTGATGCAGTAAGGTAGTTTTATGCAAACTTAGGTCGTAACCCTAATGAAATGGAAGTTTCTAAAGTAGCCGGTGTAATAATTCCGGTGACCAAGTATAGCATAAATGCAGCTTTAGGGGTGCCTTGGAGTAGTTATCCAGCTTTGGTAGGGGATAGTAGTGGTGTTGTGTACGACAACTATTATGACCACAAGTGGCCCGATGTAGCTGATGATCAGCCAATTGATCCAGCTGAGTTAGGATTGGAGTTCTTCCATGCCGAGCCTCCCGCGGGTAATGGAGCCGGGAAGGTGGTGGAGTACGACATCGAGCACTTGAGTAGCGAGCACCGCATTGTTTTTGAGTGGATATGCGGCAATGTTCTGCCAACAGGGGGTCATGCATGCGAACCAACTATAGCGACATGCATGATATTTTATTACATTGTGCGTGGTTTGCGAATAAATCCAGGGCATGCAATTGCTGAGTACATGAAGAAGGCTTCCAATCACGGATCCAAACAATTCCCCTACGGTGCACTGATTACCAGGCTAATGAAAACTCAAGGCTTCGTTCCTATAGATGCTCCCATCAACCTTCAGCTGTATAACGAGAAATGGCTCCAGCATTGCCATCTTGAACAGTGCCGGCCCTAAGTATTTTAGGGCCTGAGGCGATGTAAATAAATAGGGTTCTGATATTAAAAAATATAACTAATTTTATTACTATTTAAAAAAAATACCATATTTCAAAATATAGTGCAATATTTTCATTAAGTAGTTCAACTCTACTTGTTTGCTTAGAAGCTCACTAATCAAATTTTTATAATCAAATTCTGTAACTAATTCATGTTCAATAGAAAATGTAGCTAATCCACTCAATATATCAAACCCGACAAACAAATATAACATAAGCATTCAAAAATTGTCTAATAGCACATATGACATATCTTCTATCATTTTTATTCTTTAGTCTCTAAAACAAGACATCATGTATACTAATGCATAATGTATATATATTAAAGTAATCAAAATACAAATTTTGCACATCAAATCACACACATGACACATACACAACCTTTTACATATATAATATTTGTACTCAAATTCAATACCAATTAAAATTATTCAATCAAATCAAAATTAACAAAAAACATATTAGCACAATTGCACAAAAGTAAAATATGTTTGCCCATCTCATAATTGATCTTATATATATTAGATATATTGAAATTGAGATTTTGGGTGTTTATCCCAATAGAAGAATAAAGATAATTTGAGCACGATTTACATAAAGATGATCGAAAAGTAAAGAATTAAAATGGCCTTTTGCGTGAGTGAAGAACCCTTTTTTTCCTTTTTAATATTTTTTAAATATTAAATTCGTTTTATATAAAAAGAGGCTTTGAAAGGCTGTTTTTTGTTTTAAAATGGGCCCAAATAAGGCTTGGACTTTAATTAAAAACAAGCCTAAAATACTGATTTTTTAAATATATAATCATTTGTAATTTTAAAAAAATTTGGGCCTAAAATATTAGTTGAATTTTCGGGCTTGAAGCGCAGGCCTCATTGGCCTCACTATAGGGCCGGCCCTGATCTTGAACTTGACTTTTAGACAAACAAGTACAAGAAGAAACCGGTGGCAAGTGGTGTTGCTGCAAGGATGGCCAAGCGAAAGAGGGACGCAGCAGAAGGGGGCGCTCCATCCATTCCTGAGCGTAAGTCGAATTTATTTGAATCTATGATAATTCAAATTATTCATTGTGTTTGAAACAAAAATATTTAGGCTCTGATTTTGTGATTTGCAGGTATGAAGCTGAAAAAGATGATGGGGAAATTAATGCGCATGTGGGAGTGCTTTGACGATCAGTTAGAGAAGCAAGAGGAGGAGTTGGAAGAAGTTGTAAAGATGCAGGACAGAATCATCGAGGAGTTCAAGCTTGACATAGTCTTGTCACCAGGTCCGGAACCAGATTTTGGTTCATTACCAGAATCTACTGATGATGATGAGCCAGCTCACGACTCTAAATTGAACGGTGAGGCAAGTGCACAAGCAGCAGGAGCAACAGTCAATCCGCAATCAGGAAATGGTGCTGCTAAGGGGGGAGATTGCCTTAACGGTGGTGGCGGTGATGCTTAAGAAGTTCCAACTGATGCCAGCATATCTGGTTCAGGATTGCAAGTCAATGCAAGCGGAGACAATTCTGCGAACATGTCAGAATGAGTTTGATCCCATTTGAAACAATGCTTTATTTATGGTTATGTGTAAAACTAATTGTTACAGACAAATTTTACATTTCTTTGAACATCATTTTAAATTGATTTGAAGATATTATGAAGAATTTGCATGTATATGGCTACTGGTTAGGTAATTTTGAGCCCTAAGTTGATATAAACAGGTTGGCAATTGTTGCAGAAGTTGTAGCATGTAAATCTTCAAAATTTTATTGTTGTCTGCCTTATTTACGAATTCAAAAGATATTAGTTGTCAACTATTTAAGATATCGAAAATAAGACGTTCACCCTAGAAAATAAATTAGGTTGGGTATTTTCGATTTCGTAAATCACTGCACAACCAGAACCCTAAACCCATGTTCTAAGACCCAAAATGATAAACCCTAGACCCATGCCTATCTACCCAACCCATGACATTAACCCTGGGTACATTTTGTTTTACCCAATGCTAGAGTTCACACACATTGAATCTTTAATTCATTGTATGATTTCATTATTCGTGATAAGCATATTTCGGTTGGATATGATTCGATAGTGTGTTAATAAATTGCTAATTAACCGCCACATATATTATCTTTCCTCGAGACCTTATGAATTGAAGTAAACTATCATTCTTGTGTTTCAAACATGTGACACGGAATTTTTTATAATTCTATATAATGACGATCGATAATCTAAAATCTCAATTTTTACATACGTACGTTGCATACATATATATGTATACATATAAATACACTTGCTGATTGAGCTTCCTGAACGTTGTATATTATTGTATGTTTATGCACCAACATTAGTTTGATTAGGTACTCTAATTGGAATAATCTACACATGTAATTTTAAAGAATATGCAATACATCGATCTCTTCACTGATTAATTAAGTATGCAGTGTAACAACCTGTGTCATCTCATCGTGTAATAAATTGAATTAAACTCCAATCTATACAGTCGGTAGTGTACTTTAAATACACCGTTATTTAACTAGGCAATATGATTTTTAAAGCCGCCATAATAATATGAGCAGTGCCTCAAAAATGTGTCGTGGATTATTTTAGTACTCAGCCTTTTTATTAAAGAAAAATGATAAAGTATTAATTTTAATCTGACATTACTTTCGATTTCTTAAATGTCTGACAAGATAGAACTTTTCGAATTCGAAAACTTTTATCAACTAATGTTTTCGAGTAGTAACAAAAATAATTCTGGTTCTAAAACCTATGGTTCCGAGTTCGGAAATTGGCTCTATTTTTAATATGACATGGTGTTTTTGAGTTCGGAAGTTCCATGTTCTATTGATTCTTAACAGTTTTCGAAATCGAAAGTTTTTTAATATATATACAACCCAAACCCGATCTAACAGTCCATATTCCCAATTTGGAGAAAAATGTTGCCCAATTGAAAGAAAATTCCCAAATCAAAAACCCTAACCCCCAAAATCAGAGGTGAAGCAGATCTGCACTATTCGAACTCGATACCATGGCGCCCAGTTCCTCCAACACTGTCATCAAACAGCCTAAGAATCCGTTCAAAAGAAGGTTGATTGTCAGGCGAGGCAAGACATGATATGATTCGAACCTTTTCTACAATAAATATTGTCATGATGCTTATGTTAGATACTATCTAGAGGTTAATTTGTTAGAGCCCTATGTTGTAGACGCTGCTAAGTTAGAAGAGCTAGGGTTTGGGGAGATGGTTGGGTTGATGAATATTCAAAAAATTGGGGATTTGATGGTGAATGATGCACCTGCCTATCTACATGAGAGCTGCCAGTTTTATGCTAACCTAACTAAGTTAGAAGGTGAGGTTTTTAAGACTATGGTTAATGGGGTAGAATTCCAGGTTAGTTCTTGGATTTTGAATGAAATGGTTGGCTGTGAGTATAGGACGGCCGCTGATATTGCTAACAACAATGGTGATGCCCCTTTGGATGTGTACAATGCCAATGGTTGGGTGGGGAAGGGTTTTTCGCTACCCGGTAATTTAGATTGGCAAGCCTGTGGGTCGGCGTACTTTGCATGACCTCCCAATGATGATTTGGCGGCACATCAGTACAATCTGAAGTGCTTGACGCCTGCTAATCGCATCTTGTATGATTTTGTTCATCGCATTCTTGTTCCCTCAGGCAAGAATGTGACCGAACCAACGAGCACCACAACCATCTTGTTCTATTATGTGGTGCTAGGAAAGAAAATCAACCCCGGGTATACAATCATGAAGCACATGCTCAATCAAATGGGGCTGACCAAACAATACTGGAACATACCATATGGCGGCCTCATAACCAAGTTAATCCTGAAGAACAAGCCCGACTTCGAATTCAAGAGCACACCAGTACCTTGCAGGATGTACACTGCTAAATATTTTCAGAACAGGGGCTATGATGTGGTTGATGGGAGGTGGATCCAGAAAATGGTGCAGGCGAAAAACAAGCGCGCCAAAGAAAATGCAGGTATGGACTAGTATTTGAATATTTGTAGTTAGATTTGAATGCGATTATTGTCAATATCATTTTAGTTTTTCTTTACTGCTTTTGAATATGCAGTGATGACTGATGAGGAGATGTACTCCATTGCTGAGAGAATGTACGGTACCATGAAAGACAAGACCAGGCGCATTATAGGGACAAGGAAGAAGGTGTATGGTGCGAAGAAGAAGATGTCTGCTATGGAGCGCTCTTTGGCGAATCGAGGATTCGATCTTGATTTCCAGTGACTACCGATCATAACCGGGGCATGAATTCAGAGCAGATAGTGCTCAGAACAGTTTCACGGGCTTTTGTTTTTGGCCAATATTTAGGCACTAACCATGTTGCTAGGTTTAGGACGCATTATTTTGAAACTCGTGCGATATTTGGCAAAAGCGTGATGAAACTGTGTTTTGGAATCATATATATCTAAATTATTAGTTATATTTTCATGTTTTTATTTAAACAGATATATGTTCATCTTAGAAATAAAGGAGACGTATTTATACACTCTCATATTCCTCTAGTTTTCAATATTTTAATAGTTAACGTGTTACTTTACGAATTCGAAAACGCACTAGTTTAGCATGTTTACGAAATCGTAAATGTAAGTTGGTTGGTTCACATTTCTTTTTCGGGTACTAATTAGAGTATCTCTCTGTCCAACTGCCATACAACTTCACATACATTACCATGTTTTCGAATTCGCATAAGTTTCCAAATTCTTCATTTTCGAAATCGTATATGCAACTTACTTGATTGGGTCGAGTTTTCTTTATCGGGTACTAATTAGAGTATCTCTCTGTCCAAATGCCATACAACTTCACATGAATCACCAAGTTTTCGATTCTTCAGCAATTCAAATGTTTTCATTTTCGAATTCGTAAAAACTGTTCATGCCAGGAAAATTCAATTCACAAATAGGGTTGAACCTAGGGTTTCTCACTGCTTGCCAAATGCATAATATTCAACATAATTCGAACTCGTAAACTTAGTACAATCACTGTAATTGAAAATGCACACCGTTGTTTCCAACAATAAAAACTCTAGAAATGAACTAACATATAAATCATTTAGATACAAATAGTATTAAAATTTAAAATGTAAACAATAAATATTGCAAAACTAATCATTTTTCAGTTTTTTCGCTCTTTTGACCTTAACCCTTTTTCCCTTCCGCGCATTCCCCTTTGCATTAATCCAGACATCCTCGTCATGATCCAGACGACGTTGAAATCTCTTCAAATTGGCCTTGGTCTCAACCAAACTAAACACTTCACAAACATCTTCTAAAGGGATATCATCTAAACCATGCATTTCCGCCTCCTCGGCGTGGTTTCCGACATAGGGTATCTTCCCCTGTAAAACAACTTCCAGTCCACGATTAGCCAGGCCGGGGACATAAAACACTTGATCCCCCTATGTAGCAAGTATATATAAACGAATCTCCTTTGAAAGCTAGCCGTTTCCTGTTGACAAGCGTAAGGCAAACTGAGTTATCTTTCGTCACTGCGTCAGGGTGAACCCAGTCACACTTAAAAACAACAACTTGTTCCCCGACGTAGTTTAATTCCCATATATCAGTTATTGTTCCATAGTGTCTGCTGTCCTTGTAGGTTGTATTATCTCCATGAGCATTTTGCAGAATCACTTCTTTAGAAATAACAGAAATCCCACTATTCTGAGAAATTCCCTTATTATCATGTGCCTTAGTGTCAAATGTGTAACCGTGGACATCGTAACCAGTGAACGACACAACTGTTGGATCCGGTCTAGTTGATAACCATTTCACGCTCTCCTTGTGTTCACCGGTCATTACATGCTCTGCTAGCCAATCACTAAATGACCTTACATGTTCCTGTACAACGAGCTCCTCCTTCCAACCAACATGCATTTGCTGTATTTCGTCCATGTGCTTCTCTATGTAAGGGCTCACGTCTGCGTGATTACGTAACACATACAAGTGAGCAGTATACAAATTAATTGTTGTAGGATTTACCAACTTCCCCCTATTCAAACCGTACCCTTCGTTCCGCTCATCATGCCTACCGTGTGGGATACCAACAGTTTCTACTTCACTAAGGTAAGCCATACAAAATTCTATAGACTCCTCTGTTACGTATCACTGCACAATACTAGCATCAGGACGGTACCTATTTTTCACAAAACACTTGAAAATCTTCATATACCTTTCAAAAGGATACATCCACCGTAAAAAAAATCGGACCACACAACTTCACCTCACGCACTAGATGGACCATAATGTCGAAAAAAAGATGGAGTAAAATACATCTCTAGCCTAGAAAGTACGTCAACCACCATAGCTTGAAGTTTGTCCAGCTTGCTGCGGCTTATTGCCTTGCGACATATGGCTTTGAAAAATAAGCATAAACGAGATATGCAGCTACGCACATGCGAGGGCAAACTAGCACGGATTGCAAGAACAATCAACTCTTGCATCAAATTGTGACAATCATGAGATTTCAAGCCTGCAATTTTGCGATCATCTACACTCACACATTTTCCTATCTTTGATGCATATGTCGTTGGCACCTTCACATCCTTCAAAAATTCACAAAAGCTTAACTTCTCGGCATCAGACATTGTGTGGCAGGCTGGGGGTAAAAATATTTCCCCTCAATTTCTACCGGCACAATTGACTCCCTTAATCACATTCTACTCAACTCCTTTCTACTTTTTAAACCGTCTTCAGATTTACCGGTAATATCAAGCAGGGTTCCGGTTAAACTATCACACACATTCCTTTCAATGTGCATAACATCTAGACAACATCGCACGCCTAAATACTCCAAGTCTGGAAATTCAAAAAATATACTACACTTCTTCCATGGTCCATATACCTTAGCCTTTTATGATTCTTGCCATAGTCATTCTCCATGTCTCGAACTTTTTCGAGTATCTCTGCTCTAGATATGGGAACTGGTGTGGTCCTACATTCTTCCTTCCCGTCAAACCATTTCTTTGCTTTTCTCAACGGACTATCCTTATCTAAAAACCTCCTATGACCAACATACATTGTCTTCTTTCCATGACTCAATTGGCAATAATTAGTATTTTCCTCACAAGTCGGACATGCCAAATGACCTTTAACCGAGTACCCACCGAGATTGCCCAACGCCGAAAAGTCATTAATAGTAAACAACAAAACTGCGTTCAACTCAAACCATTCATTCCGATATCCATCATATGTCTAGTTCTCCCCATACCACATTTTTTTCAAATCATCTATTAGTGGCTCAAGATATATGTCAATATCATTTCCAGGTTGTTTAGGCCCTGAAATCATAAGTGACAACAACACATACTTTCTGTTCATTGTTAACTACGACGGAAAATTGTAAATTTCTACCATTACGGGCCAGGAACTGTGGGTGCTACTCATGTCGCCATAGGGGTTCATGCCATCGGTAGACAAACCTAATCTCAAATTCCTATCTTCCTTACCAAACTAAGGATGTAACTCATCTACTTTCTTACATTGATCGCCATCAGAAGTGTGTCTTATAACATCATCCTTGGGGCAATTTCTTCGGCAGTGCCAAGTCAAATTCTTGGCATCTCGTCTGTTAGAAAAAAACACCGTAAATTAGGTGCCGAGTAACCTAGGCATGTGCACTAGTGGTTCCAACCTAGGAATGATAGGTAGATACCAAACAACTTTAGCGGGTGTTTGCTTCTTCCCTCTATATGCAACCTCTGCCCCTACGTTGATCTTCTCTTTCTTTGTAGTGTACCGCGACTCATTACAAACTAGACATCTATCCATTTTTTCATTTTCTTCACCTCTATACAACATACAATCATTAGGACATGCATGAATCTTCTCAAGTTCCATTCCCATGGGACACAACACCCTTTTCGCCGCATAACTACGATTTGGCATCATGTTGCCTGCTGGAAGTAGTTCTGTCATCAATCCAAGAAATTTTGTCATTGCATTATCAGAAAGACCATGCTTTTCTTTCAGATTCATTACTTGTAAAGTCGCGCTCAAAACTGAGTGCCCTGACCCCTTATACAAAGGTGTCTTCTTATCCATGTACATGGCCTCTAAAGCTTCAGGTTTACCAACAAAGTGTCTAGCCACATCGTCGGTCAAGTCATTAAAATTCTCATCACAATCCATTTCACCTCTTTGCCCTTGCACCTCATCAACATGTTCCTCTTCTGTCATGCACACATTCTGATTCTGACTAACAACCCCTGACTCACCATGCCACACCCAAATTTTATAACACTTATCGAAACCACGCATAATCAAGTGACCCCTAACACCAGCAACACCTAAATTTGCATCGTTCATGCAGTTTCTGCACGGACACCTAATCCTAGAATAATTTTCAACTCTAGCATGTTCAGTCGCTAACTCAATGAAATGCTCAACCAACCACCGGTATTCAGGACTAGTACGCGTATCCTCTTCAATTATACGAGCTCGATCCATATATCTAATTGTATTCTAATGCACAATCAATACCACCTAATAAAAAACCAACATATTACGCACTAGCAATTCAATACACATAATCGCATCAATACTAGCACATGAACATGAGTTATAGACATAACCAACAAGTTTATCATATGACATTTACCTACACACCTACAACCTCCACACATCACATCATTCTCAAGGTACATACACTTGCATATACACAGATGCAAAGAAAGCTACATTGCAGTTCTAATACCGGGATTTCAATCGCGTTCTTAAAGACAGAATTAGACACACGTACCTTCAGATATGAGTTCCCAAACCATATGATTGACTGAAGGAGCTCCTAAGAAAAAAAATATTACAAACATATCCTCCAAACCTTACGACGGGGGTTTCACTTTAATACATGTCATCCTATTTTCGATTTCGTACATTAACAAGTCTATCAAAGTAACCCTTTTTCGAAATCTAAAATATTCGTGCATCAGTTCAAGGTCGAGTCACGCTGGTTACTTATAGCAAAACCTTCATACACAAATATATTTCAGTAATTTTGAACTCGAAAATCTTCGTGCATAAACTTTTCGATTAGAAAATATCCATAATCTTTAAAAAAAAATCGAGTCACCACAACATATTCCTAAAAACAACAAGTTTCTATTCGTAACCAAACCCTTGAGATAATATGACCAGTACCGTTTCTTGTGAATTCCAAGTTTCTAATCATAAACATAACTTCATTATACTTTTGAATCCTTATGGCATAGTATCTTCAAGTTTTGCTACTCTTAAACCAGCAGCTTCTATATTTGACAATATATTCTCAAGTTTTCTACTATTCACCTACATGTTTCGATGTCGAATATTCACAGCACCAGCGTATCTTGAATTTACACCGACAAATTATTTTTTGTAATTACCCGACCCAGTTTCGAAATCGAAAAATTTCTCGGGTGGCGCAATGAGCGTACCGCCGTGCAACGGTGACGTCTCCGGCAACATTTCCACTAGTGCAAGGATATCAGGCAAAGAACGGTGCCTTCTCTTCCTCTTACGCTCCCGACATTGGTAATTGCAGATTGAATTTTTCTTTAAACACTCTTCATTTTCAATCTTCATAAGTGTGTTCATAATATTTACATTAAAAAAGATTCAATAATGTTATCATTGATTTCATACATAAAATTAATACAAAAAAAAACTATTGCATGTATAAGTGATGGAGTGGAGACAAATCTTTCACTTAAGCAACACTCTTTTCACTCTTGTCGTATATATGGAGTGAATAGCAGAAAGGTGGGATTTTATTTGAATCTCACTTGAATTATTATTTAGTTTTTAAAGATAATAACTAACAAGGTGGATCGCGCGTTGCGCAGTGTGTAAGAAGAAGGTTGAATATTTAAAATGTACTATTATGTTCTAAACTAAAAATTAAAGAATAAATATATGAATTTTCAAATATATAAAAACTATTCATATTTTCCAAAATAAAAATACCAATTAAATTAATCAAAGAAGGTAAATATGAAAAGAATTTAATTAAAATCCTAAAACCTTGTACATATATGGTGTGGCTTGCAATTAAAATTTTTTTGAAACGTGATCCTGATAATCAATCTCGTCAAAGATGAAAAAAAAAGTATTTCATAATCCTAATATATTTAAAGAAATTAATATTTGAAAACTAATAAATGATGTAATGCGTTTCAATTTTGTTATCATATTATTAGAAAAGTGATTTGCGATAAAAATGATAAAATAATATATATGAAATATATTGGAAAAATAATGTATTAGATATTAAATGAAATGATAAGATGAGAATTTGGCCAGAGGTTTTGATTAATCCGAGTGATGGGTAAATATTTATATTACAAAAATAGAACACGTGATCAATGTAAATTTACTTAGTAATACATATCAATGTTAGGTACGTAGTACAAAATTTTAGCAATACATATATGTTACTTTGTATTGTAATTATATTCCTATATTTTCTATGATTAGCTTCATATACAGCATGTTTAAAAGATAAGGAAAGATTAAATAAATTTAGATATTCAAATAAAATATGTTAATACCATAATAAACATCATGGTTATGGTATATATTATATACGCTCAATAAATAAGTGGTATATGAATTTCATGGAAACACACCTTATGATATAATTAGCCTACTGTCTTATAAAATACCTATTATCAAATCGTATATTTCGGATACACGGTTTAACTTTATCACTTTAATAATTATTCTCCTAATTAATCCTAATATCAAATCATTTATTATTAGGTAAGTACAAATTTTCAACATAATTTGAATTATTAAGTTTGGGTTTAAATCAAATCTCGGGTTTCAGTAATATTTTGCTCACTTAATATTTCTCTAGTCATCAATGCATCATCTGCAGGGGCGGGTCCTGAATTTTACCTTAAAGGGGGCCGGACTAATCACAAAAATTTGAGTTCGAAAGAACTGATGAAATTATTAAAAAATAACGGTATAGTAAAGTAATTTATTTAGAGATAAAAGAATCATACATATAAAGGACCAACTATAGTTAAAGAAAATATAAATTTTATTTGAATCTAACTCTTCTCTCTTTGATCATCTCAAAAGTGTCGATAATCGAATCAATGGGAATGGTCTCCGCAATGTCTCTTTCAATATATAATATCAAAGAATCTCGCAGAAAATCATCTTCTATTCGACTACGCAGGCTTGTTTTCACAATATTATTAATAAATATTATTAATATTCTTTAAAAAAAATTACTATTATGGTATCTTATAAGAATTATAAATTAAAAAATAAAAAAATACTAATAAAAAATTAATAAAATGTGCCACTACTTTTATTAGAAGTTTAATTTTAGTAAAATTTTCTACTCTCCTTACATAAATATATTTCGCTTTCAAAAAATAAAAGGGGCACCAATTAATTTTTTTCCAAAATATTATTTAATGGGAATGAATAGTATACATATACTATTTCTGGACAAAATCACGGGGTGGGCCCGGCTCCTTTTAGACCCCATAGAATTCGCCCTTGATCATCTGCTCCCATTATTGTTTCATTATATCAGCCACGAGATTTTAAATGTATTCCCATGTCACCCAAAAATCCATCTATAATGGTGAGAACTTGTTTTTCTATCAGAGCAACTGTTGAGCTGGGTGTAATTTCCCTAGGTTTTTTGTGAAGTCTTCACAAAAATCTCCCTTAAACTTTTGCCACAAGTTTTTTGGACTTTGTGTTTCACAGAAGCACAGTAAGATAGCAAACAGAGACCTTAGAGATGACGGCATTTGAAAAGCAGAAGTTTCAATAAGTGCCTCTTGTACGTAATCATCTGAGTTTAGCAATCGTAGTGCTACGGCTGCCTCTCTGTTACTGTTAGTAGCATATTCGTATGATTCTGGACCTCTGACGTGTAGTTGTAGTACCCTCAAATAATATTTTTCACCTTCCCTTGGACTCACCGAAACCATTCTTGCTATTACTTGCTTGTGTTTTCTTATTGATCATATTCGGCTTTGTTTGTTCCAAACAAAATATTCTGGAAACTCTTTGTACGGTAGGTTCAACTTTTTTGCATAAGCATCATGCATGTTTATTAATACAGTAGAAGAATGCAGTGAGCATGGTTTGTTGCTCGATCTTAAATGTTGCTAATTTTTTCAGAGACATTTTCTTGTTGAAACTAATGAATAGTTGATCTGGTAAGTGTACCTGTTAAATTAAATTATCAAAACAGAAATTAGTTAGGACTGTTTAGAAATTAGTAAGGTGGGATAAAAAATAATAGCCGAACTGAAATTGAATAATTTGAATTTTAATATTGCTGACTAGATTATAGTCAGAGGTATTCATCAAATTCTAATACTGATATAGCTTCAGAATATAACTAATTGGGTGCAGAGCCAAATGCATTTGGCTTATAAAACTTCTCCGTACAAACCTGTAATGTGTAGACGGCTGGATTCATGGAGTTTAGCTTAAACATATAATTCTCCATGCAGACTCAGTTGGTCCAATCCAACGTCCATCTTTATACATATGAATTTCATCATTTGCCTGTAATAAAATAATACTGAATGATTAACATTTGTTAAAAAAAATAAAAATACTCAAGTACAGGGTGTAGTAAAGGCACTTTTGCCTCATATTTTTGGTGCCAAACAGAATTCCAACAATAAAAGAGAGTGTCAAACCAGCTACAAGAGGAGCCAACTCAGAAAATTTCCAAGAGAAATAAAGGGAAGGGATAGTGACAAATTTTGATAACAATTCTGACGGAGGATTGATTCGGTCTAGAGAGGAAGGACTGTTTATCTAATCTGCAAAACGGACAGTCGTGTACAATAATCACTCAAAACCATCATACAATTCTGATGGAGAGATAATATTTAATTATATGTTCATGCAACAACTTTGATAAAAGTACCTATATGCCCATTTCGCTCCAAACAATTAATCTATACTATATGTTCTTTAGTTTTACTAATCGGATTGATACCTTGCAGTTTTGCAATACACCTCAAAGTCACATTCCAAAAAAAAGCAACTAAGGAAAAACCTTCGCTTGTATCACGGAAAGATCTCCTTGCAATATCCAGAAGGCAGAAGTCCATCAATCCCACCTTCACAGCAAAACACTGCTGAGGAGAACATCCTCATCAATTACCTCTCCAATTTTGACAAGGTATTGTAAAACTAATTTTTATAAGCCAGCCATTTAAAGTAAGGGAGCATAAAATCATATTGAAAACATATATTGAGACTCTCCTACGTACATAGCTTTCCCTTATGTGATAGTGTTTGCCTACTTTCAGTGCACTTCCCTCAGCACTCTCTTATAATCATCTTCCTCAGGAACATACCATTCTGCGCTCAGATGAGGGGACGTCGTATCATACTTCTTAAAGAAGAATTTCAGGTTACACGCAGGAAATGATGTGAAATATATCAGTTCTCAGACCGAATGGTTTATATGGTTAATTGGTGGATTTAGTTACATCCTAATGGTACAGTACTTCACGTTTATTAATACCAAACTTTTGTGCAATCCCGTTGGCCACATATTCGTCATCGTACCATGTTTTTAAATTCGTGTCTGTAAAAAATAATAAGTAAATTACCGCAATTATAAAATTAAGAAGCTAGGACAAATTGGGTTTTTAACTCGCCGAACGTTTGACAATTATAATATCAAATTGAGATTTTAAAATATACTTCATATTAATAACAGTGAGTTAAATTTTATTGGACTATATATTTTCCTTATAGTTTACTTGAGTATGTAATCTAACAATTAGATTGTTTAAGAGTTGAGATGATCACTAGTGGAAAACGGGACGGTTCCGTCCCGGTTGGACGGCGATTTTGACCGCCGTCCTTGGTGGCGCCGTCCAATTGGTGCCACCGTTACTCGGCGGTTGAAACCGCCGAGTTAGGTTTACGAGTTCGGAAACCTACCCGGATGGGTACATTTCCGGACTCGTAAACACATGCTTCTAGCAGGAGGCTACACCGGCCATTACGGGCCGGACGGTTAGCCGGAAATAGGTTTTTGCGCTCCCGGACGGTAAGCCGGGAGATTTTCCGGCGGCGACAGTAATCAGGCCACCGTGAAACGGTGGCGGAAATTATTAAGTTCCGGATTGTATTTACGGTACCGGAAAGTTAGCCGGACATAACCGTTTACTTAACCGGACGCTTGCCAGGGAAACGTTCGGGAAAATGGGTGAAAAGAAGCCAATTTCGTCCGGCCAGAATTCCGAAACCGGGAACCTAGCCGGAAGTATTTTGAACTGTCCGGCCAGGATTTCAGAACTCGTAAAGGTGGCCCGGATAATTATTAAAAATATGAATTTTATTTATTTCGGCTTTTGAATACAAAATAGAAAGTATTTAAATGGCGCTAGTGAAGAATTATATGTTCCAAATGGTTGTGATGTATTACGAATGAATGTATAATGTAATAAATCACTTGAATGCGCTAAATACAACAACAATTGCCAATAATACATAATGTGTCAATTTTTAACTAGAGCATATGCATGCGAAGTTACGACAATTGATGCAATAGTACTCCTCGGTCGATTCAGGTCTTCGGGTGAGTAGGGCCTTGTATCCTCTTCGAAAATCTGTGCATTAGCATACACAATTCAATATATGACGCAAACATATGAATATGTGTAAGGTAGATGCCCTTATAGATTTGGAACTTACGGACTCAAGGTCGTTGTCGAATTCGTTAAGTCCCGCTACCAATTTGAGCTCATACAACATAACGTAGTACCCGCATTCCCAGCTGCTAACTTGTCTCTTGTACTTTAACACAAAAGGAAGATCACATTGTTAAATACAATCATCGATGTCGATAATACTAATGTTATTAATGAGGGAGAAACGTGTAGAGTACCTTGATCTCAGTTATTCCAAACTCTCTCCTAGAGGGATTGACATGATTCAAAACTTGTCTAAGGAGGTGTTCGAAAGACGGGATTGGCGGACGATGGAGAGGATCTATCCAATAAACTTGTTTGGTTTTTTTGTGGATCAAAACCAAGCTCCAATGTTTACTAAATAAAAAATGCATATCCATTTGTCAATAATGACAACATAAAAGTTAACATGAGATAATAATGTATAGAATTAGTTAATATGAAATGCTTACCCGGAAATGAGTGGTGCTAGGAAGAATAATTTGTCCTCCACACCGAGAGCCTCTCTCATGTAACTTAATCGCTCTGCATCAGTATGACCTAATTCTTGGATTCGCTCAGGGCATAGGAAGCCTATCCATGGCTTCAACCGTTTTTGAACTAGTTGATTCAAGAAACTTAAGAAAAAAAAAATGAATGGTTAAAGCAACGGGGAGAACGGCGGTTGAAAACACACAAGATAATATAGTCTCGACATTAAAATTACTTACAGTTGGAATAAGGACATTAGGGGTTCGGTTGCCTTGTCACCCTTCCATAGATCTTCAAAATCACCCCAACACATTACAATTTGCCTTCCAATACCACCAAATAATTCCGTTGGAGCCGGGAATTCGTAGTATCCAAATTTGCAATGTGTAGACAATTTATCATACAACACCTTCATAGGCGGTGTCATAGATTTAACTACAACATATTTTGGGGCGGTCAAGGGTTGGGGAATTGTTTTTGTAATTTTTGGCTCAACCTTGCGTGCAACGCTCATAATTGGGTTGTATAGGCTAGCGGGTTGAGTCTCTCCTAAACTCTCGACAACAATTAGCCTACGAGGCCAAAGTAAATACATACCTTCCGCCGGTCCAACAACCTTACACGGGCCTTTGGGTATGGGAATTCGAGCGGTTGAAACCAAAGCTTTTTTCAAGCAAACCTCCCCCAAACCGGTTGCAATTTTATCGTTGCCATGCATCTTCGCCGACTCATTGAAAATTCCATTTCCAACATGCATAGTAGGCTTCCTCACTCCACCATCGATATATAATTTGCATGGATATGTGACATCGACCTTGACCTAATTAAAATAGTGGATTCCATTTTTAAAGTAAGGCGAGGTAAACATGCTAAGACTATTAAGAGAACGAATAGAGAATTTGAATAAGAATGCGATCGAAAAGTGAGTTAGTGTGTTTACCTTTTTTGGTCGGTTTAAGTTATCATCACATATGTTTGGTTATGGTGATGGTGGATTGCCTTGCACCTCACAAACATCGGGTGAGTGACGTGAACCACATGAAGGAGGTTCCCAATCGTCGCTTAGATCATTCAAATTTGGTGGGAGAATTGCGCCCGTTTCCTTGGCTATTATGTGGAGAGCTATGTCCCTTTTCATCATATTCTTCACGGCCTCATCAAGCTCCTTCTTGGTATCACTGATTTCTTTTTTTGTATCTCCAAGTTCCTCTTGCAACTTGTTGTACTTGGTATGTCTTGGTGGTTTAGAAGATTTTGGTTTGCCGATGAGATCTCTCTTCACCACATGTGATGCATATCCACGAACTCTACCGGGGTGTTCCTTCCGTTCCGTCGCCTTACAAAGGATGTCATCGTCTTGTGTGGGAACGAATTCTCCCGAGGCAATTTTCTCTTTGACATCATCCTATCATTTAATAGAAAAAAAAATATATGGTAGAAAGAAAAATAGATAGGAATAATATTTGTAATAATATTAGCTCAATATATTCAAAGAAACAACTTACAATATCTTTTATCAACTTCTTGTTTCCCTCGTGTGTGTATTCGCCTTTGCTATCTTGTCGACCAATCAAGAAGCTAGTGAGTTTATCGAACTCTTTAGGATTAACCACCTCGGTGCTCTCCCGCGCTTCCTCTTCCGTCATCCCACTATCTATTTTCTCTTGCACCTCATCTTCTTGTTTTTTGTTTGCATGTTTCATTAGTCTTATAGTATAGCCCTCCCTACTCATTGTGTGAGGTGTCGTATTAGCTTTCGCATTGGTGCTATTCGTCAACCTCACACCCTAACACATAAATGAATTTAACTTATGTGAACGAAGGAGTAATACTAGAATGGTAGGAATTAATCTTACTAGTCGGTCATTCTCCAAGTTGCGTGCTTTGAATATTTTCCAACTTTCTTGTAGAATATCGGTGTAGGCCACCCAAGGGTCCTCATCCTTAAAATCTCCATAAATGTAATGTTTAGACAACATTGCTCTATGATCCCGTGCCGCCTTACTCAAGCGAAACATGGTTGTGTCAAAAAGTTTCTCCATATTTGGGGCAACAATTTTGAATGGTACCTACATAAGGTTATAAGAAAATTTGGATAAAATCTCATTCATGTGTACAAAAATAAAAATAGCTTAAATGAAGGTAGAAACTTACCAAACACTCCTCCCATAATATAGTCTTCTCCTTGTCGGGGACCTCGTGCCAAGATTCATACTTTATATCCACACGAGTTCGACCAATTTTACCAACCCAACTCTTCCATAAATAATACTCTTCCGATATTGGTTCCCCACCATCGTTGAACGTCATGTCCGTCAAAATCCCCTTCTTCATCCTTTTTTGTAAGACGGCACAATATGTCCTAGGACGCCTCACCCCCTTTTTTTTAACACCCCCCGCGGTGCTAGGCGTTTTAGAGCTTTTGGGGATTTCTACTACCTTCTTCTTAGGTGGTGCCATAACTCCTCTACAAAAAATAGTTTACATATATTAAATGACCTCACTATCAAGAAAGAATAATTATATGCTAAATTAATGGTAAGTAGTCACTTTAATAATCCTATTATTATCCTATTAGACTAATGGTAAGTAGGGTTTAATTAGGATCCTATTAGACTAATATAAATTGCCTATCACATGCTTCATCCTTAATTCTTTGTAATTAAATTAGTGCATACATATATGACATACTTAACCCTAGATTAGTAGTAACATAACTAGTGACCATCAAAACTAATCAAAAATATAGCCCATAATCCCAATTGATTAATCAAGAATGTAGCCCATAAAACAAAGCTAGTTTGTAGTAATAATTAAGCAAAGCCCATGAACAAAAAAGACAAATTAGCCAATAAACAACATTGATTATACAATTGAAGCAAAGTGCCAAGAAATACCTTTTCAAGTAGAATAAAAACCCTAATAGTATGGACAAAGAAGCTACTTTCTTGTTCTAGAACTCAAGAAATGGGGCCAATGTGAGTAATGGTGTTCTTGGTGGTTGGAGAAGAAGATTTTGTTGGTGGAAGAGGGTAAATGGGTGGGAGGAAAGTGAAATTTTCGGAACTAATGTTGAGAATGGGTAGAGGACTAGCTAAGAAAATAGTCTAAGTGTTACTGATTTTTTGTACTGTCTGGCTACGTTTCCGAAACCGTAAAGTTAGCCGGATAAGGCAAAAAAAATTAACCTTGCCCGGCTATGTTTCCGAGTTCGTAAAACCTAGCCGGATGTTTTAATTATAAAAGGGGTAGACGGGTTTTTTTTCCCCAAATCTGCAAACCCTCCCCAAGTTCATCCCCAAACCAGTCCGCCCCTCTCCAAATTTTTCAGTCCAATCTCTCACCATGGTTAGGTCTAAAAATCCTTCCACAGGCAAGCAAGTTGCGGAAATCCAATGACAACAAGAGTTGCAATACGAGTCCTCTTCCGAGGAGGAAGGAGAGTCACCTCCAAGAGCCGAAGAACACGTGGGTGGGCACCGATTAAGCAAGGCCAAATCGAGGAAGACAAAGCGGCAAAGAGGCCATGATAGGCCCCCTGAAGCATCGGCAAGTCGGAATTTCTTCAATCGTAGGGCGGAGGCCAACTATGTCGAATGGTGTGGGCGGAAAACACACACCACCAAGGTGATTAGCCCTACCTCTATTGACACTTTGCATATGGGGTATTTGGTTGCTCATTTTCAGCCTAGTTATTTAGATAAATTTCTCTTGCTTGAATCCCCATGCCATCAAGATGAGGTTGTGCAATTTTATTCAAATTTAGGAGAGTATGAGTCGAATAACATGTGCACTAAGGTGAATGGTAAACTGATTAATGTCACTAAGTTTCATAAATATGAGGTCCTAGGCTGCCCTTATGTTGATAACTCATACTTGCGCCCTAACCACCCAGAAGGCCCTTATGAGATTTATAATTTCAACAAGTTTCCTGAAACCGGGCCAAACCAACCCTTAGACCTTGAAGCAATGGGACGTAAGTACTTCAAAACTACTTGTCAGGGGGCGGGTAGTTGTCCAGGTGATTTTAATGTTGAGGAGCTTACGGTTGAGCAGAGGATTGTATTTGACTGGGTTTGTCAGAATGTGTATCCATCGGGGGGTCATAGTTGTGAACCTTGTTGTGGACGTGTTCTGCTCTTCTATTACTTGATGGAAGGGTTGAAAATAAATCCTGGACACTCGATAGTTGAATACATGTTCAAGGTGGGGAGAGGGTCGAGGCAATGGTTTCCATATGCCGGACTTGTCACTGAGCTGATTAAGAAGCAAGGTGGAGGTGTTGTTGATCGTCCTGAGCCTCTAGAGTACTACGATGGTGATTGGTTTGATCATAAGGGTTTTGCACTGGATAAAGAAACTCAAAGGTACGTCTTGAAGGCCTTAGCTCCGGGCGCAGCAGGAAGAGTTGTGTTACAGTCGCAATGTGCGTCCTTGATGATCCGTCGTGATGGCACGATGAGGAGTACCTGCTAAGAATCAAGGAACTCTCAATCAGGGCGGGGCGGCTAATTGCCGTTCCCGCTCCGATGCTAAAGTCAGTAGACTGTTCGGAGAGTCGGGATGTGATTGATTGTGTTTAGTTAACTTACCTCTCTCTTGTGAGAAAGGGATATATATATAGTGCAGACAGTTGACCCGATCTGATCAGACCGCGCCGTTAGGCGGTCTGGGAAGATTCTCCTGTCAGGTTAGGTAAAGCTGCCATCTGCGGTCGGGTCTGGCCCGATCGTCATGCAGGATGAGGGGTCGGGATGAACCATGCGGGATGGTGAGATGCCCGACCCTAACAAGTCCCCCCAAGTCCGAGCGCGGAGCAACGGTTCGCGTGATGGACTGTATCTGGGTTTCTGGGATCCGTGCGACAGTGAGCCGTCAGATATAACTGCATGTCTGCCACGTGTCGCCAATTTTTCGAAGGGATGCGTGTAAACTTAGTCTTTGTAACTGTGCAACTTTTGCAACTGCAATTATTACTTTAACTGCTCGCATAACTCCCCCCCTTCCTTCATTCAAATACGAAACTGCTCCTCATTTCTGCCTTCTTCATCTTATTCTCGAATTCATTGCTCACAACTTTAGATATTCTGCACACGCCTGTGTACCTGTTTCACTTTGATTTTTCGTTTTCCTCCGCCTCTGTAGCGTCTTGCCTGCTCTGATCATGGCCGACATCCCTGTCTCCGGCGCGTTTTGCCAGATTACGGATGAAGAAGCGGCTGAGTTCGTTCAGATCTGCCGCGACACCGAGGGCCTCCAGATCGCGGATCTGGGCAAGTCAATCGTTCGACCCAAACCCAGCGACACCATCAACGCTGCCCCGGCGGGTAAAGTTCCTGTTTACTATGAGCATCTGGCTCGCTGCAGCGTCAGGTTCCCTCTTACTCCTTTCTGCCAATCCATTCTGTCTTACTTTGACATGACTCTGGGCTTGATGACGCCCAACGCTGTGCGCAACATTATTGGCTTCGAGACCCTGTGCGGTGCTCGCGGGGTTGTTCCCTCCGTTACCCCGTTCCGGGTGTTCTTCTACACCGGCGGTGGCGGTGATGAGGACGGTTGGGGCCACATCAAGGTTCGCCCCACAGCCGACCTGCACATCTTGACTGGCATGCCCAAAACGACCAACTAGAAGGTAAAGTTCATGTTTGTTGATGAAGATGTCGTGTATGGGCCTGCCGCCTCTCGCCCAAGGCAATCTGTTGGTGATCCTGATACGCACGGCCGCGCTCCAGATGGCGTATCCCAGAATCGCTTGGCTGCCTCCATCAGGGCTCTGAAGGAGAAACCGGAAAGGTGGGATGTCTTGAAGTTGGATGAAAGGTTGAGGGATTCCGGCCTGCCTCACCGTCGCGTGCTTCCTGCCATCCAGGATGAGCCTGTTGTCATCCCAGATGATGGTAAGCCCATCCAGGACGAGGGCAACGGCCCCCCAAGTGTTGATCTCTTCAGCCCTCCTGCTGCTCTGGCCCTCGCTCCGATTGGTCGCCCTGATAAAGATATGTCGGATCCCACTTGGCCCTCTCTTTCATCCTTCTTGAGCATCATCATGACCTTTTGCTCTTGCCTCAACTGTATTTTCTTCATGTCGTGTGTTTACAACAGATATGACTCGCCGCCGTCCAACCATTGACGTGACGAAGTTCAACCGTCCCTCGCAACGTAGGAGGTTGGAGGACAGTACTGGCCCAAACCAGTCCACTCAGTCGCATGGTCAATCCTTTCAAACCGGGAAGGGCGGCAATGCTGAAGGTTTCTCGCTTCCCTATCAGGATACGGGGCCGTCAAGGGGTTTGCTGAAGCCCGACCAGCTGTTCCAGATGGGGGTAGGGCGGTCGCGAGAATGCCTCGTCCCGACCCCAAGTGCCCGAGAAGCTGAAGAGCAGCACTGAGCCGACTGGTCCGCAGCATGGTGGGAGGGCCCCTCCGCACGCTGGTGGCTTTCAAACTGACAAGGGTAAAACCAACTCCTCCACCGTCTTCCTCAACTCGCCCGCCGGTCGTTTGGAATATCTCAAGGAGGTGATGCCCCTTGACCATTTCAGGGCTTGGGTGAAGAATCCGGCGCTAAACCTTCATGGGGTCAGGACTGCCACAGACAATTTGATTTCGTCTATTTTCGATGTAAGTCTCATCTCCTTGTCTCTCCTTTCATGCTTAACTTCCTCTCTCAACTCTGTCCTCCTAACTGTTGTATTGTTAGGGTGCTTGCTCATCCCTCGCCGTCATCTCTGACTTCAGCACCTTGTGCTTGGCACATGAGGCTGACCAGAAGGTGCATCACGCCACCCTCATCGAGCTCGGAGACGTGAAGAGGCAGTTGGCCATCGCCGATGCCGAGATAGTCAAGTTTCAAGATGAGGCCAAGGCAAAAGCAGATGCTGATGCTGAGTGGTCACCTGATGACTGGATGGAAACCGAGCAGGCGCTGAAGAAACAACTGGACGCTGTCAACGCTCAATTGGCGTCTGCCATCTCAAAAGGTGAGGAACTGAAAATAGCCAAGGAGACCAGCGACGCTGCCCTACTAGATGCCCAGATATCTGCCACTGAGATGCAAAAACGTCTAGATGAAGCTGTTGTGAGAGCTGATCAGGCGGAGAAGATATCTGGCGAACTGGCCGCTCTCCAAGCTCGCTTTGCCGAGTCCGAAAGTCAACTGAAGAAGGCGCTGGAAGAGAAAACCAGCCTCGCCCTTGACTATCAGTCTGTGCTGACCGCCGGCGTGCGTGAAGTGTTTGCCAAGGTAGCTCGATCAGAACACGCTGTCGCGCGCACTTCTGCTTTCCTTCGACAGGCTTATGCGCTGGATAACGTGTATGAAGACTCTGCTGCCTATGCCACCGCTCTTTCTGAGCTCACAGATGCTTTCGTTGGCTATGGCTTCCCTGAGTACTTTTCCACGCTGACCGGTGAGATGACTCCGGCCGAGCTTGCCGCATGGGAGCCAGATGTTGCAGTTCCGCCTGTTATGGTCGACGGTGAAGTTGTTGCTGAGGAAGGGCTGGTGAAAGACTTGGAGGATGCTGGGAACAATGTCCAAGTTTCTGCCCAGAACCATTAGTTCTGCTTCTTTCCTTTCCTTTCTTTCTGTTGGATTTCTCCTAAACTCCTTTGAATAATTTCCTTTCGGTTTGTAATGACCCATAAGGGTTACCTTTGCTTTACATTGTTATTGAATTCTTGCTTTGACAACATATATTATTGCCTTAGCGGTTTGGCTGTTTGCTACTTGATGAAACTCTTGTTTGTGCATTTGCATTACTGGCTATTGCCTTAATGTTTGGTTGATACCTTGCCATTCTGCTCACCCCTGTTCATGGTGGCGACTCATCATCCTTCTATATGAAGAGGGATGAGTCAGCAAGATGAACTAACCGGGGCGAACCATGATGTGGCTTGAATTTCTTGCCAACTTGGAGGTCGCTAAACCCTGACCAAGCCACCAAGGTATATGGGCCTAGACCTTTCCTTGGTTTTTTTTCTTCAAAGCCAAAGCTGCTAAGCTATGATCCTTGTTAATCGGTCTGTGTCCGACATGGGTTTTTCTTAAAGAAAAGATCCCACCTTTTCTCCAAACCGGTAGCTATCCGAATTTGGAGAGGATATGGTTTGTTCTATTTGCCCATCCGCATTTGAACAAAAAACCACGCCTATGTTCAGCACTCAAGAAAGGGCGGCTAAGCCTCAGTCTCGGTCTGGCGGTCACGATCGTGATCGTGTCATCCGACTTGCCCATTGGTGTAAGTACACTTTTGAACGCATCTTTGCCATTCCAGACATATGTCTGAGATGCTCGGCAAAGATGTGCCCTTCGTGCTTCACAACCTAAGTGAGGGATGTGTCGAGTGTTCTGATGCTTTGTCCGGGTAACCGGAGCGATGGCTTGAACTGCCTCTCTTACTGTCCATTATCACCGATTCCGATCATGTCATTCGACTTTCGAAAAAGGGGCATAAATGAAACAGAAAAAGAGATGATGTGTTCTTGAACTTGACACTTGGAATTCATTAAAAACAAAAGGGGGAGTACAAAAGATACAATTTTGCGCGGGAGAACTGGATTTCCTCAAGATCACATCCCTCATGAGGGCAAAAGTCGCGATCCGATCAGGAATCCGTTCTCCAAAAGCATTTCCCCATTATATACAAACTAATTGGTACCTTTCTCATGGGTCCGATACTGCTCAACCGTAATAACGGCGGAGGTTCTCCATGTTCCACGTCCTTGGTACCGCTTCGCCTGCCATGGTCTGCAGCCTGTATGCGCCGTTCCTCAGCACTTCTGCGACCACGTATGGTCCTTCCCACGTGACATCTAACTTCTTCAAGCCTTCAACTCGACTGGCTTCATTCTTTCGGAGGGCCAATTCGCCTTGCTTAAGATTTCTTACGCGGACTTTGGCATTATAGCGTTGTTCCACATATGACTTGTAGGCCGCCTCCTTGATTGTGGCCTGCTCTCTGGCTCTCTCCAAGTCCTCCAGGCTCTCTCTCAAACGCTGGTTAATGTCCTCTTCGGCATCCGGGATGGCGGATCGCGTTGATGGGATGATGAGCTCAGGCGGGATGATGGCCTCACTGCCGAAACACAGAAAGTAAGGTGATTCACCTGTGGCCGTTCGGGGCGTCGTCCTGTATGCCCACAACACCGATGGGAGCTCATCCACCCAGTTCCCTTTCGCGCCGTCCAACCTTCTCTTTAACCCTTGCACAATCGTTCCATTGGTTCGCTCGGTGAGACCGTTGGCCTGCGGATGGGCTACTGATGTGAAGCTCTGCTGGATGCCCATCTGGTTACACCAGTCTCTGAAGACTCCTCCTTCAAACTGGCGTCCGTTGTCGCTGATGATCGTCTTGGGCAGGCCGAATCTGCAAACAATGTTCCTCCACACGAAACTTGTCATCCTCTTGCCTGTGATGGTTGCCAATGCCTCCACCTCAACCCACTTGGTGAAGTAGTCAACGGCCACCACCAAGAATCTTCTCTTGCCGGTCGCTTGGGGGAAAGGACCGACAATGTCGATGCCCCATTTTGCAAACGGCCATGGGCCTGTGATGCTCTTCATGGGCTGGCCGGGTTGAGATGACACCTGATCATGTATCTGGCACTGATGACAAGTTTTGACCACATGGTCGGCGTCGACCTTCATGTTGGGCCAGTAATAACCTGCTCGGGATGCCCTCAGCGCCAGTGTCCAGACCCCCTGATGGCTGCCGCCGCTTCCTTCGTGGAGCTCCTTCAGGATTCTTTCTACTTGTCTGGGCGTGGCACCCTCTTGTCTGGGGGGACTTGTTTATATGACCTGAGGCGTCTCGCCGCATGGACCAATGCCATGGCCAGCTTCTCCTGAGCGCTGTATCTCAACTCGGCCCCCTGCAGCGTTTGGCTAACATAATAGACCGGACGCTGGATCTTGTTCACTTCCCTAACCAACGCGCCACTCACGACTTCCGTCCCAGCGGCAAGGTATAAGTACAGCGTCTCACCTTGCTCGGGAGGAGACATGGCTGGTAGGTCTTTCAAATGATCCTTCAACTTGAGGAACGCTTCATCCTCGACCTGGCCCCATTGGATTGCTCCTTTTGGCCCGACGCTCCCCTTGAGGATCCTCAAGAACGGGAGTGACCTCTCTGCGGCTCGTGACAAGAACCTGTTCATAGCCGCCAGCTTTCCATTCAAGCTCTGTACGTCTTTAACATTCTTGGGAGGCTTCATTTCCATGACGGCTTGGACTTTCCTTAGACTGACCTCCAAACCGTTGTTGGACACCATGAGGCCCAAGAACTTCCCGGCCCCCACTCCGAACTGGCACTTGGCCGGGTTGAGCATCATACCTGCCGCGTTTAAGGTTCCCAAAGTCTCATCTAGATCTTTCACCAGACCTTCATATGATACGCTCTTGATGACCATGTCATCGACATAGATTTCCATGTTGCGGCCGATCTGCGCTTTGAAAATCTTGTCCACCACCCTCTGGTAAGTGTCACCGGCGTTGCGTAAGCCAAACGGCATCATCCGGTACGCGAAGGCTCCCCTCTCCGTGATGAAGGCAGTTTTGTCGATGTCGTCCTCCTTCATCGTGATTTGGTGGTACCCCTTGTATGCGTCTAGAAAGCATTTGATCGGGAAAGGGGCCAACGCGTCCACCTTCTGATCGATGATGGGTGTCGGGTAGCAATCCTTGGGACATGCCCTGTTCAGCGCTTTGTAATCGATGCACATTCGCCAACTCCCATCTGACTTTTTGACCAGGACCGGGTTGGTTAACCACGTGGGGTATGGCACTTCCCGTAGGATACCTGCATTCACCAACTCGGTTACCTGTTTGTTCACCGCGTCATTCCTTTCCGGGCATAGCGACCGTCTTTTCTGCATGACTGGTGGGTGTGAAGGATCCACTCTGAGGGCGTGTTGACCGAGTTCGGATGATACTCCCGTCATGTCTGTCGCCTTCCATGCAAAGACCTTCTGATGCTTGATCAGGACCTCCAGAACCTCCTGACGACTTGCGTCGGGCAAGTCGGATCCCACTTGGACTCCTCGGCATCCGCCTTGGTCGAGGAACATGGGCATGCATGATGCTGACAAGGTTTTGGGGTCTGGGATTCCTGAACGGACCATGTGGACCGGACGTCGTGGTGGTGATTCGTCATCTGGACGCTTCCGCTTCTTTAATGCGATTCTGTGGCACTCTCTCGCCTTTTGCTGATCGCCTCGAACGGTCGCTATCCCTCCTTTGGTTGGAAACTTCAAAAGGAGATGGAGGGTTGAGACAATACCTTTGAGCTGGGCTAGCGCTGGCCTCCCCAGTATTAGGTTGTACGGGCTATGAGCTTTGATGACGATGAACTCCATGTCCACCTCTTTCCTGGTCGACCTCTCCCCGACCCCAACTGGAAGTGTGATTGTTCCTTCTGGCCACACCGTTCTGTCCGCGAAATCCACCAACGGTGTGCTTGTTGGGATCAACTTGGCCTTCGTGTTGTCGTCCAGCTTTTCGAAACAATGCCAATACATTATTTCTGCCGAACTGCCACCATCCACGTACGCTCGATGAACCATCTTATCCATTATTTGAACCGTGATGATGACCGCATCGCATCCGGCCGGACGATCCGGGATGGGATCGTCGGCACCGAACGTGATCAATTCATCTCTACCCAGCCTCCTGCTCGTCGGGGTGTGTTCTGGGGCTATCCTGCATCTAGCCTTTCTTTGTGATTCCGAGTTCCCTCCGGCATTCCCTCCTATGATAGTGAGTATATCATTGCTCGCGCGCCTCGCTGGTTCTCGTTCTGGTGATGACTCCTCCTCATACTTTGCTCTCTTTTCATCTGGTCGCTCGGCCCGCGCCACCTCCTTTCCTTTACTACGCGCCCTGTTGGCCCCTTGATCCTGGCCGCCGTTCTTGTTGGCATATGTCGTCTTGTTGTGAGCTTTGGCGGTGGCAGCAAATTGTTTCAACTGCCCTTTACGCAGGCATGACTCGATGGCCTTCTTCAGGTGGATGCAATCCTCTGTGTCGTGGCCGTGGTCGTCATGGTACTCGCAAAACTTGTTCAAGTTTCGCTTGTTGGGAGGCATCTTCATGGCACACGGGGGTGGGATGACGTCGCGGTTTGCCAAAAAGACTTCTCTGGGCGTCTTTGTCAACGGGGTGAAGACTCTTTCTTGAGCAACTCGAGGTCCTAGCCTGTCCTTCACCAATGACGCTTTCTCTGCTTTGGCCGGTTGCCCATCCTGGATGGGCTTCTGTTTTGACCAGTAAGGTCGAGCTTCTTTCTGTATTGCCAACTTCTTCTTCTTGGCATTCTCGTCGGCTCGGTTAAACATCTCCACCACCACATGCAACTCGTCCAGCGTGTGTACCGCACGAAGGGTGAGCTCCGAATCCAGAGCCTCGTGATCCAGACCTTGCATGAAGATTTCGATCAACCACCGCGGCTCGCCACGGTGCACTGCCCTGTTGCTTTCCTCGATGAAGCGCTCATAATACTCCATCAGGCTCTCGCCGGATGATGCCTTGTGGCGTATCTTCATCAGGTCCTGCGTCGTGTTGGTGAACTTCCTCTTCTGCATGAACCTGATGAGGAAAAGTTCCTCGAGCTGCGCGAAACTGGATACGCTTCCATTGTCCAGGTTGGCGAACCACACCCTTGCCGCCTCCTTGAGCGTGGTGGCAAAGACTTTGCACCACACGGGCTCGGGCGTAGCGTACGTTGACATGTTAGTTGTGAACGTATGCAAATGATCTGCTGGGTCCGACGAGCCATCATACGTACCTAGATTTGGTGGGATCCGGAGACGAGGGTTGGCGACAAACTCCGTGATTGCCTCTGAAAACGGGCTCCCTCTTTTCTGGCAATCCGGGGCCTCGTAAAACACCGACAACCTCTGCTTCGCCGGCACCCTCGGCTTGACAATTGGCTTGTGAAGATACGTCATGGCCCATTCCCCAGGATGAGACCTAGGGTTGGCCTCTTTCTCGCCCGGATCTCCCCACTCCTCATCTGAATCTTCCAGAATCCCATTTCCGTCATCATCCAGCTCTGTGAGGATGGGGGCTTTTCGCTTAGCTCGTGCAGGCTCGGCAAAGAGCTTGGTCGGTGTGACCGTCTTCGCCAAACCTTCAAGACGCCGCGCTTTCGGCGGCGTCTCCTGCAGCTGCTTGTTGATGGTAGCCTGTGACTCCAGTATCTGGCGGAGCACATCACCATCCTCTGTTGTGAAAGATGGGAACGCGCCTGGGTGCCGAGCCTGCTCAGGCGTCGCCGAGATCAGAGTGGCTGCTGGGTTTGAAGGGGTGAACGGGACTCCAGCCCCCTCGTCGCCCAGATCTGTGACCACTACCTCGTCGATGAGGGTAACGTGGCCTTGTCCTTCTCTGCTCATTTGCAGTGTGTGGGCTATGAAGATACTTGGTTATATCCCCACAGACGGCGCCAATGTTACAGTCGCAATGTGCGTCCTTGATGATCCGTCGCGATGGCACGATGAGGAGTACCTGCTAAGAATCAAGGAACTCTCAATCAGGGCGGGGCGGCTAATTGTTGTTCCCGCTCCGATGCTAAAGTCAGTAGACTGTTCGGAGAGTTGGGATGTGATTGATTGTGTTTAGTTAACTTACCTCTCTCTTGTGAGAAAGGGATATATATATATAGTGCAGACAGTTGACCCGATCTGATCAGACCGCGCCGTTAGGCGGTCTGGGAAGATTCTCCTGTCAGGTTAGGTAAAGCTGCCATCTGCGGTCGGGTCTGGCCCGATCGTCATGCAGGATGAGGGGTCGGGATGAACCATGCGGGATGGTGAGATGCCCGACCCTAACAAGTTGCGAGGCGAAGAAAATTAGAAGCCAGAGGTGCGAGTTCATCGGGTACAAGTAAGTGAATATATATTTTCCCTTTGTTGTTTAGTTTCGCAGGTGAAAATGCGTTTGTTTTCGAAAGCTAATCATTTGTTTGTTTTGTAGGTGAGGAGGGCCGGTGGATGCGTAAGCTCTCAAAAATGTGGGAATGCTTCACCGGACAAGTCGACAAGGCTAAAGAAGAAGTAGCAATGCTCCGTGCCGAACAAAGGGCTTACATTGATCGGAAGGGACTTGATCTCCAACTTAGCCCGGAATTGAATGAGCCGGATTTTGGTCATCTCCCATCCTCAAGTGAAGAAGATGCGGCCGGGGGACCATCCAGCAGTAGGGCGACTGGAGAGTAGGGCATTGTTTCTAGTTAATAATTTGTTCTATTCTAGTTAAACATCGAATTTGTTCTAGTTAAACATCGAATTTGTTCTTTTCATTTGTGAAACTAATCTATTCTAGTACCTTATTCATATGGATGTAAACTTGGTCGATTTTAAACATTTGAGTGCTTCAATCTATTTTCATTTAACTTTGTACATGCATTTTGTTTAGATAAAGAGGCAAATATGATGGTGAAAATCTGTTTAAGTGTAGTTCCGGGTAGATTTCCGAGTTCTGAAACACTATCCGGATAGTGTTACTTATTTTTCCGAACTCGGAAACCTAGCCGGACGGATATTTTACTTATCCGGATGGCTATCAGGGAAACCTTCGGGAAAATTGACCAAAAAATGAGAATTTTAATTAAATAGTTCCGGCTAGACTTTCAGACACCGTAAACTTACCCGGATAAGCTTAATTTTCCATCCTTCTAGGTTTCCGAGTTCGGAAACGGGTTTATATATATGGGTGATTGACTTTTTTCAGATCACAACTCACAAACTTCCCCCACATCCCCCAATTCAGAGTTCGGAAATCCCGTCTCCTACCCGGACGAAACTCTCCATCAGTTCCACCACAACCAATTCCCGATCAACCCATGGCACCGAGAAGCAAGATCGCGGCGAGGAAGCCGAATCCAAACTGGTATGATGATAAAAAGTTTATTAGTCTCGATGCTTATAAGTATTATGGTATTCTTGTTAACAATGCTACAGTACTAGACTCATATGTGTTGGATAGAGATCGGGTTGAGGCACTAGGTTTAGGCCCTATGGTTGAGAAGTTTGCTATTCAAACTTGTGATGCCTTGTTGTTCGATGTTAGTGATCCCACCTATAAGGATGAGGTGTTGCAATTTTATGCTAATTTTGATGAACCTAGTGATGGTAAGTAAACTACCATGGTTAATGGGAAAAGGTTTGAGTTTGATTGTTGGGTGATGAATGAGTTGTTGGGGAATCCTATCAAATCCGATGAGGACCTTTATCCCAAGCTCAAGGATGGGCCACTTGATATCTTCTAAGCTAATGCGTGGCCGGGAACGCAGATGATTAAACTCCCGTACTTGAATTATCTGAATTTAGGACATCACTATTTTGGTCGGGACCCATATGATGAAAGTTCAGCCGATGGGTGCAAAATGGCGTTCTGCCCCATTGATGATCGCATTGTGTACGAGTGGGTGCATAGGAGTTTCATCCCTACAGGAGGAAATGTCGGCGAGCCTAATGTTACCACGGTTATGACATTTTACTATGTCGTGAAGGAGGTTCCTATCAATCTCGGGTATGCAATATGTAATTGGATGAGAACTGCGTGGGCTAACGAGCGACATAAGAAAAACCTACCCTACGGGAGCCTAATCACTAAGTTGCTCTTGAAATTGGACCCTAATTTCCGATTTGAAGATGATCCCACCCCTTGCAAGCCATACGACTACCACTACTTTGAAAACCATAGGCCGAAATGGACTTTGGCCGATGGAAAATGGATTGTGGCGCCTCCACAACAAAAGGCTAAGCGGGCATCAAGAAGTAAGTCATCTTCACCTCCTTATTCACAATTTATGCTACTTTTTATCATAGTTTAATTCAAATATGAATTTTCATTTTTTAGGTAGGGAGGTACCCGATGGAGGCCTTCACCGCATGTTGCCAACATGAAAGCTATGTACGCTGGCATGAAATCTAAGGTGCTCACATTGATTGGCGTTAGGAAGGACGCTTACGAGGCAAGGAAGGAGTTGAGAGCCCTCAAGCGTGCAGAAGGATTTTCCACAAGTGGGGACGCCTCGCAGGGACATGGTGGCGGTGATCATGACACCGACTATGACATGGAGCCTTGATTTAGTTTAATTTGTTTTGAATTTTTAGTTAAGAATTGATTTGCCTTATCGAATAATATTACATTTTAACTGTATTTCAGTAACGTTTGAATGCTACGGAAATTGATCAAATGTTTGTGCATTTACAATTCCTACAAGTGTTTGCAGTATCAATTTTATATAACTACTGATTAGTGAGTGCGCGCTAGTTTTCGCCTAAAAATAACACTTCCGGTTACATTTACGAACTCGGAATTCTAGCCGGATAAGTCAAAAAATAATTACTAAACCGGATGACAACCGGGAACCCGTCTGGAAGTTGAATAAAATGCCTTGCCAAAACAAAAAACTTCCGGGTAACTTGTTTCCGAACTCGGAAATCTAGCCGGACAGACTTGTTCAACATTTGCTTATCCGGATGGTTAGCCGGAAGTAGGTAAACCCTAATTTCGTCGACTTTCTTTTATTCTATTGGATAGATCAAACAAAGGTGCAACCAAATGTTTACATGAATTACATATTCAAACTAAGTTCGGACTAGTTGTATTATGAATAACTGATAACACAAAAAGATCAACGACTAACGCCTCAACTTAGTCTTCGGCTTAACTTTGAAAATCAACTTCCTCTTCCGTTCGTTTCCTTTGCTGTCTATCACTATGCGTTCGCGTGATCGGATCTTGCGCGATATATTGACATGTTTTCCTCTGTTTCCTCCATATTAATCGCGTCTTTCTTCGTTGGCACAAAAATGTGAGCAGCTCGTTTGTCATACTCCTCGAATAGCTCATCACCACACACCATTTGTTTCCCATCAAGAACAATCTCGTAGTGCCGATCAGAAGGATCCTGAACATAGTAAACTTGGTCACCTTCGCCAGCAAGTATGAACGCATCCGACTTTGATCCCACTTTCTTCCTATCAACCAATTGAAACCCTAAAGGATCGGTCTTTGTTCCTGTCTTTTGATCAACCCACTGACACTTGAATACAACCACCTTCAATGCCACATAGTTTAACTCCCAGATCTGAACAATGGTACCGAAATACCTATCAAATGAGTAGGATCCTTCTGGATTTTTCTTCCGCGACGCAGCGATTGATTCGGAAAATGTAGTCACACCGCTATTCTGCGAAACACCTTTAGCATCGCTCCGTTTGGTCCCGTACGAGTAACCCTTCACATCATAGCCGCTGTAGCTGATAACCGTCGTAAGCGGCCGTCTGGATAGCCATTTCACGTCCTCGGGATGGTCACCAATCTCTACCGTGTCCCTTAACCACTCACAAAAGGTTCTAATATGCTCATCATGTAGTTGGAAAGGCTTTAGGGTTGGGTATAGACTTCTCAATTCCTCCATATGAATGTCAACGTAAGGGCGAACCGATTCATGGTTTCGCATCACATACAGATGAGCAGCCTGCAAATCGACCGCTGGCGGGTTATGCAGCGTGCCTCTAGTTCCATGCCCGTTGAAACGAAAATCATGCCTCGAGGTGGGTAGTCCAACCGTGTCAACCTCATCTAAGTAAGCCGTACAAAATTCAATCGCCTCCTCCGCGACATATCTAGATACAATGCTTGCGTCAGGCCTGTACCTATTCTGCGAAAAGAATTTAAATATCTTCATGTATCTCTCAAAAGGATACATCCACCGGAGGAACACCGGACCACACTCCTTTGTATCGTGACTCGCCACAAACGCTATAATTTTCCAATTTCATCTCATCTTCCCCTCTAAACAACATACAATCATTAGGACAAACATGAATTTTCTCAAGTTCCATACCCATTGGACATAGTACCCTCTTGGCAGCATATGCCCTATCAGGCGATAAATTATCAGTGGGAAGCAGCTGTCTAATCAACTCCAGCGCCTCTGTTAATGCCTTATCTGAAAGCCCATGCTTGGCTTTTAAATTCATCAACAATAAGGTCGCGCTTAAAATAGTGTGGATTGACCCCTCATACAAAGGGGTCTGCTTATCATTATACATCGCTTCAAGCGCCTCTGGTTTTCCAAAAAAATGCATGGCAACATCATCTACCAAGTCATCCAATTTATCGTCATAATTATCAACCATTTCGTTTTCTCCTACAACCTCCATTGGTTCATTAACAACAACAGTGCTACGTTCTTCCCCATGCCATACCCACGTGGTATAGGAATTTTGGAAACCCCTAACAATCAAATGTTCACGCAAACCTTCAACTCCTAAATACACATCGTTAGTGCAATCCTTACAAGGGCACCGCATGGCCGACTGATTTTCTACTCTTGCATTATCAGAAGCAACATCAATGAAATATTCAACCAGTCCCATATACTCTGGTGAGGTCCGACGATTCTCCCTAATAATCCTACTACGTTCCATAACACTTGTGTACCTATTTTGATAAATTTAAGCAAATATTAATGAATTCATTCATCTACATCGTGCTACTTCACAACATATCAAATACAATATGGTTTCATAAACACTAATAACTAGGAATCAACACGCAAGTTCATATATTATTCAAGGAAATTAGGGACACACATACATATTCATGCTTGAAATTAACAAACATCCGCCCTCAATACTAAATTTAGCGGGAGATTACCTCATCGCGGCCTAGGATTCAGCGAGCCCAAATATTAGGAGATTCTCTGCGTCCTTCAACCCAAAACAAAGATGGAATAGAGTAGATAGAACAAAAGGATCCGTTTCTCGTTTTATAAGATTCTGTTTTAGCTCATCCGGGGACGTTTCCGACATCGTAAATCCTGCCCGGTCATTTTTTCCTCTATCCGGACAAGTTTACGGTACCGGAAACTTACCCGGACGACTTTTTGACTTGACTCCACCGACATCAGAACTTTGCCCCGTCGACTTGACCGTCAAAGTCAAGCCGGTCAACGGGGAAAGTTCCGGCTAGCCATTTCCGGTGTCGGAAATGTAGGCTGGTCGGAGGTTAAACGCAACCGTCGACCAAAAATGGCAGTTACACGGCGGTTGCATCACAACCGCCGTGTAACAAGCCATCCGGCTAGACAAATAACATTTACGAACTCGTAAATGTAGAAGGACGGCGGTTTCCTTATTTTTCCGCGGAACCGCCGTCCTCCGGCAGCTTTCTACTAGTGGGTGAGAGTGTTTATTCAGCGACATCGCCCACTTTACTTTAAAACTAGCATGTTACAATACATATAATTTTTGTATTCTTCCGGTGATAAGATAAAATAAATAATGTAAATGAATAAATCAATGATTATCCCGATACATGTACGTACATGATAATTTCTTGTCCAATAATATAACCCCTACACTCAAAATTGAATATGAAATTTGTGCTATCTTATTCATAATTCTCTGAATCTCAATTTTGGATACCAAAGTTTGGTCGATACATCTTCACCGAACGTTTGTTCAATGGCTGGACTGGTCTAGCATTTGCATCTGCGCTCTGCAAAATAAGAGAACGGAAAAAAATTAATATACACCGTTCAATATTTTATATTTATGGTATAATAATAGTACGATAATATTCTTTAATTTATTTTTTTGGAAAGCTACAATTTATAGGACAATGATGTCATTTCATTAGAATTTAGAATCACGTTGAGCAATATACTGCATCGTGAAGGATAAAAACATAAATTAGAATGTTAACTCACGTCATGCACTTCTTCCCTTATGATCTTCACTTGGTGCTTTGAAACGGTCCTCACCTAAGATTGAGAATTAGATGAGTTGAAATCACAAAATTTGTAAAATGATATATGTAACATAAAAATTGAATTCAGTTTATACCATTTTCGAAATGGTCCATGTGACATTTTCAGTGCAAGGAGGGGTTGTAAGTGAACCAATGTATCTGTAATACTTCCTTCTTCCTATTTGCAGATCCCAAACCCCTATTTGCAGATCCCAATTCTTTAAAATTTACTAAAATATCCTTCGTAAGTGATACTTTTATTTATTTAATTTTAACCCCCAAAAAATGCTTAATATTAAATGAAGCATCGGAAAAAATCATGCACATGCAAAAAAGAAGAACCCTAGACTACAAACCAACCAAACAAACAACATAAGAACTGTAGACTCCTCCAAACAAGAACACCATTTCTCATGGATAACAAGTTTTCAGAGTAATGAATCACGCATTAAGTGGCATTCTCCATAAACTATTATGTTAGCACAATTCTTAACACAATTTCAAATCCCCCTTCTGCACAGCTGATCTAAATTCTTCCACAACCTCCTCATAAGTAGAGTAGTAGCAGGATTCACCGCCAACGAACTCCCCCAAGTTTTCTCCTTCAACCGCTTAGCCACCCTCTAATCACCAAAGAAACACTTCTATGATCTCACTCAATTCCATAATTCATACACATAAAAAATTATAAATACACAAACAATTCAACATCATTTCAACAACTATGCATAAAAATTAGCAGAAAATGTAAGAAATCCCAACCTTGCGCTTGATCTCATGAACGGGGTTGTCGCCGTCCTCAATGTCCGGCGCGAAGGAGGCCGGGATCCGGCCAGGGTCAGTGCGGATAGCGAGAAAGTAAGTATAGAGGCACACTATAGCCAAGAGGGTGAAAACAACGACGTTTAGGACGCCGGGAGAGGTCCAGAGGCCGAACCAGTGATCGATGTAGACGAAGACCGAGGAGAAGTAGATGTAAATGATGGCCAGCACGATCGCGCTAACGTGCGGCGATATTTTGCACTGGCGGTCCATATCGGAGCGGAGGCACCGGCGTAAGGAGGATTACGGCGGTGTCTCCAGTCGGTCCGGTGACTGTTTTTTTTTTTTTTTTTGAAATGGAATTTTATTTTTTTTCTGGTTTCTGAGTAGGACTTTTTCAAAACCAGATCCCACCGTTGACGTTGTCTATTGATGAAGCATCCTCAGTAGGACTTTTTTTTTTTTTTGTTAATTCATCCCAAAGCGTGCTGGTTTGTTCTAGCAGTTGGGATGGTTTGTCCGATCCGCCGGTCATTCCGATCCGTCGGCACTCTTCCCCTCCGCCACTGCAAGGACCTCAGCGAGGTGGCGGCGGCGGATGTTTATCCTGTGCCTTCTCCCCGTCGGCCTTGACAATTAAAAGGGTCTAAATTTAGTTAAAATAAATTATCACTAATAAAAGATATTTTAATAAATTTTAAAGAATTGGGCTCTGCAAATAGGGGATTGGGATCTGCAAATAGGGCTCCCTTTTTTATTTGTTTTGGATCGACAAAACCTATCACTTTCTCCACGTCTTTTGTGTCAGCCAGAGCCTTTAAATCCTTCTCAACTTGCATTAGTAGATGTTTGTAGTTAATTAGCATAAATATTTATGTCTGAATAATTCATATGTAACATTCTTTAACTAAAGACAAATTATTTATGCAAATATTTGTTATAAAAATAATGTATTTAAACTAAAAGAATACCATGGACAAGAAGGAATCTGGTCGTCCAGTTTTATAAAGAATTCCAACCACGGCAATCTTTCCATCATTGCTTTGATGAACCATATGTGCTTCTAAATCGAACCTGCATCCAATTCATGGTCTTCATCATCAAATAACCAAATGGCAAAAACACATTTTTGAAGGAAAAAAAATATATATATATGCGTGATACAGGTCGTATTTTGCTTATTTGCAGTTCAAAATAAAAAAAAACATTTTCAATGTATACGTTGTAATTCATAATTATGTATATTAGACATATGAATCATGTATATTTCTTCTACTGCATACAATTGCAAATCAGATCAAGATTATATTATGTATGATTATATAATAAAAACACGGACGGTAAATAAGCAAAATATAAAATTCATAACAAAAACACGAGAAAAATGTCCTAATTCATGACTTGAAATACCTTATGCCATTAATTGAATTTTCACTAGGTGAGTGCCAGTGAAATTGTCTCAATTGATATGGGTGATTCTATTTACACCACCCCAATTGCTAAATACACCCACCTGACCCACTTTTGTCTAAATTAACGTTGTATCACTTACTCAATTTATAAAATTCATATTTATTACTTGTTAACTTCTAGACATAATTGGTAAGGGTTTTTGGGTGAACCCTTTCTTCATTTAATATGCTATCTTTTTATTTATATCCATTTTAAAAAAGTCATAATACACATTTTCAGAAATATTTTAATTAGAATAGAAATAAATAACATTTAAATTACTATTCAATTATTTAAAATATTGATTTATATCGGAATAAAATATAAGAAAAATATTTATTTTCACTCCAATATTAACCTGACCATCTTATTTTATAATTTAACTTTCATATCGCTGATATTTCCAATAAATTTGAACACAAATTTCTATTTTACGTCAAAACAAACCAATCTAACCATATTTCAAAATTTTGACCTAGTTATTCTATAATTTTTGATATTGAATGTGAGTTGGAGCTGGTTGGGTGATACTAACCATTTTTTTGTAAATGTTTTATCAATATAATGTTAATATATATTTTTATTAATTTTCTATGTTAACGTGATTTAAAATGTGGTATCAAATAAAAATTTTTAAAAAATATTCAAGAATATATAATTTACCTGATATAATAATAATTTACCTAATACCATAATACCCTAATCAAATACAATAAATAGGACACATTTTGCTATACACGTAATAAATACAGTAAGTGTAAATATCATTTTATTCTATCTACACCATGTGATCCACCAACTTTTTATGATATCGAGGTTATTTTCACCATTAGGGTGGTGTGAATAGCAACACTCATTGATATGATGTTCCGTTTATGTCGATGTGGCCAGCACCATTAACCCAGCTCAACTGCATCAAATTAATCAAAATAATCATTGAGTCAACTGCATATTTTATTTTATATGTTTTATTCAATCATGACTGCCATTAAATATGACACAAAAACAGCCTGCATCCAAAAATTGGAACGTCACTTAAACCAAACCCAGGTTTTCTTAATCCTCAAATCAAATTTGCTTTGTATTTTTTTTCTTGGAAAAGTGTTGCTCGGCGGATACTTTTCTTCCAAGACACTTTTAGTTTTCTAGTTGTCAAAAGTTGCCCAGCCACTACAATATATTAAGGGCATGCTAAATACACTCTTTATAAAAAAATATATTTAATATATGATATAATCAATAATTATGTATATCATATATATGCATCATATATATTACTTCTATTACATATATTTGTAAATTAATTTTATATCATAATCATTGTATATATATGATTATATAGCGAACATACGGACAATAAATAATTAAAATATGTACGGCATATAGTAGGTCATTATATTATTACTTCTAATTATATATATAATGATTGAGTGGCCGCCAGAGCATTCCAGATTCGCAAAAGAATAATGGATGATTCAATTTGCTGAAGAGCTTCAAATCATCAGTTATATATGTAAAAACAGCAAATTTTAAGCTTGTTTTTGAAATAGCAAGTGAAAGATGGGTGGAAACTAACCATAATATCGTGGCCTCGATTGGTGAGGGTGGCATTTGAAGGTTTGTAGCTCCTTTTGAGCCTTCCCAGATGAGAAACTATTTCAACTCTTTCGCTGAGCATATCGATCGGAGACTGCATTTTTCCGTTTCCGCAAGAGCTCCATTCCGGGTGGATCGTCCCCCACTTCGCCGGTCCGTGCACGTCTCTCTCATCGTAGCTGAACTCGTGTTCATCCTCTGATACCATCACAAAACAATCGCTTGATATATATAGATTTATATATAGTATATACTGATCATGAAGAATAGGGCTATAACTTACCAACTTCTTGAGCTTGAATCTGACAGAATGCAGAGGAAAATATCAGGATGACGAAGCAGCACAAAGCTAGGTTAGTTCTGTTTCTGATGAGTCTCATCATCTCTCTATGGATGTGTGTGATCAGCTTTAATTGTTTCGTACGATGAATAATAAATGAGTTGATTACGAAATGCTTGGGTTTTGGAGCTTGTATTTATACAGGCAAACATTGGTGTGAAAATACGGGCACATGAAGCTTCCATATAAACAGGAGAACTTTCGGAGACCAAAAAATCTGTAGTCAAACTACTTCCCTTTCTGGTCTTTAACTTAGTTGTTTTATTAATACTAGTTAGATAATTGTCGTGTGCCGATGTACGGATATATATTTTTTATTATATACATATAAATTTATATTAGTAAAAATAATTATTATGAAGGTAGTATATGAAATATATTTTTTACTAATTTATGTGTATCATTAATGTTTGAAAGTGGTTGACCTTATACATATCATGCTAATTTCATAACATTTAGGAAAATTTAACTTTTAATAGACATTATTTTCATAATATCAAAAGTTCTTTGTACTCCTATACTATATAATATTCTAAAACATTAAATATAGACCAATAATATCAAATTTCTTATGTTTAATAGATTAAAATAATATCATACTTTTAATAAATATATATATATAGATGTATATATATATGTATATATATATATATATGTGTGTGTGTGAGAGAATAACATTCATCCGAATGATCCTGATATAGTCTTATCATGCACCAATAAGAAAATGACACGTGTACAATTTGTAATGTTTTAATTGGTTAAAACATTTTTAGTAAAGTTCTAAAACCCTAACCTAGAATGTCTAAACCTCTGGGTAATGATTGAACACGTGGCCAAATCATAAATTAGTTAAAGATGATGTATCGTTATTTAATTGGTACCTGATATTGCTAATATCAGATGCTCCTGACATATATAAAACTGATATATATAGGACTAACGTTACATATCATGAATTTCTAAATGATGTTGTATTAATTTTAAAATTCTTTTTGTTTAATTTATCTACTATTATTTTCTATTATACCTTTAATCATTTCAACACATAATCAGTGATGGGAATTTGGATTATATTTGAAACAGAAATACACCAAAAAGGGAATAACATGCAAAGTGATTGTTTAAAAATATTAAATATCCGCCAAAATGGGAAAGATACATTTGATCAGTTAATGTAATATTAAAATATATTTTATTCTTTTATTGAGGAATAATATTAACGTTAAAATTTACTTACACAAAAACGTTACACCGAAATTAATTATTTTTCTTTTTCTTCATTACTGTCATCAAATTATTGAATGAAACAATACAACCAAAAAAAGAAAGTAGTTCCAAAATTTTAGTGAGAGATGAAAGTAATAGTCATAGGGGAAAAAATTAAAACCAACTAAAACCCAAAACATGAACAATTCTCATCCAAAAATATAACGCATGCATGGCTCGCTTGGCTGATTCAATTTGACCAATTCTTGCCTCTTTTCTCATCGACCAAGTTCTGAATTTTTCCATGTCCTTCTGATTTTCTCTTGAATAGTTCCAGCAAATGTCTGTCTTCCTCATCCTACACATCCATTTTTTTGGTTATGACCGAGCTCAGCCACTCAGGAGCAAGATATCCAGGGACTCCTCTCATTCGTGTGACAACTCTGCTCTGGTTCTTATCGATCAGCCTCAACAACCCGAAATTAACAACTTTGTAATTAAAGTCTTGATCCAACAGGATGTTTTGAGGCTTAATGGCAAAGTGGATTATCTTCTTGCTGCAGTTTTCATTTAGATAAGCTAATCCTTTGGCAACATCCAAGATGATTTTCCATATGTTCATACACTGGAAGCCTGTGTGATTTCTGAAAGCAAAATCCAATGAGATTCATCCAGTTTGCCTATACCATTCAGGTTCAGACGTTTGACTGCAATCTTAATGACATCTTGAAGTGCCCCTTCATAAATGTGGGTATAAGTTGATGTTGGGTCATTTAGAATCATTATCATTATAGAAAGAAGAAGAAAGAAAAAGGAACGGAAAAAAATATACTTACACCAATGAAGAAATTAGATGGAGAGAATAAGTAAATTTCTCTGTAAATTTTAGAGAGATGAATGTCTGTAACATCAAATCTTTTACATATAAGATCAAATTATTATGGATAACTAATTTTTACAAAAAATATAAATATATAGGTTTTTAAGTAAATTGAACGACCGGAAAAAGTTGTTTTCTCCTATCGGGAACCCTAGGTAAATCGAAGATGAAAACGAATTGGAAAATTGGCAGTTATAGTTAAAACCGGAGAAACATTCAAGATCGGAACAGAACAAATATCGAGACAGCAGACAAGCTCTCTAGCGTGCCAACGTAGTCGTGAGCAGGGCAGTGAACTAGCGAGATTTAGAGCAGTCACCAGCGAGATCGTGTAGTCGTCATGATTGTGGCAGACGACACACCAGGCAAATCTCGAAGTAGACCAGCACCTCCGTCACGAACCGTCAGCAATGGAGGATTTATAGAAGCTTTATGGCAGTCTAAAACTGACAGTGGAGGAAGAGAAACAATTGGTTTTGGGTGATCCACTGTCGAAGGCTGGCAATTGGGACATGATCTTGGTAGGAAATTCATCGCTTCGATAAGTATACCAAATGAGGGGATCCATGCGATATTCTCAGGGGTTTGGAACTGATATGGTCTGAGATTTCCGATGTTGTCCGGGTGATCTGTAAGGTGACGACCTTCTTCCCGAACCTGCAAAATGAGCAAAGTGAGCTCAGGCAGGCGGCGTTCGGCCGACGCCCGCTCCGACGCCCAAGTTAATTTTGGGGTGTTTAGAGAGAAGAAATTTGAGTGACAGGTTGAGAGAATCTAAGGAAATAGAGAGGAAGCTCTCCTTCCTTTATATTTGTTAGGAGCCTCATCCAGTGTGGGAAGCTCCATAGATTCCGTTATGCTCCTCCACGTGCTCCTCACATGTTGAGCACGGGGTCTCACGTGTATGTACTTTGTGTGAGCTGTAAGACAAGTCGGGGATTCTCTTCTTGTATGGGCTTCTTGATCTTGTATGGGCTTTATGGCCCATACCCTATCAAGTCCCTCTTATTCCTGTCCATGGTTCTCATGGTGCAGGACTATTGCTGTGTTGTTGTAGGCGTCAGTGTGATGTAGTATGCGGCTGTGGCCTTGAGAAATTCATGATGAAGTATCTGAACATGTTGAAGCGTTAGAGCATGTAGGTATGCTTCATCTTGATGACGATTCCCTTTGCTTTTGCCGGTTCATTTTTCTTGGACGGTCATGTCGCTTGGCGGGTTTTGAAGAAAGGACATGTCCCTTCCCGAGAAAAGACATCATTTATTGGCCTGTTTTCTCATCAATTCATCATTGATGCGACGCATTTTTTTCATACTGAAAAGGCACGCTCCTTTCTGGCCTATTTAAACCGCCACCTTTAGCTTTCAAATTTCTTTTCTCTTTCACTTTCTACTTTTTTCCTGTTGAATCCTCTTTATCTTTCTCCCATGATGAAGAGTGCTAATGAGACTCTTTTCTGTTCCACCACTGAGGCCAAGTTGTCTCTCCTTCGCCATCGCTGTGAGTCTGTGGCTTCTGTGCAGGCCTATGCTCTTCTTCCAGTTGATGCGGATCCTGTTGAGGTGGATCTCTCCGACTGCTTTCTCCCGCCGGTGGCTGATGTGCCGGCTAATCAAGTTCAAAAGAGGTTTTGCGTGCTTTACTTGGAATGTTTTGATCATTATGGCATGCGCTTCCCGCTCTCCCCCCTTTTCCAATCGGTTTTAGGGTTTAATGACTTGAACTTCTCGCTTCTGACCCCCAACTCTGTTCGGATCTTGGTGGGATTTGAGGTTTTGTGTAGGATTCACAAAGTTGATCCCACCTCTCAGCTGTTTCGTGCCTTTTATCACCCATGCAGGGAGCCACCAAGCTGGTTCTATCTGAAAAATTAGGAAGGTCCCAAGGTGATAACGGAGTTGCCAACTCGGGTTGATTGGACCCGCAAGTTTGTGTTTGTGAAGAAATATTTGGTTTTTGGGGAGAATCCAGGCGTCTTCTTGCCAGGCCCCATTCGCAGTCGCACGAAGTCTTCTAATGATGGTGAGATGATGCACTGCGTGCCCCTTTCGACTTGTTGAGGATGCATCCCACTCCTGTTCACTATCTTTGCTATGAGGCTAATTTGCAGGGGTCTGAGATGTCCTATCTTCCCATGGCTTGCAAAGTAGTGGAGGAGGCCTCTGTCGTGTGTAAGTTTCTCATCCTTGTGTTGCTAGTTCGCCTTGTGTTGTGTAGATATGTGGCTATTAGTCTCTTTTCTTACTTTCTTTCGGTGTTTGTCTTGTAATTTAGTTTCTCTTACCCAAGCCGAACCTTCTGTCGCTATGGGATCCAGACGCCGACCGGCTCACCTGAGTCGTGGCCTTGGCCGGGAAGCAGGAGAGGGTCTGTCAGCTAGTGGTGCTGGGGTGATCGACTTGACTGGTGAAACACCGTCACTGTCCAAGAAAAGGCCTTCGTCTTCATCTGATGTTGCTGTTAAACAGGCTCGTGCTAAGGTGGAGAATGCACTGAAGGGGCCTAATGTGCAGGACACGCTGGAGACACCCAAGTCGGAGGACATGTCAGAGGCTAATCAAGATGACCTACGTCAGCCAGTTGAAGATCCTCATCTGGAAGAGTGCATAGCTTCCTTGCTGGGAGGACTTGATCGTGTGCCTGGGGAGAAGTCCTCGAATCCTGCTCCAGAGGCACAGGCTTGTCCTATAGCCTCCCTTCGTCAGCTTCTGTTGCAGTCCATCCCTGATAGCCATATGCAGTATTGGCGTGCTGATCCGCTCACCAACTTGTCGAGGGTGAGTAGCTTGGGGGACCGGTTGGCTGTTTCAGCAATGGAGGTATATCTTGATTTCTTTTGCTTTTACTTTCATGTTGTTTTCATCTCTTTGTGTCTTTGTTTTTTATCTCACTTTCTTTATTATGCAGGGCCTGTGCGCTGCCGTTGCTGTTCAGTCTTGGGAGAGGGATCTTGGGGGCGATCTTGGCAAGGCTAAGGAGATGTTTGATAAGGCTGATGATAATATTGCCAAGATTCGTGAGCTGGACCGGGAGAAGGACCTCGCTCTGGCTCAGCTTCAAACTGACAAGGAGAAACTACTCAAGACCAAACTGGGTCTGAATGAGGAGGTGGTTCGGCTCTTTGATAAGAATAAAGAGACAAACGACAAGTTGAACATGGGGATGACAGCTAATCAGGACTTGGCGGCCAAGATCAAAACTCTGGGTGCAGATTTGGAGTTGGAGCGTGGGATGAGTGCTTCTCTTCGTCATCAGTTGGAGCAGCGTGATGCTGTCATTGAGGAGCATCTCAGGACAAGGGTTTGGCTAAGGGATCAAGGTTTCAGTAGGATTCGAGCTAGTGTGGATCAAAGCCAAGTGGCTAGATGCCTTCTTGATGAGGCTCTGACTGAGGCTGACCATATCATGACTAATGTGCCAGATGATGCTGAGATGAAGGTTCAGTTTGGTCGTGTGCACACATTCCCTTCCAGCTATGATTTCCAGGAGTACTTTTCCACCCTTGGTCCAGATTTGGTCTTGGAGGATCTGATGGCGTGGCAGCCAGACCAATCAACTCCATCTGCCCCTGCTAACGAGTAGAAGAAAAGTGGTGAAGGTGTTGGCTTTTCTTTTGCTTTTTCTAGATTTGTTGATGAGTCTGCGTGCTCCTTTTATGGCGCTTGTGCCATCTTTTAATTTCCTTTGGATATTTGGTCACCTTTTGGGATATTTTTCAATCTGCACAAGCGTTTTATTTTTACACGTCTGCTGTTTTTCTTTTGAAGGCCTTTATTTCCTCTCTAACAGGCTTTACTTGGTGCAAGTGTATGGGCATGATGGACGTCTCCATCATGTTGCCCTTTGCAACAAGTGACAAGTTGAGTTTAGTTTACAACTTGTCTTCTTTATATGACTTAGACATCATAGGCCTTTTATTGTCATTTTTAGGTGCAAGTTTCTTTTTTTGAAACTGTTTGCATTTATTCTGGGTTCATTGTTCCTTGAACTCCATTTTCTTGTTCTTTGTCAGCAACATTGACCTTGTTGTTGCTGTTTAAAACTTAAAAAAGAACAAGTAGAACGACATCCCCATTTTCGTGCGGGGGAAACGAATAAAAAATGGGAAGTATGATTTTTTAGAATATAAATTACTAAAATACCCCTCAAACTAACTGAACTAATAGAGGAAATTAACCAAGGTCTAGAAATTGGGTATTTTTAGAATGTAGGGTACTAGAAATTGAACACTTTTAATGTTGGGTCTAGAAATTGGGTATTTTGACCAATGTTTGGTCTAATTTTTGCACTTTAGCCAGTTTATATCATACTCAAAGTGCTGGAAAATGTCATTTTTTTTAGGTTAAACCACCATTGGTGGAGGGATATTATATTTGGCATCCCCAAACCACTTAAATTGACATAAAATAAAATACAATGATCTCCTCTATGGGAGGCAATTTGTAAGATTACAGAGAGGTTTCTAAGGATATAACAAATCTAAACCTTCTCTGTATCTGAAGCAGGAACTAAAGCCTTAGTAGCTAGATACAGCCATACTAATTCACTACTTCTATAGTACTACCTAAAAAAGAGATGGGTAGAGTGATTCCTAAAAGACCGACACAAAAGCGTCAAACTACTTTGACAGGTGTAATATCCCTAATTTGAAACATAAAGTCTGCACTCAATGCTCAAATCTACAAGTGTATGCACAGAGACGCCGATAGTAACTTTAAAGAAAGTACCACGACTTGGATTTCTCCTCTACTGTAACTGCACACACCGAAACCCAAGGGGTCTTCCCAAAGTAAGAGGGAGGCGACAAACAAATGGGCAGGGATACTCAATAAATTAGTCAAAGCAGTTTTGCAAAAAGTCTAAGTTTGAATCACCCATCTCTTGAACTCTAAAAACTCTAAGAAAGCATCGAAAAGAATCAACCCAAAATCTTGTCCAAGAAAACATCGATAAAGAGACATCACCAGAAAAAAACCTGCGAGGCACATGGAACCCCTGCGTATTGCGCTAGCATCCGTGTGGGGCAACCGGTGAAGGGCACACTGGTATGCTTAGCAGCAGCGTGTGGAGTGCCAGCAGCAGTGCGTGGAGTACTGGATGAAATCAACGACATCTAATCGGACCAAAACCTGTCATCTCAACCTAATTGGGCCATCTCTAGTTGAACCCATGAAAACCTGTTCTGCATGGACCGACCCGACCCGACCGACCCGACCCAGCCCGGCCGAGCCAAACATAAGCCGGCCCTGCAAATTCTCCGAGCCCCTAGTGCGATCCTGGATCGTGTCGTTCCAAGCCCAGCTGACCCAGGCCCGTCAGATCCCAAGCCCAGTCGATCCCAAGACGGAAAGACTCGCGACCTGTTCAGCTCCGATCACCAACCAGATTACTTGTTCAGCTCCGATCCGTCGCGTCGACACAGCGCTGGCCGGAGTTGCGCGTCCGCTCGTCCGTCTCGTCCGGTGACCGGATCTGTGGTCGTCGGTGGCCGGATCCATGATGGGATCCATCAGCGTTCGGCGTCGTCGGATCCTTCAGCTCGGCGTCGTCGAAACCGTCGGCTTTTGGTCGGGAGTTTCAAAAAGGGATGTAAATGTTTGATTGAGATGGGGATTTGAATTGGGGGTTGGGGGTTGGGGAAGGGAAGAGGTTTATGGGATGGGAGGGGTGGCCTGATCGGCGGCGAAGCGCCGGCGGCCACCCCGCCAGTTCTAGATCTGAGATAAGTTACTATTTGAAGAAGGGAGGAGAGACTGTGGAGTATGACTCCATTCTATATAATCAGACCTATTATTTTTTCCTATTATCATATAATCAGAGAAAAATGTTATGGTATAATTAATGAAATTCATTTCATTTAATCGGATTAAAAGTATGCCATTAAATTAATTTGATTAAATAGATGTCACCGTACTATATGAATTAATGAAATTATTTTGGTATCCGAAATTATTAGAGTAATTAATAAAATTAATAATTTAAACAGACCAACCCATACTTATATATTTATATGTTTTTATATGTGTATTAAAAAAGTTATTACTCTTTTTAAAAAAAATTATTTTATTTTAAAAAATAAATAATATCAAGAGTTGTGAAAAACTGTGCCATATGACACAGTTATTAAACTAGTTCTAATTAATTAATAAATAAAAGACATAAAATGTTAATGCATAGGAATGAACTTCTTGCCACACCATTGTAATCAGAAATCTTCGCACAGACACACGGTAAGCTCCAAACTGATGATTTCCATATGACTAGTTGGAGTGACTGCAGTTTGCGCAGTTGGATCCCTGCCTAAGAACAAGACCATGGTGTTTAAGTCAGCGAAAGAAGAATATATTCTTTTTTAGTTGTGTTATATTTGAAAGATCTTTGATGCTTAAAAGAAGAGATCTTTGATGCCTAAAAGAACCATTACATGCACAAAAATAACGGAGGGAGTAATTTTTTTCATCTGAAACATTCCTTTCATTGATTAAAACACAGCTCATATACCTCTCTGCCACATGAACATATTTATAGTATACGCTACCAGCATATAAGATCACATTAATGTTTCTATAAATTGTTTAACACCATTTAATAAACAAAAAAAATAACTGTCTTTTATTTCAAACTAGGCTAACCGGATCGGGCGTTGCCCGATATATTTTAAGTACTTTTGAAATGTTTTTATTTTTTTATAATGAGAAGATAAAAATCAAGTTTGAGTATCCAAAATAGCAATGAGATTGGGCATCCGTAACAGTAATGGATTTATGGAGCACTCTTTGTGTGCCATAATTTAAAATTTGATAAAATTAAGTAAAAACAAACTACTAACAATGAAATAAAATAAAATTTGAAGGAGCATTTCTTATATTTACTATATGATTTATTTTAAAAATGTAAAATTATTGATTGGTTGCCCATGCACAAATGAAAATGTAACAATTCCTTATTAATTATATATATTGATGCAGGGGAATATATTGTAATGTCATAATAATATAAAATTCCATGTAATTTTACAGATTGTGTCTGTTGTTCAAAAATAATTGTTTTCTTAATAGGAGATTTGACCTTTCATAATGTACCTTTTAAATTTTTTTGGTTAAATGAATCATGGATAATCCTCTCTTTTAATTATATATAAAAAACGTATCCACTTCTTAAGTAAGGAGTGGTCCTTATTAAATAGTAGTTGTTATTCTTAATTAAGGAGTGACCATTGTTAGGAAAAGTGTTTTTTAAGCTGCAACCATTGTGAATGTTATTTTGTATATAATCATAAGATAAATTCCCACATTGCTTCAAAATTTAGTAGCTAAATTTCCAAACAGTAATTATATATGCATGTCCAGTTTACTATTGCAGGTCTGAAAAATACAATATGTGGTCCCTGAATTGTGTTAGTGCATCCAAAATAGTAAACATGGACATGTAATGTATCACTCATCTTTCCAAAAAATACACCACATAAAAATGTGCAAGGTTTATTCTAATTCTTACTACCTTTATCTAACCAGACTTTGGCCATGTTACACAGAGATTTTTTTTATTTCAGTTCAGTTTAAGTTTTTCGTTTTTTAATTCAGTTCAGTTTAAATGAATATATTTAAATTTATTTCGATTTAGTTCAGTAGTTATATTTGTTACTATTTTATATTTCAACCAAATACAATGATATATTTAAAAATTAAAATTATTAGTTCAGTTAAATGTATTTATTCATTTTGTTCCCTACTTGTGAATCTAATAATATAGCAGTTCAATTAATTTTTCAATTCAATTCAGTCCAGTTTAGTTCAGTTCAGTTTCATTCACTTTGGAAAAATGAAGTATCTTTGTTTTCCAATTCTTGTATTAGTTGATAAAAAAAAAATTTCTTTCATTAGTGTTTGTATAGTAATGATTTATTGTATTTAATTATGTAATATAAAATTTTCTCATTTACTTTTCTAATTATATAACATGAAATTAAGTTTAAATCAAAATGTAAAGGAGCAATATATTGTTTTAATTATTAACATACATAATTGTTATGTTTGATACCTGACTTATAGCTTAATATCGGTTGGAGGAGAATCTTATTTAATATTGACTTATAGCTTTTATTTTTGAGTATTTAACTATATATTTCATTGTATATATTTTTATGTACGGTAATAATTCATAATCAACGGAAATAATAGTCTATTAAACTTATATAAGATTTACTATTTAAAAAAATACATGTTCACACTTATAATTAATGATATGCAGATAATTTTCAAAATATTTACTTACTATAATAATCGATTTCTTTTCACATTTATAAAATATGATGTTTTGGTATATCTTTATCACGTTTTATTATTATTATTTATAGGAATGTTTCTAGAAATTTTTTTTGTGACTGATAAAAATCAACAAAAAAACGGGTAAGGGAAATATTTTATGATATATATATATATATATATATATATATAAAATTTTATGGTTATTTTATGGTATTAGTATATTTTATGGTATTAATACCGATGCGTTGCCATAATTATGCTATAGTATTTTCTATGTTTAAATAATAAGTATAATCCATATTAAAAATGCCACAACTACCATAAACAAAAACTCAAATTTTAGGCCGGCGACGGGTTTACATAATATATTCATGATCGACCAGAGATATCAAAACTCAAATTTTGATGTAGTTTCATATATTAATTATAATTTTTGGTGGCGGCCGGCGGCGGTTTTTTTTATTTATTTATTTACGCCACCACTTTCCGCTTTTATATATATCTAGTAAAAAATAAATATATACAGTTTCAAGTTTCAAGGTACAAAATCTATTACGAAGTCAAAAAGAGCATGATAAAAATCATAAACAAAGCATATTTTTACACAAAATATATTCAAGATAACAAACTTACACAACTGGAAACACGGAAGCATTTCTTTTACATCTTGTGCTGTAGACATTGAAGGAGCTTGATCCACTAAGGGAGGGCCTTATGGAAACTTCCCAGACTTGTTGTGTTAAAGAGAAAAGCAGCAGCATTCCCTATCTGTATGTGAAGATTAATTAACCCCTTAATATTATCCTGTAATTGGGACATAATTTGACTGCAATTCAGTTTCATTAAATAACTATTTCTAGCTACTGCATCTGCAACAGAATTACCTTGCCTAAACCAGACTCTCACCATTCGATGCTTTCTTGACTTATGACAAGAGTGCAGGCATTACTGCCATAAAGTTATTCTTACAGAATTCCATGAACAAGTTCTCAAGGCGAGGCTGTTCATGTGATCAGATTAGCCATATTTTACAGGAGAACCCTAAAAGATTTGATTTAGTTCTTGGAGCTGACATCTATATCCACATGACGTGCGGATCAGTTTCTCAGATGTTAGGAAGATTAAGGGTCACATGGTCAGCAGAAAACCATAAACCATCATTAGCATTTGCAGAATTATGAGCAGATAATAAGCCTCATGTTTAAAAACATGAGGCTATTTACCTCTTAGTGTAAATTGGAGCATCAACAACATATCCCAAAACCACTTCGAAATTTTGCCACTGAATAGAACCAAACAACAAGATTTTTCCGTATCTCCTACACACATTGAACATTTCAGAGTGCTTGCAACAATATAGTTCTCAACTTCAATTCAAAATTAAAAAAACTTTTTTTTTTACTCAAACATAAATTAAGAAAGAAAAACGGTAAAATCCTTAATTCAACTAGTTGGTAACTATAGAATCACAAGTACAATGAGACAAGTCCAGCAGAGTTTGCATATACCAACTTTTACGTAAATCACCTGTTTCCCTGGCCATTTCTCCACATCAATCTTCTTTAAATAGCTCACCGTCCAAAATTCCTAATCAGCTACTCGCAGGCGCGGGTGCCTTAGGCTTAGGCTTCTCCACGACAATGGCCTGTGTTGTAAGGACCATCCCTGCAACTGAAGCTGCATTTTTCAGAGCACACCTGGTCACCTTAGCCGGGTCAATTACTCCAGCCTCTACAAGGTTTTCGTACCCAACCCCGTCTTTCACCTTCTCAACCACCACTTCACCTTCATTTCCAGCATTAGCAGCTATCAAGGATGCAGGTGCCACCAATGCCTTCTGCACAATATCAGCATCTTCAATTGTGTCCTTTATTGCGGGAACACAGGTTGAGAGATGAACCAAGGCAGCACCACCTCCAGGCACAATACCTTCCTCAATAGCAGCAAATGTTGCATTCTTGGCATCTTCAATCCTGAATTTACGGTCCTCGAGCTCAGTCTCAGTCGCAGCACCAACCTTAATGACTGCAACACTGCCAGACAACAATGAGCTTCTCAGGATTGGTGACAAATTGTGGAGAGATGTAGCCTCTGTCAATCTCCACATCAACACTAGTCTCAAATGAAGATGATGACTCAATGGACAAGACACCATCAGGTCCATCCTTGTCAATAGCATCAGCAATCATGGCTCCAATAGTCTCATCATTACCAGCAGAGATGGAAGCAATGGCTCGAATATCTTCACGCCCTTTAACAGGTCTAGCTCTCTTTTCAAGCTCATCAATCAATCCTGCCACAGTTTTGTCGATGCCTCTCTTCACAGAGACTGGATTGGCACCAGAGGTGACACTCACGGGCAAGGATGGATGCAGTGGTTGTTCCATCACCAGCAGAATCATTAGTCTTGCTTGCAACCTCTGAGCACCAGCATTTTCCATAGCATCAGGCAACTCAATGGCTCGGGCTATTGTCACTCCATCATTAACCACCCGGGGAGTACCGTATTCATCCAACACAACATTCCTCCCTCTAGGGCCGAGTGTGAGTCCAACAGCATCACCAAGTTTATCGATTCCGGCTTGCAAAGCAGATCTGGACTTCTGATCGAACGCCATATCTTTAGCCGCAGACTTCACAACAAACCGGCTCTTGCTGGGTCGTGTGGGAAAACAGTTAAAATTTCGTCCTTGAAATTCAAAATTAAAAAAACTGTCACCATACAATTTAAATCAAACTTAAATCGAGAGGAAAAGAACAAAGAGAGAACCAAACTCACGTTATTTGTAGCAGCCTTTATCCTATAACCGCTTACAATTACATCCTTCAAAACACAAAAATCTGAAATTTCCATCACACTGAAACAAATACACATGGCTTTTATTTAAGATGTGAGGTTAAACTTTGAGGGCTCTGTAACAATTGGAGGAACTGATTTTGAAATTGTATTTTCTGAAGGTATGGTGAACTCACGAAGATGGAGTCAAATTAAAGCAAGTGTTCTGAAAAATCTGAAAAATCAAAGCAATTAAATTATGTCTGTCTAAAATTCAAGGTCGAACGCCTACATTAATTAATAGTATGATACAAACGTCTCAGACAATATCGATCAAAATCACACAATTATGTATCGATCTTAGAGCAAAAACAGAGTTGCAATGTATACGATAGCCAATAGTAATCCACTGGAGCGAATCACAGGTACACCACCTGTATCCAAACCTACTGGAAACGGGCACCCCGGTTCGGAAGGATCCTCCTTAATGATCTGACCCAATCCCTTGAAATCGCAAGCCCGAACATCCTGATCGTTCATCTGGAAATACATATTGAATGCATATGAAGCATTATCCCCCGGAGATCTCAATTTGTTGCAAGACCCACCATAACCTAGCGTGGTGCAATCTGCACTAGAACAAGCATAGTTTACAGAGCTCACATAATTGCTCGCTTCAGAAGCCAAAATGCACCACTTCTTAGGAAGATACTCCACGTTCTTCGCCGCCACCGGCATCTTCAACTTCCCCTGACCGGAGAAATCCATCGGAAATTTCGGTTTCCCGTCGTACTGGAAAATCCCCCAGTGCCGTTCGAAAAACCCCGGAGCAACACTTTTCATGTTCTCATCAGTTAGGCTGAAAAGATAAACTTCGATTTCGTCTGGATGCATTGGGGTGCCTTTTTTTGTAGCCAGTTTCTTGAATAAGCCATTGTAGAATCTCTGTGCCATTGAATTGTTCGCGTTTATGTTTGCATCAGTGGGCCACCCGATTTCTCCGACGACAACCTTAACCTTTGCAGCGCCAGCTTTATTTAGCGACGAGACCAGGGAGTCCAGGTTTGCGTCGAACATGTTTGTGTACTGGAGATTTCCGTCTTGGACAGGCTTTGCTTTGCCGTCAAAGAAGGCGAAGTCGACGGGGAAGTTAGGGTTTTCGTAGAGGCTGAGGAAGGGGTAGATGTTGACGAGGAATGGTGCGTCGTTGTCTTGAAGAAAGCGGACGATATCGGTCATGAGGCCTCTAATGTCGGACCTGAAATTTCCGGCTGACGGACGGGAATCGGTGCCGACATCATATATATCTGCATTTTGAGGAATTGTTGCTTTGATTTTGTCACCTAGTCCAGCTTCGTCTAGTGCCTTTTGGATGTTTTTCAGAGCTGGAAACGTTGTTTTCAGGTTTGAACCATTGTAAGACTTCAGGAATGGCTCATTGGCTACAGCAATGTATCTGCACACATAAATAATATGGTTTATTTAAATTCATCTAAACAAATTCAGCAGATTTTAACACGGTAATTCAACTGGACCTTATAAAAATATCAAGACGGAAACAAAAGAGATGTAAGAGAATAACTGACTTGATATTAACACCGCCATTGCGCAAATGGATAGAAACATTGTTCTTGACATAATCCTGGGCATTATCGTAGTCATTGAGGCTCTGAAGCTGGTCGTTAGGGATTCCGAGCATCACCTCGATTCCAGTTCCGGCGAAGAATTTGACGGTCCATGGATCCGAATCAAACAGTTTAATTTTCGAGATCTTGTTGTCCTTTAGAAGCTGAGCCACACTTGCTGGATTCAAGCTTTGCGCTGCCTGAGTCCCCCAGTTCACACCGATGCTCTCGCCGTAGTTTGCCATGGCCATCATCGCCAAGAACCAAACACATATCAGAACCTTGGATGACATCATTGTTGTGGAATCGCTGGTACTATCTCGGTGATTAATTCAGTGGCGAAGAGTAATTGATTGCCTATGACTTTATATGATTAGTTAATCTAGGTGGTTAATCTAAACCATCATAGGAAATAACATCAGAATGAATGTATAAAAATAGAATGAGAATATTGAGTATACTAGGACACAAACAATCATGCCAAAATTATAAAATTACTTCTTTTATATAAATTAATTTCCAATCAAACTGGAGCAGCAGTTTTGTTTTCCTTTTTTTTTTTTTAAGACTGAAACAAAAATTCGAGTAGCAGCTGAAAACATATTTCAAACGGGAGGTGTTTATTATATGCAGGTCCAGTTTACTTCTGTAGGTTCAATAAAAGTGAAAAAATACCATAATTACCATTCATTCGTTTATTAGTTTTTACAAATATATTTCTAAAACCCTAACCTCGAATGCATAAATCTGTCTATGTAATGATTTAACGCGTGTCCAAATTATAAATTATTTTTTTGTGAATTATAACACATATTTAAAAGGAATATTATTGTCATTTCAAATTTAATATGGACCTGCATAAGTAAAGTGGACATGTGTTTAGAACCACCCAAATTCTATGGTTCCGTTTATAATTTTTGACCAATCCAATTAATACACGTATTGGGCTAATTTGACGCGTAATTTACTTTAGAATAACCTACCGTCGGGGGTTTTGGTTTACTATTTTTAGTTTGCAGCCAGTTAAGAGAAATCATAGAACAGAAAAAAACGAGATGGTCAAATTCCTGAAGCCGAACAAGGCCGCGTTAATCCTCCTCTAGGGTTGCTACGCCGGGAGGAAGGCGGTTATCGTCAAGTCCATCGACGACGGGACTCGTGACCGTCCATACGGACACTGCCTGGTTGCCGGAGTGTGGAAGTACCCGAAGAAGGTGATCCGCAAGGACTCGGCGAAGAAGCAGGCGTAGAAGTCGATGGTGAAATTAATGCTTCCTGAAGCTGGTGAATTACAACCACATCATACCACTCGCTACACCTTGGATGTCGATCTCAAGAACACCGTCACTCCCGACGTCCTCCAGTCCCGCGACCAGATGTTTACAGCTGCCAACATTCTCCTGTGCCAGTCGACGACGTTAAACGGCGTGCGACCCATCATTCTCCCGTGCCAGTCCACCGTGAGGGCGGAAATTCTCGGGCTCAAGTATTGCGAGGCTCGAAGCTTTTTCTTGCCTGAAATTTCGTTGCTGATATTCCTTCGTAGGGTGGAACAAAAAAAAAAAATCCTGAGCTCAAAACCCTAGCGATTAACTCCGGAAACTCTCTCATCCTATGTCTCCACGGTCACCGCCACCGATTCGACTGAAAAATCCTCCGTACGGAAACAGTGCATGTACTTGATCCCAGTCCTTGCCGCTTAGAGCGAAGAAGGCAGTTTTAGGCTGATTGAACCTGGGGAACTGCAAATATTGTGAAGGATGTTGTCACGTGTTTAATGGAGTTCTTGATCAGTGAAGATTGGGCTGCAAGGAAGGGTGATCGGTGAAGGGTGTTGTGTGTTTTCACAGTTTGTGGCTGATCAACAGGAAGAGCCTTGACGATATTATATCAGTCCTATAACCCAATTGACTCTTAAGTTGGTGTACTTAGGACCAAATTCAGTTCAGGGAATTCATGAAGACAAAAGATGTAGGATAGAGCTCAAAATGGGTTGTTCTAGTTAAACTTAACAAAAGAAGATGAGTAATGTCAATTAAATGGGACAATGAACAAAAGAGAGGGGGAATATAGTTGATAGCAAAATCATTGTGTTCAACATACATGCAAGTAATTCATCCTACGTAGAGCTGACTAAAGCTCCAGTCTATAGAAACAAACTGAATAAAATTAATTGTATAAATTCAATGAGCCAACATCAGTCCTTCATGCATGTGAAGAAAAAAACACAAATTAAAAACGGGATAACGGAGGTTGATGAAACGCTGGGAATCCCTGATGGGCTGGTTGATGAAACGGGTTACCGAAGGCACAAAAAATCAATGAAGATAATGGCTGGAAGCACAGAGATCAGTTACGGAGGTTTAATTTTGATTAAACCGGTTGCCAGTAATTAAGGTAAGAATAATTTGTTACAGGAATGTTTTAAACCGGTTGCCAGTAATTAAGGTAAAAATAATTTGTTACAGGAATGTTTAAAATCAATGGCTTAGATAAAAAAGCATGTAAATCAATGACTATTAATAGAGTGATGGACCTCCGGTCAAAAACTATAAACGGGACCGTAAGAGCAAGTCCAACAGATTATCTACTCTCATTCTTCATAATAGGAAAGCAAATCTCATATTCCCCATATTTTTTTACCTCAGCTCCAACAGTTTCTCCATTTTCTATTCCCTATAATTTATTGACATTTATTACTATACATTTATCCTATCGTTTTCTATTTTTTGATCATATATTCAATAAGTCCAAATAATGATGAACAAATAAATAATTAACTTAAAATACATATTACAATAATATTTCATATTTGAAATTACTTAATCTAACTTATAAAATGATAAAATTACATTTTATAAAAGTAAAACATCCTGAGTTACAATATAACTATTTTTGTAATGTATTATGAATAATTAGACTCACCTCTTTTCAATTTTTTGTTACAAATTATTATTTTCAATCACAAGAAATAAAATGTTTAGTAAAATTTTTTAATTTAAACATTATGAATTATATAAAACGTCAAAATAAATATATTTATGACCTTAAAATTTAGTAAATTTATATTGGAAAATAGATTATATTTGATTATTAAATATCAATAGATATGTACATGTAAAAATAGTCATATTTTTGTACACAGGCGAGTTCGTTTCATAGTGAAATCCACGCGCGACGTTCCTGACACGATTTTGTAACCAATTTCGCCTACAGGCGAATGGAAGAGGCGAGTTCGCCAGCGTATTTTAATTTTTAAAAAAAATACAAAAACAAGTTTTGCGGGTGGCGATTTCAGAACCCCCCAACTTCCACCCGCAAAACACTAAATCCCCAAATCGGAAAATCCCTGCAACACCATGGGCCGGAGCAAATCAGCCGGTAAAACCCTCACCCCACCAGCCCCCAAGCGCCAGAAGACCACCCCCACTGCTCAACACGGTTCAGAGTTCGCCTAGTATTGACATTTTTAATACACTTTGGAAAACGCCTTGTTTTAATTGTGAAACGCCGTGTTTATTTTTTTTGCCCTAGGCGAACGGCAGGTTACGAGTTCGTAACCCAGTTACTCGGCGGTTCCACCAAAATCTGGCCAAAACGCCGTGAAATGTGTGCCGAGAAACCTATGCTTGTGCACTAGTGCTATGAGTGATCAGAATTCTCTATCTGGAACAAGGTTTGCCATTTGATCTTCGCCATCTCACAAGCTGGTTGCCTATCACCAGTCCATGATCAGTCTTGTCACCAAAAGATTGACCATTCATAACTTGTAGCTTCCACCATGCACAGAGTAAAAAAGGAGTATTAACCATTTCTTTGCAACCAGAACCCAATTTTCTTCTATCAAATTCAACCAAACCCCTAATGTGTTTAGGTAATGTTGAATGAGTGTAAAGTGTATTCAAGTGTGCATCACTAATTTTAGCAAGTCCATATGCAACTGAATTAACCTCCTTGTAAATATAAAAAAAAGTGATCAAGATTTCACCTTGTAATGACCAGATATTTATAATAATAGGCACCAGCTTCCATGCTATATTTATCTATTTTTGAACCACCTTCAATAATACATGGGAATCAATTTCCACTTGAAATCTCAAAAAACCATGGAAATATGCAGTCTCTAGTCCCATAGAATAAGCACATGCTTCAGCTTCTAGACTGTCTTGAGCTCTCGATACTTGTGCTTTTGCAAAAAGCACCATACCATTTTCATCTCTTAGTATAAAACCCGCATCACTTCTTCCATTTATCAAAACGAAAACATTTCATTGTTCAATTTTATGGTGCCTCTACTTGGCAAGTTTCAAGTTATTAATCTATTCTACCTATTCAAACCTACTCGATTCTTAGTAGTAGGTTTGAATTTGGACAATGCATGTTTATGAATCCGAGTAATGGTTTTTAACATATCAAGAATTGTTCACTTATTATATCTGACTTTGGTTTGATGTTATCATAAATAAAACCATTTTTGCACACCAAATAAACCAAATAGTCACCATAGAAAATGTTCTAGCAATATTTGTTTGGTATAGTGAGGTACCATGTATATGCCAATAATAAAACAATAGATACCATAGAGATTTAGATGAATGATACATATCATTATGTATCATTATCATTATGATATGGATTGGGTTTCCATATCATTATGTCACTATAATTCTCAAATAATGAAAACTCTTTTAAAAGTTTCTCAATAAGCCCAAAAAAGTTTAGTAGACAAACCATGCTTTAAATGCTCAACATAGTACGCATTTTGAAAACAGAATTCAACAATAATGAAATAGAATATTAATGTTATCATCTCATGCATCAATAATAGCAATTCCATCAAGCCACTGTGCATTCCAAAAGGAATATTCTCTTTTTCCAATCTGAATAGCAGTATTCTCAGTTGCAATATCCTCAACTTCTTTTATCATCTTCCAAGTCCTAGAATTTTTCAAGTGATCGGGTAAAGATCACATATGGATTCAGCCCATAAATTATCCCCTCTTTGTAATTTCCACCATATAACTTTAGGGAAAAACTCTTTATAGTTATGTGGAGATTCTTAACTCTCAACCCATTTTCCATGGTAGGAAAACTAATGTTTGACCATGATCTCCAGGTTACTATTTTTGCCATATTCAAAGAAGATGTAGTTTTTCTATAACACCCTTTGTCGGTTTGATAACAAATGAAATATGTAAGGGCGTTGAAGAAAACACATGTTTGATTAGATTCAATCTTTTTGCCTGGTTAAGCCATTTGTTTTTCCTAAAGGCTAATTTAACTGCAATCTTATCAAACAGGGATTGGAAATAAGAATCATTAGTCCTCCCAAGATAGATGGGGCATCCCGAAATGGTGAAAGGGAAATTCCCTTCTCAAATTCCTAATAAATGATTAACCAGTGTCTTAGTTGCTGAGCTGGATTCTTTGTTATGTAATATGCAAATTTTTCCAAATTGATTCTCTGACTAGTTGCATTTTCATAGCAAACTAGAAAGGTTTAAAGATAAGCAAACCGGTCTCGTTAGCTATCATCAACTAATCACAAGTGAGTGATTTTTCTGGAGGATCGCGGTAGTCTATAAAAGTCAATCATTGCATGATTGAAGAGTAAACCAACACTCACTTTTTTTCTCTCCCAAGAAAAAACCAGATCTAGTTTTATTCTAGAGGCCGCCGGGGCTTTCACCGGCCGGCGGCCTCCCCTACACCTTTTCCTTTCCTTTTTCAGACCTCCCCTCCCTTTCTTATACCTGAAACCATCTTTCTCTTTCGAAAAACTACAGTTTCAGAGCTAGAGATTTTACCCCTAGAGATCTTTCTCTTTCAGGTTTTACCTATGTTGTTACCGGCATCGATACAGAGATGACTTAGTTATTGTAAAATTTTTAGGCACATCTCTAATAACTCACTTTGCTTCCGATTAGGGGTGAGAACGATCACGAGCGTTTGTTAAAAAGATCGAGATCGGATCGGTTAAAGATCGGATCGAGATCGTTCATTTAATAAATGAACCGATCATGATCAAAATTTTATGATCGTTTATTAAATGAACGATCAACGATCATGAACATAAAAGCTCGATCGTGATCGCGAACAGATCGTTAAGATGATCGATCGATAAGGTGATCGGGATCGATCAGTAATATAATTATATACCTTGATAATAATGGAGAAATATTTTAATTTTAATATGTATGTTTATAATCAGGGCCGTCCCTGTAATATTCGGGGCCTAGTGCAAAATAAATAATCGTAGCCCTTAACTTTTCTCTTGTTCAAATTTTCTCGATTTTTTTTAAATTTTTATAAAACAATCCGATTATAATTCAGTTTAACGAAGTATATACATAATATAAAGAATTTAGAACTCTCAATTCTTCTCCAATTTAATTTATTTCTCAATTCTATTTAAATTTTTATAATTTTTTTCTGATTAAACGTCAAATTTATGATGAAATATAGAGAAATAGAAAAAAACAGGGCCCCTCAAGTTTGGGGGCTCGGTGCGACCGCCCGCATGGCACAGGCCGAGGGACGGCTCTGTTTATAATTTGTTGTATATTTTTATTAATTTGATAATTTATGTATTTTGGATTTTTTTAAAAAAATTAACTTTTAAGTATATCAGATTATCGATCACGATCGATCGTTATCGATCATTGATCATTTGATCGGTTATATATAACGAGCTGATCACGATCGTGAATGATTTTGATCGCTTCGATTGCGATCGATCGTGATCACCTTAAATTTTAAACGATCCGATCATGAACATAGTGATGATCATGCTCGGATCGGATCGTTATCACCCCTAATTCTGATATATGATCGGAATATAGCCTTCGGGCAACAAACTGCCACAGTAACCCCAACAGGGTTTCATGTGTAATATTGGGTTTTATCCAAACCCGATCATGTAATTCTGTTGTTTTTATGTAGGGTTGAGGAGTCGTGAATAATTCTCCCATCCATTTGGATGGTTATAACTTAAAAAAATAAGAAGAGTAAACCAAGATTTTTTGAAAATAATTCAGTGGGAAGTATAGATAGGAAAGGAGACGAAGGATCTCCTTGTTTTACACATCTTGAAGTACTGAAAAATCCTTTGGTTGACTATTCACGAGGACGGAAAAATTGACTACAACCATATTTCTCACAGTGTGATTTACAAGCAATTGATGAAACCCCATTTTAGTTAAATATCTTTTAGAAAGGTCCATGAAACGCTAAGGAAGGCTCTCACCATATCCTGTTTAAAAATGAAAAATTGGCTGCAACCATATTTGAATTCAAGGGGACTTGTTTATTAGTGTGGGGATGATGTCAGCGTAGGAGGAGGTTGGGCCTGAGTGCCTGGCTCAGCCGTAGCGGCGGCATCAGATTCATAATTGGCATCTAGGAGTGTAGAAGAGATTCATAATCTCCCGAATTGCCCCGAGCAAAGAGGAGCGTATCTTTTCTTGAGAGAGTTTCCTCGGTGAACCAAGTTTACACACCTAATGTTATCAATTCCTTTGTCCGCAGATTATACAATATTTCTTTAATCGTTCGCATGATTACTTAGCATGAAATTTGACATAATAAAAATCAAGAGTATTAATATTTAACTAATTATAATTTATTAAGTACTTATGAAGAAAATTAAAAAAATTTACATTATAATAAATTTGCAACATTTACATATAATAATATTTTACATATATAAAGGTTAAGAAAAGATAAAATTCTTTTATTTATACTACTTTCGTCTCATCTCAAACTGCATACGTTACTAAATATATGGTTAAAATTAATTATCATTAATATCTTATTGAAATTATTGTGATGTGTGTTTTCATATAATATTAAATTTATCATGCATAATTATATATTAATGGAGAAACACTAGTGTAAGGCGGTGATTGAGGAAATATGAAACTTTCCGTTTGTGCATGATAAATACTTTCCAGCTATAAAAGCGACATGTATGTCATATATAATTGAGGATTGTTTATCCCAGTTACATAATTGTTGAGAAAATATTCATACATGATAACCCTAACATAAAAACTTATGACTTTCCAGATTGATTGTCATATGTCGGCTTCAGAATGGAATGAACAGGGCATGCTTAGCTACTTTACCGTAGTTAGTAAGATCGATCGAATGTTTCCAATGGGATTCTCGAAAGATGCTACAGAAAGAAATACAAAAGCTGGATCCAACGTCATATGTTCTGAAAGCATGCACAATTTCATGAAATCCATTTTCAGTCATGCGTATCTTTACTTGATTCCTAGACATTTGACATATTTTTCCTTCCCTTTTATCTCTAATTGATGTATCAGTGAGAGAGCTTTATTAACTCGTTTGATAGTTGAACTTCATAAATTGGATACCGATGTTCTTGTTGGGCATAATATATCTGGGTTTGATCTGGATGTTCTTCTTCACGAATTTGCGGTATTTCCTTGACATTTCTTTTCTGCTATTCAAGGTGAAACTAACACCTATTGTTCCTAACAAAACAACTATAACTAAAAAACCATGAAACTCGGATCTAGGGAAGCTATTAGAAAATAAGTTTTTAATTTTTATTTTGCCTGATGTCTTTAGCCTGGCTTGTGAATTAATTTTCTTCTGGTTATAATATCTTTTTTAATTAAATGTGATGAGCATATATTGGAGCCCAAAAAGGGTATATGACAAGCATATATTGCTTTTGGACTTCAATTGTCTCTATCCTTTAATAGCATATATGAGCAAGTCCAATCGTGTTTCCTCTGTAGCCCCGTCACCCCATCCTATGCATCCTATCCATATACTAGACGTAGACCTGGACCACCAACTACACCTAGTTGTAGCAACCTCATTCTCCCCGCCTCTCCCTGGTCACCCTATCTTTTATCTTCACTATCTTGCGGTATAAATTGGAATAGTCATCAATATAGATGTATCCCACCCCAAAGCAGTTTCCCACCAGCACTACTACCACATGAATCTTGCCTCCAGAGGTATCAAAAAATAAACCACAACCTCGGTCTCAAAACAACATCCCTCAAAGCCTTCCTAAACGATTCCAAGTGCTTCCACCACCAGAGGTCAGCGGTACTGTACATTTAGCCTAGCATCTGACAAGAATATCCTTTTGATTAAAACATTCATGTTCAATTTGAAACGGGTCAAAACCTACACGAATGCACAGTTTGAACATGCAGTGAGACCTCATTCACATCTTCGATCTAGGCTGATATCCCATGGTGATTTGCTGATACACGGTTTGTATACTATGGGACAGGAGAGTAAGACAAACTTTTGGGGGCGTTATAATCCATGCATAGAAGTAGAATATGAGAATCACAAGAGTTACAAGATGCCAAAAGGAAACTATCCTGGTAATTCTTTCAATGCGTACAAACATCAGTGGAACAAGCATGGTCAACATTTATATTGGAGGCAACTCAGCTTCTTCAGTCACTTGAATGTCACATTCAAGTTGGTAAATGACCACATAAGTCACGACCTTGATGATGCACGGATGAAAGCAGAAAGGAGAGCGGGGCTTGCAAACCAGTCATTCACTACTTCTCTGCACAATGATATGTTCACAGAGGTTCAAATGAAAGAGGTCCTGGACATCGTCCTTCATCGTCTTGGAGTCTATGTATCAATGAGGTTATCCCGGCGACTTGGCCCCAACTACATTATCGATGAGATCAGAGTGCATTTTAATTCATAACTCCAACATATCGACTTTGAACAACGTAAACAGTGGGCAGTGGTGATTAAAGAATGTTCCGCGGCACTATGAGATACAAGACTATGAAACCATGTTACTCAGACTAGATGCCAAGGTAAGCTACTAGGAGGTTATGTTCATGTGCTATAGCACTTGAATAACTTGCAGTTAATTTCAATTGTTGTTGTGATGAAGTATACACCTGTACACAATTTAGCTGGATTGGGATGTGCTTGAGGAACTATGAAACTTTCCGTTGGTGCATGATAAATATTTTCTAGTTATAAAAGCGTCATGTATGTCATATATAATTGAGAATTGCTTATCCCAGTTACATAATTGGTCGAGAAAACATTCATATCTGATGACCCTAACATATAAATTTCTGACAATCTAGATTGATCGTCCCATGTCAGCTTCAAAATGGAAAAAACCGGATATGCTTAGCTACTTTACCGTAGTTCGTAAAATCGATGGAATGTTTCCAATGAGATTCTCCAAAGAGGCTATAGAAAGTAATACAAAATCTGGATCAAATGTCATATGTTTTGAAAGTAGGCACAATTTCATGAACTCCATTTTAAGCCATGTGTGTCTTGAATTGATTTCTTGATATTTTGACTGATTTGTCCTTCCCTTTTATCTCTATTTGATGTATCAGTGAACGAGTTTCTTTAAGTTATTTGATGGTTGAACTGCATAAATTGGATAGCGATGTTCTTGTTAGACATAATATATCTGGGTTTGATCGAGATGTTCTTCTTCACAGATTTCAGGTTTGTCCTTGACATCTATTTTCTGCTAATCAAGGTGAAACCAATACTTATTGCTCCTAACAAAACCAAATTTTACTCTGTAGCTAAAAAACCATGAAACTCTGAACTTAAGAATCTATTAAAAAAGAACTTTTTATTTTTATTTTGCTAGTCTGTGGTGATGTCACTAGCTTGGCTTGTGAGTTTTCTTCCGGTTCTATATTTTCAATTAAATGTGATGAGCATATATTGGATCCCAAAAAGGAGTTATATGACAAGCATATATCGCTTTTGGTTATCAATAGTCTCTATCCTTCAATAGTCATATAACCACTTTTCAAGCCAACTTCTTCCCCTAGAAATTAGACGTTGTAGACTAGTAGTACTGTTTTTTTCCCGTGTCAAGAAGGGCCATGTATTTTAGACAGGATATGTGTTTGCCAATCCATTTGAGTCCCAAAACAAGACTTTCCCAATCATCATGCCATGTTTGCTGCACCATTTCTCTTGAAATTTGTTTGTCAAAATATACTGTTTTTTTTTCTTGTGTTAAGGTCTGGTTAATGGAAATCATGAAGTACACTAGTAGTACTCTTTTTTTCTTGTGTCATAAAGAGCCTTGTTGAATGTTGGTACCAGAAGTTTGTGAATGTGTATGCAAGAGTTTTTAGTGTTGATGAAATTTTGTATGTTATTTGTTTGCAATTTATTTGGATTTCAACCACTTTGTTGGCTTTAACATTTTGATGACAAGAAAAACAGAAACTATAGCTGTTTTGATGACATTCAAGAATATACTTATTTGCTAGAAGAGAATTCGATATTTTCCATTAGTTCCAAACTTGCCAAATATTTGAAATATTCTCTTATTCCTTCTTTAAGTTGACAAAGTCCTCATTTTTTAGTAAAATTGTTCTTGAAAAAAATGATGAATTTGTTTCCTTCTCTGAAGTAGAAAAATACCATGAAGGAGGGAAGATCATGACTTATGACGACGAGATGAGGATGGATTATATTCAGCCTGGTTAGCTCAGTAGCTCCGTTACCCCATCCTATCCCTCCTATCTATCTACTAGACGTAGAAATGGACCACCAACTACACCTAAAGGTAGCAACCTCATCCTCCCCTCTTCCTGGTCACCCTATCTTTTGTCTTCACTATCTCTATTGCGGTATACGTTGGAATAGACATTAAGATAGGCGTATCCCAGCCCAAGACAGTCTCCCACCACCACTACCACCACATCAATTCTAACTCCATAGGTACAAAATAAAAAATCACAACCTCAGTCTCAAAACAACATCCCTCAACCTTCCTCAAAGATTCCAAGTGCATCCACCACAAAAGGTCAGCGGCACAATATATTTAACGTTGTATCTGACAGGAATATCCCTGTGACTGAAACCTTCATGCTCAATTTAAAATTGGCCAAGACCTACATGAATGCATAGTTTGAACATGCAGTGAGACCTCAAGGCTGATATCCCATGGTGATTTGCTGATACACGGTCTGTTTAGCGTGGGACAAGAGAGTAAGACAATTTTGGAGGCATTATAATCCACGTCTAGAATTAGCATATGAGAATCACCTGAGTGATAAGATGCCGAAAGAAAAGTATCTTGGTGATTCCTTCAATTCCTACAAACATCAGTGGAACGAGCATGCTCAACATTTATATTGAGGGCAACTCAGCTTTTTCAGTCACTTGAATGTCACATTCAAGTTGGTAAATGACCACATCATTCGCGACCTTGATGATGCACGGATGAAAGCAGAAAGGAGAGCAAGCCAAACCAGCCATTCACTACTTCTCTGTACAATGATAAGTTCACATAGGTCCAAATGAAAAGAGGTCTTGGACAACATCCTTCATCGTCTTTGAGTCTATGTATCAATGAGCTTATCCCGACGACTTGGCCCCAACTACATTATCGATGAGATCGGAGTGCGTTTGAATCCACACCTCCTACATATTGACCTTGCCAATGTAAACAGTGGACAGTGGTAAGGAATGTTCCGGGGAACTGTGAGATACAACTGTGCAACTCTGTTACTCTGACTAGATGCCAAGGTAAGTTACTGGGAGTTTATATTCATGTGTTGTAGAACTTAAATAACTTGCAGTTAATTTCAGTTGTTGTGATGAAATAACCTGTACACAATTTTGCTAAAGGGATGTACTTGAGGAACTTTGAAACTTTCCATTTGTGCATGATAAAAATAATTTCAATATGTAAAAGGGTCATGTGTGTCATATATAATTGAGGATTATTTATTCAAGTTACATAATTGTTCGAGAAAATATTCGTATCTGATGACCTAACATATAAATTTCTACTTTCTGAATTGATCGTCCCATGGCAGCTTCATAATGGAATGAACGAGATATTCTCAGCTACTTTACCGTAGTTCGGAATATCGATGGAATGTTTCCAATGGGATTCTCCAAGGAAGCTAGAGAAATAAATACAAAAGTTGGATCCAAGGTCACATGTTCTGAAAGCAGACACAATTTCATGAACTCCATTTTCAGCCATGTGTGTCTTGAATTGATTTCTTTACATTTTGACTGATTTGTCCTTTCCTTTTATCTCTATTTGATGTATCAGTGAAGGAACGTTATTAATCATTTGATGGTTGAACTGCATAAATTGGATAACGATGTTCTTGTTAGGCATAATATATCTGGGTTTGATCGGGATGTTCTTCTTCAAAGATTTCAGGTATGTCATTGACATCACTTTTCCGCTAATCAAGGTGAAACCAATACCTATTACTCCTAACAAAACCAAATTTTACTCCATAGTTAAAAACCCATGAAACTCTGATATTGGGAAGCTATAAGAAAAGAACTTTTTAATTTTTATTTTGCTAGTCTGTGGTGATATCACTAGTTTGGCTTGTGAGTTTCCTTTCGGTGCTAATATCCACTAGTGCAAACACCGTCATCCACGGCACACGTTTACGGCGTTTGTCGCCGATTTTCGCGCAACCGCCGTAAAAATAACTTTGCGATATGGCAAATATTGCTAGTTTGTCAAGTGAAAATGGCACGGCGTAAGTCTGGCGGAAACACGACGTTTCTGATAAACGACGTGTTTCTTTGGTAACTTTACGATATCTGAAATTGAATACACAACGCTAACGATATCGCAAACACGACTGTGGATGAAATTGAATTGAACGTGAACACTCATGGCATCGTAACTGTGCCTGTAAAATATGGGTGAAAGTTTGAAAATATTGACTCATGTAGCTCACGATAACGTAATGTTAAATTTAACAAAAACGATATCGTAAACGGGTTGAGGAAAATAGTGCGGGAAAATTAAATCTTTGATTGCGATTGAAATCTTAGATTGAGATAGCGTGAAAATAATCCTGTCGTGTAGCGATATCGTAGGTAGGGAATGTTAGTAATTGGGACATCGTAACCGTTGCTAGACATGACAGTTTTAAAACAGGATTGCCTTTGAGGAGATTGATAATGCTAATATTCTGTGTCATATAGTTGGACTGTGTGTCTCTACTAGAATTCGGTCATTTGAACGGGCAAAAATCGATTGTTACATCCCACTAACCCTTGTTGATAAGGTACGTAAGTATTTGAATGTGTTTTGAGATTGGCTTGTGTATGATTGTGTTCTTGAAATTAAGTTTTTGCTTTTTGTGCTTGATTTTGAAATGTAGATTGTTGTTGTATTGGTCATGGGTTCTTGATGTAGGTGTGGGAAATTGTGTGGGTACTTAAGTTAGGTTGGTTAGAGAGTTGAATTGGAAATGGATCGTGCCACGATTATGAAGGTGAACAAAAGGTTGTCGGCAGAATATAAGGCTTTGGTAGAGGAATTTATAGTTGTTGGTTCAGAAGACGCAAGGAGGAAGAAAGTCGTCGGTGTTAGATTCCCTTGTAGGGATTGTAGGAACAACGCAATTTATGATGATGTTAAAGTGGTGCGAGAACACTTGATTTGTAGAGGTTCTGACAAATCTTATACTAATTGGGTTTGGCATTGAGAAGAAACAAGCTATGTAGATATGCCCGAGTGTTCGAATTTGTATGAGGATGAGTTGAGGTATGATGGTTGTATGGATGAAATGATTGACGATGTTGCTCTAGAATTTGTGGGGAAGGAAAAAGTTTTAGCTAGCATGTATAATGATAAGGTGACGCCATTATATGAAGCTTGCAGACATTCTTTTTTGGGTGCAACATTGATTTTGATGAATTTTAAGGCGAAGAACGGAGTATCAGATAAGGGAATGACAGAGTTGTTGGAATTGGTGAAAGACCTACTTCCTGCCGACAATAAGTCCCTCGATCGGGTATATGCGGCGAAAAAGATTTTATGTCCAATGGGAATGGAGTTGGAGAAGATTCATGCATGTCCAAACTATTGTATGTTGTACATGGGTGATGATATTGATGAGGATCACTGCAAGGTATGCAATACGCCACACTACAAGATAAAGGAAGGGTCGGTAAATTTGTGTGGAGAGGTTGTTACGCCATATGGTAGACTAACCCCTGCCAAAGGGATGTGGTATCTTCCAATAATTCCCAGACTTAAACGTTTGTTTGCTAATCCTACTGATGCAAAGTTGATGACTTGGCATGCTGAAAGACCTAGGGAAGGAGATGATATTATCTCGCACGCCGCAGATGGAGATCAGTGGAAGAAAATGGATAGAATGTATCCGGAATTTGCAAATGAGTCACGACATTTAAGGCTAGGGTTATCAACTGATGGCATGAACCCATATGCTACGATGTCTAGTACGCACAGCTCCTGGCCAGTCATGGTGGTGATTTATAACCTTCCTTCCTGGTTGATGATGAAGAGGAAATATGTGTCATTGTCCATTATGATTTCAGGTCCAAAACAACCTGGCAATGACATTGGTGTATACCTTGCTCCATTGATAGAAGACTTGCAGAAGTTATTTGAGGTTGGTGTTTGGACGGCAGATGGTAGTCGGGGTGATGAGAAACTTGAAATGAAGGGAATGTTATTGTGGAGTATTAATGATTTTCCAACTTTGGGTAATCTAGCTGGTTATTGTGTAAAAGGTCACTTAGCATGTCAAGTTTGTGAGTCTAAAACTAGTTTTGTCAACTTAAACATAGTGGAAAACCTATTTACCTTGGCCATCGTCGGTTTCTACCTCCGAGTCACCCATGGAGAAGGGCAAAAAAATGGTTCAATGGGAAGGAAGAGCATGAGGCAGCTCCCATTCCTTTGACTGGTGCAGAAATATATGAAAAAGTTTCTGAAATGGGACATGTATATGGTAAGGGGCAGAGAAAAGGTAAAGAGTCAGGTAGTTGGAAAAAGCGTTCAATCTTCTTTGATCTTAAATATTGGGAACATCTAGACGTTCGACACTGCCTTGATGTTATGCACATTGAGAAGAATGTAGGTCATGCACTGGTGGGGACTCCTTTGAACACCCCTAAGAGTAAGAATGGTTTAAAATCTGGCAATGAAATTGATGTATACCTTGCTCCATTGATAGAAGACTTGCAGAAGTTATTTGAGGTTGGTGTTTGGACGGCAGGTGGTAGTCGGGGTGATGAGAAGTTTGAAATGAAGGGAATGTTATTGTGGAGTATTAGTGATTTTCCAGCTTTGGGTAATCTAGCTGGTTATTGTGTAAAGGGTCACTTAGCATGTCCAGTTTGTGAGTCTAAAACTAGTTTTTGTCAACTTAAACATGGTGGAAAACCTGTTTACCTTGGCCATCGTCGGTTTCTACCTCCGAGTCACCCATGCAGAAGGGCAAAAAAATGGTTCAATGGGAAGGAAGAGCATGAGGTAGCTCCCATTCCTTTGACTGGTGCAGAAATATCTGAAATTTTTTCTGAAATGGGACATGTATATGGTAAGGGGCAGAGAAAAGGTAAAGAGTCAGGTAGTTGGAAAAAGCGTTCAATCTTCTTTGATCTTAAATATTTGGAACATCTAGACGTTCGACACTGCCTTGATGTTATGCACATTGAGAAGAATGTAGGTCATGCACTGGTAGGGACTCTTTTGAACACCCCTAAGAGTTAGGATGGTTTAAAATCTAGAAAAGATCTCGTAAGAATGGGACTACGGCCATGTCTTGCGCCTGTCGAGGAAGATGGTAAAACATATTTGCCACCCGCTTGCTTCTCCATGTCAACCAAGGAAAAGGAAAGTTTTTGCAGGACGCTGAAATCGGTGAGGGTGCCAACAAACTACTCTTCTAATATTGGTAGTTGTGTTTCTACAGCAGATTCAAAATTGGTTGGCATGAAGTCTCATGATTGTCATAATTTGATGCAAGAACTGAATGCTATTTCTATTAGAGGGTGCCTACCCAAGCATGTAAGGAAGGCAATCACTAAGCTGTGCTACTTCTTTAAGTCAATTTGTCGCAAGAGGCTTAGTAGACGTAGATTGGATGAGTTGGAAGAGATGGTTGTAGAGGTGTTGTGCAGGTTGGAAATGTACTTTCCGCCTTCCTTTTTCGACATCATGATACACTTGATGGTGCACCTTGTGAGGGAGATAAAAATATGTGGTCCTGTTTACCTGCGATGGATGTATCCATTTGAGAGGTACATGGCGATATTCAAACACTTTGTCAAGAACAGATACAGGCCTGATGCTAGCATTTTTCAGCGTTATGTCGCTGAAGAAGTGATTGAGTTTTGCACGAACTATCTCCAAGATGTTGATACTATCGGAATTCCAAACAGTAGGCACGAGGGTAGGGCTGAAGGTTACGGTCTTAGGCATAAGTGTTTGTTTAGTCCATCAGGGGATGATTTGGATGCAGCACATTGTACGCCCTCCGTAATCACTCGGCAACTGTTCCGTACGCAGATATGCATATGACGGTTATCAAAGAAACGCATTCGTGGCCAGATGGTGATCCAAGGATACTAGCAGAGCATTGTAGGAGGTTTCCGACATGGTTACGATTCCTGGTTCGTACAGGGGAACATCCAGAAACTGTGAAGTGGCTAGCAAAAGTGCCGCTTGGAACGGTAACATCTTTTGGCGAGTATGACATAAATGGGTACACTTTTGGGACCAGGAGGATGGATGCTAAAGGTACGTCACAGAACAGTGGTGTGTCTATTCCTGGGGAGCACCAACCGAGTGGAAATGATGCATAATTCGGGACAATAACGGACATTTGAGAATTGTATTTCGTCCACATGAGGGTTGCAGTGTTCAAGTGTGAATGGGTGGAGCAAGGAATTGGCACTCACTAAGAAGATTTGGGGATGACCCTTGTGAACCGTAACATACTAGGTTCAAAAGGTGATCCATTCATTATGGCTTCACAAGCGCACCAAGTGTTTTATGTTACTGATCCACTTGATGGAAGGTGGGAGATTATGGTTGACGGGAAGAAATCATTCATTCAAGATGGATTTTATGAGGATGCCACACATGACTTAGATGATCGAAAAACATTTCCCGAAACAGAGGATGATGTTGCACTGAATGAGGATGATGCTGTGCTGAATAGGTTCACGGGTCACGCCGATCATTCTGAGGGATCATGGATCGATGCTGCAGGGAAACCGACAAAACAGAAAAGAGGTCAGCCCAAACAAAAAAGCACAAAGAAAAGCAAGAAGAAAAACAAGAATATTAAAGAAGAAGACTATAGTTCGTAAATGAATTGCGTTTTATGTAGAGTGATAATGTAAACTCGGATGCTTTTTTTATTTTGTATCTATTAATAGGTATTCTTGCATCTGAAATGGAAGCACCCGCTCATTTTGACGGCAACGTATATAGAAACGTACACACATGAGTTACCGCAAAGTGTGCCGTTCTCTGTTTACGATAGCGTATTAGGTTGAAGAGCAATATCTCTGTTGCCCAAACGGTGCTAATAGCGACTTCGTAATGTGTACGTGTAATGGTACATGTAGCACAAACAGAAATGACTGATGTTAGAGACATCGTAACTCTGACCAGTAGTGGTAACCTAAATTATCCTACCTTTGTTAGCCAAGAATCGTAGCTAGTAACGCTCATGTAAAGAGATACCGCACACTTTATTTATGTACATTTACGATATCGTTTCACCATGAGTTCATCATCTCTGTTGAGTAAACAGTGAAAGTTAAGGCTACGTAACATGCACGTGTATAAAAAGCGGTATCGCAAACTGTATTGTCTGATGTTAGAGATACCTTAAGTTATAACTTCCTGGTAGAATTACTATGTTGGATTTTTGGAGATATTAAATTGTAACAAATTCAAAGTTGAAAAATGTGTAAATTAAAAATGCCAAATTATGAATACAACTCAATGAAATGCCAAATTAAGATTAGAACTCATTTGAAATACAAAAATATGAATACAACTCAATTCAAATTCAAAGTCAAATGCCAAATTATGAATACAAGTCAATGAAAGACATAAATCAGAAATTGTTATTACAAACATGAATGGCTAAAAGAAGTCTTAGTAAATGTTTAAAGAAAAGTTGGTTCTCAGTGGTTCGAAGATGACGATGCTCCTTCAAGTAATTTTTGAGTGCGATCAAAAGTTGGCGATTATGCCATGATCCCTCTCTAATGGTAGCCACCTCTTGCCTGAAGCTAGATAGTGAAGCTTCAACTCCTGTGAAGTACGCCTCTGTTGGGACGTCCACTACAGTCCAAACACATATAAGACACGATTAGAGCGACATTTTCAGTAATTGTGTTTAAAAAAAGGTCGTATTGGGTACACGTTTCAAAAGTATACCTATAGGAGTTTCATCTTCGTCATTGTCATTATCTCCAGCACGCTCCACCCAGTGTCCATCCACCAAGTCCCACCTCTTACTCTGAAAATAATCAGCATCGTAGTAGGAGCAAGCTACAAGTTCGCTTAAAAACTTGAACTTTGGGTAATGGTGGTTGATGAGCTTAGTGATGAGATTGGCGTAAGGCAACTGCTTGCATGTGCGTCCTTCTTCTGTCACACTAAGAACCATGTGCTGGAAAAAAGTAAACCCAACGTTCACCACTTCTCGCTCCGCCACATAGAAGAACATCATTCCTGTTGTATAGTTCGGTTCAGCAAGCCATCCTCCCTTAGGCACTAAATTTCTAGCAACAATATCATAAACAATCTGCTCATCACATGATAGACCTGACACTTTATATTGCTTGGCTTTCCGAGCTCAGAACGGCCAAAATACTGTTGTACTAGGGCTTTCAATTTTGCGCGAGGATAGCGCTCGTCCGACGGCCACTCTTTCCTGAAATACACTTTCGGGGGAGGCTCAACAAATTCCCCAGTTTCCTCATCTACCTCATCATATTGAATGTTCAGTACCTCGTTAATCTCCTTTGGACCAATCTGAAAATCCTTCTTATTAACCCTAGTATAGTACTACCCATCTAATTCATGCACGTTGGCATAAAACTGCATAGTCTCGTCTAAATAACTAGGGCAATCAATGGAGACTAAGTCCTCTAATCCCTGAGCTTTGACATATTTCCAGACAGCAGATAATCCTAGTGACTTAATCGAATCTAACTTTATAGCCATACAGGAGAGCATATTTGATTTGGCTTGCTTGAAACAGGAGTAAATTAAAAAAGCAGCATCACTTACAAACTTTTGCTTGTCGTATTTGATAGTTGGCCCCTTCCCTGCCGGAACCCTAGCTGGTGGATCCTCCTCCGTCTCTCCTCTGCTCTCGGATGCACTTGACTCCACCAATTTCTTCCTTCTGTTCACGGGCATCTTGTCCCTAGCCATGGATGGGCGCTATGTGTGGTGTTGATTCGGGTAAATTATTTCGCCTCTTCTGATTGTGATATGAAATTGGGGATCTTGAAAGAGTCTGGAAATTATTTGTGCTATATACAACTCCACGTTTACGATATCGTTAGCCACATAGTTCTTGTGCTTACTAATATGGGATATCGTTATCTTGCCCGTTGGTCAGTTTCCAACTAAGGGATATCGTTAGTGAGCCAGGTGGTTACACGAGGGTTGAGGGTTTAGGTTAATGATTTCGGGTGTAGGATTTAGGGTATAGGGTTTATGATTTCGGGTGAAAGATCGCGCACACACAGGTTGACAAAAGGTCATTCTTTTGGAGTCATTGTTCTTACGGGTGGTATACATTACGTATTAAAAAAGTTGGATATAAGTTTTTTATTTAAACAAATGGCGGTGATATATTAGGTTATATTTCTTTAGTTTCTAGATGTATTATGTCATTTAAAAATCTGTCTTGAATTATTCGTAACTTGTATACCCTTGTCGTGTCGTGTGAAATTTATTATAAGTGTAGTGTAGTTTTGCCTCCTACGAACTAGTGTGCATAGTTTTGTCGTGTAAATAATTACTGTAGTGTATTATTTTCTATTTTTATTATTTTGTAAGCCACAATTCAATATTTATATATATATTGTATAAACTTAATTGAAATTAGATGAACTTAATGAAATTTTATGAAATGGAAGTGCATTAAATTTAGGTGTTTGCTATATGCAGGTCCAATTTACTCCTGCAGGTTCAATGAAAGTGGGAAAATACCATAATTACACTTCACTCGTTTATTAATTTTTACAAATATATTTATAAAACCCTAACCTTGAATGCATAAACCCGTCTATGTAATGATTGAACACGTGTCCAAATTATAAATTATTTTTTCGTGAATTATAATACATATTTAAGAGGGACATTATTGTCACTTTAGCTTTAATTTGGACCCGCAGAAGTGAAGTGGACCTGCATTTAGAACCACCCTAAATTTATCGTCACATATTTAAATCTTAGTTTAATTAGATTCAGTTACCAACCTAAATAATATATCGAAGACTGTAGTGAGCTGCAATATAACTACAACACATGGATATAGGTGTAATTTTTTTAGAAAATAAATTACACAAATACATGTTTATAAATTAAACTCATTCGATAAAAAATACTAAAAATATACATCTCACTCAATACGTTTGAAAATTATACCGCCCTTTTTCAAAATTTGCTTTAGTCCCGGTTACGATATCGCTTTCATTGATGTTTTTATACGTTCTACTTACTATATCGTGACAAATGTGGGTTGTCATTCAGGTACCACATTTATAAATGATGAAAATGTTGACAATATAAAAGACAACATTTGCGACACGTAACGTTATAAACAAGTATAATTACTTGTATGCTTATTCATTTGAAATATTATTGAGGCGACGCTACTGTACATGTTTTAATACTCACCAAGTTATGATAGTGACAAGTGCCCGTTATATGTTCTCTGTCTGTCAAACCCTGGTGTTTACGATATCGTTAACTGGTCGTATTGATATTTGCGATATCGTAAATTAGCAAAATATGTTATTTACGGTTGCTTAAGCAATCCCGTTTGTGCACCTATTCAGAAGGACTTAGTGACCTATTCAGATTTGGTGTCATTTGTATAACTAAATTAATCTATCAAACTGATTTAGGTTACTTCATTTCCGAGGGCTGTAAATATGAAATTGTTAAACCGACAATTTATGAACTAGGAAGCACAAATGTGCATATGATTCGACAAAGTGAGCATATTGGTACAAGTCAAAAGCGATTTCAGACTGTTTGTTGAATCGCCAAAATACTAATACTAAACGAGCACGTACAGATGCGTCCGATGACCAAATCTATAACTTGTCTAGATATTCTTGCAGTTTCTTGTCGCAAGCTTCTTCAGAAATGTCCAGTTCATCCACGGTTTTCTCTGCAAAGGAACCTTCATCCACCTCCATCCGAGTAACAACATCATTAACAACGGGAGCTGTGGCAACTTTATCGGGCTGGACTGAATCAACTGTTGTTCCCTCTGACCTTTGCTCCATCAAAATCAACATCCTGACTGTCCTTAGCACCACTCACCGGCTCCAGATCAGCAGCTTTGTCGAACACAACTTCCTTGGTAACCTGGTTGCCAAGCACTGGCTGTTCGATGCCTTGGTCGGGCACGACCTCATTTTCAACTTGGTTGGCATGCACAGCCGGTTCGGGCTGTTTGTTGGTCACCACTTCCTTTGCTACCTGCTTGGCGTGAACAACCGTTGTGGATGGGGATGGTGCAGCAAATGGCTCCATAGGTTTGACACTAAAATCGGGCTTTTCCTGCCCTGCTATATCAAGTGTGATTCCAAACCTGGATACGACCCTATTGATCAATTCCCTTTCCTCAGTCAGTTCTCTCTTAGCCTTTTCAAGTTCATCGTTAAGCACGCCCATATGAACAACGGTCCTTGCCCTCCACTCCAACTCTCGCACTAAATACAAAAGACAAAGCACAGATTATCATCAGTGACAAACAATCACACAAACAAAAAAAATGTTTGGAGAGTTTCCATAGCTCATATACCTGATGGCGCTCCAGTACGATTAACCCGGGGTCCAAAAAAGGACTCGCTCTTTGCCCCATACTTTCCGTCGGCCTTCAGCTCCAAACCTTCATTTGTTAACCAACCGTCGTTGTATAGTTTAGGTGGAATACCTAGCCCATCTATCAGGATACCTTTCTTCCTCAGCTTCGCGGTTATCAAACCTCCATAGGGCACCGCCGAGATGTCAGCCTTTGCTCTCTTCAACATGCATTCCAGAATGGCATGCCCCGGATTGAACCTGATTCTCTCCATCAAGTAGTAGAAAAACATAAACTTCCCTATCGTTGGTTCCCTTGGATGGCCACCAGAAGGAAGAACATTACCACAAATCAGCTCGAATATCAGCCTGTGCTCGTGTGTCATTCCTGAAATCTTGTAGGTCCTCGCAGTGCCTGGCCTCTTAGCTACAACACCAAAGTACTTGGCTCTCATCTCTATCGTGTCGAGCGGATGGTCAGTAGTCTTTGGTGGCCACTTATTCTCAAAAGCAATCTGATACGGCCCATTAGGATTCGCAGGCCTAACATCTGCATCACTTGCAATTGGGCATCCAATCACCTCGTTGATGAAATAGGCATTTACCACAAACCTCTTCCCATTCACCTTCGTACTAATTTCACTACAACCCTCCTCCATGCCTAGATTTGCATAAAACTGCATGACAGCCTCTAAATGAACAGGGTGCTGCATTGTCAACAGTCCATCAATCTTTTGATAAACAGAAGGTTCAAGTATATAATCAAACTTGAACTTGCTAATACCACTTGGCCTAAACACCCTAAAATATACTAAATCCCTACAAAGATTACCATGGTACCTTTGTTCAGCAGCTGGATTGAAGAAGATTGTGATTTCCTCGTCATCAGACCTCTCATCTTCACCGGCCGGTGCTATTCCTTTGCCGGAGTTTGTTGCAGCGGCCAGCTTCTTCTTCTCCGCCGGCGACGACGTTCATTGACGCTTGGCTGGTGGGCCTGCCGCCTTCTTGGGTGCCATTGCTCGGAGATTTTGTGGTGGGAGATTGGGATTTGGGGGTAAAGGGTTTAGGGTTTTTGAATTGGGGATGAATATCAGAAACACGATATCTGCAAAAGAGGAAGTTTTTATCTTATATACTATACATAGTTTACGATATCGTAATTTGTAACGACTGTTTTTAAAATAATAAAGTATATCAACCGCCATTTGACACATTATGATAGCGTTTATGTACAAGTTTAATACGAGGCTTTTTGACGAAGTTGTAAAAGCCTTAGTTTAGAAACTGGGGCTATTTACGGTAATCAAAGGAGAAACTTTTGATAATTACGATATCATAACCAGTACCCACCTGAATGAAATGGATCCTTAATCATGTAAAAAAATCGACGATTTAAGGTGAACCGATGAATGTTACTTGCAGCATATGAAAGTAAATCCTTTTTAATATGTCAGCCATAATACACCAAATAATCACTGAGCGTACAGTTGCAGCCTAACTAACATTGAATTTTCCATTCTGTACAAGTGACATTGATTTTTAAAGCTCAGTGCTAGCAACAAGTTAACAGTTCCATGTTTCAAGCTACAATATAAACACACACACAACAACGTATTGATCATACTACTCACTAAATGGCGTAGTAGTATTGTTATGGATGCTAGTAGGGCAGATAACGAGTAGATTCGATGTTGATCATCGCTAGGTAGTTGACCGGATAGCTAAAAATTTCAGGTGATGATCACGATCGTTAGATCAAAGTGATCGAAATTATTTATGATCGATCGACCAATCATTAAGTCGGTCCATTAGCTTTTCGATGTATTAATGAATTTGATTGATCTTTTCTGTGTATGATGGTTGACCGTTCAGTTAAGATACGATATTACAATGTTGAACATGATCGGTTCATTTATGCATTGAACGATCTCCATCTCATCTCCATTCAGCTCATTTTGAATCAACAATACATGAATTATGGTAGTCTTACATGGAGGGCTAAAATGCAAAATAAGAAACAAATCACTAAAATAAACTTTTACACTTTAAGATAACGTAAACATGAAAAGTATGTCGACATACACTGGTTACGATATCGCCAATTGAACAGAGAAGTAGGTGAAAACACTATTCTCCCAGCTTGGTTGATGGAATCTAGGCCATCCAATAACCTTTTTGTGCGGGTTTTACCCCTCCAAACCCATATACTAGACCCACACTTCTTCTTCATCTTCTTCACCATCTCTCTCCTAAGCTCTCTCTTCTCCATTTTTCCTCTTCATATCCCCAAAATTTGAAGCATCAAGTGCAAATGTATAGCTTCACAAACACGAAATACTTTCCATATTTGGTTGTATGTGAGGTAAGTTTTGGTCCTTGGGTTGCTCTTTATTAACAAAAAAACAAGATCCATTTCCATTTTGCCAAAGGGACACCCAAACAACTTGTTAATCATATCCTAAGTGCAATTAAGAAGGTTTGTTGTTTGGAAACATGTTTGTTTCCATATTATTCATTCAGTTTTCTAGGTTTTTGAACATTATCTCATGTTGTAGTTCTTGTGTTGTTGTATAAGCACAATTTCACATATCCTAATTTGTTGTTGTGTAATGGTAGTTACTTACACGAATTTGATTACAAGAGTTGCAATATTTTGTTTTAGGGGAATGAAACCTTGTCGTAATTACACATATAACCTATCAATGTTTTCATATATGTGTTTGGTGTATATATACATATACATATATATATAAACACTAGTGGAAAACAGGGCATAGTCGGCACCAAATAGCGGCGGTGCCGCCCAAAAAATGCGTAAACGTCATTCTACTGGATTTTAGAATTCGTAAATCCATAAGAATGTTATTCGATTGGGTTTTCCAAGTCGTAAATCCAAACGAAAGGCGGTTTGAATTTAGAAAGCGACGGTCATTAGAAAGTGCAGTTTAAGAGATACCTGAAACTGGTCAATAGTATGTGAAGTTTAAGATGTTGATTTATACCCGATCGACATTTAGAAGTCTAAACCCTATCTATTAGGTTTACGTCGTCTGATGGATGAAATGGTTGTAAACCTGGTGTATGTCCGTAGGCGTAATCGGTAAGATCCCGCGAAATAAATGAAGGTGAATTTTAAAATAAATGAATATTGTATTTTATGAACGATCGATTATATTTGAGATAGTTTCAGCCGGATAGATTGTTAATCTATTATGATTAAGAGTTCGAAAATGCATCGGCAATGCTGCAGTCTTATCTGTTTTAAAAAAAGTAGAAAACACATTCTTTGTTTGAATTTGTCCTCCTGCTGTGTGCTGCTGGAGTCTGTTCTGCGTGAAATCTGGGCTATCTTCCCGTGAAACCGGAGGAAGGTATGTTCCAAGTCAATATCCCGTATGTTTTTCTCCACCCTTTTGAATTGGTTAATTTCCGATGTCGTAGAGTTGTGAATTGATAATGTTTGTACTGATAAACTATTATTAGCCAATGTTGGTTGATGGGTATGAATGGGTTTTGCTTGACATTTAGAAATGTGTCCCTAGCTAGTATTGTTCATGATGCATGTGTATGAATTTTCTGAAAAAAGGTGCATTGTGAAATGTAGGTGCAATTGGTGTTCAACTTTGTTGATGTTGTGATGGCCGATATTAGTATGAATGAGCGTGTTAGTATAATTGAGGGAGATGTACGAAATTCGGAGAGGTACTTGAGTTTGGTAAAATATTTCATAGAGTTAGCATTGGAAAATGCTAGGGTTGAAAATAGTTCTTGAATAAGGTGTCCTTGCAAAGACTGCAAGAATGATGGTTATTTAAGTGCCCGAGGTGTCAAAACACATTTAATTGTTCGTGGTTTTGATAGAACTTATACAACTTGGGTTTGGCATGGCAAGACCGTAGAGGATATGGATGTTATGGAAAATGAATCGGCGGTTGGAAGAAATGATGAGGAAATGGAGGACGAGGAGAGGTTAGATGATTTGGCTGATGATATTGCTAGAGATTTTGTTAGGAATCCTAAGCATTTGGCTGCGATGTATAACGACAAGAAAACATCATTGTATGATGGATCGAATCACACAATTCTGAGTGCAACGTTGCTAGTCATGAATTTAAGAGCCAAGCATGGTATGACTGACAAAGCAATGACAGAGATTCTTGAATTATTCAAAGAGATGCTCCCTAAGGGTAACATGTTACCAAACCGGTGTTATGCCGCCAAGAAAATTCTTTGTCCCATGGGATTGGAATTAGAGAAAATACATGCTTGCCCTAATGATTGCATATTGTACAGGGGCGACACTAAGGAGTTGGATAGATGTTCTGTATGTAACGAGCCATGCTACAAGGCCAAAGATGAGTAGTTCTCATAGCTCATGGCGTGTTATGGTTGTTCTATACAACTTACCATCGTGACTAACAATGAAAGGAAATATGTGTTGCTCTCACTAATGATTTCTGGCCCTAAGCAACCCGGTAATGACATAGATGTTTTCTTGGAACCGTTGATTGATGACTTTACTAGATTGTTGTATTGTGAAAATTGGACATATGATGGATACCGGGATGAATGGTTTAAACTTAAGGGTATGTTGTGTTTCACAATAAATGACTTCCCGGCATTAGGAAATTTGGCGGGGTATTCAATTAAAGGGTATCTCGCGTGTCCTGTGTGTGAGAAGAAAACGAATTTTCTGCAGTTGAAGCGTGGTAGAAAAACTGTGTATCTCGGGCATAGGAAGTTTCTACCAGCGAATCATACGATACGCTTGGCTAAGAAGTGGTTCAATGGGATTGTAGAGCTGGGTGAGGCTCTTAACCCTGTGAGTGTGGCCGATATTCTTAAAAGTGTTGGAGATTTGCCTAATGATTTTGGAAAGAATCGGAAAAAGGTGCAAGTAGTCGGGAGTTGGAAAAAGTGTTCCATATTCTTTGATCTACCTTATTGGGAGCATTTGGATGTTAGACATTGCCTAGATGTCATGCATATTGAGAAGAATGTGTGTGATAGCTTGATTGGGACTTTGCAATAAATGCCTAGCAAAACTAAAGATAGTTTGAAAGCTCGTCAAGATTTGGAGTTGATGGGGTTACACCCTGGATTGACTCCGGTTAGAGAAGAGGGTAAGACTTATCTTCCGCCTGCATGCTACACTATGTCAATTAAGGAGAAGATGACATTTTTGGAGTGTTTGAAAGGGATGAAAGTACCGACTAGTTATTCATCCAACATTTCTAGTTGTGTCAATCTTGAAGAGCTTAAAATAAGTGGCTTGAAGTCACATGATTGCCACAATTTAATGCAAGAGCTCATCGTCATAGCACTTCGAACTAGTCTACCATCTCATGTTAGGCAGTGCATTAGTCGATTGTGCCTTTTCTTAAAATCCATATGCAAGAAGAATATTAGTCGTGCTCGTTTGGACGAATTGCAGGTAATGGTGATTGATGTGTTGTGTAAAATGGAGATGTTTTTCCCACCTTCATTCTTTGACATAATGGTCCATTTGATTATCCATTTGGTGCGCGAGGTAAGTCTTGTGGTCTAGTTTACCTCCGGTGGATGTATCCGTTTGAACGGTACATGTAGATTTTCAAGTGTTTTGCTAAGAATCGGTATAGACCTGATGCTTCAATTGTGCAAAGGTATGTAGCAGAGGAACCGATAGAATTTTGCAAAGCTTATTTAAATTCCATCGACACAGTTGGATGCCCAAAATCTAGACATGATGGGCGGCTCGAAGGGCGTGGGTTAAAAATGGTGGTTTAGTTAATCCAACATTCGATGATATGAGAGTTGCTCATCTGTACGTGTTGCGCAACCATCCCGCTGTAGCTCCGTATGTGGCATGGCACATGGGCGAAATTTGGCTTCAGTTTGATACTAATTCCGAAGAAGTTGTCCTTGAAAAGCACGTGAAGACATTTTCGGATTGGTTGAATGAAATTGTTGACGATGGTGATCATGATGATACTGTAGTGTGCCTGGCTAGGCGACCATCGATTACAGTATATTCTTATGGAGGTTATGATGTAAAGGGATACACTTATGGGACTAAAGCAATGGATGCCAATGCCGTTACACTAAACAGTGGTGTCTCTGTTCTTTCAGATAAACTACAGAGTGCTGGCTACATACAAGGCCGATTCTATGGAACGATCACCGATATTTGGGAGTTGGACTGGGCTTCTTTTACGGTTCCAGTATTCAAATGTGATTGGGTTGATCCGAAGACAGGGACAAGCGTAGATCCTCTCGGATTCACTTTGGTAGATAGGAGGAAGCGTCGCTATAAAGATCACCCTTTCATACTTGCCTCCCAGAGTGATCAGGTTTTTTATGTTAAAGATCCGGCAAATAAGCATCTTGAAATAGTGGTGAAAGGAAAGAGGACTATTGTTGGCGCCGAGTGCGTTAATGATTGCTTGCATAACATCGATGAATTTTCATTACCAATTCTGGAAAAGTCGTTTAGTCTGGCTGAAACGGAGGCAAATATGAAGAAATATGTTTGCAGGGACGACCACGACGAGGGAATATGGGTGGATGCTCAGGGAAATTCAAGGAAGAGAAAGGGAAAGGCGAAAAACAAGGCGAAGAAGACATCAAAGAAGACAAAGTAGTGATAAGGTTGTTGGTGTGAGTTTTTCGGAATAATTTTACATTTTGTTGAAGTTTAGCCTATGTATTTGATCCATTATTGTTACAGTTGAGTGGACAAATGGGTTTAGTAGCATTTGACGTTAATAATGTCATTTTCATCAATACTCTAATGTAATGAAGATATCTAAAACAAAATAGTATACTATTTTAGAGTTCTCTAGTCCAATAGTATATGTGTTAGCACCAAACCTGACATGATAAATCCATCTGAACGATGATCGAACCCAAACCTGACATGTAGGTGTCTGGACGGGACCCGATTACACATACTGTCCTACATTTAAGAAGAACTTTGCTTCATCTATCTAGATTTGGATAGACTATGTATCTATTACATTTTAGAAAGACTTTATATGAATAGAATTGTATTGTGCTGAATGTCTGGACATGACTCGGTAACACAATCGATTAGAAAATGGTTGCAAACTAAAATGTAGCATTCTGAAGGTTAATAGAACCGTAATCTTTTATGTATCATACTTGTTAATGCTGAGACGATTGCAAAGTAACATTTTGTCCGGCAATGACCCGATTACCCATTCTATGGTGTTCTAAAACGTTCAACTCTAGCCAGCGTAAAGCCAATTGATTCCAATCTGCCATGAGTTGTTGAATGTGTCCGGCAGTGACCCGATTCTGTGATCTAGTAGATAATGACAATAAATCTGGTTTAACAACATCTCAAATGTGATAGTTTCTATTCTATCTGATTTCAGATGTATAAATTATAAAAAGTTCATACAGAAAACAACACAGTAGATAGAGCACCAAAAACATTTTACAGAGCATACACAAATATGAATAACAATACAGCACAACATGTACAAAAAGTGGCATTTCATTGCTTTAAGATCCAACAAAAGCACCATCATCTAGTTCATACAAATGCCGTGACTAAATGTTTGTTGGCGAAGCAATGTACGTATCGACCTAGAGGTCGAGTAACCACTACGAAAGAATTTTATATGTTTTTTTAATCAATGATTAGGGGACATCACCCTTTTAGCTCACCATTTTTGAGACCGTCTTCTGCAACTGTGTGTTGTGCGTCGGACTGGCCATCATCTGCCCTTCTACACCATCGCTTTGCTTCTGCTTGATATTGTCTGCATTAGCAACCGTTGAGTCCATGGGTTGCTCTAAAACCTCAGCATTCTCATTCCCTCCAGCTTCACTTGCAACAGCATGTGGTTCAGCATCTTTAGCAACAGCCTCCTCGACAATTGGTCCAAGTTGAGGTCCTCCTTCATGCACATCTTCATCCAAAGCATCCCCGTGTGGGAAAGTGGCCTTCTCCTGTCCAGACCCCATGATGTCGTCAACCTCATTAGCTGACGAGCTACTCGAACTAAATGCACGTGCATACGCCATTGTAGATTTCAAAACAGCATGGGATTCAGCTCGGGCTGCTATGATTGTCTTGATGTTCTTCCTCATGGCAGCAAACATTTGAGACCATTCTGGACTGGAATCCACCTCTATAATGATATGAAATCAGCATAAGCATTGCAAAAAAGCTACCATAAGTATAGTACTACAGCATATCTCATTCAGAAGTATAAAAAAAATTCAAATAACTCAAACCAGCTAGTGAAAGTGATATGACATACCTTCAGCTGCTCTTTGGCGCTTGTTGTTTTGCTTAGGAGGCCGAATAACCTACGCACCGTTCTGCAGAATCCAGCCGTACTTCGTGAAGTACCTCGCTGTAAATGGTTTGCAGGGAATAGGCTCTCAAGTAAACTGAAATCCAGGTTTCAGTGTCTGAAGAAGGGTGGTTATGAGATTCCCATAAGGCATGTTTCTCCCTCTGAACTTTTTTGTAACCACGCTTGTCATTCGCTTGAGGATAGCGAAGCCAGGATTGAAGTTTCGCTCAAGCATCACATAGAAAAGCATCAAAGCGATCGTCAAGGTTGGTTCAGTCACATTGCCGCTCGTGTGGAAAAACACACCTGTAAAGCAGTTCATACAACACCCTATTCTGAATGGACAGAGTGCAGGTCATAGCAATCGGCAGAAGCGCCTTTGTCATTGGGAGCACGCCCAAAATATGCAGCACCTAGTTCCAATCTGTTGTACCCACCCTCCATCTCTATAATTTCATCCCAAATCCCCTCATAATAAACATACAAAGGGCCATTGAGTACAGCAGGTGCTAGGTCACTAGATGATTGGTAAGGGCAGCCAAGAACGTCATTGATTTTTTGCCAGCTAATAACAAACCCCTCCCCATTCACAGATGTCAGCCAAGTACCATTATCCACTGGGGTTAAATTTGCATAAAACTGGAGGGTTTCTTCCTTATAGGCCGGGCTGGTGTTCTATAACACTGAAGCACAGTGAAATTTATCAAACACACCAACAGCATACCCTAACCCTAACTCATCAATCTGTTCAGCAGGTATAGCATAACATTCAACTAATTTTCCCTTCTTTGACAGTTCCACATATCTTTTATAGTGATCTAGGCTCTAGAATAGGTCGGCATCAAAGGTCTCATCTTCAGACTCGGAAGAGGTTTCTTCAACTGCCGGAGCGACCACCTTCTCTTTTCCTTTCCCACCGCGGGTCGCAGTTCCCTTTCCTCTGCCTCTGCCTCCATGACCTTTTCCACGCTTTCCATTTGGCGGCATCTGGTGGGATTTCGAAATCTGAACGGAACGGCACGATTTGGGAGAAAAATCTGTGTTTGGCCTTTTTTGTCGATTCAAATACGGGTTGCAATTGCTAATTCGGGTTACTGCTATATATAGGAATTTTTGTTTACGATTTTTCAAATGTAATAGATAGTATTTCATACACTAATCTATTCTATTTCACTAGGAGTACATGTAACTAGACGTTGTATGGACTGAATTTGACTTAGAGATGAGTTACTTTTATAAATGCCCCTTCTAAATCATAATAGTTTTATGATTTCTTTTGTTTATTCTATTCTTTTTTTGCAAGAAATTAGTATACATTTCTTATTACTGATGTTAAATGAATTACTTTTAACACGTCGATTTCTAAAATAAAATAGATAGGGTACATTACACAATCTATTGAATCGGAGAATGAGGAATTGACCTGGTAGAATACATACTATTAAATGTAACACATGTGAGATAGAATAGAATGGTCATTATTGCATTAGCTATTCAAATTTACCCGTCTATAATAATACAGATTGCACGGTTAATTTATAGTATAATTATTTTACTTATTCACTAATTAATCATTACTTTGTATAGTGCTAATGTTAATTATCTACAAATATAACAAAAAGAAATTATTACATTGTAGAATCAATGGTTCAAATTCTGTTTTGTAAGCCAAGTTGTAATGACAAGGTTCATGTGCACATGATTAACTATTACTGTATAGTCAATTGTAAACACAAAGACGGTTCTAGTGTCTGGGTATTTGTACTATAAAAGTTATCCAAAATGACAATCTGGGTCACGATTCAATTCTGTTAGCTGTGCACATTCCCGTTTACAGATAAATGACTTGGCAAGACTAACAATGTTCCCGGTTGTTACTAAATTGCGAATTTATATATTCATTGACATATTAGAAGCATTGTATAGTTTTGATTTCTTCTAAAGCAATTCATTTGGAAAGGTACCGGTTATATGTCAACGAAAGGTTACATTATTATACATCACGTTTCGATTCACTGCAAAAGGTAATATGCTTGGTAACAAATATGGTGCTCGTAGTCGAGTCACTCCTCCATAGATTGATCGTTCTTGTGTTTTTCACATCTTTTTAAGTTATACTTTAAGTCGATCAAAGTCTCGATCAAGAATGGATCTTATGTGATTAGAGATCGAGCCGATGATTATCGATCATTGATCATTTGATCGATTATCTCTAATCATGCTGATCACGCTCTTTATCAGTTTTTAATGTGCCGATCTTGATCATGAATTATTTCGGCTCTTTATGTTTGGTACGGCTCAGTTCTATTCAACGTTATATAAATAGAACCAAATGTATTATATATTATTCATATGGACTACATCAAATAGGTTTAGTAATAGGTTGTGCTTTAGATATCTCAAATGCAATATATCTCAATCTATTGCGTTTACTCCATATATGCATTCGAATTAACATTCAATATATACCTGACATGCTGTCTCACAAACCATTCCTAATAACGCAGCCAAAAATTTCGAAAGCCAAACTCACGAATAATCAATAATTACCACATGTTCATAGTCAAAATAACAACAAAGCATTATAAATGCTTGAAAAATCATAACTAGGACAACATTAGTCATTCAAATTGAAAAACACTAAATAGATTGTTCATACTTGAAATAAAAGCAAATCCAGATGCAAACACAAGATTAAGCCGGAAACAACATCGGCATACCATCACTATTCACCTGTCTTGTCGGTCTGGTTATCGTCGCTGTCACCAGGTATCGGGCCATAATCAGACACCGTTTCATCCTCACTAAGCACCAGCTCCAACCCACATTCTTTGACAATGGCATTTTGCTGCTTCACTATTTCTGCTAGCTCCTTCTTGTGAGCTTCTACGTGCCCCATGAAATAGTCAACTAGCTTCTTCATCTTCGCGAGCATGTTTATTTCAACTGTCGCGACATTCAACACCAAAAATGGAATCATATAAGCTATCCGGCAATATAATTCACATAATTTCATGCAATGTTTTGTGATGGTAGCATAAAGAAAAAATTAAACACATACCTTGTGCACGAGACGATGAAGCGATGTCTTCTACGCACCTGCGCCTTTTCGCGGCTGCAGCCCTTGCGCTAGGAGGAAGTGGCTTTACCATGTATCACTTGGTCTTTTTGTCAAGCACCAAATGCTTCTTTTCAAACCAACCCTTGCTGTAGTACTTGGTCACAACGGGCAGGTCAGTGGGCTCAACACTTTGCTTCTTGATAATTTCAGTGATCAGATGACCGTAGGGCAACTGTATCGATTTTATATGACCCGCCGCACACTTGCGCATGTACCCAATGATAGTGTAGCCTGGATTAATCTTATAACCCTTAACCAAGTAGAAGAAAATCATCAAGCTCCCTATTGTTGGTTCACAAGCCTTACCCCCTGTTGGCAACACATTTAGACACACCCACTGGAAGATTATTTTATGGTCGACTGAAAGTTTGTCAATGTCAAAATCCTTTGCAGTCAAATCTTCAAGCCTATCCGCCTCAACCTGAAAATACACCCGACTAAACTCCAACACATCCAGGGGTTGCTTCTCTGATACGGCGGGCCATTCGTTATGGTAAAATACCTCATAAGGAACCCTACCACTATCATCCACAGATGTTTTACTGCAAACCCGTGGGCAATCTAACACAGAGTTTATGGTAAACTTATTCACAACAATCTTCTCCCCATTTACCATAGTCTCATCTTTATCATACAACTCATAACCTAAGTTTGCATAAAATTGCAACACTAAATCACGATAAGCATCACAGTCTGTGCAGATTAGTTTTTGCAGGTAAGATGGCTTAAAATAGTCTAGCAAGTAGTCTAATCCCAAATCTTTGACAGAATCGGGCTTGATTACCTTGGTATTTGTCAGTTGACGAGACGAAACCCATGCCACATAGCGCTTCTCCGAATCCGAGCCATAAAGCAGCTTGCTGGCGGTTGGGCTTTTAGGTCGAGTTGCTCCTCTTTCAACACGGCTCTGCCGGAATCTAGGAATCTCGGTTCCCGTTGGCTGATGATCATCATTAACATCGTCGCGTCAGAGGTGGAAGGGAAGCTCGTTCGGATCCCCAGTACCGTTCCTTTGGGCCTCTGGACCAGACTCATGGCCGGTGGTGGTCGCCGGTGGTGGTCGCCGGTGGTGGTCGCCGGTGGCTGGCGTGTGGGTACTTTCTTCTTTGTTTTGGGGAGAATCATACGGGGAGGCATGATGATAAGGAGATCTGGTTTTTTGAATGTCGGAAAGGGTTTTTGATTTGGGAAGACCCGATTCGTTTTGAATATATACCATACTCTATTTACGAATTCTAAACCTAGGTAATAGATTGCTAAACTATTGATTAAACGAAGTAGAACAACATGAAGTATGGCTTCTGAATCAAGGTGTCATATGATGTCTGGGTCTGCTCCGAATACATATTCTATTTGGATTTTGTTAACCATTTACGAAGTCTTAAGTACCCAATAGATTTCTTTTTAGGCGGTTAGAGACTTCTTAAACGTAAAAGAAAATTAAGTACATTTGCAAAATCTAGATCTTAATTTGAATCAAAGAAGTACATTTCAAAAAACCTGAAACTCCTCTTTCTCATGCTAACGTAAAATGCTCTCACTTCTCTCTTAGTTGTTTGTTCACGCGCCACCCATCCCTCAACTAAAACAATATTAAATTGAGACGTTATTGGCCATCTGCCAGAATAACGGCTAATTAACGGTTACCCCATGGCGGCCCCTCCGCCCTGGGACGGCGGCGATCTCGCCGGAAAAACCTTCAGAGATGCCCTTGTACCAAAAAGCCAACCTCTTTCGACCTCCCTTTCATCAAATCCCGAAATTCGACCCATTTCTCATAGAGTAAACGGAAAAATTGCCTGCATTTACGCCCTAGAAGCAATTGAGACATTCGCAAACCACTATGCTAATGCTTTGATCGGAAAGTTCAGCAGCGGTAAGCCGGCCATGGAGTTCATTCATAAAGCGTTTCAGGCGATGGGGATTGCCGGTAAATACCAAATTGGTTCGCTGGATTATAGGCACATTCTTATAAGGATGGAGGATAAGCAAGACTACCATAAGTTCTGGTTGAGAGCTGTCTGCAGCATCAATGGGAAGCCGATGAAGATCCTCAAGTGGGAGCCGGATTTCTCAACAGACACCGAGTCCTCAATTGTACCTATCTGGGCTACCATTCATAAACCTCCAATTCTGTACTATAATACCATAGCGATTCAAGATATTGGTAATCAGATTGGTTTGTTCGTGAAGATGGATGGGGCCACAGCTGCACTGACACGCCCTTCTGTAATCAAAATATGCGTTGAGGTAGATCTCTTACACCCTCTTCCCCCATCTATCATCATAGGAGCCCCTAACAAATATGTTGAGTGTGATATTGAGTATGAAAATGTACCTTATTACTGCACTCACTGCAAAAGAATTGGGCATGATGATTTGAACTGTGGTTTCCTACACCCTGAGCTAAGAAAGAATAGAAAAGAAGGTGCTAGGAAGAACCAACAAAATGATCTCATATGGAAACCAGTAGAGGGTGCTCAGGGGTCTGGTTTGTCTAGATTACAGAAAAATAAGGTCCTTGAGCAGCAAAAATCCCAAACAAATAGGCTCCCAGTTGAAGTAATTGATGACACTGGCATTGTAGTGCATCAAAAAATCTCTAAAACTATAAATGAGTCCCCCAATCCAGTAATCAACATTACCACTAATACAAATCAGAGCCAGAACCCCCAGTGTCCACCCTGTCACCTGAAGCCAACCCTCAATCCAAAACTAGAGCCAATCCCACACTTGCTTTGATCTCTGCTTCCCCTCCCTCTGATATACTAAAAAGCCTAAAAAACCCAAAAAAACCAACTTTTTATTCTTTTGATGATTTACACATCTCACATCCTCCCAGTAAAGCAGCCAAGGATCCCAGAATCACTGAGCTAGCACTTGTTCCATATCAACAGCCTAGAGAGGTTTCTGTTACTAACACCTTTCAGGTACTACAAGACTTTGATGAGGAGAGTAACTCTGACACTTTTGAGGAAGCTTCCAGTGAGTTGGACTCAAATATTGGTTCAGAAGCTTAAGAAGACAAAGGTAAGCTAGAAGGTAATTTCTCTGAATCACAAATGCATGCAATTACTAAAAAAAAGGCTAAAAGGGGCATGCCTGAAGGAAAAACTGTTGAGCAGTGGCTCAGATCTTCACTAAAATCAAAAAAGCCTAGTCAATGATTAGTCACAATATTATAGGTAATATACTTGTCTGGAATATTAGAGGCTATAAAAAGTCTGTAACTAGGCTTCAACACCTCCTGAAATCACATAATATTGATATAGCATGTATTATAGAACCCATGCATATTAGCACAAACATTTCCCAATTACAATTTGATCTGAAATTTCCTAATGCTATGTCTGCTTCTCATGCTAAAATTTGGTTATTCTGGAAAAATCATGTCAACATTATTGTACAGCATCAAACTGATCAATATCTTTGTGTTTCTGTAAATATTAACTCTTCTGACTCACCTTGGAATTGCTGCTTTATTTATGCAAAGGTCACAAGAAAATTGAGGGAGGATATTTGGAAGGACCTAAAAAATCTACCAAAGGTCCCTTCAATTTTTATTGGTGATTTTAACACTATTTCTTCTGTTAGTGAAAGGAAAGGCAGACACCCCCCATCAGCTAGAAGTATCAGGGAATTTAATGAAATGATTACTGAAATGGAGCTTCTAGAAATTTCAACAGTTGGTAATCCCTTCACCTGGACTAACAATAGGACTAGAGAGGATAGGTTGCTGCAAAGGCTAGATAGAGGGCTATGTAACCATGACTGGAATTCCATGTTCTCATACAGCTCAATCCAAGTTAGGAGTAGAACCACCTCTGATCATAACCCTCTTATTTTGTCCATCCAGACTGCTGAAATAAAAAAGCCTAGACCTTTTAGGTTCCAGGACATGTGGACATCTAGGGATAGCTTCCTGGAACTAGTTACAGAAAATTGGGGCAGGCCATGTGAAGAGATGGGGCTGAGAAGAATGATTTGCAAGCTGAAGAGACTAAAAGGACCTCTGAAAAATGGAACTGGGAGAACTTTGGTGATGTTAACAGAAATTTGGAGAAGGCTGAAGAAGAGGTGGCAGCATGAGAGCTTCAATACCAAACTACTGGAGAGGAAGCAGATAGAATTGAGCTTAATAGAAAAATGGCACTGCTAACCAGATCCCAGGTGGAGTTAGACAAATTTTGGAAGCAGAGAGCCAATGTAAAATGGCTCAAAGATGGGGATGCCAACACAAAGTATTTTCACCAAGTGGTGAAAGAAAAAACAGCAAAAAAGAAGATCACAAAAATCAGGGGGGCCACAGGTGGATGGATCACTGATCCAGATCTGATAAATGATGAGCATGCAGCCTTTTTTGAGAATTTATTGACAGATGATGCACCAAACAGGGAGGGCAGATATATGAAATATTTTCTGGAGGTTATTCCCAAGCTGGTCACTAAGGATGAAAATTCTGAGATTATGAGACCTGTGGATATGGATGAATTAAAAGTTGTTGTTTTTGGCTTAAACAGTCATGGAGCACCTGGAGCTGATGGATTTAATGGTGTATTTTATACTCACTGTTGGGAGGTTGTGAAGTTTGATCTGTTAGAGGCAGCAAAGGAATTTCTAGATGGAAAGGAAGTACCTAAAAGGCAATGGCTTCAACATGGCTGACCTTGATCCCAAAAGTGCAAAACCCTTCCTCCTTCTCTGAATTTAGACCCATTAGCCTATCCAAATTTGTCAACAAAGTTTTTTCCAAAATTCTGATGGAAAGGATCAGGCCAGTTATGAGTAGGATCATATCCATTGAGCAATCAGCTTTTTGAAAGGAAGGGAAATTACTGATAACATTCTTCAGATGCAAGAAATGATTAGGCTGTTGGGGAAAAATTCTGAGCACAAGAATATTATCCTAAAGCTAGACATGCAGAAAGCTTTTGACAGGGTCTCCTGAAATTTTTTAAACTCTGTATTACTGGCATTTGGATTCCATGGAAGCACACTCAAGATCATAATGCAGAACATAAGGGCCTCTTGTTTCTCAGTCCTCATTAATGGAGTAGCTACAGGCTTCTTTAACACATCAAGGGGCATAAAACAAGGTGATCCCCTCTCACCTTTCCTGTATAACATTCTCACAGTGAGCTTCTCTAGGGGTCTTAGGAAATTAATGGAAAGCCAGTACATCCAGAGCTTCATAGTGCCAAAGGGGGTGCAGATGATCTCACACTTAATGTATGCAGATGACACTGCCATTTTTGCAACTGCAACCAAGAAAAATCTGAGAAGGATCAAAAGGTTTCTGAGTGCATATGAAGTCTGTTCAGGCCAAAAAGTGAACTTTAATAAATCTGAGTTTTATGTCCATAGTGCTACATCAGAGTCCAGAATTAGTGTCATTAAGAGAAAAACAGGCATGAGACAAGGAACCATTCCTTTCTCTTATATGGGAGTGCCTATATTCAAAGGGAGAAACAAGGTCTGTTACTACCAGCATTTATTGGAAAGAATGGATAAGACTCTCCACAGTTGGAAAAACAAATGGATGTCTTATGCTGGTAGGATGATATTGCTAAACTATGTCTTTCTATCCATACCAACCCATATTTTTGCTATTCTGCACCCACCCAAAACAGTGATAAAGAGGATGGAAACAAGTGCTGCCAAGTTTTTTTGAGGTGAATCTCAGCTGGGACAGAGAAAAATCTGGAGAAGGTGGAGAAGAATGGCAGTACCAAAAGGGGAGAATGGCCTTGGATTCAGGGATATCAATGCCATTATTCACTCATTTTCCTGTAAATTGTGGTGGAAAATGCAGTTAAATAATACCCAGTGGTCAAAATTCTTGTGGTCAATACCTAAAACTTACAGAAGCTGTCATACATGGAAGAGGATATGTGCAGTCACACAGCTTGCAAATGCTAATTCTCAGGTGCTGATTGGCAGTGGGGAAGCACCTTTCTGGGACTCTAATTGGTTGGGTACAGGAGCTTTATTTTATATATGGCCTGAGGGAATACCACTGCCTTATCCCAAACTGACGATTGCCAATTTTTGCTTGCATAAACATCAGGTACTAACTGCTGTGGAGCCATATCTGGCTACCAACATTTTAATTTTATTGCAGAATGCAGAGATCGAATTCCAACACAAGGACAGAATGATCTGGACTCCAAACACAGATGGGATTTTTACAATCAGATCTGCATACCAGCTATTAAGACAACAAGGATCAGATATGCATGGAATAAATAAGGTATGGAATAAATTTATACCTCCACAAATTTCTGTATTCATATGGAGGCTGGTAAATGGTATTTTCCCATTTGATGATGTTTTACAAAAATGTGGTATTTATTTATCACCAAAATGCCCTCTGTGCAATAATGTGGATACAATAAATCATTTCTTTCATGACTGTGTGAAGAATGTGGCCATTTTTGATTCCATGCATATTGTGTTACAAATGCCTGTTCCTATTTTTAGATCATTTAGGCATAGACTGGCCTATTACATTAATTTCAAAGGTAAATCCAAATCACAGACAATTGTCAATTTAACCTCGATGGTAATCACTTTTTGGATATTATGGTGTAGGAGAAATAGATTGATTTTTGATAATCAGGACACCACCATTCAGTCACTTCTGCTTCAGATTGCCCAGAAAGTAGCTGCGATTTTTACAGCATTCCCACTGCATGGAAATTCTGTAAAACATATGCAGCTCCTTCAGTCTGGTTTAGTTCCCTTTCTCAGGCAAAAAAAGCAAAAAATAGCTAGGGCTGTTAGATGGATACCACCAGATTATGGGGTGAAAATAAATCTTGATGCCTCCTATTTGAGCCTAGATAGATTTGGACTTGGTGTAATTGTAAGAAATAGTGTTGGTGAGGTACTGAGTATGGAGCTCAAATTAGTGTCAGCCTCCTCACCCATAGAGGCTGAATTAATGGCTTTAGAACTGGGGCTGCAAGTTGGTTCACAATATTCTGATATATTGATTGAGTCTGATTGTCTGCATGCAATTAAATGGATACAAAGCCCTCTATCTGCAAACTGGAAGCTGTATAGTGTTTGCCACAGAATACATCTGTTGGCTAGGGACACAAAAATTGTACATACATTCAGGGAGGGTAATACAATAGCTGATTATTTGGCAAAGATGAGCAGCCAGCAACTCATCTCCTCCTCTTTATCTTTTCTAACTGCTCCTGCTGTGCTAAAAAGTATGATATCCCTTGAGCAGTCTGGTGTCAGTAATATTAGAATTTGAGAACAGAAGCTACTGATATTTAACTTGCAGAAAATAGAAGACCCAATGGAGGTGCCATTGGGATTCCATGCAGGGCGGAAACAGGCAGGCAAAGCAAAATCCAATAACAGCAAAGTGAATGAAACTTATCCCCCTTTTTTTGTATCATGCTCCCCTCCTTTCTCTTTACACTTGGCAGATCTGTGTTTTGTTCTAACAATTCGCTAACATGCTCGGTGGAGGAGAGAGCTTGGGATGGAGCTGAAGGAGTACTACTCTATCATTTATTCATTCTTTTGAGCCTTAGGGCTGAGCTTAGAGCTCTTGTAAATTTGTTCAATTGCTGTAAAACATTTAGTCCCTTTTCAGGCCTAAGGGGTGCCAATAAATCCCCTCCATCAAAATGGTGGTTTTGATAAAAAAAAAAACGTAAAAGAAAACAATATAGATTGATGGTCAGCCAAACTTCCAAACTATACTGGACTTTACCCGGTTAGATATTCTGTTGAGTTTTATCATAATCTATTGATTTTAAGAACTCTAAATGTCAAAAGTAACTCATCTCATACGACCATTTTATATTGTGCCCCGATTCATGTAAACTTGCCGACAACGTAAATAATATGTAGATGGCGCAAACCGCAATAGATTACTGTAATTTGGCTTTTCATCATTCTATTGATCAAGCTGCTGCTCTCTGCATGTAATCTATTCTGATTTAGACTTCTAAACAGCATACATGCTGCATCTAAACGCAGGGCTGCATCATTATTCAGCTTGTGAAGGGTCAACCCAACACATTTTCTTCTATCTTCTATCTCTTTCCACCTCTCTTTATCCATCTCCTACCCCTCTCTCCATCTATCTCCTAAACCCCACCTCCTCTTACATCTTCTCATCTACCCACACAACTTAATCTCATTTTACGAGACTTAGATCTACTTTCGACTGATCCTTACCAAATTAGATCTGAAAGTGTAGTTCAATTAACTTTGTGAGAAGTATAAGGAATGTATCATCCCTCCTCTCCATCCTCCTACACCCGTGGGCAAAATTTCTTACTCACTATGCATTATATGGAAGTAGAATGGTGGGCAAATAGTTGCATGTTGCTTCAAATTTCAATATTGCAATGTTTCAAACTCCTTGTTCATATATTTGATGACATGAATCTCTATACGTATATACAAGTTAGATGTTGCGTTTAGATTGCTATCGATTTGCATGTGCTAATTAATTGCATGAATAAGAGAAGAAATCACATCTAATTGAAGTTATGTTTTCATTCAAATCTTGGTGAAATATATGTTGCGAGTGGCTTTATTGTAAGTAATATTTCCTTGCTATTTATTAGTAGGTTAACATGCCCCCCTCAAAAAAGAAGGGTAATAAGGTGTCGGTTGGTGAAGGGAATCTAGGTGATGGTGCAAATGATCCATTTTGGAAAGCAAGGACGTATTGTAAAGTGATTGCACAACGTCTTAAGGATAAGATTATGACTAATATGGAGTTTGATATTTTTGGGGATCCAATTGGTGAAGAAAGACGGTTATGGAAGAGTTGGGTCGGTAAAACCGTACGTACTCGGCTAGACAAAACCAACGTCAATTGGCGCATGGTCCCAATGACTAAGAAACAAGAATTGTTCGTTGAATGCAAGGTATGTGTATCTTATGTGATTATTGAGTTTTACTACATTATATATGCATGTGTGTGCTTGTTATCAATGCAAAAGTATAGTATGGCATTATATTTTTTTCCTATGTTAGAGACCGTTCATCATTAATGCCCCTAACGAAGAGAGGTTGTTCACAAGTACACTAGAGCAAATGTGCAAAAATCATCGAGATTATAGGTACATTTTGGCGAGGGATTTCATACATAATAAAAGAAAGACCAACGTACTTCTGTGGGATGTCTACACCGACATTCGACCCGAGTGTTGGGAAATCTTTAGAAGACATGTTGAAGGTTATGTTGCCAATGTAAGTTTTCCATCACCCTAGTTTGATTGTGTAACTATATATCCATAACATAAATTTATTTTGCTCGGCATTTCATATCATAAACTTAAAATATGTTATTAAATTGTCTACAAGGGGTTAAATCTAAAGAAGATTACTAGTGCTAAGGCAAACAAGTTGTATCATCGTACGGGTAGAGCGGGTATGCCTTTCGCGAGGGAGAAATGTTCTGTGCAAGATTATGAAAGACGTGTCAAGGAAAGGATGAATGACGGTATGAGCGAAGAGGAAGCACGGTCAACTACAATTCCAATTCCCATTGCCGAGGTCGAGCAACATGATGCTTTTTTGAAGTCGCTAGAGGTCAAGGATGGTGGTTTTGGTGGTCATCGACCATCAATAGATCTTGCTAACAAAGTTGTAAGTTATCCATCATACACATTTACATTATATATAATCATATTGTATGGCGTTTTACTCAAATGTTAAAACTTTCTTCCACAATTATTGCTATTTTGAAATAGGAAGCCGTAAAAGTTAGAGTTGTGAATGGAGATTTCACACCTACCCCCAAATATGGTGTGCTTAGTGAGGCTTTAGAGAAGAAAGATCACCCGGGTAGATTGAGGGGGTATGAACCTCATATCAAACCTAGAGATGTACTTGGTATGTCTCAACCATCGGGGGTGAATTATGATTTGAGATTGAAGATGATGGAGAATGAGATTGCCTCTCTTAAGCGGGGACAAGCCAAAAGAGACCTTGCAATGTCGTTCATAGGTAAACGTCAAGGTGCGGTGCTTCCCGATAACTTGGATGACCTTTCGAACAATTGGACTCCCCAATCGTTCGAGTCACATCACTCCCCAATGGAGTGTGAGGGAGGACAAGGAGATGATCAAGAAAATCACGATCATGTGCCAAGTCCTAAAATGGTGAGTTCGATATCATCGTATTACTTTGAGAATGTTCATATTTGTTCATATTTGATTATAATTTTTTCCTTTTTTTCCAAATAAAATAGGTTTCATACCCTTGTAAGCTCTTTCTTAATGGTGACATTTATAGTGACCCTATACATGTTGCAAATGGAACCTTTGAGGAATCTATTAAATATCATCATCATATTTCCGTAGGAGATGGGTTAGGAGTTGTTTCTATAGTTGAATCAATAGTACCCGAATCCATCCTACCAATGCCCGAGGCTTCATGTCGATTGGTTAAAGATGCAAAGGGATTTTTCATTCTATGGTCTAGGAGACTTATAGTTGTAGAGACTTTGGGAGAGAGTGATCCAAAAGGCCTTTGCCCACCTTGAAAAAGGTCTTCAAAACCCACACAAGTGCAAAGTCCTACGAAAAAACTCCCAACGATAACAAAACCATCTCCTCTAGACCTACCATCAAAACCACCCCCGGAAGTACAAGTGGTGGAAATTCCACATACCACAAAACTCCTAACGATTACAAAACCATCTCCTCTAGACCTACCGTCAAAACCACCCCCGGAAGTACAAGTGTTGGAAATGCCACCTATGGTCAAAGTGTTATATGACAAGCTATCTAGAACCAATCGACTTGAAATCTTTTACTTCCCAACACCGAAGTCGGTTTTTGGGGTTGAAAGGTTAATCCCCATGCTATGGGCCAATTTTGAAGATGTTTTCAAGTGCGACATGATCGCGGAAACTGCAATGTCACTATATCAATGGTAATTATATTTGCGTTCATCATAACTGATGCAAATTTTCAAGTTCACTTACATTTTTGGCACTTCTAATCGTTGTTTCATCCTTGAACAAGTTACTTGCATCATGCGTCCCAACATCGATCGAAGCAATGGATAGGTTTCTTGTGCTCCAATCGGTGCCAAGAGATTTTACACTCCCGGGAGGAAAGACTTGTTATCTAAAGCAAGGGTTATGGGACTCTAACAAAATCTTTTTCTTGCTACCCTTACTTGAAAAGTAAGTTTCATGTTATTATGGCAATAGTTCTAAATTTATTATTATATTCTTAGGATACTAATGTATTTTTTGTAAGTTATATTTGTCGATAATATTTAGGGGACATTGGCGCTTCATCCTGGTAAATAAGACGACCAAGCACGTTTATTGGATGGATCCACAACATCGATCACCAATTCCTTCGTTCGTAGAGCTCTTAAAGGATGCTTTGACTTCGGTGAATCCACGTGGACAAAGTCCTTTTCGAGTCGTGGAAGTCAAGGTAAGAAAACATGACTATTGTGTGTTGACAAGATTTTTAGTCTAATACCTCTAAGTTCCTCCAAATTTTTCTATTTGTCAATGTAGTATAAACGCCAACAAAATTGTTGGGAGTGCGGATACTATGTCATGTTGTATGCATTTCATGTGGTTACTTCAGTTCGACTTAACAATAGTTTTCCAACGGTGAGACAATGTTCAACTTCACATAAATCCTCTTATTTTTGCGTAACGCCTAATATGATAATGACATGAGTGATGTATATGTATGTAGATCTTCCCAAACAACATCAAACCATAGACAATCGAGGACTTGAAGGTGGTGAGAGGTAACTTTGCAAACTATGTGTTAACGGTTCGGATTCATGCATTCATAAGGCACAATGATTTTGTTTGTTTCACTCCAATTAGTGAGTATCTAGGAAAGCTATTACAACACTTACGACATAGCTCATTGTTGGAAGCTTGTCGCTTTATTCTTGACAATTTTGTTGCTGGATTGTGGCATCCAGATTGGTATTATATATGGTATTGTTGGAATATATACTAGAGCATTTACACATTCTATAACTAAATAGAATGGATCCCTGTTGTGTTTCGGACAGGGTAGACTCCACTAGAATTTGACAGAGTGCACATCTGGTGCTGACCCGATTATGTGTTCTGTTCTTATATATCAATATGGTCCCACGGTAAAATAATCAAATGCACAGTAGTCTACTACGTTTGAGATGTCGGAAGCACAGATCCATTCAGTAATAATAACACAATCTATTTAGAAGTAGATATCGTAATTGCAGACAAACTAATGTCATTTCCCCGACAACAACGAATAGATTGAGAATCTATCAAACTAAACTATTGTGAATACTCAAGCGTAAAACAAAAAAATCGAATGTAACTACGATATCGTAATTTGCTCGTTATCTATCGGATGTACCTAGGGTGATATCTATACGAACGCCCAATCTGTTGCTACAATCTTTCCCGTTTACTCTAGGGTAATCAAAGACAATCGATTATATTGTCGATGTCTTAGCTAGTAACCAATCGGCTGCCTTTTCTACAACGACATTGTAACAGGTCATCAATCTATTTTACCTATCTATTCCGATTAACCTGTAGCAAATGCGCTACAACCGAATGACAATCATACACCGTAAATAAACCCTACTATCGGGTTTGCTGGTACAATGTGCATTAGATGGATCATTCAGTGGGACTAAACTAACAGGTAATCTACTGAGTAAATGGGTATCATCCGAATAGATTTCAACAACGTAATTCGATTATTCTATTGCATTTGAGAACTCTGAAATCGTTTTTCCGTCCAATTCTTCCGGTGTCGGAATGTTGATCTATTACATATACGACTTCCTAGACCCATTAGTGTCGTTGCATCTAACGCTAAAACGATTTCTGAATCTATTGTTTCAGATGTCGTAAAGTGAATCTTTTAAATCTAGTAAACATACATTTACTCCGTCTTAAACGCTATTCTATTGGGTTTAAGATGTTGAAAATCAGTCTCGGCGGATAAAAAATGCCGAGTTTTGATATACGGCGTTGCTACTTAAGGCGGAGATTTCAGCCTCATAACTCCGAATTACCCGCCGAGACCTGTTATGTTTTCCACTAGTGATATATATATATATATATATATATATATATATATATGTAGTCATAATGCTTATGTATTTATAAAGAGTGACATTAATGCTTCTTGTGTTATTTGCAAAGTGTAGGCCAAACCATGGTAAAGGAAACTAAAAAATTGGATTCCTCTTCTCCTCAACCAAAGAGGTCAAGAACGAGAGTAAAGAGGAAACAAGTTGATCCAACATCGAAAGAACAACAACAAAGAACACATTGTCGTGAGTTAGAAATAAGTATGGATAGGCAAGAACTTACATATGTAGGGTTCAATAAGAATGGTAAGTGCGTCAAGCCAAGGAAAGATAGAGCAAAGTGGTCTAGTTGGTGCGGTAAGACCGGCAGAACACTAGTTGACATTGTCTTCACGGATTGGAGATTGCTAGAGGAAACATTGAAGCAAGACGTATGGGTAGAGTGCGTGGTGAGTACCTTATCATATTCATTTAACAAATTTTATGTCTAATATCGAAAGTGTGCTAGATTTCATAGTCTTTGGAATTTTTTAAACGCAATTACTCCTTCATACATATTTTTATCTACATGTAGAGACCCTTTGAGATTGACGCAATTGACTTGCAAATTGTTAGGAAGAAAGCTCTAGAGATTGCATCTAAGGCTTTCCGTGAATTTTAATTTCGATTGTCTAAGGACTACGTGTATGAAAAAGGAGTGCGCCTAGGGCAAAACCCAAGGGATCGTTACAGTTTCATACGCGTAGAATCATGGCCGATCTTCGTGCAAAGGTGTGAAGAAAGGATCTTGAATGTAAGTTAACTACCTATTCGTGGTCCCTATACATCAAGCTACTCTATATTCACTTATATTGTACCTTATACTTTGTTATACAACTAGGGGACTAGGTTGAAGAAACAAATTGCAGCAAACAGTATAACAATGCCTCACTGTGCAAGCCGAGCGGGATACGTAGGTGTTGCGGACAAGGCTTCCGACAAAAAAGAAGATGAAGATATAAAAGTTTTAGTTGAAGGAGGGATGGACCTCGAGGCTGCAAGGAGTGCGGTCACACGAAAAGACCCCGAGGATTATGATAGGCATGAACTGTTTTGCATGGCTAGAGTTAGAGAAGATGGGACTATTTGGGAGGATGACACTCAAAAGGTCGCCAAAAAAGTGGTACGTTTGTCGATAATCCTATATTGCTTATTTTTAAAGCCATATTGCATCACTTATATCGCATACTTTGTAGGATGAATTAGTGATGAAACAAAGAGTTGATGAATTCATTCCTTGTGGGAAGGTAGACTTGCTTCGTACGGCCCTAGATGTAATAGAGAGAAATGAACACCCCGGGAGAGCATTGGGTATAGGTGGGTATGTGACCCAAATAGAGGCTTTTGGCATTAAGCGTAGTAAAGGAGAGCCACAACCCTCCAAACTGCAGTTTGCGATGAGTCAAATAGATAAATATTCTGCTGAGCTAAGAGAGATGAAATCTATTGTTAAGGCGATGGCCGATAATTGTAACTTCCCTCTACCTACATTGTTTAGAGATGTTGATGCATATAGGATAACTTCTTCTAGGGGGTCACAACCTTCTCCTATGAATGTAGAGGCGGTTGAAGAAAATATAGAGACCGATATTGATCTTGCTCCTCCACAAAAACCAATTAAGGAAGATAGGGATGTGGCAACATCAAAGAATGTTGAAAAGGTAATGCAAGCTTAAATATTTCAAGTTCATATTATTCATACCCTTATTCTGAATTCATCTTTCAACTTTTAATTGTGCATAGAACCCCCTATGCAAGTTATATGTTGATGTCGGTACCAACTCTCCCTCCCCGAAATGTGGCAAATGGTAATGCATACGCGAATATGCTTAGGCATCACGATGCTCTTGTTACTAAGGGATTCATTAAGGTTAGCCTTTTGGAAGCAGTTGATCCAAAGGCCTTCTTGCCCGTCAAGGAACCTCCAATAGTTAGGGTGAGCGAAGGGGTAGGTTTTTTCTTTTTATGGCCTAAGTAGTTGGTTATAGATGCATCATCCATAGCTATACCCATAAGGCCAACACAAACTGCTGCTAAACCAGAACTGGACATCAAGCGAGGGCTAGCAAAAGATAACCACCAACAGGTAGACTACAAGAAAGGTCTACCGGCTTTTGTTCGAGTCTTGCATGACCTTATCGCACATCACGGTAAATCCGCTAGTTTTTCTTTTCTTGGCAACGAGAGGGTTTTTGGAACGAAGGGGGACATCCTTGTGCCCTGGGAGGACTTTGAATATTTTTGGCAATTCACGGAACGAAGCGATACCATACTTGCGCTTCATCAATTGTAAGTTATATTCTACAATGTTTATTATTTTTTACATTATGTCGCTTGCATAAAGATTAACTGTGTCTTGCAATTGCGAAGGTACATGAACTATTTATGTATGGTTAGGAAGAAGCCTTTTATTGGCTTACTGAACCCAATGGCTATGCACTCGTCTAACATGAGTAACCAAGATCGCCTAGATTATCTTACTTAAGTTTTGGCAAACAAAGCAAAGTCTATCTTCATAGGCCCTTATCTTGAAAGGTACTACGTGCATTTTCATCTGCTCCGGCTTAAAATTATGCTTTACTTCATCCTAAGTTCAAAAATATTGTTATTGCATCTATTGCAGCGGTCATTGGAGCTTCGTTGCCATTATTCCATCCTCGAAGCGAGTTTATTGGATAGATCCCTTGCATCTACCTCCATCAAGATCTTTCACCGATATTTTAGACATTGCCATGCATAGAAGCACCGATAACAGTCTACTCACATTTCAATTACGTGTAATTGAGGTACATTAATTGCATTTCCTAAGTATGTGCATGTTTTTTATGTGATTCGTTCAAAAGCACACATCTAACTTACTACTTACGCATCAAGTTTACTACTTACTACTTACTACTTACACGTGTGTAGTTACGATATCTTTAATTAATGCACTCAAATGTACCTAGGGTTTACCTGTTACATCTACGATACCGTAAATGATGACATCTGTATGACCGTTTTCCTACGTTGTCGCTACCTTCAACGTAACCGTATTTAAGATAGCGTTATGTTACCCGGTTGATGGCTCTGTCTTACTCAAGGATCTGATCACGGTACCGTAGACTTTGTTACAAGTTTTGTTTACGGTATCGCAAACGTGCGCCTCAACAAACCAAAATCAGAACACCCGCCAAAATTGTTTGCGACAGTGACCTCACTCACGATAACGTAGATACAGTCCGTTTAAATATGTTACGATTTCGCTACTGTCGTTCCGTTTAGAATATTTGCGGTATCGTAAAACAAATATGTTTAGCTTTATACGATATCGTGAACTATATTTTATTTTATTCACTACCATTAGTTTACGATACCTGAAACGTTCTAAGCGTATAAATTGGCACGATATCGTAAACATCTGAGCGTATAAAATATTTATGATACCGTTAAACTATGTCATATCATGTTTGCGGAACCGTAAGCATATAAATTTCATGTCTTCTCTGCCCCGTTTGCGATGTCGTAAATACAAAATTACAACGTTTATATCAACAGACACGGCGGAAATTTCCGCCGTGTCTTTACCAGAAAACACGGCGTTTCTGGTTAACGCCGTGCACAGATCCCGACTGTTTACGGCACCCCCACGCAAGGCAGTTGGGATACACCGTCTTCGGTGTGCAGAAACCGCCGTGAACGAGGCAAAATTCCACCAGTGATCTTTTCAATTAAATGTGATGAGCACATATTGGAGCCCAAAAAGGGATAATATGACAAAGCATATATTGCTTTTGGACTTCAATAGTCTCTATCCTTCAATAGTCATATAAGGGCAAGTCCAACAGGATTGCTAAACTTTTTTCTAAAATAGAGAAAATTAAGGCATGTTTTCTATTTAATTTTCTTTTGGTTCCAACATGTTTTGTATTTTAGAGATTTTTTAGATTATTTTTATATTTTATATTTATTTTTAATTACACTCTCAAATACTCAATAACTACAATTTGCCAAAAAAAAAAAATTCCCATTAGAATTTACCAAAATTTGATCTATTTTTTATAAAAGTTCTTTGCTATAATTAACCAAAAATAGATTTGCTCACTTGAACATGCTAAAAATAGACAATCATTGTCCAAATTTCATAGAATTTAGTTCTCCAAAAGTGCTATCCTTTTTGCTATATATAGCGATCAAAACATTCTCTCTCAACAAATGGGTTTAGCAAATGGGTTTAGCAATACTGTTTGAGTAACAAAATTGTTAAAATATTCTAATAAATGCATTATCTCTATTTTGCAATTCCTGTTGGACTTTCCCTAAGAGCAAGTCTAATCCTGTTTCAAAATTATAGAGATTTTGGAACCCAACAAAATTTGATGAGAGAGAATGTTTGGATGTTTGGATCTCTATATATAGAGATTCAGAAAAAAAATGTTTAGAGAACGGTAATTCAGTAAACATGGAGTGTGCGGTAAATCAATTCTATTTTTAGAACATTTATAGCTAAAAGAGTTCAATGGTTTGTGTAACATGATTAAAAATAATTGTTTTTAGAAAGAAAAAAAAAAGCTACCACGATAATTATAATTTTTAAATTACGGTAGAAAACAAAGTCACTAGTGGAATGCATGCCTACTACGGCGCCTGTTAACGGTGATTTTTTGAAAACGCTGTTATTTTGAAGGTTCTGATATCGGAACTTGCGCGCATCGGACAAAAAAATTGACTTCTCGGCACTTGGTACCTAAACGCCGTGTAGTTTGTATAGCATAAAAGGCGTAAACGTATAAACGGCGCAGAGAAGATGGCGGTTGACCCGAAACGCCGTGTTATATGTGCCTTCCAAATTCAGAAGATAGAAATTGCATCCTGACATTCAAGGTTCCCACTTCATAAAGCATATTTATGTTGTTGGGAGGTAAGTTGATTATAAATGTTCTGGATGTTGAACATGATGTGGTTCCGGTTAAGCAACACGACAAGATATATAATCATAATCAGTAGATATTGATGCTATCTTTCTACCCACAAATTTATCTTCTCACATTCATCCCCAATTCTCCCAAATATATTTCTATCTTTGATTCTACTCAAAATCTCAATCCCAACCACTCTTTTCTCTAAATGTTAACTATTTTTCCTTGATCTTTTAACTTTTTCGTGGAGGTTCAATCATAAAGAGGTAATTTGTAATTTACATTGATTTTTTTGTGAATTTTAGTTTCTTGGTTTTTATTGCATCGGAATCCATTTCAAATTTATGTATCTAATCGATGAATTTGTTGTTGCTGAAATGTTAGAATAATCTTAGGGCCTGTTTGCCAGAGTTTTTCTGTAAAGCAGTTAGTTTAGTTCAGTAATTTTTTTCAGTTCAGTTCAGTATATTTTTATTTTTTTTCAGTTCAGTTCAATATTTTTTTATGTTTTTCACTCCAGTTCAGTATTTTTTTTCCAGTTCAGTTCAGTATTTTTTGATTTTTTTTCAGTTCAGTTAAATATATTTTTATTTTTTCAGTTCAGTTAAGTATTTTTTTTTCAGTTCAGTTCAGTTTAGTTCAATATATTCATATATTTTTTCAGTTCAATTCAGTTCTCATAAATATTTTATATTTCTTTTCAGTTCAAACAAATATTTTTATATATTTTCAGTTCAGTAAATATCCTATACATATTTTATTATTGCTCTCTACTATTTTTTCGATCCAGTTCAGCTCATATTCAGTTCTATTCAGATCATATCAGAAAATTAATTTTTTCAAAATGTGATTTGATGCAATCCAAAATAAGTTAGTCATACTATTTTCAGTATATATACTTTTTCTTCATTAAATAGCAAGTCAAATCATGTTTTTTTAAATTCGTTGATGCTATTCAACCTAATGTAGGTGTACTATTAGTATTTAAGTATGACCCCGTTTGGCGGCAGGGTTTTGAAGCAGCGTTTTGCTCTTTTTGCTAAAAATAAAATTTGACTGTCAAACAACTATTTTACTTGTTTGGTGAGAAATTATTTTCATTGAACTTTTTGGATGAAAACTCTTTACTATCAAAACGCTCGAAAAAGGAGTTTTTTGGATTAAAACTCTTGTTATTATTAATTAATCGGATGAATATTACAAATTTTCTTTTTTATCATTTCTTTTATCTTAAGTAATATTGTTTTATCTTTCCCTTTGTGCGTAATTTTATTTTTGAAACTTTTAACATGTTTGTTTTTACATAATTAATTATATTGATTGGTACTAGTTTTTATTTCTAGCACTTTTATTTTTATATAATTATTTTAAAATTAAAGAGTACAATTTAACAAATACATATAAAGTGATACAAATAAATATAGATACAAGTACTAGAAATATTTTTCAATGCTTCAAAATAAAAGTCACATGAAAATAAAATTTATATGTTGATGTCCATTTCTATCATTTAACATTACAAACAACTAACATCTATTTAACATTTACCAAATAACAATCTAAAAACCGCTAGTCAAAACAGCTAATACAATCCGTTAACAGCTAACAGTTCATACAATCTACTAATAGCTGGTTCCCAAACGGGGCACATGTCTAAATCAATAAACCTTGTTCGATCAAAGTAATTCAAAAGTAATATTACTCTTTTGTCATACATTTCATCTTAATTCAAATCAACTCAATTTCAAACCATATCGAATCAATTCAAAATAATGACATTTAGTTCACTTCAGTATCTTCATCATGAGAGCATAGACTGTTGATGCTAGCAGTTTATAGTCCCGGTTCGGAGTCCGGATGTGCACCACCGGTCCGGAGAAAGTGTGTCCTGATCCGCGCCCTCTCACTTATTAAGACCTGTAAAACAACGCTCTGGAGTTTCCCCGATGGTAACTACTCCGGCGTGATGGTGAAAACGGGGCCTTTGAATAGGATAAAGACTATAAATATGTTGAGAGTGTTTAGATCTGTTAGAACATACATTTCTCCATAGGTCCAAGGTGGTATTTATAGGGACGAGGTTATGGAAGCCCAACCCAAACATTGTGATCTAGTATGTTTGTCCTCATCCAGGGACAGGTCGTATTCACGTCCCGGATAGTGCCATCTAGTTTACGTCATTCTTGGACCGGACCACTACTTGAGCCGGAGCCCCCATGTATGGGCTAAAACCCATATCATCAACTGCAAAATTCTTGTTACTATATTCTTGAACTTGATTCATTTCTTCCTTCCATAGAGGGCTGAGCAATTCCTTATCCGCTATTCCTTGAACATTAGTATCATGCTCTACAACAAGCATCCCAAACTTTTCCATTCGCATAGTTATGAAGCGTGATTGTTGCTACTATTATGGCCATTTGCCACTCCTCCTTCATTTGAGGCATCGCCTTAAGCATGTGCCATCTATTCTTCAAGTTGCCAAATGACCTTTCCACAGTGTTTCGAAGAGAACAACGTGGATAGTTTACCAGTTCAGTTCAGTTCAATATATTTTAAGTTTTTTCAGTTCAATTCAGTTCAATATTTTTTATATTTTTTCAGTTCAGTGCAGTTTTTTTAAATTCTTTATTTTTTAATTTTTCAGTTCAATTCAGTATTTTTTATGTTTTCAGTTCAGTATTTTTTTTATTTTTTAGTTCAATTCTGTATTTTTTCATTTTTTCAGTTCAGTTCATTATTTTTTTATTTTTTTCAGTTCAATTCAGTATTTTTTATTTTTTTCATTTCAGTTCAGTATTTTTTTTTTTCAGTTCAGTATTTATTTATCTTTTTCAGTTCAGTTCAGTTCATCGAAAAATAAACTCTAGCAAACAGGGCCTTAGTGATGTGTCACAATAGAAGATTTAGGTAATAATTAATTTGGTCTTGTATTTTGCATATATGCTTGTATGTATAAATACTTGTGAATATCTCAATACAAATCAGTTTGGAAATAGTCTTTACATGGTATCAGCCTTTTTTCTCTAGCCGATCCTCTCTCATTTTTCTCTGCGCAAACCCTCTTTTTTCTTCTCTCTTGCCGCCGCCCTTCATCCCTCCCCTCACCAAAATCTCTCCTTTTTTGTGTTTTTCCTGCTCTACAATGACTTCTGATGGACGTTTCGATAAGCTTTCCCTCAACAAGATGATTCATATGTTGAATACGAAACTTGATGCCACTACGTACTTATAGTGGAAGCAGCATGTTCAGTATGTCCTTCGTCCCCAAGGACTGTATGGCCATCTTGATGGCTCCTCTCCCTGTCCTAAGTTTCGGTGCTACCACCGTCCTCCTCCACCATTCCTCCTGATGATGCCACTGCTTTGAAGACCAAAGAGGCTTATGATGCTTCCAGGAAGGGCTACGATGCATGGATGTCTGAAGATCAAGGGATCTGTGGCATTCTGTATTCTTCACTTACCCCTGAAGCGAAGAATGAGGTTGCACAGTGCCGCACTGCAAGGGAGATGTGGGATGCTTTTGCAACGGCGTATCACCACAGATCTGTTGTTGCTAAATTCAAACTCCGTCTGCAAGGTGCTACTCTCAAGAAAACTGGTACTGTTCATGAGCTTCACCTCTCTTTTATGAAATTTTTTGAGCAATTGAATGTTATGGGTGATCCTGTTGATAATCCTGAGAAATTGATTTGGTTTCTGAATGCTTTGGGACATGAGTTTAGTTCTTTTAGTGCTCCTATAGCTTCTAGAGATCCTGCGCCTTTTTATATGAAAGTTGTTGATGAGGCTAAAGCACATGAGGTTTTTTTGGCCAACTTGTCCAAATTGAATGGTCCGGCGCCAGCACCGGTGGTGTTTCTGGCGAATTCCCAGCTGCCGGGACAACCTGCCGCCGCAGCAGCCACACTAGAGGGAGGGAATTGGGCCCAGGTGGCAGCAGGTACTGGCCGTTCCGGCGGCCGTCGGTCGGCAGGTAGTCCCGGGCAGTCTTCTGGTCGCGGTCGCGGCTCTCAGGTTCAGTGTTACACCTGCAATGGTTAAGGACATGTTTCCAGACAGTGTCCCCCGTCTACTCCTCGCCCCGTGGTTCAGACGCCTCAGCCCTATGTTCAGCCACAGTTTCTGCCTTTTGTTGCCCAGCCAGGTCTTCTTCCGCAGACCCCTCAGGCTAATATTGCTCATCAGATTCAGCCATATGCAGCTCCTCTCCTTCATGCACCTCAGCAGCCAGCGCCGCAGTACATGATGTATACTCCTCAGCATCCTCAGCAGTACCTGACATATCCTGTGCAGGCATCCACTCAGTATCAGCCCTCCATTGCTTCCGCATCCTCCACCACTCCAGACTGGTACATGGACTCCGGGTGCACCAACCATATGAGCTAATCTACTTCAAATCTATCCAGTGTCACTCCTTATAATGGTAACACTCTTGTCTCTTTTGGTAGTGGTGCTGCTATTTCTAATACTGGTATTGGTGCTGCTCAAATTAGTCCGTCTTTGCATTTATCTGATGTGTTGGTTGTGCCTGCTATTACTAAAAATCTGTTGAGTATCAGTAAGCTTACTCGTGCGCTTAGTGCTGTTATTGCCTTTGATGATCAGTTTTTTATTATTCAGCACAAGGCCACCAAGGCAATTCTTGGGCGGGGCCGGTGTGAGGATGGACTCTATGTTTTGGACCGCGGTGAGGAGGCACTGCTGTCATTCGTTGAGAACAATAAGACTCGAGCGTCGTTTGAGATTTAGCATGCTCGCCTAGGACATGTGTCTCCTAGTGTTACTTCCCTTTTGAATAAGACTGGTTGTTTGTCTCTTATTTCTTTACTGCCTAAACCTTGTGTTTGTGAGCCTTGTGCTATGGCTAAGGGACATAAATTATCTTTTGTTGAGAACTCTAAACGTGCCGCTCACGTTCTTGATTTGATTCATTGTGATTTATGGGGGCCTTCTCCGATTTTATCTAGCATTGGCTTTGCTTATAATGGTGTGTTTGTGGATGATTATTCGCGTTTCTCTTGGTTTTATCCCTTACGCCGGAAGTCCGATTTTGTCGATATGTATCTTCAGTTTGAGGCACTAGTTGAGAATCAATTTTCATCTCGCATCAAAGTTTTTCAAAGCGATGGTGGAACTGAGTTCACCAACACCAGATTACAGGCTCATTTTAGCTCTCGAGGTATTCATCATCAGATGTCTTGTCCTTATACACCTCAGCAAAATGGGCGAGCTGAACGGAAACACAGACACATCACGGAGATGGGGCTTTCCATGCTGTTTCATTCGTATTTGCCTATTTCACACTGGGATGATGCGTTTAGCACTGCAGTGTTCAACATTAATCATTTTCCGACTCCGGTTCTCAGCAATATGTCTCCATTTGAGGTATTATTTTGGCGCTCTCCATAATATTCCAACTTTCATCCTTTTGGTTGTATAGTTTTTCCATATGTTCGTCCAACAGCAGCTCATATGCTAGCCCTCGCAGCCTTCCATGTGTATTTATAGGCTACAATGCACATTACAAGGGGTTCAAGTGTTAGGATACAGCTACTGGTCGCGTTTATATGATTCGCCGTGCAAGATTTGATGAGACTCACTTCCCTTTCTCGAGTGCTTCTTCGGAGGCTCAGTTCACTTCGCTGGATGTCTGAGCTTTCTTGGATCCCACTACTCCAGACTTGGATATATCTTCTGTAGAGATTCTTCATCCGGTGCCTCCTACAGCTTGCTCTATGTGCCATGATCCTCCAGTGACACCAATGGTTGTATTGGATGAGCCAGCAACTCCTCCTCTTTCGCCCACACCACCGGCTTCATCGCTTGAGACTTTCAGGTCAGTCTCTGTCTCCTCTGGTGATAGGTCGGGCTCCTCCGCATCCCCTACTCCTCCTGTTTCTCGGGCTCACAGGATGGTCACTCGTCATCAGGATGGCACGCGTGTTGTTCGTGACCATGGCCCAGACTTTGGGGTGACTGGGTTGGTTGCTGAGCTTCTTGTTCAGAAGGAACTTCGTACTTACCGGACAGCTGCTAAGGACTCCCGATGGGTTGCTGTCATGGATGAGGAAATTGCTGCTCTTCGTCATCAACACTCATGGGATCTGGTTCCATGTCCTCCTCAGGTCAATGTTGTTGGCTCCAAGTGGGTCTATCACCTCAAGTATTGTCAGGATGGATCCATTGATCGCTACAAAGCTCGTTTGGTTGCTCAGGGATTTTCTCAAATCCCAGGATTTGATTTTGATCACACCTTCAGTCCTGTGATCTAGGCTAGCACTGTTCGCACTGTTCTTGCCATTGCTACTATGCGAAATTGGCCGCTTCACCAGTTGGATGTCAAAAATGCTTTTCTCAATGGTGTTCTTGATACTAGGTATGCATGGCGCAACCGGCTGGATACCAGGATCCAGCTCGTCCACATCATGTGTGTCTTCTATGGAAGGCCATATATGGTCTGAAACAGGCACCCAGAGCATGGTTTGATCGGTTCAGTGCATTTTTTCGAGAATTTGGTTTGTTGAAAGTCTATCGGATCCATCTCTATTTGTGTTCACTCGTGGCGTGGTTATTCTCTACTTGCTTGTTTATGTTGATGATATCATCCTCACAGGGAACAACGTTTCCATCCGTCAGTTTATAACTCGAGCTGATCGTGAGTTCTCGGTCAAGGATCTTGGTTCTCTCAGCTATTTTCTTGGCTTGGAAGTCACTCCCACCACCAATGGATTGTTTTTGGGACAGGCCAAGTATGCCAGTGACATACTCCAGTGCGCTGGGATGTTGGATGCTACCCCTATCTCTACCCCGTTCATGCCGCTGTCCCAGCTTCATAGCAGCACGAGTGGGCCATTTCACAATCCCAAGTTGTATCGCTCGCTTGTTGGTTCCCTCCAGTATCTGACCATCACTCGCCAAGATTTGTCGTTTGCAGTTAACTCGGTGAGTCAGTATCTACAGGATCCTCGTGATGATCATTTTTCGGCGGTAACTCGGATCCTTCGATATGTTTGTGGCACTCTACATTGTGGCTTGAATTTCTCTGCTGCCGGTGTTCCGGAAATCCTTGCCTACTCGGATGCAGACTGGGCTCGGTGCTTGGAGACTCGTCGTTCTACCTATGGGTATGCAGTTTTTCTTGGTGGAAATCTAGTTGTTTAGAGTGCAAAAAATCAACCCACTATTTCTCGGTCAAGTACGGAGTCTGAGTATCGTACCCTCGCCAATACAGCTTTAGAGGTTGTTTGTCTTATGCATCTTCTTCGTGATTTGCGCTTCCCTCTGCAGGGTTCTCCTCTACTCCTCTGTGACAATAACAGTGCCATCATTTTGGCTGAGAACCCTGTTGCGCACAAGAGGGCTAAGCACATTGACATTGATTATCACTTTGTCCGGGAGCTGGTAGCTGGAGGTAAACTTCGTGTTGGTCATGTTCCTACATCGTTGAAGGTTGCTGACATCTTCACGAAAGGTCTTAATCGTGCCCTGTTTGATTTTTTCCGGTCCAAATTTCGCGTTTCGAGCAATCCGACGCTTCGCTTGAGGGGGGGGGGTGACAATAGAAGATTTAGATAATAATTAATTTGGTCTTGTATTTTGCATATATGCCCCTAGGGTTTAATATCTTAGTTATATGTCCCTGCTTGTATGTATAAATACTTGTGAATATCTCAATACAAATCAGTTTTGGAAATAGTCGTTACATGATGGATCTCTATAAATTTGTTGTTCTTGATGAATTTACACAAAGATTAGTTTTTTGTGATTGATTTGTGGATGAACTTTTTTTTCGCTGATGAATGTGTTTTTGAGTATGAAATTGTTAGTGTGTTTTGTAGGTAAATTTCTTGATGTTAAGATGAATCTGTTCTTCATGTTGTTAGTATGTATCTGTTCTTGATATTATTCGTGTTCATCTGGGGTTTTTCCGTGTTCATCTGGGTTTGCTTTTCGTGTTCATCGTGTTCATCTGAATTTTCCTAATTCAATCGGAAAGCCCAAATTTTTTTATTGAATTCTTAACTAGTTCTGAACTACCTAATCTAGTTAGGTATCGATATCGAAACTTATAAACGGCGGATGACCCTTACAACGGCACAGCCACCAACGGTGGTGAGAAATGTTGTGACATGTGGGAGCACACCGTCATGATTGAGGTCTGCGCTCGTCTAGTAGGGACTAAAAGTAAAAAGTTAAATTTAACACATTCTCTACAATTATTAGAGAAAGTGCTGTATATATTTTATTAAAATGATGGTGATTATTAATTTTCATTCTCTATTTTAGAAAATCATTTAGAAACACGGTTGGACTTGCTCTAACCCTTTCAAAGCCAACTTCTTCCCCAAGAAAATTAACGTCCGATTCTATACTGGATTCGGTTTAAAATTTCTTCCGGATCCAATTCCCACACCACCATTATAAATACCGACGGGCACATCAATTCTGAGTCTTAACCTAAAACTAACCGTTCTCAAGAGCCATGGAATACTCAACGAAGAAGCCTCCGACTCGGCCCCAAGAAAACCAAACCGGTGATGACGATTACGTAATAGCTTTCGGAAATTTCGTCATCACGGAAAACGGTTCTCGAATCCTCAAGACAGAAATTTTAAGACCCACGCCCACTCAACCTAAAACGGTCCACCACCCGGCTTCTCTCAAGAACCAGCAAACTCCAGTCTTTCAAGAACCCACAAAACCCAACATTACTGAACCTATATCGCCTGAGCCTAGAATAGATGAAGCGCCGATGATGGCAGCAGTATGTCAACCAGTTCCTCACAATAATTACGCCGGAATCCCTGCTAGATACTGGCAACTGCCGGTAAATCACGCCGGAATCCCTGCTGGCTACGGGCCACCGCCAGTAAATCAAACGGGAATCCATGCTGGCTACGGGCCACCGCCTGTAATTCACACGGGAATCCATGCTGGCTACGGGCAACCGCCGGTAAATCACGCCGGAATCCTTGCTAGATACGGGACACTGCCAGTAAATCACGCCGGAAATCCAGTTGAGGATCCCGGAAGAAAAGGGAAAGAAGTTTTCAGCATCGCCGTAACTCAGGACGGTTCAGATAAATTAAAAAATTTCCTCAGACAAGGGAACTTCAACATAATTTATCCCATGCTTTACCCGTATTTCATCCCATTAATGGCTGACAAATTCGGGCAACGCGTGTTCGAGGCTCTGTTGGAACACTGCAACCCAACGGACCTTTTAGATATCATGCAACTGTTCATTGATGAAAAGGAGTCCTTTCTCAGAGCGACACAGTGTGAGCCGGGATCGAGATCGATTCAGAGCTACACCAGGAAGCTCAAGAACACAAGGCTGGAAGTTGGTCTCAACAAAACCATATCATTGGAAAATTTATTCACCAATTTCCTCTCTGATTTCGCCCGGCCCGAACTCATGTGTCATAAGATCGCGTCTCACGTTATTCGAAAGTGCTTCACTTCTTTAGGAGATGAGGCCAATGAGATATTGTACGACTGCGTGGCTAAGTATTTTCAGCCTCTGGCTTTGGATACGGTTGGGTGCCTCACCATTAACGATGCGATAGATAGTGTGAGAACCCCAAAGAGATTCAACCTTTTTTCTCTGGTTATAAGAAACGCATTGCAGCTGTCATTGCATCAATATGGGAACTACGTTGTTCAGCATGTGCTGGACCTGAAAAACGAGCTGATCAGCGCTGAAATATGCAAGGCTTTGAAGGGTGGATTTGCGCAGCTCTCCGCGACGCAGGGCGGGAGCCGCGTCGTGGAAAAGTGCCTCAAATCGGAGTATGGCAGAATGGCGGTGGTGGATGAGATCATGGATGAGACGACTTTGTCGGTGCTCGCCAAGGATGGTTTCGGAAACTACGTCGTTCAGAGTGCTCTTAAGGTTTTGGGGATGCATGACCAACTCATGTATCAGAAATGGGTCCGAATTCTGAAGCCTCGCCATCAAAAGCTTGTCCAGAAGGTGGATGAGGAGGTCAAGTCGGCGTTCAAATGCTATTGATGATTCGTGGAGAAATTTTTTGAAGAGTTTAATCTGTAACTTATGTTTACTTATATGTATGTTTATGATCATACTCATTTAATTATTGATGTTTAAAAACCATGTTGACTATGATTATTATTGATACGTTTAAAAACCTTTTTCAAAATTCAAGTATTGGATGAGAGAGGAATTTTTGAAATCGTTGGTATGTGTGCAAGTGTATACTTCTTTTTCTTTCTTTGTCCTACTTAAAAGAATCGGAACAAAAACTACAATTTTGCAATATGCATGTTGTGATCATCATAAGTAGTATAGTTTGAGACAAATAATATGGAAAGACAAGTAATATGTTATTTAAAAAAAAAAATTAAAAAATAGTTCTAGCTAGTAAAAAGTTGGACCTTATTCAATTAAAATTATCTAAAAAAACAACTCTCAAGATGGGCATGGTAAAGTATTTTGACGACCCAAATTAGGCCTTACTTATCTTTTAAGTTTATTAGTAATTAGTTTAGTGTAATGTAATTTAAATAGATAGTTAATATCAACTCGATTAATTTCATTGATTTCAATTCAGTAGTAAATAATTTCATGCACTAGGATGGTCATGCCGATGCGCGGCTAATTATTAAATCGTATTTATTTGACTAAATAAGTGAATAATTTGATATTTATTTCATTTTCAACCCTAAATTATTTACCAAAAATGGTAAAAACTCACGTGATAATAAGCTAAACTACTTGAACGAAATTGAACTATTTTTTAATTAATATAATAATTTATTCAACTAAGTTTTTATTTTATTTAATTTACATGGTACTTGAACGAAATTGATTTATTGTATATTTATATTACATCTGACTTAAAATTGGTGTAAAAAAGAAATGGATAATTTGTAAAGTTCGTGATTCCAAAATATATTAATGAGACTAAATAATTTATGCACTACTACAATTTTGCAGCATTTAAGGCGGTTGGTTCTTCACGTTTCAAGGTAGAAGACAAATGCCTTCTCTGGTATTGCCTTAAAACCTGAAAAAGCTTTAAGGCGGTTCCTCTTCCGCCTTAAAATTGTTCTGTTTTAAGGCGTATCATCCGCCTTAGAAGTATGTCACTTCCGCCTTTATCAATTGTTGCGAGCTCGCAACAACTACTAAAATCAAAACCTAACTGACCAAGTGGCGAGTTCGCCAGGTTTAACGCAAGGTTGAAATTATGTGTGAGTCTGACTGGTTACGACAGCTGTTGGCGAATCGCTAAATAAAACGTAGCGAGTTCTCTACACTACATTTTAGACAGGGTTTATGGTCTAGGGTTTAGGGCGTAACTTGAGTAGTTGCGACCCCAACAATAGACCTGGCAAAACGGGTCTATCGGTCGGGTTTGGGTGACACCCAACGGGTTCGGGTATAGTTTGGGTATATGGTTTTTATTCGGGTTTGGGTCTTGATCGAGTTTTTTCGGGTTCGGGTCCCATCGGGTCTTTTGAAAAATTATCGGGTTCGGTTTGGGTTTGGATTTCGGTTTTTCGGTTTTGGGTCTCGTCAGTTGTTTTGAAAAAATTATCGGGTTTGATTGGGATTTGGATTTTATCCTTTCGGGTTTGGATTAGATTTGGTTTTAATCTGTTCAATTTCGGATACAATTCGGGTACAATCTCTTTTGAGTCGAGTTTGATTCGGATATACTCGGCCAGGATCACGTTAAAAAATATTTAATTAAAATTTATTTTATTTTGAACTATGAACTTATAATGAACATAAAAAAATTATTCATCTTGAACATTTGATAAACGTATATTATATAGTAGAATTAAGTTTGTGCCCAAAAGTTTTTTTATCTAATGTTTCAAGACTACATAATGAGAACTTATATCCACAGAGACTAATAAGTAATAACATATAACATTGTAATAAGCATAACATTAAAATAAATTTATAAATTTAAATATATATTAGTTATTAGATCAATTATAGTTTTAGTATTTTTTTAACTCTTAAGTTATCTTTATAGGTATTGTTGTTAATATATATGTATTTGCAAGTTTATCTTACACAACCAAGATTAGTTGACTTTTAATTTGTGTCAAGTTCAGTTACTTTTAATCAATAGAGAGATTTAGAGTTGAATTAAACTATATAAAATGATATGACAAAAAAAGTAATGACAAAAAACATTATTTGATTAATCAAACTGAATTGAAACTTGATTAAATTGAAATAATGAATAAGCCATTATTTTTCTCTTCAACCTATTCGTAGACCAATTCAATTCAATATAGTTTAGTTCACTTCAGTTTATTTGGTGAATGGTAGCTACACTAATTATCAATTAGTATAAAAAACTATATTAGCATAATAGTAATAAAAAGTTAAGAAATAAATATAATAATAATATTTGGGTATCGTTAGATTTAAGTCCAAATTATTGGGCAAAGATCGATTTAGGTACCTTTTGGATCGGGTTTTATTCAGGTTTGGGTATTTTTCAGGTTTGGGTTCAGACCAAGTTCGGGTGTTTTTGGATTTTGGGTGTTTTTCGGGTTCGGGTTCGGGTCTGATTCGGGTTTGGGTTCTGTTCGGGTACGGGTCCTATCGGGTCTGAAACTTTTAGTTCGGGTTTGGTGTATCGGGTGTAATTCAGGTTCGGGTCATCAAACAGGTATCACTATTCGGGTCTTATTTTGGGTTCGGGTTCGGTATAATCGGTCGGGTTTTCGGGTTCGGTAATATTTTGCCAGCTCTACCCAACAAGCCATCGCAAGTAAATTACTTGCGAGACCGCTAGTTAGCCTGGACAAGATGTTAGATAGTGAATGAGGGCACTGGCGGTCTCGTTTGAGGCTCGCCTAAAACAGTCCTAGCGAGTTCGCTACGCCATCTCTTATTATTTTGTAGCGAGTTCGTAAGTGTACTCTCATGCATGATTAGACGACGTCGTATTATCTGAGATTAGGCGATTTTAGTAGTTAATTGGCGAGCTCGCTAACTTGCTCGGCAGGCTTGACGAGCAGACTGGCGAGATCGCTGGGTCGGAGACTGGAGAGGCAGTGGCTAAGGAGCGACAGAGTTGCGAATACGCTTGTAAACTATGATTGGGCTTGATTTCTGTAGATTTGTGGCGATATCGCTTGTATATTTTGCTAGGCTTGACGAGTCAAGTTGCGATGGCGTTAGACATAATATTGGTGAGACAGAGGTCAACCTAGCGAGCTATGTGGCGATACCGCCACCTAAGCTTGACTACTTGCGAGAACGCATGTAACTCGCAAAAGTGATTTGGTGCTTAACGAGAAAGGTAACGAGCTCGCCAGGAAAAAAGCCTAGTACATTAATTTTTGATTTTTGGTAAATTTCCCTCACAAATAGTATAAATGGCATATCTAAACCTGTCAATTGCAAGATATATGTAGTCCACTAAATGGCAAACACAAAGAACTCATAAATTATAATCCTTTGTATGTATAACAAATGTAGTAAGACGACTCAGGTTTTACATCCATCCTTACGTGGTACATGTGGTCTAGATATGAATCGAGCTCTAACGATGACCAAGTGCTTTGCAAATCTATCTCTCCCCAACTCTAGCGCGTTTTTAGTGTATGCCGATTGATTTTCCTCAAGTATCTACGAATGAGATACGTTTATTAATACAAACTAAGGTAATTTGTAGGTAATAAATAGAAACTTTCATATTGTAAGAGTACTCACGCGATGTAGTTCCAAATTGTCACTTGTAAGGGTCTTAATGCACTGGTAGGCATACAACATCATGTAGTATCCACACTCCCAGTTGGACAATTGCTTGCTGTGCTGAAATTGAAGTAGTTTAACATATGGTATATAAATCTATTTAGGTGCAAATACGTAAGAAAAGAGTCGACATTTTAACCTGAATTTGAATAAGTTCAAAGTTAAGGAGTGTGTCGTCATTCACAGCATGCATAGCAATCTCCAATAGATCGACGAATTTTGTAGATGGAGCGAAATGTAGTGGATCAATCCAATAGACACGCTTCAATGATGGAATCATTGCAACAAAACTCCAATGACCACTATATATTAAACAACATGCACCTCAGACTATAACATAGATTATGTGCAGTTGAAACTAATATCTACTAACCAAACAATTAGTAAATACATACCCCTCTAGGTATGGCCCAATGAAAATTGTTTTGCTCTTGTCGCTTAGCAACTTTGTAAGGTAAGCAAGCCTCACATGATTACCTTGTTGGGCTTGTTGCAAGCAAGTCGGGTGCAAAACACCGATGAATGTCTTGGTCACGCTCAAAGAGACGTATTGCATGAACATACAACAGTCTTAGAGCATAAAGTATCGGAAGAAGTATATAAATACGGACCCAATCAAGTAACACATAAATACCACTAGGTTAAACAAAAACACTTACATTTGGTGTAGGATTAGTATAGTATCGGGAAGGGTTTGTTTGTGCCAAAATAGGGCAAAACTTCCAGAGGAACAACCACTTCCTCTGCCTCGCCAAAAACCTTGGAATTGGCTATAAAATAGTACACAGATTCACGCTATGATGACCTAGCATGTCAAATAGTGTGCGAACAAAATCCGGGAGAGCTTTCATGAAACCCACACACTCATTAGAGAGGGGAATCTTAGGGATTTGGAAATTAAGGTCGGCAATCTCTGTTGGTTGCTTTGTGTTCTTGGGGATGCATGTTGAATTAGCATCTACAAACAACCACGCGGACCATACGAAAAAAAATCTCAAACCTTGACCAACTGTTGTGCATTCATCATCCTCAGTCACCGGCAACAAGGCATCTTCTACAAACACCTCAACTATGGATACCCTTACGAACCCCTTAGGGACTTTTGATTTGTGATGCAAAGTCATATGAGGATAGGAATTCCCATTAGCAACGTGTATTGGTTGAGAATTATTACCTCTAACAACGTACAACTTGCAGGAATGGGAAATCTACATTGAAGGAAAAAAATTATTTTGTTATAATAGTATTTTCAAAAAGAAGTAGATGATTAAGCGTAATTAATTTGAATGTAAGGCTTAGAAAAGGGTGATAACCTAACCTTTGTGGTTGGTTTGGGAAGTTGTATATCAACTTGCGGAAGTTGTATATCAACTTGAGGTTGGCTAGGAGCCGATGGTGTGCATATGTCGATGTGGTCTAATGGAGGATTTGGTTGGTCAACCTCAGCTTGGGGCGGGGATGGATGGGAGCCTCTAGATGATGGTCCATTAACTTTATTTGTTAGACACAAATCATCGGGAATAGGATAATTCACAAAAGCACAAACATTGTCTAAGATTGCTTTCAAATTCTTGACCTCTTGCTCGGATTTTTTAGCTTGGCTTAAGGCTACTTGGAGTTTAGAGGGTTTTGGATTTTTGCTACTACGTTTGATCCCAAAATCTTCAATTTGGGTCGCATATCCACCTATCCCCTTTGCTCTTCCAGGATTTTCATCCTTACCTAGTGTTCTATGCAAGACATCATGTTTTCCCACCGGGATGAATAAACCATGTTCCACTTCAAGCCCTACCTCATCCTAGTCACAATAATAATCAAACAAATTGGTTGTCGTATTTTAAATACATTGTGACGTTCTATTTTAATTTTAGTAACATTAATGGTTTTGACAAGTATGTAAACTTATATAACACGTACCACTCGACCGGCAATTCTCTTTGCCTCGTCGCTTGAGAATTTTCCGTCGGCCTTAATTCTACCAAGCACGAATAACTGTTCTCGAGTATATTGTGTTGGGTCTTCGGCCACGACTTGGTTTTTTGCCTCTTCTAGGGGAGTGCCACCATCTACTAGTTCCTTAACCTCTTTATCGTATTTGTTTTTTGATGTCTTCTTCCCCAAATCCAAATATCCACACCGTCCAGCAGTGTAGGGCATATTATTATAAGCAGCTGCTTTACACTTATCATCACCCACACCCTTTAAGAATTTTATTGGTTGGTAAGGATACACTAATGTAGGGAACAATTAAAGGTGTATAGGAAAAAATTGAAATTAAGCAAATTGAATGTTAGTACTAACCTTTAAATCATTTTCTAGCCATCGTGCCTTGAATATCACCGAAGTGAGTGGCACAATGTGATTGTAACGATCCTTAGGATGTTGACCAAACCTTATGCCCTTTGGGTTTATGTACTTCTTGGCAAGAGTATATTTATGCTCGCGATGCGACTTTGATGCAATTTGTAATGCCTTCTTCTTCACTTGATCGTAGGATTTGGCTTCGATCACAAATGGTCACTAACATTGATATAGTATAAATGGTAAGTCCTATTAATAAGGTGTTACTAAATGGAAAAAAATTAAAAAGTGAACTTCATCTTGCATTCCTTCTACACACCCCTTTTTTGATAGCGGGGTCTAGAAGCCTCCAATCTGTAGTGTCTAGCGGCGCATGTGTCCTACCTACTTTCCCACACCAACTAGACCATCTCTGGGCATCATCGTAGGGCGCAATAGCTACACCGATGTCATTAAATTTGACATGTGTTAGAATTTTATTGTCGATTCGTGTCTCTATCTCGCGACAATGGGTCCTCATTTGTTCTTCTTTTGAAGCGCGACTAAGCTTCCTTGTTTTACGTTGTCGCAAATCGCGAACAGCATTTTCTCCACCACTAGATGAGTTGGAAGAAGTCGAGTTTGTTGGTTCACTCATTGTCCTTTCCTACGTATAGAGACCAATTTGTTAGTGGAAATGACAAAACATGTATATAGTCCACATTCCCCAATTAATGAATGCCTACAAGCATGGTCATGAATATGCATTTACATACAAGTTAAGTATAATTTAGGTTACCTAGACACAAGTACCTAAAACCAATAAAATGTAACAATTTAAATGGACATAGTGGTGATTAATTAATAATGAATCATACCTTTAACACTCCAATGAATATATAAACCCTATTGACCCTTAAAACTCACAAAATAAATGTAATCAACTAAAAACCCATACCTTTGCAATTCACAAATAAGTAGATGTAGAATTGATTGAAGTGTTTAGGATGGGTCTACCTTGTTTGTCCTTCTCCTACCCACACAAATGGTGCTACTAAATTCCAAAACAACAAGTACAAAATCATAATGGCAAGCATATGGGTAGAGAAACAAATAGTGGAGAAGTAATTGCAAAGCTTACCAAATTGCTTACACTTTGGATTGACCCACTTTAGATGTAGTTGAATTTATGGAAGGTTTTGTGTAGATTTGATGGAAGATTGATGTGGAAAGAGTAGAGAATATGTGAAAAGTGGAGATATTTGGAAGAAAGATTCGACCATGAAAAGTGATAAGATGCCAAGTTTGTGGTCTTCTGGCTTGGAATTATGCTGCTGACGACCAGAGGCGGGCCTTGTTGCGAGTTCGCTAGTTGTACGCATCAGGTTTCGAGAACCATGCGATAACGCTAGTAATGAAACTCATGCATTCAATACCTTCATGATTGTGACTTACGAAATAGCAAGAGGTCTAGTTCATAAATTTTAACCCTTGCGAACTCGCAACTGTGGATGCATGATGTAATTTTCTCAAACATCTACCACGTCAGGTTGATAATACCCTTGTTCATTACAACGTCTAAGAAGGTATGAAAGTGGTTACTTGAACGTAATAATGACATTGAATTTATTTAATTAGTTTCGTTATGGTACCAAGTAATAAGTGCGGAATAAGGTGTATATCATATATATCGGCGTTGCGAGTTTGTTTGATAATACACTAGTTAATTACCACGTGTAAGAAGGTATAAAGTTGGTGACTTTAGCGTAATATTGAAATGGAGGTTAATAAATTAGTTTCATTAGAAATAAGTGTGGAATAAGTTATTCACTTGCATGGAGTAATCAGTCTATTAATTGCAAGTGTATATATGTATGACTATTGAAAAGCATATCGTACTCTAAAGTCCCAAATGTTCGTCGTTTATTCAAATGGAGTTATGAAATAGCTTGCCAGGTACAAGCTGTTTGTGACAACATTAATGTGAATATAAGTGTGGAATAAGGTATTTACTTGCGACTATGGCATGGAGTAATCAGTCTATTAATTGCAAGTGTATATATGTCTGACTATTGAAAAACATATCGTACTCTAAAGTCCCAAATGTTCATCGTATATTCAAATGGAGTTATGAAATAGCTTGCCAGGTACTAGCTGGTTGTGACAACATTAATGTTATTAGGTTGATGAACTTGATAATCAATGGGAATATATTATGGTTTATCGAATGATGTAATGTAAAAATGAATTAGATCATCCTCAGTAACATTGTTGTTGGTAAATACTGCGTAAGTGTTCATAACCAGTAGTAGTCACGTATATGTAATTTAGAACAAATTACTATTAGTGTTGGATGTAATAAATGTATAGTAATGACTGATTAGTGCAAAGGAAGTCAAAAATTCGCCAATAACATACAAAATTCGACAACTTTGAACGTAACTTGGCTATTAAATCGCACATGTGACAAAAGATGAAATGATTTTACAATCAAATATGTCGAAAACATCCACAAATCAAGTTTCATGGGCGAAATTATATTAAATTAAAGTAAACAATGAACTATTTAATAATTGTTTATGTTACAAATATTTATAAAACATCTTCAATTAACAAACATGATTTGAGATAGAAAATGTATACATGAAGAAGAGTGCTTGCGAGTTTGCTAGTGTCAAGGTTGGTAGTATAAACCCTAAACCCATGATATCCTAAACCCACAAATCAACTGCCGAGGACCTTGCGAATTCGCTAGGTTTGAAGGTTGTTAGAATAAACCCTGAACCCATGAAACCCTAAACCCAAAAAGTGACCCTCACCTTGCGTGCAAGTGGCGAACTCGCTAGTATGTATAACCAGCCAAAAAATTTGGGGGTTGGGCCTTAGACATTGATGGGTTGTAGGTGGTAGTATAGTGTTGTATATAGTATAGATTGGGCCTACTTGGCCTGCATATCAATGTGTGTGTTTCATGTTCAGTTTGCGCGGGTCGGCGACTTATCGAACCATTCAGAAAACTTGAGCAATATATACTGAACAATTGACACTTGATTTAGCGATGTTGGAAAAATGCAAGCGAGCAATGTTGCGATATCGCTAGTACTGAAATTAATTTTAATTACTAAGCGAGTAAACTAGCGAAATCACAAGCTGGTGTAGTATATAAAAAAATTAAAGGTCGGGCAAAATAATTTTTGCCCAAATTAGAAAACCTAGACTTGAACTCTGCGATTTCGCCTGAGATCTAGCGTTGCCGCCAAAAACCAGATGTTCAGGCCGTTCGCAGGGGAGTGGGAGAGGCCAGGTCGGGGCCGAATCTAATTAGAGGCGGAGAGTGGACGTTGAGGAGCAGGTAGCGTCACCGAGCAGAGATGAAGTGCCCGCTGGAAACCCGTCGGGACAGGGCGGCGAGGAGGTTGATACTGCCAACGACACCCTCGACGAACCACAGTTCTTCAATGACAAAACAAGAGAGAGGTATGCCCGCTTACAATCTCATTCTGTAATTCAGAATAAGGTGTTTGATAGTACCACTGTGCCTGCACTTAAGCTAGATTATGTGCTAGATTATTTTAGGGAACAGAACCTAGATCACCTTTTGCAGCTTCCCGACCCCATCTACTATGAGGAATTCTTGCAGTTTTATGCTAATTTAGGGTTAGAGGAAAGGGTCGATGAAATAACCACGATAGTTAGAGGGGTTAAGTTTAAGGTTGATAAATTCATGATAAATAGTGTGTTGAAATGTCCCTACAAGATCAATGCAGATCTTAGACCAACCAAACCCGATGGCCCATATGAGGTTTACTATGAACAACGCTTTCCAGCCACTAGCCCTAGACAGCCATTGAATGTAGTAGAGATGGCTCAAAAGTTTTTTAAAAGGACCTCGAATAGAGCGGGTAGAGCTAGGACATACCCAGTGTATAGACTAAGCGAGGAGCATCGGTTAGTCTTTGAAATGATATGTGGGAATGTTCTGCCTACTCTTGGCCATGCATGTGAGCCATCTATTGCTTCTTTGACGCTGTTTTACTATATCGTGGAGAAGATGAAGATCAATCCCGACTTCACGATCCTTAGCCACATGATGAGGATGGCAAGGCATAAGAAAGCCGCAATTCTGTATGGGGGATTGGTGACTGCCTTGATCAGAAAAGCCGGTATCTTCCCAAGGGGTAGGCCAATGCAAATTGTTTATTACGACAAGGATTGGTTGTGTAATAAAAGGCTGGAATTGAAGGCGGATGGGAAGTACGGGAAGAAGAAGGAAGCTGAAACGGCAGCGAGAAGAGCTAGGGGTGGTGTATCATGTAATAAAAATTTTCGCTCATGTTAAAAGTAGTTGCATAAGTCCATTCATAACTCATTCTTTGTTTTATTAATTACAGACGCAGTGTTTGATGCTCGTGGTCGGTTGATAGTCAAAATTGGCAAGCTGGCCAATGAGATTGAAGTAGCGCAGCAACGTTCACGGGCGAACAACGACGCACTCAATCGACTTCTTGATAGCGGAGCCATCGACTGCGAGCTGAGCGATTTTGAAGAAATTCAAGATTTTATACAGCAGCTGCGTGATGTGGTGAGCGCGCCAGGGGGTAGCAAGGATAATGGGAAAAGCAAGGCCACAGATGAGTGTGATGGAAAGGTGGCAGCCCGAGAAAAGGATGATGAGGTTGATGACAGTGACGATGACGAGGAGGAAGAGGATGACCTGTCAGATGGCGAGGACTTAGAGGAGAAGGCTGTGATGAAGAGGAAAGAGGCAAGAATCGCTGAGGAGGCGACGTTGGGCAAGAATGGCCTTTTTTAGCTACAATTTGTGTAGTAACAGTTCTGGTAGTATGTGATGAAGATATATGAATGAGATGAACCTATTTTGGCATCTGTTTTTGTTGAAATATGGCATCAAAATTTGCACAAGTTTTTTTTTTGCTGCTAGTTTAGCGTGTTGCAAGATCGCCAGCACTGGCGACAATCACAGACGAGTTCGTAAGTAACTTGCATTCTTCAACAGAGCCTAACATCAGTTAGACTTGCGAGTTCGCTATAGTCTCGCCAACCCCTGACGAGCTCGTAAGTAACTTGAAATTTTCAACACAGCCAAATATTAGTTAGACTTGCGAGCTCGCTACACCCTCGACAAACCTGTGCAGTTCTATTCCAAACACGATCCCCAAAGTCAAATCAAGGAAAAACCCCCAAATCCAACCTAGCCCAAATTTCCCAGTGATTCAGATCATCCATGGCAAGAACAAAGCACCAAGCCCCAAATCCATTTGGTTCCAGTCGCAGAGAGGTAGCATTGTCTTCAACCAATCAAGTGTCGGCTTCATCAACTGCTTATGACAAGCAAAAGTGTGTAAGTTTACTTGCTTCTGATGCGTATTCTGACCTAATGAAGCATGCAACGCTGCTAGATTGCTATGTGTTAGATTTCGATCAGATTCAGCAACTAGGGTTGACTAATGTGCTACAAACCTTTAGAGATCATGACTTGCATGATTTATTAGGACTGAATTACCCCTCTCATAAGGAAGAAACCTGTCAGTTTTATGCCAATTTTCATCAGCTTATTGAGGAGGAGAAGGAAACAGGGCGTTGGTTTATTAGGGTAAACAAGAAAGATTTTGAGATAGGAGAAGAGTTTTTTAACAAGGCTTTAGGCGTGTCGTATGCTGTAGAAGAGGATTATAGTAACCCTGCCCCACAAGGTTTTTATTGTAGAGAAAAGTGGCCTGAAAGTGGTGGATTTGACGAAGCTTACCTACAAAACTTAGGTTTCAATTACTTTGGCCGGCCTAAGGGTCCCCTAGGTACGCCGAGGGAATACAAACTCGAGAAGTTGAATTGTCACCAAAGAATCTTGTACGAAATGATAGCTAGATCAGTTGTGCCGAAAGGCGGGTGGATAACCGAGCTTAACTACACAACAATTGTGATGTTTTATTGTGTGATGGAGGAGCTAAGGTTGAACCTGGGCTATGTGATATTTGAGCATATGAGAAAAAGTGTAGTTGAGAATCGACGCCCTGTGACTAAGCTTCCATATGGTAACTTCATTACCATGTATCTTACAACCACTTTCCCTAAGATGAAATTGTCCGCAAAGGCTCAAGAGTGTATGTTTTACACTATGGAATACTTTCAGAGGAAAGGTAAATGTGAGCTGGTGGATGGTTCTTGGCAGGCGGCGGAAGATTCAACCAAAAAGCCTTTGGTGCTCGACGAGGGAGAGGTCAGAAATCAAGTTGAAGGTACACTAATTTAGTCATAATGCATTCTAAATATGTCTTATTAGCTTTTAAATATGCTATTGTATGTAAGATCTTGTTGTAAGTAACATTTGCTTCCAAAGTTTGATCAGAGCTCCAACCGGAAGCATACTACAAAGGCCTAGAGGACACAGTCGACCTTATGAGAGAAAAAATCGCGGATGTTAATCAGGAATGCTGGTGTACCGAAAAGGTGATACGTGGAATTGAAAGGGCACAAGCGAGTAAGAAGGCCAAGAAGAGTGTACCGTCTCCACCACCATCTACTGAAGGATAGACTAGGGTTTTCCGTTTTTTTGTATTTCAGATTGGATGTTAAGTTCACTTATATCTTGTGCGCAACAATTTGTTTCCTTCTCTTGAAGTTTGTTGTTGGATTTAAATCGAGTTTATTTTCTTCACAAACTACTCTATACATCTGCGTCAATTATGCAACAGTATTTTAACACTACCTTGTTGTCTACTAGAACAAATAATTATGAAATTTGAAGCTGAATATTGCAAAATGACACTAAGCGAGTGAACTAACGAAATCGCAAGCTCCAAAAGTCGTGTCAATACTATAATTTTGAAAAGTCAACCATGTAAACTGGCGATATCTCAAGGCCCTATCTTGGTGCTGGCGAGCTCGAATTTAGCTAGAACAGAGTGAAAGAGCTTAGCAGGCGAAATTTGAAGCTCATCTCACAACATCGCTGCGCGTAATGCTACCTCGCAAGTTCGTAAGGACCCACGTCTGCCTCTGCGTGCAAATTTGCGATGTCGCGACACGCCTGCACAGTTACCTCAATTTATCATAATCGTGTGAATCCAAACAATTTATAATAAACAAAACGTACCACATATCCAATCAAAGCATTTTATTTTACACACCATAGAAAATAGATAAACTACAAATGGTCCACCCGACATATAATTCGGGCAACTATGTCATCATCGTCTTCCAATGTCTCATAAATCGACAATGGAATTTCTCACTAGAAATGTTGCAGTCATCGTCAAACAAACCATCACCATAAACAAACGTTTTCTTTCCATCTACCACGACCTCCCAGCAACAATCTACTTGATCTTTAACATAAAACACTTGATGAGCTTGTACGGCCATTATGAAAGGATCTTCAGTTGAGCCTTGCATGTCTCTGTTCACTAGAATCATCCCCAACTCCTCCAGACGCGTACCTTCTGCTTGATCAACCCACTGGCATTTAAACAGTGCTATTTTTACATGGACAAAATCCATTTCCGAGATGTCAGTGATTGTACCAAAAAAAGCATTTTCCCCATGCAAACCGCCCTCTCCGGGTACTGATACACCACTATTTTGTGTCGCCGATCTATCATCGCTCCACTTTGTACCAAATGTGTAACCATTTATATCATACCCACTAAACGACGTAACTGTGCCCAGTGGTCTCTTAGCCAATCATTTGACGACTTTTTGATGCTCATCCCCATTTTGCACATGAATTTTCAACCAACTAGTGAAATCTTTACAATCTAATTCAAAAGCCCGAGGTCCTAACAAACCGGGATGCGCGGCCATAATCTCTGCTAGGTGAACTTCGACATAAGGACTCACAGCAGAATGGTTGCGTAGGATATAAAGATGGGATTTAGATATCTCATCTGAGGAAGGGCTGAACTTTTACCTATGCCGTAGTCCAATGCCATCAGCTCTCCCATCATGCCTAGCAATTGGTAGCCCTATTGTTGGTACATCCTGTAAGTAGTTGGTGCAGAATTCGATCACCTCTTCGGCCACGTACCGCTGTACAATACTTGCATCTGGACGATATCGATTCTTGACAAAATGTTTGAAAATACTCATGTACCTCTCAAATTGATACATCCATCTTAGGTACACGGGACCACACAACTTGACCTCCCTTACAAGATGGACTATCACATGAATCATGATGTCGAAAAATGAGGGGGGGGGGGGGGAATACATCTCAAGCATACACAACACTTCTACCACCATGGTTTGCAACTCATCCAATTAAGACCGACTAACCTTCTTGCAACATATCTACTTAAAAAAAAGCATAGCCTAGCAACCGCCTTCCGAACGTGTGTAGGCAAGCATCCACGGAGAGCGATGACATTCAAATCCTGCATCAAATTGTGACAATCGTGCGATTTCATTCCAACCAATTTCAAATCGCTACACATATGTCAACACTTAACTTATGGGTGGCGAACTCGTTTCATAAACAAAATTTTCCATGTTACTAGTGGAGAGTTCGCAACAACCTCAGCGAGTATACATGCGAGATCGTGACCACAATGAGTTACTTACTTTCTCAGCTACGATATCACTAGTTCCTAGCATGCTAAAATAACCCTAAGCATTCATTTCATGCGAGCTCGTAACTATTACGCCTGACCTAACTTACTCGTTGCGAAATCGCAACAACTAACGGTTTTTTAAGGCGGAAATGACATTTCCGCCTTAATTCTTCATTTTTTACGTCACATACGACTACTGCCTTTTAAACGGTCGTTTCCGCCTTTAAATGTGTTTTTAAAACCTAGCGAGTGTAACTTGTGATTTAGCAAGTAAGTAGTAAGGCGGAAGATTTTGAACCCGCCCCAAACGCCTTACACTTGTGCCTTAAATGAAGGTGATTGTAGTAGTGATGGTAGCATAGTTTTTGACTTTCTCACACGGATTTTAATTTTTCTTTGAATCAAAAAAAATTCATGTGTATGATAATGAATCAAATTTTACTTTAATAAAGTCAAAAACAATATAAACCTCAATTATAAACCAAAATCGGAGAAAATCCACATTATTTGATAAATTCCAAAACTTTATAAATGAATATCATATTATAAAAATTCATATTTTGCAACTATAATAAAAGAAATGCTCTAATTGTAAAAAAATTACTAATGTCTTGCTGATGAAGTCTTAAATGTTGGGTATCTTCAAGATTCAAATAAAGAAACTAAAGTAAAATAAATATTGTAAGGGAAAACAAAGTACTGATGTTTTGTTGAGAAATTCTTAGATGTTGGGTGTCTTCAAGTTTCATTTGATTGGTTATCATCCTCGGTCTCTTTTGCAATTGATTGGGTCGCTATTCTTGTCATCATCATTGGTTATCTTTACACCGCGTCTTAGGTTCTTTGCATCTCGTCCTAAAAAGATGAGATGAAGAATAAATATCAAACTATAACAATAATTATTATGAACAAATAAATGATAATGCACTAACATAGTTGTTAATCATTACCCGAAGAATAGTTTCTGGATTTTTTGATGAGTACCTTTTCGCATATTGTCTTCTGAATCTAAAATATTGTGGATGATTTTTCTTTTGTTTTTGTCTCCTGTAATTACGGTATTGTTCAAACCTTGATACTCATCAAGGGATACGATCATGTACTTCTGCACTTCTTCATCTTCTTTCTTGATATTCATCTTAATTTAAACAACATACTCAATATCTCAATTTTCTTATTTTGTACTTCAATGTAATCCTGTATGTGTATTTTAAAATGTGTGAGAAAATTATTCAAGTGCGGTAAAGAAAAGTCCAAACACGTATGTTAATATTTGATTCCAAACATGTGTGCCACCGGCCAATGCTTCCATTGCAGTTAGGCCCAATAACATCTCAGCATTCTTGTCAAAGAAAGTAGTGATTTTTACTATTCTGTCGACATATATCAAGTTACCTTGTAATTTGCACCTATATATTACGAAACAAAAATATACAATTGAATTTGATTCCAATATAACAGTAACAGAATCCACAAAAGCAAGTCGTTCCCAAAAATATTAAATACAGAAGAATGAATTCTATAGCGTACAACGTATTGGATTTGTAATTATTATGTGAATTAAAACAAATTATGTGAACTAAAACAACCTGACCAGATCATATGTTAATTTTCAATGTGAGGAATAATTATAAATATTAAACTTGTGAAATTACGGCGTTGTAATAAACCCAGATGAAGTAATATTCATGCTGTTGGTTTAATATTACATTAATATGACATAAAGAAAAAATATTATAGAAGGACAAAATAATATATTTTTTTTGTTTAAAGTCAGAATTTTTAATATTTTTGGGAATCCGGATTTTTTACATGGTAATTTTTTATGGTGTATTATAGGCATGAAAAGCTGATGGTGTAATATTCATGCTTTATATTTAACCCAAATCATAATAATTAAAATTGGTCTATTCGATGGCGTATAAGTTGATTTTGAATATTTTAATGGATTAATTTTGACCATGTATAACAGTTATTCAATACCATATATGTAATTTTTCATGAATATATATGCTGAATAGTAAATATGTTAAATTTAATTTAATTGAATGTACCAAATTTACATAATTAACTAATTCAATTGAAACTAATTGAAAATCAGGAAATAGCAACAAAAACAGGTTTATATAATTGAATCTTAACAATACATATATAATCAAACAAAATAATAAATTAACATATCGAGGCAGTCTTGTGAGAGACCGTCTATATTATAGAGGGGATTGAGTAGTAAAAGTATTGTTGATTAAAAACAAGGAGGTCCTTAATTGCAATTTTTGAAATTACTATTCACGTGCACTATTCATAACCCATTGTTATTCACGCGCACTTTCATGCCAGTACTGTTCACACATGCACTATTCATGACCCAGAACTATTTACAAACCAGAACATTGGGTTTTAAATACATAAAATCCACATTATAATCTCAAACATGAACACAGACATTTAAACATATTACCCTAACCAATTTTCACACACCAAATCTCACATCTGGTCATTCATGCATCAAATGGCCCACAATATTGGGATTTGAACACATAAGGTCCATATTATAGGCAGAATCATGAACACGAACATCTAAAAAAGGTACCCTAACCAATTTTCATACACCAAAACTCACATCTGGCCATTCATACCTCAAACAGCTCAGAACATGGGGTTTTAAACACATAAGGTCCACATTATAGTCCCAAACATGAAAACGAACATCTAACACACTACCCTAGTCAATTTTCACACACCAAACCTCACATCTGGCCATTCATGCCTCATACAGACCAAATATTGAGATTTTAACACATAAGGTCCACATTATAGGCAGAAACATGAACATTAACATCTAAACATGCTACCCGAACCAATTTTCACACACCAAACCTCACACATGGTCATTCATGCCTCAAACAGACCAAAACATTGGGTTTTCAGCATATAAGGTCCACATTATAGTCTCAAACATGAACACGGACATCTAAACATATTACCCTAACCAATTTTCACACATCAAACCTCACATCTGGCCATTCATGCCTCAAACAGCCCACAACATTGGGATTTTAACACATAAGGTACACATTATAGGCAGAATCATGAACATGAACATCTAAACATGCTACTCTAGTCAATCTTCACACACCAAAACTCACATCTGGCCATTCATACCTCAAACAGCCCAGAACATGGGGTTTTAAACACATAAGGTCAACATTATAGTCCCTAACATGAACACGAACATCTAAACACACTATCCTAGCCAATTTTCACACACCAAACCTCACATCTGGTCATTCATGTCTCAAACAGACCATAACATTGAGATTTTATCACATAAGGTCCACATTATATGTATAAACATGAACATGAACATGAACATGAACATATAAACATGCTACTCTAGTCAATCTTCACATACCAAACCTCAGATCTGGCCTTTGATGTCGGTGATTAATTATTAAATTTTGATGATTATTGAGTTTTGATTGATGATTGATGTCGGTTATAATGTTTGATGATTGAAAATTGTTTATTGATGATGATTTTATAATTATTAATGATGAGGATGATGATTTGATGATAAACGATGAAAATTTGATGATTTGACGATGAACAACGAAGATTTGATGGTAAATGATAAAAATTTGATTATGTGTATATTTTAGTTGATAATGTTTTATTGATGATCAAACGGATTTGACGAGGATGAGTAATGTCATAAGAGAACGATGAAAACGAGGTGTATTTGATGATCCGAGCTACGTTTCTACAAGAATCTAGTTTCACCATTTTTTATCGATTTGATTATGTGTATATATTAGTTAATGATTTTATGTTTATGATTGATAATTTTTTATCGATGATCAAACGGATTTGATTATTTGATGATGAACGATGATGATTTGATGATGAACGACGATGATTTGACGATAAACAATGAAGATTTGACAATAAACGACAAAGATTTGACGATTAACAACAGATGATTTGACGATGAACGACGAATATTTGATGATTTGATGATGAACAACGAAGATTTGATGATGAACAACGATGATTTGACGATGAACGATGAAGATTTGATGATGAACAGTGATAATTTGATGAACAAGGATGATTTGATGATGAACGTTGATGATTTTGAGCCTGTTTAATACGCCTAAACTGAACTGAACTGAACTGAAAAATACTGAACTGAACTGAAAAATACATTTGATTCTTTTATATAACATATATGTATATTCAAAAGTCTTATTAAAAAACAAGCCATTGAAGTATACTGAATTGAACTTAATTGAACAAAACTGAATTGAAGAAACAAAAAACTACATCGACATTAGCTAAATTTCATCAAATTTATATTTTATCATTATCCTAGAAGTTAAACATAATTGAACTGAAATATACTGAACTGAACTTTATTGAATTGAAGTATACTGAACTGAACTTTATTGAAATGAATTGATATAGCCAAATTGTGCTATATTTTATCAAGTCAGATTTTATTAGCACCAAACTTAATGAAGTTGAACTTACAAAACTATGCATTGATACAATTTAATTAGAAAATGTTTATCAAATCATATTTCATCAATTCTAAACTGACTTGAACTGAATCATACTGAACTAAACATAATTGGAACAATCCAATTAAACTTAATTGAACTGAATCATATTGAGTTAAACTTAAGTGAACTAAATCGAAGAAAACGATCAATGCATTGATATAACTAAATGAGGTTGTCTTTTATCAAGAATATAAAACAGAACTGAATTGAACTACACTGAACTGAATTGAACTGAGTGAACTGAATTGGACTACACTTAACTGAAATGAACCGAGTTGAACCACACTTAACTAAAATGAACCGAGTTGAACTACACTTAACTGAACTGAAAAATGATAATAGGGTGATCAATATCGGATGGTTGTTTGTTTTGAGCAAGGATTATGTTGTATTTTTACTATAAATAGTATTTGTGTTTACTAAAAATAGATTTCAATGTTGAATACCCTATCATCAAACTCATAGACCTCTCCATTGGGGTTAATGACTCATTGATCAATATGGGGTAATGGTATGGGGTAATGTCTATAATCATTTCACCCAACCAAACAAATAAGGGCTTGCTTGATTGGTTATATTTGAAGAAATTAATGAGAATGATTATAGACATGTTTGTTTTACCGGTGTTCCAAAATAGCACATAAATTAGCTTGGATTATGGAATATATGTTATGATCTAGGGGCTCATCTACAAATACAAGAAATTGATCTGGGACTCTTTCATAAATAAAGGAAAGTATAGGGGTCAAAGGCAAAATGAGCTCAATGAATCATATTAGCTACGGGAAGCTTCAACTGAACTTTAACTTTCATTCCATTCTTCAATTTGTATATATATTTTGAATCTGTAACTGGTATAATCATCCTTTGGTTGGGATCACTTTGATTGTATGAAATTTAGCTAGTTTTGTAACCACTTTCTTTCTCGCGTCTAATTCTTCTAAAACCGCCAACTGCCGTTACTTTCTGTTATTTTCCGATCAAGATTCCGGTGGACTCCTACCGGATCATAAAAATATATTACCTAAATATTAGACTACATTTGGACCAATCCAAACAACCGGATCTATGTAAGTCTATATCAACATTGTCTATATATAGATCTAAATATTTGGCCCAATCAAAGCAAGATCTATATTTGAACTAAATAGCTAATCAAAATAATTATAGATGAGATCACTCACTAATGATGGTGGAGGGGGAATCGCGGCCGCCGAATTGTTAGCGCCTCCACTGTTGCCATTTCCTCAAGGTTGCGTTGAAAGTTTCCGAAAGTTTCTTATAGATGCGAAAGTTTCTCACAGAGGATATGTGTATGGTTGAAAAAGTAGTGACACTTATCCAATCAACGTGGTTCCAATTTATATCACACTTTAACAAAAATAAAAATTACTTCATAATAAAAGTCTAGTTCAATTTTTCTTCAGCCCAATAAATTATAGTTTACAGCATACTTAAAACTTATTCAACCATAATCATAATCATGGAATATAGGCATGCAATTTTTCCACAAACTACTGCAATTCCTCTTCTTTCTATGGTAAACGACGGTTCAACATTATGAAAAGCAATAAAAACAACCAATACAACATGCAGCCGAATATAAAATATGTGCACGCAAATTGCACGTGGATTGCTTTAGCTACTAACACAGTCACCATTGATTAGCTTTTATGTGTAAATTATTAATTCGTACACCTATTTCCTAAACTAAATTAGACACATAGTTTAATTGGTTGTCCAGTTTAATTTGCTTACTTTCTTTATTTAATAAGTATTGTTCATTTCGGCGGTGATAACTTAATAAGTAATATGCTAGAATGATAAGTTGATGTTTACATTTTGTTGCTTCATCTACACTAAATGCAGGGGTGACCGGAGCTCTTCTCTTCTTCGCTTTGGTGTCAAAGAACTGGCCGCATGAACCGCACTTGAGCTTCTTCCAAATAACAATTTTATGATTGCCCTCATAGTGCTCTGTGGCGTGCTTAGCATCGTGAAGAGGCTGGACCTTCTTCTTCTTCTGACACGTGAAACAAACTGAAAAAAACCAAATCCAAAAATTTCAAATCATAAAGAGAATGAGACGCATCGGAGAATTTCAAAATAAATTTTGCAAAAATCATGCTCGGGAAGTGTACCAAATATAGCAAATAATTAAGATGCAAATAAAAAAAATCTACATCACAACTGGTGGTTTAATCTCATAATGGGTTGAAAAAGGAAAAATGCACAAAATCACTATAAAAATCCACTATTTTAGGAAACAATAAATTCCCAAAAATTGATGTGGTTAGAATGATTATAGGGTATTCAACAGTGAAATATATTTTTAGTAAATACAAATACTATTTATAGTAAAAATTATAATTTAATCATTGCTCAAAACAAACACCCATCCTATAATGATTACCCTATTATCATTCCTCAGTCCTCACTACTATCATTCCCATTCTCATTCCCTCAAATCAACCAAGCAGCCCCTAAGTTTATAATCATTCCCATTTACCTCTTCAAATATATCCAACCAAGCATGCCCTAACATAACTAAAATAGTGAAAAATTATGGTATGATTGGGAAAATTTTTCCAAATAAATACAAATACAATTAAAATTACAAAATTATCCACTAATTAAATCCTAATTAAATACATTATGAACACTTGTATCCTTATTAGGATGTGAGTAAGGGATAATTTGATGAGAGCACGCTCTCTGCATTCCATTCCAAGGGATCCTCCAACTATCACTATCTCTAGGCCCAAGAAAAACTAACATGATCAGTTTCATACCCTAACCTAAACACAGCTCCAAGTTGGAATTCCCCATCTGTTATTATACCTACACTTTTGATGGTCTCGCGACTTCGCCATCAGTTTATCTAAAAGAATTATGGGCTGAATTGCAAGCGCATAGTAATCTACCAACTGTATTTGTAGGGGACTTTAATACTGTGAGGTTTGCAAATGAATATATCACTACTACAATCACCATCATTTAAGGCACAAGTTTAAGGCGTTTGGGGCGGGTTCAAAATCTTCCGCCTTACTAGTTACTTGCGAATTCGCAAATCACACACGCTAGGTTTTAAAAACACGTTTAAAGGCGGAAACGACCGTTTAAAAGGCGGTAGTCGTATGTGACGTTAAAAATGAAGAGTTAAGGCGGAAATGTCATTTCCGCCTTAAAAAACCGTTAGTTGTTGCGAATTCGCAACAAGTAAGTTAGGTCAGTCGTAATAGTTACGAGCTCGCATAAAATGAACGCTTAGAGTTATTTTAGCAAGCTAGGAACTAGCGAGCTCGTAGCTGAGAAAGTAAGTAACTCATTTTGGTCACGATATCGCATGCATGCTCGTTGAGGTTGTTGCGAACTCGCCACTAATAACATGGAAAAATTTGTTTATGAAACCAGTTCGCCACCCATAAGTTAAGTGTTGACATATGTGTAGCAATTTCGCTAGTGAAATGAGTAGGTATACGTGAATACTTGCGAGTTCGCAAGAGTGAAGACTATATAATAAAACAGCAGCTCCTAGCGGATTTGTAAACAACAAATTAGACATTTGAAAGGTTGTATTTTTCATATTTCCCTTTGATTACCATAAGATTGATTAGGTAACCTTTTTTAGGAATTCCGATCATTTGCTAGGTGATGGGTAAGCTATTCCGATCATTTGATGTGGTTGTTTGTTTGTTGTTGTTGTGTTCTTAAAAAATTGTTGTTTGCTTTGATTATGTTGTGATGATTTTGTGATAGTTTGATGTTAATTGTAGGTTGTGAGTGCTATACCACTGTGGGTTAGAATTTTTGTTCGGCGATTTCTAAGTTGATTAGAGTTTGTGCCGTGTCGTGCATTATGGATCGTGAAACCATTATGAATAAGAATGCTCGGTTGTCGAAGGAATATCTAGATTTGGTTGAAGAATTCTTAAGAGTTGGGTTGCGACATTGTAAGCTGAGGAGTATAGGTGGTGTTAGATGTCCATGTAGGGATTGTAGTAATAACGGTATATACGAAGATATTCTTGTTGTGCGTGAACATTTAATCTGTAGAGGATTTGACAAATCGTACAGTGAATGGGTATGGCATGGTGAGGGCAATTATGGGAGTGAGAACATGGAGGTGAATGAGGGAAACGAGGAGGAAATGCTGAAGTATAACAAACAATTGTCGGATATGTGCGATGATGTTGTTATGGAATTTGTGGGGAAAAAAAGTATGCTAGAGGCTATGTATGCTGATAAAGCGACAAAGTTATACGTTGGCTCAAGCCATTCAAGGTTGGGTGCAACATTGTTGTTGATGAACCTTAAGGCTAGGCATGGAATTTCAGATAAAGGATTGACTGAGTTGTTGGAGTTAGTTAGAGAATTGCTTCATAAGGACAACTTGTGTCCAGATCGGGTTTATACTGCTAGGAAAATCTTATGCCCCATGGGAATGGATTTTACCAAGATCCATGCTTTCCCGAATGATTGTATGTTGTATAGAGGGGAAGATGATTCTTTGAGGGATAATTGCAAGGTGTGCGGTGAATCAAGGTGGAAAAAAAAGGAAGGCAGGGTTGAGGTATGTGGGGAAACAGTGACAACATCGACAAAGCAAAGTCCTGCTAAGGTAATGTGGTACATGCCTCTTAGACCATGATTGGCGCGCTTGTTTGCAAATGCAAGTGATGCGAAACTATTAGCATGGCATGCCGATCGAGTTCGAGAGGGAGATGATATTATTTCTCACGCTTCAGATGGTGATCAGTGGAAGAAGATGGATGCTAGGTACCCTGAGTTTGCTAATGAACCTAGACATGTGAGACTCGGACTATCCACGGATGGCATGAACCCTTTTGGTAACATGTCTAGTACCCATAGTTCATGGCATGTTATGCTTGTTATTTATAATCTCCCTTCTTGGTTGATGATGAAGCGAAAAAATATGTTTTTAAACACTATGATCTCAGGCCCTAAGCAACCTGGCAACGACATTGATGTTTATCTAGCACCTCTTGTTGAAGAGTTATCATCTTTATTTGAGTTAGGTATGGTGATTCTCGATGGTAGTCGTGGAAATGCTGAGTTCAAACTTAAAGCAATGCTTATGTGGAGCATTAATGATTTTCCGGCGCTTGGAAAAATCGGAGGGTGCTCGGTGAAAGGACATTTTGCATGCCCGCTATGTGAGAGTAATACTAGCCATTGTCAGTTAAAGCATGAAGGAAAGCCTGTTTATTTGGGTCATCGACGTTTTTTGCCTTCTAGTCATCCGTGGAGGCGTGCTAAGAAGTGGTTTAACGGTGAGGAAGAAAACGGTGTAGCCCCTGTCCCACTCTCGGGTTCTGAAATATTTGGCAAGGTGTCTGGAATAGAATATGTTTTAGGCAAGGGTCATAAGAAAAGTAAACAACCTTCCATTTGGAAAAAGTGTTCTATATTCTTCAAACTTCGTTGCTGGGAGCATTTGGATGTACGGCACAGTCTGGATGTGATGCATATAGAGAAGAATGTATGTGAGGCTTTGGTGGGGACGTTGTTGAATACTCCCGGGAAAAGTAAGGATGGATTGAAGGCGAGGAAGGATTTAGTGAATCTTGGCATTAGGACATCCCTTGCCCCCGTGCAAGAAGAAGTAGGTAAAACGTACCTACCACCTGCTTGTTATTCATTATCATCTGAAGAGAAGGAAAGTTTTTGTGCAACTCTGAAGTCAGTGAAAGTTTCTTCTAATTATGGTTCAAACATCAATAGTTGTATATCGGCTGCTGAATTGAAATTGGTTGGAATGAAATCGCACGATTGTCACAATTTGATACAGGATTTGAATGTCATCGCTCTCCGTGGATGCTTGCCTACACACGTTCGGAAGGCGGTTGCTAGGCTATGCTTTTTTTAAAGTAGATATGTCGCAAGAAGGTTAGTCGGTCTTAATTGGATGAGTTGCAAACCATGGTGGTAGAAGTGTTGTGTAGGCTTGAGATGTATTCCCCCCCCCCCTCATTTTTCGACATCATGATTCATGTGATAGTCCATCTTGTAAGGGAGGTCAAGTTGTGTGGTCCCGTGTACCTAAGATGGATGTATCCATTTGAGAGGTACATGAGTATTTTCAAACATTTTGTCAAGAATCGATATCGTCCAGATGCAAGTATTGTACAGCGGTACGTGGCCGAAGAGGTGATCGAATTCTGCACCAACTACTTACAGGATGTACCAACAATAGGGCTACCAATTGCTAGGCATGATGGGAGAGCTGATGGCGTTGGACTACGGCATAGGTCAAAGTTCAGCCCTTCCTCAGATGAGATATCTAAAGCCCATCTTTATATCCTACGCAACCATTCTGCTATGAGTCTTTATGTCGAAGTTCACCTAGCAGAGATTATGGCCGCGCATTCCGGTTTGTTAGGACCTCGGGCTTTTGAATTACATTGTAAAGATTTCACTAGTTGGTTGAAAATTCATGTGCAAAATGGGGATAAGCATCAAAAAGTCGTCAAATGATTGGCTAAGAAACCACTGGGCACAGTTACGTCGTTTAGTGGGTATGATATAAATGGTTACACATTTGGTACAAAGTGGAGCGATGATAGATCGGCGACACAAAATAGTGGTGTATCAGTACCCGGAGAGGGCGGTTTGCATGGGGAAAATGCTTTTTTTGGTACAATCACTGACATCTATGAAATGGATTTTGTCCACGTAAAAATAGCACTGTTTAAATGCCAGTGGGTTGATCAAGCAGAAGGTACGCGTCTGGAGGAGTTGGGGATGATTCTAGTGAACAGAGACATGCAAGGCTCAACTGAAGATCCTTTCATAATGGTCGTACAAGCTCATCAAGTGTTTTATGTTAAAGATCCAGTACATTGTTGCTGGGAGGTCGTGGTAGATTGAAAGAAAACGTTTGTTTATGGTGATGGTTTGTTTGACGATGACTGCAACATTTCTAGTGAGAACATTCCATTGTCGATTTATGAGACATTAGAAGACGATGATGACATAGTTGCCCGAATTATATGTCGGATGGACCACGATGAAGGAATGTGGATTAACCCCGCAGGAAAAACTACTAAAAGGAAGAGGAAGCAATCAAAGAAGAATAAGAAGGCGACTATGAAGAAGAAGAATAAGAAGAAGAAGAAAAAGAAGAACGTAGTAACTGAAGAAGAAGAAGATGAAGAAGAGGAGGAGGAAGAAGATGAAGAGGTCTAATAAGCATATACAATACATTTGTAGTTTGTCTATTTTGTATGGTGTGTAAAATAAAATACTTTGATTGGATATATCGTACGTTTTGTTTATTATAAATTGTTTGGATTCACATGATTATGATAAATTGAGGTAACTGTGCAGGCGTGTTGCGATATCGCAAATTTGCAAGCAGAGGCAGACGAGGGTCCTTACGATATCGCAAGACAGTATTACACGCAGCGATATCGTGAGATGAGCTTCAAATTTCGCCTGCTAAGCTCTGCACTCTGTTCTAGCTACCTGCGAGCTCGTCAGAACCAAGCTAGGATCTTGAGAGGTCGCCAGTTTCCATGGTTGAATTTTCAAAATTAAAGTATTGACACGACTTTTGGACCTTTCGATTTCGTTAGCTGACTCGCTTAGAGCTTGCGATTTCGTTAACTTACTCACTTAGTGTCATTTTGCAATATTCAGCTTCAAATTTCATAATTATTTGTTCCAGTAGACAACAAAGTATTGTTAAAATACTGTTGCATAATTGAGGCAGATGTATAGAGTAGTTTGTGAAGAAAATAAATTCGATTTAAATCCAACAACAAACTTCAAGATAAGGAAACAAATTGTTGCGCACAACATATAAGTGAACTTAACATCCATTGTGAAATACAAAAAAACAGAAATCACTAATCTATCCTTCAGTAGATGGTGGTGGAGACGGTACAGTCTTCTTGGCCTTCTTACTCGCTTGTGACCTTTCAATTCCACGTATCACCTTTTCGGTACACCAGCATTCCTGATTAACATGCGCGATTTTTTCCCTCATCAGGTTGACAGTGTCCTCTAGGCCTTTGTAGTATGCTTCCGGTTGGAGCTCTGATCAAACAGTGGAAGCAAATGTCACTTACATCAAGATCATACATACAATAGCATATTTAAAAGCTAATAACACATATTTAGAATGCATAATGACTAAATTAGTGTACCTTCAACTTGATTTCTGACCTCTCCCTCGTCGAGCACCAAAGGCTTTTTGGTTGAATCTTCCGCCGCCTGCCAAGAACCATCCACCAGCTCACATTTACCTTTCCTCTAAGTATTCCACAGTGTAAAACATACACTCTTGAGCCTTTGCGGACAATTTCATCTTAGGGAAAGTGGTAATGAAGTTACCATATGGAAGCATAGTCACAGGGCGTCGATTCTCAACTACACTTTGTCTCATATGCTCAAATATCACATAGCCCGGGTTCAACCTTAGCTCCTCTATCACACAATAAAACATGACAATTGTTGTGTAGTTAAGCTCGGTTATCCACCCGTCTTTCGGCACAACGGATCTAGCTCTCATTTCGTACAAGATTCTTTGGTGACAATTCAACTTCTCGAGTTTGTATTCCCTCGGCTTACCTAGAGGACCCTTAGGCCGGCCAAAGTAATTGAAACCTAAGTTTTGTGGGTAAGCTTCGTCAAATCCACCACTTTCAGGCCACTTTTCTCTACAATAAAAACCTTCGGGGGCAGGGTTACTATAATCCTCTTCTACAGCATACGACACGCCTAAAGCATTGTTAAAAAACTCTTCTCCTATCTCAAAATCCTTCTTGTTTACCCTAGTAAACCAACGCCCTGTTTCCTTCTCCTCCTCAATAAGCTGATGGAAATTGGCATAAAACTGACAGGTTTCTTCCTTATGAGAGGGGTAATTCAGTCCTAATAAATCATGCAAGTCATGATCTCTAAAGGTTTGTAGCACATTAGTCAACCCTAGTTGCTGAATCTGATCGAAATCTAAAACATAGCAATCTAGCAGCGTTGCATGCTTCATTAGGTCTGAATACGCATCAGAAGCAAGTAAACTTACAAACATTTGCTTGTCATAAGCAGTTGATGAAGCCGGCGCTTGATTGGTTGAAGACGATGCTACCTCTCTGCGACTGGAACCAAATGGGTTTGGGGCTTGGTGCTTTGTTCTTGCCATGGCTGATATGAATCACTGGGAAATTTTGGCTAGGTTGGATTTGGGGGTTTTTCCTTGATTTGAATTTGGGGATAGCGTTTGGAAGAGAACTGCACACGTTTTTTACTTTTATACTACAACAAGCTAGCGACTTCGCAACCTTACTAGTCTACAGTCAAAATGTTGTCGTTTTAATCTAATTTTTCAATTAAATTCTATGGTCACTGTTTCCGAACTCGCCATATTAATCTCAATTGCTAGCGAGCTCGCAAGTTACACGTCAACCTCAGCTCTGTTGGTTTAATATGAAATGTAGCGAGCTCGCCACTAATATCTCAAGCTCCTAGCGAATTCACCAGATATACGTCAACCTCAGCTCTGTTGGTTGAATATTAACTGTAGCGAATTCGCCACATTTCTCATCACACTAACGAATTCGCCAGATAGAAGCCTGCTTATTCCATATTATCTTGTATATGTCGAGTTCGCTTGTTTGTTAGAATGCTAGATATGAATGAAGTGATCTTGCGATATCGTGGGTGTTTAGAGCTTCTTCGTCAGCTTACTAGCGAACTCGCAAGTGTAACTCTTGTAAGGCTCTGTTGAAGATTTCAAGTTACTTACGATATCGTCAGTAGTTGGCGAGAGTGTAGCGAGATCGCTAGTCTAACTGATATTTGGCTGTGTTGAATATTCTAAGTTACTTACGAGTTCGTCAGTCCTTGTCGAGACTCTAGCGAACTTGCAAGTCTAACTAATGTTAGGCTCTGTTGAAGATTTCAAGTTACTAACGAACTCGTCAGTGATTGTCGCCAATGCTGGCGAACTCGCAACACGCTAAACTAGCAACAAAAAAAAAACTTGTGCAAATTTTGATGCCATATTTCAACAAAAAAAGATGCCTAACTAGGATCACCTCATTCATATTTCTTCATCAAATACTACCAGAACTGTTACTACACAAATTGTACCTAAAAAAGGCCATAGCTTGGCCAATGTTTTATCACAAAAGAAAGTAAACTAAATCACAACCCGTTCACTAGAACGTCATGTAGTTCTTCACTAGTTATGTTCTGCGAAGCATCGGTGTTAGGTTGCGGTGTGGCAATGTCTTGAGTCCCTTCGACTTGATAGGTGGCACTTGGGCCAGCATCTTCTTGAGCTGTCGATTCCATCCCCAACGTCGCCTCCTCTGCTTTTCTTGCCTCCTTCCTCTTCATCTCAGCCTTCTCCGCTACATCCTCGCCATCTGACAGGTCATCCTCTTCATCATCGTCATCGTCACTATCATCACACTCATCTGTGGCCTTGCTTTTCCCATTATCCTTGCTACCCCCTAGCGCCCTCACCTCATCACGCAGCTGCTGTAAAAAATCTGGAATTTCTTCAGAATCGCTCAGCTAGCAAACGATGGCTCCGCAATCAAGAAGTCGATTGAGTGCGTCGTTGTTCGCCCGTGATCGTTGTTGCGCTACTTCAATCTCATTGGCCAGCTTGCCAATTTTGACTATCAACCGACCACGAGCATCAAACACTGCGTCTGCAATTAATAAAACATAGAATCAGTTATGAATGGACTTATGCAACTGTTTTTAACATGAGCGAAATTTTTTATTATCTGATACACCACCCCTAGCTCTTTTCGCTGCCGCTTCAGCTTCCTTCTTCTTCCCGTACTTCCCATCCGCCTTCAATTCCAGCCTTTTATTACGAAACCAATCCTTGTCGTAATAAAAAATTTGCATTGGCCTACCCCTTGGGAAGATATCGGCTTTTCTGATCAAAGGCAGTCAACAAACCCCCATACGGAATTGCGGCTTTCTTATGCCTTGCCATCTTCATCATGTGGCTAAGGATCGTGAAGCCGGGATTGATCTTCATCTTCTCCACGATATAGTAAAACAGCGTCAAAGAAGAAATCGATGGCTCACAAGCATGGCCTAGAGTAGGCAGGACATTCCCACATATCATTTCAAAGACTAACCGATGCTCCTCGCTTAGTATATACACTGGGTATGTCCTAGCTCTACCCGCTCTATTCGAGGTCCTTTTAAACAACTTTTGAGCCATCTCTACTACATTCAGTGGCTGTCTAGGGCTAGTGGCTGGAAATCGTTGTTCATAGTAAACCTCGTATGGGCCATCGGGTTTGGTTGGTCTAAGATCTGCACTGCTCTTGTAGGGACATTTCAACACACTATTTATCATGAATTTATCAACCTTAAACTTAACCCCTCTAACTATGGTGGTTACTTCATCGACCCCTTCCTCTAACCCTAAATTAGCATAAAACTGCATGAATTCCTCATAGTAGATAGGGTCGGGAAGCTGTAAAAGGTGATCTAGGTTCTGTTCCCTAAAATAATCTAGCACATAATCAAGCTTAAGTGCAGGCACAGTGGTACTATCAAACACCTTATTCTGAATTACAGAACGAGACTGTAAGCGGGCATACCTCGCTCTTGTTTTGTCATTGAAGAACTGTGGCTCGTCGAGGCTGTCGTTGTCATTATCCACCTCCTCGCCGCCCTGTCCCGGCTGGTTTCCGGCGGGAAACTAATCCTCTGATCGGCGGGCACCTGTTCCTCCTCGGTTTTCAGCTCTGGTTGGCGGCTCGACCTGTTCCTCACCGTCCACTCTCCGCCTCTTAGATCCGGCACCGGCCTGGCCTCTCCCACTCCCCTGCGAACGGCCTGAACCTCTTGTTTTGGCCGGCATTGCTAGATCTCCGGCCAAATCGCAGAGTTCAAGTCTAGGTTTTCTAATTTGGGGCAAAAATAATTTTGCCTGACCTGTAATTTTTTTTATATACTTCACCAGCTCGCGAATTCGCCAGTTTACTCGCTTGGTAGTTAAAATTACTTTCACTACTAGCGATATCGCAACCCTGCTCGCTTGCATTTTTCCCACATCGCCAAATCAAGTGTCAATTGTTCAGTATATATTGCTCAAGTTTTCTGAATGGTTCGATAAGTCGCCGACCCGCGCAAACTGAACATGAAACACACACTTTGATATGCAGGCCAAGTAGGCCCAGTCTATACTATATACAGCACTATACTACAACCTACAGCCCATCAATGTCTAAGGCCCAACCCCCAAATTTTTTTGGTTGTTATACAAACTAGCGAGTTCGCCACTTGCTCGCAAGGTGAGGGTCAGTCTTTTGGGTTTAGGGTTTCATGGGTTCAGGGTTTATTCTAACAACCTTCAAACCTAGGGAATTTGCAAGGTACTCGCCAGTTCATTTGTGGGCTTAGGGTTTAGGGTTTAGGGTTTATACTACCAACCATGACACTAGCGAACTCGCAAGCACTCTTCTTCATGTATAAATTTTCTATCTCAAATAATTTTTGTTAATTGTAGATATTTTATATATATTTGTAACATAAACATTTATTAAATAGTTTATTGTTCACTTTAATTTAATATAATCTCGCCCATAAAACTTGATTTGTGGAAGTGAACAACATCTATGATTGTAAAATCATTTCATCTTTTGTCACAGGTGCGATTTAATAGCCAAGTTACGTTCAAAGTTGTCACTTGATATGTTATTGGCAAATTTTTGACTTCATTTGCACTAATCAGTCATTACTGTACATTTATTACATCCAACACTAATAGTACTTTGTTCTAAATTACATGTACGTGACGACTACTGGTTATGAACACTTACGCAGTATTTACCAACAACAATGTTACTGAGGATGATCTAATTGTTTTTTACATTACATGATTCGATAAACCATAACATATTCCCATTGATTATCAAGTTCATCAACCTAATTACATTAATGTTGTCCCAACCAGCTAGTACCTGGCAAGCTATTTCATAACTCCATTTGAATATACGATGAACATTTGGGACTTTAGAGTACGATATGCTTTTCAATAGTCATACATATATACACTTGCAATTAATAGAATGATTGCTCCATGCCATAGTCGCAAGTAAATATCTTATTCCACACTTATATTCACATTAATGTTGTCACAACCAGCTATTACCTGGCAAGCTATTTCATAACTCCATTTGAATATACGATGAACATTTGGGACTTTAGAGTACGATATGCTTTTCAATAATCATACATATATACACTTGCAATTAATAGACTGATTACTCCATGCCATAGTCGCAAGTAAATACCTTATTCCACACTTATTTCTAATGAAACTAATTTATTAACCTCCACTTCAATATTACGCTAAAGTCACAAACTTTATACCTTCTTACACGTGGTAATTAACTAGTGTATTATCAAACGAACTCGCAACGCCGATATATTTGATATACACCTTATTCCGCACTTATTACCATAACGAAACTAATTAAATAAATTCAATGTCATTATTACGTTCAAGTCACCACTTTCATACCTTGTTAGATGTGGTAATTAACAAGTGTATTATCAAACTGACGTGGTAGATGTTTGAGAAAATTACATCATGCATCCACAGTTGCGAGTTCGCAAGGGTTAAAATTTATGAACTAGACCTCTTGCGATTTCGCATGTCACAATGATGAAGGTATTGAATGCATGAGTTTCATTACTAGCGTTATCGCATGGTGCTCGAAACCTGATGCGTACAACTAGCGAACTCGCAACAAAGCCTGCCTCTGGTCGTCAGCAGCATAATTCCATGCCAAGAAGACATGATGTCTTGCATGGAGCACTAGGTAAGGATGAACATCCTGGAAGATTAAAGGGGGTAGGTGGATATGCGACCCAAAATGAAGCTTTTGGGATCAAACGTAGTAGCAAAAATCCAAAACCCTCTAAACTCCAAGTAGCCTTAGGCCAAGCTAAAAAATCCGAGCAAGATGTCAAGAATTTGAAAGTCATCTTAGCCAATGTTTGTGCTTTTGTGAATTATCCTATTCCCGATGATTTGTGTCTAACAAATCAAGTTAATGGACCATCATCTAGAGGCTCCCATCCATCCCCACCCCAAGTTGAGGTTGACCAACCAAATCCTCCATTAGACCACATCGACATATGCACACCATTGGCTCCTAGCCAACCTAAAATTGATATACAACTTCCGCAAGTTGATATACAACTTCCCAAACCAACTACAAAGGTTAGGTTATCACCCTTGTCTAAGCCTTACATTCAAATTAATTACGCTTAATCATCTACTTCTTTTTGAAAATACTATTATAACAAACTAATTTATTTCCTTCAATGTAGATTTCCCATTCTTGCAAGTTGTACGTTGTTAGAGGTAATAATTCTCAACCAATACACGTTGCTAATGGGAATTCCTATCCTCATATGACTTTGCATCACAAATCAAAAGTCCCTAAGGGGTTCGTAAGGGTATCCATAGTTGAGGTGTATGTAGAAGATGCCTTGTTACCGGTGACTGAGGATGATGAATGCACAACAGTTGGTCAAGGTTTGGGATTTTTTTCGTATGGCCCACGTGGTTGGTTGTAGATGCTAATTCAACATGCATCCCCAAGAACACAAAGCAACCAACAGAGACTGACGATCTTAATTTCCCAATCCCTAAGATTCCTCTCTCTAATGAGTGTGTGGGTTTCATGAAAGCTCTCCCGGGTTTTGTTCGCACACTATTTAACATGCTAGGTCATCATAGCCATGAATCTATGTACTATTTTGTAGCCAATTCCAAGGTTTTTGGCGAGGCAAAGGAAGTAGTTGTTCCTTGGGAAGATTTTGCCCTATTTTGGCACAAACAAACCATTCCCGATACTATACTAATCCTACATCAAATGTAAGTGTTTTTGTTTAACCTAGTGATATTTATGTGTTACTTTATTGTGTCCGTATTTATATACCTCTTCCGATACTTTATGCTCTAAGATTGTTGTAGGTTCATGCAATACGTCTCTTTGAGCGTGACCAAGACATTCATCGGTTTTTTGCACCCGACTTGCTTGCAACAAGCCCAACAAGGTAATAATGTGAGGCTTGCTTACCTTACAAAGTTGCTAAGCGACAAGAGCAAAACCATTTTCATTGGGTCATACCTAGAGGAGTATGTATTTACTAATTGTTTGATTAGTAGATATTAGTTTCAACAGCACATAATCTATGTTATAGTCAGAGGTGCATGTTGTTTAATATATAGTGGTCATTGGAGTTTTGTTGCAATGATTCCATCATTGAAGCGTGTCTATTGGATTGATCCACTACATTTCGCTCCATCTACAAAATTCGCCGATCTATTGGAGATTGCTATGCATGCTGTGAATGACAACACACTCCTTAACTTTGAACTTATTCAAATTCAGGTTAAAATGTCGACTCCTTTCTTACGTATTTGCACCTAAATGGATTTATATACCATATGTTAAACTACTTCAATTTCAGCACCGCAAGCAATTGTCCAACTGGGAGTGTGGATACTACATGATGTTGTATGCCTACGAGTGCATTGAGACCCTTACAAGTGACAATTTAGAACTACATCACGTGAGTACTCTTACAATATGAAAGTTTCTATTTATTACCTACAAATTACCTTAGTTTGTATTAATAAACGTATCTCATTCGTAGATACTCGAGGAAAATCAATCGGCATACACTAAAAAAGAGCTAGAGTTGGGGAGAGATAGATTTGCAAAGCACTTGGTCATCGTTAGAGCTCAATTCATATCTAGACCACATGTACCACGTAAGGATGCATGTAAAAACTAAGTCGTATTTCTACATTTGTTATACGTACAAAGGATTATAATTTATGAGGCTTTGTGTTTTCCATTTAGTGGACTACATATATCTTGCAATTGACAGGTTTAGATATGCCATTTATACTATTTGTGCGGGAAATTTACCAAAAATCAAAAATTAATGTACTAGGCTTTTTTCCTGGCGAGCTCGTTACCTTTCTCGTTAAGCACCAAATCACTCTTGCGAGTTACATGCGTTCTCGCAAGTAGTCAAGCTCAGGTGGCGGTTTCGCCACATAGCTCGCTAGGTTGACCTCTGTCTCACCAATATTATGTTTAACGCCATCGCAACTTGACTTGTCAAGCCTAGCGAAATATACAAGCGATATCGCCACAAATCATCAGAAATCAAGCCCAATCACAGTTTACTAGCGTATTCGTAACTCTGTCGCTCGTCAGCCACTGCCTCTCCAGTCTTCGACCCAGCGATCTCGCCAGTCTGCTTGTTAAGCCTTCCGGGCAAGTTAGCGAGCTCGCCAATAAACTACTAAAATCGCCTAATCTCTAATAATACGGCGTCGTCTAATCATGCATGAGAGTACACTTACGAACTCGCTACAAAATAATAAGAGATGGCGTAGCGATCTTGCTAGGACAGTTTTAGGCGAGCCTCAAACGAGACCGCCACTGCCCTCGTTCACTATCTGACATCTTGTCCAGGCTAACTAGCGGTATCACAAGTAATTTACTTGCGATCGCTTGTTGGGGTCGCAACTACTCAAGTGATGCCCTAAACCCTGGACCATAAACCCTGTCTAAAATGTAGTGTAGCGAACTCGCTACATTTTATTTAGCGATTCGCCAACAGCTGTCGTAACCAGTCAGGCTCACACATAATTTCAACCTTGCGTTAAACCTGGCGAACTCGCCACTTGGTCAGTTAGGTTTTGATTTTAGTAGTTGTTGCGAGCTCGTAACACGTGATAAAGGCGGAAGTGACATACTTCTAAGGCGGATGATACGCCTTAAAACAGAAAAATTTTAAGGCGGAACCGCCTTAAAGCTTTTTCAGGTTTTAAGGCAATACCAGAGAAGGCATTTCTCTTCTGCCTTGAAACGTGAAGGACCAACCGCCTTAAATGCTGCAAAATTGTAGTAGTGTATAGGTCAGTCTACACCAAACCTAGATTCAATGTTGGAATTTAATGAGTTTATAAATGAAAATAATTTAACTGAAATTCCAACATCGGGAAATTTGTTTACTTGGACTGGAAATAGAAGAATGAGATCAGGGAATATATGTACTGTTTGGGAAAGATTAGATAGAGGCCTAATTTCACAATCTTTTCAAAATCTTTTTCCAAATAGCAATGTTAAAGTCAAGTCCAGACTAAACTCAGATCACTCTCCACTAATACTCAGACTAGAAAATAATGGAATACAAAATATCCCCAAGTCCTTTAAATTCCAGAACTGTTGGATATCTCATGATAATTTTTTAGATGTGGTAAAGAGTAATTGGAGAGAGGATACAGGAGTATATGGAATGATGAAATTTTCTGTTAAACTTAGAAGGCTAAAAAATAGGCTCAAAATTTGGAACAGAGAGGTATTTGGGAATATCCAGGATAATGTGAAAATTGCAGAGGATAAAGTCCTACAGAAAGAACTGAATCATCAGTTAATAAATTCAGGAACCAGTAGAACTGAATTACACACTTAGCTCAGGCTAAATTGACAATTGCACTATTAAGAGAAGAGACCTTTTGGAAACAAAAGTCTAGATTAAAATGGTTAGCTGAGGGAGATTTAAATACAAATTTTTTTCATTCTACTGTTAAGGCCAAGCATGCTAGACAGAAAATAGCTCTGATTAAAAATTCAAATGATGAATGGATTACTAATCCATATACTATTGGATCAGAAGCTGTTTATTTTTACCAAGGCCTTTTGACTAGTGATATTTTGAGTGCTGATGAGAATATTACAGAGGAACTACTGCAGCACATACCAGAATTGATAACTGAGGAGATGAATAAGGACATAATGATGCAGGTGGATACACAGGAACTCAAGAAAATAGTGTTCTCTATTGATGGAGATTCAGCTCCAGGACCTGATGGATTTTCAGGTATTTTCTCTAAACACCGCTGGGAGGTAATTGAAAGTGATCTAGTTAATGCAGTAAATGAGTTATTGATAGGTGTACCAATACCTAGAGCAATAACTGCTACTTTCATTACACTTATACCAAAAAGACAAGTCAACACCATATTCTGATTTTTGACCTATCAGTCTGTGTAACTTCCTCAACAAAAATTTTTCAAGAGTCTATACTGATAGAATGAAGCCCATAATGCCATTATTGATCTTCACTGAACAATCTGCATTTGTGCAGGGAAGAGAATTGGTTGATAATATACTCCTCATGCATGAATTAACTGACTATCTACATAATAAAATAGGGGGTTTTAATATATTCTTGAAACTTGACATGTTGAAAGCATTTGATAGAGTCTCATGGAGTTTTTTTAACTAAATTACTTCTAAAACTGGGTTTCAACACACACTTAGTATCAAATATTATGGGCAACATAAAAGCGGCAACATTCTCGATTTTAGTTAATGGAAAACCCTATGGATTTTTTAAGGCATCTAGGGGAATAAAACAGGGAGACCCATTGTCTCCATATCTGTTTATTATCTTAACAGAAGCTTTTACAAGATCACTAGGGTTTCTGTTTCAATGTGCTAAAATTGATTATTATAAACTGCCACATTTAGCTAAGAAAATAAAAAGTTTGAGTTTTGCTGATGATACCATGGTTTTCCTGAAAGCTAATAAACGCAGTCTAGAAAACCTAATGGAATTCTTAAGTAAATATGAAAAAGTGTCTGGACAGAAGATAAATATTGAAAAATCCTCATATTTTATGTCCAATAAAGCTCCACAGGCTTATCATAGAATTGTTTCTGATGCTATTGGTATACCTATAGGTGTTTTTCCATTTAAAACCTAGGGTGTCCAATTTATACAGGAAGAAAGAAACACTCCTATTTTAAGCCAATTTTTGACACTATTTTATCCAAATTAATTTCTTGGAAAAATAAATGGTTGAATCAAGCTGGGAGACTTATATTAGCAAAACATGTCCTATCTGCTATTCTATTGCATGTGCTTACTGTTATTAAACCAACTAATGGGGTTTTGGATAGATTACATGTATTATTTGCAAAAATATTTTGGGGAAGTTCTGAGCATGGTCAAAATAAAATATGGAGGTCATGGATAAATGTGTGTTACCCAGTATTAGAAAATGGACTTGGTCTTAGAAATTTGCATGTTCTAGTTGATGCTTTTTCACTGAAAATCTGGTGGAAATTGCAGAAAGGAGGATCTTTATGGTCTTCTTTTATGTGGTCTCTACCAGAGAGTAAAATGAAATCTAAAACATGGAAAAGGTACAAACAAATTGATGAGATTGCACAGGAAAATACTATCATTCAGATTGGTGCAGGTGATATATCATTTTGGGAAGCTAACTGGCTACATGTTGGTAGACTTATAACATTCTGGAATGATAATCTTGGAGAAATTCTCCTGAAAGTCCAACTTTCATGACTTTCCATAAGAGTGTTTATACGTTTTAACTTATACAGTGTATCTTTTAATTTGAACTGTAAACTTTGTTATTTGAATTTTATTAATGTTTTAATTTAAATTCATGAATTTTTGCATTAAAATATGTTTTACTATATGTTCACTTTAATACTATCAATGTTTTAACACAAAATAGTATCACTTGACCTTAAATATATAGTGGTAGTTCCATAACACTTAGGAAAGTCGGACTTTCTAGAGACTTTGCAATCTTGATCTTATTTATCCAGAATTGACTGTAAAAGAATTCTTCTTCAGTCAACAACAATTGATTACTGATATGGTATATGTTTTTCCCCAACACATTATTGATCTTTTAGCAAAGGATTTTGTTATATATGAAGATTATAAGGATAAAATAATGTGGAAACTTGAAACTGATGGTGATTTCACTATTTCTTCTGCATATGAGCTACTCAGACCAAAAAGAATGATTCTGAATCCTTACAAATATATGTGGTGGAAGTATGTGCCTAAAAAGATATCTGTTTTCAACTGGAAATTACTCAACAGATTGCTGACAATTTCTGACATCTTACAGGAGCAACATATATGTGTTATATCTATGTGTTGTTTTTGTAAAAATGCATCTGATGAATTAGACCATGTGTTTCATGAATGTCCTATTATACAAGGTTTATGGATACACTTTCATGACATGCTAGACCTAGTACCAGAAAATTTCAATAATCTATGGGATAGGTGTCTGTATTACTGGACCATAAACATGAAATATGAGCTTCACAGGGTACTTGTTAGAACTTTGCCTTTTGTTATTAACTGGGTGATATGGTGCAGTAGAACAGCATATTACTTTGATAATATAGTCCCAAGTGCATAGAGAATGAAACAGAAGGCTCTTTACTTGTTACAAAGTATCATCAGAATCAACAAGTTGAAATGGAACAGATCAGAAGCAAGTAATTTACATTATGAGCTACTCCAACTAGCACCAGTGGCTCCCATGTTGTGCAAACAGTTACAGTTAGTGAAATGGAGGCTTCCATCAGCTCATTTCAAACTGAATACTGATGGTTCATCATTAGGGAACCCTGGTCATGCTGGAGCTGGTATGGTGATCAGATCAGTGACAGGTCAAGTAATCAAAGCACAATCAATTTATCTGCAAAACAGATCCAGCCTGGAAGCAGAAACCCTGGCCCTATTAGAAGGGCTTCAAATGGCATATCTTGAAGGAATGGAGCACTTACAGGTGGAGGTTGACTCTCTGGTATTACTGAAGATTGTAAGAAGAGAGTTCAGAATTCCTTGGAGAATTGAACCTTATATCAGAGCCATTTTTTCCTTAACAAGTGAGTTCTCTTCTTTATCATTCTTACACATATACAGAGAATCTAATTCAGTTGCAGATGCATTAGCAAATCTAGCAAGTAAAGAGAGAATGAATTCAGTTTTTACAAATGTGAATCTACCCAATAACATTAAAGGTCTAGTCATTTTGGACAGTAGAGAGGTACCTTACATAAGGGTATGATTTCAGTGTCTACTGATATATTCTTTGTGTTTATTGCAGGCGCCAGGCCTGATCATGACAAGCTGAAAGGATCAACAAAGAATATTGGAGGCAGAAAGAATGATGAACATGACCAGCTGTACTACCAGGAAGACTGTTATGAACCAGAATAGCTGTTAATACTCAACATGCTTAGTGTATGATTATACAGACTCAATAGCATAGATAAATAAATTATTGATCCCCATGCTTGTCGGTAAATTTGGGTTTCGCATAGCGATCCCTAACATACTTGCAAGTAGTGAGTCCTCCCATCGGCAGATTTGAGCTTCGCATAGCGAACTCTAACTTGCTTGTGGGAGTTGACATGGGTATATATAATTTATTTTACACATTTCATTTGATACATTAATTTGTAACAAATTTGTCTCAAACTTTTCCCTACGGGGTTTTTATGGGCTTGGTGAACCTAATAAATTTCACCCCACTTCGTGTGGTTCAAAATAAAAAAACAAAAAATGTAGTAGCATAAAACAGGGCCTAACCACATCTCCAGCGCGCTCTATGAGCATGTTTTGCAAATATCCCAAATCCATGAAATCCTGATTTTTCTGCAGAAAGAAGAGTCGTGATGAAAAGAAAAGAATGAAAGGGCAAAGACATTAAACACTGGCCAAATGCTTCTCCTGAACTTAAAGCTCAAATTTTTTCTATTTTAAACATGACGGGGATGATTATATATGAGAAATACTTGATATTACCAATTGTCTTTGGTAGATCAAAAGCAGTCGCTTTGAAAAGTATAAAAATCACGTTCTGGAATAAGGTCGAGAGTTGGGACCATAAGCAGTTATCAAAAAGAGATAGAGAGGCACTCATTAAATCTTTCCTTCAGGTGATTCCTACCTACACTATGTCTTGCTTTATGCTCTCTGACAATATTATTGAAGATATACATAAAATTTATGAAAGATACTGTTGGGGTACCACAACAAAGAAGAAGAAGAAGATTCATTGGGCTAATTAAATGGACTAAATTTTTCTTTCCAACAAGCATGGATGAATTAGGATTTAATGATCTGAAATGTTTCAATACGGCTATGCTAGGAATTAAACAAGTTTGGAGATTGCAAAAATCCCCGGATTCTATGGTGGCTAAGTTATTAAAGGCTAAGTATTATCTGAATACCACTTTAATGGGCGCAAAGCTAAGTATTATCCGAATACCACTTTAATGGACGCAAAGTTAGGGTGGAATCCATCTTTTGCTTTGAGATCTATCTTGGACGGTGGGGATTTACTGGTTAAAGGTATTCGACGACGCATTGGACAGGGAAATGAAATAATGATTAAATCTGGATTGTGGCATCCGAAAGGGGGTAATATCCCTACGTCGCTTGCACCTGACTTCTCAGAAAATCTCACTGTCAATCAGCTAATCACTACTGGAAACATAGGCTACGAAGGCGCCCGTAAACGGCGGTTTTACATAAACGCCGTTCTTAATAACGTTCCGATATCGGAACGTTGGTGATGATGAGGACCAACCAGAATTTACGGCGTATGGCTCATAAACGCCGCACAGTTTACGGCGGAAACATGTTAACGGCGCTTGATTGACGGCTCTTGTCCAAGAACGCCGTGTAGTGTGTAGGTTCCGCAATCGGAACTTACCCGAAATTGGTTTTGCTTTGAACGGGTCCCACTTGTAAAGTTATAATATTTATGTGGTTGAACATATTGTGGTTCCGGTTGAGGAACACGACCGGATATATAATAATGCCCAGCGGATATAGATCCTATATTTCCACCCACAATCTTATCTTCTCACATTCATCCCCAATTCTCCCAACTTTCCCCCAAACTTATTTCCATCTTCGAATCTACTCAAAAATCTCAATCCCAACTACTCTCTTCTCTAAATGTTAACTATTTTTCCTTGATCTCTTAATTCTCTTCCATGGAGATTCAATCAAAAAGAGGTAATTTTTAATTTTCATTGATTTTTTTGTGAATTTTAGTTTCTTGTTCTTGATTGCGTCGGAACCCATTTAAAATTTAAGTATCTAATCGATGAATTTGTTATTGTTGAAGTGTTAGTGATGCTACCAGCTTCCAGTCCCAGTCCGGATCAATAGTGAGTCTCCGGTCCGGATGAGACTTTCGTCCGTGCTCAACGCGCTCTCACCTAAAGCCCTGCAAAACAACGCCCCGGAGTATCCCGAGGATAGCTACTCCGGCGTGATGATGAAAGAGGGGCCTTTGAATAGGAGAGAGAATAAGGATATATTGAGAGAGTTTTTATCTGATAGAACATACCTTTCTCCACAAGTCCAAAGCTGTATTTATAGGTGTGAGTGGTCAGCCTCAAGCCCAGAGGCAGTGGGCCGGATAACGCCATTCTAGCTGACGTCATATGGACCGGACTACTCTCTGGGCCGGAGCCTAGATATGGGCCAAAGCCCCTATCACCACTAGCCCCCCGAGACCGTTGAATGGTGGAAGCGGATGCAGAATACTGGTGTCCGGGCGAGTCAGAATTCTCGTGGCGGGAACAGTCGAGGCCTCAACTGCGTCCTTAACCGGATGGCGAAGCAAGCAGCACGGGGAAGGGGAAGGGGTGCCCAACAGGCGGCCAGGGGAAGGGGAAGGGGAAGAAGTATCCAACCAGCTCGCCGTCCCCAAATCCCCGTTCGGATTCGCTCTCCTTCGCGATATCCGAGCCAGAATCCCTTCCGTCCGTCCCGAGCTGGGCCTCCGGTCAAGGGCAAAGGGAAAGCCAAAGTCACAAAGGAGACTATGCAGTTCTCCGATTCTGATTCGGACGAGATCTTTGGCTCTGATCCGGATGGAGCTGGTCCATCGGAACTTCCGCCCATCCCTCCCTTTCCGTATCGAGGACCAGTGGCTCAAAGCAGTGAGAATGAGGTCCACGATCTTGAGGACAACACTCCAGAGCAGACTCCTACTGCCCTGAATCAGGAAAGGGTTCAAGACGCAAGGCCTCCATCTCCAGAGAACGGAGCTATGTTACCTCCTACTCCGGAACCTCCTACTCCGGAGCCCACCTCTCCTCCTATCGATTGGGATATACCGTGGCCGAATAGATAGGTTATATTTTTCTTTTGTTTCTGCGTCCGTCCGGACGTAGCAGATTGTACCAATGTATCATTTATTCAAATGTAATTTCTTTGTATGTCGAGATAGCTTATTCAAGCGCTTTTCCTTGTTGTCTGATCAAACCATTTTATCCTTTTGTTTTGCTCACCTCCGTTGGTTTATTCAAACACTTCGGAGGACTTTATTTGTTCGACTTTGCTCACTCCGTCCGTTTGTCCAAACGATCCGGAGGATTCTAATTGTGCGGAATTGAAAAAATAGTACATAGTAAAATTAAACAAGTATAAAATTTAACAACTCTTCATTCAAATAATCGTACTCCGGCTAGACATATCCTTTGTCTAAATGCGGCCGGAGACAAGTACACAGTAAATAGATCGGAACGGAATCCTAGGCTCAACCCTAGCCAGAGGACCCGGAACTACATACTTGTTGAAAAGAAAACAGTTTAAAGAACTCTATCGGAAAGAATACCTACTCAGGATGCTCCGTAAAACCTTCGCAAGTTGGTGATGTTCCACCTTCTGGGGATTGCACGTCCGGACTGATCCGCCAGCTCATAACTCCCACCCGGAAATGAGGCTGTGACTTGGTACGGACCTTCCCAGTTTGGTGCCAGTTTGCCAGTGGCCTCCTTCAGACTTTTATCATTTCTCCTCATCACCCAATCTCCGGGGACGAATGATTCCTTCCTGACACGCTTGTCGTGGTAACGCTTCATCCGCTCCTTCACCTTGGCCTCATGCAGCGCTGCCTGCTCTCGTTTTTCCTCCAGGAGGTCCAAATCCAGCAGCCTGCTTGATCCGAGCGGAGAGCTCCGTCCGGCTTGGTCTTCATCCCAAGTTAGGGTCCGGAGACTAGGGACTCCCACTTCAGCTGGTATGACTGCCTCCGCCCCGTATACCAAACTGTACGGCGACTGGCCCGTGGCGGATCCTTCGGTCGTCCTGTATGCCCAAAGAACGCTTGGCAGCTCATCGACCCAGTTTCCTCGTGCCCCCTGCAAACGAGTCTTCAATCCGTTCACCACTGTCCGGTTGGTAACTTCCACTTGACCGTTGGCCTGCGGGTGGTAAACCGATGTGAGTCGCTGCGTAATTCCGTACTCCTTACACCAAGATCGAAACGGGTCATTCTCAAACTGAGCTCCGTTATCCGTGACGATGTACTTGGGGATTCCGTAGCGGCAGATGATGTTCTTCCAACAAAACTTAACGCAAGTGCTGCCACGGATGTTTGTGAGAGGTTCGGCCTCAACCCATTTGCTGAAGTAGTCGATTGCTACTATCAGGTACTTGAATCCTCCCGGAGCGGAGGGGAAGGGTCCGACCAGATCGATGCCCCATCTATCAAAAGGCCACGAGCCGGTGATCCCGACCCTTTCTTCTTGCGGAACATGAATGAGCGGAGCAAACCTTTGGCACTGCACACAGGAGCGGACGTACTTCTGTGCCTCTTCGAACAGGGTCGGCCAGTAGTAGCCTGTGCACATTATCTTTCTCGCTATGGTCCGGGCTCCCTGGTGGCTACCGTTCGGTCCTTCGTGCATCTCCTTCACAATCCGAGCTGCCTCATCCGAGTCTACGCACCTTAACCATGGTTGGAGATATCCTTGTCTGAGCAGGGTTCCATCAACTATGGTGTAGCGCGGTGCCTTCTGTCGGATTTTCCGTGCCAGTGCCTTGTCTTCCGGGAGCTTTCCGTGCTGCAAATAGTCGAAGAAGGGGGCCATCCATGACTCCTTTTGCACCTCCACTGCTGCCACTAGTGGGACGTCGTAACTCCGGGCGGATAGGGTCTCCATCATTAGGTTGCTCTCCGCGTCTGGCTTGATCTCAGAAGAAGCAAGTTTGCTCAAAGCGTCCGCCTTACCGTTGTCCTCGCGAGGGATCTGTGTTATGGTAACGCCACGGAACTTGGCCAGTAATGGCTTAACCGCCTCAAGGTACTTCTGCAAACTCCGCTCCTTTGCCTCATATTCTCCATTCACCTGCTGAACCACAATCTGAGAATCGCTGTACACCTCAACGTCCGTGACCCCTATCTCCAACGCCAGTCGGAGTCCGGTCAGAAGTGCCTCATACTCTGCCTCATTGTTAGTTGCCCGGAAAGCGAACTGGATAGCATACCTGTACTCCATTCCTTGCGGGCTAGTAAGCAGGACACCAGCCCCGCCCCCGTTAGCATGCGACGATCCGTCCACATGCAACTTCCATTTGTCAGAGGGTGGTTCCGATCCGGACGGCTCTCCTGAAGGTTCAGTCATTTCTACCAAAAAGTCCGCCAGGGCTTGCCCCTTAATAGCCTTCCGGGGATGGTACTTGATCTCGTGCTCTCCAAGCTCAACTGCCCACTTCATCATCCGTCCCGAGGCTTCCGGCTTCAGCATGATCTGTCTCAACGGATGATTCGTCAGTACCGTGATCGGGTGGCCTTGGAAATATGGTCGGAGGCGCCGAGAAGCATGGACCAATGCCAATATCAGCCTTTCCAAAGCGGTATACCTTGTTTCCGGACCTTGGAGTGCCCTGCTCACAAAGTAAACCGGACGCTGTACCTTTCCGTCTGCTCGGACCAGAGCAGAACTTATAGCGTGTTCCGTTGCTGCTATGTAGAGGAAAAGCTCTTCTTCGGGCAACGGCTTGGAAAGGGTAGGGAGGCTTGCTAGATGAGCCTTGAGATCCGTGAACGCTTGGTCACATGCCTCGGTCCACTCGAAAGGCTTGGCTCTCCGGAGTATGTTAAAGAACGGGAGCTGCTTCTCAGCCCCCCGAGCGAGAAATCGGCTCAAAGCGGCTAGCGACCCAGTCAGTTTTTGTACGTCCTTCACCCCTCTCGGAGGAGGCATCTCCATAAGGGCCGATATCTTCTCCGGGTTGACGTCGATTCCTCGAGCCGACACCATGTAGCCAAGAAACTTCCCTGCTCCTACTCCGATGGTACTTTTTCCTGGGCTAAGCTTGAGATTCGCCATCCGGAGCACGTCGAACATCTCCCGGAGGTCGGACAAAAAAGATTCGTACGTCCGGCTCTTGACCACCATGTCATCCACATAGACCTCCAGGTTCCGTCCCATCTGGTTCCGAAATAGCTTGTCCGCCATCCTTTGGTATGTTGCACCTGCGTTTTTCAGTCCGAAAGGCATTTTCCTGTAACAAAAGGTACCAAAGTCAGTGATAAAAGATGTTTTGGGGCGGTCATCCTTGGCCATCGTAATCTGGTGGTACCCTCGGTGCGCATCAAAGAATGCCAACACTTGGTAACCAGTAATAGCCTCGACCAGCTGATCGATGGAGGGGAGCGGATAGCTATCTTTCGGACAGCATTTGTTTAGATCTGTGAAGTCAATACACATTCTCCACGAGCCATCGTGCTTCTTCACCAGAACTGGGTTTGCTATCCACTCCGGGTATGATATCTCCTCCACGATTCCGGCATTCAACAGTCTACCCACCTCCGCCCGGACCTCCTCCACGCGTTCCGGGGCGAGGGGCCTCTTCTTCTGCCTGATTGGTTTCAGCTCCGGAAAGACATTGAGCTTGTGGACTGCGATCTCCTCCGGAACGCCAGTCAAGTCCTCCGTCCCCCAGGAAAACACATCCTCGTACTCCGCCAACAGGCTTCGCAACTCCATCTTAACGTCATCCGGCATGTTCTTCCCCACACTGACTACCCCCTTCTGTCCGACCATCATATCCTCCACTTCATAGGATGGTGCTTCTCCATGGATAGCTCCTACCAAGTCCGCTTTGGCTTTTCCCTTGTCCGAGGCGGACAGCTTTGGTTGGTCCTCCCCGGATCGGGCATCCTTGATGGCGGTCAGCATGCAACTCCGAGCGGTTTGCTGGTGGCCCCAGACGGATACGATACCGTTTTCCGTGGGGAACTTCATGATCAAGTGGAAAGGTGAACATATAGCCCGTGCCTGTGACAGCCAAGGTCTTCCGATGATCATGTTGTAAGGAGAAACAGCATCAATGACGGCGAAGTTACATTCCACCGTAGCCCGCTTTGTCGGGTCCTCGAAATCCGTCAGGGTGACTTTCAAAGGGATGACTCCGAGCGGATGGACAGTCCGTCCGGTGAACCCTGAAAGGGGGGTCTGACACGGTTTTAGGTTTTGTCGTCCGATCCCGAGCTGATCAAAGCATGCCGCGAACATGATCTCCACACTGCTACCATCATCTACGAACACTCGTTTGATCAGCACGCCTTCGACATCCGCCATTACCACCATCGGATCCGAATGGGGAACCTGTGGGGGTACCGGATCCTCATCCGAGAAGGTGATAGTCTCGCTTGGCTTGAACCTCTTTTCTTGTATCTCACCCGGAGGCACGTATCTGCTTTTGGCCTTGATCGCCGTCATGGAACAAAGTCCGTCGCCGACGATTCCGTTTATCACATTGATCACCCGAGGCTGAGCTGGGGGCGGAGCTGGTGCAGCCTGTCTTGGTGCCGGGTTTGCCGGATTAGCTTGATTCCCCCCTCGGGGGCGATTGTTCCTATTCCTTTTTCGACCCTGTCCGGCTGCAGCTGCCGGGGCTTGGGCCGGGCGTCCGGGTCCTTCTCCCGCCACGCAATCTCTTAGCTGGCCTGCTCCGATTAACCTTTCAATATCCCAACGAAGCGCCCTGCATCCCTCCGTGGTATGTCCATGTGACTTGTGAAACTCACACCACTTATCCGCATTTGCTGGTGCCGGCACGCCAACAATGGGCTGCGGATCCGTAAACAAACCTCGGTGAACCGCAAGGATCTCCGTACGGGTCTTTGAGAGAGGGGTGTAGGTCGGACGAACAGCGGCTGCCGGTGCTGGTGCCGCTGTCGCCGGGGCGGGTACTCGTCTGACTTGATCCGTACGGGCCGGAGCCCTTGCAGCAGTGGTTTGGGTCCCTGTCACCGTGAGAGACCTTTGCTCGAAAAAGCCCACTGTTGTCATCCGGACTTGGTTGGCATCATGCACCGTACAATGCATCTCTACTACCAACTGGAGGTGGTAATATGACGTAGGCATATTCTTCATGAGCTCGATGTAGAAAGCGTTGTCCCTCAGTCCGTTGACGAAGTTGTGGATAATGGCCTTCTCCTGCAAATGCCGGTCCACCACCTTCATCGTCGCAGCTATGTACCGGGTGTAGAATTCCCAGGTAGTCTCCGTCTCTAGCTGCCTCATTGCCAGGACCGTGGCGAGATTTACAAATGTGTGCTTCATAGCGGATTAGCGCCGGACCAGGGCTATGGCGAAATCCCAAAAATGTCGGAGTGTACCGTTCGGCAGACCCTTGAACCATGTTAAGCAGTTGCCCCGTAAGTATGAAGGTACCATCTTACACTGTAGCTCTTCCGGAATATCCCTAGCAATCATGATACTTGCATAAGTATTAACGAACTCCTCCGGATCGCCTTCTCCGTTGTAGGTAGGTAGTCCGTCCGGAGCCTTGGTTCCGGCTGGCCACTTAAAACTTAACACCTCCGGAACCCAAGGTGACTGTGGCCCGATCCCATTCCGTCTGATTAGGCGATTGAGTCGGTCTTCAATGGAATCCGGACAGAAAGGTGTTTGAAAACCAAAACCTCCAGGGAATCCTCCTCCGGCAGGCTGCACCCCATACATCATCTGCTGCTGACCCCCGGGTCCTCCGGCAGGTTGCATCCCAAACATCATCTGCTGTTGTCCCCCGGGTGCACCCATCCCATAGCCCTGCTGGGTACCGTATCCCTGCTGGGTTTGTGCTCCCCAGTAAGGCGGTGCGTTCGGATTCAAACCAGCCGTCTGCTGTTGATGTCCGGCCGGGTAAGGGTTTAGGTTTGGTGCTCTCGGTTGGTCCGGAGGCGGCTTGTCCGCCTCACCTCGTTGAGCGGCCTTCCACTCTTGGAACTGCTGATACTCCGTCATGTTGGTCCTCAGGATGTTGCCTCCCAATCCGGAATCATGACGCTTACGCTCCTCCCGTCCGGCCTTCCGCCCAACTCGGGGTCTGATCGACCGGCTCTGAGCATCGTCTTCCGTGCTATACCCCTCTGGAGATTCCTCAGGTTCATAATCCTCAGCTTCCTCAGAACCGGATCTCTCGGGACGATCCGGATCGGGCGTCTCATCCCCTTCCGACGACTCCTGGTCATCATCCTGATTCTGATTCCGCGCCTCTCGTGCCGCTCGCTGACGCTCTCTAGCCTCGCGTTGTATATCAGCCAGAGTTCGTTCAGAAGCCGGCTTCTTCCCTTTTGCCTTTTCAGCTGCTAGGCGCTGTCGCCGACGCTCCTCAGCTGCGGCCTTCTTCTCTGCTGCCGCCTGTTTGGCTTGGAGAATCCGTTCCTTCTCAGCCGCTATCTTCTGAGCTCTAACTGTAGCGGCTTTTCTGGTTTTTGGCCCTCCTCCCGCTTCCTCCTCCGCCGGGAGAGGGTTCTTTCTTGGTCGTCCGCGCGGCGGCATGAACGTAACCTGCAACTGGAATTTTTAAGATCCCACCGGGCGTGCCAACTGATGCTACCAGCTTCCAGTCCCGGTCCGGATCAATAGTGAGTCTCCGGTCCGGATGAGACTTTCGTCCGTGCTCAACGCGCTCTCACCTAAAGCCCTGCAAAACAACGCCCCGGAGTATCCCGAGGATAGCTACTCCGGCGTGATGATGAAAGAGGGGCCTTTGAATAGGAGAGAGAATAAGGATATATTGAGAGAGTTTTTATCTGATAGAACATACCTTTCTCCACAAGTCCAAAGCTGTATTTATAGGTGTGAGTGGTCAGCCTCAAGCCCAGAGGCAGTGGGCCGGATAACACCATTCTAGCTGACGTCATATGGACCGGACTACTCTCTGGGCCGGAGCCTAGATATGGGCCAAAGCCCCTATCACCAGTTAGAATATAATCTTGGTGATGGATCTCTTTAAATTTGTTGTTGTTGATGAATTTGCATAAAGATCAGTTTGTGATTGATTTGAAGATGAACTTTTTTTGTTGATGAATATGTGTTTTTGAGTGTGAAGTTGTTATTGTAATTTGTAGGTAAATCTGTTGTTGAATCTGTTGTTGTTAGGATGGATATGTTGTTGTTAGGATGGATATGTTGTTGTTAGGATGGATATGTTGTTGATATTTTTCGTTGTCTTCATGTTCAACTGATTTTTTTTTGTGTTCATCTGGGTTTGTTCTTCGTGTTCTTCGTGTTCATCTGGGTTTCCGATTCAATCGGAAAGCCCAGATTGTTTTTATTGAATTCTGTTTATAGGTTCCGATATCGGAACCTATAAACGGCGGTTCCGAAACGCCGCTAACGGGTGACCCCCCTACCACGTCGCAGCCACCAACGGCGGTCAAAAACGCCGTCATATGGGCGGATTTTGCGCCGTGATTTCTATATGTGTCCAGTAGTGAATGTCGGAGAATGGATTGCAATGGAATTTTGATCTAATACGAAGTTTGTTTAGCCAAGAGGAAGCAGATCTCATCATGCCGCTCCCAAGGGGAACTATAACTACCAAAACCAGTGGATTGTGCACCCTTCCCTAGATGGTAAATACACGGTAAAATCAGGTTACAATGTAGGTATTAACGGTCCGCTATCTTGAAATACATGAAATATGACTAGGAGCTCGGTGCCGGCATTGCATTGGAGGAAATTACGGGTCTTACAGTACAATACAAAATCAAGCATTTAATGTGGAGATATTGCAATGATAATCTTCCGACGACAAAGAATTTGAAGCAAAAGAGATACAAGGAGAATTATACTGCTTAAGTTGCGCCATTAATGATACCTCTTCAGAGCATTTTGTTTTCATTGCCTTTAGCACAACAAATATTGTTTTCAGCTGATCTCCATATAGGGTATCCAAATGCTAACAGCCAAATCCAAATCTCTGGGTTCATGATATGATCACGAAACTAGATTAATATGAAATGACTCTCGTCACCATGTTCTTTTATCAGCTATGGATTCATCGTACAACCTAATCCATGGTGAGCACCATGAGCTACATCCTCAACACTTTGTCATTTACGCAATGCGAACAATTTCTGAAATTATGAACGCAAAGGATCGACCAGAGAACCGTCCAGGGTGTGAATCTCCCCAAACAAACCTAAGGATTATTCAATCTGCTAGGGGGAATACCCTTACTTTTGATGTAGATATAGCTACTGACAACACCTGTCTAGGATGGTTCATTTGGAACTCTAAATATGAATATATATATATATATATATATATATATATATATATATGGAGAATCCAAAAGAATCAATGGCATCCAGGAGATTTGGTGGCGAAAGCTGACAGATCAGGGCTACAGAGCCTTAGACAATGAAATCAATATTGACATTACACAAGTTGATGCAAAAACTGTCATCAACGCTGCTAGGAAACCTAGGGAGGATCTTTCTGCTTTCGAAGCTGTCATGGAGGATATTTTTAGATTAGTTGCATGCCATAATTCACCATGTTTATCTTGGATTAAAAGGCCTTTGCAACATAAGATTATCGCTCACTCCCTATCTCAATATGCTAAGAAATCGGGAGAACTAATTTTTATATGGAACAATGTTCCATCTTTCGTAACACACCATCATTATCTAATTAATTCATGAGTAAGTATTATTTTTTAAGCACTAGCCAGATGAGGGCGTAGTTGATATGATACGATAAAATGTTATCAAGGGCTTGATGCATGTACGAACAAGACACGATGAACCAGTAGACAAAGTTTCACTATTAAAGTTTTTTTATTTATAGTTTTATGTCTTTATAACCGCCGTTTTAACATATGTTTTATGAAGGTTGTTTTCTTCCGGCTTATTTAACACCATCTAAACTAAAATAAAATAAATTAAAATGAAATATATTATACTAAATAAAATTTAATGTATTGAAAATGTTAATAACATGACTAAAGTCAATTAAATTTTATAAAATTAAAATGAAACCACCAAATAAAACTTTCTGAACTAAATTAAAATATTTTAAGATGAAATGGAGTACAGACCTTACTAATAAAGTGATTTACTCTATATTTGGAAGAGAGAAATTGATGTATCATTTTAAAGATAAATACCCACTAAAAGTCAATAATGCGTCTAATAATAAATATACACTTTTCAATAATTTAGAATTCTTCCAAGTTAATAAATATTTTTCTTGAGTAACCTATTTGATGAACTTGGGAGGCAGATATATAGCCAAATCCGAATTACATCTGGTCATTTGTGTATCAATAGAAATCCTAATCAGACGAATATAATTGGAACAAAATTAATTTGAACTAACCTAAATAATTTAAATATATTATGACGACCGTGACCACATAATTAAACAAACGATATAAACAAAGCGAACTGATTAATTAGGTTAAGAGAATAAAAAGAAATGAAACTGCTTCCACCATATATATAACAAGTACTGGTCAGAAATCACATGCTAAACGTTGAAGTACACTGAATACATTTCACTCTTTTTTCCAGAGCTTTCTTAAAATAGGAAGGTTTTACAAGACTATGGGCGAAACAGGGGAGATTTGGAAAACATGGAAATCAGTGTGATAGTCGCATTCAGTGAATGCGACTTTGATTTAATTTTAAATACAAATTCATTTTCTGACGGGTTAATGGTGAGAGCGACATGGCGCCAAGTGGGTGCTGACGTGTCGTAAAATCGCATTCATCCAATGCGAGTTCAATTAAATATTAAATTTTAAATATTTATGTTAAATTTTAAATATTAAACTTTGCATTTTTTATTTTTTATTTTTTATAAATAAAGTCGCATTCACTGAATGCGACTTTCATGTTTAATTTGTAATTTGTAATTATTGATAAAATTTGACCCAGCGGGGATTTTAATTATTTTTAATTAAAGTCGCATTCACAGAATGCAACTTAGCATTTTTTTTAAATAAAGTCGCATTTATAGAATGCGACTTTGCATGTTTAATTTTTAATTTGTAATTACTGACGAAATTCGACTATCACAGTGGGGGTTTAAATTATTTTTAATTAAAGTCGCATTCGCTGAAAGTGAGTTTGCATTTTTTTTTTACTTGATTCGCTGAATACGACTTTTAATAATTTTCAAATTAAAACGACTTTCACCGTATTATTTAAATTGTGCAAATTTTTCATTTTTTTAATTGTAACTTCATAAATTATACTCATATAATATAATTATTTAATTAAAGACATCCTAATGATTTTTTGGATTTGTTGAATTGTTTTTATAGTTTAAATTTTCATTTATCTATTATAAATATTAAAATCTGCTCTTTGATCAAAATAAGAATTAGTTCAAATCGTACCAAGACAAGGAGTGAGTGTTTCTGACATTTGAATTGTTATATTTCAGTGAAACTGGGATGATTTTTTTTCCGCTGAAGAATAATTAAAGGAATTGTTCACATCAATCACCCGTTAATAGTTGACAAAATTTTAAGTAAAGCTTGATGCTTTGAATCACTGTTATAAATCCATCCTACACTACTAATATCTGCAATACGAATATGTAGCATCAAATCCATCATACAGGTCAAGGAAGAATGTATGTGAAATTTAAGATAAACTAATGATCCCTAAACTTAAGATAAACCCAGAAGCTTGCACATATGCTCCAGTGCTTACCACTCCCTTCTACTCTTTTCCAGTTTGGAAATACCATCGCAGGGAGTAATATCACCGACAATAGCTATTAACAAGATGAAACAAGTCAATGTAAACAAAATGGGAAAGGAAGATGAAACACATATAAAATGCAGCATGCAAATCCTGAACTCGGATGCTGTTATTACGTCGAATGGAGGTGACTTATAGTAACCTCCGCAAAATGATCAGAAAATTCTGAGAAGTTAACGACCCAGCAAGGCAATAAATTAAGTTCAAGATAACTATACTCCTTTAAGTAAAGCTCCATAATTGAACCTGAGGGAGCATTTTGGTAAAGCAAAGATCTACTCGTAATTTGCAGTTCATTTCCATTCCAATCAAACAGCTCTTTATATTAGTCATGCAAATAACTACAGTAAGAACTAAAAATTTTGCTTTAATTTTGCTTCCATTTATCTAAGGCACTAGCACTAGCACTAATTTCCATTTAGAATTGCACACCTATTACCACATGTAAAAGAGATTTAAGTCAAGACAAATAGAGTTTGGAAAAAGAAAAAAGGAAAACACTGTTCTTTGCATCTGAGATACTAAAACAGCCAATGGATCATTTACCTCCCTCAACCAAAAGAAGTTCACTTTAAGTTTATATTAAAGATTCCACAGTTAAACCTGAGGCGGCTAAAGAAATATATGCTCATAACGTGTTACTCATTTTCCATTTCAATTCCTGTCTTTTGACTAATCATGCAGGACGTGTAAGAGCTAAACATCTGGCTTCAATTTTAATTTTTCTAGGTAGACAGACTAGTACTTACAGCTTCAAATTAAGACAGAAACTTGAGGCGTGTAAGAACTAAACCTGAGGCGGCGGGGAAGTAAAACGCTTTTGGAGATATAGATTTTTTTTTTCATCCCTATATATCTATACAATAAAACCCTTTTGCTTCCCTCAACTGAAAGAAGCTCATTTTATCACCAAGAGAGTAAATATCTCAAGGCTCAGGCTAAGAAACTGAATTCTAAACACAAATTAGTAAATTGATTTCATGCAACGGCACGAAAGGCAAAACTCTTTGTATAATAATGTGCATAGGAATCGCTAACAAATGAACACGAATGACAACAGTTCAAAGCGGTTTGAAGTGTGCAGCTTAGATCAACCACGCAGTAAGAATGCAGATGTCACAGAACTAAGAGGGTACAAAAATTTTGCCAAAATAAATCCAGCATGTTAGGGACATGATACAGCATTCAACTCCAGCTATCTTAATCACAGATACAGAGTAAATGCATAAATATACATTCTAACCTTCTGCAATATCGTGCACGATCGCCATTTTGACACACCTGAACAAAACAAAAACATAACCCTTCTATAACATACATTAAAATCAAAATGCAACTGAAAATGCTAGCACAACAGAGGCACACATACTTGTCTCGATTCACACCGGGAACATCAGGAGCAATGAGAGCCATCACTCCCATTCGATGCAAAAAATGAGCTTACTTTATTTACTAAAGCAGAAAGTAAAGACCGCTCTTGTTCTGCTTTGCTTTTCAACAAGGCATAAATGATCTATCACAATATCAGCACATGATAAGAACACAGAATCGGGAACATACAACTAAAGCCAGAACAGCATGTCACAGCCACAAAATTCATAAAACCAAATTAAAGAACAAAAACACATATATATACAAGACAAAAAGCTAACCTTTACACCTTGTCTTTAAGAATTGCTAAAACATCTTTTGATGCTTCCTCAACTGCAGAAATATAACGCCTATACCTGTAGAAAAAGCAGAAAGAACTATCTTAATATTGTAGATATCTACGCTTCAAACTCAATTGATAGATATTGCAGATACATGCACAGATCATGAGAGAGAGCATGAAAGAATGTCGGTTCTGTGCTTCACTTTTACCCAGTCTTACTTTCTGATGCACTTTATCATTTAGCATCAACCCTGCAGGTTAGCATCAACACCTCAATTGTACAATTTCTATGTTGTCTTGCTCCTATTTTCACTATATTATGAAAGGTTAGTATAAAATATCACCTCATAATTGGTTTTTCTCAGGTAAAACTAGTGATGCCTTTACTTCCTACTTGCCGGAAAAATCCAATTCTCTGCCACTCCTTCCGCCGCCGCGCCCGTCCCACCGCCGCCTCCCGACCTACTTCCGCCGCCGCCTCCCGACCCACTTCCGCCTTCAGATCCGCCTCCCGACCCGCTTCCGTCTCCCGACCAGCTTCAGCTGTCCCGCTTCCGCCTCACTAACGTCGCCCGCCGCCGTCAACACTCAGTCGCCGTCGCCGTTGTCATAGTGTCCCACGTCGCCCGATCTGTTTATGTGATTATGTGTTTGCCCGATCAATTTCTGGTTCTATTGATTTTGGGGTTGACCGAAATAAGACCAAAGTCGCATTACCCTAGTGCGACTTTCCACGTAGATCACGCCCTTGCCACGTAATTCCATTCGGCCGAGGACACTGATAAGGTACCCTCGGAAGGGAGGTTCCCTTCTACTACGTGGCCAATTTTGATTGGTCCTTTAATTAAATTATTATTTTATTATTATTTTAGTGATGATCCAAAGGTCCCAGCAGGCCTATTATTTTTATCTGTCTTTCATTGAAATCACAGAATTTTGATATCAAGAATTTTGCTGTTAAAATATATATATATATATATATATATATATATATATATATTACTGTTGGGCACACATTGAACATTTTTAATCTATAAAATCTCATGAAATCACCACAACGCAAACAGAGCCTCAAATATAATATAACCTATCCCACAAAAATGGCTGAATAACTGTAGGGATATTCATATAGTAAAATTATACTATAATTTATCAAATCATATTTTATCAGCACCAAACTCAATAAATCGAACCTAATTTGAAAAACTGAAATGAACTGAACCATACTAAATTGAACAAAATCGAACTTAATTAATTTGAATTAACAAATGTATGCATTGATACCAGTAAATTATTAGCATTTTATCAAATCGAATATTGTCACATAAGAACTTAACAAATTCATATATGAATATATTTCAATTCAGTTTAGTTCAGTATTTTCGGTTTAATTTATTATTTTCGATACAATTCAGTATTTTTCAGTTCAGTGCATGCAATTTTTAATTACACATAACAAATTATATGTTATTAATTTAGTACAAATCAATCAATTAAGAGAAAAAAGAATTTAAATATTTATTCCTCAACACTTGTAATAGTAGTTTGATGAAAATAGACTCTTCTCAATTGATGATGGGCCAGATTCAGTCCCACAAAATAGGGGACCTATGCGGAGGGAGACCCCCTCCCAGGGATGATTAGACTTCGCATTCGGCAGATCCATATGTTTTTTTCAAAATATTAATTTTTAATCGAAGTCGAATGCGACTTTCCTAGTCGTTTTCAAGTTCTCCCAACCTTCCTACTTTCATCCTATGTTTCCAACTCCTTCACAAAAGTAGCATTTTCTCCTCTTTTTTCATTCATGATTCATAAGAATAAGCAAAACAACAAACATTGCTGGTCACTTGACAGCTAAGCATGATCATCATTTGCAGGCAGGCATGGGAGAACCACACAGGCATCTGTTATGGAAGAAGGAGTAAACATCGAATCCGTTCATCTTCGCCGGAATCTGACCGCAGAGCCTGTTGTAACTCACGTTGACTACAACCAGCTCCGCCGTACCGAACGCATCTGGAATACTCCCAAAGATCTTATTGTGGTTCAGATCCAAATACCTCAAGCTCTCTGGGAATTCCAGTTTGGACATATCGAACTCGAACATGTTCCGTGACAGATCAACAGACCAGACCGCCTTGTTCTTGCCTAGCAGGAATGATGCGTCCCCTTCAAGCTTGTTTCTCGATAGATCAATCTGGGATGAGAAGTTCAGATGCAAAAAAGATTTCGGAACGTGGCCGGTGAGCTTATTGTGGGAGAGGTTTATAGTGGAGGGCTTTTTCCATCTCCCGAACGAGTCAGGGATATTTCCGGTGAGCTTATTCCGATGGAGATAGATCTCTTGGAGATCGGGGAGATCGGAGAGAGACGAAGGGATGGAGCCGGTGAGACGGTTGTGCGATAAGTCCAAGAACGTCAGCTTCTTGAGCCGGCTGAGAACCGAAGGGACCTCGCCGAAGAGATCAGTGTAGCTGAGGATCAGGTAGTTGAGACGGGTGAGCTTGGCGATAGCGGGTGGGATTGGGCCGGTGAGACCGGTGACGCGGCGGAAAAGGAGTCTTTGGAGATAGGGAAGGTCGCCGACGGCGGGCGGGATATGGCCGGAGATGTTGGCCTGGAAGATGGTGAGGGCGATGACTCGGCCGGTGACTCGGTGGCACTCCATAGCGTACCAGGAGCAGCAGTCTTCGTCAGGTTTCCAGGAGGCGAGGTGGTAGGGGTTGTTGAGATCTGACTTGATTTTGAGCAGAGCTTTCTTGTCTTGGGGATTGCATTTCGGAGTGGCGGAGGGAGCAGGGGATGGTATTGAGAGAAAGAGGAGGGAGATGGAAACTATGAAAGCTGCTAATATTTTCGACATTTTGATTCGAGTTTGTGTGACAATGGGGTTGCCCAACAGTTTAATTTTGGCCAATATATTTTGGCCAAATCTGCTATACGCAATATATATACACATTTGGCCAGCTTATTACCGAACTTCTTTTACATTTACCATACTCTTGTCAATTTGCTTTATATTTTTTATGATATCTTTTTCATTTTAATTAGTAAATATGAACTTTACTTAGCCGTTTATTTCTACCTTGAAGGTGTCGTTTTTTTTTATCACAAAATAAGTACCAATGTAATACTTTAACGTTTGTTTCAATAAGGCCAATTAATTCCTTACCAAAGTTTAATTTTTATACACACTGGCATTGTTGGGAATTTCTTTTTCATCAGACAGTTGTCAATTTTTTAAAATTTGTTTATAATATCATTTTTATTTTGGTGATATCTGAACTTTTTTATCGCGGAAAAAGCACCAATATTATACTTTAACCCCCTCAAATAAATATTATATACTTTAACGTTTTTTATAAGGCCAATTAATTCCTTACTACGGCTTTTTATATACACTGGCCTTTCCAAAGTTTTTTATATTCATCAATTATATATCATACACTTGTCAAATTTTTAAATATTTTAATTACATCTGATATTTTAACAAATGGCCGGTTATATTATGCCCAAGCTTAAATTTATCAATTTTCTTCACGGACAAAGTACTAATATAAGTTTTTTCACGTTTTATATGAAATGCCTAAGGTTATTAAACAATACTCAATTTTTGAGCAACGTAGATGTTCTTAATATTTTTATTTTTTGAAGCGAATGATTTTATATCACTTCAACATATATATATTGAATATTTTTTGTCCAGTATTTGTTGTCAGAAAAAATATAGATGAAACTATAGCATCAGACTTGGTCTATAGCTACGCAAGTTACATACTTGTGTTAGGTCTCATATATTTTTTAATATATTGGGGCACCATATTTATAAAATATTGCATGCGAGCATAGGTATTTTTCTATTTTAAATTTTGATTAGTCCTATATTTTATTTACGGGAAAATATAGTTTGAATCTGAAAATATTTTTATTTATGCATTTAAAACTAACAAAAATTTAAAACGTCATAAGTAAAAATAACGTTATTTGAAATGAATGTATATTTTAATACTGAAGTAATTGATGAACTTTTGGGTAACCACATGCATATAGCAGCTGGTTTCATTTGTGTATCCAAATGTGAGATATCATGAATGCAATAGAAACAGAAACCTTTAGCAGAGGAATATTGGAACAACAATATATATGTGTACATCAATACATGTGATTCCAGATGTTTCAATAACTGAGGTGCTACACGCAATACAGTATTTTACTCAATATAGTTCAAAATTCTACGAAATGATACTACCACCCATGTAAGTACGCTAATTTCTCAAAAATCAAATAAGTTGAGGTCATTTTCATATTTTTACACCGTATTTGGGACTATAAGAGTAAAATACTGGACTGCGTAGGTAAAGAACCTTCAATAATTGAGCGTATAAAATATACAAATTTGGTTTGGTGTGCAACGTACGTAAAAGGTGGACGTACGAAACAGTGTGCAGAATAGGTTTATTGCAAAGGTTGCTTTTCTCATTGATTATTGACGTATATAAATACAGGGATAGTCTAACTATAATCCTATAATATCTCTAACTTGATACAGCAGTATTACTACGTATATTCTGAAAATATTCTACGATTTTGTACAACTGAAAATATCTTTACTAAGTCAGAGACAGTAAAGGAAGAAATTTACGGTAAATAGGATTTACACTTTAATACCCTCCCACAAGCTCATGTTCGGGCACGAACAAGAAGCTTGGAGCGCAAGTCTTTGAACTGGGAAGTACCAACAGCCCTTAGTAAACACGTCAGCCACTTGATTGGCAGAGCTAACATGCCGAACAAGAAGAGAGCCATCCTGAACCTGCTCACGAACGAAATGAAAATCCAGCTTGATGTGCTTAGAGCGGTGGTGAAGAACGGGATTAGCAGTGAGAAAGGTGGCACTCAGGTTGTCACATAAAACGGTGGGAGGACCAGGCTGAGGTATGTTCATTTCTTTGAGCAGTTGCTGGAGCCATATCAATTCAGCAGCAGCAAAAGCGATGGCCCTGTATTCTGCTTCAGTGCTGGAGCGAGCCACAGCCCCTTGCTTCTTGGACGACCAGCTGATCAAATTGCCACCAAAATAAACGCAGAAACCATGCTGGGAACGGCTGTCATCCGGATCAGAAATCCAGCCGGCGTCGGTGTAGCAGACAAGGCGTGTATCCTGTGACGGGCGAAAGTATAGACCAGCATCAATGGTGCCCTTGTTATAGCGAAGAATGCGCTTGACCGCGAGCCAGTGAGTAGTGGTTGGCCTATGCATAAACTGACAAACCCGATTTACAGCATACGAGATGTCAGGTCTGGTGATGGTAGCATATTGCAGCGCACCTACGATGCTCCTGTACAGGTGCTGATCCGGAAAATCAGAACCAACAGCTGTGAGCCGCGACCCTGGAGTGGCAGGTGAAGAAATCGGTTTGGCTCCAACCATGTCGCTGCGATCCAATAGATCCAAGATGTATTTCTTCTGGCAGAGAAGTAGACCAGATGGAAGATGCTGAACCTCGATGCCAAGGAAGAAATTCAGACAGCCTAGATCCTTCAAGGAGAAGATCGAGTTCAGATAATGAACGAACTCATCGATAAACTTGGAGTTTGAGCCAGTGATAATCAAGTCGTCAACATAAACCAAGACATAGATTACATCTCGGCCATGAGACTTGATGTAGAGAGAAGTGTCAGAGATACACTGTCTGAATCCATGCCGCAATAAAGCTTGACTGAGCTTTTGAAACCATGCACGCGGAGCCTGTTTAAGGCCATAAATGGCCTTCTTGAGTTTGCAAACAAAACCGGGAGTGGAAGAGGACACAAATCCTGGTGGTTGTTGCATGTAAACAGTCTCCGCTAGGTCACCGTTAAGAAAAGTATTGTTGATGTCAACCTGGCGAAGAGGCCATTGCCTGGTGACAGCAATGCTAAGAACCAGACGAATAGTAGTGGGTTTGATGACAGGGATGAATGTGTCAAAGTAGTCCACACCCTCTTCCTGGTTAAAGCCTTTTGCCACAAGACGAGCTTTGTACCGCTCCACGGTGCCATCCGCCTTCTTTTTTACCCTGAAAATCCACTTGCAACCAACAATATTAGCAGTATAGGGCTTTGGAACCAAGTCCCAAGTCCCATTAGTCAATAAAGCATCATACTCTAACTGCATGGCTTGTTGCCAATGAGGGTGTTTAGTGGCTTGAGCAAAAGTTTTTGGTTCAGGGTGAGAGGAGTCGCGAGCGACGGGATATTTAGTGGCAAGAAGGGCTTTAGGAGTGAGTGAGTTGGTTGCAGCCCGAGTGACCATAGGATGTTGAGATAAATCAGATGGTTTGAAGTACGAAGGGGCTTGAGAATATGGAACAATGGACAAAGAAGGTGTAGAATTGGTGGACTGAGGCTCAGGCGAGGATTCGACAGAGTCAACCGGAAAGCTATTAGTGGAATGAGGAGTGGACTGAGACAGAGAGTCAGACAAAACCTGTCCAGATAAGGGAGATGACTGACCCGAGGGAGTGGGACTAGGGGGAAGGCTGTCAGACGAGAGGATGGGCTGGAGGGGACTAAAGGGACCCGGCTGGAGGGGACTAGGAGGACCAGGAGGACCCTGCTGTAGGGGACCAGTGGGGACCAGTTGGAGAGGACCAGAAGGACCATGCTGGTGGGGACCAGAGGGACCAGCGCTGGCAGACATATGGTGGGTGGTGGGGTCAGGCGGCTGGACAGAAATGGTGGGTGCAGTATCAGTTTGGGAGACATAAGGATGTGAGTTGGTGGGACCAGATGAAACTGACTGAGAGTGGTCAGGAACTGGAGGCGCAGACTGCACCGAGATAGGAGACACAAGATTGGACTGAGATGAATGTCCATCCAGTAAACACAAGTCATAAACTGGAGGATTTGCAGAAGGAGATTGAGCAATATGTTTGGGATACGGGAACTGAGACTCATCAAACACTACATGACGAGCTATGTAGGTACGAGAGGTCGGAACGTGAAAACACAAGTATCTTTTGTGTTTTGCACTGTAACCTAGAAAGATACAAGCGACCGACCTAAACTCAAGTTTATTTGTGTTGTATGGTCTTAGATAGGGGTAGCATAAACACCCGAAAGATTTTAAAAAATTATAATCAGGATGTCGCTTGTAGAGACAAGAATATGGTGATTTGTGAAGAAGAGTAGGAGTGATGGTTCTGTTATTTAGATAGATGGCTGTATGAAACGCTTGTTCCTAAAATTCTATAGGAAGATGGGAATGAGCTAACAAAGCCAGGCCTTTCTCAACAACAATTCGGTTTCGTCTTTCAACGGCACCGTTTTGTTCTGGTGTATGAGGACAAGAGACACGATGTAAAATACCATGAATTTGAAGAAAAGTAGAGATGTTTCGATACTCACCACCCCAGTCAGACTGAAAAGTTTTAATTTTTGTGGAAAATTGTGTTTCGACCATTGCTTTAAAAAGTGTGAATGCATTAAAAACCTGTGCTTTGGTTGGTAAAAAATAGATCCAGGTAAATTTAGTGCAATCATCAATAAATAACACAAAATAGCGATTACCATTCAAAGAAGGAACATAAGAGGGTCCCCAAACATCCGAATAAATCAAATCAAAGGGATTACTAGATGACACATGGGAAGATGACAAGTGCAGACGACGACTTTTGCCTAATTGACAAGCACTACATACAGGCAAAGCTTTATTATCAGAAGTTGGTAAATGGAAATCAGCTAGTTGACGACGAAGGACAGACTCATGAGGGTGAGCGAATCGATGATGCCAACAAGCCACAGATGAACGTTCACTGAGGAAGACTCTAGGACTGGAGTATGACGATGAAGCTGGCAGACGGTACAGACCATCTTCAACTACCCCTCTTAGGATTGGCTGACCCTGGAGACTCTTAACAAAACAATGATCAGCATGCAATTCAACATAAACATTGTTGTCTTTGCACAATTTTGAGACACTAATAAGATTCTTGGAAATTTTAGGCACAACAAGAACCTCTTGAAGAGTGAGATTATTATTAGCAACATGCGATGTAGAAAGAGCATGAGTACCAACATGAGTAATGGGTAGGGACTCACCATTGCCGACGACTAAGTTGTCGTTGCCAGTGTATGCAGCCTGAAGATTGAGAGCTCCGAGATCCGATGTGACGTGATTAGAAGCACCCGAGTCCACGATCCACGGATCAGTGAGGGCAGAAGGGCTGGTGTAGGCCACGTGTGCCTGCTTGCGAGCTGGATTACGCTACTTCTGACGTTCCGCTGATCGACGATTGGTAGGTGGATAGTCCACATCGTTGAAGCGGTTGTGGCAGTTCCTAGCAGAGTGACAGGGTTTGTCGCAGATTTGACAAACAGTGCGAGGTGGATCACCTCCATCAGCAGGTAGCTCAGACAGCTGAGCACGAGTAGGGCCAGAGCGGCGATGAGCCACGTGAGCCGAAGGAGAGATCGAATCACATGATTCAAGAATACGTTGCTCTTCTTGAAGGAGGAGACCAAGGAGTTCGTCAGAAGAGACAGAGTCTCGCATGCTGATGGCGGTCTTGAAGGCGGCATACTCAGCACCCTAGCCAAAGAGGACGTATGAGACGAAGTCATCGTCGGAGATAGTGGAGAGACATTCCGCTAGAGAATCGGAGATGCCACGTTTCTTCTCGACGTATTCCATGATGGACATGGAGCCCTTGGTGAGAGACTGCAGCTGCTGTTTGAGATGGTTTTGGCGTGCACGGGTTTGAGACTGGAACATCTGAGACAGCATGAACCAGACATCAGCGGCGGTGGTGGCACGAGCGACATGGCCAAGTAACGGAACTGTGAGTGTGGTTCGAACCCAGAGGAGGACGAAATTATCATTTCTTTTCCAGGCTTTGTACTCAGGATTGGCCTTCGGTGTAGCCGAATCAGAAGAGGAGTTACCGGCCGAGGCAACAGTCTTGGCCGGGTTCTGATCGGAGAGAAGATGGCCTTCGAGCTCAAAGACTTCAAGAGCCGAGCGAACGGTGCCTTTCCACAAGGAGTAATTTGTGTGGTCTAGACGAATTGAAAGAGTGGGGAGCTGGAGTAGGGGTTGTTCCGCCAGCGGCCGCGAGTAGGATTTGTGAGGAAGCGGAAGACGTATGTGAAGCCATCTATAGGTACGAATCGTTTGGCTAGGCTGATACCATATAAAATATACAAATTTGGTTTGGTGTGCAACGTACGTAAAAGGTGGACGTACGAAACAGTGTAGTGCAGAATAGGTTTACTGCAAAGGTTGCTTTTCTCATTGATTATTGACGTATATAAATACAGGGATAGTCTAACTATAATCCTATAATATCTCTAACTTGATACAACAGAATTACTACGTATATTCTGAAAATATTTTATGATTTTGTACAATTGAAAATATTTTTAGTAAGTCAGAGACAGTAAATGAAGAAGTTTAAGGTAAATAGGATTTACACTTTAATAGAGCGCAATTTGAGATGGTACTGAATGAGAGACCTTTAACCATTGAGTGGGTTTCAGATATAAGTAGAAACAATTCCAGTATATAGGTGAGTTTGTTTGGAAAGTGAAATTTCTCTTATTGTGTTTAAGTTTAAAGTGAAAGAAAAAGAGGCAATAATACTGCACAGTCAACAACGTGTGTGACAGAAGGAGTGCGTGTACTGGGGTCTGGGATGATACTGTGTTTGACCTAGATCTGAGAAATGCCAAATGAGCTGACAAGTTAGCATGATTCGACATTACGATCCATGAAAACCAACTTCTCTCTAATGATATAGTATAACTATAGACTAATCGATCTTGTACACTGAATAATATTCATTCTAATTTCTAATCACATGAACTGATCTTTATCTTGCACGTATTGTATGGGAGAATATATATGAATTATTCATAAAAAATCAACAATTTTCTCATGCATTAATATCTTAACTGTCTACTCTGTTTAAAATGTTTTTTCTCAAACTCAACTGTGTGTTTGTGTTGAAACTCTATACTGATGTTATAATGCTATTGACTGTTAAACTCTCAATTGATAAACATTTTCTCATCTGCTATTAGCAATCCCATAAGCTCAAATTCGATGGACTACAATGCCCCATGCATCCAAGGTGATAGTGAACTTTGTTGAATATATTTGCTTATGTTTGAAGTTGCGGATGGATTTTATTTAATGCTTGACTTTGAAGGTTACTGGTGTATAGATCATCATTTGACTAATTTCATATGCAAATTTATTGTTTTAATTCCATGATTTATTTTATTGAATGATGATTTTTATTGAATTTGACCCCGTTCTCCTTTTGACTTCGTCGGCCGATCTATATATGTGTATTTTTTAAAATCAATTTTTGTATAAATTTACGAATAAAGAAATGACTTCTTGAATGATTTTTTCCAGAATATCATATAAAGTCTTTATAAAGTCTTTCTATTTTTTTTCCAGAATATATTATTGATAGGGTTGAATATTCCATATAATTCTTTTTTTTTAATTTAAAGAAAGAGCATTATTCATGTCTCCTCCCAACTGAAATAATGAAAAGGATAAATCGTGAATTTTCAATACTCCTACTAGGAGACAATTGGTAAGATTACTGGGAAATTTAATTTTATAGCAATACAGTACATATTCTATTCCCTGTATCAAATTAACAAGCAGAGCATTAAACTAAATAATGAGTCAATATCTGACAAATAGTGTTCTCTAACACTCTAATTTTAAAATCACTCACCGGGTCATCTCATTAACGTTATTTGCATCTCCCCTCGGAGGCAGTAAGAGGATTACCGGCTCACTTTCACAGCATCAAAGCATTATAAAAGTTTAATCTAATAGTCACAAGTTGTCTAGACAATAATTAGTCTGTGAGCACTTCCCAATCCATCTCATTAAACGTTATTTGCATCTCCCCTCGGAGGCAGTAAGAGATGTCTCAGGTTGCTTTCACATATTAGCAATGCCTATACAGCCTGTTCGGTCTACAAATCTGATGTACGAACCCGCCAAGAGTAAGTAACCAACATACTCTGACTCAGATTTCTCCTTGCGCACAAACACGGACCATTACGGAATCGCCAGAAGTAAGTATTAGCTACTCTGACTCGGATTTCTCCTTTGCCGCATACCGCTAAGAATCAGATTTGAAACTAATCACAGTTTAACCTATTCATAGGAAAACTAATGATAGCAGATAAAAACTCCAAAAAATATTATATCAAACCCCAAATAAGCGCGTACCCATTATTTGTTAAATATAGATGGAACTTAGAGCAAAATGGACCTTGCTAACCCAACTCAATACTGCAGCTTTGATGTGTAGAACGTCACAAGCAACTCAACATAATTCTAGAACCTTAACCAATCCAATTTCTAAACCTTTCCTTATAATCGCGAAAAAATTGATCATTAAGGTGCAATGGCAAATTTGTTGCCCCTCTTGCCTCTCAGCTAGGGGTGTTCAAACACCGGGTACCTGTACTTCCTGGTACCTGTACATGCGGGTAGTTGAAAATGCGGCCCGTGACCCGTCCTGGAAATATCGGGTACCCGTACAACCGGGTACCCCCATTATGCGGGCCGGGTAACCGGGTACCCTGTTTTATTTTATTACTTATAAAAAGTGCTATAAAATATATTTAATTATTTAATAATAAATATACTTTATCAGTATAAAAGTCCAAAACTAATTAAATATTATTTAATATGAAAATATCAATAAAATTATGAATAATTATCATTCGAGACAAATTAGTGAATGTACTCCAATGCAGTGCGGGATGCGGTTGTGCGCTTGTGTTGAAGAAAAAGTAGCAAAATCAAAGCAAAAGACTAAATGGTTGGAGAGATGGATTGGAAACTTAAGAGGTTGAGTCTAGTTAGGATGAATTGGTATTTAATTTTTTTAAATGCGAATATTAAAAGGTAAAATTATAATTAATTAAATAAATACATATTATACCGGGTTTCCGGGTACTCGGAAAATGACACATATGTGACCCGGACCCGGACCCGGTAATTTACGAAATTAACGGGCCGGGTACCCGTCCGTAAAATATAAGAAAGTACCCGGTTAATTTATGCCGGGTCGCCGGGTCAACGGGGCGGGTAGGCCGGGCCGGGTATTTTTGAACACCCCTACTCTCAGCTCCGATTCAAACCCTTGATTTCGGGCCAAAAACTTCCTCTTTCCGCCTATGTCCTTCCTATACATGTTCATCAAATTCCATAGTTGCAGCAACTGCATTGTTTCTTGTTTCATACTAACCCATAAAAATCAGTTACAGTTCCAAATCTTCACAGTTTGGTCCTTTCATCCTATCAAGTGGCCCATTCTTCACCACAAACCTCAAACCTACACTGAGGAATTGTTCTAACATGCTCAAGTCATACCTCAACCCTTCTCACTCTAATTGTGCCAATTCCAGTAGAAAAAAGTCCAAACCTGACCTGACCCGAGCCGACCCGAGCCGACCCGAGCCATATTATCAGATTCCAGAATAAACCAGCCCAAATTTGCCCAACCCGAGGGGACCCGATCGAGCTGACCCGACCCGATCGAGCCGACCGAATCAACCGAGCGTTGACCTGCTAGAATTTAACCTCTGCCCGGACACGGATCTGTTCACCTTGGGGGGTGGGGTCTCGCCATCGTGCGTCTGTCGGATCCGGCGGATCAGATCAGAGCCCATCGCCCCTGCGCGTCGGCGTCAAGTTTTGCTCCGGCGGCGCTTGTTTCTCCGCTCCTGTCGCGGATTGGAGGCCACCCTTGTGGTGGCGCTCGTGACTCTTCAGAAGGGCAGCGTCGCGGTGCATCGGAGCTGCTTGGATCCGACCCACATCGGCGGTCCACCTGTTCTGGGCAGTGCGGCGTCTGGGCATTCGTTGGTTGGGAGCGGTAGCGACCCGCTCCCCCGACGGATCTCCGACCCTATCTGTGTTCCTGGCGGCCTATGGGCTAGCGCCTAGCAGCGTGCGGACTCCGACCTTCTGGAACTGTAGTTTGTCGAGAGAGAAAAGTGATTTCGGGTACAAGATTGTTTGGGAGAGGTGGTTCGGAAATTTATTGGTGTAGGGGGGGAGGGGGGAGGGGAGGTCACCTCCGACCGACGAGGGGCGCCGACCGGAGCCTCCCCGTCGGCAGATTTAAAAAAAGGGGAAAAGGGGAAGTTTTAGGAGCCCTTTCTCACTATTCATTCCATATAATTCAATAGTTAATATTGCTTGATTTTTTAGATTTTATTGTAGATTCTTACGTTTTGTGTATTAAGATTGATAGTCTTATTTTAAAGGAACCTGCTAGTGTGTTTCTTAATTATGAATAGGGTCTATCTAGCTCTTAAAGCTCTTGCATATTGAATATCTATAAAGCGTCTCTTAGGTTATATGCTAGTTAGAGTAGTTAGTGAGGCGTGCGTCCCCCTAATTTCTATCGACAAACTAACGAAAGATTCGTTACATTCAATTTAACGAATTTATAGTATGTGTTTGAAGTTATCTATGCATTAGTGATCAAGAAAATAAGCTAGTATGGAATTTATTGGAACCGAAATCTCATCAGCATTATTAAACCCTAATTTCCCATATTTATGGTTTATTTATATATTTTAGTTTAGTAATCACAAAAATCTCGAAAACCTTATTCTTGGTTACTGTGACAATAGAAGAATCAATTGCTGACTAGACTATGGTTTAATTAGAGTTTACCTGTTTGCCCTTAGACCCTTGTATGTAATATATATACCTACTGTAAAACCTAACACAAGTCAGTTTGGAAATAGTTTTTACATGGTATCAGCCTAGCGCAACCGATCCTCTTTCCCTCTAGGGTTTACGCAAGAAACTCATTTCTCTCTTCTTTCTGGCTGCCGCTCTACCCCCTTCACCTCTTCCAAATTTATTCTTTTGTGCTTCTCCGGCTATACAATGGCCTCTGATGGACGTTCAAATAAACTCTCCATCAATACTATGATTCACATGTTGAACACTAAGCTTGATGACACTACGTACTTACAGTGAAAGCAGCACGTTCAGTACGTCCTTCGTTTTTAAGGACTATTCGGCCATCTTGATGGCTCCTCTCCCTGTCCTGATCTTCCGGTGCCTCTACCACCGTCTTCCTCCACCGTTCCTCCTGATGATGCTGCTGTATTGAAGGTCAAGGAGGCCTATGATACTGCCAAGATTGTTTATGATTCATGGATGGCAGATGATCAAAGGATTTGTCGTGTATAGTATTCTTCGCTCTCCCTTGAAGAAAAGAATGAGGTTTGGGTCAGGGTTACATTAGAGGAATGTTTTAGTGAAGTGGTATAATTGTAATATACTTGTAAATATTTACATTCTATTCTGAAAGTTAAATCACTGTCTTTTTTTAGAAATCTTATTTTTAAAAATAATTTGGGTAATAAGTTAAGTGATTCCCAAATACAACATAGTACCCCTCCCTCTCTTCTTTATATGATCCCATTTTTATAAAATCATGTGATAGTTACATCTCACTTTCAAATGTCAAAGTTCTTTTTTTTTAATTAAAACCACCATTGGTGGGGGGAATTTATTGAAAACCCAAACCAGAAGAGCCATTTCTGGCATATAAAGGTTTTACAAACTTGAGCCTAAACTCCGATAAGCTCTAAGCTTTACAAAAATAATAACCTAGGCTGGCTATTCCAAAATTCCAGTGCTATGGAAATGTGTGACCTTTCTTGAATCATAGAGCTTTAGGGAGCAGGTTAGTCATTGAGCCAGCAAAGGTCAAAGCACAAATTTGTCACCTAAAGAATGATATGAAGAAAGGGAATCCATAGCACCAGACTAGATTGCCAAAAGAATGCTAATCTAAACAAAAATGCACATACATATTGAGACAGATTGTGCTTCATTTGAGCTCTTGCAGAATTTGGAGGTCCTTGTTCAAACTGCCAGGGCTGGAATGTCACCAATACAGCTCCATGTTGTGTCAGCCACCCCTGGTATCTGCATATTGAAGGAAAAGCAGCAGTATTCCAATCTTATGTATAAAGCTATAAGAACTGAAATGTAAGACTAGGCATAGACATTCTATCAAGCTCTATAATTCCTTTAAGCTGTCTAGGAATGATGCTGGGGTTAAGCTCACTGGAATGCTTGGATGTAATACACAGATTAGCCAGAAAGTCTGCAGTTTGATTACCCTCTCTCAGGACATGATAGGTAGGTATTTTGTGAGCATGGAGTGAGTAGAATAAGGAATATAATTTCCATGGGGCATTGTGAGGGTCCTTAATGCTATGAACAACTAGCAAGCAATCAGATTCAACACTGAAATTAAGATTCATATCTATACCAATGCTATAGGCATTTTGAATTGCAGTTAGCTCAGCATGTAGTGCAGAGGAGCATTTGGTTAATATAGTTGAGAGTCTAATAGGCTGGCCAGCTTTGTTCCTAATAATGATACCTATTCCAGTAGTACCATCATGAGAATAGCATGCATCAACATTTATTTTGTAATTAATATCCGGGGGTTTCCACTTAATGATCTTAACTGGTTTTGGTCTTCTTCTGTTAGTGAATGGGACCAGACCATTAAAAATCAGAAATTGGTGCCTTTGTACGTTTCCAGTGAGGGGGGAGGATGTAAAAATGTGGGAAACTTGTCGGATGATGTCTTTTGTGACTGAATGACATGAAATGTTTACCCCATCATATATATATTTTTTCCTCCTGGTCCACAAGGCCCAGAGTACCACCATTGTGGCTACTCTAATTACCTTATTATGGACTTTAGAGGATAATGAAGATGAGAGGCAAAAATTTATCCTGTGTGAGACACTACTAAACCTAGGAGTGGCAAGTGCTAGTTTAGTAAAAATATCAGTCCAGATCTGCAAGGAACACAACATGTATTGAAATAATGCTCAATAGTATCCTCATTATTACAGAAAGGGCATTTTGATGGCATGTGAAAACCAAATTTTACCAGGAGATCATCAAAAGGGAGTAGTCTATTCATAAGTCTCCAGATTAGAACAGACATTTTAGCAGGGGAAGGTTTAGACCATACCTGTTCAAGAATGTTGATTTTTGGTGCAGAAACTTTGAAAGCATCATATGCAGATTTTATTGTAAATTGGCCATTGTGGGATGGCTTCCAGATAAGTGTATCTTCATGCTCATGCTCCATTTGTGATATCTGCAAGATGTGTAAAAGATTTGCAGCCAGAAAAGGCTCAATGGGGGTAAGATAAACAGGCTTATTTTGCAAGAATTGAGAAACGGTAAGAGTGGGGAAAGGGATCTCCCTGTCCTGTGGCCAATGGTAACACAAAGAACCTAATCCTGTCCAATTAGAGTCCCAAAAAGAGCAAGTACCTTTTCCATATATAACACAACTGTGTTTATTGCACTTTTCTGTAACTGAGCAAATCCTCTTCCAGGTTAGTGAGGTTTTATAAGTACCAGGTAAGCTCCAAAGGAAGTTTGTCCATGTGGTGTCATTCTTCTGCAACTTCCACCATAGTTTGCAGGAGAATGCCTCAACCATGGCTCTAATGTCCTTGAACCCTAATCCATTCTCAATATGGGGTATGGCAATTCCTGACCATTTCCTCCATATTTTCTTCTGCCTGAGGTTGTCTCACCCCAAAAAAATCTGGAAGCTATTCTCTCCATTTGTTTAATAACCTTTTTAAGAGGTTTAAGAACAGCAATTACATGAATTGGAATGGCCATAAGAACATGTCTTATCAGTATCATCTTCCCAGCTGGTGACAACCATCTGTTCTTCCAGTTTGAGGTAGCACTCTGCATTCTTTCTAACAGGGGCTCATAGTATGAAACTTTGTTTCTTCCTCTGAAAATTTGGACCCCTAATATTTAAGGGCATATTTCCTTCAACCATACTCAGTGTTCTCTTAATAAGCCTCAATCTATTCAGAGGAGTATTCTGGTGAGTGAAGAACTCAGATTTGGAGTAATTCACCTTCTGCCCAGATGTCACCTAATAGGCCATTAGAAATGCTTTGAGTCTTTTCATGTTTCTCTTATTTGAATTAGTGAAAAGAGTAGTGCCATCTGCATACATGAGGTGGGTTAAGCAATCAACTCCTCTAAGCTTACTGAAAGACTGTAGATACCGTATCTCCACTAATTTCCTAATGCCTCTAGAGAATGATTCTGTGACCAGATTATAGAGAAATGGTGACAGAGGATCGCCTTGTTTGATCCCTCTGGTTGAATGGAAAAATCCTGAAGCAGTGTCATTAACTATTACAGAGAACCAAGCAGCTTGAATATTTTGCATTATGATTTTAACTATGGATCCATGGAATCCAAAGTATAGTAAAATGGAGTTTAAAAAGGCCCATGATACATTGTCAATTGCCTTCTGCATATCAAGTTTAACAATTAGGTTTTGGTGCCTATTCTTCCTTCCTAACAGTCTTGTCAATTAGATTGTTCTTGGGAAGTGAGTTTTGGCATTAGGGGTTTAATTCTATCTGTGAGAAGCTTGGTGAAGATTTTGTTAAGGCAGTTTGATAGGCTAATTGGCCTATAGTCTAAGAAGGTGGATGGTATTGGTTTCTTTGGGATAAGAGCCAGCCAAATGCTAGCAATGACCTTAGGTATGACTGATCCAGCCATGAATTCAGATATGCTGCAAGAAAATCCAACTTTATCAATTCCCAAAAGTGAGTATAAAAAGCACCTAAATAACCATCAGAACCAGGTGCACTATCTGAACTGATATCAAATACTACAGTCCTGAGCTCCTCCAGGTCAACTGGCCTCATCAAATTCTGGTTTTCCTCATCAGTAACTAATTTTGGGATTACTGATAGAAAATGTCTGAGGTAATTACCAGAGTCCTCACAGTATGGCTCATTTAACAGGTTTTCATGGTACTGGATTGCATGACTCTTAATGGTGTCTGGATCAGTGATCCAGTGTCCATGAGAATCTTTAATCTTACTAATCCTTACTCTACCATGTCTTTCCTTAACTGAGTTGTGAAAGTATTTGGTACTTGCATCACCCTCAGTCAGTCACTTTATGTTAGCTTTTTGTTTCCAGAAAGTAACTTGCTCAGTGGTGGCTCTACTTAGGAGGATTTGGCTCTCATTAAGGGCTATCAGGTCAGACTCTGTGCCTGAAGACTGATACTGCTCCTCTAGGGTGGCTACTTTAGCCTCTGCCTTTAACAAATTCTTATGGACATCTCCAAAATGGGCCTTGTTCCATATTTTCAGAATTGTTTTGAGCCTTTTCAATTTAAAAACCATGTTGTACATTCAATGAAATTTACTGGGCTCTTGCCAGCAACTGGTGACTATGTCTTTGAATCCCTCTCTGCCCAGCCACATTGATTGCAATCTAAAAGGTTTGGGGATGTGTTCAGTTGCATCCTGAATGGTTAGGAATAGAGGGTTATGGTCAGAAGTGGATCTATTTAGGATCTGAATGGAGTTATGTGGAAATATAGTTTGCCAAGCCTCTATCAATTCTCTGAAGAAGTAAGTCTCCTTTATTTCTGTTATTTGACCATGTAAAAAGACTTCCAACTGTGGATATTTCCTGTAAGGCCAGACCATCTATCCAAGCACTAAAATCTCTTATACTAGCTAGTGGGGGGGATGTCCTACCTCTACGTTCACTTACATTTCTAACAGTGTTAAAGTCCCCCACATATATTGTGGGAGACTGAGGGAGGGATAGAAGGTCACTCCATAGTGTCCTTCTAAGGTTTCTAAACACTTTTGCATGAACAAAATTTTCATTCCAAGGGGTAGAACCTGTGGAGTCAGTAACAGATGTATATTCAAATTGATCTGTCTGTGAGAGAATATTAATATGAAAATTTTGATTCCAAAAAAGCCAGATTTTAGCATGCTCATCATAGAAGGAGTTTTCAAAATGTAAGATATGTTCAACTGTTGCACAGACACTATTATCATGCATTGGTTCAATTAAACATAGAATGCCTATTTTGTGTAATACAGTGAGTGAAATGAGTCTGTCTATAGAGGTATTGATGCCCCTGATGTTCCACACCAATATATTAGCTATTTTAGTGTGTTCTATCATTAAACAGGATATTTTAGATTTTGTTTAGGTCTTAGAGACCTAACTGCACTCTCTATCTGAGCAGACTTTTTTCCTTTTTTTCTTTACAGAAGATGAACTAGGTGCTTCTATATTTGAGCTAGTGTCATGCGTAAGTGTATCTAACTTATGAACTGGCACCTGCTCAGTATTATGCATAGCTAGAATATCATCAGATAATAAGGAATCATAGGCCCTAGCATTTCGGTAAACATGCATTTCAGGTTCAATTGCAGGCTCTATAACATCATCATTTAAAATCTCAGTGCAGTGAAAGGATGTACCTCCTTTATCTCTGGAGTGCATCCTCATGTCTTCTGGATTGATATCATCATCCAAAGTGTCCTCCTGCAATACAGAAAACTTATTGGATATCTCCATGGGTGAGGAATAAGGCACAATTTCCATATTTTTTGAGAAAAATCTATTTTTAATTTCAGACTTGAGTTTTTTAACATGCAAATCATCCAAGCCATAAAAGGATACAGTGGGTGATGCCTTGTGTTCCATTGCTGATGAGATGACCACCATTGCTGGGGATTGGGGAGCCTGAGTTAGTGTAGTAGAGACTGGATCAGTGTTTTGGAACACCACCATTGTTTGAGCAGCCTACATTACCTCTTGTTCCTTTTGTGGAGGGGTGAGACCACTTGAGCCTTGACCATCATTTCTAGATACATCAGGATTTTCTATTTTCCTCCAAGTCCTTCTGAGCTCAGGGTGGAGGTGAATACATGTGGTGTCTTCATGTCCTATTTTATTGCATCCCTTGCAATAAAGAGGTAGTTGGTGATACTCTATTGGACAGTCTCTGTAACTGTCAATGCAGCCAATGGGTATAGAGTGGATACGATCATCTTTGAGATCAAGCTCCAAGCACATCTTGATGACAGAGGGCCTAGTCATCCCCTGTGTAGCTGCATCCATTTTTATATAGGTTCCGATCTGTGCTGCCATAACCCTAATCAGAGACTCATTGTAATAATAGACTGGAACTTCCTTGACTGTTACCCATACAGGGACGATTGAAGATTCATGCTCGGTGGAGAATTCCTCCGTCCATTTGAGGACCTTCATTGTGGCACCAGCAACTGACCAATAGGGTTGCAACCATAGCTTCTGATAATCTTCCTGATCTCTGAAACGTATCAGAATATGTCGATAATCAAGGAGACCAATCTGGAATTGGGATTTGAAGTTCATCGCAGCGAGAGCAGCCTGGATCCGTTCCATAGGTGGCTTACCGCGGCCAAACTTTCTGACCAGGGCATTGTCTTAATGGGCAGCTAGGATTTTAACCGAGTCCGGGTCATAGAGACACGCCGGTCGGCCATTGAGTTTGGTGATAGAAGGTCGGATCTCAGGATTGGATGGTAGACTCTGGAACAAAGGGGTATTTTTGGTGGTAAGGGTCTGCATAAATGATTTTCCGGCGGTTGTGCCGCCCTGTTTGGGCGGCGGCCCCGCCATGGGGTGACTGTTTGTTGCTGTTATTTATGTCAGAAAGATACGTTGGTGGTGGAGATATGACTGAGAAAGGGAAAACATGGATGTTGGAAAAAAGGTAATTTTAGAGAGAAGTAGGAGAGAGAAAAACTAGAGAGAGAAAAACTGATTGTGTTCTCTCGACAAATGTCAAAGTTCTACTGTCATTAATCCATTCTTTTTGACTTAAATTCCAAAAAATGACCCTAACATTGGTTGAAATATCAATTTTAGGACCCAACACTCAAAATGGTCAATATTTGGTACCCCAATATTCAAAATTGACATTTTCAGAATGTTGGGTACCAAATATTGACAACTTTGAATGTTGGGTTTTAAAATTGACATTTAAACCAATGTGTGCGTCTTTTTTTAAAATTTAGTCGTTCTTTTTAAAATATTGTGCAGACTTTTGAGTTGGAATACATATTTTTGCATCTACTTATACATAGAGAGGATGTGATATTGTTTAAAGTTATGTTTAAAGATTTTTAGTATTGTGTGTTATATTCCATTTGTGTTAAATTTCAATAATCATCATCTATATAGATTTTATTGCGAACATCATTTGCCTATTCTCACATTGGTTCAAATTTGTGGTAGACCCCTTCTAAGAAATTGTGCTTTTTCTTCATCGAATCAAATATTATACGTAAATCATAATGTTTTGGTGATTCGAGATTTATTTGTAACCGTATTTTTGACAATTAATGTATTTCATTAATAGGTATATAAACAGTATTACAAATGGTACGACCTAAACGATAACCCACTTCGTGCACATCGTGAGCAACCGACTGACTTTTAAAACCACAAATTCCTACAACGAATTATGTAGACTTCTAATCTTAGAGACTAAACCTATTATATTCTAGACTAAACTTTGTGCCGCCTTTAGGGCTCTCTAGCACGCTTCTGCCTCTGTTTGCAACGACGTTACAAGGGAGAAGAAATATGAACCTCTAGTATCTTGCAAACTACCTATACATGTTCACCTTGTTTTCCAAGCACCAGAGCCCATTGGGAAGGTTGATCTAAAAGAGCCATCGAAGGAGAGATCCACCACATCCTCCAAACTTGCAATAGGATTCACGATATTGTATTCATGTATCCACCCTTGAACCGCATCTAGAAAATCCTAATGCTAAGGTTCCAGCTGGTCGATATCATCAACAGTTAAAATGGATTTCTTGCGAAGATCAAAGTCCATTCTTGCATTCTCTTAAGCGTCTCTTAACTCGCATATTTCTATTCTAGGGCTTTTAAAATATTCCAGAAAATGAATAATATCATTTGTTCCTGTCTTGATTCTTGGGAACTAAACAACCAACGCTCAAATTAGCTCAAATGTTTGTCCAACCTTTGTGGGCATGTTTTATGGTAGGATTTTAATGAAATTCTTGAGGGGAAAAATTTCATTAAAAAAATGGATTCCACCTCACTATCGTAGGGTCTGACTGATTCCTTCCATGAATTTCGTTAAATAATTGGGGTAGGAGTTACTCATTTGTAACCAAGAAGAATTCATGGAATATCATTTTTTGGCCCTACCATAATAACGTGGCCACATTTATTTTCAATTTTTTAACCATGATGATGTATTTGTTTTCTTTCCGTTATTTCCGTTTAATCCAAGCCTAATTTATCAACATGAACAATATGCATTTTCCATTGATGCTAGAAATTTTTCTGAAAATATTATTATTATACTATAGTGAGGGTCTAATTCCTGGAGCGTATTGTTACTGAATTAAACTAAATTGAATTGAATTATATTGAACAAAATTAAACTGAAAATTGCATTGTTTAAATATCATTAAATTCTGTCATTTACTTTAAAATTGTATAATTTAAAGTGTCAAATAATTTTTTTAAACGCTCTTTAAGTTTGTTACATGAATATTTGATATAGTGATTTCAAATAAAACATTTTTACGACGTACTTTGAAATAACTTCGCATTATTTAAATTCAATTTATTATTCTACATAATTTACAAGTTATATAATTATCACTTTAAAATCTTATTTTAGTATTGTATTAATTATAATATTAATACAATGATAACAATAATGTAAAAAAGAAAAATATTAGTTGGATGAGAGAGAAATTGATGTGGACATGGATTTTATGACGTGGAAATCATGTGAGAGCTTTTATGATATTAGGGAAATGTTTTTTTGGTGGGTTTTGGAGAGATTTTAGAGGAAAAAGTTGGGAGGAGGGTTTTAAATAATGCAAACTCATAGTTACATGCTCTGAGGATTCAAACTCATAGTGACAACCCCCAAATCTGTCTTGCTTAGGTAAAAGTATCTTTGACCTGGCTCGTCTTTGACATGCTGAGCTACTTGCTATACAGTTAGGTCCTTCAATTGCCAATACACAAAATGATAATTTCATCCTTGAATCTGACAGCTGTGTTGCCATTAAAGGAATACTTTCTCCTTATTCTGTCAACTGGAATTTATTCAGCCTATGTGATCAACTTAACAGTTTAAGAATGTCACACTGTATAAAACACATCGTTAATGGAGTTGCAGATTGCCTTGCAAAACACAGCTCTAGTTCCAAACTCTTTAGAGATATGCTTATACAAGATGCTTCATTCTTACTCAGATGGCTGATCTCTTTAGATTGCTTACATATTCAAAATCTGAGAATTGGCTAGACAAGAACTACTATGTGTTTTTCCCCTTCATTTCAGGTACAAGGGCTAGAAAGACTCAGTTTTGAGTTTCTCCTAGGTAGGAGGGAAGGAGCAAGGAGCAACAGTTACCAAATTTTCATCTCAGAATAAATGCATTTGATGTTGTAGAGATAGCTGCTGAGATGCACTCCACTTTCAGAAGATCAATTCTTTACACTTTACAGCAGGGCTCCTTTTTGGCTAAGCTGTGCAGGTCTCCTTTGGGAGTTTTTTTGTTAGTTTGATCTGTGGTATATATACTAGACATCATAGAGTTGGTTGGCGAAATTGTGTTTCGTTTTGACGATCACTAAAGCGCTCGCCAAGTACTTGTGACTCCACTATATATATATATGGACCATTCAGATCAACTTGTATATAGGGATATGTAGTTTTTTAGCCTATTCTTTGACAACCACCGTGATAGATTAACATGGTTTCCATAAAACTTTGCTGATGCCCTACTGACAGGACTGGGATTCTTTTTGTAAATAACCCCCACCAAAATGGTGTTTTTTTTTAAAAAAAAGACCTGGCCCGCTGATACATCACCCCCGGAGGGTGTCACCCTCCATCCACGTGGCAAGACTCAATTGGTTGCTTTGATGAATTTAATTTACATTTATTTTAATTTTTCGCCAATCAGGACCCATGTGGGGTCCAATAATTTTTGTTCAAAGTTTTGACCGCACTGTGTAATCTTTTCTAATGTCGTTCAATGTGAGATTATCCAACACGACTAATACAACACAAGCATCAGTTTTCACCGACATTATTTCCCGACCGGCGATCGACCGACAATTCAGATCCCCAAACCGTCTCAATTTATAGCCGTGAATTCGCCAACACACACCATGATTGTCGTCGTGGATTAGTCTGGAGCTGCAATTCAGGATCCGTCGGCGCTCACTTGGTGGTTGCCCTTGCTCGCTACGCACTGGTTATTCTCCGGCCACTCCTTGCGCATGGGTAAGATAATTAAAGCTTTATTTGAATCTACCCATGCTATAAAAGATAATCTACCCATCATAGTTGACTGATAATCTACCCGGTGGCTAGCCCATAAAAGTTTGCCGATTGGGATCCCGTTGAAGCTTTTATCGGAGTTGAAAGAAGGCAATTAGGAAGAGGTAATTTGTTTCTTGCTTGTTTTTGTATGATTTATGAAAATTGGAATTCAGTTTAAGCATCTTGTATTCCTCTACCATGATGTGATTGTTGTGTCAAGATGAGCTAGAGTGTTTATCGAAAATATGGACATAAAAACTGTAAATTTGCCTAAGTGATAGTTGCCTGTGTAGGTCGAATATTCAGTTCATGGATGTTGAACCCAACTTGGGCCACCTTCACATATGAATTGAATCCACTGCAAGAAACAACTGCATGTATGTGATAGAAATTTATACGATTAACCAAGTGCAAGACAGTGTGTTTAGTTTAATTTATCTGGTATAAATTCTAAATGGAAATGGTTGGTTTACCTATATGTATGCCTCCTTCAACTGTAAGCAGAGTACATTACCAGTGTCTACTCTTTCGTATTCACCGTTGCAGCTCCCGCTTCAAGGAATGAATTATATGTAAAAAGTTCCAAGCATTCCTTGAACATTGTCCATAAAATGTATCAGCTTTGTACCTCATCTCTTGAGGGGCTTTTCCTCCATTGGAGAAACTCATCAGTCAAGCTGAGTAGATTAAATTTTCAGTCTGAGTTGTGACATATGAGATGTATGTACTTGTGTAAATGTGTAGTCTGTTTGTTTGTGCTTGTCTGGGCGAATCAAAATCGAAACTTGTTCCTAGACATTGTATTATCTTACTTGAGTATTGAATACATGTATTATCTTATTTGATGTAATGTAAAATACATGGTTTTTATTTTCAGGGTATTAGATGAACAAAAATTCTGCTAATGAAGGGGCTTTTTAGAGGAGCCAGCTCCTAACTGTTTAGAGGTTCTTTTTAACGGTAAAAAAATTTCTCTTTGCTTTACTGAAATTTTACTTGGTGTTCAAAACTAAAAACCAACTTCAAAGCTACTACCTGGCCTAAACTGAAATATGGTTATGATTTGATCGGATGCAGGTGATGGATTCAAATGTGCAGTATGCAGAGACTGATGGGGATGGGAGCTTTGTAGAGATAATAAATGGTATCCATCATCGATATGTCAGAAACATAAATGCTGATGGGGTTGAAGTCGTTGAAATTGAAGATATTGGTGATGATGAATCTGACGCTCCCGACACTGTTGATAAATCACCGGTGGAGGATGTGGATTTGCTTCATTGTAATAGGACTGCCACAGGTAATGATGATGATAATAATGTTTGTGTAGTGGAGGAAGTGAACGAAGAAGGGGAAATGGTACTTAGGTATCTCCCGGACCAGGATGGGGAAGAGAATGAAGAGAATGAAGGGAATGAAGTGATACCGCCACCATTACTAAGACCAGTGATTTTTCAGAGGTTCAGCTCCGGCGGGGATTTCTTAGAGCAAATGAACATCTACGCTTACTCATCGGGCTTCACAATTACTATTAAGGAGCCAGTAAAGGACCAGAAAGATAAGCTCCTGAATGGGCCTGCTCAGGATGTGGATGACTTGTTTACTTTTGACCTTGTCAGAAAGTACAAGAATCACCACAAGCTAAGACTACAATGCGGCAAGGCAGGTGCCCTCAAATCCAAGAGTTCTGATCCAAACAAAAGTACGACTTCCCGAAAGACCATGTGTCCGTGGAAGGTAAACGCTTGTAGGTCGCCTAGTAGTGGAAATAGCTGGAAGATCACGATGTTGAACGATGTGCACAACCACGCATTGGACCCAAAACTCAGTAGGCTGTTGTGTAAGTACCGAAGGATGTCAGTGGGAGATCAGACCAAAGCACTGGAACTGCACCGAGGCGGCATTGGGATTTGTAAGATTTATGGTCTATTTGTCAGTAGGTATGATGGGATTGACAAAGTACCGTTCTTGGAGCGGGACCTGAGGAACTTTCTCAACTTTTCTGCTGGTGAAAGATTGAAGGGAAGTGATTTTGTTAAAATGGAGACATACTTCAAGAAGATGAGCCTAGAGTCTCCTGGTTTTTTTTACGAATTTGAGACTGACGATCAAAACCAGTTGAAGAGTGTGTTTTGGGCAGACGCTAGATGCCGTGCAGCTTTCAAGGTTGTTGGCGACACCGTTTCATTTGACACAACATTTTTGTGTAACCGGTATAAGTACCCGTTTGCACCATTATCTGGAGCGGATCATAATGGAAACACCATTTTGTTAGGATGTGCATTGCTGTCGACAGAGCATGAAACCAGCTTTGCGTGGCTATTCCGAACCTTTAAAAAATGCATGGGGAAGCAACCAGATAACATTATCACAGACCAAGATATTAAAATTGGTAAGTCAATCTATTTCTCATATTTTTCGAGTTAGGATTTTAAATTCTTCCCGTATCAACTGATTGCTGGTAATAGTATTGACTGGTAAAATATCGTTATTAGCTTTGTAGCCGAATTGTTGAAAAGTGACAGGTTTAAAAAAGATGGGAGAAGCTAAACGAACAGTACATAATCTTATATCTATTTATGAAGGAAGAAAAATTCAATATCATAGTTGTGTGCGTTTTGTGCCTGATGTCGGCTTGTGATCACTGATTTATATGTCGGTGAAGCATGTTTGAGTCACAGCTAGTGTGTGTTGCAATTGTCATGGTTGTATGTACATGTGAATGCCTAATTTAAGTAGTGATCCTTAGAAAAGGATATGAAAACAAATGGGATTGGTTGCTAAATGTATAAAAATTATAGAACAAATAATCATCATGAAGCAATCTTTTAATCTTCTGTCTATAAGTTTTGATTTACATAGTCAGGTGGGACTCATTAAATTTTAAGTGTAATGCAGGTGTTGATAAACAGAACAGCTTGTAATCGTAAAATAATTTCATGTTAGATCTTATGAATGTGCCACATGAATATATTTAATGTAATAATAATGATGGATGTTAGAATAGTGTTGCAACAGAGTCTTGCTCAATGCGGAAAACATTTTGTGGAAAAACACATGCAGTTGTGATACACTAGTATTTTAAACAGAATGTAATTATCGAATGAATGGATTACTTTATCTCCCAGAAATTATATTTAGTTGGTTCATAAAGGACTAGATCAATATAGAAGGGGTTATGAAATATATATTAATTAAAAAATATATTTTAGGTGTATGAAATAGAATTTCGTTGGTGGAATTTCTAACTCTAATCCAGATTATTTGCATAAAAATATAAATAATAGTGAGAAAGTGTTTCTTTTAATGTACTTTTGAGCTCTGAGGTAATACCACTGTAGACATTCATTGGGAATGGTCTGGCAGGTTAAACAGTGAAATCTGATTCGATGTAGAACAAAGTAATTGTAGACATGATGTCACCACTTTGTTTTGTATTGATCCTCACAATTTACCGTTATATTGTGTCTACTTGTTGCTTAATCGTAGGTAATGCGATAAAGTCAGAATTTCCAGGAAGTAGACACAGATGGTGTTTATGGCATATCAAGCAGAATGCTAGGAAGCACCTCGGAATGCTGCCTCGGTGGGGGGAAATGTCTGATAAACTGCAGGAGATTTTGCATGATTCATTTTCTGTGGAGGAGTTTGAGTGTGAATGGCAAGCCTGGGTAAACGAGTTTGGAGTTGATGGCAACGGCTGGGTTCAGAGGGCGTATGCCGACAGGGAAAGGTGGGTGCCCGTTTACTTCAAATCCATATTTTGGGCTGGCATGTCTAGTACGCAGAGGAGCGAAGGGATGAACAGGTATCTGAAATTGTTCGTTAATGTTAACACAAGTCTTGGAAAGTTTGTGGAAGAGTATGGCAAGGCTGTCAGTAAAAGAGTGTTTGAGGAGGTACGGTGTTCGAAGATTGGAAAGGATCGGTCTTCGCGTAAGACTAGCAATCACCAATTTGAAGATGCCTTTGAGAAAATGTATTCTCGGAACCAGTTCTTGAAAATGCAGGAGTAGATGACAGATATGAGACACAACGCAGCCACCGTTGAGAAAGTGACAGATGATACCATTGTTGAGTATAAAGTTGTGGTTAAAACTTTCAGGGAGGGGTGGACAAAGCGCAAGTATTTCAGGGTGGTTTTTGATCGTATTAGCGTTGATTTAAAGTGTGAGTGCCAGTTGTTCGAGTTCACGGGTATTATATGTTGTCACATGCTGCGTGTGTTTTGGGAAGAGGACATCTGCACTGTTCCCGAGGCCTACATTTGCGAGCGGTGGAGGAAGGATGTTGTGCGAGAGTATGAAAGTATGTCCTATCCTATGGATTCAATAAGACCTCCTGTTAGCGCTGAAGTGAAACGGTACAATGAAATTCAGAAGGTTTCCGAGAGCATTTCTGCAATTGTGATGTATGATGAGGTAAGACACCGCGAGACGCTGGAGAAACTAAATGTCATTCATTCAGAATTGAAACAAAGCATGGCTAATGTAGAGGGCGAAGCATCCTTTGGGGTAGGTAGTGTTGGATCTAGGTATAGGGCAGCAGCGAAAACAAGGGAAGCTAAGGATCCCGATAAGGAGCTGCCGGTGGATCTTGAACCTTCACTCCCACCGGTGAAGGATCCTGTTGACAAGCGAGGGATGGGCCGCGGTGCTGCGAAGAGGAAATTGTCTTTTGCAGAGAAGAATAAAGGAAAATGGCGCAACCGGAAGAGGGGAGCCGGTAAAGAAACAAACGGGAGTACTACTAACACGCCTGTGAAACAAGTGGAGGTAATGTACATGGACAATGTCATTAGTTGATTAGGTATTGCACTCTGTTCATCTGATCATTTGTTTTTTTTTGCAGACTGTGTTTTGCCGGCGGTGGCAGCCTAGCGCAGCTTTGGCCGGATGGAAGCCGGGTGTGACAGTTACCGGTACCGGAAAAATTCCAGTTGCAGCTAATCCCTTCACCCAATCCTGAATTGTTGCACCAGTGTATCTCATGTAATAAAATTTGTTGATGGATTGATAGACCATCCCCTGATTAGTATTTGATGCCTGATTTATTTTATCTAGCTTATTGTGGATTAAATTAAATTGTGAAAGTCTCACACTGAGCCCAATCTTGTTTTTGTTTCAGCCCAAAGTTATATTGGGCTGAATATTGATGTAGTGTTGGGGGCTTAAAGGGATGCAGATTCACCGCATGTTTGCTTTTTTGCTGAATTGTTAGCTTGTGTTATGCTATTCATGATGATAAAAAACCAATGTCCAAATTCATAGCTTTCTTAATTTACGAGCATTAGGCCAATTTAATAGATATAGTATCCGGCTATCGGTGCCAATCATTGGTATCCATTTATTTTGGATCAAATTCAGCAGTTAATTTCAGGTATCGGTTGATCTGAGTTTTTGCAAGCCTTAAACATTACTTTTGCTGTGTTCCTAGTTTGCTATCTCAGAGAAATTAGAGCTGACAGTACTGATTACATTTTAGCTCCATTGAATATAACAGGAATATGAACGGGCGAATAATGCGAATAAAAATATGTTATACAGATAGACAGCTTCCAAACACTGTCAATCAAACGGTGAAGTAAATCATCATGTGATAAAGACTGGAAATGATGAAGATGAAACAAAACATAGCAGGAATTCATGGGAGTAGTGATGCGGGTCTTTATCGACAAAAGATCTGTTCAGATCAAATCATCGGTGTCCATTGGAGCTGGCTTCTGTCGTTTCACTTCCTCACTTGGGAAGATCAGATTGTTGCATTTCAGTTCCACCAATCTGTTTGCTGATTCAATGACTTGCACCCGCTGCAAGTTTATGGCCGTAGAAGCAATGCAGGCGCAGAAGTAAACACGCTTCCTCACACGAATGTGTTCCTGAAACAGATGATTTTTTTATTAAAGTTACATAAGCATTTTGAGGCAGGAGTATGCTGAATTGTTAGTCATTAGATGTAGAAAGATTGAAACCACAATTGAGGTACCTCACTCAGGCAGAGTGCGGGAGACGAGAATGGGGAAGCCAGACTGTAACACTCCATCATATGCATCACCGTTACACCACTGTCTTCATCGTGAATTGAGCGGCTCCAGGGAGGGTAACTGAGCTGCATGCCAAACCTGGTGAGCTGATGTTTTCTATCGTCCCCAAGTGCATCCAGAACTTTCCACAAGCACACCAACTACGAATGAAGTTGTTGAATCAAAACATTCATATCATATTCACTGTAAGAAATAAATCAACGCGGCAAATAATGTCTACGTATGCTTACCAGCTTTGATTCCATGATTTCCCATGCAGAACGGGAGGCCCTATACACCGTGTCGATGCAAACTATTTTCTGATTGATGAAGTCTACGATCATGACGGTGTAATGAGTGCCTATCAAAACTGGAATGAAAATCTAGGGAACAAACAACAACGTTGAAATTAGTCATTATGAAACTCACAATAACATTGTAGACAGATGAAATGATTGTATTTGCAAAGATTGACCATTTCAGGCTTCCGAATTTGGTGTCTATTGTTGCCCGCTGCAATCCATGAGAACCAGTGGTCAATCTGATCATCCTCAGATTGATTGCTATCCTGTTCAGAGAGTCAAATACGGTTAAGTGGTTAACATTTTTAAAATTCAACAATGGAGATGTAAACTTTTGACACAGTTCAAACATAGTAAGGTGGTTCATCGCAGCTACCGACATGTACGAATCATTTGAAATACAACACTTATACCCCACATGTAATAGTTGTTATTATTGTAGGAAGCAAGTTGTAGATGGCAATCTGTGAGGACTAACCTTAACAACAACGTCAAGATACAGCTTTTCCGCTGTCCCAAGTGTGCTCGATGTCTCCATCAGGGTCCTTGCCCATGCGTTAACCACAGATGGAGCAATCGCAAGACCGATATCTAGGGTGTGCATATCTTTTCTCAATACAGATAAACCTTGAACATCCTCATATATGAACTCACTGAAATGCAACAAAGTCAGATGATCAAATTCATACTCATTTAGTGTTCCTGGAATGGTTTTAAAATTTAATAATCACAAATGAAAAATATGTGCACTGACCTGTCAGCCAAGTTAGCGTTCTTCGAAATGCAGTAATCAGCTACGTCAGCGTAAGATCGAGGGAGACACTGAGTGCTGCAGTTGTACCTACACAATAATTTACTTAGATATAGACCCTTGTAATTCTTGCCAACCAGATTCAGGAGGGTTTCACGAGCTGCATTGTGTCCGCTGACGCTACTGTTGCCTGCGATTTCGTTACCGCCATCTAAAACAGAGGTGACAGCTTGCCTGACGGAGATCAGTTTATTTATCACCTCAGTTAATCCATTTGTTAAGGAGAATGGCGGCCCTAGACGATCAAACGACACATGAGTGTTTATTGACCTCAGCTTTTGTCCGGTCATACGTAGGAGATGAGAACTCAACACCACTTGCAGATCACGGGCAAGGAGGATCACTGCCCTCTCGTCGTCCTATACCCAAATCAGAGAAGGAACAAATGTTGAGCAGCCACAAACAAATCATTGAACATGGTTTGAATAATTACGTTTATAAAGTGTATGAGTATCACTGGAAGTGTTTTTCTGTATAGGAACACTGGTTCTTAATGTACTCAAATAAATGTTTTCTTAAACAGCAGCTTCAAAATTTAATTTCAACAGTTTTGCAAGAGAAACCGTTGGAGCATAAATTAGGGTGACACTATACTATCAACAATTCAATGTAAATGTAATTGTATTCCATGAAAATGATCAAGATCAACCAGAACATTTGAAGCCAAACTTACACAATCGAAGATATTCTCCAATTCCCGCTCGCCCTGGTATGGTCGCTCCAACGGAAACCATATGACATCATCTTCGTCGTTATTAGAGTCCTGTACCATTTTGGATGTCCTTGTTGGGGTTGCTTTCCCTCCCCTACCTGACATCAATTATAGGGTACGAGGATTCAATTAAATCTGTGACATTAAACATCTATATTCAACCAAAAATTGAAGAAGCACGACACTACCCCAACAACCCAAAGCCAGCAACCACACAGACAGAGAAATACCCATCCATCTAATGACGTTAAAAAAACTGTAAAATGCCAAGGTTACACAATCAACATTAATTTTAGTACATACACTGAAACAACAATAGATGAATCATCACCTATGACCGAATCAACATTTATGTTAGTAAATACACTGAAACAACAACAGAGGAATCATCACCTGTGACCGAATCTTCAATTACTTCAGTGAGAGCTTCTGTAGCCTCACTGGTTGCAGAGTTGAGAAGACTGTCAGGCCAATCGGGTACTCCTTCCTCGTCGCTGTTCTCACAGCTGAAGCGGTGGACGTGACCAGCGCTGGTGGAGTAGCTCTGATATCCACTCATTCCACTGCTCGGCATCTTCAGCGTGTTTTGCTTCTGGTTTCTCCGGAGTAACTGTAACTAGGAGGACAAAGGCTTGAACAGGTGAAATAGGGACTTTGACTTTTCCCAGAAAGAAGAAATGGTTTAAAAGGTTGAAAAGGAGTGGTTAAATTCCAAACTCATCCAAACCGTAGATATGAGATTTTTAATCCGAACTCTTCCTACTACTAGGTGGTGCCATATTGCAGAATATAGCCCAAAATATCAACCATATTGTAGTTTACACCCCATATTCCCACCAAGTGGGGGTGTGTGTTTTATTTATATTATTTGAATATCATGTGTTGTATTGACTCGAAATTGACATACACTAAATCTACTCATCACCATCCCGAAAAGATACATTTGTAGAAATTTAATGTGTAAGATTATATAAACTTGAAATTTGGGGTGACAAACATACCAACTCCAAAAGTAGTTACATTTAATAAATATGTGTGTAGTACTTCAATCCTTAATAAAACAACCAAAAATGCAACATTGATATTTTTATCTCAAGTTCCAACAAAATTTATTTTAAGCTACTCATATTATATTATGTTGTGTATTTCACAAATATTGAGTTGTTCGACTATATAATAACTAAATAAACAATAAAAAATCATATTGGTTTCCTAGGTCAATGTTTGAAACACATGAAAATCTCAAGTGCAGGGAGCCGCCATATTAAGACTACTCTGACCAAAAGATATGCTCATAGGGATTAAATTGAACGAAATGTTAAGAAGAAAATCAAGATTTAGGGTTTCAAAGCAAGAAACCGGTACCCTTCATATGAGGGGATGCAAGTGATTATATCTATTAACATCCGATATATGTGTGTCATGAAATTAAGATAGAAAGTGGTTAACGAGTCGAGTTTGAGTAAAGTCAAAGATGACTTGAAAAAGTCGTGATTAACTCGTCGGGTATAAGCAGTTATAGTTTCATAATATCACAAGTTTAACCTATCAAAACTCCATCATCTAATGTAGTCAATGTTCATTTACTACTCAATATTTGTAACTACGTAATTACTCGCATTGGCATGTACATAATTATTTCAACAAGTTTATGTAAAAGCACAAATTTCCGAAGTAGAAATTTTCACAGACCATTCGGGTTAAAATAGGACATCGTAGTATTAAAAATTATTCAATACGTTTACTACAGAATATTGTTAGATGTAACACAGTAAATAAATTATGTAAAATAATATAAACTATGTCATGAATTTAAAATAATATAAACAGATATTATGTATTAATTTTATTGACTAATTTATATGAAAATATTAATTTGTTGAATAATTAGTTTAGTTTCTTTTTAAAATGGAAAATGAAAAAAAGACGTTTTCCAAATTTTAGTGAAAACTACTACTTTGTGAAAAATTAAGGTAAAACAATTAGACAACTTTTTGTTAAAAAGGGAAAAGACGATTTGGTTCGAACTCGCGAGTTGAGTCGATTCTTGATAAATAATACCAAGTACGAGTTGAGTATAGTATTATTAAACTCACTAGTTCTCGAGTCGAGCCAAACATAGTAAATATAGTACTCGAGTCGCGTCGAGTTACGCACTACATACGATCAAGTCGTTCGATTAGCATCCCTATGCATGACATAACATACTCCCTAGGCTGGAAACAAACAAGAAATTGTTCGCAACCCAATCACATTTAGTAGTAATGTTCCGAATTCTATTGAACGAACATATTTTAATCATTGCATTATGGGTTACATACATTTATTAAAAAATCCAAAAACTAGATGAATATATAATATAATTTATGGGATATTAATTCATTCTGCACTACATTATCCTATTCGAGATTACACCTGAATTATCTGAAACTGACAAGGCCATAATTGTGATCATACTCTTCATCCATCAAACCGACAAACGTATAATTACAATTCTAGGGTAATCTTAATAAAGGGCACATTCATATGGGGAATTTGATCATATGGCACACATTTTTTACGGATTGCATACTCCAGTTACACATAATGTCGGTTGTTTTATGAATTTATAAGGGCGAGGGGTTATGTAACAAATTGTATCAAATAGTGGGCAATTTGTACTGGCTATCTTCTCCGTTTTTTCCACTTTTCCAGTTCGCAAATACAAAGGCCAGTGCAGACGGGGTTTGGTTCAAACTTAGAGCAGCAAATGACCACTCACTGACTTCCACTAGTCATAGGTATGAAAGAAGCTACTATTCTGACATCAACACCTGTCAGAGCCTTTGTGTCTCGAGGGTTGTAGCGTATCACTTAAAATCTGGGGATCTGACACAGAGTAGCCGTTGTCCACCAGAAACAAGGCTGTGGCGTTAATGAGAGAATAGTAGGTTTGCAAGATTGTCAGAAGTTTGCATGGGGAATTGTTGAGGCATGGGCCAAAGCTACCAATGCGTAGTCAGGGAATCTCATTGTTGGAACCGAACGAAGTTGAGTTGTCGTAACTGGAAATGAGTTAACTGGAATTGAGGTAAGTGGATGGTGCAACAAGAGAACTACACACACCAACATTAATTATATCCTACATAATACTTATTTAAAGTTTTGATTAAGGTGCATAACCACTATATTACAACTAGAAATACAGGCGTAATATAATTATTGGTTAATACTTACAAGTACTGGCCTTTTTGTAAAGAACGTCGAAAACATATGCGTGTCTCCAAATCACACCCTGTACTTTTCTTACTAAAGGGCCATATTACGTATAAATACATAACATACTTATCTTGAGGGTAAAACTAGTGAAATATGTACAACTGATTATAATAAACTAAATCAACAAAAAATTTAAGTGAAAGGAACTATGATCCGAATTGTTCACGGTAAAGCCACCGGGAAAGTTACCGGAAAATGGTCAACCAAAAAATTGATCATACAATTAATCAACATATGATCGTTCCGGTGGTTTTTCAGGAGCGCAGAATTCGAGATTGTTCCGGTGACATTTCCGGAGACTTTACTGGCAACTGGCAAGCCGGATCCGATATTCTTTCCTTTCAACAAAAAGTCCAACACACCATTTCAAACTTCACCGGAAAGGATGACGAGAACTCAAAAAAAACTAACCACCTTCATTATAAATAAATATGGTCAAAATTAAGAATAATTATGTTAACAATATAATAATTATCATTATAAGGTAAATGTATTTGTTTTTATATAAATACATGGCGTTTGTAGAAATAATACAGGGCGTGAGTTCGCAATTCACAAAAATGTTTAGAAATTATACAATCATGTACAGAAATCCGCTCTTCATGTTAATCTAGTTTCGTTGACAAGAATAGAGTTAATCTTGTCTCAATTACAACATTTTAGAAATGGATATTAGACAATCTACTTTTCTCCGTTATGGATTCATATTTTATAGTATTCTCTTCACGTTTTATTCAACACATGCTTGCGAGTAATTGCATCCCGACACCCAATTGTAGTCGATACATTTACACTAACAGAGGGTGGCAATTGATAAGGTAAATATGTATGGATTTTTGTAGATACACAGGAACCTTGTAAGATTAAAACAAGGTTTGATTTCCTCTTCCCAATGGACTATGGGCAGAAGATGAGCCTGGAACTCAATATTGTGTGATAAAATTTAGTTCCGGTTATGGGTGCCAGTTCCATTTTCACAGAAAGAGTGTGGAAACATTGTTACTGTTTATTATGTACATGGTTAAAAAAATTAATCAATTATTTGTTGGGTTGCATTTAACACCCAATCTGAGGCGTAACTCCGCCTCTCACAATGACATTGGTTTTGTTTCACTTACCATCCACCCTCTAACAGCTATAAGTATAGTTTGTGATTGCAACGCGTTGTAATAATGATTAAAATGTACGCGGAGAAGAATTATTACTTCCATTTCTTTATGTTGTTATTATTACCTATTTGTAACACTACCATGTCAATTACAAATGAAGCCAAAAAAAAAAGGGCCGCCTCACAATGCCCCTTCAACAATGATAGTAACATTATCAAAGTATATATTTAATTTAAATATTAATGTTGTTATATAATACTAAATTGACAATTGTTGGAATTAACTTGTAATTGAAGTCGACTTAAGAAGTTGATAAGATGCTAGTAATAAAATTACATACATGAATATAAAATTGATTCATCGACTGCACTTGTAGTTCATATTGGGTTCATAAAATTTCAGAAATGATACGCTTTTGTGGAGGGAAAAAGATGGCGGGAAATTTTGGAGGGAGTTTTTCAGCTATAAAGTGAGAGTCCAACCCTTCATTGTGGTTTAGGTCAACATTATCATATCAGCACAGACTTAAATCCAGAAAATGGTTTGCACCAGGTCTTCGAGCCAAGCTTTGTTCCAGCTCTTGGATTCCCCACGAAAAAAACAACTACTCTTCTCACTGGTTAAGAAACAGAAAATAAACCCCAAGCCATCACTTAACACAATTCCAGCCAGTTTCCGATCGGTCAAGCGTGTGTCCACGGCTGCATCTCCAGCCAAGCCTCGCCTCCCTGCAAGGAATGTTCATGCTAATCACCCTCCCCCTGCATCAGCCCCTATTTCAGCCACGGCCGCTAATGCAGTACCAGATATACCTCCTGTAGATGTTCTGGTGGATGTTGATGCCCCTGAGGCGATCCATGAAGCAGCAGATGAAGAAGTCCCCGGTGTCGCCGCTTCCGCTGAAGAGGACTTCATCCCTCCACCACCAAATCCACCTGCACCTCTCAATTTTGTTCCATCAGGGCAGCATCTGCGTGATCTCCTTCAGATGAGATGGCTTGCCCGACAGGCCGTGGAAAAATTGGGTGAGGCGGCAGTCAATGACTTAGTTGCAGCGGTCAAATATCCAATCCCAACGGTTAAACGTGTTTTCATGGAGGAACTTCACAGCAAATGGATTGCAGATGGTGAGTTTGGTAAATTCGAGGTTAGAGCAGATGGTACTTTCATCCGAGCCGTCGGATTCATCGACGACTCCATTGTCAGAACAAAAGAGCTGAACCAGATGCTTTGGGTTCCTACTTACCCGAACCTTGAGAATGTGCTTCGGGTTGAAGACTTTACCGAGGAGTAGGGGTCTGTTTGTGTTTCCATTTTGACCCCCGTTTGGGTTTTTGTATGATCAATGCCATACAACATCAGTAGCCACACCAAACGGGGATGTATTCATGGCAATTACAATTATTATCTATGTATTTTTGAAGATGGAAAATCATTCACCTAGATTTGTAAAATCAGGTTCTTGAAATGAATCTGGTTTCATTATTTCACAAGCACTGGCTATCATGTGAATTGTCTATGCTATGTTGGTTATTATTCCAACACGTACCCTACATGAGAGTGTTTTACTAAGTTGTATGCGTTTTGATTCCCGGCACCGGAGTTGTTAAACAATGTCTCCTTATTTTTATTGAGGAAAAATTACTAACTGTGTTAGTAATTTCATTGTACATTGTTTGTACACAACCGAAGCTTTTGTTGGACAATGTAAACACAATGTTGTCAAATCAACACATGTGGCTGTGACCTAATCCCTGGCGTGCACAGTGTCATCGAGTAACTTAAACAGGCTTACTTACTTTCTCCAACGTAAAGGAGGGCATGGCTTTCTTGGTTGTTGTTAAATCACACCATTTGGTCTGCTCAATAATGGCTTCTTAATTTTAATTACATTTTTCGTTTTGCAATTAGCATAATTTAACATATTTTCGGTAGTGTTGTCGATTGAGCAAAAACGTGTATACATAATTAACAATCTACAACAATAATTATAGTTTATATTTATTATGGTTTCTCAACACTTTTCAGAAGAAATTATTTTTAGTAGCATATTAGTGGTATTTCAAATTTATTATTGAAATTAGGTGCCACCGGAACAAGTCATTAGCTAGTTTTGTATATGGGTGGTTGTTACAGGTGTTAATTATGGTCGGCAAATCGCAAGTAATTCGGGAAAAACTAGAGCATAACTCTTGCCAAAGTCGATTCCATTTTGCTCAAACCGCGATCTTCTTGGCTGTAGAGGTTAACGATTCGAGTTTCAGCAAAGCTTAACTTGACTCCAACAACGTCCAGGCAGCTTGAATTGTTCAATCGATTATGTATATTCAATGTTCAATTTAACAATCAATATTTAACTAACTATTTCTACTGTTGAACCTAAATATATGACTTAATAACATGTATGTGGATAATAAAGTCACTTACACACAATTACAATTTTATTAAGTACAAACATGTTTAGACTAGTTTCGAGTAGAGTAAAGTACTACTCGCGATCTAATCGTGTAAGTGAAAAAAATTAATAATAATTATAGTAATAATTTACATTATTTAAGCGTATAAGGTAAATGTATCTATTTCTGTATAAATACATTAAGCATAAATAATAAACATTCCAGCATTTGATCTTATTTAAAAAAAAAAAAAACTTCGACAGCAACACTAAGCATATAATAAAACCAAGGTAGATTGATTGGGTGATAAATAAAACAGCTTTTAAAAGATAAATGATCCGGTCATTATGAGTGATGTAACACAGTAGGTCACTAGTAAGTCACCGATTAGCATTACTAGACACAACAACAACAACAATGGCGCACACACACTTCAAAACAACTAAGTAGGGGGAGATACAATGTTCTGATCATCCTCAAGGAGAGTTGTAGCCACCGTCGATGCTGTGGCCATTGCAGCTTTTTCCTCCAACGTCCATATCAGCATAACTCCATCAAGTTCATCGGCCAAGAGCCCGAGTGGAGGATCTCCGACAATGGTTTCCTTCAACAAGTTCCCTGCGCCTTGACGAATAAGTCGACGGAAACACTCCCTTAATTCCATCTTCATCCTCTGGTGTGTGTTTGTCATGCCTTGGTACAGGTAGCTCATACCAGCAGGAGTCATCTCAACGTCCGATAAACCTAGAAGGGGGGGAGTTGGTGAGACGGGCGGGGGTGCTTCGACTTCATCGGCGATTTTTTTCCTGCTTTTACGGGGAGGCATTGCAAGACACTGAATGAACTCTGAAAAGTTTGATACAAAGTAAACACACCTCTAAATTATATAGACCAGGGACCCGCTGCAGCAATAGTTAAGGACTACGAATGTCAACACACACACGCCGCTGGTATATATTATCATAATTCAAATAAACATTCACATAAGTCAGAAGTGTGTTAGAGGTAAGGTTGTGAGGCCCCATCTCACGCGTCACTAGTTCAAACCCTGCCTGCATCACTATATTTTTTTTAAAAGTCGATTTATTGGGTTCCAAACAAAAGTACCTAAAAAAGCAGATCAACATGTCTTTTTAGTTAATGTATGAAGATAGTTTGATGAGAATTGAACATATTTTTTCCGTAAACTATGGTTACATGTATAAGACCACGTCCGTCTTCTAAAATACTCATTTTTCTTTCCTTTGTAGTTGTCAATTGCTTGATCCGATGGTAAAATAAACTTGTGAAGTTTGTGTAGCCATTGTTTAAAATTTCGCAATGGTGTTCAACGCAACACTTTATATAATAACATTGATGACCTACTATTTATATGAATTATACAATATACGTATGTAAAATGATGTGTGGAGTAATTCACATCTGCTTGTAAACATCATATTGTACACCCATTTGTTGTACCAATAGTACTCGATACTCACACAGTTTACGATCGATAAATACAACAACTTTTAATGTATGTATATCTTGTATCTCTTATAACGTAGAGCAAATTTAAATAGTCAAACCTTGCTTAGGGCAGATATCAAAGAGATCCTCAATGTCTATGCAAAAACTTCAAATGCAACAAATATTGGGTTTCAGTTTTTATTGCGACTACTACAACAATAAGATCTCCTACTTTTGTCTCCCATGTATCTTGCATTTTTTATCAGTGAGTATAAACATTTTCCCCTAGTCTTGGTAGAATAAACGTTGTGATATGTACTTGTATACAGTTCAAACATTGATATTTTTAATTTCATAAATATTTTCATAATCATAATTATATAATTGTTTGATAATAAAATTGTTCAGGGAAGAACATAGTTTACCATTTTTCCGTTTTCGGATCAATACTATTACACACTTCCCTAATCAAATGACAATGTTTGATTTCCCATAACGTGCAGTTTATGTTGGCTTAATCTGAATCCAGTATGCAGAGAATAACCCAACATTTTTGAGTTTTCATTCACTTCACCCGATTTGAACAAGTTCAGTGTATTATCACAAATGTACACTTTTTGGGTTAAATGTGTCCTAAAAACAGAGAACCCCTTGATAATTACACTATAAGTGAAAAACAAAGTCACACAACCGGAGGCAGAATAAGATGTCCACAGTATAGTTTTCAATACACAATTGCCAGTAGACGTGACGGGACCTTGTTCAAAAAACTCGTACTACGGACAGAGGGATATTTACACAAAATGATCACACCAGTGTTTAGTCATCAGACTGTAGACACAGCCGGCTTACACTAATCTCAAATCTTCTTAAACAATGCAGAGGTACCCTAAATTTTTTTTTCAAAAAGTTTCATTACCAATTATCCTTTTTTACAAATTGGATAGATCCAACAATTATCCTTCAATTAGATCAACAACTTTGTCCCGTACCTCCAGGCGGATGGTTTGCACCGCCCGGGAATAATTCAACAATGGAGCGGAGCGGGGTGGTAGGAAAGCTTGCACTTCCATACAAAACACTAGAAATCTAAACAGATTGAAACTTAAATCAAATGATAACTAAAGTGTTTGGTTGTCAGACTTTTGTCATCACTCTTGTTCTCACTCAACTACAACCCATTTAAACGAGAGCTGATACTCCATGATTTTCAACCTCCTGACATTTGTTGTCTGATGAGTCTGACCTACCTGTTCCTGTTGAACCTGTTGCTTGCCTTCATTACTTCACAAACCAAACAGTAATCATTTATTTTTGGAAAATGGCAACGGGTACTTCACTTATTGTTGTGTATGCTTATCACCCACCTGACAACAATCAGGTACATTTTCTTTTCCAATTTCAATTGAATTCAAAATAAACAGGCCGGGGAATGTGAACTAGTCCATGGAAGAATCGCTCATCAGTTCATTGTTTAGAAAGATTAATATTAGTTACCACCATACCAAATTACAAAAGGTATATTATTTGTTTATGTTTTTTCTCGTATCTTAATATAATTAGGGTCATTGTTATATGCAGTCCAGTACTTACGTACGCAGTCCGTATTTATTCATGTAGTAAAACGATTTAGAGCATACTTTATTTCTGAAACAAATCACAGTGAACTGACTATAATGTAACAATTCAGAGCATACTATATTTCATTGACGGCCCTAGTTACCCATATAAAATAAAATAAACCTCGGAATTCAAATGCGATCCAGGTAATCACAGTATGTCGAGATTTTGCAAAGTTGATCTTCCAAAGTATGTCGAGATCTGGAATACTCTTGTATAGTATGAACATTATGTTATGGTGCTCTGCAGTAGTTAATATTTAAAAAAATTGTACATGCAAATACATCTCGACAAATTCGGTTTTTGTAATAGTTATTGTGTTGGTAGGTGAACTAATGATTTCTTCAAAATACATAATAACATTATTTTGACAATAGATATTAATATATTAATTAACACAATATTAATAATGATTTTATGTTTTCATCTTCCATTTTCGATGAAGACCAGTTCAGCATTATTGTGGAATACAGATGGGTGTTAATGTTTGCATGGTAGTTATAATCACATTTAATATTCCTCTATTACTAAAAAAAAGTAATTTGAACATGAATGATATAATAATAGTCTAAACTTAACAAAAAGAGTGTGAACAGTTGGGTCGATTAAGGGACACAAAACGCAAAATATTTCCACAAAATTGTTGATCTTGGAGCTTAGTCAACAAATTCGAAATCCTAAAACCCCAACAATTATGATGACAAGATATATACGAAATTTTCTACATATTCTATATTCATGCCTCCTCCATAACCCTAGCGTTACGGCACTATAATTACTCATTCACCCTCCATGTGCCATTGACGGTCATCACTGGTCCACACATTTTCGCTTTTGCCCAGAGCAAAATCATCCCTGAAATCAGGAGACTCTTATGTGCACCGACCAGGCATGGAAACAGCTGTCGATCGAGAGGCGAATCGAAGGAGAACACTGGATGAGAAACTCAGAAACATGAGGGGGGAGCTCCAGAAAGGTTTGTTGTGTAACGCTTATCATTCTATTCATATTTCCATGAAGCTGAGCGACGTTGTACGTTTGTGTGCCATGTGAAACACAGATCTGGCCGACATTGAATATCAACTGAATGTCAACCAAAATCGTTGGATGGAAGCATTTCGGGTTCTTGAGGCACTGAATAAAAATGACCTGACTACCAAGGAACAATTCCACAACATGTATACGGCGATCAAGGTAACTCATTATTTATGCATGTTGCGAACTAGAAACGTTTTCGGATATTCATTCCAAAAAAATTAATCTGGCTTGCAGGAAAAACTTGATGAGATCAAGGCAGGAATACTTGGTGCTATGGATGCGTTGGAGGTGGATGTTCGTAGGTGCCACGACGCTTTTGAAGATCGATTTGGGGAAGGCGACGACCGTTCTGAAAATGAAATTGTCATGGATCTCAGCCTCAACCTAGGACAGTACTATGAGTTGCCTGACCTGAACTGAATACTTTACCCTTTCCTTGGAATAATCTGATTTCTACTTTATAATTTGATTTTAGACTTTTTTAACATTCGAAAAAGTCCGAGATTTAACATTGTCTAAGTAAGATTAAAATTGACTAATCCAGTGTTCATATAGCCCAAAGGGAAGCCTCTATGCCACAATATTTTACAAATGAAGTGATTCAACCTTATATTTCAATCAGCTAAACTTACAGGCTAATTCGTACATTGCATATGTGTTTTTTTATTTGTAACAATATATGGGTTTTGAACTTTATTATGCACAAATAGCCGCTGGTATATACATGACACCAACTAGTGGTAACTAGTACATGTACATTGTACAAGTTGTCAATCTAGAAAGTGAGATGTTTCATCATTGCTTATAGTAAATGAATTCAGGTCTAATCAGCAACTACTTTGCAGACAATACACCATCACTGTTGACAAGTCCTTTCAAACGCCTTACACACTCAAAAGATTCGTGGCCTCCCCCGATTTTCAGTTGGGTCCCGTGCTGGCAACTACGGGTTTAGGGAATCAAATTTCTGACATCAAATTCGTAGGGTTCCATCCTACTATCTTTCTTAATTCTAAAACCGTGTTCAAGCATTCTTGTTTCTTGCAGAATAGCGGGTAGATATGTTTTCATGGTAACGGATAGAACTTCTATATAAGAACATTTCATCCTATATACTACCATTTTAGTTTTATAAAAATTACTCAATTTCTGGTTGTTTTAAATCTCATAAAATGGATGAAAAAATAACAACATATACATTGTGTGTGCAATGTTTATGCGATATTGTAATGATTACTTTTATAATGCGAAAGTGGTTTAAATTGTAGGAGCTACAAAATGTACGTGTAGGTGCTACGAAATGTTTCTATATGTGCTTCAACTATAATGTGAATGTGATTTAAATTGTAGTGATATGAATTTGAATTGTAGGTGCTATGAAATGTACTTATAAGTGCTTCAACGTATAATACGAAAGCGTTTTAAATTGTCGATTCTTAAAATATTTTATAATTATTAAATATCCAAAATGCACACAAAATAATTAAATTTAGAGTTTTAAGAATTCAATCATTATTATAATATTCCTGATATTTGTTTGTGACTCCACTCGCACTATTTAATATTTCTAGATACTTGGGTGATTAGATGGCGTGTCCTACACTAAGTAAATAAACTGAGAACTAGAATTACTAATGCATCTGAAAGAATAATGATTTTATATATAAATAAAGGATAAATGACTTGGATTTTTTAATTTTAGGACTGATAAAATAATAAATTTACCACTATCGGAATTGGCAGCTGCAATGAATTCCAGTCACTGGTGTACGGACATGTGTTCGGCCTCATCATTCTGACACAACATTTCTAGCAGCTGGTGCTACTTCCCTACTTGCTTCTATCACTCCAAAACCACCAAAATCCCATATTTTTTATAGTAATCTACACCGGGAAGCGCATACTTCTGTATTTGCTATTGTTTCTGAACAACCTTCTGACAACAAACTGTCAACTTTGGGCTGGCGATTTTCTATTTTATCCCTACCAACTGGCCGTTGAATTTATAACCCCGTATATTTAATCTAATTGGTTATACTAGGAGGGAGTATGGGTTTTTGCGTGGGTATTGCTATTATGGGGTTTTGGTGTGGGTCTGAATAGTGGTCAGGGTTGCTATCATTTTAGGGTTATTGATTTTATTTGTTTGCTCTTAGGGTCGGAAACATACACATAAGTAACCTTCCACAGTAATTAGTCCAAACATACACATAAGTAACCCCCGTCTCAATCATGGAAAGCTCTCGATTACAATATTTCATTTGTATGGTTCTGGATTATTATTTACAAAACGCAACCTATAATTAAATATGAGACGTGTTTATTAAATGCGTTTGGAATAAAAATTAACATTTTTCGGGATATATTGCATTAGATATTAGCATATAATGTAATATAATACCTGAAAAGCGCTAGTGTAATAAGCACTAGTATACTGCATACATGAAACACCAAACCATTTATATATTAGTATACTACTCCTTATTATACTTGGAACTGTGTGTTGTGAGGTACATGTGTGATTAATTTGGATCTTTTCATTATGCACATTGTTCAACCACATTGATTTACAGTGAATCTAGCAAAATACATATGTAGCAATCCCTTACATGGTGTAGAGATACATATTTTGGAGTCTCTGGACTTATGATCTTTGAACATTATGTCATTATATAATTTGGATAAGTATGATTCAGCTTGTTTTTATTTTGTCATCTCTAAACCTCTTTTGTATTTTTGATCTATGGAAGCTTGTCATCATCTATAAAATTGATTAGGTAAAGTTATTTGGAACCGCTGACTTACTTTGTCAAAATGTAGACTGGATTTTAACATTAATTGGCCCTGCTCGATTTCAAAATTACATATTTGAAAATAAAATGTGATACTATCGTTTTCAGGAGACTTATAACGCTATTTTAATATGTCACTGTTACTTCTAAACTGATATTCAATCCACTAATCTTATAATGTCAATGTTAATCCGCTCACCCTGTCATTATATCACTAGGCTAAATGTCAGTAATACATTCAGCATCCAACCCACATTCATGTCGATGAGTCCTCCAATTAATTCGACAATGCATGTGTGTGCGTTTATTTAGTACAGAACAATTTTATTTTGACCACAGAGCCAATAGCGTAAACGTTACACCCACTTGATTCAACGATTACATGCACAATTGTAATGGGTTATAGCCTGATATTCAAAGGTTGATTCATTGGTTATAGTAGTAAATGATGTTAGGGCTCATCAATTGTGGCTATGAACTGAGAACGAAGCTCATCAATCTTTCTTTAATTCGTTGTGGAACTAGAAAGGTTTGCTGATGGAATAACAATGTTGGGGATGCTTTAATCTGAATTCCGTCAAATGTAATTTCATCAGATCAAACTATAATAAATTTAGATTATTGAAAAATTAGGTTTTTTTTTAATTTTTAAACATTTCGAAAAAAATAGCATGTGATAAATAAAAATCTTGAGTTGATAAGTTGCATCTCTACAATTTATAATTATTTGAATTTAAACAACACTAATGTTGATAGTAAAAACTGTTAGAGTTCCTAGTAAGAACTTAAAGGCATTCTCACATTTTCAAGATAACCACATGCACACCCCAAAAAAAATTAATTCCTTATGGAACTTGAAAGGTTTGCTGATGGAATAAGAATGTTGGGGATGCTTTAATCTGAATTCCGTCAAATGTAATTTCATCAGATCAAACTATAATAAATTTAGATTATTGAAAAATTAGGTTTTTTTTTTTTTTTAACATTTCGAAAAAAATTGCATGTGATAAATAAAAATCTCGAGTTGATAAGTTGCATCTCTACAATTTATAATTATTTAAATTTCAACAACACTAATGTTGACAATGAATCATCCAGAAACAATGAATAAACATTAATCCAAACATTATCCAGAAACAATGAATCATCCAGAAACAATGAATAAAGATTAATCCAAACATTATATATAGGCATCTCATTTCCCCTGCTCATGTCATTACCATCAGTCTCACCAACGTTAGTAAAGAAATCCTTCAAATTATTTCAGCATCTTTTTTTCATATGGATTCTTTCAGCTTTTTCCCTTCAGACATGGCCTTCGAGATACTAACCAGAACCCCTTCTTTAGCCACGTTGGATGCTTGCAACCTGATTTGTGCAGATTGGAACGAGCTCATACATAGCCCAGTTTTCATGTCTGATTATTACAAGAACACCAAGAATCTGTACGGATTCATTCTGGAGGGAAGTTCGAGGAACGGACAGAAATTTGTTTCAGTTGAGGATACTGATCTTCAGATCGAGAAACTTGGAAGGTACATGCTGAGGAACAATGGGAGGATGTTCTCATCATATGATTACGACCTGAAGATCTTAGCTTCGTCGAAACAAGGTATTCTGTTTGCTGTCGGTGTTAATAACAACTACCAGGAGCGGATGGTTTACGTTGGTAAACCTAATCTTGGGTATTGGATTTCTTTGAGCAGTAACCCTGATTTCTGCAAATATGAAACGGTCACGGCGGCCGTGGTTGTGCTGAGATCTAATCCGATCAGGTACAAACTTATCCGTATTTCTAAGGAAAAGAGATTGCTTATCGAGTGGAAAATATGTTTCACTGTGAGATTTTCGATTCGAAGAATTGGAAATGGAAGACGCTCGCAAGCATAGAGGTGAATTTGGATGTTACTGCAGGTCAACCGGTGACAATAGGTAACCTAGTACACTGGCTAACAAATGATGGCCAAGTGCTAGCTTTCAACGTTGAAGATGAGACCTGTTACCGGTTTCCTCAACCGGAAATTGGATTGTACGATGATTGGAGAACTCTGGTTGAGTTTGAAGGGAAGGTTGGAGTGATGTATTCCGACAGGGATGAAGGCACTACGCAAGTGTGGGCTCGGATCCATGGCACGTGGAGAATAGTGATGTGGTTCGAACTGGAGCCCTCGCTCAGACAAGAAGAGGCCAGACCAGTTGGGGTCTTTAATCAAGACATTGTTGTCTTAAGCACGCACGAAAAGGTCGTCTTCTACAACGTGCGTGATTCAAGAGTTCTCAGATCCTTGAACACTGGAACTCATGGAAATTCTCAGAAGATCTTCGTATTTAGGTCGGATTTCGAGCAAGTCAATCTTTTCCGGAGTGAACAAAAAGTCTTCCCAGACTCACAGCACTCATGGCAATGCTTAGAAGATGTTTGATGCAGTACATCGGACGCACGCACACATTTTGTTTTGTAATTAATTCATGATTTGTTTTTATTTTTAATTTTTTTGGATTTTTGAATTTGATGTTGCTGCTTCTGTGCTGCAGCAGGAGGAGATATTTATAGTTATTAAATTGAGAAAAAAATACCTGATGTTTGTTCTTTCTTTTGAGTGTTAGAATTTGAGAGTTAAAAGGTGAGTGAATGGATTCCCTCCCCTATTTTTAATAGATGTATTTGTATATATGTTTAATTTTATTTATAATGATCCCCATATTATATTGTAAGCAGAACACGTAGAGAATGGTAAATTTTTTTTGGCTTTTGCCTGGTATTTAAGAAAATCATTTTGTTGTCACTCTTACAACGTAACGAAAACAATAAAAAAATAATTACATCCATGTTCAACATTAAAAAATCAAATCATATTTTTCATGTAACCTATAACATGCTCAACGTCAATTAAACTCCGCCATTTTTATAAAGATCATTTACATACACCTTCTCATTAACATTCCAATTTGTTGTGAATGTGTTCATAGCAAGAGTGGGTGTACGGTGGACAGCTAATTAGGGCAAAATTAGGTGATTGACGCCAAATAGCTTTTTTTATCAACATTAATCTAGTCGAAAGTTAAATAATTTTAAAATGTAGAGATAAAGTTTATCAACTCGGATTATTATTTAGCACATGCTCTTTTTTCCCTAAAATTTAAAAAATAATTAAAAAAATATCAAAACTTTCAATTTAGTTTATTTTGATTTGTTGAAATAAAATTCAAAAATATTCAGTAAAATATTAAATTCAACAAGGAAAACAATTTTTTTTGGGGATGAGGTGATCTTGAAAAGGTGAGAATGCCTTAAAGTTGTTATAGTTTGAATTTGTTTGATCAACATTTGACAAAATTCCGAATTTTGAATCCACAACATCTGATAAACATCAGTAAACCTTTCAAATTCCACAAGTAATTTAATTTTTTTTGGGGATTGCATGAGCTGATCTTGAAAATGTGAGAATGCCTTTAAGTTTTGACTAGGAACTCTAAAAGTTTTTACCCTTTCAGCATAGTTGGTGATATGGGCTAAGGCCCATATCCTGGTCCGGCGAGTATACTGGCAAAGGAGAAGAAAGGGTTAAGCCCAGCAGTGGTCCTCTCATGACATCAGCTATCTTGGACACACCCGGGGTAAGGACCACTTAGCTTAAAACCCTCTTTGATCCTCTCCATTATAAATAGAGGAACGACCAACAGTAATAGGTATGTTTTATCAGACTTAAATACTCTCTGTATTTATTCATATTCTCTCTCCTCTGTAAAAAGCCCTATCTTCATCATCACGCCGGAGCGTCTACCCTCGGGAGACCCCGGGGGCTTTGTTTTGCAGGGTTCAGGTGAGAGATTGGCCGCGGGCTAGGATTCCAGCTATCTCCCGGATCACCTTGTACCGGAGCTGGTATCCCGGAGCTTACTGGTAGCATCAGTTGGCACGCCCGGTGGGACACGCTTCGTCATGCCCCGCGGCAGACCTAAGAAGACGGTGGAAGAACCCTCTTCCAAAGCTAATCAGGCAGAAGGCGGTCCTAAGACCAAAAGGGCCGCGGCTGCCCAGGCGACGCGGAAGGCGGCCGAGGAGAAGGAGCGGGCACGCAAGGAGACTGCTCGCGCGGCCGCCGAGAAGCGTCAAGGAAAGAAGAAAGTGCCGGAGCGTACTCTCAGGGAGGTGCAGAAGGAGCATAGGGAGAAGGCCCGGCAAGAAAAGGAAAGACAGGACCAGGAGACGTTCGGAGAAGGCGGTGAATCCGAACCGAAGTATTTCGATTCCGGGGAAGAGGACCCGGAGTGCAGAGACCCAGAGACGATTCATACCAATGCGGAGGAATTTGGGGAGTTTCGAGCATGGAAGGCAGCTAAGGCAGCAGCCCCCAACAAGGTGCCCGAAGTTGTGGACCTGGAGAAGGATGGGAGAGGTGGTCCTGGACATCAGCAGATGCTCCCGGGCCAGCAGATGCCCCCGGGTCAGCAGATGCCTCCAGGGCAGCAGATGCCTCTCGGTCAGCAGATGTTTCCTGGGCAACAGCAGTACCCGGATCAGCAGTTTCCAGGAGGTTTAAACCCGCAAGCACAACCATTTTATGGTGGATACAACACCCCGTTTAACAACGGGTCCATTGAAGATCGTTTGACTAGACTTATCGGTAGGCGGGGGATGGTCCCCCATTCCCCGTGGGTTCCAGAGGTGTTGAACTATAAGTGGCCGGTGGGCACTAAAGCGCCTGATGGGGTTCCGACGTACAACGGGGACGGGGATCCAGAGGAGTTTGTTCACACCTACCTCAGTGTCATGGGGGCCCGGGACATTGAGGAGCCGTTGCAGTGCAAGTTGTTGCCTTTTTACCTCCGGGGTAACTGCTTGAGTTGGTTCAAAAGTCTTCCACAAGGCTCATTGAAGACTTTCTGGGATTTTGCTACGGTCCTGGTCCACAGATATGCAGCAATGAAAACCAACTTTGTCAACCTGGCCACGGTCTTGGCCATGCGGCAGCTGGAGACGGAGTCTACTTGGCAATATTATGTCCGGTATATTGCTGAGTCTATGAAGGTCCAGGATAGGCACTTGCATGAGAAGGCCCTGATTGGCAACTTTGTCAATGGGTTGAGAGACGAGATGTTCTACATTGAGTTGATGAAGAACATGCCAGGAACTTTCTACCACCTCCAGTTGACAGTTGAAATGCATTGCACTGTGCATGAAGCTAACCACACTCGGATGAACACGGTCGGTTTCTTTGAGCAGCGGGTGATTACGGCCACAGCGACCCAAACAACTGCACTCCGGGCCACTCCTCACCAGGGGCCCCGCCCGGAGGCAGCAAGACGCCCGCCGGCCCTGGGAGCAGCACCTGCGCCGGGAGGACAGACGTTAGTGGTCAGGCCAACATATACTCCACTCTCCAAGACCAAAACGGAGATTTTGGCCATTCACCGGGGCCTTTTCACGGATCCCCCAGTTATACAAGGGGTCCCGGCCCCGGCAAATGCCCAGAAATGGTGTGAGTTCCACAAGTCTTATGGACACACGACAGAAGGCTGCCGTATCTTGCGGACGGATATTCAGAAGTTGGTGGAGCGGGGTCAGCTTCGGGACTGTGTAGCAGGTGAAGCACACCCGGCGGCTGCCCCGGCAGGTCAAGGAAGGAAACGTAACTGGAGGAATAACCGAGGCCAAGGCCAGGGCGGCAACCGCCCCGCGGAAACCAACATTGCTCCTAACCCCGCCCCACAAGCACCTAGACCAGGAGTTCCGGGACCCGGAGCACCTCGGATGATAAACGTGATTAACGGGATAGTGGGAGATGGAGCGCAGACCCTGTCGGCGGTGAAGGCCAAGAGTAGATATGTCCCCCCGGGGGAGATCCAGGGAAAAAGGTTTAAACATGATGAGACAATCACGTTCTCAGAAAAGGATGCAGTTCCGGCCCAAGTACCTCACTCGGACCCGATGGTGATCTCAGCTGAGGTAGAAGGGGTGGTGATAAAGCGAGTCTTTGTGGACGATGGGAGCAGTGTAGAAGTTATGTTTGCTGATTGCTTTGATCAATTGAACATTGGTCGACAGAATTTGAAGCCATGCTTGTCCCCGTTGTCAGGCTTTACGGGGCGCACAGTTCACCCGCTGGGTGTCATAGCGTTACGGGTGACCCTTGTTGATCATCTGGATATTAACAAGAGGTGCACTGTCTTATGTAACTTTGCAGTCATCAACGCCTCTTCCCCGTACAACATGATCATAGGTCGTCCCTGGTTGACGCAGGCCCGGGCGATATGTTCGCCCTACCATCTGACCATGAAGTTCCCAACGGATCAAGGAATTGCATCAGTCATCGGCAATCAAACGACCGCCCGCAGCTGCATGCTCACCGCAATAAAGGAAGCCAAGAATGGAGGATCAGAAAGAACAAATGTGTCGGAGCCCGGGGAGTGTTCTGGGAAGAATAGCACGGTGGGGGCCGTGCATGGTGACCCGGCCTCTTTTGAAGTGGAAGACATGGAAGTAGGATCCCGGGGAAAGGTGAGTATCGGGAAGCACCTCCCGGAGAGTGTGAAGGACGAGCTTCGGAAGTTGTTAAAGGAATATGAGGATGTATTCTCGTGGGGAACGGAAGATTTAACAGGGATACCGGAGGAGTTCGCCATCCACCGGTTGAATGTCTACCCGGATCTAAAGCCCATAAGGCAAAAGAAAAGAGCCTTGGCAGCAGATCGGGTAGAATTCGTCCGGGCGGAGGTGAGGAGGATGCTGGACGCGGGAATGGTAGAGGAGATAACTTACCCGGAGTGGATTGCCAACCCGGTCCTGGTGAAAAAGCATGACGGATCCTGGAGGATGTGTATCGATTTTACAGATTTAAACAAGTGCTGCCCAAAAGACAGTTACCCGTTGCCCTCCATCGACCAGCTGGTGGAAGCTATAACAGGCTACCAGCTTCTAGCCTTCTTCGACACACACCGGGGATACCACCAGATCGTCATGGCCCCGGAAGACCGACCAAAAACCTCTTTTATCACTGACTTTGGTACCTTTTGTTACAGGAAGATGCCATTCGGTCTTAAAAACGCAGGAGCAACATACCAGCGCATGGTGGACCGGGTATTCAAAAACCAGCTAGGAAGAATCATGGAGGTCTATGTAGATGATATGGTGATCAAAAGCAGGACTCATGACGCTTTTTTGGACGATCTCCGGGAGCTTTTCGTCGTGTTGAGAGAGGTAAACTTGAAGCTAAGCCCGGAGAAAAGTACCATCGGGGTGGCGGCAGGCAAGTTTTTGGGATATATGGTGTCAAACCGAGGCATTGACGTGAACCCGGAAAAGGTTGAAGCGATCCGGAGCATGCCCTTCCCGAGCAAGGTGAAAGATGTACAGCGCTTAACCGGGTCCCTGGCGGCGTTAAGTAGATTCTTGTCCCGGGGAGCAGAGAAGCAGTTGCCTTTTTTCAACATTTTGAAACGAGCAAAGAAGTTCGAATGGACCCCCGAGTGCGAGCGAGCCTTCAAGGAGTTGAAGGAGCACCTGGGTAAACTCCCAACTTTGTCCAAGCCGGTCCCGGGGGAAGAATTGTTCTTATATCTGGCAGCCACGGATCAGGCTATAAGTGCGGCCTTGGTTCGAGGATCCGGGAGAGCGCAGAGCCCGGTGTATTTTGTGAGTAGGGCTCTTCAAGGGCCGGAGACGCGTTATTCTTCACTAGAACGTTTGCTGCTGGCACTGGTGCACGCGTCCCGGAGACTTCGCCCATACTTTCAGGGTCATCCTATCACAGTTCTCACAAATCACCCACTTAAGCAAGTCATGCTGAAACCAGAGGCATCTGGCCGAATGATAAAGTGGGCGATAGAGTTGGGAGAGCACGAGATTACTTATCAATCCAGGAAGTCTATCAAGGGCCAGGCTTTGGCTGATTTCTTGGTTGAGATGGCGGAAAACACAGAAAAGGACCCGGGTGAAGGGGAACCGGAATGGAAGTTGCACGTAGATGGTTCCTCCCATGCCGGAGGGAGCGGTGCCGGGGTAGTGCTGGTCAGTCCTGGTGGCAAGGAGTATCGGTATGCGTTGCAGTTTGAGTTTAAAACCACCAATAATGAAGCTGAATATGAGGCTCTCCTTGCCGGATTACGCCTAGCCCGGGAGACAGGTGCCAAAGTGATCCAAGCTTACAGCGATTCGGCCATTGTGGTTCAGCAAGTGAATGGGGAGTATGAAGCAAAAGAAAGAAGTTTGCAGAAATATTTGGAGGCGGTGAAGTTGATGATACAAGGTTTCCTCCGGGTGAATCCAACACAGGTCCCCCGGGAGGAAAACTGTCAAGCGGATGCATTAAGCAAGTTGGCTTCCTCAGAGCTCAAGCCAAGTCAGGACCGGAATCTGTACATGGAGATGGTATCAACCCGGGGTTATGAGCAGCCAAGCCAAGTTGCGGCAGTGCGTGAAGCCGAATCTTGGATCACACCCATCCGGGAGTACTTGGAGAATGGAACGCTGCCGGACGACAAGGTGAAGGCCCGGAAAATCCGGGTCAAAGCACCCCGGTATGCCGTCCTGGACGGGGAGTTAATCCGGAAGGGATATCTCCAACCTTGGTTGAAGTGTGTGGATGGAGAGGAAGCACGCCACCTTTTGAAAGAAGTTCACGAGGGCCCTAATGGAAGTCATCAAGGGGCTCGGACAGTAGCTCGGAAGATCATGTGCACGGGGTATTACTGGCCAACGCTATTTGAGGATGCTCAAAAGGCAGTCCGCTCCTGTCAGCAGTGCCAGAAATTTGCGCCCCTGATCCATGTGCCACAGGGGGAGTTGATCGGGATATCAGGAACTTGGCCCTTCACCCGATGGGGTCTGGACCTGGTAGGCCCCTTTCCAACTGCTCTGGGAGGTTTCAAGTATTTGATAGTGGCGGTTGACTATTTCAGCAAATGGGTAGAAGCTGCTCCTCTGACAAACATCAGGGGAAGTACATGTGTAAAATTCTGCTGGAAGAACATCATCTGTCGCTACGGAATCCCCCGGTTCATAGTAACAGATAACGGGGCGCAGTTCGAGAATGATCCTTTCAAATCCTGGTGCAAGGAGTACGGGATTGAACAGAAGTTGACCTCGGTCTATCACCCACAGGCTAACGGGCAAGTTGAAGTGACCAACAGGACCCTTGTTAACGGGATCAAGACTCGGCTCCAAGGGGCAAGAGGAAATTGGGTCGATGAAATCCCGAGTGTCTTATGGGCAAGTAGAACGACAGAGAGCTCCGCTACGGGCGAATCCCCCTATAGTTTGGTTTATGGCGCGGAGGCGGTCATCCCGGCTGAAATTGGAGTTCCTAGCCTCCGAACAAAGCTCCCGGATGAGCAGACAAACCAGAACGACCGGCTCCTGGATTTAGATCTACTGGAGGAGAAGCGAGAAAAAGCAGCCCTGCATGAGGCCCGGGTGAAGGAACGGGTCAAGAAATATCACGACAGAAGGGTTCGCAAGGAGCAGTTTAGCCCGGGGGAGTGGGTAATGCGCCGGAATGACAAAAGCCAGCAGGCTGCAAGCGGGAAGTTAGCCCCCAACTGGGAGGGGCCTTACAAGGTGGTAGCAGCCCACCCCGGGGGAAGTTATGAATTGCAGGACAAGGCCGGGAAGAAGGTCCCGAGGCACTGGAATATTGCGAATTTACGTAGGTACTATGCTTAGATTTTCCTATGTATTCACCCCTCTGGCATGGATTATGCCTAGGACGGTGGCAGAGAAGCGGCACGGGGACCCCTGGCCAGGATTGAGCCTGGGTTGTCCCGTGGCCCGCAGTTGCATTTTCTCATTTCACTTATGGAGATTATCTTTCGAGTTAACATTTTCTCTTAAAAGTATAGTTAACCCGGGCCGCTTGAACAAGCGCTAGGGGGGCTAGGGCAAGTCGATCCGGGAACGCTTGAACAAGCACCCGGGGGGCTAGGGCAAGAATATACGGGATGCTTGAACAAGCACCCGGAGGACAACCTAGGCACGCTTGAATAAGCGACTGAAACAAATATTTGAACAAATATAAAGGAAGGGCAATATAACAAACAAATCATTAACTTATGATTGAAGATTACAAAATTTACAACTTTGAAACTTGGAAAACCTAAACAAAACTAACAAAGGAAAGGAGGACCATCCCAGCTAATAGGAGAGTCCGGGTCATCTTGGGTTCCGGGGTGATTTGGACGGTTATTAGCAGCAGGAGGGTTCGGTGGGTTAGCAGCAACAGAATTCCCCGGGACATTGGGATCCGCAGCTGGATGAGTACTGGACGGACCAGCTCCCGAGGGACCAGCCCCCGAAGGGCCCGCTTCGGCATATGGGTCATAGTCGTCGTCTGAGGATGAAACCTCGGGGGATGGCGTCCTTCGGGGAGCTCCGATGATAACGGGCCCTTGGGCACGGGGGGATTTTTTCTTTTTTGTAGCAACAACTTTGCTTTTGCCCTTCCCCCTTTCCCGGGCCAAGCGCCTCTCTTCTTTGGCGGCGTCCTCGCGGGCAATGTAGGCTCGGATTCTGGCAGCGTCCTCGCGGAGTCTAGACACCCTCCGGGCGGATTCTTCCGGGTCAACTGAAACATGAAACCCGAGATACCTTTCGACGGTGAAATCAAGGGAAATCCGGCTCGGCAGAAGTACCAAGGACGGGGGGAGGTATTGCACTCTCTTTGGCGTTGCCACCAAGCGGCAGCTTCCTCGAAAGCGGGCCGATACCGAGACTCGGGGTCGTTCCAGCCCATCCGGAACATGCGCACTAACAATGCGGAGACCTCCCGGGGAAAGTTAGTATAAAGAGGGGGAGAAACCCGACCTAGACGCAACCCTGTCAAGTGATAAGTCAGTTGTAGGGTTACTAAATTCTCCCGGAGGGTGAGGTTCCGGGCCGCCAGTTCCCGGTTCTCTCTTTCCAACATCAGGTTCCTCCTAAGGGGATCGCCCCGCCTTTCTAACCACTTGAGCTTGTCGCAGTAAAATGGAAGCTCGGACCACACAAGGTCAAATTCCTCCTTGAGACGAGATTTAAAAGCGTCATGTTCGGCTTGCAGCATAGAAATAGTCTTGTCTGCATCCAGAACAGCGTTTACTCGGTCTTGAGCCAGGGATTGACACCGGGAAAGGGATCCAAACTGATTAGATATTTCCCTAAGTTTCGTTACTAGAGAAGTGACATCCGGGAATTCATCAATCACTGATCCTATCCCGGAGTGGACGAGAAGGTACCGGGTCTGAATGCCGTCCAGTTGCCAGCGACTCAACTGTTCCTCCAGCTCCTCACACCGGGGGCATGGTTTGTCGTTACCCGAGGCCGCCCTGGAGGGAACTGCACCCGGAGGGTCATCCCGGGGCTATATAAACAAAACACAAAGGTTTTAGACTTAGAATTAAAACAAGGTTGAGTTTATGACTTAGATAAAAAAGTGGAAGTTACAAACTGAAACAAATCATAAAGACTGGGCAAGTCATAACAAAATGATCAACCCGTAACAGAGAAAAGAAATGAAAATATCAAATAGATAGACAATGTAAGGGTTACAAAATAAAGGAGAGAGACTCTTACATCATTTGAGTCATCGCTCTCGTCCCCGGAGCTACTTTTTCTCCCCTGAATTATAAAAGGGAACAGTTCAGGGAAGGAGTCCGGGGAAAATCCCTTACAGAATTAAAAGACAAAAAGAAAAGGGGGGTACAGAATTAAAACGCAAAAGTAGGATGAAAAGATTAAGTGTCTATGTTTACTTCATCCTCGTCATCCTCGTTCCAGGGAGACTGCTCTTCCTCTTGAGCCTCGCCATTCCCCGGGGACAGTTCCTCCTCCCCCTCTTCGTTTGCATGCACCGGCTCGAACTCTTTCTCCGGGATCGGGGACTTAGCATTTTCTTCATCGGAATCCCCACCCTCTCCATCCGAGGTCACTGGGGTTTCGATGGCTGCAAGATTGGCCACATCGTCTGGCCCCGGATCCGCCCTGTCCTCAGCAAGCTTGGCGGCGTCGCCGGTATAGGCGATGATGTCTTGGGGATCAACACTCCGGGCCCCCTCAAACACTTCGAGTACCCCGGGAACAATCCCGTCGAGACCATCCTTCATCAGCCGGTCCGCCGCATAGTTAAAGCGATCGTTTGCTTTGGGGCGATACCAGGCATCCCGGAATGCGTCTCGGCTTTCCCGGGGGATGAATTCCCGAACGGCAGAGTACGCGGCGTGCAAGGCGGCCTCATTAGAAATGTCGCAGAGGGACATCATCTTTTTCTTGAATGTACGGCTCTTCAAAACCCGGTCGGTGAAAGTCCGGCAAAGAGCCTCTTGCGCCGGGGCCATGCCACGCTTGCTGTCCTTCTTCACCCGGGACAGCTCCCTGTGCGCTTCGGATAACTCCTTGTACAGCGAAGCGTTCTGTGACCTCAGCTGGTCAACCTCCCGGGAAAGATCTTCTGATAGGGAGTCACACGCGTGGTTGACCAGTTCTCGAAGCCCAGGAAACTCGAGCAGTCTGGAGGCATGGTCCTACACGAAAACAAACACATAGAATAAAAACGCAATATGAATGATTAAAATGTTAAAGATAGAAAAAAGGATAGAAATACGTACCTGGGAGCCATCTAGCAAAGTGCGCTGGGAAGAGGTGTTGTCGCGAGTCTCCGGGATACGATAAAGGCTGCTGTCAGCCATTGATTCTTTCTCCTTCGGGGGATAGCGGGATGAACCCTCAGAAAGAGGCTCGGACTTCTTCTTCTTCTTATGGGGAGGCCCCCCGGGGATAGGAATAGCAAACGCTAATCGTCGACCTTCTGCCGGAGGGACCACAGCGGACCCAATGGACTTCCCGGTCCCCTTTTCCCCAGATCTCCCCTCTCCGGATTTTCTCTTCTTGGTGTCCTGGACCGGCTTCTCGGTCTCAGAGGTGCTCTTTTTGGACTTCCCGGAAGCCCCCTTACCCTCTCCCTCGCCGGACTTCGACCCCGTAGGGACTATCGCTGGCCGGGGAGATATGGCTAACACCAGGCAACAAAGGAAATTAGCTAAATGCAGCTAGAAGAAACAGTACAGATCAATAAAACTAATAAAGGGAATGGAGAAAATTACCAAGGCTTCGTGTGGCGTACAAACGACGGCAAGTGAACACTTCCGCTGGATACGCCTCCCGGGGAAATTCGTAGCCCCCCGCCCTCTGGAAATCCTTCAGATTGACAAACCGCTTGACAATTAAATCATAACTGTCAGATACCTGTCGGAATTGGGCCGGGGGGAGTGCCGCCTTGGTTTCAGCTTTCCTCTGCTGGTTCCATGATGGGACTGGATACTTCTCCACGTCGAAGATGAAGTAGCTGTTCATCCAGTCGCTCGTCTTCACTGACTCGAGCCTCCCGGAGCAGATCATCGCCGTCTTGTTTCGGCGCAGAGCATTAAACACTCCCGGGACGGAGGTCGCGGCGAGATAGTAGAAGCTTCGAAATATGTCCACAGTCCCGGCTACGCCAGCCCGGCTGCAGGACAGAAGGAAGGCTATCATGACGCTGACAGCGTTGGGATGCAACTGCGCTGGAGAGATGTTATAGTATTTTAGGTAGGCGGAGTATAGAGGAGGGAGGGGAAAAGTGAGCCCGTGTAGAAGGTGATGCCGGGGGACGCACGCCCGGTCCTTCATGTCGCCGGAGTATGGCTCCAACCCGGCGTCGTATGACAGAGGCACGTACATCTTCTTTACGACCTCCTCCACCGCCTCGTGAACCGGGGTCATCCCGGGGTCTTTCGGATCGGCAGGCTCCGGGGCTCCGTAAGTCACCTTAGCTTTAGTCGTCATCAGACCTTTGCCGCCTGATGGAGTAGGAAGGGAGAGGTCGTCGATATCCAGAGAGTGCTCCTCCACCGGGGTATGAACCTTGTTACTCATATCAAAAAGCTAAAGAGGGAGAAAAAGAGAATGGAAAACGAGAGCAAAAGAGGACGAAAAGAAAGAAAGCGACAGCACGAAGAGGATGAAAAATGAAAGTGAAAATTTTGAAGAGGTATTTATAGGGAAGGATACATAGAATTCTTGAAGTTGGGTAAAGTAAACTCAGCGTCCAAGAAAAGGTAATAATGAGCATTAATTAGGGAGCAGGCAGCGAGGAAGCACGCGCGTCGTAGCACACGCGCGGCGCATGGTGATACGGGCCCGCAGAAACCGCGACCCGCTGATTTCCTATCAGAGACCCAGCCTACCGGGCCAAGCCCCGGGAGCCAGGGTCTCGGGGGGCTAGTGGTGATATGGGCTAAGGCCCATATCCTGGTCCGGCGAGTATACTGGCAAAGGAGAAGAAAGGGTTAAGCCCAGCAGTGGTCCTCTCATGACATCAGCTATCTTGGACACACCCGGGGTAAGGACCACTTAGCTTAAAACCCTCTTTGATCCTCTCCATTATAAATAGAGGAACGACCAACAGTAATAGGTATGTTTTATCAGACTTAAATACTCTCTGTATTTATTCATATTCTCTCTCCTCTGTAAAAAGCCCTATCTTCATCATCACGCCGGAGCGTCTACCCTCGGGAGACCCCGGGGGCTTTGTTTTGCAGGGTTCAGGTGAGAGATTGGCCGCGGGCTAGGATTCCAGCTATCTCCCGGATCACCTTGTACCGGAGCTGGTATCCCGGAGCTTACTGGTAGCATCAATAGTAAAAAGGTGAGAATGCCTTTTTACTAAGGAAAGGTGAGAATGCATTTAAGTTTTTACTATGGAACTTGAAAAGTTAAACCTATCAACATTAGTTCATTTGAAATTTAATTGTCAATTTTAAATTGTAGATATGAAATTTATCAACTCAAGATTTTTATCTTCCACATGTTCAAGATGTTCAAAAAAAAAAATTGTTTCGTTACTTTATTATGGTTTGATTTGTTTGATCAACATTTGACTGAATTCAGCATCTGATAAACATCAGAAAACCTTTCAAATTCCACAAGTAATTTAATTTTTTTTGGGGATTGCATGAGCTGATCTTGAAAATGTGAGAATGCCTTAAAGTTTTGACTAGGAACTCTAAAAGTTTTTACCCTTTCAGCATAGTAAAAAGGTGAGAATGCCTTTTTACTAAGGAAAGGTGAGAATGCATTTAAGTTTTTACTATGGAACTTGAAAAGTTAAACCTATCAACATTAGTTCAGTTGAAATTTAATTAATTTTAGATAAAAGATATGAAATTTATCAACTCAAGATTTTTATCTTCCACATGCTCTTTTTTTCAAGATGTTCAAAAAAAAAAATTGTTTCGTTACTTTATTATGGTTTGATTTGTTTGATCAACATTTGACTGAATTCAGCATCTGATAAACATCAGTAAACCTTTCAAATTCCATAAGTAATTTAATTTTTTGGGGGGATTGCATGAGCTGATCTTGAAAATGTGAGAATGACTTTAAGTTTTGACTAGGAACTCTAAAAGTTTTTACCTAAATGGAGCACCTCAACCCTATAAATATCAACCCCTCCTCCCTATAGAACCTCATTATAGACATCATTCTGACATTCCCTTCTCCATTCTCATATTGTTTGCCTTCTGATTCCCATGGATGTTTCTATCTTCAACGCCCTCCCGGATGACATGAATAATCTAATCATGATTAGAGCAGAGTTCAACTGGGTTCTTCGTCGCTACGTTAGCGGAAGAGCGACCGAGTGGGCTCGACAGTGGCTCACCGAAGCTTCTGCAATAGGTCACACACCGTCGACCTATGTGTTGGCTGTTTTTGCAATCTGCGAAGGTGACATTCAAAGAGGCATGAATGTCATCACAACCATGAAGAGAACCGACAAACAGGGCCTCCGTCTAGCTAGGCAACGCGTCAGAAGAGGTCTGATTTACGCTTGGGGTTGGACACACTACCAAAGGTACTTCTCAGAAGCAGCAGTTAGGCCTAGGCCGATCTGCTGCATTCCGCATGCTGGCCTCAATGACTTTGTTAGGTACGATCCCTGGCTGCCCATTGATCCGGCGGACATCGATTGTGATGCATGCACCTGCGATCAGGAATTGCTTCACGTACTCGGTCCTCGCTGAATCTAAATCTTATAGTTTATTTGTTGTTTGAATATCTTCTTTTTTTTGTTGTTCTTTCTTTGTTTGAATGTTATAGTGTAATAATCTTTTGTAAGCCATTTTGGAACAATTTATTATTTTATGGTCTTTTTTATTTTTCTATACCTTGTCCCTTACATTTTCTGTAAGTTTATTAATTTTTATTAATTAGCTTTTATGAACCTCGCATACTAGTACCATATCAGTTTACACTAGTACCATACTAGTACCAATTTTTCCTCCAATACTATTTACGAAATCGGAAATATAAAATTAAACTTCATCCGGCTAATTTCGGAAGCCGTCAATCAGTCTTTTATTATCTACATTAATCTAGTCGAAAATTAAATAATTTTAAAATTTATGGATAAAGTTTATCAACTCAGGATGGTGTTACTTTGAAATAATATCTTGAGATCTAGTTTCAATTTAGTTTCAATTTAGGTTCGTTTAATTTGATGAAATAAAATACAAAAAAATTCAGAAAAACCTTTCACATTCTTAACTCACGGCCAGTGATTCATCTTTACGATTTCGGAAAGGACATCACAAATCAAAACCTATGAGGATGAGGCTAGACATTTCCGAAATAGGAAATGTTTATGCCCGGATGAGGCTAGACATTTACGAAGTCGGAAGAGGGTAGCACAGCTCAGTTCACCCGCCGTTATTGCCAATCAACTAATGTATACCAAACACATTTTATACAATCAGCTAATCAATCCATCTAATGCAATCATCTAGTCAACACAGCTAATGGGACCACCTAACAGCAATCGGCTGTCAACTACTCACTAAAGTTCTAGGGCTGTAAACGAGCCGAGCATAACGCGGACAAGGAATGTTCGATCTCGAACACTAACACAAAAATGTCGTTACAGACGGAGCTCGAACGACTCTTTCGTGTTATTGATGGAGCTCGAACTCGAACGAACTAGATAATGACGTCTACAGCTCGACTTGATCGCATATTATTTAGTTCTAGCTCGGCTCGTAAGCGCGATCAAGTTCGAAGTCGAGCATGAGCTCATAATTAATAAATATTTCATTTTTAGTTAATATAAGGAAAAACATGATATGAAACGTATTGTCATTTTTGGACTAAAGCAGGTCGGGGACAATATCGAGCACCCTTTGAGGTGGTCGCGTGCGAACTCGTATATATACAAACAAGTTCGATCTCGATGAACTCTAACACGAGTTCACGTTTTGACAAAGAAGTTCACGACATGTTAGAGAACACCGAGACTCGTTTACGGCCCTAACCCAAACCATCCGATCCAAACCGTAGCATCACTATTTCATTCAATAAAGGAGGTTTTGGAGGGTGGGCTTACCTTTCTGAATCGGCCCGTTTCAATTTTCTGTCTAAGCCCATACGGAGTTTGCAATGTCGAACTGAAACGTTTCAGTTACCCCATTTTTGATATATTACAAAACTCAGTTACAAATTTTTCTACCATTTACTGAGCTGCAGACCATGACAGTCCAATAGGATTGCATGCAGGGAGAAGTTTGTCGGTTCCATCTTCAAAACTGTAGACACTAAATAACGCGTTCTAGTGAAGAGGACTGCCAAATCATTGACCCAGACGGAAAGGTTGCTCCGAAAGGAGCACGGTAGGGTTCATCGTCGGGAGGCGGCCGGAGATCCGCCGCAGATAAGGGAAAGGGTACATTTCTTTTCTTGTTCTATTTTTCAAATATAAAAAAAACCTAATTAGGATTTTACAGTTTTAACAAATCCATTAATTGTTTTTCCCTGGACCTGTATGAGTTGATTTTTCTACAGAGCTATGAATTAATTTTACAACCCCATGAATTGATTTTACAGTGCTACGAATTCTAAAACATCTTAGTTACATCGCTATGTGCTAGTGAAGAATATAGTTCTGATGTCAAAATTAGACAGCCTGTGTATGGGAATGAGAGTGGTAATACAATGAAAAATTAAAATCAAAAGATGGACATAATGTTAAAAGGGGGAATTTATTAAATACTTTGGACATTCAGCCCCATTAAACAATTTGGTTGATCTGCAAATAATTACTTCAATCTAGTCTATAAAAACAGACAAGCCAATGTATAATAATTTATCATGTTCTTATTGCCACCTATTAAAAATGATAAATATTAGGCTAAACCATAATTAAACTGGGAATCCAGTATGTTTATACACAACCACCTTATTTGTATGTTTATATCATGGTAATAATTTACAGTCATGTCCCCTTGTGAAACCCCCATTCATTTGAACTGTGAAAAAACCTGATTGTAGTAAAATTTAGCCATTCTTGCCTCGCTATAAAACCATGTTTTGGGATACACAGTCTAATTTCAATAATGCCATGCCCCCTTTTCCAATCAAAATGTATCATACAGGGTACAAATGCTTTCTAATTTGTTACAATTTATAACAAAAAGTATGGCATGACTTCACCTTAATCCAATCTGACATATAAATCTCGTTGGTATGAGCAGCCAATCTAGTTGTTATCGGTAGACAACCTTTTTCTTTGCTGAATGCTCATTTGTATTATTCGTTGCCGCATGCAGTGAAGCAGGAAGCTGAACCTCCAGGCAATGTCATGCTCATTGCTTCAAAACCTGGCAAGCTGTTTTCGCTATGCTGTGAACTGTCGCCTGAACAGCGCTTCAGCATCATAGAGGCCGGTTTTGGAGGACTTCTGGAGGTCCAGGTCCAGCACGTCCCATCTGACATGACTGACTGGCTGATCAGTGCTTTCAATCCAGAAACAAGGGAGGTAACTCACAATGGGAGTGTGCTGTTCACTCTAACCCCTGCAGAGGTGTGCGACGCTTTCCTCCTACCCTGGCGCCCTTCCAATCCAGTCGCAACCACAATTACTCCGGAATACAATGCCCTGAGAAAGCGATGGGAGGTTGAGTACGGTTTCAAAGCGACGCGACAAAACTTCACCACTGGAATAAACAGGCTTGAGCAGATAATGAAGGAGCTAGACGCAGGCGAACCAGACTTCATTCGCATGTTCTTGGTGTATGCGATGTCGGTGTTTCTGGATCCAGTCTGCAGCAACCGAGCCGACTTCCGCCCGTTGATGTGTGCGGTGGATGTTGAGATGATAAAGACATTTGATTGGTGCGGCTATGTCCTGGATAGATTCTGTGAGGCAGCTGCAAGGTACAAAGGAGGTGCTGATCAGAAGACATTCTCAGGCTGCTTGCTGCTGCTGGTGGTGACATACTTCCACAGGATGGGTGGGGAGGGGGTGTCAGTTCCAGCTGCCGCAGCCCCTCTTGTAATGAACTGGAGAACGTGGGGTCTGCAGCGGAGAATGTCACAGGAACTGGCAAGAGGCTACGGTAGCGGCACACCTTACAACATCAACTATCCTATACACACGAGACCACATGACATGCCGGCGGCTGAACCCCAATCCAGCATCTCCTTCACTGTCCCAGCTGATTATCACACTGACCTGCAACTCATTAATCTGCTACCAAACGTAAGCACATCGTCACTCCTCCTAATAGAATTGTGATGAATTTTTCAGTGCTTAGTTACGCTGTGAAGTTACCATGCTCACCTGTGTGACCTTTTTCATAATCTACACTTTTTCAACTTTTTCTAACCTAAACCATTTACTGTCTCCAACCTGAAATAGTTTTACACTCTAGGCCAGTAATATTTTATTTGAATATGTGTCTACTGAATTTAACTTGTATGTTCCTTGTTCTTGAAGGAGTTCCAAAGAAATGTTGCGACATTGGCTAGGAATGTCAACATTGTCGTCGGTCCTGCTTTGTCCAGCTTGGAACGGATGGATGATATCAGTTTGACGGAGAGCTACCCAAGATGCATTGAGGGCTTCATGCCTTCAGTGATGGATAAGGGTAAGCGCGCAATCCGGCTACTGACTAAATGTGTGGGACTCCTAGAACTCCAACTGCATAATAGCCAGCACCCCAGCTCATCCGATTCCGGGGACACATTTTCTGGAACAAACATTGAGCCGCCATCAGCACAGAACACTGCAACCGACACCCCGACTCATGCACATGCTAAATCTAAATCTAGCATCGGGGTGTCATCAGCAGAGAAGCCTTCAACCATCACCCCGACTCAGGAACATGATATATCTAAATCTAGCGTCGGGGACATGGATACTGCTGATGCTGGGAATGTAACCGTTGAGGAGACAGATCAGTCGGAGCTTCAGGTGTCAGAAACTGATGATCACCCACTCCTCAGCATTGAAGAGCAGCCTGGAGTCGTCGCGGACAAGGTAGAGTTTTAAAGTAATTTATAACTACGCACAGTATTACTATTACACTTTGTCAGTTGACTGTACAACATTATGGTATTCAGGTGGATGGTCCTCGGTATTTTATCGATGAACAGCTCTACGCGGCGCTTAAGGCCCCACCACAGGCATTTGTCGGGCCCTTGCCACGGGAACATGACATGATTACCATCAATTCGGATGAGGTATGTAACTCAGACCATCCTTTGTGTTCAAAAAATCAGTCTACTAGGCTAACACTTCTAATACTTGGCTCAGATTAGGAAAATTTTGAAGTCCTTGCTTCCGTATGATCCAGTCAGCGAGACTCAAGAAGTTCCTCAACCTGAGCCTGCTGCTGAAGCTGAGCCTGCTTCTTCCTACCAAGATAATCATGTTGAATCGGATTCAGATGACGAATTAAGATCTGTTTTTGCTGAAATTGATGCTACCGTCTTGTCTGATGAATCCGATTGTGAGGAGCGTGTCAGAGAGAGGGCGCAACGAAGAGCTGCTTATCTTTGTGGTTGAGCCCAAAACTAGACTTCTCAACTTTGTGGTTGAGCTGTATCAGGGAATATATTTCTCATAATTTCATGATAACATGCTTTGGCCGTATACTTTAAATCTTTACAATCACTCCATAGTAGAAAATGAGCTCCAGTGTCTGGTTTCGGGACATGTATTGCCTGAATGTCGAATTACCTATTCTGAGAAAATGATCTAGCCACGGCCTTCAACTAATCTTATTACATATTCATGGCATGTTTAATACGCCTGAACTGAACTAAAATTCACTTGATGAAATATATTTATATTCAATTTTTTTACCACAAGACAAGCCATTGGAATATAAATTGAACAAAACTGAATTGAAGAAATAAAACACTGCAGTGATATAACTAAATTAGCTACATTTATCAAATCATACTAAATCATATCGAACTGAACTGGATTGAAGTAAACAATCGATACATGTATATAACTAAATGATGCTATATTCTATCATACAACTAAAACTCAAGAATAGTACATACAACTAAATTGAACCACACTTAAATAATGAAGTGAACTCAATTTTCAATGTAAATTTAAAATCATTAAATAATTTATTATTGACCTAAACAGGTCCTTAGACCCTATTCTCCCAAATTATTTCTTATCAAGTTAAATGGAATCAAATTAAAAATTAATGTATTGTAATTTAGAATTAATATATGTATAAAAGAAAAATATGTGTATTTTCCAACATGAAGATAAATATGTGTATTAAAGAAACAAGCATATACAAGAAAAACGTATGGACTTTATAAATAACTACTTGTTAAATTTTACATACATCCAAGCTATCCAAACATTTTCTAAATAACTCATCAAATAAATAAAAAGAGTATATTTCGAAACACTTTCAGTTAAAGCGTGGACGTTTGGCACTGTACAGATAATGATAAAAGCGTACCAATGTGGTAGCGCTGGCTCTCATATATATACTCAATATTTACATGGAAAAGTCTATACTAGCCTTTACCCTAATACACCCCCTCAATCTTTACGGTGTGCAATTACGGATAGATTGGATCTATGTTTACAAAACAAATCACTAGAAAGACCCTTAGTAAATATATTAGCAACCTGCAACTGTGTCGGAATCGAATGAACTCGGAGACCACCATGGGCAACCATTTCTCGAACAAAATGATAATCAACATCAATATGTTTGCTACGATCATGCTGAACCGGATTGGCCACAAGATATGTCGCAGAAACATTGTCACAATAGAGAGTGACCGGATGACGAAGATAATACCCAAAATCTGCAAGCAATTGACGAAGCCAAATAGTCTCCGCCGCAGTGTAAGCAACAGCACGATATTCTGCCTCCGTAGAGGACTTCGACACAGTAGGTTGTTTCTTCGAGCGCCAGGAAATCAAATTCTTCCCAAGGAACACAGCATAGCCTGTGGTGGAGCGACGAGTGTCCGGACAACCAGCCCAATCAGCATCGGAATAAGCAATCACCATCTCCGGAGAATTTGCGGCATGGAGAAAAAGACCAAACTCCATAGTGCCCTGCAAATACCTGAAAATCCTCTTCACGGTATGAAGGTGAGTAGTACGGGGAGCATGCATAAACTGAGAAACCATATTAACAGCATAAGCAATATCTGGACGAGTCATAGTTAAATATTGCAATGCACCAACCATACTACAATATTCAGTGGGATCAGCAAAAAGGTCACCATCAACAGATGACAAAGTAACTCTAGAAACACTAGGGGTCCGTACAGGTTTAACTGTGTGAAGATGAAACTTGCGCAACAAATCAGACACATATTTTTGCTGAGACAAAAATAAACCCTTAGGAGTACGAGACACCTGTAAACCTAGAAAATAATGAAGATCCCCTAAATCCTTCATATCAAACTCAGAAGACAGAACAGAGATGAATTTGTGAACCAAGTCATTACTACTACCGGTTAGAACTATATCATCCACATAGAGAAGTAAGATAAGCATGTGACCTTTAAATTTAAGAACAAACATAGAAGAATCACAACTGCTACATTTAAAACCAATGGATAATAAGAAATTGCTAAATCTGGAGAACCAAGCTCGAGGAGCTTGTCGTAACCCATAAATGGACTTACGTAACCGACAGATGTGATGAGGACGAGAAGGATCAGCAAAACCTGGAGGTTGACGCATAAATACTTCTTCATTCAAAAAACCATGCAAAAATGCATTTTTAACATCAAGTTGACGGACAGTCCAATTAAGAGAAATAGCAAGAGTGAGAACCAATCGCACAGTAGTAGGCTTAACAACAGGACTGAAAGTTTCAAAATAATCAATACCTGCCTGCTGGTGATTTCCGAAAACAACAAGTCTGGCCTTAAACCGCTCCAATGACCCATCAGAATTGTATTTAATTTTATACACCCATTTACATCCAAGCACATTGCGATTGAAGTCGCGAGGTACCAACTCCCAAGTATTATTTTTAAGTAATGCATTATACTCATCAAGCATAGCCTGTCGCCAACGAGAATCTTTGGACGCTTGTTTGAAATTAGAAGGCTCTAATTTTACAATATCTGATTTTAAATTCATTAACCGACGAGGCTTGGAAATACCAGCTTTAAGACGAGTAACCATGGGATGAGCATTGGAAACCAACGACTGTGAGGAAGGGGCAATTGAAGGCAAAATAGGAGAGGAAACACTCGGATGGATGACCGACTGGGAATGTACACTAGACGGTGATGGAGAGGAACTAGAGTCAGCAGATCGAAGCTCAGGAGACGCAGATACAACCGGACTATGAACCGGGCTAGACGCAGGAGATCGATAGACAGGAGAGACTGACTCAGTAACCGGGCTAGACAATGAACTCGACCTATCCACAAATTTAGGCAACACAGGATCCATCGTAACTGGAGGTGAGCTAGGAGACAACGCGGAAGAGGGCGAGATAGGATGTGACTCAACAGAACGTACTAGAGACGTGATAGGAGGAGGAGACACTGGGGAAGGAGATGACGATAATAACGGGAATGTTGACTGAGTAGACGAACTAGATCCCGTAGACACCACAGTAGGCGACCAACCCTCAGAAAGATCAAGCGGTGAGGAAAAAGGTAAGCTCGACTGAGAAGGAAGGAGACTACGATAGGGAAATTGTTTTTCATGGAAAAGAACATGACGACTAACATAAACTCGACCAGTGAGAGGATCAAGACACCTATAACCCTTATAATCAGATGCATAACCAATGAAAACACAATGTTTTGATTTAGGTTGTAATTTGTTGATTTTAGGATCCATTAGAAGAGGAAAACAAGCACAACCAAAGACTTTAAAAAATTCATAAGATGGAGAACGATGAAACAATTTTTCAAATGGAGACACGCCACCTAAGGTCAAGCTTGGTAAACGATTAACAGTAAAAACAGCTTGAAACACGGCATCAACCCAGAATTGAGCAGGAAGATCTGACTGAACAAGCATTGTGCGCGCCATTTCAATGAGATGGCGGTGTTTGCGTTCAGCAACTCCATTCTGAGCTTGTGTGCCGGGACATGATTTACGAAAAATTATTCCACATTCAGTAAAATGTTGGAGAAGAGAAGAATTATCAAATTCACGACCTCCATCACTTTGGAAAATCTTAATTTTGCAATTAAACAGATTCTCAACCATCTTTTGAAATTTTTGAAATTGTGAGTAAACCTCGGATTTTCTACGTAAAGGATAAACCCATGAAAAATGTGAGAAATCATCAACAAACACAACGTAATATCGAAAAGACTGATTTGATAATACAGGAGATTGCCAAACATCACTATGAATCATATATAAGGGATATGGAGCAGAATGTTGAACTGGTTCAAAAGGTAAACGATGAATTTTTCCCAATTTGCAACAAACACAGTCGTCATGAAATTTCGAAGTACATGAAATTTTATTACTTGAAATCAAATTCCCTATAACTCTAGAAGATGTATGACCCAAACGAGCATGCCAAATATCACCAGACTCCTTAGTGGCTAGAAAAGCAGGTACGGTTGACTGAGGACTCACAAACGCTGGTTGGATTGGATAGACACCATTCTTACTGGCCCCCTCTAGAAGCACCTCCCCCGTTTCCTTGTCCTTAACCCAAACAAAAGAATCATCAAAACTCATAATACATGCATTTTCTTTACACAACTTATTGACAGAGAGGAGATTATGTTTAAGACCGGGGACATGACAAACAGAGGATAACCTAAGTGGGCGTGAGGGTGTTTGAATTTCCATTTTACCAACATGTTTAATTGGGAGAGTGGTACCATCGCCAACAACAACAGAACTTGAACCATGATATGAGGCTGTAAAAGAGAGTTTACCTTCTTGATGAGTCATGTGCTAAGCAGCCCCGGAATCCGGATACCAGACAGAGTCATTTGCTTCACCACCAATAGACAGGGCAGCGAAAGCTCTAGTAACACTATCTTGACCAGGGGGCACAAAATTTGGATTATATTTGTGAGGACAGAACTGTGCGACATGACCTAGAGTAAGACAGAAACAACAAGAATCGGGAGAGGGAGTAGAGCTAAAATTGCCATTGGATGAATTACTTCCTGCTGAGCACGCATTATTAGTAACACAGTTGGTGAAAGGCAATAATGAACATGACAAATCAGAAATATTACTCATACCATTGTTACGATTTCTGTTGTTATTTACAGCTCCACTGGCCACCGTTGATCCGTCTGAGCGATTTGAATTTCCACGATTATTGTTACCACGACCTCCTCTGTTGCGATTGTTTTTGTTCTTATTTTTGCCACCCACTGAACTCTTGGATCCAGTAGACGAGGAACCAGATGACTGTAGTGCCACGAGTGCATGGGAAGAAGTCTCAGCAAGATCCTTCGAATGTTTCAGACGTTGCTCATGGAGTAACAACTTGGGACGGAGATCATCGAAACTCAGCTCAAGTGGGTAATGAATCAAAGTAGTCACCAAATGAGCATAATCAGGGTCACCCTCCACGCCAAAGAGTGTTGACTGAACCAAGTCATGATTGGAGACAGGACATTTGATAGCAGCAAGAGAATCCGCTAACATCTTAACATCACGCAAATATTCATCCATAGACTGAGATTCAGCCTTTCTTAACCTAGTTAGTCTACCCTTCAACTCCATAGATTTAGCCATACTAGCTTGCATAAAACGTGACTGTAAACGAACCCAAATATCACGAGAAGTGTGCAGCTCATGAACATCAACAAATACATTACGAGATATCGTAGCAAATATCCAAGTCTTAACTTGTTGATCAACACGTAAGTATTCAGAATATTGTGAATTTTGAATCATACTCCCATTGGCATCATAAATAAAAGGAGTGGGGAGAGACATAGTACCATCAACAAAGCCGAGTAGCTGGTGTGATACCAAAAGACAAGTAATCTGAGTCTTCCAAAGCAAGTAATCTTCTGGAGATGACAGTTGAATCGTGACTAAATTGGATGGATTTGGAGCAGACAAGTGTGGAAGGGAGAAACCTTGCTGGAGTTGTTGAGACGGAACAGCTACAAACTGATTCTGCTGAAATGGAGCGGCTACAAACTGATTCTGCTGAAACGGAGCGCCATATGAGTTCTGTTGAACCGGAGCCGAGACGGCGCGTGTAACCCACGCGCCAGAAGGTGGCGGCGCGTCGGCGCGTGGAGCCCACGCGCCTGGAGGCACGTCGGCGCGTGCATTCCACGCGCCAGGTGTGAGATTCTGGTCTGGGGCGCGTGAATCCCACGCGCCTGGTGGTCTGGGCGCGTCGGCGCGTGTCTCCCACGCGCCAAAACCGTGGGCCGCGTCTGGGGCGCGTGAGATCCACGCGCCTGACAATCCTGGGCCTTCTGGAGCGCGTGAGATCCACGCGCCTGACGCGTGGGCCGCGTCTGGGGCGCGTGAGATCCACGCGCCCGACAATCCTTGGCCCTCTGGAGCGCGTGAGATCCACGCGCCGTCTGATCTGGATGGTCCCTGCGCGTCTGGTCTGGTCTTGTCTGATCTGAAGGCGCCGCTTGGAGGCTGGCGATGCTGGTGGCGCAGAAACGGCCGATCGAGCCGGGGTAAACATCGGTGACACCGATTGAAGCAACGACGATGAATCGGTCAGAGCCGATTGAATTGGAGACGTCGCAGCGGCAGCGGAAGTTAATCGGGTGTCACTGGGCACTGCTTCAGCCTGATGAAGAGAACCATCGACAGGCTGATTGAACGGCGGCAGGCCTGATTCATCTCTCGACGGGATGTTTTCCATCGGAGAAGCAAAGAGAATAAAAAAAATTGGGTTTTTTTTTTTTTTTTTCTTCGAAACCTAACCTCTTGATACCATGTACAGATAATGATAAAAGCGTAACAATGTGGTAGCGCTGGCTCTCATATATATACTCAATATTTACATGGAAAAGTCTATACTACCCTTTACCCTAATAGGCACAAGTTCAGACCGAATGTAATGTCCTTCTACGTCTTATCTTATCTAAAAGAAGGAAAGGGCGTGTTCATCAGTATTTTAATTCTATGAATCTGAATCTCAACTCTTCGAAGTCAATATTTCAATTCAATTTCAAGTGTATCTATGGGTGAACAACTAATCATGTTAATTAAGTTGATTATAAATCAAAAATTCAGTCTTGGTTTAATATCCAATTGGTGTACAATTGTTCGTTGCTTTTTTAAAAAATGATTGACACTCCAATTATTGCATTTTTATAGTTAATATGCAAACTTGGAGTAAACAACTGGATTCTAAAGTTGAATGTGCATGATTGAAGAAGTTCAACTACCATCTTAGTACTGTATGGATTTAATTATGACCTTTTATGTTATAATTTAGTCTAATTTTACTAGGAGATATACTATGCTATCAGTTACAGTAGAATAGGTTGTATGCCTGTTGTTGGACCTGTTTTTCTAACTTTCCCTTTTTAGTCAGTTAAGAAAAATCACGACTGCAGTTTTTTTGATCTAAGGTACTTGATAAATCTTGGATGACCTTAGGGTACAGGTTGGATGAACGTTACCTTTTAGGCTAGAATCTATTATGAAATTTGCACGTACGAATAGGGTTGAGTTGTCTAAAATTCCATGCCCTTGCAAAATGTGTAATGAATTCCGAGATGTAACTAGAGGGACCGGAAAAAATCACTTAAAAATCTATCGAATCCTTTCAAGTTATGTTAGATGGATATTAATCATGGTGAATTGGTTGGAGATGATTGTGGCGATGCTGATATGTCTTAAGATGGCACTTGTGATGATGATGAATTGGAAGGAATGGTGAATGATATATATTGGTAATGCTGAGTGGAGGCCTAATTGGTGGGCGGATGGGTTTGTAGATACAAGTGATGATGATAGTATTGGAGAAAGTGACTTAGATAATTTTCTACGCCTTTTTGACGATGCAAAAGAAAAGGTGTATTCTGGTTGCGATTATACGACCTTATCCTTTATTACAAATCTACTCACTTGAAAATGTGAAGTGGTTGGTCTATTAAATCTTTTGATGTTTTACTCGAAACCCCAAAGAAGTTTTAGTACCTAAGTCTTTTTATGAAGCAAAGAAGCTGATAAGCTCATGGTTCGTATTCGGGCCTCATTCATACTCGTACCAGGGCTCGAGAAGAGCCGTGGGCTCGAGTTATACGGAGGATGGATCCACGAGTCCATCAATCCCAATCCTTATAAGGAATGCGTATATCATGAATGTTCTACAAGGAATATACATTCTCCTAAACATGGTAATACCACCATGACCGAAATACACTCTTTCTATATATGGTAATACAACTACTATTCCCATAAGAGTTGTATTCATACCATAATTACATATCTTGGTGATATGCGGATTGTAGCCATATAAATACCAAAGGTTTGGTAAACCTCTCTATATATTATCTTACATACAATACGCCTTACGGATCATACTAACTTGAGCATCGGAGTGTCTACCCTCGGGACACCCGAGGCTTTGTTTTGCAGATCAGTTCGTGAGCCGAATTCGTGATCAAGTGCGGGTCATAGACATCCATCAATTTGGCAAGCCAAGTGGGACCCGCTTGCTAATCTTGATCAATACGACCTTCAAACTCATGGCTGATCCGGCTGAAAACCTTTGTGGGAGCACACGAATCCATTTTTTGGCTCCGACAGGAGTAAGAAGCATCGACACCAATCATGACGACGACGAGATAAGCCACGCCGCCAACCAGGGAGGAGGAAGAAGCATAAACGGTGTACACTGATCGCCCGAAGAAGCCTCTCCATGGGAGTGGGAGAACAAAAGATCTCGCCTGGACGGAACCGTTACTTTTTCACCCGAGGACGCGGTTCCTAATCAATTCCCTCATTTAGATCCCTTCGTAATCACGATCGACATAAACCATAACGTGATCAAAAGAGTTATGGTAGATGGGGGAAGCGAAGTAGAAGTCATGTTTCTTAGCTGTTATGAACAGTTGGGATTGGACAAAAGAAATCTCGTACCCACAAAACCCATCTCGGGATTTGCAGGCGATCCTATAACTCTTTTAGGAGAGATCACCTTACCAGTGCGAGTGAAAGATAGTCCTCGGAGTATGACTCTCCATTGCACCCTTGCAATCATCGATTCCAGAGCGCCATACAACATAATCCTCGGACGACCCTGGATGTGCCAAGCAAAAGCCATCTGTCCCCATACCACTTGGCGATGAAGTTCCCAACAAACCAAGGGATAGCCACAGTCCGAGGTGATCAAAAAATTACTTGGCGATGAAGTTCCCAACAAAATTTCTGAGTTACTTGATCTAATGGTATGGTAAATGGCAAGACTTTTAACTGAGAAATGTGAGTGTGGTGAGTCCATGAGACATCGACTCCAACATTTATTTCGTAGTTATCCTTATTCTGAATAAGAGCTTAATTTTGTGATTTACGGATTTTGTTCTGTTATATGAAGCTTACAAGACGAAGGTCGCTCGCAATGACAACGTAGCTAAGCTTCAGGCTGGTTATTTGGTTCCTGAGGTTTGTTCTTACCCTTGCTCCTGTTCATATACATATGAATGTTTAATTTGAAAACTTAACGAAGCTTCATCTTTGTTTTTCAACATGGAGGCATTGGCTGTGGTGGTAGCATTCTTTCTTTTGGTTTCTTGTTGCCTTTAATGATGAATACCATATCCGATATGGCAGTGCAATAACCATACTCTTGTTTGTTTAGCCATAGTTATTTTTCAACCTCAGCAGTAAACAAATGACATTAGAGGAGTTAAGTCTAACTGATGCAATCTTTATTGAAAATTTCATTCTAACCCATCTCTTTTGTTATTTGCAAGATAATAAAATTGTAGCTACATCTGGTCAGAAGCTCAGAGTTGGAAGTCTAAATGATGGAGAAGTGCAGTCATTGTGGCGATTAGTGTTTGTTTAGACAAATAAACTGATTATCATTCGTGTAGTGGCTGCTTGGTATGTTGGACTAACATCTTCTTTGCATGTTATAAACACGAAAAAGCGTTTACTTGATGCTTGCGTAATCCCTTGTTGCGCTGAGGGTTCTTTTCTCTACTAGATTATTTGGAATTGTCTTAGAAAGGAAGATGGCTGGTTTTATATCTTCTTCTTTGTTATCTTATGTGTATGTTGGATTTGTGCACAATTCTTACCACATTTTTGTTTCTTACAAGCTTGCTCTTAACAGGGATCCGAGCTCCCTGCTCTTAGAATCACAACAAACTTAAAGCAGAATTTACAGTTCTTAAAACTGTGGAAGGTCACTTTTGAGTATGATTCTTGAGTTAGAGCCTGCAATCTGCATGTCACTCGTGTTGATAACTTGATTAAATTACTACAAGAGTTCCAAAAGAGAAAATTAGACTCGCCTAAGCCTTCTGCTCGTTATCTTAAAAAAAAAAGCTAGAAAAGGAGGAGTTCCCCGAAGAAGGAACAGACCTCTACTACGATCCTACCTTGACCATTTACTAGTAATTTCTATTTCAGGTCTTGTCTGATTTTGATATGTGATGCGCGTGTCTTATTTTCAGTGATTGTTGATTGCGACCTATTATTTTGATGTTGTTGGACAGTACCAACCAAGGCTTTGACACAGCAGTTCCCGTTTTGCTCGTGGATGGCTATAATGTGTGTGGCTTTTGGCCAAAGCTGAAGAAGCATTTTATGATGGGAAGACTTGATGTAGATCGGCAAAAACTTGTTGATGAACTTATTACATTCAGCGCATTTTCTGGTATTGTCGCATATGCTTTCTAGTTGGTTTACATTTTCAGATATTATATAATCCACATGCACTAAAATTTTCTTATGCATACATTTGCAGAAGTCAAAGTGGTGGTTGTATTTGATGCCATGATGTCAGGGCTACCAACACACAAAGAAAGTTTTGCAGAGTAATTATCTCAATGTTGTCTCATTACCGTGTTTATTTGTCTTAAGTTCTAATATCATTGTGTTAATTTTGTGTTGGCCGTTTACCCAACAGAAGCATGCATTTACCATCTATGAACTTGATTGAGGAACAGGGGAACTTTATGCAACAATCTGCGAGAGAGTGTTTGTTTGTTTGATTGATTTTGCAGAAACTAGCTGATGGTGTTTTAACAGTTGCATTTCTTCTTTGTGTTGCCCACTTCCAGTTCCTGCTAAATCCTCCAGATCCAGACTGTCCAAATTGGCTTTTACATCATCAATTCATGTTCAAGCTGTATCCTTTGCTGTAGATATTGTTAGATAGCTTGTTGAGGTGAGTCCAGCTAAGTTTGAAGAAGCTAAGGTTACCTCAGTTTATGAGTTAGTATAGTGTATAATGTGTGTCTAATTTGGTTTTTTTTATAATTTAGGAACTGAAATCGAGACCTTGCTCGGTTGTCTTTGCATCGTTTTCTGGTGTTCCGAAAAGCCTGCATGTACAAAGTCTTTCAGGTGAACATCTTACTTATCGAAGAAAGTCTACAGCTTTATTGTTTTCCGTAAGGTTTTTTTAGCATAGAAAAAATGAGTGTAGCTGTCGTGGATAACTTGATGTAAGCTGATCTTGTGTGGCATTGCGTGTCTGAACTTTCTCATTCTTTTGATTACATATAATTGAGCGAAACTGCGAAGAGCAAATCTATATGGTACTTTCTATGTCCTCTACATAGTCATCTTGCACCATGTTATATGTTCTTAAAGTTGATGTGTGACTGAGATTAGATTGTTGTCATGATCATAGGATGAGTTCCAGCTTGTAAGCGGGACTGTATCTAGGGGTTCATCTTTGATTCTAGTCCAGTTGATTTCACTAGTGACTTGGGCAAGAAGTTTGTTTGAAGATGTCAAGTCCTCCTCTCGTGGTCCCTGGATTGCAAGTGGAATTGTCTTCAGCCTCGATGCCTTATTCCTTAGCAGGTTTGAAATGCAACGAGCTGAGTAATGGCAGACTATATATACTACCATAGTGAGTATTCATTGCACTTAGTTAGAATAAATAAATCTTTGGTACTGCATACTCATATGTTCTTCACTAATAATGCATTACTATTCTGTAGAAGATTGCTGCAAAGGTTGGCGGAGTTTTTGCAGATGAGGATGGCCAGGGAGAGGTGATGAAGGAGAAAGAGACATGCAGATTGGAAAGTGCACAAGGTTTATGCAAATTTGGTTAGAGAAGCAGCTTGGATGCAAGATCAGATGAAATGCAGAATCTGCTGGAGAAATGAAGAGTAGCAGTGCAGAAAATAGTTCAGGTCAAAATTGCAAATATAGATAATTTTGGGCCAAAATTGAAAATATAGATAATTTTGGGCCAAATTTGTAAATACAGATACTTTGGGGGAAATTTAATAAATACATATAGTTTTGGGCAAATTTATAATACATTGAAAATTTTGGGTCTCTTTTAAATATGCAAAAGTTCTGGATATATTTGTAAATACTATAGTTACAGGGGTTAATTTGAAAATATAAAACTTTGAGACGAAAATTGTAATTTATAAAACTATAATTAGTCACACTAGTTATACTTTTGGGAGTAAGGGTCACTAATAGTAGTGGTCACATATCAATCATGTGACGAATACTTTTGGTCACACCCCATTTCAGTGTGATTAAATATTGCAAAGTCTCTAAAAAGTCCGACTTTCCTAAGTGTTATGGAACTACCACAATATATTTAAGGTCAAGTGATACTATTTTGTGTTAAAACATTGATAGTATCAAAGTGAACATATAGTAAAACATGTTTTAATACAAAAAATTCATGAATTTGCATTAAAACATTAATAAAATTCAAATAACAAATTTTACAGTTCAAATTAAAAGGTACACTGTATAAGTTAAAACATATAAAGACTCTTATAGAAAGTCAGGAAAGTTGGACTTTCAGGAGACTTTCTCAATAAATATTAACCACACTGGCAATAATGACACTTTGTTCATAAGTGTGACAAATACTTTTAGTCACACTTTTTTGACATTTAGTCACAAAAAATAGGTGTGACTAAAAGCGACTTGATTTGTAGTGTGGAGAAGCTTTCCAAGCACTTAAATACCACCTCCGACAACTTCCAACACTGTCCAAACCGGACAAAGGTTAGACTCTTTATTTATATATATATATATATATGCGTCCCAGCTGGCCATCAGTGCTGTATTGGTCAAGGAGAAAGAAGGATCGCAGCACCCCATATATTATGTAAGTAGAGCTCTACAAGGGCCCGAGACCAAATATACCCCTCTCGAGCGCTTAATATTGGCCCTTGTGCATGCCTCTCGACGGTTGCGGCCATACTTCCAAGCACACACGATAGTCCTCTTAACCAACTACCCGATTAGGCAAATCCTCCAGAAACCAGATGCCTCGGGACGGATGATGAAGTGACCATCGAGTTAGGAGAACATGATATACAATATAAGCCTTGGACAGCCATCAAGGGGCAGGCCTTATCTGATTTCGTAATGGAGTCTGTCGAACCAGTGGAGATCAACCAACAAGACCCAGTTCCAGACACGGGAAGATGGGGATTATATGTAGATGGATCCTCCAACTCGGGGGGAAGTGGTGTTGGAGTCTTACATACCAGCCCCGAGTGAAAGGACCATCCCTACGTTCTCCATTTTGATTTTCGAGCAACTAACAATGAAGCAGAATATGAAGCCTTCATCAAAGGGTTAAAGCTGGTAAAAGACCTCGATGTTAGGGACCTCGAGATCTTTAGTGACTCACAGATCATGGTGCAGTAGGTTAAAGGCGAATACGAGACCCGAGAGTACAGTCTTCAAAAGTACCTCGAGATGGTTAAACCCCTCCTAAATCAATTCCGACATTATGAGCTGAATCATATCCACCGAGAAGGTAACCATAAAGCAGATGCACTGAGCAAACTTGCCTCCTTGGACCTCAACATAAGATCTTCTCAAGAATTGCTGATGGAAACCCTGAAAAAAAGAAGTTACGAAGAGAGCAGCATCATGGCTGTTGACATCTCGGACATGTGGATGAACCCCTACATTAAGTATCTTCAAACGGGAACCCTCCCCGAGGACAAGCATCTGGCACGAAAAGGTCCGAGTTAATGCTCCCAAATATGTCATCCACGAAGGCACCTTATACAAGAAGGGATATCTCCAGCCTTTAGTTAAATGTGTTGGGCCCTCCGACGCTGAACACTTAGTACAAGAAGCACATGAAGGAGTTTGTGGTAGTCACCAAAGTCCACGCACGGTTACCCGTAAACTTCTACAAATGGGTAATTTCTGGCCTACGATGTTAGAAGACTCCAAGAGATATATTGATTCTTTCCACCAGTGTCAGAGATTTGCCAAGATGATCCATGTGCCTCAAGATAATATGATAACCATACATGAATCTTGGCCATTCGGCTGATGGGGTATTGACCTCGTTGGACCCTTCCCCACAGCCCCTGGTAACTTCAAATACCTTATTGTGGCTATTGACTACTTCTCGAAGTGGGTGGAAGTAGAAGCCTTGACAAACATAACGGGCAAAACAGTGATAAACTTTTGCTGGAAAAAAATTGTGTGTCGCTATGGCATCATGAGATACATAGTGACCGATAATGGAGCCCAATTCACCAACAACCCCTTCAAGAAATGGTGTGAGGATTATGGCATATGTCAAAATCTCACCTCGGTATACCATCCAGAAGCCAACGACCAAGTGGAAGTTACGAACAGGTCTTTGGTTAACGGCATCAAAAAGCGCCTAGAAGGAGCTAAAGGAAACTGGATTAAAGAACTTCCGAGTGTAATATGGGCTCATAGAACCACACCAGCCACTGCAACCAGAGACGCTCCTTACAGCTTAGTCTATGGGTTCGAGGCCGTCATCCCCTTAGAAATTGGAGTCCCTTCTGCCTGAAATTCTCAACCAAAGGGTGAAGATGGCATTACCAATGAAGAAAATCTTTGTCTCGGCCTTGACCTCCTAGAATAGAAAAGAGCCAATGCTATGATCCACGAGGCCAAGGTAAAGGAAAGGGTTAAGCGATATCACGACAGAAGGGTTCGCTTAGCCACCTTCGTCAAAGGAGACCTTGTCATGAGGTTAAATGAAAAAAGTAAGAAAGAAGTGGAAGGGAAGCTAGCCCTGAACTTGGAAGGTCCATATCGAGTTCTACAATCCCATCCAGGGGAAACTACCTCTTGGAAACCATGAAGGGCGAGCCCATACCACGAAGATGGAAGATTAACTTACGAAAGTATCACGGAAGATAAAACTCGGAGAAGAGCCTCACAAAGGTTCGAGAATATCAAGGATGTCCGAAAGCCTCATCAAGGTCCGAGACAATTATGCTCTAGCACAAACGGGTACTCAAACTCAAACCCACTATTTATTTTACTTCTATTCTTAAAGTTATAAACTTAGATTGAAGTCATGTTATTTTTACACCTATCTTTATAATGAGCAATCTTAAATTCCTTATATAAAAGGAGGACTGTTATCCTAAAGTATGACATTGATTGCTACTCAAAATAATATGCTTTATAAAGTGTATGATTAGTCAGCTTATATAAAATAAGTTATTTGAATCCAAAATTCAAAATACCAATCGTTTTGAATAAAAGAGATAAGTTCGAGATAAAGTACTTCACAGAAGTGCTGGATTGAGGTCTATAGACTAAAAGGGCAGAAGTGCTCAAATATCAATCATCTCAATAAATGAAGAGGAAAAACCTCAAAAACAGAATTTAAAATTCATATCAAAAGATGTTATTACATCAGAATATGATACTTCTAAAAAATCCCAAGTGGATAGGCAAAGAGGCAAAACCGCGAACACAAATAGTTCATATCAAAGGTGTCATTACATCAGAATATGATACTTATAATTCCCAAAGGGATACATAGAGAGGAAAAACCTCGAAATTCGATACAAAGGTCATAAAGAAGATGTTATTACATCAGAATATGATACTTCTAAATACGCCCAATAGGGTCATCTAGAACTTCACCAGGAGTGACACTTGAGAGATTGGCTATTGTCAACTTTTCTGCATGTTGTGACATTAAAGACCTTGCCAGAAAAGGACTGAGGAAGAAGCCCAACAACATCAAGCAGTACGTTCGCAGAGTGTTTATCATGGACAACTGCGAAGACTTGATCCCCGAGTATCTCAGCTTTGTTAATAGGGCGGGAGCTCCTTTCCAGTAAACCATGAGACCGAGGTTCACGTGCAAAGGAGTAAATCCAGAGCCCTAAAGCTGATGAGGAGATGCCAGCAAGCCAGCCAAGGCTAATTTGCCTTGCTACCTGGAGGGATGGAGTACCTCTCACCAAGAAAGGACAACTCAGGATATCTTGCTACAATGAGCTTTAGTAAGTCTCCTGATATCATTATTTCTCGGAGGGACCCAATGTATCCAAAAACTCGGCTCCAGGAACCCAGTCACTAGCAGTCAAGGCAGATAGCTTATCATTAGCATCCGGATGAGAGAAGATAGACGTCACCACACCTACCTCCTTGTCAGATTGACACAATCACAAGATTTCGTTTAAAATCTTGTGCTGCTCAGAGTCATGGGATAAGTCTACATACTCCTCCCGGTGATTCTTAAACTCGGGGCTACAAGCAATGAATGCGCCCCAGAGCCCAAGAAACCGTTTAGGCTCCTCCGAGTCCTTCTCCGCAGCCTGCTTTTGCGCCAGCTCCTCCACAGCATCCCGATAAACTCCCAGCTCATCCTTCCGAGACTTCCTCGCCAGCAGTAACTCCTCCTTCTCAGCCTCAAGCTGCTTCACACTATTCTCCAATTGAGTCAGATCTAATGGAGCGGGGATAGATGAGGGAGGCACCACCGGCTCAGCCATTAAAGATGAGATAATAGCCCTCATCTCCTTCTTCTCGGCCTTGAGAGTCCGGCACCTAGCATGTACCTCCGTTACAGAGTTATACAGATGCTTGATCTCACCCTTGGCCCGGCCTCCCACCGTGGACAGATCTATCATCAGCTGTGAAATAGAAGATATATTAAGATCTGATACTTGGCATTTGAGAATTTATACGATATGATAAGGAAAAATAACCACCTTAAAGACGAAGGGATAATTCTTGAAAGACTTCCGAGAAGCCTGACCATCCTCTTCCTTTGGGAGACTCAGATAATACTCTAACTTCTTCAGAGGAGAATCTTCTGGGATCATCAGCTCAAGGTCAGATTCATCGTCATCCGAAGACTCCCCAACCTCCAGTTTCACCTCCTCGGATTCCTCCGCCTCCTCCTCTACGACCTCGAGGACTGCCTTCCCCTTCTTGATCTTTTTCTTTGGAGGAGATGCTACATACAGAAGAAGAAACTTTAAAATACAATATGGGAGGAAACATTACTACAGTATACCAATCAAGAAATTACCTGAAGAGGACCGACTAGAGGAAGATTCACCCTGATTTCGAGGCGACTTCCTAGAAGCTCACTTCCTGGCCTTCTTCTTTTCTCCCCGGATTTTATCAGAGAGGGTCCAATCTCGATCCGGCTTCAGAAAGCTGGACATGGATTTTGATCGAGGAACATCTAGCAGATATGAATAGTTGACAGAAGGCCACTGACACACCGACCCATGAGCCCTTCGCACAAATCCTCCCTCCTGGAAGACGATTTTCTCCTTCAGGAGCTCTTCAACGATGCCCTTTAAATGACCAGGAATATCGAAGATCCCTTCAAGAGGCACGGCGTCTTTCGGCTTCGAGTTCCAGTCAGGGACCTCATATCTGGTCCGATCAAAGGTTAGCCGGATATCCTTCCACTTACCGCTGTTATCATGAAAAGTGAAAACCTTGCCGCCCCGAGGAGAGAGTATAATGTGCTCGCATTCCTTGAATGAAAATAGCCTGTACAAACTCCTGAATAAGTCTAGGCTTGGCTCATACCCCTTCCGAGCACACCACGATATAAAGGCCATTATTGTCACCACCATATTGGAGTGGATTTGGCAAGGATGCAGCTGATGATGCTGCAGAAACTCCGAGAATAAAGGGGGAAAGAGAAAATTTAATCCCTGTTGCAGGAATCTCCCATATATTACCCCTCGAGTGGGGCTCACGATATCTTTGACCGGAGTGGTCTCATCCTCGAGCCTCAAAACAGCCTCGACAGGGTACGACAACCTGCATGACTTCAGAAATTGCAGGGTATTTTCGTCGACTACCTTGGTGACGTCACCTACATCACCAGCAACCGGAACCCGTTTATCAACTTGGGGCTCCATGTTTGGGTCCACATTTGACCCAGAGGCACCATCATCCATCACCATAGTCACAGCTTGCAGCGGTGTAGCAATGGTCACTTCCACTAATTCCCCAGATTCAACCTCCAAGAACAAGGTACTCAAATCACGAGTAGTTGGGGCTCTTTCTCTGGAAACATTCTCTCCATTACTAGGGGGAACGCTGGAGTTTGTTGACGACATGGCAATATAGAGAATGGGGGGAAGAGAATATATGTGAAGAAGACAATGTGAAGAAAAAAGGTTATTCTGAGAACGGAAAGGCAAAGTTACTTGGATGAAGATTGATGATAAAAACAAGGAAAAATTACTTGGTTATATAGCCAGTATTTGCACGCATTTAAGAGAAGTAATTACCTCGACTAGCGAAACGATGCAGGTAATTGCAAGGTTGGTCTTTCTCACCGCTAGAGGATACAATGAACAAAGACCACGTGTCAATTCCTTAGGAATTCAAGAAGACAGATTCAGATCCAACCGTCCACATATCTTGATGGAATACGAAAGAACTTGAAAATAGATATTCAGAAGGTTTAGCCCGAGAGGTTAGTCTCAAGCGGACACCCCCGAGCTCAACACCCCGAGTTACTCTCACTCGAGTTATTGGTCGTCCCTCGAGAAGAAAGCCTCTCCTTCAACCTTCGAGATGGAGCACTCTAAATTCTGAAGATATAGCTTGGGGCTACTGATAAGTCCATGGTTCATATTCGGGCCTCATTCATATTCGGACCAGGGCCCGAGAAGGGTCGTGGGCTTGAGTTACACGGAGGATGGATCCACGGGTCCATCAATCCCAATCCTTATAAGGAATGTGTATATCATGAATGTTCTATAAGGAATATACATTCTCCTAAACATGGTAATACCACCATGACCGAAATACACTACTTCTATATATGGTAATACAACTACTATTCCCATAAGAGTTGTATTCATACCATAATTACATATCTTGGTGATATGCGGATTGTAGCCATATAAATACCAAAGGTTTGGTAAACCTCTCTATCTATTATCTTACATACAATACGCCTTACGCATCATACTAACTTGAACATCGGAGTGTCTACCCTCGGGACACCCGAGGCTTTGTTTTGCAGATCAGTTCGTGAGCCGAGTTCGTGATCAAGTGCGGGTCGTAGACATCCATCAGAAGCTAGTCAAGGATTTGAGTTTTAGTTATCGTAAGATTCATGCTTGTGTAAATGACTGTATCCTATATCGGAAAGAGTTCAAGCACGAAACAACTTGCCCAAAATGCAAAGAGCATAGGTACAAATCTTCGGAGCATTTAGTGCCACGTAAAGTGCTTTATTATTTTCCTTTCAAATCCAGACTTTGTAGAAGGTTCATGAATAAAGAGGTAGCCAAAGTCATGAGGTGGCACAAAGAAAAGTGAGTAGAGGAAAATGGCGTAATGCGGCACCCAACTAATGATGAAGCTTGGAAACACTTTGATAGGTTTTTTGGAAATATGCCGTCCATTTGGCTAATCGAAATATGAAGCGTTGAGATCTCACGAAATGGCTAAAATTCATTTTTACATCTTAAATAACTGTGATGAAATAGATGATCACATTCAATAAGCCATTTCATTTGACAGTATTTTTAATTTCAGGATTTTATATTCTGTATTGAAATATAGTCTGAATGGTGTATTTGAATATATATATATATATTTGTTAAAATGACAGGATTTTATAGATGTATCCATATTTGAATATACACATATTTGTCCATTAAGTAAACTATTTTTTTGTAGTGAACACAAGGAAAAACTCTATGGAGAGGGATGCCAGCAGATTGATGAAGTCCCTGAAAAACAATTTTTGTTGTGGTTTCACAATCGTGTAAGTTATTATGTGAATTTTGGTGTGCGACTGTAATTTTCAATTTAATGGGTCTCTTTATGTTTAGTAATGCAACTCGGTCATTCCATTAAACACGGTGCTTGCTTTTGTGTGAAATGTTGTCAGTACATATCCATGTTTTAAATCTAAACTATATCAAATTAATGATTTCCTCTATGTAGATCTTGTCGGGTAAGCTACATTTTCTTGTAACTTAGTGTGACACATCATTTTTTCAAACTAGTTTGTTTTCAAGATAGTGTGTAAATAAATGGTAAGAGCATCTTCAATGGTTGATTTTTGGACTTACTATGCAATTTTTATAAATGGTTAATCTAGTCGCTTACCATTATTTTTTGCCGCGTCATTAGCCTTCTCAAAGGTTGCCTTCACAAGCAACTAGCTTGATATAATTTTTGTGGGTCATACATCACTAATTCAATAAATTTTGGTAGATATTGTGTATATGTGGGACCATAATGTCCAATGTTTAAGGTAGCTTAGTACTAATTTAAACACTAGTTTGAAAAACCATTTGTTTGAAAATATGACATGTCACCCTAAGTTACAAGAGAGTGTGGCTTACCGTTGGTATGCTCTGACTCAAATATTAGCTATGAAGGCCCCACATATACCTAATATCTATCCAAATACATTGCATTAGTTACGTGGGATCCACTAAAAATATACCAAACTAGTAGTTTGTGAAGGCAACGCTTGATAAGAAGGCTAATGATGTGGAACAAAATAATGGTAAACAACATGCCATATATTGTAAAGCAAGTCCAAAATGTAAATGTTAGAGATGCTCTTAGGCTTAAAGCACTGGAAATGCGAAATATAAAAAATAACATATATGTAAAGCTTTATGTTCAATTGTGCCATTTTGTAAGGGTACGTTGTTTTTCTGAACTAATTAACTATTAAATTGAATTGAACTAAATTAAAATCTACTCATAATATAAATTGAAACAAAAATAAATGCATTGAAAATAAAGACCGAATAACTTTAAAGTCTGATCAGTTTAATCAAACTGAGGTAAAGTGAAATACCAAACCGCTGTTGAATTGAACATAAAATATTCAAATAATTAAATTATGGAGAACCTATCCTAAAAGTCATGGTTTAATTATTACATATTCGTCACGGTTTATCTCACGGTCTATGCTAATTTGTACCACCCACATTATAGAAACAAATAATATAAACAAATAATATAAGATATACATTTTCTATGGAGGCTCTACAAAGATCAATTGCCATCAGCAAACAATCTGTATCAACGCAGACGTCAAGGGGAAACATCCTGCTTGTTTTGTACAGATGATGATACATCCCTAGAACACATTTTCTTTTATTGCGCTTTAGCACACCAGTTGTGGTTCTGTGCAGGTTTACATGACCACATTTATCGCTATCAGCAACAACATGTGGTTCTGTGGGTTATAGAATTAATCCTTGAATTAGAAAAAGAAGATATGACTTTGGTGGCAGTATTGCTTAATCAGCTGTGGAATCATCGAAATAAGTTGCTGCATGAAGAAGCACATGTTTTTAATGTATCCCACATTGTCCAGTATTCACTAAATCAAGTGGAGGAGTTAATGAAAAAAGAGGAAAGGCAGCGACATGAATCTGGAGATCCCTCGGAGCAAGACCTTGCAATCCCAACTGTGGGGAACACACTATTTTTTGATGCCGCAACCACACCAGGAAATACGTTATTGGGATGGTTTTTAAGATCTAACGGGAATGCATGGATATATGGTGAGTCTCTACGACTACATCATGCATACAATGCCCAAACATCGGAAGCCTTATCACTAAGCCATGCTTTGAACGTTTGTGTGGAATATAATTTCCAATTGACTCAAATAAGAGGAGATTCACAAGTGCTAGTTCGGGATGTGCAAGAAGGGGGAATTGACCTGACAGAATATGGATTAATTTTGGCAGACATTCGTACACCGCTACGAAGGTTAAACAACACAGGACTACAATGGATTCCAAGGCAGGAAAACAATACGGCGCATAGACTAGCTCAGTTTCATAAACAAAATTGTTTGTCCTTCTCCTCTTGGAATAGTATTTCAAGTTTTGTAACTCAAATTAATCATTAATGAATACCAATATTTCTTCAAAATAAATAAATAATAATAATATAAACAAAGCAAACTGATATCATTAATTAGATTTAAGAGAATAGAAACGAATGAAACTCGTTTTTCACGATATAATATAACAGTGGTGGTCACATGCTAAACGTTGAAATACAGTGAACTCGATCATTTCAAGCTTTTTTCGTTCATTATTCATAAAATAAGCAAAACAACAAACAGTGCTAGTCATTTAACAGCCAAGCATCATCGTCATTGAACTTGCATGCTGTTCTCCTTCAAACTAATTAAATCATGGGCTGCGCTTGCAGGGAGGCATAGGAATACCACACAAACACCTGTTGTGGATGAAAGAATCCATACCAAATCTCTTCAACCGCGCACTTTCTGGAATCTTACCACAAAGCCTGTTGTAACTCACGTTGAAGACCTCCAGCGCCTTTGTGAACACATCTGGAATTTTCCCAAAGATCTTATTGTGGTTCAAGTCTAAAGTCCTCAAGGTTTCTGATAATTCCACCTTAGACAAATCAAACTCGAACATGTTCCTTGACAGATCAACAAACATTACAGTCTTGTTCTTACCCAACAAGTGCAACGCGTCTCCTTCAAGCTTGTTTCCTGATAAGTCAATCTCGGACGTGACATTAAGATGCCCTAACGATTTTGGAACGTGGCCGGTGAGCTCATTGTCGGAGAGGTTTATAGTGGAGACCTTTTTCCCGGCCCATTTCCCGAACGAGTCAGGGATATTTCCGGTTAGCTTGTTCCGATCGAGGTAGATCTCTTGGAGATTGGGGAGATCGGTGAGAGACGGAGGGATGGAACCGGTGAGACGGTTGTTTGATAAGTCCAAGAACGTCAGCTTCTTGAGACGGCTTAGAAACGAAGGGACCTCGCCGGAGAGATCAGTGTAGCTGAGGGTGAGGTCGGTGAGATGGGTGAGCTTGGCGATGGTGGGTGGGATTGGGCCGGTGAGACCGGTGACGCGGTGGAAAAGGAGTGTACGGAGATAGGGAAGATCGCCGACGGCGGGCGGGATATGGCCGGAGATGTTGGCTTCGAAGATGGTAAGGGCGACGACTCGGCCGGTGACTCGGTGGCACTCCATGGCGTACCAGGTGCAGCAGTCTTCGTCAGGTTTCCAGGAGGCGAGGTGGTAGGGGTTGTTGAGATCGGATTTGATCTTGAGCAGAGCTTTCTTGTCTTGGGGATTGCATTTTGGAGTGGCGGAGAGGGCCGGGGACGGTAGTGAGAGAAGGAAGAGGGAGATGGAAACTACGAGAGGGGCTAATAGTTTCGACATTCTGATTCAAGTAATGAGTTTGTGTGAGAATTGGGGTGGCTGAGCATGCAATATATATACATATTTGGCTAGTTTATTAACAAACTTCTATTACATTTACCATACACTTGTTAAATTGTTTTATATTTTTTTTATGATATTTTTTCAGTTTTGGTAAATGTGAACTTTGTTAGCCGTTGATTTCTTCTACCTTGAAGCTATCGCGTTTTTTTTATCACGGAAAAAGTACCAATGCAATACTTTAACGTTTGTTTTAATAAGGGCAATTAATTAATTCTTTACTAAAGTTTAATTTTGATGCACACTGGCCTTGGCAATTTCTTTTTTATCAGACAGTTGTCAATTGTTTTTAATTTGTTTATAATATCACTGGTATAATGCTTGTGTCGATGCACGAATATTTATTTTATAATTATTATAAGTATATATTAATTAATTAAAATAATTTTTTTATAAAAAATTACATACGAATGTGCCTGACATTCTAAATCCCCACTGATGATGTATCTCTAATATACAAAATATTTTCTGTTTTAAAGAGTAGCATAGATGGACCAAAGACTTTTTTTAATCAAAAACGAAAACTGTTCAAAACTAAAGAAAAGAAATGCGTTATAAAAAATAAAACAGAAAGAAGATATAATGCATAACAAATTAATTGTTCAAAGAAATAAACGATTCATTAATTCCCAATTTTTATCTCTTTGGTTGAATGAATTATTTGTGGATTAATACACCTACTTAAATATCCATTGATACCGACCGGACCTGATGTAATACCAATCAAATAAAACGTTGTTTGGTTTCACCCATCAATTAATTTACATTGATACGGCCATGATGCATAGGAGGCCAAATATAACGTATTATGTTAATTCACTCATCAATTATTTTCCATATTAATTCTAAACGTTTTTTTTGACCACAGACTAACTACACTGGCTGGATTATGAAAAGCATCACAACAAATGACATTAGTTTTGAGTGGATTTAATGGGTTTTCTTAAGAAAATTTGCATCACTCGAGAATCATTAGATTTGATTAGTTAAGTACTAATAAAATATATTTATATTTTTATTTGACTTTTATGTAACTTTTATCATTTAAATAATTTTCTCAAAAATTTAATCATTTTTTAAATCATATGAAATTTCCTATGCATATATTATGCATATATTATTGGTGAATGAAAATATTAATAATTTTTATGGCATTATTTGTGACAACAGATCAACCCATAATAAAGAATTTGTGATAGTGAATAAGTACAGTTTTTATTTAAGTGAACGTTACGATTAAGGTTCTAAAATTAAGTTTTACCGTTACAAATATAAAAAGTTATTTGTGACGATCATTAAGTGCTGTTTTTATTTCATGAAAACGTTTCGATGGAGGTTTTGAAATTAAGTTTGAATAATTATAATGAAATAATTGAACGCTATAAAGAGGCAATAGTGAATGAATCACCGTTACAAAAATAATAAAGAATTGGAGAGGATGATTTAGCACTATTTTCATTTCAAGTAACGTAACGAAATAGGTTTTAATCATTTTTAATGAAATCATTGTAGAATATAAAGAAGAAAGAGTGCATGAATTACCGTTACAAAACTAAGATATAATGTGTGAGGATGATCAAGTGTAGTTTTTATTTTAGGGAACATGATGCAGGTTTTAAATTTTAGTTTGACCGTTACAAAAATAATAAACAAATTTGTGAGGATGATTAAGTGCATACTTATTTCATGTAACGTTATGGTGCAGGGTAAGTTTTAATAATTTTTAATGAAATAATTGCAGGTTATAAAGAAGAAAGGGTGACTAAATGCACAAATCAAATACCAATTGTCATCAGCACCACTATACTTGTAAATGAAGATGATTCAACTACAAAAATGAAGTACAACAATCCCTTTAAAACAAACCAAAGTACACAAAGTGCTGCCTTTTAGAAGATTTGAGAGTAGCATAGATTTGGTGCACCGAACTTAGACTGGCTCAAGCATTTTCTGGCCTCCAGATGAACCATAATCAAACAAAAAATAATTTAATTTATAACACATTATGCTTCACAACAACATCTAATTTCAGATAATAAAATAGAAATTCAGTCATAAAAGAAGTGAAAACTACAAATCCCCGTGTTCAATCATGGTTTTGATTGTGTCAATGCAGTAACTGCAATTAAGAGCAACAGTGTTGTTGACCTGCACTAGTTTCTTTGAGCCGTGGAAAGTGGAGCCTGCGAGTCAAGTGAGTCGGGATTTAGTCTTGGCCTCGGCGAATGGGGTCGGGGTGGACTTAGTAGCCATACGAACATCCCAAACACGAATGACACCATAAGATGAAGCAGATGCTACCATGTATGGTGAGCAGTCTTCTTCATCTTCTTCGCCACCGTTGCTACTTTTTGACAGCACGAGAATGCCCTTTATCCTAGCTGAGTGTGCACCTTCAATGGAGTATGCAAATTTTCCGGCATTCATGTCCCATACTGTCACATTGCGATCCTCTCCACCTGTGAACAAAATCCCACCCTGCAAACCATTTTCTTCGGTTAGAACATTCAGAAGCAAAAAAAAAAGTCGACTTAAACAGTAGGAAATCTACTCCGTCAGTTCACACAAAGCTTTGGAAATTCCAGAGATGATCTAAAAAATCTGGAAAATGGTCAATAGTCCTTTGAAAGGGTAGTCAGATACACATATAATCAAGCGTAAATGAGTAGACTTAACACACAAGAGAGTTTAGCTCTTATGCTTATCTGTGAAATAGATGAAGGGACAAACTGAACGAAGCTTCAAGATCAAATTCGCTTTAGTTTCTACATTACCATCTCAGTGTGAAGATCAAACTACCTTTTTCAAGACCAGCCACTATTGCCCAAACGCTTACCCAAGATTTACTTAATTGCCCAAAAGTACAAAATTTAGCCCCTTCCAATCGCTTTATAAGCAAAAAATGCCGAAGCTTACTACCAATAGACAGAACAAAGGAGTATATCTAAAGTATCCCCGAAAACACGAAGCATATGAATGATTAATAAAGAAACTGACACATTAAGAATCTATTATAATGCTCAGATTAATGAAATCCCCCAATTCTACACTAACACAACAGCCCACAGAAGATTCAGTCTGCAAACACCGGCGCCATGGGAGCAAGCTTCTTCCGAAAGAGGCATCTCGGCCATACCTCCATGACGTCGATAGCAGCGGCGGTGGGAAAGTTAACAGAAGGGACGAGGGGCGATAGTTTAGTGAAACAATAATTGGCGATGAGCACTGAAGATGAAGGAAGGATGAAGGGGCGATGAGCCATCCTCTTTTAACTACAAGCACACCCTTTCAGATGGTTTCAAAGTATTTAAACGGAGATTGAATCAATTCGAATTGGAGGAGAAGAGGATTAGCAAGAAAAGCATTAATCTTGTTCAATATGAAACTGTAGAGATTTTGATTAGGGTGAATTGGGAAGAGGAAGAGGAAGAATTGGAATAGGAATTTACAGATGATAATAAAAATGGTACGGTAATTAGTATGATTAATTTCAATTAACTGAGTAGAAGAGGAAAGAAATTAGAAAAAATCTTATCGAAAGAACTGCCACGTGTCAATTTGTATATGATTGTAAAAATAATTCAAAATTCAAAGAAAATTCTAAACCATCATCTTTTAAAGTATAGTATAGATTTTTATTTTGGTGATATCATGAACTTTTGGCATACCTTTTATATTAGTATATCCTGAATTTATCGATTTTTGATGAGACTTGATTCTTCAAGGCTCAATAGAGATAAGATCTTTTAAATTTTGAGATCTAAACAACCTTTATTGAATCGGAAGAAACAATTTTATTGAATGAATTGATTGATTGAATAATAAAACAGGAGTCTAAACATCAGTTTATATAGACTTCTCTATGAATAACTTTCTAAATAAAAAAAGGGAAAACTAATAACTTTCTAAACAAGAAAAGGAAAAGTAAATAACTTCCTATTATAATAAGATTGGGTATTATGTCTAACGTAGGTTATCCAATGCCTATCTCGAGTAGGAATAGGTATCGTAACATCCCCGCGCCCTTTAATGAAGGCTTGGGTACTACTTACACCATTTACGGGAATGATTCCACGTTGGCTCAGATTCCCACAACTACTAAGAATAGTGCCGTCACTTCTGAGCCTATTCCCCCAACTATTAAGGCATCACGAGAATTTTTGGGCCTTTTTGGATGTTCTCAAAAGTTTGTGAAGGATTATGGGTTGATCACATCACTGCCTAAATTCAGTGGGAAGGTTCCTCTAAGGATGAGGCTACTTGGGAGGATACTACGAAGTCACTGGGGCATTTTCCTTTCTTCAAAACTTGTGGATTTTGCATCCAAGTGCTTCTTGAACTCGTCCAATTGGAAATCAACTCTATTCTTTGTTGCTGCAACTTCCGCGATGAGTAACTCCAGTTGTTCCTGTTGCAGCTTGACAGTTTCTTCCATACTCTTGACCGTCACGGCGAATAGAAGAAAAAACAATTCGTGATTTTTTATATATATATAGTAACCGTGCTCTGATACCAAATGATGAGACTTGATTCTTCAAGGCTCGATAGAGATAAGATCTTTTAACTTTTGAGATCTAAACAACCTTTATTGAATCGGAAGAAACAATGTTATTGAATGAATTGATTGATTAAATAATAAAATAGGAGTCTAAACATCAGTTTATATAGACTTCTCTATGAATAACTTTCTAAATAAGAAAAGGGAAAACTAATAACTTTCTAAACAAGAAAAGGAAAAGTAAAAATAACTTCCTATTATAATAAGATTGGGTATTATGTATAACGTAGGTTATCCAATGCCTATCTCGAGTAGGAATAGATATCGTAACAATTTTTATCATGAAAAAAGTATTAATATAAGTTTTTTCACGGTTTGTTTTCGCTAATTACCAATTTATCATTTGTTATCACGGAAAAGGTACTAATAAAAGTTTTTTCACGGTTTATTTTCGCTAAATTACCAATTTATCATTTGTTATTACGGAAAAATACCAATATTATACTTTAATGTTTTTTTATAAGACCAATTAATTCCTTACTACAGTTTTTTATACACATTGGCCTTTTCAATGTTTTTCATATTTATTATCATCAATTATAACACTTGTTGACTTGCACATGCGGAGCCCCCTTCTCCCTCTTATATCACAACAGAAAAACCCTGATCTACTTTTCCAAGTTGAGGCCGCTGGTGCTCTCACTGGCCGGCGGCCTCCCCACACCTTTTCTCTCCTGTTCCCAAACCTCCCCTTCTTATCCCACACCCAGAACCACATTTTTCTTTCGACAAACAATAGTCCCAGTAGCTCAACCCTTGACCATCGATGCGAGCGGATCGCCACTGCTCACACGCCGCCCAGACGCTACCCGGACGCCGTCGGACAGCTGGATCGCCGACAACCACGGATCTGAACAGCCGGAGCTCAAGCCAGACGATGGACAGCAACAGATCAAATTTTTCCGACCAGCCCGAGGCACGGCAGCTTGCCCGATGCACGCGACTGGTGGACAAGGGCTCTCACCGCCCGCACGCCGCCCGTAAGCACAAATCAAGCCGGAAATCGAGCCAAGGAGTCACACAGAGGGCACAACACCATCCGGGGACGGTCAAGCACCAGATCTGATCTTTTTGGGGCTTTATGCAGGTCAACTGGCCGTCAGGTCAACTCGGCCCGGCCCAGGCCGGGTCGGGTCGGCTTGGGCATGTTTGGACAAGTTTTTACAGGAACTGGCACAATTAGACTGAGAAGGTGGTTAACTTCTTTTTTCCCTTTTAAAATTTTATTTTTAGTCTTTTTTAGGGTATATGTTATTGATATTAATTTGTACTAAAATATTGGATTGAATGTGATCTGCTAATCTTAGTTTTCTAGACGGTTCCTTTTGCTCAGTTAAACTTTGATTAGATTCCGATCTAGTTAGTACAGTTAGGAGAAATCCGTGTCACAGTAGTTAGAATACTACGGTTGGCGATACTGCTACTAGATTTGTAGACCGATTAGGCTTTAAGCTTATATCGTGTTAGATTGCATTTGCTCTATCCAGTATTTGGCCACCAGCCAATCAGACCAGGATTGATTGGGATTGCTCTAGTATCGATATTAATTTACATATATTTATTTTTTAGACTTTTGTGATTTTCTTCTTAATGTTGCCTTGTAGAATATCACCTTATAAGAGAAATATTTATAGCAATCTCTAGTTAGACTCTTGATGAAACTTTCTTATTAGTATCATGGCCACATAGAATAATTCGGTATGATTCATATACTACTCTACTGTCCAACCTTGTAAGACTTGCTATCTTCCGGTGGTCAAGAGACCACCGGGCTTAATGGGTAGTTGGTTGAGGTTCAGGTAGAGAGTATTTATTATAATAGAACCGGGTGTTCTGTTTGGGCTGTGAGAATGTGGGATAGGGAATTCTTACGAGCTCTAGAATGATATACTTAGTGATGTCTATAAGCAAGAGAATGAGAGAAGTCTGTTTTTAGCTATGCAGTCACCGACATTGATACAGAGATGACTTAGTTATTGTAATATTTTTAGACACTTCTCTGATATCTCACTTTGCTTCCGATATTAGATCGGAATATAACGTTCGGGCAACATATTGCCACGATCCCTAAAATATTTCATGTTTATAATTGGGTTTACACAAATTCAATCATGTAATTCTATTCCTTTTATGTAGGGTTGAGGAGCCGTGAATAATCATCCCGTCCACTTAGATGGTTGGAACTAAAAATAAAAATCATAACACTTGTCAAAGTTTTAAATATTTTATTTATATCTGATTTTTTAACAAATGGCCGGTTATATTACCCAAGCTTTTTATTATCGATTTTCTTCACGGAGGAAGTACTAATATAAGTTTTTACACGTTTTGTTTTGAAATAATTTAATGTTTCTGAAATGCCTAAGGTCACTACACAACACTCTTCAACTTTTGAGCCAGGTAAATGTTGTTAATTTTTAATTCTTTGTAATGAAGAGTTTTATATCACTTCAACACATTAAATTTATTTTTTGTCTAGTATTTGTTAACAAGAAAATATAGATGGAGTTATAGAATCAAAGCCGGCCCTATAACTATTTATAGGTCTCGTATTTATTTTTAAAAGGGGCCTCATTTTTATAATATATTGCATGTGAGCATATGTAGCAATTTAATTTACTTGAACTCTCTCTATGGAGTGTGAATAAGTAATTCTTATCTCTAAAGTTCCAATCACCACATTATGCTAATCTTCATAATTCCTATATACATACGACTTGTTGAAAACAACTTCCACCCGCCGATGACAGGCACTCCATTTTACCGCCATTCGTTTTATGACCGTCTCCCATGCTAGCGTTTTTGGCTCCTAAAATTCTTCCACATTTATTGATGCTTGACCCAAGTTTTTAAGCTAACTTTTAGTTAATTTAATTGAATGGTATGTATATAAATAAATCCGCGTAGCCAAAATAAAGGAATTTTAACACTGAATTATTTGAAGAACTTTTGGGTAACCAAATGCATATAACATCTGGTTTCATATATGAGATATCATGAATGCAAAAGAAACAGAAGCCTTTAGCAGAGGAATATTGGAACAACAATGTGTAAATGTGATTCACATGTTTTATTAATTGAATGCAATTTGAAATGGAACCGAAGGAGACATCTTTAATAATTGAGCGGGTTCAGATATAAGTGGAAACAATTCCAATATAGGTGAGTTTGTTAGAAAAGTGAATTTTCTCTTATTGTGTTTAAGTTTAAAGTAAAAGGAAAAGAGGCAATAACAACCACAAGTACAGCGCTGTAAAAACGTGTGTGACAGAGGGAATGCGTGTACTGGGGTCTGGCTGTGTTTGACCTAAATATGAGAAAAGCCAAATGAGCTGACAAGTTAGTATGATTCGACGACATTATGATCCATGAAAACCAAATTCTCTCTAATTAGTATTGACATTGGAATCATCGAGGAAACAACATATTAAGTAGCAATAACATGAAATAATCAAGAACGATAATTGTATATACAGTGAAATGAACGCAAGTAATTCATATTATGTTTGTTTTGGCATGAATGAACATTGATTTTTTGCCGTACGTATTTGTGCATTATGGAATGGAATTTTGTAACCCGGCAATGAAAACACAGTGAGCTAGCGAATGTAATTTATGTTTGATTTGGCATGAAATGAAGAGTGAATTTTGCAATATTTGTTCATAATGGAATGGAGAATGTTTAGTTCTTTTCTTCGATTATTCAACATCTTGTATACTGATTACTGAATAAGTTCATTTTAATTTCTAATCACATAAATTGATCTTTATCTTACACGTACATATTATATTGGAGAATAAATAAATATATATATATATGGGAATATATATTATTCATAAAAAATCAAAAATTATTACATGCACACATCTCTTAACTGTCCACTTTGTTTAAAATACCGTTTCTCAAATTCAAATGTGTATGGGTGGAAACTCTTTACTGATTGATATAGTGCTATTCATTAGTGGACGAATTTAGGGTTCTAGGCGGTTCATTCGTATCATTCACGGCATTTTGGAAATGCCGTAATGGGTTGTGTCGTAAAATGGCACTTCTTCTGGGCGGTTAACAAAACGCCTTAAACATGCATGCTGCGTACGGCGGTTCAAAACGCCGTGTGCAGCGTTTAAAAAACACCCTGTATACCTGTTACGAATTCGCCACCTCAGGTCACCTGTGTCTGTAAATGTGAGTGATACGATATCGCCGCCAGTGATCGCATGTTAAGGCGAACTCGCTTGTGTTGGTCGCTTGTTTCTAATAATACACAAGCGAGATCGTAATCAGACTCGCTAGGGTGAAGCAGGCGAGACCGCAGGCGTATTAGCCGGAATATATAAGAATATTAAATTTGAAAAAAGACTCAATGGTCATGGTGTTACGGTATCGTGTATCATCTCGCTTGTGGTCGAATTCGCCTTCTGGAGGTGGCGAAACTAAAAAGCGAACTCGCCCCCTGAAAATGTAGCCAGACCAGAGGGACACAAGCGGAGTGGGATACGACACCGCCAGAAGAGGCGAATATTAGGCGAGCTCGTTTCTCATATTTTTTGTGGGGAATTCACTGGAGAGTTCGTCGTTTAAATTCGACTGTTAAGGCGAATGTTGAGGCGATATCGTTTTCAGGAACGCCAGGGGCAACAGAGTCTGGCAAGCAAGTAGCCAGGCGATGTCGCTTTTATGGGCGAATGAATAGGCGAAACCGCTTGTGTGGCCGCTTGTAATATTGTAGTGGGAGGCGTGCCAGATAGCGAAATAGCTTCTGGATTCGACTAGAAGCGGACCAGCTAGCGAGTTCGTTTATGTGCAATATTGAATGGTGTAATTATTGTAAAATTTGACCCGTTTCTTTCGAAACATGAATCGGGATACCGACTCAACATAAACCTGTCAAATTCAAATCCAACGCCCCTATACTAGTACTAAAGAGGCATAACCTAAGCACACAAGTGCGTTACCAATGTCAAGTCCTACCAAAAAAAAAAGAGACAAACGCAAATGGACAACTAAGTACTTTTTCATGCCTTGGGGAGGTTAGGGACCTGTGGCCTTGCAATGGTAAACGCACGGTTGTGGACCAGATATTTAGCCATTTGGTCTCTTCCGTCGTTAAGTTCTTGCAAGGAGAAAGGAGTGATATCATCCACGAATACCTATGGTTGAAAATAACGCTTATTAGGAAATTTCGACGAATATAAATGAGATTAGACGCGTGTAGCGTACCTTTAGAAGATCTAGCATGTCTTTTTGAACACCATCCACCACCATCAAACCAAAGATCATTGTGTAATAGCCACATTCATAGTTCGATGATTGCTTCCTAGACTACAAAAGTGTTTAAAACATAAAACATCACTATACTTATGGTACTTTAAACGCAAATGTTGATTTTTGAAAGGACCTGATAGCATGAGCACAACATCTTACCCGAATGTTTATAAGGTGGAAGTCGAGGAGTGTTTTGTCGTTCACTTGAAGAATTGCATTATCAAGGAGATCGGCGAATGTTCGTGATGGAGGGCGGTGGAGTGGGTCTATCCAATATACTTGCTTTAAAGCGGGTATTATTGCAACAAATCTCCAATGATCACTACAAATCACATGAAAGCATAATGGTCATGAAAAATGAATGCAGTAGAGCAAATACAATATATTTAGCATGAGTAATAGAGCAAATTGTAAGGTATACCTCTCGAGATATGGTCCGATCCATATTTTCTTTGATTTGTCGGAGAGAGTAGAATTCAAGTAATCAAGTCTTTGCCTATTGCTCTCCATACTAGCTTGCAAATGCATTGGATGCAAAAATCCAATGAAATGCTTACTCTGGTGATAGGCATGGTGATGCAAGAACCTGTGAATGTAGTAGACAATCATGACGAGGATGTAATCATATATGGTTTGATAATTGAGTATTCTCATGAAACACATACAAATGACTTACATTTGATTGAGGCAAAGAATGGTGGCGGGAAATTCATTGAAATTCCAGAAATATTCAAAATCCCCCCATGGTACGTGGATGTCCTTTGTCATAGTAAAGCACCTTTCATTTCCGAGAAAGGCATAGCATGCATTCTTGTTGTGCGAGGATATCAAATCATAAAAGACTCGGACGAAGGGTGGAAGGGCTTTCATAAACTCCACGAGCATGGGGTCTAATGTTTGTCTAGCTATAGGCAAGGCATGCACAGGTATTTGTGGATTTTGTGGAGTTTGTGGTTTCCTACGGGGTATGGAGGTGGATTTTTCATCAAGCACCAACCATTTTGGCCATAGAACAAGGAAACCTTTAGCCTCCCCAACTCTCACCATCGGTGACTCCTTCACAGGTAGCAATTGTTGTTCTATCAAAACATCGGTAATGCGAACACTAAAAAATCCTGCGGGGATGTCAACACGATTGTGTTTCACCGCACTTGGATCGCATGTGCCATTGGCGACATGGAGTGGTTTTGATTTGGTACCTTACGAAACATATAGCTTGCAAGGGGGGTTCTATCATAAATGAAAGCACAAGACAAATCATCATCCAACTATTTCTAGAAAGAGATTAGAAACCAACGATGTTCTAAATTAGCAAAATTGGTACTAACCTTATCGACTTGAATGGAATGCGCCGCATTCAACTTGATGGGTGATGAAGGTGGAGTAGGAGGCACTAGTTCCTCGTCCATTTCCACATTCTCACCTTCATCCTCCATAATTTGAGGTGATGCTTGAGAACCCTTTGATGATGGTGGAAGATGTGGTTGTGTACCTCCTAACCTCTCGATGTGGGGATAGTTGATGTATTATGCTATGTCTTTCATCACCTCCCTCAAATCCTTCATTTCCGCCTTTGTCGCCGCCACCTCGCTCAAAACTCGTTGTAGTTGTGATGGTTTAGGATTGCCCCAACCTTGCTTAATCCCAAAAACCTCTTCTTGTGTCGCGTAACCTCCAACACCTAATGCTCTTCCCGGGTGTTCCTTTTTCTTCCCAAGAGCAAAAGCCTCATTCAAGACATCCTTCTTCCCACACGGGATAAAGGTACCCTCCTCCTTTTGGCGCTTAAGAAGTTCCTATTATCAAATATATTGTACTAGGTGAAAGTGGTTGTGAAGAATATTTGAAAGCAACAACAAAAATAAATAAGACTATAATAGATAGTAAGATAATGTAAGATAGATAGACTAACCACCCTCTTTGCACATTTTTCGGCATCCTCCGAAGTGAACTTACCATCCGAGTCTCTAATTCGACCCAACACGAAGAGTTTTTGTCTAGTATAATCCTCGGCGTCCTTTTCCACTACGACATACCGAGCTTCCGCCTCGTCCATCCCCCCTAATACCAACTCCTTCACTAGTTCCTCCTTCTCCCTAAGCCCCTCCTTCTCACCTACACCCAAATACCCCGACCTACCACCGGTGTATGGCATTGTTATTGATTTCGCCGATGTGACCTTCTTGTCCCATTTCCCCTTTGCACAAGAAGATACCGTATCACATGTCATCATTAATGTAATTAGATAAGAGGAGGTTATGTCACCGAAATTATATTTTGTGACTCACCGAAGTCTTATTTTCAAGCGATGCTTGCTTGAAGGCCTCCCATGCATCGGTTGTAATATGATTGTATCGGTCCCTTGGATCTTGACCTAGCCTCTTTCCCTTCTCATACAAGTAGTCTTTTCTTAGAGCATGCTTGTGCTCGCGAAAAGCTTTGGAGAGGATGTTGAATGCCTTCTTTCTCACCACTTCCATGTCATTAGATTCTATTTCAAAAGGTCGCTACGCCAAAATATGTAGGATGTATTATGTCTACATATTATGAAGAGGTATAATATTGAGTAGATAGATCATTGAAAGGTTAAATGTTACTTACTTGGCATTCTACCCAAACTTCCTCCTTCTTTTTTGATGGGACGGTTCTCCAATTATCCTCCGTTATCTCAATAAACGTTCTTCCAACTCGGCCACACCAACTTGACCATTTTGAACGTTCTTTTTTTGGTCGGTTGCATACACCCTTAGCATTAAATCCTATGTGTGTTAGTTCTCCTCTTCTCATTCTTCTTTGTAGAACTCGACAATGTGAGCGGACTTGTAGGCCTTTCTTCGAGTTGCTACCTCGCTTCTTTGGTTGGGCACTTGAAGTGGTTGAAGTGGTCACCATTGCTATCTAAGGATGGATAGAAATTGTAACTTAACTAATTAGCACTATTATGACTAGGTAAAACAACAACAAAACCATGTTGAATGAGTTGTAGAAGTAAAATAACACAAGCATGACTAGTTAAAACAAGGAAAAAACGGATTTGTTGAATTGTATAACCAAAGTGAACCTAAGGTAGGCTAACATGTTAGAATGCCACATGAAAGTAACAAATAAAGGGAGCTATGGCTTCTAAATTTGATTTTAACATAGTCATGAAACATAAATGTTATGGATAGGGACTAAGCATGGATAATGTCTACTCAAGCATGCCATTCAACCAATATATCTCAAAAAGTAACTAAATAAGATGTGCTTTGAATAATACTTCAAATTTGAGTCTCATACCTTAATTGTAGAAGAAGATATTAGTTGTTTGTTGCTCTTAGACACACAAAGTAGCGAGATTTGTAATATTCAACCAAAATTGAAGGAGATTTTTGGGTTTTTGGTCGGTTACAAGCTTTATAGGGTTTAGTTCTTCACACAAAATATATGTGCTAGATTTGAGGGTGAGTTTGTGGTTGGTTTTGATGAGATTTCACCAAGAAATGAGGCAAGAATGGATTTGGAATGCAAGGATTTGAGATGGAAGTTGCGGGGGGGATAAGGTGAGAGAGAAGGAGGGATAGATGGGAATGAATGGTGAAAATGGTGAAGAGGTTAGCAAAATCCGGGATAAAAGATATATATAGTATGGTAAAGTTGGACAAAACATGCCTGAATAGTATATTTGGTCGGTTACTGTTTAACCAGGTTACGATACCGCAACCTGCATCGGCTAGAGGCGAATACCCCTTGCGGTATCGCTAGCTAGCAAGTTGATGAACCCATAATAATTATTTTCTGAATATTTGCTACTTTGTTATGCAATTAATATTAACATTGTGTGTTTCATGAGTTGATGTATATTAAAATTTAATATGAAAACTTATAAATGAAATCAGATTTTATCTGCACATAATATTACTTGAGTTGGTTGCAACGATGACGTCTGTTATGAAAGAGAATTGTTGTGACATGTTATATATAGTCCTATGAAGAGGTATCTGAAATTGTTAACTCTAATCCATATCCATGTTTATTGTAAAGCATTTGGCATAAACTGTTTAGATACGTATATGATGGGACTACGGGTTAATACCATTAGTTCGTTAACCAAATGTTACACTAGTGCAGACACGAGCAATAGGACTTTCTACATTAGCCACGTGTTGATCACCATCGAATATACATGTATTTGACAACTTCTGACTGAAAGTGTAGACATTTAGTTCTTCTGTAATGCATGTGGTATTACTCATAGTCTGGATGATGTTATACATACAGGCAACGTCGTTACCCCGTTAAAGAGCCGACTTCGCGATCACACATCTCGGGAGCTAATGAACGAAAAGTATCCAGTTTTAGATGAGAATAGGGGTGGTAATTGAGTCAACACGCGAGTAATTCGAGATTGACTCGGTCAAAACTCGGACTAAACACGACTCGATCTAGCTCGACTTGAAAAACTCGTGCGTAACTCGGTAAGTATAATCAGTTGCAAGTTTATAATATTATTAGGTTATACTCTATTAGTTCAATCATCTAATCTAGCTAGTTTTCTGTTACTACTCAATATTGAATAAACTAATTAATTGCATTGGTATTTAAATTAATAATTTCTAAGGATGCTAATAATTTCAATATTGAACAGGTATTTAAACGCACATATATATAATTAGAAATTTTCATAGTATAGAAGTAGTAAAATTTTTATTTAAAAAGAGAAAAAAACAATTCGAGTTCGAACTCGCAAGTGGTGTCGATACTCGATAAATAATAAAGAGTTCGAGTTGAGTATGGTTTTATTAACTCGCTAGTTCTCGAGTCGACTCGAACATGGTTAATATAGTTCTCGAGTCTAGACGAGTTACGCACTACTCGCTTGATTGAAGGTTGTCATTCCCAATCTCGATGATAAATGGGTTTGGTTTTTATCGTGTGGGTTGCCGGGCATGGGTTCAGGGTTTAGGGTTAAGGGTTTGATGATTGTACAGAAGCGAAATCGCTACAACCTTCGCCTACAAACAAAATTGAGGCGAGTTCGCCAGTTGGTTGAAATTATAGGCGAACAAACAGGCGAGTTCGTTTCATAGTGAAATCCACGCGCGACGTTCCTGACACGATTTCGTAACCAATTTCGCCCACAGGCGAATGGAAGGGGCGAGTTCGCCAGCGTATTTTAATTTTTTAAAAAATTACAAAAACAAGTTTTGCGGGTGGCGATTTCAGAACCCCCCCAACTTCCACCCGCAAAACCCTAAATCCCCAATCGGAAAATCCCTGCAACACCATGGGCCGGAGCAAATCAGCCGGTAAAACCCTCAACCCACCAGCCCCCAAGCGCTAGAAGACCACCCCCACTGCTCAACCCGATGCGGAGTCGGCCGGAATGCGTGAAGAGACACTCGCCGATCTTCAACCTCGCCGGAGACGCGATCGCCCGGCCGGTGGATCTACAGGCGGCGGCGGCGGCCATACTTCTGGAACCTCCCATCACCGCCAACCCGCCACCAGTCCGTCGCCGCACCGCCAACCCGCCACCAGTCCGTCGCCGCACCGCCACACCGCCACCAGGAACCCGCTTGAAACTGGTGGGCCAGCCGAGAATCCGGCGGGTAACCCTGCGACTGAGGAAGATGAGGAGACGTCTCTGTTCGTCAGCACAAAGGCCGAGACTAGGTACGAACAATTTTCTCGTCGCTTCTTGTTGAATGCTAGGGTATTTGATGAAGATCGGATAGAGTCGTTAGGGTTTGGTAAAATTGTAGACTAGTTTAAGGCGACGCATCTAGAAGGGATGTTGATGTCGAGAGAGCCGGTGCATAAGGATGAGTGTTTACAGTTTTATGCAAATATGACTTTTGCAAAGGACGCCGAAGAGGCGGAGACAATGTTTAGGGGAGTAAGGTTTAAGGTTGATAAGTATTTGATTAATGAGCTGATAGGTTGCCCGTATGTGTCGGTTGACCACTTAAGGCCGTTAGATCCAAACGGTCCTTACGAGTGTTACCACACCCAAAACTTCCCATCTTTGTCTAGTTTGAACCCCCTAGAACCCGTTGCTATGCGTAGAAAATACTTTAAGTCGCGTAGCAAGTTGGAAGGTACTCCGAAGAAGTACAATATTGGCGTTCTCACTCAGGAGCAGGGTTTAGGGTTAAGGGTTTGATGATTGTACAGAAGCGAAATCGCTACAACCTTCGCCTACAAACAAAATTGAGGCGAGTTCGCCAGTTGGTTGAAATTACAGGCGAATGAACAGGCGATTTCGTTTCATAGTGAAATCCACGCGCGACGTTCCTGACACGATTTCGTAACCCTTTTCGCCTACAGGCGAATGGAAGAGGCGAGTTTGTCAGCGTATTTTAATTTTAAAAAAAAATACAAAAACAAGTTTTGCGGGTGGCGATTTCAGAACCCCCCCAACTTCCACCCGCAAAACCCTAAATCCCCAATCGGAAAATCGACTACAACACCATGGGCCGGAGCAAATCAGCCGGTAAAACCCTCAATCCACCAGCCCCCAAGCGCCAGAAGACCACCCCCACTGATCAACCCGATGCGGAGGCGGCCGGAATGCGGGAAGAGACACTCGCCGACCTTCAACCTCGCCGGAGACGCGATCGCCCGGCCGGTGGATCTACAGGCGGCGGCCATAGTTCTGGAAGCCATAATCAACACCAACCCGCCACCAGTCCGTCGAGGAACCGCCACACCGCCACCAGGAACCCGCCTGAAACGCCGGAAACTGGTGGGCCACCCCAGAATCCGGCGGGTAACCATGCAACTGAGGAAGATGAGGAGACCTCTCTGTTCATCAGTACAAAGACCGAGACTAGGTACGAACAATTTTCTCGTCGCTTCTTGTTGAATGCTAGGGTTTTTGATGAAGATGAGATAGAGTCGTTAGGGTTTGGTAAAATTGTAGACTATTTATGGCGACGCATCTAGAAGGGATGTTGATGTCGAAAGAGCCGGTGCATAAGGATGAGTGTATACAGTTTTATGCAAATATGACTTTTGCAAAGGACGCCGAAGAGGGGGAGACAATGGTTAGGGGAGTAAGGTTTAAGGTTGATAAGTATTTGATTAATGAGGTGATAGGTTGCCTGTTTGTGTCGGTTGACCACTTAAGGCCGTTAGATCCAAACGGTCCTTACGAGTGTTACCACACCCAAAACTTCCCATCTTTGTCTAGTTTGAACCCCCTAGAACCCGTTTCTATGCGTAGAAAATACTTTAAGTCGCGTAGCAAGTTGGAAGGTACTCCGAAGAAGTAAAATATTGGCGTTCTCACTCAGGAGCAGAGGTTGGTGTTCGAGTTGATATGCTCGAATGTCATGCCATCGAGTGGTCACCCTTGCGAGCCTACTATTGCCAATTTGATGTTGTTCTATTAAATCATGGAGGGATTGAAGATCAATCCAGGGTACGCCAAGGACAAATCTGAAGAAACGATCCCATATGGCCAGCTTATCACGGCGATGATAAAGAAGAAGGGTATTAGACTGGTTAGTCGGCCAGAGCCAGTAATGCACTACACCGAGAAATGGCTGCGTAGCAAGGTATTGGCACTTGGCGCCGATGGGGTCATAAAGAAGAAGAAGGATGGTGCTTCGAGTTCAAGTGCGCGTGGTGTTTTGAGTCCAGGTAAGTCGATTCTACACAAACTTGGTATTTTATTAGATTTATTTGTTTGCGCCTATACAATATTCTAATGGATTTGATGTGTTTTGGCAGGACGGGAACTTCAGTGGCGTGAGCGAATGGTCGTGATGATGGGACAGCTTTCAGTGGAAATAGAACAGGTGAAGTTGGAACAAGCCAAGGAGACGGAGATGATATTGGAGTTTGGCAGGATGCTAGACTTGGAACCTGAACTTAGCGACGAGGAAGGGATGCCAGACTTTTTCGTTCAGCCTTTGCCACCAATGGACGCGGAGGTGGATGACCCTGAAGTGAAGCGGAACCAGAAGAGGAGGATCCAGAAGAGGAGGAAGCAGAACAGCTTGATGAGCCCGAAGCTGCTAAGGATGGAGAAGATCCCGTTGGTGGAGATGGTGGCCCGTTTTCTCCGGACGAAGATAATGACGAAATGTTCAAGGTTGTCTTCAGAAACGAACAAAGCCATAATGAGGATGCGCAAGAGTCGTCGGAAGAGGAAGTACAACAGTCGTCGGAGTCGTCGGAAGAGGAAGTACAAGAGTTGTCGGAAGAAGAAGTACAAGAGTCGTCGGAAGAAGAAGATGACGAAGACGGGGGCAAAGAGGAGGGTGGTCAGGACGACGGTGATAGTGACGAGGACGACAATGATGACGCTTAGCATATTTCTGCCTTTGTTATTATATACTACGCTTTTGTTGATTTTGTACTTAAACTCGCAACATCGTTTAGTTGCATTCTTTTGAGCCTACTATTATTTTTAGCCAATCTAATATATTTCAAGTTAATTAAATTCAATCTTGACAAATATTACAACTAACCTTGATAAAACATGAATATTCATATGAAAACAATATTGCATAATATTACCAAGCGAACTCGCTTCCAATATTTTCACAAGGCGATAGAAGGAAGCGAAGTCGCCTACTCTGCCGCCTACAAACATTTCCACCTCATGAACTCGCCACCAAGTCCGCCGTGTAGAACAGAAGCTAACAAGTGTGCCAACAGGCGAACTCGTAAGGTGGGGCGAACGCGGAAGCGACACCGCCTACCCAAACGCCTACAAACTTTTACGTCTTGAGAACTCGCTAGCAGTTCCGCCGTGTGGAACAGAACCTAGCAAGCGTGACAATAGGCGAACTCGTAAGCATGGAGGCGAATAAAGAAGCGAGTTCGCCACTGGAAAGAAGAATTTAAAAAAACACGAGTACAAAACATGTATATACGACGTCATTTGACACACAGGCGTTGAACAGAGGCGAGTTCGCCACCACGTTATATCATTTTTCCCACATCGGTGGAGTAGCGTTTAATTGATCAGTATAAATATGTGACCAAAACTAAATGGTTCGATAAGTCGCCGACCCGCGCAAACTGCCCATGAAACACCATGCATGATATACACATATACTATACATATACTATACATATACTGGTCCAGACCGAGGTCGTGTTGTTGTGATGAGTGAGTTCCAAGTGTGATCGGCCAAAGGCCAATTTTTTTTTATAACTACCCGAAAACGAAGGCAAATTTTGACTCATCACGTGTGAATGAGTCGAGTCGAGACCGAACACGGGTATTCTCAAACTTGACTCGTTATATATTTTGAGAGCTCGAACTCCAGATCGTCCTGTTTCAAAAATAAAACAAATTTGTAATTATTATCAAAGAAATTGATATATTAACCATATACCGAATTATATATACCTAATTATATATATATATATATATATATATATATTGATCAATAAGCACGTTGAGCCGAACGAAATCAAATGTAAAAGCTTAGAGTCGACTGCGCCACATATTCGAACGAGTTCGAGCTCGAGATCTAGCTTGGTCAAGCCGTGCTCGAGGTCGAATGATCGGTTGGTGTTCGTGCTTCACTCATTATAGCGATGTTCATTGATCGTGAGCGATTAAAAGAAATTGGACATGAAAGGGTATACTACATCCATAATTCGACCTACCAAATTCATAGTTGATCGCAAATGTGTACAAAAAAACAATTTGAAATTACATAAAGATTCATACTCCAATTTCAATAATAGTTCAAAAATTAGTTTTTTTTAAACAGGCGAACTCGCTTATCCTATTCGTTTAGAGGCGTAGGCCAAGCGAACTCGCCTCCACGTCACATCATTTTTCCCACATCGGTGGAGTAGCGTCCAATTGATCAGTATAAATATGTGACCAAAACTAAATGGTTCGATAAGTCGCCGACCCGCGCAAACTGCCCATGAAACACCATGCATGATATACACATATACTATACATCTACTATAGAGTGATGAGTGATGAGAGTGTTGAGGGCATCTATCAGTTCCCTGGCCCAAAGGCCTATACTTTTTTCACAATGAAGCGAACTCGCCTGCCAGTTCGCCTGTAGGTGAGTTACAAGCGAAATCGTAACAATATTAAATTGATATAATAACAAACAAGCGAACTCGCCTCTGAAATCGCCTGTAGGCGAATTACCAGCGAACTCGTAACGGTCACAAACATAAATAGTCAACTGCTGGGCCCTGTCGATCAAAAAGCAGATCCCCAATTTTTCCCCCAAACTCACACAAAATCGCTGCTTCCTCAGCTCACCCACCGCCGACCAGCCACCGTCAAGCCGGAAATTTGCTCCCCCACCGCCATATTCCATACATCTGGTAAGTTCCTGACCCGTTTCATCTCACTCATTGTTAATCTTGATGCCATGTTTTCAAAATTTTAAGTTGATGCATCAGTATTTTAGCTTTCTGTTGATTTGCTTTGTTGAAACTGGGGTTCAATCATAGGAATAGGATTGATGTTAGGTATTCTTGATAGGTACTTTGGATAATTAGAAACATGGCTCCGAGGGGAAAGAAGAAGGTTGAACAATCGAGCGAGGTTATAGTTTTTGATAAAACTAAGTTTGTCAGTGAATCTGCTTACCTCAAGTATAAGAGTTTTGAGGATGCTAAGTCGCAGTTGAACACCTTACTTTTGGTGGATGAGAGTAAGGTTGAAGAGCTAGGCTTGAAAGGGGTGTGGGGCTTGCTACATTATTCGGGTGCGGACACATTGATGAAGGTGAAGGACCCGGGTTATCTAGAGGAAACAATGCAGTTCTACGCTAATTTCCGACAGGTGGCTGATAAGTGGAAGACCAAGGTCAACAAGAAGGAGTTCGAAGTAAGTCCTGAACTGTTCAATGCAGCCCTCAAGAACAAGTACGAGGACGATGATGAACCAGTGGACCTTTACACAAGGGGTGACTGGCCAAGTGAGTCGATCTTTCCAGCCGCGAGTTTGCAGAAGTTGGGGTTGGAGCACTTCGGCCGCCAGTTAGGTCCGCTTGGAAGGCCAAAGGAGTACAAGCTGGGACAGCTTATACCCGAGCGAAGGATCTTGTATGAGATGGTGGCTACCAATATTGTGCCCAAAGGGGGTTACCTCCAAGAGCCAAATTTCACCACTTTGGTGACTTACTACTTGTTGGCCTCGGAAGTGATGATAAACCTCGGGTACACCATGTTTCAACACATGAAGGATAGCGTGGTTGAGAACAATACGGTGGCCAGAGCTTGCTAATTTCCGCAAGACAGGGTGGAAGAACAGCCACTTGCTTCGTGGTTTTCTAAGAGCATATGCCCGAAAAAATCCTCCGGCAGCCACTCCTAACAATGAAGACCAGACAGGCGGAGACAACTCTTCCTAGACATGTGGATGTAGTCTAGGGACGTTTTTTCAAATTGTATTGCTACAATTTAAAGATTTTTTCGTTTTGATTGCATTATTCAAAAAAAGTTGGTGCTTACAGTTCATATGCGCTTATTGTTTAAATTTGATATAAATTAGATATAATTGTTCATGTGTTAAACCGGTGTCGATATAGTCTTTTATAGTGTTGCTAGTACTAAAATACTATTTATGTAAAGTCAGATACGAACTCGCAACCAAATTCGCTTGTGGTGTTATAACTGAAGCGAGTTCGCTTCTAATCTCGCCTGGTTCAACAGAGTCTAACAGACGACTCAAGAAGCGAACTCGCCAGTAACAGGCGAGACGGCTTACGGAACCGCCACCACCTAAATGCCAAGGCATAAAGTAAAACTACAAAAATGACGTAGTTTCAAGGTTGGCGAATAGAGATACGATCTCGCCTCGAGTAACGCTTACGGGCGATTTGTACAAGAGAAGTCATCTTTATTTACGCCTATGCTATGAGTGAAACACGTTTCAAGCATACATGAATACTAATTCAGTCCATACCAAATGTATATGCTGAAACTTAAGGTTTTTCCCATTACATACTAATGGTTACATATTATTTGGTAGATTCCTCTTTCGCTTCGTTGGTTTTCCAGCATCGGTGATCCAAATGCCCTTCGTGTGATCGTTCCGCGTAAAATACCTTTTCAAACTCGCCTCGTCTTCAGTTAAGGTTTCGTTAGGTTCTAAACCCAGAAGGTCCCCGATATCTGTACCAAAGCTGCGATCCTCGTCATTGCCGTTGTAAAGAAGCGCCTACTTACCATTCACCACAATCTCCCACCGGTTATCCTGTGGATCCGTCACATAAAACACTTGGTGCGCCTGAGACGCCATGATAAACGAATCACCTTCAGAGCCAAGAACACTGCGATTCACCAGGGTTGTGCCGTAATCCTCTTTCCGCACCCCGCCACATTCTTTCACCCACTCACACTTGAACACTGGAATTGTGGCACTGATAAAGTCAATCTCCCAGATGTCGGTGATCGTCCCGTAGTATGCTTCGCATCCATGAACTGCCTCACCTGGTACTACCACACCACTGTTTTGGTTAGTTGACCTCTCATCCGACCATTTGGTTCCAAAAGTATAACCATTTATGTCGTACCCACCAAAAGAGGAAACAGTGCCGAGGGGTCTTCTACATAACAGCTTGACAATATCAGGATGGTCCCCTTGCTGAATGTGAGCTTGCAGCCACCGAACAAAATTGGCACAATGCTTTTCCAGGATCCTCACATCACCGACAGTCCATGCATTTGACACTCTAATCTGATCCATGTGTATGACAACATAAGGGGTCACCGCCTCGTGGTTTCTGAGGATATATAAATGGACAGCATCCGTGTCGGCGGCGGTAGGACTAAACAAACTATGATGCTTGAGCCCGTGCCCGTCCACTCTACCATCGTGCCTAGCATTTGGGATCCCCACTGTGGCAACATCTTTCATATAGTTGGTACAGAACTCAATAACCTCTTCTGCGACATAACGTTGAACAATACTAGCATCAGGCCTATATCTGTTCTTCACGAAATGCTTAAAAATCGACATGTACCGCTCAAATGGATACATCCATCTCAAGTAAACTGGGCCACATAATTTTACCTCCCTCACCAAATGGACAATCACGTGGATCATTATGTCAAAAAAGGCCGGGGAAAAGTACATCTCCATCCTACACAACACTTCCACCACCATTTCCTGCAACTCATCCAGCTTCTGCCTGCTCACTCGCTTACGACATATGCACTTAAAAAAGTAACATAGCTTCGATATCACCTTCCTCACGTGACGAGGCAATGATCCTCGTAGAGCGATAACATTCAACTCCTGCATAAGATTATGACAGTCGTGTGACTTCAATCCCGCCAGCTTCAGTTCTTTTGTATTAACACAATTACGGATGTTCGAAGAGTAACCTGTTGGAACCTTAACAGACTTCAAAGCATTACAGTAACGCTTCTTCTCCTCGGTCGACATAGTGTAACAAGCTGGAGGTAAATAAGATTTACCTTCTTCCTCTACAGGGGCTAGAGACGATCGGATACCAAGCTGTACAAGATCGTTTCGTGCTTTTAAGCCATCCTTTGTCTTTCCAGGGGTATTCATCAGCGTACCTACAAGTGCTTCACATACGTTCTTCTCAATATGCATCACATCGAGACAGTGACGTACGTCCAAATGCTTCCAGTAATCTAGTTTAAAGAAGATCGAACACTTCTTCCAACTGCTATTCGACGCCTTCTTCTTCTTTCCCTTACCAAATTCATGATCCATCCCAGTAATCTTTTCTAGAACCTCCTCTCCAGTTAAAGGGATTGGGGAGGGATCATGCTCTTCTCTCCCGTTGAACCAATTCTTTGCTCGCCTCCAAGGATGTCCCGTCGGAAGAAATCTTCTGTGCCCGAGATACACCGGCTTACCACCGTGTTTCAATTGACAATAACTAGTCTTGCTCTCACATATGGGACATGCAAAGTGACCTTTCACTGAATAACCGCCCAAGTTACCTAATGCAGGAAAGTCATTTATTCCTTGCAGTTTAAACTCCTCATCACCTCGACTGCCATCAGGTATCCGGACACCCACATCGAATAACTTCTGCAAATCTTCGATCAAAGGCGCTAGGTACACGTCAATATCGTTACCCGGTTGCTTAGGACCAGATATCATCATGGACAATAACACATACTTACGTTTCATCATCAACCACGATGGCAGATTGTAAATCACAACCATAACTGGCCAAGAACTATGGGTGCTAGACATGTTACCAAAGGGGTTCATGCCATCATTGGATAAGCCTAGCCTCACATTCCTGGGCTCAGCAGCAAATTCAGGGTACCGCTCATCCATTTTCTTCCACTGATCTCCATCTGAGGCATGTGAAGTAATTTCATCGTCCTCCCTAGCCCTATCCGCATGCCATGTTAGCAACTTTGCATCCTCAGGATTTGCAAACAACCTCTTCAGTCGAGGAACCAGCGGAAGGTAATACATTACTTTAGCCGGCGTTTTACATCTAGACGGCGTCACACTCTCGCCGCATACCTCTACGGTCCCCACCTTTGACTTGTACCGAGGTTCATTGCAGACTCGGCATGTATCTCTATCCTTGTCATCTCCCCTGTACAACAAACAATCGTTAGGGCATGCATGAATCTTCTGCATCTCCATTCCCATAGGACATAATATCTTCTTAGCAGCATATACTCGATCAGGACACAAGTTGTCAGTGGGTAGCAACTCTTTCACCAACTCTAACAATTCAGTCATCCCCTTGTCAGATATTCCATGGTGCGCCTTTAAATTCATCAACAACAACGTAGAACCAAGAACGGAATGTTTGCAACCCTTGTACAATGGTGTCTCTTTATCATTATACATCGCCGCTAACATGCTCGGCTTTCCTACCCAATCCATTGCCACGTCTTCCGCCATTTCATCAAGACAACCATCATAACGCAATCCATCTGCCCCAAGCTTAACATCAAACTCTGCATCATTATGACTTGCACCTTCTCCATGCCAAACCCATGTTGTATATGTAGGATCAAAACCTCTACAAACCGAATGTTCGCGCACAACGTCTACATCCTCATAAATCGCGTTGTTAAGGCAATCTATGCAAGGACATCTTAGCCCTACCATTCTCTTTTCTACACAATCCTTCCAACCAACATCAATAAACTCTTGAATCAAATCCGTATAACCTTGTGAGAGACGCTGATTCTCCAACATGATTTCACTATGACCCATGCTTAACAAGATACTATCAACAACGGTTTTGCTACAATCACTCAAACTTTCCACAAATTTAGCACCCTAACAACTCTACATATCCATATAAACAAGCACACACACTAATCAAAAACAGTTTGCCCATTCCACAACCAATCAACAAAAAAATCAAAACCTCATACCTTTGTGTTCTTGGGCAAAATCAAGGCCTGAAAATGTGAGCAAAACTTGAGACAAAACAAAAGGAGAGTCCTTTTATCTACTTCTTTTATTTTCATTCCCGCAAAAAATCAGCTTTTATACACCCAGCTACGACACTGTTACGAATTCGCTTCCCAATTCGCCCACTACATTTTAATACAAGCGAATTCGTAAACTGAAACGCCTCTGGTCATAACTACAGGCGAACTCGCTTCTTCAGTAACGCCTGCTGGCGTCAATAAAAGGCAACTTCGCAACTACAACGCGTCTTAGCATGTATGGGCGAACAACTTTTCTTATTTAAGGCGGGTAATGCTGGCGAATTCGTCACTCCACTCGCCTGTCAGTGAACACGGTTCAGAGTTTACCTAATATTGACATTTTTAATACACTTTGGAAAACGCCTTGTTTTAATTGTGAAATGCCGTGTTTTTTATTTTTGCCCTAGGCGAACGGCAGGTTACGAGTTCGTAACCCAGTTACTCGGCGGTTCCGCCAAAATCTGGCCAAAAAGCTGTGAAATGGGTGCCGAGAAACCTATGCTTGTGCACTAGTGATTGGTGGTTAAACTCTCAATTTATTAACATCTTCTCATCTTCCATGTATGGAATACAATGCCCATGCATTCAAGGTGGCGGTGAACTTAATTTGTTGAATATGTTTGCTTATTCTTGAAGTAGCGGATGGATTTAATTAATTCTTGACTTTGAAGGTTACTGGTATAGATGATAGTTTGACTAATTTCATATGCAAATTTATATTTATAGCTTGAGTTCCATGATCTACTTTATTGGATGATAATTTTAATTCAATTTGACCTCGTTCTTTTTTTGACTTCGTCGGCCGATCTATGTGTTCTTTTAAAACAGAAAATTTTGTCTATTAAGAGAAAAGTATATTAAGGTGTTGATCAAATAAAAAGTTGACACATGGAAATTCTAATTTGAGAAAATAGCCAAAGTTAACTTTCTATGACGTTCCCGTTTCTTTTTTTATCTCCCCGTACCTTTTCTTATTTTTCTTTTCTGACCCCTCTATCTTTCCTTTTCTATGTTTCTTCTACGGGTTGTAAAATCTGCTCCTCCCAATCGATAAAGCTGTCCGCTTCTTCCTCTCTCCGCCGCCCTCCCTGTCCTCCTCCGCTACCGGCGCAATCACCGACTTCTCTGCGCCGTATGGTTCCGTGCTCCTGCGTCCTTTGGAGCTGGTCCTGAGCGCACCGCAACGCCGGAATCTGGAGTCTTGGGAGCCGAATTGAAAGGAGAGCGAGCAGGAGGATAAGAGTCTTATCGCTAAAGCACGGGTTCGCGAGATTTGAAGGCTGAATTGAAGCCATTGATATGAGTGCTACTGGAAGTGATTGGGGAAGTGGAATGGAAGAGTATGGGTATGGTTCAAGGTTGAAGATGATGATCCATGGAGGTTTGAAGTTTTGAAGAGTGAAAGCAGAGAAGCAGAGGGCAGTGAGGACGCCACGGGTCTTTGGCGGGCTGGATCTACTCCGGATGAAATCAGGATTTCCTTTTCATGTTTCATATTTGCAACAATGAATCCAAACTGGAGGTCCTTTTCCATTGTCTAATTGCTTGTTACTAATTATTGTTGCCCACTCAGTCGATCTAGCCACGGCGAGCATTCGAGCGGAGCATCCTACCTTCCATTTGGTTAGGGATTCTGTATTTTCCGATCCGAGCAAGCCGGAGAAGCTCCAGTCACTTTCCGATGCCGGCGATTGAATTTTCGGCGTTACAGAGATTAATTTCCAGCGAAGAATTCGTGGCATCAGAAGGTCTGTGATCGAAGAATCATGGAAGAGGAAAAAGAGAGGGTCACAAAAGGAAAAACAGAAAAAGTATGGGAAGAAAAAAAAAAGAAACGGAACGGTTGGGCCGTTAAGTTTGGCTGTTTTCCCAAATTAGAGTTGCTACATGTTAACTTTTGATTTGACTCACACCTTAACATACTTATTAGTAAATATACAAAATGTTCTGCTTTCTAAACAATTCTGTATAAATTTTCGAATAAGAAATGGCTTTATGAATGATTTTAGAGTGTATAAATTATGTATAATTTGTATTCCATAAATATATTATTCCTTGGACTGAATATTCCATATAATATAATAATTAAAATTGCTGGATTTTTAGATTTTATTGTGAATTCTTACGTTTTGTGTATTATAATTGATGGTATTATTTTAAAGGAATCTGCTAGTGTTTTTGTTAATAATGAATTGGGTCTATTCAGTTCTAAATGCTTAAATTTATAAAGCGTCTTTTAGGTTACATGCTGCTAGATAGAGTAGCTAGTGAGACGTCCTCCCTTCTATCGACAAACTAACAAAACTTTCATTGCATTCAGCTTAACGAAATTATAGAATGTGTTTGAAGTTATCTATGAATTAGTGATCAAGAAAATAAGCCAGTATGAAATTGATTGGAACCGGAATCTCATCAGCATTGTAAAACCCTAATTTTCCACATTTATTGTTTATTTATATATTTTAGTCAAGTAACACAAAAATCTTGAAAACCTTATGCTTGGTTGCTATTCCACAGGTTAAAAGTACTGGAAAAGAACTCGTCAGTCTCTTGAGATACGATTCTGCTCGCTAAGATACTCAAAAGAGCTCGTTGTACTTGATTTATTTAAGGTGTAAAATGATGCACCAATTATTTAAATTTTCCTCTCTTCAGGAGAAAACCTCCCGACTTCTCTAAAACCTCTTTCACAAACTCCTCACCGGCCCCTAAAATTTATATTTTCACCTTCTAAACCAACCCCGTCGATCTCTCACCTTTCTAAACCATATTTTCTTCATTGAAATGTTACAGACCTATTCTCAGCCGAATTTGTAAGATCGACTAGTTGGTTAACTTCTATCTCACCAGATCTACAATTTTCTTGCCGAATCTGTTGCTTCAGCACAACCTATGTTTTTCCTCGGCAAGATCTGATTTTCAAAGTCAGATCGCAAACTCTCATGCCGGTCAACTCCGGCAATGACGACGGAGATCGACGAACCACGGTGACGATTCCACAGTCCAAACAACTGTTTTTCAAGTGGAGGTAAGGCCCCTTGTAGGACCTATATTTTATAATAGTGCAAAAAATTAATAACATAAAATATAAGTAGTCATATGCAAGATCTAGTCAAATTTGTATTAAAATACCAAATTAGTTTAATACTTAAAATCATGCAAAGCAAGTATTCAACAAGTTTCAAGTGATGGAGTCGCGACGGACGCTGCCCTTGAAACGATTTAGACCAACCAAATTGGTCCTCGTTCGTAGGGTAAAACCATCAAGGGTTATGCTAGCCTGTAGCAAAACCCCGTACCGGCGCACAGCCCGAAGGCAACCTATCACACAGACAAAGTCAAGAAACTGACCTGAATAGAGGAAAACTAAAGAGCACTGAAAAGATGAATCCTAGTTTTAGAGAGAATATTATTTCCTTAGGAGGCATATGAGAGACTCCAATTTTTTGATAATTGGAGTGACTCTCTACTTATCTATTTATAGTGCTCTAGACCTTCTAGTAGGCAGACTGAATTAAACCAATTCCACGATCTCATCAAATCAACATAATGGGGGAGCTTGATTCAAGGAAACGTTTCAAATCAGCATTAAGAAGGAGCTTGATTAGGGCGTTATTGATGAAGGAATTAATTTCGATTTTAATCAGCTTTGAATTCGAAATTAACCTTCCATATTCTGAAACGGGTGAACTTTCTGAACTCTCTTGGAAAGTCAAAAGCTATAGGAGTAATATGCAACTTTAATTACTTAATCCTTAAGGAAAGATTCAAGTATATAAAGTGATATTTTCCTTTCTCCTTTTCCAATGTGGGAATACATCACACAAAGGAAAACTGTCTATTGAACCCGGTTCAACCGACCAACTTTGAGCATCGATATCTCATTCACCGTTGGTCCGATTTGAGTATTTGAATAATCAATTTTATAGTACTCGTGAAGGAGAATATAAATAAACTCCTCAATCGACCCAAATCATTATGGGTCACACTCAAATCTGAGCCCAAAAGTTGACGAAATAATTTACATTTCACCCCTCAACTTTTCTCACTTCCAACAATCCCCCACATGAATCAGATATTGATGTAGAAATCAGAACAATTCGCGACAGGTGACATACGCAGAATTTGACTGTGTGATATAGATTCGTTATCAACGGCTTAGGATGCTGCATAGGATAAGTAGGTTGTCCCCTTTGAACTTTCCCTTGAGTCGTACACCTTATTCCACTGGTTAGGAAGTATGAACTTGATGTCTTTGAACTTCCCCGAACCTCTTGTGTGGACTTTCAGTGTAGTTCCCACAACACCCTTTCCTAGCTCGTGCGCTTTCCTCGGTTGTGTCCATTTTACAGCCATGGACACGCCCTATTCTGTAAGGTTTTTAAGGAATTGCGTCCCGACAATCCCCTTTCGAAGCGGCCAAACTTCTCGCTTACATAGGTGATTCTTTGCTGAGGAGAAGTTCGTTGAACTTTTTATATAACTCTACTCAAGTAATCCATACTTTGAGGCCGTGAATCATTAAAAGTATGTTGAATGCTTATCCTCCAAACCACTCACTGTTTGTTCATCTTAGGAATCGGGTAGGAGGTGTGAAACCCCCTCACAGTGAACGTCGGTGGGTCTTTGCAGTTTAGTTGTCCCTTTGAACCTGGACCATGGGATCTCCAATCGCTTAGGTTGGGTATCCACATACGTAACCTCACCATTTAATGGACTTAAGTCCCATTCCTTTCGATGATTTATCAACTATCTCTCGATTTAACCCTTTGGTCAAAGGGTCGGCTATGTTGTCTTTTGACCTAACATAGTCTATCGTGATCACTCCGGTTGAGAGAAGTTGTCTTATGGAGCTATGTCTACGTCTGATATGACGCCTCTTTCCATTGTATAATGTGGCTTGAGCCTTATCAATAGCGGATTGACTATCACAGTGTATACAAATCGCTGGTATAGGCTGAGGCCATCTTGGAATGTCTTCTACGAATTGATGCATCCATTCTGCTTCTTCTCCAGCCTTATCCAAGGCAACAAACTCCGATTCCATCGTGGATTTCGTTATTACAGTTTGTTTCGAAGATTTCCATGAAATAGCTCCACCGCCTAGGGTAACGATATAACCACAGGTGGATTTTAGATCCTTTATATCATGTATCCAGTTTGCATCACAGTATCCTTCAACAACAGCTGGATAGCTTGAGTAATGGATACCATAGTCACGAGTGAAACGAAGATATCTCAACAATCTTGTTATTCCCTTCCAATGTTCTCCACTAGGGTTACTCATATATCTACTTAGTCTGCTTACTGCATATGCAATGTCAGGTCTGGTACAACTCATCAAGTACATCAGACTTCCAATAACTCTTGAATACTCCACTTTTGACTTACTGCCTCAAATCGATTTTTCTTAAAATGCGCATTGGGGTCTATTGGAGTTGATGATGTGTAAGAGTCATTTTTGTTGAATTTCTCAAGGATTTTATCGATATAGTGCGACTGACTCAAGGTTATACCTTCTGTGCTCCGGATAATCTTAATTCCTAAGATCACATCCGCGAGTCCCATATCCTTCATGGCAAAATGAGAATTCAACATATCCTTGGTAGATTTGATCATCTTATCGTTACTACCAATTATGAGCAAGTCATCTACATACAAGCAGAGGATTACATATCCATGTTCTGTGTCTTTTACGTAGATGCACTTATCACACTCATTGATTTTGAAGCCATTGGAGAGCACAACACCATCAAATTTTTCGTGCCATTTCTTTGGTGCTTGTTTTAAGCCATATAGAGACTTAACCAATTTGCAAACTTTCCTTTCTTGTCCTGGAGCAGAGAAACCCTCGGGTTGCTCCATATAGATTTCTTCATCTAAATCTCCATTAAAGAAAGCAGTTTTTACATCCATTTGATGAATATCCAATTTCCGTAATGCGGCAATTGCAATAATCATCCTTATAGAGGTTATTCTCGACACCGGAGAATATGTATCAAAATAGTCCAAACCTTCTTGTTGTCTAAAACCTTTGATCACCAGTCGAGCTTTAAACTTGTCTATTGAGCCATCGGCTCTCAACTTCTTCTTGAAGACCCACTTGTAACCTAGAGGCTTACAACCCGGAGGTAAGTCTACTAATTCCCAAGTGTGGTTATGTAGAATCGAGTCGATTTCACTTTTAATCGCCTCTTTCCACATTGGTCCATCAGGCGAACCCACAGCCTTTTTGCAGGTTTGTGGTTCAGTTTGAAGCATAAATGTTATATAATCAGAACCAAACGACTTCTTAGTTCTAACACGTTTACCGCGCCTGAGTTCATCCACATGTTCTTCTTTACCATCATTCATGGACTCGTAAGTTCTTTTTGACGATTCTGCCCTTTCATTAGAAGGGAACATCTTCAAAGAAAGTAGCATTTCTTGACTCCATGATAGTGTTCTTGTGGATATCCGGGTGTTGAGATTCATGTACTAGGAAGCGATAAGCACTACTCTCATGTGCATATCCAATAAAGATACAATCAACCGTTTTAGGTCCTATCTTTAGCTTCTTAGGGGTGGTATCATCACCTTTGCCAGGCACCCCCACATTCGCAAGTACATGTAGGAAGGTTTCATACCTTTCCATAGCTCGTAAGGAGTTTTATCCAGTTTTTTCCTTGGTATCTTATTTAAAAGATAGTTGGCTGTCAGAATAGCCTCCCCCCACATGTTTTGTGGTAAGCCTGAACTTATTAGCAGTGCATTCATCATCTCTTTAAGAGTACGATTCTTGCGTTCAGCCACACCGTTTGATTGAGGTGAGTAGGGGGCAGTTGTCTCATGAATAATGCCTTGTTGAGCACAATATTCTCCAAAAGGCTCAACATATTCACCTCCACGGTCGCTCCTAATCGCCTTGATCTTTGCATCAAGTTGATTTTCAACTTCCGTTTTGTAGAGAATGAATTTCTCTATTGCCTTATCTTTACTTTTCAGCAAGTTAACATAACAATATTTCGTGCAATCATCCACAAAGGTGATGAAATATTTGTTATTACCGCGAGTTTGTACAAACTTTAGATCACATATATCGCTATGGATCAATTCCAACGGTTTGGTTTCTCTGCTTATTTGTTTGAATGACACACGAGTCATTTTTGCTTCAACACAAGTTTGACACTTATGTTTAGAATCAATTTTAACGTTGGGTATGTGTTTTGAGTTAATTAATCTTCGAATTGAATCATAATTAACATGTCCTAGTCTACCATGCCATAAATTGGAAGAATCAATCAAATAAGCAGAAGATGAAGCTTTCATTTCATTTGTTTTTGGGATTACAATCATAGTGTTGAGCTTAAACATACCATCAAGCTCATACCCCCTTCCCACAAACATACCCAATTTACTCAAGACTAACTTATTAGACTCGATGACCATTTTGAAGCCATGCTTGCTCAAAACAGAACCGGAAACCAAGTTCCGGCGAACATCTGGCACATAGAGCACATTCTTCAGGGTGAGCTCCTTTCCCGAGTTCATCTTCAGTATGACAGTGCCTCGTCCTTTCACCACCGAGGTTGCCGAGTTTCCCATGTAGATGGGTTCACCATTCTCCTCCTCCTGAAACTTGGAAAAGGCTTCCTTGACGCTGCAAATATGCTTGGTGGCACCGGTATCGATCCACCATTCCTTGGGATTTGAATCAACCATGTTGATTTCCGAAATCACCGCACACAGGTCGATGTCGTTCACATCATGGGCAAGCTGATTGACTATGTTGGCTTCGTTCTTCTTGGACTTCTTCCTGCATTCAGAAGATTTATGCCCAACGATATCACAGTGGAAACACTTGCCGGTGAATTTCTGCTTTTTAAAGACTCCTCCTGAGGCGCCAGCTTGTGACCTTTCTTGGCGTTTCGTCCTCTCGCCTTCGAGCCACCACCGGCCACAACCAGATTAGCTCTAACCTGGCCGGATTCGACACCTTTGGGAACTCCACGGTTCGTTTCTTCTACCCGGAGCTTATGGAAAAGATCCCCATGGTCATGACTTTCTTCTTATACTTCAGATAATTCATAAAGTCCTTCCATGAGGGAGGCAGCTTCTCAATAATGAAAAATACCTGCAAAGTTTCAGCCATAGTAAGCTTTACAGCTAACATTTCATTAATGATTAGTTGCAGTTCCTGGGCCTGATCGACCACCGATCTAGAGTCAACCATTCGGTACTTCTCGAATTCGCCGACGACCCATTTTTTGGAACCGAGTTCCTCTCCTTTGAGCTCTGTTTCAAGAGATTCCCAGAGAAACTTTGCAGGCTTTTTGCCGTGTTAAATTCTCCACAGGGAATCATCCAAACAATTCATAATTGTGTTGTGTGTTAGGAAATCTCCAGATTTCCACTCTGCAAGAGCCTTCTTCGAGGTCTCCTTGGTGGCAGGGTCGGCTTCCGGACCAGCCTCTGATGGTGGATCCTCGGTCACAAACCGGTGGGCATTCATCATGGTCAAGACGAAGAACATCTTCGTTTGCCACATGAGAAAGTTCATGCCATTTTTGAATTTCGCTGGCCTCTCCACATGAGGCACAGCCAGAGTAGGTGCCACCGGTTGGGCTGCCGAGTTGCTACTGCTGGCCATTGTTATGAATAGAGAAACAGAACTAAATCAGTTTTTTTTCCTTTCTATTGATTTGAAAATAAAAACTTGTGCACAAAATCACCAGATAGTCTAAAATAAACGCACACAAACTGGAATGTCAGATTATGAGGGAATCGAAATAATTCGATCATATAAGCACAAAAAGGTTTCTGTCTGATAACACGTGCAATTTCTTATTTTTTGACAAGGGAATCTGACTAATTTAATCAAATAAATTGAAGTCTTGCACGTCTAATTAATTAGAGGATATTTATACACATCCACACGTATCTGGAGTGTTTTTGATCACACACTAATCGACGCTCTCCTCGCTTTCCTCGCTATGCTTTGATCTCTCTCCTCGCTTTCCTCACTGTTTGCCTCAATTTCACCAAAAACGGCTCTTTCCTTTACACAGTGTCACTTTTCCGGCAATAACGGATAGAAAACGGCCTTATTTTTTCCAGCGCGGTGGATTTTCCTCTGGGAAGAGTTTTGCCCAGGCTTTATCCAATAGATCCCCCACTAGCTACCTCACTGCCCGATAATATTGAAATCACGCCCATTAACCAACACAGAGGAGAAATTGCATGTATTGTGACGAGAAAACAGGCTGAAACTCTTGCCGGTCATTATACTAATGCTCTGATTGAGAAATTTTCCCGAGGAAAACCATCGATGGATAGGTTGCATGAAGCTTTCCGATCTGCTGATTTCACCGGCAAATACCAGATTGGCTCCATTGATTTTCGACATATACTGATCCGTTTTGAAGACCTTGAGGATTACAGAAGATGCTGGCTTAAAGGCTACTGGAATCTGGCTAGATCTCAGATGAAGGTGTTGAAATAGACTCTTGATTTCAGTCCAGAAGCTGAGTCTTCCATTGTCCCAATTTGGGTGACAATCAGAAAGGTACCCTTTTTCTAGTTCAACCATACAATGATCAAATGCATTGGGGATGAAATTGGGACTTTTATAAAGATGGATGCTGCTACACTAGCTCTTACTAGGCCTAATGTCATTAAGCTGTGTGTAGAAATAGACCTTAGGAAAAAGTTGCAGCCTCATATCAAACTAGGGATTGAAGATGGGAACATTGAAAGATTTCCAATAGAATATGAGGATGTTCCTAGTTACTGTCATCACTGCTCTATGATAGGACATCATGACACTGTCTGTGGTTTCCTCCACCCTGAATTACGCAAGATACAGAAACTGAGGCCTGCTGTAGATTCAGACAAGAAAAAATATGTTGAAGCCAAGCTCCCAGAAAAGACAAAGCTCCCGGAAAGGCCTCTCCAAACTGGTGACAAACAGAAAATGAATGAAGCTGCTCTCCAAGCTGTCACCACTGCCCCAGTCATCATCCATCAGACTACAGACAATTCTGGATTTTCTCCCTCTAACAAAGATAGGGAAGCTGCTCTCCCCAATCCTCCAACATTGGCAAAGCAGAAGCATAAACAAAGAGTGACTGAAGCCTTTCCTCATTCCACTATTTCCCACTCCCCTATATCTTTGCCTACACATCCTTCTCCCACTCAGATAATATCCTCCACTTATAATTCCCCACAACCAGAGAACTTTGTTACCATCTTAAAAGACCCCCCTACTCAGTTTAACACTCTAACCTCTCATTTTTCCCTGCCTAGTCCTAAAACAACCAGGCCCTCTACATATGCCAAAGATGATCTCATGATTGGCACTGGTAAGATTTCTCACTTAGTTGATTTTTCTTTATCTCCTAACAAGCTACCACTCTCACAGGGAGCATCAAGAAACAGGTTCATGCCATTGTTGGAGCTTGACAAGGTCCAAAAAGATGTAGATAACCCTTCTGATTATGATCTCTCTTCAGAATCATCTGAAGATGATGATAATGCTGCTTCTTCTACACAGGTTCCCCCTTCTGTCCTAACTCCTAATAATTTGACTGATCAACAGTTGCTTGTAAGTTCATCCTCAAGCCCTGTTGGTGATACAACTAAACTGGCTACTTTTTTCACTCAAATTAATAGGAAGTTCACTCCAAAAAAGATTTCAAAAATCCCATTACCTAATAAGGTTCTTACTAGGTCAAAAAGCTCCAGAGATATTTTTTAATGTTAAATACAACTTTAAAAATCAAATATCTTGTCTGGAATATTAGAGGGATGAGAACCTCTATTGAAAGACTGCATGACTTAGTTAAAGAACATAAAATGGACCTTTTATGTCTTATTGAACCTATGCACAAAAATCATAAGTGTGATGTTTTCAGAAGAAAGTTACATTTTGCCAATTCAACCTATTCTCCGAGTGGTAAGATTTGTCTTATGTGGAATAATAATCTGACCATTACCCTTAAACAGGACCATTTACAATTCCTTGCTGTTGATATTTTTAGTTCTAGATTAAATGCTTCTATGGAAGGAATTTTTATCTATGCCCTTAGAACTGTTCCAGGTAGAGAGTTTTTATGGAATGCTCTTGCTAATAGAGATCTTACTGACTCTTTTTTAATTGGTGATTTTAACACAATGACATCACACTCTGAATATAAGGGTCCTGCACATCCATGTAATAAGAGCATGCTAGATTTTAATCAATTTATTTCATCTTCTGCACTGCTAGAGATAAATAGTGTTGGTAATCTATTTACATGGTCTAATAATAGATCAGTGCATGCAACTACTGAAAAATTAGACAGAGGTTTAGCTAGTCAGAACTGGTTAATGAGGTTTCCAACTTCATCTATCCAAATTCTAAATAGAGGTACCTCTGACCATGCTCCCATGTTGTTTACTGTAGGTAGTAGCACTCCATCATCCCCTAGGTCCTTTAAGTTCATTAATGCATGGTTTAATAGAGTGGAATTTCATTCTTTAATTAATGAAGACTGGAATCTCCCACTATCTGAATCTAGCATGTTGAGATTTTTTCTCAAACTGCTAAGGCTCAAAACAACCATCAAAAACTGGAACAAGGCTGTCTTTTGCAATATTGACTCTAATGTGTCAAGGGCAGCTGAAGACCTAAGATTGCAAGAAATTGTCTTTGATGCTGATGGCTCAATTGATGAGCTTATTAAGCTGAAAAAACTAAGATCAATTCATCTCAGATCCCTCAAAGAGCAACACAAATTTTGGAAACAAAAATCCAGAGTTAAGTGGCTCAAAGAGGGTGATGAAAACACAAAGTTTTTCCATAATACAGTAAAGGAAAAACGCAGTGGTCTTAGTATCACTAAGATTCAGCATGCAGATGGAATTTGGCTAGATAATATGTCTGAAATGAAAGCTGAAGCAGTTCACTTCTTTACAGACCTTTTATCTGAACCAGTGGGTAATTTGAATGGTCTGTTTCATGACCATTTTTTAAGACAAATTCCTAAATTAATTACTGAGGAGGATAACAACACACTTATCCAACCAGTTACAATGGAAGAGCTCAAGGCTACTATTTTTAATCTCAATAAAAATAGTAGCCCTGGTCCAGATGGATACTCTTCAAAAATTTTCACAAAAAGTTGGGAGATAATAAAAGAGGACTTACTAGATGCTGTACATGATTTTATGAGTCCTTCTCAGATCCCAGTTGGAATAGCAGCCACCTGGATCACCTTAATTCCCAAAAAACCAGTAGTTTCTTCTTTCTCTGATTTTAGGCCTATGAGTCTCTCTAATTGTATAAATAAAAATTTTTCTAAAATTCTTATGGAGAGATTAAAACCACTCATGGAAAAAATCATATCCCCTAATCAATCTGCCTTTTTGCATAACAGAGATATCTCTGATAATGTTCTGTATGTCAAAGAGTTAGTTAGGTTTCTGGATAAAAAAATAGAACACCTAATTGCATGATTAAATTAGATCTGATGAAGGCTTTTGATAGGGTTAGTTGGGGCTATTAAAATACTATTCTCATGCATTTTGGTTTTCATGGTAAATTTGTATATAATGTTATGAAAAACCTTAGAGATGCTCATTTTTCTGTGCTAATTAATGGAAAGCCAAATGGCTTTTTTAAGGCTACAAGAGGGATAAAGCAGGGTGACCCCCTTTTCCCATATCTGTTTAACATTTTCTCAGAGTGTTTTACTAGAAGCCTGGCTTATGTATACTCCATAGGAAAGATTGAATATTTTGACATTCCCAGAGGCCCCTCTCCCATTTCCCATTTAAGCTATGTTGATGATACCATCATTTTTCTAACAGCCAAAAAATCTAATCTCATTAGGATTAAAGCTTTTTAGGTGATTTTTGAACAGACAACTGGTCAAAAAATCAGTTTTGAAAAATCTGAATTTTTCCTTGGGAAACATGCTTCTAATAGTAAACTGAGACAGGTGAAGGAACTTCTGGGAATGAAGCAGGGATCTATGCCTTTCACATACCTTGGAGTACCAATTTTCTCTGGAAGAGCCATGATTTGCCATTTTCTTCCACTCATTCAGAGGATTGAGAACAGACTATCCAACTGGAAGAACATCTGGCTGTCTACAGGAGGTAAACTTACTCTGATTAATTCTTGCATTTACTCTATCCCTCAGCATATTTGGAGTGTTCTTAAACCACCTATGGCTGTAGTTAAAAGAGTAGAAAAAGCACTCTCTACATGTTTTTGGGGAGAAACTGATTTGAAACCAAAAAAAGTCTGGAAAAAATGGTCAGAGTTGTGCTATCCAATAAGCCAAAATGGTCTTGGGATTAGATCCATTCATACTATTATTAATACTTGCTCTATCAAATTATGGTGGAAATTTCAGTCTGGTAGTAGTCTATGGTCACAATTTCTCTAGGCTCTTCCCCCTTCATATAAGTCCTCCACTACGTGGAAAAGAATTCAATCTTTCAACTTGGTCTCTGAGAGTCTTTCCACTGTTATTGTTGGAAATGGTAAATGCAATTTCTGGTCATCTAACTGGTCTACATCTGGCCCTTTATGTGATCATATAGACCCTGAGAGCTCTCTTATACCTATGGATTGCATTGTAAAGTTTTTCTGTGATAACAAGGTTTTATATATTAATGAACTATCTATCTTGCCTGCTCACATTCTTAATCAAGTTCAGAACATTGAATGCACTCTTGATAGGGATGATAGATTGATATGGATGCCTAGCAGTACTGGTAATTTTACCTTTAAATCTGCATATAATGCAGTGGCTCATTCTAGGCCTGTGCCTCAATCACTGTTTCAATTATGGAACTCAAGGATCCAAAAAAAACATTAGCATCTTTCTATGGAAACTGATCAATGGATTTCTTCATTTTCCTGATGTTTTGGTCAGAATGGGCTTTCACTTGCCATCTAAATGTCCATTTTGCATGAAATGTGACTCTTTAGAACACTTTTTTAATGAGTGTTATCTGGCTATGCAAATGTGGTCTTTGTTCCATTCAATGGTTGGCATTGCAGACACTGGTTACTAAACTATATGGGATAGACTTTCCTTTTATTGGTCTTATCAGGGATCAACTAAATTACACTCTAATATTTTTACTACTATCCCTAGTATCATTGTTTGGACCCTCTGGAAAGTCAGAAATGGCTATCTTTTTGAAAACATTGCTCCTACTCCTACTTTAATGCAAAAACAGATAAAGGACTTTGTTTTTACAACTTATGCTGCCAGACCCATCCCAGCAATATCTGAGTTTGACAGGGACCTATGCAGTCTTGGCTTCCTACCTTTGCATACTAGATCCCCTCAGCCAATAATCTCTGCTGTAAAATGGTCAAAGCCATTTTTTAGGTTTTAAAGTAAATACTGATGCCTCTTGGCACCAGACTAACCATGCAGGGATAGGAATTGTCATTAGAAACAATGACGGCAATTTTATTTCAGCATATTGTGGGTACATATCTGCTGAGTCACCCCTGCAGGCTGAAATGCTAGCCATTCAGAAGGGTGATGAACTGGGGAGATTACTATCTTCTGTTTATACCCTAGAGTCAGACTGCCAATTGGCCATAAAAGCTATCAGTAATCCTCTGACAGCTCCTTGGAAAGTGTTCCAACTTGCTTTTTCCATGAGGAACATCACCAATATTATCCACACAAGAAGGCAAGGAAATGCAGCTGCTGATGCAATTGCAAAATTTGCATACAGTAAGCAGATCACCTCAGCCTTAGGCTACTCAGATCTTTCTAAACAGATACAAGGTCAGCTACTACTTGACAAATGGGTAACACCCTCACTTAGAATTCAATAGAATGGATGCTACTGATATGTATATATTTTGCAGATTTGGACACACCATCAGTCTGGTGACATCTTTCAGAAGAGCTGGACTGCCTTGCTGTGAAGTCTGTTATCACTACCTGCTTCTCACTCTTCTATATGATGGAGTTAAGATGCTGACATTTTTTTATAAGTGTATCTTTTATCCCCACTTCAATTTTGGTGTCGCTTTGAATTTTGCTGAGCAATTCTCTAACAGGTTTCAATCTTTGATGTGGTGGTGTATTAGACACTATAGGGTGTGGCTTAGCCACTTCATTCTTTTATCCCATTTTTGGGAGCATTTTCATGCTCCAAGAGTGTGTGGCTCTTCTTATTGTAACTGTCATTTTAGGGCAGTAATAACTATGGGCCTTTTTTGGTCTTTTTTAAGATTTAGGGAACCTAATAAATATCCCTCCACTCCTTGAGTGGTTTAATTTTAAAAAAATAAATAAATAGAGGATATTTGCATGCAAACTTTGGAATTCTCAATCTGCGCAATCAAACTGACAATTGCAAATTGATTTCAAATTAATTGTCTGACTAGTCATTACCTTAAATTAGGTACATTAATTTAATATTTAATTAGAGGCAATTTGTATGCAACCTAAACATGGAAAGTGTCAATCAAATTAATTATAACGGCTGCCAATCAATCTGACAATACAAATTGATTTAATTTCCTAATTAAGTAAATCAAATCATGCTCTTTACTCCACATATCAATTCGAAAATTCATGCACTTTTTGGAAAATAAGTACAGATCAAATAAGACACATAATTTCTCAAATATTGTCATGCAATTTAACTAGTCTTTTTAAATTAAATACACACTACAAAATATAGAACCTTTTAAGGTGTAAATCGTTTCAAGACTGTAGGACCTATATTTTATAATAGTGCAAAAAATTAATAACATAAAATATAAGTAGTCATATGCAAGATCTAGTCAAATTTGTATTAAAATACCAAATTAGTTTAATACTTAAAATCATGCAAAACAAGTATTCAACAAGTTTCAAGTGATGGAGTGGCGACGGACGCTGCCCTTGAAACGATTTAGGCCAACCAAATTGGTCCTCGTTCCTAGGGTAAAACCATCAAGGGTTATGCTAACCTGTAGCAAAATCCCGTACCGGCACACAGACAAAGTCAAGAAACTGACCTGAATAGAGGAAAACTAAAGAGCACTGAAAGGATGAATCCTAGTTTTAGAGAGAATATTATTTCCTTAGGAGGCATATGAGAGACTCCTTTGATAATTGGAGTGACTCTCTACTCATCTATTTATAGTGCTCTAGACCCTCTAGTAGGCAGACTGAATTAAACCAATTCCACGATCTCATCAAATCAACATAATAAGAAGGAACTTGATTAGGGCGTTATTGATGAAGGAATTAATTTGAATTTTAATCAGCTTTTAATTCGAAATTAACCTTCCATATTCTGAAACGGATGAACTTTTTGAACTCTCTTGGAAAATCAAAAGTTATAAGAGTAATATGCAACTTTAATTACTTAATCCTTAAGGAAAGATTTAAGTATATAAAGTGATATTTTCCCTTCTCCTTTTCCAATGTGGGAATACATCACACAAAGGAAAACTGTCTATTAAACCCGGTTCAACCGACCAACTTTGAGCATCGATATCTCATTCACCGTTGGTTCGATTTGAGTGTTTGAATAATCAATTTTATAGTACTCGTGAAGGAGAATATAAATATACTCCTCAATCGACCCAAATCATTATGGGTCACACTCAAATCTCAGCCCAAAAGTTGACGAAATAATTTACATTTCACCCTCAATTTTTCTCACTTCCAACACCCCTGTCCATTGGAGGTCAATTCGAGGCATCTTAGGAGCCTCTTTCCTGCACAGATATCTTTCTAGCGGGTTGGGCTGGCCAGTTTGCGGGTCGAGTTGGAACGGGTAGTTTGTGATCGGTTCAGTTGGTTTAGAGCTTATCTATGCTATACTTTAAAAGATGATGGTTTCTAATTTTCTCAGAATTTTGAATTATTTTAAAAATAATCACAAATTGACACATCAGTATGGTTTATTTGATTATTTTAAGTTTTTAGTTTTCTTTTCTGAATCGTGTATCTACGATTTTATTCCTGTCTGCCCCTCTTCCTCTCCCCTTCCAATTTCTGAAGCATTATTCTTCCTGCATCCTCCTTCTTCAATTCAAAAATCAATTCTCTGCAATCAAACGCCACGCTGCTTCATGCTCAGAACGCCATCAACAACAGACTAACTAAAACCAAATCTACAGACGTAGAAATCAAAATCATGCCTTTGATTTCGCAACCAACCAACAACCAGTAATGGCGGCATCACGGCGTCACCGGGACCTCCAATCGGTCTCTTACGGCGTCTTCGCCTGCTTCGACTGCTCCGGAAAGAACAGCGGCCTCGGAAGGGGGCGGCGCGAGCGGTGGCGCAGGTTGATCTGAGACAGATGGTCTCCTCCCTAAGCCGGGCTGAATCCGAACCCATCTCATCCTCCGTCCCGGATCAGGTAATCCGAACCATATCAGAATAGAACCTTATCAGAATTCATGTGAAGCCAGAATTCATGGAAGTCTTCGTTAAAAGGGCTCCCCAGCAGGTACTTTCTCCGAAATTCGATGAGTGCTGAATAACTGTGCCATATTCATGTATTGAATGAAGTGGCATTTTTGTGGTTTACTGGCTTGCTGATGATTTATGTTGCCTGTTTTAGGTGACGAATATGATAAGAGACACTGCCTCCGCAGTTTTTTGCAATAACTGTTTCAACTGAGAAGAGAATTAGGCACACTGTTCCCCTGCATCGGCTTTGAGAAAGGTTAGTGCAGAGTTGTTAAAAACTGGCACTGAGAATGATTGTTCAGTTCATGTGGGGAGGAAAAGAGGTAAGAGATCTAAAAATAGATATCAGAGGAAATCAGTAGATGCTAAGGAGAGTGAAATTGAGTCGGGGTACGCAGTAAATGTGGCAGAGAAAGGACTTCTTTTGGGTGAAAATGAAACTGGAAAGGCGAAGACTGAGAAGGAATTGCAAGCCTTTGGTGATAGGGTAATGGTTTCTGATAATCAGCAACAAAGATTAGAAATGACTCGGTGGAAGAAAGCAGCGGGGTAAATATGCCAGTGAAGAAGAGGAAACAGCGGAGCAAGGTACATAAACGGAAGGCTGCAATTGTCGATAGGGATGGAGAGGTTGTGCGTGAAGGTAAGGGAAAGGAAGTGACTTGGCAGGGTGATGAGGGGTCAAAGGAAGTGCATATTTCAGTAGCTGGAAATGGTGATGATCAGGTGAGGCTGGATGTAGTTAGTGAAAAAAGAAGAGGTGGGGGGAGTTTAGAGTAAAAGTTGATCGCCATATAAAATTGGGAGACTCTAGGGAAAGTGAAGTTGAGTTGCGATTGGATGGAGTTCTTGCCAAAGGAAAAGATGGGAAGGTGGGCAAGACTGAGATGGGGTATCTAACAAATGGTGATGCTGATGTGGTTTTGGGTAACACATCAGCCAAAATTCGAAGGGATTTGAGTTCTCTGTTGTTGAATGAAGGCGGTGAGACGGATGTGGAATGGAGGAGGAATTGGCAAATGCAAAAGTTTGGGAAGCCAAGAGCTGCTGCTGGAGTTACTGGACCTGTTTTGGGTGAAGAAACTGGAGATTTCAGAGCCCAGCTTAGCTGAAAACTCAAGTCTAGCATGTCTAGGTACTTGCTTTGTCATGTTTCTCTTACTGTGTTGTATGCATAGTATCAGTAGTAGGGGATAAGTGTCTTATGGCATTAATTTGCTGAAGTATTGGCTGAAGATAGTGCCCTAATGACGAATAGGGGTGCCTTTAAAGTGAGTGGATAGTTCTATTGTTGTTTATGCTATGCGCTAAAGTTTGATTGAAATTTAAGCTATATGAGACACGACAGCTGTTATTAATAGCTAATAACAGCTGTTTGATTGATTTTTAAGAGACACGACATCAAAATCTAAATATTAACAGATTGTATCAAAACCTGTTTCGTTACGTTACTTGAAATAAAAATAGTGCTAAATCATTCTCTCCAATTTTTTTATTATTTTTGTAACGGTGATTCATTCATTATTGCCTCTTTATAGCCTTCAATTATTTCATTATAATTATTCAAACTTAATTTTAAAACATCCATACTAACTAACGTTTTCATGAAATAAAAACCGCACTCAATGATCGTCACAAATAACTTTTTATTTTTGTAACGGTAAAACTTAATTTTAGAATCTTAATCATAACGTTCACATAAATAAAAACTGTACTTATTCGTTATCACAAATTCTTTATTATGGGTTGATCCGTTCTCACAAATTTTGCCATGAAAATTATTAATATTCTCATTCACCGATAATATATGCATACTATATGCATAGGAAATTTCATTTGATTTGAAAAATGATTAAATTTTTGACAAAATTATTTAAATGATAAAAGTTTCATAAAAGTCAAATAATATATATATATATATATTATTAGTACTTAGCTTATTAAATCTAATGATTCTCGAGTGATGCAAATATTCTTAAGAAAACTCATTAAATCCACTCAAAACTAATGTCATTTGTTGTGATGTCTTTCATGATCCAGCCAGTGTAGTTAGTCTGTGGTCAAAAAATGTTTAGAATTAATATGAAAAATAATTGATGAGTGAATTAACATAAAACATTATATTTGGCCTCCTATGCATCATGGCCGTATCAATGTAAATTAATTGATGGGTGAAACCAAATAACGTTTTATTTGATTGGTATTACATCAGGTCCAGTCGGTATCAATGTATATTTAATCTGGTGTATTAATCCACAAATAATTCATTCAACCAAAGAGATAAAAATTAGGAACTAATGAATCGTTTATTTCTTTGATCAATTAATTTGTTATGCGTTATATCTTCTTTCTGTTTTATTTTTTATAACACATTTCTTTTCTTTAGTTTTAAACAGTTTCATATTTGATTAAAAAAAACCTTTGGTCCATCTATACTACTCTTTAAAACAGAATATATTTTTTATATTGGAGATACATCATCAGTGAGTAATTAGAATGTCAGACACATTCGCATGTAATATTTCATGAAAAAAATTATTATAATTAATATACATATAATAATTTTAAAATAAATATTCGTGCATGGGCACGAACATTATACTAGTATAGTTTAGTACTTTTATGAAATTTTCCTAGTCACGAATTGTAAATTTGTAGTAGTATCAGAATCATTGTAATTGATAAGTCCATGGTTCGTATTGTGGACCTTATTCAGTCTCGGATCAGGGCCCGAGAAGATCATGGGCGCAGAGGATGGATCCACGGGTCCATTAATCCTAATCCTTATAAGGAATGCATATATTATGAATATTTTACAAGGAATATACATTCTTCTAACATTGTAAATACAACCATGACCTAAATACACTTCTTCTATACATGGTAATACAACTATTATTCCCAAAAGAGTTGTATTCATACTATAATTACATATCCTGGTGATCTACGGATTGTAGCCATATAAATATCGAAGGTTTGGTAAACCTCTCTATCTATTATCTTACATACAATACGCCTTACGCATCATACTAACTTGAGCGTCAGAGTGTCTATCCTCGTGACACCCGAGACTTTGTTTTGCAGATCACTTCGTGAGCCGGGTTCGTGATCAAGCGCGGGTCGTAGTCATCCATCAATTTGGCATGCCCAGTGGGATCCGCTTGCTGATCTTGATCTATACGACCTTCAAACTCATGGCTGATCCTGCTGAAAACCTTCGTGGGAGCACACTAATCCGTTTTCCAGCCCTGACAAGAGTAAGAAGCAGCGAGGCCAACCACGACAACGACGAGATAAGCCACACTAACAACCATGGAGCAGGAAGGAGCATCAACGGTGTGCACCGATCGCCCGAAGAAGCCTCTCCCTGGGAGTGGGAGAGCAAAAGATCTCGCTTGGACGAAACTTTTACTTTCTCACCTCAGGATGAGGTTCCTAATCAATTCCCTCATTCAGATCCCTTAGTAATCACGGTTAACATAAGTCATAATGTGATCAAAAGAGTTCTGGTAGATGGCGGAAGCGAAGTAGAAGTCATGTTTCTCAGCTGTTATGAACAGCTGGGATTGGACAAAAGTAATCTTATACCCATAAGCCCCATCTCGGGATTTGCTGGCGATCCTGTTACTCCTTTAGGAGAGATTACTTTACCAGTTGACAAGCGATTTCCCACGTCGTTAAATGGGACTCCGCGAGATCAAAATACTATTTATAAATCACCTACAACTTCTAACTACTAGAAAGTAGATAGTGGGAAGTAGGGGTCGAACCACAAGGAGAAGGGACTTGTAAAAGTGTTTTAAAGTAGAAAATAAGCATACTTACATATTATATAGAAAGCAATGTAAACAAGGGGGGTTTTTGAGGTTGGTTTTGATTACACTATGAAAGTAAACTAAACTATCATTAGCTAAGCTAAGGGGATGATACTAGGATTATGAGGCCTTGGGAGGCAAATGATTTCAATTTCCAACTATCGACTTTTCACCGAGAAAATGCAATTACAAGGAAGTTTAGACCATTTGTCAAGGATGAAAGCATCATATTCTCTCGGATGTAGCTAGAGAGGATGATAACACCACTCAAAATCTCTCATTGTTGATTCACCTAGATGATAGCATCATAAATAACTCAACAGTGGTGTTAGGATTAGAGAGACAAATTTACTCACACACCCGCGATAGCGAGAGCATACAAATAAGACATTTGATAACTAGCAAGAACAAAGACGATGATAGCATATATGTCTCGACTCCTACTTTGCTACTTAATGATATTAGAGTAAACGATAACGTTCTACCCACAAATTTAGCTATTTGTTGATAACAATCATACGTTAAAAAGGAATCTTCAACTCAAGTATACAATTACATATTAGGGGGACCAATGATAACATTCAATCCTTACCTAAACACATAATTGATTAATCATGCAAGTTCATAAAATTTCCACTTCTAACAACTTATATTTATCATGACATTCCTTAATTACAATCACACAACAAGGGGAAGAACTTGTCATCACTCAACCCCTTCCATAGTCATTAATCTAACAACTAGAGATTACACTACCATTATGCTAAGTAACCATCATCATCACACTAAATTACTCTAACCAAGTTAACCTAATTAATGACTATGGAGCATGAAATTGATATAAAACACAAATCCCATAACAAATTAAGCAAGATTGAACAACATTCATGCACAATAATTCAAGTTCATCAAATGGTAATCCAAATCCAAAGTTTAAGCGTACAAGGCCCTCAAAGTTAAATGGAAATAAATTCAAATGCTCCCAAGGATCAAACTAAGCTATACTACAATACATGGAATCAAACTACTAATCTAAGGGAAAGAAATGGAAGAAAAGGGAAAGAAAGATGAAGAACTAGGGGTTCTACATGGTGTGTGGCCGTTTTTTCCTCTTGGAGGAGATAAGGGGTATTTATAGAATGTAGTGCACGGGCCGTGCAGCACTTGGCGCACGTTTTTGAAAGGCCATGCACTTTAACTGTTGATCCGATTTGCATCTTCTAGTAGTCCATTTCGAAACTCTTGACGAGAGGAATCCAATGGTATGATCCATGTGCTTTAATTCCTTTGCAAACATTTACAAAATCAAGTTTCAAAACATTAGTGCATCACTTGTTCTTCAAAATGTAACTTTGACAAGTTTAGCCTTAAATCTCTTTATTTTGCACCAAATGCTACCCAAATTAGATCTCAAATGTCACAAAACAAGAGTATATTTAGGGCTCATCACCAGTGCGAGTGGAATATAGTCCTCGGAGTGTAACCCTCCGTTGCACCTTCGCGGTCATCGACTCCAGGGTGCCATCCAACATAATCCTCGAACGACCTTGGATGTGCCAAGCGAGGGCCATCTGGTCCCCATACCACTTGGTAATGAAGTTCTCCACAAACCAAGGAATAGCCACAGTCCAAGGTGACCAACAATTAGCTCGAGTCTGCACAATTCAAGCAATCCGAGAACCAGAAAGGGAGGATCTTGAACCAACCAAGTACTGCGAGTCTGAGCCGATGCAACTCGGAGAATCAGGAACCGTCGAGGTTGGAACTCTCCTACCCCCCGAGATAAAGACCAAAATTCGAGATCTCCTCAACCAGTATATAGATGTCTTCTCCTGGGATACCAATGACTTGGTAGGAGTATCCCCTTGTTTAGCGGAACATTACCTGAATATCAACCCCGCGCAGAAGCCCATAAAGTAGAAGCGATGCATTTTTGCACTAGATCGAGTTGAAACCATTGGAGAAGAAGTAGATAAGCTACTCAAAGCCCGCATAATCGAAGAAGTGCAATACCCTGAGTGGATAGCCAAACCGATGATGGTCAAGAAGCCAGATGAGAAGTGGAGAATGTGCATTGACTTCACTAACCTGAATGATTGCTGCCCCAAAGACAGCTACCCTTTACCCTCGATTGACAAACTAGTTGAAGCGATCGCTGGATATCAGGTGCTAGCCTTTTTCGACGCCTTCAAAGGATATCAGCATATTCCCATGGTGGAACAAGACAAGGAAAAAACCTCTTTCATAACCGACAGGGGGACTTCTGTTACAACATGATGCCCTTCGGATTGAAGAATGCCGGGGTTACCTACCAGCGGCTAGTGGATAAACTATTCAAGTCTCAAAGAGGACGTAACCTCGAGATCTATGTCGACGACATGGTGGTGAAGAACCGCAGTTATGACGCCTTCTTTGAAGATTTAAGGGAAACCTTTGATACATTAGGGGAGTCCAACCTAAAGTTGAATCCCGCTAAATGTAACATCGGTGTCGGAACAGGTAAATTCTTAGGATATATGGTATCCAATCGGGGAATTGAGGTAAACCCTGAGAAAGTAGAGGCCTTTCAAAACATGCAGCCTCCGAAGACCGTCAAAGATGTACAGAAACTAACAGGATCTCTCACGGCCCTTAGCCGTTTTCTCTCCAAAGGAGCGGAGAAGCACTTGCCTTTCTTCAAGAAGGCTAACCAAATCGAGTGGTCACACGAATGTGGAGAAGATTTCCAAGCACTTAAGGACCACCTCCGACACCTGCCGACATTGTCAAAACCAGATAAAGGGGAGACTCTCTATTTATATATATGTGCATCTTAGCTAGCCATTAGCGCTGTACTGGTCAAAGAAAATGAAGGATCACAACACCCCATATATTATGTAAGCAGAGCCTTACAGGGGCCCGAGACCAGATATACCCCTCTCGAGCGCTTAATATTAGCCCTCGTGCATGCCTCTCGACGGTTACGACTATACTTTCAAGCACATACGATAATACTCCTAACCAACTACCCGATTAGGCAAATCCTTCAGAAACCTAACGCCATGGGACGGATGATGAAGTGGGCCATCAAACTGGGAGAGCATGACATACAATATAAGCCTCGGATAGCCATCAAAGGCCAGGCTTTATCTGATTTCATAACGGAGTCTGTTGAACCAGTGGAGATCAACCAACAGGACCCAGTTCCAGACACAGGAAAATGGCGTTTATATGTCGATGGATCCTCTAACTCTGGGGGAAGTGGTGCTAGAGTCTTACTCACCAGCCCCGAGGGAAAGGACCATCCCTACGTTCTCCATTTTGACTTCTGAGCCACTAACAATGAAGCTGAATATGAAACCCACATTACAGGGCTAAAGCTGCTAAAGACCTCGAAGTTAAGGATCTCGATATTTTCAGTGACTCACAGATTGTGGTACTGCAGGTCAAAGGTGAATATGAGACCCGAGAGTACAGTCTCCTAAAGTACCTCGAGATAGTTAAGCCTCTCCAAAATCAATTCCGACATTATGAATTGAATCACATTCTTCGAGAAGGCAACCATAAAGCAGATGCACTGAGCAAGCTCGCCTCCTCTGACCTTAACATAAGATCTTCTCAAGAATTACTGATGGAAACACTGGCAAAGAAAAGTTATGAAGAGAACAACATCATGACTATTGACGTCTCGGACACATGGATGAACCCCTACATTGAATACCTCCAGACGGGAACCCTCCCGGAGGATAAGCATTTGGCACAAAAAGTGTGAGTTAAGGCTCCCAAGTATGTCATTCATGAAGGCACCTTATACAAGAAAGGATACCTCCAACCTTTACTCAAATGTGTCGGGCCCTCCGACGCCGAGCATTTGGTACAAGAAGCACATGAAGGAGTTTGTAGTAGCCACCAAGGTCCACGCACTGTTACCCGTAAACTTCTACAAATGGGTTACTTCTGGCCTACAATGTTAGAAGACTCCAAGAGATATATTGATTCTTGTCACCAGTGTCAAAGATTTGTCAAGATGATCCATGTGCCTCAAGAAAATATGATTACCATCCAAGAATCCTGGCCATTCGTCCGGTAGGGTATCAACCTCGTTGGACCTTTTCCCATGGCCCCTGGCAACTTCAAGTACCTTATCGTGGCTATTGACTACTTCTCGAAGTGGGTAGAAGCCAAAGCCTTGACGAACATAACCGGCATAACTGTTATCAACTTCTGCTGGAAAAACATTGTGTGTCGGTATGGCAATCCGAGATACATAGTAACCAATAATGGTGCACAATTCGCTAACAACCCCTTCAAGAAATGGTGTGAGGAATACGGCATACATCAGAAGCTCACCTCGGTATATCATCCAGAAGCTAATGGCCAAATAGAAGTCACGAACCGAACCTTGGTAAGTGGTATCAAGAAGAGCCTAGAAGGATCTAAAGGAAACTGGATCAAAGAACTTTCGAGTGTAATCTGGACCCATAGAACTATGCCAACTACAGCAACAGATGAAACTCCTTACAGCTTAGTCTATGGGTCCGAGACGGTCATCCCCATGGAAATCGGAGTCCCCTCTGCCCGCACCTCTCAGCCAGAAGATGAAGATGGCACTGCCAATGAAGAAAATCTTCTTCTCGACCTTGACCTCCTAGAAGAAAAAAGAGCCAATGCTACTATCCACTAGGCCAAGGTAAAGGAACGAGTCAAGTGATACCATGACAGAAGAGTCCGCTTGGCCACTTTCGTCAAAGGAGACCTTGTCATGAGGTTAAATGAAAAAAGTAAGAAAGACGTGGAAGGGAAGCTAGCTCCAAACTTGGAAGGCCCGTATCGAATCCTAGAATCACATCAGGGGGAAGCTACCTCTTGGAAACCATGAAGGGCGAGCCCATACTACGAAGATGGAACGTGATTAACTTACGAAAGTATCATGGAAGATAAAACTGGAGAAAAAACTTCACGAAGGTCCGAGAAATTCGCGAAGATCCGAGAGCCTTAAGGATGTCCAAGAACCTCATGAAGGTCCGAGACAACTATGCTTTAACACAAACGGGTACTAAAACTCAAACCCACTATTCTTTTTACTTCTATTCTTATAGTTATAAACTTAGACTGAAGTCATGTTATTTTTACACCTATCTTTATATTGAGCAATCTTAAAATTCCTTTTATAAAAAGAGGACTGTTATCCTAAGTATGACATTGATTGCTATTCAAAACAATATGCTTTATTAAGTATATGATTGGTTGGCTTATATAAAATAAGTTGTTTGAATCCAAAATTCAACTACCAATCGTTTTCAATAAAGAAGATAGGTTCGAGATAAAGTGCTTCACAGAAGTGCTTGATTGAGGTCTATGGACTAAAAGGGTAGACGTGCTCAAATATCAATCATCTCAAAAAATAAAGAGGAAAAACCTCAAAAACAGAAGTTTAAATTCATATCAAAGGTGTCATTACATAAGAATATGATACTTCTAAAAAATCCCAAGTGGATAAAAAAGAGGCAAAAACCTTGAACCCAAAGAGGTCATATCAAAGTTGTCATTACATCAGAATATGATACTTCTAAAAAACCCCTAAAGGGATACGTAGAGGAAAAACCTCGAAATTTGATACACAAGTCATGAAAAAGATGTTATTACATCAGAATATGATACTCTTAAATACGCCCAATAGGGTTGTATAGTACTTCACCAGAAGTGGCACTTGAGAGATGGGCTATTGTCAACTTTTCTGCATGCTGTGACATTAAAGGCCTTGTTTGAAGAAGCCCGAGGAAGAAGCCCAACAACATCAAGCTCACGGAGTGTTCATCATGGACAACTGTAAGGACCTGATCCCCGAGTATCTCGGCTTTGTCAAGGGTATTAGCCACCATAACCCTGTCAACAAAACAGTTGTATAGAGGCAAGGCTCCTTTCCAGTAAACCATGAGACCAAGATGCAACTCCTAAGTCAATATCCAAGAAAGTAAGGCTAAACCCTAAAAGCTGATGAGGAGATGCCAGCAAGTAAGGTAGCAAACCTGCCAAAATTAATTTTCTTGCTGGTAGATTGGTTGGAAAGCATCTCACCGAGGAAGGACAACTCAAGATATTTTGCTACAATGAGCTTCAATAAGTCCCTTGATGTCATTATCTTCTCGGAGGGACCCAATGCATTCAAAAACTCGGCTTCAGGAACCCAGCGATTAGCTGTCAAAGCAGAGAGCTTAGTAGCAGCATCAGGATGAGAGAAGATATTCTCCATTACACTTATCTCCTTGTCGGATTGATACAATCGCAAGATTTCATTTATAACCTTGTGCTGCTCGGAGTCGTGTAAGTCCCCATACTCCTCCCTGTGACTCTTAGACTCGGGGCTACAAGCGATGAAGGCACCCCAAAGCCTAAGAAGCCGTTTCAGCTCCTTCGAGTTCTACTCTGAAGCCAGTGTCTGCGACAACTCGGTCACGGTGTCCTGATAACCCCTAAACTCACCTTCTTGTGACTCACTTGCCAGTAGTGGGGCCTTATTTTTGGCCACAAGCTGCTTCACCCTATCTTCCAGATGAGTCACATCCAATGGAGCTGGGACAGATAAGGGAGGCACAACCAATCCGGTCATTAAGGCTGAGATAATAGCCTCCATCTCCTCCTTTTTGACCCTGAAAGCCCGACACTTAGAATGTAACTCCTTCACGGAGTCGTATAAGTGCTGGATCTCACCATTGGCCCGGACTCCCAACAAGGATAGATCTGTCATCAGCTGTAAGACAGGAAATCATATAAAGACCTGATACTTGACGTTTAATAATTCAAGTATCACGACAAGAAAAATCATTACCTTTGACGCGAAGGGATATCTTTTGAAGACCCTCCGAGAAGCCTGACCATCCTCTTCCTCAGGAAGACTCAGATAACACCTTAACTTCTTCAAAGGAGCATCTGCAAGGATCACCAGCCCAAGGTCAGATTCATCATCATCCGAGGACTCCCCAACCTCCAATTCCACCTCCTCGGACTGCACCTCCTCGAACTCCTCCGCCTCCTCCTCTACGGTCTCGATGACGGCTTTCCCCTTCTTGGTCTTCTTCTTGGGAGGAGATGCTATATAAAGGAAAAAAAACATAAATATATTATATAGAAGAAACATATTACATAACTACAATGTGGTACTCAAAGAATTACCCAAGGAAGACCGGCTCGAAGGAGATTCACCGTGGTTCCTGGTAGACTTTCTCATGCCCCGCTTTCTGGACTTATTCTTATCTCCTTGGATTTTATCAAGGAGGGTCCAATCCCGGTTCAGCTTCAAAAAGCTGGATGTGGATTTTGACCGAGTAACGTCTAGCAGATATGAATAAGTGACAGAAGGCCACAGCCACACTGAGCCATGAGCCCCCCGTACCAATCCTCCCTCCTGGAAGATGATTTTACCCTTCAAGAGCTCCTCAACAATGCCCTTTAGATGAGCAGGAATATCGAAGACCCCATCTAGAGGCACGGCGTCTTTCGGCTTTGAGTTCCAATCAGGGACTTCATACTTAGTCCGATCAAAGGTAAGCCGAACATCTTTCCACTTGCTGCTGTTGTCGGGAAAAGTAAAGACCTTGCCATCTCGAGGAGAGAGAGTGATGTGCTCGCGTTTCTCGAATGAAAATAGCTTGAACAAGCTCCTGAATAGGTCCAGGCTTAGCTCATTCTCATTCCGAGCCCACCATGATATCAACGCCATCATTGACACCACCATATTGGAGTGGATTTGGCAAGGATGCAGCTGATGATGCTGCAGAAACTCCGAGAACGAAGGGGGAAAGGGAAAACTTAATCCTTGTTGCAGAGATCTCCCAGATATCACCCCTCAAGAGGGGCTTACTAGAGATCCTTGACCGGGATGGTCTTATCCTCGAGCCTCAGACCAGCCTCGACGGGGCATGACAACCTGCATGATTTCAGAAATTGCACGGTCTTTTCGTCGACCACCTTAGTGACGTGACTTACATCACCAGCATGTGAAGCCCGTTTATCAACTTGGGGCTCCATATTTGGGTCAGCACCCGACCCAGATGTACCATCATCCACCACCGCAGTCACAGCTTGCAGCGGCGTGGCGATAGTCACCTCCATCAGCTCCCCTGACTCAACCTCAAAGGACAGAGTACTTAGATCACGATCACCTGGAACTCTTTCTTCATTGACATTCTCTACATCGCCAGGGGGAACGCTAGAGTTTGTTGAAGACATGGCAATATAGAGAATGAGGGGAAGAAATGTGGTTGAAGAAGAGAAAACAAGTTTTGTGAAGAGAAGGGTTTTTCTGAGATTAAAAATGCAAAATCACTTGGATGAAGATTGATGATGAACACAAGGAAAAATTACTTCGTTATATAGCCAGTAATTTAACACGCATTTAAGCGCAGTAATTACCTCGACTCGCGAAACGATGCAGGCAATTGGAAGGTTGGTCTTCCTCACTGCCAGAGGGTACAGTGAACAGATGCCACGTTTCAGCCCCCTCAGAATTCAAGAAGGCAGATTCAGATCCAACTGTCCCCGTGTCTTGATGGAATAAGAAAGAACTTTAAGCTAGATATTCATAAGGTTTAGCCCGAGAGGTTAGTCCCAAGCAGGCACCTCCAAGCTTAACACCCCAAGATATTCTCCCTCGAGTTATTGGCTTTCTCTCGAGAAACAAACCTCTCATCCAGTCTTCGAGATGGAGCCCTCGAAATTCTGAAGATCTACCTTGGGGCTACTGATAAGTCCATGGTTCGTATTCCGGACCTTATTCAGTCTCGGACCAGGATCCGAGAAGGGTCATGAGCTCGATTTACGCGGAGGATATGGATCCACGGGTCCATCAATCCTAATCCTTATAAGGAATGCGTATATTATGAATGTTCTACAAAGAATATAGATTCTTCTAACATGGTAAATACAACCATGATTGAAATACACTTCTTCTATACATGGTAATACAACTATTATTCCCATAAGAGTTGTATTCATACTATAGTTACATATCTTGGTGATCTACAGATTGTAACCATATAAATACTGAACATTTGGTAAACCTCTCTATCTATTATCTTACATACAATACGCCTTACGCATTATACTAACTTTAGCGTCGGAGTGTCTATCCTCGGAACCCCCGAGGCTTTATTTTGCAGATCAGTTCGTGAGCCAGGTTCGTGATCAAGCGCGGGTCGTAGGCATCCATCAGTAATTGTTTATCTAATTATGTATCCTGGTTCGATAATAGTGTGTGATAGTGTTTACTATTAAGTTTAGAGAATTTTTTAAAGAGACTTTAGACTTACGTTTTATATTAAATTTGTACAAAACTGTAAGTTATATCGTATTGTTACCATACATAATTATGATAGGACGGATGATTCCTCGTGTGTGTATTAGAAAAATTCGTGTGTTTATAATGTTTGCTTGTTGTTCTCACTCAATTAATTTTTTACAAGAAAATGCAATAAAATAGAACTAATGATATAAACACTTAACTAACTATATAAACCTTAACTAACTATATAAACGTATTTAGAACATTTAAATTAAATTTTCATTAAAATAAATAATTAAAAGTATTATATTAAAATTTTAATAAAACGAACATACCTAATATCATAAAAATATGAAATAAAGAGTAAATATGTATATTATAAATTTATTATAGCACTGTCATGCCCAAAAGTCCAACTTCCATTTCAGTAGTGTTTCATATGAATCATCAATTTAAAATTAATCGCAAACTTCACTCTCGCACGAATTTGTGGTGGCCCCCCAAATAAGTAATTGAGCCTTTTTTTCTTTGTTCAGCCACTTAATATACATAAATAGCCTCTCTTTTTTTTAATGATTCAAGATTTTTTCCAATCACTTTATTATGTTTATTCATGTATTTCACGTTTTCCAAAATCACAAAATATACGTGTTAGGCTTTATCTTTTGACTTTCTAATATGTTCAATTGAGTTTAATTACTTACGGTCAACTGAGTATTCTTAAATTTTCTGTAAGCCAAGTGCCAACCATAGCTAACTAGTTTTAAAGTTGATTATTTGTTATTAGTGTGTTAATTTATCCTTATTTTTTAATGACACACCACTATTGATCATAAAATTTGTTGCACTTTTCACCAAAGAATTAAAAATATTATATAATCAGTGATATTATGATAGTGTGATATACATATTTGGAAGATTTTAAATATGTATTTTCCAAATATCAACATTTTAAATTAAATTAGTATACGTATTAAAAATTATTGATGATCAAATTTGATGTCAAATAATTATTTTTTCAAGTGTGCTACGCCTACTACCAAACAAATTAAGAGAGAGTATTTTGTGTACACAAGATCTAGGATTTTTTGATTTCATAAATGTCAGAACAGTAGGCATTAAATGTCACTGCCACATAAACGTGGGGCTAGTAATCTATTTTTCAGTTCATTTATAGTTAGGGTTTAGGAATTGTTTGATTTCTTAAATGTATATTAATTTGCTATCTTTATTCGTTGGTAACAACATGACTAACTCCTTCTATAAAAAAGGAGGCTATCTCTTTCTATCAGAATCTGTTGACTGATGACCCTCATCCTGACAAAAATCAATTTAGTTCTCATTTTCTCTCCCAAAAATCATATATGAGGAGGATAATGTTGAACTAATTAGACCAGTAACCTTGTTAGAACTGCAGCAAATTGTTTCTGGACTTAATAAAACTACTAGTCCAGGGCCAGATGGCTTTACTGCACTTTTCTTTATTAATGTCTGGAAAATTATATGCTTAGATCTTCTAGAGGTATCAAATGACTTTCTGTCCAGGTCTAATATCCAGAGGGGTATCTCTAGCACTTGGATAACTATCATTCCCAAAACAGATATCCCTGTCAGTTTTAATGATTACATACCAATTAGTCTTTCCAATTTTACAAATAAAATTTTTCAAAAATTCTTATGGAAAGATTAAAACCTTTGATGCCAAAATCGATTTCTCCTCATCAATCTGTTTTTTTTGAAAAATAGAGACATTTCAGATAATGTAATCTATTTAAAAGAAATGTTCAAATTTTTGAATAGAAATAAAGGGACCCTAACTGTATCTTAAAGTTGGATCCCATGAAAGCTTTTGACAGGGTTAGTTGGGATTTCCTCACAAAAATTCTCCAAAGGTTTTTCAGGCAGGTTCATTCAATGCATCCTAAAAAACTTGTCTAATGCTTGGTTTTCTGTCTTGATAAATGGGAAACCTGTAGGATATTTTCAGGCTTCTAGAGGTATAAAGCAAGCTGATCCCATTTCTCTGTTCCTTTTTGACATTTTTTCAGAGGCTTTTACCAGAAATATTGCCTATGTTTTTCAGACTGGAAAAATGAAATATTTTACTCTTCCTAGAAATGCTATACCTATTTCCCACTTGAGCTATATATGCAGATGATACACTACTACAATATCAAGCCATTTAAGGCGGTTCATCCTTCATGTGTTAAGGCAGAAAAAAAATGTCTTCCCTGGTTGTGACTTGAATGAGAAAATTCATCTAAGGCGGTTCCTCTTCCGCCTTAGATGTTTTTGGGTTTAATGCGTTTGTTTCCGCCTTTGGATGAAGGCTTATCCACCTTGCTCAATACTTCTGAACTCGCTAGCATGCAAGTCTGGATGATATGATTTGACTCTTTGCGATACCGTAACTAGCAAACGCTAGTACCAAACAAATGGTTGATTGTTTTGTTACGACAGCAGCTTACGGATCGCCAGATGAAATACTAACGAGCTCGCTACATTGGAAAGCCTAGACTGTTATGAATGCGTACGAGACTAGTTACGACTTCTACCCTGCGGATCGCTAATACTAGTTACGATCTCGTAAGAGAGCCTAACTTGTCATATATTTATCTGTTGACGAGACTAGTTACGACAAATAGAGGCGATTCGCTCGGTTATAAGTAGCGAACTCGTTACAAGTCAAATTAAATATTTCGGGTTAATCAAAACGAGCCAGGTTACGACAGCCACTAGCTACTCGCTAGTAACACCGTAGCGAGGTCGCAACCGAACAATTGTATTTAATAAAAATTGTAAAAATACAAAAAATGTAAAAATGATATTATAAAAATATAATAAAAATTGTTGGTTCGAGAGAGATAACGATGTCGTAAGAAAATATCTTATGTGTAATGTAACGAATTCGCTACTGATCTCGCTAATATTAAACAACGTCGTTTTAGCACTGGGTGAGCGAGAAAAAAAATGACGTTACGAGTAAGCTAGACATGATTCGCCTGGCTTTGGCGTGTATGGTTACGAACTCGACAGAGATCAGATTGGAGAGGCAGAGAAGAACGAGCGATTGGGTAGCGATGGCGCAAAAACTAAGCTCAGAAATATAATTCAGGCAAGAGAAGTAGCGATAGTACAAGATGATCGCAACTATTTTAATGTAACGGGCGAGAGAAGTAACGATCTCGCAGGAATTCGTAAGTGTCACAAAATTATAGGATTTGAGCCATTTCCACCCATTTCCACTAAAATTGGGTTTCATTTTAATTGTCTAAGCTGTCAATTGCAAGATGCATGGTATGTAAGCACAAAACATGAACATGAAACACTATCAAGCCACACTTTATAAACTAATGGAAGTAATGGAACTCAAAAGTATATGCATCCATTTGACAAAAAAAGAAACTAGCTTTTATTGGGAATATGAGGCTTAGAGATGTTCCGAGATCTAATAAGGACCAAGTGTCTAGCCAATGCATCTCTACCATCCTCCAACTCCTTCTTGGTGTATGGTGCATGATTTTCCTCGATAATCTAAGAATATGAAATGTTTTTTTAATACTATTAAATGCAACGTAGATAGTAATAGGTACAATAAGTAGGTTATAAGAATGCTTACGCGATGTAATTCCAAATTATCTTCAACAAGGCCAGCGACGCACTCGCTTGCGTACAACATCATATAGTAACCGCACTCCCAATTTGACAATTGCTTTCGGTGCTGAAAGTGAAGAAGTATAACAAATGATTTGAAATGAAATCATAGTGGAAATAAATGAGCAATGGATTTGTAATGTCACCTGAATCTGTATAAGGTTGAAGGGAAGTAGTGTGTCGTCATGTGCACTATGCATAGCAACCTCTAATAAATCTACAAATTTTGTAGATGGACCAAAGTGTAGCGGGTCCATCCAATACACTCGCTTCAACGATGGTATCATAGCTATAAAACTCCAATGGCCACTACATATTTTAAGAAATGAAAATGTAAGAACCCGGCTCGAAGATTAGAATGTTTACGAAATGCAAATATCCAATTGTAAAAAAGAAAATTAACCTCTCTAGATATGGGCCTATGTAAATTGTCTTGGTCTTGTCACTAAGGATCTTAGAGAGATAAGCAAGTCGTGATTGATTACTTTCATTCATTTCTTGCAAGCATATTGGGTGCAAAAAACCAATGAAAGTCTTTGCGTTTAGACCAAAGCATTGCATGTACCTAAATAAACAATAGATCGGATAAGAACGTATAATAGTGCACAAGTATATGATAATTTGTAACTTGCAATACGATAGAAGAGATGAGATCAAGTAGCTTACATTTGATGTAGTATAAGGATTGTTTCGGGAAGGGTTTTATAGTGCCAGAATAGGGCAAAGTCTTCCCATGGAACGACTAATTCCCTCGCTTCGCCGAACACCTGTTTATTGGAGTAGAAATAGTATACAGAATCCCGACTATGGTGGCCCACCAGATCATAAAACGTGCGAAGGAATCCCGGGAGTGATTTTATGAATCCAACTTCTCCCACCGACATCGGTTTCTTAGCTACCGGAAAATCTAGTGGGTCTACGACGGGTGAAGGTGTGTTTCTATTAATTGGGATAGAATTAGAATTCACATCAACAACCAACCATTTAGGCCACACAAAAAAACGGCCCAAACCTTTACCCACTGTCGTGCACTCTTGATCCGCGACCGGTACCAACGCATTCTCGACTAACACATGTAGTATAGAAACCCTAACGAAACCAATAGGGACTTTGGCTTCATGATGTAGTGCCATGTCAGGATATGTATTTCCCATTGCAACGTGGCGGGGTTGAGAATTCATCCCACATTCAGCGTACAACTTGCAAGAAGGGGAGTTCTAATATACAAATAAGGCATGTTTAATTAGGTCGAATTAGACATATGTAGGAAGAGTATATTTAAAAAATATCAATAATCATGAGTTGTGTAGAATTATTCATTTGATTGAGGTGCAAGAATTTAACGTACCTTTGGTTTGGGATCGGATGGTTGTATGTGAACTTGCTCTTTGATAGGGGCCGAAGGTGTGCATATTTCCTTGTTGGGTTGAACAATAGGTTGGTCAAAAATAGGTTGGTCAAAATAGGTTGGTCAACCTCATGTTGTAGTGGGGAAGGACGTGAACCTCTAGACGAGGGTCCATTGATTGGATCGGTGTCACAAAAATCGGATGGAAGAGGATACTTTATAAAAGAACATATATTGGCCAACATTGTTTTCAATTTCTTGACCTCTTGGTCTGATTTTTTGGCTTGGTTCAATGCTATTTGGAGTTTGGATGGTTTAGGGTCTTTCCTACTATGTTTGATACCAAACGCCTCTATTTGAGTAACATAACCACCAATTCTCTTAGCTCTTCCCGGATGCTCGGCCTTCCCAAGTGCCCTACGTAGCACATCGTGTTTACCGACAGGGATGAACAAGCCTTCTTCAACTTCACGCTCGACCTCGTCCTAAAAAGGTAGTATTATAAATTAAAATTTATTATCGTCATCAACCGTTGTGTTTAATGTGTGATTGTAGATACTAAAATGGAACATGGTATGGCGTAGTAGGTAAAGTGTACCACTCGATTAGCCACCCTTTTTGCCTTATCACTTGAGAAAGTCCCGTCTTTTTTAATTCTACCCAAGACGAATAATTGTTGTCTACTATATGTTGTAGGGTCTTCGGCAATGACTAGCTTGTTCGCCTCTTCCGCGTCCATGCCCCCATCCACAAGCTCTTTCACCTCGGTTTCTTGTTTTTTTTTGAGGTCTTCTTCCCCACACCCAAGTACCCCGCCCTACCCCCGGTGTAAGGCATAACATTATCAGCAGTGACTTTGCACTTCCTATCCCCCAAACCCTTTTAAAAGTTCTATGTTATATTATGAATAAAGCACTAACCGAAACAAAAAATTTGGCTAATTCGCATGAAACTATTATTGCAAGATGTAGTAAGTAAACTAACCTTTGCGTCATTTTCTAACCATCGTTTCTTGAATGCCTCCCAAGTAAGGGTTACAATGTAATTGTAACGCGTACTTGGATCTTGCCCAAACCTCGTGCCCTTTGGTTTGATATAATCCTTGGCAAGGGTATATTTGTGTTCTCGATGAGCTTTTGATGCGATTTGAAGAGCCTTCTTCTTCACTTGATCATAGGATGTTGCCTCGATAATAAAGGGGCACTACAAATGTGATCATAAAAATAGTCACATTCACAATTTTCAATTGAAATTAAAAATAACAAGTGCCACACTAACCTTGCATTCCTTCCATATAACCTTTTTGATGTCGATGCTTAGTAGCCTCCAATCCGTTGTGTCTAATGGTGTGCGTATCCTACCCGTCTTAGCACACCAACTCGACCATCGCGCGGCATCATTGTCGGGTGAAATAGCAACACCAATGTCATTAAAATTGACATGTGTTAGTATTTTTTATCGATCCTAATCTCTAATTCACGACAACGTGTGAGGAGTTGAGCTTCTTTCGATGCGCGAGTCATTTCTCGTTGTCTTCTAACCTCACTTGAACCGCCAACAACATTTTCCCCCCACTTGAGACGGAGTTAACGGAACTTGAAGGGCTATCCATTAAGCTTTCTTTTGTATATTGAAATTAGTTAATGACTAACACAATACTAATAAGTCAAAGTTGTACTTTGTAGTAAAAACATTATAAAACATAATCCTAAAATTTAGGGCTAAGCAAGCAATGGACAACATTAAAAGAAAATCTTGATTTTCGTTCTGGACATGCTTCTGACATGATATTTAGTAATAACATGATAAATGGAGGCACTATGTACAAGAAAATCAAATTTTTAGCAAATAAGAATGAAAAAAATCGTACCTTTGGTATATGACAAAGTTGTGTCGGGAGAATTGATTATTTTGGTTGGGGATGGTCTACCTTGTTTGTCCCTCTCCTACCCACAACAAAGGATGTTACCAAATTGAACAATAACAAATAAACATTGACATTAATTGCAAAAAATATATGGAAAAATGTGGTTGAGAATTTATTGCAAAACTTACCAATCTTTTGCATGCAATTAGTGGCTAGTTCCACTTTGTTTTGACACAATTGATGTGTCCAACATGTATGGGATGGGTAATGGAGATTTGATGTGAAGAAAGTTGAGGAGATTTGAGAAGATGTGCAAAAGTTTGAACTTTTGGAGATGAAACCCGTAAGAAGTTATGGATAAGATGCCAAAAGTGTTGTGTTTTTCTGTTCTATAATGTGTTTACTTTATTCTAGCTTACCTTGTTGCGATATCGGAACTCTCTCATTACACCTGACGTGGCTATTTACGAGTTCGTTACGTGCTCATGTGATTGCCTTTTATGGTCTACTTTATCCTTCTAGCGAGATCGTAACTGAAAAGCTGACATAAAGTATGTTACTAGGTTGTTGCGATTTTGCTACTGATGCTCGTCAGAACCCTACTTAAGATAATTAGTTTATTTATTAAAATGCACTAATACATTTTTAAATCACGATTTAATTGATTTAAACGAAATGATGGTACGGAATAAGACACTAATCAATCTATTGTAAGAATAATTTTCATTTGTTCTGTCGTATGCTGATGTATAACGGGATAGGGATTTGTTGACTTAATCTGCAATTACACAATTTGAAAGAGTTTTAAGAAACTTAATCTTTAATTGTAAGACAATAAGAAACTCTACACATCATGTGTACGCTTGAAAACGCTATCCATTGCTTACCTTTAGAGACAAAAGCATAGTAGAGCTTCACACATGAACTATATATATATATATATATATATATATATATATATAAATGCGCAGTTCACGTGCATTTGATTAGAGATACTTAGTTTATTACAACTCATTAATGTGATTACAAGCACGATTCTTGAATTAAACAAAGTATCATGCACACGTTCACTGACCAACTGTCATCACTCATCATACTACCGAGTATCGTTTAATAACATTGCATGCTGATGTACTAAGATTTACTCTGCTTGACATAATGTGATGATCGATATTTTCCAAATTGAGTATTATACTGTTTATATATAAAATGTATATATTTTAGAGTATGATAGTGCGTTTAAAAATTTAAACCGAATTATTGATGTTTTACATAGAGTTATGTCATACTGCTTATGTACAAAGATGTACTCTACCTGAGTTAATATCATGATGGATATTTAACAAATAGAGTATTATACTGCATCTATAAAAATATATATATATGTTAGAATATGAAATTGCTAAAAAAAAATTAAAAAGTTTTATTTTTTAGTTACAATCTAATTAACTTGTGTAGTAGCGAAATCGCTAGTGTACACGTTACCACAAATAAACCCTAAACCCTAAACCCCACAAATAAACCCTAAACCCTAAACCCACAAACCCACATAACCCAGAAAACCAGTATGAAGGTGTTGCGATATCGCTAGTTATTAGTTCAAATAAATAAAAGGCTTTTTGGGTTACGATCTCGCTACTAATTAGAATGATTCTTCTTTAGTGAGTTCGCTACTGGCACGCTTGCCTGGCGAGGCTTTCTAAGACTCGCTACTAGAAACTCAGGCTTGAGCGAGATATTAACGATCTCGCAACATACAGATGCATGTGTGCTAGCGAACTCGCGACATGTAGAAGCGTGTCTACTAGCGATATCGCAAGTAACAGTATTATAAATTAAAAAAAAGGTATCGGGCTAAAATTAATTAGGCTCAAATTTAAAACCCTACCGAAATTAAAAACCGTCGACGAACCTGTACATTCTTCGACGAAATGCGGCCAAAGACCAGAGGAGCGGTGCGGGGACGCGGTGGTAGAGGCGCAGAAAGTGGACGGGGACGTGGTCCGGCGGTGGGAAATAAACGGCCTCGGACTGAGGAGGCTGAGGTTCAGGCAGAGGTTCTAGTCGCCCCACAAGTTCCAGTCGTGCCTACCGCCACCGCTGCTGCCGGAAATGATGGTGGGGAAGGGCCCAGCAGTTCCAGTGAGGAGGAGGACACTCCTGAGTTCTTCAACAACGCCGCCATAGCTAGGTATGAGCGTTTTGTTCCTCTCGGAAACTTGTAAATAATAATGTGTTTGATAGTAGTGTGGTGCCTTCATTGCAACTAGATTACGTGCTAGACCATTTTAGGGCACAACATCTAGATAAGTTGCTTATGTTGCCTGAGCCTGTTTACCATGAGGAGGTTCTCCAATTTTATGCGAACCTAGGTTTAGAGGAAGGGGTGGAGGAAATAACTACAATGGTGCGGGGTGTTAAGTTTACGGTCGATAGTTTAGCATCAATGAAGTTCTGAAAAGTCCTTATCTGTCTCGTAACGACCTGAGGCCTACCAAAAAGGATGGTCCGTACGAGGTACATTACGAGCAGAGGTTTCCTTCTGTTAGCCCCAAGAAACCGTTGAAGGCCGGTGAGATGGGTAAGAAGTGGTTTAAAAGGACTTCTGATAGGCCGGGTACAGCTAGGAATTACCCGATCCACAGGCTTACCGAGGAGCAGAGATTAGTTTTTGAGCTAATCTGCGGTAATATGGTCCCGTCCCTAGGGCATGCATGTGAGCCCACAGTTTGCAGTCTCATGGTGTTCTACTATATCATGGAGAAGCTTGCAATCAACCCCGACTTCACAATTCTGACTCAAATGATGAAGATGGCCAGACACAAGACCGCCGCGCTTCCGTATGGCAATTTGATTGTAGCTCTGATCAGGAAAGCGGGTATTTTTCCAAGAGGCTGTCCCATGCCGCTCGGCAAATACAACAAGGAGTGACTCAAGCATAAGAGGTTAGAGTTGAAGGCCGATGGGAAGTACGCGAGAAAGAAAGAAGCTGAAGAGGCAGCCAGAAGGGCAAGGGGTAGGCTGGGAGTATCAGGTATGATTCTAGCTTGTTATTAACTGTAGTTGGTTCAAGTTGTTTCATTTGTTAATAATTGGTTCTTATCAACCTTGATTTGTTTGTGTAGATGTTGATTTTGATGCCCGTGGTAGGCTTGTGGTGTCTATGGGCCAGTTATTGAATGAGATTGAAATGGCCGAGAAAAGGGCATGTGCTAACAACGACCGCCTCGCCGAACTGATATCCAGCGGGGTAGTGGAGTGCGATATGAGTGATGAGGAGGAGATACCTGATTTCCGCACCATATTTCCCAAGCAAAAAGACTCCACCGTTCCTAGCCAAGATTTGGCCACAGCCAGCGAGAAGGAGCCATCCGATGGGAAGGTTGTTGGTGCTGATGTAAGGAATGGAGATGAAGATAGCGATGATGGTGATGGGGATCATCATCACAGCGACTCTGATGCAGAAGATGAGCCGGCGAGGTATGAGATGATTAGGAAAGAGAGGCTGATCGGAGAACCCGACGAGGATGTTGAACCGGGACAAGGCAAAGAAGAGAACACCTGCATCGAGACTGAAGCTCAACCAGCAGACCAGAATGAGCAAGACAAGCAAAACGATGACGGCAGTTCAGTGGAGAAGGCCGAAGGTAGCGACAAGATGTGTGTAGATGACTTGCATGATATTTTAGTCGCCGGCCTGTGATTTCGTAGTTTAGTTTGGTTAAAACATTTACTTTTTAGAATATTAACTAGTTTTTGGATTATGAACACTCATATATGCGTCACTAAAGATTCTGTTTTGGTTACAAGAATGTGGTCAATGAATTTTACACTTTTTAGATGTAAACTGTTCAAATTTTTATAGAGTTGTTGTTACTTCATTTCAGCATAATCAAGTACTTTTGGTATAGTGCGTGCTCCTAGCGATCTCGTAACTCACATGTTACAGGATGATTCAGTAGTAACAGTGCTACTAGAGATCTTGCCACGTTCTTGCTCCAATTCACGTGTAACTTACGAGCTCGCTACTTGTCGATTCAGTCAACAGAGCCTAGTTGGCGCCTCACTAGCGAACTCGCTATGTGTGTAAGTGATACTTGCGATATCCTCAGTGTCACGTTTAATGATGATTCATTAGTAGCATCAGCCCAAATGAAGTCGCCACATTCTCGCTTCTCTTTTACGTGGTCCTAACGATCTCGCAACATGTCGTATTCAGTCAACAGAGCCTAGTTGGCGATTGTCTAGCGATGTCGCAACGTGATAAGAACCCATGAACAAAGGGCTTTTGGTTCTATATTGGGCTATAGTAGTAGTGATAGTATATGTATTGGGCTTTCTCTGACCTGTGACATCAGTAAAAATCTTTGAAATTCCATCAGTAATTAATTTTTTTTGGGGGTTTGAATGGGGTGATCATGAAAACGTGAGAATGCCTTTACAATTTCCTTCCATTAATACCATAATTACTAATTTTTGTCTAGGAACTCTGACATATTTTTGAATAATGGAGCATCTCAGCCCTTTAAATATCAACCCCTTCTCCCTTTAGAACCTCATTAGAGCCTTCATTCCCACATTCCCTTCTCCCTTCTCATATTGTTTGCCTTCTGCTTCCCATGGATGTGTCTCGATTCAACGCCCTCCCAGATGACATGATAAATCTAGTAATGATTCGTGTTATGTTCAACTGGGTTCTTCGTCGGTACGTGAGCGGAAGAGCGACCGAATGGGCTCGACAGTGGCTCACCGAAGCTTCTGCAATAGGTCACACACTGTCGACCTATGTGTTGGCTGTTTTTGCAATCTGCGAAGGTGATATTCAGAGAGGCGTGAATGTGATCACCACCATGAAGAGAACTGACAAGAAAGGCCTCCGGGAAGCTCGGGTACGCGTCAGAAAAGGTTTGTCTTACGCTTGGGGTTGGACGCACTACTTCAGGTTCCTCAGAGATGGAGTAGTCGCACCTAGGCTGATCTGCTGCGAGGAACATGCTGCCCTCAATCAGAGCGTGAGGTACAATCGCTGGGAGAGGATTGATCCATCGGACATCTCCTGTGATGCATGCACCTGCGATCAGGAAGTGCTTCAAGTCATCTCACCTTATTTAGCCTAAATGTTGTTTTTTATTTCTTATTTCATTTTGTATTTGTTTATCCCAAATTTGTTAAGATTGTAACAAACTCGTGTTTGCCATTTTGGCACATTTAATTACTGAATAGCTTTTCTTGTTTTGATATCTTGTCCCTTACATTTTATTTTTTCATCCTAAGAGCCCATATCGTATCAGCAAAATCATTTACTTTTTGTATAGTGCGTGGTCATAGCGATCTCGTCACTGTCACGTTTTATGATGATTTATTAGTAACAGAACACCAAGCGAAATTGCAACTTACTCGCGCCTGTTTACGTGGTCCTAACGATATCGCAACATGTCGTATTCAGTCAACAGAGCCTAGCTAGAGATTCTGTAGCGACCTCGCAGCGTCTATGCATTGACGTGGCAAATTCGTAACAACAAAGACTGACACAATAAAAAAACTCAACATTGACGTGGCTGGTATCGAGTTCGCTACATGATAAGAACCCATCAAAAAAGGGTTTTTGGGTTTGGGTCTATATTGGGCTTATAAGTGTTGGGCATTAGCCTGTGTAAGTATTGGGCCTTAGCCTATGTAAGTATTGGGCCTCAGCCTTGGTGTTTCATGTTCAGTTTGCGCTGGTCAGCGACTTATCGAACCCTTGTATAATGTAAGTGTATATAAACTGAAAAATCACCTTCTAATCAGCCGATGTGGGACAAATGTTGGCGAGCTCTCTTACGAGTTCGCTACTGCACATGATCACATAGAACAACAAAACTTATGAATGGCATAGTAGCGACCTCGCTAGGTTAATATGAATAAAATTAGTTGCGATCTCGCTAGTAGTACTTGTTAGGGTCGGGCATCTCACCATCCCGCTTGGTTCATCCCGACCCCTCATCCTACATGACGATCGGGCCAGACCCGACCGCAGATGGCAGCTTTACCTAACCTGACAGGAGAATTTTCCCAGACCGCCTAACGGCGCGGTCTGATCAGGTCAGGTCAACTGTCTGCACCATATATATATATCCCTTTCTCACAAGAGAGAGGTAAGTTTACTAAACACAATCAATCACATCCCAACTCTCCGATCAGTCTACTGACTTTAGCATCGGAGCGGGAACGGCAATAAGCCGCCCCGCCCTGATTGAGAGTTCCTTGATTCTTAGCAGGTATTCCTCATCGTGCCATCGCGACGGATCATCAAGGACGCACATTGCGACCGTAACATTGGCGCCGTCTGTGGGGATATAATCAAGTATCTTCATAGCCCACGCACTGCAAATGAGCAGAGAAGGACAAGACCACGCTACCCTCATCGGCGAGGTAGTGGTCACGGATCTGGGCGACGAAGGGGCTGGAGTCCCGTTCACCCCTTCAAACCCAGCAGCCACTCCGATCTCGGCGACGCCTGAGCAGGCTCGGCACCCAGGCGCGTCCCCATCTTTTACGACGGAGGATGGTGATGTGCTCCGCCAGATACTGGAGTCACAGGCTACCATCAACAAGCAGCTGCAGGAGCTGCGAGGTACGCCGCCGAAAGCGCGGCGTTTTGAAGGTTTGGCGAAGACGGTCACACCGACCAAGCTCTTTGCCGAGCCTGCACGAGCTAAGCGAAAAGCCCCCATCCTCACTGAGCTGGATGATGACGGGAATGAGATCCTGGAAGATTCAGACGAGGAGTGGGGAGATCCGGGCGAGGAAGACACCAACCCTAGGTCTCATCCGGGGGAATGGGCCATGACGTATGTTCACAAGCCAAGTGTCAAGCCGAGGGTGCCGGCGAAGCAGAGGTTGTCGGTGTTTTATGAGGCCCCGGATTGCCAGAAAAGAGGGAGCCCATTTTCAGAGGCAATCACGGAGTTTGTCGCCAACCCTCGTCTCCGGATCCCGCCAAATCTAGGTACGTATGATGGCTCGTCGGACCCAGCGGATCATTTGCACACGTTCACAACCAACATGTCAACGTACGCTACACCCGAGCCCGTGTGGTGCAAAGTCTTTGCCACCACGCTCAAGGAGGCGGCAAGGGTGTGGTTCGCCAACCTGGACAACGGAAGCGTGTCCAGTTTTGCGCAGCTCGAGGAACTTTTCCTCATCAGGTTCATGCAGAAGAGGAAGTTCACCAACACGACGCAGGACCTGATGAAGATACGCCACAAGGCATCATCCGGCGAGAGCCTGATGGAGTATTATGAGCGCTTCATCGAGGAAAGCAACAGGGTAGTGCACCGTGGCGAGCCGCGGTGGTTGATCGAAATCTTCATGCAAGGTCTGGATCACGAGGCTCTGGATTCGGAGCTCATCCTCCGTGCGGTACACACGCTGGACGAGTTGCATATGGTGGTGGAGATGTTTCACCGAGCCGATGAGAATGCCAAGAAGAAGAAGTTGGCAATACAGAAGGAGGCTCGACCTTACTGGTCAAAACAGAAGCCCATCCAGGATGGGCAACCGGCTAAAGCAGAGAAAGCGTCATCGGTGAAGGACAGGCTAGGACCTCGAGTTGCTCAAGAAAGAGTCTTCACCCCGCTGACAAAGACGCCCAGAGAAGTTTTCTTGGCAAACCGCGACGTCATCCCACCCCCGGGTGCCATGAAGATGCCTCCCAACAAGCGAAACTTGAACAAGTTTTGCCAGTACCATGACGACCACGGCCATGACACAGAGGATTGCATCCACCTGAAGAGGGCCATCGAGTCATGCTTGCGTAAAGGGCAGTTGAAACAATTTGCTGCCACCGCCAAAGCTCACAACAAGGCGACATATGCCAACAAGAACGGCGGCCAGGATCAAGGGGCCAACAGGACGCGTGGTAAAGGAAAGGAGGTGGCGCGGGCCGAGCGACCAGACGAAAAGAGAGAAAAGTATGAGGAGGAGTCATCACCAGAACGAGAACCAGCGAGGCGCGCGAGCAATGATGTACTCACTATCATAGGCGGGAATGCCGGAGGGAGCTCGGATTCACAAAGAAAAGCTAGGTGCAGAATAGCCCCGGAACACACCCCGACGAGCAGGAGGCTGGGGAGAGATGAGTTGATCACGTTCGGTGCCGACGATCCTATCCCGGATCGTCCGGCCGGATGCGATGCGGTCATCATCACGGTCCAAATAATGGATAAGATGGTTCATCGAGCGTACGTGGATGGTGGCAGCTTGGCAGAAATAATGTATTGGCATTGTTTCGAAAAGCTGGACGACAACACAAAGGCCAAATTGATCCCAACAAGCACACCGTTGGTGGATTTCGCAGACAGAACGGTGTGGCCAGAAGGAAAAATCACACTTCCAGTTGGGGTCGGGGAGAGGCCGACCAGGAAAGAGGTGGACATGGAGTTCATCGTCATCAAGGCTCATAGCCCGTACAACCTAATACTGGGGAGGCCAGCGCTAGCCCAGCTCAAAGGTATTGTCTCAACCCTCCATCTCCTTTTGAAGTTTCCAACCAAAGGAGGGATAGCGACCGTTCGAGGCGACCAGCAAAAGGCGAGAGAGTGCCACAGAATCGCATTAAAGAAGCGGAAGCGTTCAGATGACGAATCACCACCACGACGTCCGGTCCACATGGTCCGGTCAGGGATCCCAGACCCCAAAACCTTGTCAGCATCATGCATGCCCATGTTCCTTGACCAGGGCGGATGCCAAGGGGTCCAAGTGGGATCTGACTTGCCCGACGCAAGTCGTCAGGAGGTTCTGGAGGTCCTGATCAAGCATCAGAAGGTTTTTGCATGGAAGGCGACAGACATGACGGGAGTATCACCCGAACTCGGTCAGCACGCCCTTAGAGTGGATCCTTCACACCCACCAGTCATGCAGAAAAGACGGCCGCTATGCCCAGAAAGGAATGATGCTGTAAACAAATAGGTAACCGAGTTGGTGAATGCAGGTATCCTACGGGAAGTGCCGTACCCCACATGGTTAGCCAACCCGGTCCTGGTCAAAAAGTCAGATGGGAGTTGGCGAATGTGCATCGACTACAAAGCGCTGAACAAGGCATGTCCCAAGGATTGTTACCCGACGCCCATCATCGACCAGAAGGTGGACGCGTTGGCCACGTTCCCGATCAAATGCTTCCTGGATGCGTACAAGGGGTACCACCAAATCACGATGAAGGAGGACGACATCGACAAAACTGCCTTCATCACGGAGAGGGGAGCCTTCGCATACCGGATGATGCCGTTTGGTTTACGCAACGCCGGTGCTACTTACCAGAGGGTGGTGGACAAGATTTTCAAAGCGCAGATCGGCCGCAACATGGAAATCTATGTCGATGACATGGTCATCAAGAGTTTATCGTATGAAGGTCTAGTGAAGGATCTAGATGAGACGTTGGGAACCTTAAACGCGGCAGGTATGATGCTCAACCCGGCCAAGTGCCAGTTCGGTGTGGGGGCCGGGAAGTTCTTGGGCCTCATGGTGTCCAACAATGGTTTGGAGGTCAATCCAAAGAAAGTCCAAGCCGTCTTGGAAATGAAGCCTCCCAGGAACGTTAAAGACGTACAGAGCTTGAATGGAAAGCTGGCGGCTATGAACAGGTTCTTGTCACGAGCCGCAGAGAGGTCACTCCCGTTCTTGAGGATCCTCAAGGGCAGCGTCGGGCCAAAAGGAGCAATCCAATGGGGCCAGGTCGAGGAGGAAGCGTTCCTCAAGTTGAAGGATCATTTAAAAGACCTACCAGCCATGTCTCCTCCCGAGCAAGGTGAGACGCTGTACTTATACCTTGCCGCCGGGATGGAAGTCGTGAGTGGCACGTTGGTTAGGGAAGTGAACAAGATCCAGCGTCCGCTATTATGTCAGCCGAACGCTGCAGGGGGCCGAGTTGCGATACAGCGCTCAGGAGAAGCTGGCCATGGCATTGGTCCACACGGCGAGACGCCTCAAGTCATATTTTCAAGCACACCCCATCGTGGTTCTCACAAACGAGCCGCTCAAAGCAATCTTGACCAGGCCAGAGATGTCAGGAAGGTTGGCCAAGTGGGCAATAGAGCTAGGCGAACATGCCATTGAGTTCGCCCCAAGGAAAGCCATCAAAGGGCAAGTGATGGCTGATTTCCTGGCAGAATTGCCATCCGGGATCGAGGAGAAGGATGAAGTGACCATCGACGCACCAAGCGAGCCAGCCGACAAAAAGCAACGACGCGTTGACAGGACAGGATGGTGGAAGCTACATGTGGATGGCGCATCCGGCGTGGAAGGATCAGGAGCATGGAGACGACGTATGCGTTGAGATTCCAGTTCCCAGCCACGAACAATGAAGCCGAATATGAAGCATTAATTGCAGGCATGGAGTTAGCAAAGGCGTTGGGCGCGACCAAGTTGGATGCATACGGCGACTCGGCTTTGGTTGCAAACCAGTTCAATGGGTCGTACGCAGCCAAGGAGCCATCAATGCAAAAATACCTGGCCAAGGTTAAGAGTCTAGCTACGCAGTTCGAAGGATTTGAGGTGACCCGAGTCCCCAGATCCGAGAATACAAGGGCAGACGCCCTCAGCAAGCTGGCCTCCACGGCAAGCAGCCATCTGTCCAAAGGAGTTCTAGTGGAGACACTGCCGACAAGATCAACTGAAGGCATGACGGTCGCAGCTATTGAGGCTGAGCCGCCATGCTGGTTGACACCAATGCGGGACTACTTGCTCAGTGGAGCGCTACCACCCGACCAGAAGGAGGCGAAAGCCCTAGAGAGGAAGGCGCTGAATTTTGCGCTCAGAAACGGAGTGGTATACAAGAGAGGATATTTGCAGCCGTGGTTGCGATGTTTAACGCCCAGACAAGCAGAAAGAATTCTGAAGGAGCTCCACGAAGGAAGCGGCGGCAGCCATCAGGGGGCCCGGACACTGGCGCTGAGGGCATCCCGAGCAGGTTATTACTGGCCCAACATGAGGGTCGATGCCGACCACCACGGTTATTACTGCTGAGAATTAATTTAATATTAATTTATTTAGTTGCGATATCGCTAGTATTACTGCTGAGAATTAAACCCTAGCAGCATGTTACACGGCGTCGTTTACGTTTGTGCGTGGAAACTTACGACATCGCAACCAACTTGAATATAAGCTGGCTTGATAGTTACAATGTCGCAAGATGCTAACCTATAAATATCAAATTTGGGGATCTTCTGATTTCAAACAACAATCATACGTCTCAGAGCATAGAAAAAAAAACCAACCAAAATCTCACATAACCATCCGTCAAGAGTAATGGCAAGGATAAAGAATTTGACACCCAATCTGTTTGTGCAGGGGGGCCGACGTGATGAAGCTCAGGCTTCAGGATCTCAGCCACGGCCGACGGCGGGGACAAGTTCAACCAAATACGACAAGCAAAAATTTGTAAGTTTGGATGCATCCCAGGCCTATTCTAATTACATAGAGCATAGTCAATTACTAGATTGTTATGTTGTTGATTTTAATCAGATAGAAAAACTAGGTTTGGGGAATGTGTTAAAGATATTTCAATTTCATGAGTTGAGTGAGTTGTTAGGTTTGAATTATCCGGCACATAAGGAAGAGACGTGTCAATTCTATGCTAATTTTCCCCAGTTGATTGAGGAAGAAAAGGAGACGGGTAGGTGGTTCACTAGGGTTAATAAGAAGGACTACGAGATTGGGGAGGAATTTTTTAACAAGGCATTGAACGTGTCCTATGCTGTTAACGAGGACTTTAGCAACCAACCCCCTCCGGGGTCTTACATTAGAGTATGGGGTTTTGGATCGAGCCCAAGTTGTAGAGTATGCTAAGAAGTACTTTGATAGAGATGCTGACGATTTAGGGGTGTCTAGATCTTATAAGTTGGATAAACTGAGTGGTGAGGAGAGGAATGTTTATGAGATGGTCGCTAGGAGTGTCGTGCCTAAGGGTGGTTGGATCACCGAGATAAACTATACTACTGTAAGCATATTTTACTGCGTCATGGAGAAGATAGAGTTGAACCCGGGCCATGTCATTTTCGAGCACATGAGACAAAGTGTGGTCGAAAATAATAGGATAGTCAAGAAACTCCATTACGGTAATTTCATTACCATGTTTCTTACCTCTAAAAATCCCAAGATAAAATTATCTGCACTAGCCCAGGAGTGTTGATTCTATACGATGCAATATGTTGAGAGGAAAGGTAAGTATGAGTTGGTTGATGGTGTGTGTGGCAGAAAGTAGCGGATGGACCCAAGAAACCGCTACAATTTAATCCTGAAGAAGTCAGAGAGAACGTCGAAGGTTAGCCACACTAAACCCCTACAGTTTAATTTCAGTTTTATACAATTTATTTGCTATACTCACCCTTTTTTTGTTTCACTTACATGAACAGGTGTACCCTCAGAGACATACTACAAGGGTGTAGAAGACACGGTCGACCTTTTCAGGGATAAGATGGCCAAAATCAATCACGCAAACTAGTTAACGGAGAAGGTGATACGTGGCATTGAAAGGGCTAGTGCGAGGAAAAAAGCAAAGGGGGATCCACCAGCACCATCACAGACACCACCTCCTAGCAATGATGATTAGATTTGCATTCGTTCATGTTGGCTAGTAGTTGTACTCAAATCCAAACAATTTCAATTTCAAATTGTTTTTGTCAGTTTCTCAAACAACATTGCAAAGAATATTTCTATTTGAATGTCATCTATTTTATTATTTAAACTTCCATTATTTATTTAGTGTGGCTAAATTTTCAAAATATAACCCCACTTTACAAAGGAGTTAAAATTAAATTTTTGGTATGTGGCTTTATACTAGCGAGCTCGCTAGTATCAAGTTACTCACCTGGTGAGCTACTACCGAGTTCGCTAGTATCAAGTTAAGCAAATACATACAAATTCATACACACCAAGCGAGATCGTAACCTGTCAGACTCAAGAGACAGAAGCTCATCTGCGATTTTCACCCTTTTGTTTCGAATTCGTAACTGGTTCGCCAATGTTACGAACTCGCTACGTAGCAAGTTAATATGCATTGGTTTCGAGCGTGTTTAGTTACGGTATCGCCACTTCTACAGCAGTGTACAAATTTTTTAGAATTAGAAGATTTAGTGTACTAAAATTAATTAAATCAAAATTTAGCTACACTTGTAATTACCAACCATGAAGTACGCATAATATTCAAAAAAATGGTTATCAAATAGCTACTGATGTTTTCTACTCTTTTTAGTCTTCTTCTTCTTTGGTTGCCTCCCCTTCCTTTTTGTAGTTTTCACCGTAGGATTAATCCACATGTCTTCCTCATGATCCATTCTGCACACCGACGCACAAACAATGTCATCATCCTCTTCCAGAGTTTCGTACACCGAGGGCGGAATGGTGTCTGTGGAAACAGTGGAGTCATCGTCGAACAAGCCGTCACCATTGATTAATTTTTTCTTACCTTCAACAACGATCTCCCATCGAGCATCAATTGGATCTTCCACATAAAATACCTGATGAGCTTGAGCCACAATGATGAATGGATCTTCCCTAGACCCAAGAATTCCTCTATTAACTAGAGCCATGCCTAAACCCTCTGAGCGCACCCCTTCACCTTCATCTACCCATTCACATTTAAACAATGCGATTCGGACATTAACGAAGTCCATTACCCATATATCAGTAATGGTACCAAAAAAATCATTATCACCCTCTACAGGTACTGACACGCCACTATTTTGGGTTGCAGATCTGTCATCACTCCACTTAGTACCAAACATGTATCCGTTGATGTCATACCCGCTAAACAACGTAACTGTGCCGAGGGGTCTCTTGGCCACCCATTTTACAACATCGGGGTGTTCACCGCCATTTTGCACGTATTTTGAGCCTACTAGTAAAGTCTCTACAATGAGATTCTAGAATCCTAGGTTCCGACCAGCTCGGTTGTGTTGACCTAATCTCATTAAGGTGAACATCAACATAAGTACTCACTGCATGATGGTTGCGCAGAATGTACAGATGGGCTATAGATATCTCATTGGAAGAAGGGCTGAATATAGACTTATGGCGTAGGCCGACACCATCCAACCTACCGTCGTGTCTGGAGACCGGCAGTCCTATAGTAGGTATATCCTGTAAATAGTTGGTACATAATTCTATTACCTCTTCTGCGACATATCGCTGCACTATACTGGTGTCTGGTCGATAACGATTCTTAACAAAATGCTTGAAAATGCTCATGTACCGCTCGAATGGATACATACATCTCAAGTATACCGGTCCGCACAGCTTCACCTCCCGCACCAAATGAACTATCAAATGAATCATTATGTCAAAAAAGGAAGGGGGAAAATACATCTCTAGCCTGCACAATACCTCAACTACTATATCCTGCAATTCATCCAACTTACGCCGACTTACTTTCTTGCAACATATCTGTTTAAAAAAATAACAAAGCCTGGCAACCGCGTCTCCAACGTGAGAAGGCAAGCAGCCTCTCAGAGCAATGACATTCAAGTCCTGCATCAGATTGTGGCAATCGTGCGACTTCATTCCCACCAATTTTAGCTCTGCAGTGGATACACAACTGCTAATGTTCAAACCATATTTAGAAGACACCTTCACTGATTTCAAAGTCCTACAAAAACTCTCCTTCTCCTCAGATGACAAGGAATAACAAGCAGGTGCTAAGTATGTCGTACCTACTTCTTCTTGCACGGGAGTAAGTGACGTCCGTATTCCAAGTTTGACTAAATCCTTTCTAGTTTTCAATCAGTCCTTACTCTTTCCCGGTGTATTCAAGAGCGTCCCAACCAAAGCTTCACATACATTCTTTTCTATATGCATGACATCTAGACAGCGGCGCACATCCAAGTGCTCCCAATAACCGAGTTTGAAAAATATCGAACATTTCTTCCAAATCGTAGTTTGAGTGCTTTTCTTTTTTCCCTTTCCCAGCACGTTCTCCATACCTGATACTTTTGCAAATATTTCAGAACCTGATAATGGGACAGGGGCAACACCATGCTCTTCCAGACCGTTAAACCACTTCTTAGCACTCCTCCACGGATGACTGTTAGGCAGGAATCGTCTATGACCTAGATACACAGGCTTACCACCGTGCTTTAATTGACAGTGGCTGGTATTGCTCTCACATACTGGACATGCAAAATGACCTTTCACAGAACACCCTCCAAGGTTACCCAGCGCAGGGCAATCATTGATGCTCCACATCATCATGGCTTTAAGTTTGAATTTCGCGTCCCCTCGACTTCCGTCAGGAATATGAATCCCATGCTTAAATAAGGATTCGAACTCCTCAACAAGAGGCGCTAGATATACATCAATGTCATTACCAGGTTGCCTAGGCCCCGAGATCATAGTGTTCAAAAGCACATACTTTCGTTTCATCATCAACCATGAAGGTAGATTATAAATAACAAGCATCACTGGCCATGAACTGTGGGTGATGGACATGCTCCCGAAAGGGTTCATTCCGTCAGTAGATAGTCCTAAGCGCACGTGTCTAGGTTCGTCAGCAAATTCTGGGTACATAACATCCATCTTCTTCCACTAATCACCATCAGAAGCGTGAGATATAATATCATCATCTTCCTCTCGAACCCTATCGGCATGCCATGTTAACAATTTTGCATCAACTGGATTGCCATACAAACGCGTCAATCTCGGTTTTAAGGGAATGTACCACATCACCTTAGCAGGACCTTGCTTTGTCGATGTTGTCACTGTTTCTCCACATACCTCGACCTTTCCCTCCTTCTTTTTTCATCTAGACTCACCGCATACCTTGCAATCATCCCTCAGAGAATCAACACTGCCCCTATACAACATACAATCATTCGGGCATGCGTGAATCTTAGTAAACTCCATGCCCATAGGACACAATATCTTCCGCGCAGCATAAACCCTGTCAGGACATAAGTTGTCCTGAGGAAGTAACTCTTTAACCAACTCTAGCAATTCCGTCATTCCTTTATCAGAAATACCATGCCTTGCCTTTAGGTTCATTAACAACAATGTTGCTCCCAGTCTAGAATGGCTAGCCCCAACATATAAGCTTGTCTTTTTATCGTCATACATTACCTCCAGCATACCTTTCTTCCCAACAAACTCCATAAAAACATCGTCACACATATCTGAAAGCTGTTCATTATACTGCAGGATTTCCTCGGCGCTTCCCTCCTCCATCTCAACCTGGTCACTTCCATAATGGCCTTTCCAATGCCAAACCCATTCTGTGTAGGATTTGTCAAAACCTTTACAAATTAAATGTTCACGCACTACAACAATATCTTCAAATATAGCGTTGTTTCTACACTTGTTGCATGGACATCTAACCCCTCATATGCTATTCTATCTACAATGTTGCAACTCATCATCTAAGAAATGTTCAACCAAATCTAAATACTCGTTTGATAATCGAGCATTCTCCTTCATTATTCTTTCGCGGTCCATAATTCACAAATCAGACAAACAGCTACACAATACTATTAACCCACTGACTTGAGATGATTAACACATAAACTACACACTACATTAACAAAAAAACCAAAATAAACCAAAATGCAAGCAAAAATTATGTATAAAATCAACCAAAATCAAGAGACTAGCCAGTACATTACGCAAGTTAAACCTTACCTACACCAACACGGGAACAATGAGACCTCCGAGCAAATTTCAACTGATCACCCTTCAATACCCACCTGTTTAGACCCTTTTAAAGTTTTTGTTTTTGGAGTTAGAACGGCCAGTTCAGCTTAAATCTGTGACCCATGCAGAGTCCCTTGCGAACTCGCTAATACCTCACTAACACCTTTGAGTAGCCAGCGAACTCGTAACATTTAAATCACCCTCACATGCACTGTACATTTAACAATGTCAAATTTGACGTGCACATAAGCGACACCGTAACATCAAGCGCCACATCCTAGCGTCCCAGTTACGACATGTCCCATATTCTCGCCTGCTGAAATTAGGGTTTAGCAAAGCTTACGAGATCGCAACGCACAAAGTACATCCTAACGAGCTAACCTACGAATTCGCTACAGACACGTTTATATTACTACAAAGGTTACGAGGTCGTAACAACCCATTCAATTTAAGGCGAATAGTTTTTTTCCGCCTTGGTCAAGTATTTTTTAACGTCAAAACCCATTTCCGCCTTTAACTGCTTCTTTCCGTCTTGAATTTAATTTTTTTTGCTAGCTAGAAGAGGTAGCGAACTCGCTAATTTCAATCAAGGCGTAAAAAAAAGCCAGGCTTAAACGCCTTAAATATGTGTCTTGCATCTACCCGTTTGTAGTAGTGATACTGTCATTTTTTTAAAGGCATGAAAGTTAAACCTTATTAAAATGAAAGATTTCCTTGTGTGAAATTTGAGGAAACTACTGGACAAAAGGTCAATTTTGAGAAAAGTGAATTTTTTCTGAGTAGCACTGCAACTTCTGCCAAGTTTAGACAAGTTAAAAATATTTTGGGAATGAAAAAAAGGTTGTATGCCTGTCAAATATTTAGGAGTACAAGTTTTCAAAGGAAGGATTTTTAATTTACATTTTCAGCTTATTCTGGAAATGATTGACAAGAAACTTTCAAACTGAAAAATTATTTGGTTTTCTACAGGTGGAAAGATAACACTTATTCAGTCCTGTTTGCTATATCTGCCTCAGCACATATGGGCAGTAATGGAGCCTACAAAGGAAATAATCAGGATGATTGACAGGAGACTGGCCATTTTTTTCTGGGGGAGTACTGAAAATAAGCCGAAGAAGTCATGGAGAAAATGGAGATCTTTATGCAAGCCTGTGGCTGAAAATGGTTTGGGTATTAGGGATCTTACTGCAACTATTAAGGCCTACTCTTGTAAGCTCTGGTGGAAATATCAAATAGGTGAAGCCCCTTGGACATGCTTTATTGCCTCTCTGCCACCATCATCTAGATCTTCCCAGAACTGAAGAAGGATTTGTAAAATCAATCTAACAGTTGAGGCTAATTTCAGAGTGATTCATGGCTCTGGTGACTGCAATTTCTGGACAGCCAACTGGACTGATAAGGGTCCTCTTATTGATCTCTTCCATCCTGGAAATGACCATTATCTGAGATTCACTGTCAGCAATTTTATTGAAGGCAAATCTACTTATATCCCTCTTCTCTCCATGATTCTCCCCCACAGCATTATACAAATCCTTCAGAGAGCTCAGATCCATCCTCACAGGAAAGACAAGTTAATATGGAAGCCTGACCTACATGGATCTTTCACTACAAGGTCTGCCTAATCCATCCTTTTACAACAAACTCAGAAATTTCCATCTCTAACAAAGATCTGGAGACCATGGTATCACCAAAGTAAAATTTGTGTTTTCTTGGAGGCTCTTAAATTGTTTGCTGCCTTTTGATGACATCCTGAGTCAGTTTGGTTTCCATTTTGCCTCTAAATGTCCATTCTGCCACCATATTGACTCCGTGCATCATTTTTTCTCATCTTGTGCAACTGCTGTGCATTTGTGGAAATATATGCATTCAATTTGTGGCTCTCTATACTTCAATGTGGACAGTTTGTGGGATAGACTAGCCACGGTTTGGTCATTTACTGGCCTATCTAAACTCCACACTAGAATGAACCAAGTGGCCCATGTGGTTGTGCTATGGATACTTTGGAAGTGCAGAAATAGGTTGATTTTTGATGGTCAGGCTCCTAATTATAAAGTGATGGAAAAGGAGTTACAGGAGCACATCTATTACTCCCTTCGTATCAGCCCTGTTTCTTTTACTAGGCCAATGGATGATCACCTTGTATCTCAGGCTTGTATACCACCCATCTATATTCCCCCAAAACCAAACATCATTACAATCAAGTGGTCTAGGCCTGCTCATGGTTTAAAAATCAATGTGGATGCTGCATGGTTTCAGAACAAAGCTGGCATTGGATTGATATGTAGGGGGTCAAATGGTGAATTTTATGGTGAAAAGGATTTTACTCAGATGCCATCTCCTCTCTTCAAGCAGAAATGCTAGCCATTGAGGCTAGTATACATCTCTCTGGGATCCAATCTTTTCCGTGTGGAGTCAGACTGCAAGATTGCAGTACAAATGACAGCAGATCCAGATTTTGCACATGGGAAACTTTTCTCCCTCTCTGACAGTATTAACTCTCTACTTGGATCCAACTCCATCAAACATGTTTTCAGAGAAGGTAACAAGCCAGCAGATTACCTTGCCAAGCTCACCACTCAGCTTCAAACTGATGCAAGTTATGACTGGTGTTAAGGAATATGCTAGATATATTTAATTATGGACATTAGGTCCTTTCTTATGTAGGAATTAATCCTTTTTCCTATTGTACTTTGTATTATAGTTATCCCACATCGGTCACGGACAGCCTAGAGGCTGCTGTCTAGAATTATAAATAGTGTAATCATCCTGTTGTAATAATTGCCTTTGATAATATATTTGAAGTGCCTATTATATATATATATATATATATATTTTACATGGTATCAAGAGTTGTTCAATCCCGGAATCCTGATCGACTTCTACCCGGATCCTGATCGCCTTCCTCCTTGTTGCCGGAACCCTGATCGACTTCTCCCGAAACCCTGATCGCCTTCTCTCCGGACCCTGATCGCCTTCTCTCCGGACCTTGATCGACTTCCTCCTTGTTGATGCCATCTACTTTTAACTGTCGTCACGTCACTAATACAGATTCATGTCCTCGCCGCTGCCTTTGACTTCAACCTGTTGCCACTATGAATTCTTGACGTCTACATTTTTTTTCTCGCCGAACTCTTCCGGCTTCGACCTAAATCAGGTCCTTGACTCTATGATTATGTTTTCCGCCGAACTCTTCCGGCCTTCTCAGTCTGACCAACTCCTGGTCTTTGACTCTATATTTTTTTCTTGCCGAACTCTTCCGGCTCCGACAGAACATTTGGTTCTTGACTCTATCATTATTATTTTTTTCTACCGAACTCTTCCGGCCTACTTTGTCCAAGTGCAATGTGCATACATCCTGTACCTTGCACTTGCGGAGGCGAGATGGACTGCGATGATTGATGCTCGTTCACTCGGACCACCGACTCTCTCTGATGGGCTGAACTCTACTAATTATTCGTGTGTTGCTGATATCATTGTGATTTCTACTCTTGAACCTTATGAAGGGGAGCTACACAATACTCTTTTTCTCACTGAGTTTTTTATGAGATTGTGTGCTCTTTCTGACAAATATTTCATGATCTTCTTCGCAAGTTGGGCATTCTTGATCATCATGCTCCAACTTGAGGGAGGGTGTTAAGGAATATGCTAGATATATTTAATTATGGACATTAGGTCCTTTCTTATGTAGGAATTAATTCTTTTTCCTATCGTACTTTGTATTGTAGTTATCCCACATCGGTCACGGACAGCCCAGAGGCTGCTATCTAGAACTATAAATATTGTGATCATCATGTTGTAATAATTGCCTTTGATAATATATTTGAAGTGCCTATTATATATTATTATTTATTTTACAACTGGTTAGCTCTCGCTATGAATATAAAAGGTCACCTCAATGTGAATGCATGGGATATCCCCTCACTTAGAATTCCTACTGCTCCCCAGTGATCTCAGATATCTGATCATGGAATCTACAAACTTTGACTTAGCTCCTTTCAGGTATTTTATTTCTCTTCCCTTCATTCTTCCATCTAGTAGGTGGCCGCTTAGTATTTCGCTTGCGATTCGCTTATAGGCTCCTTGCTATTTTTGGGAAGTTTGATTTGGGAAGATATTCATTTCATTAGCTAGGTCTAGTTAGCAATCTACCTCTTTTTGAAACATTTTTGATGATTATGACCTATATTGGGCTAATATAACTGGTTTTGTTTATGAACCTTATGTCACCCTTGGTGGTTTTTGATTTGGTCTGGGAAGCCAATAAAATTATACCCATCTTTTAATGGTTTCATCTAAAAAAACAACATGACTAACTATATATAATTTCTGGCATGACTATGAATTCGTTCTATAAATTCATCTACTATAGTTATCAAAGAAGAATACACTCCTAAAGAAATATATCAATTAAAAAAAAAGTAAGAATCTTCCGTAAGAAACCTCACCGACTCACAGTGAACAAACAATTAAGCAATACATTAAGAGACTAAAATTTTGACTGCCGATCAAAACATATATATCGACTGAAGTTATACATGCACTAGTCAACACAAACTCACATACTAGAGACATGGGAGTAGTCTTTATAAGACAAGAAAACTATTGTATTAAATAGTGGGGAAAATTTCTATTAAGTGCGTGGAAAGATTTAAAATTATTATAAAGGGCATAACTATTTAATATTTATTATAAAGGGCATTCTGATTGTGTTGTTTTAATGATTATTTATTTGAAAAATGACATTTATAACCTTTATTTTAAAATTTATATTAAATAACTTTAAAAATTCAAACCTTAAATTAAGGGTCCGTTCTCCCAACTTATTCAAAATTTTATCAGTTTATTTTTATTAATTTATTTCAAATCAATTCAGTACCGTCTTGAACATGCATTGATAAAATTCATTTTAATTTGATCAAGAGAAAATCTCCTGAACTCCCAACTTTCCTGACTTTCCGTGAATGTCTTTATATGTTTCACCTTATACAGTGTATGTTTTATTTTGAACTGTATATTTTGTTAGTTGAAATTTTTTAATTTTTACATAAAATTTCTTGAATTTTCGTATTATAACATGTTTCATTACATGTTTACACTACTAGAAAAATAAGGACGTTTCAGCGGTTATTTCGTGTCCTTTCAGCGGTTATTCGAAATCAAAAAACCGCTGTCTATTGCTCCCGGTGAAACGTAATTCGAAATCAAAAAACCGCTGTCTATGCTCCCGGTGAAACGTAATGGTCGTATCAGCGCTTTACCGACACTGGGACCCGTCAATGTCATGTGGCACTGCTGAGTTGGATTGGGCCTATTTGAAGCCCATCACATTTCAGCGATTAATAAAAACAGTTGAAACGTTTAAATATTTTAAAAAAATGAAATATTTGAATTTCCAAAATTCTCAATATTCTAAATTGAATAAAATATTGCAAAAATGAAAATACAAAATATCAAAATTATATTAAAAATCAAGAATGTCAATCAAATGTCATAATACTAATTCCTATACACTAACTAAAAGAAATCTAACATTGAAGCCCTAGTGTGTTCTATCAACTACATGCTCCAATTCTAACACAATACATATGAATACCAACTTAAAGAAGCACCTGGTCACTCAAGAGAATGATGATGCTAACCAGGTTTCTCCATTGTGTTCACCGCTGTCGACATACAACCTGCAATAAGCATATCGGCTTTATATGAAACTGTAGTTCTCAAATGAATTTACTAATATAATTTAACTGAAACAAATTACTCTAACTGGCTGATATAGATATCAAGTGGTGGATGCTATGAAATACTTACTTTTTGGGACGTTTCATCTTAAGAAGGTGAGAAACACCAGCTACAACTAGTAGTCGGCTGTTTTCACATATGGCCCAGAGAGATCGCCGGGCTTGATGATGCAGTGAAGGGTTCTTGCTTTGCGTTACAATTATTCTGTCGAACGAGCCTTCAGTGCATTCGCGGTTTGTCGACCTGCAAACGTCCAGCTCGACTCGCTTCCCTCTTTGGATCGGCGAGTACAGTATCCTTCCCAACCGCCACTAAGATCTGCAACTGGTCTCTCTTCTTGATCTTCATTGCCGACAATTTCTTCATCATCATAATTGCATGGAACGATGCCCTTTTCAGGCTCCTCATTATCTTCTTCTTCTTCATCATCATCCTCTGTCTCAAATTGGTCCTCTTCCACACCAAAAACATATTTAAGGTCAATAATCAAATGGTAAAACTCAGCATCATTCATGATGATTGCGAAATTGTGAGTGGCAAAAGATGTGTTTATTACCGTAATCGATTTCTAAATTTTCAGGATTCCGCTTAGCATGCTGCTCCTTCAGTGTATCAAACTTCATACCGTCAAGAGGCCATGGTTCGCTGATCACACATGCCAAAACATATAATCAGGAATGTTGCATGGATCCTCATCCAAAATGCAGAATACATCAGATATTATTGGTTATATATATGTGTCAAATTTTACTTGCCTTGGTCGTTGACCTCTTCTAAAAGCAACATAACTGAATTTCTCATCTTCAAAGCCACGCAGTGCCTTGCCTTTCGACCTCTACAAGAAAAATCACAAGTATAACGGGGTCAGAAAAATGGTTTTTTCCTTTTGTTTTTAAAACTTCTCTCTCTGTCCTTAAGAGTCTCTATGTTCCAAAAATATATACCGTGAGAGATAGCATGAAATCAGAAACAGATGATGGATATATCCATCAATAGTTAATAGATCAAGATATGAAAATCATATAGAAGGGCAGTAAGACATCATACAAACCCTACACAATCATCACGAGCAAGCACAAAAAGCAGTAATAGGAAGTCCAGGGAAAACCTTTTCCACGGTCCTGGATAGCTCCTACACATTATAGCAGAACTAGAAAATTAAGGTGAAAGATGTTGTAAAATCTAAGTACAATCCAGAAATCAGATTTCCAGATGAATAAAGGAACAACAAATGATGGAACAGACCTGAATAGAAATCCTCCCTTTTGTCCCTTAAAATTGTGTATGTAGTACACAGTCTCCATCTTCGGGAACAAAGTCGTGGTAAGCGCAGCAAGCTTTGGATAGAAGAATGCAGGATAGTCTTGATAAGTTAAGGAAAGGCCAAGTGAAAAAACCGTCTTACAAACCGAAGATCATCTTGTGATGGTCAAGTAATCCATCTTGTAGGAAGCTCCTCCAAAGACAGAATTTCTTGCAAATTGAACTTCATTCGCCTCTGGGAAGAACTGTTGAATAGAGAGTTAGTAATCAGATATGTATCAGCAACACACAAACACACACACACACTTCATTCGCCTCTGGGAAGAACTGTTGAATAGAGAGTTAGTAATCAGATATGTATCAGCAACACACACACACACACACACACACACATATATATATATATATATATATATGTGTGTGTGTGTGTGTGTGTGTCTGAGTTGAGACCACAGGAATAAATCGATATCTTACTATTCTGGTTCTAGTGTTTTTCTCAGGAGTAATGAAGAGGTCGAAGAACTCACGGATTAGGCGCATACTATCAGTCATCTCAATGCCGCCTTCACCATCCCCTGATTCAATGACACCGATAGATAATAAGGTCTTCCTACCTTTAAATATGGGCCACATATGAGCACAAGAAGTTAAGCTTGGTACTAAAACCTGGGACAGATTCCAATCCAGCAGTCGGAAATTCAATTTCCTGTTTCCGAAACTCGTTGCTCATATTCCAATTCGACCTGTTTCTTCACGGTTATACCATTACGAAGAAACCAAAATAGTAGAGACCGAAAGTGCTTCGAGATCTCGCCGGAGAGCAGCGGTTTGAGATCGGAGAAGCGGGTTCCGGTGAGAGCTCGGCTGGGGTCTGAAGCATCAAGAGACGGCGCCACCGCCTGGCCATCGATTTGGACACCACTTGCCGGGATTTCGCTGAACCGTGTTGCTCGCCGAACCGTGTTGCTGAACCGTGTTGCTCGCCATCAAAAAAGCTCTGATGCTGAACCGTGTTGCTCGCCGGTGATGTGTTCGGCGGTGATTCCTCGGCCACCCGAGAAAATTCGCCATCGGATTTGGAGATTGGGATCAATCTCGATTTAGGATTTGGATAGAAGATAATGTTTTCAGTTTCTTTTTATTTTATAGTCACAAATATATCCGATTAGGATCAAATCGTAGAATCCAATTTAACGGTTCAGATTCGAGTTAATCATTATAATTTTAAATTAAAAATTCAATTTCCGCAACATGAAAATTTGCTTTTTGCGAAAATTGGATATGTTGCTATTTTGCAACATGAAAATTTTAATAATTACATATTAACTCAGAAATTTTAATATAATTTTGATGATGGACGAAATATGTAAAATTAAATACAATTTTAACACGGATCAATGCAAATAAATAATATTAAAAAGAATTATGAAATAATATGCTTATTCTTATATATTTATGAAAATTTCCTAACAACTATCGTATACTTAATAAAATTATCATAGTCACAAAAAAACTAGTATAAAAGTAAAAATATGATTTTTTATTCAAAAACATTCATATCAGTGATATTCCGTGGAATATATCTTATAATGTTGTAGAAGCATTCAAATATACTTAATTTCATTTAGTATATGAAACAAATTGATCACAACTATGATTGAAATATGACTCCAAAGTATATATTTAACTACATGTTATAGTCTTAGTAGTTCTTCTCAGGTTCTTGCTACTAAAGTTCTCACTACACGTACCTTTCATCGAGCCAATACCAGAACAAATTTACACAAAAAGTGTCTTATACACTATAAATTAACATAATCATTAAAAAAATTCAAGTTTCAAAGTCAAAATTTGATTTTTTTTATTCAAAAACATTCATATCAGTTATATTCCGTGGAATATATCTTTACTGTTATAGAAGCATTCAAATATACTTAATTTCATCTAGTATATGAAACAAATTGATCACAACTATGATTGAAATATGACTCCAAAGTATATATATTTAACTACATGTTATAGTCTTAGTAGTGCTTCTCAGGTTCTTGCTACTAAAGTTCTCACTACACGTACCTTTCATCGAGTCAATACCAGAACAAATTTACACAAATAGTGTCTAATACACTATAAATAAACATAATCATTAAAAAAATTCAAGTTTAAAAGTCAAAATTTAATGTTTTATTCAAAAACATTCATATCAGTGGTACTCCGTGGAATATATCTTATAATGTTATAGAAGCACTCAATTATATTTAATTTCATTTAGTATTTGAAAGAAATCGATCAAAACTATGATTGAAATATGACTCCAAAGTATATATATTTAACTACATGTTATAGTCTTAGTAGTGCTTCTCAGGTTCTTGCTGCTAAAGTTCTCAATACACGTACCTTTCATCGAGCCAATGCCAGAACAAATTTACTCAAAAAGGGTCTTATACACTATAAATTAACACAATCATTAAAAAAATTCAAGTTTAAAAGTCAAAATATGATGTTTTATGACATTTTTCGAATTTTTATATCAAGAGCAGCAGTTGGTTGTTGCTATGCATACGTGGAGCAGCCATTAGTTGTTTCTATGCATACCTAGAGCAACAGTTAATTGTTGCTATGTATACATAGAGCATAATTTTTATATGAATTTGGTCCACCAAGTCAATATTTCAAATTCATTTGTTGTTAAACACGTCAAGAAACAATCGTATACATTATAAAATTATCATATTCATAAAAGAACTAGTTTAAAAAACAATATTTGATGTTTTATGACAAGATTTGATGTTATGACAAGTTTTCATTACACATATCATTTATTGAACTAATAGCAACGTAAATATACATGAAAAATGTCATATGCATAATAAAATTAACAAAATCATCAAAACTTTTAGGTATATAAGTAAAAATTTGTTTGTTTTTGACATTTTTTCAAATTTTTATTCAACCTAACAGTCTATCAATGCTATTTCATGGACTTTATGTAATAATGTCTAAAAAACACTCAAATTTACTTAATTTCATTTAGTAATGGAAATAAATTGGTCACAACTATGGTGGAAATATGACTCTAAAATATATATACTTAAGTACCAAGTAGTAGTCTTAGTATTGTTTCTCAAGTTCTTGATACTAAAGTTTTCACTACACGTTCCTTTCAATGAGTTAATGTCAAAGCAAATTTATACGAAAAGTGTCTCATGCATACTAAAAGTATAATAATCATTAAAAAAATTGGTTTAGAAGTAATAAATTGATATTAAATGATTTATTTTTCAAATTTTCATACGTTTCAACGCTTTGAAACAAGAGAGACGTGGCTCTTCTCCTTCATGACACGTGTACACATTTTACAATTGGGCTATGGGTGAATTCGTATAGTGTTGGATATGGGCTATGGGAGAATTCGTATAGTGTTGGATATGGCCCAAGAGCAGGCTTTTTTGCCATCAAATGTTTAAACTTTTGGTGGTAATACTTAAACCGCTGAAATAACACTTGGGCCTTTATAAATCACGATCTATTTAATATATTTTGTGAAACAGGCCCAACATAAGCCCAATAATTTGGACTACAAACTAAGCCCAATTGTCGAGTCAGCATCCTTTACAGCGCCTCCCTCACATAGCGCTGAAATATTGCGGGGTCCAACCACAAATTCAACGCAAGCTCTCGGTCAATTGGTCCAATCAGCATTCGTTTCAGCGCCTCCCTCACCTAGCGCTGAAATATGGCGGGATCCATCCACAAATTCAACGACCAGGTTCCGGTCAATACGCCCAGTCAGCTTCCCATTCAGCGGAATGTCTGGCAACGCTGAAAGCAGATGGATCCATATCTCATGGTTTCAGCGACATTTGGGGAAACCGCTGAAAGTTGAAAGTCAACACTTAAATTCTTGGTCACTCCGCGCCCAAAACAGAAATAACCGCTGAAATGGTTATTTCAGCGGTTATTTTACATGTTATATCAGCGGTGTATGCAAACACCGCTGAAACGGCTCCGTGTTTTTCTAGTAGTGTTACTTCAATATGATCAATGTTTTAACACAAAATTTTATTACTTGAGTTTAAATATATAGTGGTAGTTCCATAACATTTAGGAAAGTTGGACTTTCCAGAGACTTGGTATTTGATCAATGCTTCTAATTTTTACTTTAAAGTAACACATTCATGTTCAGTTCAGTTCAGTTCAGTTATAGTCAACTAAGTTCAATTTTTTAATTCAGTTCAAATGTATAGGAGGTGATAAAATTCATCTTAATTTAGTCATGCTATTACTATACATTGATTTTACACCAATTTAATTTAATTTTTTTTATTTCAGTTCAGTCATCATCGAATAAGATATGTGTTAAAACTAGATTAAAACTCTTGGAGAAAGACATATAAAACCTATAAATGATAGTTAAGTAATAAAGGTTATATGTGTCATTTTGTAAATAAATAATCATTAAAACAATCAGAATGCCCTTCATAATAAACATAAAATAGTTACACCCTTTGTCATAATTTTGAATCTTCTCACGTGCTTAATAGAAATTCTCCCTAAAAAGTATTAATCTATACCAATTAACATGAACAAAGTTGATATATAGAACCAAATAAACATATAAAATCAACTAAACATATAAAATGAATCTCAACATTTAACTTATAATTAAACATCATCTTTTAAACCACAACACGTCAACAAAGTCGCTAAGACTACCAGGAACTTCTTTCTCATGAATGAGTACGTTTTATTCATACTGTTCCTAGCTAGCTAGTTGAACTAAAAGAACAGACAATTACAACAGTTGAAATCATCTGGATTAACAAGCTCACTGTGGTCTTCATGAGATGCATGGAGGCAGAGGAGCACCACACAGGCATCGATTATGGAAGTAAGAATCTGTACTGAATGTCTGTAAATTCCCACCTTGAGGAATCTCACCGCACAGCCTGTTGTAACTCACATTGAACTCTCCCAGGTGGATTTGGGACGTCAACCCCTGTGGAAGACTCCCATACACTTTATTATGGTTCAGATCCACAGATCCCAAGTTGTCTGAAAACTCTACCTTAGAGATATCGAATTGGAACAAGTTCCTCGACAAATCAACATAAACGACTGTCTTGTTCTTACCGAACAGGAACGAGGGGTCGCCTTCGAGCTTGTTTCTTGACCAATCAATCCAGTATGTGAAATTCAAGTTGCCCAATGATCTCGGAACATGGCCAGAGAGATTGTTGTGGGAGAGATAAATATCAGGTGTATTTCCTGCCCATTTTCCGAACGAATGCGGGATACTTCCGGTGAGTTTGTTTCGATCCAGGCGAAGTTCGACTAAATTCGGAAGTTGGGAAAGAGAAGGTGGGATGGAGCCGGTGAGATTATTGAAAGACAAGTCCAAGGATATCAAATTCTTGATTTGGCTGAGGAATGAAGGAATAGAACCAGATATATTAGTACTGCTGACCTCAATGTAAGTGAGATATTTGAGTTTAAGAATAGTTGATGGGATGGTTCCGGTGAGATTTCTTAGTTTCCTGAATGTCAATTGCTTGAGAAACGGGAGTTCGGCGACAGCGGGTGAGATTTGGCCGGAGACGTCGCCGTTGCTGATCAAGACGGTGTCAACTCGGCCGGTGAATGGGTCGCAATGCAAAGAGTGCCATTTGCAGCAGTCGTAGTCAGGTGTCCAGCCGCTCAGAATGTATGGATTGTTGAGGGCTGCTTTGATTTGTAGCAGAACTTTCGTGTCATTGAGATTGCATTTGGGACGACCTGACAGGGCAGGGGATGGCAGAATCAGAAACCGGAGAACTGATATTGAAAGGATTATTAATCTAACTGATTGCTTCGACATTTTTGTTCGGTTATCTACTAATCAAAATTTCTTCTATATACATACATACGTAGCTTGCTGCGGCTGCTATACCGTGTACAGGTTGGCCAAATTGATGGTTAAAATTTAGTCAGTAGGTTCGATGTCGGCTCTGGTTGATAGGGTGAATGAGTAGATAAGATGGACGTGGGGTGGAGAATCTGGAACTTGAGATAAATGTAGCTAGATAGGAATGTAGGATCAATCCTGGAGAATAGTCATTTTCGGGTTTGTTTTAGGCAGTCTTTGTCCCGTAGTTTATTTTTATAATTCCAAATTCGGTATAAATTTACAAAAAAAATATTTTATTTATTATATTTATTGAAAACTTAACAAAATTTAAGGAGTGATATTGTAATTTCAATGATATTTTAAACTACGCTGAGTAAAATAATAAATTGCGTATATTGTTTAAGCTATATTTTTATTCTAATGCTTATTTAAGAGTACAAAGAGCCAGAATTAATGATAATCCTAACTGGCCGGTCCAACATATTTTGATACCTGGAGCGAAAATTTAATTCTAGACCACTTTATGATAACAAATATAATTATTATATTATTAATTGATTAAAAATAATATATATTGGAATTCAGTGTAGTTTTATCCAAAATATTAAAATTAGTAAGATAAGTATTTGAAATTTTAAAAGAGTAAAATTCAAAGAAGAAAAGGCTCAAAAAATAAAAAGACCCAAATTCAAAGAGAAAAAGGCCCTTCAGAAATATAACTCCAATCATTACATTTTTAAAAATAAAAAAAGGCTCTTCGTGAATCGGGAAGCTCCGGCTATGATATGATCGGTGACAGTGGCCGGAATTAGGCGAGAAAGAAATTAGTTACAAATTACACTAAATTTCATACAATTCAAATTGATCCAAAATCAAAGGATGATTCTCCAGTTACATATTCAAACTATATACACAGAAATTGAAGAATGAAATGAAAGTTGGAGTTCAGTTGAAGCTTCCCGTAGCCAATATGATTCATTGAACTCATTTTGCCTTTGACCCTTACACTTTCTTTATTTACAAACAAGCCCATAAACTTTCCTGTATTTGTATCTAAGACCAGGAACAACATAATACATGACCTAAATATTTTTTGGCCCCTTAAATTTTTGAGCCTGCAAAAGGTCCGACCCTGACTCGAAGCCAAAACATTCACACACACATTCAATTCTCTCTCTAAGTTTCCACGCTCCTCCTCTCTAAAATATTTACAACGCTATATAGTTTTCTGTGTAATTTATCCGTTGCAACGGATCTAAATCTGTCAGTTCCGCCATGAATGGTCCTTATGCTACCCCTGCTCCGCCGTAATGGCGAAACCTCTAGCCATAAACGGCCTGAAAACCTTCCTCAATGCCCTCCAATTAAAATATCCCCTCTATTCTCCGCCCTTCCAAGTAATCCCAAGATTAAAGCCATTTCAGAATATAAAGGGGATCTCGCCTGCATCTTCACACCGGAGCAGGGCCGGCCCAATAGTGAGGCCAATGTGGCCCTTACCTCAGGCCCAAATTTTTTGTTAATTATATAGGTCCACATTTAAAAAAAATCATAACTAATTATACATTAAAATTCAGTATTTTGGACCTATTTGATTAATAATCCAAGTTTTTTGGGCCCATTTTAAAATAAAAAATAGCATTTCAAAGCCTTTTTATTATAAAACAAATTTAATTGTTAAAAAAAATTTAAGGGAAAGAAAAGGATTTTCAATCCATACTTACGAAACTTCTCTTTATTCGACTGTCTATTCCTCCCTTTGTCGGACTTATTTATTCATTTATTTTCAATTTTGTTTGAAAGAAAATTATTCTTCCAAATGATAAATATAAGTGTTTTTCTTATTTGTCGGATTTAATTATATTTTTGAATATTGGGAGATTTTTGTAAAAACAATCGCCTCAGATCCTAAAATAATTAGGGCCGGCACTGCATCGGAGTAAATAAAGTCCTCTCTCAGCCTTACTGCAATGCTCTTATCAGAAAGTTCAGCAAAGGTCGTCCATCAATGTCCATTATTGAATCGACTTTCAAAACAGCTGATTTCTCCGGCAACTATCAGCTCGGAGACATAGACCATAGGCACATCCTCATCAGATTCGCTAATAAACAAGATTTTCAGCGCGGATGGATGAAAAGCTTCCCGATGCGGGTATCCGTGATGAATCTGGTTCCGTCTCTGGTGGTGGAGGAAGAGGATGAGTTGCAAAGATGAATTGGTATTTGGGGTGAATAAGAAAAAGGAAATTAGTATATATGTATTAATTTATTATTTAAGAATATCTAAAATGGAGGAATTGTTGGAGTTGTTATAGAGATCTAGAGAAACAATGTTTTCATTCCTTATTATTGAGCATCATTTGAAGAAACTCTTGAACTTGCCAACACAACACTACTTTTATATTTTCGAACTTGTTTGTAGTTTAATTTAGTTTACTTGAACACTTTTATATTTTCCACTTCATTTGAACAACATTACTTTTCTCTTGTTTTTCTTTATTTTTTTTGGAATAAGCAAACAAACAATTTACTAATCATCCACAATGCATAAAGATTTTGTATGCAAACTTCAAAAGCAATGTATTCACGCACACTATTGAAAAAAACGAAAAAAAAAAACTGAACACTAATTCAGAAACTGAATAGTATTTATATATCAAAGTTAAAAGTGTATGCACACACTTATAATATCAAAAACAGAATAGTATTTAATATAAAACTTCTTTCAGCATATTCCTGCTCAAGAATATCCCTTAGCTACTTCTCAACTAGCGCATCCTTGGAAGAGCATGTGTGATCAATTTGATAATTGAGAAAGTATCCTACAATGGGCGCAACTTTTGGTTATTTTCGGTAGGAATGAGTCATCAAAAATCAAATTTTTAAGAGAATAAAAGCAAGCTGAAACCAAAACTGTTTTCATATAATTGAATGGGCTCGAAGAAAATTCATAAGTGGTACTTAATTAGGTTCAAACAGAAAAATAAAGGGAACTAGGGATCTAGCTTTTTACTATTAATACATATTTGCATAATAATCATATCCATTTAAACTAAGATCTCTGGTTATCAACTCATGAGGGGAAGTAGATGGGTTGCCGTGATTATGAAATCTATTTTCACTCATTTGTTTGGTCAACTGATCCGATTTGCTCAGTAGTTCATTTTCAGTTGATTTGACTTCAGTTCCACAACCAAATTCTCCTAAATTCCAGCAAGGGTGATCGAGATTATCCATGTCAAAGAACGAATAATCACATTCAATCACCTCATCATCAATTTCCAGTGGCGAATTTCCACCCCCTAACAGCGATGATTCCATACCATTCACTGTTTCAGGCATGAGATTTTGAGGACCAGGCATATCCATACCTTGATTTCCATGCATAACAGGCGGTGAATAGCTTTCGGAAATAAAACTAGGGTTACTTTGAAATGCTGCTGATGACATTGGTGCCATGAAAATCTGCTCGGTGTTTAAAGGGACCTCCTGAAGAGTCACCCCAGAAATACGGTTCGCAAGATTATCCGAGTTCGCTGTCATGAAATCGTCAGGAAAAGAATCAGGATCCATCAACTCCCGGATCATTTCTTGAGCCGCGTCGTTGATCTGGGGTTGGTACTTAATAATCTGTCCATTCACCGGTGCAGCATGATTCTGCTTAAATCTCCGTTTCTTGCTGCCATCAGTGATGAGCCTGTTTTCATTTTGCTGCTGAACAAACTGTGCCAGAAGTCCTGGATTGTTCATTGCATTTGCTAAGAATGACTTCATTAGCTGATGATCTTGTTGCATTCTACTAAATGCCTGCGCCCAGTGGCGGAGGGAGACCGGGTCTGGCGGGGACTCAAGCCCCCGCCAAAGTCTCCAGAATTACTCATTACGTAAAGGTATAATTTTTTTATTTAAAATTTAGTTCAGTTAGATTTTTGCTCAGCCCCCGCCAGAGATCGCGGAGGAATATATTATATATATTCGAGCTCATATTTTATGTATATTACTTCCCAAAACGCCAAATTTCCTAAATGTATACGCCGTACGCATGGTATCAGTGACAGTTAACACAACAATACCTAAGAGTTCTTGTGTTGTCTTCTACGTTCCCAGCAACCCAAATTTCCCTACCTCGTACGCCGTACGCATAGTATCAATTAATGTGCCATAGTACGCATAGTATCAATTAATATAACAATACCTAAGTTCGTGTGTTGTCCTTCTGCGTTACAAAACCCCTCAATCTCACGCATCGGCGGTTTTAAGTTGGTAAGGATTTTCTTTTTAATCTAATTCTCTTGTATAGTTGTATATGATGTTATTTGTTTTGTGTTCATGTCCAACAATTTAAGCTTTCATTTTTCATAAGTTATGTTTTGTCGGCTAATTGTTTACTCGCATTCAACTGCAGGTGACTGTATATCAGTGAAATATTGTACAAAATTTTATCAGGTTAGCATTTTAATTCATTCTATAAATTCAACTGACTATAGGTAATATGTGTTCATATAACTTGTACTAACTTGTAAGTACATAAATTAATATTTTAATAATAGCTCTCGATTATTAGTTTAGTTGTAATGTGATATTAAGTTAATGCCATAATCACTTGAATCACATGATCTATATATTAGAATTTGTAGATAATATTTCATTTATTCATATCATTCTTTTGTGTTTTGTGGATTATAATATTGTAGGATATGGAGAGGTATTATAAACGTAAAAGGAGGTATTATATTGTAGGATACATGTTCATGGAAGTTCTTCTGACAATCGAGGTTTGGCAACGAGTTTGATTGATAAAATGTTGAGCTACAAATTTGTTTTTGTTCTGCATTTGATGAAATATTTGTTGGGGATTACAAAGAGTTGTCACTTGCTTTGCAACAACGGGATCAGAATATTATCAATGCTCTAAATTTGGTTCAATCCGTGAAAGATCAACTTCAAGAGTTAAGAGAGACGGGATGGGAGCTAATTCTGAACCAAGTTAACAAGTTTTGTGATTTGCATAACATTGCAAAACTTAATATGGATGATAACATGTCAATCAGAGGCTATGGTCGGCGAAAAGGTCAAGTCTTCACTAATTTTCATCATTATCGTAGAGAAATATTTCTTGAGGTAATATCTTATTTATTTATTTATTTCACTTTTCCTTTAATATTGTCTTTTTCCGTATTGATTTTTATGCTAATTTAATTTCCAGGTTGTTGCTTCAATTGTGCAAGAGATGAATACCCGTTTTTCTGAAGGTGGCTCAAAAATACTCAGCTGCATTTCATGTCTTGATCCAAAGGATTCCTTTTCTCAGTTTGATGTTCAGAAGTTAGGTGTTCTTGCTACTCTTTACCCAGAAGATTTCTCAAGTAATGATCTCTTGTTTCTTGAGCAACAACTTCACAACTATATTTCTAGTGTTCGGATTGATTCTCGATTTTGCGAAGTTGGAGGTTTGGGAAGTGTTGCTCAGAAAATGGTTGAAACGGGTAAACATGTTATCTTCCCATTGGTTTATCGTTTGATAGAGTTGGCCTTAATTTTGCCAGTTGCTACTGCATCAGTTGAGAGAGTATTTTCAGCTATGAAAATTGTTAAAACTGATTTGCGTAGTAGTATGGGAGATGAATGGATGAATAACAGTCTAGTTGTCTATATCGAGAAGGGAATCTTTGCAAAAATAGACAATGAGCCAATTTTGCAGCGATTTCAAAGCATGGAAAGTCGCAGGATTGATTTGCCTCCCCTTTCTAATAGGGCTAGTTAGTGCAATCATGTTTACGCTATTAGCTTATTGATTTTTGCTTCGAAACATTTTTGTATTGTGTTAGCTTGTTAACTTTGCTTTTATGAAAATTTTGTTTAGCTATTAGCCCCCGCCAATACGAAATCCTGGCTCCGCCCCTGCCTGCGCCATATTATGCATTCTACCATCAGTGGATTGTTGTTGATGCCTGAGTCGTACAACTTCTTCCATGAGCACATTCTTGTCTCTTTTTAACTGCTCCATCTCCTCTTCAAGCCCGCCGAATCGTCCCAGCTCAACACAACCATAAGATGAGCTCTGAACATTATCTTGTTTATTTTGCCGATTATGATTAGAATTTCGATGTTTAATGTTTATGAGCAGGTCTCTTCTGCCTCTCAAGAAGTCCTTATTCGCATACTCCCAGTGATAATGACTAACCTTTTTAAAATCATAATTACTGAGCTGGCGGAGGAAGCTGTTGAATTTGATCTCCTTGAAGAGCGTAGTGAGAATAATAGTTTCGAGCTCTTGTGAGTTATGGATGATGAAACTATTTCCGTCGGGGCTCCACGAGATGATGTGATCGGTGGAGGGGTCCTCCACCAGATTGTAAGTCTTCGTCACGAACGGTATCGTGGAGTCTGAATTTGGAAACGGAGAAGAAATAAGGGTACCGTCATCTGCCGGCGATTCCGATGGCAAAGACCGATTCATAATATTGATCTAATAATGTTCCGATTGAAAACTAGGGTTTATCTAACTTAACGTCGATAAGAATGAAAAGGTTAAATTTTGTTTACGTATGATTGATTTTGTCAGATCGGAGTTCTATTTATATTACATATATGTCGAAGATGGAAAATGGAAATCCAAATTGCATCTGGATTAATTTTCTCGAATTTGGAGTGGGAAAGGAATTCTCGTTAAATTTCACAATGGCAGATTAATATACTATATGTTATTATTATTTAACAAAGTATTAGGTGAGATCGTTTAACTGTAATTTTTTAGTATGACATATGATTTCTCACATGTTTATTAGATTAATTCACATGTTTACAACTTTTATTTGTTGTTCTAACGGAATTAATTCATTTACAAAAAATTAGTAAGCAGAAAAAATATAATTAAATCAAACGAATGGCAAAAATTCTTGGGCAAACTCTCTAAAAAGTCAAACTTTCCTAAATGTTATGAAACTACCACTATATATTTAAACTCGAATGATACATTTTTATTTTAAAACATCGATCATTTTAAAGTAAACATAGTTAAAACATGTTTTAATGTAAAAATTTAAAAATTTAATTTCATATAATATTTAAATATTTTAAGTTATAAAATTTACAGTTCAACTTACAAGGTGGATGGTATAAGTTAAAACGTATAAATACTTTCTCGGAAAGTCAAGAAAGTTGGGAGTTTCAGAAATTTTCTCAAACTATTGAACTAACTGTACAGATATATTTATAAAAATATAATATTAAGAGACTAATAAATAAAACACATAAACATATCTCATAAAATATATGAAATAAAGACCGGCCTTATCATAAACTTATGATAAAACCGTCATACCCAAGACTCTCTCTATATTATTTTATCATTTAAAGAAAATAAAAATTCTCATAAAAGACCGTCCAAATTATAGAATGAATTAAAATGTCATAAAGAAATTATGTGGGGGCTTCATTGATATGAGCTGGGGCTTTCTTGTAATTACGAAATTGTTGTTCATAATATATAAATACTGAGAAAAGGTTTCTCTCTCCTTACTATTTCTTCTTCCTCTCCGATCTCGTTCTCACTCTCTCACTCCGTCCAAACCCTAAATCACGACTTTAGTTTCTTCCAAATATGCTGTAAATTTTGGATTTGAATCATTATTGGACTTTGCGCGTCATCAGGTAATTAATCTCTTAATCTCTTTAATGTCGTCGCCTCTCTCTGGTTGTGCACGAATTTTGTGTTATTTTTATTTGTTTCGGGTTTGTGTTGTAGATCGGAGTAGTCTTGGTGGATACTAGAGGAAATTCAGGCATTTCCGGTTCGACTCATGGCAAAGGTAATAGAGATTTATTTGCATTCTTTGTTTGGGGTTTGTTTTGCATTGATTGCTAAGTTTTTGAAGGGATTTATTTATGCGGTTGGGGTTTCTGTGTTGCAGTGCTCGTTTGATGATTATGTGCATTATTCAAAGCGGCTGGATGTTATTCATCATTTGTGTCTGCACTTCATTGTATAATCTGGACCTTTTTGTTTAAAACATGTATGTTTTACATGTGTGAAACTTTTACGGGGAAATAGTGAAGTTTCATTTCTTAGCATAGGTTTGCTTGCTTTTGACCTTTTGAGAAAGTTTCCATTTTGACCAGCTCCATGCAAGCTCCTCGTGTATTTTGTAAGCTTCCATTCCCATTTTGTTGACCATCCTCTCTGTTGTTGATCATCCTGCTACTTCCAAATCAATTTTTTTAGCTTCTTGTATTTTTGTTTCCCTTTGCTTCACACCCTTCTTTGTTGATAAATCACAGCTCGTAACTTCCAATCCTGCAAAGGATAAAAAATTACAGCAATATCCAACTCCTTGCAACATTTTTCTAGTATGTATGTAAAGAAACTCTCTATGATCCAAACTATTTAGTACCCTTAAAAAGTTAAAAAAGTGACAAAAACTCAAAGAATACTCATTATAGGTATGGTATAGGATTAAAAAATAAAAAAATTTAAATAAAATATATGTGCGTCGACACGGAAATTATACTAGTATAAATTTCCACTAGTGAGTAAGAGATTAAGATTAAAATACGAAAGCCTGTAAGAATGATGATTGGTGAAATATTTTAGTTACCAATAATACAATGCATTTTCTAATATAGTCAATTAATGTGTTACGTTTTATGTTTTACCATATATCTTTTTCCATGCTGTGAAAATATTAATGAGAAAATCTCCTGAACCCCAACTTTCCTAACTTTCCATTGAAGTCTTTATACGTTTTAAATTATACATTGTACCTTTTAATTTGAACTTTACATTTTGTTACTTCAAAAAATTTGATTTTCATATGAACTTTCATGAATTTTTGCATTAAAACATGTTTCACTATATGTGTTGAATATGTTAGTAAAGCAATACCATATTTGATGTGGATATCCCATGAAGGTTGAATGCAGTCGTGTAATATATCCAATCATGAATTATAAGAAGAGTGAATAATTTGGTGAATATGGAAGAAGAATATTTGGGTAATATTCTGAGTAAACACCGAAGCATGTTTTTTTTTTAAAGATAGAAAAAAGATGATGAATTACAATTGGACAAGGGAATTTATATATGCTTCCTCATGAGGATACTGGTGAAGTAAAGATTACACCATGGTTACACAAATCAATCAAAAGCAACTGTCTCCATTGTCTCTATTCTAATAGCTATCTAGCTATTTTAAACTATGAATCTTAACAATGAATCCAAGGAAAAACTTAGCCCAAACGCCCTTGCATCTGAGGTGGTTGGATCATCCTTTTCCCAACCTGAGCATACACAGCTTCCCGAATTTAACAGATTTTTTTCCCTTGACTGAAAAATTCTAATGATCAATTGTTCTTCAAATTTCCAGCAGTAATCTTTACCAATCGACACCATCCTATAGCTCTACTTTAGTGCATCATGTTTACAACCATATCAACCAAACTACTCGAACTATGGATCACCACAACACATAATGCTATAAGGAGTCTCTCTTGAATCTGTTATCTTATTGACCTCTCAGTATCAATCATGCCACCGGCAATATCAGTAGTTAAAGAGATATATAGAAGCTCAATTTCTGCATCCATACCATCTCCGTTAACTACTATAGCCATGACACTCCTAATACCAGAAGACATATAAGCCATTCCATCTATAATCAAAACTGTGATGATGGACATAAAGGCAACAGGCAAGTAAAGAAGTTGAACATCATTTATATCTGTCCCACTGAGCTCCCCAGTCTGGACTCCCTGAACATTTTTTAGAAAACAAACCCCAAGAAACAATTTCAACGTCTGGGAATTTCAACACTATTATTCTGGTTTCTTATAGTCACTAAGTCCAGATGGAGCTTCTGATTTCCACGCACCTGATAAGACTCGCCCAAAATTAATTGGGACTTTGACAACAAGCTCGCTATAGAAATCACGTTCAGTCTGAAATTCCTGGTTTTGATTCCAGTATCAGACTTGAATTCCACCTCCATGAAGCCACTAACATTCCATAACTTTTGCAACTACCTTTAAGCTCGATATCATGGAAATGATAAAAAATCTGATGCAAACAACCATCTTTACACAACCAGCAACAAGTCACATTTTGTTTCTATTTTACTGCTGCGGTCAAGCTTCTCAATGGCAAAAAGAATAACAAGAATCAGCCCTTCAACCTTACAGTCTATGGTCAAAGAGATGAAGCATATATGCCACTCGAATGCTGTCACCTATCATCCTTTATAATACTTGTAATATTCAAAGGATAACCATTTACAAATTCAGAACATTTTTCTTGATAGGTCTCCTATGTCACAATTTGCTTAGCACACATCAATTCGCATCACCAGGCATCAACTGGCTCAAGATCAGCTCACACCGGACTTGAGGACTCCCAGCGTCAATGGTGTCAGACATGTAGCACATATTGAAGAATATAACCTGGACAACATTATAAAAGAGACAAAAATCCTTGTACCAGGCTCAAGACAATACCCCTCCCTGAAAGAAACCTTTTCCTCAAGGCTAATTTATAAAAACAATAATGCCACCTTTGAAAATCTACAAGAACAACATGAACAAAGTTCCTCCCTTGATCACAATTACGGCTCCAATAATTCCTTGCACAAAACACCAGCAATTTCCAGTGCAAACTTTAAATGCACTCACCAGTACAATAATCCCTGGTTCATATGATGTCTAGCCAAGAGTGCTTCACGGAAACCCACACTTTTGCTAAAATCACTTGAATTCAGCTCTAGAGACTTTAGAACCCACCAAAAGAGAAACATGTCCAGGGCTTCGACATTCTGCCTTTGGATGTACAATATACACTAAGTCACAATATCCAGATTTCTGATCTCTTAAAAACATGCAAAGCACCATTTTGAATCCACATATATCACAAGCAATGATACTTGAATGAAATTATTGTTATCCCAACAGCCTGGATTCAGGCGACGTCAATCAATCCTCTCCAACACCGAAGCATGTTTAAACATGATTCAGAAGGGTTCGGAATACTTGTGTGAATCAAAGACTGCAAAACAATGAAAGATCGATTTACTTCGACAACTGAAAAATTCATACATAAGATTACTTCCATTATAACTCGTCCAATTCAGTGGTTTAATTGAAGAATATTGCCTATGTATTTAATTATGGAAATAATTAGATTAGGCATAGAATTAGAATTGGATAAGGATTATTCATTTCCATAGGATTTGATTAGAAATAGAATTCTGATAGATAAAGGAATATTGAGTTCATCTATGATTGAAAGAATCACGTCATAGAGCTATAAAGGGACATCTACGGTTGTAAAGAAGATTGGAGATTTTACAGAGACAATAATCTTGCATTCAGGGTTTAGCTTTCAGAGGCAGCAAAGTCCAGCCACGGTCAAAACCAATCATCAACTTGGTGTGCTATCCAGAAGTCACAGCCTTAACGCCTCGGGAGAGGTAGTCATCAGAAAGTTGGGTGAGGAGCTTGACCTAGTCAAGTCAGGTGCTTGACGTTGACCGGCAAGAGAGGGGTGCTCACAAGTTCACAACAGAGGTAAGTCATAGATAGGTAAAAGCGAGGAATTTTGTACTCTATGTTGATTATCGAGTGAATGGTTTCTGGATTGGGTAAGGTCCCGCAGATGTAGGTGTTCAGAAAATTTTATATGTGGGGAGAATTAGTATGTGGGGCTGTGGGGTTTATCAGACGCCGACACGTGGTCTGTGGGTCCAGACCTTTAACTGAGATCAAAAGCCTCAGACTTATTTATTATTGGGTCCTTGCATTTTGTATTATTTTCTTTTTCCCATAATTTTCCTTATGTAAGTTTCTTCGTTATTTTGAAAATCTCGTGCCTTTTTCGTTTTCCACAGACTCATTCAAATGTATGTCACGAGCCAATGCCAAATATTTTAACAAAAACCATTCAACCCAATTCAAGGTTCCTAAGTACAAACAAAAATTTAAAGCTTGAGTCTCATCTCACACAAGAGTATTACTTATGTATACTTTCTAAACAGGATATGAATATATATCACCAAGTTGTAACTTCTACCAATTAACTATATACTATTTGACATATGCAACAGTAAAATTAAACTAGTGATGAACAAGGTTTTACAAATTAATAACTCTTTACGCTAAGCCTTGGCTGCCGATCTTGGACGACAAGGTAAATATACTTGGCTTTGAACCACTAACTTTCTGAAGTTAAATGCCAGCACCATCGTAACCGCCGCCTGAACTCGCCGTCCCCCGCCACAAACACCTCATCCGTCACGCTTCCATGTAAACCTCCAAATTCCTGCAGTTCTTCCTCACCTGAAAAACGCTCACCGCTTGATCAAATGAAAGGGACAGGCATTGCAGAAGCCACCCAATCTCAGCAAACACCCTGAAGAACTCTATTTCTAGGAATTCACCATTTTCCTCTGGTTGAGGTTCCCGCAGAAGGAGAACTTCATTTTTGGATGAACTAGTTGCAGATATTTGGCCTCAAGAACTTGCCCAAAAGGGAGCTTGGGTTCTGCTTCAAGAATTGAATCACGCTCACAGATTTGACCCTCTTGAACTGATCGAAGAAGAAGAACCGTTTCTGGAGAATCCCACTAGGAATTGTTAACTTCTCTAGTGCGTTTCGATCGGCTTAACTATAGTATATAACCTCTTAAACAGACAAATAAAATATAGCAAAGAATAATCCAAAACCAATCAATCAGTCAATAAACTGATGCATGAAAAGAATCCCAAAAATTAGAACCCTTTGAAAGACATTATAAAAACAATCAAAGAGGCATCTAAATATCAACTGAAAAGAAGAAAAAAACATATTCATGATCAACAACTTCTACCTGAAGCAGTTTGCATTCGGGTTCAGCCCCAAATCAGCCAATGTAGGCATCTCCCCGAGCTCCACATCCCCTTCAACTAAACACAAGTACTTGATATCATCCTAAGCTCATTACTAGTACTCCCCACTCTCATCCAAGGCAACATCGATCAATTACTCTCCGGTGAGACACCGCACAGCCGTTCCACGGGGTTGAAGAACAACCCCAAACCATTGATCAAAATCACTCGAGACAGGTGTTCGTTTATCGATCTCGCCTGGTGACTGAGAAAAATGATTGATAGAATATCACAATAATATTTATATTATTGTGATTGATTTGTATATATTGTATACCTTATTTAGACTAGCCTAGATTCATTGTACTTGTACTATTGTAACTCTATATATTTTACATAATACAGAGACACCAGATATGGTGAATTTACATTCTTTGATGGTATCAGTCGAGTGAATCCAAAAGCTGTTCTTTCCACCAAGAATTCATCACGTTGGTTTAGGTGATATATTGTAAACCCTAACCCTATATTAGCCTTGATTAGGTGCCTCTTGAAACCCTGATCGGCTAGCCAATCCCAGACCTTACTTCCCACACAAGTAAGGTTCTTTAGCTTTGATTGGGTGCACACCTCAAACCCTAATCGGCTACATCTTGTTCCCACATTCTTGGAGTTTTCTCCCACATTCTTGTAATCCTCCAAAATTGTTGGAACATTTTCCATCATGGCCGGAGCAACAAAACCTTTGAGCTATCAAACCCTAATCCATATGTTGCCCATCAAACTCCACTCCGGCAACTTTATGGTATGGAAAACTCAAGTTCAGGTGCTTCTGGAATCGGAAGATCTCCTCGGCTTCCTCGATGGCTCAATATCTCCTCCAACCGCTGCAGAATCTTCAACTGGAAAATCTGTTGAAGGTACATACACTTCTACCTCATGGACAGCTCATGATAAACGTCTTCAGGCACTACTGCGTTCGTGTCTCACGGAAGAAGCTATGATTGACACTATTGGATGCAAAACCGTCCATGAGATGTGGGAGGCTCTCTCCGCCGCATTCGATAACTCTTCAGCTGCTCGGGATCTCCAACTCCGGGACGAGCTGCTCCAAATCCGTCGCGGTGATTCGACGGTGCAAGAGTATCATCGGCGCTTTAAAACCATCACCGACGATCTCGCCTCCATCGGTTGACATGTCGATCCCAGGGATAAAGTAATGATTTTTCCCCGAGGACTGGGTGCAGGCTTCAGTGAGTTCCAGTCGGTGCAAATCTCCCAAATCCCGCTCCCGTCTTACGCCGATGTTGTAGCTCGCGTAAGGAGTCACGAAATGTTCCATGCCACGCGTGATTCGGTCTCTGGATCAGCCGTCGACGGTCCCATGGCGTTCTCTGTATTTTCCGATGGTTCTGCAGGTCGCGGTGGTACAAAATCTTAGGCGCGTTCCTCACATGCGCTAGCGCGTGAGGCAGAGGCAGCCCCCCACGCACGAGGCAGGCTGGGCGCGTGGCAGCCACGCGCCGACAGCTCTGACCTGTCTGGCGGCTTGTCTGGTGGCAGGGGAACTTCAGGCTCCAAGAATTATAGACGTTCAGGTGGTGGCCGTTCGCGCAAGAAGAAATGGACTCCGAAGTGTCAACTTTGTGATGGTTTTGGTCACATCGCGAAAACATGCCGCAACCCTCAATCCAATCTCGCTGATGCATTTCAGTCTGCTGCTATACTTGAGGACTCTGATTGGTACCTAGATTCTGGAGCAACAAATCATATGGCGTCTTCCTCCTTTGGCATTGACAATATCGCTCCTTACAATGGTAATCGTTCTGTAACTCTTGCTAATGGTCGTGATATCTCTATTTCACATACTGGGAATCGTCGGTTTTCTTGTGATTTATTATTATCTGGTGTGCTTATTGTTCCTCATATTACGATAAACATGTTATCTATTAGCAAGGTCATGAAATATTTAAATGTTGTGGTTGCCTTTGATGAAAATTCATTTGTTATTCTAAAAAGAGCAACAAGGGAAATCGTAGGTAGAGGGTGCTGTCATGGAGGTCTCTATATGTTAGATAAAAGTGCCGCTGCTTTTACTGCTTATGTTGCATCAAATAACCGTACTGCTTCGTTTGAGATTTGGCATGCTAGATTAGGACATGCCTCAGTTTCCATTATTTCCCTGTTGAATAAGTTGAACCTTGTTAAGGTCACCTCTTTGTTGTCTAGACCCACTCTTTGTTCGTCCTGTGAAAAGGCGAAGGGAAAAATGCTTTCTTTTATGGATAATCCTAAGTGTGTTGGCTCTTTACTTGCTTTAATTCATTGTGATTTATGGGGACCTGCCCCTGTTTTATCTGCAAGTGGTTATCCATATTATGCAATTTTTGTTGACGACTACTCCCGTTTTACTTGGTATTATCCTTTAAAGCGGAAATCGGATTTTTTCGAGACATTCATTCAGTTTCAAAAGTTGGTGGAGAATCAGTTTTCTTGTACTATTAAGGTTTTCCAAAGCGATGGTGGCACTGAATTTACAAACTCTCGCTTGCGCTCCCACTTCGCTGACAAAGGGATTTTTCATCAGATCTCATGTCCGTCTCTCAATGCTTCATCACTCTCAGCTGCCACCTTCCTCGTGGGATGCCGCTATTGCTACTGCCACATACACCATCAATAGGCTTCCAACGCCTGTTCTAAACAATGTCTCTCCATATTATTTGGTTTATGGTCGTCATCCGGACTACTCCAAATTTCATCCCTTTGGTTGTTTGGTGTATCCTTACATTCGACCGTTCTCTCAACACAAACTGGCTCCTCGCAGCACACCCTGCATCTTTCTCGGGTACAACTCTCAGTACAAAGGTTTCCGGTGCTTGGATCCAGTTACCAAGAAAGTGTACCTTACACGCCATGCTCGCTTTGATGAGAACTCATTTCCTTCATTGGATCGTAAATCCTTCACAGTTCCTGAATTACTGGATGTTTCTACATTCATTGACTTGGATTATGAAGACACTCCGGCTATAACAGTACCTGATCCGCCCTCACCAGTTCATACCATAGAGGCGTCTCCATCATCTCCTGTCTCCGGTTCATCTGCTTCTGGAGCCTCGTCATCTCTCAGTCCTCCTCCAGAACCAACTCCTGGTCATTCGTCATCGCCACCTCCACCGCCACTGCCGCCTCCTCATCGTATGACAACTCGTTCTCAGACAGGGAGTCTCACTGCCAAGGATTACTCTGATTACGTTGTCACCGGTTTTCTTGCGGCCCTGTTGGCTGAAACTGAGCCTCGAGGTTTTCGTTCTGCTCTCAAGGATCCTCGTTGGGTGGCTTCTATGGATGAAGAGATGCATGCGCTACGTCAACAGCGTACTTGGGATCTTGTCCCCCGTCCTTCCGGAGTTAATGTTGTTGGTTCCAAATGGGTTTATCGGCTCAAACATCGGCCGGATGGGACTGTTGATCGTTATAAGGCTCGCTTGGTTGCTCAAGGATACTCCCAACTTCCTGGCTTCGACTTCACACACACGTTTAGTCCGGTCGTCAAAGCTTCCACTGTTCGGGTTATCTTGTCTCTTGCCACCATTTTTCGTTGGCCCCTTCATCAGCTCGATGTTAAGAATGTTTTTCTTAATGGTCACCTCGACTCCCCGGTTTACATGGAACAACCATCAGGATACACTGATCCACGTCATCCTGATTACGTTTGTTGTCTCCGCAAGGCTATTTATGGTCTCAAACAGGCTCCTCGTGCCTGGTTTCAGCGGTTCAGTTCCTATCTGACTCACTTGGGCTTTCGGTGTTGTTCGTCCGACACTTCGTTGTTCATTTTCATCCGTGGATCAAAGGTGTTGTAACTTTTGGTTTATGTGGATGACATCATTCTCACCGGAAATGATGCTCTTCTTATTCAGAAGTTTGTCGCTCGCACTGATCATGAGTTTGTTGTTAAAGACCCTGGCTCTCTTCACTACTTTCTTGGATTGGAGGTTTCTCGCTCCTCTTCAGGGTTGTTTATCGGGCAGGCGAAGTATGCTATGGACATTATTCAGCGTGCAGGTATGACTGACATGGCACCTGTTTCCACGCCTTTTGTTCCTGATTCGCAACTCCTCAGCTCCTCTAGCCATGAGTTTTCAAATCCCAAGTTGTATCATTCCTTGTTGGTGCTTTGCAGTATTTGACCATAACCAGGGCTGATCGTTCCTATGCGGTGAATTCTGTTAGCCAGTTCCTGCAGTCGCCTCGGGAGGATCACTATCAAGCGGTTACACGTATTCTCCGCTATGTTCACGGTACTCTTCATCATGGTCTTTTCTTCCGTCCCTCTTTGGGCTCCCTTTCTATTATAGGGTACTCAAATGCGGATTGGGCTCACTGTTTTGAAACTCGACGTTCCACCTATGGTTATGCCATTTATCTTGGTGGTAATCTTGTCTCTTGGAGTGCTAAGAAACAGCCTACTGCTTCCCGATCTAGCTGCGAATCTGAGTATCGTGCTATGGCCAACACTGCGGCTGAGCTTGTGTGGCTGTGCAATCTGCTTAAGGAGCTTCATGTTCCTTTGTCCTCCTCGCTCTTATTGTTTTGTGACAATAGCAATGCCATTTTCTTGTCTCAAAATCATATTGCTCACAAACGGGCCAAGCATGTTGATATTGACAATCACTTTGTTCACGAGTTGGTGGCTTCCGGTAGACTTTGTGTTAGTCATGTCCCTTCTGCATTGAAAATTGCTGATATTTTCACCAAGGGATTGCCTTGCCCTCTCTTCACTATGTTTCGTTCCAAACTTGGCGTGGCTTCCCATCCGACGCTTCGCTTGAGGGGGTTGATAGAATATCACAATAATATTTATATTATTGTGATTGATTTGTGTATATTGTATACCTTATTTAGACTAGTCTAGATTCATTGTATTTGTACCATTGTAACTCTATATATTTTACATAATACAGAGACACCAGATATGGTGAATTTACATTCTTTCAATGATGGTGCGCGCAAACTAGAAATCGCCTTTATGAGCCGCTAAGGAGATTCTACGGGAACAGAAAAATCTTTCTGTCGGTCGATAGTATGATGGCTTCGACAGGCTAGGGTGACAAGCGGCGTCGCTCATAATTTATTACTATTTTTATATGAATTTCGGCGGTGTGACCTTTGCTGAGCGAGCGGGACAGGAAAAAGTTTGCGGAGGAAGAACTTCTGGGTCCGGACTTGGGAGAGAGAAGAAACCAGAAGAGACCAAAAGAAAAGTTAACGGAAGATGCGAGCTACAAACGTTTTTGTTAGGCGTCTGTTAAAATTCTGGACCCACATACCTCGTGTCGGCGTCTGATAAGCCCACAACCTCACATACTAATTCTCCCAACATATAAAATTAATTTTCTGGTATTCTAGCACTGAACTGCTTAAATAATTCTCGTGTTCTTTTACATTTAAATTCTGCATGTTCATGCACTAGTGGAATCTGTATAGGAACACGGCGGTTCCGTGTGCGTTGGACAGCGGTTTCGACCGCCGTCCTTGGTGGCGCCGTGCAATTGGCGCCACCGTTACTCGGCGGTTAAAACCGCCGAGTAACGTTTACGAGTTCGGAAACTTACCCGGATGGGTGCATTTTCGGACTCTTAAACACCCGCTGCTAGTAGAGCAGGAGGCTTCACCGACTATTACGAGCCGGACGGTAAGCCGAAGGCTCATGTTTACTCTCCCGGATGGTAAGCCGGGAATTATTCCGGCGCGGGCAGTAATCCGGCCACCGTGAAACGATGGCGGAAAATAGGTAGTTCCGGCTACAGTTACGACACCGGAAACCTAGCCGTATAAATGTTTTACTAAACAGGATGCCAACCAGGGAACCATTCGGCAAAATGGGTGAAAACAGGGTATTTACTTCCGGCTACAATTACGAAACCGGAATCCTAGTCGGATAAATGATTTACTAAACCGGACGCCAACCAGGGAAAATGGGTGAAAAGAGGGTATTTTCTTTCGGGAATGTTTCCGATACCGGAAGTCTAGCCAGAAAAATTTTGAACTGTCCGGCCAACATTCAGATATTGAAAAATAATCCCGGATTATTATTAAAAATCTGAATTTTATTTATTTCGGCTTTTGAATACAAAATAGAATGTATTTAAATGGCGCTAGTGAAGAATTATATGTTTCAAATGGTTGTGATGTATTAAGAATGAATGTATAATGTAATACATCACTTGAATGCGCTAAATACACCAAAAATTTCCAATAACACATAAACATGTGTCAATTTATAGCTAGAGTGGATTCATGCAAAGTTACGACAAATGATCCAAGACTACTCTTCGGTCGATTCAGTTCATCAGGTGAGTAGGGGCTTGTATCCTCTTCGAAAATCTGTGCATTAGCAGACACAATTCAATATATGACGCAAACATATGAATGTGTGTAAGGTAGATGACCTTATATATTTGAAACTTACGGGATCAAGGTCGTTGTCGAATTCGTTAAGTTCCGCTACCAATTTGAGCTCATACAACATAACGTAGAACCAGCATTCCCAGCTGCTACTTTGTCTCTCTTACTTTAACACAAAAGGTAGATCACATTGTTAAATACAATGTCGATATATAACACTAATGTGATTACTGAGGGAGAAACATGTAGAGTACCTCGATCTCAGTCATTACAAACGCCCTCCTAGAGGGATTGACATGATTCACAGCTTGTCTAAGGAGGTGTTCGAGACGGGATTGGCGGATGATGGAGAGGATCTATCCAATAAACTTCTTTGGTTTTCATGTGGATCACAACCAATGTCCAATGTTTACTAACAAAAAAATGCATATCCATTCGTCAAAAAATGACAATATCAAAGTTAACATGAGATAAGAATGTATAGAATTATTAAATATGAAATGCTTACCCGGAAATGAGTGGTGCTAGGAAGAATAGTTTGTTCTTCACACCGAGAGCCGCTTTCATGTAGCTTAAACGCTCTGCCTCACTATGACCTAATTCTTTGATTCGCTCGGGGCATAGGAAGTCTATCCATGGCTTAAACCATTTTTGAACTAGTTGATATAAGGAACTTAAGGAAAAAATAATGAATGGTTTAAACAACGGGGAGAACGGCGGTTGAAAACACACAACTTAATATAGTCTCGACATTAAAATGACTTACAGTTGGAATAAGGACATTAGGGGCTCGACTGCCTTGTCACCCTTCCATAGATCCTCAAAATCACCCCAACACATTACAATTTGCCTTCCAATACCACCAAATACTTCCGTTGGAGCCGGAAATTCGTAGTATCCATATTTGCAATGTGTAGACAACTTGTCATACAACACCTTCATAACCGGTGTCATAGATTTAACTACAACATCTTTTGGGGCGGTCAAAGGTTTGAGAATTTGTTTTGAAATTTTTAGATCAACCTTGCGTGCAACGCCCATAATTGGGTTGTATAGGCTAGCGGGTTGAGTCTCTCCTAAACTCTCGACAACAATTAGGCTACGAGGCCAAAGTAAATACATACCTTCCGCCGGTCCCACAACCTTACACGGGCCTTTGGGTATGGGAATTCGAGCAGTTAAAACCAAAGCTTTTTCAAGCAAACCTCCCCCAAACCTATTGCAATTTTATCGTCACCATGCATCTTCACCGACTCATTGAAAATTCCGTTTGCAACATGCATAGTAGGCTTCCTCACTCCACCTTCGATGTATAATTTGCATGGATATGTGACCTCGACCTTGACCTAATTAAAATAGGGGATTCCATTTTTAAAGTATCGTCATAAACATGATAAGACTATTAAGAGAACGAATCGAGAATTTGAATAAGAATGCGATCGAAAAGTGAGTTAGTGTGTTTACCTTTTTTGGTCGGCTTAAGTTATCATCACATATGTTTGGTTGTGGCGATGGTGGATTGCCTTGCACCTCACAAACATCGGGTGAGTGACGTGAACCACATGAAGGAGGCTCCCAATCGTCGCTTAGATCATTCAAATTTGGTGGGAGAATTGCGCCCGTTTGCTTGGCTATTATGTGGAGAGCCATGTCCCTTTTCTTCATATTCTTCACGGCCTCATCAAGCTCCTTCTTGGTATCACCGAGCTCTTTTTTTGTATCCCCAAGTTCCTCTTGCAACTTGTTGTACTTGGTATTTCTTGGTGGTTTAGAAGGTTTCGGTTTGCCGATGAGATCTCTTTTCACTACATGTGATGCATATCAACGAAATCTACCGGGGTGTTCCTTCCCTTCCGTCGCCTTACAAAGGATGTCATCTTCTTGCGTGGGAACAAATTCTCCCGAAGCAATTTTCACTTTGACATCATCCTGTCATTTAATAAAAAAAAATGAGGTAGAACGAAAAATAGATAGGAATAAGAATTATAATAATATTAGCTCAAAATATTCAAAGAAACAACTTACAATATCTTTTATCAACTTCTTGATTCCCTCGTGTGTGTATTCGCCTTTGCTATCTTGTCGACCAATCAAGAAGTTAGTGAGTTTATCGAACTCTTTAGGATTAACCACCTCAGTGCTCTCCCGTGCTTTCTCTTCCGTCATCCCACTATCCATTTTCTCTTGCACCCCATCTTCTTGTTTTTTGTTTGCATGTTTGATTAGTGTAATAGTATATCCCGCCCTACTCATTGTGTGAGGCGTCGTATTAGTCTTCGCATTGGTGCTATTCGTCAACCTCAAACCCTAACACATAAATGAATTTAAGTTATGTGAATGAAGGAGTAATACTAGAATGGTAGGAATTAATCTTACTAGTCGGTCATTCTCCAAGGAACGTGCTTTGAATATTGCCCAACTTTTTTGTAGAATATCGGTGTAGGCCAACCAATGGTCCTCATCCTTAAAATCTCCATAAATGTAATGTTTAGACAACATTGCTTTATGATCCCGTGCCGCCTTACTCAAGCGAAACATGGTTGTGTCAAAAAGTTTCTCCATATTTGGGGCAACAATTTTGAATGGTACCTACATAAGATTGATAAGAAAAGTTGGATAATATCTCATTCATGTGTATAAAAATGAAAATAACTTAAATGAAGGTAAAGACTTACCAAATACTCCTCCCATAATTTAGTCTTTTCCTTGTCGGGAACCTCGTGCCAAGATTCATACTTTATATCCAAACGAGTTCGACCAATTTTTCCAACCCAACTCTTCCATAAATAATACTCTTCCGATATTGGTTACCCATCATCGTTGAACGTCATGTCCGTCAATATATTCTTCTTCATCCTTTTTTGTAAGACGGCACAATATGTCCTAGGACACCTCACCCCTTTTTTTTAACACCTCCCGCGGTGCTAGGGGTTTTAGGGGTTTTGGGGATTCCAACCTTCTTCTTAGGTGGTGTCATAACTCCTCTACGAATAATAATTTGCATATATTAAATAACATGACTATCAAGAAAGAATAATTATATGCTAAATTAATGGTAAGTAGTCATTTTTAGCTTTTAATTAAATGACCATCATAAAACCCCTAGGGTTTAGGATCCTATTAGACTAATATAAATTGTCTATCACATGTTTAACCCCTAATTGTTTGTAATTAAATTAGTGCATATATATGACATACTTAACCCTAGATTTGTAGTAACATAACTAATGATCATCAAGACTAATGAAGAATATAGCCCATAATCCCAATTAATTAATCATGAATGTAGCCCATAAAACAAAGCTAGTTTGTAGTAATATTTAAGCAAAGCCCATGAACAAATAAGACAAATTAACCAATAAACAATATTGATTATGAAAATGAAGCAAAGTTCCAAGAAATACCTTTTCAAGCAGTACAAAAACCCCAATAGTATGGACAAAGAAGCTACTTTCTTGTTCTGGAACTCAAGAAATGGGGCCAATGTGATTAATGGTGTTCTTGGTGGTTGAAGAAGATTTTGGTGGTGGAAGAGAGTAAATGGGTAGGAGGAAAGTGATATTTTCGTATGTATGTGGGATGAATGGGTAGAGGACTAGATAAGAAAATAGTCTAAGTGTTACTTGTTCTAATTTTTTGTACAGTCCGGCTACGTTTCCGAAACCGTAAAGTTACCCGGATAAGCCAAAAAATAAATAACCTTACCCGGCTATATTTCTGAACTCGTAAAAGCTAGAAGGAAGTTTTAATTATAAAAGGGGCAGACGGGATTTTTTTTCCCAAATCAGCAAACCCTCCCCAACTTCATCCCCAAATCAGTCCGCCCCAAACCCCCAACTCCACCAATTTTTCCGTCCAATCTCCCTCCATGGTTAGGACTAAAAATCTCTCCACAAGCCAGCAAGTCGAGGAGATCCAACGCCAACAACGGGTAGAGCAAGAGGTAGAGTACGAGGAATCTTCCGAGGAGGTATACGAGTCGCCTCTAAGAGCCGAAGATCACGCGGGTGGGAGGCGATTAAGCAAGGCCAAATCGAGGAAGACAAAGCGGCAAAGAGGGCATGATAGACCCCCTGAAGCATCGGCAAGCCGGAATTTCTTCAATAGTAGGGCGGAGTCCAACTATGTCGAATGGTGTTGGCGGAAAACTCACACTACCAAGGTGATTCGCCCTAGCTCTATTGAAACTTTGCATTCAGGGTATTTGGTTGCTCATTTTCAACCTAGTTATTTAGATAAATTGCTCTTGCTTGAATCCCCATGTCATTAAGATGGGGTTGTTCAATTTTATGCAAATTTAGGAGAGTGTGAGTCGAATAACATGTGCACTAAGGTGAATGGTAAACTGATTCATGTCAATAAGTTTCATATAAATGAGATCCTAGGCTGCCCTTATGTTGATAACTCATCCTTGCGCCCTAATCACCCCCAAGGCCCTTATGAGATTTATAATTTCAACAAATTTCCTGAAACTGGGCCAAACCAACCCTTAGATCTTGAAGCAATGGGACGTAAATACTTCAAAACTACTTGTCAGGGTGCGGGTAGTTGTCCTGGTGATTTTAATGTTGAAAAGTTTACGGTTGAGCATAGGATTGTATTTGACTGGGTTTGTCAGAATGTGTATCCATCGGGGTGTCATAGTTGTGAACCCACTTGTGGACGTGTTCTGCTCTTCTATTACTTGATGGAAGGGTTGAAAATAAATCCGGGACACTCGATAGTTGAATACATGTTCAAGGTGGGGAGAGGGTCGAGGCAATGGTTTCCATATGCCGGACTTGTCACTGAGCTGATTAAGAAGCAAGGTGGAGGTGTTGTTGATCGTGCTGAGCCTTTAGAGTACTACGATGGCGATTGGTTTGATCATAAGGGTTTTGCACTGGATCAAGAAAGTCATAGGTACGTCTTGAAGGTCTTAGCTCCGGGTGCAGCCGGAAGAGTCGCTAGGCGAAGAAAACTAGAAGCCAGAAGTGTGAGTTCATCGGGTACAAGTAAGTGAATATATATTTTGCCTTTATTTTTTAGTTTTGCATCCAAATTTGGGTGAAAATGTGTTTTTTTTCGAAAGCTAATCATTTGTTTGTTTCATAGGTGAGGAGGGCTGGTGGATGCGTAAGCTCTCGAAGATGTGGGAATACTTCACCGGACAGGTCAACAAGGCTAAAGAAGAAGTAGCAATGCTCCGTGCCGAACAAAGGGCTTATATTGATCGGAAGGGATTTGATCTCCAACTTAGCCCAGAATTGAATGAGCCAGATTTTGGTCGACTACCATCCTCAAGTGAAGAAGATGCGGCCGGGGGACCATCTAGCAGTAAGGCGACAACCTCACAACCTGGAGAGTAGGCCTTTGTTTCTAGTTAATCCTCTTCAAAGAATGTACTTTTAAACATAGAATTTGTTATTTTCGTTTGTGAAAATAATCTATTCTAGTACCTTATTCATGTTTGTGTAAACTTGATTGATTTTAAATATTTAATTGCTTTAATCTATAGTCATTTATATTCTACAAACAAAAATTTGGTAGTCATGTATTTTGTTTAGATATAGAGGCAAATATGATGGTGAAAATGTCTGTTTATGTGTAGTTCCGGGTGGATTTCCGACATCTTAAACACAATCCGGATAGGCCAAAAATGTTTTTCCGAAATCGAAAAACTAGCCGGATGGATATTTTACTTATCCGGATGGCTATTAGGGAAACCTTCGGGAAAACTGAACATAAAATGGTATTTTTTTAAATTAAATACTACCGGATTGCACTATTTTGAATTAGGAAAACTAGCCGGATGGAAAGTTTACGTATCTGGATGGCTATCTGGGAAACCTTCGGGAAAACTGAACATAAAATGGGATTTTAATTAAATACTTCCGGATTGCACTATTCCGAAATTGGAAATTAAGCCGGATGGGTATTTTACTTATCCGGATGGCTAGCAGGGAAACCTTCGGGAAAAATTAACAGAAAATAGGATTTTTAATTAAATACTTCCGGACTGACGTTTCCGAGTCCGGAAAATCACCCGGACCAGTTTACAACCCCATCCGGCCAGATTTCCGATTTCGGAAACGACCTTATATATATGGCTGGTTGACTTTTTTTCAGATCAGATATCACAAACTTCCCCCAACTCCCCCAATTTAGAGTTCGGAAATCCCGTCTCCTACCCGGACAAAACGCCAGATCAGTTCCACCACAACCAAGAACCGATCAACCCATTGCACCGAGAAGCAAGACCGTGGCGAGGAAGCACCCTCCGAACTGGTATGATTCTGAAAAGTTTATCAGTCTCAAAGCTTATAAGTATTATGGTATTCTTGTTAACAATGCAACCGTACTAGAGTCATATGTGTTCGATAGAGATAGGGTTGAGGCACTAGGTGTAAGCCCTATGGTTGAGAAGTTTGCTATTCAAACTTGTGATGCCATATTGTTCGATGTTAGTGATCCCACCTATAAGGATGAGGTGTTGCAATTTTATGCTAATTTTGATGAACCTAGTGATGGTAAGTACACTACCATGGTTAATGGGAAAAGGTTTGAGTTTGATTGTTGGCTGATCAATGAGTTGTTGGGGAATCCTATCAAATCCGATGAGGACCTTCATCCCAAGCTCAAGCATGGTCCACTTAATATCTTCTATGCTAATGCGTTGTCGGGAACGGATATGATTAAACTCCCGTACTTGAATTATTTGAATTTAAGGAATCATTATTTTGGTCGGGACCTATATGATGAAAGTTCAACCGATGGGTGCAAAATGTCGTTTTGCCCCATTGATGATCGCATTGTGTACGAGTGGGTGCATAGAAGTTTCATCCCCACAGGAGGAAATGTCGGCGAGCCTAATGTTACCACGGTTATGACATTTTACTATGTCGTGAAGGAGGTTCCTATCAATCCCGGGTATGCAATTTGTAATTGGATGAGAACTGCGTGGGTTAACGAGCGACATAAGAATAACCTACCCTACGGGAGCCTATTCACTAAGTTGCTCTTGAAATTGGACCCAATTTCCGATTTGAAGATGATCCCACCCCTTGCAAACCATACGACTACCACAACTTTGAAAACCATAGGCCGAAATGGACTTTGGTCGATGGAAAATGGATTGTGATGCCTCCGCAATAAAAGACTAAGCGGGCTAGGGCATCAAGAAGTAAGTCATCTTCACCTCCTTATTCACAATTTATGCTACTTTTTATGAAAGTTTTATTCAAATATGAATTTTCATTTTATAGGTAGGGAGGTGCCCGGTGGAGAGAGCCTTCACCGCATGTTTCCAAGATGAAAGCTATGTACGCTAGCATGAAATCTAAGGTGCTCACATTGATTGGCGTTAGGAAGGACACTTAAGAGGCAAGGATGGAGTTGAGAGCCCTCAAGCGTGCAGAAGGATGGACCACAAGTGGGGATGCCTCGCTGGGACATGGTGGCGGCGATCATGACAACGACTATGACATGGGGCCTTGATTTAGTGCAATTTGTTTTGAACTTTTAGTTAAGTATTGGTTTGCCTTATCGAATGATATTACATTTTGAATGTATTTCATTAACGTTTGAATGCTATAGATTTGTTCGTGTGTGTGCATTTACAATTCCTACACTTGTTTGCAGTCTCAAATTTATATAACTACTTATTAGTGAGTGTGCGCACGTTTTCGCCTAAAAAAAACTTCCGGCTCCCATTTTCGAAATTGGAATTCTACCCGGATAGGTCAGATTATCTTTACTAAACGGATGCCAACCAGGGAACCCTTCGGGAAGTTGAATAAAAAGCCTTGCCTAACCAAAATACTTCCGAGTAAACAGTTTACAATTTCGGGAACTTAGCAGGATAAGGTTGATCAACATTTCCGGATCCGGATAGTTACCCGGAACTAGGTAAACCCTAAATTTGCCCTATCCGGGAAATGTTTCAGAAACCGTAAAAGTACCCGGATAGGTTAAAAATTGAGATTTGTCAACTCCCTTTTATTCTATTGGATAGATCAAACAAAGGTTCAACCAAATATTTACATGAATTACAAATTCAAACTAAGTTTGGAAGAGTTGTATTATTAGTAGCTGATAACACAAAAAAATGCCCGACTAACGCCTGAACTTAGGCTTCGGCTTAACTTTGAAAATCAACTTCCTCTTCCGTTCGTTGCCTTTGCTATCTATCACTATACGTTCGGCGTGATCGAATCTTGCGTGATAGATTGACATGTTTGCCTCTGTTTTCTCCATATTAATCGCGTCTTTCTTCCTAGGCACAAAAATGTGAGCATCTCGTTTGTCATACTGTTCGAATAGCTCATCCCCACACACCATTTGTTTCCCATGAAGAACAATCTCGTAGTGCCGATCAGAAGGATCCTGAACATAGTAAACTTGGTCACCTTCGCCAGCAAGTATGAACGCATCCGACTTTGATCCCACTTTCTTCCTATCAACCAATTGAAACCCTAAAGGATCGGTCTTAGTTCCTGTCTTTTGATCAACCAACTGACAATTGAATACAACCACCTTCAATGCCACATAGTTTAACTCCCAGATCTGAACAATGGTACCGAAATACCTATCAAATGAGTATAATCGTGTCCCTTAACCACTCACAAAAGGTTCTAATATGCTCATCATGTAGTTGGAAAGGCTTTAGGGTTGGTTATAGACTTCTCAATTCCTCCATATGAATGTCAACGTAAGGGCGAACCGATTCATGGTTTCACATCACATACAGATGAGCAGCCTGCAAATTGACAGCTGGCGGATTATGCAACGTGCCTCTAGTTCCATGCCCGTTGAAACAAAAATCATGCCTCGAGGTGGGTAGTCCAACCGTGTCAACCTCATCTAACTAAGCCGTACAAAATTCAATCGCCTCCTCCGCGACATATCTAGATAAAATGCTTGCGTCAGGCCTGTACCTATTCTGTGAAAAGAATTTAATTATCTTCATGTATCTCTCGAAAGGATACATCCACCGGAGGAACACCGGGCCACACTCCTTGATCTCCCGCACAAGATGGACAATCAAATGCACCATTATATCAAAGAAAGAAGGGGGGAAATACATCTCCAATTGGCACAATACTTCAACTACCATTGTTTGCAGCTTATCTAGCTTACGACGGCTAACTGTTTTCTGGAAAATTCCCTTAAAAATAAGCAGAGCTTGCTGATGCACATCCTAATGTGAATTGGAAGAGAACCACGAATGGAAATTATGTTCAAGTCTTGCATCAAAGTATGACAATCATACGATTTTAACCCGAACAATTTTTTATCCTTAACATTGACACAGTTACCAATGTTTGAGGAAAAATTAGAGGGTACCTTCAAATCTTTCTGGCACTACAAATATTTTGTCTTCTCAGCTGAAGACATATTGTAGCAAGCTGGAGGTAAGAAAGTGTTCCAATCCTCAATTACAGGATCCAGTTCCTTTCTAATACCCATTCTTTCCAAGTCTTTACGTGCTTGAAGTCCATCTTTGCTTTTTCCAGGAATATTCAGTATCGTACCAAGCAAACTATCGCAGACATTATTCTCAATGTGCATTACATCTAAGCAATGTCTGACAGCCAAGTGCTTCCAATATTGTAAGTCAAAGAAAATGGACTGTTTCTTCCAAGGGCTGGGGATGGGCATCTTCCCACAGTTTTTCCCAAAATCATTGTCAATATCCTTGATTTCTCGAATACCTCCTCGCCACTGATAGGAGGGGAGTGGTGCATTCTATTCTTTCCCATTAAACCAGTTCTTATCCTTACGGAAATGACGAAATGACGATGTCCTTGATAAACCGTTTTTCTCCCGTGTTTTAATTGAGAGAAACTAGTATTCTCCTCACAAACAGGACAAGCTAGATGACCTTTGACTAAATAACTAGCTAGATTACCAAGTGCAGGGAAATCGTTCATGGTGTAGAACAACATTCCTTTCAACTTAAACCATTCCTGCCGATATTCATCCCACGTTCAATTCTCTTCGAACCACGGTTTCTGAAGGTCGTCAACTAAAGGTTATAGAAACACATTGCTAGCGTACATATCTTTCATCTTGGAAACATTCGGTGAAGCCTCTCCATCGGGCACCTCCCTTCCTATGAAATGAAAATACATGTTTGAATAAAACAATGATAAAAAGTAGCATAAATTGACCTAGGCTTAACTTGTATCGTAAAGAGGTGAAGATGACTTACTTTTTGATGTCCTAGCCCGCTTAGTCTTTTCTTGTGGAGGCATCACAATCCATTTTCCATCGACCGATGTCCATTTCGGCCTATAGTTTTCAAAGTAGTGGTAGTCGTATGGCTTGCAAGGGGTGGGATCATCTTCAAATCGGAAATTTGGGTCCAATTTCTTGATCAACTTAGTGATTAGGCTCCCGCAGGGTAGGTTTTTCTTAATTCTCTCGTTAAGCCACGCATTTCTCATCCAATTACCAATTGCATACCCGGGATTGATCGGAACCTCCTTCACGACATAGTAAAATGTCATAACTGTTGTCACATTAGGCTCGGTAATATATCCACCTGTAGTAACAAAACTTCTATGCACTCACTCGTACACAATGCGATCATCAATGGGGCAAAAACTCATATTGCACCCATCGGATGAGGTTTCATCATATAGGGACCGACCAAAGTAGTGATTCCCTAAATTCAAATAATTCAAATAAGGTAGCTTAATCATATCTATTCCCGGCCATCCATTAGCATAGAAGATATTAAGTGGACCATGCTCGAGGTTGGGATGAATGTCCCCGTCGGATTTGATAGGATTCCCCAACAACTCATTGATCACCCAACCATCAGTGACAAGTCCGGCATATGGAAACCATTGCTTCGACCCTCTCCCCACCTTAAACATGTATTCAACTATGGAGTGACCCGGGTTTATTTTCAACCTAAAGTCGGGCTAGTTCTTCAGGATTAACTTGGTTATGAGGCCGCCATATGGTATATTCCAGTATTGTTTGGTCAGCCCCATTTGATTGCGCATGTGCTTCAAGATTGTATACCCGGGGTTGATTTTCCTGCCCAGTACCACATAGTAGAACAAGATAGTGGTGGTGCTTGTTGGTTCGGTCACATTCTTGGCTGAGGGAACAAGAATGCGATGAACAAAATCATACAAGATGCGATTAGCAGGTGTCAAGCACTTCAGATTGTACTGATGAGCCGCCAAATCATCATTGGGAGGTCGTGCAAAGTACGCCGACCCACAGGCTTGCCAATCTAAATTACCAGCGAAAAACCCTTCCCCACCCAACCATTGGCATTGTACACATCCAGAGGGGCATCACCATTGCTGTTAGCAATATCAGCGGCCGTCCTATACTCACAACCAACCATTTCATTCAAAATCCAAGAACTAACCTGGAATTCTACCCCATTAACCATAGTCTTAAAAACCTCACCTTGTAACTCAGTTAGATTAGCATAAAACTGGCAGCTCTCATGTAGATAGGCAGGTGCATCATTCACCATCAAATCCCCAATTTTCTGAATATTCATCAACCCAACCATCTCCCCAAACCCTAGCTCCTCTAACTTAGCAGCGTCTACAGTATAGGGCTCTAACAACTTACCCTCTAGATAGTATCTAACATAAGCATCATGACAATATTTATTGTAGAAAAGGTTTGAATCATACCCAGTCTTGCCTCGCCTGACAAGCAGCTTTCTCTTGAACGGATTTTTAGGCCGTTTGATGACAGTGTTGAAGGAACTGGGCGCCATGGTGTCAAGTTCGAATAGTGCAGATCTGCTTATCCAATGATTTTGGGGGTTAGGATTTTTTGATTTGGGAATTTTCTTTCAATTGGGCGAAATTTGTCTCTAAATCGGGAATATGGACTGTCAGATCGGGTTTGGGTTGTATATATATATTAGCAAACTTTCAATTTCGAAAACCGTTAAGAATCAATAGAACATGGTACTTCCGAACTCGAAAACACGATGTCAAATTAAAAATAACTCCACTTTCCGAAATCGGAACAATAGGTTTTTACAACCATAATGTTTTCTCGTAAACAGTAACTGTAACACATTTTCGAATTCGAAAAGTTATATCTTGTCAGATATTTAAGAAACCGAAAGTAATGTCAGATTAAAATTACTAGTTTATCATTTTTTTCTTTAATAAAAAGGCGGAGTACGAAAATAACCCACGACACATTTTTGAACCACTGATCATATATTATCATGATAGCTTTAACAATCATATTGCCTAGTTAAATAACGGTATACTTAGAGTACAATAACGACTGTATAGATTTGAGTTTAATTCAATTGATTACACGATGAGATGACACAGGTTGTTACACTGCATACTTAATTAATCAGTGAAGAGATCGATGTATTGCATATTCTTTAAAATTACATTTGTGGATTATTCCAATTAGACAACCTAATCAAACTAATGTTGATGCATAAACATACAATCATGTACAACGTTCAGGAAGCACAATCAGGAAGTATATTTATATGGTGACATACTTATGTATGCAACGTAATAAGTATGTAAAAAATGAGATTTCAGATTATCGATCGTCGTTATATAGAATTATAAAAAATAATGTGTCACAGGTTAGAAACACAAGAATCATAGCATACTTCAATTCATCAGGTCTCGAGGATAGATAATGTCTGTGACGGTTAAGTAGCGATTCCTTAACACACTATCTAATCCTATCCAACCGAAATATACTTATCACGAATAGGGGTGCTAATCGAGCGAGTCGATCGTGAGTAGTCCGTAACTCGACTCGACTCGAGAACTATATTCAAACTATTAATAAAACTAACCTTCATCCAATCCACTAATACATAATACATAAGTTAAAATACATAACCTATTTAAACACGTCTATACTATGAAAATTTCAGATTATATATATGTGCCTTTACATATACATAATGCGATGAATTAGTTTATTCAATATTGAGTAGTAAATGAAAACTAGCTAGATTAGATGATTGAACTAATATAGTATAACCTTATAATATTAGAAACTATAACTGATTATACTTATCGAGTTACTCACGAGTTTTTCGAGTCGAGTTAGGCTTTGCTCAGAGTCGACTCGTTAACCTTTCAAGTCGACTCGATCTCGAGTCGAGCTAGATCGAGTCGAGTTTTGACCGAGTCGATCTCGAATTACTCTCCAGTTGACGGACTCAATTAGCACCCCTAATCACGAATAATAAAATCATACGATGAATGAAAGATTCAATGTGTGTGAACTCTACCATTGGATAAAACAAAATGTACCCAGGGTTAATGTCATGGGTTGGGTAGATAGGCATGGGTCTAGGGTTTATTATTTTGGGTCTTACAACATGGGTTTAGGGTTCTGGATGTTTACCTTATTTACGAATTCAAAAACACCCAACCTAATTTTTTTGCCAGGCTGAACACCTTATTTTCGCTATCTTAAATAGTTGACAACTAATATCTTTCGAATTCGTAAATAAGGCAAACAACAATAAAATTTTGCACATTTACATGCTACAACATCTGCAACAATTGCCAACCTGTTTATATCAACCTAGGGCTCAAAATTACCTAACCAGTAGCCATATACATGCAAATTCTTCAGAATATCTTCAAATCAATTTAAAACGATGTTCAATGAAATGTAAAATTTGTATGCAACGATTAGTTTTACACATAAGCATAAATAAAGCATTGTTTCAAATGGGAGCAAACTCATTACGACATGTTCGCAGGATTCTCTCCCACCTCATTAACTTGCAATCCTGAACCAGATATGCCGGCATCAGTCGGAACTTCTTCAGCATCACCGCCACCACCGCTAAGGCAATCTCCCCCCTGAGCAGCATCATTTCCTGATTGCGGATTGATTGTTGCTCCTGTTGCTTGTGCACTTGCCTCACCGTTCAATTCAGGGTCTTGAGCTGGCTCATCATCATCAGTAGTTTGTGGTACTGAACCAAAATCTGGTTCCGGACCTGGTGACAATATTATGTCAAGCTTGAACTCCTCGATGATTCTGTCTTGCATCTTTACAACTTCTTCCAACTCCTCCTCTTGCTTCTCTAACTGATCGTCGAAGCACTCCCACATGCGCATTAATTTCCCCATCATCTTTTTAAGCTTCAAACCTGCAAATGCCAAAATCAGAGCCTAAATATGTTTATTTCAAACACAAAGAATAATTTGAATTATTATACATTCAAATAAATTTGACTTACGCTCAGGAATGGATGGAGCGCCGCCATCTGCCGCGTCCCTCTTTCGCTTTGCCATCCTTGCAGCAACACCACTTGCCACCGGTTTCTTCTTGTACTTGTTTGTCTGAAGGTCAAGTTCAAGATGGCAATGCTGGAGCCATTTCTCGTTATAAAGCTGAAGCTTGATGGGAGCATCTACAGGAACGAAGCCTTAAGTTTTCATTAGCCTGGTAATGAGTGCGCCGTAGGGGAATTGTTTGGATCCGTGATTTGAAGCCTTCTTCATGTACTCAGCAATTGCATGCCCTGGATTTATTCGCAAACCACGCACAAAGTAATAAAATATCATGCATGTCGCTATAGTCTGTTCGCAGGCATGACCCCCTATTGGCAGAACATTGCCGCATATCCACTCAAAAACAATGTGGTGCTCGCTACTCAAGTGCTCGATGTCGTACTCCACCGCCTTCCCGGTTCCATCACCCGCGGGAGGCTCGGCATGGAAGAAATCCAATCCGAATTCAGCTGGATCAATTGGCTGATCATCAGCTACATCGGGCCACTTGTGGTCATAATAGTTGTCGTACACAACTCCACTACTCTCCCCTACCAAAGCTGTATAACTACTCCAAGGCACCCCTAAAGCTGCATTAATGCTATACTTGGTCACTGGAATTAATACACCGGCTACTTTAGAAACTTCCATGTCTTTAGGGTTATGACCTAAGTTTGCATAAAACTGCCTCACCGCATCAGGGTACACTGGAGCATCTAGTGTAATAAGCTTATCTAAATGCGAAGGTTTAAAGTAATCCAGCACGTAAAGGAGTGTTTTACCTATTTTGGAGCGAACCTTAAGCACCTTTGTGCGGGTTAAAGGCCTGCGGATATGTTTTATGTATCTCTCCTCCGCTGTGGGGCTGAAGAAGTAGCTTGATTCATCCTTATCCCCCTTCTTGCTAGGCTTAGGTTTTCTGTACTTTGTTCGATTCACAGTAGCAGCGATCAGCTCATCATCGTCGGGAACCCTCTTGCCTCCCTTTCCCTTCTTTGGTTGCCTCACAGGCTCAACCTCCTCCTTATCTCCCTCACTACTTTCTGGAGTATCAACCTCTTCCTCCTCCTCCTCTTCCAGACCCTTTTCATGGTCATCTTCCTCTTCCTGTGAATCACCCTCACCACCTCCCTCATCACTCTCATCTACTTCTGAGCTCTCTTCATCACTGGATAGATCTCTTCCTATGTACAAGAGTGGAACCTTCTTCCTCGTCGCTAGTTGCAGAGGCTTCACCAGCAGAAGGTGTAGCAGCACTTATTCCGATATGAATACCAGTGCTTCTACGGCTCGCTGGGTGATGACGAACTGGCTCTTTCGCCTAGTATGCCCTAAAATACTTAAAACCGACACTAGCTAATGTACGTAGTCAATTAATATGTTACGTTTTATGTTATCCATTTATATTTTTCCATGCTGTGAAAATAGAAACAGTGTTTTTCTTTTTCAAGTTAAACTCATCAAATGGTGGGAGGGGTTTTGTTAGCTTCCCTAAGGTGTAACCAAAAGTGATACGTGATAGTGAATTGTTTGTAGTTAAGTACCTAATATAGAGGCAAAGACCACATATCTATCTAATTATCCTCAACCCTAGTGTTCCTACCCCTTAGAACACCTTTATCGGTTTATCCCCTTTGAGTATAGTTAGATAGCCAGATTTTCAAAAGACAAAAAAGAGTGAAAATAGAAACAGTGTCATGGTACGTGGACAAATTAAGTAATAAAATTCACAATAAATTGTTGCCGCGAAAAGTGTAACGCAGAACAATAAATCCCGCTTCGAAATGCCGGCTACGGCCACGCTACAATACAAATGGTGAAACTAATTTCAACTCTGTTATTCAAGTGCGTTTTACTGTTGTCGTTCCCAAATGGAAGCAAATTAAACAGCTAATATTATTATAACATGGAGCTAAATTTGCAGAGCAGCATCCAATTTTCATGAGCTACAAGGAGGCAACGGAGCACCACACAAGCACCTGTTATGGAAGTAAGAGTACAAATCGAAGTTCTGCATTTTCCCTCCCTGTGGAATCTCACCACACAGTCTGTTATAACTCACATTGAAAAACTGCAGCTTCAACTGAGTCAACTCCTGTGGAAGACTCCCGAACACCTTGTTATGATTCAAATCCAGATTCGTCAGGCTCTCTGGAAACTCAACCTTAGAGATATCGAACTCGAACAGATTCCGCGATAGATCGACAAACTGCACCGTCTTGTTCTTGCCAAACAAGAACGAAGGGTCCCCTTCGAGCCTGTTCCTCGACAAGTCAATCTGAATGGAGAAATTCAGATTGCCTAGTGATCTTGGGACGGGGCCGGAGAGATTGTTGTGGGAGAGGAACATATCAGGCGTATTCCCGGCCCATTTTCCGAACGATTCAGGGATACTTCCGGTGAGTTTGTTCCGGTCGAGGCTGACAGCGAGCAGATTTGGAAGCTCGGAGAGCGAAGAAGGGATTGAACCGGTGAGATCGTTGAACGACAAGTCCAAGAAGGTTAAGTTCTTAAACTGGCTGATGAAGGAAGGAATAGGGCCGGAGAGATTAGTCCAACTGAGCCTGAGCTGAGTGAGATGTTTGAGCTTTGTAATGGCGGATGGGATTCCACCTGTAAGATTTGATATCTTCCTGAACTGCAAGGTTGTGAGATAGGGGAGGTCGCCGACGGCGGGTGGGATTTGGCCGGAGATGTTGCCGGAGATGGTAAGCGCGGTGACTCGGCCGGTGACTCGGTCGCAGTCGAGTTGGTACCAACTGCAGCAGTCTAGATCAGGGGTCCAAGAGGCTAGGGCGTAGGGATTATTCAGGGCTGCCTTGATTTGTAGCAGCACTTTTCTGTCGTCGGAGTTGCATTTTGGACGGGCTGAGAGGGATGGCGATGGGAGTAAGAGAAGGACTGCAACAGATAGAAATATGGATATTCTCATCATCATCTTTTTTCCTGAGATAGAGTATGTAAATTGCTCGAAGATTGGATGTATATATAGCTTATCATTGCCGTGCGGAAATTGGTGACCTCGTTTATGAATTATTTAGTTTGATTTTCATTTCTTCCAATTTTCGGATAACAAAAACGGTCCCTTATGACATGCTTTTGAGAGACAATTACAAGTAAATAGATTTTTACACATAATTAATATCAGTAAAGTTAACATCACTTTATTTTCTTAACATACACAATAACATTAACAAGGTCACCTTTGTTATGCCTTGATGTAATTACGCAAATTATATTAACATACATTATTTCTTTATGTACAATGAGGCAGATTTTGGTGATTTAGGTACAACCCATATATTATAGTGATTGAAGATTTGATAAATAATATTTTGAAAGTATCACTACTACAAAATTGTGGTATTTAAAGTGGTTGGTCCTTCATGTTTTAATGGAGAAGACAAATGTCTTCTCTGGTTGTGTCTTAAATCATGAAAAAGATTTAAGGTGGTTCCTCTTCCGCCTGTTTCAGTTTTTAGGCGTTTATTTCCGCCTTAAAGCACAGATTTTCCGCCTAAAACGTAACTTGAGAGTTCGCAAGGAAACTCGTTTGAAGAAAAAAATCCTAGCAAGATGGACAGCTTGCGATGTCTTAAGTCCACTCTTCTCGGTAAAAAAAATGAGCTCTCTGATCCATTTGGATCAAAGAACTCCGTAAACATGACAACATCACTTTTGTTTTAACCATTCACTAATTCAAATGATCAAACAATTATTGTGAACGAAACAAACTACATAATATTGAAATTTCAAGGATCAAACTATGTTCCTTTAAAGTTTAGTACTTCTACAAAATTAAAAGTTTCTCTCTATATGTAAAGCGTAATTGTAGCTAAAACGATCCATCGTCCACTATATCAATTGCGATAATCAGATGCATCCTGAAGAGCTGTTTCATGTTATACAATGCAACTTATCCAAAATGACACAACAAAATTTTAGCACATAAGACTAGTAAATGCAATTTTACACAGGAGTTACAGTTATCAAGTTATGAACTTTAACATCCAAACTTACCTTCTTATATTGAGTCGGAACAATCCACGGCATTCTGGTCCGAGATCAAAACCAGTAGAAAGAAAATGATGTCCAAATTAATCACTGGAGTATAGCAAGCCAACCAAAACGCTCCTAGTCCACGAACATCTGCAACACAGAACAACGATCGAACTTGTCACAGTTGAAAACAAAGCAGAAAGGAGAGGCAACAAGTATGATTTAGACTGATCAACTCATGTATAAGTAAAAGGCCAACCATGAAGGAGGTATTTACTGAATTGGAATCAAAGGTAGCTATATTTGCCATCCTTCATGTTACAGAACAATATTTTTAGCAGTTCAAGAAGAATGAAAGATAGCCTTTTAGATCACTCAGTCTAAAAGGCTGGTATGCCTCACCGATGTTACAGAACAATGTTGTACGCTTCGCGTTTCTCTACATCACTCAAGACCTGGTATGCCTCACCGAACACCTTCACACATGAATTTTGTTCCATTACTTCCAACTTACATCATAATATATAAACTTAACCACTCAACTAGTCACACAAAAAGCGCTTTCATATGTACGATAAAGGCAGAGCTATATAAACCTGAAAGTTATAAGCAGCCTTGGGATCATTCGGGTTTTTGTCGGGGTGCACGACTCTTGCCTGGGACAGAAACGTGACAACAATCAGGCTAAAAGGGAACATAATCTGTACACAACACCAAATTAATCAAGCAAAAAAGGCCTCACCTTGAGATAATAGGCCTTCTTGATGTCAGCAGCAGATGCATCTATACCCACTCCCAGTATATCATAGTACTCAGTCTCCTTCACCATAGCTCAAACAGCAAATTGCCTCTCTTTTCTCAAACAATTCAGCTCTTCAACTACTCAACCAACAAAAATCAAAGAGAATTCAATAAAAACACAGCCTTTTATACGTGAAACCCCAAAATCAGCAAAAATCATCAAGCATACATCAGTGATAGCCTTGGCACATCATAACATTAACCTATGACGAATGTATAACTTTCAACTATAATTAACCAAAAAAAAACCTTTTTTCTAGACTTGTTTGTTGGAAATTTAGTTCTTTTAAAACTAAGAACAGCAAGAACTAAGAAGAAAAATAAACTTTTTCTCCACTACTTCCTGTTAACCTCAAGTACATATGTTTTGCAACAAAAACCAAACTTTTATCCATTACATTGAGTTCGTGGAAGAGATAGGAAGGGTTATGATAGGAGAAGAGATAGGAAAAGAGTTCGCACAAGTATAGTTATCTCAATTAAAAGATATACACTGCCGATATCGTAACCGTATAGTAAAGGTAAGCGAATTGAGATACGAAGTCGTAACTTAATTTAAGGCAGTTATTGGAAACGCCGTAATATTTGATGGGTCCGCCTTAAATATTTTTATACCATAAGAGAATTTGAAATTGCGAGTTCGCAAGTATCTTTTATGACGGAAAAAAACGCGGCACACTCAAATGGCTTAAATATGTGTCTTGCATGAGCCCTTTTGTAGTAGTGGATGTATATTTTCTCTTTAATTGGAAATAATTAAAATACTTCTTTGGTCCTATAGTCTTCACCAAAAAATATTATTTGAAGACAAATTTCACCATCAACAACTTTTATTATACATGTTAATAAAATTTAAAATTTTGATATTTAAGAAATACATATAAGATGAATTCAAAATAAATTATAAAATAATAATAGACTAAAGTTCATTTTTTGTACCTAACATTGCTCAAAATATTAATTTTTGTACCTAACATTCAAAGTGTTCAGATTGTGTAACATTCCAATATTGTTCATTTTTGTACCTAACATTCAAAGTGTTCAAAACGTATACCTGACATTTCAATATTGTTCAATTTTTGTTCAATTATAATATTATTACACACATAGTGTTTCAAATTTACGGCAAAATTTAAAACCAAAATTGTGATAAAACAATACTCTCTCCGCCCCATACTAAACTGCACACTTTTATTATATGGTTGTCCTACCTTAAATTGCACAATTTTCTTATTTGGTAAATCTCACTTAATTTCTTCCACCAATTTCACCCACTTCTTTGTCAAATGCAATCTCACTCACCCATTTTATAATTCTTAATTTTTCAAATTTTACTTATGTACAATATAGTTTCAAATCGCATTCACATATAAAGGAGTCTATAGCAAAGTTATAGAAGATATTGACTATAACAAACATGTTGGTCCTACAAATCAATACAAGCAAGATTTGGATAAGAGGAGAAGTCCTTAAAGATGCCTTAAACAATAACTTGTGAGTGCAGCATCATTCATTTAATACACATATCTTTGGATTAAGATTTTGAAAGGCATAACTAAGATTTATGAGTAAAAATTGGCCTATCTTCTCGTGTTAACCAAAATATATATCAAGACATTGAAACCAATTTGTCCTCTGGCCCGTAAGATTGCAGATACATGCAACCAATGTTGTTGTGGGGTTTTGCATTTCATGTTCCCACTTGAATCGAAGGCCACAAATGTTGGTGCTAGATGGAGCTAGTCAAAGTCAACCACTATAGAGCGGTGGCGCCATGAACTCGCACATGCAACACGCATCTTCGTTCTACCTTCACCACATAACACATAATTATGTGATCTGGCGGCTCGTAACTGACGATATCACTTGCGTCTTCCAAGTTTTTTTTTTTTTTTTTTCAATAATTAAAACCACTTGTGGAAATGGAGTGAATTTTATTAGGCTCACTACACCATAAAAGCATATAAAGGCAAGTTCTTTATAATTCAATAATTAAAAGATAATGAAACTATATGAAAGATTCTTAGTCGCATCCATGTCTAAATTCACAAGAATGTTAGGTCACGTCAGAGCGATATCCAAATATGCCGATGAATAAACTCATTATTTGCAAGCATATAAGGGTTTGCTATGCAATACCCAACTCTACCGACAAGTACGGGATTTGAGAAATGACCTTTTTCCTTAGTCTCCTTTCATGTCAATTTTTACAAGTAGGTTAGGGCACGCCAAAACGATTTCCAGTTTTGCCGATGAAAAGACTCATAACTCGCAAGTATATTAGGTTTCGCTATGCGATACCAAACTCTGCCGACGAGTACGGGAAAGATATAAGGAATGAAACTCTATTGAAATGTAATTACATAGAGACTGATAGTCTAGGTTAAAGACCAGACATGTTCAATTTGAAAGTTTCTAGTATAGTCCTGGATTATCTCCAACTCCAGTATAGTCCTGGATCATCTCCACAGCTTCAGTTTGCTGAATTCTTCAGTTTGTTGCTCCAGATTGCATCCTGCTTCATGGCCTTGCGCATGAAATGAAGAAATAACATCAGCAGTACCTACACTCTTAGATATGGTACACTCCTACTATCAAGCAAAACTAAGCCCTTCACCTTACTAGGCAATGAACTGTGTGTGTAAGTGTAGTTTTCCCTTTCCCCACTCGCAATTCTAGCTAGAGAATCTGCTACAACATTTGATTCCCTATAAATGTGCTCAAAAGAGACAATAGAAGGTTCACAGTCACTTACAAGTTGTCATATGTTTCTGATTAGAGGCTCAAGTTTCCATGGTATCTTGTACTGTCTGGTGATGATTTTTACAAGCACCATAGAATCTATCTCAACTTGCAAATCCTGCAACCTTCGTGGTATGCTGCTCGTAGACCTACTGTGAGTGCAAGTGTCTCTGCCTCCAGACTTGTTTTCCTGTTCAAAAACACTGCTTTAGCTAGAATCACTTCTCCCAATGCATTCCTAATGACAACTCCAGTTCCTGCAAACCATGGATTTCCTAGTGAGGAACCATCAATATTTAGCTTGAAGTTTCTAGGGTGCTTCCATGTTACCTGTTTAACCAAAGATACTACAGATACAGGAAGACAGATAGTAGTTAGGTTTGTTAAATCAGGATGCAATGTTCTTGAATCAGTGTGTCTCCAGCACAAATTATGTGCTTTCAAAACATTTTGGAGATTCCTTAGAATATTTTTCCTCCTGCTAAACAGTGCTGGACTTATTTGATCATATAGATAGGAATTTCTAGAGCACCATATTGACCAAGTAACAAATAGTGGAAATATTCTGACCAAGAGCCTGTGAAGCTCAAATTTCACATTTAAGTTCCAGTAATAAAATAACCTGTCCCACAAGTTATCAAAGGTTTCAGGCGGAAGATCAAGTATGATATGAAAATAATTCCATAAATCCTTTATAACCCTACAGTCATTAAAGACATGATGTAGCTCATCACAATAGTTCCCACAATAGCGTCTCACAAGTTTGTTTCTTCTTTTGTTTATTACAAGTCCTTAATCATTTCTTACATATGTATACTCCATTCCAGATAAAATATAAATAAATAAATATATATATATATATACAATATCTCCATCTCAAGATTTTTTGCACAAACAAATAGTATAAGTTAAAATTTAAGAGTACAAACAGTACAATGAATGAATTTTTTGAAATTAAGAAGAAATTAGTAAAATAGATGATGATGTTACGCACGGACGTGCGTTTGATTCCACTCAAATTCACGAACTGACCTATAAAATAAATCCCGAATTGATCGGGGAAGATACTCCGAATGACAACTTTTTGAAGTAAGAAGTACGGGAGCGTAGTGTGTATAAGATAGATAGAGAGTTTACCAGGCCTTGTATGTATGGTACCTTAGTCCTTAGACCGATACGATTGTAATTCTAGTAATATTGTAAGAATAGTTGTATTCTCATATTTAAAAAAAGTCTATTCCATCTTTAACTCAAAATATATAAAAGTCTATTTAGGGCATGTTTGGCAGAGTTTTCTGTAAAACAGTTCAGTTCAGTTTAGTTTTTTTTTCCAGTTAAGTTCAGTATTTTTAAATATTTTTCAGTTCAGGTATATTTATATTTTTCAGTTCATTTCAATTTTTTTTTTCAGTTAGTTCAGTTCGAAAAAATGTTTTTATTTTTTTATATTTATTCAATTCAGTTCTATTCAGATCAATATTTTGTATTTTTTTAGTTCAGTGTAATTTGATCCAGTTCAATTCAGTTCATTTAATTTGGTTATGAACAAATGTGATTTGATGAATTTCAGTTTCATTTAGTCGTACAATTACTATGTTCAATATATTCAGTTATAATTCGGTTCAATTAGTGTTTACTAGATGTATAAAAGTTCATTGTTTGTGAATACGACAAAATGGAGGAATCTTTGTGCGGTAGTGCTTCTATTATATTCTGAATATTTTTGAACCAGTTCAGTTCAATTTAATTAAAATTAAAATAAAGTCCATTTCAATCATGTACAAGTGTATATTGATCAATTTCAGTTTAATTTAATCATGCTGTTATTGTCTTAAATACATTAAATTTTACTTCAGTTTAATTCAATTTAATTATAAGTAAATGTGATTTGATAAAATTAGTTGCATTAAGTCATTATTTCAATACATTACACTTTATTCTGTTCAATTTCTATTCAATTATGTACAATTAAGCTCATTTTATTTGTCAATAAATAATATTATATTATATTTAATTATTATTTTTCGATTCAGTTCAAATAAATATATATATCATTTCCAATTCAGTTAAGTTCAGTATAAATATAATTTCAGTTCAATTCAACGTATTTCAGTTCAGTTCAGTATATTTATATTTTTTCAGTTCAGTTCAGTATTTTATATTTTTTTAAGTTCAGTTCAATATATTCATATTTTTTCAGTTCAGTTCAGTATTATTAAATATTTTTCAGTTATGTTCAGTATTTTTTTTTATTTTTTTAGGTTCCGTTCAACAAGAAATAAACTCTACCAAACAGAGCCTTAGACTATGTTGGTGATGAACCCACTTTCCATTGTAAATCGAGTCTGTGATGAATAAGCTTGCAATTCAAGAAATTACAGGACATCATTATACAATTTTGGGAGAAATCATATCTAGAACCCTAAGAGCATCTCCAATGCTAAGAGGATCACCCAAAAAAATAGGTTACACTTATCAAATTTTAATTAGGCATTGATATGATGTAAGGATTTGATGTTTTGATTGAATTTAAGAATTAAATTATGCGCTCCAATTCAAGAGTATCAATTATCACAATGATGTTTAAATTGAGAATGTTAAAATAATAAAAGAAAATAAAAATTCTAAATTTGTTAAGTTGTAAAGTTGAGCCTCAATATGAGCATCAATATCTAGAGGGTGTAATTGATTTGAGGGTCTCAATCCACATCATACTCAACGTAATATTGACCCTCTAATTAACTATAACATTTGAGAAGATTTTTGCATTTAATCACCATCAATCTTATGTGGCAGTCAAATTTTTTTAATAGTGACATTGGAAATGCTCTAATAATTATCGAAGCTAATCGTCTAATTACCAAATAAATAGTTAAGGGAGCCTAAATCCTTGATTGAAAACTCTTGATCAGTCCTGGTGATGAATTGTCTGATGGCATGATGAATTGTCTGATGGCACCAGCATCATTTCCGGTCAAAATGATGTCATCCACATAAACAAGGAGATAGAGCAAGGTGGTACCCCGAGAGAACACAAAGGGAGATGTGTATGAAGTGTTACACTGAAAACCAAGTTGCCCAAGGTAAGAGCTAAAACGATCAAACCAAGCTCAAGGAGCTTGTTTGAGTCCACTAATCGCTTTCTTGAGACGACAAACATAGTTAGGATGAGCCGGATCCTTATATCCCACTAAGTGAGCCATGTAGACAGGAGAATCAAGAACACCATTAAGAAAAACGTTCTTAACATCAAGCTGATTAGAGGCAAACACTTGAGAGTAGCGATGGCAAGAACAGTACGAACAATAGCCACCTTGACTACCAGGCTGAAAGTGTGATCAAAGTCAAAACCAGGAATTTGAGAGTATCCCTGAACAACCAAACGAGCCTTGTAGTTCTCAATGATACCATCTGGTCTATACTTTAAGCGAAAAAACCCCCTTTGACCCTATAATGTTGGAATCTGAAGGACAAGTAACCAACTCCCAAGTATTATGATGGTGAAGGGCATCCATCTCCTCATCCATAGCTCGAACCCACTTTGAATTCTTAAGAGTATACGATATTCTCAAGGCTCGGAATGCTTTATAACCTGAGCAACAAGACCCGTTGGAAAAAAATCAGGATACGTGTTTAATCTTCGAGTACCAATCTGATTCCGAGTAATCATCTGATGAGCACGGCAAGGAGGTGATTCAGGACTCAATGAGGATCCAGACGAGTGGGTGACACTTGTGGAGGAGATGACGGTGGAATAATTGACGGTGAGACATAGCGCGAGACATGAATACGTCAAGATAAGGAGAACTGAAATCCCTTATAAAGAGAACTGTAACACTGGATTGAGCGAACAACAAACTTGTTAACAGCAGTAGCACGTAAGAAAAAATATGCGTGATATCCAAAAGGATGAAAAAGGCTAATTCAGGATTTATCCCAAAAAAAAACTTGAAAGGCAATTTTCCACTGGTAACTGGGCTGACCAACTGATTGTTATGTATATTAGTGAGGAAAAAGTTTCGACCCAGTAGACTTTTGGTACCAAGGATTGGAACAACATCGCAAGACCAGTCTCAAGGATGTGGTGATGCTTCCGCTCAGCCCGACAATTCTGAGCAGGAGTATAAGGTGAAGACATTTGAAGGTGTATTCTGCAGGATGCAAGATGAGCCTGTAAACGGTTATTTGTAACTCCGTTCCTCCATCTGTCTGAAAGATCTTAAATTTTGCATAAAACTGGGTTTCAACAAACTTCTAAAATTGGAGAAAAATGTCATAGAAATATAACTTATGTCGCAGCGGAAACCACCAAGGGAAGCGGGAAAAATAATCAATAAAAGATGTATAATAAGAAAAAACTCATGCAGACAAAACTGGAGTTGGTTCCCATAAATCACAGTGCACCTTATACAACAAGCTAGTTGCCCTTTTATGACTAACGGAGAAGGGTAGACGACTGCTCCTTGGCCATTTGACAAGATGGGCAACTAACAGGCGCATGCTTGGCAGAAGAAACAGAAATATGACACAACTAATTCAAGAACTGAACAACATCATGAGTGACGTTCCCAAGTCAACAGTGCCATAACTCAAATGGAGCTCGGAGCTTTCCGGCACGTAATTCACCCAAAAGACAAGTCGCCATTTTCTAGATAGTAAAGACCCTCAATGTGAAGCCCTTTTCCAATTACTTTTCCCGTAGGCTTATGCTCGACCAAAAAATGTCATCACTAAATTTAGCTGTAATGGGTAACACACCAGTAAGCTTATTGATGGACAATAAACTCCTAGTAATATTGGGAACCACCAAAACATCATGAATAGAAAATCCCGAAAGATTACAGTGACCGATATGAGAAACATGTAATTCACCAAACAATAACAACATTAGAGCCACGGTAGGGTTGTACCTTATCAAGATGATTATCATTGGAAGTCATATGAGATGTGGCGCCGGAATCAACTATCCATTAATGATGGTTTGAACCATCCAGACGTTCCCGAGACAATGATTTATCAGCAATCCAATTTGAGGAGCGATCTGCCCAAGATAAAAAACTCATACGAGCCATAATATAGCAATTTGAAAGGTGAGTCTGGAGAACCAAAAAAGGGCTGAAGGACAGCTGGGCAGTTAAAGAACACGTTATGCAAGCACAGAAAAGGCATGGGGGCAAAGCAGTGACCAGCGCATGCGCGCGGCTGCCACTGCTGGCGCGTGTAATTACGTGCTAACTATGTAGACAGAGGTCCGTCGGCACGCGCGACAAGTGCATGTGGAGGACATAATGTATGCGCAATGCAAGTTGTAATGCTTTTGAGCGTGTGTAATCACGCGCCGTAGGTGGTGAGTGAATCTAGGTAGTGGCGTTGACTCTCTGAGCGGGATGGCCAAAGCGGGCTAGTCAGCAATTTTGGCAAAGAAGATGGACAAGCACCAGGGATGATGATGGTGATGGCAGATTGTGACGAGTTGGCGACGGATTGAAGACAGGCAGAAACAACGGCGCCACATAACGGGTAGAGATGACAGAAGGTCTGTGAAGACAAGTCTGAGAGATCACGTCGACGATGAACGTGACGAAGGGAAGGTGGCGAGAAGCGATCAAATTGATGAACCAACCACAGATTGGACAAAAAACTATGAACGTTGGCCGGAAAATTGATCAAACATAGGCTGGAAAACTCACTGGCGGCAGGCACAATGATGGAAAAGCGGGTGGCACTGTGGTGGCAGGCCTTGACAAACAAAAATAATGTCTAAAAATATATGAAAATCTATATGATCGTAGAAGGCTGATACCATGATAGAGGGGAAAACTCAATAATAAATTATGCGTATCATTCATCAAAATATAAGCAGTACAAGGATGTAAAATTAAATTTGTAAGATTCTAAATAAACCCTATCTAAAACAAGCAGGACTGAGGCCCAATACTATTCTCTAAGTGGAACCACTCAACAAGAAAAGGTATGTGTTGTTGTGTAGGCTTTCTGAAGCACTCAGCATGTATGACAAACCAAACATCTTGATTTAAATCCTGACTTTTTTACTCGACCAGCTTTATGATGCTCTGATGGGCTAAGCTTTCTGAAATTCTAATGCATATAGTATTAGAACTTACATGATAAAAAAAATAGTATTGTCTGGATATGTATTCCGCTCTATCTACATTGCTGTTACAGACCTGGTTGCAACTTATTATGCTATTTTTTTAATCCATCGTGCCTACATTTCATCTTTTGAAATTAATTTGCTCGCTATTTAATCATATGTAGTTGTTGCATTCTACTTATTTTGTGTGATATGGCATTGGTAGCTCCTGGTTTGGTGAAGGTAGTAACATATATGCAACCTCTAGAAAGATGGTTAACAGTGCTTGAATGCTTAACTGCTACTTGTTTATGTTTTGAAATGAAAATGTTGCCTCCCTGGAAATCATAATACATATGTAGTTGTGTCGTTCCACTTCTTTGAGTTGTGAAATGCATATTGATAATGCATGTGTTTATATTTGTGATTTTCTTTGTTGATGTGCTCGGTTCCTGTGTAAATCATACACTTTGGTAGTGAAAGTAACTTTTGATGAATCATCTGAATGTTTAGACTTTAGGTACATTGTTGCTATATTATGTTTACCTTTACAGAGGCCATTGTTAGTCCGATTCTCTTCATTTGTTGTGATTTGCCTGTCACTATCAATGAGAAGGAATTGTTGGATAATAAACTAAGTTTCCAGTTTAGATTAGGTTTATGAAGTATCATGTTATTGTTGGGATTGGGTTTCCTGTTATTGGTTGGTTTGTGAATGTTGGATCATTATAAATAGAGGCCCTATGCCAAGGATTAGGTGTGTGTTTTAGAACCAAAATATTGTTTGGTGTATGTTCGCGTTTTAATTAATTTTAGTTGAGTTGAAATTGTTTTGTTCGCGCGCTTCCCGGATTCATATTTATTTTGAATCCTACATCTGGTATCAAGAGCTTGATTTGCAGTGTGTGGTTTGACAGCATGGATGTCAAATTATCAAGTGTTGAGAAGTTAAGTAGGACAGATTTGAATTATGATTTATGGTGTTTTCAAATGAAATTGTATCTTGGTGGGCAAAAGTTTTTGAAGTATATTGACAGCAATGTAGCATAGAAAGCTAATGAAGATGAAAAGGAAAAAGAACAACAAGCCCTTTTCACCATCTCATGTTCGGTGGAAAAGTCGATCGGGATCCAACTGATGCGTGCAAAAACGGCAAAGGAGGCATGGAGCATGTTGGAGAATATTTTTAAAGGTACTGCTGAGGTCCAGGCTTACAACCTGTTGATATTAAAGATTCAGTAAGGACAGAAAGAGTTCAGTATAGCGGACGTGGAAATTTTAGCGGTCGAGGAAATTATGGTGGTCGTGAAAATTATGGAGGACGTGACAGAGATCATGAACAAGATATAGAAAATTACAATTCACGGTTTCGTTATGTGTTTTATATTCCTCAACTGAAATCTCATGCTCGCCTATTAGAGGTGCTTTCAACTTCCAATCCCAGCAGTACCTTTAAAAATATTCTCCAACATGCTCCATGTCTCCTTGCCGTTTTTGCACGCATCAGTTGGATCCCGATTGACTTTTCCACCGCACATGAGATGGTGAAAAGGGCTTTTTGTTCTGCTGCCTTTTCATCATCATCAGCATTCTGTGCTACATTTATGTCAATATACTTCAACAACTTTTTCCCACCAAGATACAATATCATTTGAAAACACCATAAATAATAATTCAAATATGTCCTATTTAACTTCTCAACACTTGATAATTTGACATCCATGCCTCCAAACTACACACTGCAAACCAAGCTCTTGATACCAGATGTAGGATTCAAAATAAATATGAATCCGGGAAGCGCGCAAACAAAACAATTTCAACTCAACTAAATTTTATTAAAATGCGAACAAACACCAAACAATCTTTTGGTTCTAAAACACACACCTAATCCTTGGCATAGGGCCTCTATTTATAATGTCCCAACATTCACAAACCAACCAATAATAGGAAACCCAATCCCAACAATAACATGATACTTCATAAACCTAATCTAAACTAGAAACTTAGTTTAGTATCCAACATAGCCTCCCTTAAAATAAGTTGTCTCCTTTTATCTTGCCAAGCATCATTTTCAACTTCTTGAACGTCTCAAACTTCAATGGTTTGGTGAAAATGTCTGCCACTTGTTCTTCGGTCTTGCAATAATTTATCACAACCTCCTTCTCTCGAACCAATTCTCGAATGTAGTGATGTTTGATATCTACGTGCTTACTCTTCCCATGAAAAACTGGATTGTTTGTTAAGTCAATAGCAGACTTGCTATCACAAAACAAAGTAGTTGGACCATCAACTTCATGTTTAAGAAATCCCAACATTCTCTTCAACCAAACTTCTTGAGTAGCACAATTTGTTGCTGCAATGTACTCAGCCTCAGAAGTAGATAGAGTGACCACTAGTTGTTTCTTCGAACTCCAAGAAAACACACCAGAACTCAGGAAAAAAGCAGAATCTGGAGTGCTTTTCCTTTCAACTGTATCACCTCCCCAATCACTATCTGTATATCCAACCAAATCTGCAAAACCAACAAGATCGGCTTTTCCTTCTCCCCTGGGATAAAAAATACCTTCTCATTGAGTACCTTTAATGTAACTCAAAATCCTCTTCGTTGCTTGCAAATGTAACTGTCTTGGAGCCTCCATGAAACTACTAACCAACCCAACACTAAAGTTGATGTCTGATCTAGTAGATGTCAAATATCTTAGACTTCCAACAATACTCTTATAAAATGTTGGATTGACATAATCTCCTGTACCATCTTTGGTTAATCGCAATCTCTCTAAACCCTAAACCCTAAACCCTAACCCTAAATCGGATTACAATTTTCCATCTTGAATTTCTTCAAAATATCACCAGCATACTTCCTTTGAGATATGAAAATTCCACGATCTGTCTGAGAAACTTGCAAAACCTTCTCTGTCTGTTCCATATGTGAGGAATCATATAGTGTCTTTAATATCATTAGGCTGCAAGCCTGAACCTCAACAGTACCTTTAAAAATATTCTCCAACAGGCATGAATATGATTGTTTGCTTGCTAGGTTTGTGTGGTTCGATTCCTGAACTCCAAGATATTTTCCTATTACCATGGTTGTCACGGTAGCATTGACAGTAGGACATGAATTCTGGTAGGAAATGGACAGTAGGAAAAACCAAAAAACATTACTACAGAGCAACTTGTATAAATAGTTGGCACACAATTTAAATTTCCTTCACACATATTTTGTGATGGATACTTATATTATTTTCTTCCTAAACTGTCTATGTTTTGATTCAAATTCTAATTAGACTGTTTTCGTATATCAGATTGCAGCTGAAAAAGCGAAGTTTAAGGCAGATGTAAGACATGCATTTGTGCTTGATAATTGTTGGGTTATCTTGAGATTCAAGCAGAAATGAATGGATGAAAGCAAAAGAATCAGTGCCAATAAGAAGTAAAAGGCGCCTAGAAAGAGTAAATCTCATTGAATGTGGAACATGATGGTGAAGAAGTTGAATAGTAAACAAATATAAAAATGATGGTGAAGACTCTAGCTTCATTTTGCATATTTGTTTATGCATTAACTCTATATTTTTTCATATTTCTTTCTATAAGGATGATGAAAAGAAGTAATTTCAATTCTATATGTTTGAAACTATTTGGTTGTCTCTACTCTAGGTTACATGATATAGTTACCTTTGCAGATGCAGAGAATCCAGGTAAACAAGTAACATCGTGTGGTTGGAGAAGGAAATCATTCACTGCTTTTGAACTTGGCAGCCTTATTAATCCACATATTGTTTTGATATCTGTAAAAGTATACATGTCCCAAAATCTTCCAGGGCCTTTTACAATTGCAAAACGTTGTTGCAACACTCCAAATGCGCGCTCAGCATTTTTCCTAGCCGCCTCTCGCTCTTGAGAAAATAGCTGGTTCTTGTTCCCATGTGGAGATGGAATAGTTTTCCCCAAGGTAGCCCATGATGGATATATACCATCAGCAAGATAATATCCCATATTATATGTTATTCCATTAAACACAAACTACATTGGAGGAACACGACCTTCAGCTAAGTGATGAGTTGTATTTTATATATCTAAATATGTGATTGAATAAGTTTCTTTTACCATTTGATGTGCACGAAGGTATGTTTCTGTGCAGATTTTATAAGAAAAATAGTTTAAAACAATGAAATGGAGGATTGCTGGAATTTATACTAAAAGAGACAAAATAGAAGGCTTTTGGAGCTGATGGAGAGGAGCTATACAATACACTCTTTTTTCCCAAAGGGTTTTTTAATGAGGTAGCGTGCTCCAACGGTTAATATTGAATCGTTAATATTCATTATACCGGCGCTGAAGAGAAGAAGCTCAAGGAAGAGACGAGTTAAAGTAATATGCAATTCCTAATACTGGTTTTTTCTAACGGGCGGCTAAGTTGTGTTTCACGGGTCGATCACTAATCAGCTATAGACTTGAATTTTTGAAGGAATTCAGTATTAGACTTAAAATATTGCATATATTACTTGGATTAATTGAATACAATAAGCTCGGAAGAATATTATGAGGAAATTGGACTTAATTGGGCTACGTGAAGAAGAAGATGAATAATTATATTTAAAGCCCAATTTATTTATTATAATAATTATTTAGTTCAATAAATGTTTTCCTTATATTATTTAGATTAGGTTTTATTTTGTAATAATGTATATAAATACCAAGAAAACCCCAATTTTGGGTGTGGCCGGCCGTAAGGGATTTATGTTTGGTCTGGCCGCCAAACATTGTTTGCATGCGTACGTGTGATACTCATCTTGAATTCTTGAATAATTAGTTAGGTTGTTTTGTATTATTATATAATGTTTGCATATTATTATATTAATTGTTTATGTGTTTTTATGTTTAGTAGCTAGTTTAGTTTTCGGCGAGAATAATGAAGCTCTAGTCATGAGAATTCTATGAGATCTAATTGTGCTTAAATTGATTGCTGTGAATTTTGGTTTGTTCTCTGTGCATATTGTTGTATCTACCAATTAGTACCACAAAACCGTAATGGTTGGAAAGGGTTAATTAGTGCTAAATCTATCGTTTAGATAATGAGAATAAACTGGTAGACATGTTAATACTTGCGTTCTTGGTTGATTTGTCTAAATTGGGTTCCTTCATATCTTAATGCTATCAAACAATTTAGAACTGGTGTTACCAACTAGATTTGATTTGATAAGAGAAATAGTTAGTTTAAGCGTCTGTTGCTAGCTATCGATTAAGTAAGTAGAAATTGGGGTATGTCCACTGCATTCACGGTACCGTATAACTGGTTGGTTCATGGTTGTTAATTATATCTTTGCATCAATGATCGAATATATGACTAGTGTGGATTTATTTGAGCCGGTTTGCATAATTAATTGATCTCTTTGCATTTAGTTAATCTCTCTGTTTTCTTTTCATAGTTAATAGTTTCATATTTTTGTAGTTAATATATATAAACTCTCAAGTACAAAGTTGGTAACTATAAACCAAATCTGATCTTTAGGGAAGTTAAGTTAATAATCTGCTCCTTGTGGGATTCGACCCTGCTTACTTGCTATACTAATCTATATTCTAATCTTTGCAGGAATATTTTGGTGGTAAACGACGACGACCACTAAGTCACTGAAAACAAAAGAGCGCTCTAAGACATTGATGTCATTAAGAGATCCAGGCAATCAAAAAAAAACATGTCATATCCAAAAGGTCATGTGAGGCCACAGCTTCCAATATTATAGTTGGTTCATGAATGTGGCCAGTATACATTACATGCCAAACCGTTGGAAAATTTTTCCAAGTCAAATGCATGCAATCAATACTGCCAAGCATCCCTGGAAAACCACGCTTTTCACCCTCTGCAAGCAATCTAGTTATATCAGAAGCATTGGGTGACCTCAGGTATTCTTCTCCAAAAACTTCAACAACTGCTCCGACAAAGTGCCTTAAACTAGCTATGACTGTACTTTTACCAATTTGAATATACTCATCCGTGTAATCTGCAGGAACACCATAAGCAAGCATTCGAAAAGCAACAGTCACCTTTTGAAGGGATGATAAACCAAGATGTCTAGGAGCATTCCTTTTCTGACAAATAACTATCATCAGGGCCGGGTCTGATGCAGTGCGGGCTGTGCTCCCGCACAGGGCCCAAAATTGTAAGGGGCCCGAAAAAAAACTTTAGTGGTATTATATATGTGTATTTTTTTATTATTTAAAAATATAATGATTACAGTTTTTTCTGAATGGCCTTTTTCTTTTTAAATTTGAAACTTTTAATTTTCTTGAAGGACCTTTTCTTCTTTGAATTTGGGCCATTTAAAATTAAAAAAATTTAATCAAATCAAATCTGCATTTAAAAGGCCTTTTCTTTTTCTAATATTGATGAAATAAATGAAGAAGAAACTAACATGCATGATGAAGGGGCCTAGAATTACCTTTTCGCACAGAGCCTCAAAATACGTTGGCACGGCCCTGACTATCATGTTCCACCGGAGCATCATGAATTCGCAGAAAAAGGTCTCTCTTCATTCTAAACCTTGAGCAAAAGTTACGAGGCTGATATTTTGGATGATCAGCAATAATCACGATAAAGCCTCACGTGAATTTCAATCAACTCTCTTTCAATGATTTTATGACCCTTAACGGACACAACCACGCTTTCTTTTGTTACCTTGAATAAATTCTTCTTCTTTTATACATTGCCACAAAACTTCTTCATATTCTTCATCAGTTTCATCACCATCATCAAACATATTCATGTCACGTAGATACGCCGAGCCATAACAAATAATCTGCAATAATATACAATGATTATAAACTTACTAATCAATACAAACGTATGACGAGGATCGAATGAACATAAACTGGTATTATTTTAATTTTGAAAATTTGACCCATCCTATAAACTAAACATATATATGTAGTCACAATCAAATTTGCAAAACATTGTCCAACACAAACTTATATAGTCAAAATCAATGTCTTGGACAAAAATGGTGTTCAATTCAGAGCAAGAATAAATTGATGTGGTATTCAAAATCCAAACTAAATACCTTAATTTAAAAGAGATGCGAAGTTGAAGAAGGTGACTCGGAGCTAGATAGGAATTGCAACGGCGAATCAGCGAAGGCTGGAAATTTCTAACATGGGCGATGAGTGTGGCTATGAAGACTCGAAGTGGTTGTGAATCTGTGATGAGCGTTCAGTTACCCTTGATTTAAAAATAAAAATAAGAAAATAATGGGAAAGAAGCGGCGGATAAGTAGAATGATATGTCTATAAATTGCTAAATTAGAAAATCTATTGGGTTGAGCGAAAAATATTATAAATAATACAACTTTTATATCTCTATATTAAAAAGATATTTAGCAAGTCCGTTGAACTTGCCCTAACAACTTCGTTCTCCATATTCACTCTTCTTTCTGTCTCCAGCTAAATCTTCTCTCTAATAAATAAAAATAAAAATACTTTTAACAGTAGTATATTTTAGATGCAATATACATATTGAGTTGGGTCTATAGTATTGAAGTTGCTCTTACACAATATGATAAATTGAACATAATTAACTAAAATATTCTTCTCTTAAATTTTCATCCCAAAAGACTAGGCCCGGCAATTTTTACCCGTTACCCGCGGGTAAATGGGTAATTTACTTTTTTATCCATGTGGGTACGGGTAAAATACGAATATAGTAAAGTGGGTAATTTAAAATACGAGTCAAAACGGGTCGGGTAAAATACGGGCCTAACCCGCGGGTTTACCCGTTTTAATATAACCTTTACCCGTTTTACCCGCAGATTTTATCCAACCCGTATCTTACCTGACCCATATTTTACCCAATCCGTTTTACCCGTTTTTAAAATGAGTAAAAACCGGGTCATACCCATATTTTTATATTACCCATTTTACCCAACTCATATTTTACCCGAATACCCGTTTGCCACCCCTACCCAAGACTAATAGAGAACATTGGCCATGTCCCCAGTATACTTTGTCGGCTAAATTTCAATTAATTAGTATTTGTTTTATGCTAAAGTTCTTAGTATTGATCATTTCCAACTTATCCGAGATAAAAAGACCTTAACTGAGATATTCCAAGTAAATTATTTAACTTAATCAAATAGAAAATTGAACCGAAAGTTCACATTACGACTATACATAGAGTTTTTAAGAACAAATAAATTAAAATTAAGTTGAAATATATAAAATGAAAATTGCTTAATTATTACTATCTCCGTTCCAACCTAGTTTCATACTTTGATTTTTAAGATCAAATATCATAAAATGTGATAATATGACTCAACTATTTGTAGTTAATATACTCAACTATTTTAATAGTTAAATTTTGTATTAATGAGTATAAAAAGGGGTGACGTTTCATTAATCTAAAGAGTTTGCACAGGGCCGTCCACATCATATTTGGGGTTTAGTACAAATTAACAATTTTTGTATGGCCTTTCATTTTTCTCCCGTTCAACTCTTTTCTGAATTTCTTAAATTTATTCAAATTATTTCCAATTATATTCTCATCCATAACAAAATGTACACATAAAATTGAAAATTTGGAACCCTCAATTCTTCTCTCACTACTAGACAAATAAGGACGTTTCAGCGGTTATTTCTTGTCCTTTCAGCGGTTATTCGAAATCAAAAAGCCGCTGTCTATGCTCCCAGTGAAACTTAATGGTCGTATCAGCGCTTTACCGACATTGGGACCCGTCCGTGTCATGTGGCAATGCTTAGTAGACATTCCACTATATATTACTTGCAGCGCTTCCACAAACCGCTAAAAAACCTCCGTTTGTCTTCTTGGGCGCCGGATGGTGGATGCCGACCGGACCGCCGGTCGTCATGAGGCCGGCCGGCATAACGTTGACTTGGCGGTCAAAATTGTGTTTCAGCGGTTACATGAAACGCTGAAATTAGGCGAAAATAGTACCGCTGTAACGGTTGATTTACGTTGAATTATATTGTTGAAGGACATAGATAAAGCGCTGAAGATTGTTTTCGCTGAAACTCAGTTTAAAGCGCTGAATTATTTTCGTTGAAACTCAATTTAAAGCGCTGAAGATTATTTTCGCTGAAACTCAATTTAAAGCGCTGAAAAGCGAAAATGACCAGAAAAAAAAAACCGGGCAGAACCCGGCACCCGCCACCGCAGTAATTGCGGTTTCAAAAAAACGCAGCTTGTTGCCGGAAAAACCATTAATTCACCAAAACAGTCATACGAAAATGTCATACACTATTCAGCAACACCACTACCTTCATCAATTCATAGAATTCAGACATAAGCACAACTAATGAATCCTACTTATTCATCACAACCATAGCAAACGATCATACTGTTTCATGGGAGAAAAGATGTGCACCCTACAAGAGATGCATGAAAACAAAAGCAGTGATCTATTCAAGACCTGTGATGAGGAAGTGACTAATTCCCTCTCCGGCGGCAGTATAGACTCCGATAAGTACATGCAAAAGCTATCGATCATCCCATCGATCACTGGTTTGGGGTAGGGAGTTCTATCCTCTGGGAAAACCTACAAAAACAAAAGAAGGGCAGGTTATTACTGGATTAAAAACTGCGAGCCAGGAAAAATAGAAACCAATTTAAATATGAGATTCGTTTAACTACATGATGACAAGTAATATTCCAAAGATACAGAAGTATTGCTAGCACTAAGCCGAAGCACATCCACACCAGCAGTTAACAGCACAATCTTCTCCATATAAAGCATAACATAGTAGCCACAATCCCAGGTTGAAGCCTGGGTTTTGTGCTGCAATGGTTAAGAAGAATGTAGTACCGTTAGTGAGACTGAAGGTTTGTTGTTGACAGTAATTGTTGCACACATGAAAAGTGGATGACTCACCATGATGTTAACAATGCTCCAATTTTTTGGTGGAGTTTTGCATCCAGGTTTTGCCCTGTCCTTGTCATACTTGGCTCCCATGCTAATTTAGTAAATTGATACTTAAATGGAGAGATTATAATTAAAATGATAATCACTAATGGAATTAATCTACAAGCGACGTACCTCATAAACAAATCATACTGAAATGGATGTTTGTCCTCTGAAATGCCGTTTGACTGTGGATCAATGCAGTACACAGTGCGGTCTTCTGGAGATATTATGAACAACATCCAATGGAGACTGAAAAAAAAATCCATATTTAGAGGTGGGCAATCCTAGTGAAATGGAAGAAGGACATAAGTATAACTATATGATATAGAGAATGGAATTTACCCTTTAGACAATGGCATGACGTACAATCTGGACTTGTTGGGCTTCATAGTCTTCTGCAGGCTCAACAGAATCCTGCTTTTTTCTGCGGCAGTAGTGGTGCTTGAAGCTCCTCCGGCAGTTGTGCTTATAATTTGAACTCTTGACATATCTCTCGCCAGCATTTTGTTGAAGAGCATACTAATAAGCAAGACAAACCGGTTCAATAAGGAATTGGTAAAAAAATGATAAAAGTAGTCAGAAATGCATATTGGAGGTTTTAAACATATTACCATGCCCACATATCAATCTGCCAACCATGGATCCACTCTTTCTTGAATCTGTCTATATTCTTGATCCACGGATTTGCACTTTCCATTAACAAACACAACTGCCTCCCAGATGAGCCAAAAATCGGGTGCTGCAATGGAATCTTGTAGCAAATCCTGTCCGGATCATGCGTATGCAATTCCTGGATTACTGTTGCCACCTTCGCTCTGACCTCGCGTACCCGGATGTGGTGTCCAAAATCCTGCATATTCATGAACAACAAAAAGCAAAAATTTATAATGCAAGATCACCTGTTGGAAGCGAATAATGGAAATGTTTGAAGGTTTATTTCCCCTACCCACAGCAGCTCTTCATCTGGAATAGGGCTTGGTTCACGTTTGACCTCCGGTTTTCAAGAGTGGCTTTGGGATTAGAAGATTGGCCAGGTTCATCCACTTCCATGTTGTCGGGAGGAGGAGAGGAGTTTGCTGCTGCATCCTTACACCAAACGACTGTATCTGACTTGACAGGAGATTCCTACAATTATATGGTATGACATTAGCAAATAAAATCAGGCAGCAGTTCGAAAGTATCATAGAAGATGATGAAAATTGACTAACTTGTTTAGGCTTTTGCAGTTTGGGCGCGGGTATGTCGAGCTCAGTTTTTTTTTGCTCTGGGATCTCTGCCTCAACAGTCTCAACCATGGCATAGTCTATGTATATTTCTGGCCATGAGACAGCAACACCGCCAGCTGCAGAACCCACGCATGAATATTCTTGATGAGGAATAGGCAAGGGTTCATCTGGTAACAACACTGGAGATTTGACTCGCACATCTTCATAGCCACTTTCAGCAGTGAATGAAGGAATAACAACTCCAGCTGCCGCCGTCACAATTATCCCATCAGAATTTTTAATTTGCAGATAGCACGGGATTGGAACCTTCAACTGTAGATACGCAATGAATTAGATGTTGCTAGGCCAATAGGTAATGTAAAAAAACAATATTAGACATGTTACCTCAGCTTCTAGACCTCCAGTATCAGTTCCAAATGAACTTGATTTAATCTCACAAGTTTGGCTCTTCGCAGTCACAGGGCTGGTTGTCCTCTTCGCAGTCACTGGGCTGGTTGTCTTGTTCACACTCACTGGGGTTGTTGTGTTGTCTTGAACCCAAAAAGGGAATTTATTAACCATCACATTCTGTACAGGATACAACTCTAAAAATAGCTGACAGTTGTGATTTTAGTGTACCTTCATGTCTGGATGAGGTGGATCACTAGTCGATCCTTTTCCAGATTCTGCATTCACCTTTGCAGCTGCAGCCTTTTTTTCTCTCAGATCCTTCAGGAACTGCTCCGGGGAGAGCTCTGCTGTAATCTCCACTCATAACTTTTCAGGGAGGAAGTCCGAGTACTTCTGAAATTTCTCCATCTCAATTTGCTCTTCCACCTCCTCAGTTAGCTGGATCTTTGTTCAGGCAGCTCGTCTCTTGTTGGCCTACTCCTAAGCATGCTCGGGGAACGCAAACTCCATCTTTGCTGCGGTAGGGCAGAACATGTATCGGCCTGGGGGATCTCTAATCTCTGTGGCCAGGAAGAGTATGTCATCCTTGCCTTCATTGATAAGCTCTCCTTTTTGCTTCAGTTTGTTCATTTCAAGCTGTCATCAAACAAGTTATAGGTTTCATTAGTGTGGCATTATGAAACAGAGCAATGTCAAACAATAGACGAGCATTGAACTTACAATCTTATCAGCCACTCCCCGGAAAAAGTCACTTGTATATTTTCCATTCACCTTGTTTGCCTCCAAAAAGATGATGAATCTGTCAATCACAAACACCATGCTACTTACTTCCTGAACAGCTTCTTTGCGAGTTAACCCGAGCTCCATTTTTTCAAGTATGGCTTCTTCTCGCATCTCCTTTGCCAACCTGATGTAGTATCTCCTGTAACCACCACTTCCAGCATAATGCTTAAATTTCTTCATGGCCCCATTTTCGCTATTCTTCTTTCTCAGAGCCTGTGAAGAACATAGAAAATATGTCAATAAGCGAACAAAAGCTAAACAATGTCAGAAAAAAAATCAAACAGTGTAAGCATCAAAATCATCCAATTTTTAGGAGTTAATGGAGTAGGTTGCACTTACTATGAACGTCTCATCTGTGGATCTGTATGCCACAAATAACTCCCACTAAGCAGGATCCATCCACTTGTAAGTGTCCCATGGAATTCCGGGATCAGGTCTCTTAGGATCGATCTTAAACACGAACCTGTTCCACACAGTAGTTCGCCAGTTCCGCTCCCTGCCGGCTGCATAAGTGGTCCACTGCTTCTTCAGTTTTTCCCTGTCCTTGTCACTCAGTAGTGTCCGAAAATCCCAGCTCGCCTACTCAGACAGCAATGGAGGCCATGTTACCATCACAAGTTAAGCGAACAGATGAAAAAAAATTGAATAATAAACAAGCATGTATAATACTGAAGGACCATACAAAAATATCTTCCCATGCTTCATCTTTGACAGCCTTGGGCACCTGCCTCCAGTTTCTCCAAGTTCCAAATTTGATGCGACGCCGAAATGCATAGGCAACGTATCCGCACCATTTGCCATGCATGACACGAGGGCAGAGAAACTTATCAAACCACATGGGGAGTGGTTTGGTGTGTTTCATCAGGAGGACAGAGCCGCATATAGCACCACCACGCCTGCGAGTCTCACCCTCCACATCAAACGAGTCAAATATCTCACCCTCCTTATTCTCCCCTAGACATTCTATGTTGAAGTTGTGGTCTTGGGGTTGATCGATATCACCAGGATGTGGTTCACGTGGGTCTGCAAGGCCGGTGAGCTGCTCGACAGATTTAGCTGAAGACTTAGCTGAAGACACATCGCGTTTACACTTTCCAGAATGGTCACTTTTTGTGTTGCTTTCAACATCATAATCACTGCCAGCCATTCTTTATAACCACCTGAGACCATATTAATTTAAACAACAAATCAAATCAGATATTATACATTCATCCATATCACTAGAGTTCAAAACAGTAACAAATGGATGTAAATTCATAGAACTGAATGAAATAAATCCCAATAAAACCATAGAACAGTACCCCATGGATATAAAATCCCAACAAATACCATAGTTCAGACATAGTTAGCAATATTTAGCACATGAATGTTCAGATCCAATATTTAGCAATAGTTTAGACATAAAATCCCGAAATCCCAATAAATCACAATATTTAGAAGTATAAAATCAGATACACATACTAGAAGCCCTAGTTCAGACATGAATGTTCTCAATAAACAGCTAGAAAATTAGGGCTTTGTTGTCAGACAAACTATTCAATGGGCTTGTATCATTATTACACAATTGGAGTCGAGACAATCATGCAAATATTGAACAATTAGTCAAATATCGAAGAAGCACAACCCAGATTTTGGGATTACCTTTAAAGGGAATGCGATTAGGTTTGGATGGAGGCCTTGCGTTAATATCGGACTGTGTGCATGTGTTGTGCGGTAGTCGGAAACCCCAAATTTGATCGGCCGGCCGCGACTGAGGTGGGTCGTTTACGGTTTTTGGAGGAGATGGGTCTAACTATTTTGATATTTGAGAAAGAGTATTGAATGTGAAGAACACTTCCTATTTATATGAGAATTTTTTTTGAGCATTAAAATATTTATTTTCATTACCAATAATAAAACGACAATAGAATTTGATGGGGAATTGTGGAAAGTTCAATTATCAATTTTAAGTCAATGAAAATTTCAAGCATTGTCTGAAAGTTCAATGAAAATTTAGGAGGGAAATAAAAGAAATAAATGAAAAATGAATAAAAAAGCAGCAGCTCCGTGTTGCTTTGTCTGAAACGGTGACGTTTCGAGCATAAAGTTGAGGAATCACCTAAGTACGTTTCAACGGTCTCCATATTTTCATTTGTTAATTGTTGAAACTTTGAAAAAATGAGAAGTTTCTGGGGGGGCCATTTTCCCGCTAGAATGAAATCAAGCATTTTGGGCTGTTTAATAAATTTCAAAAATTGCCTTCTTATTATTAAAAAGTTCATAATTAGTTGGAAAATTTTATAATTGGTTGGATTCAATGCAATAGATAATTCAGATTTTATAATTGGTTGGCTTTCATGAAAAATGATTGGATTTCATGCAATATTATGCTTTTACATGCGGATTTTTTAAATAAAAATATAATTTTTTTAAATTTTTCAATAAAAATCAATATACCCCGTACCTGACATGAACGATCATATTTGAAACTGTTCTATTTATACCTGACATGAACGATCATACCCGTTCTATTTATACACACGTGTTATTGAGTTGAATAGATATTACTCTGTTAACAACTGGAATGTCTGTCATTTATGAACGACAGTGAACCACTAATAAGTGCAATCGATCATGTAGTCTATGAGAAGTACTCATCGAACAAGTATGAGCAGTAAAGTAATGAGATGCGAGCAAGTAAACGTTCATGGATTGAAAATTTTAGTTCTTCATCCATTGCTTCTGCACGACAGTGAACTACTAATATGTGCAATTGATCATGTAGTTTATGAGAAGTACTCATCGAACAAGTATGAACAGTAAAGTATGATATGCGAGCAAGTAAATGTTCATGGATTGAAAAGTTTAGTTCTTCATCCATTGCTTTTGTACGACAGTGAACCACTAATAAGTGCAATCGATCATGTAGTTTATGAGAAGTACTCAACGAACAAGTATGCGCAGTAAAGTAATGAGATGCGAGCAAGTAAACGTTCATGGATTGAAAAGTTTAGTTCTTCATCCATTGGTTCTGTACGATAGTGAACCACTAATAAGTGCAATCGATCATGTAGTTTACGAGAAGTACTCATCGAACAAGTATGAGCAGTAAAGTAATGAGATGCGAGCAAGTAAACGTTCATGGATTGAAATGTTTAGTTCTTCATCCATTGCTTCTGTACGACAGTGAACCACTAATAAGTGCAATCGATCATGTAGTTTACGAGAAGTACTCATCGAACAAGTATGAGCAGTAAAGTAATGATATGCGAGCAAGTACACTCCATGGATTGAAAAGTTTTGTTCTTCATCGATTGTTTCTGAACGACAGTGAACCATTAATAAGTGCAATCGATCACGTAGTCTAATCAGAACTTCTGATCGAACAAGTATGAGCAGTAAAGTAGCGACGTACGAGCAAGTAAACGTCGAGTGATTGTTTTGTGAATAGATAGGGAGTTGACCTTATATACATTTGGTTATTAGTAATAAGTATTTATCGAACAATGAATCGACGAAAAACTTTTCGATCAAATACAAATTAATAAAGTATACTTATTTCTTATTATATTAAAATACAAATTGTTATCAATTGTCTAAAAATTATCAATCATCAATCGTATAAATATTTCAGAAAAAATAAATCAAGCTAATGAATACTTATTTATCAAATGACTGACTTGTCTGTTTTCATGGGTTTAGGGTTGAGGGTTAGGGGTTTAGGGTTTAGGAGGGTTAAAGGTTTAGGAGGGTTAAGGGTTTATGGTTTAAGTGGGCTAATTAAAACCGTCCTGCAACAATTTCATCCTTTTCGTCCCACCTATTAACAGGTCAATAATATTAATCTCATGATCCACGAATAAGGGCTATCTAAAAAAATAGTCGGCCAATTTCCGAACGATCTGAAACGCAGCCGACGAAAAAGTCACCTCCGCATTCGATTCCAAAGGCTTGCAGGTAATTATCTAGCTTGTTAAATTAGTATATTCAGATAGCTAAATGTACAGATTCAATGCCCCATGATAAATTTGCAGGTTCGGTTCAAAGAAGGCTAGGGTTTACTTATTTTGGGGGTTAGATCAATTGATTGGTAGTTTTGGGTGTTAGATAAATTTGCAGGTTCGGTTCAAAGGGGGTAAGGCTAGGGTTTACTCATTTTGGGGGTTAGATCAATTGATTTGTAGTTTGGTGTTAGATACATTTGCAGGTTCTGTTTTGTTGTTCATGTAGTAACCATCCATCCCATTTTGTAGCCATGATAAATTTGCAGGTTCTATTTTGTTGTGGTTCAAGTTAGAGCAAATCTCACATTTTTGTCTTGATTTTTCATGATCTAGCCAGTATTTTTGTCATTTGATTTAACCATAATTTAATGGGGGCATCCAAACTGTTGTGAATGAACTCTGTTGTCTGAAATTTTGCTATACTCTATGCAGATATTTGTTCAGCTAATTTTGTTATTTTTAATTTATCACAAGATTGGAATGAACTATGTCTGTTGCCAGCTTATCGAATTTTTTTTATATCAAAGTAAGAATGAACTCTAACTGTACATAGGGATTTGATTTTTTACAGGATGGGAGCATCCAAAAAACGCAAAGCTGCAGCTGTGCCAACGCCAGCCATTCCCACCGGACCTGACTCGTTTGATTTCTTCTCGACTGAAGCAGAGAGTTTGTATAGGGTGTTGCTAAGAAGGAAAATCCTGAGGAAACGCGGTATTGCCGACGAACAGCCATTTCATGGGTACATACGCAAACATCGATGGGAAACTTTCTGCGAGAGGTCAAGGGATGCAAATGTGACGATGGCCACTGAATTCTATGCTAATATGAGGAATATTAACAAAGAAGGTGATGTTCTGTGCCGGGGAAAACAGGTTCGTATTTCTCCTGATGTTATTAATAGGTATTATGGATTGAAATCCTACACGGGCCTGGACTCAGATTATGAAAATCTTCAAGATGAAGCCACTGTCGACAAAACCAGTGGTGCTCTAGTTGGTAACTGGAAGGAGGTGGTTAGAGGAATAACTAGGCCAGAAGTCTCGATGGATGAGATATTGCCCTACAACAAATGGAGTAACATCGAGAAGAAATATCTGACAGTTGAGATGAATATATGGTACAGTTTTGTAGCCACTCGTCTTTCTCCGGTGACAATCAATTCGGAGGTCCAGTGGGTACGGATGAGAATGATGTACGCTATTAAGAAGGGTATGGGTTTGGACGTTGGTAAAATCATTTTCTCTAGCATGATGGACTCGTCGTCGGGATGGGGTTTCCACTCACTTGTGACAGGTTTATGCCACAGAGCTGGCTGTGTAGATAGGATGTATGATACATGGAAAGCACCGATGTCTACACTAAAACTTGAGTCATTCGAAAGGAAAACTAAGACCCCTGTCACAACTGAGTCTGAATTTGACCTAAGTGGACGCTTTGGAAGGTTGGAGAAGGATGTTCAGTTCAGCATTAGCCTTAGTGAACACACAGCAAAGCTCCTCGCACACGCATTTCCTGAGTCATTAGCTGCTGTAGGTCCCTATCCTACACGCGGGACTACCATCGACGATGAATCTGGTGCACATTCCCTGACAGCTGAAGCGGTGGATCCATCTAAAGCACAAACTGGCCTTGGCGATGCCAAGCAATTGTAGCCATATGCCTCAGTCTAGATTGGGGTTAAGACCTAGGTTCAAGCTACAATTTGAAATGTCTTTTGTAACAGGTTGCTAGCTTGAATTAGTTTTTCTGGTGTTAGTAATGAATGCTTCTAGTTTGTTTAATTTGGAGAATGTCTGCTTGTAAGAATTTGGATATTATTTATTATGAGAAATATTTGGGTGATTATAAATATTTTGCAATGATGGTTTTGTAGATGGATAGTGGCATTAGATTTGCAAGTATGGATAAGTCTGGTCTATGATGTAAAATGACTCAACGCAATAAACTAGTGCAGGGTTCATGCAATAAACACTGTTCTGAGTGGAGCAGCAGTGTGTAGCTACGGTATCTGGAACCAGAAACTTGAGGAGAACAAAACAAAGCAGAGAGTTGCACTTGATTGCTGCTTTCACTTTCAGTTTTACAAAACCACTGATACCCAGTACTGTGCATAGCAACAAATTGTTGCGTTGACCAAATGCATTAGGCAAATATTATTGCGTTGACCACATCCAGCAGCCCTTACAAAATGAAATGATGAATCAAAAACACCAACATACAATAACTCTCGAGTCAAGTTACAAAATGGATTACACAAGTACTTTAACCACTCGTCAAGTTACAAAAATGCATTTAGAAAATTCATTACGCTTGTGTTTTCCTCTTTCTTGGCATGTTGTCTTCAATTAAATGGCCCTTCTCGTCTACCCACAATCCATCATCATGGATTCTTCTAATTCCGGTAGACCTTGCCTTGTCACAATGTTCAGGAAATGCCGATGGAAATTCTAACTTCTCATTGATAACTTCACAATCAATTCTTCCTCAGAAAAATACTTCTTCCCTTGTAGCACTATAGACCACTTGGGATCACTTGGATCCTCAACATAGAATATTTGTCGCGCTTGAGAAGCAAGTATGAAGCAATCATCTTTGAAAGCCTATGTTTTAAGGTCCACGCGAATAAATCTCATTGGATCGCTCCGATCAACACCATGTTTGTTATCAACCCATTTACACTTGAAGACAACACACTTAAAGGCTTCATAGTCTAGCTCCCAAATTTCGTCGATCACACCATAAAAGGAATCAACAATCAGACCTTTCTTGGACATCTGCTCCGACTCATTGTAAACACCACTACTTTGGGTAGTACTCTTACAATCTTTGTGTTCTGTTGTAAAAGAGTAGCCACTGATATCATACCCATAGTACGACCTAACACTTATATTTGGTTTCCTAGTAAAGGCTCGCAGATTCTCATCAACCCCTTCTGCATTACATTGCTCGTAGAACCAATCGCCAAATGTGTCGACATGCTGAGCTTGAATGTAGGTGTCATGCCTTCCAGGATACAATTTGGACAAATAAGCCAAGTGCTCATGAACATAACTTTGTGTCTCGATTGAGTTCCTTAAAATGTAGTGGTGAACCGCTTTCATGTCACTAACTTCAGGCTTTTTGCACTTCCCTGGTCCACGAGGAGCCCCCATTTTCCTACCAACATGCTTGTTCTTAGGAACTCCAAACTCTACACCTTTCTCCAGGAAAGAGGTACAATACTCAATAACTTCCTCGGTCACATAGCTCTCTACTATACTAGCGTCAGGACGACTACTACATTTTCTGTACCCCTTAAATCCACCCATTTGTCGTTCAAATGGATACATCCAATGCATTCCAACAGGGCCACAAATTCTAATTTCCCTCACCAAATGAACCATGACATCGAAGAAATTATGAGGGAAATACAATCTCACAAGCTTCAACTTCTACCAAGTCTAAAGATGATCGACTAATAGACTTACGACATATGGTATGGAAGAAAAAGCACAATCAAGTGATGCAAAATCTAACCTCATAATCCAAAACCCCGTGTATTGCAACGGGAAGCAATTGCTGCATCAAAACATGACAGTCGTGAGACTTCAACCCTGACAGTTTCAAATCATTCTTCACACACCTACTAATATTAGACGAATAACCAATTGGAACTTTCATCCCAACTAAACTATCACAAACAGACTTCTTCTCTGTCTTAGACGAATTGCATGGCCCGGGTGGAAAGTACGTTTTTCTACCCTTATCTTCTGGGGCCACCTCCGGCCTTATACCCATGTCAACCATATCCTTTCGAGCGTTCAAATTATCCTTTGTCTTCGAGGCAATATTTAGCAAAGTGCCGATTAAACTGTCGCACACATTCTTCTCTATATGCATCACATATAAACAATGTCGAACTTCAAGAATCTCCCAGTATGGCAAATCAAAAAAAATTGATCCTTTCTTCCATGGAGAATTCTCCTTAGTAGCCGCCTTCCGAACTTTCTTCCCATACACCACATCCAACTTTTTCATTTTTTCAAGTATCTCCCGCCCAGTCAATATGGTAGGTGCGTCTCTAACTTCTTCCCCCCCAAACAATCCATCCTTATCTTCACGGTATGGATGCTTTCTTTTCAAAAACTTCCGATGTCCCATGTAAACCGATTTCTTCCCATACTTCAACCGAACATTTTCCGTCTGCTCCTCACAAATAGGGCATGCCTTGTGACCTTTAGCAACATATCCAGCAAGGTTTCCTAATGCAGGAAAATCACTAATAGTCCACAACAACACAACTTTCAAATAAAAAATGTCACCTCTAAAGGCATCTTTAATTTGAACTCCATCGTACCACAGTTTCTTAAGATCTTTAATCAAAGGAGACAAGAACACATCAATGTCGTTTCCTGGCTGCTTTGGACCACCAATTAGCAAAGGCATCATCATGTACTTTCTTTTCATGCACAAATACGATGGAAAATTATAAATCACCAACATAACCGGCCAAGTACTATGTTTAGAAGACATAGTTGCAAATGGATTCATCCCATCCGTACTTAATGCAAGTCGCGAATTCCTATGACCTTCTCCAAAATTAGGGTACAACCGATCTATTTTCTTCCATTGATCTCCATCGGAAGGGTGGCGTATAACATCATCATCCGGTCTTTGCCTATCACAATGCCAAGTCATATTCTTCGCGTCTTTCACATTACCAAATAATCTTGCAAAACGGGGAATTATAGGAAGATACCAAACACATTTTACTGGAACTTTTGAAGAGCCATGATCATCAAACTCCATTGCCTCTCCTTTCTTGTTGACAAGCTTCTTATACCGAGATTCCTTACAAACGGGACATGATTGTTCTCTCTCCCACTTAACTCTATACAAAATGCAATCATTCGAACATGCATGTATTTTTTCGTATTCCATTTCATATGGACACAACACTTTTTTAGCACGATAAATACTACTAGGTAATGCATTGCCTTGTGGCAACTTGTTGTGCATAAAACTCAACAACCGATTCACACTCACATCGCTCCAACCACTCGCGGCCTTCATATTAAACACCTCCATCAAACAAGAAATAACCGTATCTTCTTTCTTACAACCCTCATACAAAGGTATGTCTTTTTGACCCAACATTTTTGCAAGAATTTCCGGCTCATCTTTAAAATCATCTATCATCTTCTCAAAAAAATGATCCATGTTACACTCAACTTCCTCCTTCCCTTTTACACCGCTAAAACAAGAGCGAGATTCTCCATGAAATGTCCATACATCGTATGAGGGGTCAAAACCATTCATAATCAAATGCAACTTTATAACTTCCCTACTATTAGACCTCTCTCGATTCAAACAACGCCTACATGGACATAACACATTCTCCTCCCTATCAAAAGCATATCCAACAAAATTATCCACAAATACAACTTCTTCCTTACTCATAAGAGCCCCCTTTTTAATAATGCTACGCCGATACTCTAAATCCTTGTTAACACTTTCACATCCTACAATAATATACAATCCCCATTAATTAGCTAAACTATATATTCGGCCTTTCAAAAATAATGCACAAAAAACGCAGAAATTAGTTCAACAAGGAAGGGAATGACTTGCTTGGTATTTTGCATGGGTATTTTGCATGGCAATTATAATGAAAGAGGGGAAAATAATTATGAAAGAGGGGGGGACCCATACCTTCTTCAGCATTCATTTCTCTTCAACCTCAAAGTGGCTAGTTCATTAATTTTCTGCAGCAAATTTCACTCCACCTGTTTGAAAGATATCCCCAACTTAGTAGGTGGAAGCATTAAATGCAGACGTTTCAGCTCTTTCTTAATAAAAACCACTGAAACGTATTTTTAAATATCAGCCCGGCCCCATCATAGTTAAGCGTATTAAAATAATTTGCCAGGACGCAGCAGTTAACTGCTGCTTTATTGCGTTCATAGGTTTCAACGGTAGGTTGTACCACTGAAACCGCTGAAATAACAATTGGGCCATTTTTAAAACTTGGTCCAGTTATTATATCTCTGGACAGGACCAACAAAAACCGAATTAATTGGACTGTAAACTTAACCCAATTGTCGAGTCAGCATTCGTTACAGCGCTATCCTCACCTAGCGCTGAAATAATGCGGGGTCCAACCAGAAATTTAACGCAAGCACTCGGTCAATTCATCCAGTCATCATTTGTTACAGCGCTTTCATCAGGTAGCGCTGAAAGCTTGCGGGGTCCATCCTCAAATTCAACGACCAGGTTCCGGTCAATGGGTCCAGTCAGCTTCCCGTTCAGCGGAATGCCTGACACCGCTGAAAGCAGATTCATCCATATCTCATGGTTTCAGCGACATTTGTCGAAACCGCTGAAAGCGGAAAGTCAACACTTCAATTCTTGGTCAGACTTGGCGCCCAAAATAGAAATAACCGCTGAAATGGTTGTTTCAGCTATTATTTTACACGTTATTTCAGCGGTGTGTGCGTACACCGCTGAAACGGCTCCGTGTTTTTCTAGTAGTGTATAGTTCAATTTCTTTTCGATTTTTTCGTAAAAATTTATACAAATTCTCTCTCATCATACCTCATGTATAACAAAATCTATATGATATAAAAATATTTTAGGGCACTGAGTGTGCATTGCATATATCGGATTTCATTTAACACAGCACAAACGATGCATGAAATTGGATGGTCATATTCAGTGTGAATACATATATACTGTGTACACTTCATGTGCTTATACATAAGTTATATATGTAACATAATCAAAGAAGTGTGAAAATACACTAATTTTATAATATAAACCCGGACGTGCATATTTCGTGCGTGCTCATAATGTAAACAAACTACAAATACAGGCTTGCAGATCATTACCATGAGAGAAGAGATAAATAGTTTAGTGATTCAATTAAGATTGGATGAATAAATGAAGTTTTCAAGGTTCAGCATCAACCTTAGCAGCAGAGATATCAAGGGAATAGGGCTAGCTACCATAAATTTCAATTCTTTGATAATCCTCATCGCGACGCACTTGATTCCCAGGTAGTTCTTGTACGTGTCATTGTTGGCTTCCAGCTGGTTAGGTTTGTTTCTTTGACGGCTTCTAAAGTATCAGAGCTGAAATGCTGTGAAGATGTGGCTAAGTTTATCATGGCTTGGAAACGTTACTGTTGGGTATAACAGTGGGGACAATAGGGTGATTGGGATAATGGTTGGATAACGATAGAGTCACACGTAACACTCTCACTTTCCTTTGAGAATATTTCGATCCTATCAGTCCTAAGTTGCACGAAATTCCTCGCAGGATAAAACTATCGCTGCATTCTTGATTCTAGGCTTGAATCAAAGAACGTGCCTTTGAGTATTAGTGTTTCTGAATTGTATAACGTGAGGAAATCTGTGTTTCTCATTGTCGTTTATATATTTTAGTGTAAACCTCATCATTCATAGATGATTGAATAGTTCAGTGTAAAACCACATCATGCATTAATGTAAATACCTGTATTTGTAGGTAAAGTCCCGTACCGATGCATGTCTGAAAAGACAACGGTAACTCAATACAACTGGTGGATACGTTTCCAACCAAATCTATTCAGATAGGGTACATACAAACTACAGTTTCACATGGTAACTATAATATAATCACAAAGTAACTCATGTATAACCACACAGTAACTCCTGTGTAACCACATAGTAACTCATGTGTTAATTGATACACATACAATATCCTCAGAATATTGAATTCTGAATCGATGCAACACTTCAATTTAATATAAACCATACACAGATAAATAAATAAATATTTATCTTAGAACCGTAAACCCGTAGATTGTTTTTACAAGTGTGCACTACGCACCGCCAATCTTGTTATAACATCTCGATTTCACTATTTTGAATCTAATTATACTTAAATTCAATTAGTGTTTGAACAAAACACCAACAGTTACAGTTATAGCTAAATTGTAAGATTCATCAGGTATATGTACTGTGCCATTTTGTTATTTAGAATTGTTAACTTAGTTATAAATCTTTTGGTTTATAAATCTTAGTTTAGAATATATTTTATGATGCACACAGAATGTATTTTATGTGCATTTATGATATGTGTGATCGATGCAACACAGTATCTCGTTTCAATTGTGTAAATAAAGTGAAGATTTAGGGTTTAAGAGTGAGCTAGATTGGAAAATGGCTGTCGGACTGTCAACTGAAATTTGTTGAAATTTGTTAAAATCTGTGTTGGACTGTCAACTGAAATTTACTGCAATTTGTTAAAATCAATCTGTTGAAATCGATCTGTGTTAGATTTTTTAAGTAAACCAGAAGCTTGCCCGAAATTTGTCAGCCTTTTTCGTCAGATTCAGATCTATTCAACAACATGCTCTATGAACAAAACAAAACAAAAATGCCCGAAATTTGCCCGTCAACGAGGTTTAAATGAAGTCGTGCGATCATTTATTCAAAAAATATTAATTCGTACGTGCGATCATCATGGGGTCTAGGCCTATTCAATTTTAACGTAAATACTTACTTAAGCCCTAGCTTAAGTAAATTATCTGATTTATAACTTTTAATATCTAGCATTTTAATCGGAGAAACATAATTGTTATATAATTTAACAAAACCTAGCACAGTAGAATCACACGATCCACACATATATATATCTGAAATAACTGTTAATAAATCTACGTCTAAATCATTGTTCTACTTAACTACGATGATCATGTTTAAACATGGAGGCACACTATGTTTAAACATGGTGAAAATTAAAGACAGAAACACACAAAATTGTTTACGCTATTCAGCGTTGAAACACTTACACTTGTGAAGCCTTGTCCAGTCTAGACACCATCCAATATAATAATCAATATAGTATATAAAAAATTTCCACACTCCTATCTACTAATTAATGATTACCTCTAGTGAACTTGTGAGCACCACTCACTTGTCGGTCAACGTCAAAATCCTCACTTGACTACGTCGAACTACTTGCCAAACATTCTGATGACTACCTCTCCCGAGGCTATTAAGACTGCTGCCTCTAGACTTGTTGATGAACAAGACGCCGTTGTTGTTGATTGCTGAATTGCGACTGCTCCACCCGAAAGTATTCTTGACTTAGGATTGTTTGCTCATAAGTCCTTGAGTATTGTCACAACCGTTGCTCTTCTTTTATAACCCATGTTGTATCTCTAATCACGTACAATCCTAATCTATTTTTTCTATTAGCTAAATATTACAATAGCTAATTACAATCACAGAAAAATAAATAGACTACATCTCTTTCCAATTCTAAAACAATGCCTAACTAATTCTTGCATAAATAATTATACAGACCATATTTAATCTTGCAATTTTGAAGTGGACAAGAATAGATGATTTGCAATCTTCTGTATGCGATCTTCAACTATTGAAAATAAATCAGTCTTCTATAACAATATAAACCATTAAAAACACACACAACAATTTATATAATCTATAGTTATATTTAAATCAGAATGATGCTTACTTATGTGTCTTTTTTTTAGATTTTTTTAAAAAATTTCGCTTCACCTAAAAATAACACGTCATCTTCTTCTGTCTTAAAATATTTCTAATTTAACTAATTGATTAAATTTAATTATTATATATGTTGTCTACCTTTTTCCCTTTTTATATGTTTAGAAAATAGGAAATTGGGTATTTGTCCAAATTAGAGTGTCCACGTGTCAACCTTAACCCAATTTCCAAATAGTTGTTGTTTCACATGTCTTTTGTGTTAACTGCGTTTCATTATGTGATCAGTGAAGTATCAACTCATTATTACGGGAATTTGAAGTGTATTAACAGGGTTTGTGATCAATTTTTGTTTTTCAAACTATCAATTTTGTGATGAACAAGGTTTTTTTTTGTTGTTCAAAATTATTTATTTGGACTAAAACTCATGCAATTTATATGATGGGACTAAAAATTGTGCTTTTGAAACAAAACAAAACAAATTTGCCCGTCAACATCGGTCAGATTGCATGCCCAAGGTTTAAATTAAGTCGGGCGTGCGATGTCGTGGGGTCTAGGGCTATTCCATTTTAACGTAAATACTTACGTAAGCCCTAGTTCAATTAAATTATCTGATGTATAGCTTTTAATATGCAGCATTTTAATAGGATAGAAACTTCATTCTGATTTAATTTAAGAAAACCCAACACACTATGCTGAAACGATCTTCTATGCTGAAATTGATTCACATCATACACTTGTATGAAATCCCAAATGGATTAAGTATCCTATCAGTGAAGAGAAGAGATCCTTAAGCTTCCTTGTCCTAGACCAGCTGCTTCAGCTCACGTAAAATACAGTCCCGACCAGTATACCTGAATATGATAGCATCTCCAGCCATCAAGAAGACACACTTGATGTTCATGCTTCCCAATCTTTATATTCCATGGATTACAATATCGATCTTCCAACAATATTTGTTGCGGTAACTTTGTTTCTGCAGATCAGACCTCCATTCTTGTTGTTGATGCTACCAGTAAGCTCCGGGATACCATCCCCGGTATGAGTAGTCCGGGTAGAGCTGGAATCCTAACCCGCGGCTGATCTCTCACCTAGATCCTGCAAAACAAAGCCCCCGGGGTCACCCGAGGGTAGACGCTCCGGCGTGATGATGAAGATTGGGCTTTATGCAGAGGAGAGAGAATATGAAGAAATACAGAGAGTATTTAAGTCTGATAGAACATACCTATTACTGTTGGTCACTCCTCTATTTATAATGGCAAGGATCAGAGAGGGTTTAGGCTAAGTTGTCCTCTTCTTGTCGCACATTCGGGGCTGCGGGGTCATTATCATGTCCTTCCTGTACCCGGGTGCGTCCAAGATAGCCGATGTCATGGGAGGACCACTGGTGGGCTGGACTATCTCTTCTCCTTTGCCAATAGACTTATCGGGCCAGTATATGGGCTGAGGCCCATATCACCACTAGCCCCCCGAGACCCTGGCTTCCGGGGCTTGCCCCGGTGGGCTGGGTCTCTGAGATGGATCCCAGCGGGCTACAGCATTTGTCAGCCCGTATCACCACGCGCCAAACGTGTGTTTTTATAGTGCGCGTCCCTTCGTCGTCCGCGCCCTAATTAATGCTTATTATTGCTTTTTCCTCGAGAGTTGAGTTCACTTTTCCCAACTTCGAGAAATTCCTTGTATCCTTCTCTATAAATATCCGATCACAGTTTGATTCTCACTTTTCCATCAACAAAGCGCTGTCACTTTCTCCCTTCACAATATTTCCTTCTCCTTTCCATCACTCTTTTCTCTACCTGATATGAGTAGCAACGCCTCTGCCCCGGTAGACGATCATTCTTTGGACGTCGAAGTTATTTCTCCCTCCCCGTTCGACAGGTGGAAAGGGGTTAATGACTTCGAAAGTGACGGTGGCTTACGGTGCTCCGGTCCCTCCTGATCCGCAAGACCCCGGGAAGACCCCGGTAGACAACGCGGTCGAAGATCTCGTAAAGAGGATGTACGTCCCGCTATCCTACGATGCGGGCCTCGAGCCATTTAACGGTGACATGACATCCCGGGCCTTTGTGCCCCGGCACCTTTTCCTGCACGGGCTTACTTTTCCTCTACCTCCGTTATTCACCGGGTTTCTGGACTACTACAACATATCCCTGGCCTAGGTGCATCCCAACGCTGTCAGCGTTATGATCGCTTTTCTGTACTCCTGCCACCAGGCCGGGGTGACCAGGATTGTGGACATATTCCGCAGTTTCTACTATCTATCCGCCACTTCAATCCCTGGTGTGTTCAATGTCCTGCGCCGGAACAAAACGAAGTCCATTTGCTCCGAGAGGCTTGATTCTGTGAAGACAAGCGACTGGATGAATAACTACTTCACCTTTAATAAGGAGAAGTACACAGTCCCGGCGTGGAATCAGCAACGGGCCGCCGAGATGAAGAGTGCGCTTCCCCCGGCTCAGTTCCGTCAGGTGTCCGAGATTCATCACCGGATTGCTGGATTCTTCGTCAACCTGAAGGATTACCAGAGGGTGAGTGGTTACGACTTCCCCCGAGAGGCATATCCCGTGGTGGTGTTCACCTGCCGCCGCTTGTATGTGAAACGGAGCATTGGTAATTTTCCCTTTTTGCTCTTACCGTTTCTTCTAAATTCTGTTGCTGGCCGTGTTATTTTATACTTTATTTCTTATGTATCAGCCATATCTCCCCGGCCAGCGATAGCCCCATCCGGGTCGAAGTCCGGCGAGGGGGAGGGGAAGGTTGCTTCCGAAAAGCCAAAGAAAACCAAAGCTGGGAGCGAGAAAACGGTCACAGAGACCAAGAAGAGGAAGTTCGGGGAGGAGGGTTCCGATGGGAGGGGCCCTGGGGCTGTCAATACTATCGGATCTACCGGCGCCCCCCGGTTGGAAATCACCGTCCTTTGGCGTTCTCTGTTCCCACTTCCAGGGGCCCTCCCGTTAAGAAGAAGAAAGCCGAGCTCCACTCTCAAGATTCGTCCCGGGTTCTCCGGAAAGAAGAGAAATCCACTGCTGAGAGCATTTTCGGGCCTATAAATGAGAACAAGGCTGGCTCTTCTTCCCATCCTGTTTTGCTGGACGACTCCCAGGTATGTGTTTCTCTATTCTTTTCATTTTGATTTTGTGTTTTTTTTTTTTTTTACATATGCTCTAAGTGTTTTATACTTGCGTAGGATCATGCCTCCAAACTTTTCGGGTTCCCCGGGGTACGAGAACTAATGAACCAAGCTTGTGACTCCCTGTCTGCTAATCTTTCCCAGGAGGTTGACCAGTTGAGGTCGCAGAATGCCTCTCTCTATAAGGAACTGTCCGATGCCCATAAGGAACTGTCCTGAGTGAAAAGAGACGGTAAGCGTGGTTTGGCCCCCTCGCAGTAAGCTCTCTGCCGGGCCCTCCTTAATCGGGTTTTTAAAAGCCATTCCTTCGAGGAAAAAATATTGGCTCTTTGTGATGTCTCCAACGAGGCAGCCCTGCACGCTGCCTATACATCCATCCGGGAGTATATCCCCCGGGAAAACATGGCGGCGTTCCGGGAGACCTGGTATCGCCCCAAAGCGGACGAACGCTTCAACTATGTAGTGGACAAGTTGATGAAAGAGGGCATCGACAGGATATCCCCCGGGGTGATGTCTATTTTTGAGGGGGCTCGGAGTGTCAATTCCCAGGATATCAGTGCTTATGCTGAAGATGCTGCCAAACTCGCTCAGGATAGGGAGGATCCTGGCCCAGATAACTTGGCCAATCTTGCTGCCATCGAGACTCTGGTGACCTCAGAAGCAGAGGAGGGGAACTCTGACGAGGAGAATGATAAGTCCCTAGTCCAGGAGCAGGAGTTCGAGCCTGTGCACGGGGAGGATGAATAAGATCAGCTATCCCCGGAGAACGGCAAGGCCCAGCAGGAAGAGCAATCTCCCCGGGACGATGATGAGGACACTGATGCTGAAGTATAATCTAGATACTTAGTCCTCTGATTTTGTTTTTTATCTTTTTGTTTTGTTTTGAACTGTTGTCTCCCCCGGGCTCCTCCCATGAACCGTTCTCTTTTGTAATTTAGGAGGGAAAAAGAGCTCCAGGGATGAGAGCGATGACTCCAATGATGTAAGAGTCTTTCTCCTTTTCATTTTCGGGCATAACATTTATTCTGATTTTATCAAATTTTTCGAGTTACGACTATTTGTTCTTGACATGCCTTATTCTGTTAACATTGTCAAATTTTGCGTCTGAATTTTCTTACTTTTGCAGCCCCGGGATGATCCCCCCGGCACAGTTCCTTCCGTGGCGATTCCGGATAATGAGAAGTCGTGCCCCCGGTGTGTGGAGTTAGAAGAACAACTGAGTCATTGGCAATTGGACGGCATCCAGACTCGTTATCTTTTGGCTCAGTCCGGGATCGGTTCGGTGATAGATGAGTTCCCGGATGTCACTTCGTTGGTAACCAAACTTAGGGAAATATCAAATCAATTTGGATCCCTTTCCCGGTGTCAATCCCTGGCTCAAGACCGGGTAAATGCCGTTTTGGATGCAGATAAGACCATTTCGATGCTACAAGCCGAGCATGATGCCTTCAAGTCCTGCCTCAAGGATGAGTTTGACTTAGTATGGTCCGAACTTCCGTTTTATTGCGACAAACTCAAATGGTTGGAGAGAAGGGGCGATCCCCTCAGAAGGAATCTAATGCTAGAAAGGGAGAACCGGGATTTGGCTGCCCGGAACTTAATCTTCCGAGAGAATTTGGTCACCCTGCAACTTACTTATCACTTGACCGGGTTGCGTTTGGGTCGGGTTTCTCCCCCACTATATACCAACTTTCCCCGTGAGATTGGGGCGCTGTTAGTACGTATGTTTCGTATGGGCTGGAATGACCCCGAGTCTCGATACCGTCCTGCTTTCGAGGAAACCGCCGCTTGGTGGCGGCGTCAAAGAGAGGGGCAGTATCTCCCCCCCTCCTTGGTACTCGTTCCAAGTCGAGTTTCCATTGATTTTACTGTCGAAAGGTATCTCGGATTCCGTGTGTCAGTTGATTCGGAGGAATCTGCCCGGAGAGTGTATACACTCTGCGAAGATGCTGCCAGAATCCGGGCCTTTATTGCTTCCGAAGACGCCGCTAAAGAGAAAAGGCGTTTAGCCCGGGAAAAGAGCAAGGGAAAGAGTAAAGTCGTGGCCACAAAGAAGAAAAAGTCTCCCCGTACTCAAGGGTCTGTTATCATTGGAGCTCCCCGTAGGGTATCATCACCTGAGGTTTCGTCCTCAGATGATGATTTCGATCCATATGCCGAGGCTGGTCCTTCGGGTGCTGGCCCATCCGGTTCTCACCCGGCTGAGGAGTCAAATGTCCCGGGGAACACTGTTACTAATAATCAGCCCAGTCATCCTGCTACTCAAGATGATCAGGGGTCTCCTATTAGTTGGGATGGTCCTCCTTCCCTTTGTTAATTTAGTTTGCATAGTGTAAGATTTAGAGTTGTAAATTTCGCAATTATTCATTACGAATTAATGATATGTGTTTGTATGTTCTTTTCGGATACTTGTTTAAGTATTTGTATCAACCATCTCCCCGGGTCGCTTATTCAAGCGTGCCCGGGTTCAATCCTGGTTGTCATCCGGGTGCTTGTTCAAGCGTTCCCGCTACTCTTGCACTAGACCCCGGGCGCTTGTTCAAGCGGCCCCGGTTCAACTAGACTTGAGAAAATTTAAACTTGGAAAACAATCTTCATAAGCACAGTAATAAAATGCAAATGCGGGCCATGGGACAACCTAGGCTCAACCCTGGCCAGAGGTTCCCATGCCGCTCTCATGCTACCGTCCTAGGCATATCCCTTGCCAGAGAGGTAAATACAAAAATAAACTAGGCATAGTACCTACGTAAATTTGCAATGTTCCAGTGCCGCGGGACCTTCTTCCGGGCCTTGTCTTGAAACTCATAGCTTCCCCCGGGGTGGGCTGCTATCACCTTATAAGGCCCTCCCAGTTGGGAGCTAACTTCCCGCTTGCAACCTGCTGGCTCTTGTCATTCCGGCGCATCACCCACTCCCCCGGGGTGAACTGCTCCTTGCGCACTCTCCTGTCGTGATATTTCTTGACCCGCTCCTTCACCCGGGCCTCGTGCAGGGCTGCTTTTTCCCGCTTCTCTTCCAATAAGTCTAGATCCAGCAGCCGTTCATTCTGGTTTGCCTGTTCGTCCGGGAACTTCGATCGCAGACTGGGAACTCCAACTTCGGCCGGGATGACCGCCTCCGCCCCGTAGACCAAGCTATAGGGGGATTCGCCCGTGGCGGAACTCTTCGTTGTTCTGCTTGCCCATAGAACACTTGGGAGTTCGTCAACCTAATTTCCTCTTGCTCCTTGGAGACGTGTCTTGATTCCGTTAACGAGGGTCCTGTTGGTCACTTCAACCTGCCCGTTGGCCTGGGGGTGGTAGACCGAGGTCAGCTTCTGTTCAATCCCGTACTCCTTGCACCGCGATTTGAATGGATCATTCTCAAACTGTGCCCCGTTATCTGTCACTATGAACCGGGGTATTCCATAGCGGCAAATAATGTTCTTCCAGCAGAATTTTACACAAGTACTTCCCCTAATGTTGGTCAGGGGGGCAGCTTCTACCCACTTGCTGAAGTAGTCAACCGCCACTATCAAATACTTGAAGCCTCCGGGCGCTGTCAGGAAAGGGCCTACCAGGTCCAAACCCCAACGGATGAAAGGCCAGGTTCCAGATATTCCGATCATCTCCCCCTGCGGCACATGGATCAAGGGTGCAAATTTATGGCACTGCTCGCAGGAGTGAACTGCTTTTTGGGCGTACTCAAACAGCGTAGGCCAATAATACCCCGTACACATGATCTTCCGGGCCACAGTCCGGGCCCCTTGATGACTTCCGTTGGGACCCTCATGCACTTCTTTTAAAAGGTGGCGTGCTTCCTCCCCATCAACGCACTTCAGCCAAGGTTGAAGGTATCCCCTCCGGATTAGTTCCCCGTCCAACACAGCATACCGGGGAGCTTTAACCCGGATTTTCCGGGCTTTTACCTTGTCATCCGGCAGCGTTCCTTTCTCCAAGTACTCCAGAAAGGGCGTGATCCACGACTCAGTTTCTCGAACTACCGCTACTTGGCTGGACTGCTCATATCCCCGGGTGGTTACCATCTCCATGAACAGATTCCGATCTTGATCCGGTTTGAGCTCCGACGAGGCCAACTTACTTAACGCATCCTCCCGGGGTATCTATGTTAACGTAACCCGGAGGAAACCCTGCATTATTAACTTCACCGCCTCCAGGTATTTCTGCAAACTTCTTTCTTTGGCCTCATATTCCCCATTGACTTGCTGGACCACGATGGCCGAGTCAATGTAAGCGTTTACCACTTTCGAACATGTCTCCTAGGCCAGGCGTAACCCGGCAAGGAGGGCCTCGTACTCGGCTTCGTTGTTGATGGTTTTGAACTCGAACTGCAGCGCATACCGATACTCCTTACCTCAAGGACTGACCAGCACAACCCCGGCCCCCCTTCCCCCGGAATGGAGGAGCCATCCACATGCAATTTCCACCCCGGCTCACCTTCCGTCGGATCTTCCACGGCGTTGTCCGCCATTTCAACTAAGAAGTCAGCCAGAGCCTGCCCTTTGATAGACTTCCTTGCCTGATGAGTGATCTCATTCTCTCCCAGTTCAATCGCCCACTTCATCATTCGGCCTGATGCTTCCGGTTTCAGCATGACTTGGCGAAGTGGGTGGTTCGTGAGGACTGTGATAGGGTGGCCTTGGAAGTATGGACGAAGTCTCTGGGACGCGTGCACTAGTGCCAACAGCAAACGTTCTAGTGAAGAGTAACGCGTCTCCGGTCCATGGAGGGCCCTGCTCACAAAATACACCGGACTCTGCGCCCTTCCGGACCCTTGGACTAAGGCCGCACTTATAGCTTGATTCGTGGCTGCTAGATACAAGAATAGTTCTTCCCCCGGGATTGGTTTGGACAAGGTCGCGAGTTTCCCCAGGTGCTCCTTCAACTCCTTGAACGCTTGCTCGCACTCAGGAGTCCATTCAAACTTCTTTGCTCGTCTCAAGATGTTGAAGAAAGGCAACTGTTTCTCCACCCCCCGTGCTAGGAATCTGCTCAATGCCGCCAAGGACCCTGTTAAGCGCTGCACATCTTTAACCTTGCTCGGGGAGGACATGCTCAGGATGGTTTCGACCTTCTCTGGTTTCACATCAATCCCCCGGTTTGACACCATATACCCCAAGAACTTTCCTGCCGCCACCTCGATGGTGCTTTTCTCCGGGCTCAGCTTCAAGTTAACCTTCCTTAACACAACGAACAGCTCCCGGAGGTCCTCCAAGAAAGCGTCATGTGTCCTGCTCTTGATCACCATGTCATCCATATAGACCTCCATAATCCTCCCAAGCTGATTTTTGAACACCCGATCCATCATACGCTGGTATGTGGCTCCTGCATTTTTGAGACCGAATGGCATTTTCCTGTAACAAAAAGTACCAAAGTCAGTAATAAAAGAGGTTTTCGGCCGATCCTCCGGGGCCATGACGATCTGGTGATAACCCCGGTGCACGTCGAAGAAAGCTAGGAGCTGATAGCTCGTTATGCTTCCACCAGCTGATCAATGGACGGCAACGGGTAACTGTCTTTAGGGCAGCACTTGTTTAAGTCTGTAAAATCGATACACATCCTCCAGGATCCGTCATGCTTTTTCACCAGAACCGGATTGGCAATCCACTCCGGGTATGTGATCTCTTCTACCATTCCCGCGTCCAGCATCCTCCTCACCTCCGACCGGACGAATTCTACCCGATCTGCTGCCAAGACTCTTTTCTTTTGCCTAATGGGCTTCAAATCCGGGTAGACATTCAACCGGTATATCGCAAACTCTTCTGGTATCCCCGTCAAGTCTTCCGTTCCCCACGAGAACACATCCTCATACTCCTTGAGTAACTTCCGGAGCTCCTCCTTCACATTCGTCGGGAGATGCTTCCCGACACTAACCTTTCCCCGGGATCCTACCTCCATGTCTTCCACTTCAAAGGATGCCGGGTCACCGTGCACGGCTCCCACTGTGTTATCCTTCCCGGAACTCTCCCCGGGCTCCGAAACGTTCAATCTTTCTGATTCTCCAGCCTTGGCCTCCTTTATCGCGGTTAGCATGCAGCTGCGGGCGGTTGTTTGATTGCCAATAACTGAAGCAATTTCTTGATCCGTCGGGAATTTCATGGTTAAGTGGTAGGGAGAGCATATCGCCCGGGCTTGCGTCAACCAGGGACGACCTATAATCATGTTGTACAGGGAAGAAGCATTTATGACCGCAAAGTTACACAAAACGGTGCATCTCTTGTTAATATCCAGGTGATCAACAAGGGTCACCCGTAGGGCTATTACACCTAGTGGGTGGACTGTCCGGCCCGTAAAGCCTGATAGCGGGGACAAACATGGCTTCAAGTTCTGTCATCCGATATGCAATTGGTCGAAACAGTCAGCGAACATAATCTCCACGCTACTCCCATCATCCACAAAAACTCGCTTTATCACCACACCTTCTACCTCGGCGGATATCACCATGGGGTCAGAGTGGGGCACCTGGGCCGGGACCGCGTCCTCTTCTGAAAAGGTAATCGTCTCATCATGTTTAAACCTCTTTCCCTGGATCTTCCCTGAGGAACATACCTACTCATGGCCTTCACCGCCGACAGTGTCTGCGCCCCGTCACCCACTATACCGTTGATCACATTTATCGTCCGGGGTGCTCCAGGTCCCGAAACTCCCGGTCTATGAGCTTGTGGGGCGGGGTTAGGAGCAATATTAGCCCCTGCCGGGCGATTGCCGCCTTGGCCTCGGTTGTTTCTCCAATTCCGCTTTCTTCCTTGTCCTGCCGGAGCAGCCACCAGGTGTGCATCTCCCGCCACACAATCCCGGAGCTGACCCCGCTCCACCAACTTCTGAATATCCGTGCGCAAGACACGACTGCTTTCGGTAGTGTGACCATAAGACTTGTGAAACTCACACCATTTCTGAGCATTTGCCGGGGCCGGGACCCCTTGTATAACCGGGGGGTCCGTGAAGAGACCCCGATGGATAGCCAGAATCTCCGTTTTTGTCTTGGAGAGTGGGGTATACGTTGGTCTCACCACCAATGCCTGCCCCCCCGGCGCAGGTGCCGCTCCCTGGACCGGGAGGCGTCTTACTGGCTCCTGACGAACCCCCTGGTGGGGAGTCGGCCGGAGCGTGGTTGTTTGGGTTGCCGTGGCTGTGATCACCCTCTGCTCAAAGAAACCAACAGTGTTCATCCGAGTGTGGTTAGCTTCATGCACAGTACAATGCATTTCCACTATCAGCTGGAGGTGGTAGAAGGTTCCCGGCATATTCTTCAATAGCTCGATGTAGAACATCTCGTCTCTCAATCCATTCACAAAGTTGCCGATTAAGGCCTTCTCATGCAAGTGCCTATCCTGGACCTTCATAGACTCAGCAATATACCGAACATAATACTGCCAAGTAGATTCCGTCTCCAACTGTCGCATGGCCAGGATCGTCGCCAGGTTCACAAAGTTTGTCTTCATAGCCGCATACCGATGGACCAGGACGGTAGCGAAATCCCAGAAGGTCTTCAGTGAACCATGGGGAAGACTCTTGAACCAACTCAAGTAGTTACCCCGGAGGTAAGAGGGCAATAGCTTGCACTACAGCGGCTCGTCAATGTCCCGGGCACCCATGACACTGAGGTATGTGTGGACAAACTCCTCCGGATCCCCGTCACCATTGTACGTCGGAACTCCATCGGGCGCTTTGGTGCCTGCCGGCCACTTGTAGTTTAGCACCTCTGGAACCCACGGGAAATGAGGAACCATCCCCCGCCTTCCAATCAGCCTAGTCAACCGATCTTCAATGGAACCGTTGTTGAACGGGTGTTATATCCGCCGTAAAATGGTTGAGCCTGCGGGTTTAAACCGCCTGGGAACTGCGGATCCGGATATTGCTGCTGACCTAGAGGCATCTGCTGACCCGGGGGCATCTGCTGACCCAGGGGCATCTGCTGATATCCGCGTCCTCCTCTTCCATCCTTCTCCAAGTCCACTACATGGGGTACCTTATTATGGGCCGCGGCCTTGGCCGCTTTCCATGCTCGAAATTCTCCAAATTCCGCAGCGTTGGTATGGATAGTTTCTGGATCTCCGAGCTTCTCTTCCTCCGGGTATTCTTCTCCAGAATCAAAATACTCCGGTTCGGATTCATTACCATCTCTGAACGCCTCCTGATCCTGCCTCTCCTTTTCTTGCCGGACTTTCTCCCTCTGCTCCTTCTGCATCTCCCTGAAGGTACGCTCCGGAACCTTCTTCTTCCCTTTGTGCTTCTCAGCGGCCACACGGGCAGTCTCCTTGCGCGCCCGTTCCTTCTCCTCGGCCACTTTCCGCGCCTCCTGGGTAGCCGGAACATTAATAAACCATTAATAAACCATTCCTTAAATGAGTTGAAATAATTCAAATTGTATTGATATGATTTTCAGGACTAAATTCCATTATAGTACCGATCGATATTTTAAATATTAGAAATGCTTAATATTTATAATCGTGTATTTGCTGAATCCAACCTAATTGTATAAAATGAGCTTGTTTTAATTCACAATCTAACAAAACTTTACGAAATACCTTTTCTCAAAGCATCTTTCCCTAGAATCGCACGATCCACACGCACGCACGTCTCATGAAAATTATATGGTTTATGACTAATTAAGATTACAAGTTGGCAGACAAGTGGACAATTACGTTGCAGCAATGTACTAGTAACATGATGGAGTTGGATCTTGATCACTGTGCTGAACAATTGAATGTGCAGAAGTATCAGTTTATGTCGCAGCAAAAGAAGCAGCAGTATCAAGATATGCTGCACAAGGAACAGCAACAGAATCAAGCAAGCATTCGTGCATATAAACGCGAACTGCATTTGCGAGTACAGAGATGGCCATGGCAGGGATTTGCACTTTATCAGTGTAGTTGGAGGTTTAAGGCCACAGAAAGAACAAGCCTTTCTTCTCAGGCAGCAGGTCAGAATGGTTAGAAAGTAGCACTCTTTCTGTCTATTTTACCTTAAAGATTCATGCTTTATTCACTTCACATGTCTATTGGAATCCAGGTTGTTTTCTTGCTAAATGGTTTGGATTGTCTCTGAAAGAATTATAAGGGTTCGACAGACATTTGCATATATAATTAGGCCCTGTCCAGTTCAACTTATTTGGTGTTGTGCTGTACTGATGAGTGTTGTGCTGTGCTGATGAGTGCCGAGTTGTGCTGATCAGTGCTGTGTTGTGCTGATCTTGTGCTGAATAGTGTTGAAAGTGTTGAATAGTGTTCATTTGAGTTGAAAAAAAAACACTATGTTTATTACTTAAGAACTAAAAAGTTCACTTAATTGATATTATTTTTACAAAACATAAAAATAGTGTCCATTTAGAGCTTAAATGTGTTGAGCTGAATGGTGTTGTGCTGTGCTGATGAATGTTGTGCTGTGTTGAAATGTGCTGCAATAAGTTGAACTGGACAGAGTTTTAGTGATTATAATTAGCTTTGATAAAGATTTTGTCGGGTTTTTAAACCTCCGCTTTGAATATAGAATCAAGAAATGCCCTTATATATAATCTACAGACACATTTGCATATCTAGTTAGTTATCAGATTTAAATTTGAGTAAGATTTTGTCGGTTTATTAACCTCGCTTTGAATATAGAAGTAAAAAATGCTTTATACGTGTGTGTCAGCGCGTGTGTTGAAGTGTCTGGTATGACCCAAACCAGATTATATGATACTTGGTGAGTTGAAGTGGGGGTTTTTAGTAGCATTTAGAGGTAAAGGGAAAGAAAGTTAACTTTTTCCTTTGGAAAAAAAGAGGTTTTGGAAAGTGGAGTCTGATAATTGGAGAGAATGAATGTGCAGAAATTACATGTTCAGATCTCCTGATATGTCTCAATTGTGTGGAAGGTTTCTTCTAGTAGCCTTATATGCTTATGATTTTTCATTAATTTCTTATGGTCTTCTGTATGTCGGCACTTGCTTGGTATGATCGATATCTTTACTGTGGGGAAATCAGCTGAACTGTACAAGGCACGAGGAGCCCCTTTACATGCCTCATCCAGACGGATACACATTTCAGAATGGAAGAAGCTTGAGGAAGAACGGATGGTGGATGGTGTGGAGCTCAGCACTATAGATCAGTATTGTGATAGAATGCAAGCATATTTGCATTATAGAATTACTTCGCTAGGATCACAAGGTAATAATTTTTTTAAGATTTCTAGAGTAAAGGTCGCACGATCCGGCGCATCTCGAACGTAATTCTATATTATAAATAAAGTTAAAACCTTTTGTCTTAAAAAATACTAATTAAGAAACTTGTTATATAACTAGTTAAGAAAACCCTAGCACCTTTACATGATTAGAATCGCACGATCCGCACGTGCATGAAAATAAATTAATTACAACAAGCACAATATTAGACATGTTAACTATTAAACTTATATATTTATTCAAAACACTCATTTCAACTTGACATTGTAGAAGTAGAAGTTCTTATTAATATTGTCTCTTGAAAATTTTAACACGTATAATTGACTATATTAAATGAAAACTGCATTTAAGGCATGATTTTGTATAAAACGTCTATCATAATGATATATCAATTAATATTTATGAAATTGACAATTATATTGAAGATGCTCTTATAGCTACAACTTTAACTAGTGATTGCAGCTCTAATTTTAACTTTCACTTAGTAAAATTATTATCATTTAGCACAATTGAACTCATCACCTATGGGGTATACCACAAGATTTTAACCTCCAAGGACAACAAAGATAATCTCCTTGACGATATATATTTCTAATCAAATTATTAACTTTTAATTAATATGATAATTATAATAATTTATGTGGTTATAGTACACTTTTCAAGATAGAGTGTTGTGAAAGTTCAATTTATTCTTATAACTATCATAGTATAACTAAAATAAATAAAATAATTAATTTTATAATTAAACATTGTATCTTTTAATGTGAACATGTCATGAAACTTGTTTAAATCTAATATTGCAGAAATTACACAATTTTTTTTATTTTAGGTAGAAAAATATACAGTTAAAATATAAACATGCACTATTTAAGTTTTTAAAGAGTGCTAAATTGATTATGGATCTTCCCACTCGCAACTTACAAATTGATTGATGGTTCCACAAATTTATAAAAGTTATAATTTTTTCTCTTTCAAAAAAAAGTTATAATTTTTTCTGTAATTATTAAAATGGTTATGTAGTTTATATATTTTTACAAAATATATTAAAATGTAATCATTAAGGAATAAGTATTTACAAAATAAGGATGAAAATAGCAATCACGTTTCCACTAATGCAGTATTTGAGGGAAAACGTAAAAATTATAGAAGAAAAAGACGGAACCTCAATTGTTTCTCTAACTTTCAGAAACGAGGGGAGAAAGGGAACTGTACGGAATGGGCGCGCTAAACCCTATTGGTTTGCCGCTCAAATTTTCCATCGCGGATACGTCAAACAGGGATTAGTCAAACAGAGTACGTCTCTGTTTGCAGGTGGGTTTGAGTTACTTTGTTCTATATCCCTATTTTATTTCATAATTTCACATGAATCAATTGCGATGCAGGTATGGCGACAGAGTTTGCTGCTTAAATCTCCACCCGTAATATATAGGTAGCAATAACATAACGTTTTAGAATTTGATTGCCGTGAACGATTATAGTTCTAGTTCTATTAAATTTTGATCAATTCTTTATCGAGTGTGTACACCCTTCTTCGTTTTTGGGATATTTGTTTACAATGAGGTTATTTGAAGCATATATTATTATTTTCCGCATCACGGTATTATTTAATTTATGGGTGTGTTAGTAATATTATACTCAGATTGTGTTATAAGGGGTGTGGTGTGCTAGTAATATTAAGCTCAGGTTGTGTTATAAGGATGAAATATCGATATGTAATATGTGTGAGTGGTTTGATAACTATGTGTGATTGGTTTGATAAATTTGACTAATCGCGGGTTTGATCTGGTTTTGAATGAACTCGCTGGATTAAATTTCCAAAATTATTAGCTCACAGATTTACTCCTGCTCAAAGGTAATCACTTGATTATATATTATGCTTCTCTTTGTTTTATGTTTGTTTTCAATAGTTGTATTTTCTTGGTGCTCATTAAATATTAGAATGTTTATGTCTAATCGAAGTTATTATCACAGATTGGAAAAATGTTGATCTTTGATATAATGCATTCTGAGAAACATTTGTTCTGCCAATGTGACAATACTCGAAGGGGTAATTGGTATAGCTTAACCAGTTCTGCCAATGTGACAACACTCGGGGTAATTGGTATAGCTAGTGAACTTGGTACGTCAAATCTCGTTAACACGTATATACCTCTCTTCCCAACTAACACACATTAGTGCTAATTATTTAGCTAATACATGTTTAGTGTTTTATGTTTTATTTTTGTGAATTTACAGGTCACCGAGGTAAACACGTTTCGGCGAGGATGAGATAACTATGAAGGATGTTAAAACTTTATGTTAGCGTTTGGATTAGTGCATCCGGTTAGAATATTGTAGGATGATTGGATATTAATAGTAGAATATATTGTGGATTTGGATTCTTTAGTTATAAATTCGATTTGGAATATATTTGGTTCGCTTATGAATTTTTTCATTTTTATGATTTTATTATATTTAATTATCATTTAAAATTATATATTAAATATATATTATCAACAAATTCTAAATGTTTGTTAAAATCTTATATATTTATGTGGTTAAAGCAAGATAATATGACACATGGATACGTGGGTAAAACTAAATGTTAGAACATATGCTATTGTTAGTTTACTAAATTTATCCGAAAATGAATTTCTGACCCTGGAGGTAGTCCACCTCCCGCTGACGTGTCATTCTATAACTAATTATTAATTTAAACGGTCGGAAGATAAGTAAACTGGGCGTGTGGACGGTGTTGCGCACGCACTAACTAATTTACTCCCTGGTCAAAGGTTTATCTAGAGTAAAAATTCGAGATAACTTTTCCTACAAATCGCTTTTACTCCGATCAAATACTCCGATCAAACTGGGAATAGTATTTCACCGGTAACCCACAAATCCGACATCAAGGAATTCCACCATAACGGCCAATCAAGAATCAGCATTCACCGACATCAAGGTAACCCACCGTTCGAATTACCTGTAACCCACCATTCGAATCACCGGTAACCTACAAATCCAATTAAGAATCATCATTTACTACCACCGTTCGTTTTTGCTTTTTTCGGTTTTCTTTGGGGGTTTGTGTTCTTGTTCTAATGGCGCCGAGGAAGAAAGGTGCTAGCAAGGCAGCTGCCGCCAGTCGACAGTATAAAATCGGCGATCTTGTTTTTGCCAAGGTGAAGGGCTTTCCGGCCTGGCCAGCTGCGGTAATGTTATTGAATTTAGCCAAATTGGAGATGTGTGCTGATGAGTATGTGCAGAAGATCGCGTTTGATAGCTACGGTGAATGCCTATTCTTCCCGGTCAAACCCTTTCGGGGTGGTGGTGAATGCTGATTCTTGATTGGATTGAGATTCATGGAACTGAAGAGAGGGGAATTCAACTGTATATGCATATAGGTTTAGGTAATGTTATTGAATTTAGTTTGATATTATATTGATTATGTTTGGGAGATCTGTGGTAAATATGTGATGAAAATGATCAAATCTCTCAGAATCCCTTATTCTGAAGAGCATTTAATTGTACTCGAATTATTCTAAACCAATTTGGAATGCAGAATGTTGATTTTTCCTGGGGATGCTGATGATTGCTTCAGGGAGTGAGCTGATGGGGTCTATACAACATCAAGATGAATTTTGTTTGTTGCAGAGGCTGGCAGGAAGTAGAAAATGCTGCTCTGGAAATCGAACTTTGTGGTTAGTACTTTGCATTTATTTTGGTTGATATTCACTTTCTTTCAAACTTTGGATGTTTATATACATTAAATCGTTAGATTATTTATCCATTTATCAATATGTTGTTGAATAGATGATTTTAAGTGAGGCTGAGCTACACATTTTCCTTTGATAAACGTAAAACGTGCTTAGCGTTGTGCTTCTGATGCAAAGATGCTGGTGAAAATTCACTCATATCCAATCTTGTTGTCGAGCTCTTATGCGTGCAAGTCTATTTGTCCGGTAACAATGAAATGCCGTTACTTTATAGCTGATATTGGTAATGTTCTACCTGATGCTCATGAGACAAATTAGATTGCTTTGTGTAGTTTGAATTTGGTTAAGTGAGCTTTTGTCATTTCATTGTTGATAGTCTTGAGAGCAACAAGGCACAAAGCTAGCTGACTGTGTACTGGCTTCTAAGTTGTAACACAGATGGATTTTTTTAACGTTTTCTGAGTTAATATGTAACACAGCCTGAAAATTGCATTACAAGTCATCCTGCTGTTGAGCTTTTTGCACAAGAAGTTGTGATCTCTAATGTCCTGAAAAGGTTAGCTTGTAGCACTATTCTGGCTTGATATTTGTTATGTTTGCTGGAAGGTTAGTTTGAACAGTGACTGTAAAGTAGTGTTTTTGTTCCCTCCAGGATGAAGCATGAGAGGGGTTGCTGCAGGACTACTGGGACTCGCAGAAGTTTGATTCCGGTAACCCGTGGTTTATGGTTTGATTCCGGTAACCCGTCGCAGAAGTGGGGATTGGGAAGTTAGATGCTTTTTGGTTTCTTAAAGGAGTTAGCTGTGTGAAGTTTGATGCTTTTGGGTTTGTTAATAAAGTTAGTTTCAAGCAATTATGCTCTGAGTTCTGCAATAATATGAAGGTAAAATTGAGTAGAATGGATAGATTTTGTTTGAATTTGAGTTTAAATATATATTATTTTTTTGATTTTTCTTTTTGATAAATTTGAAGATGAATGAAAGAGTTTGTGGGATTTTTGCTTCAGTTAGCTGCTGATCCGAAGAGCAGTACTCCATTGTTTTCTTTAGGCTTCAGGTTATTGCATGTTCTCGTTATCAGTTTGATTTTGTACCTGTAAACTGATTAGTCACTTCCAGGACACATTTAACTCCCTGTTACGTAGCTTGGATTACCAGATAGGATAAACATATTTTGCTTCTATTCTGTATCATGGCCTGCAGTTGCTAATGACTTGCAAAAGATAATCAACTCTTTTATTCTTTGGTATGCAGTAGTTTAGGCAGTCTTAAGGTAGGAATGGTTTCTTCCCAACAAAGGAACTGATTGAGGGAGTAACTCTCTTTTATCACTCTTGAATGAATGCGTGAGAATCTGATGAGTGTTTTTAAGGCAATGTTTGCCTTTGTATGATTGGTAAAATATGGTTGTGAATACTATTAGCGATGAATTATTACTGAACTCTGGTGTTCTGTTTTGTTTTTTTGAGTTTGGGGCTCATTTGTATTTTTCAACATGTTCCTGGATGCATTTTTTATTAGTGGTTCTGAATTCTGAATTAGTATTAACTCCGTGACAAATATACAGTGATGTGGATGACAGAGTTTATCAGTTCAACATTTGGTGGTTGAATGCTTCTTTAGATCACAAGATGGCCTTTTCAGTATGCATTTCCTGCTCTAGGTTATACTATATTCAGTTTATGCATATGGACAACATAACTCTCTCTAGCGTCAAGGTAAAGACTTGGTTAGCAAAGTGCTGCAATAGCTATGAAAGGTGAAGTCACTAAGAAGGCCGACAACAAGTGTCAGGCCACCAAGGTTGCTAAAGCTGTGAAGACTGGTGCCACTTTCAAGAAGGCGGCAAAGAAGATCCGCACCAAGGTTACCTTCCACCATCCCAAGACTTTGTCAGTGCTCCTCCAAGGAACAAGTTGGACTAGTACCAGATTCTCTAGTATCCATTGACAACTGAATCTGCCATGAAGAAGATCGAGGTCTTCAGAAGTTGCAGGAAAAACATACACAATGAGTCTCATACTGCTCATTCAGAAATCAGGATGATAACCCTCCAATGCCATCAGCCGACAAACATCAGATCAGAACGGTACTGCTGAAATACAAGGAAAACTAAAATACCAGAGCTTCAGTCAGGATATGGACATGGAAACGAATAATCAATTCGACAAGGTAAAATTTAGACTTACCAATTCCATAGAGAGAAGGAAGACAACATACTAAATGCGGAATCGCTTAATCTTGCAAGATCGACTTCCCCGAAGGAAGGGGATCCGGAGAACGGAGACGCATAATGGCTGGGTGGGATCCGGAACTATGGCGACGTGGGAGAGAATATTGATCAGGAATTCAGGATCGGGGAGGGACGTTTCTGGAGTACTGTTTTGGAAAGGCGGGGAATTTTCCCTCCAAATTAATTAAACCTTCACTAAAGCATTGTCTCAATTACGTAAGTTTGTTTTTAATTCTTTTCAAACTTAAATGGTATAATTCTAATATTATAAGTCTGCATAATTAATTGTATTTATAATTTTCAAAAAGTTATACTGAAGGATTAATTAACTAAAATCAACCAAATTATTGTGTTTATAAAGAACAATTACATAAGGTTAATTTCCATTCAAAAAAAAAATTATATGAGGTTCATTTAAATTAGTTAAATCCAATTTAATTGGTGTCTACAGAAAGTCAAATCAATTTAGTCATCGACTATCTATAATTCTACATGTAAGTTCATAAATCTTTAATTAGTAAAATCATATTTCATATTTTTTTATAGAAAATCAAGTAAATTAGTAAATTTAAATTATATTTTTTTATTAGGGACGGTAAGTTTTACTAATCGGAAATTGGTATAAATTGAATTGAAAGAATAAATATAAAATAATAGAGTAAATGAACTTATGATATTAAATAAAATTTGAGTGGATTGAATTAAACAAATCTAACAAAATTTAGATGGAGCTGATTTGTGCCTAAATACACATAATTTAGTTGAGTTTAGTGGTAGAATGAACTAGATTTAATTCAGTTGAGTTTAGTTTAGTTTAATGAAAAATAAACTCATGAGAGTAGGGACTAAATCAGCATGATTAACTAAACAATGTTCACCTGAGAAGTGTATTATTTAATTGGTTAGGTTAAACAACGTCCACCTTCATTTTCATCAGCATCTCACTCTAAACTCAGGGGAGATGAGAAAACAATCTTTCAACATTTTTTGTGTGGACCATTTTTATACTGAGCATGTGGATCCTTTATACAGTTAAAACTCGATAAATAAATATTCGATAAATGAATAATCCCGCTAAATTAATAATTTTTTCCGGTCCCGACTTGGGCTAAGTAGCTAAATAAATAATCTCGCTAAATGCATTAATGAATTTTTTAAAAAAAATCCTTAAAGACCCTATGTAAATATAAATGAATAATAACCACTTTCCATAAGTTATATATATTAAATGGATTTTTTTTTCAATCAGTAATGTTCATATAATAAATCATTCTCTTACTAAAAAGGTATATATAGTTTTTTACTCTTTTTACCCACCAAAATTCATCTCATCCTTGATTTTTCCTAACGCAAACAAAACTTTAGGAGTATTTTGCTCGTGTTGTAGAAAGTAGTTTTGTAAGGTGATAATTGTTAGAAAGTAATTTTGTAAAGTGATCATTGCTTGATATGTACTTAATCCATATACATACCTTTATTTGTAATGTAGGTTAAATACATTTCTCAATACTCTAGATAATCCATAAAATGTATACCATGTATCTTTTTAGTAGTTTTCAATATAACGCACATATATACATTTTTGTACTTAGTACACATATGCATACAATTCATGAAATACTAATATAATTTCTTCAATACTTTCTAGATAAATAATAACGATAAATGAATAACCTCGCTAAATGAATATTTTTATGATGGTCCCAAAAATATTCATTTATCGAGGTTTAACTGTAACTGGTAAATGAAATATTAAGTTAGTTATATTTTCTTTTTTTTTGACAATATTTCGATCTTAACCGGTTATATTTTGATTAAAACTGTGTCCCAATTACATTGAACCCATTTAGATTTGGTATCTTGACTGGATCTGGTTTTTGAATGCTTGTTTCAATGTGTTTAACTCTTCTACAGTTCAAATCAAGATGTCTACGATTAAACAACATTAAGGCCCAACAACAATTCGTCAATGACGATAAATTTTAAAGGGTTCCACTGTTGACAGAATTGAGGTTTTATTTCGTGTAATCCTAACGCTCCATGTATTTTAGCCCAATATAATCTGCATCATTCCCTATGGGGTCAAAATGATTCATCCTCGTAACGTGATTTGCTTTACATGTTAATGTAATCGTGGTTTTGCATATATTAAACATCCATGATTAACAAGGTTGCTTGAACTTTCATGTAGATATCTTGTTAAGTGGTTCATGGCTACTGTAGCTGCAAGTTAATTCCTGATTGTGAAATTATAATTTTATGAATATTACATTTGACAATTAGTCTAATTAGCATCTGGGGCTTGTTTGATACAGTTGAATTGAATTGTAGTGTATATTAATAATTAAAATACTAACAAAATCTGCATAACTTAAACTAAATTTCATTAAATTATATTCCATGAAAATTGAACTGAACTAAAAATACCGAACTGAACTGAAAAATATTCAAATAAATTTTAAACAACAAACCCTTAAGATTTTTATATTAGATGTTAATTTCACTTACAATTGTGTAAAAAGTATTAATATTTTATTTTACCTTACACTTGAATATGTAAAGTTAAACAAAGGATTTGGTGAGAAAAAGGACTAGGGAGCAGAGAGTATGTACTTTTGATTGAGCATACATCCTCTTTTTTGGCTGCATCTGTTATTTGACTATTCATTTAGTTAATTTTCTCAACTTTGACATTAATATAGCGTGTCATATATAACATTTAATATAATTGTACGTGATGTTGTAAATATTAGTACATGAATGTTCCCTTAATTTAATCATACTTTATTCAATTCGGTTTAGTTTATCTTAGTTTAATAACAAAATAAACTCGGGAGAAACTTTTTCAAAATGTGAAATATGATGTTTGAAATGCAAAATACTATGTCCACTTTATTAAGTTCGGTTCGGTTGAAACATGATTAAATAAAATTTTGCTAATTTAATTATATAAATGCATTCATTTGTTAGTTTAGTTAAGTTTAATGCAGTATACTTTAGTTCAATTCAGTTAATTAAGCTAGATTTGGTTTATTAAGTTTGATGTTGATGATATATTATTTGATAAAATATAGCTTAATTTAGTTATTTCAAGACATTGGTTTTTTTATTCAATTCAACTCAATAAAGTCTAGCTCAGTATACTTCAACTCAATTCTATTTATTAAGTTATGATCAGTTTATTGAGTCTGGTTATGATGAGATATGATTTGATAAAATTTAACTAATTTAGTTATATCAATGCAGTGATTTGTTTCTTCAACTCGATTTCGTTTAGTTAAGTTCAATTCAATATTCTTCAATTCAGTTTCATTCAAAAAGTTCAAATGAATTTTAGTCAAGTTCAATATTTTTCAATTTAATTTAGTTTAATTCAATTAATTTCAGACGTAGTAAACAATGCATTAGGAGGCAGTAGACAATTTGATTTTCTTAAAAAACAAAAATAAAAAATTAGTGTTTTAGACTGATCTTTATTAGAAGCAAAAAAAAGATGGAAAGTACTTTAACTTGGAATGAAAATTCCCGCCTACCGAATATATTACTCCAAAACATCCCACACCCCATCACCACCACCTTCACCACCCCACCCCCAGATATCCCCTCCCACATTTCCCCCCTTTATCCCCTCCAAAATACACACCTTCCAGGCTCCCACGTCGCCACTTCACTGAAAAGCTACCTCCTTAGATCAGGCTCTAGTCCTCCTTCTCAACCCTCTGGCTCCTTATACTTTCAACAATTCCGTGCCTCAGGTTCTCTGAATATCCTTCTTTGGGGCCTTTGACAAGCAAGATTCACGGTGTCACTTGAAATCTATTCCGCCTCTCCGACACTTCCATTGTCGCGGTCCTTGTATATGCAAATCTTATTCAACGGCATGATTCTGCACTTGACACTTCCCTATCCATTCGTTCTTTTTTCTATTTTGTTTAGCTTCCAAGACAGGGTCCGTTGAATATCTATCAAGTACATGATGTTAGCTATGAACTTTTTCCTTACCAGGAAAACAAAGTTATAAATTATGAGCATAATGATTCTAGAAGCATTACTTATGAACCATAATGTAATTGGATATAAAATTTCACAGCATCTAGGTTTTTAAACATTGTACCTGCAATAAACTGTACATAAGAAAAACATGAACTAACTGGACTTGGTATTGTTTCAATTTCAAGGCAAAACATTGGTTTACAGCTAAAGCTTCAATACTAGAGAACCTATCATTGGAAAAATATAATACCCGCCATCAAGTAAGCACTGTACTGAAGCAACAATTGTTTTTAAAGCTGATTTCAAATGAAAGTCTACTGAGGCTATAACAAAAGTTCTCTTACAGCCATACCATCAACTGCAGAGATAAACAAGATTAAAATCAGGTTTCCAAAAAATAAAAAACACCTTTTTGAAGAGAATACAACAAAGAAGGTTCTTTTTTCCTAATCCCTATATAGAGAGAGAGCAAGTTACATGAAAATGGTAGGAAGAACATAAGATATCAGATATAATACCGGTGCGCAAAAACTCAGGTGGTGTATAAGCCAAGTTGGTACTATAACTCTTTCCATCTCTGCTGTTTTTTATAAGGCCAAAACTTAGCTCATCGGGGATATCTCAAATTAACAGAAAAATTACGTTGAATGTTCATATATTTCAAAATCTCTCATCAGCTTCAGATTAGCTAGCTCATCGGGGATTGAACCGATTAATGGATTGCGTTAGAGATGCAAAACAATTAAAGTGGTGAGATTTCCTAGTGAACTTGGGATTGAGCCATTCAATGAATTCTCATATATGCTTAGATACCGAAGGGTTTCTGGTTTATCCAACTCAGGTGGAATCTAACCAGAAAGACCATTGTTATACAGATATAAATTTGCAGTTTACTTAGTTTACCAAAAGAAGGTGAATTTGATCAGTAAACAAGTTATTTTCCATGAAGCATATGCAGTGAGGTTTTCAAGACTTCCTAGAACTTACGGGATGAACATGAGAGCTGATTATCAAAGAGACCAAAATATGACATGTTTTTCAGATGGATAAGGAAGCTGGAATTGAGCCTTGAAAACTGTTACTAGACAAAACTAGGTAAACAAGGTGACCTAAGCTCTTATATTTTATCAGGGATGATCCATTCAACTGATTACAATTAAGCTGAAGAAACACAAGATTTTTCAAAAGGCCAATTTACCCGGGATTTCGCTGAACAACATTTTTTGCTGTAAATTAAGATTAGTGAGCTTGGAGAAGTTACCTATCTGTGGTGGAATGCTCCCAGAGAGCCGGTTGAAGCTGATGTCAGCATAATTAAGATTAGGGAGAAATGCAAACGAGAAGCTTTCAAGTGTGCCAGAGATGCTTGAGTTTATTAAGTTGAAAACATTGACACTTCCATGGATATTGCATGAAACGCCATACCACCAGCTACAAGGAGTAGCTTTTCGGGCGGGCTGATAGCTCAAGTAGCTGGAACAAGCATTGTAAAGATGATCTTTTTTGGCTTCAATGCTGATATGTACTTATAACCTCCCAGTTAACGGACAACTTTTCCTTCCATCTCTGTATGTGACACATACTCCAAATCCAGAACAATCTAATGCAGGACTAATCTGCATAATGAAGTCTGGATTAACCGAATCAGGGACTTTCTTGAGAGATCCTGTCAGTGAAAATTAGTACAGGAAGCCATCTAGCGATCCTATCGACATCCATCCTGATGTAGTTTGGGAAGAAACAATGTTCAAAAAAGATAAGCTAATGTGTAAATAATATCAATTATTTTATAAGCAATCACACATAGCAACTTTGTATATTGAGCATCGAGAAAATCCTTGCAGTTCATAGATGTAACCATAATACGTGTGCAGAAATTGCCACAGACAAAAGCATAGCAGCGAAACCATGAAAACATAGAGTTCACAACTGTAACCAAAAAGTAATAGCAACCATGGAAGAACATGCTTGTTTATATTTCAACAAAAAAAAGTTACTTATTGTATCAATCCATTAAACCATCTGAAAAACTCAAGACCAAGAAACATTAGAAAAACCATATTCACTCAGAATCCAAACTCATTCACTCAGAATCCTGAATGACATGTTGCAATATTAGATATTGCATGTTCTGTTCATATAGATTTGGAGTTCATAAAGCTTGGAAAATGAAGAAAACCTGGAAGGCAGCTGCTAATAACAATTGACATGTTCCAGCTCAAATTGCTCAGCAATTCTCATAGCCAATATTCGATCACCAAACTGTATACCTCGCTACCCAAACATTCCACCAGAGAGTGTCAAAGCCTATAGATAAAATATAGGCCATTTAGTCCGTAAAACCAGACGACAAATAGCAAGGATGTAATGGAAACAAGTCAATACTTTTGATGAAGTTTCTTCAACACAATGAAAGCCAAATTCAGTTTTACTGAACCATTCACTAATCATTATACATGAAACCAAATAAAGAAATTTACCTGAAAGACGCCATACCATCATCCACATGACCGCCGGCCCACTCTGCCGCTGCCGCTCCCCACCGCCGTTCTCCTTCACCCACATCATCTACCTCCGCCGTAAAGGCCAACAGCCCCAACCTCGAAGACATCCTAGCCGTCGACTGGGTCCACTCCGCCAACTCGCCGGAGATCGCAGCAGTCGGATCGGCGCTTCGGGTGGCGTTTCTGAAGCTTAAGGAGGGCTGAGCGAGGCGGAGAAAGAGACGGTTTTGTAAGTGATGAGGGGAATGAAGGAAAGGTTTCCGGCGACCGAGGATCTGACTTATGGAGTAGAGGGCGGTGGTTTCTTCCGGAGATAATACGAAGTTGATGGTAAAAAGATTTTTTACTGAAAAGTCAAAGCGCGTATAAACCACGTACAGTTATCGAGACTATACTTGTAAAAGTTGATTTTATTTGAATTTAAAAATAATTCAATGGCAAAATTACACGTGGGGAGGTGGACAACCCCGGAGGTCTATTTATAAGCCTCCAAATTTATCGATTCACATCGAAGTGTGGGTATAACAAGATATTAGGACATATGCGGTCGTTAGTTTACTATATTTGTCAATACACATCGAAACGTGGGTATAGCAAGATATTAGGACGTTTAGTTATTTTTATTTATTAAATGAATAATTATCTATAACCACGCTTTATATCTATCCTCACACATCGAGTTACCACATAAAAAGGTAATGTGAGGATAAGTTCAAATGTCACTACAATTACGGTATGCTAACATTAATCGCTGTTGGTATAATAACTTTTTGTTGCAGTGATACTTACAATATACAAACAATTGTAAGCACAATACTTGCTTACAATATCTAGGAAAGTGTCAAAGTTGGCCGTCCTATTTCATCAAGATGATTAAGACCAATTAGAGTATAAAGGGCATTCTGGATGTTCATGCTTCCTGATATGAGATGTTTGGAGCTCAGTTAAGAGAGAAAGTGAGCAACTTGATTAGTCTCTCTAAATACATGCTTAAAAGATAGACCTTTGTTGTTATTGTGCAGTTTATAGCAAAGACTATAGACTTTCCATGCAGCCTGATGTGGAGTTGGAATCATCTTAAGTGCTAAGCAACTATCAGTTTCTAGGAAAAAGGAGTCACTAAGTTGTCTACCTAGTTCCATCCCTAACTGGATAGCTAGTAATTCAGCTTATAATGATGATAAGGCAATAACCTGTTTAAGTTCAATCCTAAGAATCTTACCCCTCAGATCCCTAATAACGACCCCTAATCCAGCAATGTTTGGAGCTATGAAAGATGCATCAACATTGACCTTAAAACTTACATTTGGAGGTTCCTACTTAATAGCTCCGGCTAGTTTTGCCCTTTTTCGGTTAAGAAAGGAGACCAGACCATTTTGAACTAAGTCTAAGTGCTTCCTGAGACTACCATTAAGTGAGAGGGCTGTAAATGTCATTGATAAGGTATTGATCAGATTGCACATTATCAAACATACCTTCTTGCACATTATCTAAATGCTTGGGCAGTCGGGCTGCGTTTAATCAAACTTTTGGAACGTTTCATACTACAATATGGTTATTACAGACTACAGATTTTAATATGAACAAGGTACGTGTAATTAATTTCCCAGTCATTGCAAACCAAACTTTATCACATTAATATTTTTTAAAATAAGAATAATCCGATGTATAAAAAGTTGGTATATATTCAACAACACTAAACTTTTGCTATCCCAATTTATAATGCAACTCGTCCCAACTGAATTTGCAGTTAGACTATTATTTAGTTGAACTTACTTAACTTTAATGTTAAAGTTGAATTAGTATATAACAATTTATATTTTCGTATGTGATTTGTTGAATTAATAATATTGTATGGTTTTTAGAATATTAAATGTTAATAAGTTGTATTTAAACCTAAGTAGAGACATATTAATGATCAAACATCTTCATATTCAACTGACAAAAGTCAAATTCAGATGAGACGGAGAGATTATTTAATTGATCTATCACTGGATTCAAGATGAATACTGATGTGCTTATCTTAATAGTTAGGCAAATATTCATTATTAGCCATAACAAATATATGGATTTTTATTATTCTATATGGTTATGATCATCTCAGTTAATTTTACTCAAGATGCCTTCTTTTGTTGTTAACAAATTTTAAGAATTATATTTGTTTTGGTAATTAACTAATATTTATTTTAGGTTAAACAACACTTTTTTTGACAAATTAATACGTTTTCAAAATAGGAACATCATTATATATTTATAATAATAAACTTAAAAAGTGCAAGAAGCGGTCCACTTTACATAGTAGTATAAAAATTATCAAGAAAAAATAAACAGATGCAACCTTAAGCAACTGAATTAATTTAATTAAGACAGCTCGTCCGAAATTTAGTTAATTGATAGATGTAGTCAAACATTATTTATGCAGTCCGTATTTGTATGTAAAGTACCTGATGTACTCTTATTTATGGAAACCACATTTATACTTTTGAATAAATATTAATAATATTAATGTCACTTCATGAATAAATACGGACTGCATAAGTAAATACAAGACTGTATATATCAATGCCCGATGGTGATATGGGCTCTGGTCCATATCTAGGCTACGGCCCAGAGTGTAGCCCGGTCCATATGACGTCAGCTAAAATGGCGCTATCCGGGGACAAGGGGACATGAATATGACCTATCTCCGGGTAAGAACAAAAGGACAGGACCACTACCTCTGGGTTGGAGGCTGACCGCTCACAACTATAAATACAGCTTTGGACTTGTGGAGAAAGGTATGTTCTATCAGATAAAAACTCTCTCAATATATCCTTATTCTCTCTCCTATTCAAAGGCCCCTCTTTCATCATCACGCCGGAGTAGCTATCCTCGGGATACTCAGGGGCGTTGTTTTGCAGGGCTTTAGGTGAGAGCGCGCGGAGCACGGACAAAGCCTCATCCGGGCCGGAGACTCGTCATCAATCCGGACCGGGACTGGAAGCTGGTAGCATCAGTTGGCACGCCCGGTGGGACCTCATAAAAAATATTTCCAGTTACAAGTCACGTCCATGCCGCGCGGACGACCTAGAAAGAACCCTCTCCCGGAAGAGGAGGAAGCGGGAGGAGGGCCGAAAACCAGAAAAGCCGCTACAGTCAGAGCTCAGAAGATAGCAGCCGAGAAGGAACGGATTCTCCAAGCCAAACAGGCGGCAGCAGAGAAAAGGGCCGCGGCTGAGGAGCGTCGGCGACAGCGCCTGGCAGCGGAGAAGGCGAAAGGGAAGAAGCCAGCTTCCGAACAAACCCTGGCTGATATACAGCGCGAGGCCAGGGAGCGACTGCGAGCGGCACGTGAAGCACGGAATCAGAATCAGTTTGATGACCAGGCATCGTCGGAAGGGGATGACAACCCGGAAGCAACGCCTGACCCGGATCATCCTGGGGGATCCGGTTCTGAGGAAGCCGAGGATTATGAACCTGAGGAGTCTCCGGAAGGGTATAGCACGGAAGACGATGCTCAGAGCCGGTCGATTAGACCCCGAGTTGGGCGGAAGGCTGGACGGGAGGAGCGTAAGCGTCATGATTCCGGACTTGGAGGCAACATCCTGAGGACAAACATGACGGAGTATCAATAGTTCCAAGAGTGGAAGGCAGCTCAACGAGGTGAAGCGGACAAGCCGCCTCCGGATCAACCGAGAGCACCAAACCTAAACCCATACCCGGGAGGACACCAACAGCAGACCGCTGGTTTGAATCCGAACGCACCACCTTACTGGGGAGCACAAACCCAGCAGGGATACAGTACCCAGCAAGGCTACGGGATGGGTGCACCCGGAGGACAACAGCAGATGATGTTTGGGATGCAACCTGCCGGAGGACCCGGGGGTCAGCAGCAGATGATGTATGGGATGCCGCCTGCCGGAGGAGGATTCCCCGGAGGTTTTGGTTTTCAAACACCGTTTTGTCCGGATTCCATTGAAGACCGTCTCAATCGCCTAATCGGACGGAAAGGGATCGGGCCACAGTCACCTTGGGTTCCGGAGGTGTTGAGTTTCAAGTGGCCAGCCGGAACCAAGGCTCCGGACGGACTACCTACCTACAACGGGGAAGGTGATCCGGAGGAGTTCGTTCATACTTATGCAAGTATCATGATTGCCAGGGACATTCCGGAAGAGCTACAGTGTAAGATGGTGCCTTCATACCTGCGAGGCAACTGCTTAACATGGTTCAAGGGTCTGCCGAACGGTACGCTCCGACATTTTTGGGATTTCGCCATTGCTCTGGTCCGGCGCTATTCCGCTATGAAGCATACATTTGTGAACCTTGCCACGGTCCTGGCAATGAGGCAGCTGGAGACGGAGACTACCTGGGAATTCTACACCCGGTACATAGCTGCGACGATGAAGGTGGTGGACCGGCACTTGCAGGAGAAGGCCATCATCCACAACTTCGTCAACGGACTGAGGGACAATGCCTTCTACATCGAGCTCATGAAGAATATGCCTACATCATACTATCACCTCCAGTTGGTAGTAGAGATGCATTGTACGGTGCATGACGCCAACCAAGTCCGGATGACAACAGTGGGCTTTATCGAGCAAAGGTCTCTCACAGTGACGGGGACCCAAACCACTGCCGCACGGACTCCGGCCCGGACGGATCAAGTCAGACGAGTGCCCGCCCCCGCGACAGCAGCACAAGCACCGGCAGCCGCTGCTCGTCCGACCTACACCCCTCTCTCAAAGACCCGTACGGAGATCCTCGCGGTTCACCGAGGTTTGTTTACGGATCCGCAACCCATTGTTGGTGTACCGGCACCAGCGAATGCGGATAAGTGGTGTGAGTTTCATAAGTCACATGGACATACCACGGAGGGATGCAGGGCGCTTCGTTCGGATATTGAAAGGTTAATCGGAGCAGGCCAGCTAAGAGATTGCGTGGCGGGAGAAGGACTCGGACGCCCGGCCCAAGCCCCGGCAGCTGCAGCCGGACAGGGTCGGAAAAGAAATAGGAACAATCGCCCCCGAGGGGGAAACCAAGCTAATCCGGCAAACCCGGCACCAAGACAGGCCGCACCAGCTCAACCCCCAGCTCAGCCTCGGATGATCAATGTGATAAACGGAATCGTCGGCGACGGACTTTGTTCCATGACGGCGATCAAGGCCAAAAGCAGATACGTGCCTCCGGGTGAGATACAAGAAAAGAGGTTCAAGCCAAGTGAGACTATCACCTTTTCGGATGAGGATCCGGTACCCCCGTAGGTCCCCCATTCGGATCCGATGGTGGTAATGGCGGATGTCGAAGGAGTACTGATCAAACGAGTGTTCGTAGATGACGGTAGCAGTGTGGAGATCATGTTCGCGGAATGCTTTGATCAGCTCGGGATCGGACGACAAAACTTAAAACCGTGTCAGACCCCCCTTTCAGGGTTCACCGGACGGACTGTCCATCCGCTCGGAGTCATCCCTTTGAAAGTTACCTTGACGGATTTCCAGGACCCGACGAAGCGGGCCACGGTGGAGTGTAACTTCGCCGTCATTGATGTTGTTTCCCCTTACAACATGATCATTGGAAGACCTTGGCTGTCACAGGCACGGGCTATATGTTCGCCTTTCCACTTGATTATGAAGTTCCCCACGGAAAACGGTATCGCATCCGTCCGGGGCCACCAGCAAACCGCCCGGAGTTGCATGCTGACCGCCATCAAGGATGCCCGGTCCGGGGAGGGCCAACCCAAGCTGTCCGCCTCGGACAAGGGAAAAGCCAAAGCGGACTTGGTAGGAGCCATCCATGGAGAAGCACCGTCTTATGAAGTGGAGGATATGATGGTCGGACCGAAGGGGGTAGTCAGTGTGGGGAAGAACATGCCGGATGACGTTAAAATGGAGTTGCGAAGCCTGCTAGCGGAATACGAGGATGTGTTTTCTTGGGGGACGGAGGACCTGACTGGCGTTCCGGAGGAGATCGCAGTCCACAAGCTCAATGTCTTTCCGGAGTTGAAACCGATCAGGCAGAAGAAGAGGCCTCTCGCCCTGGAACGCGTGGAGGAGATCCGGGCGGAGGTGGGTAGGCTGTTGAGTGCAGGAATCGTGGAGGAGATATCATACCCGGAGTGGATAGCAAACCCAGTTCTGGTGAAGAAGCACGATGGCTCTTGGAGAATGTGTATTGACTTCACAGACCTAAACAAATGCTGTCCGAAAGATAGCTATCCGCTCCCCTCCATTGATCAGTTGGTCGAGGCTATCACTGGTTACCAAGTGTTGGCATTCTTTGATGCGCACCGAGGGTACCACCAGATTACGATGGCCAAGGATGACCGACCCAAAACATCTTTTATCACTGACTTTGGTACTTTTTGTTACAGGAAAATGCCTTTCGGACTGAAAAACGCAGGTGCAACGTACGAGAGGATGGCGGACAAGCTGTTTCGGAACCAGATGGGACGGAACCTGGAGGTCTATGTCGATGACATGGTGGTTAAGAGCCGGACGTACGAATCTTTTTTGTCCGACCTCCGGGAGATGTTCGACGTGCTCCGGACGGCGAATCTCAAGCTCAGCCCAGGAAAAAGTACCATCGGAGTGGGAGCAGGGAAGTTCCTTGGCTACATGGTGTCAGCTCGAGGAATCGACGTCAACCCGGAGAAGATATCGGCCCTTATGGAGATGCCTCCTCCGAGAGGGGTGAAGGACGTACAAAAACTGACCGGGTCGCTAGCCGCTTTGAGCCGATTCCTCGCTCGGGGGGCTGAGAAGCAGCTCCCGTTCTTTAACATACTCCGCAGAGCCAAGCCGTTCGAGTGGACGGAGGCATGTGACCAAGCGTTCACGGATCTCAAGGCCCATCTAGCAAGCCTCCCTACCCTTTCCAAGCCGTTGCCCGGAGAAGAGCTTTTCCTCTACATAGCGGCGACGGAACACGCTATAAGCTCTGCTCTGGTCCGAGAAGATGGTAAGGTACAGCGTCCGGTTTACTTTGTGAGCAGGGCACTCCAGGGTCCGGAAACAAGGTATACCGCTTTGGAAAGGCTGATATTGGCGTTGGTCCATGCTTCTTGGCGCCTCCGACCATATTTCCAAGGCCACCCGATCACGGTACTGACGAATCATCCGTTGAGACAGATCATGCTGAAGCCGGAAGCCTCGGGTCGGATGATGAAGTGGGCAGTTGAGCTTGGAGAGCACGAGATCAAGTATCATCCCCGGAAGGCTATTAAGGGGCAAGCCCTGGCGGACTTTTTGGTAGAAATGACTGAACCTTCAGGAGAGCCGTCCGGATCGGAACCACCCTCTGACAAATGGAAGTTGCATGTGGATGGATCGTCTCATGCTAATGGGGGTGGGGCTGGCGTCCTGCTTACTAGCCCACAAGGAATGGAGTACAGGTATGCTATCCAGTTTGCTTTCCGGGCAACTAACAACGAGGCAGAGTATGAGGCACTCCTGGCCGGACTCCGGCTGGCATTGGAGGTTGGGGTCACGGACGTTGAGGTGTACAGTGATTCTCAGATTGTGGTTCAGCAGGTGAATGGAGAATATGAGGCAAAGGAACGGAGTTTGCAAAAGTACCTTGAGGCGGTCAAGCCATTATTGGCCAAGTTCCGTGGCATTACCATAACACAGATCCCTCGCGAGGACAACGGTAAGGCGGACGCTTTGAGCAAACTTGCCTCTTCTGAGATCAAGCCAGACGCGGAGAGCAACTTAATGATGGAGATCTTATCCGCCCGGAGTTATGACGTCCCTCTAGTGGCAGCAGTGGAGGTGCAAAAGGAGTCATGGATGGCCCCCTTCTTCGACTATTTGCAGCACGGAAAGCTCCCGGAAGACAAGGCACTGGCACGGAAAATCCGACAGAAGGCACCGCACTACACCATAGTTGATGGAACCCTGCTCAGACAAGGATATCTCCAACCGTGGTTAAGGTGCATAGACTCGGATGAGGCAGCTCGGATTGTGAAGGAGATGCACGAAGGACCGAACGGTAGTCACCAGGGAGCCCGGACCATAGCGAGAAAGATAATTTGCACAGGCTACTACTGGCCGACCCTGTTCGAAGAGGCACAGAAGTACGTCCGCTCCTGTGTGCAGTGCCAAAGGTTTGCTCCGCTCATTCACGTTCCGCAAGAAGAAAGGGTCGGGATCACCGGCTCGTGGCCTTTTGATAGATGGGGCATCGATCTGGTCGGACCCTTCCCCTCCGCTCCGGGGGGATTCAAGTACCTGATAGTAGCAATCGACTACTTCAGCAAATGGGTTGAGGCCGAACCTCTCACAAACATCCGTGGTAGCACTTGTGTTAAGTTTTGTTGGAAGAACATCATCTGCCGCTACGGAATTCCCAAGTACATCGTCACGGATAACGGAGCTCAGTTTGAGAATGACCCGTTTCGATCTTGGTGTAAGGAGTACGGAATTACGCAGCGACTCACATCGGTTTACCACCCGCAGGCCAACGGTCAAGTGGAGGTTACCAACCGGACAGTGGTGAACGGACTGAAGACTCGTTTGCAGGGGGCACGAGGAAACTGGGTCGATGAGCTGCCAAGCGTTCTTTGGGCATACAGGACGACCGAAGGATCCGCCACGGGCCAGTCGCCGTACAGTTTGGTATACGGGGCGGAGGCAGTCATACCAGCTGAAGTGGGAGTCCCCAGTCTCCGGACCCTCACTTGGGATGAAGACCAAGCCGGACGGAGCTCTCCGCTCGGATCAAGCAGGCTGCTGGATTTGGACCTCCTGGAGGAAAAACGAGAGCAGGCAGCGCTGCATGAGGCCAAGGTGAAGGAGCGGATGAAGCGTTACCACGACAAGCGTGTCAGGAAGGAATCATTCGTCCCCGGAGATTGGGTGATGAGGAGGAATGATAAGAGTCTGAAGGAGGCCACTGGCAAACTGGCACCAAACTGGGAAGGTCCGTACCAAGTCACAGCCTCATATCCGGGTGGGAGTTATGAGCTGGCGGATCAGTTCGGACGTGCAATCCCCAGAAGGTGGAACATCACCAACTTGCGAAGATTTTACGGAGCATCCTGAGTAGGTATGCTTTCCGACAGAGTTCTGTAAGTTGTCTTTTCTTTTCAGCAAGTATGTAGTTCCGGGTCCTCTGGCTAGGGTTGAGCCTAGGATTCCGTTCCGTCCTATGTACTATGTACTTGGCTCCGGCCGCATTTAGACAAAGGGTATGTCTAGCCGGAGTACGATTATTTTGAATGAAGAATTGTTAAATTTTATACTTGTTCAATTTTACTATGTACTATTTTTCAATTCCGCACAATTAGAATCCTCCGGATCGTTTGGGCAAACGGACGGAGTGAGCAAAGTCGAACAAATAAAATCCTCCGAAGTGTTTGAATAAACCAACGGAGGTGAGCAAAACAAAAGGATAAAACGGTTTGATCAAACAACAAGGAAAAACGCTTGAATAAGCTATCTCGACATACAAAGAAATTACATTTGAATAAATGATACAATTGTACAATCTGCTACGTCCGGGCGGACGCAGAAACAAAAGAAAAATAAAACCTATCTATTCGGCCACGGTATGTCCCAATCGATAGGAGGAGAGGTGAGCTCCGAAGTAGGAGGTTCCGGAGTAGGAGGTAACATAGCTCCGTTCTCTGGAGACGGAGGCCTTGCGTCTTGAACCCTTTCCTGATTCAAGGCAGTAGGAGTCTGCCCCGGAGTGTTGTCCTCGAGATCGTGGACCTCATTCCCACTGCTTTGACCCACTGGTCCTCGATACGGAAAGGGAGGAATGGGCGGAAGTTCCGATGGACCAGCTCCATCCGGATCGGAGCCAAAGATCTCGTTCGAGTCAGAATCAGAGGACTGCATGGTCTCCTTTGTGGCTTTGGCTTTCCCTTTGCCCTTGACCGGAGGCCCAGCTCGAGACGGACGGAAGGGATTCTGGCTCGGATATCGCGAAGGAGAGCGAATCCGAACGGGGACTTGGGGACGGCGAGCTGGTTGGATACTTCTTCCCCTTCCCCTTCCCCTTGCCGCCTGTTGGGCACCCCTCCCCCTTCCCCGTGCTGCCTGCTTCGCCATTCGGTTAAGGACACAGTTGAGGCCTCGACTGTTCCCGCCACGAGCATTCTGATTCGCCCGGACACGAGTATTCTGGACCCCCCGGAGACGAGCCTGACGTCGCCTCGCCAATTCGGCTAGTTCCCTAATGATAAAGGGACGGATGATGGAGGCATCTTGACGGAGCCGCTCTACGCGACGGGCAGACTCTTCCGGATCGACGGAAACCTGGATGAAAGTATACCTTTCGAAGGTGAAGTCTATCGCCACCTGGCTCGGAATCAGGGTCAGCGAGGGAGGGAGAGTACTGCCAGCATGCATCCGCTTCCACCATTCAACGGCCTCCTCGAACGCAGGACGATACGGAGACTCCCGATCGTTCCACTCCAGCTTAAACATCCGGACGATCAAAGCACTGACGTCACGAGGGAAGTTGCGGTATATGGTCGGAGTGACGAGTCCGAGGCGGAGTCCGGTCAGATGGTATGAGAGCTGCAAGGTCATCAGATTCTCCCGGAGGACCATCACCCGGCCGGCAAGCACTTGATTTTCTTCTTCCAGCTTCAGATAATCTCGTTGAAAATCCGTCCGGCTGGCCAGCCACTTCAACTTCTCGGCATAGAACGGAAGCAAGGACCAGACTAAATCCAACTCGGTTTTCAGCTTGGCCTTGTAGTCTTCATGCTCCGCTTGCAGCATGGAGATCGTCTCGTCCGCATCACTGGTCGCGCTGATCCGCTCGCGAGCAAAATCCCGACACTGGGACAGAGTGCCGAACTCCTCTGATATCTCTCGGAGGCAAGCGGCCAAGGTTGGGATATCTTGAAACTCTTCCATCAGAGACTCCATTTCGGATCGGATGAAGAGTTCGCGGGTTCGCTCCCCACCCATCGTCCATCCGGAAAGTTCCGCCTCCAACTCCGCGCACCTAGGACACGGAGGGCTCGTAGAATGAGAACTAGCGGATGAACGATGGTCATGTGAGTCACCGGTCCGGAGAACCGGATTCGGACCTCGGGGCTGCGGACAAGCAAAAATGCAATAAATACGAGAAATAAAACACAAGTATAGGAAGAAGAAAAGATTCGTTTCATAAAAGGGTAGAAAGATTACATCATCCGGAGGGTTGTCATCCCCATCCGAGTCCTCGCTATCGTCCTTCCTACACTAAACAATAGAAGATCAGACCTATCCGGATGAAAGCTATTACAAAGAACAAATAAAAGACTAAGGAGTGCGCTCTACATCAGAGTCCTCGCTGTGGTTATTGTCATCCTGACGGCCATCTTCTTCCTCGTCATTCTTGAGCTGGCCATCGTCGCCTTCGCCCTCGTTGACATCCGGAGAGCCGTACAGCTGAAGCACCTCAAGGTACTTGGCCTTGACAGGAGATTCCGGTTTGGTCCTTTCTGGGACAGGGGGCACCTCAACTTGCAAGTTCACCAACCCATCGTTGAAGGCACGGACTGACTCAGCCGACACCGAGGCTGGGCTCTCTTCCGGGCGGGCTTCAAACACCGATAACACGGAGGGCTGCATTTTCTCGACCCCCCCCCCCCCCCCGCGGTAAAACTGGTCCAGATCGTGGTTGTACTGGGCCTGGGCGTCCGGATGATAGTAGTACTTGGTGAACGCCTCCCTCCGGACCTCCGGAACCCAGCCTCGCATCTTCCTATAGACTTGATGGGCTGCAAGTTTGTTGGATTCGAGACATAGACCCTGCAGGTTCTTCTCGAACGCTTCGCTCCGGAGCACCTTATCCGTGAAAGCAACACAAAGATCGCGCTGGGCACCCGGAGAAGAAAGGTTTTCCAGCTCCTGAACCCGGGCCTCAGCTCTGGCCGCCCGGGCCTCGGCCTCGGCTGTCCGAGCCTCTGCAGCAGCCAGCTCACGGGTCAGGTTCCCCCTTGTCCGCTCCAGCCCACTTATCTTCTGGGATAGCTGGGTATGCATGGCGTGATAAGCCTTGTTGATGGCCGCAGAAACACCCGGAGTGGCGATGAGATAAGCAGCAAAGTCCTACAAAGAGTTAAATTAGACAAACCATCCACTAAATGGACAAAAGATAAGCAACAAACGAGGTTCTACCTGGCTGGTCCGGCCAGAAGCATAGCTACTGTCCGGAGTGTCCTTGTTCGCGGAGAGGTCCGGAATCTCCACCTGCTGGACGATCTGCCTCGCGGACGAATGCTGGCCCGTTTTGGTCTGCCCAGTTGTTTCGATCTCGCGGCGACGGAGCGGAATTCTCTTCCTCGGCTTCTTTGACAACGGGAGGTCGTCATCCTCATCGGTAGACGGAGGATCCTCAAGGGTGATGGCAGCGGCTCGATTGCCAGCCCCGCCGCCCGAAACGGAGGACTGTTTGTTACCAGCTCCGCTGCCCGAAACGGAGGACTGTTTGTTTGTTGTCTGTTTGTCTGTTTGTTTCGCGGACACAGCCGCGATTTTCTTCAAGGCCTCCGCCTTGGCCTTCTCTCCCACAAGCAGCGCTAATTGGCGCTTCCGCTTCTTCTCCTGGTCCTTCTCACCTTCTTCAGTATCTGGGGTTTTCATGCCGGTCCCCGAACCGGTTATTGGCTTCTCCTTGTCTGCAGTCTTGCTAGTCCCGGGCGGAGGGTTCCCGCCCGTGCTCTTGCTCTTGATTGATCCGGATTGAGGGTCTACACCCGCCTCAATCTCAGGATACACTGCAAGCAAACAGAGGGAGATAAGTGACAGGAAACATAAAGCAAGGAATAAAAGAAAAGGGACTTACAGTCAGCATCCCGGGGGAAGTAGTAGCGGCACCGGGTATAGACGGCCTCCTCATACGCCATCAATGGGAAGATGTACTTCCCGTTGATCCAAAACTTGTTCAGATCAATTTGATTGAGGCTCAGTTTGTTGATGTCCGCTACGTCAACACCGTCCGGACGGAATACCTCCTTATCCTCCTTCTCCCTCTTACCATTCCACACGGGGCACGGATACTTATCCAGGTTGAAGATGAAGTAGTTCTTCTGCCAGTTTGCGTAGTAGTCATGGCGACCCTTGCTGCAGTCCTTCACCCCTTTCCATTTCTGGAAGGTGAAGACCTTCTCGTCCTTTGTGGCATCCAAATGGTAAAAGGACCAGAACAAGTCGAGAGACGGGGTTATGTCGCACCGGTAGCAGTTCAGCAGAAAGGCCCGGACAACGGCGATGCAGTTGGGCTGAAGCTGAGCAGGGGAGATCTGATAATGCTCAAAGATGTCAAGAAATAACTGAGGAAGGGGGAAAGTAATCCCATAGAAAAAGTGGCTTCGGGGGATGGCCGCGACCGCGGTATGGTCCCCGTCGAACGGCGTCAAACGGGAGTCGACAGAAAAGGGAACCACCATAGCTCGAACTAGCTCTTTGACAGTGGTATTGATGTTGACAACTTCGCCGGCCTTCGGATCATCGACCTCTGGCTCAGGGTTGATCCCTATTGTGACATCGACACCCTCAGCAGACATTATGATTGAAGGAAGAAAAAGGGATGAAAAAAGAAGAAGTATTTTGAAGAAAATACAGAAGGATGAGGGTAGCAGAGATGTCACAGCAGAATGAAAAACAGGAGAGGGGAAAAGTGAAAAAACGAAAATGATGGAAACAACTCACTATTTATAGACATAAAACTGATAAAAGAGGGGAGCGAGTCCCGAGGCGACATGATTGCTCTCTGGAAAAAAGAGAAAAGGAATTTATTTGGAAAAGGAAAAGCAAAACTTTTTTTTGAATTGACAGCGCATTTATGGCGCAGCAAGCACGCATCATTAATGCGCCTTAAAGGCACGCGCACAAGAAGTACAAACGGCAAGCGCGTACCCAGACGCATCCGGGCAGGTATTGGGCTCCCGGGACGGACTGCATGCCTCCGTCCGGAACCAACAAAGAAAAGAAAAGCGTTCGTGATGAGACACGGGATCCCTCCTCCGGATCGCTCTTCCGGACGGATCCCATGTCTCGGGGGGCTAGTGGTGATATGGGCTCTGGCCCATATCTAGGCTACGGCCCAGAGTGTAGCCCGGTCCATATGACGTCAGCTAGAATGGCGCTATCCGGGGACAAGGGGACATGAATATGACCTGTCTCCGGGTAAGGACAAAAGGACAGGACCACTACCTCTGGGTTGGAGGCTGACCGCTCACAACTATAAATACAGCTTTGGACTTGTGGAGAAAGGTATGTTCTATCAGATAAAAACTCTCTCAATATATCTTTATTCTCTCTCCTATTCAAAGGCCCCTCTTTCATCATCACGCCGGAGTAGCTATCCTCGGGATACTCCGGGGCGTTGTTTTGCAGGGTTTTAGGTGAGAGCGCGCGGAGCACGGACAAAGCCTCATCCGGGCCGGAGACTCGTCATCAATCCGGACCGGGACTGGAAGCTGATAGCATCACCCGAAATATATCAGCTATTTTCGACAGATCAGTTCAACAATTTGCTCGAATTTTGCCCGTCAAGCATCGGTCGGACATGCCCAAGATTTTAATTAATTCGTGCGATCAATATGGGTATAGGGTTTCTGTTATATGATAAAAACTGACGTAAGCCCTAGTTCATGAAAATTATCTGATAATAACTTTTAATATCAATCATGTTAACCGAAGAAACTTGTTTTATAACTTAATAAAACCTAGCACACAAGATTTGCACGATTTGCGCACTCATAGAAATATTCATAGAACCTTTGGGAACGCAAATACGACTATTTAAATTATCTGATATTAGAACGTCCATTTAAATCTTCAGATTTCTGTAACAATCAAAGAAACGAAACGAATATCATCATCTAAGCCCTAGAGCTAATCACCATAAAAACCCTCTCTTAGCTAAGTTCTCATCCGATTTCTTAAGCCACCTTCAACAGTGCGTAGCTCACCTGAACAGATCTCACAACCTCCATGGACTGCTTCTGTTCTGACTCAAGTTCAGAAACAGCTTGAGCCCAAACATCCTGAATGGTTCTGAACCATTTTCCACACCCTCCCGTTCACTCATCATCTGACTCATCAGATTCTCAATAGCTTCAGAAAACTTTTGCAAAGATCCCATAACTACGAACTCTCTCCTCAACCACAGAGAAGCCTAGCTAACTACAACTCCACCCGAGTCTCTACATTCCAATGAAACATATAATTAGAATCAGATTTCAAAAGTCATATTCTTTTTTTGTCACATTGCTTCCATCTCTACCATTTTCTGTGTATTAAACGCATTTCTTCTGTGTTTTAATCGTTTTCTTACTGATATTTTTTGTTTTAATTCTAACATCCAGCATCTGAATGTTATGATTATTTCTGCTTGTTTGTATGTGTACCAAATTAAGAAACTTGTTATATAATTATTTAAGAAAACCTTGCACGTACTAAATACACTAGAATTGCACGATCCGCCCGCATGGAATTAAATGAAAACAAGTGCAATACAAGTTTGGTTTGATGAGCAATATTTTAAATAAATGTCTATGTGATGTATTCTGAGAAAGCTGCGTAGAGAGAGAATGTTAATTAACGACCGTTTATGATCTCCTTTTTTGACTGTCTGATTTGGACATAATTTAGTGATCATTTAACAGAGAAAAACATTCATCCGGATGATCCTGATGCAGGCCTTATCAGGCACCAATAAGATAATGACACGTGTACAATTGTAATGTTTTAATTGGTTAAGATATTTTTAGTAAAGTTCTAAAACCCTAATTTAGAATGCCTAAACCCGTCTGGGTAATGATTGAACACGTGGCCCAATCATAAATTAGATAAAGATGATGTGTCGTTATTTAATTGGTGCCTGATATTGCCAATATCATGATGATCCTGATATATATTAAACTGAAATATGTAGAAGAAATGTTGATCATACCAATCTTTTGAATTAATATTGTATTGAATTTTTCAAAAGTTTGAAACTGAATAGAAATAATATACAGCATCTAAAAGACCAAGTTTCCAAAAATAGAAAGTAACTATTCAATACATAAAAGGCTGGCATTTTGTTTAGTAGGTTTTTGAGAGTCTGATTTTTGTTTGGCATTTTGAAAGTCTGATTTTGGTTTAAGATTTTGTAAGTATAAAATCAAAATTAGATTTGGGCAAGTTTTGATTTCCAAAAATTAGACTTACAAAGGATTAAAGTCTGATTCCAGAACACAAAAACCGGACATTGGGAGCAAAATCAACACTCTTTAAAAATATTTGAACCAAACAAAAATTAGCAAGGACTGAACTTTGAACATCCAGTTTACCGAAAACCAGCCCAACCCAAAATCCTGATCATACATATGCATCACTAAGTGGTTGTGCATGGATGGTGTTTTTTTGTGGAACAACAAAACTTTTATATTCTAATTTTCAAATCTACATAAAACAAATATATATAGAAAACTTTTCGGTTCCTCAGTTTGCATTCCATCAACCACCTCTGTAATTTATAAACAAATTATGATGCAAAAACAGATTTATACATATATAAATGTACTGATTAATTCCAATAAAACAAATTATTACCTTCTCAGGAGCAGTATTCTTGGGGAAGCAACAGGTTATAAATGGCACCAAATCGTTTCAACTGTTAAATTTTATATATACGTAGGAAACTTAGAGTTCTTAAACAAATTTGTCACGTTCCCGAGCTTATCTGAAATTGAGGTTTCCACTCGGGAAATTTGTCTGAAATTGCTTTTGAAATTTGCCAGCTGATTGGGAATATTTAAAAAAATAAGGGCAGGATCCAAACCTAGCTACCAATTTGCACTAAAATCGCACAATTCACACACGCATGGAATTAAATAAATAAAATGAAAGCAAGTACATGATTACTAATACTAATTTACAATTTCGTATAAAAGTTATATTTGTGAAACTTGTTAGAAATTGTTTTTGAAATTGCCCTGATTGGGAAAATTTACACAAAATAACAAATGAATAACAAAGTACCCAATCATTAGGTTGGAATCGCACGTTCCACACACACATGGAAAAAACAAATGAAAACAAGTACATAATACTAATTAGCTAATTACAATATACACTAACATTTACTAGGTACACAGGTTTACAACTTCAATTCGTGAAATTTGTGAAGGATTTGTAAGGGTGTGTTTGGTTGATAGAATTGGAATTGGAATTAGTATTCTAATGTCATGGAATTGAAGTAGTGAATTGGTGTTCAAATATTTTATGAATTCTAGTGTTTGGCTAACACTAGAATTACTTAAAAATTGAGATTGTAATTTCAATTCTTGTGTTTGGATAACTTAAGTATTGACATGAAATTAGAATTAGAATTGCCATGTATTACTACATTATTTATTTTATGTTATTTTTCATTTATTATTTATTTACAATAGTATTTTTCATCATTTGCATACACTAAAATAGTCATATTTATTGTTTGGTATATAAAAAAGAAAGCAAAAAAGAAAGGAAAGTAACATATATATAGATACGTATCCTCCTTCTTAATATATCATTAATTCTTTGAAAATTGTCTCAAATCAAGTGCGGTTTAAAATATCATTACTTAACCATTTCTAATCCAAGTAATGGTTAAGTTAATGCTTATGGTATATCATTACTTCTTAATATATTATTATTTAACCATTTCTAATCCAAGACGTTTTCTACCAAATTGTCTCAAAAGTTGGCTGACAAAAGGCCTTCTCATCATCTGAGAGGTAGCAAAACCAAAAAGATTAGATGCATATTGCATAATCCAGTCATTTCCCTAAACTATATTCCACACCTTCTACTGTGACTTCAGTCGAGCACTGCGCCTCCTTCCTGCATCAAATGCAGGATCCTCAGCCTTCGTGTTCTTCTTCTGCTTCTGCACTTTCTTTGGAGCGTCATCTTCAGTTCCCGAACCCGACTCAGAATCATCAGCAGGGGTCTTGCTCTTCTTCTTTTTCCCGGCTCCACACTTCAGCTTCTTTGCTTTCTTCTGAGCTACTTCCTCGTTTTCACTGTCTTCAGACTCAGAATCATCAGTTCCATAGGACTTCTTGTTTTTCTTCATTTTGCTGCGCTTCAAGTTCTTTGCTTTCTTCTGAGGAGCTTCATCGGCTTCTGAATCATCTGTGTTGGAAAAATCCACTGCTTTAACTATGTATACCTGCAACGAAGTCAAACTATGTATACCTGCAACGAAGTCAAGAAGAACCTGTTTTTATAAAAGTATATACAATTGATGTGAATACAAGAGCATGTCGAACACAAGAGCATCGCCATCATCTATGTTGTGTTCTAGAGCGAAAGCTCTCCATCCGCCACTCAGGCCAGCTCGCTTGCCAAGGTAAACGGCAGGAAACTCAGAGCCATTTTCATCTACAAGAACGAAACAGTACTATGTGCTTTGGGCATATGCTCCTCACAAAACCTACTAGGGAGTCCCTGATAAAAAAGTGCACATACTCGATATCAAAACCACATTCTCAAAACAAAATCTCATGCTTCACAAAAACCGACAATGCAATAGAGTCACTTACCAGCCAGAAGTGTGTAGCATACATGGTTCATACTATAAGTGTATAGCATACTATAAGTGTATAATCTCCGTTCTCATCAACTGCATCAACTCTGGACTTTTGACCTTCAGAGATAAGACAAACCACAACATCGAATCAAACTCTTTGCTACTTACAATCAAGTTAAATACAGCTTTTGGTTATCTAAAACAGCCAATACAGCTTTTGAACGAGCTGTCCATCTGTTACAAGCACTCAGTTTGTCACGGGAAAATGCATAACACCGAATCAAAGACATGCTAGTCATAGATTATTGGGTATTAGTGACATTTACAAGTTTGATAAACCAGTAAGAAACGCCGCAGAAGAGTAAAAGCAGAACATATGGACTGCAGTATTGAGAGTTCATAACTAAAAGTATGAATCACAGAAAGGACTTTAAGCGGCAGGAAAAGTTTCTCTAATTTAAAACGTATGAATCATAGAAATTACTCCACAGTAGTTTAAGACCAATGACCTGTCAACTATAAGTTTTGTAGCTTACTGGAGGAAAAGAAAGACTAAACATCCTCTCAGTGAAAATGAATTAGAATCGGAATCAAGAAACAAACCTGAGGCAGGGTCCCGGAGAGTGTGGAAAATAAGAACTCTTCACATAAGCCTGTCAGTAAATGCAGTTTCAGTGACAAGTTTCTAGGAGAAAGAGAAATAGATAAGATGAAAACTGGAAAGTATTTAGAGCTCCACATGTCAAAAAATTGTTAAAAAGGCTTCAGGAATTTGACAAATCAAATCATAAATTCCATTATCACATATCATTTATCCTTCATCTCACTGGGAAAAGAACAAAACAAAAGACAGTTTGCATTTAGTTTTAGTCCACCCAGCAAAGTTATTAGCCAGATAGATACAAAGAAGAAATTTAGGTCCTAGCATAAATTATGATAGTGGCAAGGATTCAAAAGGTTGGTTTTTGATTTTAGTCACTAACCTGAGCCAAAATGTTGTACGCCACAAGTCTGAATCTGTAGGCTGTAATATTTATATAAACACTCAGAAAGGCACCAACAAATGAAAATCAAAACCCACACAAAAGAAAATGATAGCAACAGTATACCATCAGGACTAGCAGCTGCAGAAATGTCACTTATCTCCATAATCCTTAAAAGCATCGGCCTCTACCACCACAGTGTTCACTCTTTGAGAATCTGCTTAAGGACGGTGCTCTTGCCAGCTCCCATCCCGCCTCCCATGAAGAGAAGAACAGGACTTCTCTCGCTAAGAGCCACCGGAGCCATCACTTCGGTGCAGAGTGAGACCCCATTTGGGGTGGCACCAATTGCTTTCATATCCTCAACAAGTGTAGATAAAAGCCTAGTAACCTTTAGGTCCTTACTGATCTTTTCAAATCTCTGCTTCCTACAAACAAAGGCCATTATGTAATGATTGGTGACAAGAATTATAGCAACAAACAGCACTCCCAATCTTATAAGTTATAACTCATTTTAGTATTACAAACAAAGACTCTAGAACGATTGATTTTCAGGTGGACATAACCATAATTCTCGAATCCAGATGAACTTAGGTAGTTAAGTAATGAAACATTATTTTGACACCCAAAAATGAAACCAAAAGAGTCCTTTACACAGTCTGTAACCAATTTGCAGCGTGAAAGGTGCACTAAAATCGACAACTCCAGAATGTTAACAACATGGACCTAACCTACGTTCCTTCCATAGTTTCTACTTTCTACCACAGTTTCATTTGATTATAGAATTTACATATATATCTTCAGATAGAAAAGTAAATCATTTTTAAGAACCAGAAGCAGGAGCTAGGTGCAAATGGACGCCTATTTTCTACTATTTCATACTAATGGAGAACTTTTCCTTTGGCAAGCCTAAACAGCAAGAAGACGTTGAGATCCCTCAAACAATACATTAAAATACAAATATTCTTCAAACAAACATAGGTCCATGACATGAGCAAAATTCCAAACCACGAGTAAAGAGTCATAAGCACAGAAAAATTCTGAACCATGAGTAACAAAATTGATCCAATAACTATCCATTGCATCTAAACACATTTCAAACACACCTTCAAAATCAAGATGGACACCATTCTTCAACTCTGATGCATAAAAACACGCAAAACTAAAGACCATCGTGATAATACTTGATTAATGCAGGGATTGACTGGATGTTGCAGGGATTTCATTTTGTAATGCAGGGATTGACTGGATGTTGCAGGGATTTCATTTTGTAATGCAGGGATTGACTGGATATCACACAAATCATAGGTGATAAATGCTCCACCAATACTTTTTTTATCTTTGAATTGTAGTGAAAGAATTCCAAGTAAAGATGAATTATACAACACACATAATGATAAGTCCAATAAATATTAATGGAAGCAGAGATTAATGTTCCAGAAACAAACAAAGATAACATGCCACAAATCTTAAGTTTCTTGAAACATGTTACAAACCAAACAAGGAGCCGTTAATGTTCCAGAAAATAAACAAAGATGCAGAGAAGCTACAAAATGGAAGTCCTACGAGTTACAGAGGGGATAAACGTCAAAGTCATTGCTTAATACAAGACACAAATAAATACCAGCTTTCAACATGTCATCAAATACCGCCTCTTCATAAGCAATCAAAGTGCTCGAGGTTTAGCAGAAAAAAACCACATCCCACCAAACAAAAACGAAAAAGGGTCCAATATAAGCACAAAACCATGGGGTTTTTTTGGGTGTACCTGAAAAGAGGGACCTGGAGAAACATGAGCAGGAAGAACACGCGAGCAGGGTAAGTAGAGAGATTCCTCTATTTCCCTTTCGATGAAGATGACGAAGGCTTTGGTGCTGCAGGGTTTGCCATCGAAATCTCACACGCAGAACAGGTGAGCTGGCGGTGAAGCTTAGACCGGTGATCGTTGCAGCAGATGGCGGGTGTGGAGACTGGAGCAGTGTCGGCTTGGTGGTGATGATGACGCTCGATGGAGGCTGCAGATTTACAAAGATCCGAATGAATTGTTATAACCCGAAACCGACCCGGAAAAGATCCGCGTATTGGTGTCAATATCATGGCATTGGAGTTGGAAAACTTTGCCCCATGAGAAGAATTCAATCCATGGAACTTAAGGCAACATAATTTTCAAAAACCAATTTCAACCCAAAATTATTGTTCAGCGAAACAGCAGAATTGGCCCAATGTCATAGAATTTGAATATTATGGTCCAATTCTATGCAAAACAAACACACCCTTAGAAATTTGCAAAATTGGGAAAATTTACGAAAAATAAAGGGCGTGATCTAGGCCTACACAAATTGCATGTGTTATTGCTGAATTGAACTTCAATAAAACTTAATAAATTAAAATATCAACATATCTAAATTAAGCTGAATTTTGTAAAAACTAAACTAAACATATCAAACTGAACTAAACAGAAAAAATATTCAGATCAGCTAATCCGTCCAATTTTTATTTAGCGGCACACTTGCCTTAATGGGACATTCATATTTAAAGGGAAAATATGAAATAAGGGCGGTATAGCTTTTAAAATTTAGAAGTGAAGTTCAACTATCACTTAATTCCTAAAAAGGGCGGAAATTACTAACTAAAAATTATTATTATTTTCTAAATACTGAGTTGACAATATTACCCGCATGACTTTTAACGTGATTAATAAAACATATCCAAAGTTCAGAAATCATAATCGCCATAACTGTGAGTGTCAGTTCCCTCCAGAGTTTCAGAGCGGCGGAGATAAATTCAAGTTCGTTGTTCGTTGTTCGTTGTTCGCGAGTTGCATGAACATATAAGCTTTTAAGTATTATCATTCAAACTGTAAACATTAAGTCTACTTACTTACACAGCAGGGAGTTGGCTTCAATATGGGGGAATGGAGGAGTTTCGAACCTTTTAGAGAATGTGAACCATCATTTTCTCCAGTAGAAAGCTCGCAGCAATGAGCATCAGAACTATGGCTGCTTTGTGTTCCTGGCTGGTGCGTGTAGGCAACTTGAGCTCTGCTTTGTATTTCAAGGCTGCTTTATCACAAGCTATGGCTGAATGTGAAACATGTTGCGGATCAGCTTCATGACTTGTGACATTACTGCAGTGATACGGAAAATTGAGCACTGCTTTGTATCCTTGACGCTCTAGGGCAGCTTTATCATAAGCCATGGCTGCTTCCTTTGCAGTATTAAATGTGCCCAACTGCCTACGCGCAATTCTAGCGATGTTTCATTGTAGACTGTTATAATCGATGTACGCTGCATACTAGAAATTGGCTGTCTGTGCTATATCCATGTTTTTTTTTTGCATCGAATTAATGCTGCTATTTCTTTGGATGTTTTGACATGAACTTACGTCAAATAAGTCTGGCGGGTTCCTCATTTCAGAAAAGATACTTCAAACTATATATATATGCTCATATTTCATGACGCTCTTGTTTGTTTAATTTTATTCTCAGGCCATGATTCTACGTACACCGGGTAACTATATTTGTAGATTCCGACTATATCTGCTCTTGTTCTTGTTTCGTTTGGCCTTAATTACGTAAAAAAAACACAGTGCCATTACGTTCAGACTAAATTTCCCAGTTCTTTATTAATCACGTTAAAAGTTATGAAGGTATTAGTATCAATTCCGTAATTTTTAATTGATAATTACCGCCTTTTCAGAGATTAAGCAATATACAGTCGCACTTCATTTTTAAAATTTGAAAATTATACCGCCATGCTAGTCCCATATTTTCCCATATGGTACCTTCTAAAATTGGTATGGTTTAGGTTAATACCCTCCACTACTTTTACTTTTAACACTCAATTCATCTAATCACAACCATCCACTTCATTCTCCTTATCTTTCAATAAAAGTGTCAATCTTAAATAAACGTAAATAAACGGACGGAGTATAGAGAATAGGCCCATCCCGATCAAGAACCTTAAAGATCAAACTTTTGGGAAGTTTAATGCTATAATTACAGGGAACCTTACAGATTTTGATATGAAAAAGGTACGTGTAATTTCCAAGTCATGTCAAACTAAACTTTATCACATGAATATTTTATGCATTATTATATGCAGTTCAATATTTATTTATATAGCCGTATTTATTGATGAAGTATCATTAATTCTAAAGGGAACTAGAAGAGTTATTGATCCGGTCAATAAATTAATTAATAAAAAGAATTAAAAAGGATGAAACTACGTAGTTTTGACTAAAACCGTCACATAACCACCGCAAGTTCACCATATTCCGGCGCCTACCATTTTTATATATTCCTTATTTTGTTTCTTTTAATTAATCTGCGAAGTTAACCGTATATATATCAATCACATATATCAATCATCCGTAATTTCACGGATTCAGTTAGCATAATTGTGTTTTCAATATATATAATATATGGTATGTATATATTGTTGCATACTTTCTAATAGCATACTAAATAGCTTCCGGTTTCTATTTTTACAAATACAACTCATTCCACTTAATTAACACGTATACGAAAGGAAAACATGAATATTACATCACACAATTAACATGAATGACGCAATTATCCATAATTAATCAATTAAGTATGCCATATTAGATCAAGAATTCAGAGATTGAAAAGTGGTTAATTCTGAAGTGCTTGGACTGAGAATCGTGAATTGGCCTATTTTCCAATTTTCATACCATTTCTTTGTATTATACGCATAAAAAATATTACATTTATATATTAATATATGGATACAATATGCTTACTATAAATATGTTTTTGCATAAATATATTAATTAATAGTAAGAATATATATATTTTGTACTAGAAAAATTTATACGGACAAATCATGTTTTCTATTTTCGTAATAAAATTATATCTAGGTCCTATTTGTTTGAACTTATTTCAACTGAACTGAACTGAATTAAACTGAACTGTATTGAATTAAATTCAATCAAACTGAACTGAATCGAACTGAAGTAAAAGTAAAAGTTAATATATTGAAAAATAAAATCAGCATGTCTAAACTTACCGAAATTAATGTATAAATGGACCTAATTACTAATTTCGGCTCAAACATAAAGGATAAATCATTGTCTTACCATAAGATCACACCTTACTTTTTTAAGGATAAATTATTGTCTTATCATAAGACCACACCTTACTTATTTACTGGAGTGTTATCCACAATCCAGTATTTTACTCAACGTAGTTTAAAATACCATTGAAATTACCGGTACTTTACCAGTGTAAATCAAAGTACCATTGAAACTACAATACCGCCACCTGAATTTTGCTAAGTTTTTCAAATGAACCTAATAAGTGAGGACAATATCGTAAATTCATACCGTATTTCGAACTACAAGAGTAAAATATCGAACTGCGTACAACAACCTCAATTTTTAACGTAAATAGCTAATATTTACACATTTTATCTAATTAAAATCTTTTTAAGGTATTCCAAACATACCGCACAACGTGCGGCCGAGTCATGCTAGTATTTTTAGTATTTATTCAAAAGTAAATGTGTTTCTCATAAATGAGGGTATATCAGGAAATTTAAATACAAATACGGACTGTGAAAGTAATGTTGTACTGCACGTATCAGTTTTCATATTTTTTAAATAAGAATAATCCTATGTATAAAAAGTTGGCATTCAACGACACTAAATTTTTCCTGACTTGATTAAATTCAACGACACCAATTAATTATAACTTTTAATATCAGTCATTTTAACCAAAGAAACTTGTTTTATAACTTAATTAAATCTAGCACACAAGTTTCGCACGATTTGCGCACGCATAGAAATATTCAAAGAACCTTTGAGAACGCAAAGAAACGATCAAATCTCCAGTTTTCTATAACAATCAAAGAAACGAAACGAAGATAAACGAAACGAATGAAAGGGGGAGCCATGATTATAGCTTAAATTCAAATTTGAAAATTTACAGACAGCAATCTGTTATATTCATTCACAAACATTAATTCCGCTTTCAATTCATCGTTTAACCTCGTTGAGTATTAGTACAGTACCTCTCCCTGCAGGCCTCCAGCTTATCGGTGGACGGTTCTAGCTCATCGTCACTCACTACCTCATTCTCCTGCAAACAAAATGAATTTCACTCACTAATGGCGGATTCTCTCCAATTCCATGCCGGAATTTTCAAAAATAAATCATTAATTTACCTGAACATCCACAAAATTCGAGGTGTCGTCATACACCTCAATGAAATTCCGGCGCCGTCGACATCGGAGAGTCACCAATCGGTTTGATGAACAGATATGAGCGGATACATTCACAAACATTAATTCCGCTCTCAATTAATCGTTTTAAATTAATATAAATCATCATGATCCCTGGAAAAAAATGCAAAATTAAAATCATAAAAAAAACGCACGCACGCACAATGGTAGTACAGTACCTCTCCGTGTAGGCCTCCAGCTTATCGCTAGTGATGAAACGGATAGAATCAATCATGAAGGAGAAGATGGTGATAAGGGAATAATGGCTCATAAATGGTAATTGGTGATGGGAGAAGAAGAGGCGGAAGAAAACTGTAGAATTCAGAAAAGAAGGAAAAAAAAATAAAAATAAGTTGATGAATTTAGCTGATGTGTCAAATTGTGGTGAATTTTTAAAAATAATTCAAAATACTAAGAGATTGACACATCAGCTTTATCCATTTTACTGTAAAGAGTAGTATGGATATTATAAATAAAGTTAAAGCCTTTTGTCGTGAAAAAAACCTAATGAAGAAACTTGTTATATAACAACATAAGAAAACCCTATCACTTTACATGATTAGAATCGCACGATCCACACGTGCATGGAAACAAATTAGTTACAACAACCACAATACTCACTTACAATATACATTTGGATATTCATAACTAAATGAATCTCTAAATTTCATTAAATAAATCTAATTGGGGTTAAGGGCTTCGCATATTAAGGTTCTAATTAAAAGGAGAAATTTCCAACATCAAAACACAATTTTTTTTTAGATAAATGATACTAGTCTTCTACAGGAAATGATGATAATAAGAAAAAAAAACATCATATATTATGAAACAAATACTTTTATTTAATGAATCTCTAAATTGTTTTAACACACCTATTAATATCTTTTAATCGTTGTATTATAGATTAGAAATTGATTAGAAACATGACTTAGATTTAAGCTGAACAGTGTATCGTGTTTTTGTGACAAAATAGATCGGAAAAAACCTTGCATTTTAAGCGCATGAGAAAGTCTGACTCTGTTCGATCGTAAGTAATCTTTTCCGATCCCAAACATAAACTGATGCATGAACAAGTTATTCTCCAACAAAGAATCATAGTTAGTTCATGTTTTCATAGGCCTCTCAGAGTCTCAGATGTTTGGTTTTTGTTTGATGAATTTGAGGTTTATGTGCCTAGCGAGTCATATCCAGTGTCCGAATCTTTCTTTGTTACAAACAATTATCTTTCTATGTTAAGTGGCTTTCTTAGTGACAACATTTTGGTATGAACTGAACTGAAGTGTTGCCTTAATCTTGACGAATTAATGGTTGATCTCATACTGCTCCGATTCATCTTGAGGACACCGAATTTACGAGACGTATTCGTGGACAATAAGGTTTACAAAGAATTTCTGGGTCGATTTCTGGAAAGGGTAAGATAACGGATCTTCAGGGAGAAAGAGATGCATTTGTTTAGATATATAATCAAGGATGCAGAGAAACTTGTAATTCAACCCGAAAAAAAACAGATGCTAAGAGAAGGAGTTGTTGCTGGAGAGAGCTTCCACCGAGGCTTCCATCGTCTTCAATGATAAGTTCCAAAATGATGGGAATTCTGTGAGCATTTTATTTAAATGTCTATGTGATGTATTCTGGGAAAGCTGCGTACGGGGGGGGGGCGGGGAGAGAGAGAGAGAGAGAGAGAGAGAGAGAGAGAGAGAGAGAGAGAGAGAGAGAGAGAGAGAGAGAGAGAGAGAGAGAGAGAGAGAGAGAGAGAGAGAGAGAGAGAGAGAGAGAGAGAGAGAGAGAGAGAGAGAGAGAGAGAGAGAATTTTCTATGCGTTTCTTTAATGCTTCATTCATCTGTGATCACATGCATATGAGAACAATTTGGTGTATTACTGGATATTGTCTGACTATAAAAAAAAGTGTAGAAAAATTCGCATTTTTACTACATTTTCACTACTTTGATTTGCATAGTTTAGAAGTGGGAAAACTAACATATATATTAATTTTCCAATAATCTTGAATGGTTTTAAAAACAAGGGAAAATTCCCACAAAAGACGTAATAAGAGTTGAAATCCCTACTTAGGGCGTAAAATTTTTAATATTCCTACTAAGGGCATTCAATTACTTTTAAGACAAATTTACCCCTTTTATTCTTTTTCTAAATTTACTTTTACATAATTTTATCATGCAATTATTCATGTATAAAATTTTTATCATGGAAATTCTATTATGTAATTAGCAAGAATTATCAAGAATAAGAATTATCATGGAAATTTTATCATGTAAAATATCAAGAATAAGAATTTTACAGCTAACAATAATATAAAAATATAACATTATCATGTAAATTTACATTATATATTAATTAAAATTTGCCTAATATACTCTAAATCCCCAATAAATTAAGATCAAATCTCTACAAGTTTATATATTGAATTAACCAATTATAAGGATATGGAGACGAGAGATAAAACTTAATACATGGAGAGAAGTCCATGATAAAATTTTTATACATGATAATTTACATGATAAAATTAAGTAAAACTAAGTTAAGGAAAAGAATAAAAGGGGTAAATTTGTCTTAAAAGTAACTGAATGCCCTTAATAGGAATATTAAAAATTTTACGCCCTAAATAGGAATTTCAACCCTTATTATGCCCTTTCTAGGAATTTTCCCTTTAAACAATTATGTTAATAAACTGTGTATTCTTTATAATCATTCATTTAACGACATGATATGATCTCCTCTTTTAACTGTCTGATTGGCACATAATTTAGTGATCATTTAACAAAATATGTAGAAGAAATGTTGATTATACCAACCTTTTCAATGAATATCGTATTAAATTTTTCTATAGTTTCAAACTTTTTCGAAATAATATAGATATCATTTAAAAGACCAAGTTTCCAAAAATAGGAAGTAACTATTCAAAACATAAAAGGCTGAATTACTGATCATATATATGCATCACTAAGTGCATGTGCATGGATGGTGTTTTCTCGTGGAACAAGAAAACTTTTATATTCAAATTTTAAAATATATATAAAACAGATATAGCAAGGTTTTGGTTCCTCAGTTTGCATTCCATAAACCACCTCCATAGTTTATAAACAAATAATGATGCAAGAACAGATTTATACGTAAATGTACTGATTAATTCCAAGAAAACAAATGGCAGTAGGAAACTGAGTTAGCTTGTCTGAAATTTGTCTTAATTAATTGTTTTTGAAATTTGTCTGATTGGGAATATTTACAAAAATAAAGGCGTGATCTAAACCTAACCAGCAATCTGCACTAGAATCGCACGATCCACACACACGCATGCAAAAATTAATAAAATGAAAGCAAGTACATAATTAATACTAATTACAATTTACATAAAATTGACGCAAAATAAGGGCATGGAAAAGCAAAATAATTCTGTACTAAAAAATTCATGCAGATTTTATCTAGACACTTTAACAAAAAACCAGAAAATGGATCCCAATCCCATCTAAACCGGATTCGATTGCAAAACTTTTAAAAACATTCTTGTTGTCATTTTGTGCAGATTTTTTGCAGAATGAAGAGAGCAGGGCCTTGTTATCACTGCTTCGTTTCATGCATGTAACTCTCTCTCTCTATGAATATAATTCAAGATGAGGATGATTAGTGCGTGTCTGTGTGAGAGAGAAGATGAATCTTCAGTTCTCTAGGGATGAATCTTCTGTTTTGATGCTCACAGTCATGTTTCTGGGACGCTGTTATTTACAATGAATCTCTCTCTCCCTCCTTTTTTTTCCTTTGTTTTCCCTATTGAAATAAAATTGAAAATGACTATCGATCAGTTTCACAGTATTCTTAACTAATCTTTTTACTTAACCAAGTATGTTTAAACATGAGACAGAGTTTAAACACACAAGAATTGGTTACGCAGTTCGGTGCTAAAACACCTACGTTGTCTGGCGGGCCTTGCACAGTCTGAAAATCATCCACTAGATAATCAAGATACGTTACAAAGTTTCACACAACAATTAACTATCTATGACTTATCTCTCGTGTGGATCGGTGAGTTCCCCTCACAGCCAGTCAATGTCAAACTCCTCACTTGACTAGGTCGAGCTCCTCACTAATAGAATATGGGATGGAACACGGCGGTTCCGTCCCGGTTGGACGGCGGTTTTGACCGCCGTCCAATTGGCGCCACCGTTACTCGGCGGTTGAAACCGCCGAGTAAGGTTTACGAGTTCGGAAACCTACCCGGATGGGTACATTTCCGGACTCGTAAACACCTGCTGCTAGCAGGAGGCTACCCCGGTCATTACGGGTCGGACGGTTAGCCGGAACGAGGTTTTTGCGCTCCCGGACGGTAAGCCGGGAGATTTTCCGGCGGCGGCAGTAATCCGGCCACCGTGAAACGGTGGCGGAAAATATGTAGTTCCGGATAGGATTACGGTACCGGAAAGTTAGCCGGACAGAAGAGTTTACGTAACCGGACGCCTGCCAGGGAAACGTTCGGGAAAATGGGTGAAAAGAAGCCAATTTCGTCCGGCCAGAATTCCGAAACCGGAAACCTAGCCGGAAGTATTTTGAACTGTCCGGCCAGGATTTCAGATTTCGTAAAGGTGGCCCGGATAATTTTTTAAAATCTGATTTTTATTTATTTCGGCTTTTGAATACAAAATAGAAAGTATTTAAATGGCGCTAGTGAAGAATTATATGTTTCAAATGGTTGTGATGTATTACGAATGAATGTATGATGTAATAAATCACTTGAATGCGCTAAATACAATAATTGCCAATAATACATAATGTGTCAATTTTGAACTAGAGCATGTGCATACGAAGTTACGACAATTGATGCAATAGTACTCCTCGGTCGATTCAGGTCTTCGGGTGAGTAGGGCCTTGTATCCTTTTCGAAAATCTGTGCATTAGCATACACAATTCAATATATGACGCAAACATATGAATATGTGTAAGGTAGATGCCTTATAGATTTGGAACTTACGGGCTCAAGGTCTTGGTCGAATTCGTTAAGTCCCGCTACCAATTTGAGCTCATACAACATAACGTAGTACCCGCATTCCCAGCTGCTAACTTGTCTCTTGTACTTTAACACAAAAGGAAGATCACATTGTTAAATACAATCGATCGATGTCGATAATACTAGTGTTATTAATGAGGGAGAAACGTGTAGAGTACCTTGATCTCAGTCATTCCAAACTCTCTCCTAGAGGGATTGACATGATTCAAAACTTGTCTAAGGAGGTGTTCGAAAGACGGGATTGGCGGACGATGGAGAGGATCTATCCAATAAACTTCTTTGGTTTTTTTGTGGATCAAAACCAAGCTCCAATGTTTACTAAATAAAAAATGCATATCCATTTGTCAATAATGACAACATAAAAGTTAACATGAGATAATAATGTATAGAATTAGTTAATATGAAATGCTTACCCGGAAATGAGTGGTGCTAGGAAGAATAATTTGTCCTCCACACCGAGAGCCTCTCTCATGTAACTTAATCGCTCTGCATCAGTATGACCTAATTCTTGGATTCGCTCAGGGCATAGGAAGCCTATCCATGGCTTCAACCGTTTTTGAACTAATTGATTCAAGAAACTTAAGAAAAAAAATATGAATGGTTAAAACAACGGCGGTTGAAAACACACAAGATAATATAGTCTCGACATTAAAATTACTTACAGTTGGAATAAGGACATTAGGGACTCGGTTACCTTGTCACCCTTCCATAGATCTTCAAAATCACCCCAACACATTACAATTTGCCTTCCAATACCACCAAATAATTCCGTTGGAGCCGGGAATTCGTAGTATCCAAATTTGCAATGTGTAGACAATTTATCATACAACACCTTCATAGGCGGTGTCATAGATTTAACTACATCTTTTGGGGCGGTCTTTGGGGCGGTCAAGGGTTGGGGAATTTTTTTTGTAATTTTTGGCTCAACCTTGCGTGCAACGCTCGTAATTGGGTTGTATAGGCTAGCGGGTTGAGTCTCTCCTAAACTCTCGACAACAATTAGCCTACGAGGCCAAAGTAAATACATACCTTCCGCCGGTCCAACAACCTTACACGGGCCTTTGGGTATGGGAATTCGAGCGGTTGAAACCAAAGCTTTTTTCAAGCAAACCTCCCCCAAACCGGTTGCAATTTTAACGTCGCCATGCATCTTCGCCGACTCATTGAAAATTCCATTTGCAACATGCATAGTAGGCTTCCTCACTCCACCATCGATATATAATTTGCATGGATATGTGACATCGACCTTGACCTAATTAAAATAGTGGATTCCATTTTTAAAGTAAGGCGAGGTAAACATGCTAACACTATTAAGAGAACGAATAGATAATTTGAATAAGAATGCGATCGAAAAGTGAGTTAGTGTGTTTACCTTTTTTGGTCGGTTTAAGTTATCATCACATATGTTTGGTTGTGGCGATGGTGGATTTGGTTGTGGCGATGGTGGATTGCCTTGCACCTCACAAATATCGGGTGAGTGACGTGAACCACATGAAGGAGGTTCCCAATCGTCGCTTAGATCATTCAAATTTGGTGGGAGAATTGCGCCCGTTTGCTTGGCTATTATGTGGAGAGCTATGTCCCTTTTCATCATATTCTTCACGGCCTCATCAAGCTCCTTCTTGGTATCACCGAGCTCTTTTTTTGTATCTCCAAGTTCCTCTTGCAACTTGTTGTACTTGGTATGTCTTGGTGGTTTAGAAGATTTTGGTTTGCCGATGAGATCTCTCTTCACCACATGTGATGCATATCCACGAACTCTACCGGGGTGTTCCTTCCGTTCCGTCGCCTTACAAAGGATGTCATCGTCTTGTGTGGGAACGAATTCTCCCGAGGCAATTTTCTCTTTGACATCATCCTATCATTTAATAGAAAAAAAATATATGGTAGAAAGAAAAATAGATAGGAATAATATTTGTAATAATATTAGCTCAATATATTCAAAGAAACAACTTACAATATCTTTTATCAACTTCTTGTTTCCCTCGTGTGTATATTCGCCTTTGCTATCTTGTCGACCAATCAAGAAGCTAGTGAGTTTATCGAACTCTTTAGGATTAACCACCTCGGTGCTCTCCCGCGCTTCCTCTTCCGTCATCCCACTATCCATTTTCTCTTGCACCTCATCTTCTTGTTTTTTGTTTGCATGTTTCATTAGTCTTATAGTATAGCCCTCCCTACTCATTGTGTGAGGTGTCGTATTAGCTTTCGCATTGGTGCTATTCGTCAACCTCACACCCTAACACATAAATGAATTTAAGTTATGTGAACGAAGGAGTAATACTAGAATGGTAGGAATTAATCTTACTAGTCGGTCATTCTCCAAGGTGCGTGCTTTGAATATTGCCCAACTTTCTTGTAGAATATCGGTGTAGGCCACCCAAGGGTCCTCATCCTTAAAATCTCCATAAATGTAATGTTTAGACAACATTGCTCTATGATCCCGTGCCGCCTTACTCAAGCGAAACATGGTTGTGTCAAAAAGTTTCTCCATATTTGGGGCAACAATTTTGAATGGTACCTACATAAGGTTATAAGAAAATTTGGATAAAATCTCATTCATGTGTACAAAAAAAAAAAACCTTAAATGAAGGTAGAAACTTACCAAACACTCATCCCATAATTTAGTCTTCTCCTTGTCGGGGACCTCGTGCCAAGATTCATACTTTATATCCCTACGAGTTCGACCAATTTTACCAACCCAACTCTTCCATAAATAATACTCTTCCGATATTGGTTCCCCACCATCGTTGAACGTCATGTCCGTCAAAATCCCCTTCTTCATCCTTTTTTGTAAGATGGCACAATATGTCCTAGGACGCCTCACCCCCTTTTTTTTAACACCTCCCGCGGTGCTAGGCGTTTTAGACCTTTTGGGGATTCCTACTACCTTCTTCTTAGGTGGTGCCATAACTCCTCTACAAAAAATAGTTTACATATATTAAATAACCTCACTATCAAGAAAGAATAATTATATGCTAAATTAATGGTAAGTAGTCACTTTAATAATCCTATTATTATCCTATTAGACTAATGGTAAGTAGGGTTTAATTAGGATCCTATTAGACTAATATAAATTGCCTATCACATGCTTCACCCTTAATTCTTTGTAATTAAATTAGTGCATACATATATGACATACTTAACCCTAGATTAGTAGTAACATAACTAGTGACCATCAAGACTAATCAAGAATATAGCCCATAATCCCAATTGATTAATCAAGAATGTAGCCCATAAAACAAAACTAGTTTGTAGTAATAATTAAGCAAAGCCCATGAACAAATAAGACAAATTAGCCAATAAACAACATTGATTATACAATTGAAGAAATACCTTTTCAAGTAGAATAAAAACCCTAATAGTATGGACAAAGAAGCTACTTTCTTGTTCTAGAACTCAAGAAATGGGGCCAATGTGAGTAATGGTGTTCTTGGTGGTTGGAGAAGAAGATTTTGTTGGTGGAAGAGAGTAAATGGGTGGGAGGAAAGTGAAATTTTCGGAACTAATGTTGAGAATGGGTAGAGGACTAGCTAAGAAAATAGTCTAAGTGTTAGTTATTCTGATTTTTTGTACTGACCGGCCACGTTTCCGAAACCGTGAAGTTAGCCGGATAAGGAAAAAAAATTAACCTCACCCGGCTAGGTTTCCGAATTCGTAAAACCTAGCCGGAAGTGTTTATTATAAAAGGGGTAGACGGGTTTTTTTCCCCAAATCTGCAAACCCTCCCCAAGTTCATCCCTAAACCAGTCCGCCCATCTCCAAAATTTTCAGTCCAATCTCTCACCATGGTTAGGACTAAAAATCCTTCCACAGGCAAGCAAGTTGCGGAAATCCAAAGAAATCAAGAGGTGCACTACGAGTCCTCTTCCGAGGAGGAAGGAGAGTCACCTCCAAGAGCCGAAAAACACGTGGGTGGGAGCCGATTAAGCAAGGCCAAATCGAGGAAGACAAAGCGGCAAAGAGGCCATGATAGGCCCCCTGAAGCATCGGCAAGTCGGAATTTCTTCAATCGTAGGGCGGAGGCCAACTATGTGGAATGGTGTGGGCGGAAAACACACACCACCAAGGTGATTAGCCCTACCTCTATTGACACTTTGCATATGGGGTATTTGGTTGCTCATTTTCAGCCTAGTTATTTAGATAAATTGCTCTTGCTTGAATCCCCATGCCATCAAGATGAGGTTGTGCAATTTTATGCAAACTTAGGAGAGTATGAGTCGAATAGGCTGTGCACTAAGGTGAATGGTAAACTGATTAATGTCACTAAGTTTCATATAAATGAGGTCCTAGGCTGCCCTTATGTTGATAACTCATACTTGCGCCCTAACCACCCAGAAGGCCCTTATGAGATTTATAATTTCAACAAGTTTCCTGAAACCGGGACAAACCAACCCTTAGACCTTGAAGCAATGGGACGTAAGTACTTCAAAACTACTTGTCAGGGGCGGGTAGTTGTCCAGGTGATTTTAATGTTGAGGAGCTTACGGTTGAGCAGAGGATTGTATTTGACTGGGTTTGTCAGAATGTGTATCCATCGGGGGGTCATAGTTGTGAACCTAGTTGTGGACGTGTTCTGCTCTTCTATTACTTGATGGAAGGGTTGAAAATAAATCCTGGACACTCGATAGTTGAATACATGTTCAAGGTGGGGAGAGGGTCGAGGCAATGGTTTCCATATGCCGGACTTGTCACTGAGCTGATTAAGAAGCAAGGTGGAGGTGTTGTTGATCGTCCTGAGCCTCTAGAGTACTACGATGGTGATTGGTTTGATCATAAGGGTTTTGCACTGGATAAAGAAACTCAAAGGTACGTCTTGAAGGCCTTAGCTCCGGGCGCAGCAGGAAGAGTTGCGAGGCGAATAAAACTAGAAGCCAAAGGTGCGAGTTCATCGGGTACAAGTAAGTGAATATATGTTTTCCCTTTATTGTTTAGTTTCGCATGTGAAAATGCTTTTGTTTTCGAAAGCTAATCATTTGTTTGTTTTGTAGGTGAGGAGGGCCGGTGGATGCGTAAGCTCTCAAAAATGTGGGAATGCTTCACCGGACAAGTCGACAAGGCTAAAGAAGAAGTAGCAATGCTCCGTGCCGAACAAAGGGCTTACATTGATCGGAAGGGACTTGATCTCCAACTTAGCCCGGAATTGAATGAGCCGGATTTTGGTCATCTCCCATCCTCAAGTGAAGAAGATGCGGCCGGGGGACCATCCAGCAGTAGGGCGACTGGAGAGTAGGGCATTGTTTCTAGTTAATAATTTGTTCTATTCTAGTTAAACATCGAATTTGTTCTAGTTAAACATCGAATTTGTTCTTTTCGTTTGTGAAACTAATCTATCCTAGTACCTTATTCATATGGATGTAAACTTGGTCGATTTTAAAGATTTTAGTGCTTCAATCTATTGGCGCTTATTTTGTACATGCATTTTGTTTAGATAAAGAGGCAAATATGATGGTGAAAATCTGTTTAAGCAAGACCGCAACCAATTCCCGATCAACCCATGGCACCGAGAAGCAAGACCGCGGCGAGGAAGCCAAATCCAAATTGGTATGATGCTAACAAGTTTATTAGTCTCGATGCTTATAAGTATTATGATATTCTTGTTAACAATGCTACAGTACTAGACACATATGTGTTGGATAGAGATCGGGTTGAGGCACTAGGTTTAGGCCCTATGGTTGAGAAGTTTGCTATTCAAAATTGTGATGCCTTGTTATTCGATGTTAGTAATCCCACCTATAAGGATGAGGTGTTGCAATTTTATGCTAATTTTGATGAACCTAGTGATGGTAAGTACACTACCATGGTTAATGGGAAAAGGTTTGAGTTTGATTGTTGGGTGATGAATGAGTTGTTGGGGAATCCTATCAAATCCGATGAGGACCTTCATCCCAATCTCGAGCAAGGTCCACTTAATATCTTCTATGCTAATGGGTGGCCGGGAAGGCATATGATTAAACTCCCGTACTTGAATTATCTGAATTTAGGACATCACTATTTTGGTCGGGACCCATATGATGAAATTTCAGCCGATGGGTGCAAAATGGTGTTCTGCCCCATTGATGATCGCATTGTGTACGAGTGGGTGCATAGAAGTTTCATCCCCACAGGAGGAAATGTCGGCGAGCCTAATGTTATCACGGTTATGACATTTTACTATGTCGTGAAGGAGGTTCCTATCAATCCCGGCTTTGCAATATGTAATTGGATGAGAACTGCGTGGGCTAAAGAGCGACATAAGAAAAACCTACCCTACGGGAGCCTAATCACTAAGTTTCTCTTGAAATTGGACCAAAATTTCCGATTTGAAGATGATCCCACCCCTTGCAAGCTATAAGACTACCACTACTTTGAAAACCATAGGCCGAAATGGACTTTGGCCGATGGAAAATGGATTGTGGCGCCTCCACAACAAAAGGCTAAGCGGGCATCAAGAAGTAAGTCATCTTCACCTCCTTATTCACAATTTAAACTACTTTTTATCATAGTTTAATTCAAATATGAATTTTCATTTTTTAGGTAGGGAGGTACCCGATGGAGAGCCTTCACCGCATGTTGCCAACATGAAAGCTATGTACGCTGGCATGAAATCTAAGGTGCTCACATTGATTGGCGTTAGGAAGGACGCTTACGAGGCAAGGAAGGAGTTGAGAGCCCTCAAGCGTGCAGAAGGATTTTCCACAAGTGGGGACGCCTCGCAGGGACATGGTGGCGGTGATCATCACACCGACTATGACATGGAGCCTTGATTTAGTTTAATTTGTTTTGAATTTTTAGTTAAGAATTGATTTGCCTTATCGAATATTATTACATTTTAACTGTATTTCAGTGACGTTTGAATGCTACGGAAATTGATCAAATGTTTGTGCATTTACAATTCGTACAAGTGTTTGCAGTATCAATTTTATATAACTACTGATTAGTGAGTGCGCGCTAGTTTTCGCCTCAAAATAAAACTTCCGGTTAGATTTACGAACTCGGAATTCTAGCCGGATAAGTCAAAAACAATTACTAAACCGGATGACAGCCAGGGAACCCGTCTGGAAGTTGAATAAAATGCCTTGCCAAAACAAAAAACTTCCGGGTAACTTGTTTCCGATATCGGAAATTTAGCCGGACAGGCTTGTTCAACATTTGCTTATCCGGATGTTTAGCCGGAAGTAGGTAAACCCTAATTTAACACTATCCGGGTAATGTTTCAGATACCGTAAAACTACCCGGATAGGTTAAAAATTGAGATTCGTCGACTTTCTTTTATTCTATTGGATAGATCAAACAAAGGTGCAGCCAAATGTTTACATGAATTACATATTCAAACTAAGTTCGGACTAGTTGTATTATGAATAACTGATAACACAAAAAGATCAACGACTAACGCCTCAACTTAGTCTTCGGCTTAACTTTGAAAATCAACTTCCTCTTCCGTTCTTTTCCTTTGCTGTCTATCACTATGCGTTCGGCGTGATCGGATCTTGCGCGATATATTGACATGTTTTCCTCTGTTTCCTCCATATTAATCGCGTCTTTCTTCGTTGGCACAAAAATGTGAGCAGCTCGTTTGTCATACTCCTCGAATAGCTCATCACCACACACCATTTGTTTCCCATCAAGAACAATCTCGTAGTGCCGATCAGAAGGATCCTGAACATAGTAACCTTGGTCACCTTCGCCAGCAAGTATGAACGCATCCGACTTTGATCCCACTTTCTTCCTATCAACCAATTGAAACCCTAAAGGAACGGTCTTAGTTCCTGTCTTTTGATCAACCCACTGACACTTGAATACAACCACCTTCAATGCCACATAGTTTAACTCCCAAATCTGAACAATGGTACCGAAATACCTATCAAATGAGTAGGATCCTTCTGGATTTTTCTTCCGCGACACAGCGATTGATTCGGAAAATGTAGTCACACCGCTATTCTGCGAAACACCTTTAGCATCGCTCTGTTTAGTCCCGTACGAGTAACCCTTCACATCATAGCCGCTGTAGCTGATGACCGTCGTAAGCGGCCGTCTGGATAGCCATTTCACGTCCTCGGGATGGTCACCAATCTCTACCGTGTCCCTTAACCACTCACAAAAGGTTCTAATATGTTCATCATGTAGTTGGAAAGGCTTTAGGGTTGGGTATAGACTTCTCAATTCCTCCATATGAATGTCAACGTAAGGGCGAACCGATTCATGGTTTCGCATCACATACAGATGAGCAGCCTGCAAATCGACCGCTGGCGGGTTATGCAGCGTGCCTCTAGTTCCATGCCCGTTGAAACGAAAATCATGCCTCGAGGTGGGTAGTCCAACCGTGTCAACCTCATCTAAGTAAGCCGTACAAAATTCAATCGCCTCCTCCGCGACATATCTAGATACAATGCTTGCGTCAGGCCTGTACCTATTCTGCGAAAAGAATTTAAATATCTCATGTATCTCTCGAAAGGATACATCCACCGGAGGAACACCGGACCACACTCCTTGATCTCCCGCACAAGATGGACAATCAAATGCACCATTATATCAAAGAAAGAAGGGGGGAAATACATCTCCAATTGGCACAATACTTCAACCACCATTGTCTGCAGCTTATCTAGCTTACGACGGCTAACTGTTTTCTGGCAAATTCCCTTAAAAAATAAGCAGAGCTTGCTGATGCACATCCTAACGTGGCTTGGAAGAGAACCACGAATGGCAATTATGTTCAAGTCTTGCATCAAAGTGTGACAATCATGTGATTTTAACCCTGTGAATTTTTGATCCTTAACATTGACACAGTTACCAATGTTTGAGGAAAAATTAGAGGGTACCTTCAAATCTTTCAGGCACTGCAAATATTTTGACTTCTCTGCTAATGACATATTGTAGCAAGCTGGAGGCAAGAAAGTGTTCCCATTCTCGATTACAGGAGCCAGTTCCTTTCTAATACCCATTATGTCCAAGTCTTTACGTGCTTGAAGTCCATCTTTGCTTTTTCCTGGAATATTCAGCAGCGTACCAAGCAAACTATCGCAGACATTCTTCTCAATGTGCATTACATCTAAACAATGTCTGACAGTCAAGTGCTTCCAATATTGTAAGTCAAAGAAAATGGATCGTTTCTTCCAAGGGCCGGGGATGGGCATCTTCCTACGGTTTTTCCCAAAATCATTTTCAATATCCTTGATTTTCTCGAATACCTCCTCGCCACTGATAGGAGGGGGGGCGGTGCATTCTCTTCCTTCCCATTAAACCAGTTCTTAGCCTTACGGAACTCGTGACTGCATGGTAAGAAACGACGATGTCCTTGATAAACAGTTTTTCTCCTGTGTTTTAATTGAGAGAAACTAGTATTCTCCTCACAAACAGGACAAGCTAGATGACCTTTGACTGAATAACCAGCTAGATTACCAAGTGCAGGGAAATCGTTCACAGTACAGAACAACATTCCTTTCAACTTAAACCATTCCTGCCGATATTCATCCCACGTCCAATTCTCTTCGAACCACAGTTTCTGAAGGTCGTCAACTAAAGGTTCTAGGAACACATCAATGTCATTACCAGGCTGCTTTGGCCCTGCTATCATCAACGACAACATAACATATTTCCTCTTCATGGTCAACCACGATGGTAGATTGTAAATAACAACCATCACAGGCCAAGAACTGTGTGTACTACTCAAATCTCCATACGGATTCATACCATCAGTGGATAAAACCAACGTTACATTCCGAGCTTCCTTCCCAAATTCAGGATACAATTCATCAATTTTCTTCCACTGATCACCATCTGAACAGTGTGCAATCACATCATCATCTTCAACCTTCTCTCTATCTGCATGCCATGTCAAGTTCTTAGCTTCTTCCTTGTTAGCAAACAACCTTTGAAGCCTAGGTATAATGGGGAGATACCACATGACCTTCGCGGGAACACGTTTGTTGGTTTCCTTAACAACATCTCCTCCCACATCCACTTTTTGTTTCACAGCTTTGTATCGTGACTCGCCACAAACGCTACAATTTTCCAATTTCATCTCATCTTCCCCTCTAAACAACATACAATCATTAGGACAAACATGAATTTTCTCAAGTTCCATACCCATTGGACATAGTACCCTCTTGGCAGCATATGCCCTATCAGGCAATAAATTATCAGTGGGAAGCAGCTGTCTAATCAACTCCAGCGCCTCTGTTAATGCCTTATCTGAAAGCCCATGCTTGGCTTTTAAATTCATCAACAATAAGGTCGCGCTTAAAATAGTGTGGATTGACCCCTCATACAAAGGGGTCTGCTTATCATTATACATCGCTTCAAGCGCCTCTGGTTTTCCAAAAAAATGCATGGCAACATCATCTACCAAGTCATCCAATTTATCGTCATAATTATCAACCATTTCGTTTTCTCCTACAACCTCCATTGGTTCATTAACAACAACAGTGCTACGTTCTTCCCCATGCCATACCCACGTGGTATAGGAATTTTGGAAACCCCTAACAATCAAATGTTCACGCAAACCTTCAACTCCTAAATACACATCGTTAGTGCAATCCTTACAAGGGCACCGCATGGCCGACTGATTTTCTACTCTTGCATTATTAGAAGCAACATCAATGAAATATTCAACCAGTCCCATATACTCTGGTGAGGTCCGACGATTCTCCCTAATAATCCTACTACGTTCCATAACACTTGTGTACCTATTTTCATAAATTTAAGCAAATATTAATGAATTCATTCATCTACATCGTGCTACTTGACAACATATCAAATACAATATGGTTTCATAATCACTAATAACTAGGAATCAACACGCAAGTTCATATATTATTCAAGGAAATTAGGGACACACATACATATTCATGCTTGAAATTAACAAACATCCGCCCATCAATACTAAATTTAGCGGGAGATTACCTCATCGCGGCCTAGGATTCAGCGAGCCCAAATATTAGGAGATTCTCTGCGTCCTTCAACCCAAAACAAAGATGGAATAGAGTAGATAGAACAAAAGGATCCGTTTCTCGTTTTATAAGATTCTGTTTTAGCTCATCCGGTTACGTTTCCGAGTTCGTAAATATTGCCCGGCCATTTTTCCCTCTATCCGGGTAGGTTTACGGTACCGTAAACTTACCCGGACGACTTTTTGACTTGACTCCACCGACATCAGAACTTTGCCCCGTCGACTTGACCGTCAAATTCAAGCCGGTCAACGGGGAAAGTTCCGGTTAGCCATTTCCGGTGTCGGAAATGTAGGCTGGTCGGCGGTTAAACGCAACCGCCGACCAAAAATGGCAGTTACACGGCGGTTGCATCACAACCGCCGTGTAACAAGCCATCCGGCTAGACAATGAATATTTACGAACTCGTAAATGTAGAAGGACGGCGGTTTCCTTATTTTCCCGCGGAACCGCCGTCCTCCGGCGCCGTTTTCCGGCAGTTTTCTACTAGTGCCTCACTCAACTTTCTATGACCACTTCCCGGAAGTATTGTGGCTTGCCGATTTATGACTCTTGGCGATGGCGAAGGCCTAGTTGATTCCTCGAATCAAACGCTGGTCCAAAGGTAAAGCTATTCTGCCCTCCAGAATACTTTCACACAAGTTGGATACTTCTTGTCGCAGCTTCTTTCTCTATATATTTATAGCTCGATGCTGTGATGCCGTCTTGATCTTCTCGATCCTTCCATTTCGGCAATCCTGATCTGCTCGTCCAGATTAATCACAGCTACAAGTAGTCTCCTAGCTATACTCTACTTCTGTAGCTAATCTGAGGAAATATAATCTTTCCTTATTTGAGACTAATCCTGACTAAGTTACAACTCAAGAATATATTTTCTATCTACTAGATAATCAAGATACGTTACAAAGTTTCACACTACAATCAACTATCTATGACTTATCTATCGTGTGGATCGGTGAGTTCCCCTCACAGCCAGTCAATGTCAAGCTCCTCACTTGACTAGGTCGAGCTCCTCACTCAACTTTCTATGACCACTTCCCAGAAGTATTGTGGCTTGCCGATTTCAGACTCTTGGCGATGGCGAAGGCCTAGTTGATTCCTCGAATCAAACGCTGGTCCAAAGGTAAAGTTATTCTGCCCTCCAGAATACTTTCACACAAGTTGGATACTTCTTGTCGCAGCTTCTTTCTCTATTTATAGCTCGATGCTGTGATGCCGTCTTGATCTTCTCGATCCTTCCATTTCGGCAATCCTAATCTGCTCGTCTAGATTAATCACAGCTACAAGTAGTCTCCTAGCTATACTCTACTTCTGTAGCTAATCTGAGGAAATATAATTTTTCCTTATTTTAGACTAATCCTAACTAAGTTACAATTCAAGAATATATTTTCTATCTAATCAAATCAGCTTCAAATCAATCTTCGAATATCTTCTTTGATCGCACAAGAGTTGTACTTCAACACAATGACAGTGGCTCGCTTTGCAGTCTTCGATTCACACAAATATTCGAAGCTCTGAATGACTATGTTTAAACATGCTTCGCTGTTTACCCATAATAACACCCGAATATTCTTCTTCCATATTTACCAAATCATTCACTCCTCAAGCTTCATGATTGGACGACTGCATTCAACCTTCATGGGATATTCCACATCAAATATGGTATTGCTAATTCACATATTCAGCACATATAAAGCAAGATCTTGTCTTTCCAAAAGACCACGCTTTGCCTTCCATATTCTGATATTCTTTTCCAACTATATCAATTCACCCCAAAATTCCTTTCTCGTAATTACTGAATTGATCTTGGATTATGACCACATTCATCCCATGATAATATTTCATTACTTAAGATAACTGATCTTCAAATATTGTCCAACTTCACAACTTTCCAGCACAGTTGTGAATGTCCACAAAACTGAAAACAAACAAAGTCGAGGACTTTACAATCTCCCCCTTTTGGACACAACATCATTTGGACCCAACAATGAATAAACCGTTAGAACATGAATAAGAGTAACTCCCCCTGAGTCTTAGAATACTTAAACCATTAGGACATGTATAAGAACAACTCATCATTGTATCATGTTATAACATAACAATCATGATGTGCTACAGCCACTTTCCAAATATCTCCCCCTTGGGACCATAAATATGGCAAAGGCTTGCTCGAACAAACTGCCGCTCAATTTCTGATTCCGCCGGAGCAAGTGTTTAAACATCTCAAAGACTGTCGCTCAGTTTCTGATTTCGCTGGAGCAAGTGTATAATCATCCAGTGTGTTTAAACATAGTGGCTTCTACAAAATAGCCAACTACATCATCCCGAAACTTCTGAACTCTTCATCTCCCCCTTTGGCAATTTGTGGTACCACTATTTTCATGCAGAGAAATTCATAGCTCCCCCTTAGGTTCAGAACTCAATAATATAAGCATCAAATGTAATCAGAAATAGCATGTATGCATATTCAGTAAGCTCCCCCTACTCAGCAGAAGTAGATAACCACAGTCATTCATGCTAAATGGCCAAAACAATGTTCCAAAATGGACACAATTGATCCCAACAAGCTACCAAACTAAATGGCCTTCCGTCATCCATATTCATCAACATATTCTCCCATTTTGGACCATAAAATGTGCCAAAAAACACCAAAATATCCCAGAAACAACAAACTCCCAAAATATCAGAGCATATATGAAAATAGAGTTTGATAGGGAGTAAAGAATGGATCTGACCTCGCCTTAGCAGCCCCCTCTGTCCGTACCAAACTATATTTCCTATGATATACCATCACAGTCTTGGGAACCTCATAAATCTGACTTCAACTCTCAGAAAGATCATCCCAGCTAATTCAGCCCAGCAAGACCGTATCCATTTCGGTCTACAATCAGACTTCCAGTCCTTGCGTACAATGCTCTTGTTAGAAGTATCTACAAAGGTCACTCCTTCTACTCATGCATATACCTAGCCATTTCCCGTCAAGTTCCATCCTTTGACTCTAAATAGGGCTTAGTAGTAACATCTGAATCAACCAATCCATCAACCAAAGACACAGTCTCAGGCAGCACTAATTATCTCTGTAATATTCAAGAACACACTTCTGGTCAATATGATGTTATAACATGGTCTGGTTCGGATGTTATAACATGATCAGCAACATCTTGGAGCATCAAATTCAACACCCAAAATCAGAATTCGCTCCCCCTGTCCTAGACATCTCTTAATCTCTGTAGAGCACAGTTTAAACTTTACCCTGCTGCAATTTCATAAATCTGGAGGCTCGGAGGCTCATCATACATACTATCTGAAACCCTCTCAGTAAGTGGTTCCTCCATAGTTTGGATATTCTCAACAACTCTCTCCATTACCGGTTGCTCAAACTCCACGGGCTTCTCCTTCTCAACAGCAGGCAGAGTCACATCAGCAGATTTGAAGACACCTTGTCCAACAACTACTTCTCCATCTCTCTGAATCTTCTTCTTTCTCCTCTGGTAAAACTTGGAAATCACAGGTGCTGATTCATCCCTTTCTGGTTCCATAGTCTCCTTAGACTCTTCAAGTTCAGAGCTTCAAACTCAATATCCACCCTAACAACTGGAGTACCATCAGGAGCCACAGATTCTGGTGTGGCTCTAGGAGGATTGGAATTTGTTGAGAACACCCAGATTTAGATCAAGATTGACTGTGGGTAGAACGTTAGGGGTAGGGTTGGTCATCGAGGAGCACTCCATAGTTGTTTAGGCATATGTATATGTTCAAACACTGAACTATACTAACAACAAATCTCCAGAAACTCAAAGATCGAAACCCAAAGTGCGGCAAGCACTCTAACTGCTAGAATCTCAACAAGAATAAAATCTTGAGACAGGGACAAGCCAAATACCTTTTGCATGCACCGGTAGAAAACTGGATAACACAAATCAGATAAAGATTGGAGCCTTCTTGCTGTAGAGGTTCTGATCGGAAAATGTGGAGTGCAGGTCAGCCGGTTCCAGTGTCGGAAAGTGATCGGAGAGATACTTGCTGATAAAATTCGGCAACAACAGTTCGGGAGAGTTCATCGGAATTGGGAACGCCAGGGCCTGAGATTTTTGCTAAAATTCAAATCCAACCCCGAATTGGAAAATAAATCCATAATTTGCACATCAGACCACAACTTCCAGAAATTTCTGATTGCCCCTTCATAAAATACATATGAGTCCAAAACTTCTGACCCATAATAATTCAGTCCACTCGGATTTTTCAGCCCAATAAGAGTTGACTCATCTGACCCAATAGCCTCTTCTCTTCATTTTCTGTCTAACTCCCATGTGTTTAAACACACTCATCCTCAGTGTTTAAACATCTTCTTTCACATAGCTATCTTCTTTTTGTATTTTTCATTTTCAAGAATAAAATACATAAAGCAGTAAACACTAATTTACAACAAGTCGAGGTGACCAGAGGTACCTCAAATCCGACAAACACCTAAGTGTTGCCTTAGTGTCTGCAACTGTTCAGCACTAGGAACAGGTTCAATGGTCAGCGTTCGGTCTACTCCCCCTTGTCGAAAGCCTTTCTGCAGAAGAAATTGGGTGAGACGCTCACACCAAACATTGGGTGCATGCGTAAGACCATATAACGCCTTTTTGAATCTTGCAACAGGAGCACACATTGTATCAAAGTCAACATCTTGCCGTTCTTTAGTCCTGAGGTTGTACACACCAGCTGGAGGAGTATTATCAATAGGTGCTGGTGCAAGCGTATTAGATGTTGTAACGTCAGAGACTGTTGTAACATCCTGAACTGTTGTAACATCAGATGATGTTGTAACATCTGGCATAGTAGGACTAACGTCTGAACTGATTTGAAGGTCAGGTTCATCATCAAGTTGTATGCCAATGCTGTCATCCAGAATATAGCAGATATCTGAAGATCTAGTGCCAATAAGAATACCTTGTTCATCCTTTCTAACTGTACACACTTTATCATCAAATAAAACAGTTAGCTTGCTGTCACAAAGATGACTTATGCTGAGAAGATTGGCCTTTAGTCCCTCCACAAGGAGTACGTCTTGAAATACTGGAAAGTTCTTGACTTGTAACTCCCTCTTTCCAGTTATTCTACATTTCTTTCCATCTCCAAATCTGACTGTTCCAGTCCAAGGAACAATATTGCTCAACAATTCAGAAGAACCTGTCATGTGTCTAGAACAACCACTATCGAAATACCACGAGTCTCTGACATATGAGCTATAACATGTATGAACAGCATAACAGTAGTTGGTTTTAGGAACCCATACCTTTTTTGAATGCTGAACCCTTTCTGGTTGCACCATGTTGTAACCTGCTCGCATGTTGTAACATGCTCCATTTGTTTGCCCATGCATCAAGTCTCTTAGAAGTTGAAAACAACGTCTTTTGTAATGACCTGGTCGTTGACAATAATTGCACGTTGCCTCCCATCGTGGTTGAGATCTGTTTCTCTGTTGAGGATAGGTAGATCTATATCCCAATCAATACCTTGGAGTCTTCATGACGTTGCTTTGAACTTTGACTGGTTGCTCTTGTTTGATTTGATCATGGTTAGACCGGTTCACCACAACTTTCTTTTCTACCTGCTTGAGTGATTTCATCTTTGTTGTTGCACCATATCCCAGTCCTTGCCTATCACCAGAAGCTTTCCCCATTCCAAGAATATCATCCAATGTTGCAGTTTCTTTGTTTAGCTTGGAGATAGTTCCTTCGGCAACTTCTACCCGAGTAAGAGCTATCTTCAGTTCTTTTCTCATGGCTTCAAGAGTAATTTGCAGTTGCTCAACTTCTTCATTCAAGTTGTGATTGTCTTTCTTTAGGCTTTTGATCCGTTCAGATGCCTTGATCCAAAGCTTGTGAAGTTTTTCATATGACTCATGAATGTCATCTCCATCTGAGTCCATTTTTAAACTCTCATTATCCGACACTGTAGTAGCACCAAATGCTATATAGGTCTCTTCTTCATCTTCACTTTGTATGGTAGCTGTTCCAAAAGCTACATGATTGCTGACATGCTCATCTTCAGATTCATCTCCATCACTCCAGGTGGCATTGTAGGCTTTTCCCATTTTGCTGGATGATCCACTTGGACATTGTGCTTGAACATGCCCGTACCCTTCACACTCATGACACTGTATTTTTCCAGCATGTTTAAACACAGACTTGGATTCTGATTCATCATTGCTTGATCGTCTGTTTCCATTGGAACCTTGCTCTCTACCTTCATTCCTTCGTGCTGCAGTCTTTCTCAATACCTTAGAAAAGCTCCTTGATATTTGAGCAAGTTCATCCTCGTCAGCATCTTCATAATTGCTCCTGGTCGTGTGTTTAGACACAGAACTGTGTTTAGACACAGGTTTTCGTTCAGCTGCTTTTCGTGTAGTTGCAGTGAATGCCAGATCATTCTGCCTTAATGTAGCTGACTCCTTCATTTCAAAGGCTGCAAGTGCTCCCATGACCTCATTAATGGTCATTTCAGATGTATCGTGTAGCTCCTCCATTGCAATAGTCTTTCCTTTGAATCTTGGTGGTAGAGACCTCAATATCTTCTACACAACATCATCTTCAACGAACGGTTTCCCCAACTGATGAGCTGTGTTGACCAGATCTCTGATCTTTGAATTATAGTCAGCAATGGTCTCATTATCATGCATAACCATAGTGTCAAATGTTGTCTTTACTGTATGCATTTTTTGTCGTTTCATTTTTGCATTCCCTTCATAGCTGGCTTTCAATTTCTCCCATGCATCCTTAGCAGTACAACACGTTGAAATTAAGCGAAAAGCTTCTTGATCAACACAAGAGTTGATGCAGTTGAGTGTTTTGCTGTTAAGTCGCTTGTCCTTCCTCTCTTGAGTGGTCAGATCCTCTTTGTTTTTCAAAACACCTTCGGTTGCGCCTGCTACAGGTGGTTGTTTGGCTGGTTGCCACTCGTTCTAAACCCAGTACCATGCTTCTTCATCTAGAGCATCAATGTAATGCCTCATCCTTGCCTTCCAGTAACCATAGTTGTTCTTATCCAGCATGGGTGCGCGTGTATACAACGAACCATCCTTCTCCTGGTTCGACATGATCGATAGGGATCTCCACTGACCTTGTTAAAGGTATAACTCAGTGGACTAGCTCTGATACCAAATTAAAATGACTATCGATCAGTTTCACAGTGTTCTTAACTAATATTTTTACTCTAGCAAGTATGTTTAAACATGAGATAGAGTTTAAACACTGAAAGTAAGAACACAAGAATTGGTTACGCAGTTCGGTGCTAAAACACCTACGTCTGCGGGGCCTTGCCCAGTCTGAAAATCATCCACTAGATAATCAAGATACGTTACAAAGTTTCACACAACAATTAATTATCTATGACTTATCTCTCGTGTGGATCGGTGAGTTCCCCTCACAGCCAGTCAATGTCAAGCTCCTCACTTGACTAGGTCGAGCTCCTCACTCAACTTTCTATGACCACTTCCCAGAAGTATTGTGGCTTGCCGATTTCAGACTCTTGGCGATGGCGAAGGCCTAGTTGATTCCTCGAATCAAACGCTGGTCCAAAGGTAAAGTTATTCTGCCCTCCAGAATACTTTCACACAAGTTGGATACTTCTTGTCACAGCTTCTTTCCTTATTTATAGCTCGATGCTGTGATGCCGTCTTGATCTTCTCGATCCTTCCATTTCGGCAATCCTGATCTGCTCGTCCAGATTAATCACAGCTACAAGTAGTCTCCTAGCTATACTCTACTTCTGTAGCTAATCTGAGGAAATATAATCTTTCCTTATTTGAGACTAATCCTGACTAAGTTACAACTCAAGAATATATTTTCTATCTAATCAAATCAGCATCAAATCAATCTTCGAATATCTTCTTTGATCGCACAAGAGTTGTACTTCAACACAATGACAGTGGCTCGGTTTGCAGTCTTCGATTCACACAAATATTCGAAACTCTGAAGGACTATGTTTAAACATGCTTCGCTGTTTACCCATAATAACACCCGAATATTCTTCTTCCATATTTACCAAATCATTCACTCCTCAAGCTTCATGATTGGACGACTGCATTCAACCTTCATGGGATATTCCACATCAAATATGGTATTGCTTATTCACATATTCAGCACATATAAAGCAAGATCTTGTCTTTCCAAAAGACCACGCTTTGCCTTCCATATTCTGATATTCTTTTCCAACTATATCAATTCACCCCCAAAATTCCTTTCTCGTAATTACTGAATTGATCTTGGATTATGACCACATTCATCCCATGATAATATTTCATTGCTTAAGATAACTGATTTTCAAATACTGTCCAAATTCACAACTTTCCAGCACAGTAAATGATGTTTCATGTTTCAAAAATCGTGCATTTTTTAATTTTGATCTAATATTTGTGCAATTAACGTGCTGGAGTCAAAAAAAAAACTTTCGTGCACTGTATTATAAATGTAATGGAAATTAGTCTCAACAAATGTTATCGTGCCCAAAAATGAAATATAGTCTTTGATTAACTCCATTCAAGTGTGTTTGTGTGTTTTTTTTTTTTTTTTGCCTAATTGTGGTGCAATCTAGACCTACATAAATTGCATGTTTGACACTGCTGAATTGAATTTCAATAAAAATTCATAAATTGAAAATGTCAACAACATATCTAAATTATTAAGATGAATTTTGTAAAAATTATATTTTGTGAAAACTAAACTCAATTAAAAATATTAAATTGAACTGAATAGAAAATATTCAGATCAGTTACTCGTCCAATTTTTATTTAGTGGCACACTTGCCTTAATAGGACATTCATAACTAAATGGTAGCTTCAAAAAGGGGTATGGTTTAGATTAATATCCTCCAACACTTTTACTTTAACACCCAATTCATCTACTCTCAATCATTCATTTCTTTTTAGAATTTAGAAAAGAAGAAAACAAAATTAAAAATAAGTTGATGAATCTAGGTAGCTGATGTGTTAAATTATGGTGAATTTTTCAAAATATTTCAATATCTTAAAGAGATTGACACATCAGCTTGTCTATTTTGTTATAAAGAATAGTATAGATATTATAAATAAAGTTAACCTTTTGTCGTAAAAAAACCTAATTAACAAACTTGTCATATAACAACATAAGAAAACCCTAACACTTTACATGATTAGAATCGAACGATCCGCACGCGCATGAAAACAAATTAGTTACAAGTACAGTACTCACTTACAATATACATTTGAGTATACAATTTCATTTAATTAATGAATCTAATGCATGGGGTCAAGAGCTTCGCATATTAAGGTTCTAAAAAGAAGCAATTGCCAACATCAAAACCAAAAAATGTTTAAGATAAATGATACTAGTCATCTACAGGAAATGATGATAATAAGAAAAAGAAACATCATATATATATTATGAAACAAACACTTTCATTTGATGAATGGCTAAATTGTTTTAAATATTAATATCTTTTTGATCGCTGTATTATTGAAATTGATAACTTTTAATCTAACACATGCACTTTATTAGTTCCAAAAAATTAAACACCAAGAATTAAGATTTAAAAGAAATTTATATAGTTTAAAGTAAACAACAAATTAAGGATTCTAATGTCATATAAGAATTTCATGTAATTTAGGAACTAAATATTGTAAAAGAGACGGAGATATGAAGAGAGATACTTAAAACATGAGTAGTATATAAGCACATGAGAAAGTCTGACTGTGTTCATAACTCGTAAGTAATCTTCTCCGATCCTTACATAAACTGATGCATTCCAACAAGAATCATAGTTAGTTCATGTTTTCATAGGCCTCAGAGTCTCAGATCAAAAGACGTTTATTTGTCGGTTTTTGTTTGATGAATTTGTAGTCTTATCATATCCAGCTAGTGTCCGAATCTTTCTGTGTTACAAACAATAATCCAGACATTCTTAGCAGGTTAAGTGGCTTTCTTAGTGACAATATTTTGGTATGAACGGAACTGAAGTGTTGCCTTAATCTCGACGAATTAATGGTTCATCTCATACTGCTCCGATTCATCTTGAGGACACCGAATTTACGAGACCTATTCATAAACAATAAGGTTTACAAAGAATCGGATGATAATCATACTCTTCCATATCCCTGGGTTGTAATTTCTGGAAAGATAAGATAACGGATGTTAAGGTTGTCAATATAAGGGGTTTCCAAGACAGGGAGAAAGAGATGCATTTGTTTAGATATATAATCAAGGATGCAAAATCCCTGGAGAAACTTGTGGATAAAAAATTCGAAAAAGGAGGATGATAAGAGAAGGAGTTGCTGCTGAAAAGAGCTTCAACCGATGATGCGAATTCCGTGAGCATTTTATTTAAATGTCTATGTGATGTATTCTGAGAGAGAGAGAGAGTGTATTTTGTATGCGTTTTTTAATGCTTTATTCATCTGTGATCGCATATGCATATTGAGAACAATTTGGTGTAGTCTAACAATAAAAATTTGATGAAGCAAAACACTGTATATTACTGGAAATAGTCTAACAATAAAAATGGTGTAGAAATTCGCATTTTTACTACATTCTCACTACTTTGATTTGCATAGTATTTAAGTGGGAAAACTAACATATCAATTTTCCAATAATCTTGAATGTTTTTAAACAATTATGTTAATTAATGACATGTTATGATTTCCTCTTTTGACTGTCTGATTGGCACATGATTTGGAGATCATTAAACAAAATATGTAGAAGAAATGTTGATTATACCAACATTTTGAATGAATATTGTATTGATTTTTTCAAAAGTTTCAAACTGTATTGAAATAACATACATAATCATTTAAAAGACCAAGTTTCCAAAAGTAGGAAGTAACTATTCAAAACATAAACGGCTGAATTACTGATCATATATATGCATCACAAATTGAATGTGCATGGATGCTGTTTTTTCGGGAAACAACAAAAAATTTATATTCAAATCTTCAAGTCTATATAAAACAAATATAGCAAGGTTTTGGTTCCTCAGTTTGCATTCCATTAACCACCTCTATAATTTATAAACAAAAAAAATGATGCAAGAACAGATTTCTACATAAATTTACTGATGAATTCTAAGAAAACAAATTATTACCTTCTCAGGAGCAGTATTATTGGGGAAGCAACAAGTTAAAAATGACACCAAATTGTTTCAACCGTTAATTTTGTATATAAGTAGGAAACTGAGTTAAATCAATTCGTCACCCGAGCTTGTCTGAAATTGGGGTTTACACTCCTGAAATTTGTCTGAAATTTTGTTTTTCAAATTTGCCTGATTGGGAATATTTATAAAAATTAAGGGCGTGATCCAAACCTAACCAGCAATTTGCACTAGAATCGCACGATCCACACATGCATGCAAAAATAAATAAAATGAAAGCATGTATATAATTAATTTTATTTTTTAAATGAAACCATCTTAAAGATGGGGAAATTTTATTAGGCTCCCCGGGCCTATAATAACCAAAAATATTAGTCAAAACTGGGGTCCTATTTGCAGAGCCACATTACCTATTTGCAGAGCCCAAATCAAACAAAAAAATAAAATTGCCCTCAATAAATAATAGTACATTTTCTTTAATTTTGACCCACTTGTTCCACTTAAATTCATCTGGCATCAAAACCTTGGCAGCGCCACCAATCTTGCCCACCGGTCGCCGCCACCGGAATGCCGCCACCAGAACGCCGCCATCGACCCGATCCGATACGCTGACCCGATCAGGCTGCTGACCCAACCCAGTTCATCGACGACCGCCGACCCGACCCGATTCGTCGACCCGACCGCCGACATGACCCTGTTCCTCGACTGACAGCCGATCCGATATACTCTGTCGACCCGACCGCCGATCCGTTGACCTTGACTGGCCGACCGCAGGAGCGATCCTTCCCTTGAAACCTCCGCTGATTCCCGGATGCTACCGACGGTGGCTGCGGCACCAATCTTGCCCACCGGTCGCCGCCACCGGAATGCCGCCACCAGAACGCCGCCATCAGACGCCGCCACCGACCCGATCCGATACGCTGACCCGATCCGGCTGCTAACCCGACCCAGTTCATCGACGACCGCCGACCCGACCCGACCGCCGACATGACCCTGTTCGTCGACTGACAGCTGATCCGATATAGTCTGTCGACCCGACCGCCGATCCGTTGACCTTGACTGGCCGACCGCAGGAGCGATCCTTCCCTTGAAACCTCCGCTGACCCCCGGCTGCTACCGACGGTGGCTGCGGCGTCGAACTCCGGTCTGACTTCGGGCGGTGATGGCTCGCCCGGAAACGGATCCGATGGAGTTTGTACAGAACACAGAAGATTTCGGTTTTATTGCTTATACCTAGAGGGAGAGATTTGGGGAAAAAGGATTTTGGTTCCTGGTGAGAGAAAAGGAAGAGAATATGGATCGGTGGTTTCAGATGAGAGAAAGAGCGAGAGATTCTGGGGAAAATGAATTTCAGTTTTTGTAGGAGAAGAGGGAGAGATTTTGGGGATTTGGTTCTTTTTTTATGAGGGAAAGGGAGAGTAATTTTACGTATAACCATTCGTATAACATTCAAATTTAGATTTTAATTATTACAAAGATGCCTTTTATATAGGATTCTAATTAATACCAAGTTATTTATAAGATTCTGTTAGTATGCTATTAATAGATCCTTATCACACACTAATATTGTTTCTTTTTCTTTTAAATAAATTAGTTTTAATCTAATCATATAGTTTAAATTAGTTTATGATATAATTCGACAACCCTTTCTTCAATTATTCTTTTATGTAAAAATCAAATATTTAAGTATTTATCTTGATCTTTTATGAATATCTAATTATTAATATTTAAATAACTAACTGAACTGAAATATAATCAAATGAGAAGAACATGCCCTTTCATAATAATGATGTAAATAACTAACTAGCTAGTAATGTAATTTTAATGAGCACGGGTGAGTTGACGGAATTTGTCGAGCCGATGTCTGATGCTTTGAAAGATATATTTCACATCTTCATGACATTGTTTTTCCCACATGATGGATAATGGAGGCAGTGGACAATCAACTGAGATGTATACTGGAATGAAATGGATTTGTTCAATTCGCGCCATGCTCATGAATGTTGTAGTGGATTGCACAACAGGACAAGTTTCCAGGGGCAAAAACGTGACTGTTAATGCGGGGTCCCATTATGTAAATATTGTTTGATACGTTGTGGCAACCACAGGTGCCAGACGCATAGCGTCGTACCATTTCTCACGTGGAGCGGGAGATACATCGCAGTTCAGTATATCAAGTGCTTTATCAAAATCAAGTGTAGCTCCCATGGCATATCTTGTTCTATATAGCTCCACGTGATTGATCAATTCAGTTGTTAGATCCTTCCTCACCTGCAACGACTGATCCTCATCACCATACACAAATGGAGAAATTACTCTGAATCCATAATGTCCATCAGACCTCACGTCCCCGTAATCTTCAATATATTGTAACATGAAATCCAGCACAAGATTGGGGTAAGGAACGTTATATTGGCGTGAAGTTTGTGTAGGCATTTCCTCTGCATCATGATTGTCATTTTGTCACACGCGCATCAATTTAAAGTAAATAAATATGAGACTTATGAAGAACCAAATGTATATACCTTGTGATTTGTTTGGGATGTGTGGCTCCGAATTTGATGTCCGGGTACTCCCTTCTCCTACATCTCGTTGACTGTCTTGCTCTGTGGATGAAAACATTAATTATATTTTATGTTAAAAAATTAAAATATAAGATCATGTTGCTTTTAAAGAAAAAAAAAACGGATTAGTGTTTGTACATAGACAAACATATATACGTACCATTTGAATTTTTATTTTTCGGATAACCTTTTAGTTTTGATGGCTGTTCTTTTGATTTTCCTACACATAAATTTGATTGTGAATATGTAAACAATTGACATTGACAATATACACATATGAAGATATTTATAATGTGTACCTTGTGCTGCATTCATGTTAGATATTTCCCAGTCAGATGGATCCCTTTTCGTCGAACTCGCATCTTTATTTTTTGGACGACCTCTATGTGGAATTTCAATGGGCTCCTCCAGATTAATATGCTTAGGGTTAAGCATTTCAAAAAGGCCATTAGCAAATTTCCACACTTGCGCATCTGAATATTGCCTATTTCTCACTTCATCGCACAACTCATTGAACTATTGGGAAGCAGTTTGTCTTTGACTTTGATGCTCTTTGTCATCTCGTGACTCAATATCAAGGGTCTTCCAAAATTCATCAATGTCCAATACATCAATTGGAATCTTATTAGTGTCCATTTCTTCTAACTCATGAGCACAAGGCAAACCAAAACTAGTTCTCAGCTCACATCCACACTTTTCAACATCATTGCCAACATATGGAATCCTGTCATTGTATTCACCCTCCATCAACTCAATAGATTTGTGAGAAACTTGAAACTTCAGACCACTGAACAAATAAATACTAGTGGTGTTGTGGGGAATTGATGTCCGCGATTTTTCCATTTCACCCTTAATTTTACAATTCTACGAGGCTGTGAATTTTGGTAAATGTCACATGAAAAGAACCAGTGGCAGTTCCCAACCAACTTTTTAACTGAGTGTGCGCACTTTCAACCCTGAAAAATATATTAATAATGTAATGTTGCATGAAATACTAAACCAAAAAGTACATATAAAGTAATTATTTACCTATTTGTGGTACGTGCTCCGAAATGAAGTATATCTTTTGTCCACACTGATACAAATCTCGTTCTATATGGCGTCAACCATGTGTTGTAAACATAATTAATAACCGCTCTCAATTTAGGACTCCATGCTACCACCATATCATTAGTAGCTTTGTCCTACTCACTCTCTGTTAAAGAATGGACTACTTTTGCCCATGTTTTTGAAAAAGCACTGGCAATATCCTTGTCCTTAGTTTTGTCCGTGACATATTTCTCTACATCTTTTGCAATGTGTCTCTTGCAAAGTAAATGTGCAGCATCAGGAAAAACTTCTTTGGCGGCATTCATAAGGGCCAACTCTCTATCAGTCACAATGACTCTTGGACTATTATCAGAACCAAATAATGATTTCACTTTCTCCAATGCCCATACATAACATCCACTTTGCTCATTCTTCAGAAAACCAAATGCAACATGAAAATTTTGTCCTGTAGGAGACACGCCAATGATTTCTAATAGCGGTAGGTTATACTTATTCGTCCGATAAGTTACATCCATGATAAGCACGTGGGGAAATAAGAGAATCAGATTTGTTGCTTTAGGGTGGGCAAATAACACATCTTCTAAAGTATGAGTATCACCATCATCTCGATGCCATTCGTAGTAGTTTTTGTCATTCAATAATTTGAAAAAATACTGCATGGGAGTAAGATTGCCCCTGTCCTTCCTATTGATACTCTGCATTGTATTCTCGACTTGTTTCAAGTTGCTGACATTATCGGGATTCAAAATCTTTAATTGATGTAGTATCTGCTTCGGTCTCATATTGGCTTTCATCATATTTTCAACTCTCCCAACATCCTCTTTGCTCAATTTAGATTCCGATGTATGCCATTGACGGTATATACCTAATTCATGGTTGTGTCTCCTACATTTAGAATCCACTCTCACCTTCCACCGGCCCTCATTGCGTTCATTACCATAAATCTTAAATGGACAATTATTCCTTTTTGTCTCTGTATTTTTCCGAGGCTTATATGATTTGGAAATTGGGCGAGTATAATCTCTGTAACGCAAACCACGCTCACATCCAAGAGTAACTCAAGCTTTTCTTTTGTCGGTAGTGTTTCTGGAAGAATGAACAACAAAATACATGTTGTTGTTTTTCCCCACATCAAATACCCATTTTTCTAATTCGCCTCTGTTGGCAAATTCTCTTTATTGGTGGAAAAAAGATCGCCATAATCTGGAAATCTAAGAATGTTTTCATTTTCAATATCTGGAGAACTACGGATATTTTCAACTTCAATATCTGTAGAACTATGGATATTTTCATCTTCAAAATCTGAAAATTTATAAAAATTTTCATCTTTGAAATCATCAAAATGGTGATCCTGTAACAATTATACACAACTATAGTCAATGGTGGTATGTATTCAATAAAGTATGTGCTTTTATAAACATATAATTTTGGTACTACCAATATATTTTAACTAAATTATACCACTAAATGAATGTACTAGCCTTAAAAATATAGACAAATAAATTATGTACATGAATTTGGGCGAAAAAGGTCGATTGTGCTGCAAATATATACCACACGTTTCAATTTAAATAGAAAATATGTGCATCAACCGTGGAGCTTGGTGTTGACATCATGGACCGAATAGCAATGCAAATGGAACTAAGAGTCATAGATCGGGACCATGATCCTACAACATGAAAGTAAACAATTATTTTGATATGAAAAAAACATGTTAGGATTTTTAAAATATCTCTTCAATAAACTAATATAATTTAATTATATAAAAATATAAAAAGTAAAAACATGAACAGTAACAGGACAAACCTAAACAAAAATGTCTATTATTGGATATTTGCGGGTGTACCGGAACCGGGGGAACAAAAATAACCTGTTTTAAAGGAACTATCAAATTAGTGTAGTTTAAAATTGACTCAATAATAGAACCATAATCTTGGATGAAATTTATTTACTCTGGAGATGTCTCTATTTAAAAAAGTCAAACAAGAGTAGCCGAGGAACTTCAATGGGGTAATTCTCAGGAAAATCAACTTGGAGCTGATAAGTTTCATTAGCATAAAGTGTTCCCGGCGCACCGACAAAATCTACGATCCAACTATATACAAGAACACCATTGAGAATCATATGATTTGGTCATTAAACAAAAAGTGGTATATCTTTCAAAATCACACAGAAAAATACAATTGTAATTAAGCAAATCTATTTTTTGACAAAACAAGTCACAAGGAAAACTACATTTTAATGCTAAAACAACATGACTTGAATTATAAGATTGTTTAGTGTGTGAACCTTTGCAGTGTGTTTGTAGTCCTGTACTTAAATCCAGCCGGAGGATTTACTTGCCACTCGACTAGCTCTTTGTTAAGGAAATTGCATGCATTCTCGCTCAAACCCTGGAGAAAAATATGTTCAAATGTAAATACTCCAACGTATTGAAAAGAAAAAGACACAATAGAAAAGAAAGAAGAAGGACCGCAAAATAGTATTCATCTGATCTATCACCCATCGTTCCTTTTAATTTTTATGTAAATATTAGATATGTGAAACAAATAAGGTTGGTTTGAAGTATTTATAAAGATTATAACATTGTATAGTGAATTCATTATTGATTATGATAAGGAGTTTTCAATAAAATGAGATTAGGATTAGGATTAATTCCGTTGAACACCTATCTAAAGTTGAAATATAAAGTACAAGTTATGTATTTAGAGTTGAATTAAAATGTTCATAACTAGACATTCATAAAAAAATTCAGATAAATACTTTTTTTTGAAAACCAGATAAATAATTTAGTATCATTCTCTTACATGGGAGAAAAGGTTGTCAAATCATATTATAAAATAAATTAAACTAAATGATTAAATAAAAACTAATTAAAAGGAAACAAAAAATATTATCATACATGGCAGTTGGCAGCGTGTGATTAGGACAAATAAATATCAAACTAATTAGAATCCCAATAATAATTACATAGTACTAGCTAAATATCATCGTGCGTTGCACGATATATTTAATCTTTTTTATATAAATATTATGAACAAACTTATGAAGATGAGGATGAAATGTGTTTAAAGGAAAACTCTTTAAGATAATTAACAAAATTATAGTGGCAAATTTCAAAAGATTATGAAATTGTCAATATATATCGTAATTGACAGGTTATTCATCAAAGGTAATTATTATAAAATAATATATATTAAGATCACAATGTAAGAAATTTATTTAATATTAAGTTAATAGATAAATATTTTTATAAGTACATATTTTAAGGAAAAAATGCTAGCGATCCATGCATAATTAACATAGAAACACTATAATCTATATTTATAGTCTACTATGTTTATATAATCTATGGTGATCTTGTATTTCATTATCAATACATTCATTGTCGTTGCGCGGTATGAGTAGGGCACTTTTAAATTATCTTTATAATTGAGGTAATTCTAGAGTTCGTTAATTTTATTCAAATTCAATATGTACTTAAACACTAATATTTTAAATGTTTTTCAAGTGTTTTCAAATGTTTAATGACAATGAATCATGCAATTATCCTTTTATGTTAGTGGATCCACATTGCAATAAAGTACTTTAGGTGTTTCACAATTTGTGCTATATTTCATATACTTTCAGTTAAATAAAAAATATTGGGAATTATTTTATTTAGTTTAATATTTCTTACTAAATTATTATTTCGAAAGATAATATGTTCTATTAAATATATGTGAAAGCTAATTTCTTACATATTTATTGGTACTATATATGATTGAAAATATAATTTCTAACAATTGCATAATTGCATATTCTCTTAATGTAATTCAGAATATGTAAACTAATATTTTTAAACAAGACACATCAAGCAAATTAAAGTCGCCTCGTATTATAATAATGAAGAATATGTATCATTGCTAGACAAAATGGGTTATTGATAATTACATAACCTATCACCTCCAAAATCATCTTCGATCTCCACTAATCAAATTAATCAACAATTCACACCGAGTTAAAATTGCATATTTATTTTTAAAAAAGAACTAATTTAGAAGGAGTTACAACTATTCGGCTCTCTAGTAAAGAAAGTGTCTAAAAATCATGGATTAGCATTCAATGATGAGGTCGAGAATGTTAATATTGCTTGAAATTATAAATTTTCAAAACATTAGATTAGAAGATGAAGTTCAAAGTACCTCCAAAGTTCAGTGTTGCTAGCATCTAAATCATGATCTCCATAAGCAGCGCAAAGTCCCTGCAAACATATATATATATATATATATAGTCTTTATTTTGTAAGAATACCAAACAAAGAATTACGTAAACCCGGTGGTGTAGTTAGAAGAATAACCTGTTTCAATATTAAAACTTACCGTTAATTCTGCGGAGGCGACATATATCTCTGGAGGTGGTTAATAAGAATTGATGATAGAATTGAAGGTCCGACATATCCTCTTTCCCAACATCAGGGAACACAAAACCTAAAAATCCTCCAAAAACATCAAACATGAAACCTGCAAATCCTACAAATCAACACAAAAAAACGTAAGGATATATATATACACACACAAAATAAGGCTGTGAAGAATAAGAATGAGAAATTGTGAGACTATATATATAATCAGTATAACCACTGACATTCTATAATATACGGTGTAAAGGAAATTGTGTGCTAATTCCAGCTAAGTGCCACGAAGGAAAAGTTGAAAAACACAAATATGTTTAAAATAAATGAAGGAAAAAAAATGGCAATCATATATGCGTAAAAATGGTTGATGTTTGCCAAATTGAAATGCATAAGATAAAAAAAGAAAAAAAGATATGTGTAAGATTAAAAAAAGGAAAAATTGGAAACACATATAATTATTATGTACGACAAATATGTACACATGGAAAGAAAATGATAACGAAAAGGGAAAAGAAAAGAGAAAAGATATTCATAAGATTTAAAAAAGTAAAAAATTGTCAACACATAAATATGTACAACAAATATGATAAAAGGAAAAATGGTTAACTACCTAATTTAAAGGGCGGACGTTGGTGGTGGTACGGTGGTCATATGGTGGTGTTAAATCAAAACTACGTAGTATAATATTGTTTATTAATTTATATTTACCGGAGCAATAACTCTTCTAATTCCCTTTAGTACTAATTAGAATCCTATAATAATTACATAGTACTAATTAGAATACTATATACAAGGAAACAATTTAGTAATTAAATCTGATTGGGGAATTTGACTTTAGTAATTAATACGCCTTGATTGTCCACTGCCTCCATTATCCATCATGTGGGAAAACAAATGTCATGAAGATGTGAAATATATCTTTCAAAGCATCAGACATCGGCTCGACAAATTCCGTCAACTCACCGGTGCTCATTAAAATTACATTACTAGCTAGTTAGTTATTTACATCATTATTATGAAAGGGCGTGTTCTTCTCATTTGATTATTTTTCAGTTCAGTTAGTTATTTAAATATTAATAATTAGATATTCATAAAAGATCAAGATAAATACTTAAATATTTGATTTTTACATAAAAGAATAATTGAAGAAAGGGTTGTCGAATTATATCTTAAACTAATTTAAACTATATGATTAGATTAAAACTAATTTAAATTAAAAGAAAAAGAAACAACATTAGTGTGTCATAAGGATCTATTAATAACATACTAATAGAATCTTAATTATAAATAACTTGGTAATAATTAGAATCTTATATAAAAGGCAGCTTTGTAGTAATTAAAATCTAAATTTGAATGTTATACGAATTGTTATACGTAATCGTAATTTACTCTCCCTTTCCCTCATAAAAAAAATAACCAAATCCCCAAAATCTCTCCCTCTTCTCCTACCAAAACCGAAATTCATTTTCCCCAAAATCTCTCGCTCTTTCTCTCACCTGAAATCACCGATCCATATTCTCTTCCTTTTCTCTCACCAGGAACCAAAATTCTTTTTTCCCCAAATCTCTCCCTCTGGATATAAGCAATAAAACCGAAATCTTCTGTGTTCTGTACAAACTCCATCGGATCCGTATCCGGGCGAGCCATAGTTCGACTCCGCAGCCACCGTCGGTAGCAGCCGAGGGTCAGCGGAGGTTTCAAGGGAAGGATCGCTCCTGCGGTCGGCCAGTCAAGGTCAACGGATCGACGGTCGGGTCGACAGACTATATCGGATCGGCTGTCAGTCGATGAACATGGTCATGTCGGCGGTCGGGTCGACGAATCAGGTCGGGTCGGCGGTCGTCGATGAACTGGGTCAGGTCAGCAGCCGGATCGAGTGGGCGTATCGGATCGGGTCGGTGGCGGCGTCTGATGGCGGCGTTCTGGTGGCGGCGTTCCGGTGGCGGCGACCGGTGGGCAAGATTGGCGGCGCTGCCAAGCTTTTGATGCCAAATGAAATTAAGTGGAACAAGTGGGTCAAAATTAAAAAATATATACTATTATTTATTGAGTGCAATTTTATATTTTTATTGGATTTGGACTATGCAAATAGGGAATGTGGCTCTGCAAATAAGGACTGTGTATACATAAACCAAGTTTCCAAAAATAGGAAGTAACTATTCAAAACATAAACGGCTGAATTACTGATCATATATATGCATCACAAATTGCATGTGCATGGATGGTGTTTTTTGGGGGAACAACAAAAATTTTATATTCAAATCTTCAAGTCTATATAAAACAAATATAGCAAGGTTTTGGTTCCTCGGTTTGCATTCCATTAACCACCTCTATAATTTATAAACAAAAAAAATGATGCATGAACAGATTTCTACATAAATTTACTGATGAATTCCAAGAAAACAAATTATTACCTTCTCAGGAGCAGTATTATTGGGGAAGCAACAGGTTAAAAATTACACCAAATTGTTTCAACCGTTAATTTTGTATATCTATCACATAATTGAAAGCACGAATGTCCTCAGAATGGCCGGTATACTCCAACTTCCCCGTTTCTCATTTCACCTTTTCTTCCCCTAATATTTTATTCCCTGCGTCTTTTGTATTGTCACCCGTCGTTTTCTTCATCGCTTTCGGAGGTAGCTGGAGTTGAGCGCCGCTTTTCAGAATCGCTTTCCGGAGTCGGCGGAATCGGAGGCGCCATGGGAAACAACGGTTTCGCCGCAGACGATGTCGGCTGTGATCGGGGAGCTTATCAGAAGAGTGAGAACTGCGAATACGAGGAGGCGATCCATTGATAATCAACGGAAACCAAAGCCAAAACCAGGCTTCGGAGACCAGAACTAGGGGAGAAGGAAGAATCAAAAACGAAGATGGTATTATTATTTTTATAGCGCAGGTCTCGTGCCGGTGCTGGGACTATTATTATTTTATTAATAATTGAACTAAATTGAATGGCCGGGGGAAGGAGATTCAAGTTGAATGGGTGCGGTTTGATCTTGTCACCAACTGCCCACCCCCACTAATTGTCGGGCCCGAGGGTACACTTTTCAAAACCATTTTACCACTCCAAGAATACTACTGCTCCTTTTCAACCTGCACATATAAATAAAATAGGGGAATGAGTTTTTATTGTGAAATTTATGAGGAACTAGGAGTGTGTTTGGTTGGGCAAGATTTTGCAAAACTTGCACTATCCAAATCCAGTTTTGCAAGTTTTTGTTTGGTTCAACTTTTTTTGAAAGTCCAGGTTTTGCCTTATAAAATTCAAATTTTACTTTACAAAGTCCAGTTTTCAAAAGGCAAAGTTCAAACAAGATTTTAGTTATAAACTTGCAAAATTCACTCTAACCAAACAAGATTTTTGTTTCAAACTTACAAAATCCCAAGCCAACCAAACAAAGTTTTAGCAAATCCAGACTTACAAAATTTCAAACAAAATCTCATATTCTTTAAATTCCAAATCAAAGTCCAGACTCTCAAAATCCACCCCAACCAAACACACCCTAGGGGTGGCAAAAGAGGACGATGTTATTATTGTACACAGGTATGTACACTATTGGATGTTCATGTTCTGGAAAATGAGGTTCTATTACTACTCATATTAAGAATTAACAGTTTGACCGTAAAACGTTATTTCTAAACATTTTACCTAAAGAGGAACACAATGAAAGCAGTTGCTGCCTGTTCATTTTTCTGAGGGACATTTACATATTTGGTAGCATATTAATTTTGATTATTGAGGTCTCATTTGCCATTACATCCTATGTTTAGGCTCTTATGTTATTGGAGATACGTTTAAATCTGATACAAACTATTTAACATATTGCTTGTCTTGCTTTGCTGCTCAATTCTTTTGATCCTCATGGTTCTATTTTAAATTATGAGAAATGATGTAAACCGTTTTCTAATTATAAGGACATCCGTGTGATGAGATTTATTTAACTCCGAGTATGGAACGGGCGGGTGGGTTTGGGGCGGGTATGGATATTTTTTTAAAACCCGCCTCATACCCACCCGCCTCACCCGCTCCATACCCACTCGCCCGCTCCATACTCGTATAATATCCACTATAATATAATAATAAATGATACATTATTATAATTTTATTATATATTATTTATTTATTTGTAAATAAAATCATCAGAAAAGAAAGTTAAAAGACAGAGTATATACTATATTAGAAATCAGAGGAGACGATTGCCTTCAAACTAGTTGAACTGCTGAAAAGTTCATGTCGAATACTAGAATTTTTTGAAACATATTTTTACGTATTTGAAACTTAAGAGAATTTTATAAATATGTGTGCTAAATATTTCGTGATTTTTTGATTACATATATGATATTTTAATATGTTATATTTTTATTTTATAATTATGAAGTATATATTGATATATTTTAAACAAACAGATGGATATTTAGGTGGATATGGATATTCAGGTGGGTTGAGATGGATATCCAGGTGGGCATGGATATTCAGGTGGATGGGTATGGATCTCAAAATGATATCTATTATGGGTTGATGGGTGGGGATGGATCTTAAATTTTTATATGGGTATGGGCATGGATATACTGGTATCCACGCCCATTTGACCCGGTGAACATCCCTAGGAGTAGAGGATCCTTCAAGCTGAGAGCAGTCTGCCTTTTTATTTTCCTCATTTGCAGATTGCACGTATATAATTAATACTAGCTTACAATTTACATTTCACTACTGGTATACAAGTTATATTCGTGAAACTTGTTAGAATTATTTTTGAAATTGGCCTGATTGGGAAAATTTACGCAAAATAATGGAATGGAAAAGTAAAATAATTCCAAATAAAAAATTCCTGCAGATTTTATCGAGACACTTTAACAAAAACCAGAAAATGCATGTATCCCAATCCCATCTAAACCGGATTCAATTGCAAAACATTTTAAAAAAAGTTTGATGTGGGAATTCTTTTGGTTGAAGGTTTCGGTGATCTGCTATCTGCTGGTTGAAGGTTAATCCAATCAAGGATATTATATATAAGATCACATAACCCAAACTCAACTATATATATGCATGCGTTTCTAGAAGTGAAGGTCATTCGTGCTCTTTTCATTATATTACTAGTCAATTCAAAAACAGATAAAGTTCATTTGTTACCAAAATTCACCTTTTGATAATCAAAAACTATTTCGTTTAAAATTGACTATTTCACCATTAGGCATGTCACCTAGTGCCTACTGTACATTTCGCACGATCCACACACGCATGAAAAAACAAATAAAAACAAGTACAAAATACTAATAATATATCTAAATTAAAATGAACTTTATAAAATTATATTATATTAGAACTAAACTAAATTAAAAATATTAAAATAAGCTGAACAGAAAATATTCAGATCAGCTGCTCCACCCAATTTTCATTTAGTGGCACACTTCTTAATGGTCGTAGATCACTATTACTCCGAGTAAAACCGGAGCAGAACAACGGATGGAAATCAGGCGAGCCCACAATTTTTAATGACGAAACTCAGGTGGATCCTGGGGTTTATAATGATCATTGAAGTACACACATGTAATGGGTATCAGGAGGAGGGGTGAAAAGGAGAATATTAGGTTGAGTAATTAAGATAAATAAATATTTAAGAGAATAACATTCCTCCTCCGAATGATCCTGATATAAACCTTATCAGACACCAATAAGATAATGACACGTGTACAATTGTAATATTTTAATTGTTTAAAATACTTTTAGTAAAATTCTAAAACCCTTATTTAGAATGCCTAAACCCGTCTGGGTAATGATTGATTGAACATGTGGCTCAATCATAAATTAGTTAAAGATGATGTGTCGTTATTTAATTGGTGTCTGATATTGCCAATATCAGGATGATCCTGATATATATTAAACCGAATATTTAATGGTTTAATAATAGAGGGGTAGTTTTGGAAAGAACTAATATTTTTTCTAAAAAAACTAATAACTGTTTTGGCATTATATAACAGCTCCCTTATTCTATAGGGTATGATCTCAGCTAATTTTATTGAAGATGTGCCCTTCTTATTGTTCTTAACAAATTTTAAGAATTATGTGTTTTGGTAAGTAATATTTATTTTAAGTTAATAAACACAGCTGTTTTTGACAAATTAATATGTTTTCAGAATAGGGACATCATTATATAAAAATTAAACTGAAAAAGTGGAATGAGCGGTCACTTTGCAGATCTCCACGTATACCTAAACATGGATATTTGAAATATTGATCTGCATCATGTTGGAACCGCGAACGATAAATGGCTAGAATATAGAAAGACTAAAAACAAGAAGAGGGATTTTTGTGCTGAAAGATTTAGCTTTTATGGGTTTATATTGCACCTATTTATAGAGTACAACTAATTCCTAACTAATGAAAGGTATGACTAGTGCCTTCATCCACGTTTATCACTCCCAAAACTCCTACCAATACTAACTAGTACTAACCACTAGTAATGATCATAAATCACACCAAAAAAATAACTACTAACTCACACTATGCAACCATGGTTTAGTCAACATTCACCCCTTTAACCATGTTGCATGAAATCACCTCCACAAACTTGACTCTCCCGAGTCGCGCTGTCGATCAGCTCGCTGCCACCATGTCCATTGTCATCGGACATGTCCACAACACACTCCAACATGTCCATCTTTAAGATGTACAATATGTTCTTACTTCGTGCCACCCTCGCCAACAAGACCCGGTCACGATCAAACAAACACAGCATCCCATTCGCAATCACCACCTTGTAGCCATCCTTATCGAGTTGGCCAATACTCAATACGTTGCTGCTCAACTTGGGCATATAATACACATTTGTTAGCACTTTGTGCTTATTATCCTTACACGAGAACAATACAACACCACTACCACAGATTTCCACCATTGAACCATCACCAAGCCTGACCATGCCCTTCACGGTCTCATCAAGTGACGTGAACAATGTCTTATTGCCCGTCATATGGTTACTCGCCCCTGTGTCAAGGTACCACACCCCTTCGCCTACGTAGACTGGAAACACACGTTTATCGTTCAGGAATACATCATCATGCATCTCCCTTACTGCAACAGAGTTACTACTTGGACCTTTCAGATCGCTCCCAACATGAAGCGCCACTCCAACAGGACCACCAGCTTGACACGTCGGATCGCTCCCATCATGTAGAGCTACTCCGACAGAACCACCGCTTTGCAGTGTCAACTTTGCACCCCCAACGTGAAGTGTATCAGCAACATGATCGCCACCCTTCAAGGTCGGTCTTGCGACATGACCGCCACCCTCGAAGGTCAATCCTGCACCCCCAAAATGGAGCACATTAGCAACCAGACCGCCACCCTCCAAGGTCGGCTTTGCAACATGGCCGCCACCCCTAAAGGTCGATCCTGCACTCTTAACATGAAGTGCTTTAGCAACATGACCGCCACCCTCTAGGGTCGACATATCAACTTGGTCGCCACCCCTATAGGTCGATCTTGCACCCATAATATTGAGTGCTTCACCAACATGACCGCCACCCTCTAGGGTCAACCTTTTAACTTGATCGCCACCCCTACAAATCGGTCTCGCACCCCTAACATGGAGTGCCTTCATGACGGAACTGCTACTCCCCAAATCCGACCATATCGGAGGACTTCCGCAATGAAGCACCTCATCACGTTGGCTTCCTAGCGCCTGCCAAGTGATATCTTGGGGTTTCGCCTCAACCACAGATGCCATCAACAACGCCGGTTAGTCATCCTCGATCATGGTCAAGTACGCCTTGTCCCGTTCTCCTTGTTTTGCCTTGTGACACTCAAAAGCAAAATGGCCATAGATGCCACAATTGTGACATGTGCCTTTCCTTAGACCTTTTTCCCGAGTTTCCGTGAAACCTTCCTTATGGTCCTGAGAGTCTCCACGGGCATGACCCTTAGCCTTGCCGCGGCCCCGACCCCTTCCACCAGCGTTGGAAGATTCACCATTCTCCATGTAGCCTCGGCGTGCGCACCACTCCTCCTCCGTGAAAAGAAATTTTGCACCACCATTGTCGCTTTGTTCACCATGTCCAAAACGATCCTCCAGCGACCGCAGTCGTCCGGTCAGTTCATCAATTGACAACGTGCTTAGATCAACCAACGTCTCAATTGCGATTGCCACTTGCGCGTACTGTTGTGGCACAACACGGAGAAACTTCTTCACGACCGTCTCCTCCTCCAATGTGTCGCCAAGAGTGCAGAGGTCGTTGACTAGTCATGGAAATATCATCCACGTTCTCACCATCCTTGAACTTGATGGTTTCGAACTCCAGGCGCAACTTCTGTGCGTTGGCCTCGCTAACACGTGCAACACCCATGCGCCGCACCTTGATTGTGTCCCAAGCCTCCTTAGCCGTGTCCTTCACAGCCAATGTTGCCAGCATGTCTGACGGTACTGCACGTAGGATGGCCGCCAATGCTTTCCTGTCCACGCGGTACTCCACGTCCCCCTCCTCAATAGCTCCCCACAAACCTAACGCTTGCAGATTCACCCTCATCACTAGGGCCCAATCAGTGTAGTTTGTGCGAGTTAGGATAGGGTACACCATGGAACTCTCTCTCACCACTTGCTGCACCACCACCTCTCGGGCCTCTCGTCGTACTACGCCCTCTACGTGGACTTGTGCGTGACCCCTCTGGCCTCTCCGGTGACTTTTCCAGCGACTTCGATCTATCTCTAGCCATCTTACACCCATGCTCTGATACCAATTGTTGGAATGATAAATGGCTAGAAAATAGAAAAACTAAAAACAAGAAGATGGTTTTGGTGCTGAAAGGTTCAGTTTTTCTGGGTTTATATTGCACCTATTTATAGAGTACAATTGAAAGGGAAATACTAATTCCTAACTAATGAAAGGCTTGACTAGTGCCTTTATCCACGTTTATAACTCCCAAAACTCCTACTAATACTAACTAGTACTAACCACTAGTAATGATCATAAATCACACCAAAACAATAACTACTAACTCACACTATGCAACCATGGTTTAGTCAACATATCACATACAATAGACCAATATTTGGAAAATTAGAAAACCCGAAGTCTTACCTTCATGATATGCAGGTATGCGTAAACATCTATATATGGTTTTCGCATGCGATGTATGAATATTTGCAATCTTGATCGGTATCGCATTTCCGTCCAGCCTCCACTGTAGTTGATCCTGCACAAGCTGAGAATCGATTTGTTGCATGATCTCAGAATGTTAATCACCTGTGTTTCAAAGAGAAAACCAATTAAGTAGAAAGCAGTCTTACCAGATGTGAAGAACAAGGGAACTGAAGGAATGATGCATCTCCAGTTTCTAGTTTTGCAGACTTTTCAACGCTGCTCTTGTTTTTCTTTCTTAGCTAATTAGTTTGCTTTCTTAGTGATTAAGCTAGCTAGATATTTTATTCTAATCAAGGCCCAAGGCTAAGGCCCAGTCCAGTGACTCTAGTGTATATATCCATCTTCTGTAATATTCATTTCTTGAGTTTTCAATATACAGAAACTTTCCCCAAAACATTTTGACTAAATTCATGATGGTATCAGGGCCATTGGCTCTTCGATCCGATTAATTTTGTTTTCATTTTTTGAACAGATCCACGAGCAAGATGACAGAATCAAGCTCGTCTACTCAGAACCGAAATCAGACGAACAAGAACAAGAACAAAACCGGTCAACACGGCCTCGATGATGACGGATTCGTGCGGATTTGGGAGGATGACCCACTGTTTCTGGCTAGCTCCGACCAGCGAGTCTGGTTATTGTGGGCGACCTGCTAACAGAGAAGAATTACATTACTTGGAGGGAATCGATGATCAACGCGCTTCAGGCCAGAGGAAAATTGAGCTTCATCAATGGTAGCTACGCTCGACCCGGAGCAGATTCTCCAGTTTATGAGCAGTGGTTGAAAATCAACTCCACACTCATAGCTTGGATTCGAAATTCTATATATAAGCAAAGACGTGGCGATTGGATTTGCTTTTGCAAAGGATGCGAGAAAACTTTGGGATGAGATACAGGAGTGGTTTGGAGTCAATGATGGACCGCTGTTTTATCAATTGAAGGATGTTTTGGCAGACATGAAGCAAGGTACTAATTCAATCAATCAGTATTTTTCTGAAATGAAACACATATGGGATGAATTGGAGATACTTAGGCCTAAGATGCAATGCATGTGTTGTAACTGTGCTTGTACTTATGGTTATGATGCTGTGTATGATGAGAGATCTAATGAGGATAAATTGCAACAATTTATGAGGGGAATGAATCATGAGTATCATGCCTTGAGAGATCAGATTCTAGTTATGGAGCCTTTGCCCTCAATTGGGAAGGCTTTCTCATTATTTCATAAGTAAGAGCAGCAAAGAGATGCTCAGAACTCTTACAATCATTATGGGGAAAATGCTGTTATGCTTGTCAACTAGAATTCTGGGCAATCTTATGGACAGTTTATTGCTGCCAAACAAGCTCAAAGACAGAAATATATGGAAGCAAAGAAGTCATCGAAGTGTGGTTTCTGCCACAAGATGGGTCATCTGAAGGAAAATTGTTTTAAACTTGTTGGTTACCCGGAGTGGTGGCCTGGTGATGCTGGAAAACCAAGAGCAAGGGCTTATGCTAACGTTGCCAATACTACGGATTTCATTGTTGAAGAAGTGCAGAGCAATACATCTACACCACTTGAGATGGCAGAACCAAGAGCAATGGATAATATTCAGAATATGATGCAGCAAATGATGCAGACTATGATGCAGCGGGAGAAAGGAAAGTTCATCAAAGGCAAGGCAAAGGAGTCTGGATCAGAAGCTCAGTACATGAACTTTGCTCACTTCGGTGATTTCTCAGGTAGCCTGTTTTCTCATATTGCTAATTCTGCTGTTTGTTTTAAGAATGATGAGTGGATTCTTGAAAGTGGTGCATCCTCACATATGTGCAGTAATGCATCAGCCTTCCGAACCTTAGCCAAAGTCCCTCATAAAACCCCTATATATCTACCTGACTAGTCTATGGTCTTTGTTGATGCCATAGGCTCCATCAAACTCAATAATCATATTTTGCTACCTGAATGTCTACATGTGAATTCCTTTAAGTTTAACCTCATGTCAGTCAGTAAACTTGGAAAACAATCTTTAGTTCACTATGATTTTCATCCTAATTTCTGTCTAATATAGGACCTCAAGACTAACTTGGTTATGGGCATAGCACCCGAGGTCAATGGATTATACATTTTGAGTAGCAAGTCATTCCAGCCTGAAGAGATTCAAAAGTTTCTGTCAGCCTCTAGATTGGGACATACACCTATTCCTGCCGCTTTCTTGTCTATAGATAGAGCATTTTCTGTAGACTCTCAGATATTACACAACAAACTAGGTCATCCATCCAATCATGTAATGAAGCATTTGAATTTACCTACAATGGATTCTATTTGTACTATTTGTCCACTTGCGAAACAATCAAGATTGCTATTTCCCACATCTTCTATTTCCAGTATTAAACCTTTTGAGTTATTACATGTAGATTTGTGGGGACCTTTCAAAGTCAAAACCATCACTGGTGCTCAGTTATTCTTGACTATAGTGGATGATTTCAGTAGGTGTACTTGGACTTTTCTTGTAGTACTGAAATCTTCTGTTCCAGATATCATTAAAACCTTTCTTGTTATGGTTAAAACGCAATTTAATACCTCTGTCAAGACAATTAGAAGTGATAATGGCACTGACTTTGTAAACCATACTTGTCATGAGTTGATCTCCTCTCTTGGCATCATTCACCAAAAATCTTGTCCTTATTCACCTCAACAAAATGGGGTGGTAGAGAGAAAACACAAACATTTACTCCAGGTGGCTAGGGCTTTTATGTTTCAGTCACATTTACCTTTGAAATTCTGGGGGGAATTGATACTAGCTGCAACCCACACCATTAATAGGCTACCTTCATCTGTGCTTCATGGAAAAACTCCTTATGAAATCTTGTATAGCAAAGTGTCAAATCTGTCAAACTTGAGAGTATTTGGTTCTTTGTGTTATCATTCCAACCCCAGTCCAGATAAACATAAATTCAGCCCTAGAGCTTTTCCATCTGTATTCCTCGGTTATGCACCTAACTAGAAGGGATATAGACTATATGATCTTGTGAACAAAAAGATCACTACCTCTAGAGATGTGGTTTTCCATGAAAGCTTTTTCTCATTTTTGAATTGTAGTGATCCCCACATTCCTATCTCACAGGAACAGATGAACCCTAATCCATCCACTGTTCCTTCTCCCTCCATTCCCATTAATCACTTATCAGATTCACCACTCACCACAGATACATTCCCAACATCTCCCCACACTCAGTTACCTCCAGAAATAAATATCCATCCTTCTACTCCTTCTCCAGATATTTCATCAGCCCCACTTCCAAATACTTCATCCATTTCCCAACCTCCACAGCCAAATATCCATCACCTCACTCCACATATTCAGACTACATCTGCCTCACCCATACTGAATTCTCCACAGTCTCAATCTTTTATTCCTATTGATCTTACTCCTTCACCTCCAGTTCTTAGGAGAAGTCATAGGCATAAGACTAAACCAGTCTAGATGCATGATTTTCAAGTTAATTCGGTCTTGTATTCAGACTGTTGCCTACCAGAATTCTCTCTCACTCATACGGCCTTCCCTGCACAACTGTCAAAAATTCACGAGCCTTATTCTTATATATAAACATGCTAGTGGAGATAAGCAGTGGGTACATGCTTTGGACAATGAACTGAATGCTCTTGAATCTAATCACACATGGGACATTGTTGATCTTCCTGCAGGAAAACAACCTATTGGCTGTAAGTGGGTTTATAAGGCCAAGTGTTATGCTGATGGCTCAGTAGAAAGACTTAAGGCCAGACTAGTGGCAAAGGGATATAGCCAAGTAGAAGGGGTTGATTATGTTGATTCTTTTTCTCCAGTATCAAAGAAAGTCACCGTGAGACTGTTTTTGGCTCTAACAGTAGCTCATTCTTGGCATCTTCAACAGGTTGATGTTAATAATGCTTTCCTCCATGGTTATATCTCTGAAGAATTGTATATGAAGCCACCACCGGGCTATACTAAAGCTCTCCCTGGACAAGTGTGCAGGTTGAGAAGGTCTCTTTATGGTCTCAAGCAAGGATCAAGGGAATGGAACTCTGAACTTACCAAGCATTTGATTTCTTATGGTCTCTGTCAATCCAGGAATGATTATTGCTTGATTCTCCAACACATTGGTCACACTACCTTAGCTGAGTTGATCTATGTGGATGATGTTCATATTGCTGGAACCACCGAGTCAGATGTTACTAAGCTTAAGTAGTATTTGCACAAACTGTTTAGCATTAAAGACCTTGGATGTGCAAAGTATTTTCTGGGCATAGAAGTTGCCAGATCTCCAGAAGGCATTTTTCTTAGTCAGAATAAATATATCACAGATATTGTGTCTGATCTTGGGTTCTCTGATGGCACAACAGCTGCTTCTCCTCTTTCGGTTTCTTGGTAACTGGTTGATGATAATTCTCCAATTATGAGTGGTCCTGGCCCATTCAGAAGGCTCCTAGGTAAACTACTTTAGCTTGCTTTTACCAGGCCTGATATTACATTTTCTGTTCATCAACTCTCACAATTTGTACAAGTGCCCAGCAATCATCACTGGTTGGCAGCTTTACACATTGTGAAATATTAAAAAGGATGCCCCAACCATGGCATTTTCTTGTCTGCTCAGAATGACCTCAGTCTTCATGCTTTTTCCGATGCCGATTGGGATACATGTAAGCTTTCTAGAAGATCAGTGGCCGGGTATTGTGTGTTTTGGGCCCTCTTTGATCTCTTGGAAATCCAAGAAACAGAATGCTGTCTCTAAATCTTCAGCTGAATCTGAATATAGAGCTATGTCCATGACTGCTTCTGAGCTTAAGTGGATCTCGTACTTGTTGACTGATTTCACTATCTCTCTCTTCCTATTTCTATGCATTGTGATAATTCCGCTGCTCGGGAGATTTGTGAAAATCCAGTATTTCATGAACGTACTAAACATATCGAAGTTGATTGTCATTATGTGCGAGACCTCTACATGGATGGTTTTCTGGATCCTCTCCCAGTTAGCTCTTCCTGCAACTTAGCTGATGGCTTCACCAAACTCTTGCCTGCTTCTCATTTTCGTTTGCTTCTGGTCAAGATGGGCTTTCGGGTTCCAATACAACCTCATCTTGAGGGGGGTGTGAAGGAATGATGCATATCCAGTTTCTAGTTTGGCAGACTTTTCAACGCTGCTCTTGTTTTTGTTTCTTAGCTAATTAGTTTGCTTTCTTAGTGATTAATCTAGCTAGATATATTATTCTAATCAAGGCCCAAGGCCAAGGACCAGTCCAGTGACTCTAGTGTATATATCCATCATCTGTAATATTCATTTCTTGAGTTTTCAATATATAGAAAATTTCTCCAAAACATTCCGGCTAAATTCATGAGGAACAAGTATCGTAATTTATCATGAACAATAACATATACAACCTTTTACAACTAAAATTTGTTAGATTTTTTTGTCAGATCAGTTGTACAATCTGCCCGAAACTTGCCCGTCAAGCATATCGGTCCGGCATGCCCAAGATTTTAATTAATTCGTGCGATCAATATACTAGTTGAGAAGATTTGCACTTTGTGCAATTTAACCCGGATTCAAACTTAGTAAACTTAGTATTTCCTTATAAATTCTGATAAACTTAGTATTTCCTTATAAATTCTAACAAGGTATCTCATTTATTCTTGTCACCAAAGGGATCCGTGTTCAAATCTTCCCGAACTAAGAGCATCTCCAATGGTAAAAAAAATAAAATAAGGAGTGGTTCTTAAATGCCACATCATTACTTTTTGATAAAATCTAAATAAGAAACAACCATCATCAATGGAAAAGTTTTTAAGTATCATAAATCATTAAATTCTAAGAAGAATACAAAAATAGTAAGAATCATTCAAATATTTGTTGATGTGTAATTTCAATTATTTTATATAAATTAAAAATATAATAAAATTATAATATGATTATTCTTCATCAACAAATGGTTTCAATTATCAACGGGATTTTGAGATTTCAAATTCTTGTTTGTCAAAGGTTCGACAGTCTCTACGCGTTTTTCTCACCCCCCCCCCCCCTCTTTTCTCCCAAAAGGCCCCCATATCTGGTTTATACTGAGGCCGCCGGTGCTACTCCGGCCGGCGGCCTCCACCCACACCTTTATTTCCAGTATCCAAACCACCCCTCTCCACCCCACACCTTTTTCGATAAATTACAGTTCGATAATACACCTAAACCGTCCGGCGACTCCGTTGCGTGACTCCAGATCCGGCGAAGTTAGAGCCCGGGATGCATTGTGGTCGGTGCGAGCGGGTCGCAACCGCTCGCCGCCACCGCCGTTTGCCCTGCATCGAAGCTTTCGCCCAACCTTTTGTCCGGTCAACGCTCACCACCGACAAGCATCCGACGGCGACCAACAAGCACCCAGGGGATCGGCCGGATCCGGCCGACCGGAGACGCGCACGAAGCCCACCGGCCATCGACGACGAGGGTTGGCCAGAGAGCAGATCCGGGGCTACGATCATCCGTGGGAGACTCAGATTGGCAGGTCAACGACTTGGTCAGCTCGATCCGGCTCGGTCGGCTCGGGTCGGCTCGGGTCGGCTCGGTCGGGTCGGTTGGGCTGGGCAGATTTGGACAGCTTATACTGGAACTGGTACAATTAGACTGAGAAGGTGGTTTTACTTCTTTTTTCTATTTTTAAAAATTTATTTTCAGTGTTTTGATGATGATATAGGGTTTTTGGGATTTATTTCTTTTCTTGATGATGGGTTTTATCACCTCTAAGGAGAAATCTGTATGGCAATCTGTAGTTATAGTTCTAGATGAATCCTTCTTAATTTTCTTTGCTAGATGTAAGTCCGGTATGCTTGGTGGGTTACTCTACTTGCCCTAAAACACAATCAGGAACTCGCTTTTACCGTGGGATACCCGCAACGTGATTGAGGGGTACAGGTAGAGAGTCTTTATTTTAATAGAACCGGCTGTTTTTGCACTGTTAACAGAGGGGGGGAATTCTTTGGAGCTCTAGAATGCTGTAACATTGGTGAAGAGTCTAGATTCAGGGGAGGAAGATAATCTGTTTGTTTTTTAATAAGTTTCCATAGCTTTAGTACTAGTAGTTTTAGACAGAGAAGATTTAGAATAGTTGTTTGTTTAGAAACTTCTCTGATCTCACAAATCGCCTCCACCTGTGGAGATTCGCACTGGTTGCCTCCTTTTTGGGAGTTATCTGTATTTTATTTCTGTCATTTCACGGTCTAGGGATGCCTAATAAAAGTTTTCTCCACTGATTTCTTGGTAAAAAAAAAGGTTTCAATTATCAACCTTTCAAAAAAAAATGGTTTCAATTATCAAATACAAGTATAACATAAATTAGATCATGCAATTTTATGATTGTTACTTTAAATATGCATTTTTTTTAAAAGGTTAAGTATGCATTTTTATTACTATTCTATTATGTTTTTATTTTATGAATTTAATACTTTAATCAAATGATTTAAGTTTTGAAATTATATTAGAGTTCGATGGATTAGATTTAATATATTTATTTATATTTAATTTGGTTTGGATGAGATGATTGGTAGATATTTATTTACATGAACAATATATGTTTTGAATATTTATTTGTGTATTTGATAATGATTTCCATTTCAATTGATTTTAAATATATATCTTTTCCATTTCAATTGATTTTAAATATATATCTTTTACAATAGTTTAAGTAAATGATTGGATGATTCTTACAATATGCTAATTTGAATTATACCATCCAAAAAAATCAAAAACAAAAAAGAAAAATAAGAAATTACAATTGTTAATTAGTGGGGGATCATTCTACATTAAATTAGGTAGTGCTCCTTAAGTAAGGAGTAGCTACTTAATAAGGAGTACTCTTTAAAATTCAACAATGGTAAAAATTGAATCAGGAGCACTCCTTATTAAGAAAAGTTGGGTTAAGAAACTTCATTGGAGATGCCCTAAGATCCCTACTTTTCTTTTCTCTCTGCTACAACAATCTTTTTCAATCATACAAAACCTTATTTAAATTCAACCATCTGCTTGATTCAAATTATGAAGAAGCTATAGCATAATGATCCTCAGTTCAACATAAGCACTGAATAATCGTGCCAGATATTGGGATATTACTACACATGAATTATGATCAGTGATTCTACGGTTTGAACTTTTCTAAAGTCACAGTTACAAGGAGGATTCATCGTCTTGGATCAATGTCAAGTTTCTCTTTCTAACCCTGCTTTACCTCAGTATACTGTCATCTTCTCTTTTTGAGATTCTCAGAAATCTACATAGCCCGGTCCAGCAACCAACTCTCTCTATATATTCCTAAACCTTCCATTCACAACTGCCATTTGCCGTCTTTGAATTCAAAACTACCTGGGAAACCAGATCTTCAATTATGGAACAGGTTTTGGAACAAATTGATCCTTTCAGCGCCTGCCTAACTGCAAACTGGCCTTCAAGTTACTGCTGAAGCTCTAAAATCTGCACTTGACAAAGAAAGAACTCGTATAAGCAATGCGGCTCGGTTGTTGATCAAAATTCGATCAGAGAATTTTGTTGGGAGATAGATTTCTGGAATTGGAATCTAGATCATGTATGTGCTTACGTAATACATATCTTCAAATCATCTTTATCATGCTCCAGTATGTCCAGATGCTGAACCTTCAGACGCATCTGAATATGCCTTGTATCCAGCAGTTACATTGGTCCTGCAGAAAGGGGAAAAAATGAATGATAATGTGTTTGAATCATTCTACAGAATGCTTTAAAAAGCATCAGAATTATTGACATTACAGAGAGAGGTCCTCATCGGCTTTCCTTCGCAGGCCTTGATATCACAAACGAGACATCAAAGCAACTGCAAATCTGATACATCGTTGGTAGTAAGATGACTTTGAACTCTGAAACAATTGTTTCTGCATAAACTTGTGCCATTATGAAAATTACCTGCCAACCATATCCCATGTTTAATATCCTTGAAACACAGAAGCCACTCAATTCCAACATTCGTTGCACTGTTTCAGCATTTGTGATCGTTTGTCTTAGCATATTTGACACGCAAAACAAATCACATATATAAGTAGCCAGAATCTGACTTAGATAGTGCACAAGAAACAAAAAGCAGGTAAGAAACCAAAGTAGAAGAAGAGTATTAAAACTCAACTGCCATCATGAGAGGACCAAACACAACTGGCATATAATCATTCACTTATGCATCACAGCCCACTCTCAGGCAAAATAACAATTCAGGTTTCCAACAAAATCCGACCTTGCATCTGCCACAGCAACAAAAAAATAGAAAACTGATAGGAAAAGAAACAGCAGAACATAATAATGTATGACACAGAATGCAAATTTCACTTCAAAATCAACTGACATCCATAACCTTTAAAATTAGTAGCAACATAAAATTTTAACTTGCATTGAGTATCAGAGCATCCATTGTAAAGAAGTACTCACTCTATAGTATTCTAGCAATATCATCATCGGTATTTCTTGAGTAACGGCTCCATCAAACTGAAACATGTTCGGATGCCGAACTTTCTCTAATATTGTCAAGTGTTGTCTAAAAGCATATCTGCAAAAGGTGTTCAAGATTCAGACGCACATCCATGAATTTTGAGAAGCTTTAAACTATCAGCTAGAAATATCAAAATTTCAGATAAAGGGAATGAAAACTGAGAAAGGCAGAATCAACCTAATTAATGAAAAGGAGTATAATAGCATGGAAGTTAGAATATGCAAGCTTACAAAATAGACTAATACTCAAATCAAGTGGAGATTTAGATGTTTCGCTATGCTGTAATGAAACTAATTCAATGCACTCAATAATGTGCACAAAATCAAATTTGTGAAAATAGGAGAGAGCAAAAGAACTCTATATGCGGGGGTGCTAAAATCCAATATGGTAGGTTTATATATTATGAACATTTTTATACTGATATAATAAGTATTACCCAAAAGAAGAGAAAAACATCTGATAAATTTCAGTTGATAAACAAGAATCCAGAAGGTTGAACTTTCTATGCAAACATACATTGTTTCTGGGTCTGAATGGCAATTCTTGACTCTTTGTCAAGTAACTTTACTGAAACTCTTGTGCCATTCCACTTAGCTATTTGATATGATCCCTAAAGAAAGTTTCAAGTTTCAGAGCCAGTAATATTTAATTGTCGAGTTAAATCACAAAAGTAGTTATTTTGATTTAGTTTTTGGCAGAAACTAAGTATTAAAGCTAGGCCAGAGAGTAGCGCATTCCTATACAAGTTGCTAAAAAGTGACAGTGGACATAAAGCTTAATTGGATTCACAGGTTAGTACAAAAAAATGAAGTGAAAGCAGATTATGGTAAGAATAAGGAAATTAAGGGAAAACAACAGGAGCTCTTCCTGCATGTAGATGGTTCCTTGACAAAACATAGCTCTTCCTGCATGAGTGAGTTGGTGACATTGTACACAGTCGGCTTCTCTGTATTGAAAAATGCCTGCACATTATACCATACAAAAACACTTCAAGCATCCATACTAAGTCACAACCTGCACAAGCATAATATGAAATATGAAGATAAAAAACACAGCTGAAATTTGCTGAACACAAAAAAGTGATGATGATATATTGAGTTATTAACCAATTTAAAGAAAATAGAAGAGAGTCATGAGACGGCATGTTGTCTAATATCAAATACCTGATTTGCATGAACTGAAAGCAAGAGCAGGCTTCTTTGATGGCCAAGTCTCTTCTGTAGTGGATTGGGACCCACAACTAAAGGAACATGGTAGTTCTTAAAGCATCATATTGGTGTCAAAACACATGGACAAACTCTTAAAGCAACTTCAGCCTGTGCAGGGATTAAAGATGAAGGGGCCTCAATAAAATTAACAACCTTTCAGCAAGAAAGTTATACAAGTTGAAGTGTTTGAATATGAAACAAAACAATAACTTTCATAAACCTCGAATTTGTTACCTTGCAGAACAATAAGTACGTAGTTGATAAGGCTCTCCTCTTTTTGCCTGTCCCAGTATTTTACCTTGTTAAACTTGGATTTCAGCTAATGGACATAAAAAGAAAAGTAATCAAATGTAGAAGATAACAAGAAAAACACACAAGTAATCAGAAGTTTCCCCCCTCGGAAGAGCTAACGCATGATCCATCGTCAGTTTTGCAACTGAAGCACGCAACATCCAGAGTGCTCGTTGGAAGATCCATTAGAGTTGATAACTCCTTGATGATTTCCAAAGACTTGATTTCTCCTGCAAATTGCATCAGATGATAATAGAAAAGATTAACAAATGCTAGTTTAGTTACGGTGAAATATCAGAACTGTAGAGCATGGACATCTTATTGGACCATGGATTTGTTATTACCTTCTGTCCATCCTGAACAAGAGTATGTGAATGAGAATGGATTGATGGGCTGCATTCTCCACTTAAATGTGTTCAACACAAGAAGCTCCATCCGCTGAACTGTTTTCCCTTCTAAGATGAATTTTAAAGGATATATGCCAGCCTGCCAAATTGCAAGTAATAGATTAAATGAATCGTGACACATGGTACTAATATAATAAAAAACAAGAATCATTGGTTGCTTATTTCTCGACTGCATAGCTAGGCTCAAAGGGACATCAGTTTCTTCCATTTTGGCTACAAGCATGCCATAGCCACAAGCTGCATCATCCAGTTTTTAGCCTTGGCGCCAAAAGAGTGAATGCAGTAAATATTGATGGTCAATTTAATCAAATGTATGCGAACTTATGTAAAACACAATTTTTGTGAAGACAATCAATAGTCAAGAACAGAATTCAAGAAAGGAGTTATCTTTACAAACCTTGTGAATCCAATCGAGGGCCTCCAGCCTAGTGCCCACATCCAAGTCACTATTTTTGAGCCTCTTCAGATAATCAAAAGTAGGCAAATGCTCACATTCCTTCTTGATCATCAAAGCCACCAACTCACCAATAGGAATGGGCAGGCAGCGAGCATCTCCATTCCACTCCTCTTCAGACACAGTCCATTCTCAACCACACTATGAAATACACCAAAATTAGTAGAATTAGATGATGGGAATTTGTTTTCAGCCATATTTGTAAATTGGGAAAGAAGGAAGTGAACTGGGATGGCTACGCAACCTCGCCGTCCGGGAGATTTTCCTTGCAAGATACAACCACTTTTTCCCTGCCCAAATTCCCAGCCATGAGTGCTCCCAACGAAAACCTTCCCATGCCCAAATAAAGAGGAATTTGGGATAAGAGCAAACAATGACGCAGGCAGGTGACCCGTGAACAAAATTGCTAATGGAAGCCACGTTACCTTGGAAGAACCAGAGGTTGACGCGTGGGTCGTCTTGTACAGCACATTGGAGAGAGAAGATATGGACTGGAAACCGGGAATAGTAGCGGGAACAATACAGGTGGAGGAGGAGAAAGATGAACTGTGACTTTGAGGTGTGAGGAAGAAAGATTGACAAAAACCCGCTACCGTACCTATACCGGAGATAGGGCAGGCGATCCGCCCTTATAGTTAGTGTAGATGTATAGGGTTGGTTCCATGTACATTTGATGAAAACTGACGTAAGCCCAAATTCATGAAAATTATCTGATTATTAAAACTTTTAATACCAATCATTTAAACCGAAGAAACTTTTTTTATAACTAAATAAAAGCTAGCAAAAGCTAGCACACGAGATTTGCACGATTTGCACACTCATAGAAATATTCAAAGAACCTTTGAGAACGCAAAGAAACAATCAAATCTTTAGTTTTCTATTACATGAATCAAAGAAACGAAACGAATGTCATCATCTAAAGATAAATCTAAGATTTGTATGCATCTATCTAACTTTCATCTTCATTTATCATGAACAAAATGGCACTAATTAAAACCCCTCCCTAAACCATCACACTGTACTTATATGAACATTCCACCATAACCTAGCTGAGGGAGGATTATAGTATTATATGAACATAATACTATATATAATCCATCGTATTGGAAAAGTCGTCACTAATCACAATAAATATCCTTTGCTCGGAGTTCTGGTGGAACGGCTCGGAGTTCTGGTGGAACGGCTCGGAGTTTTGCATCAGATTTCAAAAGTTATATTATATCCTTGTCATCCAGATATATATACACAATCCACCATTTTCTGTGTATTAAACGCAATATCTCTTCTGTTTCCGGTGTTTGAATCGTTGTCTCTAGGCAGCATTTTCAATTTCTTATTGATGTTTTTTTGTTTTAAGTTCTAACATTCAACATCTGAATGTTATTATTATTTCTGCTTCCTGTATGTGTACCAAATTAAGAAACTTGTTATATAATAACTTGAGAAAACCTTGCACGTACTAATTATACTAGAATTAATTGCACGATCCGCCCACATGAACTTAAATGAAAACAAGTACAATATACTAATAACTTACAATATACATGATAAACAACAAACTGATATTAAAAAAAACATGTATTGATCTAAATTAACCTAGCACCTTTAATCGCACGATCCAAACACGTTGGAAACAAATAAATTTTTACAAAAACTAACTTACAAATTATATGAATAAATGAAAATTAATAAATAAAAAATACGGACAGTGTATCTAAATTAAGCTATATTTTGTGAAGGTATATTTCATGCCCATAGAAGTGTATAGGGTTGGTTCCATGTTATTTGATAAAAACTGATGTAAGCCCTAATTCATGAAAATTATCTGATTATTAAAACTTTTAATACCAATCATTTTAACCGAAGAAAGATACACTTCTATTTGTGAAGGTAATAAATTAAGTATATATGTACTAAAGATGAATGCGTGAGGAAAAGGTATATATACTTCTTCTATTTTATTGATGAAACATATTTAGTAATATTACGTGATTGATTATAAGATAAGATAAGATCAATCTACTTAATTAGAATCAATATAAAATCAACTAATGTAATCAACTGAGATAGCTATAAATAAGAACAAATCAGTTATACCATATATACAAAGAAATTATGGAAACTAAAATATACTATAAGGAGAATTGAAAATATTAAAAATGATCTGATCTGAATATTCAATTCAGCTGTAGAGAACAGGTCCTAAATAATTTAGAGATTCCCATCCTGATTCCTGATCATGTAACCCTACAAATGTAGGTACTTTCAGGGACTCTTGTACAGCATGCATATGCCATTGCTGATTCCATCCTGATCAATAACCCTACAAATACAGGTACTTCGACTCTGAGGTTCGACTCTAAACTTCGACTCTGATCAATAATAACCCTACAAATGCAGGTGGAAGAAATTTCATTCTAAACAGCACCACATAGAATGAACCTTGGGGCTATAAAATCCACTTTTAATGATTCCTGATGCTGTAAAATTTTATAAAAAATATATATAAACTCATTAATTTGTTAATATAAGCCATAGTACATATATAGAGGTTTACACTCTAACACCAATATGGGGATTTTTATTTAAAATAATCCCGATGAAGAAATTGTGGTGAATTGGAATGTTTACATTTCTGCCCAGAGATTAACAAAGCCGAAGAACTCTAACTTTAATCCACGAAGTTAATTAATCACTTGTTTTTTTTACAAGAAACCCCTTAGAAGGGGAATATAATTAATCACTTCAAATCCACCAGTACCGATGATTGGTAAATAGTTTGCAGACAAAAAACTTTGACACTAATAGGAAACTCGACCGTAGCACCGATCAGTACTACTGATTTTTAGCAAATTCCGGTGTAATAAACGCATTTTGACCAAATCAATGCACTTTTTAACCGGTTTTTTAACGTAGCACCGGTACAAGATTTTGTTGACTTCTTGACTGTAATAGTAACACCGATAAAGGCGGTGCAATATAATGGGTCCCCCAGAATAGAATAAGAATGTGTTGACCACAACCAATATTTTATTATAAATTATATATGTAACACCGGACGGAAAAGCGGTGCATTATTGTAGGACCCTTTATGCTATATGGGCCCAGTATTGGAGAATATATGCCACGTGGTTTAAAATGGTTTAAAATGAATTAAACAATGCCACGTGTTATAGCACCGGTATTCGGGTCGATGTAAATTTACTTTGGGCCACATTTCAGCCCAAAATTTGGTAGACCCCACCAGGTTGTACTATTGTAATTCAAAAAAAAACTCGGCGAGTAGTAACTGCATTAAATGCCTCACCTAACTTGTAATATGTTGCACCGGAATTTTTAATAACCGGTGCAACGAGAATACATTAATGCAGAACCCGATCCACAGCGTCGGGTTGTTGCAGTTGTTTACAAAATTTGTGGAGAAAACTTTCCTCCATTAAATTTGAGCTGGGTTGTGCATTAATGAACTGGATAGGCAAAGGGCTATTAAGTGGTACAATACCTAAGCCATTGAAGGTATGTTTATATTTAATTTAGTTTTGCTCCAATTTTTATAATTTTGGTGAAATATGTGATTTAAATTGTGTAGATGTGATGTCACAAGTTCCTTGTTATTGTTAGTTATATGTGGTTTAGCATATGTTTCATTTGAAAGAGTTTTTGTTCCCCTAAATGTGGAGTAATGATGTTGAAATTTTGTGTTTGCTCCCTAATTGTTAGGTGTTAAGGTTGATTACAATGATGTAGCGTATCGCCGGAAGATAATTGAAGATAAGAAGTTGTTGAGTGATGAGTACATTGCATTTGTTGATTATTTTCTCGATGTTGCATTTGGTAGAGAAGAAAGTGTGTTGTGTCCTTGTAAGAAATGTAAAAATCGTGAGAGAAATAATAATCGTGGTGGCATAAGATGGCACTTGCTTATGAGTGGTTTTGATGAGGGTTATGATGTGTGGAACTTCCATGGAGAGAGTAGAAGTAGACATGCTAGTGGTTTTGTGGAAAAATCTAGAATGGAAATTTTTTATGAAAATGTGGTTAGGGACTTTGAAGGGCACCCTGAGGTACTCGCATCTATTTTAGGAGAAAATGATAGGCCTTTGTATCTTGGATGTAAGGATGGAGTAACAGTAATATCATTTTTAATGGAAGTTTTTAACATCAAAGCGGCTTGTGGTTGGAGTGATGTTAGTGTAGATGCATTGTTGAAATTATTGGGTAGGATTCTACCCGATGGAAATGACGTGCCAAAGAGTCTCTGTGATGCAAAGAAGGTGTTGTGTCCCTTTGAATTGGAATATGAAAAGATCCATGCTTGTCCAAATGATTGTATTTTGTATCGGGGAAAATATGAACATGAGGAAAAATGTCCTATTTGCAATGCCTCGAGGTGGGATAAGAAAAAAATAAATAGAGAAGGAGGCAGATTAGTAGGTTAAGTGATTAGCCCTAATTCAAAGGTCCCTGCGAAATGTGTTTGGTACCTTCCAATATTTCCTAGGTTAGAAAGGTTGTTTGGAAATGTTGAAGATGCTAAGAACATGACATGGTATAGTGATCGAGAAAGACCTAATGATAATGTGATTAGGCACCCTTCTGATGGCGATCAATGGGAAAAAATAGATAGATTGCATCCTACTTTTGGAAAAGAAAGTAGGAATCTGAGGATGGCACTGAGTACCGATGGAATGAATCCTTTTGGAAATATGTCATCTAAACATAGTTCATGGCCAGTAATGTTGGTGATATACAATTTGCCGCCATACTTGTGTATGAAGAGGAAGTATATGTTGATGCCTTTGTTGATTTCAGGTCCGAGACAGCCTGGGAATGATATTGATGTGTATTTGGCACCCTCGATCGAGGACTTGGAGAAATTATGGAGGGAAGGATTGTGGGTTAAAGATGCATATAGGGGTGACGAGTTCAAGTTAAGGAATGCTATTTTGTACCATTAGTGATTTTCCAGCATTGGGAAATTTGTCTGGATATGTTGTCAAGGGCCACCTTGCTTGCCCTATATGTGAGGAAGGGACCGATTTCAAGCAGTTAAAGTATGGGAAAAAAACTGTATACCTTGGGCATCGTAAATTCTTGAAAAGGAACCATAGATATCGGAAAGATGGTGTATTTGGGGTTGTGGAGAAGAGGGTAGCACCAAAGATTTTATCTGGTAGAGAGATTCTTGCAAAACAAGAGAAGTTGCACGTGATCCTTGGTAAGAAATTCAAAAGAAAGTCAAGCGATGCAAAGTCTCCTTGGAAGAACAGGTCAATTTTTTCAATCTGCCTTATTGGGTTGATCTTGAAGTTCGTCACTGTCTTGATGTCATGCACATTGAAATAAATGTGTGTGAGAGTTTGATAGGCACTTTACTTAACATTCAAGGCAAAACAAAGGATCATTTGAATGCAAGAAAAGATATGGTTGAGATGGGGATTCGAACGGAATTGGCTCCCGAGCAGAAGGGAAAAAAGGTGTACTTGCCTCCAGGGCCCTGCAGCCTGTCTAGAGTTGAAAAGAAATCGGTGTGCGACAGCTTGAAAGGTCTTAAGGTGCCTATTGGATACTCCTCTAACATTAGTAGATGTGTGACTAACGATGAAAAAATGTATGGTCTTAAGTCACATGACTGTCACGTTTTGATGCAACAACTCTTGCCAATGGCTCTTCGTGGTGTGCTAGATGAAAAGGTACGCAATTGTGTTACACGTCTTTGTTTCTTTTTTCACTTGATTTGTCGTAAGAATATAGATCGTGGTGAATTGGAACAAATGGAGGTGGAGGCACATGAAATAATGTCTGAATTGGAGTTGTATTTTCCCCCACATTTTTTTGACATAATGGTGCATCTAGTTGGGCACATTGTTAGGGAAATTAGGCTTTGTGGTCCTGTGAATATGCATTGGATGTATCCATTTGAGCGACACATGGGAACTTTTAAGGGGTACTTTAAGTGTAACAACAGGCCCGATGCTAGTATCGTTGAAAGATATGTTACCGAGGAAGTGATAGAATATTGTTCTACTGCAATTGATAACGGTCTTTCCTTTGGTGTCCCTAAGAACAAGCATGTTGGCCGACAAATGGGAGTACCACGATCTAAGGGTAAGCTATACAATCCATCCTTTTTTGAGTTGAAGAGAGCGCACCACTATGTGCTGCGAAATTCTAGTGAAACTGTGGAGTACGTCGAAGAGCATTTGGCCCTTTTGAGGGAACGTGGTGTGAAGGAAAATGAGATTCAAGAGGTGCACAATCATGAATTTGTTGATTGGTTTTATGAAAGATGCAATCAAGATGGAAATGATGCTAATTTGAGAGCATTCGCAAGGAAACCTGGTTGCTCGGTTAGAAGTTACACTGGGTATGATGTGAATGGCTATTCCTTCTCAACTCAACGTAAGGATTCCGTTAGTACGACGCAGTGCTCTGGAGTGTATGTCGACGGTGAAAAGTTTGTGATAGGGGGTGGAAAAGGTAAGCGTCCTGTCGTCTCTATGTCTCCCTTTTATGGCGTAATTGAGTGTATCTGGGAGCTTGACTATGTCACCTTTAAAGTTGTTGTTTTCAAGTGCAAATGGGTTGATGTGTTGAAAGGAATTGATGTCAGTGATCCGATGGGTTTCACAAGAGTTGATTTTAGCAAGGAAGATTCAAAAGATGACTGTTTTATCCTTGCTTCCCAAGCCAGGCAAGTCTTCTATGTTGTAGATCCCACGGATTCAAAATGGTCCATTGTGCTACAAGGCAAAAAGTATTTCTTCGAAGATGAAATTGATTATCAGATGACGGCCGATAAGGCAGAGTTCCCCTCCGCATTCCCGAAGATGTCAGAGAAATCGGTTTCCGTGAGTACCAGGAGAGTGCATGATGAAAGGTTGTGGGTGGATGAAAGAGGAAGTTTGATTTTTGAGAATGATAACCTCAAAAACAAACCGACATAGAAGATGTCACGCTTGTGTATTTTTGGTGACTTCTTTTGTATTATTAATTATAAGACTTTGTTTTGTACTTCTTTTGTGCCTTCTATGTTGTTCAAAATAGAGGTCGTATTATCATTTGTATGTGAAACGCTGATGCGGTAGGCTGCGTGTACACCTATAGTTGCTCACTTCCAATACTAAGTTTATAAACTGGATGAAAAAAACACCATTGTGTGCGACAAGCAGTTGCTTAAGGCTGCGTGGACAGGGTTGGTTCTCACTGCCAAGTTGATTTGTTGAAAAATGTTCAAATAAATTCCAAAGGTATGTGAAACGCAGTTGCCTAATGCTGCGTGAACAGGACTGAATGCTCACTGCCAAGTTCAGTAGTTGAAAAATGGACCCAAAATTCCAATAGTATGAGACACGCAACTGCTTAAGGCTGCGTGAACAAGGTTGGTTCCTCACTGCCAAGTTGATTTGTTGAAAAATGTTCAAATAAATTCCAAAGGTATGTGAAACGCAGTTGCCTAATGCTGCATGAACAGGTCTGCATGCTCACTGCCAGGTTTAGTAGTTGAAAAATGGAACGAACATTCCAATGGTATGTGACACGCAACTGCTTAAGGCTGCATGAACAGAGGTGGTTCCTCACTGCCCACTTACATTGTTTCAAAGATGTGTCCAACGTTACGGATCAATGCGTTCCGCAGTTGCTGGTGGTTGCGTCAATCGGACAGATTGGCTACTGCCTGGCCTACTTACTAACTAAATCCCTTTTTTCTATACCTAAAGCAGACACAATTGCAGAACACATATGTCAAATGAAACCTATCTAATAGATGCTAGACCATTTCCATCATACCAAGTCTCAAACAAATTCAAGCTAAAACCAATTCAGATGTGCACAGACAATGTTATACGTAGGAAAATGAGAGGATTACATTTAAACAAACGAAAAATGGAAGAAAAAGTCTGAAATGGAGAAGGAGACCTCAAATCGCGCTATGTTCGACTGTTGGCAGGGTGAACACTGGATCCATAATAGCATCATTACCCAACAATGTCTCTTCACCAGCCTCCTTGGCACTAGTTACTGCCACATCTTCATGTTTGCCTTCATTGGTGGCATCCTTTGCATCCTGCTCTGTCGAGACTATATCCTCGATGCGTGCTTCAACTTCAACAGCCCCCGCCACTTGTTCGAGATCAACAGCCCCCGCCACTTGTTCGAGATCAACAGCCTCCGCCTCTTCAACTTCAGCGCAGATCCTCTCACAAAAGCCCTCAGAAACAGGAGGAGTACTCCTTCCATCCACCTCCTCCGGAACACGAGCAGTCACTCTAGGATCATCATCATTATGGTCGATCACACGCGTTCTTGGCGCACGAGTTCGACAGTGTCTTCAAGTCCCTTGTAGAACAAATCGACAGGCACCTCTGTGAAACAAAATATTAGAAACTGAGTCACTAAAGTGGGGAAAAAAATCGAACAGAACATGTATAAAAGAAAATGTACCCTGTACGTCGTCCCGGACCTCATCCTCGAGTATGTGTTTCTTATCTGCATTGGACACTAGCTATATCTTCCAGATTCCAGCTCACACTTCCCGTTCCTCATAAAATATTCTAAGGTATAGAATATACACTCCACTGGCTCACCGGAGAACTTGAATTTCTTGTTTTTTTGGGTTAGGAGAAGAAGGTGATGAAATTCCCGTACGGCAGCTTCTTGCAATGCCTCCCATTCTCCACCACACTTTCTTTCATGTGATGAAAAATATAATGGCTGGGGTTTGAGAGCCTTCCCATCATTAGACAATAAAACTTCAAAATCGTTGTGAAGTTGAGCTCGGTTATGTAGCCACCCTTTGGGGTAATCGTCCTAGCAACAAACTCGTACAGAATTCGGTCCTCACAACTTAAGTGATCGAGCTTGTACTGCCTAGCCGTTCCAAGTTCAGATTCATTTCGGCCAAAATATTTTGCAGCTAGTTCAAGCAACTTAGCTTTAGTCGGTTCATCATCATTTTCCGGCCAACCCCCATGCATGTAAAATCCTTCGGGAGCATCTGCTTCATGTTTTTCCCCATCATCATCCACAGTTACATACTTGACACCCAACACCTCATTGAATATTTCCGATCCTATCTCAAAGTCTTTCCCACCCACCCTAGTGTAAAAAAGACATGTTTTCTTCTCTTCCTCTACCAACTCATGAAAATTAGCGTAAAATTGACTCATTTCATCCTTATACGCCGCATAATTTAGCCCAAACAGTTCATGCAAGACACATTTTTCAACTCTTTTCATCACCCTTTTCAACCCTAATTGATCTATCATGCTAAAATCAAGAACATAGCAATCCAACAACTCCTTATTTTTCATGTACCTATCATACTTATCGTGGGCTTGAGGACTTACAAACATTTTTGAGTCATAATCGTGACTCGATGAATTTGAAGCAGGCCTCGGTCGTTTGGTACCTCGTGGAGCGGCCGTTGCACGGGGAGGTGCCTGAACACTGGTAGCTGCCTGGGATTCCGTCGTTGCCTGGTTGGGATTGGAAACGAGGAGCTAAGACCTGGCCATTTGATTGATTGTGTGTTGAAAACCTAGGTTTTTTTGATTGGGAATTTGGGGATCTATTTTTTCACGATTGAATACCTGTAAAGGTTGACGTTTACTTATATACTACATAACCTAGCGATATCGTAACGTAATAGCAACTGCTTAAATGCTTTGTATATTACCCTGCGATATCGCTAGACATACCGCCAAAGAAGTCTATGTCCATCAATTTTGATTGGTTACGATATCGTAACATTAGCAAACGTGTTACGATTTCGCTAGAGATGCCGCCAAAGAAGTCTCTGTCCATCAAGTCTGACTAGTTACGATCTCGTAACATTAGCAAATGTGTTACGATTTCGTAAGCTAGTCCACTAATACTTCCATTTTGGTGAGCGCCAAAATTTATTTTCAAATAAAGCGACGTCGTTTACTACTACTAAATGACCAGCTGGCGAGATCGTAATAATTTCCGCCAAGCTAGGCTCTGTCCCAGAAAAAAGGTGACTTACGAAATCGTAACCTATTTACATCAGGATGCGATATCGTTAGTGAACTCTCAACAAAATACTCTGTTGGACTAATTTTAGTGGTAGCGATATTGCAACTAACAAGTATCTGAATGCACATATCTTACGATTTCATAAGTAACTGAGTAAAAATGAAAAAAAAAACTAAGTTCAATCAAGATTAGGAACTACACATTATATCATTGCTAGAAAATTACCATGGCTGCATGCCAATACCATACTGAATAAGTCACAAAAGAAGATATTCATATTACACATCGATTCTTGTTTTTGTTATGATATGAAACAACCAACATCACTACTCTAAGCCCTCCAACAAAACTCTATGAAGTTCATCGTTTGTGATGTTAGCTGGTGACTCGGTCGGCGCCAATCTTTGTTTCTTCCTCTTTGAAGTCTTGGTCTCAACCTCGTCGGGTTCCCCTGCTATAGAAATTTCCTTCTGCGTGAACGAGTATCTTTCAGCCTCATTCAGATCCTCTTCAGATGACTCACCTCCGCTGCGATTGGCTTCATCTCCATCATCATCATCGTCATCAGAATCTCCATCATCATCATCATCATCATCATCACTGTCATCATTCACATCGTCTTCATCATCTGCATCATCTGCATCATCTTCTTCACCATCTGCACCGGAGGCACCATCGTCTCCTCTCTTCTCTACCGCGCTAGAAGTTTCTGCCACCGAAGCCTGCTTCTGGATTGGTTTGACAGTGAAATCTGGGATGTTTTCCTCATCGCTTAGATCCATTTCAATATCCCCCGTCTCCAGCATTGACATTAGTGCATCACTATTACCAGCGCAATCTGACTTCACCTCCCCTAGTTCATCGACAAACGCTTTAAGTTGAACAAGGAGCCTTGCTCGACTACCTATCACAGCTTCTGAAGACCCATATACCCAAAAAAAGTAAGTAACCGTTAAAGGTTAGAAATTTCAAAAAATAAAATCATAAAACACAACGTATACAACTCATTTTACCTGTTCACTCGGCACCGCCTCTGGCTCTCCTAGATGTTTCCATGCCATCTGGCTTCTTCTCGTACTTACCATCCTCTTTCAACTGTAGTCGCTTGCGTGTCAACCACTTTTTGGTGTAGCGAAGTCGGGGCAAGGGTTGTCCCTGAGGTATCACACCTACTTTCCTCGGAGGATTGCAGTCACCAAACCACCATATGGTATCGCAAAGCTCTTGTGTCGAGCTTGCCTCATCATGTATCTCATAATGGTGTAACCTGGGTTAATCTTATACCCTTCAATGATAAAGTAGAATAAACTAAGGGTGGCGACTGTTGGCTCACAATTATGCCCCTTCGATGGAAGGACATTCTGACATATAAACTCGAAAACCAATCTCTGCTCCTCAGTCAAGAGATGTGTCGGGTATTTGCTAACTGTTCCGACTTTTCTAGACCTACGATGAAACATCTTTCTACCCAGCTCAACTGGATCAATTGGTTGTTTAGGAGTTTTACCGGGCATCTTCTGCTCATAGTAAACCTCATAAGGGCCTTTCTTGTTGGTTGGTCTTAGGTGGGTTCTATCGGTGTAAGGACACCCTAACACCTCATTTATCAAGAACTTATCAACAGTGAACTTCACCCCTCTCACAACCTAGTAATTTCCTCCACCCCCTCTTCCAACCCTAAATTCGCATAGAACTGTAGCAACTCATCCACATAAACAGACTCAGGCAGGGCTTACAATTTTTCTAGATGTTGTTTCCTAAAATACTCTAAAACACAATCCAGATTCAAGCTGCCCATATCGTTTGAGTCAAAAACCCTACTATTTATAATCTTTCGAGTTCGTAAGGTTTCATACCTTGCCTTAGCAGCGTCGTTGAAGAAAGGTGGTATCTCCGGTACCTCAGCGCCAGCTGCAGCGTTGGCTACTGGTGGAGATGGAGGCGGCTGCACTGGCGGCTGCTGCACTGGCGGCGCCTGAACTACCCGCTGCCCTGCTGCACCGGACCGACCGCGCCCTCTGCCCTGGCCACGACCTCTTCCAACTGGTGCCATTGAAATGGGTGGGCTGGTCGGATTGATTGAACGGAGGTTGGGGCGTTTGGGATTTGCTGCAAATTAGGTTTTTAGTTTGGGGGAAATTTCTATTTCTCCCAGCCCGCTTTTTTTTATAAATACCCATCCTACTTACGATATCGTAACCTGTTCCGCAACATATAAAATAAGTGGTTCTTATTTGTTACGATCTCGCAGCTTACTTAACGTTTCAACTGAAGTAGAAAGCAGCAAAATACTAGTCACGATATCGTAACAGATAAATCTTTTAAAGTTTAGCGATTTTAACTTACGAGATCGCTACTGGACTAGCAATTGTTATCCCACATCGGCACAACAGGTCAAGATTGATCAGTATATATGTGTGTAGGTTTAAAAAGAGCTCGATAAGTCTCTGACCTGAGCAAATTGACCATGAAACACTCATTATCACACATGCATATATTGGGCCATAGTCCACTGAACAATCATAATACTGACGACCAAGGCCCAACCCAAGCCACCCCAAGCCCACCCCGTTTTTTTAACATACATTTTCTACTTGCGATATCGTAACTACTCACGCCAACACTCAATTATTCAAAGAGGGCTTGGGGGTCTAGGGCTTGCTGGGTTTAGGGTTGGCGTGGGTTTATGGTTTTATAGGATGAGGGCTGAGTTACGATCTCGTTAGTTCTTCTATGTAAAGGGTCAAGAAATGCATAAACTTACTAAACATGATCAAGAAACAATTTTAATTCACTTCATTTAAGTATTACAAATAAATTGTGACAATTAAAAATAAGCTTTAAATCTTTTCGAATGAAGAATAAGGTCTATCATGATGAAACACACAGGTTCAAATGCCGAAAGTAATAACTATATATATCATGTAAGTAAATTTTATATCATTTCATTTTCTACTTATCGTATAAAAAGAAAATAAACTAAATTCACAAATTTCATCAAATCTACACTGCATCTACATTGAATTTAGCTGAAAATAATAAGGAGTGGTAGTCAACGTTTACCAGTTACCAACACTGATCACAATCTTGTGTGCAACTTTCGAAATGTATCGTCAGAACATTCAATAAATGTATAATGTCATATCATTTCTGTTACATTATATGGTATGTAATTGAAGAGATTCGGACTTTCAAAATCAACCAATGAAACATGGGTCATGTGGGTTTTGGGTTTTCTATGGGTTTCGTCAAGAACTCTTTTGCTATTTGTCATCATCGTTTGTAATTCTTTGTGACTATTAAAAATAAATTTGACATCTTTTCAAACGAAGAATCAAGTCTATCATGATGAAACAAACATGTTCAAATGCCGAAAGTAATAACTATATATCATGTAAGTAAATTTTATATCATTTCATTTTCTACTTATCGTATAAAAAGAAAATAAACTGAATTCACAAATTTCATCAAATCTACACTGCATCTACATTGAATTTAGCTAAAAATAATAAGGAGTGGTAGTCAACGTTTACCAATTGCCAACACTGATCTTGTGTGCAACTTTCGAGATGTATCGTCAGAACATTCAATAAATGTATAATGTCATATCATTTATGTTACAGTATATGGTTTGTAATTCACGAGATTCGGACTTTCAAAATCAACCAATGAAACATGGGTCATGTGGGTTTAGGGTTTTCTATGGGGTTCGCCAAAAACTCTTTTGCTATTTGTCATCATCGTTTGTAATTCCAATCATTTGTGTAGACTAAATAATTAGGTTCACTGCTTGAATGTGTGAATCCAAACCAAATTGTCTATCATATAAATTTGTATACTATTTTTCTTATTTTATTGTAATCTAACATCATTTTTCTAGAAACATATCTTATAATTATAAGCAATAACTGTCTACATTCATGAAAGAATTACAAAATAATGTATAAACTTTATATATACCGTATGTGTTACATGATCGTGTTTGTTCATCACGGGTTTTGGGTTTTCAAATAGTGGGAAAAAATTAATCATGAACTTCCGATATCACTACTATATAAGCAATTCTTTATTTATGTCATTGACGGAACCAGTTACGATATCGTAACCTCCAAATGTTGATAATATGCTTAGTTACGATATCGTAACCTTAAATGAACGTTAAGTCAACTCAAAATTGGACCACATCATCTTCCTCGTCCCCAATTAGCGATGATAATATGTCAAAAGCCGGCTCTACTAAAGTAAGTAGGAAGAAGAGTGTTAGGCGCACTTGTACGGAAGAACAATTAAGAACACATTGTCGGGAAATAGAAATTAGGATTGATAACAAGATTCTAACGCATGTCAAATTTAATGACTTGGGAGTTGCGGTCGCACCCGACGATGATGCCGCTCGATGGTCAAGTTGGTGCAGAAAAATGGGAAAGACTCAAGTACCATTAATAACCGAGGATTGGAGGCTTCTACACCCCGACATTAAAAAATATATTTGGAAAGAGTGCAAGGTTAGATTTTTATTCACCATTTTAATTACCAATTGGTTCTATACTTAATTTTTGACATTCATTGACCTTTTACTAAGCTAATATGACTTACATGTTTAATGTGTAGCGGCCATTTGTAATTGAAGCTCGCGATTTGGAACAAGTCAAGAAGAAGGCTTTCCAAATCGTATCTAAGGCTCACCGGGAACACAAATACACCCTAGCAAGGGATTACCTAAGAGTAGGTGGCAAGAGATATGGTCAAAACCCCATGGGTCGGTACAATCACATCGTAAAAAAAACTTGGGATATATTCAAGAAACGATGGTTAGAGAACGATGCTAAGGTTAGTTTATTTTTCATTTGATATTGAAATTAAATGAATCCTACATATTATTTCATAAATATTAAATTGTGACTACGAATTAACATGTGTACTACCACATTCAAAGGGTGTTGGTCTTACAAAAAGAACGTCCGCGTCTTTCAACACAATGCCCTATACCGGTGGTCGTAGTGGCTATATTGGGGTTGCAAAAAAAAAATCGAAGAATAAAAGATTAGATGAAGTGAAGGCGCTTGTAGATGGGGGAATGGATGAGGAAGAGGCAATGAAACAAGTAGTGGCCGATGACCCTACAACATACAAGAGGCAACAATTATTCGTTTTGGGTCGAATCAAGAAGGATGGAAAATTCTCTAGTACCGAGGCAAAAACAATTGCGGACAACGTGGTTAGTTTTCAACTCTTGTTTCATTTACAATGTTCATACATCATGAACGAGAATTGTTAACTATTTTATTAGGACGAGGTAGAGCGCGAAGTTCAAGAAGGGTTCTTCATTCCCGTGGGTAAAAACGATGTGTTAAACAAAGCTTTGAAAAAAAAGAACATCCCGGGAGAGCCAAGGGAGTTGGAGGCTATGCGAGCCAAATCGAGGCATTCGGTATCAAGCGTAGTAAAGACCCTAAGCCCTCTAAACTTCAAGTAGCGCTGAATGAAGCTAAACAATCTAAGCAAGAGATGAAGAAGATGAAATCTTGAATAGCCGACGTGTGTAGGTTTGTTAATTTCCCCATTCCCGATAATTTTGTTGAACCACAACCCTTAGGGAAGCCTTCTTCTAGGGGCTCCCATCTCTCTCCTCCTCATGAGGATGTGGTTCAATAAAATGTTGAGGTAGGGAACGAAAACAACAACACACCCACGCACCCCTTACACGAGCAAGGTGTGGTAAACCAATCAAAACCCATCACTAAGGTGCGTTCCTTTTAAGAGTCCCTAATTCATTTTCATTTGCAATTATAAACATACTAGTTCCTAGGAATTGACAAGTGAAAGAATATTTTTTTTGTCTAATTGACCTAGGTTGACTCTTCTTGCAAGTTATATGTTGTTAGTGGGAATGATGACCAACTGAAACACGTTGCAAATGGAAATTCCTATGAAACCATGACGGCTAATCATGGTGAAAACATCCCTAAGGGCTTTATTAGGGTTAGTATAGGTGAGGTGTTGGTAAACGATGCACTATTGCCTGTGGCAAGTATAGAGCACAAAACTATTGGTCAAGGTTTGGGTATGTTCTTTGTGTGGCCTAAGTGGTTAGTGGTTGATGCAAAATCCACTCTTGTTCCCAAAAAAAGAAAGAAACCCGTACAAGCCACCGACCTAAATTTTCCGATTGCTACAATTCCAATTTCAAACGACGATTATAACTTCTTAAAATCCCTCCCTGGTTTCGTTAGAACCTTGCACGATTCTATGAGTCACCACGACCGCAATTTTGTCTACTATTTTGTTGCTACTTCAGTGGTATTTGGAGAATCACTGCAACTTATGGTTCCATGGGAAGATTTTTCCTTTTTTTGGAACTTTAAATCACTTCCACACACCATCCTAACCTTGCATCAAATGTAAGTACGACATTTTCTAAATAAAAAGTTACAATTTAAATCTCTTGTCATTATACATGTTACTATGTGACACCATAATACTTTCCCATATCTATTCCAAGGTACATGAATTACGTCACTTTGGCAGCAAAAAAAACCTTTATCGGCTTCTTGCACCCATCTTTCTTGCAACAATGTGGAGAAGGAGATAAAATGCGACTTCAATATCTAACCAAGGCCATTAGTGACAAGAGCAAGAGTATATTCTTAGCCCCATATCTAGAGAAGTAAACTAAAATACACTTTAAATGTATTCATTTTAACTGTACCTGTAATGTTAGTGTGGTATATTGTGAATCTTAACTTTTTATATTTCTCTAGCGCCCATTGGAGTTTTTTGGCTACTATCCCGTCCTTAAAGCGTGTCTACTGGATTGACCCTCTCCACTTTGGTCCATCACCCGTATTTTCCGATCTGTTAGAGGTTACTATGCAATCTGTTAATGACAACACACTCCAACCATTTGAGCTTTTCCAAATTCATGTAATTCAAAGTAATTAACCTTCTTATTATATATGTTGTGTTTTTGACATTCACCATTTCATCTACCTAGTCTCGCCGTCAACAATCAAACTGGGAGTGTGGATACTACATCATGATGTTTGCTCACGCATGTGTTCAATGCCTTGCAGAAGATAATCTTGATATTCCAAGTGTAAGATTTATCACCATTGCTTGTTCTATGTGTACTTCGTAATGCAATTCAATAACTCATAAGTCATTATTTGTTGCATTCGTAGATGTTCAGCGAAGATCATTCCCCATACACCACTAGAGAGATTGAGGTTGAGAGAAATAATTTTGCCAAACATTTGATCTACATAAGAATCAGGTACATCTCCAAACCTCATAGGCCTCCTCCTCCCCCCGCTGCATCATGACATGTTAATAGACTTGTTATACATTATTAGGCAATGTATAGCTTTAGTATTAACCATCTTTCCTTGTACAATGATGCCATTAAATTTTAATGCCGGATGCGATTTTGTGCTTGGACATGTCATGTGGGTTTCAAATGGTGGTTTGGTCGCATTTCAATTCATAATATATTTTAGTTTTGGTGTATTAAATCAGAAATAGACCATTGCACTGGTTGACGAAACACACTTACGGTATCGTAACTTAAAACGCAAACACATGTGATTATACTTATGGAATCGTAACTGAAACGCAAACACTTGAGATTGTACTTACGAGTTCGCTACCATTTCCGAATAAAGCAACCACAAAATATTGTGAAAATAAATAAAATTTATGCACAAACGAGATCGTAACAAGATCGCCTACTTAGGCACTGCCTCACATTTCTGAATACTAACGCTATCGTAACACAAGCCGCCAATGGCAACGAAAATGCAAACAATTTCGTGAATGTTTTGGTGCACATCATGCACCAAAACATTCATGAAACGGTGTCGTTCCATTTTTGCCGGTTTTTGTTACGAGATCGTAACCCTAAACCCTAAATCGATCCTAATATTTTATAATATCTAGAAATAAAAAAGAAAAAAAGCTTGTAGAACGATTCCGTAACCTTTAACATTTGTTTACAATAAAACCATAAACCCGCCAAACAAGCGAGATCGTAACAACCTGACAATATTTGTCTTACGAAATCGTAACATCTGCCGATGTAACGTTTTTTACTGGAGTCTTCAGAGAGCTTACGGTCTCGTAACACCTACATCTACATTATCATGTGAGTAACGATGCCGCTTACGAGATCGTGTCACTTATTAATAAATTGTATCATTCACTACAAGAAAAATAAGCTTTTACAACTAAATTTTACAAAAACATTGATAATAAGGTTGTAGTAGATGCATTTACAATGAAAATTTGAAAATGGTAGTAATTTAAGCTACAAGAACTATAATTTTGATTATAATTAATACAAAAGAGGTTGTAAAATATTTGTGCATCATTGACCACATGTTTTGGTGGTTGACTAAAACTTACAACCACGTTTTGGAGTTGTAATTTTGATTTTGGAAAGTGAAATTTTAGGCGGGCCATAAAAATATTTTGGCGGCCCTTTTTTTCTCAATTCCCGCTCACACCATAATTCATTAATTGGTCCAGGAAAGTTAATATAGCTAGTCTATCTAGTTATATAAAATTCCTAAAACGCTCACCTCTCTTTCTTCTTCCTCCTCCAATTTCCCCTTCATTTGCTTTTCCTGCGATTCCTTCCTCTGTTTATCCAATCTCTCCTACCCTGTTGTTCATCATCTTCCACTGTAAATCTCCCAACTTTATCAATCTCCATTTAGGATAATTTAATCGGATTCTTCAGTTCCGTCCAGTATGAAAAATCAGCTCCGTCCGGTAATCTGGCTCAACGAGCGCACCTGCAGAAGTTCGAGGTATGAAAAAAGTTGGAATATATTTTATGGGTTTTGTTTTTTGTGCTCTTTTATGTGTGGTAGAATACGTTGGCTTAGTAGGGTTTTATGATTTTAGAGGTTCTTTTCATTAAAGCTCCATGCTTTGAGCAATTTGGTTTTGGAAATTAATGTTTCTGCTTTTGTTTCCTACTGGGGTTAGTTTTGTAGCAAGAAAAAGTGATGTTTTAGGATGGGGATATCATTGAGAGGCATGTCTGTTAAGAATAATGATAATGCCTGTTGTGATGACAAGTTTGCAGGATATGCAAATGCTTTGAATTTTTGACTCTATTTGTTAATTTTATAGGCAAGATAGTAGAGGTATGGTATTGGGGCTTGTCAAGTTGACCTTTTTATGGATCGAACTGTTGATTACTAGAATATCTTAGTCTACAACCCCTTTACTATTAGGAGTTTGTGTGGAGTTGTAATATTTTGTTTTCATGATAGCAGAGTGACATAGCAAACTCTTGATAGCAGAGTGACATAGCAAACTCTTGATTTATTTGTCTTCCTTCAAATTTGTGAACTTTACTTTCATTAGTTTCCGCCTTTATGAGCTCTCCCTTCTTTTTGTCTGAACTACTTGTATAAGTAGGATTCATTTGTTTGATTGCTTGGATATCTTTATGTTGACTATCATTTTCTAAGAGCAGTGTTTCATTTTTTTTTGTTCAACGGGTTTCATTCCCTCGATCTCGTTCATTGTTTCCTAATAATAGTGCACTTTGTTACTTGTCAATTTCTTCTGGATTTTGGATATCTTCAAGTTGTAGGCTGCAGTGTGTGAAACTGATATATGCAAGGCGAGTTTTTTGGTAGGCTGCAGTGTATATTTTTTTGGTAGAGTACATGATAATTTACTAAAATTCTTGTCTTTGTGTTTTTTGGTTCAATATGCCAGCAAGGCTTGACTATGAATGGATTGAAGACTAGAGAAGGACCTTTAGCTGTATAGAAGCACATTACCTCTACATTACCTTTAGCTACCAAATGATTATAAACTTTTAGTTGTCTTTTATGCTAGGATTTGAGTGCATTTTTCTGACTTTTATTCTAATTTAAGGCTAAGATTAAAGAACATCTCAAAATCTAAAAATTTTAGTTGAGATGAAGGGCTGAAGTTTGGAACATTTTATCTTACAAAGCATTGATCTATTAAGGATGATATCTATATTCATGAGAACTTGGGGACATATAAATACGTTTTGGAATAAAGAACGTGTCAATTTGGTTGAAAAATGAGATATAAGTTCTGCAACTGGAGCAGGTGTGCCTGTGGCTTCAACACCATGTTCGCATGTTAGTTTCAAAACACATTCGTTCTTAAAATGGTGATATGGCTGAAATGCTTACCTAGGATTTCTGTAAAAAAAAGAAGATAAAAGTTCTGAAATTGCACTTTGATATTCTGAAATTAGTCTCTTTTTGTTCTTATTCTGTTTTGCTATATTTTGCAGGACAACGGATTCATCTAAAAAGTTAACAAAACCTCAATTTCTAGCTCCAGGTCTTCTGAAAAAGAGTAAAAACTCCAGGTTTGGTCGTTTCTTGCCTGATTTATTACAAATAGGAGTAAATGACGTGGGAACCAAGTCAAGACCAGTTCAGGAAATACGACGAGTTCTAATTTTTTATTATGTACTATCTTGTCTTCAAGAGTATATCTGATTATATATTGGTATACTTTAATAACTTGTAATCTTGCTTAGGATATGGAACGTGCTAAATTTGTTTTGCTTTGATGGAAGTGGAACTATTAGTTGTAGTTTATATAGACTCTTTTAAGTATGTTTTTATGATGCCATACTTTAAATTTCATCATAATTATTGAAATCTTGTAGTGACCACCTCTCCCGAGATTTCAAAACTGTGGTTTTCAGATTCCAGTGAAGAACAAAGGCTACAAAATGTAGAGATTTTTATGTGGTTGGTTTGAACGGTGATTCCAGTGATCGATTCAAACTGTTCCAAGATTCCAGAGATTCTGTGTGCTGAATAGAATACTCACCGTGTAAAGCGATACCTTTCTTGATCAACCCGCGTCTCCAATTATAGTAATTGGTCGTGCTTTTCTTTTGGCACTCACGGCTGGGATTAGTCCTCTTGCTATATTAGAAGTCTATAACTAACCTGTAATTTGGATCTAATATCTTTGATAACAGCTACAAAATATAAGACTAATCATATTCTCAGTACAACTCTAAATATATGCCTAATCTGATCCCAACGGCATATCTTCCATCGAATAAGTCTGACTTGTACTGAGTTACAATGATTGTGATTCAGTTTCTGGTTTTGTGTATAAGTGTTTAAACTTAGTAACTTCCTACAAAATAGCCAATCTCAAAGAATTCAAATGCTAGACTTTTCATTATACAGAACTTAAAACTATTGAATTCAATTGAAATATTTTTTATAATCATTTTTAATATGGTGGAGATAAGTGGTCTAAATCAGCAATGTCGTCAGAATCATATTGTACTTTAAATTAAAAATCTCCGTATTTTAACTACAATCTATTAAAAATAAAATAATTTACTTTTACTAACTAACCTCCGTGTTTTAATGTACAAGCTATTAAACATCAAACACTTTTCTTTTAATGAACAACCTCTGTGTTTTAATGTACAATCTATTAAAAATCAAACATTCTACTTTTTATTAACAACCTCCTAATTTAAATGTACAACATATTAAAAAACTCAAACATTATACTTTTAATTAAAAACCTCGGTGTTTTAATGTACAATGTATTAAAAACCAAACATTCTAATAATAATTAAAAATTTCCGTGTTTTAGTATAGAACGTATAAAAATAGTACTAGACCGCGAATAGTGCGCGAGTGAGTAGTAATGGACCGTGAATAGTGCGTGTGAATTGTAATTGTCTAAATTACAATGAATGACCTCCTTATTTTTATTCAATCATACATTTATTACTTAGTCCCCAGTCTATAATATAGACGGTCTCTCACAAGACTATTTCATACATTTAACTGAAAATTATAAATATATCTAACTAAATTGAATTTAAAATTTCTAAAATATCATTGTACAAGATGTGGTAGAAATATAACAAATTTTAGTGAAAATATAATCTACTGAACTGGACTTTAGAATTGGAATAAATTTATGTATATAGATGAGAACTAAATTGAACTGATTTTAAAAAACTATTAATTAAAAGTTCCAGAGAATAATCCTGATTATGTTTATCAGTATATGAATTTTCATCTAATACATTTGAGTAAAAATATAGGGAATATTTTGATTAAGTCTGGTACAATTTTCATAATTTGAAAGTGGGGTTTAACTTTTACATAATTTTTGAAAATGACGGTAATTTATTATCCTATATTAATGTAATTTAATTCTTCATTAAAGACATTTACACTCATATTTTGTAGTCTAAACTATGTTATAAATTTAGTTCATTTTTGTGGACTCTAAACTTGATTAAAAGTTAATTCAATCCTGGTTAATACTTGTAATATTTATTGAATTTAAATTTAGTTCACATTGAAAGAAATCAATCATATTAAATTATGTTAAATTTTATGAGCTTCATTTAATAAAAAATATTGGTCAACTCAAATAAAATTAAGTGTTTATCCCAATTTTAATAATCTAGTTCGTTTTATTAAGAGGTTGTTTGGTTCATGTGTGAGTTTAATTGATGGAGGAGTTTCTATTTCATGGGAATTTAATCCTCAATCAAAATCCTAAGATTTAGGGTGTGTTTGTTTTGCATCGAATTGGGCCATAATATTCAAATTCTATGGCATTAAGCCAATTCCGCTGTTTGGCTGAACAAAAATATTGCTATAAAATTGGTTTTCGAATATCATGGATCCCTAAATTCCATGGGTTGAAATATTTTGTTGGAGCAAATTTTTCCACAACCCATTCTGTGATATTGGCAAAATTCGTGGGTCCTTTCCGGGTCAGAGACGGGTTATAACAATTGATTCAGGTCGTGTATATATTCTCGTCTTCTCTGCATAATCCTTTCATCGCCCGCTCCGACAGTCGCTTCCTCCATCAAGCACCACCTATTCACTGCTTCCGCTATCAAGAACTACCACTTCCTCCATTAACGCACTACATCTACAGTCACAAAGACGATCTAGGTCAGTTATCTTCAATATTTTCGGTATTTTTCTTCCCCTATTTCAAATGTTTAATAGGGTTCTTCTGGGTTTGAGGTTTCATGACTTTAAAACTCAGCCTTTCTTCTTCTATTCGTGTGCCGAAATCGGAAATCTTCATTCTCGCAGGTTATAGAATCACCGGTGATCAGGGCGACGTGGATCGTCATTCCAGACGGTGGCGGTGGCGTCAGATTTCTGACGAGAAATGTAAAGAGAGACAGAGCGCGGGAAAATCAACGGCGGCGGATTACTAACATAGTCGGATCTCTGGCGATCATCCTCCACCTCCTGGGCGGCGATGAGGATGAAGAGGCGGCCGCGGAGGCAGGAAGCGCAGACCCCGACGACATTACTGAAATCGGTGAGGTGCTTTTTGCACTTCATCAGTCTTAAAAGTGCATCAAATGGAGTAATGAATAGTGATGATTATTAGAATTACAGAGGGAGTAGTTGGAGGCGGAAAAGGGCGTTGGGGGGTGATGAGAATGGTGGATTGACATGGGGATTAAAAGTAAAAGGAAGGAAATGGAGAGGGGATAGTTTAATATGGTGTTTGATGAAGGGGTGGAGTTAGCACTCGATGTGAATGGATCATCGTCTGCGATCATCGTCTACATCAGTGGCGAGACGCAGATCATTGTCTCTGATCGCAGCGCCATCTTGTCTGACCTAATCCACTACCTCTCGAGAATGCTCCTCGACGGGAAATCGTTCGTGCTGAAATACCAGCTCCCAATGAGGACCTAGACTCGTTGATAGCCGTCAGGCTCGTCACAAGCGATTAAAATTTTAAAGAAAGTGATGGAGTATCAGCACGTTGGTACCGAACACCGAAATTTACCGATATGGAGTTCCGGCGTAAGGGTCATCTTACGTCGTCGGACAACAATGAACAATCACATTCGCTTTCTAAAAAGGAGGATAAAAGTAAAATTTGTATGAATTTAAATTGAGATCTAAACTGAAACTAAAATTGATGGTAAAGTTGTCAAATAATCAATCAAATGCCTTTAGTAGGAATTATAAAATTTTACACCCTAGCAAACCAAGCAGTTATTCTAAACTATCTCTATAATAGAGTACCAATTTTCAAAAATTTCATAATTCTTTTGCATCCATCCAACAGTTGCTCTATTTTACCATTTCATTAATTTATTGCCATAAAAATAATGGCTATATTTAATTCTATTTGAGACTCCCAAGAGCACACAATTTATATTATTTACAAGTTTATGTTTTAAATATTTTGATGTGTGTGAGAAGGTGTGTGAATTATTAAGAAAGTTAGGATAAAAAAGGAAAGAAAAGTAAGAATCAATGTTAACATTAAATTTTAGAGTATGAAACAAGTGTAACCCATATGCCTTTTCAATGTTCCAATTTCGCCATATATTTATTTTAGTGTATGGAATGGAATAGGGTAGCTATTGGAAGCCATAATATAGCTAAAAAATGGAAAATTGTAAAAACTCTATTATAGAGTTCCTGTTGGACATGCTCTGTAACTAAAAAAATTCAACTCTTATTATGGTCTTTCTAGGATTTTTTCCAATAACTGAAACGTTTTCTTTTTCACCTAAAACACTATATATATTTCTTCATTTAATTGATTGATTAGTAAAACGGATGTAAAGAGTGGCCTATGTTATATTTGATGTATCATTCTATATATTACTGTATATATTTCTGCCATTAAAATATTAGACATCTTTTATTTCGTTAGTTCAGAATATCCGAAACATGAAACAATATATTTATATTGACTGGCATCTCAATATGGATCAATTAAGGAATGCAATATTCACCATTTCTGTTTTCTAAATTCACGCTTCACATTCTATAATTAATAATAATCAACATGTTTATCATCGAATAATATAACTAATCACATAGGGCAAAGTTCAGAAGCGCTGGTGATGATAGAGCTGATGTCAGGTGATGATCATGGTGGTTTTAGATTGATGAACACCGGTGATGATATTTCAATTCCAATTCCACTTCTTGTTCCAGTTTTCGAAGGCTCAAGACTATCAGATTCCTGGTCGTCGCAAGGCGCGGATTCGAGAACACACTCGTTCTCGAAATCTAGGGCTTTAAATGGGACGACCATGATCCGGCGCAGGAATACCGATCCTGATTCAATCAAGAGTCGTCAAACCATCATAAAGCCTACTCATTATCCAGTAGCATCAAGAGTTAAAGAGTCTCAGCGAAAAATCCCTCCTGAAACCCAATCCAATACAATTGATGATCTAGACGATGCAAGAAGCTCACTTCACGAAAAGATAAAGGCTATGAGATCTGGTATTCTAATATCAGAAAGAGACAATGAAGATGATGATTCCAAGAGCAGCGATGAAAAAGATGATGCAGATGAAGATAAGAAGGAGACGAACTACTATGAAGAAGATAAGAAAGCCGCTGAAAAGCCTCGAAAGTTCAGCAAACTTAAATTCTTTGATCTTTCCATGGAATTTTTGATTATTTGTTGTACTTTCGGTTTTTTGATCTATAGCTTAAGGAATCATGGTCTCAAGGCTCAGGTGATTTGGGGTTCGGAGATATGGAGATGGTGTGGCCTTATTTTGGTCATAGTTTCCGGGCGATGGACGACCAAGTTAGCTAACGCTTTGGTTATTCTCTTGATTGAGACAAAGTTCATGTTCAATGAGAAAGTTGTGTATTATGTTAATGGCGTGAAGAAAAGTGTGAGATTTGCAGTTTGGGTGGCTTTAGTACTTCTCACTTGGCTTCTGTTAGTTGACAAACCTCATGATCATTCAAAGCGCTCTGAGAAGGCCTCCCAAGGTTTTCGGGTACATCAGAAAGACTCTTCTTTCAGCTCTCATAGGCGCGCTTCTGTGGATGGCTAAGACTTTTCTAGTCAAGTTCATAGCTGCACGATTTCATGTCAAGTCGTTTTTCGCGAAAATCAAGGAAGCAATCTCAGATGAATACATTCTCTGGACACTTTCAGTCCCGCGGTCCATAAATGAGGTAAAGGAAAATGGCCAAGCTAATGCTAAAGAGGAGAGTGGTTGGATGGGATTTAGAAAGAAACGAGACAAAATTCAACAGGAAGAGCGCTTTACTTTGATAAAACTGGGAAGGATGAACGCTGGAAAAATGCCAGCTTCTACAATGGGGCAGTTGATTCATAGAATAAGGAGCTCCAAGCTTTCATTTGTTTCTAACCTTAATCTCAAAGGCCAGAAAATTAATGCAAGTGAGCAGAAAAATATCACTAATGGATCAGAGGCTGAAACAGCCGGCCGCTTCTCTCATCTTCAAGAACGTTGCAACAAATAGGGTTCATCCTGGGTAAGACTTATCATTTATAATATTATATTTCTTAGCGTTAGTCTTCATTTTCCGGAATTGTGACATATATATCTGTGTATTTGCAGGTATATTACAATGGAGGATCTGATGCATTTTTAAAATAAGCATAACAAAGGCCTTGTCAAGTTCCGCTGAAGTCTGCTGAAATTAACTACAAAATGTTATAATAATAATAATATTATTATTATTATTAATTTGAGTTCAAACATTCAACTTCAAATTTGATCAAATAATAAAGATTTTGAAGTAATTATTTTATTTGTACAATGGTTTTTCAAAAATTACACATATCATACAAATCAAAAAATGAAATACTTTGTTTCGCAGTAAATATTTGATCATATATTTTGCAATATTATTTTGTTTGTTAATGGACATATTCGTAATCAGGGCCTGTTTAATACGCCTGAACTGAACTGAATCGAATAAATATTGCACCAAATCAAATGGAAATTTCTATCTAATGGTAGAGAAACAGAAATTCAAGAACAGAAAATAGAACTGAATTGAACTACACTTAACTGAATTGAACTACATTTAATAGAAATGAACTGAATGAACTTTATTTAACAAAAATGAACTAAATATTCAATATAAACTTAAAATTGTCAAATTATATTTTCGGGGAACTGAATTGAAATAAATTACAATTTCTCTGAATTGGATTGAACTAACTGAATCATTAACATATATATTTTTTTAAATTTTAATTAAAGTATAATGCACTGAACTGAACTGAAACTACTGAACTGAATTGAAGAGAACTAAAATGAACTGAACTGAAAATTAATGAACTGAACTGAAAATATTCAGATAAATTGTACTAAAAAGGCCCTTATTGTTGAATTTGTTAATTTTGAGTATAAATTAGAACTATTAAAAATAACTTTATTTGATAAATTAAAACAAAATACATTGAAGAAACATTTGTTCACAGTTAACTTCATTTGATAAATCAAAACAAAAGTATTTCATTAATGTAGGAAATTTTATTTTAAAACAATTTAGTGAAAATAGGGCCTTTTTTTTTAATTTAGCTGAAGTTCGCTGAAGTCTGCTGAAGTTCGCTGAAGTCTGCTTAAGTCCGCTGAAGTCTGCTGAAGTCCGCTGAAGCCAGCTGAACTCTGCTGAAGTCCGCTGAAGTCTGCTGAAGTCCGCTGAAGCCAGCTGAACTCTGCTGAAGTCCGCTGAAGTACGCTGAAGTCTGCTGAAATCCGCTGAAGTCTGCTGAAGTCCGCTGAAGCCCGCTGAAGCCAGGTGAACTCTGCTGAAGTCCGCTGAAGTCTGCTTAACTTAACTGAAATGTGCAGAATTTAAGCTGAACTTGACAGGGCCAGAGGAATGGTTTTTCAAATTGGCAGAAGAAGAGAAGATTTCGGAGGCAGCTTTATCCGAATGGGTGGTATGCATTTTGTGTCATTTTTATCAGAACTGCTTAGTTTGTGCAAAACATTACTTGATATGGTTAGATTAGATATGTAGAAATTCATACTGCTAATTGTGTTGGGAAGAAACTATGAAAGGTTGAAGAAGGGTTTATAATTGTTAAGGGAAAATATAGAGAACTTGGAGGAAGAGGCTAAGTTTATAGAAGAGAAGGATTGTATTATTTTCGCTTGATGAAAACACAAGTACATCACCCTATTTATACTAGTGGCATCGCCCAACCAATGGCTAGGATCATCCATTCTTAATTCTAATCCAATGGCTATTATTAGTCTCTAGAATATTCTCTACTTCTCCATACTTCTCCATACTACTCCACACATTCTAAAGAGGTATAGAAATTACTCTAGAATCTTCCATACCTTCCATACCTTCCAAGACCTTCTCTTGAATTCTTCTAGATTTGGGCTCCTCATTTTGGGCTTAAACCCAAAATCAAGTTTATATTTCAACACCCCCTCTTAAACTTGATTTTGAACTCCAAGTAAGCTCCTCATCCTGATGAAGTCTCCATGCTTGAGGGGTTTAGTGAAGATATCTGCTAATTGATCACCCGTCCTCACGTACTCCACTTGTACATCTCTTCTGGCAACACATTCTCTAATGTAGTGATACCGCATATCAATATGCTTACTCTGCTCATGGAAAACTGGATTCTTGCTCAAGTTGATTGCGGATTTGTTGTCCATGAAGATCTTCGTCGGCTCGTCTTGTGGTAACTTCAGCTCTTTCAATAGGTTTCGTAACCATATTGCGTGGCACACACATGAGTTTGCTGCAACATACTCCGCTTCACATGAGGATAAAGTGACAATTGGCTGCTTCTTGGACATCCACGTGAAAGCTGTATCTCCCATGTAAAACACAAAGCCGCTTGTACTTCTTCTATCATCCTTATCTCCTTTCCAATTACTATCACTATATCCAACAAGTTTGAAATCATTGGAAGTAGTGTAGTGTAAGCCAAAGTTTGTCGTACCTCTAACATAACGGAGGATTCTCTTTGCCGCCCTTAGATGAATTTCTGTTGGACTCTCCATGTAGCGACTAATAACTCCAACTGCATATAAAATATCCGGCCTCATGCATGTTAAGTTTCGCAAAATTCCAACCAAACTCTTATAGAGTGTCGGGTTCACCTTTCGTCCTTCTCCTTGTATGGTTAGCTTAATTCCACACTCCATGGGCGTCCTTGCTGAATTAGCTTCCTCCATTCTAAAGTTCTTGAGCACTTTCTTAGCATAGGCCTCCTGGGAGATAAATATACCATCATCTCCTTGCTTTACTTCGAAACCGAGATAGTAAGACATGAGCCCAATGTCCGTCATTTCAAACTCCCTTTTCATCTCGTTCTTGAAGTCTTCAAACATCAGTGGATTGCTTCCTGTGAAGATCAAGTCGTCCACATACAAACATACAATCAATATCTCACCATCTTGGATTTTGATATAGAGTGCATGCTCGTATGGATACTTGATGAACTTTCTCTCCGTAAAGTACTTGTCGATGCGTGCATTCCAAGCTCTTAGGGCCTGTTTCAACCCATATAGAGCCTTTTTCAGCTTCAAGACCTTGTCTTCTTCTCCTTTGTCTTCGTACCCTTGCGGCTGTTGAATGTAGACTTCTTCTTCGAGAACTCCATTTAGGAAGGCGGACTTCACATCCATCTGATGTATCCTCCACTTGTATTGAGCTGCCAATGCGATTATTAGTCTAACAGTTTCAAGTCGAGCAACAGGAGTAAATACCTCGTCATAGTCGATGCCGACTCTTTGATTGTAGCCTTTTGCCACCAGTCTTGCTTTGTATCTTTCGACTTCTCCTTTTGCATTCTTCTTGGCTTTGAACACCCACTTTACTCCAATTGCCTTGTGACCTTCTGGAAGTGAAACTAACTCCCACGTGTCATTCTTCTTAATTGCACGCATCTCTTCATCCATCACATTTCTCCAATCATGTGCTTCCCAGGCTTCTTGAAAATTCACGGGGTCACAATCCGCGAACAAGCAGAAAAGAGTAAGGTTTTCTTGGTTCTCCGTCACCTCATAAAGGTCTTGTAGAGTTCTGAAACGTGGAGGTCTTTCACTTGAACTCTCACTTTCTCCGGAACTTGCACCTGGGGAAGCTGGTGGGATTGTTGGCTCCTCTCTCGGTTGCTCGATCCTTGCTTCTTCGTTATTTTCTTCTTCCATTATTGGAAAGAAGTTGTATTCATCCTTCTGAGTACTCCAGTCCCATTCTTCTTCTTCCTCGAACACCACGTTCCGGCTGATGAGCGTCTTCCTCATATCGGGATTGTAAAGTTTGTAACCTTTGGAGTTGGCGTCGTAGCCAATGAAAATGTACTTCTCACTTTTATCATCCAGCTTAATCCGTCTCTCATCTGGTACATGAGCGTGAGCTATACTCCCAAAAACTCTGAGATGGGATACGCCGGGTTTTCTCCCACTCCATGCTTCTTGTGGTGTTTTCCCCCACACACTCCTTGTTGGTGATCGGTTCGACAGGTAAACCGCGCACGCTACGGCTTCTGCCCACAACTCCTTGGGTAATCTCTTGCTCTTGAGTATACTTCTCGCCATCTCAAGGATTGCCCTATTCTTCTGTTCCGCAACACCATTCTGTTGAGGGGATCTTGGCACCGTCAACTGTCGCCGGATTCCATGGTCTTCACAATACTTCAAGAACTCATTTGAGGTGAATTCTCCTCCGCGATCGGATCTAACGGCCTTGATCATAAGACCGCTTTCTTTCTCCACAAGGGCTTTGAACTTCTTAAAGTTCTCAAACACCTCCGACTTCTCCTTCAAGAAATACACCCATGTCTTCCTTGAAAAGTCATCAATGAAGAGTAAGAAATAATTACTCTTACCAAGCGATCTTGGCTTGATGGGACCGCACACATCGGTGTGTATAAGCTCCAATGGCTTTTTAGCTCTCGAGTTTGACTCCTTCGGAAAACTCATTTTGAATTGCTTCCCGAGTAAACACCCTTCGCACGCTTGGTCAGGATGAGTGATTCTTGGCAATCCTCTCACCATTTCATTCTTGGATAGCAGCTCTAGCCCTCTGAAATTGAGATGCCCGTAAAGAAGATGCCAAAGCCATGAATCATCTTTGAAGCATGTCTTCAGACATTGTGCCACTCCAGTTTGAATGTCGAGCAGGAACATTCTATTTCTCGTCATAGGCACCTTGGCTATGAGGTTACCCCTCCAGTCTTTTAGAGAAAGACTATTATCCCTTAGCCGAATGTCATGCTTTTTCTCCACAAGTTGGCCAAGGCTCAAGATGTTGCTTTTCATGCTCGGCACATCGAAAATTAACTGATTATCTCCATTCTTAAGTTGGATAAGAATGTTACCTTTTTCTTTCACCTCCAATTTGGTCTCATCTCCTAGAGCCACCGTACCCTTCACCGCTTCATCGAGCTCAGCGAACAAACTCCACCTTCCACACATGTGGTTACTCGCGCCACTGTCCAAGTACCACTGATTCTTCTCACCGTCTTTGCCATCTTGGGAGGCAAAAAGTAGAATGCCATCTTCTTGACTGCTCAGTTCGGTGTAGTTCGCCTTCTCCTCAACTCTTTTGCTTCTAGGAGCTCTACATTCCGCAGCATGGTGCCCAAACTTCTCCCAGTTGTAGCACTTGATGTGTGACTTATCGAACCTAGGTTTAGATCTTCTCCTTCCACGACCTCTGGGCGAGTCTTCTACTCCATGATTATCGTCATTTGACCTCCAGCCTTGCCCGTATCCACGTCCACGACCACGACTTTGCCATTGGCCGCCACCTTGTCTTGTTTTGCTCCAACTTTCTCCCTTGCTTGGATGAGCTTGCATCTTGAAAGCTTGCTCCACGACCTCCTCCTTCTTCTTTTTCTTTTCTTCATAGGCTTGCAACGATCCAAGAAGTTGCTCGATCGTCATCTCCTCCAAGTCTTTTGTCTCTTCAATAATAGCTACAATGTGCTCGAACTTTGGATCTAAAGATCGAAGCACTTTCTCCATGATTCTAACATCTCCCAAGCTTTCTCCATTTCTTTTAAGATTATTTGACACCACCAAAACTCTTGAAAAATAATCCGAAACAAATTCTCCCTCCTTCATGTGCAACAACTCAAACTCCCCTCTTAGAGTTTGTAGACGTACCTTCTTTACTTGATCGGCTCCCTTGTGCGAAACTTGAAGCTTATCCCATGCTTCCTTGGCCGTCTTTACTCCGGAAACCTTCTCGAACGTGTCTTCATCTATCCCTTGATAGATTAGACAGAGAGCCTTCTTGTCTCTCTTTCTTGAATCTCTCAAGCTATTTTGTTGAGCTTGAATGAGTTCACCTTCATTCTCCGGTTCGGCGAGGCCTCTTTCAACGATCTCCCATGCATCATGTGCTCCAAGGAGAGCCTTCATCCTTAGACTCCAATTATCATAGTTGCTCTTTGTGAGCATAGGGACTTGAAAAGGAATGGCATTATTGGCCATCTTATGAGGATCTTATGGCTCTTGATACCACTATTTTGGGAAGAAACTATGAAAGTTTGAAGAAGGGTTTATAATTGTTAAGGGAAAATATAGAGAACTTGGAGGAAGAGGCTAAGTTTATAGAAGAGAAGGATTGTATTATTTTGGCTTGATGAAAATACAAGTACATCACCCTATTTATACTAGTGGCATCACCCAACCAATGGCTAGGATCATCCATTCTTAATTCTAATCCAATGGCTATTATTAGTCTCTAGAATATTCTCTACTTCTCCATACTTCTCCATACTACTCCACACATTCTAGAGAGGTATAGAAATTACTCTAGAATCTTCCATACCTTCCAAGACCTTCTCTTGAATTCTTCTAGATTTGGGCTCCTCATTTTGGGCTTAAACCCAAAATCAAGTTTATATTTCAACAAATTGTATATATACTTTGTGCCAATCATCCAGGTGAACATGTACGAGGCGAGGAAATATCTATCACACTCGCTAAGAGATTCGAAAACAGCTATTGAGGAACTTGATAGAATATTTTCCGGATTCTTAACTATCTTGATCATCATAGTGTGGGTACTTGACTACTTGTGATGGGAATTGCGACGACTAAAGTACTGTTATTATTTTCATCCCAAATCTTACTTCTGGGCTTCATGTTTGGAAACACTTGCAAGACTCTATTCTATTGCTTGATTTTTGTGTTTGTCATGCACCATTTTGACGTCGGGGATAGGTGCGTGGTTGATGGAGTTCAGGTAATAAGTTATTTCTTTCTATGCTTTTCACTTAAAATTCATGTTCTTGAATATGAAACTGATCAAAATTACATTGCAGATGATTGTTGAGGAGATGGATATCTTGAAAACCGCATTTCTGAGATATGACAATCAAATGATTTACTATCCCAATGATGTTCTTAAGACTAAACCTGTTGGCAATTTCAACAGATCCCCTGAGAAGATGGGGGAATCTGTTCTTTTTTATGTCGATTTCTCTACTACACTTGCAAGTATTGAAGCTCTTAAGGACAAGATAAAATGGTAAGCCTTCCACTCTTTGCACTTTTTTTAGCCTACACTTAAAAATTGCACTTTTTCTTTAGCAATGCCAATATATTTACTACAAATTTTTACTTACTCGTCCATTTAAAATGTTCTTTCAAAATTTAGTATATTTAACTTGAAAACAAGTTCTCTATGCAAATTTAGATGGGACGGATCTTATTAATTTCTTCCGGCCCTATCATTAAGATCAGTAGGGTAATTTATGAATTTTCTGATCCAATTACAGGTACGTGCAGCAGGAGAAACCGCAATATTGGCATCCCAACCCCAGTTTACAAATCAAGGAGATTAATGAGGACATCAGCAGGATGAAAATAACTCTTTATGTCGATCACAGAATGAACTTTCAAGATTTTGGGGAGAAGTCGAAAAGAAGATCTGAACTTATGCTAGCCCTCAAACAGATGCTTGATGATCTTGGGATTAAGTATCACCCTCACCAAGTTCATTTCAATCAGAGCAAGTAAAAGGCTGTTATTTCTGCATTGTTTATTGGATCAACCGACTTGGCTCGGATCCACTGAATCGATGCTAAAAGAAAGTGGCCGCCTACCTGAAAATTATAAATATGTTAGAAATATATGTGACTGTTCAGTATATCCTAGCTTATATCCGCTGCTTCTTTTTTTGTCTTATATCTGCTGCTTCCATTGACAATATGTATATATATGTATATATCTATATCTATATATATATATATATGTTTGAAATATTTTTATATATGATAACTCACCTTATTCATACTAATCTGCAATATTTCAGTTCTTAATTTTTTTTTTTTTAGGGGTACAACACGAGGCCGCCTACCTGAAAATTATAAATATGTTAGAAATATATGTGACTGTTCAGTATATCCTAGCTTATATCCGCTGCTTCTTTTTTTTGTCTTATATCTGCTGCTTCCATTGACAATATCTATATATATGTATATATCTATATCTATATATATATATATATATATAAGTTTGAAATATTTTTATATATGATAACTCACCTTATTCATACTTATCTGCAATATTTCAGTTCTTAAATTTGTTTTTTTTTAGGGGTACAACACGAGGACTTCCCAGGGGGTCACCCATCCTAGTACTACTCTCGCCCAAGCACGCTCAACTTCGGAGTTCTGATGGGATCTGGTGCGTTAGTGCTGGTATGATCGTACCCTTGTTCTTAAATGAGTGTGTGGCTTTATATTGGAGTTCAACCAGGAATGCTCGGCCATAGCATGTGGGGGTGAAGTTCAAGAGTAAAGGGAAACCACATTCTCACCTGGAAGTGCTCGGCCCGAGCCTTTTGAGGTGAGATTTCTACTTGCTTGGAAAATGCCTCTTTGTAATATTTGTGATATTTCTTCTTGTTGGGCCAAAAGCCCATTAGTTAGGAATAGATATAAATAGAAGGGGAATGCTTAGTGAGGGGGAGAGGAGGAGAAACAAATTGGTATCAGAGGATTGTTTGTGTTGATTTTGTGCTATCTAGTTTGTGCCCACAAGGTGTTTGATAAATTGTCTCTATAAGCATATTCTTGTTTAGTGATGGTGGGGACTTCTAAAGTTGATATTAAGAAGTTTGATGGGTCGAATGACTTTGGGTTGTGGAAGGTGAAGATGCTAGCACACTTAGGCAATATGGGGCTTGTTAAGGCTCTCTCGGGGGCGGAGAAACTCCCCTCTACATGGAATGAGGCGAAGAAGGAAGATGTGTTGGAAAGAGCTCAAAATACATTGGTTCTTAGTCTCTCGAATAAAGTGTTGAGGTCGGTGATTCGTTGCAAGTCGGCCGTGGAGGTGTGGTTAAAGGTAGAATCCCTTTACATGACGAAAACATTGTCGGGACGGTTAGACCTCAAGGGGCGCTTTTTCACTTTCAAGATGGCGGAGGGTGGAGACTTACTTAACCACATTGATGAATATATCAAGCTGTTAGTGGATTTAGAGGACATCGGAGTGAAGTATGAGGACGAGGATAAAGCTTTAGCTTTGTTGCATTCGTTGCCTAAGTCATACGAGCACATTGTTGATATTCTACAACATGGGAGGGAAGTTATCACCCTTGATGATGTTGTAGGAACCTTAAAGACTAAGGAGCACAAGAGACGGTCGGAGATGGAGTCTACTAGTGGCGATGGCTTGGTGGTGCACCAAGGGAGGTCGGACAAGAGAGAATTCAAAGATAAGAAGAAGTTGCGGTCGAAATCTCGGAACTCGAAGAAATTCGGTATCAAGTGTTTCAAGTGCCATGAGGAAGGACACATGAAGAAGAATTGTCCAAATCGAGGAGATGGGGCGACGGAGAGAAGGAATGGTGAAGTGGCGGTGGCCCAAGGGGTAGACGATGATGCATATGAGGATTCTGCGGTCCTTGTAGCATCGACCTCTTGCTCGGATAAAAGATGGATCATGGACTCCGGTTGTTCATTCCATATGACACCAAATGAGGGTTGGTTCGAAAGCTACCAAGAGACTCCGGTGAGTGAGGTCTTGTTAGGGAACAACAAGTCATGTAAGGTGGTGGGGATTGGTTCGATTAGAATCAGGACACATGATGGAATAGAGCGGATTTTGACAGAGGTGAGACATGTCCCGGATTTGCGTAGGAACTTAATTTCGCTTGGTACCTTGAATGATAAGGGGTTTAATTGGAAAGGCGGAAAAAGAGTTGTGGTAGTCACCAAGGGTGCACTTGTAGTCATGAAGGGAGTCAAAATTCGAGGCCTTTATGTTCTTCAAGGTAGCACAGAGGTAGGTGATGTGGCGACTATTGAGGAGCCACGAGAGACTTCTTTGGCGAGCCTATGGCACAAAAGATTAGGCCATGTAAGCGAAAGAGGGTTGAAAGAGTTGAATAAGCAAGGTTTGTTTGGGGGAGATAAGCTTGGTAACTTATAGTTTTGTGAGAATTGTATCTATGGCAAGGCCACAAGGGTTAAGTTTGAACGCTCCGTGGAGGTGACTCGGGATACGTTGAGTTATGTGCATTCGGATTTGTGGGGGCCATCGAGGACTCCAACTCTAGGTGGAGGTAGGTATTTCATCACGTTTATCGATGATTGTTCTCGAAAGGTTTGGGTGTACATCTTGAAATCCAAGGATGAGGCTTTTGGCAAGTTCAAGGATTGGAAGAAGATGGTAGAGGTCCAAACGGGGAGGAAGATCAAGAAGTTAAGAACGGACAATGGCTTGGAGTTCTTAAGTGATGAGTTTAACCGTTTTGCCAAGGATGAAGGGATGGTTAGGCATAGAACCGTTCGAGGTACCCCACAACAAAATGGACTTACAGAGAAGATGAATAGAACTCTTCTTGAGAGGGTGAGATGCATGTTGTTTGAAGCCAGTATGCCGAAGAGGTTTTGGGGAGAAGTCGTTAATACGGCGGCTTACTTGATCAATAGGTGTCCTTCGGTGGCTTTGGATTGTAAAACACCGGAAGAAGTGTGGAATGGTTCACCTCCTAAGCTCGATAATCTACGCGTGTTTGGTTGTGTGGCTTATATGCACCAACGCGAGGACAAGCTTGATCCTAGAGTTAAGAGATGTATGTTTCTCGGATACCCGGAAGGTGTGAAGGGTTGGAAGCTATGGTACACGGAAAGTGGAGTTTCGAAGTGCGTCAATAGTAGAGATGTTGTTTTTAGAGAGACCGAGTACTACATGACCGTAGCGACTCAAGGGGCCAAGGATAGCAAGGAGATTGCTAGAGAAAGGGTCTAAATTGAGGTGGAGCTATTGGGGAAGGGTAGTGATGATAAGGAGGGTGAAAACAACGATATTGATGATAGGGAGGTTGATGTTGATGATCAAGGTGGAAGGGATCATGACGATGATCAAGGACTTGGATCATACAACTTGTTAAGGGACCGACCTAAGAGAATGACCCGGGCACCGGTGAGGTATGGTTATTCCGATCTAGTGGCTTTTTCTTTGGTTTCCGCCGAGGAGTTGGAAGACTCGGAACCTAGATCTTATCTAGAGGCGATGAGAAGCAAAAGTAGTGAATTGTGGAAGTGTGCGATGGAGGATGAGATGGCATACTTGATAAGAATGAAACAGGGAACTAGTGGACAAGCATAGAAATCAACGAGTGGTTGGTTGTAAATGGGTGTTCAAATGGAAAGAAGGTATTATGGGGTTTGAGAAACCAAGGTGTAAGGCGAGGTTGGTGGCTAAGGGCTTCACTCAAAAGGAAGGGGTTGACTACAACGAAATATACTCCCCCGTGGTGAAGCACACATCGATAAGGGTTTTGCTCGGGATGGTAAATCAATATGATTTAGAGCTTAAGCAAATGGATGTGAAGACGGCTTTTCTTCATGGAACTTTGGAGGAGCGAATCTACATGACTCAACCGGAAGGGTTTATCAAAGTTGGTGATGAAGATAAGGTATGTCTCCTTAAGAAATCTCTCTATGGTTTGAAGCAATCCCCTAGGCAATGGTACCTTAGATTTGATGAGTTCATAGTTCGGAATGGTTTCGCTCGGAGCAATTATGATAGTTTTGTGTATATCAAGTGGGTGAATGGTTGTGGAGTATTCTTGTTGCTATATGTTGATGACATGTTAATAGCGTCAAAAGACAAGAATGAAATCCAAAATGTAAAGAGGCTATTGAGTAGCGAGTTTGAAATGAAAGACATGGGAGCGGCCAAGAAGATTTTGGGGATGTAAATTACACGGGATAGGAGGCGCGGTGAATTGTTTGTGTCTCAGTGTGATTATCTTCGAAAGGTGGTGTCTAAGTTCGGGATGTCGGAGGCTAAGGCGGTTCAAACGCCCTTGGCGGCTCATTTCAAACTCTCCGCTAAGATGTCGCCAAAGACCGAGGAGGGTCGAGCGAGTATGGAGCGGACTCCTTATGCTAGTGCCATTGGAAGTCTCATGTATGCCATGGTATGCACACGGCCGGATTTAGCACATGTGGCGAGCCTTGTAAGCCGGTTTATGTCAAACCCGAGTAGAGAACATTGGGAGGCAACTAAGTGGGTTCTTATGTTTGTGAAGAGAACTTCTAATGTTGGGTTGCTCTACAAGAGGGTGGATGAAAGTGGTGGAAAGCTTAAGGGATATGTTGATGCGGATTTCGCGGGGGACTTGGACAAGAGACGGTCTTTGACTGGTTATGTGTTTACCTTGTTTGGTGGTGCAGTTAGTTGGAAGGCGCAATTACAACCCGTGGTTGCTCTCTCTACTACGGAGGCCGAGTACATCGCTCTCACGGAGGGTGTGAAGGAATCTCTTTGGTTAAAGGTGTTGATTGGTGAACTCGGGATAGCACAAAATGAGGTGGAGGTGTTTTTTGATAATCAAAGTGCGATACACTTGACCAAGAATCAAATGTACCACGAGAGAACGAAGCACATCGACATTAAGCTACACTTCATTCGAGATATCATTGCGGAGGGGTCCGTTGTGGTGAAGAAAGTGCACACGGATGATAATCCTGCGGATATGGCTACAAATGCGGTGACGGGGATCAAGTTTCGGCATTGTTGTGACTTGATCAATGTCGCGGAGATTCAAGACTACAGAAGGAAGGAAAAGAATGGTTCCACTAGGTGTTGTTTGGTGTCCATAAAGCCAAGGTGGAGATTTGTGAGTGTGTGGCTTTATATTGGAGTTCAACCAGGAATGCTCGGCCAGAGCATGTGGGGGTTAAGTTCAAGAGTAAAGGGAAAACACATTCTCACCTGGAAGTGCTCGGCCCGAGCCTTTAATTGAGGTGAGATTCTACTTGCTAGGAAAATGCCTCTTTGTAATATTTGTGATATTTCTTCTTGTTGGGCCAAAAGCCCATTAGTTAGGAATAGATATAAATAGAAGGGGAAGGCTTAGTGAGGGAGAGAGGAGGAGAAATAAATCTTGAGAGCTTGGGGGAGACACCAAAGGGAGACTATGGTTTAGCGAGGGAGGAGAGATCTTGAAAGAGAGTTGTATCCTTGTAATCTTGACTCGTGAAACTAGTGGAATCATTCTTGCAGGACGTAGGTGGAAACACCGAACCTGGGTAACTCTCGTGTTCTTGCATCTTTTGAATTACTTTAGATTTCTTGTCAATTACTAGTAGCTCCATAGTGTTTTATGCATTCCGCTGCGTGAATCCGTCGTAGTAGAACACAACACTAAATGCATACATTTTGGACTGAAACTTAAAAAGTAGTTTCATGTCAATTCAGATAAGGGTTCCATTAGAGAGAGGAAGGAATTCATAGATTTCATTTCAAAATGCATATATATGCGCGCAGATTTGATTTTGAATATCACATTGCCATCTGGCTCCCAAACAAGCACATCTGCAAAATAGAGTAAAATTGGTAGCTCCATGATGGGTAAATAGTACTCATTGGATCACTGTCAGTGGACAAGGCATATTAATTCCCTTCATAACAAAGAGCTCATATCCCAATCTAGTTAGAGTTCCAGAATGGTCAAGTGCCAATTCCTACTAATACGTCTCGGAATGCGTGTTAGTTCACATATATATGCTTCTGTAAGTGTTTAAGTATCTGTGAGATTTGGGAAGGGACCATATGAAAGCAGTCCAGACTGTTTCATTTTGCTATGTAGTTTGCCACCAAAGCTTATAAGAAAAAGGTACTATAATTTCCTCTGTATGATCATCCTAAGCTTCTGATTGGGGGGGTTAATTTTATTGTTTGGATAAAATCAAGATTTGGAGAAATTTTCACCCTTCTAATTAAGACCCATATTAAGATCTGGAGAAATAAAGATTTTATTTTAAGTTAAACAACACGCACGTTCAACTTAAATGACTTAATATGTAAGAATTTATCGTGAAACAAAAAAAACAGCCTTACACAACTGAATATAAGAAATCCATGTATCTTGTCCGAAATTTGTCAGGTTTTTCGTCAGATCAAATAGTCTGCACGAAATATGCCAGAGGTTTAAATTAAGTTGTGCGATCAATACGGGTCTAGGGTTATTTCCATGTTAACGTAAATACTTACGTAAGGCCTAGCTCATCTAGCATTTTAACCGATGAAATTAGTTATATAACTTAAGAAAACCTAGAGCCAACCAACAAGTTATTTCTTTTAAAATGGTTTCACAAACTACTACACCTGAGGACTGGAAAAGAAACATTAGCGTTGATATGGGATGGGGGTTCCTACTCGGTTCATACCAGAGCTGCGATAACATGAGAGGGAGTTGCAGATCCCTTTCCAGCTTCCCCTTGTAATACAAATAAGCCACCCCTGCAATGAACAGACAAGATTATCAGTGGACATACAACACATGAGACATGACACATATATACCTCCAGATTAGATTATCAAGTGGCGCGGCTCTTCCTGAGGATGGAACTTGAGTCATCTTTCGCCAGAAGATACGCTGGGGTTTGCTTTCTCATGTGCCAACTCTGTGCCTGTTAAAATGAGTGAAGAATTTGACATTAAAATGTATAAAATGAGTGAGTAAAAATGTATAAAATGAGCTTGTACCATAATACTTTCTGATTTGTGTTACTTTTAATATCCAAATCAAATTAAAAAACTTGTTGTATAACAACTTAGGAAAATCTAGCACATACTAATTAATAGCACTAGAAACTTGTTGTATAACAACTTAGGAAAATCTAGCACATACTAATTAATAGCACTAGAATCGCACGATCCGCACACGCATGAAATTAAGAAAACCTTGCACGTAAGTACTAAATTATAATATAAATTCGGTATACAACTTAAATTCGTGATATTTGTTTGAATTTGGAAGTGATCTTAACCTAGCATCTTTGCACTAGAATCATGAAATTTGCACTTATATTCGTGAAATTTTCCTGATAATTAAAGAAAATTTAATTATGAAAAAATGGGGCATGATCTAAACCTTCACAAATTGTACAAGTAATTCTAATTTAGGACAAGTTTGACATATTTGGAATGAAATGAAAGTTAATAAAATACAATATATTTAAATTAAGCTGAATTTTTTATAAAATTATATTTCATGAAAACTAGACTGAAATGAACTAAAAAAATATTTAAAAACTCTAAAGAGTTAGGGATTCCGTCCTGATCAAGCCCTACAGATGCAATTACTTTGAAGGACTCTAAACAGCTTGCATACATGTAGATGCCATTACTAATCTCCACACTCTGAATCCTAATGGAAGACACATATTGAATCCAAAACTCAGCCTTTAAGGCCTCCTTTTTATTTTCCTGTGTTGTTTCCTTTTGGGTTTAGGATGCGGGGTGCCTAATAAATTTCAAATATGACTGTATTAGTAAATAATAATCATGATCAAGAACCGTGGTTAATTGGATTAATGTTTACATTTCTGCCACGAGATTTACAAAGCTGAAAAGAAACTCCAACTTTCATATTAATGCAGCCTTAATAATTAATATTGCAAAGTTTCATGTTATAATACGACTAAATTTCAAAAAATGATCCTAACATTGGTAGAAATGTCAATTTTAGGACCCAACATTCAAAAGTGTCAATATTTGGTACTCAACATTCTGAGAATGTCAATTTTAGGACCCAACATTCAAAATGGTCAATATTTGGTACCAAACATTCTGAAAATGTCAATTTTTGGACTTTCATAAAATTCACCTATTAGATCTATTAATTTCAAGGGCATTTTGGTAATTTTCATAATAAATAAAAGATTAAAATTTATAAATCCACCAAAATCACCCATCTCATCTTCCCTAAAAATCCCAATTGACATTTTCGACTAACTTTCTTTGTAATTCCACCGCTAGCCATGTGCCCGCATTACCTCGTCACTACCGGAGTCTAGTAACAGTACCATTTTTTACCCACATCTTTATCCTATCTATCAAGGCGAAAATGAAACGTTTGCCATAATTTCAAATCTATGAATTCAGGTCTCGTCTAACTATAAGATGCGCCAATGGTGGTGTACATTTTGGACATTGATATACTCCTGGATATTTTAGTAGAGGAAAATGACAAAAATGCCCTTGAAATTAATATATCTAACATGTGAATTTTATGAAAGTCCAAAAATTGACATTTTCAGAATGTTGGGTACTAAATATTGACCATTTTGAATGTTGGGTCCTAAATTTTACATTTTCAGAATGTTGGGTACCAAATATTGACACTTTTGAATGTTGGGTCTTAAAATTGACATTTCTATCAATGTTAGGGTCATTTTTTGGAATTTAGTCTTATAATACGGTTATTATAGCTGGCTACAAATGTTGGAACGAAAATGTAATTTTACAGCCATTAAATGGTTGTAGTTACAATCACTGAAATTTAGTAATAGTTAGCTGACAAAAAATTTGAACTTCGACTCCAAGATCAGAGTGATCATCCGGTGCCCTAACTTAAACGGTTCCAAAACATGATATTACACACAAAAAGATAGCCTTTTTTATGAGAATTTCTATCCAACACTCATGAACAACAATTACAGATATTTAATTTCCGCAGCAAAAGAAGACGATTGAAGTTCCAGAAAACAGATTATTATACACGAAATGATGACATATTTCTCCGGTGGGACGAGGTTGAGATGGAGTTAAACTTTTAATTCCCTAATACTATCACTACTACAAAGGGGTGGATGCAAGGCACATATTTAAAGCGTTTGATGGGGACGCGTTATTTTCCGCCTTGCTACATAGTTGCGAGTTCGCAAGCCTCGCTAGCAAGGAAAAAATATATATATTTAAGACGTAAATCACTGATTAAAGGCGGAAGTGGGTTGTGTGTAAATAAATATGACATTAGGGCGGAAAAAGATCTCCCGCCTTAAAGGTAATAGGTCGTCACGACATCGCCACCAATACAGAAAGACAAACGATGTTGTAGCGATGTCGGAACCAAGAGTCGCCAGTAAAATGATTCAATACTTTGTTTATTGCGATATCTTTATTTATGTGACTCATAATTTAGGTAGGCTTGTAAATGTTTGCTTGTCGCAACTGGGTCGGAAGTGGATGACCGAGAAGGTAGCGTTATCGTGACTTGACACGCCAGTTTAGAACTACAGTGCAAGTTTGTGTGCTTGAGTTGTAGCGAACTCACAAGTTACACTGAAGAGTCAGCGGATTAGTGGCGATATCTGAAGGCATCCGCTTGCAGTCGCATTTTTTTTAAGAATTGGCCTTTCAAACTAAAAAAAACAGATTCTATCAAGTAGTTTTGAGGTGGGTATTTTCGAATTCACAAATGGATGATTAATTCATATTGGTTGGAGGTATGACTGTTGCCTTCTTGGATTAGGTACGTAATACCCTCGTAATTTGTTGGTTTTTTTCTTGATTTTGGTTGGTTTTATGTAATAATTTCTTTGTCGTTTGGTTGATTTTGTTCTTTGTGTTATTTCAGTGTGTAGTTTATGATAGGAAGTCAGTGGGTTAGTATAATTGTTGAAGGTTCTATGCAGTTGAGTAGCTTTTTGAAGGATTTGTGAATTATGGACCGCGAAAGAATAATGAACGAGAATGCTCGATTGTCGAAGGAGTATTTAGATTTGGTCGAAAATTTCTTAGATGTTGGGTTGCGACATTCTAGACAGAATAGCATAGGAGGGGTTAGATGTCCATGCAACAAGTGTAGACACAACGCCATATTTGAAGATATTGTTGTAGTGCGTGAACATTTAATTTGTAAAGGTTTTGACAAATCCTACACAGAATGGGTTTGGCATGGGGAAGGCCATTATGGAAGTGACCAGGTTGAGATGGAGGAGGGTAGCGCCGAGGAAATCCTGCAGTATAATGAACTGCTTTCAAACATATGCGACGATGTTGTAATGGAGTTTGTTGGGAAGAAAAGTATGCTGGAGGCAATGTATGACGATAAACAGACAAGCTTATATGTTGGGGCTAGGCATTCTAGACTGGGCGCAACATTGTTGTTAATGAACCTAAAGGCAAGGCATGGTATTTCAGATAAAGGAATGACAGAATTGCTAGAGTTGGTTAAGGAGTTACTTCCTCAGGACAACTTATGTCCTGACAGGGTTTATGCTGCGCGCAAGATATTGTGTCCTATGGGCATGGAGTTTACTAAGATTCACGCATGCCCGAATGATTGTATGTTGTATAGGGGGAGTGTTGATTCTTTGAGGGATGATTGCAAGGTATGCGGTGAGTCTAGATTGAAAAAGAAGGAGGGAAAGGTCGAGGTATGTGGAGAAACAGTGACAACATCGACAAAGCAAGGTCCTGCTAAGGTGATGTGGTACATGCCCTTGAAACCGAGATTGACGCGTTTGTATGCCAATCCAGTTGATGCAAAAATGTTAACATGGCATGCCGATAGGGTTCGAGAGGAAGATGATGATATTATATCTCACGCTTCTGATGGTGATCAGTGGAAGAAGATGGATGCTATGTACCCAGAATTTGCTGACGAACCTAGACACGTGCGCTTAGGACTATCTACTGACGGAATGAACCCTTTCGGGAACATGTCCAGCACCCACAGTTCATGGCCAGTGATGCTTGTTATTTATAATCTACCTTCATGGTTGATGATGAAACGAAAGTATGTGCTTTTGAACACTATGATCTCGGGGCCTAAGCAGCCTGGTAATGACATTGATGTATATCTAGCGCCTCTTGTTGAGGAGTTGGAATCCTTATTTAAGCATGGGATTCATATTCCTGACGGAAGTCGAGGGGACGCGAAATTCAAGCTTAAAGCCATGTTGATGTGGAGCATCAATGATTTCCCTGCGTTTGGTAACCTTGGAGGGTGTTCTGTGAAAGGTCATTTTGCATGTCCAGTATGTGAGAGCAATACCAGCCATTGTCAATTAAAGCACGGTGGTAAACCTGTGTATCTAGGTCATAGACGATTTCTACCTAGGAGTCATCCGTGGAGGAGTGCTAAGAAGTGGTTTAACGGTCAGGAAGAGCATGGCGTTGCCCCCGTCCCATTATCAGGTTCTGAAATATTTTCAAAAGTATCGGGCATGGATAACGTGTTGGGAAAGGGAAAAAAGAAAAGCACACAAACTACGATTTGGAAGAAATGTTCGATATTTTTCAAACTTGGTTATTGGGAGCACTTGGATGTGCACCACTGTCTAGATGTCATGCATATAGAGAAGAATGTATGTGAAGCTTTGGTTGGGACGCTCTTGAATACACCAGGGAAGAGTAAGGATGGTTTGAAAACTAGAAAGGATCTAGTTAATCTTGGCATAAGGACGTCACTTACTCCCGTGCAAGAAGAAGTAGGCACGACATACTTACCACCTGCTTGTTATTCCTTGTCATCTGAGGAGATGGAGAGTTTTTGTAAGACTTTGAAATCAGTGAAGGTGCTTCTAAATATGATTCTAATATTAGTAGTTGTGTATCTACTGCTGAGCTGAAATTGGTGGGAATGAAGTCGCACGATTGCCACAATCTGATGCAGGATTTGAACGTAATCGCTCTGAGAGGTTGCTTGCCTTCTCACGTTGGAGACGCGGTTGCAAGGCTCTGTTATTTTTTTAAACAGATATGTCGCAAGAAAGTGAGTCGGCGTAAGTTGGATGAATTGCAGGATATGGTAATTGAAGTATTGTGTAGGCTAGAGATGTATTTTCCCCCTTCCTTTTTTGACATAATGATTCATTTGATAGTTCATTTGGTGCGGGAGGTGAAGCTTTGCGGACCAGTATACTTGAGATGGATGTATCCATTCGAGCGGTACATGAGCATTTTCATATGTATATTTAGGGGGACTCATGTTTGCTAGGTGTAGTTTATATTTTTATTTATTTATTTACAATCTGTATTACGTCTATTAAATACAATTACAAATCAATTATATATCAGAATTATGAAATGCAAATTAGTAAAATACTGCAGGTCTATTTGCCTGAGCTTATTTCTTACTGTATCTGAATTGAATTGAATTGAACTGGATGGAATTGAATTGAACTGAAGTGAAGTGAAGTGAAATGTATGCATTAAAAAATAAAATCAAACTGTCTAAATTTACTTGAATTTAACCAAAATATATTTTACTGAACTGAAATGAATTTAATTAAACTGAGTTGAATTGAATTGAATTAGACTGATCTGTTCTACTTCTAAGTTCCAGCAAACGGGACGTGCGCTTAGCATGTCAGCTTATTGACCAATCATTATTAGTTTACTCTGTCTGTGTATTATTACCTTCTTTGCACCCAAACGTATGGCAATAGTCCTAATAGCTCGAGATTTCCATCATAGCATGAAGAAGAGAACTTCCGGTTCGAAGGGGCACATGAGCGTGAAACTTGATATGAGTAAAGCGTTTGACAGATTGGAGTGGTCCTTTGTGCTGGAGACAATGAAGCAGCTCGGATTCCCAGCTCTGTTTGTGAAGCTTATCGAACGTTGTATCAGCTCGGTCTCATTCTCTTTTATTTTAAATGGAGAAGAACTAGGAATGCTCAATCCGGGGAGAGGACTTCGCCAAGAAGACCCTCTATCACCTTATCTTTTCATCATATGCTCGGAGGTCTTCTCGAATATACTGACGAATTTGATGCAAGTGAACAAGCTAAATAGAATTGGTGCCACAGCATATGGGCCAAAACTGTCACATCTCTTTTTCGCAGATGATACACTTCTATTCGGGGAGGCAACTGAAGAGGAGGCAAGGCATATGCAATGGGCTATCTCATTGTATGAAGGAATCTCAGGGCAGCCAATCAACACAGAAAAGTCTGGTGTTTTGTTCAGTCCGAACACAAGCATGGAGGCTCGCAGCAGAATATGCGGACTGCTTAAGGTGCCGGAGGTTGAATCTCATGGAATGTACTCGGGACTTCCATCCGAGATTGGTAGAAGCAAGTCAGAGGTTTTCCAGCCGCTGAAGGATAAAGTCAGACCGAGGATAGATGGATGGATTGAGCGAAACCTCTCAAGAGCCGGAAAGGAACTTTTAATAAAATCGGTAGTGCAAGCTATTCCTAACTACTCTATGACTTGTTTTGAAATACCAGGAAAGGTTCTTGAAGATATAGGGACCATGGTAAGAAACTTCTGGTGGGGAGACACGGACACGAAGAAAAAGATGCATTGGGTTGCATGGCCGAGGATGACAAGGGCGAAAGGCAATGGAGGGTTAGGGTTCCGCAAACTCAAGGTGACAAACTTAGCTTTACTTGGTAAGCAAGCATGGCGCTTTCTCTATCAGCCGCATTCACTCGTAGCACGAATTTTAAGAGACAAATACTTTCCCGGATCCTCTATTATGGAGGCATACCCAGAGAATGACATCTCTTGGTCTTGGAGGAGCATCTTAAAAGGAGTTGAGGTACTAAGGAAAGGAGCAAGAAAGCAAATCCGATCTGGCCTGACAACGAGGATTTGTTATGACCCCTGGATTTCATCCTCTGAAGGTTTCCACGTCAAGAAACCTGACCGCATTCCTGACCACTTAAGAGTCGTAGCAGATTTGATGGACCCAGACACACGGTGGTGGAACTCGGCCCTGCCGCACAAACACTTCGAGAGAGTGGACGCGGAGAAGATCCTAACCATTCGGCTGGCGGAAAGAGAAGGCTCAGATCATTGGTGGTGGCACTACTCGAGCTCTGGTAAATTCACATTTAAGACTGCGTACCACTTGCTTGTTGAGACTCCAATTTCAGATCTTTACCATAATGATGATTCGAATACACCTGATTAGAGGTTTTGGAGCCGCCTATGGAAGTTCAGAGTACCACAACGATCGAAGCACTTTGCATGGAGATTTGTTATAGATTCGCTACCTACAAGTGCCAACTTACTTGCCAGAACAATGCAGGTTTCTCAGACATGTCCCCTTTGCAAAGAGGAAAATGGCACTTCAGCTCACCTATTTTTCACCTGCAAGTTTGCTGTAAAGATGTGGACTGCAGCAGGCCTACCAGACCTTGTACGAGCTACTCAGTTTAATCAAGGGGAGCTGTGGTTCAAGCACATCTTGTCAGTGAACGAGACTAATACCGCGGTGCTCATGTTGATGATGTGTGATGCACTATGGACACAAAGGAACCAGCGTATCTTTACTGATAAAACCATGGAGGCAGAATTTATAGCGGTTTCAGTGGCTGCAAATTTACGGCGTTTCCATGCGGCTAATTCCTGGCCTGAGAGAACGTCAGACGACCTCGCAGAAACTTCATTACTGAGGCCGCTACCTGGAGGCTCTCGAGTTTTATTTGACGCTAGCGTAAAGGATGGCAAAGCAGGTTTAGCGGCAGTTGCACTGGACGAGGATGGCAGTTTCATCAAAGCACTATCGTCGAATGTCCCCAGAATATCAGACGCGCTTTTTGCGGAAGCAATGGCGTTGAGCTTGGCGTTTGACTTGGCAAACGAGCTAGTAACAGATTGCAGAACAGTCGCAGGAGATTGCCTGAACCTAGTGCGCATGGTGAGAGACATGGTACCACCTACAGTGACGTGCCATAATTTAGTCGAAGAGCTGAAGATGAAAATTGTGGAGTCTGACAAGGGTTTCCCATGCTGGATTCCAAGAAACATCAATAATTTGGCCGATTCATTAGCCGGATATGCTAGGGAACAGACAGCTAGTAGACTAGAGTGGAATACTTCTCCCACATTTTTCTTGTCAAACGATTCTGCACGTTTTCTAGTAACATGATTATGATATTTTTTTCTTAAAAAAAAAAAAAAACAAACGTATGGCAATAGATTGGATACCATCAAGCTTATCTCCTTCCATGTCTGGAATATCCTGCAAAAATCAAACTTTATCATCAACTCAATTTATTCAGTCATGTTCTTTCTGTCATTTCAGTCAATATGTATAGAACAAATTCATATTGATCACAAATAAAAATGATATATAATATTTATATATTTCAAAAATATCGGATATATGGAAACAGTTACCTGAAAACCATTAATACAACCATGAACATGGACATGATTGCTGCTGGAAAAATTACAGCTTTAGACATGGGAGCAGGTCGCCCAAAAACAAAAGCCTAAAAAATAATATTTAAGCATCAAATTATATATATTCTAATCCCTAATAATATGAGTGAACAAAAATATTACCTGTATATGCACGTAATAAGCTAATTGCACTGATAAACCTTGCCCGACTAGGCAACAAAGTGTGACGGCAATGGAATTCTCTTCCACCGTAAATAAGGCACCGATTAAATTTGTAATAGTAAATGAAAAACATTTAGAATTCTATAAAACAAAATATGGAATAAATTGAAATCATAGATGATTAAAATAAAATTAAGCAAATAAGTAGTAGATTATGTAAAAACACTGATGTTGACTGAATATCCAATCCCGATAGCAAAATGGACAAAAAGTGTGGGTTATTTAAATACCGGTTTAATTTAAGTATAATTGAATTCTAGATAGTGACTCGAGATGTTATAACAAAGTTAGTGGTGTGGAATGCACACTTGTAAAAACAATCTACGAGTTTACGGTTCGAGATAAATATTTATCTATTTATCTATGTGGTTTATATTAAATTGAAGTGTTGCATTGATTCAAAATTAATTCTGAGAATAATATACTTGTATCAATAAACACATATTGGGTGCAGTTGTGTGTATGTGGTTACCAAACTGTTTTGTTATGGATTGGTACGTACACACAGTTGGTTTTATGCGGTTACCTGATTTGGTACGTATGCATTGCCCTGGAGTTACCGATTGGTATGAATGCATAGTTGCATGCGGTTACTTGATACGTATGGAGTTACCACACGGTTGTTTGAACCGGTGTGGTACGGTATAATGTTTATACTTATAAATACATGTGAAACACTGCTAACATGGGGGGCAATGTATGATGCATGTTTACACTGAACTATTCAATCATCTATGAATGGTGGATGTATACAGAATGATACGTGATGCCTGATGCGGGTAACACTGAAATATATAAACGACAACGAGAAACACAGATTTTCTGATATACAATCCAGAAACACTAATACTCAAAGGCATGTTCTTGATTCCAGCCTAGAATCAAGAATGCAGCGATAGTTTTATCCTGCGAGAAATTTCGTGTAACCCAGGCTGATAGGGTCGAAATATTCTCAAAGGAAAGCGAGAGTGTTACGTGACTCTATCGTTATCCAGCTATTATCCAAATCACTCTATTGTCCCCATTGTTATACCCAACAATCTTTGAGAATTTCGTTGTTGATTGTGATATTGGAATCGTACTTGTAACAAACTAATGGTGTTTGTAGTATGATGAATTTGGGTTGGATTGATACGAGGTATAGTGATTCCAAGAGTATTGTTTTGTAATAATAATATATGGTTGTATTTGGTGAGTATCTGGCAGAAGAATACATTTTGAGGATGAAACGTTGGTCACTGTAAACGATCAGCGAAGGATGCAAAGATATGTTTTTGCAAATTTTATTTAGTTATGTTTATCTGGAGTCGATGGTTAAATTTCATCTGCATGATTTCTTAAAATTAAATAAATCATGTTGTTGAAGTAACGTTTTAATTTGTATGCATCACTTATACTTGATTCCATGAACACAAATGAGATGGTATATATTCGAGTGATAATTAAATTGCGTTGTAAATTATCTGACTATGGTTGAATGGTTGAATGATACATGTGTGTGAATTTTTGCAAAAAGATTTATACTGATCAAATATGATTATTTTATTCGATGCGAAAATGATTGGTACGTATGACATTATGTTTCATGACTTGATGTGAAAGACAGTTGTAATATATACTCGGATAAACATGGGAGTATGTGACTTTTAACGTGTTGCATGTATATAGTTGTATCTTGGATGGTATGTAAAACTCACGGTATAATAATATAATGTTAAATATACCTAATGATGTAAGTATGTGACAGTTAATGTGTATATTACTTGGATACGTATGTCTGATGCATCATAGTTACATTTTGGATAAGTATGTGTGATACATGTATACAGTTAGTCATGTTCTGTCTGATTCACGGAACCAATATTGTAACGGTTAATGCATCGCTTCATACAGTTACGTTCGATTTATGACACTTTGATGTTAAATATGCATACATAGTATAAGGAAGCTTACAGAATTCTGTAGGGGAAGATAACATGGACAAGAATGTTTCGAAAGGAAAACGTATTGTTAGTACGTAATTTTATGTTACATGATCTTATACTTGTGCAGATTATCAAAGGATTGAATTGCTCTCTGTGTATTTATCAGAACAATTTGTATTACACTAGCTAAATGGAAATTATTAAATTTAGTTCGGTGTTGAATGCACTCAATAATCTTGATGAAGCACTGCATGATTTTCCGATTGATTAATATTATTTTAATGAAATAATATAAAAGAAATTGGGTTAATTTCTTTTGATTTTGCAGCCGTGATAATTGTAGTTGATTTAAACTATTAACGAGGTTAATCATTTTGGCGGCAGTAATTGTGTTTGTAAATGGTTGAGATTGCAGTGACTAATCAAATTAATTTTTACGGTGCATAATTAATTCAATTAAAAAAGTTAAACCTTAGTCTTTTGGAATTGGTAATTTCTTGATGATACATGATGGTACTTTATATGATCATATTGATGAATTTAATTTGTAAGAATTGTTATCAATATGGATTGAAGGGTGGATTTGACATTAATTCAATCTTTGATTAAATTCAAAGTAAATAGTAATTGTGTGTCATGGGCAATCAGGCACGCTGAAATTCAAATTCATTGTACTTAGTTTATGGATAGTTTATTTATTTAAAGGTTAGACATTGAGTTTCATAGAAATTATATGTTAATTACTCATCTTGTTTTGAATGAATGGACATGCATGAAGATGGTTTATACATTGAATATTATTTGTACTAAATAATTATTTTCAATAGCAAAGTTGCATGTGGATTGATTAATTAAATTTGAGAATATGTGATTAGTCCATATAATTTCAAATGTACTTATACGTGTTTATGGATGAGCGAGTACAATATTTATTGTATGATTCGTGGGTCATGAATTCAAGGAAAAGAAAATGATGTTCTTGGTTCATTTTGTGGTCAGTAATTATGATGTTTACATATTGTAAATTGCATGATTTTGTGAAAAAATATTTTTTGAGCAGTTGTGTTTGATGTTATCAAACTCTAGTAAAAGTACGGATCATGTTATTGATTTAGGCATAATTAAAATGCCGAGAATTCTTTTTTATTAAATGAATTGGTTAGTTGATCCGAGAAACTGTCAGACTTGATCACTTATAATTATGTTAATATTATAAGTAATTTGGTCTGTGAAACTGATTGTCGAATCTTTTTATTTTAATAATGCATGATATTTATGCATGAAAGAAAATGACATTTTCTTGATCAAATTGAATATATTTGATGATAGATTGAATTGATATTAATTTTCGAAATATGTTGAAACAAACATAGAGCACGAGATATGTGTTCTGAAAATCTTGGATTGCAGGATCAAGCACAAATATGTTGGTCACATTTTATGGTTATAGCTTATTGTAACCTGGATACATGTGAAAATTAATATGTTTCAAGTATGATATGTATGTTGCATTTTGTAAACCAAATTGTGTCTTTTTGGTTGGACGGCTAATCAATTAAGTAACTTTGTTATTAATAAAGGATGACATAAGGCAGCATTTTATGATAAATAAATTAAATAATTTAGTATTGCTGGTGCTCGATATGAATCAATTCCTGGTATTGAAATTGCATGCAATGTGATCAGAATGCACGAGTAATATAATTCGATTATATGGTAACGCATGCTTAATATAAGTCAAGTGAATTTCACTAAGATTGCATGTGCGAAATTAATCAAAAAGGGAAAAAAAATGATTTTGTCAACTTATATTGACTGGCATGTGTATATTTTTCATGAAGGATGACTAATTAAATTAATTTGTCTAGTGCATGGTTTATGGTGTTAATTTGTACTAGTTTTTATAAGTGACAGTAAATCATGATTTATTATGTATGGAATACATGTGTATGAAAATTATGAAAATGTTTACATATCATTTATAATTTGTGCATGCATGTAATTTTACCGGATTAAAGCAACCAAGAAATTGTGGTGGGTAAAATGAACTAATTCGTCTGCCAATTATACTTGGAGCAAATATTCATAAATAGTGATTTATGAAAAGGGCAATGTTTTGAATTGGTAAATTGGTTCCATGATATTTTGGTTTGAGTTCATCATGTACATGGTAAATGTGTTGATGTTAGTGCCATATTATTATGTGATGATAAATTATGTGGAAATTTCTTATTAAGGGATGACACGCTATTTGACTATAATAGTTTGTGCAAGTAAAATACTTGTGATTATTAATGTATATCCTGGAAAATAAGAAATGGTTGATTCGGAGAAGAATCATGATTTCAAGAATATATGGAAATTCTTGGGAACAAAATTATGATTTGGAGGGAAAATCTAAATTTTTGTTGAGATGTAAAAGGTTTGAATAGCCTTTGATCTTGTGAATTGTTTTGTAGTTCGAGACACTTTGGAAATGGATAGATTTCTTTGTCGTTGATTTTATTCGACAAGGTTCCATTTTTATGGAAGGATTTCAAGTTCATCTTGAAAATAAAAGAAACTATATCTCTTGTAGAAGACGGAAACCATTTGTGATTTGCGCATAGCAAATGGTAAGTCTAAATATAAGACGGAAGTCATTTGTGATTTTGCACATAGAGGTAAATATCTAAAGGTGCAAGAATGACAAGTCTAAGGTTAAGTTAAGAGACTTGGATTGTTATAAAAGTTTGATACAGTTGCAGACCACTTGACGAAGTGGTTTAGCTAGGGACTTTCTAAAGTCGGTTATCGGGATGTTTAAGCCTATTTAAATCTTTGATGGTGGTATTCCCAATTTCGCTCTAGTACAACGCTAGAGATAAATTCAATGTGGAAGGCCCATTGTTTAAGATTGAAACATATAATATTATATCCCAGAAGTATATGTTTGGACATGCATGAGAGACCAGAGGTTGAAGTTTAACTTCTTAATGAATCTTTTGACAAAGTACATATGCATGTGTACGATTAAAAGGATTAATCTATATGCAGTGCGAAGTGTAGCCGCTTCAAGAAGCCCGGGCTTGGCTTTGTATGCACTCATGAACGGATATGGACACATGGCTTGTATAGTGTCGATTTAGCTTTTGAGCTGTTTTGAACTTGTGTGTGTTTTATCTTCAAGTGTTCAAATGGGTTGAAGGGTTCAATCTTTTAGACACCCTGATTCTCGAGTATTTGGAATGTGTAATTCACTAAGATGAAAATTCAATCTATAATACATTTTCATTTATGCACTTGTTTGGTTTTGATGGATTGTTGAATTTTCCAAGTCAGGGATTATACTTAAATGGGGGGAGGATTGCTGGTTGTTTAAATACCGGTTTAATTTAAGTATAATTGGATTCGAGATAGTGAATTCGAGATGTTATAACAAGGTTGGTGGTGCGGAGTGCACACTTCTAAAAACAATCTACGAGTTTACGGTTCGAGATAAATATTTATCTATTTATCTGTGTGGTTTATATTAAATTGAAGTGTTGCATTGATTCAGAATTAATTATGAGAATAATATACTGGTATCAATTAACACATATTAGGTGCAGTTGTGTGTATGTGGTTACCGAACTGTTTTGTTATGGATTGGTACGTACACACAGTTGGTTTTATGCGGTTACCTGATTTGGTACGTATGCATTGCCCTGGAGTTACCGATTGGTATGAATGCACAGTTGCATGCGGTTACTTGATACGTATGGAGTTACCACACGGTTGTTTGAACCGGTGTGGTACGGTATAATGTTTATACTTATAAATACATGTGAAACACTGCTGACATGGGGGGCAATGTATGATGCATGTTTACACTGAACTATTCAATCATCTATGAATGGTGGATGTATAAAGAACGATACGTGATGCCTGATGCGGGTAACACTGAAATATATAAACAACAACGAGAAACACAGATTTTCTGATATACAATCCAGAAACACTAATACTCAAAGGCATGTTCTTGATTCCAGCTTAGAATCAAGAATGCAGCGATAGTTTTATCTTGCGAGAAATTTCGTGTAACCCAGGCTGATAGGGTCGAAATATTCTCAAAGGAAAGCGAGAGTGTTACGTGACTCTATCGTTATTCAGTATTATCCCAATCACCCTATTGTCTCCATTGTTATACCCAACAAAAAGTGCCCAAACTAACGGCCTAGAACTCCATCCAAGCCAAAAACTCTGTGAAGAAAAAGTCAAGGTTAATTTATATATTAAAATTTGAAGGTAAAGAAGAGTTAATCATGATCTTAATTTTTGTAAAAATGATCATATTAAAAATTCATGAAAGGTTGACATTAATTACCATTCCTGCGAAAGACAAAGTAACGACTAGAGCAGTGTTGACAGAAAATTTGTGCTGATGGCAATGGAAGGTAAGGCTTATTAACCAGCAAAACAGTACATCCCATCACTCCTCTATCATTTTGGATTCTCAATGACATGTAAACGAAAAGTAATCAAGATTTACCCTGTCATTTAATTTGGATTCTATGTAACATATATATCGAGAAAAGAAATCAAGATTTACCTTGTCACTCTGGATGTCGGACAGCTAATTGACACCAACCACAAATATGTTCATGAACACGGCAGCAACAGCAGCCTGAAAAATCTACAATCTTTGCACTGTACGTCAATAAAGTCGAAACATTAATCATTTTTAAAACTAACCTGACACATCCCCGTAAGAAACGGAGGAGAAATATCTGAGATCTACTACAATTCAAGCACAGAAACTGATGTTCTGTTAGTGTAGGATTTGACAACAGGTTGCACAGTAACTCTTTTGAGATACGAAAAAGAACACATTGGATCTTGGTTGTTATCAAGAAACTAACACAAGAGTTTGTATAGATTTATGTCTAAAGACAAGAAATAGTTCTGCAGTAAACTATTTCCAAATCAAGTAAAGTAACTTGTATTCTAATCCTTTTCTTAGTTTTATTAGTTACTCATACATGTGGGATGTGGCTTACCACTCCTTATATAGGAAGTGATCCGTAAGGATATCACTCTTCATATTATTTGTAAAGACACAACTCTACAAATAGACACATTCAACTCTTGCATGCTACATTGAATGTTATGTTAATAGATGCAAGCATTCACATTATTTATATAATTATTTATATATCCTCAAGTATACATACACTTAAACTCCACAACTCCTGTGTAATATACTCCACATATATACCACGAGTTCATTTTACTATAAATGTTCCAATCCTCCCCCATTTATATTATAAATGTTTTCAATTCGTAACCTTGCATTTTAGACAAAAACAAAAGACTTATGCATAATGAAGATATCACGAAGATTGAATTTTCACTTAGTATAACATACTTAACAGTATCTCGGATTGAAATGATTGAGCAGGCATTGAATCATACAACCACTACGAAACACTGAAGATGTCATACACACAAATCTAAGACAAACTACATTGTATACTTGACTCCTTTAAAATATAGGCCATGAGTCCATATCCATTTCATGAGCGTTACAAGTCAAACACCAAACTTGCTGAAGCGGCCAAACCTCTTAACTCATATAGGTAAACCTTAAGGGTGTGTTTGGTTCGCAAGGTTTTTGAGAGTCTGGATTTTGTTTTGGGTTTTTGAGAGTCTGGATTTTGTTTTGGGTTTTTGAGAGTCTGGATTTTGTTTTTGGTTTTTGAGAGTCTGGTTTTCCAAAAACCTTGTTTGGTTCGTCAGGATTTTGCAAGTCCAAAACAAAAACCTTGTTTGGTTCGTCAGGATTTTGCAAGTCCAAAACAAAAACCATATTTGGTTTGATTTTCATTTTATAATTATAAAATTTAAAACTTGTTTGGTTTGCGTTGATTTAAATTTTGTTTCGTAATTTAATTTTTAAATTATTCATCATAACGATAATTTGAATAAAACAAGGCATTTTTTTGCGTTAATTTTCGATGACTTTGACGTTCATTATCACCCTTGTAATGCGCGTTGCATATTCATTACGTATTATTCAAAATACATACGGAAATAGCGCTATGAAATGAACAATTTTTGTTCAGCAATCAGTGAACACACCGAAGTGGATAAATAAAGATCCAAAAGAAATGAAAGGATGCACAAGAAAACTTGTTCCAACTTCCTAGTATAAATGAAGCGAAAATCAGAAAGCAGGTCACACTCGCTCTGCACAAATTATTTTCTTTGTAAACTTCTATTGAGATCTCTCAAATATACGACCATCCATAGTTGTAAAAGATTCAAAGTACAAACACAATTCAAAAACTACACATTTCTAGGGACCAAGGAGCTCGAGTTTCTTGATATTCTGAATCTGTTTACTCGAATTCAGTCCCTTCGGGCAAGCCTTTGCACAATTCAAGATCGTTTGGCATCTGTAATGCTTGAACTCATCGTTCACAGCATCCAACCGCTCCTTCGTGTACTCATCACGGCTGTCCATTATCCACCTGCAACTGCAAGCAACAATCACACCGAAAGAAAAGCATCAAAACCAGAAATTCCCCAACAAGCAGCTAACAAAACACAAAGAAGATAACGATCCACATTATCATTTCAACATTCAAGAAAACACAAAGAAGATAGCCATCCACATTTTCATTTCAACATTCTAAACAACACCTCGTTAAACAAACCCCGAATAGAGCATCGTAAAATACATAGCCCTGGCTCCAAGTTAACCATAATCTGACAAAAATTTGATAAAATTCAGCTCATTTCAGTCCTACACTCCTATTCATACCATCATTTTCACCAAATGTGTATACATAATTAAGCTTCCAGTTCAATTTTACAACAATTACACGAAAACAGTGCCTAAATAGCAATCTAATCAGTACAGAATTTAAAATTCAAGCATGAATTGATTACATGTTGGCGTGAAGCAGCACAGCGGGGCCGATATAGCTCTCAGGATTTCACCAGTAGCTAGGGCAGGAAATACTACAACAAGCACAGAGAATACACTCATACATGCCATCAAGCTTCGCCCTATCCTTCTTGCTCTGCAGAATCTCCTTCCCTGGAGTCTCCACCGGCGTCTTCCGCTTCAGCCACGACTCAATCGACTTGTACTGGTTGTAGAAATTGGTCATATCCACCACCAGGTCCTTAATCACGAACATATGCGGTAGCGGCGTGATCATGGTGGGAACGGACGGCGAGGATTCGATCTTCGTCAAGCACGCCAGCCCGTTGCAGCCGTCGATGTTCATTGCGCAGGAGCCGCAGATCCCCTCCCGGCAAGATCATGGTCCATGTACTCAAATACTAAATATAGACTAGAGTAAATTCTTGAAGTAGCAAGGCCTTGCAGCTTTATTACACTGGGATTATCCAACTTACTCAACACAACAATCTGTTCTGTGATTTGTCTAATCTGCTATTTTACAGACAGTTTGAACATCACCTTGCAATCAATACAAGGCTACAACTCTACATTACTTCAAGGATTTGTCCAAACATATCACTCCTGTATTCTCAGATTTTATTAGAAAGGCTGTTTCTTTTCTGTATAAAAAGTTCTATATCCATTTGACCAATATTTAAGCATTCAACGCCATAAAAAATGCATCTAAAAACAGTTCCAACCAGCCGGTGCAAGACAAAAAAAGATACCTTGTAACTATAAGCAATACAATTGTACTGAGAGCAACACCTCATCAGAGATGACAATCATCCAAACAGAGCAATGCTTTGAACCTATTTTGACAAATCTGCCACCCTAATTCTTTATCAACAAAACCCTTTCTTTTATTATACATTCAAAAATCCAGCCATAGTCATGCATTCACACAAAGAAAAACTACCTGGTTGGAGATAATATACAGGCAAAGAAAACCCGAGGGGCTTCCAGCAGCGCCTGCCGTATTGGAAGAGTGAAAGCGCTATTTTTCTATGTGACTCAGTCTGAGCCGGAGCAGCGGGACGGCGACCAGGGAAGGCAGCGGGACGGCGACTAGGGAGGGAAGGCGTGCAGGGAGACGTCGGCGGGATGGCGACCAGGGATGCGACGGGGGAGGGAAGGGGTGCAGACGGGCGGCGACAAACAAGCAACGGTGCCTGCGATATGCCGTTGACCGAGGACCCAGCGGGACGGCGTTTAGCGAGACGTCGCCAGCAGGGACACGGCCAAGTTGACGTCGGCGCGGGGGCGGAGGGACGGCGGTGGGACGGACCACGGGCGGGAGCTGCACAACTGCTCGGGGAGTTTGGGATTTTGGTATGTGCAGTTTGGGGACGAGAACCACAGAAAGTCGGGATTTTGGCTTCGGTTTTGGATATAAATTCTAGACTTGAACAGTAATAAAGCACAACTGTTGGGGTGAATTTAGACTTTGCAAAATCTGCGTGAACCAAACAGAATTTTCAAGTTCTGGACTCCTAAAAACCTGATTTTCCAAAAACCATGCTAACCAAACGCAGCCTAAAATACCATGCTCCTGCAACTTTAGCAAATCTACCTAAGGTTTATTAAGATGTTAATCAACCTCCCTTCATTGCAGAAATACATGCACTCACCTAGGGATAAATACAGATTTATAATGCACCTAATTTCAAGTAAAGTTGGATCCTCATTTTAATTCAAGATCTTGCGTTGTACAAGACGTCGAATTGAGTTTTCTTCACATGTCCTTTAATTTGGGTTTGAAACCCAGCTCTTATAAATATCAAATGTCTTTGAATCCATTTAAAGGAGACGCAATCCCTTTTCAAAGAAGAACCACCATTGTTCCAACATAAACACATGCTCTAGAGGCATTTCATATTGGATTTTCTCAGGCATTTCTTGTACTTCTATAACACCCAAAACAAGATTAGTCCAGATTCTATTGAATCACAAATCTTTAAGATTTTGGATTTCTTTAAATTACATACAAGATTTTTCAGATTCCATCGAATCACAAATTGAATAGGCTTTGAATGTCTTTAGAAACCAAACAAGATTTTTAATTTTTAAATCCATTGAAACACAAATCTTTAGGTTTTGAATTTCCTCAAAATCACACAAAAGATTTTCCAGATTCAATTAAAACACAAATCTACTAGGTTGAACAGGCATTTATAACATAGAATAGTATTATTTCACTAATAATAATCAGAATTCTTAACATACCAAATTCACGTCAAATGTTTCCTCGTGGTTTATCAAACCAAAACCAAAATCACATTTTCTCAAGACATATGCCAGTAAAATAAATAGATTTCAACTTAGCATCATATGCTCATTCATGAAATTAGGTTATCATAAATAACCAATTTATTTTACAATAAAATAACTAAACCCACTTGTCATGTACATTAGTTCAAATTTACAAAGTGCAAATCACGACTTTAACCACAATTGCATAAATAAAACATGCAATTTTCAAACATGACTTCAACTATAGCCATAAATTGCCAATTCAAGCAAAACATGTTTTCTCTTTCATGAAGCCAAATCATATATATATATATATATATATATTGCTATATGTTTACCACCATAATTAATTTTTTCAATACAATTAAGCAAACCCATTGTATTTATAGCCGATCATGCATATAAGAATTCAACAATTCAATTTGTGCTAATAAAGTGATCACAAGTATATTGTTATTCAAATTCCTTGCAAATCATGCAAAACAATTAATTAAATAGTATTAAACACAACATAATACTTACTTTATTAATTATCATAAAATCAAAAGATTCCATCACCCTTTAATTTATATCAAGCAATCAATTTATTTATATAAAATATAAATAAGAGTTAAATCAAAACTTAGACAAAGTGCTAGCAATTCCATTCCATGATTTTGTTGATTCCACTACGTGCTACTTGAACTCCTTCACTCATAGCAGTAAACCTGAGTTGACCAGACTACACATGCAATGCGTCAAAATGCATTCCATCTAATCTTTGACGCGAATCCTTTACCACTCATTATTATAAATGAAGTCAGCAATCATCTTCATCAAGGAAGAAGCCATTATCCACGTATAAATTTCTTTTAGATTGTTAGTTCAGGATTTGGCACTATTGTATGGGAACCGGATAATGTCTTCCAAGCACATATTAGATACGCTTTCCTAAAAGAAATTTACCGACCCACTAAGAACAACATGTTGCACGGTAACTATTTTGAGATACGAAGAAGAACACATTGGATCTTGGTTGTTATCAAGAAACAATAACACAAGAGTTTGTATAGATTTATATCTTAAGACAAGAAATAGTTCTGCTGTAAACTATTTCCAAAGCAAGAAAAGTAACTTGTATTCTAATCTTTTTCTTAGTTTTATTAGTTACTCATACATGTGGCTTACCACTCCTTATATAGGAAGTGATTCGTAAGGATATCACTCTTCATATTATTTGTAAAGACACAACTCTACAAAGAGACACATTCAACTCTTGCATGCTACATTGAATGTTATGTTAATGGATGCAACCATTCACATTATTTATATAATTATTTATATATCCTCAAAGCATACATACACTTAAACTCCACAACTCCTGTGTATTATACTCCACATATATACCACGAATTCATTTTACTATAAATGTTCCAACATATTCTGCACAATACCTGCTCACATATATATCAAATCTTAATTTGTGCAGATTCAGAAACAGATATCTACCACCGGAGATTTTTAACATACTGTTCCGATGATTGAATGGGGCCGTGTGAATACACAGAAAGCGTCTACTTTTCGCCGGATTGTTTTCAAACGGTTCGCATCAGGCTTTGCTAATTAAACCTCCAGTTTTGGAAGCCTTCTCATCGCTATGGTGAGATTTTGATAAATTTACGAGCTTTGTGAAGAGTCTAGAAGACTCAGCATAATATAGTTGGCTATTTTGTAGAAGTTATCATGTTTAAACATACCAATGTTTAAACACTTGCTAAAACAGAATCAGAAACCGAGCAAGAGTGTTGGAGATGAAGTACAACTCATATACAATCAAAGAAGATATTCGAGCAAATAAAGATGATATGTGAAGATTGATTTTATGCTGATTTGATTAGTTAGAGAATATATTATAGAGTTGTATCTTAGTCAGGTTTAGTCTTAAATAAGGAAAGAATATATTTCTTATCCTATAGCTATAGAAGTAGAATATAACTAGAAGACTAAGTGTAGCTGTGATTAGCTGGACGAGCGGATCAGCATTGCCGAAATGGAAGGATCGAGAAGATCAAGACGGCATCACAACATTGGACTATAAATATACAGAGAAGCTGCAACAACAAGCATCCATCTTACAAGAAAATATTCTGCAGATCAGAATAGCTTTATAGTTGGAGCAGCATATTGGAAGGAGTCCAATAGGCCTTTGCTATCGCCAGGAGTCTGAAATCAGCAAGCCATAATATTTCGGGAGAAGTGGTCAAGACATCAACGAGTAGTTGTTGACCGGCAGTGAGTGGAACTCACAAATCCAGGGGCGGATCCAGGATTTCGTGTTGGCGGGGGCTAATAGCTAAACAAAATTTTCATAAAAGCAAAGTTAACAAGCTAACATAATACAAAAATGTTTCGAAGCAAAAATCAATAAGCTAATAGCGTAATGTTTAGAATTTCATTATTACATAGCTAAAAAAAGGTGCCAATGCCCCAAACATGATTGCACTAACTAGCCCTATTAGAAAGGGGAGGCAAATCAATCATGCGACTTTCCATGCTTTGAAATCGCTGCAAAATTGGCTCATTGTCTATTTTTGCAAAGATTCCCTTCTCGATATAGACAACTAGACTGTTATTCATCCATTCATCTCCCATACTACTACGCAAATCAGTTTTAACAATTTGCATAGCTGAAAATACTCTCTCAACTGATGCAGTAGCAACTGGCAAAATTAAGGCCAACTCTATCAAACAATAAACCAATGGGAAGATAACATGTTTACCCGTTTCAACCATTTTCTGAGCAAGACTTCCCAAACCTCCAACTTCGCAAAATCGAGAATCAATCCGAACACTAGAAATATAGTTGTGAAGTTGTTGCTCAAGAAACAAGAGATCATTACTTGAGAAATCTTCTGGGTAAAGAGTAGCAAGAACACCTAACTTCTGAACATCAAACTGAGAAAAGGAATCCTTTGGATCAAGACATGAAATGCAACTGAGTATTTTTGAGCCACCTTCAGAAAAACGGGTATTCATCTCTTGCACAATTGAAGCAACAACCTGGAAATTAAATTAGCATAAAAATCAATACAGAAAAAGACAATATTAAAGGAAAAGTGAAATAAATAAATAAATAAGATATTACCTCAAGAAATATTTCTCTACGATAATGATGAAAATTAGTGAAAACTTGCCCTTTTCGCCGACCATAGCCTCTGATTGACATGTTATCATCCATATTAAGTTTTGCAATGTTATGCAAATCACAAAACTTGTTAACTTGGTTCAGAATTAGCTCCCACCCCGTCTCTCTTAACTCTTGAAGTTGATCTTTCACGGACTGAACCAAATTTAGAGCATTGATAATATTCTGATCCCGTTGTTGCAAAGCAAGTGACAACTCATTTGTAATCCCCAACAAATATTTCATCAAATGCAGAACAAAAACAAATTTGTAGCTCAACATTTTATCAATCAAACTCGTTGCCAAACCTCGATTGTCAGAAGAACTTCCATGAACATGTATATTATCTAAAACATGTATGACTGAAGGCCACATGGAGTGCTAGCGAAGCAATGTCAAATAATGTGATCCCCAACGAGTATCTCCCGGTCTTGCCAAATTAGTCTCTTGATTTTTACCTCTTCCACTTGTCACTTCTCCACTTTCCAGTTGAGTAAGGATTCTATCATGTTCAGCATCTCGAAGCTCATCTCTTCTTTTACAAGAAGCTCCAGTCATGTTTATAATCATGGTGACATAGCCAAAAAAATCTGCTATGGAGTAGTTCTCCTTTGCCACAGCAACAAGAACTAACTGAAGTTGGTGAGAGAAACAGTGGACATACATTGCTTGTGGGTTGTCATTGAGGATAAGAGCCTGTAAACCATTGAATTCACCGCGCATATTTGATGCTCCATCATATCCTTGACCTCTCAACCTAGATACTGATAATTTATGTTTATCAAATAAATCATCAATAGCCTGTTTCAATGAAAGAGCAGTAGTATCAGGAACATGTACTATTGCAAGAAATCGCTCAATCACACAACCCTTTTTGCTAACATACCGCAAAACAACTCCCATTTGCTCCTTCACTGAAGTATGTCTAGACTCGTCAACCAACAAAGCAAAATTACTTTCTCCAATGTCAGCTATTATAATCTTTGTGATTTCCATAGCACAAGCACGTGTTAATTCCTTTTGAATCTGTGGAGAACTCATCTGATTGTTTCCAGGAGCATTTTGATTGACAACTTTGGACACCTCTTCATTACGTTGTTGATACCAATCAAGTAACTCGAGAAAATTACCTCTATTCAATGAAGTATAAGATTCATCATGTCCACGAAATGACATACCTTGCCTCAAAAGAAAACGTGTCACATCTAGCATAGCTGTCAAACGAATCCTGTATGCTCTCTGAACCTCATGTCTATTCACTTGCAAAATATTCGGCAAATTATTCCTCTGATTTTGGTAGTACTCAAATGCCACCCGTGCTTCATTGTTAGCACTATTAGATGCCCCTTCATGCTCACCAAACCTCAGTGTAGCCTTCTTCCAATTGGTAAAACCAGTTTTGGTGTAGACATCCTTGGCGAGTTTCCCTCCATGATTACTTGCTGGTTTAAAGATATAACACCAAAAACAAAATGCAGCATCTTTGCTAATGCTATATTCCAACCATCCATACTTTTCGAACCAACTCTCTTGAAAACTTCTTCTCTGTTTGGTAAAGACTCTTGTTGGATATGTATGACCACTTTGTGTACAACGTCCCCTGATCAAATATTCCCGCCGAATTTGATCTCGAATGCCAATATCAAACTCCTCAATTGGTTTTCTTAAACCCGGATCTCCAACTATATCATCCAAGTTAACCGCATCCTCTTCCTCTGTCGGATTAAGCACAAATGGTTCATTAACAACATGTATCAGATCTTCCAATGTAACATTAGGGGCTGAGGGTGGCAAATCTTCCTCCACAACCACAGGGGGTGGCAAATCTTCCTCCACAACAACAGGGGGTGGCACATGAGTTTCACTAGGAGATGGTTGCACATCACTCCTTTTACGTTTATAATACCTCTCCATATCCTACAATATTATAATCCACAAAACACAAAAGAATGATATGAATAAATGAAATATTATCTACAAATTCTAATATATAGATCATGTGATTCAAGTGATTATGGCATTAACTTAATATCACATTACAACTAAACTAATAATCGAGAGCTATTATTAAAATATTAATTTATGTACTTACAAGTTAGTACAAGTTATATAAACACATATTACCTATAATCAGTTGAATTTATAGAATGAATTAAAATGCAAACCTGATAAAACTTTGTACAATATTTTCACTGATATACAGTCACATGCAGTTGAATGCGAGTAAACAATTAGCCGACAAAACATAACTTGTGAAAAATGAAAGCTTAAATTGTTGGACATGAACACAAAACAAATAACATCATATACAACTATACAAGAGAATTAGATTAAAAAGAAAATCCTAAGAAAATCCTTACCAACTTAAAACCGCCCGATGCGTGAGATTGAGGGGTTTTGGAACGCAGAAGGACAACACACAAACTCAGGTATTGTTATATTAATTGATACTCTGCGTACTATGGCACATTAATTGATACTCTGCGTACGGCGTACGAGGTAGGGAAATTTGGGTTGCTGGGAACGTAGAAGACAACACAAGAACTCTTAGGTATTGTTGTGTTGCGTACGGCGTATACGTTTAGGAAATTTGGCGTTTTGGAAAGTAACATACATAAAATATGAGCTCGAATATATATAATATATTCCTCCGCGATCTCTGGCGGGGCTGAGCAAAATTCTAACTGAACTAAATTTTAAATAAAAAAATTATACCTTTACGTAATGAGTAATTCTGGAGACTTTGGCGGGGGCTTGAGTCCCCGCCAGACCCGGTCTCCCTCCGCCACTGCACAAATCCACAAGGAAAAGATAAGTTTAAGATAGTTAATTGTTTGAGGAACATCGTAACTAATCTTGGTTATTTTAGTGGATGATTTTCAGATTGGGCAAGGCCCCGCAGACGTAGGTGTTTATCACCGAACTGCGTAAACAATTCTTGTGTTCTTACTTTTAAGTGTTTAAACTGAACTGCAGGTTTAAATTTACATGCTAGAATAGAATTATTAGGTAAGAACGTTGTGAAACTGATCGATAGTAAATTTCACTTTGAAATTTAAAAATACGACAAAAAATCAAACGGAGAGAAATTTGAAATACAAATAGAGACATTATATTTTTAATATTATTGTTATACTAGATAATATTTTGTACTTGTTGAATTTACCGAGAACATTTCTGGGGTGTAACTTCACCAGTGACTTTCCAATGTATTAAAGAGTCGTTGTAAGAAATTGGAAAAGATCAGAAATATAATAACATATCTAATTAATCAGCCACATGCATTCATCAATTTTCCGACCGAGTGGAAAGTGGATCTGCATTTGATAGGTTTGCAAAGTCGCAGCATGGAGAGCTGCAGCCATCCATAGTTAATGTATAGGTTTTTAATTCCTAATTGGAATATTTTAGGTTTTCTACATTTTTTATATAATAGGTTTAAAATTATACTAGGCTTGCCAACCGCGCTACGCGCGGTTTGGCACCTCTCTTTACAAACAGTCTCTCTAGACTCCATGAAAAATGTTGCTCCAAAGCGGCAGACATTCAGTACTATACCTTGAGGAAGAAGATAGTTATAAGAGGCTCTAACTACCACACACATCCGCGACACGCTCAGTAACAAGTGGCTGGTCACTCTCACCAGTTAGGAATAACCGAGTTGCAGTCTGTTTGAGCATTAAGTCAAGGTTTTCCATATTTCTTTTCCTTTCTGACTTTGCTAATCTCAAACCGATGAATAACAGGAATCTTTGAATGTGCTTGAGCTAATTCAGATTCAGATGCCCATACCTTGAGAAAATCCTCAGCCATCTGCCTCAAAATATCAAGGATCCAATGCAAGTTATCTGCTTGGCGGGCAATCTGGGAAACATCCTGCTTGTCAACCTCTCCTGCCTTAATAAAACAGGAGATCTCAATAAAACAGCGGCGAAGAGACTGCAAAGACTCCTCACAAGCCAAGTAAAGGGACTCCTTTCTCAAATCATTCTGTGAAGAATTCTCACACATCTTTTTCAACACTAAACCTTTCATCTCATGCCTTGCCTTCTCATCCTTCCCTTGAAGAACCTGTATCAGCTTAAGCAACACTTCTTCATTGTCATCTCCCTCCGCTCTTCTAGCTGTGGTATCCAGAGAAACTCTCTTTAAAACCTCCCCTGCTCCAACCTCGTCAAGGCGTACCTCTGATAACAATGTAGACATCTTCTCCTCCTCATCTTCAACCCATGGAGATGCCTCTAAGAACTCTAAACATGATAACACATCAACATCGAATCCAATCACGGCAAAAACCTAGACAAATTACTTAATTGTCACTTTTCCAACAATATACAAAGCAACCGTGATGTATCACAAGTATGAGAAATAATAATTTTTATGAGTCCTGATTGAAATTTTGTATTAGTTTCAGGTAATCTTTTTGTCAAGACATATAATCGATTTTACTGATTCTCTCAGTAGGATTGTCCTAACTGAATTTCACACACACACACACACATTATGGCACACTATACTGCTTTCTAGTGCATATTATTTTAACAGCCAATGTTGTATGAACTCTACTCTACGAAATGATTGATTTTTGACACTCTTTGTTTGTTTAATTCCAACAAAACTAGATAAAAATATGAGTTTGGAAACTGGAAATTATCAAATATATGATACAACCTGAAACTGAATTTTCCACTACCTTGCTGATGAATTTCCATCTTCAGAATTCTTCAGAATTATCAAAGAGGTTGTGAAGAAAATGGAAGGCATCTGCTCTAAATTCTTCTGGGGTCAGTCTGAGCATGGGCAAAGAAAGAGCTGGAGAAGATGGGCTGGCTTGTGCTTACCTACATCTGAAAAGGGGCTGGGTCTGAGAGATATCAAGACAGTCATTGCAGTTTTTTCATGCAAATTATGGTGGAAAATGCAAACTAACTCAGCACTGTGGACAAAGCATCTCCGATCACTCCCACAGTCATACAAAAAATCACTTACCTGGACAAGGATTTGTGGTATTACTGTAACTGCTAACTCTCTTTCTCAAGTCTTAACAGGGAAAGGAAATAGCCCTTTTTGGGATGCAAACTGGCTGGGAGATGGTGCACTTTTTTATAAATGGCCTGAGGATATTCCACTTCCTTTTGCTAATATCTCTATTGCTGAATTTTTTAGCAGAAAGGATTTCTACATTAACTTGTTGGAGCCTGTATTGGCTACCGGTCTCATTCAATTATTGCAGGCATCTGAATTAGAGTTCCAGCATGATGACAGGCTTATTTGGAAGCAAGGTGCAAATGGGGAATTGTCCATCAAATCATCTTATCATGCACTCAAACAGGGACAGGACATCACCTCCTCCACCATTAATATGATCTGGGACAAATCCTTGCCAAAAAAAATCTCTATCTTCATCTGGAGGATGAAGAACAAACTCCTCCCCTTCTCAGAGGTACTAGTAAAATTTGGCTTTCATTTGCCATCAAAGTGCATATTATGCAGTAACCATGACACTATTGAACATTATTTTAATAGCTGTCAGGTAAATGAACTAGTCTGGTCTCACATGCATAGATTAATGCTAATCCAGCCACCACATTTCCTTAATTTTAATGCTAGACCTAATTATTACCTATCATACAAGGGATTTTCCAAAGCTCACACCACTGTTATTAGGACTTCATCTATGGTGATTTTCTGGCATCTGTGGCTTAGGAGAAGCAATCTCATGTGTGAAAACTGTAATTTTTCTACCACTGAGATGTGCATAAGAATCATAAAACAAATCAACCTCATCTTCACTGCACATCCTTTAATTGGAAATCCCCTTAGGAACCATTTTCTTATTAGCTCAAAATTGGTACCTTTTCTTAAACAGAAAAGGCCAAGATTGATCAAAATAGTTAAGTGGATTCCTCCTGACAGTGGATTGAAAATTAATGTTGATGTTGCTTTTAAAGATGGGCAATGTGGGATTGGTTCATTATAAGGAACAATCTGGGATCAACTCTGTCAATTAGAATGCTGTATATGCCTACTCTCTCATCCCTTCATGCAGAAATCCTAGCTATAAAGGAGGGATATACAGATGCTGCTCAGGAAAACTACAATCACTTCAGCATAGAATCTGATTGTCTAAATGCTGTCAAAGGTATCTCTAACCCTAGATATTCTAACTGGATTTTTTATTCCCTATGCACTGAATTGAAAGCCTCTCATGACTCAACTCCTGTCACTCATATATATAGAGAGGCCAATTTACCAGCTGATTATCTTGCAAAAAGAAGTCTTGAAATGTGCCTAACTGATAACATCAGTTTTACTCAGGCTCCTGACAAGTTAAAAGGAATAATTAGGATGGATAGATTTGGTACTGCTTCATGCAGAGCCTACTAGACACTCCTTTGCTTTACACAGATATCACTGGGTGTGTCACTTGTGCAGGTTACAACATGAGATGCTCCACACCAGGGAGGTTTCACTTGGTCCAATCCAGATAGGGTTGGAACACGACACGAAAACCCGACCTGAACCGAACACGAATTTAGTGGGTTTGGGTTGACAAGAAACACGGCATGGGTCTATATTGGGTTAGACACGAATGACCCAAAAATAAATGGGTTAGGTTCAGGTCAAATCCGTGGGTTACATGGGTAACCTGTTTGACCCATACATTTAAGGTGTAATTGTGCAAATGATTGAAATTGCCTTTACAAATGCAAACAAATCCTCTAATTCTAAAACCATTGAAATTATCCTACTAAGTAGAGTTAATTTTATAATTCTTGATTTAGTTTCCATATGACATGATCATTTGAGCTGCATAAATTTTAAAATTCAGTCTCATATTTAGTCCCGTTATAAATAAATGGGTTTCGTGGGTTGGGTTTGGGTAACCCAAATTTTTACTGGGTCGGGTTTGGGTCAAAGTTTTGTGACCCGAAATATTATTGGGTTGGGTTTGGATTTAGCATTTCCAACCCGCCAAACCGCCGACACGAACCAGACAACCCGCCAACCCGACCCGATTGCCAGCCCTAAATCCAGATTGAAATAGCACTCACATTCTGAGAGTTGATGTCACAATTTTTTGTGTACATATGACCTAGTTAATGGAATTTATTATGAGTTTTATACCTTCGGGTGGTTAAGTTGTGCTTCGGTCTTTGTTTCCTCGATCACTAAGTTGCTCCCCGTTCGCGCTATAAAATCAGAATTATTTTTCCATTAACTAAGTCTTATAGAATAGGCATTCTTTTTTGGCCATTCTGTATTTTGGAAGCTTTTGGCTTCACAATTTTAGGCTCACATGTAAAACATTATGCCTTGGAGGCTATAAGTGGTTTGGAGTGCCAAATAAATTCCCCCCACCTATGGTGATTTAATTAAAAAAAAGAAGAATTTCCATCTTCAGAAAAGCCGTCCAGTTGCTCGACCAAATGCCTAGCTGAACGAAGCGTCGTCTTCAACAAGCAAAGCTCCTGCACAGTTAGCAAGCTCTCGGCGGCGGCAGAGTCGACGATGTCCGAAATATCTCTTATCCGGGAGAAATCCAGCGGCTGTGGAACGGCGGCGGTTGCAGCGGTCTGGGACAAAAGAGTCCTGCTCTCCACCGGAGTCCGGCCCAGGGGAATCGCGACGGAATGGGCGGCGGCGAGGCCCATGGAAGTGGAGGTGAAGGCGATGAGAACTGGATGAACTTTTCTGGTATGAACTTGGAAACTGGAAATCATCAAATATTTGACACTACCAAAATCCAATAATTGAATCACCACCTCCAGTTTCGGATTGCCCTGCTCTGGACCGGAATCTGAGAATACGAATGAGTGGAGATCGCACCAGAGATGATAAGAGGAGCCGGCGCTAGAGAAGAAGCGGGATTTCTACAGGATTCACTCACCACAACCACCACCTTCAGCTTCGGATTGTCCTGCTCCAGACCGGATTCAGAGAATCCGAATGAGCGGAGTTCGTGAAACATATCCAGTCGCCAGAGCCAGTGCCACCATTCATCCGCCAACGGATCCGGTCACCATAAAAATTTGGAAGGGATCGAAACTGCCTTCAAAATAAAAAATATATATAAAAAATAAGAATAGAATTATTTGATTGGAGGAAAAGGACGGCAAACAAATAAAACTTAATATAAAAATAGGCGACGACGAAGTCGTTACTGTAGTTTACCCTATCCATGCTTTTATATATAGAAGGATATAAGATGCCGTATAAGAAATGGGATGCCTATGATTATTACAATCGTTTAGCTTATTAGACATACTCATACTTTTAAATAAACAACTTTTAATCATATCGTATTAAAATTTTGACATAATATTACATCAAATTAAGATTAAGCTCGCAATTAAGTATGTTATTTAAATTAGTGTTTTTTCAAAAGAAAACCGTGCGGTGTATCAATTTCTAGTATTTCTTTAAAAATGAATTGACATTCTAAATTACACTGAATTTGGATGAACTAAAAAATATTTAAATAAGACCATCTAGTAAATTTTAAATTTTCCAATTAATTAGTTGGGGACAAATCCACCTAGTACGTATTTATAAAACTTCCATTTAATAAAATGGGAACAAAGTCATGAAGTATTTTCTCAATGCTAGGTGGTACATCTTTTTACCTTTGATTAAGAGTTAAGGATTGGTATTAGACGTTTTCGGACTATAGGTGTCTACACAACTCACTTAAATCTACACAACTCAGTCTCATACTTTCTACTTTTTAAGCATTATTTATTTCTTTTTTAGGACTGGTGCAGGATAATCCTTAACCCTTTCTTCTTCTCCTCCCTCATGCACCATCTTTCATTGTCGAAAGTAATTCTCCATAGTAAAATCATATTTACATGTTTTTTCCATTAAGTTACTCCAATTCGTTTGCCCAGGTACTTTTTTTTTGTTTAGATAATATCGATTCTGAACAAAGTTTTGATGTTACAAATCACAGTTTTTCTTTGCTAGTATGAATGGAGAATTTCGTGTACCTTGTTTAGGTTTTAACTGAGAGTTTGATATTTATTGCAAAGTTATGAGTAATTACGATGATATTGGTTCTCCAATAGAAGAAAGAGGAGTAATATTGGTGACCAAGTATATATATATACAAGGATGACGAAAACGATGTCTATCTGATGATCCAAGTCACGATTCTACGAGAATCTAGTTTCACGATTTGACGATTAATAATGTGCATATTTTAGTTGATGATTTGATATTTATGATTGATGATTTTTTATTGATAATCGAACGGATTTGACGATCAGATTGATGAAGAGGATGCGTAATGTTGGTGACCGAGTATATATATACGAGGATGATAAAAACAAGGCTATTTGATGATCCGAGTCACGATTCTATGAGAATCTAGTTTCCCAATTTGACGATTTGATTATGTGTATATTTTAATTGATTATTTGATGTTTATGATTGATGATCGAACGGATTTATGATTGAACGACGATAATTGATGATGAACGACGATGATTTAACTAAAAAAGACGAAGATTTCACGATTAACAACGATGATTTGACGATGAACAACGAAAATTTGATGATTTGATGATGAATGATGAAGATTTGACAATAAATGGTGATGATTTGAAGATGAACGACGAAGATTTGATGATTTGAAGATGAACAACGAAGATTTGATAATGAACGACGATGATTTGATTATGAACGATGAAGATTTGATGATGATGATGAACATCGATGATTTGGTGATGAACGTCGATGATTAGATGAAGAGGAAGATGATTTGTTGTTGATATAATGAATTGATTTGAAGGTAACTAAAATATAATAGTTACGATTTGACCCAAAAAGTTCTGATGATCCATATGAGATCTTTTTGCCTTACCATAAAGATGCCTTATCAGAGAGTTTCTCAATGTTATTTGATCAAGGCAAAAATATAACAATCTTAAACTAAATTAAATTAATTTACAAACAATTTCGAAAAATAAACAAACAAGTTCAAAATTTTGAAAGTAAAAAATAGTGAGACTATTTCTTATTTAAAAACAAACTATTAATATGGTGCAGAACTATCATATTTAAAACAAAATCCATCCGTACATCAGCGCGTATATTACACTAGTGGTATAGTATAAGATCCATCTGTGCATCAGCGCGTATATTACACTAGTGGTATAGTATAAGAATTGAGACTAATTTTATTTTAATGTGAGTAAATTTATGCAATTTAATTAATTGGTGTAGTTGAATGTCACCATGCCATGTTATATGAATTAATGAGATTAATTGCATCTCTGGTGCGGTGTGATCAAAATATAGTCGATAACTTTAATAATTCTAAGAAATCAACCATAATTATATATTTTATATGTAGGATACTAAAGAAGTATCATAACTTGATTTTTTCAAAAACCATTTTAAAAAAATATTTTATCAAGAGATGTGAAAAATTGTGCTTACAAGAAATGTGCACTTTCTGAGCAAACAAGCAAACAATGCACGATGATAATTAAAATCAAAACAAAAAAATATGATAATATATAAAATGGTGGAAGTGACCACGAAAGTTGAGCCCATACTATTTTGTATTCTTTGGACTGCAAGATCGCTCAATTAGATATACAGTCTAGTTAAATCTCTAGAAATAACAATCTCCAGTTCCTGTTTCCTACAGAGAGTTCTGCTGATTTCATTCAGATGGATCAAGAGGCAAGCATCTTGATATATGGCACGGATTTGAACCAAATGGCTGAAGAGGTGAGAATTATTACTAATTTGTTTAAGGAAAGTTGGATCCTTTGATTGGGCGAAAGGAGCAAATCGTGCAACGATTTTAGGTAAAATGAATAGGAACAGTGCATGGGAAAAAGCACGAAACGGTTCGGTTTAGTTATGTATTATTATATTTCTACAACATATAATTATATATGAAGAGAATTAAAATTATTTCAGTTAGATTAAATATATCAGCCTTTTTCAGTTCAATTAATTTTAATTTTTGTTTTGTTTCAAATCACTTCAGTTTTTTTTTTTTTTTTTCAGTTTAATTCAATCTAACTAGTGTTTCAAAATGTGCAGGATATAAATGTGCACGAAACGTGCAAGAAACGTGCATGTTGAAGAAACGAGCCAAATTTGCGTTTCTGCTTTATAACTACAGGACTAGCTTATTTGAATAAGGCTTCCACCATGAAATATTTTTTCCAGTTTAATTCAATCTAACTAGTGTTACAAAATGTGCAGGATATAAATGTGCACGAAACGTGCAAGAAACGTGCATGTTGAAGAAACGAGCAAAATTTGCGTTTCTGCTTAATAAGTGCAGGACTAGCTTATTCATCCGCGGCGGCTCTTTTGTCGAGCGCGCACCTTTAGTCACGTTCTTTCCTTTCTTTCAGTGAGATCTGTCCGGGGGAGTCAAGTCCGATCCGGAGGTGGGTTCCCGTGTTTACCTTGTGATGACTCTTCCGTCAAGTGTGCGTGTCAGATCACGCTCTTGGCTTTTAGCCTTCCTTTACGCGTGAGCGCGTGTCTGTAGGCGCATTTATGACGTGTGCGACAGCCTTATAAATGCGGTGTTTTTAATTGATAAATTCCCTTTTCATTTTTCAAGAAAGTAATCATATCACCTTGGGAGTTGGTCCCCATCTATCAAAAGGATTTCTTTTATAAATAGTAGTCTTTTTTTTTGAAAGCATAGTAGTCTTTGTCAATCACTTTCGCTTTTCTCACTTTCTTGTTTCCTTGTTTTCTCCTCCCACTCTCTACTCTTCCCCTCCTTCATATTCTCTTTCCTCTTCATACTCATCCTCTTTCCGCGAGAATGGCCACTAAGAATCCAGAGAAAGAGCCTGAGGTGCCCCTTGTCCAGGAACAGGAGAAGGACCATAAGGAGGATTCCTCGGATGATGAGGGTATCAAGAAAGAGGTGAATGTGGCCTTGAACCCCGTCTCGGAGGATGGGGATCCTGTTGAAGACGACACTATCGACATCGACCCTGCTGTAGAAGATCTGGTCCGGAGAATTGTAGTGCCGGTCTCGAAGGATTCTGGGTGAGTTCGTATGACGGAGATCATACTAAGGTGGCCGCCATCCTCCAAATTCACTTCCTTTACGGTCTAACTTTCCCTCTTCCCCCTCTTTTCTTGGAGATCTTTAAACACTTCAAGATTTCTCTGGCCCAGCTGCAGCCCAACTGTATTGCTGTTATCAGGGCATTCCTCTTGAACTGTTGCCGTTGCGAGATCACACCATCTCTCGACCTATTCCGGACCTTCTACTATCTGGAGGGCACTAAAGACGATGGGATCTTCACATTCCAGAAGAGGTTGAAAGTGAAGGATTTCTACAAGGGTCGGCATGACAGCTATGCTAACTGGCAGAGGTACTATTTTACCTTTGACACAAAACGCTATCTGTGCTCCAAGTGGAACCATGGCGCGAAGCGGGAAGACAAGTCGGTGCTCCGGCCCGCCCACCTGGAAGCTAGTATTTCTAAGCTGAGTCACAACCAGCTGGATTTGACCAAGTTCTGGAAGGGCCAATACATGTTCCCCCTGATGGCGTACAAGACGGAGGTGTTTACCAAGTGCCGATTTTACATCGCTCAAGATCCGTCCCGTAAGTGTTTCTTGATTTTTATCTTCATTAATCGTGTATTCCACTTTCTCACCCTTTATTGTTATGCATAGATTTCTCTCTAATCGAGACTGCAGTCGACCCGCCTCCGGGCACAGTTAAGACCTAGAGGACGGAGAAAGTGAAAACCGGTTCGGGGACCGACATGAAAACTCCAAAGGAAAGCGGTGCGGAGAAGAAGAAGAGGAAACGTGAGATGGATCTGAAGGATGATGAGGAGGCCAAGAAGGCCGAGGCGGTCAAGTTGGATACCACCATTGCGGAGCTGCTCCTGCCAACTCCGGGCCCCTCCTCGCGATGGAGAAGGCAAAGGACAATGAGGTCGTGGTGGCAGCCACAAATTGGGCAGCGGCCCTTACCATCACGGGTCCTCAGTCATCCGAAGATGAAGAGGAGCACTCATCCCTCAAGAGGCGGAAGACACCGCCGACGTTCCGGAGGCCGACCAATAGTCAACACTCCCAAGCAGGCGATCAGAGGAACGGAAGGGAGACTACTCAGGGATCCGGGTCACGGGTCAGCAGCCTACCGCCTAGTCGGGTAATTAAGCTTAACTCTTGTGGTTTGTATATTTGGAGTCATTTATCTTACTGACATTTCGCCTTTCTCAGGATTTCGCCTCTTATCTCTTCAATACCCCGGGTGTCGTTGAGTCCATCAACAAGGCTTACCACGCCCAAAACACGAGGCTAGCCCAAAAGCTAAGTGGGCTAGAAAGGACCACTAGAAACCTGGGCCGCGAGCTCCTCTGGGCGGAGGCCAGGGCAAAGGAGGCGAAGGCCCGCGTTAAGGATTTGGAGACCATTGCTTCCCCATCAGCTCAAAAGGAGCTGTGTGTGGCTTTTACTGACAAGGTGCTCCTGACTCTCGCTTTCGAGCGGGACTTAACAGATATCTACCGAGCCTCCAACAACCTGTCCATCGACCAGGTCTATCATAAAATGAAGGGTTGGGTTCCGGAGAGCCGGAGAGGCAAGTATGGCAAGTACTTCTACAATCCCGATGCCGTCGACCAATACAACTACTCCGTGGACCGGTTTCTCCGCGGCGGAGTTGATGGAATGAAGCCCTCCGTTCTGTCGCTGTTTGATGAAGACCACGAAGCGGAAACCCAAAAACCGGTGTATGCTGAGGTCGTCTGTGCTTTCAACCGCGGGCTGGTGAACCTGAGTAAGACGGTCGCTCAGCCCGAGAAGAACCATGCTTCGGAATCACCTGCCAAGGCCAAGTACATGTAGGTCCTCAAGATGTACTCCTCTTCGACCGCCGAGGATGAGCATCAGAACGGAGACGAGGAGGAAGAGGACGAGGGTGGAGAAAGCAGGGACGGAGGCAGGGATGATGGCCACGACAGTGAGGAGACTGATGTAGATCCCACTCCTTAGTCTTTTTATGCTTAATTTAATTTTTGTCGAGTCACATCCGTCCGGCTAGAATTAACACTCTCTTGTTTAGTGTAAGAAGGGCGGAGGTGACAATTCGGACGAAGATGATGATCCTCCGAACAATGGAATCTCCTTTTCTACTTAATGAATTTCTTATTATCTTTATCACTTCATCCTATTCCATTCCTGCGTTCATTATATATTATCAGCTAACCCTTATCTTGTCGTTCTTAGCCCGGAGGTCAAGGTCATATGCTTCAGTCCGACGCAAACGAGGTGTGCCCTTCTCTGAATCGCTCCCATTCGACAAGCCCTCCGTGCTATGGATGCCTAGAACTGGAGGCGGAGTTAGCCGACTAGCGAATGGACGGGCAACGGACCGAGACTTGTTCATCCGATCCGGAATGGAGCCTTTGATGGCTGAGTTTCCGGACATTCCATCCTTGGTCGCTCGTCTTCAGGAGATATCTGATCAGTTCGGAACTCTGACCCAATGCCATATTTTCACGCGAGAACGGATTGACGCGACTCTTGAGCGGATGCCACCATCTCCAAGCTTCAAGCTGAGTATGAAGACTACAAGGCCAAGCTGAAAGCTGAGCTAGACTTGGTGTGGGCTGATCTGCCTTTCTACTGTGATAAGCTGAGGTGGTTGGAAAGGAGGACGGAGTACTTGCAGGATCCCCTGATGCTAGAGAATGAAAACCGTACGTTGGCATGACGGAACAGGCTTCTTCAAGAAAACCTAGTAACTCTGCAATTATCGTATCATCTCACTGGCCTCCACCTCAGATTAGTATCTCCGCCCGTTTATCATAATTTCCCTCATGACTTGAGCACGTTAATCGTTAGAATGTTTAAGTTAGGCTGGAATGTCAAAGAATGTCGTTATCGTCCAGCGTTCCAGGAACGGTTGAATGGTGGAAACGAATGCATGCCAACACGTATCTTCCTCCCTCCCTTATTCTTATTCCGAGCCAGACTTCTATCGACTTTACATTTGAGATGCACACCGGTATTAAAGTTTCTGTCGACCCGGAGGCGTCAGCTCGTCGTGTTGCGTGTCTCCGTGAGGATGCCACCGTTATGCGACTCTTTATTGCCGAAGAGCTGGCCGAGCTGGCAAGGCGGCGGCTTGCCCGAATCCAAGGTAGGGGTAGGGGTAGGGGTAGGGGCAGTCGAGACTTTCGGGGCGGCCTTCGCGGAGGGGGACATGGGGCACGTCCTCAGGGTCATGTTAGAATGGGTACTCCGTCTCGGAATCTTCCGAGGGTCACCAATCTACCAAGGGGTGGTGGGTCTTCCTCTAAGGGGAAAGCCCAAGTTTCTGAAGAGGAGATGTTTGCTTCGGACTCTGATTTCTCGGGTGACATCTTTGGCTCCGACTCGGAAATACCTATTCCTCATTCTCCTGAATCACAGGGTCTTTCCTCTCTTCATCTGGGCGATCCGCAAACTACTTTGGCCGAGGATAGGGTCGTGTCTCGTGTCCGGGCCTCCCTTTCGGAACTGCCCGAGATCTCCCATATTCCTTCTTGGGCCAGGTAGGTCAAACTAGCGGGATGAAAGTTTATGACCTTGATCCCGACACCCCGGAGCGGACTCCAGTGGAGGCGGAGGTCATTCCACCCGTGACCGGCGTGAACCCACCAGATCCGGAGATCCGTGCTTCAGCTTCTGTTCCGGGGCCTCCTTCTCCGAGGCCAACCTCCTCCATTGACTGGGATAATATTGACTGGCCCAAGGATCACGGTCTTTATACTCATGCTGGGACCAATGATCCTCGGATGTAGATAGTGTATGCATAGGTTTTTGTTTTCTCTATATTCTTTTTCCTTTGTTTGTATACATGTCCGTCCGGACTATAAGGCATTTCTTTTATTCAACATTTGTATTCTTTTCCTTTTGTATGTATGCAAGTCCATTCGGACTACATAGCATTTCATTTATTCAAATGTTAGCCTTTTTTCTCTAAGGCCTTTTCTTTCTTTGCTTATTCAAGCGTTTATCTTATTGTGTTTGATTAAACTTTTTGTTCCTCTCTTCCCTCACCCCCGTTAGTTTGTTCAAACAAAGCGGAGGGAATCAATATGCAAAATGTAGCGTAAATAGACAAATGCAAACTCTTCCTTTATTTATGATACCAAGTAGAATCCGCCCAGGCATACTCTTTGCCTCTAGGGGACGGAGCAAAATACAAGGTAGAAAAGAGTACAAAATGGGGTCCTAGGCATAATCCTTGCCAGAGGGATCGAAGCTGCGTAATCTGCCGAGGTGCGTACCGATTCAGGAAGCTCCGTAGAATCTCTGGAGGTTGGTGATGTTTCACCTTTAAGGAATTACTCGTCCAGACGGGTCTGCCAGTTCGTAACTTCCACCCAGATACGAGGCCGTGACTTGATAAGGCCCTTCCGAGTTTGGTGCTAGCTTACTAGTTGCCTCATGCAAACTTTTGTCGTTCATCCGCATTACCCCGTCTCCGGAGGCGAATGACTTCTTCCGCACGCGCCGTCATGGTAACGCTTCACCCACTCCACCTTAGTTTCATGAAGTGCTGCCCGCTCCCATTTTTCCTCCAAAAGGTCCAAATCGAGCAGCCCGCTCGATCCCAGGGGAGAGCTCCATCCGTATTGCTCATCATTCCAAGTGAGAGTCCGGAGACTAGGGACTCCGACCTCCGCCGGCATTACTGCCTCCCCTTCGTATATCAAGCTGTAAGGGGACTCTCTGGTGGCTGACCCTTCTCTGGTCCGGTATGCCCACAGAACGCTTGGGAGCTCGTTCACCCAATTTCCTCGCGATCTTTGCAGCCGGGTCTTCAGCCCGTTCACCACCATACGGTTCGTCACCTCAACCTGGTCATTAGCTTGCGTGTGGTAAATGGATGTAAGCCGTTGGGTAATCTCATACTCTTTGCACCACGAGCGGAACGAATCATTCTCGAACTGTGCCCCGTTATCCGTGACCATGTACTTTGGAATTCCGTACCAGTAGATGATATTCTTCCAGCAAAAATTCACACAGGTGCTGCCGTGGAAGTAATCTCATATGAGAGGTTCCGCTTTTACCCATTTGCTGAAGTAATCGATGGGCAGAACCAAGTACTTAAATCCCCCCGGAGCGGATGGAAATGGGCCAACTAGGTCGATACCCCACCTGTCGAAAGGCCAACAACCGGTGATCCCCACTCTTTCTTCTAGAGGCACGTGGATAAGAGGTGCGAACCTCTGACACTGAACATAGGCTCGGACATACTTCTGTGCATCTTCAAACAAAGCAGGCCAAATTGTAGCCCGTACACATTATCTTTCTGGCGATGGTCCGGGCTCCCTGGTGGCTACCATTGGGTCCTTCATGAATTTCCCTCATCAAGCGTTGCGCCTCGTCTGAATCAACACACCTCAACCAAGGCTGGAGGTATCCTCGTTTGAGCAAGGATCCATCCAAGATGGTGTAGCACGGCACCTTCTGTCGAATCCTCCTTGCTAGTGCCTTATCCTTCGGGAACTTATCGTCCTGTAGGTACTCGAACATGGGCGTCATCCAAGATTCCTTCGAGCTGCAACTTGTGGGGCGTCATAGCTCCGTGCGGACAAAGTCTCCATCAGCATGTTGCATTACTGATCGGGATTGATTTCTGACGAAGCGAGCTTACTTAAGGCGTCTGCCTTGCCATTATCTTCCCAGGAGATCTACGTCACGAATATGATGTGGAACTTCGTCAGTAGTGGTTTGACTGCCTCCAGGTACCTTTGAAGGCTCCGTTTCTTCGCCTCATACTCTCTGTGCACCTACTTGACCACTATCTGAGAATCAATGTACATCTCAAAATCCTTGGCTCCTGCCTCCGATGTTAATCTGAGTCCAGCCAGAAGTGCCTCGTACTCCGCCTCGTTATTAGTTGACTTGAAGCCGAACTGGATGGAATATATGTGCTCCATGCCCCTCGGACAGGTAAGCAACACTCATACTCTGCCACCGTTAGCGTGTGATGATCCATCCTTGTGTAGTTCCATCTATCAGGGGGCGGTTCCGATCCGGACGGATCTCATGCTGGTTCGGTCATCTCCACCAAGAAATCGGCCAACGCTTGTCCCTTGATGGCCTTCCGGGGCTGATACTTGATCTCATGCTCCCCCAGCTCAACCGCCCACTTCATCATTCTACCTGAGGCCTCCGGTTTGAGCCTAATATGTAGTAGTGGGTGGTTTGTCAGGAGCGTGATCTGGTGCCCTTGGAAATACAGTCGGAGGCATCTGGGGGTGTGAACCAGAGCCGATATCAACCTTTTTAGGGTGGTGTACCTCGTCTCCTGGCCTTGGAGCGCCCTGCTCACGAAATATACCGGACGTTGAACCCACTACTAGAATATCAAGCCATCTAAGGCAGTTCATCCTTCATGTGTTAAGGCAGAAAACAAATGCCTTCCCTGGTAGTGACTTGAATGAGAAAAATCATCTAAGGCGGTTCCTCTTCCGCCTTAGATGTTTTTGGGTTTAAGGCGTTTGTTTCCGCCTTGGATGAAGGCTTATACGCCTTGCTAAAAGCTTACGAAATCGCTAGCGTGAAAGTCTGAATGATATGAATTGGCTCGTTGCGATACCATAACTAGCAAACGCTAGTCCCAAACAAATGGTTGATTGTTATGTTACGACAGCAGCTTACGGATCGCCAGATGAAATACTAACGAGTTCGCTACATTGAAAAGCCTAGACTGTTATGAATGTGTACGAGACTGGTTACGACTTCCACCGTGCGGATCGCTAATAGTAGTTACGATCTCGTAAGTGTTCCTAGTTTGTCATATATTTATCTGCTGACGAGACTGGTTACGACAAATAGAGGCGAATCGCTCGGTTATAGGTAGCGAACTCGTTACAACCCAAATGAAACAATTCCGGTTAATCAAAACAAGCCAGGTTACGACAGCCACTAGCTACTCGCTAGCAACACCGTAGCGAGGTCGCAACCGAACAATTGTTTTTCATAAAAATGTAAAAATTTTGAAAATGATATTATAAAAATATAATAAAAGTTGTTGGTTCGAGAGAGTTAACGATATCATAAGTAAAATCGCTTATGTGTGTAGTAACGAATTCGCTACTAAACTCGCTAACGATAAACGACGTCGTTTTAGCTCTGGGTGAGCGAGAAAAAAAATGACGTTACGAGTAAGCTAGACATTCGCCTGGCTTTGGCGTGTATGGTTACGACCTCGACAGAGATCAGATTGGAGAGGCAGAGAAGAACGAGCGATTGGGTAGCGATGGCGCAAAAACTAAGCTCAGAACCAATAAACGACGACGTTTTACCACCGGGTGAGCGAGAAAAAAAAGTGAAGTTACGAGTAAGCTAGACATTCGCCTGGTTTTGGCGTGTATTGTTACGATCTCGACAGAGATCAAATTGGAGAGGCAGAAAAGAACGTGCGATTGGGTAGCGAGTGCGCAAAAACTAAGCTCAGAAATATAATCATGGCGATTAAAGTAGCGATAGTACAAGATGATCGCAAATATTTTAATGTTACGGGCGAGAGAAGTTACGAGCTCGCAGGTAATTCGTAAGTGTCACAAAATTATAGGATTTGAGCCATTTCCACCCATTTCCACTAAAATTGGGTTTCATTTTAATTGTCTAAGCTGTCAATTGAAAGATGCATGGTATCTAAGCACAAAACATGAACATGAAACACTATCAAGCCACACTTTATAAACTAATGCAAGTAATGGAACTCAAAAGTATATGCATCCATTTGACAAAAAAAGAAACTAGCTTTTATTGGGAATGTGAGGCCTAGAGATGTACCGAGATCTAATAAGGACCAAGTGTCTAGCCAATGCATCTCTACCATCCTCCAACTCCTTCTTGGTGTACGGTGCATGATTTTTCTCGATAATCTAAGAATATGAAATGTGTTTTTAATACTATTGAATGCAACGTAGATAGTAATAGGTACAATAAGTAGGTTATAAAAATGCTTACGCGATGTAATTCCAAATTATCTTGAACAAGGCCAGCTACACACTCGCTTGCGTACAACATCATATAGTAACCACACTCCCAATTTGAAAATTGCTTTCGGTGCTGAAAGTGAAGAAGTATAACAAATGATTTGAAATGAAATCATAGTGGAAATAAATGAGCATTGGATTTGTACTGTCACCTGAATCTGTATAAGGTTGAAGGGAAGTAGTGTGTCGTCATGTGCACTATGCATAGCAACCTCTAATAAATCTGCAAATTTTGTAGATGGACCTAAGTGTAGCGGGTCCATCCAATACACTCGCTTCAACGATGGTATCATAGCTAAAAAACTCCAATGGCCGCTACATATTTTAAGAAATGAAAATGTAAGAACCCGTCTCGAAGATTATAATGTTTACGAAGTGCAAATATCCAATTGTAACAAAGAAAACTAACCCCTCTAGATATGGGCCTATGTAAATTGTCTTGGTCTTGTCACTAAGGATCTTAGAGAGATAAGCAAGTCGTGATTGATTACTTTCATTCATTTCTTGCAAGCATATTGGGTGCAAAAACCCAATGAAAGTCTTTGCATTTAGAGCAAGGCATTGCATGTACCTAAATAAACAATAGATGGGATATGAACGTATAATAGTGCACAAGTACATGAAAATTCGTAACTTGCAATACGATAGAAGAGATGAGATCAAGTAGCTTACATTTGATGTAGTATAAGGATTGTTTCGGGAAGGGTTTTATAGTGCCAGAAAAGGGCAAAGTCTTCCCATGGAACGACTAATTCCCTCGCTTCACCGAACACCTGTTTATTGGAGTAGAAATAGTAAACAGAATCCCGACTATGGTGGCCCACCAGATCATAAAACGTGCGAAGGAATCCCGGGAGTGATTTTATGAATCCAACTTCTCCCACCGACATCGGTTTCTTAGCTACCGGAAAATCTAGCGGGTCTACGACGGGTGAAGGTGTGTTTTTATTAATTGGGATAGAATTAGAATTCACATCAATGACCAACCATTTGGGCCACACAAAAAAACGGCCCAAACCTTTACCCACTGTCGTGCACTCTTGATCCGCGACCGGTACCAACGCATCCTCGACTAACACATGTAGTATAGAAACCCTAACGAAACCAATAGGTACTTTGGCTTCATGATGTAGTGCCATGTCAGGATATGAATTTCCCATTGCAACGTGGCGGGGTTGAGAATTCATCCCACATTCAGTGTACAACTTGCAAGAAGGGGAGTTCTAATATACAAATAAGGCATGTTTAATTAGGTCGAATTAGACATATGCAAGATGAGTATATTTAAAAAATATAAATAATCATGAGTTGTGTAGAATTATTCATTTGATTGAGGTGCAAGTAATTAAACGTACCTTTGGTTTGGGATCGGATGGTTGTATGTGAACTTGCTCTTTGATAGGGGCGAAGGTGTGCATATTTCCTTGTTGGGTTCAACAATAGGTTGGTCAAAAATAGGTTGGTCAAAAATAGGTTGGTCAACCTCATGTTGTGGTGGGGAAGGATGTGAACCTCTAGACGAGGGTCCATTCATTGGATCGGTGTCACAAAAATCGGATGGAAGAGGATACTTTATAAACGAACATATATTGGCCAACATTGTTTTCAATTTCTTGACCTCTTGGTCGAATTTTTTGGCTTGGTTCAATGCTATTTGGAGTTTGGATGGTTTAGGGTCTTTCCCACTATGTTTGATACCAAACGCCTCTATTTGAGTAACATAACCACCAATTCCCTTAGCTCTTCCCGGATGCTCGGCCTTCCCAAGTGCCCTACGTAGCACATCGTGTTTACCGACAGGGATGAACAAGCCTTCTTCAACTTCACGCTCGACCTCGTCCTAAAAAGGTAGTATAGTAAATGAAAAGTTATTATCGTCATCATTTGTTGTGTTTGATGGTGTGATTGTAGATACTAAAATGGAACATGGTATGGCGTAGTAGGTAAAGCGTACCACTCGATTAGCCACCCTTTTTGCCTCATCACTTGAGTAAGTCCCGTCTTTTTTAATTCTACCCAAGACGAATAATTGTTGTCTACTATATGTTGTAGGGTCTTCGGCAATGACTAGCTTGTTCGCCTCTTCCGCGTCCATGCCCTCATCCACAAGCTCTTTCACCTCGGTTTCATGTTTTTTTTTTGAGGTCTTCCTCCCCACACCCAAGTACCCCGCCCTACCCCCGGTGTAAGGCATCACATTATCAGCAGTGGCTTTGCGCTTCCTATCCCCCAAACCCTTTTAATAATTCTATGCGATTTTAGTAATAAAGCACTAACCGAAACAAAAATATTTGGCTAATTCGCATGACACTATTATTGCAAGATGTAGTAAGTAAACTAACCTTTGCGTCATTTTCTAACCATCGTTTCTTGAATGCCTCCCAAGTAAGGGTTACAATTGATTGTAACGCGTACTTGGATCTTGCCCAAACCTCGTGCCCTTCGGTTTGATATAATCCTTGGCAAGGGTATATTTGTGTTCTCGATGAGCTTTTGATGCGATTTGAAGAGCCTTCTTCTTCACTTGATCATAGGATGCTGCCTCGATAATAAAGGGGCGCTACAAATGTGATCAAATCTTAGTCACATTCAAAATTTTCAATTGAAATAAAAATAGCAAGTGTCACACTAATCTTGCATTCCTTCCATATATCATTTTTGATGTCGATGCTTAGTAGCCTCCAATCCGTTGTGTCTAATGGTGTGCGTATCCTACCCGTCTTAGCACACCAACTCGACCATCGCGCGGCATCATCTTCGGGTGAAATAGCAACACCAATGTCATTAAACTTGACATGTGTTAGTATTTTGTTATCAATCCTAATCTCTAATTCGCGACAATGTGTGAGGAGTTGAGCTTCTTTCGATGCGCGAGTCACTTCTCGTTGTCTTCTAACCTCACTTGAACCGCCAACAACATTTCCCCCCCCTACTTGAGTCGGAGTTCACAGAACTTGAAGGGCTCTCCATTAAGCTTCCTTTGTATATTGAAATTTGTTAATGACTAACACAATACTAATAAATCAAAGTTGTACTTTGTAGTAAAAACATTATATTTCATAATCCTACAATTTAGGGCTAAGCAAGCTATGGAGAATTTTAAAAGAAAATCTTGATTTTCGTTCAGGACATGCTTCTGACATGATATTTAGTAATAACATGATAAATGGAGGCACTATGTACAAGAAAATCAAATTTTTAGCATATAAGAATGAAAAAAATCGTACCTTTGGTATAAGACAAAGTTGTGTCGGTGGAATTGATTATTTTGGTTGGGGATGGTCTACCTTGTTTGTCCCTCTCCTACCCATAACAAAGGATGTTACCAAATTGAACAAGAACAAATAAAGATTGACATTAATTGCAAAAACTATAGGCAAAAATGTGGTTGAGAATTTATTGCAAAACTTACCAATCTTTTGGATGCAATTAGTGGCTAGTTCCACTTTGTTTTGACACAATTGATGTGTCCAACATGTATGGGATGGGTAATGGAGATTTGATGTGAAGAAAGTTGAGGAGATTTGAGAAAATGTGCAAAAGTTTGAACTTTTGGAGATGAAACCCGTAAGAAGTGATGGATAAGATGCCAAAAGTGTAGGGTTTTTCTGTTCTATAACGTGTTTACTTTATTCTAGCGTACGTCGTTGCGAAATCGGAACTCACTCGTTACGCCTGACGTGGCTATTTACGAAGTCGTAACGTGCTCATGTGATTGCCTTTTATGCTCTACTTTATTCTTCTAGCGACATCGTAACCGAAAAGCTGACATGAAGTATGTTACTAGGAAGTTGCGACTTCGCTACAAATGCTCGCTAGAACCCTACTTAAGATTGTTTTTTGTTTTTTAAATGCACTCATACATTTTTAAATCACGATTTAAACGAATTGATGGTATAAGACACTAATCATTCTATTTTAAGAATATTTTTCATTTGTTCCGTCGTATGCTCATGTAGAACGGGATAGGGATTTGGTCACTTAATCTGCAATTACATAATTTGAAAGAGTTTTAAGAAACTTAGTCTTTAATTGTAAGACAATAAGAAACTGTACACATCATGTGTACGCTTGAAAACGCTATCGATCGCTTACCTTTAGAGACAACAGCATAGTAGAGCTTCACACATGAACTACATATATATATAAAAATATATATATATATATATATATATATATATATATATATATATATATATATATATATGCGCAGTTCAAGTGCATTTCATTAGAGATACTTAGTTTATTATAACACATTTATGTGATTACAAGAACGATTCTTGAATTAAACAAAGTATCATGCACACGTTCACTCACCAACTGTCATCACTCATCATACTACCGAGTATCGCTTAATAACATTGCATGATGATGTACTAACATGTATTGTGTTTGACATAATGTGATGTTCGATATATTCCAAATTGAGTATTATACTGTTTAGATATAAAATGTACATATTTAAGAATAGGATATTGCGTTTAAAAATTTAAACCGAATTATTGATGTTTTACATAGAGTTATGTCATACTGCTTATGTACAAAGATGTACTCTACCTGAGTGAATATCATGATGGATATTTAACAAATAGAGTATTGTACTGCATCTATATAAAATATATATTTGTTAGAATGTGAAAATTGCTAATAAAAAATTAAAAAGTTTTATTTATTAGTTACAATCTAATTAGCTTGTGTAGTAGCGAAATCGCTAGTATACACGTTATCACAGTTAAACCCTAAACCCTAAACCCACAAACCCGCAAACCCACAAACCCACATAACCCAGAAAACCAGTTGGCGACGGGGTTGCGATAGCGCTAGTTAGTAGTTCAAATAAAAAAAAGACTTTTTGGGTTACGACCTCGCTACTAATTAGAATAATTCTTCCGTAGCGAGTTCGCTACTCGAACGCTTGCCTGGCGAGGCTTTTTAAGACTCGCTACTAGATACTCAGGCTTGAGCGAGATATTAACGACTTCGCAACATACAGATGCGTGTGAACTAGCAATTTCGCAACATATAGAAGCGTATCAGCTAGCGATATCGCAAGTACTTTTACTATAAATAAAAAAAAGGGGATCGGGCTAAAATTAATTAGCCCCAAATTGAAAAACCCTTCTCCGGCGACGAAACTGTAAGTTCTCCGACAAAATGCGGCCAAAGACCAGAGGAGCGGTGCGAGGACGGGGTGGTAGAGGCGCAGAGAGTGGACGGGGAAGTGGTCAGGCGGTGGGAAGTAAACGGCGTCGGACTGAGGAGCCTGAGGTTCAGGCAGAGATTCCAGTCGCCCCGCCGCCGCCGGAAGTTCAAGTCGTCCCTGCCGCCGCTGCTGCTGCCGGAAATGATGGTGGGGAAGGGCCCAGCAGTTCAAGTGAGAAGAAGGACACTCCTGAGTTCTTCAACAACGCCGCAGAAGCTAGGTATGAGCGTTGTTCCTCTCGGAAACTTGTAAATAATAATGTGTTTGATAGTACTGTGGTGCCTTCGCTGCAACTAGATTACGTGCTAGACAATTTTAGGGCACAACATCTAGATACATTGCTTATGTTGCCTGAGCCTGTTTACCATGAGGAGGTTGTCCAATTTTATGCAAACCTAGGTTTAAAGGAAGGGGTGGATGAAATAACTACATTGGTGCGGGGTGTTAAGTTTACGGTCGATAAGTTTAGCATCAATGAAGTTCTGAAATGTCCTTATTTGACTCGTAACGAGCTGAGGCCTACCAAAAAGGATGGTCCGTACGAGGTACATTACGAGCAGAGGTTTCCTTCTGTTAGCCCAAGCAACCTTTGAATGCCGGTGAGATGGGTCAGAAGTGGTTTAAAAGGACTTCTGATAGGCCGGGTACAGCTAGGTTTTACCCGATCCACAGGCTTACCGAGGAGCAGAGATTAGTTTTTGAGCTAATCTGCGGTAATGTGGTCCCGTCCCTAGGGTATGCATGTGAGCCCACAGTTTGCAGTCTCATGGTGTTCTACTATATCATGGAGAAGCTTCCAATCAACCCCGGCTTCACAATTCTGACTCAAATGATGAAGATGGCCAGACACAAGAACGCCGCGCTTCCGTATGGCAATTTGATTGTAGCTCTGATCAGGAAAGCGGGTATTTTTCCAAGAGGCCGTCCCATGCCGCTCGACAAATACGACAAGGACTGGCTCAAGCACAAGAGGTTAGAGTTGAAGGCTGATGGGAAGTACGCGAGAAAGAAAGAAGCTGAAGAGGCAGCCAGAAGGGCAAGGGGTAGGATGGGAGTATCAGGTATGATTCTAGCTTGTTATTAACTGTAGTTGGTTCAGGTTGTTAATAATTGTTTCTTATCAACCTTGATTTGTTTGCGTAGATGCTGTTTTTGATGCCCGTGGTAGGCTTGTGGTGTCTATGGGCCAGTTATTGAATGAGATTGAAATGGCCGAGAAAAGGGCATGTGCTAACAACGAACGGCTCGGCGAACTGAAATCCAGCGGGGTAGTGGAGTGCGATCTGAGCGATGAGGAGGAGGTACCTGATTTCCGCACCACATTTCCCAAGCAAAAAGACACCGCGGGTCCTAGCGAAGATTTGGCTACAGCCAGTGAGAAGGAGCCATCCGATGGGAAGCTTATTGTTGATCATGTAAGGGATGCAGATGCGGATAGTGATGATGGTGATGATGGTGATCATCCTGACAGCGACTCTGATGCAGAAGATGAGCCGGCGAGGTATGAGATGATTAGGAAAGAGAGGCTGATCGGAGAACCCGACGAGGATGTTGAACCGGGCCAAGGCAAAGAAGAGAACACCTGCATCGAGACTGAAGCTCAACCAGCAGGCCAGAACGAGCAAGACAAGCAACATGCTGGAGGCAGTTCGGGGGAGAAGGCCGAAGGCAGCGACAAGATGTGTGTTGATGACTTGCATGATATGTTAGTCGCAGGGCTGTGATTTCGTAGTTTAGTTTGGTTAAAACATTTACTTTTTCGAATATTAACTAGTTTTTGGATTATGATCACTTGTGTACGCGTCACTTGTTGTTTGATTATATTTTTTATTTTTTAGCCCAAATTTGTTAGGATTGTAATAACCTTTTGTTTTCCGTTTTGGCACATTTAATCAACTACTACAAGTTTTAATTAGCTTTTATAAACATCGCAAGTTTTAATTAGCTTTTATAAACATCGCATACTTGTAGCATAAGTTGGCGCCTCCCTAGCGAAGTCGCTACCATCGTAACTTGTAGTAGCGACCTCACAACAAGTCGTACTTAGTCGACAGAGCCTAGCTTGAGTTACTCTAGCGATTTCGTAACAACAAAAGCTTCACACAATTGTTAGGCTTGAAGATTAGCGATGTCGCTACAGTCCACGGACCCATCAGTAAAAACCTTTGAAATTCCATCAGTAATTATTTTGTTAGGGGGTGTGAATGTGGTCAATGAAAAGGTGTGACTGCCTTTACATTTTTCTTCTTTTAATACAGCAATTACTAATTTCTGTCTAGGAACTCTCACAAGTTGTTGACCAATGTAGAACCTCACCCCTATAAAACTCAGCCCCTTCTCCCTTTAGAGCCCCATCAGAGCCTTCATTCCCATATTCGCTTCAAACTTCTCCTATTCTTTGCCTTCTTATTCCCATGGATTTGACACTTTTCAGCGCCCTCCCAGATGACATGATTCATCTGATAATGATTCGTGTTACGTTCAGACACGTCTTCGTCGGTATGTGAGCTTCCAAGCGACCGATTGGGCTCGACAATGGCTCACCGAGACTTCTGCAATAGGCCACAGAGAGAAGTTTGCAATCTGCGAAGGTCATGATGCTCAAAGAGGCATGGATGTCATCACCGAGATGAAGAGAACCGACAAGAAAGGCCTCAAGGAAGTTCGGGATCGCGTGCAACTCGAATTGGCTTACGCCTGGGGCAATGCGCACTACTTGAGGTACCTCGATGTAGTAGTGCCTCGGCCTAGATGCTGCCAGGAACATGCTGACCTCAATGACGGCTTCAGGTACCGACGCTACACGAGGGTTGATCCAGCGGACATCGAATGTGATGCATGCACTTGCGAGCAGGAAGTGCTTCACATCCTTCTAACCCCTCCGCCACTTTGGATGTTTTAGTGTAGTTTGTTTCTTATTTTATTCCGTTGTTTTTTATGTAAAATTTGATAGGATTGTAATAAGTTTATGTCTGCCGTATTGGCACATTAATTTAATTATTGAAAAGCTTTTCTTGTTTTGAAACCTTGTCCCTTACATTTTACTTTATCATCGTAAAATCAGCTACTGTTGCTATTGTAAGTGGCACGTTTATTAGATGAATCAACACAAGCGAACTCGTCACGTACTCGTTTATATGTTACATGGTACTAACGATATCGCAACAGCTCGTATTCAGTCAACAGAGCCTAGCTGGCGATCCTCTAGCGATATCGCAACGAGCCTTGTCCCTTACATTTTACTTTATCATCGTAAAATCAGCTACTGTTGCTATTATGCGTGTTCCTAGCGATATCGTAAGTGGCAAGTTTATTAGATGAATCAACACAAGCGAACTCGTCACGTACTCGCTTATACGTTACGTGGTACTAACGATATCGCAACAGCTCGTATTCAGTCAACAGAGCCTAGCTGGCGATTCTCTAGCGATATCGCAACGAGATAAGGGCTTTTGGTAGTATATTGGGCTGTAAGTATTGGGCTTTTTCTGACCTGTGACATCAGTGAAAACCTTTGAAATTCCATCAGTAATTAATTTATTTTGGGGGTTTGCATGGGGTGTCCATGGAAAGGTGAGAATGCCTTTACATTTTCCTTCCATTAATACCATAATGACTGCTTTTTGTCTAGGAACTCTGACATATTTTTGAATAATGGAGCACCTCAACCCTTTAAATATCAACCCCTTCTCCATTTAGAACCTCATTAGACCCTTCATTCCCACATTCCCTTCTGCCTTCTCATTTTTCCTGCCTTCTGCTTCCCATGGATGTGTCTCTATTCAACGCCCTCCCAGATGACATGATAAATCTGGTAATGATTCGTGTTATGTTCGACTGGGTTCTTCGTCGCTACGTGAGCGGAAGAGCGACCGAGTGGGCTCGACAGTGGCTCACCGAAGCTTCTGCAGTAGGTCACACACCGTCAACCTATGTGTTGGATGTATTTGCAATCTGCGAAGGTGACATTCAAAGAGGCATGAATGTCATCACAACCATGAAGAGAACCGACAAACAGGGCCTCCGTCTAGCTCGGCAACGCGTCAAAAAAGGTCTGAGATACGCTTGGGGTTGGAGACACTACCTCAGGTACTTCTCAGAAGTAGCAGTTAGGCCTAGGCCGATCTGCTGCATTCCGCATGCTGGCCTCAATAAGTTTGAGAGGTACGATCCTTGGGCACCCCTTGATCCGGCGGACATCACCTGTGATGCATGCACTTGCGATCAGGAACTGCTTCATGTCCTCGGTGAACGAACGATCTACTAGTATTAGTTGTTTGTTCTTCACTATGTATTTTTGTATCACCAGTTTGTTTCTATTGTAATGAACTTGTGTTTTCCATTTTGGCACATGTACAATTAATTTTTTCTTGTTTTGATATATTGTCCCTTACATTTTATTTATTCATCCTAAGAGCCCATATCGTATCAGCAAAATCATTCACTTTTTGTATAGTGCGTGGTCATATCGAAATCGTCACTGTCACGTTTCATGATGATTTATTATGAACAGAACACCCAGCGATATCGCAACTAACTAGCACATGTTTACGAGGTCCTTCAGACATCGCAACAATCCGTATTCAGTCAACAGAGCCTAGTTAGAGAATCTGTAGCGATATCGCAGCGTACGTTGTATACCCTTGCGAATTCGTAACAACAAAGATTAACACTACGAACAACAAAACTTAAATAGCATGTTACACGGCGTCGTTTACTTTCGTGCGTGGATAGTTACGATATCGCAACCAACCTGAATATAAGTTGTCTTGGCAGTTACGATATCGCAAGACGCGAAGCTTTAAATATCAAATTTGGGGATCTTCTGATTTCAAACATCGATCGAACGTCTCAGAGCTTAGAAAAAATAAACAAACCAAAATCTCACATACCCATCCGACAAGAGCAATGGCAAGGACGAAAAATTTGGCACCCAATCCGTTTGTGCAGGGTGCCCGGCGTGATGAAGGTCGGGCTTCAGGATCTCAGCCACGGGCGACGGGATCTCAGCCACGGGCGACGGCGGGAACAAGTTCAACCAAATATGATAAGCAAAGATTTGTAAGTTTTGATGCATCCCAAGCCTATTCTAATTACATGGAGCATAGTCAATTGCTAGATTGTTATGCTGTTGATTTTGATCAGATAGAAGAACTAGTTTTGGGGAATGTGTTAAAGATATTTCAATTTCATGAGTTGGGTGACTTGTTAGGTTTGAATTATCCGGCACATAAGGATGAGACGTGCCAATTTTATGCTAATTTTCACCAGTTAATTGAGGAAGAAAAGGAGACGGGTAGGTGGTTCACCAGGGTTAATAAGAAGGACTACGAGATTGGGGAGGAGTTTTTTAACAAGGCATTGAACGTGTCCTATGCTGTTAACGAGGACTATAGCAACCAACCCCCTCCGGGGTTTTACATTAGAGAACAATGGCCTGAGTATGGGGTTTTGGATCGAGCTCAAGTTCTAGAGTATGCTAAGAAGTACTTTGATAGAGATGCTGACGATTTAGGGGTGCCTAGATCTTATAAGTTGGATAAACTTAGTGGTGAGGAGAGGAATGTTTATGAGATGGTCGCTAGGAGTGTCGTGCCTAAGGGTGGCTGGATCACCGAGATGAACTATACTACTGTGAGCATATTTTACTGCGTCATGGAGGAGATACAGTTGAACCCGGGCCATGTCATTTTCGAGCACATGAGACAAAGTGTGGTCGAAAATAATAGGACAGTCAAGAAGCTCCCTTACGGTAATTTCATAACCATGTTTCTTACCTCAGTGCATCCCAAGATAAAATTATCTCCAATAGCCCAGGAGTGTTGCTTCTATACGATGTCATATTATGAGAGGAAAGGTAAGTTTGAGTTGATTGATGGTGTGTGGCAGAAAGTAGCGGATGGACCCAAGAAACCGCTACATTTTAATCCTGAAGAAGTCAGAGAGAACGTCGAAGGTTAGCCAAACTAAACCCCTACAGTTTATTTTCTGTTTTATACAATTTATTTGCTATACTCACCCTTTTTTTGTTTCACTTACATGAACAGGTGTACCCTCAGAGCATACTACAAGGGTGTAGAAGAGACAATCGACCTTTTCAGGGATAAAGTGGCCAAAATCAATCACGAAAACTGGTTAACGGAGAAGGTGATACGTGGCATTGAAAGGGCTAGTGCGAGGAAAAAATCGAAGGGGGATCCACCAGCACCATCACAGACACCACCTCCTAGCAATGATGATTAGATTTGCATTCGTTAATGTTGGCTAGTACTTGTACTCAAATCCAAACAATTTCATTTTCAATTTGTTTTTATCAGTTTCTCTAACAACATTGCAAAGAATATTTGAATTTGAATGTCATCTATTTTATTATGTATATTTGATTATTTAAACTTCCATTATTTATTTAGTGTGGCTAAATTTTCAATTCTGGCGATCCACTGAGGTCTGTTCATGAATCCGCAGCCTATACTCGGAGCATCTGCGGCAGCGAACGTAGAAAAATGGTGTGACTTTCACAAGTCTTATGGCCACACCACGGAGGGATGCAGGGCGCTCCGTTCTGATATGGAAAGGTTGATAGGGACCGGCCAGTTGAGGGCTGCGTGGCCGGGGAGGCACGACAAGCGGCTGCTCCAGCCCTCGCAACCGGACAAGGAAGGAAGAGGAATTGGAGAAATAATCGTCCCCGGGACGGGAACCAAGCCAATCCTGCCAACCCAGCTCCGCGACGGGCTGCACCAGCGCAGACTTCGGCACCCCCGCGAATGATTAATGTGATCAATGGTATAGTCGGAGATGGACTAAATTCCATGACAGTGATCAAGGACAAAAGCTGATACATCCCCCCGGGTGAGATACATCAGATGAGGTTTAAGGCGAGCGAGACCATCACCTTCTCGGGTGAGGACCCGGGGTTCACCGGTCCGATCCGATGATGGTCATAACTGAAGTGGAAGGAGTCCTGATCAAGAGGGTGTTTGTGGATGATGGTAGAAGTGTAGAGATAATGTTTGCAGGGTGCTTTGACCAGTTGGGAATCGACCGACAGAACCAGAAGCCATGCCATTCACCTTTATCGGGGTTCACCGAGCGGACGGTCCACCCCATTTGCATCATCCCTCTGAAGGTAACAATGGCGGATTTCCAGGACGAGACAAAGCGGGCCACGGTGGAATGCAATTTCATCGTGATTGATGCTGCAACTCCTTACAACATGATCATTGGAAGACCATGGTTGTCTCAGGCACGGGCTATAAGCTCTCCTTACCATTTGATCATGAATTTTCCCACGGAGAAGGGTATTGCATCGTTCCGGGGGCACCAACAGACCACACAGAGCTACATGCTGACGGTCATCAAGGATGCACGATCCGGAGAGAAGCAATTTAAGTTAACCGAACTGGAGAAGGGGGGGACCAGTGCGAGCCTGGTTGGCGCATTACACGGAGAGCCGACATTGTATGAAGTGGAGGACATGATGGTAGGCAGGAAAGGTATAGTAAGTGTGAGCAAGAACCTCCCGGAGGATGTGAAGGCATGTCTCCGTGATTTTTTGGCGAAGTACAAAGATGTCTTCTCATGGGGAACGGAGGACTTGACGGGCATTCCGGAGGAGATCGCCATCCACAAACTTAACGTTTTCCAGAAGTTGAAGCCCATACGTCAGAAGAAGAGACCTCTTGCTTCCATACGGGTGGAGGAAGTCCGGACGGAGGTGAAAATATTGTTGGACACTGGGATCGTTGAGGAGATATCCTATCCGGAGTTGATAGCAAACCCGGTCTTGGTGAAAAAGCACGATGGCTCGTGAAGAATGTGCATTGATTTCACGGATTTGAACAAGTACTGCCTGAAAGATAGCCATCCACTTCCGTCCATTGATCAACTGGTCGAGGCCATTACTGGTTACTAATTAAGTGTTGGCGTTCTTTGACGCACACTGAGGGTATCACCAGATCACAATGGCCAAGGATGACTGCCCCAAAACGTCTTTTATTACTGACTTTGGTACCTTTTATTACCGGAAAATGCCCTTTAGCTTGAAAAATGCAGGAGCGACGTACCAGAGGATGGCGGACAAACTTTTCTGGAGCCAAATGGGACAGAACCTAGAAGTCTATATGGATGACATGGTGGTAAAGACCCGTACATATGAGTCCTTCTTGCCGGATCTCCGGGAGATGTTTGACGTGCTTCGGACGGTAAACCTGAAGCTCAGTCCCGAAAAAAGCACTATTGGAGTCAGAGCAGGGAAGTTCATGGGCTTCGTGGTGTCGGCTCGAGGGATGGATGTAAACCTGGAGAAGATTTCAACACTCATGGATATACCACCTCCAAAAGAGGTGAAGGACGTACGGAAGTTGACCGGTTCGCTGGTCATGCTGATCCGTTTCCTAGCCCGCGGAGCTGAGAAGCAGCTCCCTTTCTTCAACATACTCCGAAAGGCCAAACCATTCGAGTGGACGGAGGCATGTGATCAGGCGTTCAGTGACTTGAAGACCCACCTAGCAAGCCTTCCTACCCTGTCCAAACCAGTGCCCGGAGAGGAACTCTTCTTGTACATAGCTGCGACCGAGCATGCTATCAACTCCGCCCTGGTGCGGGAGAATGGTAAGGTCACTACTATAAAGGGGTGGATGCAAGGCACATATTTAAGGCGTTTGATGGGGGCGCGTTTTTTTACGCCTTGATTGACAGTAGCGAGTTCGCTACCTCTTCAAGCTAGCAAAAAAAAATTACATTCAAGACGGAAAGGGGCAGTTAAAGGCGGAACCTGGATTTGACGTTAAAAGATACTTGACCAAGGCGGAAAAAATGTATCCGCCTTAAATTGAATTGGTTGTTGCGATATCGTAACCTTTGTAGTAATATAAACGTGTATGTAGGGATTTCGTAGCTTAGCTCGGTAGTCGTAGGTTTGTTCGTTGCGATATCGTAAGCTTTGCTAAACCCTAATTTTAGCAGGCGAGGATATGGGAGATGTCGTAACTGGGACGGTAGTATATTGCGTTTGTTGTTACGGTATCGCTTCTTAAAAGGTCAAATTTGTCATTGCTCAATGTACAGTGCCTGTGAGGGTGATTGAAATGTTACGAGGTCGCTGGCTACTCAAATGTGTGAGCAAGGTCGTAGCGAGTTCGCAACAGACTCTGTATGGGTCACAGATTTAAGTTGAACTGGCCGTTCTAACTCCAAAAACAAAAACTTTAAAAGGGTCTAAACAGATGGGTATTGAAGGGTGATCAGTTGAAGTGTTCTCGGAGGTCTCATTGTTCCCGTGTTGGTGTAGGTAAGGTTTAACTTGCGTAATGTAATGGCTTGTCTCTTGATTTTGGTTGATTTTATGCATAATTTTTGGTTGCATTTTGGTTTATCTTGGTTGTTTTGTTAATGCAGTGTGTAGTTTATGTGTTGATCATCTAAAGTCAGTGGGTTAGTAGTATTGTGTAGCTGTTTGTCTGATTTGTGAATTATGGACCGCGAACGAATAATGAAGGAGAATGCTCGATTATCGAAGGAGTACTTAGATTTGGTTGAACAGTTCTTAGATGTTGGGTTGCGACATTGTAGACAGAACAACATAGGAGGGGTTAGATGTCCATGCAACAAGTGTAGAAACAACGCCATATTTGAAGATATTGCTGTCGTGCGTGAACATTTAATCTGTAAAGGTTTTGACAAATCCTACACAGAATGGGTTTGGCATGGGGAAGGCCATTATGGAAGTGACCAGGTGGAGATGGAGGAGGGAAGCGCCGAGGAAATCCTGCAGTATAATGAACAGCTTTCAGACATGTGCGACGATGTTGTTATGGAGTTTGTTGGGAAGAAAAGTATGCTGGAGGCAATGTATGACGATAAAAAGACAAGCTTATATGTTGGGGCTAAGCATTCTAGACTGGGAGCAACATTGTTGTTAATGAACCTAAAGGCAAGGCGTGGTCTTTCTGATAAAGGAATGACGGAATTGTTAGAGTTGGTTAAAGAGTTACTTCCTCAGGACAACTTATATCCTGACAGGGTTTATGCTGCGCGGAAGATATTGTGTCCTATGGGCATGGAGTTTACCAAGATTCACGCATGCCCGAATGATTGTATGTTGATTCCTTGAGGGATGATTGCAAGGTATGCGGTGAGTCTAGATGGAAAAAGAAGGAGGGAAAGGTCGAGGTATGTGGAGAAACAGTGACAACATCGACAAAGCAAGGTCCTGCTAAGGTGATGTGGTACATGCCCTTGAAACCGAGATTGACGCGTTTGTATGCCAATCCAGTTGATGCAAAATTGTTAACATGGCATGCCGATAGGGTTCGAGAGGAAGATAATGATATTATATCTCACGCTTCTGATGGTGATCAGTGGAAGAAGATGGATGCTATGTACCCAGAATTTGCTGACGAACCTAGACACGTGCGCTTAGGACTATCTACTGACGGAATGAACCCTTTCGGGAACATGTCCAGCACCCACAGTTCATGGCCAGTGATGCTTGTTATTTATAATCTACCTTCATGGTTGATGATGAAACGAAAGTATGTGCTTTTGAACACTATGATCTCGGGGCCTAGGCAACCTGGCAATGACATTGATGTATATCTAGCACCTCTTGTGTAGGAGTTGGAATCCTTGTTTAAGCATGGGATTCATATTCCTGACGGAAGTCGAGGGGACGCGAAATTCCAACTTAAAGCCATGTTGATGTGGAGCATCAATGATTTCCCTGCTTTGGGTAACCTTGGAGGGTGTTCTGTGAAAGGGCATTTTGCATGTCCCGTTTGTGAGAGCCATACTAGTCATTGTCAATTAAAGCACGGTGGTAAGCCTGTTTATCTAGGTCATAGACGATTTCTACCTAGAAGCCATCCGTGGAGGAGTGCAAAGAAGTGGTTTAACGGTCAGGATGAGCATGGTTTTGCCCCAGTCCCACTATCAGGTACTGAAATATTGGAAAAGGTAGCGGGCATGGAGTTTGTGTTGGGAAAGGGAAAAAAGAAAAGCGCTCAAACTATGATTTGGAAGAAATGTTCGATTTTTTTCAAGCTCGATTATTGGGAGCACTTGGATGTGCGCCACTGTCTAGATGTCATGCACATAGAGAAGAATGTATGCGAAGCTTTGGTTGGGACGCTATTGAATACACTGGGCAAGAGTAAGGATGGATTGAAAAGTAGAAAGGATTTAGTCAATCTTGGCATAAGGACGTCACTTGCTCCCGTTCAAGAAGAAGCAGGTACGACATACTTACCACCTGCTTGTTATTCCTTGTCATCTGAGGAGAAGGAGAGTTTTTGTAGAACTCTAAAATCAGTAAAGGTGCCTTCTAAATATGGTTCGAACATTAGTAGTTGTGTATCTACCGCCTAGTTGAAATTAGTGGGAATGAAGTCGCACGATTGCCACAACCTGATGCAGGATTTGAATGTCATTGCTCTGAGAGGTTGCTTACCTTCTCACGTTGGAGACGCAGTTGCAAGGCTTTGTTATTTTTTTAAACAAATATGCCGCAAGAGAGTAAGCCGTCGTAAGTTGGATGAATTGCAGGATATGGTAGTTGAAGTACTGTGCAGGCTAGAGATGTATTTTCCCCCTTCATTTTTTGACATAATGATTCATTTGATAGTTCATTTGGTGCGGGAGGTGAAGCTGTGTGGACCGGTGTACTTGAGATGGATGTACCCATTTGAGAGGTACATGAGCATTTTCAAGCATTTTGTTAAGAATCGTTATCGACCGGATGCCAGTATAGTGCAGCGATATGACGCGGAAGAGGTAATAGAATTCTGTACCAACTATTTACAGGATGTACCTACTATAGGACTGCCAGTCTCCAGACACGATGGTAGATTGGATGGTGTCGGACTACGCCATAAGTCTAAATTTAGTCCTTCTTCCGATGAAATATCTACAGCACATCTGTACATTCTGCGCAACCATCATTCAGTGAGTCCTTATGTTGATGTTCACCTTAATGATATTAGGTCAGCACACCCGAGCTGGTCGGAACCTAGAGTTCTAGAAGCTAATTGCAGAGACTTTACTAGTTAGCTGAAAATACATGTGCAGAATGGCGGTCAACACCCCGACGTTGTAAAATGGGTTGCCAAGAGACCCCTAGGCACAGTTACATCGTTTAGCGGGTATGACATTAATGGATACACGTTTGGTACTAAGTGGAGTGATGATAGGTCTGCAACCCAAAATAGTGGGGTATCAGTACCTGGAGAGGGTGATAATGGTTTTTTTGGTACCATTACTGATATATGGGAAATGGACTTTGTTCATGTCCAAATCGCATTGTTTAAATGTGAATGGGTAGATCAAGGTGAAGGGGTGCGCACAGAGGATTTAGGCATGACTCTAGTTAATAGAGGAATTCTCGAGTCTAGGGATGATCCATTCATCATGGCGGCACAAGCTCATCAGGTATTCTATGTGGAAGATCCAACTGATGCTCGATGGGAGATCGTTGTTGATAGTAAGAAAACATTCATCTATGGTGACGGCTTGTTCGACGATGACTCCACTGTTTCTACCGACACCATTCCGCCCTCGGTGTACGAAACTCTGGAGGAGGATGATGACATTGTTTGCGCGTCGGTGTGCAGAATGGATCATGAGGAAGGCATGTGGATTAATCCTGCGGGGAAAACTACAAAGAGGAAGGGGAGGCAATCAAAGAAGAAGAAGAGTAAAAAGAGTAAAAAACAAAAGTAGCTATTTAAATATGTATTTCATGGTTCATGTAGTTAAATTTTTATTTAATTAATGTTAGTACACTAAATCTTCTAATTCTTAAAAACATTTGTACACTGCTGTAGACGTGGCGATACCGTAACGAAACACGCTAGAAACCAATGCATGTTAACTTGTTGCGTTGCGAGTTCGCAACATTGGCGAACCGGTTACGCTTTCGCAACAAAAAGCTGAAATTCGCAGATAAGTTTCTGTCTCTTGAGTCTGACAGGTTACGATCTCGCTTTATGGGATCAAATTTGTATAAATTTGATTAACTAGCAACTAGCGAATTCGCTAGTATCTCCCCAGGTGAGTAACTTGATACTGGCGAGATCGCTAGTATAAAGCCACATACCAAAAAATTAGATTTAACTACTTAGTAAAGTGGTGTTTTTTATATTAGGAAAATGGTGCAGGGATGATCATGGGTCTCGGACCTGCTCCACATCCTGCGGATCGGGTTTGGATCCAAAAATTATAGACCCATCGGATATGGATCGGGTCTGGATCTAGATTTTAATAAACGGGTATGGATACGGATATATGGTATTAAGATCCAGACCCTGATCCGTATCCATATCCAGACCCATTAACCTATTATAATATATAATTAATAATATATTATTACTATGTGATAAATATATATGTAATTTCTAATACTAATTCATCTTCTATCTAATAATAATTATTATTATTTTAAATTCATGATTCCGATACAATATAGAAAAAGGCAAAACTTTTTATATATTCTCAAACTCTATTCTGAAACACCTTATCACACAAACTCTAGTTCCATACTTCCGTGCGCTCTACTCTTTTGCGTTCTGGCCAGTTAACTTCTTGCAACATAGAAGATATCGTTTTTTGTTGTACCTACTACATTCTTGTACTAAATTACGATTTTGATCTTAATAAATTGATGCATTTTGATTTTTACTGTGGATTGATAATTCATATATTTGCTAACATGTGTGCTTATGGTAATAAAAATAAATAAATTTGGCATATCTGTATTCACTATGAAAATCGCAAACATCTATTTAAAGAATTTGTAGATTTTTTAGCAGACTCATTTATGACCCGTTTAAAATCTTTAGACCCGTAAGACCCTGCAGATATGGATACGGATTTTGGAATTTTAGACCTGTGGATATGGATCGGATTTGGATCCGACATTTTTTTTACGGATCGGGGCCGGATATAGCTAAATTAGATCCAGACCAGCCCACGATCCCTGGTGCATCTGTATTTCGCATAGACAATGATTAAGGCAATTAATGGCCATCAAAATGCCCTACCCCAGTATTAATTCTCTTGTCTAGCCAGTATGGCAGAATGCATACCCGCCAGAGTTGAGCTTGCGAATTCACTACATATTTCCAGGCTCTATTTAAAGGGCCAAGCATGAACCTATATTAACACACCTCTATACTTGTTTCCCAAGCAGTTAATCCAAAACAAACATATAAAATGGAGATATCTTCAAAATGTTCATTAGCTATGATCGTTTCACTCTTGCTTCTTCTCCTCTCTCTCTGTTCACAATCTCACGGTGCCTGCAATGCACAAGATAAGGCCGCTCTGTTGCAGATCAAGGCTGCCCTAAACGATCCCTACGACTTCGAGTCGTGGTTCCCATCGACCGATTGCTGCTCTTGGTTCGACGTGGCTTGCGATAGCAACGGCCGTATAGTCTCTCTCACCCTTGCCGACGATGTCTCTGTCATCGGCCAGATATCGCCGGCCATTGGACACCTACCGTACCTCCAAAGATTAGACATGAACAGACTCCCAGACGTCACAGGAGGAATCCCGTCGACCATCGGCCAGCTTACCCGCCTCACCTTTCTCCGGCTAAAGAGCAACAATCTTTCAGGGTCAATCCCTTCGGCTTTGGGAAACCTCACGAAACTAACTTTTTTGGACTTGTCGTTCAATTCTTTTTCCGGCAAAATTCCGGCAGAGCTGACTCAGCTCACCAGTCTCAACGTACTGCAATTGAACAACAATGAGCTGTGTGGACAGATCCCGCGTGGAGGAAACCTTCAGAACTTTGGCTCGAATTCTTACAATTCCAACAAGTGCTTGTGTGGTGCCCCACTTCCTGCCGCCTGCAGCATTTAGTGCCGGTGCTGTATGGAGCTATTATAAGTCAAATAAGTGTTTCCTGATAACATGAATTGGATATGTAATGTTGTTTCTTGAAATACAATTGTTTAATTTTTTTATTTTTTTTAATTAAAATCACTTTTGAAGTGGAGTGAATTTATTAGGCTCACTAAACCCTTAAAGAAAAAACATATTGGGTAAAAAAGTGTCATGCAAATTTTGTAGTAAAATAGGAATAAAAGTGAAATTTTAAAATTCCATGTCTATTTTAGCAAGCAATTTAGGCATTATTAAGCGAAAACCAACTCTGCCAACTTGAGGATAATTATTTAATTTGATCTTTAATAAAGAATAATAAAGTGCAAGCTTGTGATAAACATTATGTCGGTTTTATCGTGCGAATAAACTTTAAATTCTACATTTTGGAAAAGTTTGAGTCAATGAATGTAGAGAAAGCATTTTATAAGAGCAAGGCCAACAGATACTCTAAAACAATCTCTATAATGGAGTATCAAATTTTAAAAACTTTATAATTATTTTTTCCTCATCCAACAGTTGCTCTATTTTATCATTCCATGAATTTATTACCATAAATAATAATAGCTATATTTAATTTTGTTTGAAACTTCCAAAAGCACACAATTAGGGCATGTTTGTCTGAGCTTATTTCATACCGATCTGAACTGAACCGAATTGAACTGAACTGAACTGAAATTCATGTTCTGAAAATTAGAATCAGAAGTAATCAAATGATTTATGATCAAATTTACTTGAATTCGATCAAATTATATTTTACGGAACTGAATTAAACTAAATTGCACTAAATTCAATTAAACTATATTCTCTATTTATAAGCTCCGGCAAACAAAGTATTAATTTCATTTGTAAATTTATGATTTTAATATATTTAGGTGTGTAAAGATATGAATGATTAAGAAAGTATAGAATAAAAAAAAGGAAAGAAAAGATAAGAATCAATGATAACATTAAATTTTAGAGTGTGAAAGAAGTATGCCCATATGCCTTTTCAATCTTCCAATTTTACCATATCTCTATTTTAGAGTATGGGATAAAGTAACTGTTGGAAGCCATAATATAGACAAATAGGGTAAATTTGACTAAAAACTCTATTATAGAGTAACTGTTGGACATGCTCTAAGATTTTGGATGTTTTAATTAATATAAGTTATTTTTATAGTGAAGTAAAATACAATTCATTGCCAAATTAACCAAAACCAAACATCAATATTTTTACAAACTTTGCAAAATGAAACACGTAAGGTCATGTCCAGTTGACTGCTCCTTGAACTAACTATTAGCTTAATACTTGTCGGATAGTTTAATACGTTGACTATTCTCCCTAGTTTAATCTCTGATCATCCCTTTTCTGAGAATTAATTTACATCTCAATGTAAATTTTCTCGATTAGTAGTTTACACACACTTTAAAGGTTGAGTCTGTGATGGGGAATAATTTGTATCTCTATAAAATTTTTTTTTATTAGAAAGGCATATCATTAGAGAATTAATCTGTATCTCTATACGGGTTTTCTCATTTAGACCTTATAGATTTTGCCTTTTCTGAAATTTAGACAAGTTAAAATAAACAATATTTCATTGACAACAATTTAAATAACCTCTTTAGTACCTAAATTTCAAAATATTTTATTTCTTTTGAAAGAATACAAATCAGATGAAGTCAGGTGTTAAAAATCTTAAAACTGGTTAAACTGTTTGGAGTTGTTTGACCTGCTATGAGCTGCTAGCTGCGAAAACCCCTTGGATTAGGCTGAACTGGAAGGTGTCTTACATTATACAAGTTTTGTCATGACTTTCAACCACTTTCAAGTTTTGTCATATTGTGGTAAGAGTTGTTCCTGTAATGATTTCACCGACAGTTGAGGACCAACCGCTTTTCTGAGTGTTCAATCCCTTCCAATACAGCTAGGCACAAAATTTGCAGAAAAAACAAATCAATTACAAGAGCGAGGAAATTGCAGTAAAATTCAAGGTCACTAAAGAGTCCATAAGATTTAGTATAATATCGTTGGTTATTTTATAAAAGTCACGATATTTAAACATGCTGATATTTAAAAAATTGATCCACCAGAATCAGAAACCGAGCAAGAGTGTTGGAGATGAAGTACAACTCATATGCAATCAAAGAAGATATTCGAGCAAATCAAGATGATATTTGAAAAATGATTTTATGCTGATTTGATTAGCTAGAGAATATAAGATAGAGTTGTATCTTAGTCAGATTTAGTCTCAAATAAGGAAATATTATATTTCCTCAGATTAGCTATAGAAGTAGAGTATATCTAGGAGACTACTTGTAGCTGTGAATAGCTGGACGAGCGGATCAGCATTGCCGAAAATGGAAGGATCGAGAAGATCGAGACGGCATCACAGCATTGGATTATAAATATACAGAGAAACCGCGACAACGGGTATTAATCTTACAAGAAAGTATTCTGCAGATTAGAATAGCTTTATAGTTGGAGCAGCATATTGGAAGGAGTCCAATAGGCCTTTGCCATCGCCAGGAGTCTGAAATCAGCAAGCCATAATATTTCGGGAGAAGTGGTCAAGACAGCAACGAGGAGTTGTGACCGGCAGTGAGTGGAACTCACAAATCCACAAAGAAAAGATAAGTCTAAGATAGTTAATTAGTGGATGATTTTCAGACCAGGCAAGGTTCCGCAGACGTAGATGTTTTATCACCAAACTGCGTAAACAATTCTTGTGTTTTTACTTTTAGTGTTTAAACTGAACTGCATGTTTAAACATACTTCCTAGAGTAGAACTATTAGTTAAAAACTTTGTGAAACTGATCGATAGTAAATTTCAGTCGCTATGTAATTTATGGTTGTTTGCAAATGAACATAGTAAAAGAAAGAACACAGAGCTCGTTAGTTTCATAATTGAGGTCAAATTAAAAATGATTCATGCTAGTAATTCTGCATCCACCCTCAATCACGTGATTCATGCTGATAAGAAAATTCATCGCTCAAATTTTTTATATGAAATATAATGTAATGAGTCATGAAATGATTGGTGTACACGTACAAATCATTTATAATAGTAGCTAGTATGCTAGAAATCTGAGGAAGCTCCTAGACACCATCAGGAAACATGGCGTCCGTGATCACCATTTTGATACTGATCATATCAGCTTCACGGCTGGTGTGGGGACGATCATTCCAAGAGAGATTTAAATTGTGTGTTAACACCACTTCAACACTCTCCTCCGACGATGCTGTCGTTTCCCCACACAACTCATCATACGATTCCGTTCTCCGATCAACGACGCAGAATCTCAGATTCTTAGAGCCCTCCAGCCCTAAACCAGACCTCATTTACACACCGGCGGCTGAATCCCACGTCCAAGCCGCCGTCGTCTGCGCCAGGAAGCTAGGCATTCAGCTCAGAATCCGGAGCGGCGGTCATGACTACGAGGGCCTCTCTTACACCACGGTGTCAGCTTCACGGTTCATGATCGTCGACTTGGCAAAGCTACGGCTAGTTAATGTGAGCATAGAAAGCAACAGCGCCTGGGTTCAGGCAGGTGCGAACCTGGGCGAGCTTTATTACTGGATTGCTCAGAAGTGTAAAACTCACGGTTTCCCGGCTGGCTTATGCACCAGCGTCGGCGGCCACATTACCGGCGGCGGTTATGGTCCCATGATGAGGAAATTTGGCCTCGCAGCGGATAACGTCGTCGATGCTCGAATAGTTGATGCAAGCGGAAGAATCCTTGACCGCAAATCCATGGGAGAGGATCTGTTTTGGGCAATCCGAGGAGGAGGTGGTGGGAGCTTCGGTGTCCTGCTCGCTTGGAAGCTCAGCCTGGTTAGCGTGCCTGAAAATGTTACAGTCTTTACTATTTCAAGAACTTTGGAGCAAGGTGGAACCAAGCTTCTGTATAGATGGCAAGAGGTTGCAGACAATATCCATGAAAGCCTCTTCATCAGGTCCATCATCGAAAATGTAGATATAGAGGGTAAGCGCTCGGTAAAGACTGATTATCAGGGCTTATTTCTTGGTGGAGCTGATGCGGTTTTGAAGGTGATGGATTCAAGCTTTCCTGAACTGGGATTAACATTAGAGGACTGCCAAGAAATGAGCTGGATTGAATCGGTTTTGTACATAGCTAGGTATCCGAATTCATCGAGGCCTGAAATTTTGCTGGAGGGAAAACCACTCTGGCCAAAGTTCAGGTTTAAAGCCAAGTCGGATTACGTGACAGAAGCTATTCCGCAGCATGCTCTCGAGGGAATCTGGGAAAGGTTTTTGAAAGAGGAAGGAGCATCGACGATCTGGAATCTGTACGGGGGAATGATGGGTAGAGTTTCAGAGTCTGCGACGCCATTTCCTCACAGAAAAGGCAGAAAGTTTATGATTCAGTGGATCACGGCATGGCAGGAAAGTGCGGAGGACGACAAACACGTTGGTTGGATGAGGGAATTGTACGATTTCGTGGGTCCTTACGTTTCCAAGTTTCCCAGAGAAGCTTATGTGAATTACAGGGATCTTGACCTGGGAATGAACATGAATGGCAAGCTGCCCAGTTGTTCAGTAGAAGATCACGGTTGGGGAATCAACTACTTTAAGCACAACTTTAAGAGATTAGTGCACGTGAAGACGCGAGTTGATCCTCATAATTTCTTCAGTTATGAACAGAGCATTCCGACCATTTATAGTCTCTTCTCCCACAGTCGCAAGATCAATCAATGTGGTCTTGTACGTTCCATATAAACGCAAACGCAAACGCAAACATAATTCCAGTTGGCTGGATGGTGGAAAATTCGAATATATTAAGAGCCTTCTGGTCATTGTTTGATTTGTTTTGTGCTGTCTTTTCTTTCCCTTTGTTGGCATGTTTTTCATGCAAACTTCCAACCACTTTATTATTGTTGCGACCATTTCGTTCATTCACCTCCCTAATTATTGTGGGGGATCATCTGTACAATTGTATTTAAGTAATAAAAATGGAGCCGTTTCTATTAATCCCAACCCGCAGTGAGTTAATTATAATAGAGCAACCTCTCTAAAAAGAGCAACTTTCCTAAATGTTATGAAATTACTACTATGTATTTAAACTTAAGTGATACATTTTTGTTATAAAACATTGTTCATTTTAAACTAAACATATGTTAAAACATGTTTTAGTGCAAAAATTCAAAAAATCATATAAAAATTAAAGTATTTTAAATTATAAAATTAACAGTTCAAATTGAAAGGTACACTATAAGTTAAAACGTATAAAGACTTTTATAGAAAATCCGGTAAGTTGGGAGTTCCATAAATCTTCTCATAGTAAACTCTAGTTACATTTTTTCTGTATTTTATTAATTATCAAAATAGTTTCCAAAATCATATTTATTATAAATGTACAAAACTTTATTCAAGGCAAAATTTCAACCTCTCATTGCAGTGGAATTCGTTCAAGGCGAAACTTCAATCTCCAAGCACTCAGACAAGACGCTTCCAACCTCCCACTGCGTCGTCAAACGCACGACCGCTCCTACTAGCGCCGTAGCCAACCTCCAACGGCTCTTACCATCGCTGCTGCTCAGCCCGCCATTAAAACATAGGTTTCTCGTTTTGTGTATATATAAATACTTAACCTAGGTTGGTTTTCTGTTGGTGTCTGGAAAACAGGGCATAGTCGGCACCAAATAGCGGCGGTTCTGCCCAAAAAACGCGTAAACGTCATTCTATTGGATTTTAGAGTTCGTAATTCCATAAGAATGTTATTCTATTGGGTTTTCTAATTCATAAAGCCAAACGAAAGGCGGTTTGAATTTTGAAAGCGGCGGTAATTTGAAAGTGCCATTCGATTATGGTTTCAGATACCTGAAACTCCTGAATAGTATATGAAATTTAAGATGTTGATTTTTACCCGATCGACATTTAGAAGTCTAAATCCTATCTATTAGGTTTTCGCCGTCTGATGTATGAAATGGTTGTAAACCTGGTGCATGTCCGATGGCGTAATCGGCAAGATCCGGCGAAATAAATGAAGGTGAATTTTAAAATAAATCAATATGGTATTTTATGAATGATCGATTATATTTGAGATTGTTTCAACCGAATAGATTGTGTATCTATTATGATTAAGAGTTCGTAATTGCGTCGGCAATGCTGCAGTCTTATCTGTTGTAAAAAAAATTAGAAACCACATTCTTTCTTTGAAGTTGTCCTCTTTGAAGTTGTGCTGCTGGAGTCTTTTCTGCGTGAAATCTGGGCTATCTTCCCGTGAAACCGGAGGAAAGGTATGTTCCAAGCCAATATCCCGTATGTTTTTCTCTACCCTTTTGAATATGTTAATTTCCGATGTCGTAGAGTTGTTGTGAATTGGTAATGTTTGCATTGATAAACTTTGATTAGCCAATATTGGTTGATGGGTATGAATGGGTTTAGCTTTACATGTAGAAATGTGTCCCTAGCTAGTATTGTTAATGATGCATGTGTATGAATTTTCTGAAAAAAGGTGCATTGTGAAATGTAGGTGCAATTGGTGTTCAAGTTTGTTGATATTGTGATGGCCGATATTAGTATGAATGAGCGTGTTAGTATAATTGAGGGAGATGTACGAAATTCGGAGAGGTACTTGAGTTTGGTAAAATATTTCATAGAGTTAGCATTGGAAAATGTTAGGGTTGAAAATAGTTCTCGAATAAGGTGTCCTTGCAAAGACTGCAAGAATGATGGTTATTTAAGTGCCCGAGGTGTCAAAACACATTTAATTGTTCGTGGTTTTGATAGAACTTATACAACTTGGGTTTGGCACGGCGAGACCGTAGAGGATATGGATGTTATGGAAAATGAATCAGCGGTTGGAAGAAATGTTGAGGAAATGGAGGACGAGGAGAGGTTAGATGATTTGGCTGATGATATTGCTAGAGATTTTGTTGGGAATCCTAAGCATTTGGCTGCGATGTATAACGACAAGAAAACACCATTGTATGATGGATCGAATCACAGTATTCTTAGTGCAACGTTGCTAGTCATGAATTTAAGAGCCGGGCATGGTATGACTGACAAAGCAATGACAGAGATGCTTGAATTATTCAAAGAGATGCTCCCTAAGGGTAACATGTTACCAAACCGGTGTTATGCCGCCAAGAAAATTCTTTGTCCCATGGGATTGGAATTAGAGAAAATACATGCTTGCCCTAATGATTGCATGTTGTACAGGGGTGACACTAAGGTGTTGGATAGATGTTTTGTATGCAACGAGCCACGCAACAAGGCCAAAGGTGATGCAATAGATGTTGGAGCGGAAGATGTTAAAAAAAGGAAAAAACTTACCCCATCGAAGGTTGTTTGGTACCTCCCTATCCTCCCAAGGTTGCGAAGATTATTTGCAAACAAAGAAGATGCAAAGAATCTGACCTGGCATGCAGATCGATCAAAGCCAGACGATGATGTGATTCGACATACTTCCGATGGCGATCAGTGGAAGAAAATTGATAGTATGTATCCCGCATTTGGCAAAGAGGCGCGTAATTTGAGAATTGGATTGTCTACTGATGGCATGAATCCTTTTGGTGATATGAGTAGTTCTCATAGCTCATGGCCTGTTATGGTTGTTCTATACAACTTACCATCGTGGCTAACAATGAAGAGGAAATATGTGTTGCTCTCACTAATGATTTCTGGCCCTAAGCAACCTGGTAATGACATAGATGTGTTCTTGGCCCCGTTGATTGATGACTTGACTAGATTGTGGTATTGTGAAAATTTGACATATGATGGATACCGGGATGAATGGTTTAAACTGAAGGGTATGTTGTGTTTCACAATAAATGACTTCCCGGCATTAGGAAATTTGGCGGGATATTCAATTAAAGGGCATCTCACGTGTCCTGTGTGTGAGAAGAAAACGAATTTTCTGCAGTTGAAGCGTGGTAGAAAAACTGTGTATCTCGGGCATAGGAAGTTTCTACCAGCGAATGACACGATGCGCTTGGCTAAGAAGTGGTTCAATGGGATCGTAGAGTTGGGTGAGGCTCCTAACCCTGTGAGTGGGGCCGATATTCTTAAAAGTGTTGGGGATTTGCCTAATGATTTTGGAAAGAATCGAAAAAAGGTGCAAGTAGTCGGGAGTTGGAAAAAGTGTTCCATATTCTTTGATCTACCTTATTGGGAGCATTTGGATGTTAGACATTGCCTAGATGTCATGCATATTGAGAAGAATGTGTGTGATAGCTTGATTGGGACTTTGCTAAATATGCCAAGCAAAACTAAAAATGGTTTGAAAGCTCGTCAAGATTTGGAGTTGATGGGGTTACGCCTTGGGTTGACTCCGATTAGAGAAGAGGGTCTTATCTTCCGCCTGCATGCTACACTATGTCAATGGAGGAGAAGATGACATTTTTGGAATGTTTGAAAGGGATGAAAGTACCGACTAGTTATTCATCCAATATTTCTAGTTGTGTCAATCTTGAAGATCTTAAAATAAGTGGCTTGAAGTCACATGATTGCCACAATTTAATGCAAGAGCTCATCGTCATAGCACTTCGAACTAGTCTACCATCTCATGTTAGGCAGTGCATTAGTCGATTGTGCCTTTTCTTCAAATCCATATGCAAGAAGAATATTAGTCGTGGTCGTTTGGACGAATTGCAGGTAATGGTGATTGATGTGTTGTGTAAAATGGAGATGTTTTTCCCACCTTCATTCTTTGACATAATGGTCCATTTGATTATCCATTTGGTGCGCGAGGTTAAGTCTTGCGGTCCAGTTTACCTCCGGTGGATGTATCCGTTTGAACGGTACATGAAGATTTTCAAGTGTTTTGCTAAGAATCGGTATAGACCTGATGCATCGATTGTGCAAAGGTATGTAGCATAGGAATCGATAGAATTTTGCACAGCTTATTTAAATTCCGACGACACAGTTGGATGCCCAAAATCTAGACATGATGGGCGGCTCGAAGGGCGTGGGTTAAAAAATGGTGGTTTAGTTAATCCGACATTCGATGATATGAGAGTTGCTCATCTTTACGTCTTGCGCAACCATCCCGCTGTAGCTCCGTACGTGGCACGACACATGGATGAAATTAGGCTTCGGTTTGATACTAATTCTGAAGAAGTTGTCCTTGAAGAGCACGTGAAGACATTTTCGGATTGGTTGAATGAAATTGTTGATGATGGTGATCATGATGATACTGTAGTGTGCCTGGCTAGGCGACCATCGATTACAGTATATTCTTATGGAGGTTATGATGTAAAGGGATACACTTATGGGACTAAAGCAATGGATGCCAATGCCGTTACACAGAACAGTGGTGTCTCTGTTCTTTCAGATGAACTACAGAGTGCTGGCTACATACAAGGCAGATTCTATGGAACGATCACCGATATTTGGGAGTTGGACTATGCTTCATTTACGGTTCCAGTATTCAAATGTGATTGGGTTGATCCGAAGACAGGGACAAGCGTAGATCCTCTCGGATTCACTTTGGTAGATAGAAGGAAGCGTCGCTATAAAGATCACCCTTTCATACTTGCCTCCCAGGGTGATCAGGTTTTTTATGTTAAAGATCCGGAAAATAAGCATCTTGAAATAGTGGTGAAAGGAAAGAGGACTATTGTTGGCGCCGAGTGCGTTAATGATTGCTTGAATGACATCGATGAATTTTCATTACCAATTCTTGAAAAGTCGTTTAGTCTGGCTGAAACGGAGGCAAATATGAAGAAATATGTTTGCAGGGACGACCACGACGAGGGAATATGGGTGGATGCTCAGGGAAATTCAAGGAAGAGAAAGGGAAAGGCGAAAAACAAGGCGAAGAAGACATCAAAGAAGACAGAGTAGTAATAGGGTTGTTGGTGTGAGTTTTTCTGAATAATTTTACATTTTGTTGAAGTTTAGCCTATTTATTTGATCCATTATTGTTATAGTTGAGTGGACAGATGGGTTTAGTAGCATTTGACTATAATAATGTCATTTTCATCAATACTCTAATGTAATGAAGATATCTAAAACAAAATAGTATAATGTTTTAGAGTTCTCTAGTCCAATAGTATATATGTTAGAACCAAACCTGACATGATAAATCCATCTCAACGACGATCGACCACAAAAACGGTGGGTGTCTGGACGGGACCCGATTACACATACTTTCCTACATTTAAGAAGAACTTTTCTTCATCTTTCTATATATGGATAGACTATGTATCTATTACATTTTAGAATGATTCATATGAACAGAATTGTATTGTGGTGAATGTCTGGACATGACTCGGTTACACAATCGATTAGAAAACGGTTGCAAACTAAAATTTAGCATTCTGAAGGTCAATAGAACTGTAATCTTTTATGTATCATACTTGTTAATGCTGAAACGATTGCAAAGTAACATTTTGTCCGGCAGTGACCCGAATATCCATTCTATTGGTGTTCTAAAACGTTCTACTCTAGCCAGCGTAAATCCAATCGATTCCCATCAGCTATGAGTTCTTGAATGTGTCCGGCAGTGTCCCGATTCTGTGATCTAGTAGATAATGACGATAAATCTGGTTTAACAACATCTCAAATGTGATAGTTTCTATTCTATCTGATTTCAGATGTATGAATTATAAAAAGTTCATACAGAAAAAAACACAGTAGACAGAACACCTAAAACATTTTACAGAGCATACACACACATGAATAACAATACAGCACAACATGTACAAAAAGTGACATTTCATTGCTTTAAGATCAAACAAAAGCACCATCATCTAGTTCATACAAAAGCCGTGACTAAATGTTTGTTGGCGAAGCAATGTATGTATCGACCTAGAGGTCGAGTAACCACTACAAAAGAATTCCATATGTTTTTTTAAACTCAACGGTAAGGGGACATCACCCTTTCAGCTCACCATTTTTTAGACCGTCTTCTGCAACTGTGTCTTGTGCGTCGGACTGGCCATCATCTGCCCCTTCTACACCATCATCAGCAACCGTTGAGTCCATGGGTTCCTCTAAAACCCCAGCATTCTCCTTCCCTCCAGCTTCACTTGCAACGACATGTGGTTCAGCATCTTCAGCAACAGCCTCCTCGACATTAGGTCCAGGTTGAGGTCCTCCTTCATGCACATCTTCATTCAAAGCATCCCCGTCTTGATAAGTGGCCTTCCCCCGTCCTGACCCCATGATGTCGTCCACCTCATTAGCTGACAAGCTACTCGAACTGAATGCACGTGCATACGCCGTTGTAGACTTCAAAACAGCATGGGATTCAGCTCGGGCTGCTATGATTGTCTTGATGTTCTTCCTCATGGCAGCAAACATTTGAGACAATTCTGGACTGGAATCCACCTCTATAATGACATGAAATCAGCACAAGCATTGCAAAAAAGCTACCATAAGTATAGTACTACAACATATCTCATTCATAATTATAAAAAAAATTCAAATACCTCAAACCAGCTAGTGAAAGTGATATGACATACCTTCAGCCGCTCTTTGGGGCTTGTTGCTTTGCTTAGGAGGGCGAATAACCCACGCACCGTTCTGCAGAATCCAGCCGTACTTCGTGAAGTACCTCGCTGTAAATGGTTTGCAGGGAATAGGCTCTGAAGTAAACTGAAATCCAGGTTTCAGTGACTGAAGAAGGGTGGTTATGAGATTCCCATAAGGCATGTTTCTCCCTCTGTACTTTTTTGTAACCACGCTTGTCATTCGCTTGAGGATAGCGAAGCCAGGATTAAAGTTTCGCTCAAGCATCACATAGAAAAACATCAAAGCGATCGTCGTGGTTGGTTCAGTCACATTGCCGCTCGTGGGGAAGACACACCTGTAAAGCAGTTCATACAACACCCTATTCTGAATGGACAATGAGTGCAGGTCATAGCAATCGGCAGAAGCGCTTTTGTCATTGGGAGCACGCCCAAAATAAGTAGCACCAAGTTCCAATCTGTTGTACCCACCCTCCATCTCTATGATTTCATCCCAACTCCCCTCATAATAAACATTCAAAGGGCCATTGAGTACAGCAGGTGCTAGGTCACTAGATGATTGGTAAGGCACTAGTAGAAAACTGCCGGAAAACGGCGCCGGAGGACGGCGGTTCCGCGGGAAAATAAGGAAACCGCCGTCCTTCTACATTTCCGAACTCGTAAATGTTCATTGTCTAGCCGGATGGCTTTTACACGGCGGTTGTGATGCAACCGCCATGTAACTGCCATTTTTGGTCGGCGGTTGCGTTTGACCAGCCTACATTTCCGACACCGGAAATGGCTAGCCGGAACTTTCCCAGTTGACCGGCTTGACTTTGACGGTCAAGTCGACGGGGCAAAGTTCTGATGTCGGTGGAGTCAAGTCAAAAAGTCGTCCGGGTAAGTTTACGGTACCGTAAACTTGTCCGGATAGTGGGAAAACTGGCCGGGCAGGATTTACGAACTCGGAAACGTAACCGAATGAGCTAAAACAGAATCTTATAAAACGAGAAACGGATCCTTTTGTTCTATCTACTCTATTCCATCTTTGTTTTGGGTTGAAGGACGCAGAGAATCTCCTAATATTTGGGCTCGCTGAATCTTAGGCCGCGATGAGGTAATCTCCCGCTAAATTTAGTATTGATGGGCGGATGTTTGTTAATTTCAAGCATGAATATGTATTTGTGTCCCTAATTTTCTTGAATAATATATGAACTTGCGTGTTGATTCCTAGTTATTAGTGTTTATGAAACCATATTGTATTTGATATGTTGTCAAGTAGCACGATGTAGATGAATGAATTCATTAATATTTGCTTAAATTTATGAAAATAGGTACACAAGTGTTATGGGACGTAGTAGGATTATTAGGGAGAATCGTCGGACCTCACCAGAGTATATGGGACTGGTTGAATATTTCATTGATGTTGCTTCTGATAATGCAAGATTAGAAAATCAGTCGGCCATGCGGTGCCCTTGTAAGGATTGCACTAACGATGTGTATTTAGGAGTTGAAGGTTTGCGTGAACATTTGATTGTTAGGGGTTTCCAAAATTCCTATACCACGTGGGTATGGCATGGGGAAGAACGTAGCACTGTTGTTGTTAATGAACCAATGGAGGTTGTAGGAGAAAACGAAATGGTTGGTAATTATGACGATAAATTGGATGACTTGGTAGATGATGTTGCCATGCATTTTTTTGGAAAACCAGAGGCGCTTGAAGCGATGTATAATGATAAGCAGACCCCTTTGTATGAGGGGTCAATCCACACTATTTTAAGCGCGACCTTATTGTTGATGAATTTAAAAGCCAAGCATGGGCTTTCAGATAAGGCATTAACAGAGGCGCTGGAGTTGATTAGACAGCTGCTTCCCACTGATAATTTATTGCCTGATAGGGCATATGCTGCCAAGAGGGTACTATGTCCAATGGGTATGGAACTTGAGAAAATTCATGTTTGTCCTAATAATTGTATGTTGTTTAGAGGGGAAGATGAGATGAAATTGGAAAATTGTAGCGTTTGTGGCGAGTCACAATACAAAGTTGTGAAACAAAAAGTGGACGTGGGAGGAGATGTTGTTAAGGAAACCAACAAACGTGTTCCCGCGAAGGTCATGTGGTATCTCCCCATTATACCTAGGCTTCAAAAGTTGTTTGCTAACAAGGAAGAAGCTAAGAACTTGACATGGCATGCAGATAGAGAGAAGGTTGAAGATGATGATGTGATTGCACACTGTTCAGATGGTGATCAGTGGAAGAAAATTGATGAATTGTATCCTGAATTTGGGAAGGAAGCTCGGAATGTAAGGTTGGGTTTATCCACTGATGGTATGAATCCGTATGGAGATTTGAGTAGTACACACAGTTCTTGGCCTGTGATGGTTGTTATTTACAATCTACCATCGTGGTTGACCATGAAGAGGAAATATGTTATGTTGTCGTTGATGATAGCAGGGCCAAAGCAGCCTGGTAATGACATTGATGTGTTCCTAGAACCTTTAGTTGACGACCTTCAGAAACTGTGGTTCGAAGAGAATTGGACGTGGGATGAATATCGGCAGGAATGGTTTAAGTTGAAAGGAATGTTGTTCTGTACTGTGAACGATTTCCCTGCACTTGGTAATCTAGCTGGTTATTCAGTCAAAGGTCATCTAGCTTGTCCTGTTTGTGAGGAGAATACTAGTTTCTCTCAATTAAAACACGGGAGAAAAACTGTTTATCAAGGACATCGTCGTTTCTTACCATGCAGTCACGAGTTCCGTAAGGCTAAGAACTGGTTTAATGGGAAGGAAGAGAATGCACCGCCCCCCTCCTATCAGTGGCGAGGAGGTATTCGAGAAAATCAAGGATATTGAAAATGATTTTGGGAAAAACCGTAGGAAGATGCCCATCCCCGGCCCTTGGAAGAAACGATCCATTTTCTTTGACTTACAATATTGGAAGCACTTGGCTGTCAGACATTGTTTAGATGTAATGCACATTGAGAAGAATGTCTGCGATAGTTTGCTTGGTACGCTGCTGAATATTCCAGGAAAAAGCAAAGATGGACTTCAAGCACGTAAAGACTTGGACAGAATGGGTATTAGAAAGGAACTAGCTCCTGTAATCGAGAATGGGAACACTTTCTTGCCTCCAGCTTGCTACAATATGTCGTCTGCTGAGAAGACAAAATATTTGCAGTGCCTGAAAGATTTGAAGGTACCCTCTAATTTTTCCTCAAACATTGGTAACTGTGTCAATGTTAAGGATCAAAAATTGATAGGGTTAAAATCACATGATTGTCACACTTTGATGCAAGACTTGAACATAATTGCCATTCGTGGTTCTCTTCCAAGCCACGTTAGGATGTGCATCAGCAAGCTCTGCTTATTTTTTAAGGGAATTTGCCAAAAAACAGTTAGCCGTCGTAAGCTAGATAAGCTGCAGACAATGGTGGTTGAAGTATTGTGCCAATTGGAGATGTATTTCCCCCCTTCTTTCTTTGATATAATGGTGCATTTGATTGTCCATCTTGTGCGGGAGATCAAGGAGTGTGGTCCGGTGTTCCTCCGGTGGATGTATCCTTTCGAGAGATACATGAAGATATTTAAATTCTTTTCGCAGAATAGGTACAGGCCTGACGCAAGCATTGTATCTAGATATGTCGCGGAGGAGGCGATTGAATTTTGTACGGCTTACTTAGATGAGGTTGACACGGTTGGACTACCCACCTCGAGGCATGATTTTCGTTTCAACGGGCATGGAACTAGAGGCACGCTGCATAACCCGCCAGCGGTCGATTTGCAGGCTGCTCATCTGTATGTGATGCGAAACCATGAATCGGTTCGCCCTTACGTTGACATTCATATGGAGGAATTGAGAAGTCTATACCCAACCCTAAAGCCTTTCCAACTACATGATGAGCATATTAGAACCTTTTGTGAGTGGTTAAGGGACACGGTAGAGATTGGTGACCATCCCGAGGACGTGAAATGGCTATCCAGACGGCCGCTTACGACGGTCATCAGCTACAGCGGCTATGATGTGAAGGGTTACTCGTACGGGACCAAACAGAGCGATGCTAAAGGTGTTTCGCAGAATAGCGGTGTGACTACATTTTCCGAATCAATCGCTGTGTCGCGGAAGAAAAATCCAGAAGGATCCTACTCATTTGATGGGTATTTCGGTATCATTGTTCAGATCTGGGAGTTAAACTATGTGGCATTGAAGGTGGTTGTATTCAAGTGTCAGTGGGTTGATCAAAAGACAGGAACTAAGACCGATCCTTTAGGGTTTCAATTGGTTGATAGGAAGAAAGTGGGATCAAAGTCGGATGCGTTCATACTTGCTGGCGAAGGTGACCAAGTTTACTATGTTCAGGATCCTTCTGATCGGCACTACGAGATTGTTCTTGATGGGAAACAAATGGTGTGTGGTGATGAGCTATTCGAGGAGTATGACAAACGAGCTGCTCACATTTTTGTGCCAACGAAGAAAGACGCGATTAATATGGAGGAAACAGAGGAAAACATGTCAAACTATCGCGCAAGATCCGATCACGCCGAACGCATAGTGATAGACAGCAAAGGAAAAGAACGGAAGAGGAAGTTGATTTTCAAAGTTAAGCCGAAGACTAAGTTGAGGCGTTAGTCGTTGATCTTTTTGTGTTATCAGTTATTCATAATACAACTAGTCCGAACTTAGTTTGAATATGTAATTCATGTAAACATTTGGTTGCACCTTTGTTTGATCTATCCAATAGAATAAAAGAAAGTCGATGAATCTCAATTTTTAACCTATCCGGATAGTTTTACGGTATCTGAAACATTAGCCGGATAGTGTTAAATTAGGGTTTACCTACTTCCGGCTAACAATCCGGTTTAGCAAATGTAGAACAAGCCTATCCGGGTAACTTTCCGAGTTCGGAAACAAGTTACCCGGAAGTATTTTGTTTTGGCAAGACATTTTATTCAAATTCCAGACGGGTTCCCTGGTTGTCATCCGGTTTAGTAATCATAGAATGACTGATCCGGCTAGAATTCCGAGTTCGTAAAGCTAACCGGAAGTGTTATTTTGAGGCGAAAACTAGCGCGCACTCACTAATCAGTAGTTATATAAAATTGATACTGCAAACACTTGTACGAATTGTAAATGCACAAACATTTGATCAATTTCCGTAGCATTCAAACGTTACTGAAATACAGTTAAAATGTAATAATATTCGATAAGGCAAATCAATTCTTAACTAAAAATTCAAAACAAATTAAACTAAATCAAGGCTCCATGTCATAGTCGGTGTGATGATCACCGCCACCATGTCCCTGCGAGGCGTCCCCACTTGTGGAAAATCCTTCTGCACGCTTGAGGGCTCTCAACTCCTTCCTTGCCTCGTAAGCGTCCTTCCTAACGCCAATCAATGTGAGCACCTTGGATTTCATGCCAGCGTACATAGCTTTCATGTTGGCAACATGCGGTGAAGGCTCTCCATCGGGTACCTCCCTACCTAAAAAATGAAAATTCATATTTGAATTAAACTATGATCAAAAGTAGCATAAATTGTGAATAAGGAGGTGAAGATGACTTACTTTTTGATGCCCGCTTAGCCTTTTGTTGTGGAGGCGCCACAATCCATTTTCCATCGGCCAAAGTCCATTTCGGCCTATGGATTTCAAAGTAGTTGTAGTTGTATAGCTTGCAAGGGGTGGGATCATCTTCAAATCGGAAATTTTGGTCTAATTTCAAGAGCAACTTAGTGATTAAGCTCCCGTAGGGTAGGTTTTTCTTATGTCGCTCGTTAGCCCACGCAGTTCTCATCCAATTACATATTGCAAAGCCGGGATTGATAGGAACCTCCTTCACGACATAGTAAAATGTCATAACCGTGGTAACATTAGGCTCGCCGACATTTCCTCCTGTAGGGATGAAACTTCTATGCACCCACTCGTACACAATGCGATCATCAATGGGGCAGAACGCCATTTTGCACCCATCGGCTGAACTTTCATCATATGGGTCCCGACCAAAATAGTGATGTCCTAAATTCAGATAATTCAAGTACGGGAGTTTAATCATATGCGTTCCCGGCCACGCATTAGCATAGAAGATATCAAGTGGCCCATCCTGGAGCTTGGGATAAAGGTCCTCATCGGATTTGATAGGATTCCCCAACAACTCATTCATCACCCAACAATCAAACTCAAACCTTTGCCCATTAACTATGGTAGTGTACTTACCATCACTAGGTTCATCAAAATTAGCATAAAATTGCAACACCTCATCCTTATAGGTGGGATTACTAACATCGAATAACAAGGCATCACAATTTTGAATAGCAAACTTCTCAACCATAGGGCCTAAACCTAGTGCCTCAACCCGATCTCTATCCAACACATATGTGTCTAGTACTGTAGCATTGTTAACAAGAATACCATAATACTTGTAAGCATCTAGACTAATAAACTTGTTAGCATCATACCAGTTTGGATTTGGCTTCCTCGCCACGACCTTGCTTCTCGGTGCCATGGGTTGATCGGGAATTGGTTGTGGTGGAACTGATGGAGAGTTTCGTCCGGGTAGGAGACGGGATTTCCGAACTCTGAATTGGGGGATGTGGTGGAAGTTTGTGAGTTGTGATCTGAAAAAAAGTCAATCACCCATATATATAAACCCGTTTCCGAACTCGGAAACCTAGCAGGATGGAAAATTAAGCTTATCCGGCTAGGTTTACGGTGTCTGAAAGTGTAACCGGAAGTTTTTAATTAAAAATCTCGTTTTTTGCTCAATTTGCCCGAAGGTTTCCCTGATAGCCATCCGGATAAGTAAATTACCCATCCGGCTAGGTTTCCGATTTCGGAAAAAAAATTAACACTATCCGGATAGTGTTTCAGAACTCGGAAATCTACCCGGAACTATACTTAAACAGATTTTCACCATCATATTTGCCTCTTTATCTAAACAAAATGCATGTACAAAATAAGCGCCAATAGATTGAAGCACTAAAATCTTTAAAATCGACCAAGTTTACATCCATATGAATAACGTACTAGGATAAATTAGTTTCACAAACGAAAAGAACAAATTCGATGTTTAACTAGAATAGAACAAATTATTAACTAGAAACAATGCCCTACTCTCCAGTCGCCCTACTGCTGGATGGTCCCCCGGCCGCATCTTCTTCACTTGAGGATGGGAGATGACCAAAATCCGGCTCATTCAATTCCGGGCTAAGTTGGAGATCAAGTCCCTTCCGATCAATGTAAGCCCTTTGTTCGGCACGGAGCATTGCTACTTCTTCTTTAGCCTTGTCGACTTGTCCGGTGAAGCATTCCCACATTTTTGAGAGCTTACGCATCCACCGGCCCTCCTCACCTACAAAACAAACAAATGATTAGCTTTCGAAAACAAAAGCATTTTCACATGCGAAACTAAACAATAAAGGGAAAACATATATTCACTTACTTGTACCCGATGAACTCGCACCTCTGGCTTCTAGTTTTCTTCGCCTCGCAACTCTTCCTGCTACGCCCGGAGCTAAGGCCTTCAAGACGTACCTTTGAGTTTCTTTATCCAGTGCAAAACCCTTATGATCAAACCAATCACCATCGTAGTACTCTAGAGGCTCAGGACGATCAACAACACCTCCACCTTGCTTCTTAATCAGCTCAGTGACAAGTCCGGCATATGGAAACCATTGCCTCGACCCTCTCCCCACCTTGAACATGTATTCAACTATCGAGTGTCCAGGATTTATTTTCAACCCTTCCATCAAGTAATAGAAGAGCAGAACACGTCCACAACTAGGTTCACAACTATGACCCCCCGATGGATACACATTCTGACAAACCCAGTCAAATACAATCCTCTGCTCAACCGTAAGCTCCTCAACATTAAAATCACCTGGACAACTACCCGCCCCCTGACAAGTAGTTTTGAAGTACTTACGTCCCATTGCTTCAAGGTCTAAGGGTTGGTTTGTCCCGGTTTCCGGAAACTTGTTGAAATTATAAATCTCATAAGGGCCTTCTGGGTGGTTAGGGCGCAAGTATGAGTTATCAACATAATGGCAGCCTAGGACCTCATTTATATGAAACTTAGTGACATTAATCAGTTTACCATTCACCTTAGTGCACAGCCTATTCGACTCATACTCTCCTAAATTTGCATAAAATTGCACAACCTCATCTTGATGGCATGGGGATTCAAGCAAGAGCAATTTATCTAAATAACTAGGCTGAAAATGAGCAACCAAATACCCCATATGCAAAGTGTCAATAGAGGTAGGGCTAATCACCTTGGTGGTGTGTGTTTTCCGCCCACACCATTCCACATAGTTGGCCTCCGCCCTACGATTGAAGAAATTCTGACTTGCCGATGCTTCAGGGGGCCTATCATGGCCTCTTTGCCGCTTTGTCTTCCTCGATTTGGCCTTGCTTAATCGGCTCCCACCCACGTGTTCTTCGGCTCTTGGAGGTGACTCTTCTTCCTCCTCGGAAGAGGACTCGTAGTGCACCTCTTGATTTCTTTGGATTTCCGCAACTTGCTTGCCTGTGGAAGGATTTTTAGTCCTAACCATGGTGAGAGATTGGACTGAAAATTTTGGAGATGGGCGGACTGGTTTAGGGATGAACTTGGGGAGGGTTTGCAGATTTGGGGAAAAAAAAACCCGTCTACCCCTTTTATAATAAACACTTCCGGCTAGGTTTTACGAATTCGGAAACCTAGCCGGGTGAGGTTAATTTTTTTTCCTTATCCGGCTAACTTCACGGTTTCGGAAACGTGGCCGGTCAGTACAAAAAATCAGAATAACTAACACTTAGACTATTTTCTTAGCTAGTCCTCTACCCATTCTCAACATTAGTTCCGAAAATTTCACTTTCCTCCCACCCATTTACTCTCTTCCACCAACAAAATCTTCTTCTCCAACCACCAAGAACACCATTACTCACATTGGCCCCATTTCTTGAGTTCTAGAACAAGAAAGTAGCTTCTTTGTCCATACTATTAGGGTTTTTATTCTACTTGAAAAGGTATTTCTTCAATTGTATAATCAATGTTGTTTATTGGCTAATTTGTCTTATTTGTTCATGGGCTTTGCTTAATTATTACTACAAACTAGTTTTGTTTTATGGGCTACATTCTTGATTAATCAATTGGGATTATGGGCTATATTCTTGATTAGTCTTGATGGTCACTAGTTATGTTACTACTAATCTAGGGTTAAGTATGTCATATATGTATGCACTAATTTAATTACAAAGAATTAAGGGTGAAGCATGTGATAGGCAATTTATATTAGTCTAATAGGATCCTAATTAAACCCTACTTACCATTAGTCTAATAGGATAATAATAGGATTATTAAAGTGACTACTTACCATTAATTTAGCATATAATTATTCTTTCTTGATAGTGAGGTTATTTAATATATGTAAACTATTTTTTGTAGAGGAGTTATGGCACCACCTAAGAAGAAGGTAGTAGGAATCCCCAAAAGCTCTAAAACGCCTAGCACCGCGGGAGGTGTTAAAAAAAAGGGGGTGAGGCGTCCTAGGACATATTGTGCCGTCCTACAAAAAAGGATGAAGAAGGGGATTTTGACGAACATGACGTTCAACGATGGTGGGGAACCAATATCGGAAGAGTATTATTTATGGAAGAGTTGGGTTGGTAAAATTGGTCGAACTCGTGTGGATATAAAGTATGAATCTTGGCACGAGGTCCCCGACAAGGAGAAGACTAAATTATGGGAGGAGTGTTTGGTAAGTTTCTACCTTCATTTAAGGTTTTTTTTTTTTGTACACATGAATGAGATTTTATCCAAATTTTCTTATAACCTTATGTAGGTACCATTCAAAATTGTTGCCCCAAATATGGAGAAACTTTTTGACACAACCATGTTTCGCTTGAGTAAGGCGGCACGGGATCATAGAGCAATGTTGTCTAAACATTACATTTATGGAGATTTTAAGGATGAGGACCCTTGGGTGGCCTACACCGATATTCTACAAGAAAGTTGGGCAATATTCAAAGCACGCACCTTGGAGAATTACCGACTAGTAAGATTAATTCCTACCATTTTAGTATTACTCCTTCGTTCACATAACTTAAATTCATTTATGTGTTAGGGTGTGAGGTTGACGAATAGCACCAATGCGAAAGCTAATACGGCACCTCACACAATGAGTAGGGAGGGCTATACTATAAGACTAATGAAACATGCAAACAAGAAACAAGAAGATGAGGTGCAAGAGAAAATGGATAGTGGGATGACGGAAGAGGAAGCGCGGGAGAGCACCAAGGTGGTTAATCCTAAAGAGTTCGATAAACTCACTAGCTTCTTGATTGGTCGACAAGATAGCAAAGGCGAATACACACACGAGGGAAACAAGAAGTTGATAAAAGATATTGTAAGTTGTTTCTTTGAATATATTGAGCTAATATTATTACAAATATTATTCCTATCTATTTTTCTTTCTACCATATATTTTTTTTTCTATTAAATGATAGGATGATGTCAAAGAGAAAATTGCCTCGGGAGAATTCGTTCCCACACAAGACGATGACATCCTTTGTAAGGCGACGGAACGGAAGGAACACCCCGGTAGAGTTCGTGGATATGCATCACATGTGGTGAAGAGAGATCTCATCGGCAAACCAAAATCTTCTAAACCACCAAGACATACCAAGTACAACAAGTTGCAAGAGGAACTTGGAGATACAAAAAAAGAGCTCGGTGATACCAAGAAAGAGCTTGATGAGGCCGTGAAGAATATGATGAAAAGGGACATAGCTCTCCACATAATAGCCAAGCAAACGGACGCAATTCTCCCACCAAATTTGAATGATCTAAGCGACGATTGGGAACCTCCTTCATGTGGTTCACGTCACTCACCCGATGTTTGTGAGGTGCAAGACAATCCACCATCGCCACAACCAAATCCACCATCGCCACAACCAAACATATGTGATGATAACTTAAACCGACCAAAAAAGGTAAACACACTAACTCACTTTTCGATCGCATTCTTATTCAAATTCTCTATTCGTTCTCTTAATAGTCTTAGCATGTTTAACTCGCCTTACTTTAAAAATGGAATCCACTATTTTAATTAGGTCAAGGTCGATGTCACATATCCATGCAAATTATATATCGATGGTGGAGTGAGGAAGCCTACTATGCATGTTGCAAATAGAATTTTCAATGAGTCGGCGAAGATGCATGGCGACGTTAAAATTGCAACCGGTTTGGGGGAGGTTTGCTTGAAAAAAGCTTTGGTTTCAACCGCTCGAATTCCCATACCCAAAGGCCCGTGTAAGGTTGTTGGACCGGCGGAAGGTATGTATTTACTTTGGCCTCGTAGGCTAATTGTTGTCGAGAGTTTAGGAGAGACTCAACCCGCTAGCCTATACAACCCAATTATGAGTGTTGCACGCAAGGTTGAGCCAAAAATTACAAAAAAAATTCCCCAACCCTTGACCGCCCCAAAAGATGTTGTAGTTAAATCTATGACACCGCCTATGAAGGTGTTGTATGATAAATTGTCTACACATTGCAAATTTGGATACTACGAATTCCCGGCTCCAACAGAATTATTTGGTGGTATTGGAAGGCAAATTGTAATGTGTTGGGGTGATTTTGAAGATCTATGGAAGGGTGACAAGGTAACCGAGCCCCTAATGTCCTTATTCCAACTGTAAATAATTTTAATGTCGAGACTATATTATCTTGTGTGTTTTCAACCGCCGTTCTCCCCGTTGTTTTAACCATTCATATTTTTTTTTCTTAAGTTTCTTGAATCAATTAGTTCAAAAACGGTTGAAGCCATGGATAGGCTTCCTATGCCCTGAGCGAATCCAAGAATTAGGTCATACTGATGCAGAGCGATTAAGTTACATGAGAGAGGCTCTCGGTGTGGAGGACAAATTATTCTTCCTAGCACCACTCATTTCCGGGTAAGCATTTCATATTAACTAATTCTATACATTATTATCTCATGTTAACTTTTATGTTGTCATTATTGACAAATGGATATGCATTTTTTATTTAGTAAACATTGGAGTTTGGTTTTGATCCACAAAAAAACCAAACAAGTTTATTGGATAGATCCTCTCCATCGTCCGCCAATCCCGTCTTTCGAACACCTCCTTAGACAAGCTTTGAATCATGTCAATCCCTCTAGGAGAGAGTTTGGAATGACTGAGATCAAGGTACTCTACACGTTTCTCCCTCATTAATAACACTAGTATTATCGACATCGATCGATTGTATTTAACAATGTGATCTTCCTTTTGTGTTAAAGTACAAGAGAAAAGTTAGCAGCTGAGAATGCGGGTACTACGTTATGTTGTATGAGCTCAAATTGGTAGCGGGACTTAACGAATTCGACCAAGACCTTGAGCCCGTAAGTTCCAAATCTATAAGGCATCTACCTTACACATATTCATATGTTTGCGTCATATATTGAATTGTGTATGCTAATGCACAGATTTTCGAAGAGGATACAAGGCCCTACTCACCCGAAGACCTGAATCGACCGAGGAGTACTATTGCATCAATTGTCGTAACTTCGTATGCACATGCTCTAGTTCAAAATTGACACATTATGTATTATTGGCAATTGTTGTATTTAGCGCATTCAAGTGATTTATTACATTATACATTCATTCGTAATACATCACAACCATTTGAAACATATAATTCTTCACTAGCGCCATTTAAATACTTTCTATTTTGTATTCAAAAGCCGAAATAAATAAAAATCAGATTTTAAAGAATTATCCGGATAACCTTTACGACATCTGAAATCCTTGCCGGACAGTTCAAAATACTTCCGGCTAGGTTTCCGGTTTCGGAATTCTGGCCGGACGAAATTGGCTTCTTTTCACCCATTTTCCCGAATGTTTCCCTGGCAGGCGTCCGGTTAAGTAAACACTTCTGTCCGGCTAACTTTCCGGTACCGTAATCCTATCCGGAAGTACATATTTTCCGCCACCGTTTCACGGTGGCCGGATTACTGCCGCCGCCGGAAAATCTCCCGGCTTACCGTCCGGGTGCGCAAAAACCTCCTTCCGGCTAACCGTCCGGCCCGTAATGGCCGGGGTAGCCTCCTGCTAGCAGCAGGTGTTTACGAGTCCGGAAATGTACCCATCCGGGTAAGTTTCCGAACTCGTAAACCTTACTCGGCGGTTTCAACCGCCGAGTAACGGTGGCGCCAATTGGACGGCGCCACCATGGACGGCGGTCAAAACCGCCGTCCAACCGGGACGAAACCGCCGTGTTCCGTCCCGTTTTCCACTAGTGAGGGCAGCCAAGAACATCATTGATATTTTGCCAGCTAATAACAAACCCCTCCCCATTCACAGATGTCAGCCAAGTACCTTATCCCCTGGGGTTAAATTAGCATAAAACTGGAGGGTTTCTTCCTTATAGGCTGGCTGGTGTTCAATAACAGTGAAGCACAGTGAAATTTATCAAACACGCCAACAGCATACCCTAACCCTAACTCATCAATCTCTTCAGCAGGTATAGCATAACATTCAACTAATTTTCCCTTCTTTGACAGTTCCACATACCTTTTATAGTGATCTAGGCTGTAGAATATGTCGGCATCAAAGGTCTCATCCTCGGAAGAAGTTTCTTCAACTGCCGGAGCGACCACCTTCTCTTTTCCTTTCCCACCGCGGGTCGCGGTTCCCTTTCCCTTGCCTATGCCTCCACGACCTTTTCCACGCTTTCCATTTGGCGGCATCTGGTGGGATTTCGAAATCTGAACGGAACGGCACGATTTGGGGAAAAAATCTGTGTTTGTCCTTTTTTGTCGATTCAAATACGGGTTGCAATTGCTAATGTGGGTTTCCGCTATATATAGGAATTTTACTTTACGATATCTCAAATATAATAGATAGTCTTTCATACACTAATCTATTCTATTTCATTAGGAGTACATGTAACTAGACGTTGTATGGACTGAATTTGACTTAGAGATGAGTTACTTTTATAAATGCCCCTTCTTAATCATAATAGTTTTATGATTTCTTTTGTTTTTTTATATTCTTTTTTTACAAGAAATTAGTATACATTTCTTATTACTGATGTAAAATGAATTACTATTACCACGTCGACTTCTAAAATAAAATAGATAGGGTACATTACACAATCTATTCAATCTGAGAATGAGGAATTGACCTGGTAGAATAAATACTATTAAATGTAACACATGTGAAATAGAATAGAATGGTCATAATTGCATTAGCTATTCAAGTTTACCCTTCTATAATAATACAGATTGCACGGTTAATTTAGAGTATAATCCATTTATTTTACTTATTCACTAATTAATCATTACTTTGTATAGTGCTAATGTTAATTATCTACGAATATAACAAAAAGCCATTATTACATTGTAAAATCAATGGTTCAAATTCTGTTTTGTAAGCCAAGTTGTAATGACAAGGTTCATGTGCACATGGTTAACTATTACTGTATAGTCAATTGTAAACACAAAGACGGTGCTAGTGTCTGGGTATTTGTAGTATAAAAGTTATCCAAAATGAAAATCTAGGTCACGATTCAATTCTGTTAGCTGTGCACATTCCCGTTTACAAATGAATGACTTGGCAAGACTAACAATGTTCCCGGTTGTTACTGAATTGCGAATTTATATATTCATTGACATAATAGAAGCATTGTATAGTTTTGATTTCTTCTAAAGCAATTCATTTGGAAAGGTACCGGTTATATGTCAACGAAAGGTTACATTCTTATACATCACGTTCCTATTCACTGCAAAAGGTAATATGCCTATTAACAAATATGATGCCCGAAGTCGAGTCACTCCTCCATATATTGATCGTTCTTGTGTTTTTCACCTCTTTTTAAGTCATACATTAAGTTGATCAAAGTATCGATCAAGAATGGATCTTATGTGATTAGAGATCGACCGATGATTATCGATCATTGATCATTTGATCGATTATCTATAATCATGCCGATCACGCTCTTTATCAGTTTTTAATGTGCCGATCTTGATCATGAATTAATGTGGGTCTTTATGTTTGGTACGGCTCAGTTCTATTCAACGTTATATGAATATAACCAAATGTATTATTATTCATATGGACTACATCAAATAGGTTTAGTAATAGGTTGTGCTTTAGATATCTCAAATGCAATATATCTCAATCTATTGCCTTTACTCCATATATGCATTCGAATTAACATTCAATATATACCTGACATGTTGTCTCACAAACCATTCCTAATAACACAGCCAAAAAATTCGAAATCCAAATTCATGAATAATCAATAATTACCACATATTCATAGTCAAAATAACAACAAAGCATTATAAATGCTTGAAAAATCTTAACCAGGACAACATTAAATAAATTGTTCATACTTGAAATAAAAAGAAAATCCAGATACAAACACAAGATTAAGCCGGAAAGAACATCGGCATACCATCACTCTTCACCTGCCTCGTCGGACAGGTCATCGTCGCTGTCACCGGGTATCGGGCCATAATCAGGCACCGTTTCATCCTCACTAAGCACCAGCTCCAACCCACATTCTTTGACAATGGCGTTTTGCTGCTTCACTATTTCTGCTAGCTCCTTCTTGTGAGCTTCTACGTGCCCCGTGAAACAGTCAACTAGCTTCTTCATCTTCGCGAGCATGTTTATTTCAACTGTCGCGACATTCAACACCAAAAATGGAATCATATAAGCTGGCCGGCTATATAATTGACAGAATTTCATGCAATATTTTGTCCTTCGTAGCATAAACAAAAAATGAAACACATACCTTGTGCACGAGACGATGAAGCGATGTCTTATTCGCACTTGCGCCTTTTCGCGGCTGCAGCCCGTGCGCCAGGAGGAAGTGGCTTTGCCATGTATCGCTTGGTCTCCTTGTCAAGCACCAAATGCTTCTTTTCAAACCAACCCTTGCTATAGTACTTGGTCACAACGGGCATGTCAGTGGGCACAACACCGTGCTTCTTGATAATTTCAGTGATCAGATGACCGTAGGGCAACTGTTTCGATTTGATATGACCCGCCGCACACTTGCGCATGTACCCAATGATAGTGTAGCCTGGATTAATCTTATAACCCTTAACCAAGTAGAAGAAAATCATCAAGCTCCCTATTGTTGGTTCACAAGCCTTACCCCCTGTTGGCAACACATTTAGACACACCCACTGGAAGACTATTTTATGGTCGACTGAAAGTTTGTCAATGTCAAAATCCTTTGCAGTCAAATCTTCAAGCCTATCCGCCTCAACCTGAAAATACTCCCGACTCAACTCCAACACATCCAGTGGTTGCTTCTCTGATACGGCGGGCCATTCGTTATGGTAAAATACCTCATAAGGAACCCTACCACTATCATCCACAGATGTTTTAGTGCAAACCCATGGGCAATCTAACACAGAGTTTATGGTAAACTTATTCACAGCAATCTTCTCCCCGTTTACCATAGTCTCATCTTTGTCATACAACTCATAACCTAAGTTTGCATAAAATTGCAAGACTAAATCACGATAAGCCTCACAGTCTGTGCAGATTAGTTTTTGCGGGTAAGATGGCTTAAAATAGTCTAGCAAGTAGTCTAATCCCAAATCTTTGACAGAATCGGGCTTGATTACCTTGGTATTTGTTAGTTGACGAGACGGAACCCAAGCCACATAGCGCTTCTCCGAATCCGAGCCATAAAACAGCTTGCTGGCGGTTGGGCTTTTAGGTCGAGCTGCTCCTCTTTCAACACGGCTCCGCCGGAATCTAGGAATCTCGGTTTCCGTTGGCTGACGATCACCATCAACATCGTTGCGTCTTAGGTGGAAGAGAAGCTCATTCGAATCCCCGGTACCGTTCCTTTCGGCGTCTGGATCGGACTCATAGCCGGTGGTGGTCGCCGGTGGCTGGCGTGGGGGTGCTTTCTTCTTCGTTTTGGGGAGAATCATACGGGGAGGCATGGTGATAGGGAGATCTGGTTTTTTGAATGTCAGAAAGGGTTTTTGATTTGGGAAGACCCGATTCGTTTTGAATATATACCATGCTATATTTACGACTTCTAAACCTAGGTAATAGATTGTTAAACTATTGATTAAACGAAGTAGAACAACAGGAAAGTATGGCTTCTGAATCAAGGTGTCATATGATGTCTGGGTCTGCTCCGAATACATATTCCATTTGGATTTTGTTAACCATTTACGAACTCTTAAGTACCCAATAGATTGCTTTTTAGGCTGTTAGAGACATCTTAAACGTAAAAGAAAACAAAATAGTTTGATGGTCAGCCAAACTTCCAAACTATAATGGACTTTACCCGGTTAGGTATTCTGTTGAGTTTTATCACAATATGTTGGTTTTAAGAACTCTACAATTCAAAAGTTACTCATCTCATACGACCATTTTATATTGTGCCCCGATTCATGCAAACTTGCCGACAACGTAAACCCTATGTAGAAGGCGCAAACCGCAATAGATTACTGCAATTTGGCTTTTCATCATTCTATTGATCAAGCTGCTGCTCTCTGCACGTAATCTATTCTGATTTAGACTTCTAAAAAGCATACGTGCTGCATCTAAACGCAGGGCTGCATCATTATTCACCTTGTGAAGGGTCAACCCAACACATTTTCTTCTATCTTCTATCTCTTCCCACCTTTCTTTATCCATCTCCTACCCCTCTCTCCATCTATCTCCTAAAACCCACCTCCTCTTACATCTTCTCATCTACCCACACAACTTAATCTCATTTTATGAGACTTAGATCTACTTTCGACCGATCCTTGCCAACTTAGATCTGAAAGTGTAGTTCAATTAACTTTGTGAGAAGTATAAGGTATGTATCATCCCTCCTCTCCATCCTCCTACACCCGTGGGCAAATTTTCTTACTCACTATGCATCATATGGAAGTAGAATGGTGGGCAAATAGTTGCGTGTTGCTTCAAATTTCAATATTGCAATGTTTCAAGCTCCTTGTTCATATATTTGATGACATGAATCTCTATACGTATATACAAGTTAGATGTTGTGTTTAGATTGCTATCGATTTGCATGTGCTAATTAATTGCATGAATATGAGAAGTAATCACATCTAATTGAAGTTATGTTTTCATTCAAATCTTGAAGAAATATAAGTTGAGAGCGGCTTTATTAAAAGTAATATTTCCTTGCTGTTTATTACTAGGTTAACATGCCCCCCTCAAAAAAGAAGGGTAATAAGGCGTCGGTTGGTGAAGGAAATCTAGGTGATGGTGTAAATGATCCATTTTGGAAATCAAGGACGTATTGTAAAGTGATTGCACAACGTCTTAAGGACAACATTATGACTAATATGGAGTTTGATATTTTTGGGGATCCAATTGGTGAAGAAAGACGGTTATGAGGAAGTGTACAATGGAAAATCCAGACACTTGGGCATCAGGCATAGTGCGGTTCGTGAGTTATTAACTCATGGTGTGATTTCAGTTGATTTTGTAAGAACACAGAAAAATCTAGCAGACCACTTGACGAAGGGGTTAGCTAGGGACTTGGTATTTAAGTCGGTGATCGGGATGGGTTTAAAACCTATTTAAATCTTTGATGGTGGTATACCCAATTTCGCTCTAGTACGACGCTAGAGTCAAATTCAATGTGGAAGGCCCATTATTTAAGATTGAAACATATAATTTTATATCCCGAATGGTATATGTTTGGACATGCATGAAGACCAGAGGATGAAGTTTAAACTTCTTAATGGATCTTTTGAAAAAGTACATATGCATGTGTATGATTAAAAAGATTCACCTATATGAAGAGCGAAGTGTAGCCGCTTCAAGAAGCTAAGGCTTGGCTTTGTATGCACCTCATGAATGGATTGGGACACATGGCTTGAATAGTGTCAGTTTAGCTTTTGAGTTGTATTTGAACTTGTGTGTGTATTATCTTCAAGTGTTCAAATGAGTTGAAGGGTTCAATCTTTTAGACACCCCGATTCTCGAGCATTTGGAATGTGTAATTCACTAAGATGAAAATTCAATCTATAAGACATTTTCATTTATGCACTTGTTTGGTTTTAATGGATTGTTGTTTTTCCAAATCAAGGATTATACTTAAATGGGGGAGGATTGTTGGTGTTTTATGAAACACAATCATTTAAGCATAATTGGATTTGAGTATTAGTGAGTTCGGGACGTTATAACAAGGTTGGTGGTGCGGAGTGCACACTTGTATAAACTCATCCACGAGCTCACAATTCTGGAATAATCATTTTGGTATGACTACTCCGGAATGAAGTGTTACATGGATACATGCAGAAATGTATATGTAATATGAAATCGAATTTTGTTATGTGATTTTGATTTCCAAATTGGTGGTACGTACGTACGTACGTACACATTTATTGGATTTGAATAGGGATGCATGCATACAGTTGTCTCAGTTACTCATCGGATATGGATTGGAGCGGTATACTGTACAGTTGCCTAGTATGTTCTGTGGTTATCTACAGTTGCATCTTGGCATGTCTGTGGTTGCATGCAGTTGCTCTATCCTTATCTGTACGGTGTGGTTTGAAACTGACATTTTACCCTATAAATACACATGCCTTGGTGCATGTAAAGACACGGAATCACAAAACAGTAATTACAGTCCTTAAACAAAATGTTCAAAGGCATTTTCTTGTTTCAGGCCTAGATTCAAGAAGGTTCGATAGTTTTATCCTGCGAGGGAATTCGTGAAACCCAGGCTATAAGGGTCGAATTATTCTCAAAGGAAAGCGAGTCTACGTGACTCTATCGAAATCCAGATACATCACAAATACCCTTTCTCTTTACCCAACATTTTCTTTATATATTTATCACTCACAACCATGTGTATCATTTTGATAATGATATGTAGGATTCTAAAAATAATTCAATTTTCATGGCGAGTCGAAGGTTATTTGGAGATGGTGATGTCGGTGGTACATCAAGTGATTAGGCTAACGAGTTTTCAGATGATGTGGAATCATCAAAAAAGTAATTTGAGAGAGATAAAAAGAGAGCTGGTACCAGAAGTTGGTATGGAATTCCAGAGCTAAACTGATGCATACACGTTTTACTTGGCATATGCTGAAAAGGTTGGATTTTCGGTTCGAAAACATAAATACTACAAAAAAAAACAGAGAAAGAGCTACTTTCTTGTATTTTTTGTTGCAGTGCTGAAGGTAAGACCAAATGGTGAAAGAAGTTTGTATGTAAAGAAACATCGAGCTGAAACAAGATTTGTTTGTGAAGAAATCGTTCAAAAAGTGGAAACTTCAAGCTGACTAAATATGTTGAGAAACACAACCACTATCTTGTTAGTCCTAACAAAGTTCATTTGTTTTGAAGACATAGAAATATTTCTTCAGAAGCAGCATCAGAAACTGAAATGGCCAATACTGTTGGAATAGCACCAAAAGCATCACACGCTCTTTGGGCCAAACGAGTTGGTGGAAGACAAAATGTAGGATTCATTCCCGATGATTATATGAATTATTTATGAATGATGCATAGTATGGAGATGGAAATAGGAGACACTGGCGGTATCTTGAAATATCTGCACAAAAGACAATTAGAGGATTCTAATTTTGTCTATACAATTCAAGTAGATAAGGATGATACGATGAGCAAACCTTGGGAAGTCCCATGATCCAGACTTTGATATCCATGTTGAAAGGGATACAATCACAAGATATGACATCAAACATGTGAAAAAGAATTACTTTCATTCAGTCACGTATTATTCAATTGTTGATGAAGTCCACTGCAGTTGCAGAAAGTTTGAATTTGCTAGCATTTATGCTCTCATATACTGATAGTTTTCAGCTTAAGAATTATTCTGGACATACCAAGCAAGTACATACCAAAAGGATGGACACGAAAATTATAAACAAGATATTTTGCTGCAAATATATCAGAAATTGAACAAGGTCGGGTGGAGACACAATATTTGCATGGCATGCTGTATAAAAACCCATGCATTGTCCACTAGATTGATTACTAGAGCAGCTGAACGAGGAGATAGTTATAAGATCGTTGAAGGTGATCTTTTCATACTATTGGTAAAAAGTGTTGAGATATTACAAAATGAGGAAAATGTAGAACGTGTTCCGATATCACAGAATGTTGAGATACCTATGTGCTCATTACCCGATGTGAATATCGTTGAAGTAACTGAGTGTTCATTACCTGATTCAAATATCATGAGGTAACTGAGTGCTCATTACCCCACTCGAATATAGTTGGAGGAAATAGAAAAATTTAAAATCGATGAAAGTAGTATCAAAGGTGTAAAGAAGACGGTAAAACTTGTATCAGGTAAAAGATTGACAGGTGCTCTAGAAAAAGTACAAGAAAGAAGAGCAAAAAATCAATCCTTCAATCAAGTTCAACAACTACCGTGCCTTCTAATTTTGAGGTATCTTTTTGCTTACTAATTGTGCCTGTTATTTTCTATGCTTTCATTCAGTTTTTCGTGTTGTTTCTTACGCTTGTTGTTTCTCTGTCTTTATTTTTTATATGTATGAATTCAAAGAGCTATCAAACTGTATGCATGGTTTCAAAACAAAATATCAGTGGTGAAGTTAATGTAACTTTTTATTAATTGTGATGGTGTATCCTATTCAAATAATTTGTTAAGTCCCGTGCAAGTTAAATTAAATCATGCGTTGAATTTATCAGGTGGAAATGAGAATAATTATTTTTCTAATAATGCACCACTGCTATGAATGACTGATTTACTTCAGGTATGGTATTGACACTCACAATTTCATTCGCAATTAGCAGTGCTGGTTGATTTAAAATTTGAGCTTGTATTTTTTCCAGCAGGCGCAACATTTTTGTTCAACCAACATGTTTATGAAAATGCCTTCTGATTTACAAAATTTTCCTGCACAAATGTATGCTCAACCGAATGTACTTTACATCAATTTAGAAGTGCAGCCACCTTTGATCCCTGGAAGAGCTGTAGAGCAAACTCAAGAATCTATGCTTCGTACCAATTTTGGAGTACAAGCTTCTTTGGCCTTTGGAAGCTAGAGGTATGCAACAATCGATAATAAACAGAGCACATAAAAAAGGTTAATGCAACAATGCATACCTCTATTACGTAATCAACAGAGCACATAAAAAAGGCTAATGCAGCAAATTAAAGACAACCAACAAAGATGGTAAAATGTACATTTATAATGTTACCATGTCTTCCATAATACTCTTAATCTCCAAAATGTATTTTTTTGAAAGGAATCTCTGAAATGTATTTGTAGATAAATTCCGGAGCCATGAATCAGCAAAAATTTAGTGCAAACTCAGCACAATAATAATGGTCACTAAAATATCCAGAGCAAACCAATCTGTGTCTACCTTTTGTTTCTTTGAGCCGTGCAAATTTAGTGCAAACTGAGCACAAAGAACTATGATTTAGTTTTTAAGATCATTAGGAATCAATCAATCTAGCAGAATGAGTTTCTTCGGGCTCTTTCTAACAGCTTTTGGATGAACTCAACCAAGTTGAGAGGCTAGCATTAACTGTAACTACGGAGCTTGGCACAAAATATGGCTTCTTGATTTGAGAAGGTGGCATCTCGTTCTATTTCAGCATCATGTTCTCTTTCTGAAGTTTCAACTGTTGTTTGAAAGTATTTTTAACCGAGCTGCTCAGCTCCATCGACAGCATAACCGTTCAATCCCAAACGCACTGTAAATCCTCAAACAAATCGAACGATGTAATTAACTGCATCACAATGAATTTCAATCAAATGAAGATAAATGTTGCTCATCAACGTGGTAGCATTTGATCGAATACTTCAGCATCAAGTTTTGAATCATATCCCATGTTATGTTCATTTGGACAAATATGGTGTTGTACAGTTGTGCACCTAAAATATTCTACCACATCGCAATACAGATTGAGTGTGCTTTTTTAAGAATCACCATCTTAATTTTTTCGACTGCGAACTTAAAATCATAGCAATGGTGAAAAACTTTCTTTGTCATATATTCATCTACACATTATATGACAAAATAAAGAGTTATAAACAATATGCCACACATAAGTAGAAATTTACATAAACACATTATGTGTGAAGAAAATTTAGTTATCTATCGGCACCAGAAAGTACAAACTAGCTCCTAATAAGCACGTGAAATGAAATAAGTTTGCAAGACATCCTAGAAGAAAGAACACTACTGATCAGCATTTTAAGACAAAACATGCCCCATGACCATTGACTTGAATGCTCACTGAAATATCAGCGTACATGACAGCATCCACTCTAGATGCAAAACATGTTTGTTCTTCGTCAATGGCGTTTTACAATATCTCATAAACCTGAAACAAATAATATAAAGCAACCAAATCAAATCTAGCTCATAAAAATTATGGAAAAGAAAAGGGGGAAAAGGCTAAGGAATACCATGTGATAAAGGCCATTGAATTCTTAGGGGGATGGCAGTCACGGTTGCTTCCATCGCCACGGGAATGTTATTATACCCATCGGAGAGATTGCGGGATGATTTGGGGAGGACACCGACTCAATTGGAGTGGGCTGAGCAGTGGCGGCGCCATCAGAAGCGGGCTGAGTAGCGGCGGATGTGCGTTTGACGACGCCGTGGGAGATTGGAGGCGTCGTGTCTGAGAGCTTGGAGATTGAAGTTTCTCCTGGAAAAAACTAGGACGCCGTGGGAGGTTCAAGTTTCACCTAGAACAAAGTTTTGTATAATTATAATAGATATGATTTTATAAACTATTTTAATAATTAGTAAGATACTAAAAAAATTGAACTATAGTTTATTATATTTAGCTCACTGCGGTTGTAATTAAAGGAAACAAATCCGTATTTATTACTAGGATACAATTGGACAGGTGATCCCAACCCATTGAGAGGAGGAAGCAGCACGTTGAAATTCGTTCAGACTATCTTGTCTTTTTAAATATTATCTTGAAAGCGGCACGTGGAAGAACACTATTGATATTACTACAATGACCCTGTCCACTTAAGCTTTTTTCACAACAACTTTCAGCAGGTAGCAGCTCTTATCAGTTCACAACAGCTAAAATAGTTGACTTTATCCGATTTTATCCGATTTATATTTTTTAATAAAATATTTTGAAATTTAGGTACTAAAAGAGAGCATTTTAATTGAAGTCAGTGAAATATTGTTTATTTTGTCTTAGCCATATCATGTGTAGCCTTTCAATTCAAGTGTTTTAGTTTTATTTATAGAAAATTTGATAAATTCATCTATACTCGAATATAATGTATATCGATTGGTGCTACTTAATGTAATGAGATATAAATTGAATGCATTTACATTAGTAGAAATTACTAAAAATGATTCATAATTGAAATTTGACTATTAACTTGCCTAATTACAGTTAAAACATGTATGTATATTCATAATTATACATCAACATCCGTTATTAATCACTTTCATATAATGGTTCATTCATTAGTATCACTACCTACTGAGTTCTAAATCAGTTTTGTTATACCTTTACGCAATCGTCCGATGCTCACCAAAAAAAGTCACGTAACTAGCTCCTTGTGTAAGAGTGTGATCTACAATTGTGATGGATGCCTCGGACGTGTGATAAATCCTCGTCGAGGTCATAAACGTGCCTGCTAAATAGGCCATCGAGTGACTGTTTGTAAACACTATGATTCTTAAGTCAGTGTCAGCTTTATGAAGCAATAAACACAAGAGTATAGTTTATGTAAAATAGATAGAGAGGCGTATCAGGCCTTTGTTTTTATAATAACCTAGTCCTTAGACCGAAATGGTTTGTAATTGTAGTATTATTGTAATATTGATGGTAAGAATAGTTTTATTCCCATAATTCCTGGAATTTTATTCTATATATTGTTTACAATATACATAAGCCATATATAGGCTAGCTTGGTGGATTCCCAAGCCCACATTTCATGTATATGGAGCTGAGACCTTTCGGCCCATAAATAAAGCCCAAACAAAGCCCACAGGTGCGAGCCACAAACTTATCAGTAGCCCAAAGGTAGGTATTCGATACTCGGGATCTCCACTCGAGAGAGATATATTTGGGATCTTAATTCGGGAGAGATATTTGGAATCTCAATTTGGGGAAGATAATCGGGGTCTCAACTCGGGAGAGATATTTAGGGTCTTGATTCAGATGGTTGAGATTCGAGTCAAGTCTTTGAACCCAATATTCGGATGTCTAACTTTTTTTTGTTCCATCTTCCTTTGTGACACGTAGACGGCTGAGTTAAAAACCCATTCCAATATAAAAATTGGGAAACACATGTCGTCTATTTATACGGCGTTGATGGCGATTAATTCCCACTCCACCACTTGCTTACATCGTTGCGCACATCGAGGTAATTAACTGCTTAAATGCTATTAACTTTGAGTTATATATGTCCTAAATTCTCTCCTTATTTCATTTTTTTTCATCTTCAAATTTGCGAAAAATGCAGCATGGTCTTACTTTTGCTTTTCCTTTTCCTCTGCATCTTAGAGCACTACGAGGTTCACCTGGGGCAGTTTCATTCGAATGTGGTAGTAGGGATAATGGTTGTGGTCTCGTGGTGTATGAGGAGATCAATAGAGGCAACATTCAAATTTTTGTTGTTGTTTGTAAATGATTAAGGTGACCACCACGGGTGTAATAGTGACACCTTAGGAGGGGAAGCCCTTTTATATTTCCCAATAACAACGGTACTTGGCTCGAGGTTCGATTGATCTTCGGTCGGAATTTATATGAAGTACCCAACTGGAACTCGAACGTTCAAAACGAGAAAAAGATAGAGTTCGACATCCCTGCCGAACTAATTTTAAAATTATCCCTATAGACGTAGCATCAACATCCCCCTCCTTCCCCTCTGCATCGGCAGCAGGTGCTATTTCCTCGAGATTTTTTTTTCTCCTTCTCGTTTGTTACCTTGGAAGGGAACTCTGGTCATTGAGTTTCTTTCTCTTTGTCAGAAATGGGAGCTGTCTTCTGGGGGATATTGGTAGACTTGGTCAAAAACTCCGTGGACAGATGTTTTTGGATTGTTCTTAACTTGAAAGGTTTTGTCTTTGTCCATATATGTGGTACCAAAAGGACCAGCATAAGAAGGACCAACAACAACAATGGGATAAGTAGATTTTTTGAGGTTTTTTGGGGGTGTGTGAAGGTTTTGGTGGGGTATTTCTGTTGACAATGAGCTTCATCGCAAGGTGCAATATTATACATTCATGGTATTCATGCCTCAGTCTCTTACAGTGCTTATTGTACAGGGGTAGCTGCTCATATTTAATAGGGAAGTCGACAACATCACCATCTAGGTTGGTAGTAAGTGTCACAGTGTTAACAGCAGCAGATTGTCTGGCTAGACTAGAAGTGGCAACATCCATCTTAATGAATCTTCCTATCTTATTTACAACATTCTAGCATAGCATTGTTGTACCAAATGATACGAATGTTATGAAGGGTTGTCCATACTGAATGATTAAAGTCTCAGTTTCAGGGGAGAAGTTTGGACACCTTCATTTGAGCACTTTTGAGAGACCACTGTGATTTCATCCAGCATCGCTGGAAATCCTCTTGATCTCCGAACCTTATAAGGATATGTAGGTAGTCGATCGAGCCCATTTGGTATCTCCCTTTGAAACCCACCGATTCGGAAGTTTCGTTGAGATAATCCATAGACGCTTTGAGGTTTGTGAATTTCCCAATGAGCGGATTGCAGTAGTGCGACGACAATTGAGTTACTTCTTCTGGTGTGAAGATACATGTATAGAAGGATTGGAGGGTAGAGAGGAGAAGAGCAAAAGAGGTTTGGTGGTTAGAGCTTGCATAAAGATCTAATTTCCGTCGCCAAGAAGCCGTTAAATGACAGTTATCAGGAGAATATGTCTAGAAAAGGTGGAAACCAGTAATAAAAAGTTACTATTCATAGAGAGAATGAAGAGGATTTAGTTTTTTAAAAATATCAATTAAATCAAAATTGACAAAAAGAATTACGAAAAATCATATCTATTCTTTTCCACCTTCTTTATCATAACCAATTTTAAAACCATTTTCAACTTCTTCCCCTTGAATATCTGATAGAGATCCTGAATTATCATAAATGAGAGGCCCTAAAACTTGTGATATAGGAGATGGTGGGGGCGTCCCGGTACAGGAAACCCGATATTTGGATGGAGGTAGCTCCTCACTACTAATTACAACACCAATTTTAGCTTCTTGCCCTTTAAGATTTGATGAAGATCCTCCTAGGAAGGGCCAAATTGGAGGTGGCTGGAATTTATCGGTACCAATTTTAACACCATTTTCATAAATGAGAGGTCTGTCATTAGCACTAAAAAAATCCTTCTTGAATTTATCTCCAAAATGGATTGGAAATTGCCTCGCGCTCGTGAGTTTCGGAGAAACCTATACGGAAAAAAAAGTCTAATTTTTTTATCCCCAAAGATTGATCAATGTAAATAAAAGGCAATCTCCTTCAAAATGAAACACAATGAAACTATTGTGATTAGAATTTAGACTTAATGTACTGCATTGGTTACCAGTAAGAGGAAGAGCAGAGCAAAAGTTGTAGTAGGTAGCACTGCCATGGTTGGTGTAGGCCTGTTTTATAGGAGATGAATTGAACTCTATATGTATAGAAGATGAACTATCAAAATTAGTTGAGTAGATGATATTTATGAACAACCTAGTGGAGTGTTGCAATAATCAACTAACAAAATTGATTGAGATTATTATATCTATATTTAAAATCACCATAAGTTTTTCAGCTGATAATCATAACAATTTTCGATAATTATCCTTTTTATATATACATATATAGTAGCCTGAATAACTAACATAGTGGAGCGTTGCAGCGATCAACTAACAAAATTTATTTGGATCGTGTATAATTAAAGCATGTATAATCACCATAAGTTTTTAGCTCATCAAAATATATTTCAATAATTATCTTTGATATGTACATATATATGACCAAAATAATTAAGTCAGTGGAGCGTTGTAGCGATCAACTAACAGAATTTGTTCGGATTGTGTATATCCAAGACATGTATAATTACCATAATTTTTTTAGTTCATCGAAATAAAATACAGTAATTATCTTTGATAAATACATATATACAGGGGGTGTTGGGCTCGATTCTCCTAATTTTATTTTATTATTAGACTGAATTAAACTGGAAAATATATTAAATTGAATTTTTTTTAAAATATATTTACCAAACTAAACAGACTGAACAGACTCTAATAAGATATTAAATATATTTAGCTGAACTGAGTTGAACGGGAAAATAAATATATATTTAATTTAATTTGACCGAAATAAATTTAAACAATATTTTACTAAAATATAATATAAATATGATTTAAAATCATATGTACACATTAAAATTTCGTGAATCAATATTTCAATTGTTATAAAATGAAATATGAAATGCTCATGTGAAAATGTGAAAATGTGAAAAAGTGAAAGTGTGAAAATGCAAAATCAAGTCATATGAGCTATATGCATAGCCCTAAAATGTTGAAATTGGAGGCTAGGAAATTTGACAATTTGTTACCTTTCATCACTATAAATAGAAGTGATGTTTGGGAGAAAGAACACACCAATTCTAAGCCAACACTTTGAGCTATAGAATTCTCCCTTCTTTCTCCCTTTGTTAGCATACAAAAGTGATAGCTAGAAAGTTAGCATAAAGGCACTATAAAGATAGCATTGTAATCCCCCCAAATACATTAGTGATATTTCGGATCTCTCTGACCGTGGACGTAGGTCATCTGACTGAACCATGTAAATTCTTGTGTTCTTGCCTTAAATTTCACAACATCAATTACCTTTTTGTAGTTAATAAACTCATGACATGTTTTTCCCAACTGCTTTGTTTTTTAAAATCACCATTGGTGGAGTGATTTATTGGCACCCCATACCATAATAAAAGAGTTGGGGATACATGCAGGTCCATATTTACTAATGCAGGTCCAAAATATAATATTTTAGGTGCACTAGCACAATTCAGGGCCACATATTGTGTTTTTTGGACCTGCAGTAGTAAACATTGACCCGCATATATAATTACTGTATTAAAAATGCCTAAAAAAGCGTGCATTTGGTTGGACAAGTTTTTGGAAAACTGAACTTTGAAAGTACAGTTTTCCAAAAACTTGTTTGGTTCACGAAATCTTGCAAAATCCTATTTTTGACCCCAAAATCCAGACTTACAAAATCTCAACCCAACCAAACAAGATTTTTGCAAAAACCAGACTCTCAAAATCCCAAACTCTCAAAATGCCAAAACAAAATCTAGACTCTCAAAATCCATTCCAACCAAATACAATGTACAATGGCAAGTTTGTTACAAGAAGAGCCAACTTCTCTTAAAAGAATAAAGAATGTGCTACATAGAGAGTTAAAAACCTATTCTATACTAAAAGACTAGTTTTATGGAAAACATAATACTCTATAGAGTAATGAGGACCATATTAGTGATTAATTCAGCAAATAATGAAGCACAATTAAACAACCCGAATGATTAAAAATAAGAGTATTGATCTATAAAATTAGCCATAATTACAAAATCAGTAATGGTTAAAGTTGCCAGAAATGATATGCCAGTGATCCAACATCACAATTAATCACCACTAAGTAGCACATGCTTTGCATAAGAATCAGCAATAGCCCTTGATAAAGCATTGTTGGATTGATCAGCATTACAAAATATCTTGAATCCTTGAATTAAAATTACTGAACTAGTCTATAAAATTTTAAATTAAGATTAAAATATTTAGATAAATTGTACAGAAGCATTACTGAATTATGTGATAACAATATTTTTTACCCCAAGTACTTAATTCCATCACTTTTCTTGGTATGTATTATATGTTGGTTAATCTTCGAGATGGGACCGTACTAGTAACCAAATTGTTGGCTGCCGAATCAATTAAACTTGTATTCTCGGAAATCAAGTCTCAAACAATTTGAATTAATGACTCAAATTGCGCCAGCTAACATAAACATCGGTGCCCACTGATTCTGGACAATTTATAATTTCTCATTCTGTACTATAATGTTATGTGGTGAAGGTAAGATGAGATAAGATATTCTTGACCAGTCCTGGCACTCATCAACTACTATAAACGCGTTGCCACATCGCGATCTTTGACTTTGACTATATTTTGTTCACACTGCTTTGACTTCGATCGAGAGCTAAGTTTACAAAATTATACTAAAAGGGATAAAATTTTGAGATAAAAAAATGCTAAATTGAATTAAAATAAATTAATAATTATTAAAATTACTAAAAAAAAGTTAAAATGAACAGAACTTACTATTATCAAATAAAATAATTCACTCACTAGCCGACATCATTACTTTAATTCGGTCCCATATCAAATTGACATAATGCTTTTATACATGCTGGTAAATGTAGATGTTTGACACTAAATATGTTTAGTGGAATATAATTATGAAATATAAAATTTATACTGCAATATTTAATATTACAATTAATTTAATAATGTAAAATATGATGATAAAATAATATTAAGTAGTGAAATGTGTAGTTTAGTACGAGATATAGAGTCATTTTTACACATCATTCAAAAAATCAGCACATGTATGACCGTAGATCACTGAAGAGGTATTCAAAACCATTGTTTAGGCAGCAGGAAGCTATATATACCAAACAATCTTTGAGCAAGCTTAATACATAATCTCATATCATCTGTAGTTTCTCCAAAACAAAGATGTTCAAATTTGTACTATCCCTTTTAGTTCTCTCTCTGTCACTACCATCTCCAGCTCTCTCAGCTCATCCAAAATGCAATTCACAGGATAAGAAAGTGCTGCTCAAAATCAAAGCAGCACTCAACAATCCCTACCACTTAGCCTCATGGGATCCAGACTCCGACTGCTGTACTTGGTACGCCATGGAGTGCGATCAGATCTCCGGCCGCGTCATCGCTCTAACCATATTTCAGGCCAATATCTCAGGCCAAATCCCGGCCGCCGTCGGTGATCTTCCGTACCTTAAGACACTGGTATTCCGGCACATCACCAATCTCACAGGCGAAATCCCACCGGCCATTGCAAAGCTCACTCATCTCACAATGCTCAGGCTCAGCTGGACCAATCTGTCCGGCCCTGTTCCTTCTTTCCTCAGTCAGCTGAAAAACTTGACCTTCTTGGAATTATCTTTCAATCAGTTCACCGGCTCCATCCCGGCCTCTCTCTCCGAGCTGCCCAACCTTGGAGCGATTCACCTCGACCGGAACAGACTCACCGGAAGTATCCCTGACTCGTTCGGAAGATGGGCCGGAAATACACCGGAGATCTATCTCTCTCACAACAGTCTCTCCGGACCTGTTCCGAGGTCGTTTGCCAATCTGAACTACTCGATCACGATTGACCTGTCGAGAAACAAGCTCGAAGGAGATCCTTCTTTCTTGTTTGGTAATAACAAGACGGTTAACTCGATTGATCTGTCGAGGAACTTATTCGAATTCGATATCTCTAAGGTGCAGTTTCCTGACGGCTTGACTCGATTGGATCTGAACCATAATAAGGTGTTTGGGAGCCTTCCACAGAGGCTGACTGAATTCAACGATCTGCAAACCTTTAACGTGAGTTATAACAGGCTTTGTGGTCCGATTCCTCAAGGTGGAACGCTGCAGAGCTTTGATATATACTCCTACTTTCATAATAGATGTTTGTGTGGAGCTCCTCTGCCTCCCTGTAAATAATGAAATTCCACTGATGGAAAGCTCATGCAAATCTATGTTTGATTTAAATATCACGACATCCCGTTAATGTAAACTAGCAATGATGAATAAAGCAAAAATGATATTTATTCCAAATTTGCATTTATGCAATGAGTGATAATTTTATTTTTTTTAATTTTTACATAGTCACTTGTCTGTGTTTAAAACACTATTCACAATCATTCATATGAAATCAAAGTACAGTACTCTACATTATAATACTCCAACTTTCGTCAAATTGGTAATAACACTAGTGAAAATCAGCAATAATATAAGGCGCAAAAGTACGGTGGGAAAACCAAGACATTCATTTTCCGCCCTCCTATGGATTTCCGAACTCATGCTACAGAACTCATCATATAAATGTTTTGGAATAGTAAGCACAGAGGGTGTTTGAAAACCGTAGTTTATTGGAAAATTTTATGAAGTCGGAAATGATTTCCGATTGAGAAAACTACTCGAAACAAGGATTTCCAAATGATTTCCGATTGAGAAAACTTGCCACAAAATATTTATGATTTTTTAAATAGTTTCTGAATGAGGAAACTGACATGGACAAGGTTTTCGGGATTGAGGAAACATGCTGCAAAATGTTTGCCATTTTGAAAATTATTCCTGAATGAAGAAACTGATCCGTAAAAGAATCTCCAAATAATTTCCGATGGAGGAAACATGCCACAAAATGTTTACGATTTTGGAAATGATTTTCGAATGAGCAAACAGATACGGAGAAAGATTTCCAAATGATTTCCAAATGTGTAAACTGATCTGATAAGGATTTACAGATTATTTATGAATGTGAAAACTAACAGCAAAAGGAATATGGAAAATAGTGACACATATTTTCTTATTTTTTCTCTAGTTAATCTCCCTATATATACTAATTTCCTTATATACATACGTCAACTTTTATTCTCTTTAACCCTTTATCCTCCACTACTTATCCCGACATATTAAGTTTAAATTATGAAATGACAAACTTTACTTTACTTTTTGTGGACACTGAAATATATGTAGTCTAACTAATCAGAGTTCGTACCTTTACTCGACTGTATATAAATGTTAACTTAATATAGTTTAACTAATCAAAGATCAAACATTTGTTTACTTTTGATGGATGATAAAACATGTGTAATCTAACTAATTAGAGATCAAATCTTACTTGACTATTTATAAATGTTAAACTTTATACAGCTTAAATAATGAAAGATCAGACATTACTTCACTTTATGTATACATTATACTCACACATTGTAATCAACGGTAATTTAACTAATCAAATATCAAATTAAATCCAGATTACCAAATCAAACACTATTTTACTTTATATGTGCAATATTATCAAATTGGAACCGATAGTTGATTAAATAATGTATTTTTTTAAGTTAAAACCATCCAAGTGGACGGGATAATTATTCACGACTCCTCAACCCTACATAAAAGCAATAGAATTACATGAACGGGTTTGGGAAAACCCAATGATACACATGAAACCATTTAGGGATTTCTGTGGCAATATGTTGCCGGAAGTCTATATTTTGATCTAATATCGGAAGCAAAGTGAGATATCAGAGAAGGGTCTGAAAATATTACTAACTAAGGCTCTGTTTGATAAAATTGAAGTCTGAAATCTGAAGTCTGAACCATTAAGTGCTGAATAGTTAAGTGGTATGATTGTTTGATAAAGTTAGATATAGTGTCTCAACACTGAAATCCAAGTTTAAATTAAAAATGTTTAAGCTAAATTAAAATATTAAAAAATATTTAAACTATGATTATAATTTACATTTTTATAATCATATTTGTGAAATATTAACTTTATAATATAAAATGATGAATTGAAAATAAGAAAATAATTTATTCTTGCAAAACAAGTAATATCTTAATTAATGATAAAATAATAATATTAAATTATTATAATCTGGAATAGAAAGACATTTTAAAAAAATATGTTATGAATAAAATATATATCAATTTAATAATAAATATAATAGCATAAAGTTATTGCATATAAAGAATTATGTGGATTTAAAATTTGATATCATTTTAAAACTTTCTATCATACTCGATTTTAAGCATGAATTATATTTCAACTATATCAGTTTCTAATATTAATTTTTATATTTATATTTTAATAGTTATCTAAAATAAATATGTATAAATAAAATTAAAAATTAAATATAAAAAACGGTAATAGATATATTTACAAAGCAAACATTTTTGAGAAGTAATTTAAAGAGATACATATATCATTATTCCAGCGTGTATGTCAATTTAAAAGGTTTAGATATAAGTGATTTGGAAATTACTTATTGGAAGTACGATTTGTACTTGAGTTTCAGAGGCACTTATTCCTACTTATTCGCTCAGATGTGCGGGTTTGGTATTATCAAACACGCTGAATTCAAATAAGCACTTAATCATTCAGATTCAGCGATAAGTTGCGTTATCAAACGCAATCTAAGTCATCTCTATATTGATGCCGATGATATTATAGATAAAAACAGACTTCCCTTCTTCTCCAACGTATAGACATCACCAACTATAGCATTATAGAGCTCGTAAGAATTCACTATCCCACTTTCACACAACCTAAACAGAGAACCCGGTTCTATTATAATAAATACTCTCTGCCTGAACCTCATCCGACTACCCATTGAGCCTGGTGGCCTCTTGACCACCGGAAGATAGCAAGTTTTTACAAGGTTGGACATCAGAGTAGTATGTAAATCATACCGAGTTATTTTATCTGGCCATGAAACTAATAAGAAAGCTTCATCAAGAACCTACTAGAGATTGCTATAAAGATTTCTCTCATAAGGTGATATTCTACGGCGCAACATTAAGAAGAAAATCACAAAAGTCTAAAAATAGATATATGTAAATTAATATCGGTACTAGAGCAATCCCAACCAATCCTGGTCTGATTGGCTGGTGGCAAAATACCGGACAGAGCAAATGCAATCTAACACGATATAAGCTTAAAACCTAATCGGTCTACAAATCTAGTAGCAGTATCGCCAACTGTAATATTCTAACTATTGTGACTCGGATTTCACCTAACTGTACTAACTAGATCGGAAACTAATCAAAGTTTAACTGAGCAAAAGGACCCGTCAGAAAACTAAGATTATCAGATCACATTTAATCCAATATTTTAGTACAAACACCAATAGATATATACCTTAAAAGAGATTGAAAATAAATTTTAAAAGGAAAAGAGAAATAAAATCACATTCTCAGAATAAATGTGCCAATTCTAGTAGAAACATGTCCAACCGTACCCGACCCGGCCCGGCCCGTTGACCTGCATAAAATTCCCAAAAACGATCAGATCTGAGTCACGGCCGTGTTCCCGGATCGGAGACCGTGTTCCTGTCGCGTTTGGCGCCCTCGCTGTGAAGCTCCTTGTCTCGATCTGCCCCGGACCGCTCTTTCCAGCCTGATCTTTGCTTCTGTGTTCCGGCGGCTGGCTGGAAACGGCGTGCGGTCTGAGCAGTGCGACCAGGGATGGCGGGCGGTAGCAAGCAATTCAGGCCTGTGCTTCCGGCCCAGGGATGGCGTTTGTGCGGGGGTAGTGGCGGCGGCGTGCGAGCGGTGGCGACCCATTCGCACCGACGGATCAAATTTTCAGGTACTGAAAATGTAGTTTGTCGAAAAGGAAAGTGGTTTCTGGTGTAGATTAGGGAGGGGTGGTAGGAGACGGAAAAAACGAGGTGTGGGGGAGGCCGCCGGCCGATGAAAGAACCGGCGGCCTCTACTGGAAAAAATAGATCTGGTTTTTCTTTTGGGAGAGAAAAAAGAAGTTCTGAGTTGAAGCTATTTTGAAGTTACAGACGTTCGATTAAATAATGTAAACAAAAGTTATAAACAATATTGATGGAGTATTAGACTAAATCTAACAATATTATAAAATTCTTAATAACCATATAAAGCATATATGAATACATAACTGAAAAATTAAGAAAATCATTTTATATATATAAAAAACATAATATACCATATAACTAAATAGAAAATTAAATTTAAAATTTTTAATTTTACTTTAATCTGAACTGTAAAATCATTAAATCAGTTAAATCTCAACCGTTAATATTTTTGGGTATATAAGCAAAATCAAATAAATTCTTCAACATTATCCACGCCTTTTCCCCTTCTGTGAACTAGCAGGAATCCCTAATCGATCGCCTCCTCTGCGCAGACGCCTCATCGCCGGAGGCTTCTTTTCGCAGACGCCTCATCGCCGTAGCCTACCATGCGCCAGCGTCTTCTCGCTGATGTATATCGGACACCAACACTTCGACGACGAACCAGGCTCTCGAACTGATCTGCAAAACAAAGTCTCGGGTGTCTCGAGGGTAGACACTCCGACGCTCAAGTCAGTATATTGCTTAAGGCGTAATGTATGAAGTATGATATTAGATGGAGAGGTCTACCAAACCTTTAGGTATTTATATGGCTACAATCCGTAGATCACCAAGATATGTATTTATAGTATGACTACAACTCTTATGGGAATAGTAGTTGTATTACCATGTATAGAGGAAGTATATTTCGGTCATGGTTGTATTGCCATGTTTAGGAAGATGTATATTCCTTGTAGAACATTAATAATATACGCATTCCTTATAAGGATTGGGACCGATGGACCTGTGGATCCACCCTCCGCGTATCTCGAGCCCACGACCCTTTTCGGGCCTTGGTCCGAGTATGAATGAGGTCCGAATACGAACCATGGACTTATCAGTAGCCCCAAGGTAGATCTTCAGAATGTAGAGTGCTCCGTCTCAAAGGTTGAAGGAGAGATCTGCTTCTCGAGGGAAGACCAATAACTCGAGGGAGAATAACTCAGGGTGTTAAGCTCGGGGTATCCTTCTAGGACTGCCTCTCGGGCTTGCCTTTCTGAATATCTAGCTTAAAGTTCTTTCGTATTCCATCCAATATGTGAACGGCTAAAATTAGCTTTCTTTTGAAATACAGATGGTAAATACACGTGGCGTGCATTCATTGGAAAATAGAGGCGGTCTGTCCCCCATCTCTCCAATTACTTGCATCGGAAACAGAATCAAGGTAATTGCTCGTCTTTAATGCTGTCTGGGTTTGGATTAAATCTCCCAAATCATTCCCATTGTCTTCTTATTCGAAAATTTCTTCTTTCCAAGTTCAGAAGACGCATCAGTACTTCATCAATTTCTAAAGCCCCAAATTTCTGCTTCCATCATCAGTAAGTGCTATCTTCTTTCTCCGCACATTTACTTGTGTCAGTTTTTTCCTTTTATCTCTGTATGTGTATTTCTCCCCATACTCTCTGTAATCATGAGTAATGGTAGTAAAACGATTTCCATCCCCCATCATCATGAGGGAGAGTATGTACATGCTCAGGCCGAGGAGAGTGCTCCTGTGACCGCCGGAGAGCCGAGGTAGCGAGTGGGAAAAAACATGTAATTCTGAAGAAGAAAGCCTCTGAGGAAGAGAAGAGGTTGAGGGTGATGGCCCGGAGGGCTCAGATAGAGGGGAATAGCCCCATGGTAGTGCATGCATCCGGAGGTAGAATATCCATGGATGGTGAAGGTTTTAGTAAAAAGTCTGTGAAGGAGGATAAGGCACGTGCTGACGCTGCTATCTTCATTGAAGGGTGTCCCTTTTTGATTCCCCAAGATGCTGATCTCATGTACTTTGGAGAAGATAAGTCTACATTTGAATTAGTAACTCCGACCTGGGGGGTCATATATGGGACATTTCTGCAGCATGGGTTAGCCTTCCCTTTTCCCCCACCAGTGAATGATTTTCTCCAGTGTTATAAGGTGCATCCAGGGCAGCTACATGCCAATGTGATAGTAATCATTATGGCCTTGATAACTTGGTGTGCCCGTAAACGTTATAGTCCCAGTCTTGCCTTGTTGTGGACCATGTATAAGGTTTCCGTTGCTAAACAAATTGTGACTTTGACTTCTCGGGATACTTCCTTAGGTAAGATTTTTGTGCTTCTTGTGAAATGCGGGGGATGGAATAAGGTAAAACTAACCTTTGATCGGACAAAGTATGAAGTTCCTCATCGGAACAAGGAGATCAAGAATGAGATCTGGCATGAAGTTGAGTATTCCTGTAAACTGCTAAATATAGCTGGAGAGCTGGTGAGAGATAGGATTAAAATCAGAGAGGGTAAGTTTGTATCAGGAGATCATCAAATGGGTTGGCAGTGGCCTATTGAGACGTATAGTTGGTTGAATCAACTGCCTGGCCAAACTCTTCAAAATTGCAGCTACTTGAGGTTGACACATTTTGATCAGCCAAGGAGTGTTGAGATTGACTGGTATGAAGCCCTTCTGTCTATGGAACAGGATCCAGTTGGTGCAGCTAAGGCGTTGCAGGCCACTAGGGCACTAGAAGAGAGAACTGCTCGAGAAGAGATATCCGAGAAGGAAGTAGATAGGGAATCTCAAGTCTGATGACGGACGCTCAACGTGGGCGTCGGTTTAAAAGATTAGTTCAAGGACCCCAGAAGACTGAATCACAACTTAAGGTGTTTGAGGAGGCAACTTGCCTATTGTTCCGGTGGCTCTAGATCCATCAGATGAGGAAGAGGATAAGGGTTCTGCCCTAGTTCGATGTCCGAGAAAGGAGGTGTCTCGGACTTCTAATGTCCTCCCAACCATGTTCGGTAATCCTGAGGGAGCTATGATGATAACTCCTATAGTAGGTTCAGATACGTTGCAAGAGGGTATTTCTTCTTGGTTATGTATGATATTTTCGTCCATACTGTTGATAAGTCCATGGTTCGTATTCGGACCTCATTCATACTCGGACCAGGGCCCGATAAGGGTCGTGGGCTCAAGATACGCGGAGGATGGGTCCACGGGTCTATCAATCCTAATCCTTATAAGGAATGCGTATATTATGAATGTTCTACAAGGAGTATACATCTTCTCAAAGATGGTAATACAGCTATCCTAAACATGTTAACACAACCATGTCCGAAATACACTCCTATTATATATGGTAATACAACCTCTATTCCCATAAGAGTTGTATTCATACCATAAATACATATCTCGGTGATCTACGGATTGTAGCTATATAAATACCCTAAGAGGTTTGGTAGACCTCTCATCTAATCTCATACTTTATACTATACGCCTTAAGCAAATATACTGACTTGAGCGTCGGAGTGTCTATCCCCGGGACACCCGAGGCCTTTGTCTTGTAGATCAGTTCGAGAGCCTGGTTCGTCGTCGAAGTGTTGGTGTCCGGCATACATCAATTTGGCACGCCCGGTGGGACCTCTCACACCCATTGACGACATCGCCGAACTTTGTCTCTGATCTGGTCTAGCGCATCTGAAGAAGCAACTTCCCCGACAACATGTCTGAAGCCGAACAACCCAGACGTAGCGCCCAAGTGCTAGGGCAAAATCCGGAGGAGAATCCAGAAGCGGAGCAACCCCCTCAAGGACATGGACACGGTCGAGGGCGCAGACAACTCAGAAGATCTCGGGCACACTTTGCCTCAAAGCCATCACCAAACTCTAACATGGGTACCGGAAATTCCAACGTTCCGATATCCATCAACCCAAATCCTGTTAGGATAACACCACCAATCTCTGGTCCAAATCCTGGTATATTCAGAGCACCTCCTAGATCAAATCCCATCGTATCCAGGATACCAGCATCCGGCTCCAATCCTGCTGCATCCAGAACCCCACCTCCTGAAACAAACCCTGTTGAATCTGAAGTACCAAACTCAGGTCAAAGGGCTTTCATCCAAAACCAGGAGAATTACAGCACGAACGTTAACAGTTCAGATGGCCTGGATCGGGAAAATAGGTTGGGATATAATGGTCCCGATTTGATCTTCTCTCCAGAAGAATAAACACAAAGGGATCAGCAAATCTTTGCAGAAGGACAGCAGAAGGACGCTATGCAGAGCCATATCAGGGAAGCCTTAAACCAAACCATACAACACAGCCCGCGGGGCTCTGATCCACTCCAAATTGACCTTTCCTCGGACACTCCCCCGAGGGAAAATAGTAGGTCCAACTTGATCTTCTCTCCGGAAGGAAGAGAACGAAGAGATCGATAAATTCTTGAAGACAGACAACAAAAAGGAGAATCTGTGATAGAACACTATTATAGATACATGAATCGCGCCACGAGACGCTATGATCAAGATGAAATCCTCTTAGTAAACTTGTACTGGATGATGGTAGGTAATAACACTCCGAGGAAGAAAAAGAAAAAGAAGGATAGTTCCCACAACAATAATAACCAAAGTGGCGGAAACAACAAAGATCCTCCTCCACCACCATCAAATGGAGCCAACCGGGTTATCAACAACATTAATGGCTATACTGGAAAAGAAATTTCCCTAACTAAGCTGGAGGATAGTGTATGGACCCTACCACATACTAAACTGGTCAACAAGAATCTCCATTCCGAAGAAGTTATTATTTTCTCAGACAAGGATGACATACCGAATCAGATGTTTCCTTCTGATCCTCTCATCATCTCGGCAACCATACAAGATTCTTTAGTAAAAGGAGTCTTCATAGATAGCGGGAGTGGAGTAGAAATAATGTTCCAGGACTGCTTCCAGAAGTTAGGATTTACCAAAGATAACCTTAAATCTACGGGTCCGATCTCGGGGTTCAAAGGAAATCCAGTAATACCTCTCGGGGAAATCACACTCCCCGTCACAATAGCAGAAGGAGCCAAGAGCCTAACCTTATACTGCACGTTTGTGGTAGTAGACACTGTCACACCCTTCAACATTATCCTTGGCAGACTTTGGATGTGCCAAGCTAAAGCCGTATGGTCTCCTTACCATCTGATGATGAAGTTCCCAACACCACAAGGAGTAGTTTCGATCAAAGGAGACCAAGGATTGGCGCGTTCTTGCATAATCACAGCCACCCAGGACGCCAGAAAAGAAGATGACGGTTATATGTCAAAACATCCTCCAACTTGGGGGAAAGCGGTACTAAAAGTTTTACTAACCAGCCCCGAGAAAAAGAACCATCTTTGGCTTTCTCACTTCAATCTCCTCGTCAATCTCATCCCCCGAGAAGGTAACCACAAGGCTGATGCAGTTAGCAAGCTTGCCTCCTCGGACCTTAACATAAGATATTCTCAAGAATGGCTAATGGAAACCCTGGCGAAGAAAAGTTACAAGAAGAGAAGCATCATGGCTAATGACATCTCAGACACATGGAGGAACCCCTTCATCGAATACCTCCAAACAGGTACCTCTCTCAAGGATAAGCACCTAGCATGGAAGGTCCGAGGAACACATGAAGGAGTCTACGATAGCTATCAAGATCCACATACCATTATTCAAAAACTCCTACAGAAGAATTATTTTTGGCCTATGATGCTACAAGGAGCCAAAAGATATATCGATTCCCGCCACCAGTGCCAGAGATTTGTTAAGATGATCCACATGCCACAGGAGAATATGATTACCATCCAAAAATCCTGGCCATTTGTTCGATGGGGTATAGATCTTGTAAGGCCTTTTCCCACGGCCCCTGTTATCAACTTCTGCTGGAAAAATGTTGTGGATCGCTATGGCATCCCGAGATGCATAGTGACCGATAATGGAGCACACTTTGCTAATGATCCCTTCAAGAAAGGGTACAAGGAGTATAAAATGCACAGGCAGCTCACCTCAGTATATAATCAAAAAGCTAGCGGCCAAGCAGAAGCTACGAACCGAGCCTTGGTATGCAGCATTACAAAGCGCCTCGAAGGAGCCAAAGGAAACCGGATCAAAGAATTACCAAATATAATCTTGACCCATAGAACCACACCAGCTACAACAACAGGAAAGACTCCTTATAGCTTAGACTATGGGTCCGAAGTGATCATTCCAAGGGAGATTGGAGTCCCCTCTGTTCGTACCTCTCAGCCAGATGATGAAAATGGCAAGGCCAACGAAGAAAACCTTTGTCTCGACCTTGACCTCCTAAAGGAGAAGAGAACAAATGCTACTACCTACAAGGCCAAAGTGAAGAAAAGGTTCAAGCGCTACCATGATAGAAGAGCACGCTTGGCCACTTTTGTTAAAGGAGACCTTGTCATAAGGTTAAACGAGAAAAGCAAGAGAAAAGTGGAAGGGAAGCTGGCCCCGAACTGGGAAGGTCCATATCGAGTCCTAGAATCCCATCCAGGGGGAAGCTACCTCTTGGAAACCACGAAGGGGGAACCTATACCACGAAGATGGAATGTGATTAACTTACGAAAGTATCAAAGAAGATTCAAAACTCAAGGGAGAGCCTCACAAAGGTCCGACACAAGTATACTCTAGCACAAGCGGGTACACAAACTCAGAACCCATTATTTACTTTACTTCTATTCTTAAAGTTATAAACTTAGATTGAAATTATGATATTTTTATACCTATCCTTATAATAAGCAATCTTTAAATTCCTTTTTTAAAAAGAGGATTGTTGTCTTAAGTATAACATTGATTGCTGTTCAAAACAATATACTTAATAAAGTATATGATTGGTCAACTTATAAGTTGTTTGGATCCAATATTCAAACACCAATCGTTTTGAATAAAAGAGATAAGTTCGAGATAAAGTACTTCAAAAAAGTGCTTGATTGAGGTCTATAGACCAAAAAGGGCAGACGTGCTCGAGAATTAATCATCTCAACATAAAGAGGAGAAACCTCAAAAACAAAAGTTGAAGTTCATATCAAAGGTGTTATTACATCAGAATATGATACTTCTAAAAAAGTCCCTCAGAAGGGCACACATAGAGGAAAAAACCTCGAACCTAAGTAGTTCATATCAAAGGTGTTATTACATCAGAATATGATACTTCTAAACAAGACCCTCAAAAGGGCACACAAGAGGCTAAACCTCGAACCTGAAAAGGACATATCAAAGGTGTTACTACATCGGAATAAGATACTTTTAAAAATACCCAATAGGGTTTCCCAGGACTTCACCGGAAGTGACACTTGAGAGATGGGCTATTGTCAACTTTTCTACACGCTGTGACATTACAGGCCTTGGCGAAAGATGCCCGAGGAAGAAACCCAACAACATCAAGTACGCAGAGTGTTCATCATGGACAACTGCGAAGACCTGATCCCGAAGTATCTTAGCTTGGCATAAGCTCCCTTCCAGTAAATCATGAGACCGAGGTTCATGTGCAAAGGATTTCAGACTTTGAAGCTGACGAGGAGATGCCGAGACTAATCCACCTTATCTATGAAAGAATTAGAAATCACCTCTTCAAGAGAAGGTAATTCAGGATACTTAGCTTTAATAAGCCTTAGTAAATCTCCTGATGTTACTATCTTCTCGGAGGGATCCAATGCATCCAAAAACAAGGCCCCAGGGATCCAGCGTTTTGCAGTTAGAGCAGCAAGCTTATCAGCAGCATCAGGATGAAAGAAGATTTCCTTCATCATCTCCACCTCTTTCTCGGACTGACATAGATGCAAGACGTCATCCAAGATCCCATGCAGTTCAGAGGAATGGAATAAATCCCCATACTCCTCCCTGTGGCTCTGAAACTCGGGACTACAAGCAAGGAAAGCACTCCAAAGCTTTAGAAGTCGTTTAGCCTCCACCGAATCCTTCTCCTCGGGACTGACAACTCCTCGATAATATCTCGATAAGTTCCCAGTTCTTTCTCTTGAGACTTCTTAGCCGACAGCATATCTATATTCTCGGCCTCCAACTGCTTCACCCTAGTTTTCAGTTGAGTCACATCCAATGGAGTCTGAATAGTGCTCGCAACAGACTTAGCTGTCACAGATGAAAGGGCAGCCTTCATTTTTACCTTCTCAGCCTTGAAGGACCGGCACTTTCTATGTAATTCCATCACGGAATCAGATAAGTGACGAATCACATCATTAGTTCGAGGCCCTACCGTGGACAGATCCGCCATCAGCTGCGAAATAAAAGGAATATTAAAACCTGGCATTCAAGATATCTATACAGTATGATGAGAAAAATAAATACCTCCGAAACAAAGGGATATTTCTTAGAAGACCTCCGAGAAGCCTGACCATCCTCTTCCTCCGAGTAGCTCAGATAGTATTTTAACTTCTTCAAAGAAGCATCCTCAAAGTCCACCAACTCAAGGTCAGATTCATCATCTTCGTAAGACTCCTCCGCCACCGGTTCCACCTCCTCGGACTGTACTTCCTCGGATTCCTTTGCTTCCTCATCTATGGCCAGGAGTATAGCCTTCTCCTTCTTGATCTTTTTCTTTGGAGGAGATGTTGTACATATATAAAGATAAACCTCAGCATATGACACAAGAAAAACATATTGTATGACAACAGTATATGACTAGAAGAGTTACCTGAAGAAGACCGACTAGAAGAAGATTCACCATGATTCCGAGGAGACTTTCTCGGACCCCCTTTCCTGGCCTTCTTCTTTCTTTCCTGGATTTTATCAGGAAGGGCCCAATTCCGATCAGGCTTCAAAAAGCTGGAAGTAGATTTCGACCGAGGAACATCTAACAGGTACGAGTAAGTGATACTAGGCCACTGCCACGCAGAGCCATGTAGGCCCAAAACAAAATATTTTCTTTGAAGGGTAATGTCCTCCTTTAGGAGCTCCTCAATGATGCCCTACAAGTGATCAGGGATGATGAAACCTCTGTCACGAGCTATAGCATCCTTCGGATGGGGATGCAAATCAGGGACCTTGTACTTGCTCCGGTCGAAAGTGAAACAGTCTACCTCCCACACACCACTGTTATCAGGAAACGTAATGGGTTTTCTCTTCCTCGTAAGTCTCAAAAGAGAATAACGTATACAGACTCCTGAATAAATCCAGGCTTGGATCGTAGTTCTTTCGAGCACACCAGGAAATCACCGCCATGATCAACACTACCACATTGGAATGTATTTGGCTTGGATGCAGTTGATAATGTTGCAGGAATTCATGAAATAGAGGGGGGAAGGGAAAACTTATCCCTTACTGTAAAAACCTCCCATAAAGCACCCCTCTAGTGGGGCTCACCAGATCTTTGATAGGAACTTCTCCATCCTCGAACTTCAAGCCAGCTTCAAGAGGATATGACAGCCTGCAGGACCGCAGATACCTTAGCATCCTTTCATCAACCACTTTGGTGACATCATTCACACCATCAGAGGCCGGAACCCGTTTATCGACTTGGGGCTCCGCATTAGGGTCCATCTCTGGCCCAGAGGCACCGTCATCTGCCACTACAGTTACCACCTGCAGCGGTAAAGCGACGGTAACTTCCATCAGCTCCCCAGCCTTGACTTCCAGAAACAAGGTGCTTAAGTCACGGTCAGCTGGGGCTCTGTTTTCAACAACATTCTCCACATTGCCAGGGGGAACGCCGGAACTTGTTGAAGTCATGGCAATATAGAGAATGGGGGGAAGAGAATATATGAGGAAAAGGACAAATTTGAAGGAAATTTCTTCGGAAACTTGAAATGCAGAGAAGGAAAAGATTAAAATTGCTTGGATGAAGATTGAGGATGAAGGGAAAAAATTACTTGGTTATATAACCAGTAATTAGCAAGAATTTAAGTGGAGTAATTACCTCGACTCGCGAAACGATACAGACAGTTGGAAGGTTGGTCCTCCTCACTGCCAGAAGATACAATGAACCAAGACCACGTGTCAATCTCCTCAGAATTCAAGAAGCCAGATACAGATACAACTATACACGTGTATCCACCATCTGGATTTCAAAAGAAGCTAATCTCAGCCGTTCATATATTTGATGGAATACGAAAGAACTTGAAGCTAGATATTCAGAAGGGTAAGCCCGAGAAGAGAGTCCCCGAAGGACACCCCGAGTTAGTCTCCCTCGAGATATTGGTCTTCCCTCGAGAAGCAAGTCTCTCCTTCAACATTCGAGATGGAGCACTCTATATTCTGAAGATCTACCTTGGGGATACTGATAAATCCATGGTTCATATTCGGACCTCGTTCATACTCGGACCAGGACCCGAGAAGGGTCGTGGGCTCGAGATACGCGGAGGGTGGATCCACAGGTCCATCAATCCTAATCCTTATAAGGAATGCGTATATTATGAATGTTCTACAAGGAATATAAATTTTCTCAAAGATGGTAATTCAGCTATCCTAAACATGGTATTACAACCATGTCCGAAATATACTTCTATTATGCATGGTAATACAACCTCTATTCCCATAAGAGTTGTATTCATACCATAAATACATATCTTGGTGATCCACGGATTGTAGCCATATAAATACCCTAAGAGGTTTGGTAGACCTCTCATCTAATCTCATACTTTATACTTTACACCTTAAGCAAATATACTGACTTGAGTGTCGGAGTGTCTATCCCCGGGACACCCGGGGCCTTTATCTTGCAGATCAGTTCGAGAGTCTGGTTCGTCATCGAAGTGTTGGTGTCCGGCATACATCAGAGCGCTTGATGTTGGCCCTTATACATGCCTCTCGACGGTTGCGACCATACTTCTAAGCATATACAATAGTCCTTCTAACCAACTACCCGATTAGGCAGATCCTCCAGAAATCGGACGCCTCGGGACGAATGATGAAGTGGGCCATCGAGTTAGGAGAACATGACATACAGTATAAGCCTCGAACAGCCATAAAGGGACAGGCTCTGTCGGATTTCATAATGGAGTCAGTTGAACCAGTGGAGATGAACCAACAAAAACCAGTTCCAGACACAGGAAGATGGCGGTTATATGTTGATGGATCCTCCAACTCGAGGGGAAGTGGTGCTGGAGTTCTATTGACCAGCCCTGAGGGAAAGGACCATCCTTATGTTCTCCATTTCGATTTCCGAGCCACCAACAATGAAGCAGAGTATGAAGGCCTCATTACCGGACTAAAACTGGCTAAAGACCTGGAAGTTAAAGACCTCGAGATCATCAGTGACTCACAGATCGTGGTTCAGCAGGTCAAAGGCGAATACGAGACTCGAGAGTACAGTCTCCAAAAGTACCTCGAGATAGTTAAGCCTCTTCTAAATCAATTCCAACATTACGAACTGAATCATATCCCCCGAGAAGGCAACCATAAGGCTGATGCACTTAGAAAACTTGCCTCCTCGGACCTCAACATAAGATCTTCTCAAGAATTGCTGATGGAAACCCTGGCAAAAAGGAGTTACGAAGAAACTAGCATCACGTCTGTTGACATCTCAGACACATGGATGAACCCCTACATTGAATACCTCCGAACGGAAACCCTTCCCGAGGATAAGCACCTGACACAGAAGGTCTGAGTTAAAGCTCTGAAATATGTCATCCACGAGGTATCTTATACAAGAAAGGGTACCACCAACCTTTACTCAAGTGTGTTGGCCTTCCGACGCTGAACACTTAGTACAAGAAGCACATGAAGGAGTTTGTGGTAGCCACCAAGGTCCATACACCGTTACCCGAAAGCTCCTACAGATGGGTTATTTCTGGCCTACGATGCTACAAGATGCCAAAAGATATATCGATTCTTGTCACCAGTGTCAGAGATTTACTAAGATGGTCCATGTGCCATAGGAGAATATGATTACCATCCAAGAATCCTGGCCATTTGTCCGATGGGGTATAGCGTCGGACCCTTTCCTACAGCCCCTGGTAACTTCAGGTACCTCATTGTGACCATCGATTACTTCTCGAAGTTGGTGGAAGCTAAAGCCTTGACCAACATAACTAGAAAGACAGTTATCAACTTCTGATGGAAGAATATTGTATGTCGCTATAGCATCCCGAGATACATAGTAATCGATAATGGAGCACAATTTGCTAATGACCCCTTCAAGAAATGGTGTAAGGAGTACGGCATACATCAGAAGCTCACCTCGGTATATCATCCAGAAGCTAATGGCCAAGTAGATGTTACAAACCGAACCTTGGTAAGCGGCATCAAGAATCGCCTCAAATGAGCTAAAGGAAACTGGATCAAAGAACTACCAAGTGTGATCTGGACCCATAGAACCACACCAGCCACAGCAACAGGAGAGACTCCTTAAAGCTTAGTCTATGGGTCCGAGGCGGTCATCCCCATGGAGATTGGAGTACCCTCTTCCCGTACTTCTCAACTAGACGATGAAGATGACACTGCCAACGTGGAAAACCTCTGTCTCGACCTTGACCTCCTAAAGGAGAAGAGAGCAAATGCTACTATCCACGAGGCCAAGTTGAAGGAAAGAGTCAAGCGCTACCATGATAGAAGAGTCCGCTTGGCCACTTTCGTTAAAGGAGACCTTGTAATGAGGTTAAATGAAAAAAGCAAGAAAGAAGTGGAAGGAAAGCTAGCCCCGAACTGGGAAGGTCCATATCGAGTCCTAGAATCCCATCCAGTGGGAAGCTACCTCTTGGAAACCATGAAGATGGAACCTATACCACGAAAATGGAATGTGATTAACTTACAAAAGTATCACGGAAGATAAAAACTCTGGGGAGAGCCTCACAAAGGTTCGAGATTATCAAGAACGTCTGAGAGCCTCATCAAGGTCCGAGACAAGTATGCTCTAGCACAAACGGGTACTCAAACTCAAACCCACTATTTACTTTACTTCTATTCTTAAAGTTATAAACTTAGATTGAAGTCATGGTATTTTTATACCTATCTTTATAACAAGCAATCTTAAATTCCTTTTCTAAAAAAAGGATTGTTATCTTATGTATAACATTGATTGCTAGACAAAACAATATACTTTATAAAGTATATGATTTGTCAACTTATAAGTTGCTTGGATCCAATATTCAACTACCAATCATTTTGAAAGAATGAGATAGGTCTGAGATAAAAAATTACTTCACAAAGTGCTTGATTGAGGTCTATAGACTAAAATGGCATACATGCTCAAAAATCAATCATCTCAATAAACAAAGAGGAAAAACCTCATACAAAAGAAGTTAAACTCATATCAAAAGGTGTTATTACACCAGAATATGATACTTCTATAAAATCCCAAGTGGATAACAAAGGGGAAAAACCCCGAACCTAAAATGGTCATTTCAAAGGTGTTATTACATCAGAATATGATACTTCTAAAAAAGTTCCTCAAAAGGGCACATAGAGGAAAAACCTCAAAATTTGATACATTACATCAGAATTTTTTTTTTTGAGGAATACATTACATCAGAATATGATACTTCTAAATATGCCCAATAGGGTTTCCTAGAACTTCACCAGGAGTGACACTTGAGAGGTGGGCTATTGTCAACTTTTCTGCACGCTGTGACATCAAAGGCCTTGTCAAAGGATACCCAAGGAAGAAGCCGAATAACATTAAGCTCATAGAGTGTTCATCTTGGACAATTGCGAGAACTTAACATCAGAGGTTGAAGCACCTTTCCAGTAAACCATGAGACCGAGGCTGATGAGAAGATGCCAGCAAGTAAGGTAGCAAATCTGCTGGGACTAATCTGCCTTGTCAGTGGAAGGATTGGACACCTCTTCAAGAGAAGACAATTCAAGATACTTGGCCTTAATGAGCCTCAATAAATCTCCTATTGTCACTATCTTCTCGGAGGGACCCAATGCATCCAAAAACTCGGCCCCAGGGACCCAGCGTTTAGCAGTCAGAGTAGAGAGTTTATTAGCAGTATCTGGATGAGAGAAGATTTCCTTCATCACATCCACCTCCTTCTCGGATTGACATAGTTGCAGGACTTGATCCAAGATCTCGTGCTGCTCAGAGGAATGGAATAAATTCCCCTACTCCTCTCTATGACTATTAAACTCGGGGTTGCTAGCAATAAAGGCACCCCAGAGCTTAAGGAGTCGTTTAGGCTCCTCCGAGTCCTTCTCTGCAGCTTGATTTTGCCACAGCTCCTCCGCAATATCCCGATAAACCCCCAGCTCTTTCTCCTGAGACTTTCTCGCCAACAGCAGGTCCCTAATATTCTCGGCCTCCAGCTGCTTCACCCTGGCTTCCAGTTGAGTCACATCCAATGGAGCCTGAACAAGAGAAGTAGGCGTGATAGACTTAGTTGTCACAGCTAAGAGGGAAGCCTACATATCCTCCTTCTTTGCCCTGAAGGCCCGGCACTTGACATGTAATTCCATCACAGAATTAGACAAGTACCGGATCACATCATTAGCTCGACACCCCAGCGTAGATAGATCCGCCATCAGTTGTAAGATCGAAGACATATTAAAACCCGACATCTGAGAAATCTATATATATGACGGTAAAGATAATTACCTCAGAGACGAAGGGATACTTCTTAGAAGACCTCCGAGAAGCCTGACCATCCTCTTCCTTTGGGCAGCTCAGATAATACTTCAGTTTCTTTAGAGATCACCAGCTCAAGATCAGATTCATCATCATCTGAGGACCCCCTAACCTCCGGTTCCATCTCCTCGGACTGTACTTCCTCAGACTCCTCCGCTTCCTCATCTATGGCCTGGAGAGCGGCCTTCCCCTTCTTGATCTTTTTCTTTGGAGGAGACGCTATATATAAAGATAAACATCAATATATGATGCAGAATAAACATGTTACATAACCACAATATGGGAATTGAAGAGCTACCTGAAGAAGACCGACTAGAAGAGGATTCACCCTGATTCCGAGGAGATTTTCTCGGACCCCCTTTCCTGGCCTTCTTCGTTCTTCCCTGGATTTTATCAGGGAGGACCCATTTCCGATCAGGCTTCCAAAAACTGGAGGTGGATTTCGATCGAGAAACGTCCAACAGGTACGAGTAAGTAATACCGGGTCACTGCCAGACAGAACCGTGTGCGCCCAAAACAAAATCCCCTCTTTGAAGGGTAATGTCCTCCTTTAGGAGCTCCCCGATGATGCCCTTTAAGTGATCAGGAATGGTGAAACCCCTTTCACGAGCTATAGCATCCTTCGGCTTGGGATGCAAATCAGGGATCTCGTACTTGCTTCGGTCAAAAGTGAAGCGGTAGGCCTCCCATACACCACTGTTATCAGGGAACACGATGGGCTTGGTCTTCCTCAGAGTAAGGGTAATATACTCGTACTTCTCGAAAGAGAATAACTTGTACAAACTCCTAAATAGATCAAGGCTCGGTTCATAGTTCCTCCGAGCACACCAGGATATCACAACCATGATTAACAATACCACATTGGAGTGAATTTGGCTCGGATGCAGTCGATGATGCTTCAGGAACTCATGAAATAAAGGGGGAAAAGGAAAACTTATCTCCAGCTACAAAAACCTCCTATAAAGTACCCCTCGAGTGGGGCTCACCAGACTTTCAGTTGAGATTTCTTCATCCTCGAGCTTCAAGCCAGCATCAAGAGGATATGACAGCCTGCATGACTGCAAATATTGTAGCGTCTTTTCATCGACCACCTTAGTGACGCTCCACGCATCACCAGAAGCTGGAACCCGTTTTTCAACTTGGGGCTCCATATTTGGGTCCGGATTCGACTGAGAGGCACCGTCGTCCACCACCACAGTCACAGCCTGCAGCAGCATCGCCATAGTTACCTCCATCAACTCCCCATACTCAACCTCCGGGAATAGAGTGCGCAAGTCACGAGCCACGGGAACTCGTTCGCTGGACACATTCTCTCCATTGCTAGAGGGAATGCTAGAGTTTGCTGACGACATGGAAATACAGAGAATGGGGGGGAAAAGGTTATGAGAAGTACACGATGAAGAAAGACAAGAGTTTTGTTGAGAATTTTTGCAAAGATGGAAAAGATTAAAATTGCTTGGATAAAGATTGATGGTAAACACAAGGAAAAATTACTTTGTTACATAACCAGTGATTAGCACGCATTTAAGTGGAGTAATTACCTCGACTCGCAAAACGATACAGGCAATTGGAAGGTTGGTCCTCCTCACCGCCAGAAGATACAATGAACAATGGCCACGTGTCAGTCTCTTCAGAATTCAAGAAGGCAGATCCAGATCCAACTGTCCACGTGTCTTGATGGAATATGAAAGAACTTTAAACTAGATATTCAGAAGGGCAAGCTCGAGAGGACAGTCCTAGAAGGACACCCCGAGCTTAACACCCCGAATTATACTCCCTCGAGTTATTGGTTTTCCCTCGAGAAGCAAGCCTCTCCTTCAACCTTCGAGACAGAGCATTCTATATTTTGAAGATCTACCTTGGGGCTACTGATAAGTCCAAGGTTCGTATTCGGACCTCATTCATACTCGGCCAGGGCCCGAGAAGAGTCATGGGCTCGAGATACGCGTAGGGTGGATCCACAGGTCCATCAATCCCAATCCTTATAAAGAATGCGCATATTATGAATGTTCTACAAGGAATATACATCCTCTTAAACATGGTAATACAGCCATGTCCGAAATATACTTCTTCTATACATGGTAATACAACTACTATTCTCATAAGAGTTGTATTACTACCATAAATACATATCTTGGTGATCTACGGATTGTAGCCATATAAATACCCAAAGGTTTGGTAGACCTCTCTATCTACTACTTCATACATTACGCCTTAAGCAATATACTGACTTGAGCGTCGGAGTGTCTACCCTCGGGACACCCGGGGCTTTGTGTTGCAGATCAGTTCGTGATCAAGTGCGGGTAGTAGAAATCTATCAAAAATCAAGTCCAATACAAACCTAATTATTTCATAGGTTTTTGTGTTTACACAAAACACACGCACACAGTAGACCAGGCCCACTATGGCCTTTCATTTAATATTTAATTAAAAATAATAATTACTATATTAATAAATATATAACTAGCAATAATTCAGCCCCAATAAATTGAGCTGAAATTCTTCTATGTCTTCACTCTAATTCTTCAATATTGCTAGCTTATTATTGCTCCTCTTTGAATATATTGGATTGGTACCTCATTAAGAACCCGGTGGGAAAAAAGTGTATAACGAATCGACTTCATTTAGGCTTCTAAATCCTCCTTCAGTTTCACCTCAGTTTGGGTCGACTTCACCGAGCAATTTAGTGATCGTTACACGAAGTACAACTCTGCCAAATGAACAATTTCAAAATAAGGGTCAACTGGATTAGCATCCTTTTAGCTTCCAAATTTCTCCAAAAATCGTCATAACCGCATCCTTTGTGCATTTAGTTCCAATCTCCTCCATCAACTAAATCTGTATAGAAAACAAACCTAAAGTGCATATTAATCTCGTAAAACCACAATACAAACCCTTGAATAAACAACATATAATCATCACATCAAATATCCTCACACTTGAGTCCTGCTTGCCCTCAAGTATGATATGAACAAATTCCAAGCATTGTTGTTTATTCAAGTTCCCGTCCCCCTCCACTGACTCGATAGAAATAAATCAAAATAATTTAAAAAAACCAAACAAAATACAAAACTAAGACTCTACTACCTGGACTTTGGTCAAAAATTTCAGTATTTCAAACTTTCTCTTTCTCAGCTAATCAACAAACTTCCCGAGCATGATATCAAGTCTCCTTTCATAAACAAAGTTGGTATCACCCCCCCCTTGAACCCTCCAATCAATCCCCCCTACATCAGCAATCACTTGAATATCAATGGTCAAAATAGACAAGAAGAACTCCTCACGGTTTTCACTCAAAGCATTAAGTAAAGTGGGACAATCACTCATATAATATCAATGTGGCAGCATCAAATAACACATGAAAATCAGAAAGGACTTTTTCAGGTAAGGCTATGATTGTAGGGTATGATCCTAGGGCTCTATGGTTTATATTTACGAACAAAATATTATGCATGCTCTATCTCAAACCATCATCCATGTAGAGTAAGCATTTTTCATCAAATCAAGCTCATTTCAAATGTAGGTGCTTTTTTCCTTATCTTTTTCTTTTTCTTTTCTTTCGTTTTTTTCATTTTTTTTCTGCACCATTTACATATTGAAGCTCTACAGTACATGTGACAAGGAAAATTCACATAATGACAAGAAACACAATTTTCAGCTCTAGTGAACATCTCGATTTGGCCAAATTGAGCCTGCTGTTTCCAAAAAAAGGTTTTGTTTGGAACTAAAACCTTCTTTTAAGTTCTATGCATTACAATTGGTACTGCTCTATTGGCAAACGACACAAATATTCATCAATGCCATGCATCCAAAAGTCACACAATGGATGAAAATATCAACTTATTCCCAGAAACAGGCATAATAGGGTTACGAAAATGGTATAAACAAGTTTTGGTTATTTATTTTGTGTAGGTTAAACAAAGAAAAAGGTCAAGGCTCAAGAGGGCTTACTAAGGATATAAAGGGTAGGCTATATACGATGTATGGGTGAACCTATTTTGCCTTTCATCATTTTAACACGCACTAACTTCAACTACCCCAACACTCAGAAAAAAGATTGATGTAGAGAGTGCTCTACTCTAGACTCAGACCTCACTATATATTTGGCTTTGTTCTTAACAGGCCTTTTCGTCATCCCAATATCATTTATACAAAGTGAAGATGGTTTCAAGGGATTCTCTTTTAAGACTCTTAGGGAGATATCAAACAACTAAGGTTACTAATAAGATTCTCTCAACATGCAAAGTTCATCCATCTCAAAGCCAATTCCGTTACTCATTATCATGCTGAAAATTTGACCGACTCGATTCAAGAAACAAAATATTTTTTATAAAAAATGGATTCAAATCACACAAATCTCCTCACACTTAAACCTTGCTTGCCCTCAAGAAAACTTAGCAAAAATATAAGGAAGACACATAACGAGTAGCAACTAAAAACAAATAAAACAAGGGAGGGAGGGAGGGACTTATCGAGGGTAATCCTGGATCATATATGTCCAGGATATGCAGAATAGCTATCAGTTGAGCACGAGGATGTACCGATGATCTGCTGCCAAGATGCCTCTATTTGGCCAAATAGAGGCTGTACAGGTTCGCCACTCCTTTCGAGTGAGTGTTATTCAGTACAATTACCTGTAATATCAAGGAATAAAACCATAAGAAAATAAAACAAAATCAAGCAACTTTTTTTTTTTGGTTTTCATTTTTTTGGTTTTTAATAATAAAAATAAAGAGAAAAGGGAAAGAAACTGAGTTGCCTCCCAAGTAGCGCTTTTCTTCATAGTCTTTGGCTAGACTTTCTGTTGCGATCATTGGAAACCTTGAGGAGAACATTTTCCCCTATCTTTATACCAAGTGATGATATCGGGAACATCCACCCGATCATCTTCAAAACAAAACTTCTTCTCCTCACACTTGCATGAAGAAATATCTTTCACTACTGCAATCTGATCTGCACCATAATATGGCCTGGGATGATGACGGTAAGGAAGGAATGCTTCCTCAAAATCTGTGCTTTTGATCTCAGAAGCTCCATTTGGCCAAACAGAGGCCACCTCAGATGCATCAGTCCCTTGCGACTCGAGCTTTAATCTCCTCAACGGGGGCATATAATAAAGACTTTGGCTGATCCAACAACTCCTTGTGTTCATCTTCCCTTTGAGTACCTTCTTGCCTCCTCTCATTCATGCTTTCAAGTGAATCAAGCATCTCATCCAATTTATCATGCATTGAGTTCTCATCTTGCACCTGTGGATTCTGAGAAGATTGGTGAAACTCCAAATCCTGGAAATTTTGGCCATAAACTGCTCCTCGATTATCCTCGTAACCACGAAAGTAATTTGGATCTTTCCAATGCCCATAGTAACGACAAGTATTGCAGAACCTTCGAGATGGAGGTGTTTCATAACATTCCCAATAGCTCACCATAACAGCTCGATCAAGTGACACTTCCTCAATATATTCTGCACAGCCGACATGCTCGATTTGGGCAAACTGAGGGTCTGCAGAATCTGTTTACACAAAACAAAGGTAACTGAGATCAATGGGAAAAAGAAATTTAAACTAACAACCGTTCCCCTGCAACGGTGCCAATTTGGTGAGCGTCGTTTAACTCACACAAATAATTCCTGCAATACACTAAGAATATATAATAAACTAGCACAATGGTAAGCAGGGTCGAATCCCACAGAGAACGGAGTAATCAAATTCAATTTCCTAAAGATCAAACTTGGTGTAGTCACCACACTTTATATTTTTTTTGACGATGGATTTTCTAACAACTAAGAAACAAATAAACTATACTAACTACTAAAATAGAATCAAATAAAAGAAACTAAATTAACCACTAAATTAAAATAGCAAACAACTACACGAAAGAGACATTCGGTTTCGAATAATACCTCATAGTTATTATAATCGATGATTGATTCAGAAATAAATTAACACCCATAAATCTATCAGTTATAGGACGGAAAATATTTGCTAAACCATCCAAATTCTTCCTTACATTATCGATAGCAGGCAAGTATTTGCTGAACCCACTATTTCTCTTATTAAGATGTCCCCAGAAAGTATTCGCTAAACTAAATACACATCTCAATAGCATGAAGCACGAAAAGGACCCAATATAAACAATCATCCAAGTATTCGCAAGTAATGCCTTGTTCACTTATTTTTTCCACATCCCTATTATTATATAGTCTGTATCAGTTATCTATTGTATAAACAGGAATTTCGCTACTTTAATTAGCTTAACCTAATAGTATTCAAGTTGATCAGACTCAAAACATCATGTATAAATTCATACAAGAACAATCAAGAATTCATGAATATCATTATAAACGCATTTAGATCTCACAAATTATAAAACTAGCAATTCATTATTCTATGCCGAACAAACACTTAGCTAAACATAACAATAAAATAAAATATAAAAGAAATTATCGAACCAAAATGCATCTGCCGAACGAGAACGTTTTATTAATGCCAAAATCCAGACTTCAGCCGTCGGTTCCACGAGAGATCTAAAGAAACAAAACCCTAATCTAATCTATACTCTATATTAAAACAGCAACTCATTGAAAAGTCAAACACCTCTACTTGCGCCACATCAGCTTTTTAAAGCCTCCAAAATTATACACGTGTCTTTTTTCCTTTTTCGTTTTTCTTTTTCACAATTATCTTCTTAATTAAATAATTATCTTGAATTTACTACTTTTTAGAAAGTGATTCTAATTAAAGTAAATACTTATTCACATTCCCAATTTCCATTCCAGATGCTTCAGTCGTTCCATATTCTTCCTGATTAACATATCTTCTCTAATTTCTTCTAATTGAAGATTCATCCATTCATCAGACCATCACCGGCAGCCTTTGCTCCGACCCTCAACTCAATTAGCGTTCCTGCAAATCTTATGGACCAGACTATTTCCAACAGAAACGGCCTCAGGCCGCCCGTCTTCTCCTGCAAATTCCGCTTCAGAAACTCTGCCGAGAGAAACAATATGAGAACAAGGTCAGTACTACTCAGTAGCAGTCACTTGATTTTGTTTTTGGTTTTGATGTTAGGGATTAAGTTTTGCTTCGTAGGATTTGTGCTATTGTTTTCCAGTTCGTCGATTTGTGATTCGAACGCTGCGAATCCGTGCTGATTCGGAGCATCATAAATGGCAGAAAAAGGGCAGCAGCAGAGTATCAACAAGAGGAAGGGATGGTAAATCACCATCCACGATATCTCTGGTTCGCCAGTCACAGCATTGCTCAGGATTATTCTTTCAAGTCAGGTGCCTTTTAGGCCTTTTTTAATTCTTCTTTGATTTAAGCGTTCTTGATTCTTCAAAGGCTGATGCCCTGTCAGGGGATGAATTTATATGTCTATTTCTCTAACTTTCCTAAGTTTTTGTACCTTTTGTTATTTTTATTTGCCATCTCTTATGCGGAAATGTTAATATCCAAACTCAGTGCACATAAACTGTTCGATAGAATTCCCGTGTCAGCATTGCCAATAAAATTTAAGTTACCTTTTCCATTATTGTTTCAGAACTTCTTTTCTTGAAGGATTTTATGTTTCTCATAATGGGTAAAACAAAGAATGGTTCTACAATAAAGGTTTTTGGGTGTCTAGACTGAATAGTTTGTGACCTCTATCATTTAGTTTTATATTGAACTCCCTAGAAGCTAAAGAACACGTTTTCAACTTTCACTGAGGATGTAAATTACGATATACTCTTAAAGGGTTTTAAAGTACCTATATAGTAAGAATATTTCGGATTTAACTGTCCGGAATAATTATTTTCAGTAAATGCTTTCTTAGCCATCAACCTACAGAAAGGTTGCATTTGTTTTATAGAATATTAGTTATAGTTTGAGTATTGCTTTTATATATATGATGTAGAAACAATAATTAGTGTATATGCATATACACTAATAATTTTGCTCATACGCAGAAACTTCTTCTTGGCTTTGGCGCCACGAAAAGGATGCCTTGAAGATCTCAGGCTCAGACTAATAAGTCGGCACTGTTGAAGTGATTGGTTTATTATTGGCTTCAAAATTCCACGCCAATCAAGGTAAATTCTCACAAATTACTGATTATTCATTTGTTTTTTGCAGTTGTGCGGATTTTCATTAATTGGTTCTTTGTCAAGGATAAGTTTATTTTAGGGGGATTTATCAAATTGTGATTGCCTAAAGGATTTTACAACGGTCAGAGGGTTTTTATCAGACCGGTTTAGAATATTTTACTCCATTAAAACAAGGTTTTTAAGATGGTAAAAAAAAGGTTTATATTTTGTTGTTGTTTTGTTTGGTTTCTTTGGCAAAGCAATGATTTTGTGGATTTTTTAGGCTAATTGATCACCTACACAGTAAGAACATCCAACTCTTTTCTAATCTTAGTATAGACTTGCCAGTAAGTTTGATAATGGTGCTTTTGTGTATTTTGCCGGTTCTAATTGGAGTATAAGCAAACATTTCCAAACATCTGTGAATTGGCATATTAAAATATGAATAGATCTTTTTGACAGAAGTGGCTTTTATTAAGTGGAGAATAATATTGTCACAGATATCATGAATATTTCAACTTCATTGTCTTAGGGATATTATTTATTTCAACATAGTTTGATTTCTAAAGTAATCTATACTGGATGCTAGAAATTGGATGAGTTTCATGCAGTTATGTGTTTTTCTTTGTTAAATTATTCGGTCTTTGTGTTTATTTCTTTATAAAACTTCTCTCTCATAAATAACAAGTATTTCAGTAGCATTTTCAGTCCATGTCTGGTTAAGAGAGTGGTAGTACTTTGTATTTGACTTCACCTTTATGTCTAATTTAATGATTTTTTACATGAGTAGTAGATGCTCTTTAGTTTTCTGAATATGCAGCAGCTTTTATTTTGATTTAAATTTTAAACAGGGTAATATTGTGTGAGATACTAATGCATGTGAAACTTAGGTAATGACTATCTGAGATACTAATGTTGAGCCTGATTAGAAAAATATATTCCTATTGAATTTAAACGTGTTTTTTCTGCTGATATAGAACCTTAGTATGGCAGATTTGCTGCTGAATTAGATGTTTTTTTGGTTAAAGTAGAGCTTGATTAGGCTGTCCACTATTCCTAATTAGATGTTTTTGCTGCTGAAGGGCTATCATTGTAGTTGTTTTGCTGATGAAATGAAGCATGCTGTTTTGGTTTGAACTGGAGGTTGGTTTTTTGTTGCTTTGAGGCTGATTTTCTGCTGAAATTGAAGCTGTCTTCCGCTTTGTTGTGCAATGGTTGGTGAAGCTTCACCCCAAGATGGCATAGTGTTTAGTAACATTTTTTAAAGAGGTTACAAGTGATGTTAATTATCTAATATTTGAAGTAATCAAATTTTGTTGTCTTAGGAACTCATCGAGTTCTTTGTTTTGTGTATTACTCTGGTGAATGAGGATGTATACCGATGATTGAGAATACATGGTTCGAGTTTGAAGGTCTCCTGTTTAGATTAGACAGTATTACTTCATGGTTTCTTTGATGTCTAATCCTGTTTAGATTAAATAGAATATATGGACTTGATATTATTTGCATCTATATAACATTACAATTGATTTGTTAAGACTTCAATTATATTTCACAAAATTTGCATGGATATATTATTGATGAATGATATTATTAAATCGTTACATCTTTAATCGTTTTTCATATGCTTTATAAAATTCATACATACACATGAATTGATATTTAAAATAATTTTTAAATAATCACCGTGCATCGGCACGGGTATCATCTAGTTATTTATTATACTACCTAAAACCTCGTTATCCTCGATCGGCTGAATTGTGAGTATAAATTCTCCCAGGCCGTCAAAATCAAGTCCAATCCAAACCTAATTATTTCAAGGTTTTTGTGTTTACACAAAACACACGCACACAGTAGACCAGGCCCACTATGGCCTTTTATTTAATATTTAATTAAAAATAATAATTACTATATTAATAAATATATAACTAGCAATAATTCAGCCCAAATAAATTGAGCTGAAATATTTCAATGTCTTCACTCTAATTCTTCAATATTGCCAGCTTATTATTGCTCCTTTTTGAATATATTGGGTCGCTAACTCATTAAAAACCCGGTGGGAAAAAAGAGTATAACGAATCCATTTCATTTAGGCTTCTAAATCCTCCTTCAGTTTCACCTCAGTCCGGGTCTACTTCACCGACCAATTTAGTGATCGTTACACGAAACACAACTCTGCCAAATGAAGGATTTCGGAATAAGGCTCAACTGGATCAACATCCTTTTAGCTTCCAAATTTCTCCAAAATTTGTCATAACCGCATCCTTTGTGCATTTAGTTCCAATCTCCTCAATCAACTAAATCTGCATAAAAAACGCACCTAAAGTGCATATTAATCTCGTAAAACCACAATACAAACCCTTGAATAAACAATATATAATCATCACATCAATATGTGTTTTAATTACATGTACATACACCTTTGTTTAAACAATTAAATATACAAACTCCTAACTCCATAAAAATCTTAATTTTGTTCTTCACATATGTGAATGTTATGTCATTCATTGTTTATTGATGGTGTTTTTTTTTCTCTTTGTATAAATGTGCTAGTAATTTTTGAAAACTTGTTTATGTTTAATGCACGGGCTTTTGTTTTGCATGTACGTAACAAGCACGATCATATTAAATGAACAACATTAAAATCATAAAAGTTGGGTGCTAAAAGTGCTCATCTTTAAATTCCCAAAGCATAACTCAATACTCCATCATTATTATTAGTTATAGGGATACATACGAATTACTTTGTAGCCGGTGTATTCCACGGATATCAACCTATCAATCTAATGGTATAGATTGAGCGATCGATATTAATTTTATAGTGTATTATTGGCAACAATTCTCTAAAAATGTTGTTTTTATCAAGAAAGACAATTTATTGGGAAGAGTCCACAACCTTCCACGCCAATGGTAATATTTTCACTACTATATACATAAGATCCCTAATTCGTTTATTAACCAGATAATTGTAAATTTTTCCTAGACTGAATAAAAAATACTATTGAATTCTCAACTTTATATTTTTTAGTGTTTATATATGGAAAACAAACACATTTTTGGTAGATCCATTATCTTTATTGACGTGTTTTTTTGGATAAAAGTGCTAGAATTTTCTAAAACATGTTCGTGCATTTTAAACATGGGTGCGCTCTTTGCATTAACATAAAAAACACGATCTACAAACAACATTAAAATTGTTTTAGAAAATGCCCATCCATGTAAAGTTAATGCCATCAATGCTTTTATTTAACAAATTTATGGATTAGAGGGCCGTCGTTGATAGAATTATGAAGTTTTATGAATGCAAAATTAACTAAATTGATTTCTTTCCTTTTCCTCATCTACTTAATTACTTTTTGTGATCTTTGTTTCACACGGTATTGTGATAAAATAGTACTCCCTCTAAGTTAATATTCTTTTACATACTTTCCATTTTTTAAAAGTTCACTGATAATATCACTTTTGTTTTTTTAGTAAGTTTTAAATTAACCTCAACCATATAATACATATTTCCCTCTATATTCAATCTCCATCATCAATTCTCAATTCTTAAAAATCGTGTCATTTTCCTTGTGACATTTTAAAAAAATGGAAGTGAGTAATTCATAATTTTTAGATTTTCTTAATTTTTCTCTAAATTCCTAGTTTCTAGTGCCTCCACACATCATTCATAATTAGTCAATAATAGCAAACACTGATCGTTAAATATTCCACGTATACATATGTTATTCTTATATATCAAATATTAAAACATTAGCACAACAAATTTATTCCTAGACTCGTGACAAACAAGTTAATATGGATCAAACATACACCTTTTTATGGATTCACACTGGCATGACTATAAAGTATAAATGAAAGTTTTGAGTACTTGAAATCCCGAAAGAAGATATTTTGACGAACAAATAAAAATGCACACTTTCAACAAACATGTTCATCTCCATCAAACATAAGGATGAAAAAATCATTGAAAGATAACATTTTGACTCAAAAAAAAAAATAAGGAAAGGAAGGCATCTGAACCAGCACCACGTACTGTCCACTATTCTCCGCCGACCGACCCCCTCTGAACACTATACACTTTCGAGACGGTTCTCGAAAAGACGAAAAGCACCACCGCTCTGGTCTCCATCGTTTCACCATAGTGTAACGTAGGAGTAAGAATTGAAAGGGTCGATTAGGGAAAAGGAGGAGATAGGGATTAGAAAAGAAAATTGTTTTTGAAATCAATCCGATTGGTTAAACCAAGGTAAAATGGCGTCGATTAGAAAACATGGGGAAAACGATGCATTTTGCGTCGATTTAGAATAACTTTGGGCTTAAATACTCACATGGGCACATAAATAGTTTATTACTATGATGAGGGTAAGAATATATGTATTCTAACTATATGTACAGACAACGATCGAAAGGATTGTCCACTGTGGAAGCCGTTTAGGATCACGACTGTAGCCGCCGGAGCTGGTAGGTGATTTTGGTTGTGGTAGTGGTGATTCAACCGCAGGTGGCGACGATGAGGAATCGTATCGGAGTGCAGCACTGGCGGTGGTGGCTCTTCTTTTTCAATCCCGACAAGATCGAGGTGGCCACTTCGATCAGAACGCGACCGGCATGGAAGATATCCTAGCCCGCTAAATTTGGATAAAATCCCTTTATCGAAATTGGGTTGGGATTAACTGGTAAGCTCGAGAAAATGGAGGACTGCGAAGAGCAAGGCGGTTAGGGTTGAATTTTGGGGAAGAAGAGTTGCAACTCTGCGAGGAGATCATGATTGATCGGTTTTTAAGTTTCATTTTACAGGTTGGTCATCAGTATATTTCAAAGATCATAAAAACGACCCCGCACAGTTCACTTTAGTCCGCAGCTAGTTCAGTTTAGTCCATAATTTTATATTCACTATTAATTTTTAATTAGTATGTGATTTTCATCAAATGATTGAAACTATTGGTCACACCATATTTTAAATTTTTATGGTTTAAAAATTAGTGTGACCAATACTAATTACTCACAGTCAAATTTTAATACTATAATTTATGTGAGTAAATTTACATTAATCACATAACATGTGATTAATAATATAATTTATCACACTTAAATATAAATAAGTGTGACTGGTGATATGAGTTATGACCCATACCTAAGCTCCGGCACAAGTAGTGGTACAATCCATAAGTGACGCCAGCTAGAATGGCTTGACCGGGGGACACAAAGGACATGAATATGACCTGTCCCCGGATGAGGACAAACAGGCAGGACCACTGCCTTTGGGTTGGGCTCTCACTACCTACACCTATAAATACAGCTTTGAACTTGTGGAGAAAGGTATGTGCTATCAGATCTAAACTCTTTCAATATATCCTTATTCTCTCTCCGATTCAAAGCCCCTCTTTCATCATCACGCCGGAGTAGATATCCTCGGGATACTCCGTGGCGTTGTTTTGCAGGCATATTAGGTGAGAGCGCGCGGATCACGGACGTGATCTTCTCCGGACCAGTGGCACCAGTTGTACTCCGGACCGGGACTGGAAGCTGGTAGCATCAATTGGCACGCCCAGTGGGACCTCACTGATGGATGTCTTGAACCCGCACTTGATCACATACCCAGCTCACAAGCTGATCTGCAAAACAAAGCCTCGGGTGTCCCAAGGGTAGACACTCTGACGCTCAATTTAGTATGATGCGTAAGGCGTATTGTATGTGAGATAATAGATAGAGAGTTTACCATACCTTTGGGTATTTATATGGCTACAATCCGTAGATCACCAAGATATGTAAATATGGTAGGAATGCAACTCTTATGGGAATAGTAGTTGTATTACCATGTATAGAAAAAGTGTATTTCGGTCATGGTTGTATTTACCATGTTTAGGAGGATGTATATTCCTTGTAGAACATTCACAATATACGCATTCCTTGTAAGGATTAGGATCGATAGACCCGTGTATCCATCCTCCGCGTACCTCGAGCCCATGACCCTTCTCGGGCCCTGGTTCGAGTATGAATGAGGCCCAGAATACGAACCATATACTTATCATTAGCCCCAAGATTGATCTTCAGAATCTGGAGTGCTCCATCTCGAAGATTGAAGGAGAGGCTTGCTTCTCGAGGGAAATAACTCGGGGTGTTGAGCTCGGGGGTGTTAGCTTTAGACTAACCTCTCGGGCTAAACCTTCTGAATATCTAGCTTCAAGTTCTTTCGTATTCCGTCAAGACACGTGGACGGTTGGATCTGAATCTGTCTTCTTGAATTCTGAAGGAACTGACACGTGGCTTGTGTTCATTGTATCTTCTAGGGGTGAGGAAGACCAACCTTCCAATTGCTTGCATCGTCTCGCGAGTCGAGGTAATTACTCTACTTAAATGCTAATTTTTCCTTGTATTTATCATCAATCTTCATCCAAGTAATTTTGTTTTTCCAATCTCAGAAAGAAATTCTCTTCAAAAACTCTTCTTCTTCTTATAATCTTTTTCCCCCCATTCTGTGTATTGCCATGTCGTCAACAAACTCCAGCGTTCCCCCTGGCAATGTAGAGAATGCTGCTGAAAGAAGAGCCCCAACTACTCGTGACTTAAATACTCTGTTCTTGGAGGTTGAGTCTGGGGAGTTGATGGAGGTGACCATCGCTACGCCGCTGCAAACTTTGACTATAGTGGTGGATGATGGTGCGTCTGGGTCAGGTGTGGACCCGAATATGGAGCCCCAAGTTAATAAATGGGTTCAGGTTGCCGGTGATGCAAATGATGTCACCAAGGTGGTCTACGAAAAGACCCTACAATTTCTGAAATCATGCAGATTGTCATACCCCATTGAGGCTGACTTGAGGCTCGAGGATAAGACCACTCCGGTTAAGGATCTGATGAGCCCCACTCGAGGGGTGATATATGGGAGATTTCTGCAACAGGGATTAAGTTTCCCATTTCCTCCTTTGTTCTCGAAGTTTCTGCGACATTATCAGCTGCATCCCTGCCAAATCCACTCCAATGTAGTGGTATCCATGATGGCATTGATATCCTGGTGTGCTAGGAAAGAGTATAGATCGAGCCTTATTTATTCAGGAGCTTGTTCAAGCTGTTTTCTTTTAAGAAACGCGAACACCTCACTCTCACGCCTCGAGAGGGAAAGGTGTTTACTTTTCCTGATAACAGTGGCAAGTGGAAGGATATCCGGCTGACCTTTGATTGCACTAAGTATGAGGTCCCTGACTGGAACTCAAAGCCACAGGATGCCGTATCTCTTGACGGGGTTTTCGATACTCCTACCCATCTAAAGGGTATTTTCGAGGAGCTCTTGAAGGAGATAATCGTCTTCCAGGAGGGAGGATTTGTACGGGGGTCTTATGGTTCAGTGTGGCGGTGGCCCTCTATCACTTACTCGTACCTCCTAGATTTTCCTCGGTCGAAGTCCACGTCCAGCTTCATGAAGCCGGGTCGGGATTGGGTCCTCCCTGATAAAATCTAGGGAGACAAGAAGGAGGTCGGGAAGCGGGGTTCGAGAAAGTCTCCCAGGAACCATGGTGAATCTTCCTCAAGTTGGTCTTCATCAGGTAGTGTACTAGACTTAACATACTGTAGTTGTGGGTTGTATCCATAATATATTAATGTTCCTTTGTTTTTCTGTGTATTGAATCTCCCCCAAAGAAGAAGATCAAGAAGGGGAAGGCATCCCTCGAGGTCGTAGAGGAGGAAAAGGAGGAGTCCGAAGAGGTGCAATCCGAGGAGATGGAACTGGAGGTTGGGAAGTCCTCGGATGACGATGAATCAAACCTTGAGCTGGTGATCCCTGAAGGTGCTCCTCTGAAGAAGCTGAAGTATTATCTGAGTCGCCTAAAGGAAGAGGATGGTCAGGCTTCTCGGAAGTCTTTCAAGAAGTATCCCTTCGTCTCCGAGGTAGTGATTCTTCTTGTTGTATTATATGGATTTTAATGTGTCAAGTAGCAAGTACTTATATGTCTTCTGTTTTACAGCTGATGATAGATCTATCTACGCTGGGAGGTCGGGCTAAGGGTGAGATTAAGCATCTATATAACTCTGTGAAGGAGTTACATGCCGGGTGCCGGACTCTTAAGGCCGAGAAGAAGGAGATGAAGGCCATTATCTCAGCTTTAACTACTGAGTCAGTGGTGCCTCTTTCATCTGTCCCAGATCCATTGGATTTGACTCAATTGGAGGATAAGGTGAAGTAGCTTGAAGCCGAGAATGAAGAATTATTGCGGGCGAGGAAGTCCCAGGAAGGTGAGCTGAAGGTTTATCAGGACACTGTGGAGGAGCTGGCGCAAAAGCAGGCTACGAAGAAGGACTCGGAGGAGCCGAAATGACTTCTTAGGCTTTGGGGAGCCTTCATTGCTTGTAGCCCCGAGTTTAAGAGTCACCAGAAGGAGTATGGGGATTTATTCCATGACTCCGAGCAACACAAGATTCCAGGTCACGTCTTGCGACTATGTCAATCTGATGATGAGGTCAAGGTGATTGAGACTACCTTCTCTCATCCGGATGCTGTTGATAAGCTCTCTGCCTTAACTGCTAGTGGCTGGGTTCCTGGGGCCGAGTTTTTGGATGCATTGGGTCCCTCCGAGAAGATAATGACATCAGGAGACTTATTGAAGCTCATTGTAGCAAGATATCCTGAGTTGTCTTTTCTTGGTGAGAGGTTCTCCATTCCTTCAGGTAGCAAGGCAAATTAGCCTTGACTGGCTCGCTGGCATTTCCTCATCAGCTTTAGGGCTCTGGATTTACTCCTTTACACATGAACCTAGGTCTCATGGTTTACTGGAAAGGAGCTCCAGCCCTATTGACAAAGCTGAGATACTCGGGGATTAGGTCTTCGTAATTGTCCATGATGAACAATCTGCGAACATACTGCTTGATGTTGTTGGGCTTCTTCCTCGTTCCGTTTCTGGCAAGGCCTTTTATGTCACAGCGTGCAGAAAAGTTTATAATAGCCCATCTCTCAAGTGACACTCCTGGTGAAGTCCTAGATGACCCTACTGGGCGTATTTATAAGTATCATATTCTGAAGTCCTAGGTGACTGGTGATATGGGCTTTTGCCCATACCTGAGCTCCGGCACAAGTAGTGGTACAATCCATAAGTGACGCCAGCTAGAATGGCGTGACCGGGGGACACAAAGGACATGAATATGACCTGTCCCCGGATGAGGACAAACAGGCGGGACCACTGCCTTTGGGTTGGGCTCTCACTACCTACACCTATAAATACAGCTTTGGACTTGTGGAGAAAGGTATGTTCTATCAGATCTAAACTCTCTCAATATATCCTTATTCTCTCTCCGATTCAAAGACCCCTCTTTCATCATCACGCCGGAGTAGATATCCTCGGGATACTCCGAGGAGTTGTTTTGCAGGCATATTAGGTGAGAGCGCGCGGACCACGGACGTGATCTTCTCCGGACCAGTGGCACTAGTTGTACTCCGGACCGGGACTAGAAGCTGGTAGCATAAATTAGCACGCCCAGTGGGACCTCACTTATGGATGTCTTGAACCCGCACTTGATCACGCACCCAACTCATGAGCTGATCTGCAAAACAAAGCCTCGGGTGTCCCGAGGGTAGACACTCCGACGCTCAAGTTAGTATGATGCGTAAGGCGTATTGTATGTGAGATAATAGATAGAGAAGTTTTACCAAACATTTGGGTATTTATATGGCTACAATCCGTAGATCACCAAGATATGTAAATATGGTAGGAATACAACTCTTATGGGAATAGTAGTTGTATTACCATGTATAGAACAAGTGTATTTCGGTCATGGTTGTATTTACCATGTTTAGGATGATGTATATTCCTTGTAGAACATTCATAATATATGCATTCCTTGTAAGGATTAGGATCGTTGGACCCGTGGATCCATCCTCCGCGTACCACGAGCCCATGACCCTTCTCGGGTCCTGGTCCGAGTATGAATGAGACCCTGAATACGAACCATGGACTTATCACTCACGTTCCCGGTTTACAAGTTGCGACCATGCCACGCAGACGACCTAGGAAGAATCCTCCTCCGCCCGAAGATGAAGTGGACGGAGGACCAAAGACCAGAAGAGCTACAGCGGTTTTTGGGGCCCATAAGTTTGCGGTAGAGAAGGAACGAGCTCTCCGAGCCAAGGAGGCAGCAGCATAGGCAAAGGTTGCAGCTGAAGAACGTCGACAACAGCGCTTTGCTTTGGAAAAGGTGAAGGGAAAGAAGGTGACTCCGGAGCGGACATTGGCTGAAATGCAACGTGAAAATGGAGAATGGTTACGGGATGCAAAGGAGACGGAGAGGAAGCAGCACTTCGGTGACCTCGAGGATTCGGGCGGGGATTCAGATTTCCCTGAGGGGTCGGAGGAGCTAGAAGGCTCGGAGGAGTATGCTACGAAAGAAGATGACGCTCAGAGTCGATTGGAGAGGGACTAGGTGACACAGAACGTTGGTTCGGAGGAGCGTGCGTACCATGACTCCAGAGCTGGAGGAAGCATATTAAGGACGAACATGGCGGAGCATCAACAGTTTTAGGCATGGAAGGCTTCCCGCCGGACCCCAACCGGACCGGAGGCGCCACCTCCGGGACGACAACGGGTATATGTCGACCTCGACAATCCAAGTCCGGTTATACAGGAGCAAGGGCCACCTAACCCACCCCCTGTCCAACCACATCAACAGACATTCGGTTTGTACCCGAAAGCACCGCCATACTAGGGCGGGCAACCCCATCAGACTACGTACGGAATGACCGCTCCCGGAGAACAACCCCAGCAAACCATGCATGGCATGATTGCTCACGGAGGGCAATCTTAGCAGATGACGTTTGGAATGCCAGTCCCCGAGGTGGGTTTTACGAGCGGGTTTGGATTTCAGACGCCTTTCTGCCCGAATTCCATCGAAGATCACCTGAATCACCTCATCGGTCGGAACGGGGTCAGGCCTCAGTCGCCCTGGGTCCCAGAGGTTTTAAATTTCAAGTGGCCTTCTGGAACCAAGGCTCCAGACGGGCTCCCAACCTACAATGGGGAAGGAGACCCAGAGGAGTTCGTCCACACCTACCAGAGCATAATATATGCAAGAGATATCTCGGAGGAGTTGCAGTGTAAGTTGTTGCCCTCATATCTGAGGGGGAACTGTTTGGCTTGGTTCAAAGGTCTCCCAAACGGATCCCTCCGGTCCTTTTGGGATTTCGCGACCACTTTGGTACGGCGCTACTCAGCAATAAAACACACGTTTGTCAACTTAGCCACGGTTCTGGCAATGCGGCAGTTAGAAACAGAGACGACGTGGGAGTTCTACATCCGGTACATTGCAGCGTCGATGAAGGTGGTGGATAGGCACCTGCAGGAGAAGGCCATCATCCATAACTTCGTAAATGGGCTAAGGGACAATGCTTTCTACATTGAGCTCATGAAGAACAAACCAACGTCGTACTATCACATCCAGTTGGTGGTGAAGATGCACTGCACGGTGCACGACGCTAACCATGTCAGGATGACCACGATGGGATTCTTTAAGCAGAGGACTATCACGGCAACGGGAGTTCAGACCGGCCCCACTGCCAGACCTCCGGTCTAGAACGACCAGGTCAGACGTGTGGGAGCTCCGGTGGTGGCAGCTCAAACTTGGTAAATATTTATTGAAAATACAACTTACCCCATATTTTTCATAATTCTCTAAAATATATTAACATTTAATTAATATACTACATTTTTATCCTGCGTGCTGTATTCCGTTTTTTAACATATTTTCAATTAGTCTAAACCATAACGAACAAATAAATAATGAACTTATAATACACATTACAATAAGATTTATTACTTAAAACTACTAGCTCCATCACATGAAATAGATTTTATTTAGTAATTAAATATCAATATATATGTACATGTAATTATAGTCATATGAGATCTTATTACAATCGTTTTTAAACATATTTTTATTGTAATCATTTTAAGATATTATCATCTAAAATTATTGAAGTGAAACCATTGATGAAAGCAGTAGCATTAAATTTTACTTCCCCAAAATTATTTTCTCTCTAGAGATTTGGGGAAGCAACTCATCTCTCTCTTCAAATTCTCCATTATAGAAAATGAGTAAAAATGTTGGAATTCGAAAAATCTCCAAATTCCCCGTATTAAATAGAATCCAAGCTCTTTGACTTGCTCTTATAAACCTACGCACAACTAGATATTTCAGTTTTAATATTATAATTTTTAATTAAGAAATTATTTATCTTAAGGTAAAGGAAGAAATATTTGTGTAAAACGGACTTATAATAAGGTAACGCTTCATATTTTGGGTCCAAATTAGTAATTATGCTCATTTTCAAACACACAACAAGTCATGATTTACCATAAAACTACATTATCTAATTGTTTGACGATAGAAAAATATAATAAAGCATATTTTAAGATAAAAATATAAGACAATTAATATAACATATATACTTTTCAATTTAAAATATACACAGAATAAATTTAAATATATGATGTTTGTATAACTTTTGAGAAAGTTAGATCTTTTAAAATATCAACTCTAATTATATTTACTCCCTCCACTTATTTAATTTTTCTTAGCTGCATAACCCACTTTTTCGTTACTTGTATTGGCTGATTTTTTTTACCTAGCCTGTTTGTAATAGATAATTGCACCAGATAGATTATACAAATGTGCTCGGTAAAATTAGTTAATATGTGATATTTGTGCTTAATAAAATAGCAAAATGTATAAATATACTTTTATTGATTAATCATAAATAATTGCACTATTTCATGTAACATATAGTTTCTTGTATTTTCATAAAGCATGCATAATATATTGATTTGAAATTACAGATTAAATATTTCTGCATTTTGTTGAATTTCGATTGAGGATATGTATTAACTAGTATAATTCCCAGAGAAACAATTAGATAATCCAGCCTTATGGTAAGTCAGAACTAAGACAAACCACTTTTTTGGGTCAAAATATAATTATATTTTACTCGGTGCTAGTTTATAAAAGTCGTGTAAGTTCAGGGACTATTTTGCAAAAACGCAAACTTTTATCCCTAAATCTGAAATTGAAAGTTCTATGTTGGGGAGATGAGCTCTGGAGGGCCGGCGACGATGGGAAACGATTTCGGCGATGACCAGAAACGGAATCGATGGCGCCGCCGCCTGATGGTGGAGATTTCGCCTGAGAGCAAAATAAATACGATGGCGCCGCCGTCCGAATCATTGTGATCTCGCGTGAGAGAAAAATGGATCAGATGGCGCCGCGTTGCCCGATGTTGGTGATTGCGCCTGAGAACAAGACGGTCGCCACCGATTGCACCGGAGATTAAGACGGTTCGGATGATGATTTCGATAATGATGATGATTTCGATTTCGCCAGAGAACAAGAAGGATCCGATGATGATTTTGATTTCATGAAGATGATGATGATGATTTAGATTTGATGAATGATTGTTTAGATTTGATGAATGATGATTTCAATTTGAGTATTCACAAAATGATTTGATGGTGATGATGATAGTAGTTGATGCTACCAGCTTCCAGTCCCGGCCCGGATATAATGGTGGCCTCTGGTCCGGATGAGGTTTCGTCCATGCTCCGCGCGCTCTCACCTAATAGACCTGCAAAACAACGCCCCGGAGTATCCCGAGGATAGCTACTCCGGCGTGATGATGAAAGAGGGGCCTTTGAATAGGAGAGAGAATAAGGATATATTGAGAGAGTTTAGTCTGATAGAACATACCTTTCTCCACAAGTCCAAAGATGTATTTATAGGTGTGAGGTGGTGAGGATCCAACCCAAAGGCAGTGGTCCTGCCTATTTTTCCTTACCCGGGGACATGTCATATTCATGTCCTTTCTGTCCCGGATAACGTCATTCTAGCTGACGTCATATGGACCGGACCACTCTCTGGGCCGGAGAGCCCCCCGATACAGGGGATTCATCCGGAGGTTTCTGATCCGGAAGAGGGATCCCGTGTCTCAATGTGTTTCAATGCTTGTGTTAATCACGTCTGGTTAATCGGATCCGCCCGGAGGCATCGATCCGGTTCGGATGTGCATTTCCGAGTTATGCTCTATTATGTGAACTTGATCACGCGCTGGGCGTTTGACCTTTCCTTTGCGAGGCGAGTGCTGGCAAGCGCATTTATGTGGCGTGTTATGGCTTCCATAAATGCAGTGTTGTCCACCGAGAAATTCTGTTTTATTTTCAAAATAAATTCTGCTCTCTTTTCAAGAGAGCAATCATGCCGCCTTGGGACTTGGTCCCCTCTTTGCTTGTCCTATTTCTATAAATAGGATTCGTAGTCAATCACTTTCGATTTTATTCTCTTGTTTTCTTCTCCTACTTTCGCCTCCTCCTCCCTTCTTATTCTCTCTCCTCTTCAAGTTTTTTCTTTTCCAGTAACTATGGCTGCTCAAGATTCGGAGATAGAACTCAAGATTCCCGTTAACCAGGATGTTGAGACTGAGCAGGTGGTAAAAACGCCAGACGATGAGACCGATGCGGTGCCGATAGATGGGGAAGTTAGGATAGGGTTGAATCTTGATCCGGAGGTGGACGATCTGAAGGAAGGGAACATTGTGGATGTTGATACCACTGTGAAGGAGCTCGTCCGGACGATGGTGGTTCCGGTCTCAATCGACTCCGGGCTGAAACTGTTTGAGGAGGATCACACTACGGTGGCAGCCATTCCCCGGAGTCACTTTCTCTATGGCATCACATTCCCACTTTCTCCTCTTTTCCTGTCTATCTTTGATCACTTCAACATATTTCCGGCCCAACTGCAGCCTAACTGTATCGCGGTCATCCGAGCTTTTCTTCTCAACTGTTACCGTTGTGAAGTGACGCCGTCTCTGGAGCTGTTCCGAGCCTTCTACCATCTGGAGGATACCAAAGACGAGGGGATCTTCACCTTTCAGAAACGGCTAAAAGTGAAGCACTGCTGCGGGGGCAGGCGTGATAGCTATGACAATTGGCAGAAGTGCTACTTCACGTTTGACACCGACAAGTACCCCTGCCCCAAGTGGAACCATGTTGCCAAGAAGGAAGAGAAAACGGAGTACCATCCGGACGGGTTAGAGGCAAGCATAGCCAAGTTGAGCTACAATCAGCTTGACTTGCCTAAGTACTGGAATGGCGGGGAAGTATGTCTTCCCCTTGAGAGCGTACGAGAAGGAGGTGTTCACTAAGTGTCGCTTCTATGTTAAGCAGGATCAGTCCCGTACGTATTTTTCTGTTTCTCTCTTTTTTTTCTTTTTTTTGTTACACTTCTGATCCGTTTCAGGATCCTGCAGTGTTTCCTAAAATTGAGGCTGGTGTCAATCCGCCCTCCGGACCGATCAAGAAAAGAAGACGGAGAAGTCCAAATCCGGTTTAGGGACATGCACAAAAACCCGGCAAGCTAATGTTGAAAAGGAGAAGAAGAGAAAACGCGAGATGGCGCGTTTCGAGGAGGAGAAGGCCAAGAAGGATGCTTCGAGGAAGGTGGAGGACGCGACCAGCAAGCAGGATCCGACCAAAGATGAGGTTGTTGTGGCTGCTCCGAACCAGGCGGCTGCCTTAATGATCAAGGGTCCCTCCTCCTCCGAAGATGAGGAAGATAGCGAGCCCCTAAAGATAAGGCATAGGACCAATGTTTCCCTGACGTCCCGGAAGCCTACCTATAGCCAACAGTCTGAGGTGGGAGGTCAGAAGGACGGGAAGAAATCGAATCCGACCATCCGTGAGGGGGGGGGGGGGAAGGAATTGACTCCATCCGGACAGAAGGATGGGAAGGAGACCACCCAAAGTAGTGGTCGTCAGTCTAACCGGGTAACGGATCTGTACTTTAGTTAGTTTTCTCTTGTTTTGAACCATCATCTTACTCCTTTTCTTTTCTTTCTGACAGGACTTCGCTGCTTACCTGCTTGGTGCTCCGGCTGTTGCTGAGTCAATCAACAAGGCATACCACGTCCAAAACACAGCGATGACCCAGAGAGTTTGTGGGTTGGAGAGGTCAAACGGCAACCTGACCCGTGACCTTGCCGCAGCTGAAGCAAGGGCTGTCAAGGCAGAGGCCCGGATAAAAGAACTGGAGGTAGCTGCCTCTCCGTCCGCACAGAAAGATTTGTGCGTAACCTTTGCCGACAATGTTCTCCGGAGTCTCGCCTTTGAGCGGGACTTGACCGACTTGTGTCTTGCTTCAAATAAGATATCCCATAACCTAGTCTATAGGAAGATGAGAGGCTGGGTTCCGGAGAGTCGTCGGGGAGAGTTCAACGAGCACTTCTATCATCCGTTGGCCGCAGAAGAGTTCAACTATGCTGTGGATCAGTTTTACCGCAGTGGCATGGAGAAGATGGGACCTTCCGTGCTGAAGGTGTTTGAGGGTGTCCAGAAGCCCATATCTGTTGCAACTGTCCGTGCCTATGGTCGCGGATTAGTCAATCTGACCACGGAAGTCGCTCCACCTCCGGAACGTGAAGCCCCAGAATCTCCGACCAAGGTGAAGTACTTGGAGGTTCTGAAGATGTACCCCCCGGATCTCGAGGATTATCAGCCAGAGGGCGACGAGCACCGTGCGGAGGGCAACGAGCAGCGGACCGATGGCGAGGATGAGGGCGGAGATCAAGATGATGGCCGCCACAGCAAAGAAACTGATGTAGATGACACTCCTTAGTTTTTTTTATTTGTAGCCTTTTGCAGTTTTTACTTCCGTCCGACTAGGTTTGATGTCCTTTTGTTTAGTGCAGGAAGGACGGAAGTGACGACTCGGATCGGGATGGAAGCCCTCCGGATAATGTAATTTTCTTTTACCCTTTTATGAAGTGAATCTTATTTTCCTATCCTTGTGCGTAGTTCATCTGTTTATACTGTTGTTGTTTTTCCTTCTTGTCTGCAGCCCGGAGGTCAAGGTCCTGTGATCCGATCCGGAGATGAGGAGATGTGTCCTTCTCCGGCAAGCTCTCATTCGACGAGTCCTCCGTGCCCTAGAAGCGTAGAGCTGGAGGCGGAGTTATCTGGGTGGACAATAGGTGGGGAACGGACACGTGAATTGTTCATCCGTTCCGGAATGGAGTCTCTTATGGAGGAGTTTCCGGATATTCCATCCTTGGCTGCTTTCCTTAGAGAGATATCTGACGAATTCAAAACCCTGACTCAATGCCAAGAATTCACGCGTGAACGGATCCGCGACCTTGACGCGGATGAGACAATCTCCATGTTACAAGCTGAGCATGAGGATTACAAAACGAAGCTGAAAATTGAGTTGGATCTGGTGTGGTCCGTACTTCCATTCTACTGCGAGAAGTTGAAGTGGTTGGCGAGTCGGACGGATTTCCAGCGAGATTATCTAAAGCTGGAGGATGAGAATCGTGCGCTGGCCGGCCGGGTGATGGTCCTTAACATAATCTAATGACCCTGCAGTTGTCCTACCATCTTACCGGGCTCCGACTCGGGCTTGTATCTCCGCCCATATACCGTAATTTCCCTCGTGATATGAGTGCGCTAATTATCCGGATGTTCAAGTTGGGATGGAATGATCGAAAATCCCGATACCGTCCGGCGTTCGAAGAAGCTATTGAGTGGTGGAAGCGAATGCATGCCGGCAGTCCTACCCCCTTCACTTGTACTTATTCCGAGCCTGGTGTCAGTATACTTTACTTTCGAGAGGTATGCAGGTATCCGGGTATCGGTTGATCCGGAGAAGTCTGCTCGTCGTGTAGAAAGGCTCCGGCAAGACGCTTCCATCATATGGCCCTTTATCATTTGGGAGTTAGCTGAATTAGCGAGGCGTCGGCAGGCTCGTATCCGGGGTCGGGGTTGAGGCAGGGGGAGTCGAGGACTCCGGGGGGATCTCCAAGGTGCTCGTCGCGGAAACAGTCGGCACCTCAACTGTCTCCTTGATAGAACAACGAGGGGTAGAGGTACCCCACAAGGGCGCCGTCCCCAGGTTCCCGTCCGGATTCGTTCTACGTCACGGTATCCTAGTAGGAATCGTTTCCGCCCGTTGGGTGCCGAATCCTCCGCCAAAGGCAAAGGGGAGGCGAAAGTTACTAAGGAGGCGGTGCAAACCTCCGACTCGGATTCCGATGGAATCTTTGGATCTAATCCAGAGGTTTCAGGCCCTTCATCGGAGCTTCCAGAGATCCCCCATTTTCCTTACTTGGGACAAGTGGGTTGTTAGGGTCGGGCATCTCACCATCCCGCATGGTTCATCCCGACCCCTCATCCTGCATGACGATCGGGCCAGACCCGACCGCAGATGGCAGCTTTACCTAACCTGACAGAAGAATCTTCCCAGACCGCCTAACGGCGCGGTCTGATTAGATCGGGTCAACTGTCTGCACCATATATATATCCCTTTCTCACAAGAGAGAGGTAAGTTAACTAAACACAATCAATCACATCCCAACTCTCCGATCAGTCTACTGACTTTAGCATCGGAGCGGGAACGGCAATAAGCCGCCCCGCCCTGACTGAGAGTTCCTTGATTCTTAGCAGGTACTCCTCATTGTGCCATCGCGACGGATCATCAAGGACGCACATCGCGACTGTAACATGGGTCAATCGAGTGGTACTAAACCTTATGATCTCGATCCTGATACGCTGGGACAGAATCCTGCTCCGGAGCCTCAGATGGGTCCTCGAGATCCGGAGCCCTCTTCTCCGGAAAATAGCGCAATGATTCCTTCCCCGGAGCCTCCTACTCCAGAGTCCTCGTCGTCTCCTATCAACTGGGAGGGTATCATCTGGCCGAAGTAGATGTTGGTTTGTATGTCAGTCCGTCCGGACTTTGAAGATTTTCATTCAGTTGTCATTCTTATGTACACTTGTATCCCTAGTGCATGTATAATAGTCCGTCCGGACAGTTATATATTTCAATTATTCAAATGTATCATTTATCCAAACGTATTTCTCTTTTGAGGTTTAGCTTTTTCAAGCGCTTTATTGTATTTTGTTTGATCAAACTGTAACCGTTCCTTTTCCTTACCCCCGTTAGTTTGTTCAAACAAAACGCAGGAAGTTTAATGTGCATAATTAAAATAGACAAGTATAAAATCTGCAAGCTCTTCATTCATTAGACCAAGTGGACTCCGCCCGGACATACCCTTTGCCTCTAGGGGCCGGAGTCGAGTACATGGTAAACAAAACAAAATGGGGTCCTAGACATAACCCTAGCCAGAGGACCCGGAGCTACTTATCTAGGAATAACTAAGTCGCATACCTAATCAGGAAGCCCCATAAAATCTCCGAAGGTTGGTGATGTTCCACCTCCTGGGAATGGCCCGTCCGGATTGATCAGCCAGCTCGTAACACCCGCCCGGAAATGAAGCTGTGACCTGGTACGGTCCTTCCCAGTTTGGTGCCAGCTTGCCAGTAGCCTCCTGCAAGCTCTTGTCGCTCCTCCGCATCACCCAATCTCCGGGGGAGAAGGACTCCTTCCGGACACGTCTGTCATGGTAGCGTTTCACTCGTTCCTTCACCTTAGCTTCATGCAGTGCTGCTTGTTCTTACTTTTCCTCCAAAAGGTCCATGTCTAGCATCCTGCTTGATCCGGGGAGAGAGCTTCGGCCGGCCTGATCTTCATCCCAGGTTAGGGTTCGGAGGCTGGGGACTCCCACTTCGGCTGGTATCACAGCTTCTGCCCCATACACTAGGCTATAGGGGGATTCCCCCGTGACGGATCCTTCGGTCGTACGATACGCCCAATGGACACTTGGCAGCTCGTTCAGCCAATTTCCTCGTGCCCCCTGCAGATGGGTCTTCAATCCGTTCACCACAGTCCGGTTCGTAACCTCAACTTGACCGTTAGCCTGTGGATGGTAGACGGAGGTGAGCCGCTGCGTAATTCCATACTCCTTGCACCAGGACCGAAACGAGTCGTTCTCGAACTGAGCTCCGTTGTCCGTGACTATATACTTGGGAATTCCGTAACGGCAAATGATGTTCTTCCAACAAAATTTGACGCAAGTGTTGCCACAAATGTTTGTGAGGGGTTCCGCCTCCACCCATTTGCTGAAGTAATCGAACGCCACTATAAAGTACTTGAATCCTCCCGGAGCGGAGGGGAAAGGTCCCACCAGATCAATGCCCCATCGGTCAAAAGGCCACGAGTCTTTGATCCCTACCCTTTCTTCCTGAGGCACATGGATGAGCGGAGCAAACCTCTGGCACTGCACACAGGAGCGGACATACTTTTGTGCATCCTCAAACAAGGTCAGCCATTAATAGCCCGTACACATTATCTTCCTCGTGATGGTCCGTGCACCCTAGTGACTGCCGTTTGGTCCTTCATACATCTCCCTTACCAATCAATCTGCCTCGTCCAAATCCACACATCTTAACCATGGTTGGAGGTATCCCCGTCTGAGCAAGGATCCGTCCAAAACGGTGTACCATGGTGCCTATTGTCGGATCCTCCGTGCCAATGCCTTGTCCTCCGGGAGCTTGCCATGCTGCAAGTATTCAAACATGGGCATCATCCATGACTCTTTTGAAACTTCTACCGTTGCAACCTGCGGGATGTCGTAGCTCCGAGCGGATAAGGTCTCCATCATCAAGTTGCTCTCCGGATCTGGCTTGATTTCCGAGGAAGCAAGCTTACTCAAAGCGTCCGCCTTGACGTTATCTTCACGGGGGATCTGCGTCACGGTTATACTACGGAACTTAGCCAGTAATGGTTTGACTGCCTCGAGGTACCTCTGCAAGCTCCGCTCCTTCGCCTCGTATTCTCCGTTCACTTACTGAACCACAATCTGAGAATCGTTGTAGACTTCTACATCCGTGACTCCTACCTCTAACGTCAGTCGGAGTCCGGCTAAGAGCGCTTCATACTCCGCCTCGTTGTTTGTCGCTCGGAAGCTTAACTGGATGGCATATCTGTGTTCTGTTCCCTTTGGACAGGTGAGCAATACCCCTGCCCCGCCACCACTTGCATGAGATGATCCATCCACATGCAACTTCCATCTGTCAGAGGGTGGCTCCGATCCGGACGGATCTCTTGACGGCTCAGTCATCTCCACCGAGAAATCCGCCAAGGCTTGTCCTTTGATGGCCTTCCGGGGCTGATACTTGATCTCGTGCTCTCCGAGTTCCACTACCCATTTCATCATTCTACCCTAGGCTTCCGGTTTCAGCATGATCTGTTTTAGCGGATGGTTTGTCAGAACCGTGATCGGATGTCCTTGGAAATACGGCTGAGGCGCCGAGAGGCGTGAACCAGGTGTAGTATCAATCTCTCCAAAGCGGTGTACCTTGTTTCCGGGCTTTGGAGCGCCCTGCTTACAAAGTATACCGGACATTGAACCTTACCATCCTCCCGGACCAGGGCAGAACTGATAGCATGCTCCGTTGCAGCTATGTACCGAAAGAGTTCCTCTCCGGGCAGTGGTTTGGACAGGGTAGGGAGGCTTGCTAGGTGGGCCTTTAGATCCGTGAATGCTTAGTCACATGCCTCCGTCCACTCAAATAGTTTGGCCCTACGGAGTATGTTGAAGAAGGGAAGCTGCTTCTCCGCACCCTGAGCAAGGAGCCGGCTCAGAGCGGCCAGCGATCCGGTTAACCTTTGCACGTCCTTCACCCCTCTCGGAGGTGGCATCTCCATGAGCGCCGATATCTTTTCTGGATTTACATCGATCCCACGAGCTGACACCATGAAACCGAGGAACTTCCCTGCTCCGACTCCAATGGTACTTTTTCCGGGACTGACCTTGAGGCTAGCCGTCCGGAGCACATCGAACATCTTCCGGAGATCCGATAGGAAAGACTCATAAGTCCGGATTTTAACCACCATGTCGTCCACGTAAATCTCCAGGTTCAGTCCCATTTGGTTCCGGAAAATCTTGTCCGTCATCCTCTGGTACATTGCCCCTGCATTTTTCAGTCCGAAAGGCATTTTCCTGTAACAAAAAGTATCAAATTCAGTAATAAAAGATGTTTTAGGACGGTCATCTTTGGCCATTGTGATCTGGTGATACCCTCGGTACATATCAAAGAATGCCAACACTTGGTAACCAGTAATGGCCTCGACTAGCTGATCAATAGAGGGGAGCGGATAGCTGTCTTTCGGGCATCACTTATTCAGATCTGTGAAGTCAATACACATTATCCACGAGCCATCATGCTTTTTCACTAGAACTGGGTTTGCTATCCACTCCGGGTAGGATATCTCCTCAACGATTCCGGCACTCAGCAATCTTCCCACCTCCGCTCGGACTTCTACCACGCGCTTCGGAGCAAGAGGTCGCTTTTTCTGCCGTATGGACTTCAGTTCCGGAAAGACATTGAGCCTGTGAACAACAATTTCTTTCGGAACACCTGTCAAGTCTTCTGTTCCCCATGAAAACACGTCTTCATATTCAGCCAGCAAGTGGCGTAGCTCCTCCTTCACTTCATCCGGGAGGTTCTTTCCCACACTTACTACACCCTTCTGACCCACCATCATGTCTTCAACCTCATATGACGGAGGCTCTCCGTGAATTTCTCCCACCAAACATGCACTGGCTTCCTCCTTTTCCGACTCGGTTAACCTCAGCTGGGCTCCCCCGGATCGAGCATCCTTGACGGCTGTCAGCATGCAATTCCGTGCGGTCTGCTGATGTCCTCTGACTGACGTGATGACCTTCTCCATTGGAAACTTCATGATCAGATGGTACGGTGAGCAGATGGCCCGCGCCTGGGATAACCATGGCTTTCCAATGATCATGTTGTAGGGGGACATCGCATCAATAACGGCGAAATTGCATTCGACCGTTCCGCTTCGTTGTATCTTGGAAATCCATCATAGTTACCTTCAAAGGGATAAGACCGAGTGGGTGAACAGTCCGCCCGGTGAATCCTGACAGGGGTGAATGACACGGCCTCAAGTTCCGTCGCCCGATTCCGAGCTGATTGAAGCATCCATCGAACATTATCTCCACGCTCCTGCCGTCATCCACAAATACTCGCTTAAACAGGACCCCTTCCACTTCTACCATTACTACCATCGGATCGGAGTGAGGGACCTGAAGTGGCACCGGGTCCTCATCCAAGAAAGTGATGGTTTCACTTGCCTTGAACCTCTTCTGTTGAATCTCGCCTGGAGGCACATACCTGCTCTTAGCCTTGATCACTATCATGGAGTTGAGCCCATCTCCAACTATTCCATTGATCACATTGATCATCCGAGGCGGAGCTGGGGCTTGTGCTGGCGCGGCTTGTCTCGGAGCCGGATTGGCTGGGTTGGCTTGGTTTCCGCCCCTAGGGTGGTTGTTCCTCCAATTTCTCTTCCTTCCCTGTTCGGCTACGGCAACCGGAGCCGCTGTTTGGCGTGCGTCGCCAGCTACGCAATCCCTCAACTGGCCTATGTCAATCAACCTTTCAATATCCGAACAGAGTGCCCTACACCCTTCTGTGGTATGGCCGTGCGATTTATGAAACTCGCACCACTTGTCCGCATTCGATGGTGCTGGTACGCCGACGATAGGTTGTAGATCCGTAAACAGACTTCGATGGACAGCAAGGATCTCCGTACGGGTTTTGGAGAGAGGGGTATAGGTAGGCCGGACAGCTGCTACCGGAGTTTGAGCTGCTGCCGCTGGAGCAGGTAGGCGTTTGACTTGATCGTTCCGAGCCGGAGTTCGGGCAGCCGGGGTCTGGGCTCCTGTTGTCGTGAGGGTCCTCTGCTCGAAGAAACCTACTGTGGTCATCCAGACCTGGTTGGCGTCATGCACAGTACAATGCATCTCCACCACCAACTGGAGGTGATAATACGATGTCGGCATGTTCTTTATGAACTCGATGTAGAAGGCATTGTCCCTCAATCCGTTCACAAAGTTGTGGATGATGGCCTTCTCCTGCAAGTGTCTGTCCACGACCTTCATCGACGCTGCTATATACCGGGTGTTGAACTCCCAATTTGTTTCCGTCTCCAACTGCCTCATTGCCAAGACCGTGGCTAAGTTTATGAACGTGTGCTTCATAGTCGAGTAGCGCCGTACCAGAGCGATGGCGAAGTCCCAAAAATATCGGAGGGTACCGTTTGGCAGACCTTTCAACCATGCCAAACAGTTCCCTCTTAGATACGAGGGTAACATCTTACATTGCAGCTCCTCTGGATGTCCCTTGCATATATGATACTTGAATAAGTATGGACAAACTCCTCCGGATCTCCCTCCCCATTGTAGGTAGGGAGTTCGTCCGGAGCCTTGGTTTCGGATAGCCATTTGAAGTTCAACACTTCCGGAATCCAAGGTGATTGAGGTCCCACTCCATTCCGTCCGATGAGGCGGTTCAGACGGTCTTCAATGGAGTCCGGACAAAAAGGTGTCTGAAATTCAAACCCTCCGGGAAATCCCCCTCTGGAAGGTGGCATTCCAATCATCATCTGCTGTGGTCCTCCGGGAGCACCCACCCCATAGGCCTGTTGAGCCTGCGCTCCCCAGTATGGTGGCGCGTCTGGATTCAGGCCGGTGGTCCGCTGTTGGTTCGCTTGTGGTTGGCCCGGAAACAGATTTGGTCCTTGACCCTGTCCAACCTTTCCCGCATCATTTTCTAATTCCACAAACACCCACTGTCGTTCCGGAGGAGGCATATCCAGTCCGGCTGCGGCCTGGCGAGCCGTTTTCCACGCTTGGAACTGTTGATACTCCGCCACGTCTGTTCTCAGGATACTGCCTCCTACCCTAGAGTCATGGCGCTCCCGCTCCTCCGTACCGGCCCTCCGTCTAGATCAACCCTTCCCCGATCGACTCTGAGCGTCCTCTTCTTCCGTGTCATACTGCTCCAGATTCCCCAGATCCTCCGTTCCTTCCAAATCATTGGTATCTCCTTCCGACTTTGCGCGGTCTCCGAACTTTGCTGCTTCTCCGCCTTCCTCGCAGCCCGCAGTCGTTCCCTGTTCTCACGCTGTATCTCAGCCAGCGTCCGTTCCGGAGTTGCCTTCTTTCCTTTGGCCTTCTCCAGCGCCAAGCGCTGTCGTCGACGTTCCTCAGCTGCAAACTTTGCTTCCGCTGCTGCCTCCTTGGCTCGGAGGGCTCTTTCCTTCTCAGCCGCTAACTTTTGGGCCCCCATCGCTGCGGCTACCCTTCTGGTTTTTGGCCCTCCATCCGCTTCATCTTCAGGCGGAGGAGGGTTCTTCTTTGGCCGTCCGCGCGGCATGGACGTAACTTATGACTGAATGTGAGGTCCCATTGGGCGTGCCAACTGATACTACCAGTTTTCAGTCCCGGCCCATATACAATGGTGGTCTCCGGTTCGGATGAGGCTTCGTCCATGCTCCGCGCGCTCTCACCTAATAGACCTGCAAAACAACGCCCCGGAGTATCCCGAAGATAGCTACACCGGCGTGATGATGAAAGACGGGCCTTTGAATAGGAGAGAGAATAAAGATATATTGAGAGAGTTTAGTCTGATAGAACATACCTTTCTCCACAAGTCCAAATATGTATTTATAGGTGTGAGGTGGTGATGATCAAACCCAGAGGCAGTGGTCCTGCCTGTTTGTCCTTACCCGGGGACAGGTCATATTCATGTCCTTTCTGTCCCCGGATAACGCCATTCTAGCTGACATCACATGGACCGGAACACTCTCTTGGCTGGACCAGTCTCTGGGCCGGAGCCTAGATATGGGCCAGAGCCCATATCACCAGTAATGGCAACGGCTGGCGGCGGCGGTGGTGGTACGGTGGTGGTGCGGTGGTGGAACGGTGGAGGCTAGTGGTGGAATAGTTTGTTGATGATGATAATTTATTAATTGATAACTTATTCATGGTGATGATTATGTTATAATTGATGATAATAAAGATGATTGATTTGATGATTTGAAAAAAAAAACTACTCAAACAAACCAAGTATCAAACACTTCATATGCACGATTAAGAGATATGGAGCAGTAAATAAGTATCTTAACATTCGAATCGATGTTGTCTAAGTTGATGAGTGCGATTTCTACTCTACTTTTTATAGAGAAAATGTATGAAACGTATAGAGAAAGTGGAGGAGAAAGTATCACGGTTTCATCCGTTTCCACTGAGAGAGAGCGTAAAGAGGGTTTTGTCAGTTCATGGACATCAATTGCATGTTTCATAACCTGATGATGGAAACGATTAATTGATGAAACGGGTAACAATTAATCATTTCATATTTAGGGGTGAAACGTATGAAACGGATGAAAATTGAAAATTTATATCTCCATAGAATTAAAACGGATGTAATGAAAGAGATATTGAAATCAATGGTTGTACATGATCAATGAAAGGAATAAAATAAAGAGAATGAAAAAGAAAATCCACGTGTCAAATTTTTAGAGCCTTCAAAAAATAATTCCAAAATCTTAGAAAAAGACACCTCAGCAAAAATCCTCTTATTTTAAAGATAGTTATAGATGGTTGTATGTGGTTACCCAAGTCTCACATTGAAAATGGAGAGAATCACTCGTCCTACGGAATAGTTTAATCACAAATACGGATAACCACACACTAGTAGAAAGAGGCCGGAAAACGGCGCCGGAGGAAGGCGATTCCGCGGGAAAATAAGAAAACCGCCGTCCTTCTACATTTACGAGTTCGTAAATGATATGTGTCTAGCCGGATGGCTTGTTACACGGCGGTTGTGATGTAACCGCCGTGTAACGGCCATTTTTGGTCGGCGGTTGCGTTTAACCGCCGACCAGCCTACATTTCCGACACCGGAAATGGCTAGCCGGAACTTTCCCCGTTGACCGGCTTGACTTTGACGGTCAAGTCGACGGGGCAAAGTTCTGATGTCGGTGGAGTCAAGTCAAAAAGTCGTCCGGGTAAGTTTACGGTACCGTAAACGTGTCCGGATAGAGGGAAAAATGGCCGGGCAATATTTACGAACTCGAAAACGTAACCGGATGAGCTAAAACAGAATCTTAAAAAATGAGAAACGGATCCTTTTGTTCTATCTACTCTATTCCATCTTTGTTTTGGGTTGAAGGACGCAGAGAATCTCCTAATATTTGGGCTCGCTGAATCCTAGGCCGCGATGAGGTAATCTCCCGCTAAATTTAGTATTGATGGGCGGATGTTTGTTAATTTCAAGCATGGATATGTATGTGTGTCCCTAATTTCCTTGAATAATATATGAACTTGCGTGTTGATTCCTAGTTATTAGTGTTTATGAAACCATATTGTATTTGATATGTTGTCAAGTAGCACGATGTAGATGAATGAATTCATTAATATTTGCTTAAATTTATGAAAATAGGTACACAAGTGTTATGGAACGTAGTAGGATTATTAGGGAGAATCGTCGGACCTCACCAGAGTATATGGGACTGGTTGAATATTTCATTGATGTTGCTTCTGATAATGCAAGAGTAGAAAATCAGTCGGCCATGCGGTGCCCTTGTAAGGATTGCACTAACGATGTGTATTTAGGAGTTGAAGGTTTGCGTGAACATTTGATTGTTAGGGGTTTTCAAAATTCCTATACCACGTGGGTATGGCATGGGGAAGAACGTAGCACTGTTGTTGTTAATGAACCAATGGAGGTTGTAGGAGAAAACGAAATGGTTGGTAATTATGACGATAAATTGGATGACTTGGTAGATGATGTTTCCATGCATATTTTTGGAAAACCAGAGGCGCTTGAAGCGATGTATAATGATAAGCAGACCCCTTTGTATGACGGGTCAATCCACACTATTTTAAGCGCGACCTTATTGTTGATGAATTTAAAAGCCAAGCATGGGCTTTCAGATAAGGCATTAACAGAGGCGCTGGAGTTGATTAGACAGCTGCTTCCCACTGATAATTTATTGCCTGATAGGGCATATGCTGCCAAGAGGGTACTATGTCCAATGGGTATGGAACTTGAGAAAATTCATGTTTGTCCTAATGATTGTATGTTGTTTAGAGGGGAAGATGAGATGAAATTGGAAAATTGTAGCGTTTGTGGAGAGTCACAATACAAAGCTGTGAAACAAAAAGTGGACGTGGGAGGAGATGTTGTTAAGGAAACCAACAAACGTGTTCCCGCGAAGGTCATGTGGTATCTCCCCATTATACCTAGGCTTCAAAGGTTGTTTGCTAACAAGGAAGAAGTTAAGAACTTGACATGGCATGCAGATAGAGAGAAGGTTGAAGATGATGATGTGATTGCACACTGTTCAGATGGTGATCAGTGGAAGAAAATTGATGAATTGTATCCTGAATTTGGGAAGGAAGCTCGGAATGTAACGTTGGTTTTATCCACTGATGGTATGAATCCGTATGGAGATTTGAGTAGTACACACAGTTCTTGGCCTGTGATGGTTGTTATTACAATCTACCATCGTGGTTGACCATGAAGAGGAAATATGTTATGTTGTCGTTGATGATAGCAGGGCCAAAGCAGCCTGGTAATGAAATTGATGTGTTCCTAGAACCTTTAGTTGACGACCTTTAGAAACTGTGGTTCGAAGAGAATTGGACGTGGGATGAATATCGGCAGGAATGGTTTAAGTTGAAAGGAATGTTGTTCTGTACTGTGAACGATTTCCCTGCACTTGGTAATCTAGCTGGTTATTCAGTCAAAGGTCATCTAGCTTGTCCTGTTTGTGAGGAGAATACTAGTTTCTCTCAATTAAAACACGGGAGAAAAACTGTTTATCAAGGACATCGTCGTTTCTTACCATGCAGTCACGAGTTCCGTAAGGCTAAGAACTGGTTTAATGGAAAGGAAGAGAATGCACCGCCCCCCCTCCTATCAGTGGCGAGGAGGTATTCGAGAAAATCAAGGATATTGAAAATGATTTTGGGAAAAACCGTAGGAAGATGCCCATCCCCGGCCCTTGGAAGAAACGATCCATTTTCTTTGACTTACAATATTGGAAGCACTTGGCTGTCAGACATTGTTTAGATGTAATGCACATTGAGAAGAATGTCTGCGATAGTTTGCTTGGTACGCTGCTGAATATTCCAGGAAAAAGCAAGATGGACTTCAAGCACGTAAAGACTTGGACAGAATGGGTATTAGAAAGGAACTGGCTCCTGTAATCGAGGATGGGAACACTTTCTTGCCTCCAGCTTGCTACAATATGTCGTCAGCTGAGAAGACAAAATATTTGCAGTGCCTGAAAGATTTGAAGGTACCCTCTAATTTTTCCTCAAACATTGGTAACTGTGTCAATGTTAAGGATCAAAAATTGATAGGGTTAAAATCACATGATTGTCACACTTTGATGCAAGACTTGAACATAATTGCCATTCGTGGTTGTCTTCCAAGCCACGTTAGGATGTGCATCAGCAAGCTCTGCTTATTTGTTAAGAGAATTTACCAGAAAACAGTTAGCCGTCGTAAGCTAGATAAGCTGCAGACAATGGTGGTTGAAGTATTGTGCCAATTGGAGATGTATTTCCCCCCTTCTTTCTTTGATATAATGGTGCATTTGATTGTCCATCTTGTGCGGGAGATCAAGGATTGTGGTCCGGTGTTCCTCCGGTGGATGTATCCTTTCGAGAGATACATGAAGATATTTAAATTCTTTTCGCAGAATAGGTACAGGCCTGACGCAAGTATTGTATCTAGATATGTCGCGGAGGAGGCGATTGAATTTTGTATGGCTTACTTAGATGAGGTTGACACGGTTGGACTACCCACCTCGAGGCATGATTTTCGTTTCAACGGGCATGGAACTAGAGGCACGCTGCATAACCCGCCAGCGGTCGATTTGCAGGCTGCTCATCTGTATGTGATGCGAAACCATGAATCGGTTCGCCCTTACATTGACATTCATATGGAGGAATTGAGAAGTCTATACCCAACCCTAAAGCCTTTCCAACTACATGATGAACATATTAGAACCTTTTGTGAGTGGTTAAGGGACACGGTAGAGATTGGTGACCATCCCGAGGACGTGAAATGGCTATCCAGACGGCCGCTTACGACGGTCATCAGCTACAGCGACTATGATGTGAAGGGTTACTCGTACGGGACCAAACAGAGCGATGCTAAAGGTGTTTCGCAGAATAGCGGTGTGACTACATTTTCCGAATCAATCGCTGTGTCGCGGAAGAAAAATCCAGAAGGATCCTACTCATTTGATAGGTATTTCGGTACCATTGTTCAGATTTGGGAGTTGAACTATGTGGCATTGAAGGTGGTTGTATTCAAGTGTCAGTGGGTTGATCAAAAGACAGGAACTAAGACCGATCCTTTAGGGTTTCAATTGGTTGATAGGAAGAAAGTGGGATCAAAGTTGGATGCGTTCATACTTGCTGGCGAAGGTGACCAAGTTTACTATGTTCAGGATCCTTCTGATCGGCACTACGAGATTGTTCTTGATGGGAAACAAATGGTGTGTGGTGATGAGCTATTCGAGGAGTATGACAAACAAGCTGCTCACATTTTTGTGCCAACGAAGAAAGACGCGATTAATATGGAGGAAACAGAGGAAAACATGTCAATATATCGCGCAAGATCCGATCACGCCGAACGCATAGTGATAGACAGCAAAGGAAAAGAACGGAAGAGGAAGTTGATTTTCAAAGTTAAGCCGAAGACTAAGTTGAGGCGTTAGTCGTTGATCTTTTTGTGTTATCAGTTATTCATAATACAACTAGTCCGAACTTAGTTTGAATATGTAATTCATGTAAACATTTGGTTGCACCTTTGTTTGATCTATCCAATAGAATAAAAGAAAGTCGACGAATCTCAATTTTTAACCTATCCGGGTAGTTTTACGGTATCTGAAACATTACCCGGATAGTGTTAAATTAGGGTTTACCTACTTCCGGCTAACCATCCGGATAAGCAAATGTTGAACAAGCCTGTCCGGCTAAATTTCCGAAATCGGAAACAAGTTACAGGAAGTTTTTTGTTTTGGCAAGGCATTTTATTCAACTTCCAGACGGGTTCCCTGGTTGTCATCCGGTTTAGTAATTGTTTTTGACTTATCCGGCTAGAATTCCGATTTCGTAAATGTAACCGGAAGTGTTATTTTTAGGCGAAAACTAGCGCGCACTCACTAATCAGTAGTTATATAAAATTGATACTGCAAACACTTGTAAGAATTGTAAATGCACAAACATTTGATCAATTTCCGTAGCATTCAAACGTTACTGAAATACAGTTAAAATGTAATAATATTCGATAAGGCAAATCAATTCTTAACTAAAAATTCAAAACAAATTAAACTAAATCAAGGCTCCATGTCATAGTCGGTGTGATGATCACCGCCACCATGTCCCTGCGAGGCGTCCCCACTTGTGGAAAATCCTTCTGCACGCTTGAGGGCTCTCAACTCCTTCCTTGCCTCGTAAGCGTCCTTCCTAACGCCAATCAATGTGAGCACCTTAGATTTCATGCCAGCGTACATAGCTTTCATGTTGGCAACATGCGGTGAAGGCTCTCCATCGGGTACCTCCCTACCTAAAAAATGAAAATTCATATTTGAATTAAACTATGATAAAAAGTAGCATAAATTGTGAATAAGGAGGTGAAGATGACTTACTTCTTGATGCCCGCTTAGCCTTTTGTTGTGGAGGCGCCACAATCCATTTTCCATCGGCCAAAGTCCATTTCGGCCTATGGTTTTCAAAGTAGTGGTAGTCGTATGGCTTGCAAGGGGTGGGATCATCTTCAAATCGGAAATTTTGGTCCAATTTCAAGAGCAACTTAGTGATTAGGCTCCCGTAGGGTAGGTTTTTCTTATGTCGCTCGTTAGCCCACGCAGTTCTCATCCAATTACATATTGCAAAGCCGGGATTGATAGGAACCTCCTTCACGACATAGTAAAATGTCATAACCGTGGTAACATTAGGCTCGCCGACATTTCCTCCTGTAGGGATGAAACTTCTATGCACCCACTCGTACACAATGCGATCATCAATGGGGCAGAATGCCATTTTGCACCCATCGGCTGAACTTTCATCATATGGGTCCCGACCAAAATAGTGATGTCCACAATTCAGATAATTCAAGTACGGGAGTTTAATCATATGCGTTCCCGGCCACGCATTAGCATAGAAGATATCAAGTGGCCCATCCTTGAGCTTGGGATAAAGGTCCTCATCGGATTTGATAGGATTCCCCAACAACTCATTCATCACCCAACAATCAAACTCAAACCTTTTCCCATTAACCATGGTAGTGTACTTACCATCACTAGGTTCATCAAAATTAGCATAAAATTGCAACACCTCATCCTTATAGGTGGGATTACTAACATCGAATAACAAGGCATCACAATTTTGAATAGCAAACTTCTCAACCATAGGGCCTAAACCTAGTGCCTCAACCCGATCTCTATCCAACACATATGAGTCTAGTACTGTAGCATTGTTAACAAGAATACCATAATACTTATAAGCATCGAGACTAATAAACTTGTTAGCATCATACCAGTTTGGATTTGGCTTCCTCGCCGCGATCTTGCTTCTCGGTGCCATGGGTTGATCGGGAATTGGTTGTGGTGGAACTGATGGAGAGTTTCGTCCGGGTAGGAGACGGGATTTCCGAACTCTGAATTGGGGGATGTGGGGGAAGTTTGTCAGTTGTGATCTGAAAAAAAGTCAATCACCCATATATATAAACCCGTTTCCGAACTCGGAAACCTAGCAGGCTGGAAAATTAAGCTTATCCGGGTAAGTTTACGATATCTGAAAGTCTAGCCGGAACTATTTAATTAAAATTCTCATTTTTTGGTCAATTTTCCCGAAGGTTTCCCTGATAGCCATCCGGATAAGTAAACTATCCGTCCGGCTAGGTTTCCGAGTTCGGAAAAATAAGTAACACTATCCGGATAGTGTTTCAGAACTCGGAAATCTACCCGGAACTATACTTAAACAGATTTTCACCATCATATTTGCCTCTTTATCTAAACAAAATGCATGTACAAAATAAATGAAAATAGATTGAAGCACTCAAATCTTTAAAATCGACCAAGTTTACATCCATATGAATAAGGTACTAGAATAGATTAGTTTCACAAACGAAAAGAACAAATTCGATGTTTAACTATAACAAATTCGATGTTTAACTAGAAAAGAACAAATTATTAACTAGAAACAATGCCCTACTCTCCAGTCGCCCTACTGCTGGATGGTCCCCCGGCCGCATCTTCTTCACTTGAGGATGGGAGATGACCAAAATCTGGCTCATTCAATTCCGGGCTAAGTTGGAGATCAGGTCCCTTCCGATCAATGTAAGCCCTTTGTTCGGCACGGAGCATTGCTACTTCTTCTTTAGCCTTGTCGACTTGTCCGGTGAAGCATTCCCACATTTTTGAGAGCTCACGCATCCACCGGCCCTCCTCACCTATAAAACAAACAAATGATTAGCTTTCGATAACAAACGCATTTTCACCTGCGAAACTAAACAATAAAGGGCAAATATATATTCACTTACTTGTACCCGATGAACTCGCACCTCTGGCTTCTAGTTTTCTTCGCCTCGCAACTCTTCCTGCTGTGCCCGGAGCTAAGGCCTTCAAGACGTACCTTTGAGTTTCTATATCAAGTGCAAAACCCTTATGATCAAACCAATCACCATCGTAGTACTCTAGAGGCTCAGGACGATCAACAACACCTCCACCTTGCTTCTTAATCAGCTCAGTGACAAGTCCGGCATATGGAAACCATTGCCTCGACCCTCTCCCCACCTTGAACATGTATTCAACTATCGAGTGTCCAGGATTTATTTTCAACCCTTCCATCAAGTAATAGAAGAGCAGAACACGTCCACAACTAGGTTCACAACTATGAACCCCCGATGGATACACATTCTGACAAACCCAGTCAAATACAATCCTCTGCTCAACCGTAAGCTCCTCAACATTAAAATCACCTGGACAACTATCCGCCCCCTTACAAGTAGTTTTGAAGTACTTACGTCCCATTGCTTCAAGGTCTAAGGGTTGGTTTGGCCCGGTTTCAGGAAACTTGTTGAAATTATAAATCTCATAAGGGCCTTCTGGGTGGTTAGGGCGCAAGTATGAGTTATCAACATAAGGGCAGCCTAGGACCTCATTTATATGAAACTTAGTGACATTAATCAGTTTACCATTCACCTTAGTGCACAGCCTATTCGACTCATACTCTCCTAAATTTGCATAAAATTGCACAACCTCATCTTGATGGCATGGGGATTCAAGCAAGAGCAATTTATCTAAATAACTAGGCTGAAAATGAGCAACCAAATACCCCATATGCAAAGTGTCAATAGAGGTAGGGCTAATCACCTTGGTGGTGTGTGTTTTCCGCCCACACCATTCCACATAGTTGGCCTCCGCCCTACGATTGAAGAAATTCCGACTTGCCGATGCTTCAGGGGGCCTATCATGGCCTCTTTGCCGCTTTGTCTTCCTCGATTTGGCCTTGCTTAATCGGCTCCCACCCACGTGTTCTTCGGCTATTGGAGGTGACTCTCCTTCCTCCTCGGAAGAGGACTCGTATTGCACCTCTTGTTGTCGTTGGATTTCCGCAACTTGCTTGCCTGTGGAAAAATTTTTAGTCCTAACCATGGTGAGAGATTGGGCTGAAAAATTTGGAGAAGGGCGGACTGGTTTGGGGATGAACTTGGGGAGGGTTTGCAGATTTGGGGAAAAAAACCCGTCTGCCCCTTTTATAATTAAAACTTCCGGCTAGGTTTTACGAACTCGGAAATCTAGCCGGGCAAGGTTAATTTTTTTTTGCCTTATTCGGCTAACTTCACGGTTTCGGAAACGTGGCAGGACAGTACAAAAAATCAGAATAAGTAACACTTAGACTATTTTCTTAGCTAGTCCTCTACCCATTCTCAACATTAGTTCCAAAAATTTCACTTTCCTCCCACCCATTTACTCTCTTCCACCAACAAAATCTTCTTCTCCAACCACCAAGAACACCATTACTCACATTGGCCCCATTTCTTGAGTTCTAGAACAAGAAAGTAGCTTCTTTGTCCATACTATTAGGGTTTTTATTCTACTTGAAAAGGTATTTCTTGGCACTTTGCTTCAATTGTATAATCAATGTTGTTTATTGGCTAATTTGTCTTATTTGTTCATGGGCTTTGCTTAATTATTACTACAAACTAGTTTTGTTTTATGGGCTACATTCTTGATTAATCAATTGGGATTATGGGCTATATTCTTGATTAGTCTTGATGGTCACTAGTTATGTTACTACTAATCTAGGGTTAAGTATGTCATATATGTATGCACTAATTTAATTACAAAGAATTAAGGGTGAAGCATGTGATAGGCAATTTATATTAGTCTAATAGGATCCTAATTAAACCCTACTTACCATTAGTCTAATAGGATAATAATAGGATTATTAAAGTGACTACTTACCATTAATTTAGCATATAATTATTCTTTCTTGATAGTGAGGTTATTTAATATATGTAAACTATTTTTTGTAGAGGAGTTATGGCACCACCTAAGAAGAAGGTAGTAGGAATCCCCAAAAGCTCTAAAACGCCTAGCACCGCGGGAGGTGTTAAAAAAAAGGGGGTGAGGCGTCCTAGGACATATTGTGCCGTCCTACAAAAAAGGATGAAGAAGGGGATTTTGACGGACATGACGTTCAACGATGGTGGGGAACCAATATCGGAAGAGTATTATTTATGGAAGAGTTGGGTTGGTAAAATTGGTCGAACTCGTGTGGATATAAAGTATGAATCTTGGCACGAGGTCCCCGACAAGGAGAAGACTAAATTATGGGAGGAGTGTTTGGTAAGTTTCTACCTTCATTTAAGGTTTTTTTTTTGTACACATGAATGAGATTTTATCCAAATTTTCTTATAACCTTATGTAGGTACCATTCAAAATTGTTGCCCCAAATATGGAGAAACTTTTTGACACAACCATGTTTCGCTTGAGTAAGGCGGCACGGGATCATAGAGCAATGTTGTCTAAACATTACATTTATGGAGATTTTAAGGATGAGGACCCTTGGGTGGCCTACACCGATATTCTACAAGAAAGTTGGGCAATATTCAAAGCACGCACCTTGGAGAATTACCGACTAGTAAGATTAATTCCTACCATTTTAGTATTACTCCTTCGTTCACATAACTTAAATTCATTTATGTGTTAGGGTGTGAGGTTGACGAATAGCACCAATGCGAAAGCTAATACGGCACCTCACACAATGAGTAGGGAGGGCTATACTATAAGACTAATGAAACATGCAAACAAGAAACAAGAAGATGAGGTGCAAGAGAAAATGGATAGTGGGATGACGGAAGAGGAAGCGCGGGAGAGCACCGAGGTGGTTAATCCTAAAGAGTTCGATAAACTCACTAGCTTCTTGATTGGTCGACAAGATAGCAAAGGCGAATACACACACGAGGGAAACAAGAAGTTGATAAAAGATATTGTAAGTTGTTTCTTTGAATATATTGAGCTAATATTATTACAAATATTATTCCTATCTATTTTTCTTTCTACCATATATTTTTTTTTCTATTAAATGATAGGATGATGTCAAAGAGAAAATTGCCTCGGGAGAATTCGTTCCCACACAAGACGATGACATCCTTTGTAAGGCGACGGAACGGAAGGAACACCCCGGTAGAGTTCGTGGATATGCATCACATGTGGTGAAGAGAGATCTCATCGGCAAACCAAAATCTTCTAAACCACCAAGACATACCAAGTACAACAAGTTGCAAGAGGAACTTGGAGATACAAAAAAAGAGCTCGGTGATACCAAGAAGGAGCTTGATGAGGCCGTGAAGAATATGATGAAAAGGGACATAGCTCTCCACATAATAGCCAAGCAAACGGACGCAATTCTCCCACCAAATTTGAATGATCTAAGCGACGATTGGGAACCTCCTTCATGTGGTTCACGTCACTCACCCGATGTTTGTGAGGTGCAAGACAATCCACCATCGCCACAACCAAATCCACCATCGCCACAACCAAACATATGTGATGATAACTTAAACCGACCAAAAAAGGTAAACACACTAACTCACTTTTCGATCGCATTCTTATTCAAATTCTCTATTCGTTCTCTTAATATTCTTAGCATGTTTACCTCGCCTTACTTTAAAAATGGAATCCACTATTTTAATTAGGTCAAGGTCGATGTCACATATCCATGCAAATTATATATCGATGGTGGAGTGAGGAAGCCTACTATGCATGTTGCAAATGGAATTTTCAATGAGTCGGCGAAGATGCATGGCGACGTTAAAATTGCAACCGGTTTGGGGGAGGTTTGCTTGAAAAAAGCTTTGGTTTCAACCGCTCGAATTCCCATACCCAAAGGCCCGTGTAAGGTTGTTGGACCGGCGGAAGGTATGTATTTACTTTGGCCTCGTAGGCTAATTGTTGTCGAGAGTTTAGGAGAGACTCAACCCGCTAGCCTATACAACCCAATTATGAGCGTTGCACGCAAGGTTGAGCCAAAAATTACAAAAAAAATTCCCCAACCCTTGACCGCCCCAAAAGATGTTGTAGTTAAATCTATGACACCGCCTATGAAGGTGTTGTATGATAAATTGTCTACACATTGCAAATTTGGATACTACGAATTCCCGGCTCCAACAGAATTATTTGGTGGTATTGGAAGGCAAATTGTAATGTGTTGGGGTGATTTTGAAGATCTATGGAAGGGTGACAAGGTAACCGAGCCCCTAATGTCCTTATTCCAACTGTAAATAATTTTAATGTCGAGACTATATTATCTTGTGTGTTTTCAACCGCCGTTCTCCCCGTTGTTTTAACCATTCATATTTTTTTTTCTTAAGTTTCTTGAATCAATTAGTTCAAAAACGGTTGAAGCCATGGATAGGCTTCCTATGCCCTGAGCGAATCCAAGAATTAGGTCATACTGATGCAGAGCGATTAAGTTACATGAGAGAGGCTCTCGGTGTGGAGGACAAATTATTCTTCCTAGCACCACTCATTTCCGGGTAAGCATTTCATATTAACTAATTCTATACATTATTATCTCATGTTAACTTTTATGTTGTCATTATTGACAAATGGATATGCATTTTTTATTTAGTAAACATTGGAGTTTGGTTTTGATCCACAAAAAAACCAAACAAGTTTATTGGATAGATCCTCTCCATCGTCCGCCAATCCCGTCTTTCGAACACCTCCTTAGACAAGCTTTGAATCATGTCAATCCCTCTAGGAGAGAGTTTGGAATGACTGAGATCAAGGTACTCTACACGTTTCTCCCTCATTAATAACACTAGTATTATCGACATCGATCGATTGTATTTAACAATGTGATCTTCCTTTTGTGTTAAAGTACAAGAGAAAAGTTAGCAGCTGGGAATGCGGGTACTACGTTATGTTGTATGAGCTCAAATTGGTAGCGGGACTTAACGAATTCGACCAAGACCTTGAGCCCGTAAGTTCCAAATCTATAAGGCATCTACCTTACACATATTCATATGTTTGCGTCATATATTGAATTGTGTATGCTAATGCACAGATTTTCGAAGAGGATACAAGGCCCTACTCACCCGAAGACCTGAATCGACCGAGGAGTACTATTGCATCAATTGTCGTAACTTCGCATGCATATGCTCTAGTTCAAAATTGACACATTATGTATTATTGGCAATTGTTGTATTTAGCGCATTCAAGTGATTTATTACATTATACATTCATTCGTAATACATCACAACCATTTGAAACATATAATTCTTCACTAGCGCCATTTAAATACTTTCTATTTTGTATTCAAAAGCCGAAATAAATAAAATTCAGATTTTTAATAATTATCCGGGCCACCTTTACGAATTCTGAAATCCTGGCCGGACAGTTCAAAATACTTCCGGCTAGGTTTCCGGTTTCGGAATTCTGGCCGGACGAAATTGGCTTCTTTTCACCCATTTTCCCGAACGTTTCCCTGGCAGGCGTCCGGTTAAGTAAACTGTTCTGTCCGGCTAACTTTCCGGTACCGTAAACACAATCCGAAACTTAATAATTTCCGCCACCGTTTCACGGTGGCCTGATTACTGCCGCCGCCGGAAAATCTCCCGGCTTACCATCCGGGAGCGCAAAAACCTCTTTCCGGCTAACCGTCCGGCCCGTAATGGCCGGGGTAGCCTCCTGCTAGCAGCAGGTGTTTACGAGTCCGGAAATGTACCCATTCGGGTAGGTTTCCGAACTCGTAAACCTTACTCGGCGGTTTCAACAGCCGAGTAACGGTGGCGCCAATTGGACGGCGCCACCATGGACGGCGGTCAAAACCGCCGTCCAACCGGGACTGAACCGCCGTGTTCCGTCCCATATTCTACTTGTGACAAGTCTAGTATGAGACAAGGCTAGACTTGTGATTACAAGACTATTCAATGTTTAAAAACCGTTTAGAATTAGTGCTTGGCCCAAATCGGATGAACAAATTTGAGTTGTTGCTCGGTAGTCCCAACAAGTGGTATGAACTATGAACGCAATGGCTGTGCTCGGGACGGGACTGATATTGTAGTGATGTGTGCCCAAGTAGAAGAGACCCTCGTGTGTGCCAGAGGGTTTGTTAAGTGAGGTGTCACACGCTGGTTGGTGACGAGATATCTAGTCCGAGCATATAAATGACTGGATAAGGAATAGTCCCATCATAGTATGAGAACTTTTTCAGAACCCAATGATCACAAACTGAACATATTTGGTATTGTACAAACCAAATCTAATACTACCATACTATTTGAGCGGTTGTGAGCTCGAAAATCCCAACATTAATTCCTCTTTTCGTAACTTATATCTAAATAGGTATATGTTCATGCTATATATAACTCATCCCCAAAAACTTTTATCAACTAATATCATTATTTTCTCATTTAATTTGTATTTATAAGTCAAGCTTTTGTAAAAACTTTAGGGCTTGTTCTCTGGAGTTATTTTCTAAAAACTAGTTTGGATAATAATTCAATTAAATTTTATTTAAAGTTAAAACCATCCAAATGGACGGGAGGATTATTCACGACTCTTCAACCCTACATATATAAAAGCAATAGAATTACATGATTGGGTTTGGGTAAACCCAATCATCATACACATGAAACCTTTTTGGGGTTTATGTGGCAATATGTTGCCTGAAAGCTATAATCTGATCTAATATCATAAGCAAAGTGAAATATCAGAGAAGTGTCTAATAATATTACAATAACTAAGTCATCTATGTATCGATGCCGTTAACAGCATAGCTAAACACAGACGTCCCTCCTTCTCCTGCGTATAGACATCACCAAGTATAGCATTCTAGATCTCGTAAGAATTCACCATCCCACTTTCTCACAGCCTAAACATAAAACCCGGTTCTATTATAATAAATGCTCTCCGCTTGAACCTTTACCGGCAACCCATTGAGCCTGGTGGCCTCTTGACCACCGGAAGATAGCAAGTCTTTACAAGATTGGACAGTATAGTAGTATGTAAAGCATAACGAGTTATTCTATATGGCCATGATACTAATAAGAAAGCTTCATCAAGAGCCTAACTAGAGATTGCTATAAAGATTTCTCTTAAAGGTGATATTCTACAGCGCAACATTAAGAAGAAAAAAGCAAAAGTCTAAAAATAGATACATATATATATATGTAAATTAATATCGGTACTAGAGCAATCCCAATCAATCATGGTCTGATTGCCTGGTTGGCAAATACTGGATGGAGCAAATGCAATCTAACACTGTATAAGCTTAAAGTCTAACTGGTCTACAAATCTAGTACCAGTATCACCAACAGTAGTATTCAAACTACTACTTTGACTCGGATTTCTCTTAACTGTACTAAGAGCATCTCCAATGGTTGATTTTTTGGACTTGCTTGCAATTTTTCTAAATAGTTAAGCTAGTTGCTTACCATTGTTTTTTGCCACGTCATTAGCCTTCTCAAGGAAGGGTTGCCTTCACAAGCAACTAGTTTGTGTGGGTCCTACATCACTAATTCAATAGAATTAGGTAGAAATTGTGCATATGTGGGACCATAATAACCAATATTCAAGCTAGCTTACCACTAATTGAAACACTAGATTGACAAGCCACTTGCTTGAAAAAAAATGACATGGCAAGTTAAGCTACACCATCATCTTGCTTACCACTGAAGATGCTCTAACTATATCGGAAGTTAATCAAAATTTAACTAAGCAAAAGGACCCATCAGAAAACTAAGATTAGCAGATCACATTCAATCCCATATTTTAGTACAAACATCAATAAACCATAAAAAGGCTGAAAATAAATTTTAAAAGGAAAAAAAATAAAACCGCATTCTCAGTCTAATTGTGCCAATTCAGTTAGAAACTTGTCCAACCCTACCCAAGCCGACCTGACCCAACCCGAGCCGAGCCGATCGAGCCGACCAACACAGTAACCTGGAAACCCCTAAACCGAAAGGATCCAGGGCGGATCCAAGCACCCCCGGATCGCGACCTACACATTGGTTCTCAGAATCATTTGGCGTCTGCAACCCATCTCGTCTCCGGGCCTTGTGGGCCTATCTCGTCTGTGCCTTGTGACAGCTCCGGCCGGCCGGATCATGGCCGTTGACCAAGCAGATCGGACACCCCCAGAGCAGTTGTCTCGGATCCGAGTGGAATGATCGTTGACCAGCCGTCGACAGTTAGGCTTCCGTCCCACGAATGGTGACCCGTGGCGGAGATGTGTGAGCGGTGGTGACCCGCTCGCACCGACGGATTGAGGATTGAGCTGCTGGGACTGTAATTTTTCGAGAGAGAAAATGGTTTCAGAGCTACCTTCACTTATTCTTTATTGATAATTATTCGATTAAATCCCAATAAAAATCTCACCCCTCCCCCTCAATTTAGGAATTAAATTCAAAACCATTGGGTAAATTTAGAGTCATTCTCAACTCCAATTCTCCGGTATTTTTCTGTATATTCTATTTAATTCAATTCAATTAAAGATTTTATTTTTTTAATTTTTTCAGTTATTAAAGTATTTATTTTTTTAATTTTTTTGAAGAGGAAGCACTGGGAAATTAAATCAATTGTATAATTAATTAAAACAAAATACAATTAAGTTTGAAATCCCTCGTAAAAGTAACACCAAAATACTTATCTGCTTTACCAACCAAAGTACAAAATCACACACTTCAGCTACGAAGTCCAGAAAACAATACGACTTGAAAAAAACCACAGTAAGTACCACACTCCAACTTAAACTATTCACTATTTCAAAAAACAGTTGTAAAAAAAAGTTGATAAGAGCACCAATCTCGAAGTTCATAAACTCCCATCTACCACTTATCCAGCTCGTCTCGAGAAGCAAAATAGATGGAAATAGCTTTCGCCACATCACCAGCAACCACAACCGATGCATTTTTCCCCAAGAATATCGCATCCACTCCAATAGATGGAAAACTCAATTGAATTTATGAAATGCAGCTTCTGAAACTTCACAGGCTTCAGCTTCAGCATCCGTTGAAGCTGAAGCTTGTGAAGTTTATGAAAATGATCTTAACTGAATTTTTTAAAAAGTTCACTATATTTAATTAAACTAAATCTAAAACTTTTGGATGAAGCTAAAAATATTTTTTAACAAAAATTGAGAAGTTCTTGAATTCAAACTGAACTAAAATGAATTAAGGACATAAATATCTATAGTTCAATAATTAAATTAAATTAATATAATTTAATTATTTATTTTTAAAATTATGCAAAAATTACACCCAATTTCAAATTATAGAAATTCCACTGCTCTTTACAAATTTTTCCTAGATAATTAGAAATAAAATAGGGATTCAACAACAACAGAAATTATATCATGCGCTCAGGCAGACCCGGCCATTAAAGTGAACCCTTTGGTTCAGGTCCCAAAAATAAGTCAAAAATAGGGGTCTCATTTTTTAAAAAAAATCATATTTTATATATTTTAAAAATTAAATTTTCACTTAAAGCCTTATTTACATAAAATATGATCATAGTCATTTTTAAAAAAATTATCATTTTAATTTGTCAAAATTTTTTTTCTTCTTCGCGTATTAAATTTTCTCTTACAGACCAGATTTCACCATCACCGACGAACCAAAATTCAACAGAGACTCTCTATTAATTTTTTAAAAATATTCGTTTCAAACCCCCAAATATCTGGGACCGGCTATACGCGGAGGATCATGAGTACCGATGTTTGGCACCTTAATTTGTTTACTTTTTGGTATATATACAGGCCTAAATCCAACTGAATAGACTGGGTTAGGTCCAACTGATCATAATTATATCAGAACAGCCCAGGCCCAACTGAACACTCGTATTGTGGAACAGTTACAAGTGTTCAGTTGTCACTTGTAATGCAAAGCAGTTAGACCCAATTGAGTACGTGGTCTAGTGGAGCAAGGCATGACGCCACGAATTCAGGGTTCCACGACCCAAGAATGTCGGACACGACCTCAACACTCTACCTCTATAAATAGAGGAGAGGAAAGAAGAAAGGAGTAAGCTCTTTAGTTTGAAGATATACAGAACACTTATAATCTCTACTGACTTGATCGTCGGAGTTTCTATCCCCGAAAACCTCTGGGGATTTTTCTTGTAGGAAGCGTTCAACATCTGAACCTGGAAGACATTCGTAGTCTTCACTTGTATTTTAATATGATGTCAAATTTGTGATGCAAAGGTAAAGAGAAAGTAAAATATATAGTCAATATTTGAAATTTCTACCAAGCTAATTTATTAAACTATCAATCTCTCTGAAATGGATGAGTTGTGATGACTATAAATCATAGAGATCGAATTTTCAGTTGTTTTGAATATATTATTCTTCAGGGACTCTGCCAACTTTGATTTCAATGCATTGAAACTTAAATTTTTTTTAAGTGGTGTTTAAATATGTCTGCCTCGATATTTAAACGCCCCGTCGGTAAATTAGTCTAATTTTAAGTTACGAACTTTTCAATATTAATCTCATCTTTAGTAAAAGTGGCTCAACGAGAACCAACATAACGAAAGTTTACAATTACTTATATATGAAAACACAAACGCGCATACACTTTATTAAATCTTAAACACGAACCAAACATGAAAATCAAAGAAAAAAGCATTACATAACCATACTATGGTACGTAATTATATCCAATTAATGTGATCGTCAACACTTATTTGCTTGACTTATAATACTTTGAGGAAATTGGAGGGAATATTGAATTGACACTAGGTGCTGCAGACTGCTGGAAGTGGGGCACCGCACAAGCATTTGTTTGGGTTGTAAGAGGTAGAGTCAAAGCTCTGAAGCTTTCCTCCTTGCGGAATCTGTCCGCACAAATTATTGTTATTCAGTTGCAGGCCGTCGAGGCTGGTGAGCTTAGTCAGCTGTGCTGGTATCGCTCCGGAGAAAGAATTGAACGACAAATCCAAGAAAGTAAGTTTCTTGAAGTTTCCCAAAACCGAAGGGATTGAACCAGAGAGGCCGTTACTCTTCAGCCGGAGGAAGGTTAGCCTGGTGAGCTGGCCGATGGTGGACGGGATTCCTCCGGTGACGTTTGGTAGCCTGTTAAGGTCTATCATTTGAAGATATGGTAGGTTTCCGATGGCGGGAGATATTTGGCCGGTGACATCGGCATCATCAAAGATGGTGAGAGAGGTTATTCGGCCGTTGCTATCGCAATCGACGTCGTACCAAGAGCAGCAATCGGTTGCTGGGTCCCATGAAGCAAGGTGGTAGGGGTTGTTTAGAGCAGCCTTGATCTGCAACAGGGCGGCCTTATCCTGTGCATTGCACTTAGTTGCACCGTGAGACGGCGAAGCGAGAGAGATGAAAAGTAGCAAGAGAGAAACGATCATAGCCGATGAACAATTTGGAGATGAAATGATCTCCATTTTCAGTTTTGTTTGTTTTGGATTGATTGTTTGTTTGCTTGGGAATGAAGTGTTGAGGTGTGGATTAATATGTGCATGCTCAGCACTTTATATAGTGCGAATTTGCATGTATTGATAATCAATTTCCATTTGAATTCTTGACGTACGTACGCTAGCCATTGAATTTTCCACCCCTAAGATTTGATTCGTGCTCGGCTAATTAATTAAGCACGGGTTTATCAGGGATGGCTAAGGCAAATATATTGTGTACATGCATGGACAACAAAATTGATACTGTTGATCAATAATAACCATGAATTGACTATAAATAAAGCGAATAATCAACTAATTTTCATCTATTTTAAAAGTATACACTACTAAATAAAAGAGGAACATGCTATTCAAATTTTATGAGCCAAGTCCTTGATCTGATCTTTGTGCTATTGAATATCTCCAATACATATTTAATGGAATCAATGATTATGTTCGTATTCCTCTAAAGAGAATTCAAAAATAACTCGATATAAAATATATATATAAATACATAATCTTGAATGAGACTGTTATATCATAAATAATACACGAATGATTTTTCATATATCTATCATGATAATTTTTATGTGTGTAACATTTGATTGTATTTTTAACTCGATTTATTCAATTATAATATTTAAATAAAGTTTTTTCGAAAACATATTTAAATAAATTAATTAAATTAGTAAAAAAATAAAATATAATAAAAATAGAACTAATGACTCGAGACCCTTAAGACTCAAATACGTGAAATAATTATATAATCAATTTATAACATTTTAAAATATAATATTTAATAAAAGACTAATAATGATTAATACATAAACTAATGTTATACAAATATAAGCGATCATTTCATAAACTTATAAATTTATAATATAACAGTCTTATCCAAAACTCCAAAACTATGTGATAAATAATAAATATCTCTTCACAAGGTGGAATACTTTTTTGAGTAAAATTCTTTTTTTAGATTGTATCAAGATCATACATTGTATGAAAAATTGGGTTTTGCGTTTTGAAATTTATTAATAAATTAATAATTTATTTATGTATTCGAATTTTTTAGTGTAAGTTTTTTTAATAGATGAATTCAGATTTGTGAAAAAACATTTCATGTGTAATTGTAATGATTATATTAAATAAAATTATCTTAATAATTATATTAAATATTATTATTTAAAACATATCTTATATAATTCGACCGGGTAATCCTATCCCATCCAAATATAAAATGGTAATGATTATTAATTAGAACTATTAAAATTTTTGAATTTAATTTTAATGCTTATAAAAATAAAAGTCAATTATGAGTCAAAATCTATCCCAAATTTATGTAGGGAAAAAATAAATTTGACTCAATTGGTAAACTATATTTAAATTATATTATATGTAAATATTCAAATTTGTACTAAACCAACTCAATCTAAATATAACATTTTATTTCTTTCATTTTGGATCAAGGCAAGTTTATAATTTGTATCAATAGTGGATTGGTTCACAAATTATGAACTAGTCAATTTACTTTTTAAAAAATTACAATGTGGTCAATAATTTTGAACCAACCAATTTCGAAATTAAATATTTTATTTAATAACATTTCAAAAAGTTAATATCTTTTTTGGTCAATTATGAAAAATAAATGATATAATTATTTTAAATATAACATAAAAACTAGCCAAAACTTGATTTGGTTTTGGGCTTTATTAGTAACCCTCAAAAGCAAAAATTTACGCAAAACAGACAAGATTTTTAATTTTCGAGAACAAAACTCAAGATCCAAAAATCTCTGTGTTCTTACCTGTTTCTTAGTTTAAATTCAATTTTCGGTAGTTCAGCATATAGATGAGGAGTATTAAGAATCAAATTTCATATGCATAGCTATCATTTTTAATTTGTTTCCCATAAAAAAAACTATAATTTTGCTATATACCAAGACTAGCTAGTCCTTATCACTCATTATATGTATCTAGCAAAAAATGCTCCAACTTATCTCTAGAAAGTAGTTAAACATCTCTCTAGAATTTAACTCACGTGCCACCATCTTTTTCATTCATTCTGCCCATTTATGACCGTTCACGGCTAATTCTGACAGCCAACGGTCACGTAACGGCTCCCCCAATGGGGGAACCACCCCATCCACCACCACCTTTCGGCGGAAATTCCGCTGGAATAACTTTCTCCCAAGTCCTCACGGCCAGACCACCACCACTATCCACACAACTTCCCACAAATCCAGAAATCCGGACGATCACTCATTTCAACGGCAAACTTTCTTGTATGTACCCAACAGAATCCATCCCTATTCTAGCCAGCCACTATAAAAATGCACTTATCGGAAAATTCCCCAGAGCTAAACCCCCAATGCCCATGATCCAAGCAGCCTTTGAAGAAATTGATTTCAAATCCAGATTCCAAATCGGTTCTCTCGACTACAAACATGTGTTAATACGCTTCCAAGACAAGGAAGACTACTAGAAATGTTGGTTGAGTTCGAATTGGAAGATTGCAGGTCCACTGATGAAAGTCACAAAATGGACGCCAGAATTCTCGCCGGAGCACGAGTCGCCGGTAGTCCCAGTCTGGGTCACTGTCCGAGATGTTCCTCTTTATTATTGGAACTACTCTATGATTGAGGATCTTGGCAATCAAATCGGCAAATACATCAAACTTGATGCGGCGACCAACCTGATTACCAGACCATCGGCGTTAAGATGTGCGTCGAAATTGATGTCACTTCCAAGTTGATCCCTTCAACACTCATGGGCCATCCGGGAGACTCCAGGGATTGTGAAATCATCTACGAGAATGTCCCTCTCTACTGCAAACACTGTAAGAAGATCGGCCACTGTGATAACAACTACAGAATTCAGCATCCAGAACTGAAAAAATGGCGCAACAGAGATGCTCCAGCTCCAAATAATGGAGCTCGACAACAAGAAACTAAACCGGGAAAGCAGGCAATGACACAGCAACAGGAGAAAGCTAGGTCTCAGCCATCCTCCTCAGGTCTCACTGCTCATAAAAAAGAAGGCATAATGAAATGGCAGAAAATTCCTATAACCCACTCTACCAGCATGGAGTTAGTACCATACATTGCCCCTCAAACTCCCAGGAAGGCTACTCAAGAGCAATGGGTCACAGCTGCAGATTTTAAACATTCACCAAGGGGTGAACACATATCCTTTTCTCTAGATGATATGGAAGTATCAAATAGGAAAAAGCATTTGAAATCACTTAGTCACACACTACTGGATCACACTATTCCTGAAATTCTGAATTATAATGCTAACAGGGCAATAGTTCCATATAAACATACGGAAACTTCAAATAAATTTTGTCTTACAGGATGACTTTGAAGATGACAGCTCTTCAGATGATGATGTAGAAACAACACCAACACAGGACACTGGGCAGATAGAGGAACCTGAACCTCAACATCACATCCAAAATGCCCAGAAAGCTCACAAAATGGAGGCTTCTGATAAGCCCTCCACACAGGTAACAGTGTTAAACTCCTCACTAGGTACTAGTATTTCTGATTCTGGCAGTAGAATACTAAGATCTAAACAAAAAATTTCATACCCTAAATGATTAGTTACAAACTAGTAGGTAATATGCTAGTATGGAACATTAGGGGTTATGGAACATCTATGGAAAGACTGAGAACATTAATCACAATACATCATGTATCCATTCGGTGTATCATAGAACCTATGCATGAGAATAATCAAATCCAAAATTTACAATTTGAGTTGGGATATCAGCACTGTATTGCTGCCAGCTCAGCAAAAAATTGTTTTTTTTACAATAATAATTTCTCCATTGAACCTTTATCTGAAGCTGACCAGTTTGTTCAGGTCCAGGTTACATATTTAGGTTCACTGGAGAAATGGACTTCTATTTTTGTTTATGCTAAAATAAATAGGACTGCTAGGAGGGAGTTGTGGTTAGATCTTATTAATTTATCCCAGGCACCAACCATCTTTGTGGGGGATTTTAACACCATAGCATCAGTAAATGAACACAAGGGTAGACATTCTCCTCCTTTAGGCAGTATGAGAGCCTTCATTGATACTCTCCAGTTACAAGAAATCCCAACTGTAGGAAACATCTTCACATGGACAAACAATAGACAGACGGATGACAGGCTGCTTCAGAGACTTGATAGAGCCATGTGTAATGCAGTCTGGAATAGTGCTTATCCTCACACCTCAACCCATGTACTAAACAGAACCTCCTCAGACCATAACCCTCTCCTAATATCCATACAGAGTGCTGAAGAGCTGCTTCCAAAACCATTTAGGTTCCAAAATATGTGGCTTCACAGACCTGGAATCTCAGACATAATCAGAAATAATTGGAAGGCCCCCTCACCATACTCAGGCATGTACAACTTTGTATTTAAATTAAAGAGGCTGAAAATCTACTTGAGAACATGGAATAAGGAGGAGTTCGGCAATGTACACCAAAATTTACTGGAAGCAGAAGACAAAGTAAGCTTAATGGAAGAGGTATATCAGCAGTCTGGTATTGATCAAGACCTCATTAATTTGAACATGGAAAGAGCCCTGTTGATTAGAGCTGAAAAGGAGGCCATAACTTATTGGAGACAGAAATCAAACTTGAAATTGCTGAGGAAGGGAGATGCAAGTAAAAAAATTTTCCACAATTCTGTCAAAGAGAAAAGAGCCAGAGCCAGAATTACAAAAATTAAATCAGCCAATGGTGTGTGGCTGACAGATCCTACACTGATCAAAGAGGAGGGGGTACAGTTCTATGAAAAATTATTGAAGGAGGAGGCAACAGACCTAACAGGACAATATTTGGACCATTTCAAATCTGTCATCCCAATGATCATCACTGATGAAGATAATCAGTCCCTTCTGAGGGAGGTTGATATGGATGAACTGAAGAGGGCAGTCTTTGATTTAAACAAAGAGGGTGCAGCTGGATCAGATGGCTTTTCTGGTCATTTCTATACAGCCTGCTGGGAGACTATAAAGCATGATCTTCTGGACTCAGCCAAAAACTTTATGAATGGACAAAAATTACCTAGAGCAATAGCCAGCACCTAGCTCACTTTGATTCCCAAAAAACAAAACCCCTCATCCTTTGCAGAGTTTAGACCCATAAGCCTTTCTAACTTTATAAACAAGGTTGACTCTAAGATCCTAATTGAGAGATTGAAGCCCCTGATGAGTAAAAACATTTCTCCAGAATAGTCAGGATTTATGAAAGACAGAGATATATCTGACAACATTATCCAGATGATGGAAATGATCACATTAGTGAACAAGAACCCCATATATCAGAATATTGCTGTGAAACTTGACATGCAGAAAGCTTTCGACAGAGTCTCTTGGTCATTACTAAACACAGTCATGATACAATTTGGGTTCCATGGCAGTTTTGTGAAGCTCATTTTACAGAATATTTCAGCAGCCTGGTTTTCAGTGCTTATTATTGGGGTATGCAGTGGATTTTTTCCCTCCAGTAGAGGAATAAAACAAGGGGACCCCATCTCACCCCTCTTATACAATATAGTATCTGAAGCCTTTACCAGGGGTCTGCAACAGCTTTTCCAAACTCAGTATCTAGAGAACTTTATAATGCCTAGAGGAGTTTCACCAATTTCTCACCTTATGTATGTTGATGACACAGCCATTTTCCTAAATGCAAAGAGCAGAAACCTTAAAAGATTCAAAACCTTCCTGCTAGCATATGAGGCTGTTTCTGGTCGAAAGGTTAACTTCTCCAAATCAGAGGTTTACACTCACAAAAATTCCCCAGTTAGGAGGATCTCACACATAAAGAGGATCCTGGAAATGAAGATAGGTAAACTGCCATTTAGTTACTTGGGAGCCCCAATTTTCAATGGGAGAAACAAAATTATTTACTACCAGCCAATATTAGAAAGGATGGAAAAAGTAGTCACAAATTGGAAGAACTGCTGGCTGTCTAGTGGGGGAAAATTAGTACTTATTAACCATGTGTTGCTAGCCATTCCCACACATATACTTGTTGTCCTTAAGCCTCCTATTGCAGTTATCAAAAAAATGGAGAGGCTGGCTTCAAATTTCTTCTGGGGGGAGAATGAATATGGGCAGAAAAGGAGTTGGAAGAAATGAGCTCATCTCACTTTGCCAAAGGAGGAGAATGGTTTAGGTCTCAGAAACCTTAGATTAGTAGTTAAGGCTTTTTCATGTAAATTATGGTGGAAACTACAGAAGAATGACACCATCTGGTCCAAATTTTTGTGGTCTCTTCCAGAAACTTACAAAAAATCCTTTACTTGGTCTAGAATTTGCAATGCCACTGAATTAGCAAATAAGCACTCACAAATAATTCATGGGAAAGGACTTTGTTCTTTCTGGGATGGTAACTGGCTAGGAACGGGACCTTTATTTTATATGTGGTCTGTAGATGTTGAACTGCCATTTCCTAATATCTCTCTCTGGCTGATTTTATAGAATTGAAACATTTGTATATGCCCAGTTTGGAGCCCCATTTGGCTACCAGTGTTCTTTCTAAATTGCAGGAGGTGTAGATCAGTTTCAGTCATGAGGACAGGCTTATTTGGAAGCCAGGGATAGATGGCAATTTCTCTGTAAAAAGCACATATAGAGCCAGCTTGGAGCACTCAGCCTCAGAATCAATTTTAAAAATGGTATGGCAACCCCCTCTTCCCAAAAAAATCTCAATCTTTATTTGGAAGATGAGGAATCGAATTTTACCTTTTGATGATGTTCTTACAAGGTTTGGATTTCTAATTACATCTAAGTGTCCACTAGGCCTAAATTCCGATCCTTTGGAGCATTTCTTTAATTGCTGCACTGCTAATATGGATATTTGGAACTACATTCATACTTTGCTACAGATCCAAACACCAGTGTTCCACTCTGTCAGTGCTAGATTGAATTTTTACTTCTCATACAAGGGCCACTCCAAAATCCACCACAAAGTTATTCAGATTACTACCTTGGTAGTTTTTTGGATACTTTGGATTAGGAGAAACAAGCTTTTATATGATGAGATAAAATTCTCTACCACTCAGTTAATCCAGATGATACAGAAACTCACATGTAATATTTTTACTGTAAAGCTTGTGTCGGGAAATAAACAAAGAAATAATTTTTTTATCCTAACTGGTTTAGTCCCTTTCATTAAGTTGAAGAGGCCTAAAAGGGTAAAAATTATAAAATGGCATCCCCCTGACTCAGGCTATAAAATAAATGTAGATGCTGCTTTTAAAGATGGACACTGTGGAATAGGTATCATAGTCAGAAATTCCAGTGGGAATATTAATCTGCTCAGACAGTTATTTACACATAGCTCTTCAGCCCTCCACTCAGAGCTAATTGCTACAAAAATGGGATTTGAAGCTGCTCATGCACTTAACCTCCGTGAATTTTTGATTGAGTCTGATTGTAGTCAGGCTGTAGCAGCTATAAAAAATCCAATATGTGCACCCTGGGCACAATACTCTCTGAGTCATGCTCTACATATTAAACATTGTTTGCACAAGGTCACACACACACTTAGAGAGGGAAACATACCTGCAGATTATCTATCCAAAGCTTTATCTACTGCTTTGACTGCTGATATACTCTTATCTGAGGCACCTACTATGCTAAAAAAGGCACATACAAATGGACAGAAGAGGTGTACCATCTGTCAGACTTTATCCAGATTAGAGAATACAGTTACTGCTGATACTTTGTTATTGCAGGTACTGAAGTTCAGGACAGAAGATGAATTTGAAGCAAAATCACACTAATCAGGAAGCAGCACCCCTGGTTGACAAAGGCTTAAACAAAGTCGGGACCCTCTGCTTTTAGCAGATTTTCAGCCATTTTTGAACCATTGTATGGTTGTTTTGGGCTTTGAGTAAATAGTTAGGAACTTTTTGTCTTTGTTTGGATCAGGGGGTGGCAGAGTTGTGCTTCGTTATTTGTTTACTCGATCACTAAATTGCTACCCCCTGGATCTTTACATTGGACTTTCCACATCTTTTAAACTAGAAGATAGTTTTTGAAAGCTTATATGCTTTTTAGGGTTCTTCCCTCACTGTAACATAACTATGGCATTGCCTTTATTAGGTTTGGGGAGCCAAATAAATTCCCCCCACTTTATAGTGGTAAATGTTTTTAAAAAGAAATAGTCCCTTATCACGTCTTAGCCTTAGACTATAGGTCTATTATTATGAGAGTGAGATGCATCTACGCTTTAATAGATGTCGGTTTGGTATAATTGGTTTAGTTCTCTCAATTTTAAAGTAAACTTTGCTTCTCATCAAGAAAAGCTAAATTTGCTTCTTCTTTTTTTTTTTGAAGTGTGGAAAAGCTAAATTTGCTAGGTTAGCTAGTCCCCTATCACTAGATCTATTATTATGAGAGTGAAATCCCATCTACATAATAATAGACGTCGGCTTTCTATCAATTTCAAGTAAAACTTTATTTCAAGTCTATAGGAATTCCCTTTCCCCTTCTAACCGAGCCGTTTGGTTTAGGGTTTAATGAAAAGAAAATGGAGTGATTCCCTTTATTATTTCACTGACTTATCTTATTTGGTTCTCTGAATTCCTCCTCTCTTGTGGGTTTAGGATTTCCCATATTACATTTTGTGATATAAAATCACCAATATCATTCCAACCGCCACCATCGATCACTACTATCACTCAGATCAATACTGATCATAATAAAAAATAAAAACATAATTTCAATTGCCTAATTTGAACCAAACAAAAATTAAAATAGGTATATTTTCCTTTCTATTCCTTTTTATTTATTTTATACTCCCTTTCCATTGCCCTAGTGTGATTTGAACCCTTAAATTTTGGATCTAAAATTTTATCTTACAAATTATATGGTATAAATTATAGAATAAATTGCTCATGTACCTCCGAGTAGTTATCTATAGGGAAAATTCCTGAAAATGGCGTAATCAGAATTGAAATTCCCACTAAAGGTATAAAACTTTAGATATTCCTATTCAAGGCATTGAATTATTTTTAAGACAATTTTACCCTTTATTCATTATTTTCAATTTACTTAATTTTTTCTACATGCTAAATTGTTAACTACATCCTCCATCTTCATATTCTCTCAACCCTCACCGAACTTGTTCTTCGTCGCGGTTGAAATCCTGGACTAAAACCGAAGTATGGGGCGATTGTGGACATGTTGGGAGACCATATGCTACCTTGAAGTCTCCAAATCAACACTTGAATGAGAGACGGTGGAGTATGGGGCGATTAAGGACATGCTGTGAGTTAGGCTTGGAGAGGGGATCTACCAGAAATGGCTTATTGTGTTACTCACCTTCGAAGCCTTCATAGACAACTCTGGATCAGACAGCAGGTCTTATACATTTGTTTGACCTTCAAGCATGCTAACAACCTGGGGCATAATAGGCCTCAAATTCGGGGAAGTGTTGGTGCATAAAAGTGGCTGCCTCTTCAGGGGAATATTCCGAACCCAAATCTGGATCAACTAGTTCTAGCACATCACCTCTCTTTTGCAACACATAAGCCTAGCCAAGAATGTAAATTAATAACCAGATGCATATTGCTCGTCTTGATGTCTCTGTGAACACTTTACACAGGATTTTCAGAAGATTTTAGCCCAAGATTTCAACCTCGACGGAGAACAATTTCGGTGAGGGTTGAGGGAATATGAAGACAGATGATGTAGTTTAACAATTTAACATGTAGAAAAAATTAAGTAAATTGAAAATAATGAATAAAGGGTAAAATTGTCTTAAAAATAATTCAATGCTCTAAATAAGAATATCTAAATTTTTATGCCTTTAGTAGGAATTTCAACTCTTATTACGGCCTTTCCAGGAATTTTCCCTTATCTATATGCTCTTGTACCCATAAAAATTTTGAGAAAGTGTTTGCGTACTCCTTGAATGAAGTTGCCTATTTGATTCAAACCACTAAAACGTCCAAAAATACTCGTGTTCAATACTATTATGTTGTTCGAACACTATAAATATTCAATCGGATTACTTTTGAACGCTTTACAGTTATGAATTTGGAAGTCAAACTTAAGTCAAAGGGTACACAAACACTTTCTCAAAACCCAGTACATGAGCATAAAGTTAATTACTCAGGGGTACACGAGCATTTTACCATAAATTTTACATAGGAAGTTCCATATAATATACTCAAACTTCTCTTTAATTTAAAGTATTTGAGGTAATTCTATCATAGTGGTTACTGGTTAGGAAACGTTCTCTGAACTTATTTCTTATTTATCTTAATTGAAGCGAACTTAAATGAGTTGAATTTAATTGAACCGAACTAAAAATTGATGTATTATAAAATGATAGTATGTCTAATTTAACCAACTTTAATCAAATAATATTTTTAGTTAAATAAACTGAAATGAATTTTCTAGAGTAAAATGGAATTGGTGGCCAACTTTGAATAAATGAATCTTCGGCCCTAAATGTTTAAATCTTCCGCTATATATTTCTTGTCCATACTAGCTAAACATCATGGTGCATTGCACGATATATTTAATCTTTTTTAATGTAAATATTATGAACAAACTTACACTACCACAAACACGGCCATTGAAGGCACAAAAACAAGGCGTTTGTGGCCGAAATTGTTTTTCCGCCGTCCAGTTACCTTACGATATATGAAGTTGTACCGCATGAATTATAAAAAAAATTAAAGGCGGAAAAGATACCGTTTAGGGCGGAAACTTAAGTGACTTTAAGATTTGATGTTCAAGGCGTTTAAAAAGTTTCTGCCTTGCGAAAATAAAGTTGTTACTTTATAGCACGCTACGATGACACAAAAATAAATTAGGTTATGATATAGTAACATAGTTTTTTTCAGTGGTATATGTAACAACTGTCAGTACGATATCGTAACATGTTTGTTGAAACTGTTATTATAATATATGTTGATGTTACGGTATCGACACTTTGTCCGCCTATCAGGTTAAGAAAGGTTACGATATAGCTGGTTATTAGTAGGTGTTTGGTTATACTCATGTGCTGATCTTACTGTTTTTCTTGTCATGTAGCGAATAAGTAAATTACATCAATGAATTGACTGTGCATCTAGCGATATCGTAAGCTACTCAGGGTCGTATACGGAAGGTTTTTAATGAATACATGAGAAACAAATGAGTTGAAACAAATGAGTTGACTAGATACAAAGATTGAGGTTGTGGGTTAGTTCAACTAGGTGATTGTGGAGTCCATTGTCGTGGGCATTTCATCTAAGGCTTGAAACTAGATTCAAATGTTGGAAGGTAAGTTTCAACTTCTCTTGTGTGTTGTATAAAAGTAAATTTGATTATGTGTTGGTATTTGTAGAAGAAGTAGAGATTGAATAAGTTTGTTTGGTATGTTGTTTGTAGGTTGTTGTAGAGTGTGGGATAACGGACTTAGATATATTTTTTGAAAAGGTATAGATTGAATCGTTGTTTAGGAAGCATTATTGGTGCAATGGATCATGAAAGTATTATTAGAGGGAATGCACGTTTGTCAAAGGAGTATTTGGATTTAGTTGAAAACTTTATTGATGTGGATTCGAGGTATTCTAAAAAGAAAGACATAGGCGGGGTTAGATGTCCATGTAGGGATTGTAGGAACAATGCAATATTCAAAGAAGTGGATGTCTTGCGTGAGCATTTAATTTGTAGAGGTTTTGATCAATCATATATTGAATGGATATGGCATGGAGAGGTTAATGGAGATGAGAGTATGGAACCTCATCTTCATACTAGAGGAGGAATGACTGAATTGTTGGAGTTAGTAAAAGAGTTTCTTCCACAAGATAACTTGTGTCCCGATCGCGTTGATGCTGCAAAGAAGATATTATGCCCAATGGGGATGGAATTTACTAAGATTCACGCTTGCCCGAATGATTGTATGCTTTATAGAGGAGGTGATGCGCTGAGGGACGATTGCAAGGTATGTGGTGAGTCGAGATGGAAGAAGAAGGAAAGTAAAGTTGAAGTGTGTGGGGAAACTGAGGTCTCTTCGACAAAACCTAGTCCAGCTAAAGTAATGTGGTACATGCCCCTAAAACCTAGATTGAGGCGGTTATTTGCTAATCCTCGCGACGCTAAACTGTTAACATGGCATGCTGATAGGGTTCGAGAGGGTGACGATATAATTTCTCACGCTTCTGATGGAGACCAGTGGAAGAAGATGGATGCCATTTATCCTGAGTTTGCAATTGAACCTAGGTGTGTGAGATTAGGATTGTCGACAGATGGAATGAATCCATTTGCTAACATGTCAAGCACCCATAGTTCATGGCCGGTTATGTTTGTGATTTATAACCTCCCTTCGTGGTTGATGATGAAACGTAAATATGTGTTGTTGAACACTATGATTTCTGGGCCTAAGCAACCGGGTAACGACATTGATGTTTACCTAGCACCTCTTATAGAGGAGTTGGAGTCGTTGTTTGAGGTCGGGATAAGGATTCCAGATGGTAGTCGTGAAGATGAGAAGTTCAAACTTAAATGCATGTTAATGTGGAGCATCAATGACTTTCCCGCTCTGGGAAATCTGGGAGGGTGTTCAGTGAAAGGGCACTTTGCATGTCCAATTTGTGAAGGAAAGACAAGCTTTTGTCAATTGAAGAATGGTCAGAAGGCAGTTTATCAAGGACATCGACGTTTCCTTCCTGCAACTCATCCATGGAGGCGTGCCAAGAAATGGTTTAATGGTAAAGAAGAGCACGGTGTAGCCCCAGTGCCCTTATCTGGTTCAGACATTTTTGAAAAAGTATCTGTCATGGAGCATGTGTTAGGTAAGGGAAATAAGAAAAGCGCCCGACTGGTATTTAGAAAAAATGCTCGATTTTTTTCAAACTTTCTTATTGGGAACACTTGGAGGTACACCACTGTCTAGATGTTATGCATATAGAGAAGAACGTTTGCGAATCTTTAGTTGGGACCTTGTTGAATACTGAGGGTAAGAGTAAAGATGGCTTGAAAGCTAGAAAAGATTTAGTCCATCTTGGCATAAGGCCCTGTCTAGCACCGTTGCAAGAAGAATCAGGTAAAACCTATCTGCCGCCTGCATGCCACACAATGTCGTCGGAAGAGAAGGGCAGTTTCTGTGGAATGTTGAAATCGGTTAAGGTACCGCCTAATTATGGCTCAAACATTAGAAGTTGCATTTCTACTAAGGATTCAAAATTAGTTGGTATGAAGTCGCACGACTGTCACAATCTGATGCAGGAATTGAATGTTATTGCACTAAGAGGTTGTCTACCTGACCATGTTAGAGAGGCAATATCCCAACTTTGTTTTTTTTAAGCAGATTTGTCGGAAAAAGGTGAGTCGCAGGAAATTGGATGAACTGCAGACGATGGTTGTGGAGGTGTTGTGTAGATTGGAGATGTACTTACCGCCTTCCTTCTTCGATGTTATGATACACGTGATTGTCCACTTGGTAAGGGAGGTGAAGTTGTGCGGGCCGGTCTATTTGAGATGGATGTACCCATTTGAGCGTTATATGAGCATTTTTAAGCATTTTGTGAAGAATTGATATCGTCCAGATGCCAGTATTGTCCAGCGTTATGTGGCTGAAGAGGTGATTGAATTCTGCACAAATTATTTGCAGGATGTTCCAACAATAGGGATGCCAACTAGTAGACACGAGGGGCGGGTCGACGGAATAGGACTGCGGCATAAGGCTAAATTTAGCCCTTCTTCCAAAGAATTATCGACTGCCCACCTGTACATACTTCGTAATCACTCCGCGGTGAGTCCCTATGTTGAAGTTCACCTTAATGAGTTTAGGAATAAGCACAGTAATTGGTCTAATCCTATGATCCTCGAAACTCATTGTCGAGACTTCACTAGTTAGCTAAAAATACACGTGCAGAATGATGGCGATCATCCTTCCATTGTGAAGTGGCTTTCAAGAAGACCGCTTGGTATAGTAACTTCTTACAGCGGTTATGACATCAACGGCTACACTTTTGGTACGAAATCGTCAGATTCAAATTCTGTGACCAAAAACAATGGCGTTTCCGTCCCTGGAGAATTGGGAGTCGCTGCGGACAATGCATACTATGGTACCATCACAGATATTTGGGAAATGGACTTTGTTCATGTGAGAATCGCTGTTCTTAAATGCGAATGGGTTGACCAATTAAAGGGGACGCGTAAAGAGGATTTGGGAATGATTCTAGTGAACCGAGAAATAATAGGTCCAAAGGATGATCCATTCATTATGGCGGCACAAGCTCGGCAGGTGTTTTACGTCCAAGATCCAACTGACAAACGATGGGAAATCGTGGTTGACGGAAAGAAACAGTTCATCCATGGTGATAGTTTTGGTGAGGACTTTGAAATAACTCCAGACGACGCTATTCCATCTCCCGAGTACGAAACACTAGTAGAAGAAGACGGTGTAGTGGCAAGCGTGTTAAGCAGGATGGATCATGACGAAGGAATTTGGATCACTGCTGCTGGTAAGACTTCTGGCAGAAAACGTAAACATCCAAAGAAGCGTAACAAGTCCAAAAAAAAGTAGTATAATTAGGGACCCTGTATATGTAATTTCGTTTGTAAATCTTTAATTTATTGTGAAGAGGTAAAAACAGTATGTTAGTGACAGCATGAATTAATTTTTGTTAAGTTGGTGTATATGTTGATTTGTACTTTTGAATTAGGTTAATTAATAATAGCATGACATACATTATAACTAGTGTGAATACAGGTTACGATATAGTTAGAGTTTCGCTTTGTTTCCCTTTTTTACTTAATTATTAACGATATAGTAAGATATATCGCTTAGTTCCCCACTGCCTAACCAAATTGTGTAGTAGCGACTTAGAAAGTCTCCCGTTTCAGTGGTTGTTGATGTTTTGACTACAACATAAATTTTGTAGTATTGTCCAGATTGGTTACTCTATAGTGACCTTTGTCGCCTACATTACATTAATATTAAATATATCGTAAGCTTTTTCGTATGTTTTACCACTGTCTCACCTTATTTTGTAGTAGCTTTATCGTAAGCATGTAGTATTTTCAGACGCTTAAAGTTGCTATATAGTAACTGGTACCGCAAATAAGGAAAATTTATATGTTTCCTTTCTATAAATAAGTATTGCTCCCTACATTTTTAGAAAGTTGTTATATAAGTGCTTAACACAAAGAAATATCATAAATACTACATTACATGAAATATTATAGTTATTACATGACAATAATTTGTAACTTGAATATTTTGTTCAAAAGACAAAATAGAATACAAACATATCCGAAACTTGAATATTTTGGTTCAAAAGACAAAATAGAATACAAACAAATCCTAATTTTGATGGGCAGGTGGTGTGGATGTTGATGGCGGAGGGGATTGTTTTTGAGCTTGTGGGGCTTCTACCTTCGACTTCTTTCTGGCTTGTGCTCTTTCGATTCCTCTTATAAAGTGTGTGGTCCACCACGCTTGCTCATTCAGTTTCGCAACATCCTTTCTCACTTCTTCCACGGTGTCTGATAGACCCTTGTAGAACAAATCGACGGGTACTTCTGTATAACAACAAATCAGGTGATATGGAAATCAAAAAAATTACTTGAACATCATCATAAAATAAACACTCCTTACCTTGTACCTCGTCCCGGACATCATCCTCGGTAAACGGCTGCTTATTTGAAGTTGACACTAACTTCCATATACCACCCTCCAATGCACACATCCCGTTCCTCGTGAAATAATCTCGGGTATAGAATGTGCACTCCACTCCCTCCTCCGAGAACTTGAATTTATTTTTTCTTTGGGTTATGAAGAACGTGATGAAGTTCCCGTAGGGCAGCTTCTTACAATGCCTCCCATTTTCAACCACACTTTGTTTCATGTGTTCAAAGATCACATGGCCGGGGTTTGAAAGCCTCCCCATCATCAAGCAATAAAACATGCAAACCGTAGAGTAGTTTAGCTCGGTGATTTATCCACCCTTGCGAGTAATAGTCCTAGCAACAAACTCATAAAGAATCCGCTCCTCACAACTAAGATTGTCGAGCTTGTACTCTCTATCCTTTCCTAGGTCGGACTGACCTCTGCCAAAATATTTTTGTGCTAATTCTTGCATCTTAGCTTGGGTCAATTCTTCATCGTTTTCCGGCCATCCTATGTTAGTGTAAAATCCCGGGGGAGCATCCATCTCATGCTTCTTCCCTTCATCATCATCAACAACATACTTGACACCCAACACCTTATTGAATATCTCATCACTTATTTCATAGTCTTTCCCACCTATCCTAGTGTAGAAAAGACCAGTTGGCTTCTCTTCCTCTACCAATTCATGAAAATTAGCATAAAATTGGCTAGTTTCGTCCTTATGTGCGGCATAATTAAGCCCAAACAATTCCTGCAAGCCACATTTCTCGATTTCTTTCATCACACCCCTTAACCCTAAATCCGCTATTGTGCTAAAATCTAGAACATAGCAATCAAGCAATCCTTTATTCTTCATATACTTATCATACTTATCATGGGCTGAAGGACTTACAAACAGTTTGGGGTCGTAGTCGGCCGAGGATGAACTTGAGGCTTTAGCACGTGGTGGAGGTGGTCGGGGCGCTGCTGGAGCTTCCTGGGCACAGGGGGCCGATTGGGATCTGCCAGCTTGTCGATTAGAATTGGGTACGGGGAGCTTCGACCTTGCCATGATTGAATATGGGATTGAAAGCTGTAGGGTTTTGTGTTTTGTGGGCGATATAAAAGTTCTGGATCTAATTATCGCGACAGAATAATATGTCCTTGTTCACGATTTTTTTATATAGGAATCTCACTTACGATAACGTAAGTTATAAGTTTCAGTATGTCAAACAATAGTGTTGGTTACTATGCCGCTACCATTTCGCATGTTCCCCCTCTGTCAAACAGTTCTACCGTGTTGCGATAAAGTAACACACCACGATTCCGTTAAGACATAGTTAGTGTTTCCGGTCCACATTTATTTCATATTAGCGCCAAGCTCATTTTTCAAACAAACTTTGACAGTATCTTCTAGCTATATAGTAACACACTCCGCCGGTTCAGACTCTGTCACACATGTATGTGTCGTAGCTATATAGTAAGTATAGGTGCTCTACTAACTCTATCGTAAGCTTTGTCGCCAAGTTTGGCTCTGTCCCTTAATTCTGACTTCTTACTAGTTAGTAAGCATGAGTTAATAACTTTCTACTTCGTAACAAAGAATTTCAAACCGTACTTACAAGCTTACTATATATGAACTAGCCAAGAAGTACCAACACAAAAGTGTGCTTCAACTGACACTATGTTATGTGAATCTGTGGACAACAAGATGGATTAAACAACAGCAAATAGGTGCATTGCACTACAAAATAGAAAGTGTCAATTAATGTTACATTGAAAATATTGTTTTTCAGTGAACATGGAGCGACATACATCACTCTAAACCTGCTACTAATACTGATTGAAGTTCATCGTTGGTGATGACTGTCACAGCATCAGTACTTGTCTGCTCCTTAGCTCCATCAGTCGTGGTGGCGACAGTAACAAGTTTTTCCTTCTCCATAAACGAATACTTTGAAGCCTCATCTTCGTCGTCATTAGAAGATTCATTGGAGTCGTGCTTGGTATCGCCACCATCAGCATCCCCGTCATCATTGTCATCATCATCATTATATGAGTCATCGTCATCGTCATCATCTGAGTCAACATCTGAGTCATCATCGTCTTCACCATTAGCCTTTCCAGAAGAGGCGTGTGCCTTCGTATTTTCAACAACATCAGTGGGAGCCTTGAAAGAACTAGCTGCACCCTCAGATCCTTTGGCAGTCGTAGCCGGTAATGACAAACTATGTGACGCAGTTGCTGGCTTGTGAAGTGGTTTGATGGTGAAATCTGGTATGTTTTCTTCGTCGCTGAGATCCATTTCCAGGTCCCCTTTCTCCAGTAGTGTCATTAATGCATCGCTATTGCCAGCGCAAGCTGCCTTTGCCTCGCCAAGTTCAGCAACCAGAGAACCTAGTTGAACTAATAGGCTCGTGCGATTATCTATCACAGCTTCTGAAAAACAAATCATTCAACAGAGACACAAATGAGTAAATTAACACTACAAATGAAACAAATAACATCATAGCAAACTATGTAACTCAATAATGTTACATGTGCACTCGGCTCCACCTCTAGCTCTCCTAATCCTTTCCACGCCGTCTGGTTTGCTAGCGTACTTACTATCCTCCTTTAATTCAAGGCGCTTATGCGTCAGCCACTTCTTGGTATAGAGCAAAAGGGGCAGCGGCTGACCCTGAGGAACAATACCAACTTTCCGCAGGATAGCTGTCACCAAACCACTATATGGAATCGCGGAGACTTGTGTTTAGCTTGCCTCATCATGTACCTCATAATGGTGTATCCAGGGTTGATTTCATACCCTTATATCATGTAGTAGAACAAGCTGAGGGTGGCGCACTGGCTCACATGTATTCCCCTTCGACGGAAGCACATTTTTACAGATAAACTCCCACACCAATCTCTGCTCCTCAGTCAATAGATGTGTAGGATATTTCCTGACAGTCCCAACCTGCCTAGACCGACGATGAAACAACTTACGACCCTCTGCCACTGGATCGATAGGTTGCTTAGGGCTTTTACTAGGCATCTTCTGCTCATAGTAAACCTCATAAGGACCTTTAGGGTTGGTCGGTCTTAAGTGCTTTCTAGTAGTGTACGGACAACCTAGCACCTCATTTATCAAGAATTTGTCAACTGTAAACTTCTTGCCCCTCACTACAGTCGTAACTTCATCAACACCATCTTCTAACCCTAGATTAGCATAGAATTGGAGCAACTCCTCCACATACAAAGGGTCGGGTAGGGCTAATAGTTTTTCTAGATGCTGTTTCCTAAAGTAGTCTAACACATAGTCCAGTTTCAACGAGTCTAACTCAGCCAAATTAAAAACCTGGTTGTTAACTATGTTACGACGGTGTAAGGTTTCGTACCTATTCCTCGCAGCATCGTTGAAGAAAGGTGGATGCTCCGGGTCCGGCACATCCTCAGTAGGATTTTCAGCGGCGGTGACTGGTGGTGATTGAGGAGGAGGTTGAACCGGTGGTTCTTCTTGCTCAAACTTAGCTCGGCCCTTCTTCTTTCCAGCTCCACTGCGTCCTCTTCCTCTCCCACCTGCTCTCCCAGCTGGTGCCATGTTGATTTGGGGTTTAAAAGGTGTGTATGGAAGTAAATTGATGAACTTTGGACGATTTTCCGATCGGGTTTGTGGGAGATAGGTTTTCTGATTTGGGGGAATTAAATCCCCCGATTTTTTATATTTATACTACAAACACTTACGATATCGCCACCTTTTCCGGTCTACTTTTAATAATTGAATACCTGACTTACGATATAGCAAGTATACGCAGTTTGTCTTTTTTTAAAATCAAGCGACAAATTGGTAGGTAACGATATAGTAGCCAACTTGAAATCCAGACACCAGCGAGTTATTGTTAGGATATAGTTAGTAACGCTTGCACAATTCAGCCCACATACACACCATTATCACCAGGCCCAACCGTGGCCAAAGTCAGCCCACATGATCCAAACACCTTTTTGAACATATAGCCCATACTTACGATATAGCTACGTCTGTCGCCACATCCATTTTTTACGTGGGTTTTGAGGGTTTAGGGTTATGTATGGGTTTAGGGTTTAGGGTTTAGGGTTTAGGGTTATGTATGTGTTTTTCCTATATTTGTTGTACTTGCTACAACGTAAGTAACACCGTAAGAAGAAATAATGATTGCATATGCATACTTCAAATGATGAAAAAATAACTTTTACATATGTTGATTTGTGTATACATAATAATTAATAACTGTAGTAATTCTTTTTCATGTTACATAAATGGAGAATGAAGACATTATGCTGACTTGTCAGGTACAAGTAACACGAGCAAATGTACAAGTTCACATCCCAGTAGGTGTACATCATCTTAAACCAAATTGTAATTCTCATACTTTGTGTATTAAAATAAATGATAACTATAATAATTACTTTTCATCTTACATAAATGAGGAATCAAGACGATCATGCACAACAGTTAGGTACAAGTAACACGATCAAACAGACAAGTTCACATCCCAGAAGGTGTACATCATCTTAAACCAAATTGTAATTCTCATACTTTGTGTGTTAAAATAAATGATAACTATAATAATTAATGTTCATCTTACATAAATGAGGAATCAAGACGATCATGCACTACAGTTAGGTACAAGTAACACGATCAAACAGACAAGTTCACATGCCGGAAAGTCCAGGTAGCTTGAAACAAAATTGCATATTCGTTTTTGTCCTAAAGGAAGTACAGGGTCGATAAAATACTTAATACTATAGTTCTCATTTTGAAGTGTTGCACAGTGCACCCAGCTACAAAGGTCCAGTCAATCATAAGCAATACTAGTCAATGTTTAGCAACCAACATAGATTCATAAATTCTCTAAAATACATTTCTTGTTTAACGAATAAATAACTCTATCTAGCTTCGTTCATATTATATCTGTTGCTGGGTCGTGTATTTCATACTTGATTTGCGTACTATGAAATACATGTTTAGGATTTCGATTGGATACTTACTAAATAGGAACCTATTCCGCAAAATACAAGTTTTTTGAGCGTGGGTTTGGAGGGTTTAGGGTTGAGTGTGGGTTTTGCAATAGGCATTTTTTAAATGTATTTCATGTTACAATACAAGCAGTAAAGATATCGTAAGTATTCAGTTATTTCATTTTTAAAGCTAGCGAAACCGTAACCTGTCATGAATACAAAGTCAACCAAATTTGATCCACAAATACTAAATCTTATCACTAAGAGATTGCGGGTTCACATCCATAAAACAGATTTTCCCCTTCTTCTTGGTTTAATTTTCATCATTTCCATCTCCAAACTTCAATCCACAACCAAGCTTCATCGCAAACTTGAATCAATACCCTAAACCCATGAAATTGACCATATAAACCTATGCTTAAGGTTGGTGTTGGTTGCAATTAATGCTATTCAACAACAAGCACGTGGTGTACGGGTTTTTTTTCAACTTCCTCTTCTTGTTTCTTGTGGGTACTAGTAAGACAACTTAGGTTGACCCATACTAGCCACCACATCCAATCCTAGATCATTCATAGTTTCTTTTCTAAAGGTATGTTTGTTTATATACTCATGTTGTTGTTGTTTTTCCATAAATATCCAATTATTAGGGATAAATGTAAACCATATGTTTAAAGTTAAACTATATGACATGAAATTAGGTACTTGCATACATGTGTTTCATGTGTCAATATTGTACAAAATATGTTCGCACTAATTTGACATATTAAATTAAGTTTAGTGTCATGGAAAGCCTAACGACATCTTCCTCGTCCCAAACTAGTGGTGATAAAGTGTCAAAAGTCGTCCCTACTAAAGTACATAGGAAGAAGAGTGTTAGGCGCACTTGTTCGGAAGAACAATTGAGGACGCATTGTCGACAGATAGAAATTAGAATTGATAACAAAATTCTAACTCATGTCAATTTAATGACTTGGGAGTTGCTATCGAGCCCGACGATGATGCCGCTCGATGGTCTAGTTGGTGCGGAAAAATGGGAAAATCACAAGTTCCTTTAGAAACCGAGGATTGGAGGCTTCTCCACCCCGACATTAAAAAAGATATTTGGAAAGAGTGCAAGGTTAGATATTTATTCACCATTTTAATTACAAATTGTTGCTATTCTTATTCTTTGACATTGATTTATCTTTTACAAAGATAATATGACTTAAATGTTTAATGTGTAGCGGCCATTTGTAATTGAAGCTCGAGATTTGGAACAAGTCAGGCTTTCCAAATCGTATCAAAAACTCACCGGGAACACAAATATACCCTAGCAAGAGATTACCGAAGAGTAGGTGGCAAGAGATATGGTCAAAACCCCATGGATCGGTACAATCACATCGTAACAAAAACTTGGAACATATTCAAGACACGATGGTTTAGAGAACGATGCTAAGGTTAGTTTATTTTTCATTTGATATTCAAATTATATGAATCCTACATTATTTCATATATTTAAAATTGTGGCTACTAATTTACATGTGTACTACCACATTCAAAGGGTGTTGGTCTTAAAAAGCAAACGGCTGCGTCTTTCAACACAATGCCCTATACCGGTGGTCGTGGTGGCTATATTGGGGTTGCAAAAAAAAATCGAAGAATAAAAGATTAGATGAAGTGAAGGCGCTTGAAGATGGGGGAATGGATGAGGAAGAGGAAATGAAACAAGTAGTGGCCGACGACCCTACAACATACATGAGGCAACAATTATTCGTTTTAGGTCGAATCAAGAAGGATGGAAAATTCTCTAGTACCGCGGCTAAGAACATTGCCGACAAAGTGGTTTGTTTTCAACTCTTGTAGCATTCGAAATTTTTATACACCATTCATCAACCACATTTAACTATTTTATTAGACCGAGGTGGAGCGAGAGGTTCAAGAAGGATTGTTCATCCCCGTTGGTAAAAACGATGTTTTGAACAAAATTTTACCAAAAAAGGAACATCCCGGGAGGGTCAAGGGAGTTGGAGGCTATGCGACCCAAATTGAAGCTTTCGGAATCAAGCGTAGTAAAGACCCTAAGCCTTCAAAACTACAAGTAGCGTTGAATGAAGCAAAACAATCCAAGCAAGAGTTGAAGGAAAATAAATCTTGGGTGGCCGATGTGTGTAGGTTTGTAAATTTCCCTATTCCCGATAATTTTGTTGAACCACATACCTCGAGGAAGCCTTCTTCTAGAGGCTCACATCCCTCTCCTCCTCAAGAGGATGAGGTTCAACAAAATGTTGAGGTAGGTAACGAAAACAACACACCCACACACCCCATACGTGAGCAAGGCGTGGTAAACCAATCAAACCCCATGCCTAAGGTGCGTACCTTCTACATTCCAAATTCTATCTTCATATGCACTTATTAACCTACTAGTTCTAAGGAGTTTACAAGTGAGCGAATTGTTTTTTGTCTAATTTACCTAGGTTGACTCATGTTGCAAGTTATATGTCGTTAGTACAAATGATGACCAACCACAACATATTGCAAATGGTAATTCCTATGAAAGCATGACAACAAATCATGGTGAAACCGTCCCTAAGGGTTTTATTAGGGTTAGTATAGATGAGGTGTTGGTAAAGATGCATTATTCCCGGTGGCAAATACCGAGCACAAAACCGTAGGTCAAGGCTTGGGTATGTTCTTTGTGTGGCCTAAGTGGTTAGTGGTTGATGCAACATCCACCATTGTTCCCAAAAAAAAAAAAAAAAACCCATACAACCCACCGACCTAAATTTTCCGGTTGCTAGAATTCCAATTAAATAAAATGAATTTAACTTCATGAAATCCATTCCCAGTTTTGTTAGAACCTTGTATGATGTTATTAATCACCACGACCACACCTCCGTCTACTACTTTGTTGCTACTGCAACGATATTTGGAGAATCAACGGAAATTATGGTTCCATGGGAGGATTTTTCCTATTTCTGGTCCAATAAATCACTTCCACACACCATCCTCACCTTGCACCAAATGTAAGTTCATCATTTTCTACAAATTTTTTTATAATTTAAATCTTTTATCATTATTCATATTACAATAACTCCATGTTACTTTCCCATTTCTATTTCAAGGTACATGAATTATGTTGTTGTGGCGGCTAAAAAATCATTTATCGGCATCTTGCACCCATCTTTTTTGCAAGCATGTGGAGAAGGAGATAAAAAGCGACTTGAATGTCTAACAAAGTCCATTAGTGACAAGAGCAAGAGTATATTCTTGGCCCCATATCTAGAGAAGTAAGAATACACTTTTAAGTTACATATTTATTTTAAAGGTAATTTTCACGTTACTTTTTTCTTATATTGTGAATCGTAACTTTTGTTATTTCTCTAGCGCCCATTGGAGTTTCTTGGCAATTATCCCGTCCTTAAAGCGTGTCTACTGGATTGACCCTCTCCACTTTGGACCATCACCGGTATTTTCCGATCTATTAGAGGTTGTTATGCATTCTGTTAATGACAACACACTCCAACCATTTGAGCTATTTCAAGTTCAGGTAATTCTACTTAATTACGCTTCTTTTCATATATTGGTATTATATGTAGTTTTTTGACGTTCACCATTCCATCAAACTAGCACCGGCGACAACAATCAAATTGGGAGTGTGGATACTACGTAATGATGTTTGCCCACGCATGTGTTCAATGCCTTACAGAAGATAACCTTGATGTTCCAAGTGCAAGAATTACCATCATTGCTTGTTCTATATCTTCTACTCAATAATGTATTTAATGACTCATACCTATTATTTCCTGCATTCATAGATATTCGGCGAAGATCATTCACCATACACCACAAAAGAGATGGAGGTTGAGAGAAACAATTTTGCCAGACATTTGGTCTACATAAGACTTAGGTACCTATCCAGACCTCATAGGGCTCCTCCTAAACGACCTGTATCGTGACATGTCAATATACCTTATTGAAATTATTAGGCATTAGGCAATGCTTTAGCATTTAATATCCTTGCCGGATATGGTTTTGTTCTATTCTTGTGCTTGACAATGTTTGATGAGTTGCAAATCCTAGTTTATTGCCATCAATTTTTGGTGATTCTTATTTAGTTTTAGTGGATAAATTACAAAATATACTATTCAAATGGTTTTCTATACGCCATACGATCTAGAAAGTGGATCTGCTTACAGTTTTTACAGATGGCGACGACGTTACTTCATAGCTAGCTATTCCGTTCTTTTGGTTATACAGGTTATACTTTTTGGGGTTGTGGAATCGTAATCATACACGCAGGACTAAGAAATACTTGATACGATATAGCTACGTCAGCTGTAACCAATATTTTAAACCCTTACAGAAACCAGAAGCATACGAGATCGTAAGTTTAGTCGCCTGCTTGGCCCCTGCCTGAGACGTATGCAGGCTAACTTTATCGTAACATCAGCTACTATAACCAGACGATAATGCAATCTTTATCGTAACCAGTTGGACTCAAACAACAAAACCATGCATGAAACGGCGTCGTATCTTCACCACTGGTCATGCTTACTATATAGCTACATAAGAATTCAAATGGATTAGTTACTATATAGGAACCCCATTCCGTTTCTACTGTAAAGAGGTGGCCTAGCTACATCGTAACAAATTAGACTGACCCAACAAAACCGTACCCGAAACGGCGTCGTATATCCTCTGCCGGTCAAGCTTACTAAATAGTAACGTAAATCTGTCAGTCCAAATCTGGTAGTCTAGCTCTATCGTAACACAAGCCGCTGCAAATATTAAATCGAATAGAATATTATTCAAAATACAGCACAGGGCGGCCAAGCTAGCTATGTCGTAACATTTGGAGCAGTTATGATTACTTACGAAGTAGTTACATGTTACCGCTCAAGTTTTATTATTCTAGCTTATCTACGGCTGCTTACTAATTCGTAACAGGTTAACCGTTCATAATGTTTCAATGGCGATTTCTCTTACGAAATCGTTTGCTCAATACATTTTACACCAGCAGCTGATGGCTAACGATATCGTAACGTAAATGCACGGCGGAAAAAAATGGCGGAAGAGGAACCGCCTTTGCCGCGTTTTCGTTTACCGACACTACCAGAGAAGGCGGAAATCTTCCGCCTTCGTGCCTTCACAACCAACCGCCTTTGTTGCGGTTGGTTTCCAGTAGTAGTGTTATGAAGATGAAGATAAAATGTGTTTAAGAACAACTCTTTAAGATAATTAACAAAATTATAGTGGCAAATTTCAAAAGATTATGAAATTGTCAATATATATCGTAATTGTCTGGTTACTTATCAAATGTAATTATTATAAAATAATATATATTAAGATCAAAATGTAAGAAATTCATTTAATATTAAGTTAATAGATAAATATTTTTATAAATGAAAACATTCTAGAGATCCATGCATAATTAACATAGAAACACTATAATTTATATTTATAGTCTAACATATTTATATAATCTATGGTGATCTTGTAGTAATACAGAATATTTCCATGCATATTCCATAAATCGCACATTCATGTTTTCCTTTCGCAGACGTGTTAATCAGCATAATGGACTGAAATTACCGTGTAAATTAGGCTTTTATAGGTGGAATGAGTTGTATTTGAAAAATGGTAGGCTTTCATCATGAAGAATGAAACAAAAAAAAAAAGAATATATAAAAATGGTAGGTACCGGAATATGGTGAACTCGCGGTAGTTGTGTGGTGACTTTAGTCAAAACTACGTATTTTCATCTTTTTTAATTCTTTTTATTAATTTATTTATTGATTGGAACAATAAATATTCTAATTCCCTGTAAAATTAATGGATATCATATATACACACGCCCGTGTATCAAGCCCTCTCTCATGTATCTTGAAATCCTAGCCGCCATCTTATGCCTCACATATCAGTCCTTCCTGTTCCTGGTAAATAAATTTCAACAGCGCGGCTCATTTCCAGAGCTTGTAAGTCTAGCACTATAGTATTGTCTTTCTTGCTCTGCTAACAATGTCTGTTTCATTTTTACTCTAAAAATTTCGGTTTTTATTAAATTAAGATTAGTTTCCAAGGCAAGCATGTTTAAAATTTGAACCCAACATCTTCAAACAATTTTAAATTTTTTTAGTATATACCATCCCAAGAAGATCTTGATTTAAAATGACGAATGACCAATTTGAACAATTGGATACAATCATATCATGATCGATCACACGAAAACTTAGAGTTCAAATCTATTTAAGCCGCGAATCTGGTAAAACCTGAGACGAAAGCCTCCATCTAGCTAGGCATAATTTTGTAGTTTACTCATCTAGGCTAAATGAATTATAATTAATTAATCTAAATTAATAGTATATCTAATAAAAATTGAAATTAATAATCTTAATTTATTGTAATTTTCTTTGTCCTATCAATTGAATTTGATATCTAGCTAAATTCATTGTTTAAATACGTCGAACCAGGCTAGTTTATATGAAAGAACCAGGCTGCTAGTTTATATGAATTAAGAACAATGAAAATTTTACAAAAGAGAATATGCACATGATATAATTTAAAAAGCTAATGCTTAAAAAACGTGCGTGCATGAACCAAACTTTCTTAAGTAATAATCGGTGGTTAGGAAACGATTAGTAAGAAAATAGAGTTCGAGATTCAGCAACATCACAACTAGTATATCATGCCAAGGCACATAACTTTAATTTATTGACACTAACATAAATTTAGGAACCACAAAGTTCACATGCAAAAATATGTATTAGATGCTATAAGAAAGCTTACACTTAAATTTATTAATCTTTAACAAGAATCAAGATCAACAACACTCGTGGAAGATTAAAACATGAGTATTTTCCAGAAAGCAACATTACAGAACCAATATACCATAATATTTGCACTATATCAAATTCATGTGATCATCAACACTTATTTATTTGACTCATATATAACAAAAATAGTAGCAACGCTGCCACTATTTTTTGCAGGCAGGAAGTGGGGCACCACACAAGCATTGGTTTGGGTTGTAAGAAGTAGAGTCAAAGCTCTGAAGCTTTCCTCCTTGCGGGATAGGTCCGCACAGATTGTTGTTGTTCAGTTGCAGGCCGTCAAGGCTGGTGAGCTGAGTCAGCTGCGCCGGAATCGCACCGGAGAAAGAGTTGAACGACAAGTCCAAGAAAGTTAGTTTCTTGAGGTTTCCCAAAACCGAAGGGATCGGGCCGGAGAGCTTGTTGCTCTTTAGCCTGAGGAAGGTGAGCCTGGTGAGCTGGCCGATGGTGGACGGGATTCCTCCGGTGACGTTTGGTAGCCTGTTAAGATCTATCATTTGGAGGTACGGTAGGTTTCCGACGGCCGGAGAGATCTGGCCGGTGATGTCGGCATCGTCGAAGATGGTGAGAGAGGTTATACGACCATTGGTATCACAATCAACGTCGTACCAAGAGCAGCAATCGGTGGATGGATCCCAGGAAGCGAGGTGGTAGGGGTTGTTTAAGGCAGCCTTGATCTGCAACAGGGCGGCCTTATCCTGTGCATTGCACTTGGTCGCACCGTGAGACGGCGAAGCGAGAGAGAGGAAAAGAAGCAAGAGAGAAGTGATGACTGAAGATGATATGATCTCCATTTTTGGCTGTGTTTATTTTTCTTTGGATTAATTGTTGTTTGAGGTTGCTTGGTAATTATAGGTGCCTTTATATAGTGCCCTGGAAATAAGTTCGGTGTGAATTCGCATGTGTTGCAAATTGTGGCAAAGATTATCAATTGCCATTTGGTTACTTGACGCAATTGAATTTTTCCAGCGTCGTTGAATTGACTGACCTAGATTGGATTGGGAAACTAGCGAGATCATCAACTATATAAGGTTTACTGGGGTAGGCATATCGGGTTCAATTGTACATGCAAGAGAATTAATACTGGGGTAGGCATATTGACAGCCATGCATGAATTGACATTGTCATGTGCTCTTGTGTCTGCCGAATACGGATCGATGCACAATACTGGAATTTTTAAAATTTAACGAAACTTTAATTTACTTCCTATAATTTACAAAATATATTTATTTGAAATGGAAAAATAGTTCCTAAATAATATCATTGAATCCAATCTAATGAAATTTTATTTAGTCCAACATGCTTAAGTTCATTTCAATTTTGATTTAGTTTATTTTAATACACTTCAATTCAGCTTGATTTATTAAATTTTTTTATTATAGTTACGATTGATCAATTTGATTTTTTTAAAAATAGAATATATAAATTACATTTTAAAAATTAAAATCACACCATGATTGAGTTAAGTTTATGAGCTCACGGCTCACCACTCTCTAAAAATTAACAATGCAGTATAAATATTCTCCAAAAATACAAATGGTTTGTTGAATTAAGAAGAGATTCGAAGATTATGTCTCCTCCTCCGTACCTGTAAGCCGATTTTATAATAAAATCTGCACATGATTGCATTATCTTCATATCATTCATGGCCGGTCAAAAATTGGTGCATTACTTTAATTCTAAATATTAAAACCGAATACATTCCATGTTTAAGTATATGTGACAATTTTTTGGAGTACTATATGCTACCTTTGATTGGATACAATGGTGTGCCTGGATTGGATCTGCGAGCCGGAGCTTTAAGTTGGACGGATTAGATCTGTCAGGACATCTTACCACCAATGAAGACCGAAATGAAAAAGTTAGTCAATCGGTTGACTTGGTGGTCGCCGGAATAATTATTCCGTTCTTCTATTTGCGGGATGATCGGTTGTGACAGATTTGAGCTGCTTGAGCGGAAGTGCTAAAAACATCGCTTCAGACTTGCATCTTCAAAAAATTGTATTTACAAAAAAGATCCTCTATATCTCCTACAATTTCTGAATTAACCTTAAAATCTTTACAACTTGACATTAAAAAAATGCGGGATCCTTACAGAATTGACTAGGCAATTAATAATTAATTGACTGGCCACAAAAAAATTGTGAATTTCAAGCAATGACGAATACTGCAAATTAAATCAGTCCATTTAATTACTTGTCACCACATTATCATTTATATCCTAGCATTTTCAATTAATTTATGACGATACAACTTGCTTGTTCAAACGGTATATGGTGTAAAGGAGCAAGTCAAGATTATCTGCTTAATTTATTCACATGTATCTCTGACGAATAGTGCCGGTTTGCAACGGTTACTTTTATTTATTTATTTTTGTCAAACAAAGGGTTAATTACTTAATAACGAATTACAAACTGCATGTTCAGAAGCTTGATAGAGGGAATGGACTTATTCGTATGGATGATATCAATATGGCAAACAATCTCTTGGTTATTTTCTTATTAATGGTTTCATCATTTGGATCAGTTGGCGTAAGGGTATCGACTCTTTTTTAGAGGCCAATTTAGTTTACTTCAATATATATAATTTTGATATGTGATTTTGATTGATAAAATTCTCCTTATACTACTCCTTAATATATTTAAGCTCATGATCGATTCAATTTTTTAAAGTAAAAGATTACATCTCAAGCAGCTGAAAGAATGTTTTACAAAAGTTAAATTGGGATATATACTCTCATTTAAATACTGACCTTGTAGGTGCTGACTGTATTTTACTTATTTGAATCCGTATTTTTTATATAATCATAAATATAATAATTCTGATATATATATATATATATATATATTTAACTGATTTGCAATTATATGCGTAATAAAAGTAATATATATGATGCATATGTCTGAAATATATAATTATGGAAAATAACATATATATATATATATATATATATATATATATATATATAAAAATTACCCTTCTTGTAATTGTAAAGTTTCTTTAAAAACTATTGGACCTGTTCTCCCGAGTCCCTACCTTATTTCTACTGAACTATTAAGAACTAGTATGACCTGAGGGATCTTAAACACTGGCTGATCTAGCCTTTAATTTGTACTAAGCCATAGTTTTTTTTCACGTACCATGGCCTCGATGTTATAAGCAGATATAGATCTTCGTTCAAAATGTAAGAAAAAACAATTGAAAGACCAATCAGCGCAAAGAATCTCTGAGTATATAAATAGATGACTGAAATTAAAGTTACAGATAAGCTACATAAAACAAAATTATTCGATCAGGTCAACCCAAAAGTTAGGGTTTTCAACTATGAATCTACGAGACAAGATTGAAAACCAGAAAAAATATGCCTCTAATTAATTGATGAAAACGCTAAAAAATAATTAACTGAATGCGCATCTTCTATGAATTTAAGCAGCAGTAGGTTCCGGAGCCAAAGTCGACGATGACTTCTTCAGGGACTTAACCTTGTGCCATCCTTTCTTGCACGACTTTCCGACCTTCTTCGCTCCATTCTTGCCTGATTTCTCTGCCATCTTCGCCCCATTCTTGCATGATTTCCCTGCAAACTTCACTCCGTTCTTGCATGATTTCCCTGCAAACTTCACTCCGTTCTTGCATGATTTCCCTGCAATCTTCAATCCGTTCTTGCATGATTTCCCTGCAATCTTCACTCCGTTCTTGCATGACTCTCCTGCAAACTGCACTCCTTTCTTGAGCTGCATCGTAAATCCATGAGCTCCGGATTTCAATTGAAGTTGAAATTTTCCGGCCATTATTTTCAGTTGCCCTGAAACAGGTTTAAGAGAAGAGTGTTTATTTTCTGGAGTAGCCCTATAGTGAACTAGATAGTTGGTAATATGGTACGTTTATATAGTACGTATTGGCCCGTGCTTTTTGAGTGTACAGGTTTGGGAAAAATATATCGTAATATTACACAGATTTATATTTCTTTATATAAAGAATGTTTGTAGCTAGATGTGTGTCGATAATTTGTTTAATTTTAGTTTTACCATTAAAGATCAGTTGAATAATGGAATAAATAACACAACTTTAGCGGTCATTAGTGTGGTACTTTTGAATTTAGATATATGTATACCATATAATTATTTTTGAATATTGCTTACCATTTATCTAAGTTTCAACCTGTTTAAAAGAGACATTGTGAAATATATAACATACCTATTCTAAAGCAATCAGAGCGGAATATAGTATATTGCAACCAGATTAATAAATGACTTCCCATATTTATATGTAATTACCATAATTACATTTTATAGATATATTTAATTTTTTGAATATCATTTTATAGATATATTTAATTTTTTGAATAACATTTTATAGATACTGTATATATTATTGCAATTCTTATACCATATCACGGGTGCATATACACCCACCTTCAGTGTGTGTTTTACCTAACTAATTATACATTCTATTAATAGTAATTTACATATACTATTTATAGAAACTATAAATAAAAATATTGACAATGCACAATTATATACATCAAAATGCACATATATAGATATTAGAATGCACCTGGGGATACATACCCCAGGTGTATGGTATAATTTGTGATATTATTGCACTTCGTTTTGCTCTCAGTCAGACTCTTTTCTTCCGATTCCTCGAAAAAAAGGCTCTTTTCTTCCAAAATTACTTCTTGCTAAACTGAACTGAATTGAATTAAATTTAAATATATTTAATTAAAACAGAATTGGAAAAAATATAAATATATTTAATTAAACTGAACTGAAATAATCAAATAAAATAAAATTTATTTTTTGAGTATCACTTTATGTAGATAAAATATAACAGATTTTAGTAAAAAATAAAATATACTGAATTGAACTAAAGAAATAGACTGCGCAATCTAAATATATTTTATCTTATCTTTTTGTATGATTTCTACGGATAGTATAGTGCATATACTTTCTTGTTAAATTGAAAACCAAAATTTAATCAAAAGAGTAAAAGATGATGAAAGTAAATTAACTTTAACAAGTTATTAAACTGAAAATTAATACAACAATATAAACAGATACTAGCTAACTTAGATTAATAATTAAGGTAGATTATTAATTAATAATATATATAATAATATTGCATCTGACAGGGAAAATGCTAATGTCAATTCATGGCAGCGCTACACCCAATTGATTCAATTCTAATGTCCATGCATGCATGTACATTGTACACATACATACCCCTTTTCACGATCCGCGCCTTTTCAATCAAATAATAGCGCCATTTATATTCTGGGGTGGATTAATAATTCAATTCCGTCAAGTATCCAAATACCAATTGATGATGATCTTTTTTATTTCGACACTAAAACAAACTTTTAGGGCACTATATAAGGGTTGAGAATGTACATTTCGATCAACAATTCAATCACAAGCAAAAGAAACACAAACAATTAATTCAAAGAAAAAGAAACAGAACCAAATTAAAATGGAGATGATTTCATCTTCAAAATATTCGGCAAGAAGGATAGTGAATTAGGGCCGGAGAAGGTTATGACATCTTTCAGAGGAGCCAGATTTAAATGGCCAGAGTGTGTGTTGGCGGCCGGGAAGAACCCATCCTCGGACAAGGGGTTGCTACTCCAAACAAGGAACTCGGACCGACAGTTAGGAGGAGGGATCTGAGCAGTAGTGGTGTCCAGGTCCACCCGGGCCTCCGGTGCATGGTTCTCGTGGAGGATTGGCGAACGTTGTTTCAATCACCAAAATATATGCACACTATCACACAAATTAGTAGTAGGAAGCAGGTCGATCCCACAAGAAACGGAGTAATTTCTATTAATTTTAACTACCGACAATTTTTGGTCTAGTAACCACGCCTTAATTTCAGCTTGTTTTTTCTATAAACTAAGATAACACACCAAATAAAAATCAAGAAATTTTATAATAGTAAACAATCGGCTTAGATTAACCTCGTTAATTCATTCATTGGTCATTGGCTTTAGATAAAATATTTCATGCAAATCAATTAGTTATATAGAGGCAAGTATTTGCCAAACCTCTAAAATCCCCTCTTATTACCCATCAACGAGCAAATATTTGCTGAACTCGTTAAATTACAAAATTGAGACGAAGAGGACCTAATTTTAGATAACCATTCGAGTATTCGCAAACAATGATCTTCCACTCAGTTGATTACTTTCTTGTTATTACAGTCTGTATCAGTTACTATTTTTCACAAGAAATTTGCTACTCAAATTAGCTTTAGCCTAGCATGCATAAGGTGATCAATCTTAATTCAACAAGCATCATTTTGAACTATAATTAAACAGAAAATTTGCAGAGAATATTATTTAAGCTCGATTCAACCTCACAATTACATGAATCAACTCAGTTAATCCAGCAGATTATTAATTTAGCAACTCATATATAATCCTAACACAAACAATTAAGAAATAATTAAACATGATAATATAAACAAGAAAAGGTAGGAAATAACCACACTTTTATCATGGAGAATAATCTTGTCGAGATACAAGAGAGAGAATATAGTATGGAATGAAGGCTTGGTTGAGTTCTTCTCTTCCTACAGAAGGGACTTCCCTTTTTATACTAAGAAGTATTTTTTCGTTTCACTTCACATGCACACTTGCACGTTACTTTTCTTACAATCCATTTAAGAATAGTGAAACATTATTTAGTTAATAAGGATTAAATATGAACAATAAAACACAACCTAATTAGTAAGGATAAGAAAAACTTCATCTTCGTAAGTTTCTCTGTAAGTTTCAACTTCTGTAAGTTTCATCTTCCAAATCAGAATTCGTTCTCGTTCATTTCAGCTTGTCTTTCTCTTGCTTCTTTTGGCTCAGCAATAATTCAGCCCAGTACTGCCTTATTAAAAATTCATGTGTGGAGTGGGAAAAAGAGTGCAGTAATTATTCTTTCATGTAAAATTATTCATCAGTTTCACCTCAGTCCGGGTCATTTTCACCGAACAATTTAGTGATCGTTACACGAAGCACAACTCTGTCAAGTGAAGGAATTCCAGAATAAGGATCAACTGGATTAGTATCCTCTTTAAGCTCCAAAACAGCTCAAAATTGCTCTGAAAACATATCCAATTGCAATTCATTGTTCTTTATTGTCATCTCCCAGTATATACGTAAAATATGCAATTAACAGCACCAAAAGTGTCTAAGTTGATATTAATTAGTTCAAAAATATCCTTTTATAATCAATATAATATCAACACATCAAGGATGGTCTCTTGGTGGGTGGTATCCTGGAGGATCGTCTCCAAGGGAGTAGTCTTCGGGATAGGGATCTAGGGGGAAATCTTCGGTGGAGAAGAGAGGAGAGTCTCCGTAAATTGCTCGGAGGAGGGAGGAAGCTTGTGGGACTCTCCCAGGGGAGTAGCCTGCGTCAGAGCCATCTTATTATTCTTTTTGGTTTGGTAGTAAAGGATTTGGCGGCACCATCCTCCACACCCCTATCATCAGCGTTAGGAAAATTCTTTCAGATATCAAATTAAATATATGAAATTGAATCTTTTCAAATGAGATTTCAATAAAAAAATTCAATGGTTGCGTCACTTTGATGCTCAATTAGAATTTGACTAGTATATCCAAAATTTACTTCACTGATGATGCTATAAACAAATTTCATGATAAAATTTTAATAACTTACTCTAAAATGACTAGTTTCTAAGAATTCAGATACTCTATTGAACATTTAAATGATCAGCCTGATTGTATAGTCTTTGACCCGAGTAATTGATAGTGAGCTGGAACACTTTTCAATTAAACCTGCTTATGACTTCCCACTATAGGAAGCTTATATCGTGTCTCATATTTCAAAAGACATCGTCTCAAAACACTCCTCTTAATATCTCAATCTTCATATGGAAATTGTTAAATGGAAGGCTGCCTTTTGATAATATTCTTAGGAAATACAAACTGGAATTAGTTTCGAAATATCCAGGTTGCATGCACGTTGATAGTATTTCCCATTTAGTCGCATGCCCTGCTATTAAAAAAAGTAGGAACATATTTCACAACTCTTTTTCCCATGCCACCTATTTGATAAGATGCTTCATTTAGTTTTGGATTAAAGCACTAGTGCCACCTATTTCACAATACTCTTGATAATTTCAAATATCCTTTTCTACTCACATATCGTAATCATTCGTCAAATTGCACGCACAGAAAATTAGAGAAGATGGGTATGGAAAATTCGTGGATGTGATCAGATCATATATCAAATCAAAGCCAGCATCTTAGGTTTATATATAGTACATACATATAGGTGTACTGGGTCACATATATATTAGCATACATCAAAACTCACACGCTAACAATAAGACACATAGAATTAGAGAAGATGAGTACGGATTCCAAGAAAATTATCATATGAGATGGATGAAGATGCGTACTAATTAGACAAACTAGTAAATTAGACAAAATGATGCTCAACAATATATGAGCACTAATTGCATACAAACTAATTAGATCTGTCGTACGTCTATTTATTCCCTAACCCTAAGTGTACTTTTGATTGTGGTTGAAGGAGAGGAAAATGATATGTTCTCTTGAAGGAAAATGATAAGTGTACTTTTGATTGTGGAAAATGATTGTGGTTAACATAATTTATGGGGAAATCGATCCTCCACTGCTTGTCGTGATATTCTCCGGCGCATTAGACAATTGCTTGAAGCAAGTTTCATTTTGGGTTTATATTGGATACCTAGAGAGGAGAATCATTTAACTCGTTCCATTGCTTCCTTTGCAAAGACAAGTGTTCTTGATTTTAGTATGTGGACATCTCTGCCGTCTTTTTTGTCAAATGATTCAATGTTTTCCAGAACTATAAGATAAAATAAACTCTGTATTCAAAAAAAATCAATAAAACTTATCTTAAATTAATTAGATTAATAAATTTAATGGACGGGGTATGTAATGTGGTACGGGTTTAGAAATGAAATTAGCACAAATATATATTAATCGAAGAAGCTAATTTAAAACCAAGGTAATAATGGAACCTGAAAAGTGAATAAAATGAATCTTCTTTGCATGATGACGTCAGTCTTAATGATGATGTTGACTAGCCTGATGAATAGAGATGGCAATGGAGCGGGTTTATGTGGATAACCGCCCCAGATTCGCCCCATTTAGGTGGATATGGATCATTGAATTCATTAGATGGGCCGGGTATGGATATGATTTTTAAACCCATGGTGGGTATGGGGCGGGTATGGATATTATTTTTAAAACCCGCCCCATACCCTTTGGTAATACCCATATAATTGCCACTATAATATAATATATAAAATAATAATGTTATTGAATTAATAATTGCCCCATACTATAAATTTATTGAATTTATTAATTATTATTTACTATTGTAAAATAATACCTATTAAAATATAAAGTTAAAAGGCACTATACGAGTATATACTATGTACCAACAATATTCAAATTTCCAATCCAAGTCCAAACCCTAGACGGATTTGGTACTCCCTCCTTCAAGTTTTAGTCGTGCATTTCATTCGCTTTGAAACATATATTTATTTATATAAATTTAAGAGGATTTTATAAATATGTGTGCAAATTATTTAATAATTTATTATAAATATTAACTTTTAAAATGTTTTACTTTTTTAACTATAAGAAGCATATATCAATTTATTTTAAACGAGCGGATGGATATCCAAATGAAGATGGATATCCAGGTGGGGATGGGTATCTAGGTTGATGGGTATGGATTTCAAAATGATATCCATCATGGGTTAGTGGGTGGGGACGGATATTAAAATTTTATATGGGTATGGGCATGGATATACTGTTATCCACGCCCATTTAACCCATTGAACATCCCTACTGATGAATCCAATTGATACATTGACCTATAATCTATAGTTGTGGCCTCTCTTCGTCGCTCTCACTTTGCGAGCTTCTCTCTCCTCATATTTACTTTGCAATTGCAGACGCCATCTTCATCACCTTTTTCATTATTTCTTTGTTTGATTTGATTTTGGTGAGAATGGAGTTGCAAAGAGTTTTGGAGAATCCTTCAGCCGGACGTGAACTTACTGTGGAAGGATTAAGGGATAGTCGAATTCTTCTGAAAGCTTGGAGGAAGTCAAAAAATGATGATGATATGGACGAGCATATTGAATACCTTATGAAAAGTTTCAGCTACTTGTTCGTGACATCTACTGATGAGATGTTCAAAGCTGAGTGTTTTGTAAAAAAGGCAAAGGATGAGGATGCAGGTGTTGCAGATTACAGTTGTGGTTCCAATTGGGCTCAGTGAGATTGGAGATAAGTTCAAAAGCTCGATTGGATGATGGTTCCTCAAACCCTGGTTCCCTCAGAGTTTGGTAAACCTCTTCTCTCGTCCTCTTTAATTTTGGCTCATCATATTCTTGGGTTCTTCTGAAATAATTTGTTTTAATTTCCATTAATTTTCAGCAAATGTTGAATTACTTGTGGCTTTAGATAATATTTATGCTGGAGTTTCAGAAGATAAGAAGAATCTCAAGGATAATTTGACAATATTGAGAGCTTGGATGGCGGTGGAGTTTCTTCCCGGACCAAATGGTGAGAGAAAAAAGGAGTTTAGAAGGAAGATAGGTTTATGCAATTAAATTTTGGTAACACTGACCGGGAGTATAGCTCTGGAAGGAGATTCGTTGAAAACAATAAAGCAGAACATACCGTGATGTTCGCGCCCCGTGGATACACAGGAATTGTAAATGGTGAACCTGGTTTCAAAAATTGAAAGTTGATTATAGACCAACCATCGTGCCAGACAAGTACAAGTAACTTCGCAATTAATCCACCACCACCGATCGATCATGCACCCCCCTCATTAGAATATGCACTTCTCTTTTAATTTTAATTCTATTTATGTTTGAGTTTATGATGATATTTCTAGCTAATTTCTGGTTGGATATTTGGATTTGTGACAAAAGTTGTGGATTTTTATTCGAAAATGGCTAATTAACCCTTTGTATCATGTAATGGATAATTATTATCGTTATTTATCTTCTTTGTTAATTAGTCTCGTCTTTAATTATATATGCAATTTTTTAAATTATTTATGTATGTGTTCTTGATCTTCATTTACAGGTACATGATGCTTTCATATTTTTGATGAAAGAGAATATAGGCCTCTACATTGATTTAGGTGATATATTACTATAGCAAAGCGTTACACAAGAATAGGAATGATCAAGAACAAACAATTCTAAGGAATATGAAAATATTAGCCCTAGACAAATATACATTATATTTTAAATTATCAAAATTAAACTAGGTTTGTTCTAAACATACATGTATGGTCAAGAAAAATCTTGTGTATAAAAGTATAGTTATTGTAAATTCAGTAAAAAAGCGGAAATATAGAGTGCCAAGAACATGAAACATCACATTGCACAGATGAATACATGCATATGCATGCCGCTTGTTGAAAGCACACAACAACTTTATAAATCCTAACTTCATTTAGTTTAAAACAAAGATTAGTGAATATTATTCTTAGATATCTTTTGGGTTCTTCTTGATCTTGACTGGAGGGCAGCAACTTTTAAGGAAGAATAAAAAAATAAAGGGGTAATTAATGGCATCAAATGGTACCGATCGAGGAGTGGTCTTCTTCATACAGACGTAATGAGTTTTGAATTTGATATTTCCATTTTAATCCACTCTCTGTATTTCTGTGCAACAAATTTGTTGTGTTTTTCTTTTGCACATGCATGTCTCTATCTTGTGAACGCTAGAATGAAATTGTGAAGGTTAATAAGCAGCCAACTAGTTGTTGTGGCATGGGAAAAAGAGTATGACATGTTGCAGCTCACAATCATTCATTGATATTTTATTAGATCAAATAGTGAGATGGGACTCAAAAATTCATATCAACACAAAGCCAGGTTTTAGATTTATAGTAGTACAAAGGTCTAACATTAACCAACACGGAATTACTTAGACTAACCACAGTAGTGGAAATCAGTGGAAGCACGGCGAGAAACCAAAATTTTTTTCCCGTCGTACTTAACATTTCCGAACTCGTAAACCACTCGCAGAAAAGTTCAAAAATTTTCCCACCCGTCCTTTTACTCAAAGGACATCGTGGAAACATAAACCCGTCGTGGTTAGCATTAAATTACGCTTGAAAAGCACGGCGGGACACAACCCCAGCCGTGCTATGCATTGTTTTCGAAATCGGAAATTCTCCGCAGCTATGACTGCGGTACATGCAGTGCACATGGCAAAATATGTGGATATGATTTTTTTAGACTATCATTTTTGACATCGTATATAATCCGTACAATGCATTAAACAACTGTTACGAATCGTAAATGATCTGTGATTATTAGTCGAGTTGTTTACGATTTCAAAAAGGATTTGCTAATTATGGAAGCATTAGTTCCGGGTAAGGTCCGACTTCGTAAAGGGCTCGGTAATGATTTACGAAATCAGAAACCAGTCGCTGAAATATTTTTTAAAACATTATTTTTAACTTATTCTCGGGAATAGTTTTGAAATTGAGAAAAAGGGGGATAATTAATCTTGGTTGTGGGCTATGCTTGAAGTTTGATTCCTTAAGGCATGTCATCTCATCTTCAACTCTTCCATTCATGAATTTGGTGGTGGTGGTGATTGGTGGTTTTAGTTATGAATTGTATGTGGTCTATGTTTGAAGTTTATGTTTGTGATTTATGGAAACATGAATATATTCTTATTGAATGCATGGCTTTGGTGTTGAGGAATTGAAAAGTTTGTATATGTTTAAAATTTTCAATTTAGAAGTTACTTTGGAGAGTTAGCACGTTGCAATGGACTGCTCTACAATTATACATGAGAATCTTCAAACTTTGCAGGGAATGTTTGAATCTCGTGAAAGAATTTGTGGAGATTGCCACTGAGTATGCCAGAGTACAGAAGGAGTCCTTAATTCGATGCCCTTGTAGATATGGTAAGAATCATGTGTGTTTGAGTGTGCGTGACTTAAATCTCACTTGATTGTTCGAGGATTTTCAAGAGCGTATACTAGGTGGACATTATATGGCAAGACTAGTACTGTTGTTGTAGAAGACCAAGTTTTGATTGAAAGGAGAGTGTTAATGATGATAAGCATCGTGACTTTGAATATGATGATTTGGCGGAAGATGTGGCCATGTATTTCATTCTATCTTGGTACTTCTTCTTCTTCTTGGCGTCTTCTTCTCGTGTATACTTGGCACGCTAACCTCCGATGAAACCTAAAAGAAATTCAAAGGCAAAAGTGGTGGAAACAACCACTAGAACCGCTCTTAAGATAAAAAAGTCCCCAATGCTGCACAAATGCTTATTATAAATACCGAATCCTACCCAAATAAAAGTTAAAAAACTAGTATGATTCGGTCATGTCAAATACCCTCACACTTAAATATTTACTCGTGTGTTAGAGACGAGTTGGAAGCAAAGGAAAAGAACCCTTCCCCTTTAAGATGAGTGTGAATGATGACAAGGAGAAGGAGGAAACTTCAAGTTACAAGAAAGTGTTTGTCTTGTCCCAAGTCAAACTACCACTTAAGTGTAGTGGTCCCGAAATATGCACTATACATTTCAAGATAGGTAGTCTTGATCTACCAAGTGCTATGCTTGGCTTAGGAGCTTCCATTAATGCACTCCCTTTCTTACCTCTATGAAGAGATTGAACTTGGAGAGCTACAAGAGCCTAGGGTGGTAGTACACCTAGCCAATAGCTCCATTGTGTACCCCGATGGGGTGTTGAGTGATGTGCTTCTGAAGGTGGGTGAGTTGACTTTCCCTACCGATTTCTATGTGTTGCAAATGCATTAATTATGATGCAAACTCAACACCCATATTGCTTGGGAGACCCTTCCTTAAGACCGCTAGAGCAATTGTTGATGTGCATGGTGGCTTGCTTTCCTTAGAGTGCAAAGACAATGTAATTAAGTTCACAATGTTCAAATCTAATGATAAGTCTAATAACTCACGATGAAAAGTTAGAGAGGTCAACTATGGTGCCTTGAAGAGCATTGGAACGGGCCTTGAAAGAGTCAATGGTGCTAGCTCTTAAGATGGAGTAGGAATGCATAAGAGCAAAGAGAGGCCTCCCACCATGGAAACTCTACGAGAGCCATTGATGTCAGCTAAGGAGGTAGAAGAAGGATATGTTGTGAAGGCAAACTATGATGATAGAGGTGGAAGTAAGAAGTTTGAGGTAGCTTTACGGTGGTGATAGCTTTGGGATTGAGTCAGGTGAGATGGGACCAATTCACCTCTAAGACCTGAAAATTGAGTGAAAACTCAATGAAGAAAGTTGTGTCGATGACTAGTAAACAAACGAATACATAGTTTTTGAATTTTTCCACTCTTTTCTTTTATTTTAATTTTTCCTCGTTATTTTCAATTTTTCATCTCATTTGATAGTTTTTTAGACTTTCCCAAAACATTTTTTTTATTTTCTCTTTATTTTGTAAAAAATTAATAAAAAATATATTTTTGACTTAACAACCCAATCAAAGGATGGTTGGATGCTAGGCCTCATTTAATAAATGGGGCGCTAGAGGCTAGTCATATGTGTGGACGCTAGCGGCTGGAACCGCTATCAAATTAAGCAAATCCTTCAAAAGATCGGCGAGAGAAGCTTGGCAAAAATTACATGGGCGATTCCTCGGGGAGGATATAGACATATGGTTGATTTGAAGGGGTTCGACATTCTTTATTCATCTAGGTTTCAAATCTAAATTAAATTAATCTGATTTTTGCTAAAATTTTGTTCAGTTTCTTGTTCAAATTTGGATTATATCAACTTTTTTTATTTTGAAGAAAAGGCGGATGATGATAACGAGCATGACCATATATACAGTAGCTTTAAGATTATATATGAGACCATCTGCCTAGGTAAATTTCGGACCAATTTCTTTGTGTTTTCCGGCTACTCGTAGAGAATAAAAATTTGAGGCACTCGTAGAGAATCAATTCTCATATCGCATCAAGGTGTTTCAAAGTGATAGTGGGACTGAATTCATCAACAACAGGTTCCAATCGCACTTTGGAACTCGTGGAATTTACCATCAAGTTTCGTGTCCATATACACCTGATCAGAATGGACGAGCAGAACGAAAGCACAGACACATCACGGAGATGGTCCTCTTCATATTGTTTCACTCGCGCATGCCACTTTCTCAATGGGATGATGCATTTAGGACTGTTGTCTTTACCATCAACAGGCTGCCAACCCCGGTCATTGACAACAAGTCTCTTTTTGAGGTACTTTTCGGACGTTCTCCTGACTATTCCAATTTTCACCCTTTTGGTTGTAGAGTCTTTCCGTATATTCGTCCTACAGCAGAACACAAACTAGCTCCTCACAGTCTGTCTTGTGTCTTTTTGGGTTACAATGCGCACTACAAAGGTTTTTGATGTATGGATCCGACTTCAGGGCGTATATACATGACTCGACATTCTCGGTTTGACGAGAAACACTTTCCATTCTCTACATCATCATCAGAAGCTCAGTTTTCCTCGCTTGATGTTTCCTCCTTTATTGATCCTACTGATCCTGATCTTGAGACTGCCTCAGTTGAGATTATACCACCTCTACAGCCTTGCACTTTGTGTGATGAGTCTTCTTCACTGGCACCGCCTACTGAAACTGATGAGAATGTTCCTATGACTCCTGTACCCTCGCCAGTACCCTCAAGTCCGTCCTCTAGTGGATCGCCGGACACCTCTAGTATTGATTCAGGATCTTTCGGACAAGTCTCTCAGACTCCTCCTGTGTCTCATGCTTCGCAGGCTCCTCATGTTCCACATGATCCTCGCGCCCCCATCAAATGGTCACTCGTCATCAAGATGGAACTAGAGTTGCTCGAAATCTTGACCCTGATTTCGTGGCTACAGGTCTTCTTGTTGAACTCTTGGTCCAGAAGGAGCCCCGCACGTACAAGGCTGCAGTTAAGGACCCTCGTTGGATTGCTGCTATGGATGAGGAGATTGAAGCACTTCAGAGGTAGCAGATGTGGCAGTTGGTTCCTCGTCCTTCCCATGTTAATGTGGTGGATTCTGAGTGGGTATATCGTCTGAAGTACAAGCAGGATGGTTCCATTGAAAGATATAAGGCTCGATTGGTGGCTCAGGGCTTCTCTTAGGTTTAGGGTCTTGATTTTGATCACACTTTCAGTCCGGTGATAAAGGCTGCAACTGTCTGCACCGTGCTTACTATTGCCGCTATGCGAAAGTGTCCCCTTCATCAGTTGGATGTCAAGAATGATTTTCTGAATGGCATTCTTGATAGACCGGTTTACTCAACCGGCTGGCAATCAGGATCCTGCTCGCCCAAATTATGTTTGTAAGCTGAACAAGGCGATTTATGGTCTCAAGCAAACTCCCAGGGCTTGGTTTGATCAGTTCAGTGCTTTTGTACGTGGCCTTGGTTTTATTGGCAGTCTTTTATATCCTTCCTTGTTTGTGTTCACACGAGATTCGATTATCCTCTACCTCCTCATTTACGTTGATGATATTATTCTCACCGGCAATGATGGTGTTGCCATTCATAATTTCATCGCTCGTGCGGATCAGGAGTTCTTTGTCAAGAATCTTGGACGGCTCAGCTACTTTCTTGGCTTCGAGGTGACTTATACTATTACTGGACTGTTCTTAGGTCAGGCCAAGTATGTTAGGGACATTCTTCAAAGGGCAGAAATGCTGGATGCCACACCATTCCTTCCGTTGTCCCAGCTTCATAGTAGGACCAGTGGTCAATTTCACAATCCGAAGCTGTATCGTTCTCTTGTGGGTGCCCTCAAGTATCTTACCATCACTCGACCTGATTTGTCCTTTGGCAGTCAATTCAGTGAGCCAGTATCTTCAGGACCCACGGGATGTTCAGATACTCTCAGATACTTTACGATCGGATACTCAGATATGTTCGCGCCACGCAACATTGTGGTCTAACTTTCACTGCTGATGGTGTTTCAGAGGTTTTAGCATATTCTGATGCAGATTGGGCACGCTGCTTGGAGACACGTCGTTCCACTTATGGTTATACTGTTTTTCTTGGTGGCAACTTAGTGTCGTGGAGTGCAAAGAAGCAGCCGACTGTCTCTCGCTCGAGTTCGATATCTGAGTACAGGGCTCTTGCCAATACTGCTTCAGAGGTTATCTGGTTGACTTACATTCTTCGGGACCTTCGTTATCCACTTCTAGGGTCACCTGTCCTTCTTTGTGACAATAACAGTGCTATCTTTCTCGCTGAGAATCATGTTGCTCACAAGAGGGCGAAACACATTGATATTGATTATCACCTTGTTCGAGAGTTGGTTGTAGCCGCCATGTTTCGAGTAGGTCATATTCCTACGTCGTTACAAGTGGCAGACATTTTCACTAAGGGACTCAACCGTGCGTTGTTTGATTTCTTCTGGTCCAAACTTCGCGTTTCGATCAAGCCGACGCTTCGCTAGAGGGGGGGTGTGACAATAAAAGATTTAGAGGACTTATAAGATAATAGTTGTAATTCTTATATATTGCGTGTATGCCCCTAGGGTTTAATTTGTAACAGTTATGACACTCTCTATAAATATAAATAACTGCTCAGTATGTTAATACATATTACGTTGGAAATTAGTCTTTACAACAACATATTCTAAAATAGAGAAACTCTAAGTTAAAAAGAATTGATACACACGATTATAGAATAAATGAGTTTCATTCTCTATTAAATAGCAAAGTTTAGGGATACTCTTAAACTTGCTCGATGATATATATGAAATCATGGGAACTTAATTATTCTGTATTTGAAGGTTTATCATCTTGAACGACACACAAATCCCGACCCACACATGCGTGATTAATTGTGGCAAGCAGCAAGAGGAGCCCCACACAAGCATGTGTTGTTGAGGTAAGCAACGGGGTCAACGCTCTGAAGGCTGCCGCCTTGCGGGATCTGCCCACACAGCTGATTGTTAGCCAAGTTCAGGTTGACGAGGTTCGAAAATCGGGTGAAAGTTGCCGGGATTTCGCCGGTGAAGAGATTGGACTGCAAATCCAGCACCCTCAGATTCTTGAGCCGGCCGAGAAAAGACGGAATCTTGCCGGAGAGCTTGACGTTCCTCAAGCTGAGAATGATGAGTCGGTTGAGCCTGGTGATGGTGGAGGGGATGGGCCCAGTGACACCGGTGAGGTCAGTTACGTCGAGAGCTTGCAGATGCCTGAGATTCCCGATGGCCGGAGATATTTGGCCGGAAATATCGCGGTTGAATATGGTGAGAGTGATGACTCGGCCGAGATCGCATTGCACGCCGAGCCAGAAAGAGTTGCAGCAGTCTGTGTTGGGGTCCCACGAAGATAGAGCGTCTGGGTTGTTTAGGGCTGCTTTGATTTGCAGAAGGGCGGCTTGATCGCGTGCATTGCACTTCTGCAAGGATTCCGGCGCCGGAGATTCATCGTCGGCGGCGAGGGATGGAGATGGAAGGGAGATTATGAGGAGGAGGAGAGAAAGGGAAAGAGCAACGGTGGTCAAAGAATCCATATTTCTGGGTTGATGATTAAGGGATAACAGTGCATGCATGCGAATATTTCGAACAGAAGTGAAGTATATATAGAATTCAGGCCAATGATTATATGTTAGTTTATTATTTTGGTCATTCTCCGTGGGCTAGCTGCGCCCATTTCAACGCCAAATTCTATTCATTGATCTTTCTTATCATATACTCCACATTATCATTGTGGTTAATTAAGAGTTTTGAATAATATATATAAGGTCAACGCTCGTATTTTTATTTAGCAATTTTAGTTGTAAGTCCAAATGAATTATAAGATTCAAATTAGACTAAGGGTGTGTTTGGTTCGCAAGATTTTTGAGAGTCTGGATTTTGTTTTGGGTTTTTGAGAGTTTGGGTTTTTGTTTGGGATTTTGAAAGTCTGATTTTACAAAATTCTTGTTTGGTTGGGTTGAGTTTGTGAGTATAAAACAAAATCTTTGATTGGCTTTTAGGATTTTGCAAGTCTGGATTTTGAAAAACTAAGTGAACCAAACAAATTTTTACAAAATTGGACTTGGATAGTCCAAGTTTTGCAAAAATTTGTCCAACCAAACACACCCTAAATATCTGAATAATGTAATAAAATTACTGCCTACGAGTATGGATGCGTTAAATTCTGATATCTAACCTACTTGTCAAAAAGTTAGGCATGTTTTTTACTATTTATTTTTATTAAATATATAATTTGAATTTAATTTAGTTAAATTAAACTAAAATATGTTGAGCATATTGAAGTGAAAATAAATATATTAATAGATTTGAGCTAAATTTCAATTAAATTAAATTAAATTGATAAATTCTAAACTGAAGTTAACTAAAAGTTATAAATTCATGGTATAAAGTACATGGCTTACTTGTAGACATTACAGTCAAAGTCAATGTTGGGATGCAGCTGCCAGTACCAGTATAACGTGATCTTCTGCAATTCTTCGATAACCCAGCTCTCAGTTCATTACTATCATCGATTATCTAGGTGGACAAAAGGATTGTATTAATTAGTTGGCGGCTTGAAGATGATGGTAGCACTTACGTATTATCATGTTATTCTTTATTCTTTGATTCTAGTTTTTTTTCCTTCAACCTTTGAGTTAATTACTCTACAATTTCATGAAAATGACGGAAAATATATTTCTTATTCTTCAATTTAAATATAACTAATACTTTTACAGACGTATTCATGCCATGGATCTTATGAAAGTAAGAGTCAGTATAAAAATAGGGGATTGTTAGATGTATTTCAATATTTGTTCGAACAAACGTAAATACTCTTATACTAATAAGGTATAAATCTTCAATTGATATTTGATATCCGTATTTATAGTTCTTATATTAATTTTGAGAACGAAAACAAACACGTCAAAAAATTAGATCAGAAAGCTAAACATTGAAGATGTTCTAAGTGATGTTGAATTGCATCTATCAATTCCCTAAAAATATTAGTCAATCATCACTCTAAAAAATATAAATAAAGCTACTGATCGACCTCTTCATGTGAACTTTTCTCTCTGAAATTTTCTCTCTAGTCTCTGCCCGTTATAATCCACTGCTACGAGGCCAACGGTCATAAACGGCCATTCTTATGGCGGCGCCACCGTCCATTCCGGGCGGCGCCACCGCCGGGAAGACCTTTGTCGAGGCTCTACTACCAAAACCTCAACCTCTCTTTACTACTCTGCCAAACAACCCTGAAATAAAGCCCATCTCCCGTCGGGTCAACGGCAAGATCGCGCGTATCTACTCCGACGAATCCGTTCAGACTTTTGCTGCCCATTATCAGAACGCTCTGGTCGGGAAGTTCACCAGAGGAAAACCCCACATGGCGGACCTCAACAAGCACTTTCAGAAACTGGGATTTGTGGGTAAGTTCCAGATCGGCTCAATCGATTTTAAACACATCTTGATTCGGTTTCAACTGCAAGAGGATTACCAGAGTTTCTGGATCCGCTGCATTTGTACAATAATGGGTAATACTATGAAGATTTTAAAATGGAGCCCGAATTTCTCACCGCATAAAGAATCCTCAGTGGTTCCGGTATGGGCTACCATACACAAGGTTCCAATCCAGTTCTATAATAATTCAGCAATTGAGGATTTTGGAAATTCAATTGGGATCTACTTAAGGATGGACGCTGCAACGAATGCCCTAACCTGACCATCTGCCATCAAGGTGTGTGTAGAGGTGGACTTGCTACAAGAGCTGCATAAATCCATCACTATTGGTAACCCGAGCTCCTCAGTTGAGTGTGAGATCGAGTGTGACTACTTACCACAATACTGTTCCCACTGTAAGAGGACTGGGCATGCTGATGATAATTGTGGAATATTGCATCTTGAGCTGAAGAAAATTCATATGATGAATAAGCAGGAAGCTCAAGCAAGACATCCCAGAAATAGATCAAAGATAGGTGACCTAAAATGGAGACCTGCTCAGGAGGCTGAAGCTTCAGGACTCACTACTTCAGAGAAGGCCAATGAAGCTGAGGCACAACAACACATCTCATATGTTCCCACAAATCTCCAGATGGTAGCTATACCAAACCATAAAGATACTATCTTGCAAGAAGGCTCCATCACCATGGGAAACAGTATCCTATCTGGCAGAAGTTGGGTGTCCTACTTTGATCCCCTACTCTGCTCAGACTCCCTCACAATTATTTGATAAGCTAAGTAAAATTAAAGAATCCTCTTTTTACTCTATTAATGACATAAACTTAGGAGATAGATATGATAAATATTTGTATTTGGTTCCTTACAAGCCAATCCATACCTTCAATGTTTTTCAGATATTACAGGACCAGGATGATGATTTGAGTTCAGACTATGAAAAAGCACCAAGTGAACCACCAAGTGAATCTGACTGGAGCAAAGAGGATGCAACTCATGCACCTGATTCAGGTACCCCTCCTCCTAAAATTCATAGAGAAGCAAAAAACCTTCTTGACCAATCACACACTATAGGAAGCACCACTGTTGAGAAGTGGCTGCGATCCTCACAAAAATCAAAAATTGTTTAATGATTAACACACATAAGGTATTAGGTAACATGCTTGTTTTGAATATTAGGGGATATAATAAGTCCATTAAAAGACTTAAAACCCTTATTGTTCTATAAAAAATTGATATCATGTGCCTTAGTGAACCATGGCACCCTAACTTAGACATCACTTCTCTAAAATTCAAACTACAATACTCCAACTGTATGCATGCAGAAACAGCAAAAATATGAATTTTCTGGAATCATAGATTCAATATATCTGTCCTATCTCAGTCAGATCAGTATTTGCTCTGTCAAGTTACTGACATGTCCTCCTCTCAAATCTGGAATTGTGCTTTCATTTATGCAAAAGTTACTTGCTCACTGAGAAGAGCTCTTTGGAATGATCTGCAAGGTCTCCCTACATCACCAACAGTTTATGTTGGTGATTTTAACACTGTTGCCTCTCTCTCAGGAAGGAGAGGTAACAAATCCCCCCACTAGTTAGCATCAGGGAATTCAATTCCTGGATTGACAATCTAGGTCTAAGTGAAATCCCAACAGTTGGGAATCAATTTACATGGTCAAACAAAAGGTCCAGAGAGGACCTTTTGCTTCAAATACTAGATAGAGCTTTAGGGGACTTAGAGTGGATGAAATTATTCCCACATAGCTCTGTACAGGTTCTAGGGAGAACTACCTCTGATCATAACCCACTGTTATTGTCCATCCAATCCTCTGAAACACAATCTCCAAAACCGTTTAGATTTCAGCAGATGTGGCTACAGAGAGAGGACTTCCATAGTATAGTGGAACAATCATGGAACCTACCATGTTCTGAGTTAGTCATGAGAAAATTGTCTCAAAACTTAAAAGACTTAAGTTTGCACTCAGACTATGGAACAAAGAATGTTTTGGGGATGTTCATAACAACCTGAAATTAGCTGAAGAAAGAGTTGCTCAGCCTGAAATTCAATTTGAGGCCACAGGAAATGACACAGACCTCATTGAACACAATAAACAAAATTCTCTCCTTGTTAGAGCTCAGACTGAATTGACTGCCTTCTGGAAACAAAAATCCAACTTGAGAGGGCTGATAGATGGGGATGCCAATACATCCTTCTTTCACAACTCAGTTAAGGAGAGAAGGTACAGGAATCAACTCAACAAAATCAAAAATGATAGAGGCCAATGGATTACAGATCCATCTCTGATTCAAATGGAAGGTATCAAATTCTTTGAACACTTACTAAATGAGTCAGAAGCTGAGGCAGATACCTCTGGTCAATTTCTGGAACATTATATGAGAATCATCCCAAAATTGGTGACAGAGGAAGATAACCATAAACTTCTGGAACCTGTTGAAATGGAGGAACTAAGGTTCTCAGTATTTGATCTCAACAAGGAAGGAGCTCCTGGCCCGGATGGTTTCTCTGGTTCCTTTTTCACACATTGTTGGGACTTGGTAAAAGATGATCTGCTAGAATCAACACATGAATTCTTGGAAGGAAAAATATTGCCTAAGGCCATGTCTAGCACCTGGCTTACACTCATTCCCAAAGTGCCAAATCCCAGCTCCTTTTCACAGTTCAGACCTATAAGCCTATCTAATTTTGTGAATAAGGTTTACTCTAAAATCATTATGGAAAGGATGAAGCCTTTAATAGCCAAACTGACTTCAGTTGAACAGCCAGCCTTCCTCAAAGGAAGAGACATATCTGATAATACCATTCAAATGCAGGAAATGATCAGATTGCTCAATAAAAATCAAAGCCATAAGAATGTGATGATAAAACTTGATATGCAAAAGGCATTCGATATGGTGTCCAGACCATTTTTGAACTCAGTTTTATTACACTTTGGCTTTCATGGACATCTGGTCAAAATCATTGTTCAAAACATCTCTGCAGCATGTTTTTCAGTCCTAATAAATGGGATAGCCACTGGTTTCTTCACAGCCAACAGAGGCATCAAACAAGGTGACCCTTTGTCGCCTTTCCTGTACAATCTTGTCTCAGAAACATTTACAAGAGGACTAAAACACCTACTGGCTACTAAGTACTTAGCAGGCTTTAAAATACCAAGAGGGGTACAACAGCTATTCCATCTGATATATGCAGATGATACTGCAATTTTTCTTGTAGCAACAAAGTCCAATCTGAAGAGATTTTTAAAAGTCCTCAGATCCTATGAGTTGTGTTCTGGCCAGAGGGTCAATTACTCAAAATCTGAATTTTATGTTAACTTGAAAGCCAACACAAGCCTAGTGAGACAGACAAAGAGAATCTCAGGTATGAAACTTGGCAAGCTTCCTTTTAAATACCTGGGAGTCCCAGTATTTACTGGAAGGAACAAAATTGTTTGTTACCAGCCACTCTTAGAAAGAATGGAGCATGCACTGAACAATTGGAAAAATAGATGGCTCACCCCAGCTGGTAGATTAGTACTCCTGAACCATTTTTACCTATCCATCCCCACTCATGTATTTGCAGTCCTCCAACCCCCCTTGACTGTCATTAGAAAAATGGAAGTACCGGGAGCAAAAACTTTTTGGGGAGAAAATGAGTCTTCCCAAAAAATGGTTTGGAGAAAATGGGGAAACATGGCTCTCCCAACAGAAGAGAATGAAATTGGATTGAGAGATATAAGGGCCACAATCCAGGCTTTTTCATGTAAACTATGGTGGAAACTCCAAACAAATGATACAATTTGGGCATCCTTCCTTTGGTCCCTCCCTTCCACTTACAGAACATCCCATACATGGAAAAGGATCTATTCGATTACAGAGTTTGCTAACAATAATTCAAGAGTATTAGTTGGGACAGTTTCTTCATCATTCTGGTATTCTAACTGGTCTGGGCTAGGTTTTTTAGAGCATCAGGTTGATCTAGATATTTTACCTTTCCCTCAACTAACTCTGGCTGAGTTCTGTGGCAACAAACAGCTCTATATGTCAGTACTAGAGCCTTTTCTGGCTACCAATTTTATGCTTTGCTTGTAGGATCTTGAACTGAGACATGGACATGAGGACAAACTCATATGGGGCCCCTCTACTCAAGGCTGTTTCACCATCAAATCAACATATCAGAAGCTGAGGCCAACTAGGAGTGATCAATCAATTAAACAGGTATGGTTAAATAAAGTGCCTACTAAGTTATGTATTTTCATCTGGAGAATGCATAACAAATTGTTACCTTTCTCTGATATAATGACCAAGTTTGGTTTTCACCAGCCCTCAAAGTGCCCTAATTGCCCCTCTCTTGATACTCTCAACCACTACTTTAATGAATGTCCCAAACACATGTTGCTCTTGTCCTATGTGCATAACATTTTTGCAATGCCTGTACCTCATTTTACATCCTTTAAGCAGAGGCTTTTTTACTATCTGAATTATAGAGGTAAGACTAGAGCTATAACCAGAGTACTAATTAACACTATTGTTATGGCCCTATGGTATATTTGGCTGTCTAGAAACAATTACCTCTATAATAATGTGAGACAGCACAACTGTGTTATTTTCCATAATATGGTCAAACAGGTCAACTTGGTTTTTAGAGTTTTTCCACTAGTAGGAAATGCTTTAAATTACCGAAGTCTTATTAATATAGGTCTCATACCTTACCTTAAAAGGAAAAGACCAAAATTGGTGAGAGTTGTCAGGTGGAATCCACCACTGATAGGACTAAAAGTAAATGTACATGCATCCTTTCTCTCTACAGATAAGGTTGGTTTAGGTGTCATTGTTAGAAACTGCCAAGGTAATGCCATAAAACTAATAATGAAGGCAGTGACTGGCACCTCTTCTCTACATGCTGAATTGCAAACTATTGAACTAGGTCTGTCTACTGGAATATCTCTGAATGTGCCCTTCATCTTAGAGTCTTATAGTCTGATAGCAGTTGAGGGGGGTTCAGTCCCCCTTTTCTGTCAACTGGAATGTTTACAGTTTATGTGATAAACTCAATAGCCTAGGTTTAGAACATTGTGTAAAACATATTTTTAGAGAATGAAATGGAGCTGCAGATTGCCTGGCAAAACATATCTCCATTTTTAATCTCTCTGGAAATATGCTTATACAAGAAGCTCCTGCCAAGCTTAGAGGTTTACTTGCTTTAGACTGTCTTCAAATTCCTAATCTGAGACTTGGTTAGATAGCTACTACTGTGTTTTCCATTTGTTTCATTTCAGGTACCATGCCTAGACTGGGACCACATGCCCCTTCTAGGCATTAAAACTCACAGAAACTGGTGAATAGCTAATTTCTGGGAACAAAGGAGTGCTGGAAACATAATGGATTGATACACCCTGGATCCTGGATCTGTACATGGATCAACATCAACAAAACGGTTGGGCAAATTTTTTGGCCCTGTCTTCTGCAGTACCGATTAGTTCAGAATAGAAGTAGGATCTCTGGTACTTATGATGGTAGTTCATGGACTTGGTTGGCGAAGTTGTGCTTCGTTTACGATCACTAAAGTGCTCGCCAAGTTGCCATGACACCATTGTAGTTTTGACCATCTGATCCTCCTATGTATATGAAAGATAGTTTATGACCAATTTTTTACATTCTTTTGACAGCTCCTTAATTAGTTGTACCGTTCAATGGTTGTAACACAAACTAGGATTTTTAGCCATATTCTATTTTTAGGACTGGGGATCCTATTTATAAATACCCCCACCTGAAGGTGGTTTTCAATAAAAAAAAAAGACCTCTTCATGTGAACTCAAAAAAGTCCATGGTGCATGTATCTATACTTGAATAGTTCTTTGTACATAAACGATCGATGAATCATTCACAGAAATTAACAAGGAGCCCTTTCCGCGCCATCATAAATCCAAATAGAAATATTGGAGAAGTACAGGAATCATTTAAACAGAAATAAAATTAGACAAAAGTGCATATTCAATTTGTATTATATTCAGTTCATAACCATGAGTAATTGAGAAACTTAGAACCCAGTGATCTAGCACACTTGATCAAATGCATATTGCCTTGGATATACTCCCTCCCTCTGAGTCTTTAAGAATGTCATACTTTTCAAAAGAGGATAATTCAATTGGGTGATTTTATTTACACCAGCCTAATTGCTATTTGCACCACCCTGCCCCACTTTCACTTAAATCAATGTGCACTAAGTGTTAATTAGTCTATTTTTATTTTTTCTATAATAGTCAACTTGAACCTTTTCTTTTACTTCTTAACATTTTCATTTATAAATTAAATATGTTTGACTAAAAATAAAATCCAAAATATACAGTTAATAAAATCTTAAAGTAAACACTTTATTAACATAAAATTATTCCTTCTTTTGTTATATAGATTCACATGCTTATATGTTAAGATTATAATTTAATTTTTTTCGGTTAAAATTCACCCTAGGGGTGAATGGGATTTTACTAGGCTCCCGGACCTATAAAAAATCCAATAATAGGCAAGAGTTTTACATCTCCAAAAATAAGATGGCACTAAGAGAGCTGCTAAGCTCATAGAGTACTCTAGTACACTCAAAAGAATGAAATAATGCACTAACTATACATATTTGAGCAGATGCTGATCCTAGATTGGTATGCCTATTAGCGAATCGCAAAGGTGAAACACAAAGCGGCCACCAAATACAAGCGTAAAGCATATCAAAGGTGCCAAAAATGTCAACCTGCAAATTTATAGTGTACTGAATTACTGTGAAATTCTCAGTGCAGGGGTGCGCTGCTTGTCCAGATTGATGAGTCCTTTGAGTGTGGCTGATGTTGCATTGTAAGGGCCATTGTGTTCACCTGAGAAGCTCTATTTTGCAATGTGGTCTGCCACCATATTGGCCTGTCTAAAACAGTGGCTACAAGGAGCATTGAGTTGATTCTTGATGTCAGAAGCCAGAGAAAAAACTCTCCAAGGGGCACTGTGTGGATCAGTTATGGCCTGAATTGTTAAAGAGCAATTAGATTCATAGCAAACAAGATCCTTTTTGTATGGATTTTAGTTCTGCCTCCAAAGGAGACTGTGCTGGCACAAAACCACCATAGGTGGCTGTGACCCTGCCCAGTGAATTCCTCGCAACAATCCCGATTCCATACATTCTGTTATGGTGCTAGGAGGCATCCATATTGACCTTTAGACCAACCCTAGGGGGTGACTAGCTAATAGGGGTTATAGTAGGTTTAGGGGATCTTGTGTGAGGGGGTAGGAAACCTAGCTGAGATAACTCATTATAAAATTTGAAAGAGTAGGCATAGGTCTGGTAGTAAAAAATAGCAAAAATATTATCCTTAATAGCATGTACATAGTATCAGAGTTGGGGATCATATTTTCAAAAAGGTAAGCATTCCTACTCTTCCATAACAGCCAACAAATGATGTTATGGGTAATATGCAGGATAGTTGAATGCAGTTTTGTTTGGCCTTGATAAGAGAGGTAGAATGAAATTCTATCCCAGATTGTGTCAAAAACATGCTCTGCAATTCCTACTATATGATGAAAGTATGTCCATAGACTTCTAGAAGTACCACATTTGTTAAAATAATGTTCAATCTAATCTATGTTATCACAACATGGGCATTTTGAAGGCAAGTGAAAACCCATCCTGGAAAGGATTTCAGGAAATGGGAGGAATGTGTTGAAAATTTTCCACATGAATACACTAATTTTTTTCTGCACCCTAGGGTTCCACAGTTTTTTAAGTGATACATATGTACCTGTGGGGTTGGAGAGGGTCTGGTAAGCTGTTTTGCATGTGAAAGCACCTGTAGGTCCTGGTTTCCAAATTAATCTATCATTCCTATCCAGTGAACATTCTGTTGCCTGCAAAACAGAAATTATTTCAGTAGGTAAATGATCTTGGAATTCACTCAGAAAGGTATTTTTGTTATCAACAAATTCCCTAACAGTGCAGTCCTGTGGAATAGAGAAATTTGTTTGATCACAGATATCACTCAGAAAATCAAAATTAGTCCAGTTAGATTGCCAGAAACTTCACTTCCCTTTCCCATGTATCACTGTGCAAAGTGATTCAGCCTTTGGACTGATCCTTGAAATTCTTCTCCAATTGGATGAGGTCCTGTAAGAATGAGGGAGATTAGCTAAGAGCTGGGACCATAAAGTTTGCCCCCGTTGATATTTCCACCACAGTTTCAACGAACAAGTTTTGATTATTGTGGGGATTGGTCTGAAACCAATTCCATTCTGATCAACTAGCATACTGAGTTTTGACCACTTTTTCTAGACTTTTTTTGCTTTAAGTTCTGTCTCACCCCAAAAAAAACAGATATAATTTTTTCTATTTGTTTTATCACACAGACAGGAGGTTGTAAATAACTCCAAATGTGTTGGGGGATAGAATAAATGCAAGACTGGACCAATGTAATTCTTCCTCCAGTTGATAGCCATTTATTTTTCCAGTTAGAGATTTTACTCTCTAACCTTTGAATAAGTGGCTGGAAAAGTTCTTTACAAGACCTACCTATAAAGATAGGGACCCTAGGTATTTAAAAGGTAATGAACCTTTTTTCATGCCAAGGATATGTCTAACCTGATTGGTTTTGGCCACAGTAGCCCACTTTCCCAGAAAAAAATCACTTTTTTCCAGGTAAACTTTCTGACCAGTAGTCTGTTCAAAAGCAAAAATAAAAGCCCTAAATCTGATGAGGTTCTGTTTGGAAGATCTGAGGAAAATTATTGTATCATCAGCATAACTTAAATGTGAAATGGGGGTAGGGCCTGAGGGGAGGTCAAAATACTGAAGTTTTCCTATAGAAAAAACATATGATAAGCTCCTTGTAAAAACTTCAGAGAAAATGTTAAATAGAAATGAGGATAGAGGATCCCCCTACTTAATGCCCCAAGTAGAGTTAAAAAATCCATTTGGTTTTCCATTGACAAGGACAGAAAAAATGCACTTGAAAGGTTTTTCATTATGCAATGTACAAATTTTCCATGGAAACCAAAATTAAGCAGTATGGAATTTAGAAAACCCCAGTTAACTCTATCAAATGCTTTTGTCAGATCCAGTTTCAGAATAAGGTTAGGGTTTCTATTTTTCTTATCTAACAGTCTAAACATTTCCTGAAGATAAATTACATTGTCAGATATGTCCCTGTTTTCCAGAAAAGCGGATTGGTGGGGTGATATCAATTTAGGCATGAGAGGTTTCATTCTTTCCATCAAGATTTTTGAAAAAAAATTATTTATGAAATTAGACAGACGGATGGGTCTGAAATCATGGAAAGAAGAAATGACATCTTTTTTGGGAATTAGAGTGATCCAAGTGGCAGCAATGCCTCTTGGTATCTGTGAGTCACTCATAAAATCAAGAACAACCCTTAGAAGGTCATCTTTGATTATTTCCCATGCCTCTGTGTAGAATTTTGAAGAGAATCCATCTGGACCAGAACAACTATTTTTATTTAAATTAAAAACAGTGTTTTTGAGCTCTTCCATAGTGACTGGCTTTAGCAATGATAAATTATCCTCTGTTGTGACCAATTTAGGAATTTTATTTTTAAAATGGTGATAGTAATCACCTTTTTCAAGACAGATAGGTTCTGAAAGAAGTTCAGAGAAGTAATTTACTGTCTCTGTTTCTATTTCAGTAATATTATCTGGCCAAATTCCATTTGAGTTTTGTATCTTAGTGATACTAAGGCTACTTCTTTTCTCCTTCACTGAGTGATGGAAAACTTTGTGTTTTCAGCTCCCTCTTTGAGCCATTTGATTCTGGATTTTTGTTTCCAGAATTTTTGTTGCTATTTGAGGGATCTGAGATGTACAACCTTAAGCTTTTTGAGTTTGATCAGCTCATTATCTGAGTTGTCATTGTCAAAAGCTATTTCTTGGATTCTCAAGTCTTCTGCAGCTTTGGAAACATTAGATTCAATGTTCCCAAACTACTGCTTGTTCCAAGCTTTTATAGCATGTTTCAGTCTATTGAGTTTGAGAAAGAAACATAACATTCCCTTCTCCTGAACTGGAATTTTCCAGTTATCGGATATAACATTCATGAATTCATCTCTGCAAAACCATGCATTAATAAATCTGAATGATCTAGGTGAAGAGGGAATTGTACTACCTATCCTAAAAAGTAGTGGAGCATGATCTGAGGTGTCTCTATTGAGGACTTGAATTGATGATAATGGGTACATCATATTCCAGTTCATAGAGCATAGACCTCTGTCAAGCTTCTGTATTGTTGGATTTTTCAACCAGTTGTTATTCCATGTATATAGATTACCAACTGTGTCGATTTCCATTAGAGCCATAGAAACAATGAACTGATTGAATGCAGCCATACTTCTAGGTCTAGGGTGTGATGATCCTTTGTATTCTGATGGTGATCTTATAGTGTTAAAATCACCGATCAGAAAATAATTATCTAAATTAAGTGCAGTAAGCTCATCCCATAACAATTGTCTGCCTGGAACAGTTCTGAGCCCATATATGAAGAAACTCTCCATAGAAGAGTTTAATCTAGAGCTAAAAATATCCACATGCATAAATTGTAAGTGATCTTGCTTAATGTCAGTTTGATGTGGCTATTCCACATCAACCATATTTTTCCACTTTCAGCACCACTAATGACTCACTGAAATGGAGTTGTCTTCTATATATTTCACATTTTTGTTTTTTATGCCATGGTTCAATAAGACATAAAAGATTAATATTGTGATGGTTAACAAGATCATTAAGTCTATCCATAGATGTTCTCATTCCCCTAATGTTCCACACCAAAAAAATTATTTTAAGAGTGCTAATCATTGGGAAACTGTTTTAGAGCTTTTTTTATCTTGTAAACACTTTGTTAGGGGATGGAATCCTCCTAGGTGTAAACTTTTTGTTCAGTTGATTAAAGAAATTAGCAATTTTAGACTTATCACCAGTTTGAACTGGATTGCCATTGGGTGCAGTTTCTTTATTCCCCTGAACTGGGGTGCTATGTTTAGGGGTTACCTGTGTTGGTGATGAAGACAAATTGTCATCCTCAGAAGATTCAGACACCTCTTCTTCAGAGATATCCCCTGTATCATTATCTACTAAAATGGAGAATCTGCTACCTGTTTTTTCCTGTGACAGAAAATTTTGTCATGAGAAATAGGTATTTCACAAAGTTTAGTTGGCTTACCTGTGCCTATGGTGATATCATCATTGGCATATGTTTTGTTCCCATAGGCTTTCATTTGTTGTATTAGTATGGCATCAGTGATGGTTGTGTTGTATCTTTGGGTAGGTGGAGAGTTCATTTGGCTGGTTTTTTGTGGGGAAGAAGTCTGAGTATAGATGTGAGCAGTCTGTTGTGAGGGTTGGGGTGAAAATGTTTGAGGCTGTATAGGAGAATTTGGGGGTGATGGTGTGTTGGTTTTGTTCTTAGGCTTGGCTTTGTGCTTCTGGAAAGGGATCTTCTTTGGTTCCATCTTTTTCTGAGCTTCTTTCTGAGCTTCTTTGTCCTTCTGAGCTGGTTGCAATCCAGATGTACCAGCCCCATTTGTGTTCTCAGTGGTCCTATGAACATCCTCTTCTTCATTATCTGAGACTGTAATAGTGGGGATAGGTTCAGCTCTTGTTTTGGCTTGGGACTCATTGACCTTTCCTGAGATTTTAGTGACCATATCCTTCTTGGTTAATGGCTTGTTAGGACCATGGCTACTGGTTTGAGGCCTAAGCTTTTGTTTAAGGTCAGGATGCAAGAAAACACATGCATCATCATCATGGCCAATCATACTGCAGTGATTACAGTACCTAGGTATGTCCTCATATTCCACAGGGTATCTAGCAACATTTTCATCCTCAATGCCTAATTTTATGAAATTTTTCAACTTTTTGCGCAGATCTACTTCTACACATATATTAACAGTAGAAGGCCTAGTCATAGAGACTGTTGCCATATCCATTTTAATGAACGTTCCTATCTGGTCTCCCATGGGTTGAATCATAGCTGAGTTGAAATAGAAAAACGGTACCTTATGGATAGACACCCAAACGGGCACAATAGAGGATTCAACATCCGGCGAGAAATTCAGGTTCCATTTAAGCACTTTCATCGGCGAGCCACAGAAGTTCCAGTGACCTTTCATCCAGCACCGCTGGTAATCTTCCGCGTCTTCGAATCTGATCAATATGTGCCTGAAGTCGATTGCCCCAATCTGAAATTTGCCTTTGAAGTCGGCATAGCTGAAAGCCTCGTTCAGTTTTTCCATTGTTGGTTTGCCTCTGGCGAATTTCCCAATTAGGGCATTATTATAGTGGGAGGCTAGTGTTTCTGCTTTTTGGCGAGTGACTACACAGGCAATCTCACCTCTGTGTTGGGTTACCGGGATGAATTCTGGGTTTCATGGGAGTGACGATGAGAGGGGAGGTGGGCGATTACCTAGGGCTTGTGAAAAGCTACGGCCCGAAGCAATTCCACCGTGTTTCTGCGGTGGCGCAGCCATGGGCAACTGTCACAAGAGAGCCGTTTTCTATCCGTTAAAGACGGAGTTATGGTAGAAATTAAAGGTGATGGGGTTATGATATAAAGTTGCCGGAAAATAAGGAATAAGATTATGACTTAGAGAGAAGGGGGAGCATGTCCCCTAGTGAGAGAAAGTTTTGTGTGATTATAATTTATATATTTATTTCATTCATAATAAATATACACACTTTAAATTTTAACATAATATATTAAATTATTGCACTTAGGATAAAATACACAAGTAAAAATTAGACATTCTGTATAATAAATTTAAACTTTCACTAAATAATTATTCTTAAAAAATTATTATTAGTTTATTAGATGTCTAAACGGTTTCAAAGACACTAAATCATATATTTTATGATGAGTTGGTTGAATTTCAATAACTAGTTCCGGTTATTTTTTTTGATTATAAATTCAAATAATTTTTAGAGCTTGTATAGTGATATAGTATTTGATAAGAATTATAAGTGTGTTTGATTGTGTCATAAATCAAAGTTAAGTAAAAATCTTCCTATTTAACATTAAACAATTAATTTTTAAATGTACATGTAAAACAAATTAAAATATAACTTAGAATTTTTACGATTAAATATTAAAGATTGACTAAAAGGTAGGTGTAAATACAATTTTTTCTATCTACACCATGATGGCCCACCAATCTTTTATCAATCTCTAAATTATTTTTACCTCTAAAGTGGTGTAATAGCAACACACACACTTAAACAATTAAATTGGGGGGACAAGAAACCGAAATGACCAAATTGCCTATTAAATATTTCCAAAATACCATGTTTAATGAATTGGAGTTGGGCCACAATAAAGCTTAACCATGAATTATGGACTAAGCTTTCCCTTCTTTTTTGGTCCAGAATTAGTGAACAAATTTTTGGTTCAATTTATCAAGTAAGAATATTCCCCTTATACTGATCTTTTCTGTCAAAATCAACTCACCTTATCTCTTCACCCGACCGGAAACAACAAATCGATCGATGTTCGAACATCATGAATCCGAAGCCCAAATCTCCCGTCGATTCCCAACCCTATGTTGATTGCTACTCATTCACAGATTCAGACGATCCTCGTATGTTTGATTTTGATGATGTTGATACTTATGTGGAGGAGACGCCAGAGGAGTTGACCGGAGATATTACTCCCGAAAATATCCCGACCATGCCGGAGCCAGCAATTCACCGACAAATTTGTGTTGTCTGTTCCACGTGCGAGCAAACAAGCCTCTCCTGCAAGCAACCAAGTCCGGGGCCATGTTCCGCCGGCGGCAGAAACCCTACTCCCACCATCTCCTGAGTTCACTTGTCCTGCTACGGGTCCTCCAGGTTGGCGATGGCGAGCCGATCAAACCATATTCTTCGGGAAGTACGATGGTAAAAGGTTAAAATTGATAAAAAGGAAAATTTGGTCCAAAAACGCTGCTCTTCCTAGCGTTTTGAAAACAAGTGTTTTCATTCAAACAGCTCGTTAGAAAAAGCTATCCACCAAACACAACTAGTAGTTAATTTGACCAGTCAAAAATCTATTTTAGCAAAATGTACAAAACGTTGCTCCAAAACTTTCTTGCCAAACGGGACCAATACCTTGACGACGCTATTTACAATTACTCTACTTTTCATTCATCTAACTTGTGACGAGTTAAAGCACCTTCTTCTTATAGCCACAATGCATCAAAACTTAGAGAAGGCCATAGCAATCATTCATGGCTCTCCTATAGTCAAAAAAAAAATTTGTCAAAAAATTCATGGCTCTCCAGAAGGCTAAGGACATCGTTTCATCCATTGTTGCTGTGGTTCAGCAAACCGTTCTATCCTTAGTACTGCCAGACCATGAAGAAGCTGCTCAATGATGTCGGCACTACCTATAAGCCTGTTGAGTTGGATCAAGAGAGTGATGGAGCTGAGATTCAGTCAGCTCCTGTGATATTTATATAAAGTTTCTACTATTTCTCACATTGTTGTGATGAGACATGGTTGCTACTTGCTATAAATGTGGCTGAAATGTGCCCACTAAAATGCATCAATATCAACTCTCGAGAAGAAGAATGATGTCAAGCAAAAAGGAACTATTACTAGATTTAAAACACTGTTTTCAACCTTTCGAATACTTCAGATAAGAACTGTTACGCCGGATAAATACATCTTTTCCCTTCAACATGTGAGAAAAATTAGATAATCTAACCGAATCATTGCTGGAGTCTCTCTCAGATAGCCACTGCTCTTTCATCTGTACATTGACATCCCTGTGATAACACGGGTCAAGGGGTGTAATCAGTACGATTGCCTAAGAAGAAATTAAATCACCAATGAAGGAGGAACAAGGCAGAAGCATACCTTTTCAGAGAAAGGACTTTGTAGTTCCTTCGCAGGTGATCCGAGTGCTGTGTAAGAGCATCTTGAGCATATTGTTTGGCTACAGTCCTTACTGCTGCCGCGTTCAGTAAGTTTTCCAGAGAACCATGCTTCTTCAGGAGCTTTAACACAGTTTTCCGGCCAAAAGCAGGAACTAACTTTTGAATTCCTGGAACACCATCAACTTCATCACCCAAGAAGCATCCTGTATATTCCAGAAAGCAAAAAATTAAATGAAACGAGTATGAAACATTACTTTAGAAAAGTATATAATGGTAACAAGGAAAACAACAACAATGTAACTGACTAGAATTCATCCTATGCAATCACAGATCAGCAATATATGCAGCAGTAACAAGCAGAGAGTGCAAAACCACAAAAACTAGCTTTCATACAATACTAAATTTCCAGTCACAAATGGAGTTGGCTAATTTACACGACGATGTTCAGAATTTAAAATATTCTTAACAAGAGGAATTAATGAGTCCAATAATAATTCTGAAACACGTATCTTTTGCCTCTCAAAACTCACGAGATACTACATCAGTGAGAGTTGTGCAATTCAACAACCAATCAATGGAATATTAAATACCATGCCCAGTTCTACAACATTTCTTTTAACCAACAACCAAATACAAGTCACAACCCCGGGAGGAAAATAACAATTTAGTTTTTTGACTTTATTCAAAGCAACAAAATAAAAGGAAGTAATTTTCTCCTTAAGCTGCAAAGAAGTGTTCCAGCTGTGCATTATCAAAATTTTACTCTTGCTGATCAATCAATAAGGAGCATATTACATCAAACTAAAAGGGCTAAATATATAGTGGAAATCAGTACATGTTAATTGACTCCTTGAATAATGTCTCCAGACTCCCCACCACAGCTTCAAAGTCAAAAAATTTAACTTGCTGTACTTTAGCCTTGAAGTTATAGCCGCATCATTATTTTTTAAGATTGGTCAGGAAATTAGCACAAAATATATTACTAATTAACAAACTTATGCTGTAAATAACTATTGCAGCACCAACAGTAACACAACAGATAATATCATCACCAAATAACCCTAATTTAGATACATCAAAAGAAGCACCCATGAACGGGCATACACCAACTCATTCAGTTTGTTAATTATAAACTAAGTGAATCTTTCAAAGACTTAAAGTATAAGGGGTAATTATTTTAAACAACAAATGATGCATGTTGGTTTACAACTATGTTGCTGCAGTAATTGTAATGATCTACTAATGATCCCTAATATTATCATTAAACTACTTCAATTGAATATAAAAAACATCAAAATACTCACTCATACTCAAATCAGATTCTGGGTCACAACCATACTGAGCTATGTAATGCTTGAGGGAGTAAAATGACCACCTATCAAGCTCTGGAATAGGCAAAACAATTTGGACATCTTCAGAAATCAACTGCTTAAAATCTTTGTCTGGAGATGCAATGACAGCCTGATATCCTTGGGAAAGTACTTGGCTCACAAGTGTGGCTACAACATCATCAGCTTCGTGTGCCTCTATTTTTACCACCTGCACATCACACGCAATCAGCCTGAGTCATTCATAGCATATGCTACCATCCATAAATTCTGAATGTGATATCTAAATTCAAATTTATAGAACTGGCACTCTCTGATATGGTCCAAAAAAGAGCAGCTTTGGGAGCAAAACAGCAAATTATGGCTCGTAGTCCTTATACTGGCTGTTGGATAACATTCTTTGGCAGTAAAATGTTGGTTTTCAACTGCATACACATCATCAAAATTGTACTCAAAAATGGGTTAAAAGAAAATTTTAAACATAAGATTATAACCTGGCTAATATTACACTGTTCAAGAACGTTTTCCTCGCCCACTAAAATATGTGACTTATCAAACACAACCAGACTCCAGTATCACCCAGTGATATCATATTAGCATCATTACTCCTTGTTAAAAACAGCTAGTGACAGTAAAGATATTACCAAGTTCATTTGATGTGTGAAGCAATTGGCCATTGTCTTAAAATAGAAATAAACTCAGCCAGAGAAAATGGCTGAAGAAAGCATCAAGCTACTCTTTGTAATGGACAACAATTAACAGGACAGGATTCCATTGACAGATTTGTACTTCGAGTGAATTCTTGTTCTGATCATAGGACAAAAGGAAGAGGCTTGCGAAAGATACTACTTGTGTTGATATCAAATATGCACACATGTCCAAACAGAAAAATGCAAGTTCAATATTTCAATTGAATAAAAGGCCACTTCTTTCTCACATAAACGTGTCTGCGGATAAATAAGCTAATTGCACCTTGATACAGAGGTTTAAACATAGATAGCACGCAATCTTACTAGGGAAAGTAGCAACACAATAGGGATATAAAAATTTAGCCATCAGAGTTTCAAACATATAATCAATCTATCCTTCCAACAGTTGAACATCTAGAGAATAATATTTCATATCTATAATCATAATTATGAGTAATCACACATAACTCAAGCTTATATTTTGAAACAACTCACAGGCACATTGCAATCTCGAAGAACATCTAAAACAAGCTTGTGTGTAGTCTCAACGCTACTCTTTGCAACACTTTGCAAAGCGGAAAATCGCCTTCTGTTTGCTTTATAGGATGGCAAGATACGTCTACGGTACTCGTTGCCTCTCTCCCCATCCACAACCTGTCACAAGTGTTTATTCAATCAAATCACAAATCTTACTCAAAGATTGTAACTTTCCACAGCATAAACAAGATATAGTTAAGAAATGATTACAGCAATGACAGGGTCATCAAGGGTGACTTGCGAAAAGAAGAGGGAAATCCAGTGAGCAAAAGTAGGCAGACTTGGAGTGCTCCCTTTGTAGCAAAGAGGGTTAACGTCCAAGAAAAAAACCCTCTTTTTCTTCTCTCTCTTCTCGCCATTAGGCTCACTGCCGAGCTTTACAGGTTTAGGTGTGGAGATTGAGTTTGCTGAAATGGATAAGTTCCTTGACTTAATAAGTGCAGAGGAAGGAGGGAGAAGAACAAAATGGTATTGGGATTGGGATTGGGATTGGTATTGGTATTGGGATTGGTATTGGTATGGCTTCTTCAATTGAATTTGATAGCTGCAACAACAAGACGAACAAGGAGCAAACGACATTGTATTGTGTTTGCCCAATTCTCTGTTCCTCTCTGCTGCTGGATTTATTACCCTTCATAGCATTTTTATGTTTTTTGTTATAACTAGCTAGGTGACACCGCGCGATGCGCGGTGAATTTTGTCTAGATATGTCGGAGAAGGCAATAATCTTGATTATAGGTGGTTGAATTTTTGGTAATACAACCATACCGTAGTGATGTTATATTTTTTAAAATAAATTTGGATACATCATTGTCAATGTAAGGGTTGGAGACTGAATTGATTTGATTAATTGAACTGACTTAATTGAACCAAAAGAAATGAACAAAAAAAATCAATGTATTGTTTGAAATAGAATTGATATTGCAACCATATCTAATGAAAATCTCTATTTAATCGTAGAGAAATCTCCAGTGTCGACCAAATATCAGTACGATTGATTATCCTCAATCGTAGCTATCCTCATCTTCACTCTCGTGACTGCTAGGTTCATGGTCATCGCTCCCTTCATCCTCATCTTCACCGCCGTTAGTTTGATGATCACTTACAATCTCGATTTGGTCTGTAATTATTTTTGTTTTGACCCCTGCATGATATTATTATATGAGACACGGATGTTGAATTAATCGCTTAAACATAAAGTGTTTGTAGTACCTTTAGAAAGTCTTCTTTTTTTGAATAAGCGATTGAGTGGGGTAATTTCATCTAATTCATCCATATTTGTATCTGCCGTTTTTTGTTTTCCTGGAAGGACTGCATAACCCACATGACCCCGTTGTTCGTTTGTATTCTTTTCACCTGTTTTTAAAAGATTAGTTGCAATTTGGTACATGATTGGTTATGAGGCAGAAAGAAATTATGATTTTAAGAGAATTACCTCTACGAAATCTCCCCTTCTTGACATGTTGTCTGACTGGATTGTGTAAAGCTGGAATGTTATCGTCACCTTTTTGTTTGTGTCCTTCATCTTTATACAGAAAAAGTTTACTGCAATTAGTATTATAAAAGATGTCTCGGTATTTGTATGAATATCATATATTTGTGTAATTACATACCATTTGGAAATTCGAATTCCTGCAGTTCATCCACACTATCCTCAGAATCCGGAATGTATTCCGTGCTCACTGAAAAGTTGACATGAAAGAATTTGAATAAAGGAAAGTAAGAGTTAGTCGTGGGAAGTATGAAAACATAGTCTGATGTAGCACAGTACCTTTACTCGTATTTTTAGGATTTGTGTTTGATGGTTGTCTTTTTCCCCTCTCTTTGATTGTCACGATGCTGTATTTAGGGTTGATTTCATGTTCTTTCTGGGTTCCCATTACTTTGACCAAGTATTCCCTAGCTGATATGTCTTTATCACGGGAGTTGATGTATTCCTGTTTATAAAAAAGGACGAAACAATTTGTCACGTATTTGTTGAATCATAAAATCCCTCATACAGAATAATAAAAGTTGCAAACAATCTCATTGGTGCATTCCATAAGTTATCAAATGCAATTCAAGTTATCTCGCAAATGTAATGGCCATAAATACCTGAATCAGATACTACAATGAATCAGATAAGTTATGATATTAATTATTCTAACCTCAGTGGCTTGGGTCATTGCTTCCTTGGCATTCAGACCCAATATTTGTTCAAATCCTCAACTTTGGCTTTAAAAACACTAGCACACTGATCAGGTCTATCATTGGCAGATTCTCCATATCTCAAATTTTTTTCACTTTTTGGCCAAGATGGGTTGCAAGTCATTGTCAAAAAAATATCAGGCTTACCAATTTTTTGTACGATGGACATTGCATCAAGGTAACGTTGTCGCATATCTCTAGGACCACCGATAAATGTGGCGGGTAAAAAAACACGTGTACCAACCTCGTTACCAATTTCCAACTCTGCCTCTACACCATCAGTAATACCTTGAACCATCTTAATTCTGAATTCGGCTTGTTTCTCTCTCAAAAATTCCAATCTGCTGGTCTCAATTTTGATATACATATCAACGATATATTGTTGAAATAATGTACCAAAGTGTATTAGCACTGTCTTATCATCCTCTCTCATCTGAAACTTGTAAGCATAATATTCTCTGGCAGTAACAACATATTTGTTTTTTTCCCCATCTCTGACAACTGATTGGGAAAAAAGATGAGTTCATCATATAAAATATTGCAATTGCTAGGCCACAACTATGCAAATCGAGTATTTTCTTTGAATAAAAAAATACATGTATTTATAAGAAAATTAAATTAATTGGAATACCTCTCATTTCTTCATCAAGGAGGCACTCGGGAGAATCAAATTGTTTCGTTTTTTCCCCTCCTTCTCCTTTGTCCTTTTTCATAACGTTACGATCCCATCCAAGCTGACCGTGAGGAAACATAAGAGGGTATTGCATTGGATCATAGCAACTGCAATATTGCTTGATAGTATAAGAATTTCCATTTTTACCGGTTATTTGAACTCTAAAGGTTCTTTCTCCATCATCTTTTCCATTATCTACATAGATTCCTCCAACGTGACCAACACTGGGGGGTTGTATCTTCTCTGATCTAAATTGAGATTCAAGTTGAGGATTATTTTTTTGGTAGGAAGATCTGCCTCTTTCTTGAATCCTCTGAAAAAAAAATACGATATGGATTCTTTTCAAGAATTTTCATTAAAATCTCCATAGTTTGCTTGTCAAACCTTTTGTTGTCATACCGATTGCCCGCCTCCATTCTTTCTTTTAATTCAACATCACCACTGTCGAAAAAGTAGAGCTGAACTCCAATCTTGTCGAAAAAGTAGAGCTGAACTCCAGTCTTACTAAATCCATCATATTTGCCTCCCTTATTTTTCTCCAATGTATTCAGATAATGATATACTTGGCCTTGCATTCGGAAAGTATATATTCCATTGTATTTGCAGTTAGTGTTTTGTCATACGATGCGCCAAAACTGGTGAAAGCAAGGTTGTTATTGTATGACCTGATATTATTCCTAAAATGTATAGATTGCTCTGCTTCTCCAACTAATAATAAACGCAGCTTCTCGGGTAACTCATACCCATCAAATTCAGTTTCACCCTTGCAACAAAAAAATATAGATGACTCTCCTTTAAAAAGTTTAACCTTGCAGTATTTACAATCAGGAAGAGTTTTAAGGATTCTACAACAATTTGGAACACTCTCCAACAACCCAACATTTTTCTTTCTCCTTTTCTGTAATTGACCTAAATAAAAATTATTTCATTCAAACTCAAATATTTACAAGAGGGTAATATGTAATTTAAACAATATAACATATTCAAATCATCATACTCAAATATTAATACATGTTTTGTATTGAAACAAACCTGTTTTGATATCAATAGTCGGGTTCGCTTTGCTCTCTAGAAGTCGTTTTTTTTTGTTTCTTTTCAGCATAATATTTTCTCCTCTTTGCATTTTTATCAACTTCACCCGCTGCATCAATATGAAGTTTAAAACCATAAAGTTAAAATAGAATAATATATTGTACTTGAAAGCATCAGGAAAACAATAAAAATATAGTTACTACAATTCATAGTGTTAAGCGTTGTATATTTAAACAAACACGTATTATTGTTGGTAGTTGGGTTACCTTCTCTTTCTTGAAGTGTTCTTTTTTGTTTATTTTTAGCATAAAATTTTCTCCTCTTTGTATTTTTGTCAACTTGCCCCCCTACATCAACATAAAGTTTAAAATTAAAAACACAAAACTATATACTAAGCATTCTTAATTTTAAATTAATAATAACATTAATTAGGGCAAAAACTTATAAACGACCCCTAATCCATAAGAATTCCAGATAAACTACAAATTACTTGTAAATAAAAAAATATCAAACTTTAAAAGTATTTACAATCAGGAAAAGTTTTAATGATTCTACAACAATTTGGAACACTCTCCAACAACCCAGCATTTTTCTTTCTCATTTTCTGTAATTGACCTAAATAAAAATTATTTCTTTCAAACTCAGATATTTACAGGAGGGTAATATGTAATTTAAACAATATAACATATCCAAATCATCATACTCAAATATTAATACATTCTTTGTATTGAAACAAACCTGTATTGATATCGATAGTCGGGTTAGCTTCGCTCTCTAGAAGTTGCTTTTTTTGTTTCTTTTCATCATAATATTTTCTCCTCTTTACATTGTTATCAACTTCACCCACTGCATCAATATGAAGTTTAAAATTATTAGTTACAATAGAATAATATATTGTACTTGAAAGCATCAAGAAAACAATAAAAATATAGTTACTACAATTCATAGTGTTAAACATTGTATATTTAAACAAACATGTATTATTGTATTTAAATAAACAATTTCTCCGTGAATAATGTAATTTGATTATTTTTTAAAATATAGAATTTGTATTAACAAAACTGAAATGCACGGAGAACCCAATACTCTTATCCAGTAATGCCTAATACGGCCACCAAGCTGTGTTCCCCCGACCAATTCAGCTAGAAGAAATATTCTATTAGCTAAAAAAAAACATGATAGTTATTAAATATTACTATTAACCGTTTATTTTCTCCAAAAATACGAAAATGAAAGTAAAATTGGGCATGTTGACCACGAGATGTGATATAAATACAAATAAGCCGTGACCATGTTGAGCATATTTCGTAATTAAATTTAATTAGGTTTTTTTTTCATTTGCGTAGGGTTTATTCTCTGCGCCTAATTAACTCACGGCTATCACTGACCTAATTAGGCCGGTCAGTAGTGACATTTATTAAAAATATATTATATTTATTAGCAATCAAGTTTGAAATTGATTAGGAATTAAGTTTCTATAAACAAAGTCTAAAAATTCTTTTCAATAAAAAATCCTAAAAATTTGCCCAAGAAAATAGGAGAAAAAATAGGGTACCAAAATCTGGTACAAAAAAAAAGTGAGAATAACTTTTTAGTATTAATATAGGGATAATATGGGGAAAAAAACATTTTTTTCCTAAATAGGCCTGAGTTCCGTCAAATGTAGCGGTATTCCCAGTTTCCCACCCACCCCATTGTTTTTACTGGCCTACCAATCCGTATATTACTTATTTATAATTCATATTTTTACTATACAAACATTTTGATATGTAACCGATTTGTAATTGTATGCAATATAAATAATATATATGGTGTATATGTTTGATATATATAATTATGAATCATATCATGTATATCGAAGACATGTTTTTTATTTTTTACTGCAAATAAACAAAATATGGTTTACATCATGTCTTTTTTTAAAGTTAGAACATGTCATTTTTTAAAAAAGTTAGAATTTGACAATGTTAGAAATGAGAATTTTTTTTTTAATTAACCATCATAGGTGGGGATTTATTTGGCATCTCAAACCAAAATTAGGCCTTGCCTAAAGTTTGTTACAAAAAAAGGGATTCACCCTTACAAGCAACTAAACTTCTTGAAATTGTAAATATAACCTAGTGACTAGCTCTGGCTATGAAGTTTTGATGTTCCAAATCTCAAAAGAGAAGCAATTTAGTGATCGAATAAACAAATACCGAAACACAATTTAGCCACTCTTAGATTTGAAGAACATAGAAATGTCCACGTTAGTATATTTATAAGCCCAAAAAAACCTTAAAAATGGTTCAAAAAATGGCCAAAATAGGATAGTTTTCTTCTGGACTAAGCAGAGAAAATCAAAAATGCCTAGATTTATATTTATAAAAAATTGAGTTTCCTCCTGGCCTGGCCTAGAAATGGGAAAAAAATGCTACAATGAAAATGAAAAAAATTATATTCGAAGGCATGTTAACATTTCCATGAACTCTAAAGCTTAATTTTCATATACATTTTTTAAAATTCCAGCTAAAGTTAAACATACATAAATATTTCAAATCCAATTAAAAGTAAAGTGATTATCATCGAATCATCATTTTTATTCAAATTAAAAAAACACACCATCCAGTCAACATGACGGACTGCCATTTCTTGTTAGTCTCAAGTTCAATTGGCACTTATTTTTAAACACAAAATGTAAGCTGAGTAGTAATAAATAAAACAGTTGAAATTGTGACACTTGAAATTGTGACTCTCCCTTTGCTTTAAACTCTAACAATTGTATGTACTAGCTCCTGGTCATTGCAGTTTTTGGCATACCACTTTTTGTTATCGACTTTTTTACGATGTCAAATTACCATCATTCTCTAAGGAATAAGGATGCATTATAAACTTGTTAACCTTTTTATAATGCCAAAAAAAACATTAGTATTTCATTTGTAATAAGTACCATCTCTTAAGCAAATTTAAGATCCAAATTAAAAAGTCAGTTGTGATGAAAAAGCTTATTCTACTTCATATCAAGTGATCAAACATCCTGAGTTCAAATCTGGGTTGGAAGTCTAGAACTAAAACAAGAACCCTAGGAAAACCCCTTAACAGCCTGCCCAGCAGTCACTATGTGTGCTGAAGGCAATGGTTTGGTCCAAAATGGTTGGAGGCCTTCACCACTCGCTTCCAGCATAAATAGCAGTAGGGGGTCTGGCATGCCGAGCAGGTGATACGGTTGTTGCTTCCCAACTACTCCAACACAGAGAACCAAAAGCAACAAGTCAGCAACGATGCAAATACATGTCAGACATGAATAAGAAATTTCAGCCTAATTTGGTTCTAAAGGAGTCAAAGTCTAATCAATTGTGATAAGTCACATAAATTAGAATGATATAATGATCTTATTAAGAGACAATCTCTCTCACCTTGACATTTAATTGGTGACAACTAGGACATCCGTGAATAAGGCCAGGATTCACTTCAATTTGACGGAGGAATTGATCAATATTCACCCCATCCAAGGCCAGCCTTTGAACTTTTGGGGTGGATACACATTGTTTGCTGATAAGATCATGAATTTTTTAAAACATATTTGATAGCATAACTCACATCATGAAGTTATTAACGAGAAAAACAAACCTGGAATGATGCTCCATTGGCTGGCTGCAGTTATAGCAGAACTGGCACATACAATTAGAACATCTCATAAGGTTACAACCGGAAATTCTCGTGATAGCAATCTTACAGGAAGGGCACCGCCTCGTGGAGACATTCATCTCTCCCAAGCTAAGGACTTCATTAAAAGCATATGCCAGCCCAAGTCCAGTCAGAGATGGCTTCTGCCACTCCTGTTCAAAACAATATTTGAGTGTATATGAGTACTAGCAGACAAGTCTCACTGAGTGTTGCAGTGAAACATTATATTAAACACCAGTTCACGAGACTTGTTTGATCTTTATCACCAAAAAGTGCGACCTTTTCGACATTCTCTATCATGCAAGGAAAATTTCAATTAATTAATGTTTTTCAGTATAAGAATAATTACTTGGAGAAAGTGGGCTAGGATTTCCTACATAACTAACGCAAGGGTTTGCCTCGGTAAACTAGAAATACCTTCAAAACAAGACTAAGAAATTTCCTCTCTCCAGTGCTGCATGAACTTACTGGATGCCATCGCTCCCTACATAGGGTACAAAAGCTAAAGAAGCATTTTGAGCAACGACCAGAATTGTCTTCATCCTCAATGCATATTGTTTCACATCTAGGGCAGTAACTAGTGTCAGACATAGACTCCAATGTTTTCTGTAACATCAATGACTCCCATCTTTCATAATCTTCATTACTGAGTAATCGTCTCAGTAAGCCAGGTGGAAACATACTGCCACATTTTGCCTCTGGGCATAAAATATTGAGCACTGTGCCTTCTTTCACATGCATATCAGCATAAGTTTTCATGCATGTCAAACAAAAGAAATGGGGGCATGGCAGTCTAGCGAATCCGTTGCCTGAGAGTTAGGTGAGTGCCCATACATCAGCATTGTAGTATGTGGTAAGAGCATTACTATGGTTATTATCAGCTAGACCACAAATTTCTGCAACTATGATACATATAACATTCATAAAAGAAATTGAGAGCATCATAGGCTCACACACCCTCTGGAAAAAGTAATAGAAAAGTGAAAAAGAAGGAAACTCAGAGTAAAGAGAAATTAAAGGGACTACAATCAAGTTAACTTTTACATATCTAATCATAGAGAGATTCAATATTAGCTGGTTCGGCTCAACTTGTAGGGAATAGTTAAATGGGATTTCTATAGTTTTACGAGCAATTTGGAAATGTAAACGACTAGCAGCTTTCACGCTCAAGTTTAGCATCACTATATTTGAACATAGCAAAAAAGAGTAAGATCATAAGAGGCGTGTTAGTTTGCTAAAACCAACTAGATGAAAGACAATTATAAACTTGCAATGTCACTGATAATACCTATAGCACCGTCGAGTAATAAACAATAATTCATTGACATTGTTTTAGGAAGTTAAGATATTACCAGGAAACTTGGAAAAGCAAATGCAGCATTCATGGATATCTGTGAGAAATTTCTCACTGCGCAGCTCGTTATTATAGATTCTGATTGATTGAATATCAACATCTGCAGAAATGCTTTGAGATATTGCACGTTTGTCAGTTTCATGCTTCTTTCTATCATAGGGTCCAAGTGTTATTTCTTGTGCAAAACCGAAAAAAGAAAGACAGGAACTCTCTGCAGCCATTCCACCCATTGGTATATAACCTCCTGCCCTGATTGTTGACTCCAAATCGAGTCCAGCATGCCGCAAAGAGAAGAAATATTAGTAGCATGCAACCACTGAACATAAATTATAAAACCAGGAGGGCAATGACTTGGATACGAGGGAGGTAAGACACATGACAAGATGATTGGTGGCAGATACTCAACTTCGACAGAGTAGGATAAAACTGACGAGTCATCTTTGCAAGGTCAGCAGATACAGAAACTTGGTTTGTAGTTTCGACATGAATATGAATCTGGTAAAGAATATCGATATGTTAGTTAGACAATATCTTTTGGACACTAAAAGGCATGGTCAAGTACACAACCTGAAAACAGCGTTGACCATTCTGCTTGTCAAGTATAAACACACTGTCTCCATAAATGGACTCCATAGCTAGCAACTGCATCATGATCAAAATTATGAAAAAATAGCCAGAAAGAGAGATACTTTTAACTACTCTGGAAATCAAACCGCTTTCTTTAAAAATATCCACTTTCTATAATATGTTGGAGATCTTAACAATCTCTACACTCAACATATATACATTCTTGTTGAAATCATCTTATCATGTGTCATTCCTCTAAACATTAACTCCTTTTATTTGCAAATATTAACATGTAATGATTGTAAGTGAAAGAGTGGAAATTGACCGCATCTGCCTGTGCTTGATCGTTGATCCTTAGTTAGTCTTCAGACAAGTCCGGCTCCGGCAACTCCTCCAAGCCATCACGGGAAAGACCAACCTCAACGGACCCGTCCCTTTTGACATCACCTGTGGACATTCTGACCACCGTTTCCTTTCTCCTTCTTCTATACCCCTCCGTAGTCTGTGTGCTAAAACCCAACAAACCCTGTTAAACCCAGATATCAAAAACACACTCAATCTGAAGCTTTGTAAACTGCTTTCACAGTTTTATTATGAATAGGCAACTTAAAACAAGACGGGTGTGTTTGGTTGGACAAGTTTTTTCAAAACTTGTCCAATTTTTATAAAATTTTGTTTGGTTTCCAAGTTTTTCAAAATCCAGACTTCAATATTCTAAAAATCAATCAAAAATTTTGTTTCATACTCACAAACTCAACCCAACCAAACAAGGATTTTGCAAAACCAGACTCTCAAAATTCCAAACAAAAACCCAAACTCTCAAAGACCCAAAACAAAATTCATACTCTCAAAAAACTTGCGAACCAAACACACCCGAGACTACTGAAGGCGAAGAAAATTAGGGAAAGAAAATACAAAGGGTGTGTTTGGTTCGCAAGATTTTTGAGAGTTTGGATTTTGTTTTGGATTTTTGAGAGTTTGGGTTTTTGTTTGGGATTCTGAGAGTCTGGTTTTGCAAAATCCTTATTTGGTTGGGTTGAGTTTGTGAGTATGAAACAAATCTTTGATTGATTTTTAGAATTTTGCAAGTCTAAATTTTGGAAAACTTGGTGAACCAAACAAGATTTTACAAAACTAGATTTAGATAGTTCAAGTTTTGCAAAAATTTGTCCAACCAAACACACCCAAAAATTTTCAAAACCAAACTCCGACAAATGGAATTCCACTTCCCTTTCCTAAAACCCCCAACCAAACGGCCCCTTAAAAGGAAAACCAATTGAAACGACGCCGTTAGGTCCCTGGAAGAAAATAAATAGAAAAGGAGAGGAGGAGGAGGAGACGACGGCGCGCAGGACTGTGACGAGATAGACCATATCGTCGGCCCGGCGACAGTAACAACTCAGTATTGTCGAAAGAGGTAATTTTCATCCTTTTAAATGCAATTTATACTTGAAATCTTTCTGCTTTATTTAGCATTATCTAGTCGAAATTCTGAGCCTTAAGCTGAATCTAGGTGTTTGGAGGTTGATTTTGAGTTGAATGTTAAGAGGAATTCGTTGAGTGGTGGCTTCACTTGAACATTGAGTGGTGGCTCCATAGGAATTCACCTATATTTTGAAGTTATATATTGCTAGTGAATCGCGTAGGATTGTTGAAAAGGTTTCTTGTCTGAAGAATGAGGACTTTTTCAGGCTAATTAGGTATTTGGTTCAGAAATAGCTGAACAAGTGAGGAGCTTGGTTTTGCTTTGTTAAAGTTACAAAATCCTGTCTTTACCATTTTCTTTGTAAAGAGAACCCACAGACTTTCTTTCCAATGAAGTACTGACATACCTCTAGTGTAAGTGTGTAACACTGAAACAATTCTTCTTTAGTGTGGGTGGAACTGAGTGAAAGAAGAATGTGGATGATCTTGGGTTTTTTGGGGCTCTTAAAACTTTAACAGCCATTTGTTTTCTCCTCAGAATGCTTTCTTTAAGGTTTGCTCCTGCTGTATTGAATAGATGGTGGGAAGGGCATCAATTAAAGAACACCAATAAGCACGTTGTGGTGAGCTTTGACACTCTTAGTAAGCTATGTTATTTTCCAAATACTCTTCATCGATATACCTCTTCATCACGGGATTACTTTCAGACCTCACGGTTTTCCTCGTTGATCACAAGTATACTAGAGTGTTTATACTCTTTTACCAAATGTTAGTAAATGATTAACCTTTTACATGCCAAACTTTGGGAAGGTTTTTTTATTTATTGTCATGATAACTGCAAGATACCATGGTTAAAGAGAAAGTGGTGGATGGATTGGTGATTAAAACTGTCTTCTTTTTTTATTTACTTGTTATAATTTCATTTTCTCTCAGGTATGTGCTACCAAAGGTCCTCGGCCACGGTTTCCCAGGGTATGGAAAACGAAACGCAAAGTAGGAACCCTTTCAAAGTCCATAAAACTTGTTCGAAGTGTAAGCTTCAACTTCTAATGCATTTTTATCTATATGGCTTTTTCAGTAGTATTATGAAAAAACTAGTTAATGTCATTCCTTCTCTGTATATACTACTATGCATTTTCGTGAAAGAACGCTTTAACAGTTAAGGTTGAACAACACTTTCCTTTGTGAAGCAGCAAAATGCTTAAAAAATCTTCGGAATAATAAGTCGCAAGTACGTCTCATTTAGAAAATATTGTCTGTAATAGTTCCTTCAGTTTAGGTCCAAACCAATTCCTTAATAATCCAGTTGGCATAGAAGACGGAAAATGATAGACTTCAAGAATGTTTCAATCTTAATGGTCACCAAACTATTCATGTCAAATCATTTCAACACTAAACTATTTGTCACAGTAAATGATTCTCACAAGAATTTTTGATGTACTCATTTGCATCATTCAATGCATTTCATGACAAGTTTTGAGATCCGGTCAAAGATTATTAATTTGATCCAGTGGTTGAAATTCGATGATTAGTGGTGTATGATTACCTTCAATTGTTGACTCACTCCTCAACATAAAATTAGATGAGCAAAGTAACCTGCATGAACACTGAGGAAGTTTCCCTTATTTTATACCTCTCCAGCTGGCATTAATGGCTGTGACCAGATTCTCGGGTTTCCACCAAGTTGCTATACAGATACTACTTGTTTCCCTATCAACATGAAACTTTATTGCTATCTTGTTTGTAATTCTTGTAGATAAAGGAACTATCGAATGTCAAGGAAGAGGTGTATGGTGCTCTTGATTCATTCATTGCCTGGGAGTTAGATTTCCCTCTGATTACAGTGAAGAAAGCTTTGAAGACCCTTGCAGATGAAAAGGAATGGAAGAGGGTAATTCAAGTATGACAATAGCATTGACAATACAGCCTCCAAATGCCTTGCATGTTTTTGTCAGTATTATACTGGCTAATGAATAGAAACTTTGACTGTAGGTTACGAAGTGGATGCTAAGCAAAGGTCAGGGAAGAACCATGGGAAGTTATTACATGCTCCTGAATGCTTTGGCTGAGGATGGGAGGCTTGAAGAAGTTGAAGAGCTATGGACCAAGTTATTCTCTGATAAGATGGATAGCATGCCTCGTATTTTCTTTGAGAAGATGATATCCGTATACTACCACAGGGAAATGCATGACAATATGTTTGAGGTACTATTTGTTGTGGCTCTCTTCTCAGTCTGAAACAGTTCCCTTTGATAGTAGTTTAGCTGATGTGGCTATTTTTATTCTATGTTCAACACCATTCAGATTGATTCCCATCATAGATCTGGTGTGGCTTGATATGAAAAAAATTAATGCCATTTAGGATATTGGTAACCTTTTATACTCTGCTGAAGGACCTACTTTCTGAATAATGTTTAAAAAGGAAAAAAAGAGCTGGGTAACACTACTGTAGAAAGGCTGGATCCCATTCTTATCATGATTACAAAATGAGGTGAACTATCTTTCTGCTTGTTGCGAGCTTTGCCGCTAAGTTTGTGGCACATTCTCTAAGATAATTTTGTAATGCAGTTATCAGTTGAATGCTTGCATTTTTTATATGCTTTGTGTTACATATCTACCTTGGCTAGCTAGCTCCGTGGATGTATCTGAATAAGTAAATATTTGTTGCAGATATTTGGTGACATGGAAGAGCTTGGAATAAAGCCAACCGTGCCAATTGTTAAAATGATAGGAGATGTATTGCAAAAGCTTGGTATGCTGGACAAGTATCAGAAGTTGAACAAGAAATATCCTCCCCCAAAGTGGGTATATAAATATGTCAATGGAAAGCATATCAAAATGAAAGCTACGGATCTTATCAGCTCTGGTGAAAGAGAACTCCTAAACGAGTATAAGAAGTTAAACAATGATTCCAATGAAGAAATTGATTCAGCTGAAAGTGAAGGGGGCAATTCGGTAGATCATGACTTGTATCAAGCTGCTGAATATGCAGAACCTGTTGAAGCTAATGATTCAAGTGTTTGGTGAAAACTATTTAAATTATCCCGACATCTTCAGTTCTGTTGTTACCACCAGTACCAGCGTTGAGGACAGTTTGTGCCAGAGCATTGAAATGAGGAGTTTATGGCGAAATGGTTCCTATCTTTTGGCACGTCTCTTTTCTTCAGAATGTATATATGTTAGTTGATGTTGTATATTTCACCCTAGTTTGGTTATGAGTACTCAACGCATGATGAGTTTCATCAGGCTGTCTTTTCCTGGAATAACCTGGAGGTTGCATTATTAAGAACCTGGAATTTCCTGGAGGTTGCATTATTAAGTGCGTCTATGCTTAATTCTTTGTTCTAACCAATTATTACTTTAGTGCGTCTATGCTTAATTCTTTGTTCTAACCAATTATTACTTATAGACAGGATTTTACTTGATCTGCGCAAGTTTTGACTCACATAAATTTAACTTAATTTAGTTAATTTCAGTTCGCAAAAAAGAACAGACTCGTCCTCTTCAGTGGTATATAACAAGGTAAATTTAGTTTGATAGGCATGCATGTCTGAAGAAAACTTTTTTTTTGAAAACTATGTGAAGAAACTTGTACATCTTGCTCAAATACAACTTACTCAGATACAAGACATTATATAGTCTGTCTTGCACCTAAAATACTTTTGTTTCAAACACTACATCCATTCCTACTGCTATGATCCAGAGCTCATATTGCAATTATTAACAAAGCAACCACGAGCCGATATCTAACAGTAACATGTCAAAGATCCAAGGTGATTCTTCGAAATTGTTTGTCTGATGATTTTGTGGAAACTTCATTTATATCCTACTTGTTGTATATTTATAAACAATGCATTTCACAAAAATGCACCAAAATCGCCGCAAAGAACAGACACTCAGGCACTACTTTTGTTGCCAAACCTCACGAAGAAGTGCATACCTTGCATTGCCCCCTTCTACCCCGTCATCAGGAGAAGTCGGTGATTTTTCAACAACTGTGACCTGGGGATAATCTAATTCCACCAAGTCCTCATCACTAGTGTACCCTTTTCTCTGTATTGCAGATGAACTCTTACATAGCTGCAATTTACCAGCTTCTTCTGCAATTTTTTCTGCCATATTAGCCGAGGATGGAGGCGCGTAGACAACTGGAGCAGCAGAATAAGGAAAGCTTCGAGCCGAGTCTCCTAACAACCTCCTCTCTATGATGCACTGCATATCAAAATGTGCAAAAAGTGAAATGACATCCATTTTCTAGTTGCAGACTTGCAGTGCCTTCGAATTTTACGCTAGTTAGTGAGATTTACCTCAGCATTTAAAGCCTCTAAAACTGATCCAGGTACGTGATCGGGGCAGAACTCATCTGGAGTGAAGTTGCAAAGTATCCGTATAACCAAAGGGAGACTTATTTGTGGGCATATCTATATTCAAGAATCAGGTGTAAGAATAATGGGAGAGAAATCAGTTGCCTTAGAAATTGTATGCATCAAAAGATGAACCCAAACCTCCATCCTGATTGTTCTGTCCAGAATCATGTCTTTTGGAAGCATTAACAGATCACTCAGCGCATTAAGAAGATCAAAACACTTGGATTCATCGTCATTATCCTCTTTCATATCATCAGCACCCGTGTCAAACAAATCGTTCAGACACCTTAACCAATTACCAACCTTAAAAAGAAACATGCTCATCAACCATCTTTGCATTAAAAGTGAAGATAATTTGCCCTTTCTGTATATATATACATGTATTCACAAAGAACTTGGTTAGTGAAGCTCACAGTGTTTTTGAGTTGGGCACCAGAGCCAAAACTTAGGTCTCCAGCAGGGATAGGCAAAACCCTGGCATCAACAATGGGATCAGAAACTGGATCAGTTGGAATCTCGTGAGCCGATTCTCTAAGAATAGCATTGAACATGGCAACATCTAGTCTGGCAAGACATTGGTCCATAACCTGATATTGATATATAAAATGATGAGTGACCTAAGAATAGATAATGCCATATTCCAAACTACAAGTTAAAGCATGTATATACCAAGAGAATTAAGAAGCAGGAGGCTATGAATGATATAAGATGGTTACCTTCCTCGCCAACACAGGCAAGCAACCACACTCATGGCCTTCAGCACGAACTGGACAAAGTCTTCGCAAACAATCCTCAAAAGCATTATTCCATAAATCAACAGAGAAACTACCTTGGTGCTGATCACCAAATGTGGGGCCCAACATTTTACCAAGAACTCTAGTCTTTCTCCCATTACTGCTAAGAGACTGCATGTGAGGAGTCAAAGCCTGAAACAAAAAAATATCCAAACTATATAGATCAGTCACTAATAATTGAAGTGAGTTTGTCTAAACATGAGTTTGGTATATTTCGAATTTGGTCATTCAAGCAAGGAAGGAAAGGCCGAATCTTCTGGTATCATCAAAAAGGTTTTCAAACTCCTAACTTCATAAGAACATAAAGAAGCATGCTTAAGTAAACCACGTAATGGTTACCTGCCACCATATTGACTCCACCATTCGAGAGAAAATCCACGACTCAACTCTCTGCAATGCATCAGTGAAGGTTTTTGTTTCCTGCCAATCCTCAATAAGCTGAATGAAACTCTGCTTCTTCGGTAGCTTGGTACCAGAAATGCGCTTCAAATTCATTGATTTCGCTTCATTTTTGCTTCCTCCTCCGTTGCACTCAATAGAGCTCAGAATAGGACCTGATTGGCAAGAGTTTGGAAATGCCTCGGAGATAATTACTCTCAGAACAACAGTATTTGACATCCAGAATGACAATCTTAGGCAAAACACAAATAGGGAAATACATCAGCCAATTACAAGAAAAAAATGATCAGTAAATTCAAGACTCTTACAATAAAATCTAAGATCATACCTTGGAACATCATGACCACAAGACTTGGCAACCAATATAAGCCCTGAAACAGTGTTTCTAGCAATCGTAGCTCGCTTTTGAGGGGACCAGTGTGTGCAGGCATGAATGTACAGTCTACACAACCGCCTGGCAGGTGTGTGCACCTTGTGTGCAGAACTACCATGCTCAGGCACCACAGAATAGAGTGCAACTTCCAATGCAGCAACTTCCCTCAGCTCTTCCTCAAGTTTTTCAATCCTCAGTTCCATTTCCTGAATCTTTTGATCAGAAGCTGCATCAGCTCCATTTTCCTCGCCATTCACAATTTCATCATTACTTTCAGCAGCATTTGCAGCCTCCGAGGTCTCTTTCAGGACAACGTCATCATCCTTAGCCTCTTCGATGGGCTTATCAGCAGTTTCTGAAGAATCTGTCACAGGTTTCAGATGGACTTTCATTTCCTTCAAATCATCATCATCAGCAGCTGCTAGATCTATTTGGGATGACGTGGAATCACTATTTGTATCAGTTTCAGATTCTTCTCCCAGGCTTTCTGTTGGTCCAAGCTTAATATCACGTTGATCGGTTAGTTTGGCACTGGCCTCTTTCTCAGACATTTGTAACTTTATAGTATCTGAAGGTGCTGCTTCATCAGACTTCTGAAGTTCATCCACATCATTGATCAACACGTCTTCAAAGACCTCAGAAGATTCTGAACCTGTGTTTGAGTCACTTACGACTACACCGGTGTTACCTTTAGCAGGTGAAGCTTTAACTTTGGCATCATCTACTCTTAAAACTTTTCTGTTACTCTTATTTTGGACACTGGGATCTCGTTTCTCCGGTTTTGCAGAGGGCTTCCTTGGAGTAGCTTTATTTGGAACTTTCTTCCTATCAACATCCTTCATCCTTTAAATTTTAACCTAACAAACGCATAGATAAGAGAACTTTAATAAGGCAATAGCCAAAATAGCCTTTATCCAGCAAAAAGTCAATCAAGAAATGCACACAGCTATCTTAATATATCATGAGCAAGCAATGAAAATCAATAAACACTGATCTAACACAATCTCCTGTCTTATCTAACTATTAACTGTTATTATTGATAACATGACAATTACAGCAATCTGCCCAGCTGTATGAATCACAGTCGATAACCGTGCTCATAAAATTATGAGTAATCAAAATAAAAGTAAATGCAGTGCCTAACTAAGAAAAAATTACAGAAAAACAAAGAAGCCAAGACCTTCCACTGTAAATCATTATCCAGAAGATGAAGATGGTGAAATCAAATGACAAAAAGTAATTAGTATTCATGGAACCCACTCAATCAATACAAACAAACATGTAACAAGCAGCCCACCACAGATGAATGAAACAGCAAGCAAGTTGCAACATTAAAATCGCAATGATCATGACAGACAGCTGGAGTTCAAATTTTTTACTCACTGTATTGCCAATTCATGATAATAATAATCATTTGCCCATCTTCTCCTTCACATGAAGAAGAACCTAGTTTAAGACTCCCTGAGTGCCACACACACTCACACAGTGGCATGTGACTCCCCTATTAAAAGTCTTTCTTTCGAAGAATATGCATTATATAATCAACACAAAAATATTCCTACCGGGCCGGAAAAGCTAGAATTCGCCGGCAACGGTAAATCTGAGTACGTAGGCGATTAACTAAACAGGGAATCTGTAACAGATACGGTTACAACTTGGGAGTGTGGAGCATAACCGCCCACGATTTCCTATAAGATATTCTATTAATATATTACGACTCACAGAAATCGATAACCATAACAATCAGGGCAAATATACCATGCATAGTGACAGAGAATCTTTCTATTCAAAGTTCTGCAGAAATTTTCTCCCGGAAATATAAGAAAATGACAAGCAAAATCAGCCAAAACGCAACGTCACTTTCAACAGCTTCATACTACTCCACTTGGACACAAAAAGACGCTTTCCCGCATATATCACCAAAATCCAAATGCAAAATACGAAGAATTCCGATTCGGAGCATCAACAAACCATGCATAAATCATAAATTCACATGGAAAAGGTCATCAAAATTGGAACCAAAACTTGACAACATCAATATTCAGAAGCTTTTTCTCTGAACTGAAATATGGCCAGTAACTTACCGGAAATGTACCGCCGGCGAATTCAGGGGAATGTGGAGAAGGGCAGAGTGCGTAAAGAACAGTTTGTAGCCTTAGTGATTGGGACGGTTTGTAGTACAGAGGAGAGAGAAAATTGGAATTGCGGAAGGAGAAGTTAAAAATACGCAAAAAGCTGATTTTGATCGTTGCACTTCTTTAATGACGCCACAACTCACAGTAGCCGGTTGTGTTATGTGTCGGTGGCTAACTGAGAACCGGGATTTGCCGGTTAAGTATAGTCACGCGTAACTAAAGCCCGTTCTTTGACCGGAATTTTAACCGAAATGCAGATAAATTTAGCCCACTTTATTAGTTATGGTTTTTCTTAAAGTTCTAAAACGACTTTGTAGTGGAGTGAATTTTATTTGATTCACAACAACTTTTAAAATTTTAATAATATACATAATCAAAAATATTAATTATCAGACTCGTTTGTTGGGAAGTGTGAAAAAATTCTCCGAAGAATAAGCTGGAATGTAGTAAGATCATTTAGGAAGTATTCATACAATGTTGATGAATAGAAAATATATTAGTTAATCTTGATTCTCATCTACACCCATGTCGACTCCCAATTCTGCCGATAAGAGCGCTCATTACTTGCAAGCAATTTAGTGACCGCCAAAGTAAAACCCTACTCTGTCGACGAGCACGGGGTTCGACTAAAGTCAAACTCAAACTGATCACTGACACCAGTGTGCACAACATCTGAGATTGCTTTCCCACCATCTGTTTTGAGATCAGAAATCCCAGCAGCTTGCCTTAGCTCCATCATGCCTTCCAAATGAACTTCTTTTGGCTCCAACAGATTGTAGCTACCTTTTGTAGAAGAGAAAGAGAGCGGTAAATATCATTTGGAGAAACATTTAGCGTTGTTTTATATAGAGAATCTCCAAACTGTCAAGATCAACTAAACATTTAATGTTCCTTGGTAATGTAGCATGCGTATAACAAAATATCTGCCACCGCATTTGCTTCTCGGTGTATATGTAAAATAGAATATTGAAATCACCTGAGAGGTTCCATGGAACCTTATTCTGCTTCAGAACCATTCGTAAAAGCAACTGTGAGTCCATCTCCACCTGCTATTTATAATAATTATAGTGATAGGTTGTTTCAGTCCAATGACTAAAGCAATTGCTTCAGCCTCTAAACAAGATTGAGCTTTCAAGACTTGAGTTTTTGCATACAATACTCTTCCAGAACCATCCCTTATGACAAAACATGCACCTACTCTACCATTTCTCAAGAAAAATCCACCAATACTACATTTGACATAATCAAGATTAGGCAATCTCCACTGAATTACCCTCTCAGGTCTAGACCTAGCCCCCACAGTAACAGTAGCAATAATAAACTGTGCATGGGATTTTAGCTTAGACCATGATTGAGAGTGTGCATAAATGATAGATATAATCATATCATGTATGTTCTCAACAATTATGTTTCGATTTGGTAAGACATGGTCATATACTATCAAAGAGAACCGCTCGATGTGCGGCTTATGGAAGTACTTTTACATTCATCGAAATGTATTTTTTCCATAGTACTTAAAGTATAAATTGTTATTAATCTATAGATATATTTAAAACAGATGATGCTTGTTTACGTGTTTTTTCCTTATATATTTAGAATTTTTTTCGTTTCACCGGAAAATGACACGCCATCTTCTACTGTCTTAAAATTTTCCTGATTTTATTATCTCTGATGGTATCCAATGATTCTCTGTTCAAAATCCAACTGCAACTGCCTTGTAAAATACTCCATGCAAATCACAAACAACAAAGGAGACAAGGGATCCCCTTACTTTACTCCCATTGCTCCTGATAAACTTCTGGTGTAACCTCCATTAAGTGCTAAACAGAATTTAAAGATGTTAAGGCACCTCCTTATCCATTCCACATACAGGCTTGGGAAGTGAAGGGGTTTAAGCCATTGAAACAAAAAAGTCTCATCCCACACTGTCAAATGCCTTATGCACATCTACCTGCAAAACACAGCTCTTAGACAGCTGCTTATGGTTATATTTCAGCAATAATTCCCGAGCCAACATAGTATTATGTGTTATTTGTCTGCACTGTGCAAAAGCACTCTGATTATCGTGAATTATATGTGGAAGAATCTTCCCAAATCTCCAACTCATGACTTTTGTCACCACTTTATAAAGCACTGAGCAACAAGATATGGGCCTGTAATCTTGTGCTTTCTGTGGATGATTCCCTTTTGGGATCAAAGTGATGACAGCCATGTTAAAATCATCTGGTAGTTCAGTTCAATCAAAGAAACTCCTTATTGCCCTCAAGAAGTCCTGTCCCAGTACATTCCAGCTGTGTTTCAAAAACATGCTAGAAAATCCATCTGCTTCAGGACTCTTGTCATTTTGGATACTCCACAACGCTGTCTTGATTTCGGCATCAGAAACTTCTCCCACTAAGCTTTCCTGCTGCTCCACATCAAGGACTGCACCCTTTTTTGTCACTCTGGGGTTAGCACTTAGCTCCTGGTTCACACCTATGCCAAACTGTTGCTGGAAATGGTTCACCAAGTGCTGCTCCAACTCCCATCTCCCATATATCAGTCTTTGGACATCATGTAGGCAAACAATATGATTGTGATATTGCCTTGCCTTAATCATAGCATAGAACAATTTAGATGGTCTATCCCCTTCACAAGTCCATCTAATTTTGGCCCTTAAAAATTCTGAATTTTCCAAATCATCAGCTCTTCTCCTCAGTTCCACCTCTCTCTGCTGCTTTTGTACATTCATGGGATCCTGAATAAGACCAGTCTTAGCCATTTCCCATTCCTCCCTAGCTTTAGCTGAAGCCTGATCAATCCTTCCAAATTCCCTCTTGTTCAGCTGATGTAGAGGGTCCTGTAGAGGGGTTAGTCGGTCATAAAAATCCTGCTGATTCCATGCTCTCCCTTTCCTCCAAACTTGATTGATCAAGCTCAAAAACTATGGGGATTTACACCATATGTTTAAAAACGTAAAAGGCCTAGCCTCTTTAAGCTTATCTGCCACTACCAAAACCAGTAAAGGCAAGTGATCAGAAGCTTGATGGAGCTTTACCAAACATCTAGATTCTGTCAGTTGATCTTGCTATTCACGATTGATTAAGCCTCTGTCTATTTCGTTGTATACCATTTCCTCTCCAATTCTTCTATTACTCCAAGTGAACTCCGGTCCATAGGTCTTGAGTTCATGAAATTAAAAAGTCAACAGTGGATCTGAAGTCCTCTATCTCCTTCTCTGTCACTGTAATTCCTCCTTTCCTATCTTCCAGATGAAGGGGTGCATTGAAATCACCCATAATGAGCCAGGGTAGAGAATGGTCTTGTGATTTCAAAAGTATCCACAAATCCTCCATTTGCTCCCTCTGATTGAAGCCATAAACTACAGTAATGATGCATCTAGTGTTGGTTTCCTTCATCAAGCACTCTACTTCAAGACATTGCTCTCCCATACCCAAAAGCCTAACCTCAAAGTAGTCTTTTCTCCAGCCCAACCAGATTCTTCCCTTGTCCACTACATCATTATTTGTAATCAACCCCCAACCTTGTCCCATTTTCTCCCATACTCTATCTTTTTTTTTCTTTTTTTTGACTTTAGTTTCCACTACTCCTGCTAAGCCAACTTTACGTACAAAGCAAAATTCTCTGAACTGTTTTTGTTTCACCACCTTATTTACATCCCTTATGTTTCAGCTTAGTAATCTACTCCCCATCAGGTGATTTAGTTGCCCCTTCTTTTCCATCAGATCCAACCACATTCTGAGTTGTCTTCACTGCTCATTGAGCTTTTCCTTGCTCGATCACAGTGCTCACCATACCTCTGCCTCCTCACCTCAGTGAAAGGTAGTTCCTCTGAAACAGTTCCCTGCTGGCCTGCTCTAGAGGTCTCCCCCACCTCATGTGTGATAGTCAATCTTATTTCCTTTTGTTTGCCAATATGCTTTTTCACTAGGCTCTCTTTCTACTTAGGTGGAATAACCTTCTTCTTAGGCATGTAAACCTTATTTTCTAATTCTGTTTATCCCATTCCTTCCTTTTGCACTCACCAGCTTCATGGCCAAACATTCTACGTTCAGAGCATAAAACAGGTTGCTACTCAAACTCAACATCCTGGTGAATGATCACACCATCTTCATTTAAGAAAGATATGTTTTTGGGGACCTTATCTCCTAGCTCAACCTCCACTAGCACCCTAGCATAGCCCCACCCTATTTAGTTGCCTAGTTCCTCTGTCCATTTTCAGGAGTTCCCAAAGAACTAGTTATCCTACTGAGAAAATTGGGAGTCCAGTAAATAACATTAAACCCTGGAAGCCTAACCCAAACTGGCACAACTTTAGGTATGCTTAGATTCCAGTCCTTAGTCAATTTGCTAAATGCCACATGCTTGTTCTTAAACAATAAAACACCCCTATCCACCACCGTATTTCTATCCGCAATACAACCAAATTTAACCAAAAAGATACCAGTCTTAAACATCCATACCTTTCTGATCGAGTATTGCCCCAGATTTTCCTGAAGAACTCCTCCATGATGGGGAACGGTGGATGCGCACCCAGTACTTTGCATAACACTGTTGTGTCCCAGTCTTTCATGCTTTCTTCCACCTCCTCCTTGGGCAATATTCCCATCCGAACTCCATTGACATCCGTAGTTGAAAAGAATTGCAACTCAACATCATCAAAGCATTGATTCCAAGCCTTCTTCTCCCCCAGATTGAGTTTCTGGGTATTTGTGTCTCCCCAGCTTAGACCCCTCTTTGGATTGGGCTCCCAAATCGTTTCAGATCGGATCCCTTTGGTTCTACCACTCTCATCAATCGCGCCAGCCGGAGTGATCAGTAACTCTGTTTCCGCTATCTATTCCGCTTCAATTTGCTCGAATTTCTCAATCGAGCGCACCTCCTCCATCAGATGCAGACCCTCATGAATTCGGTTAGCTAGCTGGTGTTGACTCCTTGGTTCGGACGCCTCCTTCCCCATCTGGAGCCCTCTTTTGATCTTTCTTCCCACTGTAATAGGCAGATTCACTCTGATGAGCGAAATCACCGTGACAGTTATCAGAGCAAGAAAATCGCATAGTTGTCTGGCACTTTTTTTTTATTTGGTTGTTTAATTTTAAATTTTACACTTTTCTCATTTATAAAATAAATTATTTTCCTCCACTCGTTTTACTCAATTTTATTTTAAAATTTAATTTCATCATTTATTTTAGGGTGGTTTTAAGTGCAGGTCCACTTTACTTATGCAGATCCAAATTAAATCTGAAGTGACCATAATATCCCTCTTAAATATGTATTATAATTCACGAAAAAAGTAATTTATAACTTGGACACGCGTTCAATGATTACATAAACGTGTTTATGTTTTCAAGGTTAGGGTTTTAGAAATATATTTGTAAAAACTAATAAGCGAGTAAATGATAACTATAGTATTTTCCTACTTTTATTGGAGCTACAGAAATAAATTGGACCTACATATATCAAACACTTTTTTTTTATCATATTTATGCAATTTAGATCGGATCGAATGGAATACTCCCATCTTACCAAATGAGTGACAATATTGCACAACACAGTCCAAGGCTCACCGTCGCCACCGACAAGGACAGAAGGACCCCCAAGTCAACAGCTCCGTTAAGTTTAGTGACCACCGAAATCTTCAAACGACAGGTTGAATATCAACAATCATGGCTCCGTTCAGCGGTTCAGGTATTGAAAACTTGAAATAGTGAATGAATGGTGTACAGTCGCATTCCGAGTGGGGGCTGAGGCTGATCCATGCCTCCTCAACCATTAAAAGAATGGTGTTAAAGTCGGCGGTTACTTCTTTTACCCATCCAAAATCAAACTATTCCGTCTCGTGACGTTGTTCACACTTTTCAATTAATTTTTTGAACGTATGTTTGAATATTAATAATTTTACTTAATTTTATAAATTATATATAAAAATTTGATGAATTTAAAATACAGTGCATTGTTAGTCTAATAATATCTTAAATAATGATTTTATTAAATATATACTAATTGAAATTTATGGTCAAATATACCATAAAACTTTTGACCGAAAAGTGTGAAAAACAGGTAGGGACGGAGTATATACTTTTAGTGTTTTTACTGCAGGTCGAAACGGTCGGATTTTCAGTTGAAACAGATCAAGTTAAAATAGACCAGGTTAAAATGGTTTATATTATTGGGTTATGCTGGGTTGGATTAAGTTAATGTCAGATTGAGTTGGGTCGAATCGAGTTAAATTAAAATTTAATTTGAATATATTTCACATATCTTCTTTTTGGATCAGAATTGATAAAACTATGTATTTCCATATCAGCAAGTACAAAATAAATAAACTGTGACTAGTTCCAACATTACTAAAACCATTTTAAAGGAAAACAGCCCATTAATCGGCTGGAATCAAAATTTTCATCCAAACATAAGTGCAAGATCAGGCAGACGAATTTCGCCATTCCCGATTTAGATCATCTTCAAATTATAATGAAGTAAAAGAACCCAGATCTTGTTGAATTGGAGATTGATAAAATAATCAGAAAAGCAACTTATAATGTCGGGGTCATTTATCACTCTTGATCTTGATATAGTCCGTCCATTCTATTCTATTATTAAGGGTTATAATGAAACGATCCACACCCACACGATCATCACAACATTCATTCTCGAATTGTTTAAAATTTGAGGTGATCACAATCGATCGCAATTAAAACTATCAAAATAATTAATGATCATGATTAGATCATTTAAAATTTACAATAATCGTGATCAACTTGTAATCGACTCGTTATAAATAATCGATCAAATGATTAGGGTCGATAATGATCGGCTCGATCAATGATCAACGAACGATCGTGAGCGATTGTTTCATCAATTTAAAAGTTAATTAAAAAGAAGTTAAAAATACATAAATTATCAAATTAATAAAAGTTTACAATATATTATAGACATATATTTAAAATTTTAAAATTATAATGAAGTAAAAGAACCCAGATCTTGTTGAATTGGAGATTGATAAAATAATCAGAAAAGCAACTTGTAATGTCGGGGTCATTCATCACTTCTGATCTTGATATAGTCCGTCCATTCTATTCTATTATTAAGGGTGATAAACGATCCACACCCACGATCATCACAACATTCATTCTTGAATTGTTTAAAACTTGAGGTGATCACAATCGATCACAATTAAAACTATCAAAATAATTAATGATCATGATTAGATCATTTAAAATTTACAATAATAGTGATCAACTTGTAATCGATTCGATATAAATAATCGATCAAATGATTAGGGTCGATAATGATCGGCTCATCAATGATCAACGATCGATCGTGAGCGATTGTTTCATCAATTTAAAAGTTAATTAAAAAGAAGTTAAAAATACATAAATTATCAAACTAATAAAAGTTTACAATAAATTATAGACATATATTTAAAATTTTAAAATTATAATGAAGTAAAAGAACCCAGATCTTGTTGAATTGGAGATTGATAAAATAATCAGAAAAGCAACTTGTAATGTCGGGGTCATTCATCACTCCTGATCTTGATATAGTCCGTCCATTCTATTCTATTATTAAGGGTGATAATGAAACGATCCACACCCACGATCATCACAACATTCATTCTCGAATTGTTCAAAACTTGAGGTGATCACAATCGATCACAACTAAAACTATCAAAATAATTAATGATCATGATTAGATCATTTAAAATTTACAATAATCGTGATCAACTTGTAATCGACTCGATATAAATAATCGATCAAATGATTAGGGTCGATAATGATCAGCTCATCAATGATCAACGATCGATCGTGAGCGATTGTTTCATCAATTTAAAAGTTAATTAAAAAGAAGTTAAAAATACATAAATTATCAAATTAATAAAAATTTACAATATATTATAGACATATATTTAAAATTTTAAAATTATAATGAAGTAAAAGAACCCAGATCTTGTTGAATCGGAGATTGATAAAATAATCAGAAAAGCAACTTGTAATGTTGGGGTCATCCATCACTCCTGATCTTGATATAGTCCGTCCATTCTATTCTATTATTAAGGGTGATAATGAAACGATCCACACCCACGATCATCATAACATTCATTCTCGAATTGTTTAAAATTTGATCATTTAAAATTTACAATAATCGTGATCAACTTGTAATCGACTCGTTATCGACTCGTTATTGACTCGTTATAAATAATCAATCAAATGATTAGTGTCGATAATGATCGGCTCGATCAATGATCAACGATCGATCGTGAGCGATTGTTTCATCAATTTAAAAGTTAATTAAAAAGAAGTTAAAAATACATAAATTATCAAATTAATAAAAGTTTAAAATAAATTATAGACATATATTTAAAATTTTAAAATTAAACCATTTCCCCATTATTATTAATGTATCTAATTATATTATTTTATTTTTATCGATCGATCTCGATCACCTTATCGATCTGTTCGCGATCATGATCGAGCTTTCATATTTATAATCGTTGATCGTTCGTTAATTAAACTATCATAAAATTTTGATATGATCAGTTCATTTATTAATTGAACGATCTCGATCCGATTTTTAACCGATCTGATCTCGATCCGACTTTTAACCGATCTGAACTCGATCTTAGCGTTCTCATTTGTACATTAAAACGGGACGCATATGAAGTATAATCAGAAAAAATATTTTCTGAAAGAAAAATAAGATTCTACCATCTAAGTTTTGCTCAATTTTGTCTTACATCACAATGTATTGAAAATCAGTCTTTCGACTTTCATAAAAACTTAAGCATGAGGAATAATATCTTGGTGAAGTGGTGTGAGTTGACTTGTGTGGCTAATTTAGCTGGCAATGGCAAATCATGCCATAAACTTAACTTTAGTTTAGATCCATCAGCCTGCATGTGAAGACACCCTCTCCTCGTGTCGGATCGGATTCGTAATCCATATTCTTATTTTTCGCCCGTCATATGTTAGGGTTGAGCCTGACAACTTACTACAATATACAAAATGAATATACAATTTTAGTACCAGGGCCGTGCCAACGTTATTTGAGATCCTGTGCGAAAATATAATTCTATGACCCTTTATGTGATATATTTTTTTCAAAGATCCAAACTCAAAAAAGGAAAAATCCTTCAAGAAAATTAAAAGTCCCAAATCTAAAGAGAAAATGGCCCTTTGAAAAATATCTATAATCATTATGTTTTAAAATAATAAAAAATACACATATATGTCAAGCATTGGCAATTATAACATGAAGGGTAGTTTAGTCAATTCATAAGTCAGTCAAGGTCAAAGGACCTTGACTGTTGACTGGAGCTAGCTAGCATATATTGGGTAGATTGTACTGTATTTTGAGGCATTCCTTTTGCTGAAACTGATTTCTGTTGTAACTGATTCCATGGCATTTTACTGTGCTTGAGATTTCTGGCTTAGATTCCTTTCAATTGGTATCAGAGCCATCATTCCTTGGCAGCAATGGCGAGCAAAAAGATGGATGAATCGTTCAAGAACCAGTTGGCGGAGCAGCGCGAGCTACTGGAATCCTCAATCCAAAATTTGAAGCTGGAGATGGTGGAGCTCAACGATCAGAACCGTTCGTTGATTGAGCAAGCTCTGGAGCGCATGGAACACGATCGGAGAGAGACGGAGCTGAAAACCGCGGTTCAAATTCAGCAACTCGTGGAAGCTTTGCGTGATTCTAAGGAGACAGTGCTGGCGGACGGCGAGAGTTCTCATAGAGGATCTAATGCAATGCTACAGGGGAGCAAACCGAATGCGGCGTGGATTGAAACTCCGGCTACTCGATCTGGACTAGCACCAGGGGGCTGCGATCAACCACTTCCAAATAGGCTCAAACCTATTGAGGTATTGTCTACCTCTCCATTCAATTCCGGAGTTGATAAGCAGTTTTTGCAACGTGATAAATGCGATAAATACCCTAGAGTAGTATTGCATGAAGGTTGTGAGTCACCCAAAGTAATCTGGAATGACAGTGAATATCTAGCTGCAAAGAATATGTTGTGTGATCCTTATGAATCGACTAGAGGAATGAGAAATGTTATGCAGAATCATGTTGTCACTCAGGGATGGAGAAATGTTATGGGTAAACAGTATAGCAATATTCAGCTGCCTAGTTTCTCTGGAATGAACCCTAGAGATTGGGTAGATAGATGTGAGAAATTTTTTGTTTACTTTCAAATTGATGATAAGGAAAGGCTGGAAATAATGGAAATGACTTTGGAAGGGAAGGCTCTAGTCTGGTATAATTCAATTAAAGCTAGTAAAACTTTCAGTAACTGGTCTGATTTTGCATTAGCTTTGGTAAGGAGGTTCTCTGATTCTGGTAGGAAGGAGCTTTTTGGTGAGTTCAATAAGTTAGCTCAGAAGGGAACAATTAGGGAGTATGAGGAAATCTTTGAGGACTTAAAATCTTAGCTGGTTACTAGTTACCCTAACCTTCCTGAGTTATACTTTGTTGGAAATTTTCTAAGTGGTCTCAAAGAGGAGTTAAGAGTGTTAGTGGATCCCTATAGACCTTCTTCTTTACAGGAGGCTGTAGAATTAGCACTTATGGAGGAAAAAGTAATGATTGTAATGGAAAAGAAATTTAAGGGTGCTGGTAATCCTTTTCTGAGCAATGTTGCTAAACAGTTGCCAACCTTCTCCAGTAACAGCAAGCCTAGTTGGAAACCTTCTCCTTCTACTACTGTTCCTGTGGAAAATACAAAAAAGGGGCCAAGTGAAGCTTACAGAAAGATTAGTGCACAGGAGCTCCAACATAAAAGGGAGAATAGGCTATGCTTTAAATGTGGTGATAAGTTCCATCAAGGCCATGTCTGTAAGTTTAAAAGGGTACACTATATTTCAGAAGATAATGTGTTGCAGTTGCAAGAGGGAGAGACATTGGTGGCTGAATGGGATTGTGATGAATTTCAGCAGTTAGAGAATTCTGAACCAGAGGAGATTGAACTAAATTCTATTGGTTCTACAGGCAGAAGAAGGGCTAACACTATCAGATTGACTGGTTTCATAAATGGAGTGATGGTTAAGATGTTGGTTGACACTGGCAGTTCTTATACTTTTATAGATCCATAGGTGGTCGCAAAGATAGGACTGGACAAGATTAGAATCAAACCTTTTGTGGTGTCTGTAGCTGGAGGTGAGAGGATTGGTGGTGACACATATACTATTGATGTTCCTTGGAGCATCCAAAACCACCATTTCACTTATGACATGAGGATTTTGAAGCTTGGCAGTGATTTGGATATGATCATAGGAGTTGATTGGATGGAGAAATTCAGTCCTGTGGCTTTTGATTTCAGATCTGATGATGTGTTTATTAGTCATTTGGGTGATCAGTATGTGTTGCATGGTAATTCAAATAATACTAAATTTCAGATTCTCAAAGACAGAGAGACTCATGAGTTATCTATTCTGAGAAGGAAGAGGGCTGCTTATGAACAGATGAAGTTTGGAATGTCTGATAATGGCTATGGATATTCTGGTCAGAACAGTAGCAGCTACAGTTATGGAGCTAGGAAGAGGACCTATGATGACAGTAATGATTACTTCTTTGCTGTTAACAATCAGCTGGCCACAGAACAAGTTAGCAGTGTGGAGATTAAAGAGTTAGAAGAGGCAGACAACAAGAAAATCATTGACTTTGATATCAGCAAAGTTCTCTCAGGTTTGATCCTAATTTTGACTGAATTTTGTGATGTGTTTCAAATACCCTCTACCTTACCTCCTGAGAGGGTTATTGACCATCAGATTCCTCTAAAACCTAATTTTGAACATTTTAAATCTAAACCATACAGGCAGCCACATGGTTACAAGAAAGAAATTGAAAGGCAAGTTCAAGAATTATTGGAGAATGAAGTTATACAAGAGAGCACAAGTCCCTTTTCCTCACCAGTAATCCTTGTTAAAAAGAAAGACAATTCTTGGCGCATGTGTATAGATTATAGGAAACTTAATGACATGACTGTGGAAGACAAGTTTCCAATACCTGTGACTGAGGAATTATTGGATGAGTTGAATAATGTTTCTGTGTTGGCCAAAGTTGGATTTAAGATCTGGCTATCATCAGATCAGAATGAGTAAACAAGATATTGGTAAAACTGCATTTCAAACACACAGTGGCCATTTTGAGTTTTTAGTGATGCCTTTTGGCCTCACTAATGCTCCAGCAACATTTCAAGCCCTTATGAACAAAAATTTTCAACCTCTACTCAGAAAATCAGTTTTGGTATTCTTTGATGATATTTTGATTTACAGTCAAAACATGGAGGAGCATTTGAAGCATGTCAGAGAGGTACTGTCTATTGTGAGAAGCAATCAACTATATGCCAAAGGTTCCAAATGTGTGTTTGCAACAGATAAGGTAGAATACCTTGGCCATGTTATATCACTGTCTGGAGTGGAAATGGACAAGAATAAAGTTACTGCTATTATGGAGTGGCCTATTCCTTCAAACATTAAGGAACTTAGAGGATTTCTTGGCCTTGCAGGGTATTATAGAAGATTCATATCAGGTTTTGTCATTATTTGCAGACCACTACATGATTTGTTAAAGAAAGATGCTTTCTGTTGGACAGTGAAGCCACTACTGCCATGAATCAACTTAAGGAAAAGATTAATTCAGCTCCTATTTTAAGGTTACTCGATTTCTCTTTACCTTTTATAGTTGAAACTGATGCCTGCACTGATGGCATGGGGGTTGTGCTAATTCAGGAAGGGAGACCTATTTCTTTTCTGAGTAAGGCATTTTGTCTGAAAAATAAAGGTCTTTCAACCTATGAAAATGAGTTATTAGCATTGGTTATGGCAGTAGATAAATGGAGACATTATCTCATTGGTAACAAGTTTATTATCAGAACAAATCACCACAGCCTGAAGTATCTGTTAGAACAAAAACTCCATAGCACCATTCAGCATAAGTGGCTAACCAAACTTCTTGGTTTATCATTTGAAATTCAGTATAGAACTGGAAAGACTAATATTGTGGCTGATGCTTTGTCTAGAGGGCCAATGGAGTTGGGAGCAAATTCAGGACCACAGGAACTAGAAATTATTCAAGACAAGGAGCCTGACATCAACACAACTATTAACTGGGATTTTAGCTCAGATGATGAAGAAGAACTGGAATTAAGGAATACTGAGGGTTCACTTCTGCACCAACTACAAATGAATAGCTGCAACAGAAAAGAGCTTACTGCAAGCTCAGTTTTACCTACATGGCTTCAACAACTAGAATCTAGTTATGTAGGGGATACAGAAGCACAAGATATGATTGCAAGGGCTGTGTTGGACCAACCAAATGAAGCTAAACTGACTTATCATCATGGAATCCTAAAAAAGGATAACAAGATTTATGTTGGCAGTGCTTTGGATGTAAGGAAGGATATTTTGTCTGCTCTACATTCTTCTGCCATTGGAGGCCATTCAGGGCAGAATGCAACTATCAGAAGAGCATTATCGATATTTGTGTGGAATTAAGGATGATATTCTTCATTATATTCAGTCCTGTGAAGTGTGTCAGAAAAATAAAGTTGAACATTGCCATCCTCCAGGTTTGTTGCAATCACTTCCTATACCATCCAAGCCATGGTCCCAAATTTCCATGGATTTTGTGGAAAAATTACCAAAATCCCGGGAATATGACACTGTATTAGTCATTGTTGACAAGCTTACTAAATATGCCCATTTCCTACCACTGATTCATCCTTTTACTGCTCAAAAGGTAGCTACTCTATTCTTAGATGAGGTGTTCAGACTTCATGGTTTGCCTGAATCTATTGTCAGTGACAGGGACAATTTTTACTAGTTGTTTCTGGAAGGAATTATTTGTGAAAATGGGAGTTAGACTTAAGTTCAGTACAACCTACCATCCTCAGACAGATGGTCAAGCTGAGAGGGTTAATCAAGTCCTTGAAAATTATTTAAGATACTTTTGTAGAGATTATCCTAGCTCTTGGAAGTCTTGGCTCAGTTTGGCAGAGAGATGGTATAATACTTGCCATCATGTCAGCATCAACATGTCTCCACATGAGGCACTATATGGAGTTAAACCACTTCATTTGCCTTTGGGAACTATGACTGAATCTCTCATCCCAGCTACTGCTAATATGTTGCAACAGAGGCACTTGATACAACAGAAATTGCAGTTGTATTTGAAGAAAGCTCAGGAGAGGATGAAGTTCTATGCTGATAAAAAAAAGAACTGAAAGAGAATTTGAGAAGGGTGATTGGGTGTATCTGAGAGTTCACAGGCACAGACAACAATCAGTACAAAACATTTACTTAGATAAATTGGCTGCTGAGTATTGTGGACCTTTTCTGGTGGAACAGAAAATTGGTGATGTTGCTTACAAACTGACATTGCCACAGCAGAGTAAGGTTCATCCAGTTTTTCATGTGTCTTTGTTAAAAAAATACATTGGCACTCTTCCTCCACCTGTCAGCAAGCTTCCTATGGTGACAGAAGAAGAACTGATCCAGCTGCAACCTCAAAAGATCTTACAGAGAAGATTAGCTATGGTGGGAGGCACTCAACTTACTCACTGGCTCATATTATGGAAAGATTTGCCATTGGAGGAAGCATCCTGGGAAGATTCAGAAGTTATCAAGGAGTTGTTTCCTGGTTTCAAAGCCTGAAGTTTCAGTCCTTGAGGACAAGTACTTTCTCAGAGGGAGTGAGGGATTGTCAAGCATTGGCAATTATAAAATGAAGGGTAGTTTAGTCAATTCACAAGTCAGTCAAGGTCAAAGGACCTTGACTGTTAACTGGAGCTAGCTAGCATATATTGGGTAGATTGTACTGTATTTTGAGGCATTCCTTTTGCTGAAACTGATTTCTGTTGTAACTGATTCCATGGCATTTTGCTGTGCTTGAGATTTCTGGCTTAGATTCCTTTCAATATATAATACCCCTAAATTTTTTTTGGGCCCCTTAAAAATTTCGGGCCTTGTGCGGAGCACAGCACGCACTGCATCAGGCCCGGCCCTGAATTTTACCATTTTGTTAAAGGTAATAATATTACAGCACATACATCAATCTATTGTACTAACTGGTATAAGAACATCCACCTAACGAATTAACAATCGATCCGTTTAATGATGAAATGATGAACTCTACTCTAATTTGCAATTAATAATAAACATTGATGAACGATTGCTTCTCAATCTTCCAATAAATTGAATAAAAGAAGACACAATTAAAAGAAAGGTCATCAATAAATGTGATTGTTAAGATTTACTTTTTTAAAAAAACATTTTCAACCGTATCTGTGTATTTAAACTATTATAAATTTAAGTCAATTGATAAAATTATTCTAAAAGATATCGGTACTGTTTTAGAATATACTCCATACATACATTATCATTCCATTTTAAAAAATATCTTTTCACTCCACTGATCCCGACAACTTTAGTTATATACTTAAAAAAAAATCAACCATTGGTGGGGGAAATATTATTAGACTTCCCAACCCTTTACCATAAATGGCCAAAAGAATAGAATGCAGTTTGAAACTGCAAACATTACAAGGACCAAAGGTCCAAAGCACATCAATGCTTCAAAAGTTGCTACATCTATACAGGTTCCCTAAAAAACTAAGACAATCATGAAGCTTGTTAGAGAATTGCTAATGCAAAACTCAAGGCAGCACCATAACTATCCAGTAAAGGCTATTCTAGAGAGCTAAAAATTTTCAGCAGTAGACTAGAGCAGAGACAATAGCTACTTATAGTTATCAAACTCTAATAGTTGGCAAACTAGCTTTATTAATCAGGCAGATGGCCTTCATGATAGGTGGAAGTGATTCCCAAGAGAAAACAGAGAAAGTCCTGTGAGTAAGAGCATGCTTGGCCAAGGCATCCGCTAGCTCATTACCTTGTCTGAGAGTGTGTAAGATAGGGACCTTGATCAGTTGGTGAGCTGCATCAGCAAGAACAAATAGCCTCCTGTGGGCAGTGATTGGATTTAGCACCATTGAAGTTCCATTTAGTGAGTCTGATTCAATACAAATGAACTCATGTCCATAGTATGAGCCAAACTTGTATCCTGCAATCATAGCTTTACTTTATGCTTCAAGTGATAAAGAGGCAGATGCAAAAGAGGTGCTAGTTGCAATAAAATTCCCTTCAGAATCTCTGAGTACAAAGCCAAGGCCACAGCAGTTGTCTGCAAAGGCAGCATCAACATTCAACTTGAATCCAGTGGCAGATTTAGCCCATGAGATGATCCTCATCCTAGGTCTAAGTGGTCTGGTTGCATAAGGGATGTGGGCTTCAGATGTTGGATGCAGTCATTTTCTACACACACACACACACACACACACACACATCAATTTTACATGTTGGATGTGGGCTTTGTATTGGGTGAGCAGCCAGGGAAAGGTGTAACAAGTGTTTGATCTCCTGAGTGATGAGAGGTCTAGAAGGTTTACAGTCTTCAAAAATGTATTTGTTTCTGGCTTTCCACAGGCACCAAACAATTATAACACATGACAGTCTTATCAGTTTTGCCTGAAAACTTGACAGACCTGTATATGTGAGATAATAGGATAGTCCATCCCATATGGACCTGAAATGTGTATCTTTTACTCTAATGGTTGCAAGTAAAGTGGACCAAATAGGAAATGCCAGAGAGCAACAGTTGAAGAAATGGTCAATGGTATACTGACTCACAGAAAGGACATTTGGACGCTAAGGAAAAACCAAAATGTAGGAGAACCTCATCAAAAGGGAGAAGGCAATTAAACAGTCTCCAGGCAAAGAAGAGGATCTTTTTTGGAGCTTTGATATCCCACAATTTCTTTAGAGAGGGAAAAGAGGGCTTGTGAGTCTGGAAAAGTTGATAGGCAGTCTTGAATGAAAAGTGACCATTCAGGGATGGTTTCAACACTAATCTATCCTCTCTGTGTGTGTGAATGACTGCATCAGTTAGTGTCTGGAAGATGGTGTCTGAAACAGCACCCTCTAACTGGTGCAAATAAGATTGTCTGTTAGAGATAAAATCACTAACTGAGCATGAAATAGGAATAGAAGTTAGAGAGGGTAGAAAATGGTCTTCTAGAGGCCCTGAACCAGTCAAGTTGGAATTCCAAAAACTACACTGGCCATTTCCAACTATTACCAGACTATTCATCTCACCAATATAGTTAACCTGGCAAATTCTTTTCCAGGTTTGAGAATTTCTTGAGGATTTAGGTAGAGAGTGAATAAAGTCTGTCCATAAGGCACTGGCATTTTGGTATTTCCACCAAAGCTTTAGTGAGCATGCCTGAACAATATGGGGAATGGACCTAAAACCCAAACCATTCTGATGAACAGGATAACAGAGTTTAGACCACTTTCTCCATTTTTTGTTTGCTTTTATAGGTGTAGAACCCCATAAAAAAGTTGCAAACATTTTTTTCCAGTAATTCCAGAATGTGGAGTGTTGGTGTCATAACAGTAAACACATGTTGATGTATGTCATACAAAACTGATTGTATCAAGGTGATTTTACCACCAGTTGAAAGCCATTTAAACCTCCAGTAGCTCAATTTTTTGCTGATTTGTTCTATCAGGGGATTAAAATATGCATTTAGCATTTTACCTTGATAGATTTGGTAGCCTAGGTATTTAAAAGGGAAGGCACATTCTTTCATACCCATAATGTGACTGATCAAATTTTTCTTGGCCAGAGAAGCATTGCTACCACTAGTGGAGGGAGGTGTCCCCAACGTCGGTAATCCGTAGGACTCACGGCGGGTGGACCCGACGTTACTGGGAACACCGTCCATCGGTGTCCCAGTTTTGCACGGCGGAAGGTCCCGCCGTGTAGGGTTTACGAACTCGAAAACTCAGAAGTGAATTTTTTACTAAAAGAAAACTCTGAACATGGCGTTATGATCCCAGAACTGATACAAAAGTTATGAGTAGAAAGGTTGGAGTTTGCGAAACCGAAATCCATCCTGTCAAAAAGTAACGACTCGTAAAGATTCACTAAATATCGTATCTTAACGAGTAGAAAGGTTAGTGTTCTGATTAGATTCGAGGTCGAACGTAGTGGTATATGGTCAACTGGATTGTACCATAGAATGATACTGTATTTCGAACTCGAAGAAATGGTGTGTGAAGAGCAATTTTCCCTCATGCATGAGTTATCGAAAGTGATCGATATTAGAATGTTTACGACTCTAAAAGAGGATGAACTGAATTTTAAAATGGTTCTGAATAGGGCGGTAAGTAGGGTTCTTGTCCTGTCATGTTATTACGAAATCGAACACAGCGTGAAGAAACAATGTATGATTACGATGTCGAAAATACTGCTTTTAGGTTTGGAATTTGTAACCGTCTCGGGCGTGTGATAGAGTATTGATTTGAACATATTTCGATTTCGCAGAGATAGGAACTAGTTTGTCTATTTTCGATTTCGAGAAAGTGGTGTTGCTAATCTGATAGGTTGACGTTATCGGGTTTTAAATAGGGGATGCCACTGGAGGGGTTGGATAGTTGTACATCATAGTTTCGATATCGTAAATGTTGACAACCTGTAGTTTTCAATTTCTGAATTGTACCCAATGTAAATAGTTTTCTAGTAGGGTAATTATAAAAAATGGCAAAATTTGGCAATTTCATAATCGAATAATGCTAAACCCAAAATACACAAATCTAATTGACCCATATATAATCAAGCCGCCCATTGGCGATATCCAAAATACGCAATGCACCAAAGTATCTAATGAATCGATAAAAAAATGACCAATATTGTAGCAAATGAGCGAATATTTCTAGGGCATCATGCCCATGGGAAGCAAAATAATATTCAACATTACAAACAAACAATCACACAATGTTTGTCATACGTCATGTTCTTACGAATGCAATTTTGAAAGTCTTGACCCACGAACATTTAGCACGTACGACGCAAAGTTGTTGATAACGGTCTTCATGTCATCAAGTGTGTAAGGAGTTGAGTCCTTCTTGAAAAGCTAGTCAAAAAAAGTATGTATATAATTTTGAGTTTAACAAGCATTGTCGGGAAAATAAGTGTATTAAAAATAGATACTAAAAACATAGTAAGTACTCACCGATTCAAAGTTGTTGTTAAACTTAGCAGTAGAGACAACTTGAAGTGCCGTGGCAATTACGAAATAACCACATTCCCAATAACTATTTTGCTTCTTGTACTAGTAAAAAAAAGGAGCACTAGTAATTAGCATTGGTAGTCACATGTGCATTCAAATCAAATTTACATAAATTAGTTGTGTAAGCCAACCTTGATTTCATGAACGCAGAAAGCCGATTGACCCTTGGGATTCACAAACTCCAACGCTTGCTTTGCTATCTCAACAAAAGAAGGGATTGGTGCTTGGTGTAGAGAATCAATCCAATACACTTGTTTAGTTGTCTTGTTTGTGACAACCAAACGCCAATGTCCCCTAATTCAACATATTTGAAAAAAAATTAGTAATCTATGGAGGCTTGTATGGAAAAGAAAATAAAACCTATATAGGTATCACTTACTTGTGGAGTAGGAGCAACAAGAAGAGTACTTTTGTAGGATCACTTAGACCAACTTTCAAGTAGCCTAGTCGTTCTTCGCGAGAATGTACAACCTCTTGATTATGCTCGGGGCATAGAAAACCAATCCAAGGCCGACCACGACTTTGTGCAACACTATGCAAGAAGCTTCATTCATGAAAAGTACCAAGGATTGTTAACTAACATGTGTGGTTTGATAACTATTAAAATAAAGCAAGTCGGAAAAATAAATTCTTCACAAGAAAATGTACCATTGAAATAGCGACATAAGAGTCTCCGTTAGCATGTCAAACCTCCACATGTCTTCAAAGTTCACCCAACATAGCGTAATTAGTTTGCCAACTCCAAATATGGGTTTAGGAGAAGGGAAGTCATACGTCCCTAGTTGGTTGTGGTCGGATATCTTCTCAAACAATAGTCTCAGGGAATGGGGAATGTCCTCCACATTGGCCTCTATTGGTTTTGTAGTTGAATCAAAAGCAAAGATGCGTTTACCTTTGACTAGTGGTGGAGGACATAGATTGGTTGGCTCATCCTCCTCTAAGCCCTCTACCCTAATCAACCTCCTAGGCCACATCAAAAGCATTCCCTTTGTTCCCTTTAGCAATCGGTTCGATTGTTCGGGAATAGGCAACAATGCATTTGCAAAGAAGATGTCTAAAATTGAAACAACACTTAAGCCCTCCGGCACGTCCTTATGGTGATGTTTTCTAATTGACTCCTCAAAAATGCCACTTGCTACTAAAAATGGGGGTTTCGAATTTCCAAGGTCAACATAGAGCAAGCATGCATAATATCCCTTCATAATGAAATGAAAAAAATTAATACTACATATAGAAAATATTATTTTGCAAGTACATATTGTAGGGAGTAAAAGAAAGTACTTAAAACATACTTAGATCAAGGATAGTATACTAACCATCGATTCACGATTTTCGTGAGTCATACTTGGGTCCATGTAGGGTTGAAAAGGATGACCGTCCTCGTGTTCACCTTCCTTTGGAGATTCGGGCAAAGGGTCTTCAAGACATGGTTCACGAACAAGTGTTTCCGGCTCGGTCGGTTCCCACCGTGTGGTGATGTCTTCGAGGTCCTTGGGGAGTGTCGTGCCATTGCATTTAGCAAGCATGTGAAGAGCAATGTCTCGCTTCCCTTGGCTAGCTTTGAGCTCCTTTATCTCCTCATACAACTTATTAATCAAGCTATCGTTAGACGGCTTTGATTTCACACTCTTGTTAAGGAGATCTTGCTTTGAGACGTAAGAGCCAGAAATTCTAATTCGACCCGGATGCTCACCACGACCCAAGGTCTCACTTAGTATGTCATACCCCTCCTCGGATGGTACAAAGACCCCCTTATCGGCCTTATCTTTATTTGACTCCTAGTAAAGTTAATAACAAAATAAAATTATTAGTTGTAACTATAGAAATGATGGAGTTAAATGAACAAGTCCTCAAACCAATGCAACTAAACTTACAAGATCTCTCAAAAAAGTGGTCATCTCCAGCTTATCACCGTATCCACCATCCTTCTTTTCCCGAGCCTTGAGATATAGCTCAAAGTTTTTAATGTCATCCACAGACATCAGTTTGGTTGAAATCCTCGCCTCCTCCTCAAGCATCCCGTCCGCAACCTTCTCTTGGATTCTTCGCTCTCTATCTTCAAGCACAAATCTCTCCACCGCTAATGTCATCCCACCTCGGCTCATTCGATGTGGCAATGTGTTGGCTTTGGCATTTTGACTATTAGTTGTATGCAACCCCTAAGTATATATAGTCAATAAAAGTGTTGTATAAGTTAGTTCCATGCCAAACTTAAGCACAAAAAATAGGTACTTGTAAGGACAAATATGTTGTGTAATGCTTACATCGTCATAATATGCTTGTGCATACTTCTTGAAGAACTCCCAACTTTGCTCTGGAATGGTTGTGTATATGAGTCTAGGGTTCAAGTGCTTCTTCTCTCCAAACACATAGTCTCGAGCAAGCATTGCACGATAATCTCTTGCAATCTTCCCCAACCTTTGCATAGTCTTTTCTTGGAGAAGTTCAATGTTAGGTGCATCGATTATAAATGGACGCTGCAACATACATAATGAAAAAGCTTATTATTTTAGTTGTTATTTATGAACATATGTAATACACCAAATTTGTACAAGAAAAACTTAGCTTACCATGCATTCATCGACAAGCCTTTCCTTCAAAGCCTTAGGTACTAGACGCCAGTCGTTGTACTTAATATCTATACGTATCCTAGCCGTCTTTCCCACCCAACATGACCATTTGCTCCTCTCATGTGAGATTGGCTCACCAAATTCATTGAATTGCATCGGTGTTAGAACACATTTCTTCATCCTGTGCATTATTTCATGGCAATAAATTCTTGGTCGCAACGTATCTCCATTTAGTGCGTCCTCCGCAGCTCGAGCGGCTTGTGCCCTAGCCGTCTTTGCCGATTTTCTTGGGGTCTTTTTTTGTGTGGAGCCATGTGATACCTTAAACATGCGTAAATACATATTAGATCATAGGATTGGTTAACATGATAGGAATATGAACTACTTGACTATAGATGTACTAGGTAGCATTATATTGTCTTCCAAAAAAAAAAGGTAGCTTTATATTGAATACATATAGGGCACCCTAAACTAACATAAATGCACAAGATTAATAATAACCTAGGGTTTGTTATTAATATGTTCATGTCATTAATGCTTGGATTTTATTGAAATTTTGTTTCAAATCTACTAGTAGTTTTACATTTTGGGTATATGTATTTATAAAAAAAATTTGTGAATGTGCATTTGCTAGAGGTTGATAAGAAAAAGTTAGAGTACCCATAACATATTAAGAAACCCCCAAAAATTTCAAGTACTAACATATGAATTTAGTTGCATTTGAAAGCAATATGTAAAGAAAAATTTAATAGATCAAGCTCGTATGAAATATAGATCACAATGACATGTACATGTAGATGAGACTACTTAGATCTATGAAATTTGATCCTATCTAACCCAAATTTAAGCTTCAAAAGAAATGCACAAATTAAATCTCACCCACACAATATGGTGTAGCTTGCTTCTTGTGATGGATATTGTGAGGATTTGTGAAGGAGGATTGTTGTGTTAGATCTAGATATGAGAAATAGTTTGTTTGGATAGACACATTTTTGATGAGAGATGGAAATATGAGGGAAATAACCATAATATTCCTGCTAGGAGACAATTATATACATGTGTGGAATTTCAAATATCCAGGTCATTTCGAACTCGAAAATATGAGAAAACAAGCATCTTTAAGATATCGAAGGTTTTTCTATTCATCATTTTTGGTTAAAGTAAAGTAACATATCCCCTAACCTAATTTCGAAATCTAATAAACCACCTACATTCACTATTTTCATAGTCAGTTTTCCGTTGTCGAACATGTTTTCGGTAATATGTCACACTCTTTTTTAGAATTCGGATACACCTTGCATGGGATGAACATAAACCTAACTATTCAGGGTGAAAATACGGGGATTGCACTGGTGGAAAGTTTAGACTGTGCATATGATTTTCGATTTCGAATGAATAAGACACATATTTAAAGTGTGTATTGTAATATTTTTTATTATTGTATGGAAGTAGTAATGTGAAAAATTCAGTAACGAAATCGAAACTTACATGAAATAGACATTCTATTTACTTTTCGAAAAAGAAAACATTGGGCTTAAAAAACATCCTTATTTCTTTATCGGGTAGGATTTAGGGGATCTCTCTGGTGTGGCATATACAAAGTCAGAAAGCTTTACGAGTTAGAAGAAGTTATTTGTTTTATAGATTCGATTTCGAAAATAGGTGCATATATTTATAAACGTGATCGAGTGGGCGTTAGAGTATATCTCTGTTGCTTGTAGTCAATCAGGAAAATTGTAAATTTGAGTTTTAAGATATCGAAATATTTAAACATTAGCGTGTGTTCGAAACCGAAATGATAACTAAAACTATTAATACTTGTTTTCGAGTTCAGAAACCATGATTAGTATAGATAATAAACGGGCCGACCCAAAACGCACCAAATCTCTCCTGCGCCAATAATCCCCAAATTCTTAAAACAAAACCCTAGCCCACCAGAAACCCAGGCCGATCTGCTGATGGCACGCACCAAACAGGTCGCCAGTCGCCTCCAAAGTGACCGGGAGATCGAACGACCCCCTGTCCCGCCGCCGCGACGTCAGAAACAACCTGTGAGCCACCATCCAGCCAGCCGGAAAAGGGCAGATCTTGTGATCAACGACACAGGTTCACGGCCGGCAGATGATGATTCCAGTGAGTCGAGTGATGAAGACTTGGGCGCTGCTCTGTTGAACAGGCAAAGGCAGACTAAACCAGTTGAAAGAAAGGGGAAGGGTAAGCAGAAGGTTGAAGGAAAGGGGAAGGGTAAACAGAAGGTTACTGAGCCTGAGAGTGAGGATTCTAGTGAGGAGAAGGAAAGCGGGGAAGAAGAAGCTATGAATGAGGACAGTGACGACATTGAAGACAGTGTGGAAGAGAGTGACCGGGAGGGTGAAGGAGATGAGTCTGAGCAACAGTCTGGAGGTGAAGAATAGGTTGAGAAGACAGCAAAGTCGGCTAAGAGGGCTGGTGATGGTGAAAAGGGGAAGAAGAAGGGCAAGGCAGCTAAGAGGGTTCCTGCTGATGATGAGATCATAGGGGCTAGTGTAAATGCCCCAAAATTCAGGAAGCCGAAGCCTAGCAAGAAAGGCGATAAGGAAGAGGGTAGCTATTTCTTCAGCTCGGAGGCAGAAGATAGGTACATCAAGCACATTAGAAGACCGTTGACAGATACAAAAGTCTTGAAGATTCGCACCATCATCGATAAATCTCTTTCCTATGTGCTGGATTATTTCAAACCGTCTCATTTGGATAAGTTAATTACACTGGATGCTCCGGTGTACCCTGATGCTGTTAGGCAATTTTATGCCAATTTAGGACGTAATCCAAATGAGCGTGAGTATTCTAAGGTTGCGGGGATTATAATACCGGTTACAAAATATACGATTAATGCTGCTTTAGGAGTACCTTGGAAAAGCTATCCGACCTTGGTAGGGGAGACTAGTGGTGTTGTTTATGATAACTACTACGATCACAAGTGGCCTGATCCCTCTCCCAATCAACCCATAGACCCTGTTGAGCTCAGTTTGGAGTTCTTCCACGCAGAACCTCCTGCTGGTGATGGAGCTGGGGAAGCGGTTAAGTACGACATTGAGCAACTATCCCGTGAGCACCACATTGTGTTTGAGTGGATATGTGGAAATGTGTTGCCGACAGGTGGACATGCTTGCGAGCCAACAATAGCGACTTGCGTGATTTTCTATTATATCGTGCGAGGTTTGCTAGTTAATCCAGGCCACGCTGTTGTCGAGTACATGAAGTGGGCTGCAATTCACACCACCAAACAGTTTCCCTATGGTGCCTTGATTACAAAGCTGATGAAGACCCATGGATTCGTCCCAATTGATGCACCGATCATGAGCAAGGTCTATGACGATAAATGGATCCAGCGTTGCCACCTGGAGCTTGATCTTGAAACAAACAAGTACAAGAAAAAAGCTGTTGCAAGTGGCGTGGCTGCTTGAGCTGCGGAGAGGAAGAGGGATGCTGAAGATGGTCCAGCTCCATCACTTCCAGAACGTAAGTATATTGATTCCTATGGTTGTTATATTTTGTGTATATTACTTTTAATGGGTATACCTAACATAGGAATTACCAGGCTTGAAGCTGAAGAAAATGATTGGAAAGTTGATGAGGATGTGGGATTGCTTTGACGAGCAGTTGGAGAAGCAAGAGGAAGAGCTTGAAGAGGTGGTTAGGATGCAGGATAAAATCATCGAAGAATTCAAGCTGGACATTGTGCTATCACCTGGTCCCGAGCCTGATTTTGGCACTCTACCACAGTCTAGTGACGATGATGAACCCCCAGTTAAGCCTGAAAACAACGAGAAATCGGCTGAGGAAGGTGGAGGCACGTCAAGCAATCCAGTTGGGCAGCCCGTTACAGAGAGTTTGCGAGCAAGAATCTGAGTTGGTTTCCGGTAGTGGTGCTCCAGAGGAGACCCCTGCTAGTGCTGGTGTTGTTGAGATAGCACCTACTGTCTCAAGCACTGGGCAGGATGTACCTGCAGAAAGTGCTACCACCAGGGAAGGTGTCAACATGTTGGATGATTCCTGAATTCTCAATGTTAAAGACACAATGTTTTTCATGCTTATTTCTGTAATTCTAAATTGATATTTGACATTTTATTCAGTTTGAATGCTGTTGGATTTTTCACATGTACTTCATGTTTTACATTTTTGGTGATTCACTTATTCGCACTACAGTTAGATACTAAATTATGTTATATATTCACAAAAAATGTACGACACAAGGCAGGATGGACTGTTTTTCGAAAGATGAAACATAGTGAAAGTACTAAGTTTTAGAAATCGAAATAGTAAAAATTCATAAAAAGATGTTAACTTTCGATGGATAAACTATAGTGAAAGATCAATAATATCGATGGCGTAAAAATGAATGATTTATTTTCACTACTTAACATGTGATTTTATATTCTCTTAGAGATCGAAAATAGTAGCAATTCATTTTTAAAATATTAGACACAGACCCACACTTTTGAAAACCCTAAACCCATTTGAACTCTATTTTTAGAGTTCGAAAATCAAATGACATTTTTATTTTTTGTCCAAAAACTCTTGTTTTGGTCATAATAGCTATAGTCTTGAAGGTTAATCATCAATTGAACACAGTTTGGTTAAACTATGATGTTGGCGAGATGCTCACCAGGCAAGTTAAATGATTAACTTACCTTACATGCATCAGTACTAGTTACATGCGTGTCCTACTAGTGATACCTATGTAATGTCAGTTTTTTTTGAAGCGGATGGATCTCTGATCTCTACTGCAAGCATTATATTTTATCGACATCGTTGCAAGTATTACGTAGTTTCCTACCATACTCAGCTAACGTACGTTACTCAAGTAAGCACACTACTACACTTATATTAGAGTAGCGTGAATGCATGGAAGATTTGTATTCTTTATGTGCTGGATTACTCGTACATAAGCTCAAAGATCGGCGATGTATCATAACATAACTCTGTTCAATATTGACTGTAAATTCATTAAATAATAAATGGAAATTCATAAAAAGATGTTAACTTTCGATGGATAAACTATAGTGAAAGATCAATAATTTCGATGGCGTAAAAATAAATGATTTATTTTCACTACTTAACATGTGATTTTATCTTCTTTTAGAAATCGAAAATAGTAGCAATTCATTTTTAAAATATTAGACGCAGACCCACACTTTTGAAAACCCTAAACCCATTTGAACTCTGTTTTTAGATTTCGAAAATCAAATGACATTTTTATTTTTTGTCCAAAAACTCTTGTTTTGGTCACAATAGCTATAGTCTTGAAGGTTTTTTTTTATAGAAATAAATTGCATTAAAATCAAAAGTACAAGTACAATCTAGGCTCTCACTCCCAACAATTTGCAAGTCCATTCTAACTATAGGAATTAAACAACAGTCTAAAACCTACTTAGTTCTCATGATCAACCAATATTCTGTTGCACAAATCTTCAGCAGTTAAACTTTTTTGCTGAAATATGTGCCTGTTCCTTTCCAGCCACAGTTGATACAATGCACTCACAATTGAATGCAAAGATATTCTTTTAGATCGACCTGCAATACATCTGATCAACTTCTTAAAGCTTCTGAAATTAGTCCCCCACCTCAGATTCTGAACCTTTTGAACCTCCTGTGAATATGCACATTGGAAGAACAAGTGTACAGCTGTTTCATTATCCCTACCACATAGACAACACAAACTGCTTTGATTTTGTAACATACCCTTGGATTGGAGCCTATCCACAGTTGATAATCTTTTCTTCAACATCATCCAGAGAAAAAATGAATGCTTTGGTTGCAACCCTGTCTTCCAAATGACCCTAGACACTCCATCAGCCTGCATTACACCCTTGAAAATTTCATATGCAGCTCTAGTGTTAAATGATCCATTCATCTTCAAACAGCTATCCAGTACTGGCTTGATTTTCTCCTTGAGCCTCACCAAACCCTTCCAGCCCCAACTTAGATGAGCTGAGACATCATAATATTCCAAGAAATCCTTTTGCTTCAGATAGTATGCCTGTATCCATTTTACCCATAAAACATCCTTTTTGCTAGCTAAGTCCCACACCAGCTTGCACAGTGAGGCTGCATTCCATATGGATGGATCTCTCAATCCAGCTCCTCCTCTACTCTTAGCCACACACAGTGTATCCCATGCTACTGGTATTAGCTTCCTCTTCCCTTCCTCTTTGCCCCATAAGTAATTCCTACAACATGTGACAATTCTTTGATGAACACTCTCAAGAATATGAAAAGTATTAGCCCAGTGACCTGCCATACTCAACAATACAGAATTGATAAGCTGAACTCTACCAGGATAAGCCAATTTCCTACTCCCCCATGAATGAATTCTCCTGGTAATTTTATCCACAAGTATATCACAACTGCTTTTAGAACATCTCCCTGTGGTGTTAGGAATCCCCAAATACTTAACTGGAAATTCCCCCAAAACAACATTTAGAATAGTTGCTAATAGATTTTTATCCAGTACATGCATTTTGGAGAAAAAAACCTCTGATTTGGCTGCATTAATGGCCAGACCGGTAGTTCTTCTAAAATCATTAAGTACCTATTTTATGCCAAGCATAGATTTCTGATTAGCCCTGCATAAAATTAACAAGTCATCAGCAAACATTAAACTGTGGATTACCACCCTTTGACACCTCTGATGATAATCCACTTTCTTCATCTTCATAGCAAACTGGAGCTGCCTAGTAAGATACTCCATACCAATAACAAACAGTAAAGGTGACATAGGATCTCCTTGATTGACCCCCCCTTCTACCCTTAAAACAGTTTGTGTAGGCTCCATTCAATGAGATACAGAAATTTGTATTTACCACACAACTTCTGATCCAATCAATGAAAACAGGAGGGAACTTCAATGCAGTTAGCCAATTGAACAGAAAATTCCAGTTCAGTGTATCAAACGCTTTTTGAATATCAATCTTTACCATGCAGCTTGGTACAAGATCTCCTTCTACTGTGTACTTGCTCAACAGCTCCTGAGTAAGCAAAATATTGTGATTGATACTTCTCCCCTTCACAAATGCCCTATAGTCTTGAAGGTTAATCATCAATTGAACACATTTTGGTTAAACTATGACGTTGGCGAGATGCTCACCATGCAAGTTAAATGATTGACTTACCTTACATGCATCAGTACTAGTTACATGCGTGTCCTACTAGTGATACCTATGTAATGTCAGTTTTTTTGAAGCGGATGGATCTCTGATCTCTACTGCAAGCATTATATTTTATCGACATTGTTACAAGTATTACGTAGCTTCCTACCATACTCAGCTAACGTACGTTACTCAAGTAAGCACACTACTACACTTATATTAGAGTAGCGTGAATGCATGGAAGATTTGTATTCTTTACGTGCTGGATTACTCGTACATAAGCTCAAAGATCGGTGATGTATCATAACATAACTCTGTTTAATATTGACTGTAAATTCATTAAAAAATAAATGGAAATTCATAAAAAGATGTTAACTTTCGAATGAGAAACTATAGTGAATGATCAATAATTTCGATGGCTTAAAAATAAATGATTTATTTTCACTACTTAACATGTGATTTTATCTTCTTTTAGAAATCGAAAATAGTAGCAATTCATTTTTAAAATATTAGATGCAGACCCACACTTTTGAAAACCCTAAACCCATTTGAACTCTATTTTTAGAGTTCGAAAATAAATGTAGTTCAACTTGATGGAAAGATACTTTCGAGTTCGGAAACTATTCTACAGTTTGACTTTAAATTCTTACATAATTAGAATTAGGATCACAATTGCATATCCTTTCGATTTAGAAAACATGATAGGGTCATTTTCACATGGTTTTCAATTTCGAATCAAGAGTACAGTTAAAATTCATTTAATATCCGAGTTTGAAAAGCCGGCCTTATATATAACTACAAGTAAACCAAGAACATAAACCCCAAAAACCCAATCATCCAAAAATTCCCAAATCAGAAAACCCTAAGCCTCCAAATGAACATCTCGCAAAACCCTAAGCCCCACAATTAATCAACCTTCGACTTCGGCAAGATGGCACCGAGCAAGTCCACGACGGCGAGGTCACGGCCAAAAAATCCGTTCAAAAGGAAGCTGATGGTTCGCAGAGGCAGATAAGAGTATGATTCAAAACTGTTTTATGATTCAGAATGCCATGATAAATATGTTAAGTATTACCTAGAGGGCAAGTTGTTGGATCCATATGCTGTTGATCCTAGTAAGGTAGATGAGCTAGGGTTTGGGGAGTTAGTTGGTTTGATGAACATCCAGCAGGTTTGGGAGCTGATGGTGAATGATGCGCCAGCTTACTTGCATGAAAGCTGTCAATTTTATGCAAATCTTACTGAGATTGATGGGTCATTGTATAAAACGATGGTTAATGGCCACGAATTCGAGGTTAGTTGGTGGATTTTGAATGAGTTGGTAGGCTGCTCTTACAAGAATGCTGAAGATATAGAGAATAGCAGCGGTGATGCTCCTCTGAATGTGTACAATGCAAATGGATGGTTGGGCCCTGGATTTACACTACCTGGTGGTGTGGATAGACAAGTATGTGCTTCTGCCTACTTTGGAAGACCTGTCGGTGATAAAGAGGCCGCACACGTGTACAACCTGAAATGCATGACGCCTGCACATCGCGTATTGTATGATTTTGTTCATAGGATTCTTGTCCCTTCTGCGAAGAATGTGAGCGAACCAACAAGCACCACTGCTATCTTGTTCTACTATGTCGTACACAGACGTAAAATCAACCTAGGACATACCATAATGAAGCACATGGTGAATCAGATGGGAACCACCAAACAGTATTGGAATATCCCTTACGGCGGGTTGATAACAAAGCTTCTTCTTAAGAGTAAGCCAGGTTTTGCTTTTCAAAGCACTCCAGTTCCTGCCAGGATGTATGGGCTGAAGTACTTCCAGAATCGTGGATATGATTTGGTTGATGGGGTTTGGAGCGCGAAAGTAACCCAGGTCAAGAGCAAGCGCGCAAAAGGGAACGTTGGTAAGAATAATCATTATGTTGTGTATTATTTTTTACGAATGAATAGGCCTGTCTGAGTTTAACCCTAACAATAGTGTGTTTAATGTGTCGTCACAGTGATGACCGATGCGGAACTGTACTCAATGGCTGAGCGGATGTATGGCAATGCTAAGGACAAGACCAGTCGTATAATGGGAACAAGGAAGAAGGTCTTTCATGCAAAAAAGAAGTTGTCCAACATGGAAAGGTCGCTTTCAAGTCGTGGATTCGATCTTGACTTCCCTTGAAGTCTCCGATTACCGATTGCAAGGAATGTTAGCAAGTAGTGCTAGTATACAGTTTTGCATGCTTTTGTTTTTGGCCAATGTAAACTAGTCGTAATGTCCCTAGGGCTAGATCGCAATCTTTTGAAACTCTTGCGATAATTGGCAAAAGTGTGCCGAAACTGTACTTTTGAATTAAGCATGAATATTAAATCCTATACATCCTTGCATCTCAATCTCTTCAATTTTAGGTTGCACCAAAAAATAAAAGGCCATTTTACTAGTTATTTGTCATCCAAGTTCTTGTCAGGCAGCATGACTTATTTTTTTTGCTTATTACCTATGTCTTTCGAACTTGAAAATACTTGAAAATACTACACTTTCGATTTCGCAAAGAGTAGCCCTCATTTGTTTTTTTAAACTCATGTTCCGGGTGGCATATAGGCTATTCTTCTGTTCAGAATTTGTTGCAAAAGTTCAATAACTAGGATACATTCGAATCGAAAAATGTAGTTGTACACGGGTTTTAGAATTCGAAAATAAGTGGTACCAAAGTGACCGTTTTTCAATAATTTAAAAATTACAGTTTGATTTATTTCGATTTTGAAATAAGGAAGCATGTGACTATACAAATCAAGTATGTGACCTTTCTTGTAGAAAAGATCCTTTAATACTAATGCCTATAAGTTCGAGTTCGAAACTATAACAACATTCAAAAATACATCCACGTCATCACAATATGGTACCTTACTTTCGGACTCGACAGTTGTGTTTCATACTTTTTGAATCCTTAAACAACACACATTTAACATGAAAGATGGTACTAATAAGTGTCAATCATTTTTCTAATCTTAAACTTGACTTTCTTGAGTTTTCGATTTCTAAACCTGTGTTTGGTACCTTTGTTTCTAATCTTAAAAGTTCACCCACACCTACACACCTCAAATTCATCAACACTCTACTACACTCATCTTCATTACGAAATCGAACATTGTGTCAAACGGCGTATTCAACATTTACACCGTCCGAAATTTCTAACAACTTACCCGAGCCATTTTCGAATTCGAAAAATGTGGTTGCCGGTGTTTTGCTCCCACCGCCGTGCACTAGCGATGTCTCCGACGACAATTCCAGTAGTGTACTCAGATAAAATTCACTTTTGTCAAAATTAATTCTTTGACCAGTGACTTTTTCAAAGGTAACCAAGAAAGCTTTTAAGTTGATCAGTGTGGTCTTATTCACTGTGATAAACAGGACAGTATCATCAGCATAAGACAAATGTGAAACTGTCACTACATTTCTTGGCAGATTATAGTAGGCCAATTTTCCAGTTGTGAAAATGTATGCCAAACTTCTTGAAAATGATTCAGTGAACACATTAAACAACAATGGAGAAAAAGGGTCTCCTTGCTTAATGCCCCTAGATGATTTGAAGAATCCAACTGGCTTGCCATTTATAAGCACAGAAAACCATGCCTGAGCTAAGTTATTCATAATACAAGCAACCAGATTTTGATGGAAACCAAATTTAAGAAGAATCATTTTAAGAAAGGGCCAACTAACTCTATCAAAAGCCTTCCTCAAGTCTAACTTAATGATACAGTTAGGCTCTCTAGCTTTTTTATTGATGTGTCTGACCAGCTCCTGAAGGTAAAGTATATTCTGCCTTTTAGGAAAGTTGTCTGATTTGGAGATATAATCTCATTCATTAGAGAATTAATTCTCATCATAATCACCTTTGAGCATATCTTATTAATGACATTTGATAAGCTTATGGGCCTATAGTCATCAAAAGATATTGGAGTTTCTTTTTTAGGTATTAATGTTATCCAAGTGGCTGCGATACCCCTGGGAATTGCAGCACCTCTTAGAAAATCATTCACTGCATCAAGCAAATCATTTGAGATGGTGTCCCAAGATTTGATGTAAAAACTAGCGGAGAAGCCATCAGGCCCTGGTGTGCTATTTTTATTCAGTGAGAATACCACTGTATGAAGTTCCTTGTAAGTCAACTGGTCTCAACAAAATTGTATTTTGATCAGCAGAGATACTGTTTAGAATTTGAGACAGAAAATGTGAGGCAAAATGTAAATCTGAATGTGATTGCTCACTAGATAGAAGGGATGAGTAGTAACTAATGGCCTCATTTTGTATTTCAGTCTCATCCTCTAGCCATATCCCAGCAATACTGCTCCTAATTTTGGAAATGCACAGTTTGGATCTTTTTTCTTTCAGAGTGTTATGAAAGAATTTGGAGTTGACATCTCTTTGTTTTATCCATTTTAACTGTGTCTTATACTTCCAGAAGTGCTTCTGTTCTTTTAGTGCTTTTTTCAGAAGGGCTTTCTTGAGTTTGAGATTAATTAGTTCTGAATCACATTGGTTGTGATCATATCTAATTTCCTGTAATCTCAGTTGCTCTTCAGCCACCTCTACATTTTTGTGGATATTTCCAAAAACTTCCTTATTCCATATTTTGAGACCTTTTTTCAATCTCTGTAATTTCAGAAAAAATCTAAGCATACCAGATTCTGGAAGATGGTCATTCCAGTTTTCTTGAACAAAAGGATGGAATTCAATTCTTTTATACCATGTGCTAATGAATAAAAATACTGAACTGAAAAAAAATAAAAAAATACTGAACTGAACTGAAAAAAATAAAAATAATGAACTGAAAAAAAATAAAAAAAATACTGAACTGAACTAAAATAAAAAATAAAAAAATACTGAACTGAACTGAAAAAAATTACAAAAGGATATTTGGCACCTTTTATGGATCCATATGCAAGGTACCATTTACCGGATTTTCAAAGAAATAGAAATCTTAGAGGAATTTTAGAGCAATTTAACTATCGACATTCTTCTCTACGAAACACTGTGGAAAGGTCATTTGGCAACTTGAAGAAGAGATGGTGCGTGCTTAAGTCGATGTCTCAAATGAAGGAGGTGTGGCAAATGGCCATAATAATAGCAACTATCACACTTCATAACTATATGCGAATGGAAAAACTTGGGATACCTGTTGTAAAACATGACGATAATGTTCAAGGAACGACGGATAATGAATTGCTCAGCCCTCAAAAGAAGGAATAAATGAATCAAGTTCGACTGAATATAGCAAAAAGAATTTTGCAGTCGATGCCCTCATGATGAAGATACTGAAGTGAACTAAATGTCGTTATTTTGAATTGATTTGGCGTAGTTTGAAATTGAGTTGATTTGAATTAAACTTAAATGTATGGCAAAAGAGTAATATTACTTATGAATGTTTATTAATTTAGACATACTTAAATATTAATAGTACACCTACATTAGGCTAAATAACATCAACAAATTAAAAAGAAAAACTGATTTGAATTGTTATGAAATGAACAAAAAGTAAATATAAGAAAAATAGTATGACTAAATTAAATCATATTTTGAAAAAAATTAATTTTCTGATCTAATCTGAATTCAACCGAATTGAATCAAAAAAAAAGTAGAGAGCAATGATAAAAATATATATATGAAATTTAGTGAAATGAAATGAAAAAATAATAATTTAACTGAACTAAACTGAACTGAAAAAAAAACAAAAAATACTGAACTGAACTGAAAAAATAAAAAATATTTAACTGAACTGAAAAAAATAAAAAAATACTGAACTGAACTGAAAAATATTTAAAAATACTGAATTGAATTGAAAAAATAAAAAAAATACTGAACTGAACTGAATTGAAAAAAATAAAAAAAATAGTGAACTGAACTGAAAAATATTTAAAAATACTGAACTGAAATGAAAAAAATAAAAAAAATACTTAACTGAGTTGAACTACTTTACAGAAAAACTCTGGCAAACAGGCCCATAGTTTGATCGCAGATAGCCTTGTAATAAGTTGAGTTGCAGCATCAACTTTAATGAAGGTGACAATGTGGTTACCTAGATACTCAAGCACAGACTCATTGTAATAATAAACTGAGGGGTTGAAGAGTGTTACCCAAACTGGAACGATCGAAGATTCGGTCTCCGTTGAGAAATCCGGCGTCCACCTTAAGACTCTCATTGGGTATCCGTTGATTGACCAGTTGGATTTCATCCAACACCTCTGGAAGTCCTCCTTCTTAGAGAATCTTATAAGTATGTGCCTGTGGTCGATAGCCCCCAGCTGGTACTGGCAGGAAAACTCTGCTGCTTTGAATGCTGCTTCAATTCCGGGCATTGCCGGTCTGCCCCGACTGAACTTTCCGATTAAGGCATTCCGGTATGGCCTGCCAAGCACTTCGATTTGCTCCGGCGTATAGATACATGCTAATTCACCTTTGAACTCCAATGTGGCTTTGATTTCGGGATTTGATGGCAACGAGGAAGATGGAGGGGGGGTGGGGGGGGGGGCGAAAGAGCCGTTCAGGGCGGAGATGCTGTGATTATGGCCTTTGTAACGGGAAGATTGCACAGAAATTATTGTGATTTGCACAGAAAGTTAGAGAGAAAGGAGAGAAAATTTATTTTAGAGAGAGAGCCCGTTTTGTTTCCGATTTCTTTTTATAGTTGATTTAGTTATATACTTACATTGGCATATGAATATTAAACCTTAAGATATTATATCTTATAATGAACTAATGATATTTACATAATTACATTATGAAAATACTACACATTCAAGCCCGCGCTAAGTAAAATAAACTTTAAAAAAATCATATTGTTCTCCAAGCAGGAAATCGTACTTTGGTCGATCTGCTTGTCTGTTAGAACTTTGTGAATTATGAAACTAATAAATCTGTTTAGGGCCGTGAGAAGCACTGTCCTTAAAGTAATGGTAGCCCCCACCACCGGATTGTTGTGAGTTAACTGGCTAGTTTACTTCCAAGATTTCCCTATACAATAGAAAATGTGATAGCAACAATCACAGATTCTCCTACGAATGAAAGATAGAATAAGGAATGTAACAGGACATTAAAGATCAACTCAATTTCATAAGTGAAAGTTTCACCGTGTATTTATAATGAACTCCAAGCAAGATTCGTACTCTTTAGATGCATCCATTCGTACGTATCCATTCACAGTAAATAGACACGTCTGTCTATCACCACTGTTCATTATAATTAACTCATTCATGTATAAACATATATACATATACTTTCACCAATTGGTTATATTAATATATATGAAATATATATTATAGAATATAAACCAATTAAACTTTCTTTAATATCAAATAATATACTCAATGTTAAAAGACTATTCCAACAATCCCCCACTTAGTCTTTTCAACGATATGTATAACCCCTTCCCGGCAAGTATGCATACATGTAGGTATCTTTCGATTTGGACCTCCACCTAGTGTGACATTTTAAAGTAATGATGAAATTGATGGGTGCTTAAAAGCATTTGACCCACAATTCCTTGTACCACTACCGAAAATATCACACACATACTTCCCATAAAGAATCGCTCGTAAAACCGGTAGCACTTTTATGGCCATGTGCTCATCTTGGTATTCATGAACATCCAGGTATTCAAACCTCAATTTGGAGCGGCACCACTCCGATGTCCATATAGGTGAAGCCAAAAATCCTTGAACTTCATTAAGAGTATATAAAACTACTTCGTCAAGAGTATATAAAACTCACCCTCAAAACTATGTACTAACTATAATCAACAATAGTCAATACACCAATCAGTTATCAACAACTTGTTATTACCACATTGAACCTTTGGGATAGTGGTAGTTCTACCGAAAGGTTGGGTTCCCGTTGCGCCGATTCTAGATAGGTTTCAAACCTCATCTCTTAGGACACTTTTATATAATCATGTCCCGTCCATTACACCCAATTTTTCATTGTAAAATCTCATTACGAAATCCAAACAAACTGGGTTTTCATTGTACAATCTCAAAACATAACTTTGCTATATATAACAATTCAAATAAATGGTTGACATCCGTTGTGGCCACAACTTAATATCCAATAGCATATATTTCAACCATTTTATCACCATTAAGGCTATAAATGTATCCCTCCATGGTGGATATACACTATTGTTTCTTTGACGTCTAAGAAACTACTCATCCACCAAATCTTTTAAATATAAATCCAAATCACTCATGGATCAAACCATTTAAAAGATATATAAAAATCCAAATCCCTCATGGATTATTATCATCGATACTATATTCAACAAATATAAACTAGAGAGTTTGCTTGCTGCAAAATGTAGTATGTTTCAATACATACATCCAATTCTCTCTTGCACTTTCACATCACATTTGTGTGATAATACTTCTTATTCCATCTCAAAATACAAGATATGTCAAACATGGAGTTAAACTCTTTAAACCAAATGCTCAACTCTACTGAACATTTTCTTTCAACAAAGTGAAAGTAATTCACTAGATCACCCCCACTATCTTGTAGTTTTGATGAATAATGTAATATCACTTTCATATTGATTCTAAAAACAAAACCAATCAAGCATAAACACAATGAAAATGCTTAAAACCCCCACTACATATTGTAGTGTTGATACTTAAATAGCACCATTCCATATTGATACCAAGATCAATATGCATATCAAAATAGCATGTCAACAATCAACAAAACACATAATTCACATTTGGATATATTCATAATTTAATATGTATTTTTCATTATCCAAATGACTACAAACATAAACTATTATGTGTTTCATACTTATATCATAAAACTGAAAGTAGATACGAGAGTAGGGTCACTCGAAACTAACTGGCCTTTCAATGTTATAATATATATATATATATAACCCTTCAGGATCATTCCATCACTCACTACTTATGGTGAAACCATATGCATGCCTTGTATCATCCAATATGATAATCAAATATCATAGCTATTGTCACCGCGATTGTATCAGACAATAATCACACATTCTTTGTTAATCTTCACCAACAATGGTAAATTAACATTTCGTGTGAAAATAATAAGAACATATATAATTCACAGTTCAAATGTAACATCATTCAAACTAAATAACTTTCACAGTAATAAACTTATCAGTCATATACTCCCTGGACTGTACTTCTCCATGACAGATTTCGTATACACTTTCTTTGCCTTACACAAACATATAAATAAATACTATAGATACCACAACATAATATTAATTACATACCTCATATCCAATGTTTCTTCTCACGAATAAATTAACTCCATAAACTCGATAAAGATTTATTGTATTGCCAAAGTTCTTCAGTGGGATTCTCCATTAAAAGCTACCATTACTTTAAGATTGTTAGAACTTTGTGAACTATGGAACTAATAAATCTGTTTAGGGTCGTGAGAAGCACTGTCCTTAAAGTAATGGTAGCCCCCACCACCGGATTGCTGTGAGTTAACTGGCTAGCTTACTTCCAAGATTTCCCTAAACAATAGAAAATGTGATAGCAACAATCACAGATTCTCCTACGAACGAAAGATAGAATAAGGAATGTAACAGGACATTAAAGATCAACTCAATTTCATAAGTGAAAGTTTCACCGTATATTTATAATGAACTCCAAGCAAGATTCGTACTCTTTAGATGCATCCATTCGTACGTATCCATTCACAGTAAATAGACACGTCTGTCTATCACCACTGTTCATTATAATTAACTCATTCATGTATAAACATATATACATATACTTTCACCAATTGGTTATATTAATATATATGAAATATATATTCACAAAATATAAACCAATTAAACTTTCTTTAATATCAAATAATATACTCAATGTTAAAAGACTATTCCAACATTGACATCAAAAACCTTGGTTCCTTCTTGGTTTGACTTTTGCAGTAAACAGGACCACTGAAATATCAACAACATTATTGGCCTTCAATTTGGATGTGGGAATCATGCTTGGTACTTTTTGACGCTGGTATAAGCTTATTGAAATCGATCGACTTCTTCGTATCATCAGTAGGGGCGAGAACGATCACGAGCGTTCGTTAAAAAGATCGAGATCGGATCGGTTAAAGATCGGATCGAGATCGTTCATTTAATAAATGAACCGATCATGATCAAAATTTTATGATCGTTTATTAAATGAACGATCAACGATCATGAACATAAAAGCTCGATCATGATCGCGAACAGATCGATAAGATGATCGATCGATAAGGTGATCGAGATCGATCGGTAATATAATTATATACATAATAAAAACGGGGAATATTTAATTTTAATATGTATGTTTATAGTTTGTTGTGTATTTTTATTAATTTGATAATTTATGTACTGTTGATTTTTTTTATTAAATTAACTTTTAAATTGATCAAATGATCGATCGCGATCGATCGTTATCGATCATTGATCATTTGATCGGTTATCTATAACGAGCCGATCATGAGCCGATCACGATCATTGTGATTCTTAAACGAGCCGATCACGATCATGAATTATTTTGATCGCTTTGATCGCGATCGATCGTGATCACCTTAAATTTTAAACGATCCGATCATGAACAGAGTGATGATCGTGATCGGATCGGCTCGTTATCACCCCTAATCATCAGGGTTAAAGAACCACATGAGGATTTGTGTACACAAAATGCTTGGAAATTATAGTCTGCATATTTAGTTCAAAACATGTTTAATTCTATAACTGCTCTTTGCTGGCCACGACAAACATTTTGACATCCAGAATGGCCATCGCCCTCGCTTAAATGGGAGCCGCTACGTGTAACCAGCGGTTAGTCCAACCACATCTTTTAATAATTTAATATTTATCATGTGATAATACTATAGTCACTTAAAAACTCCATCTCAGTATTTTCAGTTTCAATATTTTTTTAGCTCATTTTATTTGTTAATAATAAATATTTTTACTATATCTAATTTTTTTCAATTCAGTTCAGATAAATTTTTTTTCAATTCAGTATATTTATATTTTTCAGTTCAATCCAACATATTTATATTTTTTCAGTTCAGTTCAGTATATTTATATTATTTCAGTTCAGTTAATATATTTGTATTTTTTCAGTTCGGTTCAGTATTTTTAAAAACATTTTAGTTCAGTTCAGTATTTTTTTATTTTTCTAGTTCAGTTTAGCGAGAAATAAACTCTAGCAAACATGGCCGAAGATGGTGACGCTGGAAACGGGTAAAAGATATATAAAAATTGTTTAATCTGCGGGTTAGACCCGTGCACTTTTACCCATATGAGTCCATTGACCCAACCCGTTTTAACCAGTCTTTTTAAATTACTCATTTATGCACATATCCGTTTTACCCGTATCCATATTTTACCCGTATTCATCATATGAATAAAAAATAAATCCCGTTTTACCTGCAGATAACGGATAAAAAAATTGACGAGTCTAATTAATTGTTGGATTAGGAACTTTTAAAATGCCCAAATTTTTCAGTCAAAAATAAAAATTTTAATTATGTAAATTACTGTTGATAATTATTATGTGTAAATTTTACTTGGTCTTTACATAAATAATTTAATAGCCAATTTAGATTAAATTATAAATAGATTTACATGTACATACTGGTGGATGGACAAACCACCGCTTATACGTACACTTTCCGCGCTTAAAAGGTTGACTGAATAAACAGCCTCAAGTTATTGACAGAGACTTCAAATATTGCACAATTGAAAAGGGAAAGGAGTTTCTCCAGTGGCAGTATATACTGTGAAGTGATGAGGCTGCTGAAGTTGTTCCAGCCTATATTTCAAACATCAAACTAAATAAACAAAGCAGAAGAGTTGCACAATTATTGGTAGTTGCTAAATATTTAAGATATACGCCATCTCAAAATTATATTTTTAATCACCATTACTACACAGTTTACAAACAAAACTCTAGTTACATGACAGAGCCAGAATAACATACAATAACATATATTTAAGTAGAGTAAACAAAAGCCAGCATTAAAAGTATTCAGAATAGTACAAGCACCAACTGATCCAATATTTGGCTATAAGATGGTCTGGAGCAAATCTATAGGCAAGATCGTGCCAAGTCTCGAGAGCTTTAGACCAATTTTAAACCAAAATAATCGTTATCTGAACAGTGTCAAGCATCAAATTCACCTACTTTATGGGATGCAATACATTCATTTACACTACATAACCATGAAAAGAAATGCATAATGCTTCTTTAAAATACTCTTTGCATTCACATCTTTAAGAACATGACGAAGAAGGAAAAAAAAATGCATGACCGTGTCTTCTGTTATATCTTACACCAATCACTCAGCTAGTTTAAACCATTTTGGAGTTCTAAAAGATAAATGAGGTGTTTAGTGGTTACCTAATCAGTAGTTACTGATTTTCTGCAGGTTCCTCTCATAACCTTGGGTCCAGAAGTTATAAAAGGCTCATTATCTTCTGAAATCAGCCTTGATTCCCAAGCTTTATCATAGATTAAAAAAAGATAAACACAAAAGTTAGATAATCAATAACCATACAGTATCATTGCATCATTCACTGATTAACAGTTGACAAAATAATATCTCTAAAAACGTAATAACAAAAGATGGGATGGTCAAAAGATGAATAGCATAAATGATTAACAAAAGTAGGGATTGTCCCGGTTTCCTTTTTGGAGTGCTCACCGACTTCGCGAAGATACACAACAAGACCTTCTTGCCAAGCCATCTGAAATCTTTATTGTGAGATATTCTAATATCTTTCTTTTCCTTGTTTGTTTATTTTCTGCAGCTATTTCTAGAAAATAAAGATGCCAATTAGCATCCGTAGGAAATAGATATTTTTCCGTAGAAATTAGATTATTTAGTTTCCTTCTTCCGTAGAACCAGATTATTTCGTATTCCTTTTTTCTTTCAGAGTTTGTGTATATAAAGGGTGATATGAATAGAAAGCAGTATCAAGTTTTCTGCACAACATCATTGTTCTTCTTTCTCCTCTTCTCAGCTTATCTATGTGAAAGATAACAAGTGGTATCAAGAGTTTCAACGATTCTATGGCGGACACATCGAGATCTCCGGCACGAACGGAACCACGGAGAGGACGAGGACGCAGCAGGTCACGGCGCGGCAGCAGGCCACGGTGCGGCAACGGCGGTGAAGTTGTCATCCACGAACGTGTCATCCAAGAACGTACCAACCCTGGCGCCAACATTGTGTACCCCACGTTGACGGCAACGAACTACATCGAATGGGCCCTCGTGATGAAGATAAACCTACGAGCACAAGGTTTATGGGAGGCCACTTCCGGCGTTGAAGATCCGTCCGAACGGGAAGACATGGCGGTCCTCTCGGTTTTGATTCGGGCGGTGCCACCGGAGATGGTACCTGCACTAGCTGTCAAAACATCGGCACACGAAGCCTGGGAGGCAATCCGGATGATGCGAGTCGGCGTGGATCGAGTGTGTGAGGCCACGGCACAACGTCTACGCGGGGAGTTCGAGAAAATCGCCTTCAAGGACGGGAGTCGCTCGACGCCTTCGGCATGCGGATTATAGGTATCGTCAATAACCTTCGTTCTTTAGGTGAATCTCTAGAAGAGATCAAAGTAGTCCAAAAGTTCTTGCGGGAGGTGCCGAGCCAGTACGCCCAGATCGCTTGCTCGATCGAAACGTTGCTCGATCTGAACGGCATGACAGTGGAGGAACTCATCGGCGAGCTTAGATCAGCAGCAGATCGGTGCTCCATCAACATCACGAACAATTCCAACGGCCAAGTTTTGCTCACGGAGCAAGAGTGGATCGCACGGGGCCAGGGCTCTAGCTCCGGGAACAAAGGCAAAGGCAAGGGTTTTCAGAAAGGGAAGAAACCGAGCCACAGGGGAGACGGCAGCCAACGGGCGGTGAGCGGTGACAGAGACTTGACGAATTTGAAGTGTTACAATTGTAACAAATACGCCGGCCACATCTCCAAGGACTGCCCCGAGCCACGGCGCAAACGGAAGGGACGTGTCAACCTCGTGCAAGCTGAAGTGGACGAACAGACGCTCCTCGTGGCAAGGCTTCACTCCCTCACGATCGGGAACTCGGCCACCAAGGAGCATGTCCTGCTCAACAAGACGCGATCTAAAGCACAATCAACGAAGGAGCCCGGGCAGAGTGACACAGCATGGTTCCTCGACTCCGGTGCAAGTGCCCACATGTGCGGAAGACGGGAGTTCTTCTCCGAGTTAGACACGGATGTACGAGGCTCGGTCAAACTGGGAGACGACACCTCCGTGGAAATAGAAGGCACTGGCACGATCCTTTTTACGTGCCGGAACGGCGAGCACCTAAAGTTGGACGATGTGTACTACATACCTCGGCTCCATAGCGGCATCATCTCCCTCGGTCAGCTGGAGGAGGACGGGTACGATACGAGAATTCAGCACGGGTGGCTCACATTACGGGATCAAGGCGGGCGCTTGCTCGCGCGGGTGTCAAGAGGCCAAGGGCGCCTTTACCTCCTTCATCTGAGTTTGGCACGACTAGTGTGCCTTGCGGTGCATGGATGGGTGGCGATGGCACGCGAGATACGGCCACATGAACTTCGAGGCCCTTCGACGCATGGCCAGGAACAAGATGGTGGACGGACTCCCGCTGCTCGATGACGTTGAGCGCTTGTGTGACGCTTTCCTGGCCGGGAAGAAGAAACGCAGCTCGTTCCCAAGCCAAGCCAAGAACCGAGCGATCGAACGCCTTGGGCTCGTGCACGTCGATCTGTGTGGACCCATCGAGCCACAAACTCCTGGAGGTAAACGATACTTTCTACTAATTGTAGATGATCTTAGTAGATATATATGGATAGTCTCGTTGACCTCGAAGGATCAAGCGGCGGAAGCCATCAAAAGGACGTAGCAGCAGCCGAACGACAAAGCGGGTGCAAGTTGAAGACGTTGCGGACCGACCGTGGAGGTGAGTTCACGGCTCAAGAACTCGGCGAGTATTTTGCCGACCACGGTGTGCATCGACAAACAACGGCGCCATACTCGCCCCAGCAAAATGGCGTGGTCAAACGACGAAATCAAACGGTGGTTAGCATGGCACGTTGCCTCTTGAATGCCAAAGGCATGCCGATGAGATTCTGGAGAGAAGCAGTGACAACGTCGGTCTACCTTCTGAACCGGGGAATCACGAAGAGCGTCAGCGGCAAGACACCCTACGAAGCATGGCACGGGCGCCGGCCGAGTGTGAGCCATCTCCGAGTGTTTGGGTGCGTTGCCCACGTCAAGGCCATGCAGCCAGGGCTGAAGAAACTGGAGGACCGGAGCAAGCCGATGGTGCTACTTGGCTATGAAACTGGAACTGTGGCGTACCGCGTTTACGACCCTGCCACAAACCGGGTGAAAGTCTCACGCGACATCGTCTTTGATGAAGACACGGCATGGGATTGGACCACATCGGCACAGCAACAAAACCACGGGCATGGTGAGGGTTCCAACTTCGACCGTTTTGTCACTTTTGGTGTAGGTAGCGAACCAGCCCAGAAAATCATTCGTTCGGACGATGAGAATTTCACCAGAAGCAGGCCTAGAAGTGAAACTCCAGTGTCAAGTCCGAGAACCCCAAGTGCATCACCACCACCAAACGTGGAATTTGTGTCACCTCCGGCAAACGCATCGGAACCATCCTCCGGAGCTAAGGCACATCGACGGTATCGAACCATGGAGGACCTTCTCAATGCCACCGAGAAGATTGAAACTGAGGACGATGAGCTTTGTCTTCTCACAGTCGACGAACCAACGAGCCTAGCTGAAACCGAGAAGGACGAAGGATGGCGAACGGCGATGACGGAGGAACTTGCAAGCATCGAGGCAAACCAGACTTGGCGCCTCACCGATCTACCACCGGGACACCGTGCCATCGGACTTAAGTGGGTCTTCAAGCTCAAGAAGGACGCGAACGGGGAGATGGTGTAACGAAAAGCGCGGTTAGTGGCAAAGGGATATGTGCAGCAGCAGGGGGTGGACTACGAGGAAGTGTTCGCTCCAGTCGTGCGAATGGAGACGGTGCGGGTTCTGATCGCGCTCGCTGCACACCACGGGTGGCCAATCCACCACATGGACGTCAAGACTGCGTTCCTCAACGGTGATCTGATCGAGGAGGTTTATGTCAAGCAACCACCGGGTTTTGAAATTCAAGGCAACGAGGGTAAGGTTCTTCGGCTTAAGAAGGCTCTGACGGACTACGTCAAGCTCCGAGGGCTTGGAATGTCAAACTTGACAAGAGTCTTCGCGACTTGGAGTTTGTACGATGTGAAGCCGAGCACGCGGTGTATCACCGGATCAACGGGAAGGAGTAACTGCTAGTTGGAGTTTACGTTGATGACTTGATCATCGCCGGAACTTCAATCGAAGAACTGACGAAATTCAAGAAGGAGATGACGAATCTATTTGAGATGAGCGACTTCGGCGAACTGAGTTACTACCTCGGCATCCAAGTGCAACAACGGAAGGGTTTGGTCACTCTTTGCCAATCATCTTATGCAAAGAAGCTTTTACAAAAGGCCGGACTGGAAGAGTGCAATCCATGTGCGGCACCAATGGAGGCACGACTCAAACTAAGCAAGACGGGAGACGGGAGACCGGTGGATGCCACGGACTACCGCAGCTTGGTGGGAAGCCTCAGGTACTTAGTTCATACTCGGACAGACATTACTTTTGCAGTTGGTTATGTTAGCCGATTCATGGAGCAGCCAAGATTTGAGCATATGGCAGCAGTGAAGCATATTCTACGCTATGTGGCGGGAACTCTAGAGTTTAGAGTTTCATATGGAAAAGGTGTTGGACCTTTACTCTTGGCAGGTTATAGTGGTGCTGATTTGGGCGGAGACGTCAACGATAGGAAGAGTACGACGGGACTTGTTTTCTTCCTAGGCCAATCTCCGGTGAGTTGGCAATCACAGAAACAACGGGTGGTGGCACTCTGTTCGTGCGAGTCAGAATATATTGCAGCTGCCACTGCCGCTTGCCAAGGTGTTTGGCTTAGTAGATTGCTTGGTGAAATGCAAGGTGAACAGCCACAAGCACCAACGTTACTGGTGGACAACAAATCGGCAATCGATCTAAGCCGAAATCCTGTGTTTCACGATCGAAGTAAACACATTGATATACGTTACCATTTGATTAGAGATTATCTAGAGCAGGGCGATATTGACATCGACTACATCAACACAGAAGCTCAGCTCGCTGATATCTTGACAAAACCTCTCGGACGAGTTCGTTTTCAGGCACTTAGGGGCAGAATCGGAGTTGCAAAGATAAAGTGATGACAAGATTACGGGGTGATTTGTGAGATATTCTAGTCATCTTTCTTTTCCTTGTTTGTTTATTTTCTGCAGCTATTTCTAGAAAATAAAGATGTCAATTAGCATTCGTAGGAAGTAGATATTTTCTTTCCTTTTTCCATAGAAATTAGATTATTTAGTTTCCTTCTTCCGTAGAAGCAGATTATTTCGTATTCCTTTTTTCTTTCAGAGTTTGTGTATATAAAGGATGATATGAATAGAAAAGCAGTATCAAGTTTTCTGCACAACATCATTGTTCTTCTTTCTCCTCTTCTCAGCTTATCTGTGTGAAAGCTAACATTTATGCAATCGACCGATTTATTATAATCACTAGAATCCTCCCGGATTGAAATGTATAAGCCCTTCCGTCCAAGGTTGAAACTTTTCGAATTCTTCAATTGTGAAGCAGCTAACTTGCATGAGATTAGGGTTGGCAAACGGGTATACGGGTAAAATATGGGTCGGGTAAAATCGGTAATATGAAAATATGGGTATCATGACCTTTTTTTACCCGTTTTAAAAACGAGTTGGGTAAAATACGGGTCAGATAAAATACGGGTTGGGTAAAAATCTACGGGTAAAATAGGTAAAGATTATGTCAAAACGGGTAAACCCGCGAATTAGACCCGTATTATACCCGACCCGTTTGGACCCGTATTTTAAATTACCTATTTTACGATACCCGTATTTTACTCGTACCTATATAAGTAAAAAATAAGTTATTCGTTATAAAATTGCCAGGTCTAGATGAGATTCTTTGAATTGGTTGCGTTAACCTTTGACTTCATAGATTAATATTAAATGTGTATGCATAGTTTCAGAAAACATTTCCATTAAACTAACTCCATATATAATTATGCTCACGGAACATCTTTTACCATGTTGCATTCATGATTACAAAGAATGAAAAATTCAACCGATTTATGATCATTTATTTTAGCAGTAAATCAGAAAGGGAAACAATTTCCGTGTCTTATTATGCATCTCCTCTTTAACGACTTCCAAACCCAACCCGCAATGAGAAATTAACAGTCAAGAATGATCTTTCCTTGAAAACGAACATTAAATGATGATGAACAAAGAATGAAAAGGAACAGACTTGTTTTTGAAGATGGGCATCTGTGAAAACTCAGGGTGTGTTTGGTTCGTCAGATTTTTGAGAGTCTGGTTTTTATTTTTGATTTTTGGAAGTTTGGGTTTTTATTAGGGATTTTGAGAGTCTGGTTTTGCAAAATCCTTGTTTGGTTGGGTTGGATTTTGCGAGTATGAAACAAAATCTTTGATTGGTTTTTAGGATTTTGCAAGTCTGGATTTTGAGAAACTTGGTGAACCAAACAAGATTTTACAAAACTGAACTTGGATAGTTCAAGTTTTGCAAAAACTTGCCCAACCAAACACACTCTCAAATTTTGATTTAAAGGTCCCTCCAGAAGATACACATGGCAAAAGATGCAATTTTTATGAGGCGGGTCTGCTTCATACTCGTAATAAAAAAAGATTTAACAATCAATTATCCATAATTTCATAAAACAACCATCATTGATTAAATTTGAATATGGCTGATTTCAGTTTATATTATACTAGGGCGGGCTTCCACTTTTTGGAAGAATCAAAGTAAAATATTGGGTTTTATTTAAAATTTTGGGAGTGAAAATAACCTTGAGCAGTTGCAGCAAAAACATAATGCAACTCTTGAGAGGCTCCACGCCTCCACCATTCTAAATAGGAATTTTTATATCATATCACCGGTATATGTGCACCCAACTTTAAGTAAAAAATTTTATACCATATACTATTTATAGAAATTATAAGTAAAACTATTTACAATACATAATTATATACATAAAAATGTACATATATGAATTTTAAAATACACTTGGGGATACATACCCTAAGTGTATGGTATAATTTGTGCCTAAATAGACCATGGATTAAGGTACATTTTCCCACTTTCAGTTGTTATTGTTAAATTTTATTGTTATTATTAAATTTTAAGCAGTTTAACGAGGTTTTATCTCTTCCTCACAGATATTTTAAGCAGATATTTGCATTATTAATATCGTTAAATTTTAAGCAGTTTAACGAGGTTTTCATCCCTTTCTCACACCCTAATAAGAATATAATGTAGTGTTTTATTTAGGATTTAATTAGTAGTTAATTTAGTCATTTTCGTTTTAATTGTATTTATTTGGAATTTTTTTCACTAACATACCATAATTTTATTCTTTTACTATTTTTAGTTATGTTATTTTACGATTTTGGTTGATTCTACATAATTCATTCTTATCCAATTAGACCCGTTTTCGTTATTATTTCCTGATTTTCAATTGATTTCAATCGATTTGGTTAATTATTTAATTTCGGTCCATTTAATTGAATTGAATTTCGGTACATAATTATACAACATATATATTTCACCGCAACAATTTATATATATGGTATCGAATTGAATTACCAAAAATTTACTGTCAACTTCTTCCAGCCACCTTCCAGCTGTTACCTAAAACATCTCGAGTGGATGTTATCTAAATGTAATGTATAAATTCCTTTAGATTTAAAGTTATGAAAGGATGGTTTGCTTTTGTTAATTAAAACCGGCACCTTTAGGGTTTAAAAGACTGGATTTGATTAGTACTATTACATGTCGTGTTCATTTATTTCCAATCTATATTATTTGTCTTGAAGAACATAACTTGAAGAACATTAAACATAATAAGATTCAACAAATAAATCAATTTTATAGTTCTTCGTGCAATGACGTGCCGAACTATTTAATCATAAAATTAAAAAACGAACTATAAAATTAAGTATGATGTGCCGTGCATGCAACCAACCTAGTTCAAAAAAAGAAAATAGTTAAAAATATCATTTTTTTGTTATCCGGTCAAACGAATGTAATTAGGAATATGGCCTTCAGTTATAACCCGGATATTGTTTTTTTTTAATGAAAAGCAAATTAATACACAAGCATGTACTAGGTATATGTCTTAAAAAAGCTTGAGGATGTCTTGTAATACAAACATTTTCATAGCATTGTAATAAACTAGTCAAGGAAAAAAAGTTCCACATCCAAATAATTAACTCAATTTCTAAATATATATTACTCAAAACTTAGTCTTAGTCATATAAAGTAAGAACAAAATTGTCATTAAAATTTTACAACATTCATGATAAACATTGTCAACACACACATTATAATGGGAGCAAAGTATTCTGAAGTTCTATTATCAATCAAATAATACTAATATGGATTTTGATATTTGTTTTAGTTGCATTTGTTGTATTACACATTACCTCGTAAATGTAAACATACAATATCTTTCTATATATAAAAGCGGGGATACGGAAGCTACAGTCCCCGTTTCGTCGTCGCCTATTATTTTAATAGGTTTTATTTAGTTGCCGTCTTTTTCCTCCAATCACATTATTCGTCTAATTTTTTTATATATTCTTTATTTTCAATATCAGGTTTAATACCTCCCCAATTTTGATGACGGGTTCCATCGGCGGACGATTGGTGGCACTGCCTCCGACGACCAGAGATGTTTCACGGTAGGCAGATCCATCGGCGGGCGAGTGGTGGCACCTGTTTCCGCCGATTGAGGATGATGGCCTTTCAATTCTGACTGGATCCATCGGTTGATGAATTGTGGCACTGACTCTGGCGACCGGAGATGTTTGACGGTTGTCGGAACAACTCCTCACTCCTTAATTAGGTTAATGGTTTCCTCGAGGATGATGGTCGCCGCCACCTGTTTCCGTCGATTGAGGATGATTGCCTTTCGATTTCCCCAAATTGTTTACACTTCGTCCCTGGAGTTCAGAGTATTTACAGTGGTGAAATGATTTTATGTCTTGTAACTGGTGGCGGATGAATGGATGCTCTGGAGTTTCTGATATCATCTCTGGCGGCGATCTCCGCTCATTCGGATTCTCTGATTCTGGTCCGGAGCAAAGGCAAACTGAAGCTGGAGGTGGGGGTTGTGGTGAACTGTTCTTCTTCTCAGGCGGTCGCGGCTCCGGTCATCGTCTTGATCTCTTGCGGTAATCTGCAACTTCTGCACCTTCCGCACTACTTCTAAATAGCAGGTCGTATATTATCGTTTAATTTTTTTTTTTTGTTGTGTAATATACATAAGTTGTATGTTCATAGGTTTCTGTTTTCTACTTCAAATTTTGTTATCTGAAAACATGGGTTTCTGGGTATATATCCTGCATGTAATATGAAATCATTCTTTCAAATATTTGTACAATTCTGGGACTTTGTTATTTTAGTTGTCTGTGTGGTGCATGTATCATTATGTTTACAAGTTCAATTTATGTTTGATGACCTAATTCTTTGCTCTTTGCCTCTTTCCTATGTTTAACAAGGGTCATATGATAATTAATATGAATGAGAGAAGATGTCCTTAACTAAAAGTTGGGATTTACCAATGTCAGATAATCCTTTATATCCCTTTTCTTGGCTAACATAAAAAATGATTTTATCAATGCTATGATCAGCTTGAGTTACTGATGTGTGTTTATGAAAACCTGTTTAATAAAATAATTTTTTCTGCTATCCATTTATTTATCATAAACATTTATGTACCTTTTCTTGGCTGGTATAAAGAAGTATATTACCAATGTTATCTACAGCTTGAGCCAACATTGTCTTTGCAAATTAAACTTTTCTTTTTTTGATCAAAATACTCCAACCATTTCGATTTAGTCTTTCTGGGTTCTTAGCTTGCTATAATTTGTTATGATTGAAACTATCTTGACTATTCTACAATACTGGTTTTCATGTTTCTTCATATAACTTGTTCTTAATACACACCACTATAACACCTTATTTTCTTCTTTTATCATAGATAATTCGTATCGATGTCTTCAGGAGTGAAGAAAAAATCAAGTAAGACATTGAATTTGATATATAATCAGTTTTTAATTTAATATGCTCTCATTTCAATTGCCATTTATTGTGATGCATTTAGCTTTATTTGTTTACGTGACAGGTGTTTCCCTGGTTGCACAAACAAACACAAGAATCGTTCTGGATCCACCTATGCCCCAGATTACGTCTTTAAATACATGGTTAGCTCTTATTATTTGATTTATATTAACATTTAAATCTCATATATGTGTATGTGTGCTTCAGATATCTAATGAGTGTAAAATTATCTGATATATCATGGATATTCATTGTGCATATATGATATGTTGATCTTAACTATATTCAGTTAGTATTTGGTTCTATGTGAATTTATTTTCTATTCAAATTGAAATAATATGTTGCACTGTTCTGACCTTTGTAAACACTGAGTGTTATGGTCTTGTAAAATCGCATTGAACAGTCATTGAACCGAAATTATGACAAGGGATTCTGCATTTTTTTAACATACATTTGTGCTGGTTCTCATCTACTGGAATTTGCAATTATTTCTGATTTGCTGTTGTTTTTGGCTGCTGGTTAGTTGTGTATTATTGCTCTAATAATATAGATTTCCTGTCATTTGAACCATTTTTTAATGCTGCAATATCTGCAATCTTTGTCGCTTGACCTTTCGGTTGTTTCTTAGCTGTTGCTACCTGGGAATGTTTGAATTTTTCAGTAGTTGCAGTCTTGCACATCCTCTTTCTAGAGATCTTGCTACTGATCTGAAAGCCTTTCCTATGTATTGTAGTCTTCCTACTGCATTATTAACATAATATGCAAATCCGATAGTTTGAAGCTTGGGTTCTGTGACCATTCTGATAATTTTCCACACATTGGTTATCCATTTTATGTGTTTGATCTAATGGTCTCTGCGATATTGTCTAAATTCCATATATATTGCTGCAAAATCTAAGCTATATATATAATCTTGTAGAGTCAGTTGCTATAATATATCAGATGAATGCATTTACAATTTGTTACAATTCCTTGAGAAAAAAAAGTTGTGATTATTTAACAATCAAATACGTGGATCTTCCATCTTTTCTGGCTCATTGAACTGAGCTTCATCATGTGAAGAGCTGAATCCTCTTTTACTTAAGTAGTGCTTCCAAAAAGTAGTCTTTATCTTTTAATACTTATCTTCGATCATTATCAATTAGTACTAAGTTACATTTGAGACTGTTTAGATTTGAGACTGTTTAGATATTAATCATTAAGCAATGTGGTGTATTTAGATATGAGTTTTATACATCAACTTGTAAATCTTCTTCCTAAATAAATTTTATTTTAATTTCAGGGCTTCAAACAATACGGAATATCTGCATCAAATTGTGAACAACAAATTATACAAAATCAAATTCCAGTCTGTTCGGGCACCTAATATCAAGCACATCCGCCAGATAAGCCAAGATATTTGCATTAACAAGCCAGTAAGTTATTCTTTTGTTTTCACCATTGTTAACAGTCATTATTTCTATTTGTATTTTCAACTATTCCCACATGTATGTTTCATGCTTCAGGTCAAGCACTGTTGGATAAAAGCTTCACCGTTTATCGTTGACTTTAAACAAGACTTGCTTTGGCCTATTTGTTCAAATTGTGATAATGAATCACCTGTTCCAATGAATATCCCTTTTCATTGCAAGTTTTGTCAGACTCCTGATGTTCTTCCAAAAGCAAGGTCGACATATTATTGTATGTTTTAATTCTTATTTAAGTACATCTCCAACATATATTTGATACAGACCCTCTCCTTTCTGCAGCTTGAAGTTTGACCTAAATTAACTGATCCAAGTGGTACAATTGATACTTATGTCCAAGGGGAATTTGCTGAAAAATTGCTAGACATGACAGGCGATGAAGTCCATAAGCTGCACTTATCGATTCGTAATTAATCACTATTATTTCATATGTTATACTTTTGACTTATACATACAATTTACGATTTTCTTAATGTTCTCTACAGAAAAGACATGTAGATTTTGATGAAATCAATTCTCAAATCCAGACTCAGCAGCTATTCTGCCGACTAAGAATTTACATGTCTTCTTCATCCTATGGCTATCAACTCACTGCATTTACTAAAGCTGGTATGAAGCCAGAGATTACCCCTTCTGAAATTGATGATCTTGTAAGTTTGAATACTGGCAACTCTTCCCAGTTTGGCACTCCTTCATCAATGGAGACTGTTCCACATGATGTACAGGATCCTCATGAGTCTGGAAAAAGAAGAAGCAACAGCCCCTCTAGGCTGCATCACCCAATCACTCTCAACATCAGCTAAAAACACATTCCCAATGGCAATAACATCCTTCCCAGCCGAGAACTTCGACACATTTGCAGACTGACGCGGTAGACCTCCCGGATGTCCTCTTGGTTGAATGAGGGCGGGGCGATCAAGGAGATTGAGATTCGGACCAAAAACCGTCTACACAACAACGATGATATCGAAGAAGGAAATTTCAGTGATATAGTAAATTGCACACAGACACGGCATCGCTGCCGGAATAGTTTGCCTGAATCATTCCATTGACGTAGTAATTACTTCAATTATATTAGGTGAAATACAGCCCGCGCGTAGCGCGGGCTGAAGAGCCTAGTAATTTTAAAATTTACAAACAATGCCGTCGCACCACCACCGGGAACGGCATTATTATAATATTTTATGTGCATTTCATATTTTTAATTAAAAATATAAGAATACACGTTTTTTAAGGTCAACATTTCCTTAGTAACTCATATAAACATTTTTAAGACCGATAGCCTAATAAAAAACTCATTTCATTAGTTTTCAACTCACATAAACATTTAATACTATTTAATACCGAAAATGAATTTCTAACCCCGGAGGTAGTCCACCTCCCGCTGACGTGTCATTCTATAATTAATAATTAAATTTAATGGTCGGAAGATAATAAACCTCGCGTGTGGACTGTTTTGTGGAAGGTTTACGCACGCGCTAATTGATTTACTCCTTGGTCAAAGGTTTATCAAGGGTAAAAAATTGAGGTAACTTTTCCTTCAAATCGGTTTTACTCCGATCAAACTGGAGATAGTACGGTAACCCACAAATTCGACATCAAGGAATTCCACCATACCGGCCAATCAAGAAATCCACCGTTCGAATTACCGGTAACCCACCGTTCGAATCACCGTTAACCCACACAAATCCAATTAAGAATCATCATTTCCTGCGATCGTTCGTTTTCTCTTTTTTCGGTTTTCGCTGGGGGTTTGTGTTCTTGTTCTAATGGCGCCGAGGAAGAAAGGTGCCAGCAAGACAGGTGGAGCGGATTGATCAACTGATTGTCGGTGACCAACTGAACGGATTGATTGTTTGCAGCTCTATCATTCTCTGCAGTGGAGTCTGTGTTCGTTGCAGGTATGTATAGTGTGTACATTTCTTGCTGTGTTGTGTTAGTATTTATAGATGTTTTAATTCAACATGCTGGTGTATGTGTAAGCTTAGATTCAAAGTGCTACGCTCGGAAACTTCCACTTGTTCAGTTGATTTTTTCACCCAGTTGATTTCTTCACCCAAGCTCGGAAAGCTCTTTGTCTGCACTCTCCTTTCGATGCGGAGGACGCCTCTGCTTCTCAGACGCCCGCTACTAGCGTGCTCTCCTCCACCTTTCTGCCCAGTGGATTGGCTAGTTTGCCGTTGAAGCAGGCTGATGGTGGCAGGAAGAGGCATAAGAGGTCGCATTCAGCTGGGGAGCATAAAGCCAAGCCCGAGAAATCTAAATCTCGGGGCTCCCACATTTGGACTGAAACTGAGGAATTTTTCAGGGAGCTGACTGTGGAAGATATAGATAAGCTCTATGAGGGCCGGAGTCTTGAAACAGTGGGCACTGTGTGCAAGTTATGGAATACGCAGGATTTAGGTAGTATGGAGTGTGAGGCAGTTGGTTTGGTGGATAATGGCTCGGCGATGAAGGAAGAAGAAAAAGAGGAAAGAGTGAGTGAGGACATTGATGTCACTGGGGATGGAAATGAAGTATTGAAGGCAGATGGAGTTGTAAATGGAGAAGAAGGAACTAATTTGGACAGTGTTGCTATCAGTAGATTTGAATGGCTATTAGGTACTAGGCATAAGATATACTTGACATCTGTGAAATCTTCAAAGAAGCGGAGGCTAGTGGGAGGGGATGCAGGGTTGGAGAAGCTTCTTGTGACTCGTCCAGTTGGTGGGTCATCATCCTTGTGTCACTATTGTAATACAGGAGACGTGGGTGACCAACTGAACCGATTGATTGTTTGCAGCTCCTGTAATGTTGCCGTTCATCAGAGGTGTTATGGAGTAGAGAATGATATAGATGGAACTTGGTCATGCTCCTGGTGTAAGAAAAGTAAAGATGGCCATAGCAGCTTGAGACCGTGCTTGCTTTGTCCCAAGCAGGGGGGTGCATTGAAACCTGCTCAAAAGTCTGAGGAAGGGGCTCTTGAATTTGCTCATTTGTTCTGTTGTCAGTGGGCATCTTAGCTTTACGTGGAAAATACCAGGACGATGGAACCAATAATGAATATTGGCGGGATAAATGATTCTAGGCGTAAGTTAGTTTGTGGCCTGTGCAAGGTGAAGTGTGGAGTCTGTGTTCGTTGCAGGTATGTATAGTGTGTACATTTCTTGCTGTGTTGTGTTAGTATTTATAGATGCTTTAATTCAACATGCTGGTGTATGTGTAAGCTTAGATTCAAAGTGCTACGCTCTTTGTGAATTCATGCTGATGCTCAATGTTCATTTATACTCACTTGAAAGATGTTCCTAATAACTGTTAACTTCTCAGGGTCTGTCATAATCACCTTAAATCCTTGTTCAACCATCATTTGAATCATCTTGTACATATGAAGTTCTCTTGTGTAGCCTTTCTGGCAGTAAAGTTGTGTTATTCATCTATTCTTTTTTATTAGGGTGTGGTCTTTATTTTTAGCAAGCCTGTTTTCCAATTCAAACATACCGATGGCCTTTGCTCAAGTGCCTTGGCTACAGAAAAACATCCAGAGATAAACTGTGTAGACTAATTATCAATTACTCACTGTGACAACTGACTGCGTTTTGTACAGGAAGAGAGGTATGCAGAGGCAGTGAAAAAGATGGAGTTCGATGGAAATATGGGGCCATATGACCTCACCTCTTATGGTGACTGGAAGAGACTGTCTAACTATATAACAAAGGACAATCTTGATCGCATTGGTATGTAGTAACTGATGATTCCCTTTCTTTAAATTTTCTATTGAGTGAAGTAATAAAATAATGGCCTTTGAGGAGACAACATTTGTGGCAGTTGATAGAAATGTATGCTAAAAGACCTTTGCTTTAGTTAAAATCTTCTTCGGCTTCTTCCTAATAAAAAGAAAATGACGCAGATGTGTGATAATATATTTTAAACTCAATGAATTGTATATAGGAATAAATGTCCCTCTCAATTTGCAGAACCTATCGGGGGAGGAGAAATCACAGTTGCATCTGAGGTTGACATTTTTGGAGGCGGTCACAAATCAGCAAGGGAGAAAGCTTTGGATGATCAGCTCAAGTCAAGTAAGTTTTCAAATATAGGTGATAACTCTCGCAAAAAAGGGTGTTGTTACACAGAAATTCCGCGAGTAATCAAGCACAAGGGCATGAGTGCGAAGGAACTTACTAATTTGAATATTGACAAGGTACCTCTTACAGGCATACATATTTCTATTTGTCTTGGAGATTCTATAATCTTACTGACTTGTGATAAGTTTATTCTTGTATGACCAGACTCATGTACTGGAGAGCTTGTTGAGTGTTATCAATATCACAGTGACATTTCGCTAGATGACCGTACAAATAACTTAACCGACTTCCAGCAAAATGGCGGTGTCTTTGTTTGTACAGATGCTGCTGCATGTGGTCTGGATGTTCCTAATGTGTCACATGTTAGTCAGGTAGCGCTTCTTTTTCATACACTCATGTTGCTTAATGTGAGAAGCATTTTGTTCTTTACTGAAGTTTTTAAAATTCATTTTTAGGCTGAATTCGCAACATCTGCTGTGGATTTTCTCCAATCGAGTTGGTCGGACAGCTAGAGCTGGTCAGCCTGGCGTTGTTACCAGCTTTTGTACTAAAGCAAATCACGATCTTGTAGCTGCCATTCGTCATGCTGAAAATCTTGGTGAACCTGTGGTAATACATCAAAACCTGCAAATTTTTGTTGCATTCATGCATTAAATTAGGCTATAAGTAGGTCAAGAGTTTGGTCTATTTTGATTATAACTATTCATTTTCCTTTTCGTGGGTTTGGCTATCTGTTTTTGTGATGAGTGAATTAGGTCAGTTTCACCATTGTGTGTATTTTCCAAGTATATCATAATGATACGGTCCTCGATTGCAGGAAAATGCATTTAGCAGGAAAAGGGGCTTCAGAAACAAGCTTAAAAAAAGAGGTTAGCCAACTTTCTGAAAATAAAACTTGTCCAGCCAATTATTGAAGTATTATAATAGGTAAAACAAATCAACTGTTCTTGTCGGCGAAGAGTACTGTTTTTGGGACCAAAATTTCCAGTCAAATATGTTTAACTGAGGACTAGAAAATGATCAGCATGAGAATTGTTTACTGTTAAGATTTTACTGTTAATTTTTTTTTTGAGGAAATGATTCTGGTTGAGAGGTCAAAGGCTTCTTGTGTAATTGTATGCCTGCTTTCTGTCCATCGGTGGAATATACATTGGAAGAATATGAATAATCAACTTTCATGGGTAGGATAATAATGTGAGAGTTGACTAATCATAAATTGAAGAAATGCCATCAACTTCTTAACTTCCACGTTACCTTCTTCCTTGTCTAGCTAGTTAGTCTACTAGGGAACCACTAAATGGAAATCCATAAACCTAACTTTAGAGTAATCTGCTTTCATATAAACTCAATTTTGAAGTTTGTAAATAGAAACACCGGCACGTGAGCATTTCATGCCGGTGTTTCTGTTGTAAGTGTAGAGATGGATTCCTGATCTTCTGCATTTATGGTTGACACATCAGGCGAGGCGAAACGTGTTGTTGAAGTTTGCAAATTTGATCGATGAACATATGGAAGAACTAGCCATGCTGGATGGTATGGATGCAGGAAAACTGCTATTTCTGGCTAAGATCCTCGAAATTCCAGAAGCAGCGGAATGTTTCCGATATTATGCGGGTGCAAGGATGATGCTATAGAGGTATGATTTCACATTTAGCGTCACTTCATTCTGTTTCTCTGTCTGAAAAAAACTTAAACAGATGTATGGCAATGTGTTAGATGTTGGCGAAAAAGGATGAAACACTAAACAAAGCTATGGAAGTTGAGTCCAAAAAGAAGCGCAGAGAAATGGCTGCAATGGAAAAGGAAATTACAGCTGTGCATATCGGGAAGGATCAGGATCAAAGATTGAAGCGTGCTGGTTCGGAAAGATTTGCTAATGGTGCTCATCCGCCTATATTAAGGTAATGTTATGCTTTCTTCATGTGCTCTAAGCCATCTGAAATTATTTATCTTTGTTGAGCTTTCGTCAGTGTATTATATATCCAACATTTGGAATATCCTACATATTGATAAAATAATAATAATAAACAATTAAGTGTTAGATTCATGGTTTTGCAAATTTAACTCTTAGAGGTTTGTCTGCAATTCTTTTCCATTTTACAATGTGCCATTTGTGCTGCTTACCAGAAATTCGATTATTATGCCTGGGATGGGATTATAATAATTTTAGAGAAACTTTGTGAAGCAGTGATTACAGAACATATAGGCAAGTGACAGCTTTGGAAAACTAGAGAAGTTATGCCTATATGATCAAAATCAGGCACAATCCAATGTTCTTGCTCTCAACCAAGAAGTAACATTCCAAATTATATGAAATTATTTATGCTTGGGCGTACAAATGCCATGCACTGGTGTTGGGTTAAGTATATTTAAGCAACAAAAACTTTAGAAGAACAAGAGAGAATCCATTTGTAATCATCTAAATCATTAATTTCTTTCACTGTAATAACAATTTTTCAGCCTCTATGACAAATTTTGACAAATAAGTATTTAAAGTTTAGTACAATGCTGTGAACAGTACTGTTACAAAATCAAACTTACGAAATAGATATATGAGCTTTATAGAACTTATGCAAGTTATTATGAAATATGTTTCCATTATAGTCATGTTATATTTGTTGAATTAATAATTTCTAAGTAGTAAAAGAATGATGAAATCATCAAATAATTTTTTAAAAGAGGAAAATGGAAAGGATGTCCCCTTTAGTCTCAAACAAAATATTCCAGTAGCCATTTACAGTCATCACTGCAAACAATATTAGAAGCAATGTATAAGAAGTTAACATTACATAATCCTTCACCAGAATAAGTACTTCTAATATCAGAATAAAATGTAAAATTCAAATGGTCACAATTACTTCTAAAATCTGTTACAACTATAAATCTTTCCCATCTTTAGATCAAATGAATTTGGTCTAAAGATTATTATCTTCACTACTAGAAAACAAACCAGGCATTGGGTTCTCCAAACTTATCAACAAACCACTGTCGATTGTTATTGTGCTGGTAATAAATGATGTCCATCAGCAACTGCTCACGTACAGAAGTTGAATTGGAACTATCAAGATCCAGAATCATTCCTTCCTTTAACTCCGAGTGCAATTCCATAAATTTTAGCATGAAAAGCCCACAATCATAGCTGTATATGTATATATTACAAACGTTACAAGTCAATACATAATGAAATGCACTCATTTCTAAATTACCACAACCTGAAGCAAATTACCTGTTTTGTTGTTGGGGTGTCCAGTCTGGCTTGTGAATCATATATGTGTTGATATCTTCAACATACTCCTCTTCAAAGATGACCTCTAGAGCTTTTTGAGTTACCCCTAACTTCAGATAAATAAAAATGAATCCTCGGATATATGAAACATATAACTTCTTAATAACAAAGTAATAATATTGTACAGAACATGTAGGGATTCATGCACAATAAACATAAATCACCCGCAACATAACTTACCACAAGTTCCACATCTCCTTTGCTCCACCAATCCCTTTGTTGGAGTGAGTCTATTATTAAAACACACTTACTGGTAAAATTTACTGCCAATAAATACCAGTGATCTACATCCAACATTGGAATCAAAATCTGCAAATAAAACACTCACTTAGTTTATTATTCAACAAGTACAATGATTATTGTTAATTTATGCATATGTAACTTACCTTCTCACAGCTATCAATGTTGCCTCCATATCTATTAGGATTCAGGAATTTCTGATGTAATTTTTGCAAACATGCCTTATCCTCAATATCAACCTTCCGTACGTATTGCAAACATGCCTTATCCTCAATGTCAGGCCTTTTTAAAATTAAAATAACATATTAATAAAATATGTATATGGTAATCTTGTACCGAAAAATAGTCCGGCATAAACCAGACACTGTAGTCATCATTTGATAGATGACTCTTCATCCGTTGCTCGAGTGATAACATATTTATATAGATGTTTATAACCTACACCATAACAATGTGATAGAATTAAATTTGGTGCTTAATTAATTCATGATCAACCTGACAAAAGAAGCCAATTACCCCGGAGTCTAGCCACTCTTTCGGTCGCAGTTTCTGCAGTGACCGTCTAGTTACATGATCATTCTGAATCGCTGACATTATCTCACTGAAAATTTATTAGAAATATCAATATAATATTCAGTCAACCGAAGATGTGGCAAAAACGTTTTAATCGATGCTCGATAACAATAAAAGATGTATACATGTCATCCCATTTTCCATCTCCTTCCCCATATATGTAATTTAACAACAATTTCTTGTCGAAGATAATATCCTCTTGGCATGAAACAAAGGAATGAGCCAATAATTAGTTAGCCATTGGAAATAAGAATTAATCAACCAATGAACAGATAAGAAATTCAATCATCGAAAACTTGTCTTACCGTGTTTTTCTCCAAGATAGATGATTTTGATTGAATTTTCTTATCCGTAATTGGATTGGATTCAATATTATTCTCCTCTTCATAATAATGTAGCTTCTTCTTAGTGATAGGTTCTCTAGCACCAGCAGGCATGGCTGGTGACTCCGTTGGAGTATTAGTACGCGAAGTTTTGTTGATCACATGTACATGAGGCATGGCAGGTGACTCCATTGGAGTATTCGTACGAGAAGTTTTGTCGATCAAATCTACGGGAGAGGGTGTTTCTATGCACAACTTCTTTTTTAATTTAGATGGAACAAACGGGGTTTGGCTCCCAAAAACCTCACCGTCGTACGCCTCAGTCAACATGAAAAGAGGTGGATCAGCGACAAGTACCTGTTTCATATCGGAACCACATCCGGAGTTGATCACCCTCCTGAACATCTCCCCAATCTCCACTTTTAACTGATGGTACCTAATTGTAGACTTCTCGTAGAGTGATTGCATACTGGTGGGAGTGATGTCGACGTTCAATGGATTAGCATCTTCTTCCGAATTCCTCCGTTTTCCTGTCATGTTTCCTCAGGTTACTCAAAGATAGATTATGTAAATGGTAAACGAAGGGTAGATTATGTAAATGTTAAGCGAATGAAATTACATGATTAAATTTTGGTGCTCAGAAACCCCCGCCAAAATGGAGGTCGTGTGAATGTGCAGCGACGATCGTGTGAATTCGATAATCCTGAGTTTTTGTTTTTGTAAAATGGTTTTTCTAATCACAACAAAAAGATTCCCTCTATTAATGAGATATTTACTATAATGTTTTGTTCTTTTCATCTCAATCTGATACTTTTGTTTTCTAAGAAGATTGTTTACTTTTTTTTACTGTCATAAATACTGTGTGTTACCATTTTTTAAGATAAATTATATATATATATATATATATATATATATCCATTTTAAGTTATTTAAATACGTGTATCAATGAAGTATATATTACTAATTCAAAATTCGGCTTCCAAATTTTCAAAAAAAATAAAATAATAAATTCTGCTTCCAAAGATCACAATTTATGTCGTTAGCATTACTTTTATTGAAATTTTTTATTTAAAATAAACTTGTAAATTCAATCAAATTTTGGATTAATATGGAGTAATATTTCATCCATGAGTGTATAATTAAAAAAATGATTTACACAGTAAAAGTTTGCATGCCAAAATTTCAAACGTATATGGATAAATACCAATTTACGACAAGTTTATCTATAATAAAATTAATTTCACTTTACCTTTTTCTATTTAGTCACCTATTCAAATTATAATTGGTTCATATATGTGTGCTGGAATCGTAACTGACCAACCGTAAAAGTTATAGCATTTTATACTTTTATAAATTAATTGGACTATATCGTTAAATATAAATACATAGATTTAAAAAATTAAGGTGTACGTATATTTGTATTTAAAGAATTGAAGTTCCAATTCTATAACTTGTACAGAAAAAAATAAAGTTTTGAATGAGTTATATATGACAACAAGCATGAAAGGTATTGTTAAAAATTTGTATTGTTAAAGATATTTTTTAACTAATGAAAAAACTATTGAGATAAGATTTTTGAAATAAAATTATGAGTTTATAATACTTATTGGTGCGTGTGTAAATAATTTAAAATAAAAATGAAAATAATTTATCTTATAAAATGGTAACTAGCAGAAATTATAACAGTAAAAAGGAAATTACAATCTTATCAGTAAAAAGGAGTAAACAATCTTCTAGGAAAACAGAATATCGAATGAAAAGTAATAAATTATGGTAAATATCACATTTACTGGAAATATCTCAATAATAGAGGGAATCTTTTTGTTGTTAACGAGAGTCCACCGTTTTTTAAATTAACCTAATTTTAACACCATATTAAAGTCAACTCAACACTTCAAATTTTACATAACTTTCTATTAACGTTTTATTATAAAGTTAATCTTATTAATCTTAAAAGAAAATAATATAATCCAATTGTTTTTCAATCTCATTAATCTTGAAATCATTTCACATTAAGAAAAATTCACTATATAGAAATAAAAATGAAGTCTCATGCATGATTATGCTCGAGTTGCATGTGGGAAATTCTCCATGAGCCATCGATAGTCCTTGCATTAACCTTGAACTTGCAATTAGATCGTGATATGAATTGACCTTTGTAACAAACCATCCTTATCTTATGGCAGTTCGAATAACAGGTGTTCAATGTTCCATCAACAACGTTTGCTGCTACACAATTTGTTCTCTCAACACTTCTGACAAGTGTTCGAAAGCGTTGGGATGATGCATACCAATGTTCCATCAACAACGTTTGCTGCTACACAATTTGTTCTCTCAACACTTCTGACAAGTGTTCGAAAGCGTTGGGATGATGCATACCTTTGCATGTAATGAATAAATTCTTCACCAGTATTAAACTTCATTCCTATCCTTGGCTCTTCAATCTCAGATAACATGTTCATTATACCTTCTTGTAGGTGATTCGTACATCTCCCTTCGTCCTCAGCCACGACCAGTGATTCAATATCATCAACATCCACCATCCCTAATCTGAGACTAATCTGGGATAATTCAAGCTGCAAAATGTTAAACGGTCTATACAATCATATTTATATTATTGTATTTGTAATATAAACTCACCTGTAACGTGACCTGCAACAACGTATCGTGTATATTGCACATATAGAAGTAAAAGCAAAGAAGGTTTTTATATTAATCAACGTATCCCTATTTAACAGTAATCAGTTTAAAAGGAATCAGAGCATGATCAGGAGGGTGCTTAGAATATGCGAACGATGTTGAATGACCGTATCCCTATTTAACAGTAATCAGTTTGAAAGGAATCAGAGCATGATCAGGAGGGTGCTTAGGATACGCTAACGATGTTGAATGACCGAGATTATTAAAGCATTATTCTTTAAAACTCTAAATATATAGTTAGATTTAATCAAAAAGAAATTTCATATTAAAATTAGAATATTTTAAGTTATAAATTTTACAGTTTAATTTACAAGATGTACAGTATAAGTTAAAACGTATTTTTAGTTAAAAAGAGAGTAATTGATGGTATTTTTGGTACGTTATTAATTAAACTAGGATTGACAATTGATCGACTGAATTAAATAAAAGTAGATTATATAAAACTAAGTAAAGCTGGCGTGAGGGTACCTCATATATACAATGTATTTGTTAATCAATATAAATATAAAGGGTACTCGAAGGTACCATTCACAGAAATGGATATGCGAAACTTCATTGCGCTTCAAGGAGTTCGGAGATATTGTATGTTTTGACACAACATTTCTGAAGAATAGATATAAATTGCCATTTGTCCTTTTCGTCACAGTTAATCAATATGGAAAATCCATACTTGTTGTGAAAAAAAAAAAAAACTAACTCAACAACATTGAGCTAATTTACAAATAATCTTAAAGATTAACAGTGTGAATTTAACTTCTTTGTTATTAGTATAAATAATAATTTCACTTCATGATATTTAAATTCTTGTTATTATTAATTAAGTCTATTTAAATATTATTCAATTTATTTTAGAATAACCGATTATATAACTTTAGTGAATATGTCTTCAAAATTAATAATTATGTGATTAAAACAAAAATTAGTGATTAGCTATCGATATCAGGTTTACATAATTAGTTAAATTTGAAATTTTAATTAATGAAATATTTTAAAATGAAATCAATATACACAAGAAGATCGAGCAGATTTTTGATTGAAATTTATAAAACATGTAAATTATTTGTGTACATTAAGTAGTATACATTTGTTAATATATTTATTTTTAATAGATATTATTATATTGTTTCTACGTTATTTTTTTTAATTCCTTTTGTTATGTTTAAAGCTTCCCAGTAAACCACGCGTGACATCGTGTCGATCGTGTCTAACTAATCAGTAGGGTTGTGCATTCATGCGTTCACTGGCTATACATCAAAGGAGTATCAAACCTTTGTCGTCCATTGTAATTTTTACAGATAGCTCTGTCTACCAGTCATGCGTTCCGGTTATCACACGCGTTCATCCTGCAGGAAGTTTTCTTTAGAAAACATTCCACGTTGCACTCACTCGCCGAAGAAGACGAACTCTCCAACGCAGGGAACATGCACCCCCACTACGTATCATACGCGTCTGGCGTGTTTCAAAATTTCATTAGACGATCATCGTGGCACTTCATCAGTAACGAAAAATATTACAAGTCGCGCAACGAACTCAAACACTACCTCGCCGGCCGTGCACGGGAATGGAAAAATTCCCCAACGCCGCCGCATCATTCACCGTCGACAGGAGCACGTCAGAGATAATATCCAATTTCGTGTCTTGATTCGTGAGATGCTTGGTACTTTTGGTCAACAACATGTTAGTTCGTTTATCGCCAACATCAACACTCTCATTCCCACTGTTCAACGGATCTACCAAGAAGAATTAGAAGCCCACCTTCATGTACCATATCATTCTCGTGTTTCTATACCTGCTGTTGATGCTTCCATCGTGAGAAACGAGACGATGTAGGTTGGAAAATCAGTGATGGGAGATATATCCCACAGATTAGGTTTAAAAGTTTTAATCATTTCTATTTTGTCATATTTTGATTTAATTAGTGGATTGTTATTTTTTATATGCTGGTGTTGTGTTTTTGTGGCCTATGATCTTTAATTTCCTCGAGTGACATCCATTCAAGTAAAGGACTTTCAATAGCCTGAAACAAAAACAGTATAAGTACAGAATTTTTGTATATGACAATAAGAAGAGAGCAAGCGAAAACCTAAAAATGCAAGAATGTGTCCCTTGAAGTTCAACCTGCTTAAGAATTGGATCAATGTCGAGAATATTCTGAAACTTAAATAAAGATCACATAAGAAGTTCTGGTAGAATAAATCAAAGTGCCAAACATATATATCTGTGCCAAACCATGTTGTTAAAGGCTGAATACTTGGTGCATCAAAATTGCCTTCGGCCATAGCAAGCTTCAGCAACCTGCCCATGAAAGGTGCACTGCAAAATCAGGTATAAGAAACGAATTGAAAGCTTCACTACAACCCTCCACATATCATGTGCATCGCTAAATTTCTCAATCAGTACCAAAACTGCTAAATTGCTTGTCTAAATTGCCAAGGTTCTAAAAATGGATTATCTACCAAAATCATTAAATTTATGGTGTAAATTGCCAAGGTTATAAAAATTGAGGGCCTAATAATAAATAATTTCACCTTATTTAGAGAACGGGAAACTTCCCTCCACCATAACTTTGTAAACCGAATTGTTCATCCCTGAAATTAATCGAGCATCACCATCGGGAATTAAACAACGAATCTGCAGTAATCACTAACAAAATCAAGAAGAAACCCGGAATCATAGAGCGACGGAACAGACTCCCAAATTTCAAGAGTTTCAAGAGGTATATCTCTTTACCCGCTACATGCCATCGAATGTCAAAATATGTCCTGTTTTTGAATTACAAACACGATCATCTAATGCTACAGGATACATTTCGTGTTTGAACAATAAATATGATGTACCCTGTGTCTTCGATGATCATAATCAACTAAAAGAGCGAAGACGTGTATGTGCTCTAAAGATGTTTGAACAAATGTTACTGACATGTTTGGAAATATCCTGAACATCCAAATCGGCACCTACGGTGATAATTTCATTTAGATCAGTTTCTGCGTTTCTTCAGTTAATTCCTTCACACTGTATGAATGATGATGATTCCGCGACTGCTTATTTAGTTACTGTCGCTTTTTTCCGGTCGAAATCTTCTCTCTCAGTCCACTGTTCAATAGTGAATACTCCCTCACAGTCACAGGGCACTGCTATCTTCTTCGCAGTTGATACCACCCTCCTTGTAGGTTAGTTAACTGCCTTTTAAGGTTTCTGTGTTGTACACTTATTTCTCTGACTTAATTGAATCGGGTTTGTTCATTGTGTGGTATATATATGTTAGTGTGATGTTGGGTATGTTTGTGACTTTATCATATATGTGTATGTTAGGAGTATAAATTGAATGAATTACTGTTTGTGTTTGTGTCAGTTTTATATGCTACTAATGGTTGGTTGGTTGGTTGTGAATTTCTTGCATACTGAAATCATTATTCTTGAATCAGTCCATTTCGAGATGAGTTTATGAGTAATGACACTGCAGATGGCATATTATTGTATGCTTATTATCCTACATAGTGATGGGTGATCTTGTGCTTTAAAAAAATCAATTTTGCTGCTTACTAGGCTGTTAATATATGGTCAGTAATGCTTATAATAAGCAAAGAATGCAACTTTAAGTCTTTACCCATGGTCTCTATGTCTTTTTCCGAGCTGGTAGACTGTTTGAGAGAAAGTAAAGGATGGATTTGTCAACTCTCCAGGCTATGTACATATTTCAAATTATTTTCATTGTGTAAAATCTGTTAATCTGCCTTTACGATCCTCCTAATTCTATATTATCTCTCATAATGATTCAGTTACTACATGATAGAGAGCATTAGAAAGCCACCATAGGACACTTGTATATGCTGTAGTAGCTATTGTTTTTCTCCTCTCTTGTTGTTGTTATTCTACATTTGGTTGATGTAGTACTTTAACGTGTTGTTGTTCTATAATGTCTTTTATAAATATGTACATTGGGCTTCACTTTTTGAAACTGACTTCAGAGATCAGGTGACCGGATTATTCTAATTTCATGGTTTATTCTAATGTATTCTGTTTTCTTGTTGTCTCTAGCTGGGTGGAGTAATGGAGTTTGACCTGAATTTACCTTGGGCGGGTGATGTGGATATGGTCCCTGAACAACCTGCGTTAAACATCAACGATGTGGACAAAGTGGTCCATGTTGATGATGATAGTGTCGAAGAAGTGCTAGCGGTGGTGGACTTAGAGGGGGATGGTAATTTGATTACGAGCATCTTAGAAGAATGTGATGGTGGTGGAAGTGGAAGTGGTAGAACACTGCCAGAGGACTCAGATAAACCTGAAGTACCAACCGAAGGCATGGAGTTTAGTACTGGGGAGGAATTTGTTGCATATATTCACAGGTATGCGTTTACAAAAGGTTTTCAAGCACGTATAAGAAGTTCTGAGAAGGAGATAGATGATTGTGGTAATAAGCGAGACTACGTTCCACCGGTTGCTGGAAGTGGCGGGATGTTATTGGAGACAAATTACTTGAAATCCTGGAAGATAAGAATGATTTGTCAGAAGCATGGTTCTTTTACATCGCGAGCAAAGAATCCCAATCGGTCTACTCGATCATGCAAGACCGGTTGCATGTTTGGAGTCAATGCAAGAAAGAATCCAGACACTGGTTGGTGGAGAATTTCCAAGGTCGCTGATCTACACAATCATGATTTTGTACCAACGGGGATCAGGACATTTGCCTAGGTACCGAGTAATAGGGTTGTTGGACAAGGAGCTGATTATCAAACTAAGTAAAGCTGGCGTGAGGGTACCTCATATATACAATGTGTTTGTTAATCAATATAAAGGGTACTCGAAGGTACCATTCACAGAAGTGGATATGCGAAACTTCATTGCACTTCATGTAAAGAAACCGCAAGGGTGACTTTGTGGCCATGCTGGAAATTTTCAAGAAGATTCAAGAGAAGTCGCCGAATTTCTTTTATGAGTATGATGTGGACAAACAGACTAACACGATGAAAAGTGTATTTTGGGCTGCTTCTAGGTGCAGGGAGGCATTCAAGGAGTTCGGAGATATTGTATGTTTTGACACAACATTCCTGAAGAATAGATATAAATTGCCCTTTGCCCTTTTCGTCGCAGTTAATCACTATGGAAAATCCATACTTGTTGGATGTGCATTGTTGCAAAAGGAAGACGTTGAGACTTTTGTATGGCTATTCAGAACATGGAGGAAGTGTATGGGGAATGATCCGTTGAAAATGTTGACTGATCAATGTCCAAAAATAGGTACGTCAAGTTATAAGAACTCTGATGTTGATTACTTTATTATTTTACTTGACCATTCTCTACGTCCTATAATTTTAGTTAGAAATTAGAATGTCCATGAACTGAACATTGTGGTCTAGATTCAATTCAATGTTTGAAGAAGACCTTGTTATTTGCATTCTTTAGTAATTCTATTTAAGCTTTGGTTTCTTAAATTCTAGAAAAATTCCTTTTACTTGGTACTTGTGACATTGGTTGCCTAGTTTGATGACAATTATTTTGTTCCATGGATCAGCTAAAGCAAGAACAATTGTGTTCCCCAACACCAGGCAGAGATTGTGCATTTGGCATATAAGGAAGAATGCGCGGAGACATTTAGGTATGCTTTCGGTTTGGCCAGACCTCTCCAAGGACATGCAGAGCATATTGCATGATTCTTTCACCATACCCGAGTTTGAACGTCGGTGGATGGAAATGGTCGCTAAGCACCAGGTGGAAAAAAATGACTGGTTGAAAGATATGTACCAGATCAGGGATAAATGGGTGCCAGTGTTTTTCAAGTCGAAATTCTGGGCAGGTATGTCATCAACCCAGCGGAGTGAAGGGATGAATAATTTTATCAAGGATTATGTCAATGTAGACACGCTGTTGACTGTGTTTGCTGAGAAGTATGGAGAGGCGGTGTGTAAGAGAATTGCTGCGGAGAATGACGACATAATAAAAGACTCTGATCGAAAGTGTAGGATAACGAAAGAACATCCATTTGAAGATGCGTGTGAGCGGTTGTTAACTCATGATAAATTCCAAGAATTTCTCCAAGAATTAGCCCAGATGAGATACAACAGTGCCACGAAGGGAGCTGACGACCAGAACACAGTTGAATATGATGTTGTTGTGAAGCATTTTCGAGTTGGGTGGACAACAAGGAAGAATTTTACTGTGAGGCTTGATAGGAATACACTGGACATCAAGTGTGATTGTAAAAATTTTGAGTTTAGAGGAATGTTATGTGCCCACGCTCTTCGTGTTTTCTGGGAGGAAGAAATTACTGATGTTCCTGAAAAATACATATTGGAAAGGTGGCGGAAAAATATACCTCGGAAGTACTTGAAGGAGGATTACCCCGAAATCATTTTGACGAGTAAAGCCTCAGTTATATCTCAGAGACACGAGACCATGCATAGCGTATGCGAGGATATATGTGTAATGGTGATGAGCAATGAGAGTTTGTACAAGGAAAGTTTAGAAACTCTTAAGAAAATGAGGTCAGATTTGAAGGCAAAAACAGATACCCCGGATGGTTTGTCGATTGAATTTTTGGAAGGGATTGGTAGAGTTTATTGACGAACGAAACCAGATGAAGATGAGTCTGTCAATGAACAGGGGGTAGTCATTCACAAGAAATTCACCATTTTGGAAGGTCATACTGATTCCGTCTCCTGTATGGCCAAAAACACCAATCACTTGAAATGGCTTTTCTCCGCTTCCATGGATGGAGGTAACTATTCTCATTCTGGTAAGCAAAGTTTTTAGGTTGAATGCAAATGCAAAGTTTTTATTTGCCTACTTTCCCTTCCACTGCAGATATTCGTCTCTGGGATTTAGCTACTAGGTAACCTTTTGGTCTTTAATTCTATATAAACTTCAAACAGAACCCTACTTTTATTCATGTTTTTGCTTCCTTAGGCGTACAGTATGCCAGTTTCCAGGGCACCAAGGCGCTGTGCGGGGTTTGACTGCATCTACAAATGGTCGAGTGTTGGTTTCGTGTGGGATGGATTCCACGTAAGACTGTGATATCGTTGAATCCAAGTTTAAGGATATCAGAAAGTTGCTAACTTGAAATCTTTCTTCAGTGTGCGCCTCTGGAATGTGCCTGAAGTGTCTGATGCAGCTACGGATGCCTCATGTACTGACTATACTATTGTAAGTGCGCCCTAGTTATATTTTACCTTCCTATATAACTGGTATCTTTCCTCTTGTTTTGACAAAGCTACGTTTACTATTTGCAGCCTTTAGCAGTTTATGCGTGGAAAAATGCATTCTGGTAAGCTCGTTGTCTCTCTTTGTACTTGAGTTTGTCATTCATACGATGTATTTGACTACATGCTCAATACATTCTACTCTTTTTAGTGCTGTTGATCACAAGTGGGATGATAACCGTTTTGCGACTGCTGGTGCTCAGGTTGATATATGGGACCATAACAGGTTGGTTGTCATTTATTTTCTTTGATTTACTCCCCTGGTCCGTTACATTGAATGAGAATTTAAATATCTGTGTGTGTTTGCAATCAGGTCCCACCCAGTGCATACTTATGAATGGGGATCAGATACAGTGATATCTGTCCGGTTCAACCCTCAACCCTGGAGAACCTAATATACTGGCAACATCATGGAGGTACCCTCCCTGTCACTTACTCTCTAAACTGTTTATACTATGTTTTTTTAGTTTGAACTTTTAACTAATCTTCACGTCCTCAAGTATTGGCTCTCTTTTCTCTTTCTATTATAATACTTTGGATGCACGTTTATATATATATATACATATACATATAAATATACATATATATAAAAGTATATATTTCAGTACCACTATATTTTTAAAAATTATGGTTGGACAATAGACTTTTGTTTAGATTGTCTCCTATCTCAGTTTCCTATCTTACCTATGAACTTCCATTCTCTGAGAGTTAAGATAATATTTTGTTTGTGTTGTTATCTTCTTCAAGTGATGAAAATTTTTATGCCTGTCTTGTGTATGTTGTGTGTTTCCATTCATCAATTGGATGTATGGCATGCTAGCTATCCTTCATGGACCTCTAATATTGGCCTTTGGTAACTTCGCTTACTTGCAGTGACAGAAGCATCACGTTGTACGACCTCCGGATGTCCACTCCAGTAACAAAGCTTGTGATGAGGGTAAGTTCTCTTATTTCTAACTTTTCAAGCTGGAGTCCATCAGTACCAAAAATTAACCAGGCTTTTCTAAAGTTGTCCATGTTTTAAATTATAACCCTCCCTCTCTCAGTTGATTAATTGATTGTATTTGTGATTGCAGATAAAAACAAATTCCATAGCATGGAATCCAATGGAGCCAATGAATTTTACAGCTGTAAGGACAATATGTTAAAACCGACACTTTTTTTATTCTGTAGGACAATGCACGTTAATCTTAGCGACATATATCTTTTGTCTTTTTTTTAGCGTTCTCTAGACTGTCTAGCTGCTACATTTGCCTTGGCCTTGCTCTTAGCTTCATAACAAACTTTTTGCTCTCATTACCTGTTTGTCTTTATTTTAACATCCAATCTTTATTTAGGCAAATGAGGATTGCAATTGCTACAGTTTTGATCACAGGAATTTGGATGCGGCCAAGCGTGTGCATCAAGATCATGTTTCTGCAGTGTAAGACCTGTGTTGCGATAATGATCTTCCTTTGGACTCATAGTATAAATTGTTCTTATTCATAACATATAAGGATATCCTAGTATAACAGATAAGACTATAAAAATACATCCAACATATAGTATAATAGCTTGTTAGCCAAGTTTGGGCTTATTCTCTTCTCATGTCACTACCTTTTAGCAGTATGGATATTGATTACTCGCCAAACGGCAGGGAATTCGTGACTGGATCTTATGATAAGACGGTAAGTTCAATCCTGCTTCGATGAATTATTCCGAAAATGTGGTTCGATTGCTGACACATGATTTTTTTTTTACTTGATTAACCTTGTAGGTGAGGATATTCCAGTACAATGGAGGCTACAGTAGGGAAATGTGTCAGACTAAAAGAATGCAAAGGTTTGCTTTCCAGCCTTGGAAGTTTAAAAGCTGAATCTCAACTCTCTGTCTTGTCCATTTTCTACTGGTGTAGTGAAATGAGTTGAAGTTAACATGCTTATTATGAAGCACTACTGGTTGTTTAGTTTAGTTGGGACTGACACGAATCTCTTTATGATTTAGAGTATTCTGTGTCAAGTTTAGTGGCGATGCAAGCTATGTTATCTCAGGGAGCGATGACTTCAACCTTAGACTTTGGAAACCAAAGGCATCACAGCAATTGGGAGTGGTATGGATTTCTACATCATCTAAATCCTTCCTTGATCTTTGCAAAGACATTCCCGGATGCTTGTCAATTTAGAAATATAGATTTATTAAAGCTATTTTCTATGTTCTGCAGGAAGAAGATGGGAATATGATAAAGGACCCAATTGATAAAAGGGGAAGGGGACGTGGACAGACGAAAAGGAAAGAGTCGAGGCAGGGGTCGAGGGAGAGGAAAAAAATCCGTTCCGACCACGTCAAACAACGAGACACTTGATGTCCCAGTAAGTTGCATCAAGTTTTAAATTTATTTCATGTACATATTATTCCGAAGTATGTGACTTGATAAGTTATGTGGTTTATATTTTCATTAACCAGGGTTCAAGCGGCATGGATGGAAGTGGAGGTTTCCAGAATGCATTTCAAGCGAAGCCTGGTGATGGAACAACCCTCTCCTTATTTTCAAATGCGAGTTGGATTTGAATTGCGAGTGCTTAGGGACGTAGTGATGTTATTGTGCACTTTAACGTTGGGGAACTTCGTTAAGAGTAGTTTTAATTATGATTCTTTTTATCTCTCTTAAAAAAATGATATACTTATCATTGGAACTCTGCGTTTTCATGAATTGCATATTTTCAGTTTTGTTACTTTTCCGGAAAAAAGAGGGCTTCATCAATTAGATTCAACTGAGACAGTCTTATTAACCTTGAGAAGACCATGTGTTGCTAGTACAAGCTTGTTCAGCTTTTGGTTAAAGCGAAACATTGTTGGAGTGTCATCAACTGTTTCTCATTCTATGTTATACCATATATTGCAAGTCTTCTGGTTGATTTTGCAATTATGAATGATCATCAGGCATTTGAACATGCAATATATTGAAAAGTATTTTTTTGAACATGCAATATTATGAATGATCTCTGCTGGCCTCTACCTTATCTTTTTTCACTGATTTCTTGAAAGTGCTAAAGCTGTGCTTGTGAATTAACATTTAAAATATTGCAATCTTTTTCTCTCCTGGCCCCTACCTCTCTATCTTCTGTTTTAGTGTTTTCTTTAACGTGCCAAAGCTCTGCTTGTGAATCAACATTGTAATGTGAAGCATTTGAATGATGACAGTAATTTTTTGGATGCTGTATATCTTATGTTATGTGTTCTGTTTCTATAGTTATCAGTCTTATGTTAGGGGCCCCTGTTCAGTAATGTTGGTTGTATAGTTAGTCAGCTGGACTAGTACTTTAGTCACCACCAAATGAAAAGAAGCAATCCATGTAGAAATGAACAGCATTAAATTATCCATGCTTATAGGGCTCAATCAATAGAAACATCTGTTTGGTTGCCGATGCTTTTCTTGTTATTCCCACAGAATATCTGCCCCCCACTCTCCCCTGGTTAAAATATGGGCTTTAATATTTGGCCAGAATATCGCCATTTCTATCTAATTTAAGATACAGTTCTAACACTTCCTAGTTTTTATAAAGGAAGTAATTATATTATTGATCATGGAATTGAAATTGCACATGAAAAATGCAGATGATGAGCATGTTTGACAATCAGGTTTGGGATGGTTCTTCGAAGACATTAAAAAGTTAGATGCAGTTCAGTACATCAACGTGAGGCATCGAATGGAGATTTGGGGCAGACTTGGATGTGATGAAGTAAGCTATATTTCTTTTCACATATTTACTTCGCAAGATACCATTGTTTTACAGAATATTTGCTCAACATGGCATATTAAAACTCACCTGATTTCACGTTTGGCAATTTTTGTTTGTTCTAATGATTGAGTAAACTTTCACTTCCTTGATTATGTTAATGTTTTGCACAGTTTTTATCATCATTTAATGTAACTCGTATTGGTTTCAACTTCCATGAGCTTTTCCCTTAATTTTGTCGGCTGTAATTTTATTTCTCTCTTAAGGTCGCAACTTGTAAGAGTAGGATACCTTATAAAATTAGTCAGACCCCCATTATCTGTGACTGGAACTTAGCTTTATCTTACAAGCTATAAACTTATCATATAACATGCAATCAAATTATTTTTTAAATGAGTTATGAAATCTACCGTCTTACTAGATTCTTCTAAAGTGTGTTCCCTAGTCCTTCGTTTCGAGATATATAGGACTTGACTCTTGATCTTTAACTGCGATATCTGGAACATGTGACCATTTCAGTCCTTAAATCTCAAGGTGTCAGATTTTACTATTCTAAGTATTCTTTTTATTGTTCTGGGTGGCTGGATCATAAATGTTTTAAACAGGTTGAGATGCGTGCATTTTGTGCTAAGCATTCTGAAGTTCAGATTGATGCCAGTGGTCAGAGCACAAAGGACATGTCATTACTAATTGATTCTGATTCGAAGGACAAGGCTCTATTATTACCAGCGGACGATATTCACAAGTGTAAGATCAGCAGAAGAGCTGAAGACTTAGTTGCAATTGGTGATGAACAAAATGATCTAATTGTGGGCAAAGAGAACATCAATGATCAAATATTGCAACACATGTTAAACTCTTGTACTCAGACAGAAATCATTCATGGTCAGGAGCAAGCTAGAATTGGGACAGCTGAAACTGATGCTAGTAAAGATTCCAAATCACCTGGCACTTATCGCGATCCTTCTAGCCCGAGTCGTCCATTCAGCCAAAGGCAGACTTCATCCATTTCCTTCGGCACAGTATAGTGCCCGATCCTACAATATCAGGTAAAAGAACATTTAGGGATTCTGAACATCGGCATCAGCAGTTGTACAAAAAGGCCTGTCATGAATACTTACTGCGGGTATTTTCTGAACGCGAGTGATCTGAATCCAGCTGAGTTCAGGACTTGAGCAGACCTCTCCCCATATTCGTAAGGTACGGTTTCATCAACTGCAACATGAGAAATGGTAAAAGAGGTCAAATGCTGGTTTATCCATTAGCAGTAAATATGGTTAACTAAAAGTCTAAAACATACTATCTCCATGGCAGAGCAGAATTGGCAACGATGCAGCTCTTCTCGCAGCCTTGTGTGATCCTTCAATCCTAGCCCTAATGTTCCTGATCAATGTCTGATGTTAGCCAGTGCTGCATATATATAGCCTCGTATAAAAATAAATATAAAATCATCTTAGCAGATGATCAGCTGTACATTGATACCTTGAAGCAGGCAGCCAGCCACTCAAACTGATGATAGCCCTCAGATTGACAGCGTAAGGCCTTCCATTTCCATATGTTCCCTGAGCGAAGCAAGTAGCCGAATAGAGAGCAGTTGCAGCCCCCTGGCTGAAAACTTCCGCAAAGCAACATGTCTGCTTCATCAAAAACCTAAGAATTTATTTTGAACTTATAAATGAGATCTCCATGATATTCAATACACCAAGACAAGGATAACAGTGATGATAAGAGGGGAAGTTCGTACGATGTATTTCACTGCACGTATGAAGTTAGAACGCCTGCTTCTTTCTGGATCAATTGCATAAAGGTAATTCAGAAGTGCAACTGGCGTTGATACTAGAATGTCAGGCTCAAGAGCTGGCCATCCCTGGAGTAAAAGTGAGAATATAGAGCATTACAAAACTAAAAATAAAGTCTCACTGTTAAACTAGTGTCATTCGACAATTCTATATACATGCAGAAACCAGTACCTGGCGGCCACAAACAGCTGACACACTAAGCAGTGGTTCACCAAATTCGTTAACCAAAGAATTAGCCATGCGGACCACTTGCTCACACAACATGACATTTGGACAAAGACCAAGGGACTGATTACGATGCTTCTTCAACTTTCCTTCAGACAGGTCTTCTGAATCATCAGAAGCTCTGCATAACATATCAAACAAAGGAACCAGATATCCATGAGTCTTCCCACTCCCAGTCTCTGCAGAAACTACTGTATCGGCTCCTGAAAAGATACTCGGTATGCAAGCTGCCTGAAAGTTTCGGAAAACTTCGTAAGCATCCAAGTTACAACTAAACAGGGGTAAATGTACACAGTTGGCAATAAACAGTAACAAGCATAAGAAAATAGGCAAAAATCATTTTTTCAAGTTTCAATCATATTATTCCCAGAGCCTTTCCACTATACCAAAAACGACCAAAGCAAGAAAACTAAAAGCTAATACACAAGATTTAAACATCAAAAACACGTCTTTTTAAACAATATTTTGGGGTGGGTGGGATCAAGAATCACGCAGAGTAGCTATATAAGACAAATATCATTCAATATCACTCCCCTTTTCTCCTCTACAGAAGAATGCCAATCTTCATTTTACCAATACATACAAAATTATAGCAATGTGTAACATGGATTCTTAAAAAATGCAATCTTGAATGTGAAAGATACCAGAAACAGGTGAATACTTTGATTTCACTTAATTCTTAATTTATACAGATATATTTAGCTCTACTACACCTCTAACTACTTATCTGTAATATATTTTGCAAGCTTATTTGTCCGAGAATTCTAGGTAGCATTAATATAACAAGATAAGTTTACATTTTCAGAGCAAAATCATATAATCACTCTTGTTTACACTCCACTCATGAACACCAAAACAAGTCATAGAAAACATGTCACTGACACATTTAATAGTCCTGAGCAAAACAATCTACTGTAAAAAAAAAACCTCTACAAACTTATAAATAGTCTTAACCCAGAACACAAAGCAAACAAATGCATACGAAACAAAGAGAGTACCTGAACCAAAGAGGGCCTATCCAAGCCAACTAGAGACAGAGCTCCAGCAACCAAATTGGACACACCAATAGAACCCCACGTCACATTTTCTGGAGCAAAGAAAGTATCTTTAGCGCCACCGTCTTCCGCCGCTACGGCGGCGGCGGTCCCAAATGCATAAGAAAAAAGACGTCTCCTCTCAATGAATAAGTATGAACACTATGAATACTTTATATTACCTTCAGCTGCAACGGGTGGATAAGAAGATGGCTGAGATGTCCAGTTACCAGCAGAATCTTTCACGTGCCTTCGATCAGATGCAAAACCGGATAGGCGATGACCGGAGATCCGCACGTCAAGCCGACTCACCAGAGATCACAGCCGGATCGGCGCTTCGGGTGGGGTTTCTGAAGTTCGAGGAGGGCCTGAGCGAGGCGAAGAAAGAGGCGGTTTTGCAGGTGGTGAGAGGATGAAGGAAAGGTTTCCGGTGATCGAAATTCTGCGTGCTGGAGAGGGGTGATCGTGTTTCTTCCGGGATGGTAAAAAGATTTTTACTAAAAAGTCAAAGCGCGTATAGATCACGTATAATTATTGAGACTATACTTGTAGAAGTTTATTTCTCCTTTATTTTGTATGAATTTAAAATTAATCCAATGATAAAATTACACGTGGGGAGGTGGACGACCCCGGAGGTTGATTTATAAGCCTCCATTTAATATAAGATCAGCACTTTTTATCTTAACACTGTACATCATTGCACGACACATGCACAACACTGATCAAGCAGAACAGTATTTAAGGCCAGGGTGTGTTTGATTGGGCAAGTTTTTGTAAAACTTGGACTATGCATGTCCAGTTTTATAAAATCTTGTTTGGTTCACCAAGTTTCCCAAAATTCAGACTTGCAAAATCCTAAAAATCAATCAAAGATTTTGTTTCCTACTCACAAAATCCAACCCAACCAAACAAGGATTTTGCAAAACCAGACTCTCAAAATCCCAAACAAAAACTCAAACTCTCAAAATCCCAAAACAAAATCCAGACTCTCAAAAATCTTGCGAACCAAACACACCCTTAGAATTTTCAGTGATTCTTGTTTAATTAGTGAGAGTGCATTGTATGAGTGTGCTTAGATGAGAAATTTCATATTCAACTAAATATGGCAGTTGTGAGTTCTAGATGTAAATGACATGTATTAGACACTAAAAATGTATTAGTATTTACTTTTCAAAATATCTTGCTTAATGAGTGTGCACTGTTTGAGCGTGTAGAACGAGAAGTTTCATATTCAAAGGAAGGTAATCGTGAGTTATAGAGTGAATTTCACGTTTAATTGCCTAATTTTTACCAATTCAATTCACAAATTTTTCAAAAACTAGTTTGGAAGCCATTCTTTGATGGTGTATGTATCTTTTACAATGGACTGAATTGGCTGCAATTTTTGCCTAATGATCCTAAACAAAATTTTGAGGAATTTTGATCGAGATAACTTTATATAAATAGAGCATGTTGTTTTATGGAGTTGTTAGCTTGAGAATAAAGGTATAAGGATGATGATTAGTTAGATCCTCCATGATTGCATCCACAAGCATAGTCAATGATTTTTCAGTATTTTGACTTAGAATATATGTGGAAATTGCAATATAGCTGTTCTCTGGAGACTTTGATTTACTTGCAAGCAAAAATTCATGAAACATGAGTGGCAGTGCATTATTATCTATCAGTACTTGACTTCTCTTTTATTAAGGAGTTCCATTTTTTGCCTTAAGAAAAAAGGAGTTCAATTTTTTGGTTATCTCCCACCTTTGATTGGGTTTGTATATGTAGAAAGATCATTAATGTTTTTTGTAATATAGTTATTTAGGTTTCTTTGTACGAGTATGCATCATATTCCACAGTAAATCTCTCAAATTTTGGCATATAGGATGAATTTATGAAGTATGATTTTGTACATTACGGGTTGACTAGCTAAGTACGTATCAACAGTTTCTTAAACACATCTTAGTTAAACATTTTAAAATTCTCCCAATTAAGTGTAGTTCATTGTATTTCTTTATGTATGCACTGCAGCACTGGTACAGCATTGATACATCAATTGTATTATTTTATCAATATTATCAATCACACTTTCCTAATAACATTGAGAATCTACACTATTTGTTTATCACAAAAAGTAATATATATATTTACCATAAAAACGGGTACCTTGAACAATAGATCTCTCAAACTTTGACATATGCATGTAATTGTGAATAGTGATTATGTTAGTTTTTTAAATCGGGTGGGATACGCCCAATATTGATTACATTCGAACTGATCTTTATTTTGACCAATTTATTACATGAGAAACATATTAACCAGATTGATATCGTCCATACTATTACAAATTCGGAGATCTAATGAAACTGTAATACCTCTCTCAGAGATATTAATTTGCTAACTAGTAAAACCTTAAAAAACCGCTTGGAAAATAGGAGTTTCTAGTGCATCAATCACTACGCCAAGCATGGATATGGTACAACTGCAACACATGTTGATTACATGCATGATCCATGCTCTCCAAACTACCAACACCTTGAATGAACACGAACTGTTTGGCAATCTATGAATTAGATCGAGAATAAAAAATGATTCGTAAACCAGACCGAGAGCAAGACATGACCTTTACAACCTAGTCGAGAATAAAACATTGACTTGAAAAACCAGATCAACCATTGTGGACACAAGATCTAAATGATCAAATCAGAGAACAATACTAATGTGGACAATTCATACTAATTCAATAGTGAAATACCAATTGATATAAACGATTCACACATCTTCAACAACAAAACAAATAAAATTAATCAACGGTTGCTTCCCCATCTCCCAATGAGAATATGGGAAAGAAAACTTATAAATAGAAAAGGGAGTTTTGGTGGTTAGGATTTTATGGTTTCTGTTATGGATGATTATGTTAGTTCATTTAAACACCAAAGTCATATGCTCCACAATGGATCTAAAGTACAATAGAATAGATGTTTCAGCATACCTTAAATAGTTTTTAAACGTCTTCCATTAATTATATATAAAAGTGAAACATTTCATATGGGATACAATCAACAGTAAGAAATCGTATCCTGGAAATTAAGGTAAAATCTACATTGTTCAATTGTAAAAGTGCAACTTAGCATTGGAGGATCTACATAGACGGAAGGATATCTCGGTGGAAAATGTCGCTGGGATGTTTGACCTATCAGAGAGTTATAATGCTACAACATTGAGGAATGCTTGTATTCTGTTCACCTTGGAGAACTATGAGAATCTGGAAGAACTATGAGAATCTGAGCTCCATGTCCTAGTACGTTGGAATGTTAATATCAGGGTGTCATGTTTTTGAGCTGTATTTGTTGCGTTTAAGATGAATCCGAACTGTGTTTGAGTTACATTTGTTGCAGCAAGTTATTGCATACTTTTGAGCAGAGTTTGAGTTTAATTTGAGCACCATGCAGCAACGCATGAGATGGTTTTGAACAGCGTTGCAGTAGTATTTGAGCCGCATTGTTTGAAGTAGCATTTAAGTTGCATTGTTTGCAGCAGTGTATGAGTTGAATTTCAGGACATTACTGCAACGTTTTACATGCATTTTGTAGCACTTGAGATGCATTTAAGCTTAAGTTCTGCACTAGTGTTTTTGTACAGCAATATAATTTTGTTTTCCAGCACAAGATAGCAAACCGAAAAGGACATAAAAATAACATTAGAAGCTAACAGAAAAACATGTATACAAGCTTTATCTTTGGTGCAGAAAATCCTATCTCATGACCTTCCATTGTCAGTAACTATGTATTTTGGAATCCCATAACGACATAGGATGTTCTCCAACATAAGTTGATGGCTGTTTTACTGGTAATATTTGTTAAGGTTTCAGCTTCTATCCACTTTCAAAAGTAGTTGATGGCCACAATGATATATTTGAAGTATCCTGGGGCCGTGGGGAAAGGGCCGACAAGATCGATCCCCATCTTAGAAAGGGCCAAAGTTCCTGAATTTCCATCATGTTTTCTTGTGGAACATGGATCATTGGAGCATACTTTTGGCATTGGTCGCAGGCTTGAATATATTTCAGCGAATCTTAGTAGGCCAATAGTATACCATTTGCAATAATTTTCATGAAACCGTCCGAGGTCCTCGGTGACTTTCGCTAACTCCCTCGTGTGCTTCTCGAATGAGATATTTAGCGTCAGAAGGTTTGACACATTTGAGTAAGGGTTGGAAGTACCCTTTCTTATATAAATTTCCCTCGTGTATGACATACTTCGGGACCTTCGTACGGATTGTACGAGCTAGATGTTTATCCTTGGGAAAAAATTCCATTTTGCAGGTATGTTATGAGAGGGCTCATCCAGGTGTCTGAAGTGTCGACAGTCATGATGCTGTTTTCCTTGTAACTTATTTTTTCCAAAGTTTCTATCCACAACACTTGGGAGGAGCGGATGTTATAGTCCGAGGAAGCGAGCTTACTCAAAGCATCGGCTTTATGGTTACCCTCTTATGGTATGTGATTCAACTCATAATGTCGGAATTGACTTAGGAGGGGTTTGACTATCTCGAGGTATCTTTGCAGGCTATAATCTCGAGTTCCGTACTCACCTCGGATTTGCTGAACTACAATTTGCGAATCACTGAAGATTTCCATGTCTTTAACTTCAAGGTCTTTAGCTAGCTCCAACCCCGTAATCAGGGCTTCATATTCACTTCGTTGTTGGTCATCTGAAAATTAAAGTGAACAACGTACAGGTGGTCCCTCCCCTCGGGACTACTGAGTAGAACACCGGCACCATTGCCTCTCGATTTGAAAGATCCATCCACGTATGGGCGTCATTTTCCCATGGTGAGCGAGGGCATAGGCTGGTGAAGCTTCAAAGGTTCAACTGGTACTCCATTATGAAGTCTGCAAGGGCCCGTCCCTTAATGGATGTTCGAGGTTTGAATTGGATATCGTGTTGTCTAAACTCAATTGCCCACTTCATCACCCGCCCCAAGGCATCGGGTTTTTGCAATATTTGCCTGATCGGGTAACTGGTTAGAAGCACTATAGTATGCACCTGTAAATAAAGTCGCAAGCGCCTCGAGGCATGTACCAGAGCTAGGATTCGTCTCTCCAAAGGGGTATATCTTTTTTCGGCAACTAAGACGCGTTTAACCAACGTATGGTTAATGGTAACGGATTTATCCAAATGATTTGAATGAGGGATTTGACTGAGACCTGCGTCTTCCTCTAAAAAGATGATGGTTTCATTTGGGCGAACCCTTCATTCTTCAGCCCCTTTGGAGGTATCTATTCTGCCCTAACTCCTGATTTAGTAAGCAAAGAATCTTTCTCTACTACTCTGTGCACACCATTTATGACTCTATTCGATCCGACTGGTGGTGAAGATGAGGGATCTCAAAGGTTATCTCTATTCCCCTTGCCTCGACCGCAACTGGCGGGATGATAACTCGAGGTGTTGTTACACCATATGAAAAGGCTTCCAAGACCCGAGATGGACCGGTTCTCAAGGGACTAGCCCCCGAGGTATTTTCGTTAGTTATCCGAGGAGACTCGGATGTGGCGCGACTTGCACTATGATTACACGCAAAAGGCCTATCGTAGGGATTGTCAGTATCCCCACCACCGGCTTGAAAGCGAATTCGCTTGCTCCCTGAAAGTTTTCACTCGGCTCTGACATGAACTCGATTGATCAACCAAGGACACGCAAATCCCACTAGGCGTGCCAAATTGGTGGATGTCTAGGACTTGTGGTTGATCTCGACCGAACTCACAAACTGATCTGCAAAATAGACCCCGGGATGGCCGGGGGTAGACAATTCGATGCTTAAGTCAGTAAACAACCTTGAGAAGCAATAAGCATAAGAGAGCAGTGTATGTAAGATAGATAGACACTACTACAAAGGGGGTCATGCAAGACACATATTTAAGGCATTTGAGTGTTCCACGCTTTTTTCCGCCTTAAAAAGTACTTGCGAACTCGCAACTGCAAATTCACTTATCGTATAAAAATATTTAAGGCGGATCCATATTACGGCATTTGCAAGAACTGCCTTAAATTAAATTAAGTTACGACTTCGTAACTCAATTCGGTTACCCTTACTGTACGGGTTACGATATCGCTAGTGTCTATCTTTTAATTAAGATAACTATACTTTTGCGAATAATCCCTCTTTTCCTATCTCTTCTCATATCTTAACCCTTCCAAGACGACTCCACGAACTCAATATCGCTGCGCCTCCTCGCCTTTGCCAGTGCCCTCGATGTCGCCACCCGCCAAGGGCCGCCAGATTGGTACGCCATCGCCGGGCTGCCGTCTTCAACCACCGAACAGCTCACAATCCGGGCCCGGGTCTACTGGATGAAGGGTCTCATGGACCCGGGAAAGAAATCGTACCCGTTCGCTCAAGAGGGCTACAGTTCAATGACGATGCGATTACAAAAAGGATTTTCATTCAGAAAGAGATAAAGAAGAGTAAATTCATCGCCATTACTGGTCCCATCTCCGATGAACGCTCTGCTCAAGCTTTCTTGTATCAGGTCGCTGCTTTATGCTTTCGACTAGCTTATGATTTTTTTTAATCCATTTGATATATGTGTGGTTTGTTTTGGTAATAGGTTCAAGACCCCTTTCTTATAACTTTCTCTGCTTAATGGGAACCACTCAAATACTTATGCAATGCAAGGATGTTGCAGAATTCACTGTAAGTAGACTTAGTTCTTAGTTCCAAGTCTTGTATATAATATGAATGTTGAGTCTTATGATAACCTAGCATTCACTGCGGTTAGCTTTCCGATTGCATGCTTCTGTAATAAGATATGAATGAGTGGCATATGCAAAAAAGAATGCTAAGCAGTTGGTGAAGAAGAGCACATGGCTTAGAAGACATGATGATTCTTGTGACTGATTATCATAAGATGGTTAGTACAGAACAAAAAAACTACAGCCAAATCACTTCAGTCAATACCTAACATCAACTTTTTTTTTTTGCAAAGAAGCTGTTTCACTAGACGTTTTCTAGTAACAAGACCCCAAGGCTACACATAATTGTTGGGCTTACAAGGTGATCACTTCCCATGAATTATGTTACTTTGATCATGAGATTTCATTGATATATATCAGCAAAGATATTATACTATGGAGATAGTGGTTTAACATTTCAAAATTTGGATTCTTAAATATGTATAACCAAATATGACAGTGCAAATATTTTTTAGACAGAGTGTGAAGCTTATGTGTGCCAAACTGAAGAGGTGTGCCATATAACTCTGTTGATTAATGGGGCTTAGTGGTAGTTTATTTAGTTAATGAGCAGAAAATTGGTAAAAACATGATTAATGGGCTTAGTGGTAGTTCATTTAGTTATTTAGTTAATGATTAATGGGGCATTGGTTTTGGCCAAGTTTTGCACTTTAGTAATTTTAGAACTATGAGCTACGATTTAGAACCAACAATGAACTAGTTTGATAAAGAAATGGCCAAGAAAATGGTTTTTAAAACTCTGCACTGGTGTTGTTCTTGGCAGCAGCTAGAACTTGCTTTAAAAATTCATAACTTAGCAACCATGCATCGTTTTTGGCCAATTTTTGCACTTTAGTAATTTTAGAACTATGAGCTACGGTTTAGAAACAAGAATGGATTCATTTGGTTTAGAATTGGGCAAGAAACAGAAGTTTAAAGATCTGCATTTTACTCTTTTCTGGCAGCAATTTGATTGCTACTTTAAACGTTCATAACTTGATGAGCATAACTCCTATTTGACTGATTTCTGAACCATTTTTATCTTTGAAATAGGAAATATGATTTAGAGTCAAATATATGCTAATTTGATTAAGAAATGAACCAGATAAAAGGTGTTTGAATGACTGAAGTACTGCGAGTTATATGGTATAAGTTTGCGAATCTGCTTAATATCAATGGGTGCTTTATGGACTGTGAGTCAATGAGTCATTTATGTGGAACTAGGGTGTTATATTGTGATAATTTACAAGGAAAGAAAAATAATTGGGGACTTTGATTTAAGATGAGTTTTGTTAAGTTTTTTACATAAGTCTGAGAGATAATCTCTTGTTTCCTCATGTGTTTGAAAACTAATTTGAAAACTAATTTCTCCTAGCAAGTTGTATACTGTGGATCTTGTTAATTCCACGTTTAGTGAGATTTCTTCTCTACCTAACAATAAAATGAATGGTTTCCTGTAAATTTCTCACAACATCATTGCTCCATCACTGCTCAAAACATTGCATGAAGTTCGATGTTAGTTTTCTTTTCTGAATTCAAGCAATATGATGGTTGAGAAACTGAAGCTATTATTCAGTTCTTGTGTGTGTATGTGTGTGTGTTTTGCTGTGTAAAACTGCATTTACTAGTCTTATGCGCTGAAATGTTGTTGTGTCATTTTGGATCAGTTGCATTGTACAACATGAAGAAGCTCTTTAGGATGCATCTGATTATCGCAATTGATATAGTGGACAATGTTGCTTGTATGGTACAGTGGACAAGATATCGTTTTAGCTACAATTATGCTTTATATATAGAGCGGAACTTTCAATTTTGTAGAAGTACTGAACTTTGAAGGAACATAGTTTGATCCTTGGAATTTCAATGTTATGTAGTTTGTTTCGTTCATAAGAATTGCTTGATCATTTGAATTAGTGAATGGTTAAAAAATGTGATGTTGTCATGTTTACGGAAAATGGATCAGAGAGCTCATTTTTTTACTGAGGAGATGGACTTAAGATATCGCAAGCTGTCCAGCTTGCTATAATAGAATTGACTTGAGACTTCGCAAGCTGTTCCGCTTGCTAGGGTTTTTTTCTTCAAACGAGCTTCCTTACGAACTCGCAAGTTACGTTTAAGGCGGAAAACCTGTGCTTTAAGGCAGAAATATACGCCTTAAACTAAAAACATATAAGGCGGAAGAGGAACCGCCTTAAACCTTTTTCATGGTTTAAGACACAACCAGAGAAGACATTTGTCTTCTGCCTTAAAACATGAAGGACCAACCGCCTTAAATGTCACAATTTTGTAGTAGTGAGAGAAGCGTACCATGCCTTATATTTATAACACCATAATCCTTAGATTAACAAGGTTTGTAATTCGAGTATGATTATTATGCCCATGGCAATAATAATTGTATCATTACTAGCATGATGACCGCGCGTTGCGCGGTATGGTAGAAGCAGTTTGAATAATTTTGAAAAAAATGTAATGAATTTAATTGAACTGAACTGAATTAAAAATGAATTGAATTTAACTAAAAAAAGTAATGAACTTAATTGAATTGAACTGACCTTAAATCATTATAATTATTTTAAAAAATCATGCTACATGGTAGAAATATAAAAATATTAGCAAAATAATTAATCTATTGAATTGTACTGAAATGAACTAAAGTGAACAAAATTGAACTGAATGAACTTAACTGAAATTAAAATAATTCCATGAAAATATCTCATATACCAAGTAAGAATATTGCATTATTATATAAATATTACTATACCATAATCAGTGAAATTTTCTATATTGAATAGTAGTATCTCATATTTTAACAATCTTCTAATGGAAAATTGGAAACTTTTTATGAATTAAACATATATATCATATGAAAATATATACACAGATACGGTGTACTTAACTTTTATTTTTTGAAAGGAAAACTGTATATCATACTCAAGGTGCAGGAAAACGTCCAGCAACATTTGACAATAAGAACTGTGGAGTGATACAGTGTACTTAACTTATTTAAATAAATATATTGTGCTTCTTATAAGAAGCATATTTTGAATAATTGTATAATCACTTCTGTAAATGTGTATTTTGAATAGTTTTATGAAGATGCGGATGGGTAAGTTTAGAATAATTTGATATAGTATTTTGGTTTATAATTACAAAAACTCAAACCTCAATTTTAATAGATATTATCTTTACACAAAAAAATTGATAGATTTTTATTTTTTTTAACAATTAGTATGGCAACAATATTTTAAAATCTCCATTAAATACAGTACTATAAAGTTTGAAGTTAAAAAAAAAATTTGATTTCCAAACATTTAAATGTATCCACATATAAAGATAATATTATTATTTAAATAAATATTTATGCTCATAGCTAGAATAAAAAGTATAATATTTCAGTAATATTTCTTACCCGATAAATTCAGAAATTGTTTGTTTTAAATATATTCTGTATATGGTAAATATCTTTCACTATACTATTCAATCGATCATAGATAAATATTTTGATTACTATGTCAATATTTATTTTAGAGAAATTTTTTGAATACATATAACATATATATATATATGTATATATATTTACAGAGAATGAGAAATTATACCTTTAATTAAATTTCATGGATTATAATTCCAGGGAACAACACTCTCCCTAGCTTGAAGCATTATGTGGATTATATTTCCAGGGAAAAACACTCTCCCTGCCAGCTTGAAGCATCATGTGAATAAAAGCAACAAAAGTACCATCTGTGTTAAAAGGGAGTTAAAAAATATGTCCAAAACACCGAAACAGATGATGCCCTCATGTCATTTGTTTCAAAACCTATCCACCCAAAACCTCATCTTCGCTGAAAGATTTGATAAAACGGGTAGCTTTATACATTATCATGCAATTGCAATTAAGTGTCTGATATGAATACGATCCTTCATGAACAAAATGCATCAGACTGAGCGACTGAGCGATATAGCAGACAGCTGAAAAGTGTCGTTTCTCTTCGTCATGTGGAGAAACCGTCTTCGCAGGTCGTTGCTTCATCTAAAACCGAGCTCATCTCGATATTGGCATCCTCATATCGCCCTGAGTTGTAAGACCTCATCGCTTGCTTCACGGAATCGATCGCGTCGGAATACAGCTCAAAACAAGTATGAATCCCGGAGTTGTTCACCAGCATCTGTTTTACCACGCACCTCTTATCGATCATGTTGTACCTGAAAAATAATGTAATATATTCACAGATCTGAATATATATGTATATATTATGAAGAGATAAATCAAGATGAACTTATTATAGCACCGGACCAGCCTATTGAGATCATGCCGAGACCCTTGAGAGTAGCACAGCGGCTCGCCGGAGCAGTTTGGAGAGAAGTACAGCGAGGATGATGGACAGAAAGGGAGTAGTTCCGGTGATCATCATGGCATTGGTCTTATTCCACCTGCGCCTTCCTTTGAAGGCATCGATTGCTCCTCCGATGAGATTGATGTCGTCGGGAATGTCAGCGCTCTTCTTCCACCATTGCATCTTCTTCGGAATCGTACCAGTCCCATTATCAAATCTCCCTCGATCAAATCTGGTTCACTTTCCTCGATTCATCAATAGTATACCAATAATCTGGATTTTATATACAGAATTTAATAGGTGGAAGCAAAAGAAGATATTATACAATTTTTTTATATGGTAGTACACGATATTATAAGATTTGGAATGAGTTATATTTGTATGTGTAATTGGTATTAATATAGAAGGCGGAATATCATTTAAAGAATGAAATTTAAAGAAAACAAAAAGAAATATATTAAAATTGTAGACGCCGGAATATGGTGATCTTGCGGTAGTTATGTGGTGGTTTTAGTCAAAACTACGTAGTTTCATCCTTTTTAATGTTTTTTATTATTGACCGGAGCAATAACTCTTCTAGTTCCCTTTAGGATTAAAGGAAGTACATGCCACATATTTTGGAATATACATAAGCCATATTTAGGCTAGATCGGTGGACCCTTAAACCCATTTTCCATGTTTGCCGAGCCCAAACCTTTCTGCCCATAAGCACGGTCCGAACAAAGCCCACAGGCGTGAGCCATGGACTTATTAATAATGTTGCCTTATCTAATTGTTTGTCATATTAAAATAACCAAAGTAGCAGATGATAATTTCTAAATAGTGCAAAACTTAAATAACAATAATTAAAAGTAGAGAAATGTAAATTCAAATTAATTTTGTTTTAAAATTATCAAATAATATAATACTTAGATTATGCAAAATTGAATATTCAGCAAGGATGGAGTCGCGGCGGGCGCTGCCCTTGAAACGATTTAGGCCAACTGGATTTGTTCTCGTTCCTAGGGTAATATCATTAAGGGTTATACTAAAATGTAGCACAACTCCGTACCGGCGCACAGCCCGAAGGAAGCCTATCACACAGACAAAGTCGAAACTTACCTAAATAGAGGGAAGTTGTAGAGTACTGAGAGAATTTAACAAAACTTGAAAAAAAGAATAAGATATTCTTATGAGGCATATGAGAGACTTGATTTTGGAGTGACTCTCTACTAAGGTACTTATAGTGCTCTGATCGGATGACCCTTATGAATAACTGAACAGACAAATTCCATGATCTCATCAAATTATCATATAATGGGGAGTTTGATTGAAGGAAACTTTATTACAAAATGGGCATGATCGGTGATGGAGTTAATTTCGATTTAATCAAAGGGTAAACTTTCTAGAATTCTCTTGGAAAGATGAACTTTGAAAATTCAAAACATATAAGATGAATTGGAGTAATATGTGTCTTTAATTACTTGAACACTAAAGAAGGATTCGGGTATATAAAGTGATGTTTTCTCTCCTCGTTTTCCAATGTAAGAAATACATCTCATAAAGGAAAATTACCCATTTACCCGGTTCAATCGATCAATTTTGAGAATCGATATCTCATTCACCATTGGTCCGATGTGGGTGTTTATATAGTCCACTTTATAGTACTCGCGGAGGAGAATTCAAATATATCCTGAATTGATCCAAGTCATTATGGATCATACTCAAATCTAAACCCAAAAGTTGATGAAATAATTATAATTTCACCCCTCAACTTTTCTCATTTCCAACCAGTTTAGATTTGAAAGAGTTTGTTTTAGATTTTGGGGATTTGAATATATTGTTTCAGACTTTGAGATGGGGTTTTTGAAGGGGTTAAAATAAGGCGTTCGCAACTTGACTTTATTATTTACCTTCACCTTATAAACTCACTTTCATGTCATACTCTGCATCAATATCATGCGACGTGTTTTTTTCCCTAGCTATTAACTATATATGCAGTGAAGAAGATTGTGCCCCCATGGATGAGTAATGTCCCCTTGTTTCCTTGAGTGACTAACATGCTTTTTATGTAGTGGATAGACTATAGAGCACTGTATATTTTCCTAGCACTTGACCTCTGGCCTGATCCATGATATAGCCTTTTGGCTTTTAATTGAGCGATGGCAATACAAGAAGAAATTTATGTTGTCCAGATGTCTCTCTGTTCTAAGCGAATATGCTGATGAGGTGGTGAGATGCCTTAAGTGCGTCAAAGATCTCCAGTTTGTCCCTAATAGCTTCGATCAGATTCCAATGACCTCAAAGACTTCTCCAAGTAGGTTTACTATATTCTCCAGGGGGGTTTTCAGTTACTGAACCAGAAGTGACAAGTTTCTTCACTAGTAAGTTTGGTATAGACTGCATAGAAGCCTATCACATGCAGGCGGTGCTCTGACATCATTTACATCATTCTGAAGCGTGATTTTCTATGAACGGTAAGCATCTTTGGGCTCGCAAATATGTTCCAAGGAATTAAGGCTCCTTACCATAGATGTGTTTCATTTGCAAGTATCCTTCTTCAGTTATTTGCGTGTGAGAAAGTGTGTGCAATGCTCCAAAATAAATTTGCAAGTAATCTTGATGTTACATTGCAACAACAGAAATCTTCAATGCTCCAAAATGATTCAACTAGCTACTACATCGGTGACTTAATTGCCCTTATAATCTCTTTTATCTTTAAAAGAGTTTCCTCTTGATCTACACTTAATAGGTAAGGCAAGGTTCATTAGCAGTTTTATTTATCTTACACTTAGTATGACTTATTCCGACTAACCTACAGTGTATGTTATGATCAATATCTACTAGAAAGGCCACTTGTACAGCTCTAAGAACAACTATTATAGAAGAGAAAAAGAGACCAATTCTATGCAGTAGATGATAAAGAGCCTACAGAAGTATACCAGTAATCCAAAACTTTGAGACAGAACAGTTTCTTTCATGAAATCCTGCTGCTTCTGATCCAACTAACTCAAATCCTACTGCACATGTCTAGCAGCATGGTCAGGATGCAAAATGAGTCTGCTTCAGGTAAAAATACTTGGATCTCTGGGTTGGAAGTAAATAGAAAAACAAAAAACCTAGAATGAAAACCCTTCAACACCTAAAGTAACATCTGAGAGTCAGGAAATATGATTTCAGAAGTAACATAACGCTTTAGAAGTCTGTATATCCCACATCAAAGCTATAACCTTATTTCAGAAGTTACATGACAAATAGAGATCCTTATTCCACTACAACCTTATTATTTCAGAAGTATTTGACTCCATGTAACTCACACGCACAAACGTACACACACTGACACACACACCACTCATCACTACCAATGCACATAACTGAACAAGGAACAGATGAGGTACCACGAAAAATAAACAGCTACATTTTAAAATTAGCACAAGTACCGCACAAAAAAACACCAGAAGCTGACAATTTAGAGTGTAGCTCATACGATACCATAAAGTCCATCAATAACAGCAGTACAACTGCAGATCAGAAGGAATCCAAACGCAGATGAGGGAAAATTTACTAATTAAGGGGATCACCAAGAATCTATGTAAGCCCCTCTGTCGCATTTCAACAATGCTACCTAAGAAGTGACACATAAAAATAAAAGCATCTGCTGCGGAAAACTGAAAAAAATGATGAATCTCAAAGTCCATCCAAAGAACGTCATCAAAATGGGCAAAGGTAAGTTTCACTACCAACTCTAAAAAACACATTATCATCTATAAGAATAATAACCTAACAAGTCATTCTTTTGAAAAATCTACAAGTAATTATTCCATCCTCAAGGCTGTGACTAGAATAATAAATTATTTGAGAAAAATAAAAACCAAATGACAAACTTGCATATAAAAACAAACCGATATCATCTTAATCAACCCCAAATGGTTCAGAACAAGTTTGCCCTGCTTAACACATAATTCAGATTGAGGACAACGCACTACTCACACTGTGGCCAGAAACAGATGCAAACTAAAAAGGGGCTTACCCAGAGTGTAACATAGTTAAACAAGTAGACAACAAATGCTATTATTCTCCCTCTATCAACAAATTCAATCCAATCGTTAGCTAGTTTAACACTTAATCCTACTGCCCAGAAAATCACCAAAAGAACAGCTACATTTCATTAGCACCACGAAGCTAAGTGTCAGTGGTCCTAAACACACACATGTCAGCAACTCAAATTCAATAGAAAACTATGCTTGATGAAGAACAAGGCCGTTGTAACAATGTAGAACAGAACATCAGTTTTGATTCAATAATCCCAACATAAAGAAATACTAGTCGAAGCAATTATTAGAAGGAAAATTAAGATATACTGATTGCAACATCATAAGGGCCATAACAACAAAGTCAAAATTCCAGAAAATTAAAAGGTTCGATCCCATCTCCGGAGTCGAACAAAAAAAAACCCTTATTTCTTTCCAACACTAACCCCGACAAGGAAAATATCAACAGCCACCGCGAATTTCTTCATCATCATCAGAGCGGAGCTAATCGGAGTCCTCGGCTGCTGCAGCGGCTTCGAGTTCGAGGCGCTCAAGGGCTTTGTGGTGGGCCCAGGTCTCGATGGTGAGATCGGGCTTGGCGTTGAGGCCGACGCCGAGGATGACGATGGTGAGGAAGCTGGTGATGTAGCAGGGGAGCTCCCAGTCCTCCCATTTACGGGTCTGACCTGGTGGAAGCGGAGTCCGGTTGAATAGGTACCCGTTGGGCCTCTCCTGGTGCCCCGGCGTGGCCCACCTGCTCGGGCCGTGGGCATCTCCGCCGCGGGTTCGGAGCGCCGAGCTCAGACGCGCCCGGAGCATCCCGGCCGCCGACGACAAGGGTTTTGGGGACGGCATCTCTGTCAGGTAGCGTTTATGCGAGGAGTGAACTATTGTCTGCCCCCGACTTGTTCTATACCTTTTGATTTTGGATCCCAGTCCACGTGACCATACGACGTCGCTGTGTTTCCAGGGCTTCGAAGTTAGATAACTCTAAATTATAGGTTTCCACATTTTGATATTTGGAAAATTAAATTTTGTAATTGTTTTAAATTTTCATTATTTAGAAAAAATTATTTGGTTGGATGTGGAAGAATTAAATTCATGAGAATTTTTAAAGATGAGATAATTTCATTATTGTATGGAAATTTAAAAAAAAAAAAAATTGAATGGAAATTCTCATTTTTTTTTTCAACCGAACAACTTGTGAGATTTTAAAATTACTACATGTTCTACCTTAAACCAAACAATAATCTCTTGATATTTGAGTGTAACGGCTAATTTCAAAATAAATATGTTATAGTTTGGGCATTGTTATATGCAGTCCAGTATTTACTTATGCAGTCCGTATTTATTCATGAAGTAACATTAATATTCTCAGTATTTATTCAAGAGTAAATGTGGTTCTCATAAATAAGAGCATATCAGGAACTTTAAATACGAATACAGACTGCGAAAGTAATGTTGGATTGCATCTATCAATTACCTATAGTGTACAAGGTAACATAGTGTACCCGATTTTATAGTAACTATTAGTATGATAGGTTAGCACTTTCCGGATGCCTAATACAAAATGGTAAAATGTGAGTTCGGATCCTCTACACAATATTTTCTACGCAACTCGTACGCAATACATTTATGCTCATCTTTAAGTAAGATAATATACCATGTTTGATAACATTTTTACGGTGAAAGTTAAAAAAATAACGTGTTACCCATTTATTTACTTTTGTTTTATATTGAATTACATTATTAGTTTAAAATTATTTTTTGAAAAGAAAAAATCACTCATTAATAATATCTTAAACACATATATTTAGATTAACATAATTTAAAATATATTATTAATAGTTTTGTTAATAAATAAAAAAATGTATATATCAATTAAAAATAACTTTATTTTCATAAAAACTATAATGCAATAGATATATTAAATCCGGCTACAAAATTAATCTACATATATATGCCGTAAATGATAAACATTTTTTCTCATATGAAATAATTAAAATCATGCTCGAGATTAATTCTACAAATTGGTTTATAAAACATCTCGTTTGAACTAAAATTCAATAAACCTCAAAACAAAAAATTGAATTCACTTGTTATAAAATTGAATTACAATCGTATGTAGCACATACTTTATTTCTTTTTTTATATAAAAAATAATCATAACAAAATAAATTTAATGATGTAATTTATGTGAAAAATATAAAAAAAAGGACTAGGTAACATAAGAATGATATTGTTACAAAAAGTAACATTTACCCAGTAAAACATTGAGTCGTAGTAAATGAATAACCACCTATGTTTAACACATGGTCAAAACTACGTCGTAAATGGTTTTGGCGTACGAATTGCGTAGTGAGTTTTGCGTAGATGATCCGAACTCGTAAAATGTGACTCTCTTGAAAGGGATGGATCCTCTACGCAAACTATGGTGCGCAATCCGTGCGCTACATATCAAACGACGCCGTCAGGTCACATGTATTTTGAATTAAATTATTTCCTCGCTCCACATCCATACGCGCACTTAATACGCAAATTATACCATACACTAGGGGTACATACCCCAAGTGCATTTTAAAATTTAAGAATGTACATTTTAATTTATATGATTGTGCAATTTAAATTTGTATTTCTATAAATAGTAAATACATAATTGTTACTACACATCAATGTGGGATACATACACCCGGGATACCATATAACAATTGCACTTGATAATTATCCTCGCGTAAAATTACCATTAATTATTGTTTTCCTCCCAATATTCATTATCCACGTCTTGACTCTTCCTCTCCCACCACCGGAAGATTCTATTTTCATCCCAACTTTACCGAAGCATATGTTTCCACTCTTCTTCTCATTCACGTAATTATCACACGTCACCAATGTGTTCGTCCATTGATTCGTCGCAATATCACAAGTTCGGTTGGTTGTTGATATTATCACAGTTAATATTCCATCTTCCATCATCAGAGGTATGTACGCCAGGATTAAGAGTAAAGAGAGGTGTGTTAAATTTTATTTCTTGATGTTTATTACATTTGTAGGTTCTAAAAAGATGACTAGTGAACCAAGTTCTTGTCGTCGATTGAATTTCGAAAATATAGATGAAGAACGGGAGGTGGAGGAGGACGGTAATACTCACAGGTATATATATCCAAGTATTCTATTTCATTCTGGTTTACCTTTCATATAGTATCAATCATATTATATTATTTTATAATTGCAGAAATCCTCCACTGATGGTTTAAATATGGTTGGGACGTTACCGCGGCAAACTCCAAATATGGCAAGTCAAATATATATATCAAACAAGTATATACCTATGAAATCTATCTAATGACATTGTATTGTTCCTCTCATTACTGTAGTGGTTGAATTCATATTCGAATGATGTCCGTCATCGTCAGTCAGATAATATGTCACGAAATCAGGTATTTGCAGTAAGTATCATAGTGAAAACATAGATGATAAATACTAACATGAAACTAATTTCGTAGGTATCGTTTATGACTTCAGAGTTTCCAAGTTTGGTTGGAAATGCAGGATCGATTTCTAGTTTCACTGATTTGTTGAAGGTAATTCATATGAATTAGTAATATGTTTGGTTTATCACATTATCTCTAGGGAAAATCATTCAATTTTGTATGTATAGGGCCAACCATCTTCTTCATCAATTGGAAATTTAAACACCAATTATTTGAATCGAATGAACAATCAAGTCGATCAAGCTGCAATCAGTTGGAATCAAGTGAACAATCACCACCAAGCTGTGAATGGTTGGAATCAAGTCAACAACCAAGTCAACAACCACCAAGTCGACCAGCTAATTGGAATCAAGTGAAGAATCACCACCAAGCTCCAAACGGTTGGAATCGAGTCAACAATCAAGTCAAGAAGAACCACCAAACTGGTCAACTTCTGAATAGTATGAAATGTAGATGCTTAATTCCATGTGATAGTATCATGTTTTGTCCATCTAAATGATACAAAAGTATGTTGGACAATCAATTCATGTATGTTTTTTTATTTAACAATTTAAGTTCAAACGTATCATAATAGTTTTTTTTTGAAATTATGAAACACATCATTGTGCATTTTAATTTTACTATTTATATATTTTAATATGATTTAGGAGTATTTTTATTGATAGTAATTTTTCTTTAACATATATTAGATACGAGTAAATATAGTTTCTAATTAGAATTTATTATTTGAATAATGATAAAATAAAATAAATTATTTTAATAGAGTCTTTGAAAATGAAAGTGAATTCTACATTTTATATATAATATAATCGATGAAATTAAAATAATAAATTATTAAATAAAATGTAATTTAAATACTAACTTTTAATATCTATACTAATTTTGAAAAATAAATAAACACCATAGAATTTTAAAACTTTTGTATCTAAATTATTCTGATTCGCTTTTGTAGTATGGTTAGTTATGAATTCTAATGCTTTCGCCATTGCTGGATATTGGTCAAATGGTTTTCGGATTTCTTCCATGCATAGTTTCAGTAAATATATCAAACATAGTTATTTCATCGTACAGTAGTGCAGTGCCAAAAATATAAAAGCAGAAATATGAACGGTAGTGTTGAGACGAAAGAGACGGAGAAAAAGAGTGATAAATAATTAATCCGTGCGTGAATATCAATTTTTATCAATTTTTAGAACAAGCGCGTATGGATGTGGAGCGAGGAAATAATTTAATTCAAAATACATGTGACCTGACGGCGTCGTTTGGTATGTTGCGCACGGATTGCGCACCATAGTTTGCGTAGAGGATCCCATCCCCTCTTGCAATTCGAATCGATAAAAAATGTGAGGTCCCTTAAAACTCTATATGCCATGGCCACTGTTGGGTATGAAAGTAGGTTAGAATTATGTTGATTTGCATCCTGATTATCTTCTGCTAATAAAGTTGAGAAGAAAAATGGACATACTTTAGTACTTCTTATAATCCGTTTTGGTGGGGCAAAATGTAGTGCGATGAGAGTAGAAGAAATGCACATCCTATCTCATTTTATTCGATTTTGGAACATATGGTATCTCATAGAGTCATATGGTAACGACCGTGATGACGTGATCAACTAAACTAAACGGACTGTCAACAACTCTTCAGCACTTTAGGCTTCAAACATTCAAATCTCCCTGTGATACATTTATAGCTCCCTTCAGGCATATTTCCAAGTTAACGGTTGGAGGAGTTGGCGCGTAAGAGCAACTAAGTCATGAACACAACATAGCCACCGCCATTGCCTTTCAGTCTTATCATAACCCAAGCCAGAAAGGGAGTTCATTGTTTTGCGAGGAAGAATCTGCAATGCTTTCACATCTCTAATACTTAGATAAGCACTAGGAAGAATCTCCTTCGCTGCAATGTTGGAAGAATTTTGAACTGGCCTTGAAAAGGGTGCCCCGAGCAAAAGGCCAAGCTATAGTCTTGACACTCAAAACTATCAGTGAAGCAACACAGATCACCAGTAGTCTCCACACGAGCATTCCCCATCAACAAAATGATGAAATCGAGCATTATCCCTAAGGGAGATCTCTCTGGAATACACCTGAGATACAAACTTTACAAAGTTGTGACAATCAACACAAACACGCAGGTTTTTGATCACCCGGAGTGGCTTCCCTTGAGATGTAGCCATTAGACCGAAAGCCAGTGCCAGCTTTTCACTGTGGCCAAGCAGTATCGTCTCTTTCTGCTCATCATCCACATCATGTAATACACAGCCCATATCAGGCATATAACCAACTTTCTTGATCCTACCCGACATTTCTCTTACCTTTTCAATTATCTCTTTTCTTCTTGGATGCACTCGGTCGCTAGCAGTAAATGTATGGAGGGTTTGATCAATCTCAATCCAGCTCTTTCCAGGCACCTTTACAAGCGCATGTTTCTTCATCATCTCTCTGACCCTTCTGACCTCTTCCCACCTTCCTGCAGAGGCGTAGAGATTAGCAAGAACGACATAGTTCCCTGCAGTCTCTGGCTCAATCTCCAGAAGTTGGTTCCCTGCAATTTCCCCTATGCTAGCATTTTGATGGAACCTACAAGCACCTAAAAGTGATCCCCAAATTGCAGCATTTGGTTTGATGGGCATCTCCTTGATAAACTGCACTGCCTTTTCTAGTTGTCCAGAACGCCCGAGCAAATCAACAACACATGCATAGTGCTCAACTCCAAGCTCAACTCCATACTTCACTTCAAGCATTTCATCAAAGATTTCTAGGCCTTTATGCTCCATTCCTCCATGGCTGCAGGCAGATAATACAGCCAAAAAGGTAACATTGTTGGGTCTTACTCCACTTTCTTTTCTCATCAGTTCAAAAAGCTCTACCACTGTTTTCCCCATCCCATGCCTGCTATACCCCACAAGAATAGCATTCCAGGATATGATACTTCTTTCAGGCATATTATCAAAGATCTTCCTCGAGTAATCAAGATTACCACATTTTGAGTACATATCAATCAGACAATTCTGAAGCACCACGTAGAATGGAAGTTCCAAACGAAGAACGTAGCCATGAACTTGTCTTCCGAGTTCAACAGCAGCAAGCCCCGACAGTGCAGTTAAAATGCTTACATAAGTTACACTGTTGAAGTCCATCCCTTCAACCTGCAATCTACGGAACAAATATAAAGCATCTTCATGAAGCCCCTGTTGGACATAACCTGATATGATAGCAGTACACGAGATAACATCTTTCTCAGGGAGAGCATCAAAAATACACTGAGCTTCCTGAGATCTACCAGCTTTCGCATACATATCAAGAAGAGAGCTTCCAACAAATGCATGAGATTCAAATGGATATTTAACCAGGAGAGAATGAATTTGCCTCCCGTGACAAAAACTATAATCCCCAACACAACATCTAAATACAGTTGCAAAAGTGAACTCATTTGGCTCAGCTCCTGCATTTAAGGCCAGCCACGTTATTATAAACCCCTTAAATTCAACCATTCACAATCAACAAGTGCTACTTTAAAAAGCCCGGCTTTAAAAAAAAGCTGATACATTACCAAAAAAACAACTTTACCCAATATCTAAACATACACAACTAAAGATACTGACGATCAAACATAGACCACAATCAAGATGTGCTACTTCAAAGACCATGCTAAGAACAAGTGAAATATGAGCATATACAATTTGTATAATTTCATAATACAGTTAAAGAAGCTATTGATGAAAATGTGCAGGATTTACCTGATCTTAGCATGTGCACAAGAAGATTGAGAGCCTCTGAGCAGCATCCACTCTTGGCATACCCCGAGATCATAGCAGTCCAGGAAACCACATTCCTCTCAGGCATTTCATCGAACACAAACCTTGCATCAACCAAACACCCACACTTAACATAGAAGACGATCAACCTGGTCCGGAGGTAGACGGGCGGTTCGTACTGTGTTTTGATCATGTGGGAATGGACCCTCTGGCCTTCCCTCAAGGCCCTCTGAGTGACGCACTGGTTCAAGAGCGCGTCGTAGTCTTTGAACTTCATGTCTAAGCCATGTCTGGCCATCTGATATAACTGCCCGTTGAGGCATTGTGCAGTTGAATTTGGCGCCAAAGAAGACGTATATAATTTTTGGAGGGCAGATAAAGGCCGCCCGCTTGATAATGATACTGCCCGGCTCATCATACCTGACAATTATTTTAGAAATTTATTTATTTATAGAGCTCTAGGCTCTCATAAAATTTCAAGAAAAAAGTGTCATTGTAAGTGTTTAAATAAGTGTTAATATACCCTTATATTTTTTATAAGTGCTACTACACCCTCAAATGTATAATTTGAGGCAGAATTTTTTTTGCCAAATATAAAATGTCAGAATACACTCACTATTATTTAATTGTAAAAAGAAAAATTATAGGACGAAAATGCCCCAACCAAATCAATCGAATTTGGAGATCTGATTTTGCTCATTGACTTCCGAAAAACCTTCTTCCCCTGCCTAATTATTCATCTAATTCCCGCTTCTCTTTTAGTTTCATGCCCAATTAAGCAAGGCAATCCAAATCCATACCAGTCAGCGTTACTTCATCGGATGAACGTGTTTAAAGCGAAGGGACCAAAACCAATGTGCCCAGAAATTAGTGTGAGTCGGGAGGACCGAAACCGCCACACCCATTAATAATTTGCGTGACTTTAATAGAGTTGGCGGTATTATGGTAAGTTCACCAATGTTTTCAATTTGTTGAATTTTTGGATATAAATGTCAACTTTTTACAATAATATTGTGCATTTATTTTGTAATTCAGTGATATTGATTTCTTGGATTTTTTTTTTGTTCCCATAGGCATTTGGGTCAAGGAAAAAAATACCTTAACAAGTGAGGGTAAATTTATCTTTTAGTTCAAAATACTGTTGAAAAATTGGCTTTAGAAGTAAACTTCTTTATTATTCAATGTAATTATAGGGATACATGAGCACTATTAAATTACTCAGGGATACATTGACATTTTCTTATAAATTTGGGGTACCTCTGCTTTTAATCCAAATTCCAAACTTCCTTGAGCATCCGATTTTCTTCTTAAACTTTTGGGAAACTCTTTAAACATTTTAATAACTTAAATAGTGTACATTTAAATTTGAATTGTTTATTTTGTAATTTAAAAATTATAATTTTATTGTATAATTTTTTTTTGTATTTTTGTATTGAAACATGTTAACTACGTGTTTATAGAAAAGTGAATAATGTTATAAATTATGGGGCATGCTTAATTCAGTCCGTATTTTGCTTATTTTGCAGTCCAAAATAAAACTACGTTTTCTATATATAAAATATGTTCAATAATTATGTATATAAGACATATGCATCATATATATTACTTCTATTGCACATACTTGCAAATCAGTTATATATCATAATCATTGTATATATGATTATATAACAAAAATACGGACTGCAAATAAGTAAAATACGGACTGTATCTAGCAGACCAGTAAATTAAAGACATACATTGTTTGCCCTTAAATGTATAGGCTTGTTCTATAAAATTTTTAAAAAGTTGGACCTTTTGTAAAAATAAAAATTTGAGTTGCGGGTGAAGTTACTTTACTCTCAAAATATACAATTCACATACAGTCCACAAACCTGAATTAATGTCTCTTAAGTTTAGTTTGTAGAAGAGAAATATACGAATTTCATAAGTAAACTACAAGCTGCATCATATACAGGTTGCAAATACCATCATATACTTGAGGAACTTCAGAAGTTGAGATGGTAATCTTCAGTATTATTTTCAACTTCATTATTATTTCTGGATCATTCAGATATTGGAAAACTTGCAAACAAAGAATTCATCATGATGTAATGGATCTCTCTATACAACAACAACAACCATCTCCTCAAATTCTGAACTTTCATTGCTGGCCTCCAGTATCCTTGATGAGGAGTCATAGTGTCTGTATAATGCATTCATCCAGAAAACCAGCCCGAATGGAAGTTGAGGAAAGAAATGTTATTTACAGTTGAAGGCCTGAACTGAAGAGGATTGTCCCAGCCTCCAGACTTATCATCAGACCATCTCATATTAACGTTTTCAACATCCAAACCATCTATGTGCTCCATCAGAAACCCGGCCGTGCTGTGATTAACCAGGCCCTGGCATCCCGGGCGATAATCAAGAAGTCCCCCATCATAATTAGTCCACCTTCTGTAGGTCAGATTCACATTGATGAACTTCAAATTTCTCAAGACTCCATCCTTGGAGCCTGATAAGAATATCCCATTCTCTGCAAACGCTGAAATGTTGATGAACTGGATGTTAGAGATCGAACCCTGTTTTGAATTCTGATCTCTTGGACAGGTAGTCACGTATATAGGCTCGGCCCTTCCCCACCATGAAGGATCATAGTACCTGGTGCTGATATTGATGTTGGAGAATGTAATGTCACTAACATTTCCTGCATTTACATAAACTTTCATTCCATTAGGTTGCATTGATCAACCATCAATAATCATGGCTCAGGTTGAAATTATAGAAACTGTCTTGAAAAAGAGAAGATTATATATTTCAAGCCCTATTCGTTTGAGTTTATTATTTGCTAAACTGTAAAATAAATTATTGAAAACAGTAATTATAGAACAAAATTAGTTGAGCTAGATTAAAGCTAAATATCATAAATTTTTACTGAACTGGACTGAAGTGTGCAGAGAAGATAGAAAGAACAGGGCTTCAGAGTCTTACCTCCATCTCTTATTTGGAAAGCAAGCCCTCGATGGGACTCGTGGATGGTAATGTTATCAAACAAGAAGTTTTTGAAGAGATACCAGCTGGCGCTTCCAAGTTTGATGGCTGAAGATTTGGTGCGAATCCAGGTATTTGTGACGGTGAGGTTGTAGAGAGGTCCAGTGTATGTCTTGGGGCAAATAGCATCATCACCTGTGTCGATGTTGCATCTGGTTATGAGTGTGTTGTTGGAATCTTCAATGTCTATGCCATCGTTGTTCGGAGAGTTGAATGTCCCCAGTATCGAAACATCTTCCACACTCGTGTTTTCTGAGCGCACAATATGCAAACTGCACTGTCAACTGTCAATAATGTGGTATTCTTCATGCACACTGTATTGCACTAATGTTAATGTTAAGTTTTTTAACAGTATATGCTCTTGAATAACACATTCCAGTTTATTCCATAGACCTAAAAAGCCTTTCATAGCCTCATGTTATAACTTATTATGTCTGGGATCTTGTCAATTTTGGCAAAAAAGAAGATGACACAATTTCTAAAATGTAAAATTATTGAGGGAAGACAAAAACAAAAGGGAATTCTTTACACTTGTTACTTGCAGACAAAACAGCAAATACCGAACGAATCCAAAATCGGCTCTAGAGTCTGGACAACTATAGCCAACTTGTTATGGATTTTAGGTGAGGTATCCCCTATCAATTATGATCTTGTTCTCAAGATTTTGTACATATTATTCTCTGAAGACAAAGCATTAATTTGAACCAAGATGTGAATCTCAGCTGAGTGTTTGCCATTATTCTGTATTGTTTTCAAAATAAGGGGCTGAGATCCAAGAAACCTCAATTATCACATCTTTTCTCAGCAATAGCCGTCACATCTTCAGTTATTTGAAATGTAAAAACCAACCTTATTATTTTACAATACTCCATCCATCTTTAAAGTGTACCCACACAAAAAAATCTTTACAAAAATATTGTTGTAGGTAATATTGTAAAACCTTATTATAATATGTAATTTTTAGTTATCACCAACCAGATGCTATGTTTTGGTCCATCAAATTTTCTATTTACTCCACTAATTTTAAACCTATTTACTCCACTAATTTTAAACGGTTTTTCTAACGAGTGCCCATGGGCACTCGTTAACAAACAGTAGATTCCATGTATTAATGATATATTCTTGGTAAATTAATATTTACTGTAATTAATTACCCTTCTCCTCTTTAATACGATACTCTTGTTTTTCGAAAAGATTGCTTACTCCTTTTTTACTGCCGTAAATGCTACGTACTATTTTTTTTAAGGTAAATTTTATTTATTTGTATTTTAGGTACTCATGTTTATCCATGAAGTAGTTTATTACAAATTCTTATATATCTAAATTTTATTTATTTGTATTTTAGGTAATTTACTCATGTTTATCCACTAATAATTTACTGTTTTGAAAATCTTATATCTAAATAGTCTTTTAATTAGATTACAAAATAATAATCTTCTATGATTGTTGGCATATATACGCATTTCAAAATTTAATTTTTCCAATAGGGTTATAGAATACTCATTTTTTAAAATATAAAATGAATAGACACCTTAATTTTGTTCACTTTATGTATTTGTTTAACAACTTATTTCGTCCATTTTATTTATAAAAAGTATAAAATGCTAAAATTATGAAATCTAGTTACGATTCAGTCACATCTATCAGAACCAATTATAATCTAAATATGTGACTAAATGGATAATTGCAAAGTGAATTTAAATTTATCATGGATAAACTTATCATTAAGTTATATATCTATCTAAATACGATGGCCTACCAATTTTAAGAAACTAATAATTGTAGATGAGGTAAATAATAGTTACTTAGACTAGGTCGCCTATAATCTAAAACTTGTGTCGTATGTATATATTGGTGGAGAAGTGACCGAAACTTTCAGTTAAAAATACCAATTTTTACATTATAATTATTTTTTATGATGTACAAATTTATGAAATATATATTTAATCTTAAATCCAAAATTTAATTGAATTTACAATTTTATTTCGAATAAATTTTGTCTCATTTAAAAATAGTGTGTAAAATTTTCGAGACAAAATTATGAGTTGTAAACTTGTAATATGTTCTACTTTATGGGTAAACATTAGTAAATTACCACAAATAAATAAAATGTACCTTAAAAAAATAGTAAGTAATATTTACAGCAGTAAAAAAGGAGTAAAAAATCTTTTCGAAAAACAAGAGTATCGCATTAAAGAGGAGAAGAGTAATTAATTACAGTAAGTATTAAATTACCAAGAATATATCATTAATATATGGAATCTATTGTTTGTTAACGAATGCCTTAGAAAACCGAATTTTAAATTGCACAATTCTTTTATCAACTTTTCCAAGACATAATATGCATTACAGATATAATATATCGTATGTGCTAATATCATTACACATTACTTCAAATTTATCATCATTACACATTACTACAAATTTATCGCCAAACATGATCTAAGCAATTATAAAAAAAAATGCAGATTAAATTGGAATATACATTTAGTCCGTTAACATAAAAAATTATTTTTGAATTGTCAAAACATGAGACGCTATGGATTCCGCAGACCAGATCGGATAAGACACCAGCTCACACCTCGTCCACACAAGTCAGTTTCATAATTAAAAAATCAGTTGCAACTAACCGAATAATATTAGAGCTTTGAAAACAAAATTAAAATATAAAAGGTAAGAAGGTAAAAACAAAAAAAGAAATTAAAAAAAATAAATAAAAAAAGAGAGGAAGAGGAGAGACGTAGACGCACCACCAGTAAGCGGGGTCAACAAGGTTGAGGTCCCATACCCTGACATTTCTGCAACCGATGAACCCAACCAGTCTGGGCCTGCACTCATCCCCCAAGCACGCCCCAGTCTCGTTCCAGCTCACCATCACATTCTTCCTCTCCTCAAAACTCCTCACGAACTTCACCCCTTGCCCGTTTATTTCTCCACCGCCGGTGATCCCCACCCCCTCCGCCCCCTCCGCCACCACCACGTACCACCTCTCCGCCTCCCGCGGGTAATCCCCGATCTCCGCGCCCCCCAAAACGGTCGCGTTTCGCTGGATGTTCAGAGTGACGCCGGATTTCAGGTAGACTGTGGCCGTGAGGTACTTTCCAGGCGGGAAAACGACGTCGCAGCGTGGGACTCCGGTAGCTGAGCAGGCGTCGATTGCGGATTGGATGGGGACTGTGTCGTAGTGGATTCCGTCGCCGGCGGCGCCGAAGTCTGTGACGGAGAAGGAGAGGAGGGGCGGCGATGATTGGATGATGGAGGTGGCGGAGCATCGCATCACGGCAGTGATTAGTGTGAGGAAAAGTAGTGGTAGCATTTTTCGGCGCGTAGATTGTGAATTCAATGATTGCCTTCTCCTTACTTTACTCGAGCTCATCATCCAAAACAATAGTCTACTCTATACCATATACTCTAAACTCGCTCCACTCTTATAAGTTTTCGCTCTCTCTTTTCTCATTGCAATGCAGGAATTGTTTTTCAAAAAAAATACAGATTAGAAGTACAGAAAACAGTAAAATTTATTTTAATTTCAATTAATTTACTTCAGTTTGGTATATACTTAGTCTGATGAAATTTGACTTAATTAAGTTATACTAACACTATCTAGAGTAGAGTGTCTTGGTATCCTGAGTTTTTGTGAAAGCGTTCATATGCCTATGAGTTCCGGAAAAGTAATCTCATACTTTTTGATTATTGAAGAGTCCAGAAATTTCAGGATGATATAATTGGTTATTTTGTAGAAGACACTATATTTAAACACACTGATATTTAAACACTTGCTCCAGCCGAATCAGAAATCGAGCAATAGTCATTGTGTTGAAGTACAACTCTTGTGCAATCAGAGAAGATATTCAAAGATGCAAAGAATGATATTCGAAGATATTCAAGTGCAGATTTGATTAGCATAGGAATATATGATATAATTGTATTTTAGTTAGGATTAGTCTCAAATAAGGAAAGATTATATTTCTTATAGTTTAGCTATAGAAGTAGAATATAGTTAGGAGACTAATTGCAGTTGTGATTAGCTGCACGAGGTGATCAGTATTACCGTGATTGAATGACCGAGAAGATCAACACGGCAACACAGCTTGAGACTATAAAGAGAGACGTATGATGCGACATAAAGTATCCATCTTGAGTGAAAGTATTCAGGACTACAGAATATCTTTACATTTTGGAGCAGCGTTGAGTCGAGGAATTCAACTGGCCTTTTGTCTTCATCAGAGTCCGAAATTTGATAGCCTTAATACCTCGGGAGAGGTGGTCAAGATAGCAGCGAGGAGTTGCTGACTGGTTGTGAGGGGAGCTCACAGATTCACACGGAAAGATAAGTCAATAGATAGTTAATAGTTTGTGAACTTTGTAATTATACTTGATTATCTAGTGAATAAGTTTCGGACTGGGCAAGGCCCGCAGGTGTAGGTGTGGTTACACCGAACTGCGTAAACATATCGTGTGTTCTTTACTTTACTGTTTAAACTGTGTTGCATGTTTAAACATACTTGCTGAAGTAGATGTATTGTATAAGAACACTGATAGTCTGATCGATAGTAATTTCAATTATTATTGACTTCATCAATTTGAACTTAAAAATGATTGATCGACACTAAATACAAATTTCTTGCGTATTGATATTTGAAAAGATAATATTATCTTAATTAAGGGGTGAAAATCTACAATTGATGAAGTCAAAATGATAAAACAAATTTAGGCCATTAATTAATACAAAATTTACCTGTTTAGTTCAAGTAACAGTCAATCAGAAATTCATGTTTATTTTTTTAAAATTTTTTTGAAACCACACCAAAGTGGAGGGGAATTAATTAGCACCCCTAAACCATAAAATGAGGCAAAGCCTTGAAAGTTTACAGAGTTGCATATGTTACATATCTGAAAATTCCTGGAAAGTGGAAATAAATTACATATGTATAGCTAAACAGCTCTGAGGTGAGCCATGATCCCATCCCTCACCACTGAGTCATCGAGCATGTTAGTGAATCGTTAAACAAAACTTAAGTCTGCTAAGTGATGTGGTGAGAGATGGGATCAGCTATCAAAAATAAGGTACCAAAGCTTCTGAGCAATTGTGAGTGCTTGACTTCTGTCCCTGTGCAGTGCTATATATCCCTTGTAGTTGGAACCCATTGAACTCCTTTCAATGGGCCTTCTAGTAGCCTGCATTGACAAACATAGAGTAGTAGCTGTTCTAAACTCTTATATTAGGCAATCCTATCTCTTCTAGCATAAGCATTCTAGATAAAATAGGATGAGTGTCAGAGATTTTTAAATCTCATGTAGTTGCTGTGTTAGAACAGAGTTTAGATATATAATCAGCAAATTTGTTCCCTTCCCTGTAAACATGCATAATATTGATTCCTTCAGACTGTGAATGAATCTGACAGCATAAACTATACAGACTCCAAGCAGAGGATGAAGGTTTCCTAATGCAATTAATTGCAAGCATGATGTCTGACTCAATTACAAATTCAGCTCCCAATTGGAGACCAGTGGATAGACCAAATTGTATTGCAAGTAATTCAGAGTGAAGGGGAGAGTTTGCAGTTACATTTTTCATTTTCATTTGCACTAACTTACCCCTCCTATCCCTGATGACCAGACCTAAATCAACCTTTTGACTATCAATGTATGATGCATCAACATTAATTTTAAAACCCCTATCAGGTGGTTCCCATTTGACAGATATTGCATGCTTTAGTTTCTTCCACCTCAAGAAAGGAATTAAGCCTGTTCTAAGCAAATCACCATGTTTTCTGAGATTCCCAACCATTGTAAAGGCAGTGAAGATTTTTGCTACTGTGTGAATGACACTCAGAAATACAGTAAGATTGTTTGTAGCAAGATTATCATACAACATTTTATTCCTTCTATGCCACGGCTGCCAAAAGACCACAATCATTGTTGTGACTGTGACCTTTGTATGAAACTTGGTTCTACCTACAAAGTTAACGTAGTACTGGATCCTATACTTTACTGATGTGAAAATTGGAACAGGTAGATCAAGTAAAATATGCATATGGTTGAAAACTCTCAGATTTTGTACACATTCATTAAAGAAATGCTCTATGGAATCCATTGAGCAACACAATGGGCATTTTGATGGGAGATTAAAGCTAAACTTTGCAAGAATATTGTCAAATGGAAGGAGGTCATTTACTATTCTCCATATTAAAATAGCAAATTGTTTAGGTATAGTTTGTATCCGTACCTTTTTTTATTGAGTGAGAATCCATTGAAGATTGCCTTAATGTCTGATAAGCTGATTTTGCTGTAAACTTGCCTGTTACTTCTGGAGTCCAGATCATGATATCCTCATGGCTATTCTGAATGCAAGCTGCCTGCAAAAGAGTTAGTGTACTGGTAGCCATATGAGGCTCCAAAGATGTGAGGTAGGTATTTTTGTCAGCACAAAACTCAGAAATGGTTAAGGTTGGGAAGGGAATTGTTATATCATGTGGCCATAAATAGAACAAAGCCCCTATACCTAGCCAATTGGAGTCCCAGAAAGGAGATAAACATGTCCAAACAATAATCCTAGAATGAAGGTTTGCATGTTCAGTGATAGAGCAGATTCTTCTCCAAGTGTGTGAGGTTTTATAAGTAGCTGGCAATGACCAAAGGAATTTGGTCCATATGGCTTGATTCTGTTGCATCTTCCACCACATTTTGCAATCAAATGCTCCTATAACTGCTCTCACATCTCTCAGTCCAAGTCCGTTTTCTTGCTTTGGTAAGGCCATTCTTGTCCACTTTCTCCATATTTTTCTTTGCCCAAAATCACTTTGACCCCAGAAAAATCTTGCAGCCATATTCTCCATTCTTCTTACCACAGTAATGGGAGGTTTTAGTACTGAAAAGACATGAATTGGTATTGCCAGAAATACAAAGTTCAACAGAACCAGTCTTCCAGCATTGGTAATCCATTTGTTTTTCCAGTTACTTAACGCCTTCTCCATTCTATCTAGCAAAGGGTAGTAGTGCATTATCTTGTTCCTCCCTGTGAAGACTGGTGTACCAAGATATTTAAAAGGCATGATGCCTCTCTTCATTCATGTCCTTCTCCTGATAATTCTGATCCTTGTAACAGTGGTGTCCTTGTGCACAAAAATTCAGATTTGGAGAAATTGATCTTCTGGCCTGAGCTGATTTCATAAGCATTTAGAAACTTCATAAGTCTGCTGAGATTCAACTTGTTTGCTGTGGTGAAAATAGTTGTATCATCAGCATACATGAGGTGGGATATCCCATTCACACCTCTTGGCATTATGAAGGGCTGTAAATATCCAATGGCTTGAAGCTTCTTTAAACTCCTTGTAAAGGCCTCAGTCACAATATTGTATAAGTAGGGGAGAGAGGATCCCTTTGTTTGATCCCTCTGGTTGAGCTGAGGAATCCTGTAGCCACTCCATTTATCAACACTGAAAACCAAGAGGATTTGATGTTCTGCAATATTACTTTTACCACTGTGCCATGGAATCCAAAACTCAACAAAACTGAATTGAGGAATGCCCAGGAAACTCTATCAAAGGCCTTCTGCATGTCAAGTTTGACAATTAGATTCCTATATCTAGAGTTTTTAGACAAGAGTCTGACCATTTCTTGCATTTACAATGTGTTGTCTGAGATGTCTCTTCCTTGCAAAAAGGCTGTCTGTTCCTCAGATATTATCCTACTCATCAGTGGTTTAATTCTTTCCATAAGGAGTTTGGAGAAAACCTTATTTAGAAAATTAGACAAACTGATAGGCCTATATTCTGAGAAACTGCTGGGATTCTGAATTTTTGGTATCAATGTAAGCCAAGTACTAGTGACTGCTCTTGGCAACTGTCCCCTCTTAATGAAATTATCTGATGCTTCCTGTAGCTCATATTTAATTAGTTCCCAATTGTGAGTATAGATATGGCCTGTGTAGCTATCTGCACCTAGGGAGCTATCTCTACCAAGGTCAAAAACAGCAAATTTCAGCTCTTCAATCCCCACTGGTTTGAGAAGATTTTGATTGTCAGTTTCATTTAGCAGGCATGGAATTACATCCATGAAATATTTCATATATTCCCCTTCCATGTCACCATTTGTACCATTTAGCAGATTTTGGAAAAAAATTAACTCCTTCTTCATTTATCAGTCCAGGTTCAGTAATCCACTGTCCATTCCTCCCCTTTATTTTTGTGATCTGAGCTCTTGCCCTTTTTTCTTTCACCACATTATGGTAGTATCTTGTATTGGCATCCCCTTCCTTCAACCACTTAACATTTGCTCTTTGTTTCCAAAAGGTATTCAACTCCTTCTGAGCCCTAATCATCCAGGCTTTATTCATATTAAGCTCAATGAGATCCTCCTAAGATTCAGAATTTTGATAATCTATTTCCAGTTGACTGACTTTGACTTCTGCATCCTGCACATTTTTATTAACATCCCCAAAAATCTCCTTATTCCACTGCTTCAATGCTATTTTCAGTCTCTTCAGCCTGCAAACTATTCTTTCAATTGCTGTTCCATGGGCCTGTTGCTCCCAACTGTTCTGCACCAGCTCTGTGAATCCTGCTCTTTGTAACCACATATGTTGAAATCTGAATGGCCTAGGTGCTCTTATTTCTGAACTCTGCACTGACAATACTAATGGATTGTGATCTGATGTTGTTCTAGAGGGAACATGAATTGAGTTATGTGGGTATTTCTCAAACCATTCCATTGTACATAAGCCCCTATCCAATCTCTGCAGCAGTAGATCCTCCCTTGTTCTATTGTTTGACCAGGTAAACCTATTCCCAACTGTTTTCACCTCTAAAAGCTCCAGGCCCTCTATCATATTATTAAACTCCCTGATGCTTCTAACAGGTGGCTTTGTCCTTCCTTTTCTCTCATCTACATTTGCTACCACATTATAATCACATATATACACTGTTGGATTCCTAGGTAGGGCTGTAAGTGAGGACCACAAATCCTCTCTGAGAACCCTAGTGACTTTGGCATACACAAAACAACAATGATATAGATAATTATCTAGGGAATCATGGACTCATGCATATACATACTGATCTGACTGTGAAAAAAAATGTAATTTAAAAGTATTGTTCCAGAAAATCCATATCTTGGCAGAATTTGCAGGCATTGAATTTTCATAGTGTAAATCAAATTGAAGATTGATTATATCAGAGTTAAGATGCATTGGTTCAATTAGACATAAAATATCAATTTTATGGGTTCTAATCAAGTATTGTAGTCTATGTAAGGATGTACTGTAGCCCCTAATATTCCACACCAACAAGTTGCCAGCTATTTGGTGTGTAATCATTGTGAAATTAACTTTGATTTTTGTGAAGATCTGAGCCATTGCTCAACAGTTTTTCCATCAGTTGGCATACCTCTTTTTGACCTTTTCTTAGCAATTTTATCTATGCTGACAGGTGAGATTTGTGTACCTGATGGAGCTGAGTCCTCAATTTTGTCATGGCCTTATGCAGATTTCCATTCTAGCTCACTAGGAGCTTCTTCATATGTTTCTGAGCTCATCTCCTCATCTTGTCCCTGTGAGAGTTGAAAACTATTAGATAAAAGTACAGGTTTGTATGGTATCACTGCAAGGTCTTGTTTCCTCCTTTGGTTTGTCTTCCATTCCTTGATGTTAAGAGTGTCCAAACCATCATAGGAATAAAATGCCACTCTAGCTGGATTCTCCATTAGAGCTGTGAGGGGTTGGATAATTGTTGTTGCCTCAATTTGATTTAGTTGCTCATCATCCACCATTGGCACTGAATTGATAGGCTCCTTGACTATGACCCTCTTCTGGTTCATGTCTTGAATCTATATGAGGTTGCTCTTCTCAGCTGCTGTCAGACCAGATCCTCCACTTTCATTTTCATTGTTCTGCACTGGAGGGGGTTGAATTGGCTTATATATTTCCTTGGGACCATGAAACCTCTGATGATGCTCCACTGGTTGTTCCATTCTTCTCATTGGCTTTCTCTTCAATTCAGGGTGTAGGTGAACACAATTTTGATCATCATGGCCTATTCTTTTACAATGTGCAGTATAGGGGAACATTGTCATATTCAACATCGCATTCCTTGTACTTATCAGGCTCCCTTAATATTATGGTGGGTTGCAGCATGTTCAAAAGGTCAGCTTCAATACAGACCTTAATTGCAGAAAGCCTTGTAAGAGAGTTGGTTGCAGCATCCATTTTGAGGAAGACTCTGAGTTGATTGCCGATATCCCGAATTGCTGAACTGTTGTAGAAAGCAAGAGGTGGCTTATGAATGGTAGCCCACACTGGCACCATGGATGATTTAGTTTCCGTCGAGAAATCAGAGGACCATTTCAGGATCTTCATTACCAAGCCATTAATCGAGCAGACACCCCTCATCCAGAATCGTTGATAATCTTCCTTGTCTTGCAACCTTATGAGGATGTGCTGATAGTCCAGAGACCCGACCTGGAATTTCCGGCGAAGCCCATCTTTTGGAAAGTGCTATGGATTTCTTCCATTGTCGGTTTGCCGTTGATGAACTTGCCCACCAAGGCGTTGCTGTAGTGCGCCGCAAAGGTTTGCACGTCTTCTTTGGAGTATATAACGGCGACTTTGCCGTTCATTCTATGAGAAATTGGTTTGATTTCCGGATCAGAGGGAAGCGTATCAGATAGGGGTTGGTTTTTTGGGGCTAGAGCTTAAGCAAAGGTTTTTCCGAAGCCGCCGTGGCGTAACGGTGGAGCCACCATGTCGCCACCAAGAAAGGGACGATATCAGCCAACTGACATGAATAACGTTCTAAAAAATGGATGTTATGAGCGGTGGAACGGTGACACGTGTAAGCTAATTTAGAGAGAAGGCAGAGTAAATATTCTAGAGAGAGAAGTTAAACTTTTGGGGGTTCACTCTTTTGAAAGCAGCGTCATTGTGTCACTTCCGGAAATTCATGTTTAATGTAGCTTAATCAGTTTAAAGTTCAAATCGTTGGAAGTCAAAGAATATGATAGTAGTTTTTACCTTTTTCAAATAACAGTCCATGGGAAATTCATGTTTAAATTCATGTTTAATGTAGTTTAATCATTCTAAGATTCAAACCGTTTAAGTCAAAGTATATAATAGTAATTTTCAAAAATCCAGGACCATAAGAGCACTTTTACAAGAACTAAAAATCCAGTGAAACCTTTTGAAACAATCTATCCAATCAAGGCTTTTCTTACTTTTCTGAAATTTTTAAGTTCTTCATTTCCAGGATTGTAACATTTCCCCCAAAATGTAAAGTGATCATTTTGCATGTAACAAGTATTTTTCATGCAACCCGATGAAATATAAAAGTGATAGTACTTGACAGAATCAGCGAAATAACAAGCAGATATGTCTACAATATTCCAGAGATAGTTGAAGTGTTCCCAAATCTCCGTTTTACAGCAAGAATCAAATCAACCTCAGGGCCATCTAGAACGGGATTGAATCGCCCGTTTTACAACAAGAATCAAATCAACCTCAGGGCCATCTAAAACTGGATTGAATCTTTTTGCTACGTTAGCATCTGGCATTAACTGATATACATAATAAACGGGGACGACTAACTGTTACACTACTACCTTAGATAATAATAATGCACCCCGGATCCTGCTTGATGATTAGCTGCAGAACCTGAGCTCAAGCCAAAAGAATGGCGACCAAGTGTCCTTTCCATCTGACCCGTGATTTGCTACCAATGCTATAATGTGGTATATATACAGAGCTAGCTTAAGTATAGCTTCTCACAGCTCCATTTTTAGCTGGCTTGTGTGCATCTGAACTGCACTTACAACATCATCTTGACTTTAGTTACCTTAATTTAACTATGCTCGCTGAATTCAAGTTCTACATTTGACTATATATTAAGTTTACCTGAATTAGCTGAAGAGGTGTAATTCAATAGCGAGTTTTCAGGAGTGATGAAGTTAGAATTGTCTTCTTCCCTGATCCAAACTGGTTGATGGAGCTCTTCGACTGGCCAGAGCTGCGGATATTGTTCTCTGTTCATGTGCACTTGTCCATCGGCCCACACAGAAGGCATCAGCATTCCTGGGAAACTCATTTCACCCGGGGATCTGCTCTGCTATGTTTCAAGCGACAAAAATGTCAGCACAAGTCCAATGCCAGATAATCGAATACTGAAAATCACTTGCTGAAAGATAAATTAGATAATCATCTAAAAATCTAAAAGATGGGGAATGAATTTGTCAATGCAAGTTCTAAAGATGGGGAGCATGCAATTTCTGCAACTAAACATACACCTAGAAACAGAACACTTCTAAGTGAAAGAGAGAGAGTACAATTATTACTGCATGAATTAGTAATTCTCATTTACTTAACACGAATATATTAGCCAGCCACAATAAAAAATGATAATCAATACAACCAAGTATGTTGGAACAGTATCACTTTCCAAGACAATCACCATAAATATAATCAGATTACAAGTACATTACCTCTGCCGTGAGAAGCGTATCAAAATCGAAATCAACCCCCGGATTAACTGTTGCAAGTCTCATGGACAGGAACTGAACCAAAACAAAAAAAGAATATAAATCAACTGAGACAACTATGTTGCAGGATGACTGTCAACTCTATGTATCTACTGGTTTTCCATAAACAAACAAGACAAATTTAGATTCAAGATTCCAAACAGACAAGAGAGATCAATATCCCCACCAAACCACTGGGCAAATGTCTTCTTCCACACTTCGCATTTTTTTAGAGATAACAAAACAGAACTAATTGAGACCAAAAAAATCCTTAATTATTTTACAATTTAAATGACTGAAACAACTATACTAAGTACAATTACTCTTGTCAATATGTATATTTCTGAGGATCCGTCAAATAATATTCATATGGAATACTAATAAAGGATATAGAATTTCAAATCTGACCTCGACTTGACGTTGTAGAGACTGAACATGGTTAATGATCTCATCCAGAACCATAGCAGTGCCTGAAATCTGCAAAAATGAAAACAACTATTTCAATTGTTGGGTAACAAAGCAATAAATGCTACCACCAATGTTTTCATTTCCCTTCCAATAAACCTGTTAAAAGACTAAAGACCTCCAATTAGCACCATGAATGATAGAAGGCTAAAGACGGATACACGGCAGGCCTTCGTAAAAAGTTTCAAATGCATAACATACGAACATAGTACAATAGGGAAATGCATGACTGCACTCAGTCAAAAATCATTGCTTCACTCACAGCAATAAATAATGGTTTATCATAGTGCAATGATTGCCCTAAATAGAATAGCAATGCAATCAAGTATCAAAGGCAATTATTGAGCATTTATGTCCTTTTACATTGTGCTACTCTAGTAAAAAAGATGGCAGCCTAGTACAAGCAACCTCTTCAATTTGGAAACAAAAAATCAACCTTCAAACAAAATGTTTGGCTGCAAAAACGCTGGACCTCTTTCGGAAAAGAACAGATGTTATTTTTGACAACCTATGGGGACCATCACTAATGGTGGTCCAAAGGAAGCATTTTAAACAACCTTTTCTTAAAATTCCTCAAGGTGATTGTTACCAGCTAAAAGCTACCTACAAGTAGTTGTCTCAAAAATCAGAATCTAATTTTCCATGACAAAGTCGCAATAATTTAAACCGAAAAAATCAACATAACAAATAAGAATCGCGATTAAAACAGCAAGTTCACCTTTCAGAAGAGCATATAGGAACCAGGTTCACCTAACTGAACATATAGTCATATACCTATCCTGTTACTTCAGCAGATGCAAGTTGCAAAAAAAGACCTAACCTAATAAAGCTCAGTCTTTCACTTAGCCAAAATACCTAATTCAATAAAGCTCAAACTAACACTCATAACTTCTAGCAGCAAATTTGGACCATAATAAACAGAAGAAATAAATGCAGTGAGAGAAACCCAATTCTTATACTAGTAACAACTTAATACTGTACCAAACATCCAATAACATTAACCCTTCAAGAAAGGAAATGCTAAAAAGATGCAATGAGTTTTCAATTACTAATAAAAGGAAGCAGTAAAAATTAGGAGAGGGACAGCTCAACATCAATAACAGACTGTGGCCACCACCACTATTCTGGGTGAAAATGCCATAGCCTTTTTCCCTTGTTCAAAAGTTGAAAATGACCCCAACTTTTTCAAACACTTTTTTATTCAAAAAAATCAGATAGCCAGATCATGAAAACCAACATTAACTAACAAAATGGATGTGATTAAAAATTATTAAAGTTGAGGATGTCAAAACGACGTCGTCTAACCTTGTCGCACCCGGGAACCAGCTCCTGCAAAAGCTTCATTCTAGCGTTAATCTTCTCTCTCCTTGCCTATAATAGCATTATTGAAACGTAATTAGGACAATGTACAACCAGACAGCATCCTTAATTAGAGATTAAGTTCAGTAATCCTTACTCTTTCAGCTAGGCTGTGGCTATCGGTGGCCTGGCCGCGGCGGGCGCGGACGTGAACGTACGGGAGCTCCTCGGAGCTCTCATTCGCAGGTTTTTTGCTCTTTTTGCTCGATCCTCTGGGGTTAATTACCTTCTTCTCCCTGTCCTTTCGCTTCCCCGACTTCTGATTTGAAACCGCCGGAGACGAATTGGAGTTGGGGTTGGAAACCGATTCCATAGGCTCATCCTTGACGGGTTCCAGTTTTGCCCCTGAATTCTCGGAAGGGAAGGCAGTTGGAGTTTGGTCCGGCGAGTTGACCAGGAGCTCCACGGCCTGGTTGGGCGGAAGTCCGAGCAGCGCCGTGAAGGAGCTGCCGGTCTCCGGCGGCACTAGGACCAGGCGCTGCAGCTCCTCCCCGATTTGAGAATTGAAGTCGGTGGCAGGCAAGTGGGAAGGTAGATGGTCCATTTCCGATGACAGTCATACAAAGAAGAGGAAGGGGAAGTTTGGTTGGCGTGGGTTTCCGTGCAGAGGGGAAAAGGGGGAGGTCTGGTTTGAATGGCGGTGAATAGTAGAGCAGGGAGTATCTTATAGGGAGGGAGGGGGGGAGGAGTTGGGTGGCGGAAGGAAAGGAGTAAATGGGAGGGGACGAAAGCAACGTAACTGGGTCTCTGGTCCCTGTTGGTTCACTGTTTTCACTCTCTCACCTTTCCCTTTCTGTGGTGTACGCCATTAATAACGACTCGTATTCCCAATAGTATCCTTCTCTTTTTGGGTTTTAATCACTGTGTCCTATACGTACCGCTGTTTATTGGTAGACATATGGAAGAGGGTAAAAGACAGAATGAATATGTAGCATACCCTCAACGTTACCTTGGATGCTCTACGCTACATTCTACGATTAACATGTCATGCATATGTGTCAACTCTTATATTGAGTTGGTTCGATTGTATTTCGTCCTTTGTTCCCCATAGCAACTGGGGATCAAAAAGCACCAAATTTGATGCGTAATTTGAACTTTTATAAAATTTGGCTAGTGTCAAATCTCATTTTTCTATATGAGGCGTGTTCAAATGAGCAACTTAGAGTTGCATCTGACGAGGAGCTGCCCATATAAGCGGATGTATCAAATTGGAAGCCTTCCTCCACTTTAAGCGTATGGCGAGAACTTTTCTATATTCGAGTAGTGGACTTAATTATTATGAATTAGGATATGTTAGATTACTTATACTATATTAAATCTCCGTAATGTATGATTAAATTTTTTTTTTATAGAAAAAGGCCTTCAAACTACCCACATAAACTATCCATTTTTAAAGATGTTAAGATCGAAGTTCATATTTGTTAAAATTTGTATCAACATAATTGTTCCTTTGACGGGCAATAATATAGATATAAAGACAAAATAAATTGAATGAGAATGCCTTCAGATTTAAAAATGTCTTTATTTTTGAAAAATTTTAAAAGAATTTCGGTTTTTCTAACGAGTGCCCATGGGCACTCGTTAGAAAAACCGAAAGAATTTTTACTCAAAAGAAGAATGCGTTTGAAATTTTAGGATGTTTTAAAGAATTCTTACTTAAAAGAACAGTTTGGTCGGACCACACGTTGTGCGGTGCATTTAAAATACTACCTCTATTTAGATTATTAATTTGAGCATCAAATTCAATTTAATATGACATATAAAATTACTTAAACGCAATGTCTTGGTTGTGTTTTATGATTAAATAAATCATCAAAATTATGCACTTAGACATGACTTTATTTAATTAAATAAAATGAAATAGCATGTCCGGTAAAATTCTCCGTTCATTAAATATGTTTAATCTTTTATAATAAAAATTACCATTTAGGTAGGGGGAGATTTTATTAATTTCCCTAAAACCTTTAAATGACCAATTAAGATCAGATTGTTTACTTTTCAATAGATGGCAAAAAGAAAGCATAAAGCTTTCGAAGCATGACCATGCTTCCAAAAGAATAGACTAACTCTAAAAGAATAAGTCTATGGATATACATACTAGCATAACACCTTTTCATTGTATGAGGAAGCCTATAAGTGAATTGTACAATACAAAACACTAAGCGGCACCCAAACACACAAGGGATAAGGATCTGATAGTGCAGAAATAGTAGCAGCATGCTCCCAATGAATTCGAGCAGCATAAATGGCAAAGCATATAGTTTTGTGGAAAGTGGAAACCTCCAGGCTGTGAAGGACTCCAATTCTTAATGAGCAGCATCTGAAAACATGAACACACATATTAAGTAGCATCTGCACTATCCATAATTCTAATTGAATGCATACATAGCTTGTCCGCAGTTATTAAACCCTTAGCTTTCTCAGAGAGTAGCTGCAAAGACAGTTGAGCATTTGTTTGTTTTTGAAAGCAGACTTGGCAATACTGTCAGCAACCAAGTTCCTTGTCTGTATACATGGGAGATTTTTGAATTTGCAGCGGGTGAGCACTTGTCTGCAAGATGATACATTTCCCAAGAAGCTTGTAAGGGATCTTTAACAGTTTTGACTGCTATCAAACAATCTGATTCAATGGTACAACATTTGGCAGAGGTGGAAGCTCAAATATTTGTCTTTTGTAGTGCTAACATTTCAGCATGCAGTTGTGAGATTGCTTCAACAAAATAACAATTGGCAATGATAAGATTGCCCTCGCAATTTCTAACAACAATAGCCAGACCAGCATGTTTGTTCTGGTGCCATGAGGCATCAGTGTTAATTTTGAGCTGACCAGAAATTGGTGGGGACCATTTGATCACCTTTATTGCTGGTTAAGGTGGCATTTGGGGGGGGGGGAGGTAGGCTAGATATTTCTGTGTCAAACACAGCATTAGAAAATACTTGCTTTGCACAGAATGTGAAGAATATGTAATCTCTGATTGCTTTTTTCACAGACTCCAAATTAGGCCTAATGTTTTCAAAAATATAGGAACACCTAGCCTTCCAAATATACTAGCATATAATACATGGAACAATTTTAAACAAGATGTTGCGCAGTCTAATATTATCCTGGAAGGATAGGTAGTAAGATATCATATCCCATATATTATCAAAGTTTGTCACAGAGGTTCCCATCATATTATATGGAAGACAGTCCACAAAGAGGTAGCCAAAGGGCAGTTATTAAAGCAATGATCCAACTGATAAGAGTTATCACATGCAAAGCATTTAGATGGTGAATTTCATAAGTATATCTAGGAAAGGTATAAGAGTATTTACCAATTTCCACATGAATATGCTTATTTTCTTCTGTAACCTTGGATTCCAAAGTTGGTTGAGGGAGTAAGATGCAGCTTTTATTGGAGCTACAACCTTATATGTTGTTTTGAAGGAAAAGATTCTTTTCTGATCAGGAATCCAAATCATCCTATCTTGTCTTGTCTGAGTGCACTGAGCCACGTGTAAAAATTGGACAAGAGAAGAGGGTAAATGCTGGCAATATCTGACATAAATGGTTGTTTGTTATCACAAAAATTAGCAACAATGCAATCTCCAGGAATGCATGTATTTTCCAAATTGCAGAAGAGAGAGATAGGACCATAGGTAGACCAGTTTGAATGCCAAAAGTTACAAAGGCCATTTCCATGAATAACTCTAGTTAAGCTCCCTGCCAGTGATGTAACTGTAATGATTCTCTTCCAATTTGGTGAATTTCTGTAGGATGGTGGAAGTTTCCATAAAAATTGAGACCACAGGGTTTCACCAAGCTGAAACTTCAACCATAACTTAAGTGAACATGCTTTAACTATGGCATGTATAGATCTAATTCCTATGCCATTTTGATTCACTAGATAACACAATTATGATGCAGTTAAATATGTTTAATATGAATTTCATAGTGCAGTTATAGTGTAGATGCCATGTAGTGAGATATTTTTTTGTTGAATATGACTAAAATAAATTTTGACGTTTTAGTAACAATCTAGTAAAGAAAGTTAAATTTTTATATTAGTAAAACTCCAATATAAAGAAATGTACTCAACATCCTGTCTATATATTTATATTTTAATTTTGTTATGTTGTCATTCATTTCAAAAGGTTTACAATGAGAATCTCATTAGATCCGTGCGATTCGAAAACAACTATGAATCTCGATTAAGCTCCTCGTTGTCATGATCGGCACCGCCGCTACGGCGGAGCCGATGATAGAGGGGAAACCTCAATGATCAGAGGATTGGTTGATTAGGAAATATATAGGAACAAGAGTGTACAAGTTACATTGAATCTAAACTATACATTGAATCTATCTAATGGGCTACGCCATTGAATCTAGACTACACATTGAATCTATACTAACCAATATCTTCTATCCTAACACACCCTTCAAGCCAAATGTTGGATGAACTGAGACGTTGAGCTTGGACCTAAAGAATTCAAACAATGATCGTGACAGCCCCTTGGTGAATATGTCAGCAATCTGGAGAGAAGTAGGAACGTGTCGAATACAAATCTTGTCAGAGGCGACCAGTTCCCGAATAAAATGATAATCAATGTCAATGTGCTTGGCTCGTTTATGAGCAGCGGGGTTTTGGGCAAGGAAGATAGCATTGTTGTTGTCACATAACAGTAGTGGTGGCTGATGGAGGGGAAAATGAAGATCACGAAGTAAATGAGACAACCAGACAACCTCAGCAGCCGTATTAGCTAAAGCACGGTACTCAGATTCAGCACTGGAACGGGAGACGGTAGGCTGTTTCTTGGAACTCCAAGAGACCAAATTCCCTCCAAGAAAACAGCATACCATAGGTGGAACAACGTGTCTCCAAACAACGAGCCCAATCTGCATCTGAGTAACCAAGTACCTCTGAAGCCAGGGAACTGAAAGTCAATCCATAATGCAGCGTGCCACAAACATAACGAAAGATACGAGTGACAGCAGTAAAATGATCATCCCGGGGGTCTTGGAGATAATGACTGACCGAGTTCACAGCAAACGCCAAGTCAGGGCGAGTAATGGTGAGATACTGAAGAGCACCAACTAAGGACCTATAAAGTGTAGGATTCTGGAAAGGGTCACTGGTGCTGCTGTGAAGCTGAGAAAGCGGAACAAATGGTGTCGAGACAGGAACAACATCAATCATCCCAGCCCGCCGAAGAATGTCTCGAGCATACTTGGCCTGACCCAAAAAGAGACCTGACGACGTAGAGGATACCTCTAAACCAAGGAAATATCCTAGAGAGCCAAAATCCTTGATAGAGAATTCCTTATCTATGCGGGTGATGAACTGGCGAATGGAAATGGGATAATTTCCAGTGAGAATGATATCATCGACATATACTAGCACATACAGGAGGACAGTACCACGAGAATTCACAAATAAGGAAGTCTCGGAAGAACTGCATACAAAACAAGAGACCGAAGATAAATACTGAATCAGTCAAACCATGCTCGTGGGGCTTGCTTGAGCCCGTAAATGGCCTTTCGAAGTCGGCAGACAAAATCAGTATGAATCGAATCCTTATAACCAACTAGTTGAGCCATGTAAACATGAGTATCAAGAACAACATTCAAGAAAGCATTCTTGACATCAAAGCTGATGGAGAGGCTATTTTTGCATAGTAGCAATGGCAAGAACAGTCCGAACTGTAGCAGCCTTGATCACATGACTAAAAGTGCGGTCAAAGTCAAAACCAGGAAGCTGAGTATATCCCTGGGCAACAAGACGAGCCATATGAAGATCCACTGTATCATCAGGCCGGTATTTTAATCGGAACACCCATTTGGAGCCAACAACGTTAGCATCGGGAGGACGTGGAACCAAATCCCATGTGTATTGTTGCCGTAAGGCGGTCATTTCATCGTCCATAGCTGCAACCCATTGAGGATCCCGAAGCGCGGTACGGTAGTCACGAGGCTCATTCTGAGTGAGCAAGGTAGCCGTGAGACCGGTAACGAAACCATCAAACTTTCGAACTTGACGGGTGCCATCTTGATTCCGGGTAGTCATAGAGTGAGAGCGAGCCGGCGGTAGAGCCTGAGAGATAATGGGTGATGCAGAAGGAGATGAGGTCGGCAATGAAACTGAAGAAGAGCTCATGGAATGTGAGTCAAAAGACGAATCTAACGAGATGGAGGAAGATCCAATCACAACGCTTGGCGATGATGATCTAGAAGGTGAGCCTGGCGGCGGATGAGATTGAGGAACATGTGGAGTGGATGTAGTAGCTATTACTTCGTCTGAGCAAATCGAACAAGGAGATCCAGAACAAGGAGGTGCATGTGCAGCTAAAGAAGCATCAACCAATGTTGGATCAATGAATGCAGAAACATCCAAGGATGGAAAGGGTGAACATGAACTCCCATTCGCAGCCAATGGAAAGTGTGTCTCATCAAAGCGAGCATGACGGGAGGTGTAAATCCTACCAGTACTGCGATCCAAACACCGAAAACCTTTGCACTGGCTACTGTAACCAAGAAAATACAAGGTATAATCCTAGGAGAGAGTTTATTTGGTATATACGGACGAACATATGGATAAACTCGACAACCAAAAGGATGGAAGTTGGGGTAAATAGGGGAACAACCATAGAGAAGACCATAAGGAGTATCCCCATTAAGCACCGGTGAGGGAAGACGATTAACAGTGTAGGCAGCGGCACCAAAAGCATCATCCCAGTGAGATAAAGGAAGGTGGGAGTGAAGTAACATAGTTAGCCCCATTTTGAGAACATGACGAGTTTTCGCTCGGCACGCCCATTTTGCTTAGGTGTGTAAGGACAAGATATTCGGTGATGAATGCCCTTCAAAGCGAAATGAGTGTGAAGACGAGTATTAAGAAATTCAGTACGACCATCACTCTGAAATACTTTAATGCGAGCAGAAAATTGATTCTCCACAAACGCCTCAAATTGAAGATAAACGTCAACAAAATCTGACTTGTGACGATGAGGATACCACCATGTAAAACGTGAAGAATCAGCAAGACAAAGAGCATAGTAGGAAAATCCATTTCCAGATGTAACAGGGGCAGGTCCCCATAAATCACAATGGACCAAATCAAGCACTCGTGATGCACGTTTCTAATTCTCAATAAAGGGCTGCCTGTGGCCTTTAGCCATAACACATGAATCACACATATGATATTTAGGCACCGAGGAGGAAACAGACAATACTCCGGTCTTAGACAGAGTAGAAATAACTGCAGAGGACGTATGACCAAGCCTAGTATGCCACAAATCAAAGGATGCTCTCGATTTTCAAGACTCAGCATAAGTAGTTAAAGCAACATCACCACAATCCAGAACACATACTCCGTCATCACAATGACCACGACCAAGAATACCACCAGTAGATTTTCTTTTGATAATAAAAGAACTATCATCAAAGCAAATAGTAGCATGCAAATCCCGATTTAATTTACTAATGGAGAGTAAATTAGTGGTAAGGTGGGGCACGACCAAAACATCTCTTAGCGATAAAGAATGTGTAATTCGAGAATTTCCAATATGTGTGATTGGAAGAGATGAACCATTTCCAACACGAACTCGGTTACCGCCTGAATAAGAGATCACATTATCAAGACCTAAAGAAGAGGGGGGTCATATGACTCGTCGCACCAGAATCAGCAACCCAGCGATGGTAATTCAATTTGTCAGCAATCCAATTAGAGGAGCGATCTGCCCGAGATGAAAGCGCCAAACGAGCCATTATAGTAGAAGAAAGCCAAGAAAACAGTTACAAGAGAACTCCGGAAGAGAGACGATGGAAAGTCTCAGCTTTTATTGGCGATCAGCAAGGAAGCCGGAGAAGACGATCATCGGCAAAAAAAACACCGACTTGGATGATGATGATGATTGGTGAACAATGGCGGCGTCTATCTAACGAGATCGACGGCGGGGCAGAGATGAATAAGGTGGCGATGATCGGCGTGCCACAATGATTGAAATAGAAATATGGTGAAAAGGCTGGCGGTGCACTGGTGGCATGGCGGCGGCGTGGTGACGGAGCACCGGAAGATGAACAATAGTAAACCAAATGGCAAGAAAATATAAAATAGGTCTAGGACCGATTTGCAACTGATACCATGATAGAGGGGAAACCTCAATGATCTGAGGGTTGATTGATTAGGGAATATATAGGTACAAGAGTGTACAAGTTACATTGAATCTAAACTATACATTGAATCTAGCTAATGGGTTACGCCATTGAATCTAGACTATACATTGAATCTAGACTAACCAATATCTTCTATCCTAACAGCTGACCACCCAAGCCCAACCCCTCCACCATTAACATCATCCCCCTCAACCACCTACGCAAATATCCTTCACAATCACCCTGCTACATCAGATCTGATCATACCTACTTCCAATACTGATAAACGAGCCCATTTTAATTTAAAGCAGCAAATCGAACATCTGGGGGAACCAGGGATCTATTTCTCTGATGAGAAATGTGATAGACTGGAGGTCCTGTTGAGATTCACGCTTGTTGGTACTTTTGCCAGGGCTCGGGCTCAACTGGACAGATTGCGCCGAAATTCCAAACGGATGGTTTTATCGGTCAATTTGGGATCTATTTGGTCGATGATAGGCATGTTTTCATTCACTTTGAACTCCCGGATGATTATTATAGGGGTTGGATGCATGAAGTCTGGAGTTTTGGCTTTTATTCGATCTGAATCACAAAGTGGAGTGCAGATTTTAACCCTAACGCATAGTCTCCAGTTGTGCCAATACGGGTGTGCTTCTATGGCATTCCTCATCAATTATTTGAAGAATACACCATGCTTTCATTGGGTAATTTTTTAGGGCATCCCATGAAGGTAGATAGAGCCACAATAAATGGAACTAGGCCTCATGTAGCCAAAGTCTGTGTAGAAGTGGATGTGTCTAAACCTTTAACTGAGAGAATCTGGATTAAATATAGAACAAAAGGTCTCTGTCTATATATTGAATATGAGGGAGTACTAGACTATTGTGCAAAATGTTTTAAATTAGGGTATACCTAGTTGCAGCTTTGGTCCTTCTTCTACTCATTTTACTAGTTCCTAGAGACCCATGCCTTACAAATTTACTGTTCCGAATCCTAATTCATCTGGTCTATCAAATAAAGAGAAAGGGTCATTGTTTCTAATATAACTAATCAGTCTTCTAAGAAAATATCCTTTAAGAAGAGAGGTCCTTTTGCAGGTTCACAGGTCTGGAGAATAAAGAGCTCAAAGAAACATGGAGCATAACTGAATGCAATAGGAGTTGAAGATGGTGGAGCTCAGAAGAAGATCCCAACTCCCATCCAGGAAAAAAATAAGAATTCCAACAAAAAATAGTTTTAAGGCCATGATCAGTTAAGATGTGGTAGATGTTGAGGATGAAGATACTATATATGAGGAACACTTGATAACTGGAAAGAATGATCAAGGTACCATGATTACCCTAATACTGAGGAGATAGGTATTACTAATATTTTGCTAGAAGTTAATGCAGATTCAACCAAAAGAGGTGTACATGTAGCAAACATGTAGCAAACATACAACAAACACAAGAGGATGTATTTGATACTGCTCTGTAAATTGGAGAAAATGAGAAGGACCAGAATGGAAATTAATCAGTAAGAGGATTGCAGCAGCCCTCAAGGTATGTCCCATAATAAAGATGCCGGATTGACTGCCTCTATTACGCCTAATAGTCCAGTTTATTCTGAAAGCGTTGATCATAATGGAATTTTATTATATAACCTTTCAGTCAGTTACAACAGAGATTTTATAGATTAATCAATCAAAATGATTCTTCCATAACTGAGACAAATACACTACTACAAAAATGATTTTTCACTACACCGTAATTACTACGGTTGTGAAAAACCGCTGTAATAAAAAGCTACAACTACAGTTTTTCAAAATCCGTAGTTGATTGTTACTTGTCACTGCGGTTTTTCAAAATCATAGTAAAATGTCTGTTGTTAAAAGTACAAGTGAAATCGGTTCAGTCTTCTGTTCAACCGGTAGAAAATTAAATAAAGCACCCGAAGTCAGAAGTCATGAATGAAGCCATATAACCGAAATCGGTGCAGTATATTCTGCAACATAGATATGCACTCGAAGTCCAAAATTTTTCTTGGAGGTCATTGATTGAATTCGGTTTCCTATATAATACAACCGACTGCACATCATATAGGACTCAAAATCCAAAGTTGTGTTTTGATATGAAGTTACCGAATTCAATCCACTATTATCTAAATGGAATAAGCACCCGAAGTCCGACGAATTTCTCAGAGACTAGTACCCGATTACGATTCGTTATCAGTTACAATCGATAAGAAAATTAAATAGGATCGGAAAACAAAAATTTTCTTTAAAGAAGATAATACCGAATTCAGTTCGTTATCTTCAACAACCAATAGTGAATTACATAAGCGCCTGAAATCAGACGTCTTGCAAGGAGACACTTAGCCGAAATCGGTGCAGTATATTTTACAATTTAAATATACACCCGAAGTCCAAAGTTTTTCTTGGAAGCTATCAATTGAATTCGATTTGCTATATAATACAATCAACTGCATATCATATAGGACTCGGAATTCAAAGTTGTATTTAGAGATGAAGTTTCCGAATTCATTCATATTATCTAAATTGAATAAGCACCCAAAGTCCAACGACTTGCTCGTAAACTAGTATCAGATTTCGAATCGTTATTGGTTACAATCGATAAGCAAATTATATAGGATTCGAAATTGAAATTTTCTTAAAATAGGATAATACCGAATTCAGTTTGTCATTTTTAACAACCGATAGCGAATTACATAAGCGTTTCAAATCAGACTTGTTGCAAGGAGAGCCTGAACCGAAATCGGTGCAGTACATTTTATAATCTAAATATACACCCGAACCCCAAAGTTTTTTGAGATGCCATCAATTGAATTTGGTTTGTTTATATAATTCAACCAAGTGCATATCAAATAGGACTAGAAACCCGAAGTCATGTTTAAAGAAAAAGTTTTTGAATTCGATTCAATATCCCCTAATATGAATTCCTATATTTACTTAAAACTAGCTTTTCTTTCCCGATATGACACATTTATGAATATATCTAGTTCTAAGTAAGAAAAATTTTGATCAATATAAGTAGGAAAATCTAATGTTCGATAAAAGGTCTTAAACAAGGTTAGTATTTGAGGTTAGTATTAGGTAGATTAGTATTTGGTACATTTTGCATTTCAATTTTTTTTTTCATATATTGATATATTGTGTTAAAATATTGCATGAACCTCTGCATGCTCGAGGCACCATCTTCATTATCTTGGTTTGATGTAGTGCCCATCAGCACGCTTTTCTCTTTCTCAAGGTTTTCCCTTTCCATTTCCATCTTCAATCTAGCCTCTTGTAAGACAATCTCTGCCTGCAAAGCAGGTGGAATCGATTCGGAGAACAAATCTTAAGAAAAGTAATAATTCTGGACCTCTTTGACTAATGATGCCCTTTCCAGAGCGCTGCTTCAAGCAAAAGCTGCTTCTTTTGACATTTTAAGTCTTTTCACGGCCCATTTGTCCTCTTGCAGAGATGCAATCTGCAGAAAACGCCCATATATGATTCAAAATTAATAACTTGGGCCAGATTGCTTAAAGGAAAGGAAATTTGAGTGTTGATGTATAACTCATTTTTATACATCTTAATGTCAGCTTCAAGAGGAGCAATGATGGACTCCACTGGAACATAATTATCAATCCTTTTGATCTGCATTCATTCTTCAAAGTGTGGCTTCAGCGGCAAACTACGCATAGTTTGACTCTCTTTTCTCCTTGATGCGGCCTAGAGCAATTTTCATATGTATTATAAGTAAATTGTAAAAAATGTGTAGGGCATTATGGTAGAACAATCAAGTTACTGACATATAGCTTCATATTCGAATATTATGAGGTGGAATTATATGATTTGTGAATTAAATTGTATAAGAAATAATTAATTGTATACAAATCATACAACAAAATATTTTCGTACAACAATGTATATAAACCTCATATTAATTTGTGAATTTACAGCAATTAAATTGTACTTTCAATTGACTCAAAATTTAATCTTTTGTAAATTGAAGTTTATATTTTTCGTGAAATTTTAAAATTTTCATATGTGAAATAAAAAATATTATGTGAACTAAAACAACCCGAGAAACAATTAGATAAGGCAGCCTTATGGTAAGGCAAAGGGACCTCATATGGTTCGTACAAAAGTTTTGGGGTCAAAACATAATTATTATATTTTAGTTATTTTCATATCAATTAATTATATCAACTAAAAATCACCTCCTTCATCATCAAATCATCATCGCTCATCATCAAATCATAGACATTCATTACCAAATCATTGACGTTCATCATCAAATCATCGTTGTTCATCAAATTATCACTGTTCATCATCAAATCGTCATCGTTCATCATCAAATCATCGTCGATCATCATCAAATCCTCGTTGTTCATCATCAAATCATCAGTCATTTATCATCAAATCATCGTCCTCATCATCAGTCATTAATCATCAAATCATCGTCCTCATCATCACTATAAAATCATCAATCATCAAAACAATATAACTGACATGAATCATCAATCATCAATCATCAAAAATTAATAATCAATCAACAATATCAAATCATCAATCGATCATCAGATCCACGGTTATCATGAATAATGTCATAATCATCATCAATCATAAATATCAAATCATCAACTAAATTGTACACATAATCAAATCGTCAAATCTTGAAAGTGAATTCTCATCGTCAAATCGTGAAACTAGATTGATGACGATGATGAGTAATGTTGGTGACCGGGCAAATGAGGATGATGAAAACGAGGTCTATTTTATGATCCGAGCCACGATTCTACGACTACCTAGTTTCCCGATTTGACGGTTTGATTATGTGTATATTTTAGTTGATGATTTGATGTTTATGATTGATGATTTTTTATTGATGATTCTACGAGAATCTAGTTTCCCGATTTGACAATTTTTTATTATGTGTGTATTTTAGTTGATAATTTTATGTTTCTGATTGATGATTATTTTTCGATGATAGAAAGGAGTTGACGATCAGATTGATGACGAGGATGAGTAATGTTGGTGACCATATATATATATATAAACGAGGATGACGAAAACGAGGTCTATTTTATGATCCGAGCCACGATTCTACGACTACCTAGTTTCCCGATTTGACGGTTTGATTATGGGTATATTTTAGTTGATGATTTGATGTTTATGATTGATGATTTTTTATTGATGATTCTACGAGAATCTAGTTTCCCGATTTGACAATTTTTTATTATGTGTGTATTTTAGTTGATAATTTTATGTTTCTGATTGATGATTTTTTATTGATGATTCTACGAGAATCTAGTTTCCTGATTTGACAATTTTTGATTATGTGTGTATTTTAGTTGATAATTTTATGTTTCTGATTGATGATTATTTTTCGATGATAGAAAGGAGTTGACGATCAGATTGATGACGAGGATGAGTAATGTTGGTGACCATATATACATATATATACGAGGATGACGAAAACGAGGTCTATTTTATGATCCAAGCCACGATTCTACGACTACCTAGTTTCCTGATTTGACGGTTTGATTACGTGTATATTTTAGTTGATGATTTGATGTTTATGATTGATGATTTTTTATTGATGATTCTACGAGAATCTAGTTTCCGATTTGACAATTTTTTATTATGTGTGTATTTTAGTTGATAATTTTATGTTTCGGATTGATGATTTTTTATTGATGATTCTACGAGAATCTAGTTTCCCGATTTGACAATTTTTGATTATGTGTGTATTTTAGTTGATAATTTTATGTTTCTGATTGATGATTATTTTTCGATGATAGAAAGGAGTTGACGATCAGATTGATGACGAGGATGAGTAATGTTGGTGACCATATATATATATATAAACGAGGATGACGAAAACGAGGTCTATTTTATGATCCGAGCCACGATTCTACGACTACCTAGTTTCTCGCTTTGACGGTTTGATTATGTGTATATTTTAGTTGATGATTTGATGTTTATGATTGATGATTTTTTATTGATGATTCTACGAGGATCTAGTTTCCCGATTTGACAATTTTTGATTATGTGTGTATTTTAGTTGATAATTTTATGTTTCTGATTGATGATTATTTTTCGATGATAGAAAGGAGTTGACGATCAGATTGATGACGAGGATGAGTAATGTTGGTGACCATATATACATATATATACGAGGATGACGAAAACGAGGTCTATTTTATGATCCAAGCCACGATTCTACGACTACCTAGTTTCCTGATTTGACGGTTTGATTACGTGTATATTTTAGTTGATGATTTGATGTTTATGATTGATGATTTTTTATTGATGATTCTACGAGAATCTAGTTTCCGATTTGACAATTTTTTATTATGTGTGTATTTTAGTTGATAATTTTATGTTTCGGATTGATGATTTTTTATTGATGATTCTACGAGAATCTAGTTTCCCGATTTGACAATTTTTGATTATGTGTGTATTTTAGTTGATAATTTTATGTTCCTGATTGATGATTATTTTTCGATGATAGAAAGGAGTTGACGATCAGATTGATGACGATGATGGGTAATGTTGGTGACCATATATATATATATAAACGAGGATGACGAAAACGAGGTCTATTTTATGATCCGAGCCACGATTCTACGACTACCTAGTTTCTCGATTTGACGGTTTTTTTATGTGTATATTTTAGTTGATGATTTGATGTTTATGATTGAAGATTTTTTATTGATGATTCTACGAGGATCTAGTTTCCCGATTTGACAATTTTTGATTATGTGTGTATTTTAGTTGATAATTTTATGTTTCTGATTGATGATTATTTTTCGATGATAGAAAGGAGTTGACGATCAGATTGATGACGAGGATGAGTAATGTTGGTGACCATATATACATATATATACGAGGATGACAAAAACGAGGTCTATTTTATGATCCAAGCCACGATTCTACGACTACCTAGTTTCCCGATTTGACGGTTTGATTACGTGTATATTTTAGTTGATGATTTGATGTTTATGATTGATGATTTTTTATTGATGATTCTACGAGAATCTAGTTTCCGATTTGACAATTTTTTATTATGTGTGTATTTTAGTTGAAAATTTTATGTTTCGGATTGATGATTTTTTATTGATGATTCTACGAGAATCTAGTTTCCCGATTTGACAATTTTTGATTATATGTGTATTTTAGTTGATAATTTTATGTTTCTGATTGATGATTATTTTTCGATGACAGAAAGGAGTTGACGATCAGATTGATGACGAGGATGAGTAATGTTGGTGACCATATATATATATATATAAACGAGGGATGACGAAAACGAGGTCTATTTTATGATCCGAGCCACGATTCTATGACTACCTAGTTTCTCGATTTGACGGTTTGATTATGTGTATATTTTAGTTGATGATTTGATGTTTATGATTGATGATTTTTTATTGATGATCCTACGAGGATCTAGTTTCCCGATTTGACAATTTTTGATTATGTGTGTATTTTAGTTGATAATTTTATGTTTCTGATTGATGATTATTTTTCGATGATAGAAAGGAGTTGACGATCAGATTGATGACGAGGATGAGTAATGTTGGTGACCGAGTATATATATATGTATATGTATAAATGTATATATACATATATGTATATATTTATATATGTATATAGAGATATATAAGAGGATGACGAAAACGAGGTCTATTTTATGATCCGAACCACGATTCTATGACTACTTAGTTTCCCGATTTGACGGTTTGATTATGTGTATATTTTAGTTGATGATTTGATATTTATGATTGATGATTTTTTATTGATGATTGAACGGATTGATAACGAGGATGAGTAATATTGCTGATCGAGGCATGATTCTACGAGAATCTAGTTTCCCGATTTGACAATTTTTGATCATGTGTGTATTTTAGTTGATGATTTTATGTTTCTGATTGATGATGGTTATGACATGATTGATGATGACGGTGGATCTGATGATTTCTTGATTGATGATTTGATGATAAACGATGAAGATTTAAAGATAAACAATGAAGGTTTGATAATGAACAACGATGATTTGACGATAAACGATGAAGATTTGACGATGAACGACAAACATTTGATGATTTGATGATTAACAACGAAGATTTGATGATGAACAATAATAATTTGATGATGAACGATAATAATTTGATGATTGATGATTTAATATTGATGATTGATGATGGTAACAGTTAATAGGGAGATTAAATGTGGTATATATTCTTATTTCAAAATGGTCCCTGAGTTTTATTAATATTTACTGCTGGGCACCGAAAAATTAATATTTATATTACAGCCCCAAAAGTATTTTGCCCCTTAACCCTACACCCCTTGCCTTACCGTAAGGCTGCCTTACCAGAGAGTATCTCAAACAACCCTAGGATGGCGGCTCAATTTTCTTCAATATATTTTAACCATGCATCACAACTGTTCAATACCATTTATAATTTTCCATGAATATGTATATCAAATTCAATTTAATTGAATTGACCAAAATTATATAATCTACCAAATCAACTGAAATCAATTGAAAATCCGGAAAGATTACGAAAACAGGTCTAATTGAATCTGAATGATACATATAGAATCAAACAAAATAGTAAAATAACATAACTACAAATAGTAAAAGAATAAAATAATGGTATGGTTGGGATAAAAATTCCAAATAAACTCAATTAAAACTAAAATTATAAATTAACCACTAATTAAATCCTAATTAAATACACTATGAAAACTTAAATTTTGGTATATGCTTCTGAAGTATGGTATTCAAATCTCTATGATTACACAATTCCAAACACTTTTAAAACATATATTCCCATACACTCGAATTTATGTGATGATTCAAAACGTTAACGTTTTTCATGCAAATATATATTAAAGAATACTTAATTATGTAATGTTTATAATTAAAGATCTTAACAAATTTAATTTATAAAAATAGTAATTATATCTTAGGCAATCACATATTAAAGATCTTACTTTTAGTTAAGATAATGTTCAAAAATTCAATCACTCGAATAACCAAATATATATTAAAGAATACTTATGCCCTGTTTTCCTGAACTTAATTCATCCTGGACGGAACTGAACTGAAAAAAATAAAAAATATACTGAACTAAAACTAAAATAAATATGATTAAATTGATTTAAACTGCAAAAAATATAAATATATTAAACTGAACTGAAAAAATTTATATATATATATATATATGTTTATTTATCTGAACTTTAAATTATAAACAATTCATGATTGAAGTTTACAGTACGAACTGAGATGAATAGAAATTGAATGAAAAAAAAGGTTTAAGGTAGTATGACTGAATGCAACTATATTCCATCAATCTATTAAACTAAACTGAATTAAATTTTAATACAAATTTCTTCAATATATTTAATCCATGTATAATAGTCATTCAATACCATTTATAATTTTTCATGAATTTGCTGCATCGTAAACATACCAAATTTAATTTAATTGAATGGACCAAAATTACATAATTAACCAATTCAATTTGAAATCAATTGAAAATCAAGAAATAATGACGAAAACCGGTGTAATTGAATCTCGATGATACTTATAGAACTAAAAAAATAGTAAATTAACATAACTAAAAATAGTAAAAGAATAAAATTATGGTATGATTGTGAGAAAATTTTCAAATTATAACAACTAAAACTAATTACAAATTTACCCGCTAATTAAATCCTAATTAAATACACTACGAAAACTTTTATCCTTCTTAGGGTGTGAGTAAGGGATAAAGGCCTTGTTTTTCTGAACTTATCTGTAGAACAACTTAATTTGGTTTATTTTAATTCCGTTCAGTACGTTAAAAATTTAATTTGATGGAATTTAGGTAAATTTAGACAGATTAATTCTATCCAATACATTAATTTTTACTTCATTTCGACTTACTTCGGCGAAAAAGATAGGCTTAAGCAAACAAGTGCTAAAATTTAGATAAATTTGATTATATTTTATTTAAAGTATTCAACTAATATAATATGTAAATGCATGTTTTTAGTTTATATATATATATATATATATATATATATATACATCATTTCATGTTAGGTCCAACTAAGCTGAATATGTCTAGGGCTTTACCGTGCGCTTAGAGAGGAGGCAGGCTTCAACTTGATACACCCACCAATATGTAGGTCAAAAAACTGATATAATGAGTTAAATAGTAACGAAATAATCTCAATTGCACTAATTTGAACTAAACTAAATTTAAAAAGATCGACTAGATCATATTTTACCACAATCTTTGTTGTGCTTGGTTAAAAATGATGAATAACGTCATGCGGTTTGTGGTTTGTGGTTAGTGGTTTGTGGTTTTATATTGTGCTGATTAGTTAAATAGTGTTGATTAATATGCGTTGTTCAACTGATGATATGAGTTCAAAAGGGATAAAATAAACTCAATTGCACTCATTTAAACCAAACTAAACTATACTTTATCGACTAGATGAATTTTTACAACAATCTTCCCTTCAAATAATAATATGAATTAATCTTAATTTTACCGAATCATATATAACTTTGTTCAGCTACTAATTGATGTGCGATATTGGGTCCACTTGGCTTGTAATTAAGGCCAGTTACGTCCACTTCAATATATTTTTAACACCTTTCAGTTCAGTTCATTTTAGCAGTTTTAGTTCAACAGTTTATTGTCTCATAGGTTTAGCAGCTTTCAGCACCATTAGATCAAATTGAATTGAATATAAAATTTAGGTAATTAAATTTGATAAACACCCTAATCACTAAGGAGTATATTAAAATTCCAACATCTATAAAGCGATATGGAATCAACACTGCATATTTAGGGTCTATTTGTCTGAGCTAATTTCTTACTGATCTGAACTGAACTAAATTGAACTAAAATGAACTGAACTAAAAATTAATGTATTGAAAATAGTAATGTATATCTAAATTTACGTGAACTTATCGAAATATATTTTTTCTTAACTAAATCGAATTGAACTGAACTGAATGTTTTTATAATTCGTATAAACTTAATTATAAGTCATGGTAGTGCTTTAACAGAATAATATAATAAATAAGACTTGGTAGTCCTTTCACAGACTAGTTCACATTTTTATATTCTACAAAAACTTGCTATGATAATTCAACTAAATATACATTTAGATAAAATTAATAAGAGCCGTGAATGAATATGGATGTTGTACTTTACTGCAGAATATGAGATAGTTAAACTAACTAATATTTTAATTCATTATACAACTCAGCACTAAAAATTTATAAATATATACCAAAAAACATGACACTGTAAATTCTATACTAGATGGAAGTATATAGTTTACTAATATAATTTGAAATATTATGCTAAATAATTGATGTGGCACATTAAATTTTAGATTTTTGAATCAATTAATGATTATCATTACCAATCTTAATCATGTCTAAAATATTTTCCATATTTATCCATGTGGTGTATAGAATACCAAGAACGATGAGAAGACAAAGACGTACTTTTGGTTCCTTCAATTCCACCCTCAGAAAGTAAAACATGACCAAATTATCGCCTTCAAAAGAGCCTCTAAACCCGCCCTCCATATGTATTTCGCACTCTCCAAACCCTACCTCATCCTAAATGCAGTATCATTGCTTAGCCACAAACGAATTTCTGATTCAAATTTTCTTTTTTTCCATACTTACTCGCGAATTTGATCAACCTTCAAAGGTTAGCTAGGTAAGGTGATTTTTGATTATATATTTCATATGAGCTTATAAAGATTTATATATTTTCTCATGTACAAGTTGTATAATGGGTTAGATACGTTTCAATTTTTCAGCCTTCTTCATAGATGTTGATTTTGTTTACAGTTTTGAAATATATGTATTAAGATTTAATTCATATATGTTGTATCTAGATTGCTATATGTGTGTGTGTGTGTGTGTGTGTGTGTGTTTGTTTGTGTGTGTGTATGTGTGTGTATACTTATGTTATATATTATGAAACTGAATGTATTATGATAATTAAGGTTTTCCAGAAAAGATAAAGATAATTTATTATCTTCGAGAGATAATCCATTGATATATTGTATTTTTACATTCTCTCTCACTCAGTACCCTACTATGTTTAACACAAAAGCTCTAGGATTGTAATAAACTAGATACCACATTAAGCCATGGCGGGTGCAAAAATATATTAGGTACATGGCTGGTATCTTTAGAGATCAAATTTCATGAACTGGGTAAAAAAACAAGATGAAAGTGGAAAGTCAATCACCGTCCATGATTAAATTTCAATTAAATAGATGGTTAATGCACTAATGAAATATTTTCTAATAGCATCCTATATTGTTGTGATTTGTGTTGAAATTATTTGTTAATCTGATTTGTAGTATTTCCAAGTGGATGAATATCGATTTACAATGAAAGAGTTGGATGAAATTCTTGATATTTGGTCAAGGTATATGGTGTTGGAGCACATTTTGGAGACTTTAAGAGCTTATGGTAGAGCTCGATTTGCATCGAATGGTTATGTTTCTTTCAATGTGTTTGATGTAAACTATGATATTCTATGATGTTTTATAAAATTTATAATTTTTCTTTATGGCTTCGTTTGATTGTACACAATGTAGTAATTGCACTCATGTAAGCGAAGTTGTTGACAAAAAATGAATTCGGTTCGAAATCCTAGAACTGCGGTAATTAATTGAAAATAATTGATATCGGGTGGCAACGATGTTAGTATATTTTGAACAGCCAGCGTCAGTTCAAATTACAGAAAAAACCGATCTCAGATGACTTTGATGGTTTTCAGAACTAGTCGATTTCGGGTCGTGGTGTTAGTTTTATAGTAAAAGCAGATGTCGGGTTCGGTTTCCGGTTTAGAGTAATAGGCGATGTTGATTCAAATTGTTAAAAGTAGTCGATTTCGGAAGACATTGATGGTTCTGTAGAACTTGACGATTTCGAGAGACGTTCTTGGTTTGAAGAACTTACCGAATTCGGGACATATCTTCGGTTTGTAGAACTCTCCGAAGTCGGGAGACGTTGTTGGTTTTTATAACTCTCCAAACTCGGGATACATTATTGGTTTGTAAAACTCACCGAACTCAGGAGTCGTTGATGGTGAACCGTACTCACCGAACTTGGTAGATATTGTTGGGTTTTAGAAAGCACCGAACTCCGTAGACATTGTTGGTTTTTAGAACCCACAGAATTCGGGAGTCATTAATGGTGTTTGGAATTAATTGAATTCGGAAGTCGTTGATGGTTGATAGTACTAACCGAAATTGGGAGAAGTTTTGGTTTAGAGAAATAGTCGATTTCGGGTGATATTCGGTATTATAGAACTAATCGAATTCGGAAAGATTTTTGGTTTATAGATCTAACCGAAATCCGGTGAAGTAGTCGGTTTACAAGAAATAGAGATTTCAGGTGACTTTATTGGTTTATGGAAATAGTGGAATTCGTGTCACTCAACTGGATATACAGTTATATCTGATTTCGAACCTCCGTACAGGTTTACCATAACAACCGATATCAGTTTGGAGTTTGGTTATACATTACAACTGCGGTTTTTAAAACCGCAGTAAAAAAATTTACTTTTAACTACAGCCACAGTAACTGCGGTAATAAACTGTAGTAAATAGCCCAAAATAACCGTAGTTGATCCCATGTTCTGTACTAGTGATACTAAAAGAAAACATACCAAGAAAGATTGTACTCAAACAGTTAAGACAATCTCTACCAGATCACAAATTGCTACTCCTCACATAGGTTATTTATGATAGGACTAAACATATGTGTATGAAATGTTAGGGGTATCAAAACTAAATGGGCTTAAAAGAGAGTTATAAGGAACATTAAAAGGGAGCATGGTAGTTCTTTATTTGTTCTGATTGAACCTATAGTTAATTCAGGTAAAATTAGGTCCATAGCTTTTGCACTTGGTTTTAATTATTTCTATGCTGATCTTAGAAACAAGATTTTGATTCTCTAGGATGATAGTTTTAGTGTCACAATTAAACATGTGCATGATCAATTTGTGTCTACTGAGTTGAAGCATATATTTTTTTCTTATACATGGAATGTCGCATTTGTGTATGGTAGACATACTAGTTTGGATGGAGAGTGTCTCTCTGGTATGATTTAGGTGCACTAACTAATAGTGCTCTTATGATTGTTGGGGATTTCAACGTGGTGAGAGAGACCAATGAATATCGTGGACAGTCATCACCTAGTCATAGTAGCATGTTTTATTTTAATAAATTCATAGAGGACAGTGATCTGGTAGAGTTGCCTACAATAGGAAATCTATTTACTTGGTATTGGGTCCGGAGAAGAGGGAATGTTTGGCAGAGGCTTGATAGAGGACTAGTAAGTGATCAATCCCCGAACCTTTTCCCTCACAGTAGAATAAGAGTCAGGTCTAGAGATCCATCTGATCATGCTCCCTTACCAATGACTCTAGAAAATAACATGCATCAATAGGACCTTAACCTTTTCAATTTCAACATTGCTGGTTAAATCATAAGAAATTTAAATCAGCAGTGGATGAAAACTGGAACCTAAACTATGTGTATATGGCATGTTAATATTTTCCCTAAAGTTTAGAAGGTTGAAATTGAGGCTAAAAGAGTGGAATATGGATTCTTTCAGGAATGTTCATGATCAAGTCATGATTGCTGAACAAATTGTGGAGCAAAAAGAGTTAGAATTCCAAAATAATGCTTCTGAAAGGAACATGTCAGAACATCATAAAGCCCAAGCAGAAATGACCTTGGCTTTAAATAGATAAGAATTATTTTGGAAACAAAAATCGAGGATTAAATGGCTAAAAAGGGGTGATTCAAATACCAAGTTTTTCTGTGCATCGATTAAAACTAAACATGCTAGACAATTAATCTTAGCCATTAGAGACTCTCAAAATATTTTGTTGACTGGACCTGATCAGATAGGTTGTGAGACAGTCAATTTCTTCTCTACCATACTAACGAGGACAATCAAGATGCCAATAATCATGATTCTGATTTGCTGTTGGAAAATATCCCTAGTTCCATTACTGAAGAAATCAACCATCAACTTATCAAATTAACTGATCTTCAGAAGCTAAGAAATATAGTTTTTGGGATGGATGGGGAATCTGCCCCAGGGCCACGGATCGCTCTTCCTGCAACAACCATTTCAACATGATAAAAAGAATAGAGTTCATCATGTGTTTGAATTTGAGGATGTTGAAAATAAGTCTTACTGAAAATAGAGTCTTAAGGATGTTTTAATAAAAAAGATATGATAGCATTTATTTTTGAGGATTAAAGTTCACATTTATGTTAATGATTATGTGTCTGGAGTTCAAATCTATGATACATGTTATTTATACATCAACAAAGTTTGAAATGGATATTGAGCTCTTGGTGGTGAAGGGTGAATTCTTTCAAGTAAAGGAGACACGTGTAGGATAATTTTATGTGATAGTTGCATTTGAAAATTACAATCATCAAAATTATGCAATTTCTAATCGAGCCCTAACCCACACACTCAATTGGACTAACCCCGAACTGCACTCATTCAAAAATCATTGACTTGATTTGAAATGTTAAATTGAACTGAATTGATATAAAACCAATGGCTTGACCTTTACCAATTTGAAACCTATTATTACATGTCATGGGTATTATTTTAGAACACAAGTGAAAATTTTGGTACCTCTTTGATTTAAATTTAAAAATTGGGTAGAAACCCTAAATTTGGTATAAAAGTGGATATCATTTTGAGGATTTCCTCAAAAATATCAGTAACTCTGACATGACAGTTGTCATTAAATTATATGTGTGTGCGATTCTAGGATATCCACCACCCATCCCTTCTCTCTCCCTTCTCTCTACCACTTTTCAGATCTAAAACTTCAACGGGAGGAGACCGTCAGAGTTTTCTCGTCGGAGCAGATCTCCTCCCCACCCTCACCCTAGAATAGTCCAAAAACCCCTCTTTTACCCTCAATCAAAAACCCCACCCCTTTAACCATCCACATATATGAGAGAGTCGGAATTCGAGATTAGCATTGCCGGAAGGATCCCCTTGCACAAGTGATCTCCATATGCTGATCACGCCGGGAAAAATCTCGAGACGTTTTCAATGGGTCTACCGAAGATCCATCACATGATCTCTCTTGATCATCATCAAGATAATTTTAGATTGGTCGAACTAGGTAGAATTTGACAATCAACTAGAGAATTAATTTACATCTCTATGTGAATTTTCTCAATTACTAGCATCTTACAAGCTAATAGAGAATTAGTTTGCATCTCTATACGTATTTTCTCACTTACATAGGCATTTGTAATGGAGAATTAATATGTATATCTTTACAGATTTTCTCATTTAAGAAATGTAATGGTTTTAACCCTTCCTGAAAATGTTATTTACTCGTACATTGCAACATCTCCAGGATCACTTATAATGTCATATCTAGTAATTTATCATGGTTTGGGGAGCCAATATATTTCCCTCTGCCTTTGGTCAGCTTTAAATTTTTTTAAAAAAATTAGAAGTGTGAGTGCGTACGTGCAGGGGGTGGACGCGTGCGTGTGGGTTCCAAATTAAATATATTATATCTCACAAAAAATCATGCATACCAAATAGTAAATAAATTAATATGTCTATGAATTCTAGATTATCCATTTATAACTTCAACATAATATGCATATGCCATACATTTATTTCTTTGAAATAATTTGATGGAAGTTTATTTCTTTTTTGCAATCTTTGGAAGGATCGCTACTCAGCATGGAGACCAAGAGTTTCCAGACCAGTGTGCCCCATCCACAACTCAACATCCCATCAGTTTGATGCCCTGCTTGGTTACAGGATCTCGCAGCTGTTGAGCTCGGCTGTTGAAAAGGTTTCTTTATTAATCAAAAGTGGAGAACAAGTTATGGCCTTCATCACCAACCCTATCAAACCTATTGGATGTGAAACAATTGAAAAGAATGACATACCCCATTTTTGAGTTTAATGTTCTCCATGGAGTATTCTTTTCACATGGTTTACCACATTTGAAGCAGACGCGATTGGCAAGAGCTTTCCAAGAAACTAATTTTTTTGCAAGCAATCTATCTACTATAAAATTTATTTAGTTTTCTATTATTGAGTTCCCCTAGTCAATTAAATGTCCAGATTTTGTTATGTTGTTTACCGTATTATGTCACTGTAAATTTACTATCATTTAGTTTTAATTTGTTTGATCTACCATGTGGTTCTATGTATGCAGTTAGAGTGAAGAAGATTGACATTTTCTTCATTTACAGTCTGGAACATGCACATTGATAATTATTTTTAATGCGTGTATGCACGTGTAGGTGTGCACATGTGTGTATGTGTCAAGCATCAAATTGAAGAATTGTTTTGCACAAATCAGGTCATTTAATTAAATATCATATATCTATGAATCTTAGATTACATTACATATGTATAACACCAGAATATTATACATACGCAACATATGTGAATGCATGGCAATATCTTCACGTGTGAACGATTGTTTTGGAAGAAAATTTCCTTATTTGGATACATTCTGAGGGCATTGGCATTTTCTTCTCTTTGTGGTGAAGGGTGGATTCTTTTCAAGTGAAGAAGACATATGTAGGAGGATTTTACGTGAACACAAATTATACCATATACTAGAGGTATGTATTCCCAGGTGCATTTTAAAATATGAATATGTGCATTTTTATGTGTATAATTGTGTACTGTAGAGTTTTTTGCTTATAATTTCCATAAGTAGTATATGCAAATTGTTATCAATAGAATGCACATTTATAATTGGAGAACACACATCAAAGGTGGGGATGCATACACCTTGGATACAGTATAAGAATTGTTACGTGAAAAGTGAACTAAAATGTACCATTGTCAAACTTTAGAAATTTCTAACCGACTCCTAACCCACACGCCCAATCGAGACCAACCATGACCTGCAATAATACTCCCAATAATATGTTGATTAGCTGACACCACAACTGACTTTGGTTGTACCATAACCAGTGAAGGCCCGCTCCCACGAGTTGCTAACGCGAGCGAAGTCCTATCATAGTCAATTTATATCTCCCTTTCACAATTGCTTATACTAACGTTGATAGATGTCTGGAACCCGCTCTTGATTACGAACCCAACTCATGAACTGATATGCAAGACAAAGCCCCGGGTGTCCCGAGGGTAGACACTCCGACGCTCAAGTTAGTATGTGCGTAAAGCGTATTGTATGTAAGGTAATAGATAGAAAAGGTGTACTAAACCTTTCGTATGTATATGGCTACAATTCGTAGATCACCAAGATGCGTAATTATGGTATAAGTACAACTCTTATGGGAATAATAGTTGTATTACCATGTATAGAAGTGTATTTCTGTCATGACTGTATATACCATGTTTAGGAGGAAGTATATTCCTTGTAGAACATTCATAATACGCATTCCTTATAAGGATTTGGATTGATGGACCCGTGGATCCATCCTCCGTGTATCTCGAGCCCACGACTCTTCTCGGGCCCTGGTCCGAGACTAAATGAGGTCCAGAATACGAACCATGGACTTATCAGTAGCCCCAAGATAGATCTTCAGAATTTCGAGGACTCCATTTTAAAGGCTGAACAAGAGACTTGCTTCTCAAAGGAAAGCCAATAACTCGAGAGAGAGTATCTCGAGGGTATCCATTTAGGACTGGTCTCTATGGCTAACCCTTCTGAATATCTAGTTTCAAGTTGTTTCGCATTCCATCAAGACACGTGGGCGGCTTGGTTTGAACCCATCCTTTTAATCCTGACACGTGACATCTACTCATTGTATCTTCCGGCGGTGAGAAAGACCAACCTTCCAATTGCTTGCACCGTTTCGTGAGTCAAGGTAATTACTCGTTTAAATGCGTGTTAATTACTGGTTATATAACCAAGTAATTTTTTCTTGTGTTTACCATCAATCTTCATCCAGGCAGTCTTGTATTTTCAATATCAGAAAAAATCTTCTCTTCTCAAAAGTTCTTCAAAAAAATTTTCTTTTCTTTACATACTTTTTCCACCCATTCTCTATATTGCCATATCGTTATCAAAATCCAGCGTTCCCCCTGGCATTACAGAGAATTTTGCACCGGCCGTTGGAGAAATGGTGGTGATAGATGTTGAAGAAAGAGCCTCGGCCGCCGATGATCTGAGGACACTGTTCCAGGAGGCGAATTCCGGTGAATTAATGGAGCTAACTATCGCCACACCGCTGCAAGTTGTAACCGCGGTGTCCGATGAAGGTGCGTCTGGGTCGGGTTTGGACCCAAATATGGAGCCCCAAGTTGATCAATGGGCTCCAGTTGTTGGTGATGCAAGTGATGTCACCAAGGTGGTCGACAAAAAGACCCTACAATTTCTGAAATCATGCAGGTTGTCATACCCCGTCGAGGCCGATCTGAGGCTCAAGGATGAAACCACTCCAATCCAGGATCTGGTGAGTCCCACTCAAGGGGTGATATATGGGAGATTCTTGCAGCAGGGAATAAGTTTCCCTTTACCTCCTTTGTTTCGGGATTTTCTGCAGCATCGTCAGCTGCATCCGTGCCAGATCCACTCCAATGTAGTGGTGACGATAATGGCGCTGATATCCTGGTGCACTCAGAAGCGGCATGAGCCAAGTCTGGACTTATTCAGGAGCTTGTTCATGCTATTCTCTTTCGAAAAGCGCGAGCACATTACCTTTCCTGATAACATCGGCAAGTGGAAGGATATCAGGCTAACATTTGACCGGACCAAGTACGAGGTCCCTGACTAGAATTCCAAGCCGAAATATGCCGTACCTCTTGACAAGGCCATCTGGAGGGCGTCGTTAAGGAGCTATTGGATGAGGGGATCGTCTTCTAGGAGGGGGAATTTGTACGGGGAGCTCATGGCTCGGTGTGGCAATGGCCTTCCATCACCTATTCTTACTTTCTGGATGTTCCTCAGTCGAAATCTACCTCTAGCTTCTTGAAGCCAGACCTGGATTGGACCCTCTCTGATAAAATCCAGGGGGACAAGAAAGAGACCAGGAAACGGGACCCGAGAAAATCTCCAAGGAGTCAAGGCGAATCCTCTTCGAGTCGGTCCTCTTCAGGTACGTTCTTGCATGTTGTGTTGTTGTCATGTTGTAGATTTCTTACTATAATGCACAACGTTCCTTTTTATGTAAACAGAGTCTCCTCCGAAAAAGAAGGCCATGAAGGGGAAGGTTGCCCTCGAGACGGTAGAGGAGAAGGCGGAGGAGTCTGAGTAGCCACAGTCTGAAGAGGTGGAGTCCGAGGAGAGGGAGTTTGAGGCTGAAGAGTCCTCGGATAATGAGTTTGAGCAGGTAACCCCTGATGATGCTCCTTTAAAGGAGTTGGGATGTTATCCGGGCATCCGGAGGAGGAGGCACTGACATCTCAGAGGTCCTTTAGGAAGTTCCCTTTTGCCTCCAAGGTAATAATCTTCAATTCTTGTAATATAATTTTTCGAATTGTCAATCTCTTACACCGAGTGTATTTGCAGTTGCTGAAAGGTCTGTCTTGGCTAGGGGATCGGGCCACTGCCAAGATCAAGCATCTGTACCACTCCGTTAGTGAGCTGCATGTCAGGTGTCAGGTTCTTAAGGCCGGGAATGAGGAGAAGGATGGTAAAATTAGAGCTCTGAATGCCCAACTGGAAATGCCTCCTTCACTGTCCTCGCATTGGCAGATGTGACTCAGCTGGAGGATATGGTAAAGCAGCTTGAGGACGAGAATAAGATCCTGACGCAAGAAAGGGCCTTTCAAGAGACCGAGTTGGAGGTTCTTCCGAGCACAGTGGATGAGTTGACTCGGAGGCAGTCCCCGAAAATAGATCCCAAGGAGCAGCAACGACTTCTTAAGCTTTGGGGCGCATTCATTGCTTGTGCTCCTGAGTTGAAGAGTCATATGGAGGAGTATGGGAATTTATTCCTTGACTCCGAGCTGCACAAGAGCTCGGATAAAGTCTTGATGTTGTGTCGGTCCGATGGGGAAAGAAGGTTAATGACTACCTTCTTTTCTCCTCCGGATGCTTCTGATAAGCTCACAACCTTGACTGCTAGTCGCTGGATTCCTGGGATCGATTTTTTGGATGCATTGGGACCCTCCGAGGAGTTAATGACATCAGGAGATTTATTAAGGCTTATTGAAGCCAAATGTCCTGAGTTGTCCTTCCTTGGTGAGGTGCTTTCCAGTTCTTCCACTAGCAAGGTAGACTAGCTTCAGCAGGTTTGTTACCTTACTTGCTGGCATCTCCTCATCAGCTTTGGGGCTTAGTTACGCTCCCTTGACCATGGACTTTAGGGTTTATACCTTGGTCTCATGGTTTACTGGAAAGGAGCTCCTGCCTCTCTGACGAAGCTGAAATACTCCGGGATCAGGTCTTCGCAGTTGTCCATGATGAAGACTCTACGGTCATACAGCTTAATATTGTTCGGCTTCTTCCTCGGGCTTGTTTTTTCATGACATTTGACGCCGAGTTTATGAGGTCTTGTCTTTGATAAGGCCTTTTATGTCGCAGTGTGCAGAAAAGTTGACAATAACCCATCTCTCAAGGATCACATTCGGTGAAGTCCTTGGTAACCCTATCGGGTGTATTTAGAAGTATATCATATTTTGATGTAATGACACCTTTGATATGAACCTTTGAGTTCGAGGTTTTTCCTCTATGTATCCACTTGGGATTTTTTCGAAGTATCATATTCTGATGTGATGACACCTTTAATATGAACCTTTGAGTTCGAGGTTTTTCCTTTATGTTTCCACTTGGGATTTTTTAGAAGTATCATATTCTGATGTAATGACACCATTGATATGAATTTTAACTTCTGTTTGAGGTTTTTCCTCTTCATATTTCGAGATGATTGATAATCAAGCACGTCTTCCTGTTTAGTCCGTAAACTTCAATCAAATACTTCTTAAAGCACTTTGTCTCGAGCCTATCTTCTTTATTCAAAACGATTGGTGGTTGACTTTTTAATTCAAACATCTTATTTTTAGATAAGTTGGTCAATCATATACTTGTTAAAGCATATTGTTTTGAGTCGCAATCAGCATCATACTTAGGATAACAATCCTTTTGTTAGAAAAGGAATTTGTGATTGCCCAAAATAAAGATAGACATAACTTGCACATAAAGTAAGTTAAATTTATACTCATGGCTTTAAGAACAAAATAAAGGAAGTAATGGTTCGAGTTTTGTACTCGTTGATGCTTTGAGCAAAGTCATCTCGGACCTACATGAGGTTCTTTCTCGAGGTTCATCTTCCGTGATACTTTTGTAAGTTAATCTTGTTCCATTTTCGTGGTATGGGTTCGCCCTTCATTATTTCCAAGAGATTGCTTCCCCTGGATGGGATTCTAGGACCCGATATGGGCCTTCCCAATTCGGGTTTAGTTTTCCTTCCACCTCTTTCTTGCTTTTCTCGTTTAGCATCATGACAAGGTCTTCTTTAACAAAAGTAGCCAAGCGGGCCCTTCTGGCATGGTAACGTTTGACTCTTTCTTTTACCTTAGCCTCATGGATAGCGGCATTGGCTCTTTTCTCCTCGAGGAGGTCAAGGTCGAGACGAAGGTTTTCGTCATTGGCTGAGCCATCTTCATCTTCCGGTTGTGAGGTACGGGCAGAGGGGACTCGAATTTCCATGGGGATGATCGTCTCGGACCCATATACCAAGCTGTAAGGGGTTTCTCCGGTTGCCGTAGCTGGTGTCGTTTTATGGGTCCAAATCACACTCGGAAGTTCTCTAATCCAATTTCCTTTAACTCCTTCTAGGCGCTTTTTGATGCCGTTTACCAGGGTTCGATTCGTGACCTCCACCTGGTCGTTGGCCTCTAGATGGTATACCAAGGTGAGCTTCTGATGTATGCCGTACTCATTGCACCATTTCTTGAAGGGATTGTTGGCGAACTGCGAATCGTTGTCAGTTGCTATGTATCTCGGGATGCCGTAGCGACACACAATATTTTTCCAGGAGAAATTGATGACTGTTTAGCCCGTAATATTTATCAAGGAAGCTTCCAACCACTTAGAGAAATAATCAATAGCCACAATAAGATACTTGAAATTTCCAGGAGTCGTGGGAAAGGGTCCAACAAGGTCAATACCCCATCGGACGAATGTCCAAGATTCTTGGATTGTAATCACGTTTTCTTGGGGTACATGAATCATCTTGGCGAATCTCTAACATTGATGACAGGAATCAATATACTTCTTGGAGTCTTCCAGCATGGTAGGCCAGAAATAACCCATTTGTAGGAGTTTACGGGTAACAGTGCGTGGACCTTGATGACTACCACAAACGCCTTCATGTGCTTCCTGTACCAAGTGCTCTACATCGAAGGGCCCGACACATTTAAGTAAGGGCTGGAGGTATCCTTTCTTGTACAAGCTGCCTCATGGATGACGTACTTAGGGGCTTTAACTCGAACCTTACGCGTTAAATGTTTATCCTCCGGGAGGATTCCCGTTTGTAGGTATTCAATGAATGGGTTCTTCCATGTATCAGAGATGTCTACAGTCATATGCTGCTTTCTTCATAAAACCTGTTTGCCAGGGTTTCCATCAGCAATTCCTGAGAGAAGCGTATGTTGAGGTCCAAGGAAGCAATTTTTCTTAGTGCATCAGCTTTGTGGTTGCCTTCTCGAGGGATGTGGTTCAATTCATAGTGTCGGAATTGATTTAAGAGAGGCCTGACTATCTCGAGATATTTCTAGACACTGTATTCTCGGGTCTCGTATTCGCCTTTGACCTGCTGCACCATAATTTGAGAGTCAATGAAGATCTTAAGGTCTTTAACTTCGAGGTCCCTTGCTAGTTTTAGCCCTATTATGAGGGCTTCATATTCAGCCTCATTGTTGGTGGCTCGGAAGTCGAAGTGGAGAACATAGGGGTGGTCCTTTCCCTCGGGGCTGGTGAGTAGGACTCCAACACCACTTCCCCCTGGGTTGGAGGATCCATCCACATATAGACGCCACTTTCCGGTGTCCGGGACTGGTTCATACTGGTTGATCTCCACCGGTTCGACTGACTCCATTTTGAAATCAGATAATGCTTGGCCTTTGATAGCCGTCCAAGGCTTATACTGTATATCATGCTCTCCCAACTCAATGGCCCACTTCATCATTCGTTCCGAAACGTCGGGTTTTAGAGAATCTGTCTAATCGGATAGTTGGTTAGAAGCACTATTGTATGTGCCTGAAAGTATGGCCGTAGAAGTCAAGAGGCATGCACCAGGGCTAATATCAGGCGTTCGAGAGGGTATATCTGGTCTCGGACCCTTGTAAGGTTCTGCTAACATAGTAGATGGGGTTCTGTGACCCTTCCTTCTCCTTAACCAATACAGCGCTGATGGCTAGTTGGGAGGCATATATGTATAAGTAGAGAGTCTCCCCTCTGTCCGGTTTTGAAAGCGTTGGCAGGTGTCGGAGGTGATCTTTGAGTGCTTGAAGGCCTCCCCACACTCATGTGACCACTCAAATTGGTTGGCCTTCTTAAGGATGTTGAAGAAAGGCAAGTGCTTTTCAGCTCTTTTGGAGAGAAATCGGCTAAGGGCCGCTAAGGATCCTGTTAGCTTTTGTACGTCCTTGAAAGTTTTTGGAGGTTGCATATTTTGTAGGGCTTCTATCTTCTCGGGATTTACCTTGATTCCCCGACGGGATACCATCTATCCCAGAAATTTGCCTGCCCCAACACCAATGGTGCATTTAGCGGGGTTTAGCTTTAGATTGGATGCTCGCAGTGTATCAAAGGTTTCCTTTAAGTCCTCGAAGAATGTGTCGTAGTTGCGGCTCTTTACCACCATATCATCAATATATATCTCCAAATTATGCCCTATTTGAGACTTAAATAATTTGTCTTCTAGCCGCTGATAAGTGGCGCTAGTGTTCTTTAATCCAAAGGGCATCATCTTATAGCAAAAGGTTCCTCTGTCGGTAATTAAGGGGGTTTTTTCCTTATCTTGCTCTGCCATGGGAATTTAATGATATCCCTTAAAGGCGTAAAAAAAACCAGGACCTGATATCCAGCGATCGCTTCAACTAATTGATCGATTAAGGGCAGAGGATAGTGATAAGTCCACGGTTCGTATTCCAGACTTCATTCAATCTCGGACCGAGGCCCGAGAAGGGTCATGGGCTCGAGTTACGCGGAGTTTGGATCCACGGGTCTATCAATTCTAATCCTTATAAGGAATGCGTATATTATGAATGTTCTACAAGGAATATACATCCTATTAAACATGGTAAGTACAACCATGATCGAAATACACTTCTTCTATACATGGTAATACAACTGTTATCTCCATAATAGTTGATTTCTACCATAATTACATATCTTGGTGATCTACGGATTGTAGCCATATAAATACCCAAAGGTTTGGTAAACCTCTCTATCTATTATCTTACATACAATACGCCGTATGCATCATACTAACTTGAGCGTCAGAGTGTCTACCCTCGGGACACCCGAGGCTTTGTTTTGCAGATCAGTTCGTGAGCCGGGTTCGTGATCAAGCGCGGGTCGTAGACATCTATCAATTTGGCACGCCCGCTTGCTAATCTTGATCTATATGACCTTCGAACTCATGGCTGATCCGGCTGAAAACCTTCGTGGGAGCACACGAATCCGTTTTCCGGACCCGACAGGAGTAAGAATCACCAATGCCAACCACAACGACAATGAGACAAGCCGCACTGACAACCAGGGAGCAGGAAGAAGCATCAACGGTGTACACCGTTCGCCTGTAGAAGCCTCTCCCTGGGAGTGGGAGAGCAAAAGATCTCGCCTTGACGGAACCGTTACCTTTTCACCTCAGGATGCGGTTCCTAATCAATTCCCTCATTCAGATCCCTTAGTAATCACAGTCGACATAAACCATAACATGATCAAAAGAGTTCTGGTAGATGGGGAAAGTGAACTAGAAGTCATGTTTCTCAGCTGTTATGAACAGTTGGGATTGGACAAAAGAAATCTCGTACCCCACAAACCCCATCTCGGGATTTGCGGGTGATCCTATAACTCATTTAGGAGAGATCACCTTACCAGTGCGAGTGAAAGATGGTCCTCAGAGTATGACCCTCCGTTGCACCTTTGCAACCATCGACTCCAGAGCGCCATACAACATAATCCTCGGACGACCCTGGATGTGCCAAGCAAAAGCCATATGGTCCCCATACCACTTGGCGATGAAGTTCTCAACGAACCAAGGGATAGCCACGGTCCGAGATGATCAACAATTAGCTCGAGTCTGCACAATTCAAGCTATCCGAGAACCGGAAAAGGAGGATCTCGAACCAGCTAAGTACTCCGAATCCGAGCCGATACAACTCGGAGAATCAGGAACCGTTGAGGTTGGGACTCTCCTACCCCCCGATATAAAGACCAAGCTTCGAGATTTCCTCAACCAATATATAGATGTCTTTTCCTGGGATACCAATGATTTGGTAGGAGTATCCCCTCGTTTGGCGGAACATTACCTGAATATCAATCCCTCACAGAAGCCTATAAAGTAGAAACGGCGCATCTTTGCACTAGATCGAGTTGAAGCCATTGGAGAAGAAGTAGACAAGCTACTCAAAGCTCGTATAATCGAAGAAGTGCAGTACCCAGAATGGATAGCTAACCCAGTAATGGTCAAGAAGTCTGACGGGAAGTGGAGAATGTGCATCGACTTCACCAACCTGAATGATTGTTGCCCTAAAGATAGCTATCATTTGCCCTCGATCGACCAACTAGTTGAAGCGATCGCTGGATACCAAGTACTAGCCTTTTTTGATGCCTTTAAGGGACATCATCAGATCCCAATGGCAGAGCAAGATAAGGAGAAAACCTTCTTCATAACCAATAGGGGGATCTTCTACTACAAGATGACGCCCTTCGGATTGAAGAATACCGGGGCTACTTATCAATGGCTGGTAGATAAATTATTCAAATCCCAGATAGGGCGCAACCTCGAGATTTATGTGGATGACATGGTAGTGAAAAGCCGCAGTTATGACGCCTTCTTTGAAGACTTAAACGAAACCTTTGACACATTACGGGTATAACCTAAAGTTGAAACCCGCTAAGTGCACCATAGGTGTTGGAGCGGGTAAATTTCTAGGATGCATGGTATCCAATCGGGGAATTGAGGTAAACCCCGAGAAGATAGAGGCCTTGCAAAACATGCAACCTCAGAAGACTGTCAAAGACGTACAGAAGCTAACATGATCTCTCGCGGCACTCAGCCGTTTTCTCTCCAAGGGAGTAAAAAAGCACTTGCCATTCTTCAACGTCCTCAAAAAGGCTAACCAATTTGAGTGGTCCCATGAATGCGGAGAAGCCTTCGAAGCACTTAAAGACCAACTCCGACAACTTCCGACATTGTCAAAACCTGACAAAGGAGAGACTCTCTATTTATAAATATCTGCGTCCCAGCTAGCTATCAGTGCTGTGTTAGTCAAGGAGAAGGAAGGATCATGACACCCAATATATAATGTAAACCGAGCTCTACAGGGGTCCGAGACCAGATATACCCCTCTCGAGCGCTTAATATTGGCCCTTGTGCATGCCTCTCGACTGTTGCGGCCATACTTCCAAGCACATACAATAGTCCTCCTAACCAACTACTCGATTAGGCAAATCCTCCAGAAACCGGATGCCTCGGGACGGATGATGAAGTGGGCCATCGAGTTAGAAGAACATGATATACAATATAAGCCTAGGAAAGCCATCAAGGGCCAAGCCTTATCTGATTTCATAATTGAGTCTGTCGAACTAATGGAGATCAACCAACAAGACCCAGTTCCAGACACAGGAAGATGGCGATTATATGTAGATGGATCCCCCAACTCGGGGGGGAAGTGGTGCTGGAGTCTTACTCACCAGCCCTGAGGGAAAGGACCATCCTTACGTTCTCCATTTTGATTTTCGAGTCACTAACAATGAAGCAGAATCTGAAGCCCTCATCACAGGGTTAAAGCTGGCAAAGGACCTCGATGTTAGGGACCTCGAGATCTTTAGTGACTCGCAGATCATGGTGCAACAGGTCAAAGGCGAATACGAGACCCGAGAGTACAGTCTTCAAAAGTACTTCGAGATAGTTAAGCCTCTCCTAAATCAATTCCGACATTATGAGCTGAATCATATCCCCCGGGAAGGTAACCATAAACCAGATGCACTGAGCAAGCTTGCCACCTCGGACCTCAACATAAGATCTTCTCAAGAATTGCTGATGGAAACCCTGGCGAAAAGAAGTTATGAAGGGAGCAGCATCATGGTTGTTGACATCTCGGACACGTGGATGAACCCCTACATTGAGTACCCTCCCCGAGGACAAGCATCTGGCATGAAAGGTCCGAGTTAAGGCTCCCAAATATGTCATCCACGAAGGCACCTTATACAAGAAGAGATATCTCCAGCCTTTACTTAAATGTGGTGGGCCTTCCGACGCTGAACACATAGTACAAGAAACACATGAAGGAGTTTGAGGCAGCCATCAAGGTCCACGCACTTTTACCCGTAAACTCAGTGCCGTCCATTGAGGCGTGCCAAACGTGCGGCTGCACTGGGCCCCAAAATTTTGGGGGCCCCCAATTTATTTTTACTAGTATTAAGTATATATGTTTTTAGATTTTTTCCGTTTTCCAATATTGTTATAAATTATAAATAATATACAAAATTGGATTCGTGTGCAGCGTACGAAAAAGTGTGCGTACGAATGTAATGCAGAATAGGTTTACTGCAAAAGTTACTTTTCTCATTGATTATTCACTTCTATAAATACAAGGGCAATCTAACTATAGTTCTATAATATCTCTAATTTGATACAGCAGGATTCCTACGTATATTCTGAAAATATTTTACATATATTTTGTACAACTGAAAATATCTATACTAAGTCAGAGATAGTAAAAGAAGAAGTTTATGGTAAATAGGATTTACACTTTAATATAAATGAATAATTATTTCCCAAAAATAATAGCTAAATTTCATAAACCTTAAATAAATTCCAAATTTGTGAGACTCCAAAAAAAGCAGTTGTCTACGTTCTCTGCTACTCTACGCGACAGTCATAGCATAACCGACAAGCACCCATGGTGATTTTTTTAAATTCTTTTTGGTGGAGAGCTAGTAACATAAAGATGCACTATGTTTGAGCTTTTCTGAGAATCTAAGTGAAATTTTGAATATTTTTCCTTGCTCGTTAATTGATCACATTTATAATGAATTTTTATAAATTTTATCGAATGAGTGTATTTAAGAGGCCCCGAAATTTGTTTTGCACTAGGCCCCCAAATTTACAGGGACGGCCCTGTGTAAACTCCTATAAATGGGTTATTACTGGCCTACGATGTTAGAAGACTCCAAGAGATATATTGATTCTTGTCACCAGTGTCAGAGATTTGCGAAGATGATCCACGTGCCTTAAGAAAATATGATTACCATCCAAGAATCCAGGCCATTCGTCCGATGGGGTATAGACCTTGTTGGACCCTTTCCCACGGCCCCTGGTAACTTCAAGTACCTTATTGTGGCCATTGACTACTTCTCGAAGTGGGTAGAAGCTGAAGCATTGACCAACATAACTGGCAAAACAGTCATCAACTTCTGTTGAAAGAATATTGTATGTCGCTATGGTATCTCGAGATACATAGTGACCGATAATGGAGCACAATTCGCTAATAACCCCTTCAAAAAATGGTGTGAGGATTATGGCATACATCAGAAGCTCACCTCGGTATATCATCATGAAGCTAACGGCCAAGTAGAGGTTACGAATCGAACCTTGGTAAGCGGCATCAAGAAGTGCCTCGAAGGGGCTAAAGGAAACTGGATTAAAGAACTACCGAGCGTGATCTGGACCCATAGAACTGCACCAGCCACAGCAACCGGAGAGACTCCTTACAGCTTAGTTTATGGTCGGAGGTGGTCATCCCCATGGAAATTGGAGTCCCCTCTGCCCGAACTTCTCAGCCGGAAGATGAAGATGGCACTACCAATGAAGTAAATCTTCGTCTCGACCTTGACCTCCTAGAAGAGAAAAGAGCCAATGCTACGATCCACGAGGCCAAGGTAAAGGAAAGAGTTAAGCGATATCACGACAGAAGGGTTCGCTTAGCCACCTTCATCAAAGGAGACCTTGTCATGAGGTTAAATGAAAAAGGTAAGAAAGAAGTGGGATGGAAGCTAGCCCTGAACTGGGAAGGTCCATATCGAGTCCTAGAATCCCATCCAGGGGGAAGCTACCTCTTGGAAACCATGAAAGGCAAGCCCATACCACGAAGATGGAACGTGATTAACTTGCGAAAGTATCACGGAAGATAAAATTCAAGGAAGAGCCTCACAAAGGTTTGAGAATATCAAGAATGTCCGAGAGCCTCATCAAGGTCCGAGACAATTATAAGCTAGCACAAACGGATACTCAAACTCAAACCCACTATTTATTTTACTTCTATTTTTAAAGTTATAAACTTAGATTGAAGTCATGTTATTTGTACGCCTATCTTTATGAGCAATCTTAAATTCCTTTTATAAAAAGATGACTGTTATCCTAAGTATGACATTGATTGCTATTCAAAATAATATGTTTTATAAAGTGTGTGGTTGGTCAGCTTAAATAAAATAAGTTATTTGAATCCAAAATTCAAACTACCAATCATTTTGAATAAAGAAGATAGGTTCAAGATAAGGTACTTCACAGAAGTGCTTGCTTGAGGTCTATAGACTAAAAGGGCAGACGTGCTCAAATATCAATCATCTCAATAAATAAAGAGGAAAAACCTCAAAAACAGAAGTTAAAATTCATATCAAAAGGTGTTATTACATCAGAATATGATACTTCTAAGAAAATCCCAAGTGGATAGGCAAAGAGGCATAACCTCGAACACAAATAGGTCATATCAAAGGTGACATTACATCAGAATATGATACTTCTAATTCCCAAAGGGATACATAGAGGAAAAACCTAGAAATTTGATACAAAGGTCATGAAGAAGATGTTTTTACATCAGAATATGATACTTCTAAATACGCCCAATAGGGTCATCTAGAACTTCACCAGGAGTGACACTTGAGAGATGGGCTATTGTCAACTTTTCTGCACGCTGTGACATAAAAAACCCTGCCAGAAAAGGACCAAGGAAGAAGCCCAACAACATCAAGCAGTATGTTCACAGAGTGTTCATCATGGACAACTGCGAAGACCTAATCCCCGAGTATCTCAACTTTGTCAATAGGGCGGTAGCTCCTTTCCAGTAAACCATGAGACCGAGGTTCATGTGCAAAGGAGTAAACCCAGAGCTCTAAAGCTGATGAGGAGATGCCAGCGAACCAGCTAAGGCTTATTTGCCTTACTACCTGAAGGAATGGAGAACCTCTCACCAAGAAAGGAAAACTCAGGATATCTTGCTACAATGAGCTTAAATAAATATCATGATGTCATTATCTTCTCGGAGGGACCCAATGCATCCAAAAACTCGGCTCCAGGAACCCAGTCACTAGCAGTCAAGGCAGAGAGCTTATCAGCAGCATCCGGATGAGAGAAGATGGACGTCATCACATCTACCTCCTTATCAGATTGACACAATCGCAAGATTTTGTTTAAAATCTGGTGCTGCTCGGAGGCATGGAATAAGTCCCCATACTCCTCCCGGTGACTCTTAAACTCGGGGCTACAAGCAACGAATTCACCCCAAATCCTAAGAAGTCATTTAGGCTCCTCCGAGTCCTTCTCTGCAGCCTGCTTGTGCGCCAGCTCCTCCACAGCATCCTGATAAACTCCCAGCTCATTCTCCTGAGACTTCCTCGCCAGCAGTAACTCCTTCTTCTCGGCCTCAAGCTGCTTCAACCTATTCTCCAATTGAGTCAGATCCAATAGAGTTGGGATAGATTATGGAGGCACCACCGACTCAGTCGTTAAAGCTGAGATAATAGCCCTCATCTCCTTCTTCTTGGCCTTGAGAGCCCAGCACCTGGCATGTAACTCCGTTACAAAGTTATACAGATGCTTGATCTCACCCTTGGCCCGACCTCCCAGCATAGATAAATCTATCATCAGCTGTAAAACAGAAGACATATAAGAACCTGCTACTTGATACTCGAGAATTCATATAATATGACAAGGAAAATTACTACCTCCGAGACGAAGGGATACTTCTTGAAAGACTTCCGAGAAGCCTGAACATCATCTTCCTTCGAGCGACACAAATAATGCTTCAACTTCTTCAAAGGAGCATCTTCAGGGACCGCCAGCTCAAGGTCAGATTCATCGCCATCCGAGGACTCCCCAGCCTCCAGTTCCATCTCCTTGGACTGCACCTCTTCGGACTCCTCCGTTTCCTCTTCTATGGCCTTGAGAACTGTTTTCCCTTTCTTGGATTTCTTCCTTGGGGGAGATGCTACACACAGAAAAACAAAGGAACATTAATATATCATGGATACAACCCATAACTACGATATGTCAAGTCCAGTACATTACCTGACGAAGACCGACTTGAAGAAGATTCACCATGGTTCCTGGGAGACTTCCTCGAAACCCACTACCCAGCCTCCTTCTCGTCTCCCGAGATTTTATCAGGGAGGGCCCAATCCCGGCCCGGCTTCATGAAGCTGGACGTGGACTTCGACTGAGGGAAATCTAGGAGGTACAAGTAAGTGACAGAGGGCCACCGCCACACTGAACCATGAGACCCCCGTACAAATCCTCCCTCCACGAAGACAATATTCTCCTTCTAGAGCTCCTCGACGATACCCTTTAGATGGGCTGGAGTATCGAAACCCCATCAAGAGGCACGGCATCCTTTGGTTTTGAGTTCCAGTCAGGGAACTAGTACTTAGTCCGATCAAAGGTCAGCTGAATATCCTTCCACTTGCCGCTGTTGTCAGGAAAAGTGAAGACTTTTCCCTCTCGAGGCGTGAGAGTGATGTGTTCGCGCCTTTTGAAAGAAAACAGCTTGAACAAGCTCCTGAATAAATCCAGGCTTGGTTCATACTCCTTCCTAGCACACCAGGATATCAATGCCATCATGGATACCACCACATTGGAGTGGATTTGACATGGATGCAGCTGATGATGTCGCAGAAACTCCGAAAACAAAGGAGGAAAGGGGAAACTTAATCCCTGTAATAGAAATCTCCCATATATCACCCTTCGAGTGGGGCTCACCAGATCTTTGACCGGAGTGGTCTTAACCTCGAGCCTCAAGTCAGCCTCGATGGGGTAGGACAACTTGCATGATTTCAAAAATTGCAGGGTCTTTTTGTCGACATTTGCATCACCGACAACCGGAACCCGTTTATTAACTTGGGGCTCCATATTCGGGTCCACACCTGACCCAAACGCACCATCATCTACCACCGCAGTCACAGTTTGCAGCGGCGTAGCGATGGTCACCTCCATCAACTCACCAGACTCAACCTCCAAGAACATAGTATTTAAGTCACGAGTAACTGGGGCTCTTCTTTCAGCAGCATTCTCTACATTGCCAGGGGGAACGAAGGAGTTTGTTGACGACATGGCAATACAGAGAATGGGGGAAAGATTATAAGAAGAAGAGTTTTTGAAGAGAAATTCTTTCTGAGAAGAATAAGAGTTTTTGAAGAGAAATTCTTTCTGAAATGGGAAAAGCAAAGTTACTTGGATGAAGATTGATGATAAACACAAAGGAAAATTACTTGGTTATATAGCCAGTAATTAACACGCATTTAAGTGAAGTAGTTAGCTCGACTCGCGGAACGATGCAGGCAATTGGAAGGTAGGTTTTCCTCGTCGCCAGAAGATACAATGAACAGAGGCCACGTGTCAGTTCCCTCAGAATTCTAGAAGGCAGATTTAGATCCGACCATTCATGTGTCTTGATGTAATATGAAAGAACTTTAAGCTAGATATTCAGAAGGGTTAGTCCGAGAAGTTAGTCTCAAGAAGGCACCCCCGAGCTTAAAACCTCGAGATATTCTCCCTCGAGTTATTGGCTTTCCCTCGAGAAACAAGTCTCTCATCCAACCCTCAAAATTCTGAAGATCTAACTTGGGGCTACTGATAAGTCCATGGTTCGTATTCTGGACTTCATTCAGTCTCAGACCAAGGCCCGAGAAGGGTCATGGGCTCGAGTTACGCGGAGTTTGGATCCACGGGTCCATCAATCCTAATCCTTATAAGGAATGCATATATTATGAATGTTCTACAAGGAATATACATCCTTCTAAACATGGTAAGTACAACCATGATCAAAATACACTTCTTCTATACATGATAATATAACTGTTATCTCCATAATAGTTGTATTTCTACCATAATTACATATCTTGGTGACCTACGGATTGTAGACATATAAATACCCAAAGGTTTGGTAAACCTCTCTATCTATTATCTTACATATAATACGCCTTACGCATCATACTAACTTGAGCGTCGGAGTGTCTACCCTCGGGACACCCGAGGCTTTGTTTTGCAGATCAGTTCATGAGCCGGGTTCGTGATCAAGCGCGGGTCGTAGACATCCATCAGATAGCTGTTTTGGGGCAACAGTCATTCAAATTGGTGAAGTTGATGCACATCCTCCACTTCCCATATGGTTTCTTGACCATCACAGGATTAGCTATCTACTCGGGGTATTGTATCTCCTCTATTATACAGGCTTTGAGTAGCTTATCTACTTCCTCTCTGATGGCTTCAACTCGGTCCAACGCAAAGATGCGTCGCTTCTTTTTTATAGGCTTCTGCGCAAGGTTGATGTTTAGATAATGTTCCGCAGGCGAGCGGATCCTCCTACCAAGTCGTTCGTATCCCATGAGAAGACATTTATATATTGGCTGAGGAGATCTTGAAGTCTGGTCTTTATCTCAAGGGGTAGGAGAGTTCCAACTTCGACGATTTCGGAGTCTCCGAGTTGATCGGCTCGGATTCGGAGTACTTGGCGGGTTCAAGATCCCCCCTTTCCCGTTCTCTAATAGCTTGAATGGTGCAAACTCGAGCTAACTGTTGTTCGTCTCGAACCGTGGCTATCCCTTGATTCGTGGGTAATTTCATTGCTAGGTGGTATGGGGACCAGATGGCTTTTGTTTGGCACATCCACGACTGTCCGAGGATGATGTTGTATGGCGCCCTGGATTCAATTATTGCAAAGACACAACGGAAGGTTATACTCCGAGGACCGTCTTCAACTCGTAATGGCAAGGTAAATCTCCCAAAGGGGTAACGGGATTACCGGCAAATCCCGAGATTGCATTTGTAGGTGCGAGATTACTTCTGTTTAATCCCAACTGCTCATAGCAGTTGAGAAACATAATCTCTACCTCACTTCCCCCATCCACCAGAACTCTTCTAATCATGTTGTGATTTATGGTGACCGTAATCACTAGAGGATCCGAACGGGAAACTAGTTAGAAACTGCATTTTCCGGTGAGAAGGCTATAGTTCCATCCAGGCGAGATCTTTTGCTCTCCCATTCCCAGTGAGAGACTTCTTCTGGCGATCGGTGTATGCCGTTGATGCTCCTTCCTGTTCCCTGGTTGGCGGTGTTGCTTATCTCGTCGTGGTCGTTGGTGCTTCTTACTCCTGTCGGGGCTGGAAAATGGGTTTGTGTGCTCCCACGAAGGTTTTCAGCCGGATCAGCCATGAGTTTGAAGGTCGTTTAGATCAAGATCGACACGCGGGTCCCATTGGGTGTGCCAAATTGATGGGTATCTGGAACCCGCTCTTGATCACGAACCCATCTCACGAACTGATCTGCAAGACAAAGCCCCGGGTGTCCCGAGGGTAGACACTCCGACGCTCAAGTTAATATGTGCGTAAAGCGTATTGCATGTAAGATAATAGAAAAGGTGTACCAAACATTTGGTATTTATATGGCTACAATCCATAGATCACCAAGATATGTAATTATGGTATATTTACAACTCTTACGGGAATAGTAGTTGTATTACCATGTATAGAAGAAGTGTATTTTGGTCATGACTATATTTACCATGTTTATGAAGAAGTATATTCCTTGTAGAACATTCATAATATACGCATTCCTTATAAAGATTTGGATTGATGGACCCGTGGATCCATCCTCTGCGTATCTCGAGCCCTTGACCCTTCTTGGTCCCTGGTCCAAGACTGAATGAGGTCCAGAATATGAACCATGACTTATCAAACGTAATAAGTGATAAGTAGAGGGGTCGAACCCACAAGGAAGGCGGTGGAAACTCAATATTAAGATCGTAGTGTATTAACTAACTAGCAAATGCAAATAAAGTAAATGGGGGTTTTGATGATTGTTTAGAAAATACTACAACTAAATCGGAAGTAAATCAATGTAAGAGATGCCCTCAGCCTAGACCTTCTATGTATTCTAGGGAAAGTTGGTAATCATTAGACAACTGCAATTCAACCTAATCATGTATTCCATGTAGTTGGAGGACTTGACGTCTCTATAACCCTCTGTAAGCCCAACTAGGACAACCAATCCATAGGATCTCGCTAGTTCGTGTGGCTCTTGGAAATCCACTCTCGAGTCATCTCTCACCAAACAAGTGCTATACTTTCTCGAGGCGGCCATATGCGTCGAAAGACATGTCCAACCTATGACGAGTTCATCCTTTTAAAGGTTTGGGATTGCAAATCCACCACAAACACCCAATCCATAATTTGAGATTCTACACGGCCTAAAATCCACTTAGATCGAAATATTTGACCATATATGATCCTTAGTTTGTGCACGTAGAGCTCAACATACCAATTATTATAACCCCAATCACGTAACCTATGTGTGCTCGAGAATCTTGCATAATACCATTGGGGTTGTACACGTAGGAATCAATCATTCAAGCTATTATTGCCTCAATCACATAACTCAATTCAAATAGAGGGAAGAACATACAAGGATTCTCTAATCTATATTCAAGAACATGAGGATGAACAAAATACACATAAGCAAGAAATTTAAATTGCACAAATCAAAAGTCTTCAAACCATAATCCCTAGAATTAAGATAAATCCAACCCAGAGGCCTTAAATTTAGCTACTAAATATAATCCCAAAATAAATAATTAAAGACATGACTATTTTTCATTTATGTTCAAATAGGTATGAACTTTACAATTAATGGACATATTTTCGGTGCAGTAATCGTTTAAGGACAAAACTTAAAATTAGAATTCAAAATTGTGAATTTTGATTATGTAATAATTAGTCAATATTGTACTACTATCAAAAAAGAAAACGTGTCTGAGTGGTCCTTGCCGGTGTCCTCACAATTCAAGCTGGCTGGTGTCCTCACAATTCAAGTTGGCCGGTGTCCTCACAATTCAAGTGGCACCGGCCAGGACCACTCGGACACGTCTTCTTTTCTGATAGTAGTACAATATTGACCAATTAGTACATAATCAAAATTCACAATTTCAAATTTTAAGTTTTGTCCTTAAACGACTCATGCCCCGAAAAGTTGAAAGATTATTTTCAACTTATTAAATGATTACTAAATATGTATTTTTCCCTTTTGCCATATTTTTCCCTTTTGCCATATTTTCCCCTTTTCTCTTAACAACTTAATCTGATATTTTAGTACCTTGCCGGTATTTTTTCTCAAAGAGCTAACTTATATAGGGAACGAAATGGAATAAGAAGAGAGAAAACTTACAGGTCTCTTCAGTCTTGTCCACAATGATTGCATATGCCTCCTCATAGGGTTTAAAGCATATACAGTGCGAAAAGTCAGAGAAATGCATGTTGGGCCATCGAAAACAGTTGGGCCTCGCGGCTCGCGGCTCGCGACAATTTGAATCTTTGCGGCTCGTGACGTGCAAACTGAGCTAGCCCCTTTGACTGCTATTGGCCGTTTTAATTGGCCACCTTTGGCATCTCCACCTAAGGAAGTATAAATCTAAAGCGGCAATCAACTTCGGTCGTTGGAAATGGCTAGATCATGTGAATCAGGCCGGAATCGTGAGAGAAAAATTGAATTGTAACTTGTGGAAATAAGTGCCAAAAGTCGGCTAGTCGGTAGGAAAAAGGAGGAAGTGGTCATAAGGAAAGGCTTGTAAAATAATTCGATCAACCAACATCAACCAACATTTATTATGATTACATTATATACTTTATTGATGAATTTTCTTATTAATTATTTTAGGACTCCATTATGCTATATAGTGATATATTTTATTATTGAATAATCATATTTCATTACTCTTTAATATTTCTATAAAATTTTCTCGTACTTATTTTGGAGAAAGGAGATTTATTCACTCCTAGTTGATTCCAGAACTAAAAGCCTAAAAATTATGTTTGTAACCTTTAAATTATTCTTTAAAATTTGTACTTGTGGATCTCTTGATATTACGGCTGCATGAGATCATTAGTTGGCAGTTACAACTTAGGCCCACTTTGTAAATCGGTTGTACTACTAAATAGCTCTAATTCGTGAAAGATGCAACAATGAGTCAGCATTTTTTGAAATGTGAAATGAGAATATTGTCTCTAACTAGGAAATACAACTAAATAAACAAAGTAAAGTCCAAATATAGCCACTAAACTTTGCTAAATTTTTAGTTTTCATCATCGAACTTTATAAATAATTTAAAATTATCACTAGTGTTAATTGGGGTGTTAAATGACTAACAAATCGATTATAATGGTGACAAATCAATATGTTCATAGGAAGATGGGAAATCAACAAAACAATTTAGAATTGTTCCATTTATTCAAACCATTGATATAATATGAAACTTAAAACTCTATTTCAAAAATATTGGATTGGCTAAATATCAATTTAATACATTTTTGATTGTTTAGTACCGAGTAAACTCTATTTTAAAGAAACCATTAACTTGGATGACATGGGTTGAATTAAACCTTATAAATAGTAAACAAATAAAAGTGGAATTGGAATGTGGCAGTACTTCCGATAATAATCCATTCTTGGGAATATTAAATATGCTAACTTATTTTCAACTAAAGTAAATTGAACTAATTTATAGAAAAATTCAAGAGAATAGGAAATTACTGATTTAACCACATTCTAAAGAAGTTTCTAGTTTTCCGTTATGCACAGAAAACAATATTATATTCTATGCATACGGAAAATATATCATTCAATGCATTTAGTCCAATTAATAAATGGCACTGTATTAATGGTGTTTTGTGTCATTGGCTATCTGATTTGGAATCAACTCAGCTTCAGCTCTCCGGTGGCAGGCAAACTTTTGCGTTCACAATGAAATTATGATGACCGGAAGGGTTGTTCTTGGCTATGGGGTGGGATCTCGAAGTCCTTCTTCAGCTTCTTCTTTGCTTGGGGTTACAGTCGTGAACCTCGTATTTGGTCCGATCAAAAGTCGGACGGTTTGTTGTCTAATGACTGCTGTTGTAGGGGAACTTGAACGTTTTTTTTCCCGATGAGTCAAATGATTGAAGAGCCGGCAAAATAGAGCGCATACAAACTACGGAAGAAATCCAGAGACGGATCTACCTCGTTCAGTGCACACCACACCATGTATTGACAACCATAATGAACACCACCACATTAGAGTGAATCTGGCAGGGATGAAGCTCATAATGCTTCAGGAACGCCGAGAAAATAAGAGGAAAGGGAAAGGTAAGCCCATGCTTCAGAAACCTCCCAAACAACACCCCTCTGCTCGGGGTAACCAACTTGTGCATCGGCACCTAGCTATCCTCGCGCCTCAGATCAGCATCATCAGGATACGTCATCCAAAAATCCTGCACATACTCCCTGGCCCTCTCGCGGCTCGCTTCTATAGCCTCCTGGGTCTCGCTCGAGCCACCAGCCTCGGGGACCCGTTTTTCAAATTGGGGCTCCGCAAGCGGATCCATACCTGTTTGGGAAGGACCTTCGTCCTGCTGGCTAGGAACAGTTCGTAGAGAGGTCGCAATGGTCACCTCAGTAAAAGCCCTCGACTCGGATTGTAACAGCAACGCCTTCACTGCAGCGGGACTCTTGCCCGGACCAAGGGCTTGTCAACTTACCGCCGGCAAGTTTTTGGCAACGAAGGCTTTATTACTCACAAATTCTCCAGCCAACGCCTCGCGCTCTGGCATGACATTATCCTCGTTACCATGGGTATCGCTTGAGTCTGACTAGGACATTGTTGCGGGAAGAATGGGGGGAAATATGGTGGTGAAAGAAGAAAAATTTGAAGATGAAAAAAAAATAGCAATTTGGGGATTCTTCAGCAATTCGCAAATTGAAGTGGAGAACAATGATAAACACAGGGGAGATTATTTGGGATATATAATCCATGATTAAAACGCATTTAAGCGGGTAATTACATCGACTTGTTAAACGATGCAGGAAAGTGGAAGGGTGATTCTGCACCGCCAGGATCATCAAATGAGCAAGTGATAGTGTCACCCCCCTTCAGAATAAAAGTTAATTTGAACTCAGCCGTCCACATGTCCAGATGGAATGAAAAGTGAGTTGAAGATAGATCAATATTCAGAAGAGTCAACCCGAGCGGTCAATCCTAGAGGATGCCCTAAGTCATTGCTCCGAGATATCTCCCTCGAGTACTTGGCTTCACCCTCGAGTTCAAAGCCTCGCTTAGTCCCCTCGAGAGGAGACCTTGAAATTCTGAACATCTACCTTGGGGCTACTGATAAGTCCATGGTTCGCACTCTTAGGCTTCATTCGAACTTGGACCGAGATCCGAGAGGACCTGGGGATCAAGGTACGCGGAAGATGGGCTTACGTGTCCATCGACCTAATCCAAATATCGATTGCTATATTCTGAATTGCCTACAAAGAATACACTTCCACTAATTATGGGAATACAAATATTATTACCAAAAAGCTGAAAAGTGAGAGATTTTATCTATCTGGCTGAAAGGTGCACTTTTGTTTTCCTATTGGGGGTTGTAAAAACGTTAAAAATCTCTCACCTTTTTTTCATAGTATATTTCTTAAAAACCATATTGCATAGATCTATAGTGTTTGCTCATTCTGTTTTGATTTGATCACAATAATCTATTGTCGATTAAAATATTCTCACCTAATTTTAACATTACGCTTTACCTCATCATTTTATTAGCTTCGTAAGTAGGCTATTAAGGTGTCATATTCAGTCATTTCTAATAATAATTTATGTTTTTTTCCACTAACTTAGAATACTTATATGGTTAGATAACTAGTGGATAGCTCACATTTAGGTATTTTACTCTTATATTCCAATATACAATCCAAATTTATGAAAATATCATCGGTTATTACGATAATGTGGAAATTTAGATATATATATATATATATATATATATATATATATATATAAAAGGACAATAATATGGTATTTTCGATTATGCTGAGTAAGTTTCCAAGTTGCATTTTCGATAATTTACAACCCTTATTAAACCATATCTAGAAGTACGCGGTTCCGTTTTCATGGCGTCTAGGCGGGTTGGCATCGCCAAACCGCTGAGTAGTCGACGAAGATGACTTGAGCGGCGTCTTAGGTGAGGGCCACCGTGCCAATCTGAAGCCCCGCACCAGTCTGGAGCCCATTGCTGATCTGAACGGAGCCCATGATCGAACGGAGTCAAGAAGCGTTCGAGATTTGGGATTCAGGTCCAGTTTCAACCGGTTCGGCCGATCAGTCTGATAAGACTTGTTTTGACTGTTTCCTCGGAACTGGCACCATTAGATTGAGTAGGTGATTTTACTTCTTTTTTTCTTCTTATAATTTATTTTCAACTCTTTTTAAAGTATATGTAAATTGGAGTTTTTATTAAAATATTGGACAAAATGTGATCTGCTAATCTTAGATTTATGATGTGTCCTTTTGCTCAACTAAACTTTGACTAGCTTCCAATTTGTTTGTATACATAGGAGAAATCCGAATCATAGTATTTTGAATACATACTGTTGGCAATGATGTTATTAGATTTGTAGATTGGCTAAACTTTTAGCTTAATCATATTAGATTGCATTTGATAACTCCAATATTTGACCGCCAGACAATCAGACAAGGATTGGTTGGAATTTCTCTAGTATTGATCTTAACTTATAGATAGATATATGTTTCTTAGTGGAATATGGTTTGGAATTGGTCTTTTTGCAAAACTGTTCAGACTAATTTATGGAGTATCATTGCCTATTTGTTTGTCCATATCCCTCCTAACCTGTGTAGTTTAGCGGGAGGGAAGACCCTCTGACCTTCTGTCTATGCAATATGGTAGATGAGAAATCCAAGTCAGTTGTTACTTTGACAACTTATTAACGGCGTCTCTATGCATAGACTTTATAGATTTTGAGTATTTATACGGTTAGTTTTAGATATTATACATGTCGGGTAATTTAGATACATTTGGGTATTTAGAGCTTGACATTCTTACGATGTATCCTTATTTAGTAGTACATGGGGCCACTCCGAGGCGGGGCAGTAGTACGGCTATGCTAGATTCAATCTGTAGGTCACTCAAATTGTCATAGAAACTCAAATAATGTTTTATGTGTATTATTGGGTTTACCCAAATCCGATCATGTATGTTATATGGGGTGAAGGAGCCGGGAATAGTTCTCCCACCACTTGGATGGTTTTTACTTAAAAAGCCATATGTTTGCAATCCAATTTTATACAATTTTACATGTTTTTTAGGGCTCCTAGCTAGTAGCCTTAGGCCCTGTCCAGTTGAGCTGCTTGGAGCTGCTGGCTAGATGCTAAAGCTGTTTGGAGCTGCTTGAGCTGCTTGGAGCTGTTTGAGCTGCTTGGAGCTGCTTGAACTGCTCGGAGCTGCTTAGAACTGTTTGAAACTGCTTGGAGCTACTGCTAACTTAAAGTTAATTGCATTGAACTGAAATTATTTTAATTATAATATTTCAGTTGAAATATGATACCAACAAATTCATAAATGTTTACTATTTTCCGAATAACTTTACTGAAATTTAGAATAAATTTTACAAATGAAATATTAAAGTATAAAAAGTAAAAAACGAAAACAATTATTTACATAAATAATAAAACAAGTCTTGTAAAGAATACATGAAATCATATGGCAGCGAGATTTGTTATCTATATGCGAGTGCGAGTCGTCCATACAAAATAAAAACATGGAATCATAAAAAGAAGAATAGGTATTAGTGTAATTAAGCTAATTTTATTTATTTTAAACCACATGGAATCATAAAAAGAAGAATAGGTATTACTTTCATTAATCTAATTTTATTTTTAAAAACCTGGCACACATGTCTAGACTGACGGATATCTATAATTTATCTTTTGGCATACAATTCAAAGAACCCACCCTTTTTATCTCGCCCACCGTTTCATATTTCTGTATAAATGTTCCCTCCCCTGTCCCTCTGTGTCAATATTCATGAGTTTCCATCTTATTGGTATATACGTTTCAATCAAAACTCCCTGTATTTCCGATGTACGTGTGTAAATCTGGGCGTTTCCAATCTGCATAATTTTGTCGATATGCACCTTCCTGCGTTTCCAATCCTGCATTCCCGTACTTGAGTGTTTGAATTTTGCGTTGCGCATCTGTCTTCAACCTCTCAACTCGTTGCGTCGGTAATTGCACAACTTGGTATGTTCTCCTTGATTTCCCCTTAACGATAGGATACGATATTATGTTGGCTATTGCGTTAGAAAGCAGGTGACTTTTTGTTCTTCCTAATATATTCAAGTATAATGCGAACTATTTTACTCGTAACATGACGGTAGGATGTGTTTGTGTTTCTTTATTTTATTTTCAGAATAGTTATTCATGATGTTTGATTGAGTTTTTGATGATCTACCATTTGGAGTTTAATTTAGTTTGGCCTAGTTACTTTGAGTTTGAACTTGCTATGACATTCTTCGAGTTTTCCGTATTGTACCATTCGAATTCGTTTTTCAAAGTTTTGTTTGCTGTTCAACAGACTTGAGTACTATATGTTGGTAGAAATTTTGAATTACTCGCTTGCATAACACACACATGTATGCTAAGTTTTTCAATTACCACCTGCATATAATAAATGTTGTTGGTTCATACTATATATTTTACTTTTGTAAGAACATGGCGGCTGAGCCTGCGAAGAACAAATTTAACTGAACATTCACGATCATTCAAGGATTATGCTAAACTTCTGGATCAATGAAAAGAATCGAGGAGCAACTCCAAATACCACACATGTTGTAGACCTTTTCAATAGACAAACAGGAAATTCAATTACACACGAACTAGTTAAGAATCGTTTCGATCACATGAAGAATACGTATAGGTGTCACAAAGCATTGCGGTCAATGACTGGATTAGGAATTAACCACGCGACCGATGCGGTATATCTGGAAGAGATGCAATCTCCCAGAATGAAAGCGTTTATCCAAGTACGTTACCGAATATTATTTTTTTACGGTTGTATTTCATTTTGACAATATTTCCATATTAACCTTGCTGTATTATCTTGTTTGATGTAATAGCAATGGAAGAAGTGTGGAGTAAAGGTTGCCATAGGTGAAATCCCTAATTTGGATTAGTAGTTTGATAGGTCAAGTTGGATCTTTGAACAGAGAGTTTTTGGTATTGGTTTCAAAGAGAAAAAGGGCTATTTTGAAGTGAGTGGACCATGAGAGGCATCTGTTCGGCCTAGAAATGTAAATAAGTAATATTTTGAAAGTGGGCCTAATGTTGTTCACGTGAAGTTGGACCCTTATGTTGTGTTTGATAACTATAGATGTAGATTGGGGACACACTATTCCTCTCTTCTTTCACACTATTTATTGCAATTTCTCAACCAATTGTTTCACCCCCTCTCTTCCTGTCCCATTCTGGTTTTCCAAAATCTTTCTTCTCTTTGGAGAATTGCAGATTCCCACCTTAGGAATAAATAATAGATGAGAGTTTTACGATCTTTAACTGAAAATTTGGACCATAAACTCTTGCCAACTTCTTTAAGACAAATATTATGATATGCTCCCTTCTCCTAACTTTTAGTTCTCCAACAACGACGGATGCTAGACTGATGCCGTGTCCAATTCAGTTGAAATCAAAGGGTGAAGGGTGTTGAACTGAACTGAAAGCTGTTGAGCTGAACTGAAATTATTGAGACTAAACTAAAATATGATATTGGACTTTGGGGTTTCTGTTTTTGTTATTTTTTCCCAAGAAATTATCATCATTATCAAGTGAAATAATGCAGTGTGCTCTTTCAGTTGACAGCCATTACAAATATCAATTTTTGACAACATAATATTACATCAGTTTTACACTAAGCAGCCTATGACAATGTTTCCAAGAAAAACAAAACTATGAGAATGAACTTGTACGGTGTAGACCACTTTAATTCATCAGATCAAAATAGATTAAATAAGTTCTTCTTGACAGCAAGAATAAGTCATGCCCATACCAGACACTAAAGATGGGAATGGCAGACATTCAAAACCCATGAAGACATTCAAATTACGATTATGTTGATTCGGTGAGTTCCATATTGTAGGCCATTTGGTGTTCAGACTCAAAAATCCAGGTTGCCTTACAGAGAAATCACGAAGCTACCAAGAAACTCAGAACAAACCATACAAATGAAGTTGTTCGTCTTCATCCGCCAAGGAGTTGATTAATGAAAATATAAGCCTGCACAAGGGCGAACAAAGCAGAAAGAAATTCATTTGATGGAAACAAAATCTTGAGACAATAAGCAAACGACTTGACTCCAGAATTAGGATACCATTATAGGAGAGCTTAAAAGTTGAATAGATCAGTTTTTATCTAGCAAAACAACACCAGAGCCCTAGCAACTTCTAATGTCTTAACTGCTCCAATTCGAATGATTCCCTAATCAAGTGACGTCTTCAGACAGAACAATGCACAGAAAAGATCTCAAGACCGGGTTTCTAAATCAAGAAAATATCTTAGATTCAGCATAAGGATATGTTACAGACAAAGCTAAGCGCTCCTCTCTTTTTCTTCTTTTCTTTTCTTTTTTGCACTCAGATCAGACATCTATGAGTTAATAAGCCACAATTTTCACAATCAATATGCTCCTTAAAATATATATAAACCTGATAGAAACTCTTCTTAGCAGCATATAAACAAAAGCTTTCTTTCAAAGAGGAACAGAGATTAAAATTTTTGGAAACAAACCTGATCAGTACAAATATAAAGAGGATGAAATAAAAGGCCAGCTTGATAACCCGCAACTTCTTCTCATCCTCGAGCGTTCTGAAAACTTCAGTGACATCAATAAGATGTTCTCGGTTCAAGAATCTGAAACATTGGGAACAGCATAAAAGTCACATGGAAAGAAACACATTTCAAGTCCAAAAGAGCATAAAAAACAGTAAGGCCTAGTAAATGTTTCTATAAAAAGACGGATCAATACAGAGTAGCCATAACTACATAGGGAGGAGTCTGTGTGGTTGAGACACTATAGTAAGTATCATAATGGTAAGGATGAGCTTTTAGATCACATGCTAGAAACTGTGAACATATATTATAAAGGTTACAGAGGGAATTTACCTCCTTGCATTATGGTAAGCAGGAACAAGTGTAACTAGGAAGAAAAACCAATTCCCTGTCAAGAGAAATAGAACGCAGAATACACCATGTAGCAGAAACTCAGGAATGACCACTCTGTTGATGCCGGATGAGGTTTGATAGGTATTCAAGTAGTCAGCCTCCAAATCTGTCAAAGTCATGTACTGAAAACAAAAAAATCTAGTTAAGAAACAATATGCCTGGGCACAAAGACTTGACAATCATATATATATATAGTGAACTACTCCAACATGTTCAATGTACATTCATGAAAACAAAATGAGCACTTTATATAATCCTAATTGAAGTGCGCACTGGCGATTGGTTAAACCATGTAAACTGAACATGGAAAGGTCCTTGGAGTGGACCAGAATCGGAATCATAACGAGAGGGACTGGGATTCACTCCAGAACATCATTTCCCAAACACAAACATCATAGTTAAAGTAATTTTGATTCCCCATTCTAATAGCATTAATCCAAACTCCGAATACATAATTAGAAACCCTTAACCAAAATAACAGCAAGCAATTCCAGCAAACCCTACAAGCTTTTGGTCTATGAGAAAGGAAAAACGTCCTAGTCTAGCCTAGAACTGAAGACTATTCCACAACCGGTACTCCATCAAAACAGACCCCTTCCATTTTATGTTCTTCACTAAGGATCTCATAATATAAACATCATTCATAACTTCCTTACTAGGTTGAAATACAGCAGCAGGATTCGGAAATTAATCTTTAAAACCCCAAAAACAGAAAGTGATGGGAGTTATTACCTGGTATATGTTGAGGGCAATTAGGCTCATGTTCATTCCAAAGAACACCAACCACAGCAACGGTTCTACTGCCATATTTGCCGAGTGGTGAGCTTTGCAGTTTGCAGAGAAGCCTTGCGAGTTGTGATTGCAAAGAGTAAAGTTAAGTCGAGTAGGGTTTTTTTCTTTTTTCTTTTCTTCTTTTTCCAATCTCTTACCAGTTTCAAGTCAGATAGGCGATCAGAAAAAGGAAGTAAAGTCAGATCGAGTAAAATAGGTTTTCCCATCACCTACAAAATTACTAAATTATAAGGGGGTTTTTACCTTTACTCCCCCACATTTCCTTCCCTATATTTAAAAGTTTGAAAAATTAGACTAAATTCTAAAAAATGACCCTAACACTGGTTGAACTGTCAATTTTAGGACCCAAATCCAAAATGGTCAATATTTTCTACCCAGCATTCTGAAAGTATACAATTTTTGGACTTTCATTAAATTCAGCTGTTAGATCTACTAATTTTAAGGGTATTTTTATAATTTTCCTATTTATCCAATTGGACTTTCGTTACTTTATCCAATTTTCGTATTTCATACTTTTCTAAAAATTCACCTGTCAATGACAGAGAAATTTATTAGACTCTTCAAACTGAAATAAACGGTAAATATGTATTACAAGTGATCTTGAAACCATTAGTCTTTGCATTACAATTTTCTTATATTACCCTTTACCTTTAACATTACAATTTTCTTATATTACCTTTTTTACCTTTGGTATCTCAGGTTAGTAACATCAATCATATCGTCTAGAAAAAATATATATAGTTACATCAACTATACCGTTTATATATATACATTCTTAAATAAATTTACACTAGATACTTTCCATTTGGTGTAAAGTATAATTTATTGGTAGAATAATCAATATTTTTTTATTACTTGGATTCAAAACTAGCATATTCTATTTAAAACTAACATCTAAGATAACGAAAGTAAGAAATCGTGATAAGTGAACTATGAAAGAATGTGTACATATTTGGTTTAAAAACAGTAACACAAGTTGAATTATCATCTTTTTTGATGAAATATTGTGTTTGGCTGATTTTGATGCTACTACGGTGGCAATGTTGAGTTCATCAGATGATCAGAGAATTCCAACTATTACATGTAATAGTTAGCATCTTGTTGACTGTTGAGATCGGACAACTGTTACAATGGAGATTGCAAATATCATGATTCAATTTGTAGCAGTTAAGACTAAGAAACAATTTATGCCAGAAATGCTCAAAACTCATCCCACCAGATGATTTCAGGAACTAACAAATCCTGAACAACTACTTCACTCATCTATATATCATTAGTGGTAAATAATCTTCCCTCAATAAAGAGCAAAACTTCACTTATCCCACCTTACTATTCAACTACCAAAGGCCATCTTCGTGTCCAAAGAAACATGTACCAGCTCCCGTTTTGGGGATAACAAGGAAGACTCTTCACCCTACTAAAATTCCAGAACGGAGGAGCGAATATCTACATGCTCGTCGTCGTGATGGATGACGGCCATTAGGAAGGAAAATGTCCCTGCAAAATAAATTCTGCAGACAAACAAACAAGAATGAACGTTTACTACTACCATATTGTATCCTGTAAGACAGAAAAATGCACAGCTGCAGGAGTATACCTTATCATTATAGAAACAAAGAAGAGTAGATAGAAACCAATCTTCCTCAACCGAAGCTTCTTCTCAGCACTTAGAACATCAAAGATGTCAGCCGCATTGATATGATGCTGGCCCTTCCAGAATCTGGAACACAAAGAACAACATAAATCACCAGCAATGGAGCAGAGTTTTGTTTCAAGATACAAACATATGACTACTGGTGATAATAGAACTAATTTGAACTGAACTATAATCAAGTCCAAAAGAACAGGACCTAAGCGCTCATATTAGCAATAAGGAACGCAGTTCATTACATGATTCAAGTTCTGAACATGGTTATATAGAACATAGTTATGAAGCAAAGGTTTTCTGCTAGATTAATGAAAACTGGCGCTAGAAAGCAAAAGTAGAGTTCATATCATATGCTTACTTGATCATATTAAGGTAGGCAGGTAAAAGTGCAAAGATGAAGAAGAGCCAGTTGGCAGTTAGGAGGAACAAAACGCAGAATGCAGCGTGCAACAGATAGTCGATAATAACCAAGCTGTTGATGCGAGAAGATGCTTGATAAGAATTCAGGTAGTCATCCTCCAAATCCGTCAACGTAAAGAACTACACCATTCAACAAGTTCAAGATATATATAAGTGACAGTCAACAATGCATTTAACTTTACTCCAATAGTATACCTATAAGCCTAAAACATAGAGAAATGCAGAAAATACATAATCATAAGTAGGTTAAACAATCAATCATATAAACCCTGCGAGATTGTAAAGTCTTTTACTGGAAATAAAAAAATGTCATGGAATATATTAAGCAATAGAAGTGAGAGAAGTACCTGGATGAAATTGAGGGCTGAGAGACCCAAATTCATGAACAGAAACAGTAACCAGAGAAGGGGTTCGAATCCCATCATCGTGGCTGGACTGAGATTACAATTTACTGATTAATCACAATTTATGCAACTCTGACAAGTATGTTTGATTGAAAAACAAAAAGAGAGAGCCGGGAATCTACAATTGGCTTCGAGTTCGAGTACCTGCCTGCTGGAGCTCAACCTTGGACCTCGATGGTTAATGGGATGCTGGTGCAGTGGTGCTGTGTCTGAGATTGTGTGTGTGAGGGAATAGCAATCAAAACAAGAAAAACGCGAGACCTGTGGTTCGTCCCTTTCTCCTTTAGTCCTTTTCCCCCGTTTTATGGTTTTTTTTTATTATTATGTTAAACTACCGAAATTCTTGCATTTTTTTAGACTTTTGAAACATGTACTCAATACTAGTATTACCTCTCCCTCAGTCAAATCACTATAGTTACTTTTCAAACTATCCAACACACATGTCTGACCAACCGTAATTTACTCATATTATCAAAAAATAAAAATTTAAAATTTGAATACTTTATGTTGCGATAATTCTAACGATACTAAATATAATAATATTCATGATTATATATCTGTTTAAATAAGCGGTCAAAATTTTAAAGTAAATAATTTCAAAAAGTCAGAGTGCGCATTAGGCTGAAATAGAGGGAGTATGTGTTTACATTAAAGAATTAGTGTATATATAAAATTAGAAAAGAGTTGGGGTACCTCCAATTTTTAAATAAGTGCATACGTAATCTGAACTTTTAGAAAAATGTATTTGCACTCTTAATCTTTTTAGATGTTGATCAACATCGTTCAAATGTGAAACGACAATAGTGTCCTTGCAAAATAAATTTTAAAAATGAAAAATTAGAATATTCTCAACTCTTTCATTACATTATTTAAATTTTTCACTCCACCATAATCAAATTCTATAAAACCTTATCGGAAAAATCTCAAAAACTTAAAGGCTATGTCATCCTAAAAAATTATTAAGTAAAGTAGGCCAAGTGCAGGGCTTGTATCATGTCTTTAACTCTCCAATCGAGATTATTTTAGAAATTGGCTTTTGTTGTAATGGTTTGAAAACTTATTTGTTGTGTATCTAATTCATAGGCAAGACTTTTGGAAAAATAAATATCACCCTCATTGCATCATCCTCTAATATCCCCTTACTTATCTTGTTAAATGTTTGCTACTTGCTTGAAATAGTCTAAGTTTCGCTCTCTTTTTAATTTGAACATGTCATTGTAATAATCATGAGATTGAGTGTGTGTTACTCAGCATGACATAAGTGCAATAATCTTTAAAAATCTCTCGAATTACAGTCCAATAAACATTTCTTTTGTGAAAACACGCATTATGAAAAAAAATACTCCCATCTCTTTAACATGCTTACACAAGAAAACAAATTGAGACTTGATGGTCTAGAATTCCCTGTATTTATAGTCTACTAACTATCGGGAGCTTTCTCCATAACAACATCCACCTAAACACTCCGTGCTTAGATTGAACTCTTGAATTCCATATCATATTTACCCATGTATATGGTTCAATTATCCCTTTTAAATGATTGTAGGCTAGCCCTGCCGTGAATATACCAGATTTATCAGTGCATTGGGATAGAAATAGTAGCACCCTATCATTGATTTTATAAAGCGTTTTTTCAACTCTAACTTTGACCATGTGTGACTTTTACACGGGAGAAATCTCTCTTCTTGAAGTAATACTCATGCAACCATTTAATGCATAATATGTCTTCTTTTACAAACGACATCCCTTATATTTTTACAAACTACAACTTTATTCCAAACTGCAGGATGTCTAAATTTCCATCAACTTTATTTTTTTTGCTCTGGTCATAGTCGACCAAGTCACTGGATAAAACCTCTCTCTTCCCATCTAAAATCCTACACAATTTGCTCATTACTTTGTGAATACTCTGAGAGAGATAAATGCCTTGAAGTCTACATTTTTTTTGAACCTGCTAATAACCTTATCCATTAATGATTAATGTGTCTTCTTATTCCACCTAACTCCGAAATCCACAAACAATACCCACAAAGAATATCACAATTCTAACAAAAATAAATAAAATATTTGAGGATGTATACAATCCCAAAATTGAGAAGAATGAGGAACAACAAAATCAGATTAAATAGGATTCTGAGGTGGGTTTAGGGGTTCAAACCAAAACAATGTGACAGAGAAGATGTCCAGTGAGGTGAGATCGCCGATGAGTTTCAAAACCCTTCGTAGAGCAGCGGATTCTGCACATTTGCTCAAAAATTTCGATGGGTGTCTTTTTATATCAGATGTAAAACACAAGACGATGTCGTTTCCGGTGACCCGTTTACCGACAAGAATGGGGAGCATGTGTGCCAATGTGAGAGGAGGTGCCTAGGGGTATATATTATATACTTTCCGTTTCGGATACGACGTCGTCGTGTGTTTTACATCTAATATAAAAAGACACCAGTGAAATTTTTGAGCAAATGTACAGAATCCTTTGCTCTCCGAAGGGTTTCGAAACTCATCGGGGATCTCACCTCACCGGACATCTTCTCTGTCACATTGTTTCGGCTTGAACTTCTAAACCCACCTCATAATCCTATTTAATCTGATTTTATTGTTCCTCATTCTTCTCAATTTTGGGATTGTCTAAATCCTCAAATATTTTATTGGAATTGTGACATTCTTTGTGGGTATTGTTTGTGAATTTTGAACAGGAAATGTGTGCTCCTCTAGTTTTTTAAATATTGGCATTCTTTTATATATTATTTTTTATGTTACATGTTCAAGAATAACTTTAAAGTATTACATGATTAATAATATTAATATGATATATCTTCTTCATAGCATGTATTTTTTCAAAATATTAAAATTTTAGTTTTAGTTATATATGCAACGAAAGTTTTCGATATTCAAATTTTCCGTCAAATAATAATTTGGTCTAAGGACCGGTGGAGTATACTATTACAAATATAGTGTCGATGTCTCCGCATATTCTAGGAAGATATTCTAAGGCTATGAAAAAAAAATCTATTTCTCAAATTTCTTATGTCGCTAAATTAAAGCTATTAGTCTTGTGAGGAGAACAACATGAGTCTAAATAGTAAATTAAAACTTGCATGATTTTTATGATGTTTTTAAAAAAGGCAAAACTATCCTTGGATGAGAGGATTGCTCATGGCCTCTGAACCCATAAATTGCACGTAGGCTTACATCATATTTCCCGAAAGCTTATTCTGGCCTAAACCGAAAGCAAAGTGTGATCGAAAGACTATTTTCGATCTAAATCAGAAAGTAAAGTGACATATCAAAGAATAGTCTAAAGATATTAGGGCATACACAATGGGAGACCCAAAACTCAACTTTTTATACTCTCGGGACCCAATTTTGCTACAATGGGAGTCTCAAGTCAAGTTGAGTCCCAAATTAAAAATTGGCCACATGGCATTCCCAAGGCTGGATGAGAGAAGTCTCAGTTGGGACTCGAAAGTGGACCCGAATACGCGGACGTGCCAGCCCAGAAAATTCCTTTCTTTTTATTTTTTCTCCTCCCCTTCTTCTTCCCACCACAACGACCACTTTCATTTCTTCTTTTTTTCTTCTTGTTTTCATCTCAACGTCAATATTCTCATCATATATCTATTGTTTTTTTTTTCTTTTCTTTCCAACGGCTATATTTTAATTTTGTCTACAAATAGAGCCCAATATTGCCGTATGTTTGATATAAGCTTCAAGAAAGAAATTTCTCTTCATCCTTCTCAAAATTTCCATTCATCTCTTTCAATTGATTTTTTCTCTTCATCATGGGAGAAAGATTTCCTGGATCTGAAAAAACTTCAATGTCCCAAAATTCCCAATTGCCAAATTTTAGTCAATACCAAAATGTTGAGGGTACGCCGAATGACAGCTCTTAAATGAGTTTTTTTCAACCAAACCATTCTCAATATAACCATTTGCAACCAAGTAATTTTCAGTTTCATCCGATGCATCCACATATGACAATGATGTATCGACAACTCATGCCATTTTATGGTTGTCCACTGATTCTATGAATTCACACTCAATACCGCCGAGTGGTTTCTCCTCATACAATCCCAGCGATGTATTCATGAATATGTTGGGAGGTGGAGGCCAAGGTAGCGATTCCAACAATCCCGTGGTGGTTAATTTCGTTGTGGCTAATCCCGAATTAGGTGCGAATCAAATTGCTAGCGTGTCTGCGTCAAAGGGGAAAGAGAAGAAAACACCAGGGAAAAAATTGGGATTTGAATGAAGATCGTGCTCTAATTCATGCGTGGTTGACAACTACGAATGACGGAGAGGTCGGCGGAAACCTACTGGGGCAGAATCACCAACTTGAATAATGAGGTAATTCAGGATCATAACAAGATTTGAACCATCAAGTCTTGTAAAAATCGGTGGAATACAATTTCAAAGGCGGTTGGAAAATTTGTTGCGGCGATGTTGGAAACTAACCGGACTAACAAGAGTGGTACCTCAGAGGCAGATGTGTTAGAGCAAGCACACTTCTTTTACAAGCAAGATGTAGGTACTCATTTTACTTTCATGAATGCCTACGAGTTACTACACAATGAGCCAAAAATTTTGTGTGAGTACTCCACCACAAATCAGGAAGACGTTTACATCTTCGACCAACATGTAAACACACCAAGCAGTGAAGGAAGCTCTAAAAGGTCAAGGGTTAATGAAAGTGGGGGCTACTCTTCATCACCGAATCCTTCCACTCCTACCAGCGGCGAGATTCCGATGCCTCAATTCCCATCAAGACCCCCTGGTTCTAAAGCGCATAAAGCAAAAGGTAAGTGAGTTCAATGGGAAAAATTGATTCTTATGATGAGCAATTTAGTGTTTGCATGAAGTCCCTTTCTGAAAATAGAATTCAAATGGAATCGTTCAAGGAGTACACCAGTGCCATTGAGATGAAAAAGTTGGAGGTTGAAATGAAGAGGCTTGAACAACAGGAACGTGACGGAGACAAAGCACTCTTGACATTATTGTTGAACAGACCAGACCTGAATGAAAACGAAGTTGATATGAAGAATCAATTGATAAGAAAACTGAAGAACGCATTATACAATTAGATTGCTTTTATTATTCGTTTTGGGATTTTAATTAGCAGGTAACGATGTATTTCAATTTTATTGCTACTCTTGTTTCTTGTAATGTTTCACTACAACTAGTTTTATTTGCAATCACTCAATCACAACAAATTAATATAAATTTTATCTTTGAATATGTATAATATACACATATATGAAGTTCAGCCAAAAAGTAAATAACAACCACACCTTGAAATTGTGCCAATCTATTTAAACCACCAACAATTTCAACAATTTCAAATGAGATGTGACAACACACCGACATTGATTGCAATAATGTCTATGAAATTATTCGTTCAAAAATGTCGGTGTACTTTATTTCCTTGTTTCATATTCGAATTCAATGGTTTCAATAATGGAGAATAGACCATTCACTTGTAATAATGCATAAAACATATATATTGTGAATTCACCACTCATTCACTATTATGGTTGATTTGACAATCAATTACTCCCATCAAGATGATTTGACAACACAATGACTCTCATCAAGAATTTTCCAACAATAATGTCTTTGTAATAATTCATCATTCGTTCATTTTTCTTCCAACCCTCCCTTCCAATTTTCTATATATATAACTCCTCCATGAAATCTCTAAATCATCACCTTCTGATTCCTTTCTCATTCCTTGCCTTGTTCTAAACTCTCGAATTTCTCTTTAATCCTCTCTTTTACTATTTCCAGAGATGGCCTTCATCTCACCATGATCCAAACTCTTACAATTTCCCAACCGATGATGAAGACGACCATGGAGAATTTTTCAATACTGAAATAAACATGACTCCCCCCATTATCAACTTCTATGATATCATGGAGCGTCATATGGTAGCATCAAATGCAGCACATGAAGTTTGTTTGATGTACCTGCAACAAAAATGAGAAAAAGAAGCAGTGCAGTAGATCCCAAGGCGTAAAAGAAGAACCATTGGTCGGGGACGAAAGGAAGGGCAGAAGACATTGATGAAAGATTACTTTGACCCTTCACCGGAGCTACAAACATTCTTCGATGACCAATTTCATTGAAGGTTTTGTATGAGAAAAGAGTTGTTTCTCCGTATAGCGGAGGGTGTGACCAACCACAATTCATATTTTGTCCAAAAACCTGATGCTACTGGTAAGCTCGGGTTCCATCAATATCAGAAGTGCACTGCTGCAATGCGTTTGCATGGCTTATGATCAATTGGATGAGTACTTGCGAATGGGTGGTACTACAACCAAGGACACTCTCCGGCACTTCACCACGAGTGTCATTGTTGTGTTCGGTGAAACTTACTTGATGAGAGCACAACCTGATGATGTAGCACGCCTCTTACAACAGGGAAGCGATCGAGGATTTCCTGGAATGCTAGGAAGCATTGATTGTATGCATTGGGAGTGGAAGAATTGTCCTAAGTCCTGGCATGATCAATTTTCACGAAGAAGTGGGAAACCAACAATCATATTAGAGGCAGTTGCTTCTAAAGATTTACACATATGACACAGTTTCTTTGGTGTTCCTGGTACATGTAACGATATTAATGTTCTCGACAGGTCTCCAGTTTTTGATGAGCTGCTTCAAGGAAAGGCACCACACTCAAAGTTTCATGCGAATGGCAATTGTATAAGACAGGGTACTATCTGACTGATGGGATCTATCCACAATGGGCTACATTTATGCCCGCAATTCGTGTCCCGGTTACCGAACCCGGTCGATTTTCACAAAACTTCGAGAGAGCTATCAGAAGGATGTTGAGCGTGCATTTGGGGTGCTCCAAGCTCGGTTCAACATAATTCGTAATCCAGTACATGTGTGGGACATTCAAGCTGTTAGTAAGACTATGTTAGCATGCATTATCATACATAACATGATTATCGAGGATAGAAGAATGGTGCATGGTCTCGACTATGACCCTGCCGAAACGTTGGCGGATTTAGAGGATGATGATGATGAAGAAGAAGAACAACAAGAAGAACAATGTGGCGCAAATCATGATCGTCGACCTGATTTTGCCTCATATTTTCAAAGACGATCTGAAATGCGCGACAGAACAATACATCATCGACTTCAGGCGGATTTGGTCCAACATGCTTATAACCATTTTCATTAAAAATCAGTCGCATATTATTGTATCCTTCTATATTTTTAATTCTGTGTTGCTATTATTATTTTTTATTTCCTACGAATATATTTTGAAGATTGTAATATGCACTTATATTTCTACTTATGTAAAAGAGTGAATGATAAATATTACTATTGTATAGATTTTGAGGATAGTTAATCTTTTATTAATTATTGTATTCGATAATGATTTAAAAAATCATAAATGCTTCTCATATGTTCCAATAAATAACTATCATAAATGTTCCAATACCCCCTTAATCTGTAATATTTAAATAAATAAATAATTGTGAAATAAGACAATTAATTTGTTTATGTGAATGCAAAATTAAATCTCAATTTAATTAATTATATGAATACATTTATAATGTAATAAATAATCTACATATAAAAATTAATGAGTTGGAAATGAATGAAAATAGTAGGACCACTAAAATCTGATGTGGACAAGATTGGATGATGTATACAAGACTGGACCACTGTGGGATAGAAGCTGTTGGGATGAGATAAGAGAGATTGGGACTCAAATGAGTCCCAACCAATGTACATGCTCTTACAATAAGTAAGCCTCTGTATCAGATGCCGGTAACAGCATATCCAAAAACAAATGTTCTTCATTTTCCCGGGTATAGATATCACCAAGTACAACATTTTAAAGCTCCCCGAATTCACCCTCCCACTTTTTCATAACCAGAACATAAAATCCGGTTCTATTATAATGAAGACTCTCTACATGAACCTCAAAATGAAATACTTTGATCCCGGTGGTCTCTTGACCACCGGAAGATAGCATACACTTGAAAGTTTGGATAGTTATGTATTCTCTAATCATACTGAGTTATTCTATCATGTCACGGTAATAATGAGAAGGTTTTATCAAGAGTCTTACTAAAGATCGCCATAAAATTTTCTTTTATGAGGTGAAAGAATCCATATCTCAAAATTAAGAAAATAATCTCAAAAACAAGTATCCTGAAGATAAGGCCGATACTACCAGCAATTCCAACCAATCATGGTCTGATTTGATAGCGGCCCCTTGTAGTATTCAAATATAGGACTATATGAATGTAATCTAACACGACATAAGCTGACAAGCTTAATCGGTCTACAAATCTAGTCAAACAACATCACTAAAAGTAAGTATTCATACACTACTTTGATTCATATTTCTCCTAGCTGTAGTAGACCAGATTGGAAGGTAATCAAAATTTAATCGAGCAGAAGGACCCGTCGGAAAACTAAGATTAGCAGATAAACATTCGGTCCAATATAATCAACAAAAGACCTGATACAAGTACATACCATATTAACTATAAAATGGAAATTAAAGCAAAATAAAAAGGAGAAAAATAAGCAAAACAACCTCCTCCTTCTAGTGGTGCAACCAAAAGAACCGATCAGAAACATAAACCATGTGACTGGCCAACCCGAACCGGATTGAATCGGCCGGTTCAATCAAAACGTTGATGAATTGAGCCAGGGATGTGAAGAACTCCGATCAGCTACATGAGAGACCTAACAGTGGCAGGAAACACACTGATCAAAGAGATCGGTGTCACCTTGATGCCAACCCGGTGCTCGACGAGATCCGCTTTGCCGTCTTCATCTAGTTATAGGTCTGGAGCTAGCGGTCAGAAGCCAGTGTTTTTGTGTCCTAAGGTTTTCCAACCTATCATGCACGGCGATCAGTCACGCACGGAGAACAACCTTGCAAAATATCTGGAGATCCATCATGTTTACAATTGATTACAAAAAGGTTGTAATGTGTTGAAAGAGTAAAAGAGGTCTCGCGGGTTGGGATTTGAGATGGGAATCTGGAATATGTTAGGGTAAGGGGTGGGAGGGTGACCGTCACGGCAGAAGTGCCGACGGTTACCCTGCTAGAGTTGGTCAAGATAATTGGATCTGGTAGAAAATTTCTACCCGACCCATAGGCAAATATTTTTCAACAATTTAAAATTCTTTATGTCTTTTGCATGATTTATCTGATATATTTTATTTTAGAAACAAGAAAATTGAACCATCTTCAAAATTGAATGAAAGGGTTATCTCTGTATATTTTCAATGTAAAGTAGAACATCTTAGCTTCAAAATTGAACCATCTTTATCTTTGTAAATTATTTAGATTTTTAGTGTATGATAGGGTTCTTTTGTGTGGAGTTCACCTCGGGCTCCAATAAACATAGAGGCGACACTATCTAGTTGTATCAAATTACTTTCTAGTCACATTTCTCCTTAAAGAGTTTTGTGAAATACCTACATACACACTACGAAGAGCAGTGGTGGAAGGGATACCCTTTTTAACCCATCCTGAAAATTTGTGTTTTCTTTAACAAAGGTCACTATATAAATTCGGATAATATATGACCACATTTAATGAAATGATCAAATAGCTAATATTATACTCATTTTAAATCAAATGTACGATTTAATATCAAAAGTGGTTGAAATCTTTGAAGGAGACAGAAGAGAATCCTGATGTATACACTAATAATATTTCAAGTGACAAACTTTGCCGATTCAAACGAGGTCACAAAACACAATACTTTTAATTTATCATCATACTTACTCACTGGAAAAATGTCATGTGATAATATCACCAGCAAATATTATGTACCTTACCTTTTCAAATTATATATGAGAATGATATTCACAATTTGTATGGCATGAATAAAAATTTGAATATAATTATGATGACTTAAAAAACATAAGGTTAACCAAGTGGTTTAGCCCACTTGGTTAACCTTATGTTTTTTAAGTGGTCTAACCCACTTGGCCAAAGGCACATGTCTTGGCTAGCGAGAGGTCCGGGGCTCAATCCCCACCCTCCCCCAATTCAGCCCTCCTCTCCTAGTCTCCAAAGTCTCCGTTCCATCCATGTGCAAGAGCTGCATCAGATGCTGTATCAATTTGGAACCTCACACCACTCAAAATATTAGTAGATGATCAATATATTAGGTTATATTAGGATAGTTGTAGGAGATCCTTGTAGTAAAAAGGAAACATAAGGTTAAACTTTGTTGAACATTTGAAATGCCATTAACTATTCAAAAAAAAAAAAAAAATCCAATTCATGTTGCGTTCTTGGGCTCATGTTCTGATACCCATTCGCCATTCCACAGCCTTTTACACTCAGTTATAATTTAAGTGGGCCGGAAGTAATATATTCCAGTAAAATGTTTTCATCGGATTTAGGACATCCGATTACTTGAAATAGGCTGACCAAAATACAAAGCAAAGAAAATGGTACCTTCTTGATTACCTTAGCAGCAACTTCAAGCCATGCCATGCCTTGAGGTTTGAATTTGTCCTGGTGAGTATGCTTTGCTTCATATTTTAATCTTCCATGCGTTTTCCAGTTCCTGAGGTTCTTCATTCTGGGTATGAAAACTTCTAATGTCATTAATGCTTTCTGTCCGTGTATTTTGTTTTTTTTTGCTGTTGGAATTTGAATGAGAAAGATGACTGAAAACAAACTGTTTTTGTGCTCATTAACATACTGCTGGGATTAGCATAAAATAAGGTGGGATACTAGCTTTTGATGGGATTAGTAAAATTGGAGTTTGATTTTGTGAGATATAAAGCTTGAATATTTGTTGATAGTTCATTGAATGTAATCTCAATGCTTATACTTGCAATTTGTAGACCTAAATCAATTCTTAATATGACCTGCTTTGTTCGCTGTAACCTAATGAGTAATGAAGACAGGAAGCACTATTTCATATCCGTTGTAATACTTATAAATTAAGCTAGAAATTGGAATCAAGTTGGTAAAAAATCTGATTTGTGAGATGTTACTGTTGATGGATGCCTCTAAAAGTACAAATGGAACTAGTATAATAATTTAAGATACTTGCTTTTCAGGCCAGTCTGCATAGATTCAATGTCTTGGATGTGCCATTGTTGGTTGTGAGTATATTTGTGCCCATTTGAGCATACTCCGGGATCCTAACTAAGATGAGTAGCCGTCTTGGTAGTATTAGCTTGCTAGCACCAACCAGTTTGTGCCTTTTGCATTCCTCCAAAAAGTGTCCCGAACTAAAATGGGGGGTTATTCTGCCATCATCAAGGGCAGGAAGTACTTCATCTTTTGTTGCCTTTCAAGCATTACAAGGTAGCTGTATCCAATCTTCGGTCTCCAAGCAGTTCAACAAGTGCCAATCGATGAAAATTACTAGCATCTATAATAGATTATCTAGGAGGACACGCCTTAATATTTCCTTAGGTTCGGAAAAGTCAAATTTCCATTTTAGAGCTCCTAGGCAAACAAGAATTCAATGGTCACACTTAGCATCTGGAGGTTTGTTTGTTGGCCTGGCTTGTTGTTCGAGTTCTGAACCAGTTCATGCAGATGCACCAGAGACCAAGCAGGGAGATGTCTCTGCAGTATCGTATTCTCACGGGAAGAAAGTCTGCACTGACTACACTGTAACTGGTGAGCATCAGAGTCCTGGTTTCAAATCTAAAAATCCTCTCATAATTTATGTTTCTTGTCAGTTGTCAGCCTTTATGTATTAGTTATACCAGATTTCTAGAAGGAAAAAAAAGAACGCTGCCTGTCACGGATTTTGGATCGTATTAACTTTTATGGTATGAACATATAAATCAAACGCTCATAACTCCAACTCCTGTGAAACAATTTCTTAAATATTAAAAGTGAAACAATTTCTTACACTGAGTTTACTTATCATATAGTTCTACTGCCATGTTTCTCATGAAGGTTTTAATATCTTCATTAAATCTGTCATTTGCAGGCATCCCTGGAGATGGAAGGTGCTTGTTTCGTTCTGTTACTCATGGAGCTTACTTGCAAGCTGGAAAATCTTCTCCAAATGAAAAACTTCAGAGGGAGTTGGCAGATGAATTGCGAGCCAGAGTATGATTGCTTCCTCCTTTTTCTTAGCATAAGCTGTACACAAAAGTTCTAATTCATCATTTTAGATTATGAGGAAAGCTTTATTGTGGCTGATCTTCAATAATAGTGAAATTGGATTTTTGTTATTCATGAGTACTCACCATCGGCACCATGCCAAAAATCTTTAGTATTGTAGCTTCATGAACATTGACCAGTTTGAAGTTATTTAATCACTTACTATGATAATTGAACAGTTGCTACGCATGAAGATGATATCTGAACTAATGAATCCTTAGTAGTGTGGCTTTAAGATGTGATAGCTAAGATTATTGTCCTGTGCCAAGAGTAGTGAGGGATTCCTTCTAACTTTTGACAGCCAAATGGATTCTGAAAACTACTTGAAACATGTTCATAAACTTTTCGTAACCCTCTTCAACAGGCACTCCTCCCGACCCAGTCCTTATAAGAAGTAATTAGACTAAATAAATTGGTTGCAAGTTTTGTAATCACATCTTTGCAGAGCCTAACTATTTGTGACCCAAACTGAAATGAAAAGTTCTTTATTAAGTTGCAAAATTAAGATTAAATCTTAGTTTTGTTTTCATTAGTTTTCACTTGTCCACTAGCCCAATTTCATATGTGCAACTAGGAAGCTACTTTGCTGATTCCATATTTTTAAGTTTCTGGCTTTTATTTCTCAAACATTATATTTTCAGAAGTATGTTGTAAGGACTGTCTATGATTGCGGATTAATTATTGTTTTAGGTGGTTGATGAGCTTGTCAAGAGGCGCGAAGAGACTGAATGGTACGCTCATTTTTCTTTTGCATTTTAAGCGACGATTGTTTGTAGCTTATGAGTGAGATGATAGCCACCTACATGAATGCAAGTATATCATAATAAGTATTGATGCTTTGGGTAACCAACATTTCCACAATAACCAATGATTTTAGAAAATTTTCTTCATTTAGTCTAGAGTGTCTGCATGAGCATCTCAAGATTTTGATTTTTGTAACCTTCAGCTTCAATTCATAAGCAGTTCAGCAACCCAATTCATTAAGGTCTTCAATGTTATGCCGCCGCAAAATATCCTTCATACAGGATATACATTTCTATTAGTTTCAACTTTTTTCTAGGCATATATAGTACGTATCAGTTTCCTCATTTTCTTCACGGGTAGATGCTAAAACCATAAAACTTATAGGATACAACAGACCTAATATGAATTGGGAACATGATAAGTTGATCATATACCATTTTCTAGTTGACTGAAGATTCTTTTATGTTTGTTTGTTTTTAAACCCTTCAAATTATGTGAATGAAAAATTCTGAACCACTTTTAGGTTCATAGAAGGTGATTTCGACGCATACGTCTCTAAAATGAGGAAGCCTCATGTATGGGGTGGTGAGCCAGAATTATTGATGGCTTCTCATGTATTGCAGTAAGTATCATTCCGTCTCCTTCCTTACTTCTCTCCTTACAGTATTTTGGCTGAACATTTCAGCTACTAGGCATTTTTAGCTCCACTCACGTCTTAATATGTAGTGTTCTTTTTTTGGCCATCACTGAATATTCGCATTTTCTTGACTAGTAATGGTTTAGAGAAAGAACAGATGTGATCCCCAAAATAGTGCAGTTTAGTGATTTAATTTTTAGCAACTCTGGGCAGTTAAAGAAAGGAGGACATGAAGTAGTATTTGACCAGCAGTTAAGATGAGGTTAAATCATTGTGTAAGATGCGTGTTGATATACCAAGTAACCAAAGAGTGAGGTAATTTGTTAATAGAGACTGTATTATTGTCTAAGGACCAAACTTGGAAGATAAATATCAGTAGTTTTCTAAAATTGCTCAAAGTGTACCCACCATTCTAATATTGCTCAATTTTTCTACTACAGTTCTTATTTTCCTCACTGGAAAATCATTTCTTATTTTTTACCAAACATATTGAGGCACATGTTTTGATTTACTACAGGATGCCGATAACTGTGTACATGCACGACCAAGATTCGGGTGGTTTGATATCCATAGCTGAGTACGGGCAAGAATATGGGAAGGACGATCCCATCAACGTGCTATATCATGGTTATGGGCACTATGAGGCTTTGCAGATACCTGGAAAGGCAGGAGCAAGATCAAGATCAAGACTTTGAAACTTTTATTGCTTAGTTTAAAACCTCAACATGTACAGCTGCTCTTGTTTTCTTTCACTTTTACCATCGAATAAAACCCGAAAACACTTTTTAACAGCGGGAAAGGAAGACAGGAGGTTGGGAGAAGGACATAACAAAAAAACAGAGAAAATGGTGTGGTTTTGTCACACTGTCGTTTTAAGGTTGAATTTGAAATGTGCAGGGCCTATTGGGAAATTCGGAAAGAGATGCATATTGCCTGTGGCTTCTGTTTTGAAATCAAACCAGAAAAGATAACAAACACATCATCTCAGTTCTGACACCTTCTCCTTTATGCTAGTGCTTGACAAACTACTCCATTTCCTTGCAGCTTTTTCCGTATTCTCCCTTGTCCACTTAATAAGTACTAGTACTAATTGATTCCATTTAACCACCACTACTACAAAATTTACTTATGTCTGGCACAAAATATTTTAAATTTTTTTATGAATAATGAGTGAATATGAGTCACTTATGTGAATGTTTACAAGATGGTGGATCTCCATGCCTCCATATTCAAAGAAATTTGTTTCAAAATGGATTATTCTTGACAAGAACAATACTTCAAACTAATTTTTCCAACTACTTGGTTATCGAACTTTGACCTTTTATCTTAGTGAAAAATGATGCATACTATACAATTAATTTGTAAAATCAAACATATACAACTAATTAATCATATTAGCCAAATAACCCGTTCTTACACAGTAGGTCTAAAACTTTCTCCGTCCCAGTTGAAAGTGTACAATTTTCCTTTTCGGATGTCCAATCTAAGTTTCATACTTCCGTTTTATGGTGATACTCATTAGTTTTAATCCATTCATTTCACCCACTTTACTCTCAAATTCAATCTCCATCATTTATATTACAATCCAAAATTCAATTTCGACTTTGTCTCTCTAAATAGATGGAGGGAGTAACAATGTACCCAATGAGATTGAAACTCAGATTTGAAACACATGAATTAAAAAGGCCTGAACCAGGTTAATAAAGAAACACTAAACACTGTTTTCCACTCTCCCATGATCCCATCCCAATGAAATCCACTGGTAAAATCTCCCACAATTACTGGTCTACAACCAACAAAATTCAAACTTAAAATACTATAGCTGCCCCTCGAAAATCCAATCCCACTGCTTTCAAATCAAACCCAAAGCATTCAAATTCATCCATCCTCTTCATCTTCCTCACCCTACTAACCATTTCATGCATAACAATGGAGATCAGAAAGAGTCCAGTCATGGCATTTACTCTGCTCATCTTCTCCACATTTTGCATCAGTTTCTCAAATTCACTCAGCTCAGAGGGGCTCTCACTCTTAGCTCTGAAAGCAGCCATAACCAGAGACCCAAACAGAGTCCTTGCATCATGGAAAGACTCAGACTTTACACCATGCACCTGGGCTGGGATCACCTGTGACCACTCCCACACTAAGGTCACCGCCATATCCCTCTCCGACAAAGGCCTCGTAGGGTACATACCCTCCGAGCTAGGGGCACTCTCCTCTCTATCCTCCCTCACCCTCTCCTTCAACAACTTCTCAAAGCCCATACCTTTACATCTCTTCAACGCCACCTCACTCACTTATCTGGATCTCTCCCACAATAACCTCACTGGACCCCTGCCGCACCAGATTACTGCCCTTAAAAGCCTCTCCCATCTCGACCTCTCTTCAAACCAGCTCAACGGCTCATTACCTGAGGCATTGACCGGATTGACTCACCTCTCCGGGACTTTGAATTTCTCCTGCAATGAGTTCTCCGGCGAGATTCCGTCGGGATTTGGTGGGTTTCCAGCGACTCTGAGCTTGGACCTGCGCCGGAATAATTTCTCCGGGAAGATACCACAGGTGGGCTCGCTATTGAACCAGGGTCCCACTGCGTTCTCCGGGAACCCTTATCTATGTGGTTTTCCTCTGGAGAACTCTCCCTGCAGTACGGAGCCGGAGGCGAAAAACCCGATCAATTTGCGCGACCCGGAAAAGCCTGGGGTTTTATCAGATGGGATTGTGGAGAAGGGGAAAAGGAGAAATGGGTCGGTGGCCGTTGCTGTAATCATTGGCACCTCGGTGCTGATCTTGAGCGTTTTTCTCTCTGTGTGGGTGATCATGAAAAGATGGAGCCTTTCATCAGAGGGCAAAATGGGAAGTGAAAAGGTGGAGAAGATGAAGGAGAGGGAAAAAGAGAAGGAGAAAGAGAGAGAAAGCAGCAGCAGCTTTGTGGGGAGTGAGGTGGAGGGGCAGAAAGGTAAATTCGTGTTGATTGATGAAGAAGATGAAGGAATAGGGCTAGAGCTGGAGGATCTGTTGAGGGCATCTGCTTATGTGGTGGGGAAGAGCAGGAGCGGGATTGTGTACAAGGTGGTGGTGGGCGGCGGAAGCGGTGGTCGGAGGTCCGCCGTGGGTGGCGGAGCCGTGGTGGCTGTGCGGCGTTTGAGCGACGGAGATGCCGCAGTGAAGCTGAGGGAGTTTGAAGGGGAGGTGGAGAGCATAGGAAGGATTCGACATCCCAACGTTGTTCGTCTCCGGGCTTATTACTATGCTAGCGATGAGAAACTGCTGGTTTCTGATTTCATCTCCAATGGAAGCTTACACAATGCGCTCCATGGTAATTTAACTGCAGAATTTTATTCCTTGTATGATTTTTCTCCATATATTGTTGCAAATATTGAATGTTTAAATGTTTTGAGTAGTTTAGTATGATTGTTTGTTCAATGCATTTGAGTATTGCTCTAAGAGTTCAAATTGTCTGGTTCTTTCAGTAATCATCAAGTTATTGTTTCAGAAGTTCTGCAAAACTGATTCATTTCTGGTTGTGTAACTTGTGTTTAATGCAGGAGGGCCGGCTAATATGTTGCCGCCATTGCCATGGTTATGTAGGTTAAAGATCGCTCAAGGCGTAGCTCGTGGTCTAGTCTACATTCACGAATGCAGCCCTAGAAAATATGTTCACGGGAGCATTAAATCCTCGAAAATCCTTCTGGATGATGATCTGCAGCCTCACATTTCAGGTTTTGGCCTGACACGCCTTGTGTCAAGCGCATCAAGAACCTCAAACGCTGCTTCAAGAAGGCAAAGCTCGAGCCAGATCATATTTAGCCCAGGAAGCTTATCTCCATCAGTAATGTACTCAGCACCTGAAGTAAGAATCCTAGGTAGCAAGATGACACAAAAAAGTGATGTGTATTCCTTTGGTGTGCTGCTTCTTGAGATGCTGACTGGCCGGCTGCCACACAACGGGCTGGATGATGATGAGAAAGGGCTGGAGAGCAGCGTGAGAAAGGTTTTCAGAGAGGAGAGGCCTTTGTCTGAAATAATCGACCCTGCCCTGCTGCACGAGGTTCAGGCCAAAAGGCAAGTGCTCGCATTGTTTCACATTGCGTTGAACTGTACTGAGCAAGATCCCGAGCTTCGGCCTAGGATGAGAATGGTTTCAGATAGTCTAGATCAGATTAAATGGTCGTCGTGAATCTTGAGCAGATGCAGTTTAGAATTGCTTACTCTAGTTGCTGATTTTGCTCTTCTAGGTTTGATCTTGAGGCAGAGATGGATGTAGATTTTGTCAACCATGAACTTTTTAGCTGCCATTATCAATTATCAATATTCTTGTTAAATGAAATGAAATGCCTAAGCTGAATTCCACGAATAATTCTATTATTCAAAGAATATCATGCTTTTATCCAAATTGTGGCATTTCTCTAGATTTGTACTTGTTATTCCCTGGTGTTGATTATATACCTATCGCCAGTACTGTTTGATTCATCTTCCCTTTTGGATTTTGTCTTGCAATTGGAATGGTGTTCCTCTTTCCCTTTAGCTTGTTGAAATCTTTTAAAAACTTAACTCGTCTGCCCTATTTTCATCAACTAAACTAGTTAAGATGGCTAGTAAAAACTAATAATGCTAAATTTCTGAGTTCATCTCCAATGGTTTTCCCCTATTTTTCAACTGGAACAGTTGTTTTACAGTTGGTACAGTGTATGGACTCCAATGGTTTAACTCTAAATGTTCCCCTAAAAAAATATGCCTTCATATCCTTCATAAAAACTTTATTTAAAATTATATCAATTTAATTCTTTATCTTGTACCGCTATTTTATTTAATTAAAATATAGATATACAATTATTCGTCATAAAATATTAATATAAAATTTAAAATTACAAGTAATAGTGCATCATACATTTCAAAATACTGAAATACCACTAGTTAAAAATAGACAAAAATATAACACAAAATTTAGTAAAACATACAACATTCCAACTGACTATTAATTAAGACAAGAAGGTAATCCCCTACAAATTTCAAAGTGGCATGTTTGTTGCTTTTGATTATCAAAATAAATTGTTAATTTTTCAACTTAATTGGAACGTTAAATTTTCAATCCCCTAGTAATTTAATTTAATTTTTTTAAAATAAAATGTTCATGTACATCAAAATAATATAACAAATATATAAATTTCTAAAACAAAAGGAAAAAAAGTTATGATACGAAAATTAGGCAAGAAATATCTTAATAACTAGTAAAAGAGGTCATTTTTGCCACGTGGCGCTCTCACAAATTTTCCCCCAACTTACCAAAACAAATTTAAAATATCATTTTTACCAGCAGTATTTCCGAGCATTGATATTCTTGATCTACGAAAGAGTATTGGAAAATGTAAAAAGCTTTTCCATTACGATAACTTTTCACATTCTCTCTCGATTCTTATTCCTCCAAACCTCTTTGAAATCTTCTGTTGTACGATTTGATGAATCTCTTCTTACTGCATACATCGTTCTTCTTCTCCCAAATATATATTTTCACAAGCACATGAAATCACGTGTTTGATAAATTCATCATGGAGGCAGGCAAAGCAATCGGTTCTCTGTAGCGACAATCACCGCCGCCGACTTCCGATGGCCTCCTTGGCCGTTTCCTTAGAGTTTTTTTCCCGGTGGTCTCCTTATTCCAGACTCTTCTTCTTCATTGATTCTTTGAGTTCAAGGTTTGTTCCCCTGTCTTTTTCTTTCACCAATGGTGATTTAACAACATATTTCTTCATAAATGTTTGGATTTATATTATACACTCAGTGGATGTGGTTTTCAGCGAGGGAGCGCTATATGAAGAAGGTAGCTGGAAGTGATGAATTTCAACGTGCCAAGTTTCTTCGAGAAGTCAATTAACCAAAGAAATAATTCCTCACATATGCACATCAGGTGTTCGATAAAATGTTTGTTTCAGTAGTTTTATTTTTCTCTTCTGTTTTTCCCATTATATTGCACAAATCATCACCCGTGTTTCTATGTTTTGCTGTTTTTTTGATTGGTGGCATTATTTTCATTTATTTACTGATTACAAGTGCGCTGTGGACACTGTTATCATGATTCTTTTCTATATGATTTGCTGAGTAAATTAGCATTAAGTAATTGAATGTTTCCTCATAACAAATTATCACTGTGAGGAGACATAAAACACAAGCTGATTGATTTTATCCTTCAGTTCATGGGGTACTACTGTTCTATCAAATCTGAACGCTTCTACCTGCCATTTGTAGCATTTTGTTTTATGAATTTATTACTTCAAGCACGAGTTTACAAAGGATTCTTGAGTTAAATGTGGTTCGAAAAGAAAATATTTGTGTACACATTGAAATTTCTATAGGAATTACCATCTTATTGAATGTTTGTCTGTGAAATATCGGGGATTTTCACTTCTGCAACAAGGTAATAAAAGGCTGTCATTGGAGGAAACTATGTTAATTATCAGACACTGATGATAGCAGTTTATTCTCTACCAATCTGGTAAGAAGTTATCTATCATCTGAGTTCAGTTCTCAACTAATTTTACTATAAGTGATTGTAATATGTCAATATTTAAATTTTATTTTATTATTATGTTCTTAGTTTATATTTGATTGTGATTGATGATTATTGATGCTTATATCAGTTTTCATGGATTATCGATGCTTATATCAATCACATACAACAAGAGAGCTCACTACACACCGTGTTGATAACTTGCAGACAATAAGTGATCAGCAATTTTAGGATTTTGTATGAAACCTGCAGTGTATATTATCAAAGTAAGAAAACTTCTCTTTTATTCTCATCTCCTGGCTTGCAAGCACAGTTAGCTTCCGATTTTTTCTCCTCTCTTGGTTTGCAAGCACGTTATAGCTTTCACATCAGAATTTCAAGTATTCTTAAAAGTGTCAACTACTCTTTCTCGCTATGTCTATTAGTGTATTCTTCAAGTATTCTTAAAATTCCGGTTTTCTCCTCTTTATTTTCTCGGCTACCAATTTGAACTTTCAACAATTGCAAATTCATATTTTGTTAGAAATCAATTTGCTCACATTGCTTTGGGGAATCTGAGCTGTTGAGCTGTTACTATTTTATTTTGTTCTCTCCATTTGATTGAATTTTTTCCCGTTCGTAGTTCATTTAAACATTCAATATCATCTGTGATTTTCTTATTTGCAGAGAGTACTTTAATTGGATTTTTTTTCGTTGGTAGTTCATTTAAACATTCAATATCATCTGTGATTTTCCTATTTGCAGAGAGTATTTTAATTGGATTTTATAAAAGCAATGAAGTTTTATTGCTTATGGCCTGTGGTTTTGCAATATCTATCTATTGGATTGTTTTTTCTGCATATGACTGTGTGTGAGGAAAAATTGAGATGTGTATATGTATGCATGAGTAGAGATTGGTCTAATATTTTCATGCAAATTGAGATGAAAATTGAGATGCGTGTTAGGTGTAGGTTTTGTTGGCGAGGATAGATCAGCTTTATTATCACTCAGACTGGCATGAAATTTGAACTACTTTCATCATATGTGTATTTGTGTTCCAGCTAATGATGTGTATTATTCTGTGCTTTATCATATGTCTATTTGTGTTTCATTTTCTCACACTGTCGCTTTTCTCATAACATACTTAATAGATACATATCCTACAAGAACAAATAAGATCTTAAAGTAGTGTTTATGATTTTCAGATGTGAAACCTCTTTTACCTCATACTGGCCCATTGATATTTTGAATTAGATATTCAAAGCAGCATATATGATTTTCTTAGTCCACCTGGGGATGTTCAGTTGATGTGCCTCATGTTTATTTGTTGATGCAGTTTTTTCTGATTTCAACTTAATTAATCATGTGCATTTTTTTCTTGATATTCTACTGGAAGCTGGATTTAACTGTGCTGGAAATGTTAAATTATGTGAGGAAAGGATTCCATGTTAATGGAAATAGACTCCTTAGTCCAATTAAATCAACAAGCTCGGCTCCTCCAACGAACATTATTGGATACTGCATGGAGTATTATTAGATATCTACGTGACTGTGGATCGAAATTGTTAAGTATTATTGGGTACTGATGCTGCATTTTTTAATCATCTGTAGAAAATTTGTTGAGAAATCCCTTCACAATTTATTTTTAATATTAATCATTTGTCTGCAGCAAGTAATTTGGATTAGTGTTTGTATGTTAGAACATCAGTTTGGTATTTTGAAATGGGTACAGATTCATTTTTTCAGATTCATTATTATTTTTGTATCATTCAAAGAAAAATGCATTATTTAATTTGTATATGCTGCGAAGGGAGGAAAAATAATTAGATGTTGAGTCTGACAGAAGGAAAAAATAATATGCTACAGATGCATTTATAAAAATTTGATTGAATATGAATTCAATTTTTGCAAAACACATTATAATGAATTTATAAGATTTAACCTGATATGTTATATTTTTATTTCAATCAAACTTTCATAATTAAAAAGAATTAATTAAAAGAAAAAAAATTAAAAATATGAACTAAACTGAAATAATATGAGCTGAATTAATATGAATTAATTAAGTGATACCAGTGCAAAAGCACCGGCGTTATCTAGTATCACATAATTAAATAAACAGAAAAGGCAACAAAATAATGAGACATGTTTTTAAGGAAAAAAATTCAATGATAGTAAACAGAAAATGGAAACGAATGAAAGGAGTTTAGCGTAGGTGGAACCCAGAAAAAAGAAACGGAAAAGAGTTTGGCGCAGAAAAAGAAAAGGAAACAAAAAGAAACGGATTGGGGAGGAACAGTCACCGTTAAATATAAAGCGGACCGTTCTTCCGGAGAAATAAAGGCGTTATTTTACGGTACCATTGGGAGGTGAATAGTTGTCAAAATTGAAAGTTTCTATATCTATTGGAGAAACTCTAAGAGCATCCACAGTCGAAACACCACCCAAACACAACCCCCTTGTGTTTCACACTTTAAATATTATTAAATCAACTATTCAACTCATCAAACACAACACTCAAACACAACCTCAAACACATCTCCACACTAGAAACACAACCCAACAACTATTCAGCAACTATTCATGGAACCCACATGTTTTTACCAACATATTTATTCATTTTGTTTTGGAATATGCATGTATAATTTATGCATATATATCATGAGTTATTCATGATATGAATATTTTTTGAACAACATATTCAAACTAATCTATACAAAAAGTGAATTCAAATAATTTTACATATTTGATAAAAAAAATTAAAAAAAACCGATGTAAAAAAAATAACACATATGAATTCGACAAACGAACAAGTAATTAATGATGATTACATTACAATAAAACAAAGAAGCATACATATTGATCTAGTCTGACCAATTATTAAAAATGGAAAACTTAAATATTGATCTAGTCTGACCAATTATTACACACACAATACATATTTTAAAAAACACTCAAACGGTTTGATTTAGGTACGGTTCCCTCGTTGCGCTTCGTGTTGGGCAACGTGCTCCGTGAGATCATACATCAATTGATTATGTAGATCCCTGCTGCGAATGTCAGCCCAATTTTTTCGGAAAGCAGCAAGATTGGCGCGTTGCCCAGCTTGGTAGTGCCATTCCATATTTGGGTCAGGGTGATCATAATCAGTGGGTTTAACTGTAAACCCATAAGATTCACGTTCATCTTCAACTATCATATTGTGCAATATGATACATGCAATCATAATCCTCCTCAGCATCTTCATTTCCCAATACAAGGCCGGGCGACGGATCACAGCAAATCGAGCTTGTAGAATTCCAAAAGCACGTTCAACATCTTTACGCAGACTCTCCTGACGCCTGGTGAAAGTTCTCATCTTATCAGTGTTTGGAGCAATGTAGGCTGGAATGAAAGCTGCCCATTTGGGATAGATCCCATCAGTAAGATAATAACCATGGTGGTAAGCGTTTCCATTCACTTCATATTCGACCGGGGGGACCCTTCCCTCGCACATATCATCAAACAAATCTGATCTTTGAAGCACATTGATATCATTGTTTGATCCAGCCATACCAAAATAGGCATGCCATATGTGTGTGTCGAAAGAGGCCACTGCTTCCAATATGACTGTGGCTTTGCCATCTCTCCCTTGGTATTGGCCCCTCCAAGCAGTGGGGCAATTCTGCCATTCCCAATGCATACAATCAACACTTCCGATCATTCCAGGGAATCCACGCTGACGACCTGCTTCTTTAAGGCGCGCAATGTCGTTTGGCGATGTTGGCCGCAGGTTATCACGACTTCTTAGTACTAGCAGAAGTTATCACGACTTCATCATCAGCCTCCTCGCGATGTTGCATATTGCCTAATCAAGAGAAGCAAAGTTTGTTAAAAAAATGTAATTTTTATGCAACAATAATATGTACACTCTCATCCTAAAATTACGAAAATATTCAAATTCTTTAATATTTGTCACACATTAAATAAGTATATATGTATAAAATTTTCATCACATGACAACATTAAATTTCATGAAATTGGTGTATACATACTTTAAATCATGTAACACAAGTTGAATAAGTATGTAACATAACTATTTAGCATAAACTATTTAATACATGCATATTTACAACTTGTTCGTCTTCATACTTGCAAGTATTCATGGGAAATAAATATCAAAATTTGTCAACTATAATAATAAAAATATTGCATATGTAGAATAAGCATTACATAATGATTTAGAATCATATAAAATAAAGCAATTGTCAAAAGAAATTAAAAACACGAATAACCTCGTTCTTCATATGGATGGGTGTTAGTATGTTGGCTCGGAGCACCTTGAGTTTGAAAAAAACCTTCGACATCGTTAATAGAATCTAGATTTGGATGATAGTCATTTCCATAATCATAGTTAGGATTATGAGGAAATTGGTATGGATTTTGTGAACTTGGATTCAAGGAAGTAGGAGACATTTGGGCGTTATTTGGTAAAATCGGAAGGCGTGGTGTAGGATTACTTCTACCCCTACCCCTAAAAGGACGAGAATTCATTTGAATTCAAATGGAGAAAATTTTGGAAGAAGATATGATGGAGAAATTGGGAGCAATTTTTGGGTTAAGAATGGTGTGTGGAATTGTTGGGTTAAGAATGGTGTGTGGAATTGTTGGGTAGAATGTATGGTATTTATAGAGGGGGAAAGAACAAAAATTCAGATTTAAATGAATTTAAAATTTATCAGAATTTTTGAAAAAAAAAAACCGTTTTTGACACGTGGCCCAATCAGAAGGTGCCACGTGTCCAAAATATTTGAATCAGATTTGAAAACTGCCCAACGGCTAGTTTCCAACGGCTACATCCTCTCAACGGCAGAAATGCCATGCGCAGGAGGCAAACAAAAAAAATAAAAAAAAGAAAAAAAAAGGGGTGGCCAACTTGCTGGGCCCGCCATGTCAGGCGGGCCCCACCAGCTTTTCCAAATGCTGGGTTTTGGGAGGAAACACACCCCCCATGTGTTTGGGCCAAAAACATGGCAAACCCATCCCATTGTGGGGTTTGGGGGGTTTGGGGCAGATTTGGGGGATTTGGGTCAGCCAAACACAAGGGAAACACATCCCATTGTGGGTGCCCTAAGCGTAAACGGACAAGAAATTGACCACTTCCGCTATTTAATCTATGGGTTGGAATCATGGAATTAAGTGAGAAAATAATTTGAAAAAAAGAAGAAGAATGGTATGGTTTGGAGATTTGAAAAAGGAATATTTAGAATTGAAATGTTTCAAAACTTAATTATGTGGGATGATAAAAAGGTAGCAATCAGCCGACCTACAATATAAGAGTGAGAAAACGTTCTTGTAAACGTGAGAATTATTATTAAGAGTGAGAATTATTATTATTGTGGGTAATCTAATATCATGGTCATGGTTGATTTAGTTAAGTGAACATACCTCTAAGAGCATCTAAGAACATATCTCTAAATTTTGAACCCTAAACCCACAGCAAAGCAGCAATTTTATAGAGATTTAGGATACATTTGGTTGGAGAGTATTTTGAGAGTTTGAGTTTTTGTTTGGGATTTTGAGAGTCTGATTTTGCAAAAATCTTATTTGGTTGGGTTGGGATTTTGTAAGTTTGAAACAAAATTTTTGGTTGGTTTTTAAGATTTTGCAAGTCTGGACTTTGGGACCGAAAATAGGATTTTGTAAAACTCCTTGAATCAAATTAAGTTTTTGGAAAATTGGACTTTGGAAGTTCAGTTTTCCAAAAACTCATCCAACCAAATGCACCCTTATTGTTGTTCCCTTCATATCTAGTTCAAAAGAAAGTCTCTATTGGAGATGCAACAGATTTGGCTTTGCACTAAAATAGAGTTGGTACACAACTACACGTACCCACACCAAATTTGGTGTGGGTTGGAAACGCTCTAACCCAAGGCCAATATACCCTCTAAGTATATAATGCATGCTTCGAATGTGATTGGACATGTTGTGAGTTTCGATACCATAATCATCAGGGTTATGTGCGATTTCTTTGGGCCTGGGATTCATGTCACATAAATTGTCAGATCCACAATTCAAAATTTTGATGATCCGTGATTATGACAGCTGGATTGTCGCGACACAGCCATGTTTGACCTGACTTTTCATTCTCCCAGTGACCAAGTGTTTCGTACACCTTCCACGTTATCTCCGCTTCCAAGGGAATGTGGTCGGCAGTCGTGAATTCTCAAGGTTACGTATGATTCTTATCTTTTGAAATTCTATCTACCTTTTCTCATTTTTATACAACGTCCTTTCACCGAAGGTGATATCACAAGTCCAACATCCCTTACAATTTTGGTGCATGCTTCTAAGTTCTAATGTGAATGGAGAAGTTCATCAGTGAGCTCCTCGAGATCATCACCACCCGATCTCCGTGAATCTCTTTGGACTTGAGCTTTATGATGCATACCTTATCAGATCCACAAACTTGTGAAGATGCGTGACCTTGACAGCTGGATGTCGTGACACATCCATATTTGGCCCGCCTTTTCATTCTTCCCAGTAGCTAATTGTTGCTCATGCCTTCCACGTTATTTCCGCTTCCGGGGAATGCGGCCGACAATCGTAGATTCTCAATCTTACATCTGATTCTTATCTTTTGAAATTTACCAACAACACTTTCGCTCTTTCTCATTTTTACATTGTATCCTTGTCATTTTCTCTTAGGGTGAATTTCTTTATTTTACTCCTTACTCAAATTCACATTATACATATCCACATTCAATTTCAAATGCCAAAGATATTCATGTTATTTTTTTCATTTTCAATCAAGTCAAGATAGAATCTAATTTTGGAAAACAAGGAAGACTGAAAACAAAACAAAAATGTCCAAGAATATTTTGTACTGTCCCCTACACCTCAATGAAACAGTTGTGTGAGAAAACCCTTGCATGTCAACTACTGTCATTATCTCTTCAAGATCTCTTAGCAATAAATATGCCCTCCTCAAAATTCCCACTTACTATTTCTTGCATATTCTCATATTAGCAAATTACCCTCTTCCCTCAGCAAAGTCCCACAAAAAGTGGCAAAGATCTGGATGCTAACTGCACAAAAAACTCTGATAAAAGGGAAAAACTTCCTTCTACTACAAGACTGAATTTCATAAAGGAGGATTCAATTCCAGAAAAAGACCCCAGAAAATGTATGGTAATCCTGAAGCATTATATCCTTGTGATGAAGGCTCTATGTTTCCCCTCAGCCCTAATACTTCTGCAGAGGACTTTTCCATGGAACATCATCGGAATGGTTCTTCTGGGCTGTTGAGGTTTCGCTCCGCTCCGAGTTCTTTCTTGGAGAATTTCAGCTCTAATAGCAATGGTTATGCTCCGAATCCAGAGTTACATCCTATCAATGGAGAGCTTGAAAGAGGTTACAGGCTACCATATTCAATAGGGATGGATTCTCAAGAGCTTTTGAGGCAGAATAGCTCCCCTACTGAACTCTTCTCCCATCTCTCTGCTCAAACTGGTACTGTTTTGTTTATTCTTAAAAGTTAAGAATTTAGTACATGTCTTTTGCTGTTTTTGGACTGAGATTTTATCACTAATGTTCAGCCTATGCCAAATTGAGAGCAGCAAGGCGCTATCGACCCGGGAATGAAGCCACTGAACATCTTATAAGCCCATCTGGGATTCATTCTTCTTCTCTAGGAGTGTTATCCAGAATTTCAGAAATCAACATCAGTGGCGATGGCCGCCACTCTGTTGAATCTTGGAACCAGCCCTCAATCAAATACCCTGAAAACTATACAGGACTTAAGAGAGAGCTTGATATTGATATTTATCAGGTAACAAGCTAAGAATTATCAGTGCATCTTTTATTTTGTTTGGAATAATGTACATGAGTTGTTGGTTTGAATTAACTAGGGTGGTGAGCCAAGAAACCAGGCTAACAGTATGTTTTCGCGTCAAATGAGTTTACCTAAAACCTCAGCAGAAATTTCTTCCATGGAGAAACTGTTTCCATATTCTGATTCTGTTCCTCTTAAGACCCGAGCTAAGCGAGGTTGTGCCACTCATCCGCGAAGTATAGCCGAGAGAGTAATGACTTCTTGCTAACCCTTTTCTTATTTTTGCTTCACTTCATAAAAAGTGTCGATCTGGAACTAGTAATGGTTCGTATTAGAAACACGACTCTTTATGTGAAGTGGAGGAAATGTCTATTTTTTCATTTTTGAACTGCTTATCCATTAAAGAATGTTTATAGATGAGGAGAAGCCGGATCAGCGAAAGGATGAGGAAGTTGCAGGAGCTTGTTCCAAACATGGATAAGGTACGGTGTCAGTTTAATATTTTTCCATCTGAGAAATGGCAGTTTAATGAAAGTTGGATTGATTTGATGATCAGCAGCAAACCAACACAGCGGACATGCTAGATCTGGCTGTAGACTACATCAAAGACCTCCAAATGCAGTACAAGGTACTCAGTGCTGATCGGGCAAAGTGCAAGTGTTCAGCTGGGAAGCAGGATCTTGTTCCGGATCGAAGGTTTTAATTATACTCTATCGCACTCTATGTATGTACAGAAGTAAAATAAAAGGCACAGTGTGATATGGAGCAGGAGTCATCTTTTCTCTCTTCTTGGGGGAGCTTAAAGAATAGAAAGATGGTGACAAATCTATAGTCTCTCGAGCTTTTCTTTTCTGTATTTAGGGCCAACTATTTCACTTAGTTCTGCTACACCTGAATAAATTGAATATGACGTTCCAATAATATAAATTACTGTCAAACAAAAACCAATCCACTATAACCAAAAATAAAAACATCAACCTAACTGGGACCTATTACCGATGCATCTCAATATTTTAGTTTGGGAAAAAAATTCACTTGTACATAGAGTGGTGGTTTCGGTTCGGATATTATTTGTTTGGGTTTTGTTTAGTTCGGATAGCCGTGAAATTTGACAGGTAAAAATCATTACTATTTTATCGATAAACCATAAATTTGATCCAAAAAAAAAAATTTTATATCATGATTAACCGTACTAATTTTAACAATTTATAATTATGAAATGATTTATTAAATATTAAGTTTAGATTTAATATTTACATTCCCACTATCAAAATAAAGTCAAAAAAAAGTTACATTCTAATCTTTACATTTTTTCGCCATAATATAATGCAATTTTTTTGACACATTAAAAGAAGGAATGCAATATAAAAAAGAATAATGAGTGTAAAAAGGAAAAGATAAAGAAGCACTTTCATATATATGGAATATGCTAGGAAAATAAATGCAAAATAAATATTTGATAAGTAGGAATATAACAAATTTCGGTACTACTACTGTGATATTATTATATTTTCGAAAGATTACCACATCTTTAGTATATTTGTATCATAAATTCATCCGTAGGGGATTGGTTGGAGAAAATTTTGCGAGTTTTGATTTTGATTTGGATCTTTCAGAATTTGGGTTTTTGTTTGGCATTTTGATAATCTGATTTTGCGAAAACCTTGTTTGCTCGGGTTGAGATTTTATAAGTCTGAAACAAAATCCTTATTTGGTTCGTTAGGATTTTGCAAGTCCAAAACAAAAATCATGTTTTGTTTGATTGAGATTTCGTAAGTATAAAAATCAAGAACTTGTTTTGTAAGTATAAAATCAAAGACTGGATTTGGGTAAGTTTTCATTTGCTAAAACTAGACTTCAGAGCAAATAAACCGGACGTTGGGGAGCAATATCAAGACTTTCTAAAACTATTTTAAACAAACAAAAATTAGAAAAACTGGACTTTCAAAGTCCAGTTTTCCAAAAACCAACCCAACCGACTCCCCAAACCCTCCTAGAAAATAATAGAAAAGTAAGAGTTAAACCCAACCCAACATGAACCCGACCCGACTTGCACCTGACCTGACCCGAATTTGATATGACTTGAACCCAACCTGACTCAAAACCTGACCGATAAATAAGACCCCAAACATACAAATGGCTTTGCTAAAATCGTTTAGTTGATTTTCATTTATACAAATTCTTATGGTGGAAAAATGTCCCAAGTAAACTCTCAATTTTTAACTGGAGATTATTGAACAGATTACTACCAGTTGGAGACATTTTACTAGAAAATAAAATATCAATCACATATATCTGTTGTTTCTGTAAACATGACTCTGATGATATGCAACATATTTTTCATGACTGTCTTTTATTACTACTCTGTGGAATGACTTTCGCACACTCTTTACTCTAACACCTATGACCTTTAGCTGCTTATGGGACATATGCTTCCATTATTGGAATATTAATGTCAAATATCATCTTCACAGAACAATAGTGAGATTATTGCCTTGTTTCATAACTTCGTGCATATGGTGTGGCAGAAATGCTTATCACCATGAAAATATTATTCCAATGCTTTTATTCATGAAAAAAAGAATACTAATGCTTATGCAAAGTGTGATAAAAGTTCACAGGTTACAATGGAAACTAGATGAAGCTAATCATGTTTATACTGAGCTTTTGCACCTAGCTCCAGTGGCACCCCTTATGAGAAAACATATTCAGTTGGTTTAGTGGAACCTTCATACAACTCCCTTTAAACTGAACATTGATGGTTCATCATTAGGTAACCCTGGACAAGCTGTGGCAGGTATGGTTATCAGACCAGCCACTGGTCAGGTGATCATTGCCAGAGCACTATACTTGAATCAGCAAAACAGTCTTGAAGCTGAGACCCTGGCCTTAATGGAAGGCTACAGTTATCTTACATGGAAGAAATTGAAACTTTGCAAGTGGAGATTGATTCTCTTATATTACTCAGACTGATCAGAAGAGAATTCAGAATCCCTTGGAAGCTAGAACCATATATCAGTGCCATATGATCACTACAAAGTGAGTTTGCTAACATGTCCTTTACTCATGTTAATAGAGAAGCCAATTTTGTGGCTGACTCATTAGCAACACTGGCTAGTAAAGAAATGAACACTCAAACTTTTACTCATCAAACTCTGCCCAGAAATATAAGGGGATAAGTCCAGTTTGACAGTAGATAAATTCCTTACATTAGAGTTTAAAATGCATTTCAGTTACTGCTGATGCCTCTTTTCGTATATTGCAGGCGCAAGACCTGAAGTGGGAGCTTACATACATGAACAACAACAAACCACCTCAGCTGCAAAACATTGAGTTTCTCTGAATCAGACAGAAACAACAACATTCCACAAAGGCATAGAAATTGGAACATCTCAGCATCATACACAAGCTGTCCGCTTTTAGAAACCTTATGAACACCTCGTACTTGTAAGCAGAGTTGGGTTTCACATTGTGATCCCTAAAATGCTTTTGAGTATTGAGTCCTTTTGTCGGCATAATTGGTCTTCGCATAGCGATGCCTAACATGCTTGTAAAAGTAGATATAGGTCTAGATAAGGTTTCTCCTCTATCTATTTATGCCATTAAAATTGATATGTAACAATGTTTTTACTCATTTTTCATTGTACAAACAGTATTTGATGGTTTCTTGATTTGGTGATCCTAATAAATTTCTACCCATTTAGGTGGTTTCAAATTAAAAAAAAACTAAAAGTATGATAATGACCTAAATTTCAAATTAATGTCTTGACTAGTGTGTAATTTAAATATAAAATTAATTAACCCACGGTTTGATCGAAACTGAAAAGAACATAAGTGAGTTATAGTCAAATCAAATTCTAACCCGACCCGACTCGCCTCAACTCAATCTGACAAACATGACTGACCCAACATCAATTTGACCCGACCCGACTCAACTTAACCCGATACATTGACTCCGACCCGTCCTTACCTGACCTATTTCAACCGACCGACTCAATCTAAAACCCAAACCCAGCCAGTCAACCCTAATTAATTAACAGCACTGCTCACGAAGCTTGCCAAATGAAAAGAATAGAATAGGACTTAGTTTTGTACCTATTATATACAAAATAAGATTACTATGAGTAGGATTCGTTGGTTTCAACTCAAAACTTGGGAAGAAATTTAGTGATCGAAAAGTCAAAACACAACTATGCTTGATAGCCCAAGCAGTTTACAATCCTAGTCATAATACAAATTAGAGTGAGTGTCGGTCGTACTCGTGAGTTATCTGTTAAGTGATAATTATCCCTTAACTTAATGAAAAGTACTCTAATTCCTTGAAAACTTAAACACTAAAATGATTAACTGATACTGATTACAAAATTTTGTCAACTGAAAAGAAAAAAATCAAAATTTTGTTTGTTTGTTAAGCTTATATACCACAACTTCTTAAGATCTTCGATGAGCGGAGCAAGATAAACGTCAATGTCGTTACCTGGTTGTTTTGGACCTGAGATTATAAGTGATAGCAGCACGTACTTACGCTTCATAGTTAACCAAGGTGGTAAATTGTAAATCACAACCATCACGGACCAAGAACTGTGAGTGCCGCTCAGATCTGCAAAAGGATCCATACCATCAGTCGACAAACCTAATCGCAAATTACGTGGCTCATTGCCAAATGAAGGGTACAACTCATCAATATGCTTCCACTGATCACCGTCAGAGGTATGTCGAATCACATCGTCATCGGGCCTATTCCTATCTGCATGCCAAGTTAAATTTTTCGCATCTTCCTTATTAGCGAATAAACGCCTCAACCTAGGAATTATGGGGAGGTTCCACACAACTTTAGCAGGACTCATTTTCTTTGTCCTAGGCGCCGTCTCTGCACAAACACCTATTGACCTGGACCGTTTCGTATACCTAGACTCGTTGCAAACGCGACATGTTTCCCTTTCAGCATCTTCGCCCCTGTATAACATACAATCATTAGGGGCATGCGTGAATTTTTTCCAATTCCAATCCCATAGGACAAATAATTTTCTTTGCAAAATAGGAATTTTTTGGCAACAAATTATCTTTAGCAAGCAACTCCTTGAACAATTCCAACAATTTCGTCATTGCTTTCTCTGCCAAACCATGTTTCGCTTTCAAATTCATCATCATAAACGTAGAACTGAGAACAGTGTGCCTAACTTCTTCATACAACAAAGTCTTTTTATCTTCATACATCGCCTCCAACACCTCAGGTCTACCTTTGAAATGCATGGCCACATCTTCCGTCAAATCATCATATTCAACATCACGATCCATATCACCATTAACACTCTCCTCTTCAATCAAAACTTGGTTTTCTGCGACGACAGTACGAGTCTCGCCATGTAATGTCCACCTAGTATACACTCTTGAAAATCCTCTCACAATCAAGTGGGACTTTAAATCACGCACACTCAAACACGCATCATTCTTACAATCTCTACAAGGACATCGAATTAGTGACTCATTCTGTACTCTTGCATACTCACTTGCAACATCCAAAAACTCTTTCACGAGATTCAAATATTCACGCGAAGTCCTAATATTCTCTTGTATAATTCTTGACCGTTCCATTGCTAAGTGCCAACTCTACAAACAAACACCTAAATTGAAAAAATGAAACTTAATCAACCTTTTGAATCACTAATTAACAAAGCACATTCATTGAATTACAACATTTTCAAGTTCTCATACATAAAAAACAAGCATGTCAATGTAAACTCCACATGCAATTCTTAACAAAAACATACATAACAATCATAACATGGAGAGAACATCGATTCCAAAATTTAACAACGGAAGATTTAAAGATGAGATGACATACCTTAACGATTCAAACTTCAAGCAATGCACACAGCCACGAATATCCCCCTTTTTTAAACTTTCTAAAGTTTCTCCGAAAAAAAATGCAGAGAACAACCTTTTAAACGCCATGAAATCGGCCTATTTCCGATTTCGTAACTTTGTTTCGGACTACTTATGAGTTCGGATCACCATTGTATACTTTACTTCTTCATTATGCGAAGGCCATCCGACATCGTAACAAATGCCACAAATTCTGAGTTCAGTCTCTGCCTTACTTACGAACTCGGAAATGATACGGTATCATATATTAAAAACCATAAATACTGGCACGTGCTTTGCAAGTGCCACGGCCAAAGTCCAGGAACATTTCTAACATCAGAAATATTGGAAAGCACGGCCGGATTTCTTTCCCTTCATCCATTGTGACCGTCATTTATCATAATGCACGCGGGTAATCCATTTCCCGATGTCCTACCCGTAAATCAACGACCAGCCTATTTTTGATTTTTTGTTGCGGGCAGTTTCCGAAGTCGTAAACCTTAAGCACGGCAGGAAAAACAAGTTTTCTTTTCCCCGCTGTGCTTCTGTGCCGCACTTCCACCAATTTCCACTAGTATATTTCTGAGTAATATATTTCTCAAATTACCTTAATATATGTTTCTTCACCCTCATATATAGAATGTGGTGCTACTAATCCAAAAAAATGTCTTGCCTTGTCTATTTTGAAAAACACCACCTCTCGCGTCTCACTTCTCACTCTTTCACCTTCACACCGCACCATAGCCGCACACTTAAGATGTTTCCTTTACCGCAACACCACCACCCACGACCGCCTAATCTACATGACCACCATTACCAACACACATCACCACCATTACCATCATTACCATGAACTATCAACCTTGTCAATATCTACTACCAAGACATTCATTTACATGCCTCTAATCTTCGTTTGCAAACTTTGGCACCACCCCTTTCCAAATTCATGCACACCACCATAGCCATCTCAATCTCCAACACCACCATTCATTTTATTGTTGGTTAGAAGAAATAGTGAAAATCTAATGTGTAACTCTAAATCCAACTCTTGCCGAGAAACTCAGTATGATTGAATTGAAAGACCTGTTTGTCTGAGTTTATTTCTTACTGATGTAAACTGAACCGATTTGAACATAAGTGAAAACTAATGCATTGAAAAATAGAATCAGTATGACTAAATTTATCTGAATTTGATCAAATTATATTTTCGCTGAACTGAACTGAACTAAACTAAACTAAATTGAATTGAACTGAACTAAAATGAACTAATCTGCTCTACATATAACTTCCAGCAAATAAGGCCTACATGATGACAATGTTAAGCTAGAATTCTCACCATTGATCTGATGGTATACGCCTAATTCAACATGGTGGTTCTACATACGCCTAATTCAACATGATTCTATTTGCACCACCCTAATTACTATATACACCAACCTGGACCACTTTACTAAAATTAATGTGCATTACTTTTATATTCAATTTCACCATATTCATTACTTTTTTATTATTCAATTTCACCTTTTTTTCTCATCCAACATTTTATTTAACAATCTTGTGATTTACATAAAATTCCTTTTTTTCGAGGAACCATTTTTCATTCATAAAACAATAATCCAAATCCATTACAAAATTGGGACTATATCTCTTGCCCCTAGTTTCTCAACACTAGTGCTAAACATGAACCAAAAAACACTATCTTCCTAGTCTCTAGCAACACTCTGCATCAATTTTCTCCCTCCAATATTCCAATGTACTTGTTTTGCCAGCAAACCTTCTATGATTCCTTTCTTTCCAAACACTTTGCAATGCATAGGTGAATAGTAGTAACTTAAGTTCATGCCTCTTTACCCTCTAAACATGAAACTTTCTTCTCATATCCCTCATATTGCTCACTCTCCCAAGACCCAACACATCTAGGAGCTTACTTATATAGTCACATTGTGCAAATAAATGATGTGCGGTCTTTCTTGCCTCACCACATAACACACAAGCCGAGGCAGAAGTAGGCAGAATTCCCAGCCTCTCAAGCCTATCTACAGTGGGCAGTCTACCCCTCAGGCACATCCAGATGAAAATTATGTGCTTTGGTAATTTTACTGCTCTCCATATCACATCTGAACAAGAGTTTAGGGAAGAGATCCCTTTTAAAACATTATAAGCCTTGTCAGGTCTGTATGCCCCTGTACCATCTATGCATGCATTGATCTCAGGCAACCGCTTGTCTTTCACCCTGTTCAGAACCTTCCAACTCCAGCTATGCCCTTCACCAGCTGAGTAGTCTTCAATGGATTTTCCGTTTAGGTAATAAGCATTGACACATCTTATCCATAGAAGATCCTTCTTGTTAATGATGTCCCAGATATGCTTGAAAAGCACTGCTTTGTTCCAAGTGGCTGAGTCTCTCAGACCCCAACCCCCTTGTGTTTTGGCTCTTGTCATAGTAGCCCAAGCAACTGAATAAAACCCTTTCTTATCCTCCTTCCTCCCCAAATAAAGTCTCTACAGATTCTTTTAATCTCCTTATAGACCTGTTGAGGCATCTGAAATACAGCTGCCCATTAGGAGGCTATGCTCATTAAAACTGTATTAAACCTTACCAGCATATGACAAATTCCTTGAACCCCATGTCTTCAACCTGCCCATCATTTTCTCAATCAGAGCTCCACACACTGCCTTATTCCATCTAACCCCAGTCACAGGCAAGCCCAGATACTTCAGGGGTAATGCTCCCTGTTGCACCTGTAGAATATCTGCTAAGAATACCTTCTCAGCCTCATCCATTGCTGGAAAAAACAGCTTTGACTTCTGCGGATTCACCTCCAGCCCTGTTACTTTCTGAAAAGTCTGCAGTACTCTCTGAATCCCTTTGATTGACTTCTCATCAGCCTTGCTAAAAACTAACAAGTCATCAGCAAATAGCAAGCTATGGATGTTCACCCTTCTGCATCTCTGATGGTAGCTGATAGCCTTCCTAGTATACTCCAGCCCTAGAAGTCTAGTGAAGTATTTCATGCTCACGACAAAAAGCAATGGAGATAGAGGGTCCCCCTGCTTGACCCCTCTTCCCCCACAGAAACTTCTTGTATACCCTCCATTTAAGGCCAGACAGAAAGTGGCATTAGTGAGCCATCTCTCAATCCACCATATGAACAGGGTTGGGAAATGCAATGCTTTCAACCATCCTAACAAGAAGTCCCAACTGATACTATCAAATGCCCTTCTAATATCCACCTGCAATACACAACTCTCACTCATCTGCTTTTTGTTGTACCTGAATAGCAGCTCCTGAGCTAACATTACATTATGTGAGATCTGTCTCCCCTTGATAAAAGCACTCTGATTACTGTTTACAAGTTCAGGTAATAGCTTGCCCAGTCTGCTACTCAGAACCTTTGTGACAACCTTATACAACACAGAACAATCGGAGATAGGTCTGTAGTCCCCTGCTGACTGTGGTTGTTTAATTTTTGGGATCAAGGTAATCATTGCTCTATTGAAGTCTTCTGGAAGGTCTCCCCCCATCAAAGAAATTCCTCACTGCTGCTACAAAATCCCCTCCAATAATTCCCCAACTCTCCTTAAAAAAAGGCTGGAAAACCCATCAGAACCAGGGCTTTTATCTGACTGTATTCCCTTTAAGGCTGTCTGGATCTCCCTTTCTGTGACTCCTCTCACCAAACTAGCTTGATGTGCAACTTTCAGCAGCTTCCCATTTCCTGTTACTTCAGGATCAATAGGCCACTCAAAGCAGGTCTTAGTACCAAATTGAGCCTGGAAATGCTTTACCAGATGGTCTTCTAGCTCCTCTCTCCCGTAGACTAGTCTATCAAACTATGTGATTATGATATTGTCTGTTTCTCAGAGAGTAGAACAATTTGGTTGACTTGTCCCCATCCCTCAACCACCTGATTTTTGCTCTCTGCTGTAAAAATATCAGCTCAGCTTCCTCCAATACTTCCAACCTCTTCCTCTTATCCATCTCAGTCTGCTGTTTTGCTGCATCTAAGGCATCCATGAGCAGCACAGAGTGTGCTCTCTCCCACTCTTCCCTGGCTTTGAGAACAATAGTCTGAATTTGGTCAAACTCAATTTTGTTGAGCTGCTTGAGTGGAAATTGCAATCTCTTCAACTCATAAAACCCCTGCAAGGTTTGAGCTCTCCTGGAGTTCCACTCTTTTTCAACCACATGTTTAAGATGTGGTGATTTACACCACATATTGTAGAATTTGAAAGGCCTCTCCATCCTAGTATCTTCTTGCTGAACCAACACCAATAAAGGGAGATGATCTGAAGCAGAATGACTTTTAATCAAGCACTTGGAGGCTGTTAAGGATTGCACCCACTTCTCATTAATCAACACCATATCTATTTTGCTATAAACCCTCTCCACCCCCACTCTCTTGTTACTCCAGGTGAAGGTAGGTCCATAGGTTTTTAATTCTTGCAACTTCAGACTCTCCATCACATCCTCAAAGTCTTCTATTTCTTCCTCAGCCACAGCCACTCCTCCCATCCTATCCTCCAAGCTCAAGGGGGCATTAAAATTACCTAAGATCAACCAAGACAGGTCTTGATGATCTTGTTGCTTCAATTGACTCCACAAAGGAAGCCTTTGATCCCTCTGATTATATCCATACACCATAGTTACATAGCACCTCAGATTCAACTCCTTTACCATGCATTCCACCTCAATCCATTGCTCTCCCATGCTGATGAGCTTGACCTCAAAGTAATCAGTTCTCCATCCCAACCAGATTCTACCTCTATCTACAACTTCACTGTTGGTTAACAGATCCCACTTCATTCCCATTTTCTCCCAGACTTTATCTTTTTTGTTTTGTTTTTTAACTCCTGTTTCAACCATCCCAAACAACCCTATCTTATGTAAATGACAAAATTCCCTAAACTACTTCTGTTTCCCCACTCTATTTACACCCATGATATTCCAACTCAAGATCCTACTTCCAATCAGGTGGGTCAATAAGTGGTGAAAAGGTATTCCCTCCCTCACCTAATCTTTGCTCTTCTACACTCCCTGTAATTCCAACTCTGACCCCCTCTTCCTTACTTGCAGATTTCCTCCTCCTGATCTCAGTAAACCCCTCCTCATCTGGTTCTTTGTTGATGTTTGCAACCTTGCTAAGGTTTCCCTTACTGCTCCCAGCTTGTGTCACCTCATGACAGTCTCAGCCACCTTTGGTTCCTCCACAGCAGCAAGCCTCAGCAGGCACCATCTTAGGTTTCCAGACCTGTTTTCTGACTTGCCTCTCCTTCTCCCACCTGTTCTCATTATGCCTTTGTGCCTCCAACTGTTTCCTCTTACACTCCTCAGTCCTATGCCCAAACATTTGACAGTCCAGGCACTGCACAGGGAGCCATTCATATTGAACTTCCTGGTGCACAATCACACCCTCCTCATTCAGAAAAGGGAGCATCTTAGGCACCTCTTTGCCAATTTCAATCTCAACCATTACCCTTGCATACCCATTCTATCTACTTCTCTGGTTTCTTTATCCATTTTTATTGGCCTTCCCAATGAGCTTACTATTCTACTTAGTAACTGGGGAGCCCAATATACCACATAAAGTCCAGGCAACCTCACCCATATGGCAATCGTTTTAGTGATACATAATTTTTATAAATTCAAATATATATATAATTTTAGTGCTAATAAGTATAAATTTCTTCAACATTCATAAAATTATAATTAAGTTTGAATATTACAAATAAAATTTCAGTAACAAAAACTGATTCATTTTAGTGTTTAAATATTTTGAGAAAAAATGTTTAAATATACGTCTCAAAATAAAATTGGTACACAAACATTCATATACAATAAAATATTAAAGTTTGACTAAAAAGTAGGTGTAAAAAGAATTTCTTTTATTTACACCACCATGACCCACCAACTTTTAACTTTTTATAATTACGAGGTTATTTTCACCACTATGTGGGTGTAAATAGCAACACCCTATTCAAATATCAAGTTTTTATTTTTCAATAATATATGTAATGAAAGATATTAATGGTCAAAATCGTATGTTGGGGAGCGTGAAAAAGATTCCCTGAACAATAGGTTGGGACATAGTAGTAATTGCTAATATAATATTCAAAAAAGAGATATTATATAATGTATATAAATTTTGTCCTTCTTACAAAAAATGGGAGATTTCAATCTCATACTGTTATTCAAATTCATTATTTAGTGATCAATGAATTTTATAGCTAATTATTTTATTTCTTGGACTAGAAAATGGTTTTCATTTTCGTAACTTTCCATGGGTAGAATTTTCTTTGTCATTAATATCAAGATAGTGTAATAAATAGTGTGATTGTTTTCAAAATGCAAAGATAGGAGGTTCATCATTTTCTATATTTCAAAAGGCTCTTAATTTTTGCAAGTGGGCGCCAGCAATATCTCAGTTCCATATTAAATCCTCATTTTCAGCCCAAACGGTTCCTTTTTCGTGGGCAAAGACGTAATTTGAAACCAAAACCGCTCCTCCATTTTGTTGAAACAAAACTGTCCCGCCCAGCCCCAAAATTCGAATTATTTCGAAAATTTCGAATTTCGAATTGGCCCCACGTGCGTTACGCAAAAACATTTTCGTTTTCGTTTTCAATCTTTCTATTTAAGACCGCCTAAACCCCCTTTCGAAAAATTTGCCCATCCGCCTCTCTCTATCTCTCTTCACTTCTCTTTCCTTTCTCTCTCTACAGACGAACAACAAACTCCCAAAGAGCAGATCTTCAAGATTAATTGCAGGTAAAAATGGTGTTACAGTAATCGATTGATTCCTTCTGAGCTTTACTCCGTTCTGATTATCGATTCTCGATTCTCGTTTTGAAGGAAATGCCGGAGGCTAGGGACAGGATCTCCAGGGCGGCGGACGTGGCCGAGGTGTACGCTCGCCGGCGGCGCACCATCATTTCCGGCGGAACCATTCCCGTCTACACCGACGACGCGGCGGAGGCGGCTCCCACCACCCCATTCCGTTGGGGGTCAACGCCGTTGACTGGTCCAAGATTGGGCAGTCCAGAGGCGCCGGCGGCGATGACTCCATCTCCGGCGAGGAGGGCCTTTGGTCGGCGCACCAACGCATCTCCAGCGTCCAGGAACCGCTTGTTGAGGGGGAGGGCGAATCGCCGTACAAGTGTGCTGCCGGAATGGTATCCCCGGGTTCCACTGCAAGATGTCACGTCTATTGTCAGGGTAATTCCATCATTTTCATTTGATCCTCATCATGTTAGAGTTTATTTGAGGATTTTTGAATACATGAAGATCTACTTACCCAATTTATCTTAGCTTGGGTGTTTAATTTGTTATGAATCATGCTGTGATTCTTGTGATTTGAGTTGATGCTTTTTACATTGGGTTCTTGTGGTCTCTGTGACTCTGACAATCTCGAGTCCGATTAAATTCTTGTAATGAGCATCTCTGTGACTCTATCGGTATTAAATTCTTGTAGTCCTGTGTTATGAATCTACGTTATATTATGCTCGCTAGGGTAATTTTGCTATTTAATTTCATGCTGGATGCTCATTATGTTTGAGGAATCTTGAATGAAACAAGATCTAGTTACCCAATTTATTATAGTTTGTGTGCTTAATTAATGTGTTATGAATCATGCTGGGATTCTTCTGATTAAAATTAATTCTGTTTACATTTGGGTTCTTGTGGCCTGTGTACAAGTCCGATTAGATATTGTACATAAGTTTCTTGTAGTATTGTGTTATGAATCATGCTAGGATTATTGTTAATTGCATAAGGATGTCTGGATGCTATGTATATTTAGGGGTCTCAGATTTTTGTTAGTTGAATAAGAACGTCTGGATAGCATAAATTAGGGTTCTTGGATTGTTGTTAATTGAATACGAATGTCTGTAATAGGTTCTTGGACAATCTGCTTTGTGAAGAATGCTATGATTAAGAATGTCTTGTCTGCGTTAATGATTTTAAGTTTCTTGTCACCTGTGTATAGAAAATGATTTATTACTTGTATGCGTTCATCATTATGTGGTTCAAAATGATCAATCTTGAATGCATTTGTAGAAATTCTTGATCATGTATTATGCTAGTTATATAAAGCATGTGATCCTTTTGTGTGTGGATAACTGAAGTCATTTTCTGAATCCAGGCTATTGAAAGACATAGAGCCAGATTGAGGAGAGGAGAAGGTGAGGGCGTTCAGGCTGAGAGCCCTGGGGTTATACAACGACAGGAGGCTGTTTCTTCGCCCAGTACCAGAACACCAGCTGCTCGACTTGAGCACGGATCATCATCAACCAGGAGCAAGAGTCGACATCTTTCTGTGCCAAAGATATTGTTCGATATCACAAAACAGAATGATGGTGACATGGCTGGCCTCACACCGCAGAAGAAGCTGCTCAAATCTATTGACACTGTTGACGAGGTGGTTACAGAGGAGCTTCGTAGACTGAAGAGGACTCCTGCTGCAAAGAAGGCAGAGAGGGAGAAGAAGGTCAAGATCCTGATGTCTATGAGGTAGTGTTGCTATACTTGTGTCTAACTCAGTCCAGGTTGAAGGCAGATGATGAAATAAACTCAATCAAGGTTGATGATGGGATGTTTTTGGCTCAACCATGGTTGAGGATATATGAATCATTTTAGACTCAACCACGGTTGAGAATAGGAAGGATTGAAGCGCATTAGACTCAATCAAGGTTGAGGTTCTGAGTTGGAGCACAGTCTAGAGGTAGGGCAAAATGGATCAGTATTTCTGATCATCTCTTGATGATTAAACGTCTCAGTTGATTTAGCTTAGGGAACAATAACGTTTTCGATGCCAATATTACTTCAAAGGGTAGAAATCCATGTATGCTTTGTTCATGATTTCTATCCTTGCACCTTGTAAATTTTGTGGCGCTATAAACTTGCCATTTGGCCTCATTTTCCATATCATAAGTGGTTAGCAATGTGTTTATACCTTGCAGTCCTAGAAATAGTATCAAAAGAGATTGATAGCAACCTGGAATCAAACTATCTCTATTATTTTTGTCTCATTACACATTTGACGGCATATTACTGTTGACGATAATACAGTAATGCAGCAAAACATTGATGATATTTGCACCTGGAAAATAGTAGTACAAGAATTTGATAGCATCTGTAAGAAAGCAACCTGGAATCAAACTTTCTCTACTTTTTTTTGTCTTATTCATACATTTGACGGCATATTATTCTTAAGGTTAGTTAGTTTATAAGCCAACTTCATTATAAATTGATAAGTTGCACATTATCTTTAACCATTCAAAGATCCTTAAATCTGAATCATGGTTGAAGTTGAAGAATACATAGCCTTCTTCATCATCTGGACAGTTTCTGCAACTTTTGTTGGAAAGTTGTTGCAGAATAGAAGTCATAAGGTTTTTCCTCCTGGTCCGATACGACTTCCAGTTATCGGCCACCTTCATCTCCTTTCCTCTGCACCTCACAAAGCTCTGCATAAGCTCTCAGAAAGCTATGGACCCTTATTCAGTGTCTACTTTGGTTCTGTCCCTTGTGTGGTTGCATCATCACCTGAGATGGCCAAAGAGTCCCTCAAAACACACGAGCTTTCCTTCGCCAATCGCCCTGAAATAGGCGCGATTAGCTACCTAACATATGGTTCAAAGGACTTTGCCTTTGCCCCATATGGACCTTACTGGAAGTTCATGAAGAAGCTGTGCATTTCTCAGCTTCTTGGAGGTCAGACGCTGGAGCATTTGCTTCCCATCCGGCGTTCTGAAGTGAGGAACTTGATGGAATCATTTGCAGGTCATGCAAAAGATGGCAAGGCAGTAGATATCAGAGGTGAGCTGATGAGGACAACCAACAACATCATATCAAGAATGCTTATGGGCAGCAGGTGTTCTGGGAACGACGAAAAAGCAGCAGAAGTCAAGAGCCTGATCAAGGAGGCTTCTGAGCTCTGTGGACAGTTTAACTTGTCTGATCTCTTCTGGTTCTGCAAGAACCTGGATTTGCAGGGGCTGGGGAAGCGGCTCAAGAAAGTGCGCGACAAGTACGATGAAATGATGAAGATGATCATATCAGACCACCAGCTGGACAAGAACAGACCAGTAAAGGACCTTCTTGATATCCTCCTCCAAATTGCTGAAGATGAAAGCTCAGAAATCAAGCTCACAGAAGAGAACATCAAGGCCTTCATTCTTGATGTTTTCACAGGTGGATCAGATACATCAGCAATAGCAGTAGAATGGGCACTTGCAGAGCTGATTAACCATCCAAAAGTCATGGAAAAGGCAGTTCTAGAAATCGACACGATTGTGGGGAGAGAGAGACTTGTGCAAGAATCAGACTTACCAAATTTACCATATCTTCAGGCTGTGGTTAAAGAGTCTCTGAGAGTTCATCCACCCGGAGGCCCCTTCATAGTAAGGGAGTGTAGAGAAGAGTGCACCATTGGAGGGTACAAAATAGCAGCAAAAACCAGGCTTCTGGTGAATGTGTGGGCTATTAGCAGGGATGCTAAGTACTGGGAGAACCCTATGGAGTTTGTACCAGAGAGGTTTGCTGGAGGGGACGTTGCCCTTGATGTTAGGGGACAACACTACCATTTCTTGCCTTTCGGGAGCGGGCGAAGAGGCTGTCCTGGTATTTCATTGGCGATGCAGGTGGTCCAGACCAGCTTGGCTGCCATGATTCAGTGCTTTGAATGGAGAGTTGATGGTGGAGTTGACATGGAAGATGGAAAAGGTGCAACCCTTCCTAGGGCTCATCCTTTGGTTTGTGTGCCTGTTTCCAGGCTCACTTCACTCCCTCATTGAACCTATACAAGGAGTATGTTAGTGCATTTCCAAAAGACTTCCTAAATTGTATTTTTACTGAGCAAAACCTCTGTGACAACTTTTTTAATTAAAAACAGTTTGGTTCCTGCAGCATGACTGTTACTATAATTCTCATTATGGGGTACTCTTTAACTTTCTTTAAATTATACTTTAGGTAAGTATAATATCTCTTTATTTAGAGGAATATCAACTGCTTACAAATAGAAGAGGAGTATGTATAAGTGGAAACAAAAATGCTTCTTCGAGCTCATGGCTCGGTTTAAAATAAAAAATCATAAATCGTCAAGTATGGTACTCAGGCAGAAAAATAACCTTAACTTTGTAGCTTTATTGAGATAATCCCTTCTGTGCTCGAGGGAAACACGAGATGCTTGCTTTTATACTCCAAGATATCTGCGAAGGTGATTCACCATCCATATTCCGGGTAGAAACTTGCCTTTACGAGTCCCTAAGAGGTAGTATCCTCCTGGAAGGGATGCTACAATCTGGTAAGGTTCTTTGAGTTTTAGGGCTAGCTTCCCTTCCAGTACCTCCTTGCTTTACGGGTTCAATGGCATCACCAGGTCTCCCTTCGTAAAAGTTGGGGGACGTCTATTATAGAGTCGCATGAGCATTTTCATTTCTCTAGCCTTGTCTTTTAGAGTAGCAGCGTCTATGGTCCGAGATCCCTCTAGTTGCATTGGCTCGGGATCAGCACAATTCTCATCCGTGTTTATAACAAATACATTGTTACTCCACCGTGCATCCTTTATTACTGAAATCATACACGACCTTGCCATCCATTGGTTTCCTCGTACGGTTGCCACTCTTTGGCTTGTAGGGAATTTTAAGACTAGGTGGTAAGGGGACCAGACATCCTTAACTCGGCATATCCAAGGTCGACCAAGTATGATGTTGAAGGGTGTAATGGAGTTGACCACAACCAAGGCACAATTTAGAGTTAGACTTCGATGACCATCTGCCACTTGAACGAGCAATGTTATCTCGCCCAATGGGGCCAACGGTAAAGCCCGAGATTGGGCTAGTGGGTTTTAAATCATTCTTGCTTAGACCCTGTTTTTCAAAATAGTCATAGAACATGACCTCGATACCACTCCCATTGTTAACGAAAACTGTTTGACTTTGACTGATGTATGGTTGAGGGTTGCAGAAATAACAAGGGGTCCAAATGGGGAACTTGGTTTGGACCTGCATCTTCCTCAGAGAAAGTGATAGTCTCTTCCAGGCGAACCCTCTTATTTCGTGGCTCTGTATGGGGAATTTTTCCAACAGTGGCCTTCAACCTTGTGAGCGAGGACTCTTCCCCTGTTACGCTATTTATGACCCTATTTGATCCAGTGGGCGGCGGAGGTGAAGGGTCTCGGGGATTATCTCTACCTCCTCCGTTTCTCGAGCATGACCCTCATGGTTCGATCTTGAACCCTCTTTATTCTTGTGCCATGGCTTTCCTACATTCTTTTTTGGAGCCGCCCGGTCCGAGGCCACTATGGGAATGGCTGCTGGGGCTCCGTCCTTCACTTGACAGATCAACTTCCTGATCTCATTCTTCAGTTGGTAGCATTCCCCCGTATCGTGCCCCCGATCCCTATGGTATACGCAGACAGGGGCAGATCCAAGATTTCATCTAAGGAGGGGCCGAACTAACTATACAAATTTGAGTTCTAAACGACTAATGAAATTATTAATACAATTATAAACGAATGTTAATTTATTGAGATGAAAGAAAAAATCATATTAATTAGTGTTGAAGAAAATATAAAATATAGGGGGTGAAAATTTCTTTATCTAGTTTCTATTATTTTTAGTTATAGAAATTCTCTGGAGAGACCGTCTATATTATAGACCAATGACTATATAGTAATGGTGTGGTAAAATAAAACAAGAAGATCCTTAATTGCAATTTATTTAAAATAATTACTATTCACTGGTAAGTTACAATTCACCGTGACATACTATTCACTGGGTTGCACTGTTCATGCTCTCTGGATTTTTAATTTAAAATTTAAAAGGTTGAAGGTTATAAAATAAAAATTGTAGCTTTCATTTTAAATGTATAATTTTTGCTTATAATATACACAGGGACTACTTGGCAAATACAAGAAAATTAGTATTTTAGCACATAAGGTACACATTATAGTCCCAAACATGAACACGAACATCTAAACATGCCACCCTAGCTAATTTTCACACATCAAACCTCACATCTGGCCATTCATGCCTCAAACAGACCAGAACATGGGGAGTTTAGCACATAAGGTCCACATTATAGGCACAAACATGAACATGTACATTTACACATGCTACCCTAACCAATTTTCACACACCAAACCTCACATCTGGCCATTCATGCCTCAAACCGACCGGAACATGGGGATTTTAGCACATAAGGTCCACATTATAGGCAGAAACATGAACATGAATATGAACATCTAAATATGCTACCCTACCCAATTTTCACACACCGAACCTCACATCTGGCCATTCATGCCTTAAACAGACCGGAACATGAGAATTTTAGCGCATAAGGTCCACATTATAGGCACAAACATGAACATGCACATCTACACATACTTCCCTAGCCAATTTTCACACACCAAACCTCACATCTGGCCATTCATGCCTCAAATAGACCGGAACATGGGGATTTTAATACATAAGGTCCACATTATAGGCAGAAACATGAATATGAACATCTAAACATACTACCCTAGCAAATTTTCACACACCAAACCTCACATCTGGCATTCATGCCTCAAATAGACCAGAACATGGGAATTTTAACACATAAGGTCCACATTATAGGCAGAAACATGAACACGAACATCTAAACATGCCACCCTAACTAATTTTCACACATCAAACCTCACAGCTGGTCATTCATGCCTCAAACAGACCAGAACATGGGGAGTTTAGCACATAAGGTCCACATTATAGGCACAAACATGAACAAGAACATATAAACATGCTACCCGAGTCAATTTTCACACACCAAACCTCACAACTGACCATTGATGCCTCAAACAGATCAGAACATGGGGTTTTAAGCACGTAAGGTCCACATTATAGTCCCAAACATGAACACGAACATCTAAACATGCTACTCTAACCAATTTTCACACATCAAACCTCACATCTGGCCATTCATGCCTGAAACAGACCATAATATGGGGTTTTAAGCACATAAAGTCCATATTATAGTCCCAAACATGAACACGAACATCTAATCATGCTACCCTAGCCAATGATCACACACCAAACCTCACATATGGCCATTCATGCCTCAAACAGACCAGAACATGAGGATTTAAGCACATAAGGTCCACATTCTAGGCACAAACATGAACACGAACATCTAATCATGCTACCCTACCCAATTTTCATACACCAAACCTCACATCTAGCCATTCATGCCTCAAACAGACCAGAACATGAGGATTTAAGCACATAAGGTCAACATTATAATTCCAAACATGAACACGAACATCTAAACAAATCAAATCATCTAAACATCTAAACATGAGCACTAACACTATGACTCTCCGATCTACAACACAGAACACTAACGAATCAAAAACAAAAAAACAAAATCCGCGAACAAATCAACAAAGATGACGAAATTAAAGAGATCAGAAACTTTACTTGATAGCGCGCACATTCCCATCGCTATTGGAATCGAAAAATCACATCAGATTGGGAAGAAATTTAGGGTTTGGATTTGGGGAAAAACGAGAGGGAACGGTTTTGGGGGAAAACGAGAGAGGGGGCTGGAGAAGATGAAAAGTGGGGAGCGAGAAATAGGATTTTTATATTTATACTATACTATTTTATGAAATTGCAAAGAAGTCCCCGCGTATTTCATATATTTTCAACATAACCCCCGCGCGTTTTTTTTCTTTACATTGAGTCTAGTCTATAATTTGGACGGTCTCTTTTGAGAATTTCTAAAAAACTATTTAACTTTGAAAGACATGAAAGTTCCAACATTACATATTAAAAATAGTTAATAGAGAAGAATGAATTTGGATTTTATTTTTAAAAAAAACAAAGAATGAGATGAATTCACCTAATTGAATACGGATAAATAATATAGGGTGAGAGTATGAATTTGATTTGGATATTTTTAATTAGTAAATAATGACAATGGGCCATCACAAATAAAGTGGGCCAATTTAAATCAATAAATCATGACCCGTTAACTTTCTTCCCCTTTTACGTCTTCTCTCCCCCCTATTCTCACTCATGAACAAGAAAATCACCACCGCACCGGAAATACAACAATTCAGAGCTTATAAGTTCAAAACTATACTAAGCTCGCCAGATTTTCTTGGGAGGGGCCAGGCCCCTTCCGGCCCCCCATAGATCCGCCCTTGTGCGCATAAATTCGAGGACTTCTATCTCTCTATAGACTCCTTCATTGGTTGAGGGCCTTTAAAAAGGTGTCGATGTATCGACAATATTTCAGTACTTGATTGTGTGAGGGGTGTGTAGGAATCGAAGGCTGGCTAGATATGCTTTCGGATTTTTTCTATTTTGGGCATTTTCAGCTTAGGTTCATAGCTCTTACCCTCATGTACGATCAAGATCTTGTTTCCTTTTGACCCCACTTTCACACTTGACATATTTTTCCACGATCGCTTGTAGCTGTTGGAGGGTTGTAGGTTGCTCCGACATCGATTTCCTTATTAGGCCATCGTCAATAAGGTTCATCCGGAATTGATGTATTATGAGGAAATCGGTTTAATTGTGGCACTCCATTGCTAGATCCATGAACCGATGGTAAAATTCCTTAATAGTTTCACCCACCTGTTGGATGATGTTGCATAGGTCACTCATTGACCGAGTGAACTTCTTCTTCTGGAAGAAAGCGGACAACAAAAACATTCCAAAGCACCGATATGAAAACAAGCTCTCCGAAAGAGTCTTGCTGTACCAGTCTTGGGTCTTCCCCTTGAGGTAACTCGGGACAATCTTACAAATCTCAAACTCGTGGAAGTCCCGAGATAGTATGATTTTTAAGAACACTGTTAGAAACTCTCGGGGGTCACTGGTTCCATCATAAGTTGGCAGATGGTCTGGCACTTTCTTAGTATTATCACGAGGGAGATTCATGATATACTGTGAGAAAGGGGATTGAGTCGCTTGGCCTTGGGTTTTGAGCAGCCGATCTAGTTCACTATTGATTTCTTCCCTGTCTTTCATCTGGTACGTCGTTTGGCGATGCGCAGCCTACACTCTTACACAGATGGGCTATCACGGCGCCCATCCACTGCGGTTTCCAAAAAACACCGTTGTTTGAGAGGTTCCGATATCGGAACATATATTAAGTGGGTGGGGTGTAAAATAAAAACGGCGGTTCAGTTAAAAACGGAAGAAGCTTAACGATGAAAGTAGTTTTACAGCTGTAAATAAACGGTGGTTCGTTGAAACGCCGTGAAATATACATGTTCCGATATCGGAATGGAGTGAATATTGTTATTCATGTCTGCGTTCCGATTGAGGAACATACTCTGTTTTTGGTTATCTATCAATCTCACAACCTTATCTCTTCACTTCCCTCACATTCTCCTTATCCTCTCAGAAAATCCCAACGTTTTCTCTCAATTGTTTCCTATCTTTCACTTCTCAAATAAAATCCCAACCCCAACCATTCTCATTCTAAATTTGAACTATATTCTCAAATCATTTTCGATCTCTTAATCTCTCTACCATGGAAATTCAATCATCAAGAGGTAATTTGTAATTTTCATTGATTCATCTCCATTCTAGATTATTATTGCATAGGAGCCCATTTCAAATGTATATTTGTAAACGATGAATTGTTGTTATTGTAAGTGTTAGAATATAATCTTAGTGATGAATATCTATAGATCTGTTATTGTTGATGATTTACACAAAAAATGGATTTTTGTGATGGATTTGAGGATGGATTGTTGTTTGTTGATGAATTTGTGATTGATATTTTTGTGTTATTAATAAGTTGTTAGTGTTGATTTGTAGGTCAATTTATTGTTGTTGGAAATTTCTTGGTGTTCTTCATGCTCTTATGGAAAATATTGATGTTCATGTTAATTCTTGATGATAATATGATGGTGTTTTTCGTGTTTTTCGTGTACTTCATGTTTTTCGTGTTCTTCATGTTCAAATGGGTTTTCCGATTTAAATCGAAAAATCCATATTTTTTTATTGAATTGTTAACTAGGTTCCGATATTTACGCTAACTAATCTATCTAGGTTCCGATATCGGAACCTATTATCAGCAGTTTCGACCAACGCCGTGGATTCAAATCACCTACCACTGCGTAACCCTGAACGGCGGCTGGAAACACCTTTGTTGAGGGGGGTAAACCGCCTTCGTTAGAGTATGAGTCCAGTAGTGCTAATAAGCATCGGGGTTTTATTGCCTCCGGGCCTACTCACGCTCCCTTTGATGTTGGATCAGCAGGTTCTGGTTATGTTGGATAAACTGTCTGAGATGATCCCCCGCATTTATCTGCCCATGGTTTTCACCATAGGCTTCTGCTTGCTGCTGATGCGGCGGCTGTTGTTGCGAGTTCGAGTTTGCTACCACTTCTAGGAACTGCTGGGTATGAGGTATGCGTCCAACATAAGAATTTGGCTGAAAAGGGTACGGAAACGGGCACAGAGTTCAGCTTTTCCTGGTCCCATATAATAGACGTTGTTAAGCTGATAATTACTTGCGCCTAGCACGGCGTACATAATTTTATAGTTTGGTTAGATAAAATATAACTTGAAAGACATTCAATAAAAAAACCAATTTTTACAAATGAAACAGAGCATGAAAAGAAAAAAGAAATTCATCCAATGACGAACACCCTTTTCATGGGAGGGCAAAGCCGATGATTTTTCTCAACTTGAGCTTTGAATTTGATCCGTTTCAGTTAGACATAATCATCTGAATTCAGATCCCAGATAATTTGTCCAAAAATCAATTCTTGTGCTTCAACAGCTGGTTGCAGAGCTAATATAATTTTATGATCGATAGTGTTGACAAAAAATTGGGGTCCTTCGAAACCTAATCAATTTGTTTACCATTCCATCGATTCTTTTATTATAATGGTATTGGATTTGTCAAACACTTTTATTCATAATGTTACATATTTGATGTGAATGATAAATTTGCAAGCTATAGTAGTTGATATTAGTCTTGGAATAGACCGTCTATATTATAGCTGTAATATAGACGGCCTATTTTTGCAATTAAAATAGGAAAGACGGGGTCTATATGCAAAAGAATTATGGAAGCGGGGACCTTTCTGCAAAATATGTGTTCTTTAAATCATTTTCTGCAAATATATGAAATATATATACCAAATATATATATCCTTTTCCCAGATATGTGTTTCATTCATCACCATCACAGCTCCTCGATCCTTCCGCCGTGCACAGCGAATCCGCCGCCGAGCTGAATCCGCCACCGCCGAGTTGAATCCGCCGCCGCCGAGCACAGATCCTCGACAATGCGACGCTTTCCGATTATCTCGACTGAGTCCTGAGCCACGAGTCCACACACTCAGAATGGTAGCAATGCTTGCAACGAGGCAGCACTTTCACCTTCTCCCCATCCTCAAACATCCCCAGGCATATCGGGCACTCAGCCTCGCCCGAGTTCGCCGGCGCCGCCTTGTGCAGAACTGTAGGCAGACTTCCGATCGCACCGAGATCCAGCCCGCGAGCCTCCGGCGGTGGCGCGTGGGTCAGACACGATCCACAGCCACCTTCCACCACCTCTGGTTCTCCTATGACGCCACCGCAGGGCCACCACACCTCCATCTTCTCCAGCACTGTTCTGGCATCCCATTCAATAGCTCTCTGTCTTTGAATATCAGTTTGATGGGGTACACTCAATTATCTCCTTATACTCTGTTCGATTTTGCTGTCCGTGTTGCATGATGAATACTACTTAGCATCGGCTTACCGCCACTATGTTCTCTTGCTTTTACTAACACTGTGCTGATTTTGTTCATACTCCCTTCCCTAGAATTATTAATTTTCTGAAACATTGAGGACAATGTTTTGTTTAAGTGTGGGGGAGGGTTTAGTATTCATGTTTTCCTTCGCTCTATTGTAAAAAGTGTACTTCTTTTGAAGAGTTTGTTTTGAAAATAAAAAGAGTGAAAAGCTCGGATATGTCAAAACATTAACAAGGCCTAGGCAAAAGTGAGAGACTTGTGTAGAAAAATGAGAGGCTAGGTATAACCTAGGCAAAAGGAGAGTGTGCAAAAAAGAGAGGCTAGGTATAACCTAGGCAAAAGGAGAGTGTGCGAAAAATGAGAGGCTAGGTATAACCTAGGCAAAAGGAGAGTAAAAAAAAAAGAGTGGCTATGTGAAAACCGAAAGACGCATAGGCAAAAGGAGAGGTAAACTTGCTCATGTTCCGATGGTCTCATTTTGTGTCTCTTTAAGGTATATTTTGTGATCTCTTTGGGGTAGGGTTGTGCCATGTAAATTATTGTGCATTGTACTTGTAACTTGGCACACTCTTTACTTTATGATGATTTTGGGGTTGGGTAGAACTTTTATTAGGATTAGAACATGAGACATCATTCTTGTGTTTTCATCTTAAGGAAAGTTTGCATTTTGTGAAGTTCTCAAATGTCATGTTTCGAAATTGTTTGGAGTATGCACTTAAACTTTAATCGTTCTTTCTCGAGGACGAGAAAGGTTTAAGTGTGGGGGAGTTTGATGAGCCCTAAATATACTTTTGTTTTATAACATTTGAGAACTAGTTTGGGTAATGGTTTGTGTCAAAGTCTAGAGCTTTAGAGCTAAATCATCCATAGTAGTTTAGGAATGAATGTGTGCATTTAACCTTGATTTGCACTTGTAAGAAATGCTTGGATGAAAGTAATTGAAGACCTTCTATGATCATACCAAAGAGTCGAACATTCGATGCTAAGAAGTTGATGAATTGATCATAGAAGTGGTGTGAAGGCCACCTTTCCTTAGGTGGTGGAAGTTGCCCAGAAAAATGTCACTCGTGCCCAGAAAAGCGTCGCTCGAGTTTGAAGAAAGTGTCACTGCTGCCCAGAAGCGTCGCTGCTGCCCAGAAGTGTCGCCAATATAGTGACAGAAGAAAGCGTCGCTAAAAAGTGTCGCTAAACCAGCGTCCCACTTGCCTCCTTGAGCTGAATTTTGGGGCTATAAATACCCCCTTATCTTCCCCCATTTGTAGGACGGCTCCCACCATGTAGAAACCTTAGATCTTCATCTTTCCTTTCATTTTTTTGCTTTTAATTCAAATAGATTAGTAGTTTGATTCCATGAACTTTAGTATAGCTTAGTTTGATCCTTGGGAGCATTTGAATTAACTTTCCCCTTGAAACTTTGAGGGTTATTTATGCTTAAACTTTGGGTTTTGATTTTATCATTTGATGAACTTGAATTCTTATGCATGAAAGTTTTTCAATCTTGCTTAATTTGTTATGGGCTTTGTGTTTTATATCAATTGCATGCTCTCCATAGTCATTAATTAGGGTAGTTTAGTTAGAGTAATCTAGCATGGTGATGGTACTTAGTGTAATGGTAGCATAATCTCTAGTCGTTAGATTAATGACTATGGAAGGGGTTGAGTGATGACAAATTCTCCCCTTGTTGTGTGATTGTAGTTAAGGAATGCCATGATAAATATAAGTTGTTAGAATTGGAAATCTCATGAACTTGCATGACTAATCAATTATGTGTTTAGGTAAGGATTTAATGTGATCATTGGTCCCCCTAATATGTGGTTGTATACTTGAGTTGAAGATTCCTTTCTAACGTATGATCGTTATCAACGAATAGTTAGATTTGTGGGTAGAACGTGATCGTTTACTCCAATATCACAAAGTAGCAAGTATGAATTGAGATTTGTATGTGATCATCGTCTTAATTCGTCCTAGTTATCAAATGTCTTATTTGTATGCTCTCGTGATCGCGGGTGTGTGAGTAAATTTGTCACTCTTGAATCTTAATACCATTGTTGAGTTATCTATGATGTGATCATCTAGGTGAATCAACAATGCGAGCTTTTGAGTGGTGTGATCATCCTCTGTAGCTACACTCGAGAGAATAGGATGCTTTCGTCTTTGGCAAATGGTCTAAACTCCCTTGTAATTGCATTTGCCCGGTGATAAGTCGATAGTTAGAAAGTGAAGTCATTTGCCTCCCAAGGTCTAATAATCCTAGTATCTTCCCCTTAGCTTAGCTAATGATAGTTTAGTTCCCTTTCATAGTGTAATCAAAACCAACCTCAAAACCCCCCATTGTTTACATTGCTTTCTATATAATATATAAGTATGCTTATTTTCTACTTTAAACACTCTTACAAATCCCTTCTCTTTGTGGTTCGACCCCTACTTCCCACTATCTACTCTCTAGTAGTTAGAAGTTGTAGGTGATTTATAAATAGTATTTTGATCTCGCGGAGTCCCATTTAACGACGTGGGAAATCGCTTGTCGAGTTTACTATGAAAACTAAACTGTTTAATGTGATTTCTTTCTGCTTATAAAGTTTTATGTGTTTATCTTGGAAATTGGACTTTTTAATGTGGATTCTGTCTTGTTATGAAATTTTATGTGTTTAGTTTGAAAACTAGACCGTTGAATGTGGTTTCTGTCTGCATATGAAATTTTATGTGTTTAACTTGAAAACTAGACTTCTTGATTTGTGTTGAAACTTGATTATTTATTGTGAAAACTGCGGTGTTTGTAAAACTTGATTTTTTAATGTGAAAACTGTGTTGTGAAAATTTGGTTATTAAGGCTGAAAACTACAGTGATTGTAGAAACTATATTTTTTAGCCTGAAAACTGTGGTGGTTGTAAAACTTGATTGTTTAGGTTGGAAACTGTTTTTATTGTGAAAACTTGATTGTTTAGGTTGAAAACTTTGGTGTTTGCGAAACTTGATTATTTATTGTGAACACTGTGAAGATTGTGAAAACTGTGAAGATTGTGAAAACTTAATTATTTAGGCTGAAAACTAGAGTGATTGTAGAAACTTGATTTTTTATGCTGAAAACTGTGGTTTTTGTGAAACTTGGTTTTTTAAGTTGAAATCTGTGATGATTGTGAAAAATTGAATTTTTAGGCCGAATACTTTGGTGAAACTTGACTATACTTAACACAACATTATTTAAGCTAAACACCCTAGTTTTTATGTACCTAAAATCTGATGTTTATAATATGGAAACTTGTCTTTCTAACCTGAATTCTTTTGTCTGATTTGAGTACATATTTTTGTGTGAACAGTGCCGTGAACAGTGCCGTGAATAGTATCGTGAATAGTACTTTTCCCAAATTTTGCAAATAAGAACCTCCTTCATTCCATATTGTAATATAGTCATTGGTCTATATTATAGTTATAATATAGACGGTCACTCCAGAAACCAACTCTAGTAGTTGGAGCAATAAATACTAAAATATTTATATCTACTATAATAACCGCCAATGTAGATTATATATATATATATATATATATATATATCAATTTATTTATCTTACATTTCAGTATTCATTTTGGCTAGTTTCACCACGAACTAAAGTTTTCTCTATAGTAAATATACTTGCTAATATTGAATGTCAAGATTATTGGGTTAATACGGGTTGGTAACTTACAAACAACTCGATATTAGGTGATTTTTGGAAAAGGAAGGAAAAAAATTACACGTTTAGAGACACAAATCAGTTTGAAAAAATAGAGTATTTTTACAGTAATTGAAAGATTAAATAGAAAAGAATACGAAAATGAGAACTATCTCTCATAACCTTGAGTTTTTGGAGAAATCTTATTATAATGTTGAGTTCTTGGAAAGTCATATCGCAACCCTTATGATGCAAAAGTTGTCCCACCATTGCTCTTGAATGACATCATCACTAAATTTCAGTAGTACTAGTGGGGAGGCTTTTAGTCATTTTTAATGATAATAATGTCGAATTTCATTGTCAATGCCAATTAACATATAATTATGAGACTTCTGTTTACATCCAAGAATTACAATATGACTTTCCAAAAATTCAGAATCACAACAACACTTATCCAAAAATTCAGCATTATGAGAGAGTTTTGCTCCAAGATAAATCGCTTATTTTCTCATCTAATCTTGCTTTAAATTACCAGCTGTCTAAATTTTCATACACCTCCAGTTAGCCTAACACCGACTCACTTTTAACTTTGGTATCATCCTTCATAAATCGAACGGCAAAATCAAAAGTGAGCCATTGCTAGAGAAATTGAGGAAGTACTTTGCTTATTCGAGAAATATGGAGATGCAAACCGAGCACATACTAGTCTGGCCGTTTCAGCCAGAGAAGGGAAAACTAAACCTGTTCTGCAGATTCACAATGAATTCAAAATTCTAATAGTCATGCCTACCAGAGTTTGATACATCAAGTGGTAATCTGCAGGATCAGAGACACTGTTGAAATGAGTAGTGGGCTTACAAGTACAGTATGAAGGGAGCATTTCATTGAAGCTTAGTCCACACCAGGTCTTTTTGATTAGGTTAAGGTTAGTGAATCCTCAATCCTCTTCGATCTTTCTTGCAGTAATGATAAAAATGTTGTGATTGTATCTGTCAAATTTTGTTACTGGTTATTATTTATTAATTATGACTTTGATGATAGTTTATAAGCTTGCTCTTGTTTAGTTTTAGATATTATAGTATGCTGATTGCTGTGCATGACTTTTCCTCTTTGGTAGACTCAGCTTACGAAAATGTGTGGCCTGTCTTGGCCAATTGAAGATATAAGATGGATGGATCCATTCTCATTTGATATTCTTCTTTTTTCATGCTACACGGTTGCAGAATCCCCCAATCTCTTCTTGTGCTGCTCGGATTTCACTAGGCTTGGTAATCCATTTTTATTTCATGCATGATGTTTTCTGTTATCTGTTTAATCTATGTTTGATTACATTATTTTTAATACATACTGATTTGATTTTCATGTCTATCCAAACTCACAGCTTCCAGTTAGTTGCTCTTCGTTTCTTTTAAGAATTAATCATCTTGAGCTGCCAGAGTTTTACACTTACTTTGTAAGAATTTTTTTCACATTTTTCATCACGTTTTTGTATTTTTTTTAACACCTAAGAGATTTTTTTTCCAGTATGATTTGACATAGCTGGTATCTAAGTTTGGTTTAAGATCTGATTCTTCTACTAGCATTAATCTGTGCTTGTTTCTAGATTTGTTCTCTTTAACTAGCAATGTTTTATGTTTTATGAATGGTTCATTAGTTGTTTTCCTTACCATTATTATGTATTCAGTTCATGAAATGGAATACCTTTTGCCATGTTTCTGTGTATGTTTGGTTTTCGTTTCAAATTTCACTCTTCATTTAGTTTCTGTCCCATTATTGATTAGGATATTGTAATTCGAGCTCAATTCTCACTCATCTATGTATTTGGCTATTAGATAAACAAGATGCATTCCTCTGCTGTGATTGCTTCGATTTCTGCTGCCTTAGATACTATCCAGTTGCGGATAGAAGCCATGGATTCTGAATCGGCAACGTGTAAGATTACGGTGACGATGCAAAAGCTAATGATTGAACCCTGGAAAGACTGCACCACATTCATTAGATATTTTATCCATTTTGCATCTCTTTTTCGTGGCCAGCACCGAAAGTTTCAAGAATTGTTAACTCATTTTGAAGCTCTTGCAATCAGTACAGTATATCTCTTTCCAACAAAGTACGTTACTGTGATAAACAATCTTTTGTTACATGAGAATTTCACTCGAGCCCTGAAAAGACTAAGACAGTCAAGAGGATCACATGCTCTTACTCTTGACATGAATGATGATTACTTGACTATGATGAAGGAGTTCAATCTCTTTCAACTATCTACTCTTTGGGAAATGCTGCAATTTGATACTGGTCCTGTGGTGCCCTTGAAGGATAAGCTGCAAGCAGTGTACGAGGAGCTAAGATGGCTGATGACCATTCTCAAGAAGCAGCCGTACAAGTTCGATGATGATGAAATCAGAGAGAGAGCTGGAGCTGCACTATGTGATGTTGGAGCAACACTCTTTTTGCTTGGTCTGAAAGATTTTGTAATTGATCATGGGCTGGGAGATTTTCTAGAAAACATCAAGGCGATTAGGGCTGAGGTGGATGAAGAGCAAGTAGTAAAAACATCAAGAATCAACTTTCCTCAGACCAATGTATTGAGCTTTCTTGATAGCCTCTCAGAAGACTATTTGAATGAAGTGAATAGTTCCAAGGTTAGTTCAGGTATCCTGAGTTATGTACCTAAAATTCGAGATGATCTTGTCTTTTTAAGATCATTTTTGGGAAAATTGGCAGAATTAAGGAATCAGCAAGAAGACCTTCATCAAGTTGTCTGGAATTTTGCTGTAGAGGTGGCCTACAAGATAGAGCATCTCATTGATCAGATGGTGCTTGGACATATTCCGGATTCCTTTTCAGTATCATTCCAGTCCATCACAGAAGACATCATGATTATTAAGACCGATTCCATGAAGATTTTTGATGTCACCTGGTCCTCTACTGATGAGGCGCCATTGCAAAGTTGCACCCCAGCAGTCGATGAATTTGTGGGTTTTGAAGCTGAGAAAGCCTCAGTTATTGGCCGGCTTACAAGAGGACCAAAGCAATTGCAGGTTGTTGCTATTGTGGGTATGGCTGGGTCAGGGAAGACTACTTTAGCCACAAAAGTCTACAATACAGTTGGGTACCATTTTCATGTTCGCGCACGTTGTTCTCTTTCTCAAGTGTTTGACCGAAGGAAGGTTTTACTTGAGCTTCTAAATCAGATCCAACCAGGTGGAATTACTTCTGCTATGAATGAAGATGATTTGTCCCTACGGCTTTGGCAGTCTTTGAAAGGGTATAGATATCTCATATTTGTAGATGATGTTTGGGACATACAAGCATACACGTTGTTAAAAGAATCATTGCCTGATGATCCTTATGGGAGTAGGATTCTTTTTACCAGTCGAAATGGTAATGTTATTCCTGGTGATAAGCCTCTTTTCCTTCCTCAACTCACTCGCAGAGAGAGTTTGGAGTTGTTACGGAGGAAGTTATTCGCTGTGCAGGAATACTGGCCTTCATCGTTACATGAATTTGCGATGGAAATTGCAGAATATTGCAAGGGATTGCCTCTAACTATTGTTATTGTAGCTGGACTTCTAAAATCTACACAGGAAGAGAATTGGATGGAGGTGCTGGAAAGTTTGAGGTCAGGGATCATCTCCCCTACTGATCAATGCATGTACACAATTGAGCTCAGCTACAAGCATTTACCTGATCATATCAAGCCATGCTTTCTCTCCTTTGGTGCATTTCCAGAAGATCACGAGGTTTCTGCCAAGACGTTAATTTGGCAATGGATTGCTGAAGGATTTGTCCGGAAAGGGGAGTTTAGGAGCTTGGAAGAGGTAGCTATGCAGTACCTACAAAATTTGATTGGAAGAAGCTTAGTGATGAGTGCCAAAGAAAGGACTACTGGAGGTGTCAAAGCTTGTCGGATTCACGATTTGCTTCGTGATTTTTGTTTGAGAAAAGCCAAGGAAGACAACTTTTTGCATCTACTTAATGGGTCTGGAGATGGAGAGCTTGAGTGTTTTAATGTGGCTGGTAATGTGCAAAAGTTATCCATACACTCTAAGCCAGAACACTTTCAGAAATCAAAGATGTACTGCCCTCGCTTACATTCATTGGTTTTCTTTCATCCTACAGATTGGAACAAAAAGCTTGATATGTCGTTCATATTTTGTATCTTCAAGCTTCTTAGAGTGTTGGGGATGGATCAAGTTGAACTCACTGAATTGCCCAGTGAATTAGGGCTGCTTCTCCAATTGCGATATTTGGCGATCCAATTTACTTCGTACATCCCTCCTTCGTCCATCCCCTCATCAATAAGTAGCCTTTTAAACTTGGAGACGCTCATTATTCGTTCAGGTAATATGGTCAAACTGCCAGATACAATATGGAATTTGCAAAAACTGAGACACCTGCACTCAGTCAATAAGTACTACGGATCTGGTATGATTGAATTTCCCTGTCGTAATCTTGACGCCTCCAGTGATTTTCTTGAGCTGGAGAGTTTATCTACCTTGTACTGCAAGTGTTGGAATGAGATGGAAAAGCAGTTGAGGAAGTGTCCCAATCTCCGAGAACTGAAGTGCAAGCTCCATGCTTCTGAGTATGATAAGGTTACGGAGTTCTCATTCCTGAGTCAACTTGAATCACTATCTTTGACATTTTCAAAATCTAAGCTTGAAATCAAGCTTGGCAAGGTTATACAAACTGCGAGTTTGTCTGAGTTTGATTTCATATTACCTGAGAACATAAAAAAGTTGACTCTGTCTGGATGTGAGTTGCCGTGGAGCAAATTTTCGAGCATTGCAGGACTGCCTAATCTTGCAGTGCTCAAATTACTCTGGAATTCCTCAGTTGGAGACACATGGCACGTGGAAGAAGAGGAGTTCCCAAAACTTCAGTTCCTCAAGTTGGAAGGCTTGGACATTGTTACATGGACAGCTTACGATTATCAGTTCCTCAATCTTCAGAAGTTAGTGTTGGAAAGATGCCACAAGTTGAAAGAAATACCTGAGTGCTTGGAAAATGCTCCAGTTCTTAAATTGATTGAAGTCAGATACTGTGGAGATCCTGTCATCAGTTCAGTCCTAAAAATCAAGGAGTGTCAGGTGGATTCAGGAAATGTGGATTTCAAGGTTCTTGGCATCGGGCAGCACTACCACAGGTCTTAGTGAAGGCCACTTATGTATGTATGTTTTTCTCCTAAGGGACTTCTTTGTCTATGTTGGGTTCGAATGAAAATGAAGCCATCTATTTTTCTTTGCCCTTCTTTTGTACTTTTCCCATTTTAGCTTTTGCTGCATCTTTAGCATATTAGTACATAAGTTCCTGGTCTTTGATTCTCTATGATTTCCATGTATCGAGCATGATTCAGTTGTAATGTAGCAGGGCTGTTGACAGCTTCAAAGCAAGAGCTTTGGAACAGTGCGGTCCAGAGTTTGAGGCTGGGGATAATCTCCAATACAGATCAATGTGAGGGGATAATTGAGCTCAGCTATGATTACTATGCTTTCTCTCATTTGCTGCATATCCTGAAGACCATGAAATTTCTGTGAAACGGTTGATTTGGATGTGGATTGCAGAGGGATTTATCGGACATTGTCAACTGGACATCTTCAGATGATCAGTTTCGGAATCTTGAGGAGTCGGTATTAAAAGACTGTTATGAGTTGAGAGAGATTCCTGAGTGCCTGGAGGCTGTTGACACTCTTGAATTGATTGAGGTCATTAACTGTAAAGACTGCATTGCCAGGTCAGTAGAAAAAGGTGGAGGAATACCAAAATGAGATGGGAAATTCAGTTCTACGGGTTCAGTGTGAGGGATTGCTAGTCAAGATAGTGCTCCTGGAGATTGCTAGTCTTTAAAACTCTGCAAGTTAAAACCTTCTTCTCTTCATCGGTAAGCTTTTCTCTTTCTTTTCATTTTCTATGTGAGCTGCTGCTGCTGTTTTTGGTTTTATATGTAATAATCAAATGTTCATACATTCTGTTGCATACGTCGCTTGTTTCATTTTTCAAGTCAGGAATATCATATGAAATTAACTTGCAGTACTCAGGGGGTTTTACCCATATTGAATGATATATTGCCCTCTTCTCTTCTGAATCATTTTCATTTCTGTTCTTTTTCCAGTCTTCCTGACCTTGTATTGTGCACACTTCTTAATGGTTATTTAGAGGATTGCACGAGTTATGGTTTAGGAAAACGAAAACTCTCTATACCGGGCTTGAAGTAAGAAGTTCAAAGTAACGTTTAGTTAAACAAATCATATAACGTTTAGACTGATCAATCACATTCTGTCTTGTGTATTTCAGTTGATATATTCCTGGAATCTAAATGTGGATTCGGAAAAGGGAGACATCAAGAACTCAGTTTGCTTGGTTGGATCGGGTTTAGGTTCACTCAAATTTGAGTAATTGATGACCTTAATCTAGGAAGAGAGTTGAGTGTGGCATAGTAATTCTATGAGATTCATAGGAAGAATGAAAGCAATTTGTTGCCTATGAAATAAGCTTTTGATGAACACCTTTCTTTTCTTCTCGCTCCATCATTTTCTGGCAATGAAAACTCAGTTAATGAATAGGCGCTGGGACAGCAAAATTTTATGATGAATCATTTTACGAAATCAAAGAATGTTAAACTTTAAATATATTTTCGTAATAAATGTAATCAATTTTTCGTAATACATTTTCGTAATAAATGTAATCAATTTTTAATATATTTTCTACTGACCGGCCTAATTAGATCAGTGATAGCCGTGAGTTAATTAGGCGCAGAGAATAAACCCTAAGCAAATGAAAAAAACCCAATTAAATTTAATTACGAAATATGCTCAACATGGTCACGGCTATATTTGTATTTATATCACGTCTCGCGGTCAACATGCCCAATTTTACTTTCATTTTCGTATTTTTGGAGAAAATAAACGATTAATAATAATATTTAATAACTATCATATTTTTTTCTAGCTAATAGAATATTTCTTCTAGCTGAATTGGTCGGGGGAACACAACTTGGTGGTCGTATTAGGCATTGCTGGATAAGAGTTTTGGGTTCTCCGTGCATTTCAGTTTTGTTAATTCAAATTCTATATATAAAAAAATAATCAAATTACATTATTCACGGAGAAATTGTTTATTGTATACATGCACAAATTATTTATCGTTTATTATTTGGTTAATTGATTGAATTAGTGTCTGAATCTGGTGGAATTTGAACACTTTGATTACACAATTTGTTTAAATTATATATACATAGTATGAAGCAAAAATTTTGAATTGATTTATATAAAAGGATTATTAGTAAATTTATAACATGTGTATATTGTACATATCAAATTACTCCATAGTAACGACCAGTTGCCGGCGGGCGCATGGTTAGCAAAATAGAATGTCTAAATTACTTGATTAATTCCTGCCAAAGTGCGAGGATAATTATGAGGAACATCATGAAGCGGTTCAACAAATCCTAAATCCATTTGGGAAAAGGAAAAGTGCATGATAGAAACTAAATCCATGCCAAACTCGATAAAATTTAATCATAGTGATAAATTTAAGTTATGAGTATTTTTATTCTCACTTTTTTTTGGTATCACTTTTTGTTGGTACCAGATTTTGTTTCTCTATTTTTGAGGTAATATTTAGTATTTTTTTATACAAACTTGAACTCCTAATAGATTTCAAATTTAATTCCTAATCGATTTCTATTTTATACAAACTTCAAGTTCTCCATATTTTCTTGGGCAAATTTTTAGCCTTTTCAAAAAAAACGTAGAAATCCCCAGAAGGTCTCTACAATATTCGTCAAAAAGTAGTCAAAAATAGCCCCAATTTTCAACAAAACGATGCCGTTTCTCGGCATATTCTCTCTTTCTTTTCTGCCCACTCTGTCTGACCGAACAGTGTTGTTTGCCGGAAAATTCCATGCTCGAGAATTTGAGTTTCATCGTCCTCTCGAGGGTATTTTCGCGAATTCGTGCTTTTGGTCTAGGAATTGGTCTGCAATCTGAGCCCTGGAACCTGAAGGTCGGTGGAAGGCTTGCATCTCCACGCTGCATTCAGTTCTGGGACCCTACAATGCTTAGTCGGTGACGACTTTCTCCTGCAAATATGTATATAATATACACACATAGTAGTATATATATGGGTTGGATAGAATCCCAATTTCAAGCAGTTTATTTTGTCCTCTCGTCTTCTTCTACAACAGTAAGTAATTTTGCTGCTTTTTTTAAAAACGGATTTCTAAAAGAGGTTTTAGTTTGATTTGTGCTTTCAATGTTTGCTTTTGCAGTCCTTAAATTCTAGAAGTACTGGTTTTTATGAGTTGTTAAATGTTTAGTGCAGCCTAGCTTATTTGTTTACGTGCATGTCAAGTGTTCGATGAAATGTTTCACTCAGTGTTGATTTTTGGATGTGTGCAGTTACTGTTGAAGTGAAGAATAAGACGCATTTTACTTCCAAACACTGAACCAGTTACTCCCATTTCTCAAGCTACAAGCTTTCTTGTTCTATAGAGGTTAGTCAAAGCTTCTGTTGTTAAAAATCCCTTATGCCATGTTTGCTTCTCGTGATTTTTGTTTATGACCTGAGACAAGGTCTGAATTGTTTATGTCCAGGTCTGAATTGTTCCTCTATAAATAACCTCGAATCTGCAATTCAGACCGCTCTGAATCAGGCAGATTCCCCTAAAAAAATTAGGTCATGATTTCGGGTTTGTGTTATAATTCGTGGTGTTTGTAATTGGAGCTCTGTAATGTTAATTGAATCCATATTGGAAGGTTAGAAACTACTGGAGTATTTTGTTTGGTTGATTAATGGGGAGAGAGTATTTTGTTTTGCAGCTAAAATAGGGTTATGGACATTGCTATAGGGCTGCCTACTGATTGTAAATGCGTTGGTGATTCTAAACGAGGATTGGTTTTTTGCTCCGAAAGGATGGACATTCCAGGAATACTCGGGGGTCCTGATGAAGGTGTCGCAAAGCTTGTTCCTGGGGTTTTATTCATTGATGAGGTTCTCCTCTTATCCAGAAAGTCTGTTGATTAATCTTTCTTTTGTTGAATATGATTCAAATCAGCAGGGAATACAGAATGTTTTTTTTATTTTTGTTTTTTATATTCTGCATTAACATCAAAGCATTGTTTACAGGTCCATATGCTAGATATGGAATGCTTCTCATATATGAATCGTGCTCTGGAAAGTTCTTTGTCACCAATAGGGATATTTGCAACAAACAGGGGGATATGTAATGTCAGGTATGAGATTTCTCATGCCATTCGTTGGAATAGTTGAGCCTTTTCTTCATTATTGATATGTTTCAATTCTATGCTACTGAAATAAGAAAGTTTGCATCCTAAATACTGTCAGAGTCAAATTAAATGCTTGTCTGTTACAACATGCATGCAAAATCATTGTCCAGTCAATCTTGTGGAGTTTATATGCATGTCTCCCTGAAAATACACATTTCTGTAGAAGTTGCACCTGTTTTACCTTGATCATGTTTTTTGGTAGTGATCATGTGTTTTACCTTGAATTGAGAATTATTTGTGGTTTAAAGTTTCTGCTCATTGTTTTGCCATTCTCATTCAGAAGGGAAACATATGTGCACACATTTCTGAATCTCATCCAGTTTCAGTAGAATTATGGAGATCCGCTGATGATCAAGATTCTGAAGTTAAAGCAGGATCACCAACAATGTCACTGAAATGCCATTCTCCAAACCAGGTCATTTCTGCAATTAAATTTGCCAGTTTTGGAACCCCGGAAGGGACCTGTGGTAACTTTAGGCACGGAGATTGCAGTAGCAAGGAGACCCTAGATGCTGTCAAAAAGGTTAGTTAACTGAACGTGCTGAGAATCCGAATATATCAGCGATGAGTCTGTTTTTATTTCTTCAGTGTCATTATTTGCAATATTTGTTGGTGTGTGCAAGCTTGCATCGCGTTGAAGAAATGCAGCATTCCCATGTCATCTGAAACATTAGGGAACCCTTGTGCAGGGGGTTACAAAGGCATTAGCCGTAGAAGCTTCTTGTAAATGATAAACTGTGATTGGGGTGGAGGGTTACTGAGGCGGTTAGTGTTATAGATTTTAAAATGTAAGTTTTGATATTCAACCCACCCAAAATATTAAATACTCTGTTTTTTTTGAGGAAAAAATATTAAATACTAGTACTTCAGGATTGCAATCATATAATGAGATTTGGTTCATGCTCTAAACTTTGCTGATCAGGTAGCTTAGGGTATGAAACTATAATAACTTCTGGATATTATACCGGAGATTTTAAACATTTCAACTTCTTGATGAATAAGGTGGCCAGTTATGTGAAATTCGATTAGCTCTATGATGATAAAGTAATTATACATCATCTTTTTTTAGCACTCTGGATGATACTTAAGTTTCTCCCTTTATGTTATATTTTTGTGAAAGATTCCTGTCTTTTGAGACGAATATAATGAAGTGCTCTTCACTTTGTAAAGGATTTTATGGATTTGTCATATTTCCAAATCCTTGTTTGTAGGGGGTTACAGTAATGTTCATTTCTCTGTTCTTTTAGGCCTGACTCAAAAGTTGTGAGATTGATAGAATGAATGGGTTCTCAGGTTAATGCGGCCCAGAAGCGAATACTCTGCATGAACAAAGTTGATTTGGTTGAAAAAGCAAAAGACTTAGTAAAGGTTACCGAAGAGTTCAAGGATTCTTCCTGGATTTGAAAGGTAATTATGGTTCATTATTTGGCTGGCTGCTCATTTCATCCATCATGTGTATATTTTTATTAGACCCATATATTAAGTGAGGATGAGCAATCTCTTGGCTACTCCAAATGGTGATTTCACTGATTTCTATGATAAATCATATGGTGAAGTCTTTTAAATAGCTGAATGTAAATCGGATAAATTCTTAAAGCTTTATAAACCTAACTGTTTAACAACTTTAGTCCCGCAGCCATTAAATAGCTGTTATGATAATTAGAGCTGGGCGAGTAATTATTAATTTTAAAATAAAGAAAGTCTAAAGTTGAAAAGAGAAATGTATTTTGATTCATCAGTGTTTGGTTATACGCCTTTCCGTTGTGTTTGAGCTTTTAATTTATTTTATTTAAAAATTTAGTAAAAGTGCTCTCTTTACCGTGAATGCTATATGAGATTCTAATCAAATTTTCAAATCAATAGATAGAATTTATTGGTCAAATGGCACTTGATCAATCCATTTTCTCAAATATCTCTATAATCAATATATATATATATATATATATATATATCAGTTTAATATATATCAGGATCATCCTGATATTGGCAATATCAGGCACCAATTAAATAACGACACATCATCTTTAACTAATTTATGATTGGGCCACGTGTTCAATCATTACCCAGACGGGTTCAGGCATTCTAAATTAGGGTTTTAGAACTTTACTAAAAATATCTTAACCAATTAAAACATTACAATTGTACACGTGTCATTATCTTATTGGTGCCTGATAAGGCCTATATCAGGATCATCCGGATGATGATACAGAAAATCTATATATATATATATATATATATATATATATATATATATATATATATATATATAGATTTTCTGTATCATCATATCAAGCAATGTATAGTTCAATGTCACTTGATGTTTGTATACTAGCCTGTTTAGAAATGTGTCATGTTAAGGACAGTAGAAATTTGATTAGCACTTGGCTTTATTTAAAGAGCCTTTTGCTTAGGTTAGTACTATACTGATGCAGTGAGAGATCTTGCAGATAAATTTTTCTTGATAACCCTTTTTTTGGTATTGAAAAACTAAAGTATTCTGCAAATTTCAGTTTAGACTAATGGGAGTATATCCAGATGAGTCATGAGTGGTCGTGCTGGTCGCTGAGGCATTGACTGCATTCTCATGTTTGATGAGAAGTTAGAATCTTCAACAACTAAATTGATGCTAAAAGCCAATGCTGGTAGTTTGGACGGGTAATGATTTTTATAGGAACCTATCTCCTCAGATAATTGCATGTTCTTAGCTTTTATTGCCTATTTTTTTCTTCAAAATTACTAAACACATCTGTGGTACTTGAAATCTGCACCATCATTAAATTTTTGATGATTAGTGCTGTATCCCGTCAATCACTGTGGAAAGGTGAAAGCATGATCTTGAACAATATTCAAATGGATGGAATATAATCCAATGCAATCCATATTATCCTTGATCAATATAACTGTTATAATGGTTTTATTTTGTATGTGTTGCAGTGCTTTCCACTTAGGTTACAGCATGCTTTTGAATCAGATGCGTGCTGAAGATGGCGATCCTATATATTTGCTCCGTACTCTTTTTATCAATTTCAAGTGGATCAAGCTGACCTTGAGGTAATTTAGTTTTCGATCCCTTTCTTATGGTCTCCAACATGAGTTATAGAAGTAAAGAATGTCTATTGCTCAGGAACAAGCTAAAGCTCTTAAGGAAGAGCGAGATTCAATGGTGATTGAGAAGGAAGATAGCTTGGATGACTACTACTCTTTGCTACAACAGTATAAGAGTTTGAAGAAGGACGAACGAGATATAGCCCTCTCTTCAAAGCATTGCTTATCCTACCTGCAGCCTGGCAGACTTGTAATCATCCAGCTCACATAGTTGGTCGATAATTTGCCTTCATTCTCTACCAATTTCGAAAGGGTGGAAAGTCTCTCAGAAGGTGAGATTCTTTTTTTATTTTTATTAGTCCCAGCTTTGCTCTCTTTTTGTACTTGAGTTTTTAATACATTTACTATAATATTTTCCTTAGATGATAAAAATGTAAAGCCTGAGGATGCAACTTATACTGTGGACGTTCTTATGAGATATATGATTAAAAAGGATGAAGTTGGGAAAAGAACAATAACAATTGTCCCATTCAAGGATCCTGGGGAACCCGAAATAGTTTCTCTTCCTATATCGCAGTATATCATTTCTTCATCATGTCTTGCAGCGTTAGACCTAGGATGGGTTTTACGTGTATACCATTGTTTGAATTGAAAATAGAATCAGCATGTTCTAAAGTTAACCACTAAACAGATCAGTGTCAAGAGGAGTTATTGTTTGTTTCTACCATTTATATATCTATGTGTTGTGAAGGCTATAATTCTGTCTGTGTTTAGATCAATTTTGACGTATGTACAGGCATAATTTTGACTTATGAATTTTTTTTTTGCCATTGATAGATTGTTAGGTTTTTGAGCAGTGTTGGTCTTCGTCATCTACCAAAATATCTTTTTCCCTTGAAAGCTCGAGAAAATACTCTGAGAATGATTTCTGAAGCCCTTTTCTCGATATTCTAAAGATGGATTGCCTCGGCTGGATCCTGAACATGGCATGAAGGTACTTGTTTATTGAATTCTGTTTCTGTGATGTTTAAGTGGTCCTTTATACTCATTTTTTATGGTGTTTTGACAGGTAAAGAGCAGCTCATACAGAAAGACACTACGAAGGATAGAAGCTCTTGAATGCCTCTTTGACAACCATGAAGTAGCAAAATCTCCACTTATTGAGCAAAAGCTCAAATTTCTGCACTCAAGATAAAGAATGATATAAACAATGACACACGAGAATATCATTGCCTTATCCCAAAGAAATCTAGTCATCATGTTTCTTGGTTATTCATGCAGGATTTTTGTTTACTCGATCCCCCATCTACATCACTTTGGCCAGCGGTATAGGTAAACGCTGTCGTTCCCAGTAGCAGTTCTACCATAGTGTTTGAGGTAAGCGTCTAGCTAGAGCATCACGGTGACCCTTAACTATCGTCAATGTTGATATCCTCACGGTTTTTCGGTTCATTTTTAGAGGATTCTTAGGTATCCATGCTTTTGGAGAATTTTAAGGTTTTCTGGTTGATGTTTTTCTAGGTTATTTAGGTTTATTGGTAGACGAAAAAATCACCAAGATAATGAACTGCAACAACCGAAACATCTCCTTTTCAAACCAGCCCTCTTCGATGGTGGTCGGTGGCCCAGTGCACTCACTTGGTGGTAAGCTATGTGTGATTTGCGGTTTTACTGCTCAAATCTATCCACTTTACCCAAAATTTTGGAATGAAATTTAAGGTATGATTATTTAGGGTTAGTTAATTTACTTGTTGAATTTTACATTGATATTCTGATTGGCTGTTTTTCATCCCTGATTGATCCGGTTTCTGAAAGACCCAGTTTTGGTAACCAAGGTTGATATTTCCCTCCAGGAAACACTATCCTTTTAATAATTATTCATTTTCAATTAATCCTAACAGAACTGTTCTTTGCTTTGACAGTAAATCGTCAAACACTTGAAATCAACATTGTATTAGTATTCTTGAAATCAGCATACACTGAAGGTTGTATTAGTATTCTTGAGATCAGCATTGCTTGGTAATGAACGGAAAATTGAAATCAACATTGTTTAGTTTTTATTACTTTTGGAGAGTTTAATTAATGATACAAAAGCACTATGCTGGTGAAGGATTACTTTCGCTCATTTGGAAAGGTGTCTGTAGTCCATATATTCAGATCACAAAAGATTCTGACTGTGAGTGAGTGGAAAAATCTTTCTACATATCACAGTATATTTCTTATATATGGAATACTTTTGATTACAATATTATCATTGAATATTACACATTTTATTCAATCCATTTATTTAGATTACAAGAGATCCCCTATATATATAACCACTTGATTGAAATAGGAAATTTAATTTGGAGATTAAACACAAGCCAAATAAACAAACAACGCTCATCTCCTGGGTCTAATTCTTGTAGAAATGAACTGAATTAAATTGTTTAAGTATACTAAACTGAGAAAATATAAACATAAATAATTTAATTCAATTGAACTTTAAATATTAATAAATTTTTAGCTGAACTTTTCTATTCAGCATACTAAAGGATGACGTTTGCTGTTTAAAATAGTAATTTTTTTACTTTTGATTGTTCAAATTAGAATCTTACTTTTGTTGAGCATTATGTTTTGTAATGGAAGCTAAGCAAAATGATTGTTTTTTTGTATCATTGTAATTGGTAGAAAACCAACTTTAGTGAAAAATAAAATCAACTTAACTGAAATAAAATTTATAAATATTTATTTGAGCTGAATTGAAATTAAAAAGATTTAATGTACCGAATTAAACTAAAAAAATTAAAATTTTAATTGAAATGAACCAAACCGATATACATGTTCAAGAAATCATGCCCTTATAAACCTTTCAATGATTTAAATATTTTCTTACCTTTCTATAAAATAAAATGCTTCCTTACCTTTCTTTACAATTTTTTATGTAGTAAGATTTAAGATTTATGAAGTTAATCGACATGTATTTTAATAATTATCATGACATAATAATTCAATTACAATAAGGAAATACCATGTTTCTTTTAAAATTTACCATGATATAAAAAAAATATTAAACTGAACTGAAAAAAATAAAGGAATCCTGAATTGAACTAAAAAAATAAAAAAAATACTAAACTGAATTGAACTGTTTTACAGAAAAACTCTACAAACAGGCCCTAAGTGATTTGTTCGGATTTAAAGTTATACATAATATTCACTCTGAATTATCTCATGGACCATGATGACTATAGAATCAATTATCTTCAATCAATATTTCCGTACCTTTAATATATCTAATTTAGTAACTTGATATTCCAAATTACTTTTTATGATATCCAATCCAAATTTGTGTTTTATTTCACATTATATATATATATATATATATATTACATATATTTATATTCCTTTATTTATTTAATTGCAAACTCTTACCATGATTAAAAATTAACATTTATAACTTAAATTACAAAATTGATTCAAAGATATCGCGCAACGAGCGATGAAGTTTAACTAGTTCTCTTTATATATTATAGCTTTACGAGAATAGAAAGCTTTCACACCAGATGGAGTAGGTAGGGCTATATTTACTGGTATCTGATACTATCATCAATTTATTATACTTGGTACTTATAATTATATGAGGACTTAGCAATTCATCTTTTTCAATTTTGTAGGCGGGATATTGTCATATTGATGGTGCTAGCGCTTACGATAATGAGAAGGAGGTGTGGTGTAGTTTCTGCATTTACCACTTTAGCTGTTTGCTTTGTCGATTTTCGATGAAGAGCATAATTGATGATTATTGGGTGTTGATTTTGTATGCTTTGTTGTAGATTGGTTATGTTTACAATAGCTGTTTGATGATGGTGTTGTGAAGAGGGAGGATTTGTTTATTACCTCCAAACTGCGGTAAGTTTACTAGACGATTTCGACATCATGATGTAATGTGATATTTCTTTTTTTAATTCACTAACCTAAAGCCTGCTGCGAGTACTAATTAAATTTCTTTTACCTTGGATAAATGAGTTCTTAGTTCTGCTTTAGTTGAAGAGTACTTGTGGCTATCAGACACGGTTGCGGAAGATTTATTTCCGGCTTTAATAAGCATTTACTGAATTGCTTTTGCTTGAGTGCACTGGTTTCATAGACCCGTAGATAAACTTTTTTCAATGCGTCAGTTTCTTTACTTGTAGTTTTTTTTTCTTCATTGCCCATGCAAAAGCATATCTTGTGAAATGCTACTTGTTAGTGCAGGTGTACTGATCATGCTCCGGACGATGTACTTGTTGCTCTTGACAAAACTTTGAAGGATTTGCAGCTTGATTTTGTCGGTTTGTATCTTGTAACTATTGTTTCATATATAGTTTAATATGGCTTGCAGTTTGAATATGCAACTATTGTTTAAGTTTAGGGAATGCAGTATCTTTTAGATATTTACGTGATAAATGCTTATCTTTTATTTTTCTTTCTTTCTTGAAGATTCACTGGCCTGTGAAGATGAAGAAGGGCTCAGCTGGTTTTGCTCCTGAAAATCTTGCTCCTGCTGACATACCTAGCACATGGAAAGCTATGGAATCCCTTTATGATTCTGGTTAGGCTCACGCTATTGGAGTTAGCAATTTTTCTGTGAAGAAGCTTGGGAATCTGCTTGCTGTCGCCAGAGTTCCTCTGCTGTAAACCAGGTGTAATGCCATCCTTCATGGCAGCAACAAAAATTGCGTGAATTCTGCAACTCAAATCACCTCTCTGTAAGTTCATCATCTTAGAATGAATATTTTATTTACCCTGGCGAGTTCAAACATGTCTTGTTACTGAGGATTGCTTCAGCTAGGTTCACATAACAATTTTAATACTGAGTTAATAATAGTAATGTGCTTTTGTGCTTAGTAGTCTTGGCTTTCATTTAGACATCAACTTCCATAGCTTTCTTGATATGCTTTTAATGGAGTTATCACATCAGATCGTGTCACTTTGCCTGCTGAAAGGTGTTTATAACATGGATAGTAATTTGTAGCAAAATGATTGAACACTAAACTGGGAATTTCATTAAAATGTTGTGTGTTTCCTTTGTGTTTAGCTTATAAATTGAATTCTTTTGAACAGGGATATTCACCTCTGGGCTCCCCTGGCACAATATGGCTCAAGAGCAACGTTCTTAAGAATCCAGTTTTGATTACGGCAGCTCAAAATGCCCTCTGTTGGGGCATCCAGATGGGCTATAGTATACTTCAAAAAAGCACATTGTTGGATCTTATAAACGAGCATATATACAAATGTGCAGTTAAGTATAGTCATTTGTATTTTATATAACTGATATATATTAAATTTATAACTAAAATAAGATTGTACAATTTCACAAAACAATAATATACTGTCAAAATAATTTGTATATAATAATAATTTATATATATTAAAAATACACATGCCAACACCACGCAGAGCGTGGTGTGCATCACCTAGTTTTTTAGAAATTCAATCCTAATCGATTTCAACCATACCGTAGTGATATTTGGCAGGAATATTTGAGTAAAGGTGGCTGAATTTTGTGCTCGAATAATTGTATACTGTGCGAAATTGTCATGAACAAAGACGGAAACGAAAGAAAGTGAACAATCCCAGAATATTCAACTTTTCATACACCTAGCCAAGCCTCCTTATTGCGTTCTTGCTTCACTGTATAATTTGGATGAATTTGTGTTGTTTCAAGATAACACTCAGGTAGCCGTGAAAGTTTTAAGCAAGTTGTCGGGTAGATTTAAGCAAGAGTGTGAGATCCTGAGAAGAACAAGGCACAAGAATCTAACAATCTGCAACAATCAATATTTCAAGGTAAGGATATTCTTTGCTTATGTTATTATTGTTAGTGTTATTACGGTTAATGTTAGATTTGATTGGGATCGTTTCTCAGGAGTTTAACAAAGGCAGAATTAGGGGAAAAATCAAAGATGAAACTTCAACGACAGTGTAGCAAATGCAAGGGTTTGGGTCACAATAAAAAGACTTGCAAGTAAGATGTTAAGTGAATTTCTTTAGTTTAGTATGAAAGTCCACCTGTTATTCGTAAATTGATGTATTGTGCATGTTCATTAATGTACTTAAGAATGTGTTATGAGTTTTATATTACATAGTTTTATATATTATTTCAAGTTACTGAACTCATTATGTATTCTTCATGAACCGCGCCACAGGATGCCAACAACAGATTCCCTTGTCGGTATGTTTGCCAACCCAACTAGCAACAATAATAAAGGTTGATTTAAATATACAATATTATAACTAAATTGCGGTGCACTCCTGTTTCATATTTTTTTATTTACAAGTAATTTGTAGTTTATCTGGAATTCTTATGGATCAGGGGTCGTTTATAAGTTTTTTCCCTAATTAATGTTATTGTTAATTTAGAAATAATAAAGTTTAGTATATAGTTTTGTGTTTTTAATTTGAAACTTTATGTTGATGTAGGGGGCCAATTGATAAAAATGCAAAGAGGAGAAAATTTTATACTAAAAATAAACAAAAAAGAACACTTCAAGAAAGAGAAGCTAACCCAACTACCAACAATAATACATGTTTTTTTAAATATACAACGTTTAACACTATAAATTGTAGTAATTATATTTTTATTGTTATTCTGATGCTTAATATATAGTTTTGAAACTGAAGTACAATATATTATTCTATTTTAACTTTATGATTTTAAACTTCATATTGATGCAGTGGGTGAAGTTGATAAAAATGCAAAGAGGAGAAAATATTATGCTGAAAAGAAACAAAAAAAACGACTTCTAGAGAGCGAAGCTAACCCGACTATCGATATATATCAATCAGGTTTGTTTCAATAGAAAACATGTATTAATATTTGAGTATGATGATTTGAATATGTTATATTGTTTAAATTACATATTACCCTCTTGTAAATATATGAGTTTGAAAGAAATAATTTTTATTTAGGTTAATTACAGAAAATGAGAAAGAAATATGTTGGGTGGTTGGAGAGTGTTCCAAATTGTTGTAGAATCATTAAAACTTTTCCTGATTGTAAATACTTTTAAAGTTTGATATTTTGTTATTTACAAGTAATTTGTAGTGTATCTGGAATTCTTATGGATTAGGGGTCGTTTATAAGTTTTTGCCCTAATTAATGTTATTGTTAATTTAGAAATAATAAAGCTTAGTATATAGTTTTGGGTTTTTAATTTTAAACTTTATTGTTGATGTAGGGGGCCAAGTTGATAAAAATGCAAAGAGGAGAAAATTTTATGCTAAAAATAAACAAAAAAGAACACTTCAAGAAAGAGAAGCTAACCCAACTACCAACAATAATACATGTTTGTTTAAATATACAACGTTTAACACTATAAATTGTAGTAACTATATTTTTATTGTTTTCCTGATGCTTTCAAGTACAATATATTATTCTATTTTAACTTTATGATTTTAAACTTCATATTGATGCAGTGGGTGAAGTTGATAAAAATGCAAAGAGGAGAAAATATTATGCTGAAAAGAAACAAAAAAAACGACTTCTAGAGAGCGAAGCTAACCCGACTATCGATATATATCAATCAGGTTTGTTTCAATACAAAACATGTATTAATATTTGAGTATGATGATTTGAATATGTTATATTGTTTAAATTACATATTACCCTCTTGTAAATATATGAGTTTGAAAGAAATAATTTTTATTTAGGTTAATTACAGAAAATGAGAAAGAAAAATGTTGGGTTGTTGGAGAGTGTTCCAAATTGTTGTAGAATCCTTAAAACTCTTTCTGATTGTAAATACTGCAAGGCTAAGCTTTTTAAAGGAGAGTCATCTATATTTTATTGTTGCAAGGGTGAAACTGAATTTGATGGGTATGAGTTACCCGAGAAGTTGCGTTTATTATTAGTTGGAGAAGCAGAGCAATCTATACATTTTAGCAAGAATATCAGGTCATACAATAACAACCTTGCTTTCACCAGTTTCGGCGCATCATATGACAAAACACTAACTGCAAATACAAATGGAATATATACTTTCCGAATGCAAGGCCAAGTATATAATTATCTGAATCCATTGGAGAAAAATAAGGGAGGCAAATATGATGGATTTAGTAAGACTGGAGTTCAGCTCTACTTTTTCGATAGTGATGATGTTGAATTAAAAGAAATAATGGAGGTGGGCAATCGGTATGACAACAAAAGGTTTGACAAGCAAACTATGGAGATTTTAATGAAAACTCTTGAAGAGAATCTATATCGTATTTTTTTCAGAGGACTCAAGAAAGAGGCAGATCTTCCTACCAAAAAAATGATCCTCAACTTGAATCTCAATTTAGATTAGAGAAGATACAACCCCCCCTGTGTTGTCACGTTGGAGGAATCTATGTAGATAATGGAAAAGATGATGGAGAAAGAACCGTTAGAGTTCAAGTAACTGGTAAATATGGAAATTCTTATACTATCAAGCAATACTACAGTTGCTATGATCCAATGCAATACCCACTTATGTTTCCTCACGGTCAGCTTGGATAGGATCGTAACGTTATGAAAAAGGACAAAGGAGAAGGAGGGAAAAAACGAAACAATTTGATTCTCCCGAGTGCCTCCTTGATGAAGAAATGAGAGGTATTCCAATTAATTTAATTTTCTTATAAATACATGCATTTTTTTTATTCAAAGAAAATACTCGATTTGCATAGTTGTGGCTTAGCAATTGAAATATTTTCCCATTCAGTTGTCAGAGATGGGAAAAAAAATATGCTGTTACTGCCAGATAATATTATGCTTACAAGTTTCAGATGAGAGAGGATGATAAGACAATGCTAATACACTTTGGTAGATTATTTCAACAATATATCATTGATATGTATATCAAAATTGAGACCAGCAGATTGGAATTTTTGACAGAGAAACAAGCCGAATTCAGAACTGAGATGGTTCAAAGTATTACTGATGGTGTAGAGGCAGGGTTGGAAATTGGTAACGAGGTTGGTACACGTGTTTTTTTATCCGCCACATTTATCGGTGGTCCTAGAGATATGCGACAACGTTACCTTGATGCAATGTCCATCGTACAAAAAATTGGTAAGCCTGATATTTTTCTGACAATGACTTGCAACCCATCTTGGCCAGAAATTGGAAAAAATTTGAGATATGGAGAATTTGCCAATGATAGACCTGATCTGTGTGCTAGAGTTTTTAAAGCCAAAGTTGAGGATTTGAAAAAAGGATTTAGTAACTAGAGAAATTTTTGGTCCTGTGGATTCCCTTATATATGCCATTGAATATCAGAAAAGAGGATTACCACATGTTTATATGATGGTGATTTTAAAACCTGGTAATAAACCCTTGGGACCAGATGGATATGATCGAATTGTTTGTGCCGAGATACCAGATCCTGACAAAGAACCCCACTTATTTGAATTGGTTTAAAAAATATGATGCACGGTCCATGTGGAGAGTATAATCCAAATTGTCCATGTACAATTAAGACTAGGAAGTGTAAATTTGGATTTCCTAAACCATTTCAAGGAAACAACATGTCATCCTGAAGATGGAAAAAGACAACCATCAAACCCAAATCCTAAAAATACGAGTAAAGGTATTGTGCTACATCAGACTATGTTTTCATACTTCCCACGACTAACTCTTACTTTCCTTTATACAAATTCTTTCATGTCAACTTTTCAGTGAGCACGGAATACATTCCGGATTCTGAGGATAGTGTGGATGAACTGCAGGAATTCGAATTTCCAAATGGTATGTAATTACACAAATATATGATATTCATACAAACACCGAGACATCTTTTATAATACTAATTGCAGTAAATTTTTTACTGTATAAAGATGAAGGACACAAACAAAAAGGTGACGATAACATTCCAGCTTTACACAATCCAGTCAGACAACATGTCAAGAAGGGGAGACTTCGTAGAGGTAATTCTCTTAAAATCATAATTTCTTTCTGCCTCATAACCAATCATGTACCGAATTGCAACTAATCTTTTAAAAACAGGTGAAAAGAATACAAACGAACAACGGGGTCACATGGGTTATGCAGTCCTTCCAGGAAAACAAAAAACGGCAGATACAAATATGGATGAATTAGATGAAAATACCCCACTCAATCGCTTATTCAAAAAAGAAGACTTTCTAAAGGTACTACAAACACTTTATATTTAAACGATTAATTCAACATCCGTGTCTCATATAATAATAGCATGCAGGGGCCAAAACAAAAACAATTACAGACCAAATCGAGATTGTAAGTGATCATCAAACTAATGGCGGTGAAGATGAGGATGAAGGGAGCGATGACCATGAACCTAGCAGTCATGAAGATGGGGATAGCTACGATTGAGGATAATCAATCGTATTGATATTCGGCCGAAACTGGAGATTTCTCTACCATTAAATAGAGATTTTCATTGGATATGGTTGCAATATCAATTCTATTTCAAACAATACATTGATTTTTTTGTTCATTTCTTTTGGTTCAATCAAGTCAGTTCAATTAAGTTATCCGCTTTATTAATCAAATCAATTTAGTCTCCAACCCTTACATTGACAATGATGTATCCAAATTTATTTTAAAAAATATAACATCACTACGGTATGGTTGTATCACCAAAAATTCAACCACCTATAATCAAGGTTACTGCCTTCTCCGACATATATAGCCAAAATTCACCGCGCATCACGCGGTGTCACCTAGCTAGTTAATACTAAAAAGTTATTCTCACTTTTTTTGGTACCAGATTTTGGTACCCTATTTTTTCTCCTATTTTCTTGGGCAAATTTTTAGCTTTTCTTTATAGAAACTTAATTCCTAATTAATTTCAAACTTGATTCCTAATATAATTTTAATATATTCTTTCTTCCTCCCCTCCTCCTTCCTTTATAAAAGTTTTTCGTCCTCCATATTAAATAGTTATTCTCGCTTTTTTTGACCAAATTTTAGTTCTTTCTTTCGTCCTAAGTTTATTCCTCTATTTTTTCTCTTTATTTTCTTGGATAAATTTTACCTTTTTTCCCTTATGACATGACACCTTAATAAGAATTTAAATTTTCGTAGTATATTTAATTAGTAATCAGTGGTTAATTTTTTAATTTTAATTTTAATTATATTTATTTAGAATATTTCTCCCAATCATACTATAATATCATTCTTTTACTATTTTTGCTTATTCAATTAGATCTGTTTTCGTAATTATTTCCTGATTTTCAATTGATTTGGATAATTGACTGATTCAATTAAATTGGATTTGGTATATTTACTATTCAGAATATTCATGAAAAATTATAAATGATATTGAACGGCTGTTATACATGGTTTAAATATATTGAAGAAAATTGTCCATATAGTCTATTCTACAGCTGGAAAATACGGCACTACACATGTCGTAATACTGATCATATTAATTATGGTCTGTTTTATTTTAATTTTTTGAAATCATATTAATTATGGTCTGCTAGATGACTTTCCTTTGAGAATTTCGGTATTTATTAGCACAAATTTCATTAGTAAGATCTATAATCCCTTGGCATTAAACAAACTTCATTGGTTGTGATACCTAGAGTTTAGTTCGAATATTCGGTCTTTTTGTTGTGTGTGTCTGTTTGAGTGCGTGTGTTGATCTGTATTTTTAATGTTATTTTTTCTTTGATAAGTGAGTTCATTGTTTTATATACAGGTGGAATGATGGTAGAGGGAAAAAATGGGAATGTGCAGATGTAAGAATAGTGTAGGAATTGTGACTCCCTCAATTGTAGCGAGGCAGTGTTTCAACAGAATCTGGTAAAGGTGTGAAAATTCAAGAAATACACTATTTCTTTGCTTATGTTATTATTGTTAGTGGTATTACGGATAATGTTAGATTTGATTGGGATCGTTTCTCGGGAGTTTAACAAAGACAGAATTAGGGGAAAAATCAAAGATGAAACTTCAACGACAGTGTAGCAAATGCTAGGGTTTGGGTCACACTAAAAAGACTTGCAAGTAAGATGTTGAGTGAATTTCTTTAGTTTAGTATGAAAGTCCACATGTTATTCGCGATTTGAATTACCATTCATTCTTACAAGTGAATGACCATAAATTGATGTATTGTGCATGTTCTTTAATGTACTTACTTATGTGTTATGAGTTTTATACTATATAGTTTTATATTTATTTTAAGTTACTGAAGTCATTATATATTTTTCATGAACCGCGCCACGGGATGCCAACAACAGATCCCCTTGTCGGTATGTTTTCCAACCCAACTACCAACAATAATATAGGTTGGTTTAAATATACAACATTTATAACTGAATTGCGGTACACTGTTGTTTGATATTTTTTTATTTACAAGTAATTTGTAGTTAATCAGCAATTTTTATGCTTTAGGGGCCGTTGATAATTTTTTACCCTAATTAATGTTATTGTTAATTTAGAATTAATAATGCTTAGTATATAGTTTTGTGTTTTTAATTTGAAACTTTATATTGATGCAGGGGGGGCAAGTTGATAAAAATGCAAAGAGGAGAAAATTTTCTGCTAAAAATAAACAAAAAAGAACACTTCAAGAAAGAGAAGCTAACCCAACTACCAACAATAATACAAGTTTGTTTAAAAATACAATGTTTAACACTATAAATTGTAGTAACTATATTTTTTATTGTTTTCCTGATGCTTAGTATATAGTTTTGAAACTCAAGTACAATATATTATTCTATTTTAACTTTATGATTATACACTTCATATTGATGCAGTGGGTGAAGTTGAAAAAAATGCAAAGAGGAGAAAATATTATTCTGAAAAGAAACAAAAAAAAAGCGACTTCAAGAGAGCGAAGCTAACCCGACTATCGATAACAATACAACTTTGCTTCAATACACAACATGTATTAATATTTGAGTATGAGGATTTGAATATGTTATATTTTTTAAATTACATATTACCCTCTTATAAATATCTGAGTTTGAAAGAAATAATTTTTATTTAGGACAATTATAGAAAAGGAGAAAGAAAAATGTTGGGTTGTTGGAGAGTGTTCCAAATTGTTGTAGAATCCTTAAAACTCTTCCTAATTGTAAATACTGCAAGGCTAAACTATTTAAAGGAGAGTCATCTGTGTTTTATTGTTGCAAAGGTGAAACATTTATAACTGAATTGCGGTGCACTGCTGTTTGATCTTTTTATATTCACAAGTAATTTGTAGTTTATCAACAATTTTTATGCTTTAGGGGCCGTTTATAAGTTTTTGCCCTAATTAATGTTATTATTAATTTAGAAAATGTTATTGTTAATTATTCATCAAAAAAATGGTATTGTTAATTTAGAATTTAAATGCTTAGTATATAGTTTTGTGTTTTTAATTTGAAACTATATTGATGCAGGGGGCCAAGTTGATAAAAATGCGAAGAGGAGAAAAGTTTAAACTAAAAATAAACAAAAAAGAGCACTTCAAGAAAGAGATACTAACCCAACTACCAACAATAATACAGGTTTGTTTAAATATACAATGTTTAACACTATAAATTGTATTAACTATATTTTTATTGTATTCCTGATGCTTAGTATATAGTTTTGAAACTCAAGTACAATATATTATTCTATTTTAACTTTATGATTTTAAACTTCATATTGCTGCAGTGGGTGAAGTTGAAAAAAATGCCAAGAGGAAAAAATATTATGCTGAACATAAACAAAAAATGCAACTTCAAGAGAGCGAAGCTAACCCGACTATCGATAACAATACGGGTTTGTTTCAATACACAACATGTATTAATATTTGAGTATGATGATTTGAATATGTTATATTGTTTAAATTACATATTATCCTCTTATAAATATCGGAGTTTGAAAGAAATAATTTTTATTTAGGTCAATCACAGAAAAGGATAAAGAAAAATGTTGGGTTGTTGGAGAGTGCTCCAAATTGTTGTAGAATCCTTAAAACTCTTCCTGATTGTAAATATTGCAAGGCTAAGCTGTTTAAAGGAGAGTCATCTGTGTTTTGTTGTTGCAAGGGTGAAACTGAATTTAATGGGTATGAGTTACCCGAGAAGTTGCGTTTATTATTAGTTGGAGAAGCAGAGCAATCTATACATTTTAGGAATAATATTAAGTCATACAATAACAACCTTGCTTTCACCAGTTTTGGCGCATCGTATGATAAAACACTTACTGCAAATACAAATGGAATATATACTTTCCGAATGCAAGGTCAAGTATACCTTTTTTATCTGAATCCATTGGAGAAAAATAAGGGAGGCAAATATGATAGATTTAGTACGACTGGAGTTCAGCTCTAATTTTTCGACAGTTGACGTTGAATTAAAAGAAAGGATGGAGGTGGGCAATTGGTATGACAAGCAAACTATGGAGATTTTAATGAAAACTCTAGAAGTGAATCCATATCGTATTTTTTTTTCAGAGGACTCAAGAGTGAGCAAGATCTTCTTACCAAAAAAATAATCCTCAACTTGAATCTCAATTTAGATCAGAGAAGATACAACTCCCCTCAGTGTTGGTCACGTTGGAGGAATCTGTGTAGATAATGGAAAAGATGATGGAGAAAGAACCGTTAGAGTTCAAGTAACTGGTAAAAATGAAAATTCTTATACTATCAAGCAATACTACAGTTGCTATGATCCAATGTAATACCCTCTTATGTTTACTCACGGTCAGCCTGGATGGGATCGTAACGTTATGAAAAAGGACAAAGGAGAAGGAGGGGAAAAAACGATACAATTTGATTCTTCCGAGTGCCTCCTTGATGAAGAAATGAGAGGTATTTTAATTAATTTAATTTTCTTAAAAACACATGCATTTTTTTATTCTAAGAAAGTACTCGATTTACATAGTTGTGGCCTAGAAATTGCAATATTTTATATGATGAACTCTTCTTTTTCCCCTCATCAGTTGTGAGAGATGGGAAAAAAATAAATATGCTGTTACTTACTGCCAGAGAATATTATGCTTACAAGTTTCAGATGAGAGAGGATGATAAGGCAATGCTAATACACTTTGGTAGATTATTTCAACATTTTATCGTTGATATGTGTATCAAAATTGAGACCAACAGATTGGAATTTTTGAGAAAGAAACCAGCCGAATTCAGAACTGAGATGGTTCAAGGTATTACTGATGGTGTAGAGGCATGGTTGGAAATTGGTAATGAGGTTGGTACATGTGTTTTTTTACCCGCCACATTTATCGGTGGTTCTAGAGATGTGTGCGACAACGTTACCTTGATGCAATGGCCATCGTACAAAAAAAATGGTAAGCCTGATGTGTTTTTGACAATGACTTGCAACACATCTTGGTCAGAAATATGGAGAATCTGCCAATGATAGACCTGCTCTGTGTGCTAGAGTTTTTAAAGGCAGAGTTGAGGATTTGAAAAATGATTTAGTAACTAGAGAAATTTTTGGTCATGTGGATTCCCTTATATATGCCATTGAATATCAGAAAAGAGGATTACCACATGTTCAAATGATGGTGATTTTAAAACTTGGTAATAAACCCTTGGGACCAGATGGATATGATTGAATTGTTTGTGCCGAGATACAAGATCCTGACAAAGAACCCCACTTATTTGAGCTGGTTAAAAAAATATGATGCACGGTCCATGTGGAGAGTATAATCCAAATTGTCCATGTACAATTCAGACTGGGAAGTGTAAATTTAGATTTCCTAAACCATTTCTGGAAACAACATGTCATCCTGAAGATGGATATCCATTGTACAGAAGAAGAGACAACGGAAGAACTGTTAGGATACGAAACTTTGAGATGGACAATAACTGGGTAGCATGGTATAATCGATATTTACTTGCAACCTATTGATGCCACATCAATGTTGAAATATGTTCTACCATTAAACTCATCAAATATATCCACAAGTATATCTTCAAAGGGTGCGACAAAATTAGCTGTGCACTTGGAACTGATAAGGATAATGGCAAAGATAATGAAGCAGTTGATTAAAATAGAAATTTTCAAGATGCTCGCTGGATTAGTCCATCGATAGCAGCCCAGTGTCTTTACTTTTAAACTAAATTACATGAACCCTGCTGTGTACACCTTGCAAGTGCATCTACCAGGACAACAGTTTATAACTTTCAGAAAAGATTGTGACCTTTGATGCTGCCCGCCTGGTCAGTCCGAGTAGTCCCTTGATCCCCGATCCAACGACCTGGCCCTGCAAGACAGAGCCCCGGGAGGTACCCGAGGGTAGACCCTCCGGCGTGATGATGAAAGATGGATCCGGGAGATAAAAGGGGTAATCACTAGAATAATGAGAGAATACTTACTTGGAATAGTGCCGAAGGGCACTATTTATACAGTGATACATGCTCCTAATGTGGTCCATGCTTTCTATGGTGTTTAGTGTACCTGTCCTTGTCCGAGTTGTACTATCCCGGATGCCTCCATATTAGCTTACCTCATCATGGGCCGAGCCCGAACTACTGCAGGGTAATTGGGCCTGGGCCTGGTATCACCACTAGCCCCCCGGAAGCCGGTCCTTTCGGCCGAGGAGAGAAACTTCGCTTGTCCGAGGGCGGAAGGGGTGGCTTTCTGAATTCTGTTCTGCCCGACAAAAGTGGCACGTGGCCGCGACTTTTGGGTACCATTTATTAACGTCTGCGCTCCTTTCTCGTTTCTCGAAGGCAGTAATCATTGCTTTTATTCACCTTTTTCTCTTCTCCTCTCCTATAAATAACCTCTCCGTTTTCGTGTTGCTTTCAAATCTTTCCTTTCGCTTTCAGATCTCAAATATTTCTTTCGCTTTCAAATCTCAAATTTTCCCCTCAAATTCTCCTTTTACCGTCAACTATGGCCTCCACCGACGCGAACAACGATGCCAACAACGATGCTCAGCCCTCGTCAGTACGTCGCGCGAGAACTCTCCTCCCCCTCCGGCGGGCCAGAGGCCACCTTCTCCCCTCAAGCCCGCGTACTTGTCTCGGTCCGTGACTCCTTCCGGACCAAAGTTCAGGAGATCCAAGAACGCTGAGCAGAGGGTTTTGGACGACGCCCGGGTGCACTCTCTTTCGGCCGATGACTTGACCAAGAAGTGCCTCAGTGGCATGGGTATCCCGCTGCCGGTCAATGCTCAGCTTGTGGTGGTCTTTCCGGATGAGTCAATCAAGGACGTCCGGTGCATCCCTCGGATCCACTTCATGTGGGGTCTGAGTCTGCCTGTCCCTCGTCTCTACTCCAGATTCATGGAAGTGTACAAAATTTCTCCCGCCCAGGTTCATCCCAACGCCGTGGCGGTGATGATGGGTTTCCTGGTTCAATGTGCGAGGTTCAAGATTGTTCCCTGCTTCAATCTCTGGAAGTCCTTCTGTCTCCTGATCAAGTGCCCTGGCAAAGAGGAGATATTCTCCGTCCAGGCTCGGCCTGGTGTTCTGGACTTTATAGTGGGGAAGAAGGATTCTGCTAAGTACTGGCAGCAGAAAGGGTATACCAAGGTGAATCCAGAGCTGTATGTGGGTCCTGGGTGGAACAAGGAGATAGTCCCAGATGCCAGGGAGGCCTTCCTACCGGACAAGCACCGGGCAAACCACACCCTCCTGTCCTCCCAACCCCTGAACTTGGAACAGTACTGGTCGGCCACCAACTCTATCTACCTCTTCCCGACCGAGATATACCCGGATGATGTTTTCCGGGTTAGCCGGTGGGCTATGACCTGGCCTTTGCAAGGTTCGGATCCGGTACCCTGTATTGCCTTTGTGTTTATTTCATTATTGCAATTTTCTTTCTTAACCTCTGTTTTCCACAGCTCCTGCTGTTGCCCACGATCCTGCCGCCCCGGTCCCAGAGAAGAAAAAAGCAAAGAGAGCCGGGACTGAGACGGCCGAGTCTACCAACGGCAAACCTGGCGGTCGGAAACCGAAAACTCCGATAGTTAATACTCCACCCAACAATTCCAGTGTTCCAACATCGACTGCCAATCCTTTGCAGTCTGGCCATAAAGAGCTCGACAACCGGATCCCCGAAGTGGTGGAGGTCGACTCTCCGGTCCACGAGGACATCCCAGAAGCGACCCCTGCTATCACTTCTGATTCGGCTCTTCAGAACATTCAAATGAATCCTCTCGGGTCCCGGCCTCTACTCGAATTTTCTGCGCCGTTCTTGGGAGCACCGGCGCATATTAATCGCGACGTTGGGTCCTCCGGTCGTGGAAGGTTTGTGTTCCATCCCTCTTCGTCGGCAGATACAAGGTCCCCTGCTGCCAAGTACACCACCCTCTATGCTCCTTTCATTCCCATCCCTCCGTCATACTCGAATAAGCGGAAGTCCGGGGAGGCCTCCAGTAAGGATGCCAAGAAACCACGAGACAGCAGGTCTCTGACTCTGACGCCGACGCCGACCGCTGCCAGCGATCATCCTGTTACCTCTTCTGACCAACAGGTGGTTATTATTCCCTTTTCCTGTTCCTCTTTTCTTGTTCATTATGTACTATTTTTTTATTTTTTATTTTTAAAATGTTTCTGTCTTCTCTCGCAGGTCCAACTGCTAAGCTCCGAGTTTGCCAACTCCTCAGAGTTTCAAACTGCCCTCTCGTCCTTCCTTTCTCGTCAGTTAGAGAGGAAGGACGAGGAAATCAGGGCCAAGAGGGAGGGGTCGGCTAAACTTCAGGAGTGGATAAGTCGCTTGGAGGAGGAGCTGGCCGCGGCCCGTGAGTCAGGTTACCAAGACCGGCTGAACTTTGCCGAGGCCGTTGTGGACAAAGTCCTGGCAAGCGGGACCCTATCTCGTCGCCTGACCAAACTCAAATCTGGCTGCAAGCTCACACCAATGCCACAACACCTACATGGAGATCCGAGGTTGGTTCCCTCCCTCAATCCGTGCTTCCTTTAAGAAGCAATGGTTTAACCCCAACTCTGAAGCTCAGCAACTTAACTTACTGGAAGTGCTTCAGAAGGGGGGGATGAAAGGCCTGTCTCCTGCGCTTAAGGAAGCTTTGCAGAGGAATCGTATGTCTGCCGAAGACGTCCGGAACTGGTCATCGGACGTAGTCCGGCTGACCACCTGCTCCTTCCTCCTGATCAGACCTTCCAGAGGACGATAATTTCACCCCGTACTGCACCATGTACGACTTCTATCGGGGTCTATTTGATCCGAAGGATGTTGAAGCTGGCGGCTCTCCCTCACCCGATCCTGGTGCTGCTTCCAACGCCGGTGCTGGACCAATCCAATCCCCAGAACTGGTGTTCAGTGCCGAAGACGAACATGAGGCGGATGATAGTGACGATGACGGGGGGGAAGGAGGCTCCAACAATGTTCGTTAGGCTATTCCCTTTTCTATTTTTACTTTTCTTGTATTCCGTCTCCCGGTTCTCCGGCTTATTAATAAACGACTCTCTCTTTCCACTTGCTATTCGCCTCTTTTTAGTTGACTCTTTTTGTTGTTCACATCTTGACTCTGATCTTATCATGATTTGGGGCTACCTCTTAATCCTTCTTTTCCGGCTCCTTCCCCGAGGCCAACCAGAGCCGGCTGTCCGGGGCTGATGGAATTGCTAGCTGAGGGAGGGCTCGGACCTCTGATATCAGAGTTCCCTGATCCCGATTGCTTGCTCACTTGTCTTCTCCAAATCCAGGAGGACTTCAAGTCTTTACCAAAATGTTACTGGTTGGCCTTCGAGAGTATCGACCGAGTCCTAGATTTTGACCAGCTTATGACGGAGCAGGAAGCCCAACATCACAATTTTCAAGTCCGGATCCAGAAGGAGCTGGACGAGGTATGGCATGACGTCATCCTATACTATAACAAGTGCATGCGGATGCAAAACCAGACCGAGCTCCGTAGGCAGGTTACCACACTGGAAACCGAGAATGAGAGGTTGGCCATGAGGAATCAAACTCTGCAGCAGCAGCTAGTAATAGTCCACCTTTCTTATCATCTGCTGGGTCTCCGCCAGGGGGAGGTTGACATCCATGTACTGACTGACGTTCCTCGGGCAGTCAATGATCTCATTGCCTGGATGGAAAGTTTCGATCGGTCGTCCGGCCACTGGGCAGCTGCTTACCAAGCGGCTAAGGACTGGAGAAAGAACATTCTGAGTCGAAAAATCCTTCCCGAGTCCTTATCGCACATCCCTCCTCCTGAAGACGTAGATCTGGCCTACGATTATGAGCACGCCCCTCAACTTCTAGATTTGGAAGCTTCAGAGCGGCGTCTGGCCAGGCTTCGGGCGGTCGCCGCCAGATTCCGCGCCCGATACCCTGCTCAGGGAAGAGCTTCCGATTCTACTCAGGGAGCCGACCCCCCGTCTCGTGGCGATTCGCGCCCGCCTCGAAACGACTGAAAAGGAAAAAAAGAAGGTAGTCGGTTCCGAGGATGTTCAGACTAGAAGAAGAGCTCCGAGACAAACTCCCGTCCGAATTGGGGATCCGGCTGCTGCCAACAGGGTTCTTGTCCGTACCCCTGACCCGGTAGTGAGGGCAGAGGGTACACCTGATGAAAACCCGGACGCTCCTCAGAACCCGGATGAAGAGCAACGGATGCTGGAGCTGGCTGTCCATAGGAGTCGGCGCGAGACCAAGAGAATTCCTCCCGGACCCCGGAATAGAATAACTTCCTATCATGTACCTCTTTTGTGCCCGTAGCGGCCCTGACCTGTAGACAGTTGTCTTTTAATTCCGACTTCAGATTTTTGTATCTATTTTGTGCATAAGCATTTTCATTTTATAATAGTTTTCATAAGCTTATAATATACTCGTTCATAACTTCCATTTAAATCGATCAAAGGGCATGCACGCGTTACAAAAACTCCCTAGGCGTCAAGCACCAGAGGGACCTCCTACCTACCCCTCGGTCATCCGACCTCGGGGTTCTACTCTCGGGCATCTGAAGCCCGGAGCGAATTCTACCTAGACATCAAGTGCCAGAGGCTATTCTACCTAGGCATCTAGTACCAGAGGCTGCTCTATCTAGGCATCTAGTGACAAAGACTAACCATAGAACCGTCTGAGGTTTGCTATGTTCCACCTTCGGGGGACTCCCTTCCCCGTTGAGTCTTCTAGCACATGACTTCCATCCGGGTGGGCTTCTGTCACCCGGTACGGTCCTTCCCAGTTGGGTGCCAGCTTGCCCTCCGGCTCCTGGTGACTCTTGTCATTTTGCCTCATTACTCTGTCGCCTATCTTGAATTGCTCCTTCCTGACCCTCCTGTCATGATACTTCTTAACTTTCTCCTTTACTTTAGCCTCATAAAAGGCCGCTCTCTCCCTTCTTTCCTCCAGTAGGTCTAAATTCATCCTGCTCTCTTCTTCATTCTTCTCCTCGGGCACCGGCTCGGCCGTCCGAAGACTGGGAACACCGATCTCAGCCGGAATCACTGTCTCCGATCCATACGTCAGACTGTAGGGGGACTCCCCAGTCGCTGAGCTTTCCGTAGTCCGATGAGCCCATAGAACACTTGGGAGCTCGTGTACCTAGTTTCCCTTCGCTCATTGGAGCCGGGCCTTAATCCCACTCATGATCGTCCGGTTCGTCACCTCCACCTGGCCGTTAGCTTGCGGATGATAAACTAACGTGAGCTTCTGGCTTATCCCATACTTCACGCACCAGGATTTGAAAGGGTCATTTTCAAACTGCGCTCCATTGTCGGTTACTATAGCCCTCGGCACTCCGAACCGGCAAACAATGTTCCTCCAACAAAACTTCACACAGGTAGCCCCCCGGATGTTGGTTAAAGGCTCGGCTTCCACCCAATTCGTAAAATAATCGATAGCCACAATCAGGTACTTCAAACTGCCAGGAGCGGTGAGAAAGGGTCCGACCAGATCCAGCCCCCATCTGCTGAAAGGCCAGGCACCTGTTATCCCCATCATCTCTTCTCTGGGTATGTGCACTAGTGGCGCGAACTTTTGGCATTGAAGGCACGAGCGAACCCTGTCCTGTGAGTCCTCAAACATGGTAGGCCAGTAATACCCCATCTGCAAGATTTTCCTAGCCACTGTTCTGGCTCCCTGATGACTACCATTCGGACCTTCATGCACTTCCCGGACAAGATACTTTCCCTCCGGTCGTTCCACACACTTCAGCAACGGCTGGAGATAACCTCTTTTGTACAGGATGCCCTCCTGTAATGTATACTTCGGCGCCTTGACCCGGATTTTTCTGGCCACCATTCGGCCGCTAGGGACCTCCCCTGTCAGAAGGTATGCCCGGGTCGGGGCCATCCAGGAGTCTTCCTACGCTGCTTCTACTGCCAGAATCTCATCACTTTGCTCGTAACTCCTTCTCTCCAGTGTCTCCCTTTTGAGAGGTGCTTTCTGTCCTGTCCTCAACTTCGAAGATGCCAACTTGCTCAAAGCATCGGCCTTTTCATTCTGCTATCTTGGCACCTGCTCCAGACTGAAACTGTCGAACTGCCAGATCATGGGCTGGACCAACTCCAGGTACCTCTGCAAACTTCGCTCCTTTGCTTCATACTCCCCATACACCCGCTGCACTACAATCTGCGAGTCACTGAAGGCCTGGATCGTTCCTATCTTCAACTCCCGGGCAAGCTTAAGTCCTGCCACCAACGCCTCGTACTCTGCCTCGTTATTTGTAGTCTTGAAGTCGAAATGCAGCGCATAGTGGTACTCCTCTCCTTCTGGGGATGTCAATAACACCCCGGCTCCGCTGCCTCCCGCATGGGCTGACCCGTCCACATGCAATGTCCACCTCGGGCTTGAGTGATCCTCGGCAGGCGCGTCCTGTCCAACCATCTCTGTCAAGAAATCTGCCATCGCCTGGCCTTTAATGGCTTTCCTGGGCTGATAAGTTATTTCATGCTCCCCCAGCTCTATGGCCCACTTCATCAAATGCCCCGACGCTTCGGGCTTAAGCATCACCTACTTTAGGGGGTGGTTGGTCAAGACCACGATCGGATGGGCCTGGAAGTACGGGCGCAACCGTTTTGAAGCATAAACCAACGCCAGTACCAGTTGTTCCAAGCTCGTATACCTAGTCTCCGGACCTTGTAATGCCCGGCTAACAAAATACACAAGGCACTGCCTCCCGTCGTCCTCTCGGACCAGCACCGCGCTAACAGCCGACGTGGACGCGGACAGGTATAAAAGAAAATCCTCCCCCTCCTTCGGCTTCGAGAGGGTCGGGAGTCGGCTCAAATGTTCTTTCAGATCCTCGAACGCTTTCTCACACTCCTCCGTCCACTCGAACTTCTTTGCCTTCCTCAAGATGTTGAATAAAGGAAGTTGTCTCTCCGCGCCTTTTGACAAAAAGCGACTCAAGGCTGCCAGGGAACCCATCAGCTTCTGCACCTCCTTCACATTCTTCGGCGACCGCATCCGGTTTATCGCCTCCACCTTCTCCGGATTGACATCTATTTCTCGACTAGATACCATGTAGCCGAGGAACTTCCCGGCCCCGACTCCTACCACACTCTTCTCGGGATTCAGCTTTAGGTTAACTCTTCTCAAAATGTCGAACATCTCTTCCAAGTCTTCTATGAAACCTGGGTAGCTTCTACTCTTCACCACCATGTCATCGACATATAGTTCCATGCTCCGGCCCAACTGGTCCCGAAATATCGCATCTGCCATCCGCTGGTACGTTGCCCCCGCGTTCTTCAAGCCGAATGGCATTCGCTTGTAGCAATAGGTTCCAAACTCTGTGATGAAGGCTGTCTTCGGTTTGTCCTCTCCTGACATTTGAATCTGATGATAACCCCGGTATGCATCGAAGAAAGCCAGGGCCTCGTACCCGGTGATGGCTTCCACTAACCGGTTGACTGGGGGAAGGGGGTAACTGTCTTTCGGGCAACACTTGTTTAGGTCGGTGAAATTGATGCACATTCTCCAGGACCCATTTTGCTTTTTCACTAGCACCGGGTTAGCTAACCATTCTGGGTATATGATTTCCTCCACTACCCCGGCCTCCAGCAACTTCAGCACCTCCTGTTTCACCACCTCGGCCCTATCTCCTGCCAGAGCCCTCTTCTTTTGCCGGATTGGCTTCAACTCCGGGTATACATTCAGCCTGTGGAGAGCTAACTCCGGGGGTACGCCAGTGAAGTCCTTCTCTTCCCATCACTTGTGTTTTGGGTGTCCAATATATTGTATTTACCATTGTTCTGCTTATTTGAAAATGTCTAAGAAGCAAGGATGAGATAGGAGAAAGGGTTGTTTCCTTGCATGAAAAATAAAACAAACGTCACATTTCTTCTGAATTGCCGTTGTCAATGCCAGTTTATGCTGATGCATGAACAACCTTTACATATGTACAAATATTTCAACTATCAATGCAAATACATATATCTAATCCATAGGGTACCTTGTTTTCTATATAATTTATACAATACAAACTAACCTTACGAAGCTGTTTTTTTTTTTTTTGCATTGTCCCTTTAACCAAATCCTTTTGCAAGAACCAAATTCATCTTTGAAGTGACAAAATCACAGCTATGTAGGAGTCACTATTTTCCCGCCATATGTCTGGATTAAAGCAAAGACTAATATTCAAATTACGTAGTTCCACACATCTTAAGCATAAAACCAGGAGATTGATGGTTATTAACATATTGGACAGACTAAATAAGTCATAAAATTATTAGAGATTCCCTAGTCGTCGGAATATCTATTTACTTCCAACAGTTCTTCTGACATGTTTTTCTTGAGTTTTTGCTTTTACAAGTTTGTATAAAAAATAATCAAGAAGAAGGGGGATTAAAATTGATAGGATTAATAAAAAGGTGGAGTCAAGGCGTACAAATTGATTAGAGTGGAGGAGGATGAGGGGTGCTACAATTAGAAAGTTGAAAACTATTTTCACCATTAGAAAAGACTTTACACACACGTATATAACGTTCTACTGATTTTAAACGGTACAGGAGTTTTTTCTTTGAAGACAAAGTAAGATTATCATTTCATTCTCCTGGAAAACATTCAGAATCGTTTGATACAACAAGAATCAGCCCATCCAAGTGTTCATGGTCAAAAAATTCTTTGTTCCGCTGATGCCAAATGGCCTCACATAACATTAACAAGAACTCCGAGGTAGCTGAGTCATTATCCAAGAATAATTGTCGAAACTAGTGCTCACCACGAATCTGCTCCGAGGCCTCAATTTGATCCCATAAGCCAGTAGTGGTTTAAACCTGCTTAGCATACGGGTATCGGAAGAACAGGTGTGTTGTAAGGCCATCATCCTCTCCACACAACGGACAAGTGTCAGATGCATGTAGAGTTCGCTCCTAAGATTTTCCACCGACGGTAAAGAATCAGTAGCAAAACGCCATGCAAAATGTAGTACTCAATTGGGAACCTTGAGTTTCCATAAAATCTTCCAAAAGCTCGTATCACCAGGCAGAGTAGGAGTTGAACGAAAGAAATGATCAATGAAAGAATTAAAGAAGAAAGAAGAAGAAGAGGCAAATGAAGTTTAAAAGAAGTTGAAAGGAACTTTGGTAAAAAATAAAATTGATAAATTAGAGGTATGGTTAAATTGATAAATTAAGGTAGCATAACACATGGCAGAAGGAGAAGGTTGGTTTTTTTTTGTTTTTTTATACAGAAGTAGAAGGTAGGTTTGTTAAAAACATTTCTATATTATATAAGCTAGAAACAATTCTAGCATAATTTTCAAATTTTATAAGGTGAAAAACCTTTTAGAAATAATTTGCTTAGGGGGTACCTCCACCTCTGAATGCACTGCACAATCAGAATGCACTGTACTAATTATGCACTGCACTCGACACAGAAATATTGCTACGGACATGGACTTGTCCATGAATTGATTTAAGTAATCGACAATCATCAGAAGAAAATCGACAACTATAAATTAGTTTAGATTGTGTATTAGGAATTCAAATGAAAGAATGATAGAAAATATTCAATCTTATTTTCAAATGAATGAAATAACGAGTATGAAAGAAGTGCGCCGCAGAAAAAAAATTTCATTCTCCAAAAATATCCTAAGGATCTACTCCGGAGCCTTCTCGTTGGCGGCCATCGGCGGATCCACCTCGGGAGAGGGATTTCATGGCAGATTCAGATCAGTCTTGAAAAAGAGGAAGGAATCCTTCCATTCTTGCACATTTGTAGGATGTCCGTACACGATTTGAGGTGGATATTGATGCACTACTTCTACTTCTGAAAATTTACTATTAAGTTCACTTATTCTACTCATAATAAATTCTTGTGGTATAAAATTTTAATATAATTCAATTCAATTAAACTCTAATTTGATACAATTTAATATAATATAATTTGAATCATTTATATAGAATTTGATTTAATTAAACTTAGCTCAACTAAGAAGTACAATTTTAAGAGTGAAAATGTTGTGATGCACAAAATGAATTAGTTTCACCCTTGTCAACAGTTCTTCTGACATGTTCTTCTTGAGTTTTCGCTTTGACTAGTTTATATAAAAATTAATCAAGAAGAAGGGGGATTAAAATTTATAGGATTAATAAAAAGGTGGAGTCAAGAGGTACGAATTGATTAGAGTGGAGGAGGGTTAGGGGTGCTACAATTAGAAATTTGAATTTCACCATCGGAAAAGACTTTACACACATGTATATTACGTTCTACTGATTTTAAACGTTAGAAGAATTGAATCATGGAGTTGAATGAAAGAAATGTTCAATGAAAGAATTATAGAAGAAAGAAGAGGAAAAGGTAGATGAGGTTGAAAAGAAGTTGGAAGGAACTTTGGTAAAACAAATAAAATTGATAAATTAGAGGGTATGGGAAATAAGGTGACATGACACATGGCAGAAGGAGAAGGTTGGTTTTTTTTTTACAGAAGTAGAAGGTAGGTTGGTTAAAAACACGTCAAAATTTATAAGGTAAAAAATCTTTTAAAAATTATTTTTTTAGGGGTACCTCCACCTCTGAATGCACTGTACAATCATAAAATGAATGCACTGCACTGGATATGCACGCAGAAATATTGCTAAGGACATGGATTTGTACGGGAATTGATTTAAGAATTTGACAGTCATTAGAAGAGAAATCGACAACTATAAATTGGTTTAGATTGTGTATTGGGGATTCAAATGAAATAATAACAGCAAATATTCAATCTTTTATTCAAATGAATGAAATACCTCGTTTGGAAGAAGCGTGCTGCGGAAAACTTTTTCCCTTCTCCAAAAACATCCTAACGGTCTGCTCCGGAGCCTCCTCGTTGGTGGTCAGCGGCGGATCCACCTCGGGAGAGTGATTCCATGGCAGATTCAGATCAGTCTTGAAAAAGAGAAAGGAATCCTTCGAGTCTAGATGTAGGATGTCCGTACACGATTTTAGGTACGCCTTGCCGGGAAGTGATGCAAAACCATCCCTTCGTCCGGTATCCATTTCGCCGGATTTTGATAAACTGCCGGAAAACTGCCGGCGTGGGGGAAATAGAAACCTTTTGGCAAACCTCCATAAACCCTAGGATGTGGTAGATTGAGATTGGATTGAGCTGAGCCAATGCTATATGGTAATGGTGTAAAAGGGATACAATAAATGTTGGGAGAAGGAGCCGGAGACCGTGCTCGAGATGGTGCGTGTAGATGGCAGCATAGCCAGGTGGTGGCGTGTGGGCTCTCAGCTCCGCAGTTGGAGCGATTAGGCAAAATTCCGGCAGGATTTTGAAATACGTGGCATACTTCTCCGCAGCTTTGTGTGTGCAGATAGAGCGGTGCCCGAGAGCCGTGCTTGTGGTGATTCCGCCGGAGCGTGCGGCCGTGCGGGTGATGATTTTTTGTGCGGCCGTGCAGAGATGATTTCGCCGGAGCAAGCGCGCGCGTGATGATTTTTCCGGCGAGCTTTCCGGCTTCCATTCTTCTCCGGAGTCGATTTCCTCGGGATCATTGTCGGACAAATCCGGGGCCGGAGATGAATCGGCCGACTTCGTCTTTCTTATCGCGTTTTTGAGGATTAGGGTGTGAGTAATTAATGCTAGAGGATTTGTGTGATGTGAGGCGAAAACATGAGAATTCTCAACCTTTTACAGGCGAATGAACGAGAATTCTCTCCGTGATTTAGGTGGTTATTGATGGTCTACTTCTATTTCTGAAAATTTGCTATTAATTTCACTTATTCTACTCTTAATAAATTCTTTTGGTATAAAATTTTAATATAATTCGATTCAATTAAACTTTAATTTGATACAATTTAATATAACATAATTTGAATCGTTTGCATATTTTAATTAAGCTTAGCTCAACTAAGAAGTACAGTTTTAAGAGTGAAAATGTTGTGATGCACAAAATGAATTAGTTTAACCCCTACCAACAGTTCTTGTGACTTGTTATTCTTGAGTTTTCGCTTTGATAATTTTGTATAAAAAATAATCAAGAAGAAGAGGGATTAAAATTGATAGGATAAATGAAAAGGTTGAGTCAAGAAGTACGAATTGATTAGGGGGAAGGAGGGTGAGGGGTGCTACAATTAGAAAGTTGAATAGTATTTTCACAATCGGAAAAGACTTTACACACATGTATATTATGTTCTATTGATCTTAAACTGTAGAAGAATTGAATAATAGAGTTGAATTAAAGAAATGATCAATGAAAGAATTAAAGAAGAAAGAAGAGGAAGAGGCAGATGAGGTTTAAAAGAAGTTGAAATGAACTTTGGTAAAAAAAATATAATTGATAAATTAGATATGGTTGAAATAAGGTGACATGACACATGGCAGAAGGAGAAGGTTGGTTTTTTTTTCTCTTTTTTACAGAAGTAAAAGGTAGGTTGGTTAAAAACACTTCTAATTTATATAAGATAGAAACACTTCTAGTATGATTTTCAAACTTTAAAAGGTAAAAAATCTTCTAAAAATAATTTTTTTAGGGGTACCTCCACCTCTGAATGCACTGTACAATCTGAAAATGAATGCACTGCACTGGATATGCACGCAGAAATATTGCTAAGGACATGGACTTGTACGGGAATTGATTTAAGAAATTGACAGTCACCAGAAGAGAAATCGACAACTATAAATTGGTTTAGATTGTTTTTTGGGGATTCAAATGAAAGAATAACAGAAAATATTCAATCTTTTATTCAAATGAATGTAATACCTCGTTGGGAAGAAGCGTGCTGTGGAAATTTTTTTTCCTTCTCCAAAAACATCCTAACGATCTGCTTCAGAGCCTTCTCGTTGGTGTTCAGTGGCGGATCCACCTCGGGAGAGAGATTCCATGGCAGATTCGGATAAGTCTTGAAAAAGAGGAAGGAATCCTTCAGTCTTGCACAAATGTAGGATATCCGTACATGATTTTTGGTACGCCTTGCCGGGAAGTGATGCAAAACCATCCCTCCGTCCGGTATCCATTTCGCCGGATTTTGATAAACTGCCGGAAAATTGGCGTCGTGGGGGAAATAGAAACCTTTTGGCAAACCTCCATAAACCCTAGGATGTGGTAGATTGAGATTGGATTGAGCTAAGCCAATGCTATATGGTAATGGTGTAAAAGGGATACAATAAATAGAGGGAGAGGGAGCCGGAGACCGTGCTCGAGATGGAGCGTGTAGATGGCAGCATAGCCAGGTGGTGGCGCGTGGGCTCTCTGCTCCACAGTTAGAGCGATTAGGCCAAATTCCGGCAGGATTTTGAAATCTGTGGCATACTTCTCCGCAGCTTTGTGAGTGCAGATAGAGCGGTTCCCACCAGCCGTTCATGTGGTGATTAAGCCGGAGAGTGCGGCCGTGGGGGTGATGATTTTGTGTGCGGCTGTGCATGAGATGATTTCGCCGGAGCGTGCGTGCACGTGATGATTTTTTTGGCGAGCTTTCAAGCTTCCATTCTTCTCTAGATTCTATTTCCTTGGGATCGGTGTCGGACAAATCCGGGACCGGAGAAGAATCGGCCAACTTCGTCTTCCTTATCGCGTTTTTGAGGACTAGGGTGATGGAAATTAATGCTGATGGATGTCTACGACCCGCACTTGATCACGAACTCAGCTCACGAACTGATCTGCAAAACAAAGCCTCGGGTGTCTCGAGGGTAGACACTCTGATGCTCAAGTTAGTATGATGGGTAAGGCGCATTGTATGTAAGATAATAGATAGAGAGGTTTACCAAACCTTCGGTATTTATGTGGCTACAATCCGTAGATCACCAAGATATGTATTTATGGTAGGAATACAACTCTTATGGGAATAGTAGTTGTATTACCATGTATAATAGAAGTATATTTCTGACATGGTTGTGTTACCATGTTTAGAAGGATGTATATTCCTTATTGAACATTCACAATATACGCATTCCTTATAAGGATTAGGATTGATGGATCTGTGGATCCATCCTCCGCGTACCTCGAGCCCATGACCTTTCTCGGGCCCTGTTCCGGGCATGAATGAGGCCCGAATACGAACCATGGACTTATCAGTAGCCCCAAGGTAGATTTTCAAAATTTAGTGTGCTCCGTCTCGAAGGTAGAAGGAGAGACTTGCTTCTCGAGGAAAAACCGATAACTCGAGGGAGGATGACTCGGGGTGTTAAGCTCGGGGGGAATCCTGCTTGAGACTAACCTCTCGGGCTAAACCTTCTGAATATCTAGCTTAAAGTTCTTTCGTATTCCATCAGGACACGTGGACGGTTGGATCTAAATCTGTCTTCATGAATTCTGAGGGGACTGACACGTGGTCTTGATTCATTATCTTCTGGCGGTTAGAAAGACCAACCTTCCAATTGCTTGCATCATTTCGCGAGTCGAGGTAATTACTCCGCTTAAATGCATGCTTAATTACTGGCTATATAACCAATTAATTTTCTTTGTGTTTATCATCAATCTTCATTCAAGTATTCTGTGTTTCCAATTCACAGAAAAAGCTCTTCAACTTTGTTTTCCTTTCTTCATATATTCTCTTCCCTCCATTCTCTGTATTGCCATGTCTTCTGCAAACTGCAGTATTCCCCTTGGCAATGTAGAGAATGTTGTTGAAGAAAGAACCCCAACTGCTCGTAACTTGAATACCTTGTTCTTAGAGGTTGAGTCTGGGGAGTTGATGGAGGTGACCATTGCTACACCGCTGCAGGCTGTGGCTGCGGTGTCAGATGATGGTGCCTCTGGGTCAAATACGGACCCAAATGTGGAGCCCCAAGTTAATAAACGGGTTCCGGTGACCGGTGGCATAAGTCATGTCATTAAGGTGGTCGACGAAAAGACCCTGCAATTTTTGAAGTCATGCAGGTTGTCGTACCCCGTCGAGGCTGATTTGAGGCTCGAGGATAAGACCACTCCGGTCAAGAATCTCGTGAGCCCCACTCGAGGGGTAGTATATGGCAAGTTCTTGCAACAGGGATTGAGTTTTCCCTTTCCCTCTGTGTTTTCGCAGTTTCTGCAGCATCATTGGCTACACCCTTGTCAAATTCACTCCAATGTGGTGGTGACAATGGTGTCTTTTATCTCCTGGTGCTCTCGGAAGGACTATGGGCCGAGCCCGGATCTATTTAGGAGCTTGTTCAAGCTATTTTCTTTCAAGGAGCGAGAGCATATTACCCTTATTCCTCGAAAGGGTAAGGTCTTCACTTTTCCTGATAATAGCGGTAGTTGGAAAGACATTCGGCTAACCTTTGATCGGACCAGATATGAGGTCCCTGACTGGAACCCGAAGCCGAAAGATGTTGTGCCCCTTGATGTCTTTATGATTTATGCTCATTTAAAGGGCATCGTTGAGGAGCTCTTGAAGGAAAAGATCGTCTTCCAGGAGGGAGGATTTGTGCGAGGGGCTCATGGCTCGGTGTGGCAGTGGCCTCTTGTCACTTATTCATATCTGCTAGACGTTCCTCAGTCAAAATCTATATCCAGCTACCTGAAGAAGGATCGAGATTGGACCATCCCTGATAAAATCCAGGGGGATAAGAAGGAAGTCAAGAAGTGGGCTGCCAGGAAATCTTATAAGCATTCCTTATAAGGATTAGGATTGATGGATCTGTGAATCCATCCTCCGCGTACCTCGTGCCCATGACCCTTCTCGGGCCCTGTTCCGGGCATGAATGAGGCCCGAATACGAACCATGGACTTATCAGTAGCCCCAAGGTAGATTTTCAAAATTTAGTGTGCTCCGTCTCGAAGGTAGAAGGAGAGACTTGCTTCTCGAGGAAAAACCGATAACTCGAGGGAGGATGACTCGGGGTGTTAAGCTCGGGGGGAATCCTGCTTGAGACTAACCTCTCGGGCTAAACCTTCTGAATATCTAGCTTAAAGTTCTTTCGTATTCCATCAGGACACGTGGACGGTTGGATCTGAATCTGTCTTCATGAATTCTGAGGGGACTGACACGTGGTCTTGATTCATTATCTTCTGGCGGTTAGAAAGACCAACCTTCCAATTGCTTGCATCGTTTCACGAGTTGAGGTAATTACTCCGCTTAAATGCATGCTTAATTACTGGCTATATAACCAATTAATTTTCTTTGTGTTTATCATCAATCTTCATTCAAGTATTCTGTGTTTCCAATTCACAGAAAAAGCTCTTCAACTTTGTCTTCCTTTCTTCATATATTCTCTTCCCTCCATTCTCTGTATTGCCATGTCTTCTGCAAACTGCAGTATTCCCCTTGGCAATGTAGAGAATGTTGTTGAAGAAAGAACCCCAACTGCTCGTAACTTGAATACCTTGTTCTTAGAGGTTGAGTCTGGGGAGTTGATGGAGGTGACCATTGCTACACCGCTGCAGGCTGTGGCTGCGGTGTCAGATGATGGTGCCTCTGGGTCAAATACGGACCCAAATGTGGAGCCCCAAGTTAATAAACGGGTTCCGGTGACCGGTGGCATAAGTAATGTCATTAAGGTGGTCGACGAAAAGACCCTGCAATTTTTGAAGTCATGCAGGTTGTCGTACCCCGTCGAGGCTGATTTGAGGCTCGAGGATAAGACCACTCCGGTCCAGAATCTCATGAGCCCCACTCGAGGGGTAGTATATGGCAAGTTCTTGCAACAGGGATTGAGTTTTCCCTTTCCCTCTGTGTTTTCGCAGTTTCTGCAGCATCATTGGCTACACCCTTGTCAAATTCACTCCAATGTGGTGGTGACAATGGTGTCTTTTATCTTCTGGTGCTCTCGGAAGGACTATGGGCCGAGCCCGGATCTATTTAGGAGCTTGTTCAAGCTATTTTCTTTCAAGGAGCGTGAGCATATTACCCTTATTCCTCGAAAGGGTAAGGTCTTCACTTTTCCTGATAACAGCGGTAGTTGGAAAGACATTCGGCTAACCTTTGATCTGACCAGATATGAGGTCCCTGACTGGAACCCGAAGCCGAAAGACGTTGTGCCCCTTGATGTCTTTATGATTTATGCTCATTTAAAGGGCATCGTTGAGGAGCTCTTGAAGGAAAAGATCGTCTTCCAGGAGGGAGGATTTGTGCGAGGGGCTCATGGCTCGTTGTGGCAGTGGCCTCTTGTCACTTATTCATATCTGCTAGACGTTCCTCAGTCAAAATCTATATCCAGCTACCTGAAGAAGGATCGAGATTGGACCCTCCCTGATAAAATCCAGGGGGATAAGAAGGAAGTCAAGAAGTGGGCTGCCAGGAAATCACCCCGAATTCAGGATGAATCTTCTTCCAGTCGGTCTCCTTCAGGTAATGTCTTGATTCGCATACTGTAGTAATGCTTTCTTCTATATTTAAAATTTCTTCTTATGTATGCAGCGTCTCCTCCAAAGAAAAAGATCAGGAAGGGGAAAACAGTTCTCGAGGTCGTAGAGGAGGAAGCAGAGGAGTCCGAGGAGGTGGAACCGGAGGTTGGGGAGTCCTCAGATGACGATGAATCTGACCTTGAGCTGGTGATTCCTGAGGATGGGCCTCTGAAGAAGTTGAAATATTATCTGAGTTGCCCTGAGGAACAGGATGGTCAAGTTTCTCGGAAGTCTTTCAAGAATTGTCCCTTTGCCTCTTAGGTAGTGATTCTCCTTGTCATATTATATGAACTTTTAAATGTCACATATCAGGTTTTATATATCTTCTATTTTACGGTTGATGGTAGATATTTCCATGCTGGGACGTCAGACCAAAGGTGAGATCAAACACCTGTATAACTCTGTGGAGGAGTTACATTCCAGGTGCCGGGCTCTCAAGGCCGATAAGGAGGAGATGAAAGCTATTATCGACTCTTTATCGACTAAGTCAGTGGTTCCTCCTTCATCTGTCCCTACTCCATTGGATTTGACTCACTTGGAGGATAAGGTGAAGCAGGTCGAGGCTGAGAATAAAGCCTTACTGCCGGCAAGAGAGTCCAAGCAAAAGGAGCTGAAGATGTATCAGGATACCGTGGATGAGCTGACGCAGACCTTGGCTTCGGATGAAAACTCAGAGAAGCTGAAACAACTTCTTAAGCATTGGGGTGCCTTTATTGCTTGTAGTCCCAAGTTTAAGGATCACCGGAGGAGTATGGGGACTTATTCCACGACTCCGAGCAGCACAAGATTTTGGATTAAATCTTGGGGTTGTGTCAATCTGACGAGGAGATAGAGGTTATGACGTCCATCTTCTCTCATCCGGACGCTGCGAATGAGCTCTCTGCCTTGACTGCTAGTGACTGGGTTCATGGAGCCATGTTCTTGGATGAATTGGGCCCCTCTGAGAAGATAACGACATTAGGAGATTTATTAAAGCTCATTGTAGCAAGATATCCCGACTTGTCCTTTCTCGGTGAAAGGTTCTCCATTCCTTCAGGTAGTAAGGCATGTTAGCTTCAGCTGGCTCTTTGGCATCTCCTCGTCAGCTTTAGGACTTGGTGTTTACTCCTTTGTACATGAACCTCGGTCTCATGATTTACTGGAAAGGAGTTCCCGCCCTATTGACAAAGCTGAGGTACTCGGGGATAAGGTCTTCGCAGTTGTCCATAATGAACACTCTGCGAACATATTGATGTTGAAAGTCTTGCGGATTTCCTCCTCGGTCCTTTTCTGACAAGGCCTTTAATGTCACAGCATGCAGAAAAGTTGACAATATCCTATCTCTCAAGTGCCACTTCTGGTGAAGTTCTAGAAGACCCTATTGGGAATATTTAGAAGTATCATATTTTGATGTAATACCATCTTCTTCATGACCTTTGTATCAAATTTCGAGGTTTTTCCTCTATGTATCTCTTTGGGAATTTAGAAGCATCATATTCTGATGTAATGACACCTTTGATATGAACTATTTGTGTTCGAGGTTTTTCCTCTATGTATCCCTTTGGGAATTAGAAGTATCATATTCTGATGTAATAACACCTTTGATATGAACTATTTGTGTTCGAGGTTTTTCCTCTTTATTTTCAGATGATTGGTTTTCGAGCACGTCTGCCCTTTTGGTCTATAGACCTCAATCAAGCACTTTTCGTGAAGTACTTTTTATCTCGAACCTATCTCTTTTATTCAAAACGATTGGTATTTTGAATTTTGGATTCAAATAACTTGTTTTATATAAGCTGGCCAATCATACACTCTATAAAGCATATTGTTTTGAATAGCAATCAACGTCATACTTTGTGATAACAATCCTTTTTTTTGTATAAAAGGAATTTTAAGAATTGCTCATTAAAAGATAGGTGTAAAAATAACATGACTTCAATCTATGTTTATAACTTTAAGAATAGAAGTAAAATAAATAGTGAGTTTGAGTTTGAGTACCCGTTTGTGCTAGAGTAGAGTTGTCTCGGACCTTGATGAGGCTCTCAGACATTCTGTGATATTCTCGAACCTTTGCGAGGCTCTTCCTCGGGTTTTATCTTCCGTGATACTGTCGTAAGTTAATCACGTTCATTCTTCGTGGTATGGGTTCGCCCTTCATGGTTTCCAAGAGGTACCTTCCCCCTGGATGGGACTCTAGGACTCGATATGGACCTTCCCAGTTCGGGGCTAGCTTCCCTTCCACTTCTTTCTTAGTTTTCTCGTTTAACCTCGTTACAAGGTCTCCTTTGACGAATGTAGCTAAGCGAACCCTTCTGTCATGGTAGCGCTTAACTCTTTCCTTCACCTTGGCCTCATGGATAGTAGCATTGGCTCTTTTCTCTTCCAGAAGGTCAAGGTCGAGACAGAGGTTTTCTTCACTGGCAGTGCCATCATCATCATCTGGTTGAGAGGTACGGGTAGAGGGGACTCCAATTTCCATGGGGATGACCGCCTCGGACCCGTAGAATAAGCTATATGGAGTTTTTCCGGTTGCAGTAGCTGGTGTAGTTCTATGGGTCCAGATCACGCTCGGTAGTTCTTTGATCCAGTTTCCTTTAACTCCTTTAAGGCGCTTCTTGATGCCATTTACCAGGGATCGATTCATAACCTCTACTTGGCCATTAGCTTCTGGATGATATATCGAGGTGAGCTTCTGTTGTATGCAGTAATCCTCACACCATTTCTTGAAGGGGTTATTAGCGAATTGTGCTCCATTATCGGTCACTATGTATCTCGGGATGCCATAGCGACACACAATGTTCTTAACAGAAGTTAATAATTGTCTTGCCAGTTATGTTGGTCAAGGCTTCAGCTTCCATCTACTTCGAGAAGTAGTCAATGGCCATAATAAGGTATTTGAAATTACCTGGGGCGGTAGGAAAGGGTCCGACAAGATCTATACCCCATCGGACGAATGGCCAGGATTCTTGGATGGTAATCATATTTTCTTGAGGCACATGGATCATCTTTGCAAATCTCTGACATTGGTGACAAGAATCAATATATCTCTTGGAGTCTTCTAACATCGTAGGCCAGAAATAACCCATTTGTAGGAGTTTTCGGGTAACAGTGCATGGATCTTGGTGACTACCACAAACTCCTTCATGTGCTTCTTGTACTAGGTGTTCAGTGTTGGAAGACCCAACACATTTGAGTAGAGGTTGGAGATATCCCTTCTTATAAAGGGTACCTTCATGAATAACATACTTAGGAGCTTTAACTCGGACCTTCCGTGCCAGATGCTTGTCCTCGGGGAGGGTTCCCGTTTGAAGGTATTCAATATAGGGGTTCATCCATGTGTCTGAGATGTCAACAACCATGATGCTGCTTTCTTCATAACTTCTTTTTGCCACGGTTTCCCTTAGAAATTCTTGAGAAGATCTAAAGTTTAAGTCTGAGGAGGCAAGTTTGCTCAGTGCATTAGCTTTATGGTTACCTTCTCGGGGGATATGATTCAGCTTATAATGTCAGTGCATCAGCTTTATTCTCCTTTGACCTGCTGCACCACGTGATGATAGTCACTAAAGATATCGAGGTCCCTAACCCTGTGATGAGGGCTTCATATTCCGCTTCATTATTAGTAGCTCGAAAATCAAAATGGAGTACGTAAGGATGGTCCTTTCCCCCGGTGCTGGTGAGTAAGACTCCAACACCACTTCCTCCCGAGTTGGAGGATCCATCTACATATAATCGCCATTTTCCTGTGTCTGGAACTTGGTCTTGTTGGTTTATCTCCACTGGTTCAACGGAGTCCATTATGAAATCAGATAAGGCCTGGCCCTTGATGGCTGTCCGAGGCTTATACTGTATGTCATGTTCCCCTAACTCGATGGCCCACTTCATCATTCGTCCCGAGGCATCCGGTTTCTAGAGGATTTGCCTAATTGGGTAGTTGGTTAGGAGGACTATTGTATGTGCTTGGAAGTATGGTCGCAACCGTCGAGAGGCATGTACGAGGGCCAATATTAAGCGCTCGAGAGGTGTATATCTGGTCTCGGGCCCCTGTAAAGCTCGGCTTACATAATATATTGGGTGTTGTGATCCTTCATTTTCCTTGACCAACACAGCACTAATGGCTAGCTAAGATGCAGATATATATAAGTAGAGAGTCTCCCATTTGTCTGGTTTTGACAGTGTCAGAAGCTGTCAGAGGTGGTCTTTAAGTGCTTGGAAAGCTTCTCCGCATTCATGGGACCACTCAAATTGGTTTGCCTTCTTAAGGATGTTAAAAAAAGGCAGATGATTTTCTGCTCTTTTAGAGAGAAATCGGCTAAGGGCCACGAGGGATCCTGTCAACTTCTGTATGTCTTTGACAGTCTTCGGAGGTTGCATATTTTGCAAGGCCTCTATCTTCTCGGGGTTTACCTCAATTCCCCGATTAGATACCATATATCCTATGAATTTGCCTGCTCTGACACCAATAGTACACTTAGCAGGGTTCAGCTTTAGGTTGGAGGCCCGTAAGGTATCAAAGGTTTCCTTTAAGTCTTCAAAGAAGGCATCATAACTGCGGCTTTTCACTACCATGTCATCCACATAAATCCCGAGGTTGCGTTCTATCTGGGATTTGAACAATTTGTCCACCAGTCGCTGGTAAGTAGCTCCGATATTCTTCAATCCGAAAGGCATCATATTGTAGCAGAAGGTCCCCTTATCGGTTATGAAGGAGGTTTTTTCCTTATCTTGCTCTGCCATGGGGATATGATGGTATCCCTTGAAGGCATTAAAAAAGGCTAGTACTTGGTATCCAGCGATGGTAAAGGATAACTATCTTTAGGACAACAATCGTTCAGGTTGGTGAAGTCGATGCACATCATCCACTTCGCGTCTGGCTTTTTGACCATTAATGGGTTAGCTATCCATTCTGGGTACTGCACTTCTTCGATTATGTGGGCTTTGAGTAGCTTATCCACTTCTTCTCCAATGGCTTTGATGTATGCCGGACACCAACACTTCGACGATGAACCAGGCTCTCCAACTGATCTGCAAAACTAAGCCCCGGGTGTCCCGGGGGTAGACACTCCGACGCTCAAGCCAGTATATTGCTTAAGGCGTAAAGTATGAAGTATGAGATTATAAGGAGAGGTCTACCAAACCTTTGAGGTATTTATATGGCTACGATCCGTAGATTACCAAGATATGTATTTATGGTATGAATACAACTCTTATGGGAATAGTAGTTGTATTACCATGTATAATAGAAGTATATTTCGGACATGGTTGTGTTACCATGTTTAGGATGACTGTATTACCATCTTTGAGAGGATGTATATTCCTTGTAGAACATTCATAATATACGCATTCCTTATAAGGATTAGGATTGATGGACCTGTGGATCCACCTTCCGCGTATCTCGAGCCCACAACCCTTCTCGGGCCCTGGTCCGAGTTTGAATGAGGTCCGAATACGAACCATAGACTTATCAGTATCCCCAAGATAGATCTTCAGAATATAGAGTGCTCCGTCTCGAAGGTTGAAGGAGAGACCTGCTTCTCGAGGGAAGACCAATAACTTGAGGGAGAATAACTCGGGGTGTCCTTCTAGGACTGTCCTCTTCGGGCTTACCCTTCTGAATATCTAGCTTAAAGTTCTTTCGTATTCCATCAAATATATGGACGGCTGAGATTAGCTTCCCCTGAAATCCAGATGGTAAATACACGTGGCGTGCCCTCATTGGAAAATAGAGGCGGTCTATCCCCCGTCTCTCCAATTACTTGCATCGGAAACATAATCGAGGTAATTGCTCGTCTTTAATGCTGTTTGGGTCTGGATTAAATCTCCCAAATCATTCCCATTGTCTTCTCTTATTCGAAAATTTCTTTTTTCCAAGTTCAGAAGACGCACCAGTACTTCACCAATTTTTGAAGCCCCAAATTTCAGCTTTCTTCTTCCATCATCAGTAAGTGCTATCTTCTTTCTCTGCACACTGTGTCTGTTTTTTCCTTTTATCTCTGTGTGTGTATTTCCCCCATACTCCCTGTAATCATGAGTGATGATAGTAAAACAAATTCCATCCCCCATCATGATGAGAGAGAGTATGCACAAGCTCAGTCCGAGGAGAGTAGCTCCCGTGACCGCCATAGAGCCGAGGTAGCAAGTGGGAAAAAACCTGTAATTCTGAAGAAGAAAGCCTCTGAAGAAGAGAAGAGGTTGAGGGCGATGGCCAGGAGGGCTCAGATGGAGGGGAATAACCCCATGGTAGTTCATGCATCCGGCGGTAGAATATCCATGGATGGTGAAGGTAGTAGTAAAAGGTCTGTGAAGGAGGATAAAGCACGCGCTGACGCTGCTATCTTCATTGAAGGTTGTCCCTTTTCGATTCCCCAAAATATGCTGATCTCATGTACTTTGGGGAAGATAAGTCTGCATTCGAGTTAGTAACTCCGACCCGTGGGGTCGTATATGGGAGATTTATGCAGCATGGGTTAGCCTTCCCTTTTCCCCCACTGTTGAATGATTTTCTCCAGTGTTATAAGGTGCATCCAGGGCAACTACATGCCAATGTGATAGTAATCATTATGGCTTTGATAACATGGTGTGCCCATAAAGGTTATAGTCCCAGTCTTGCTTTGTTGTGAACCATGTGTAAGGTTTTCGTTGTTAAGAAAATTGTGACTTTGACTTCTCGGGATACTTCCTTAGGTAAGCTTTTTGTGCTACCTATGAAATGTGGGAAATGGGATAAGGTAAAACTAACCTTTGATCAGACAAAGTATGAAGTTCCTTCTTGGAACAAGGAGATCCAGAATGAGATCTGGCATGAAGTTGAGTCTTCCCGTAAACTGCTAAATATAGCTTGAGAGTTGGTGAGAGATAGGATTAAACTCAGGGAGGGTAAGTTTGCATCAGGAGATAACCGAATGGGTTGGCAGTGGCCTATTGAGACGTATAGCTGGTTGAATCAACTGCCTGGCCGAACTATACAAAATTGCAGCTTCTTGAGGTTGACACATTTTGATCAGCCAAAAGGTGTTGAGATGGATTGGTATGAAACCCTTCTGTCTATGGAGCAGGATCTAGTTGGTGCAGCCAAGGCGTTGCAGGCCTCTAGGGCACTAGAAGAGAGAACTGCTCGAGACGAGATATCCGAGAAAGAAGTAGATAAGGAAATCTCGGGTCTGATGAAGGAAGCTCGACGTGGGCGTCGGTTCAAAAGGCTGGTTCAAGGAACCAAGAAGGTGATTGAGGAGGCAAATTGCCTATTTGTTCCGGTGGCTCTAGATCCATCAGATGAGGAAGAGGATGAGGGTTCTGCCTTAGTTTGATGTCTGAGAAAGGAGATGCCTCGGTCTTATGATTCTCCGCAAGCCTTGTGTGGTAGGAACAAGGATGAATAGTCTTTAACTTTTGTAGTAGTGTCTGATATGGTTAATCATTCTCTCATGTATTATTTTATTTTGTCCGATGCTAACTTCATTCCTTTTGTACTGCAATGGGTGTTCCCAAGGACAAAAGAGCAGCGAACTTGTTGGCTCAATTGTTACAGTCGAGAGGACAGCCGAGCGATGGTGATAAAAAGAGGGATTTTGAGACCTCAGGGGGCTCTGCTGACATGTCTTCAAAAAAGACAAGGCTCGAACTCGGACCACTAGAAGAGTTCGAGAAGTATGTGTCGCCTTCTCCTCCCAAGGTCCAGATTGAGATGGTTCCAGAATGTCCTGAAATTAGCCAGGTATGATCAGCTTAGCTCTTAACAGAACTGGAGGTATAATTACCAAACTGCCTTTTTCATCTTTCACAGTCTCTAAATCATGTGAAACATATGTACGACTCCATTCAGACACTGTATAGCCGCTTTCAAGAAGAGGCATCTAATTAAGTTGGAGCTGTTGAAGGAAGAGATGTCCAAGAGATCCAAGGAGTCTTCTGATGTAATAAAACACCTCCAGGATGAAGTGGCGCAAGAGAGGACCAAGAGAGAGGCCTTGGAGAAGGAGAATCATGCTTTGAAGAAGGAGAAGAGGTTGACTGATGGTTCCTTCCAAGAGCTGAAGAGGAATATGGCCTTGGTGGAAGCGGAGAGAGACCGATATGCTGATCCTACTTGTCAGAAGCGGCTAGTCCGACTGATAATAGACTTCTGCCTTAACTGTCCAGAGATGGAGACCCATCGACAAAAGTATGGCGAAATCTACCATAAGTCCGAGCTTTCGGAGATGTGGGATCTTCTTCAGGGAGTTGTCACCGAGGAGATTCAGGGATGGTTAGCTCCTGCTTATACCTGGCCGGAAGTACCGGAGGAGCTGAAGAAGTTTCGAGCAGAGTTTAGCAAGATTGGGGGGTTTGAGACTATTCTATTGACTAGTTTGAAATTGTTGAAGAAGGCATTAACTCTTGAGGAATTTCAGGAGAAGCTATGAAGTCTGTACCTTGAGTTGGTATACTTGGTGGAGAAGCCGATTGCGGAAATTTCAACTGAGAACCCTGAGACTCCAAATGGGGGACCAAAGATTGTAACTCCTTAGAACCTTCTCTCATTATTTAGGAATTTTTTTTCCTTCATTCCTTCTTTTGATATCCATGTACTCCGAATAATATATTTCTTTCATGAATTTGATAATTCCATGTCTTCCTTTATGTCCAGTGTTGTGTAGCTGCTTGTGCTGAATTGCAGGTCCAGTATGAAGCTGTCCTTCAAAAGAGCAGGAAACTGAAGGAAGATTTGGCTGATTCCAAGGGCTGTTTTAGCATCGTGCGAGAAGAATGTGAGAGTCTTCGCGGTGGACTCAAGATAGCTCTGGAGCGGAGAGCAGAGCTGAACCAGCAGCTGAGTGATCTTCAGACGCGGTATAAGGGTCTAGAAGATGAACACAACAAAGTCTTGGCCGCAAATAAGGACTACGACCGAGAATGGACGAAAGCCAAGAGTGACTTGATGAAGATCAACAGTGAGAGTCACGAGAAGGACCTTCGTATCTCCACCCTTCGAGATTAAAATATCACCGTGAATCATAAGATTGCCTCCATCTTAGATGACTCGAGGATGTGTCAGGCCGAGCTGAATGCTTGTAGGTTCTAAATAAAGGAACTAGAAGCTCAAGGTGTGTTTGTCACGCCTTCCGTATCTTTAAGGAGGGAGGTAGGTGGGTCTTCTTCTGTCCCCTATTCAGGAACATTGATAAGGTCTCATGTCCGAGGTGGTATATCTCGAGGGATTCCATGTGGAAGGGGCGGAGAGGCGCCACCTACTCCTAGAGCTCGTGGCTCAATTGACTCTCCTGCTCGACCTGTAATTATAGGAAATATAAGGGGATCCCCTACCCCCTCTCAATTGATGAGGGTGGCAAAAGAAAGTAATTAGGGCCGTGGCCTCCAAAGTGGTCGAGGTCGTGCCTTTACTTCTTCTCGCGGTCGGGGTCGTACCCCTGTATTTAAAGACCTTCACGAGGTGTAAGAAGTTTTTAGTGTAATAACACTTTTTAATTTTGCCTTTATAAAGGTCTTCATATTGCAATCCTTGAGAAGATTGACTCACTGGCTTATGAATAGCCGGAATAAATAGTGATGTATACCTTTAATAGGTGTATCACGAAAAGAGTCGAGTTCCAAACTTTGTGAGTTTGTGTGACTCATATTGTGTTGGTGTTAACCATATAATTTTTGGAAGTATTTTATTTTATTTTGGCCTAAGGTGATTGTGGTTCGGACACGTAGTGCAAACATCTCATATTAGATAAGCATCAATCACACGCTTATAAGCGTATAAATCTTAGGCAACAGTCTCTACTTATGCTTTGTAAGGCATAGTGTCTCTTTGTATTAGAGAATGTTGACTGCTTCCAAAATAAAATAAAAGATATATATTGAAAAGAAATTGTATTCTTCGTACTTGAGAGTTCGGAAAAATTATAAAAGACAACCCTGAGTTTGGAGCTCGGGTATGAAAAAATAAAAAGATGAAAAGAAAGGAAGCTTGGCCCGTAGGCCTTATTGAAGTAGTTTCTCCTTATTTGGAGAAGATCTACTTTGTTTTAGCTCCGAGGTACCTGCGTTGGAAGGGTGCCATGATGACAGGATCCAAGTGTTCTCCTTCGCGTGTTTGCAAGAGGTAGAACCCACCGGATTGTGCTGCGTAGACTCTATATGGTCCTTTCGTCCTTGGCTCCAACGCTCCTCCTAGCTTGTCAGTGCACCACGGGCCAACTGGCATTACCAGTTCTCCCACTTGGAAGGTTTGGTGGCGTCGTTTATGCCATAGTGCAGTCATCTTGTTGTAGGCCTCTTCTTCGAAGTGAAATACCATAGGTTGTTCGAGATCGGGGTCGGGTGATGGATGTCTACAACCCGCACTTGATCACGAACCCTGCTCACGAACTGATCTGCAAGACAAAGGCTTCGGGTGTCCCGGGGATAGACACTCCGACGCTCAAGTCAGTATATTTGCTTAAGGCGTAAAGTATAAAGTATGAGATTAGATGAGAGGTCTACCAAACCTCTTAGGGTATTTATATGGCTACAATCCGTAGATCACCAAAATAAGTATTTATGGTATGAATACAAATCTTATGGGAATAGAGGTTGTATTACCATGTATAATAGAAGTATATTTCGGACATGGTTGTATTACAATGTTTAGGATAGCTGAATTACCATCTTTGAGAAGATGTATATTCCTTGTAGAACATTCATAATATACGCATTCCTTATAAGGATTAGGATTGATGGACCCGTGGACCCATCCTCCGCGTATCTCGAGCCCCTGACCCTTCTCGGGTCCTGGTCCGAGTATGAATGAGGCCCGAATACGAACCATGGACTTATCAGTAGCCCCAAGGTAGATCTTCAGAATATAGAGTACTCCATCTCGAAGGTTGAAGGAGAGGCTTGCTTCTCGAGGGAAGACCAATAACTCGAAAGAGAATAACTTAGGGTGTTAAGCTCGGGGCGTCCTTCCAGGACTGTCCTTTCAGGCTTACCCTTCTGAATATCTAGCTTCAAGTTCTTCCGTATTCCATCAGGTCACGTGGACGGTTGGATCTGAATCTGCCTTCTTGAATTCTGGGGGATTGACACGTGGTCTTGATTCATTGTATCTTCTGGCGGTGAGGAGGACCAACCTTCCAATTACCTGTATCGTTTCGCGAGTCGAGGCAATTACTCCACTTAAATGCATGCTAATTACTGATTATATAACCAAGTAATTTTCCTTGTGTTTATCATCAATCCTCATCCAAGTATTTTGCGTTTTCATCTCTGCAAAAATTCTAACACAAACTCTTGTCTTTTTTCTTCGTCTTCTTCTCATAACCTTTTCCCCCTCATTCTCTATGTTGCCATGTCGTCAGCAAATTCTAGCGTTCCCTCCGGCAATGGAGAGAATGTTACCTTGGTTCGTGACTTGCGCACTTTATTCCTGGAGGTTGAGTCTGGGGAATTGATGGAGGTTACTATGGCGACACCGCTGCAGACGGTCGCTGTAGTGACAGATGATGATGCCTCCGGGTCAGAGATAGACCCTACTGCGGAGCCCCAAGTTGATAAACGGGTTCCGGCCGCTGAGGGTGTGAATGATGTCACCAAGGTGGTCAACGAAAATACCCTGCAATTTTTGAAGTCATGCAGGTTGTCGTACCCCATCGAGGCTGGTTTGAGGCTCGAGGACAAGACTACTCCGGTCAAGGATCTTGTGAGCCCCACTCGAGGGGTTTTATATGGCAGGTTCCTACAACAGGGCTTGAGTTTTCCCTTTCCCCCTGTGTTTTCACAGTTCCTTCAGCATCAACAACTTCACCCTTGTCAGATTCATTCCAATGTGGTGGTGACAATGGTGGCTTTCATCTCCTGGTGCTCCCGGAAGGACTATGAGCCAAGCCTGGATCTGTTTAGGATCTTGTTCAAGCTGTTCTGCTTCAAGGATCCCGAGCATATTACTCTTACTCCTCGTAAGGGAAAGGTCTTCACTTTTCCCGACAATAGCGGAAAGTGGGAGGACATTCGGCTAACCTTTGATCGGACAAAATATGAGGTTCCTGATTGGAATCTGAAGCCGAAGGACGTTGTGCCTCTTGATGTCTTTGAGATGCCTGTTCACCTGAATGGCATCGTGGAGGAGTTTTTGAAGGAGAGGATTGTCTTCCAGGAAGGAGGTTTTGTGCGGGGGGCTCATGGCTCGGTGTGGCAGTGGCCTGCTATTACCTATTCTTATCTGCTAGACGTTCTACGGTCCAAGTCCATGTCTAGTTTCCTAAAGAAGGATCGAGACTGGACCCTCCCTGATAAAGTCTAGGGGAAAAGAAGAAGGGCAAGAAACGGGCTTCTAAGAAATCACCCCGAGGTCAGGGTGAATCTTCTTCCAGTCAATCTTCTTCGGGTAATTTCTATTTCAAATTATCTCAGTTGTTTGATAAAATTATTTTATCTAGCGTATTTACGCTCTTCCTTATGTATATAGCCTCTCCTACAAAGAAAAAGATCAAGAAAGGGAAGACCAATCTCCAAATCATAGATGAGGAGGTAGAAGAGATGGAAGTAGAGGCTAGGGAGTCCTCAGATGATGATGAATCTGACCTTGAGCTGATAGTGTCTGAAAATGCTCCTCTGAAGAATCTGAAGTGCTATCTGAACTGCCCAGAGGAAGAGGATGGTCAGGCTTCTCGGAGGTCTTCCAAGAAGTATCCCTTCGTCGCTGAGGTAATTATCTCTTCCATTCTGCTATATGAGTTTCTCAGCTATCGAGTTTTCATGTGTCTTCTACTTTTACAGTTGATGGCGAATCTGTCCACGGTGGGAGGTCGAGCTAACGATGTGATCCGATACTTGTCTGATTCTGTAATGGAGTTACATGCCAAGTGCCGGGCCTTCAGGGCGAAGAAAGAGGAGATGGAGGTCACTCTTTCGACTCTGACGACCGAGTCTGCAGCACCTACTCATCCTGTTCAGGCTCCATCAGCGGTGACTCAACTGGAAGCCAGGATTAAACAACTGGAGGCCGAGAAAGAGGGCCTGCTATCAGCAAAGAAATTCCAGGATAAAGAGCTGGAGACTTATCGGGATATTACAGAGGAGCTAGCGCGAAATCAAGCTGCGGAGAAGGACCCAGAGGAGACCAAACGAATCCTAAAACTTTGGAGTGCATTCATTGCTTGTAGCCCCGAGTTTCATAGCCATAGGGAGGAGTATAGGGATTTATTCCACTCCTCTGAACTGCATGAGATTTTGGGTGGCGTCTTGCAACTATGCCTATCAGAGAAGGAGATAAAGCTGATGGAGGAAATCTTTTCTCATCCAGATGCTGCTGATAAGCTCTCTACTCTGACTGCCAAACACTGGATTCTTGGGGCCGAGTTCTTGGATGCATTGGGTTTATTGAGGCTTATTAGAGCCAAGTATCCTGACTTACCTTCTCTTGAAGAGGTGTTTACTTCTTCAACTGAGTAGTTCCAGCAGGTTTGCTATCTTACTTGCTGGCATCTTTCAGTCATCCTCGGTCTTCATGATTTACTGGAAAGGAGCACCAGCCTTAGTTGTTAAGTCCTTGCAATTATCCATGATGAATACTCCGCGGGCTTAATGTTGTTTGGCTTCTTCCTTGGGTGTCCTTTGACAAGGTGTATAATGTCACAGCGTGCAGGAAAGTTGACAATAGCCCATCTCTCTAGTGTCACTTCTGGTGAAGTCCTAGGAAACCCTATTGGGTATATTTAAAAGTACCATATTCTGATGTATAACACCTTTGATATGTCCTTTTTAGGTTCGAGGTTTAGCCTCTTATGTGCCCTTTTGAGGGTCTTGTTTAGAAGTATCATATTCTGATGTAATAACACCTTTGATATGAACTATTTGTGTTCGAGGTTTTTCCTCTATATGTGTGTGCCCTTTTGAGGGTCTTGTTTAGAAGTATCATATTCTGATGTAATAACACCTTTGATATGAACTTCAACTTTTGTTTTTGAGGTTTCTCCTCTATATGTTGAGATGATTGATTTTCGAGCACGTCTGCCCTTTTGGTCTATAGACCTCAATCAAGCACTTTTTTTGAAGTACTTTATCTCAAACCTATCTCCTTTATTCAAAATGATTGGTTTTTGAATATTAGATCCAAACAACTTATAAGTTGACCAATAATATACCTTATAAGGTATATAGTTTTGAATAGCAATCAATGTTATACTTAAGACAACAATCCTCTTTTTATAAAAGGAATTTAAAATTGCTGATTATAAGGATAGGTATAAAAATATCATGACTTCAATCAGAGTTTATAACTTTAAGAGTAGAAGTAAAGTACATAGTGGGTTTGAGTTTGAGTACCTGTTTGTGCTAGAGCATATTTGTGTCGGACCTTGATGAGGCTTCTCTGACGTTCTTTATAGTCTCGAACCTTTGTGAGGCTCTTCATTGAGTTTTTATCTTCCGTGATACTTTCGTAAGTTAATCACATTCCATCTTCATGGTATAGGTTCCCGCTTCATGGTTTCCAAGAGGTAGCTTCCCCCTGGATGGGATTCTAGGACTCGATATGGACCTTCCCAGTTCGGGGCTAGCTTCCCTTTCACTTCTTTCTTGCTTTTTTCATTCAACCTCATTACCAGGTCTCCTTTAATGAAAGTGACCAAGCGGACTCTCCTATCATGATAGCGCTTGACCCTTTCCTTTACCTTGGTCTCGTGGATTGTAGCATTTGCTCTTTTCTCCTCTAGGAGGTCAAGGTCTAGACGAAGGTTTTCTTCATTGGCCGTGCCATCTTCGTCAGTTGGTTGAGAAGTACGGGCCGAGGGGACCCCAATCTCCATGGGGATGACCGCTTCAGACCCATTGACTAAGCTATAAGGAGTCTCTCCTGTTGCTGTGGCTTGCGTGGTTCTATGGGTCCAGATCACGCTTGGTAGTTCTTTGATCCAGTTTCCTTTAGCTCCTTCAAGGCGCTTCTTGATACCGCTTACCAAGGTACGGTTCGTAACCTCTACTTGGCCATTAGCTTCTGGATGATATACCGAGGTGAGCTTCTGGTGTATGCCATACTTCGTACACCATGTCTTGAAGGGATCATTAGCAAATTGTGCTCCATTGTCGGTCACTATGTATCTCGGGATGCCATAGCGACACACAATATTCTTCCAGCAAAAGTTAATAACTGTCTTGCCAGTTTTGTTGGTTAGGGCTTCAGCCTTTACCCATTTTGAGAAATAATCGATGGTCACAATGAGGTACTTGAAGTTACCAGGGGCCGTAGGAAAAGGTCTGACGAGATCTATGCCCCATCGAACAAATGGCCAGGATTCTTGGATGGTAATCATATTCTCCTGGGGCACGTGGATCATCTTGACAAATCTCAGGCACTGATGGCAAGAATTGATATATCTTTTGGCGTCTTGTAGCATCATAGGACAGAAATAACCCATCTGTAGGAGCTTTCAGGTGATGGTACGTGGGCCTCGGTGGCTACCGCAGACTCCTTCATGTGTTTCTTGTATTAAGTGTTCTGCGTCAGAAGGCCCAACACACTTAAGCAGGGGTTGGAGGTATCCTTTCTTGTATAGGATACTGTTGTGGATGACATATTTCGGAGCTTTAGTTCGGACCTTCCGTGCCAGGTGCTTGTCCTCGGGAAGGGTAACCGTTTGAAGGTATTCAATGTAGGGGTTCATCCATGTGCCAGAGATGTCAACAACCATGATGCTACTCTCTTCATAACTTCTCTTCGCCAGGGTTTCCATTAGCAATTCTTGAGAAGACCTTATGTTGAAGTCCGAGGAGGCAAGTTTGCTAAGTGCATCAGCCTTGTGGTTGCCTTCTCGGGGGATATGATTCAGCTCATAATGTCGGAATCGATTTAGGAGATGCCTTACTATCTCAAGGTATTTCTGGAGACTGTACTCTCGAGTTTCGTAATCGCCTTTAACCTGTTGAACCACGATTTGTGAGTCACTGAAGATTTCAAGGTCCTCGACCTCAAGGTACTTTGCTAGCTTTAGTCCCGTAATGAGGGATTCATATTTTGCTTCATTATTGGTGGCTCGAAAATCAAAATGGAGAACGTAAGGATGATCCTTTCCATCGGGGCTGGTGAGTAATACTCCAGCACCGCTTCCCCCTGAGTTGGAGGATCCACCCACACATAGTTGCCATTTTCCGGAGTCTGGAGTTGGGCTTGGTTTATATCCACTAGTTCAACAGACTCCATTATACAATCGGATAAGGCTTGGCCCTTGATGGCTGTCCGAGGTTTATATTGTATGTCATGTTCTCCCAACTCGATGGCCCACTTCATCATCTACCCCAAAGCGTCAGGCTTTTGGAGGATTTGCCTGATCGGGTAGTTGGTTAGGAGAACTATTGTATGTGCTTGGAAGTATGGTCTCAACCGTCGAGAAGCATGAACGAGGGCTAATATCAAGCGCTCGAGAGGGGTATATCTGGTCTCGGGCCCTTGTAAGGCCCTACTTACTTAGTATATGGGATGTTGCGATCCCTCCTTTTCTTTGACCAATACAGCGCTGATGGCTAGCTGGGATGCAGATATATATAAGTAAAGAGTCTCTCCTTTATCTGGTTTTGACAATGTCGGAAGTTGCCGAAGATGGTTTTTAAGTTCTTGGAAAAGCTTCTCCGCATTCATGAGACCACTCAAATTGGTTTGCCTTCTTAAGAATATTAAAGAAGGGTAGATGTTTTTCTGCTCCTTTGGATAGGAAATGGCTAAGGGCTGCAAGGGACCCTGTTAGCTTCTGCACATCCTTGACGGTTTTTGGGGGTTGCATGTTTTGCAAAGCCTCTATCTTCTCGGGGTTTACTTCGATTCCTCGATTGGATACCATATACCCCAGGAATTTTCCCACTTCCATGCCTATGGTACATTTAGCGGGATTCAGCTTCAAGTTGGAGGCCCGTAATGTGTCGAAAGTTTCCTTTAAATCTTCAAAGAAGGCATTGTAGCTGCGGCTCTTTACTACTATGTCGTCCACATAAATCTCGAGGTTGCGCCCTATTTTAGATTTGAATAATTTGTCTACCAGTCACTTGTAAGTAGCTCCGGCATTTTTCAATCCCAAAGGCATCATCTTGTAGTAGAAAGTTCCTCGGTTGGTTATAAAAGAGGTCTTTTCTTTATCTTGCTCTGCCATAGGGATCTGATGATATCCTTTAAAGGCATCAAAGAAGGCTAGTACTTGGTATCCCGCAATCGCTTCCACTAATCGGTCGATCGAGGGTAAGGGATAAATATCTTTGGGACAACAATCGTTCAAGTTGGTGAAGTCGATACACATTCTCCACTTTCCATCTGGTTTCTTGACCATCACTGGGTTAGCTATCCATTCTGGGTACTGCACTTCTTCGATTATACGGGCTTTAAGTAACTTATCTATCTCCTCTCTAATGGCTTCAACTCGATCTAGTGCAAAGATGCGTCGTTTCTGCTTGATGGGTTTTTGCGAGGGATTGATATTCAGGTAATGTTCCGCCAAACGAGGGGATACTCCTACCAAGTCGTTGGTGTCCCAGGAAAAAACGTCTATGTACTGGTTGAGAAGATCTCGTAGTTTAGCTTTTATCTCGTAGTCTAGGAGAATTCCAACCTCAACGGTTCCTGATTCTCCGAGTTGCATTGGCTCGGACTCGGAGCACTTGGCTGGTTCAAGATTCTCCTTTTCTGATTCTCGGATAGCTTGAATTGTGCATATTCGAGCTAATTGTTGATCACCTCGGATTGTGGCAATCCCTTTGTTGGTAGGAAACTTCATCACCAAATGGTAGGGGGAACAAATAGCTTGTGCCTGGTACATCTAGGTTCTTCCAAGGATTATGTTATACGGTGACCTGGAATCGATGATTGTAAAGATGCAGTGTATGGTTATACTCCGAGAGCCATCTCTTACTTGTACCGGTAGAATAAGTTTTCCCAAAGTGTCGCCAGGATTGCCAGTAAATCCCGAGATAGGGCTTGTAGGCGTGAGGTTATTTATGTTCAATCCCAGCTGTTCATAACAACTGAAAAACATAACTTCTACTTCGCTTCCTCCATCCATCAGGACCCTTCTGATCATGTTATGGTTTATGTCAACTGTAATCACCAGGGGATCTGAATGGGGAGTTTGATTAGGAACTGCATCTTCAGATGAAAAAGTAACAGTTCCGTCCGAGCGAGATCTTTTGCTCTCCCACTCACAGGGAGAGGCTTCTTGTGCCGATCGATGCACACCATTGATGCTCCTTCTTGCTCCTTGGTTGTTGGCGTTGCTTGTCTCGTCATTTTTGTTGCTTCCTACTCCTGTCAGGACCGAGAAACGGATTCGTGTACTCCCACGAAGGTTTTCAGCCGGATCAGCCATGAGTTAGAAGGTCGAATAGATCAGGATCAGCCTGCGGGTCCCACCGGGCGTGCCAAATTGATGGATGTCTACAACCCGCACTTGATCATGAACCCTGCTCACGAACTGATCTGCAAGACAAAGGCCCCGGGTGTCTCGGGGATAGACACTCCGATGCTCAAGTCAGTATATTTGCTTAAGGCGTAAAGTATAAAGTATGAGATTAGATGAGAGGTCTACCAAACCTCTTAGGGTATTTATATGGCTACAATCCGTAGATCACCAAGATATGTATTTATGGTATGAATAAAACTCTTATGGGAATAGAGGTTTTATTACCATGTATAATAGAAGTATATTTCAGACATTGTTGTATTACCATGTTTAGGATAGCTGAATTACCATCTTTGAGAAGATGTATATTCCTTGTAGAACATTCATAATATACGCATTCCTTATAAGGATTATGATTGATGGACCTGTGGACCCATCCTCCGCATATCTCGAGCCCCTGACCCTTCTCGGGCCCTGGTCCGAGTATGAATGAGGCCCGAATACGAACCTTGGACTTATCTTCGGGGACCAGATCTCCTAGGATAGTGTTGACGGCCGAGATGTTACTCACTTTTCTGGCGTCACGGATAGCCGTGATCATGCAAGAACGCGTCACTCCTTGATTTCCTTTGATTGAAGCTACTCCTTGCGGTGTCAGAAATTTCAGCATTAGATGATAGGGAGACTTTAGCTTGGCACATCCAAGGTCTGCCAAGGATAATGTTGAAGGGTGTGACAATTTTAACTACCACAAATGTGCAGTAGAGGATCAGGCTCTTTATCCCATCTGCTACTGTGACTGGGAGTGTGATTTCCCCGAGAGGTATTACGGGATTTCCAGTGAACCCCGAGATCGGACCCGTAGGTTTCAGGTCGTCCTTGGTAAATCCTAGTTTCTGGAAGCAATCTTGGAACATTACTTCTACTCCACTCCCGTCGTCTATGAAGACTCTTTTTACCAGAGAATCTTGTATGGTTACTGAGATGATGAGAGGATCAGTGTGAGGCATCTGATTTGGTACGGCGTCCGCGTCCGAGAAAGTAATGGTTTCCTCGGGGCGAAGCCTCTTGTTGACTGGCTCGGTATGTGGTATGGCCCGCACACTATCCTTCAGCTTAGTCAAGGAAATTGCTTCTCCGGTATAGCCATTGATGTCGTTAATGACCCGGTTGGCTCCATTTGGTGGTGGTGGAGGAGGATCTTGAGGATTGTTGCCTCCGCCGCCCTGGTTGTTATTGTTATGGTTGCGGGAGCCATCCTTCTTCTTCTGCCAGGGTTTTCCCCCATATCTCTTCTGGGTACCCTGGTTGTCGCCGGCTATCGAAGGTGCAATTTGTTGCACGATTCCTTGACGAATTAGCTTCTCGATCTCATTCTTGAGCTGATAACACTCCTCAGTGTCATGCCCCCAATCTCGGTGATATTGGCAGAATTTTGGGGACCTTTGGCGCTCGGCTGACTCCTTCATGGCAGGTGGGTCCCTTAAAAGGTGCCTGTGAATGGATAAAATCTCAGCCCGAGATCTAGCCAGAGGAGTGTATGACTCGAAGGTAGGTTTGGAGGCGCTTTCCGTCTTCTCGACCTTCGGTATCTTCATTCTGGGCTCTTTTTTGTCCAGATGGGAGTCTGGAGGCCTCTTGCCTGTTACAGCGTTTGTTTTGCTAGCATACTTCTCCATGATGGCCTGGAGATGCTGAATGGTTGTTGGATTCTTTGTTGCCAACTTCATCCTCAGAGTGTCATCATCTACACTCATTCGATACATATTGATCAGGAGGCGTTCATCTCGATCATAGCATTGAGTATCTAGATCCATGTATTTGTGATAGTGTATAATCACAGTCTATCCTTCAAGGCGGGCCACATATCCCAAATCTCCGAGGGACTTGGTAAACTTCTTCTTCTGGAAAAAAGCGTGGAGAAGGAACTCAGCGAAATCCCAGTAATCGAACAAACTTTCTGGTTTTGTCTGAGTTAACCATGTTTGTGCTTTCCCTCGGAGGTAACTGGGGACGATCTTGCATATTTCCAACTCGTGGAAATTCCTGGTTTCCAGAGTCTTAAAAAACACCGAGAGAAATTCTCTAGGATCGCTAGTGACATCATATGTGGGTAAGTGCTCTGGGACCTTCTTGTGGCTATCGAAGGGGAGGTTCATAATACGCCGCGAGAAAGGAGAACGAGCAGACTGTCCTCTGGGTCCGAGGATACGTGTGATTTCTTGATCGACTTCGTATTTACCTCGAGTAGGGTAGATTCCCTCTTAAGTGAAGGGCCGATCGACACTGTTTTGCCATTCGCTTCGCGCTCGTTCCCTTTTCTCACGCCTGAGCTCTTCTTCAACATTGTTGATGCGCATCTTCTGCACTTTCTCCCTGCTTAATCCGGTGCCTTCATTCTGGTAGTTAGTTTGATTAGGGGGTGGTGGCAGACTGCTCTGAGGATTATAAGGCGATAGACCCCTAGATAAATCATCTAGGAGTCTCCGCTGTCGAGTGGAATCAGCAGGTGGTGTCGTTTGATCTCCTGAGATAGATACTCGATTGGGGGCCTCATGCGTCTATGCACGGAGTTGTTGAATCGAGTTTATCAGAGATGCAACAAAATGAGGGTATTGGGAATGTAAGTCCCTCATCAGTGCTCGGACATCTTCAGGGATCGTTCTCGGAGGTGTGTCCGAGTCAAGGTTGATATAGGGTGGCTCAGAGCTTGGCGGGTTATGTCATACAGTCTAGTTTAAGGTTTCTCTAAGACGTCTTTGTCTTTCCACCTCCTGCCGTCTTTCTGCGAGGATTTATCGATCCCTTTGTGCTTGTTCTTCTACGGAAAAGATCGAATCAGATCCGTTGTACCCAAGCCCATTCTCTTGGTCAAGGCCGTCTAGGTTGTTGACGTGTTCGCTGTAGTTCATGTCAGTCTGAGTTTGGTACTTCAGATCCAACAGGATTCGATGCAGAAGGTGGCATTCCTGATGCAGCAGGATTTGGACCAGAGGAGGGTGCTCCGGATACGACAGGGCTGGGACTGAAGGAGTTAGGAACGCTGGAGTTTCCTGCCCCCAGGGTAGAGCTTGATGGTGATTCAGAGGTAGAGCGCGTACGAGATCATCCGGGTCGACCACGTCCTCGACCGCGTCCGAGTCCTTGAGGGGGCTGCTCTGCTTCTGGATTTTGCCCCTGCACACGGGCGCTTCGTCTGGGCTGCTCAGCGTCAGACATGTTGTTGGAGGAGTTTTTCTTCAGGTGCGCTTAGACCAGATCAGAGAAAGGTTCGGCGACATCGTCAATGGGTGTGAGGTCCCACTGGGTGTGCCCAATGGTAAACGATAACTATCTTTAGGACAACAATCGTTCAGGTTGGTGAAGTCGATGCACATCCTCCACTTCCCGTCTGGCTTTTTGACCATTACTGGGTTAGCTATCCATTTTGGGTACTGCACTTCTTCGATTATGTGGGCTTTGAGTAGCTTATCCACTTCTTCTCCAATGGCTTTGATGTATGCCGGACACCAACACTTCGACGACGAACCAGGCTCTCCAACTGATCTGCAAAACAAAGCCCCGGGTGTCCCGGGGATAGACAATCTGACGCTCAAGTCAGTATATTGCTTAAGGCGTAAAGTATGAAGTATGAGATTATATGGAGAGGTCTACCAAAACTTTGGGGTATTTATATGACTATAATCCGTAGATCACCAAGATATGTATTTATGGTATGAATACAACTCTTATGGGAATAGTAGTTGTATTATCATGTATAATGGAAGTATATTTCGGACATGGTTGTGTTACCATGTTTAGGATGGCTGTATTACCATCTTTGAGAGGATGTTTATTCATTGTCGAATATTCATAATATACGCATTCCTTATAAGGATTAGGATTGATGGACCTGTGGATCGACCTTCCGCGTATCTCGAGCCCACGACACTTCTCGGGCCCTGGTCCGAGTATGAATGAGGTCCGAATACGAACCATGGACTTATCAGGCTTCAACTCGAACTAGTGCAAAGATGCGTCATTTCTGCTTTATGGGTTTTTGTGAGGGATTGATATTTAGGTAATGTTCCGCCAAACGAAGGGATACTCTTACTAAATCATTGGCATCCCAGGAAAAGACATCTATAAACTGGTTGAGAAGATCTCATAATTTGGTATTTATCTCGGGGGGTAGGAGAGTTCCAACCTCGACGGCACCTGATTCTCCAAGTTTCATTGGCTCGGATTCGGAGTATTTGGCTGGTTCAAGATCCTCCTTCTCCTGTTCTTGAATAGCTTGGATTGTGCAGATTCGAGCTAATTGTTGATCCCCTCGGACTGTTGTTATCCCTTGGTTCGTGGGGAACTTCATTGCCAAGTGGTATGGGGACCAAACGACCTTTGCTTTGCACATCCAAGGTCGTCCGAGGATTATGTTGTATGACGCTATGGAGTCAATGATCGCAAAGGTGCAACGGAGGGTTATACTCCGAGGACCATCTTTCACTCGCACTGGTAAAGTGATCTCTCCTAAAGGAGTTATAGGATCGCCCGCAAATCCCAAGATGAGGTTTGTGGGTACGAGATTTCTTTTGTCCAGTCCCAACTGTTCATAATAGCCGAGAAACATGACTTCTACTTCACATTCCCCATCAACCAGAACTCTTTTGATCACATTATGGTTTTTATCGACTGTCATTACTAAGAGATCTGAATGAGGGAATTGATTAGGAACCGCATCTTGAGGTGAAAAAGTTACGGTTCCGTCCAGGCGAGATCATTTGTTCTCCCACTCCCAGGGAGAGACTAATTCGGGCGACCGGTCTACACCGTTGATGCTCCTTCCTACTCCCTGGTTGGTGGCGTGGCTCATCTCGTCGTTGTCATGGTCGGCATCGATGCTTCTTACTTCCGCCGGGGCCAAAAAACGGATTCGTGTACTCCCACGAAGGTTTTTAGCCGGATCAGCCATGAGTTTGAAGGTCGTATAGATCAAGAATGACAAGAGTATCCCATTGGGCGTACCAAATTGATTGATGTCTATGACCCGCACTTGATAACGAACCCGGCTCACGAACAGATCTGCAAAACAAAGCTTCGGGTGTCCTGAGGGTAGACACTTCGACACTAAAGTTAGTATGATGCATAAGGCGTATTGTATGTAAGATAATAGATAGAGAGGTTTACCAAACCTTCGGTTTTTATATGGCTACAATCTGTAGATCACTAAGATGTGTATTTATGGTAGTAATACAACTCTTATTGGAATAGTAGTTGTATTACCATGTATAGAGAGAGTGTATTTTGGTCATGGTTGTATTACCATGTTTAGGAGGATATATATTTCTTATAGAACATTAATAATATACGCATTCTTTATAAGGATTAGGATTGATGGATCCGTGGATCCATCCTCCGCGTACCTCGAGCCCATGACCCTTCTCGGTCCCTGGTCCGAGAATGAATGAGGCCCGAATACGAACCATGGACTTATCAAATGCTAGAGGATTTGTGTGATGTGAGGCGAAAACATGAGTATTCTCATCCTTTTATAGGTGAATGCACGAGAATTCTCTCCGTGATTTAGGTGGTTAATGATGCTCTACTTCAATTTAAGAAAATTTGCTATTAATTTCACTTATTCTACTCTTAAAAAATTCTTTTGGTATAAAATTTTAATATAATTCGATTCAATTAAACTTTAGTTTGATACAATTTAATATAATATAATTTGAATCGTTTACATATAATTTGGTTTAATTAAGCTTAGCTCAACTAAGAAGTACAATATTAAGAGTGAAAATGTTGTGATGCACAAAATGAATTAGTTTAAACCCTACCAATCTTTTACTGTGAACCATTTTTCCTCACCTGATCTATTAACTCTTACACCTCCTGTCTTAGCTGCTATCCAGGACTCTGAGATTGTGGAGAACAGGAATGACATGCTCATTTGGAGACCAAGCCAAAATGGTGATTTCACTTTTAAGACAACATATAATGCTCTTAGACATAGAATGGGATTTGCTACTTCTCTAAAAAAGATTTGGAATCCCAGAACACAAAAAAAGATAAGTATCTTTCTCTGGAAACTTATTAATGCTTTTCTCCTTTACTTTGATGTGCTTAAATATATGGGATTCCACCTCCCTTCAAAATGTCCATTCTATGACAGTTCTGATGAGCTAGAACACTGTTTCAATGATTGTACCCTTGCCAAAGCTCTATGGTCATTTTTTCACAACTTGTCTGGTACTTCTGAAATGCACTTTAATACTCTATGGGACAGGTTGTCCTTTTATTGGTCATATAGGGGGATCACAAAATTTCAAACTTCACTAGTCCAAACAATTCCAGGTCTTATTTGTTGGTGGTTATGGAAGGTTAGAAATAATTATCTATTTGAAAATAGACCACCTAATATTGATTCTATAAAAGGAAATATTAGAGATTCTATTTTTCTCATATACTCAGCCAGGCCATTTCCCATTGTCTCTGAATTTGATAAGGAGCTATCCATCAATACATATCTTCCCCTACATACCAGACCACCACAGACAATCCCACAACCTGATATAGTGAAATGGACCCCCTCCCAGTCTGAGTATACTATCAATGTAGATGCTTCATGGGTAGCCCCTAATATAACTGGCATTGATGTTTTAATTAGGGATCCAAATGGTGATTTTATATCTGCTACTACATGCTACACCACATCTATCTCTCTTTTGCAGGCAGAACTTTTTGCCATACAGGAGGGATATAAACAGGGACTTATGACTGGAGGGTCATACCACATACAATCTGACAGTTTGCAGGCTGTTAACAATCCTCTCTCTTCACCCTGGGAACTCTACAACCTTGTATACACTATTTCTCAAATCCAGGGGCTGCAGCTATCACATGTCTACAGACAGTCTAATACAATAGCTGATGCTATCTCCAAGCTCAGCAGAATACATCAAATCACCTCCTCTATGCTCTACATAGATCTGCCTAATAATATAAGAGGTATGCTCCTTCTAGAAAAATTTGGTACTCCTTCACTGATAGTACAACCAATCAGATGCTACTGATGATGTCATTTTTTGTAGAACCTGTACAGCAGTGGATCTTCACCAATAAGGCACAATCAACTGATCAGACTCTCCTAATGCATCTCCTACATTCACAGCTTGCACATGTTCCTATATTAGCCTCCATTTTGTTGTTGTACCTGGTTGTTATTTGGGTGCCGCTTAGTGTTTTGCATTGCAATTCACTCACAGGCTTCCTTAATGATCCAAGTATCTCATTCTTTTGTATAGCTTAGAAGTTTAATTCTTCAACTGTAGGCTAATTTTTTTGGGAGCCTATCTTTGGCTTCAGAAACTCTGTCATGTAACATTATGCCAATTTATATTGGTTTTTCAGAGGTTTGGGAAGCCTTAAAACAAAGTCCTCCTTCCACTCTCAGAGTGGATTTCATTTAAAAAAAAAACGATAAAAAGACTTTTATTTTATATAAGATAGAAACACTTCTAGTTTGATTTTCAAAATTTATAAGGTAATAAATCATTTAAAAATAATTTTCTTAGGGGTACCTCCACCTCTGAATGCACTGTACAATCAGAAAATGAATGTACTACACTGGATATGCAAGCAGAAATATTGCTAAGGGCATGGACTTGTACGAGAATTGATTTAAGATATTGACAATCATCAGAAGAGAAATCGACAACTATGAATTGGTTTAGATTGGGTATTGGGAATTCAAATGAAAGAATGATTGCAAATATTCAATCTTTTATTCAAATGAATGAAATACCTCGTTTGGAAGAAGCGTGCTGCGGAAAATTTTTGCATTCTCCAAAAACATCCTAACTATCTACTCCGGAACCTTCTCGTTGGTGGCCAGCAGCGGATCCACCTCGGGAGAGGGATTCCATGGCAGATTCAGATCAATCTTGAAAAGAGGAAGGCACGCTTCCAGTCTTGCATAAATGTATGATGTCCGTACACGATTTTTGGTGCGCCTAGCTGGGAAGTGATGCCAAACCATCCCTCCGTCAGGTATCCCTTTCACCGGATTTCGATAAACTGCTGTAAAATTGCAGGTGTGGGGGAAATGGAAACCTATTTGCAAATCTCCATAAACCCTAGGATGTGGTAGATTGAGATTAGATTGAGATGAGCCAATGCTACATGGTAATGGTATAAAAGGGATACAATAAATGGAGGGAGAGGGAGTCGGAGACCGTGCTCGAGATGGTGCGTGTTGATGGCAGCATAGCTAGGTGGTGGCACGTGGGCTCGCTGCTCCGCAGTTGGAGCGAGTGGGGGAAATGGAAACCTTTTGGAAAACCTCCATAAACCCCTGGATGTGGTAGATTGAGATTGAGTTGAGTTGAGCCAATGATATATGGTAATGGTGTAAAAGGGATACAATAAATGGAGGGAGAGGGAGCCGGAGACAATGCTTGAGATGGTGCGTGTAGATGGCAGCATAGCAAGGTGGTGGCGCGTGGACTCTCTGTTCCGCAGTTTGAGCGATTAGGCAAAATTCCAGCAGGATTTTGAAATCCACGGCATGCTTCTCCTCAGCTTTGGGAGTGTAGATAGAGCAGTGCCCGGCAGCCGTGCGTGTGGTGATTTCACCGGAGTGTGCGGCCATGCGGGTGATGATTTTGCGTGCAGCCGTGCAGGAGATGATTTCGCCAGAGCATGCGTGCGCGTGATGATTTCTTCGGATTCGATTTCCTTGTCCGTGACAGACAAATCCGGCACCGGAGAAGAATCAGCCAACTTCATCTTCCTCATCGCGTTTTTGATGATTAGGGTGTGAGGAATTAATGCTAGAGGATTTGTGTGATGTGAGGCGAAAACATGAGAATTCTCAACCTTTTATAGGCGAATACACGATAATTCTCTCCGTGATTTAGGTGGACATTGATGCTCTACTTTTATTTCTGAAAATTTGCTATTAATTTTACTTATTCTACTCTTAATAAATTATTATGTTATAAAATTTTAATATAATTCGATTCAATTAAACTTTAATTTGTTACAATTTAGTAAAATATAATTTGAATCGTTTACATATAATTTTATTTAATTAAGCTTAGCTCAATTAAGAAGTACAATTTTTGGAGTGAAAATGTTGTGATGCACAAAATGAATTAGTTTCACCCCTACCAACAGTTCTTCTGACATGTTCTTCTTGAGTTTTCGCTTTGACAAGTTTGTATAAAAAGTAATCTAGAAGAAGGGGGATTAAAATTGATAGGATTAATGAAAAGGTGGAATCAAGATGTACGAATCGATCAGAGTGGAGGAGACTGAGGGGTGCTACAATTAGAGAGTTGAAAAGTAATTTCACAATCAGAAAAGACTTTACACACATGTATATAATGTTTTGTTGATTTTGAACGGTTGAAGAATTGAATAATGGAGTTGAATGAAAGAAATGATCAATGAAAGAATTAATGAAGAATGAAGAGGACGAGGCAGATGAGGTTTAAAAGAAGTTGAATGGTGATCTGACATATGGAAGAAGATGAAAGATGGTTTTTATTTACAGAAGTACAAGGTAGGTTTGTTAAAAACATTCTATTTTATATATGATAGAAACACTTCTAGTATTGATGCTACAAGCTTCCAGTCCCGGTCCGGATCAATAGTGAGTCTCCGGTCCGGATGAGACTTTTGTCCGTGCTCCGCGCGCTCTCACCTAAAGCCCTGCAAAACAACGCCCCGGAGTATCCCGAGGATAGCTACTCCGGCGTGATGATGAAAGAGGGGCCTTTGAATAGGAGAGAGAATAAGGATATATTGAGAGAGTTTTTATCTGATAGAACATACCTTTCTCCACAAGTCCAAAGCTGTATTTATAGGTGTGAGTGGTCAGCCTCAAGCCCAGAGTCGTCATATGGACTGGACTACTCTCTGGGCCGGAGCCTAGATATGGGCCAAAGCCCATATCACCACTAGCCCCCCGAGACATGGGATCCGTCCGAAGGCCTCATCCGGAGGAGGGGTCCCGTGTCTCTTCACGTCTAATCTAACCATCGGGATCCGCCCGGAGGCATGCGATCCGACCCGGATCTCTATTTCCGGATTGTGCGCGGTGCGTTAGAACACGCGCTCGGCGCTTGGGTTTCCTGCGCGCGTGTTTATGGGCGCATTTATGAGGCGTGTTATACCGTCATAAATGAGCTGTCTAATCGAGAAATTCTCTTTTCACCCTTTTTTCAAAAAAGGCAATCATGTTGCCTTGGGACTCGGTCCTGCTTTTATGCGACTTCTCTTCTTATAAATACTGGACCATCCCTTTCACTCTCATTTTTTCACTCTTTGCATTTCTTCTCTGTTTTCTCCTCTCTGCGCTATATTCTCTTTTCATTTCTTTGGACAAGCACGTTAGCGCTCTTCACTCTTCGCATACAATGGAAAATGAAGATAACAAACAGCTCGCCGGTTTGTCTGGTGGGGAAGTGGAGATCGGCCTAAATCCGGAGCCGGAGGTTGGCGATCCCGATGAGGGTGATGATGTCGATATCACCCCGGCGGTAAGGGAGTTAGTGGAGGCGATGGTGGTTCCGCTCGCCATCGATGCCAAACTGAGCTCATTTCCGGGCGACGTTACCACTGTTGCAGCCATCCCCCGGAGCCATTTTCTTTATGGGATAACCTTCCCTCTTCCCCCCCTTTACTCCGCCATCTTTCATCATTTCGGCATCTCTCCGGCCCAACTACAACCGAACGGAGTTGCCGTAGTCCGGGCGTTTCTCCTGAATTGTTACAGATGCGGGGTGACGCCATGTTTAGATCTGTTCCGGGCCTTCTACCACTTGGAGGGCACTAAAGATGAGGGGATTTTCACTTTCCAGAGGCGGAAGGGGGTAAAGGATCCGAGCAAGGGTCGGCGCGATAGCTACTCAAATTGGCAGAAACATTATTTCATCTTCGACCTCGACAAGTATCCGTGCCCGGTCTGGGGTCACACTGCCAAGAAGGAGGAAAAGACGGTGTTCAGTCCGGAGGGGCAGGAGGAGAATATCGCCAGACTGGCCGCCAATCAGATCGACCTAGATCCGTTCTGGAAAGGAGGGAAGTACGTTTTTCCTTTGAGGGCATACGAGCCGGAGGTGTTCTTGAAGTGTCGCTTCTATGTCCCCCGGGATCCATCAAGTAAGTTGCTTTGGTATCTTCTGTTTTACCTTGTGCTTTTCTCGCTTTCTTCTAATCCGTTTCGGGTGTTGCCAGTTTATCCGGAGATAGGGAATGGCGTTATGGTAATGCCACGGAACTTGGCCAGTAACGGCTTAACCGCCTCAAGGTACTTCTGCAAACTCCGCTCCTTTGCCTCATATTCTCCATTCACCTGCTGAACCACTATCTGAGAATCGCTGTACACCTCAACGTCCGCGACCCCTATCTCCAATGCCAGTCGGAGTTCGGCCAGGAGTGCCTCATACTCTGCCTCGTTGTTGGTTGCCCGGAAAGCAAACTGGATAGCATACCTGTACTCCATTCCTTGTGGGCTAGTAAGCAGGACGCCAGCCCCGCCCCCATTAGCATGAGACGATCCGTCCACATACAACTTCCATTTGTCAGAGGGTGGTTCCGATCCGGACGGCTCTCCTGAAGGTTCCGTCATTTCTACCAAAAAGTCCGCCAGGGCTTGCCCCTTAATAGCCTTCCGGGGATGATACTTGATCTCGTGCTCCCCAAGCTCAACTGCCCACTTCATCATCCGACCCGAGGCTTCTGGCTTCAGCATGATCTGTCTCAACGGATGATTCGTCAGAACCGTGATCGGATGACCTTGGAAATATGGTCGGAGGCGCCGGGAAGCATGGACCAGTGCCAGTATCAGCCTTTCCAAAGCAGTGTACCTCGTTTCCGGACCTTGGAGTGCCCTGCTCACAAAGTAAACCGGACGCTGAACCTTACCATCCTCTCAGACCAGAGCAGAGCTTATAGCGTGTTCCGTCGCAGCTATGTAGAGGAAAAGCTCTTCTCCGGGCAACGGCTTGGATAGGGTAGGGAGGCTTGCTAGATGAGCCTTGAGATCCGTGAATGCCCGGTCACATGCCTCCGTCCACTCGAACGGCTTGGCTCTGCGGAGTATGTTAAAAAACGGGAGCTGCTTCTCAGCCCCCCGGGCCAGAAACCGGCTCAACGCAGCTAGCGACCCGGTCAGTTTTTGTACGTCCTTCACCCCTCTCGGAGGGGGCATCTCCATAAGGGCCGATATCTTCTCCGGGTTGACGTCGATTCCTCGAGTCGATACCATGTAGCCAAGGAACTTCCCTGCTCCTACTCCGATGGTACTTTTTCCTGGGCTGAGCTTGAGATTCGCCGTTCGGAGCACGTCGAACATCTCCCGAAGGTCGGACAAGAAAGACTCATACGTCCGGCTCTTGACCACCATGTCATCCACATAGACCTCCAGGTTCCGTCCCATCTGGTTCCGAAACAGCTTGTCCGCCATCCTCTGGTATGTTGCACCTGCGTTTTTCAGTCCAAAAGGCATTTTCCTGTAACAAAAAGTACCGAAGTCAGTGATAAAAGATGTTTTGGGGCGGTCATCCTTGGCCATCGTAATCTGGTGGTACCCTCGGTGCGCATCAAAGAATGCCAACACTTGGTAACCAGTAATAGCCTCGACCAACTGATCGATGGAGGGGAGTGGATAGCTATCTTTCGGACAGCATTTGTTCAGGTCTGTGAAGTCAATACACATTCTCCACGAACCATCGTGCTTCTTCACCAGAACTGGGTTTGCTATCCACTCCGGGTATGATATCTCCTCCACGATTCCGGCACTCAACAGTCTACCCATCTCCACCCGGATCTCCTCCACGCGTTCCGGGGCGAGGGGCCTCTTCTTCTGCCTGATCGGTTTCAGCTTCGGAAAGACATTGAGCTTGTGGACTGCGATCTCCTCAGGAACGCCAGTCAAGTCCTCCGTCCCCCAGGAAAACACATCCTCATACTCCGCCAACAAGCTTTGCAACTCTATCTTAACGTCATCCGGCATGTTCTTCCCCACACTGACTACCCCCTTTTGTCCGACCATCATATCTTCCACTTCATAAGATGGTGCTTCTCCATGGATGGCTCCTACCAAGTCCGCTTTGGCTTTTCCCTTGTCCGAGGCGGACAGCTTGGATTGGCCCTCTCCGGATCGGGCGTCCTTGATGGCGGTCAGCATGCAACTCCGGGCGGTTTGCTGGTGGCCCCGGACGGATGCGATACCGTTTTCCGTGGGGAACTTCATAATCAAGTGGAAAGGCGAACATATAGCCCGTGCCTGTGACAACCAAGGTCTTCCAATGATCATGTTGTAAGGGGAGACAGCATCAATGACGGCGAAATTACACTCCACCGTGGCCCGCTTCGTCGGATCCTGGAAATCCGTCAAGGTAACTTTCAAAGGGATGATTCCGAGCGGATGGACAGTCCGTCCGGTAAACCCTGAAAGGGGGGTATGACACGGTTTTAAGTTTTGTCGTCCGATCCCGAGCTGATCAAAGCATTCCGCGAACATGATCTCCACACTGCTGCCATCATCGACGAACACTCGTTTGATCAGCACTCCTTCGACATCTGCCATTACCACCATAGGATCCGAATGGGGAACCTGTGGGGGTACCGGATCCTCATCCGAAAAGGTGATAGTTTCACTTGGCTTGAACCTCTTTTCTTGTATCTTACCCGGAGGCACGTATCTGCTTTTGGCCTTGATCGCCGTCATGGAACAGAGTCCGTCGCCGACGATTCCGTTTATCACATTGATCATCCGGGGCTGAGCTGGGGGTTGTGCTGGTGCGGCCTGTCTTGGTGCCGGGTTAGCTTGGTTTCCCCCTCGGGGGCGATTGTTCCTATTTCTTTTCCGGCCTTGTCCGGCTGCAGCTGCCGGAGCTTGGGCCGGGCGTCCAAGTCCTTCCCCTGCCACACAATCTCTTAACTGGCCTGCTCCGATCAATCTTTCAATGTCCGAACGGAGCGCCCTACATCCCTCCGTGGTATGCCCGTGTGACTTGTGAAACTCACACCACTTGTCCGCATTTGCTGGCGCCGGTACGCCAACAATGGGTTGCGGATCCGTAAACAAACCTCGGTGAACCGCAAGGATCTCCGTACAGGTTTTTGAGAGAGGGGTGTAGGTCGGACGAGCAGCGGCTGCCGGTGCTGGTGCTGCAGTCGCCGGGGCGGGTACTCGTCTGGCTTGATCCGTCCGGGCCGTAGTCCGTGCAGCAGTGGTTTGGGTCCCTGTCACCGTGAGAGACCTTTGCTCGAAAAAGCCCACTGTTGTCATCCGGACTTGGTTGGCATCGTGCACCGTACAATGCATCTCCACCACCAACTGGAGGTGATAGTATGATGTAGGCATATTCTTCATGAGTTTGATGTAGAAGGTGTTGTCCCTCAGTCCGTTGACGAAGTTGTGGATAATGGCCTTCTCCTGCAAGTGCCGGTCCACCACCTTCATCGTCGCTGCTATGTACCGGGTGTAGAATTCCCAGGTAGCCTCCGTCTCCAGCTGCCTCATTGCCAAGACCGTGGCGAGGTTCACAAATGTATGTTTCATAGCGGAATAGCGCCGGACCAGGGCTATGGCGAAATCCCAAAAATGTCGAAGCGTACCGTTCGGAAGACCCTTGAACCATGTTAAGCAATTGCCCCGGAGGTATGAAGGCACCATCTTACACTGTAGCTCCTCCGGAATGTCCCTAGCAATCATGATACTCGCATAAGTATGAACGAACTCCTCCGGGTCGCCTTCTCCGTTGTAGGTAGGTAGTCCGTCCGGAGCCTTGGTTCCGGCTGGCCACTTGAAACTCAACACCTCCGGAACCCAAGGTGACTGTGGGCCGATCCCATTCCGTCCGATTAGGCGATTGAGTCGGTCTTCAATGGAATCCGGACAGAAAGGTGTTTGAAAACCAAAACCTCCAGGGAATCCTCCTCCGGCAGGCTGCATCCCATACATCATCTGCTGCTGACCCCCGGGTCCTCCGGCAGGTTGCATCCCAAACATCATCTGCTGTTGTCCTCCGGGTGCACCCATCCAATAGCTCTGCTGGGTACCGTATCCCTGCTGGGTTTGTGCTCCCCAGTAAGGCGGTGCGTTCGGATTCAAACCAGCAGTCTGCTGTTGATGTCCGCCCGGGTATGGGTTTAGGTTTGGTGCTCTCGGTTGGTCCGGAGGCGGCTTGTCCGCCTCACCTCGTTGAGCTGCCTTCCACTCTTGGAACTGCTGATACTCCGTCATGTTGGTCCTCAGGATGTTGCCTCCCAGTCCGGAATCATGACGCTTACGCTCCTCCCGTCCGGCCTTCCGCCCAACTCGGGGTCTGATTGACCGGCTCTGAGCATCGTCTTCCGTGCTATACCCCTCCGGAGATTCCTCAGGTTCATAATCCTCAGCTTCCTCAGAACCGGATCCCTCGGGACGATCCGGATCGGGCGTCTCATCCCCTTCCGACGACTCCTGGTCATCATCCTGATTCTGATTCCGCGCCTCTCGTGCCGCTCGCTGACGCTCTCTAGCCTCGCGTTGTATATCAGCCAGAGTTCGTTCAGAAGCCGGCTTCTTCCCTTTTGCCTTTTCAGCTGCTAGGCGCTGTCGCCGACGCTCCTCAGCTGCGGCCTTCTTCTCTGCTGCCGCCTGTTTGGCTTGGAGAATCCGTTCCTTCTCGGCCGCTATCTTCTGAGCTCTAACTGTAGCGGCTTTTCTGGTTTTTGGCCCTCCTCCCGCTTCCTCCTCCGCCGGGAGAGGGTTCTTTCTTGGTCGTCCGCGCGGCGGCATGAACGTAACCTTCAACTGGAATTTTTAGAGTCCCACTGGGCGTGCCAACTGATGCTACCAGCTTCCAGTCCCGGTCCGGATCAATAGTGAGTCTCCGGTCCGGATGAGACTTTTGTCCGTGCTCCGCGCGCTCTCACCTAAAGCCCTGCAAAACAACGCCCCGGAGTATCCCGAGGATAGCTACTCTGGCGTGATGATGAAAGAGGGGCCTTTGAATAGGAGAGAGAATAAGGATATATTGAGAGAGTTTTTATCTGATAGAACATACCTTTCTCCACAAGTCCAAAGCTGTATTTATAGGTGTGAGTGGTCAGCCTCAAGCCCAGAGTCGTCATATGGACTGGACTACTCTCTGGGCCGGAGCCTAGATATGGGCCAAAGCCCATATCACCAAGTATAATTTTCAAAATTTATAAGGTAAACAATCTTTTAAAAATAATTGTCTTGGGGTTCCTCCACCTCTGAATGCACAACACAATCAGAAAATGAATTCACAACACTAATTATGCACTGCACTGGATATGCACGAAGGAATATTGCTACGGACATAGACTTGTACGGGAACTAATTTAAAAAATTTACAATCATCAGAAGAGAAATCAACAACTATAAATTGATTTAGATTGTGTATTGGGAATTCAAATGAAAGAATGATTGCAAATATTCAATCTTTTTTTCAAATGAATGAAATACCTCGTTTAGAAGAAGCGTGCCGCGGAACAATATTTGCATTCTCCAAAAACATCCTAACGGTCTGCTCCGGAACCTTCTAATTAGTGGCTAGCGGCGGATCCACCTCGGGAGAGGATTTCCATGGCAAATTCAGATCACTCTTGAAAAAGAGGAAGGAATTCTTCCGGTCTTGCACAGATGTAGGATGTCCGTACATGATTTTCGGTACGCCTTGCCGGGAAGTGATGCAAAACCATTTCTCCGTCCGGTATCGATTTCGCCCGATTTTGCCAACAAATTGCCGGCGTGGGGGAAATGGAAACCTTTTGGCAAACCTCCATAAACCCTTGGATGTGGTAGATTGAGATTGGATTGAGCTGAGCCAATGATATATGGTAATGGTGTAAAAGGGATACAATAAATGGAGGGAGAGGGAGCAGGAGACCGTGCTCGAGATGGTGCGTGTAGATGGCAGCATTTCCAGGTGGTGGCGGGTGGGCTCTCTGCGCCTCAGTTGGAGCGATTAGGCAAAATTCCAGCAGGATTTTGAAATCCGCAGCATATTTCTCGGCAGCTTTGGGAGTGAAGATGGAGCGATTCCCGACAGCCGTGTCTGTGGTGATTTTGGCGTAGCATGCGGCCGTGCTGGTGTTGATTTTGCGTGCTACCGTGTGGAAGATTATTTCACCGGAGGGTGCGTGCACGTGATGATATTTCCGGCGATCCTTCCAGCTTCCATTCTTTTCCGGATTCAATTTCCTCGGGATCCATGTCGGACAAATCCGGGACCGGAGAAGAATCGCCCAACTCCGTCTTCATCATCGCGTTTTTGAGGATTAGGGTGTGAGGAATTAATGCTAGAGGATATGTGTCTTTTACAGGCGAATGCACGAGAATTCTCTTTGTGAATTAGGTGGATATTGATGCTCTACTTCTACTTCTAAAAATTTGCGATTAAGTTCACTTATTCTAAATTATTGTGGTATAAAAGTTTAATATAATTGAATTCAATTAAAATTTAATTTGCTACAATTTGGTTTTTTTTTTTTTTTTACAGAAGTAGAAGGTAGGTTCGTTAAAAACACTTCGATTTTATTTAAATCAGAAACACTTCTAGTATGATTTTCATAATTTATATGGTAAAAAATCTTCTAGAAATAATTTACTTAGGGGTACCTCCACCTCTGAATGCACTGTACAATTAGAAAATGAATGCACTGCACTGGATATGCACGCATAAATATTGCTAAGGACATGGACTTGTACGGGAATTGATTTAAGTAATTGACAATCATCAGAAGAGAAATCGACAACTATAAATTCGTTTAGATTGTGTATTGGGGATTCAAATGAAAGAATAACATCAAATATTCAATCTTTTATTCAAAGAAATGAAATACTTCGTTTGGAAGAAGTTGCTGTGGAAAAATTTTTGCCTTCTCCAAAAACATCCTAACGATCTGCTCCAGAGCCTTTTCGTTGGTGGCCAGCGGAGGATCCACCTCGGGAGAGAGATTCCATGGAAGATTCAGATCAGTCTTGAAAAGGAGGAAGGAATCCTTCCAGTCTTGCACAGATGTAGGATGTCCATACACGATTTTTGGTACGCCTTGCCGGGAAGTGATGCAAAACCATCCCTCCGGCGTGGGGGAAATGGAAACCTTTTGGCAAACCACCAAAAACCCTAGGATGTAGTATATTGAGATTGGATTGAGCTGAGCCAAATCTATATGGTAATGGTGTAAAAGGGATACAATAAATGTAAGGAGAGGGAGCCGGAGAACGTGCTCGAGATGGTGCGTGTAGATGGCAGGATATCCAGGTGGTGGCGCGTGGGCTCTGTGCTCCGTAGTTGGAGCGATTAGGCAAAATTCCGGCCGGATTTTGAAATCCGCGGCATACTTCTCCGCAGCTTTGGTAGTGCAGATAGAGCGGTGCCCGGCAGCCGTGCGTGTTGTGATTTTGTCGGAACGTGCGGCCTTGCGGTTGATGATATTGTGTGCGGCCGTGCAAGAGATGATTTCGCCGGAGCGTGGATGCGCGTGATGATTTTTTCGGCAAGCCTTCCATTCTTTTCTGGATTCGATTTCCTCGGGATCCGTATTGGACAAATCTGGGACAGGAGAAGAATCGGCCAACTTCGTCTTCCTTATAGCGTTTTTGAGGATTTGGGTGTGAGGAATTAATGCTAGAGGATATGTGTTGATAAGTCCATGGTTCGTATTCTGGACCATATTCAGTCTCTGGCCAGGGGCCGAGAAGAGTTATGGGCTTGAGTTACTCGAAGGATAGATCCACGGGTTCATCAATCCTAATCCTTATAAGGAATGCGTATATTATGAATGTTCTACAAGGAATATACATCTTCCTAAATATGGTAATACAACCATGACTGGAATATACTTCTTCTATACATGGTAATACACCTACTATTACCATGAGAGTTGTATTCCTACCATATTTACATATGTTGGTGATCTATGGATTGTAGCCATATAAATACCCAAAGGTTTGGTAGACCTATCTATCTAATATACTACATACAATACGACTTACGCATCATACTAACTTGAGCGTCGGAGTGTCTATCCTGGGGACACCCGAGGCTTTGTTTTGCAGATCAATTCGTGAGCCAAGTTCGTTGTCAAGCGTGGTGTCCGCCGTACATCAAGTGGCACGCCCAGTGGGACATCGTGTCAATTGACGACGTCGCCGAACTTTGTCTCTGATCTTATCCTGTGCACCTACTCAATGATTTTTCAATACCATGTCTGAAGCTGAACACCCCAGGTGATGCGCCCGAATGCAAGGGCGAGGCCCAGAAGAGAATCCCGAAGGAGAGTAGGCTCCCCGAGGACGCGAGCGTGGCCGACCAAGAGGATCCCAAGCACGTTCTACATCGGAACCACCACCAAGCTCTACCGTAGGTGCCGGAAACTCCAACGTTCCGAACTCCTCCTGTCCAAATCCTGTCACGTCCGGAGCACCAATCTCTGGTCCAAATCCTATTGCATCTGCAACACCATTCTCCAGCCCCAATCCTGTTGCATCCAGAGTACCATCTTCTGGATGAAACCCTGTTGTATCTGGAGCGCGGAACTCAGGCCCTGGACCATCCAATGCTCGATCTAACCCGAGAGTCTCGATCCAAACTGATATGAGTTATAGCGAGTTCATGAGTGAACCGGAAGGACTCAGTCGTGAGAACAGGTTAGGATACAGTGGAGCCGACTCGACCTTTACTGTAGAAGAGAGAGCGTAAAGAGACCGTCAAATCCTTGCGGAAAGACAACAGGAAGAGGCGAGACAGAGACGCCTAAGGGAATCCCTGAGTCAACCCTTGGGACCTACAGTTCCTCCCCCTCCGAGCTCCAATCCATCTCGTATAAACCTTATCTCAGACTCTCCCCCGAGGAAAATCCCTGAAGATGTCCGAGCATTGAAGAGAGACATGCATTCTCAATATCCCGACTTTGTAGCATCTATGATAAATTCAAGCCAACAACTTCGCGCCCAGACGCATGACGCCCCGAATCGAGTATCAATTCCAGGAGCTCGGACAACACCACCCTCCGATCCTACTCAACAACAAAGATTCCTGAATGACCTATCTCGGAGCTTACCTCCATACAGCACTCAAACACACCTACCACCACCCCCCGATCTAGCCAGCTACCGTAACAACGGCTCAGAACTAAGCATGGAGGAGGTGCGAAGAATGCGCATAGAGAACCTTCAGGAAGAGCTCAGGCAGGAGAAGAGGGAATGGACTCAGAGCGAATGGCAATCCACTGCCGACCGGCCTTTTACCCAGGAAGGAGTCTATCCCACTCGAGGGAAGTACGAGGTCGACCATGAGATCAAACATATCCTCGGGCCCAGAGGACAGTCTGCTCGCTCTCCATTTTCAAGACACATCGTGAATCTTCCCTTTGATAGCATTAAAAGGGTCCCCGAGCACTTGCCTACCTACGACGGTACAAGCGATCCTCGAGAATTCCTACCGTTCTTCTTTAAGACACTCGAGACCAGGAACTTTCATGAACTGGAGATATGTAAAATTGTCCCCAGTTACCTTTGAGGAAAAGCCCAGACTTGGTTTACCCAAACTAAACATGAAAGTTTATTTGACTATTAGGACTTCGCCGAATTTCTCCTCATTGCCTTCTTCCAAAAGAAGAAGTTCACTAAATCCCTCGGATATTTAGGGTATGTGCCCCGCCTTGAAGTAGAAACTGTGATAGAGCATTATCACAGATATATGGATCTGGCTATAGAATGCTACGATCGAGACGAGGTCCTCCTGATCAACATGTACCGCATGAGTGTAGATGATGACACCCTGAGAATGAAGCTGGCCACCAAGAACCCTACTACTGTCCAGTATCTCCAGGCCATCATGGAGAAGTTTTCTAGCAAGGCAGATGCGGTAACTAGCAAGAGAGGGCGAGAACCCTATACATAGAATAAAAACAAGGAGCCTAAGATGAAGATACCCAAGGTCGAGAAGACAGAAGGCACCTCCAAACCAACCTTCGAGTCTTACACTCCTCTGGCTAGATCTCGGGCTGAGATTTTATCCATTCACATGCACTTTTTGAAAGATCCCCCCGCCATGAAGGATAAGGTCCCCAAAATTCTGCCAATATCACCGAGATCGGGGGCATGACACCGATGAGTGTTATCAGCTTAAGAACGAGATTGAGAAGCTGATTCAACAGGGAATTGTGCAACAAATTGCTTCAATAGCCGGCGACAGCCAGGGTACCTAGAAGAAGTATGGGGGAAAGCCCTGGCAGAAGAGGAAGGATGGCCCCCGGAACAACAACAACAATAACAACCAAGGGGGTGGGGGAAACAATCCTCAAGATCCTCCTCCACCGTCGCCTAATGGAGCAAACCGAGCCATTAATGCCATTAATGGCTACACGGGAGAAGAAATCTCCCTCACAAAGCTGAAGGATAGTGTGCGGGCCATAACCCACACCGAGCCGATCAACAAGAGGCTCCTTCCCGAGGAAACTATCACCTTCTCGGACACGGATGTCGTACCGACCAAGTGCCCCACTCTGACCCTCTCATTATCTCTGCAACGATACAGGATTCCCTGGTGAAGAGAGTCTTTGTGGATGACGGCAGTGGAGTAGAAGTGATGTTCCAAGATTGTTTCCAAAAACTAGGGTTTACCAAGGACGACCTCAAGCCTACGGGCCCAATCTCGGGGTTCACCGGAAATCCAGTCATACCTCTCGGAGAGATCACCACTCCCAGTCATAGTAGGCGATGGAGTCAAAAGCTTAACCCTCTACTGCACAATCATGGTCGTTGACACCGTCACATCCTTCAATGTCATCCTCGGCAGACCTTGGATGTGCCAGGCTAAAGCCATATTGTCCCTTTACCACCTGATGCTGAAATTTCCAACACCGTACGGAGTGGCCTCCATCAAGGGAGACCAAGGAGTGGCACGTTCCTGCATGATCACGTCCATCCTAGTGGACCAGATACCCGATCCTAATATTGAAGAACCCCTGGTATTCCACTTTGAGGACGAGGCTTACGACGAGATGACTGCATTATGGCACAAGCGACGCCATCAAACCTTCCAAATAGGAGAACTGGTAATGCCAGTAGGCCCGTGGTGCACCAACAAGCTAGAAGGTATGCTGGAGTCAAGGCCAAAAGGACCCTACAAAGTCTCTACAGTCCAATCCGGTGGATTCTACCTCTTACAAACTCGCGAAGGAGAACACTTGGATCCTGTCATAATGACGCCCTTCCTACGTAGGTACCTCGGAGCTAAAACCAAGTAGACCTTCTCCAAATAAGGAGAAACTACTTCAATAAAGCCTACGGGCCAAGCTTCCTTTTCTTTCTATCAATTTATTTTTTATACCCGAGTTCCCAAACTCGGTCTTTATAATTTTTCCGAACTTACGAGTTCGAGGAATACAGTTTATTTTCGATATATACATTCTATTTTATTTTAAGCAGTCAATATCCCTCTAATACAAAGAGACACTATGCCTTACAAAGCATAAGTAAAGACTGCTGCCTAAGATTTTTACGCTTATACAAAGCGAGTGGTTGATGCTTATCTAACATGAGTTGCTTGAACTACGTGTTCAGGCCACAGCCACCTTAGGCTAAAATAAAATAATATTGTTATAAAAAGTATATGGTCAAAACCAATATTATAGGGGTCATACAAACTCACAAAGTTTGAAACTCGACCTTCTTTATGATATGCCTACCCAGGTGCAAACCAATACTTATTTAATATAAGTTAGGATTTAATTGCCTGATAATCAAGTTTCTCAAGGATTAAAGACCTTTATAAATGCAAAATTAAAAGTGTTATTACACTATGATACTTCCTACACCTCGTATTTGAAATCCGCGTAATACTTCTCCGTAGCTTTGTGAGTGCAGCTAGAGCAGTGCCCGGTAGCAGTGTGTGTGGTGATTTTGCCGGAGCGTGCGGGTGATGATTTTGTGTGCGGCCGTGAAGGAGATGATTTCGCCGAAGCGTGCGATCGCGTGATGATTTTTCCGGCGAGCTTTCCAGCTTCCATTCTTCTCCGGATTCGATTTCCTTGGGATCGGAGAAGAATCGGTCGACTTCATCTTCCTTATCGCGTTTTTGAGAATTAGGGTGTGAGGAATTAATGCTAGAGGATTTGTGTGATGTGAGGCGAAAACATGAAAATTCACCTTTTATAGGTGAATGCACGAGAATTCTCTCTGTGATTTAGGTGGTCATTGATGCTCTACTTCTATTTCTGAAAATTTTCTATTAATTTCACTTATTCTACTCTTAATAAATTCTTTTGGTATAAAATTTTAATATAATTCGATTCAAATAAACATTAATTTGATACAATTTAATATTATATAATTTGAATCGTTTACAGATTATTTCATTTAATTAAGCTTAGCTCAACTAAGAAGTACAATTTTAAGAGTGAGAATGTTGTGATGCACAAAATGAATTAGTTTAACCCCTACCAACAGTTCTTCTGACATGTTATTCTTAAGTTTTCGCTTTGACAAGTTTGTATAAAAAATAATCAAGAAGAAGGGGGATTATAATTGATAGGATTAATAAAAAGGTGGAGTCAAGAGGTACGAATTGATTAGAGGGGAGGAGGGTGAGGGTTGCTACAATTAAAAATTTTCACAATCGGAAAAGACTTTACACACATGTATATTACATTCTATTGATTTCAAACGGTAGAAGAATTTAATAATGGAGTTGAATGAAAAAAATGAGCAATGAAAGAATTAAAGAAGAAAGAAGAGGAATAGGCAGATGAGGTTTAAAAGAAGTTGAAAGGAACTTTGGTAAAAAAAAATGAAATTGATAAATTAGAGGGTATGGTTGAAATAAGGTGACATGACACATGGAAGAAGGAGAAGGTTTTTTTTCTTTTTCTTTTTTAAAGAAGTAGAAAGTAGGTTTGTTTAAAACACTTCTATTTTATACAAGATAAAAACACTTCTAGTATGATTTTCAAAATTTGTAAGGTAAAAAAGCTTTTAAAAATAATTTTCTTAGGGGTACCTACACCTCTGAATGCACTGTAGAATAAAAAAATGAATGCACTGCACTAGATATACACGCAGAAATATTGCTACGGACATGGACTTGTACGGGAATTGATTTAAGAAATTGACAATCATCAGAAGAGAAATCGAAAACTATAAATTGGTTTAGACTGTGTATTGGGAATTCAAATGAAAGAATAATAGCAAAAATTAAATCTTTTATTCAAATGAATGAAATACCTCGTTTGGAAGAAGCGTGCTGTGGAAAAAATATTGCATTCTCCAAAAACATCCTAACGATCTGCTCCGGAACCTTCTCGTTGGTGGCCAGCGGCGGATCCACCTCGGGAGAGGTATTCCATGGCAGATTCAGACCATTCTTGAAAAAGAGAAAGGAATCCTTCCAGTCTTGCACGGAAGTAGGATGTCCGTGCACGATTTTCGGTACGCCTTGCAAGGAAGTGATGCAAAACTATCCCTTCGTCCGTTATCCTTTTTGCCGGATTTTGATAAACTGCAGTAAAATTGCCGGCGTGGGAGAACTGGAAACCTTTTCGCAAACCTCCATAAGCCCTAGGATGTGGTAGATTGAGATTGGATTGAGCTGAGCCAATGCTATATGGTAATGGTGTAATAGGGATTCAATAAATGTAGGAGGAGGGAGCCGGAGACCGTGCTCGAGATGGTGCTTGTAGATGGCAGCATAGCCAGGTGGTGGCGCGTGGGCTCTCTGCTCCGTAGTTGGAGCGATTAGGAAAAATTCCGCAGGATTTTTAAATCTGCGGCATACTTCTTCGTGGCTTTGTGAGTGTAGATAGAGCGGTGCCCGAAAGCCGTGCGTGTGGTGATTTCGCCAGAGCATGCGGCCGTGCGGGTGATGATATTGTGTGCGGCCGTGCAAGAGATGATTTCGCCCGAGCATGCGTGCGGGTGATGATTTTTCCGACGAGCATTCAAGATTCCATTGTTATTCGGATTAGGTTTCCTCGGGATCGGTGTCGGACAAATCCGGGACCGGCCGCCTTCGTCTTCCTTATCGTGTTTTTAAGGATTAGGGTGTGAGGAATTAATGCTAGAGGATTACTGTGATGTGAGGTGAAAACATGAGAATTCTCTACCTTTCATAGGCGAGTGCACAAGAATTATCTCCATAATTTAGGTGGTTATTGATGCTCTACTTCTATTTCTGAAAATTTGCTATTAATTTCACTTATTCTACTCGTAATAAATTCTTTTGGTATAAAATTTTAATATAATTCGATTCAATTAAACTTTAATTTGATACAATTTAATATAATATAATTTCAATCATTTACATATAATTTGATTTAGTTAAGCTTAGCCCAACTAAGAAGTACAATTTTAAGAGTGAAAATGTTGTGATTCACAAAATGAATTAGTTTAACCTTTACCAACAGTTCTTCTGACATGTTATTCTTGCGTTTTCGGTTTGACAAGTTTGTATAAAAAATAATCAAGAAGAAAGGGGATTAAAAATGATAGGATTAATAAAATGGTGGAGTCAAGAGGTACAAATTGATTAGAGGGGAGGAGGGTGAGGGGTGCCACAATTAAAAAGTTGAATAGTATTTTCACAATCGGAAAAGACTATACACACGTGTATATTACATTCTATTGATTTCAAACGGTAGAAGAATTTAATAATTGAGTTGAATGAAAAAAATAATCAATGAAAGAATTAAAGAAGAAAGAAGAGGAAGAGGCAGATGAGGTTTAAAAGAAGTTGAAAGGAACTTTGGTAAAAAAAATGAAATTTATAAATTAGAGGGTATGGTTGAAATAAGGAGATATGACACATGGCAGAATGAGAATGTTTTTTGTTTTTTTTTTTGCAAAAGTAGAAGGTAGGTTGGTTAAAAACACTTCTATTTTATATTAGATAGAAACACTTCTAGTATGATTTTCAAAATTTATAAGGTAAAAAATCTTTTAAAAATAATTTACTTAAGCGTACCTCAACCTCTGAATGCACTGTACAATCAGAAAATGAATGCACTGCACTGCATATGCACGCAGAAATATTGCTAAGGACATGGACTTGTACGGGAATTTATTTAAGAAATTGACAATAATCAGAAGAGAAATCGAAAACTATAAATAGGTTTAGATTGCGTACTGGGAATTCAAATGAAAGAATAATAGCAAATATTAAATATTTTATTCAAATGAATGAAATACCTCATTTAGAAGAAGCGTGCTGCGGAAAAAATTTTGCATTCTCCAAAAACATCCTAACGATCTGCTCCGGAACCTTCTCGTTGGTGGCAAGCGGCGGATCCACCTCGGGAGAGGTATTCCATGGCAGATTCAGATCAGTCTTGAAAAAGAGGAAGGAATCCTTCCAGTCTTGCACAGAAGTAGGACGCCCGTACACGATTTTTGGTACGCCTTGCCGGGAAGTGATGCAAAACCATCCCTCTGTCCGGTATCCATTTCGCCGGATTTTGATAAACTGCAGTAAAATTGCCGGCGTTGGGGAATTGGAAACCTTTTGGCAAACCTCCATAAACCTTAGGATGTGGTAGATTGAGATTGGATTGAGCTGAGCCAATGCTATATGGTAATAGTGTAATTGGGATACAATAAATGGAGGGAGAGGGAGCAGGAGACTGCGCTCGAGATGGTGCGTGTAGATGGCAGCATAGCCAGGTGGCGCGTGGGCTCTCTGCTCCGCAGTTGGAGCGATTAGGCAAAATTCCGCAGGATTTTGATATCCGCGGCATACTTCTCCGCAGCTTTGAGAGTGCAGATAGAGCGGTGCCCGGTAGCCGTGCGTGTGGTGATTTCGCCGGAGCGTGTGGTCGTGCGGGTGATGATTTTGTGTGCGGCCGTGCATGAGATGATTTTGCCGGAGCGTGCGTGCGCGTGATGATTTTTCCGGCCAGCTTTCATGCTTCCATTCTTTTCCGGATTCGATTTCCTCGGGATCAGTGTCGGACCAATCCGGGACCGGAGAACGGCCGCCTTCGTCTTCCCTATCGCGTTTTTGAAGATTAGGGTGTGACGAATTAATGCTAGAGGATTTGTGTGATGTGAGGCGAAAACATGAGAATTCTATACCTTTCATAGGCGAGTGCACGAGAATTCTCTCCGTGATTTAGGTTGTTATTGATGCTCTACTTCTATTTCTGAAAATTTTCTATTAATTTCAATTATTCTACTCTTAATAAATTATTTTGGTTTAAAATTTTAATATAATTCGATTCAATTAAACTTTAATTTGATACAATTTAATATAATATAGTTTGAATCGTTAACATATAATATGATTTAATTAAGCTTAGCCCAACTAAGAAGTACAATTTTAAGAGTGAAAATGTTGTGATGCACAAAATGAATTAGTTTAACCTTTACCAACAGTTCTTCTGACATGTTATTCTATAGTTTTCGCTTTGACAAGTTTGTATAAAAAATAATCAAGAAGAAGGGGGATGAAAAATGATAGGATTAATGAAAAGGTGGAGTCAAGAGGTACTAATTGATTAGAGGGGATGAGGGTGAGGGGTGCCACAATTAAAAAGTTGAATAGTATTTTCAATATTAGAAAAGACTTTACACACATGTATATTACATTCTATTGATTTCAAACGGTAGAAGAATTTAATAATGGAGTTGAATGAAAAAAATAATCAATGAAAGAATTTAAGAAGAAAGAAGAGGAAGAGGCAGATGAGGTTTAAAAGAAGTTGAAAGGAACTTTGGTAAAAAAAATTGATAAATTAGAGGGTATGGCTGAAATAAGGTGACATGACACATTGCATAATGAGAAGGTTGGTTTTTTTTTTTTACAGAAGTAGAAGGTAGGTTTGTTTAAAACACTTCTATTTTATATAAGATAGAAACACTTCTAGTATGATTTTCAAAATTTATAAGGTAAACAATATTTTAAAAATAATTTGCTTAGGCGTACCTCCACCTCTTAATGCACTGTACAATCAAAAAATGAATGCACTGCACTGGATATGCACGCAGAAATATTGCTAAGGACATGGACTTGTACGGGAATGAATTTAAGGAATTGACAATAATCAGAGGAGAAATCGAAAACTATAAATTGGTTTAGATTGTATATTGGGAATTCAAATGAATGAATAATATCAAATATTAAATATTTTATTCAAATGAATGAAATACCTCATTTAGAAGAAGCGTGCTGCGGAAAAAAATTTGAATTCTCCAAAAACATCCTAAAGATCTGCTCCAGAACCTTCTCGTTGGTAGCCAGCGGCGGATCCACCTCGGAAGAGGTATTCCATGGCAAATTCAGATCAGTCTTGAAAAAAAGGAAGGAATTCTTCCAGTCTTGCACAGAAGTAGGATGTCCGTACACGATTTTTGGTACACCTTGCCGGGAAGTGATGCAAAACCATCCCTCCGTCCGGTATCCATTTCGCCGGATTTTTATAAACTGCAGTAAAATTGCCGGCGTGGGGGAATTGGAAACCTTTTGGCAAACCTCCATAAACCCTAGGATGTGGTAGATTGAGATTGGATTGAGCTGAGCCAATGCTATATGGTAATGGTTTAATAGGGATACAATAAATGGAGGGAGAGGGAGCCGGAGACCGTGCTCGAGATGGTGCGTTTAGATGGCAGCATAGCTAGGTGGCGCGTGGGCTCTCTGCTCCGCAGTTGGAGCGATTAGGCGAAATTCCGCAGGATTTTGATATCCGCGGCATACTTCTCCGCAGCTTTGTGAGTGCAGATAGAGCGGTGCCCGGTAGCAGTGCGTGTGGTGATTTCGCCGGAGCGTGCGGCCGTGCGGGTGATGATTTTGTGTGCGGCCGTGCAGGAGATGATTTTGCCAGAGCGTGCGTGCGCGTGATGATTTTTCCGGCCAGCTTTCAGGCTTCCATTCTTCTCCGGATTCGATTTCCTCGGGATCAGTGTCGGACCAATCCGGGACCGGAGAAGAATCGGCCGCCTTCGTCTTCCTTATCGCATTTTTGAGGATTAGGGTGTGAGGAATTAATGCTAGAGGATTTGTGTGATGTGAGGCGAAAACATGAGAATTCTCAACCTTTCATAGGCGAGTGCACGAGAATTCTCTCCGTGATTTAGGTGGTTATTGATGCTCTACTTCTATTTCTGAAAATTTGCTATTAATTTCACTTATTCTACTCTTAATAAATTATTTTGGTTTAAAATTTTAATATAATTCGATTCAATTAAACTTTAATTTGATACAATTTAATATAATATAATTTGCATCGTTTACATATAATTTGATTTAATTAAGCTTAGCCCAACTAAGAAGTACAATGTTAACAGTGAAAATGTTGTGATGCACAAAATGAATTAGTTTAACCTTTACCAACAGTTCTTCTGACATGTTATTCTTGAGTTTTCGCTTTGACAAGTTTGTATTAAAAATTATAAAGAAGAAGGGGGATTAAAAATGATAGGATTAATGAAAAGGTGGAGTCAAGAGGTACAAATTTATTAGAGGGGAGGAGGGTGAGGGGTGCTACAATTAAAAATTTTCACAATCAGAAAAGACTTTACACACATGAATATTACATTCTATTGATTTCAAACGGTAGAAGAATTTAATAATGGAGTTGAATGAAACAAATAATCAATGAAATAATTAAAGAAGAAAGAAGAGGAAGAGGCATATGAGGTTTAAAAGAAGTTGAAAGGAACATTGGTAAAAAAAATGAAATTGATAAATAAGAGGGTGTGGCTGAAATAAGGTGACATGACACATTGCATAATGAGAAGGTTGGTTTTTTTTTTTACAGAAGTAGAAGGTAGGTTTGTTTAAAACACTTCTATTTTATATAAGATAGAAACACTTCTAGTATGATTTTCAATTTATAAGGTAAACAATATTTTAAAAATAATTTGCTTAGGGGTTGATGATACCAGTCTGCTCTTGGATACCAGCTCTTGTACTGACAATCCGGCGAGAGCTGGAATCCTAGCCCGCGGTGAATCTCTCGCCTAGATCCTGCGAAACAAAGACCCCGGGGTCACCCGAGGGTAGACGCTCCGGCGTGATGATGAAGGTTGGGCTTTATGCAGAGGAGAGAGAATATGAATAAATATAGAGAGTGTTTAAGTCTGATAGAACATACCTTTTACTGTTGGTCACTCCTCTATTTATAATGGCAGTGAGCAGAGTGGGTTTCAGCTAGGTGGTCCTCCTCTTGTCGCACACTCGGGGGTGAGGAGTCATTTTCATGTCTTTCTTGTACCCGTGTGCGTCCAAGATAGCTGACATCATGGCAGGACCACTGGTGGGCTTGACTCTCCCTTCTCCTCTACCAATCTGCTTCTCGGGCCCGTATATGGGTTGAGGCCCATATCACCACTCGCCCCCCGAGACCCTGACTTCCGGGCTGTTGTGGTCGTGCCAAGGGCTGGGAGGCCGGGTCTCTAATGAAAAGATCCTGGTGTAGATGCCCTGTTTTTGCGAATATATTCACGCACTTGATACGCGCCTGACCCGCGTATGCCTCTTCGCATCCTGTATTTTACTTAATGCTCATTATTGAGTTTTTGAAGAATGGGCCTACTTTTCCCAACTCCTAGAAATTCTTTCCTCTGTCTCGTCTATAAATACCAGTAGAGAGATCATTCTTTTCTCATTTAGTTGCCAAGCGCTGTCGCTTTCTCTAGTAGATATCCATTCCTCAGTCTTTTTCGCTCTTTCGGTTGGATATGAGTCGTAGTGTTCCCGGTACTAAAGACGACCATTCCCTTGACATAGAAGATCTGCCGCCTCCCTGTCCAACAGGTGGAAAAGGTCTCATGACGTCCAAGGTTACTGTCGTGTATGGAGCCCCGGTTCCCCCCGATCCCAAGGATCCTTGTGAAACCCCGGTACATAGTGATTTCCGGGAACTGATCAAGCAGATGTATGTCCCGCTATCCTATGACGCGGGGCTCGAGCCATTCGATGGTGAGATGGAGTCCCAGCCTTGCGTGCCCCGGCGCTTGTTTCTTCACGGGCTCACTTTTCCACTCCCCCCCGTTGTTTACCGATTTCCTCGAGTATTACAACATCTCCCCCGCCCAGGTGCATCTTAACATTGTTAGCGTGATGCTGGCGTTTCTACATTCATGCCATCAAAGTGGGGTAACCGGGAGAGTCGCCTTGTTTCTTAGCTTTTACTATTTATCTGGTACTGTTGTCCCCGGCATTTTTAATGTCCAGCGCCGCACCAAGACGAAGTTTTGAAGGATTACCAGATGTCGGGAGGCTATGAATTCCCCCGTGAGGTGTATCCCCCAGAAGTTTTTACCTGCCGGCGCCTGTACTCGAAGCGGAGCCTCTGTAAGTTATCTTTTTTTTTCGGTTCCCCTTTTGCTTTATGAATACTTCTAATTCTTCATCCGTGTTTCAGCTATCTCCCCCTAAACCAACGATAGTCCAATCCTGGGCGAAGTCCGGTGATGGGTCTGAGAGAGTTCATGCTGAAAAGCAGAAGAAGATCAAGGGCGGGGCTGATGATGGTGTCTCGGACTTAAAGAAGAGTAAAGCTGAGGGGGAAGGATCCAGCCAGAAGGTCCTTGGTCTTTCGGGTTCCGGGAAGTTGGCTGAGGTTCCCGCGTCCGCCCACCGGCGATCCTTGGCCTTTCCCGTTCCGTCTTCCGGGGGTTATCTGGCCAAAAAGAAGAAGACGGAAGCTCATTCTCATGACTCCTCCCGTATTCCGAGGAGGGAACTGTTGGATAAGTCCACCACTGAGAGTCCACTAGAGTTAGTTACTGAGATAAGGGATGGCTCTTCTTCCTGTACTGTTCTGCTAGACGATTCCCAGGTATGGAAGTGTTTTTTGTAGTTGTTGTTGTTGCTTTAATGGGGTTTTTGCATTGATTCAGGATTATGCTTCCCAGTTGTTTAACTTCCCCGGAGTGCGGGAGTTGATCAACGAGGCCTGTGAATCCAGAGTGGCTGGTCTTACCTAGGAGTCAGAGACGCTGAGGTCGCAGAATGCTACTCTGTATAAGGACCTGGCTGCAGCTCATAAGGAACTCTCCCGGGTGAAGAAAGAGATGCAAATTATCGGAGAACGGGTCTGGCTCCCGCTCAGAAGGACCTGTGCCTAGCCTTCACCGACCAGGTATTCATAAGCCGTTCCTTTGAAGATAAGTTGCTTTCTCTTTGTGACGCCTCCAATGAAGCTATCCTCCATTCGGCCTATAAATCGGTCCGGGAGTTTCTTCCGTGGGGAAAAAGGGTCGAATTCCGAGACGCCTGGTATCTCCCAAAGCTGATGGGCGATTCAACTACGCTTTGGACCAGCTTATGAAAGAGGGGGTTATAGGGATCGGTCCCGGGGTGACTTCCATGTCCGAAGGTGCCGAAAGTGTAGGTCCCAGAGATATTTCTTCTTTTCCTAAGGATGCTGCCAAGCTATCCAAGGATAGGAAAGACCCTGGTCCTGATGATCTTACAACCCTGGGTGACATCGAGACCCCGGTGGCCTCGGCGGAAGAGGAAATGGTGGGGGTTCTGATGACGAAGAGGTTAAGTCTCCAAAACAGATTGCATATCAGGCGCCTCTGGATGAAGAAGAAGTCCAGGCTTCCCCGGATGGTGAGGCTCGGGAGGAGGAGCAATCACCCCGGAATGATGACGAGGATACCGATCTGGATGTATAGTCTAGATACTCTATCCTTGTAATTTCAGTTTTATATCTTTCCTTTTGAATTGTGGTTTCCCCAGGCTCCTCCCCTGAAAAGTTCTCTTTTGTTATTCAGGGAGGGAAAAAGAGCTCCGGGGACGAGAGCGATGACTCCAACAATGTAAGAGTCTCTCTGTTTTATCAATTTTGAATGTTAATTTATTCTGTTTATCAAGTTATGAGTGTCTATTTATACATGCATGTATCTTTATCTTTGAGTTTGTATCTGAACATTCTCTTTTATATAGCCCCGGGATAACCCTCCCGGTACGATTCCTACCGGGACGCGATCAGTTCCCCCGAAAGCCGATCGAGGAAGTGAATCATCGTGTCCCCGGTGTGCGAAATTAGAAGATCAGCTAAGTCGTTGGCAATTGGATGGTATCCAGACCCGTTACCTTTTGGTCCAATCGGGGATCGGATCGGTGATAGACGAGTTCCCGAATTTTACTTCGCTCGTGACAAAGCTCCGAGAGATATCAAATCAGTTCGGATCCCTTTCCCGGTGTCAATCCTTGGCTCAAGACCGGGTAAAGGCCTTTTTTGATGCGGACAAGACCATCTCCATGCTACAAGCTGAGCATGATGCTTTCAAATCCCGACTTAAAGATGAGTTTGATTTAGTTTGGTCCGACCTTCCATTTTATTGTGAGAAACTCAAGTGGTTGGAAAAAAGGAGCGATCCACTTAAGAGGAATCTGAAGCTGGAGAGAGAGAACCGGGAACTTGCAGCCTGGAACCTAATCCTTCGTGAGAATTTGGTCCCTGCAGCTCACTTACCACTTGACCGGACTTCGGCTTGGCCGGGTTTCGCCCTCGCTGTATACTAACTTTCCCTCGCCTTTATTTCTTCTTAACAAGGTCGTTGCTAAGAAGAAAAGGTCTCCCTGTGTTCAGGGACCCATCATTATTGGAGCTCCCCGGAGGGTATCGTCACCCGAAGTTTCATCCTCGGATGACGATTTTGAGCCTTATGACGAGGCCGGTCCTTCTAGTGCTCCCCCGGTGGACGAGTCAAGCGCCCCGGGAGACCCCGGGGCTTCCACTCAATCTAGTGGTCTCCCAATTCAGGATGATCAGGTCCCATCTCTAATTAGCTGGGATGGCCCCCTTTCTCCTGGTGCTGATACTTAGGGCTAGATTATGTGTGTAAATTTCCACGTTTATATGTTGCAAATTAATGTTATGTATGTGTATTTTTTTCTGTGGGACTTGTTCAAGCACCTCAAACCCTTTTCCCCCCCCGGGTGCTTGTTCAAGCGCGCCCGGTTATATTTTTTAGCTGTTTCCCGGGTGCTTGTTCAAGCGTACCCATTTAACACTTTCGCCCTAGCCCCCCGGGCTCTTGTTCAAGCATGCCCGATTTAGCTGGTATTAAATAGAAAAAAATTGCCAAATAACTTCTTTAATATAATAATAAAATGAAAACGCGGGCCATGGGACAACCTAGGCTCAATCCTGGCCTGAGGTTCCCATGCCGCTCTCATGCTACCATCCTAGGCATATCTCTAGCCAGAGGAGTAAATACAAAAATAAACTAGGCATAGTACCTATGTAAATTTGCAATGTTCCAGTGCCGCGGGACCTCTTTCCCGGCCTTGTCCTGTAACTCGTAACTTCCCCCGGTATGAGCTGCCGTCACCTTGTAAGGTCCTTCCCAGTTAAGAGCTAACTTCCCGCTGGCCACTTGCTGGCTTTTGTCATTCCGGCGCATTACCCATTCCCCCGGGACAAACTACTCCTTACGCACCTGCCTGTCGTGGTATTTCTTGACCCGTTCCTTCACCCGGGCTTCATGCAGGGCTGCCTTTTCCCGTTTCCCCCTCCAACAAATCTAGGTCTAGCAGCCGATCACTCTGGTTTGCTTGCTCTTTCGGGAACTTCACACGGAGACTGGGCACTCCAACTTTTGCCGTGATTACCGCTTCCGCTCCGTAAACCAAACTGTAGGGGGATTCACCTGTGGCGGAACTCTCCGTTGTTCTACTTGCCCAGAGGACGCTTGGTAGTTCATCAACCCAATTTCCTCTCGCACCCTGGAGACCCGTTTTGATCCCGTTGATAAGAGTCCTATTGGTGACCTCGACCTGCCCATTAGCCTGAGGGTGGTAGACCGAGGTTAGCTTCTGTTCAATCCTGTACTCCTTGCACCAGGATTTGAAGGGGTCATTTTCGAACTGCGCCCCGTTATCTGTTACCATGAAACGGGGTATCCCATAACGACAGATAATATTCTTCCAACAAAATTTCACACAAGTACTTCCCCTGATATTGGTCAACGGGGCAGCCTCGACCCATTTGCTGAAGTAATCAACCGCGACTATCAAGTACTTGAAACCCCCGGGCATCATCGGGAAAGGGCCTACCAGGTCAAGACCCCAACGGATAAAAGGCCAAGTCCCGGATATCCCAATCATCTCTCCCTGGGGTACATGGATCAGAGGTGCAAATTTCTGGCACTGTCCACAGGAGCGAACGACTTTTTGGGCATCCTCAAACAACGTGGGCCAATAATACCATGTACACATGATCTTCCGGGCTATGGTCCGGGCTCCTTGATGGCTCCCGTTGGGACCCTCGTGCACTTCTTTCAACGGATATCGGGCTTCCTTCCCATCCACACACTTTAGCCAAGGTTGAAGGTATTCTCTTCGTATCAACTTCCCGTCCAGGACAGCATACTAGGGAGCTTTAACTCGGATCTTCCGGGCTTTAACTTTATCATCCGGCAGCGTTCCCTTCTCCAAGTACTCGAGGAGTGGCGTGATCCACGACTCCGTTTCCCGTACCACCGTGATTTACCCTGGGTTACCCGGGGTGCTCGTACCCCCGGACAGTTACCATCTCCATGAACAGGTTCCGATCCTGGTCTGGCTTAAGGTCCGATGAAGCTAGCTTACTTAGCGTATCTGCCTTACAGTTCTCCTCACGGGGGATCTGTGTCAGCGAAACCCGGAGAAAACCCTGAATCATGTTTTTCACCGCCTCCAGGTACCTCTGCAGATTTCTTTCCTTTGCTTCATACTCCCCATTAACTTGCTGCACCACAATGGCCGAATCACTGTAGGCGTCCACCACTTTTGCACCCACCTCCTGGGCTAGGCGCAACCCGGCTAGGAGGGCCTCATACTCAGCTTCGTTGTTGGTGGTCTTGAAATCAAATTGTAGGGCGTATCGTTAATCCTTCCCCCCTGGGCTGACCAGCACAACCCCGGCTCCGCTTCCCCCGGAACGGGAGGAGCCATCCACATGTAGTTTCCACCCCAGCTGATTTTCCACCAGGTCTTTCTCAGCATTGTCCGCCATCTCCACTAAGAAGTCAGCCAAAGCTTGGCCTTTGATAGACTTCCTAGCCTGGTAGGTGATCTCGTGCTCCCCTAACTCAATCGCCCACTTCATCATCCGGCCCGATCCCTCCGGTTTCAGCATTACTTGGCGAAGCGGTTGATTTGTAAGGACTGTTATGGGGTGCCCTTGAAAATACAGGCGAAGTCTCCGGGATGCGTGCACTAGGGCTAAGAGTAAACGCTCTAGTGAAGAGTAACGCGTATCCGCCCGGCTCACGAAGTATACCGGGCTTTGCACCCTTCCGGATCCCCGAACTAGGGCGGCTCTTATCGCTTGCTCAGTGGCTGCTAGGTACAGGAAAAGCTCCTCCCCCGGAACCGGTTTAGACAAAGTTGGGAGGTTAACCGGATGCTTCTTCAACTCCTTGAATGCTTGCTCACACTCTGGAGTCTATTCAAACTTCTTCGCCCGCCTCAGGATATTGAAGAAAGGTAACTGCTTCTCCACCCCCCGTGCAAGAAATCTGCTCAAGGCCGCTAAAGACCCTGTTAAACGCTGCACGTCCTTTACCTTGATCGGGGAGGACATGCTCAGAATTGCATCAACCTTCTCCGGGTTTACATCGATCCCCCGGTATGACACCATGTATTCCAAGAACTTGCCCGCCGCTACCCCATAGTGCTCTCTCCGGGATCAGCTTCAGGTTGACCTTCTTTAGGACGGTGAACAACTCCCAAAGATCCTCCAGGAAACCTCATGCGTTCTGCTTTTGATCACCATATCATCTACATAAACTTCCATGTTTCTCTCGAGCTAATCCTTGAACACCCGGTCTACCATGCGCTAGTACGTGGCTCCTGCATTTATAAGACCGAATGGCATTTTCCTGTAACAAAAAGTACCAAAGTCAGTAATAAAAGAGGTTTTCGGCCGATCCTCCGGGGCCATGACAATCTGGTGGTATCCCTGGTGCATGTCAAAGAAAGCCAGGAGCTGATAAACCGTTATTGTTTCCACCAGCTGGTCAATGGACGGCAGCAGGGATCTGTCCTTGGGGCAACACTTGTTCAAATCAGTGAAGTCTATGCACATCCTCCAAGACCCGTCGTGTTTTTTCTTCAGGACCGGGTTGGAAATCCATTCCGGGTAGGTGATTTCTTCAACCATGCCAGCGTCCAACATTCGCTTTACTTCTGACCGGACGAACTCCACCAGATCTGCTGCCAAGGCTCTCTTCTTCTGCCTAATAGGTTTCAAATCCGGGTAGTCATTCAGCCAGTGTATCGCAAATTCCTCTGGTGTATCGCAAATTCCTCCATTCCCCACGAGAATACATCCTCATATTCCTTGAGCAACTCTTGGAGCTCCTCCTTCACATTCCCCGGGAGATGCTTCCCTACACTCACCTTTCCCCGGGACCCTACCTCCATGTCTTCCACTTCAAAGGACCCTTGGTCATCGTGCACCACTCCCACCGTATCCTTTCCCCCGGAGCCTTCCCCGGGATCTGAAGCATGCACTCTCTCTGTTCCCCCAGCCTTAGTGTCCTTTATTGCAGTTAGCATGCAGCTGCGGGCCGTCGTTTGGTTACCAATAACCGAAGCAATTCCCTGATCTGTTGGAAATTTCATACTTAAGTTGTAAGGTGAGCATATTTCCCGCGCTTGTGTCAACCAAGGGTGGCCTATTATCATGTTGTACGGGGAGGACGCATTTATCACAGCGAAATTGCACAAAACCGTACACCTCTTGTTGATATCCAGGTGATCAACAAGGGTTACCCGAACTGGTATAATACTGAGGGGATGGGCTGTCCGACCTGTGAAACCTGATAACGGGGATAAGCACGGCTTCAAGTTCTGCCGACCAATGTGCAGTTGGTCAAAGCAATCAGCAAACATAATCTCCACTACTTTCATCGTCTACAAAGACTCGCTTTATCACAACTCCTTCTACTTCTGCACCATGGGGTCGGAGTGAGACACTTGAGTCGAGACTGCATCTTCATCCGAGAACGTGATTGTCTCAATGTGTTTAAAACTCTTCCTGGATCTCCCCCGGAGGAATATATCTACTCTTTGCCTTAACTGCTGAAAGTGTTTGTGCCCCATCTCCCACTATTCCATTGATCACATTTATCATCCGAGGTGCTCCAGGTCCCGGAGCTCCGGGTCCCGGAGCTCCGGGTCTCTGCGCTTCTGGGGCGGGGTTAGGAGCAGCGTTGGCTTCCGCGGGACGGTTACCGCCTTGGCCTCGGTTGTTCTTCCAATTCCGCTTCCTTCCTTGTCCTGCCGGGGCATCTACCGGGTGTGCATCTCCCGCCACACAATCACGGAGCTGACCCCTCTCCACCAGCTTTTGAATATCCGTGCGCAGGACTCTACATCCCTCCGTGGTGTGTCCATAAGACTTGTGAAACTCGCACCACTTCTGTGCATTGGCAGGGGCCGGCACCCCTGTAAGACCGGAGGGTCAGTGAAAAGACCCCGGTGAATGGCCTAGGTGGCCGTGACCGTGACCACCCGCTGCTCGAAGAAACCGATGGTGTTCATCCGGGTATGGTTAGCCTCATGCACGGTGCAATGCATCTCCACTATCAGTTGGAGGTGATAGAAAGTTTCAGGCATGTTCTTCATCAACTCAATGTAGAACCTCATCTCTCAACCCGTTCACGAAGTTTCCGATCAAGGCCTTCCCATGCAAGTGCCTATCCTGCACCTTCATAGATTCGGCAACATGTCGGACATAATACTGCCAAGTAGACTCCGTCTCCAACTGCCGCATGGCCAAAACCGTTGCTAGATTCACAAAATTCGTCTTCATAGCCGCGTATAGATGGACCAAAATAGTCGCAAAGTCCCAGAAAGTCTTCAACGATCCCTGGGGGAGACTCTTAAACTAACTAAAACAATTACCCCGGAGGTATGAGGGTAATAATTTGCACTGTAGCGGCTCGTCGATGTCCCTGGCCCCCATGACGCTAAGATAAGTGTGAACAAAATCCTCCGTATCTCCATCCTTGTTGTATGTTGGAACTCAATCCGGGGCCTTGGTGCCAACCGGCCACTTATAGTTCAGATTCTCCGGAACCCACGGGTAGTGGGGGCGCATCCCCCGCCTTCCGATCAATCTACTCAAACGCTTTTCAATCGAACCATTATTGAACGGGGTATTACATCCGGCAGGGTACGCGATCGTCTGTTGGTCACCGTAGTATGGCTGGGCCTACGGGTTTAAGCCGCCTTGGGATGCCTGTTGGCCCGAGAAAATTTCTGAGCCCGGGTTTGTTTGCTGGCCCGGGGGCATCTGTTGACCCCCACCTTCTCCTGCTTTGTCTCTCACCTCCTTTTCCAAGTCAACCACCTCGAGTATCTTGGTATGAGTAGCCGCTTAGGCCGCCTTCCATGCTTGAAATTCCTCAAATTCCACAGCATTGGTATGGATAGTTTCAGGCCCTCCCTGCTCATCTTCCCCCGGGATCTCGTCCCCGGACTCTGAATACTCCGACTCAGATCCCTCGCCATCTCCGAAAGTCTTCTTATTCTGCCTCTCCTTCTCCCATCGAGCCTTTTCCCTCTGCTCTTTTTGCATCTCCCTAAGGGTGCGCTCCGGCATTGTCTTCTTTCCTCTACGCTTCTCCGCATCTAAACGGGCAGTCTCCTTGCGCGCCCGTTCCTTCTCCTCGGCAGCCTTGCGTGCCGCCACAGCAGCTGCGGCCTTTTTTGTCTTAGGGTCGCCCTCTGCTTCGTTAGTCCCCGGGGGAGGATCTCTCCCAGTCTTTCTAGGCCTATCGCGTGGCATAACGAAGCATGATAAGTCCCACTGGGCGTGCCAACAATGCTACCAGTCTGCTCCTGGATACCAGCTCTGGTACCGACAATCCAGGGAGAGCTGGAATCCTAGCCCGCGGTGAATCTCTCGCCTAGATCCTGCAAATAAAAGCCCCAGGGTCACCCGAGGGTAGACGCTCTGGCGTGATGATGAAGATTGGGCTTTATGCAGAGGAGAGAGAATATGAATAAATACAGAGAGTGTTTAAGTCTGATAGAACATACCTTTTACTGTTGGTCACTCCTCTATATATAAGACAGTGAGCAGAGAGGGTTTCAGCTAGGTGGTCCTCCTCTTGTCGCACACTCGGGGATGAGGAGTCATTTTCATGTCCTTCTTGTACCCAGGTGCGTCCATGATAGCTGACATCATGGCAGGACCACAGGTGGGCTGGACTCTCCCTTCTCCTCTGCAAATTTGCTTCTCGGGCCCGTATATGGGTTGAGGCCCATATCACCAGGGGTACCTCAACCTCTGAATGCACTGTACAATCACAAAATGAATGCACTGCACTTGATATGCACGCAGAAATATTTCTAAGGACATGGACTTGTACGGGAATGGATTTAAGAAATTGACAATAATTAGAGGAGAAATCGAAAACTATAAATTGGTTTAGATTGTGTATTGGGAATTCAAAAGAAACAATAATAGAAACTATTAAATCTTTTATTTAAATGAATGAAATACCTCGTTTGAAAGAAGGGTGCTGCGGAAAAATTTTTACATTCTCCAAAAACATCCTAACAATCTGTTCCGGAACCTTCTCGTTGGTGGCCAGCGGCGGATCCACCTCGGGAGAGGGATTCCATGGCAGATTCAGATCAGTCTTGAAAAAGAGGAAGGAATCCTTCCAGTCTTGCACTGAAGTAGGATGTCCGTAAACGATTTTTGGTACGCCTTGCCGAGAAGTGATGCAAAACCATCCCTCCATCCGGTATCCATTTCGCCGGATTTTGATAAACTGCTGTAAAATTGCAGGTGTGTGGGAATTGGAAACCTTTTGGTAAACCTCCATAAACCGTAGGATGTGGTAGATTGAGATTGGATTGAGCTGAGCTAATGCTATATGGTAATGGTGTATTAGGGATACACTAAATGGAGGGAGAGGGAGCCGGAGACCGTGCTCGATATGGTGCGTGTAGATGGAAGCATAGCCAGGTGGTGGCGCGTGGGCTCTCTGCTTCGCAGTTGGAGCGATTAGGCGAAATTCCGCAGGATTTTGAAATCCGCGGCATACTTCTCCACAGCCTTTGAGTGCAGATAGAGCGGTACCCGGTAGCCGTGTGTGTGGTGATTTTGCCGGAGCGTGCGGGTGATGATTTTGTGTGCGGCCGTGCAGGAGATGATTTTGCTGGAGCGTGCGTGCGCGTGATGATTTTTCCGGCGAGCTTTCTGGCTTCCATTCTTCTCCGGATTCGATTTCCTCGGGATCAGTGTCGGACCAATCCGGGACCGGAGAAGAATCGGCCGCCTTCGTCTTCCTTATCGCGTTTTTGAGGATTAGGGTATGAGAAATTAATGCTAGAGGATTTGTGTGATGTGAGGCGAAAACATGAGAATTCTCAACCTTTCATAGGCGAGTGCACGAGAATTCTCTCCGTGATTTAGGTGGTTATTGATGCTCTACTTCTATTTCTGAAAATTTGCTATTAATTTCACTTATACTACTCATAATAAATTATTTTGGTATAAAATTTTAATATAATTCAATTCAATTAAACTTTAATTTGATACAATTTAATATAATATAATTTGAATCGGTTACATATAATTTTATTTAATTAAGCTTAGCCCAACTAAGAAGTACAATTTTAAGAGTGAAAATGTTGTGATGCACAAAATGAATTAGTTTAACCCTTACCAACAGTTCTTCTGACATGTTATTCTTGAGTTTTCGCTTTGAAAAGTTTGTATAAAATATAATCAAGAAGAAGGGGGATTAAAAATGATAGGATAAATAAAAAGGTGGAGTCAAGAGGTACGAATTTATTAGAGGGGAGGAGGGTGAGGGGTGCTACAATTAAAAAGTTGAATAGTATTTTCACAATCGGAAAAGACTTTACACACACGTATATTACATTCTATTGATTTCAAATGGTAGAAGAATTTAATAATGGAGTTGAATGAAAAAAATGATCGATGAAAGAATTAAAGAAGAAAGAAGAATAAGAGGCAGATGAGGTTTAAAAGAAGTTGAAAGGAACTTTGGTAAAAAAATAAATTTATAAATTAGAGGGTATGGTTGAAATAAGGTGACATGACACATAGCAGAAGGAGGTTGGTTTTTTTTTTTTTTTTTGCAGAAGTAGAAGGTAGGTTTGTTAAAAACACTTCTATTTTTTATAAGATAGAAACACTTCTAGTATGATTTTCAAAATGTTTAAGGTAAAAAATATTTTAAAATAATCTGCTTAGGGGTACCTCAACCTCTGAATGCACTGTACAATCAGAAAATGAATGCACTGCATTAGATATGCGCGCATAAATATTGCTAAGGACATGGACTTGTAACAGAATTGATTTAAGAAATTTACAATCATCAGAACAGAAATCGAAAACTGTAAATTGGTTTAGATTGTGTATTGGGAATTCAAATGAAAAAATAATAGCAAATATTAAATCTTTTATTCGAATGAATGAAATTCCTCGTTTGGAAGAAGCGTGCTGCAGAAAAAAATTTGCATTCTCCAAAAACATCCTAACGATCTGCTCCGGAACCTTCTCGTTGGTGGCCAGCGGCGAATCCACCTCGAGAGAGGTATTCCATGGCAGATTCAGATCAGTCTTGAAAAAGAGGAAGGAATCCTTCAAGTCATGCACAGAATTAGGATGTCCGTACACGATTTTTGGCACGCCTTGCCGGGAAGTGATGCAAAACCATCCCTCCATCCGGTATCCATTTCGTCGGATATTGATAAACATCAGTAAAATTGCCGGCGTGGGGGAAATGGAAACCTTTTGGCAAACCTCCATAAACCCTAGGATGTGGTAGATTGAGATGAGCCAATGCTATATGGTAATTGTGTAATAGGGATACAATAAATGGAGGGAGAGGGAGCCGGAGACCGTGCTCGAGATGGTGCGTGTAGATGGCAGCATAGCCAGGTGGTGGCGCGTGGGCTCTCTGCTCCGCAGTTGGAGCGATTAGGAAAAATTCCGGCAGAATTTTAAAATCCGCGGCATACTTCTCCGCAGCTTTGTGAGTGCAGATAGAGCGGTGTCCGGTAGCCGTGCGTGTGGTGATTTCGCCCGAGCGCGCGGCCGTGCGGGTGATGATTTTGTCTGCGGCCGTGCAGGAGATGATTTCGCCGGAGCGTGCGTGCACGTGATGATTTTTCCGGCGAGCATTCCGGCCTCCATTCTTCTTCGGATTCAATTTCCTCGGGATCGGGTCGTACAAATCCGGGAATCGAGAAGAATCGGCCGCGCGACTTCGTCTTCCTTATCAGGTTTTTAAGGATTAGGGTGTGAGTAATTAATGCTAGAGGATTTCTGTGATGTGAGGCGAAAACATGAGAATTCTCAACCTTTCATATGCGAGTGCACGAGAATTATCTCCATGAATTAGGTGGTTATTGATTCTCTACTTCTATTTCTGAAAATTTGCTATTAATTTTACTTATTCTACTCTTAATTAATTCTTTTGGTATAAAATTTTAATATAATTCGATTCAAATAAACATTAATTTGATACAATTTAATATAATATAATTTGAATCGTTTACATATTATTTGATTTAATTAAGCTTAGCCCAACTAAGAAGTACAATTTTAAGAGTGAAAATGTTGTGATGCACAAAAGAAGTTGAAAGGAACTTTGGTAAAAAAATAAAATGGATAAAGTAGTGGGTATGGTTAAAATAAGGTGACATGACACATGGCAGAATGAGAAGGTTTATTTTATTTTTTTACTGAAGTAGAATGTAGGTTTGTTAAAAACACTTCTATTTTTATAAGATAGAAACACTTCTAGTATGATTTTCTAAATTTGTAAGGTAAAAAATCTCTTAAAAATAATTTTCTTAGGGGTACCTCCACCTCTGAATGCACTGTACAATCAGAAAATGAATGCACTGCACTGGATATGCACGCGGAAATATTGCTAAGGACATGGACTTGTACGGGAATTGATTTAAGAAATTGACAATCATCCGAACAGAAATCGAAAACTATGAATTGGTTTAGATTGTGTATTGGGAATTCAAATGAAAGAATAATAGCAAATATTAAATCTTTTATTCAAATTAATGAAATACCTCGTTTGGAAGAAGCGTGCTGCGGAAATTTTTTTGCATTCTCCAAAAACATCCTAACAATCTGTTCCTGAACCTTCTCGTTGGTGGCCACCGGCGGATCCACCTCGGGAGAGGTATTCCATGGCAGATTCAGATCAGTCTTGAAAAAGAGGAAGGAATCCTTCAAGTCTTGTACAGAAGTAGGATTTCCGTACACGATTTTCGGTACGCCTTGCCGGGAAGTAATGCAAAACCATCCCTCCATCCGGTATCCATTTCGCCGGATTCTGAGAAACTGCAGTAAAATTGCCGGCGTGGGGGAATTGGAAACCTTTTGGCAAACCTCCATAAACCCTAGGATATTGTAGATTGAGATTGGATTGAGCTGAGCTAATGCTATATGATAATGGTGTAAAAGGAATACAATAAATGTTGGGAGAAGGAGCCGGAGACCGTGCTCGAGATGGTGCATGTAGATGGCAGCATAGCCAGGTGGTGGCGCATGGGCTCTCTGCTCCGCAGTTGGAGCAATTAGGCAAAATTCCGGCAGGATTTTGAAATCCGCGGCATACTTCTCCGCAACTTTGTGAGTGCAGATAGAGCGGTGTCCGGCAGCCGTGCGTGTGGTGATTTCGCCGGAGCGCGCAGCCATGCGGGTGATGATTTTGTGTGCGGCCGTACATGAGATGATTTCGCCGGAGCATGCGTGCGCGTGATGATTTTTCTGGCGAGCGTTTCGACTTCCATTCTTCTTCGGATTCAATTTCCTCGGGATCGGGGTCGTACAAAACCGGGACCGGAGAAGAATCGACTGACTTCGTCTTCCTTATCGCGTTTTTAAGGTTTAGGGTGTGAGGAATTAATGCTAGAGGATTTGTGTGATGTGAGGAAAAAATATGAGAATTCTCAACCTTTCATAGGCGAGTGCACGAGAATTCTCTCCGTGATTTAGGTGGTTATTGATGCTCTACTTCTATTTCTGAAAATTTGTTATTGATTGCACTTATTCTACTCTTAATAAATTCTTTTGGTATAAAATTTTAATATAATTCGATTTAATTAAACTTTAATTTGATACAATTTAATATAACATAATTTTAATCGTTTTTATATAATTATATTTAATTAAGCTTAGCCCAACTAAGAAGTTCAATTTTAAGAGTGAAAATGTTGTGATGCACAAAATGAATTAGTTTAACCCTTACCAGCAGTTCTTCTGACATGTTATTCTTGAGTTTTCGCTTTGACAAGTTTGTATAAAAAATAATCAAGAAGAAGGGGGATTAAAAATGATAGGTTTAATAAAAAGGTGGAGTCAAGAGGTACAAATTGATTAGAGGGGAGAAGGGTGAGGGGTGCCACAATTAAAAAGTTGAATAGTATTTTCACAATCGGAAAAGAATTTACACACATGTATATTACATTCTAACGATTTTAAAAATAATTTGCTTAGGGATACCTCCACCTCTGAATGCACTGTACAATCAGAAAATGAATGCACTGCACTGGATATGCACGAAGAAATATTGCTAAGGACATAGACTTGTACCGGAATTGATTTAAGAAATTGACAATCATCCGAAGAGAAATCAAAAACTATAAATTGGTTTAGATTGTGTATTGGGAATTCAAATGAAAGAATAATAGCAAATATTAAATCTTTTATTCAAATGAATGAAATTCCTCGTTTGGAAGAAGCGTGGTGCAGAAAAAAATTTGCATTCTCCAAACATCCTAACGATATGCTCCGGAACTTTCTCGTTGGTGGCCAACGGTGGATCCACCCTGCGAGAGGTATTCCATGGCAGATTCAGATCAGTCTTGAAAAAGAGGAAGGAATCCTTCCAGTCATGCACAGAATTAGGATGTCCGTACACGATTTTTGGCACCCCTTGCCGGGAAGTGATGCAAAACCATCCCTCCGTCCGGTATCCATTTCGTCGGATATTGATAAACATCAGTAAAATTGCTGGCGTGGGGGAAATGGAAAATTTTTGGCAAACCTCCATAAACCCTAGGATGTGGTAGATTGACATTAGATTGAGATGAGCCAATGCTATATGGTAATGGTGTAATAGGGATACAATAAATGGAGGGAGAGGCAGCCGGAGACCGTGCTCGAGATGGTGCGTGTAGATGGCAGCATAGACAGGTGGTGGCGCGTGGGCTCTCTGCTCCGCAGTTGGAGCGATAGGCAAAATTCCGCAGGATATTGAAATCCGCGGCATACTTCTCCGCAGCTTTATGAGTGCAGATAGAGCGGTTCCCAATAGTCGTGCGTGTGGTGATTTTGCCGGAGCGTGCGGCCGTGCGGGTGATGATTTTGTGTGCGGCCGTGCAGGAGATGATTTCGACGGAACGTGCATGCGCGTGATGAATTTTCCGGTGAGGTTTCCGGCTTCCATTCTTCTCCGGATTCAATTTCCTCGGGATCGGTGTAGGACCAATTCGGGACCGGAGAGGAATCGGCCGCCTTCGTCTTCCTTATCGCGTTTTTGAGGATTAGGGTGTGAGGAATTAATGCTAGAGGATTTGTGTGATGTGAGGCGAAAACATGAGAATTCTCAACCTTTCATAGGCGAGTGCACGACAATTCTCTACTTCTGTTTCTGAAAATTTGTTATTAATTTCACTTATTCTACTCTTAACAAATTCTTTTGGTCTAAAATTTTAAAATAATTCGATTCAATTAAACTTTAATATGATACAATTTAATATAATATAATTTGAATCCTTTACATATAATTTGATTTAATTAAGCTTAGCCCAACTAAGAAGTAAAATTTTAAGAGTGAAAATGTTGTTATGCACAAAATGAATTAGTTTAACCCTTACAAACAGTTCTTCTGACATGTTATTCTTGAGTTTTCGCTTTGACAAATTTGTATAAAAAATAATCAAGAACAAGGGGGATTAAAAATGATATGATTAATTAAAAGATGGAGTAAAGAGGTACGAATTTATTAGAGGGGAGGAGGGTGAGGGGTGCTACAATTAAATATTTTCACAATCGGAAACGACTTTACACACATGTATATTACATTCTATTGATTTCAAACGGTAGAGGAATTTAATAATGGAGTTTAATGAAAAATATGATCAATGAAAGAATTAAAGAAGAAACAAGAGGAAGAGGCAGATGAGGTTTAAAAGAAGTTGAAAGGAACTTTGGTAAAAAAATATGATAAATTAGAGGGTATGATTGAAATAAGGTGACACGACACGTAGAAGAAGGAGAAGGTTGGTTTTATTTTTTTACAGAATTAGAAGGTAGGTTTGTTATAAAAAATTCTATTTTTTATAAGATAGAAACACTTCTAGTATGATTTTCAAAATTTACAACGTAAAAAATATTTTAAAAATAATTTGCTTAGGGATACCTCCACCTCTGAATGCACTGTACAATCAGAAAATGAATGCACTGCACTGGATATGCACGCAGAAATATTGCTAAGGACATGGACTTGTACGGGAATTGATTTAAGGAATTGAAAATCATCAGAAGAGAAATCGACAACTATAAATTGGTTTAGATTGTGTATTGGGAATTTAAATTAAAGAATAATAGAAAAAATTAAATCTTTAATTCAAATGAATGAAATTCCTCGTTTGGAAGAAGCGTGCTGCAGAAAAAAATTTGAATTCTCCAAAAACATCCTAACGATCTGCTCCAAAACCTTCTCGTTGGTGGCCAGCGGCGAATCCACCTCGAGAGAGGTATTCAATGGCAGATTCAGATCAGTCTTGAAAAAGTGGAAGGAATCCTTCCAGTCATGCACAGAAGTAGGATGTTCGTACAAGATTCTCGGTACGCCTTGCCGGGAAGTGATGCAAAACCATTCCTCCGTCCGTTATCCATTTCGCCGGATTTTGATAAACTACAGTAAAAACTCCATAAACCCTAGGATGTGGTAGATTGAGCTGAGCCAATGCTATATGGTAATGGTGTAATAGAGATACAATAAATGGAGGGAGAGGGAGCCGGAGACCGTGCTCGAGATGGTGCATGTAGATGGCAGCATAGCCAGGTGGTGGTGTGTGGGCTCTCTGCTACGCAGTTGGAGCGATTAGGCAAAATTCCGCAGGATTTTGAAATCCACGGCATACTTCTTCACAGCTTTGTGAGTGCAGATAGAGCGGTGTCGGGTAATCGTGCGTGTGGTGATTTTGTGTGCGGCCGTGCAGGAGATGATTTGGCCAGAGCGTGCGTGCGCGTGATTATTTTTCCGGCGAGCTTTCCGGCTTCCATTCTTTTTCGGCTTCAATTTCCTCGGGATCGGTGTCGGACAAATCAAGGACCGGAGAAGAATCGGCCGACTTCGTCTTACTTACCGTGTTTTTAAGGATTAGGGTGTGAGTAATTAATGCTAGAGGATTTGTGTGATGTGAGGCGAAAACATGAGAATTCTCAACCTTTCATAGGCGAGTGCACGACAATTCTCTCCCTGATTTAGGTGGTTATTGATTCTCTACTTCTATTTCTGAAAATTTGTTATTAATTTCACTTATTCTACTCTTAATAAATTCTTTTGGTATAAAATTTTAATATAATTCGATTCAATTAAACTTTAATTTGATACAATTTAATATAATATAATTTGAATCGTTTACATATAATTTGATTTAATTAAGCTTAGCCCAACTAAGAAGTACAATTTTAAGAGTGAAAATGTTGTGATGCACAAAATGAATTAGTTTAACCCTTACCAACAGTTCTTCTGACATGTTATTCTTGAGTTTTCGCTTTGACAAATTTGTATAAAAAATAATCAAGAAGAAGGGGGATTAAAAATGATATGATTAATTTAAAGATGGAGTAAAGAGGTACGAATTTATTAGAGGGGAGGAGGGTGAGGGGTGCTACAATTAAAAATTTTCACAATCGGAAAAGACTTTACACACACGTATATTACATTCTATTGATTTCAAATGAAAGAAGAATTTAATAATGGAGTTGAATGAAAAAAATGATCAATGAAAGAATTAAAGAAGAAAGAAGAGGAAGAGGCAGATGAGGTTTAAAAGAAGATGAAAGAAACTTTGGTATAAAAATAAATTGATAAATTAGAGGGTATGGTTGAAATAAGGTGACATGACACATAGTAGAAGGAGAAGGTTGGATTTTTTTTTTTTTTTAAAGAAGTAGAAGGTAGTTTGTTAAAAACACTTCTATTTATATAAGATAGAAACACTTCTAGTATGATTTCAAAAATTTGTAAGGTAAAGAATCTTTTAAAAATAATTTGTTTAGGGGTACCTCCACCTCTGAATGCACTGTACAATCAGAAAATGAATGCACTGCACTGGATATGCACGCAGAAATATTGCTAAGGACATGGTCTTGTACCGGAATTGATTTAAGAAATTGACAATCATCCGAACAGAAATCAAAAACTATAAATTGGTTTAGAATGTGTATTGGGAATTCAAATGAAAGAATAATAGCAAATATCAAATCTTTTATTCAAATGAATGAAATTCCTCGTTTGGAAGAAGCGTGGTGCAGAAAAAAATTTGCATTCTCCAAACATCCTAACGATATGCTCCGGAATCTTCTCGTTGGTGGCCAACGGCGGATCCACCCCGGGAGAGGTATTCCATGGCAGATTCAGATCAGTCTTGAAAAAGAGGAAGGAATCCTTCCAGTCATGCACAGAATTAGGATGTCCGTACACGATTTTTGGCACCCCTTGCCGGGAAGTGATGCAAAACCATCCCTCCGTCTGGTATCCATTTCGTCGGATATTGATAAACATCAGTAAAATTGCTGGCATGGGGGAAATGGAAACCTTTTGGCAAACCTCCATAAACCCTAGGATGTGGTAGATTGACATTAGATTGAGATGAGCCAATGCTATATGGTAATGGTGTAATAGGGATACAATAAATGGAGGGAGAGGCAGCCGGAGACCGTGCTCGAGATGGTGCGTGTAGATGGCAGCATAGACAGGTGGTGGCGCGTGGACTCTCTGCTCCGCAGTTGGAGCGATAGGCAAAATTCCGCAGGATATTGAAATCCGCGGCATACTTCTCCGCAGCTTTGTGAGTGCAGATAGAGCGGTGCCCAATAGTCGTGCGTGTGGTGATTTTGTGTGCGGCCGTGCAGGAGATGATTTGGCCAGAGCGTGCGTGCGCGTGATTATTTTTCCGGCGAGCTTTCCGGCTTCCATTCTTTTTCGGCTTCAATTTCCTCGGGATCGGTGTCGGACAAATCAAGGACCGGAGATGAATCGGCCGACTTCGTCTTACTTACCGCGTTTTTAAGGATTAGGGTGTGAGTAATTAATGCTAGAGGATTTGTGTGATGTGAGGCGAAAACATGAGAATTCTCAACCTTTCATAGGCGAGTGCACGACAATTCTCTCCCTGATTTAGGTGGTTATTGATTCTCTACTTCTATTTCTGAAAATTTGTTATTAATTTCACTTATTCTACTCTTAATAAATTCTTTTGGTATAAAATTTTAATATATATTGATTCAATTAAACTTTAATTTGATACAATTTAATATAATGTAATTTGAATCGTTTACATATAATTTGATTTAATTAGGCTTAGCCCAACTAAGAAGTACAATTTTAAGAGTGAAAATGTTGTGATGCACAAAATATATTAGTTTAACCCTTACCAGCAGTTCTTCTGACATGTTAATCTTGAGTTTTCGCTTTGACAAGTTTGTATAAAAAATAATCAAGAAGAAGGGGGATTAAAAATTATAGGATTAATAAAAAGGTGGAGTCAAGAGGTACGAATTGATTAGAGGGGAGGAGGGTGAGGGGTTCTACAATTAAATATTTTCACAATCGAAAAAGTTTTTACACACACGGTATTGATTTCAAACGGTAGAAGAATTAAATAATGGAGTTGAATGAAAAAAATGATCAATGAAAGAATTAAAGAAGAAAGAAGTGGAACAGGCAGATGAGGTTTAAAAGAAGTTGAAAGGAACTTTGGTAAAAAAAGTTAAATGGATAAAGTAGAGGGTATGGTTGAAATAAGGTGACATGACACATGGCATAATCAGAAGGTTGTTTTGTTTTTTATTTACAGAAGTAGAAGGTAGGTTTGTTAAAAACACTTCTATTTATATAAGAAAGAAGCACTTCTAGTATGATTTTAAAAACTTATAAGGTAAAAAATATTTTGAAAATAATTTGCTTAGGGGTACATCCACCTTTGAATGCACTGTACAATAAGAAAATGAATGCACTGCACTGGATATGCACGCAGAAATATTACTAAGGACATGGACTTGTACGGGACTTGATTTAAGAAATTGACAATCATCAGAAGAGAAATCGAAAACTATGAACTGGTTTAGATTGTGTATTGGGAATTCAAATGAAAGAATAATAGCAAATATTAAAACTTTTATTCAAATGAATGAAGTATCTCGTTCGGAAGAAGCGTGCTGCGGAAAAATTTTTGCATTCTCCAAAAACTTCCTAACGATCTGCTCCGGAACCTTCTCGTTGGTGGCCACCGGCGGATCCACCTCGGGAGAGGTATTTCATAGCAGATTCAGATCAGTCTTGAATAAGAGGAAGTAATCCTTCAAGTCTTGTACAGAAGTAGGATGTCCATACACGATTTTCAGTACGCCTTGCCGGGAAGTGATGCAAAACCATCCCTCCGTCCGTTATCCATTTCGCCGGATTCTGAGAAACTGCAGTAAAATTGCCGGCGTGGGGGAAATGGAAACCATTTGGCAAACCTCCATAAACCCTAGGATGTAGGAGATTGAGATTGGATTGAGCTGAGCTAATGCTATATGGTAATGGTGTAAAAGGAATACAATAAATTTTGGGAGAGGAAGCCGGAGACTGGGCTCTAGATGGTGCATGTGGATGGCAGCATAGCCAGGTGGTGGCGCGTGGGCTCTCTGCTCCGCAGTTGGAGCGATTAGGCAAAATTCCGGCAGGATTTTGAAATCCGCGGCATACTTCTCCGCAGCTTTGTGAGCGCAGATAGAGCGGTGTCCGTCAGCCGTGCGTGTGGTGATTTCGCCGGAGCGCGCGGCCGTGCGGGTTATGATTTTGTGTGCGGCCGTACATGAGATGATTTCGCCGGAGCCTGCGTGCGAGTGATTATTTTTCCGGCGAGCGTTCCAACTTCCATTCTTCTTCGGATTCAATTTCCTCGGGATCGGGGTCGTACAAATCCGGGACCGGAGAAGAATCGGCCGACTTCGTCTTCCTTATCGCGTTTTTAAGGATTAGGGTGTGAGGAATTAGTGCTATAGGATTTGTGTGATGTGAGGAAAACACATGAGAATTCTCAACCTTTCATAGGCGAGTGCACGAGAATTCTCTCCGTGATTTAGGTTGTTCTTGATGCTCTACTTCTATTTCTGAAAATTTGCTATTAATTTCACTTATTGTACCCTTAATAAATTATTTTGGTATAAAAGTTTAATATAATTCAATTCAATTAAACTTTAATTTAATACAATTTAATATAATATAATTTGAATCGTTTACATATTATTTGATTTAATTAGGCTTAGCCCAACTAAGAAGTACAATTTTAAGAGTGAAAATGTTGTGATGCACAAAATGAATTAGTTTAACCCTTACCAGCAGTTCTTCTGACATGTTATTCTTGAGTTTTCGCTTTGACAAGTTCGTATAAAAAATAATCAAGAAGAAGGGGGATTAAAAATGATAGGATTAATAAAAAGGTGGAGTCAAGAGGTACAAATTGATTAGAGGGGAGGAGGGTGAGGGGTGCTACAATTAAAAATTTTCACAATCGGAAAAGACTTTACACACTTGTATATTACATTCTATTGATTTCAAACGGTAGAAGAATTTAATAATGGAGTTGAATGAAAAAAATGATCAATGAAAGAATTAAAGAAGAAAGAAAAGGAATGGGCAGATGAGGTTTAAAAGAAGTTTAAAGGAACTTCGGTAAAAAAAATAAAATTTATAAAGTAGAGGGTATGGTTGAAATAAGGTGACATGACACATGGCAGAATGAGAAGGTTGGTTTTTTTTTTTTTACAGAAATAGAAGTTAGGTTTGTTAAAAACACTTCTATTTATATAAGATAGAAACACTTCTAGTATGATTTTACAACTTTGTAAGGTAAAAAATCTTTTAAAAATAATTTGCATAGGGGTACCTCCACCTCTGAATGCACTGTACAATCAGAAAATGAATGCACTGCACTGGATATGCACGCAGTAATATTGCTAAGGACATGGACTTGTACGGGAATTGATTTAAGAAATGTACAATCATCAGAAGAGAAATCGAAAAATATGAATTGGTTATGATTGTGTATTGGGAATTCAAATGAAAGAATAATAGAAAATATTAAATCTTTTATTCAAATGAATGAAATACCTCGTTTGGAAGAAGCGTGCTGCGGAAAATTTTTTGCATTCTCCAAAAACATCCTAACGATCTGCTCCTAAAACTTCTCGTTGGTGGCCACTGGCGGATCCACCTCGGGAGAGGTACTCCATGGCAGATTCAGATCAATCTTGAAAAAGAGGAAGGAATCCTTCCTGTCTTGTACAGAAGTAGGATGTCCGTACACGATTTTCGGTACGTCTTGCCGGGAAATGATGCAAAACCATCCCTCCATCCGGTATCCATTTCGCCGGATTCTAATAGACTGCAGTAAAATTGCCGGCGTGGGGGAAATGGAAACCTTTTGGCAAACCTCCATAAACCCTATGATGTGGTAGATTGAGATTGGATTGAGCTGAGCCAATGTTATATGGTAATGGTGTAAAAGGAATACAATAAATGTAGGGAGAGGGAGCCGGAGACCGTGCTCGAGATGGTACGTGTAGATGGCAGCATAGCCAGGTGGTGGCGCTTGGGCTCTCTGCTCCGCAGTTGGAGCGATTAGGCAAAATTCCGGCAGGATTTTTGAATCCGCGGCATACTTCTCCGCAGCTTTGTGAGTGCAGATAGAGTGGTGCCCGGTAGCTGTGCGTGTGGTGATTTTGCCGGGGCGTGCGGCCGTGCGGGTGATGATTTTGTGTGCGGCCGTGATGGAGATGATTTCGCCGGAGTTTGGGTGCGCGTGATTATATTTCCGGCGAGATTTCCGGCTTCCATTCTTCTTCGGATTCAATTTCCTCGGGATCAGTGCCGGACATATCCGGGACCAGAGAAGAATCGGCCGACTTCGTCTTCCTTATTGTATCCTTGATTCGTCTCCATTTATTGTATCCCTCTCCTATATGGTAATGGTGTAATAGGGATACAATAAATGGAGGGAGAGGGAGCCGGAGACCGTGCTCGAGATGGTGCATGTAGATGGCAGCATAGCCAGGTGGTGGTGCGTGGGCTCTCTGCTACGCAGTTGGAGCGATTAGGCAAAATTCCGCAAGATTTTGAAATCCACGGCATACTTCTTCGCAGCTTTGTGAGTGCAGATAGAGCGGTGTCGGGTAGTCGTGCGTGTGGTGATTTTGTGTGCGGCCGTGCAGGAGATGATTTGGCCAGAGCGTGCGTGCGCGTGATTATTTTTCCGGCGAGCTCTCCGTCTTCCATTTTTTTTCGGCTTCAATTTCCTCGGGATCTGTGTCGGACAAATCAAGGACCGGAGAAGAATCGGCCGACTTCGTCTTACTTACCGCGTTTTTAAGGATTAGGGTGTGAGTAATTAATGCTAGAGGATTTGTGTGATGTGAGGCGAAAACATGAGAATTCTCAACCTTTCATATGCGAGTGCACGAAAATTATCTCCGTGATTTAGGTGGTTATTGATTCTCTACTTCTATTTCTGAAAATTTGCTATTAATTTCACTTATTCTACTCTTAATAAATACTTTTGGTATAATATTTTAATATTATTTGATTCAATTAAACTTTAATTTGATACAATTTAATATAATATAATTTGAATCGTTTACATATAATTTGATTTAATTAGGCTTAACCCAACTAAGAAGTACAATTTTAAGAGTGAAAATGTTGTGATGCACAAAATATATTAGTTTAACCCTTACCAGCAGTTCTTCTGACATGTTACTCTTGAGTTTTCGCTTTGACAAGTTTGTATAAAAAATAATCAAGAAGAAGAGGGATTAAAAATGATAGGATTAATAAAAAGGTGGAGTCAAGAGGTACGAATTGATTAGAGGGGAGGAGGGTGAGGGGTGCTACAATTAAAATTTTTCACAATCGGAAAAGTTTTTACACACGTATATTACATTCTATTGATTTCAAACGGTAGAAGAATTAAATAATGGAGTTGAATGAAAAAAATGATCAATGAAAGAATTAAAGAAGAAAGAAGTGGAACAGGCAGATGAGGTTTAAAAGAAGTTGAAAGGAACTTTGGTAAAAAAAAGTAAAATGGATAAAGTAGATGGTAAGGTTCAAATAAGGTGACATGACACATGGCAGAATCAGAAGGTTGTTTTGTTTTTTATTTACAGAAGTGGAAGGTAGGTTTGTTAAAAACACATCTATTTATATAAGATAGAAGCACTTCTAGTATGATTTTAAAAACTTATAAGGTAAAATATCTTTTGAAAATAATTTGCTTAGGGGTACATCCACCTCTGAATGCACTGTACAATAAGAAAATGAATGCACTGCACTGGATATGCACGCAGAAATATTGCTAAGGACATGGACTTGTACGGGACTTGATTTAAGAAATTGACAATCATCAGAAGAGAAATCGAAAACTATGAACTGGTTTAGATTGTGTATTGGGAATTCAAATGAAAGAATAATAGCAAATATTAAAAATTTTATTCAAATGAATGAAGTATCTCGTTCGGAAGAAGCGTGCTGCGGAAAAAATTTTGCATTCTCCAAAAACTTCCAAACGATCTGCTCCGGAACCTTCTCGTTGGTGGCCACCGGCGGATCAACCTCGGGAGAGGTATTTCATAGCAGATTCAGATCAGTCTTGAAAATGAGGAAGGAATCCTTCAAGTCTTGTACAGAAGTAGGATGTCCGTACACGATTTTCAGTACGCCTTGCCGGGAAGTGATGCAAAACCATCCCTCCATCCGTTATACATTTCGCTGGATTCTGAGAAACTGCAGTAAAATTGCCGGCGTGGGGGAAATGGAAACCATTTGGCAAACCTCCATAAACCCTAGGATGTAGGAGATTGAGATTGGATTGAGCTGAGCTAATGCTATATGGTAATGGTGTAAAAGGAATACAATAAATGTTGGGAGAGGAAGCCGGAGACTGGGCTTGAGATGGTGCATGTGGATGGCAGCATAGCCAGGTGGTGGCGCGTGGGCTCTCTGCTCCGCAATTGGAGCGATTAGGCAAAATTCCGGCAGGATTTTGAAATCCGCGGCATACTTCTCCGCAGCTTTGTGAACGCAGATAGAGCGGTGTCCGGCAGCCGTGCGTGTGGTGATTTCGCCGGAGCGCGCGGCCGTGCGGGTGATGATTTTGTGTGCGGCCGTACATGAGATGATTTCGCCGGAGCGTGCGTGCGAGTGATTATTTTTCCGGCATAGGGGTACCTCCACTTCTGAATGCACTGTACAATCAGAAAATGAATGCACTGCACTTGATATGCACGCAGTAATATTGCTAAGGACATGGACTTGTACGGGAATTGATTTAAGAAATGTACAATCATCAGAAGAGAAATCGAAAAATATGAATTGGTTATGATTGTGTATTGGGAATTCAAATGAAAGAATAATAGATTATATTAAATATTTTATTCAAATGAATGAAATACCTCGTTTGGAAGAAGCGTGCTGCGGAAAATTTTTTGCATTCTCCAAAAACATCCTAACGATCTGCTCCTAAAACTTCTCGTTGGTGGCCACTGGCGGATCCACCTCGGGAGAGGTACTCCATGGCAGATTCAGATCAATCTTGAAAAAGAGGAAGGAATCCTTCCTGTCTTGTACAGAAGTAGGATGTCCGTACACGATTTTCGGTACGTCTTGCCGGGAAATGATGCAAAACCATCCCTCCATCCGGTATCCATTTCGCCGGATTCTGATAGACTGCAGTAAAATTGCCGGCGTGGGGGAAATGGAAACCTTTTGGCAAACCTCCATAAACCCTATGATGTGGTAGATTGAGATTGGATTGAGCTGAGCCAATGTTATATGGTAATGGTGTAAAAGGAATACAATAAATGTAGGGAGAGGGAGCCGGAGACCGTGCTCGAGATGGTACGTGTAGATGGCAGTATAGCCAGGTGGTGGCGCTTGGGCTCTCTGCTCCGCAGTTGGAGCGATTAGGCAAAATTCCGGCAGGATTTTTAAATCCGCAGCTTTGTGAGTGCAGATAGAGTGGTGCCGGTAGCTGTGCGTGTGGTGATTTTGCCGGGGCGTGCGGCCGTGCGGGTGATGATTTTGTGTGCGGCCGTGATGCAGATGATTTCGCCGGAGTTTGGGTGCGCGTGATTATTTTTCCGGCGAGATTTCCGGCTTCCATTCTTCTTCGGATTCAATTTCCGAGTGGGCAAAATTCCGCAGGATTTTTAAAATCTGCGGCATACTTCTCCGCAGCTTTGTGAGTGCAGAGAGAGCGGTGCCCAGTAGTCGTGCGTGTGGTGATTTTGCCGGAGCGTGCGGCCGTGCGGGTGATGATTTTGTGTGCGACCGTGCAGGAGATGATTTTATTTTTCCGGTGAGCTTTCCGGCTTCCATTCTTCTCCGGATTCAATTTCCTCGGGATCGGTGTCGGACCATTCCGGGACCGGAGAAGAATCGGCCGCCTTCGCCTTCCTTATCGCGTTTAAGAAGGATTAGGGTATGAGGAATTAATGCCAGAGGATTTGTGTGATGTAAGGCGAAAACATGACAATTCTAAACCTTTCATAGGCAAGTGCACGAAAATTCTCTCCGTGATTTAGGTGGTTATTGATTCTTTACTTCTATTTCTGAAAGTTTGCTATTAATTTCACTTATTCTACTCTTAATAAATTCTTTTGGTATAAAATTTTAATATAATTCGATTCAATTAAACTTTAATTGGATACAATTTAATATAATATAATTTGAATCGTTTACATTTAATATGATTTAATTAAGCTTATCCCAACTAAGAAGTACAATTTTAAGAGTGAAAATGTTGTGATGCACAAAATGAATTAGTTTAACCCTTACCAACAGTTCTTCTGACATGTTATTCTTGAGTTTTCGCTTTGACAAGTTTGTATAAAAAATAATCAAGAAGAAGGGGGATTAAAAATGATAGGATAAATTAAAAGGTGGAGTAAAGAGGTACGAATTTATTAGAGGGGAGGAGGGTGAGGGGTGCTACAATTAAAAATTTTCACAACCGGAAAAGACTTTACACACATGTATATTACATTCTATTGATTTCAAACGGTAGATGAATTTAATGATGTAGTTGAATGAAAAAAATGATCAATGAAAGAATTAAAGAAGAAAGAAGAGGAAGAGGCAGATGAGGTTTAAAAGAAGTTGATAGGAACTTTGGTAAAAAAAAAATTGATGAATTAGAGGGTATGGTTGAAATAAGGTTACATGACACATAGCAGAAGGAGAAGGTTGGGTTTTATTTTTTTACAGAAGTAGAAGGTAGGTTTGTTAAAAACAGTTCTAGTTTTTATAAGATAGAAACACTTTCTAGTATGATTTTCAAAATTTACAACGTAAAAAATATTTTAAAAATAATTTGCTTAGGGATACCTCAACCTCTGAATCACTACTAGAATATCAAGCCATCTAAGGCAGTTCATCCTTCATGTGTTAAGGCAGAAAACAAATGCCTTCCCTGGTAGTGACTTGAATGAGAAAAATCATCTAAGGCGGTTCCTCTTCCGCCTTAGATGTTTTTGGGTTTAAGACGTTTGTTTCCGCCTTGGATGTAGGCTTATACGCCTTGCTAAGGGCTTACGAACTCGCTAGCGTGAACGTCTGTATGATATGAATTGGCTCGTTGCGAGACCGTAACTAGCAAACGCTAGTCCCAAACAAATGGTTGATTGTTATGTTACGACAGCAGCTTACGGATCGCCAGATGAAATACTAACGACTTCGCTACATTGAAAAGCCTAGACAGGTTACGAGACTTGTTACGACTACCAGCGTGCGGATCACTAATATTGGTTACGACCTCGTAGGTGAACCTAGTTTGTCATATATTTATGTGCTGACGAGACTGGTTACGACAAATAGGGGTGAATCGCTCGGTCATAAGTACCGAACTCGTTACAAGCCAAGTTAAACCAAACGAGCCAGGTTACGACAGCCACTAGCTACTCGCAGGTAACACCGTAGCGAGGTCGCAACCGAACAATTGTTTTTCATAAAAATTGTGAAAATGATATTATAAAAATATCATAAAAGTAGTTGGTTCGAGAGAGTTAACGATTTCGTAAGACAATCGCTTATGTGTGTAGTGACGATGTCGCTACAAAACTCGCTAAAGTTAAACGACGTCGTTTTTGCTCTGGGTGAGCGAGAAAAAAAATTTACGTTACGAGTAAGCTAGACATTCGCCTGGCATTGGCGTGTATTGTTACGAGCTCGACAGAGATTAGATTTGAGAGGCAGAGAAGAACGAGCGATTGGGTAGCGAGGGCGCAAAAACTAAGCTCAGAAATATAATTCGGGCGATTGAAGTAGCGATAGTACAAGATGATCGCAACCATTTTAATGGTACGGGCCAGAGAAGTAACGATCTCGCAGGCAATTCGTAAGTGTCACAAAATTATAGGATTTGAGCCATTTCCACTCATTTCCATTAAAATTGGGTTTCATTTTAATTGTCTAAGCTGTCAATTGCAAGATGCATGGTATCTAAGCACAAAACATGAACATGAAACACTATCAAGCCACATTTTATAAACTTATGGAAGTAATGGAACTCAAAAGTAAATATATGCATCCATTTGACAAAAAAAGAAACTAGCTTTTATTGGGAATGTGAGGCCTAGAGATGTACCGAGATCTAATAAGGACCAAGTGTCTAGCCAATGCATCTCTACCATCCTCCAACTCCTTCTTGGTGTACGGTGCATGATTTTCCTCGATAATCTAAGAATATGAAATGTTTTTTTAATGCTATTGAATGCAACGTAGATAGTAATAGGTACAATAAGTAGGTTATAAGAATGCTTACGCGATGTAATTCCAAATTATCTTGAACAAGGCCAGCTACACACTCGCTTGCGTACAACATCATATAGTAACCGCACTCCCAATTTGACAATTGCTTTCGGTGCTGAAAGCGAAGAAGTATAACAAATGATTTGAAATGAAATCATAGTGTAAATAAATGAGCATTGGATTTGTACTGTCACCTGAATCTGTATAAGGTTGACCTCTTGGTCGGATTTTTTGGCTTGGTTCAATGCTATTTGGAGTTTGGATGGTTTAGGGTCTTTGCTACTACGTTTGATACCAAACGCCTCTATTTGAGTAACATAACCACCAATTCCCTTAGCTCTTCCCGAATGCTCGGCCTTCCCAAGTGCCCTACGTAGCACATCGTGTTTACCGACAGGGATTAACAAGCCTTCTTCAACTTCACGCTCGACCTCGTCCTAAAAAGGTAGTATAGTAAATGAAAAGTTATTATCGTCATCATTTGTTGTGTTTGATGGTGTGATTGTAGATACTAAAATGGAACATGGTATGGCGTAGTAGGTAAAGCGTACCACTCGATTAGCCACCCTTTTTGCCTCATCACTTGAGTAAGTCCCGTCTTTTTTAATTCTACCCAAGACGAATAATTGTTGTCTACTATATGTTGTAGGGTCTTCGGCAATGACTAGCTTGTTCGCCTCTTCCGCGTCCATGCCCTCATCCACAAGCTCTTTCACCTCGGTTTCATGTTTTTTTTTGAGGTCTTCCTCCCCACACCCAAGTACCCCGCCCTACCCCCGGTGTAAGGCATAACATTATCAGCAGTGGCTTTGCGCTTCCTATCCCCCAAACCCTTTTAAAAATTCTATGTTATTTTAGGAATAAAGCACTAACCGAAACAAAAATATTTGGCTAATTCGCATGAAACTATTATTGCAAGATGTAGTATGTAAACTAACCTTTGCGTCATTTTCTAACCATCGTTTCTTGAATGCCTCCCAAGTAAGGGTTACAATGTGATTGTAACGCGTACTTGGATCTTGCCCAAACCTCGTGCCCTTCGGTTTGATATAATCCTTGGCAAGGGTATATTTGTGTTCTCGATGAGCTTTTGATGCGATTTGAAGAGCCTTCTTCTTCACTTGATCATAGGATGTTGCCTCGATAATAAAGGGGCGCTACAAATGTGATCATAAAAATAGTCACACTAACAATTTTCAATTGAAATTAAAAATAACAAGTACCACACTAACCTTGCATTCCTTCCATATATCCTTTTTGAGTTCGACCATCGCGCGACATCATCGTCGGGTGAAATAGGAACACCAATGTCATTAAACTTGACATGTGTTAGTATTTTGTTATCGATCCTAATCTCTAATTCGCGACAATGTGTGAGGAGTTGAGCTTCTTTCGATGCGCGAGTCACTTCTCGTCGTCTTCTAACCTCACTTGAACCGCCAACAACATTTTCCCCTCCACTTGATTCGGATTTAATGGAACTTGAAGGGCTCTCCATTAAGCTTCCTTTGTATATTGAAATTTGTTAATGACTAACAAAATACTAATAAATCAAAGTTGTACTTTGTAGTAAAAACATTATATTTGATAATCCTAAAATTTAGGGCTAAGCAAGCTATGGAGAATTTTAAAAGAAAATCTTGATTTTCGTTCAGGACATGCTTCTGACATGATATTTAGTAATAACATGATAAATGGAGGCACCATGTACAAGAAAATCAAATTTTTAGCAAATAAGAATGAAAAAAATCGTACCTTTGGTATATGACAAAGTTGTGTCGGTAGAATTGATTATTTTTGTTGGGGATAGTCTACCTTGTTTGTCCCTCTCCTACCCATAACAAAGGATGTTACCAAATTGAACTAGAACAAATAAATATTGACATTAATTGAAAAAACCAAACCCTAAAAATGTGGTTGAGAATTTATTGCAAAACTTACCAATCTTTTGCATGCAATTAGTGGCTAGTTCCACTTTGTTTTGACACAATTGATGTGAGAAGATGTATGGGATGGGTAATGGAGATTTGATGTGAAGAAAGTTGAGGAGATTTGAGAAGATGTGCAAAAGTTTGGACTTTTGGAGATGAAACCCGTAAGAAGTGAGGATAAGATGCCAAAAGTGCGATTTTGTCACTGTCACGTTTCATGATGATTTATTAGTAACAGAACACCAACCGAAATCGCAACTAACTAGCGCCTGGTAACGAGGTCCTAACGACATCGCAACATGTCGTATTCAGTCAACAGAGCCTGGCTAGAGATTCTGTAGCGACCTCGTAACAACGAAGATTGGCACAATAAAAAAACTCAACATTGACGTGGCTTGAAGCGAATTCGCTACATGATAAGAACCCATCAAAAAAGGGTTTTTGGGTTTGGGTCTATATTGGGCGTATAAGTGTTGTTGGGCCTTAACCTGTGTAAGTATTGGGCCTTAGCCTATGTAAGTATTGGGCCTTAGCTTTGGTGTTTCATGTTCAGTTTGCGCTGGTCGGCGACTTATCGAACCCTTGTGAAATGTAAGTGTATATAAACTGAAAAATCACCTTCTAATCAGCCGATGTGGGACAAATGTTGGCGATCTTTGTTACGACCTCGCTAGCTGTGTAACTTATTGTAGCGATCTCGCTACTAGTCGTACTCATTAGACAGAGCCTAGATTGAGATTCTCTAGCGAGTTCTTAACGACAAAGCTTGACACACCTGGCAAACAATTGTAGCGCTTGGAGAGTAGCGATATCGCTACAGTATACGGACCCATCACGAAAAATCTTTGAAATTCCATCAGTAATTATTTTGGTTGGGGATGCCAACTTGGTCAATGAAAAGATGTGAATGCCATCAGTAAAAACCTTTGAAATTCCATCAGTAATTAATTTATTTTGGGGGTTTGCATGGGGTGTCCATGGAAAGGTGAGAATGCCTTTACATTTTCCTTCCATTAATACCATAATGACTGCTTTTTGTCTAGGAACTCTGACAGATTTTTGAATAATAGAGCACCTCAACCCTTTAAATATCAACCCCTTCTCCATTTAGAACCTCATTAGACCCTTCATTCCCACATTCCCTTCTGCCTTCTAATATTCCTTGCCTTCTGCTTCCAATGGATGTGTCTCTATTCAGCGCCCTACGAGATGACATGATAAATCTGGTATTGATTCGTGCTGAGTTCGACTGGGTTCTTCGTTGCTACGTGAGCGGAAGAGCGACCGAGTGGGCTCGACAGTGGCTCACCGAAGCTTCTGCAGTAGGTCACACACCGTCGACCTATGTGTTGGCTGTTTTTGCAATCTGCGAAGGTGACATTCAAAGAGGCATGAATGTCATCACAACCATGAAGAGAACCGACAAACAGGGCCTCCGTCTAGCTAGGCAACACGTCATAAGAGGTCTGAGATACGCTTGGGGTTGGACACACTACCGCAGGTACTTCTCAGAAGCAGCAGTTAGGCCTAGGCCGATCTGCTGCATTCCGCATGCTGGCCTCAATGACTTTGTGAGGTACGATCCCTGGCTGCCCCTTGATCCGGCGGACATCACCTGTGATGCATGCACTTGCGATCAGGAACTGCTTCATGTACTCGGTGTATGAATCATCTACTAGTATTAGTTGTTTGTTCTTTACTATGTATTTTTGCATCACCTGTTTGTTTCGATTGTAATGAAGTTGTGTTTTCCATCGCAACTAACTAGCACCTGTTTACGAGGTCCTATTAGTTGTGTCCTAACTTCAACTGATCACCCTTCAATACCCACCTGTTTAGACCCTTTTAAAGTTTTTGTTTTTGGAGTTAGAACGGCCAGTTCAGCTTAAATCTGTGACCCATACAGAGTCTGTTGCGAACTCGCTACGCCCTCGCTCACACCTTTGAGTAGCCAGTGATCTCGTAACATTTCAATCACCCTCACATGCACTGTACATTGCTAGCTTGAAGAGGTAGCGAACTCGCTACTGTCAATCAAGGCGTAAAAAAACGCGCCCCCATAAAACGCCTTAAATATGTGCCTTGCATCCACCCCTTTGTAGTAGTGAATGCACTGCACTGGATATGCACGCAGAAATATTTCAAAGGACATGGACTTGTACGGGAATTGATTTAAGAAATTGACAATCATCACAAGAGAAATCGAAAACTATAAATTGGTTTAGATTGCGCATTGGGAATTCAAATTAAAGAATAATAGAAAATATTAAATCTTTTATTCAAATGAATGAAATACCTCGTTTGGAAGAAGCGTGCTGCGGAAAAATTTTTGCATTCTCCAAAAACATCCTAACGATATGCTCCGGAACCTTCTCGTTGGTGGCCACCGGCGGATCCACCTTGGGAGAGGTACTCCATGGCAGATTTAGATCAATCTTGAAAAAGAGGAAGGAATCCTTCCAGTCTTGTACAGAAGTAGGATGTAAGTACACAATTTTCGGTACGCCTTGCCGGGAAGTGATGCAAAACAATCCCTCCATCCGGTATCCATTTCGCCGGATTCTGATAAACTGCAATAAAATTGCCGGCGTGGGGGAAATGGAAACCTTTTGGCAAACCTCCATAAACCCTATAAATGTAGGGAGAGGAAGCCGGAGACCGTGCTCGAGATGGTGCGTGTAGATGGCAGCATAGCCAGGTGGTGGCGCGTGGGCTCTCTGCTCCGCAGTTGGAGCAATTAGGCAAAATTCCGGCAGGATCTTTAAATCCGCGGCATACTTCTACGCAGCTTTGTGAGTGCAGATAGAGCGGTGCCCGGTAGCCGTGCGCGTGGTGATTTTGCCGGGGCGTGCGGCCGTGCGGGTGATGATTTTGTGTGCGGCCGTGCTGGAGATGATTTCGCCGGAGTTTGCGTGCGCGTGATTATTTTTCCGGCGAGCTTTCCGGCTTCCACTCTTCTTCGGATTCAATTTCCTCGGGATCGGTGTCGGACAAATCCGACACAGGAGAAGAATCGGCCGACTTCGTCTTCCTTATCGCGTTTTTAAGGATTAGGGTGTGAGGAATTAATGCTAGAGGATTTGTGTGTCATAGGCGAGTGCACGCGAATTCTCTCCGTGATTTAGTTGGTTATTGATTCTCTACTTCTATTTCTGAAAGTTTGCTATTAATTTCACTTATTCTACTCTTAATAAATTCTATTGGTATAAAATTTTAATATAATTCAATTCAATTTAATATAATATAATTTGAATCGTTTACATATAATTTGATTTAATTAAGCTTAGCCCAACTAAGAAGTACAATTTTAAGAGTGAAAATGTTGTGATGCACAAAATGAATTAGTTTAACCCTTACCAGCAGTTCTTCTGACATGTTATTCTTGAGTTTTTGCTTTGACAAGTTTCTATAAAAAATAATCAAGAAGAAGGGGGATTAAAAATGATAGGATTAATAAAAAGGTGGAGTCAAGAGGTACGAATTGATTAGAGGGGAGGAGGCTAAGGGTTGCTACGATTAAAAATTTTCACAATCGGAAAAGACATTACACACATGTATATTACATTCTATTGATTTCAAACGATAGAAGAATTTAATAATGGAGTTGAATGAAAAAAATGATCATTGAAAGAATTAAAGAAGAAAGAAGAGGAATAGGCAGATGAGGTTTAAAAGAAGTTGAAAAGAACTTTGGTAAAAAAAAAAATTTTGATAAATTAGAGGGTATGGTTGAAATAAGGTGACATGACACGTAGCAGAAGGAGAAGGTTGGTTATTTTATTTTTTTTACAGAAGTAGAAGGTAGGTTTGGCAAAAACACTTCTATTTTTTATAAGATAGGAACATTTCTAGTATGATTTTCAAAATTTATAATGTAAAAAATCTTGATTCCATAATTTTCTTTGGGGTACCTCAACCTCTGAATACACTGTACAATCAGAAAATGAATGCACGTCACTAGATATGCACGCAGAAATATTGCTAAGGACATGGACTTGTACCGGAATTGATATAAGAAATTGAAATCGATAACTATAAATTGGTTTAGATTGTGTATTGGGAATTCAAATGAAAGAATAATAGCAAATATTAAATCATTTATTCAAATGAATGAAATACCTCTTTTGGAAGAAGCGTGCGGCAGAATAAAATTTGCATTCTCCAAAAACATCCTAACGATCTGCTCCGGAACCTTCTCGTTGGTGGCCAGCGGCGGATCCACCTTGGGAGAGGTATTCCATAGCATCATTCAGATCAGTCTTGAAAAAGAGGAAGGAATCCTTCAGTCTTGTACAGAAGTAGGATGTCCGTACACGATTTTCGGTACGCCTTGCCGGGAAGTGATGCAAAACAATCCTTCCATCCGGTATCCATTTCGCCGGATTCTGATAAACTAAAGTAAAATTGCCGGCGTGGGGGAAATGGAAACCTTTTGGAAAATTCCATAAACCCTAGGATGTGGTAGATTGAGCTGAGCCAATGCTATATGGTAATGCTGTAATAGGGATACAATAAATGGAGGGAGAGGGAGCCGGAGACCGTGCTCGAGATGGTGCATGTAGATGGCAGCATAGCCAGGTGGTGGTGCGTGGGCTCTCTGCTACGCAGTTGGAGCGATTAGGCAAAATTCCGCAGGATATTGAAATCCACGGCATACTTCTTCACAGCTTTGTGAGTGCAGATAGAGCGGTGTTGGGTAGTCGTCCGTGTAGTGATTTTGTGTGCGGCCGTGCAGGAGATGATTTGGCCAGACCGTGCGTGCGCGTGATTATTTTTCCGGTGAGCTTTCCGGCTTCCATTCTTTTTCGGCTTCAATTTCCTCGGGATCGGTGTTGGACAAATCAAGGACCGGAGAAGAATCGGCTGACTTCGTCTTACTTACCGTGTTTTTAAGGATTAGGGTGTGAGTAATTAATGGTAGAGGATTTGTGTGATGTGAGGCGAAAACATGAGAATTCTCAACCTTTCATATGCGAGTGCTCGAGAATTATCTCCGTGATTTAGGTGGTTATTGATTTTCTACTTCTATTTCTGATAATTTGCTATTAATTTCACTTATTCTACTCTTAATAAATACTTTTGGTATAATATTTTAATATAATTTGATTCAATTAAACTTTAATATGATACAATTTAATATAATATAATTTGAATCGTTTACATATAATTTGATTTAATTAGGCTTAGCCCAACTAAGAAGTACAATTTTAAGAGTGAAAATGTTGTGATGCACAAAATGAATTAGTTTAACCCTTACCAGCAGTTCTTCTAACATGTTATTCTTGAGTTTTCGCTTTGACAAGTTCGTATAAAAATTAATCAAGAAGAAGGGGGATTAAAAATGATAGGATTAATAAAAAGGTGGAGTCAAGAGGTACGAATTGATTAGAGGGGAGGAGGGTGAGGGGTGCTACAATTAAAAATTTTCACAATCGGAAAAGACTTTACACACTTGTATATTACATTCTATTGATTTCAAACGGTAGAAGAATTTAATAATGGAGATGAATGAAAAAAATGATCAATGAAAGAATTAAAGAAGAAAGAAAAGGAATGGGTAGATGAGGTTTAAAAGAAGTTGAAAGGAACTTTGGTAAAAAAAATAAAATTTATAAAGTAGAGGGTATGGTTGAAATAAGGTGACATGACACATGGCAGAATGAGAAGGTTGTTTTTTTTTTTTTTTACAGAAATAGAAGTTAGGTTTGTTAAAAACACTTCTATTTATATAAGATAGAAACACTTCTAGTATGATTTTAAAACTTTGTAAGGTAAAAAATCTTTTAAAAATAATTTGCATAGGGGTACCGACACCTCTGAATGCACTGTACAATCAGAAAATGAATGCACTGCACTGGATATGCACGCAGAAATATTGCTAAGGACATGGACTTGTACGGGAATTGATTTAAGAAATTTACTATCATCAGAAGAGAAATCGAAAAATATGAATTGGTTAAGATTGTGTATTGGTAATTCAGTCTAATTAAGAAGTGATGCAAAACAATCCCTCCATCCGGTATCCATTTCGCCGGATTCTGATAAACTGCAATAAAATTGCCAGCGTGGGGGAAATGGAAACCTTTTGGCAAACCTCCGTAAATCCTATGATGTGGTAGATTGAGATTGGATTGAGCTGAGCCAATGTTATATGGTAAAGGTGTAAAAGGAATACAATAAATGTAGGGAGAGGAAGCCGGAGACCGTGCTCGAGATGGTGCGTGTAGATGGCAGCTTAGCCAGGTGGTGGCGCGTGGGCTCTCTGCTCCGCAGTTGGAGGGATTAGGCAAAATTCCGGCAGGATCTTTAAATCCGCGGCATACTTCTCCGCAGCTTTGTGAGTGCAGATAGAGCGGTGCCCGGTAGCCGTGCGTGTGGTGATTTTGCCGGGGTGTGCGGCCGTGCGGGTGATGATTTTGTGTGCGGCCGTGCTGGAGATGATTTCGCCGGAGTTTGCGTGCGCGTGATTATTTTTCCAGCGAGCTTTCCGTCTTCCACTCTTCTTCGGATTCAATTTCCTCGGGATCGGTGTCGGACAAATCCGAGACCGGAGAAGAAACGGCCGACTTCGTCTTCCTTATCGCGTTTTTAAGGATTAGGGTGTGAGGAATTAATGCTAGAGGATTTGTGTGTCATAGGCGAGTGCACGCGAATTCTCTCCGTGATTTAGGTTGTTAATTATTCTCTACTTCTATTTCTGAAAATTTTCTATTAATTTCACTTATTCTACTCTTAATAAATTCTATTGGTATAAAATTTTATTATAATTCGATTCAATTTTAATATAATATAATTTGAATCGTTTACATATTATTTGATTTAATTAAGCTTAGCCCAACTAAGTACAATTTTAAGAGTGAAAATGTAGTGATGCACAAAATGAATTAGTTACCCTTACCAGCAGTTCTTATGACATGTTATTCTTGAGTATTTTCTTTGACAAGTTTGTATAAAAAATAATCAAGAAGAAGGGGGATTAAAAATGATAGGATTAATAAAAACGTGGAGTCAAGAGGTACAAATTGATTAGAGGGGAGGAGGGTGAGGGTTGCTACGATTAAAAATTTTCACAATCGGAAAAGACTTTACACACATGTATATTACATTCTATTGATTTCAAACGGTAGAAGAATTTAATAATGGAGTTGAATGAAAAAAATGACCATTGAAAGAATTAAAGAAGAAAGAAGAGGAATAGGCAGACGAGGTTTAAAAGAAGTTGAAAGGAACTTTGGTAAAAAAAATAAAATTTATAAATTAGAGGGTGTGGTTGAAATAAGGTGACATGACACGTAGCAGAAGGAAAAGGTTTGTTTTTGTTTTTTTTTTACAGAAGTAGAAGGTAGGTTTGTCAAAAACACTTCTATTTTTTATAAGATAAGAACATTTCTAGTATGATTTTCAAAATTTATAATGTAAAAAATCTTGATTCCATAATTTTCTTTGGGGTACCTCAACCTCTGAATACACTGTACAATCAGAAAATGAAAGCACGTCACTGGATATGCACGCAGAAATATTGCTAAGGACATGGACTTGTACCGGAATTGATATAAGAAATTGAAATCGATAACTATAAATTGGTTTAGATTGTGTATTGGGAATTCAAATGAAAGAATAATAGCAAATATTAAATCATTTATTCAAATGAATGAAATACCTCTTTTGGAAGAAGCGTGCGGCAGAATAAAATTTGCATTCTCAAAAAACATCCTAACGATCTGCTCCGGAACCTTCTCGTTGGTGGCCAGCGGCGGATCCACCTTGGGAGAGGTATTACATAGCATCATTCAGATCAGTCTTGAAAAAGAGGAAGGAATCCTTCAGTCTTATACAGAAGTAGGATGTCCGTACACGATTTTCGGTACGCCTTGCCGGGAAGTGATGCAAAACAATCCCTCCATCCGGTATCCATTTAGCCGGATTCTGATAAACTAAAGTAAAATTGCCGGCGTGGGGGAAATTGAAACCTTTTGGCAAACCTCCATAAACCCTAGGATGTTGTAGATTGAGATTGGATTGAGCTGAGCTAATGCTATATGGTAATGGTGTAAATGGAATACAATAAATGTAGGGAGAGGGAGCCGGAGACCGTGCTCGAGATGGTCCGTGTAGATGGCAGCATAGCCAGGTGGTGGCGCGTGGGCTCTCTGCTTCGCAGTTGGAGCGATTAGGCAAAATTCCGCAGGATTTATAAATCCACGGCACACTTCTCCGCAGCTTTGTGAGTGCAGATAGAGCGGTGCCCGGTAGCCGTGCGTGTGGTGATTTTGCCAGAGCGTGCGGCCGTGCGGGTGATGGTTTTGTGTGTGGCCGTGCAGGAGATGATTTCGCCGGAGCGTGATGATTTTTCCGGCGAGCTTTCCGTCTTCCATTCTTCTTCGGATTCAATTTCCTCGGGATCGGGATCGTACAAATCCGGGACTGGAGAAGAATCGGCCGACTTCGTCTTCCTTATCGCGTTTTTAAGGATTAGGGTGTGAGGAATTAATGCTAGAGGATTTGTGTGATGTGAGGAAAAAACATGAGAATTCTCAACCTTTCATAGGCGAGTGCACGAGAATTCTCTCCGTGTTTTAGGTGGTTCTTGATGCTCTACTTCTATTTCTGAAAATTTGCTGTTAATTTCACTTATTCTACTCTTAATAAATTCTTTTGGTATAAAATTTTAATATAATTCGATTCAATTAAACTTTAATTTGATACAATTTAATATAATATAATTTGAATCGTTTACATATAATTTGATTTAATTAAGCTTAGCCCAACTAAGAAGTACAATTTTAAGAGTGAAAATGTTGTGATGCACAAAATGAATTAGTTTAACCCTTACCAACAATTCTTCTGACATGTTATTCTTGAGTTTTCGCTTTGACAAGTTTGTATAAAAATTAATCAAGAAGAAGGGGGATTAAAAATGATAGGATTAATAAAAAGGTGGAGTCAAGAGGTACGAATTGATTAGAGGGGAGGAGGGTGAGGGGTGCTACAAAATCGGAAAAGACTTTACAGACAGGTATATTACATTCTATTGATTTCAAACGGTAGAAGAATTTATTAATGGAGTTGAATGAAAAAATAGATCAATCAAAGAATTAAAGAAGAAAGAAGATGAAGAGGCAGATCAGGTTTAAAAGAAGTTGAAAGGAACTTTGGTAAAAAAAATGAAATTTATAAATTAGAGGTTATGGTTGAAATAAGGTGACATGACACATGGCAGAATGAGAAGGTTGGGTTTTATTTTTTTACAGAAGTAGAAGGTAGGTTTGTTAAAAACACTTCTATTTTATATAAGATAGAGACACTTCTAGTATGATTTTGAAAATTTATAAGGTAAAAATTCTTTTAAAAATAATTTGCTTAGGGGTACCTCCACCTCTGAATGCACTGTATAATCAGAAAATGAATGCACTGCACTGAATATGCACGCAGAAATATTGCTAAGGTCATGGACTGGTACGGGAATTGATTTAAGAAATTGACAATCATCAGAAGAGAAATCGAAAACTATGAATTGGTTTTGATTGTGTGTTGGGAATTCAAATGAAAGAATAATAGCAAATATTGAATATTTTATTCAAATGAATGAAATACCTCGTTTGGAAGAAGCCTGCTGCGGAAAAAATTTTGCATTCTCCAAAAACATCCTAACGATCTGCTCCGGAACCTTCTCATTGGTGGCCAGCGGCGGATCCACCTCGGGAGAGGGATTCCATGGCAGATTCAGATTAGTCTTGAAAAAGAGGAAGGAATCCTTCCAGTCTTGTATAGATGTAGGATGTCCGTACACGACTTTCGTTTCGCCTTGCCGGGAAGTGATGCAATACCATACTTCTGTCCGGTATCCATTTCGCCAGATTTAGATAAACTGCAGTAAAATTGCATGCGTGGAGGAAATGGAAACCTTTTGGCAAACCTCCAAAAACCCTAAGATGTGGTAGATTGAGATTGGATTGAGCTGAGCCAATGCTATATGATAATGGTGTAAAAGGAATATAATAAATGTAGGGAGAGGGAGCCGGAGACCGTGCTCGAGATGGTGCGTGTAGATGGCAGCATAGCCAGGTGGTGGCGCGTGGGCTCTCTGCTACATAGTTGGAGCGATTAGGCAAAATTTTGGTAGGATTTTGAAATCCGCGGCATACTCCTCCGCAGCTTTGTGAGTGCAGATAGAGCAGTGCCGGGCAGCCGTGCGTGTGGTGATTTCGCCGGAGCATGCGGCCGTGCGGGTGATGATTTTGTGTGCGGCCGTGCATGAGATGATTTCAACAAAGCGTGCATGCGCGTTTTGATTTTTCCGGCGAGCTTTCCGGCTTCCATTCTTTTCCGGATTCGATTTCCTCGGAATCGGTGTCGGACAAATCCGGGACCGGAGATTAATCGGCCGACTTCTTCTTCCTTATCGTGTTTTTGAGGATTAGGGTGTGAGGAATTAATGCTAAAGGATTTGTGTGATGTGAGGCGAAAACATGAAGGGTGTGTTTGGTTGGACAAGTTTTTGCAAAACTTGGACTATCCAAGTCCAGTTTTGTAAAATCTTGTTTTGTTCACCAAGTTTTCCAAAATCCATACTTGCAAAATCCTAAAAACCAATCAAAGATTTTGTTTCATACTCACAAACTCAACCCAACCAAACAAGGATTTTGCAAAACCAGACTCTCAAAATCCCAAACAAAAACCCAAACTCTCAAAAACCCAAAACAAAATCCAGACTTTCAAAAACCTTGCGAACCAAACACACCCGAAAATTCTCAACCTTTAATAGGCGAATGCACGAGAATTCTTTCCATGATTTAGGTGGTTATTGATGCTTTACTTCTATTTCTAAAAATTTGCTATTAATTTCACTTATTCTACTCTTAATAAATTCTTTTGGTATAAAATTTTAATATAATTCGATTCAATTAAACTTTAATTTGATACAATTTAATATAAAATAATTTGAATCGTTTACATATGAATTGATTTAATTATGCTTAGCTCAACTAAGAAGCACAATTTAGAAGTGAAAATGTTGTGATGCACAAAATGAATTAATTTAACCCCTACCAACAGTTCTTCTGGCATGTTCTTCTTGAGTTTTCACTTTGCCACGTTTGTATAAAAAGTAATCAAGAAGAAGGTTGATTAAAATTGATAGGATTAATAAAAAGGTGGAATCAAGATGTACGAATCGATCAGAGTGGAGGAGGGTGAGAGGTGCTACAATTAGAAAGTTGAAATGTATTTTCACCATCAGATAACACTTTATACACATGTATATAACATTCTGTTGATTTTAAACGGTAGATGAATTGAAAAATGGAGTTGAATGAATGAAATTATCAATGAAAGAATTAAAGAAGAAAGAAGAGGAAGAGGCAGATGAGGTTTAAAAGAAATTGAATGGAAATTTGGTAAAAAAATAATATTGATAAATTAGAGGGTATGGTTAAAATAAGGTAACATAACACATTGCAGAAGGAGCAAGATGGTTTTTTTTACAGAAGTAGAAGGTAGGTTTGTTAAAAACACTTTTATTTTATATAAGATAGAAACACTTCTAGTTTGATTTTAAAAATTTATAAGGTAAAAATAATTTGCTTAGGGGTACCTCCACCTCTGAATGCACTTTACAATCAGAAAATGAATGCACTGCACTGGATATGCACACAGAAATATTGCTAAGGATATGGACTTGTACGAGAATTGATTTAAGAAATTGACAATCATTAGAAGAGAAATCGACAACTATGAATTGGTTTAGATTGTGTATTGGGAATTCAAATGAAAATGATTGCAAATATTCAATCTTATTTTCAAATGAATTAAATACCTCGTTTGGAAGAAGCGTGCGGATCATTTATTGCATTCTCCAAAAACATCCTAACGATCTGCTACGGAACCTTCTCGTTGGTGGCTAGGGGCGGATCCACCTCGGGAGAGGGATTCCATGGCAGATTCAGATCAGTCTTAAAAAAGAGGAAGGAATCCTTCCAGTCTTGCACGGATGTAGGATATCCATACACGATTTTCGGTATGCCTTGCCGGGAAGTGAAGCCAAACCATCCCTCCGTCCAGCATCCGTTTCACCAGATTTTGATAAGCTGCCGTAAAATTGCCGGTGTGGGGGAAATGGAAACCTTTTGGCAAACCTCCATAAACCCTAGCATCTGGTAGATTTAGATTTGATTGAGCTGAGCTAATGCTACATGTAAATGGTGTAAAAGGGATACAAGAAATGGAGGGAGAGGGAGCCGGAGACCGTGCTCAAGATGGTGCGTGTAGATGGCAGCATAGCCAGGTGGTGGCGCATGGGCTCGCTGCTACGCAGTTGGAGCTGGAAACCTTTTGGCAAACCTCCATAAACCCTAGGATGTGGTGGATTGAGATTGAATTGAGCTGAGCCAATGCTATTTGGTAATGGTATCAAAGGGATACAATAAATGGAGGGAGTGGGAGCCGGAAACCGTGTTCAAGATGGTGCGTGCAGATAGCAGCATAGCCAGGTGTTGGTGCGTGGGCTCTTGGCTCCGCAGTTGGAGCGATTAGGCAAAATTCCGGAAGGATTTTTAAATCCGCGACATACTTCTCCGCAGCTTTGGGAGTACAGATAGAGCGTTGCCCGGCAGCCGTCAGTGTAGTGATTATGCCGGAGTGGCGGCCGTGCGGGTGATGATTTTGTGGGCGGCTGTGCGGGAGATGATTTTACCGGAGCGTTCGTGCACGTGATGATTTTTCCAGCGAGCCTTCCCGCTTCCATTCTTCTCCGGATTCGATTTCCTCCTCCGTGACAGACAAATCCGGGACCGGAGAAGAATCGACCAACTTCATCTTCCTCATCTCGTTTTTGAGGATTAGGGTGTTAGGAATTAATGCTAGAAAATTTGTGTGATGTGAGGCGAAAACATGAGAATTCTCAAATTTTATAGGCGAATGCATGAGAATTCTCTCCGTGATTTAGGTGGATATTGATGCTCTACTTCTATTTCTTATAATTTGCTATCAATTTCACTTATGCTACTCCTAATAAATTCTTTTGGTATAAATTTTTAATATAATTTGATTCAATTAAACTTTAATTTGATACAATTTAATATAATATAATTTGAATCGTTTACATATAATTTGATTAAATTAAGCTTAGCTCAACTAAGAAGTACAATTTCGGGAGTGAAAATGTTGTGATGCACAAAATGAATTAGTTTCACCCATACCAACAGTTCTTCTGACATGTTCTTCTTGAGTTTTCGCTTTGACAAGTTTGTATAAAAAGTAATCTAGAAGAAGGGGGATTAAAATTGATAGGATTAATAAAAAAGTGGAATCAAGATGTACGAATCGATCAGAGTGGAGGAGGGTGAGGGGTGCTACAATTAGAAAGTTGAAAAGTATTTTCACCATCAGAAAAGACTTTACACACATGTATATTACGTTCTGTTGATTTTAAACGGTTGAAGAATTGAATAATGAAGTTGAATGAAAGAAATGATCAATCAAAGAATTAATGAAGATTAGTTGTATTGGAAAATGCTCTTTCTGGAATTCAAATTGGCTGAGAATTGGTGCATTATTTTACCACTGGATAGAAACCACTTTACCCTTCCCCAATCTTACAGTAGCCCAGTTTCTGACCAGTAAGGATTTTTACACTAACCAAATGGAGAATTTTTTGCTACCAATATTCTTGTCTTATTGCAGAATGCTCAGCAGAAATCACTACATGCAGACAGATTGATCTGGAAGCCAGGTTGGGATGGAAACTTCTTAGTCATGTCTGCCTATCAAGATCTTAGAGAGACAGGCACCAAAAATCCAGTCTTTAATCAGGTTTGGAGATCAAAAATTCCAAAAAAAGATTGCCATTTTTCTGTGGAAGATGAAAAACAATTATTTGCCTTTTGATGACATTCTCATTAAAATAGGTTTCAAAATCTCTTCCAAATGCCTTTTTTGCAGCACCACCTCTGATTCTTTAAATCACTATTTTAATGAGTGTAGTAGTAGCTTGCAGATTTGGAATGAAATGCATGCTAAATTACTGATGCAAGTCCCTCAGTTCAGAAACACAAAAAGTAGATTGAGTTTTTACTTATCATATTCAGGCTCCTCTAAAATTCATACAGAGGTGATCAGAATTTCAATGATGGTCACTTTCTGGCACCTATGGATTAAAAGGAATAAACTTCTATATGATGAGATAAAATTCTCTACTGCAGATCTGATTGGAAAAATCACAAAATTCACTTCCATTATCTTTACAGCTAAGCCTTTGTCTGGAAATAGGGAGAAAAATATTTTTTTGATCTGTGCCAGATTAATACCAATTATCAAGCATAAGAGGCCTCGGAGAATTAAAATTATCAAAAGGCACCCTCCAGACATTGGTTATAGAATAAATGTGGATGCATCTTTTAAAAATAGAGAATGTGGAATTGGCATTGTTGTTAGGGATCAGAGATGCTCTGTGCTAATTTTGAGAAAATTTCATACACAGGCAGTATCTCCACTGCACTCAGAACTGATTGCAATCAAAATTGGAATTTTAACAGCCCAGGATCTTAATATTAATCATTTTACAATTGAGTCTGATTGCAGACTGGCTGTTAATGGATCACTTAACCCTTTGGCTTGTGCCTGGGAATTTTATTCACTATGTAATGAGATCACTGACTTACTACCTCCTCATGCAAAAATTTCTCACACACAGAGAGAGGCAAATAGGCCAGCTGATTTTTTAGCAAGATCATCTCTTTCTCAACAGCAGAACTCTACTATAGAGCTAAGAAATGCCCCTCATGAGTTGAGAGGGTTAATTGCACTGGATAGGATAGAGCTGGCTAACACTAGATCCTATTAAATATTTTGGAACAAATTCACTTTTTGGTGATACAGGTTTGGAGATTTTCTGCTCAAGCCATCAACTCAGGCAAGGACACTACTTTCTGCTCAGGCAAGGACTTTACCTTCTGCTCAGGCTAGGTGTAACATCTCTGCTCGGGCCAGAAGGCACTTTCTACAAGACCTAGTTTCACTTTCAAAATACAGCCATTTTTTGAACCTTTTCAGGTTTTTTTGGGCTTATTGTATATATCCAAGTCTCTGTTGGCACTCGGTTTTTTGGATTTGAAGGGTGGTTGATTTGTGCTTCGGTATTTGTTTACTCGATCACTAACAAACTCCCCTTTTTTGAGTCCAAATAATTTGAGCTTAAACCGACAGAACTTGCTAGAAAGTAGGCAATTTTGAGAAGCTTAAATGCTTCAGAGAGCTCAGCTCACTCTTGTAACAAACTCTATTCGGGTCCTAAAATGGTTAGGGGTGCTAAATAAATCCCCCCCACTTAAGGTGGCTTAATTTAAAAAAAAAAAGAATTAAGAATGCTTAGTATATAGTTTTGTGTTTTTAATTTTAAACTTTATGTTGATGTAGGGGGGCAAGTTGACAAAAATGCAAAGAGGAGAAAATTTTATGCTAAAAATAAACAAAAACAAACACTTCAAGAAGGAGAAGCTAACCCAACTACCAACAATAATACATGTTTGTTTAAATATACAACGTTTAACACTATGAATTGTAGTAACTATATGTTTATTATTTTCCTGATGCTTTCAAGTATAATATATTATTCTATTTTAACTTTATGATTTTAAACTTCCTATTGATGCAGTGGGTGAAGTTGATAAAAATGCAAAGAGGATAAAATATTATGCTGAAAAGAAACAAAAAAAGCGACTTCAAGAGAGCGAAGCTAACCCGACTATCGATATCAATACAGGTTTGTTTCAATAAATAACATGTATTAATATTTGAGTATGATGATTTGAATATGTTATATTGTTTAAATTACATATTAATTACCCTCTTGTAAATATCTGAGTTTGAAAGAAATAATTTTTATATAGGTCAATTACAGAAAATTAGAAATAAAAATGTTGGGTTGTTGGAGAGTGTTCCAAATTGTTGTAGAATCATTAAAACTTTTCCTGATTGTAAATACTTTTAAAGTTTGATATTTTTTTATTTACAAGTAATTTGTAGTTTATCTGGAATTCTTATGGATTAGGGGTCGTTTATAAGTTTTTGCCCTAATTAATGTTATTGTTAATTTAGAATTAAGAATGCTTAGTATATAGTTTTGTGTTTTTAATTTTAAACTTTATGTTGATGTAGGGGGCCAAGTTGACAAAAATGCAAAGAGGAGAAAATTTTATGCTAAAAATAAACAAAAAAGAACACTTAAAGAAAGAGAAGCTAACCCAACTACCAACAATAATACATGTTTGTTTAAATATACAACGTTTAACAATATGAATTGTAGTAACTATATTTTTATTATTTTCCTGATGCTTTCAAGTACAATATATTATTCGATTTTAACTTTATGATTTTAAACTTCATATTGATGCAGTGGGTGAAGTTGATAAAAATGCAACGAGGAGAAAATATTATGCTGAAAAGAAACAAAAAAAACGACTTCTAGAGAGCGAAGCTAACCCGACTATCGATATCAATACAGATTTGTTTCAATACAAAACATGTATTAATATTTGAGTATGATGATTTGAATATGTTATATTGTTTAAATTACATATTACCCTCTTGTAAATATCTGAGTTTGAAAGAAATAATTTTTATTTAGGTCAATTACAGAAAATGAGAAACAAAAATGTTGGCTTGTTGGAGAGTGTTCCAAATTGTTATAGAATCATTAAAACTTTTCCTGATTGTAAATACTTTTAAAGTTTGATATTTTATTATTTACAAGTAATTTATAGTTTATCTGGAATTCTTATGGATTAGGGGTCGTTTATAAGTTTTTGCCCTAATTAATGTTATTGTTAATTTAGAATTAAGAATGCTTAGTATATAGTTTTGTGTTTTTAATTTTAAACTTTATGTTGATGTAGGGGGCCAAGTTGACAAAAATGCAAAGAGGAGAAAATTTTATGCTAAAAATAAACAAAAAAGAACACTTCAAGAAAGAGAAGCTAACCCAACTACCAACAATAATACATATTTGTTTAAATATACAACGTTTAACACTATGAATTGTAGTAACTATATTTTTATTATTTTCCTGATGCTTTCAAGTACAATATATTATTCTATTTTAACTTTATGATTTTAAACTACATATTGATGCAGTGGGTGAAGTTGATAAAAATGCAAAGAGAATAAAATATTATGCTGAAAAGAAACAAAAAAAGCAACTTCTAGAGAGCGAAGCTAACCCGACTATCGATATCAATACAGGTTTGTTTCAATACATAACATGTATTAATATTTGAGTATGATGATTTGAATATGTTATATTGTTTAAATTACATATTACCCTCTTGTAAATATCTGAGTTTGAAAGAAATAATTTTTATTTAGGTCAATTACAGAAAATGAGAAAGAAAAATGTTGGGTTGTTGGATAGTGTTCCAAATTGTTGTAGAATCATTACAACTTTTCCTGATTGTAAATAATTTTTAAGTTTGATATTTTTTTATTTACAAGTAATTTATAGTTTATCTGGAATTCTTATGGATTAGGGGTCGTTTATAAGTTTTTGCCCAAATTAATGTTATTGTTAATTTAGAATTAAGAATGCTTAGTATATAGTTTTGTGTTTTTAATTTTAAACTTTATGTTGATGTAGGTGGCCAAGTTGACAAAAATGCAAAGAGGAGAAAATTTTATGCTAAAAAATACAAAAAAGAACACTTCAAGAAAGAGAAGCTAACCCAACTACCAACAATAATACATGTTTGTTTAAATATACAACGTTTAACACTATGAATTGTAGTAACTATATTTTTATTGTTTTCCTGATGCTTTCAAGTACAATATATTATTCTATTTTAACTTTATGATTTTAAACTTCATATTGATGCGGTGGGTGAAGTTGATAAAAATGCAAAGAGGAGAAAATATTATGCTGAAAAGAAACAAAAAAAGCGACTTCTAGAGAGCGAAGCTAACCCGACTATCAATATCAATACAGGTTTGTTTCAATACAAAACATGTATTAATATTTGAGTATGATGATTTGAATATGTTATATTGTTTAAATTACATATTACCTTCTTGTAAATATTTGAGTTTGAATGAAATAATTTTTATTTAGGTCAATTACAGAAAAGGAGAAAGAAAAATGTTGGGTTGTTGGATAGTGTTCCGAATTGTTGTAGAATCCTTAAAACTCTTCCTGATTGTAAATACTGCAAGGTTAAACTTTTTAAAGGAGAGTCATCCATATTTTGTTGTTGCAAGGGTGAAACTGAATTTGATGGGTATTGAGTTACCTGAGAAGCTGCGTTTATTATTAGTTGGAGAAGCAGAGCAATCTATACATTTTAGGAATAATATCAGGTCATACAATAACAACCTTTCACCAGTTTTGGCGCATCGTATGACAAAACAGTAACTGCAAATACAAATGGAATATATACTTTCCGAATGCAAGGCCAAGTATATCATTATCTGAACCCATTGGAGAAAAATAAGGGAGGCAAATATGATGGATTTAGTAAGACTGGAGTTCAGCTCTACTTTTTCGACAGTGATGATATTGAATTAAAAGAAATAATGGAGGTGGGCAATCGGTATGACAACAAAAGGTTTGACAAGCAAACTATGGAGATTTTAATGAAAACTCTTGAAGAGAATCCATATCGTATTTTGTTCAGAGGACTCAAGAAAGAGGCAGATCTTCCTACCAAAAAAACAACCCTCAACTTGAATCTTAATTTTGATCAGAGAAGATACAACCCCCCCCCCCCCCAGTGTTGGTCACGTTGGAGGAATCTATGTAGATAATGGAAAAGATGATGGAGAAAGAACCGTTAGAGTTCAAGTAACTGGTAAAAATGGAAATTCCTATACTATCAAGCAATACTACGGTTGCTATGATCCAATGCAATACCCTCTTATGTTTCCTCACGGTCAGCCTGGATAGGATCTGCCTTTGAGATATGGAGAATCTGCAAATGATAGACCTGATCTGTGTGCTAGAGTTTTTAAAGCCAAAGTTGAGGATTTGAAAAAGGATTTAGTAACTAGAGAAATTTTTGGTCCTGTGGATTCCTTTATATATGCCATTGAATATCAGAAAAGAGGATTACCACATGTTTATATGATGGTGATTTTAAAACCTGGTAATAAACCCTTGGGACAAGATGGATATGATCGAATCACTACTACAAAGGGGTAGATGCAAGACACATATTTAAGGCGTTTAAGCCTGGCGCATTTTTTTACGCCTTGATGGTATGTAGCGAGTTTGCTACCTCTTCAAGCTAGCAAAAAAAAATTACATTTAAGACGGAAAGAGACAGTTAAAGGCGGAAATGGGTTTTGACGTTAAAAAATGTTTGACCAAGGCGGAAAAATTGTATCCGCCTTAAATTGAATTGGTTGTTGCGATCTCGTAACCTTTGTAGTAATATAAACGTGTCTGTAGTGATTTCGTAGGTTATCTCGTTAGTTGTAGGTTTGAGCGTTGCGATCTCGTAAGCTTTGCTAAACCCTAATTTTAGCAGGCGAGGATGTGGGAGATGTCGTAACTGGGACGGTAGTATACTGCGTTTGATGTTACGGTATCGCTGTTGCGTTTGTAGTGTTCTCTGTTGACTGAATACGGCTTGTTGCGAGATCGTAAGGACCTCGTAAACAGGTGCTAGTTAGTTGCGATGTCGCTTGGTGTTCTGTTCATAATAAATCATGTGAATTGTGACAGTGACGATATCCCTATGTCCATGCACTATACAAAAAGTGAATGATTTTGCTGATACGATATGGGCTCTTAGGATGAATAAATAAAATTTAAGGGACAATATATCAAAACAAGAAAAAATTAATTGTAAATGTGCCAAAATGGAAAACACAACTTTATTACAATCGAAACAAACTGGTGATGCAAAAATACATAGTAAAGAACAAACAACTAATACTAGTAGATGATTCGTACACCGAGTACATTAAGCAGTTCCTGATCGCAAGTGCATGCATCACAGGTGATGTCCGCCGGATCAAGGGGCAGCCAGGGATCGTACCTCACAAAGTCATTGAGGCCAGCATGCGGAATGCAGCAGATCGGCCTAAGCCTAACTGCTGCTTCTGAGAAGTACATTTGGTAGTGTGTCCAACCCCAAGCGTAACTCAGACCTCTTCTGACGCGTTGCCTAGCTAGACGGAGGCCCTGTTTGTCGGTTCTCTTCATGGTTGTGATGACATTCATGCCTCTTTGAATGTCACCTTCGCAGATTGCAAAAGCAGCCAACACATAGGTTGACGGTGTGTGACCTACTGCAGAAGCTTCGGTGAGCCACTGTCGAGCCCACTCGGTCGCTCTTCCGCTCACATAGTGACGAAGAACCCAGTCGAACTCAGCACGAATCAATACCAGATTTATCATGTCATCTGGTAGGGCGCTGAATAGAGACACATCCATTGGAAGCAGAAGGCAAGGAATATGAGAAGGCAGAAGGGAATGTGGGAATGAAGGGTCTAATGAGGTTCTAAATGGAGAAGGGGTTGATATTTAAAGGGTTGAGGTGCTCTATTATTCAAAAATCTGTCAGAGTTCCTAGACAAAAAGCAGTCATTATGGTATTAATGGAAGGAAAATGTAAAGGCATTCTCACCTTTCCATGGACACCCCATGCAAACCCCCAAAATAAATTAATTACTGATGGAATTTCAAAGGTTTTTACTGATGGCATTCACACCTTTTCATTGACCAAGTTGGCATCCCCAACAAAAATAATTACTGATGGAATTTCAAAGATTTTTCGTGATGGGTCCGTATACTGTAGCGACGTCGCTACTCTGCAAGCGCTACAATTGTTTGCCAGGTGTGTCAAGCTTTGTCGTTAAGAACTCGCTAGAGAATCTCAAGCTAGGCTCTGTCTAATGAGTACGACTCGTAGCGAGTTCGCTACAATAAGTTACACAGCTAGCGAGATCGTAACAAAGATCGCCAACATTTGTCCCACATCGGCTGATTAGAAGGTGATTTTTCAGTTAAATACACTTACATTTCAAAAGGGTTCGATAAGTCGCCGACCAGCGCAAACTGAACATGAAACACCAAGGCTAAGGCCCAATACTTACATAGGCTAAGGCCCAATACTTACACAGGCTAAGGTCCAACAACACTTATACGCCCAATATAGACCCAAACCCAAAAACCCTTTTTTGATGGGTTCTTATCATGTAGCGAACTCGCTACAAGCCACGTCAATGTTGAGTTTTTTTATTGTGCCAATCTTCGTTGTTACGAAGTCGCTACAGAATCTCATACCAGGCTCTGTTGACTGAATACGACATGTTGCGATATCGTTAGGAACTCGTTACCAGGCGCTAGTTAGTTGCGATTTCATTTGGTGTTCTGTTACTAATAAATCATCATAAAACGTGACAGTGACGACATCGCTACTTGGCTCTGTTGACTGAGTATGACTTGTTGCGATATCGCTACTTTTCAGTTAGTGAGGTAGCGAGTTCGCTAGTTAGGCGCCAACTTGGCTCTGTTGACTGAGTACGACACGTAGCGATATCGCAAGTTACACGCAAATAGGAGCGAGGACCAAACGAAATCGCTAGGTGCACGCACTATACCAAAAGAACTTGATTTTTCTTTACTGAAGTAACGACAACTCTATAAAACATTGATCATTCTACATCTAAAAAGTGTCAAATTCATTGACCACATTCATGTAACCAAAACGGCATCTTTGGTGACGCGTACACAAGAGATCATAATCCAAAAACTAGTTAATATTCGAAAAAGTAAATGTTTAAACCAAACTAAACTACGAAATCACAGCCCTGCGACTAACATATCATGCAAGTCATCAACACACATCTTGTCGCTGCCTTTGGCCTTCTCCCCCGAACTGCCTCCAGCATCTTGCTTGTCTTGCTCGTTCTGGGCTGCCGGTTGAGCTTCAGGCTCGATGCAGGTGTTCTCTTCTTTGCCTTGGCCCGGTTCAACATCCTCGTAGGGTTCTCCGATCAGCCTCTCTTTCCTAATCATCTCATACCTCGCCGGGTCATCTTCTGCATCAGAGTCGCTGTCACCATTATCACCATCACCATCATCACCATCATCCGCATCTGCATCCCTTACATGATCAGCAACAAGCTTCCCATCAGATGGCTCGTTCTCGCTGGCTGTAGCCAAATCTTCGCTAGGACCCGCGGCGTCTTTTTGCTTGGGAAATGTGGTGCGGAAATTAGGTATCTCCTCCTCATCGCTCAGATCGCACTCCACTACCCCGCTGGATATCAGTTCGCTGAGCCGTTCGTTGTTAGCAAATGCCCTTTTCTCGGCCATTTCAATCTCATTCAATAACTGGCCCATAGACACCACAAGCCTACCACGGGCATCAAAAACAGCATCTACACAAACAAATCAAGGTTGATAAGAACCAAACATTAACAAATTAAACAACTAGAACCAACTACAGTTAATAACAAGCTAGAATCATACCTGATACTCCCATCCTACCCCTTGCCCTTCTGGCTGCCTCTTCAGCTTCTTTCTTTCTCGCGTACTTCCCATCGGCCTTCAACTCTAACCTCTTGTGCTTGAGCCACTCCTTGTCGTATTTGCCGAGCGGCATGGGACGGCCTCTTGGAAAAACACCCGCTTTCCTGATCAGAGCTACAATCAAATTGCCATACGGAAGCGCGGCGTTCTTGTGTCTGGCCATCTTCATCATTTGGGTCAGAATTGTGAAGCCGGGGTTGATTGGAAGCTTCTCCATGGTATAGTAGAACACCATGAGACTGCAAACTGTGGGCTCACATGCATGCCCTAGGGACGGGACCACATTACCGTAGATTAGCTCAAAAACTAATCTCTGCTCCTCGGTAAGCCTGTGGATCGGGTAAAACCTAGCTGTACCCGGCCTATCAGAAGTCCTTTTAAACCACTTCTGACCCATCTCACCGGCATTCAACGGTTGCTTCGGGCTAACAGAAGGAAACCTCTGCTCGTAATGTACCTCGTACGGACCATCCTTTTTGGTAGGCCTCAGGTCGGTACGAGACAGATACGGACATTTCAGAACTTCATTGATGCTAAACTTATCGACCGTAAACTTAACACCCCGCACCAATGTAGTTATTTCCTCCACCCCTTCCTCTAAACCTAGGTTTGCATAAAATTGGACAACCTCCTCATGGTAAACAGGCTCAGGCAACATAAGCAATGTGTCTAGATGTTATGCCCTAAAATGGTCTAGCACGTAATCTAGTTGCAGCGAAGGCACCACAGTACTATCAAACACATTATTATTGACAAGTTTCCGAGAGGAACAACCCTCATAACTAGCTTCTGCGGCGTTGTTGAAGAACTCAGGAGTGTCCTCCTCCTCACTGGAACTGCTGGGCCCTTCCCCACCATCATTTCCGGCAGCAGCAGCGGCGGCAGGGACTTCTGGAACTTCTGGCGGCGGCGGGGCGACTCGAAGCGGCGGCGGGGCGACTGGAATCTCTGCCTGAACCGCAGGCTCCTCAGTCCGACGTCGTTTGGTTCCCACCGCCTGACCACTTCCCCGTCCACTCTCTGAGCCTCTACCACCCCGTCCTCACACAGCTCCTCTGGTCTTTGGCCGCATTTTGTCGGAGAACTTTCAGTTTCGTCGCCGGAGAAGGGTTTTTCAATTTGGGGCTAATTAATTTTAGCCCGATCCCCTTTTTTTTTATTTATAGTAAAAGTACTTGCGATATCGCTAGCCGATACGCTTCTATATGTTGCGAGATCGCTAGTTCACACACATCTTTATGTTGCGAAGTCGTTAATATCTCGCTCCAGCCTGAGTATCTAGTAGCGAGTCTTAAAAGGCCTCGCCAGGCTAGCGTTCAAGTAGCGAACTCGCTACGGAAGAATCATTCTAATTAGTAACCCAAAAAGTTTAGGGTTTAGGGTTTAACTGTGGTAACGTGTATACTAGCGAATTCGCTACTACACAAGCTAATTAGATTGTAACTAAAAAATAAAACTTTTTAATTTTTTATTAGCAATTTTCACATTCTAACATATATATATTTTATATAGATGTAGTACAATACTCTATTTGTTAAATATCCATCATGATATTCACTCAGGTAGAGTACATCTTTGTACATAAGCAGTATGACATAACTCTATGTAAAACATCAATAATTCGGTTAAAATTTTTAAACGCAATATGATATTCTTAAATATGTACATTTTATATCCAAATAGTATAATACAAAATTTGGAAAATATCGAACATCACATTATGTCAAGCAGAGTACATCTTAGTACATCAGCATGCAATGTTATTAAGCGATACTCGGTAGTATGATTAGTGATGACAGTTGGTGAGTGAACGTGTGCATGAAACTTTGTTTAATTCAATAATCGTGCTTGTAATCACATAAATGAGTTGTAATATACTAAGTATCTCTAATGAAATGCACTTGAACTGCGCATATATATATATATATATATATATATATATATATATATATATATATGTAGTTCATGTGTGAAGCTCTACTATGCTGTTGTCTCTAAAGGTAAGCGATGGATAGCGTTTTCAAGCGTACACATGATGTGTAGAGTTTCTTATTGTCTTACAATTAAAGACTAACTTTCTTAAAACTCTAAACAAGAAAAAATTAATTGTACATATGCCAAAATGGAAAACACAAGTTCATTACAATAGAAACAAACTGGTGATACAAAAATACATAGTGAAGAACAAACAACTAATACTAGTAGATCGTTCGTTCACCGAGGACATGAAGCAGTTCATGATCGCAAGTGCATGCGTCATAGGTGATGTCACACCCCATGCAAACCCCCAAAATAAATTAATTACTGATGGAATTTCAAAGGTTTTTACTGATGTCAAAAGTCAGACAAAGCCCAATACTTACAGCCCAATATACTACCAAAAGCCCTTAACTCGTTGCGAAATCGCTAGCGAATCGCCAGCTAGGCTCTGTTGACTGAATACGAGCTGTTGCGATATCGTTAGTACCACGTAACCTATAAGCGAGTACGTGACGAGTTCGCTTGTGTTGATTCATCTAATAAACGTGCCACTTACGATATCGCTAGGAACAAGCACAGTAGCACCAGTAACTGATTTTGCGATGAAGCTAGTGATTTAGCGAGCGATTTTGCTAAAAAAATAACCGTTACGATGAAAAAGTAAAATGTAAGGGACAAGGTTTCAAAACAAGAAAAGCTTTTCAATAATTAAATTAATGTGCCAATACGGCAGACATAAACTTATTACAATCCTAACAAATTTTACATAAAAAACAACGGAATAAAATAAGAAAGAAACTACACTACAACATCCAAAGTGGCGGAGGGGTTAGAAGGATGTGAAGCCCTTCCTGCTCGCAAGTGCATGCATCACATTCGATGTCCGCTGGATCAACCCTCATGTAGCGTCGGTACCTGAAGCCGTCATTGAGGTGAGCATGTTCCTGGCAGCATCTAGGCTTATCGACTACTACATCGAGGTACCCCCTGTAGTGCGCATTGCCCCAGGCGTAAGCCAATTCGAGTTGCACGCGATCCCGAACTTCCTTGAGGCCTTTCTTGTCGGTTCTCTTCATCTCGGTGATGACATCCATGCCTCTTTGAGCATCATAACCTTCGCAGATTGCAAATATAGCCAAGGCATAGGCCGACTCTCTGTGGCCTATTACAGAAGCCTCGGTGAGCCATTGTCGAGCCCAATCGGTCGCTTGGAAGCTCACATACCGATGAAGAATGTGTCTGAACGTAACACGAATCATTATAAGATGAATCATGTCATCTGAGAGGGCGCTGAAAAGTGTCAAATCCATGGGAATAAGATGGCAAAGAATAGGAGAAGATTGAAGGGAATGTGAGAATGAAGGCTCTGATGGGGCTCTAAAGGGAGAAGGGGCTGAGTTTTATAGGGGTGAGGTTCTACATTGGTCAAAAAAATGTGAGAGTTCCTAGACTGAAATTAGTAATTGCTGTATTAAAAGAAGAAAAATGTAAAGGCAGTCACACCTTTTCATTGACCACATTCACACCCCCTAACAAAATAATTACTGATGGAATTTCAAAGGTTTTTACTGATGGGTCCGTGGACTGTAGCGATATCGCTAATATTCAAGCCTAACAATTGTGTGAAGCTTTTGTTGTTACGATATCGCTAGAGTATTTCACAACAGGCTCTGTCGACAGAGTACGACTTGTTGCGCGTTCGCTACTATAAGTTACACAGGTAGCGACTTCGTAAGAAAGATCGCCAACATTTGTCCCACATCGGCTGATTAGAAGGTGATTTTTCAGTTTATATACACTTACATTTTACAAGGATTCGATAAGTCGCCGACCAGCGCAAACTGAACATGAAACACCAAGGCTGAGGCCCAATACTTACATAGGCTATGGCCCAATACTTACACAAGCTAATGCCCAACACTTATACGCCCAATATAGACCCAAACCCAAAAACCATTTTTTGATGGGTTCTTATCATGTAGCGAACTCGCTACGGAAGAATCATTCTAATTAGTAGCGAGTTCGTAACACAAAAAGCGTTTTTTTAATTGAACTACTAACTAGCACTATCGCAAGGTTAGTCGCAAACTGGTTTTCTGGGTTATGTGGGTTTGTGGGTCTGCGGGTTTGTGGGTTTAGGGTTTAGGGTTTAGGGTTTAACTGTGGTAACGTGTATACTAGCGATATCGCTACTACACAAGCTAATTAGATTGTAACTAAAAAAATCAAACTTTTTAATTTTTTATTAGCAATTTTCACATTCTAACATATATATATTTTATATAGATGCAGTAAAATACTCTATTTGTTAAATATCCATCATGATATTTACTCAGGTAGAGTACATCTTTGTACATAAGCAGTATGACATAACTCTATGTACAACATCAATAATTTGGTTTAAATTTTTAAACGCAATATCATATTCTTAAATATGTACATTTCATATCTAAACTGTATAATACTCAATTTGGAATATATCGAACATCACATTATGTCAAATAGAGTACATGTTAGTACATCAGCATGCAATGTTATTAAGCGATACTCGGTAGTATGATGAGTGATGACAGTTGGTGAGTGAACGTGTGCATGATACTTTGTTTAATTCAATAATCGTGCTTGTAATCACATAAATGAGTTGTAATAAACTAAGTATCTCTAATGAAATGCACTTGAACTGCGCATATATATATATATATATGTAGTTCATGTGTGAAGCTCTACTATGCTGTTGTCTCTAAAGGTAAGCGATGGATAGCGTTTTCAAGGATTTTCACATGATGTGTAGAGTTTCTTATTGTCTTACAATTAAAGACTAAGTTTCTTAAAACTCTTTCAAATTATGTAATTGCAGATTAGGTGACCAAATCCCTATCCCGTTATACATGAGCATACGACGGAACAAATGAAAATTATTTTTAAAATAGAATGATTAGTGTCTTATACCATCATTTCGTTTAATTCGTGATTTAAAATGTATGAGTGCATTAAAAAACCAAAAAAAATCTTAAGTAGGGTTCTAGCGAGCATTAGTAGCGAACTCGCAACATCCTAGTAACATACTTTATGTCAGCTTCTCATTTACGATATCGCTAGAAGGATAAAGTAGAGCATAAAAGGCAATCACATGAGACCGTAACGACTTCGTAAATAGCCACGTCAGGCTTAACGAGAGAGTTCCGATTTCGCAACAAGGTAAGCTAGAATAAAGTAAACACGTTATAGAACAGAAAAACCCTTAACTTTTGGCATCTTATCCATCACTTCTTACGGGTTTCATCTCCAAAAGTTCAAACTTTTGCACATCTTCTCAAATCTCCTCAACTTTCTTCACATCAAATCTCCATTACCCATCCCATACATGTTGGACACATCAATTATGTCAAAACAAAGTGGAACTAGCCACTAATTGCATCCAAAAGATTGGTAAGTTTTGCAATAAATTCTCAACCACATTTTTGCCTATAGTTTTTGCAATTAATGTCAATCTTTATTTGTTCTTGTTCAATTTGGTAACATCCTTTGTTATGGGTAGGAGAGGAACAAACAAGGTAGACCATCCCCAACCAAAATAATCAATTCCACCGACACAACTTTGTCATATACCAAAGGTACGATTTTTTTCATTTTTATATGCTAAAAATTTGATTATCTTGTACACAGTGCCTCCATTTATCATGTTATTTACGAAATATCATGTCAGAAGCATGTCCTGAATGAAAATCAAGATTTTCGTTTAAAATTATCCGTAGCTAGCTTAGCCCTAAATTTTAGGATTATGAAATATAATGTTTTTACTACAAAGTACAACTTTGATTTATTAGTATTGTGTTAGTCATTAACTAAATTCAATATACAAAGGAAAGCTTAATGGAGAGCCCTTCAAGTTCCGTTAACTCCGACTCAAGTGGGGGGGAAAATGTTGTTGGCGGTTCAAGTGAGGTTAGAAGACAACGAGAAGTGACTCGCGCATCAAAAGAAGCTCAACTCCTCACACATTGTCGCGAATTAGAGATTAGGATCGATAACAAAATACTAACACATGTCAAGTTTAATGACGTTGGTGTTGCTATTTCACCCGTAGATGATGCCGCGCGATGGTCGAGTTGGTGTGCTAAGACGGGTAGGATACGCACACCATTAGACACAACGGATTGGAGGCTACTAAGCATCGACATCAAAAAGGATATATGGAAGGAATGCAAGGTTAGTGTGGTACTTGTTATTTTTAATTTCAATTGAAAATTGTGAGTGTGACTATTTTTATGATCACATTTGTAGCGCCCCTTTATTATCGAGGCAACATCCTATGATCAAGTGAAGAAGAAGGCTCTTCAAATCGCATCAAAAGCTCATCGAGAACACAAATATACCCTTGCCAAGGATTATATCAAACCGAAGGGCACGAGGTTTGGGCAAGATCCAAGTACGCGTTACAATCACATTGTAACCCTTACTTGGGAGGCATTCAAGAAACGATGGTTAGAAAATGACGCAAAGGTTAGTTTACATACTACATCTTGCAATAATAGTTTCATGCGAATTAGCCAAATATTTTTGTTTCGGTTAGTGCTTTATTCCTAAAATAACATAGAATTTTTAAAAGGGTTTGGGGGATAGGAAGCGCAAAGCCACTGCTGATAATGTTATGCCTTACACCGGGGGTAGGGCGGGGTACTTGGGTGTGGGGAGGAAGACCTCAAAAAAAACATGAAACCGAGGTGAAAGAGCTTGTGGATGAGGGCATGGACGCGGAAGAGGCGAACAAGCTAGTCATTGCCGAAGACCCTACAACATATAGTAGACAACAATTATTCGTCTTGGGTAGAATTAAAAAAGACGGGACTTACTCAAGTGATGAGGCAAAAAGGGTGGCTAATCGAGTGGTACGCTTTACCTACTACGCCATACCATGTTCCATTTTAGTATCTACAATCACACCATCAAACACAACAAATGATGACCATAATAACTTTTCATTTACTATACTACCTTTTTAGGACGAGGTCGAGCGTGAAGTTGAAGAAGGCTTGTTCATCCCTGTCGGTAAACACGATGTGCTACGTAGGGCACTTGGGAAGGCCGAGCATCCGGGGAGAGCTAAGGGAATTGGTGGTTATGTTACTCAAATAGAGGCGTTTGGTATCAAACATAGTGGGAAAGACCCTAAACCATCCAAACTCCAAATAGCATTGAACCAAGCCAAAAAATTCGACCAAGAGGTCAAGAAATTGAAAACAATGTTGGCCAATATATGTTCGTTTATAAAGTATCCTCTTCCATCCGATTTTTGTGACACCGATCCAATGAATGGACCCTCGTCTAGAGGTTCACATCCTTCCCCACCACAACATGAGGTTGACCAACCTATTTTTGACCAACCTATTGTTGAACCCAACAAGGAAATATGCACACCTTCGGCCCCTATCAAAGAGCAAGTTCACATACAACCATCCGATCCCAAACCAAAGGTACGTTTAATTACTTGCACCTCAATCAAATGAATAATTCTACACAACTCATGATTATTGATATTTTTTAAATATGTCTAATTCGACCTAATTAAACATGCCTTATTTGTATATTAGAACTCCGCTTCTTGCAAGTTGTACGCTGAATGTGGGATGAATTCTCAACCCCGCCACGTTGCAATGGGAAATTTATATCCTGACATGGCACTACATCATGAAGCCAAAGTACCTATTGGTTTCGTTAGGGTTTCTATACTACATGTGTTAGTCGAGGATGCGTTGGTACCGGTCGCGGATCAAGAGTGCATGACAGTGGGTAAAGGTTTGGGCCGTTTTTTTGTGTGGCCCAAATGGTTGGTAGTTGATGTGAATTCTAATTCTATCCCAATTAATAGAAACACACCTTCACCCGTCGTAGACCCGCTAGATTTTCCGGTAGCTAAGAAACCGATGTCGGTGGGAGAAGTTGGATTCATAAAATCACTCCCGGGATTCCTTCGCACGTTTTATGATCTGGTGGGCCACCATAGTCGGGATTCTGTTTACTATTTCTACTCCAATAAACAGGTGTTCGGCGAAGCGAGGGAATTAGTCGTTCCATGGGAAGACTTTGCCCTTTTCTAGCACTATAAAACCCTTCCCGAAACAATCCTTATACTACATCAAATGTAAGCTACTTGATCTCATCTCTTCTATCGTGTTGCAAGTTAAGAATTTTCATGTACTTGTGCACTATTATACGTTCATATCCCATCTATTGTTTATTTAGGTACATGCAATGCCTTGCTCTAAATGCAAAGACTTTCATTGGGTTTTTGCACCCAATATGCTTGCAAGAAATGAATGAAAGTAATCAATCACGACTTGCTTATCTCTCTAAGATCCTTAGTGACAAGACCAAGACAATTTACATAGGCCCATATCTAGAGGGGTTAGTTTTCTTTATTACAATTGGATATTTGCACTTCGTAAACATTATAATCTTCGAGACGGGTTCTTACATTTTCATTTCTTAAAATATGTAGCGGCCATTGGAGTTTTGTAGCTATGATACCATCGTTGAATCGAGTGTATTGGATGGACCCGCTACACTTAGGTCCATCTACAAAATTTGAAGATTTATTAGAGGTTGCTATGCATAGTGCACATGACGACACACTACTTCCCTTCAACCTTATACAGATTCAGGTGACAGTACAAATCCAATGCTCATTTATTTCCACTATGATTTCATTTCAAATCATTTGTTATACTTCTTCACTTTCAGCACCGAAAGCAATTGTCAAATTGGGAGTGCGGTTACTATATGATGTTGTACGCAAGCGAGTGTGTAGCTGGCCTTGTTCAAGATAATCTGGAATTACATCGCGTAAGCATTCTTATAACCTACTTATTGTACCTATTACTATCTACGTTGCATTCAATAGTATTAAAAACACATTTCATATTCTTAGATTATCGAGGAAAATCATGCACCGTACACCAAGAAGGAGTTGGAGGATGGTAGAGATGCATTGGCTAGACACTTGGTCCTTATTAGATCTCGGTACATCTCTAGGCCTCACATTCCCAATAAAAGCTAGTTTCTTTTTTTGTCAAATGGATGCATATACTTTTGAGTTCCATTACTTGCATTAGTTTATAAATTGTGGCTTGATATTGTTTCATGTTCATGTTTTGTGCTTAGATACCATGCATCTTGCAATTGACAGCTTAGACAATTAAAATGAAACCCAATTTTAGTGGAAATGGGTGGAAATGGCTTAAATCCTATAATTTTGTGACACTTACGAATTACCTGCGATTTCGTAACTTCTCTCGCCCGTAACATTAACATATTTGCGATCATCTTGTACTATCGCTACTTTAATCGCCAGGATTATATTTCTGGTCTTAGTTTTTGCGCCCTCGCTACCCAATCGCTCGTTCTTCTCTGCCTCTCCAATCTGATCTCTGTCGAGTTCGTAACAATACAGGCCAAGACCAGGCGAATGTCTAGCTCACTCGTAACGTCATTTTTTTTCTCGCTCACCGGGTGGTAAAACGTCGTCGTTTATTGGTTCTGAGCTTAGTTTTTGCGCCATCGCTACCCAATCGCTCGTTCTTCTCTGCCTCTCCAATCTGATCTCTGTCGAGCTCGTAACCATACACGCCAATGCCAGGCGAATGTCTAGCTTACTCGTAACGGTATTTTTTTTTCTCGCTCACCCAGTGCTAAAACGACGTCGTTTAACGTAAGCGAGATTTGTAGCGAACTCGTTACTACACACATAAGCGATATTACTTACGATATGGTTAACTCTCTCGAACCAACAATTTTTATTATATTTTTATAATATAATTTTCACAATTTTTACATTTTTATGAAACACAATTGTTCGGTTGCGACCTCGCTACGGTTTTGCTAGCGAGTAGCTAGTGGCTGTCGTAACCTGGCTCGTTTTGATTAACCGGAATTGTTTAATTTGGCTTGTAACGAGATCGCTACTAATGACCGAGCGATTCGCCTCTGTTTGTCGTAACCGGTCTCGTCAGCAGATAAATAAATGACAAACTAGGTTCACTTACGGACTCGTAACTACTGGTAGCGATCCGCACGGTGGAAGTCGTAACCATTCTCGTACACATTCATAACAGTCTAGGCTTTTCAATGTAGCGAACTCATTACTATTTCATCTGGCGATCCGTAAGCTGCTGTCGTAACATAACAATCAACTATTTGTTTGGGACAGGCGTTTGCTAGTTACGGTATCGCAACGAGCCAATTCATATCATACAGACTTTCACGCTAGCGAGTTCATAAGCGTTTAGCAAGGCGTATAAGCCTACATCCAAGGTGGAAACAAACGCCTTAAACCCAAAAACATCTAAGGCGGAAGAGGAACCGCCTTAGATGATTTTTCTCATTCAAGTCACTACCAGGGAAGGCATTTGTTTTCTGCCTTAACACATGAAGGAAGAACTGCCTTAGATGGCTTGATATTCTAGTAGTGAATTGTTTGTGCCGAGATACCAGATTCTGAAAAAGAACCCCACTTATTTGAGCTGGTTAAAAAAATATGATGCACGGTCCATGTGGAGAGTATAATCCAAATTGTCTATGTACAATTAAGACTGGGAAGTGTAAATTTGGATTTCCTAAACCATTTCAGGAAACAACTTGGCCTTTTTTCAACCTAAATTTAACAAAATAATATTGAAATTCTAGATGAACATTATATTAAATTTAATTTATTTTAAATTGCTAACTTAATATTTTTCAAAACTCAATAACTAATCTGTTTGATTGACATTATTATTATTATTATTATTATTATTATTATTATTATTATTATTATATGGTGCAAAAGTTGAGGCAATCATGTGGAACGACACGGTGGCGACAATGGGCAACCGGCTGCAGCTGAATAAGACATATAAGATTACCAACGCAAAGATCAAAGACATGAACAAAAAATTCGCCACTAATGAAATTTTTATGCAGTGGATAATAGAGACGAGCACGCCCATTGAAGACCTTCCGGATGAAATAAACAATCAGTTTATACCACCATCTTCCTCAACGACGAAGAAATATGCTCAATTTGACAAAATTGGTGATTTATACGAAGAAGAGAAACAATATATAGGTGAAATCCTTAAACTCTGGAGCTTATTTACCATTACAATACTACCAGTTCAAATGTGACAATGATCTGTTTATTGTACAAATTAAACTACAGATATAATAGGAGCGGTGGTGACCCACGGTCACCCGACCAAGACAAAGACAAAAAATGGCATTAAAGACGTCCAAAATTGCAACTAATCTTTTAAAAACAGGTGAAAAGAATACAAACGAACAACGGGGTCACATGGGTTATGCAGTCTTTCCAGGAAAACAAAAAACGGACGATACAAATATGGATGAATTAGATGAAAATACCTCACTCAATCGCTTATTCAAAAAAAGAAGACTTTCTAAAGGTACTACAAACACTTTATATTTAAACGATTAATTCAACATCCGTGTCTCATATAATAATATCATGCAGGGGCCAAAACAAAAACAATTACAGACCAAATCGAGATTGTAACTTATCATCAAACTAATGGCGGTGAAGATGAGGATGAAGGGAGCGATGACCATGAACTTAGGAGTCATGAGAGTGAAGATGAGGATAATCAATCGTACCGATATTCGGCCGAGACTGGAGATTTCTCTACCAATAAATAGAGATTTTCATTGGGTATGGTTGCAATATCAATTCTATTTCAAACAATACATTGATTTTTTTTGTTCATTTTTTTTGGTTCTATCAAGTCAGTTCAATTAAGTTATCCGCTTTATTAATCAAATCAATTCAGTCTCCAACCCTTACATTGACAATGGATTATCCAAATTTATTTTAAAAAATATAACATCACTACGGTATGGTTGTATCACCAAAAATTCAACCACCTATAATCAAGATTACTGCCTTCTCCGACATATCTAGCCAAAATTCACCGCGCATCGCACGGTGTCACCTAGCTAGTTAATACTAAAAAGTCATTCTCACTTTTTTTTTGGTACCAGATTTTTTCTCCTATTTTCTTGGGCAAATTTTTAGGGTATTTTTTTTTGAAAAGAATTTTTAGGCTTTGTTTATAGAAAATTAATTCCTAATCAATTTCAAACTTGATTCTTAATAGATTTTTAATATACTCCTTCCTTCTCCTTCTCCTTTATAAAAGTTTACGTAATACATTTGTTTACTAAAAGAACATTCAAATTATACCATTCGGTTCTTGCGATGTTGAATTAATACTAATATGAATATTATACCAATATGATGATAACTATTATGAGATTATACCAAACATTTCCACTTCATAATACTATAATGTAATATATTTAGTTATGAGTATTTTTATTCTCACTTTTTTTGGTATCACTTTTTTTTTGGTACCAGATTTTGGTTCGCTATTTTTGAGGAATCTATGTAGATAATGGAAAAGATGATGGAGAAAGAACCTTTAGAGTTCAAGTAGCTGGTAAAAATGGAAATTCTTATACTATCAAGCAATACTACAGTTGCTATGATCCAATGCAATACCCTCTTATGTTTCCTCACGGTCAGCCTGGATGGGATCGTAACGTTATGAAAAAGGACAAAGGAGAATAAGGGGAAAAATGGAACAATTTGATTCTCCCGAGTGCCTCCTTGATGAAGAAATTAGAGGTATTCTAATTAATTTAATTTTCTTATAATTACATGCATTTTTTTATTCTAAGAAAATACTCGATTTGCATAGTTGTGGCCTAGCAATTGCAATATTTTAAATGATGAACTCTTCTTTTTTCCCCAATCAGTTGTCAGAGATGGGAAAAAAACAAATATGCTGTTACTGCCAGAGAATATTATGCTTACAAGTTTCAGATGATAGAGGATGATAAGACAATGCTGATACACTTTGTTAGATTATTTCAACAATATATCGTTGATATGTATATCAAAATTGAGACCAGCTGATTGGAATTTTGAGAGAGAAACAAGCCGAATTCAGAACTGAGATGGTTCAAGGTATTACTAATGGTGTAGAGGCAGGGTTGAAAATTTGTAATGAGGTTGGTACACGTGTTTTTTTACCCGCCACATTTATCGGTGGTCCTAGAGATATGTGACAACGTTACCTTGATGCAATGGCCATCGTACAAAAAATTGGTAAGCCTGATGTTTTTTTGACAATGACTTGCAACCCATCTTGACCAGAAATTGAAAGAAATTTAAGATATGGAGAATCTGCCAATGATAGACCTGATTTGTGTGCTAGAGTTTTTAAAGTCAAAGTTGAGGATTTGAGAAAGGATTTAGTAACTAGAGAAATTTTTGGTCCTGTGGATTCCCTTATATATACCATTGAATATCAGAAAAGTGGATTACCACAGGTTCATATGATGGTGATTCTAAAACCTGGTAATAAACCCTTGGGACCAGATGGATATGATCGAATTGTTTTTGCCGAGATACCAGATCCTGACAAAGAACCCCACTTATTAGAGTTTGTTAAAAAATGATGCACGGTCCATGTGGAGAGTATAATCCAAATTGTCCATGTACAATTAAGACTGGGAAGTGTAAATTTGGATTTCCTAAACCATTTCAGGAAACAACATGTCATCCTGAAGATGGATAACCATTGTACAGAAGAAGAGATAACGGAAGAACTGTTAGGATACGAAACCTTGAGATGGGCAATAACTGGGTAGCGGGGTATAATAGATATTTACTTGCAACCTATGGATGCCACATCAATGTTGAGATATGTTCTACCATTAAACTCATCAAATATATCCACAAGTACATGGCATGCAGAGGATGTAGCACAACTACAAATGCACCATTCCAAGCTATGTTCGAATGCAACGTGTGTAGAATGAAGTAGAAATCCACACCAAGGTAATATCTATTAAATATTTTTCTAATAAGCTCTATATAATTTATCTAACCATCAACTTATGATTATACTATTCAGGTGCAAATTGAAAGCTACATTAAATAATGAAAGTGGGAGCATTGAAGCTAATATGTTTAACGACGGGGCTGAACAAATATTGGGTCTGAATGCCAAGGAAGCAATGACCCAAGCCACTGAGGTTAGAAAATATCATAACTTATCTGATTCATTGTAGTATCTGATTCAGGTATTTATGGTCATTACATTTGTGAGATAACTTGAATTGCATTTGATAACTTATGGAATGCACCAATGAGATTGTTTGCAGCTTTTACTATTCTGTATTAGGGATTTTATGATTCAACAAATACGTAACAAATTCGTTCGTCCTTTTTAATATATAGGAATACATCAACTCCCGCGATAAAGACATATCAGCCAGGCAATACTTGGTCAAAGTGATGGGAGCCCAGAAAGAACATGAAATCAACCCTAGGTACAGCATCGTGACAATCAAAGAGAGGGGAAAAAGACAACCATCAAACACGAATCCTAAAAATACGAGTAAAGGTACTGTTCCATAAATTCTCATTATCAGAATCGGTTGCTTAAACTTGAAAGGTCAGCTATCAGAGTTAGCTAGGTTAACGATGCAAACTTTAAACATCAAGGACTTCTACTTCATGTGCTTGGAGAACATTCAGGTGCTTTTAAGCGTTCATCTTTCTCATTATTAAAACCTCAAGCTCTGGTTAAATGTGTTCATAGTTTTGTTACTTTTAAGGATAAAACATCACACCTGATTGTTGTTTGTATTCGGGAAGGGGCAAACTCGGTAGATATCATGAAGGGTATATTGCATGTGAGTTACTTCTTGTTTCTCTTTTTTATTTTTTAAAATTTAAGGTTTCTTAGGGTTTGCAAATATTTGTTTTGGTTAATGCAGGGATGTTATATCCGGAAAAACCTTTTGAGCGGAAAGATCGCTTGTGAGAATAAGGCTGCTGCCTATCCAACTTTCGAAGAATGGTATCAATTGGTTGACGACAGGAAGCGATTTGCAGAAGATAGCGTGGATCCGTTAGTTATGGAAATGTCTAGCCGAGGTTGGGCTTGTAAGAACGTTCTCTTGACTGCACAAGAGCAGGCTAGGTTTAGTTTTGTAGCTGACTAAACTCTTGAAATGATTCTGTCTATATGAATCTGCTTTCATGCTTCAAAAAAAGAAACAACTTCCAACAACAACAAAAGATTAACTTAAAAAGAACTAATGTTAATCAGTCATAACATGTGGATATCGAAAACATTTTCTTCCTCGATCAGTTCAAAGATGCAGATTTGTCCCACTTTCAGCCCTTGCGCCTTAGCGGAATACCTCCATCCCAAACCACACAGTAATCCAGTTCCCCGACAAATCTTCAGAACAACCGGCCACTTCTTTTCCTCGCCAGAGAGGCGTATGTTGAACTTCCGACCATCTTTCAACTCGTTTTCATCAAAATGGTCCTTCAAGAACCTCAAGAAAATGCCCTTAAAAGACAGAGAAATGCATCATTACGATGAAAAAGATACCTACGAAGGATCAAACAATGGATCAACTGATTACTCACAACAACGTAGGACATAGAAACATAGGAAGGCTTCATTATGCAGACATGGAATGAATGATCGTATGGTAAGATGACATTTTTGTATTTGGGAACCGTTTGGGAGTATGTGACTTGTTGGTGTCTTGCAAGAAAGGGAAAAAACTTTAGATTTACGATTAAAGTTGTTAAAAGAATCTTGAGGAAGAAGTGATATTTATTAATTATTACATAATGTATATAAATACTTGTGGCCCCTTTCTATTTTGAGCCTTTGTCTTCACTCTTCATCTTGATCTCCCTAATTAATAATCCTTGTCAATTCTCAAGCCTCGGTTGCTTTCTCATTCCCCTGTTTCACATCAACACTTTATTACACCAAGTTCCTCTTTTCTTGTAATCTTGTCCTGATATGTTTCTCTAGAAGCGACACCACTCTGCTTCAAATCTCTATCATTATCTCCTCTCCTCCCCATCCTATTCATTATACCTATCTCATCTCCCCTGTTTTCTCTGTCTCAATTTCGCCCAAATAATCTCCCCTGTTTTCCCCTACTCTGCTCAAAATGGGCAGCAGATGCACTGAAAATCACCGTTTTTCCGTCACACTTTGTATCCTCCTATTCCTCTGAATCACAAACGCCCAAGGTAATCATCATGCATTAAATTCATCATCTTTTATTTCTTTTTAGTTAGTTCGTGTTTTCTCACGTTTGTTTTGAATTTCTTGCAGCGAGAGTACTGGGCATAAAAGATTCCTTGCATCTTTTAAAAGTTTTCATACTTCCCACAACTTACTATTACTTTCCTTTATACAAATTCTTTCATGTCAACTTTTCAGTGAACACGGAATACATTCCGGATTCTAAGGATAGTGTTGGTAAACTGCAGGAATTCGAAGTTCCAAATGGTATGTAATTACACAAATATATGATATTCATACAAATATCGAGAAATATTTTATAATACTAATTGCAGTAAACTTTTTACTGTATAAAGATGAAGGACACAAACAAAAAGGTGACGATAACACTCCAGCTTTACACAATCCAGTCAGACAACATGTCAAGAAGGGGAGACTTCGTAGAGGTAATTCTCTTAAAATCATAATTTCTTTCTGCCTCATAACCAATCATGTACCAAATTGCAACTAATCTTTTAAAAACAGGTGAAAAGAATACAAACGAACAATGGGGTCACTTGGGTTATGAATTCCTACCAGGAAAACAAAAAACGGCAGATACAAATATGGATGAATTAGATGAAAATACCCCACTCAATCGCTTATTCAAAAAAAGAAGACTTTCTAAAGGTACTACAAACACTTTGTATTTAAACGATTAATTCAACATCCGTTTCTCATATAATAATATCATGCAGGGGCCAAAACAAAAACAATTACAAACCAAATCGAGATTGTAAGTGATGATCAAACTAATGGCGGTGAAAATGAGGATGAAGGGAGCGATGACCATGAACTTAGGAGTCATGAGAGTGAAGATGAGGATAATCAATCGTACCGATATTCGGCCGAGACTGGAGATTTCTCTACCAATAAATAGAGATTTTCATTGGATATGGTTGCATTATCAATTCTATTTCAAACAATACATTGATTTGTTTCTTAATTTCTTTTGGTTCAATTATGTCAGTTCAATTAAGTTATCTGCTTTATTAATCAAATCAATACAGTCAACAACCCTTACATTGACAATGATGTATCCAAATTTATTTGAAATAATATTACATCACTACGGTATGGTTGTATCACCAAAAATTCAACCACTTATAATCAAGGTTACTGCCTTTTCCGGCATATCTAGCCAAAATTCACCGCGCATCGCGCGGTGTCACCTGGCTAGTAAGATTGAAAGAGTTTTTAGTTAATTATTTCAACAAAGATATTGCAGGTCTCTTTATATTTATAAAGATCCATAACAGGTGTTAGGATGATATCCAACAAAGATTACAGTTAGTATGTATACCTAGATAATATTTTGCCTTAACTTTGCTACATATTAATTCGAGGGTTTATACATGCATGTCCATTTTTACTAATGCAGGTCTGAAAAATATAATACTTTGAGTGCACTAGCACAATTCAGGGGCCACATATTGTGTCTTTCAGACCTGTATTAGCAAACTGGACCTGCATGTATAATTTTTTTATTAATTCAGGTGCGGTCACTAAGTAGCAGCTAAGTAGCTGATGAAGTTGTCGGTTTTAAAAGTGAGAAAGATTCAATTATTAATCGACTTATGGGAGGATTCCAGAAATTGCGGGTTATTGCTATTGTGGGTATGAGAGGATTGGGGAAAACTACTTTAGCTACAAACGTCTACAAGGACTCATCTGTCACTTACCACTTTCATGTTAAAGCTTACTATTCCATTTCTCAAGTATTTGATAGAAGAAGAGTTCTACTCGAGCTTTTTAATCAGATAAAACCTGATGAAAATGTATCATTAATGGATGAAGAAGAATTGTCCCAAAAGCTTTGGCGTTCTTTGAGAAAACGGAGATATCTCATATTCATAGATGATATCTTGGACACTAATGCATTTGATTTGTTGAAAGGATCATTACCTGATGATTCATATCAAAGTAGGATTCTTCTTACCAGTCAGTATGTTGATGTTGTTCCTAAGGCTTTACTTGATGATAAGCCTCTTTTTCTTCCTCATCTCACTGAGGATGAGAGCATGGAGTTACTAAAGACAAACCAGGATCATGCTTCCTCTAGTTTGGATTGCGGAAGGCCTTGTCCGGAAATGTGAGTCTAAGAGCTTAGAAGATGTTGGCTTGGACTATATGAATACTCCGATTGGCAGAAGCTTAGTTATGAATGCTGGAAAAAGAAGAAGTGTCGGAGGTTTTAAAACTTGCCGCATTCATGATTTGTTACGTGATTTTTGATGAGGAAAGACAGTGAAGATTCATTTTATCACATATTAAAAGAGCAAGAGGAATTATCTTCTGATGAATCTCAGACTTTATCTTGTTGCAACTCTTGAATTGGAAACTCTGTCTGTCCTGTATGTTTCAGATCGGTGCGTCATGGAAAAGCAAGTGATGAAGTTTCCCAACATCCGCAGAATGAAGTGTGAGCTAGAACTTCACACAGATGGTTTTGTTGATAACGAGGAATCGAGGATGACTCTGTGATTGATGACTAGTTCATTGATTTCTCATTTCCGATTAAGCTATAATCACTCTCTTTATCTTGCTCTTCATGTAACCTTGTGGCGTATGAGTTAACTTTGCTGGAGAATTTAAAAAAAGTTGTCTTTGTATAAAACTGAAATCCCCTGGAACAAAATTGCATGCATTGCAAAGTGACCACATCTTGAGGTACTTAAGTTACTCTGGTATACATTCCTTGGGGATACCATTGATTATGTAAAAAGGTATGCTTAATATCAATGGTACGCTCCGTTGATTATGCATTCATTGTTGTAAACAAAACCAGTTGGCTAGTTATTCTTATGCGCATATATATGTTCTTATTCTACTGCTATTTTTCTGATGACAGGTACTTCATTTTGGAGCCTTCCACCTGAATTTTGTATGGAATCTTCAACATTCATTCATTACGGGATTGTATCATATAAGCTACTTGGATGTTAACAGTTCCAGAGTTTCATGCTAATATAAGATATTTCTCATCCATGCATTGTGGAAAGCTTCTTGAAAGTATTTTATTATTAATAAGAATGAATATATTAGTCTTTTAACGTTCAAAGTAGTCTGCTTGATTAGGTTTGTTTAATACATTAGTTTTATATCCTTAGTTAAAACAAAGTATCATCGGTTTCTGCAAAATGTGATTGTTAATTGTAGTGCGTTCAGGACAAACCTTAGTGGGGGATTATATTCGCAATTTCTCTGTTTAAAAGCAGTGGGAACAAATTATATTACCAGTCATCAGTCATCACCTTTTCCTCTTTTTCTGTTTTGATTTCACATAACATATCTCACTTGCTTTACACTATACGGTTATTTTGCAGGATCTAGCAATTTGTTCTTGAGCTGTGGGATTCTACAAACCTCGGTATGATTCCCGATGCATTTTTTCTTAGAATTACTATGTTTAATCCATCCATCCATGATCCATACTGAATAGTCCAGAAGACTGCATAATATAATTGGCTATTTTGTAGAAGTTATCATGTTTAAACATACTGATGTTTAAACACTTGCTAAACCGGAATCAGAAACTAAGTAAGAGTATTGAAGTTAAGTACAACTCTTATGTGATCAAAGATGATATTCGAGAAATCAAGATGATAAGTGAAGATTGATTTGGTGCTGATTGGATTACCTTGAGAATATGTAATAGAGTTGTATCTTAGGTAGGATTAGTCTTAAATAAGGAAAGAAGATATTTCTTATCCTTTAGCTATAGAGATAGAATATAGCTAGAAGACTAAGTGGAGCTGTGACAAGCTGGACGAGAGATCAGCATTGCCATGATTGAAGGACCGAGAAGATCAACATGGAAGCACAGCCTTGAACTATAAATAGAGAAGAAAGCTGTGACAACATTCATCCATCTTACGAGAAAGTATTCTGCTGATCAGAATAGCTTTATAGTTGGAGCATGTTACTGAACGGAGTTCAATAGGTCTTTGCCATCGCCAGCAGTCTGGAATCAACAAGCCTTAATACTTCAGGGGAAGTGGTCAAGACAGCAACGAGGAGTTGCTGACCGGCAGTGAGAGGAGCTCACGAATCCACACGATTAAGATAAGTCCTAGATAGTTAATTGTTTGGAGAACATTGTAACTAATCTTGGTTATTTTAGTGGATGATTTTCAGACTGGGCAAGGCCCCGCAGACGTAGGTGTTTATCACCGAACTGCGTAAACAATTTGTGTGTTCTTTCTTTCAGTGTTTAAACTTTGTCTTACGTTTAAACATACGTGCTAGAATAGAAAGATTAGTTAAGAACTTTTGAAACTGATCGATAGTAAATTTCATTTGGTATCAGAGCTAGTCCACTGAGTTGTGCCTTTAACAAGGCCAGTGGAGATCCATATCGATCATGGCGAACCAAGAGAAGGATGGTTCACTATACACACGCGCACCCATGCTGGATAAAAATAACTACGGTTATTGGAAGGCAAGGATGAGGCATTACATTGACGCTCTAGATGAATAAGCATGGTATGGGTTGAGAATGAGTGGTCACCAGCCAGACATCCACCTACAGCAGGGGCAGCCGAAGGTGTTCTGAAAAACAGAGAAGAGCTGTCGACTCAAGAGAGGAAGGATAAGCGACTAAACAGCAAAACACTCAACTGCATCAACTCGTGTGTTGATCAAGAAGCATTTCGGTTGATTTCATGCTGCACTGCTAAGGATGCATGGGAGAAACTAAAAGCTAGCTATGAAGGAGATGCAAAAATGAAACGACAAAAAATGCATACAGTAAAAACAGCATTTGATACTTTGATTATGCATGATAATGAGACGATTACTGAATATAATGCAAAAATCAGAGATCTTGTCAACACAGCCTATCAGTTGGGAAAACCGTTTGTTGAAGATGATATTGTCCAGAAGATATTGAGGTCTCTACCACCAAGGTTCAAAGGAAAGACTATTGCAATGGAGGAGTTACATGATACATCTGAGATGACCGTTGAAGAAGTCATGGGAGCACTGTCAGCCTTTGAAATGAAGGAGTTAGCAACAGTATGACAGAGTGATATGGCATTCACTGCAGCTGCACAAAAAACAGCTGAACAAAACTCTGTGTCTAAACATAATTCTATGTCTAAACACTCTATCAGAAACAACAATGAAGAAATGGACAAGGATGAGCTTGCTCATATATCAAGAAGCTTTGCAAAAGTTCTGAGGAAATCTCAAAATCGAAGAAATGAATGAAGGGAGCAAAGTTCTAATATGAGTAGAAGAACAAACAATGATCAAGCAGAATCCAAACCAGTGTTTAAACATACTGGAAAAATTCAGTGTCGAGAATGCGAAGGATATGGGCATATTCAATCACAGTGTCCAAGTGGATCAGCTAACAAAAAAGGGAAAGCCTACAATGCTACGTTTAGTGATGCAGAAGATTATGATGAAGAGCATGTCAGCAACCATGTCGCATTCGGAGCAATCACTGTCCTAAGTGATGAAGAAAGTGAAGAAGGAACCTATGTTGCATTTGGTGCTAATATTGTTTCAGAAAGTGAGAGTTTAAACATAGACTCTGAGGGTGTTCATGAATCATACGACAAACTCCATAAACTCTGGATCAGTGTGATTGAACAAAATAAAGTCTTACAGAAAGACAATCACAGTCTGAATGAAGAAATTGAGCAACAACAGATCACTATTGAGGCAATGAGGAAAGAACTGAAGATAGCTCTCATTCGAGCTGAGGTAGCTGAAGGAACCATCACCAAATTGAACAAAGGAACAACAGCTCTGGATGACATTCTTGGTATGGGAAAATTGGCTGGAGATCGACATGGATTAGGATATGATGGAATGGAAGTGACCAACAAGACTGATCAGACAAGTATGAAGTTGAACCAGAAGATGATTCAACCTAATCCAGGACAAGTGAGAAAAGAGCAACCTGTTAAAGCTACAAGCAACTTTATCAAAGCTCCAAAGTTTGGTATAGCCTATAAACCTATCTATCACCAACAACAAAATATGTTTCAACCATGGTGGAAGGCAATGTGCAATTACTGCCGGCGACCAGGACATTACAAAAGACGTTGCTTTCATCTTTTACGAGATCTAATGCAAAGACCAACAAACGAAGCAGGTTATAACACTGGAGCAAGTTATATCACAGGAGCAGGTTACAACACTGGAGCAGGTTACAACATGGTACAATCAGAAAAGTCTCAGCACTCTAAAAAGGTATGGGTTCCAAAAACCAATCACTGCTATGCTGTTCATACATGTTATAGCTCATATGCCAGAGATTCCTGGTACTTCGATAGTGGTTGTTCTAGACATATGACAGGTACTCCTGAGTTGTTGAGAAATATTGTTCCATGGACTGGAACTGTCAGATTTGGAGATGGGAAGAAATGTAGAATAACTGGAAAGGGGGAGTTACAAGTCAAGAACTTTCCAGTATTTCAAGACGTACTTCTGGTGGATGGACTAAAGGCAAATTTTCTCAGTATTAGTCATCTATGTGACAACAAACTAACAGTTTTATTTGATGATAAAGTATGCACAGTCAGGAAGGATGAGAGGGGTGTTCTTATTGGCACTAGATCATCAGATAACTGCTATATTCTGGATGATTCAGTAAGTTGTCTCAAAGTAAGCGTGGACGATACTCTTCTGTGGCACAAGAAGCTTGGTCATGCAAATCTGAAAACACTGTCTAAGGTAACAAAGCTTGAAGCAATAAGAGGAGTACCGTTACTCTCTTATACAAAGGAGTTGAACTGTCCACCATGTCATGAAGGTAAACAGGTTAGGTCACCACATTCTAAACTTCATGAAATTACTACTTCCCATGGTCTTGAACTGCTGCATATGGATTTAATGGGGCCAATCAGTCCAGCTAATATTTCGAGAAAGAAATATATCTTTGTATGTGTAGATGATTTCTCCAGGTTTACTTGGGTGAAATTCCTGAAAGAAAAATCTAATGCCGTGAGCATAATTATTGAGCTCATTACACAAGTTAATAATGAAAGATCACATGACAGTCTTCAAGTGGTTCGAGTGAGGAGTGACCATGGAAGGGAATTTGCGAACTCTACTATGATGGATTTCTGTGCAAAACTTGGAATCAAGCATGAGTTTTCTGCCCCATCACACCACAGCAAAATGGTATTGTTGAACGCAAGAACAGGACTATCATCAACATGTCAAGAGCTATGATGGCAGAAAATGATACTCCTAAGAAATGGTGGGCTGAGGCAGTTCATACTGCATGTCATACAATAAACAGAGTCTATCTCCGACCTTTCACTCAGAAAACTGCCTATGAACTCTGGAAAGGGAGGAAGCCAAACGTCTCTTACTTCCATGTATTTGGGAGTGCATGCTATATTCTCAGAGATCGTGAACCTCTCGGTAAGTTTGATAAACGGGCTGATGTTGGTATTTTTCTTGGTTATTCTCCAAATAGCAGGGCATACAGGGTTTTCAATAATCGCACAAATGTCATGATGGAGTCCAACAATGTGGTCATTAAAGATCTGAAGGATATCAGTAGCGGAATCCTACTTGAAGATGAACCTGAGCAGCCAATCAGTTCAGATATTGATTCATCTCTGTCTGATGTTACGACACTGTCGGATGTTATAACACTGCCTGATGTTACAACATCATCTGATGCTCCTTAAAGTAACATAGTATCTGAAGCTACAACATCTGATCCAGCTACATCTGTCAATCCTCCACCCAACATGTATAATCTGAGGCAAACAGAACGGAAAGACTACGCCAAAATGAATGCTGGAATGCATGTGTTGCAATGTTTTCTCTCCTCCATAGAACTCAAGAATCATAAGGAAGCATTGAATGATGAGTATTGGATTTCTGCAATGCAAGAGGAACTGGAGCAGTTCACAATGAGTGATGTATGGTATCTTGTTCCACGACCTCCAGGTGTCAATGTCATTGGCACTAAGTGGATTTTCAAGAACAAGTCTGATGGAGATGGTAATATCACCAGAAACAAGGCTAGACTGGTCGCTTAAGGATATACTCAAGTTGAAGGTGTTGATTTTGATGCAACCTTTGCTCCGGTTGCAAGGTTAGAATCTGTTCGTTTTTTGCTTGCTATGTCATGTATTATGAAGTTCAAGTTGTTTCAGATGGATGTGAAGAGTGCATTTTTGAATGGCATTGTCAAAGAAGAAGTATATGTGGAACAACCCAAGGGTTTTGAAGATCCGTATCTCCCTGATCACGTTTACAGACTTAAAAAAGCGTTATATGGTCTTAAGCAAGCTCCCAGGGCTTGGTATGAGCGTCTCACCCAATTTCTTTTGCAGAAAGGCTATCGACGAGGGGGAGTAGACCGAACGCTCTTTGTGTTTAAACGTGAAAAACATATTCTGCTTGCCCAAATCTATGTGGATGATATTATCTTTGGGTCAACATCTCAAAAGCTGGTTGATAGCTTTATAGAAATGATGAAGAGTGAGTTTGAAATGAGCATGGTTGGTGAATTGACATATTTTTTGGGGCTTCAAGTCAAACAACACAAGGAAGGTATCTTCATCAATCAAACCAAGTACACTTTAAACTTGGTTAAAAGATTTGGGATGGACGATTCTAAGAATATGCGAACTCCAATGGCATCTACAGAGAAACTGACCTATGACAAGTATGGTGTGAAGGTAGATATTAAGTTGTATAGAAGTATAATTTGGAGCTTATTATATCTCACTGCAAGTAGGCCAGACATTTGTTTGAGTGTTGGACTATGTGCAAGAATATTTCAATCTGATCCCAAGGAGTGTCATCTGTCTGCAGTCAAGAGGATCATCAGATATGTGCATGGGACTGCTGATTATGGTCTCTGGTACTCTAGAGGAAGCTAAGCTGAGATTATTGGTTACAGTGATTCTGATTGGGCTGGAAATTCAGAAGACATGAAAAGTACTACTGGAGGATGTTTCTATGTAGGAGGGAATCTAGTGTCATGGTACAGCAAGAAGCAGAATTCTATCTCACTGTCTACCACTGAATCTGAGTATTTAGCAGCTGGAAGCTGTTGCCAGCAACTACTGTGGATGAAGCAGATGTTGAAAGACTATGGATTCCAGCAGGATGCTCTAATCATAAAATGTGATAATAAGGGAGCCATTGATCTTTCCCATGATCCTGTTGATCATAAGAAGACAAAGCACATAGATATCAAGCATCATTTCATCAGAGATTTGGTGGAAAAGAAGGAACTGATCATTGAATTTGTTCCTAGTGCTGAACAGTATGCAGATATTTTCACCAAACCACTGGACTCTGCAACATTTGAGACACTAAGACAACACTTAGGTGTTTGTCGAATTTGTGGTACCTCTGATCGCCTCTTATTTGTTGTATATTAGTGTTTACTGCTTTGTGTCTTTTATTTTTGAAAAAAAAGGAGAAAAATACAAAAAGAAGTCGGTATCAAGTATGTTTAAACACTGAGAAATTAGTGTGTTTAAACACTGAAGAGTTAGCCGAAAATGAAGAGGATATTCTATAGGGCCTGACTAGTCAATTCCTTGAAAATGGGCTGAAAGAGTTGATATCAGTGGGCTGAATTATCCATACGGATTGAGGATACAATTTTGGCTACATATTTATTTTATGGAGAATAATCAGTGATTTTATTGAAATTGGGGACTAGTGTGCAATTGAGGATTTATTTTCCAAATTGGGTTCGGATTTGAATTTCTGAAAATATTAAATATAAGAGGGAAAATCTTTGTCCCTTTTTCACCTAATTACTGTAGTTCCGTCGTTCCCACTTCAATACAACCTCCACCAGCGATTCAACAGAGCTCATCATTCAACTAGTGCTCCGATCGGCTCTCATCACAACCGCAATCTGGTCTGAGCAATACATTTTCAAATCGAGAATCCGAGAACAAGAAAAATCTGGGTTTTTGGTCGACCGGAGTTCCAACCCCAAATCAGTGCATGCACAAGGTATTTAGCTCTAAACTGCTTCAAGATTGTGTTTTTCTGGCTGATTTAGTAGTTAGAGTGCTTGCCGCACCTAGGAGTTGTGATATTTGGGGGTTTTAGAGGTTTCTGTGAGTAAGTTGTGTGTGTTTCAACCTACTTCTGTGTCTAAACCATCATGGGCAACCTTCCATCCAACTCACCTATTGATTCCATCCCCTCTGCTAAGTCCATGGAAGATTTGCTTATGGTTGAACAACATATCCCAAATTCTCCTAGAGCCACACCAGAATCTGTGGCTCAAGCTAGTAATCCTATAGTTAGGGTAGGGGTTGAGTTCGAAGGGGGACCAGATTTGAACTTTTTCTATGAGAGTTCAGAAATTGAGGAAGAGTCTGAGCAAATTTTGTGTTCAGAAAAGACAGACAAGAAGACAGGTTAAGAAGGTTTATCAGAGGAAGGGGAAGAGAAGCCAGGCTGATGGAAGTGTGAAGACTGGACAAGGAGTGTTCAGTTCAAAAACTATTGAGAAGGAGAAGCCTGTTGAAGTTGAGCAGGCAGTAGATGTTGACCAAATATTGGAGAATGTCAGAATAATGATGGAACCTCTGACTGAGACAGCCCCAGACAGTCAGGATAGTCATCCTTTGACTATTAAATTTGAGAAATTGCAGGAATTGAAGAGGGAGAAGTTGAGAAAGAAGTCCCTGCCTCCAGTTATTCAGGTCTTTCCTGGCAAAAGGAAGAGAGATGAAGTTCCAGAGCTCAATCTGGAGTTTGAGGAAGTTTTACTCCCAGAAGTGCCAATTCCAGAACCTGTTGTAGAAGCACAAGAGAGCAGTTCAGAGTCTGAGTCTGAGACTGAGGAAGAAGATGCTGTTGAAGATGTGCCATTGGTGTTTCCAGATGACAATCCTCTGTTAGCACAAGCCCGGGATGATATTTTTTACTCCAAGAGAGTAATGACTATGTATGAAGGATTGGTGAACAAGAAGGTACATGTGGAGAAGAGATTAACTGAGAAGTTTAAACATCCTGGTTTTGTGACTTTCATGAAGAGGATTCACATGTTTGGGCCAGCAAACTTTTGTATGAAGACTAATCATTCTCTAGTGCTGGAGTTCTATGCCAATCTGAGAGGGACCAACAGTGCTCCAGATTCTGCTTGGTACAGAAAGGTCTATCTCAGAGGCAAGCTCTATAGGTTTGATGCTGCTTTAATCAATCAGGTATTAGGGACAGAGAGACATGATTCCATCTGCCCAAATGGTGCTTATCCAGAAGACTTTACTCTGGATTATGATGTGGTAGCACTGGAGTTGACAGGTGGTACACTTGGAGAATGGGGTGCAAACAAGACTCTCAAGGCAGCTTACCTTTCTCAGAAGTATTATTGTATGTACAGGGTGGTTGCGAATTTATGGGCCATGCCTACCAATGTATCTCTGGTGACTGAGGAGATGGCATGTCTGATGTATTGCATTGGCACCAGAAGACCCTTCAATCTGGGATGGTTTATCTATGATAGGGTTCTGTTAGTGGCTCAGCATCAGAAATCTGATGAGTATATCACCTATCATGCCCTCATTACAGGCTTGCTATATCATGTTGGTTTAGTAGATGGAATAGATGATCAGATCACTTTCTGTGATGATTTACAAGTCAACAAGTCTATTCTCAAGAAGAGAAATGATCTACCTGCAGTGGCTGGGGAAGAGGAGGCAGACTCAGAAGATGAACCAACTGAGGTGAATTATGATATTGTGAGAAAGAAGGAGCTTCGAGGACTAATTAGATATCATAGACAGAAGATGCTGGACTTTCAAGAGGAGCTGGAAGCTCTTGAAGAGACTGATGATGAGACCAGTGGTTCTGATGCATTCTGATATCTAATGTTTTAACTTTCTCTCTCTCTTTTGCACTCAGTATTTTGCTACATTATGGATGTTTGTTTTGTATTCTGGATATTTGATACTTTGGCACGTTTTATGTTCCCAAGGGGGAGACTATTTTGATGATTATTTTGATGGCTTGGGTGGCCATTTATTTTGGATGTTGTGTCCATTTAATTTGGAACAATGCTATGAAATGTGTATGAATAGCTCTATCTATGTCTGGCTGATAGGGGGAGCTTTGAGGTTATATATGCTGTTTCTGATTTATTGATGCAAATATGACTGAAGTATGAAGATCTATATTATAGGGGGAGTTAGTTACTATCTCTGCATCAAAATAAGTGTTATGGTTCCACAAAATGCCAAAGGGGGAGATTGAAGAGTCCAGAAGACTCTGCATAATATAATTGGCTATTTTGTAGAAGTTATCATGTTTAAACATACTGATATTTAAACACTTGCTAAACCGGAATCAGAAACTAAGCAAGAGTATTGAAGGTAAAGTACAACTCTTATGTGATCAAAGATGATATTCGAGAAATCAAGATGATAAGTGAAGAATGATTTTGTGCTGATTGGATTAGCTTGAGAATATGTAATAGAGTTGTATCTTAAGTAGGATTAGTCTTAAATAAGGAAAGAAGATATTTCTTATCCTTTAGCTATAGAGATAGAATATAGCTAGAAGACTAAGTGGAGCTGTGTCAAGCTGGACGAGAGATCAACATTGCCGTGATTGAAGGACCGAGAAGATCAACACGGAAGCACAGCCTTGAACTATAAATAGAGAAGAAAGCTGTGACAACATTCATCCATCTTACGAGAAAGTATTCTGCCGATCAGAATAGATTTATAGTTGGAGCAGCTTATTGAAGGGAGTTCAATAGGTCTTTGCCATCGCCAGCAGTCTGGAATCAACAAGCCTTAATACTTCAGGGGAAGTGGTCAAGACAGCAACGAGGAGTTGCTGACCGGCAGTGAGGGGATCTCACGAATCCACATGATTAAGATAAGTCCTAGATAGTTAATTGTTTGGAGAACATTCTAACTGATCTTGGTTATTTTAGTGGATGATTTTCAGACTGGGCAAGGCCCCGCAGACGTAGGTGTTTATCACCGAACTGCGTAAACAATTTGTGTGTTCTTTCTTTCAGTGTTTAAACTCTGTCTTATGTTTAAACATACGTGCTAGAATAGAAAGATTAGTTAAGAACTTTTGAAACTGATCGATAGTAAATTTCACATACATTTGTGCTGATTTTAATCTCTTCAGTCCATATCTCAGATTGTTCATTTCAATAATCGGATCAGTCGAGTTTTTGAAAAATTTGGATTATACCCAAATTGGTGAGATCTATTTCCACTTTTATACTCTTATAATAGTGTTTTGTCTCTCTATATATAGTTCTCCTAGAACCAGCTCCATGGTATGTTTTTTTGGTTCTTTTTTCTTCTGTTAAGATAGCCACATTCACAAGAGATTGTAGTAATAGATAGTGTTATAGCATGCCCTCGTAAACGTATGTTCACATTTTGATAAGTCATTGTTTATATATGATATGCAAATGGAGTTGACTCAAATGCAGCAAACTCCAAATCAAACTAGCAAATGGAGTTGTCTATATACAATAAGCAAACGAGAAACAGTGCATTACCTGATCACTCTTTTTTTAGGGCCAAAATGTAATTTATGATACTAGTACCATGTTTAGTGTCATCCATAGAGTTATTCAGCCAATAAATTGAGTTTTTTGTAAAGCCCTTATTTTCATTGAAACCATTTGCTCGGACAACGTAGTACTTATGGTTGTCCAGAACCTGAACTTCTATCTAGCATATGAACTATAGCGGTGTAGTTTTCTAATCGCCATTATATCATGGAAGAAAGCTTGTGAGGGAAATATCTTACTGTGGTAGTGTTAGAAAAACAAAGTGATAGTGTCCATTAGTAGCATAGGATGGATGGTTTAAGTAGTTTAAATCTAACGGAAGTAGTTCAAGTAGCCTGTTTTATCAGCTTAGTTTTTTTCACAGGTGACAAATTACTTTCTTAGTTGTCTCAAGATATTGATGATTTTATTGGAGTAGTTTAATTTCCATGAGAATAACATATTATTTACACAGTCAAGAGAGAGTTGACTCAAAATTTCAATATGTTAATAATGCAGAGATAATTGAATCATCCATTCCCATTACTTGTTTTTCAGTTCCTTTCGAAAATCCCATTTTTCTCTGTTATTGTGCTTGTAGTCCACTTGGATATCTATTTTTATGATTATATTCTGTTTATTCCGTTAATTAGTAAGATCTGCTTAACTTGCAATGTTAAATTTACGATCAAATTGCTGCATGCCTTCTGCAAGATGAAATCATCCATTCCCATTACTTGTTCTTCACCAAAGAAACGTTATCTTGCCATTCTAGCTATAATGAAAGAGCCCGTGGTCACTTTCATTCTCTTCCAACTCCTTGTTTATGTTTTTCTTCTTTCCGTTGTCACAGTTATATCTCCAGTTCCTTGAACACACAGTTACAGTTACCCGTCATTGTTCTTGAGCTGTCCGATAAAGTTGTAAGATCCTTCATTTTCACGTCTGAAAGTTTTTTGGTTTATGTTTCTTTGGTTAATTGTTTGGAACTAGTAAAGCTGATTGGATCCTCACACATCTGTGTAATTGGCTCTTAGATTATCAAGATGAGTTCTTCTCGACTTATTGCATACGTTGCTATTACCTTGGATAAGTTGAAGTTTCGGAGGACACAGTTTATAAGTCGATCCGAGGAAATGAAATTAGAGATCATGATGCAGGGGCTGAAGGTTGTCAGAATATTTCTTCTTTGTTCGACTAAGCTGAGCGAAGACAACAATGATAGTTAATTGTTGTGTTCTCAAAAACAGATGATGAAGAGCAGCATGAAAAAAGATCTAGAATCTCTTTTGGTCTGGGTTGATGTTAGAACTTTGTGAACTATGGAACTAATAGATTTGCTTAGGGCCGTGAGAAGCACTGTCCTTAAAGTAATGGTAGCCCCCACCACCGGATTGCTGTGAGTTAACTGGCTAGCTTACTTCCAAGATTTCCCTAAACAATAGAAAATGTGATAGCAACAACCACAGATTCTCCTATACGAACGAAAGATAGAATGAGGAATATAACAGGACATTAAAAATTAACTCGTTATCATAAGTGAAAGTTTCACCTTGTATTTATAATGAACTCCAAGCAAGATTCGTACCCTTTAGATGCATCCATTCGTACGTATCAATTCACACTAAATAGACACGTCTGTCTATCACCACTGTTCATTATAAATAACTTATTCATGTATAAACATATATACATAGACTTTCACCAATTGGTTATATTAATATATATAAAATATATATTCACAAAATATAATCCAATAAAACTTCCTTTAACATGATATAATATACTCAATGTTAAAAGACTATTCCAACAGTTGAAGATTTCATTCGCAAAATCTTAGACAGTCATAATCCTTATCAGCCTTATGATTTTCGGTATGATATGGAATATTATGAAGAAATAATAGATAATTGGTATACAAATTTGTCGAACTACTTGAAGAAATATACAACTTCTCCAGTGGCCAATCAAACCAAGCTTATCATTGATTTCGTTCTTGAGAACTTAAAGGATTATCTGGTCTCAAAAAGAAGTTATTATTACTTAAAAGAACAGCTACAGCAGATAGAAACATTACAAAGGAACATCACAGTCATGAGGCACATCATCTGTTTTGGCGCACTTCTTTGTACTGAAAACCAAGAATTCCAATGTTTGCTGACTCACATTGAGCCTCTTGCAATCAGTGCCGCACATTTAAAACTACATCTTTTTTCTAACATCAAAGGACCAATGCACCATCCTACTGATGCAACGAGTTCCATGCTTTATGCATTGCTCTTGAAGATCAACCATGCCAGCAATCGTGTTCTACATGAGAAGTACACTCTAGGCCTGGCAAGCTTAAACCATTCCTGTGAGTTACATGATTTTGCTCTCGACTTAAATGATTATCCATTCATCACCATAATGGAACTTTGCATAGTTTCTCTATCATCTAATCTTTGGGAGATGCTAAAATTGGTTACTAGTAGGGTGTCCATGAAGGAGTTGGAAATCTACGACAGACTAAGATCATTAAGAACCCTTGTCATGAGGCAGCCAGATAGATTCGACGATGATAAAGTACGGGATCTCACTATAGCTATAATATTAGATTCTGGGGACCGAATATTTTCACTTTGCCAAAAAAGATTCATTTAGTGGTCAATGCTGTCAGGACAACAGCGAGGTGATTTGGGCAGAGGTTCTGAAAGAGGAAGTTGTGGAAACCTCAAGATTCAACTTCTGCAAGACTAATGTACTCGGATTTCTTGATTTCCTCTTAGAGAACTACTTGATGGAAGTGAATAGTTCCAAAGCTGATTCAAAGAGTTGTGTGCCAAAAATCAGAGAACATCTTGTCTTCCTTAAATCTTTCATGGGGAAATTAGGAAAGTTGAGGAATCAAAAAGAGAACCTTCACCAAGATGTCTGGAATCTTGCTACACAGATGGCTTACGAGATAGAGTTTCTAATTGACCAATTGGTGCTGGGAGATGTTCTTAATTATTTTTCAATGTCATTACAATCAATCACAGAAAACATCATCACTCTTAAGGCTAAGGTTGACTGCTTATACATCTTCAATGATCAAGGAAGAATGGAGAAGGTCCAGGAAATAACTTGGCCATCTGCTGATGAGGTACACATGCATAGCCACATTTAGGGTTCATTGATTTTATGTTGATTTTTTTTAATAATTTTGGAAATAGTTTCAGTTTAAATTATTTCAATAAAGGTATTACAAGTCTCTTTATTTTTTTTAAAGATCCTTTAAAGGTGTTAGAAAGATACCGGACAAAGATTACAAATTGTATACCTAGATGATTTTTTGCCTTAACTTTGCAACATATTAATTAAGGTACAATCACTAAGTGGTAGCCAATCAGCTGATGAAATTGTCGGTTTTGAAAGTGAGAAAGCTTCAATTGTCAGTCGACTTATGGGAGGATTGCAGCAATTGCTGGTTGTTGCTATTGTGGGTATGGAAGGATTGGGAAAAACTACTTTGGCTACAAAAATCTACCAGGACCCATCTGTCACTTACCACTTTCATGTTAAGGCTTTCTGTCCCATTTCTCAAGAATTCGATTGAAGAAGAGTTTTGCTCGCGCTTCTACATCAGATTCAACCTGGTGAAAGCAATTCGATGATGAATGAAGATGACTTGTCCCAAAAGCTTTGGCGTTCTCTGAGAACGAAGATATCTCATATTCATAGATGATATATGGGATGCTAAAGCATTTGATTTGTTGAAAGGATCATTACCTAATGATACTAATCAAAGTAGGATTCTTCTTTCCAGTCGGCATGGTGATGTTGTTCCTGAAGCTTTACTCGATGATAAGCCTCTTTTTCTTTCTCATCTCACTGAAGATGAGAGTTTGGAGTTACTAAGGAAAAACTTTTCACTGCACAGAAACATTGGCCATCAGAATTACATGAATTTGGGATGGAAATTTCCAAATGTTGTAAAGGATTGCCTCTCACTGTTCTCAATATAGCTGGACTGCTTAAAACTACGGACCAAAAGGGTTGGAAGGATGTGGTGAAGACATTAAGGTCAAGCATCTCTGGTGTTACAGATCAATGTGAAAGCACAATAGAGCTCAGCTATAAACATCTACCCGATCATTTGAAGCCATGCTTGCTCTGGTTTGGTGCATTTCCAGAAGACCATGAGTATTCTATCAAGAGGATGATTTGGTTGTGGATTGCAGAAGGCCTTGTCCGGAAAAATGAGTCAAAGAGTTTAGAAGAAGTTGCCATGGATTATATAAATACACTGATTGGCAGAAGCTTAGTTATGAATTCTGGAAAAAGAAGAAGTGTGGGAGGTTTCAGAGATTGCCGCATTCATGATTTGATACGTGATTTTTTTTTAAGGAGAGCCAGCGAAGATTCATTTTATCAAATATTGAAAGAGCAAGAGGAATTATCTTCTGATGAATCTCACTTCTTGTCTTGATTTGGGAAACCTGAGAAGGTTATGCGTTTACTCTAAGCCAGAGTATTTGAGTGGGAATGTGTTTTGTCCTTGGTTGCGATCACTGTTATTCTTTCCCCCAACAGAATGTTATCAAAGGCTTGATCTGTCGTATATCTTTCGCATGATGAAGCTTCTTAGAGTGCTGAGTATCGATACAGTTCGACACACTGGTTTTCCAAGTGAAATGGGTTCCCTTGTCCAACTTCGATATTTGGCAATCCAAGTTTCTGGAGATGTCAGCCCAGAAATAGGTAAGCTTTCTAAGTTAGAGACACTTATTCTTTATGTGGTAGGAGGAGGAGTTGTTAGTCTGCCTGATACAGTATGGAATATGCAAAAATTGAAAGATTTTCACTCAAGGGATGGTTATATGGAATTTCCCACTGATAATTCTGACAGCTCCTGCAATTTGCTTGAACTGAAAACTCTGTCTACCCTGCATGTTTCAAATCGGTGCATCATGGAAAAGCAACTAAGGAAGTTTCCCAACATCCGTCAAGTGAAGTATAAGCTAAAACTTCGCACAGATGGTTTAGTTGATAACGAGGATGACCCCGTGAATGATGACACTAATTTCTCAATTCCAGAATCACTCTCTTTATCTCGCTGTTCATGTGACCTTGCGGCATATGAGTTAATTTTCCCAAAAAAAATTAAAAAGCTGTCTTTGCATGCAACTGACATCCCCTGTAACAAAATTGCATGCATTGCAAAGCTACCGCATCTTGAGGTACTCAAGCTACTCTGGAAGTCCTTCCTTGGGGATATTTGGCATGTTGAAGAAGGGGATTTCCCAGAACTGAAGTTTCTCAAGTTGGAAGGGTTGGACCTCGTCAAATGGACAGCCGCTTCCGACGACCTATTTCCCAATCTTGAGAAGCTAGTATTGGGATATTGTCACAAGTTAGAAGAGATTCCAGAATGCTTGGAGAATGTTGCAACTCTTGAAACAATTGAGGTCACTCACTATGCAGAAGATGTTGTAAGTCTAGTAAAGAAAGTATATGAGTTTCACAAGGAAATGGGAAATTCCGTTCTGCAGTTTCATGAAAGCGGAACCAAGCAAGGGCACAAGTCTAGCACTCGGGATTTGACTTCTGTTGATGAACAAAGCCCCTACCCGGCTACCCCTACTGACTTGGAGGATGAGTTTCCGGATTCCCCTACCGACTTGGAAGATTTGGTTACTGCAGTAGAATAAGGTACACTTAAAATCAACCTTTTCCATTAATATCAATCGTACGCATGTCCAAATCAAAAAGCTCTGTTGATGTTCAAATCAAATACCACATTTTAGTTGATTATGCATCCATCGATGGCTACTTATTCTTATGCGCATATTCAACAACTTCTTATTCTCCTGCTATTTCTGTGTTGACAGGTACTTCACTTTGGAGCCTTCCACCTGAATTGTGTGTAAAATCTTCAATCAGGAGCTTTCTAGCATCTTTCCGTTGATAATGTACATCTATAATATTTTTGTTTATCAGAAATTTAACAATATTAAGAAATAATATTTAAATCAGACTTTTAGTCCCGGTCATTGGTTTGTGTGATACGGACGATCGCACTAAACCCCAAGTTTGAGGCACTACATATATTTTTATATCTCTTTATATATATTTAGATCTGAAGTATAATTAGAAAATTTTTGTAGAAATTTTAAAAATATTAGTCTTGGAATAGACAGTCTATATTTATAAACGGTCTCTTTTTGCAATATAAATTATGCACGCCCCTTTCTGCAATATAAATTATGCACGACCCCCTTTTTTCAAATTACTTTTGGCAGGTCCTTTTTCTGCAATTTCCCAATTCATAAATATATATACACAGTTCAATCACAATTTAGACCGTCGTTCCCAATTCCATTCAGATCGGAGCTCCCAATTTTCCCCAAAATTTCCGTGCTCTCCCGGCGCTCTCCCGATATTCTCCCATCGCTCTCCCGGCGCTTTGTTCAGATCGGCATTTTGATTGATCGGTGGTACCGCCACTCCTCGTCGACCAAAAAATCCGGCGCTCCACTCAGCAATCCAATCTCTTCGGCGCTGCTCCGGCACAATCTCATGTATTGATTCTGCTTCGGCATAATCTCTTCGTTCATATTCATTCGGCACAACCTCTTCGTTATTTTAATTCTGCGCTCCGGATTTGTGATGTTTTCATTCAGTTTATTCGTAAATATTCATTTGTTCAAATTCATTCGGTTTATTCATTCTTATTTTGCAGATCTGAAGAACAATGAATACCTCATCCTCGCAAAATGCTGTTGCAGTGCATCCTACCATCAACCGAGTTGATTAATAATGTTTTCCCGCTCAATTTGTGTTGATTTGTGTTGAAACTTGATTATCTAGTCTGAAAACTGTGATGATTGTGGAAACTGTATTATTTATTCTGAAAACTGCTGTGATTGTGGAAACTTGATTGTTTAGGCTGAAAACTATGGTGATTGTAGAAACTTGATTGTTTAGGCTGAAAACTATGGTGATTGTGGAAACTTGATTGTTTAGGCTGTGAAACTATGGTGTTTGTGATTGTGAAACTTGATTATTTATTCTGAAAATTGTGGTGATTGTGGAAATTTGATTGTTTAGGCTGAAATATATTGATTTTAGTTTGCCTGAATATATTGATTTTAGTGTGGAAACTGTGCATCTTAATATTTATGAAATCTTGATTATTTATTCTGAAAACTGGTGTAATTTTGGAAATTTGGTTGTTTAGGCTGATAACTGTGGTGTTTGTGAAACTTGATTATTTATTCTGAAAACTTCTGTGATTGTGGAAACCGTATTGTTTAGGTTGAAAACTGTGGTGTTTGTGAAACTTGATTATCTAGTCTGAAAACTATCATGATTGTGGAAACTTTATTATTTATTCTGAAAACTGCTGTGATTGTGGAAACTTGATTGTTTAGGCTGAAAACTGTGGTGTTTGCGAAACTTGAAAATTTATTCTGAAAAATGTGGTGATTGTGGGAACTTGATTGTTTAGGCTAAAATGTATTGATTTTAGTTTTCCTGAATATATTGATTTTAGTGTGGAAACTGTGCATTTAAATATTTATGAAAAGTTGATTATTTATTCTAAAAACTGTTGTGACTGTGGAAACTTGATTGTTTAGGCTGATAACTGTGGTTTTTGTGAAACTTGATTATTTATTCTTAAAACTGTTGTGATTGTGGAAACTTTATTGTTTAGGCTGAAAACTGTGGTGTTTGTGAAACTTGATTATTTAGTCTGAAAACTGTGGTGTTTGTGAAACTTGATTATTTAGTCTTAAAACCGTGGTGATTGTGGAAACTTGATTGTTCAGGCTGAAATATATTGATTTTAGTTTGCCTGAATATATTGATTTAATGTGCAAACTGTGCATTTTAATATTTATAAAAACTTATTATCTAGTCTGAAAACTATGGGGATTGTGGAAACTAGATTATTTATTCTGAAACTGGTGTGATTGTGGAAACTTGATTATTTAGGTTGAAAACTGTGGGAAGCGTGAAACTTGATTTTTTAGCCTGAAAACTATGGTGCAACTTAATTGTTTGAAAAATATGGCGAAACTTGATTGTTTAGTCCAAAAATTGTGGTGATTGTTGAAACTTGATTGTTCAGGTTGAAATATATTGATTTTAGTTTGCTTGAAATATATTGATTTTAGTGTGCAAACTATGCATTTTAATATTTATGAAAACTTGACCTTTTAGTGTGAAAAAATGACCTTTTAATTTTGTATCTGTTCATTCATAAAATATCATGCTTTTAATTTTTTTTTAATTTAAACCACCATGGGTGGGGGGATTTATTGGCACCCCTGACCTTGAAAAAGCTAAAAAACTTGGCTTGCAATAAGCTGTTTGTTACAAAAAAGAGCTTGAAGCTCCAGGAGCCAAAGGCTCCTGCCAAAAGAATATAAAGAATGGAGCTCTATCTAGCTTTAAAAAGGCTAGAGAGTGTCTGGTTTTAAAGGACCTGATGGAATGCTCTATTACCAATGACTCAATTGAGGAGCTGGTTAGTGATCAAATCAGCAAAGATTGAAGCACAAATTAGCCACCCAATGGCCTGATAAAAGAGCATTAGTCCATAAAACCAGATATATGCAAAATAAATGTCCATTTCTGGAGCTGGTTGCTTGTTCCCGTTGCTTAAGAAGATCTCCAAGTTCCTGGTTGCTTCCCTCAGGTCCAGCCTGTGTTTATATTGTGGAAAGTTGTCCATTCTGCCTGTCTGCAAAGAGAAGGGCAGCAGTATCACATTCTTTTGGAAAAATTATGCAATATTAAATCTGAGTGATGGCAGAGATATTTTATCTAGATGTATAATCCCTTTGAGCTGTCTGGGAATGCAACTGGAATTGAGTTCAATAGACAGCCTATTTTGTATACAAAAGTTAGCCAAGAAATCTGCAGCCTGATTGCCCTCTGTGTGTGTGTGTGTGAGAGAGATTGGATACTGATGTGTGTGCTCATGTAGGGCATAAGAGGTGGAGTATAAACTCCAGTGTGCATGTGTAGGATAAGTGATGCCTTGTACAACAACTAAGCAATCAGACTCAACACAAAAACTGGGTAAATTGGTTTCAAATCCTAATCTATACCCAAGTTGAATGGCTTTGATCTCAGCATGGAGAGGTGATGAGCATTTAGTATAAGACATTAACATCTTTGAGACACAACCAAACCTATTTCTTATTATACACTAGTGCACAAGCATAGGTTTCTCGGCACACATTTCACGGCGTTTTGGCCAGATTTTGGCGGAACCGCCGAGTAACTGGGTTACGAACTCGTAACCTGCCGTTCGCCTAGGGCAAAAATAAAAAACACGGCGTTTCACAATTAAAACAAGGCGTTTTCCAAAGTGTATTAAAAATGTCAATACTAGGCGAACTCTGAACCGTGTTCGCTGATAGGCGAGTAGAGTGACGAATTCGCCAGCATTACCCGCCTGAAATAAGAAAAGTTGTTCACCCATACATGCTAAGACGCGTTGTAGTTGCGAAATCGCCTTGTATTGACGCCAGCAGGCGTTACTGAAGAAGCGAGTTCGCCTATAGTTATGACCAGAGGCGTTTCAGTTTACGAATTCGCTTGTATTAAAATGTAGTGGGAGAATTTGGTGGCGAATTCGTAACAGTGTCGTAACTGGATGTATAAAAGCTGATTTTTTGCGGGAATGAAAATAAAAGAAGTAGATAAAAGAACTCTCCTTTTGTTTTGTCTCAAGTTTTGCTCACATTTTCAGGCCTTGATTTTGCCCAAGAACACAAAGGTATGAGGTTTTGATTTTTTTGTTGATTGGTTGTGGAATGGGCAAACTGTTTTTGATTAGTGTATGTGCTTGTTTATATGGATTTGTAGAGTTCTTAGGGTGCTAAATTTGTGGAATGTTTGAGTGATTGTAGCAAAACCGTTGTTGATAGTATCTTGTTAAGCATGGGTCGTAGTGAAATCATGTTGGAGAATCAGCGTCTCTCACAAGGTTATACGGATTTGATTCAAGAGTTTATTGATGTTGGTTGGAAGGATTGTGTAGAAAAGAGAATGGGTGGGCTAAGATGTCCTTGCATAGATTGCCTTAACAACGCGATTTATGAGGATGTAGACGTTGTGCGCGAACATTTGGTTTGTAGAGGTTTTGATCCTACATATACAACATGGGTTTGGCATGGAGAAGGTGCAAGTCATAATGATGCAGAGTTTGATGTTAAGCTTGGGGCAGATGGATTGCGTTATGATGGTTGTCTTGATGAAATGGCGGAAGACGTGGCAATGGATTGGGTAGGAAAGCCGAGCATGTTAGCGGTGATGTATAATGATAAAGAGACACCATTGTACAAGGGTTGCAAACATTCCGTTCTTGGTTCTACGTTGTTGTTGATGAATTTAAAGGTGCGCCATGGAATATCTGACAAGGGGATGACTGAATTGTTAGAGTTGGTGAAAGAGTTGCTACCCACTGACAACTTGTGTCCTGATCGAGTATATGCTGCTAAGAAGATATTATGTCCTATGGGAATGGAGATGCAGAAGATTCATGCATGCCCTAACGATTGTTTGTTGTACAGGGGAGATGACAAGGATAGAGATACATGCCGAGTCTGCAATGAACCTCGGTACAAGTCAAAGGTGGGGACCGTAGAGGTATGCGGCGAGAGTGTGACGCCGTCTAGATGTAAAACGCCGGCTAAAGTAGTGTATTACCTTCCGCTGATTCCTTGACTGAAGAGGTTGTTTGCAAATCCTGAGGATGCAAAGTTGCTAACATGGCATGCGGATAGGGCTAGGGAGGACGATGACATTATTTCACATGCCTCAGATGGAGATCAGTGGAAGAAAATGGATGAGCGGTACCCTGAATTTGCTGCTGAGCCCGGGAATGTGAGGCTAGGCTTATCCACTGATGGCATGAACCCCTTTGGTAACATGTCTAGCACCCATAGTTCTTGGCCAGTTATGGTTGTGATTTACAATCTGCCATCGTGGTTGATGATGAAACGTAAGTATGTGTTATTGTCCATGATGATATCTGGTCCTAAGCAACCGGGTAACGATATTGACGTGTACCTAGCGCCTTTGATCGAAGATTTGCAGAAATTATTCGATGTGGGTGTTCGGATACCTGATGGCAGTCGAGGTGATGAGGAGTTTAAACTGCAAGGAATGTTGTTGTGGAGTATAAATGACTTTCCTGCATTAGGTAACTTGGGGGGTTATTCAGTGAAAGGTCACTTTGCATGTCCCATATGTGAGAGCAAGACTAGTTATTGTCAATTGAAACACGGTGGTAAGCCGGTGTATCTCGGGCACAGAAGATTTCTTCCGACGGGACATCCTTGGAGGCGAGCAAAGAATTGGTTCAACGGGAGAGAAGAGCATGATCCCTCCCCAATCCCTTTAACTGGAGAGGAGGTTCTAGAAAAGGTTACTGGGATGGATCATGAATTTGGTAAGGGAAAGAAGAAGAAGGCGTCGAATAGCAGTTGGAAGAAGTGTTCGATCTTCTTCAAACTAGATTACTGGAAGCATTTGGACGTACGTCACTGTCTCGATGTGATGCATATTGAGAAGAACGTATGTGAAGCACTTGTAGGTACGCTAATGAATACCCCTGGAAAGACAAAGGATGGCTTAAAAGCGCGGAAAGATCTTGTACAACTTGGTATCCGATCGTCTCTAGCCCCTGTAGAGGAAGAAGGTAAATCTTATTTACCTCCAACTTGTTACACTATGTCGACCGAGGAGAAGAAGCGTTACTGTAATGCTTTGAAGTCTGTTAAGGTTCCAACAAGTTACTCTTCGAACATCCGTAATTGTGTTAATACCAAAGAACTGAAGCTGGCGGGATTGAAGTCACACGACTGTCATAATCTTATGCAGGAGCTGAATGTTATCGCTCTACGAGGATCATTGCCTCGTCACGTGAGGAAGGCGATATCGAAGCTATGTTACTTTTTTAAGTGCATATGTCGTAAGCGAGTGAGCAGGCAGAAGCTGGATGAGTTGCAGGAAATGGTGGTGGAAGTTTTTTGTAGGATGGAGATGTACTTTCCCCCGGCCTTTTTTGACATAATGATCCACGTGATTGTCCATTTGGTGAGGGAGGTAAAATTATGTGGCCCAGTTTACTTTAGATGGATGTATCCATTTGAGCGGTACATGTCGATTTTTAAGCATTTCGTGAAGAACAGATATAGGCCTGATGCTAGTATAGTTCAACGTTATGTCGCAGAAGAGGTTATTGAGTTTTGTACCAACTATATGAAAGATGTTGCCACAGTGGGGATCCCAAATGCTAGGCACGATGGTAGAGTGGACGGGCACAGGCTCAAGCATCATAGTTTGTTTAGTCCTACCGTCGCCGACATGGATGTTGTCCATTTATATATCCTCAGAAATCACGAGGCGGTGACCCCTTATGTTGACATACACATGGATCAGATTAGAGTGTCAAATGCATGGACTGTCGGTGATGTGAGGATCCTGGAAAAGCATTGTGCCAATTTCGTTCGGTGGCTGCAAGCTCACATTCAGCAAGGGGACCATCCTGATATTGTCAAGCTGTTATGTAGAAGACCCCTCGGCACTGTTTCCTCTTTTGGTGGGTACGACATAAACGGTTATACTTTTGGAACCAAATGGTTGGATGAGAGGTCAACTAACCAAAACAGTGGTGTGGTAGTACCAGGTGAGGCAGTTCATGGATGCGAAGCATACTACGGGACGATCACCGACATCTGGGAGATTGACTTTATCAGTGCCACAATTCCAGTGTTCAAGTGTGAGTGGGTGAAAGAATGTGGCGGGGTGCGGAAAGAGGATTACGGCACAACCCTGGTGAATCGCAGTGTTCTTGGCTCTGAAGGTGATTCGTTTATCATGGCGTCTCAGGCGCACCAAGTGTTTTATGTGACGGATCCACACGACAACCGGTGGGAGATTGTGGTGAATGGTAAGCAGGCGCTTCTTCACAATGGCAATGACGAGGATTGCAGCTTTGGAACAGATATCGGGGACCTTCTGGGTTTAGAGCCTAACGAAACCTTAAATGAAGACGAGGCGAGTTTGAAAAGGTATTTTGCGCGGAACGATCACACGGAGGGCATTTGGATCACCAATGCTGGAAAACCAACGAAGCGAAAGAGGAATCAACCAAAGAATATGTAAACATTAGTATGTAATTGGAAAAACCTTAAGTTTTCAGCATATACATTTGGTATGGACTGAATTAGTATTCATGTATGCTTGAAACGTGTTTCACTCATAGCATAGGCGTAAATAAAGACAACTTCTCTTGTACAAATCGCCTGTAAGCGTTACTAGAGGCGAGATCGTATCTCTATTCGCCAACCTTGAAACTACGTCGTTTTTGTAGTTTTACTTTATGCCTTGGCATTTAGGTGGTGGCGGTTCCGTAAGCCGTCTCGCCTGTTACTGGCGAGTTCGCTTCTTGAGTCGTCTGTTAGACTCTGTTGAAACAGGCGAGATTAGAAGCGAACTCGCTTCAGTTATAACACCACAAGCGAATTTGGTTTCGAGTTCGTTTCCGACTTTACATAAATAGTATTTTAGTACTAGCAACACTATAAAAGACTATATCGACACCGGTTTAACACATGAACAATTAAATGTAATTTATATCAAATTTAAACAATAAGCGCATATGAACTGTAAGCACCAAATTTTATTGAATAATGCAATCAAAACGAAAAAATCGTTAAATTGTAGCAATACAATTTGAAAAAACGTCCCTAGACTACATCCACATGTCTAGGAAGAGTTGTCTCCGCCTGTCTGGTCTTCATTGTCAGGAGTGGCCGCCGGAGGATTTTTTCGGGCATATGCTCTTAGAAAACCACGAAGCAAGTGGCTGTTCTTCCACCACGTCTTGCGGAGATTAGCAAGCTCTGTCCTCATCGCGAAGTTCGACTCCTCAAGCCCCTTATAATATGCTTCCGCACTCACTAGTAAATGGAGAACATTGAAAATGTTAAATTTAGATATTGAACACAATATAATGGAACTTAAATATAATTTGTATCCCCTTACCTCCGATTTGCTCAGGTTCCGGCTCCATGGCCTTCTCTCCGTTTGGCTGCCAAGTCCCCCCAACCAATGACCACTTTTTCTTCTCAAAGTATTCCTTGGTGTAGTACTCACACGGCTTGGCGGTGTTGGAGAATTTCAACTTCGGATGCTTGGACCGGAGGAACATTGTTATGAAGTTTGCGTGGGGAAACTTCTTAGCCACCGTATTGTTCTCAACCACGCTGTCCTTCATGTGTTGAAACATGGTGTACCCGAGGTTTATCATCACTTCCGAGGCCAACAAGTAGTAAGTGACCAAAGTGGTGAAGTTTGGCTCTTGGAGGTAACCCCCTTTGGGCACAATATTGGTAGCCACCATCTCATACAAGATCCTTCGCTCGGGTGTAAGCTGTCCCAGCTTGTACTCCTTTGGCCTTCCAAGCGGACCTAACTGGCGGCCGAAGTGCTCCAACCCCAATTTCTGCAAATTCGCGGCTGGAAAGATCGACTCACTTGGCCAGTCACCCCTTATGTAAAGGTCCACTGGTTCATCATCGTCCTCGTACGTGTTCTTGAGGGCTGCATTGAACAATTCAGGACTTATTTCGAACTCCTTCTTGTTGACCATGGTCTTCCACTTATCAGCCACCTGTCGGAAATTAGCGTAGAATTGCATTGTCTCCTCTAGATAACCCGGGTCCTTCACCTTCATCAATGTGTCCGCACCCGAATAATGTAGCAAGCCCCACACCCCTTTCAAGCCTAGCTCTTCAACCTTACTCTCATCCACCACAAGTAAGGTGTTCAACTGCGACTTAGCATCCTCAAAACTCCTATACTTGAGGTAAGCAGATTCACTGACAAACTTAGTTTTATCAAAAACTATAACCTCGCTCGATTGTTGAACCTTCTTCTTTCCCCTCGGAGCCATGTTTCTAATTAACCAAAGTACCTATCAAGAATACCTAACATCAATCCTATTCCTATGATTGAACCCCAGTTTCAACAAAGAAAATCAACAGAAAGCTAAAATACTGATGAACTTAAAAATTTGAAAACATGGCATCCAGATTAAAAATGAGTAAGATGAAACGGGTCAGGAACTTACCAGATGTATGGAATATGGCAGTGGGGGAGCAAATTTCCGGCTTGACGGTGGCTGGTCGGCGGTGGGTGAGCAGAGGAAGCAGCGATTTTGCGTGAGTTTGGGGGAAAATTGGGGATCTGAGTTTTGATAGACAGGGCCCAGCAGTTGACTATTTATGTTTGTCAACGTTACGAGTTCGCTGGTAACTCGCCTCCAGGCGATTTAAGAGGCGAGTTCGCTTGTTTGTTATTATATCAATTCAATCTTGTTACGAATTCGCTTGTAACTCGCCTACAGGCGAGCTGGCAGGCGAGTTCGCTTCATTGTTAAAAAATATAGGCCTTTGGGCCCGGGATCTGATAGATGCACTCAACACTCTGATCGCTCATCACTGTATAGTATATGTATAGTGTATGTATAGTATATGTGTATATCATGCATGGTGTTTCATGGGCAGTTTGCGCGGGTCGGCGACTTATCGAACCATTTAGGTTTGGTCACATATTTAAACTGATCAATTGGACGCTACTTCACCGATGTGGGAAAATTGATGTGACGTGGAGGCGAGTTCGCTTGGCCACTCGCCTCCAAGCGAATTGGATAGGCGAGTTCGCCGGTATTAAAACAAAATAAATTCTTTAACTAATATTGAAATAGGAGTATATATGAATCTTTATGTAATTTCAAATTGTTTTTTTGTACACATTTGCGATCAACTATGAACTTGGTAGGTCAAATTCTGGATGTAGTATACCCTTTCATGTCCAATTTCTTTTAATCGCTCACGATCAATGAACATCGCTATAATGAGTGAAGCACGAACACCAACCGACCATTCGACCTCGAGCACGGTTTGACCAAGCTAGATCTCGAGCTCGAACTCGTTCGAATATGTGGCGCAGTCGACTCTAAGATTTTACATTTGATTTCATTCGGCTCAACGTGCTTATTATTCAAATACATAAATATATATATATATATATATAATTAGGTATATATAATTCGGTATATGGTTAATATATCAATTTATTTGGTAATAATTACAAATTTTTTTTTTTGAAACAGGACAATATGGAGTTCGAGCTCTCAAAATATATAACGAGTCGAGTTTGAGGATACCCGTGTTCGGTCTCGACTCGACTCATTCACACGTGATGAGTCAAACTTTGCCTTCGTTTTCGGGTAGTTATAAAAAAAATTTGGCCTTTGGCCGATCACACTTGGAACTCACTCATCACAATAACACGACCACTAGTGTAATTTGGCCTTTTGGTTCTATTGTTCCGGAGTCCCGAACGCAAAATTTCTGCACATAAATAGTCAAACTATTATTTAATAGTAATATTTTATATTTTATTTAATATGATCTTTTGTTAATTTTATATATTAAAAAAAATATCTGTGACAGAAATTACACATTTTTAAAAATAATTTAATTAGAGGTTACTGTAATTAATTACAATTTCAGTACTCTAGTTGTTGTTAATTCCGCAACTAGAGTACTGAAATTGTTATTAATTACAGTAACCTCTAATTATCGAACCATTTAGTTTTGGTCACATATTGAAGCTGATCAATTGGACGCTACTCCACCGATGTGGGAAAATTGATGTGACGTGGTAGCGAACTCGCCTCTATTCAACGCCTGTGTGTCAAACGGCGTCGTATATACATGTTCTGTACTTGTGTTTTTTTAAAATTCTTCTTTCCAGAGGCGAACTCGCTTCTTTATTCGCCTCAATGCTTACGATTTCGCCTATTGTCACGCTTGCTAGGTTCTGTTCCACACGGCGGACTTGGTGGCGAGGTCGCAAGACATATACGGTTGTAGGCGTTAGGGTAGGCGGTATCTCTGCCACGTTCGCCTCATCTTACGAGTTCGCCTCTTGGCACGCTTGTTAGCTTCTGTTCCACACGGCGGACTTGGTGGCGAGTTCGTGAGGCCTAAATGTTTATAGGCGGTAGAGTAGGCGATATCGCTGCCTTCTATCGCCTTGTGGAAATATGTGAAGCGAATTCGCTTCCAGGTTCGCTTAGTAATATTATGCAATATTGTTTTCATACGAATTTTCATGTTTTATCAAGGTTAGTTGTAGTATTTGTCAAGATTGAAGTTAATTAACTTGAAATATATTTGATTGGCTAAGAATAATAGTAGTCTCAAAAGAATGCAACTAAACGAGGTTGCGAGTTTAAGTACAAAATCAACAAAACCGTAGTATATAATAACAAACGGTGAAATATGCTAAGCGTCATCACTGTCGTCCTCGTCACTATCACCGTCGTCCTGACCACCCTCCTCTTTGCCCCCGTCTTCGTCATCTTCTTCTTCCGACGACTCTTGTACTTCCTCTTCGGACGACTGTTGTACTTCCTCTTCCGACGACTCTTGCGCATCCTCATTATGACTTTGTTCGTTTCTGAAGACAACCTTGAACATTTCGTCATTATCTTCGTCCGGAGAAAACGGGCCACCATCTGAACCAACGGGATCTTCTCCATCCTTAGCACCTTCGGGCTCGTCAAGCTGTTGTGCTTCCTCCTCTTCTGGATCCTCCTCTTCTGGTTCCGCTTCACTTTCAGGGTCATCCGCCTCCGCGTCCATTGGTGGCAAAGGCTGAACGGAAAAGTCTGGCATCCCTTCCTCGTCGCTAAGCTCAGGTTCCAAGTCTAGCATCCTGCCAAACTCCAATATCATCTCCGTTTCCTTGGCTTGTTCCAACTTCACCTGTTCTATTTCCGCTGAAAGCTGTCCCATCATCACGACCATTCGCTCACGCCACTGAAGTTCCCGTCCTGCCAAAACACATCAAATCCATTAGAATATTGTATAGGCGCAAACAAATAAATCTAATAAAATACCAAGTTTGGGTAGGATCGACTTACCCGGACTCAAAACACCACGCGCACTTGAACTCGAAGCACCATCCTTCTTCTTCTTGATGACCCCATCGGCGCCAAGTGCCAATCCCTTGCTACGCAGCCATTTCTCGGTGTAGTGCATAACTGGTTCTAGCCGACTAACCGGTCTAATACCCTTCTTCTTTATCATCGCCGTGATAAGCTGGCCATATGGGATCGTTTCATCAGATTTGTCCTTGGCACGCTTCAGCATGTACTTCACAATCGCGTACCCTGGATTGATCTTCAATCCCTCCATGATGTAATAGAACAACATCAAATTGGCAATAGTAGGCTCGCAAGGGTGACCACCCGATGGCATGACATTCGAGCATATCAACTCGAACACCAACCTCTGCTCCTGAGTGAGAACACCAATATTGTACTTCTTCTGAGTACCTTCCAACTTGCTACGCGGCTTAAAGTATTTTCTACGTATAGCAACGGGTTCTAGGGGGTTCAAACTAGACAAAGATGGGAAGTTTTGGGTGTGGTAACACTCGTAAGGACCGTTTGGATCTAACGGCCTTAAGTGGTCAACCGACACATACGGGCAACCTATCACCTCATTAATCAAATACTTATCAACCTTAAACCTTACTCCCCTAACCATTGTCTCCCCCTCTTCGGCGTCCTTTGCAAAAGTCATATTTGCATAAAACTGTAAACACACATCCTTATGCACCGGCTCTCTCGACATCAACATCCCTTCTAGATGCGTCGCCTTAAAATAGTCTACAATTTTACCAAACCCTAACGACTCTATCCGATCTTCATCAAAAACCCTAGCATTCAACAAGAAGCGACGAGAAAATTGTTCGTACCTAGTCTCGGCCTTTGTGCTGACGAACAGAGACGTCTCCTCATCTTCCTCAGTCGCAGGGTTACCCGCCGGATTCTCGGCTGGCCCACCAGTTTCAGGCGGGTTCCTGGTGGCGGTGCGGCGACGGACTGGTGGCGGTGCGGCGACGGACTGGTGGCGGGTTGGCGGTGATGGGAGGTTCCAAAAGTATGGCCGCCGCCGCCGCCTGTAGATCCACCGGCCGGGCGATCGCGTCTCCAGCGAGGTTGAAGGTCGGCGAGTGACACTTCACGCATTCCGGCCGACTCCGCATCGGGTTGAGCAGTGGGGGTGGTCTTCTGGCGCTTGGGGGCTGGTGGGTTGAGGGTTTTACCGGCTGATTTGCTCCGGCCCATGGTGTTGCAGTCGATTTTCCGATTGGGGATTTAGGGTTTTACGGGTGGAAGTTGGGGGGGTTCTGAAATCGCCACCCGCAAAACTTGTTTTTGTATTTTTTTTAAAAATTAAAATACGCTGGCGAACTCGCCCCTACCATTCGCCTGTGGGCGAAATTGGTTACGAAATCGTGTCAGGGACGTCGCGCGTGGATTTCACTATGAAACGAACTCGCCTGTTTGTTCGCCTATAATTTCAACCAACTGGCGAACTCGCCTCAATTTTGTTTGTAGGCGAAGGTTGTAGCGATTTCGCTTCTGTACAATCATCAAACCCTAAACCCTAAACCCTGAACCCATGCCCGGCAACCCACACGATAAAAACCAAACCCATTTATCATCGAGATTGGGAATGACAACCTTCAATCAAGCGAGTAGTGCGTAACTCGTCTAGACTCGAGAACTATATTAACCATGTTCGAGTCGACTCGAGAACTAGCGAGTTAATAATACCATACTCAACTCGAACTCGTTATTATTTATCGAGTATCGACACTACTTGCGAGTTCGAACTCGAATTGTTTTTTCTCTTTTTAAATAAAAATTTTACTACTTCTATACTATGAAAATTTCTAATTATATATATGTGCGTTTAAATACCTGTTCAATATTGAAATTATTAGCATCCTTAGAAATTATTAATTTAAATACCAATGCAATTAATTAGTTTATTCAATATTGAGTAGTAACAGAAAACTAGCTAGATTAGATGATTGAACTAATATAGTATAACCTAATAATATTATAAACTTGCAACTGATTATACTTACCGAGTTACGCACGAGTTTTTCAAGTCGAGTTAGATCGAGTCATGTTTAGTCCGAGTTTTGACCGAGTCGATCTCGAATTACTCGCGTGTTGACTCAATTACCACCCCTATTCTCATCTAAAACTGGATACTTTTCGTTCATTAGCTCCCGAGATGTGTGATCGCGAAGTCGGCTCTTTAACGGGGTAACGACGTTGCCTGTATGTATAACATCATCCAGACTATGAGTAATACCACATGCATTACAGAACAACTAAATGTCTACACTTTCAGTCAGAAGTTGTCAAATACATGTATATTCGATGGTGATCAACACGTGGCTAATGTAGAAGGTCCTATTGCTCGTGTCTGCACTAGTGTAACATTTGGTTAACGAACTAATGGTATTAACCCGTAGTCCCATCATATACGTATCTAAACAGTTTATGCCAAATGCTTTACAATAAACATGGATATGGATTAGAGTTAACAATTTCAGATACCTCTTCATAGGACTATATATAACATGTCACAACAATTCTCTTTCATAACAGACGTCATCGTTGCAACCAACTCAAGTAATATTACGTGCAGATAAAATCTGATTTCATTTATAAGTTTTCATATTAAATTTTAATATACATCAACTCATGAAACACACAATGTTAATATTAATTGCATAACAAAGTAGCAAATATTCAGAAAATAATTATTATGGGTTCATCAACTTGCTAGCTAGCGATACCGCAAGGGGTATTCGCCTCTAGCCGATGCAGGTTGCGGTATCGTAATCTGGTTAAACAGTAACCGACCAAATATACTATTCAGGCATGTTTTGTCCAACTTTACCATACTATATATATCTTTTATCCCGAATTTTGCTAACCTCTTCACCATTTTCACCATTCATTCCCATCTATCCCTCCTTCTCTCTCACCTTATCCCCCCCGCAACTTCCATCTCAAATCCTTGCATTCCAAATCCATTCTTGCCTCATTTCTTGGTGAAAACTCATCAAAACCAACCACAAACTCACCCTCAAATCTAGCACATATATTTTGTGTGAAGAACTAAACCCTATAAAGCTTGTAACCGACCAAAAACCCAAAAATCTCCTTCAACTTTGGTTGAATATTACAAATCTCGCTACTTTGTGTGTCCAAGAGCAACAAACAACTAATATCTTCTTCTACAATTAAGGTATGAGACTCAAATTTGAAGTATTATTTAAAGCACATCTTATTTAGTTACTTTTTGAGATATATTGGTTGAATGGCATGCTTGAGTAGACATTATCCATGCTTAGTCCCTATCCATAACATTTATGTTTCATGACTATGTTAAAATCAAATTTAGAAGCCATAGCTCCCTTTATTTGTTACTTTCATGTGGCATTCTAACATGTTAGCCTACCTTAGGTTCACTTTGGTTATACAATTCAACAAATCCGTTTTTTCCTTGTTTTAACTAGTCATGCTTGTGTTATTTTACTTCTACAACTCATTCAACATGGTTTTGTTGTTGTTTTACCTAGTCATAATAGTGCTAATTAGTTAAGTTACAATTTCTATCCATCCTTAGAGAGCAATGGTGACCACTTCAACCACTTCAAGTGCCCAACCAAAGAAGCGAGGTAGCAACTCGAAGAAAGGCCTACAAGTCCGCTCACATTGTCGAGTTCTACAAAGAAGAATGAGAAGAGGAGAACTAACACACATAGGATTTAATGCTAAGGGTGTATGCAACCGACCAAAAAAAGAACGTTCAAAATGGTCAAGTTGGTGTGGCCGAGTTGGAAGAACGTTTATTGAGATAATGGAGGATAATTGGAGAACCGTCCCATCAAAAAAGAAGGAGGAAGTTTGGGTAGAATGCCAAGTAAGTAACATTTAACCTTTCAATGATCTATCTACTCAATATTATACCTCTTCATAATATGTAGACATAATACATCCTACATATTTTGGCGTAGGGACCTTTTGAAATAGAATCTAATGACATGGAAGTGGTGAGAAAGAAGGCATTCAACATCGTCTCCAAAGCTTTTCGCGAGCACAAGCATGCTCTAAGAAAAGACTACTTGTATGAGAAGGGAAAGAGGCTAGGTCAAGATCCAAAGGACCGATACAATCATATTACAACCGATGCGTGGGAGGCCTTCAAGCAAGCATCGCTTGAAAATAAGACTTCGGTGAGTCACAAACTATAACTTCGGTGACATAACCTCCTCTTATCTAATTACATTAATGATGACATGTGATACGGTATCTTCTTGTGCAAAGGGGAAATGGGACAAGAAGGTCACATCGGCGAAATCAATAACAATGCCATACACCGGTGGTAGGTCGGGGTATTTGGGTGTAGGTGAGAAGGAGGGGCTTAGGGAGAAGGAGGAACTAGTGAAGGAGTTGGTATTAGGGGGGATGGACGAGGCGGAAGCTCGGTATGTCGTAGTGGAAAAGGACGTCGAGGATTATACTAGACAAAAACTCTTCGTGTTGGGTCGAATTAGAGACTCGGATGGTAAGTTCACTTCGGAGGATGCCGAAAAATGTGCAAAGAGGGTGGTTAGTCTATCTATCTTACATTATCTTACTATCTATTGTAGTCTTATTTATTTTTGTTGTTGCTTTCAAATATTCTTCACAACCACTTTCACCTAGTACAACATATTTGATAATAGGAACTTCTTGAGCGCCAAAAGGAGGAGGGTACCTTTATCCCGTGTTGGAAGAAGGATGTCTTGAATGAGGCTTTTGCTCTTGGGAAGAAAAAGGAACACCCGGGAAGAGCATTAGGTGTTGGAGGTTACGCGACACAAGAAGAGGTTTTTGGGATTAAGCAAGGTTGGGGCAATCCTAAACCATCACAACTACAACGAGCTTTGAGCGAGGTGGCGGCGACAAAGGCGGAAATGAAGGATTTGAGGGAGGTGATGAAAGACATAGCACAACACACCAACTATCCCCACATCGAGAGGTTAGGAGGTACACAACCACATCTTCCACCATCATCAAGGGGTTCTCAAGCATCACCTCAAATTGTGGAGGATGAAGGTGAGAATGCGGAAATGGACGAGGAACTAGTGCCTCCTACTCCACCTTCATCACCCATCAAGTTGAATGCGGCGCATTCCATTCAAGTTGATAAGGTTAGTACAAATTTTGCTAATTTAGAACATCGTTGGTTTCTAATCTCTTTCTAAAAATAGTTGGATGATGATTTCTCTTGTGCTTTCATTTATGATAGAACCCCCCTTGCAAGCTATATGTTTCGCAAGGTACCAAATCAAAACCACTCCATGTCGCCAATGGCACATGCGACCCAAGTGCGGTGAAACACAATCGTGTTGACATCCCCGCGGGATTTTTTAGTGTTCGCATTACCGATGTTTTGATAGAACAACAAATGCTACCTGTGAAGGAGTCACCGATGGTGAGAGTTGGGGAGGCTAAAGGTTTCCTTGTTCTATGGCCAAAATGGTTGGTGCTTGATGAAAAATCCACCTCCATACCCCGTAGGAAACCATAAACTCCACAAAATTCACAAATACCCGTGCATGCCTTGCCTATAGCTAGACAAACATTAGACCCCATGCTCGTGGAGTTTATGAAAGCCCTTCCACCCTTCGTCCGAGTCTTTTATGATTTGATATCCTCGCACGACCATGGGGGCATGCTATGCCTTTCTCGAAAATGAAAGGTGCTTTACTATGACAAAGGACATCCACGTACCATGGGGGGATTTTGAATATTTCTGGAATTTCAATGAACTTCCCGCCACCATTCTTTGCCTCAATCAAATGTAAGCCATTTGTATGTGTTTCATGAGAATACTCAATTATCAAACCATATATGATTACATCCTCGTCATGATTGTCTACTACATTCACAGGTTCTTGCATCACCATGCCTATCACCGGAGCAAGCATTTCATTGGATTTTTGCATCCAATGCATTTACAAGCTAGTATGGAGAGCAATAGGCAAAGACTTGATTACTTGAATTCTACTCTCTCCGACAAATCAAAGAAAATATGGATCGGACCATATCTCGAGAGGTATACCTTACAATTTGCTCTATTACTCATGCTAAATATATTGTATTTGCTCTACTGCATTCCTTTTTTATTACCATTATGCTTTCATGTGATTTGTAGTGATCATTGGAGCTTTGTTGCAATAATACCCGCTTTAAAACAAGTATATTGGATAGACCCACTCCACCGCCCTCACTCACGAACATTCGCCGATCTTCTTGATAATGCAATTCTTCAAGAGAACGACAAAACACTCCTCGACTTTCACCTTATAAACATTCGGGTAAGATGTTGTGCTCATGCTATCACGTCCTTTCAAAAATCAACATTTGCGTTTAAAGTACCATAAGTATAGTAATGTTTTATGTTTTAAACACTTTTGTAGTCTAGGAAGCAATCATCGAACTATGAATGTGGCTATTACACAATGATCTTTGGTTTGATGGTGGTGGATGGTGTTCAAAAAGACATGCTAGATCTTCTAAAGGTACGCTACACGCGTCTAATCTCATTTATATTCGTCGAGATTTCCTAATAAGCATTATTTTCAATCATAGGTATTCGTGGATGATATCACTCCTTTCTCCTTGCAAGAACTTAACGACGGAAGAGACCAAATGGCTAAATATCTGGTCCACAACCGTGCGTTTACCATTGCAAGGCCACAGGTCCCTAACCTCCCCAAGGCATGAAAAAGTATTGTCTCTCTTTTTGGTAGGGGCTTGACATTGGTATCGCACTTGTGTGCTTAGGTTATGCATCTTTAGTATTAGTATAGGGGCGTTAGATTTGAATTTGACAGGTTTATGTTGAGTCGGGTATCCCGATTCATGTTTCGAAAGAAACGGGTCACTTTTAACAAATAATTACACAATTCTGTCTTGCAAGAAAACGAATTTGCTTCCTTATTCGCTTCAAGTCGAATCCAGAAGCTAGATCGCTACCTGGCACGCCTTCTACTACAATATAACAAGCGGTCATACACACGGCCTCGCCTATACATTCGCCCACAAAAGCGACATCGCCTGGCTACTCGCTTGCTAGACTCTGTTGCCCCTGGCGTGCCTCAAACGATTTCGCCTCCAATATTCGCCTATACATTCGCCCACAAAAGCGACACCGCCTGGCTACTCGCATGCTAGACTCTGTTGCCCCTGGCGTGCCTCAAACGATTTCTCCTCCAATATTCGCCTCCATAGACGAATTTAATAGGCGAATTCGCCAGCCACATTCCCTACAACAAATATGTGCACGACGTCGCCTAACAATCGCCTCTACTGGCGATCTCGTATCCCACCCCGCCTGTGTCCCTCTGGTCGACCAACATTTTCAGCTGGCGAGTTCGCTGTACATTTTCGCCACCCCAACAGAGCGATGTCGCTTTTCCTTTTCGACCACAAGCGACATAGTGCACGAGACGGTAACTCCATAGCCATTTCCACATTTTTCAAATTTAATATTCCCATTTCTTCCAACGAATACGCCAGCGGTGTCGCCTCCCTCACCCAAGCGAGTATTGTTACGAGTTCGCTTCTTCATTATTAGACAGAGGCGACCGACAGAAGCGATTTCGCCTCAGGAGGCGAAAAGTGGAGGCGAGTTCGTAGCACTCACATTTAAAGACACAAGCGACCTGAGGTGGCGAACTCGTAACAATAATACAGGGCGTTTTTTAACAGCTGCACACGGCGTTTTAAACCGCCGTGCTCAGCGTTCATTTTTAAGGCGTTTTTGAACCGCCGAGAAAAAGTTCCATTTTACGGCACAACCCGTTACGGCATTTCCAAAATGCCGTAAAATGTACGACTGAACCGCCGAGAAGCGTAAGGCAGTCCACTAGTGTATAACACCTATACCAGTGCAACCATCCTGTCTAAAGCAAGCATCCACATTTATTTTAAAATCCTTGTCAGGAGGCATCCATTTAATGATTTTGACTGGTTTTGGTCTCCTCCTCTTGATGAAGGGGATCAGTCCATTTTGAATCAAAAAAAGGTGCCTTTCTCCATTTCCAGATACATGGAAGGCTGTAAATATTTGGGAAGTTTGTCTAAAGATCTGGGAGCAAGAAACATGTGCAGGGGTGAGTAATCCACCACATATATACTTGTTTCTTCTGGTCCACAAAGCCCAGAGTACCACCATTGTGGTTACTCTTATTACTTCATTGTGGACCTTGGAAGATATTGAATATGATAGATAGAATCTCAGCATGTGGTTTACAGATATGAGGGGGGGGTGGCGGCCTAATAGCTAGTGCAGCATCAATAGTTGACCAGATCTGGGCATTGGAAGTGCAATTATTGAAGAACTGTTCAATAGTGTCCTCATTACAGCAAAAAGGACATTTGATGGGATTTGAAAGCCAAATATTTTCAGAATGTCATCAAAAGGAAGAAGCCTGTTCCTTAATCTCCATATTAATATTGACATTTTGGTGGGAGCAGGTTTTGACCATAACTTGTTTAAAATGGCAATTTTTGGCTCTGAGCTCTTGTGCAACTGGTAAGCTTATCTTACTGTGAAGCTTCCATTTGTGGATGGTTTCCAGATAAGAGCATCTTCATGAGAGTGTTGTATCTCAGCTTCCTGCAAAGAGATGATGATATCTGTAGCAAAAAAAGGCTCAATTTGGGTCAGTAGATTGGTTTTATTATTAATAAAACTTTCTAGAGTGATGTCAGGGTATGGCAGTTCCCTTTCCTGTGGCCAATGATAGACCAAAGCTCCCTTCCCTGGAGTCCCAGAAGGAGCATGTTCCTTTCCCATAACAAACAAAGCTATTGGCATTGCAGATTTCCGTAACTGAACAGATCCTTTTCCAGGTTAAGGAGGTTTTGTATGAGACTGGGAGACTCCAGATAAAGGCTGTCCATATGGTGTTATTTTCCTGCAACTTCCACCATAGTTTGCAGGAGAGGGCATCTACCATTGCTCTTAGATCTCTCATACCTAGACCATTTTTAGACTGTGGCAATGCAATTCTTGACCATTTCCTCCATACTTTCGTCTTGCCATGAGTTGTATCCCCCCAGAAGAAACTAGATGCAATGTTTTTCCATTTTCTTTAAAACCTGTTTTGGAGGTTTCAGCACTGTTAGGACATGCACTGGAATGGCCATCATAACATGATTTATTAAAATCAGTCTTCCTGCTGGTGACAACCATTTGTTTTTCCAGTTGTCTGTTGCATGTTGTATCCTTTCTAAGAGTGGCTGGTAATATATGGCTTTGTTCCTGCCATTAAAAATGGGGACTCCAAGGTACCTAAAAGGCATTGCTCCCACTGTCATGCCAAGCAATCTCTTTATGAGTCTCAGCCTGGTTTCAGTTGCTTGAGGAGGTGTAAAAAATTCAGATTTAGCATAGTTCACCTTCTGGCCAGAAGTGACCTCATATGCAATCAGAAAAGCCTTTAGTCTCTTCATGTTTTTCCTCCCTGAGTTAGTGAATATGGCTGTATCATCAGCATACATAAGGTGTGTTAAAACAGACACACCTCTGGGCATTGTAAAAGGCTGAAGATATTGGATATCAACTAGTTTCCTAATTGCCCTGGAGAATGACTCAGTTATTAAGTTATAGAGTAAGGGGGATAAGGGATTTTCTTGTTTAATTCCTCTAGTGGAATGGAAAAAAACTGTGGCTGTACCATTGATTATTACAGAAAACCATGCAGCCCTAATGTGTTGCATGATTATCTTAACTATAGTACCACTGAAGCCAAAGTGTAGCATGATTGAATTTAAAAATCCCCAGGAAACCCTGTCAAAAGCCTTTTGCATGTCAAGCTTAACTATGAGGTTTTTGTTTCTATTTCTTCTCCCTAACAGTTTACACATTTCCCGCATTTGAATTGTGTTGTCAGAGATGTCCCTACCTTTTAAAAAGGCAGATAGCTCTGGAGATATTAATTTGGTCATCAATGGCTTCATCCTCTCAGTTATTAGCTTGGAAAAGATTTTGTTCAGAAAGTTAGAAAGGCTTATGGGTCTAGAGTCAGAGAAAGTGGATGGAATTGGTTTTTTGGGATCAGGGTTAGCCATGTGCTGGCTATGGCTTTTGGGATTTCAGTACCCTGTAGGAACTCAACTGTTGATTCCATTAGGTCATCTTTTATAAGATCCCAGAAGTGTGTATAGAAGGCTCCTGAATAGCCATCTGAGCCTGGAACACTTTCTGAACTGAGGTCAAACACTGCCCCCTTTGGATGGAATTGGTTTTTTTGGGATCAGGGTTAGCCATGTGCTGGCTATGGCTTTTGGGATTTCAGTACCCTGTAGGAACTCAACTGTTGATTCCATTAGGTCATCTTTTATAGGATCCCAGAAGTGTGTATAGAAGGCTCCCGAATAGCCATCTGAGCCTGAAACACTTTCTGAACTGAGGTCATGCTTTTAATTTAAAAACCTGTTATTTCAATGTGGATTCTGTCTGTTTTAAAGTTACTGTTCAGGGATGCCATTTTTATGAAATTTATTGTATTTAACTTGAAAACTTGAACTTGTAATCTGCCTGTTGTGAAATCTCATGCTTTACCTTTAAAAATTTAACATTTTAATTTTGTGTCTGTTCAATCATGAAATCTCATACTTTTACTTTGAAAACTTGTGATTTTAGTCTAAATACTTTCATTTATGAAATATGGTTGATTTACTATGAAAACTGTAGTTTTTGATGTGAATTCATCTGTTTTGAAGTGACTATTCACATCTTCAATTTTATTAAATTTACTGTATTTAACTTGAAAACTTGACCTTTTTAATCTGCCTCTGTTTACTTTTTGTGAAAACTAATGCTTTACCTTTAACAACTTAACCTTCTAATTTTGTGTCTGTTCATTCATGAAATCTCACGATTTTACTTTGAAAACTTGTGATTTTAGTCTAAATATTTTCGTTTATGAAATATGATTGTTTTACTTTGGAAACTGTAGCTTTTAATGTGAAATATTAGGTGATTTGAGTACATATTCTTCGCGTTAACAACACTGGTGAATAATGCGCGTGAACATCAGCGGTGAACAGTGCACGTGAACAGTACTTTTTCAAATTTTGTAAATAAGGACCTCCTTCCTTCCATATTTTAATGTAGTCCTTGGTCTATATTATAGGTATAATATAGACGGTCTCTCCAGAGACCAACTCGATTCAGTTCAATATCCATGCTAATAATGTCAATTTAGTTAGGGACAAATTCATCTTGGATCAATGGCTTGTTGAAAAATCTCTATTCAATTGGTGGATGATTTTTTAAACAAAATATTTGAGAAATTATGTAATCAATAAGAAATATAGAAAGTACTAGTAATATGTGAAATTCCTTTTTGTTGGTGCCAGATACATTTTTCTAACCTTTTTTTTTTTGTTTTGTTTTAAATACAACCATATATTATATTAATCCTCAAGAGGGAGTATGATGATGAACCGAGCGCCACTTACCCGGAGAATTTGGTTACTCCATAATGGGACCTTCCGTTCTACATGTTGATATTAGATTTCCTCCAAGGCGGAGAGGCAATAAATTGGTCAAGGTAGGTACGCTTGCATTTGCAAAAAGCTGTCACGATGAAAGGGTACGAGTGTCTTTCTCCCTCAACAATGAATTGTCTTTCTCCCTCAACAATAAATTACTATTGGAGTTTTTTGAGTCTACCGTTTTGAGTTGTCGCAAAAGTAAGGAACCACCCTCAACAACCTCTCAGTGCAGTTTGTATCGGAGCGAAGGCAGCGTCTTCGTAGTGTCGGAATTAGTACAATAAATAATGGCATCTCCAGCCTTTGAATGGCATCAAGATCATAGATTGGTCAATCATGTGCTTCTCATAAGCCAATTCTGTTCTTTCCCAATTCCTCTGTACTCTCTTTTGTTTCCCGTAGTTTTCTCAATTAATCAAAAGGGGTGAATCCCCAATTTGCAGTTTATTATTCCTAGTAATTACCCAGTTCATTACAAAAGCTTTGTATACTTCTCTTTAATTGTCCAACATTTGATCTATTTCATGTAACCTATATAGGCTTCCTCAATATTATCCATATGAATACGCCTGAATCATTATGCAAACAAAACCATCCGAATTGAGATTACTCCATATGAATATTTCACAAGAAACTACTTCTTTATCCGTGTTTTACCATGAATTGAGATTTCCCGGTTATGTTACAATTCATCATCATTGTATTACTAGAACGGTGATTTGAGATAATAAATAAACTGTCGAGTTGTTACGATATCCATATCGTTATGTTAATACCCACATAGAGTAATTACTTTACGGTCGTTTCTCTGATGAACGAGTACATTATTTTGTAGAATCAGCACCTTCCAGCTTGAAAGTTACTATCGATCAGTTTCAATATAGTTCTCAACTATTCTTTCTAAACTAACAAGTATGTTTAAACATACTGCAGAGTTTAAACATAAAAAGAAAGAACACACAAAGTTGTTTACGCAGTTCGGTGTTGAACACCTACATCTGCGGGGCCTTGCCCAGTCTGAAATTCATCCACTAGATAATCAAGATATGTTACAGAGTTTCACACAACAATTAACTATCTATGACTTATCTCTTATATGGATTCGTGAGATCCCCTCACTCGCCGGTCAACAACTCCTCGTTGCTGTCTTGACCACTTCCCCTGAAGTATTAAGGCTGTTGATTTCAGACTGCTGGCGTTCGGCAAAGACCTATTGAACTCCCTTCAATAAGCTGCTCCAACTGTAAAGCTATTCTGATCGGCAGAATTCTTTCTTGTAAGATGGATAATCTTCTATTGCAGCTTCATTGAGTATTTATAGTTCAATGCTGTGTTGCCGTATTTGTCTTCTTGATCCTTCAATCTCGGCCATGTTGATCTCTCATCCAGCTTGTCACGGCTACACTTAGTCTTCTAGCTATACTCTATTTCTATAGCTAAAGGATAAGAAATATCTTCTTTCCTTATTTAAGACTAATCCTTTCTAAGATACAACTCTACCAAATATTCTCAAACTAATTCCATCTAAACAAAATCAATCTTTACTTGTCATCTTCATTTCTCGAATATTGACTTTGATTTCATAAGAGTTGTACTCCTTCTTCAACACTCTTGCTTGGTTTCTGATTTCCATTCAGCCAGTGTTTAAACATAAGCATGTTTAAACATGATAACTTCTACAAAATAGCCAACTTTATTACGCTGAGTCTTCTGGACTCTTCAATCTCCCCCTTTGGCATTTTGTGGAACCATAACACTTATTTTGATGCACAGACAATAATTCACCCCCCCTATCGTATAGACCTTTGTGCTTTCACCAATAAATCAGAAACAACCAATATAGATGACTTCAAAACTCCCCCTATCAGCCAGACTTAGATAGAGCTCATGTATATTTCACAGTAGTATTGTTCCAAAATAAATGGACACATATCCAAAATAAATGGCCTCCCAAGGCATCAAAATAAATCAGAAACTTCTCCCCCTTGGGAACAAAAAATGTGCCAAAGAACCAAACATCCAAATATCCAGAGAAACATAAAACAAACATCCAGAAAATATCACAATACTGAGGTCACAAGATAGACAAAAATAAGATAACACAGGCTCATAATGCATCAGAACCACTAGTCTCATCCTCAGTTTCTTCAAGAGCGTCCAGCTCCTCTTGAAAGTCATGCACCTTCTGTCTATGATATCTGAGCAGCCCTCTCAGCTCCTTCTTCCGTACCACAGCATAGTTGATCTCAGCTGGTTCCTCCTCTGTATCTTCCTCTTCTTCATTAGCAGCAGCAGGTAGATCATTTACCTTTCTGTATATAGACTTGTTGACTTGTAAATCATCACAGAAAGAGATCTTATCATCTAGTCCATCAACTATACCAGCATGATATAGTAAGCCAGTTATGAGAGCAGGATAGGTGATGTACTCATCAGACTTCTGATGCTGAGCTACTAGCAGAACCCTATCATAGATAAACCAACCAAGGTTAAAAGGTCTTCTGGTCCCAATACAGTACATCAAGCATGCCATTTCTTCAGTCACCAGAGACACATTGGTAGACATGATCCACAGATTTGCAACAGCCCTGTACATGCAGTAATATTTCTGAGAGAGATAAGCTGCCTTAAGAGTCTTGGCTGCACCCCATTCTCCAAGTGTGCCCCCTGTAAGCTCCAGTGCTACCAAGTCATAATCCAGAGTAAAACCTTCTGGATAGGCACTGTTTGGGCAGATAGAATCATGTCTCCCTGTCCCTAATAGCTGGTTGATCAACTGAGCATCAAATCTATAAAGCTTTCCCCTGAGATAAACCTTTCTATACCATGCAGAATCTGGAGCACCATTTGTTCCTCTCAGGTTGGCATAGAATTCCAGCACCAGAGAATGGTTGGCCTTGATGCAGAAATTAGCTGGCCCAAACATCTGAATTCTCTTCATAAAGGCTACAAACCTAGGATGTTTAAACTTGTCAGTCAATCTTTTCTCAACATGCATTTTCCTGTTGACTAGCCCTTCATACACAGTCATCACCCTCCTGGAATAGAATACATCATCCCAAGCATTTTCCAATAGGGGATTATCATCTGGAAACACTAATGGCACCTCAGCTGCCTCATCTTCCTCCTCAGACTCAGATTCAGAACTGCTATTTTCCTGATCTTCTGCAGCAGACTCACTTGTATCATCATCCTCCTCTTCATCAGATTCAGAGCTAATCTCCACATGCTCTGCAGTACCTGGTTCATCTGATACATCATCTTCCTTTAACTCAGATTCAGAGCCCCTGCTCTCAGAATCTGAAGCTGCTGGTTCTGCAGATGGTAGTGGTACTTCATCAAAGCCTAGATTAAGCACTGGCTCTCCAACCCTCATCTGCTCAGTAGAAAAAACTTGAATAACTGGTGGAAGAGACTTTTGCTTCCTCACCTTCTCTCTCTTCATCTCCTGTAGTTGATTGAATTTTGCAGTTAAAGGATGGCTATCCTCACTGTCTGGTGTTGTTTCTGTCAGAGGCTCCATCATCAATCTGACATTCTCCACAATCCTATCTACATCAATTTCCTGCTCAGTCTCATCAGGTTTCTTTTGTTTTACCACTTCTTCTTCCTGTCTAATATCAACATGCTTCTCATGTTCAACAGTGCTTGTACTAAAAACTCCTTGACCCCTCTTCCTCTTCCTCTGGTAGACCTGGTTAACCATTGTACTTGGTGCCACTTCTTCTGAACCCAGATTCTGTTTAGACTTACCCTCAACCTCTGAACTCTCATAAAAAAAAAAGTAAGTCTGGGCCCCCTTCATACTCAACATCAACCCTAACTGTGGGATTATTCTCAACAGCCACAGATTCTAGTGTGGCTCTGTTGACATTCAGGCCAAGTTGCTCAGCCTGAAGCAACTCTTGTCTAGTGGGGATGGAATCGACAGGCAAGTTGGATGGAAGATTGCCCATAGTGGTTTAAATATACAGTAGGTTAAAATACACAGAAACAACTTCCAGAAATCTCAGAAGTTCACAACCACCACAACTCCTAAGTGCGGCAAGCACTCTAACTACTCAACTAACCAGAAAGACTGAATCTTTGAGCAAATTAGAACCAAATACCTCTTGCATGCACAAATTTGAGACCTAACCTTCAGTCGACTCAAGCTCAGAATTTTTCTTGTTCTTGGACTTCAGACTGGGCAATGCGTAGCTCAGACCAGACTCTAGTTGCGATAAAAGCCGATCGATGCGCTTATTTGACAGTGAGATTCGGTTGATTGCCGAAGGAGGTATTGTTGAAGGGGGAACGACAGAGCTGCAGCAATTATGAGGAAAAAAAGGACAAAGATTTTCCCTCTTATATTTAATATTTTTCAGAATTTCAAATCCGAACCCAATTTGGAAAATAAATCCACAATTGCACACTGATCCCTCATCTTTCTGGAAGTACTGATTATTTCCCATAAAATAAATATGCAGCCAAAAATAACTCCTCAGCCCATATTAACATTTTTAGCCCACTGTCATCACCTTTTTCAGCCCAATAAACAGTACGGCCCAATCGACTTTCTTCTTCATTTTTGGCTAACTCTTCAGAGTTTAAACACACTGATTTCTCAGTGTTTAAACACACTTCACACCAATTTCCTTCTTCCTTTATTTTTGTTTTTTTTTTCTTTTTTTTTAAAAAATAAAATAACACAAAGCAGTAAACACTAACATACAACAGATAAGAGGTGATCAGAGGTACCTCAAACTCGACAAACACCTAAGTGTTGTCTTAGTATCTCAAACGTTGCAGAATCCAGTGGTTTGGTGAAAATATCTGCATACTGTTCAGCACTAGGAACAAACTCAATAATCAGTTCCTTCTTTTCCACCAAGTCTCTGATGAAGTGATGCTTGATATCTATGTGCTTCGTCTTCTTGTGATCAACAGTATCATGAGAGAGATCAATGGCCCCCTTGTTGTCACATTTAATAATTAAGGCATCCTGCTTGAAACCATAATCTTTCAACATCTGCTTCATCCACAGTAATTGCTGACAACAACTTCCAGCTGCTAAGTACTCAGATTCAGTGGTAGATAGTGATATAGAATTCTGCTTCTTGATGTACCATGATACTAGATTCCCTCCTACATAGAAACAACCTCCAGTAGTACTCTTCATGTCTTCTGAATTTCCAGCCCAATCAGAATTACTGTAGCCAATAATTTCAGCTTGACTTCCTCTAGAGTACCAGAGACCATACTCAGCAGTCCCATGCACATATCTGATGATTCTCTTGACTGCAGCCAGATGACACTCCTTAGGATCAGACTGAAATCTTGCACATAGTCCAACACTCAAGCAAATGTCTGGCCTACTTGCAGTGAGATATAATAAGCTCCCAATTATACTTCTATACAACTTGATATCCACCTTCACACCATACTTGTCATAAGTCAACTTTTCCGTAGATGCCATTGGAGTTCGCATGTTCTTAGAATCATCCATCCCAAATATTTTAACCAAGTTTAAGGTGTACATGGTTTGATTGATGAAAATACCTTCCTTGTGCTGTTTGACTTGAAGTCCCAAAAAGTATGTTAATTCGCCAACCATGCTCATTTCAAATTCACTCTTCATCATTTCTATAAAGCTGTCAACCAGCTTTTGAGATGTGGACCCAAAAACAATGTCATCTACATAGATTTGAGCAAGCAAAATGTGTTTTTCATGTTTAAACACAAAGAGCGTTCGGTCTACTTCCCCTCGTCGATAGCCTTTCTGCAACAGAAATTGGGTGAGACGTTCATACCACGCTCTGGGAGCTTGTTTAAGCCCATATAACGCCTTTTTTAATCTGTAAACGTGATCTGGTAGATACGGATCTTCGAAACCCTTGGGTTGCTCCACATAGACTTCTTCCTTAACAATGCCATTTAAAAATGCACTCTTTACATCCATCTGAAACAACTTGAACTTCATAATGCATGACATTGCAAGCAAGAACCGAACAGATTCTAACCTCGCAACTGGAGCAAAGGTTGCATCAAAATCAACTCCTTCAACTTGAGTATATCCTTGAGCCACCAGTCTGGCTTTGTTTCTGGTGATATTTCCATCTCCATCAGACTTGTTCTTGAAAATCCACTTAGTGCCAATGACATTTACACCTGGAGGTCGTGGAACAAGATACCATACATCACTTCTGGTGAACTGCTCCAGTTCCTCTTGCATGGCAGAAATCCAGTACTCATCAGTTAATGCTTCCTTATGATTTTTGGGTTCTATGGATGAAAGAAAACATTGAAGCACATGCATCCCAGCATTCATCTTTGCATAGTCTTTCCGTGCTGTCTGTCTTAGATTATACGGGTTAAGAGGAGGAGTGACAGATGCAATTGGATCAGATTTAGCTTCAGATACTGTGTTACTTTCAGGAACATCAGATGATGTTGTAACATCAGGTAGTGATATAACATCCGACAGTGTTGTAACATCTGACAAAGGGGGGATCAATTTCTGGAACGATTAATTGCTCAGATTCATCTTCAAGTAGGATTCCACTACTGATATCCTTCAGATCTTTAATAACAACATTGTTGGACTCCATCATGACATTTGTGCGGTTATTGAACACCCTGTATGCCCTGCTATTTTGAGAATACCCAAGAAAAATCCCAACATCAGCCCGTTTGTCAAACTTACTAAGAGGTTCACGATCTCTGAGAATGTAGCATGCACTTCCAAATACATGAAAGTACGAGACATTTGGCTTCCTTCCTTTCCATAGTTCATAAGCAGTTTTCTGAGTGAGAGGACGAAGAAAGACTCTGTTGATTGTATGACATGCAGTATGAACTGCCTCAGCCCACCATTTCTTCGGAGTATCATTTTCTACCATCATAGCCCTTGACATGTTGATGATCGTCCTGTTTTTGCGTTCAACAATACCATTTTGTTGTGGTGTGATTGGAGCAGAAAACTCATGCTTGATTCCAAGTTTAGCACAAAAATCCATCATAGTAGAGTTTGCAAACTCCCGTCCATGATCACTCCTTACTCGAACCACTTGGAGACCGTCATTTGATCTTTCAGTGTTAACTTGTGTAATGAGCTCAATAATTATTTCCACTGCATCAGATTTTTCTTTCAAGAATTTTACCCATGTAAACCTGGAGAAATCATCTACACAGACAAAGATATATTTTTTTCCCGAAATATTAGCTGGACTGATTGGTCCCATCAAATCCATATGCAGTAGTTCAAGACGATGAGAAGTAGTGATTTCATGAAGTTTAGAGTGTGGAGACTTAACCTGTTTACCTTCATGACATGGTGGACAGTTTAACTCCTTTGTATACGAGAGTACTGGTACTCCTCTTATTGCTTCAAGCTTTGTTACCTTAGCCAGAGTTTTCAGATTTGCATGACCAAGCTTCTTGTGCCACAAAAGAGTATCATCCACACTTACTTTGAGACAACTGACTGATTCATCCAATATGCAGCAGTTATCTGATGATCTAGTGCCAATAAGAACACCCTGTTCATCCTTCCTGACAGTGCATATTTTATCATCAAATAAAACTGTTAGTTTGTTGTCACACAGATGACTAATACTGAGCAAATTTGCCTTTAGTCCATCCACCAAGAGTACGTCTTGAAACACTGGAAAGTTTTTGACTTGTAACTCCCCCTTTCCAGTTATTCTGCATTTTTTCCCATCTCCAAATCTGACAGTTCCAGTCCATGGTACAATATTGCTCAACAGCTCAGAAGAACCTGTCATATGTCTAGAACATCAACTATCGAAATACCAGGAATCTCTAGCATAAGAGATTCATAAGAAATACCAGGAATCTATAGCAGGTGTGTACAGCATAGCAGCGAATGATTTTTGGAACCCATACCTTTTTAGCAGTGTATGGAGATTTTTCTGATTGTACTGTGTTGTAACCTGCTCCAGTGTTGTAACTTGCAGTTGTGTTATAACTTGCTCCTGTGTTATAATCCGCTCTTGTGTTGTAACCTGCTCCATGGGTTGATTTTTGCATTAGATCTTGTAACAGACGAAAGCAACGCCTTTTATAGTGTCCTGGACGTCGACAGTAGTTGCACCTTGCATCCCACCATGGTTGAAACTTGTTTTGCTGACGAGGATAGATCGGTTTATAACCTATACCAAATTTTGGAACATTGACAGATTTGTTCAGAGTCTTCATAGGTTGTTGACTTGAACTTGGTTGCATTAACTTCTTGTTCAGCTTCCCTTTTGACTGATTATTCTTGTTAGCCACTTCTATTTCATCATACCCTAATCCATGTCGATCTCCAGCAATTTTTCCCATTCCAAGAATTTCGTCCAGAGCAGCTGTTCCTTTGTTTAATTTGGTGATGGTTCCTTCTGCTACCTCTGCTCGAATGAGAGCTATCTTTAGTTCCTTTCTCATTACCTCAATAGTTATCTGTTGTTGCTCAATTTCTTCATTCAAACTATTGTTGTCTTTCTGTAGCACTTTATTTTGTTTAGTCACACTGATCCAGAGTTCATGGAGTTTGTCGTAAGGTTCATGAACAACCTCAGATTCTAAGTTTAAACTCTCATTCTCAGGACTAACAACAGCACCAAACATAACATAGTTTTCTTCTTCACTTTCTTCATCACTTTGAACAGTGACTGCTCCAAATGCCACATGATTGCTGACATGTTCTTCATCAGAGTCTTCTGCATCACTAAATGTAGCATTGTAGGCTTTCCCCTTCTTGTTTGCTGATCCACTTGGGCATTGTGATTGAATATGCCCGTACCCTTCACATTCTCGACATTGAATTTTTCCAGCATGTTTGAATGCCGGCTTGGGTTCTGCTTGATCATTGGTTGATCTTCTATTCATACTTTAACTCTGCTCCCTTCCTTCATTTCTCCTATTTTGAGATTTTCTCAGAACTTTTGCAAAGCTCCTTGATACGTGTGCAAGCTCATCCACGTCCATTTCTTCATTGATGTTTCTGGTAGAGAGTTTAGACATGGAATTATGTTTAGACACTGGATTTTGTTCAGCTGTTTTATGAGCAGCTGCAGTAAATGCCATATCACTCTGTCTGACTGTTGCTAGCTCCTTCATTTCAAAGGCTGAAAGTGCTCCCATGACTTCATCAACAGTCATCTCAGATGTATCATGTAATTCCTCCATTGCAATGGTTTTCCCTTTGAACCTCGGTGGAAGAGACCTCAATATCTTCTGAACAATATCGTCTTCAACAAATGGTTTTCCCAACTGATGTGCTTTGTTAACAAGATCCCTGATTTTTGCATTGTAATCAGTAATCGTCTCGTTATCCTTCATAATCAAAGTATCAAATGCTGTCTTCACTGTATGCATTTTTTGTCTTTTCATTTTTGCATCTCCTTCATAGCTTGCTTTCAGTTTCTTCCATGCATCCTTAGCAGTGCAGCACGTTGAAATCAAGCGAAACGCTTCTTGATCAACACACGAGTTGATGCAGTTGAGTGTTTTGCTGTTTAGTCGCTTATCCCTCCTCTCTTGAGTTGTCAGTTCTTCTCTGTTTTTCAGAACACCTTCGACTGCCCCTGCTGTAGGTGGATGTCTGGCGGGTGACCACTCGTTCTCAACCCAATACCATGCTTCTTCACTAGAGCATCAATGTAATGCCTCATCCTTGCCTTCCAATAACCATAGTTATTTTTATCCAGCATGGGTGCACGCGTGTATATTGAACCATCCTTCTCTTGGTTCGCCATGATCGATAGGGATCTCCACTGGCCTTGTTAAAGGCACACCTCAGTGGACCAGCTCTGATACCAATTGAAAGTTACTATCGATCAGTTTCAATATAGTTCTCAACTATTCTTTCTAAACTAACAAGTATGTTTAAACATACTGCAGAGTTTAAACATAAAAAGAAAGAACACACAAAGTTGTTTACGCAGTTCGGTGTTGAACACCTACATCTGCGGGACCTTGCCCAGTCTGAAATTCATCCACTAGATAATCAAGATATGTTACTGAGTTTCGCATAACAATTAACTATCTATGACTTATCTCTTATATGGATTCGTGAGATCCCCTCACTCGCCGGTCAACAACTCCTCGTTGCTGTCTTGACCACTTCCCCTGAAATATTAAGGCTGTTGATTTCAGACTGCTGGCGTTCGGCAAAGACCTATTGAACTCTCTTCAATAAGCTGCTCCAACTGTAAAGCTATTCTGATCGGCAGAATACTTTCTTGTAAGATGGATAATCTTCTATTGCAGCTTCATTGAGTATTTATAGTTCAATGCTGTGTTGCCGTATTTGTCTTCTTGATCCTTCAATCTCGGCCATGCTGATCTCTCATCCAGCTTGTCACAGCTACACTTAGTCTTCTAGCTATACTCTATTTCTATAGCTAAAGGATAAGAAATATCTTCTTTCCTTATTTAAGACTAATCCTTTCTAAGATACAACTCTACCAAATATTCTCAAACTAATTCCATCTAAACAAAATCAATCTTTACTTGTCATCTTGATTTCTCGAATATTGACTTTGATTTCATAAGAGTTGTACTCCTTCTTCAACACTCTTGCTTGGTTTCTGATTTCCGTTCAGCCAGTGTTTAAACATAAGCATGTTTAAACATGATAACTTCTACAAAATAGCCAACTTTATTACGCTGAGTCTTCTGGACTCTTCACAGCTGATGCTCCCGCGCAAGAGGATGAAAGCAATATGACACTTATTCAAATGCTGAGCATTTTTCCGTTGCTAATGTTGATGTGACAGATCAATGTGAAAGCACCATACAGCTCAGCTATAGACATCTACCCGATCATTTGAAGCCATGTTTCCTCTGGTTTGGTGCATTTCCAGAGGACCATGAGTATTCTGTCAAGAGGATGATTTGGTTGTGGATTGCGGAAGGCCTTGTCCGAAAATATGAGTCTAAGAGCTTAGAAGATGTTGCCCGGGATTACATGAATACTCTCATTGGCAGAAGTTTAGTTATGAATGCTAGCAAAAGAAGTCTTGGAGGTATCAAAGCTTGCCGCATTCATGACTTGTTACGTGATTTTTGCTTGAGGAAAGCCAGTGAAGATTCATTTCATCATATATTAAAAGAGCATGAGGAGTTATCTTCAGATGAATCTCAAACTTTATCTTGTCTTGATTTGGGAAACATGAGGAGGTTATGCGTATACTCTAAGCCAGCGTATTTGAATGGGAAGGTGTTTTGTCCTTGGTTGCGATCACTGTTATTCTTTCATCCAACTGAATGGCACAAAAAGCTTGATGTGTCGATCTTTCGCATGCCGAAGCTTTTTAGAGTGTTGGTTATAGATGAAGTTGAAGTCACTGGTTTTCCAAGTGAAATAGATGCCCTTGTCCAGCTTCGATATTTGGCAATCCAAGTTTCTGGTGATATTTGCATAGCAGGTAGGCTTTCTAAGTTAGAGACACTCATTCTTAATAACATTGGAGGAGCTGTTATTGTTAGTCTACCTGATACAATATGGAATCTGCGAAATTTGAGACATTTGCACTCTAAAGATGGTTTGGTTGAATTGCCCATTAATAATTTTGACAGCTCCTGCAATTTGCTTGAACTGGAAACTCTGTCTACTCTGTCTGTTATGGATTTCCGTGTCATGGAAAAGCAGTTGAGGAAGTTTCCCAACATCCGCCGAATGAAGTGTAATATAGAACTTCACGCAGGTGGTTCTGTGAATCATAACAAGGTCATGGATTTCTCATTTTCGAGTCAGCTAAAATCACTTTCTTTAATTTGCGTAGATAGCATTGCGTCGTATGAATTAATCTTTCCAAAGAATATAAAAAAGCTGTCTATGTCTGGAACTGAATTCCCGTGGAACAAAATTGCATGCATTGCAAAGCTACCGCATCTTGAGGTACTCAAGTTAATCGACTTCTCCTTCCGTGGGGATACTTGGCACATTGAAGAAGGGGAGTTCCCAAAACTGAAATATCTCAAGTTGGAATTCTTGGACCTCGTCAATTGGATAGCTGCTCCCGACGATCTATTTTCCAATCTTGAGAAGTTAGTATTGATAGAATGTTATGAGTTAGAAGAGATTCCAGAATGCTTGGAGAATGTTGCAACTCTTGAAACAATTGAGGTCAGTTACTGTCCAGAAGATGTTGTAAGCCTAGTAAAGAAAGTATATGAGATACAAAAGGAAATGGGAAATTGTGCACTACAGTTTCATTAGCGTGGAACCCGCTTCCGGTGATGAACACCATTTAAGTGTTTGTATAATAAGGTACGCTTAAAATCAACCTTTTCCATTCATGTCATACGTGCGCTCCTTTGATGTTAAAATCAAATGCCTTTTCCCTTGTTTTTAGTTGATTATGAATCCATCGCTGTAACAAAACCAGTTGGCTACTTTTTCTTATGCTATTTCTGTGTTGACATGTGTTGGTGTTTTATGAAACACAATCATTTAAGCATAATTGGATTTGAGTATTAGTGAGCTCGGGACGTTATAACAAGGTTGGTGGTGCGGAGTGCACACTTGTATAAACCCATCCACGAGCTCACAATTCTGGAATAATCATGTTTGTATGATTAATTCGGAATAAAGTGTTACATTGATACTAATGCAGAAATGTATACGTATATCAATTAACACGTGTTTGGTTTTTGGGTAATATGATTGGATGATTGTTTTGGTACATACGTATGCATGCAGTTATTCCTTTGGATTGGATTGGATGCATGCATGCAGTTAACTCACCGTTGTGGATTGGATCGGGGTGTGTTCTGTGGTTACTGCAGTTGCCTCTTGGCTGTGTAGTTACTGCAGTTGCCACTTGGTTGTTCTGTAGTTACTGCAGTTGCCTCTTGGTAGGTTCTGTGGTTACCTGCAGTTGTTCATCCCTATCTGATACGGTGTGGTTTGGTACCGATGGTTTTCCCTATAAATACACATGCCTTGGTGCATGTAAAGAACAGAATCACAAATAGTAATTACAGTCCTTAAACAAAATGTTCAAAGGCATTTTCTTGTTTCAGGCCTAGAAGCAAGAAGGTTCGATAGTTTTATCCTGCGAGGGAATTCGTGAAACCCAGGCTATAAGGGTCGAATTATTCTCTAAGGAAAGCGAGCCTACGTGACTCTATCGAAATCCAGATACATCACAAATACCCTTTCTCTTTACCCAACAATCTTAGAGAATAATTTGTTGTCATTGTGATGATGGATTTTGTACGTGACATGACTTCTAAGTTTATGAAGTTAGAGAAGTTTGTAGGTGTGGACTTTCGCAGGTGGCAGAAAAAGATGCACTTCCTCCTAACCACTCTCAAGGTGGTGTACGTCTTGTCTACTCCGATCACCGAACCAGCAGAGGATGAACCATTGGAGGAGACACGCAAGAGAAACAAGTGGGAGATTGATGACTACATCTGTCGCGGTCACATCTTGAATGGTATGTCTGATTCACTGTTTGATATATACCAACATGTTGAATCTGCAAGGGAGTTGTGGAATTCTTTGGAGTCAAAGTACATGGATGAGGACGCTTCTAGTAAGAAGTTCCTTGTCAGTAATTTTATGAATTACAGGATGTCAGACTCCAGGCCAGTGATGGAGCAGTACAATGAACTGCTTCGGATTCTTGGGCAATTCGCACAACACAAATTGGAAATGGATGAATCTATTTCTGTGTCAAGCATAATCGACAAGCTTCCATCCACTTGGAAGGATTTCAAACACATGCTTAAGCATAAAAAGGAAGAGCTATCTCTTGTTCAACTTGGGAGCCATTTGCGCATAGAGGAAACTCTAAGGGTGCAGGAAAATGGCAAGCCCAAAGATAAAGAAACAGTGGTATCTTCTTCTATCAATGTGATGGAAGATGGTGAAAGTACTAAGAAGAAAAAGGGCAAAAAGCGTCCCTTTGTCAACAACTACAAGGAATCAAACAAAAAGCCTAAGGGTTCATGTTGGATTTGCGGCAAGACGGGGCACTTTAAACGTGACTGTCGTGTCGGAAAGAGCAAGAAGGGAGTGGTATCAAACCATTCTGGGCAGGGGTCTAAGGACCAAGGTCCACCAACTCAAGGTCAGTATTTTGACAATGATTTAATTTTTTATGAATATTATGTCACACTCATTCCTGAAGCATTTTACATGCAGGATGATGAAGTTGCGTGGTGGGTAGATTCAGGTGCAACCAAACATGTTTGCAAGGACAAAAAGTGGTTCAAGTCATTCGAACCGGTTACTAATGGTGCCATTATTCATATGGGAAACGAATCTACCGCCGATATTCTTGGTCGAGGAGAAGTTGTGTTGAAATTCAGTTCTGGGAAATATCTTCATCTAAAGGATGTATTATATGTACCTAGAATTAGAAAGAACTTAGTTTCTGTTGGCATTTTAAATAAGTGTGGCTATAAGCAAGTGATTGAATCTGATAAGTATGTATTGTCGAGGTATTATGTGTTTGTAGGGTTTGGATATTATTGTAATGGTATGTTTATGTTGAATTTGAGTGATAATTTTAATTCTGTAAACATGGTTTGTTCTGGTGTTGATTTACCATCTTTATGGCATGCAAGACTAGGACATGTTCATTATAATCGCATGCTTAATATGTCCAAAGAAAACTTGATTCCACCTTTTGATATAAATGTGCAAAAATGTGATACTTGCAAGTTGACTAAAATTGTCAAACAACCTATGAAAAGTATTGAAAGGACATCAAGTTTGCTTGAACTCATTCATAGTGATTTATGTGATTTGCATGCAACACCATCTTTGGGAAATAAAAAATATTTGGTAACATTTATAGATGATTATTCTAGATTTTGTTACATATATTTGTTACATTCTAAAGATGAGGCAATTGCTAAATTTAAGATTTTCAAAAATGAAGTTGAATTGCAGCAATCTGTTTTGATTAAAAAGTTGCGCACTGATAGAGGAGGTGAATATTATGATCCTGTGTTTTTTGAATCTTGTGGCATAATTCATGAAGTTACCGCTCCTTATACACCACAATCAAATGGTGTGGCTGAAAGGAAAAACAGGGTTCTCAAGGAAATGGTAAATTCCATGCTATCCTACTCGGGCTTGAGTGACGGATTTTGGGGTGAAGCCATGTTAACGGCTTGCTATTTATTGAATAGGGTTCCAAATAAAAGGAACAAGAATACTCCATATGAACTTTGGTGCAAAAAGAAACCAAACTTGATTTATCTTCGAGTTTGGGGTTGTCGGGCGGTCGTGAGACTTCCTGATCCCAAAAGGAAAACATTGGGGGAACGAGCAATTGATTGCATCTTTATTGGATATGCCATGCATTCCAAGGCTTATAGGTTCTATGTTATTGAACCTAATGATTTCATTTCGGTTCACACCGTAATTGAATCGGTAGATGCTATTTTTGATGAAACTCGATTCTCCTCAATGTCAAGACCAAAGGATATAGTTCCAACTTCAATAAGAACTACAGAGGGAGATGAAATCTCACCTGATAAGTCACTTGAACTTCGAAGAAGCAAGAGAGGAAGGATTGAAAAGTCTTTTGGTCCTGATTTCCAAATGCATTTGGTTGAGGGATCAAGAGATGAGATTGATAATGAATATTCTTATTGTTATCATGTTGATGAGGATCCTAAAACATTTAGTGAGGCAATGAAATCACGAGATGTTGCTTTCTGGAAAGAAGCGATAAATGATGAGATGGATTCCATCATGGGTAATAATACGTGGATTCTCTCTGATCTACCACGTGGTTGCAAACCATTAGGTTGCAAATGGATCTTCAAAAGAAAGATGAAAGTCGATGGTTCTATTGACAAGTTTAAAGCCAGATTGGTTATCCAAGGCTTTAGGCAAAGGGAAGGTGTTGATTACTTTGATACATATGCCCCAGTTGCCAGGATCTCCACTATTAGGTTGTTGATTGCCTTGGCTGCTATCAACAACTTAGTGATCCATCAAATGGATGTCAAAACAGCATTTTTAAATGGAGATCTTGAAGAGGAGGTTTACATGAAACAACCAGAAGGGTTTGTTATGCCAGGAAATGAGCATAAGGTTTGTAAACTGGTTAAATCATTGTATGGGTTAAAACAAGCTCCTGAGCAATGGCATCAAAAGTTTGATGAGGTGGTTTTGTCAAATGGTTATCAATTAAACCAATCTGACAAATGTGTATATAGCAAATTTGATAATTCTGGAAATGGAGTTATTATTTGTCTATATGTGGATGATATGTTGATTTTTGGTACAAACCAAAATCAAGTTGACCTTACAAAGACTTTTTTGTCTTCAAGGTTTGACATGAAAGACATGGGGGAGGCGGATGTTATTCTTGGCATTAAGATCAAACGAGAGAATAATGAAATCTCTCTGACACAATCTCACTATATTGAAAAAATACTCAAAAAGTTTAATTGTGAGAATTGTTCCCCAGTTAGTACTCCAATTGATACAAGTGTGAATCTTGTACCTAATAAGGGTAAAGCAGTATCACAACTCGAGTACTCTCGAGTAATTGGATGCTTGATGTATGCCATGACAAGCACAAGGCCAGACATCGCTTTTGCGGTTGGCAAGTTGAGTAGATACACGAGTAATCCTAGCACCTTTCATTGGCAAGCTGTTAGGCGTGTGCTCAAGTATTTAAAGAAAACCAAGGATTATAGTTTGTGCTATGTGGGATTTCCTTCAGTGTTGGAAGGTTATTCGGATGCTAGTTGGAATAATAGCGGAGATACTAATTCTTCTACTAGCGGTTGGGCATTTTTGCTTGGTGGAGGAGCCATTTCATGGTCTTCAAAGAAGCAAACTTGTCTTGCTGACTCGACATTTGAAGCTGAATTTATTGCTTTAGCCGCAGCCGGTAAAGAGGCAGAATGGTTGCATAATTTGATCTATGAAATTCCATTGTGGCCTAAGCCAATTTCGCCTATCTCAATTCATTGTGATAGTCTAAATACTTTGTCTAATGCTTATAAGGAAGTGTACAATGGAAAATCCAGACACTTGGGCATCAGGCATAGTGCGGTTCGTGAGTTATTAACTCATGGTGTGATTTCAGTTGATTTTGTAAGAACACAGAAAAATCTAGCAGACCACTTGACGAAGGGGTTAGCTAGGGACTTGGTATTTAAGTCGGTGATCGGGATGGGTTTAAAGCCTATATAAATCTTTGATGGTGGTATACCCAATTTCGCTCTAGTACGACGCTAGAGTCAAATTCAATGTGGAAGGCCCATTATTTAAGTTTGAAACATATAATTTTATATCCTGAATGGTATATGTTTGGACATGCATGAAGACCAGAGGATGAAGTTTAAACTTCTTAATGGATTTTTTGAAAAAATACATATGCATGTGTATGATTAAAAAGATTCACCTATATGAAGAGCGAAGTGTAGCCGCTTCAAGAAGCTAAGGCTTGGCTTTGTATGCACCTCATGAATGGATTGGGACACATGGCTTGAATAGTGTCAGTTTAGCTTTTGAGTTGTATTTGAACATGTGTGTGTATTATCTTCAAGTGTTCAAATGGGTTGAAGGGTTCAATCTTTTAGACACCCCGATTCTCGAGCATTTGGAATGTGTAATTCACTAAGATGAAAATTCAATCTATAAGACATTTTCATTTATGCACTTGTTTGGTTTTGATGGACTGTTGTTTTTCCAAATCAAGGATTATACTTAAATGGGGGAGGATTGTTGGTGTTTTATGAAACACAATCATTTAAGCATAATTGGATTTGAGTATTAGTGAGCTCGGGACGTTATAACAAGGTTGGTGGTGCGGAGTGCACACTTGTATAAACCCATCCACGAGCTCACAATTCTGGAATAATCATGTTTGTATGATTAATTCGGAATAAAGTGTTACATTGATACTAATGCAGAAATGTATACGTATATCAATTACCACGTGTTTGGTTTTTGGGTAATATGATTGGATGATTGTTTTGGTACGTACGTATGCATGCAGTTATTCCTTTGGATTGGATTGGATGCATGCATGCAGTTAACTCACCGTTGTGGATTGGATCGGGGTGTGTTCTGTGGTTACTGCAGTTGCCTCTTGGCTGTGTAGTTACTGCAGTTGCCACTTGGTTGTTCTGTAGTTACTGCAGTTGCCTCTTGGTAGGTTCTGTGGTTACCTGCAGTTGTTCATCCCTATCTGATACGGTGTGGTTTGGTACCGATGGTTTTCCCTATAAATACACATGCCTTGGTGCATGTAAAGAACAGAATCACAAATAATAATTACAGTCCTTAAACAAAATGTTCAAAGGCATTTTCTTGTTTCAGGCCTAGAAGCAAGAAGGTTCGATAGTTTTATCCTGCGAGGGAATTCGTGAAACCCAGGCTATAAGGGTCGAATTATTCTCTAAGGAAAGCGAGCCTACGTGACTCTATCGAAATCCAGATACATCACAAATACCCTTTCTCTTTACCCAACAACATGTACTTCACTTTGGAGCCTTCCACCTGAATTGTGTATGGAATCTTCAATCAGGCTGAGCATTTTTCTGCTGATAATGTTGAGTGTTATGATTCAGTTCAATTTCCATGCTAAAAATATCAATTTGTTTGGGACAAATTCATCTTGGACCAATAGCTTGTTGAAAAATCTTTATTCAATTCATGGATGGGTTTGAAACAAAATATTTGGGATAATACGAAATGAAGAAAATACTAGTAATATGCGAATTCCTTTTTCTTCTTGTCAGTTCCATATTTGGTTTTGTCAGCATTGATTGTGATTGCTTCAACGTGGATCAGAAAATCCTTAAATTTCAAATGTTCATCTCTACAAAGAGTGGCAAAACGGTTCTGAGTGATTTTTTCATTATAACTATTTGCTCTGGCAACATAGTACTTGTGATTTTCCATAACCTGAATTTGTTTCTAGCTTTTGAACTTTGCGATCCATGGTGGAGTTTTCTAATCGCCATTATATCACGGTAAAAAGCTTGTGAGGGAAATATATAACTACGGTAGTGTTGAAAAAACCAAGTGACAGTCTCCATTAGTAGCATAGGGTGGATAGTTTAAGTAGTTTAAATCTACCGCAAGTAGTTCAAGTAGCCTGTTTTAATAGCTTAGTTTATTTCGCTGGTGACAAATGACTTCCCTAAGAATAACATATTATTTCCAACTCCATTGTCACGGTTATGTCCCACCTGATATCCAGATCCTTGAACCCGCAGTTGCAGTTACCATGCATTATTCTTGTGCTGTCGGATTAAGTTGTAAGATCCTCCATTTCCACCAGTGTGGTTATGCATCCTTATTTTCATGTCTGAAAGTTTGTCAGACTTTCGTTATGACATGGAGTCTTCTGAGGAAGAAATGGATAATTGGTACAAGAGTTTGTCAGACTACTTGAAAAAATATTCAGCTTTTCCTACTGGCAATCAAATCAAGGTTATCATTGATTCTGTCCTAAAGAACTTAAAGGATTATCTGATCTCCAAAAGTAGTAATGAATTTTGCTTGAAAGAACATCTACGGCAGATAGAAGCATTAAAAAGGAACATCACATTCATGAGGCACATTATTTGTTTCCAGTGTCTGTTGACTCACATTGAGCTTCTTGCAATCAATGCTGCATATTTAACACTACATCTTTTTTCTAACAGCAGAGGACCAATGCACCGCCTTCATGATGCAACAAGCTCCATGCTTTCTGCATTGCTCTTGAAGATCAACCATGCTGGTAATCCTCTTTTACATGAGAAGTACACTAAGGCCATGGCAAGCTTAAGACGTTCCTTCGAGTTATGTGATCCTACTCTTGATCTGAATGATTATCCATTCATCATGAAAATGGAATTTTGCATAGTTTCTCTATTATGTACTTTTTGGGAGATGCTGTAGTTTGTTACTAGGGTGTCCTTGACCCAGTTGCAATTCTATGAAAGACTGATATTGTTAAGAACCCTTGTCAAGAGGCAGCCAGACAGGTTCGACGATGATAACATGCGGGATATCACTGCAGCTACAGTCTGTGATATTGGAGTCGGGATGTTTCCTCTCTTTCAAAAGGATTTGGTTACTGATCATGGGCTTCAATGTTTTCTTGATAATAGTGAGGTGATCTGGACAAACGTTATTGAAGAGAAAGCAGTGGAAAACAATGTTTTGGGTCTTATTGATTTTCTCTTAGAAGAATATTTGATGAAAGTGAATAGTTCCAGCATTGATTCAAACACCCTGAGTTGCGAGGTTTCGTTCAGGTAGTTCGCCATACTACAACATTCGATAAAATTGAATGAAATAGGTATAGGGTGCACATTACCTTGATTATTTGTTTTAATATCAAAAGGAAAAACAACATTTCATTATTTGTTTTATTTGAGTCTCTAGTAAACTCTGCCAAGATTAGATCAATTGCATTCACTCTAGGTTATAGTCCATTTTTTTAATGATCCTAAGGGAAGATATATTTTATGGGATGATAACTTCACAGTTAATGTCATGCATATTCATGATCAACTTGTTCTTACTGGATTAAAGCATGTCTCCTTTTCTACTTCTTGACTTGCTGTCTTTGTGTATGGTAGGCCTCCTAAGGTTAATAGGGAACCATTCTGGTAAGAATTAAGTGCATTCACCAATAATGCAATTATGATGGCTGTCAATGTGGTTAAGTGAATGGGTACTTAGGAAAGTAATCACCTAGACATAACGGTATGATGGATTTCAATACTTTCATAGATACTAATGAGTATGTTGAAATACTTACAATTGGTAACATGTATACTTAGTATGGTGTGAGACGTAGGGGTAATGTTTGGAAACGTATTGATAGTGGTCTAACTACCTGTTTCTTAGCATTTTTCCTCACTCTAGGGTAAGGGTCAAATTCAGATATCCATCTAACCATTGTCCTTTACTTATGACACTAGCAATAATAAATATCTTCCTAAAAAAAAGCAATAATAAATATCGAACGGGTTTGAAAACTTTTAGGTTTCAGCAGTGTTGGTTGTTGCATGACGATTTTAAAAGAATATTGTCTGAAAACTGGAGTCTTGATTGCGATTCTTATGGTATATCAAGATTTTCTCTTAAATTGAGAAGATTAAAACTGAAACTTAAGCAATGGAATAAAGATATTTTTGGAAATGTACATGATCAAGTACTTCTAGCTGAGAAACTTGTTGAACAGAAAGAGATATAGTATCAAAATAATAGGTCAGATGCTAATAGGTCACAAAATTGAGTTCAAGCTGAATTAACCCTAGCTCTAGCTAACATGAAATTTTCTGGAAACAAAAGTCAAGGGTAAAATGGCTGAAAGAAGGAAATCCAAATACAAAATTATTTCATGCTTTAATTAAATCTAAGCGTGCTAGACAAAAAAATTTAGCCATCCGAGATACAAATGATAATTTATTGACTAATCGGAGCATATAAGAGCTGGAGCTGTAAATATTTTTCTAATTTACAATCTGAGGATAATCAATATGGTAATTTGAATGATACTAATATGCTCTTAAATAATATATATATATATATATATATATATATATTTTTTTTTTTTTGAAAAAAAAAGAGTTTATATCATACTCAAGGTGCTGTAAAACGTCCAACAACGTTTGACAAGAGAAACTGTAGAGTATGACTACATTCTATATAATCAGAGCTATTATTCTTCCCTATGCTAGCTACCAGATGGGCATCCGTATTTTTATTCCTTGGTATCCAGCATGGAAAGTTGAGGCCTTGTTGTACAAACTCTGCTCGAATCTCTTCTGTGATCGAGTAGCATAATTTTGGGGCATCCAGGTCTCTATGTATGATCTGCATTAAGCTCAACGAGTTTCCCAAGATTGCTACATCGTTCCATTGGAGAGATGCCGCCATTCTCAGTGCTTCTCTCAATGCTTCTGCTTCCGCAAACATAAGTTCTCGTACATCCATTATCTTTCTGCTCAAAGCCCGAACGAAGGATCCGTCCACAGCCACTGCCACTATACCCAATCCTGCGCAATCCCTTGCTATTCCAGCATCAAACAGAATCCTTCTCCCCACCTCTGGCGGTCTTAATAAGCTACCTGCAGATAGGACTTCTGAAACTCTCTCAGGCCAGACATTAGCTTCAGCAAAGGATATCAAGGTTGATCGAATTGATGCAGCCATTAAACTTGAGTCGATGTTTTTATCTTGAAACAACTTCGTATTTCTCTGGAACCACACCCCATCACAGACCATTGCCATTAGCTATCTCGCCTTATCATCATTGTCAATTAGCAACTGCCTGAACCATCCATCACCTCTTGCTCTTTCACTCTCCAGTATTTTTTGCTGTAGACCTAGAGCTTGCCATACTCCTTTTGCATATTCACATTCAAAGAACAAGTGCCTTGTCGTCCCATCCTCAGTATCACAAAGTTGACACTTTAACGAACTTGTACCTTTCTGTACCTGAGGTTCTCCGATGTTGGCAAAGAGTCCATGCATAACTTCCACACACAATGTTTTGCTCTCGATGGTATACACATTCTCCATAGTCTCGGCCAGAAATCATTAGCCACTATCGCCGGGCCATAGCTATTGTGGTAATAAGCTGATCCCTGATTTTCTTTCAGTGTATGGTACATGGATTTCACAGTGAACTTACCATTGGGCCATTATACCAAACTCAGACATCTCCCCTTTCTTGTCCCCTTAGCTGTATTGATAGTATATCATTTGCATCCTCCACAACAAAGCTATTTCGGATAAGCGGAACATTCCAACCTCCCGTAACTTGGTCGACCAGGTCCGAGACATGCTGGAGGTGTCCTGGCACACGATCCGGATCTTTGATTTTGAATTTGCTGGTTGACGGTAGCCATGGGTTCTGCGTGATGCTAGTATTCCTCCCACTTCCGATGTGCTTCCGGCTCCCTAGCTTTAACGCCTCAATGCCCTTCGAAATTCCTTGCCAAGCAGCGGACGGCCGAGACCCTTGGACAGCCTCCATGATTGTGCCGTTGAGAAATACCTGTCCTTGAAACTCTTGATATCAACGTCGTTAGATTAGTTAACATCCTCCATGCTTGTTTACTGAGCAGGGCCATGTTTGTTGCCCTCAAGTCCCTGAACCCGAGTCCTCCCTTTTTCTTTGCACAAGTGAGCTTAGACCATGGAATCCATTATATCTTTCCTCTCGAATTATGCTCTCCTCCCCACCAGAACTTGCAAATCATCACTCTTATCTCCTCAAGTAACGTTGTAGGTAACTCAAAGCAAATCATTGCATAGCTCGGAATGGCTTGCAAGACTGACTTAATTAGTATCTCCTTTCCTTCTTTGGAGAGATGCCTTTCGCTCCAGCCATCCAGCCTGGAACGGATTCGCTCCTTCATATACTGGAAGATGTGCTTCTTCTTCTGGCCTATCTCTGATGGTAGACCTAGCTAGGTATTTCCCATATGAATCCACTTCTGGTATTTTCAACACGTCACATACCTTCATTCTATCAGCTTCCCCTTTGTTGGGACTGAACAGAATCCCTGACTTGTCTGTATTGATCCTCTGCCCTGAGACTTCTTCGGACAGGGATATGGCCCATTGCAGGTACCTTGCTTCCTCCTCTGTAGCCTCTCCAAATAGTAGTGTGCCATCCGCAAAGAAGAGATGACTGATCTTCGGCCCAAATCTCGACGCTCCCATACCATGTATCTTACCGACAGCTTATAAGTCACTTAATAACATAGAGAACACTTCGGAGCAAATAATGAAGAGATATGGAGAAAGAGGGTCTCCTTGCCTGATTCATCTCTGTGGCTGGAGGTGACCTAGTTCATTCCCATTCAGGATGAAAGAGAAAAAAACCGTAGTCAAACAACGTTGGATGAGCTGTATAAATGATGGAGGGAACCCCATCTTTCGAAGTACTGCTAACACAAAGCTACATTCCACTCTGTCAAAAGCTGTACTCATGTCCAACTTGATACTCATCTATCATTTGCTTCCCGTCATCCTCCCCTTCATAGCATGGTGGAACTCATGTGCCACTAATACATTATCAGTGATTGGTCTACCCGGAATAAAAGCAGACTGGGATTCTGAGATGATCTCTGGTATGATCAGTCTGAGTCTGCCTGACATGACCTTGGATGCAATCCTATACGCCACGTTGCAGAGGCTAATTGGATGAAACTGCGTGATCAGATCTGGTTTCTCTGTTTTCAGGAGAAGAACAATATGAGTATAATTCATTTTTGGCTCGAAAATCCCCTCAAATAGGAACCCTAGGACAGCTCTTGTGACATCTTTACGGACCACCTTCCAAAACTTCTGGAAAAACACCGGGCTCATACCGTCTGGATCAGGAGACTTGTACGGATGCATACTCTTCACTGCTCTCTCCACCTCCACTACCGTGTATCTTCTCGTGATGTTGTTTGCCATTTCATGAGTGACTTCTGGCTGCAATCTACTCAGGACTGTCTCCATCACCTCGGCGGACGGGTTAGACGAGGATAAAAGGCCTCTGAAGTAGTCCAGCACTATTCTTTTTGTGCTTTCCTCATCCTCTTTCAGCTCCTGATTTGAGTCCCGCAAGCCCTGAATCTGGTTCGCCTGCCTCCTCTTCGTAGCCCACTTATGAAAGAATTGAGTATTCTTATCACCCTCCTTATTCCAGTGTTGTTTAGCTCGCTGTTTCCACTATATAGCATCCGCTTCTTGGGTGTGTGCTCTCTTCGCATAATATATTTGTAACCCTAGCCTTGGTGTTTACAACAATGCAGAAGTAGAATTATTATAGGAAAATAAGAGAACTTACCTTGTGTCTAAAATCATTCCTTTTGCACTTACATCGGTGAACATAATTATATATCGTGGTTGCAACTCTTAAACCCTAAACCCATCAGGATATGGACTCTCAGACCATACGTGGAACTCGAGGGTCGAACACTAGGCACTCGAGTCGAACCTGGAATGATCATCTTGATTTTCGAGACCGATCGAGTAACATCAAGTGATTACATGAAAATTCTCTTATTGATGTTTAATTTGGAAAGTGAGTTTGGACGTGCCTTACCCTGACCTAACTGTTTCCGTGTTCTCTGCACAACAATAATTTTACATGAATGAGTTGAAACATGGTTTTCCTGAGATTTGTGTTGAAAAGATTTCAAAAGACTTCCCTCTTTTTGAAAAATATGATGATGTGATGATTTGGACACCTAATACATGGATCTACTTATGAGGTTACGAGATCTGAGATAATTACTGTGCCATCCTTTAAGCATATGTTGTCTAATTTTTTATGGAAGAAAATGTCTATATTTTGTTGGAGATTGGCAAATAGACTAATTCCTACTGCATATATACTAGAGGATTTGAATATAAATCAGCCCTCTGTATGCTATTTTTCTATGCTTACGTGGATGGTATGAACCATACCTTTAATAGCTGTGTAAATAACAAATATTGCTTGGATTTGGAGGGCTGTAAGTCTGAACTATGATATTTCATATCATAACTATTAATATTTATGGGCACATCTACTGGAATATGAATGATACTTCTGTATTTAAGAAGAATATTGCTAGACTTATTCCTGTAGTAGCTGTATATGGTGTGCAAGAGTCTCTCACATCTATGATAATACCATACCTAACCAAGACTTTATAAAGAAACATGTTATAGCAACGATTGATACCATTGTTCAGTCGCATCAAAAGGCTTGGTCTATGCTTAAACCACCTGATCATTGTAGAACTACACTACCACTTGTTGGGGTGTATAATTAGACAAGAAAGACTAGTAAATTTGAAATTACCTACTCATGATATTTTTTCAAACTGAATACTGATGGTTCCTTTATGAGAAATGGAAGAGGAGGTGCTTATTTTGTGGTGAGGAATTCTGCAGGTCCAGTCCAGATTGCTAAAGCAACGGTTCTACACGTACATAGTAGTCGTGAGGCTTAAGCAACTGCTTTGGCCTTAGGACTAGAGGTTGTCTGTTTTCAAGGATTTTAGAAAGTGTAAGTGGAGATGGACCACTAGTGCTCTTAAAACTGATCAAGAAGGAGTATAGGATTCCATGGAGCTATCAGGTGATCTTACACTCTCTTTCACTCATATTTATAGAGAGGCTAATGTCTTGGTAGATGCCCTCTCCAAGTTAGCCAGTGAAACACTTATTTGACACACTTATACATATACTAGTATGTGAAAATGATTATCAAGCATAACTTAAGTATATGGTCTTCACTTAAAAAAGTACCATGAAAAAAATATTCACCTGAACTCGTTCAGGTTCATACCTAGTTTTTAATAAGAAGTATTTTGTTAAATAGTAATCGTCCGACCTCTAATGGTGAAAATTAACAAGTTATCTCATAGTAATTGATCCAATGGGATCTGGAAGATAATCTTGGGTTCTGGCAGATATTTCTCGAGCAACAGATCGCATGTCTGGGCGCATCTCTGGCATGGTTCGGGTACATGACAGAGCCACAGTTACAATAAACATCACTTTCGCAGCCCATTGGCCTGATGGAGTTGGCAGCCTTGGGTCAAGAATGTCCTTCAACAACAATGTATCATCAGGAACTGACAATCTTGTTGCAGATACCAACATGCTTATGAGCTCTCTTGGATGTTTACCCATCATGACTTCAAGCGCCACCACGCCAAAACTATAAACATCAGATTTTGTTGTCACACAATTGCTTGTTCCAACCTCTGCAAAATGATTTTTCCAATCAAGGTTGATAAATATCGATCTTATACTTTAATTGACAACTAATAGCAATATTGTGTGAATTAACTTGACTTGGACGAATGGAGTAAAATAAAAAGGTTTTCTTTTGTATACCTGGTGCCATATACCCGTAAGAACCTGCTAGTGTACAAGTCCAGTTGGACGAATCTGGATTTAGGAGTTTTGCCGTACCGAAATCTGAAAGTTTTGGCTCAAAGTCTCTCTCAAGTAGTACATTGTTTATTGAAACATCTCGATGAACAATTGGTGGAGTGCAATCATGGTGAAGGTAAGCCATTGCATGAGCGAGGCCTTGTACGATTTTCACCCTCTTAATCCAATCCAGTTCCATTTCCCTCCCATCATCATTAAGAGCCTTTCCCAAACTTCCTTTTTCGATGTACTCATAAACCAAGAACATTGAGTTCTTTTTGGTGCAAAATCCATGGAGTTTGATGATGTTCCTATGACGAACTTCCGTTAAAGTTTGAATCTCATTCGTAAAACTGCGGCTTGTGGTAACCAAGGTCTCTTGAGACTCATTCATATTGAGTTTCTTGACCGCCACAGCCTGGCCATTAGGAAGAACAGCCTTGTAAACATTTCCGAATCCTCCCTTTCCTATGCAAAAGTGTTCACTAAAATCTTCAGTGGCTTTGGCGATGTCATGAAATGTGATCTTGCTTTCCTTTTCCCATATCAGGGTTTCTTGAGGATTAAGGGATTTGCCCTTTCTCCGATAAACGCAGTACAAAATAACGAGAGTTGCTAAAACAATGAGACAAAATGATAGAACAATGACAGCGATTAGAATCTTTTTGTTGCTTTTCTTCAAAGGATCGCGTCCAAATGAAGAGCAGTTGGTAAAACACAAGCCGGGGTTTCCCATGAATGCCGAGGGTGATGCTTTCTGAAATGGCTTGCCCTGGGGGATTGGTCCAGACAAGTTATTGTAAGAAAAATCAATCCCCTGTAGACTAACCAAGTCGGATAATGATGATGGAATTTTTCCTGAAAGGTTATTATGGGATAAATTGAGATTCTGCAAGGTTGAAAGCTTCCCCAAATTTGAAGGGATGGTTCCCATCAAAAGATTATTGCTCAGATCCAAAAGAATTTGCAGCTCCATTAAGTTCCCTAGCTCAGGTGGTACACAACCGGAAAAGTTATTAATACTCAAATCCAATGCCAACATTTTGTTGCAGTTCTCAAGTCCTTTCGGGATGTTTCCGTTCAGGTGGTTTGAGGATAGATCAAGAAGCTGCAGTTGTGACAAGTTGGTTAAGGTAAGAGGAAATTTTCCTGTCAAATGATTTTTGCTCAAGTTGAGCTGCAAAATACTTGACAGATTTCCAAGTTCTTGAGGAATTTCGCCAATGAGCTCATTTGAACCTAAGTTAAGTAAACCTAAGTTTGTCAATTTCCCAAACTCAGGAGGGATGGCTCCTATTATCTTGTTTCCATCCAGCTTTAGATTAGTGAGCTTCTGACATTGTCCCCACTGAGGTGAAAGCAAACCTGTAAGTTCATTATCACTCAGGGAGATGAAAGCAAGTTCAGGGTGAACCCCAAATGCATCTGTGATATCCCCAACAAACCGATTTCTTTCCAACCTTACTCTAACAAGCTCTGAGCAGTTCTTCAAGCATCCAGGCAATAGGCCAGAAAAATGGTTGTCAAATGCAGAGAAATTTTTGAGAGCAAAACCATTACACACTGTTGATGGCAAATCTCCAGTGAAACTGTTGCATGCAAAATGGACAGTATCCAAGAAAGGACTGTTCTTTCCCAAATCCACGGGAATTTTACCCCAAAAGTTATTTGAATAGAGGTCCAGAATCCTCAAATTAGGAAGATGAGAGAGTTGAAAAGGCAACTCTCCACTCAAATTGTTGTCGCTGACATTAAGGATATAAAGTTCAGTCAAATTTCCAATATCTGAAGGCAGATTGCCAGTCAACTTATTGTCAAAAAGTTGAAGGACTTGAAGATTTGAGATCTTCCCAATGGTTGTTGGGATTGCACCAAAAATTTGGTTTTCTGAAATGTCAAATTCAATCAAATTGTGCAGATTACAAATATCAGGTGGGATATGTCCTGAAAATTGGTTATGATACATATAAAGATATTTCAGGTTAGTCAAAAGACCGATTTCGGCTGGAATCCGACCACTAAAATGGTTATTCTCTATCTCAAAATCAACCATTTTAGTCCAGTTACCAAAGAAATATCTCCATATATGGCCAGAAAGATGATTTTGATACAATATAAGACTCTCTAGCTTGCTTAATCTGGAAAGTGACAAAGGTAATGGGCCATTGAGAGAATTTGTAGCCAAAGATAAGTAAGACAGATTGGTCAGCAAACCAAGCTCAGAAGGGATACTCGAATTTAAGTGATTCATGTTGAGACTAAGGAACTCAAGATTCCTCAATTGGCCTATTGATGATGGAATGCGCCCTTCAAACAGATTGTAACTAAGATTCAAGTGCTCAAGATTAGCCAAATCAGTAAACAAAGATTCATGGATTTTTCCAGTAAGATGATTTTGTGACAAGTCAAGAAAAGTGAGATTCTGACAACCTGTTATGAAACTTGGGAATCCAGAAGTGAGTTCATTGAGTTGAAAACTAAGGTGATTCAATGCAGGCATGCTTTGAAACCTTGACCATTCAGGACTCTGTAAGAAATTCAACCCTAAGTCCAAATGCCTAACCTTTTGAAGGTTCCCAATTTGATAGGGAAGAGTGCCATTCAGATTGTTGTTGTAGAAGCTCAAGAACATCATCTCAGTCAGCAGGCCAATCTGCATTGGTATCGAGCCCTCCAATAGGTTGTTGCTGAGATCGAGAAAGATGACCTTTGACAGGTTGCCAATGGCGGATGGGATGGCCCCACTGAGGTTGTTTGAACTGAGATTAAAAACATTGACATCTGGAAATGAGACAAAATCAAACTGGTCAAGGGTTCCATTGAGATTGGCCAAAGAAAGGTTGATCCCAGAAATTGTGTTTGAGTTACTACAAGAAACACCTTCCCAGTTATTGCAGAGATTAATGGAATTAGCAAGAGACCAGGAATCAAGGAAGGAAGATGGGGAGAGGCTGGATTTCCATTTCAGAAGAGCTTCTGCTGCATCACAATTGGTTTGTTGCAGCAGATTACAAGACAAAAATGTTGCCAAAAATAGTAAAATCCTTTCGGACGTTGTCATTCTGAAAAGACTCCCTAAATGGAAGAAAATAGCATATGAAAAGTGATACTGTGAATGACTAGTGGAGAGAAATTTATAGACTAACTGCTCGCCCTACTCCCATGCAGCATTAGACGCATGAAAAAGAGCGTTAGCCATTTGTAGTCCAATATTCTAATATTTTGAGAAAAAGAGCGGTATGAATTTACAAAAATATTTTCACATACTAAATTTATTGAGAAATGTAAGCTGTAGCAATATTTGGATGATTATAGAATAATTGATCGCCCTACTCACATGCATCGTAGACGCATAAAAAAATTCATACACAAGGTTCCCCACCCCAGTTGCCGTATATGTTTGACGTTCTATATATTTTTATTATCTTTTTTCCTGCGGCGGAAAATAAGAATAATCACATAGAAGTGGCGATTTTGAAACTTGCAAGGGTTCATTCTAAAATTTTGATCAAAGAACTCATTCCGGTTAGTTAGGGCAGATATAATCATAGTCGGGAGCAAAAGCTAGTCTATCTATGTGCCTCGTTCATCATCATCATTTCACTATAAGATATTTTTCCTGTCCCCCCATATCAATTTTCAATCGTTTCTTAAATCTTCAATTTTATTTATTTATAAATCTAATCACTGAAAAATTCAATTCAGTTTTTGCTTGAAATTTTCATAATTTTGAAATAGGATGCAAGTTTTACATAATTTCTAAAAATAAGTGCCAATGTCATTTACTTATATTTATATAAACACTCTATCTCTCGGCACAAAATCTTTATTCCAGTAAAAAATGCTAATTTTTATTGATTATTTTAATGATAGGCAACCAAAATATACTATTGTATCTTATATTGTTGAATATTTTCGTCATAACAGTAATTAGGATGGAAGGAGTAAATAATTGTAAAAAAGACACTTATACCACTAAAACTTCTGTTTGTATAATCAAAATTTCGTTTAGTGTTATTTGAGTTTATCTAATTGATCGATTTAGCAGCAGAAAGTAAGCTTCTTTATGAGAATAATTTTGCAGAGAAAAATGGAGGAAAAGAGGATCAAGATTTCATGATTTCAGATCATGAAAAATACAGGGAAGGAGCATATGCCTATATAATGTGGCATCTCTCAACAGAAATTAACTGATGGTCACAGGGAATCCATTTTGTCAGTTAAAACTAAAACTAACCGTCTAACCGTAAAACTGTAAAAGTCAAGGCATTTAACAAAAGTCAAAACTGACTCAGTTTGACTACTGAGCTAGCTAACTACATGAGCTAACTATCGGAGCTAAGACAAGTTAGACTAAGCTATAATGGAGCAATTAAATAAACTGGTTTTAACAGTCCCCCTTCGAGATGGAATTGGCAATGAAGACAATTCCCGCTTGCTAATGAAATGAGAAAAATCAGAAGCAACTAATGCCTTGGTAAAAACATTAGCAATCTGCAGTTGAGTGGGCAGATACTGAGGATCCAGGAAACCAGCTAGATATTGATTCCGGACCACATGACAATCCACCTCTATGTGTTTGGTGCGCTCATGAAAAACAGGATTAGAGGTGATGTGGAAAGCTGCCTTATTATCACAGAAGATAGGGATAGGCTTGATAAGAGAAATTCTCAAATCTGAAAGAAGATAAGAGATCCATTGTAGCTCCCTAGTGAGAGCAGCCATACTTCCGTATTTTGGTTCAGCAGAGCTACAAGACCAGGCAGACTGTTTGTTAGTTTTCCAAGAGACCAAGGAGTGGCCAAGGAAAACACAGAAACCAGTCAAAGACTTTCTGGTAGTCCTACAAGCTACCTAATCTGCATGAAAATACAGAGATCATCAACTTCATCTCCAGTTTCAGAGTAGCTAGAAATGTTGAAGAAGGTGCCAACCGCATAGAAATGGCTTAGAGAAGGAGAACTAGACAAATACTTGAGGATATGGATGGCTGCTCTGAAGTGAGACTCAATTGGAGAGTGCACAAACTAACTCAAGTGATGAATATCACAACAGATGTCACGTCTAGTAAAATTGAGATAAAGTAACATTCCCAATAAGTCTTCTGTACTGACTTGGATCAGTCAATAAAGGACTCTTATCTTCTGGCAGTTGAGTGCCAGGAGGTAAACGAGTAGCTACATGCTTTGTATTCTCAAGACCTTCTTGATGAAGTAAATCCAGAATTTACTTATGTTGATGCAGAAGAATTCTAGAAGAGGTCCTAACCAGCTCAATTCCAAGGAAGAATTTTGCTAACCCCAAATCCTTGATGGAGAATTGTTGATGCATAAACAACTTCACTTCATCAATGAGGATTGAAGAGTTTACTGTTAGGAGGACATCATCTACATAAACCACCAGCCTTGAGAGTCTCCAGTCTTGAGAGTGAAAATACATGGATCATGAGGAGACTGATTAAAACCAAAAGAGCAAAGTTTTGCAGTAAAAACTTGATTCCACTGTCTGCTGACTTGTTTAAGACCATATAGGGGATTTTTTTAGCAAGAATTTGTGATGAAGAGAAGGTATAGTGTAGCCCAGAGGTGGATTCATATAGAATTATTCATCCAAAATTCCATGCAAAAAGGCATTGTTAACATCAAATTGATGTATAGGCCAATTACATGAAGGAGCCAAGGTAAAAAACCCTCTAACAGTGACTATTTTAGCCACAAGAGAAAAGACTTCTGTGTAATCTTCCCCAAATTTCCGAGTGTACCCTTTTGCAACTAGTCATGCCTTAAACCTTTCAATGGAGTCATCTGGACTGTGCTTTATTTTATACCCGTCTTATTTCCCTTAGGCATAGGAACAAACAACCTCCCAGGTGTTATTTTGCTCCAAAGCTGTCAACTCTTGTTGCATAGCTACGATCCAGTCATTATGAGTGGTGGCCTCATCATCAGACTCAGGTTCATGAATAGCTGGAGAGGTAGGTTATGATATATTAGCAAGAGAAGAGACAGTGTTGACCACAAAATCTTTTAGTCAAGTAGGTTTCTATCTTGTCCTAGGTGGAAGAGGAGGGAAATTTTTTGGTGACTGGTCAATAGCATCACTGATGCCTTGCACGTCCTGAGAAGGTACAGGTGAAGGTGGTGTAGAAGAGGGTTTCGTCCAACAGAGTCTAGTTCTTGAGCAGGAACATGTAGGCACACTATGTCTGTTGATGAAGGCAAAGAAGAGAAATTAATGGAAAAAAAGACTCATGAAATCTCACATCTCTGGAAACAAATTGTCCATGAGGTCATAGAGCTTACATCCTTTCTGTCCAGTAACAATAACATATGAAGATGACCTTCCTAGCTCTTGGATCAAACTTAGACTTAGTAGGGCATGTATTAGAGGCAAAACAGCCACAACAAAAAACTTTTAAATGTTGTATATTTGGAGCAGTTTTATACATCTCATGTGGAGTTCTCCAATTTAAAATAACACTTGGAAGTCTATTAACCAAGTATGTGGTAGTTAGGACTGCATCTCCCCAAAATCTAAGAGGTAATGAGGCTTGAAACAAGGGGCCCCAGCTAGCTACAATAAATGTTGATGCTTCCTCTCAACAACTCCATTCTATTGAGGAGTGTAGATACAACTTGTTTGGTGGAGAATATCCTTCTGAGTGAGAAAATTTTGAAACATGGTGCCCATAAATTCTGAACCATTGTCTGATCTAATTATTTTGACAGAAGTTGAAAATAGAGTCTGCACCATTAAGACAAAAGCTTGAAATATTCCAAATGTTTGTGCTTTAGATGACATTAGAAAAGTCCAAGTCCCCCTTGAATGGTCATCCACGGTAGTAAGAAAGTAAACTGCACCACATAATGAATTTTGCTTGAAAGGATCCCAAATGTCAAGATACAATCAATAAAAATAATTTTGTGCATAGCTTTCACTTATACCAAAAGACAATCTTTTCTGTTTAGCCAAAGGACAAACTTCACAATAACTGCCTTTAAAAGAACTTGAACACTGAATAGGCAAATTATGTAAAGCTCTAAAAGAGGGATGTCCCATCCTTTGGTGCCACATCTTATGTACATGAATAATATCTACAATGTTACAGCTATGGAAACTCAAAGACCTACTCCTAAGTGACGAAAGATAGCTCTTCAGTTCCTACACCGTTTTCTAGTATTATTTCAGGATCAAAAGAATCTTCGGATAGTATGTACAACTTCTTCTCCACTTTACCAATTGCTACAACCTTTCTAGTCTTGAGAATAGACTAGAAAAAACACCCCATCATCTGATCAGTACCAACTATCAAGCCTATTTACTGATAATAGATTGTATTTGAAATTAGGCACATGCATACAGCTAGTAAACTGTATTTTAGACTCCAGATTAATATCTCCAATGTTCTTCACAAATATTATGGAGCCATCTGGTAGATAAACAGGAGGGACTTCTTTTTGCAATGCATATGACTCAAAAATATTTTATTTGAACACATGTGCATAGAGGTACTAGAATCTATGATCCAAACATTAGTGAAGTCTGAGTTTATAATACTTGGTGCATAGTATGAACTCATACTTGCAAAATTCTTAAAGTGTGCAAAGTTTATCACAGCTTATTCCTCATCAGCTTTGCCTTTCCATTTGAGAAACTGCTCATGAGCCCGATATTATTGCCATTGACACTTGTATTGCCATGCCGCTGCACCGAATTTCCATTGAGCTGATGAACGGAATCCCATCATCATAGCTACCCTCAGCTTGGTGAGCAATAGACCAACCTTTCCCTTTTGGGTCTCTTGATCCTTTCCACTAGACTAGAAAGTCTTTCATCTAGAAGCAAGTATCATGTGTGTGACCTTCTTTCAAGCAAATAGTCACATTTAAGACCACTCCTATCAACATAATCTCTTTTCTTGAAATTAGGCCTTGACGAGGGAGAATTTACAAAGAATTTTCTGATTTGAGCTATCACTTTCAACAGCAAAAGCATGCTGAACAGTCTTCTTATTTTCAATTTGCAGCATCATATTGAAAACTTTAGTGACTGTTGGAACAAGATCCATAACAAGAACTTGATTCCTAATTCCATCAAACTCTTCACTGAGTCCCATAACAAATTGAATGATTTTTGCTCTATTCTCTCTTTATCAATCAGCTTCTTAGCAGCTCCACAAGTGCAACTAGCATAATCACAACATGGAATCGAATCAACAGTAGCTAGTTTATCCCATAAACCTTTCAATTTTTTTTTGAAGTAAACAGCCAGAGAACCGTTACCTTGCCTGATTGAGACAATTTTCCTTTGAAGTTGATAGATTTGTGTGCCATCAGAAACACCAAAATGTTCTTGCATTTCCTTCCAGATATCCACTGCTCCACAAACATACATGAAGCCTGATGCAATTTCTGGTGAAATCGAGTTAAGAGGCCAAGAGGTCACCATGTAGTCCACTTTCATCCATTGATCAAAAGCAGGAGCAATTTATTTTGGCTTTCTGATTCTCCCCTCCACAAAATCTAATTTATGCTTTGCTCCTAAAGCAAGTTTCATTGCCCTGATCCACTGAGCAAAATTAATATCCGTGAGCAATTTTGTGACAAGAGTGATGCCTGGATAGTCAGAATGATGAATTTCCATTAGCTTTCTGGCGATTCTTCTGGTGCCACATCCCGTTCTGCTTCCAGATCCACTCCCTTGTGCATTAATGCTTGAGTCAGATCCAGCTCCATTGCGACCACCAGTTTTGTTGTTTGTAGTCGCCATCACCAATTTATGAGGTATGCTTCAATTTTGAGCTGGTTATCTTACTATAGAGTTTAATCCAGCGGCAATCGCACCAATCACAACGCACATTTTGATACCATGATTGATTTATGAGAATAATTCTGCAGAGAAAAATGGAGGAAAAGAGGATCAAGATTTCATGATTTTAAATCATGAAAAATACAGGGAAGGAGAAGATTCATATATAATGTGGCATCTCTCGATAAAAAGTAACTGATGGATAATAGAGAATCCATTTTGTCTGCTAAAATTAAAACTAATTGTCTAGTAAAATTGTAAAAGTCAAGGCAGTTAAAAAAGAGTAAAAAATGACCCAATTTGACTATTGAGCTAGCTAACTACCTGAGCTAACTATCTGAGCTAAGACCAGTTAGACTAAGCTAAAACTAAGAAACTAAAAGAACCGGTTTTAACAATAATTAAATTCAATTTAGTGTTATTTGAGTTCAATCTAATTTGACTAAAATTAATTTATTGGACAACACGCACTAATTTATTCATGGCATTGAGAGCTTACGATGGAACCGATGAACCACCTGCGATCTGGTTAAATGCGTATGATAAGAGCTCGCAATACCTACATAGCGGTGGTGAAAGGGAAAAGAGCCTAAATCTACACCCCGCCTAATTTTTCTCCAAAAAAACAATAAAGAAGATTATTACTTTTTTGAAGAGAAATTACTATTATTATACTTAGGAGTAATTACAAATTGTTCTACCTAAACTGAGTGCAATATTATACTTCACAGTCAAGGTGTCTCTACTTACTTTTACAATAGAGAAGGAAGTAAAATGCGAATTAATATAAGTACTAATGTCTTTCACGAGACTCTATTTCCCATGGTGCATTGTCTGATATAAAGGAGATCATACTCTTGGGGTGGATTGTGTTTGAGATTTTTACAAGTGTGATTGCTTAATTTCATTAGGGTGGTATTACAATTTCAATAGATCTATTGTTAGATAGTATTATGGTCCTAGAGCCCAATGTGTATTAGCCTAGGGTTTAACTAGGATTTCTCGCTTTCCTTTTGTACCCTTGTACTATCTATATTATTGTGAATATGAGACACACCTCAGTATCGAGGTTTATCCCTATGACATGGTATCAGTCACCATCGATCCTGAACCCTAAAATTATTTTATTTTTGTTTGACTCGTTCTCTGCTGCTTTGCCATTGATTCTGCCGTATTCGAGATAGTTTTGTATCGACTGTCTTGTACTACACAGTTTTACTGATTATCATTCTGTTATTGCCGTTGGGCTCTCAAATTGTTGTCGCCGCAGGGAATTCGATTGCCATTGTCGCTGGGCTCTCTGAATCCGTCAAAAATTATTGCTAGTGTTAGTTTCGATCGATCGTCGAAGGGCTGCAGTTGTGCCGCTCTACAAGCTCAGTCACCAGATCTACACGCATCTGTTAGCGCGTGATTTCACGCGCCCATTAGGGATTCATCACGCGAGCAGTTAGCGCGTGATTACACGCGCTCAGCAGGAGCCTTCCATACCGCATATAGCGCGTGTTTACACGCTCAAGGATTTACCTTCCGCGCCTTGCGCGCCCTTTGCTTCAGCTGTGGTTTTTGTTTCTTGTGGTCACATGTTGCGCGCGGGCTGGGTATTTCTATAACCTTTTACTTTTTTTCCCTCAAGTTGAAGGCTTTTTGCACGTTTTGGAGTAGTTGGCGTCCGAACTCAAGTTGGTGTCCGTGTGTACCTGTGTTTGCATGCGGTTGCTGAGAATAAGTTTGCACCTCGCTCTATACCGTGTGTGTTTATTGGTTATAACCCCAGTTATAAGGGTTTTTAGTGCCTCGACCCTACTAGTGGACGTGTCTATCTCTCTCGCCATGTCCAGTTTGACGAAACATGTTTTCCCTATGTCTCAACTTCTAGGGAAAGACCTGTTTCGGATTTGGAAGTCTCATCATTTTTTGAGCCAGCAGGTGCACTAGCTGACCGTTCGCCAGTTGTACCAGCTGAGCCTTTGTTGGCTACACAGGTTGAGTCATCATCGCCCGCAACGTCGTCCTCCAGGTCTTGTTCTATCTGCCTGTCAGATGATCATTCCCCATCTCCAGCTGCTCCGACTGCTCCTTCACCGAGGTTGCCCGCTACTTTATCACCACCACCATCTCCTCCATCTCCACCATCTCCGCCATCTCCATCAGGTTCTCCGACTTCTTCTGGATCTGATTCCGACTCTACCACTTATTCAAATTCTTCTTCTCACCGCAAACATCATATGGTTACCAGGAACCAGGATGGTACTCGCCATGTGATATCTCACCCAGACTTTGTTACTACCGGTTTTCTTGCTCAGGTTATGGACCATTCCGAGCATCGGGATTATCATGCGGCTCTCAAAGACCCAAAATGGGTTCGTGCTATGGATGAGGGAATGGATACTTTTCGATATCAGAAAACTTGGGAGTTGGTGCCTCGACCATCGCATGCAAACATAGTTGGCTCCAAATGGGTATTTCGGCTGAAGTATCGAGCTGATGGTAGCATTGAACGTTACAAGACTCGACTGGTTGCTCAGGGATATTCTCAGATTCCAGGTTTTGACTTTGACCACACTTTCAGTCCAGTGGTCAAAGCTGCAACGGTGCGTACAGTGATTGCCATTGCTACTTTGAGACAGTGGCCTCTACACCAGCTTGATGTCAAGAATGCTTTTCTCAATGGTGTTCTTAACACTCCAGTTTATATGGCTCAGCCTGTTGGTTATAAGGATCCATCTCGGCCTGACTATGTTTGTCGACTGCAGAAGGCCATTTATGGACTCAAACAGGCTCCTCGTGCCTGGTTTGATCGGTTCAGCTCTTATCTCCGACAACTTGATTTTCGGTGTAGTTGACAAGCGATTTCCCACGTCGTTAAATGGGACTCCGCGAGATCAAAATACTATTTATAAATCACCTACAACTTCTAACTACTAGAGAGTAGATAGTGGGAAGTAGGGGTCGAACCACAAGGAGAAGGGATTTGTAAGAGTGTTTTAAAGTAGAAAATAAGCATACTTATATATTATATAGAAAGCAATGTAAACAAGGGGGGTTTTGAGATTGGTTTGGATTACACTATGAAAGCAAATTAAACTATCATTAGCTACGCTAAGGGGATGATACTAGGATTATGAGGTCTTGGGAGGCAAATGACTTCAATTTCCAACTATCGACTTATCACCGAGCAAATGCAATTACAAGGAAGTTTAGACCATTTGTCAAGGATGAAAACATCATTCTCTCGAATGTAGCTAGAAAGGATGATAACACCACTCAAAAGCTCTCATTGTTGATTCACCTAGATGATAACATCATAGATAACTCAACAATGGTATTAGGATTAGAGAGAGACAAACTTACTCACACACCCGCAATAGCGAGAGCATACAAATAAGGCATTTGATAACTAGCAAGAACCAAGACGATGATAGCATATATGTCTCGACTCCTACTTTGCTACTTAATGATATTGGAGTGAACGATAACGTTCTACCCACAATTCTAGCTATTCGTTGATAACAATCATACGTTAAAAAGGAATCTTCAACTCAAGTATACAATCACATATTAGGGGGACCAATGATAACATTCAATCCTTACCCAAACACATAATTGATTAATCATGCAAGTTCATAAGATTTCCACTTCTAACAACTCACATTTATCATGGCATTCCTTAACTACAATCACACAACAAGGGGGAGAAATTGTCATCACTCAACCCCTTCCATAGTCATTAATCTAACAACTAGAGATTACACTACCATTATACTAAGTCACCATCATCATCACACTAAATTACTCTAACCAAGCTAACCTAATTAATGACTATGGAGCATGCAATTGATATAAAACACAAAGCCCATAACAAATTAAGCAAGATTGAACAACATCCATGCACAAGAATTCAAGTTCATCAAATGATAATCCAAATCTCAAGTTTAAGCATACAAGGCCCTCAAAGTTTCAAGGGAAATGAATTCAAATGCTCCCAAGGATCAAACTAAGCTATACTACAATACATGGAATCAAACTACTAATCTAAGGGAAAAGAATGGAAGAAAAGGGAAAGAAAGATGAAGAAAAATGGAGCTCTACATGGTTGTGGCCGTTTCCTCTCTTGGGGAGATAAGGGGTATTTATAGAATGCAGTGCACGGGCCGCGCAGCACTCCGCGCACTTTTGTGAAGGGTCGCGCACTTTAACCGTTGATCCGATTTGCATCTTCTAGTAGTCCATTTCGAAGCTCTTGATGAGAGGAATCCAATGGTATGATCCATGTGCTCTAATTCCTTTGCAAACATTTCCAAAATCAAGCTTCAAAATATTAGTGCATCACTTGTTCTTCACAATGTAACTTTCACAAGTTTAGCTTTAAAGCTCCTTACTTTGCACCAAATGCTGCCCAAATTAGATCTCAAATGTTATCAAAAGAAGAGTATATTTAGGGCTCATCAAATACCCCCACACTTAAACCTTTCTCGTCCTCGAGAAAGAACGATTAAAGTGTAAGTGCATACTCCTATCAATTTCACAACAAGACATTTGAGATCTTTACAAAATACAAACTTTCCTTAAGATGAAAACACAAGAATCATGTCTCATATTCTAATCATAATGAAAGTTCTACCCAACCCCCAATATAATCATATAGTAAAGAGTGTGCCAAAATGACAAGTACAATGCAAATAATTTCCTTGACACAACCTTACCAAAAAGAGACCTCAAAATACATCACAAAAAGTTCATCAAAATGAGACCACCGAAACAAGAGCAAGTTTACCTCTCCTTTTGCCTATGCGCCTTTCGGTTTTCACATAGCCCCTCTTTTTTTTTTTTCTTTTTTTTTTTTCACTCTCCTTTTGCCTAGGTTATACCTAGCCTCTCTTTACGCACACTCTCCTTTTGCCTAAGTTATACCTAGCCTCTCATTTTTCCGCACAAGCCTCTCACTTTTGCCTAGGCCTTGTTGATGTTTTGACCTATCCGGGCTTTTCACTCATTTTTCTTTTCAAAACAAATTCTTCAAAAGAAGTACACTTTTTACAATAGAGCGAAGCAAAACATGGATACTAAACCCTCCCCCACACTTAAACTAAACATTGTCCTCAATGTTTTAGACAAATGCAATACAAGGGAGAAGGGGTGTGCACAAACTCAGCCACCACTACATCACAACAGAAAACTAACCACTCCGCGTGAAGAGAACACCAAAACAATAGCCACCAAAAGATCAATTTGAGCACAATGATTCGAAACTAGTGGCGGCAAGCCCATGTTTAGCATATAACACTCAGTACACGACCTCACATAACATAAAATAGCAGCAAATCATCACAAAAAGCATAAGGAGGTGTAGAATGTGATACCGAAACAGTGAAACACCAACAATGAGACTGGTGGAGATGGAGATGGTGGTGTGGTGGACTTGCAGTGGTGATGAATGGGAGCAGGCTGACGGAGGCGCTCCGGCGGTGTGAACAGTGATTAGGAGGTGGCAGTGGTTTGGGGAGGCGAGTCAGAGAGGATGTCGACGATGATATGCGTGCGCCGGTGAAGATACGGAAGGGCGCCGGTCACCGGAATAGTCTCAGCGACTGATTGGAGATGGTGTGCTCCGTAGGGTGTGGGACTGAGCAGAGTGTTGGTGTGGACGGCGTTGGAGGTTCCGCCGGCCGGTGATGGTGGTGGTCTGGACGATCCCTGTACAGTGGAATCGGGCGGAGTGCGGCGGTGATTGGTGGCTGGAGATGTGATGGGGCGGTGGTGTAGTGGTCGGTGATTTGGAAAGGTTTAGCGTGGTGGGTGGCTGGTGATGGGGATGTCGGCCAACGGGATGATGATGGTGGCCGGCGAGGTGGTGCTCGGTGGTGATGGATTGGAGCAAGCCATCGGATTTTCGGTGGGGTACAGAGATGGCGGATATGTGGTGGTGGTGATGGATGATGGTTCAGAGGTGGTGCCGATCGACGAAGCCATGGTGATCGATCGGAGATGGCTCGGGATGTGGTAGTCACTGGCAAAGATGGCCAGCGAGGGGGCGGCCGGCGAGCAGTGTCCGGCGGCGGTGGAGAGAAGAGGTGGCGGGCGGTAGGTAGAGAGAAGAGGTGGCGGGTGGTAGGTGGAGGTGGCCGGAGATGGAGAGGTGTTGTGGATGAGGAAAAGATGGGATTTTTGGGTGAAAGTCAACAGAAGGGAGATGGATTTTTTTTTTTTTTTTTTTAATTATAGGAAGTGCAGAGGCCAAGCAGTGGTAAGGACAGTCTCCAAAGGCCCGTGCACTTATAAGGGAAAATCACCCTCCAGGAAACTCCGCGCAGCCCGCGCGGCACTAGACGCGATAATTTTCTGATTAACAAAGGCCCGCGCGGTACTTTTTTTTTTTTTTTTTTTTTTTTTTTTTTTTTTTTTGTGATAAAAATTTCATTCCCCGATGCTTCCAAATTTCCTGCATCAAAACACTACCAAAGTGTAAAATCTTATAAACAAACGAAAAATCAAATAAACTAAAAATAAGCATCTTTTTTTTTATTATTATTTTTTTTATAAGCACATAAAAGAGGAGAAAAAGAAAAAGAAAATCGTGGAGTTACGATCAAAATCGGTGTATTTAACGTCGTCGACACGACATGGGAGGTTCATCCCAATGGTGCAATTGGGCGCCTCAAGAGAAATTACGTATTTTTAAGGTCGTCGTCACGACCCTAATGTTATTCAAATAACAAAAGATTAAAATCCCTCACCCTCACATGGAAGGTAAAGGAAATTTGAGGAGGTTTAAGAGGAGGATTGTATGGTTGAAGTTTTGGAGGAGTAGGGATAATTGGATGTATGTATATATATGGCTTCCTAATCTCCTCTAAAACTAATGGAAGTGGTGGAATTGGTAGTATGGGTGGAGGTGGTGAATACAATGGTGGTGGTAAATATTCAAGAACAACAACCTCACTTTCTACTTCAATAGATTCAAAAACCAACTCCTCATCCCATTGAACTTCTTCCTCATACAAAGAGGTGATTTCACTCACCAAAGTACTTGGAATAGGTTCTATGTGGGATGGTATTTCTTCAAACAACCTATTTGGCTCCTCTAATGGTTTGGGAAGTTGGGGAATTTGTGTAGTATGTAGAGGCAATGATGATAATGGTGATGGTAAAAATTCAAGAATAGCGATCACCTCCCTCTCTAATTCACTAGAGTCAACACACAACTCCTCATCCCATTGAACTTCTTTCTCATGCATAATGGTGGGATCACTCACCAAAACATTTGTATTAAGTTCCATTTGGGATGACTCTTCCTCTAAAGATTGAGCTACCAAGAGCTTTACCTCTAAGGCCATTTCATGCATTCGCCTCTCAAGATTTTCAAAATGCCGATTTCTTTCATCATCTATCGGATCTTTCTCTTGAGGCATATCCCAACAAGGTGGGGGCATGTCTTGGTACTCATGAGGTTGGTTTTCATCGAGATATCCATAATTCAAATGATCACTCCTTTGTGGCTCATAAGAATTGTAGCATGGATTATATCTTTCTTGACCTTGAAAACCAACTCTCTCCTCATCATAGCACTTATCAAGATAGTCACTTTGGTATGAAGAACCAAAAGACATTTCATTATTGTAGTGCTCATCTCTCGAATCAACATAACAAGACTCGTGGTAATAATTTAAACTATATACATCACACGAGCTTGTCAAATTATTCCTAATCCTTTCCTCATTAAAGGCAAGGAATTTTATGTAACTTTTCCTACTTAGAGTAAACATAATATAAAAGTTTGAAATTTGTAGTGCAAGAGTTCTAGATCGGTACACACTACAAGTGGTGTCGTCCACAAAAGTACTCAAGCAATACACACTTCAAGAAAATGAAAAGTTTTTTTTTTTTTTCGAAAATCTACAAATAGAAATATAATCTACGATGAAACACAAAAACAAAATACGCCTTCTCCCCGGCAGCGGCGCCAATTTTGACAAGCGATTTCCCACGTCGTTAAATGGGACTCCGCGAGATCAAAATACTATTTATAAATCACCTACAACTTCTAACTACTAGAGAGTAGATAGTGGGAAGTAGGGGCCGAACCACAAGGAGAAGGGATTTGTAAGAGTGTTTTAAAGTAGAAAATAAGCATACTTATATATTATATAGAAAGCAATGTAAACAAGGGGGGTTTTGAGATTGGTTTGGATTACACTATGAAAGCAAATTAAACTATCATTAGCTACGCTAAGGGGATGATACTAGGATTATGAGGTCTTGGGAGGCAAATGACTTCAATTTCCAACTATCGACTTATCACCGAGCAAATGCAATTACAAGGAAGTTTAGACCATTTGTCAAGGATGAAAACATCATTCTCTCGAATGTAGCTAGAAAGGATGATAACACCACTCAAAAGCTCTCATTGTTGATTCACCTAGATGATAACATCATAGATAACTCAACAATGGTATTAGGATTAGAGAGAGACAAACTTACTCACACACCCGCAATAGCGAGAGCATACAAATAAGGCATTTGATAACTAGCAAGAACCAAGACGATGATAGCATATATGTCTCGACTCCTACTTTGCTACTTAATGATATTGGAGTGAACGATAACGTTCTACCCACAATTCTAGCTATTCGTTGATAACAATCATACGTTAAAAAGGAATCTTCAACTCAAGTATACAATCACATATTAGGGGGACCAATGATAACATTCAATCCTTACCCAAACACATAATTGATTAATCATGCAAGTTCATAAGATTTCCACTTCTAACAACTCACATTTATCATGGCATTCCTTAACTACAATCACACAACAAGGGGGAGAAATTGTCATCACTCAACCCCTTCCATAGTCATTAATCTAACAACTAGAGATTACACTACCATTATACTAAGTCACCATCATCATCACACTAAATTACTCTAACCAAGCTAACCTAATTAATGACTATGGAGCATGCAATTGATATAAAACACAAAGCCCATAACAAATTAAGCAAGATTGAACAACATCCATGCACAAGAATTCAAGTTCATCAAATGATAATCCAAATCTCAAGTTTAAGCATACAAGGCCCTCAAAGTTTCAAGGGAAATGAATTCAAATGCTCCCAAGGATCAAACTAAGCTATACTACAATACATGGAATCAAACTACTAATCTAAGGGAAAAGAATGGAAGAAAAGGGAAAGAAAGATGAAGAAAAATGGAGCTCTACATGGTTGTGGCCGTTTCCTCTCTTGGGGAGATAAGGGGTATTTATAGAATGCAGTGCACGGGCCGCGCAGCACTCCGCGCACTTTTGTGAAGGGTCGCGCACTTTAACCGTTGATCCGATTTGCATCTTCTAGTAGTCCATTTCGAAGCTCTTGATGAGAGGAATCCAATGGTATGATCCATGTGCTCTAATTCCTTTGCAAACATTTCCAAAATCAAGCTTCAAAATATTAGTGCATCACTTGTTCTTCACAATGTAACTTTCACAAGTTTAGCTTTAAAGCTCCTTACTTTGCACCAAATGCTACCCAAATTAGATCTCAAATGTTATCAAAAGAAGAGTATATTTAGGGCTCATCAGTAGTTCTTCTGACACGTCGTTGTTTGTCTTCTCACGAGGTTCTACTCTACTATACTTGTTGGTCTACGTGGATGATATCATTCTTACTAGTAATGATGCTGGAGCCATTCGCCAGTTCATCGCACCGACTGATCGAGAGTTTTCGATCAAGGATTTGGGGTACTTGAATTACTTTCTTGGCCTTAGGTCTCTTCTACACCATCTGGTCTCTTTCTTGGACAGGCCAAGTATGCCAAAGATATTCTTAGTCGAGCGGGTATGACGGATGCTTCTCCGGTAACCACTCCATTTGTCCCACTTTCGCAGCTTCACAGTAGCACTAGTGCACTGTGCAACAATCCGACTCTGTACCGGTCTTTGGTTGGTGCACTTCAGTACTTGACAATTACTCGTCCTGATCTGTCATTTGTGGTGAATTATGTTAGTCAATATCTCCAGGACCCTCGCGAGGATCACTATGCTGCAGTTACCCGGATTCTACATTATGTGGCTGGCACGCCTCATCATGGTCTCACATTTCGCTCCGGAGGTTCGTCTACTCTTTGTGCTGATATTTGTACTTACTCAGACGCTGATTGGGCCCGTTGTTTGGAAACTCGACGAGCGACCTACGGCTATGCGGTGTTTTTAGGCGGTAACTTGGTATCTTGTAGTGCCAAGAAACAGCCTACAGTATCTCGTTCAAGTTCAGAGTCCGAGTACCGTGCACTTGCCAATACAGCGGCAGAGGTTGTATGGCTCTGTCATCTTCTTCGAGACTTACAGTTTCCTCTTGAAGGTCCGCCATTGTTGTTATGTGACAACAACAACGCCATTTTCTTAGCTGAGAATCCAGTGGCTCATAAGCGGGTCAAGCACATCGACTGTCACTTTGTTCGGGAGTTAGTTGCTTCAGCTAAGGTCCGTGTTAGTCATGTTCCTATTTCATTGCAGTTAGCGGACATCTTCACTAAGGGTCTTCCAAAATCTTTATTTGAGTTTTTTAGATCCAAACTTTGCGTCTCTGTTAACCCGACGCTTAGTTTGAAGGGGTGTTAGATAGTATTATGGGTTTAGAACCCAATGTGTATTAGTTTAGGGTTTAGTTAGGGTTTCTCGCTTTCCCTTTGTACCCTTGTATATACTGTCTATATTATTGTAAATATGAGACACATCTCAATATCGAAATTTATCCCTCTACCATCTATTGCTTTTGATTAGATAATTAGTCGGATTAATATGTAATTTAATTAGACATCAATAGCTTAGCAGGAGATTCACCTACAAAATCAATCAAAGGAATCTAGCTAGTACAACATTTACATCACGACATCGTTGACCGAGGCTATTATTTTTAATGAAAATTAACCCGTGTTATATTCACACATATTTTCTTTATCCTTATTACATTATATTTCACCAACCACATCTCTATTATCATTATCAACAACGTTATCATTTTGACAATTATTCTCTGCCATTCAAATTAATTCAGATTCCCCCTCTCACTCACGGGGTCCATTTTATCATTGTGAAAATGACTCTGGAAATGGAGTATCTAGATGCCAGGGATAATACGTAAAGTCTAGTGGCACAGTTCAGTCGAAATTCCTTCCAAGTGGAATGCCAAGTTGATTGGCGAAAAGTAAGGGCAACAAAATCCCAAAAGCATTATAATAAACATAATTAAGCTTCTGGCGTTCACAGAAAGTATGCCAGCACAGAATTTCCGACCTCACAGAGAGATGAATATCCAAAAAATTCTTTCTTACGTACTTGCAGTTTTAGTGCTTCTCCATATGTGCATGACCGCAGCATCAAGGTGGGACCTTACATATTCTTTCAAGTCAGACAGGGATCCATCTCATTCGCCACTGTACCAGAATCCTCGTTATAACCCTCCCCGGCCAATATTTAAGATGCCGGCGCCACCACCTCCTATTATAGTGAAGTTAGTTAACTAAGTTGCTTAAATATATTTAGTCCAGTTATTGGCTATGTAAGCCTTCCTTGTTTTGGTTTCGGTTTTGTTTATTTCGATTGTTTAATAAATACTTGTGTTTCCGGAACGCCACGCCAGTGCCGCTGTCCTGCAAAATATATATATGAAGAGGGCGATTCTCTGGAGAGGTCCCTCGTTGGATGATTATTTGTGTGATTTTGGAATCGTAACATAATTAAGATTGTTGTTAATTACAATTGGGATGTTTTTCAAATTCGCAACAAACTGGAATAAAAAAGTTGGAGGTCTTAGTGGCCAACTGGTCATTACAATGGGAAAAGAAGGAAACTGAAATAAAACTCCCCCACCGCGAACCCCTGCAAACTTGCAGTGTATGTTGGGAGAATGTTAGTCCAGCCCAAATCTGTATATTTTATTAAAAATGAATTATCTCCTTTATATACTTGGAAAAGAATAAAGAAAAGTATATAAAGAGGTTTAGGATTTTCTTGTGTATACGTGAGACAAAATACAAGAATACAGAGAGAGGAAAAATAAGGGTTTTAGAGGAGTTGGAAAAATCCCGTTTTTGGTGAGCAGTTTTGTTTTGGAGATCTGATCGAGAGGTAAACTTAGTCCGATTTTTCTGAAATTTTGTTAGCGTGTTTGTGACTCTTGAGGCTTCGTTCTGAACGGTTGGATCGTCAGTGTGTGCTCTGGTTTGGGAGTTATAGCAGTTCGAAATACAGCCTTATTATTTGGTGATATCTTGCACCTTTTATCCTCTTGTTCTTATTGATGATACTTGTGGTGGGTTGTAATCCTTTGTAGACTGATTGGGGTTTGTTTCCCTCATTTTATCATAATAAGAAAGAATAGGTGGACGCCTCCAGTCCTGTGGTTTTTACTCTTCACACCGAAGAGGTTTTCCACGTATAAATCGTTGTGTTCTTTGTCTTTTATTTTTCCGTTGGCTGGTTTTATATATCTTCATCGCTGGTAGCTTTTGTGATTGCGTCTAGAATATTGGTTGGTTGTTTTGCCGTGTCCTTGTTGTGGTGTTTTGAGTTTTATCTCTTCCGCTGCGCCCCAACAATTGGTATCAGAGCTTTGGTTCACTTTGGCATAATCATGGATTTGGTGGAAGTGGTTCTATGATTAAGTTGACATCAACCAACTATTCTATTTGGAGACCTATGATGGAAGATTTGTTGTATTGCAAGGACTTGTATGATCCGATTGCAGTGACTGTTACTGAGAACAGCAGTAGTTCATCCAAGCCTACTAAACCGGAAAAAATAGCCGATCCTGATTGGGTTAAGCTAAAGAGGAAAACTTTGGGTACTATCAGATAGTGGATTGATATCAGCATATTCAATCATGTCTCTCAAGAGTCTGACCCATATGTTTTGTGGAAGAAACTGGAAGGTTTTTATGAAAGGAAGACTGTTCATAATAAGGCTTCTTTGATCAAGAAACTTGTTAATTTGAAGTTGAAAGATGGTAAGTCTGTGTCTGAGCAATTGAGTGACTTCCAGGATATTATTAACAAGCTAATTACTATGAAGATAAATCTTGATGCTGAACTGCAAGCTTTATTTTTGTTGAGCTCTTTGCCTGATAGCTGGGAGACTTTAGTGGTGATGCTTAGTAACTCTGCTCCAGATGGTGTTCTTTCTGTGGATTTTATCAAGGATAGCATGTTTAATGAAGAACTACGTAGAAGGGAGATGGGAGTTGATCAATCGCAGGCGCTTGTTGTTGAAACTCATGGTCGTGGAAGAAGCAAGAGTAGAGGTCCGAAAGGGCGTGGCAAGTCGAAGAACAGGTCTAAGTCCCGAGATGGGAAAGAGCCATTTACTTGTCACTATTGCAGCAAGCCTGGTCACATTGCAAAGCATTGCTACAGGAGGAAGAAAGAGCAAGGGAAGAAGAATGCTTCATCTAATGATGGAGGAGATAAATCTACTGCATCGGTTGTTTATGATGATGATGATGATGATGAAGGAGTGTCTCTGGTTTGTTCTGCTGGAGAGTGTCATCATGTCGATAGTTCAGATACTGAATGGTTAATCGATTCAGGAGTTTCTTTTCACTGTGTATTCAAAGAGGAGTACTTTATGAATTACCAAGCTGGAAGTTTTGGTAGTGTGAAAATGGGAAACTAAAGCACTGCAGATGTTATTGGTAAAGGCGACATTCATGTGAGGACAAGTGTTGGTTGCCAGCTGATTTTGAAGAACGTGCGCCATGCACCTGATTTGCGCCTTAACCTGTTATCAGCTAGTACACTTGATCGTGAAGGATACCATCACTTCTTTGGAGATAGTAAGTGGAGGTTGTCTAAGGGCTCAATCATTACTGCTCGGGGTGGTTTATGTTGCAGTCTCTACAAGACTTATTTGACTGTTTGTCATGATGAGCTGAATGTCATTGAAGATAAGAGTTCTCTGAACTTATGGCATCGAAGGTTGGGACACATGAGTGATAAAGGGTTGAAACTTCTAGCAGGTAAATCTTATCATCATGTGGATTCTAGTGTTTCTCTTAACCTTTGTGATCACTGTTTAGCTGGAAAACATCATAGAGTTTCTTTCTCTGGTAAATCTACTAAGAGAGAAGAAAAGTTGGAGTTGATTCACTCTGACGTATGTGGTCCTTTGGATGTTGAGTCACTTGTTGGAAATCGTTATTTTGTGACTTTTATTGATGATGCTACTCGGAAGACTTGGGTGTATATGATGAAAACCAAAGGAGAAGTGTTTGGAATTTTTATAAAATTTCATGCCATGGTTGAAAGGGAGACGGAGAAAAAGCTTAAATGTCTTCGTTCCGATAATGGTGGAGAGTACACTTCTAATGAGTTTAGAAGTTATTGTATGGAGCACGGTATTAGGCATGAGAAGACGGTGCCTGGAACTCCGCAACACAATGGTACTGCTGAAAGAATGAATAGGACCATTGTTGAGAAGGTTAGATGCATGCTGAAAATGTCTAATCTTCCTAAGTCATTTTGATTAATCGATCTCCATCGATTCCTTTGGGTTATGAAATTCCTGAGAGAGCTTGGAAGGGGCGTGATCCTTCTAAGCATCTTAGAGTGTTTGGATGCAAAGCATATGCACATGTGCCTAAGGAGCAAAGATCGAAACTTGATTCGAAGACCAATTCTTGTTTGTTTGTTGGATATGGTGATGAAGAGTACGGTTTTAGAGTCTATGATCCCAAGAAGAAGACAGTTGTACGAAGTAGAGATTTGGTGTTTTTTGAGCACGAAATTGGTGCTGATCTTCTGAGTACCAGGTACAACTCTAACTCAGATTTGTCTTTTGATTACACTGATGTTTCTGCTACTTCTAGTCCTGTTAATCAGCCACCGACTGAGGATGTTGAAGACGTTCAACATGAGGCTGATGCACCTGAAGGTGGTGACGAAGTTCCTCAGAATGAGGATGAAGGGATTCATGAGCAGGGGGAGCAACCAACCCCTGAAGTACCGCAAGTGCAGCTTCGAAGGTCCAGTAGAGGACGTATTCCGAATACGAAATATTCGCCTGATCAGTATATTCTTGTTACCGCGGATGAGGAGCCTGAGAATTTTCATGATGTTGTGTCTCATAAAGACAAGAAATTGTGGGTTGAGGCAATGAAAGATGAAATGGATTCCTTGAAGAAGAATGATACTTATGATCTTGTGAAAGCTCCTAATGGAAAGAAAGTCTTGAGAAACCGCTGGGTTTTTGAACTCAAGAAAGATGGTGATAAGGTTGTGAAGTACAAGGCCAGGTTGGTTGTCAAAGGATGCAACCAGAAGAAAGGCGTCGATTATGGCGAGATATTCTCACCGGTCGTCAAGATGACTTCGATTCGTATTGTGCTGGGTTTGGCTGCTAGACTTAACCTGGAACTGGAGCAAATTGATGTGAAAACTGCGTTCTTGCATGGCGATTCGCAAGAGGAAATTTATATGATGCAGCCTGAAGGTTTTGAAGTTAAGGGGAAGGAGAATCATAATTGCAAGTTGAAGAAGAGTCTTTATGGGCTGAAGCAAGCACCTAGGCAGTGGTATCTGAAATTTGATTCGTTTATGAAGAGCACTGGCTACAAACGAACTCAAACTGATCCTTGTGTCTATTTCAGAAAGTTCCCCGGAGGTAACTTCATTATTCTGCTTTTATATGTTGATGACACGTTGATTGTTGGTCAAGATAGCAGGATGATTAATGAATTGAAGAAAGCATTGTCCAAGTCGTTTGATATGAAAGATTTGGGTCCAGCAAAGCAAATCTTAGGCATGTAGATTGTTCGCGACAGAAAAGCTGGAAAGTTGTGGTTATCACAAGAGAAGTATATTGAACGTGTGCTTGAAAGGTTCAATATGAAGAATGCTAAGCCTGTTAGTGCACCTTTGACATCTCATTTCAGATTGAGTAAGAAAGACTGTCCTAAGACAGAGAAGGAGAAAGAAAGTATGTCTTCTATTCCTTATTCATCTGTTGTTGGTTCTTTGATGTATGCTATGGTTTGTACTAGGCCAGACATTGCACATTCTGTTGGTGTGGTTAGTAGATACTTATCCAATCCGGGTAAGGTTCACTGGAATGCAGTGAAGTGGATTCTTAGATATTTGCGTGGTACTTCCAAGTTGAGCTTATGTTTTGGAAGTGGCAATGTTGTTCTTGAAGGTTATACTGATTCTGATATGGCTGGAGATATGGATGGAAGAAAATCTACCTCAGGTTATTTGTTTACTTTTTCGGGGGGAGCCATCTCATGGTAGTCCAAGCTACAAAAATGTGTAGCGTTGTCAACAACTGAGGCAGAGTACATCGCAGCTGGGGAAGCAGGTAAAGAACTGTTATGGTTGAAGAGATTCCTTCAAGAGTTGGGTTTGAAGCAAGAGAATTATGTTGTGCTTTGTGATAGTCAAAGTGCTATTGATTTGAGCAATAATTCCATGTATCATGCTCGTACCAAACACATTGATGTGAGATATCATTGGTTACGAGATGTTATTGAGGAGAAACTGATGAAGTTGAAGAAAGTCCACACAGATAAGAATGTTGCTGATATGTTGACGAAGGCAATCCCTGGAGCTAAGGTTGAGCTTTGTGGTAAGCTCGCCGGGATGAGCTTCAAGTGATTGTCATTGCATTTGTATCTTCCCCATGTTGGGCTGGAGGGGGAGATTGTTGGGAGAATGTTAGTCCAGCCCAAATCCGTATACTTTATGGAAAATGAATTATCTCCTTTATATACTTGGAAAATAATAAAGAAAAGTATATAAAGAGGTTTAGGGTTTTCTTGTGTATACGTGAGACAAAATACAAGAATACAGAGAGAGGAAAAATAAGAGTTTTAGAGGAGTTGGAAAAATCCCGTTTTTGGTGAGCAATTCTGTTTTGGAGATCTGATCGAGGGGTAAACTAAGTCCGATTTTGCTGAAATTTTGTCAGCGTGTTCGTGACTCTTGAGACTTCATTCTGAACGGTTGGATCGTCAGTGTGTGCTCTGGTTTGGGAGTTATAGCAGCTCGAAATACAGCCTTATTATTTGGTGATATCTTGCACCTTTTATCCTCTTGTTCTTATTGATGATGCTTGTGGTGGGTTGTAACCCTTTGTAGACTGATTGGGGTTTGTTTCCCTCATTTTATCATAATAAGAGAGAATAGGTGGACGCCTCCAGTCCTGTGGTTTTTACTCTTCACACCGAAGAGGTTTTCCACGTATAAATCGTTTTGTTACTACAAGAAAAAGTAGCTATAGCAACCAAAAAAAGACAACGGGACTAAATACCGTTGCAAATACTAAATTGCAAGCGGAATGTTTCTGTGTGGTTGTAAACACTTTTATACCATTTTAATACATATTGCAATTTTCTGAAATTCTGGTTGTAATATGACAGTGGGCCCACATGTAATAATCATATGCCCACATGTAATAATCATATAAGTAGACAAACAATTAAGATGAAATAAAAAATATGTCATACATGAGATTTGAACCTGGATTGATAATAGTTTGTTAAAGTCCTTAACCATCCCAGCACATATATGCTTATGGCTTGGTTTTCATTAATATATAAAATATATCATTCTGTTTTTGGAAGTTAATTATTTAGACGAGTGCTATCTACCACCATATTTAGGTTCTTATTATTAATAATGTAACAAATGGATTCATAGTGAAAATTTTAATAAATAAAAATGAATTTAAAAACAAATACGAACATGAAAGGTTTGAACTCTGGTGGAAATAAAAACGCCAAACACTGTGGACCATCCCACCTTCATGGATCAATCAATGAGCTAATCTGATGCTTGTAAAACAATACATACTATATATCATTAATTTGAGTACCAATACTCCCTAAATAATAATTATGCCTTAATAGAATATTTCAGTATATCAATTAAATTGAGTTTAACTTATTAAAGGTAAAAGTTACTTGACCTTATAATCACAATTAGGGCATGTTTGTCTGAACTTATTTCTTACTGATTTGAACTGAAATAAACTTAAATTAATGTATTAAAAATAGAATAAATATGTCTAAATTTGCATGAATTTAATCAAATTACATTTTGTTAAATTGAACTGAATTGAATTGAACTAAGCCGCCCTACTTATAAGCTCCGGCACACAGGGCCTTAATCATCATATGTAATTAAAATTCTTACTTGTCTCTTAACAAAAGACAATTACTAAATTGACACTGACTATATAAAAGTTAATTTATGCTTGATTTTCAATAGAAACTAATAAAAAATGTCATATTTCACTATAAAAAATTTGAGTTAACTAATTAAGGTTTGAGTTTACTTGACTTTTAATAAATCCTGACAAACCCGAGTTAACCAAATCTCACTTAGACTATCTATGAACACTACCAGTACTTAGCTAAATTGAAATCGAAGGTCAATCCTTACATAATTTATTAGACAACAACTGATTAAATGTAACCGAGTCAATGGAAAAAATTACTCGATAATAACTAAATTGACTCCAAATAATCAAAAGTCAATTCACTTGACTTTATACGGACATTAGTTAAATTGATTTCAACTAATCAAAATGTCAATTTAATTGACTTTCTATAGACATCAGCTAAATTGAGACTAAATAATCAAGGTCAAAACTTTATTGACTTTTCCGTTGGATAACAATAAATTAGTTGAAATCAAACGCAATGTTATATTCTCTTTATATACACTAACTAAGTTGAGTCTAACAAGTAAAAGTCAAACTTTTATTGATTTTATATGAAACTAAAAACTAAAACTGAAACCAAAAGCCAAATATTATAGTAGGTTATTATAATCACTAAGTTGAGTTTCACTATTCAAATGTATATTGATAGTTTATAATTACTAGCTATAACTGTAGTTCAACTCTACAATTTCTTTTATTGTCTTTATTATGTACTTGCCGGATGTCAATCCTCATTTTAATTCTCACATATTTTTTTATGCAGTGTAACTGTATAACCATATCTATTACTTTATATAGTAACTGATTTTAATATAGAATATAAATGTTTGAAGATATGTAGTGATAAAGAGTTATAATTTATTTAATTTAAAATTAGTTATTAATGTTCTTTATATTTTTACATAATTATGTTGTGAACCTTTTGAGTAATTAAATATATTAAGCAATAATAAATTGTGTTTAATTTATATATATAATGTATAATTTATTAATATGTGTATAAGTTATCATACAATTAAATAGATTATACCGTAAAACTGAGTTTATGAATAAAATTAATTTAATCGTATCTGTGTAATAATAATAAACTAAGTATTAATTAGAGATAAAAAATTAACATAATAAATATGTATTATTTTGAATTAATCTGAACCGTCAATCAGCCTTTTCAAGTGAATCTCAACCGTTACAATTTCCTTGCATATATAAAATCAAGGAATAAGGTTGTGAATCGCTAAACCCATTCTTCAGATCTTTCCCTTCTTCGCTACTGAACCATCGCCGCTTCGGCACCTACCACTATTCGTATGTCGGTGGGTTGGGTCGGGTCCAGTTACTCTGTTCGCCAGCCTTTTGTGAGGCTCTCCCTGGTCAATAACGAAACGCCGGCGGTTAAAACTTGTCGTCCCTGAAACGGATCGGGTCAGGGGCCGTCCTGCTAAGTAAGAAGGTCACCGATGCGCTGCGGGAAATTTCCGTTGTTGGAGGTCAAGCAGGTGTATGGTTTGACGGAGAGCTGTGAAGCCGCCACATTCTCGCCGTCGAACGAGGTGGAGCACCCGGCGGCGTGTGGGGAGCTTCTCCCAACTTTCACGGCTAAATAGTGGACTCCTCGGGAAAGGTGAGGCCTTGTCGGAGACCATGGTTTCCGATGGCTGGCTGAGAACGAGAGATTTAGGGTTTATTGATGAAGATGTATGCCTGCAATTTTGTTAGCACATTCAACTAATCAGAAAGGTAAAGGCACCAAAGGAACCAGTGAAAACTCTTTTTTTTTTTTTGCTGATTTTAGGTGTTTGATTCAAGGTTTTAAACTGTTTGATGATGGTAAATTTCAGGTTTTTGGGTAAAGGGATTGGCTTGAGATTCGTTTGTTTTTCTGCTGGCAGCTGTTCTCTTCTGAGGTTCAAACACGGTAAAGTTTCTCAATTAGTTATCTAATGTGAGATTCTGAATTGGTTCTTGTTTGCTAAGATGTCTATTTGAAGGAGTAGTTTGTGGATAAAATAGGTTTATTAAGAAGTGAATATAAATGCAGTTTTTTACTCTTTCTTTGTGTGTGTGTTTGGGGTTATTATTTGTCTGTGATCAATGCATGAAACTACGCTCTCTTCACATTCTGATTATGCAGTTTCTATTGAATCTGTAATTTTTCAACAATCAGTCTTTGGCATTCTTCATTTGCTTCATCTCTTTCTCTTGTGGCTCTGGTGAGCAGTTGTTTAAGCTCGAAAATCTGGTTATCCTGAGTTTGAGCTCTTCTTGTGTTGGAGCTCCAGGGTTGTCTGAACAAGAGACTGCCTAAGCTCATCAGCAGTTCCCTGGTTTGGAACACAAAACAGCAAAAACTGTAAATTGTCAGCCCAAAAATATGCATTTATGATGTGAAAAATCTTGAGTATCTAAGCTTTCCTGCTTGACCATGGAAATACACTAATGACTGAACTGTTTTTGTGAAGTTCAACAGCTAGTTTTACTGCCTCAAACCTCATCAAACAGTGCACGTGAAGAAGAGAGCTTTTAGAAACGAAGTCCTCTGTTTCCATCAGTTCAAGTAAGTATGTTTTCTTGATTCTTGATGTTTTTGATGTTTGTCATGTGAATGTGTGCAAATTAGCATGTGATTATGTTTTAGGAAGTACATGAACGGTAATTTGCTGTGTTTTAAATCCAGTTTCAGGCCTGTCTCACCGAGGATGATCATATATTTTCATTCATAACTTGGTTTTGGCTAATTTTTGCAGGATGGCAACCTTAGGACTCTAAACTATTATTTAGAATCAGGAATGGACCAATTTGGTTTAGAAGTGAGTAAGAAATTAATTTTTAATCCTGTGCACTTTTCCAGTTTCTGGCAGCAGCTTGAGCTGTACTTTAAAAATTCATATCTTGATAACCGTGACTCTGTTGTGACTAATTTTGGTACCATTGTCATCTTTAAACTCTGGACTATGATTTAAAATCAAAAGTAGGTCAATTCCGTTAAAGAAATAAGTATGATAAAGAACTTTGAAGTGACTGCACTATTTTTATGATGGAGAAAATTGAAATAGGCGTATAGGTGCTTTGTAAGTAACGTTTTTTTTCCTTCTTTTATGTAAAATGGGTGCATTTGTGCTCATCTATTTGTTGTTAGTTCGTTACCTAGTGTTTGATAAAGTTCCAGCGTCTTATTTTTTTACAGTTGATCATGTTCTTTTGAGCTTTCTGGTTTAGCCGAGACAAAGTTATCAGGAAGGTTTGACGAAGCAATCAATATCATGTATCAGTTTTAAACTCAAAGAACTTGAGGTAAGCTTTTCCGTTGCCTCTAAGCTTCAACTGAGTGGTAGTTTTTGAGGTTTAACAGATGAAATCTTGGTTTTGCATTCTAACTTTTTGAGTGCATGCAAGATGTTTAGGAAGCTTATTACATTTTACTGCTTAGTATTTGCTTTATCATCTCCAGTTGTGCTCACAATGTTTTCTCATCTTTAATTTCTTTTAATAATCTGTGATGACCTGTTTTAATATGATCTAAACTTAGCTTTATAACTCAGGTGTGAATGTGATCTGAAGCAGAGGCAGAGCTGAAGGTGATGCAAGTGATGAAGTCTAGATTTGTTGCAATTGATTAAAGAACTTGTGAAGGTGATGCAGGTGATGAAGTCTAGTTTTGTTGCAATTGATTAAAGAACTTGAGAGGAAAGAAGGATGAAGAAGAGCATTCTTGGTTCATTGATACTCCATTTCTATGTAGTGTATTTTTTAACACTTTAAAGTACGTTGAATATTATGACTATTTGTATTTTAGATTATTGTATGTAGTTTAATTATTTTAATAAATTAATGAATAATGTTTTGCTTGATTCATTATTTTTAGCCTAGTTTATGTGATCAATATTAGCATAAATATTCCCTATTAAAAGAAATATAAAATATTGAAATAAATATATTCTTCTACAGAATTTTAAAATATTACGACGGTAAATCTCGTTGTAATTGTATTTTTACAGCCATAACCACGTGGTTTTGTCGTGAATTACTAGCCATCCACGTGTCACGTCGTGAATTACCAACCATTCACGTGTCCCGTCATATTACAACCGTAGTGTGCCGTCGTAAATTACCAACCGCCACTTGTCCCGTCGTAAGCACTTAATAGCAACGGGAAAAGCATTAGCAAGAGAAACTATACCAACCCCTGCATACACCGTCGTAAATGATCATTTACAACAGGATTTTGACCTATAGCAACCAATTTGGTAGTTGCAATAGATGTTTTTTCTTGTAGTGATTATTTGTCTTTTATTTTTCTGTTGGCTGGTTTTATATATCTTCATCGCTGGTAGTTTTGTGATTGCGTTTAGAATATTGGTTGGTTGTTTTGCCGTGTCCTTGTTGTGGTGTTTTGAGTTTTATCTCTTCCGCTGCGCCCCAATAGTATATTCCATTCCTCAGATCATGATGAGTAAAAAACCGGAATATCGTTCTGACTATTTTATTATCTACCGTTCACATCATACCTCAATGAATAGTATATGTTCTGCAATTCAATTATATAGTCTTCACTTTAATTAAAAAGGTACCATGAACAAAATATTCACCTGAAATCGTTCAGGTTCTTAACCTTTTTTTTGTTATACGAAAACTTTTTATTAACAAATATAGTGCATAACTTGTCTAGTCAAGGTATGAGCTTGACTTACCGTCTCACGGCTAACTCTAACTATTACAATATTTAGAAACATGAGTATGATGCTTCGATCTGAACTGTCCAACTAGCATTACAATGTTGGAGTCTGGTGTATGAATGTTGGTTCTTACCTAATAATAAATATTTTATGAACAGATGTCGTCCAACCTAAGATTGGGCAGTAAAGCGACAAATGGCACCCGAAATCTACAACCTCTAGTGGTGAAAATTAACAAGCTGGCTTATATTTATTGATCCAATGGGGTCTGGAAGATAAGTGGGGGTTCTAGCAGATAGTTCTCGAGCAACCGATCGCATGTCCGGGCGCATTTCTGGTGCTGTTCGTGTACATGCTAGAGCCACTGTGACAATAAGCATTACTTGCGCAGCCCATTGGCCTGATGGAGTTGACAGCCTTGGGTCAAGAATGTCCTTCAACAATGGGTCAGACAATCTTGTTGCTGATGACATCATGTTTACGAGCTCCCTTGGATGTTTACCCATCATGACTTCTAGTGCCACCACCCCAAAACTATAAACATCTGATTTCTTTGTAACATTAGTGCTTGTTCCAATCTCTGCAGAATGATATTTCTAATCAAGGTTTGTAAAATTTCAATCATATACTTTAACTAACATATAATTTCGATAACAATATAATTGAGAGATCTTGTTTATTAGATTCATTTTAACATGTTTAATTGTATTCTCTAAATATTTAAACATGTTTGACTTGGGATGAATGGAGTAAAATAAAAAGTTTCTTTTTTGGTTTACCTGGTGCCATATACCCGTAAGAACCTGCTAGTGTACAAGTCATGTTGGATGAATCCGGATTCAGGAGTTTTGCCGTGCCAAAATCTGAAAGTTTTGCCTCAAAATCCACCTCAAGTAGTACATTGTTTAATGAAACATCTCGATGAACGATTGGTGGAGAGCAATCATGGTGAAGGTAAGCCATTGCATGAGCAAGGCCTTGTACAATTTTAACCCTGTTTACCCAATCCAATTCCATTTCCTTCCCATCATCATAAAGAGCCTTTCCCAAACTTCCCTTTTCGATGTACTCATAAACCAAGTACATTGAACCCATTTTGGAGCAAAATCCATGGAGTTTGATGATGTTTCTATGGCGAACTTGTGTCAAAGATTGAATCTCATTCGTAAAACTGCGGCTACTTGTAAGCGAGATCTCTTGAGACTCATTCATCTTGAGTTTCTTGACCGCCACAGCCTGGCCATTAGGAAGAACAGCCTTGTAAACATTTCCGAATCCTCCCTGTCCTATACAGAAGTGTTCACTAAAATCTTCAGTGGCTTTGGCGATGTCGTTAAATGTGATCTTGCTTTCCCTTTCCCATATCAGGGTTTCATGAGGATTAGGGGATTTGCCCTTTCTCGGATGAATACGAAACCAAAAAACGAGAGTTGCTAAAAGAAGGAGACATAATGATGGAACAATGACAGCGATTAGAATCTTTTTGTTGCTCTTCTTCGTCTTCTTCAATGGATCGCGTCCAAATGAATAGCAGTTGGTAAAACACAAGCCGGGGTTTCCCATGAATGCCGAGGGTGATGCTTTCTGAAATGCCTTACCCTGGGGGATTGGTCCAGACAAGTTATTGTAAGAAAAATCAATCATCTGTAGACGAACCATGTCGGATAAAGATGATGGAATTTTTCCTGAAAGGTTATTATGGGATAAATTGAGATTCTCCAGGGTGGAAAGCTTCCCAAAATTGGAAGGGATAGTTCCCGAAAAAGAATTATTGCTCAGATCCAAAAGATATTGCAGCACTATTAAGTTCCCTAGCTCAGGCGTTACACCACCGGAAAAGTTATTACTACTCAAGTCCAATGCCAACATTTTCTGGCAATTCTCAAATTCTCTCGGGATGTTTCCATTCAGGTGGTTTGAGGATAGATCAAGAATTTGCAGTTGTGACAAGTTGGATAAGGTAGCAGGGAACTTCCCTGTCAAATGATTCTTGCTCAAGTTGAGCTTAAAAATCCTTGGTAGATTTCCAAGTTCTTGAGGAATTTCGCCAATGAGCTCATTTGAACCTAAGTTAAGAAAGCCCAACTCTGTCAATTTCCCAAGCTCAGGAGGGATGGCTCCTGATATGTTGTTTCCATCAAGCTCTAGATTAGTGAGCTTCTGGCATCGTCCCCACTGAGGTGAAAGCTGCCCGGTAAGTTTATTATGGCTTAGAGATATGAAAACAAGTTCAGGATGAACCCCAAAGGCCTTTGTTATATCCCCTACAAATCGATTTCTTTCCAACCTTACTCTAACAAGCTTTGAGCAATTTTTCAAGCATCCAGGCAATAGCCCAGAAAACCGGTTGTCGGATGCAGTGAAACTTTTGAGAGCAAAACCACTACACATTGTTGATGGCAGTACTCCAGTGAAACTATTGTTTGTAAAACTAACAGTAGCCAAGAAAGGACTGCTCTTACCCAAGTCCACTGGAATTTCACCAGAAAAATTATTTGAAAAGAGTTTCAAAGTCCTCAAATTAGGAAGATTAGAGAGTTGAAAAGGTAACTCTCCACTCAAATTGTTCTGGCTCACATCCAAGAAATGAAGTTCAGTCAAACTTCCAATTTCTGAAGGCAAATTGCCGGTGAAATTATTGGCAAAGAGTTGAAGCACTTGAAGATTTGAGATTTTCCCGATGGTTGTTGGAATTGCACCAAAAAGTTGGTTTTCTGAAATGTCTAATTCCATCAAATTCTCCATATTACCAATATCAGGTGAGATAGGTCCTGAGAATTGGTTTTCATACAGATAAAGATATTTCAGGTTAGTCAAAAGACCAATTTCAGCTGGAATCCTACCACTAAAATGGTTATTCTCTATCATTAAATAAACCATTTTAGTCCAGTTACCGAAAAAGTACGGCCATATATGACCAGAAAGAGTATTTTCATACAATTTAAGGCTCTCTAACTTGCCTAATCTGGAAAGTGACCAAGGTAATGGACCAGTGAGGAGATTAGAAGCCAAAGATAAGTAAGACAGATTAGTCAGCAAGCCAAGCTCAGAAGGGATACTCGAATTTAAGTGATTCATTCTGAGATCAAGCCATTCAAGATTTCTCAACTGGCCTAGTGATGATGGAATGCGTCCTTCAAACAGATTGTAGCTAAGGTCGAGAAAGATGACCTTGGAGAGGTTGCCAATGGCTGATGGGATGGCCCCTCCAAGGTCGTTTGAACTGAGATTAAAAACATTGATATGTGGGAATGAGGCAAAATCAAATTGGTCAAGGGTTCCACTGAGATTGCCCAAAGAAAGGTTGATCTCAGAAATTGTCTTTGAGTTACTGCAAGAAACACCTTTCCAGTTATTGCATAGATTAATGGAATTAACAAGAGACCAAGAATCGAGAAAGGAAGACGGTGATAGGCTGGATTTCCATTTTAGAAGAGCTTTCGCTTCATCGGAGTTGGTTTGTAGCAGCAGATTACAAGAGAAAAAAGTTGCCAAAAATAATATAATCCTCAAGGACGTTGTCATTCTGAAAAGACGAAGAGATTAGCCTAAGAACAGAGATATTTTATGAATACAAAATGGAAATGAATTTATAGACTAGTAGCTTGCCCTGTTGCCATGCATCAAATGACTTTTGCCATGCATCATACGGCAAAATCATATCACAAGGTCCACACCATTTAATTTGCCGTATTTTTGACGGCCTCTGATGTCTAGAACATTTCAGCGAGCTGGACTGATTGTGAGTGTGACAATACAAGAAAAATTGGAGGATTGATTTATTAATTATGTATGTACTTTGTATATTGCACTTATGTGCCTAGGGTTTAGCTAACTTCAGTATTTAGCTTTAGACCCTTGTATGTAACTATATATAGGCATGCTTCTGCCTTATTCTAATCAAGCAATCAGATACAGTTTACATGGTATCAGTCGCCTGACGATCCTCTTTCCTTAAACCCTAGGGTTCTTAAACCCTCTCCCCCTCTTCTTCTTCTTTTGGCCGCCGCCGCCTTTACCTCTCTCCCATACGCACGAATTTTTTTTCCGCCCTTCCCTCTCAGTTCAAAAATTTTCTGCCCTCTTTTTTGTTACTCACACGACGATGGCTGCTACAAGGGATGATTCTCTTACGATCAACACGATGGTTCATCTTCTCAATATCAAGTTGGAAGTTTCGACATACCTGCGGTGGAAGAAGCAGGTAGAGTATGTGTTCATGCCTCAAGGATTGTTTGGCTATCTGGATGGTTCTACTCCTCGCCCTCCCGTTCCCGTGCCGCCAACGGCCGCCTCTTCCTCCTCCTCACCACCGGACTCTGCTGTTCTTCAGAAGGAGCAGGCCGCCTACGACACTGCCCTTGCTGCCTACAAAACCTGGATCGTGGATGATCAGAGACTTTGTAGTGTGCTCCTCTCCTCATGCACTGCTGATGCGTTGAATGAAATCACCGGGTGTACCACCGCTAAGGAGATGTGGGACACTTTTGCCAGCACCTATCAACACAGCACCTCGATTAGCGTTTTCAGCCTCCGACAGCAGGCTAATCTTCTTCGTAAGACTGGTACGATTCATGATCTTCATCTGTCTCTGGTTAAAATTTTTGATCAGTTGAGTATTATGGGCCAACTGCGGATAACCGCGACAAGCTTATGTGGTTTCTCACTGCCCTTGGTCAAGCTTATTCTAATTTTAGTGCACCTGTTGCTGTTCTTGATCCCTTGCCCCCGTATATAACTGTTGTGGATCAAGCCAAGGGCTATGAGGCTTTTTTGGCAAATTTGGAGAAAACGAATGTGCAGGTACAGGCTCCGGTGGGACCGGTGGCCTTTGCTGCGACCGCCCAGGAGACTGCCCAGGCCGCCCAGCATCCAGACGGTGGCGCGTGGGCTCACGCGCCTGGACAGGCCGCACGTGGCGGCGGCGCGTGGGGCCCACGCGCGGCTGGCGGCGGCCGGTTCGGCGGTCGCCGTGGCGGTCGCCGTGGCGGTCGTCGTCCCTGGGCAGCTCCTAGAGGTCCTGGTGTGTCCAGATCTGGTGTTTTGGGTGCTCAGGTTCAGTGTTACACGTGTAGAGACTTCGGGCACATCTCTAGGTTTTGTGGAAACTCTACGCAGAGTTATGTGACTCCATCACCACAGCCCAATGGCCAGCAGCAGTACCAGACTTATGTTCCTCAGCTGGCACAGCCTCCATCGGCTCCTCAGGCCCTTGTTGCTCAGACTTATGCTGCTACTGTTGCTCCTGCGGCAGTGGCTCCTCAGCCACCTGTGTATGCACCGCAGTACGTTCCCTACCAGGCTCCTCAGACTCAGCCCGCTACTGCTCCTACAGCTTCAGACTGGTATCTTGATTCAGGGGCTACCAACCATATGAGTGCCACCCCTTCGAACTTGACTGCTCTGGCTCCATATAATGGTAATATCTCTGTTTCTGTTGGTAATGGTGTTTCTCTTCCTATTACTGCTGTTGGTGTTGCTAGAGTTAGCCCTTCTATGCATATATCTGATGTCTTGGTTGTGCCTGCTATTACTAAAAACCTGCTGTCAATTAGTAAGCTTACCAAGGAGTTATGTGCTGTTATTTCTTTCGATGACAAGTCTTTTACTATTCAGCACAAGCTCATCAGGGCAATCCTGGGGCAGGGACACAGTGAGTATGGGCTGTATGTGCTGGACCGTGGTGAGACAGCACTTCTTTCAGTGGTGAAGAAGAACAATAATAGAGCATCTTTTGAAGTGTGGCATGCTCGATTAGGACATGTGTCCTCTGCTACTCTTTCTTTGTTGAACAAACATGGATTTTTGTCTTTTACTTCTGTACTTCCAAAACCTGGTATTTGTGAACCGTGTGCTAAGGCTAAAGGCCACAAACTGTCTTTTGTTGAGAACCCCAGACGGGCTAAGAATGTTTTGGATTTGATTCATTGTGATTTGTGGGGGCCATCTCCGGTTGTTTCCGGAAATGGTTTCTCCTATTATGCTTTGTTTGTGGATGATTATTCGCGTTTTTCGTGGTTCTATCCTCTTCGTCGCAAATCAGATTTCGTCGATGTCTACTTCCAGTTTGAAGCATTCGTAGAGAACCAATTCTCATCTCGCATCAAAGTTTTCCAGAGTGATGGAGGGACTGAATTCATCAACAACAGGTTGCAGTCTCACTTTGGAACTCATGGCATTCATCATCAAATCTCATGCCCATATACACCTGAGCAGAATGGTAGAGCAGAACGCAGGCACAGACACATCACGGAGATGGACCTCTCCATGTTGTTTCATTCACACCTACCGCTGTCTCACTGGGATGATGCATTTAGTGCTGCTGTCTTCACTACCAACCGGTTGCCAACACCAGTGATTGATAACAAGTCTCCTTTTGAAGCACTCTTTGAACGTTCGCCAGACTACTCGAACTTTCATCCTTTTGGTTGCCGTGTGTTTCCCTATGTTTGGCCTACATCTGAACATAAATTAGCCCCTCGCAGTCTACCGTGTATCTTTTTGGACTACAGTGCACACTACAAAGGATTTAAGTGCTTGGATCCTGCCTCTGGTCGTATTTATATGTCTCGTCACGCTCGTTTCGATGAGGGTCACTTTCCATTCTCGAGAGTATCCACAGAGGCTCAGTTCTCCTCTTTGGATGTCTCTTCCTTTATTGACCCCACTGATCCTGATTTAGAGACATCTTCTGTCGAGGTTCTTCCACCACAGCAGCCTTGTACGGCATGTCATGAGCCTTCTTCGACTACATCAGCAGCAATCGCCGATGAACCTGAACCAGTCACTCCAGAGCCTTCTCCAGTATCCTCGAGTTCTTCCGACTCACCTGGTGATTCAGTTTCGTCTGGAAGTGTTACTTTGACTCCTCTTGCTTCCACAGCTCTACAGGTTCCAGCAGCCCCACCTGCTCCTAGAGCTCACTCGATGGTCACTCGTCATCAGGATGGAACAAGAGTAGCTCGCAGTCTTGGACCTGATTTTGTGGCCACGGATTTAGTTTCTGAGTTACTGGTACAGAAGGAACCGAGAAACTCCAAGGCTGCAGTCAAGGACTCCCGATGGGTTACTGCTATGGATGAGGAGATTGATGCACTTTAGCGGCAACAGACATGGCAGTTGGTGCCTTGCCCTCCACATGTTAATGTGGTTGGCTCCAAGTGGGTTTATCGATTGAAGTACAAACAGGATGGCTCTATTGAGAGGTACAAAGCACGTCTGGTAGCTCAAGGGTTCTCACAGGTTCCGGGGTTTGATTTTGATCATACCTTCAGTTCAGTTATCAAGGCTGCCACTGTCCGCACAGTGATTGCTATTGCTACTATGAGGAAATGGCCGCTTCATCAGCTCGATGTAAAGAATGCTTTTCTGAATGGTGTTCTTGACGGTCCGGTTTACATGGCGCAACCGGCTGGATATCAGGATCCTGCACGTCCTAATCATTTATGTCTTTTGAAGAAAGCCATCTATGGTCTTAAGCAAGCTCCTAGGGCATGGTTTGATCGGTTCAGTGCCTTTGTTAAGGGTCTTGGCTTTGTTGGCAGTCTATCGGATCCATCTCTGTTCGTGTTTACCTGTGGCTCAGTCATCCTGTACCTTCTCATCTATGTCGATGATATCATTCTTACCGGGAATGATAAGGTTGCTATTCAGAGTTTCATAGCTCGGGCTGATCGGGAATTCTCTGTCAAGGATCTCGGATACCTCAACTACTTCCTTGGTTTGGAGGTTACACCCACTTCTACCAGGTTGTTCTTGGGTCAAGCTAAGTATGCTGGTGATATTCTTCAGAGAGCTGGGATGTTGGATGCTACGCATGTTTCTACACCGTTTCTTCCATTATCTCAGTTACACAGCAGTACCAGTGGACCTTTTCACAATCCGAAGTTGTATCGTTCTCTTGTAGGTGCACTTCAGTATCTCACCATCACTCGTCCTGACCTATCCTTTGCTGTCAACTCTGTGAGTCAATATCTTCAGGATCCACGGGATGATCATTTTGCTGCAGTTACTCGTATTCCCAGATATGTTCGAGGCACGCAACATTGTGGATTGACCTTCACTGCTGATGGTGTTTCGGAGATACTAGCCTACTCTGATGCTGATTGGGCGCGCTGCTTGGAGACACGTCGCTCTACTTATGGATATGCAGTTTTCCTTGGTGGCAACTTGGTCTCATGGAGTGCGAAGAAGCAACCTACAGTCTCGCGGTCAAGCTCTGAATCGGAGTACAGAGCTCTTGCTAACACTGCTTCGGAGGTAGTATGGCTGTTACATATTCTTCGGGATCTGCGCTTCCCACTTCAGGGATCTCCGGTGCTTCTTTGTGACAATAACAGTGCCATCTTTCTTGCGGAGAATCCGGTTGCGCACAAGAGAGCTAAGCACATCGACATCGACTATCACTTTGTGAGGGAGCTAGTTAGTGCTGGCAAACTACGAGTTGGTAATGTTCCGACATCCTTACAAGTTGCGGATATCTTCACCAAGGGGCTCAATCGTGCGTTGTTTGACTTCTTTCGGTCCAAACTTCGCGTCTCAGTCAATCCGACGCTTCGCTTGAACGGGGGTGTGACAATACAAGAAGAATTGGAGGACTGATTTTTTAATTATGTATGTACTTTGTATATTGCACTTATGTGCCTAGGGTTTAGCTAACTTCAGTATTTAGCTTTAGGCCCTTGTATGTAACTATATATAGGCATGCTTCTGCCTTATTCTAATCAATCAATCAGATACAGTTTACAGTGAGTTTCGGTAGTTTGCGTATCCCTTCTAATCACGTCCTAATCAGAATTCTTGATATTATTATCCCTAAATCACACCCTAATAAGAATTCTTGATATTTAATTAGTATTTAATTAGCTCTTTAATTAGGATTTAATTTGTGGGTAATTTTGTAATTTTTGTTTTAATTGTTTTTTTGGAATTTTTCTCCCAATCATACCATAATTGTATTATTCTACTATTTTTAGTTATGTTAATTTACAATTTTGTTTGATTTTATATGTATCATTAAGATTCAATTAGACCTGTTTTCGTCATTATTTCCTAATTAATTTTCAATTGATTTCAATTGAATTGGTTAATTATGTATTAAATTTAATTTGGTATACTTACTATTTAACATATTCATGAAAAATTATAAATGGTATTAAATGGCTGCTATACATGGTTAAAAATATATTGAAGAAAATTACATGTGATATTCATATATATATATATATATATATATTTTAATTACCACCTAGTGTAGGTGGGGGGAATTTATAGGCACCCCAAGCCATGTAGCAAAATAAAAAAACTGAAAAGAGCAACAAAGCTCAGTCTGATACAATCATCCTAGTGTAAAATAATGTCTAAGCTAACAAAATCAACTTCTAGATGACAAAAAAAATCATCCTCGCTTTCTCTAATTTAAACTTACAATCTATTAAGGGAAACTTATTAGCCAACGTTAGACGAAGACAAGGCAGCCGCCCTAACAGTTGCAAGTATTAGAGAAATGGAGATGGAACAAAAATGCCTAGAACATATATATCAAAAAAGATCAGTCAACAAGATGGGAGTACAGGTGTTAATTCTCAGCAGAAATGGACCTGAGAGAGGGGACTTGTATAGCATGCAAAGTGAGCAGTCCTCTAACCTTGGGTGGCAGGGTACTCCAGTAGTAGGTTTTATCTTCCATTGTGAGTTTTGCATGCTTTGCCAGAGAGTCTGCAGCCTGGTTGCCTTCCCTTAGTGAGTGGTTAATGCAAGAGTTGCCAAGCCTGGAATGAACTGATTCCAGCAAGTGCCAAAGGTTCCAATGTCTAGCTCCAGGGTTAAGGATCATTTGAATGGCCTGGAGACAGTCAGACTCTACACTGAAATGTGGAATATTCATATCTCTTGCCACTGTAATACCCTTTTCAATAGCTAGGATCTCAGCCTGGAGTGGAGAGATAGAGTAGATGGAAAAAGTGTTGGCTCCAATCAAATTTGCTTGGTGATCCCTAATGATGATCCCTATGCCTGCCTTGCCTCCTGACCATGCTGCATACACGTTGACCTTACATCCAACCAATGGTCTGCACCATGTAACAGGAATAAAATTTGGTTTTGGAGGAATGTAGGGAAGGGGGACATTCATGTGATATTCATAGAAAATCAGCATCTTCATATTTCGAATCAAAAGATATTCATATAAATTATTCTGTAAATTCATTCTATCCATTTTAGGAAACCAAAAAATTCAATTATATATGTACTTATAATTTTATTGAAATTCAAGTAAATTTAGTCATATTAATTATATTTTAGGTACATTAATTTTCACTTCAATCAGTTCTGATTAGTTCGGTTCAGCTCAGAAGATTAAGGCTTTAGGCATGCTCTCCTTAATTATATTTTAGTTAACTGAACTGAACTAAATTAAATTGAAAGTACTAAATGTAATTCAAAATTAATGTATTGAAAATAATAATATAATCAAATGAAACTATATTTTTTCGTTAAATACATATTTTCAAAATTAAATTAAAATATAGAGAATTAAACTGAAATAATTATTAAAAGAATAATTGCATCACCTAAGAAGTATTACTATTATAGTATTGATGATAAATATTCTTTAATCCATACAAATTAAAATAAAAACTCATGGAAATTTTAACTTATGTAGTTCTCTCTTAGTAGTAAAAGAAAACACATTCTTTGTAGTTTTCAATATTTTTAAATTGACTGAGTAGCCAAATATTATTGAATTGTGGAACTTTTAGCTATTTCACCTTATTATTTTATCACGGAACTATACCAAACATTCATAAAATAATCAATATTTATTGAGTTTTGATAATTTTTTATCTACTTCATCTTATTAATCTACCACTATTACTGCTATTAGTGCTATTCAGTCATCATCGATAAATTTTCTAGATCCTCCACTGGTCGTCATGGCGTCATTTCCACTCACGTAGATAACGTAACTATCCTTACTGACAAGATTTTTGCCCACCGCGCCATACTCAGACAAAAAATCAGAATTTAAACAAATTGATCTTTATTCTATTTTCTTCATTGAATTATGTATCAGAAATGATGGACAAAACAAAGTGAAAATATACCAAAAAACAGAATACAAATAAATATATCTTTATTCTATTTCTTTATTCAATAATGGATCAATGGACAAACTAAAGCGAAAATTTACCAGAACTCATGGGCCTGAGAAATGTGAATAAGGATTCGACGGGACTGGTTATGATGACATGTTTGATAGTAAAGTATATCGCGTGACGCAACCAACCTAGTTATTATTATTATTATTATTATTATTATTATTATTATTTTCTAGAGAGGGGATCTCTTGTAGTTTCTAAAGAGCATGTCCAACAGTTTCTCCATTCATGTTCTCCATCGTAGGGAAGCAAATCTCATATACTCCATATTTTCATGCCTCAAATCTAACAGTTTTTCCATTTTTCATTCCCTATAATTTATTGACATTTAATACTACATATTTATCTCATCGTCTTCTATTTTCGAACCATATATTCAAAAAGTCCAAATAATAATGAACAAACAAATAGTGAACTTATATTGCGCCCTTCTTAACGGTTTAGGGTGCCGAATAAATCCCCTCCATGATAGTTGTTTTGATTTTAAAAAAACAAATAGTGAACTTATAATACCTGTTACAATAACATTTCATATTTGAAATTACTTACTCCATAATATATAATGATAAAAATACATTTTATAAAAATAACACATTATGAATACAATATTATTATTTTTGTAATGTATTATGAATAACTAGACTCATCTCTTTTCAATTATTTGTTACAAGTTATTCTTTTCAACCATTTTAAATAAATTATTTTATAAAAATATTTTAGTTACACATAATGACTTATAAACTAACGTCAAAATAAATACATTTATGACCTTAAAATTTAGTAAATTTATTTTGGAAAATAGATTATATTTGATTATTAAATATCAATAGATATGTACATGTAAAAATAGTCACATGAGATCTTATTACAATTATTTTTATGCACATTTTTAAAATATTTATTTTTGATAAAACTTTATTGTAATTATTTTAAGATCATTTAAAATTATTGAAGAGAAACCATTGATGAATGAAATAATAAAAATAACAATGCAAGTGACATTAAATTATACTTCTCCAAATCTTCTCCCTCTTTTTCCAAATTTTGGGAATCAAATATTCTCTCTCTACAAATTCCCTATTATGGAGAATGTGATGGAGAAACTGTTGGAGTTCAAAATGGCTCCAAATTCCCCATGTACAAGTAGAATCTCCATTATAGCAAAAATGTTGGACTTGCTCTAATGGTTTAGTGAGATTGAGATTGGAATTCATGTGGTAAGTTCCATTTTAATAAATAGATTCTTATGTAAGGAGTATAAGTGTAAGAAAGGTCTGGTTCAAGCACATGGAACAAGTGGATTGTCACGGTTGATGAATTTGTCAGCAAATCTTAATTGTGTATTGAGACACTTGTATAATTGGAGTAAGCTAAGTTATGGAAACTTGGACAAACATATTCAAGAAACAATCAGGCACTTAAAGATTTACAGGCTTAAACTATTATTGAAGAAACACATCAACAACATAGGTATTGCAAAATTGCACTGGAAAATATTTTAGAAATTCAAGCAGATTACTAGCAACAGAGAGCTAATACAAACTGGGGAAAATGGGAGATACAAATACAACATTCTTCCACGGATGGGCTACCAGAAGACAGACCATTAATCTAATAAATGAATTACAAGATGCTAAAGAAAACATCCGTAGAAATGAGGAAGAAATTAGACAAATCATGCAGTCTCACTTTCAAAACCTATATATAAAGCCTTCTCCTTACCCAGTACAACCAGAACCTGAAATTTCAATGGTGCAATTTATGGAGGAAAACAAACTGAGACTGAATAGGGAACATAAACATAAGATGGAGGGAAATTTTACCGGGAAATTAAAGAAGTGGAGAATGAAATTAGAAAGATGAAGGCTTAGAAAGCTCTTGGATTAGATGGTCTACCAGCTGGATTTTACGAGAATCACTGGGACTTAGTTAGAGATCAGGTAACATATTCAATCCTACAAGTGTTACAGGACCAAAAGATGCCACATGACTGGAATATCAGACTGTGCTTATTCTTATATCAAAGATGAAACTGCTAAACAAACCAGAACATTTCAGACCAATATCATTATGTAATGTTAAATAGAAAGTCATTGCTAAGATGGCACCAAGATTGAGAGATGTTATGCAAGACTTAATAGATAAAGCACTGCATGGCTTTGTAAAGGATAGAAACATAGGAGAGGATGTGTACTGACTCAACAAATAATACATTTCTTGAAGAAGAAAAAAAGGAAGAGTTGGTGTGACAACAATGAAACTTGATATGAGTAAGGCCTATGACAGGGTATCATGGCCTTTCCTTTATAGTGCTCTTACTCATATTGGCTTCCCTAAGTCATGGATAAGACTGATTCATCAATGTGTGACTACAGTAAACCCTAAACCCTTTCTAAATATATCTTGCAACAATTCTGTCTATCTCATCTAAAATTAACTTAGGAATCTAGAAAATACCCATGGGGTATAATGGTAATGATGAGAGAACAAGTGTCATTATACAGGTGTTAGGACATTGATGAAAGGCTTGAAGCTTCTTCATCAAGTCAGATAAAGCCTAACTGGAATGTTTTTTGGAATCTCAAACTCCCAATAAAGATACTGATATGCATATGGAGAGCTATCAACAATTGTTTACCAACAGCTAACAACTTGAAAGAGAGGAAAATAAAGGAGAAAAATAATTGTGTGAGATGTGGAAAGATGATAATTGAAGATACAGAACATAAGAGGATGTGGAAGGCATCCACTCTTGGATTTAATTTTGAATCAGGAAAATAAACTACATTTCCTACATGGTTTTGGAAGTGGACTCAGATTGCTCCAGGTAATGATATAAGAGCATAGAATCTCTGCCTACTTTGAAATTTATGGAGGTCAAGAAACAATGCAGTTTTCAGAAATCATAAAGAGGATGTAGCCGTGGTGTTAAATCAAACCTGTGCAGACTTCACAGTTGCTTCTGATCACAAAGATATAGATGATGAATAGTATTTTTGCATGCACCTCGACATGCACTTTACTCATACTCCCTTACAATAAGAGATTTAGATGGCATCTCAACTAAATCTAGCAAATGTACTTAATTTTGATGGAGCATTTTGGGAACCTATAAAGCATGGAATAAAAGCATGGGAAATAAAAACAACTATCACCACATCAGTCTGAATCTACTCATAAAGCACAATTTCATAGCTTCCTCTACTTTACATGTTGAAGTAGTGACATGGTATAATGGACTCATAGTGCAATTGTTATGCGGATATCTAATTTTTACAGTTCACACAGACTCCCTATCCTTGCAGCAGCTGCTAATGGATGAAGGAAAATAACCTCCATGAAGATTCAAGGACTGATATCAGATATCAGAATGCTTAAAAGGGGCTTTAATACTTTCGTATGCAACAAAGTATCTAGAGATATGGTGCAAGTATAACATCCCATATCTAATGGAAATAACTGTAATATATACTATTTTTTAATATAATAAGTTACTTTCCCTAAAAAAATATAATTTTATGTTAAAAAAACAAAAGAGTGATTGAGATTGAGATTAGAACAAATTTTGACAATAAATTGAAGATTAGAACAAATAGTGCGGTGGTTCGGAAAATTAGAATAATGAAATACATAGGATGTGAGGAATAAAGGGATAAAGGCAAGAGAGGTCAGGCCCAACATGAGCCCACTTATTTGGCAGCCTTAAACCCTTCGATGAAGAACCTTGGCTGAGTGTATAAGAGGAAGCAGAGGAGGAAGACATGAGGTAAGTTCACAACACTACTGTAGAGATATATCGCAAACACTGTCAGAGAGCTAACTTTGGCATCGGAGCGAGATCGGCTATCGCCCTCCCCGCGCTCACCTTGCCATTTCTTGTCCACCTCCAGGTTAGCCTTTGGCAGCTCCGTTCAAGGAGAAGTCTGTGTTTGTGGCCGTAACATTGGCGCCGTCTGTGGGGATCCTTGTTATTCCTACAGCTCACGCACTCAATCAATGAGTGGAGAAACCAGCAGTCAGATCCCGCCCCAGACCGATCTGATGGGGCGCAAGGACGACGAAGATGAAGAACTTGACCAATACTCGGCCAGGCACCCTGCCACTCGCCGGTTGTCGAGCCAAGTGGTGGGCCCAGAGTTAACACCGACCCCTGGCCTGGGGGAGTCGAAGGAGAGCATGGATCTACTCCAGCGCATCGTCAGTTCCCAGGAGCGCATGGCCAACCAGATCGACGAGCTTCAGAGCCTGATCATTAGAGCGGGAAATATCACTCCAAAGCGCCTGTTCCAGGGCATCGGCGCGATGAAGCAGAAGATGCCCGAGCCATCGGAACCGCAGGCGCAGGGTGTGGAGGCAAACCCCATTTCGGTCACCCCAGGAGATGAGGACTCCGGCGAAGATGAAGATCCGGAGCAGGTGTGGCCGACAGCGTATATTCACAAGCCGAAAGTCCCGCAGCGAGTTCCCGTTCACAGGCGCCTTGCCATGAACTGGATCCCGCCGGAGGGAGAAAAGCGGCGAGGGAGCCCATTCACCCAGTCAGTGATGGAGTTCGTGGCCGATTTGAAGATCCGTATTCCTCCGAATTTGGGTTCATACGATGGTTCGACGGATTCGGCCGACCACATCCACACATTCACGACGTCCATGTCGACGTACAGTACCCCTGAGCCAACCTGGTGCCGAGCGTTCGCCACCACCCTCAAGGAGGCGGCGAGGTTGTGGTTCGCCAACCTAGAAAACGATAGCATCTCCACCTTCGCGAAGTTGGAGGATCTTTTCCTGACGCGGTTTATGCAAAAGAAGAAGTTTGCTCTTACCACACAGGATGTGCTATGGATCAGGTAACGATCGGGCGAATCGCTCATGGACTATTACGAGCGCTTCATCACCGAGTGCAATAAGGTGGAGGATAGGTTAGACGAGAAGTGGCTGGTCGAGATCTTCGTGCAAGGGCTGACCCATACCCTCCTGAGGGTCCGCCTCTGACCAGAACCCCTAAGCAGATTTTCATGGCCGTGGCGGATCAAGGAGTTCTTCCGGTCCCTCGCAAAGTGAAGTTGCCACCCTCTAAGAGGGACATGAGCCTTTATTGCGACTACCATGAGGATCACGGCCATGACACCAATGAATGCATACACCTCAAAAGAGCCATTGAAGCCTGCCTCAAGCGGGGACATCTCAAGAAGTATGCCAAGGAGGCGCGGGAGTACAACAGGAAAGAGTACTCGTGCCGATCAGGTGAACGTTGGCCCGAACGAGGAAGAGAACGTGGAAGTGAACGAGGAAGTGAGAGGTCAGGCGACCGGTCGACAGGACACAAGTCTAAGGAGGTTGCTCGAGCCGAGAAAAAGGAAGAGTAGAGAAAGAGGCGGAGGTACGAGGACACCTCCACGCAGGATGAAGAACCGACCGCCCCCACCGGTGCGATACTCGCGATCATCGGAGGGAACGCGGGGGGGGGGGCGACGGAGTCTCAGAGGAAGGCGCGCTGCCGCAAGACGCCCGAGCCTACACCAATGTCAAGAAGACTGACATCGGAGGAAGTGATCACATTCAGCTCTGAGGATCCTGTCCTGGACCGGCCCGCGGGAGGCGATGCTGTCGTCATCACGGTGCAAATCATGGACAAGGTGGTGCACTACGCCTACGTCGACGGTGGCAGTTCGGCGGAGATCATGTATTGGCATTGTTTCGAGAGATTGGACGAGAACACGCGCAAGGGGTTGGTCCCGACGGCCACGCCGTTGGTGGACTTTGCAGACCGGACAGTCTGGCCAGAAGGAGTCATCACCCTGTCAGTGGCGGTCGGGACGGCCCCCCGCAGGAAAATTGTGGACCTTGAGTTCATCGTAATCAAGGCGCATAGCCCCTACAACTTGATACTAGGCAGGCCGGCACTGGTGGCCTTGAAGGGGATCGTTTCCACACTCCAGCTCCTGTTGAAGTTCCCGACGAGGGAAGGAATAGCGACGGTGCGAGGTGACCAATAGAAGGCGTGAGAATGCCATCGGGTAGCTCTCAGAAAGAGGAAACACCCGGGGGAGTCGTCCGAACCACCGTCGGGCGAGGCGTAACAGATTGTCGGTCCGAAGGGTGCAAATGGTCAGCCCGCAGAAAGGAACCATCGTTGAAGAATTGGGGAGCGAGGTAGAAACTGTATACCTACACGGGGACCGCGATGCCCATACAGGTCAGAGTGAACGTTCCCGAGGAGGTAAAACAGTCGATGGTCAAGGTATTGGAGAAACACGGGGACGTGTTCGCCAGGAAGCCGTCGGACATGACCGGGATCTCCCCAGACCTTAGGATGCACTCGCTGAATATAAACCCTTCCCACAGGCCGGTCATCCAGAAGAGAAGACCCTTATGTCGCGAAAGGAACGAAGCGGTCAACCGGGAGGTCAACGAACTCGTCAACGCAGGGATTCTTGTCGAGGTACCGTCTGGCTGGCCAACCCTGTTTTGGTCAAGAAACAGGACGACAGTTGGAGGATGTGCGTCGACTACAAGACCCTCAACAAGGCATGCCCGAAGGACTGCTACCCGACCCCGGCCATTGATCAGAAGGTTGATGCGCTCGCAGGTTTCCCGATCAAGTGCTTTCTGGACGCGTACAAAGGTTATCATCAGATCCCGATGAAGCCAGAAGACGTGAACAACACCGCTTTCATCACTGAAAGAGGGGCCTTCGCCTATAAAATGATGCCGTTCGGACTGAGGAATGCGGGGGCCACGTATCAAAGGGTGGTCGATTGCGTGTTCCGAGACCAAGTGGGCCGCAATGTGGAAATCTACGTGGACGACATGGTTATCAAGAGCAAAAGCTTCGGTGATTTGATCAGAGACGTGGACGAGACGCTAGGCAGGCTGAAGGAGATAGGGATGAAGTTGAACCCGGCCAAGTGCCAGTTCACCGTCTGGTCGGGGAAGTTCCTGGGCCATATGGTGTCGAACTGTGGTCTGAACGTGAACTCGAAGATGGTGCAAGCAGTCGTGGACATGCCCGCTCCCAGAACAGTGAAGGACATCCAGAGTCTCAATTGAAAGTGGGCCGCGATGAACCGGTTCTTATCCCGGGTGGCGGAGAGGTCATTACCTTTTCTAAAGGTCCTCAAGGGGTGCGTCGGCGCGGCTGGAGCTGTACAATGGGGGCCCATGGAGGACGAAGCATTTTGAGAGCTGAAGGAACACCTCAAGGTGCTACCGACTTTGTCACCGCCGGAAAGCGGGGAAACCCTCTTTCTATATCTGGCCGCAGGTGCGGAAGTGGTCAGCAGAGCGTTGGTCCGAGAAGAAGGCAAGGTGCAGCGCCCCGTGTATTACGTGAGGAGGACGTTGCAAGGAGCGGAAACCAGGTATACCGATCAGGAAAAGCTGGCCCTCGCCCTCATCCACTCGGCGCGGAGGTTGAGATCATACTTCCAAGCCCATCCAGTGGTTGTCTTGACGAACGAGCCCCTGAAAGCAATCCTGGAGAAGCCTGAATCGTCAGGCAGACTAGCCAAGTGGGCCGTTGAGCTGGGAGAGCACGCCATCCAGTACGCCCCCAGGAAGGCGATCAAAGGACAAGTGATGGCAGATTTCCTAGCAGAGACCCCTTCGGCGACGGAGATCCCAAACGAAGACCCGATGGTGGAGGCGACAGATATTCCACGTCGGACCCGACGTCGGGAGGATAGATTAGACTGGTGGAAACTCCACGTGGACGGTGTGTCGGGCGTCGAGGGCGTGGGGGCTGGTTTGATTGTCACGGATCTCGACGGACGGGAGACCGCTTATGCCCTGCGCTTCGAGTTCCCGGCGACGAATAACGAGGCCGAGTATGAAGCGCTGATAGCTGGGATCGAGATCGCCAAGAAGTTAGGGGCGAGCAAGCTGGACGCGCATGGCGACTCAGCTCTGGTAGCCAACCAGTTCAGCGGAGCCTATCAGGCGAAAGAGCCGTCGATGCAGAAGTATTTGGCGAAGGTGAGAGTGCTGGCCACGTCTTTCGAGGGTTTTGACCCGGGTCCCCCGCTCAGAGAACACCCGGGCGGATGCGCTCAGCAAGCTGGCTTCAACCGCCAGCAGTCATCTGTCAAAGGGAGTGCTGGTGGAGACGTTGATCGCAAGTTCGACGGAAGGCCAGGAACTGCTGGCCATCTCGAGTAAACCCCCCAGCTGGATGACCCCGATCAGGGAGTACCTGTTTAGTGGACAGATCCCCGAGGATGCCAGCAAGGCAAGAAAGCTCGAGAGGAGGGCCTTAGAGTTTTCCCTGAAGGATGGCGTGCTCTACAAGAAGGGATACCTGCAGCCCTGGTTGAGATGCATCTCTCCCAAGCAGGCAGACCGACTGCTGGCTGAATTGCACGAAGGGACTTGCAGGAGCCACCAAGGGGCGAGGACGCTGGCCATGAGAGCTTCACGAGCAGGGTTTTACTGGCCGAACATGAGGACCGACGCCGACGAGTTGGTGAAGAAGTGTGTCAAATGCCAAGCCCACGACAAGGCGCTGCACTCTCCAGGAGTGCCGATGAAGAGCATATCGGGCCCATGACCCTTCGCCAAATGGGGGATCGACATAGTTGGCCCGTTCCCTATGGCGATGGGGAAGAGGCGTTTTCTCGTTGTGGCGGTGGATTACTTCACCAAATGGGCGGAAGCCCAGGCCGTGGCGAGCATTACCGGCAAGCGAATGACAAAATTCGTGTAGAGGAACGTCGGACTACCCAGAACCATCGTGAGCGATAATGAAAAGTAGTTTGAGGAAGAACCGTTCAAGTCGTGGTGCACCCAGCTAGGGATCGAGCAAAGATTCACATCGGTGGCGCACCCCCAAGCGAATGGTTTGAAGGAACGCCCCAATGGGATAAAATCGTTCAGGGGCTGAAGCGGCGGTTGGATCAAGCCAAAAGAAGCTGGGTGGAAGAGCTTCTGTCGGTATTGTGGGCATATAGAACCACGCCCCGGACGGCCACGGGGGGAATCGCCGTACCGCTTATGTTATGGGAGCGAGGCGATCATCCCCCCTGAAGTGATCGTGCCGTCGCCGAGGCTCGTTGAGCCATTGGCCGAACCGGAGAACGAGGAGGAAATCCGAGCCGGCCTGGACGAGCTCGAGCACCGGAGGGAGAAGGCAACGTTGACAGAGGCGGCGTACAAGTCTTACATCGAGCAGCGGTACAACAGCCGTGTCAGAGACCGCTCATTGAAGGTGGGCGAGCTCGCTCTCCGGAAGAACGAAACTAGCCGGGCCGAAGGGACGAAGAAGCTTGACGTCACATGGGAGGGCCCGTACCAGGTAGCGGAGGTGCTAGGCAATGGAGCTTACAAGCTCCACACCATGGCGGGCGAGCCTGTCCCCCGCACCTGGAACATGAGCAATCTCCGAAAGTTCTACGGATGACCAGGTATCAACCTGGATATTTATGTATATATAAACAGTAAGCCTTAACCTGTGGGCGAGAAAAATACTTTTGGTCGGATTCCCGACGCGATCATCTTGCCCCCCCACTCGGCGGGGGAATGATCGCTAGAGGATTCGCTTTCTTCTTTTGTGGCAAGTAATATAAAGCAGGCTTAGCGGTATGAATGTTATCTGCACACACATCGGGCGACATAACTGAGCTCGTTGCCCCCAAGAACCACCTGGGGGCTCAGCCGCATCAGTCGCCTCGACGCCCACATGGACAGGTGAGCCCGACGATGGACCCGACGGCGAGCTCCGCGGGTTGTCGAGGCGGCACTTAACTAATTTTGTTTGCTGGCCGACATAATTGAGCTTGTTGCCCTCAAACCGCCTGAGGGCTCAGCCGCATCAGTCGCCTCGACGGCAACACGGATAGGTGAGCCCGACGATGAACCCGACGGCGAGCTCCGCGGGTTGTCGAGGCGACACTTAACTAATTTCGTTCACTGGCCGACATAATCGAGCCCGTTGCCCTCAAACTGCCTGAGGGCTCATCCGCATCAGTCGCCTCGACGGCAACATGGACAGGTGAGCCCGACGATGAACCCGACGGCAAGTCCCGTGGGTTGTCGAGGAGACACTTAGCCGATTTTGTTCGATGGCCGACATAATCGAGCTCGCTGCCCTCGAATGAGATGAGGGCACAGCCACATCAAGACGGCCCAACGACGACAAACCCGACGGTAAGAACGACGGACGGTAATCCCGACGACGAATCCGACGGTAAGAAAGACGGCCCGTCAGGACAACGCTTAGTCAACTTCGAATAGCTTGCTGACGAAGGCAAGCTCATCGCTCACGGATTGTTCGGGGGTATAACCAACTCGGTCGCTTCGACACCCACCGCGATGACTGGCTCGACGGCGAACCCGACTGACGGCTTTCGACGGCGCGGACCTTACTGCTCGGACAACCGCCCCGACGGCGCGGTCGACGTTCAACTCGACAGTCGGGAGGACGACCCCTCGGGTGGTCAACATAGTTAAGCTCGCTGCCCCCAAATTATCTGGGAGCACAGCTTACCTCACTGCCCAGATGATCGTCCCGACAGCGCGGTCGACGGAAAGCTCGACAGTCGGGGAAATGACCCTTAGTCGATTTCATTTTCTTGCCAACTTAGTTAAGCTCGCTGCCCCCAAATTATTTGGGAGCGCAGTTGATCCAGAAAGGCGATGACAGAAAGACAGCAAAAAAGATGCGAAATCCGGTAAAGGAAAGGTTGAAAGTTTGTCCATACAAAACGAAAATAAAAGAAAGGAAATTGTCAAGGGTACGGAAAGCAATTAAGGCCACAAGCGGCACAAAAGATAAACAACGCCACGCAGGGCGGTCTTGAGGAGTTTTCTAGGTCCCTTCCACTTTCTCACCAACGTTTTCAGCGGACGGCTCGGTCGCATGATCATCCTTCAACAGTCCAGCTTCTCCCAGATCTTCCAGCAGACCGTTAGGTGCGCCCTGCTCAACAGTCTTGGCACCCCCGTTGGCCGGACTCTGGCTGGACGGATGGGTCGTCGAGGCGGCGGAGAGCAGCTGCGGTTCAGGTCTGGCCGGAGGAGCCCACTTCACGAGCGCCTCGGGAGCCATGTCTGCAGACAATTCAGAAAAGTATTCCGTGAACGGATACTTACCGAAGACAGAGAACAGCTCATCCAGGGAACGGTCGAAACGAGGAGCATCATCTGCGTACATCTCGTCCAAATCAAAGGACCTGTAGATCGCTCGATGAAAGCGACGACGGGCGTTGTCGCTGGAAGCAATCTTCAGAAAGATGTCAGGAAGACCGACCTCAACGACCCACTTGTACCTGGCGTCAGCAGCGGCAACCTGAGTGTCGTAACTGGCGAGGGCTCCCTCGGCTTTCTGCAGCTTGAGGCGCATCTCCCCAAACGACTCTAGCTGGGCTTGGGCCTCTTTCAGATTCTCGTTGGCCAGATCTCGTTCAGTGAGGGCAGTCCCGTTCTCAACCTGAAGGGCAGCTAGAGCCGCCGTCAAGTCATCCACCTTAGCCTGGAGGGTGGCCGGAGCGGCGGTGGCGACGGTCTCGTTCAACTCGTTGATCATCTGCTCCTGCTTCTGGTTCAAGTTGCGAGCGGCCTGAAGAGCTGCTTGACAAGACACCAGCTGACCCCGAGAATGAGCTGCGTCGAGATTCAGCCGACCCAACTCACCCCGGAGGGAAGCAGACAGACAAGCTACCTATGGATATCAAACAGACCAACTCTTAAATCCAAACGCAGAAATAAATCAGAAAAGGAGAGGTGAAGGGGGTGACGTACCTCCAAACTGACGGAGTCATACTGATCCACGAGACTTGCCAAGTTATGGAAGTTAACCATGGTGTTAGCGCGCCATGCCTCAAGATGGCTCTTCGGGAGTGCGGTCGCCAGGAAGTCGGCACGGTCCTTTAGAGTAGTCAACGCCGGCCGCACAGAATGAGGCGGCATGCTGGTGCCTGACGACCCTGCCTTGAGAAGCTTCCTCCTGTGCTGATCGTCGGCATGCGGCAGGGAGGATGCGTCAGCGACACTGTCGGCCGTCGGCTCACCCATCGGCCTCTTAAGAGTCCTCCCCTGACCGCCTGAATCATCATTCTCCAAATCGATGACGCGCGGGGAAAGGTGAGGAGAAGGCAAGGAGAGGTTGAGATGGGATTCCGTAGGCTGGGCAAGGCTGTCATTAAGCTGGAATGTTGAAGAACGGGCCTGGCGACGTCGAGAACGACGACGATCGGACTCCATAGGTGCTTCGGTGGTTTGGATGTCGGCTTGGATGTCCGGTTGAATGTCGCCCTCACCCTCGGTATCCTCAGAACCTATTAAATGCGATGACAAGAATGATTAGCAGAACAGCATCATCAAGTAGGAAAAGAGGGATAAAATAGTGAAAAACTTAAGCATTGGACGACCTTCCGGACCCTCGGAAGACGTGGCTGAGTGAACGGGAATGTCGAACCGACAGTGGGGGAGGCCGCACTTGCTAAGAAGCTGGTCAGAATTAACCGCCGTCCACAGCATGGCCCCCTGTTTCAGTTTACGCACTTCCGGTTCCAGCATGGCCGCCTCATCGTCGCTAGGCCTAAGCCCCTGGGTCGCCGGGTCGCCAACCGGGTATTTGACCCGACTGGCGCGGGGACCCCACACCAGCTCGTTGGCAACGTATACAAACTTCGACCCTCATCCGGACTTCTTGGGCCTCTTCTGGAGCAGGGACTTGCCGATGGATGGTCGGAATTTGATGTGGCAGTAGCCCTTATCGACGTAGGGGTAAGTGAACATACGCAGCAGAGGAAGCGAAGGGACAACTTGCTGCTGAGAACACACAATCTGAAACCCGATCAAGGCCTTGACGGAGTAGGGCTGCAGGTAGCGCAAATCAAGGCCAAAAAAGGCCAGAGCTTCTTTGAAAAAGCCGGTCAACGGAAAGCGGAGGCCACTAGCGAAGAGGTACTCGCAGTAGATGGCAGTGAAGCCCTTGGGGGCCTCTGCCACCAGTTGCCCGGCCTTGGGAAGGCGGATCTGATTCTCTAAATCCGAAAATCCGAGCCCCACCGTATTACGGCACTTCTCCCTGAAACCCTCCACGTCGTCGGTCGTGGTAGTGCTTCCCAGGCCAGGACCCATACGAGAATCAGCCATCGAGAGGGCGAGAACCGAGGGGCCAAGGAAGGTCACCGGAATAAAAGAGACGATGAAAAATAATAGTACCTGAATGGAGACGGAGTGATGCTGCGACGGGAAAACTCTAGGATGAAGAATAGAAGAGAATGAGAAGGGGTTTTTTCAAATAAAAGGGGGAGGCAGCGAATTTAGAGCTGCGTGGGGAATCGTGATCGAGGCGGGCCCAAACACCATCGAGAAACGGAGATAGCAAACACGCGTTAAACATGCATTAAAGAGGGAGCTTGGAGCTGTTCGCAGGAGAGAGCAAAGGTAAGGCCCATTCCATTTTTCAGTCCTTCTCCAGCGTTTGGCAAACACGGCCTCGCACTTGGGGGACTTGTGAGGATCGTGGGCCTGGAGATCTGGTCAACGGCCCAAGCGGCTGGTCAAGCATCAGCCCAGTAGGCCCGTCAACGTCAAGGGGAAAGGGGATAAAGGCAAGAGAGGTCAGGTCCAACATGAGCCCACTTATTTGGTAGCCTTAAACCCTACGATGAAGAACCTTGGCTGAGGGTATAAGAGGAAGCAGAGGAGGAAGACATGAGGTAAGTTCACAACACTACTGTAGAGATATATCGCAAACACTGTCAGAGAGCTAACTTTGGCATCGAAACGGGAACGGCTATCGCCCTCCCCGCGCTGACCTTGCCATTTCTTGTCCACTTGCAGGTTAGCCTTTGGCAGCTCCGTTCAAGGAGAAGTCTGTGTTTGTGGCCGTAACAGAGGAGGTTATTTTGAAAGTTGTCAGGAATTTATTTTAATGATCATGATCATATGGAAACTTATTTCGGTCGATTAGTTTAAACAACCACTACTTTCGTCAGGAGCCAAAACTAGTCTTAACCAAGTGGCCTAGCCCACTTGGCTAAAGGCCTTGCCTTGGCTAGAAGAGGTCCTGGGATCAAATCCCCCTCCCCCAATTAGCCCCCTTGGGGTTTCTCCTAATCTCCAAGTCTCCATTCCCTCCACCACAAGAGGCGTGCTCAACTGAGTGACAGGATCTACATCAACTGGCATATGATGTGCGAAGCGGCGAATTGTATCAATGTGAAGTACGAAGGTCCCACTTGATACAAAATATATGATGCAATCCTAATCTAATCCTTGCTATCCTACTCTACTGATTCAGTATGTTGAGTGGTCGAGTTCCTCACATTGGCGCACTTCATATACTTTGTTAGATAATTTTTAGTTCTTCTGGCATTATTAATTATCAGCTAAATTAACCATCTATACTACTTTAGATTAATAAATTTATCCGACAAAATAAAAAATTATCCTAAATGGAACTAGAAGAGTTATTCTCCAGTTATATTTAAATTAATTCGACATCATATGGCACTAGTGGAGAAGGAGCCTATCATGACAATGGAACACGGCGGTTCTCGGAAACCGCTGTTAATATTAAGTTTCTGAATTCAGAACGTAGCAAGTATGCCTCTGAAAAATTGATCAGCGGCGCTACCTCTGGGAACTGCAGTATGATACACGGCTTTTAAGGATAAACGGCGGATAGCCAACGACGATTACGGGAAACCGTCATAGTTATGAAGGTCCTGTGATCGGAACTCAATCGGTATAAAATTTAAGAAATCCGAACTCATTCGCCATACTAGTTTCACATGCGGAAATGTATTGTGTGTAAAGCTTTTGATACCCTAAATGTACTGGTGTAAAGGTTCCGCAATCCTAACATATTTGTTATAAAGGTTCCGCTAGCCGAATTGTGTAGCTATACAGGTTCAACTGTTCTAAATATTTTGTTATAAATTTTCTGCAAGCAGAACTCTATTGTTTTACATGTTCCGCAAGCGGAACTACTGATTAGTATCGTTGTTCTGGATTTGGAAACAATGAAAATTCTTGTGACTATTATGTGATTATTTGTTCCGCATGCGAAAGCTGCGAAGAAGTCAATTGTGCATGAAACGTAATATGTTCAAGTTACGGAAGTAGACGAATGTGTATAAAAACTGAAGCATGGCTCACTGTTTTTTGTTCCTCGCCCGAAATAGTTCGAAACAGATCATAGCTGCGATTTTTAAGGTTTTTGTAGATCTCGAACCGGGGTTCTTCCATCCTCTATATTCCTCAACTTTAATTTCTCATCTCAGTCGTCAGTGTGGATCTGCCCTTGCCGCCTTTATTGCTCTCTCACATCCCGCCTCACCTGCAATGTTACTCTCTCAAACCTAGGGTTCATTTTCTTCACCATGGCGACTGCTTCAGGCAAGCTCTCAATCTTCCAATTTGATATTGGGGATTTCAAATTCATCAAAATTGAAACTTTGAATTTGTTTTTAACTTTGTGAACTGGTAATTGTAGTGACATTTAAGTCATGTATGAGCTTACATTGAACTTTACTCTAAACATTGAGTTTGGACATGCTTTGACTGTTATATTTTTGACAGTATCAGATCCTCCCTGTTAGTTCAGTTCGGCCCCCTCCGGCCTTGGATACTGTGATATTGTTGTTGGCTATGGCTCTGAGACTCCTTTCAATGAGCCTATCAAGGTACGTTTTCCCCAATTTGTTGTTTATAATACTTGCTGGATAACCTCTCTATGGCTCAAATGTTGAATGTAATTTTGTGTTTTTTCTTGCACGGGTTCACTAAACTACAAGGTTTTCTGATGGAATTGCTTTTGATAAGAGGAATTGAGAATTTTCGTGCGTAGATACGAAGAAAGAATGGGAAGTATGATTTTTTATAATATAAAATACTAAAATACCCCTCAAACTAATTGAACTAGCGGAGGAAATTGACTAAGGTCTAGAAATTGTGTATTTTTAGAATGTAGGGTACTAGAAATTGAGCACTAGAATATTGGATCTAGAAATTAGGTATTTTGACCAATGTTTGGTCTAATTTTTGCACTTTAGTCTAGAAACTAAATCAATTAATGCATATGAAAACACAAATAAAGATTTAAATAACATAAGGATTCTGTAAGTATACCTCAACTTTGTAACTTTGTTTGGGTCTGTCAATTTCATCATCCTATAATTTCTAATAAAAACATTCACTCCAAAATAATCTTGATCAGCGATTAAAAATATTAAAATAAGATGGTCTTCAACCACCATACAATTCCAAACAAATCTTCTTCTTTTTTAATATTGGGGTTTAGGTCCCAGTTCTGTAATACAAGTGAGAATTCCATAAATTAACCAATCCATTTTTCAAAAGAAAAAGAAATAAAATCCATTTATAAAAAGTACATTTACTAAAATAAATTTAATATAATTTAAATTTTAGTGGAAATAGTTTTTGCCAATAAATGATTTTCATTTTTGAGTGATCTACAATTGGTCACTGCTAACCGCTTTTGGTCCCAAATATTTGAGGTTGGTTTTTTCAATGAATTTTGGTTACATTATTTTATGTTATTTTTACCGGTAACTGGTCTATGGATAAGTACTCTTGGTGTAGTGGGTTTGACTATGAATTTACGTGCCTATGACTTCATTTCTCACAAAATTCGCGCAGCGGAAGATCTGGAGTTTGACACTTTCTACACCAAAAATATTGTTTTAAACAAAGGTATTCGTGCTTGGATGACGGTTCAAGATCAGCCTCATGAAAACCTTATATTCCCGAGGTTCTATCACGTGGAAACGCTCTTTAATGCAACTTTAATTTTAGCGGGTTGTGATCAAGAAACCACCGGTTTCCTTGGTGGGCTGGACATGCTTGACTTATTAATATACTTGGGAGATTACTATATAGGATCATGTAGCCCATGCTGGTTTAATTGTATTCTGGGCTGGAGCAATGAACTATTTGAAGTGGCTCATTTCATACCGGAGAAGCCTATGTATAAACAAGGATTAATCTGCTCCAGGTTGGGGGTAGGTCCTGGGGGAGAAGTTATTGATGCATTTCCGTACTTTGTATCTGGAGTCCTTCATTTAATTTCCTTTGTGGTTTTGGGCGTTCGTGGTATTTATCATGAATTTCTGGGTCCTGAGACACTTGAAGAATCTTTTTTGTTTTTCGGTTATGTATGGAAATATAGAAATAAATTACCACAATTTTAGGTATTCACTTAATCTTGTTAGATGTAGGTGTCTTTCTTCTAGTATTCAAGACTCTTTATTTTTGGGGCGTGTATGATACCTGGGCTCCGGGAAGGGGATGTAAGAAAACTTACCAATATGACTCTTAGTCCAGGCATCCTATTTGGATGTTTATTAAAATCGTTCTTTGGATAGGAAGGATGGATTGTTAGTGTGGACGATTTAGAAGATATTATAGGAGGGAAGGTATGGTTAGGTTCCATTTGTATATTGGGTGGCATCTGACATATTTTAACCAAACCCTTCGCGTGGGATCGCCGCGCACTTGTATGGTCTAGGGAGGCTTACTTGTATTATAGTTTAGGGGCTCTAGCCGTCGTTTGTTTCACTGCTTGTTGTTTTGTCTGGTTCAATAATACCGTTTATCCTAGTGAGTTTTACGACCCACTGGACTAGAAGTTTCTCAAGTTCAAGTATTTACTTTTCTACTATCAACTGCCCCTATCGGAAATAGGATTGACTAATTTCGAAGGAACTGGAGTTACATCATTCATGAATTTCATAGTAATAGAAATACATGTCCTACCCAGACAGAATTTGTAACTTGCTACCCTTTTTCCTCGGAGGCAAAGATTTATCTCCACTGAATGGATGATTCATTCGGATCGATATGAGAGTCAAACTACATTGGATTGCTATAATCCATGTTGTATATTTGAAAGAGGTTGGCCTCGTTACTTCTCTCATGGCACACCCCCTTTCCCACTAAGCCCCCCTTCTCCCCAGTCCCCAGAGACGTAGGACGGGTACCAAAAGTTCATCACAGAAGATGGGATTCATTAAGCTGGGATCATTAACTAACTAAACTAATATAATAGAAATGCAAACTCTCTAGAAAGTCCAACTTTCCTAAGTGTTATGGAACTACCACTATATATTTAAGGTCAAGTGATACTAATTTGTGTTAAAACATTGATAGTATCAAAGTGAACATATAGTAAAACATGTTTTAATGCAAAAATTCATAAATTTACATTAAAACATTAATAAAATTCAAATAACAAATTTTGCAGTTCAAATTAAAAGGTACATTGTATAAGTTAAAACGTATAAAGACTCTTATGGAAAGTCAGGAAAGTTGGACTTTCAGGAGAATTTCTCTAGTAGAAAAGGGCTGTCTTTTCTATATGCTTTCCTTATTATCATGATTAATAATGTAATAGTTTTAGGGCCATGCTATTTGCATGTCGTATTTTATTTTTGCAGTCTGTATTATTTTTGGGAAAGACAAATACACCCTCGGTATTATTAACTATTGTTGAGTAGATCGTCCGTATTAATCTCATCCAGACTTTGTCTACAATTTGTATATTTTACCCAAAAAATCCTTCTCGTGTGAATTATCCAGATTGTCGCTAATTCCCACCGGAAAACTTAACTTCGATCAACCCGTCACAACCCAAATCTTTCGCCTTCAATGCACAGACTTTGAAGCCTCTCCACACCAACGACGAGAAGATTCACCGACGAGGACTCATAGAAGCCGAAGAAGAGGAGCTCCTGGACCGAAGAGCTCAACCTCGACAAGCTGTCCGAATTGGGTCCTCGACGTGGGTCGTCCGGGTATCCAGAATGGCCGGGTCGGATACCTTCGAACGCCTCGCCCGAGTTCATGCTCACAAATTCCCCACCATGGATTTCAAGGTATCTGATTTGGTTTGAGTGTAGGTATAATTTGGGCAATGTTTGAGTGGAATGTTTGGCAAGAAAACCCATTGGGAAATTGACTAGATCTAGTATTTTTGCAAGAAGACCGACAACCACCACGCTGAGTCGAAAAGAATCGGTGGAATTTGAGTTGAGGAATGGCAGAGGGATTTCGCAAAACAAATTAGACAATTTGTAGGGACTTGATTGCAAATACGCAATTTAAAATTGGTCCAGTTGCTGAAGTTTGGAGTTAAGAAATCATTAAGGGCAATCTCGTCAGATCCAGTCAAAATACAGACTATATTAGTAAAAAAAAACCTATAAATAGGAATTCCGTAGTTTTACAGCAAAATGAAAGCAGTGAACCTATGGCAAAAGTTAAACCATTTCACTACAAGTATAATATAAAACTTTGAAACAACAAACAAGAAGGTGAAAAATCCCTCTAGAAGGTGCAAAACCTAGAAGTAGTTTACAACATCTAGAGCTGATCCAAAAGTCTTGCCTGTTCAGAAATGTTACAATGGTAGTTTGTAACAGAAGGGGGATCAATCCAACATATCCTCTGATACGTTCGGGCATAATGATCTTCAATCAGGTTGAAAAATCTGCCATCACCTGAGCTCTTGGAGAAGATATCTCCTGCTGTTGTCGAAACATCGACCCATTTCATTTCAGGCCACTCAAATTTGAGAATATGGGTATGAACCATACATCTCGCAATAAGTAGAAGCTTGCTATCATAATGAATCAAGTGCTGACGAATTTTTTTCCCTTGTGCATCTTGAAAGAAATAATCATTTTTGCCTATCACACTCCATTCCTGGTCTCCAACTCCAAACCTTCCTAGAATACCTTCTGAAAAGAGAGAGAAGAATGCATTTTTCTCTCTGTCGTAGACCACACTAGTCAATGGATGTATAGCATCAACCACTATTCTTCTCCACTCAGAATCCCCAATCCTGCATGTGGCCACATACACCTTGGAGGTGGTATGATAGGATGAAAACACTACACAACCTGAAGATATACATTATAAATAAAATATTACGTGAAGAGTGATTGCGAGCACATAATATCATGCATGCGCATAATAATAAAAAATTTGAAGACTAGAAACAAGAGCAACAATTCAATAAACTAACCTGTAGAGAGAGGATCATCTGAAAATGTAGCAACGTCATAATAACTGTGCAGATTAGGCAGTGAAATATGACGTTTGGAGTATGCATTATACAGGAAAAAGAGGGCCTTAAACTGCCATTTCTTAGCAAAGAGGAACCAGCTATGGCTCTGAGCACATGTTTTTGCACCATACAAAACCTTGGTGTAGGAAGTCCATTCAAGCATATACAGTCTTCTAACTTGAAGACTGTAGAGTCTGGTGCAAAGGGCTGTCTCTTCACTCCGGTCGCTCTATTCCCACCGGTAGTTGAAATTCCACGCCACCATTTCCTCGGGCGTTTCGACAGTCATTCTCTTGTACTCTGCATGCCAGTTTTTGCAGACAGCACTTGCACGAAGTCGCTCCTCAAGATTCAACCTACTCATAAATATTCAACAAATGAAAAATTAGCAATTAAATATGCAAAAAAGAGTCATAATTAATGTCACACACATGTACCTTGTCATTACGGTTTGGAAAACATCTCTACTAAAATGAGACCAAGGTCCATAGACATGTGAAGGGCCGAGGGTTTCCATCGGCTCCAGCCTTGGTCTCTTCATCGGGATGTTCCTGGCTAGAGTTACAGTGTGCGCAGTCTCAGCCATCTGTTTTGCGTCTAAATCACACCAAAAACATATGATCAAAATTCGATAAACATAATTAATAACAATTAAGATCGTTATAATAAAACATAGAGAAATAACGAATAACATCAGAAATTAGTGTTCATGAAAATCACAAAAAATCGAAAACTCAAATTGTGTACGCCCGCATATATATCATTTGTGCTAGTAAAATTTTGTGCATGCAATACAACAATTATATATTCGCTCGGTGGAAGCACGACAAATGACGAGAACATATCTATGCATGCAATACAACAATATAAAATGGCACGATGGAGCACGACAAGCAAAGATACAATTACATTCGATGAAAATTTTGAACTACACTAAGGAAACCTAAATACAATTATTTATCACTACTCTACATTTTCTTAATACTACTCTACAAGTTTATTCCATAATTTTTGCGTGGATGAATGTGTATATAACTTGACACCAAAATCAATCAGTATATCCGCACGATGTCTGCACGATGTAACTGAAGGTTCATGGAATTTGTTTAAAATTTTACTCCTAGTCTAATAATAAAATTATCGACTATCATGAACATTTTTAATGATAATCAAAATTCAGTAAAACCCAATTTCAGGGGTTCTTTTTTCTTACAAAGTTAAGATTAAATAACCATTCATAACCAACTCGATTTATGTTACATTTGAAAATAATAATAAAAAATCATATAATTAATTAATTATGTCGAGTGAAAATAGACAAAATAAATAAAATAAAGATTTAGGATTAGATAAATATCGAAAAATCAATGGAGTCATATATTTATTTTTAAGCAAATATACAGATAATCATGACAAATTACATTATATTTAATACTAATGAAAACCAACAACCCCACAAACAAATATAAATGCACTATAATGAGAAAGTTTCTGAGGAGACCATCTATATTATGGACAGGGACTACATAGCAAAATCAGAAATTAGGGGACTGAAACGCAATAACCATATATTACATATATTTTCGCGGGTCGACCCGCGAAATAACCCGTTTTTGCCCGGGTATATAAGGCATGAAACCCGATCAAAATCAAACTGGAACGGGACAGATTCAACCCCAATTTTGCAACGATCCAAGGTGAAACTCACACCTTCTTCCGGATCGGAGGTCGATTTTCGTTGTTCTCGTCTGCAAATCATATTTCTATCGTTTTGAATCTTCAATTTCATTGATTTGAAGCTTCAGTTCAATCGAGATTTGAGCGGATCGAAGGCAACGAGTTTAAGGCCGAAAACATCAAGTTATGGATCAGAAAGTGTTATCAATGGAGATTGAACCACTGGTAAGTGTTTTGTGTTGATTTGTAGGATGTTGTATAGGATTTTGGTAGGATGATTCATATTGATTGGTTATTTTGACCAGAATGAGAGAAGGGTGGAAGAAGAATGAGAATCAAGCTCATTAATGGTGATATCAGGTATATTTAAACCTTATTCAGTGAAACAATGAGGTTTCATATGAAACTGCCTTTGTTTACGGTTTTATTATGTGATGCCGATGTTTGTGGCTATAATATGCAATATCTGTGATAAAAGTCCGTTGTTCTGTTGTGTTTAAGTCATCAATGCCAGGGATGTGAGGTTTGTGTGCTGAAACTGGCTAGGGTAGCTTTTTTATGATGTGATGCCGATGTTTGTGGCTATAATATGCCATATCGGTGATAAAAGTCCGATGTTCTGTTGTGTTTGAGTCATCAATGCCAGGGATGTGAGGTTTGTGTGCTGAAACTGGCTAGGGTAGCGTTTTTATGATGTGATGCCGATGTTTGTGGCTATAATATGCAATATCTGTGATAAAAGTTCGATGTTCTGTTGTGTTTGAGTCATCAATGCCAGGGATGTGAGGTTTGTGTGCTGAAACTAGCTAGGGTAGCTTTTTTATGATGTGATGCCGATGTTTGTGGCTATAATATGGAACATTTATGCTAAAATTCCGATGTTCTGTTGTGTTGGAGGCATGGGTGCCAAGGCTGTGAGGTTTGTGGGGTGAAACTGGCTAGGGTAGTTTTTTTATGATGTCATGCTCATGTTTGTGGCTATAATATGGAACATTTGTGCTAAAATCCCGATGTTCTGTTGTGTTGGAGGCATTGGTGCCAAGGTTGTGAGGTTTGTGTGCTGAAACTTGCTAGGGTAGTTTTTTTATGATGTCATGCTCATGTTTGTGGCTATAATATGAAATATTTGTGCTAAAATCCCGATGTTCTGTTGTGTTGGAGGCATGGATGCCAAGTCTGTGAGGTTTGTGTGCTGAAACTTGCTAGGGTAGTTTTTTTATGATGTCATGCTCATGTTTGTGGCTATAATATGGAATATTTGTGCTAAAAGTCTGATGTTCTGGTCTTTTTGAAAAAATTGCAGATTGTGGCGGGCTACCTGATTTGGCTGAAATTGATTTGTCATCTTGTTTTGAAGACATCAAAGCAAGAATAATACCTGAGCTAGAAAACCTCTATAGACTGCAATCCAATGCACTTGGATTTTCGTATAGAAAATCAACTCAACGGAGAGACAGTAATGGGAGTGTCTATGAAAAGTATTTCACTTGTTCATGTGCTGGAAAGCCTAACTTAACCAACCCTCCATTCCCTATTCCTGTTAGTCCAATCCCTCAAAAGAAAAAGAGAAAGAGAAAATAGTATGCCATAACCAAAACTGAATGTCGAGCAGCAATGCGAGTGAAGTTGGAGGATGGTCTGTTTGTTGTGAAGGAGCACATTGTGAACCACAACCACCCCTTGACCAGAACAGCATGGTAGATGTTCCAGCGAAGTGAAAGGAAAATCACGGCAGAAAAGGGCAGGGTAATTGAAGGGATGGAAGCTGCAGGTTTAAAACCCTCGGTTGGATATAGATATTCCACATATCTATCAGGAGGTGATCATGCTGTTGGTTATGAGATGTGTGATGTAATAAACTATGTCGGAAGGCTTAGGATGAAACAAATCGAAGGTGGTGATGCAAATACAATTGTCCGGCTACTTGAGTAACGAAGTAATAATCAAGAAGACTTCTTTTTCAGAGCTTTGAGGAATGATGACAAGGACAAGACACTGGCAGCTCTATTTTGGAGGGATTCAATGATGAAGGAGGACTTCAACCTGTTTGGAGATGTACTTGTGTTTGACACAACATCCAGAACGAACAGATATGACCTTATCTGTGCGTTCTTAGTTGGTGAAAACAACCATGGAAGTAACTCGATGTTTGCATGCTCATTCATTGCAAATGAACAAGCTGAAACTTTTGTCTGGCTTCTAAAGACATTTAGGAAGAGTATGGGAAACAAGGCACCACAAAAAATTCTCACTGATCAGGATCAAGCAATGGCGACAGCAATTGAAGAGGTAAAATCTGGACCTTTTTGTCAATATTTTAAAACTATGATGTTTAGTGTCAAAATACCTATGTATGGGTTAGTGACTGGTTTTTCCTGAATCAAACCACATACTTTGTTTGTGGTATTTGAAACAAAATGCAATTAGCCATTATAGTGAGTTGAAAAAGGATGGGTCTTTCAAGACAACATTTGATAACTGCTTGACAGGTAACCACATGTTGTAAATATTATGTTCATAACTTGATGATTAAAACTTTCATGTTTAGGTTCAAAGTAGCTACCTTGGAGTTTAAACATATTACCTTCTGAATCACAGGTTGTAGTGATGAGGATGAATTTGAAGAGAATTGGAAATCCATGATAAAAACTTACAAGCTAGAAGAGGGTCATCCATGGTTCACAAGGTTGTATAATTTGCGTCATAAGTGGAGCCCAGCATTTGGAAAGGATTTTTTTTCAGCCGGATTACTTTCGTCACAAAGAAGTGAAAGCACAAATAGTGCCATTAAATCAAGAGCAACTAAGTCAACTTCATTGACACAGTTCTTGACAATTTTTGAGGATACAGTACACACATGGAGGAAGAATGAGCAAAGAGATGAGCATAATTCATTAATGTACATTCCAAGGAGTGCCGATGCTTGTCTTCTAAAACATGCATCAGAGGTTAGTTTTGGACTATTTCTTAGGTTGTATAATATAATATCAACCTTTAGATTTAAAATGCCTTTGTTCTATACTGTGAATATAAATTCAAAGCCTTTTTGTTCTTTCCATCTGCAAACAGGTTTATACGAAAGAGATTTATGAGGAATTCAGGAAACAATTCATGCGTGGAATGGCGACATCGATAACTGAAATGGAATGTAACCATGGAGGCTACATTAGATCTTTCAAAGTGGCAAAGGAGAGTGATCCAGAGAAACCTGAAACAGTCGTATTAACTACTGAGGCAACAACAAAATCAATTGAAGTATTTTGCTTATGCAGGCTGTTTGATGAGGCAGGTTTGTTATGCTCCCATTGCATAAGGGTGTTGCACATGCTATCCATATCAAAAATACCCGGGCAGTATATACTGGATCGCTGGACCAAACACATCAAGAGGGACGTCTGGACAAAGTACCTTGAACAACAGCCTAATTTAAGACTTGAAGATTTTGCACCTTGGCGCCATGATATGAGCAGAACATTCTACAATCTTCTACTCAAAAGTGAAGGAAATGACAGGCTCGAAAGCTTCTGGAGGATACAATGATAAGAGATGAAATAGCAGTACAACAGTTCTTAGCCACTAAAGCGCCTCAGATAGCAGAAAGTGATGGACCAGAGCCATCCGAGCCATCAGGTTCGGGTACAGATGATGAAATGCACTTTGGCAATCCGGAGAGAGTAATGGGCAAAGGAAGGCCTGATGGAAAAAGAATCAAGTCTGCGATTGAAAATAAGGAAAAAAAACTGAAGAAACAATCTCAGACTGAGTTTGGATCATACACACCAAAACCGACATTATTTTAAATTGATTAGGAATGTAAGTCTAAACATTAGTGTTATTAGCAACAGGATAGGGGTTTAATATTAGATGCTTTTGTAAGGTTCTGGTTTTATCAGCATTGGTATTATTGATCAAAACATTGAAAGTTTATAATTGAAGCTTGTGTTTCCTATATCAAAATGCAAAGCTTATCAAAATGCAAAGCTTGTTAAAGCATTGTTTTTACTGTGTTATGTTTGAGTATATAATGTAGACCTTTGGAATTAAAATGCCTTTGTTCTGCAAAATCAAATGCATGAATTGTATGTTTAGGTTTGTGTATATAATGCAGACCTTTGGAATTAAAATGCCTGTAATATGGGATCACATTATGGAGACCTTTGGAATCATATTTTTAGATGTGATGCTCATGTTTGTGCGTATCAAATGGGACCTGTGTCCTAAAAGTCCAATGTTCTGGTGTTTTTGAGACATTGCCCTTTAATATATGTTTGTGTGCTGAAACTAGCTAGGGTTGTATTTTTATGTAGTGATGCTCTTGTTTATGTTTAGGTTTGAGTATATAATGGATATCTTTGGAATTAAAATACCTTTGTTCTGCAAAATTAAATGCATAACAATGCATGTAAGGTTTGAATATATAATGTGGACCTTTGTATTTAAAATACGTTTGTTTTGATGTGAAGTTACTAGGAACTTAAGTAATTCCCTTTTAGTGTGAAATAAATAAATTCGACTTGATAGCATCATGTTTTTGTATCAAAACTTTGAGTTTTAGGGTTAAAAATTGTAATTTTTAACATAAACTATAACATTGATACTTTGTAAAATATTGCCAACTTTTAATACTCTATAAAATATATAAAATCCAAACATTGATATTATACCACTAAACATAAATGTTTTAGCACAAAAGATGTTTCACCTACACACATAGTCTAAAATATTAAACATAACAGATTGACAAGTTCACATCTACAAGCCCTCGTCACTTGAGGAGTCAATGTGCAAGTCAAAAAAGTTGAAACTAGTCTCGGCCTTCTTCCGCGCATGATTGTAGACGTCGTCCAGCATCTTATGTAAATTTGGATCACACCAAAATTGTTGGCTTCCCCACACCTCCTCCTCACTATCTGGACCAGCATTCACTTGTCTTTTTTCAGCTTGAACTCGATTAAAGCAGTCCATAAGCCTTGAAGTAGCAACATCGAGATCTCTTTTGAAGAACTCCGGACCTTCTTCAGCAGTCTAAAAACATCAAAAGACCATGGTGTAAGTAAAAAAGGATAGAAAAATGATAATAAAGAACAATAGCAAAGAAAACTCACCTTCAGACCAAGGCTTTTAATTTCATCGTCAGTTTTGATATCACCACCGAGTGGGATGGTAAAACCACCAACATTAAGATTGTCCTTGACCTCTTGTTTGCTGCAGTCATCCTCAACAGAAGCATGCTTCAACAGCTTCCCACGTCGGGTCAGAGGATACAAATCACTTGTAAGAGGCGCGCGTTCATACTTCCGGGCTTTGATCTCCTGGCACCCCTGATTCACCTTCTCTTGAGGCCAATGCTGCAACAGCGGAAGAGCTACTGGATTTTTTTCCCCAGAACCAGAGCACGCTGCAAGAACTGGACAACGAGAACAAACACACACCCACTGATTGCTGTGTACTTGGTTGTGTAATACCTTTGCACTCCCTTGGAAAGTTTCGAATAGACAAACTCGCACCAATCCAAATTTTTTATCTCTGATACATTCTCCACAGCCTTCAAAACTTGCATATCAACATCCTTGGATGACACTGGAGATAAGAAACAGGACACAGCATACAACACGAAGTATCTGGTGAAGTCTTCACCACCTTCCGGACAATTCTCCATCGCTTCCCAAAGCATGCTCAAAGAGATTCCCTTATCACCTTCAATCTGGAATTTGGTCTTCCACGCTTGCCTTCTCTCGGCTATCGCCTTATCATTCTTAGCAACTCCAGAGCTCGACAAAACCGCCAAAGGTACACATTCACCACCAGTGGGCAGTCCCAAAACATCATGGACATCATCAACAGTAATTACATACTGGGCATTACCAACACGCTGGGTGCAATATCCACCATCAAAATTCTCCAGGAGGAAGGGAAGAATACCTAACGAAAACTTCTTAAGCTGCAGCTTCAGAAGTGACCCAAACCCAATAGCTTCAATGTCCTTCTGAGCATCAGTCAAATTACTAATCAACTCAACAAGGACTCCAGGTTGATGAGCCACAGTGAGCTGTTTCTGACACCTACAAAATCAAGTAGCAGTTCAGTTTAAAATTTGAACCTTTATCATTAAAAAACACATCTTATGATGTAAAACCTTAACCTTTGCATCATGACAAACAGCAGAAAAATAAGTTAAAAGTATAAGTTTCAGAACCCTAAACCCTAAACCCTAAACCCTAAACCCTAAAGTATAAGTTTCTAAACCCTAAACCCTAAACCCTACACACAGGGTACTAATTCATTACAAACCTTCGGATATTAAACAATAACCTTTTGATATAAAATATATATGTTTCTAACATGTAAAAACAAAGTATTTTTTTATTCAAAACCTTTTGATATTATACCTTAACCTTTTGATATAAAAAATATACCTTTTGTTCCATGCAAAAAAAATTTTAAAAAGTTAAAACAGATAAAACACTTACTCTGTGCCATCTTTGTTGACATATTTCACAACCTGTGAAACAGCCCTCTTTCTTTTTTTCTCGGCAGGCTCAACAATGTCAGCTCCCGCCAGAGCCTTCCCTTTCCTTTTTCTATTTTCAGCATCACAAACAGGCGAAGGGGGTGAATTCTGAGTTTGAGGGGGTGATTGGGGGGTGAATTTTGAATTTGAGGGGGTGAAAGAGGGGGTGATCGGGGGGGGTTGAATTCTGAGGTTGAGGGGGTGAGTGAGGGGGTGAATTCTGAGCAGGGGGTGATTTCTGAGCAAGGGGTGATTGAGGGGGTGTTTGAAAATCATCATCTTCATTCTGATTAATAGGATGTTCATGAGCTTTGTTCTTCTTGGCAACAAACTTTGGGCCGTTCTTCTTCTTCTGATGAACAGGGCAAGGCCCCTTGTGGTCAGAAGGAGGACATGTAGGGCATTTCTTCTTATGATTTTGCTTCCGCTTCCGGTTATCTGTATGAAATTGTCATTAAACACATAAGAAACTGAGAACAACGAGTTCACAAAAAAAAGTGAAAAACAATTAAAAAACAACCTTCAACATCTGGATTTTGCTTCTCGGCTGCAATTTTCTTCGCCTCCTTCTCGGCAGCAAGTTTCTTCGCTTTCTCCGCAGCAGCGTCTTTAATCGCCTTCAGCTCGGCGTCCTTCTTCGCCTTTTCATCAGCAGCGTCTTTAATGGCCTTCAGCTCAGCGTCCTTCTTCGCCTTCTCCTCGGCAGTAATTTTCTTCGCCTCCTTCTCAGCAGCAAGTTTCTTTGCCTTCTCCTCGACAGCAATTTTCTTCGCCTTCTCCTCGGCAGCAATTTTCTTCGCCTCCTTCTCAGCAGCGATTTTCTTCGCCTTCTCCTCAGCAGCGTCTTTAATTGCCTTCAGCTCGGCGTCCTTCTTCGCCTTCTCCTCAGCAGCGACCTTCTTCACCTTCTCAGCAGCAGCTTTCTTCGCCTTCTCAGCAGCGGCTTTCTTCGCTTTCTTCTCAGAAGCTTCTTTCTTCGCCTTCTCCTCAGCGTCTTTCTTCGCCTTCTCCTCAGCGTCTTTCTTAGCCTTCTCAGCAGCTTCTTTCTTCAAATTCTTCTGGGTAGCAACTTTCTTCGCCTTCTCCTCAGCGTCTTTCTTGGCCTTCTCCTCAGCGTCTTTCTTAGCCTTTTCCTCAGCGTCTTTCTTGGCCTTCTCAGCTGCTAGTCTTTTCTTTTCAGCACTACCAACAGCTTTCAGATAACAAAAAGATGGTTAGAATTCTAAACATCTATAAAAAAACCAAAAAAAAATATAAAATAAAAACAACACCTGCAGTTCCAATTTGCGGGTCAGACTCAGGTTTCTCCAGTAGAGATGTGGTCGTTATACCATCAACAGAACCTTCATTATTTTTAGTTAAACAACCATCAGGTTCAAGGTCATTAGATAATAAACCTTCGGCCGACATAGCTTTTATAACATCAGAACAAACAAAATTAGCAAATTCTTGACTATCAAGATTTAGCATATCAACTGATTCTTGGGTACCATTAGCATTAGCGCCACCAGTGTTTTCAAACATGACACGAACAGGGACAACTCCTGTTGTTCCTGTTTACATGCAAAAATAAAAACCAGACCATAGTAAGTATAACTTTGATGTTTACATATACAAATTAATTCAGAACCTTCAATAATAAAATCACAACCATAGCATGTTAAACAGTGATGTTTACATATATAACCAAAATCAAAATATTAGACAACAGCATGTTAAAACTAAATCATAACAAAGATGTTTACAGATGCAAAACTAAATCATAACATTCAACACTAAAAATCCAACCAAAGCATGAAAAACATGGATGCTTACACAAATAAATAAAATCAAACCTTTGACAGTAAAATAACAACCATAGCATATAAAACAGAGATCATTACACATTAAAACCAAAACCTATAACCTTCTAAAAGGTAAGGTATACTTCTAACAACTTAACCTTCATTACTTAAATACCTACCTTTACAAGTAAAACATCAATGATTATAAAGAGAGAAAAAAGGCGGGAGACCAATACAAGAAATTCAAAACAACAATTATACAAGTTCGCAAATATAACATGCACCTTTCAATACTAAAATCAAACCTTCTAGAAAATAAATCCAAACCAGACAACACACATGCAAAACAATGGCAAATCGCAGAACACACAGAGAAGCACAAAATAATGGCACAAACATTGCCCAATCAATAATCAACTCAAAACAAGAGTTCAAATACACATATATAAGCACAACCGCCGGAAAACACAACCGCCGGAGCACAGAAGTACAGATCCGCCGATCAAAACACATTATCAATCAAAAAATCGAAACAATTGCACGAGTTTATCGGTTTTTACCTTCAGTAGAGCCTGGAACGTTCTGATGTCCTCTTGTCAACACCATTGTACTCCGATCTAAACCACAGAACAAAAAAAAATTTAAAAACAAACACAAATCCGCATCAAATCATATATAAAGATGAAAAACAAACAAATCGAGAAACTTACTTGCTATTGCGCACGGTAGAACATGGTGGATCGATGCCTGAATCGGAAAACCGACGGTGAATTAGGTTTTTGAATTTGGGGGAGGAATTGGTTACGACGGTTCGGGAGGTTCTGCAAAAATGGAAATAGGAATTATGAATGGAAATTTGATATTTATATGAATTGAAGTTTAGACTAATTGTGAAAAAGCCCTCGCGTATTAGCTGTTTTTGCAACAAGGCCCCCGCCCAGTTTTATTCTTTATTTTCAGTCTCGTCTATAATCTGTACGGTCTCTTTCGAGACTTTCTACACTATAATAGAATTGGGACTAGATAACAATTTAAATAAATGGCCTAGATGGTTATTTTGAAAACAAAACCAAAGCAAATCATATATAGTAAGTAGTAGGTACAAAGTCTTGAAACATATTTCTGGGCCCCGTCTAAATTGGGCCTATTTATAATTACCTGAAATTTATAAAATTTTCCATAAATTATCTAACCGGAACCAAAATAGAATTTAGTTGTTAAAATGAATTTGAGTTAGATATTTCTTAAATTGTTTCTAGAGAATGATCTAAAACCAAATAAAATGTTAAGAAAATGGATGTTGAAAAATGTGAACTTGTAGAAATCAAATAATTTTTTCTAAAGCAAAGTACACCAAACGCTTCTACAAAATGATCAAATAAATTTTGATGAAGAGAGAAAATAAATATAAAATACACGAAAAAAATACCTTAAAGATGTCGTGACTGAAAGATACGGGTCGAATGCCAAAAGGGCAGTTGCGCATGATGATGACACGTAGCCAGTCGCTAGTGTTCGACTGTGACTCCTTTGAGAAGATACTTCCAGATCCATAAAATGAGCAAAAAAATAACATTAATCTCACTAGATCTTCAGTGAAATTATAAATTTTTTGTCTCACCACCACATATATAGAATTTTATAATCGTAGAAAATGAAGAATTTTTCATTCAGTAACAAGAAAACAAATGCCACTACGTGGCCAGTGTAATTACAAGTAGACAAAAAATTGAACAAGAAAAACTACATTACATTCAATGAAAATTTTGAATTACACTAAATATAATTATTCATCACTTCTCCATATTTTTAAATACCACTTAAAAAGTTTTTTTAAAAATTTAAAAATAATTTATTTAAGTGGGGTGAAATTTATTAGGATTACCATTCCAAAAAAATCTCAAAGCAAAAAAATTCATAGTGTCATAGAGATAGATTTATTCAATATTTATGCGTGAATGAATGTGTATACATGCATTTAATTTGAAATTAAAATCAATCACCATCTGTCTGTATGATGTATGGAGGTTCCAGTAAAAAGCTTATTTGTCCCTTAATATAATATTAAAGTATCGGATGTCATGACCATTTTCAATGTTAATAAAATGTAAACTAATTATAAAAATTCAATAAACCAAATTTAAGGGTTCTTTTTTCTTACTGAGTTAAGTTTTAAATAATCATCCATAATCGATTTGATGTTAAATTATTTTTGAAATAAAATTAATAAATTATCCAAATATGAGAAAGCTGGATATTTATAATTATCTAAAACTAGTAAGACAAAGAATAATAAAAATTGATATAATTAACTAATTGTGTCAATTGAAAAAAAATGTGGAAAAAAATTGTTTGTCTAATCAAAACAAATAAAATAAAGATCAAAAGATTAGACAAATATAAAGAGTCAATAGAGTCATATATAATTTTTAAACAAAAATATAGATAATCATGAAAAAATACAATAAATTCCAAACGAATGAAAATCAACGACCCAACAAACAAAACATAAATGCACTATACTAGAATTTGGACCATATGGCAATTTAAATAAACTGGGCTAGACAACTATTTTGAAAACAAAACAAAAGAAAATTATATAGATCCAAATCAAGCCTAGAAACATATTTTTTGGCCCCCGTTCAGATTGGACCTGGTATATATACAGGCCTAAATCCAACTGAATAGAATGGGTTAGGTCCAACTGATCATAATTATATCAGAACAGACCAGGCCCAACTGAACACTCGTATTGTAGAACGGTTAACAGCCCAGGCCCAACTGAACACTCGTATTGAAGAACAGTTACAAATGTTCAGTGGTCACTTGTAATGCAAAGCAGTTAGACCCGACTGAGTACGTGGTCTAGTGGAGCAAGGCATGACGCCACGAATTTAGGGCTCCACGACCCAAGAATGTCGGACACGACCTCAACGCTCTACCTCTATAAATAGAGGAGAGGGAAGAAGAAAGAGGTAAGCTCTCTAGTCTGAAAATATACAGTACACTCATAATCTCTACTGACTTGATCGTCGGAGTTTCTATCCCCGGAAACTTCCGGGGACTTTTCTTGTAGGAAGCGTTCATCATCGGAACCTGGAAGATATCCGTAATCAAGGAGAAGGGAGGTCCCACTTCAGTGGCGCCGTCTGTGGGGATCTTGTTTTTCATTGATTATGGTGGTTACCAGGAGTGGACGTAGCGGTAATCATACACAACAACAAACAACTAGGAATACTCCCAATCGCCATCATGCTATGAACGAACGGGAAGAAAATCCTAGGGAGAGTGAACGGGAAGATGGGGCTGAATCCTCCCCAAATGATCAGCAACGTAGAATAGCGTTTGAAGCCTTCCTTGAAACTCAGAAAGAGACCTTGTATGCACAATTTTTGCAAGCAGTCGTGCCGAAAAATGATGAAAATAAAGGTGAATCACCAACTGTTGAACGGAAAAAGGACAAGCAACTTTTACGAGAGGAAGAAGGATTAAAGTATGGAGAGGAACTGAAAAACATCGTGGCAGAAGACGAAGGTGATTTTTCACCTCTGTCGATAGAAATACAACAATATCCTATGCCAGAAAACTTCAAACTACCATTACATGTGAAAATATATGATGGTAGTTCAGATCCAAAAGACTTCCTTCACTCATATCGTAATAGCATGCGGTTTAGAAATGTTCCCCTACCGTTAGTATGCAAAGCCTTTCCCATCTTTCTTACAGGACCGGCAATCACTTGGTTTGAGGGATTGCCTAAAGGAAGCATTTGCTCTTGGGCATAACTCTCAGATACATTCTTAGGTCGGTTTTATCGTAATCAAAAATTTGTAAAAACGATTGCCGATCTAATGAACATAAAACAACAAAGCACGGAGATGGTAGGAGATTATCATGCACGATTGGTATTGGAAAGTTTGCAAGTCAAGGACTTGACCTATCAGATGTTCTTAGGCGCATTCATGAATGGCCTAAAACCAGGGGATTTCTATAAAAAGTTGAGGGAAGAAATGCCTAGCAACGAAAGAGAACTCCAAAGATTGGTGGAAAAATACGTTCGCACGGAGGAAGCGAACAATAAGAAATGGGAGAATGAAAGGGGAGAAAAAAGGGGAAATGAAGATGAGCAGAAATCATTTGCGAAGAAAGGAAAGACCACGTCTTCGACAAAAACGAAGGATGTAGATCGAAGTAGAGAAGTTCATGATACCCCCTTGATGAAAAGCAGAAAAGAAATCTGGCAGAGTAACAAAAGTCTTTTCAAGGACCCTCGTCCTATGTTGGCACCGCCAGACAAGAGATCAAAAGAACGGTATTGTTCATTCCACAGGGATCATGGCCATGATACTGAAGAATGCTTGGACTTGAAAAGGCAAATAGAAGAGAATCTTCGCCAAAGACACCTATTGCAGTACAAAAAAGAAGCAGGACAAGGGTCAAAGCCGGAGGGGTTTGGAAGCCGACCTTCACACACAAATACAATAGGAGAAAGTCAACCTAAAATCACAGCCGCTGTAGCACGTGATAATGACCAACAGTTTGGTGTGTCAAACAGAGTCATTTTATCCATTCATGGCGCTACAGAAGTAATGTCAAACCATACTTGGAAAAATATGGCAAGCTACGTTCCACCCCAAGAGCCGAGTGAAAAGAGATTTAAGGTGGGAGAAACAATCACATTTAGTGAGGATGATGCAGTACCCAATGCTTCACCCCACAATGACCTGTTGGTAATTGTGGCAAAGATTGGGAATTCTACGGTACATCGAGTGTTTGTAGATGATGGTAGTGCTGTAGATATATTGTTCGCGGACTGTTATGATAAGCTGGGTTTTCAACGATCAGACCTGAAAAAACCGACATCAGCCCTAGTTGGTTTTACCGGCAAGTCAGAGATGCCACTAGGCAACATCAGGTTACCAGTCACTATAAGGGAGGACAACAAATGTTGTACAGTTTTATGTGACTTCGTTGTGATGGAGGCACAAAGCCCGTTCAATGCTATTATAGGCAGACCTTGGATGAATACAGCACGGGCAATATGGTCGCCATATCATCTAGTAATGAAATTTCCGACACCATTGGGAATCGCTACTGTTCGCGGAAATCAGCAAACAGCGAGGCAGTGTATGGCGATCGCTATGAGACCATCAAGTAACACTGTGGTAGAACAGTCGCAAATGGTGCATGCAGTTTCTATGGAAGATAGCACAGACGAACCAGATTTGATTTTAGGGGAGGAAGTCGAGGATTTTATGATAGATGAAAATGACCCATCCAAAATTATCAGGATTGGAAAAAATCTACCCCCAAAACAAAAAGAAGAAGTAAAAGCTGTGCTTCGGAAGCATATCGATGTGTTTGCTTGGTCCTTGAATGATATGGGAGGTGTTGACCCCAAGTTAGCAACCCATATTCTAAACATAGACCAATCAACAAGGCCAGTTCGGCAGAAACAGAGAAATTTCGCATCAGACAGGCAACAAGCAATCGAGCATGAGGTACACGCACTCACGGAAGCAGGAATCCTTAGAGAGGTCAAATACCCAACATGGCTTGCCAATCCGGTAATGGTTCATAAAGCGGATGGAGGTTGGAGAATGTGTGTTGACTATACGAACCTAAACAAGCATTGCCCAAAGGACTGTTACCCATTGCCAAAAATTGATCAGCTAGTCGAGAAAATTGCAGGTTACACGACAATGGCGTTCCTAGATGCATACAAGGGGTATCATCAAATATTGATGAATCTAGCAGATGCGGAAAAAACAGCATTCATCACCAGTTTCGGTGTATTCTGTTATGTGAAAATGCCTTTTGGTTTAAAAAATGCAGGTGCTACTTATCAAAGGGCAGTTGATTCAATCTTCAAAAACCAAATAGGACGGAATATGGAAGTGTATGTCGACGACATGGTGGTTAAAAGTAAAAGAGTTGCACGGTTCGCCGTGGACTTGAATGAGACATTCGCGACTCTTGCATCCGTAGGAATGAAGTTAAACCCAAAGAAATGCACGATTGGAGTTGGGGCTGGTAAATTCTTGGGATACAAAGTATCCTCAAAAGGAATTGAAGCAAATCCAGATAAGATCGATGATATCCTAAGCCTACCCACTCCACGAACAGTAAAGGATATCCAAATCCTAACTGGATCACTGGCAGCTCTGAGTCGATTTGTATCGAAGGCGGCGGAAAAACATATGCCATTCTTCAACATCTTGAAGAAAGCAAACAAGTTTAGCTGGGATGATCGATGTCAAAATGCTTATGACCAGCTTAAACTCGAAATACAAAACCTTCCAACATTAGCATCGCCAATCAGAGGGGAGCAACTATATGTTTACCTAGCAGCTTCCGATACAACGATAAGTTCGGTTTTGCTCAAGCAAGAAAAGACAAAACAATTGCCAGTGTATTACATCAGTAGACGACTGCAAGATGCAGAAATCAACTATTTACCGATGGAGAAGTTAGTCTTAGCATTGGTTCATACAGTCAGGCGATTGCGAACTTATTTCCATAGCCACCCGATTGTGGTCTATACAGACTTTCCACTTAAGCAGACTATTCAAAAGCCGGAAGCATCAGGAAGACTGATGAAATGGGCAATTGAATTGGGTGAGCATGAAATACAGTTCCAACCACGAAAAACCATCAAGGGCCAAGTGCTAGCTGACTTCATCGCAGAAATGACAAATTGTTCATCTACTGCAATTCTCGCATTGACGGCAATCGAGCAAGACAAAGGCAATGGAAAACTTCATGAAGTGGCGTGGAACTTATATGTTGATGGCTCATCTTGCAAGGAAGGGTGTGGGGCAGGCATACTGATCGTTAGCCCCGATGGGGAAGAGTACAAGTAAGCATTGAGATTTGACTTTCAGGTAACAAACAATGAGGCGGAATACGAAGCACTGATATGTGGATTGGATTTAGCGATCAAGATGAACATTACAAGTATTAAAGTGTTCAGTGATTCCCAAGTTGTGGTCAACCAGGTCCTGGGAGACTACGAAGTTAGAGATAACCAATTGGAAAAGTACCTGGGGAAGTCAAACAGCTAATGAGCTATTTTGATTTGTTAAGTGTTCGACAGATTCCGCGAACAGAAAACACCAAAGCGGACTCCTTGAGCAAGTTAGTGACTGCTGGATACAAAAATTTGAAGGCTCAAAAGGATGTTACAGTCGAAGTGGTGTCAATTCGGAGTACAGCAACGACGTTGGTAGCATGTATCGGGGATGAAGAAGATACGTGGATGACACCGCTTGTGTCATTTCTTCGAGGAGGAACACTACCAACTGACGCCAAACAAGCAAGGAAAATTGAAAAACAGTCATTGTCATTTTCCTACATTGATGGAGTACTCTACAAAAAAGGGTATTTAACACCATGGTTGAGATGCATCGGGCCGGAGAGAGCTAAAGAAGTTATTGAGGAGATGCATGAGGGCATTTGTGGAGCACATCAAGGAGCTAGATCTATTGCAAAGAAAATAATGCGAGCGGGTTACTACTGGCCTACTCTCTTTGATGACACACACTCATTTGTACAAAAGTGCCGAACTTGTCAGATAAATTCAAATGTGAAGGGTAAACCACAATCAGAATTTATTGGGGTATATGGAGCTTGGCCATTTGAAAAATGGGGAATTGACATTGTAGGACCATTTCCTAGAGGCTCGGAGAAAGCTCGATTCCTGATAGTAGCAATCGATTACTTCACCAAGTGGGTAGAAGTTAAACCCCTACCACGAATCACAGCGGAAGCTGCACGACTGTTTGTATGGCAAAATATTGTTTGCAGGTTCGGGTTACCCAAAACCATTGTCACTGATAATGGCACACAGTTTACAAGCGATGCTTTCAAATCTTGGTGTACTGAGATGAAGATAACCCAGAAATTTACGTCGGTTGCTCACCCACAAGCGAATGGTCAAGTGGAAGTCACTAATAAAACCATTGTTCAAGGAATCCAGAAGAGGCTGGAAGGAAAGCAAACTGGATGGGTGGAAGAAGTCCCTACAGTATTGTGGGTATACAGAACTACACCAAGAACACCTACTGGGGAAACTCCATACAGCATGACGTATGGACAAGAAGCCATGTTGCCGATAGAAGTCGCCATACCAAGCATTAGAGTAATTTCCTTGGAAAAGGAAACCAACGAGGAGAATTTGAAAGCCAACCTTGACATGCTTGACGAAAAAAGGCAAGCTGCTGTTATACGAGAGGCTAGGTATAAAGAGAAGATGGCAAAAGCTTACAATCTTAAAGCGAAAGCAATAAGATTCGATGTAGGTGATTTGGTACTTAGGAAAAATGATGCGAGCTTGGCTGAGAAGAAAGGAAAATTATGTCCCAAATGGGAAGGACCGTACAAGATAATTGAAGCCTATCAGTCAAACTCCTATAAATTGGCCAGAATGGATGATAGTATGGTTCCCAACATGTGGCATGTGACTAACTTGAGGAAATATTACATCTAGTTGAAAAACGCTCAAACACCATGTATAGGAGCCTTGAAATTATCAATGGCGGCATTCCCATTTCTGTATTTTCGTTTGTCATTGTGATATGATCACAACATGTGAATATATATATCTGAAAAGCCAAATTTGGCACCAAACAACCGCCTATTTATTTTTATTTTTTTTTCGTTTTAAGTAACTTACAGTAGCATAAGATGACAAACTCATGCTAATTATAAAAAAAAAAAAATACCGACTGAACGCAATGTGCGATCGGTCTAAAAAAAAAAAAAAAAAAAAAAAAAAACTGAACGTAATGTCGATCAGTTACAAGAAAACACATACTGAATGCAATGTCGATCAGTCAAAAAAAAAAAACTGAACGTAATGTCGATCAGTTACAAGAAAACACATACTGAATGCAATGTTGATCAGTCAAAAAAAAAAAAAAAAAAAAAAACTGAACGCAATGTGCGTTCAGTCAAAAAAAAATGAACTGAACGCAATGTGCGTTCAGTCAAATAAAAAAAATGAACTGATCGCAATGTGCGTTCAGTCGGAAAAAAAAAAACGCTAACAGTCAAAAATGCTAACAGTTGGAGAAGCATCAAAATGCTAACAGTTGAAGAAGCATCAAAATGCTAACAGTTGGAGGAACATCAAAATGCTAACAGTTGAAGAAGCATCAAAATGCTAACAGTTAGAGAACCACTAACAATCAGAAAAGGCAAACAATAAAAAATGCTAACAGTCAAGAAATGCTAATAATCATTTATGCTAAAATGTATATAGCAACTCACAAAGCTAACTGTTAGGCAACGAATAGTACCTAACCAAATAGCAAAGTACAGTTGTAAATGCCTAAAAGCAACAATAGTTGTTATGGTAAACGCCCGAACAATTCAAACAATCTTCATGGGTTGCCATCAAACTGAATAAATACCAAAAGCAACGAACAGTTGCTAGGTAAAAATATCCAAACAGTCAAACAGTGTGAGTTTACTAACAATTCACCTGGTTTTCTTGCAACTGATTGAACAGTTGCAAACAAGTGGGACATTTTCTCAATAGAGTAACAACATTGAGACATTTTCTTTTTGGAAACATCCAAAAATTAATGAACAGTAAAACGATGAAAGTGGGAAAATCACCCAATAAGAGCGAACGCTCAAACAATGATGTCAAAACAAACAGTTATGACATGAGTTCGCAAAATGAAATAATTAACAAAGATGGAGTTCACATTATTCTTATTCGAAAAGACAAAAATAAAGTATAGCAATCAGCGACGCCATTGCCGATGGTGATTCCTGCCGCGGCCTCGACTCGAAGGAGGACCATGTGATTCACGAGATTGTGGTCGCGTCTGAGCAGTACTAGCCCGATGGGAGGGAATGCGACCTGATCTCTCAGCGTAATCTCTTTCACACTTCTTTATGTCTTCTAAATGATACTGCATGTGAATATATGCAGAATGCCGAGTACAACCTTGCTTTTGCATTTGGTCCATATAATGCTGATAATAAGATTTGAAGTCAGTGATGGGCCCAAACTCATCGCGATCCAACTGCATGCTCATTAAGTTCACTGTTTTCTCATATTCTTTAAGGAGTCGTTCATCACAGGCAACTTTTTGGCATAACTGATTTTTTTCATCTTCGATCGCCTGAACATGTGCAGCAATCACATCCTCGACACGAGTATATATATCACCATTTTTAACTACAAGTTCAACACGATTGGCAGCTAAAGTTTTGTCTTTTTCTTTGAGCTGTTCCTTCAGGTTACCACACTCTTGCTCGAAAGCTTGAATACGGTAGTCCAACTCTTGGCAGTCAAGCGAAAGCCTCTCGTTGTCAGCAATTATTTTTGTACTACAGGCATACTGTTCGTCATACTTGATTTGCCAACCTTTAGCCAAGGTCTTATACTCTTCACATTCATGTCCGCGAAGAGATAGCAAATTTTCAACTTGCCGAAGACGTCTTGAATGCTTAGCAATTACGGCAGCTTGAGTGGAAATATCTCGATCCTTATCTGCCAAAACGCGTCGCCACTCTTTTTCTTGGTCAATTAGAGTGTTAATCTGAACGCCACATCGATGAATAACTCCATTTTGCTGAGTACAAAGTTCATGCCATTCACTTTTCATAGATTCAACATCTACCATCACTTGAGCCCAATAATCTTCACGGCCAGACAGTCCAGCTAACAAACGTCGAAGATGATCCCCCAATTTATTAAACCACATTCGAGGTTTAGCAGGTAGAGGTAGTGTGGATGCATAATCAGCAACAGCATCAATGTCTAACAAACACCTGGTTATAACTTCATGAAAATTTCCTTCATGAATATCATCAAAAGAAGTCCCTGGAGAACTTTCATCATCCAGCCGAAGACTACCCGCAGAGCTAACAGTCTCACAAGCTTTCGAATTCGCTAACAGTCGAGGAGTTACGATATTGTTGTTACGCTCAATAGAGAACAATGGAGCCTCACGATGGTACAATTTCCTACTTGATTCAGCAAAGGCTGCAAATAATTCCTCCACATTGACACATATTCTAGATACAGGAGTAAACGCATGTTTGGGGGAAGATATTAATCGCTGAGTATGCAAACTGTCATAAAATGCTTGATCAAGCATAGAAGACATGGCTAAAATCTGCAATGGCCACAAGAACTAGTGTAAGAAAAAAAAAATATATATATAAAAAAATATAGTGATAATAATAATGATAAAAACTTAGAGCAATGTGAATCAGTTCAAGGATAAATAATAATGTCTACACACAGTGTCACAATCATTCGAATTAGCAAACATAGTACAATACTCAAACACTAACATCATGGTCATCCATAGAATTGTGGTTGCCAGTGTCTCGACCATCATCCTTGCTCCCAGAGTTATCTCCATCATTCTCAATTGTGACTCCAACAACAGTAGCCGAAGATGAAGGTCTCATCTCAGAAGGAAGCTCCTCATTGTAGTCTACACTACATGCCTTCAACTGTTCGAGGGAAGGCAGTTCTCCAAGCATCTCTAAGTGTTTCACAAAGGGAAAGTCATACCCACCAGTGCGAATGCTTGAAATAAAAGCCGCAGTAGCTTTGTCTGAGTCTTCAGCGATGGCTGTGTCCAGATCCTCAATGGAAGGGAATTCAGCGCCCACCACGTTACTTTCCCTATACCCTTTTAAACCTTCACTGACACCAATGTCTTTACCAAGACTGGTAGTGTTGACAAAGAACTCATAGAATGCGTTTGTTTTCATCAAACGATCTACGACAAGGGCATGGTACTTGGGTGACAGTGCACCAGTAGCCTTGTGGGACTCTAGCTCTCTATTGGCAACATCCAGCTGGCGGAACGCAGCAATCTTCTGTTCGCTCTCAAACTTGCTAGCCTTAAGTGCCTTATCTCTGGCCTTCCTCATTCTCTCAAGCTCCTTCTTCATTTTTTCAAATTCCTCACGAGGTACAAAGTCATCAAGATTGCTACCCACATTTTGCATAACCTTGGAAATCTGAAAGGGAAAATGTCATATCAACATATTTACGTTCAGTAGGGTTGATTACATACAAATAAAGGAAAATCAAACTGAATGAGCTGACTTACAGTGAGGATGGATTCCTTGAGGGATAGTTCAGAGAAGGCAGCAAGAATAGAGGTTTCCACTTTGGAAGCAGTCTCAGTTGTAGACCTAGGCCTCTTCAAATTAATACCCTGACGATCACTAGTGTCACCACGACGGCCCTTATCCTTGCGACTCATTGTCGCTACAGTTTCGTCCACAGGATTGTCGCGAACAACCACATCTTCACTAGCATGAAGAACAGTAACTTCATTAGCATTAGTCATCTCCTCAGCGGCAGACAACTCAACAGTAGATTTCCTACCATAAGCTCTGAGTTTCGTAGGACCTTTACCGATATTCATAACACCTTCAAAAAGAGAAATAGATATTAGTACATAAACAATAAAAAATAAAAACTGAACTTCATACTTAGGATAACACATAAGTGAATCACATACTCAAGCAAGCTGCAGGATCAATACTCAAGCAAGCTGCAGGATCAACAGAATGAGGAATCAGTTTTTGTATCTCTTCATCACTGATCAACAAACGCTCAGACATTTTGAGACCCTTACACTTCCCTGTTTGATAACTCCAATTAGGAGGCATAACATCTGTCCTACTATCATACTTCACGAAAAAATACCTCTTCCTAAAAAGTCCAAAATTACCAGGGTAGGAACCAGGTTTAAGGAAGCGTAACTGCGGATGATATGAATAAAATGTATATTCATCACTCCTGTCTTTCACAGACTGCAACCGCATCATTCGACGAACAAGGTTGAAAGAAAAATCAACCCCAGCCTTCTGGCAAGCCTCATACAGTGCTCGCAAGACCAAAACACCTTTTGGGTGTAGCTGAACCAAACTAATGCCGAATCCACGAAGGATGTCAATAAACCACATCGGTATAGGCAATGTCAAACCCTGTGAAATATAGGCAGCATACAAGGCAAAGTAGTCCGGAGCTGGACTCTTAACTACCTCTACAGGAAAGGGACATTGCAACTCGCGACCGCTAAGAGTCGGGTGAGCCCTCTGAAATGTCTTTAAGGATTTAGTAGTAAAGACACTGGCATTAGGGTTTACAGTTGCAGTCGCTAACAATTGGCGACTCGACTCTGAATCATCAGGATCACCAACTGAACCTAAGGAACCTACACCACTACTAGAAGTGGAATGAGCAGGTGAATCAGTCTTATCTTCTCCATCACTACCATCAATATCCCTATCCTCACCACTATCCTTAAACCCAGAATATACTACATCTAAAACTTCATTCCCAGACCCAATCAACAGGGTAGCCGAATCATCCATACCATTAATTTCTCTAAAGCCAGTTTCGTCAACCATGCTTAATCAACAATCATAACACCTAAACGCAGAACAAGAGATCGAATACTGAAAAGCTCAGATTCATATCAAATTAAACAACTAATACATTTATAAGAAACCAGCAGAGCATAGAGTTTAACACAATAATCACATATATTGAGCATGAACTATCCATTACCTTTCTATAGCTGCAACAACGATGAAAGTAGGACTTGAGCAAATGTCAAAAACAGAGAGTGACAAAATATAATCCTCCAATCCACTAATATGCTCTAAGGAGAGAAAATCTGAAAGATAACAACAAATACTTATCCCTGATTCTTAGCCAAAATTATATAACTAATTTATGTTTAGCCCGATGTACATGGAATTTGATTTTCAAATTTCAGTTTTAAGCAGCCCTAACTTTCAGGGCCTAATTTTCAAATTTCAAAACAAAACATAATAAATAAATAAATAAAAAGCTCACCTGGAGGAGATAGGCGGTCGCCGGCGTACGAGCTGAGAGAGATAGGCTGGCGGCGAAGACAACGGATCGAGCTCCGGCAAGGACAAAGGTCGAGTTCCGGCGGCGGAGAACCAGATGGCGACGTACGGCCCTCTTCCGGTGACGACAAACCCAGCTCCGGTGACGTACGACCCTGTTACGGTGACGGCAAACCCAGCTCCGGCGACAAACCGACCTCGACGAGAAGATCAGGAAGCCCGATCCGACAGTTGAACGGATCGGCGACGAATGGACAGGGCGAGCGACAGGTCGGCGGCGCTAGGATCCGAGAAGTGGAGCCGGGAAATCAATCTACTCCGGCGGCTAGGAGTATCACTGACTGCAATGGGTTCAACTCCGGCGACCGACGGCGAGGGCTAAACTCCGGCGAGAAGGCTGGTGAACGGCGTAGGTCCGTAGCCCAGTTCCGGCGAGAGTCCAAAGGAAACGAAGGAGCGGGTGATGGGCTCTGATTGGTAAGAATTGGGATTGCAAAAAATTCTACCTTTATTAATATAATACCATATACGAAGACACTTTACATATCTACAAATAAGTAACTTAATTATTTGCATGAAAATAAATAAAATACTAATACTAATAAATATATAGTTTGAAAAATTATATAATTATTTAATCTTTTAGATAAATAATGATACTATATATATATGTACTTGCACACACACACATATATATATAATAAATATATAAAATATTTAACAACTAAATCGATAGAACAAATGTTACTACCCCAACAATTAATTCTATCGCTGGGGGGCTTATGGTATATATACAGGCCTAAATCCAACTGAATAGAATGGGTTAGGCCCAACTGATCATAATTATATCAGAACAGCCCAGGCCCAACTGAACACTCGTATTGTAGAACGGTTAACAGCCCAGGCCCAACTGAACACTCGTATTGAAGAACAGTTACAAATGTTCAGTGGTCACTTGTAATGCAAAGCAGTTAGACCCGACTGAGTACGTGGTCTAGTGGAGCAAGGCATGACGCCACGAATTTAGGGCTCCACGACCCAAGAATGTCGGACATGACCTCAACGCTCTACCTCTATAAATAGAGGAGAGGGAAGAAGAAAGAGGTAAGCTCTCTAGTCTGAAAATATACAGTACACTCATAATCTCTACTGACTTGATCGTCGGAGTTTCTATCCCCGGAAACTTCCGGGGACTTTTCTTGTAGGAAGCGTTCATCATCGGAACCTGGAAGATATTCGTAATCAAGAAGAAGGGAGGTCCCACTTCAGGACCCAAGTCATAGTTACCTAAAATTTATAAAATTTGACATCAAAATGAATTTGAGATAGTTATTTTCTAATTGATTTTGGAGAATTATCTAAACCCAAATATAATGCTAAGAAAATAGTTATTGAAAAATATAAACCTTTGTAGAAAACATTTTGTTCTAATGCTAAGTACTCAAAAAAAGCTTTAAAAAAGCAAAATAAACTTTAAAAAAGAAATTTGATAAAGAGAGAAAGCAATAAAATAAACTACATAGAAAGAATATTACCTTAAAGGTATCGTGACCGAAAGATAGCAGCCAAACGCCATTAGAGCAGTGGCGCGTGGACGATGTTGGTGGCGCGTAGGTGATCACCGCTGCGTCGTTGGTGGCTCCTTTGATACTTCTATATCTATACAATCAGCAAAAGCAAATGTCACCAATCTCACTAAATCCTTTGTGAAATCATCAAAAAAATTTGTATCTCGCCACCACTAATCACAAAATAAATTTGATAAAGAGAGCAAATAATATTATAGAATTATATAGAAAGAAAGAAAACTACCTTGAAGGTGTCGTGACCGAAAGTTAGCGGTCAAACGTCAAAAGAGCAGTGGCACGTGGACGATGATAGTGGCGTGTGGATGATGATACTGGCGCGTAAGCGATCACCGATGCGTCGTCGATGGCTACTTCGAGAAGATACCTCCAGGTCTATAAAATCAGCAAAAATTGTCATGAATCTCACTAGATCCGTGAAATCATCAAAATAAATGAATCGATTTAGGTATGTAAGCAGCAAAGTCAATGATACTTGTCACATATCTAGAATTTTCAATCACAAACAAAGATGCCCCTCCCCCTAAAGAATCATGCTTGTCCCCAAACGAGAAATGTTGAGATGTGAGGATGAACTATAGAGGGAAATGACTACAAAGAAATAGGTAATGGAAGGAGGACATCAAAAGTGTTGTCCGGTGGCTGTCTCTTGCAAAAAAATAGAACAGTGGGAATCGAACAAAATACACTTACATTTGGAACAATTCTTGAAATTCAAGATAGGCAATATAAAACTTGAGTTGGGTTTGAGACAATTCATCCAATTTCCCAAAGGCCCTTTTTATTAGCTCCCTAAATAAACTTTTGGTGAGATTTTTGATATGGGATATGTGATAGAATTGTAGGAAATAAATAAGTTATATAAAGAATTAATGTTTATTTTTTTAATGTGGATATGAGAGTGTAATTTCCCAGATACTTCGTGATTACTACGCTAGATACTTCACGAGTAGTGCGCTAGACACTAGAGTCTTTCAACAAGTTCCCTCTTGAAAATCAAGACACGGAAGTCCTAATTCATACATATTCTAGAAAAACGGACAACGTCTAGCGTATAACCACCCAAATTCATCAATAGCCCACAACTAAAAAACCGACTCTTTTAACCAAATAGGTACTTTGGGTACTTTTTATCAGACTTTATTTTCATAATTATAACTTTATTTTCAAAAGTAATGTGTATCTTTGCATATTTTACTAAATACTTTGAGTTTCTTTTTTAAGGAATATTAAATACTTTGATCCTAACCCAACTACAGATTTTATACACAAAACCAATAGTGAAACTAATCAGACACATATAAATTGAGCTCACTAAGGCCAAGAATCTCCCTATTCAGAGCATTATAGTGCTAGTACAGTCTGGAAAATATTTTTGTACAATCCAGGACATGCACGATTTCAGAATGCTCAACAAAATTTTAAGATAGTTGTTCCATATATTTTTTTTAATCCTCTATCACACCACTTGATATTTTAAAACACCGGCATTTTTAAAAGGTTTTTCTCTTCACCCATGTTAACTTTTACACTACACCGTGTCTGATGTCAACTCCAAAATATTGATTAGAACTGCTTTTTCAATTTGTATCACCTAAAACTGTTTGATCTCCGAGAAGCCATGCCGTGTCTGGGAAAAAACAATGAGATTTTCATATGATCCAAAGTAGTTTTGATATATTCTTCATAGTTTAAATTCACAATCATTCTTTCAAGATCTTGTGGCTAGCATAGGTTCATCGTCATTTTTGACCACTTCTACTACATCGGAATAAAGTACTTCACCATCACTATGTATTTTCCTTTTCATGGGCACCACTGCTGGTCATCTAATGTACAACTATTTTCCTCATTTTGGGGAGCTGTTTCTTCATTTACCATTATATTTTTATTGATGTTCTATGTTATTGTACTCTTAAATATGTCTATCTTTTCATTAAAGGTTTTGTCTCAATGGTAGTTCACTCTATATAAAGGTTCATAGTTCGAAAAACACCTGGTAATAATTGTGAATATTATTTGAGTCAGACATACCCAGCGTATAAGAGCCGTTTTGGTGGCTCGCGATATGCTCTCTCATTCTGCAGATGTGATGGGTAGTTCTGGATTCGACGGTTTGATGGCTCGTTGGTACATGCAATTGGGTTTATCAAGAGTGCATCCTAGGGCTACTTTGATTGAGCGCAAAAGATTCATTATGCTGGCATGAAATCTAACGGCGGGGTTCTTCTGATGGGACTCCTAGATAGATAGGATATTTACTGTAAAAGATAGATTTAATTCAGAAATATTGCCCCTTTAGTCCCATCCCTTTCGTCTTACCATGATACAATGCGGCTCAATCTAAGAAGGGAAATGCAATCTCTTTGGAATGGTTTACTCCTTGAATCCACTGTGAAGTTGGAATCTGTCTCACAAAGTTGGATTCACAATGATTGTTATTTTATAATCGAAATTGGACATATGTTCTTTGTTCCCTCTATGTGATGGAGAACTGGAAAAGGCTCAGCTTGCACCCTTGTTTCACAATCTTCAAGTGGCTCCAAAACCCTTTTTAAGTTACAAAACAAGTTTAACTTCTCTTTAGTGCACTTAGGCTCATATCAGATAATGTCATATATCTAAAAGTAATATTCAAATTGACCCTAATTGTATTTTTAAACTGGATTTTAATGAAAATTTTTGATAGGGTTAGCTAGCATGTTTTTTAAAAAATACTCCAAAAATTTGATTTTCATGTCAGGTATGTAGACTGTATCATGAAAAATTTATCCAATGCCTGGTTATCAGTCTTAATAAATGGCAAGCCTGTAGGATATACTTCCCTACCTCTAGAGGAATATAACAATAAGATCCTCTATGTCCTTTTTAATTCAATCTTTTTTCTGAAACTTTTACCATAAGCCTTGCATATGTTTTTCAAACTAGTAAAATGCAGTCTTACAATCTTCCCAGATATGTCATACCAATCTCTCACCTTAGATATGCAGATGATACTGTAAAAATGCCACTTCCAATATCATGGGCATGAAACAATGTAGATTTCCATTCAAGTACTGTGGAGTACAAATATTCAGTGGAAAATCTCTTAACATTCATTTTCAGTCTACACTGGAAATTGTTGACAAGAGATTCAATAATTGGAAGTGCATGTGGCTCTCTTCAGGAGGCAAGCTGACATTAACTGCCTTGCCTCTTCTCACTACAAAGATGATGATTAAAAGAATTGAAAGGAGACTCTCAATTTGTTTTCTGAGCCAAAACTGAAGCAGGGCCTAAAAAGTCATGGAAAAATGGGATTCACTCTATTACCCTATTTTTTAACAGTAGTTATACATACAGGTCCATGTTTACTAATGCAGATCTAAAAAATACTGTATGTGGCCCCTGAATTGTGCTAGTGCACCCACACTATTATATTTTTCAGACCTGCATTAGTAAACATGGACCTACATGTATCACCGCTCTTTTTTAAAATGGCTTGGGCCTTTGGTCCCTAGATAACCACTACAATTAGAGAATATTCTTGTAAATTGTGGTGGAAATACCAATAGGGGAATGGCGCATAGACCCGTTTCCTAGCCTCATTGCATGTATCATCAAAAACCTCACAGACTTGGAAAAGAATTGGCAAAGTCAATATTGTAGAGACTAATTCTGCAAAGTCAATATTGTAGAGGCTAATTCTGCAAACTCAGTGTATTTGTAGAGGCTAATTCTACTATCAGAACATGGGACCGGATCATGTAATTTCCAGACCTCAATTGAACAGATGAGGGGTCCTTTAATTAATTACTATGAGCCTGATAATGCTGAGTACTTAGCTTGTACAATGGCACACTTTATTGCAAAGCATTGTGCCTTTGTTACATCAGGTCCTTCCTTCTCATATCTTACACCTTCTTCAAAAAGCAACTATTTTTCCATACCATGATAAACAGATTCGGAAACAAGAACGACTTGCCAATTTTTCAGTCAAATCAGCTTATACTCTTATGAGAACACAAAGAAATAGTATGCTTGTTTTAACCGAACCGTGGGATCCGGTAATACAAAAGATAATTTCTATCTATATGTGTAGTACTGAACTGCCTTCTACCTTTTGACAACATTCTCTCTAGTTTGGTTTCAATTTTGCATCCAAAGTGATGTTTCTGCCTATTACAGTTACTATCCAACGCTATTTTTAATGACTGCTACATAGCTATATCTTTATGGAGAGTAGTGCATAATTATGCGTCGCTGCTTATTTTGACTGTGAAAATATGTGGAATAGGTTAGCCACCTGTTGGGCATTTACTAGCCTATCTAGATTTCACAATACTTAGAATCACTGCTCCCATTTTTGTTTGTTGGATCCTATGTAAAGCTAGAAATAGAATGATTTTTGATAGCATACCTCATTATCTGGCACTCATGACTACAGAACTTCAAAAAGCTATTTATTCAACTATTGTTAGAAAACTAGTTTACATCACTACGACTGTAGACTATGATCTGGTTCTCTCAAGCCTAATGTCATTCCTATTTCATGGTCAAAACCTTTAATGGGCATGATTAAGATCAATGTAGATGCCTCTTGGATCCAAGGCAAAGTTGGTATTGCCACCATAGTAGTTGGAATCTTCTGGATGCAAGAGGTTTATACATTGAATCTGTCTCTGCTCTACATGATGAGTTACTAAGAATAGAGGTTGGAGTGATTAGAGGCTTATCCTTTTCTCAGGCCTTCTCCATTAAGTCGGACTGCTTAAACACAGTGAAAATGATACAAAATCCACCTCCTCTCAGACATTGGAAGTTCTTCAATCTCTATGATAACATTGACTCACTGAGGGGAACAATTCACTTTGCCACTCTCAGAGAAGGCAACCAATCCACGGATGAGCTGGTAAAGTTGACTACAACCTACAAATGCAATGTACACTTCTCAGATATCCCATTGCCTCCCAAACGCGAAGTCTACGTTTCCCCTCAAGGGAGTCTCCCTCCCCATGGGTCCCATATCTCGTGGGCTTGCAGTTGGGCCTGCATCAGTGGAGAGGGACCTATATTCATCAAACTACCATCAAGTAAAAGTCAAGGATTCGAGAGGTAATTAATCTCGTAACTAATTGACTGTGTGGGAGAAAACTATGCCGACGGCGGTGGCGGCAGTGAAGCAATGCCTGATGCGTGAATTGGAGCAGGCTCCGGAGGAGGCGGTGGAGGTGGCGCACCGCCGTGGCCACGCGCAGCAGACCACCACGCTCCACCCGGTGCTGCTAGCTCGAACGAATGTTCTCGGACGAGGAACGATGCTTACTCGACGAGGATTTAGTTTAAAGCGCTGGATATAAGTCTCGGAGTTTTTCTCGATCGGCTGCAATCGGCGAGCCAGGCAGAGGAGCCGCCGCCGGTTTCAAACTCGCTCATGGCGGCGGTGAAGCGGTCTTAGGCGAATCAGAGGCGACAGCCCGAAAATCTTCAGTTTCATCATCCTCATTTGCAGAAGCATCAGCAGCTTTCTAATTCTTCTTCTTCTTCCTCTATTTTTGTTGTGAAGGTTGAGCTCCAGAATTTCATTCTCTCCATTCTTGATGACCCGGTTGTGAGCCGGGTTTTTGGAGAATCCGGGTTCAGAAGCTGCGGGACTTCGACTTCGATACCACTCGACGGGCTTTCCAAAATCGGATGTTCAATAATCGGTGCTTACATCAATCGATTGGCAAACCCCGTTAATCGGAGAGATGGTTTTTTGTTCGACGGAGAGATGGGTTCTTTTCATGAAAAGAGAGGATTTTGTTCCATTAATCAGGACTTATAAACACTAATAAAAGTAGCAGGCCTACGCGGGTCCTGTTGGGCCATCGAAAAAAAGAGAGTAAAACATTTTAATTAAGAGAGCCAGTATAAATTGAACACGTCGTGGGAGGGAGATGCCCTTGGAAGGGAATCCTATCAGTGTCCCCTCCCAAACTCAAGGGCTTGATCTAGATGGATGCATGTGAAATTCCAACTATCAAACTCCTCAAAAATTCTAATTTTGCTCAATATTTTGGGTGCAAGGTCAGGTACAGACTACATTGGATTCTCAAGATAATACATCAACCTGTCAGTGGACTTTCTTAGCTCAACTTATGCTCTCTCCTTTTTTGTATATACTTTTTCTCTTCCTATAGGTGCCGGCTTGTGTTTAACTTGACAATTCACTAAGAACAAGCCCAACAGCTACTCTAAAACAATCTCTATAATAGAGTACCAAATTCCAAAAACTCTATAATTATTTAAACTCCATCCAACAGTTGCTCTATTTTACCATTCCATGAATTCATTGTCATAAATAATAATAGTTATACTTAATTTTATTTGATACTCCCAAGAGCACACAATTAGCGCATGTTTGTCTGGGCTTATTTCTTACTAATCTGAACTAAATTAAAGTTAAATTTATGTATTGAAAAATAGAATCAAAATGTCTAAATTTACTTGAATTTGATCAAATTATATTTTAATGAAATAAATTGAATTAGAATGAGGTTGTTTATTTTCGGTATTTATTTGAATTATATTAATTTTCTGGCAAACATGGTTTTAATTTTATTTGCAAATTTATATTTTCAATATTTTTATGTGTGTGAAGATGTGAATGATTAAAAAGGAAGGAAAAAGTAAGAATCAATGGTAGTATTAAATTTTGGAGTATGAAAGAAGAGTAGCCCATATGCCATTTCATTCTTCCAATTTTACCATATCTCTATTTTAGAGTATGGGATAGAGTATCTATTGGAAGCAATAATATAGTCAAAAAGGGCAAATCTATCTAAAAACTCTATTATAGAGTAACTGTTGGGCATGCTCTAATAGACTCTTAACTTATCTTAGAGAAATCATTATTTCGTAAAAGTGTATAGATTAGAATTAGTACATCATTCTTTAGTAGCATTATTATGCTAATGAGCCATGTTTGGCTTCCACTCTGTCATTTTTATTATTTAGAGATGTAAGAACATTAGCACTTAAATGATCATTCAAGGTTTAGGGTGCCTCATAAATACTTTTTGATGGTTTTTATTGTTTTAAAAGATAAATCATAGTATACTTTTGTAGTTTCTATTTTAAAAATGGATCAGCGAGAGTTGCTATATAGTTTTTTGAATTGACATCAACATATGATGACGATCCATATATATCTTAACATAATTTACTTCGTTCAATTTCTTTTCCAATTCCTAATAATTATGTTTCCATAACGGAAGTTCTATACACGGTTACTCGTCGTTGTCTAAAATACCATTGAAATTATAATACAATGCTAAGTTTTCCAATAAACTTATAATAAGAATATTTTTATAAATTTATATCATATAAGAGTAAAATAATAGAATGAGTAAAGGAACACTTTAACAAATTGCCAGAACTGTGTCATCCACATGAAAGGGGCGTACCGCGTACGTATTTATTCACATTCTGGGTCTCCGCTGGGTCTCAATAAATTAAGAGTTGTGTCGTGTAGAATAAAATACTCAAAATTTATAATCATTAAATCCAATTGGATAATCAACTGTTGCCGAAAAATATGAGGATGGGAGGAAACAAATAAAGCAATTTGACGTCCACCCAGTGTGTATATAAATATGCGTACGATTGAGTGTTTGAAGAAGTGCACATACTCCAGCTTCTAGTGTTTGAAGTTGACGATGAACACCCAAAACATTCTTTCTTACGTGCTTGTAGTTCTGGCTCTAGTTCTTCTCCATGTTTGCATGACCGCAGCATCGAGGGATCCATATGGATTTGCTCTTTACGAAGATCCTGGGTACAGTACCGGGGAAACTCCTGGGCCGATTGATCCTCCATAGGGGAGTTAGTTAACAAGGTTTCTTAATACATACCCTACCGCCACGAATAAATAGTGTTATATATATATAATAACTCCAATATTTCAAAAACAGTTCAGCTGTTGGCTCATATTATCCAAGCCCTCCTTGTTTTAGTTTCTATTTGGCAGCCCTGAGTTTGGGTATTTGCTTACTCATCCTCTGATATGCTCGATGGTTAAGTATGAGGGGAAAACTGAGCCAAAACTACAGCCTATTCTTACTCCAATTTCAATGTAATTTATACTATCTTTATTCATCCTTTTGTGTTAAATCCTTTTCTATTATGTAACAAGCATTATTCTGGCTGGAAAGTACTGCTTGTCCATGTAAAATATACAGATATTGGCTAGAAGGCCCTGGTTGCATGATCATTACTGTAATTTACCTTGGGATTGTTGTTATAATTGGGATGATTTTATAAATTCTGCGACCATTCCGAAATCAGAACCTAACTGTGCAGTAGTTTCAAATGGTTTAAGAGGTTGAACTGTGGAATAAAAAATTGAAGATCTAGTGGTCATAGCGATGAAAGATGAAGAAAAAAACTGAAATAAAATGTCCTATATAGTTATGCATATAAGGATGTAATTTCAACAGCTCCCATCTCTAAATCACAATAGAGAGACTGCTGCTATTAGGGTATAAACCGTACTTTCAAGAAGAAAGGAAATCTATACATATATCTAAAATTAGTCTGAGAAACTAGTACTCATAATTTGTTCCTTACAGAACCAGCTGCATGCATTGGTTCTCTGAAAAATAAAACAAAAACATCGTTTATTTATAAATTCCGACCCCATATTGATCACCATTATAAAAACGGTTAATTTGCACTGAAGACAGACTAGACAACTTCACCATTCTTTTTTGTCAATGAATTTACTTCATAAAAAACGAAGCGGATCGGAGATGCAGTTTATAGCTTAATTGGGATGGGATCATAAAGCAACTAGCGTATTAGGGACTGCGTTTTCAGCTCTTAACATTTCTGCTTGCTTTGCTTCTAAGGTCAAAATAGACTGATGAAATTTAGCTCGTCACCTTAGATCTTTATGTGCTTCAAATCAAGAGGGTACAGATCTAGCCTATTTCTTCTGGATCTTACCGTAAAGAGAGGAGTATGCGAAAAATGCGCTGGACGAACTGACCGCCGTCCACACTGCGCCTCGAGTTGCATGCGCAGTACCGCCGTATGTGCAGATAACTGTTACATCCGGCTTGCTCAATGCCGAATGGGTGTAGTGGAACTGGAACACCAAGATGACGTCTTTCTATACCGTATCCATCCAGAAAAGTTTTTGCAAAGTCTCTGGAAAGTCCGACTTTCCTAACTGTTATGAAACTACCACTATATATTTAAGGTCAAGTGATACTATTTTGTGTTAAAACATTGATAGTATCAAAGTGAACATATAGTAAAACATGTTTTAATGCAAAAATTCATGAATTTACATTAAAACATTAATAAAATTTAAATAATAAATTTTACAGTTCAAATTAAAAGGTACATTGTATAAGGTACATTGTATAAGTTAAAACGTATAAAAACTCATATGGAAAGTCAGGAAAGTTGGATTTTCAGGAGACTTTCTCAAAATTCTTTATGTGTGGCCGTGGGTCTAATCATATTATGACACTTGGCAATTGGGTCCACAAGCGTAACAGAATCGTTTATGAACTGCCTTCTTCTTTCTAATTTATTTTTCTGTCCTTTCTTTTCCTATTCTTTTCTGTTCCATCTTTTCTATCGTTTTTCCCTTTTATGAAACTCTGCCTCCGTAGATCACCCTTTCTCTTTCAAACCAAACCAGTCTTTCTGCGTCTCCACTATCATCAGCCGAAGATTCCACAAAATCATCGCCGACGGGATTAGCACGGTAAAGAGTTTCGCCGGAGGTACGATGAATCAGCTGGGATTGACACGGTAAAGGGTTTTGCCGGAGCCACAATGAATCTGGGATTAGCATGGTGAAGGGCTTCGCAGAGGAACGATTCTGGCGAAGATGGAAAGAGTATGGAATTTTAATTTGGTTACTTCCATTAATCCTCGGTGATGAGCACTTATTCCGGCTGCCGCAAATTCCACAAATCGTCGCCGATCAGGGAACGAATGTCACCAGCCGCTGCACCCATAGAGTAAGGATTCTGCTTTTGTTTGTATCGGATTTAGATGACTTTGAATTTTAATTTGGTTGAAATTGTGCTATTTCCTAGTGTTTCTACGTAACTTTGAATGGATGGGGTCTTAATTCTTTCTCTTGTGTTTGTTTTACTTGACATTGTTTTTAATAATCGTAAGATCAGTGAAGATTCTGATAATAAAGATGTGCAAATGGTTGTGAATTCAATGTTTAAGCATGTTAGTGTCTTGCTGCCCTGCAATTGTGAATTCCATGTTTAAGAATGTTTGTCTCTTGCTAAGTTGCTGCCTTGCAATTGTTCGCATCTAACTTGATGTTGCAATTTTTTGTTTTTCTAAATTCCAGGATGATTCAGAAAACACTAATGATCAGAAAGATGCAATTGGTAATTTTTGACATGGATTTGAATACCATGGATCCATCAAAATCCAACAAGGATGATGGTGATGACATTATATGTTGTATATTCTGGATAGTTGAAGTGAGTGTAAGTGTGCTAGCTGCGATTAGATATCATTCTGTATGCATCAAGAATTCGGATAAGCTTGTTAAACAATGAGAGAAGTGCAATCAGTTGGTGCCAGGTCTTATTTAGCAATCTCTGTTCTGATACAGAAATTTGAAGGGATGAGACTGAAACATTCCAACTCAACTCGACCTCAGCAACGCTGCACGGTTTACTGCTGCACCGCTACTTAGAGATACATGAGGCTTTCAATGTTATTGCGAAGGAGTTGATACAGTAGTCTTTTGACTATATACCAGTTGTAGGTTAAACCATTTTTTGTTTGGTGCTGTGATCTTTCCATATATGAATATACACGTGATTTCTGCAAAACTTTTTTTTTTCTGAATGAAATGTATACTTGTATAGTTGTAAACCTAATTCTTTTGTTCCTCATAACATAGTTGGATACATAAATAATTATGATATACATATAAAGTCAATACAAATGCATCCATGTCTTGATAATAATTGTGCACATACTGACAATAATGTTAATAAAAATTACAAACATAATGCAGGCAAGTCCTCTGTAAACAAAATGCAGTTGCATCTCTTTAGATGCATTACAAGTCTGGGGAATTAGAATCACTTTAAGTGACTGCAAGTACGGATTTAGCAGCATAACGCTTTGACAGAGTTTTATCACGGTGTGACATTGATTGCTCGACCAAATTAATTGCCTGACGGGGAGAATGATGGTAAACTGGAGTCACCGGTTCGTATTGCTCTTGCCAAATTTCTTTTTGGTGGAGGAAAAGAACAGTCAACGGAAGAAATATGAAGAAAATATAGAATGAGGAAAAGTGAGGGAAAAAAAGAATGGGGAACTATAAAAATGGAGGAAAGATAAGGACCATAAAAAAAGAAACAAACGTGAATGTTGCTCGGTTAAACCTCCGTTAATGTATTTATTAGCTTGCCAAGTGTCATTATATGATTAGCCCCTCAACCCCACATAAAAAAAAACCCCACATAAAAATTTTTCTCGTATCCATGAGCAAGCCCAACAGTTATGGCATAATAGAGTTTTTATCCAAATTTGCCTTTTTTTGTCATGTTTGGGCTTCCAACAGCTACTCTATCATGTGCTCTAAAATAGAAATATTGTAAAAAACAGAAATACGTACTGCAAATGGGCGGAGCCTCGTTGATACTCTAAAAGTTAATTTAGTCATTAATTATTACAATTATTTTCCTTTTTAATTACTTTCTTCCCAGAAGCACATCAAAAATCATGTTGCAGGCTTCGAAGAGACCGACGGAATGAAACTGACTTTTCGGCTGCCAGCGCTGCCCGTCACCTGCCACCATAAATCCGCCCGCCGCCTGCCACCGTAAATCCGCCCGCTGCCTGCCACCGTATCTCCTCCGGTGTCTGCTTCCGAAAGGTCAGTTTTTCTCCACTTTCTTAAACCCTATGAGAAGTTTGTGTGCCTGATAAATATGAATACTTTTTTTATTTGTTGGTGTTTGAATTGGGCAATTTGGAGAACGATGTATTCAACATAGATATATGCTTAAAATCGTGTTTAGATAGATTGAGTTTGATTGGGTTCCATTGAAATTTATTATGTTTAAATTGATTAAGTCTCGCGTTTACTCATTTATGTGTTATGTTTTTCTTTAAAAACTAAACTTTGAACTATGTTGGGATATTTCAACCTCTTAAAGAAAGAGTAGTGTTATTTTGTTGATTGGTGAGGACACCACCATAATGGCTTGAATGAAGACAATGAAATATACACGGTAGTGAAGAGAAACCAGAAATGGAAAAACAAAAATGGTTAGATTCATGTTTAGTTTGCCGGTCTGAGTTTAAAGGGTTAAATTATATACAATATGTGTGTATATGTATATATGCTCTCTTAATCTGTTAGAGTTTCTTAATCTCCCTTAACCAAACTCAGTAGAGTTCATACATGGATTACAACATACATTAAAAAAAACCAGCCTTTACTTTAACATACATAACAAATGTAGTTGTCCTTATTCCCAGTTATAATATTCATGGGATTCTTGGTAATATCCCATCTAGCGTTATTGTGTTTTTACTGCATCAAAATGCAAGATAAAACTGGTAGGATATGGTTTTGATTTCTGTCCAGCTTGCCTAGCCCGAGTCTGCCTCTTTTTTTTTCTTTTGTTATTGTAGCATCATTCCCATAACTTGTGTAGCTGAATATCTCTGCAGTCTTCCCATAACTTGTAAAAAGATGGACCATTATTTCATTAAGTTTTCGTGTGCGGGTGGAATAACATTCATCGTTTTATTTTTGTAGATGGATGATTCTCAGATGAGTTTCACAGGTCTTATGACAGAAGAATTTGTTGTATCTGACCTCAATGAAGAACCTCATACTAATGACTGGCAGCCGGAGACTTTTCGCGGTAACGATGAAGGTGCTATTGATGATGGAATACATGATACACCCAGCAACAAGAATCGACAAGCAAACTTTTCTATTGAAGAAGATAAGCTTCTGGTGTCAGCATGGCTTTATATTGGCATAGATCCGGTCAAGGGGCGTGAACAAAAACTAACAACATTCTGGAAAAGAATTGCACAATATTTTGAAGAAAATAAGAAATGGTCCACCGAGCGGAGTGAAAAATCTCTACAAACCCGTTTGTCTAAAATAATTAAGGAAGTGGCCAAGTATTCTGCACATTATACTGCTGTTCATAATCTGCAAAGGAGTGGGGAAACCGAAGAGGGAAGGGTATGATTTATGAGCTTAAATTATACTTGGTGCTGCTATATTTTATGCTATACTTACTTGATGATCACGTTTGTTGAATACAATCAATTGCAATTTACGACGTGAAACTAAATGAAGTTTGAAATTCTATTGGGTGTTTTGTATTTTAGGTTCTTGAAGCAAAAAAGAATTTCTGTGATGAAATGGGCCATCCATTTGTTCTTGATCATTGTTGGAATATGTTGAAATTCCAACAAAAATGGAAGGCTCAAGTCAAAAGTTTAGTGTCCAAGAGGAAGAAGGCCGACACGTCAAGTAAAACAACTAATTCAATCAACTTGGAAGATGACAATATTGAAGCTCAAGAACCTGAAAGTCAAAAGAGACCACAAGGAAGAAAGACTGCAAAGGAAGAAGTGAAGAAAGCAAAAAATCAAAGATCAAAATGAGGAGAATGGAGGAATTTCTAAAAGTCTTCAGTTGTTGGAAGAGTTGAGGGTCAACCGACTAGAAGCTGAAAATAAAAGGAATGAGCAAGTTGAACTTCTTCTATCTACTGAACGAGAGCAAGTTGCTCTAAGAAAAGAAGAGATTGCTAATCAAACTCGAAGTGAGGATACTAGGATAATGGTTTTGGACCCTAGCAACATGTCTCCAGATCGAGCTGAGTATTTCGCTAGCCTTCGGAGGGAAATCATGGCTAAACGAGCTCGTAATTGTGATATGTAGTTAGTTTTATCCAAATTTATGACTCAATGAACTTGTGATAGCATAATTTTTTATAATTTATTTTAGACAATATGGGTTGTTATGTATTTGCTAGGATGTTTTGGTGTTGAAATTGTTGCAGAGTTCGTTTTCTTTTTTGAATGAATTAAGTTAATGGTTTTTTATAGATTATGAAATTACTCTTCTGGTTGCATGCAAGTTCTTCCTCATTCCTTATATCTTTCTCATTACTTTACCAAATAGGCTCATTGTTGATTGTAAGTAATTGGTGAGATCTCTGGGATTATACAGGTTTAAAAATCAACCAAAACGGAACTACGATGCTCTAGTTATGAAATTTTAAAGTTGCAGACAGTTCAGAATTGATGAAAATGCACCAGTAACTTCAGAGGCTTATATCTTCCTCGTTCCTTTACCGAATAGGCTCATTCTTGATTGTAAGTAACTGGTGAGATCTCTGGGATTATACAGGTTTAAAAATAAACCAAAACGAAACTACGATGCTCTAGTTATGAAATTTTAAAGTTGAAGACAGTTCAGAATTGGTGAAAATGCACCAGTAACTTCAGAGACTTATATCTTCCTCGTTCCTTTACCGAATAGGCTCATTCTTGATTGTAAATAATATTTCAGATCTCTGGAATTATACAGGTTTAAAAATCAACCAAAATAGAGCTGCTATACTCCAGTTATGAATTTTTAAAGTTGCAGACAGTTCAGAATTGGTGAAAATGCACTGCAGTAACTTCAGACCCTTATATCTTTCTCATTCCTTTACCAAATAGGATCATTGTTGATTGTAAGTAATAGGTGATATCTCTGGGACTATACAGGTTTAAAAATCAACCAAAAAGGAAGTACGATGCTCTAGTTATGAAATTTTAAAGTTGCAGACAGTTCAGAATTGGTGAAAATGGACCAGTAACTTCAGAGACTTATATCTTCCTCGTTCCTTTACCGAATAGGCTCATTCTTGATTGTAAATAATATTTAAGATCTGTGAAATTATACAGGTTTAAAAATCAACCAAAACAGAGCTAAGATGCTCCAGTTATGAATTTTTAAAGTTGCAGACACTTTGCTGCCAAAACAGTTTCGGGAAGAAATGGCAGAAGTTTAAAAACTATATCCATCGTGAACGTCTCGGCAATGTCTGAGTTGCTAGTTCCATCCTCTCACGAAGCAACACGGAGTTGAAAAACTCATATGGCCAACAGATTCATGGTTCTTAACTTTAGTTGCTGTATCTGCAATCAAAAGAAAGAAGTAATAAGAAAACTGTAGCTCAGCACTTCAATTAAATGAAGTTAATCATACATAGGCAAACACACTACAGACAAATATTTAAATATACCAACAAGTTCATGACTAGAGTAGGAAGTACAAACAAAAATATAGAAATTTATCTAAAACAACAATGGAGTAGTGATAAATTACCTTATCATCAATCTATACAACCGTTCTTGATTGCTCTTTGTTCCCAAGTTCTTTCCACAGGTGCTCAATAAGATCCATTTGGAGTTGAGTGTGCATATGCCTATCTCTGATCTTGCGACGATTTTCAATGAATTCCATCAAATCCGGGGTGCGTTCAAATGAAGGAGAAGCTAATGGTATCTTACTTTGCTCATATTCTCTCTCACCATCAATAGTTTGATTTCTTCTTCTTCGTAGCTCAGGACGTTCATCTTCTACAATCATGTTATGCATAATAATGCACGCTGTCATAATATAGTTTAGAATATCCTGATCCCAATATTTGACAGGACCTCGGACAATTGCAAAGCGTTGTTGCAATACTCCAAAAGCACGCTCCACATCTTTCCTTGCTGCTTCTTGTTGCAAAGCAAAATTCTGATTCTTATTTCCACGTGGATCTGGAATGGTTTTTACTAATGTAGGCCATTCCGGATATATACCATCAGCCAGATAGTATCCCATATTATATGTTCTTCCATTGACCACATAGCTTATCTCAGGTGTGCGTCCTTCAGCAATATCATTAAAAACGGATGATCGCTCTAACACATTGATGTCATTGAGCGATCCAGGCATTCCAAAAAAGGCATGCCATATCCAAAGATCATGTGAGGCCACAGCTTCTAATATTATAGTTGGTTCATGAGCATGACCAGTATACATACCATGCCAAGCAGTTGGACAATTTTTCCAAGTCCAATGCATGCAGTCAGTGCTACCAATCATCCCCGGAAAACCACGCTCTTTGCCTTTATCAAGCAACCTGACGAGGTCATCATTATTTGGTGATCTCAAGTACTCATCACCAAATACTTCAACAACAGCCTGGATGAAGAATTTGAAACTATCAATGGCCGTGGTTGCTCCAATTTGAACGTATTCATCTGTAGAATCAGCAGGCACACCATATGCAAGCATTCGAAAAGATGCTGTAATCTTTTGAAGGGATGATAAACCAAGACGTCCAGCCGCATTCCTCTTTTGTATAAATAACTATTGTGTTCCACTACGGCTTCATGAATTTGAAGAAATAGGTCTCGGTGCATTCTAAACCTTTTACGGAAGACACGAGCTAGATACTTTGGACGATCCGCAAAATAATCACGATAAATTCTCTCATGACCTTCCTTCAATTCCCTATCAATAGTAATATGACCCATAACTGAGCCACCACAGCGTTTTTTCCTATTATTCACAAAAGACTATTCTTCTTCTTCTAAACAATACTGCAAAATTTCTTCATATTCTTCATCAATACCGTCACTTTCGCATATGAGCATATCCCGTAAATAACGACGAGCCATAATGTCAATCTAAAACATACAAAAAAAAACAATCAAAACACCTATATATCTCAAGAATCACAAATTCAATCCTAATTGGAATCGAAAATATGCACTTACCTCAGTGATTAAGATATGACTTGTGAGATTCAGATTCTAAACTCAGTGATTAGGTTGGGCTGAATTGAGTCGCAGTTGCCGATAACAAAATTTCCACGGAAGTCTGAAGAAGCAAAAGGCACCAGGCGGCGACTCGCGATTGTTCCCGGGAAGAAGAAAGAATGAAATTTTATTTTAGTATAATTTATGGTAATAAATGTAGAGAATGGTAAAATAGAGCAGCTGTTGGATATAGACAAAAAAAATATAGAGTTTTTGGAATTTGATACTCTATTATAGAGATTGTTTTAGAGCAGCTGTTGGGTTTGGTCTAAGAATTCTTTGCGTTTTCGTCACTTTTTGTTACTTTTTAATGCTATTTTTGTAATTTGACATTAACCCCATCCTGAAACGTTTTCCTTTCCCATTTCGGAAAATTGTATATAATTAACTATTTATTATTTGTGTAATATTAAAATAATTCACAAAATCTCTTAAAAGACCAACTTCTTTTAATGTTATGGAACTACCACAATTTATTTAAACTCAAATGATACATTTTTGTGTTTAAACTGTGATCATTTTAAAGTAAACATGTAGTAAAACATGATTTAACGCAAAAATTTAAGAAATTTCATATAAAAATTTTAAAATTTCCATGTAACCAAAAATACAGTTCAAACTAAAAGTTACAATGTATTGCTAAAACGTTAAATGTTTTCCGTAAAAGTTAGGAAAATTGAGAGTTCAGGAGACTTTCATAGAAAAACATTTTTAATAAACTTTTATAATTAAATATAAAAATAATCAGGTTTTTAACAAAATTTAATTAGCTAGTAATTTAGATACCTCCACAATTTACTCTAACAATTCCATACCTAGAAATATTAGAGCTTTAGTAGAACTCGACAGAAGGGGCCTCCCTATTCATTAGGAGAGGTTAATGTCTTGAAGAACTTCTTTTTCTTTTCTTCTTACAGGTGGGAAGCTACAAGCTGCGGAGATGCTGACAATGGTGCAAAGAAAGATGTGATCTGTATGTCATGTTTTTTCTGGTGGAATCTCGTGCTCATCGGCAGAGTTGGGTTTTGCATTGGCAATTCCTAAATTGCTTGAGAGTAGTGAGTCCTCTCATTAATTACCTGAGTTGGATATCATTTGTGAACCCTAAAGTGCTTGTGAGAGTGTTGGCATGAGTGTCCACTAGATTTGACTCTACTATATATAGAACAATTGTACTAGACTTGGTATCATTATTTCTTTCTATCCAATTATGTACATTTTTTTTTCTTTTTTCATAAGGTTTTTATTTGTGTTGTGGTCAAATAAAATATCACCCCAATGTGCGGTGGTTTCAAATTGTAATAAAAATGGAAAAAGGTTCACTATTTTAATATTGTTTGTGGACATGGCTACTACATCCTTTACAATCTGGATTTGATGAAAAATTGTATTTGATTTTATTTTTAGTTTTTTCTTTGATTCTAAAATGATTCGAAATGGTGATTTAAGAATTAATTTAAAACTTATTACCATGACATATATGATCGATGTTAATTTAAAATATTTACTCATATTGAACTAAAAATATTGCAATTGAAAAAAATTGTCAACTGAAGACATTTAAAGTCTTGAATTCGATCGTTAGTAAATTCTTATCCCACCAGCAACATCATCAAGAAACAAGAGAAGGACATGAACACGGTATCTGAGTTTCTCCCCCGAAAAATCGTGATCGAAATAGGGGTGTAAAATCAAATGGTAATAACTCAGGCGATGAGAGCACTCACTAAATTCATAACTACTTACCTTGAAAGCTACATTTTAGCAACGGATTTACTAACGTTATGATTATAGTGCACGGTGTGATTTTTTAGTTTCTGGGAAGCCGTGGCTTCAGGATCTGACGAAGATAGCATCCAAAGGAAGTTCGATCGATGCCAGCGGAAATAAATTGCCGAAGTGCCTGATATATCGCAGCTGATGGATCGTCCGTGATCTTATGAGTTCACCTGCCAGTGATCTTCAACTGGACATGCACGATGGGAAAGGAGTGTGTGGGAGGTGGCGACACAGAGAATCGACATGGGTGATATCCTTCCCCGATAGGTCGAAAGTAGGCAACAGCAAATCATTATGACGAATAACAAGATTTCCATGGTGTGTGGTGGTAAGAGATCTCATAAAAACAGATATTAGGTTTTTGATTGTAGACAGACGCTTACAGCAAAACGGTTTGGAGAGTAGTAGATTGGATGGTAGTTTTAAGGTAGAGAAGGCTAAGTTTATGTAGATGTACAATCCACGCTATTTGAATTCACAGGTTTTCTCTTATGATCAGAAAGGGTTTGTGCATGACTCAACCGAAATGGTTAAGCTTTGACTGAAAATACGTATATCATTTTCTCACACATTTTACGTTTACAAATTCATTTTTGATTACAATTTTTTTGTTCATTATGCAAATCATAAACTCAACATAAAATATAATGGCAAAGATCGATATATTAGATTATCACAATAATTTCGATGATTTAACTTCGTCGATCTAGAAGGTGATCATCTAAGTAAAATTAAAATAATCAACTTCAAATCATTTTTCTTATGAAATTCAACTTTGAATAATTTTTTTATAAAGTATTGATCAATACTCAAAAACAATGCACATTCCCATTATAATTCATGTGTTGAACATTACAATGATAAATTAATAAGAATTTTATCGAATCACATTTCATAAAAACTAAACTGAAACTAAGTTAAAAAATTTTAAGTGCTTCATTTTTTTTGCTATACATGCAGATCAAACCAATTCGACTAGTAGAAGTCCGTCCCGCCACTACAAGAAAACAGGGTTTTGGTGACCATAACCCTTGGTGACCACTTCCAATTTGGTCACTAAAATCAACAATAGAGACCCCAAATTCGGTCACTATTATTTTCGTCACCAAAGAAAACTTTAGTGACGACTGGATATTTTTGTCAGCAAATTGGTCACGAATGGGTGGTACATAAATGGTCACTAAATTTATCAATCCTTTGGTGACCAAATTTATTCACGAAAACGGGTTTGGTCACTAAAGTGTCAAACCGGCCCCACCTTTTGGTGATAAAATCTGTACTAATTGGTCCAATTCTATGGAATTGGAGTCATTGAAAATAATTTAAAAGTTTTATTTAGTTTTATTTGGCCATTCAAACACACAAGAATACATAATTAGTCACCTGTAGGAGAATTATTAGTTTAGACTAACATGTCAAATCTATGCATATTTTATTATTAATATTGAACTAACTTACATATTATACAAACATATAATTATTCTTTGTTTATTTTTTATAAAATAAATTGGTTTTTTGTGTATTATTTTGCTCAATAAAATTAATATTTGTATTTTTAAATGACTTAATCAAATATAGATCATTACAATTACAAAATATAATACTGTATTAAGCATTGTTTTATCACAAACTTGTGTTTTAATATTTTATCTTTAATAGTAAATTACATATTTAATATTTTTCGTAAAAATTGCAATATTCATGTACTATAATATTTGTGTTTTTTTTGTTTAATAAATAGTCATATGATGAAATAAAAAAGAATTGACATGTGATATTATGATATTGTTACATATAAAATATTCTTAAAAATAAATTACTTACGAGTAATAATAAAATTTTCTAAAAACCAAATCATATATATGCATCAAATAAATATACGAGTATAAAATATTTGAACATAGTTTTGTAATTATTAAAATTCAAAAAATGAAATAAATTTTGGATGTAAAACAATGAAACAAATAGCTTTTATAGGTAAGCTACCAGAACAATCAAAACCCTTATCACAGATTCACCAAGTCTAAAACCCTCTTCCCAAATTCACCAGATCAATACGTCACGCACCCGCGCGCCTTCACCAAGTCTAAAACCCCTCTTCCCAGATCTCCTTCTTCTTCACCTCGTGCTTCAGACCACCACCCATGAAGATTGGGTCGGGTAGTCTTGCTTTAATCAGGCTATGCCGGAAAAAATCCTTTCAGATCATCTGAATCCGTGAAAGATTACGTTTTTCCTTGTGGGTTTTCGTTTTCGGAGCTTTTATGTGTAGGATCGATAGTAGTAGCCATGGGAGCAATGGGAGCAAGGGGTGATGGATATGGATAATGGAAAGTATATATGTTAGGTATACGCTTGGAACAGGTGGAGGCTCTGGAGAGGCGGTACCATGATTGTCCGAAACCGGTTAGGAGCAACCAGCTTATCAGGGAGTGCCCCATTCTGTCTAACATTGAGGCCAAGCAGATCAAAGTCTAGCTACAGCATCGAAGGTTTGTGGCCATTTCTGTGTTTGTGTGGCTCTGTTTGGGATTAAAGATGATTTTTAAGTATCTGGATTGCTGAATTGTGCTCTGTGGTGCTCTTCCTTTAAGTGAATTGTTTTATGTGTGATAGAAAGTTGGGTCTTTGTTGTTTCTGTGTCGATTTAATTGATTCTTCTGTGTTGGAAAATGAGTTGTAGGTGTTGTTTCTGATATGTATGTTATGGATCAAGTAATTAATATTAGTTTTGTTATGAAATAGTGAAATTTAATCACACTGGATGATAATAAGAAGGGTTTTGTCCTCATTGATCTTAGTTAATGCAATTTCGTGTTACAGATTCAAACCTGCCACTCTTTGTTCAATTATATGGTAACTTAGGCTTTAATTAGTGGAATGTAGTCTTAAGTTCATTCATTGGGCCTTTTAGTTTTAGTAATAGCTAGGCTCATGAATGAGAATGTTTAAAATTGAATTGTCACTGGTATAAGCCACCATTGGACTGCAACTAGATTAATTTCTTCCAGGTTAACCAAATGCTCATACGTTCCTAAAGGATCATGATGCACATATTACTTCTGCGCCTTTCCTCTACAGTTTCAAAACCTTGAAGTTATTGCAGCTGGTTCAAAACCTTGGAGTTATTTCAAAACTTGAGTTTCAAATCTACAGCAGATGTGCATCAGGATTCCCATCTCAACTTTCTAAGAGGATAATGGAGTAAGTGCAATTGTGTATTTTCTTTCCCTTTGTGTGGACTGTTAATACAAAGTATCTGGGTTAAAGTAAATAAATTTTGACAAGTAGGAAAGATGATGGTGCCATATGGTGAATAAGTTGTTTCAGTGATGGCTTGATAGAGATATGATCTGTAGGAGTGATTAAGTTTGGCAACTGATTTTTGGTGAGCTTTCATGGAAACTGATCCTTGACGAATTACGGGTAAAGATACTCCCTTTTCAAACTTGTATATTTATTAGTTTAGTTTTAACTGTAGTATGCTTGTGTGGTCATTCCTTTGAATTGTTTATGTTGCAACTCTGCTTTTTTTAGTTCTTGAGCCTTTACCATCTTATTAACTTCAATCTATGTATTGGAAATCTCAATCATCAAATCAGGATAAATAATGGGTGACATAATAAGACTTTTGGTCTGCTGTGTTTTGCCTCTAGTATAAGATGAATTTCAAGTAACCTTGTTTCTAAATTACCATACTTTACAAGCCAAAACTTCTTTCTGTTCCAAGAACGTTTTAGTTCGCTGAGGGATTAGTGATAAAAGCCCTACAAATTCTGATTTTTTCGTTGCAAAGTCAGAGAAACAAAAAAATTCATTTTACTTGGTGCCAACAGTTCTTGATGTTAATCCTTGTTATTGACAGGTGTGAAGAATGGTGGTGATTCTGAATGCAGAAAAATGCTGACAGGTACTGTCGCTTCCCTACAGGTGGTAAATAATTATTCTCGTGTGTGATTTGATATTTTAGGTGCGTTAGTTCTGTTATTGTTCTGTTTCTTATACCTTTTTAACTGATATTTCTTAGTAGATTCGATTGTAATGAAGCTGTGGGGGTATTTACTTATTTCGGCGTAAATTCTGAGCAACTATTGCATTTGATCTTATTTATCATATACAACTGTTGATCAGCACATATATTGCGTGGCTTGGCTGGTGTATGTATCTTGGTGTATGTATCTGTTTTTGACAGATCCAATCTCTTCCCTTTTTTAGAAAAATGATAATCTATTGGAATTTTTGTGGTTCTATTTTCAGATGGTTTCGAATGGTATATCATAACTCTTGCTATTTCTCATATTTTTTGTTCTTAAAAAGTCCTCAAAAGTTATGCATTTCAGTTCAGTTAATCTGATTGATGTGTAGCTGCTTTTGATTCTTAACATATTTGCAGAATAATGAAGAATTTGGCAATATTGTAGGTGAGAAGAACATTCCAAGGATTATGGAGTAGAGTTTGGGATGAAGTCTATTGTCTTCCAAGCTTAGTTAGTATTTTTTTAAAATTCAACTTAGTATGATGATTGATGTACATAGTATTCTGGATAAGTACTCGTGATTTTATTCTGTAGTAAAATTTTAGAACATAAAATTTTCCAGTTTACTGTTTGATTAGATTATAATAGTATTTAATTATAATCATAAATATGAAATAATGGGTGACTAATAAGTGGTCACTAATTCAGGATCACAACCCCGTGATTTGGTGACCAAAATAACCGTCACCAATGGCGTGAATTTCCAATTCCACATAGTTTTAGTGACCAGAAAAGTCGTCACCAATGCATGGGGTGAATTCCCAATTCCTCATAGCTATAGTGACCATTTTGGTGACAAAATGATCTGGTCACCGATTCGTGACAATTGTAATTCGTCACCAGCACTTACCCTTTGGTGACCACTGCTTTTGGCCTTTGGTGACGAGCTGTGAAAAATGGCCTTTAGTGACGGAGCTAGGGAGACCAAACATGGTGACCAACTTTTGGTCACCAAAGGCAAAAGTCAACGAAAAATGGGCTTTTGGTGACCAAAATTGAATTGTCACCAAAACTGTTATTTCTTGTTGCGCGCACACAAGGAGATATTAATCAGAATCGAGCACGCGCGATGATTCTACCACACGATGTTGTTCCGCCATCGCCGTCGTCGGTTTATGGGCGATAGAAATCCAAATCCAAAGAAGTTCAATACTCTCTTTTTCAGATAGTTGTATTCGAGTCATATTTGTAGATCTTACATATAAAAATGTGTCACTTGATATGTTTACTTCATATATATACATATTAGACACTCAGAAGTGTCTGAAATATTTTTGAAATCTCCTACCGGCAAAGGCTTGAGCATTAGAATGTTTGCAAGCAAGTCTACTATTGTTGCTATTGCTCCTGTCTATTGCTCCCTCATATAATCAGAAAATTCAGATAGAATCAGATTGTGCTGAAACTATAAAAATGATCATCAATCCCAATCATGCACAATGGAAGTTGTATAATCTGGTGGAGGACATTCATCAATCTATTAATGATTCTTCTCTGTCTTTTATTCCTAGGGAGGCAAACCAAGTCTCTGACACTTTAGCTAAGCATGCATGTCTAGTTAAATCTACTGCTTAATTCCAATATGTAGCCCAACTCCCTCTAGAAACTAGGGGACTTCTTAATTTGGATCAGATTGAGTTGCCATCAATTAGAATCCATCCCTCATAGTTCAGCTGCTACGCTCATTAGTTTGCTTTGCGCTATTTGACTGTACAACTAAAACATAAACAAAGGGGACCATCTGGAACTAGTAGAGGATTAATTCACCACCAGTTTCAACAAATTGGTGACTCTCTGGCAGACTTCAAAGCTTTCTGTTTTCAGAAGGAGTTCAGACCTATCTTACACCTTTTTGAGACTCATCAGAATCAACCTAGTGCCGCCTTGTGTTTTAAGAAATTAATTCGCTAATAGGTTTTAGGTTTTGGCTCTTATCAAGTCTATTTCTTTACAATTGTTTTAGTTGTTTGGAGTATATCGGTTCCACCATTTTTGGAAGCTCCTTTGCTTCATATGTGTGTTGAGCCATTAGATCTTTATTCTTTTGACTCCCATTGCATGTAATGGGAGTAAAAAACTATAGAAATTCTCAAAATAGACCGTCCACATTATAGACGGGACTAAAGAAAAAGGAAAAACATGTGCGAGGGCTTGGTTGAAAAGAAACTTAATACACGGGGGTCTTTTTGCAATTTTGTGAAATATGATTGATATAAATATGAAATTTTCATTCTCTCTCCCCACTTTTTGATTTCTCCAGAACTGCCGCTCCCCATTCCTCTCCCCCAAATCCAAAATCTAATCTCTTCCATCTATGGCGGTTTACCAATTCATAGGTTAATTCAAGCGTGCAGAATAGCAAGTAAGGTTCCAGATCTCTTAATTTGGTCTGCTTTGTCGATTTGTTCGCGGATTTTATTTTTTTGTTATTGATTTGTTAGTGTTCTGTATTGTAGATTTGAGCGTCATGGTGTTCATGTTCATGTTTGGATGTTTAGATGATTTGATTTGTTTAGATGTTCGTGTTCATCTTTGAGACTATAATGTTGATCTTATGTGATTAAAACCCCATGTTCTGGTCTGTTTGAAGCATGAATGGCCAGATGTGAGGTTTGGTGTGTGAAAATTTGCTAGGGCAGCATGTGTAGATGTTCGTGTTCATGTTTGTGCCTATAATGTGGACCTTATGTGCTAAAATCCCCATTTTCTGGTCTGTTTGAGGCATGAATGGCCAAATGTGAGGTTTGGTGTGTGAAAATTGGTTAGGGTAGCATATTTAGATATTCGTGTTCATGTTTAGGACTATAATGTGGACCTTATGTGCTTAAAACCCCATGTTCTGGTCTGTTTGAGGCATGAATGGCCAGATGTGAGGTTTAGTATGTAAAAATTGGCTAGGGTAGCATATTTAGATATTCGTGTTCATGTTTGGGACTATAATGTGGACCTTATGTACTTAAAACCCCATGTTCTGGTCTGTTTGAGGCATGAATGGCCAGATGTGAGGTTTGGTGTGTGAAAATTGGCTAGGGTAGCATATTTAGATATTCGTGTTCATGTCTGGGACTATAATGTGGACCTTATGTGCTTAAAACCCCATGTTCTGATCTTTTTGAGGCATGAATGGCTAGATGTGAGGTTTGGTGTGTGAAAAATGGGCTAGTGTAGCATGTGTAGATATTCATGTTCATGTTTGTGCCTATAATGTGGATCTTATGTGCTTAAAATCCCATGTTCTGGTCTGTTTGAGGCATGAATGGCTAGATGTGAGGTTTGACGTGTGAAAAATTGGCAAGGGTAGCATGTTTAGATGTTCGTGTTCATGTTTGGTACTATAATGTAGACTTTATGTGCTTAAAACCCCATGTTCTGATCTGTTTGAGGCATGAATGGCCAGATGTGAGGTTTGATGTATGAACATTGGCTAGAGTTGCATGTTTAGATGTTCGTGTTCATGTTTGGGACTATAATGTGGACCTTATGTGATTAAAACCCCATGTTCTGATATGTTTGAGACATGAATGGCTAGATGTGAGGTTTGGCGTGTGAAAAATTGGTTAGGGTAGCATGTTTAGATGTTTGTGTTCATGTTTGGGACTATAATGTGGACCTTATATGCTTATAACCTCATGTTCTGATCTGTTTGAGGCATGAATGGCCAGATGTGATTTTTGGTGTGTGAAAAATTGGGTAGGGTATCATCTTTAGATGTTCATGTTCATGTTTCTGCCTATAATGTGGACCTTATGTGTTAAAATTCCTATGTTCCGGTCTATTTGAGGCATGAATGGTCAGATGTGAGGTTTTGTGTGTGAAAATTGACTAGGGTAGCATGTTTAGATGTTCATGTTTATGTGTCTGCCTATAATGTGGACCTTATGTGTTACAATCCCCATGTTAAGGTCTATTTGAGGTATGAATGGCCAGATGTGAGGTTTGGTGTTGAAAATTGGCTAGAATAGCATGTTTAGATGTTCGTGTTCATGTTTGGGACTATGATGTGGACCTTATGTGCTAAAATACTCAATTTCTTGTAGAAACAAATGCAGAGATCATAACGTGGGTCGCCCGGTGAATAGTGCAGCCCAGTGAATAGTGCAGCCCAGTGAATAGTGACGGATCAGTGAATAGTGCAACCTAGTGAATAGAAACTATTTTAAGTAAATTGCAATTAAGAATCTCCTTATTTTATTTTACAACACCATTACTATATAGTCCTTGGTTTATAATATAGACGGTCTCTCCAAAGATTTTCTCAAAAAACTATTACCAAAATTATTTTTTGATTTTTTTACGGTATGGGGTGCCTAATAAATTTCCACATATTTGGATGGTTTCATTTAAAAGACAAAAACTATTGTTGCTAAAATATGTAGCTAGATTAGCAGAAAACATTGTTGGCAATAACCACAATTCCTTAACTTTGACAACCATGCCAAAGGTAACATTTAAGTTTGCATATATGTAGAATATAATGTCGAAATAATAATCTAAAGTTTAAAGACTTCTCAAAATTTCGAACTTTAAACATTTTAGTAAGTTTGTTAGAACATTCATATTGACTTCGGAAAATTCAAACTTTAGACAAAATAATTTGAATTATTTGAATATTTATCACTTACCTGGTGAATAGCTTAATAAATAAAGCCTTGTTAATTTTATGTTGTGACTTTATACCTCAACATTTTTCACTACAAAATATATTTTTATTGGTTTTGGCCACACATAAAGTCCGTCTGCATGTCATGAAATCACATGTAAACTGGCCGACATGTTTAACTATTTTATGTCGTCAATATTTCTACCAGTATATGTAGGTCTACGACATCAAAGTTTATGTGGATCAATTTAATAAAATAAAATCAAACAAAATTAGCAATCCAATGTCTTATTAATTTTATTAGTCACTACAATTATTTCTCCGAATTTCAACTAGTAGTATGCTAAAAACATTTGTGTACTGAATCATATTAAGCAAATACGTACATCCCAACATACATTGGATCTAGAAACAAAGTTTAATCTTTGCCAACTCAATATTGGATCAATTAGCTGATATAAACCTAAAAGATTACGCCCGTCAATAATTAAATAAAATATTTAAAGACACACTCAAATTATATGTGACATGATGTACAAGCTTGATAATCTTCATAATCAAGGAAAGCATCGCCACCGCGATGAACAACTTTTTTTTGGGATGCAGGTAAGCTAGCTCCTTTTCAATTTATCTCCTCTCAGCCACTCAAGATAAGTAATATGATGATGGAAATTAAGAAATATTCGAGCATAAGGTTGAAACTTGAAAGTAACCAATTCAACGTAGATTTTTGGAGATGGAGTTGGTTTCTGAAACTCACGCTGGGAAGACAAAAGAAAAGAAGTTCCGGTGGTGCAGACCGAGCAGTTTGGTAAAAGATAATAGTGAAGAAAAAGTGTATTGGGCGATATGGATCAAGAGTTTATTGGAGGTCGAGGAGAAACGGAGAAGGAGAAGCAACGTTGGTGACAGACGGTACCATTTAAGGATTCGCGTGCGGTGGTGACAAAGGACGCAATATACTTTAGTACCTGAGAGCATCATCCCATTCAAAGCATCTCGTGATGAAGGATGAAGATGGAAATTCCAATGAATTCGGGTTCGTAGACTTTGAGACCGCTGAAGCTATAGCTGGCTGTCGAGTCCGGGCACAAGTTCGATAGCAAACCATGGCACGATGCAAAAGCAGAGACGAAGAATAATCATGACGAAGAACAAGATTTCCATCAATATGGGTGTGGTGGCAAGAGGATGAGATATCATGGAAAATATTTAGGTTTTTGATTATCGACAGACGCTTACAGCAAAAAACGGTTGGGGAAGTACTTAGAGAAGGCCAAGTATATGTATGTACAATCCACGCTATTTTAAGCTTTTGACTAGAAAAGGGTTTGCGCATGACTCAACCGAAATGTTTAAGTTTTGACTGAAAATATGTAAGATTACTTTCTCACATATTTCGCCCATTCAAACATTTTTTTTATGTATGACATTTACAAATTCATCTTTGATTTGGAAAATTTTGATTACAATTTTTTGTTCATTAAGCATAAACTCAACGTAAGTTATTATATATATATATGGGTAAAGATTAGATTATCACAATGATTTCCATGATTTCACTTCATCCATCTAGTGGTGATTATCATAGTAAAATTAAAATAATCAATTTCGAATAATTTCTTTAATGATGTTCAACTTTAAAGGATCAGAATTAGTTTTTTATAGAGCATTGATTACTACTAAAATTAATGTATTGAACATAACAATAGTATAGATATATTCATCTGAATTTTATTGATCGAATCACATTTCATCAAATTTAAACGGTAACTAAATTGAAAAATTGTAAGCGCTTCATTGTTTTTTGCTATGCAGATCGAACCAATTAGACGAGTACTCCCTCTGTCCCAAACTAAACTGCACACTTTCCTTAAATGGATTTCCCACCTTATATTGCACAATTTCCTTATTTAGTAAACCTCACTTATTTTCCTACACTCATTTTACTCACTTATCTCTTAAACTCAATCTCTTCCACTCATAATCCTTAATATTCTCAAATTTTACCTTTATGCAATATAGTTCAGGACGGAGGGAGCAGAAGTTATTAATTAGATCGTTCAAGTCACTAGTGCACAAGCATACCTTTCTCGGCACCACATTTAAGGTGTTTTGGCCAAATTTTCATGGAACCGCCGAGTAGGAGGGTTACGAGTTCGCTTCTGTCCGCTCGCCTAATGCAGAAAATTAAAAATGGCATTTTACAGTTGAATAGAATGCGTTTTTGAAAATGCCTTAAATTGTTGAACAGAAGGCGATATCGTAACCCGAATCGCTAATGAGCGACGAGAGAAGCAAAATCGCGTATAAGACCCAGTAGAGGTTGGATAAGTTGTTCGCCAGTAGTTGTTGGCTGGTTTTCTGCTAGCGAGTTCGCCAGATATGAACGCCTGTAGGCGAAATATAGCCAGAGATATCGCCTGTTAGTAAGTCTACAGGGGGCTAAAGCGGCGAACTAGCTTGCTAACTCGCCTGTATCATATTTCTATCATAAGAGCTAGATTACTTTCTGGCGATATCGTACCATATTCGCCTATTTGTTGCGAGTTCGCTTAGTGGCACGCCTGTTGCTCTTTGTCCATCCAGTCGAGTGAAGGACGAACTCGCTTCCTGTGACACTTACAGGTGACATTTTTCCGATTTCGCTACCAGGACAAGTTAAACTATAAACTACAAAACTAATTCCATTCTCTTTTTCGTTTTTACACATGAACCATATACTCCAATACGAGTGGTAACACATTTTGATGCAAAGAAGAAAACATTAATCAAATTAATAACAAGATTGTCACAAGTAGGTAAAGATTAGAATTTGTAAAAATGTAGCATTACAGTTGAAATAAAATTCCTAGCATAATAGGCTATCAACACTTCTAGGTAGAGTTGTCATTAGTTGCGCCGCCTGGTCCTCTGGTGTGGCTTGGTGTGGATGCTGGCGGAGATAGTCTTTACAAAAACTCCGAAGAATGCGGCGAGTCTCCCACCCATTCTCTTGGACGTTAGCAATCTCGGTCATCATCGAGAACACAGAGTCCTCAAGCCCTTGGTAATAGGCTTCTCTTGGCGCTAGTAAATGATAGACATTGAAAATGTCAAGTTTTGTTCTAAATATATTGTACTAACATCACAACTACAAAATACATGAATAAAAAACAATTTACCTCCATTTGGTTCTGGCTCCTCCGGCACGTCCTTCTCCCCCTTCTCTTGCCAAGTCGACCCAACCAACTCCCACTTCTTCTTCTGGTAGTACTCCTTCGTGTAGTACTCACACGGCTTCCCGGTGCCGGAGAACTTAATCTTTGGATGCTTTTTGCGGAGGAATTTAGTTATGAAGTTTGCACAGGGCAATTTCTTCACAACCATGTTGTTTTCTACCACGCTCTTCTTCATGTGTTGGAAAATGGTATATCCAATGTTAAGCATGACTTCCTCCGCCACCAAAATAACTCTTCACAAAATTCTTTTCTATTCTGTTGGGTTATAAATCCCGGTCCAATGCGGTAGTTGCCTAATTTGATTTTTAATGAATTCTTATTTTATTAAAAAACATTATTTTATTTTCTATAAGTATCTGGGTTTGAGTTAAGCGGAGTTTGGCGTCAATTGCTGGCGGAGTATGGAGTCCATTCGGCGGGTTATGGACGCCTAGTCTTCCGCCATTCGCGCCAAATCAACTTTCCGTCAAGTCTACCTGTCATGGTGGAACCTGTAGAGCGCCAGGACGACTAGTCGTTGCCAAAACGGATGACTTTTCAACACCGTGTATTTGGACTATATGGCAAAAAAGATGGTCATATGTTGTTAACTTTGAAATATTTTCATGATAACTTCCAGGCAAATGTGTTGGCGAGTTCGCCGGCGTGTAAAAAAAAGGCCTCTTGGCCAGGGGTCATGGATATACTGGTAGTAGTCATATGGGACACGTATGTATTGTTGGAATTATGTCCTTTAATCAATGTGCACTTTCCTAATATAGTTGGAGGTTACGTTAATTACGGAGATAATTAATTCAGTCATTTAAGTGATTAGAATGTTTAGCTGGAACCCGCTTCTATCAGCTAGTAGCAACTTATTATGACTGAACCTGTAGGGTCGCACACAAGGCATGAAATTGGGAAAAACTAATTATCAATTAGACTTAGAGTATAATTGTAATTATATGAGATAAGTCAGTATAATTGTAATTATATGAGATAAGTCAGTATAATTGTAATTATATGAGATAAGTCATGGAATCCAATCGGATTAGGATTATCTTATCCAATAGGATAGAGATGATCTAATCCAGTAAGATAGAGATTATCTAATCCAAATGGATTGAGATTATCTAATCCAACAGGATTGAGATTACATAGACTAATTCAGGTTGGAAACTAATTCAGTTTAACCAGTATAAATAGATGAAACTGGGTTAAACAGAATACACAATTTATTCTAGAGTTCATGTGTTGAACAAGCAGAATAAATAAACTCTGAAATTCTCATAAAACAACCTCGTCGTAAATCGGAAGAAGGAAGGCAGTCGCCGGTCCTGCTTGCTGATCCGTTCTAAGCTGACAACGGTGTAGGCGTTCTGATCGTGCTGTGTGGATACTTATAGAGGAATCACACTTGAGGCTCCGGAGTGGATTGCACCTGAAGGAAGAACACGGTTGAAGAAAGTCCTTTGCTCCGCACAGATTTATTCTGTTCTACAGGGTAATTCTAAACACTCACTCAGATTCATATTAATGACATGCATGCAATCTTTAGTTTTGTAATTGATATTCCGCTAAATTAGATTTAATCAATTCCATCAGTGGTATCATGAGCTACTTGCATGTATTAATTTGATCTATGATTATGTGAATTAGATTTGCATGATAGGGGTGTTTATGTTATGTTCATAATTTTAAATCAAATAAATTATTGGATGATTTGATTTGATTTATTCCACTCAATTTTTTTTCCAGTTTTATTATAATTATTATTTATTCATCACCGAGGTTACTATTGCCTTATCGATGGTCGGTAGGGGCAAGTAGAGGTGTTGGACGCTGCTACAGTAACGATGAATAGTAGTAGCAGACAGATTTAGGGTTTGAGAAACTCTAAGAATGCTGGGCCATTTAAAAATTGGGCCAATGTTAAATATTGGTTTCGGCCCATTTATTAATTAGATTTTGATTCATGGTCTGGTTGGACCAGATTCCATCTGACCAGGTCTGTCCGGTTGGACCGGATTAGGCTGGGCTGGGCCGAGTCAAAATGGGCCGGACCGAACTGGACTGGGTTGGGTCGGGCCGGGCTATCTGTCCAATATCTACCATATATAAAAAGACAAGCAATTTTAACAAAACCACCCTATATGCTTGACACGTGGCATGCCACATCTACTTCCATGTCATATTCACATCAGTATATGGACCCGCCCTATTAATTATTAACTTCATTTCTGCCCATATTTTTTACAGTTATCTAAATTAATTGCATTTATGTTCTAAAACTTTTCCCCTTCTAATGCTAAATTAACGCAATTCATCACCCCGATCCTTCTCCTCCTCTTTTTTATTAATTTTTATTCATACTTTCTATCCTTAAACCTTCCATTCCTAAACCGCTGCAACTCACTTCCTCCGATTCTTCTTCCTCGATTCAATTTCCTTACTTTATTGACATCTTCTCCCCTTTAAATTGCATTTATCCTCTCCTCCTCCTTTCAATTTATTTTGAGCATCAGTCCGGCGGGTAATCAAACGAGACGAAGGCATCAGAATGTGGGATGAGTTCCTCAGTCCTTGGATTGGTATGGCCAACAACAAGTCTAGCTATATGTGTGACTCTCCCTGTTGGAAGTAGAGTTCTTTTCTACTTCTTCTTCGGAATGATCAGATCTCTATCCTATTAGTTCATTCAGATCAGCTTATGTTATTGAATGTACTAGGTTCCTATTATCATGGATATGTTTTACGTTTTTCCGATCATTTACAGGCCGAACATCTTAGTTTCTCACAATTTTGAATGATATAAGGAGTGAGTTCTGAAAAATTCGGATGATGCAGTCATGTAGAGCTCTTCCGGGTGTTTGCCCTTTGATCATGTCATGTCATGAATTAGGTAAAGCCGTAAAGTTATCAAAGTGTCTTTGCAAATTCCATTGATAGGCATGCACCATGTTGTGTTTGGCAAAGTTATTTCAGGGATTTCACAAGAATGGAGACTTCTCCGTTGGCAAATAGTAGTAAATGATAGTCACATAATTTAGCAATTTTCACAGTTCTGCATTAGAGGAATGTTTATTGTCTGTGTATGCACTTTATTATTTTTTACTATTGTCTATGAACTAATATAATGTATTACTATCTAGCTCCTCTCCGTAGCAATTTAAATTAGAATTGATTCTCTTTAATTTACCTTGAAATATAATATGGTTTCATATTGGTATCATCACCATTACTAAAAGTCTTTTGAGTAATTTTCATGACTTGTACAGGGATATTAGTTCAATGACTAAAACCGATACAATATTGATATAACTTATTACACATTTCACCATTTACAATATATAGTTTAAACATTAATTAAGTACACAATTGTTACATTACCTGAACAAAGAATATTATACACTAATTTAAATTAATAGGTTCACTACTAATAATGGCATAAACCAATAAAAAGGGTTTACAGTTTTTATAAATACTTCTCTTTATTTAAAATGCACCCAACTTAAATTGTAGACTTTTAGTTTTAAAAACTGGCAAAAATATTTCATGAATATAGACTTATAATACTGTTTTTATGGATAAACATATTTAATACAAATAGCATGGGTGCAATTTTAGTTCAGATAGACAGTGAATGTCACTTTTACCAATTTGTACACTGTAATATATACTTCATCGATTTACATAAATGTTTTATTCATTTCTTTTATAAATTATAACTTAATCTTAGTAACGTACATTGTGTATGTGTGTTAGTAATTGGGCCATGGTCGCGCCTTGCGCGACCTGACAATGCTAGTAATAGTAATTTAAAAAAAAGATTTTTATTTTATTTTTTTAATAATTCTGAAATTGAGTGGGAGTAATTTTGACTTTGGAAGTGCAAAATTAAAGTTTATGAACATGAAATTCTAATTGAGTTTGATAATTTTAGAAATTCATCAACTTAATTAAATGTTAAATGATTTTTTTATAAATTAAGACATTGGATGTGCTTAATTATAAATGATTATATTTTTTAATTAAGACATTGGATGTGCTTAATTATAAATGATTATATTTTTTTATTAAGGCATTGGATGTGCTTAATTATAAAAATTAGAATGTGCACACAATATTTTTTAATTAAGGCATTGGATGCGCTTAATTATCGAAATTATAAATTTGTGAAAAGTAATTAAGGTTAAAAATTTTAGAAATTAGTTAACTTAATTATTTTTAGCATGTTTTATTATGTAATTTCATCCCACGTTATTTGATATTTCAATTACCTAATACGTTTCTTTAATAATTTGGAATTATTAAAATGTGACATAGAGAAATAATTAAGTTTCATAATTTTGGAAATTGATGAACTTAATTATTCTATGTTGAGAATTATTTAGGTATTAATATCAAAATATGTTAATTTAATAATTTGGAATTATTAAGAAGTAAGATAAAGTTTAATAATTGATTTTATTGCATGATTGATTGTATGATTTTATCTGCAAATATTTGGAAATGCATGAAATAAATTCAGCATATATTTATGTGTATTTATTTGTCACATGTATTACGTGATTTATATGTTGAATGCATGTGATTGGTTTATATGTGTGGAATGATTATGCGATTGTTCACTAGTAATCAAACAACATAATGAACCAAGTCCCAAAAGAATAATGAGCTATAATTTGTCTTTCCAAAACAAGTAACACCCATTAATCCTTCGATCATTAGTGACAGATTTCACTAAAGCGATGGCATCATTTTTAATCTTGGGACAAATGCGGGTAGGCCTAGACTAAGGGGTCTACGTGTTAGTTTTGGTTTGCTCATCAATATCGGCAGAGGAGTCCTCGGATGTTGAGACAAAAGGAGATAGTGTTACATGGGATGTATACTCTATCAACCAAGAGTAGTATTGGATACTATTAGCAATGAGATTGCTTACCTAAAAATCAAAGCATTTAAGACAAGCCAAAGCGTGCTTAAATTCTTGTGATTTTAGGATTTTGGAATCATTTTATTCATGGGACAAAATTTATGAATAAAATGTTGAATAACTTTGATTGCTTGTGTGCTTTTCTTTATGTTATTCTGTTTAGACGGTTTTTATTGCATTTATTTATGTCATAATAATCATGTTTTACAAGTTGACAACAAACAACAACTCTTCTAATCTGTGTTCAATCCTTTGGAAGGATGAATTGAATGATAGAAATTTGGCAAAGGAACTTAAGTTTGTTCGATTGCAAGTAAAGAAGAAGTATGTCGTTATATTCAAATCATTGATGTCAAGAGTCTTATGATGAATAGTGTTGAGTACAAAATTGCTAGGCAAGTTTTGAACTCGTATACTTACCATGTCAATATGGAGCTCTGAAATGTGATTCAGGAGCAGTCCATGATTGAGAGGTTTGAGCCATCTGAGACTATTCTTAAAAGTGATCTCATATTTTGAAAAATGATTGGATTATTTTGAAAAATTATGGAGAGTAATGGTTTGCTCATGGTTGAGAGCCAGATATTGACATCATTTCTATTCATTTCATATATGGGTTTGAACCATTTTAGTGGAAATGAATACAATTTGATTGAACTGCATGAGATGCTTAAATATGTTTAGTCAAAACTGAGACTGTGAACGAGGTTCTATTAGTGCAGTGAAAAAATGGATTTGAATATGACATGGAAGATTGAGGAAGTGAAATAGGGCAAGGACAATCAGTGTGCCTATGCACTTATATTCTAACACTTCTACTGTAATTGTGTATGTCATTTAGAAATGATATTCAAATTACAGTTATCTAGTTTATAGACGATCTCTATTGTAACGCAATACTTATCGGTATTGGATACCATATGGTTCTCATAGAAGAAAGAGACACCAGAGTATGAGTTAGATAATGAGATGTCAAACTACACCAGTGTAATGAAGCAATAGTTGCTGCATTGACTGTAGGAGTTTATCTATACCTTTAGATATTGCACTAGATCATATAATGGTTATTTTGATCTTAGTGGCACAACAACACAATCATCATTTCTATGTTGGACATAGAAATGTTTCAATTATGTTGCAAGTTTGCAAAATTGGACAAAGGTCTTTATTTGCTAGCTATGGATAAACAAGTTTATGATGTAAATATCAAAAGGGCTAAACAAATGATTCAAGTATGGTATACCTCTGTCAATTAGGCCACAATGACGTTAAGCATGGATGGTTACTCCAGTTGGAGGGAACTGTGAAATCATTTGACTTGGAGTCAATTGATACTTTCAAGTTATTGTGTTGGGAATTGACAATAACCCTTCATAGTGATGGGTGATGGAGTAAATGAACGTTTTATTTACAAAAGTGGTTTGTAGATGGGTTCAACTCAAAGAGGTAAATATGTCACTTCATTAGTTTCATCATGATTTGAGTAAATATGGATGTTTACTTCATGAGAGGAAATTTTGAATCCTTAATAAAATTTTAGGAGTTCAAAAATGAAGTTTAGAATCACTTTGGCAAGAAAATTGAAACACTCAATTGGATTGAGGTGGTGAATATTTGAGCCAGAAATTTGTTGACTATCTTATTGGAAATGAGTTTCCATGATGGTTTAAGCCAATCTTTCATGGATATATTTCTTAATAATAGTGTTCACACTAAATTTGGCCTTGTCAGAAGTTTAAGAAAAGACCATATGGCATATGGATATGATTGGTTCCTTAAATGTCTTTTCTTATGAGATTTGAGGTTGTGAAGCATATGTGGGATGTTTCCAGTAAGCTTTGCATCAAATCTGATATTTTTCTCTTTATGGAAATATTAAGATATGGGGTTTTCTTCTATATTCCGAGAACTATATATTGTTGCTCGAGAATGTGTCTTTTTGGAGAAGTGTCGTCTTTCCAAAATGACAAGTGGGAGAAATTTAGACCTCGATACTTTCAAGGTGAGCAACAATCAAAACCATAAACATTGATCCCTTCTTTAGATGTGGTGAAAGATGAATATGGAAGAGTCTTGGAGATTATTGAAGTTGCTTAAGCCCTATGAAAGCCAGTAAGGCATAGATTTCTTGCAAAGGCACATTTATGTCCTTGCGGCTGAAAGTTATGAAATCATACTTTTAGAAAGTGATGAACCTATATATGACTTACAGTTATAACTTTGACAAGCTCTAACTCCGCAAAGTGGTTTAAGACCATGAAATCCGGAATAGATTCTATGTATGAAAATCAAGTTTGGAATTTGATTGAGTTACAAAGAAAGGCTAGGTTAGTAGTTAAAGAGTGTAAACAAATCCATGTGATGGATTGTGTTGAGACCTTTACTCTAATTGGAATCCTTGAGTCTATTCTAAATCCTGGAAAAGCAGCTCATTGTGATTATGATATTTAGTATATAAATTTCAAAATTCACCTTCCTTAATTGGATTATGGAAGAAAGATGTGTATGTGACATATTCTGAGAGCTTTTATACTGTTGGGAATGAATATGAGTTTCAGTATCTATTTATGGATATTGAGGCAAGTATTAAGGAGTTAGAAAATATATTTCGATGAATCAATTTAGAGATTGACGCTCAAAGAAATGTAATATTGTGCATACAAGGAGGTTAGTGGGAGCAATATTGGATTCCTAGTTCCTTATGTCGATGACATTTTGTTGATTGGAAATGACAATCCAACTAGAGTTGATTGAGACTAGGTTTGGAAAGTATTTTACAATAAAGGACTTAGGATGAAATGTACAGTGCTCTTGGGCATCAGTATCTAAGGTAGATTGAAGTTGATGATTGACATATGTAAACACTTACTGGGTAGTGTGTTTCATATATTCAATATGAAAGATTGTAAAAGATTTTCAACCCAAGATTCATGGCATGACTCTTAGCAAGATTCAGTGTATATGAAGACATGATGAGCGAAAGAGAATGAATATGACTGCTGCTGCATCGGCAAGAGAGTCTATCATGTCTGCTATGATATGTACCTATAATGATATTTCATATGCTTAGAGTATAACGGATATCAAATACAATAGACTATGAAATGGTGCAATGGTGTGCTCCAACAAAATTTCATAGTGCCTGAAAAAGGACTATGGATAGATTCCTATGTCTATGGTGAAAATGAGTTGGTTGTGAAAAGTGTTGTTGATTATACATTTAAATTGAGTACATTGATGCTTAAGAAGCAGCAAGATAAAGTGTTTGAATTTGGAATTCATCACTAGTTTGTGTATGGTGGATCTTGACTTAGTCAACTCGATGACTAAAATGGTAGAGTCATTGCTTAGACAAGATAAGTCAATAGGACATCAAAGTCAAACTTTGTACTTGGTAAATTGCACATTCTTCAAATGTGTATTGAGAATGGTGAAATTGATTTATGAAATGCAAGAATGGATTGTTAATCCATAACCTAAACCTCTTCCACATATATTGTTTATGGCTCATATATTTGTGATAGGAATCAAGAACTTTGGACAGTGGCTGTGATTTCTATGATGTTCTAGTTATTACAATTCTGTAATTTAGACATTGAAGAATGGACCGTTTGAAATATTATGAGATTATTATTTCTTATTCATTTAACTTGGTTTAGTGTAAATGAAATTCCAAAACAATTTACAATTCCAAATAGGTTATCAAGATAAGGTCTTGGATAATGAAATCCTATTAAGTGAACTGGAATGTAAAATTGTTTGAGTCCCTAGTCCAGGTCATTGAGAGTGGACACTAATGACTAAAGAAGACTAGTTTGCAAGGTGATTCATAGCGCTGTTTCTTGGGCTCAAGGACATGAGATGTCTGAATCAATTGCATGGATACTAGTTGGGAACTTGTATTGGACTGACCCATCATGAGAATACTTTAAGATATATGGAATGTTATAAGTATTTCTCATTGACTATGAGAACATATTCCTCAAACCTGAGTAATTCATTGTTTACTTACTTGTGGATTGGACATTTTAATTTATGTCAAACGCCTTGCCGTAAAAGGGGGTTATAAAGACAGCTATTGGATTGCCATGAATCAAGTAGAGAAAACTTGAATGTACAAGATTGGGATTGTCCTCTCATTAACATGAGATTGTTGTCTTGTAGGCCTCTCGGAGAGTTGAGACTGTAAAACGCATGGCCATGCTCAGATGGATTAGAGATTAATCATCTGTCTTTAACAGTTCACTCAGGAATTCGAGAAATGCATTTGAACTTGATAAGGATAACATGTTATCTTACCTTATGTTCGAATGAAGACATTAAGTGACAAAGGAATATGAGTGCACACTTGTCTAAAAGGACAAGTGAGAGATTGTTGGAATTATGTCCTTTAATCAATATGCACTTTCCTAATATAGTTGGAGGTTACGTTAATTACGGAGATAATTAATTCAGTCATTTAAGTGATTAGAATGTTTAGCTGGAAACCGCTTCTATCAGCTAGTAGCAACTTATTATGACTGAACATGTAGGGTCGCACACAAGGCATGAAATTGGGAAAAACTAATTATCAATTAGACTTAGAGTCTAATTGTAATTATATGAGATAAATCATGGAATCCAATCGGATTAGGATTATCTTATCCAATAGGATAGAGATTATCTAATCCAGTAAGATAGAGATTATCTAATCCAACTGGATTGAGATTATCTAATCCAACTGGATTGAGATTATCTAATCCAACAGGATTGGGATTACATGGACTAATTCAGGTTGGAAACTAATTCAGTTTAACCAGTATAAATAGATGGTACTGGGTTAAACAGAATACACAATTTATTCTAGAGTTCATGTGTTGAACAAGCAGAATAAATAAACTCTGAAATTCTCATAAAACAACCTCGTCGTAAATCGGAATAAGGAAGGCGGTCGCCGGTCCTGCTTGCTGATCCGTTCTAAGCTGACAACGGTGTAGGCGTTCTGATCGTGCTGTGTGGATACTTATAGAGGAATCACACTTGAGGTTCTTGTCTCCGGAGTGGATTGCACCTGAAGGAAGAACACGGTTGAAGAAAGTCCTTTGCTCCGCACAGATTTATTCTGTTCTACAAGGTAATTCTAAACACTCACTCAGATTCATATTAATGACATGCATGCGATCTTTGGTTTGGTAATTGATATTCCGCTAAATTAGATTTAATCAATTCCATCATGTATAGTGTACAGAATATGTGTATAGTGCATTCAAATGTGTTTCATGGGCAATTTGCACGGATCGGCGACTTATCGAACCCTTCTATTTTGCCACCACATATATACTGATCAATTGGCTTTCAATCCACCGATGTGGGATTCTTGACAACACGAGGAAGCGACATTGCTAAAGCTTATGTGTACAGGCAAAGATATGAGCGAACTCGCTCCCATTTGTTTTTATTACAAGAATGCTAAACCCTAATTGATACTTAGAAGCGATATCGCCTCTTATTTCGTTTATGTATGAAATGGCGTCGTTATTTTTTGGTCTAAACTTGTGCATTTTACAAAATAATCAACATGGCGGGTGAAACCGTAAGCTTATTCGCCTACTGGTTACGATTTAGCCTCTTCAACCGCCTGGTAGACTCTGTCGCCTGTGGCGAGACAGGAAGAGAGTTCGCCTTGAAGATACGTTCATAGACTGTTCAACTTACGAGTTCGCCTCATTGATTTTCCTCTTATTTATTCAACTAGCGATGTCGCCTCTTCAATCGCCTGGTAGACTCTGTCGCCTGTGGCGAGCCAGGAAGAGATTTCGCTTTTAAGATAAGTTCATAGACGTTTTTATTTATGATATCGCCTCGTCAATTCGCCTCTCATGTTTTCAGGTAGCGATATCGTCTTCTGTCTCGCCTACTCTTTGAATAAATTTTGTTTACATGTAAATCTAGGTGCGTTTGTGTATGGTTAACAATGAAGAAATACATGAAATGTAATTTTATTATTAAAATACCATACTGAATCAATTCAATACCAAAAACAACCATTCATGAACCATTGTTTAGTGTTGAAACAAAAGAAAGCTAGACTACACACTAAGATAAAGTGAAACGATCATTCATCGTCGTCATCATCTTCATCATCTTCGCTTCCATTCTTCTCTCCATCAACTTCTTCATCAGTCCTCTCAATTCATCTTCATCATCTTCTTCAGATGACTCCGCGGCTGAAGATGATTGGATGTTCTCGGTTCGGCGAACCACTTCAAATACATTGTCGTCTCCATCGACAATGTCTTCATCTCTCTGTGGTTCTTCATCCATGATATCATTCTCAGGTTGCTGTTCATCGGGCTCCGTATCTTCTCCTCCCTCGCCATCAGTGGGGTCTTGATCTTCTGCCTCGTTTTCAGGCCTCGCTTGATCTTCAGGAATGTCGTTCATGGGAGGCAATCGTTAAACCGAGAAATCTGGCTTTTCTTCATCATCGCTCAGATCCGCATTCAAATTCAGCATTCTACCAAATGCCAGTACGTCTTCTCTCTCTTTTGCTTGCTCCAGCTTCACCACTTCTAGCTTACTTGCAAGCTGTCCAACATAGAGGACCAACCGTTCATGCCAAGCGAGATCGCGAGCTACAAACGGGAACAAAACAATTATTAAACTGAATTGGTGCACATATTTATCATTTTACATAGAATTGGAGCATAATATTCAAATTCTATGACATTGGGTCAAGTCTGATGTTTGGTTGTACAATAATTTTGACATAGAATTGGTTTTCGAAAATTATGAGGCCTTCAATTCTTTGGGTTGAATTCTTTTGATGGGGCAAAGTTTTCCAACACCAATTCCATGATAATGACAAAAATTCGCGGATCTTCTCCGGGTCGAATTCGGGTTATAAGAATTAATTCGGACCTTTATATATTCTCTCCTTCTCTCTGCAAAATCCTTTCGCCCTCTGACAGACGCTTCCCCCAGGCCATCGAGCACCACTGAATCACCGTTTCCGGCCATTTAGCGCCACCGCCTCCACCATAAACGCCACCGATTCTCCAATCAGTGATGGGTCAGTGATATTTTCAAATTGTTTGGTTTTCTTTCACCAATTTCAAATCTTTACTACGATTCTTCTGGGTTTGAAGTTCGTCACTTTATGGTTTAAATTTCTCCATTTTTTAGCCATATAAGTGCTTAAATGGCTAATAAAGTTCGTGGGTCTTCTTGAATTTGATCATTTATACGAATTTGTTTGATTGGGATTTTTGGCTACTACCTAAACTCTATCTGATCTGTGTGTGGAATAAATTTTGATATTTTGTTGTGGTAAGGTTGTACTTTATGCTGCAAATTTGCCCACACAAAATTAGAAGTTATACATGAGCTGCAGTTCTGTGTATATGTTGCTGGTTGACTTAGTTGTCTCTTTTGGTTTATTTTATGCTACCAGTATTTAGTTTTGGCTATGAAAACATGATCTGTAGTATATTGATAAAATCGACACCAGATTGCAAAACATGATATTATCTTGATATTAGGAGAGTGCTGAGGTTTGGGAAGTATTGACATAAACTGTTGTTTAACTTAGGGTTCTAACTGATATACTGTTAAATGTGACAGTGGTGATGTAATTGAGATTGATACCTGGGTGGATGCAGCAGGTAAGAATGGCCTGCGCCGAGATTGGATCATTCGAGATTTTAACACCCAAAAGATTATTGCTAGAGCCACAAGGTAGATTGCCTCTTTTCTTATTATCTTATGGTTTTCTTTTGAGTTTACAAAGAAGCAAAGTGTAAATAATTAAAAGCAGTAGCATAATAACTAAAATGGTTAAAACTGTTAAGTTGTGATCTGATGGCCTTCAATTGATTTGTTATTCATACTGCAGCACTTGGGTGATTATGAACAGAGAAACAAGAAGATTGTGTGAAATCCCAGATGAGGTCAGAGATGAAAAACAACCCTTTTGCCTCAATAGAGTTGCAATATCCACAGAAGATGCAGACAGTGAAAAGATACAAAAATTAAATGATGAAACAGCTCACGGGATTCGATCAGGCTTAGCAGTAAGTACTCTATTTTCATGGATTTCTGTGCAGTTTAGTCTTTTTCTGAATCTTAAAATGCATTTCAGCCTCGATGGAATGACATGGATGCCAACCAACATGTCAATAATGTCAAGTACATAGGATGGATTTTGGAGGTACGATTAACATTCGATCCTTCGGGTTATATGTATATATATATATATGTATACATGGTTGAGAAACTTAGTTTAGAATGCATATATTTTGGGAGTGTAACAATCAAGATATTAGAAGATAACATCATGTTTTAGCAGAGTGCTGAGCCTTCTGTCGACTTATCTACCAGTATCTTGATATAACTTTTAAATTTAACAGTTCAAAATTTTTAAATTTGATGCTAGACTAATGATGAAAACATAGATGATATTTTGATGGTAACTTGATTGTATTTCTGAAACTAAAAAAGTTACACACTTTTGATTTTGAAGTTCTAAGATGGGATGGAGAGATTACTCAAAACTGTTGCTTCATATAGCATTGTAAGAAGCAAAGAATTTGATTCGATGCCGTGGTTTGTCTTATCTCTGAAGGTCAAAAGTCCAGAGTTTGATTCGATCCCGTCAAAAGTCCTCGTACAAAATATGTAAGTTTATAATCTACTTGGGACATCCTTCTCTGCTCCTGTCTGCTACTTGGTGTATTTTTTTAGAATAATTACAAAGGTATATGAATAAGATATCCAATCAGGATTTCATGATGCAGGTGCATACTTGAAGGGGGGTCTGCTAGAAAATTTACTGGTTAAGATGTTCATATGCACGTCATTCATGTATAATTTTATATAAATATATGAAAATCACTGTAATGCCGTGAGTTATAGGGTACTCAGCCATTTCAATTAATTCCTCCAATGTACATTTTTATCTTTTAGTCAAAATAATGAAAGTAAAACTATTTTGAAGCTGTTTGTTCTCACATATCGTATATGTTTCCAATCAACTCTCTTCCAGTTTGATGGGCTTAAGCCAATAATGTGTGTTTAGATATTTAAGTTCACTACTGTAGTTTAATGTAAAACTAGAGATCGCTCTATGTTTCTCTTACTGAAAATAAGGGAGTATAACTTTTGCAGCTTTGAAGCATGCATTACATTTTGCAGGCATTTGGATTCAGTATAGAACTGGTTAGGCATGTCCCAGTATTGATCTTCTTTTTAAAGCATGATAGCCTATTGAACTATCCTTCTGCATGAGAACGCTATTTGCACAATTCACTCCAAGCTAGATTGCCCTAACATATGCTTATAAATGGAGTTAATATGAAAATTAGGTGATGAATGAGGTGACTCTTGAAAGTTTTAGGTTCCCTATTTGAAGTTAGCTGGCAAACTAGTATGTATTATATGTAGCTTGGACCTAGTAAGGGAATGGCGAAATACATCTTATATAGTTAAATTCTTATAGACTAGTTTGTTATTTTATAGACTAGCAAAATGAGACAGTTGAGATATGTGAGCACATTAGAACTAGATAGAATACCTGCGACTTAAAGAAATATACTCTGTGGGATGGATATGTGTATTTAGCATAAATGTGGTAGATTGCATATAAAAGATAGAGAGAACAGCCATAATTAGGGGAAAATGTTATAAGAATGATTATTTGTATTGTGAATGTATATGTTTTTGTCGTACCTGATGGTGATATATCTATAATAGCATCTCAAATGCTGACTTACATTTTTTTTTGGGATTTCATCTGGAAAATAATAACCTGATAATGATAACCTGATAATATAGATATAGATACATTCTTTTTGGGATTTTTTTGACACTTGCAACAGCATTTGGAAAATGATAACCTGATAATATATTTGACAGCATTTGTTAACAATGACCCATTGCAGGGCTATGAAACCTTATCATCTGAAAAAAATCATGAAATGATGAAGCTTGTTCGATTTCAACAATTCGCTGACTGATGCATAGTCTTTTGGTGAAACATGTTTAGTTTACAAGTTGAAATGTTAGACAAATATGTACTCTCCAGTAGTTTGTGGTTGTTATTGGTTAGTGTTGTTTGACATGGAAGGTAGAGGCTTTTGGCCTTCTGAGCATCAGCAAAGATATTATTAATTGCTGGGAATTTTGTCATTATGCAATTACACACAAGTGAGATGGATTGTTTTCTTTTATTTATATCCTTTTAAGTTTCTAGTAAAAAATAAATGAGAGTTTCTTTTTAGTGTCATAGTATCATAGAGCACACTTGTTGTCAAATTAATAAACATGACCTTTTTAATATTAGCAAATGATAAAAATATTGTTGCAAAATAAATAAAGAACGGAAAATAAAATAAAATAAATATTTCAATTCTAATTCTAATTCCATGACAATATTTTAGTTATCCAAACACAAGAATTGGAATTAAAATCTCAATTCTTAAGTAATTCCAGTGTTAACCAAACACTAGAATTCATAAAATATTTGAACACTAATTCTCTATTTCAATCTTATAACATTAGAATATCAATTCCAATCCCAATTCTAGCAACCAAACACACCCTAAATGAAAATCTTAGTATTTAACAATTACTTACCATCACTCATTTCAGAACGGCTGCGAGAACTGGAAGCACCCATGGCCTTCTTCGTCACCATCCAATCCGCACTGATTTTCAACCCCTTGTTGCGTAGCCAAGTCGAGTCGTAGTATTTCACTGGCTCGGCCATGCTAACAGGTCTCACACCCTTCTTCTTCATCATGGCGGTTATGAGCTGCCCGTAAGGGATCGTCTGATCGGCCTTGCCCTTCGCACGCTTCAACATGTGCTTCATGATGGTGTACCCGGGATTGATCTTCACCTTCTCCATTAGGTGGTAGAAAACCATCAAGTTGGCGATCGTTGGCTCACATGAATGACCACCCGAGGGCATGATATTCATGCACACAAGCTCGAACACCAACCGTTCCTCTTGAGTAAGGCTCGCAATCTTATACTTATTTGCAGTACCGGCAACCTTACTACGCGTCCTAAAGAACTTCCTACGCATGGCCACGGGGTCTAAAACGCTCTCATTACGAGGTTGGGAAATTTTGGGTGTGGTATATCTCATAAGGGCCATTTGGATCCAACGGCCTTATTTGATCACTATACAAATAAGGGCATCCTATAACCTCATTAACCAATAACTTATCTACCTTAAATGTCACGCCCTAACCATCGTAGTCGCCTCTTCAGCATCCTTCTCAAATTTAAGATTTGCATAAAATTGAAGACACTCTTCCCTATGCACCGGCTCAGTCAAAGTCAACATACCATCTAGATGAGTGGCACTGAAATACTCAACTATATTATCAAGACCCAAGCTAGTTATTTTAAACGGGTCAATGACCTTAACATTTAAAATAGTACGACGAGTATAACGCTCGTACCTCATCTCCGCTTTCGGGCTGATAAAAAGGGACCGTTCCTCGTCCTCGTCATTGTTTCCCACGTCGTTCGCAGCAGACCGGGATGCACCGGCGGCGCGGGACCAGGCTCGGTAGCGGTGGTGGAGGTTGGCTGAGACTGTTGAGTGGTGGCGACATCGGGTGGTGGCTGTGATGAACTCCCAGCAGCGTGGGAAGTGTTTCTACCCTTGTTACCGGTCGGAGCTTTGGCGGTTTGCGCTTCCCTTCTCCCTCGGCGACTGATCTGCTCGAGGGTGAGCTCTTCCTCCTCCTCCTCGTGGTTCGCGGCGGCGCCTGTGGTCGGGGCGGTCCTCTGACGCTTGGGAGCGGGTGGGGTGAGGGTTTTTCCGGCTTGTTTGCTCCAACCCATTCAAACATCTTATGTGTATGACATCTACAAATTCAATTTTGATTTGGCAATTTTTTATATGATATTAGTCAGGTTTGTTGGTCTCTGAGTTTTAAATTTTTTTTAACATTCATTTTGTCTTGAAAACTCGGTTTGACTTCATTTTATTAATGGACAAAAAAATTTCAAGTGGAACAAAGTTCAATACTCACTTTTTCTAATGTATCTGAATCAGATTTGTAGATCGTACATATAGAAGTGTCACTTAATATACCCGCTTGATACATGTTAGACAACTCACCGATACTCAATCAGTACGTGTTCGAAAAAAATTAGAAGTCTCCTACGTACCGGCCTACCGGGTAAGCAATGAAAAAACTCGATACCCAAAAACATGCACATCAAGTATAAATTCACTCAATACTAGTTCCTTGACAAGCAAAGAAAGCGATTGAAGAGTACATTGATCAACATTCATAACTATTAACAAAGGTATATTTATAAAATTTGTACATCTATGCACGAAATATTCTTTGTTTCTTTCCTATACTTTAATAGACAAATATTTTCAATTCATTCTAAGATGCTCATCTTCCATTTGCAGGAGATGTTCATTTTTTCACTTTAACTAGTGTGAAGTACTATATTTTTGTAGTTGCTTTTTTTTTTAAAAAAAGACATGCATTATTTTGTAAAAAATCAAGATATAAAGACGTGGTATAAATACATAAGTTTGATAATCTTCGTAATCAAGAAACCAAAGCATATTTTAAGCGATTTTGCCTATCGCTCCGGTTCGCTACCCACCACATCTTCCAGCAAGATGGATCCGGCGGAGCACATCGAGTTACACTAACGTTTATCACACTGAAATCGAATAGCTTATCTAAAATATGAAGCTGTGATTTTATTCATTTTAAAGGTTTACAATATATATACCGAAACCTAAAGTTCGATAGGGAAAATAAATCCTGGTCTAATTTAATTTACAAGAAAGAATAATCTAGAATTTACACAAATATTCACAATATATTCTCTAACACTCCTCGGAATGGAGCATGAGGATCACGAATGCACATCTTGCCGATCAGTGACTGAAATGTCTTACGTCCAAGAGGTTTAGTGAACAAGTCAGCAGGCTGATCAATCGTACAAATGTGATGAATAACAACTTCACCAGATTAAACCAAATCACGAACAAAATAGCAATCAACCTCGATATGCTTCGTTCGCTCATGAAAAACTGGATTTTCCGAAATACGACAAATTAGTCAAAAAACAATAACAATTATGACGAAGAACAAGATTTCCAGGGTGGTAGGTTATTGTAGGAGGATAAGCTATCATGGAAAACTGAATTCGGACGGGAAAGTGTGAATTCGGACGGGAGTTTTAGGCTGTGTTTGGTTCACCTAAATTTTGGAAAACTAGAATTTTGTAAGTTCAGGATTTGAAATACTTGTTTGGTTTACGCAGATTTTGTAAATCCCAAATTCACCCCAAAAGTCCAGATTTTATTACTATTCAAGTCCAGATTTTGTTACTATGTAAAATCCTGACGAACCAAACAAGATTATTTGTTTCATGTGACAATACAAGAAGAATTGGAGTACTGATTTATTAATTATGTATGTATTTTGTATATTGCACTTATGTGCCTAGGGTTTAACTAGGTTCAGTATTTAGTTTTAGGCCCTTGTATGTAACTATATATAGGCATGCTTCTGCCTTATTCTAATCAAGCAATCAGATACTCTTTACATGGTATCAGTCGCCTGACGATCCTCTTTCCTTAAACCCTCTCCCCCTTTTTCCTTCAGCGGCCGCCGCCGCCTTCATTCTCTTCCTCCTTCACGCACGCACGAAATTCTTCCCTCCCCCTTCAGTTCAAAAATTTTATGCCCTCTTTTTTGTTGTTCACACGACGATGGCTACCAGGGATGATACTCTTTCAATCAACACGATGGTTCATCTTCTCAATACCAAGTTGGAAGCTTCAACATACCTGCAGTGGAAGAAGCAGGTAGAGTATGTGTTCATGTCTCGAGGATTGTTTGGCCATCTGGATGGCTCTACTCCTCGCCCTCCCGTTCCCGTGCCGCCAACGGCCGCTTCTTCGTCCTCCTCACCACCGGACTCTGCCGTTCTCCAGAAGGAGTAGGCCGCCTACGACACTGCCCTTGCTGCTTACAAATCCTGGATCGTGGATGATCAGAGACTTTGTAGTGTGCTTCTCTCCTCATGCACTGCGGATGCGTTGAATGAGATCACCGGGTGTACCACTGCTCAGGAGATGTGGGACACTTTTGCCAGCACCTATCAACACAGCACCTCGATTAGTGTTTTCAGCCTCCGACAGCAGGCTAACCTCCTTCGCAAGACTGGTACGATTCATGATCTTCATCTGTCTCTGGTTAAAGTTTTTGATCAATTAAGCATTATGGGCCAACCTGCGGATAACCGCGACAAGCTTATGTGGTTTCTCACTGCTCTTGGTCAAGAATATAAAAATTTTAGTGCACCTGTTGCTGTTCTTGATCCCTTGCCCCCGTACATTACTGTTGTGGATCAAGCCAAGGGCTATGAGGCCTTTTTGGCAAATTTGGAGAAAACAAATATGCAGGTACAGGCTCCGGCGGGGCCGGTAGCCTTTGTAGCGGCCGCCCAGCAACCTGCCCCGGCCGCCCAGCAAGCAGATGACGGCGCGTGGGCTCACGCGCCTGGACAGGCCGCGTGTGGGGCCCACGCACGGCCGGCGGCGGCCGGTTCGGCGGTCGCCGTGGCGGTCGTCGTCCTTGGGCAGCTCCTGGAGGTCCTGGTGTGTCCAGATCCGGTGTTTTGGGTGCTCAGATTCAGTGTTACACATGTGGAGGCTTCGGGCACATCTCTAGGTTTTGTGGAAACTCTACGCCGAGTTATGTGACTCCACCACCACAGCCTTATGGCCAGCAGCAGTACCAGACTTATGTTCCTCAGCCGGCACAGCCTCCATAGGCTCCTCAGGCTCTTGTCGCTCAGACCTATGCTGCTCCTGTTGCTCCTGCGGTAGTGGCTCCTTAGCCACCTGTGTATGCACCGCAGTATGTGCCCTACCAGGCTCCTCAGACTCAGCCCGCTACTGCTCCTACAGCTTCAGACTGGTATCTTGATTCAGGGGCTACCAACCATATGAGTTCCACTCCTTCGAACTTGACTGCTCTGACTCCATATAATGGTAATATCTCTGTTTCTGTTGGTGATGGTGCTTCTCTTCCTATTACTGCTGTTGGTGATGCTAGAGTTAGCCCCTCTATACATATATCTGATGTCTTGGTTGTGCCTGCTATTACTAAAAACTTGTTGTCAATTAGTAAGCTTACCAAGGAGCTATGTGCTATTATTTCTTTCGATGACAAGTCTTTTACTATTCAGCACAAGCTCAGCAGGGCAATCCTGGGGCAGGGACACAGTGAGCATGGGCTGTATGTGCTGGACCGTGGTGAGACAGCACTTCTTTCAGTGGTGAAGAAAAACAATAATAGAGCATCTTTTGAAGTGTGGCATGCTCGATTAGGACATGTGTCCTCTGCTATTCTTTCTTTGTTGAACAAACATGGATTTTTGTCTTTTACTTCTGTACTTCCAAAACCTGGTATTTGTGAACCGTGTGCTATGGCTAAAGGCCACAAACTGTCTTTTGTTGAGAACCCCAGACGGGCTAAGAATGTTTTGGATTTGATTCATTGTGATTTGTGGGGGCCATCTCCGGTTGTTTCGGGAAATGGTTTCTCCTATTATGCTTTGTTTGTGGATGATTATTCGCGTTTTTCGTGGTTCTACCCTCTACGTCGTAAGTCAGACTTCTTCGATGTCTACTTCCAGTTTGAAGCATTCGTAGAGAACCAATTCTCATCTCGCATCAAAGTTTTCCAGAGTGATGGAGGGACTGAATTCATCAACAACAGGTTGCAGTCTCACTTTGGAAATCGTGGCATTCATCATCAAGTCTCATGCCCATATACACCTGAGCAGAATGGTAGAGCAGAACGCAAGCACAGACACATCACGGAGATGGGTCTCTCCATGTTGTTTCATTCACACCTGCCGCTGTCTCAATGGGATGATGCATTTAGTGCTGCTGTCTTCACTATCAACCGGTTGCCAACTCCGGTGATTGATAACAAGTCTCCTTTTGAAGTACTCTTTGGACGTTCGCCTGACTACTCAAACTTTCATCCATTTGGTTGCCGTGTGTTTCCCTATGTTCGGCCTACATCTGAACATAAATTAGCCCTTCGCAGTCTGCCATGTGTCTTTTTGGGCTACAGTGCACACTACAAAGGATTTAAGTGCTTGGATCCTGCCTCTGGTCGCATTTATATGTCTCGTCACGCTCGCTTCGATGAGGGTTACTTTCCATTCTCGAGAGTATCCACAGAGGCTCATTTCTCCTCTTTGGATGTCTCTTCCTTTGTTGACCCCACTGATCCTGATGAAGAGACATCTTCTGTCGAGATCATTCCACCACAGCAGCCCTGTACGGTATGTTATGAGCCTTCTTCGACTGCACCTACAGCAATCACCGATGAACCTGAACCAGCCACTCCAGAGCCTTCTCCAGTATTCTCGAGTTCTTCCGATTCACCTGGTGATTCAGTCTCTTCTGGAAGTGGTACTTTGACTCCTCCTGCTTCCACAGCTCTACAGGTTCCAGCAGCCCCACCTGCTCCTCGAGTTCACTCGATGGTAAGTCTTCATCAGGATGGAACAAGAGTAGCTCGCAGTCTTGGACCTGATTTTGTGGCTACGGGTTTAGTTGCTGAGTTACTGGTACAGAAGGAACCGAGAAACTTCAAGGCTGCAGTTAAGGACTCCCGATGGGTTACTGCTATGGATGAGGAGATTGATGCACTTCAGCGGCAACAGACATGGCAGTTGGTGCCTTGCCCTCCACATGTTAATGTGGTTGGTTCCAAGTGGGTCTATCGATTGAAGTACAAACAGGATGGCTCTATTGAAAGGTACAAAGCACGTCTGGTAGCTCAAGGATTCTCACAGGTTCCGGGGTTTGATTTTGATCATACCTTCAGTCCAGTTATCAAGGCTGCTACTGTCCGCACAGTGATTGCTATTGCTACTATGAGGAAATGGCCGCTTCATCAGCTCGATGTCAAGAATGCTTTTCTGAATGGTGTTCTTGACGGTCCAGTTTACATGGCGCAACCAGCTGGATATCAGGATCCTGCACGTCCTAATCATGTATGTCTTTTGAGGAAAGCCATCTATGGTCTTAAGCAAGCTCATAGGGCATGGTTTGATCGCTTCAGTGCCTTTGTTAAAGGTCTTGGCTTTGTTGGCAGTCTGTCGGATCCGTCTCTGTTCGTGTTTACCCGTGGCTCAGTCATCCTTTACCTTCTCATCTATGTCGATGATATCATTCTTACCGGGAATGATAAGGTTGTTATTCAGAGTTTCATAGCTCGGGCTGATCGGGAGTTCTCTGTCAAGGATCTCGGATACCTCAGCTACTTCCTTGGCTTGGAGGTTACACCCACCTCTACCGGGTTGTTCTTGGGTCAAGCCAAGTATGCTGGGGATATTCTTCAGAGAGCTGGGATGTTGGATGCTACACCGGTCTCTACACCGTTTCTTCCGTTGTCTCAGTTACACAGCAGTACCAGTGGACCATTTCACAATCCGAAGTTGTATCGTTATCTTGTAGGTGCACTTCAGTACCTCACCATCACTCGCCCGGACCTATCCTTTGCTGTCAACTCTGTGAGTCAATACCTTTAGGATCCACGGGATGATCATTTTGCTGCAGTTACTCGTATATTCAGATATGTTCGAGGCACGCAACATTGTGGATTGACCTTCACTGCTGATGGTGTTTCGGAGATACTAGCCTACTCTGATGCTGATTGGGCGCGCTGCTTGGAGACACGTCGCTCTACTTATGGATATGCAGTTTTCCTTGGTGGTAACTTGGTCTCATGGAGTACGAAGAAGCAACCTACAGTCTCTCGGTCAAGCTCTGAATCGGAGTACAGAGCTCTTGCGAACACTGCTTCGGAGTTAGTGTGGCTGTTACATATTCTTCGGGATCTGCGCTTCCCACTTCAGGGATCTCCGGTGCTTCTTTGTGACAATAACAGTGCTATCTTTCTTGCGGAGAATCCAGTTGCTCACAAGAGAGCTAAGCACATCGACATCGACTATCACTTTGTGAGGGAGTTAGTTAGTGCTGGCAAACTACGAGTTGGTCATGTTCCGACATCCTTACAAGTTGTGGATATCTTCACCAAGGGGCTCAATCGTGCGTTGTTTGACTTCTTTCGGTCCAAGCTTCGCGTCTCAGTCAATCCGACGCTTCGCTTGAAGGGGGGTGTGACAATACAAGAAGAATTGGAGGACTGATTTATTAATTATGTATGTACTTTGTATATTGCACTTATGTGCCTAGGGTTTAGCTAGTTTCAGTATTTAGTTTTAGACCCTTGTATGTAACTATATATAGGTATGCTTCTGCCTTATTCTAATCAAGCAATTAGATACTCTTTACATTTCAGACTTACAAAATCCTAACCCAACCAAACAAGGTTCTTGGAAAATTAGACTTTCAAAATCCCAAACAAAATTTCAAACTCTCAAAATTGCAAAACAAAATCCAAACTTACAAAATTTTCTCCAACAAAACACACCCTTAAGGCCCATAAAGTCTAACAACATATAAATTGCAGAGTGAGAAACCTGAAATATTACTCGTGCTTTACCCTCACGTTATTTTAATTGACAGAAAAGCTGTCATTTACTCATGAGCAGAAAGGGTTTGTGTGCATGACTCAACTGAAAAGGTTTGTATGCTGCCATCAAATTGAGACAATTTTTCTATTTCTTATTATTATAATATTTCAGTTTTTCCTTAAAATATTTACTACTATTATTATTATTATTATTATTATTATTATTATTATTATTATTGAGAAAATTGTCTATTAAAGACCAACACAATTTCAAAATTAATAAAAAATGCGTAACATTTATTTGTATTAATGATGATTTTTTTAAAGACAACGACATCTATATCCTTTGCTGTTAACCTAAAATTAAATTACTATATTAATAGTTTAAAACTCCAGATTGAGGGTTCTCCTCAACTTATCTAAATTTTTCAGTTTGGATAAATTCAGTTTAATTCAGTTTAATTGATATTTCAGTATATATATTTTTATTCAATTTAGTCCGATTCTTACCAAATTAAAGAACAATCCTTAAACCCTAGATATGAAATTCCCCATTCACATATAACCACAACATCAAACCAAAACAGGAGCAAGGAATCATATATGAACCAGCTAGAGCGAAAGTAGCAAGCGATTTGGAGTTTTTTTTAGGGCAAATCAAATTAAAATCTTACAAATTGTTTGATGACAAAAAACGCGGGAGTTTTAATTTTCTAGAAACTCTAAATTCCTACATGATGGTGGAATTTTCTTACCTAGTTCCCCTTGGGTAGTTAGAAATTCTCATGATTTTTTTTCCTACGTTCCAACTAAACAATATTTTCAAAATCATGAGAATTTAAAATGGTTTAGAAATTTCATTTTTCTACATAATAAATTTCCCACATACAACCAAATGTTCGACAAAAGTAAAACCCTTGTCACTACCTTAATTAGTCATGCTTGTCAATTGTTTTTGTGATCCTATCTCAGCATTCTTCATTACTACAAAATATGTTAACTTTTTTATTTCATCAATATATAATTTACCGGTAGGTATCCGATGTCAGAGTTTACGTGGGTCAATTTAAAAATGTTGAAATAAAATCAACCAAAACCAACAGTACATTGTCTTATTTTATTAGTCACTGGCTACTATTATTTCTCCGAATTTTAACTAGTGTTGTGCTAAATGTTTTGTAGTGAACCACATACGTACATTCAACAAATACCCAACATATTGTTATGAATTTATTAATTTTATCAAGGGTATAATGGTCTTTGACCAGGATTCCCAGAATATTCTCTTAGCTCATCCTAACTGAGTTTAGCTAGCTCATTAGGGTTTAATCATCATTATCTATTCTGTAATCATACTCTTATCTTTGCTTAATTGCAATCAAGTGCTCATTAGAGCTTTTGGCCGGAATTTACTGGCCGGATCGTTACAGTTGGTATCAGAGCACCGGCTCTCCGACCATGGCGAAGAATAATCGAACCGAAGTTTTGGACGGCCGTTTGACGGAGGTGGAAGGTAGATCGGAGGAGTTCCGGCAGCAGCTGGAGGCAACGCAGTCGGAGTTACAGAAGATGGAGGTGACTCTGACCGCATTTCAAGAGGAGCAACGTCGTACGAATTCCGAGCTAGATCGGAGGTTTGGGGAGTTTCGCGAGATCCAGCTAGCTCGCGAAGAGGAGACGCGCCAGTTCAGGGAAGCTCTCATCTTGGAAGCTCAGATAGCCAAATCTGAGACCGACAAGAAGCTACATGAGCTGCTGCTGGCCGTGACCAAAGGGAAAGCTCCGGCGACGGGAGAAGGAAGCTGCTCCAGCCAGTTTGACAAGGAGGTGACGCCTCCATTGGCACCGACCTTTGCGCCGTTCATCAGAAAGCCAATTGAGGTCAACTTGGGATCAAAAGCCCCAGTTTCAGTCACTTTCACAACCAAGGCTAATGCACTGGAAGAGGTATTTACCAAGACCAATCCTTCTTATGATGAAATTTATATTGGCAAGAGCACTATTCCATTGTCTGGGAATGTGAAGTTTAAGAAAGCAATGAGTAGTGAGAATTTATTTAAGCATGAGATGAAAAGTAATCAAGGTGAGGGTGGAGATGATACTGTTAGAAAGGGAATTGGGAATAGAACACATAATCCACTACATCCTAAGATGGAGCTGGCTATGTTTAATGGGGAAAATGTGAAAGAATGGCTGAGAAAGTGCAACAGGTATTTCAATTACCATAGTTTGAGTGAGATAGAAAAAATGGATACAGCTGTGTGGTATCTAGAGGATAAGGCTGAGATATGGTATCAATCTGAGAGGCACTATAGGAGTTTTGAAAGTTGGTCTGATCTGCAAAAAGCACTACTCAGAAGGTTTGCTGGCAAGATTGGAGATGATGTCACTGAAGAATTCAATAAGCTGCACCAGAGGAGAGGATTACAGGAATATGTAGAGGAATTTGAGGAGCTAAAGTCATTGATGTTGCTATCTCATGCCAGTTTGGATGAGCAATACTTTCTGTCAAGCTTTCTAAGTGGTTTAAAAAATGAACTGAAACCCTTAGTTAAGGCTGGAAGACCTTCATCTGTGCATGAAGCAGTTGAAATTGCTATGTACCAAGAAGAGCACTTAGAGTCAATCAATAGGAGGAAAAACAGTGGGGAGACACTAGTGGAACAACAAGTGGATTCAGAAAAGAAGGAACACAGAAAGGATGGAAAGGAAAGACTGTGGAAATGAAGGACTTTGGCAGTAAAAATAATGAAGGTTTTAAGAGAATTACTCCTCAAGAACAACAATATAGAAGGGAAAACCAATTGTGCTACAAATGTGGAGATAAGTACAGCCCTGGGCACATATGTAAATACAAGAAGGTGCACTACATAGCTAACATTGAAGATGGAGAAGATCAAGACATGCTAGTGGTGGAGAAGGACTGTGAGGAGCTGAAGCAGTTGGAGTTAGATCCTGAAGAATTTGAGCTTAAGATTGTTGGAGATGGAAGCTCCAGGGCTAATACCATATCAGTCATTGGTACTATTAATGGTCACACTGTCAAAATTTTACTAGATACTGGGAGTTATACAAGTTTTATTGATCCCAGAACAGCACAGAAGTTGCAGCTAGATGAAGTATTAACTAGGCCTTTCACTGTGACTATAGCTGATGGCAGTAGAGTGGGGGGGATTTCTAAATGCCCTCGAGTAGAGTGGGAGGTACAGAACCACCAATTCAAATTTCATTTTAGAGTGATGAAGCTGGGAGGTATAGACATGATTGTGGGGGCAGATTGGATGTCATTACTGAGCCCCATCTCATTTGATTTTAACACAGATGAGATATTGATAACCAGTAAAGGAGCACAATGGAGCTTGCAGGGAAATGGCACTTCCCCTCAGTTCCATTTAATGAGGGGAGAAGAGGCAAAAGAGTTAGCCAACCTGAGAAGAAGAAGAAGTTGCTTGGCAATGATGGAGGAATGGAAACCAGAGGAGTTTCATAACACTGACATGGTGTGGCAAGGAAGGAGTGCACTACCAGCTAGTTATGGAGGAGGATTTTTGAAGATTGATAGAAGAATGGATGAGAGGATGGTGAAGAGTACCAATCAATGAGAAGAGCATACTTTGATCACATGGATGCCAAGGTTTATCAGATTCAGCCAGAGAAGGAAGAAGAATCAGAAAGTGCAGACAGCAAGGAGATTAGTGAATTGCTGAAAGAATTTGACTATATTTTTCAGGAACCAAAATCCCTCCCCCCTCAAAGAAACATTGATCACCAAATCATACTGAAGCCAAACACTGTCCCATTTTAAGGCTAGGCCTTATAGATACCCTCACTTCCACAAAGAAGAAATTGAAAGTCAAGTCAAGGCACTGGTAGAGAACAAAGTGGTACAAGTCAGCACTAGCCCCCTATGCTTCACCTGTGCTACTAGTAAAGAAAAAAGATGGCTCATGGAGACTGTGTGTGGACTACAGAAAGCTAAATGACAGCACTGTTAAAGATAAGTTTCCTATCCCAATCATTGATGAACTATTGGATGAATTGCATGATGCCAAGCTCTTTAGTAAGTTGTATCTGAGGCCTGGCTATCACCAGATAAGGGTGAAGCAACAAGATGTCCATAAAACAGCTTTTGCAACTCACCATGGACACTTTGAGTTCTTGGTTATGCCTTTTGGCCTCACTAATGCTCCTGCCACTTTTCAGGCACTAATGAACTCTACTTTTCAGCCTTTTCTGAGAAAGTTTGTATTAGTGTTTTTTGATGACATCCTAGTGTACAACAAATCTTGGGAAGAGCATAAGGAACACTTAAGGTTGGTACTGCAGCTAATGAAGGATCAGCAGTTGTTTGCTAAAAAATCTAAGTGTACTTTTGCAGCTAAGAGAGTAGAGTACTTAGGTCATATAGTGACAGGAGATGGTGTGGAAATGGATCCAGGGAAGGTTAAATGTATAATGGCATGGCCTCAGCCAAGGAATGTGAAGGAATTGAGAGGTTTTTTGGGACTGTCTGGTTACTACAGGAGGTTTGTAGCTGGCTATGGCATCATATGCAGGCCCTTGCATGATTTGCTCAAGAAGGATGCCTTTCAGTGGAATGAAGAAGCTAACAATGCCTTTCTGAAACTGAAACTAGTAATGACACAGGCTCCAGTGCTGAGAATGCCTAATTTCAAATTGCCATTTGTTGTTGAAACTGATGCATGTAGCAATGGCATGAGAGATGTATTGATGCAAGAAGGGAGGCCTATAGCATACCTAAGCAAAGTTTTCAGCCAACAGAATCTAGGTCTATCCACCTATGAAAAAGAGCTTTTGGCACTGGTGATGGCCATAGAGAAATGGAGGCACTATTTAGTGGGGCATAAGTTCATCATAAAAACTGATCATCACAGTCTCAAGTTTCTCCTAGGTCAGAAATTACACACTGTTGTGCAGCACAAATGGATTACAAGATTGCTAGGTCTTGACTTTGAAATCCAGTACAAGAGTGGTAAGGCCAACATTGTTGCTGATGCTCTATCAAGAAGACCCTTATCAGATCAGAAAATGGCAGAGAATGGGGAGGAGGTAGTGGAGTGCAGAATGATGACTGTATCAACCCTAGTACCTGGTTGGATCAAGCAACTGGAAGATAGCTATGTCGATGATGAAGAGGCTCAAAAATTGATAGCAGCCACAGTGATCAACCAAGCTGAGAGTGAGGGAATTTCTTATGTCAATGGTGTGCTGAAGATGAAGGACAAAATCTATGTGGGCAGTGGTGGAGGAATCAGAAGGGAGATATTGACTGCAATGCATTCATCAACTTTAGGGGGCCATTCTGGACAGGCAGCTACCATCAAGAGAATTATGAGTGTTTTCTTCTGGCCTCAACTCAGAAGTGAAGTAATAGAATTTATCAAAGCCTGCATTCCATGTCAGAAGAACAAGTCTGAGCACTGCAAGTCTCCTGGCCTACTGCAACCTTTACCAATCCCTAGCTCAGCATGGAGACATTTGACAATGGATTTTGTGGAGCAGTTGCCAATCTCCAAAGGTTTTGACACAATTTTAGTGGTTGTTGACAGGTATTCCAAATACAGTCACTTCTTAGCTTTATCTCACCCATTTTCAGCCAAAGAAGTGGCTCAGCTATTCTTGGATGAGATCCATAGATTACATGGTCTGCCTGACTCTATTATCTCAGATAGAGATAGGACCTTTACAAGCAACTTCTGAAATGAATTGTTTGGGAAACTGGGGGTCAAACTCAAGTACAACACTGCATTTCACCCGGAGACTGATGGCCAAACAGAAAGAGTGAATCAAGTCATTGGCAACTTTTTGAGATGCTTCTGTGGAGAGTTTCCAAACAGCTGGAAGGACTGGATAGCTGCAGCTGAGTGGTGGTACAATACAAATCACCATTACAGTCTACAAATGACCCCATATGAGGCACTGTATGGAGTTAAACCAATGAATCTACCAATGGGATTAGTCACTGATTCCATTTTTCAAGCTGCTCAGAACATGTTAGAGCAGAGAGCTAATGTTCATCAGAAATTGCAAGAGCACTTGAAGCAGGCTCAGGTGAGGATGAAGGGATATGCAGATGCAAAAAGAGTGGAGAGGAAATTTGAAAAAGGGAATTGGGTGTTACTCAAGGCCAATAAATATAAACAGCATTCATTACAGGAGCTGGCAAGATCTAAGCTATCAGCTAAGTTCCTAGGACCTTTTATGGTGTTGCAGAAGGTGGGAGAGGTAGCTTACAAGCTCAAACTACCACTAGATAGCAAGGTATACAATGTGTTTCATGTGTCACTGCTGAAGAAATTCATTGGAGATCCCACTCTGGTCACTAGCTCCTTCCAGAATATCAGCTCAGAGAATCTTAAATCCTTGGCACCTCAGAAGATTTTGCAGCGCAGGTTGGCAGTCAAAGGGGACCAGAAGGTGGTACAGTGGCTCATCTTGTGGAAGAATTTGGATGCTGAGGAAGCTTCTTGGGAGGAGGCCACCACCATACAGAACCAGTTCCCAGACTTTACAAATTGAAGAAGCTTGAGGACAAGCTTGTGCTGAGGAGGAGGCATTGTTATGAATTTATTAATTTTATCAAGGGTATAATGGTCTTTGACCAGGATTTCCAGAATATTCTCTTAGCTCATCCTAACTGAGTACTTAGCTAGCTCATTAGGGTTTAATCATCATTATCTATTCTGTAATCATACTCTTATCTTTGCTTAATTGCAATCAAGTGCTCATTAGAGCTTTTGGCCGGAATTTACTGGCCGGATCGTTACACATATACATTGGATCTATATGGATGAATTAGTTGAAATAAACCTAAATAATATTTAACGACGTGGTACATGTAAGCACATGATATACAAACTTCATCATCCTCATAATCAAGGAAGCATGTCGATCGATGACCAACTCTTTTTTTGCCATTTACCGCCTCTCAGGCGCTCAAGATATTCCAGCACCATCACGATGGAAAGAAATATTCGAGCAAGGTTGAAATTTGAAAGTAACCAACGTAGATGCATGGAGATGAAGTTAGCTATCTGTAAACTCACTAAGAAAAAGGAAAGAAGTTCCAGCGTGGACCGAGTTTGGTAAAAGAATAGGGAAGAAAAAGTGTTAGATTAAACCACGTTGAAAACGGCGTGGAATCTTCGTGCCCACTGTCTTTTAAGTAAAGATGAAAAAATGGTAACTCATCTTCTGTTTCTGAATCACAATTTGACTCACCCTCTGAATACTCTCTAATATTCTTTCATATTTAAAAGGAGCAAGGATGTAAACTGGATTTAGTAGAATAACAAGTGGTCTCCAGAAACGCTTCGCGATGTGTATATCATTGTTTGAAGCTCTACACAGAATCAAGAATTCATTATCGCTTGGATCGAGGTTGTAAAGTTCTCGACTTTGTTTGTTGTCAGTTTCGTGGACATTCACAACTGTGTTGGAAAGTTGTGAAGTTAGACAGTATTTCAAGATCAGTTATCTTAAGTAATGAAATATTATTATGGGATGAATGTGGTCAGAATCCAAGATCAATTCAGTAATTACGAGAAAAGAATATTGGGATGAATTGATATAGTTGGAAAAGAATATCAGAATATGGAAAGCAAAGCGTGATCTTTTGGAAAGACAGGATCTTGCTTTATATGTGCTGAATAGGTGAGTTAAGCAATACCATATTTGATATGTAATATCTCATAAATGTTGAATGCAGTCGTCCAATCATGAAGATTGAGAAGTGAATGATTTGGTAAATATGGAAGAAGAATATTCGGCAATCATGAAGATTGAGGAATGAATGATTTGGTAAATATAGAAGAAGAATATTCGGGTGTTATTATGGGTAAACAGCGAAGCATGTTTACACATAGTTCTTCAGGGTTTCGAATATTTTTGTGAATCGAACACTGCAAACCGAGTCACTATCATTGTGTTGAAGTACAACTCTTGTGCGATCAAAGAAAATATTCGAAGATATTGAGTTCCGACCTGATTAGATTAGGAATATATTATTGAGTTGTATTTTAGTTAGGATTAGTCTCAATCTGTAGAAATAAGGAAAGAATTAATATATTTCCTACAGTTTAACTATAGAAGTAGAAGATAGCATGGATACTAAGTCCAGCCGTGATTATCCAAACGAGGAAGATCAGCACAGCCGTGATTAACGACGAGGAGATCAACACGGCATCGAGTTATAAAAGAAAGACGCAAGCTTAGAAGAAGGTGTCGAACTTCATAGAAAGTATACTGCATCCAGAATAGCTTTAGATTCGAAGGAGTTTGAGTCGACCAATCAACAGCCTCTGCCTTCATCGGAGTCTGGAAACCACACGCCTTGAAACCTCGGGAGAGGTATTCATAGAAAGTTGAGTGAGGAGCTCGACCTAGTCAAGTGAGGAGCTTGACATTTACCGGCACGTGAGGGGTGCTCACAAATTCACAAGACAGATAAGTCATAGATAATTTAAAGTTGAGGACTTTGTAATTATATTGATTATCTAGTGAATGGTTTCTGGACTGGGCAAGACCCGCGGATGTAGGTGTTTTAGCACTGAACCGCGTGAACAATTCTCGTGTCCTTTTACATTTACGTTTCTGCATATGTATGTTTAAACATCACTGCTGGCATGTTTAAACATATGTTTAAATGTTAGACTAGGACACGAGATTAGCATTGAAAGTTTGACAAATTAAGTTGGTAGAAATTTCAGAGGTAAAAGCAAGTATAACTATGACGAAGAACAAGATTTCCATTACTACACAAAGGAGAAAAAATATCATGAAAATTGAACATAGGTGACGAAAGCTTCCTGAGCAAACGGTGGGAAAATGTCAATCTGGACGGGAGTTTTAAGGTCGGAAGGCCAACTATTTGTGTAATGTATATATGCAGGGTGAGAAACTTGCAATATTAACTTGTTCTTTACCCTCACGCAATTTTAATTAACAGAGAAGCTGTCAATTTCTTATGAGCGAAAGGTTATACATGCATGACTCAACCGAAAATGTTAGTTTGACTTTAGAGCCCAAAATTTATGTATATATGTATGTCTTTTTTTTTTTTCATGACCGCTTCATGCGCACCAACGCATTCAAACATCTTCATATGTTTATGTATGATATTTGGGTGCTGTTAATGGTCACGTTTAGCAGCGTTTTACTCTTTTCGTCAAAAATAAAATTTGACTAGTTAAATAACTATTTTAATTATTTGGTGAAAAAAAATTCATTGACCTTTTTGGATAAAAACTATTGTTTTCAAAACGGAGTTTTTTGGATTAAAACTCTCGATATTAATTCGATAAATATTACAAATTTTCCTTTTTATCATTTCTTTTATGTTAAGTAATTTTCTTTTATCCTTAATAGGCCTGTCAATTTTTACCCGTTACCCACGGGTAAAACGGGTAATTTTTTTACCCATGTGGATACGGGTAAAATACGGGTGCGGGTAATATACGGTATAGGTAAAAAGGATAATTTAAAATATGGGTCAAACGGGTCGGGTAAAAATACGGGTCTAACCCGTGGGTTTACCCGTTTTGATATAACATTTACCCGTTTGCCCGTGGGTTCACTACTACAAAGGGGTGGATGCAAGGCACATATTTAAGGCGTTTGATGGGTGCGCGTTATTTTCCGCCTTGCTACATACTTGCGAGTTCGCAAGCCTCGCTAGCAAGGAAAAAATATATATATTTAAGACATAAATCACAGATTAAAGGCGGAAGTGGGTTGTGTCGTAATTAAATATGAAATTAAGGCGGAAAAAGATCTTCCGCCTTAAAGGTAATAGGCCGTCACGACATCGCCACCAATACAGAAAGACAAACGATGCTGTAGCGAACTCGGAACCAAGAGTCGCCAGTAAAATGATTCAATACTTTGTTTATTGCGATATCGTTACTTATGTGACTCATAATTTAGGTAGGCTTGTAAATGTTTGCCTGTCGCAACTGGGTCGGAATTGGATGACCGAGAAGGTAGCGTTATCGTGACTTGACACGCCAGTTTAGAACTACAGTGCAAGTTTGTGTGCTTGAATTGTAGCGAACTCACAAGTTACACTGAAGAGTCAGCGGAATAGTGGCGATATCTGAAGGCATCCGCTTGCAGCCGCAGTTTTTTTAAGGATTGGACTTTCAAACTAAAAAAAAACAGATTCTATCAAGTACTTTTGAGGTGGGTATTTTCGGATTCACAAATGGATGATTAATTCATATTGGTTGGAGGTATGACTGTTGCCTTCTTGGATTAGGTACATAATACTCTCGTAATTTGTTGGTTTTTGTCTTGATTTTGGTTGGTTTTATGTAATAATTTCTTTGTCGTTTGGTTGATTTTGTTCTTTGTGTTATTTCAGTGTGTAGTTTATGATCGGAAGTCAGTGGGTTAGTATAATTGTTGAAAGTTCTACGCAGTTGAGTAGCTTTTTGAAGGATTTGTGAATTATGGACCGCGAAAGAATAATGAATGAGAATGCTCGATTGTCGAAGGAGTATTTAGATTTGGTCAAAAATTTCTTAGATGTTGGGTTGCGACATTCTAGGCAGGATAGCATAGGAGGGGTTAGATGTCCATGCAACAAGTGTAGAAACAACGACATATTTGAAGATATTGTTGTAGTGCGTGAACATTTAATTTGTAAAGGTTTTGGCAAATCCTACACAGAATGGGTTTGGCATGGGGAAGGCCATTATGGAAGTGACCAGGTTGAGATGGAGGAGGGTAGCGCCGAGGAAATCCTGCAGTATAATGAACAGCTTTCAGACATGTGCGACGATGTTGTAATGGAGTTTGTTGGGAAGAAAAGTATGCTGGAGGCAATGTATGACGATAAACAGACAAGCTTATATGTTGGGGCTAGGCATTCTAGACTGGGCGCAACATTGTTGTTAATGAACCTAAAGGCAAGGCATGGTATTTCAGATAAGGGAATGATGAAATTTCTAGAGTTGGTTAAGGAGTTACTTCCTCAGGACAACTTATGTCCTGACAGGGTTTATGATGCGCGCAAGATATTGTGTCCTATGGGCATGTAGTTTACTAAGATTCACGCATGCCCGAATGATTGTATGTTTTATAGGGGGAGTGTTGATTATTTGAGGGATGATTGCAAGGTATACGGTGAGTCTAGATGGAAAAAGAAGGAGGGAAAGGTCGAGGTATGTGGAGAAACAGTGACGACATCGACAAAGCAAGGTCCTGCTAAGGTGATGTGGTACATGCCCTTGAAACCGAGATTGACGCGTTTGTATGCCAATCCAGTTGATGAAAAATTGTTAACATGGATGCCGATAGGGTTCGAGAGGAAGATGATGATATTATATCTCACGCTTCTGATGGTGATCAGTGGAAGAAGATGGATGCTATGTACCCAGAATTTGCTGACGAATCTAGACACATGCGCTTAGGACTATCTACTGACGGAATGAACCCTTTCGGGAACATGTCCAACACCCACAATTCATGGCCAGTGATGCTTGTTATTTATAATCTATCTTCATGATTGATGATGAAACGAAAGTATGTGCTTTTGAACACTATGATCTCGGGGCCTAAGCAGCCTAGTAATGACATTGATGTATATCTAGCGCCTCTTGTTGAGGAGTTGGAATCCTCATTTAAGCATGGGATTCATATTCCTAACGGAAGTCGAGGGGACGCGAAATTCAAACTTAAAGCCATGCTGATGTGGAGCATCAATGATTTCCCTACGCTGGGTAACCTTGGAGGGTGTTCTGTGAAAGGTCATTTTGCATGTCCAGTATGTGAGAGCAATACCAGCCACTGTCAATTAAAGCACGGTGGTAAGCCCGTGTATCTAGGTCATAGACGATTCCTGCCTAGCAGTCATCCGTGGAGGAGTGCTAAGAAGTGGTTTAACGGTCAGGAAGAGCATGGTGTTGCCCCTGTCCCATTATCAGGTTCTGAAATATTTGCAAAAGTATCGGTTATGGAGAACGTGCTGGGAAAGGAAAAAAAGAAAAGCACTCAAACTACGATTTGGAAGAAATGTTCGATATTTTTCAAACTCGGTTATTGGGAGCACTTGGATGTGCACCACTGTCTAGATGTCATGCATATAGAAAAGAATGTATGTGAAGGTTTGGTTGGGACGCTCTTGAATACACTGGGAAAGAGTAAGGATGGATTGAAAACTATAAAGGATTTAGTCAATCTTGGAATACGGACGTCACTTGCTCCAGTGCAAGAAGAAGTAGGTACGACATACTTACCACCTGCTTGCTATTCCTTGTCATCTGAGGAGAAGGAGAGTTTTTGTAGGACTTTGAAATCAGTGAAGGTGCCTTCTAAATATGGTTCTAATATTAGTAGTTGTGTATCTACTGCTGAGCTGAAATTGGTGGGAATGAAGTCGCACGATTACCACAATCTGATGCAGGATTTGAACGTAATTGCTCTGAGAGGTTGCTTGCCTTCTCACGTTGGAGACGCGGTTGCAAGGCTCTATTATTTTTTAAAACAGATATGTCGCAAGAAAGTGAGTCGGCGTAAGTTGGATGAATTGCAGGATATGGTAATTGAAGTATTGTGCAGGCTAGAGATGTATTTTCCCCCTTCCTTTTTTGACATAATGATTCATTTGATAGTTCATTTGGTGCGGAAGGTGAAGCTTTGCGGACCAGTATACTTGAGATGGATGTATCCATTCGAGCGGTACATGAGCATTTTCAAGCATTTTGTTAAGAATCGTTACCGACCAGATGCCAGTATAGTGCAGCGATATGTCGCGGAAGAGGTAATAGAATTTTGTACCAACAATTTACAGGATGTACCTACTATATGATTGCCGGTCTCTAGACACGATGGTAGATTGGATGGTGTCGAACTACGCCATAAGTCTAAATTTAGCCCTTCTTCCAATGAAATCTCTATAGCCCATCTCTACATTCTGCGCAACCATCATGAAGTGAGTTCTTATGTTGATGTTCACCTTAATGAGATTAGGTCAACACACCCGAGCTGGTTGGAACCTAGGATTCTTGAAACTCATTGCAGCGACTTTACTAGTTGGCTTGAAATACATGTGCAGAATGGCGGTGAACACCCTGATGTTGTAAAATGGGTTGCAAAGAGACCCCTCGGCACAGTCACGTCGTTTAGCGGGTATGACATCAATGGATACACGTTTGGTACTAAGTTGGGTGATGATAGATCAGCAACCCAAAATAGTGGCGTATCAGTACCTGGAGAGGGCGATAATGGTTTTTTTAGTACCATTACTGATATATGGGAAATGGACTTTGTTCATGTCCGAATTGCACTGTTTAAATGTGAATGGGTAGATCAAGCTGAAGGGGTGCGCTTAGAGGATTTAGGCATGACTCTAGTCAATAGGGGAATTCTTGGGTTTAGAGAAGATCCATTCATCATGGCGGCTCAAGCTCATCAGGTATTCTATGTGGAAGATCCAATTGATCCTCTTTGGGAGATCGATGTTGATGGAAAGAAAACATTCATCTATGGTGACGGCTTGTTCGATGATGACTGCACTGTTTCTAAAGACATCATTCCGCCCTCTGTGTACGAAACTCTAGAGGAAGATGATGACATTGTTTGTGCGTCGGTGTGCAGAATGGATCATGAAGAAGGCATGTGGATTAATCCTGCAGGGAAAACTACAAAGAGGAAGGGGCGGCAACCTAAGAAGAAGAAGACCAAAAAGAGTAAAAATCACAAGTAGCATATTTGATTATCATTGGTTTTGAATACTGTGTTTCTATCAAATGTTTGTTTTAATTCATGGTAATTATAATTAAAGTTCATTTGTGATTGAATTTAGGATAATAATTCATGTAATTCACGTAATTCAAACAAAAAAGAACCCTGCTTTAGCATTAGCGATATCGTAACACCCGTCGCTCAATAACAATGTAACTGAACTTGCTCAGTAGCGAAGTCGTAACTGGAGTGTGTTTGTTACGAACTCGCTACAACCGGCTTCAAATCGCAGATTAGTTCCTGTCTCTCCATTCTAATTGGTTACGATATCGCTAGGTCCCTTTTTTATTGATTTGATTTGCTAACTTGACTGTTGCGATATCGCAAGTAAGTCGTCACTTCAGAAGAATTTAAAGTTAACTCATTTGTAAAGATTATTAATATTAAACAATGCACAATATTATTACTAATATAAGTACATATATTAAAATAGAAATATTATTCAACATATATAAGAAAGAATTATTCGATACTAATTTGTTGGAGACACAAAAATTTTGAAACCCTAAATTCGAGAATTTAGTACAAGTACTAGCCAACATAGAATGCTAATCTAATCATCCTTGCTAGGAGGTGGGGTCTATTTTGGAGCTTGTGGATCGACCTTTGTCTTTTTCTTGGCATGCGCCCTCTCAATTCCACGTATCACCTTCTCCGTTATCCAGCAATTTTGATTTATTTTGGCCACACGCTGCCTCATAAGGTCGACAGTGTCTTCTAGCCCCTTGTAGTACGCCACCGAGGGTACAGCTGTTCATAGAAGCAAATCAAATTGAAGAATTATGTACTAAATAACATGTGATAAACCAATGAACAAGAAATGTAGTGAGGCGTACCTTCGACATTTTCTCTTACTTCTTCTGGATCAAATTCAAGTGGTTTTTTGGATCCCGCCCCTGTTTTCTCCACCTTGCCGTCAACCAACTCACATTTCCCTTTCCTCTCAAAGTAGGACATTGTGTAGAAGCAACACTCTACCGCATTAGGAGACAGTTTCATCTTAGGGTGCTCGTTGATCAAAAATCTGGTAATGAAATTACCATATGGTAGCTTCTTCACTTTTCTACCATTTTCGACAACACTGCGTCGCATGTGCTCGAATATCACATGCCCTGGGTTCAACCTTATCCCCTCCACTACCCAGTAAAACATGCTTACCGTTGTGTAGTTCATCTCGGTGATCCATCCTCCCTTTGGAACCACAGACCTAGCAACCATCTCATATATTATCCTATCCTCACAACTAAGCTTATCAATCTTATACTCCCTATGCTTCCCTAAATTGTCCTTTTGCCTACCAAAATACTTCTCCGCAAAATTCTGCCACTTGTTCCAGGTCGAGAATGGCATTGTCGGGCCATTGTTCCCTACAATAAAAACCAGGGGTAGGAGGATCGCTGAAATCTTCCTCTACAGCATAAGACACATTTAATACCTTGTTAAACATTTCCTCCCCGATCTCAAAGTCCTTCTTATTTACCCTAGTAAACCACCTACCCGTTTCCTTTTCTTTCTCGATAAGTTGGTGGAAATTAGCATAAAACTGGCACGTTTCATCTTTATGTGCCGCGTAATTCAAACCTAACAGCTCACCCATGTCGTGGCTTTGAAAGATTTGCATCACTTTTTCTAACCCTAAGTCTTTAATTTGATTGAAATCTACCACATAACATTCTAGCAAGTCACTATGCTCCATGAAATTCAAATAGGCTTCGGAAGCATCAAAACTTACGAATTTGGCCTTGTCAAATTTGGTTTTGCTTGAACCAGCAGCCTGAGTCGTGGTTGCCGGTGCCTGAGATGAACCCACCTATGCCGGTGGTCGCCGAGCAGGTACAAACGGATTGTGTGCAAGCTGCTTAGTCCTAGCCATTGTTGTTGGGAGATTTGAGCGTGAGGGTTTTTGTGTTTGGGTTGGATTCAATTGATTTTCTCGCGTTTTGATTTCTGAAGATCCCCAATTTTTTTATTTATATAACAGACAGCAGTGAGTTCGTAACTTCCTAGATTGGGGTATAACAATATAGCTTACGATAACGCAACTCACTCGTTAGAGTATAAAACGACAGGTATCAATTCAAAAAATCCCCATTCTTTGTAACTATATACCAGAAAGTAGCGAAATCGTAACTGCATAGCTGGGGGTACAATTATGTATTTGCGAGTTCGTAACTCTCTCGTTACTATGTAAAACGACAGTGTATCATCAGTAACAAGGACAGGATTAACTCAACTAGGTTACGAACTCGCTACTTAATTGCTTCCTAGTCACGAGGTCGCTAGTTGTCTCTCGTGCTAGGCTCTGTTGAAGTTGTACGGGTCTTAGCGAGCTCGCAACAGACACAGAAGAGTAGGCGATTTGGTAACAAGCTCGTAAATGACTCGCGTGCTAGGCTCTGTTGAAGTTTTACGGGAGTTAGCGAGCTCGCAAGAGATACTTAAGAGTAGACGATCTCGTTAGACTCATTTTAGTTTCATTTTGGTAGTAGGCGAGTAACCTGCGATATCGCTAGAACCTAGTTCACACTAGCAAAATGTATATTCTCACTATTATAACCTTGTTTCCAGTTAACATGAAATGCTCCAAGTCTAGCACACTGAATTATGACCTTTGCATCACCATAAAGAAACTAAAAAGTGGATTAAACCTGAATGCAAATAGAAATATCTTAACAAACAAAACATGTTGAATCATCCCTATTAAGTCTAGTACATCACAGGCCTGCCACTAAAACGGCGTGCAAATCATCGGTCGAATTATCTTCTACGCCATCTAGCTTCTCCACTGGAGCGTCTTCAACACCCTTCTCCTAGTCATCTTGTGGCTTGCCTTGGTCATTTTCTTCCTTCTCTTGGCCAATTGGAGTGGGCAAATCTTGTGTTTCTTGGAATGTCTTCTCAGCATGGACTTCACTTGATTCCTCGGCGAATTCGGGTTCACCAATCAATCTCTCCTTCCTCTTCATCTCATACTTTTCCACATCGTGTTCCCCATCAGCCCCGTCACTATCCACATCGGCTTCTCCATCACTATCGTCTTCCTCTTCGTCAGTACCAATTTCAGCCTCCCCCTTTACAGGCAACGGGTCCTTGGCGCTCTCTTTCGACTGTTGCACACTTGGCCCGGCAGAGTCGGTGTTCTTGGGGAATGTAGTTAGAAAATCCGGTACCTCCTCGTCATCGCTCAACTCGCAGTCTATCAACCCACTTGCCACCAACTTGTTGAGATACTCGTTGTTTGCATTGGAGCTCTTCTCGTCCATTTCAATCTCATTCACCAATTGACCCAGAGACACTACTAGCCGACCACGGGCATCAAATACAGCATCTACAATACATACAAAACTTGCGATGTGAGCATTATAATACCTGTGAGCACTATCAACTCCCTTATACAAAAACAAAAAATATGTAAAGATGTGAGCATTATCATACCTGATACACCACCACGTGCCCTTCTAGCAGCCTCTTCAGCTTCTTTCTTTTTCCCGTACTTACCATCAGCCTTCATCTCCAATCTCTTGTGTTTTAGCCACTCCTTGTCGTACTTGCCAAGCGGCATCGGACGGCCTCTTGGGAAAATTCCCGCTTTCCTGATCAAGGCTGTAATCAAACCGCCGTATGGAAGCGCCGCGGTCTTGTGCCTTGCCATCTTCATCATCTGTGTCAGAATAGTGTAGCCGGGGTTGATTGGAATCTTCTCCATGATGTGGTAGAACACCATGAGGCTGCAAACTGTTGGCTCGCAGGCATGACCAAGGGATGGCAACACATTCCTGCATATTAGTTCAAACACTAATCGCTGCTCCTCGGTTAGCCTGTGGATCGGGTATCTCCTAGCTGTACCAGGCCTATTTGATTTTCTCCCAAACCACTTCATACCCATCTCACCCGCCTTCAACGGCTGTTTGGGGCTAACAGCTGGAAAGCGTTGTTCATAATGAACCTCGTAGGGCCCATCTTTCTTGGTAGGCCTGAGATCGTCACGACTCTTGTAGGGACATTTGAGCACACTGTTTATCATAAACTTATCTACTTTAAACTTCACCCCTCTCACAATAGTAGTGATATCATCTGAATTCTCCTCTAACCCTAGGTTTGCATAAAACTGTAAGAGCCCCTCTAGGTAAATGGGCTCGGGGAGTTGTAGTAAATAGTCTAGATGTTGTTCCCTAAAGTGGTCTAGCACATAATCGATTTGCAAAGTTGGCACAACACAACTGTCAAACACATTGTTATTGACTATTTTCCGAGAAGAACGGCGAGCATACCTAGCTCTGGCGGCGTCATTGAAGAATTCTGGAGTCTCTGCCTCTTCAGTGGCAGTGGCATCGTTGGCAGCGCCATCAACATCAGCTCCGGCATCTCCGGCGGGTGGCTGAACAGGAACTTCTTGTGCCGCCGGCGGGTGAACCTCCTCATTCTCGTACTCAGTTTTAATTTTAGCCCCGATCCCTAATTGTGATGCTACCAGCTTCCAGTCCCGGTCCAGATACAAGATGGGTCTCCGGTCCGGATGAGGCTTTGTCCGTGCTCCGCACGCTCTCACCTAAAGACCTGCAAAACAACGCCCCGGAATATCCCGAAGATAGCTACTCCGGCGTGATGATGAAAGATGGGCCTTTGAATAGGAGAGAGAATAAGGATATATTGAGAGAGTTTAATCTGATAGAACATACCTTTCTCCACAAGTCAAAAGCTGTATTTATAGGTGTGAGTGGTCAGCCTCCAGCCCAGAGGCAGTGGTCCTGTCCTTTTGTCCTTACCCGGGGACAGGTCATATTCATGTCCCCTTTGTCCCCGGATAACGCCATTCTAGCTGACGTCATATGGACCGGACTACTCTCTGGGCCGGAGCCTAAATATGGGCCAGAGCCCATATCACCAAATTGTTTTTTTATACTCAGTTGTGTAGCGATGTCGCTACCTCAAACGTTAGTAGCTACCTAAACCAACTAGCGATATCGTGAGTAAGTCTCTCATACCTACAGTTTCAGTTACGAGATCTTTAATATGCCCGCCAGTCAAGCGTGTCATTAGCGATGTCGCTACAAGCTCTATTCATAATTTTATCAAATTTAATTATACATGTAGCAAAATCGCTACTAGCCAAAAACCCTTTTTTTATATACTTATTGACTAGCGATATCGCAACAAGAATTTTGGGGTTTCATGGGTTTGTGGGTCTTTGGGTTTAGGGTTTAACTATGTTAACTTGTAACGTAGCGATTTCGCAAGTAAACAAGCTAGTTTGAAGATAACTAAAAAAATATTAATTTTATTTTTTTTGAAGCACTTTAAAAGTCTGAAATATATACATTTTTAAAACAGAGAGTATAATACCATTTTTTGGAAAATATCGGTCATGAGATTACCTCAAGTAGAGTACGTCTTTGTACATCAGCATGGAAATGTACATAAGCAATATAACATAACTCAATGTAAAACCAAGATAATTCAGTTTCAATTTTGTTAAGAACAATCATATTCTAAAATATTTTCATTTTTTATATAGACAGTATAATACTAAATTTGGAAGATATCGATCATAATATTATGTCTATCAGAGCACATCTTAGTACATCAACATGCAATGTTATGAAGCGATAATCGTTAGTATGATGTGTGATCACAATTGGTGAGTGTATGTGTTCATGATACTTTGTTTACTTCATGAATTGTACTTGTAATCACAGACATGAGTTACAGTAAACCAAGTTTCTCTAATCAAATGCAAGTGAACTGCGCATATATGTAGTTCATGTGTGAACAACAACTCTGCTGTTGTCTTTAAAGGTAATCGCCGGACATCGTTTACAAGCGTACACGTGATTTGTAGAGTTTCTTAATGTCTTACAATTACAGTTTTAGATTCTGAAACGCTTTATATAGTGTAAGTGCACATTAAGTCAACCAATCCCTATACTGTTATACATCAGCTTATGACGGAACAAATAAAAATTATTTTTACAATAGAAGAATTTGAGTTTTATTCCATAACATCATATTGTTTATATCGTGATCCAAACATGTATGAGTGCGTTGTAGAAAAAGTCAGATTATGTTATGTAGCTTTGGCGATCATAGGTAGCGAAATCGCAACTACCAAGTCACAAAATATTTTGTGGCTTTTCGGTTACGATATCGCTAGAAAGATAAAGTACACCATAAAAAAGTTACACTACAAATCATGCAGCTTTTAGTTACACTTATTTTTTGTGACTAAATGTCAAAAAAGTGTGACTAAAAGTATTGGTCACACTCATGAACAAAGTGTCATTACTGCCAGTGTGGTTAATATTTAGTCACACTCAAATGGGGTGTGACCAAATGTATTCGTCACCTGATTGATATGTGACCAATTACTATTAGTGACGTTTACTCCCAAAAGTATAACAAGTGTGACCAATTATAGTTTTATAAATTGCAATTTTCGTCTCAAAATTTTATATTTTCAAATTAACCCCTGTAACTATAGTATTTACAAATATATCCAGAACTTTTGCATATTTAAAATTGACCCAAAATTTTAAATTTATTATAAATTTGCCCCAAAACTAAATGTATTTATAAAATTCCCCTAAAAGCATCTGTATTTACATATTTGCCCCACAATTATCTATATTTACAATTTTGGCCCAAAATTATCTATATTTGCAATTCTGACCTGAACTATTTTCTGCACTGCTACTCTTCGTTTCTCCAGCAGATTCTGCATTTCATCTGATCTTGCATCCAACCTGCTTCTCCAACCAAAGTTGCAAAAACCTTTCCAGTCCGCATCGTCTCTTTCTCCTTCATCACCTCTCCATGGCCATCCTCATCTGCAAAAGCTCCGCCAACCTTTGCAGCAAAAGCTCTGCCACCAACCTTTGCAGCAACCTGCTCGATAAGCTTCCCGACCTCACGAAGCAACCATGGGATAATCAATCATCTTATGAAAACCTCGAGACATCAAGCTCCTCGACTTCTGAACCGCTGCCTGAAGAACATAAGTATCCAGAACATCCTCGGCTTCCTCAAGGATCTTCCTGATCTCAAGGAACAGCAGAATTCTCAGAGAAAACGCACTTCTTGGTAGCTTTCACACCAAGCTTGCTGGCAGCAACAGCTACACGCAGTTTACAACTTCCAGCTTGGCCAAGCAACCGATATCCTTCCCCAAGACCATCACCTGCTCACAAGGAAAAACATAAAAGTGAGAAAATGCAAATCCAACCCAAAGGTCTTTACACTATTCAAACTAATGGCATATACCTAGAGAGCTTTCCTCAGTTAGCCAACTTCCTCATATCTGTCACAGCATATCTGAAAGACAATATGACGGGCATTATCAATAGGGTGATGAACCAAGGACTCCAACTCTGGAAACTTCAAGCGGTATTTATCACGAATGAAGTTGTGGATTATAGCTATTTCATTCTCAATATCAACTGAAAGTATATTACATTCCACAATCAACTGATACTCGGGGTCGTCCTCCAGATTAACACAAATGCAACAATAAATATACCTGTTACACAAAATCATCGCACTGTTTCATTACCCTCATTGCACTTGGATGTGTTGCAATTCTAACTATAAGAGCACCTGAAAAAAGGCTTGGCAAATCTAACTATAAGAGATGACTAAGCATGATTATGGTGTCAAAGAGGGTCTTACGTGGTTGGCGAGTACGAAGTTGGCGGTAACAAAGATGAGTCCATATAAAGTCTGACGAAAAACCCCAATTAACAAAAGTTAATAAGCTATATTCAAACAGGTAAGTAAGCATGATGATGATGATAATGATGATGGAGAAGAAAAAAAGTGTTACGATTTATCTTCCTTACCTGGTGAGTACTTAATTTGCCCGAACGCATACTTGGGCCTGACAAATAAAATTAAACAAAATTTAACAAGTTAAGTTCAAACAAATGATGATGAGGATGATAGAGGAGAAGGAAAGGTTAGGGCCATACTTCTGATGTCTTTGACGAAATCCAAAGGTGGGATGTATAACCTCTGAGCAGGAACTGCAACCAACAGATGTATAACCTGCAGATAAAATTCATGAAAGGAAGAAACAGTGGAAAATGAGGTGGGAAGAGGAAAGACAACAGTGAAATCATTACCTTTCAAAGCAATACAAGCCGTGACAGTCCAGGTACATGTGGTAACATCATCTCCAAGCATCTCAGTAAAGAATAGCCTGCGGGAGGAGTCCCCGTTAGGTTGGCAGGCTACAAAGTTGCAATGAACTCAGGTTCCATCCGATTTGAAGCAGTTGCTAAGCAAAGCACAAGCAAATTAAGCTAAAGGATAGGAAGTTCCATGTTAAATGGAGACCACCATTCCTGGCCATCCGCTTCAAATTAAGCTCCATCGGTCCTTGTCCTTTCTGTTTACTAATTACCACTAATATTATAAATCATGCAATGATAAATACAACTACTATTTATTAGGATATAACCACAACACAACCTTCTTATTCCCAGGTAACTGGATAATGTTCTTATTATGTTATCCGACAAACAGCATTATACAAGATATCATGTAATTAGCCATAATATAAAGGTTAAACGATACAAGAAAGAAGCTTCAACTGAAATAAGTTGATCATCCGATCCAGGGGTGGTTTCAAAGTGATGATCGAATAGCCCTTGCAGATGTCCTGGAATGCACGCATAACTTCAGTGTGTAAGACGTCAAAAAGAAATACCAAGTCACTAGCAACCTATATTTCCGATTCAAGTTTAGCGAATTGAGATTTAGCAACCAAGGAAACTTACCGGATTGAGATTTAGCAAATTCTGATTTGCAAGAGCCACAACCTTCACACATGGAGTTTACTCAATATCATCAAACAATAAGAGAGTTGTTGCTGGCAGAGTCACATGAGGTTAGTTGAAATAACTTGCTGAAAAGGCTTCATTGATCTCATAATAATCAATTTGGGACTGCTTCAACCCTGAATTTGCTAGAACTTCTCCAAACTTACTATAGGCAGTGGAATCGAAGCTAGAACTGCTCCAAACTTCCCTGTATACAAATTCAAATAAGAGGCATGTTTCAAATACTAAAATCAGTATTAGCTTTATATAATATGTCACTTGGATAGAGCATAGTATGTTATCTAGTATGGAGAAGAAAAACATGAAAAAGGTTGATATTTGGATCACTCTTCGACTTCCAACATGAGTCAGCGCCAGTAAACTGTGAATAAGACCTCCAAGTATCATAAGATTGTACGGAAAAATGAAGAAAAAAAACTTCAAATGTAAGTGCAACATTTTTTCAGGCTGTTCTTACACTGATACTGTGGATCCACTGGAGAGTTAAGGCTCAAGAGTTAAACCTTGACACCTGGCAGAGGCGATCCACTAGCAACTTCAAAATCAGTTGTATCCTGGACAGGTGGAAATAATCAAAATAGACTACAAAATAAGTCGAGCAATAGAAATGCATTGATAAACAAACCTAGGCTGCAGAACAACCAAAAACTTTACCTCAGTTTTGGTGCTATTTACTGTGCTACTTTGGCTTTCTAGACTTTTAGAATCGAGAACTGCAGCGCTGACAGGTTGCTCTTCCTCATCCTACAAACGAAGAAGCCAAGTACCAAATTATTCAAATTTTACTGCATGTTACCTTGAAAATGACAAAGAAATTGATTCAAACAAAACAGTAAGTTTACTTCACTAGAACCGTTTTCCATGACTAAATTGATCGCCTTCATGTGATCAGCAATGCCCTGCGATACATATAAAAAGGATGCAAGAACAGCAGCATATCAACACGAGTTCTTAAAAAAATTGGCAGAGTTCCACAATATTACCAAAATAGATACATACGAAACAAATATATGGATCAGAAATTGAACCACAAATGCCATCCCTTCACTAAGTCAGAAGTTAAGAAGATACATAAAATCAGGAAAAACATATACCCCTTCCATTTCACTGACATGTTCTTAAAACCTACTTTAGGTACAGGAATACAAGTCATTATGTGAAACTGAAGGAATACTACATAGCATAGCATCAGACAAGCTGAACACACACAAGATAATAACCGAACGATGCACCTCACTTTCGGCACCAGATTCTGCACTACTTTGGCTTCCTAAGCTTTTAGACTCCAGTGCAGCCCCGGGGTGATGGGCTGCTTTTCCTCATCCTACAAACACGAGAAATTGAGCACCAAAAAACATCATAATTCAAATTAGAACACATATACTAACACGCTTCATCATCAACCTATCAACGGATTAAACATCATAGTAAGGTCACCTTATTAGGACATTTTCCCATGACTGACTCAATCGCCTTCAAGTGATCCGCTATGTCCTGTATTGAAAGCAATCAGAACAGCATTTCAACACGAAATTCTAACTCATCGAAATCAAACAGAACATTACTGATTACAGGTTGAAAAAGGGGAAAATGAGCTGAAGAACATGCACACAAACTGTTTGTGAAAATGCTTCAATCAAAAAACCGACGCACCTTTCTGGAATTCTCCATGGAACTTTATTAAACTCTTCGCCGACTGTAGATTCGCTGATTCGGCAATGAGTCGGACCGTTCGCCTCCACAACGGAAAATCGGAGAAAATCGCCAGAGAAGCACTTTTCAACAAACCGGTGCAAATCACCGGAGAAAACCGCACCTTTCAACAAACCGGAGCAACTCGCTGAAGAAAATCACCGGAACTGACGGTGGGAGTACTTGCTACAAAAAATTTGAGAGCTTACCCGTGCAAAAAACGAATCCAATAAAGGGTTCCGACGGTGGTTTTCCGGCAGGTGTGGTTTTACTCGTAAATGGTTTCTGTTGAAGAGCTTATAAGTTTTCTTTTACAATATGGTCCTCAGGATTATTTAAAGTTCATAAATAAAACCCCGTACAGTGCATTTTAGTCCTTTGTCATTCAGTTTAATCCCTGGGCTAATTATATTCACTTTAAGTATATGTTAAAACTAATTGGTCGCACTAGATTCCATTTTTTTATAATTCAAAATTTAGTGTGACCAATACTAATTACTCACAATCAAAAATTAATAATAAAACTTATGTGAGTAAATTTTCATTAGTCACGTAATATGTGATTAATAATATTATTTATCACATTCAAATCTAAATAAGTGTGATTAATTTTTTTTAATCACATTGTTAAAATCATGGTGTGATTACAAGTAACTCCGTTTGTAGTGTTATTACATGAGCATGTAACGAAATCGTAACAACCCTAGTCAGCTGTAACGAGAGAGTTCCGAGTTCGCAACAAGGTAAGCTACAATAAAATGAACACGTTAAAGAACAGAAAAACACAACACTTTTGGCATCTTTTCCATCACATCTTACGGGTTTCATCTCCAAAAATTAAACTTTTACACATCTTCTCAAATCTCCTCACCTTTCTTCACATCAAATCTCCATATCCCATCCCATACATGTTCAAAACATCAATTGTGTCAAAACAAAGTGGAACTAGCCACTAATTGAATGCAAAAGATTGGTAAGTTTTGCAATGAATTCCCAACCACATTTTTCTCTATATTCTTGCAATTAATGTCAATCTTTAGTCGTGCTTCTTCAATTTGGTAACATCCTTTGTTGTGGGTAGGAGAGGGACAAACAAGGTAGACCATCCCCAACCAACATAATCAATTCTCCCGACACAACTTTGTCATATACCAAAGGTACGATTTTTTTCATTCTTATTTGCTAAAAAATTGATTTTCTTGTACATAGTGCCTCCATTAATCATATTATTACTAAATATCATGTCAGAAGCATGTCCCGAACGAAAATCAAGATTTTATTTTGATGTTGTCACTTGCAAGTTTAGCCCTAAATTTTAGGATTATATTTCATAAGGTATTACTTAGAAGTACAACTTTGACTTATTAGCGTTGTATTAGGCATTAACTAATTACACTACGCAAGGGAAAGCTTAACGGATAGGCCAACAAGTTCCGGTAATTCCGACTCAAGTGGGGGGGGGAAATGTTGTTGGCGGTTCAAATGAGGTTAAAAGACAACGAGAATTGAGTCGCGCATCGAAAGAAGCTCAACTCCTCACACATTGTCGAGAATTAGAGATTATGATCGATAACAAAATACTAACACATGTCAAGTTTAATGACATTGGTGTTGCTATTTGGCCCCGATGATGCCGCGCGATGGTCGAGTTGGTGTGCTAAGACGGGTAGGATACGCACACCATTAGACACAAAGGATTGGAGGCTACTAAGCATCGACATAAATAAGGATATATGGAAAGAATGCAAGGTTAGTGTGGCACTTGTTATTTTTAATTACAATTGAAAATTGTGAATGTGACTAAATTTTGATCACATTTGTAGCGCCCCTTTATTATCGAGGCAACATCTTATGATCAAGTGAAGAAGAAGGTTCTTCAAATCGCATCAAAAACTCATCGAAAACACAAATATACCCTTGCCAAGGATTATATCAAACTAAAGGGCACGAGGTTCGGCCAAGATCCAAGTACGCGTTACAATCACATTGTACCCCTTACTTGGGAGGCATTCAAGAAGCGATGGTTAGAAAATGACGCAAAGGTTAGTTTACTTACTAGATCTTTCAATAATAGTTTCATGCCAATTAGCCAAATATTTTTGTTTCCGTTAGTGCTTTATTCCTAAAATAACATAGATCTTTTAAAAGGGTTTGGGGGATAAGAAGCGCAAAGCCACTGTTGATAATGTTATGCCTTACACCGGGGGTAGGGCGGGGTACTTGGGTGTGGGGAGGAAGACCTCAAAAAAAGGGAAACCGAGGTAAAAGAGCTTGTGGATGGGGCATGGACGCGGAAGAGGCGAACAAGCTAGTCATTGCCGAAGACCCTACAACATATAGTAGACAGCAATTATTCGTCTTTGGTAGAATTAAAAAAGACGAGACTTTCTCAAGTGATGAGGCAAAAAGGGTGGCTAATCGAGTGGTACGCTTTACCTACTACGCCATACCATGTTCCATTTTAGTACTACAATCAAACAATCAAACACAACAATTGATGACGATAATAAATTTTATTTTACAATACTACCTTTTTAGGACGAGATCGAGCGTGAAGTTGAAGAAGGCTTGTTCATCCCAGTCGGTAAACACGATGTGCTACGTAGGGCACTTGGGAAGGCCGAGCATCCGGGAAGAGCTAAGGGAATTGGTGGTTATGTTACTCAAAATAGAGGCGTTTGGTATCAAACGTAGTAGTAAAGACCCTAAATCATCCAAACTCCAAATAGCATTGAACCAAGCCAAAAAATCCGACCAAGAGGTCAAGAAATTGAAAACAATGTTGGCCAATATATGTTCTTTTATAAAGTATCCTCTTCCATCCGATTTTTTTGACACCGATCCAATCAATGAACCCTCGTCTAGATTGACCAACCTACTTTTGACCAACCTATTGTTGAAACCAACAAGGAAATATGCACACATTCGGCCCCTATCAAAGAGCAAGTTCACATACAACCATCCGATCCCAAACCAAAGGTACGTTAAATTCTTGCACCTCAATGAAATGAATAATTCTACACAACTCATTATTATTGATATTTTATAAATATACTCTTCCTACATATGTCTAATTCGACCTAATTAAACATGCCTTATTTGTATATTAGAACTCCCCTTCTTGCAAGTTGTACGCTGAATGTGGGATGAATTCTCAACCCCGCCACGTTGCAATGGGAAATTCATATCCTGACATGGCACTACATCATGAAACCAAAGTCCCTATTGGTTTCGTTAGGGTTTCTATACTACATGTGTTAGTGGAGGATGCGTTGGTACCGGTCGCGGATCAAGAGTGCATGACAGTGGGTAAAGGTTTGGGCCGTTTTTTTTGTGGCCCAAATGGTCGGTCGTTGATGTGAATTCTAATTCTATCCCAATTAATAGAAACACACCTTCACCCGTCGTAGACCCACTAGATTTCCCGGTAACTAAGAAGCCGATGTCGGCGGGAGAAGTTGGATTCATAAAATCACTCCCGGGATTCCTTCGCACGTTTTATGATCTGGTGGGCCACCATAGTCGGGATTCTGTTTACTATTTCTACTCCAATAAACATGTGTTCGGCGAAGCGAGGGAATTAGTCATTCCATGGGAAGACTTTGCCCTTTTCTGGCACTATAAAACCCTTCCCGAAACAATCCTTATACTACATCAAATGTAAGCTACTTGATCTCATCTCTTCTATCGTATTGCAAGTTACGAATTTTCATGTACTTGTGCACTATTATACATTCATATCCCATCTATTTTTATTTAGGTACATGCAATGCCTTGCTCTAAACGCAAAGACTTCATTGGGTTTTTGCACCCAATATGCTTGCAAGAAATGAATGAAAGTAATCATTCATGACTTGCTTATCTCTCTAAGATCCTTAGTGACAAGACCAAGACAATTTACATAGGCCCATATCTAGAGAGGTTAGTTTTCTTTGTTACAATTGGATATTTGCACTTCGTAAACATTCTAATCTTCGAGACGGGTTCTTATATTTTCATTTCTTAAAATATGTAGTGGCCATTGGAGTTTTGTAGCTATGATACCATCGTTGAAGCGAGTGTATTGGATGGACCCGCTACACTTTGGTCCATCTACAAAATTTGCAGATTTATTAGAGGTTGCTATGCATAGTGCACATGACGACACACTACTTCCCTTCAACCTTATACAGATTCAGGTGACATTACAAATCCAATGCTCATTTATTTCCACTATGATTTCATTTCAAATCATTTGTTATACTTCTTCACTTTCAGCACCGAAAGCAATTGTCAAATTGGGAGTGCGGTTACTATATGATGTTGTACGCAAGCGAGTGTGTAGCTGGCCTTGTTCAAGATAATTTGGAATTATATCGCGTAAGCATTCTTATAACCTACTTATTATACCTATTACTATCTACGTTGCATTTAATAGTATTAAAAAAATATTTCATATTCTTAGATTATCGAGGAAAATCATGCACCATACACCAAGAAGGAGTTGGAGGATGGTAGAGATGCATTGGCTAGACACTTGGTCCTTATTAGATCTCGGTACATCTCTAGACCTCACATTCCCAATAAAAGCTAGTTTCTTTTTTTGTCAAATGGATGCATATACTTTTGAGTTCCATTACTTCCATTAGTTTATAAAGTGTGGCTTGATAGTGTTTCATGTTCATGTTTTGTGCTTACATACCATGCATCTTGCAATTGCCAGCTTAGACAATTAAAATGAAACCCAATTTTAGTGGAAATGGGTGGAAATGGCTCAAATCCTATAATTTAGTGACACTTACGAATTCGCTGCAATATCGTTACTTCTATCACCATTTACATTAAAATTGTTGCGACCATCTTGTACTGTCGCTACATCACTCGCCAGGATTAAATTTCTGAGCTTAGTTTTTGCGCCATCGCTACCCAGTTCTTCTCTGCCTCTCCAATCTGATCTCTGTCGAACTCGTAACTATTCACGCTAACACCAGGCGAATATCTAGCTTAGTCGTAATGTCATTTGTTTTTCTCGCTCACCCAATGCTCAAACGACGTCGTTTAAATGAAGCGAGATGAGTAGCGAGTCCGTAACTATGCACATAAGCGATTTTCTTACGACATCGTTATCTCTCTCGAACCAACAATTTTAATTATATTTTTATAATTTAATTTTTACAAATTTTATATTTTTACAATTTTTATCATGTACAATTTTTCTGTTGCGATGTCGCTACGGTATTACTAGCGAGTAGCACGTTGGTGTCGTAACCTGGCTCGTGTTGTTTAACCCTAAATGTTTACTTAGCCTTGTAACGATTTCGCTACTTTAGACCCAGCGAATCGCCTCTGTTTCTCGTAACTAGTCTCGTCAGCAGACGAATATATGACAAGTTAGGCTACCTTACGGAGTCGTAACTACTGTTAGCAATCCGCAAGGTTAAAGTCGCAATCAATCTCGCACACATTCATGACAGTCTAGGCTTTCCAGTGTTGCGATATCGTTAGTATTTCATCTAAGGTGGAAACAAACGCCTTGAATCCAAAAACATCTAAGGCGGAAGAGGAACCGCCTTAGATGATTTTTCTCATTTAAGTCACAACCAGGGAAGGCATTTGTTTTCTTCCTTAACACATGAAGGATGAACTGCCTTAGATGGCTTGATATTCTAGTAGTGGTTTTACCCGGCCCGTTTTACCCGTTTTTAAACGGGTAAAAAACGGTTCATACCCATACTTTTATATTACCCATTTTACCTGACCCATATTTTTCCCGTTTACCCGTTTGCCAGCCCTAATCCTTCCCATTATACGTAACTTTATTTTTGAAACATTCATTTGACAGTATCACATAACATCTAACATTTTTGTTTGATAATTAATTATCTTGATTTGTAATAATTTTTATTTCTATCACCTTTATTTAAAACTAATTATTTTAAAATTTTAGAGTACAATTTAACAAATAAATATATTTTAAAAAAATTAAAATCACTCATGGAGTGAGAGATATTTATATTAGGTATCCCATGCCAATTGAGGCAAAACAATTGGCATAATTACAAATTGGGACAAAAACCCCATATGACGCATATGTGCCATCAAAAGAATACCTAGACTAGAGGTAAGGTACAAAAGGATACATATCACAAAACATTTCCTCCCTTTTATAGAACCTATTAGCGAATCGGAAAACCAAAACACAAGGCGGTACTATAAAAAGGTGGTAATATTGTGGCATGAGCTAGTATTAAAAATATGACTAAGGGCAAAGACTCCAAAAGGAGCAAAAGAGTTCAGTAGACATGAGGAGCAACATTGTGGCACAGATAGCCTGTGATTAGGGCAAGCAGGCCCATAAGGCTCAGCATCTGATCGATGGCAGCTGGGCCTTGTCCAACCGAAGAACAGCTTTAACATTTGAGGGGAGTTGAGACCAGACAAAAGACTCACCTGATTTGGTATGAAAGACATACTTATCTAGACAATCTGCAGCTAAGTTTCCCTCTGAGTGTATGCACCAGCCTGACTTTTAAAACTCTGTTGGTTTTATCACATAATCTGAATAACTTCCAGTGAGTTGTAACAGGGTTAAGAATCATGAAGACCCCATTAAGGGAGTCTGATTCTATTATAAAATTTGTGTTGTCCATAATAAAAATCAAAATCAAAACTAACCCTTATGACTTTAATTTCAGCCTCTAATGGAGAATCTGCAGTTGTATAGACAGCTCTTGATGCAATTAGATTACCCTTGTAAAATCCCATACATAATTAAGATGAGAATAGTTGTGTCATCTTAATTCAAACCTGTTAAATCGCATAAAAAAATTTTAAATTTTAAATGAATGTGTGATATACTCGTGATTTAAATCAATCAAAATAATAATTATTATTTCAAACTAATACTTGTTGAAATTATAAGTATTCAAAATTATTGGGATAACAAAAATGTAATAAATAAACTTAAGAGAAATAATATTAACATGGAAATAAAGAAACGAGTTGATCTCTTGAGTGACGGTCACTATATAGTGATGAAAGACTATATTGGAATATGGAAGGAAGGAGGTCTTTATTTGCAATTTTGACAAAAATGCATTATTCACTCACGCGTACTGTTCACTCAGTCTAAAAAACAAGCATTTTATTCTAAAAAACAATCTGTTAAGCGTGAAATACAAGCATGTTTTAAAAAATAATCTTTTTGGTCTAAAAAACAAGCATTCAAGGGTGAAATTCAAGCATGCTCTATAAAACCATCTTTTTTTACTTCAAAATACATGAACTCTAAAAAGCAACCTGTTAACTGTGAAATGCAAGCATTATCTAAAAAACAACATGTTAAGTGTAAAATGCAAGCATGTTCTAAAAAAAACCTGTTTGGTCTAAAAAACAAGCATTCGAGTGTGAAATTCAAGCATGCTGAATGTAATTTGCATAAATTGCAGAAAAACCCCCGCGCGTAAATGCAATTTGCATAAATTGCAGAAAAACCTCTGTCCCAAACTTCTTTGCATATAAACCCCGTCAGTATACAGTGACCGTCACTTTCAAGACTAATTATAAAGAAATTGAGAGACGTGAATTAATCTCAAAAACATGAGAATTGAGAGAAAATCAAACGGGAAAGAAATTTAAAAAATAAAAAAAAATAAAAAAAAGAGAAGAAGAAGTGAGTCATAAGGCAACTTCTTCTACAAACAACACGTGTGTTCTTCTTTTTAGTTACTTTGATCAATTCCAACCCAACTACGAGAAGAAGAAAAACCCATAAATATGGAGAACCTAGTTGGGTTTTTCTAGTTGAGAACCCGTATAACCCACTCACCACCACGCCAAACCAGTCCCAGTTCATCACCTCCGTCTCACCGGTGATCAGTTCTCCGTCGCCGCGGTCGCGTCTCCACGGCAGCCGGCTAATCGCCGCGCCTAACGCCACCGTGAATCGCCGCCATGAAGAAGACAGAGCCCCACAACGAAGCCTTTCATGGCTGTCCTCTCGGCATCCCTGTCCGGAGAACCCTCACTGCTCGTGTTTTAAGGTCGCCGGAGGAGTTCCTGCCCAACACCACGCCAACTCCCGCGGCCTGAAGCTCTTCACCCAGTGGTGACCGGAAACTAAACCCCGCCACCAAGGCTACGCCGTGTTCAACTCGTCCCATGCCTATTCAGAGAACCTTCTCTCCGATCACCACCTGACAATACCGGACCACCACCGGACTGCCGCCAATCTCCGGCCACCGTATTCCACTGGTCGGTCATCACCACCACCTCTACAAGGCCATAAGGCCATCGCCAATCCCTGGAATCATGACCGAGTACCACAAACCCTATAAGTACAGCAAAATGATCTTTACATATATATATAGCCAAGGTAAAATTAAAACTCCTCTCAATTCAAATACCTTTTAGATTGAAGTTGAATCCAAATCTTATATATTTGAATAGGATGAATTGAGTTTGTATAAATGTATAAATGGTTGGGAGTCTGCTATAGTCAGGTTTCCAGAGGAGTGTTGTGAATGTGATTGAAACTTATAAACTGAATTTTCAGTCTAGGGTACTGACTTTTAAGAGCCTGTAACTTTAAATTCATAACTCCTTTCTGAGTGAGGAAAATATATTTTAAAACCTTAGATTGTGAGCTTAGATTTGATACCAATAATGGGTTTATTTGATTAGGAAACAAGTAAGAAAAATGGTTACAAAGTTTCCGCCCTGTGTATGTTTTGCTGCAGCAGACTGGACTTTAAAAGCCTATATCGGCTAAAACCTTACTCTGATTCTATCCGTTCTTGTACCTGTGTAATCTTTGGGAAATGAAGTACATTATAGGATTTGAAATTTTAAGAATCGGATTGGTAACGTGTGAGAAAAAGTGTTTTGAAAAAGTCTGTACTGCTGCTTCACAGTTTTCTGAAAGTTTGTTTTCTTCAAAACCTCACATCTTTTAGCTTGGAACTCGGTTTTGAATGATATATATACCAAAATGATCTTCCTGATGTTAACTACAGAGTATAATTTTGAATTGTTAAAGCACACCAACTAATGAGATAGACAAATTATTTTTAATTCTGCTGTGTTTTAGGCTATTGCCGAGAAATATTTTAACTAGCTTAACTTTAAACCACCATATCTTTCAAACCATGACTCCGATTTGGTTGATTCTTGTTTTGTTGTGATCATGAAACCTTGATCTTCATATTTAACTTAAGGAACTTTTGATTTGGTTGAGAAACCAGTACAGGAAATTGCTGTCAAACTTCTGCTGTGATTTTCAGTTTTAAGAATTTGAAACTATGAGGTTTTAAAGAGATTTTACTATAATTTATATGATGTTACATTTTCTGTAATCTCTAAGGCTTCTAATATGGATTTTTAAACAGTCACAGAGTGTTTTCTAGCATAAAATCAATGGAGATGTATTTTCAAAAGGGTAGCGTATGATTTCGAGTCTAACCCAAAATATAGGTATTTTCCTTTACTGTTGATCTGTTTCAAGTAATTGACACCTCTTTGTAAAACCAGACTTTTGTTAGCTATACTTTTGAGTCTGAGGTGACATTAAAATGTTAGGTCTAATTCGAACATGTCTCCTTAATGTTTTTGCAAATGTTTTCTAGTGAGAGTAAAAGACGTTCCAGTAAAAATAGTTTAAGAACCTGTGTGTTTATACTTTGAATATACTGAGGTACTATAAGGTCTGGAACTTGAAACGATCAAGTTTTAGTTTTCGAGGGCAGCGGTACTGCTCATTCAATTGATTGTTATACAATTGAAGTATAGAGTACAATTAAACTTTCTAAAGTCTTGGTGGGAAAGGAAAGTCAGAACTAGAACAACTAGGGATAGTGAATAAGAAACAACAAGACCAATCCTTTTATAATACGTTATTCTCATATTTGATATTCAGTAAAGCACTTATTATGGAATGGGACTTGAACACATAAGATGACCTATTTAACCGAATCAGGTGAATGTTTCACCGCCCTAATATATGCGTGAAATGAAAACAACTGGCTAGGAGCATGTTATAGGACTAAATGTTTTGACTCTTGAATTGATTTGGTACTCTTGTGCTTACTGTTTGATACCTTGCTATATATCTGAATTGAGGAGGATGGGGTGTACTTTATCGCACCATCCTCAATTTGATTGATTATGTGCATGACCGGCTTGTACTTTATCTTGCCGCGATTATTTGACCAGATTGCTCTTTGAAATTTGACTTGTACTTGCACTGATAAATTCGGGGTCCCCAGCGTAATTGGAGTCGGTCGAAATCAGCGGGGACGGTAACGGGCCGGACCGTCTAACTAGACCGGCTACTTACGGTGTTCGGTATGCTAGCATTACCTACTGTTTTCGAAATGAGCTCATAAGTGAACATGTTTTCGGGCGTGGTTGACGAGAAGTGTTTTGTTCTTGAACTATTGGCCTTCGGGCGATTGAAACTTGTTTTCGGTATATGCTTGGTTGATGGTCAAAGTACCCATCTAGGGGCTTGACTGCAGCTTGGTGTAACCGCCTGTATCCTTTTACTATGTGTTAGGAATTATGTGGCTATTTTCCTTATATGATCACTAAAGTCACTCGGTTATTAAATGCGATGGACCTCACTGAGCTTAAGGAAGCTCACCCTAGTTAATTAAACCCCACAGGTGAACCGTGTTGAAAGAGGGTGAAGACTAATGATTGAAGTGTTCGAAGCCTTCACTTCATTTGAGTTTACTTCATTTGAGTTTTGATTCATTTGATTTTACTTCATTTTGAGTTTTGATTCATTTGAGTTTACTTCATTTGAGTTTTGATTCATTTGAGTATAGATCCTGGACGATTATCATTGACCTCAACTTTTAGTTAGCCATCTATTTTGAGAATGTAATATTCCAATCCAATATAATGTTACTCGCTATTTAATCAGAATTTCACGCTTCCGCATATTTAATACTTGCTTGATCTGCATATGGAGTCCGACTTCAAGTGGACTCATTGTAACACACCCACTTTACTTCACAACCTGTTGATTAGCGAGTGGGTCGCGATTGGGGTGTTACAACCCTGTTCAACCCTGAGTATCATACCAAGTCCACATTATGATGATGTCCATGAAGCATCTACGTTCAGTTTGAAACCGAACTGAGGTTTTTTTCCAGACAATAGGTAAGCATCTAGGCCTAGGTGCTTTGGAAATGGTTGGGATAAATGGAGCAGTAGCTATTTCCTTATCTATCTTAGTGACAGCATAGATGGGGTGCACAGCCAGAGAGTAATAGAGGATGTCATTGATCTCATGTAGAACATGGTTTCTATTTGGCTTAATATCCTCATATATGATATTGTTTCTTACTTTCCACCGAACCCAACATATTATACAAGACATCATTTTACTATCAAAGGTGACCCTTCTACTCTGGGAGATCTGGAAGCAAAGAAATTGCCAGGTCTTTCAACACACAGTCCCAGCTCCAGTGTGGTGTGCTCAGCCAAGCACAAGTTGCGCTAACTCTGATTCATAGAAATCAGGGTGGAACTGCGGAGACAGAGAGGAGGCGTGCTCACATAGAAACACACAATCAGAGGACTCAATCGCCTCAAGAAAAATGTCTTTGGATCTGATCAAAGAAGGTCAGGCACATGAGGCCCTCCAGAATGCTTATGTGCTGAGCTCTGATGGTTTGTTTCGAAAGACTGAGCTCACAGGAGCAGAAAGCTGGAGGATATGAAAATCAATTTGGCATCTAGACAACGGAATCTCTGGCTCGGACTTTTTCACCACAGTCATACTACTACAGGCAGAGGCGGAGGCTTGCTGGAGGGCAGTTTAGACGGGAATGCGGCTGGGAATAAAAGAACTCAACATGGTCATCGACTCAATTGTGCTACAATCTTACATCGAAGATCCTTCCGTGGTACCGATCGAGGTGAAAGGAATTATCTCAAGTATAAGACGGTTGTTGGATTCAATTTGCAAATTCTCAATTCTGAAAGTCACCATGCTTTCTTGTCAAGAGAGCATAATATAGTTACAAGTTTTAGTAGAAATTTGTGTAATAATGTTATCATTTCAATTTTAACTTAAAATATATATAATATATTTATGAAAAAAAATGCACCACAACCACAAAGGCGCAAGTGTGCGCGCATCAACTACTTGGTGAGAGAGGGGCTGATGGAGTTTTCTTAGGATCTTCTCTTTTTAATTGAATTTGGATTATGCATATTAACTGATATATTAAAGGGCCTGCAATGAGGAATAACTGAGTCAATGCCGGCCTGACCGATATAATACCGGTCTTTGCTAAACTATCCGTATAGAAGTTTTAAATCCAATGGAAAAAGAAGGAAAAAATGTCCATTCTTCCTAAATTTTGTTATTATTAATAATGAATAATGAATTACGTTGGTATATATATATAAATAATAATGATACATACATATAAAGTAAATTAAGTTGAACTGCAACTTCTCAAAGAACATTAATATTGCAACAAAGAGTTGAATATTATTCTCTTAAACCATAACTTGTGAATGTAAGAATACATAATCTAAAAAATATATAGACACGTGCCTTTCTTTCCATTTATTTAATTTTTCATATGTGGAGTTTTACTTATTACAATAGTATAAGAAATGTTTAATGTTTTTTTTTTAAATGTTTGATGTATATTATTAATTTTTCATCAAATGTAAAACTTCATAATCACAATCATCAATTTGTCATATGGTATATATAGGCCGGCTGTTCAAGGAAAATGCCACAGGGATACACATTTCCTCTTTGACAAATTAAACACCTCCACAGAGAGTAGGGGTGTGTTTGGTTGGACAAGTTTTTGCAAAACTTGGACTATCCAAGTCCACTTTTGTAAAATCTTGTTTGGTTCATCAAGATTTCCAAAATCCAGACTTGCAAAATCCTAAAAACCAATCAAAAATTTTGTTCTATACTCACAAACTCAACCCAACCAAACAAGGATTTTGCAAAACCACACTCTCAAAAACCCAAAACAAAATCTAGACTCTCAAAAACCCAAAACAAAATCCAGACTCTCAAAAACCTTGCGAACCAAACACACCCTAGGATTCCTTCACTACCCTGCATGAATAATCTATAAATCTACAGTAAGCAGCAATCTAGATAGCAATAAGTAATTTCACCTCCATTACTACCGGTGCCTGAATTCAAGATTCAATCAATAATAATGGCAGACATTTTTCTTCTCTTGCTGCTACTACTAATCCCCACCATCCTTCTCCGACTAGTCTTTTTCAGAAAAAACCGCTCCGGCCGCCGCCTTCCGCCGGGACCATTAGCTTTTCCGATCATCGGAAACCTGCACCTCCTAGCCCCCATACCCCACCAAGCTCTCCACCGCCTCTCCAAACGCCACGGCCCGCTCATGCATCTCCACCTCGGCTCCGTCCCCTGCGTAGTTGCTTCCTCGCCGGAAACCGCCAAGGACTTCCTCAAAACCCACGAGAGCTCGTTCTCCGACCGCCCCAGCTCCGCTGTGCTCCACTACCTAACTTACGGTTCACAGGTGAATATTTTTATATTATGTACATATTTAGAGGTTTACTGTAAGTAAACCAGTGTATTTATTATACAATATGACATACACAACTCTCATGGTGAATTCACATTCTTTCAACAGGATTTCTCCTTCGCTCCATACGGACCGTACTGGCGGTTCATGAAGAAGCTCTGCATGTCTGAGCTTCTCGGAGGCCGCACGTTGGACCTTCTCCTTCCGGTGAGACGTGATGAGACCGCGCATTTTTTGGGGATTATAGCCCTGAAAGCGAACGCCGGCGAGGCAGTTGATGTCGGCGGCGAGCTTATCAGGCTGACCAACAACGTGATATCGAGGATGGCTATGGGGAGGAGATGCTCCGAGAATGAAGATGAGGCTGAGAGTATCATAAAGAAGTCGGTGAAGGAAGTTGCGGAGCTCACTGGGAAGTTCAACTTGTCTGATTATATTTGGTTCTGTAAGAACTTGGATTTGCAGGGGTTTAGAAAGAGGAGTAGGGATGTGAGAGAGGGGTTTGATGCCATGATTGAGAAGATCATTGGGGAGCATCAAGAGGTAAGAATGAAGAAGAAGATTGCTGGTGGTGAATTGGATGCCAAGGATTTGCTTGATATTTTGCTTGATATATCTGAAGATGAAAATGCACAAATCAAGCTATCCTGGGAGAACATCAAGGCCTTCATCCTGGTAATTCAGTACATATATCATCTTTCTCCTACCATTTTATTCACGGGAACACAGTCCTAAAGGTAACAAATTGGTTACTGTTGCAGGATATATTTGCAGCAGGAACAGACACTTCAGCAGTAACGATAGAATGGGCTCTTTCGGAGCTCATCAACCATCCAGACATGATGAAAAAGGCGCAGCAAGAGATCGATTTAGCAATCGGAAGCGATCGGATCGTGGATGAATCAGACATCACAAGCCTTCCATACCTTCAGGCCATAGTGAAAGAAACACTGAGGCTTCATCCAACAGGACCGATCATCTTACGAGAAGCGAGCGAAGACTGTGAAGTAGGAGGCTACCACATACCTGCAAAAACCCGAGTCTTCGTAAACGTGTGGTCCATCGGAAGGGACGAAAATCACTGGGAAAATGCTCTCGAATTCCGGCCAGAGAGATTTATGTCCGGCGATAAGGTGGATGTGAGAGGGCAGCATTTCCATTTCTTGGCGTTTGGTAGCGGTAGCAGAGGCTGTCCGGGGACTTCACTTGCTCTGCAGGTTGTGCAGACGGGGCTTGCGGCTATGATTCAGTGCTTTGAGTGGAAGATAAATGGCGGTGGTAAAGTGGACATGGAAGAAGGAATTGGTATCACACTTCCTAGAGCTCGTCCTTTGGTTTGCTTACCTGTGGCTAGGCACAATCCGCTCCCCATTTCAATCTAGCTAGGGTTCAATGAATCAACGTAGTCGATCCCTTTGAATTCACATTTTTTATCTGAATTACTGTTTTGCTTCTGTTTGTAGTTCGAGTCAACAAGTTTCTTTGACTTTTCAAATAATGTTTATGTTTACTTAATTAAAATATTTATTGGGGGAGTTTCTGTAATTGTTCAAAAATACTCGTTAATAAAAATCACAACAGCTTATCTAGTATAACATAAAAAAAGTAGAGAAAGAAGATTTAACATGAAGGTTGTATGAATTTGGTTAACTGAACACTATTCAACTGCAAATAACATACTACCTTTGTCTCGTACTATTCTTTTAATTAAAAATTACTGTAAGTGGAGATCTTTATTAGACTCTCAAACCTTAGTACCTAATCTCTTTAAAGGAATGTAATTTGTGAGATTACAAAATAAATTGAGATCCTAACCTGTATTTAAAGCGTGGTTACACGTTGTTCCTAAATCTAAAAAGTGCGATGAACACATTTGAACATTCTGAAGTCTAATGCTTGAAAGCATCTAAATGGAAGGTAAAACATTAATAGCTTGCACCAACCCCAACAGTAAAGTCAGAGTCAACCAAGTCAATCAGTCTAGGTTCATTCACAGCGTTGCCAGAAATAAGAAGTCGAAACTATTGTGACTTGGATTTCTCCTGCACTTTTGACAGAATAGAAACTAGAAATCTAGGGGAATTTCCATAACTCGTCTAATCCGGTTACAAGGAAAACAATAGATAATCATCGAATACCGATAAATTAGTCCAGATAATTAAACAAAAAGACCCAAGTGAAGTACATATTCCATCTGACATAAATAAATAACTAAAAAGAATAGAAACCATTCATCTGCAATTGGGATCCATAAAGTTGTCGTTGGCGGGAGGTAGCCAGGTGGTGGCGCGTGCAGACACGCGCCAGTGCGTTGCGTCAGCTGAAGGCGCGTTTTCTCGACAAAGGTGAGATCCGATGATACGCCGGCCTGTTCACACCTCCGACGACGCGTGGTGGCGCGTGTGGTTGCAGATCGATCGCGCATCTCTGGGAGGATCTTGTGTACGTAGCTCCGAATCTGTTGACCCCATACTTTTCCAACATGTTAGGTGGCGGTTGTGGCGGCCGATCAATAAAAACTCGTGACCGACGATCGTGTTTCCACTGTCTTTCTGACTTTTGCGGCTGTGAGGAGGGTATTCTTGACATGCTTTCCATCGTTGTGGTGGCAAACGACGGTGATCTTCTGGTCGGTAGCAGGATGGTGAAAGGTTTCCGGGAGAGATGGAGAGGGTGGTTGGATACGTAAAAAAAGGTATGATGTGGAGGGGTAGACCGGATGGCAGGCGAGGAGCGACGGCGACAACCCGAACTCTCCTCCGATTAATTGCAGATCTAGTTTTGGGAGGAGCGCTGGAAGGATTTCGAAGAAAGATGATAGTCTGTTTTCACCTTTGTCTCATACTAATCTGCAGAGTTAACTTTTTATTGTCAAATTTATAAAATTTTGACCGTAAATTTACAGTAATAAATAAATCATAAAATTGTCATGTTAGATATTGTTAAAATTCTTGGTCTATCAAAACTCACTATATTAAAAATAGAAAGTCTCGAAAAAGACCGTCCAAAATTTAGACTAGGCTATTTTTAACTACACATATAATGGAGGGACTTACTTGCAAAACACGGAGGGACTTAGTTGCAATTTTTAAAACTTACGCCCTCTCTCCTGAAATCACGCGCCGCGCGTGTACTGTGTGGGGCCCACCACATTTTTTCCTAAAAATGGCAAAAATCATGCACCCGTAATAGCTCGAACACTGGACCTCCACAGGAAGGCGGAGAAACCTTACCACTACACCACTTCTTTTTTGATGTCTTTCTTAACTAAGATATGTGTTTAATACAGTAAATAAAACCTATTAACAATTAAATTTTTCTACTTTTAAACTAAAACCTCTATATTTAAAATTCAAACATTCTAATTTAAATTAGAAACTTCCATATTTTAATCTACAATCAATTAAAAATAAAATATTATCCATTTAAAATTAAAACATTCTAATTTAAATTAAAAACTTACATATTTTAATCTACAATCAATTAAAAACAAAATACTATCCTTGTAATTAAAAACCTCCATATTTTAATCTACAACATGTTATAAAATAAACATAGTAGTTTACATTAAAAACATCCCTATTTTAACTATAATCTATTAAAATTAAACATTTTACTTTTAATGAAAAACCTATGTGCTTTTAATATATAACATATTAAAAATAAAAAATTCTACTTTTAATTAACAACCTCCTTGTTTTAATCTACAATCTATTTAAAATTAAACATTCTACTTTTAATTAACAAATTCCGTATTTTAATGTATGTAATATTAAAAAATCAAAAATTATACTTTTAATAAAAAACATATGTGTTTTAATGTACAACATGTTAAAAATCAAACGTTATACTTTTAATTAACAACCTCCGTTTTTTAATGCATATCATACTAAAAAAATCAAACCTCGTAATTTTCATCACAAACATCAGTGTTTTAATGTACAACATATTAAAATACTATTGTGAAATGAATAGTATCGACTGTGAATAGTAACGGGTCTTGAATAGTGTTTGAATAGTAACATGCAGTGAATAGTACACGTGTGAATAGTGACGGGCTGTGAATAGTGCCCGGTATATAATATTGACGGTCTCTCACAAGACTACCTCTATTAAAAAATAAAAAATATAGTTTTTCCTCGAACGAAAGAAAGAGTACGGTGACACATCACACATATCCACATCCGAGGTGGCATATCGAAAGTGGGTCCCGTGAAAGACCCTCAACTCCGCCCATGGTTTCTTCGCTGGTTTTTGTTCCCCCTTCTTCTACCCAGAACCTGTCTTCCTGTACCTTAATCCATGGGGAATTAGGAACTTCAATTCCGTTATGTCTCTATGTTGTAGTTTTCTATTCTAGTTTTCTGGCAATCATTTTTTTGGTCTGAAAACATAGAATAGAATCTTAGTATATCATATACTTGTTCAATCATCTAGTACTCTTTTGGTTTGATTTCCTTTAGGATTCAAATTTCTCCCGGGGATATAGGGGATTGAATGTTTGATTTCTCCCAATATTAGCTACTACAATTTGATCCCAGTATTCCCTACTGAATTCCCCAGTTATTGGGTTTTGTTAATTTTGTTCAAAAATGGTGTCTGTAAATCTAGGAATGCTACATTATGTGTTGGACCATGTATATGGTGCGTGCGTGCACAGAACAAGGATAAGCCCCCAATTTTTCTCCAGAGGATGGGGTGGAAGTAAGCTTGATCTTCTGGAGAGAATGATAAACCAGTGGTTCCCTTTCGCTGAAGGCACAAATTGGCCTCCGGCGATGGTTGATCCTATTTGGAAAACTGTGTGGGAATCCAAGAGTGCTGTTCTGAGGGAAGGGAGTTTTCGGACCCCGTGTGATGAAGAACTTCTTGGTGCATTGCCTTGTGAGAGTCATATCGCTAGAGTGGCCTTTCTTGCTCCTAAGTCTGTGCCTTCCCACAGTGTTGCTTGTGTAGTACATCTTGCTGGTAATGCGCTTTTGAAGGTGCATTTGCTTATGTATGCGTATTTAAATTTGATTTGTTATTATGCCTTATGCTTATGCTTATTTAAATTTTGATTTTTTGACATGCCTTATGCTCATGTATAGTTAGTTGATGTAGAGCTATTGCTGGTTCATCTTTGGTGGTATGCTTCTTGAAATTGTCATGTTTAGCTGAATTATGTTTTGAAATCATTTCCATAGCTTCTTTAATTTTTCTGCATGATAAAGACTATATATTTCTCAAGTTATGCATCTGGGATTTTAAGTACTGAACAGCAACGGTTCAACCTTTAGCCTTAATTAATGGGATAGTTAAGAACCAATGTTGCACGAGTTTCATATTTAGTGTCCGAGCCTCATTTGTTTGTCCTGTCAGCCGAGGCCAATTATTCTCTTTTTCGTAGAACTACTGTAGTCAAAACAATAGAATTATGCTACTCCTTATATTCAAGGAGTGTTGCCTATTGAGCAGATTACGTGGCTTTACAAATTACAAGCTTTAGTTCATGACCAGATTTTATGTCCTGTTCTGAGTCATCTTTCAACTGCTTATCATGCTTTTCTTGATAGGCTTATGAAAGAGAATAGCTATGATGTGCTTTATCAAAAGATTATGCTTGAAAACTTCAGATGTTACTAGTCATCAAGCAAGCGGACCTGAAAGTAATGATGTAGCTTAAAGAACATATACCGAAGCACTGCTAGTCATAATTAAAACATTCTGTACAGAAATAGCATAATGAAACTAAATCTGCTGCCTGTTAATATGATGGTCTGTAGTTTCCCTTTATCTAGCTGTGCTATGGCTGCTGGAATACTCTTTATCAGTCTTTTTAGAGGGTTCTTAGTTTCCTACTACCTTCATCCATCATTTGTGTAAGATCTGAAGCATATTTTACTCCCAGGCACTGGAGACCATAGCTTTGAACGAAGACTACGACTAGGTGGACCACTGTTGAAGGAAAACATTGCAACTATGGTGCTCGAGAGGTAGAGTAATTGATACACATTAATAGACTAGAAAGTAGCGATGTATGGTTTTATTAATGAATCTTTATATTCTATCCCATCTGACTGTAAGTTAACCTATCTTGCAGCCCATTCTACGGAAAAAGGCGCCCTTTTTTGCAGCGCGGTGCAAAACTCTTGTGTGTGAGTGACTTGCTGTTGTTGGGAAAAGCCACTATTGAAGAGGCAAGAAGTCTCTTGTATTGGTTGGACCATGAAGCTGGATTTGGGAAAATGGGCGTGTGTGGACTTAGCATGGGTAAGGCTTTTATAATGCTCTATATGATTCAATAACAGTTTCAGAAAAGCCAGTGTCCTTTAATATTCAATCTTTGATAGAATGGATTCATTGTGATAATATTCCTTCTGATTGCATATTTGATCTTCCTGTCTACCACTTCAAAAATATTTTGCAATTTCTGGTGTTTTGAGATGTGAGCTCATGACGGACGAATAATAAATACGGAAACTTGAAATAATTTAACCTGCCATTCTTGATTTTTGCTCTTTTTTACCAGCACACCTGTGAAAATGTAGCTAATATCTTCTCATTATCTCTAACAGACTCACCCAATTTCCTCGCAAGTGAAACCAAAGTAGTAAAAAAAAAGACTAATTTTGAGAATATCCGAAAATTTAAATTTTGCTACTGGAAAATGTTGTTGAACTCTTGAGTTGATCAAGATTATCGATTTAGGGTCAAATACTAAAACTCACCCTGTCTCATTTGTCTCAGAACTCAGAAGCACAGCCTTTAGGCTTTGTTGAAGCCAAGAAAAGGGTGCAAACTATAAAAAGGGAGAGACTAGTACATGTTTTTTTAAATAGAGATTAGTACATTCACAATGCGTGGATTGAAGAAAGTTGCCCTATAAAAGCGTGTGATGAAACATGTACCTTTTGTCTTTGGCATGCAGTGGTTGTAGCTGGTCAGGGGTAATCTCACAAAATATGAATGGACATATTGACAAAGAAGAATAGCTTAATTAAGCCGACCCCTGGAATAAAAGCTTATTGTAGTCTATACTCTATATCACACAAAACCCATAATTTAAGTTCAGCTACTGCTCCTGAGTATAGAAGCACAGATGCATGGAGTTTATTTATGGATATGAATAAGAACTAACAGATTCTCTTTGCTTGTTGCCTAGATTAAATTTTCACAAAAAGAAAACAGAGAAAGGAAAAATTTAAAGGCTGCTGAATTCTGAATTGCCATTGACCAGTGTTTGTTTTTATGTGCCATCTAGGAGGAGTACATGCAGCCATGGTTGGATCTTTACACCCGACTCCAGTTGCAACTCTCCCATTCCTCTCTCCACATTCTGCCGTTGTTGCATTCTGTGATGGCGTGCTGAAACATGCCACTGCATGGGATGCACTAAGAGAAGACCTTGCTGTGGGAAAGGCTGATTTGACCCTTGAAGAAGTGAGAGAGAGGATGAGAACTGTGTTATCTCTCACAGATGTCACCCGGTTTCCAATACCCAAAAATCCTAACGCTGTTATATTTGTGGCTGCAACTGTAAGTTATAAATCTTGCTTGCTTAATTCCATTCCAGATTTTACTGGTAACCGATTTCGTTGTTCTTCTTATCTTTTCATATTTATCAGTGTTCAGACTGCCATTTTAAGTACATCAATGAATTTTTCTACTTTGTTTATCCCACCTGACTTTATTTTTTAACTCTATAATTTTATCTTAAGCAGTTTGGTAAGTTCTTGAAGAATATATGTCTAATTGGTTCAATGGCTGTGTGAGGTAATATTGTCATATAACTTCATGTTGTATCATCAATTTACAGGACGATGGATATATACCAAGGCACTCAGTGCTGGAGCTTCAGAAAGCTTGGCCTGGTTCAGAAGTGAGGTGGGTCACTGGTGGGCACGTCTCGTCCATCCTTATGCACGGTGGACAGTTTCGGAGGGCAATTGTGGATGGCCTGAACAGAGTACAGTGGAAGGAAGTTCCTTCATGACATTAGTTAGGAGAGATCTCAACTTTGATCAACTTTCTACACATGCTTACATAGTTGTCTACTACACAGAATCATTAATCAATCTGTCTAACGGATCTAGCAGCTGCTTGAACTCAAGGAAGGCCGAGGATGCAGTACTACAGAGCCATTTGTTGTATTTTTTTTTCCTTCTCATGATTTATTAGTTTTTTTTATAAAGCCAAATGGCATGGCTTGTCACTGGCACAACTGTAGTTATTTTTGTTGAGTTCACATGAAGTGGCCATGGCCATTTGTTGTAAAGTACGTTAATAGTTGTAATGAGTTGCGAAGAGAGCATTCTTCAGGATATTAAAGACAATATTGGTCTTGTTTGCAGTTTCGGCGGTTTTATTGTGGTAGCAAAGTTTTTGATTGATTAGATCGTAACTTAGGTAGACCATCAGCCTAAAAGACATGAGTTATGAATAGAATTTTACCACATCTTGATTTTGAATGGAATAATAGATAGGAATTAACTAAGGTTGAAAAATGTGAGAAAAATATGAATTCCATCTAAAGTATTGTTTTTCCACTATTCCATCGTCCCAACCACCTGGTATTGTTTCAACAGCCATCCGTCCCAACCAAGGGCGGAACTAGTAGAAGGCGCGGGTAGGCCTTGGCCTACCATAAAATTCGAAACCGAGCCTATTTTACTGTTCTCCGGCAAAAATTGGGGCTTTCCGGCTTTCGGACGAGCCTCCAAGTTCACCGGCGTTTACCTGCTTCACGTCTGCGATCTGCAGCTTTTATTTCCTTTTATTTTTATGTTTTTAATTCATTAATGAAACGACGTCGTTTTGTGGACAGAATTTTTTTTTTTTTTAAAAAAAAAAGGAAAGAAGATAAAACATAAAAGGAAAAGGAAAATTTGATTGGTCATTAGCAACCAATCCAAATCTGCTCTCGGGCTCTCGGCCAAACATTTTCCCCTGCTCTCGGTCTTCTCTCGGCCAAGTTCCTCCAATCCGCCTCAAGCAGTCAAGCCGCCGCCATCACCATTCATCCGCCGCCGGCCGCCGCCAGCATTTCCGGCCACTCTCCGCCACCACCGGCCGCCACCTGTTCTTAGGTATTTATAAAAAGTTTTAAACTAGAATTTTACAATGAATCTTTAGATTTTAGGTATTTAAATTTCATTTGAATTGTGATTTGTGAGATATTATGAATTGATGAATGATTATGAATTTATGATGTTATTTAGATTCATATACTTATATAGAAATTGAATTGAGTTATTCAAAATGTAGGGTTTATCATTCATGTTGAATTGATTTATTTATAGTTTAGGGTTTATCATATTTCTCTTGTAGAGTTGTTGATTTTATTATAACGAGTTTAATGTGGTGCTTGATAGGTTATGAAGAAAAATTTAGTGCAATCGAACTTATCATTTTCACGTTTGAAGAAGAGAGGTCTTGAAAGTGATGAAAGTACTCAAGATGGTAGTAGTAGTGCACAATCTCGTTTGGAGTTTGATCCCGGTGATATTGTAAGTGATCCCGCCTTAAGAAAACCTATAAATGAGTTTCATCCTTCTATTAGAGAGAATGTGAAGTGTGAATATGTGAAAAGAGGGCCTCATCAACCTAGGAATTTTCCTTTTCCTAAAATGTTCGATGGAAGTGATGGAAGTGGAACGAAGTATAGAATGTTTCAAGCGAATTGGTTTGATAGGTTTCCTTGGTTGGAGTATAGTGAGTCAAAGGATGCCGCCTATTGTTTTCCTTGCTTTCTTTTTAAGGATGACACAATTAATGATACTTATAGTAAGATTGGGGTGTCATCTTGTCACAATGCCCTACAATCTTTTAAGAGGCATATGGAAAATGTGAAAGGTAAGCATAATAAGAAATTGGGAGAATTGGTAGGTTATAGTAATCCAAACCAAAGTATCTCACATTGTTTTGAGGTTCATAGCCGAGAAGAAGAAGAGGCATATCGCCTCCGTTTGACCGCGATTTTGAATGTGATAAGATTCTTGTTGATGCAAGGTTTGGCTTTTCGTGGTCATGACGAGAGTATGGATTCTCTTAACAAAGGTAATTTTCTTGAATTGGTTTATTGGTATTGTGATCGGAGTGAGGATATTGCCAAGGTAATCCATGGTGCTCCGGGAAATAACAAGTTGACATCCCCCTTAATTCAAAAACAACTCTCACAAGCTTGTGCCAAAGAGGTTAGTGATGCTATCATTAATGATATTGGAGATGGTGTATTTTCCATTCTTGTTGATGAGGCTAGAGATTGTTCAATAAAAGAGCAAATGAGAGTTGTTTTGCGATATGTCAACGACAAGGGATGTGTTCTTGAGCGTTTTCTTAGTCTTGTGCATGTGGATGATACTAAATATCTTACTTTATTTCAAGCTCTTGAGACCCTTATTGGAAATAAGAAATTGTCATTGTCAAGATGTAGGGGACAAGGATATGATGGGGCTTCAAACATGCGAGGAGACTTTCATGGGTTGAAAGCTTTGATCTTGGAAAACAATTCTTCGGCAAGGTACATCCATTGTTTTTCCCACCAACTTCAATTGGTAGTTGTTAGTGTTGCCAATGGTACTCTATCCGTGTGTGAATTTTTTTCGTATCTTGTTGACATCGTGAATCTAGTTGGGGGTTCTTGTGTTAGAGTGGATATGTTTAATCGCTTAGAACATGATAGAGTTGTAGAGGCACTTGAAAGAGGAGATATTGTTAGTGGAAGGGGCAAAAATCAACAAATGAGTTTGAGAAGGCCGGGTGATACCCGTTGGGGGTCACATTACACTACTATTCTTCGCTTCGGGGTTATGTGGTCTTCCATTGATCAAGTGCTTCTTAATATATGTGAGTATGGAAATACAACTTCTAATGCATCCAAAGCAAAGGGTTTGATGGATAGAATGGATAGTTATGAATTTGTGTTTTGTATGTTTTTGATGAAACATTTGTTGGGAGTTACAAGTCAATTGTCTATGGCCTTGCAACAAAGAGATCAAAATATTGTACAAGCTGTGCAATTGATGAAGATAATGAAGCTTGAACTTCAACAATTTAGAGATGGGGGTTTTGAGATATTGTTGAATAAAGTCGAGACCTTTTGTATGAAGCATGGGATCACAGTATGCCACATGGAAGATCAACGAAAGATTCGTCACCGTTCTACACGCCGTGGACAGATGGCAACCAATGGTGACTTTTATCGCGTTGACATTTTTCTTCAGGTACTACTTAAATATACATATATGTATATGTTAACTTGAATATATTTTTAAGAATATTTAACATGTGTTTCATTTTTTTTTCTAGACCGTGGATACTATGATTGTTGAAATGGATGCTCGATTCTCTGAAGCAAGTTCGGAATTACTCACTTGTATTGCATGCCTTGATCCGAGAGATTCATTTTCCAACTTTGATGTTGGTAAGTTAGTTCGCCTTGGTGAACTATATCCAGGTGACTTCTCTCGAATTGATTGTGTTCGACTTGAGCAAGAACTTAACACTTTCATTTGTGTTGTGAGAGATGATAATGCTTCTTGGTCAAAGATCAATGATCTTGGAAAATTGGCTCAGCATATGGTTCAATCACGTTGTAATTTAGTCTTCCCCTTGCTATATCATCTTATTGAGTTGGCATTAGTTCTACCTGTTGCCACTGCTTCAGTTGAACGCGTTTTTTCTGCCATGAAAAAAATCAAGACTGAATAACGCAATAGAATGGGAGATGATTGGTTGAATGATGCCATGAAGGTTTATGTTGAGAAGGAGGTTTTTTCTAAGATTGAGAATGAAGCAATTATGCAAAGTTTTCAAAAGGCGGAGCCACGTAGGATCAAGTTGCCTCCACTTCCTAGCTAATTCTGCTTCTTGTATTAGAATGTAGTGATTTTAGTACTGAATTTGTATAACTTATTGTATTGTACTGTACTTATTATATTATGTGGATCAATCTTTTATATTTGAGTTGTGCAAAATTTTTTTTTTGAGTTGTACAAATTTTTTTTGAGTGGTACAAAAATTTTTTTGGAGTTGTACAATTTTTTTTATATTAAATCGACTAAACTATTTTAGCCTACCCTAAAATTAGAACCTGGTTCCGCCACTGGTCCCAACCACCTGGTATTGTCTCAACAGCCATCTGGTATTGTCTCAACAGCCATCAGTCCCAACCACCTGGTATTGTCTCAACAACCATCTGGTATTGTCTCAACAGCCATCAATCTTCATCATCTGTATCCTCAACGCAGGCCAGATCTTTGAAACTCAAGACAAAAGAACCCTAAAAAATCGAGAATTCACAAATGGGCAAAATAAAGAGTTAAAATCCAAAACCGTGCGATAAATCTGCAAGAGAACTAAACAAAAACCATGAACACATAAGCACCACAGATATCCAAATTCTATTCGGTATGAAAAGCAATTTAGGCAAGATTTTACACGGTGTCGAATTATATAAAGATTTCACGGCCTAAGAAAACAAGAACTGGCGTTGCAATTTAGATAGTGAAATCTTTATATAAACGACGCCTTGTTAACCTCTGGGTGATGGAGTTTGATGGTGAGGTGAAGCTCGGTTTAGATCGGTATGATAAGAAATTATTTCAAATTACACGGGGTCGAATTGTGTTAGATCTGCTATTTAGATAATTAATGAGACCTTCATACAACTCGCGGCTTGTAAATCTTGGTAACGAACAGAGGGTTTGGGGGAAAACAGAGCTACGTGTCTCTATTTATAGGCATCAGCTAGGGTTTAAGAAACACTCTATTGATGGTGACTAAAATGGGCTTCAAGGGATTGGATCCAATTCACATACAATTGGGTTTTGTAGTTTGGATCCAATTTTTATTTTTTTATTTTATTTTGAACCACACGAAGTGGGGTGAAATTTATTAGGTTCACCAAACCCATAAAAAACCCAGTATGGAAAATTCTGAGAAAAATTTGTTACAAATTAATGTATCAAATGAAATGTGTTAAATAAATTATCTATACCCATGTCAACCCCCACAAACAAGTTAGAGATCGCTATGCGAAGTTCAGATCTGCCGATGGGAGGACTCACTACTTGCAAGAATGTTAGGGGTCGCTATGCAAAGCCCAAATTTACCGACAAGTACGGGAATAAATAATTTATTTATCTATGCTATTGAGTCTGTATAATCAAACACTAAGCATGTTGAGTATTAACAGCTATTCTGTTTCATAACAGTCTTCCCGTTACAGCTGCTTATGTTCTTTATTTTCTCTGCCTCCAATAATCTTTGTTGGATCTTTCAGCTTGTCATGATCAGGCCTGGCGCCTGCAATAAACACAAAGAAAATATCAGTAGATACTGAAATCATACCCTTATGTAAGGTACCTCTCTACTGTCCAAAATGACTAGGCCTTTAATGTTATTTGGTAAATTCTCATTTGTAAAAACTGAATTCATTCTCTCTTTACTTGCTAGATTTGCTAATGCATCTGCAACTGAATTAGCTTCTCTGTATATGTGTGAGAAAGATAAAGAAGAGAACTCACTTGTTAGGGAAAAATGGCTCAATTCTCCAAGGAATTCTGAACTCTCTTCTTATAATCTTCAGTAATACCAGAGAGTTAACCTCCACCTGTAAGTGTTCCATTCCTTCAAGACATGCCATCTGAATCCCTTCCAGTAGGGCCAGAGTTTCTGTTTCCAGGCTAGATCTGTGTTGCAAATAAATTGATTGTGCTTTGATTACTTGCCCTGTCACTGATCTGATCACCATACCAGCTCCGGCATGACCAGGGTTCCCTAGTGATGAACCATCAGTATTCAGTTTGAAATGAGCTGATGGAATCCTCCATTTCACTAACTGTAACTGTTTTCACACCATGGGAGCCACTGGTGCTAGTTGGAGTAGTTCATAATGTAAATTACTTGCTTCTGATATGATTCATCTCAGCTTGTTGATTCTGATGATACTTTGTAACAAGTAAAGAGTCTTCTGTTTCATTTTCTGTGCACTTGGGACTATATTGTCAAAATAATATGTTGTTCTACTGCACCATATCACCCAGTTAATAACAAAAGGCAAAGTTTTAACAAGTACCCTGTGAAGCTCATATTTCATGTTTATGGTCCAGTAATACATGCACCTATCCCATAGATTATTGAAATTTTCTGGTACTAGGTCAAGCATGTTATGAAAGTGTATCCATAAACCTTGTATAATGGGACAGTCATGAAACACATGGTCTAATTCATCAGATGCATTTTTACAAAAACAACATATAGTTATAACACATATATGTTGCTCCTGTAATATGTCAGAAATCGGCAACAATCTGTTGAGTAATTTTCAGTTGAAAACAGATATCTTTTTAGGCACATACTTTCACCACATATATTTGTAAGAATTGAGAATCATTCTTTTTGGTCTGAGAAGCTCATATGCAGAAGAAATAGTGAAATCACCATCAGTTTCAAGTTTCAACATTATTTCATCCTTATAATCTTCATATATAACAAAATCTTTTGCTAAAAGATCAATAATGTGTTGGGGGAAACCATATACCATATCAGTAATCAATTGTTGTTGACTGAAGAAAAATTCTTTTACAGTCAATTCTGGATGAACAATATCAAGATTATCATTCCAGAATGTTATGAGCCTACCAACCCGTAGCCAGTTGGCTTCCCAAAAAGATATATCACCTGCACCAATCTGAATGATAGTATTTTCCTGTGCAATCTCATCAATTTGTTTGTACCTTTGCCATGTTTTAGATTTCATTTTACTCTCTGGTAGAGACCACATAAAAGAAGACCATAAAGATTCTCCTTTCTGCAGTTTCCACCAGATTTTCAGTGAAAAAGCATCAACTAGAACATGCAAATTTCTAAGACCAAGTCCATTTTCTAATACTGGGTAACACATATTTATCCATGACCTCCATATTTTATTTTGACCATGCTCAGAACTTCCCCAATTTTTTTTTGCAAATAATACATGTAGCCTATCCAAAACCCCATTAGTTGGTTTAATAACAGTAAGCACGTGCAATGGAATAGCAGACATAACATGTTTGCTAATATAAGTCTCCCATCTTGATTCAACCATTTATTTTGCCAAGAAAATAATTTGGATAAAATAGTGTCAAAAATTGACTTAAAATATGAATGTTTCTTTCTTCCTGTATAAATTGGACACCCTAGGTATTTAAAAGGAAAAACACCTATAGGTATGCCAGTAACATCAGAAACAATTCTATGATAAACCCGTGGAGCTTTATTGGACATAAAATATGAGAATTTTTCAATATTTATCTTCTGTCCAGACACTTTTTCATATTTACTTAAGAATTCCATTAGGTTTTCTAGACTGTGTTTATTAGATTTCAGGAAAACCATGGTATCATCAGCAAAGCTCAAACTTGTTATTTTCTTAGCTAAATGTGGCAGTTTATAATAATCAATTTTAGCACATTGAAACAGAAATCCCAGTGATCTTGTAAAAGCTTCTGTTAAGATGATAAACAGATATGGAGACAATGGGTCTCCCTGTTTTATCCCTCTAGAAGCCTTAAAAAAATCATAGGGTTTTCCATTAACTAAAACCGAGAATGTTGCTTCTTTTATGTTGCCCATAATATTTGATACTAAATGTGTGTTGAAGCCCAGTTTTAGAAGTAATTTAGTTAAAAAACTCCATGAGACTCTATCAAATGCTTTCAACATGTCAAGTTTCAAGAATATATTAAATCCCCCTGTTTTATTATGTAGATAATCAGTTAATTCATGCATGAGGAGTATATTATCAGCCAATTCTCTTCCCTGCACAAATGCAGATTGTTCAGGGGAGATCAATAATGGCATTATGGGCTTCATTCTATCAGTATAGACTCTAGAAAATTTTTTGTTGAGGAAGTTACACAGACTGATAGGTCGAAAATCAGAAAATGTGGTGTTGACTTGTCTTTTTGGTATAAGTGTAATGAAAGTAGCAGTTATTGCTATAGGAATTGGTACACCTATGAAGAACTCATTTACTGCATTAACTAGATCATTTTCAATTATCTCCCAGCAGTGTTTATTGAAAATACCTGAAAATCCATCAGGTCCTGGAGCTGAATTTCCATCCATAGAAAACACTATTTTCTTGAGCTCCTGTGTATCCACCTGCTTCATTATGTCCTTATTCATCTCCTTAGTTATCAGTTCTGGTATGTGCTGCAGTAGATCCTCTGTAATATTCTCATCGGCACTCAAAATATCATTAGTCAAAAGGCCTTGGTAAAAATAAACAGCTTCTGATCCAATAGTTTTTGGATTAGTAATCCATTCATCATTTGAATTTTTAATCAAAGCTATTTTCTGTCTAGCATGCTTGGCCTTAACAGTAGAATGAAAGAACTTTGTATTTAAACCTCCCTCAGCTAATCATTTTAATCTAGGCTTTTGTTTCCAAAAGGTCTCTTCTCTTAATAATGCAATGGTCAATTCAGCCTGAGCTAAGTGTAATTCAGTTCTACTGGTTCCTGAATTAACTATCTGATGATTCAGATCTTTCTGTAGGACTTTAGCCTCTGCAATTTTCACATTATCTTGGATATTTCCAAATACCTCTCTGTTCCAAATTTTGAGCCTATTTTTTAGCCTTCTAAGCTTAACAGAAAAGTTCATCATTCCATATAATCCTGTATCCTCTCTCCAATTACTCTTTACCACATCTAAAAAATTATCATGAGATATCCAACAGTTTTGGAATTTAAAGGACTTGGGGATATTTTGTATTCCATAATTTTCTAGTCTGAGTATTAGAGGAGAGTGATCTGAGTTCAGTCTGGACTTGACTCTAATACTGCTATTTGGAAAAAGATTTTGAAAATATTGTGAAATTAGGCCTCTATCTAATCTTTCCCAAACAGTACATATGTTCCCTGATCTCATTCTTCTATTTCCAGTCCAAGTAAACAAATTGCCCAATGTTGGAATTTCAGTTAAATTATTTTCATTTATAAACTCATTAAATTCCAACATTGAATCTAGGTTTGGTGTAGACTGACCTATATATTCATTTGCAAACCTCACAGTATTAAAGTCCCCTACAAATACAGTTGGTAGATTACTATGCATTTGCAATTCAGCCCATAATTCTCTTCTAATAACTGTATTACGTCTAGCATAAATAAAACATGCATGCCACATAGTATCTAAAGATGTATGTCTTATGTCTGTTTTTATATATTGATCATGAGTATCAGTAATTGTAATATTGTACTCATCATTCCATAAAATCCAGATTTTATTTCTAGGATGTGCATGATAATTATTATAACCTAGAGTGTATGCAACAGATGAGATATGAGTACTATCTAGAAAAGGTTCTAATATTACAAATAAGCCAATTATATTTTTCCTTTTTATACTTAGCACTCTAGCTTGTGTTCTAAAGTTCCTAATTCCTCTAGCATTCCAAACACATAAGTTAATACTTGACATAATTAAACTAATGTATGAGGGTCAATTTGAGATCTAGTGGTAACTGTCTTTTGTGAACCAGTGTAATCCTTTTTAACTCTTTACTTCTTAACAGTTTGGTCAGGCTGGTTGTTCATATCAGATAAAGTAGATGAAAGCAATTTATCAAATCTGTTTTTATCTTGTAATAATGGTTCTAACAAGAAATCTCCTTCAGTGTCTTTAGCTCTTTTTTCTTGTGACCATTGTAAGTTTGGTAATGCAGGCATACTATTTATCATAGCTAATTCCTCAGTAGATAGAGTTGTGTTCATACATGTCTCGACTCCTACTTTGCTACTTAATGATATTGGAGTGAACGATAACGTTCTACCCACAAATCTAGCTATTCGTTGATAACAATCATGCGTTAAAATGGAATCTTCAACTCAAGTATACAATCACATATTAGGAGGACCAATGATAACATTCAATTCCTTACCTAAACACATAATTGATTAATCATGCTAGTTCATAAGGTTTCCACTTCTAACAACTTATATTTATCATGGCATTCCTTAACTACAATCACACAACAAGGGGAAGAACTTGTCATCACTCTAACCCTTCCATAGTTACTAATCTACAAACTAGAGATTAAATTACACTACAATCCATCACCATTCCAATTACACTATAATTACCCTAAGACTAGATTACCTTGACCATAGAACTAATATACTCTAATTAGTGACTATGAGGCATGCAATTGATATAAAACACAAAGCCCATAACAAATTAAGCAAGATTGAACAACATTCATGCATAGAAATTCAAGTTCATCAAATGATAATCCAAATCCAAAGTTTAAGCATACAAGACCCTCAAAGTTTCAAGGGAAATGAATTCAAATGCTCCCAAGGATCAAACTAAGCTATACTACAATACATGGAATCAAACTACTAATCTAATGGAAAGGAATGGAAGAAAAGGGAAATAAAGATGAAGAAAATGGAGATCTACATGGTCTTGGCCGGTTTTCATCTTGGAGGAGATAAGGGGTATTTATAGAATGTAGTGCTGGGGCCATGCAGCAATTGGCACACTTTTGTGAAGGGCCATGCACTTTAACTGTTCACCCGATTTGCATCTTCTAGTAGTCCATTTCGAAGCTCTTGACGAGAGGAATCCAATGGTATGATCCATGTGCTCTAATTACTTTTCAAAAATTTCCAAAATCAAGCTTCAAAACATTAGTGCATCACTTGTTCTCCAAAATGTAACTTCGACAAGTTTAGCTATAAAGCTCCTTACTTTGCACCAAATGCTACCCAAATTAGATCTCAAATGTCATAAAAGAAGAGTATATTTAGGACTCATCAAATACCCCCACACTTAAACATTTCTCGTCCTCGAGAAAGAACGATTAAAGTCTAAGTGCGTACTCCTATCAATTTCACAACAAGACATTTGAGACCTTGACAAAATACAAACTTTCCCTAAGATGAAAACACAAGAATCATGTCTCATGATCTAATCCTAATGATATTTCTACTGAACCCCTAATATCATTATCAAGAACCAAGAGTATGCCAAATTACAAGTACAATGCACAGTAATTTCCTTGGCGCAACCCTACCCCAAAGAGATCACAAAATATAACACAAAAGTACATCAAAATGAGACCACCAAAACATGAACAAGTTTACCTCTCTTTTTGCCTATGCGCCTTTCAGTTTTCACATAGCCACTCTATTTCTTTTTAACTCTCCTTTTGCTTAAGATGTAACCTAGCCTCTCATTTTCCGCACACTCTCCTTTTGCCTAGGTTATACCTAACCTCTCATTTTTCCGCATAAGCCTCTCACTTTTGCCCAGGCCTTGTTAATGTTTTGACCCATTCGGGCTTTTCACTCTTTTTCATTTCAAATCAAATTCTTCAAAAGATGTACACATTTATACAATAGAGTGAAGCAAAACATGAATACTAAACCCTCCCCCACACTTAAACTAAACATTGTCCTCAATGTTAAAAGAACAAGTAAACACAGGCGAAGGGAATGATGCACCATTGCAGCCACCACTAATAATACCACCTTAACAAGCAACATTTTCAGCACAATAACTATCTGTGGCGGCAAGCCGATGCTAAGCATATTCCAACGTTAAAGCAAACCATCATAACACAGCCTCACATAATACATCACAGTGTGTAAACAATACCTCAGAGAACATGAAGAGTTGTAGCATGACATTACCCACTGGAGAATGAGCAGTTGAAGCAGAGGCAAAGACTGAGCCAGAGTGGTGGTGGACCAAGGGTGCCGGCCGAGAGGTGGTGGTTGATGAGGAGTCATGGTGGTGCAGATGAGTCGCGATCAAAGGTACAGGAGACAGTGGTGGGAACGCCGATCAGAGGATAGTGTCAGAGTTGCGATTAGAGGCGTTCAGAGGGGACGCCGGCGAGACGGTGGTGTGGCTCGGTGGTGGTGCTCGCCGGCGGTGAGGAAGTTCAGCAGCCGGGCGACGGTGTCAATGGTTGTGACTGGCGAGCCTCGAATTGACCGGCAGAACAGATCCGTTGATGGTGATTGGATCAGATTGGAGCCTCGTCGGTGAAGGCTGACGGAGTAGCAGCTGGGCGGAGGTGGTTTAAGGGCGGCGGAGATGAGGTGGCGGCCTGGTGGTGAATTGGGAGAGGAGATCGGGTTCAATGGAGATGGGGCGGTATAAGGGTGGCCAGGTAACGGCGGTGAAGGTGACAGGTGGAAGGTGATGTCGGTGAAGACAGGCTGGTGGTGATGGTGCCGCCGATCGGTGGAGATAAGGATGACGCCGGGGACCAGGCGGTCGGAGAAGTCGCCGCGAAAGAGGGGTGGTGGGCTGTGGTCGGTGGAGGTGTTGAAGGTAAGGAGTCAATGATGGTGACGGGTCACCGGTGGTGGGTCTGCGGCGGCGGGGATGGTGATTGAACGGAGATGGTGTGGGGTTCAGCAGCCGGGCGCGAGCCTCGAATCGACCGGCAGAACAGATCCGTTGATGGTGATTGGATCAGATTGGAGCCTCGTCGGTGAAGGCTGACGGAGTAGCGGCTGGGCTGAGGTGGTTTAAGGGCGGCGGAGATGAGGTGGCGGCCTGGTGGTGCATTGGGAGAGGAGATCGGGTTCAATGGAGATGGGGCGGTATAAGGGTGGCCAGGTAACGGCGGTGGAGGTGACAGGTGGAAGGTGATGTCGGTGAAGACAGGCTGGTGGTGATGGTGCCGCCGATCGGTGGAGATAAGGATGGCGCCGGGGACCAGGCGGTCGGAGAAGTCGCCGCGAAAGAGGGGTGGTGGGCTGTGGTCGGTGGAGGTGTTGAAGGTGAGGAGTCAATGATGATGATAATTTTAGGGGCATGCTATACTCAGTCCGTATTTTGCTTATTTGCAGTCCGTATTTTTATTAAATAATCATATATACAATGATAATGATATATAACTGATTTACAAGTGTATGCAATAGAAGTAGTATATGTGATGCATATGTCTGATATACATAATTATTGACCATATTATATATATTGAAGACGTAATTTTATTTTGGACTGCAAAATAAGCAAAATATAGACTGCGTATAGCATGCCCCTAAAATTATCATAATAATCAAATAAAATAAAGCCAAATTTTATTATTATTATTTTTCTTACAAAGCAAGTAAAGAGGAAGAAAATATGAAATTCTAAAGAAATTAAAATTAAAATCGTGGAGTTACGATCAAAATCAGTTTATTTAAAATCGTCGACACGACATGGGAGGTTCATCCCAATGGTACAATGGGTGCCTCAAGAGAAACTACGTATGTTTAAGGTCGTCGTCACGACCCTAATGTTATTCAAATAACAAAAGATAAAATCCCTCACCCTCACATGGAAGGTAAAGGAAAGAGGTTTAAGAGGAGGATGGTATGGTTGAGGTCTTGGAGGAGTAGTGATAATTGGAAGTATGAATGTATATGGCTTTCTACTCTCCTCCAAAATTGATGGAAGTGGTGGAATTGGTAGTATAGGTGGAGGTGGTGAAAACAATGGTGATGGTAAATATTCAAGAACAATCACCTCACTCTCTACTTCAATAGATTCCAAAACCAACTCCTCATCCCATTTAACTTCTTCCTCATACAAAGAGGTGATTTCCCTCACCAAAGTACTTGGAATAGGTTCTATGTGGGATGGTACTTCTTCAAACAACCTACTTGGCTCCTCTAATGGTTTGGGATGTAGAGGCAAGGATGATAATGGTAATGGTAAAAAATTCAAGATTAGCGATCACCTCCCTCTCTAATTCACTATAGTCAACACACAACTCCTCATTTCATTGAACTTCTTTCTCATAGTTCCATTGGGATGAATCTTCCTCTAAAGATTGAGCTACCAAGAGCTTTACCTCTAAGGCCATTTCATGCATTCGCCTCTCAAGATCTTCAAAACGATGATTTCTTTCATCATCTATCGGATCTTTCTCTCGAGGCATATCCCAACAAGGTGGGGGTATGTCTTGGTACTCATAGGGTTGGTTTTCATCTAGATATCCATAATTCAAATGATCACTCCCATGTGGCTCATAAGAATTGTAGTATGGATTATATCTTTCTTGACTTTGAAAACCAACTCTCTCCTCATTATAGCACTTATCATGATAGTCACTTTGGTATGAAGAACCAAAAGACATTTCATTATTGTAGTGCTCATCACATGAGTCAAAATTGCAAGGCTCGAAAAAATTATTTGACTTGTAAGTATCACTCGAGCTTGCCATATTATTCCTAATCCTTTCCTCATTAAAGGCAAGGAATTCTATATAATCTTTCCTACTTAAAGTAAACATAATAATAAAAGTTTGAAATTTGTAGTGCAAGAGTTCTAGATCGGTACACACTACAAATGGTGTCGTCCACAAAAGTACTCAAGCAATACATACTTCAAGAAAATAGAAAGTTTTTTTTTTTGTTAAAAAAAACTACAAATAGAAATACGATGAAACACAAAAACAAAATACGCCTTCTCCCCGGCAGCGGCGCCAATTTTGACAAGCGATTTCCCACGTCGTTAAATGGGACTCCGCGAGATCAAAATAATATTTATAAATCACCTACAACTTCTAAATACTAGAAAGTAGATAGTGGGAAGTAGGGGTCGAACCACAAGGAGAAGGGACTTGTAAGAGTGTTTTGAAGTAGAAAATAAGCATACTTATATATTATATAGAAAGCAATGTAAACAAGGGGGGGTTTGAGATTGGTTTGGATTACACTATGAAAGAAAATTAAACTATCATTAGCTAAGCTAAGGGGATGATACTAGGATTATGAGGCCTTGGGAGGCAAATAACTTCAATTTCCAACTATGGACTTATCACCGAGCAAATGCAATTACAAGGAATTTTAGACCATTTCTCAAAGATGAAAGCATCATATTCTCTCGAATGTAGCTAGAGAGGATGATAACACCACTCAAAAGCTCTCATTGTTGATTCACCTAGATGATAACATCACAGATAACTCAACAATGGTATTAGGATTAGAGAGAGACAAACTTACTCACACACCCGCAATAGCGAGAGTATACAAATAAGACATTTGATAACTAGCAAGAACCAAAACGATGATAGCATATATGTCTCGACTCCTACTTTGCTACTTAATGATATTGGAGTGAACGATAACGTTCTACCCACAAATCTAGCTATTCGTTGATAACAATCATGCGTTAAAATGGAATCTTCAACTCAAGTATACAATCACATATTAGGGGGACCAATGATAACATTCAATTCCTTACCTAAACACATAATTGATTAATCATGCTAGTTCATAAGGTTTCCACTTCTAACAACTTATATTTATCATGGCATTCCTTAACTACAATCACACAACAAGGGGAAGAACTTGTCATCACTCTAACCCTTCCATAGTTACTAATCTACAAACTAGAGATTAAATTACACTACAATCCATCACCATTCCAATTACACTATAATTACCCTAAGACTAGATTACCTTGACCATAGAACTAATATACTCTAATTAGTGACTATGAGGCATGCAATTGATATAAAACACAAAACCCATAACAAATTAAGCAAGATTGAACAACATTCATGCATAGAAATTCAAGTTCATCAAATGATAATCCAAATCCAAAGTTTAAGCATACAAGACCCTCAAAGTTTCAAGGGAAATGAATTCAAATGCTCCCAAGGATCAAACTAAGCTATACTACAATACATGGAATCAAACTACTAATCTAATGGAAAGGAATGGAAGAAAAGGGAAATAAAGATGAAGAAAATGGAGATCTACATGGTCTTGGCCGGTTTTCATCTTGGAGGAGATAAGGGGTATTTATAGAATGTAGTGCTGGGGCCATGCAGCAGTTGGTGCACTTTTGTGAAGGGCCATGCACTTTAACTGTACATCCGATCTGCATCTTCTAGTAGTCCATTTCGAAACTCTTGACGAGAGGAATCCAATGGTATGATCCATGTGCTCTAATTCTTTTGCGAACATTTCCAAAATCAAGTTTCAAAACATTAGTGCATCACTTGTTCTTCAAATTGTAACTTCGACAAGTTTAGCTATAAAGCTCCTTACTTTGCACCAAATGCTACCCAAATTAGATCTCAAATGTCATAAAAGAAGAGTATATTTAGAACTCATCAATTTCCCATGTTTTAGCAAAGAACTTAGAAGAGAAACGATCAAGTCCAAGGCTACTATTTTTATTCATATTAAAAACTGTAGCTTTCAGCTCTTTCATCTTAACTGACCTAACCAGTTGTTCATTGCCATCATTAGTATTAACCTTAGGTATCTGGCTAAGGAAATGATGATATAAGTGTTCATGTAGATTGCAAGGAAGTATGTGCCTGTAATCAATAGATTTGATCTGAAATTTTCCTTTGAACCCAGCGGATTTAAACGCTTCATGCAACTTTTCCATGGATGGTTTTCACCTAGAAAGTTTTCCGATTAGAGCGTTTGGATAGTGAAAATCAAGGGACTATGCTTGTTGGCAAGTAAAAATACATGCTATCTCTCCTTTGTATTGAGTAATTAGAGTGATTTATGGGTTTGATGTGAGGTAGGTAGAGAGGGGTGAAGGGTGGTTGGTAAGGGCAGCAAGAAAAGATTTTCTGGTAACATAGCCACCGCGGGGTTGCGGTGGCATAGCCATGGGGACCGCTATGTTGTAATTATTAGAGATACATTATAGGTGAAAATGTCAGAACAAAATTAGAAAACGGTTGAATTTTGTGAAAGTTAGGAATAGTATGGGAGGAAATCTAGTGAGAATCTGGAGCATTAAAAATAAGCACTAAAAATGTATTTTGCTAAGGAAAAAATGTACAAAAAAAAGGAAAAAAAATGGCAACGTGTGAAGCCAAAAATAAAAGGAAAATCGGTAAAGAAATTTATTGAAGGATGGCGGGTGGTGGTATTATGGTGGTATTAACTTCAAACGACGTAGTTTTATGTCTAGTATTAATATATATTTAACCGGAAAATAACTCTTCTGTAGGATTAAATTAAATTACTTATCATTTTATTTTTTTAATATATAATTTTATTACATCTATAATATTATGCTCAACTCTTTCTACACTGATTTTCAGAAATCCTGTGATAAGTTGCATATTATTTATGATGTGATTGTCATGAAAGATGTGTACAAGAGAACCGAGAACTTGGGCCATATTCTGGAGATGAACCCTTCGCCGTCGCTCTCAAGATAAAATAAAGTTTTTGTTGTGAAGTCTTCCTAGCTAATGTACAGTTTGCGTGCTAATTTTTTTATTCTCTGTATAGTAGGTTGATGAATTAAATTCTAAACTGCTAAAATTCATATAAAGATGAATAAATTATATCTTTCAAAAATAATAACACTAATTTATATACACACATATAATAGTGATGGAGCTTTTAGCGTGAATGCAGACATTTTAGGGGCTCTGACTCGGAAGCTAATGTTCTTCATGCGGGACTTATATCTTGGATGTGATGCAACTGTTATTCTATATGGGAATCAGATTATTCAGTTCTCCTATGACCCTTCGAAGACTTGTAATCCTAGGAGCAATGATGAGTTCTCAGTTGGGAGTGCTTATGCTGGTAATCCCGAGAGTGGACATCATGTTGGTTCACATGCAGCTTGTGCAATTATTGAAGCAGTATATAGGTTATGTCAAATTCAGCTTTCAGAATAATTTCAGTTAGAGTAATTTCACTTCAATCTGAATAATCTCAATTCAGATAGAATAATCTCAGTTCAGCTGGAATAATCTCTGTTTAGCCAAAATAATCTAAGTTCAGTTGGAATAATTTCAGTTCAACCAAAATAATTTCACTTAAATTTAATTCAATATAATAATTTCTTCTTTATTCAATTCGATATAATCCAATGTTAATTTAGTATAGTGAAATATAATTCAATATATTTCTATTCAATTTGATTGAATTTTCAAAAATTCATTTCAGTTTCATTATATAGATGTATTTCATCATCATTTATCAAACATGATATGAAAAAATTTCAAATCGGAATTTTTTTTATTTCATCTTTTCTTAGCTTGTTTAAGTCATACAATAGCAAATTATATTATTACTTCATACATATCGGATATTCATATATTAAATCAGTTGCATCCACTACTATGAAGGGAGGTTGCGTGTTGCTAAAACCCTCTTTGGTGACTTTCTTCAAAATTTGTCTTTCCATTTATTTTCTTTTGATATTTTCTTTCCGCACAAAAACCCTTTTGAAGGTTAAAAGACTCAAAACTATACATCGATTATATTTTTACAGAAAAAACTATTGTTTTCCAATACTGAAACAATAGAACAAAAATAATAAAAAAGCAGCATATTTAATATTTTAAAAATAAAATATAGTACATGAGTTTTAAAGTACGGAAGTTATAAATATATCAACCAACAAAATAGAGTATTTCATACTTAGATATAGATAAGTTATTGATATAAAAATAAGTAATTATTATATTCCTCTAAATAAATCATTATTATATTATAATGAATTTTAATGTGACAATAGAAGAAGTTGAGGATTTAGATGATAATTAGTTGCGACTCTTGTATTTTTCATATATGCCACTAGGGTTTAGCTACTTACTATTATTCAATTGTTATTTATACATACAAAGAGGGTCGTATAAGTAAGTGGCTAAACCCTAGTGGCATATATACATTTTTACAAGAGTCACAACTAATTATCATCTTGGCAGGTTAACTAAATTTCTAGTGGCATATGAGAAATGTTTAGGCCAGAAGCTCAATTTTTCAAAATCTGAATTTTTCATACACAAGGAGGCCTCAGTTGCTAAGATCAGAACAGTCAAGAGACAGACAGGGATGAAGAGAGGGTACATGCCATTCAAATACTTGGGAGTTCCAGTTTTTACAGGAAGGAACAAAAACATACACTATCGGCCACAACTGGACAGAATGGAAAAATCACTCACCAACTGGAAAAATAGATGGATATCCTCAGCTGGAAGACTGGTTCTCCTGAACTATGTCTTTATGTCAACACCTATCCTCACCTTTGCTCTACTAAAGCCACCACTTTCCGTCATAAAAAAATGGAAACATTGGCTGCCAAGTTCCTATGGAGAGAAGGTAGTATGGGACAAAGGAGAATATGGAGAAGGTGGACTAAAATGGCTTTCCCAACTGTTGAAAATTGGCTTGGGTTTAAGGGACATAAGGGCCACACTTAATGCATTTTCATGGAAACTTTGGTGGAAAATGCAGCAAAACAAAATCATCTGGTCAGCATTTCTCTGGTCTCTGCCAGAAACCTTTCAAGTGTCACACACCTGAAGAAGAATCTGCAGTGTAACTAAACATGCCAACACCCACTCCAAAGTCTTGATCGGAAGAGGTACATCCCCCTTTTGGGACTCCAACTGACTGGGAATAGGTCCACTATTTTACAAATGACATGAGATGAGAGAGCTACCTTTCACTTTACTCACAGTAGCACAGTTCTGTAGCAATACAACTGCTTTTATACCTATTTTAGAGCCAATTTTGGCTACCAGTGTTATTATTTCATCGCAGGAAGCAGAATGTCTAAGCACACATGAAGATATCCTCATTTAGACACCTGAAACCTCTGGAAAATTCTTAGTCAAATCAGCCTATAATACATACAGGAACATATCAGTTGATCAACTCTCCCTGAGACAGGTATGGAATCCTCACATCCCTAAGAAAATATTTATTTTTATATCGAGATTGATTAATGATTTGCTACCTTTTGATGACATTCTGTGCAAATTTTGCCTTAACTTACCATCTAAATGCCCTTATTCCCAGTCACTGGACAATGTTGACCACTTTTTCAACACATGCATGCATAATCTTCAAAATTTTGACCATTTACATGCAATGTTGGGAATGCCAGTCCCACATTTCCAACCTGTCAAGCATAAACTCCGTTTTTATTTGAGTTATAGAGGCAGATAAAGAACATACACTAGTGTGACCCTCACCTCTTTGATGCATGCTTTATGGATGTTATGGTGCAAGAGGAACACATATTTCTTTGACAATGTGCTCATTGGTAACCATGTAGTAATTAGCAACCTTATTAGGACCATAACACTGGCATTTACTGCCCTCTCACTTACTGGTAGTCTCAAGAAGCACTCAGAATTAGTACAAAATGGTTTGATCCCTTTTCTCAACAGAAAATGAGCAAAACTAGCTAGAGCTATTAAGTGGGAACCCCAAGATCTAAGTTTTTAGGTCAATGTCGATGCATCATTCATAGATCCTAAAAATGGTGGTTTAGGTGTCGTGATTGGGGATCAGAGGGGTAAGATTCCTAGGATGGAACTTAAACAGGTTATTGCTTTATCATCATTACAAGAAGAACTACTAGCTGTACAGTTAGGGATGGAACTAAGTAAACAATTTAGTGACACCTTTGTTCTTGAAACTGATTGTAGTTTGGCTCTTAAGATGATACAGAGTCCACAACATGCTGCTTGGAAATCTATACTCTATGTTTAGAGTTGAACATTAACAGCACATGCCTATCACTTAGGTATGTATTTAGAGAGGCTAATCATGTTGCGATTTCTCTCTAAACTGAGCTCCAAACATTCCATTTAAGGTAGCATGAACATCCAAGATGCCCCACATACTCTAATTGGTCTTATACATTTAGATGAGATAGGTGTGCCAAGTTTGAGACTTTCATAGACCATATGCACTATTGTTTTTATGTTTCAATGCAGGCAGCTCAAGGCCCATTGGAAGGAGTCCAATGGGTGCAAACAAATACACAAGGCAGTAAGGATGCATCACCATCTACAAAGCTCCCGGGAAGCTAGTCATGTCAAATACAAGACCTTCTGAACACAGTGAATGATATCTATCCTCTACCTCTCATTTGACAGAATTATGCTTCGTAATTACGATCATTAACTTGCTCGGTGGGGAAGGGTAGAGGAGAGGGTATTATTACACCACATAAGCTATAACAAATTTTCAAAACATTTGTAATTCTATTTATGTCATCTCAAACACAAACTGGATCACTATCATGTAACATGACTATTGTTTGCTTTATTGGTTAGTGGAGCCAAATATAATTCCTCCCATTCTAAGTGGTTTAATTTTTTAAAAAACCAATTATTACCTAAATCCTCCAAGTCTTCTATTGCACTAGTACACAAGCATAGGTTTCTCGGCACCCTTTTCACGGTGTTTTGGCCAGATTTTGGCGGAACCGCTGAGTAACAAGGTTACGAAGTCGTAACCTGTCGTTCGCCTAGGGCAACATAAAAAAACACGGCGTTTCACAATTAAAACACGATGTTTTCCAAAGTGTATTAAAAATGTCAAGGTCAGGCGATATCGCAACCTCTGACGGTGACAGGCGTGTTAGATAACGGTGTCGCCAGCAGTATCCGCCTGAAATTAGAAAAGTTGTTCGCCCATACATGGTTAGACGCGTAGAGGTTACGAAATCGCCTTTTATAGACGCAAGTAGGCGTTACTAAAGAAGCGAGTTCGCTTGTAGTTATGACCAGAGACGTTTCATGTTACGAAATCGTGGCTATTTTGATGTAGTTGAAGACGGTACCGTAACAGGTTTCGCCTGTCAGTTGCGAGTTCACTGATGGACTTGACTGTTGCTCTCTGTCCGACCAGGCGATGGTAGAAGCGATATCGCTTTTGGTTAAAGTCAGCTGGCGAATATATTGGCGAATTCGCCTGTGCATTTAGTTATTAGCAACCACGCCATACTTGTACTTCTTTGGTTTAACTCATGAAGAATAACAAGTATCGTACGATGATTGATGAAAAACTAAGGACTCTGAAATTGAAGAATAATAATATGGAATTGAAATTAGAAATTGAAAAGTAACCGCATCAAGTTTAGAATTAAGGAATCAAAACGGAAATTTGAAATTGTCGCATTACAATATGAATAAACCCTAGACTACGTCTACATGTCTAGGAGTTGTCACTGCCTTGCGGATCCTGGATTTCTGGAGTGGATGCCGGAGGATTTGTACTGGCATATGCTCTTAGAAAACCACGAATAAGGTGGCAGTTCTTCCAGCTAGTCTTGCGGAGATTTCCAAGTTCTGTCCTCATCGCAAAGTTGGACTCCTCAAGCCCCTTATAATAGGTTTCCGCACTCACTAGTAAATGGTAGACTAAGAAAATGTTAAATTTAGATAGAACGCACAATAGAATTGAACATAACAAAATTGGGACAAGAAGTTACCTCCACTTTGCTCCGGTTCCGGCTCCACGTCCTTGTCTCCACTTGGTTGCCAAGTCCCCCCAACCAATTTCCACTTTTTCTTCTCAAGGTATTCCTTGGTATAGTACTCATACGGCTTCCCGGCGTTGGAGAATTTGAACTTTGGCTGCTTGTGGCGAATGAACTTTGTTATGAAGTTCCCGTAGGGCAACTTCTTAGCCACCGTATTATTCTCAACCACGCTATCCTTCATGTGTTGAAACATGGAGTACCCGAGGTTTATCATCACTTCCGATGCCAACAAGTAGTAAGTCACCAAATTGGTTAAGTTTGGTTCTTGGAGGTAACCACCTTTAGGCACAATATTGGTAGTCACCATCTCATAAAGTATCCTGCGCTCGGGTGTAAGTTGTCCCAGCTTGTACTCCTTCGGCCTTCCAAGCGGACCTAATTGGCGCCCAAAGTGCTCCAACCCCAACTTCTGCAAATTCTCGGCTGGAAAGATGGACTCGCTAGGCCAGTTTCCCCTTGTATAAAGGTCCACTGGTTCATCATGATCCTCGTATGTAACTCCGAGGGCTTTATTGAAAAGGGCAGGACTAACCTCGAACTCCTTCTTGTTCACCTTGGTCTTCCAACCATCATAAACCTGTCGGAAATTTGCATAGAACTGCATCGTCTCCTCCAGATATCCCGGGTCATTCACCGCCATCAATTTGTCACCACCTGAATATTCTAAACAGTCCCACACCCATTTCAAGCCAAGCTCTTGCACCTTACTCTTGTCCATCACTAGTAAGGTGTTCAGCTGCGACTTTGCGTCCTCAAAACTCCTATACTTGAGGTAAGCTTGCTCACTCACAAACTTTCTTTTGTCGAACTGAATAACCTCGTTTGATTGTTCAACAACCTTTTTTCCACGAGGAGCCATGCTACTGATTATCCAAATTACCTATCAACAATAAATAACATCAATCCTAGTATCTAAAACAAATCCAAAACAGTAGCTAAAACAGCAATCCAACATACAAAAATCCAAAACAGTCACAAATACATGAATCCCACACACAAAACTCCAACACAGTAGCTAAAACATGAATCCCACATGGGCGACAATCCAAAAAACTAGCTAACACATCAATCCCACATGAAAAAACACAAAACAGAAGCTAAAACTCCTTTGAACCTAGAAATTAAGCACATGCCTTTGAAATTAATGATGAATAACATGAGTGAAAGAGGTGAACTTACAAAATAAATGGGATTTGGGCGTTTGGGGGAACAAATAACGCAGTGGACGACGGTTCCTCGGCGGTGGATCTGTCGGGGGAGCTCTTCTTGTTTCTGATTGAAAACAAATTGGGGATCTGGATTTGAACGCGTCTGGCCCCAAAGTTGACTACTTATAGTGGACAAGGTTACGAACTCGCTTGTTAATCGCCTAGGAGCTATAGTAACGGGCGAAATCGCTTAGCATCCGCCTACAGGCGACATTTGTTGGCGAGTTTGCCTATGGGTATAAACTATATAATTTCACATATGATGACCATGTAATAAATAAAAAAAATTAATCAATATATTTTGTCGTTCAAAAAATCTCGAAAAAGTCGGTAAAAACTGGATCTCGATCTCGGATTGACCAAACTAGATCTCGAGTTCGAGTTGACCAAACTCGATCTCGGGCTCGAACTCATTCGAATTAGGGGTGTAAATGAGTCGAGTCGAGACCGAACAGGGGTATGCTCAAACTCGACTCATTCTGATGACTCGACTCATTAATTTTTTGTGAGCTCAAGTCCGACTCGACTATATTAATTATATTCAAACGAGTTCGAGCTCGAGATCGAGTTTGGTCAACCTGAACTTGAGATCGAGCTTTGAACGAGCTTCTAGAGATTTTATTAATTTTATTTCGATAACCTCGGTGACCTTATAGAGCAACTATATATGTAATTAGATATGTAATTACTATATATGTTTCTTTGAAAAAAATTAAAAATATACAATCTAAATTAAGTTTTGGATGTTTATTAAAGAAATGAATACATGTCATCTTGTTATGGATTTTTTAAATGGTCGTAATGTATGTTTATTTAAATTTTATGTAGTAGCTATATTACTTAAATTGGGTTAGTTCGCCTCCACGTAAAAAATAATTGGGCCTTTGGGTCAGGATAGATACTCACTCATCACTCTGATACAGCCCATGTATGTGTATAGTATATGTGTATAGTATATGTATATTAAATGCCAGGTGTTTCATGGGTAGTTTGCGCGGGTCGGCGACTTATCGAACCCTACATTTTTGCTCCTATATTTATACTGATCAAATGGAAGCTAATCCACCGATGTGGGAAACATGATATGACGTGGTGGCGAACTCGCCTCTACTCTTCGCCTAGTATCGAATCAAGAAACGAATCCGCCTACTAGTTTATCTAAACCTTCACTACTTAAACCCTAAACCCTAGATGGTACTTAGAAACGATACCGCTTCCCTGATCGCCTGTCGGTCACACGACGTCGTTTTTATGGATTTTGTACTTGTGTTTTTTAGAAAATATTCTTCTGCAGAGGCGAACACGCTAGACAATTCGTTTGTCAAGTTGCGAGTTCGCCTAGATGCACGCTTGCTAGCTTCTGTTCCACACAACGGCTTTGGTGGCGAAATCTTAAACTCTAAATCTTTGTAGCTGGTGCAGGAGGCGAATTCGCTTATGTCAACGCCTGCTCTAAATATTGGAAGCGATATCGCCAGATGATTCGCCTAAATGTTACGAGTTCGCCTGGAGGCACGCTTGCTAACTTCTGTTCCACAAGGCGGACTAGGTGGAGAATTCTTAAACAATAAAAGTTTGTAGCTGGTGTAGGAGGCGAATTCGCCTCTTGTCATCGCCCGCTCTAAATATTGGAAGCGAGTTCGCCTCCATCTCCGCTTCCTATTATTGTACAAATTGTTATCATATTTTTAGTAGCAAGTTTTGTCAAAATTTAAGCAACATTAATACAGAGTTCAATATACTGCACACATTGAAAATGAAGTACAAAAATATGCAGCTTAAACATGTCGTGAGTTTAAAAAGAAAATCAAAACAACGAAGTTTATCATAACAAGGCTATCATTCCTCCTCGTCAGAACTATCCTCTTCGTCACTATCACCGTCTTGATCTAGAGGAACCTCTCTAGTTTCTTCATCTTCATCATCATCTTCTTCGGTGGACGACTCTTCAACCTCCGCATCTGGTCTCCGTTCGTTTCTGAAGACAACCTTGAAGACAGTGTCGTCTCCTTCTTCCTCGCCAACCAAATCAGTGAGTTGCTCAGGACTGAACAGGCCACCATCTCCACCATCTTGCTGACCATCGTCCTCGGGATTCTTATCTTCTTGATCACCAATCAGGTCTTCATTTTCCTGTTCTGGTTCTTGGTCATCCTGCATTTGGTCTTCATCTTCTTGTGGTTCCTCTTCATGTTCCTCGTCATCTAGCTCATCGTTCATAGGTGGCAGAGGTTGCACGGAGAAGTCTGGCATCCCTTCCTCATCGCTGAGCTCAGGTTCCAAGTTCAGTATCCTGCCAAACTTTAATATCAACTCCGTCTCCTTAGCGATGTCCAACTTCACCTGTTCTAGTTTTGATGAGAGCAGTCCTGTAAGCACAACCATTCTCTCTCGCCACCGAAGTTCCTGGCCTGCCAAACAATATCAAATAAATTAGATCAAATACATGGTCACCAACAACTAATCATAATAAAATACTATTCTTCATAAAGTGAGACTTACCCGGACTCAAACGGTTGCGTGAACTAGAAGCACCGTCGCTCTTCTTCTTTAGCACACCATCGGCATCTAGCTCCAAGCCCTTGCTGCCTAGCCATTTCTCAGTGTAATGCAGTACCGGCTCCGGCTTTGTGACTGGTCTAATACCCTTCTTCTTCAATATCGCCGTTATATGCTGGCCATAAGGGATCGTCGCATCGCTTTTGTCCTTGGCACGCTTCAACATGTACTTGACAATAGTATAGCCTGGATTTATCTTCAATCCCTCCATCATGTAGTAGAACAACATCAAATTGGCAATAGTAGGCTCACAAGGGTGTCCACCCGATGGCATCACATTCGAGCATATCAACTCGAAACCTACCTTTGCTCTAGTGTGAGGGCGCCAATGTTGTAATTCTTTGGAGTACCTACCACCTTGCTACGCGTCTTAAAGAACTTTCTATGCATGTGCGCGGCTTCTAGGGGCTTCAAAGTTGACAAGGCTGGGAAGTTTTGTGTGTGGTAACACTCATAAGGACCGTTTGGATCTAACGGCCTTAAGTTGTCACTCGACACGTAGGGGCAACCTATCACCTCAATTATCAAGTACTTATCAACCTTAAATCTAACGCCCCTAACCATTGTCTCCCCCTCTTCGGCGTCTTTCTGAAAAGTGAGATTTGCATAAAATTGCAAACACTCGTCCTTATATACCGGCTCTTTCAACATCAACATCCCTTCTAGGTGCGTCGCTCTAAAATAATCTACAATTTTAGAGAAACCTAACGACGCTATCTTGTCCTCATCAAACACCCTAGCATTCAACATAAACCGGTGAGAAAAGCTTTCATACCTTGTCTCAGCCTTAGTACTCACGAAGAGAGACTGCTCATCCTCGTCATTTGCATTCTAATCAGCTGCATTTGGGGTGCCGGTGGGGTTTGGATTCTGTGACGAACTGGCGGCGATGTGGCGGGCCCGTGGCGGTGTGCTGGTGGTAGGTTGCCGCCCATGCGACGAAGATCCAGAGGCCTGCATTGCTGCTCCTCCAGCCGCCTAAACTTCCCTTCTCCGGCGAGTTTGCATCTCGGCGATTGTCTCCTCCTGCCGTGCTCTGGCCGCCGCAGCGCCTCCCACCACGGCGGTCATCCTCTGGCGCTTCGGGGCGGGTGGGGTCAGTGTTTTCCCGGCTAATTTGCTCCGGCCCATGGCGTTTTGAGGTTTTGTGGTGGTGGCGATGGATGGTGGCGATTTCTGGTCTTGGGTCGACTGCGGGTGGAAGTTGGGGGGATTTTGATCCCACCCACCCGCAAAAAATGATTATGTATTTTTTTGGGATTAAATCTAAGAAGGCGAACTACCTGTCCAATTCGCTCATAGCTTTTTCAAAGTTGTGAAGTCGCTTACATGATTCCTATAGGCGAATAAAGAAGGGATTTCGCTTCTGAGTATTCTTAAAAACCCTACACCCTCAACCCATGACCTTAACCCTAAACCCAAGGCAACAACCCTAAACCCATGGCAACAACCCACGTGATTAAACCCTAACCCATTTTTCATCGAACATTACACAGTGTAACTTAATTTGTATTTGGTTTTAATCTATAACTAGATACTTGTCCTTCATTTTTTCCTCGAGAAGTGTTATCGAATAGTCGGATGTTTAACGTGTCAACGAAGTTGCCTATTGCTATAACATCTTACAAACTGTGAGTGATACAACAGGCAATAATGGAGAACAATTAAGAAATTCTACAAAAGTTGTAAAATATATGTACAATCGTTAGTGATCTGCACATGCCCGGTGTTGACCGTAGAAATTGGTAGTATCGACATCCATGTAACATTTGGTTAACGAACGAGTTGTAATAATCTGTAGTCCTCATCAACCTATGACAACACAGTGTATTCCTTATAAGTAAAAATGAACAGGGAGATGGATTACAGTTAACAAATTCACATAACTCTTCATAGGACTATGTGTAACATGCCAGAACAATTTTCGTTGATAACATACAACATCTATGCAACCGACTAAACTAATATTCTGTTCAGCTGTAATCTCATTCATATTTTATGATTTAATGGTCAATTATAATATACATTATTACCCATTGTCTCACATGGTTATTCATTTCATAAGAACATCATTCATTATAAATTATTTATAATGGGTTCATGATGCAAGCGATACCGCAAGAATGAATCGCCTCTAAGCGAATCAGGAGTAATGGGTTCATACATGCTAGTATTTTTCATATGGATTGTTGTTCGCAATTACAACACACATTCAGTATAATACGTATAACAATTCATAACCATGGCAACAGTTACAACGACACATTTGCAATCCGATTCCGGTATTTGTATCCGATTCCGATACAACGACACATTATTGATGGACATATCTCATATTATTATATGTTAGTAATTAGATATTTGTGATAGATGTTTTCCAAAATACACATACTGTAACACATTTCATTAATCGAGCACTTATACAAATTGATTAAATATGGAAGCCTGAGCTGAAAGGCGATTTCGCCAGTTTATTCGCCTGTAAACGAATGTTAGGCGATTTCGTAACTTGGTGACACAGTAACCGACCAAATGTACTATTCAGGCATGTTTTGTCTACCTAAACCATGATATATATATCTTTTGCACCCGGATTTTCTCACTACCAACCCCATTTTCACCATCCCTACCCATCTACCCTCCATTCTCTCTCACCTTATCCCCTCCTCAACCTCATTCACAAATCAATTCAATCCATATCCATTCTCAAACCATTCCAATCCGAGAATCACTCCAATCCCAAGCACAATCTCATTCTCTTCACCTCAAACCTTGTTCTTGGCCATGAGCTTAACCCTAGGAAGCTAAAAACCCACCAATCTAGATCAACCATCCTTCAAATTTGGGTAAAACCAACAAAGCTTGCTACTTTGTGTAGTAGACATCAACTACAAACTAAGAGCTTCTTGTACAATCAAGGTATGTGTCTAAAATTTCATGTCTATGTTGAATGGGCATTTAATTTCTTTGTTTTTGAGATTTATTACATCAAGGTCATGCTAGAGTAAAGTTTATCACTTGTTAGGCTCTCACTAATAACTATTGTGTGTTTTTACTTTTGCAAGCAAGAATGATGTAGTAGTGAATCCACAAGCAAGAATTAGTTTGGCAAATGTTGTGTTAGTCCACCTCTACAATCTCATATGTATACACAAACTAGGATTGGCTAACACCTTCTCTTACAAATCCAATAAAATATTCATTGGACCATATCTCGAGAGGTAAACCTTGTAATCTTCTCTATTCTTTTAGCTTTTCTAGATTGTATGTTTCTCCAAACAAATATGACCATTTGGATTCTTTCATGTGATTTGTAGTGATCATTGGAGCTTTGTTGCTATAATACCCGATTTGAAGTAAGTATATTGGATAGACCCCCTCCACCGCCCTCCATCCCGGACATTTGCCGATCTCCTCGACAATGCATTTCCTTAGGGTAACTTCTTATGCTTATGCTATCACTTAATTTCAATTCATTTTTTTTAGCCTACACCATTGCTATAACCATGGAGTATATATTGTAGTCTAGGAAGCAATCCTCGGACTGGGAATGTGGCTATTACATGATGCTGTTTGGTTTGATGGTGGTAGTTCGTGTTAAAAACAACATGCGGGATCTTCTATAGATAACCTTCTACAATCTAATTCCATTGCTCTTCATGACAACTTCCTAATGCACATTTGTTTCGCCTATGTGTATTCGTGGATGGTACCACGCCTTTCTCCTTGGAAGAACTTAACAATGGAAGAGACCGACTGGCACGCCACCTAGTCCACGACCGGGCTTTTACCATTGCAAGGCCATAATTCCGGAAGCTACATACCACGTGACAAGGTGTTGGTCCATTGCATTTAGTTTTTTTTATTAGGAATTGACATTGGTAATGCACTTGTGTACACTAGAAATATGAGGTTGTGCCTCTTTAGTACAGGGTGGATATTGGAAATTGGTAGGTTTTTGTTGTATCGGAATAACGATTCATGTTTCGAAAGAAACGGGTCACATTTTTCAAATATTAGCCAATTTTGCAGTGCTTGTAGACGATATCTTAATAACAGATTCGCTTAGAGGCGAATAAAGAAGCGTATTCGCCATCACATTTTTCACGCTCCACAATCTACAACCGGACACAAAAACGGTATCGCCTCCAAATTCGCCTGTTCAAGCGATTTCGCCTCACCACTCGCTTGTGATTCTTTGTTGGCACGATCCTTTCAAGCGGTGAATTCGCACACAACTTCGCCTATTTCATTAGGCGAGTTTGCCTTATTGATTCCCTCATAGGTTGTATTTGAGGCGATTTCGTAACCTTCACGTTTATTTACAATTCCAGCCAATCAATAATTGTCCAAAATATAAGTGAATCTAGTGCCGGTTTCGTAACCACTTCATAGGCGAACCTGGATCCGACGTCGTGGGGTTCAAATTCATTATGCTGGCGACTGAAACGAGCGATATCGCTTCTGCAGGCGAAATGATGCTGGCGATACCGTCCACTCAGATATCATTGACACCAGGTGGTGTCCTTCGGCGATTTCGTAACCTACATTCGCCTGATTTCACGGCGGTTCCGAAAACGCCGAGAAAAATTCAATTTTAAGGCACAACCAAACAAGGCGTTTTGGATCCGCCTTGCTAGGTATGATGCAACCGCCTTGCATCCTATGCATGTCCACTAGTGTTGTCACATTTTAAAAAATTATATAATCTTTATTATATTTTTACAAAATTTAAATACAACTCATCACAAGAAATGTTTATAGCCACAATAATCTCAATTCAGCTGACATAATCTCAGTTCAGCTAGAATAATATCAGTCCGTCTTGAATAATCTCACTACAGCTAAAATAATCTCAGTTCAGTTGGAATAAACTAAGTTAAGTTAATCTCAGCCCAAGGTCACAAAGACATAGTGCTTTGGATCAGCACATTAGTGCCCTTGAACCATCACAATGATAAGTGTGTGTATATATATATTAGTATTATTATTATAAAAGATATAACTAATTCATCTTTACATGATATTTTACCAGGTTAGAATTATATTCATCACCCACCACAAAAAAAGAAAAAATTTACATGCAAATTGCACGTTCATATGTTATGTCGTTGCTAATTTTGTCAAGTTCAAAGAAATTGGCAAAATGATGTTTATATCTACCTTATTTAATATATCAATCACTCTAAATAAATATATGGTATTAATATAATTTCATATATAACATATGGTATGGAAAGTAAATGTATAAAACGTAATCACTTATTCTATCTTTTTGTTTGAATACAATAATTTACATTTTTCCCTACACTACTACAAAGACCATCATCCAAGTCACATGTTTAAAGCGTTTGTGGGAAATGCGCTGATTTCCGCCTTGCCACCATGCTGCGAGTTCGCAAGCTTCTTCCGCTCGGTCTAAAAAAAAAAAATTTAGACAGAAAAGTCAGTATACAATGCGGATGTGGCATGTGACTTAAAAAATTGTGGTTTCGCCTTTAAAATGTTAACTGTTGCAAACTCGCAACAATGCCGTTAAGCCATGTGTAGATCAAGCGAGAACGCAAGTTATGGTCGCTGGGGATATGTTATGATAACGCCTGACTTGCGATATCGGCAGGTTGATGTAAGGGCATTTGATGTAGGCGAGAACATGTTACGAATTCGCTACTGTAGTCAGTAGATGTAAAAAGAAAAATAGTTTGTAAGCTGCAATGTCGTCACTCTGTCCATATGATTTTCTTATTTTGGACGTCACGTGTAAATGCCCCCGACTTAAGTGTTGCGAAGTCGCACGTAGGCATGATTCCTCAACCTAGAAGTTTGCAAATTCGCAAGTACCCAGGACAGAAATTGGAACTGTTTTGCTACAAGTAGCCAGTGGAAAAAAAACAGAACTTTGAATGTAGATTGTGCTCGAATGATTTCATAGGGGTGATTAGCTGAACGGTATTAGGATATTGTTTCGTTTCCGTGGTTAAGGTATGTTTCTAATTGACATTTGTGTTTGTTTGTTCTTGATTGTTGTTGATTTTCAAAACAAAATGTCCTTATCATTTGGTTGATTGAAGGTGTTTAGTTATTTCCATCTACATTATAGGTGGGGAGCTTTGGAACGCAGTGGGTTAGTTTTTTCTTTGAATACTAGCGAAATTGTGAAGCGGTTGTTAAGTATTTAGGACAATGGATCGTGAAAGAATTATGAATGAGAATGCTCGCTTGTCGAAGGAGTAGCTTGATTTGGTTTGCCACATTCTAGGGAGAAGAGCATAGGTGGGGTTAGATGTCCATGCAGGGATTGTAGGAACAACGTTGTATTCGAAGATGTTGTTGTGTTACTTGAACATTTAATTTGTGGCGACTTTGACAAATCCTACACTGAATGGGTATGACATGGCGAGGGTAATTATGGGAGTGTGAACATCGAGTTAGAGTAAGGTAATGAAGAGGAAATTCTCACCGAGTTCGAATATTCTCATGTATAATTCTAGTGCGGTCCATTGCAACATGCCAACTCTCCAAAGTAACTCCTAAATTGAAAATATGAAACATAAACAACCTTTTCAATTCCCCAATACCAAAACCCGTGCATTCAATAAGAATATATTCATGTTCCCCTAACTCACAAACATCAACTTCAAAAAATAAACCACATGCAATTCATAACTAAAACCACCAATCACATTCCACCAATCACCTCCACCACCATGTTCGATGTTAAAATGTATGAATGGAAGAGTTGAAGATGAGATGACATATCTTAAGGAATCAAACTTCAAGCAATGCCTACAACCAAGATTACCCCCCTTCTCAACTATGCCAGAGAACAAGTTAAAACTAACGTTTAAAACATCATTTCAACTACTGGTTTCTGATTTCGTAAATCATTATTGGGCACTTTACGACGTCGGACTTAACCCGGAATTAATGCTTTCAAAATCAACGAATCCTTTTCGACATCGTAAAATATAACTCGACTAAATATCACGGATCATTTACGATTCGTAAATAGTTGATGAATGCATTGTCCGGATGATATATGATCTTGGAAGTGATAGTCTAAAAAAAATTCATATCCACAAATATCGCCACGTGCTTTGCATGTGCCATACTCGTAGCTGCGTAGAATTTTTGACTTCGGAAACTATGCATAGTACGGCCAGGGCCGTGTCCCGCCGTGCTTTTCAAGCGAATTTTAATGCTAAGCACGACTGTCCGCCGTGCTTTTCAAGCGAATTTTAATGCTAAGCACGACGGTTATGTTTACATGCTGTCCTTTGAATAAAATGATGGGTGGTCAAATTTGTGAACATTTATGCGGGTGATTTATGAGTTCAGAAATGTAAAGCACGTCGGAAAAAAGTGTTTTGGTTCCCTCCGTTGTGCTTTCCCGCCGCGCTTCAACTGATTTCCACTGGTGACAATTGAAGTGCAGCATTGAGTTATATATAGAGGAGCACTTTTAAATCTACATCTTTACAACCTTATGATCTTGATTTTTATGCTTTAATTTGCTGCCTGTTAGCTAGCTATATTGGTACCGACTATGTTATCTAATCGTCAGTTCATGCTGATGCTGCTGCTGCATGCAGGAGTAAATGTTCGATGAAATTAATGTATTTAATTAACCTAAGATATATTTTGGAGAAAACTAATTAATCAAAAGTAAATTTACAGCATATTTTTAGAAAAACTATAAATTAAAGTACGTGCAAGAGTGTGCATTATCATAGCAAAATAGTGCACGACTGCACGCACACACACAAAATTGCAGTCTGCGCTATTCTTGTTAATCAACATTTAATTTTTTGATAGAATGGATATTATTATAGATTCCCATTGAAAATATATAGAAATCGAAAGGTTTTAATTTTACTTTGTTCTTTCAGAAATACCGTAAGAGAATGTTGAAAAATGATGGCACTACAACGGAAAATACAAAGGGTCTTAAAAATAATCCAATGAAGGACAATATTCCAAGTGCTTACACGCGTTTCAGACTCTCAAGCACTGGAAAGGAAATTGAAGTACCGACTCACTCTTCTCCCCAGCGCCGTTCATTGACATGTGCAGTGCCTCAAAATTTTGGGGGTCCCCAAATATTTTTCACTATCTATATATATTTTTAGGATTTTTTTCTTTTTAAATATGGTAAATAAATAATTAGTTTCTAAAAATAATAAATATATTTGTAAACCTTAAATAAATTCCAAATTTGTGAGCCTCCATAAAAATCATTCGTCTACCTTCTTTGCGATTCTGCACGATAGGTATAGCATAGTCGACAAGCACGATGGTGATTTTTTGAATCCAAAAAATTGGCAATCCTCTGAATATGCTCATATTTGATGAAATTAAAACAAGGTAATCAATTATTATTGTTTCTATGAATTTCGTTATTGCCATACTTTAGCAATTCGGAATACATACATTTTAATTTTCTGTGTGTGATGCTTGGATTTTCAAGATAAATATGATGATACATGTGGAGGCTATGGGTATGACATAATATAAAATTGTTTCGTTTACATTCTTAGTACATCTATTGGGTGGACAGCTATAGTAACATAAAGGTGCATTATGTTTGAAATTTTCTGAGAATATAAGTGAAATTTTGAATATTTTTATTACTCATTAAATGATCACATTCATAATGAATTTTTATAAATTTTATCGAATGAGTGTATTTGAGTGATCCAAAATTTCTTTTTGCACTAGGCCCCAAACTTACATGGACGGCCCTGCTCTCCCCAGGTCTTCCCTGAAACTGGTTCCAACTCAAAACGATGAAAGTCTTCAGCCACCTAATTCAATGACACCAGTGAAGAAGAAGTTGTTGATGGAGACATTTCTTTCATAACGATCAACCTTCAATGCATTATAATAATGTTTTTTATTTCATAAATATAGAAGCACTTATTTGGACTGGTTTATGAAAACATTTTATTTATTTGCAATGATATATTCTGAAAATTTAATCCATGGAGGATTAGCTATCATTCGGTGTTATTCAATATTAATCTCCCAATTTTCTTATCGAGAATTTGACTGCGATTAATTCCTTTGATAAATTTTATTTATTGTTTCGTGTTTAAGATTTAGGCCCCGTTTGTTAAAGAGCGTTTTCAACAGCGTTTAGCGTTTTTGTCTAAATATAGATGTTTGACTGGTCAATACGCTTCTTACTATGTTTGGTGGATAGCCGTTTATATTCAGCGTTTTGGAATGAAACACTACTTTTTGAAACACTCGTTGGAGCTGCGTTTGATCTATAACGCTTTTGGTAATTTGATGTAAAGTTATGTTTTATCCGTATACGAGTTGTAGAGCATTTCTATATCATAATTTTTTGGTAATGATCATATACGGTAATGTTTTAAAATTTATTATCACACGTCAATATGGTAAATATAGAGTTGTAGAGCATTTGTATATCATAACTTTTTGGTAATGATCATATACGGTAATGTTTTAAAATTTATTATCACACGTCAATATGGTAAATATACATGTATGTTTTTTGATAGTGTTTAAAAATTTACCATGGCAATAAAAATTATAAAATACATTAATTTATTTTAATTTATATAGTAGTTTAATGGATAATATATTCATTTAAATTACTAAAATTTCAGTAAAATGTGCGAGTTCATAATGCAATATGTATATATATATATATATATATATATATATATATATTAAGGTCAGGATAAAGTTATGTTTTATAAATATTTATTAGTTTAGTAAATGACATATCAATTGCTAATATATTTATTTGAGAAATATATCTTTAGAAACATAACATTTAAATTTTACACTTGCATATAATATAATAGTATTATTCTTTATTATCAAAATTTGATATGAAATGGATTTTGTAGTTAATGAATAACATTTTATATAACTAATTATTGTAATGAAATAAGTGTATATGTGATTAATATAAGAAATTTTCATATAAATTGTATTGATGTCCATTTCCGTCATTTTACATAACAAAACAGCTATCAGCTACATATAAGTTACCAAACACCAATAAACAAAACGCTAGTCAAAACAGCTAGTCAGAACAGCTCATACAATCCGCTAACAGCTAACAGCTCATACAATCCGGTAACTGCTAACAGTTAATAGCTATTCCCCAAACGGGGCCTTAGTCATTTCTTGTAGGGCTCCAAATTGTGCAAGTTATCAAGAGGTGTGCACGCACACACATAAATCAGTTATATATAATTCAGGATTATAGGTTATGCACGAACACGCATAAATTAATTCTAACAGGTGGTTACGAAATGACGGTTCCTATATTTTTACGTGTAGCAATTGGGTATCATATATCCTCAATTTATTTAGTGTGAATTAAATTAAATTAATATAAACTACATTGAACTGAACTGATGTAAAATTTATATGATAAAATTAATCTGAAAACTAATTCCGAACAGAAATAAACTGAGGTATACAAAATTAAAATAAATTGAGGTACAATTAAATTAAATTAAAAAAATTGATGTTAACTAGGATTATATTGGACTATATGGGGCGTGAACTAGCTGACAATGTACTACTCATGCAAGAAATAATCAATTTTTTAAATAATAAAACAGGAGGCTCCAATATTTTCTTTAAACTGGATATGGTCAAGGCATTTGACAGGGTTTCATGGAGTTTCTTGAAATTATTTTTATTAAAATTGGATTTTCGTAGCAAATTTGTCAGTAATGTTATGGGCAACATATCTGCAACTAAATGCTCAGTTTTTGTGAATGGTCGACCTAAAGGATTCTTTAGTACCTCAAGGGGAATTAAACAAGAAGATCCATTATCTCCATTTTTGTTTATATTACTCACTGAGGTGTTTTCTAGAAATCTAGGTTTACTGTTTAATGACTCAAGAATTGGTTATTTCAAATTGCCACATTCAGCAAGGAAAATAACTCACCTAAACTTTGCAGATGATATTGTTGTGTTCCTTAAAGCTAATAGAACTAGTATTGCAAATCTGAGGAGTTTCTTAATGTGTTATGAATCTGCTACTGGTCAAAAGATTAACCTGGAAAAATCTTCTTATTAAATCACCAAACATGCACCATTATCTGTTAAGTCCATGGTTGAACAAATGTTAGGGATCACAGAGGGTCACTTTCCTTTTATCTATTTGGGATGTCCCATTTATTTGGGTAGGACTAAGCACTCATATTTTCAGTCTCTCTATGATAAAATGGCATCAAATTTGGCTATATGGCAAAATAAATGGCTTAACCAGGCTGGGAGATTAATATTAATTAAGCATGTTTTATCAGCTATACCCCTTCATATACTTACTGTCATAAAACCTACAAGAGGGGTGTTTGATAACTTACATGTATTGTTTTCGAAATTTTTGTGGGGGTCCTCACAATATGGTCAGAAAAGAGTCTGGAAGTCTTGGTCTAATGTTTGTTATCCTACAGATGAGAATGGATTGGGAGTTAAAAATCTTCATCTAACCATGCAAGCTTTCTCTTTAAAGTTGTGGTGGAAATTACAGGCAGGAAAGAGCTTACGGGCTGAATTCATGTGGTCCTTGCCTAATTATCAGAAGAATTAAAAAACATGGCGCAGAATCAAGGAAGTTGAGGATACAACAACTTCAAATACATATATACAAATTGGAAAAGGACAGGTGTCCTTTTGGAATGCTCAATGGATGGGAGGTAAAGCTTTAATTTATCAATGGGATGATAAACATGAGATTATTGCTCCCGAGTTGACTGTTGCTGAATTTATCAACCATCAAGAATACTATATTGAGTTGTTGAAACATGGATTTCCTGATTTATGTGTTACTATGCTTTCGCAAGACTTTCCATTATTTGATGGATATGATGATATGGAAGCCTAGTTCACTTGGAATTTTTACAACTTCATCTGCTTATGAACTTATCAGACCTAAAAAGATGAAAGTTAACTCTTTTAAGCATATATGGTCAAAATATGTTCCCAAAAAAATGGCAGTTCTGTGTTGGAGATTGGTTAACAGACTCATTCCCACAACTGATATTCTGGAACCTATCTGTATATATCAACCATCTGTGTGCTGTTTTTGCCACTCTGATTCAGATGAGTTACATTGATAAGTCCATGGTTCGTATTCAAGCCTCACTCATATTCGGACCAGGGCCCGAGAAGGGTCATGGGCTCGAGATACGCGGAGGGTGGATCCACAGGTCCATCAATCCTAATCCTTATAAGGAATGTGTATATTATGAATGTTCTACAAGGAATATACATCTTCTCAAAGATGTGAATACAGCTATCCTAAACATGGTAATACAACCATGTCCGAAATACACTTCTATTATACATGGTAATACTACCTCTATTTCTATAAGAGTTGTATTCATACCATAAATACATATCTTGGTGATCTACGGATTGTAGCCATATAAATACCCTAAAGGTTTGGTAGACCTCTCATCTAATCTCATACTTTATACTTTACGCCTTAAGCAAATATACTGACTTGAGCGTCGGAGTGTCCATCCCTGGGACACCTGGGGCCTTTGTCTTGCAGATCAGTTTGTGAGAAGGGTTCGTGATCAAGCGCTGGTCGTAGACATCCATCAATTTGGCACGCCCAGTGGGACCCGCAGGCTAATCTTGATCTATACGACCTTCTAACGCATGACTGATCCGGCTGAAAACCTTCGTGGGAGTACACGAATCCGTTTCTTGGCTCCGACAGGAGTAAGAAGCATCAACAACGACGAGACAAGCCACGCCAACAACCAGGGAGCAGGAAGAAGTATCAATGGTGTGCATCGATCGGCGCAAGAAATCTCTCCCTGGGAGGGGGAAAACAAAAGATCTCGCTTAGACGAAACTATTACTTTTTCGTCCGAAGATGCGGTTCCTAATCAAATTCCTCACTCAGATCCCCTAGTGATTACGATCAACATAAACCATAATATGATCAGAAAAGTCCTGGTGGATGGAGGAAGTGAAGTAGAAGTTATGTTTCTCAGTTGTTATGAACAGCTGGGATTGAACAGAAATAACCTCACGCCTACAAGCCCTATCTCAGGATTTACTGGCAATCCTGTCGACCCTTTGGGAAAAATTATTCTACCGGTGCAAGTAAGAGACGACTCTCGGAGTATAACCCTACATTGCACCTTTACAATCATCGATTCCAGGTCACCGTACAACATAGGCCTTGGAAGACCATGGATGTACCAGGCACAGGCGATCTGGCCCCCCTACCATTTGGTGATGAAGTTCCCCACCAATAAAGGAATTGCCACGGTCCGAGGTGATCAACAATTAGCTCGAATATGCACAATTCAAGCTATCCGAGAACCGGAAAAGGAGAATCTTGAACCAGCCAAGTACTCCGAGTCCGAGCTGATACAGCTCGGAGAATCAGGAACCGTTGAGGTTGGAACTATCCTACCCCCCGAGATAAAGACTAAACTACGAGATCTTCTCAACCAGTACATAGATGTCTTTTCCTGGGACACCAACGACTTGGTGGGAGTATCCCCTCGCTTGGCGGAATATTACTTGAATATCAATCCCTCACAAAAATCCCTAGCAAAAACGACGTATCTTTGCACTAGATCGAGTTGAAGCCATTGGGGAGGAGGTATACAAGCTACTTAAAGCCCGTATAATCGAAGAAGTACAGTATCCGGAATGGATAGCTAACCCAGTGATGGTCAAGAAGCCAGATGGAAAATGGAGAATGTACATCGACTTCACCAACTTGAACGATTGTTGTCCTAAAGATAGTTATCCCTTACCCTCGATCGACCGGTTAGTTGAAGCGATTGCGGGATACCAAGTACTAGCCTTCTTTGATGCTTTTAAAAGATATCATCAGATCCCTATGGCAGAGCAAGATAAAGAAAAAACCTCATTTATAACCGACATAGGAACTTTCTGCTACAAGATGATGCCTTTCGGATTGAAAAATGCCGGAGCTACTTACCAGCGACTGGTAGACAAATTATTCAAATCTCAGATAGGGCGCAACCTCGAGATTTATGTGGACGACATGGTAGTAAAGAGCCGCAGCTACGATGCTTTCTTTGAAGATTTAAAGAAAACTTTCGACACATTACGGGCCTCCAACTTGAAGTTGAATCCCGCTAAATGTACCATAGGCGTGGGAGCGGGAAAATTCCTGGGGTATATGGTATCCAATCGAGGAATTGAAGTAAATCCCAAGAAGATAGAGGCTTTCCAAAATATGCAACCTCAAAAAACCGTCAAGGATGTGCAGAAGCTGACAGGGTCCCTTGCAGCCCTTAGCCGTTTCCTATCCAAAGGAGCAGAAAAACATATCTACCCTTCTTTAATATCCTTAAGAAGGCAAACCAGTTTGAGTGGTCGCATGAATGCGGAGAAGCTTTCCAAGAACTTAAAAACCATCTTCGGCAACTTCCGACATTGTCAAAACCAGATAAAGGAGAGACTCTTTACTTATATATATCTGCATCCCAGCTAGCCATCAGCGCTGTATTGGTCAAAGAAAAGGAGGGATCGCAACATCACATATACTATGTAAGTAGGGCCTTACAAGGGCCCGAGACCAGATATACCCCTCTCGAGCGCTTGATATTAGCCCTTGTCCATGCTTCTCGGCGGTTGAGACCATACTTCCAAGCACATACAATAGTTCTCCTAACCAACTACCCAATCAGGCAAATCCTCCAAAAGCCTGACGCTTCGGGGCAGATGATGAAGTGGGCCATCGAGTTGGGAGGACATGACATACAGTATAGACCTCGGATAGCCATCAAAGGCCAGGCCTTATCTGATTTCATAATGGAGTCTGTTGAACCAGTGGAGATCGACAAACCAAACCCAGCTCCGGACTCCGGAAAATGGCAACTATATGTGGATGGATCCTCCAACTCAGGGGGAAGCGGTGTTGGAGTCTTACTCACTAGCCCCGAGGAAAAGGACCACCCTTACGTTCTCCATTTTGATTTTCGAGCCACTAATAATGAAGCAGAATATGAAGCCCTCATTACGGGGCTAAAGTTAGCAAAGGACCTTGAGGTCGAGGACCTTGAAATCTTCAGTGACTCACAGATCGTAGTTCAACAGGTCAAAGGCGAATACGAAACTCGAGAATACAGTCTCCAGAAATACCTCGAGATAGTTATGCCTCTCCTAAATCAATTCCGACATTATGAGCTGAATCATATCCCCCGAGAAGGTAACCACAAGGCTGACGCTCTTAGCAAACTTGCCTCCTCGGACCTCAACATAAGATCTTCTCAAGAATTGCTAATGGAAACCCTGGCGAAGAGAAGTTACGAGGAAAGTAGCATTATGGCTGTTGATATCTCAGACACGTGGATGAACCCCTACATTGAATACCTCCAAACAGGTACACTTCCCGAGGACAAGCACCTTGCACGGAAGGTCCTAGTTAAAGCTCTGAAATATGTCATCCACAACAATATCCTATACAAGAGAAGATACCTCTAACCCCTGCTTAAGTGTGTCGGGCCTTCTGACGCGGAACACTTAATACAAGAAACACATGAAGGAGTCTGCGGTAGTCACCAAGGCCCACGTACTGTCACCCGAAAGCTCCTACAGATGGGTTATTACTGGCCTACGATGCTACAAGACGCCAAAAGATATATCAATTCTTGCCACCAGTGCCAGAGATTTGCCAAGATGATCCACGTGCCACAGGAAAATATGATTACCATCCAAGAATCCTGGCCATTTGTTCGATGGGGCATAGATCTCGTCGGACCTTTTCCTACGGCCCCCGGTAACTTCAAGTACCTCATTGTGGCCATCGATTATTTCTCAAAATGGGTAGAGGCTGAAGCCTTAACCAACATAACTGGCAAGACAGTTATCAACTTTTGCTGGAAGAATATCGTGTGTCATTATGGCATTCCGAGATACATAGTAACCGACAATGGAGCACAATTTGCTAATGAACCCTTCAAGACATGGTGTACGAAGTACGGAATACATCAGAAGCTCGCCTCAGTATATCATCCAGAAGCTAATGGCCAAGTAGAGGTTACAAACCGAACCTTGGTAAACGGTATCAAGAAGCGCCTCGAAGGAGCTAAAGGAAACCGGATCAAAGAATTACCAAGGGTGATCTGGGCCCATAGAACCACACCATCCACAACAACAGGAGAGACTCCTTATAGCTTAGTCTATGGGCCCGAAGCGGTCATCCCCATAGAAATTGGGGTCCCCTCTGCCCGTACATCTCAACCAACTGACGAAGATGGCACGGCCAACGAAGAAAACCTTCGTCTAGACCTTGACCTCCTAGAGGAAAAGAGAGCAAATGCTACAATCCACGAGGCCAAGGTAAAGGAAAGAGTCAAGCGCTATCATGATAGAAGAGTCCGCTTGGCCACTTTTGTTAAAGGAGACCTTGTAATGAGGTTGAATGAAAAAAGCAAGAAAGAAGTGGAAGGGAAGCTAGCCCCGAACTGGGAAGGTCCATATTGAGTCCTAAAATCCCATCCAGGGGGACGCTACCTCTTGGAGACCATGAAGGGAGAACCTATACCACGAACATGGAATGTGATTAAATTACGAAAGTATCACGGAAGATAAAGACCCAAGGGAGAGCCTCACAAAGATTCGAGATTATCAAGAATGTCCGAGAAGCCTCACCAAGGTCCGAGACAAGTACGCTCTAGCACAAACGGGTACTCAAACCAACTATTTACTTTACTTCTATTCTAAAAGTTATAAACTCAGATGGAAGTCATGATATTTTTATACCTATCCTTATAACAAGCAATCTTAAAATTACTTTTTTCTAAAAAGAGGATTGTTGTCTTAAGTATAACATTGATTGCTATTCGAAACAGTATACTTTATAAAGTATATGATTGGTCAACTTATAAGTTGTTTGGATCCAATATTCAAATACCAATTGTTTTGAATAAAAGAGATATGTTCGAGATAAAGTACTTCAAAAAAGTGCTTGATTGAGGTCTATAGACCAAAAGGGCAGACGTGCTCGAGAATCAATCATCTCCACATAAAGAGGAAAAACCTCAAAAACAAAAAATGAAGCTCATATCAAAGGTGTTACTACATCAGAATATGATACTTCTAAACAAGACCCTCAAAAGGGCACACATAGAGGAAAAACCTCGAACACAAACAGTTCATATCAAAGGTGTTATTACATCAGAATATGATACTTCTAAACAAGACCCTCAAAAGGGCACATAAGAGGCTAAACCTCGAACCTAAACAGGAAATATCAAAGGTGTTATTACATCAGAATATGGTACTTTTAAATGTACCCAATAGGGTTTCCTAGGACTTCACCAGAAGTGATACTTATGAGATGGACTATTGTCAACTTTTCTGCACGCTGTGACATTAAAGGCCTTGTCAAAGGATACCCAAGGAACAAGCCGAACAATATTAAGCCCACAGAGTGTTCATCATGGATAACTGCGAGAACTTAACAACCAGGGCTTAAGCTTCTTTCCAGTAAATCATGAGACCGAGGCTGACGAGAAGATGCCAGCAAGTAAGGTAGCAAACCTGCTGGGATTACTCAACCTTACCAGTGGAAGGTAATTCAAGATACTTGCTAATTACTCTTCGAGAGAAGGTAATTCAGGAAACTTGACTCTAATAAGCCTTGATAAATCTCCCGATGTTACTATCTTCTCGGAGGGATCCAACGCGTCCAAAAAATCGGCCCCAAGGATCCAGCGTTTAGCAGTCAGGGCGGAGAGCTTATCAGCAGCATCTGGGTGAGAAAAGATTTCCTTCATCATCTTCACCTCCTCCTCGGATTGGCATAGTTGAAAGACACCACCCAAGATCTCATGTAGTTCGGAGGAATGAAATAAATCCCCATACTCCTCCTTATGGCTCTGAAACTCGGGGCTACAAGCAACGAAGGCACTCCAAAGCCTTAGGAGTCGTTTGGGCTCCTCTGGGTCCTTCTCCGCAGCTTGATTTTTTGCCAGTTCCTCGGCAATATCCCGATAAGTCTCCAGCTCCTTTTCCTGGAATTTCCTTGTCGACAGCAGGTCCTCTTTCTCGGCCTCCAGCTGTTTTATCCTGGCTTCCAGTGGAGTCACCTCCGACGGAGCTTGAACAGAAGGAATAGGTGCGGCAGACTTGGTCGTTAGAATCAAAAGGGCAACTTCCACCTCCTCTTTCTTCGCCCTGAAGGCCCGGCACTTGGCATGTAACTCCATTACAGAATCAAACAAGTACCGGATCACATCGTTAGCTCGACCTCCCACCGTGGACAGATTCGCCATCAACTGTAAAAGTAGAAGACATATGAAAACTCGATAGCTGAGAAACTCATATAGCAGAAGAGGAGAGATAAATACCTCAGCGACGAAGGGATACTTATTAGAAGACCTCCGAGAAGCCTGACCATCCTCTTCCTCTGGGCAGTTCAGATAGTACTTCAGTTTCTTCAGGGAAGTATCTTCAGACACTACCAGCTCAAGGTCAGATTCATCATCATCAGAGGACTCCCTAGCCTCCACTTCCATCTCTTCTACCTTCTCATCTATGACCTGGAGATTGGCCTTCCCCTTCTTTATCTTTTTCTTTGGAGGAGAGGCTATATACATAAGGAAGAGCATAAATACGCTAGGTAAAAGAAATATATCAAACAACTGCGATGATTTGAAACAGAAATTACCCGAAGAAGATTGACTGGAAGAAGATTCACCCTGACCTCGGGGTGATTTCCTAGAAGCCCGTTTCTGGCCTTTTTTCTTCCCTCCCTGGATTTCATCAGGGAGGGTCCAGTCTCGATCCTTTTTTAGGAAACTAGACGTGGACTTGGATCGTGGAACGTCTAGCAGATAAGAATAGGTGATAGCAGGCCACTGCCACATCGAGCCATGAGCACCCCGCACAAATCCTCCCTCCTGGAAGACAATCTTCTCCTTCAAGAGCTTCTCAACGATGTCCTTTAAATGAACAGGCATCTCAAAGACATCAAGAAGCACAACGTCTTTCGGCATCGGATTCCAATCAGGAACCTCATATTTTGTTCGATCAAAGGTTAGCCGAATGTCCTCCCACTTTCCGCTATTGTCGGGAAAAGTGAAGACCTTGCCCTTTCGAGGAGTAAGAGTAATGTGCTCGTGATCCTTGAAGCTGAACAGCTTGAACAAGCTCCTAAACAGATGCAGGCTTGGCTCATAGTCTTTCCGGGAGCACCAGGAGATGAAAGCCACCATTGTCACCACCACATTGGAATGAATCTGACAAGGGTGAAGCTGGTGATGCTGAAGGAACTGTGAAAACACAGGGGGAAAGGGAAAACTCAAGCCCTATTGCAAGAACCTGCCATATACAACCCCTCGAGTGGGGCTCACAAGATCCTTGACCGGAGTGGTCTTGTCCTCGAGCCTCAAACCAGCCTCGATGGTGTACGACAACCTGCATGACTTCAAAAATTGTAGGGTATTTTTGTCGACCACCTTGGTGACATCATTCACACCCTCGGTGGCCGGAACCCATTTATAAACTTGGGGCTCCGCAGCGGGGTCTATCTCTTACCCGGAGGCATCGTCATCTGCCACTACAGAGACCGCCTGCAGCGGTGTGGCCATAGTAACCTCCATGAATTCCCCAGACTCAACCTCCAGGAATAAAGTGCGCAAGTCACGAACCAAGGGAACATTCTCTCCATTGCCAGAAGGAATGCTAGAGTTTGCTGACGACATGGCAATACAGAGAATGGGGGTAAAAGGTTATGAGAGGAAGATGATGAAGAAAGACAAGAGTTTGGTTGAGAATTTTTGCAGAGATGAAAACGCAAAATACTTGGATGAGGATTGATGATAAACACAAGGAAAATACTTGGTTATATAATCTGTAATTAGCATGCATTTAAGTGGAGTAATTACCTCGACTCGTGAAACGATACAGGCAATTGGAAAGTTGGTCCTCCTCACCGCCAGAAGATACAATGAATCAAGACCACGTGTCAGTCTCCTCAGAATTCAAGAAGGCAGATTTAGATCCAACCGTCCACGTGCCCTGATGGAATACGAAAGAACTTAAAGCTAGATATTCAGAAGGGTAAGCACGAGAAGAGAATCCCCGAAGGACATCCCGAGCTTAATACCCCGAGTTAGTCTCCTTCGAGTTATTGGTCTTCCCTCGAGAAGCAAGCCTCTCCTTCAACCTTCGAGATGGAGTACTCTATATGCTGAAGATCTACCTTGGGGCTACTGATAAGTCCATGGTTCGTATTCGGGTCTCATTCATATTCGGACCAGGGCCCGAGAAGGGTCGTGGGCTCGAGATACGCGGAGGGTGGATCCACAGGTCCATCAATCCTAATCCTTATAAGGAATGCGTATATTATGAATGTTCTACAAGGAATATACATCTTTTCAAAGATGTTAATACAACTATCCTAAACATGGTAATACAACCATGTTCGAAATACACTTCTATTATACATGGTAATACAACCTCTATTTCTATAAGAGTTGTATTCATACCATAAATACATATCTTGGTGATCTACATATTGTAGCCATATAAATATCCTAAAGGTTTGGCAGACCTCTCATCTAATCTCATACTTTATACTTTACGCCTTAAGCAAATATACTGACTTGAGCGTCAGAGTGTCTATCCCCGGGACACCCGGGGCCTTTGTCTTGCATATCAGTTCGTGAGAAGGGTTCGTGATCAAGCGCGGGTCGTAGACATCCATCATACATCATGTTTTCCATAGTTGCAGGAATATCAGATGGATATGGGAGACTATAAGCAGATCATTTGATCTTATTCATGTTTATTCTAAGTCTTTATGGGATATCCTGTTCTATTACTGGAATTTGAAAGATATTAGTTTCAAGACTAATATAGCTAGACTGATACCAGTTGTGATTTGGGGCATTTGGTGTACTAGAGCTTCTTTCTTATATGATAATGTCATACTAAATACACATAATATAGCTCTGAACATACAGAATTTGATCACCTCCATTATACAAGCTCATGCTACTTCTTGGTCTAGGTTTAAGCCACCTGTGCAGTTCAGACTCAATTCTGTTCAAACAGTTGCTAGACATAGGCCAGAGAGGATCATAAAGTGGAAATTACCTGATCTGAACTGGGTTAAATTGAATTCTGATGGTTCCTTTGTGCAGAATGGTAGAGTTGGAGAAGGCTTTGTCATTAGAGATGCCAATGGCAGAGTATTACATGCTAAATCTTTAGTGATAAAAGCAAATTCCAGTCTTGAGACTGAAGCCATTGCTTTGGCTATGGGACTGGAAACAACTTATTATTATAATTTTCAGCATGTGCAGGTTGAGATGGACTCACAGATCATTCACAGAACTTATAGAATTCTTTGGACACTGATGAAGTATATATGGAATATATGGGACCTATCAGGTGATATAACTACAACTTTTTCTCATATATATAGAGAGGCAAATGTTGTTGCTGATGCATTAGTTAAGCTTGCTACAGAAACTAATAACTCTCATGTATACACTAGTGAAACTTTACCAAGGAATATTCAGGGACTTGTATCTCTGGATAGCATGGAATTGCCTTATCTTAGGCAGAGATAAACATCAAAAATGAATTTTTACTGCTGTTTCTATGATGCAGGATATGAGAAGAGGATGTGGATGCAAAGCTAGAAGCTGTGAGCAAAGGGGACTGGATACAAAGGATCAAGAAGGCAAGCAAGGATGGATCAAGGTGTACAATGATGGTAATCAGTAGTGATCAAACCTATAAAATGACCCATGGAGCTTATACTGAATCATGGTTTTGGAGAGTATGGAGCTGGAGCATGGATGACATGTGCAAAAGTGATATAATGGATACATGGAAACTCAATCTAATGATGTCTGGATTGTAATAGACTAGACTATTTCTCTCTTTGTCAAATAATGCAATAGAATGCTTATTTGTAATCTTTTCCCCGTACTCGTCGGCAGAGTTGGGTATTGAATAGCAAACCCTAATATGCTTGCGAGTTGTGAGTCTTTTCATCGGCAAAATTTGAAATCGCTTTGGCGTGCCCTAACCTGCTTGTGAAAATTGACATGGGAAAAGTATAAGGAAGGGTTCAAGCCCCGTGCTTGTTGGCAGAGTTGGGTATTGCATAGCAAACCCTAATATGCTTGCAAGTATTGAGTCAATTCATCGACGGAATTGGGTATCGCTATGGCGTGACCTAACATGTTTGTGAATTTTGACATGGGTTAGGACAAGGATCTCTCACAGATGAATAATCTTTCAATTTTGAATTGTAAAGTATTTGGCCTAATTTGGCTTTTTAAGGGTGTAGTGAGCCCAATAAATTTCACTCCACTTCTAAGTGGTTTTAAATAAAAAAAGGACTATATAAAAAATCCAAATAAGGTTCGAAGAACAAGTTTGGAACAATGGAGGCCGACCAGTACTGCCACCGGCCGACGGCTTCCCCATCCCCTTAGTTCCAGTCTCTCAAACCACCCCAACCTCACTCACACCAAAGACTTTTTTTCTCTTTCCAAAAAAAAACTGTTTTTTTATACTATCATGGGCAATTCCTCCTTCTGGCTTGTAGGCGGGCCACCACTTTCAGGTAGCTGTAGGAAGTGAAGCTCGGACTAGACCGGATCGGAGCTCACGCGACCACGAGATCGCCGATGTAGAAGTCCCGCCTGATTGCTCGAGCATTGTAGATACGATCTAATCCTAGTTAACATCTGGAAATACAGGCTCTGGTTTTGGAGAATTTGGTCCGGTTCTTTCGGACTGGTCCAATCCGTAGAGTCGGGTCGGGTGGTTCGGTCGGATCGATTTCAATTCGAATTGTTCTGATATGTATATTGGATCTGGCACCATTAGATTGAGGAAGAAGTTCTACTTCTTTTTTTTCTTTTTAAAATCTATTTGTCCAAGTTTTTTTTAGAGATATATGTGAATTGGGTGTTTACTAAATTATTCGATTGAATGTGATTTGTTAATCTTAGTTTTCCAACGAGTCCTTTTGCTTGACTAAATTTTGATTAGCTTCCGATCTGATTTGTAAAGTTAGGATAAATCCTAGTCAACATAGTTTGAATACGTCCTATTAGCGACGTTGCTAAAAAATTTGTAGATCGGTTAAACTTTTGGGTTATATCGTGTTAGACTGCATTTACTATGTCCAATATTTGGCGCCAACTAATCACACCTGGACTGGTTGGAATTGATCTAGTACTGGTCTTATTTTACATATATGTTTTTAGTGGGATATGATTGGGAGTTGGGCTTTTTGCAAAACCGTCCTGACTAATTTATGGAGCATCATTGCTTATTTGTTTGTCATGTATCTCCTATCCCGTGTAGTTTGGCGGGACTGAAGACCTTTTGGACTTTGGTCTATGCAAGTAGAGGATAAATCCAAATTGTTTGTAGTTTTGGCAGCTTACTAACGGCATCTATGTGCGTAGACTCTATGGATTTTGAGTAATTTATTCTGCGAGTTAAGGATATTACACATGTCGGGTAGTTTAAATACCTTTGGATATTAGACCTTAGGAGTGTTACGACGTATCACTTTTTTTAGTACACTAGTGCATAGCCATAGGTTTCTAGGCGGTTGCATCGTACCAAAGAAGGCATTTTCAAAGCGCCTTAAGAGGACGTGCCGTAAATTTTTTATAAGGCGGTTATATAAAAACACCGTAAAACAGTTGCGAACTCGTAACTGGTTCGCCTCCAGGAGAATCAGGTAGAGAACTCGTAAGTGCTTTCGCCTCCAGGATAGACGGGTAGAGAACTCGTAAGTGTGCTCTGCTTGTGTAAAAATAAAGCTCTTGGATCGGAGAGCTTTATAAACAATTAATTTCACTTGACAAGAACATCATAATTAGTAGTTTGATAAGAACATCACTATGAACATCACTATATGATAAGAACATCATATAAACAATTAATTCTTGTAATCGCAGACCTGAGAAGTTGCATCCGGAGGGAAATGCAAACAAATTTCATGCATCACGTGCACTTTTAAAGCATTATAAGTTCACATACCCTCACAGTTGAAATTTCCCAGTCCAGAGACACAATGCAATAATAACTGTTCAATCTACCACAAGGAATTTCAACTGACAAAAGTGTACCTGCAGGATGTTCAGTGTTCAATCCTCCATCAACTCTCCGCTGTTGTTTGTGCAGAATTATTTGAATATAAGAGTTAGAGGTCCTAGACTGGCCATGATCTGCAGTCTCTTGAACATCTACAGCAAGAGCAGAAGCTCCTTTACCGAGAGCATATCTAAAGAGTAAAGACTGTAAAGGAACACACTTCAAAAAAAAATTAAATCAAAATACATAAAGAGCAAAGAAACAAGGATACTCCCGTGTGCCAAGAACACTATTATGATTCTCCATTATTTACATAAACTTGCTTTGACAGCTCCACAGAAAGGTCCCCCCCACTAGCTTCAGCGCTGCTGTTGTGTTGCGCCTGAGGTGAATATAACGCTATACTCCCTAGGAGATGCATTGAAATATCTAAGCACCTTTCAAATGAATGAAACCAAATGAATGAGAATAACAAATGCATTGAAATATCACAACAGACCAAATGAATGAGAATAACAAAACAACAAATATACACTTGTACACAATATGAAAGACAAAGTGTTTCACCTCTCTTCGAGCTTCCGCAACCATGTCAGTGATTACAGAACTGCAGTCACTCTGGCTATCTACATTCTAACCCAAAATTGCAAGATTTCAATCAGAAGTTAATTCATTTAAGCTGAAAACAAGAGGGAAAAACGAAACATACGCGGATTTCTATGGAGTGTGGAGCTGAGGTCCTTGAAAACAGCCTCCAACTGTGATTCCGAATACAAAGTTGCTCCGGCGTGATCCAAAGCTTCATGGATAAATAATTTTTTATCAAGCGTACTCTAAGCAATACACAACGATTTTAAAGAATAAAACAAACTAAAGGCCGGATTGATAAACAAAATTAAATTCTAAAACCTCAACTCTAATAATACACATCTTGTAGTTGCAAGAGACTTTCCAGAGGGAGAAAAATAGGCACTCAAAACCTCTGAAAACATCCAAAGTGATCATCCTCAACAAACACAATGGAAAAATGCTCCACAGCCCAGAAACCTCATGCTGTGTGTATTCCCCTGCCAGCCCAAGGCCACATAAACCCTGTGCTAAAGCTAGCCAAGCTTCTAAACTCTGCTGGATTTCACATCACCTTTGTCCACACAGAATTGATCAACTACAAACAGTTTCTCCACTCTAATCTAACCTGCATCCTAGATCTCCCCGAACTCTGCATTTCCCCGGAATCGGAGGATGGGCCGCGTTCTTTCTCTCCCATCATATAGATCTAGAGGTCCGGCCGTAAGTCGAATCCGATGGGGTAATTGAGAGATGTCTGAGAAAAGGGTTCGGGGAGTTATCTGAGAAAGGGGATTTGATTTGGGAGAGTTAGAAAAAGATAGAGAGGTATTAGAATTAAAGGGATAAAGGAAAATCTGATTCTATAGCCGAGTGAAGTTACGAAATCATAACATGTTGGTTTACGGCAATTTTATTAAAACGCCCTGTACAAATTCCAAAACGCCGAAAAAAAATATTCTTCAACGAGCAAATCGTTGGTTACAGTATCGTAACCATATTTTAAGGCGGTTCCGGCCAAAACAGTCCAAAACGCCTTAAATTTGGTGCCGATTAACTATAGTCTTTCCACTAGTGGTAGTACATGCATGTAACCACCTCGAGGCGGAGTAGTTGTACGGTTATGTTGGGATCACTATACTCCTCACTCAAATTACCCAAAAATCTCTTAAATATTTTGTGTAAGATTGGATCTACCCAAACGTGATCATGTACTTTTATTGCTTTGAGTAGGATCGAAGAGTTTTGAATAATCATCCCGTCCAATTGGATGGTACTGGCTGAAAAAATAGAACAAGCAAAAGCCCAAAATTCGAATAAATAACAGATCAAGGGAAAGGATTTCATGCACCCGCCAATTCATTTGTATAATTATGTTCCTAGCGTTTTAGGAAATCCGAATTCTTTTCGGATTAGGATCAATTGGGGAATAAAAAATTAATTTGTCAACTGCATTTTCTGCAATCTTTTTCTTGGTTCATCCTTTTAGCCAAATGCTCTCTAGAATAGTAAATGCTCTCTAGTTTTCTTCACTTCTCTCACTTTCCCGACACTAACTTCCACCACATATCCACCCTCCTTTTTCCCGTTCTGACAGTTTTCTACCGTTAACGGTCACAGCCAACGGCTATAACGGCAACGCCAATGGCGGAGCCGCCGCGGCACAGCGGTGGCGCAGCGCCGGTTAAAAGCTTTCTTCAAGCCCTATCAAACAGACCACCCCCTCTCACCTCTAACCTTCCTGACAACCCCGAAATCACACCGATTACCCAATTCCGAGGCGAGATAGCCTGCATCGTAACCAGATCTCAAGTTGAAACACTGGCCGGGCACTATAACAATGCCTTAATTGGCAAGTTCCCTAGAGGAAAGCCGACCATGGAAAGGCTAAATGAGGCTTTCAAGACTCTGGGCTTCACCGGAAAATATCAGATCGGAGTTATTGATTTCAGGCACATCCTAATCCGGTTCCAAGACCAGGAAGATTATCAACGATGTTGGATGCGGGGCCACTGGTTTCTGTGCGGAGCGCAAATGAAGGTCTTGAAGTGGACCTTGGATTTCTCACCTGAGGCAGAATCGTCCATAGTGCCAGTTTGGGTCTCAATCAAGAAGGTACCATGCTACTTCTATAATTCTACACTGATACAAGCCATGGGTAACCAGATTGGGACATTTATAAAAATGGATATGGCCACAGCTGCACTCACTAGGCCATCTGTGATAAAAATTTGTGTTGAAATTGACTTGAGAAAGAAGCTGAATAGTTCTATTAGGCTGGGAATTGAAGGTGAAGAAATTCACAGATATCCAGTTGAATATGAGGACCTTCCAAGATACTGTAGTCACTGCTCAATGTTGGGTCACAATGATGACAATTGCACCTTCCTTCATCCAGAGCTGAAACAGAAACTGAAGCCTACTGCACCAAAGGCTCAGCCTCCCCTCAACACCCAAAACCACACTGAAAATAGCCTCAAGTTGGGTCAGGCTTTGGATAAAGGCAAAGGCTTAGCTATCCCTGAAGACTCAGATGACTGCACCATTCTCAACCCTCCTGTTTCTACCCTACCTCCCTCTCAATCTATACCACTCATCCCTTCTTCCTCTAACCATCATGTTCTTATTCCATCTGTCACTCTCCACTCAGATATCCCTCCTATAAAGCCCACTGTCCCTTCCACTTCAAATCCTGCTATCCATGCTAAAGTTTGGACAAAATCCAAAAAAAGAAATGCATCAGTCTCCATCCAGAACCATACCTTCGCTCATACCTTACCAGCCTCCTCACCCCAACTACCTATTCAAAAGGAATCCTTCCCCTTAGAATCAGATTACCTTTTACTTGAACAAGCTCTCCTCACCAATAACAAATATGCTAAGGATGACCTCATGATCAGTAAGCCCTCCTTCTTTAATAATATCTCTCTTTCTACTGATAAGCTTGTTTCCTTGTCTCAGGTACACAATAAAAATAGATTCTCTTGCTTAACTGATATGTCTGACAATGATGAGGAAGATGCAATCCCAACAGAAAAGGAACCTGTGGATGAATCATCTGAAGATGATAATCTTATTGAGTCTGATCAGGTACAGCCTACATCTCCTTCTACTGCTTTGAATGATGAAATTAACCAACCTGTCATTCCTCAAATGGGAGAATCTAGTATGGGTAATTTCTTCACTCAGATTAATCAGAAGTTTACTCCACAAAAAATTCAAAAAATTCCATCACCTAATATTGTTTTTACTAGGTCAAAAAGCTCTAAAAGTGATTTTTAATGGTTAATACAACCCTAAAAATTAAGTGCTTAGTTTGGAATATTATAGGCATGAGGACATCTATGGTCAGACTAAATGATATAATTAGAGAACATAGAATTGAATTGCTATGTTTAATTGAACCACAACACAAAAACCAGAAAGCTGATAGATTTAGGAGGATTCTAGGCTATCAGAACCATTTATGTGCACAAAGTGGCAAGATCTGGTTATTTTGGAATGACCAACTGCATATCACTTTGAAAACTGACCACCTCCAATATTTATCTGTTACTATTGTCAGTCAGAGGATGAACACTCCAATGGAAGGAGTTTTTATCTATGGTCTGAGAACTGTAGCTGGTAGAGAATTTCTGTGGAGTGCTTTGTCAAATGCACAGTTACAGGACTCTTTCCTAATTGGTGATTTTAATACCATAAGATCACCAAATGAGTACAGGGGCCCTTCTCAGCCTAGTATTAGGAGCATGTCTGCATTTAACTACTTCATTTCCAGTAATGCACTCACATGGATTAATACAGTTGGTAACCATTTAACATGGTCTAACAACTGGCTTAGAAACCCTACCACACAAACACTAGATAGAGGATTGGCAACTCTGAGCTGGATAGCTAAGTTCCCCACTTCATCTATTCAGATTCTTAACAGAAACACCTCAGATCATGCACCTATGTTTCTTACAATAGGCAGTACAATACCTTCCTCTCCATCATATTTAGGTTCATTAATGCATGGTTTAATAGGGAAGATTTCATGAATGTGATTTCTAATGATTGGAACCTCCCTATTAACAGATCAGGTATGCTTGGTTTTTATCTGAAATTAATCAGATTGAAACTGACTATTAAAGCCTGGAACAGAAATATTTTTGGCAACATAGATAACAATGTTACTACTGCTGCTGAAAATCTCAGATTGCAAGAAATAGTTTATGACAATAATAACTCAATTAATGAGTTTATTAAACTCAAGGAACTAAAAGCATCGCATTTGAGAGCCCTCACTGAACAACAAAAATTCTGGAAACAAAAGTCTAGAATTAAGTGGTTAAAAGAGGGAGATGATAATACTAAATTTTTTCACCACACAGTGAAGGAAAGGAGGTCTTTACTTAGTATTACTAAAATCAAAGACTCCTCTGGGAATTGGCTTGAAAATGCCTCAGATATTGACTCAGAAGCTATTTCTTATTATTCTGAGTTACTTACTGAGCCTGCTAATGTTGAGAATGGTGATTACTATGACCAATTCTTAAGCCAAATCCCTACAGTAATTACTGAGGCTGATAATGAGATTTTACTAAGCCCAGTAAACATGGAAGAGCTTAAAACTACTGTTTTTGATTTAAATAAAAATAGTAGTCCAGGCCCTGATGGCTTCTCTTCAAAACTTTTCACTAAATCTTGGGACATAATTAAATTTGATTTATTAAATGCAGTCCAAGATTTTATGACTTCATCTCCCATCCCAGTTGGAATTGCTGCAACTTGGATCACTTTAATTCCAAAAAAAGATGTTGTCACCTCATTTGATGATTATAGGCCAATTAGTCTCTCCAATTTCTTAAATAAAAATTTTTCCAAATTGATTATGGAGAGGCTGAAACCTTTTATGGCCAAATTGATATCACCACAGCAATCTACATTTTAAAAAAATAAGGACATCTCTGATAATATTATTTATTTGAAAGAGATGATTATATTTCTTGATAAAAAGTGCAGAAACCCCAATTTGATTATTAAACTGGACCTTAAAAAGGCATTTGACAGAGTTAATTGGGGTTTTTAAAATTCTATTCTCTTACAATTTGGCATGCATGGTAAATTAGTTCACTGCATCATGAAAAATCTCAGTTGTGCATCTTTCTCTGTGTTAATAAATGGTAGATCTCAGGGTTTCTTTAAATCTTCTAGGGGGATAAAGCAAGGTGACCCTCTGTCACATTTTCTTTTTAATATTTTCTCTGAAGTTTTTTCAAGAGACTTATCTTATATGTTTCATTATGGCATGCCTCAATACTATGACATCCCTTATGGTCCTTCACCATTATCTCATCTGAGCTATGCAGATGATACCATCATCTTCCTTAGAGCATCTAAAAGAAATCTCTCTTGTTTTAAGGACTTTCTGGTAGCTTTTGAACTAACCACTGGTCAAAAAATTAACTTTGAGAAGAGTGATTATTTTTTAGGTAGACATGCTTCAGCTGCTAAAATTAATCAGGTTAAGAATATTCTGGGCATGAAACAGGGTCATTTTCCATTTACCTATCTGGGGGTCCCCATCTTTAAGGGTAGAGTTCTTAATGCTTACTTTACACCACTAATCCAAAGTTTGGAAAATAAAATTTCCAATTGGAAGAATAAGTGGCTATCTACAGGTGGTAAAATTACTTTGATTCAATCCTGTCTTTACTCCATCCCCCAGCACATTTGGTCAGTTCTGAAACCCCCCATATCTGTGATTAAAAAAATTGAAAAACTGATGGCCAGATTTTTTTGGGGGGAAACTGACCTAAAACCAAGGAAAGTATGGAAAAGATGGTGCGAACTCTGTTTCCCAGTCAATCAAAATGGTATAGGAATTAGATCCATACATGCAATAGTTACAGCTTGTTCCCTCAAGTTTTGGTGGAAATTCCAAACTGGTGATACTCTATGGTCTCAATTCCTCTGGAATCTTCCCCCTTCCTACAGAACATCTTCTGTATGGAAAAGAATTATTTCTGTTACTGATTTGGCTGAGAGTCTTACTAAAGTTATCCATGGAAAGGGTCTGTGTAATTTCTGGCAGTCAAATTGGACCTCTTTTGGTCCTCTTTCACTTCTTTGCAATGTTTCTGACACACTTATACCCCCAGTCTGTACTGTGAAAAGTTTCTGTGATAACAAACATATTTTTCTGCCTAACATTACACCACATCTGCCCTCTACCATTGTTTTGATTTTACAGATGGTGCAATGTACACAACTCAGGCAGGACAGGCTTATTTGGATGCCTGATACTAAAGGGGATTTTTCTTTCAGATCAGCTTATAAAGCAGTTGCCCCTACAAGAAATGTTTCTTACACCTTAAATCAGCTGTGGAACTCAAGGATCCAAAAAAAGATAAGTCTCTTCATGTGGAGAATGGTAAATTTATTTATCCCTTTCCCTGATGTGCTTATGAAAATGGGTTTCAACTTGCCATCAAAATGTTGTGCCTGTGACAATTTCGATCATCTTGACCATTATTTTAACAGTTGCCCTTTGGCTATTTCCTTATGGTCTGATTATCACTCTATGATTGGGACTGCCCCTATTAATTTTGCCAATATATGGGATAGACTATCCTATTATATGTCCTTTCAAGGTTCCACTAAACTTCACACTACACTGTCAAAAATTGCTCCTTGCATTATTTGTTGGTTTTTGTGGAAGGCAAGATGCTCTTAAATGTTTGATGATGTTAGTCCTAATATTCTGAGTATTAAAAAGGCCATTAAAGATCATATATTTCTCACCTTCTGTGCTAAACCTATGGCATCTAATGCTCCACTGGACATTGAACTATCTAACCTAGGTTTTCTACCACTACATGCCACACCACCTCAACCAGTGATTAGGGCAATCAAATGGATTCCCCCTATTAATGGTTTTTAAAAATAAATTCTGATGCTTCTTGGCTTCGGAACAAAAAGGCTGGTCTGGCTATAGTTGTTAGGAACTCTGATGGTGATCTAATATGTGCTCTCAGTTGTTTGGTCATGGCCCCCTCTGCATTGCATGCTGAATTTTTAGCAATTAAAGAAGCTATACAGTGGGCAATTTCTTCATTAATCCCTTGCATAATTGAGTCAGACTGCCTTACAGCTGTCAAATCCATCTCTGATCCTCTCCAGGCTCCTTGGCCAGTGTATGATCTGGCTTCTGACTGTGCTTTAGCTATAAACTGTCCAATTTTTCACACTATGAGACAGGGAAATTTGTTGGCTGAGTCCATTGCAAAGTCTGCTACCACTGACAAGATAAGTCCTCAGCTCACTACACATATTCTATCCCAGGCAGCAAGAGGCCTGCTATATCTGGACAAGGTTGGCTTGCCCTCTCTTAGACTATCTACACTTACAGATGCTATGTAATGTGTTTGCTCTTGTTTCAGTTATCTATACAGTCAGAGGGATCCCATCACTGCCCTGCTAAGAATCTTCCATCTGCTCAGTCACCTAGTTTTCTATCTAGGATCACATCTATGTTTTTATTCCTTTGCTCTTGTGTGGTTGGGTGCCGCTTAGTGTTTTGTCTTTACAATTCGCTTATAGGCTTCCTCACACAAAGGTTTAGGTTAATTACTAGTATATCATTTCATAGACTTAGTTTTAGTCTATTTTTTGGAAGCATGGCTATATGCTTCGAAAGCTCTAAGCTTTCCTTTTTGTCATCTCTTGATGTATATACTCTGATCTTTACTGGTCTTTTTATAGGTTTGGGGAACCTTATAAAAACTCCCCCCACCTAAGGGTGGTTTAATCTAAAAAAAAAATTGGGGAATAAATATATGCACATACTCCAGTCACAAGGGTTAGGGAAGCCAATAAATCTCCTCCAATAATAGGTGGTTTTATTTTAAAAATTAAAGATTAAAAAAAGAAGTTTTTATATTTCTTTTTTCTTTTTTGAAAGAGGAGAATCAAAGAAGAAGCTTTACCTTATATGCAAAACTTAAAAGTTTATCTCAAAAATTTAAAAGCAATCGCATATTGGAATTTGGATCATCATGCGTTTTCATATTTTCCCTTTTAATTATGGATATGGTCTTTTCATATTTCCTTTCCAGATTCATGTAGGATTTTCTTAATATGTTCTGTACTAGTTTTTATAAGATCCCTGTAATGCTTAATTTGACATATATTGATCAATAATATTTTCAGGGACATTCTTGCGCCACTTGCATTCTCTTTTAATTTCCTTCTTTTACCTTTTCCTCTCATGGCTTCTCCTAAGTATACGCCTATGGATGTAGTCAATGACATTTTAACAAGAACACCTTCTGTAACAACACTGGATATGTGCAAGCTGATATGTACGGATTGGAATCAGCTTATTCAGTCGCCAGAATTCATGCCTACATATTGTAGGAACACCAGGAATGTGTTCGGCTTTATTTTGCAAGGAAATTTCAATTGGGATCAAGAATTCGTGTCCTTGGAGCCTACCCAAATCGACAAGTTAGGGAATATCATGAAGAATCGCTTTTTATCGGAGAAGGATGTCCAGATTGCATCTTCTTCAAAACAAGGGCTATTGTGCGTGGTTGGGATGCGTCGAACTACTGAATGTAGATTTTACGTCTGTAAACCTACCACCGGAGAATGGTGCCAGTTGCCATTCCCGAATCCCAACAGATTCACAATAAAAGCAGCTTCGGTTGTGTTAGGCTCGAAGCCACTGAGATACAAAATAGTTCGATTTTCTAGAGAATATTTGAAATTAAAAGATCCAACTCGCTTCCATATTGAGATATTTGATTCGAAAGAATGGGTGTGGAAGACAACCAAGCGCTTAGTATTAGGGCTTGAATACCATTCTGAACCCGTTCAAATTGGTAAACTAGTCCATTTGCTAACCAGCGATCATCAAGTGCTAGCTTTCAATGTCGAAGATGAAACTTATTATAGGTTCCTCTTCCTGAACTTATTAATCATCGGTATAATACTCTGATCGAGTATGAAGGAAAACTTGGAATGCTGAATTGGAACGAAGAAGAAGTATCACAAATATGGGTACTTAACAATGAGGGGTGGAGATTAGTGAGGGAATTTGAACTCGAGGAATCTCTCAGACGTGAGGAGGCAAGACCAGTAGGGCTGTATAATAGGGACATTGTGTTGTTAACAGCTCGGAAAAAAGTCGTGTTTTACAATCTACAGGATTCAAGCATCATCAAGTCACTGAAGACTGACAATCATGATTTTCAAGAGATCTTCCCATTTAGATCTGATTATGATCAGATCATTTGGAGAGATTAAAAATCCAATGCTGAATGAATGTGAAATGTGGCTGTATTAGGTAATTGTGTTTTCCGACACTATAAGAAATGTAGGTTTTGGCAACATATTTTGTGCGACCAATTTATAAAAGTTGTATATTCACCACGCTTTGTATCAATATGTTGCTTATTGGCGACACTTTTATGTCACTTTCTTTCTATGTTGTAATTTTTATGACATTTATGTGTCACATTAATGAAGTGTCCCAAATTTAGGACATATGTTTGCAACACTTTCAAATTATGTTTTAATTATGTGACATATTTATGAATTTGTTGTAAATTTGTGGCACAATGGCATCACTTTTTTTGGAGTGATGCATTGCTTTCGACATTTATGCGACATTTCCGACAATGTCATGGAATTGCGTCAAATTATTTACGACATATAAGTAACATGTTTTAAATATACCACAAAATTATTAAGTTGTTGCGAATACGTGACACACATGTATCATTCTTTTCATTGTGTCATAATTCGTGCGACGTGTTTGCGTCACTTTACATGACGTCCCAATGTTACGACAAAACATTTACTACACATAAAAAATAAGTCTTAATTACACTACACGTTACTAAATTTGAAGCAAATTTAGGACACATTTGCGTCATATAACTAAATGTTAAAAAATTACAACATTATTAGCGGCATTTTATGATTGTTGGAATTACTTAGATTCGTTAACAGATTGATGTTGGCACATGACTTGAGTAATTTGACTACTCTTCGTGACTAATAACGGTGACCCGATATTATATGGTCACCAATTAATATTCAGTGACCAAGAAGTGATGGTCACTTAAGAAAATAAATTAAAGTTGCAGCAACTAAAGAGTATATAAAACTTGAGATATATTTATCAAAAGGAAAAAACTTGAGATATATGAAATTATATGAATTATATAAATTTAGATATAATGTTCATATATATCTTAAAAATATATGTTCAATGGATCAAGGAAATTTACCATTACTCTTACTATTATAAAAAAAAAAGATAGTGGAAAGAAAGTGTACACGTAAGTTTGTTTTGAGAATGAGTTTTATAGCTAGCATTCTTCATGTCTTGAGTTGCCAAGACCCAAAGATAAGCAAGTGTTTTTATTTTCATGCCAAGTAACATTTTATTTTTGGAAATCATATGCCAAAATAATTAACATGTACTTACTACAAATCTTTCTGTGCCTGCCAAATGCTGCAACATTACTCAAACACAGTGCAAATCTTGCGCCCAAATGCTGCTCTTTTGTGCCTGGAAAATGATGTTGCAACCCAGCTCAAACACTGCTGCAATACACGCCTTTAATGCAGCTCTTTTGTGCCGAAAAATGCTTCTGCAACACAGCTCAAATGATGCTAGAATGCTGCTTTAATGTAGCTCAAATGCTGCTCTTTCGTGCCCGGAAAATGCTGTTGCAACCCAGCTCAATCGCTGCTGCAACGCACAGCTTCAATGCAGCTCTTTTGTGCCCAGAAAATGCTTCTGCAACACGGCTCAAACACTGCTAGAATGCTGCTTTAATGTAGCTCAAATGCTTCTCTTTTGTGCCCGGAAAATACTGCTGCAATACAGCACAAACGTGGTGCAAATTCTGTGTTCATATGCATCTGCAATGCTGTTTTAATGCTCTAACGAAGCAATAAAATTATATAAGAGTATGTTGCAATAGAACCACAAAGTAAGGCATGCAATCTTTTATGCACACTAGCTAAAATTGAAATCGAAAGATAACTTAAGGAGATTCTTATAAGCAGGCATCAGCATGCAATAAATATTATTATGAGGCCAATAATATTGCAGTACCATTTTCCCTTGTTCCTTGAAGAAAGCAAAGTGCCCTAAACAATGCGATTCGAAAGAATCCACCGGCAAAAATGAGAAGGTTTGTACTATTGACTGTGACAAGCCAAAATGCGATGTAGAATGCAAAAGTAAGAAACTTTTACTTTTTAGTCTTTTTACTTTGCTTAAGCACATTTCATTTCCTTTGATATGAATTTTGAAGCTCGATTCCAAATGTGTGTGTGTGTGTGTGTGTACTTACAGAGCAGAAGCCAAACTGTGAGAGGCCTGGATCAGCGTGCCAGGATTCGCACTTCATTAGTGGAGATGGGACAGTTTCTACTTTCATGGCAGCAAAAATGAGCATTTCACTTTGGTTTCTGACCTAAATCTGCAAATCAACATAAGGTTTCAGGCTAGCTGGAAGGCCAACAGACTATACCTGGATTCAAGCTCTCAGGGTCCTCTTCGATTCTCACTCTTTCACCATTGAGGCCATTAAGACAGCAAACTGGGATGAAGAGGATGAGCATCTGAGTTCATCCTATGATGGAGAAGAGATCAAGGGCTGTGCATGGGAATCCGCAGGATCAATGATCAGAGTCGACAGGGATGCAAAGAACACCGCCATCATCACTATCCCAGAAATCGCTGAGATCAATGTTAACGTTGTACCTGTGACGAAGGAAGATGACAGGATTCACAAGTATCAGATACCTTCTGATGACAGTATCGCTCACAAGTATCAGATACCCCAATTTATAAATCCATTCACAATCAACTTATCAACTTTAAATGCTCTTCCAATTCAACCAATCTCCATATATTTGTACATATAAAGAAAAGCACTTCCCCAGATCATCAACTTTTCAAAAACAAGAATAAAACCATGGCTCTATGAAATAGTATGCCTCCAACATTCAAAACTCCAAATAAATACTTGTCTGCTATAATTACACTTTTTGATAAGAAAAAACTAAGAGTTTTAGACAACATATGATTCGGTTGCTAGGAAAATAGCATTGTTTAACATATAACAGACTAAAGAACATGTAACTACGATACAAAACAACACTAAGGACATGGAGCTAAGCATTCAGGCATTTTTGATCTTTCATCCAGGTTCTATAAATTTACCCGAGGATGTAAACTCAAAACTCACACACAATTATATAACATTAGTTCTTAAGTATGTGATATTTTTTCAGCAAGCATGAATGGAAGTAAACAGAAGTACAAATTAGGTCCGATAAATCATTCTTTTAGATATATGTTACAGTCCAACATTGACTCATGTACATTACTCTATAATCAAATCAAATCAAATCAAATCATACTGTAAATTGTAGATCAAGAGCAATACATAATCCTTCATTGAAAAGGAAAATGTGAATATAGAACACCAAATTGCGTACTATGGCTACAAATCGACAGTTCCACATATAAAAACAATCCAGATTATTGGAAACATCAAAAAAGGGATTAACAGGGAGGTCGAAGAGGTTGATGCAGAGGCGAAAGGTGGTTACCTTTAGCATATTGAATCCAACCTGACAAACACGCTTTCATTAGACACGGCCAAAAGAGGTGCAAAGCTAAATTATGACAAGCATCAGAGAAAAAAAAAGTGAACTTACAGTTGGGATCATATCTTCGCTGTATCCACCGGTCTAATTTGACAAACACGAAGCAAGTTTCATGTCAAAAAAGTGAACTTCATTAAGATTTAAGTGTAAATACATGAGAAAACAGCAAAAGTTTTCGACTTACAGCAACAACATTAACAAGTGATGATTTTCCTGCATTTTGAAGCCCTATAAGAGAGAGCTCCATCTCCTGCTTAAAGAACAGGCTCCACCAATAACAGGAATGCCAGGCACAACATTATTCTCAAACAAAATTAGCACTTCTAATTATAGCCATAGAGGTTAAAAAATCGTCACCGGTTAACAGCCTGCTAGAAGTACAACTAAATAACAATTTGTTGATCAGGAAAGAAGAGACTGTAGCTATAAAGAGGGAGGTCATAGAGGTTGATGCAGAGGCGAAAGGCTCATCGTCTAAATATTATCACGGAGTCGGTATGCACATCCTCACGGTCGGGCGACGTGAACCGCGTTTTCAGCTCCGTCGGCCAGCCCAACGTCATCGTCATCACCAGCATCTTGAAGTACCACTCTGAATGGGGCACCCGAAACGACATCGCTTTGGTGTTCGATCAGATGCTGAAGGCTGGCGTAAAGCCCAACGGTTTCGTGTATCTGTTGCTGATCAAATCCTCCGGCGGCGGCGGAATCGTTTTCCACGCACATTTGCTGAAGCTCGGCCGGGTATATGGATAATGCGATAATGAGTTGGTATAGGAAACTCGGGCCGGTGGAGAGTGCGCGGATTGGAATGGCGTCATATCGGCGTATTGGAATTGGGGGAAGGAGAAGCAGGCAAAGGAGTTTTTCGGGTTGATGGCTGAGGCGATGAAGAACCTCATTACGTGGACTGCGTTAGGGGGGTAATATTTTCTAGAGGAATACCTACCGCCATGGAAAATTTGGCAAAGAGCCAATTTTGCCGCCTGAATAAAGCCGACGAAAATTCTTCCCGCCTGAACCTTCCCGCCAATCTATTGATTACTCAATATTTGTGGTAGGTTGACTTATTAAAATTGAACTAATATAAAATAAATTGAACTTAAGTCAAATTGATGTACTAGAAAATAGAAATTTTAATAGTGCAGCTAGACTAAATTAGTTTTATAAATCTAGCTTGAATTAAACTAGATTAAAGAAATAAATAAAATAAACTTACTTGATATATAAACTACATTAAAAACTCTTAGAGATAACTAGCATGATTCGGCCGCACGTTGTGCGGTATGTTTGGAGTACTTTAAAAAAAAATTAATTTGATAAAATGTGTAAATTTTAGCTATTTACGTTAAAAAATGGGGTTGGTATACACAATTCGATATTTTACTCTCGTAGTTCAAAATACGGTATGGATTTACGATATTGTTCTCACTTATTAGGTTCATTTGAAAAACTTAGCAAAATTCAGGTGGCGGTATTGTAGTTTCAATGGTACTTTGATTTACACTGAGTAAAGTACTGGTAATTTGAATGGTATTTTAGATTACGTTGAGTAAAATACTGGATCGTGTATAACACTTCTAAAAAGAAGTAAGGTGTGGCCTTATGATAAGACAATGATTTATCCTTAAAAACGTAAGGTGTGATCTTATGGTAAAACAATGATTTATCCTTTATGTTTGAGCCCAAATTAGTAATTATGTCCATTTTTAAATACATTAATTTTATACATTAATTTCGGTAAGTTTAGACAATTTTATTTTTCAATATATTAAATTTTTACTTTTACTTCAGTACGATTCAGTTCAGTTTAATTGAATTTAATTCAATACAGTTCAGTTTAATTCAGTTCAGTTGAAATAAGTTCAGACAAATAGGACCTAAATATAATTTTATTACAAAAATAGAAAACATGATTTGTCCGTATAAATTTTTCTAGTACAAAATACATATATTCATACTATTAATTAATATATTTATGCAAAACAACATATTTATCGTAAGCATATTGTATCCATTTATTAATATATAAATGCAATATTTTATATGTGTAGAATACAAAGAAATTGTATGAAAACTGGAAAATAGGCCAATTCACGATTCTCAGTCCAAGCACTCTAGAATTAACCACTTTTTAAGCTCTGAATTCTTGATCTACTATGGCATACTTAATTAATTAATTATGAATAATTGCGGCATTCATGCTAATTGTGTGATGTAATATTCATGTTTTCCTTTCGTAGACGTGTTAATTAGGTTGAATGAGTTGTATTTGTAAAAATAGAAGTCGGAAGCTATTTAGTATGCTATAAAAATATGCAATAATATATGCATACTATACATTATATATATAGAAAACACAATTATGCTAATTGAATTCTTGATAGTACGGATGATTGATATATGTGATTGATATATATACGGTTAAGTTTGTAGATTAATTAAAAGAAACAAAATAAGGAATATATAAAAATGGAAGGCGTCGGAATATGGTGAACTTGCGGTGGTCATGTGGCGGCTTGAGTCAAAACTACGTAGTTTCACCGCTTTAATTCTTTTTATTAATTTATTTATTGACCGGAGCAATAACTCTTCTACCTCCCTTTAGGAAGAAGAACATGCCTTATTTTTAGAAAAAATAAATAAATGTAAGCCTAGTAAAAATGATATTGATAAAAAATGGTATTTCCTAAATAAATTTTAGTATAATTTTTATATCTTATTATGTTTCACTTGTTTCCATGATCTAATATGTACTTTTTAACCATTCAATAAAAACATGCTTTAATAAAACTAAATTCATTTAGCTATAATGATACCGTTCGGTGTACTTTAATCTAATTAAATTATCACTTGTTTCGTTGATTTATCAAACAAAAATTATTATCTAAATATTTAGACAATGTCATTTTGAGAACTATACATAATTTCGATATGAATGATCACTATTCGAGTTATACACAAGCCAACATAATATTCGTTATCATAGTCGTAATTAAAAGTAAACTTTGTAAAACTTATAAGTTATAACTAAATCGAATTTAACTTATCAAAAGTCAATTATTACTAAGGCTTTATTCTTGTGATATGTTTCTTACCGAACTGAAAAGTGACGAGACTTGATATTAAACTGAACTAAACATGACCTCGGATGATCACAACTTGAGTAATAACCAATCCAACATATATTTCGTTCTCACTTAGTGATAATCAAAAATCAGCCTTTTAAACTATTTTTAACTTTTGAATTCAACTAATCAAAAGTCAAATCTTACTTAAACTTTATTTCTCGTGAGATTGTTTCTTACTGAACTTAAACTACTAAATTATGAGAATAACTTAAACTAGACATAACTTTAATATACAAATGATCACAATTCGAGTTACAAACAAGCCAACATATGATTCTTTCTTATCTAATTGATAATCGGAAGTCAACTCTTACTTCTTTATAAAACTTGTAACTAAATCGAATTCAACTAATCAAAAGTCAAATCTTACTTAAACTTTGTTCTCGTGAGCTTGTTTCTTACTAAACTGAATTAAAATGAAAAATAGAACTACGTATGACTAAATTTACTTGAATTTCATCAAATTTAATTTTTTGCTAAAGTAAACCAAACTAAATTAAATAAACTACACTAATCTACTAATAAACTCGGGAAAACAAGGCCTTACTTTAGTGGTTATTTTTACCATATTATTATTATTATTAATAATAAATAAAGCAAATTTATACGGCAAACTTTCATTTACAAAATTAATAAAAGCAAATTTATAATAATAATAATAAAGAGAAAACTAAATAAGTAAACCAATACTAATCGGAACCAATACTACTTCTTTGATCAAAATTAAAATAAGGAAACCAATACTACTTCTTTGATGTAAACTTATTTTATTATCCTTTAATCTACACCATCAATATCTCATAAACTAATCGGAACCGTTCATTAAACCCTAACCTTACATAAGTTTACACCTGCCTCTCTCTTCTCTTGTCCATCGCCTCTCTTTTCCGCTTCTCTCATCCCACTCCTACGCCGCGGAACCTCGCTCTCGCCGGCGCGTCGACCTCACGCTCCCCCTCCCCCTCCCCCAACGCGACCCGAAGCTCGCCGTCCGCTGTCCAGTATCCGATTACCCGTCCGCACCTCCAGTATCCGCAACTGGGGCGGTCGGGACCATCATCTCCAATCTAAACCCTAAACCCATATATTATCCATCTTCTGCCAAGATAGATAGGTAGATGCATCATGCACGTATACTGACATGTATGTTCACTGTTTGTTTGCAGCTAGCGGCCGTGGGACTTTTGAGACAGCCCTAGAATAGATGGTCATGGAGACATGGACTGCTGTTTTGTTGCTTATTCAAGTATTAGCACACGGACAAGAGATAAGGATTTTAGGCAGCGGAATAGGTTCGTTTATCCCTTTGTTTTGCTGCAAAATTATGTTCTTCATGTGTAGTAATAAAGTTTGTATTTTGTGTGATTTAAGCTTTTAGTGTTCTTGTTGCAATCTGTAGGAGTGGAAGACGTAGGGTGCAAATTCGGACTTGACAACGAAATGAGCGGTGATGCTTCATTTGGATTACCACACATATCTAAATTGAATTCAACACATTGCATGGTAATGTTTGCATCAACTGCGAAGTGGTTAACGATGAGTTAACATTGCTTGAATGCTCTTGTGCTTGTGTTTTTTATTTTGATTTTCGTAAGAGCTTTCTAATACTCTTTGCAGCAACTTTAATTGCTAAAGTGTTCTAGCAATTTAAATTTAGCAGAACTCACATCATGGTTTTTCTGTTGCAAATTGCATAATAGATGAGTAGTAGCTTATGCTTCTTGAGTGATTGCCTATATAATTTGATTAAAATATGCATGACAATTAGAATCTCAGAGTATCTTTGAGGTACCCTGTTTTCCTGCCTTTAATCTTGCACATTCAAAATGCATGTGACACTAGTGGAATTGGCACCGGAACACGGCGGTTCCGTGTGCGTTGGACGGCGGTTTTGACCGCCGTGTATTGTTCCGGCTAAGTTTCCGAGTTCGGAAATCTATCCGGATGTTTATAAATCCGGCTAAGTTTACGAATTCGGAAAGTTAGCCGGATAGAACAAAAAAAAAACGCCGGCCGAATTAGCCGGCGAAATCAAAACCAACATAAAAACAGTTTCATCCCCAAACCATGGGTACTTGTGATCGAATAGATCGTACCCGGAAATCCCAAAAACACAAACTATCATACTAATCTATTGATTTTTAGACTAAATCATATGAAAAACACATAATTTAAAGTCAACCTTTTGTTAGAAGAAGGAGAAGGAGGGAGAGAGGGAGAGGGAGAGGGAGAGGGAGAGGGAGAGGGAGAGGGAGAGGGAGAGAAGGAGACGAAGGAGAGAGGAAGAAGATGGAGAGGGAGAAGGAGATTATAACTTGCATAAACTTGCAAGGGGAGATCTGTTTGATAACAACCATCGGGATGGTTGTAAAACGGCTGTTTCTTAAAAAGTCACGCGGAACCGCCGTCTAACTGCGCCATGTTCCGGCCTGATTCTACTAGTGTGAATCTGATTTGTTGAGTTGTTTTTATTATATTTCTAGAAAATATAGATCGATATTTGAAGTTTTGGGTATTGTTGCATGCTCAATATCTTGTATAATATAGATAATCTAAAAAAAAGGATGCCTATTTTGATTATTTGTATACTGCCTATGTGATTTAGTTGCGAATCAAAAGATTGTTTCTTTAAAGGGAGCTTGGCACATCAATAAGATAAGGTGTTCTCAAAATCAGAATAAGGATGGTAGGATGTAAATTGGGGGTTTCTTCATGTGTGATTTATTCAACCAAAGGTAATAGATGAATTGTACTAAATACTTACATATTAAGTTAATTTTGTTATGTACTAATATTTTCTTTTTTAATGTTTTCCAGGACAAAAAAGGGGAAATAACCTGAAGGAGTAAAAAAGGGGAAACAACCAGAAGAATTATAAGAGGATGCATTATTTGGTCTGCTATGGGGAATGATAGTTTAATTTAGTTTAGATTTCCTTTCTATTACTTTTGAATATTCATATTTTTATTTAAGTGACATTATTTATTATGAGTTACTTTCGATTTAAAATAAAGAATCAATGTTGATCATGAAAGTATTACTATTTAAATCATATTTATATTTACAATTGAAGATTAAAAAATAATATTCATACAAATTAGTGTGGTTTAATTTGTTCCATATCCCAGGACATTAAAGAAGTATAATATTTACTACACTTATTTAATCTTTCACAGTATATGTCGTAGTAACATATGTCTCTTTTAAATAATGTCGTTGAAGCACTACAAAATGTAAATGATGCATATAATGTGTTGCAAACATAGATACATCATTAAACAAAATTGATGCATATTGTGTCGTAAATATATACAACAATAAATATGATTGACGCATACAATGTCGCGAATAATTTGCATCACAAATGTTTATGGGCGCACAAAATGTCGCAAATTAGTCTGCGTCACAAAGAAAAATTGACGCATGATATGTCGGAATATAATATGTGGCAATAAATTTTATTGACGTATCATATGTCGCAAAATACTATGCGTCAAAAAATATTATTGACGCATAAAATGTCAAACATTAGTGTCATGTAACGTAAATGACGCATAACATGTCGCAATAAAGTTGCAACACTAATTCGAATGACGTAAAATTAAGTCGCAAATAAAAACGACATATCGTTAAAATGACACAAAATGGGTCGCTAATTTTACGACACACTTGAAAATTAATGTCGTAAATTTACTACCTCACTTTTTATGACACAAAAAAGTGATGTGACATAGTGTTGTAAATCATATTAGTGACACAAAATTAATGATAAGTGACACATTTTAGGGGACGCAAAAAACTAGATCTCTTATAGTGCGATTTCTGTTCTTTTAATTGTTCATATTGTCATGCATGGAGTAGTAACATGTTTGACGTAATTAATATAGGGATTATCAGTTAAAGATGTATAGTTTGGAGGAAATTTTAATGAAATTAAAAATAATTACTACTCTTTTTTGGGCTTTGCTACATGCAGGTCCAATTTACATGGGAAAATACCATAATTACCCTTCAATCGTTTATTAGTTTTTACAAATATATTTCTAAAATACTAATGTTGAATGCATAACCCACTATGTAATGATTGAACACATGTCCAAATTATAAATTACTTTTTCGTGAATTATAATACATATTTAAGATGGACATTATTGTCAATTTAGATTTAATTTAAACCTGCAGAAGTAAAATACACCTATATACAGAACCATTCTTTTTTTTATCAAGATTACTTCTTCTTTTTATGGAGAAACTTGAGGTTTTGATTACGGCAGAGCTTTGAGCTGTTATAATCTGCAAATTTGTGGGTGATTAATAGAAAAACCAGGACCTCTTCATATTTAATTCTTAAAATGCGGGAAATAAGATTTGTGCAAAATTACTAATTTTTAATTCAGTACATTATAATCTCGATAAATGAATAATCTCGTCTAATTAATAAATTTTTTCAATCCCAACTTGGGCTAATGGGTTTAACAAATGAGCTTGCCTTAATGCATTAATTAATATACAAGTGTCTTTATAGCACTAGTAGAATCAGGTGCAGAAAACGGCGGTTCTGCCGGAGTTGGACGGCGGTTTTGACCGCCATCCATGGCTGCGTCGTGCAATTGGCGCCACCGATTCACGGTGGTCATAACCGCCGTGTATTGTTCCGTATAAATTTATAAGTTTCCGACTTCGGAAATCTATCCATATGTCTATATGTCAGGCTAAGTTTAAGAGTTCGGAAATTGGCCGGCGAAATCAAAACCAGTATAAAAGAGTCTCACCCCCCAAGTCATGGGTACTTGTGGATCGATTAGATCGTACCCCAAAATCCCAAAAACATATAAACAATCATCCTATATCTATTGATTTTACGCCTAAATCATATGAAGAACACATTAAATTTAAAGTCAACCTTTTGCTTAGAAGAAGGAGAAGGAGAAGGAGAGGGAGAGGGAGAGGGAGAAGAAGGAGAGGGAGAGGGAGAGGGAGAGGGAGAAGAAGGAGAGGGAGAAGGAGTGGGAGAGTGAGAAGATGGAGAGGGAAAGGGAGAGGAAGAAGATGGAGAGGGAGAAGGAGAAGGAGAGAACTTGGATAAACTTGCAAGGAGAGAACTTGCATAAGTTGAGAGATCTTGTTTGATAACAAGTATCCGAAACTTAACCGGATGCAATGCATGACGATTCCCTTAAATTCACGCGGAACCGCCGTCTAACGGCGCCATGTTCCGGCCTGTATCTACTTGTGTAGTCACCATGTGAATATAAATGAATAATTAGTATATTTTAAATAATGTATTTTTATTTATATAATATATCATGAATAATATCATCAAATGATTAATTTTCAAACAAATTAATAAATAATATTTTTTTGAAAAATTCCTCGTTGATTTGGTATGAGGTTTTGAATAGACATCTTAACTCTTACTATCACACATGATAATGTGCACTTTATCATGCATGTGTAAATCTAGAATTCTAAACATATGAATGTAATTAAAATTTGTTTAAAAGTTATAAATATCTACTTCATTCATGCGTGCATGCACAACAAATTTAGAATTCCAAAAATATGAGTGTAATTAAAGTTTCCATATCAGTTATACCTATCTGTTCCATGCATGCATGTACGATTAATTTAAAATGCTAAAAATATGAGTGTAATTGCATAAAACTTATAACTATCAACTCCATGCATGTATGTACAACGAATCTTTAAGACAGAGAAATCAGAGTTGATCACGCAGTTTCGACCTATTAGCCTTTGCAACGTGGTGTACATGATTGCATCCAAGGTCATGTCAGACAGGCTCAGACCGATCATACCAAAAATCATCTCAGAATCCCAGTCTGCTTTTGTTCCGGGTAGGCTCATCACTGATAATGTTTTAGTGGCTCATGAGTTCCCCATGCTATGAAGGGGAGGACGACGAGAAGCAGAGGACATATGAGTATCAAGTTGGACGTGAGTAAAGTTTTTGACAGTGGAATGGAGTTTTGTGTTGGTAGTACTTCGGATGATGGGGTTCCCTCCATCATTTATACAGCTCATCCAACGATGTTTGACTACAGTATCTTTCTCGTTTATCCTGAATGGGAATGAACTAGGTCACCTCTAGCCGCAGAGAGGAATCAGGCAGGGAGACCCTCTTTCTCCATATCTCTTCATTATTTGCTCCGAAGTGTTCTCTATATTGTTGAGTGACTTACAAGTTGTTGGTAAGATACATGGTATGGGAGCATCGAGATTTGGACCGAAGATTGTTCATCTCTTCTTTGCGGATGACACGTTACTATTTGGAGAGGCCACGGAAGAGGAAGCAAGGTACCTGCAATGGGCCATATCCATGTTCGAAGAAGTCTCGGGGCAGAGGATCAAAACGGACAAGTCAGGGGTTCTGTTCAGTCCCAACACAGGGGAAGCTGATAGAAGGAGGATATGTGACGTGCTGAAAATACCAGAAGTGGAATCACATGGCAAGTACCTAGGTCTACCATCAGAGATAGGCCAAAAGAAGAAGCACATATTCCAATACATAAAAGAACGAATCCGGTCCAGGTTGGATGGCTGGAGTGAAAGGCATCTGTGCAAAGCAGGAAATGAGATCTTGATTAAATCAGTCTTGCAAGCCATTCCGAGCTATGCAATGAGTTGTTTTGATTTACCTGCAACGTTTCTTGAGGAGATAAGAGTGATGATCTGCAAGTTCTGGTGGGGAGAAGAGTATAATTCGAGAGAAATGATACAATGGATTTCATGGCTTAAGCTCACTCGAGCAAAGAACAAAGGAGGACTAGGATTCAGGGATTTGAGGGCACCTAATATGGCGCTGCTCAGTAAACAATCATGGAGGATGTTAACTAATCCAACGACGTTGATATCACGAGTCTTCAAAGACAGATACTTCTCCAACTGCACAATCATGGAGGTCGTCTAGGGGTCTCGGCCGTCCGCTGCTTGGCAAGGAATTTCAAAGGGCATCGAGGCGTTGAAGCTAGGGAGCCGGAAGCACATCAGAAGTGGGAGGAATACCAGCATCACGCAGGATCCACAGTTACCGTCAACCAGCAACTTCAGAATCAGAGATCCAGATCAAGTGCCAGGACACCTCCAACATGTCTTCAACCTGATCTACCAAGTCACGGGAGGTTGGAATATTCCGCTTGTTCGTAGCTTTGCTGTGGAAGACGCGAATTATATACTATCAATCCAGCTAAGGGGACGAGAAGGGAGAGATGTCTGGGTTTGAATTAATGGCCCCAATGGTAAGTTCATTGTGAAATCCATGTACCACACACTGAAAGAGAATCAGGGATCAGCTTATTACCACAATAGCGGTGGGCCAACGATAGTGGCCGATGATTTCTGGCCGAAACTATGGAGAATGGGTATACCATCGAGAGCAAAACACCGTGTGTGGAGGTTAAGCATGGACTCTTTGCCTACATCAGAGAACCTCAAGTATAGAAAGGTACAAGTTCTGTTAAAGTGTCAACTTTGTGATGCCGAGGATGGGACGACAAGACACTTGTTCTTTGAATGTGAATATGCAAAAGGAGTATGGCGAGCTCTATGTCCATAGCAAAAAATACTAGACTGTGAATGAACAAGAGGTGATGGATGGTTCAGACAGCTGCTGATTGACAATGATGATAAGACGAGAGAGCTAATGGAAATGGTCTGTGACGGGGTGTAGTTCCAGAGAAATACGAAACTGTTTCAGGATAAGTGGATCGACTCGAGCTTACTGGCTGCATCAATCTGATCAACCTTGATATCCTTTGCTGATGCTAATGCTTGGCTTGAGAGAGTTTCAGAAGTCCTATCTGCAGGTAGCTTATTAAGACCACCAGAGGTGGGGAAAATGATTCAGTTTGATGCTGGAATAGCGAGGGATTACGCAGGATTGGAGGTAGTGGCAGTGGCTGCAGATGGGTCCTTTGTTCGGGCTATGAGCAGGAAGATAATGGATGTACGAGACCCTATGTTCGCGGAAGCAGAAGCACTGAAAATGGCGGCATATCTCCAATGGACCGATGTAGCAATCATTGGAGACTCGTTGAGCTTAATGCAGATCATACATGGAGATCTGGATGCCCCGAAATTATGCCACTCAATCACTGAGGAGATTCGAGCAGAATTTGTGCAACAAAGTCTCAATTTGCCATGCTGGATACCAAGAAACGAAAATACGGATGCCCATTTTGTAGCTAGTATAGGGGAAAATAATAGTTCGGATTATATAGAATGGAGTTATACTCCATAATTTCTCTAGTCAAATGTTGCTGGACGTTTTCCAGCACCTTGAGTATGATATACATTTTTCTTTTCAAAAAAAAATCTTTAATTCTAAACGGATGAATGTAATTATATATTTCATAAAATTTATAACTAACGTGGGTAGATTTGAACTTATTATATATACAAACTAATATAATTACACACAGCAAATCTGAAAATATCATTTAAACGAATTATTATTCTTTTATTGATAAGAAATAAGTTTTCTGACTAAATGATTATTTTGTCCCAAAGACATTTATTTATTGAGGTTCTATTTATGTGCAAGCGATTATCTCCTATATAAATAAAACCACTTGCACATAAGTTATTAGTTGTGGCAAGTCCCATAACCTTCAGAAAATTAGAGAGTTGCAAGAAGAAGGAAAATGAGATAGGAGATAAGCCTAACCCGCGACACTTGATGAGAGTGAGACTCTGTAGACCTGTGTCATTGTGCCACAAGAAATGGATGTGGTGGTCGGAATCTTAGAGATCTTATAGGGTGAGGGATTATACGGGTCGGCGGCGGCGCCACTCTACTTTCCTGTTCCGTCAGCTCAAACCTCCAATTGATTATACCGCCTTATCCTCGGGACCCACAAAAAGGAGAAAGGGTCGCTAAATCTTGATGGACAGTGAAGACAATCATGGAAGTGCAGTTGGGAGAGGATCAAGAGAGGACCTCACATTCTCCGATAAACTCAGCTGTGTGAGATTTTGACAACTTTCAGTTGTGCTACGAGTAGATTTCCAGATAAAGGTCCTACTAGTTTTCATGGCCAGAAATGTAAATTTGCAAGGTTCAAGGTCGTCGTCGTCAATAAACCACATGCTCAAGGTGGTAGTGTGTCAGCGCGTTATTTGAAATCATTCTTTGTTGAACATGTAAAAGCCAGCAGTATTGAAAATAAAATAATTTAGGACCTGATTGATAAGTACTATTTTCTAGTGAAATTAAACTAATTGATAGGTAAACCCTAAACCCTAAATCTGATTCAGATGGAGCTCTCGATTTTACCCTTACTCTGTTTAGTGGAAAAATGATGAGAGACTCTTGATTAACTAGACACTTATATAGTCTTTGTGATACATTACCCTACACCCATACCAGATATACAAATATCCTATAGGTAGGGGCGGATCTATGGCGGGTCAAGAGGAGCCTGCCCCCCAACCCCAACGAAAACTCGGCGAAGTAGGAATTCGCTTCTAAGATTTTGGTGGCCGGAGGTTTTTGTAGTGCTGACTCTAGTTTTTCGGATTAGAAAACGGGGAAAAGAGGGGGAAACGATATACTCTGTCCTTTTAGCCTTTAAAATAGCCCAACTTCATATTATTTATATATATATATATATATCCCAATATAGTATTTATTTAATGTAATGAGCAATCTCTTACTGGACTTGAGATCATAACGGGTTCCTTCGGACCAATTCCAATTCTTGGCACATTAACACATGACCCACTTCCTTTTTATGTTTGACCCTTTTACTATAAAAATAAAAAATTAAACCACCATTGGTGGGGGAATTTATTAGACACCCCAAACCTATCAAAATCCAGAAGGATCATAAGTTTTATACATCTAGAGCATTGCTCTTAAAACCAGTTGGTTTCCAAAAAATAATGAATAGGATCTACCTATCACTAATACTTAACCAAGTGGCACAAACGTATTTCTGGTAACAAGTGCACGAACGGGGAGCAATTTAGTGATCGAGTCAAAGACCGAAGCACCAATTTAGCCACCCGAAGGATTTGTTACCAGAATTGGCCAAATTTGGTAAGTTTGTAGTTACAAAACCGTCACAGACTTTGAGTTTTCAGCCTGATCTGAGAGTGTCTGAGATTCATCTCCTTGGTTCCAGTGTGCTTAGCTCCTCTGTCCCCATGTTGCAGTACCTGCATTTATAGAGCAAACCAGCAGTATGTCTCTTATTGAAGAATATCAATAATGATTCCTAACTGAGGCCAAACCAATCCTGTCTAAGGTAATCATACCACCTAAGGTGTGTGATTTATGTTTATATTTGAAGTGGACTGGAGTGAAAGGGCTCTTTTACCAGAATTGGCCAATTCTGGTAACAAATCCAACTTTTTGTTAAAATTAATGGCTCTTTTACTTTTTATTAATGGCTTTCATTTTTTTCATGTAAATGTATGATAAATGATTTTTTCCCTCTAATTATATATTCTGTATCTTATTTTTTAAATTGTATTCCATAACGACTAATGTTAATTATTATTTAGTTACATCATAGATTCAATTTTATAAAATTTGAATAGTAATTTTAATTAAAAATAAATAAATACTAATAACCATCATTTTTAAAGCTACAAATTAACACCTATTTTTTCATTAAATAAATATAAACCTTGAATATTTCAAAAATTATATTAAAATATCTTCTAACTATGATATGTATTATGTATAATTTCGGCCCTACGTAATCATAATTTTTGGGGGCGCCCCTGCCGATAGTGATTTCCTTACTTTCTATAAAATAATTAAGGTCCATCATGCTATTATAACTATGAGAAGATTGACCTAGATACTCGGTTAACTCCCTAAAAATATGAAAATCCTCCGTAATCATAACTGCACTATTGGTCAAGGCACTTAAAACTTTTCAAATGGGTTATGTATCTAAATCTTGCCTCACATATAAATAAGCAATAGACCATGAATTCAACATAGATACATGATAAAGATTAACAAGTATGAATTGGTCATGAATACGATTTACTAACACTATAAAAGTATCATAGAATATTCATATTTTATCCATAAGTTCAATAAAGAAGTGATTATATCCTAAATTGAAAGCAATTTATCTAGTTTGACCAGCATTAACTAAGGGTTCAATAATCAAAAATAAGATCCTATTTTTTCCTCTATTATGTTCTTGACACTTCTCTGAGCTATATATCTTACTCTTAATGCCCCTAATGTTCCATACACATGCATTTAGACCTATATAAGTTATGTGATTAGGGTTTATCTGAGACATAGCTAGTTGTTCCAGTTGTGGACCTAGAGTATCATCCTTTTTACCTTAAAAATGAATAATGCATCAATAAAATAGAATGTAATTAAATATGGGGTAGTTCCATAAGTTGTAGGTTTGTTAGATTTTTGAGGATGCTGCCACGTAGAAAATATGTGACAGTGTATATACACTTGTGCTTTAATCGAACAAAGTAAAATATTGTATACATTATGGTATGATTATGTCATTTTATGTTTTATTACATTTAGATTTTATTTAATATTTCCACTTTGAATATTCAAAGCCACAATTTGCTCCTGAAATCTTAAATAAGTAAACTAAAAATTGTATACTATTAGTCATAAGGAATAGAAATAAATAATGATGATATGTTAATGTGTAATGGGAATTAATAGTTCTTCAAATATAAATAGATTTGTGCATTATATGTGCATGAATGTTAATTTTTCATTGAATTAGTTGAATTATCGAAACTGAAATATTAGTAAAAGTTGATGATCAATTATTAACCTTACATATTATATAACATCATCTTCTAATTTGGTTTTTTTAAAATTCAACACCATGACATGAACCAAGCACGCAAGGAACTAATATGTGACATGTGCGTGCGTCTATCTTCAGCTTTAAAAACATCAACTACTAATAAACATCAATTTAGTAATATGTATGTTCGTATGCCATAACTCTTTTTTTCAATATACCCTCCATAAGAACCTTTCCCACGAGGTTAAGGATTGGCTGAAGTAACCCAAACTCTTCTAAAGAAACCTTGTGAGAGCAAACATGATTTCCTTTGTATTTCGATGTGCTAATCTCCTCGATATAACAACATAATCACCATGCATCCTTTCCAACCCAATGAATTCATCATCATTATCGTAGTAACATGATATTTCACCATTCCTAGTACAATTCAGTCCTATGGTTCTATCACCTTAGCCTTAATTGTCAACACAATTCAAAATTAATTCAAGCTGAGAATTGTACAAACCATGTGGAGGAGAATTTACCAAACTTCAAAGTGATGGTTTCTCCATGCCCCAATGCTTTCCTTCTAGTACTCCAACAACATCCTTTATGTTCCAATAGTAATTTACCTCACAATGTATGCAGTGCAAGGTAAAATCGTGTGCGAGGTAAAATTAGGTGTGATGTAATATTGTGTGCGTTCACAGTCATTTCATTTGAACACTTTAGCTTTTTATATTTTAATCATCAAACGGATATTGGTTGATTCTCAACTCTTAATAAGAAAGGAATTAAGTAAATTGGATATCCCCAATTGCACAAAGATCTAAAAATGATCCTTGTGACGGATTGTTTGGCAAATTAAAATGACTTAATTTAAATCCAAACATGGTACTAGTAAAGATAAATGTTAATAATGGAACTTATAAACATTTATTTCAACTCAGCTCAACTCAAATCTAAGCAAGAAATTGTATAAGTAATTTTTATAGTATCAAAGACGTAGAATTCATCTTATAATTTCTTAATTCAAAAAATCTAAAAATATGCTTATAGTAACTTGCCAAAAATAATTTCCAAACTTTTATAATTATATTTCTCCTTTTAAATGCTCAGTTACTCATGGGCGTATGTTTCCCTATGTTATATTGCTCTATGGTATTTTTGTTGACCTAAACTAAATTTAAATAAAAATGAATGTATTAAAAAAATTGATATAACTAAATTAAACTAACTTTCATCAATCATATTTTATCAAAATCAAACTGGACTAAAAATTATTAAATTAAACTAAATTTAACTAAAATATATTCAATAAAGTTAGAGAAAACATGCCCTTAATCTGTTTATCACAACGAGGTCAATTTTGGCATTAATTCTTTTTTTTATTCTTCTATGTAATATTGGCGAGTTGACATATATGTAACCACAAAACTAATTTCTTGGAACTCCCCTCCCCAAAGGATTCTCTAAACACCTAACCATTTTGACTTAAAAGAGAGGAAAAAACATAATAAAGTAACTATTTAACATAAGGTATAGGTTGAAGCGGCTCGAAGAAGGAAATTACTCTTCTGATTAGTATCAAACGTTGAAATGGAAACAAATGTTTTATGAAGAGTTTCCTTTGTAACAGATACAAAACAAAACAATGAAGCTTTTTTTATAATAAAATAAAATTAAAAAAAACAAGACTGAAAATAATGATTGGTGATATAGGCTGGCCCATATCCAGGCTCAGGCCCAGAGAGCGGTCCGGTCCATATGACGTCAGCTAGAATGACGCTATCCGAGGACAAAGGGGACATGATAATGACCTGTCCCCGGGTAAGGACAAACAGGCAGGACCACTCCCTTTAGGCTGGAGGCTGACCACTCACACCTATAAATACAGTTTTGGACTTGTGGAGAAAGGTATGTTCTATCAGATTAAACTCTCTCAATATATCCTTATTCTCTCTCCTATTTAAGGGCCCCTCTTTCATCATCACGCCCGTGTAGCTATCCTCGGGATACTCAGGGGCGTTGCTTTGCAAGTCTATTAGGTGAGAGCGCGCGGAGCGCGGACAAAGCCTCATCCGGACCGGAGACCTCCTTGTATCCGGACTGGGACTGGAAGCTGGTAGCATCAGTTGGCACGCCCAGTGGGACCTCACATTCCCAGTCGTAAGTTACGTCCATGCCGCGCGGACGGCCAAGGAAGAACCCTCCTCCGCCAGAGGAAGAAGCGGATGGAGGGCCAAAGACTAGAAGGGCAGCCGCAACGATCAGGGCCCAAAAGTTAGCGGCTGAGAAGGAACAAGCTCTCCCCGATCCCTGCTAACGTAGAAGCGGCACTTGGTTAACACCTCCGGTTCGTACGCCCTCAAAGGGAAGACATACTTCCCATTCCAGAAGCTATTTAGGTCAAGCTGATTGAAGCTCAGTTTCGCGATGTTCTCCTCTTGCCCCTCCGGACTGAACACCGTCTTCTCCTCTTTCTTGGCATCATGATTTCAGCTAGGACACGGATAGTTTTTGGTGTTAAAGGTGAAGTAGCATTTCTGCCAGTTGGAGTAGTTGTCGCGCCTACCCCTGCAGCAATCCTTCACCCCCTTTCGTCTCTGAAAGGTAAATATCCCTTTATCCTTAGTGCCCTCCAAATGATAGAAGGCCCGGAACAGTTCCAGAGATGGCGTCACCCCGCAGCGGTAATAGTTGAGGAGAAACGCCCGGACCATGGAGACTCCGTTAGGCTGCAGCTGAGCCGGAGAAATGTCGAAGTGGTCAAAGATGGAGGTGAAGAGAGGGGAGAGGGGGAAAGTGATCCCGTATAAGAAGTGGCTTCGAGGGATAGCTGCCACTGTAGTATGATCCCCCTCGAATAAGCTCAACCCGGAATCGATAGCGAGCGGAACCACCATTGCTTGAACTAGCTCTCTTATGGGCTGGCTGATGTCCACGTCGTCGGCCTCGACTGGATCATCCTTCTTCGGCTCTGGGTTTACACCCACCTGCACTTCTCCGCCAGACAAACCGGAGACACACTCATTCTCTTCATTTTCGTTAGCCATGATATGAATGATAGAAATATGAAGAGGAAAGAGAATATGAAGATGAGAACACCGGAAAACGAGAGAAGAAAACAAGAGAATGAAAAGTGAAAGTGATTGGAAGGGTTCACTATTTATAGAAGCAAAGTTGGCAGAAAAGGACGGCCGAGTCCCAAGGCGACATGATTGCTCTCTTGAAAAGAAAATAGAATTCATTTTGGAAAAGAAAACAAAATTTCTCGAATTGATAACACATTTATGAAGCAGCAACATGCCTCATAAATGCGCTTGCAGACACGCGCATAAGAAGACTAAGCGCCCAGCGCGTAACCATACACATTTGGGTATATAACCCAGGAACGAGTTTCCGGGTCGGGTCGCATGCCTCCGGGCGGATCCAATAAGCAAACATAGACGTGATGAGACACGGGATCCCTCCTCCGGATCGGTTACTTCTGGATGGATCCCATGTCTCGGGGAGCTTGTGGTGATATGGGCTCTGGCCCATATCCAGGCTCTGGCCCAGAGAGCGGTCCAGTTTATATGACGTCAGCTAGAATGGCGCTATTCGGGGACAAAGGGGACATGAATATGACCTGTCCCCAGGTAAGGACAAACAGGCAGGACCACTGCCTTTGGGCTGGAGGCTGACCACTCACACCTATAAATACAGTTTTGGACATGTGGAGAAAGTTATGTTCTATCAGATTAAACTCTCTCAATATATCCTTATTCTCTCTCCTATTCAAAGGCCCCTCTTTCATCATCACGCCGGAGTAGCTATCCTCGGGATACTCTGGGGCGTTGTTTTGCAGGTCTATTAGGTGAGAGCGCGCGGAGCACGGACAAAGCCTCATCCGGACCGGAGACCTCCTTGTATCCAGACCTGGACTGGAAGCTGGTAGCATCAATGATACATAAAACACAACAAATAAATTTTCACGAAAACATCAACAAAACCACTATACTTTATTGTTACCTCACAAAAACCTTATCACACATAAATAGGAGGTTCTAGTTAGAATACCACTTAACATAAGAACACACTTTAAAATGATGGTTCGTTTGATCTTACATTATAAGATTAAATGAACATTGTTACTAAGCTGTTTTCTTCATGCCAGCCATTTTCAAGATTTTTAATTAGGTAGACTTGCAACAAGCATCAAAGAGTTTTTCCTTTTCGTCACAATAGGTCATGTATCAATGGGTTATGTATCTAAATCTTGCCTTACATATACAAAAGTAGTAGACTATGAATTCAATATAGATACATGATGAAGATTAGCAAGTATGAATTGGTCATGAATACGATTTACTAACACTATAGAACTATCATAGAATATTCCTATTTTATCCATAGGTTCAACATAGAAGTGATAATATCCTTGATTGAAAGCAATATATCTAGTTTGACAAGTCGGCGTGAACAAGCCGGCGTATCATCGGATTCATCCTTCGCCGGGACCACGCGTCTCCATTCTGATGCAACGCGCCGGAGCGTGACTGCACGCGCCACACCTCCTCAGTCTCCCCCACCGACATTATCTGGATCCAGTTGCAGATGAACGGTTTCTATTCTTTTCTTTATTTATTTATGTCAGATGAAATATGTGCTTCATTTGGGTCTTTTTGCATAATTATTTGGACTAGTTTATCGAGTATTCAGTGCCTATCTGCTATTTTCCTTGTAAACGGATTGGCCGCGCTATGGAAAATCCCTTGGGCTTCTAGTTTCTATTCTGAAACAGTGCATGAGAAATCCAAGTCAGAGTAGTGTTGACGACGTATTTCTGGCAACTCTGTGAATGAATTTAGATTGGTAGACTTGGTTGATTCTGACCTTACTATTAGGGTTGGTGCAAGTTACTGATGTTTTACCTGCCAGATAGTTAGATGATTTCAGACATCAGACTTTAGGATGTTCAGATGTATTTCATCGCAATTTTTAGACTTAGGAACAGCGTACACTGCTCTCTAGATACAGTTTAGGTTTTCAACTTATTCTGTAATCTCTCGAATTGCCTCCCTTTGAGGAGATTAATGAAGGCCTGGGGAACCTAATAAAGATCCCTCCATCTATGATGGTTTCTATTTTTTTTTAAAAAAATCTAGTTTGACGAGCATTAACTGAGGGTTCAATAGTAAAAAATAAGATCCTATTTTTCCCTCTTTTGTGTTCTTGACACTTCTCTGAGCTATCTTACTCTTAATACCCCTAATGTTCCATACACATGTGTTTAGACCTATATAAGCTATGTGATTAGGGATTATTTGAGACATATAGCTAGTTGTTACAGTTGTGGACCTAGAGTATCATCCTTTTTTCCTTAAAAATGAATAATGCATCAATAAAAATAGAATGTAATTAAATATGTGGTAGTTCCATAACTTGTAGGTTTGTTAGATTTTTGAGGACGCTGCCAAGTAGAAAATATGTGTTAGTGTATATAAACTTGTGCTTTAATCGAAAAAAGTAAAATCGTGTATACATTATGGTATGATTATGTCATTTTATGTTTTATTACATTTAGATTTTATTTAATATTTCTACTTTGAATATTCAAAGCCACAATTTGCTCTTGAAATCTTAAATAAGTAAACTAAAAGTTGTATACTATTAGTCAAAAGAAATAGAAATAAATAATGATGATAAATTAATGTGTAAGGGAATTAATAGTTCTTCAATTATATACATAGATTTGTGCATTATACGTGCAGGAATGTTAATTTTCATTGAATTAGTTGAGTTATCAAAACTGAAATATTAGTAAAGGTTGATGATCAATTACTGACTTTACTTATTATATAATATCATCTTCTACTTTAGTTTTTTTTAAAATTTCAACACCATGACATGAACCATGCATGCAAGGAACTAATATATGACATGTGCGTGCGCCTATCTTCAACTTTAATAACATTGATTAGTAATAAACATCAATTTAGTAATATGTATGATGCAGGACTCTTGCACTGTCGAAAAGGTAGCTGGAAAAAGAACTCGTAACAAAATATATAATTAATCTTGGCAATCACACCTAGAAAAATATATATAAATCATTTGGCAATCACACCTCCGGGAAAACTGGTTTAAAACTCATACTCTGAATTTTTATAAATCTCAAAATCTCTTCCCCTCCTTTTCTCTATAAGGATTACAATATATATAGTTATGAAAGTAAAACAAAAATAGGAAAATAATATATGTCCTAATTCTATTCTAAAACTAAAAAGAAAACAAATATAATCCTTTCCAAACTAAAATTCAATTTTCATGAATAGTTTTGGAAAATAGTTGTTTCCATTCCTCATCTTTCTCCCCTCTTTAAAAAATTCGACTCCGACGAATTATAACAAATAATCTTCGTGGAAGAACTTTGCAAATCTGAACCAATGCTTGACTCCTTGCGTGGATGTCCTTTCCAATGAATAAGATACTTCGAACGTAAAAGACATGCTTGAATCCCAAACCCATCAAAAGGTCTAACAATGAATTTATGAACCTTCAGTTCCCTTTTCATCAAACGCTGATGTATACATTCCATCCTTGGTCGAATATGCTCGATTGATCTTCGTTTAAACACCTCCATATCTTGATATTGATGGTGTCCTGGAATTTGATCTTCCAATCGTTGATGTGGCTCGATCTTTAGCTGTGAATGTTGTGATGTATCATCCATTTGAAGTGAGGATGGTTTCTGTTGTTGAACCTTCACAGATGATGGTAAATTATGCTCATTTTTATCGTCCTTCACTTCTTCAACCTTCTTGATCCTTACCCCCGCAGCGCTGGTTGGCTTCGTTAGCTTCTTCATAACTTCCGGACTCAAGGATTTTAAAACAATATGCTCATTGTTGAAGTCGAAGAAGTAAGTGTTTGCATGATCATTATGCAAAACATTATGATCATTCATCCAAGGACGACCTAAGAGAATATGAGTAACCCTTGTAGGCACAACATCACACAAAACAGAATCTGAGTACCTACCCTTTTTCAGGCGTACTAAACATCTTCTGATTATCAGAATAGCAGTATTATCTATCCAAGCAATCTTGTATGGTTCAGGATGTGGTTCGGTTTGTAGTTCAAGTCTCTCAATTATACTTTCTGAAACAACATTAATATTTCATCAATGATGAGTTTTCTGTACTCCCTCCCACAATTCACTGTATTCTGAAAAACTGTTGTCGGGGCACTAGAAATCCTTCTGCTAAGATTTAATAAAAAATCATCTTCAAATACTCGAGGGAAAAATTTACCCTCAAAATTTGGAGGATCGTGACTGTGTAGCCACTCCGAGTTCACCATGATCGACCTTGCTCTTGATACCAAAAATGATGCAGGACTCTTGCACTGTCGAAAAGGTAGCTGGAAAAAGAACTCGTAACAAAATATATAATTAATCTTGGCAATCACACCTAGAAAAATATATATAAATCATTTGGCAATCACACCTCCGGGAAAACTGGTTTAAAATTCATACTCTGATTTTTTATAAATCTCAAAATCTCTTCCCCTCCTTTTCTCTATAAGGATTACAATATATATATATATATATATATATATATATAGTTATGAAAGTAAAAAAAAAATTGGAAAATAATATATGTCCTAATTCTATTCTAAAATTAAAAAGAAAACAAATATAATCCTTTCCAAACTAAAATTCAGTTTTCATGAATAGTTTTGGAAAATAGTTGTTTCCATTCCTCATCAATGTACGTTCGTATGTCATAGATCTTTTTTTTCAATATGCCCTCCATATACACGTTTCCCACGAGGCTTAGGATTGGCTGAAGTAACCCAAACTCTTCTAAAGTACCCTTGTGAGCAAACATGATTTCATTTATCTTTCGATGGGCTAATCTCCTCAATATAACGACATAATCACCATGCATCCTTTCCAACCCAATGAATTCATCACCATTATCGTAGTAACATGACATTTCACCATTCCTAGTACAATTCAGTCCTACGATTCTATCAGCTTACTCTTAAGTGTCAACACAATTCAAAATTAATTCAACCTGAGAATTGTACAAACCATATGGAGGAGAATTTACCAAACTTCAAAGTGATGGTTTCTCCATGCCTCAATGCTTTCCTTCTACTCCAAAATATTTTATGTTCCACTAGTAATTTACCTCACAAGGTATGCAGTGCAAGGTAAAATCGCGTGCGAGGTAAAATCACGTGCGAGGTAATATTGCGTGCGTTCACAGTCATTTCATTTGAACACTTTAGCTTTTTTATTTTTTAATCATCAAAGGGATATTGGTTGATTCTCAACTCTTAATAAGAAAGGCATTAAGTAAACTGGATATCCCCAATTGCACAAAGATCTAAAAATGATCTTTGTGACGGATTGTTTGGTAAATTAAAATGACTTAATTGAAATCCAAACATGGTACTAGTAAAGATAAATGTTAATAATGGAACTTATAAACATTTATTTCAACTCAACTCAACTCAAATCTAAGCAAGAAATTGTATAAGTATTTTTTATAGTATGAAAGACGTAGAATTCATCTTATAATTTCTTAATTCAAAATAACTAAAAATATGCTTATATGAACTTGCCAAAAATAATTTCCAAACTATTATAAATATATTTCTCCTTTTGAATGCTCAGTTACTCATGGGCGTATGTTTCCCTATGTTATTTTGCTCTATGGTATTTTTGTTGACCTAAACTAAATTTAAATAAAAATGAATGTATTAAAAAATTGATATAACTAAATTAAACTAACTTTCATCAATCCTATTTTATCAAAATCAAACTGGACTAAAAATTATTAAATTAAACTAAACTTAACTAAAATATATTCAATAAAGTTAGAGAAAACATGCTCTTAATCTGTTTATCACAACGAGGTCAATTTTTGCATTAATTCTTTTTTTTATTCTTCTATGTAATATTGGCGAGTTGACATATTTGTAACCACAAAACTAATTTCTTGGAACTCCCCTCCCTAAAGGATTCTCTAAACACCTAACCATTTTGACATAAAAGATAGGAAAAAACATAATAAAGTAATTATGTAACATAAGGTATAGTTTGAAGCGGCTCGAAGAAGGAAATTACTCGTCTAATTAGTATCAAACGTTGAAATGGAAACAAATGTTTTATGAGGAGTTTCCTTTGTAACAGATACAAAACATAAGATTGAAAATAATGATACATAAAAAACAACAAATTAATTTTCACGGAAACATCAACAAAACCACTATACTTTATTGTTACCTCACAAAAACCTTATCACACATAAGTAGGAGGTTCAAGTTAGAATACCACTTAACATAAGAACACACTTTAAAATGATGGTTCGTTTGATCTTACAATATAAGATTAAATGAACATTGTTACTAAGCTGTTTTCTTCATGCCAGCCCTTTTCAAGATTTTTAATTAGGTAGGCTTGCAACAAGCATCAAAGGGTTTTTCCTTTTCGTCACGATAGGTCATGTATCAATGGCTTATGTATCTAAATCTTGCCTTACATATACAAAAGCAGTAGACTATGAATTCGATATAGATACATGATGAAGATTAGCAAGTATGAATTGGTCATGAATACGATTTACTAACACTATAAAACTATCATAGAAATTCATATTTTATCCATAGGTTCAATAAAGAAGTGATAATATCCTAGATTGAAAGAAATTTATCTAGTTTGACGAGCATTAACTGAGGGTTCAATAGTAAAAATAACATCCTATGTTTTCCTCTTTTGTGTTCTTGACACTTCTCTGAGCTATCTTACTCTTAATACCCCTAATGTTCCATACACATGTGTTTAGACCTATATAAGCTATGTGATTAGGTATTATTTGAGACATATAGCTAGTTGTTACAGTTGTGGACCTAGAGTATCATCCTTGTTTCCTTAAAAATGAATAATGCATCTGTAAAAAAAGAATGTAATTAAATATGTGGTACTTCCATAACTTGTAGGTTTGTTAGATTTTTGAGGACGCTGCCACGTAGAAAATATGTGACAGTGTATATAAACTTGTGTTTTAATCGAAAAAAGTAAAATCGTGTATACATTATGGTATGATTATGTCATTTTAAGTTTTATTACATTTAGACTTTATTTAATATTTCTACTTTGAATATTCAAAGCCACAATTTGCTCCTGAAATCTTAAATAAGTAAATTAAAAGTTGTATACTATTAGTCAAAAGAAATAGAAATAAGTAATGATGATAAATTAATGTGTATGGGAATTAATAGATCTCAATTATATAAATAGATTTGTGCATTATACGTGTACGAATGTTAATTTTTCATTGAATTAGTTGAGTTATCAAAACTGAAATATTTGTAAAGGTTGATGATCAATTATTGACTTTACTTATTATATAATATCATCTTCTACTTTAGTTTTTTTAAAAATTTCAACACCATGACATGAACCATGCATGCAAGGAACTAATATATGACATGTGCGTGCGCCTATCTTCAACTTTAATAACATTTATTAGTAATAAACATCAATTTAGTAATATGTACGTTCGTATGTCATAGCTCTTTTTTTTCAATATGCCCTCCATACACACGTTTCCCACAAGGTTTAGGATTGGCTGAAGTAACCCAAACTCTTCTAAAGTACCCTTGTGAGCGAACATGATTTCCTTTATCTTTCGATGGGCTAATCTCCTCAATATAACGACATAATCACCATGCATCCTTTCCAACCCAATGAATTCATCACCATTATCGTAGTAACATGACATTTCACCATTCCTAGTACAATTCAGTCCTATGATTCTATCAGCTTACTCTTAAGTGTCAACACAATTCAAAATTAATTTAACCTGAGAATTGTACAAACCATATGGAGGAGAATTTACCAAACTTCAAAGTGATGGTTTCTCCATGCCTCAATGCTTTCCTTCTACTCCAAAATATTGTATGTTCCACTAGTAATTTACCTCACAAGGTATGCAGTGCAAGGTAAAATCGCGTGCGAGGTAAAATCACGTGCGAGGTAATATTGCGTGCGTTCACAGTCATTTCATTTGAACACTTTAGCTTTTTATTTTTTAATCATCAAAGGGATATTGGTTGATTCTCAACTCTTAATAAGAAAGGCATTAAGTAAATTGGATATCCCCAATTGCACAAAGATCTAAAAATGATCTTTGTGACGGATTGTTTGGCAAATTAAAATGACTTAATTGAAATCCAAACATGGTACTAGTAAAGATAAATGTTAATAATGGAACTTATAAACATTTATTTCAACTCAACTCAACTCAAATCTAAGCAAGAAATTGTATAAGTATTTTTTATAGTATGAAAGACGTAGAATTCATCTTATAATTTCTTAATTCAAAAAATCTAAAAATATGCTTAAATGAACTTGCCAAAAATAATTTCCAAACTATTATAATTATATTTCTCCTTTTGAATGCTCTTTTACTCATGGGCGTATGTCTCCCTATGTTATTTTGCTCTATGGTATTTTTGTTGACCTAAACTAAATTTAAATAAAAATGAATGTATTAAAAAAATTGATACAACTAAATTAAACTTTCATCAATCCTATTTTATCAAAATTAAACTGGACTAAAAATTATTAAGTTAAACTAAACTTGACTAAAATATATTCAATAAAGTTAGAGAAAACATACCCTTAATCTGTTTATCACAACGAGGTCAATTTTTTCATTAATTCTTTTTTTTATTCTTCTATGTAATATTGGCGAGTTGACATGTATGTAACCACAATACTAATTTCTTGGAACTCCACGAAGGATTCTCTAAACACATAACCATTTTGACTTAAAAGAGAGGAAAAAACATAATAAAGTAACTATGTAACATAAGGTATAGGTTGAAGCGGCTCGAAGAAGGAAATTACTTGTCTGATTAGTATCAAACGTTGAAATGGAAACAAATGATTGATGAGGAGTTTCCTGATGCTACCAGTAAGCTCCGGGATACCAGCCCCGGTTTGAGGTGTCCGGGGAGAGCTGGAATCCTAGCCCGCGGCGGATCTCTCACCTGGATCCTGTATAACAAGGCCCCCGGGGTCACCCGAGGGTAGACGCTCCGGCGTGATGATGAAGATTGGGCTTTATGCAGAGGAGAGAAAATATGAAGAAATACAGAGAGTATTTAAGTCTGATAGAACATACCTATTACTGTTGGTCACTCCTCTATTTATAATGGCAAGGATCAGAGAGGGTTTAGGCTAAGTGGTCCTCTTCTTGTCGCAGATCCGGGGCTGTGGGGTCATTATCATGTCCTTCCTATACCCGGATGTGTCCAAGATAGCTGATGTTATGGGAGGACCACCGATGGGCTGGACTCTCTCTTCTCCTTTGCCAATAGGCTTATCGGGCCAGTGTATGGGCTGAGGCCCATATCACCACTAGCCCCCCGAGACCCTGGCTTCCGGGGCTTGGCCCGGTAGGCTGGGTCTCTGAAATGGATCCCCGCGGGCTACAGCCTTTGTCAGCCCGTATCACCACGCGCCAAACGTGCGTTTTTATCGTGCGCGTCCCTTCGTCGTCCGCGCCCTAATTAATGCTGATTATTGCTTTTTCTCGAATGTTGAGTTTACTTTTCCCAACTTCGAGAAATTCCTTGTATCCTTCTCTATAAATACCTGATCAAAGTTTCACTCTCACTTTCACATCAACAAAGCGCTGTCACTTTCTCCCTTCGCAATACTTTCTTCTTCTATCCATCACTTTCCCATCTACCTGATATGAGTAGCAACGCCTCTGCCCCGGTAGACGATCATTCTTTAGATATCGAAGATATTCCTCCCCCCCGTTCGACAGGTGGAAAGGGGTTGATGACCTCGAAAGTGACGGTAGCTTATGGTGCTCTAGTCCCTCCTGACCCGCAAGATCCAGGAGAGACCCCGGTAGATGAATCGGTCGAAGAACTTGTGAAGAGGATGTACGTCCCGCTATCCTACGATGCGGGTCTCGAGCCGTTTAGCGGTGACATGACATCCCGGGCTTGCATGCCCCGGCATCTTTTCCTTCATGGCCTTACTTTTCCTCTCCCTCCGTTATTCACCGAATTTCTGAACTTCTACAACATATCCCCGGCCCAGGTGCATCCCAACGCCGTCAGCGTTATGATCGCCTTTCTTTACTCTTGCCACCAGGCCGGGGTGACCGGGACTGTGGCCATATTCCGCAGTTTCTACTACCTATCCGCCACCTCTGTTCCCGGGGTGTTCAATGTTCAGCGCCGGAACAAAACCAAGCCTATTTGCTCCGGGAGACTGGATTCTGTGAAGACAAGTGACTGGATGAATAACTATTTTACTTTCGACGAGGAGAAATACCCAGTCCCGGCGTGGAATCAACAACGGGCCGCAGAGATTAAGAGCGCACTCCCCCCGGCTCAGTTCCGTCAAGTATCCGATAGCCACCACCGGATAGCTGGATTCTTTGTTGGTCTGAAGGATTACCAAAGGGTAGGTGGTTATGATTTTCCCCGGGAGGCATATCCCGCGGAGGTGTTCACCTGTCGTTGCCTGTATGCGAAGCGGAGCCTTGGTAATTTTCATTTCTTTTTCTCATACTTTCTTCTAAGTCCTTTTGTTATCTGTGTTAGTTAATATTTTATTCTCTTATGTATCAGCCATATCCCCCCGGCCAGCGATAGTCCCACCCGGGTCGAAGTCCGGCGAGGGGGCGGGGAAGGGCGCCTCCGAATATCTTAAGAAGGCCAAGGCCGGGAGCGAGAAAACGGTCACAGAGACCAAGAAGAGGAAAACCGGGGAAGAGGGTTCCGATGGGAAGGGCCCTGGAGCTTCCAATGCTGTCGGGTCTACCGGGGTCCCTCCGGCCGGAAATCACCGTCCTCTGGCGTTTTCTGTTCCCTCTTCCTGGGGCCATCCCGTTAAGAAGAAGAAAACCGAGCCCCAGTCTCAAGATTCGTCCCGGATTCCCCGGAAAGAAGAGAAATCCACTGCTGAGAGCAATCTCGGGCTTATAAATGAGAACAAGGCTGGCTCTTCTTCCCGTCCTGTTTTGCTAGATGACTCACAGGTATGTGTATCTCTATTCTTTTTATTTTGATTTTGTGTATTTTACATATGTTCTAAGTATTTATACTTGTGTAGGATCATGCCTCCAAGCTTTTTGGGTTCCCCGGGATGCGAGAGATAATCAACGAGGCTTGTGATTCCCTGTCTACTAATATTTCCCAGGAAGTTGACAAGTTGAGGTCGCAAATGCCTCTCTCTACAAGGAGCTGTCCGATGCCCATAAGGAACTTTCCCGCGTGAAAAGAGATGGTAAACGCGGTTTGGCCCCCGCGCAAGAAGCTCTTTGCCGGGCATTCGTTAACCGGGTTTTCAAAAGCCATTCCTTCGAGGAAAAAATACTGGCTCTTTGTGATGTCTCCAATGAGGCAGCCCTGAACGCTGCTTACACATCCGTCTGGGAGTATATACCCCGGGAGAATAGGGCGGAGTTCCGGGATACCTGGTATCGTCCCAAAGCAGATGGGCGATTCAACTATGCGGTAGACAAGTTGATGAAAGAGGGCATTGACGGGATATCCCCCGGAGTGATGTCTGTTTTTGAGGGGGCTCGGAGTGTTGATCCCCAGGATATCAATGCTTATGCTGAAGATGCTGCCAAACTCGCGCAGGGTCGGGAAGATCCTGGCCCAAATGATTTGGCCAATCTTGCTGACATCGAGACTCCGGTGACCTCAGAAGCAGAGGACGGGAACTCTGATGAAGAGAATGATAAGTCTCCGGTCCAGGAGTTCGAGCCAGTGCACGAGGAGAATGAAGAAGATCAGCTCTCCCCGGAGAATGATAGAGCCCAGCAGGAAGAGCCATCACCCCGGGATGATTATGAGGACACTGATGCTGAAGTATAGTCTAGATACTTAGTCCTCGTATTTTGGTTTTACTTTCTTTTCCTTTGATTGTTGTTATCCCTGGGCCCCTCTCCTGAACAGTTCTCTTTTGTGGATCAGGGAGGTAGAAAGAGCTCGGGGGATGAGAGCGATGACTCCAACGATGTAAGGGGTCTCTCTCTGTTTGCCAAAATTTATCTAAGTCCAACTTTATAAATGTTTGTTTATACATGTTCTAAAAATTAGCATTTTGTTAAGTTTGTATCTGAGTTTAGTGCTTGTGTAGCCCCGAGATGATCCTCCCAGTACTATTCCTTCCGGGGTCATTCCGGAGAATGAGACGTCGTGTCCCCAGTGTGCGGAGTTAGAGGAACAGCTAAGTCGTTGGCAACTGGACGGCATCCAAACTCGCTATCTTTTAGTTCAATCCGGGATTGTGTCAGTAATAGATGAGTTCCCAGATGTCACTTTGTTAGTAACAAAAGCTCCGGGAAATATCGAATCAATTCGGATCCCTTTCCCGATGTCAATCCCTAGCTCGAGAACGGGTAAACGCCATTTTAGATGCGGATAAGACCATATCGATGTTGCAAGCCGAGCATGATGCCTTCAAGTCCCGCCTCAAGGATGAGTTTGACTTAGTATGGTCCGAACTTCCGTTTTATTGCGACAAACTCAAGTGGTTGGAGAGAAGGGGTGATCCCCTCAGAAGGAATCTAATGCTGGAAAGGGAAAACCGGGAACTGGCGGCCCGGAACTTAATCCTCCGAGAGAATTTGGTCACCCTGCAACTTACCTATCACTTGACCGGGTTGCATTTGGGTCGGGTTTCTCCCCCGCTATATACAAACTTTCCCCGTGAGGTTGGGGCACTGTTAGTACGTATGTTTCGTATGGGTTGGAATGACCCCGAGTCTCGATACTGTCCTGCTTTCGAGGAAACCGCCGCTTGGTGGCAGCGTCAAAGGGAGGGGCAGTATCTCCCCCCATCCTTGGTATTCATCCCAAGTTGAGTTTCCATTGATTTTACTGTCGAAAGGTATCTCGGATTCCGTGTTTCCGTTGATCCGGAGGAATCTGCTCGGAGGGTGTCTAGACTCCACGAAGACGCTGCCAGAATCCGGGCCTTTATTGCTTCCGAGGACGCTGCTAAGGAGCAAAGGCGTTTAGCCCGGGAAAAGAGCAAGGGAAAGAGCAAAGTCGTGGCCACAAAGAAGAAAAAGTCTCCCCGTGCTCAAGGGCCTGTTATCATTGGATCCCCCCGGAGGGTATCATCACCTGAAGTTTCATCCTCGGATGATGATTTTGATCCATATGACGAGGCTGGTCCTTCTGGTGCTGGTCCTTCCGGTGTCCCCCCGGTTGAAGAGTCTAAGGCCCCGGGGAACACAGTTACTGCTAATGAACCCAGCCATCCCGCTACTCAAGATGATCAGGGGTCTCCTATTAGTTGGGATGGTCCTCCTTCCCTTTGTTAACTTAGTTTGCATAGTGCATGATTTAGAGTTGTAAATTTCACAGTTATTCATTGCAGATTAATGATACGTGTTTGTATGTTTTTTCCCAATACTTGTTCAAGTATTTTTTATCAATCATCTCCCCCCCGGGTCGCTTGTTCAAGCGTGCCCGGGTGTAATCTTATCTGCTGTCCGGGTGCTTGTTCGAGCGTACCCGTTACTCTTGCACTAGCCCCCCGGGCGCTTGTTCAAGCGGCCCCAGTTCAACTATACTTGAGAAAATTTTAAGCTTGCAAAACAATCTTCATAAGCACAATAATAAAATGCAAATGCGGGCCATGAGACAACCTAGGCTCAACCCTGGCCAGAGGTTCCCATGACGCTCTCATGCTACCGTCCTAGGCATATCCCTTGCCAGAGGGGTAAATACAGAAATGAACTAGGCATAATACCTACGTAAATTTGCGATGTTCCAGTGCCGCGGGACCTTCTTCCCGGCCTTGTCCTGCAACTCATAGCTTCCTCCAGGATGGGCTGCTATCACCTTATAAGGCCCCTCCCAGTTGGGAGCTAACTTCCCGCTTGCGATTTGCTGGCTCTTGTTATTTCAGCGCATCACCCACTCCCCCGGGGTGAACTGCTCCTTGCGCACTCTCCTGTCGTGATATTTCTTGACCCGTTCCTTCACCCAGGCCTCGTGCAGGGCTGCTTTTTCCCGCTTCTCCTCCAACAGGTCTAGGTCCAGCAGCCGTTCATTCTGGTTTGCTTGCTCGTCCGGGAACTTCGAGCGAAGACTGGGCACTCCAACTTCTGCCGGGATTACCGCCTCCACCCCGTAAACCAAACTATAGGGGGACTCGCCCGTGGCCTAACTCTCCGTTGTTCTGCTTGCCCATAACACACTTGGGAGTTCATCAACCCAATTTCCCCTCGCTCCCTGAATGCGTGTCTTGTTTCCGTTGACGAGGGTCCTGTTGGTCACTTCAACCTGCCCGTTGTCCTGAGGGTGGTAAACCGAGGTTAGCTTCTGTTCAATCCCGTACTCCTTGCACCAGGATTTGAAAGGGTCATTCTCGAACTGTGCCCCGTTATCTGTCACTATGAACCGGGGTATTCCATAGCGGCAGATAATGTTCTTCCAACAGAATTTTACACAAGTACTTCCCCTAATATTGGTCAAGGGAGCAGCTTCTACCCACTTGCTGAAGTAGTCAACAACCACTATCAAATACTTGAAGCCTTCGGGCGCTGTCGGGAAAGGGCCTACCAGGTCCAAACCCCAACGGATGAAAGGCCAGGTCCCGGATATTCCAATCATCTCCCCCATGCGGCACATGGATCAAGGGTGCAAAATTCTGGCACTGCCCACAGGAGCAAACTACTTTTTGGGCGTCCTCAAACAGCGTAGGCCAATAATACCCCGTACACATGATCTTCCGGGCCACAGTCCGGGCCCCTTGATGACTTCTGTTGGGACCCTCATGCACTTCTTTTAACAGGTGGCGTGCTTTCTCCCCATCAACGCACTTCAGCCAAGGTTGAAGGTATCCCCTCCGGATTAATTCCCCGTCCAACACAGCATACCGGGGGGCTTTAACCCGGATTTTCCGGGCTTTATCCTTGTCATCTTGCAGCGTTCCCTTCTCCAAGTACTCCAGAAGGGGCATGATCCAGGACTCGGTTTCTCGAACTACTGTGACTTGGTTAGGGTGCTCATATCCCCAGGTAGTTACCATCTCCATGAACAGATTCCGATCCCGATCCGGCTTGAGCTCCGACAAGGCCAACGATAGTACATCAACGGGGAAGGCATTCTCAGGATGGCTTCGACCGTCTCCGGGTTCACATCGATCCCCCGGTTTGACACCATATATCCCAAGAACTTGCCTGCCGCCACCCCGATAGTGCTTTTCTCTGGGCTTAGCTTCAAGTTGACCCTCCTTAACACAACAAACAGCTCCCGGAGATCCTCCAAAAAAGCGTCATGTGTCCTGCTTTTGATCACCATGTCATCCACATATACCTCTATAATCCTCCCGAGTTGATCTTTGAATACCCGATCCACCATACGGTGGTATGTGGCTCCTGCATTTTTAAGACCGAATGGCATTTTCCTGTAACAAAAAGTACCAAAGTCAGTAATAAAAGAGGTTTTTGGCCGGTCCTCTGGGGCCATGACAATCTGGTGATATCCTCGGTGCGCGTCAAAGAACGCCAGGAGCTGATAGCCCGTTATTGCTTCCACCAGCTGATCAATGGACGACAACGGTTAACTGTCTTTGGGGCAGCACTTGTTCAAGTCTATAAAATCTATACACATCCTCCAAGATCCATCATGTTTTTTCACCAGTACCGGATTAGAGATCCACTCCGAGTAGGTGATTTCTTCAACCATGCCAGCATCCAGCATCCTTTTTACCTCCGACCGGACAAATGTCCACCCGATCTACTGCCAAGGCTCTTTTCTTTTGCCTGATGGGTTTCAAATACGGATAGACATTCAGCCGGTGTATCGCAAACTCTTATGGTATCCCCGTCAAGTCTTCTATTCCCCACGAGAACACATCCTCATACTCCTTGAGTAGCTCCCGGAGTTCCTCCTTCACATTCCCCGGGAGATGCTTCCCGACACTCACCTTTCCCTGTGATCCTACCTCCATGTCTTCCACCTCAAAGGATGCAGGGTCACCGTGCACTGCTCCCACTGTGTTATCCTTCCCGGAACTCTCCCCGGGCTCCGAAGCGTGCACTCTTTCTGATCCTCCAGCCTTGGCATCCTTTATCGCGGTTAGCATGCAGCTGCGGGCAGTTGTTTGATTACCAATAACCGAAGCAATTCCTTGGTCTGTCGGGAATTTCATGGTTAAGTGGTAAGGAGAGCATATCGCCCGAGCTTGCGTCAACCAGGGGCGACCTATAATCATGTTGTACGGGGAAGAAGCATTTATGACCGCAAAGTTACATAAGACAGTACATCTCTTGTTAATATCCAGGTGATCAACAAGGGTCACTGGGAGAGCTATAACACCTAGAGGGTGAACTGTCCGGCCTGTAAAACCTGATAGCGGGGACAAACATGGCTTCAAGTTCTGGCGTCCGATATGCAATTGGTCAAAACAATCAGCGAACATAATCTCCACGCTGCTACCATCATCCACGAAGACTCGCTTTATCACAACTCCCTTTACCTCGACGGAGATCACCATGGGGTCAGAATGAGACACCTGGGTCGGGACTGCATCCTCTTCTGAAAAGGTGATAGTCTCATCGTGTTTAAACCTCTTTCCCTGGATTTCCCCCGGGGGGACATATCTACTCTTAGCTTTCACCGCCGATAGTGTCTGTGCCCCATCGCCCACTATACCGTTGATCACATTTATCGTCCGGGGTGCTCCGGGTCCCGGGACTCCCGGTCTATGAGCTTGTGGGGCGGGGTTAGGGGCAATATTAGCTTCCACCGGGCGGTTACCGCCTTGGCCTCGGTTATTTCTCCAATTCCGCTTCCTTCCTTGTCCTGCCGGAGAAGCTACCGGGTGTGTATCCCCCACCATGTAATCCCGGAGCTGACCCCGCTCCACTAACTTTTGAATATCCGTGCGCAAGACACGACAACCTTCTGCAGTATGGCCATAGGACTTGTGAAACTCGCACCATTTCTGTGCCTTTGCCGGGGCCGGGACCCCTTGTATAACCGGGGGGTCCGTGAAGAGACCCCGATGGATGGCCAGAATCTCCATCTTTGTCTTGGAGAGTGGAGTATACGTTGGTCTCACCACCAACGTCTGTCCCCCCGGCGCAGGTGCCGCTCCCTGGACCGGCGGGCGCCTTAATGTCTCCTGGCGAGCACCCTGGTGGGGAGTCGCCCGGAGCGTGGTTGTTTGGGTTGCCGTGGCAGTGATCACCCGCTGCTCAAAGAAACCAAAAGTGTTCATCCGAGTGTGGTTAGCCTCATGCACAGTACAATGCATTTCGACCGTCAGCTGGAGATGGTAGAATGTACCCGTCATGTTCTTCATTAACTCGATATAGAACATCTCGTCTCTCAATCCTTTCACAAAATTGCCAATTAAGACCTTCTCATGCAAGTGCCTATCCTGGACCTTCATAGACTCGGCGATGTACTGGACATAGTGTTGCCAAATAGACTCCGTCTCTAACTGCCGCATGGCCAGGACCGTTGCCAAATTCACAAAGTTTGTCTTCATAGCGGCATACCGATGGACCAGGACGGTCGCAAAATCCCAGAAAGTCTTCAATGAACCCTGAGGAAGACTCTTAAACCAACTCAAGCAGATACCTCGGAGGTAGGAGGGTAATAGCTTGCACTGCAACGGCTCGTCAATATCCCGGGCACCCATGACACTAAGATACGTGTGAACAAACTCCTCCGGATCCCCATCCCCATTGTACGTCGGAACTCCATCGGGCGCTTTGGTGCCTGTCGGTACTTATAGTTCAGGACCTCTGGAACCCACGGGGAATGAGGAACCATCCCCCGCCTTCCAATCAGCCTAGTCAGCCGATCTTCAATGGACCCGTTGTTGAACGGGGTGTTGTATCCACCATAATACGGTTGAGCCTGCGGGTTTAAACCGCCTGGGAGCTGCTGATCCGGATGTTGCTGTTGAGCGGGGGGCATCTGCTGACCCGGGGGCATTTGCTGATATCCGGGTCCTCCTCTCCCATCCTTCTCCAAGTCCACTACATCAGGCACTTTGTTATGGGCCGCTGCCTTGGCCGCTTTCCATGCTCGAAATTCTCAAAACTCCGCAGCATTGGTATGGATAGTTTCTGGGCCTCCAAGCTCCTCCTCATCTGGGTATTCTTCTCCGGAATCAAAATACTCCGGTTCGGATTCACCACCATCTCCGAACGTCTCCTGGTTCTGCCTCTCCTTTTCCTACAGACCTTCTCCCTCTGCTCCTTCTGCATCTCCCTGAGAGTATGCTCCGACACTTTCTTCTTTCCCTTGCGCTTCTCAGCAGCCACACGGGCAGTCTCCTTGCGCGCCCATTCCTTCTCCTCGACCACTTTCCGCGCCTCTTGGGCAGCCGCGGCCCTCTTTGTCTTAGGGCCACCTCTGCCTGACTAGCTTTGGTGGGGGCTCCCCCCCCCTATCTTTTTAGGTCTGCCGCGGGGCATGACAAAGCAGAATGAGTCCCACCGGGCGTGCCAACTGATGCTACCAGTAAGCTCCGGGATACCAGCCCCGGTATGAGGTGTCCGGGGAGAGCTGGAATCCTAGCCCGCGGCGGATCTCTCACCTGGATCCTGCAAAACAAAGCCCCCGGGGTCACCCGAGGGTAGACGCTCCGGCGTGATGATGAAGATTGGGCTTTCTGCAGAGGAGAGAGAATATGAAGAAATACAAAAAGTATTTAAGTCTGATAGAACATACCTATTACTGTTGGTCACTCCTCTATTTATAATGGAAAGGATCAGAGAGGGTTTAGGCTAAGCGGTCCTCTTCTTGTCGCACATCCGGGGCTGCGGGGTCATTATCATGTCCTTCCTGTACCCGGGTGTGTCCAAGATAGCTGATGTCATGGGAGGACCACCGGTGGGCTGGACTCTCTCTTCTCCTTTGCCAATAGGCTTATCGGGCCAGTGTATGGGCTGAGGCCCATATCACCAATTCCAGTGTATGGCCCATATCATGCCAGCCATTTTCAAGATTTTTAATTAGGTAGGCTTGCAACAAGCATCAAAGGGTTTTCCTATTCGTCACGATAGGTCATGTATCAATGGGTTATGTATCTAAATCTTTCCTTACATATACAAAAGCAGTAGACTATGAATTCGATATAGATACATGATGAAGAATAGCAAGTATGAGTTGGTCATGAATACGATTTACTAACACTATAAAACTATCATAGAATATTCATATTTTATCCATAGGTTCAATAAAGAAGTGATAATATCCTAGATTGAAAGAAATTTATCTAGTTTGACGAGCATTAACTGAGGGTTCAATAGTAAAAATAAGATCCTATGTTTTCCTCTTTTGTGTTCTTGACACTTCTCTGAGCTATCTTACTCTTAATACCCCTAATGTTCCATACACATGTGTTTAGACCTTTATAAGCTATGTGATTAGGGATTATTTGAGACATATAGCTAGTTGTTACAGTTGTGGACCTAGGGTATCATCCTTTTTTCCTTAAAAATGAATAATGAATCAATAAAAATAGAATGTAATTAAATATGTGGTAGTTCCATAACTTGTAGGTTTGTTAGATTTTTGAGGACGCTGCCAAGTAGAAAATATGTGACAGTGTATATAAACTTGTGTTTTAATCGAAAAAAGTAAAATCGTGTATACATTATGGTATGATTATGTCATTTTATGTTCTATTACATTTAGATTTTATTTAATATTTCTACTTTGAATATTCAAAGCCATAATTTACTCCTGAAATCTTAAATATGTAAACTAAAAGTTGTATACTATTAGTCAAAAGAAATAGAAAAAAATAATGATGATAAATTAATGTGTAAGGGAATTAATAGTTCTTCAATTATATACATAGATTTGTGCATTATACGTGCATGAATGTTAATTTTTCATTGAATTAGTCGAGTTATCAAAACTGAAATATTAGTAAAGGTTGATGATCAATTATTGACTTTATTTATTATATAATATCATCTTCTACTTTAGTTTTTTTTAAAAATTCAACACCATGACATGAACCATGCATGCAAGGAACTAATATATGACATGTGCGTGCGCCTATCTTAAACTTTAATAACATTGATTAGTAATAAACATCAATTTAGTAATATGTACTTTCGTATGTCATACCTCTTTTTTTCAATATGCGCTCCATACACACGTTTCCCACGAGGTTTAGGATTGGCTGAAGTAACTCAAACTCTTCTAAAGTACCCTTGTTAGCGAACATGATTTCATTTATCTTTCGATGGGTTAATCTCCTCAACATAACGACATAATCACCATGAATCCTTTCCAACCCAATGAATTCATCACCATTATCGTAGTAACATGACATTTCACCATTCCTAGTACAATTCAGTCCTGTGATTCTATCAGCTAACTCTTAAGTGTCAACACAATTCAAAATTAATTTAACCTGAGAATTGTACAAACCATATGGAGGAGAATTTAAAAAACTTCAAAGTGATGGTTTCTCCATGCCTCAATGCTTTCTTTCTACTCCAAAATATTTTATGTTCCACTAGTAATTTACCTCACAAGGTATGCAGTGCAAGGTAAAATCGTGTGCGAGGTAAAATCACGTGCGAGGTAATATTGTGTGCGTTCACAGTAATTTCATTTGAACACTTTAGATTTTTATTTTTTAATCATCAAAGGGATATTGGAAGATTCTCAACTCTTAATAAGAAGAGCATTAAGTAAATTGGATATCCCCAATTGCACAAAGATCTAGTGATGGATTGTTTGGCAAATTAAAATGACTTAATTGAAATCCAAACATAGTACTAGTAAAGATAAATGTTAATAATGGAACTTATAAACATTTATTTCAACTCAACTCAACTCAAATCTAAGCAAGAAATTGTATAAGTATAGTTTATTGTATCAAAGACGTAGAATTCATCTTATAATTTCTTAATTCAAAAAATCTAAAAATATGCTTATATGAACTTGCCAAAAATAATTTTCAAACTATTAAAATTATATTTCTCCTTTTGAATGCTCAGTTACTCATGGGCGTGTGTTTCCCTATGTTATTTTGCTCTATGGTATTTTTGTTGACCTAAAATAAATTTAAATAAAAATGAATGTATTTAAAAATTGATATAACTAAATTAAACTAACTTTCATCAATCCTTTTTATCAAAATCAAACTGGACTAAAAATTATTAAATTAAACTAAACTTCACTAAAATATATTCAATAAAGTTGGAGAAAACATGCCTTTAATCTGTTTATCACAATGAGGTCAATTTTTGCATTAATTCTTTTTTTTATTCTTCTATTTAATATTCGCGAGTTGACATATATGTAACCACAAAATTAATTTCTTGGAACTCCCCTCCCTAAAGGATTCTCTAAACACCTAACCATTTTGACTTAAAAGAGAGGAAAAAACATAATAAAGTAACTATGTAACATAAGGTATAGGTTGAAGCGGCTCGAAGAAGGAAATTACTCGTCTGATTAGTATCAAACGTTGAAATGGAAACAAATGATTTATGAGGAATTTCCTTTGCAACAGATACAAAACATAACAATGATGCTTTTTTATAATAAAATAATATTAAAAAAAACAAGATTGAAAATAATGATATATAAAAGACAACAAATAAAAAATCACGAAAACATCAACAAAACCACTATACTTTATTGTTACCTCACAAAAACCTTATCACACATAAATAGGAGGTTCAAGTTAGAATACCACTTAACATAAGAACACACTTTGAAATGATGGTTCGTTTTATCTTACATTATAAGAATAAATGAACGTTGTTACTAAGCTGTTTTCTTCATGCCAGCCATTTTCAAGATTTTTAATTAGGTAGGCTTGCAACAAGCATCAAGGGTTTTTCCTTTTCGTCACGATAGGTCATGTATCAATGGGTTATGTACCTAAATGTTGCCTTACATATAGAAAAGCAGTAGACTATGAATTCGATATAGATACATGATGAAGATTAGCAAGTATGAATTGGTCATGAATACGATTTACTAACACTATAAAACTATCATAGAAATTCATATTTTATCCATAGGTTCAATAAAGAAGTGATAATATCCTAGATTGAAAGCAATTTATCTAGTTTGACGAGCATTAACTGAGGGTTCAATAGTAAAAATAACATCCTATGTTTTCCTCTTTTGTGTTCTTGACACTTCTCTGAGCTATCTTACTCTTAATACCCCTAATGTTCCATACACATGTGTTTAGACTTATATAAGCTATGTGATTAGGGATTATTTGAGACATATAGCTAGTTGTTACAGTTATGGACCTAGAGTATCATCCTTTTTCCTTAAAAATGAATAATGCATCAATAAAAATAGAATGTAATTAAATATGTGGTAGTTCCATAATTTGTAGGTTTGTTAGATTTTTGAGGACGCTGCCAAGTAGAAAATATGTGTTAGTGTATATAAACTTGTGCTTTAATCGAAAAAATTAAAATCGTGTATACATTATGGTATGATTATGTCATTTTATGTTCTATTACATTTAGATTTTATTTAATATTTCTACTTTGAATATTCAAAGCCACAATTTGCTCCTGAAATCTTAAATAAGTAAACTAAAAGTTGTATACTATTAGTCAAAAGAAATAGAAATAAATAATGATGATAAATTAATGTTTAAGGGAATTAATAGTTCTTCAATTATATACTTAGATTTGTGCATTATACGTGCACGAATGTTAATTTTTCATTAAATTAGTTGAGTTATCAAAACTGAAATATTAGTAAAGGTTGATGATCAATTATTGACTTTACTTATTATATAATATCATCTTCTACTTTAGTTTCTTAAAATTTTTTACACCATGACATGAACCATGCATGCAAGGAACTAATATATGACATGTGCGTGCGCCTATCTTCAACTTTAATAACATCGATTAGTAATAAACATCAATTTAGTAATATGTATGTGCGTATGTCATAACTCTTTTTTTCAATATGCCCTCCATACACACGTTTCCCACAAGGTTTAGGATTGGCTGAAGTAACCCAAACTCTTCTAAAGTACCCTTGTGAGCGAACATGATTTCCTTTATCTTTCGATGGGCTAATCTCCTCAATATAACGACATAATCACCATGCATCCTTTCCAACCCAATGAATTCATCACCATTATCGTAGTAACATGACATTTCACCATTCCTAGTACAATTCAGTCCTATGATTCTATCAGCTTACTCTTAAGTGTCAACACAATTCAAAATTAATTTAACCTGAGAATTGTACAAACCATATGGAGGAGAATTTACCAAACTTCAAAGTGATGGTTTCTCCATGCCTCAATGCTTTCCTTCTACTCCAAAATATTGTATGTTCCACTAGTAATTTACCTCACAAGGTATGCAGTGCAAGGTAAAATCGCGTGCGAGGTAATATTGCGTGCGTTCACAGTCATTTCATTTGAACACTTTAGCTTTTTATTTTTTAATCATCAAAGGGATATTGGTTGATTCTCAACTCTTAATAAGAAAGGCATTAAGTAAATTGGATATCCCCAATTGCACAAAGATCTAAAAATGATCTTTGTGACGGATTGTTTGGCAAATTAAAATGACTTAATTGAAATCCACACTACTAGAAAAACACGGAGCCGTTTCAGCGGTGTTCGCACACACCGCTAATATAACGTGTAAAATAACAGCTGAAACATCCATTTCAGCGGTTATTTCTATTTTGGGCGCGGAGTCTGACTAAGAATTTAAGTGTTGACTTTCAGCTTTCAGCGGTTTCCCCAAATGTCGCTGAAACCATAAGATATGGCTCAATCTGTTTTTAGCGTTGCCAGCCATTCCGCTGAACGGGAAGATGACTGGACGCATTGACCGGAACCTTGTCGTTGAATTTGTGGATGGACCCCGCCATATTTCAGCGCTAGGTGAGGGAAGCGCTGAAATGAATGCTGACTGGTACAATTGACCGGGAGCTTGCGTTGAATTTGTGGTTGGACCCCGCAATATTTCAGCGCTAGGTGAGGGAGGCGCTGTAACGGATGCTGACTCGACAATTTGGCTTAGTTTGCCGTCCAAATTATTGGGCTTATGTTGGGCCTGTTTCACAAAATATATTAAATGGATCGTGATTTATAAAGGCCCAAGTGTTATTTCAGCGGTTTAAATATTACCACCAAACGTTGAAACATTTGATGGCAAAAAAACCTGCTCTTGGGCCATATCCAACACTATAAGAATTCTTCCATAGCCCATATCCAACACTATACGCATTCACCCATAGCCCAATTGTAAAATGTGTACACGTGTCATGTAGGAGAAGAGCCGCGTCTCTCTTGTTTCAACGCTTGTTTCAAAGCGTTGAAACGTATGAAAATTTGAAAAAAATCATTTAATATCAATTTATTACTTCTAAACCAAATCTTTTAATGATTATTCTACTTTTAGTATGTATGAGACACTTTTCGTGTAAATTTGCTTTGATATTAACTCATTGAAAGGTACGTGTAGTGAAAACTTTAGTATCAAAGAACTTGAGAAACAATACTAAGACTACTACTTGGTACTTAAGTATATATACTTTGGAGTCATATTTCCACCATAGTTGTGACCAATTTATTTCCATTACTAAATGAAATTAAGTAAATTTGAATGTTTTTTGGACATTATTACATTAAGTCCATGAAATAGCATTGATAGACTGTCAGGTTGAATAAAAATTTGAAAAAATGTCAAAAACAAACAATTTTTTACTTATATACCTAAAATTTTTTATGATTTTGTTAATTTTATTATGCATATGACACTTTTAGTGTATATTTACGTTGCTATTAGTTCAATAAATGATATGTGTAATGAAAACTTGTCATAAAACATCAAATCTTGTCATAAAAATGTCATAAAACATCAAATCTTGTCTTTTAAACTAGTTTTTTTATGAATATGATAATTTTATTATGCATACAATAGTTTCTTGACATGTTTAACAACAAATGAATTTGAAATATTGACTTAGTGGACCAAATTCATATAAAAATTATGCTCTAAGTATACATAACATCAACTAACTGTTGCTCTAGGTATACATAGCAACAATTAATGGCTGCTCCACGTATGCATAGCAACAACTAACTGCTGCTCTTGGTATATAAAATTTAAAAATGTCATAAAATATCAAATTTTGACTTTTAAACTTGAATTTTTTTAAATGATTATGGTAATTTATAATGTATAAGACACTTTTTATGTAAATTTTCTTTGGTATTGACTCGGTGTTTGGTACGTTTGGTGAGAACTTTAGAAGCGAGAACCTAAGAAGTACTACTGGGATTACAACTTAGTTAAGTATATATACTTTGTAGTCATATTTCACCCATAGTTGTGATCAAATTGTTTCAAATACTAAATGAAATTAAGTATATTTGAGTGTTTCTATGCCATTATAACATAAAGTCCATGATATATCAATGATATGAATGTTTAGTTTAATAAAAATTTGAAAAATGTCATAAAACATCAAATTTTGTCTTTTAAACTAGTTCTTTTAAACTAGTACCAAACAAGATGGATATAACTAATTTAGGTCACCGATTTTCTTTAATCAGTAACGAAATTAAATATAATTAATTGAATGTCAAATCTTATTTAACTTGCTACAAAACCAAACTATACAGAGCATAATCAATCAAGATCAAATCAAACGTTACAACTTGTTTGCTTAGCTTTCTACAAAAACAAATTAAAATGAGTATCAATCAAGATCAAATCTTGATTAGTTGACGTTCTGTAAACACTAACTTAACTGGGTGTAATTAATCAAAGGTTACACCTTGAATACTTGACTTTATGTAAATACTAAATTAATTAATCAAAGGGTACACCTTAATTACTTGATTTTCTGTATATGCTAACTAAATTGAGTATATTAACACAAGCTCAAAACTTATTCAAGTCTACAAACACTAGTAGCTAGATTGAGTATAACTAATCAAAGTATACAACGTTACTTGATTTTCTATAAACTAATTACTATCGATCGTGTAAGCATTATTTGACTTTTCATACACACTACTTAATTTTTCTGTTAATAGTACTTAAGTTCATGTAAATTGATAATGAGAATTACAAATATTTTTTAATTCTTTATAAATTATTATTAGGAAATATTTATGTCACCTTATTTAGTAGTATTAAAATTCTATATATGAACATTACGTTGACTAAAAGATTCTATCATACTAAACAATTTTAAGGAAATAATATATAATTTTTAGAATAAGTTTTTAATTAGTCTTGGAAGTGACGGTCACTATATAGTGACGGGTTTATATGCAAAGAAGTTTGGGACGGGGGATTTTCTGTAATTTATGCAAATTGCATTCACGCGCGGGGGTTTTTCTGCAATTTATGCAAATTGCATTCAGCATGCTTGAATTTCACACTCGAATGCTTGTTTTTTAGACCAAACAGGTTGTTTTTTAGAACATGCTTGCATTTCACACTTAATAGGTTGTTTTTTAGAGAATGCTTGCATTTCACAGTTAACAAGTTGCTTTTTAGAGTTCATGTATTTTGAAGCAAAAAAAGATGGTTTTATAGAGCATGCTTGAATTTCACCCTTAAATGCTTGTTTTTTAGACCAAACAGGTTGTTTTTTAGAACATGCTTGTATTTCACGCTTAACGGGTTGTTTTTTAGAATAAAATGCTTGTTTTTTAGGATGTGTGGATATGTTTGCTAACGTCTATTTTTAGACTAAAATGCTTGTTTTTTAGACTGAGTGAACAGTGCATTTTTGTCAAAATTGCAAATAAGGACCTCCTTCCTTCCATATTTCAATATAGTCCTTCGTCACTATATAGTGACCGTCACTCAAGAGACCAACTCATAAGTTTTTGAGGTCATAATTATAAATAATAATACCATTTTAATAAATAAAGAAAATCTAAATGTATTATGTAAACCGTTAGATCTTTTCTGCCAAATAAATCTGAGCCATCAATATTATTGTCTATATAAAAGAAACGCTGAAATCCTACCTTATTATCCAACGATGAAATCCCATCCTTTTCTTCTGAACTCGTCCGTGGTTGTGTTCTTGCCGCATCGGTGATCTGGGCGAAAACCACGATGGCCGCATCGGTGATCTGGGCGAAGCCACGATGGCTGAGTGTGATCCGGGCGAAGCACCGATGGCATCGTGGCAGAAATTTGAGGGATACCGGCGATATTGTGGCGGAGATTGGACGACGACGAGCCAGAAACTTGGGCATCGATCGGGAGCCATCGCGGTGAAGGAGCCGGTGGACAGCCGGAAATTAAGGGTCTCCGTGGTGAAGGAGCCGGTGAACAGCCGGAAAACAAATATCTGCAGTTTCAATCCGCTGCTGCTCTCGGTGATAGCCAGGTCACCATCGGAGAGGCTCTTGAGGCGGCGGCGAAGGTGGCCGGAGACAAGCCGGTGGCTGAGGCGGCTGAGATCAGAGCTACATGCCGAGTACAAGTGATACCCCGTGGCATAAGGGCGAGAGCTCAGGCGGCAGTAGATCTGAACCCTTCGATGAAGGAGAAAATCACGCTCGGTGAAGCAATAGGGACGGCGACGGTGAAGCTTCCGGCTGATATGGTGGCGACGAGGGAGGACCACGAGGGTTGCGTCGGCGGAAAGGAGGAACAATCCAGGCTGCGAAGGTCTGCGTGTTGTGTCGTCTGCCGTCGCTACTGAGGTGTGAGTTCTCAAAATTATTTTGCCTTTTTTGTCTTTGCTTGAGTGTGGATTATGCCAATAATTCTGATGATTTGAAATGCATGTGACCCGAGGATGAGGGTAGTAAACGTGAACAGAAGGGAGAAGCCGCGTTGATGTGAAATCAAACCCAAATTTTATCTCATTCAGGAGGTGATTGGGAGTGTTATTGCTCTTAACATTGTTAGTGGAGAGTGAATTGGCCGTCGACATTGGCTGGCTAAGGATTTGCAAGCAGTGTTTTTGCAGGTGTTGAATCACTCCCTGAACGCCCTAATGTAAGCATCTTTACTCTTCTGGTAGGAATTTTATTATTGTCAATTTGCAAAGATTGGATTTTGATAGCAGGTTCGTAATGGCGAGACACAGATAAGAAGATGGCGATTTGAAGGGAAAGTATGTTGGACTTGAATCAGCAACTGATCAGCAAGAGACTTGCCCCAAAGGCTCATTGATTGAACATATTTCATTTCTTGAAGAAAGACTTGTCCAGGTGAAACCTTTGTTTGATCTCTTCAGATGATATTGATTTATGTTTTCTTCATGCAAAGCCCTAATCACTATTTCGATATTTGTTACTGAATTGCACTGAAAATAAACAATCACTGATGCAGAGAGTTATATTTATACCCGATGATGTGGCCACTGTCATTGTCAGACCATACTGCATGCCATTGTCAGCCTTGCAACTTCTTGCTGAAACTGTTAAAGGCATGCATATTAGTTGGCTTAGGAGAATCTGCAAAGAAGCAGCTAATGAGCAGAGTTGGACAACGATTAGAAGAGGCTTCTGTGAGTGATCTCCTGATTCATCCCAGGATAAGGACACCAACCATCTATGATTCTGTTTGAATTAGTGTAATTCTGTATTGCTTGTGATTATTGCTGAGGTAATGATTGTTTGGTCTATGTTGCTTGAGCAGATTTGGTCAACAATCTTGAAACGATTGTACGATCTGGTACCAAGGAGTTTATGGAGGCTCTTCAAGCGGGAGCCGATGTGAGCATGATAGGCCTGTTCGGCGTAGGGTTTTACTCAGCTTATCTAGTTGCAGAGAAGGTCATCGTCACCACAAAGCATAATGATGATGAACAATATGTGTGGGAGTCTCAAGCTAGTGGTTCCTTTATTAGTCACTCGTGACACCGAGGGTGAGCCCCTTGGCAGGGGAATAAAGATTACTCTATACCTCAAAGAAGATCAGATAATCTATGTTCTTCATATTCGCTCTGATTTTTATGACAGTTCAGATTGTTCTGTTGTATGGATGGAGTACTCAACTAGTTTTGTATCTGGTTTTTTCTGAATTTTCAGATGGAGTATCTAGAAGAAAGGAAGATCAAGGACCTTGTGAAGAGTTTATCAGCTACCCCCATCTACCTCTGGACTGAGAAGAGCATTGAGAAGGAGATTTGTGTGTCGAGATCTCGAACACAATGGAGAAACCAGGTGCTTCTTTATACTGCAATTCATGTGTATTAGTGTATAGAACGATATGAATTAGTAATATGACATTTGATTGACATCCTTGATTTTTAATATAATTTTGATATTTTGTATTTTCATTTTTGCTGTATTTTATTTTATTAAGAATTTTAGAAATTCAAATATTTTTATTTTTTTATTTTTAATATTTAATCGTTTCAGCTGTTTTATTAATCGCTGAAATGTGATGGGCTTCAATTAGACCCAATGCAAAAGGAAATAAGTGGAATGTCTACTCAGCATTGCCACTAGACACTGACGGGTCCCAGTGTCGGCAAAACGCTGATAGGATTATTTCGTTCCGCCGGGAGCATAGACAGTGGTTTTTTTATTTCAAATAACCGCTGAAAGGACATGAAATAACCGCTGAAATGTCCTGTTTTTTCTAGTAGTGCAAAACATGGTACTAGTAAAGATAAATGTTAATAATGGAACTTATAAACATTTATTTCAACTCAACTCAACTCAACTCTAAGCAAGAAATTTTATAAGTATTTTTTATAGTATCAAAGACGTAGGATTCATCTTATAATTTCTTAATTCGAACAATCTAAAAATATGCTGATATCATCTTGCCAAAAATAATTTCCAAACTATTATAATTATATTTCTCCTTTTGAATGCTCAGTTACTCATGGGCGTATGTTTCCCTATGTTATTTTGCTCTATGGTATTATTGTTGACCTAAACTAAATTTAGATAAGAATGAATGTATTAGAAAAATTGATATAACTAAATTAAACTAACTTTCATCAATCCTATTTTATCAAAATCAAGCTGGACTAAAAATTATTAAATTAAACTAAACTTAACTAAAATATATTCAATAAAGTTGGAGAAAACATGCCCTTAATCTGTTTATCACAACGAGGTCAATTTGCATTAATTCTTTTTTTATTCTTCTATGTAATATTGGCGAGTTGACATATATGTAACTACAAAACTAATTTCTTGGAACTCCCCTCCCCAAAGGATTCTCTAAACACCTAATCATTTTGACTTAAAAGAGAGGAAAAAACATAATAAAGTAACTATGTAACATAAGGTATAGGTTGAAGCGGCTCGAAGAAGGAAATTATTCGTCTGATTAGTGTCAAACTTTGAAATGGAAACAAACGTTTTATGAGGAGTTTCCTTTGTAAAAGATACAAAACATAACAATGATGCTTTTTTTATAATAAAATAAAATTAAAAAAAACAAGATTGAAAATAATGATATATAAAACATAACATATAAAAATTCACGAAAACATCAATAAAACCGCTATACTATATGATTACCTCACAAAAACCTTATCACACATAAATAGGAGGTTCAAGTGAGAGAATACCACTTAACATAAAAACACATTTTAAAATGATGGTTCATTTGATCTTATAATATCTTACATTATAAGATCAAACATTATAAGATCAAATGAACGTTGTTACTAAGTTGTATTCTTCATGCCAGCCATGTTCAAGATTTTTAATTAGAAAGACTTGCAACAAGCATCAAAGGGTTTTTCCTTTTGGTCACGATAGCAGGAGCTTCAATCATGTCCAAATCCTCTGGTTTTTGCGCCTGATCACCAGCCAAAGTAAAATTGAATCTCAGCACCAAATTCGCAAGCGCTAGCTCAGTCGTGACCAAGGCAAACCCATAACCAGGACAACTCCTCCTCCCCGAACCAAACGGGAGCAGCTCAAAATGATGCCCTTTAACATCCAAGGGACTATCCAAGAACCTCTCCGGCTGAAACTCATCTGCGGCTTCCCAGACAGAAGAATCTCTCCCAATCGCGAAAGCGTTGATGATAGCTTGAGTTCCAGCAGCAACGTCGTACCCCATGAATTTTATGTCCTTTCTTGCTTCGTGAGGAACCAGCATTGGAACTGGAGGATGCAATCGAAGGGTCTCTTTTATGACTGCTTTTAAGTAGGGCAGGTTTTCTAGGTCTTCCTCCTTTATTCTATTCATTTCGTGCCCAGCTGGGATTAGTTCTCGCAATTCTCTCTGTAATTTGGTCATCGTTTTTGTGTTTTTCATCAGCTCAGCGAGTGTCCACTCTAACAGTGTTGATGTGCTGTCGGTTCCGCCTACAAACATGTCCTGCAAATTTTTGGAAAGAAAACCTAGTAACTAATCATGAAATTGACAGTGCATCCCTGATTTTATATTCACTTTGTGTTCCCTATTGAAAGACATTATTTCCTAGACCTAAAAAAACAAAAAAGTCGTCATATGATTCTAGTTTTAATTGTTTTTAATTTTTTTGAGTTGATCATAATTTTAAAAATTTATAACATAGAGATACTCTTGGCTAGGATATAAGATAGGGTCGTTATTAATTTTACATTTATATAAAATTAGTTTATCTATTTGATTTAGTAGCTAGACTCTTAAATAATACTTTAAATTATTTATTTAACAAAAAAATCATTTCAACGTTGTATGTCTATACGGTTAATTCAAATGTTTGGATCATTATTTCTATTTCATTGTATTTTATTCCATTTAAATTTTTTTTCATTTTATTTGGATATTATAAAATGAATTAATTGAGTTAGAATGACAAGTAAAGATTACGACTTACGAACATATAAATTATCCTAATAAATATATAATTAATCATGTGTCCTGCTATAAATTATAGTAGAATGTCTCAACGAAGAGTTCTTTGTATACAAAATATATATATAATTGTAAAATAAATTAACCTTTTTTGAACTGATTCAAAAATTTGAAGTCATGCTGTATCAAGATTCCTCTCAATAACATTTTATAAGTTAATAAAGACAATCATGAGTAGTGACTTTCTAGACCAAGGACTGTTCCAATCTAATCATTGGAAAGAAGTCTAATGCGCTACACCTTATTCTGCATCTTTTGTGAACCATATTCTTTTGTTACCTAATCAATTTATTGATATTAATAGAGAAAAATCCCATTAGTTTGAACCTAATTACATAAAATAAAATTATTGGTTTCAGAATTCTGTTTCCTCCATCAACTTGAAAAAGTTACACTAGAATTCTATGGGTTGACTTTTTTAATTTTGAAAACCAACCCTATATTGAGTTAACAATATCTCTGTTTAATTAGAACAAAACAATACTTTAGCATATAAGGAGCCTTGAAGAAAACTAACTTTTAATCATGAAAAACAGTAATATTAGTGTGGAAATGCACAAGAGATATAGAATAAAAAGTGCATGAGAGAAAATAAAAAGAGAGATTTTAGTTAAAATAAGTTAGATGGTTAGAAATTGAGCGAACCCAATCAGCTATTCTAAAATAATTTCTATAATAAAGTAATAAAATTTCAAAAACTTCATAATTATTTTGACTCCATCAACAGTTGCTCTATTTTACTATTTCATAAATTTATTACCATAAATAATAATAGTTCTACTTAATTATATTTAAGTCTCCCAAGATCACACAATTAGGACATGTTTGTTTGAGCTTATTTCTTACTGATTTGAACTGAACTGAAGTGAAATTTATGTGTTGAAAAATAAAATCAAAATGTCTAAATTTACTTGAATTTGATCAAATAATATTTTACTGAACTGAACTGAATTGAAGTGAAATTTATGTATTGAAAAATAGAATCAGAATGTCTAAATTTACTTGAATTGATCAAATTATATTTTGTTGAACTGAACTGAACTGAATTAGACTGTACTGCTCTACTTATAAGTTCAAACAAATAGGGCCTTAATTTTCACTACCAGAAAGAGCCAAATGTATCAGCGGTACCTTTCCACGCTTTTAATGATAAACCGTTGTTATTTGGGAAAAAAACCGTTGATACCTGTCTATCAACGCTTCTTAACTGTTCATGTGCTTTTGACTGAAAATTCAACGCCACTTGAACTGGAAGCTTTCAACGAAAATAGACAAAGTGTTAAAACATGTGTCTAGGTGGCAAGTGCAAGAGGTAGGGATTTGAAAAATATTGATGGGTCCTACTCTACTTTCAACGCTTTTGAAAATTAACGTTGAAATAACTGATGACTAGACATTTATTCTCAAGTCAATCGTGAAAAATGTTGACTGGGGCTTATCTGAGTCCAAATATTTACGGAATAAGTCAAGCCTTTTCAATGGGTTTTAACCTGTGTTTATGGCCCATTGGCCCAGTCCAAACCTTTTAACGATTTATATGTTAAATGTCATAAAAGCAACATGTGTGGTTGCGTCTGTAACCCTTTCAACGGTTTTCTCGTTTCGTTGAAACCATATTATTTTTAAAAATATATACATTTTTTTTTTGTTTTTTATTTTTTAAACGTGTCACGTCCCTAATCATCCACGTTTGTCAAGAACAATTCACCATATGTTGACAAGTGTAAAAATAGTAGTGAAACACGTCTATCACTCTATCAACGATTTTTTTGTGACTGCTGAAACAGATGAACTTTTCAAAAAACTTTAATTATTGATCAATTTTAACTTTCGAACTCCATTGTTTTGATGATTATGATAAATTTACTATGTATGTTATACTAATCACGTACATTTCGTTTAAAAGTAGTTCATTCGGAGACACATGTAGTGAGACTTTTCATAACTCATACAACTCTTCACTAGTAAAACAATAACTAGTTGTCTAATCATATACACAATGGCGCCATTCTCCCACCATTATTGTGAACTATTGTTTTTGCAAAATACATGAAATGTATAAAAATATGATTTTTGTCACAAGTATACCTGCATACATTGAAACTATTGTAAAACTCTAAACCCACAACCCATCAAACCCTAAACCCATAACCCACCAAACCCACAACCCATATAATAAAGGATAAAAAATTATGGTAATTAAATCAAATGCAATATATCAAAGGTTAAACTTGTAATTGAGTTTCCATAACATACTCGTAAATAAATTTAGTTTAACACAAAATGATAAATGTAAATGGAATTTTAAATAATCAAATGTCAAATTTGACTTAACTTTCTACAGACACTAACTAAATTGAGGTTAACTTATAAAAGATCAAATCTACTCAAATTTGAATTGGTTTTAAATAACTGCTAAAAGGTAACATCTTACCTGAGTTTCTGTAAACATTAGTAATTACATTGAGTTTAACTAATGAAAGATTGAATCTTACTATTATTCTTATGAACACTAGTAACTAAATTTAGTTTAGCTGACAAAAGGTCAAACATTACTTGAATTATTATGAACACTAGTATACTCAATTAATTAGTGTAACTAGTGAAAGGTCAAATCTAACTTGGTTTCCTATGAACTCAGTAACTAAATTGATTTTAGATATTAGAATACTATTTTTTTGCGTTTCTATATGAAAACTGTTACGTAAGTAAAGTATAACTTTAAAAGGTCAAGATTTACTCAAATAACAATGAACATTAGTATCTATATTGAGTTTAACTAATAAAAGGTCAAATTTCACCTAATTTTTAAAAGATAATAACTGAATTGAGTTAAACTAATGAGCAATCAAACTTACCTAGCATTCTACGAACACCGTTATCTGAATATTACTCTAGCAGTAGTAAATGAATCATAGAATGTCAAATATTACTTACTGGGTCAAATATTACTCAATTACAGAAGGTCAAATATTGCTTATACAAGGTCAAATATTACTTGAATTTCAATGGAAACTAGTAAATGAATTGAATATTCTTAGTGAAAGTTAAAATTTTACTTGACATTCTATAAAGTAACTAATTTGAGTTTAATTCTGCTTGACTCTTTATGGACACTAGTAACTAAATTAAGTTTATCAATCAAAAAGTCAAACCTTACTTATATCCCTATTTATTCGTAACAAAATTTGGTTTAACTAATAAAAAGGTTAAATTTCACTTGACTTTTAAAACTAAATTGAATTTCATGAATAAAATGTTAAATAATACAGTGTATCTTGGAAAACTATAGAAGTAACTGAGTTTAATTGTTTAGAAAAGATTTTGATAATTAATTATAAAAGATAAAATCTTACTTCTGTAATGATTGTACTACTAAACAAAGTTTTTATTTAAATTTAGATTTTCAAAGAAATAATAGTATTAATATTAAAATTTCTGTAATAAAAAACCTAAAAGAAACTGTGTTTATTTTCGTTTAATCCAAACCCTCCATTTTTTTTTGAAATTGAATCTCATCCATCTGTACATATGTCTGTATAAAGAAAATCTAAACCCTATGGGGAATAAACCCGCAGCTTCATAACTCATCAACAACCGCATACTCTTTTCTCCAGATCCGACGATGTAGAGTTCGAAAACTCGACGCCAGCGAGCTTTAATCATCAACCTGATCTAATGGGCTTGCCTCGGCGGCCCTGCCTGGGGAAAGTTGCAGCACCGCCGCCGGCAGCTTTTGATACCACTCGAGCACTCCGGCATTATGCCCGATCCGGTGCATACTCCAGCTACTCGCACAACCACAAATATGAAACTTGAGGTAAAGTCTTTATCTTTTATCACACTCGATTTTGATGCCATGTAATTGGGGATTTTAGGGTTTTGTTGGTATGTTAGTAATCTGGTATGATAAAGCTTTTAATTTGGTTTGAAACGTTTTGGTATATGCTGATTGTTTGGTTGGGAGCAGCATGTAGGAATTTGAATACATACTTGCCCTGTTTGTACAAAATCTTTATTTTTTCCTGTGGCTAGAGGTGCTAATCTTTTAGTTACTGAGTATTCAGCTTTGCCTACTTATGTTTCTTCCAGTCCTTTAATGTGACAACTATGTGGTTTAAATCAGCAAGTTCAACGGGAATGATTATCTTTATGCTTTCTGGTTGAATTTTGAGGGGGCTTCAAGTGTTTTCAGATTCTAAGGTCATTAAGTTGGTATTCTACTCCACTGTATGTTCTCTGTTTAAGCCTAAAGAGTATAATAGCACTCTCTTTTTCACTCTGGAAAATCTGGATGAATACGCTGCAGGTAAGAACGTTCCAGTGGGAGCTATTTGATTACATAGACGAGAGAGTGCAATCAATGAATCTTGTAGCTGAAGGTACTTTACTTTACATTGAATTTCATTACCTGAAAATTTTCTTACTTCTGTAGTGCAGGCTGATTGCAAGGCCATTTTATATGCAAAATATGTGTGTTATAATGCTATAGGATTTGGTTCCTCTTGATGACTAGGAAAGTATGGTGTGTATGCTGTTATGCGTGGCTGTGTGGAATATAGTATAGTTTTCATCGTCTGAATGATTATTTTCATTCCGTGACAATGTTACCTTTGTATAAACTCTTAATTCTCATGGCATGAACTAGGAATCAAGAGTTTCTTATGAGATTAGAGATTCTTCTGAAAAAAGGTCAGATTTTTAGAGATTGCTAATTTTGTGTTCAATTCCGACTTTATACATTTTTCCTGGTTCTTATTTATTTAGGTTTTTGAAGATTCAAGATTCAGAGCTCAAGTTATCCCAGATTCTTAAAATAATGTCTTAGAATCAACAAAATGATGGCATGGTACTGATGGCATGACATGGATCTCTAAGTTCATGTGTATATGCTCTGGTTGTGTAACATCTCCCAAGTTCATGTACAGATGGAACTACAAGTAAGATTTACTGAACGTTGAGTCCTTGAAAATACGGATTTGATCTAATGCTCGAAAGTATAGGTTCCTTCTTTAACTTGATTGTTTTCCATTCAGGCTCTTGCATGGTTAAGAACACGCCAGCTTTCAAAAACAAGCTGAAGGCACTGGAAATTGAGTGACTGGAGGATTCATGAATGAAAAGATGATGCAGATGAACAAGTATGATTTTTGAGAGGCAAAGTTTCAAGAGTGAAATTATCTTTGAGAGCATTACCAATGACTAGTTTGTTATTTGTTGGGGTTTTAGGTGTAGTTTAGTATACTGTGATTATATATAATTAGTAGTTTATGATTTTGAATGTGACAATTTTGATTTTAATTAATATTAATATTTTAATATTTGCAATATATTATATTTTTAATTATTTTATTATGATTTTCAATTTAAATACTAATATTTCTAATTTTAGATAATAAAATGTATCAACGGTTTTTAAGTGTTGATCTATATCGTTGATATCTATTGGATCAGGCCCATTTTGTTACAGGCCAAAGCCCAATGATAGCAGATTTGTGAAAGCGTTGAAACGTGATTAGTCAACTAAAAACTCGGTCAAATGTCCAGTCATACTAGTGGGGACATGGTTTAAGGGCCCAGTTAAAAAAACCGTTGAAATGCCATTTTTTCTTTCAGCGCCCACCTACACAACGGTTTTTTTGACACGTGATTTCCAAATAAACCGTTGATATGCACGAAAAAAACCGTTGTTGCAGCTATACATTTCTGGTAGTGTTTATTTGCAAGTTTATATTTTTAATATTTTTATGTGTGCGAAGATGTTACTGATTAAGAAAGTATAGGAATGAAAAAGAAATAAAAAATAAGAATCAATGATAACATTAAATTTTAAAGTATGAAACAAGTCTAACTCATATGTGATCTTTTCGATCTTTACATTTTATCATATCTCTTTTAGAGTATGGGATAGAGTAGTTGTTGGAAAATATAATATAAATAAAAATGACAAATTTAGCCAAAAACTTCATAATAAAGTAACTGTTGGGCATGTTCTTACTAGCGGTTTAGTCGCTTAGAAATTGACAATTATTCCAGCAGTGAGTGCTAATTTTTTAACTCAGAAGTTCGGGAATATTCCTTAAATACACCTGTATAATTACCCAATTTCTTTAAAATAATAATAATAATAAGCCATGTTTGACTGTTTGAAACCGGTTAGAAAGATAATTAAAATTAAGTACTTTGGTCAGACAGAAAAGGTTTGGTCCGACAACGAATAAGTTAATATCAAGATAATTAAAGTGATCAAAGTTTCTCTAAACCATTAATATTGAATAATTATATAAACAACATATATATATATATATATATATATATACTCTCTTAAAATACTTACCAGAATGATAGCTTTAATGGAATCCCGATGAAGAGCGAAACCAGTGGTTTCATTTTCCGTCTGGAGCTGAAGCAGAACATCCAAGAAATTCTGCTGCCCTTTTCCCTGATCTTCACTCTGATCACCATTTTTCATGATCATCTTCTGCCTCCTAATCATTCCTTCTTCAACAATATTCTCCAGATAATCGTCGACCTGCTTTGCGACCCTTGTCACTTTTGCCTCCAACCCATTGATCCGATTCAACCATCCAAGCCATGGTATGTAATCACCGACATTGAAAACTCCTAACAGCACAGTAAGCTCCTCAAACATCTCCTTAAACTTACTCCCGCTCTTCTCTCCCGAGTACCTTCTCCCGATGCTAACCCTAGATATTATGTTGTTGGTCAGGGTAGCGAGGATCTTGCGAATTTCAATACCTTCTTGGATGAGACAAAAATGAAATCAGAATATATTCAGTGAAATAAATTTACAACTTCAATCAATTGAGACGGATTAAAAAGATAATTAAGGTCTATTTTCTCCAACTTGTTTCAGTTTTACTCCCTCTGAGTTGACCTTGTCTCAGTTTAGTATTATTGCATTATAATTATTTCCATACAGTGTTTATAGTGTGAGACCAATGATTTCTCTTTATGTATTTATAATGTTTACTTGTCTAATTTGTGATTCTGTTACATCATAAATTTATGATAGGACACTACTTTCTCTTTTTTTCAACACATTAATTAATTTTTACCAGTTTAATATATTTAAGTTCAGTTCACACCATATAATAATTAGGGTAGCCAAGATCGTGCTAATTTCGATACCTGTTGAGCTTGATATTGATTCTACTTTCTCCAACATAGTTTGAACCTCTTCTTCCCGAACGCTACGAAATGATTGAATCATCTTGTTGCTCAAGAGATGAAGAACACAGATGCTTCTCACCTGCCTCCAGTATTCGCCGTAGGGAGCGAAAGCAACGTTCCTCGAATTGTATACCAGTTTTTCAGCAATACCAGATCTCGGCCTGCTTGCAAAAGTCAGGTCATGAGTTTTGAGGACCATCTCAGCTGCTTCAGAAGAGGATATCACGAGCGTTGGCTTTCTTCCTAGATGAAGAAGCATGACTGATCCATATTTTTGTGCTAATGATCTGAGAGAAATTTGAGGAACAGAACCGATTTGGTGGAGGTTTCCTATTACAGGAAGTTTTGGTGGTGAAGGTGGCAGCTTCTTAACTGGCTTGTTCGAAGAACTGAGCCATCTGAAGAAGATGAACAGAGTGAAAATGAAGAGTGCCGAAAGAAGTAAGGGAGTAGATCTTTTTGAAATTGTTTCTTCTTGAAAACCAAAAATATTATTGAGCAGATCCATTGCTGTTGTAAGGATATCTTTGCTCCGACTCTATTAATAGATGGTTGCTGTTTCGTACTGCAACTATGAAAACGATTCAAGTATTTGAAAATTGCAATAATTGTTGTCGTATTACATGCACCAAAAAGTCGTGAAAACGACCTACACTTGGAGTAAAATTAATTCTCATCACTTATTTTTAATTAAACTGACAATGGGCAGGCTGAAATTTATTAGATTACCCAAAGCATGATAACTGATCAGATAGGTAAATTATAAGAAATCATGATACTATTACAAATCATGTATGGGTAAGCAAATTTCATAAAAGACTGAATCTATAAGCTCTAAATGAGGAAATCTGTATAGAGATACAGATTTATTCTCTAATGATATGCCTTTCTAATAAAAAAATTCCATATAGAAATACAGACTATTCTCCATTGTAAACTTGACCTATAACGTGTATATGCAAGCTACTAACCGAGAAAATTTTCCTATAGATGTTAATTAATTCTCAAAAAAAGGATGATATGAGAATAAATACTCAAGTTATTAAATTATCTGACTAGTATAGAGCATCCATAATTTGAATCAGTAAAACCTAACCAAATCTACAAGTCTATTCTTTGTTCCAACCATAGAATCGTTGATAGTAAGTTGTCAAAACTACTATACCTTGGATTTTCCCTCTATTTTGATTAGTGTGATTAGAGAATAGACACGAAACCCAAAGGATTTTCTTTAGTCCAGCTAATCCGGGTCCAAAAAAAAACACCGTTAGACACAAATACTCCATGAATAAGTCAAAATAGTTTTGCAAAAAATTTCAATTAAAGCACACATCCCATATATTTAAAAAAATCTAAAGAAAGTAAAATCACCTCTTCTTTTTAATAGTGTCAGACCCATTACAGCCTTCATAAGACCTGCAACCCTGCTTCACCGGAGACTGGCCCAACTCGAACTTGTCGGATTGAACCGAACCGAAACGGATTAGACGGCCATATTCATTGAGAAACCCATGGGCTGAAAGTTGGCCACCATCTCAGCCGTCGATGGAGCGGTCTACTAACAGTGGCATGCGGGGACAATCTTCAGAAAAAAGGGGCACCGGACAAGTAAGCCGCAATGTGATGTCACCGGAAAGCCCGAGATCAGAAGGGTCGATCTCCGATATACGCTCAAATTCTGACCTTTATACATCGCCGGAATTTGATAGGTACAGTCCAACATTACTTATACCCTTATTTATGGGAATCACATTTAATTTTAAATAAGTATCGAGAATATTAATGTTATAAATAAATACGGACTGCATAAGTAAATATTGGACTGCATATAACAATGTTCTAATTAATATATTAAAATTACATAGTATGATTAAATTAAATTATATCATCAAATTGTATTATTGAGTTGAATCAAAAAAACTTGAAATCAATAAGTTTTAATAAATATAAGTCCTACCATAAATTTTTGGTGAACCGATCTCACCCAACAATTTGTATTTAGATAAAACTAGGAATTCATGTCTGTTGAGGGAATATTCTGTTGGCACTGTTTTTCTTGGTTTGAGTTTTAATTATAATGGTTTTTATTAACACCGATCATGGCTTTATATCTATTAATTATATTTTTCTGACTTGGTTTTCTTTGGCACGTATTTTCATGATACTAGACCTCTCATCACCATGGAGTCAAAGTTGTACTCTGGTTTTGCTGTATTATTAAGATTGTTTTTTTTTTTTTGAGATTGGATGAATATTCTTGTGAATTTTAACCTGTGAGATTAAAGATTCCTCTCTGTGCCGTACGTGATTCTTCTCGATGACAACCTGTATCTACTGCTACAAACCACGCTTCAATAAAATTTGTTGACTAAGCTGATCAAACAGGTTCTGTTTTGTGTTTACAGTACTATTATTTTATGGTGCAACGGTGAGAGACCGGTATCCCGGGCATTCTTTTACAAATTGATCATCATTAGAATTGCACAATGTCAGTAAATACATTTAAATCGTAAACTTGATTGACACCAATCAACAGATCTATAATATTAGCAAGTTGTATATCGTCCAATACCCATTTTTGTGGCAGAAATCAATTAATACAAATAAATTGTAAGTCATTCATTTAAAAATATAACTAATTCATTTGAAATCAATAATAATAATAAATAATATATTAGTCTTGGAATATACCGTCTATAAAATATAGACGGTCTCTTTTTGCAATATAAATTATGCACGGCCCCCTTTCTGCGATATAAATTATGCACGGCCTCCTTTTTGTAAATTATTTTTGGGCAGGTCCTTTTTCTGCAATTTCCCAATTCATAAATATATAAATACAGTTGAATCACATTCCCAATTTCATCCTGATTGGGGCTCCGAAATTTCCCCAAATTTTCCATGCTCTCCCGATGTTCTCCCATCGATCTCCTAGCGTTCTTCCGTCGATCTCCCGGCGTTCTCCCGTCGCTCTCCCGACGTTTTGTTCAGATCGGCGTTTTGATTGATCGGCTCCCGCACCTGGTAACTTCTCGATTCAATGATCAGATCATCGATGCTTCGAGTGTTAGGATCTGCTGTTTTTAGCTGTTGATCGATTATGTGATCTCTATGTATGCTTTGATTGCTGTGATTTCATGTCATGATTCAAAGTCTTGTTGAATTTTTATGTAGTGATGTTGTGTGTATTTGTATGTGTTCAACCTGATGAATATTGAACCGTCAATCCTTTCTTCGTTAATCTTCGATACTTTTTAACTCGTGATGCTGGAACTGTGTATTTAATTTTCAAAACTGCTGTGATTGTGGAAACTTGATTGTTTAGGATGAAAACTTGATTGTTTAGGGTGAAAACTTTGGTGTTTGTGAAACTTGATTATTTATTGTGAAAATTACTGTGATGATTGTGAAAACTTACTTATTTAGCCTGAAAACTGCTGTGATTGTTTGTTAGGCTTTTTAGCCTGAAAACTTGGTTATTTAGCTTGAAAACTACACTGATTGTAGAAACTTGATTTTTTAGGCTGAAAACTGTGGTGTTTGTGAAACTTTATAGTTTAGATTGAAAACTGTGATGATTGTGAAAACTTGGTTGTTCAGGCCGAAAACTTTGGTGTTTGTGAAACTTGATTATTTATTGTGAAAACTGTGATGATTGTGAGAACTTAATTATTTAGCCTGAAAACTGTTGTCATTGTTTGTTTAGGTTATTTAGCCTGAAAACTTGGTTATTTAGGTTGAAAACTACAGTGATTGTAGAAACTTGGTTTTTTAGGCTGAAAACTGTGGTGTTTGTGAAACTTGATTGTTTAGGTTGAAAACTGTAGCTTTTAAAGTGAAATATTAGCTGATTTGAGTACATATTCTTTGCGTGAACAGTGCAGGTGAACAGTACTTTTTCAAACTTTGCAAATAAGGACCTCCTTCCTTCCATATTTTTATGTAGTCCTTGATCTATATTATAGTTATAATATAGACGGTCACTCCAGAGGCCAACTCATAAATAATACAATATAAGTAAAAATAGAATTAGTTCATTTGAATCAACAATTTTAATAAATTATACAATATATGTAAAATAAAATAACATGAAACTACTGATATGTAAATAAAAGTTTGCCAGTAAAAATGTAAAGAAAACATTAAGAAAGGGGTTTCTACACAATTTGCTCTCCCTTCTCTCTACCATTAAAAAATAAACTACCTAATTTCCGACTGATGCCCACCAATTATTTGACCGTTGCCACTATTTCTCGCCAATAATGTTCGGATAACGGTCTTTCCCATGGCGGCGCCGCCGCAGCAACGCGGCGGCAATCCACCAAACCGCAGTTTTCTTCAAGCTTTGACATCCAAACCCCCTCCTCTCTCTGATATGCTTCCTTCTAACCCCGAAATCGTCCCAATCGGCGAGCATAAAGGCAAAATTGCCTGCATTGTTTCGCCGGAACAGGCGACTCTGCTTGCATCCCACTACCAAAATGCACTGATAGGTAAATTTGAGAGGGGTAAGCCTTCTATGGAGACTCTCAATGAGGCCTTTAAGTCAATCGGCTTCTCCTCCGGCTTCCAGCTTGGCTCCGTCGACTATCGCCATATCCTCATCCGGTTTCAAGACCAAGAGGACTACCAAAGATGCTGGCTCAAGGGGATCTGGAATTTGAAAGGATTCCCGATGAAGGTTCTGAAATGGACAACTGACTTTGTGCCTGGTAATGAATCCTCAATTGTGCCTGTTTGGATAACAATTCAGCATGTCCCAATATTTTTCTACAATTCAGCCATGATTGAGTTCATAGGAAATAGGGTTGGGAAATTTGTTAAGATGGATTCAGCAACTGCCTCTCTTACTCGCCTCTTTGCAGTAAAGATCTGTGTAGAAATAGACTTGCAGAAGAAAATTCATTCTGAAATTACTGTGGGGGTTGCAGGGTTTACTATTGATCTAGAAATCGAATATGAGCAACTCCCAGCCTATTGCCCTCACTGTAAGAAATTAGGTCACTATGCTGATAACTGCAGGGCTGCTCATCCTATAGATGCTGAAAATTGGATCCCTCATGCCAAAAAACACAACCCTTCCTCATCAGCCACCACCCACACTGCTAGAAATCCACCTTCTTTCACCAAACCACATCCTCACTCAAAAATAATCACCCCTCCAATCACCACTCCTACCCCTCTTAAGCCCTCCTTTCCATCTGGAGAATCTTCAGGAATGACTGCTAAAGATAAGGCTAAGGTTCTGGCAGCTCAAGAAATAATGAAAAAGGCTAGCCAGTCTCAGTCTGAGACCTATGTTGCTAAGGCTGCACCACCAGAAAATGGAAAAAAGATGCCCCCTGCTATCACAGAACAAGCTGAGATGTTAAGACTAGAATGGAGACCTAAATTCAGATCACAGCCTACCATATATGCCAAGGATGATCTTAGCATCAGCACCAAAGGGCTCTCCATAGTGGACAACTCTCCTTTTATTACTGACAACTCTACCTATTTTTCTCAGGAAAAAAGTAGGTCCAACAGATTCCTGCCACTTCTCCAAGAGAATGTAATGGAAGAAACCGAAAACTGAGAAATGGTGGAGATTGATGATCCTGAGAAGGATGATCCAGAAAAGGAGGATGCTGTGATGGATACTGAAACTACAGACTCTGATCCAATGGATAGCTCTCAACAGTCTCCCACTATTCAGCCCAAAAATCTGAAAGGGCAGGTAAGCACAACACAGGTGAGACAATCTACTAGACTTATGGCTAAACATGCTCCTGTTAAACTAAAAACTTACTTTACACAGCTGAACCAGATTATCACTAGTTCTGCTACAAAAGGCTCCCCTTCAACTTTTAATGATTGTTAAAACCCTTAAATTAAATTCCTAGTCTGGAATATTAGGGGCATGAATACATCAATAGCTAGGCTTGAAGAGCTACATATTATTCACAAATTTGATCTTATCTGTCTTATAGAACCAATGCATGAAACAGAAAAATGTGTTGACTTTGCTTCTGCCTTGAATTTTAGTTCATGCATAGCTGCTAATAATGAGAGGATTTGGCTTATGTGGAGTGATAATATCCAAATTAATTTAATTTAGGACAATCCACAATTCCTACATGTTAATATTCTCAGTACCAAACTTAATGCTAAGATGGAGTCTGTGTTTGTTTATGGCCTTAGAACTAGAAAGGAAAGGGAAACCCTATGGAGTGATTTATCTAAAATTACTTATCCTGAAACTATATTCATAGGGGACTTTAATGCCATAGCTTCAATCACAGAATATAAAGGGAGGTCCACTCCTAATTTGAGGAGCATTAGAGAATTTTCCCAGTTTATTGATAGTATGCCTTTAGAACATAAAAATACTGTAGGAAACTCATTTACATGGACTAATGGAAGGTATAAGAACTTGTTAGATCTCAATCAGAATGGCAGAATAAATTCTCCAACCATTCAGAGACTTGACAGAGGCCTATGCACTCCACAATGGAAAATGAAATTCCCTTATTCTTCCATTCTTGTGATGAGTAAAGAAACCAGTGATCACTGTCCTTTGCTTTTATGTGTAGGTAGCCAAATCAAATCTGTCCCTAGACCTTTTAGGTTTGTAAACACTTGGTTTAAAAGAGAGTCTTTTCTGCAAGTCATTTTAGATAGTTGGTCTGTAAGTGTTCCAGAATCAGGCATGATGAAACTTTATCTGAAAATGCTTAGGCTGAAAAAATGTCTGAAAAAATGGAACAGGGATGTATTTGGTAACATTCATCAAAATGTGGTAGATGCTGAAGAACAACTTAGGGTTCAGGAAATGGCTTATGACAATGATCAGAGTGAAATAGAACTGATCAAACTCAGACAAGCTAAAGCTAATCTGACTAGAGTTATTAAAGAGAAGAGACATTTTTTTAAGTATAAGGCAAAAATTAAATGGCTAAAAGATGGAGATGACAACTCCAAATATTTTCATAACTCTGTGAGGGAAAGGAAGAGTAGGTTGTCTATTACAAAAATTAAAAATTCATCTGGGGAGTGGATTGATGAGGTGTCTGAAATAGAGAAAAAGGCTGAAACTTTTTTCTCTAACCTCCTCACAGCCGACAAGGATCCAGAACCTGAATTCTATACTCACTTCCTGTCTCAGATCCCTAAGCTAATTTCATATGAGGATAACATAGAGTTAATCAAGCCTGTATCTTTGCTGGAACTTAAGCAGACTGTGTTTTCATTAAATAAGCAAAGTAGCCCTGGTCCAGATGGTTTTACACCTAATTTTTTCATTAAAGCATGGGATATAATTCACACAGACCTTTTGCATGTTGCAAATGATTTTCTTTCTAGTGCAGAAATTCCTAAGGGCATAGCTAGTACCTGGATTGCTATTATTCCTAAATTAGACACTCCTTCTTCTTTCAATGATTTTAGACCCATTAGTCTTTCCAATGTGACTAACAAAATATTTTCTAAGATTTTAATGGAAAGACTTAAACCTCTCATGCACAAAATCATTTCTCCTCACCAAACTGCATTCCTTAAAAATAGAGATATAGCTGATAATGTATTGTATGTTAAGGAAATGCTTAGGTTCATAGACAGAAAAGGTACTAATCCTAACTGTATTCTTAAGTTGGACCTGAGAAAGGCCTTTGATAGGGTTTGCTGGAAATTCCTTTCCAGTATTCTTCTAAAATTTGGTTTCCACGGGAAATTTATTTACTGTGTGATAAAAAACCTATCTCAGGCTTGGTTCTCTGTTCTTTTAAATGGGGTACCAGTAGGATTTTTTAATGCTACTAGAGGTATCAAACAAGGTGATCCCCTCTCTCCCTTCCTATTTAATATTTTTTCTGAAGCATTCACTAGAAGCTTAGCATTTATTTTTGAGAATGGGAGTTTTCAATACTATAATTTGCCTTCTGCTGCTGTAAAAATCTCCCATTTGACATATGCTGATGACACCATTATATTCATGCTTGCTAGCAAATCAAACCTGATAAAAATGAAAGCCTTTCTTGCTACTTTTGAATCTGTCTCTGGACAGAAAATAAATTACGAGAAGAGCGAATTCTACACCAGTAAGCATACTACTCTTACAAAAATCAAACAAATTAGGAACACTCTCTGTATGAAAAAGGGGCATTTTCCTTTTAAATATTTAGGTGTGCCTATCTTCACAGGTAGGATAAAAAATATATTTTTCTAGCCCTTATTAGAAATGATAGACAAAAGGTTAAATAATTGGAAAAATAAATGGTTGTCTCAAGGTGGTAAATTAATTCTTATTAACTCTTGCTTATACTCTCTTCCTCAGCATATTTGGGCAGTCATGGAACCAACTGTGCATGTAATAAAACAAATTCGAAGAAAAATTTCAGTGTTTTTCTGGGGTTCTATTGATAACAGACCAAAAAAGACTTGGAAAAAGTGGAATGACTTGTGTTATCCCACAGCTGAAAATGGTCTGAATTTTAGAAATATCTCCACCATAGTTAAGACTTTTTCAGTCAAACTATGGTGGAAATACCAATTAGGACAAGCTCCTTGGACCTCTTTTTTATCCTCACTGCCAGCCTCTTTCAAAAATTCTCACTGTTGGAAAAGAATATGCAAGGTCAACTCTTTTGCTGAAAATAATTCCAGAGTCATCCATGGTAATGGTGCATGTAGCTTCTGGATTGCCAATTGGACTGGCTCAGGAGCTATGTGTGATATTATCAATCCCCAGGACACTTTAATTCCTCCTGACTGCACAATTGCCTCTTTTATCAATAATGAGCAAGAGTTTCTAAGCTTGATTAGCAATTACATTGATACCTCTCTTCTGTCTTTTTTACAGGATTCAACATTAAAGATTCATAGAGAAGACAGGCTGATATGGATCCCAGACAGTATAGGCGGCTTCTCCTTTAAAGAAACATATAATATGCTTAGGCCTAAAAGGGGTTCAGCCAGATCACTTGACCTAATATGGAACAAAAGGGTCCCTAAGAAGATCTCCATCTTTATGTGGAAGGTAATGAATTCTATCTTACCCTTTGACAATGTTCTGATATACTATGGATTTAACATGGCTTCTAAATGTTGCTTCTGTGATCATGCTGATACTCTAGATCATTTTTTTAACAAATGCCACATAGCTTCTCAGGTCCGGACTGGTATAAACCTTTTCATTCACATTGCAACCCCTAATTTCAACACAATTGGAATAGAATAAGTTACTACCTCTCCAGACATGGTCTTACAAAGATTCACTCCATTTTAATCCATACTGTGGTATTGTTCACTTGTTGGTGTATTTGGAAATCCAGAAATAGGTTCCTGTTTGAGGATATCAGTCCTAACCCCCAACTCATCATTCAAGAGGTCAAAAGTCTGATATATCATTCCTTTGCTGCTAGACCACTGTATATTTCTTCCCCTTTTGATATAGATCTAGCTTCAAATGGTTATTTTCCCAAACATACGAGACCTCCTAAGCCTAGACTAGTGCCAGTTAAAGGGATCAGACCTAGTGAAGGGCTGAAATTTAATGTTGATGCTTCCTGGAAAAGGGGAGAAACAGGTCTGAGTCAGATAGTGAGAGATGATACTGGGAAATTTGTGTTTGCTAAATGTGTCTATACTCAGTCCATCTCCCCTCTCCATGCTGAAATCCTGGCAATTGGATTAGCCCTCTCTGCATCTGTATCTTTCAGCCAGGAATTTTTGATTGAGTCAGACTGCTTAGAAGCAATTAAAATGATTAATGATCCCAGTTTGGCTCACTGGAATGTTTTTAATCTAGCTGATGAGATACACCAATCTATGCATGAAACCTCACTGAATTATACACCTAGAGAGGCAAATAAAGTGGCTGACGCTCTGGCTAAGCATGCATCCTCCCAGAAATCCAGTTTTCTATTTGAAAGTTTTATACAGATTCCACTGGAAATCAGAGGTCTTATTCAATTAGATAGATTACAAATGCCATCTCTTCGCTTTCATCCTCCTTAGTTCAGCTGCTACGCTCATGAATTGTTATGGTTAATCCTTTGCAGGATAACACCAAGCTGGAAAGGCACTTTTGAAGTTTGCACTCTACAATGATCTCAGCTTTCCAAGATAGCTCAGCTCTCTCTGGAAATGTAACAGACTAGCCTAGAAACTATATGATATGTATATATGCTTTTTAGAGCAATTCTAGTGCCGCCTTGTGTTTTGAGAAATCAATTCGCTAATAGGCTCTAGAAATTTTGGCTCTAAAATGCTATAAACTTATAGATCATTAGTCCTAGCATTAGAGTATAGGTTCCCCCATCTTTTGGAAGCTCTTCTGATGCTTCATGGCGGTTGAGCCTCTATGTTTTTATTCTTTTGTCACTTCACTAATTGTGGTGATAGTGAAAAAACCTACAACCAAAATCTCATTTTGGTTTTTCTTTTAGGTTTGGGGAGCCTAATATATTCCCTCCATCCAAATGGATGGTTAACTTTAAAAAAAAAAAGAAATAAAGATGTAAAAAAGCGTAACATAAGCATTTCTTTGGTAGTTCATGCACGTCTTTGGGTCAGCAGCTCCTGCCTTTGTTCACAAATAATAATTCCAAAGCATATCAATCTTTCCAATCAAAATAAATCTTTCTAATCAAAATATCCTCGGTCTAAACCTGTATTTACTTCGAATATGAGCTTTTCACTCCAGCGTTACATAACTTTTCTACAATACCATAAAGACATGAAAAACACACTAGTGGAAATATATAATATAACTTACACAGCATCACATTCACAGCGTTTATGAGAATTTTGCATGGAACCGCCGTATAATTTGGGTACGAATTCGTAACCTGCCATTCGCCTATGTGGTGGAAAAAATGACGGCGTTCGTTTTCTGAAATAAAGCGTTTTCCAAAGTGCATAATGAAGATAGGTGGTAGCGAAATAACTACCACATTGTTCGCTACCAAACGAATGCGTGCGCGATATCGAAATCGGATGAAGTCAAATTTAAGAAAAATTGTTCACTTGTACAAGGTGGGAGGTTTTGATTAAGCGAATTTGCTTTTAGGTGACGGTTGGCACAAATTAAACCAAGCAGTATCGCTTGACTGTACGCCTACATGCGTAATTGGTTGCGAGTTCGTCTGTAATATCGTCAGACTTAGCGAAACAACTATGATTTTGTAACCAACGCTAAGTTGTGATGTATACCAGATACCAACACTTCGACGGTGAACCAGGCTCTCGAACTGATCTGCAAGACAAAGGCCCCGGGTGTCCCGGGGATAGACACTCCGACGCTCAAGTAAGTATATTTGCTTAAGCCGTAAAGTATAAAGTATGAGATTAGATGAGAGGTCTACCAAACCTTTAGGGTATTTATATGGCTACAATCCGTAGATCACCAAGATATGTATTTATAGTATAAATACAACTTTTATGGGAATAGAGGTTGTATTACCATGTATAATAGAAGTATATTTCAGACATGGTTGTGTTACCATGTTTAGGATAGTTGTATTACCATCTTTGAGAAGATGTATATTCCTCGTAGAACATTCATAATATACGCATTCCTTATAAGGATTAGGGTTGATGGACCTGTGGATCCACCCTCCGCGTACCTCGAGCCCACGACCCTTCTCAGGCCCTGGTCCGAGTATGAATGAGGCCCGAATACGAACCATGGACTTATCAGTAGCCCCAAGGTAGATCTTCAGAATATAGAGTACTCCATCTCGAAGGTTGAAGGAGAGGCTTGCTTCTCGAGGGAAGACCAATAACTCGAGGGAGAATAACTCGGGGTATTAAGCTCGGGGTGTCCTTCGGGGACTCTCTTCTCGGGCTTACCCTTCTGAATATCTAGTTTCAAGTTCTTTTGTATTCCATCAGGACACGTGGATGGTTGAATCTGAATCTGCCTTCTTGAATTTTGAGGGGGCTGACACGTGGTCTTGATTCATTGTACCTTCCAGCGGTGAGGAGGACCAACCTTCCAATTGCTTGCATCGTTTCAGGAGTCGAGATAATTACTCCAATTAAATGCGTGTTGATTACTGGCTATATAACCAAGCAATATTTCCTTGTGTTTATCATCAATCTTCATCTTTGCGTTTCAAATTTCCAAAGAAATTTTTTCTTCAAATTTGTCCTCTTTTCCTCACATACTCTCTTCCCCCATTCTCTATATTGCCATGTCTTCAGCAAATTCTATCGTTCCCCCTGGCAATGTGGAGAATGTTATTGAAAATAGAGCCCCAGCTAAACGTGATTTGAGCACCTTGTTCCTGGAAGTCGAGTCTGGGGAGCTGATGGAAGTTACCGTTGATACACCACTGCAGGCAGTAGCTGTAGTGGTAGATGATGGTGTCTCTGGGTCAAAATTGATAAACGGGATCCGGTCGCTGATGGTGTGAATGATGTCACTAAGGTAGTTGACGAAAGGACGCTAAGGTATCTGCGGTCCTGCAGGATGTCATATCCTCTTGAGGCTGGCTTGAAGCTCGAGGATGGAGTTCCCATTAAAGATCTAGTGAGCCCCACTCGAGGAGTACTTTATGGGAGGTTTTTGCAACAAGGGATAAGTTTTCCCTTTCCCCCTTTATTTCATGAATTCCTGCAGCATCATCAATTGCATCCGAGGCAAATACATTCAAATATGGTAGTGTTGATCATGGCGGTGATTTCCTGGTGTGCTCGGAAGAACTATGATCCAAGCCTTGATTTATTCAGGAGTCTGTGTACGTTATGATGGATGTCTACGACCCGCGCTTAATCACGAACACTGCTCACGAACTGATCTGCAAGACAAAGGCCCCGGGTGTCCCGGGCATAGACACTCCGACGCTCAAGTCAGTATATTTGCTTAAGCCGTAAAGTATAAAGTATGAGATTAGATGAGAGGTCTACCAAACCTTTAGGGTATTTATATGGCTACAATCCGTAGATCACCAAGATATGTATTTATAGTATAAATACAACTTTTATGGGAATAGAGGTTGTATTACCATATATAATAGAAATATATTTCGGACATGGTTGTGTTACCATGTTTAGGATAGCTGTATTACCATCTTTGAGAAGATGTATATTCCTTGTAGAACATTCATAATATACGCATTCCTTATAAGGATTAGGATTGATGGACCTGTGGATCCACCCTCCGCGTATCTTGAGCCCACGACCCTTCTCGGGCCCTAGTCCGAGTATGAATGGGGCACGAATACGAACCATGGATTTATCAGAAACTCCAAGGTAGATCTTCAGAATATAGAGTACTCCATCTCGAAGGTTGAAGGATAGGCTTTCTTCTCGAGGGAAGACCAATAACTCGAGGGAGAATAACCCGGGGTGTCCTTCTAGGACTATTCTCTCGAACTTACCCTTCTGAATATCTAGCTTAAAGTTCTTTCGTATTCCATCAGGACACGTGGACGGTTGGATCTGAATCTGCCTTCATAAATTCTGAGGGAACTGACACGTGGTCTTGATTCATTGTATCTTCTGGCGGTGAGGAAGACCAACCTTCCAATTGCCTGCATCGTTTCGCGAGTCGAGTTAATTACTCCGCTTAAATGCGTGTTAATTACTGGTTATATAACCAAGTAATTTTCCTTGTGTTTATCATCAATCTTCATCCAAGTATTTTGCGTTTTCATCTCTGCAAAAATTCTCAACCAAACTCTTGTCTTTCTTCATCGTCTTCTTCTCATAACCTTTTTCCCCCCATTCTCTGTATTGCCATGTCGTCAGCAAATTCTAGCGTTCCCTCGGGCAATGGAGAGAATGTTCCTGTGGCTCGTGACTTGCGCACTTTATTCCTGGAGGTTGAGTCTGGGGAACTGATGGACGTTACCATTGCTACGCCGCTGCAGGCGGTAGCTGTAGTGGAAAATGACGGTGCCTACGGGTCAGAGGTAAACCCTAATGTGGAGCCCCAGGTTGATAAACGGGTTCCGGCCGCCGAAGGTGTGAATAACATCACCAAGGTGGTCGATGAAAATACCCTGCAATTTTTGAAGTCATGCAGGTTGTCGTACCCCATCGAGGCCGATTTGAGGCTTGAGAACAAGACCACTCCGGTCAAGGATCTTGTGAGCTCCACTCGAGGAGTAGTATATGGCAGGTTCTTGCAACAGGGTTTGAGTTTTCCCTTTCCCCCTGTGTTTTCACAGTTTCTTCAGCACCATCGGCTTCACCCTTGCCAGATTCATTCCAATGTAGTGGTGACAATGGTGTCTTTCATCTCCTGGTGCTCCCGGAAGGACTATAATCCAAGCCTAGATCTGTTTAGGAGCTTTTTCAAACTGTTCTGCTTCAAGGATCGCGAGCACATTACCCTTACTCCTAGAAAGGGCAAGGTCTTCACTTTTCCTGACAATAGCGGTAAGTGGGAGGACATTCGGCTAACCTTTGATCGAACAAAATATGAGGATCCTGATTGGAATCCGAAGCCAAAGGACACTGTGCCTCTTGATGTCTTTGAGATGCCTGTCTATTTGAAGGACATCATTGAGAAGCTTTTGAAGGAGAAGATTGTCTTCCAGGAGGAAGGGTTTGTGCGGGGGGCTCACGGCTCGGTGTGGCAGTGGCCTGCTATCACCTATTCTTATTTGTTAGATGTTCCACGGTCCAAATCCACGTCTAGCTTCCTGAAAAAGAATCGAGATTGGACCCTTCCTGATAAAATCCAGGGAGATGAGAAGAAGGCCAGGAAACGGGCTTCTGGGAAGTCACCCCGAAATCAGGGTGAATCTTCTTCCAGTCAATCTTCTTCAGGTAATTTCTGTGATATATGTTGGTATTTTGTTTAAATACCGGTTTAATTTAAGTATAATTGGATTCGATATAGTGAACTCGAGATGTTATAACAAGGTTGGTGGTGCGGAGTGCACACTTGTAAAAACAATCTACGAGTTTACGGTTCGAGATAAATATTTATCTATTTATCCATGTGGTTTATATTAAATTGAAGTGTTGCATTGATTCAGAATTAATTCTGAGAATAATATACTTGTATCAATTAACACAATAATATTGGGTGCAGTTGTGTGTATGTGGTTACCAAACTGTTTTGTTATGGATTGGTATGTACACACAGTTGGTTTTACGCGGTTACCTGATTTGGTACGTATGCATTGCCCTAGAGTTACCGATTGGTATGAATGCACAGTTGCATGCGGTTAATTGATACGTATGGAGTTACCACGGTTGTTTGAACCGGTGTGGTACGGTATAATGTTTATACCTATAAATACATGTGAAACACTGCTGAAATGGGTGGCAATGTATGATGCATGTTTACACTCAACTATTCAATCTATGAATGGTGGATGTATCAAAGAATGATACGTGATGCCTGATGCAGGTAACACTGAAATATATAAACGACAACGAGAAACACAGATTTGCTGATATTCAATCCAGAAACACTAATACTCAAAGGCATGTTCTTGATTCCAGCCTAGAATCAAGAATGCAGCGATAGTTTTATCCTGCGAGGAATTTCGTGTAACCCAGGATGATAGGGTCGAAATATTCTCAAAGGAAAGCGAGAGTGTTACGTGACTCAATCGTTATCCAGCTATTATCCCAATCACCCTATTGTCCCATTGTTTATACCCAACAATCTTTGAGAATAATTTCGTTGTTGATTGTGATAATGGAATCGTACTTGTAACAAACTAATGATGTTTGTAGTAAGATGAATTTGGGCTGGATTGGATTGATAGGTAGAGTGATTCCAAGAGTATTGTTTTGTGATAATAATATATATTGTATATGCACTACTGGAGAGAGGCAGCCGCGACGGCGGTAATCAGACGGTCTCACGGCGGGTGGACCCGACGTTACTGGGAACGCTGTCCATCGGCGTTCCAGTTTTGCACGGCGAAAGGACCCGCCGTGGACTATTTTCGAGTTCGAAAAGTCTAGACTTCATGTTTACGATTCATAAGGGGTTTTATGTGCAAGATTGGTCTTCGAAACGACCCAAAACTTACGAGTAGAAAACCTGATAGTTTAGAAATCGAAAGTAATGGACACCCAACATTTTCGACATCTGAGGCAGTGGTTGGAATGCAGATATTTACGATTCGTAATGTTTACTCATTTACTTTCGATGTCTGAAACATCGAGTTTCATGTCGGGTAATTGTGGTTGATTTTAGGTAGTGATTTACAAAAGCGAAATAAATGCGTTGAATTACATTAATGCATGCCTTTTAAGATTCGTAACATTTATGTTTGCAAATACTTTAGAAGTCGAAAACCTTGAGAGATGAAACGTTTACGACTAGTAATATAGATGGATTAAAGTTTGAAATTATTGTGAATTGGGTGATCTGTAGGGGATGTCAACTCTCTAGGGTTTAGTATGCAGGTCCATTTTCGAGTTCGAAATTCCACCAGTAATTTCTTGATAGGGTGTTACATAGGGTAATGTTGTATACATTCTTACGACATCGAATCTAGCATTCTTTGTAGCTATGTTTACTAATAGAAAGGATGGTGTTTTGTGATTTAGTATTTCACGTGATCGGATGCGGAGTAGGGGATGGCTCTGTAAAGTGTGGTTGCATGATCAAAAACTTTTGAAGACGTAAGTTGTGACGATGTCAGATTTTTGATATCTTAAATGTAAAGGAAATTAGTTTTGGAAATGATTCTGCTTTAGGGTACATATTCTAGTGGCCTATGAAAGGCAAATTTAGTGCATTTCTAAAACGAGAAACTTGAATCTGTAAAATATGGTCAGAAATTTACGTGCATATCGTTTCACATGCGTCAAAAGCCTATACGGTGATATCCAAACTCTAAAATCTGAGTTAACATTCTTAGAATGATGAAAAATAGAACAAATTTAGGTAGCAATATATGTAACATGTGGAGGGCATCATACCCGCCTATAGGCATTGTTGATAAGATCTTGCTTTGACACGTAGGAGCCGTAAGTCCTAATCCTCCCGGGATGCTCACCACGACCCAAACTCTCACTTAGGATGTCATATCCCGCCTTGGATGGTTTAAATACGCCCTTCTCGTCGTTCTCCAAGTTTGAATCCTAGTCATTATAATGAAAATAATATAGAGGTAATTGATAACTTGCTACAAAAGAGGTAAATGTATTTGCCATACAACCGCCAATTGAAACCAGATAAAATTACAAGATCCCTTAAGAAGGTTGCCATTTCCTCCTTGTCTCCATGTCCACCATCCTTCTTCTCCCGTGCCTTGAGATACAGTTCAAAATTCTTAATATCGTCCACATGCATGGGTAGGATAGAATTCCTTGCCTCGGCGTCGGGCATTCCATCTGCAATTTTCTGTTAGATTTTTCATGCTCTATCGTCCCTCACGAACCTCTCCACCGCTAAAGGCATGCCGCCACGACTCATTTGATGTGGCAATGTGTTGGCTTGGGCGTTCCTACTTTTATTCGCATGTGTACCCTAACATGAAATGTCGTTGCACACTAGTTCATAAGTATAGCATTATCATCACATTTTAAAACAAGTATTACAATTTGTGTAGATATTGTAGTTGTAGAGTTGACTTACATCGTCAAAATAGCCTTTGGCATACTTCTTAAAGAACTCCCAACTCTGCTCGGGAATGGTGGTATATATGAGTCTAGGGTTCAAGTGCTTCTTCACTCCAAACACATAGTCTCGCGCTAGCATAGCACGAAAATCTCTTGCAATCTTCCCTAATCTTTGCATAGTTTTATCTTGGAGAAGTTCCATGTTGGGTGCATCGATGAGAAATGGTCGCTTCGACATACAAAAACATAAATGTGGTTAGGTTAATTAATGCAATGACGTACTTATTAAGTTGTGTGTGCATAATCATACAAAGTATAAGTCATAGAGGCACATAATATTGTGTGAGTATTGAATGTCACTTACCATGCATTCCTCTACAAGCCTTTCTTTCATAGGATGAGGAACTAAACGCCAATCGTTGTACTTGATATCAATTTGAGTTCGGGCCGTCTTTCCTACCCAACTTGCCCACTTGCTTCTTTCTTTTGAGATTGGCTCGCCAACCTGGTTGAATTCCATGGGTGTTAGAATACATTTCTTCATGCGTATTGCAAGCTCGTGACAATAAATCCGTGGTTGTAAGTTGCCTTCACCTTGGTCTCCCACAAGAGGCGTCCTTCTTCTTTTGACCGGCTTTTTTGTTAGCTTCTTCTTTTGGGGAGCCATGTTATACCTTAGACATGAGATAGACGTTAGACTTAATGTAAGGCAATGTCATACCAAGTCAAATATATATATAATATCGTATCGATGCTCTTCCCTAACATAGGTTTATACATGCATGGGTAGATAAAACATAGGGTTACAACTTAATCAAGTGAATCAAAGGCACCCAATAAATGCTCTATCATAATCATGCCTAGGGTTTAGAAAGATGTGTGTTTGTATTTAATGTTTGGTTAGGGTTTTAGGGTTTCAACTAATACTTTCTCAAAGTAAGCTAAATTTCTATTGATATAACATTCAAATTAACTACTTGATATGGGCATTTGATATAGTATAACTACTTTCAAATAACATTCAAAATTGCTATGGGCATTTGATATAGAATGCCTACTTTCAAAATCAGATTCATTCCATACAAAATCACCAAATGCAAGAGATATATACTAAGTGTTTATGGGAAACCCTCATTGAAATTTCTACATAAACAAATCAACACATCGTTCATGCAAACACAACAATAATTAAAACCTTACCCAATGACTTGATATGGTAGATGATCAAGAAAAGTGGTAGAGATTTTGATTTTGAGGATGATTAAGCAGTAGATCTAGAAATTTGGAAGAGAAAAATGAGGGTAGAGTAGTTGTGTGGTGGAGCAGTGAAAAAATATGAGGGAAATAAGTATTGAGTATTCTCACTTCAATATAAATACAGTGCTGAAATTTGATGTGCAGATCATTTTCGATTTCAAAAGAGTATGGAAACATGACAAAATATGAGGGTTTTCAAAATCGACCTTATACGTGAAGACTGTTACTTAATAAAGAATGATTTAATTTCCTCTATCATATTTTCATCATCTAAATAACCGCCAAAACAACGACCTATTTCTCTAGGGGTTTCAGAAATCGAAATTGCAACAGGGTGGATATTATAACTTCCTTTCTTTGGCACCTCTTCAGATAAATTGGACACGAATCAGGGTACATGTTAGAGTATTGCACTGGTCCGAAAAACAAATGTACTAGGGTTTTCGACATCGAAAATAGTCATGATTGAACATATTTCGATTCGAAAAAGTTATACTAAACCTTTTACGTCCCCGAGTAGGTAGCCGTGTAACCCTCTGTATGATTTATGTATGATGTAAAAATCAGATAATAATGGTTTAGAAACCAAAACCGTATGTGAATACAGGTTTTCGAGTTCTGAAAATGTTGTAACTTAGTTTGAAAACGATTTCAAAATCAAAAACTTTTGTTAGTATAAATAAACATCGGGTCGGGCCTCATTATTCATAACTCTTGTAAACGAAAATCCCCAAATCAGAAGAACAAAACCTAACCTTGTTTTCAAACATCAGATCGGCTCATGGCACGGATGAAGCAGATCTCGGGCCGCCGCCAGAGTGATCGTGATACGGCACCTCTCACAAAGCAACTGGCGTCGCGCCGATTGATGGAACCTGTGATCCGGCATCCAGCTAGCCGGAAGAGAGCTGGCGGTGTGATCAACAAAGTTCCATCTCCCCCTACTGATTCAGAGGAGTCCAACGATGATGAGGACGTCGGAGCTGCGATGGCGAGGAGGGTTAGACAGACAGTTGCGGTTAAGAGCATGGGAAAGAAGAAGGTGGATGAGCCCGAACCAGAGGAATCTAGCGAGGAGGAATCAGAGGAATCTAGCGAGGAGGATGATGAAAAGGAATTACAGAGTGAGAAAAATAAAGAGGGAAGGGATGAGGAAGATGATGAGGAATCACATAGCGAGGGAGAGGATGAGGAAGATGCTGAAAAAGAGGAGGAAGAAGAGGTTGTACCTCCTAAGGTGGTGCAAAAGAGAGGAAAGAGAGCTAAGGCAGTGGCCGATGAATTAGAGGAAGAAGAAGAGGATGATGAGGTTGTTCCTCAAAAGGTGGCTAAGAAGGGAAAAGCTGCTAAGAAGGTGCCAGCCGACGACGACCTGCTTCGCCCGAGGGTGCCAGCTCAAAGATACAGGGCACCTAGGCCTAGTAAGAAAGACCCTGATGATAAGAAGAGCTACTTCTTCGGCGATGTGGCGGAGGAACGATACATCAAGCAGATTCGCAGACCCTTAACCCAGACAAAGGTGTTGAAGCTGAGCTCCAAAATTGGTAAAACTCTTGAATATGTGCTTGATTACTTTAAGCCTTCTCATTTAGACAAGTTGATTACACTGGATGATCCAGTATACCCAGACGCGGTTAGACAGTTTTATGCAAACTTAGGTCGTAGTTCGAGTCAGTCGGAATGTTCTAAGGTAGCAGGTGTGATAATTCCATTGACCAAATACACTGTTAATGATGCATTGGGAGTGCCTTGGACTAGTCGCCGAATCTTGGTCGGGGAAAGTCGTGGTGTGGTGTATGACAACTATTTTGATCACAAGTGGCCCGATCCGTCTGATGAGCAACCAATAGATCCCGTGGAACTAGGTTTGGAGTATTTCCATGCTGAACCTCCCGCTGGCGAAGGAGCGGGGAAGGCAATGAAATATGACATAGAGCACTTGTCTAGCGAGCACCGCCTCGTGTTTGAGTGGATTTGTGGTAATGTGCTTCCGACGGGTGGACATGCGTGCGAGCCAACAATAGCGACGTGCATGATGTTCTACTACGTCGTTCGTGGTTTGCTGGTTAATCTCGGGCACGCTGTTGTTGAGTACATGAAGAATTCAGCTCACCACACCTCTAAACAGTTCCCCTATGGCTCATTGATCACGAAGCTGATGAAGACTCATGGCTTTGTACCTGTCGACGCTCCCTAATGAATAAGCTGTATGATGAGAAATGGATCCAAAAGTGCCATCTAGAGCTTGACCTGGAGACAAACAAGTACAAAAAGAAGCCAGTCGGTGATGGCGCTGCTACAAGAATGGCCAAGCGGAAAAGGGACGCTGAGGACGAGCTTGCCCCATCAATACCTGAACGTAAGTATACGTTCTCATGTTCCAATTTCAAATTGTTGTTGAAATAAGATGAATTGATTAAATTTAATGTCGCAGGTATGAAGCTGGAACAAATGATGGGTAAATTAATGCGCATGTGGAACTGCTTTGATGATCAGCTAAAAAAGCAAGAGGAGGAACTGGAAGAAGTTGTGAAGATGCAGGACAAGATCATCGACGAGTTCAAACTGGACATTGTCGTGTCCCCGGGTCCTGAGCCAGACTTTGGAGATGTCCCTCAATCTAGCGACGATGATGAGCCTTCTGCAAACGAGGAGCCTGTTACGCAGGGTGGGGAGAAGTCGAGCATTCCTGACTCCCAAGCTAGTGCCGCGGCGGTAGTTGGTGAAGATGAGCCCTAGGCAATTGCAGGAGAGACCGGCGTAATTGGTCCAAATAATGCCCCGCGTGCTTGGAATGCACTGAACTAATGATGGCCGAATTAATTTGTTCCTTTTCAAACAATGAGTGAATTTGGTGGTTTTATTCATATGTGTAACCGGATGTTGCTGTTTTTATTCATTTATGTTGCTATATTCCCATAATTTGAAGTGATTAATTTAACTTGTTTTCAACTGGTAAAATTAGTTTCATTTAGTTTCATATGTCTTTAGTACAACTAGAGGTAAAATGATTACTTCATTGTTATAACTTCATTGTTAATGTTAACCTGAAACTATAATATGAACTTCAACTAGAGAGAAATTGAATTACTATGAATCATTTTGGTATCCATGAAAGGTATGTGTAGCACGGGAAATCGGCTAACAAGCCATTGAGAAGTTCGACATTTAGAATTGTAGGGTAATATTGGTTTACTGCTATGCTAAATGATTTTTATATTAAACGGAAATATTCTATATTACATTTTACATATGCCATTCATTAACTTTTGTTATAATTCGCTCTCTATACACATGACAGTTTAATCTGTCAAATTTTCTACTTGATACTTCTTGGTCGTACTTATGTTCTCCAGCATATACACGTACTAACGATTTCTGTGTATATGCATTTTGGTCGGCTTAATATAGCCTTAATATATGCAGCATATTATTGGAACCTGTATCATTTTAATCAATTTCACCCGTTTTCTAGTATCACTTTACGACAAAGTGAAATGCGACTCCACTGAATGAACTCGATCAAAATCAAGAAATAAATTTTCATCGTTCATTTAAAGTACTACATGTATATCATGTAATACTATATTACAACCATGTATATTATCATATTCTATTTTATTTAAGAACGATGCATCACTAAGCATAAAATGCTCAATAAAAATTAAGATAATAATAGCAATTCATAAAAAGATCTTAACTTTAGATGGATAAAATATAGTCAAATATCAATAATTTCGATACCGTAACAATAAATGATTTATTGTCACTACTAAACATGTGATTTTATCTTCTTTTAGAAATCGAAAATAGTAGCAATTCATTTTTGAAATACTAGCCGCAGACCCACACTTTTGAAAACCCTAAACCCATTTGAACTCTATTTTTAGATTTCGGAAATCAAATGACATTTATTTTTGGTCCAAAAACTCTTGTTTTGGTCACAATAGCTAAGTCTTGAAGGTTAATCATCAATCGAACACAGTTTGGTTAAACTATGACGTTGGCGAGATGCTCACCCGGCAAGTTAAATGATTGACTTACCTTACATGCATCAGTACTAGTTACATGTGTGTCCTACTAGTGATACCTACGTAATGTCAGTTTTTTTGAAGCGGTTGGATCTCTAATCTCTACTGCAAGCATTATATTTTATCGACATTGTTTCAAGTATTACGTATCTTCCTACCATACTCAGCTAACGTACGTTACTCAAGTAAGCACACTACTACACTTATATTACAGTAGCGTGAATGCATGGAAGATTTGTATTCTTTACGTGCTGGATTACTCGTACATAAGCTCAAAGATCGGCGATGGAACATAACACAACACTGTTTAATATTGACTGTAAATTCATTAAAAGATAAATGGAAATTCATAAAAAGATGTTAACTTTCGATGGATAAACTATAGTGAAAAATCAATAATTTCGATGGCTTAAAACTATATGATTTATTTTCACTACTTAACATGTGATTTTATCTTCTTTTAGAAATCGAAAATAGTAGCAATTCATTTTATAAATACTAGATGCAGACCCACACTTTTGAAAACCCTAAACCCATTTGAACTCTGTTTTCAGATTTCGAAAATAAATGTAGTTCAACTTGATGGAAAGATACTTTCGAGTTCGGAAACTGTTCTACAGTTTGACTTTAAATTCTTAAATAATTAGAATTAGGATCACAATTGCATATCCTTTCGAATTAGAAAACATGATAGGGTCATTTTCACATTGTTTTCGATTTCGAATACAGAGTACATTCAAAATTCATTTAATATCCGAGTTCGGAAAGCCGGCTTTATATATAACTACGGCTTTCCATGGTGTTTAATGTCTCGTCGTAGTGATGACCGATGCGGAACTGTACTCAATGGCGGAGCAGATGTATGGCAATGCTAAGAACAACACTAGTCGTATAATGGGAACGAGGAAGAAGATCTTTCATGCAAAGAAGAAGATGTCTGCCATGGAAAGGTCGTTGTCAAGTCGTGGATTCGATCTTGACTTCCCTTGAGGTCTCCGATTACCGATTGCAAGGAATGTTAGCAAGTAGTGCTAGTGTACAGTTTTGCAGGCTTTTGTTTTTGGCCAATGTAAACTAGTCGTAATGTCCCTAGGGCTAGATCGCAATCTTTTGAAACTCTTGCGATAATTGGCAAAAGTGTGCCGCAACTGTACTTTTGAATTAACCATGAATATTAAATCCTATACATCCTTGCATCTCAATCTCTTCAATTTTAGGTTGCACCAAAAAATAAAAGGCCATTTTACTAGTTATTTGTCATCCAAGTTCTTGTCAGGCAGCATGACTTATTTTTTTTGCTTATTACCTATGTATTTCGAACTCGTAAATACTTGAAAATACTACACTTTTGAACTCGTAAAGAGTAGCCCTCATTTGATTTTTTAAACTCATGTTTCGGGTGGCATATAGGGTATTCTTCTGTTCAGAATTTGTTGCAAAAGTTCAATAACTAGGATACATTCGAATCGTAAAATGTAGTTGTACACAGGTTTTAGAATTCGAAAATAAGTGGTACCAAAGTGACCGTTTTCCTATAATTTAAAAATTGCAGTTTGATTTGTTTCGATTTCGAAATAAGGAAGCATGTGACTTTACAAATCAAGTATGTGACCTTTCTTGTAGAAAATCTCCTTTAATACTAATGCCTGTAAGTTCGAGTGCGAAACTATAACAACATCAAAAATACATCCACGTCATCACAATATGGTACCTTACTTTCGGACTCGACAGTTGTGTTTCATACTTTTTGAATTCTTAAACAACACACATTTAACATGAAAGATGGTACTAACAAGTGTCAATCATTTTTCTAATCTTAAACTTGACTTTCTTCAGTTTTCGATTTCTAAACCTTTGTTTGGTACCTTTGCTTCTAAGCTTAAAAGTTCACCCACACCTACACACCTCAAATTCATCAACACTCTACTACACTCATCTTCATTACGAAATCGAACATTGGGTCACACGGCGTATTCTACATTTACGCTGTCCAAAATTTCTAACAACTTACCCGAGCCATTTTCGAATTCGAAAAGTGTGGTTGCCGGCGTTTTTCTCCCACCGCCGTGCACCGGCGATGTCTCCAAAGACAATTCCTGTAGTGGTGGTATGTATCCGGCAGAAGAATACACTTTGAGGATGAAACGTTGGTCACTCCAACGGATCAGACAGAAGATGAAAAGATAAGTTTATGTTATGTTTTTTGTTTTTGTTTAAAGAAGAGTGTTAAATCTCTTGTGCATGATTTAGTAAATAAGTCATGGTTGGAGTATCAATTTGTTTTGTTTGCATTGCATAGGGAATTATGTCTTGGATGGTAAATCTGAGTCACTAGAATGTGTTATCTTGGATGGTAGGTTTGGTTAACTGTGTTGCATACATTTATATCTTAGATATGGCATGCATACAGTTAGTTACATATCTGTATATGTTATATCTGATTCACTGCTACCATGTTGTTCTGATAGTTGATGCATGCATATCTGTTTGCTATCAGATATGGTAATTAAAATGCTTAATGTGTCAGCATTCAATTAAGATGAAAATATAAATATATTATTAATGAAAAAAGATTTACACTGATTAAGTCTGATTACTTATTTGATGTGAATGTGTTTTTAAGGAAATTATGTTTCCATAACTTAATGCGAAAAACAGTCGTAATATATACTCGTGTCGAATAGGGATGAGAGAATGTGACTGTTAATGCATCGCTGCATACCATCGATGTATGACACTGTTTGATGTTAAAATGTTAAATATGCATACATAGTATGTGGAATCTTACGGAATTTCTGTAGGAGAAGATAACATGAACAAGAATGGTTCGAAAGGAAATTGTCTTGTTAATATGTAATTTTATATTACAGGATGTTATACTTGTACAAATTATCAAAGAATTGAATTGCTCTTTGTGTATTTATTAGAGCAATTTGTATGACACTGAATTTAGTTCGGTGTTGAGTGTATTCGATAATCTTCTACATAGAAGGATTGGATGAAATATCTATGCATGATTCACATGATGGAGTAATATTATTATAATAAAATAATGCATGTTGTATAGTTTGAAATTATGTGAATCTGTATATATGTTGGCTTGATTAAATTGCTGAATTAATTGTTGGATTATGTACATTGCTTTGTACATTGCTGAATTTTTAGTGGTTTATGTACATTGCTTTGTCCATGCAAAATAAATATAACATAAAATAAATCAGGGATTACTTGATTTTTGGACAGTTTATTTATTTAAAGGTTAGACATTGAGTTTCATTGAAATGATATGTGAATTACTCATCTTGCTTTAATTGAATGGACATGCATGAAGATTATTATTTGTACTAAATAATTATTTTCAATGGCAAAGTTGCATGTGTATTGATTGATTAAATTTGATGATATGTGATTGGCCCATATGATTTCAAATGTACTTATACATGTTTGCGATTGAGTGATTACAATATTGATTGTATGATTTGTGAGTTATGAATTCACAGGAAAGAAAATGATGGTCTTGGTTCATTTTGTGGTCAGTAATTATGATGTTTACATATTGTAAATTGCATGATTTTGTGAAAATTGTTATTTGAGCAGTTGTGTTTGATGTGATCAAACTCTTGTAAAAGTACGGATCATCTTATTGATTTAGGCATAATTAAAATGCCGAGAATTAATTTTTATTAAATGAATTGGATGGTTGATCCGGGAAACTGTCAGACTTGATCACTTATAATTAAGTTAATATTATAAGTAACTTGGTCTGTGAAACTGCTTGTCGAATCTTTTTATTTCATGTAATAATGCATGATATTTATGCATGAAAGAAAATCAAATTTTCTTGATCAAATTGAATATATTTGATGATATCTTAAATGGATATTAATATTCGAAATATGTTGAAACAAACATAGAGCACGAGATATGTGTTTTTGGCAATCTTGGATTGCAAGATCAAACACAAATGTGTTGGCCACATTTTTTGGTTATAGCATATTGTAACCTGGATACATGTGAAAATTAATATGTTTACAAGCATGATATGTATGTTGCATTTTGTAAACCAAATTGTGTCTTTTTGGTTGGCCGGCTAATCAATTAAGTAACTTTGTTATTAATAAAGGATGACTTAAGGTAGCATTGCATGATATATAAATTAAATAATTTAGTATATTGCTGGTGCTCGATATGAATTAATTTTTGGTATTGAAATTGCATGCAATGTGATCAGAATGCACGAGTAATATAATTTGATTATATGGTGATGCATGCTTAATATAAGTTAAGTGAATTTCACTAAAATTGCATGTGTGAAATTAATCAAAATTAAGGGAAAAAGAAATGATTTTGTCAACTTATATTGACTGGCATTTGTATATTTTCCATGGAGGATGACTAAATAAATTAATTTGTCAAGTGCATGGTTTATGGTGTTTATTTGTACTAGTCTTTATAAGTGACAGTACATCATGATTTATTGTGTATGGAATACATTTGCATGAAAATTATGAAAATGTTTACATATCATTTATAATTTGTGCGTGAATGAAATTTTACCGGATTAAAGCAAACAAGAAATTGTGGTGGGTAAAATGAACTAATTCGTTTCCCAATTATACTTGGAGCAATTTTATTCATAAATAATGATTTATGAAAGGGAAATGTTTTGAATTGGTAAATTGATTCCATGATATTTTTGTTTGAGTTCATCATGTACACGGTAAATGTGTTGATGTTAGTGCCATTATTATGTGATGATAAATTATGGGGAAATTTCTTATTAAGGGATGACACGCTATTTGACCATAATAGTTTGTGCAAGTTACATACTTGTGATTATTAATCTATATCCTGGAAAATAAGAAATAGTTGATTCGGAAAAGAATCATGATTTCAAGAATATATGGAAATTCTTGGGAACAAAATTATGATTTGGAGGGAAAATCTAAATTTTTGTTGAGATGTAAAAGGTTTGAATAGCCTTTGATCTTGTGAATTGTTTTGTGGTTCGAGACAATTTGGAAATGGATAGATTTCTTTGTCGTTGATTTTATTCGACAAGGTTCCATTTTTATGGAAGGATTTCAAGTTTATCTTGAAAATAAAAGAAACTATGTCTCTTGTAGAAGACGGAAACCATTTGTGATTTGCGCATAGCAAATGGTAAGTCTAAAGATAAGACGGAAGTCATTTGTGATTTTGCACATAGAGGTAAATATCTAAAGGTGCAAGAATGACAAGTCTAAGGTTAAGTTAAGAGACTTGGATTGTTATAAAAGTTTGATACAGTTTAGCAGACCACTTGACCAAGTGGTTTAGCTAGGGACTTTCTAAAGTCGGTTATCGGGATGTTTAAGCCTATTTAAATCTTTGATGGTGGTATACCCAATTTCGCTCTAGTACGACGCTAGAGTTAAATTCAATGTGGAAGGCCCACTGTTTAAGATTGAAACATACAATATTATATCCCGGAAGTATATGTTTGGACATGCATGAAAGACCAGAGGTTGAAGTTTAACTTCTTAATGAATCTTTTGACAAAGTACATATGCATGTGTACGATTAAAAGGATTCACCTATATGTAGTGCGAAGTGTAGCCGCTTCAAGAAGCCCGGCTTTGGCTTTGTATGCACTCATGAACGGATATGGACACATGGCTTGTATAGCGTCGATTTAGCTTTTAAGCTGTTTTGAACTTGTGCGTGTTTTATCTTCAAGTGTTCAAATGGGTTGAAGGGTTCAATATTTTAGACACCCCGATTCTCGAGCATTTGGAATGTGTAATTCACTAAGATGAAAATTCAATCTATAAGACATTTTCATTTATGCACTTGTTTGGTTTTGATGGATTGTTGGATTTTCCGAGTCAGGGATTATACTTAAATGGGGGAGGATTGTTGGTATTTTGTTTAAATACCGATTTAATTTAAATATAATTGGATTCGAGATAGTGAACTCGAGATGTTATAACAAGGTTGGTGGTGCGGAGTGCACACTTGTAAAAACAATCTACGAGTTTACGGTTCGAGATAAATATTTATCTATTTATCTATGTGGTTTATATTAAATTGAAGTGTTGCATTGATTCAGAATTAATTCTGAGAATAATATACTTGTATCAATTAACACAATAATATTGGGTGCAGTTGTGTGTATGTGGTTACCAAACTGTTTTGTTATGGATTGGTATGTACACACAGTTGGTTTTATGCGGTTACCTGATTTGGTACGTATGCATTGCCCTGGAGTTACCGATTGGTATGAATGCACAGTTACATGCGGTTAATTGATACGTATGGAGTTACCACGGTTGTTTGAATCGGTGTGGTACGGTATAATGTTTATACCTATAAATACATATGAAACACTGCTGAAATGGGTGGCAATGTATGATGCATGTTTACACTCAACTATTCAATCTATGAATGGTGGATGTATCAAAGAATGATACGTGATGCCTGATGCAGGTAACACTGAAATATATAAACGACAACGAGAAACACAGATTTGCTGATATACAATCCAGAAACACTAATACTCAAAGGCATGTTCTTGATTCCAGCCTAGAATCAAGAATGCAGTGATAGTTTTATCCTGCGAGGTATTTCGTGTAACCCAGGCTGATAGGGTCGAAATATTCTCAAAGGAAAGCGAGAGTGTTACGTGACTCTATCGTTATCCATCTATTATCCCAATCACCCTATTGTCCCATTGTTTATTTTACCTAGCGTATTTATGCTCTTCCTTATGTATACAGCCTCTCCTCCAAAGAAAACAAATCAAGAAAGGGAAGGCCAATCTCCAGGCCATAGATGAGGAGGTAGAAGAGATGGGAGTGGAGGCTAGGGAATCCACAGATGATGATGAATCTGACCTTGAGCTGGTGGTATCTGATGAAACTTCTCTGAAGATATTGAAGTACTATCTGAACTTCCCAAAGGAAGAGGATGGTCGGGCTTCTCAGAGGTCTTCTAAGAAGTATCCCTTCGTCGCTGGGGTAATTATCTCTCCCGTTTTGCTATATGAGTTTCTCAGATATCAAGTTCTTATATGTCTTCCACTTTCACAGTTGATGGCGGATCTGTCCACGGTGGGAGGTCGAGCTAACGATGTGATCCGGTACTTGTCTGATTCTGTAATAGAGTTACATGCCAAGTGCCGGGCCTTCAAGACGAAGAAAGAGGAGATGGAAGTCGCCCTTTTGACTCTGACAGCCGAGTCTGCCGTGCCTACTCCTCCTGTTCAGGCTCCATCGGAGGTGACTCAACTGGAAGCCAGAGTAAAACAGCTGGAGGCCGAGAAAGAGGACCTGCTGTTGGCAAAGAAATTCCAGGATAAAGAGCTGAAGACTTATCGGGATATTGCAGAGGAGCTGGCGTGAAATCAAGCTGCGGAGAAGGACCCAGAGGAGACCAAACGACTCCTAAAGCTTTGGGGTGCCTTCGTTGCTTGTAGCCCCGAGTTTCAGAGTCATAGGGAGGAGTATGGGGATTTATTCCATTCTTTTGAGCTGCATGCGATCTTGGGTGGCGTTCTGCAACTATGTCAGTCCGAGGAGGAGGTGAAGATGATGAAGGAAGTCTTTTCTCATCCCGATGCTGCTGTGCTCTGACTGATAAACGCTGGATTCCTGGATCCGAGTTTTTGGATGCCTTGGATCCCTCCGAGAAGGTAGTAACATCAGGAGATTTATTGAGGCTTATTAGAGCCAAATATCCTGACTTACCTTCTCTTGAAGAGGTGCTTGATCCTTCTACTGGCAAGGTTGAATAGTTCCAGCAGGTTTGCTACCTTACTTGCTGGCATCTTTTAGTCAGCCTCGGTCTTCATGATTTACTGGAAAGGAGAACCAGCCTCGATTTTGAAGTTCTCACAGTTATTCATGATGAACACTCTGCGAGCTTAATGTTGTTTGGCTTTTTCCTTGGGTGTCCATTGACAAGGCCTTTAATGTCACAGCGTGTAGAAAAGTTGACAATAGCTCATCTCTCAAGTGTCACTTCCGGTGAAGTTCTAGGAATCCCTATTGGGTATATTTAAAAGTACCATATTCTGATGTAATAACACCTTTGATATGTCCTTTTTAGGTTCGAGGTTTAGCCTCTTAGGTGCCCTTTTGAGGGTCTTGTTCAGAAGTATCATATTTTGATGTAATAACATCTTTGATATGAACTTTTGGGTTCGAGGTTTTTCCTCTTATATGCCCTTTTGAGGGTCTTTTTTAGAAGTATCATATTCTGATGTAATAACACCTTTGATATGAACTTTAACTTTTGTTTTTTGAGGTTTCTCCTCTTTATGTTGAGATGATTGATTCTCGAGTACGTCTGCCCTTTTGGTCTATAGACCTCAATCAAGTACTTTTTGAAGTACTTTATCTCGAACCTATCTTTTTTATTCAAAACGATTGGTATTTGAATATTGGATCCAAACAACTTATAAGTTGACCAATCATAAAACTTATAAGATATATAGTTTTGAATAGCAATCAATGTTATACTTAAGACAACAATCCTCTTTTGAAAAGGAATTTAAGATTGCTTGTTATAAGGATAGGTATAAAAATGATTTCAATCTAAGTTTATAACTTTAAGAATAGAAGCAAAGTAAATAGTGGGTTTGAGTTTGAGTACCTGTTTGTGCTAGAGCATATTTATCCCGGACCTTGATGAGGCTTCTCGGACGTTCTTGATAGTCTCGAACCTTTGTGAGGCTCTCCATTGAGTTTTTATCTTCCGTGATACTTTCGTAAGTTAACTACATTCCATCTTCGTGATATAGGTTCCCCCTTCATGGTTTCCAAGAGGTAGCTTCCCCCTGGATTGGATTCTAGGACTCGATATGGACCTTCCCAATTCGGGGCTAGCTTCCCTTCCACTTCTTTCTTACTTTTTTCATTTAACCTCATGACAAGGTCTCTTTTAATGAAAGTGGCTAAGCAGACTCTTCTATCATGGTAGCGCTTGACTCTTTCCTTTACCTTGGCCTCGTGGATTGTAGCATTTGCTCTCTTCTCCTCTAGGAGGTCAAGGTCGAGGCGAAGGTTTTCTTCGTTGGCCGTGCCATCTTCATCATCTGGTTGAGAAGTACGGGCAGAGGGGACCCCAATCTCCATGGGGATGACCGCTTCAGACCCATATACTAAGCTATAAGGAGTTTCTCCTGTTGCTGTGGCTGGTGTAGTTCTATGGGTCCAAATCACACTTGGTAGTTCTTTGATCCAGTTTCCTTTAGCTCCTTCGAGGCGCTTCTTGATACCGCTCACCAAGGTACGGTTTGTAACCTCTACTTGGCCATTAGCTTCTGGATGGTATACCGAGGTGAGCTTCTGGTGTATGCCATACTTCGTACACCATGTCTTGAAGGGAACATTAGCAAATTGTGCTCCATTGTCGGTCACTATGTATCTCGAGATGCCATAGGGACATACGATATTCTTCTAGCAAAAGTTGATAAATGTCTTTCCAGTTATGTTGGTTAAGGCTTCAGCCTCTACCCATTTTGAGAAATAATCGATGGCCACAATGAGGTACTTGAAGTTACCAGGGGCCGTGGGAAAAGGTCCGACGAGATCTATGCTCCATCGGACAAATGGCCAGGATTCTTGGATAGTAATCATATTCTCCTTTGGCACGTGGATCATCTTAGCAAATCTCTGACACTGGTGACAAGAATTGATATATGTTTTTGCATCTTGTAGCATTGTAGGCCAGACATATCCCATGTGTAGGAGCTTTCGGGTGACGGTACGTGGACCTTGGTGGCTACCACAGACTCCTTCCTGTGTTTCTTGTATTAAGCGTTCCGCGTCGGAAGGTCCAACACACTTTAGTAGAGGTTGGAGGTATCCTTTCTTGTATAGGATGTTGTTGTGGATTACATATTTTAGAGCTTTAACTCGGACCTTTCGTGCAAGGTGCTTGTCTTCTGGAAGGGTACCTGTTTGGAGGTATTCAATGTAGGGGTTCATCCACGTGTTTGAGATGTCAACAACCATGATGCTACTCTCTTCATAACTTCACTTTTCCAGGGTTTCCATGAGCAATTCTTGAGAAGATCTTATGTTGAGGTCCGAAGAGGCAAGTTTACTAAGTGCATCAGCCTTGTGGTTACCTTCTCGAGGGATATGATTCAGCTCATAATGTCGGAATTGATTTAGGAGAGGCTTAACTATCTCGAGATATTTCTGGAGACTGTATTCTCGAGTTTCATATTCGCTTTTAACCTGTTGAACCACGATCTATGAGTCACTGAAGATTTAGAGGTCCTCGACCTCAAGGTCCTTTGCTAGTTTTAGTCCCGTAATGAGGGCTTCATATTCTGCTTCATTGTTAGTGGCTCGAAAATCAAAATGGAGAACGTAAGGATGGTCCTTTCCCTCGGGGCTGGTGAGTAAAAGACTTCAGCACCGCTTCCCCCCGAGTTGGAGGATCCATCCACATATAGTTGCCATTTTCCAGAGTCCGGAGTTGGGTTTGGTTTGTCGATCTCCACTGGTTCAACAGACTCCATTATGAAATCAGATAAGGCTTGGCCCTTAATGGCTGTCCGAGCTTTATATTGTATGTCATGTTCTCCCAACTCGATGACCCACTTCATCATCCGTCCCGAAGCGTCAGACTTCTGGAGGATTTGCCTGATCAAGTAGTTTGTTAGAAGGACTATTGTATGTGCTTGGAAGTATGGTCTTAACCGCCGAGAAGCATGGACGAGTGCTTGTATCAAACGCTCGAGAGGAGTATATCTGGTCTCGGGCCCTTGCAAGGCCCTACTTACATAGTATATGGGATGTTGCAATCTCTCCTTTTCCTTGACCAATATAGCGCTGATGGCTAGCTGGTATGTAGATATATATAAGTAAAGAGTCTCTCCTTTATCTGGTTTTGACAATGTCGGAAGTTGCCGAAGATGGTTTTTAAGTTCTTGGAAAGCTTCTTCGCATTCATGCGACACCTCAAACTGGTTTGCCTTCTTAAGGATATTAAAGAAGGGTAGATGCTTTTCCGCTCCTTTGGATAGGAAAAGGCTAAGGGCTGCAAGGGACCCTGTCAGCTTTTGCACGTCCTTGACGGTTTTTTGGAGGTTGCATATTTTGCAAAGCCTCTATCTTTTCGGGGTTTACTTCGATTCCTTGATTGGATACCATATACCCCAGGAATTTTCCAGCTCCCACGCCTATGGTACATTTAGCGGGGTTCAGCTTCAAGTTGGAGGCCCGTAACGCGTTGAAGGTTTCCTTTAGATCTTCAAAGAAGGCATCGTAGCTGCGGCACTTTACTACCATGTCGTCCACATAAATTTCGAGGTTGCGCCCTATCTGAGATTTGAATAATTTGTCTACCAGTTGCAGGTAAGTAGCTCCGGCATTTTTCAATCCAAAAGGCTGTAGAAAATATATTTTGGTAAAATTGCATAAATAAATAAACCGTCAATCATGCAATAATATTCTTATTAATTTCATACATAAAATACAACTCATAGAAATTACAAGATAATCAAAATTACATGCATAACAAGAAAGCACATTGAAAGCGCATCCTCGTACATTAATAGTGGATTCGAGGTAAACCTCTGCCCTTGAAACGATTAGTCCCGACGAATCGGTCTCCGTTCCCTAGGAAATTACCACTAAAGGCTGCCCGAAAACAAGCCTGTACTAGCACCCAGCCCGAAGGCAAAATATCACCGATACGAATAGAGTCTAACCTGAATCGAAGAGACTGTAGAACGACTGAGTAGACTGAGTTGACCAACGAGACTTGACAGAGACCTCCGAGATTGATTTTATGCTTAAGGCTTATGAGTCGAAGCAAGATGAATTGTCTATAAAATCAACCCCTATGACCCTCTATTTATAAGGCTCTAGACAAACTCTATTTTAGGAATATGTGATTTCTGATTAAAACAGGAAACTAGAAAATATACCTTTTTTTCTCAAGAAACAGGTTAATTTCCATATTTTCTAGTCATGGGCTTTTCCAGAAACTTCCAAATTGGACAATTTCCCTTTTCCAAGAATGAACATAAAAGGACATCTTGAATTACCAAAAATGAGCATCAATATCTCATTCATAATTAATATAATTTTAAGTGTATCAAAATTACCACTTAAAATTTAGCCCATAAAGTTTGGTGAAAATTATAATTTCAACCCTCAACTTTTCCATTTTCCAACAATCCCCCACATGAATCAGATATCGATGCGGAATCAGAACAATCACATACGACTGACACAGAAATGACTCGGTGATATTTTCGTATCGAAGCTTAGATAGCTGCATAGGATAAGTAGGTGTCCCCTTTGAACTTTCCCTTGAGAGAGTACGCCTATCTCACCGGTTAGGAAGTATGGACTTGATGCCTTTGAACTTCCCTAAACCTCTTGTGTGGACTTTCAGTATACTTCCCACAGCTATCTTACCTAGCTGGGTGCTTTTTCGCGGTTGTGTCCATTCGCCGGCCATGGATCACTGCCTAGTTCTGTAAGGTTCCATAAGAATTGTGTCCTCAGCAATTCCCTTTCGAGGCGGCCCACACCTCGCGCTTACATAGGTGATTCTATGCTTAGGAGTAATAAACATCTGACATGACAGTCAGGACTCCACTCAAGTCAAAACTTGAGGCCGTGAATCATTAAAAGCAAATCAATGAAGTATGCTTATCCTCTCTTTACCGTTTCACTGTTCAGACACCATAGGAATAGAACAGGAGGTAAAACCCCCACAGTGAAGGTCGATGGGTCTTTGCAGTTTAGTTGTCCCTTTGAACCTAGTCCCTGGGATCTCCAATCGCATAGGTTGGGTATCCACATACGTAACCACATCATTTAATGGACTTGAGTCCCATTCCTCTCGATGATACTTCAACTATCTCTTTATTTAACCCTTTCGTCAAAGGGTCGGCTATGTTGTCCTTAGACCTAACATAGTTAATCGTGATCACTCCAGTAGAGAGAAGTTGCTTAATGGAACTATGTCTACGTGTAATATGACGCGACTTTCCATTGTATAATGCCGAATTAGCCTTTTCAATCGCAGATGTACTATCACAATGTATACATATCGCGGGAATAGGCATTGGCCATTTAGGAATATCCTCGATAAACTGTCGAAGCCATTCTGCTTCTTCACCAGCTTTATCCAAAGCAACAAACTCCGATTCCATCGTTGATTTAGTTATCACAGTTTGCTTAGCGGATTTCCATGATACTGCACCACCACCTAGTGTATATATATATCCACAAGTGGACTTTCTATCTTTAATATCTTGTATCCAGTTTGCATCACAGTGTCCTTCAATAACAGCTGGATAACTGGTATAGTGCAGTCCATAATTACGAGTGTAACGCAGATATCTCAACAATCTGGTTATCCCTTTCCAGTGTATAGCACTAGGATTACTCGTGTACCTACACAGTCTGCTTACAGCATAAGCAATATCTGGTCTAGTACAACTCATTAAGTACATAACACTTTCAATGACTCTAGAATACTCCAATTGATTAACAGGCTCCAATTTATTTTTATAAAAATGTTCATTGGGATCTATTGGAGTTCTCGCAATCTGAGAGTCATCTTGGTTGAATTTCTCTAGAATTTTATCCACATAATGAGACTGACTCAAGATAATACCTTCAGAGTTACGGATGATCTTAATTCCTAAGATCACATCCGCCAGTCCCGTGTCTTTCATGTCAAAACGAGAATTCAACATATCTTTGGTAGACTTAACCATGTTGTCATTACTACCAACAATTAGCACATCATCTATATACAAACAAAGAATTACATATCCTTGTGTTGTATCCTTCACGTAGATGCATTTATCACATTCATTGATTCTGAAACCATTGTCAAGCATAGCTTGATCAAATTTCTCATGCCATTGTTTTGGCGCTTGTTTCAACCCATAAAGAGATTTCACCAATTTACATACTTTTCCATCGCTACCCGGCGCAGAAAAACCCTCAGGTTGTTCCATGTAAATTTCTTCGTGTAAATCCCCATTCAGAAAAGCAGTTTTCACATCCATTTGATGAATTTCCAAATTCCGTATTGCAGCAATTGCAATTATCAATCTAATGGAAGTTATTCTCGTCAAGGGAGAATATGTATCAAAATAGTCTAGACCTTTCTTCTGTCTATAACCTTTGATCACAAGTCTTGCTTTATACCTGTCTATCGAACCATCAGCCCTCAATTTCTTCTTGAAGACCCACTTGTAGCCTAGAGGTTTACACCCTGGTGGTAAATCAACTAGCTCCCAAGCATGGTTATGTAAAATAGAATCTATTTCACTCTTAATAGCTTCTTTCCACATTGGTCCATCAGGAGAACCCACAGCTTCCTTATAAGTCTGTGGATCTGTTTGAAGCATATATGTCATATAATCAGGACCAAAAGACTTCTCAGTTCTAACACGTTTGAGTTCATCCACATACCGAGGTGAGATTCTGGTGTATGCCGTACCCCGTATACCATTTCTTGAAGGGGTCATTAGCAAATTGTGCTTCATTGTCCGTCACTATGTATCTCGGGATGCCATAGCGACACACGATATTTTTCCAGCAGAAGTTGATAACTGTCTTGCTAGTTATATTGGTTAAGGCTTCGGCCTCTACCCATTTTGAAAAATAATCGATGGCCACTATAAGGTACTTGGAGTTACCAGGGGCTGTAGGAAAAATTCCTACAAGATCTATTCCCCATCGGACAAATGGTCAGGATTCTTGGATGGTAATCATATTAGCCTGTGGTACGTGGATCATCTTAACAAATCTCTGACACTGGTGGCAAGAATTGATATATCTTTTGGCGCCTTGTAGCATCCTAGGCCAAAAATAACCACCGTAGACTCCTTCATGTGTTTCTTGTACTAAGTTTTCAGCATCGGAAGGCCCAACACACTTGAGCAAAGGCTGGAGGTATCCTTTCTTGTATAAGATTTTTTCTAGGGTGACATTTTCGGAGTTTTAACTCGAACCTTCCGTGCCAGGTGCTTGTTCTCGGGAAGGGTACTTGTTTGGAGGTACTCAATGTAGGAGTTCATCCATGTGTCTGAGATGCCATTAGCCATGATGCTATCTTCTTTGCAACTTCTCTTTGCTATGGTTTCCATTAGCAATTCTTCTCGAGAGATATGATTCAGCTCATAGTATCGGAGTTGATTTATAAGACGCTTAACTATCTCGAGGTATTTCTGGAGATTGTACTCCCGATTTTTGAATTCGCCTTTGACCTGCTGAATTGCAATCTGTGAGTCATTGAAGATCTCAAGGTTTTTGACTTCCAGGTCTTTAGCCAATTTTAACCCGGTGATGATAGCTTCACATTCTGCTTCATTGTTGGTGGCTTGGAAATCGACATGAAAAACGTAAGAATGGTCCTTTTCCTCAGGGCTGGTTAGTAAAATTTTTAACACTGCTTCCCCCTGAGTTGGAGGATCTCTTGACATATAACTGTCACATTTTCTGGCATCATGTATAGCCGTGATCATACAGGAACGCGCCACTTCTTGATCTCCTTTGATCGAAACTACTCCTTACGGTGTCGGAAATTTTATCATCAGATGATAGGGAGACCATACGACTTTAGCTTGGTACATCCAAGGTCTGCCAAGGATAATGTTGAAGGGTGTGATGGTGTTGACTACCACAAATGTGCAGTAGAGAGTTAGGCTCTTCGTCCCATCTGCTACTGTGACAGGGAGTGTGATTTTCCAAGAGGTGTTACGAGATTTCCGGTGAACCCTGAGATCGGACCCGTAGGTTTGAGGTCTTCCTTGGTAAATCCTAACTTCTGGAAGCAACCTTGGAACATTACTTCTACCCCACTCCCGTTGTCTATGAAGACTCTTTTTACCAAAGAATCTTTTATGGTTGCTGAGATGATGAGAGGATCAGCGTGAGGCATCCACTAGTGCAGATATACACCGGAGACATCGGTAAATCGAGGGTTAGACGTCGGGTTGACCCGCCGTTACTGGAACAGTCGTGCATCGGCATTCCAGTTTTACATGGCGGAAGGAACCACCGTGCAAATTTTCAAACTCGAAAGAGGTCTAGAGCAAAATTTACGAGTTCGAACTTATAATTGGTAGTAAAAGCAAGGAAAATATTCGACGTCGAAACCAGTAATTATTAGAAATGGAAACCAGCTCGCTGATGCAGGCTTTCGAAATCGCAAAAATAATGGTGCGAAATCGAAATTATTTAGTGGTCGAAGTTTACGACTTCGAAAAGTTTTCAGAGGCTGCCAAAAAAAACCGGCCAAAATTGGCCGGTAAAATTAGCAGAACAAATGCTTCCGATCCATCTCCGATGATCTGCTACGAATCTATTTATTTTGCTTCTCAATCTGTTTTGGAAGGGTAGTAAATAGATCCGTTTTAAATGATCTGTTTCCGATGCCGCTGCTCTTCTTTTCTCCTCTACTTCCATCTTTTATGAAACCCAACTATGTTATGCTTCACAAGAACAAAAAACCAAAATAATTCAACACAAAACTAAAACAAAAACAAAAGCATCAAGAATGAAGAAAACGTGCTTACTTGAATTGATAGAAACAGAGGACTCCGTTTCTAAAAGCTCTCTTCTTCACGTGCACTGTTTGATGAGGTTGAGGCAGTGAAACTAGCTATTGAATTTCACAAACACAGTTCAGTCATTAGTTTACTTTCGGATGAAGAACTTAAAATAATAAAATGGAAAGTGGTGAACGGAATACCAGTAATTTGAGCACCGTCACGGTGTTATCATCGCCGCCTCGCTCGTTGCTATAGCCCAAATTTCCACCTCGATGCCATTGCCCAGATCTCCGTCGCGATGTTATCGTCGTCGCTTGAATTTCCACCTCATACGCCATTGCCCAGATCTCCGCCAAGATGTTATCACCCATCGCTCAGATCTCCGCTACGGATCTCCGCCACGGTGACAAACTGACCGCCACAGAGCTCGTCGCCAAAACGCAGAAGGGGAGATGAGTTCACGGAGAAGTAGGAGATGGAGAATGCTGTATAAATGTCAGATTGTGCTTTTATATGGTAGTGGCTGGTGGGTGAGATAATTAGTGGGTGAGATATGTTTGGTAGTTGGGATAAACGGTTTTGATTGAAAACAACTAGTTAGATACCATGTTTATAACTTTTTTACTCACAACTAGTATTTTTTTTCACTAATTAAATTACACTTTTCTAAATTTAGATTGTAATTGCTTTTGAAAATTTTGATCGATATAATACAAGTATACAACCTTACTAAATATCTATATTTTCTTAATGATAACGGGGCATAAATAATGATGTATTTAATTAATAAAATAATAAAATAAGATTTGATATTTTGATTAATTAAGCTCAATTAACTATAACGGTAGTCATTATAAATATACAGTAGTGTTTATACAAACTTTTAATAGTTAATGTTTATAGCAAATCAAGTAGTGTTATCTTCTTTGATCAGTTATACTCAATTTAGTTAGTATTTAAGAAAGTCAAAACAAATTGACCTTAAAGTAGTCATACTCATTATGGTTAGTGTTTACCATAAAGTCGAGTAATCCAGATGTGGCATTTGATTGATTATACTCGGTTTAATTAGTTTTTACATAAACTCAAGTAGTTAAGGTGTGACATTTGATTGGTTATACTCAGTTTAGTTAGTTTTTATAGAAAGTCATAATCAAGGTGTAACATTTGATTGTTATACTGAAAGTCAAGTTATCAAGTTGTGACATTCGGCTGGTTATAACATTTTAGTTAATGTTTACGAAAGTAGTCAAGTAATCAAGTTATAACATTTGATTTGTTATATTATTTATAATTAGTTAGTTTTCTAAAAGTCTAAGTTATCAAGGTGTGACATTTGATTAGTTATAAACTGTATAGTTAGTGTTTAGAATGTTGAGCAATCAAGGTGTGACATTTGATTAGTTATAAACTGTATAGTTAGTGTTTAGAATGTTCAGCAATCAAGGTGTGACATTTGATTGGTTATACTCAGTTTAGCTATTATTTACCGAATGTTTACAAGTAGAGGTACATTCTTTGATTAGTTATATATACTATGTTAATCAATTTAGTTAGTTTTTAGCGAAAGTCAAAAAATGAAGATGTCATATCTGTCTTATACTTAGTTTTGTTAGATGTTAGTGAAAGTAAAATAAGATTTGATATTCGATTAGTTATATTCAGTTCATTAGTGATTATTGAAAGTTAATGTACTTAAGTTCTACTTAGTTAGTTTCATGTAAAATCAATTATGATTTATCTGATCCATTAGTTAAATTAAATTTAGTTAATGTTATATAAAACAAGTATTAAAGAGTAAACTTTCACAAGTTATAAATATACATACCTAGTCAACTAACGGTTGAACTTTTATTAGTTAATTATGCAAACAGTTGAGTATAACTTGAACTTTTATTTATAACTTTCACTAGTTTTCATTTTATTTTTAGTACGTTAATTTTTGTTTAGTTTAGTTCAGTTCAGATTAACAACATATAATTTTATAGTTTTCATTTGATAACTATTTTAAGAGGAATTTTAACAAGAGTAAATGAAATATTGATTTCTACATTTTTCAATATCTCAAACTTTCGAGTTCGAAATAGAGGCACAATAATATTTTGCTAGCATTTTCGAATTCTAAAGAAAATCAAAATAATATATTAGTAATTCTTTCAGTTTCGAAAAGCATTTACAATGAAAACATTATGCATTCGAAAGCTAAATAGGTTAATTTTTTTTATATTTGTAACAACTAAACGAAAACTAAGTCAAACTACAACTCCTAATTCAAGCAGCATTGTTGCACAAATAACTAAACAACTCTGAGATTTGGCATACATTTAACTAATCTCTATATTTGGTAAAATAATAAATGAATCAAATGCCAGAAAAAGTTAAGAGTATAGGTACCACACCAAATACATACATTCGCCACGGGTTTCTAGTTCGAAATCTTGGTTGTATTTTGACCATACGAAACCGAAAGTTGATCTGAGACACAAACATTATTCAAATGATTAAATCAAACATTAAGGGTGTGTTTGGTTGGACAAGTTTTTGCAAAACTTGGACTATCCAAGTCCAGTTTTATAAAATCTTGTTTGGTTCACCAAGTTTTCCAAAATCCAGACTTGCAAAATCCTAAAAACCAATAAGTTTTTGTTCTATACTCACAAACTCAACCCAACCAAATAAGGATTTTGCAAAACCAGACTCTCGAAATCCCAAACAAAAACCCAAACTCTCAAAAACCTAAAACAAAATCCAGACTCTCAAAAACCTTATGAACCAAACACACCCTAATACGTGACCTTTCGATATCGCAGATCGGCCGGTTATACAATTTCGAGTTTGAAACTCATGCATTGACCAACATTCTCCAGTATCATTGGAGTATCCTAGCGATTCAGATAAAAATATCCACGATTTCGATTCTGAAACCCCATAAATTAATAACTTTTCGAGTTCGAAACCGTCCATGTGCAGTATTCGGTGTCGAAACTAAACTATCCACACACACATTTTCCTACCAGATTTCGATGTTGAAATCATCCATGTGCCATTTTTAAAAGACGCAAGATTTTCCGCCGTGCATTGGCGCCGTCTCCGAGCTGCTTCCCAGTAGTGATCTGATTTGGTACGGCTTCCGCGTCCGAGAAAGTAATGGTTTCCTCGGGGCGAATCCTCTTTTTAAATGGCTCGGTATGTGGTATGGCCCGCACACTATCCTTCATCTTAGTTAAGGGAATTGCTTCTCCTGTATAGCCATTGATGCTGTTGATGACTCGGTTGGCTCCATTTGATGGTGGTGGGGGAGGATCTTGAGAATTGTTGTTTCCGCCGCCCTGATTGCTATTGTTGCGGGAGCCATCATTCTTCTTCTTCTTCTTCGGAGTGTTATTACCTACCATCATCCGGTACAGGTTTACTAAGAGGATTTCATCTTGATCATAATGTCTCATGGCGAGATTCATGTATCTATGATAATGTTCTATCACAGATTCTCCTTCTTGTTGTCTATCTTCAAGAATTTGTCTATCTCTTTGCGCTCTTCCTATTGGAGAAAAGATCGAGTTGGGTCTACTATACCCCAACCTATTTTCCTTCGGAGGAGTATCCAAGAAAAGGTTGATTTGGAGTGGATCAAAGTCCTGTGGGTTGTGTTGTATGGTTTGGTTAGGGTTTCCCTGAGACGTCTCTGTCTAACGTCCTCCTGCAAAAATTTGGCGATCCCTTTGTGTTCGCTCTTCTGGAGAGAAGATCAAATCGGGACCACTATACCCCAACCTATTTTGCTGACCTAGGCCATCTGAATTGTTAACGTTCACGCTGTAATTCACCTCGTTTTGGGTGAAAACCCTTTGACCTGAGTTGGGTACTTCAGATCCAACAGGGTTTGTTTCAGGAGGTGGGGTTATGGATGCAGTAGGATTGGAGTTGGATGCTGGTATCCTGGATACGATGGGATTCGATCCGGGAGGTGCTCTGAATATACCAGGATTTGGACCAGAGATTGGTGGTGTTATCCCCACAGGATTTGGGTTGATGGATATCGGAACGTTGGAGTTTCCGGTATCCATGGTAAATTTTGATGATGGCTCTGAGGCAACGTGTGCCCGAGATCTTTTGGATGGTCCGCGCCCTCGACCGCTTCCCTGTCCCTGAGGGGGCTGCTTCATTTCTGGACTGTCTTCTGGATTTTGCCCTAGCATACGGGCGCTTCGTCTGGGTTGCTCAGCGTCAGACATGTTGTCGGGGAAGTTGTTTCTTCAAGTACGCTAGACCAGATCGGAAACAAGGTTCGACGACATCGTTAATGAGTGTGAGAGGTCCCACCGAGCGTGCCAAATTAATGTATACCGGACACCAACACTTCGACGGCGAACCAGGCTCTCGAACTGATCTGTAAGACAAAGGCCCCGGGTGTCTCGGGAATAGACACTCCGACGCTCAAGTCAGTATATTTGCTTAAGGCGTAAAGTATAAAGTATCAGATTAGATGAGAGGTCTACAAAACATTTAGGGTATTTATATGGCTACAACCCGTAGATCACCAAGATATGTATTTATGGTATGAATACAACTCTTATGGGAATAGAGGTTGTGTTACCATGTATAATAGAAGTATATTTCAGACATGGTTGTGTTACCATGTTTAGGATAGCTGTATTACCATCTTTGAGAAGATGTATATTCCTTGTAGAACATTCATAATATACGCATTCCTTATAAGGATTAGGATTGATGGACCTGTGGATCCACCCTCCGGGTACCTCGAGCCCGCGACCCTTCTCGGGCCTTGGTCCGAGTATGAATGAGGCCCGAATACGAACCATGGACTTATCAAGTTGAACCTATAAAAGTATATTTCAGCGGGATGAAAAATAAAACAACATATGTGGACTATCCTTGATTTTTTTCTCCAGGTCTCTCACATTTTATGGCCAATATTTCACCCTTGATTGCATAGGTATGTGATTATCAATTGTTTTACATTGGTTGTGGAATGGGTAAACTTGTTTTTAAATAGTTTGTTTCTTTGTTTCTATGGTTCATAGAGTTGCGTTGCGTGGTAAACGTGTGGAAGTTTTGATGAATTATAGTGAATCGTTGTTGTTAGTAGTATATTAAGTATGGGTCATAGTGAAATCATGTTGGAGAACAAGCGTATTTCTTAAGATTATATGGATTTGGTTGAAGAATATTGATCTTGGTTGGAAGGATTCGATAGGAAAGTAAAACGGGTGGGCTTTGATGTCCATGCAAAAATTGTCTTAACAACATAGTTTATGAGTATGTTGATGTGGTGTGAGAATATTTTATTTGTTGGGGGGTTTGATCAACATATACTACATGGTTTTGGCACGGAGAAGGTGCAAGCCATAATGATGCAGAGGTTGATGGTAGGTGTGTTGAGGAGGAGTTAAGGTATTATGGTTGTCTTGATGAAATGGCGGAAGACGTTGCTATGGATTGGGTAGGCAAGTCAAGCATGTTAGCGCAATGTATAATGATAAATAGACACCATTATACAAGGAAACATTCTTTTTTAGAGCTACGTTGTTGTTAATGAATTTAAAGGTTTGACATGGAATATCTAACAAAAGTGTTAGGATTGAAGAAATAAGTTAGATTGGGCTTAACCCATTATCTAGATTATTATACACACTAGTCCATAGTCTAGAATATTCTTTTGTATAGTCTAAGTTTATTGAACCGTGTATTATAGTATCTATTTATTTCCTAATACAATTCATCCTCATCCATGGAGTATACTTTCCCTCATGGTATCAAAGGTCAAGGATTTAATATTTCATTAGCTGCCGCTTTGTCTTTTTCTCTTCCCCTCTCCAAAAATTTCTCTCTCTTCTTCTTTCTTCACCCGCCCTTTACTCCATCATGGCAGAATCCAAACCTTCCCTCTCCACTCTCATGCATTTGATGACCATCAAATTCTCTCCCACAAATTATAGTTTTTGGAAACGCCAAGTTCAACATGTATTAAAGCCCCATGGCTTGTTTGACTTTGTTGATGGCTCAAAACCATTTCCACTTGTCCCATTTGTTGAAATATCTTCGTTTACCCCTTGGTGGCTCTCCATTGCTCATGTGTGATAACAACATTGCAATTTTCTTGGCTCAAAATCGGGTGACACATAAGAGGGCTAAGCACATCGACATTGATAATCATTTTGTTCGAGAGTTAGTTACCATGGACAAATTACGTGTTAGTCATGTTCCTATGTCTCTGCAATTAGCATATATTTTTACCAAGGGGTTGCCTAAGCCACTATTCGAGTTTTTCCGATCCAAACTTCGCGTTTTGGTGAATCTGACGCTCCTCGTGAGGGGGTCTTAGGATAGATAAAATAAGTTAGATTGGGCCTAACCCATTAACTAGATTATTCTACTCACTAGTCCATTGTCTAGAATGTTCCTTTGTATAGTCTAGGTTCATTGAACCTTGTATTATGGTATTTATTTCCTAATACAATTCATCTTCATCCATAGAGGATACTTTCCCTCAAAAGGGATGTGTGAATTGTTAGAGTTGGTGAAAGAGTTGCTACACACGGACAACTTTCCATGATCGGGTATATACTGCAAAGAAGATACTATTTCATATGGGAACGGAGTTGAAGAAGATTCATACTTGCGCGAACGATTGTATGTTGTATAAGGGAGATGACTTACATAAAGATAAGTGTCAAGTACGCAGTGAGCCTCGCTAAAAGTCAAAGTTAGGGACTGTAGAAGTATGTGGTGGGACTGTGACACCATCTGCAGGGTGAACACCGGCTAAAATAGTATGTACCTACCATTGTTTCCTCGACTAAAGAGGTTGTTTGTAAATCTTGACGATGCAAAGTTACTAATATGGCATGCACATAGGGTTAGAGACGATGATGATATTATTTCTCATGATCCGGATGGTGATCGGTGGAAGAAAATGGATGAGCAGTGCCTTGAATTTGCTAAAGATCCTAGGCACCTGAGGTTAGGATTATTCAATGACTGCATGAACCTGTTTGCTAACATGTCTAGTATCCACAATTCTTGGCCAATTACGGTTGTGATTTACAATCTCCCATCGTGGTTGATGATGAAACGTAGGTATGTGCTACTGTCCATGATGATATCCGGCCCCAAACAACCAGGTAACGATATTAACGTATACCTAAGACCTTTGATTGAAGATTTGAAGAATTTGAAATCGGTGTCGTGACAGCCGATGGTAGTCGAGGTGATGAGGATTTTTGAATGAATGGAGTGATGTTGTGGAGTATCAATTATTTTCCTGCATTAGGTAACTAAGGTTGTTATATGTGAAAGGTCACTTTGCATGTCCCGTATGTGAGAGCAACACTGACTTTTGCCAATTGAAACACGATGGAAAGCCAGTGTATCTCGGGCATAGGAGATTTCTACCATCTAGTCATCCTTGGAGGTAAACTATGAATTGGTTTGATGGAAAAGAAGAGCATGAGTCTCGTCAATCCCTTTTACATGTACAGAAGTTTTAGCAAAGGTTTTTGGGATGGATCGTGAATTTGGTAAGGGAGAGAAGAAGAAGGCATCTACTAGCAGTTGGAAGAAATGTTTGATCTTCTTCCAACTTCCGTATTGGGAGCATTTAGACGTTCGCCACTGTCTTGATGTGATACATATTGAAAAGAATGTATGGAAAGAACTTGTTGGTACACTACTGAATACTTCTGGAAAGACAATGATGGTCTTAAGGCGAGGAAAGATCTTGTCCAGTTTAGTATCTGACCATCTTTTGCCCCTATAGGGGAAGAAGGCAAGTCTTAATTATCCCCTGCTTGTTACACCATGTTAACAAAGGAGAATCATCGATATTTTAATGCTCTGAAGTCAGTTAAGGTTCCCACGGGTTACTCTTCAAACATTCGTAATTATGTGAATATCAAAGAATTAAAGTTGCTGGGAATGAAATCGCACGATTGTCACAATCTTATGCAGGAAATGAACGTAACTGCTTTACAAGGATCTCTGCCACGCCATGTAAGGAAGGAAATCTCAAAAATATGTTACTTTTTAAGTGCTTATATCGTAAGAAAGATAGTAGGCGTAAGGTGGACGAGTTGCAGGAAATGGTGGTGGAAGTGTTGTGTAGGATGGAGATATACTTTACCCCGCATTTTTTGACATCATGATACACTTGATAGTCCATTTCGTGAGTGAGGTAAAATTACGTGGCCCCGTTTACTTGAGATGGATGTATCTATGTGAGTGGTACATGCTGATCATAAGCATTTTGTGAAGAACAGATATCGGCCTGATGTAAGTATTGTTCAGGTATGTCGCGGAAGATGTTACTGAGTTCTGTACAAACTATCTGAAAGATGTTGTCACTGTTGAGTTACCCAATGCTAGGCACGATGGGAGAGTTGAAGGGCACGTTCTGAAGCATCATAGTTTGTATAGTCCTACCGCCGCCGATTTAGATGTAGTTCATTTATATAACCTCTGTAACCACAGTCCATGATCCTGTACGTTGGCTTACACATGGTGGAGATAAGTGTCAAGAATACATGGGACGAGGGGACACTAGGATCCTATAACAGCATTACGTCAATTTCATAAGGTGGCTACAAGCTCATGTTCAGAATGAAGATCATCCAAATATTGTCAAGTGGTTATGCAGAAGACCGCAAGGCACCGTGTCATCTCTTAGTGGGTATCACATGAATGTATATACATTTGGAACGAAATGGACGGATGAGAAGTCGACATCACAAAACAGTGGCGTGGTAGTACATGTTGACTCAACTGTTAATGGATGATGCATAGTATGGGGCAATCACCTACATATGGGAAATGGACTTAGTTAATCTGACAATTGCAGTGTTCAAACGTGAATGGGTGACGCAAAATGTTGGGGTGCGGAAAGAAGATTTCGGCATGACTCTTGTGAAACAAAGTATTCTTGGCTCCCAAGGTGATTCGTTTATAATGGCGTCACAAGCACACCATGTGTTTTATGTGAAAGATTCTGATAAGTCCATGGTTCGCACCCGTGGGTTTCGTTCGAACCTGGTCTAAGGGCCGAAAGGTTCTGAGGTCTGTATAAGTGGAAGGTGGGCTTATGGGTCCACCGACCTAACCTAAATATAGCTTATGTATTTTCTGAATTAAATATAAGGAATACATTTCTTTTAATCATAAGAATACAACTATTATTACCATAAGAGTTATAATAATACTCGAAACACAAACTCTATTAATCTAAGAATTAGGGTGTTATAAATATAAAGGTTAAGTATGCCTCTCTACCTATCTTACATACACGAAGCTTATATACTTATTAGTGCTGGTTGACCCGGCCCGACCCGGCTTGGATCCGGAATGTCCAAAAATCATTAGACCTGGCAAAACGGGTCTATCGGTCGGGTTTGGGTGACACCCAACGGGTTCGGGTATAGTTTGGGTATATGGTTTTTATTCGGTTTGGGTCTTGATCGGGTTTTTTCGGGTTCGGGTCCCATAGGGTCTTTTGAAAAATTATCAGGTTCGAGTTTGAATTTCATTGTTTCGGTTTTGGGTCTCGTCAGTTGTTTTGAAAAAATATCGGGTTTGATTCGGATTTGGGTTTCATCCTTTCGGGTTTGTATTGGATTTGGTTTTACTTGGTTCAATTTCGGATACAATTTGGGTACAGTTTCTTTTGAGTCGAGTTTGATTCAGATATACTCGGCCAGGATCACGTTCAAAAACATTTAATTAAAAATTCTTTTATTTTAAACTATAAACTTATAATGAACATAAAAAATATTCATCTTAAACATTTGATAAAGATATATTATATAGTAGAATTAAGTTTGTGACCAAAAGTTTTTTTCTTTAATGTTTCAAGACTATATAATGAGAACTTATATCCACGGAGACTAATAAGTAATAACATATAATATTGTTATAAGCATAACGTTAAAATAAATTTATTGATTTAAATATATATAATAGTCATTAGATCAATTATAGTTTTAGTATTTTAACTCCTAAGTCATCTTAATAGGTAATGTTGTTACTTTACATTTATTTACAAGTTTATCTTACACAACCAATATTAGTGGACTTTTCATTCGTGTCAAATTTAGTTACTTTTAATCGATAAAGAGATTTAGAGTTGAATTAAACTATATAAAATGATATGACTAAAAAATTAAATATTATAATTTTACTTAATCAAACTGAATTGAAACTTGATTAAATTGAAACAATGAATTAACCATTATTTTTCTCTTCAACTTATTCGTAGACCAATTCAATTCAATATGATTTAGTTCACTTCAGTTTATTTGGTGAACGTTAGCTATACTAAAATTTTAATAATTAGTATAAAAAACTGTATTAGTAGAATAGTAATAAAAAATTAAGAAATAAATATAATAATAATATTTGGGTATCGTTTGATTTAAGTCCAAATTATCGGGTAAAGATAGATTAGGTACCTTTTGGATCGGGTGATATTCGGGTTTGAGTATTTTCAGGTTTGGGTTTAGACGAAATTCGGGTGTTTTTGGATTTTGAGTGTTTTTCGGGTTCGGGTTCGGGTTCGGGTCTGATTCGGGTTTGGGTTCTGTTCGGGTACGGGACCTATCGGGTCTGAAACTTTTAGTTCGGGTTTGGGAGTATCAGGTGTAATTCAGGTTCGGGTCATCAAACATGTATCACGATTTGGGTCTTATTCCGGGTTTGGGTTCGGTATAATCAGTTGGCTTTTTGAGTTTGGTAATATTTTGCAAACTCTAAAAATCATAGACTGGGACCGGGACCAAGACCGGATATACATTTTCATGAACCGAGACCGGAATTATTCCAGGTTTGGCCCGGCCCGGCCAACTTTACCCGGATTCAAAATTAATTTAATTTCTTTTAGAAAAATTAAATAAATTTAAATTCTCCCACAAATGACAAAAATGCAAATCATATAAAATATGCATAACAATTTTTATTTCTAAACGTTGCATAGAATAGAAATAGCAAAAATACCAAATGAAATCAAATAACTAATTCAAGTTTACAACTTTAAAATTTATACTTACATCAATTCAAACATGAACTTGGACGATTATTAACCTTGTAATTTCTGTACTATTTATAATGCAAACTGTGAAGAAGAAGGTGTAAGGTTGGAATTTTTATCGCTTCAGTGATTGATGAATATTTCATCTTCAGTAACACTGAGTAATTGAAGAAGAACAGAAAGAAACTGTATACCAATATAAGATTAGAAGTTTAGGAAAAGGAAAAGATTGATATTTACTAAGAAAATAAATATAAATTAGCCATAAATTAATCACTCAAGAATTGTAATAAATAATTTATCTAATTAGTAATCACTACCTTATTCAAAACACTATAAGTATAAGCACATGTATAAAATTCCGGTCTACCCGATTTGCCCGATATATTCCGGGTCCGACCAGGATTGGCCCGGAATTCGGAATGAGCCAAAAAGATGACCCGGTGCCCGGCCCGTAATCCAAAAAATTCGGGTCGGGGTCACCAATTTCGGTTCCGGGCCGGGTCATTTTTCTGGGTTGACCCAACTTGGTCTACACACCACCCTAATGCTTATTTCTTCCTAAAGTTGTCACTGACTTAAGTATCAGAGTGTCTACCCCCGACCACCCCGAGGTCTGTTTTTCAGATCAGATCAAGAGTTTGGTCGAGATTAACCGCAAGTTCTAGATATCCATCAATTTGGCATGCCCGATGAGACTTGTGTGTCCCATTGATCAATCGAGCCATGTCTGATCCCAGTGAGAACTCTCGCATGAGCCAGGAAATCCATTCTCAGGTACCAACCTGAGGCGAGGAAGCCGACACTAGGCCTCTTGCGCGTAATTCTAGGGCCACTCGGGCTACTTCCGTGCCTCCTCGGACCTCCACCGTAAACCCTCGGAGTGTTGATGTGTCCCGAGTCGGCACCTTGGGAGCCGGTCCGTCTCGAACCTCAGCTATACCCTCGTCTAGGCCAACACGGCGAGTCACGATTCAATCTGATTTCGCCTACTCCGACCAACAAAATCAACAAGACGTGCAATTTATCGATATAGATAATGATGGGAGGGAGCCACTCAGGTGTCTGCCCTCCCTTTTCCCCATTGATCCAAATGCAAGATGGATTGCCGACAATGCCTATGCGCGAGCCGCACAACCTACCAATAATGCCCATGCGGGATTTTCAGAACCCAAGAATTCCTCGACCCAATGTTGAACGGTCGAGCACAAGGAACTCAAGCCCCGGCCCTGCCAACCTCTGGATCCCGAGCCCCGATCCAATCAGGTGCGGGAATTCAACCCCGACTCGGCCCCTTTCAGGGGACCAAATCTTGAGTCAGCAAGTTGGAACAAATCCCGGTTCTAGTGGACACGCCCAACATTCGGCGGTCATTCTGCAGGTTTTAAGCTTGATAAACTCTCTCCAAGCTATAGTTGGAGGCCACCAGTCCAACCTGCCTCTTAACTCTCAATCTATGGTCCATATGGCTGTCCACTCACCCGAGTGTCCCCGACGTAGGAATACCTACGTATGATCCTAAGATTCCTACTCACCTGCAGGGAAGCTTCCCTACTACGAGAATAAATCTGCTACCAAGTCATCCATATAGGATCGCACCTACATATGAAGCAAATCAGGGTAGTGATCCACTTAACACTGTTTCCCACATGGAACAAGGGATCAGAACAACCCCGAGATACCCATCTCAAGGGTATAGGCAACCGGCATCTTATGATGGGGAACCATTCCAGAGTTAGCAGCCCTTGAATCTTGAGAACACCATCCCGAATTCGCAACAACATCAGCCATATTAGCAATAGGCGGGGTTAGCAAAACCCCGGGCAGATAAGTGTGGGGGGATCGCCACAGATAACTTAGAAAACATAATTAGAATTTGTTGATACAGCAACAGAGGGGGCGCGAGCAAGCTCGGAAGAACAGTAAAGGACTGCAAGCACAAACCCTAATTTCTCGTAAACAAGAAAAAAGTATTCTTGGGATATTATTGTAAAAGATAATCCTCCAAAACATTACAAGATGTCTTAAATAGCAAAACATAACCCTAAGAGGGTAAAAACGAGAATTCGAATATAAAGAAAAACCCCGAAAATAGAAAAGAATGTCTTTTTGAAGGTTTAACGGTTTCAAATGGAAACACTGATAGTCGGTGGATGATTATTTGGGCGTATGAGGCTCATCTAAGCCATCCAAATTTGACAATAAATCCAGACAATAGATACGTACCAAACCAGGTAACCGTATATAATTAACTTCGCATATGAACCAATCCAGAACATAATGATTTGGTAACCATATACACACAATTACGCCCAATATTATTGTGTTGACTGATATACATACACTATCCTCGTAATATAATTTCAAATCGATGAAACACTTTATTTTAAGATAACTCAAACTAAAATAAATTAGTACTTATCCAAAAACTATAAAATTATAAATCAGTTTATACAAGTTTGCACTTCATCCTATCAATCTTATTGTAACGTTTCGAGTTCACCGTACATAGTCAAACCCAATTATACTGAAATTAAATCGTATTTAAACAAGACACCAACAAATTTTGCGTACAACATTATCTAAGTGTACAAAACCTACCAATTTAAGGAGCATGTCATTCATATATTAAATCGCTGCTATTAACTAGAGCCCCATTTCAATTCGCATTCTAAGAAGTGGTTGGGCGGAAATGTGGTACACGTAATTCCAGGCAAACACTCTTTTGAAAAATTAAGATTCTTAAATGTTATGTTACTACTAGTATGTATTCAAATTAAAATAATACTTATTTGTGTTAAAATATTCATTATTATAAAGTAAATATATAATAAGATAACAAAATATATAGTTCAAATAAAAGGTGCTCTGCATAATCTAAAATCTATAAAAATTATCATGAAAAGTTAGGACAATTACGAATTCAAGAGACATTCTCGTAATGATAGGGTTTTGTTTTGGTTTTCAATTATTTGAATGTTTTGCAAGATTTAATTAATCTCGTCATAGATTCCATGAACATTGTCCGTATAAGGTCTTGTTTACCTGAATTTTTCTATAAAGCAGTTCAGTTCAATATTTTTAAATATTTTTCAGTTCAGTTCAGTATTCTTTTATTTTTTGCACTTCAGTTTATTTATATATTTTTTTCAGTTCAGTCAATGTTTTTTTATTTTTCAGTTTAGTTCAATTCGAATTTTTATATATATATTTTTCAGTTCAGTATTATTCAGATAAATATTTTATATATTTTTAGTTCAGTAAAATTATTCTATATTTTTTATTGAAGATCTCTACAATTTTGCGGTTCAGTTCAGTTTATATTCAGTTTAATTTGATCCAGTTCAATTCAGTTCATTTAATTTGGTTATGAACAAGTGTGATTTGATGAATTTCAGTTTCATTCAGTCGTATAATTACTATGTTCAATAAATTCAATTATAATTCGGTTTAATTAGTGTTTACTAGATGAATACAAGTTCGTTGTTTGTGAATACGATAAAATGTAGTAATCTTTGTACGCTAGTAGTCCTATCATATTCTGAATATTTTTTGAACCAGTTTAGTTCAATTTAATTAAAATTAAAATTAAGTTTACTTTCAATCATGTACAAGGTGTATATTGATCAATTTCAGTTTAATTTAGTCATACTGTTATTGTCTTGAATACATTAAACTTTACTTCAGTTTAATTCAATTTAGTTATAAGTAAATGTGATTTGATAAAATTAGTTGCATTAAGTCATTATTTCAATTACACTTTATTATGTTCTATTTCTATTCAATTATGTACAATTCAGCTCATTTTATTTGTCAATAATGATTTTTTTTATTCCAGTTTAGTTAAGTTCGGTATGTTTATTCCAGTTTAGTTAAGTTCAATTCAACATGTTTAAGTTCAGTTCAGTATTTTATAATTTTTCAGTTCAGTTCAATATATTTATATTTTTTTCAGTTCATTTCAGTAGTTTTAAATATTTTTCCAGTTCAGTTCAGTATTTTTTTATATTTTTCAGCTCAGTTCAGTATTTTTAAATATTTTTCAATTCAGCTCAATATTTTTTTCATTTTTTAAGTTCAGTTTAGTTCAGTTCAGCAAAAAATAAACTCTAACAAACAGGGTCTAAATTTTTTGAAACATTTCATTTAAAAAAAAAATTTGACAATATTTGTCATTCAGTCCATTTCCATCATTCCACAATGAAGATATATAAAGCCCAGATTAAACCATACAAAACATGGCTTTTCCTGTTTTCCGTTACTGATCGTCATCATCATCACATTCTAATAAGAATACTAGATTTCATAGCCTAATTAATTACAATTTAATTAGTCATTTAATTGGGATTTAATTTGCTGGTAATTTTGTAAGTTTAATATTAATTATTTTTATTTGAAATTCTGCTCCCAAACATACCATAATTTTATTATTCTACTATTTTTAGTTATGTTAATTTACTATTTTGTTTAATTTTGTATGTCATTAAGATTCAATTAGACTTATTTTCGTCATTATTTTCTGATTTTCAATTGATTTCAATTGAATTTTTTAATTATTTAATTTTGGTCCATTCGATTAAATTAAATTTGGTATACTTACTAATCAGCATATTCATAGAAAATTATAAATGGTATTGAATGACTATATAAGTTAAAACGTATAAATACTTTCATGGAAAGTCAGGAAAGTTGAGAGTTCAGTAATCTTCTCCTCTTATACATGATTAAAATATATTGAAGAAAATTAAACCGTCTTTCCTAAATTGTTTTAGTTCACATTAATCGATTCATATTAAATGAGAGAGAGAATAATATGGTATATATGATCCGACAATGGACATATGGCATGTAATATACTTTGCAAAAAAATTAAAACTAAAAAGGAAAACAATATGAATTAAATAATATTACTATATAATGATTATACTGTATCTTGTAATTAACTCATAAACTATGGTGCTTTGAGAAACATGCCATGTATTACATTTCATATTATTGTTTGCTACAGGAAGATTCCTACAATTAGCTATTCAGAGTTCAGTAAGTACTAGATAAAGTTGACTGCACTTTGTGCAGATATAATCCGGCCTAACGTATTATAGTTTCGAAGAATTTACTCCTCAATTTTTTATGCAAACTCTGCCTTTTGACCAAGTAGAGATTTATAACAAAAGTTAACCAACATAAGAAAGAAACAAAGAAAAATGTAGTTGAGAAACGCATAAAGTAGACATCAAGGCATTACACATTTGTACAATAAATTATGTTTACAAAGAAACCAAAACATACACACTTAGCGCTGTAATTCATGCTCAAATCTCTATTCATGCTCACTGGGTAGCCCAGGCCATCTCTAATATATTGTTCCCTTTAAAATGACATTGGCATTTAACTTAGGACACCTGTAGTGGGGGTTTTTCAATGAACTTTTCACCCAAAATCAGTAATGAAAAGGCACAATGGAGGCTGTTCACTTGGTTTTTCGACTTTTCAATGAAAAGCATAAGAATTGGGGTTGCATCTCTCAAACAAAAGCTATTCAATACCATACCTATGAAAAAGTGACATGTGGAATAAATGGCTCCACATAATTGTCATTTTATTTTATACATCCTTATTTGGCATTTACATTTCTTTAACATAATATATATTTTTAACTTTTTAAATATCTTTTAATCTTTAATTTTCTTCTAAAAATATTAGTACTAATTATTTTGCATTTGTATTGTTTTGTTTACATTCATGTACAAAATTAGCCTCCAAAAAGCCTTCATTTTTATACAAGAAATAATCAAAATATTTTATTAATATTATATTTTAATATAACCCTCAATAAATATGTTACTAATTTATATTTATATGTCAATTATCAATGTTAAAAATATGTGTATGATGTGTATGTGTAATATAATATAAACAAAAGAGTGATGTGTAATGAGTTTGATGATGTGGCAAGCTTATTGTTGTGAGTAAAAGCTGAATAATATTGATTTTAAAATGATATAATAGGATGAAAAGCTCAAAAGTAGGTTGAATTGCTGCAGGTGCTCTTAGCAGATAACAAAAGTTCCAAACTTGGTTAGGAATACAATTTGTACTTGATCCAAAACAAACTAATGAAACCACATAACAACTACCTCCCCCTAGAAAAAAACAATTACCTACATTTGATAATACCCTACATTGCTGCAAAAGCAACTGTTCTTGTCAATTAACAATGATGTAATGCCTTGAACTCAAGATAGAGCAAATTGTTAGTATTTTCTATTTATGGACAATGCAACACACAGAGTAGCGGCATCAACATCATATACCTCTACTCACTCTGATAAAAACTCGCAATACGACATGCGATATATTTTCAAACGTCCTTCACTGGTGCATGCCGCTAGCAAACCAACTATGCCACCATATCAAATTACAAGAAATTCATAAGAGTAAGAAAAGAAGTTAATAAAATGATGCAACTTATGATGATATCAGAACGAGCAACCTACACACCCTGCATTGGGAGCAAATCCAGCGGGACACCATGATATTGATCGAACACAAGGCTTAACCACATGAGATAAATAGAAGATCACTCAGCAAAGAATCAGCAAATCTGCCATAGAAGACACAGAGAACAGACACAGAGACAGTAAATCTGCCATAGAAGATCACTCAGCAAAGAATCAGCAATCCAGCAAAGTTTCAACTTTCAATTAATAACCACACACAAAAACAACAAAGTTAAACATAACATCATCGAATGATCTAGACTGAGATAAACATCAAAACATGGAACTCCAAAGTCTATAACAAAAGCTACCGAACCACCAAGAACATTAATTTCTAACATTAAATAAACAACAGATAGTCACTCCATCATTAAATAAACTAAACTGAAATAAACAGCAAAACACGGAAATCCATAGTCTATATCAGGTGCTACTGAACCACTTAGAAGATTAATTTCATGCACTAAACACCATATAGTCCACTCAAAATCCATTCCTTCTTCTGAGCTTCAACTTACTCAATAACATTTACTCAAATACAAATGCATAATGTTTCTTATACCTTGTCGATGGATGACTCCAATCGGAAACAGCTTGTGCGGCGGTGCAAATGAAACCGGTACAACTAACTGTCGCAGTATATCACATAGTATATTGAAGTAAAATCGTGGTTATTTCAATCATAAAAAAACTCTGAAGAATGATATCTTATGGATAAAATGTTAAGTTAAGGGTGTGCATAATACAAAAATTATGAAAGGTGTAACATATAGCATGCACATGTAAATTAAAATCAATACCCCGTACGGAGCAACTTCTTAGAAAAACTAACGTTGTGCCACTGCTTAGATGTTGCAATATTCTTCTATTCAACATAGTACCCTAATACCATATTCTAGTGAGAACAACAATTTTTAAGCCAAGGATAACGGATTTTAGTTTCATTGGACAATGAAACCACCCGAGTGTTAGGATATCTCCTCAAAGCCCAAATAGAATGAAAGATGATGATGTGCTATTTTCTTGTTGGGCTAAGAGAGTTAGGCCCAATAAGATTGAGTTAGGGTTTAAGGGGAGGTTTAGTATAAATATTATATATTTAGCTAGAGCCTCCATGTTGGTTAGGGTTTTGAGTTCATGAGTTTGTGAGTTTGTGAGTTCGAGAATAGGGAGGATAGAAGAGTGTTCAGAGACATTGTGTGTTGAGAGATAGAGCATACACTGTAAGAACTCTTCTATTTTTCTAGTTGATTGGTCGTGGTTTTTCCCGATTTGGGTTTTCCACGTAAATTGGTGTGTTTGTTCTTTTCTTCGTTGATTTTCTTGTGTTGATTGATATTGTATTCGAGCGGTGAGGGATTTTATCCCAACACCGAGTTCTCTCTTCTTTGTGGACTGTTGGACACTTTGCAAAATTTCTAACTAAATTAAATAACATTTCCTAATAGATACAAGCACAAAATTATTTTCATATTCGTATAATAGTTGGTAGTAAGTTTTCATATTCATATAACACTTAGCGGTAACAATATGGTTATCTAAATAAATTCATCCACAATTGATGGCCGATTTCCAAATAACTATTATCTAACATTGAAGCAAACATCTATTTACTAATCTTAATAATAAGAGCTCAACTTTAATGCAAAGAAATGCATACAACCTACTGATGGATTTAAATTGAGCCAGAGAGAGATGATAATAAGCCACCACTATAAAAATTTGAGCAAAATTGATCAATAAAAAATAAACAAGGCGGGAATTCATATTCGTAGTAAGAAAGTATTGATTTAGGAATTTCATCGAACAGGTTGAGTTCATTAAGTTTAATCCGTAAATCACTTAAATAATGGAAGGAAACGAGATCGAACTGATCTTTTCGATTAATCAAAACAAAAAAGGGATAAGAGTCCGAATTTCAGGAAATCTAATGGTTATGTAGGGAGGTCGAAATAGAGGAGGGCGGTGAAGAAAGGGACGAACTTGTACATACCTGGGTGAATAAAGAAAACCAAGGCGGCTTATGTCATGGGTGAGGTCCACCCTGCGCTTGTCACCGGCGTAGAAGGTGGCGTCCCTTTAAAACTTTGTTGGGCGGCGTAAAGGAAAGGTATTAAACTACAAAGGGTGATCACCGTCTACTTATAACTTTTGCTGACTGGAAATAGAAGGTTGTGTTATGAACGAAGCAGGGAGGAAAAAGCAAAGTGGAAAAGTAGATTCATTCTTTTAATAGTATAGATATAGATATAGATATATGGTGATGGAAGAAAGTTTGTTTTGTTAAATGTCAACGCTGCAACGGTGAAATAAAATTTAAATATGGAAGGAATTTTCGTTCAAAAATCCTCAACATATATACGGAGAGTACTTGACGGACAAACACTACAATAATATCTGGAATTAAAAATTATTCCTTTCAAAAGCCACTATATAAAATAATAAAATATATGGAATTAAAATATATGGAAAGAATGACTATACCATAATATATGTGAACAACGATGAATCACTTTTTTTTTATTAATGAAACCGTCATGGGGTGGGGAAATTTATTTGGCTCCCCTAACCTAACCATACGAAAAACGCCAAAATTAAATTTTGGCTATATAGGAACTCCCACTAAATAAAGTTGGAGTCAAAAGAATAAAGGCATGCTGGCTCAACACACAGCCATGAAGCAAGAATGCTTCCAAAAATGGTGGAACTTATACATAAAATTACTATTTTAGGAGTTTTTGACTAACATAGGAATCTGAATCCTAGAGCCTATTAGCGAATTGATTACTCAAAACACAAGGCTGCACTAGGAAAAATACTTCCTTGTTGTCTAAACTGAGCAGCTTGAAGCGTATTGGACTGAGGTGCAAATTGTGTATCATGAGGATAGTTTGAGCTGTGTATTGTTGGTGACACGCTCCTGGCATATCTCCCTTTTTAGTAGCTGTATTCAAACCTGCATTAACAAAACTAGACACATGAGCGTAGCAGCTGAACTAAAGTGGATGGAGTCTGAGAGATGGGGTTTCAATTCTATCTAAGTTCAGTAATCCCTTGGCTTCCAGTGGGAGTTGTGAAAATGACAAAAATTGTTCACTTGCTTTAGATGAAACAATAAATTTAGCTAGAAAGTCAGAGACTAGGTTTTCTTTCCTATGAATGAACAGCAATGGAATATGTACGTGCTGATGAATGTCATCAACCAAGTTAAAAAGTTTCCAATGTGCCTGGCAAGGATCGATAACCATTTTTATAGCTTCTGCACAATCAGATTCAATGCTCATAACTTGGTTGTATGACTCAGACACAGATAGAGCTAGGCCTATTGCTAGAATTTCAGCATGAAGGGAAGAAATTGCATGAGTGTATATATATTTAGCAAATATAAAATGCCCATGCAAATCTCTGACTATGACATTTAGACCTGTATCTCTAGTACCTCTTATCCATGAAGCATCAACATTAAATTTCAGTCCCTGATTTGGCTTTACCCATTTAACAATAGCAATTGTTGGTTTAGGTGGTCTGAGCCATTTAGGGAAGTATCCATTGGATGCCAAGTCTATGTCAAAAGATGAACTAATGTAGAAAGGTCTAGCTGCAAAAGTGTTAAAAACCAAACTCTTGACCTGCTGTATGATATGACTAACACTAGTGCACAAGCATACCTTTCTCGGCACCACTTTTAAGGCGTTTTAGCCAAATTTTTGCGGAACCGCCGAGTACTGATCTTGCGAGTTTGCCACTGTCTGCTCGCCTAGGGCAGAAAAATAAAAAAGGCGTTTTACAGTTGAATAGAAGGCGTTATTGAAACTTCCTTAAAATGTTTAACGGCAGGCGATATCGTAAAAAGAATCGCTAATGAACGACGATAGAAGTGAAATCGCCTATAAGACCCAGTAGAGGTTGGAAAAGTTGTTTACCATTAGTTGTTGGCTGGTTTTCTGCTAGCGAGTTCGCCTGACATGAACGCATGTAAGCGAATTCAGGCTAGAGATATGGCCGGTTAGTACGTCTACAGGAGGCTCAAGAGGCGAACTCGCATGCTAACTCGCCTGTATCATATTTCTATCATACGAGCTAGATTATTTCTGGCGACAACGTAATAATATTCGCCTATGTGTAGCGAATTCGCTTACTGGGGCACGCTTGTTGCTCTCTGTCCATCCAGTTGAGTTAATAGGCGAACTCGCGGAGAAACCTCAAAAACAAAAGTTAAAGTTCATATCAAAGGTGTTATTACATCAGAATATGATACTTATAAGAAAAGACCCTAAAAAAGGGCACACATAGAGGAAAACCCTCGAATCTTAAAAAGACCCTCAAAAGGGCATACATAGAGGAAAACACTCGTATCTAAAAAAAGACCCTCAAAAGGGCACACATAGAGGAAAACCCTCGAATCTAAAAAAGACCCTCAAAAGGGCATACATAGAGGAAAACCCTCGAATCTAAAAAAAGACCCTCAAAAGGGCACACTTAGAGGAAAACCCTCGAATCTAAAAAAGACCCTCAAAAGGGCATACATAGAGGAAAAACCTCAAACACAAATAGTTCATATCAAAGGTGTTATTACATCAGAATATGATACTTCTAAACAAGACCCTCAAAAGGGCACATAAGGGGCTAAACCTCGAACCTAAAAAGAACATATCAAAGGTGTTATTACATCAGAATATGGTACTTTTAAATATACCCAATAGGGTTTCCTAGGACTTCACCAGAAGTGACACTAGAGAGATGGGCTATTGTCAACTTTAATTTTCTACACGCTGTGACATTAAAGGCCTTGGCAAAAAATGTCCGAGGAAGAAGCCCAATAACATCAAGTACGCAGAGTGTTCATCATGAACAACTGCGAAGACCTGATCCCGGAGTATCTCAGCTTGGCATAAGCTCTTTTCCAGTAAATCATGAGACTGAGGTTCATGTGCAAATGATTTCAGACTTTGAAGCTGACGAGGAGATGCCGAGACTAATCCACCTTATTTATGGAAGAACTAGAAATCACCTCTTCAAGAGAAGGTAATTCAGGATACTTAGCTTAAATAAGCCTTAGTAAATCTCCTGAAGTTACTATCTTCTCGGAGGGATCCAATGCATCCAAAAACTCGGCCCCAGGGATCCAGCGTTTTGCAGTCAGAGCAGCGAGCTTATCAGGAGCATCAGGATGAGAGAAGATTTCCTTCATCATCTCCACCTCATTCTCGGACTGACATAGATGCAAGACGCCATCCAAGATCCCATGCAGTTCAGAGGAATGGAATAAATCCCCATACTCCTCTCTGTGGCTCTGAAACTCAGGACTACAAGCAAGGGAATCACTCCACAGTTTTAGAAGCCGTTTAGCCTCCTCTGAATCCTTCTCCTCGGGTTGATTTTGCGACAGCTCCTCGACAATATCTCGATAAGTCCGCAGCTCTTTCTCTTGAGACTTTTATCAGAGAAGGCCCAATTCCGATCAGGCTTCAAAAAGATGGAGGTAGATTTCGACCGAGGAACATCCAACAGGTACGAGTAAGTGATACTAGGCCACTGCCACGCAGAGCCATGTGAGCCCAGAACAAAATCCTTTTTTTGAAGGGTAATGTCCTCCTTCAAGAGCTCCTCAATGATGCCCTTCAAGTGATCAGGGATGATGAAACCTCTATCACGAGCTATAGCATCCTTCGGATGGGGATGCAAATCAGGGACCTCGTATTTGCTCCGGTCGAAAGTGAAACAGTCTGCCCCCCATTGTTATCAGGAAACGTGATGGGTTTTCTCTTCCTCGGAGTAAGGGTAATATACTCGTAAGTCTCAAAAGAGAATAACGTATACAGACTCCTGAATAAATCCAGGCTTGGATCATAGTTCTTCCGAGCGCACCAGGACATCACCGCCATGATCAACACTACCACATTTGAATGTATTTGGCTTGGATGCAGTCGATGATGTTGCAGGAATTCATGAAATAAAGAGGGAAAGGGAAAACTTATCCCTTGCTGTAAAAACCTCCCATAAAGTACCCCTCTAGTGGGGCTCACCAGATCTTTGATAGGAACTTCTCTATCCTCGAGCTTCAAGCCAGCTTCAAGAGGATATGACAGCCTGCAGGACCGCAGATACCTTAGCGTCCTTTCATCAACCACTTTGGTGACATCATTCACACCATCAGAGGCCGGAACCCGTTTATCAACTTGGGGCTCCGCATTAGGGTCCATCTCTTACCTAGAAGCACCGTCATCTGCCACTACAGTTACCGCCTGCAGCGGTGAAGCGACGGTAACTTCCATCAGCTCCCCCGCTTCGACTTCCAGAAACAAGGTGCTCAAGTCACGGTCAGTTGGGGCTCTGTTTTCAACAACATTCTCCACATTGCCAGGGGGAACGCTGGAACTTATTGAAGTCATGGAAATATAGAGAATGGGGGGAAGAGAATATACGAGTAAAAGGAGATAAATTTGAAGGAAATTTCTTTGGAACCTTGAAATGCAGAGAAGGAAAAAGTTGCTTGGATGAAGATTGAGGATGAAAGGAAATAATTACTTGGTTATATAACTAGTAATCAGTAAGCATTTAAGTGGAGTAATTACCTCGACTCGCGAAACGTTACAGGCAATTGGAAGGTTGGTTCTCCTCACCGCCAGAAGATACAATGAACCAAGACTACGTGTCAATTTCCTCAGAATTCAAGAAGCCAAATTCAAATCCAACCATACACGTGTATCCACCATCTGGATTTCAAAAGAAGTTAATCTCAGCCGATTATATATTTGATGGAATACGAAAGAACTGGAAGCTAGATATTCAAAAGGGTAAGCCCGAGAAAAGAGTCCCCAAAGGACATCCCGAACTTAACACCCTGAGTTATTCTCCCTCGAGTTATTGGTCTTCCCTCGAGAAGCAAGCCTCTCCTTCAACCTTTGAGATGGAGCACTCTATATTCTGAAGATCTACCTTGGGGCTACTGATAAGTCCATGGTTCGTATTCGGACCTCGTTCATACTCGGACCAGGGTCCGAGAAGGGTCATGGGCTCGAGATACGCGGAGGATGGGTCCACGGGTCCATCAATCCTAATCCTTATAAGGAATGCGTATATTATGAATGTTCTACAAGGAATATACATCTTCTCAAAGATGGTAATTCAGCTATCCTAAACATGGTAATACAACCATGTCCGAAATATACTTCTATTATACATGGTAATACAACCTCTATTCCCATAAGGGTTGTATTCATACCGTAAATACATATATTGGTGATCTACGGACTGTAGCCATATAAATACCCTAAGAGGTTTGGTAGACCTCTCATCTAATCTCATACTTTACATTTTACCCCTTAAGCAAATATACTGACTTGAGCGTCGGAGTGTCTATCCCCGGGACACCCGGGGCCTTTGTCTTGCAGATCAGTTTGAGAGTCTGGTTCGTCGTCAAAGTGTTGGTGTCTGGCATACATCACTATACTTGAGCATTTTAAAAAATAATCAACCTGGCGAGCGAAACCGTAAGCTTATTCGCCTACCTGTTACGAGTTCGCCTCTTCAGTCGACTGGTAGACTCTGTCGCCTGTGGCGAGCCTGGAAGAGATTTCTCTTTTAAGATAAGTTTATAGATGTTTATATTTACGATTTCGCCTTTTCAATCGCCCGGTAGACTCTGTCGCCTGTGGCGAGCCAGGAAGAGAATTCGCTTGTAAGATAAGTTTATAGACGTTCACACTTACGAATTCGCCTCTTCAATTCACCTCTCATTGGTTCAGCTAGCGAAATCGTCTTCTGTCTCGCCTACTCTTTGAATACATTTTATTCACGTGCTTTTGTGTATGGTTAACATTGAAGAAATACATGAAATGTAATTTTATTATTAAAATACCATACTAAATCAATTCAATACAAAAAACAACCATTCATGAACCATTGTTTAGTGTTGAAACAAAAGAAAGCTAGACTACACAATAATATGAAGTGAAGCGATCATTCTTCGTCGTCATCATCTTCATCATCTTCATCATCCGCGCTTACATTCTTCTCTCCATCAACTTCTTCATCAGCCTTCTCAATTACTTCCTTATCATCATCTTCTTCAGACGACTCCGCGGCTGAAGATGATTTGATGTTCTCTGTTCGGCGAACCACTTCAAATACTTCGTCGTCTCCATTGACAATGTCTTCACCTCCCTGTGGTTCTTCATCCATGATATCATTCTCAGGTTGCTCTTCATCGGGTTCTGTAGCTGCTCCCTCGCCATCAGTGGGTTCTTCATCTTCTGCCTAGCTTTCAGGTCTTTCTCGATCTTCAGGAATGTAATCAGCAATGTCGGTCATGGGAGGCAAGCGTTGAACCGAGAAATATGGCTTTTCTTCATCATCACTCAGATCCGGATTCAAATTCAGCATTCTACCAAATGCCAGTACCTCCTCCCTGTCTTTTGCTTGCTCCAGCTTCACTTCTTCTATCTTACTTGCAAGCTGTCCAACATAGAGGACCAACCGTTCACGCCAAGCGAGATCGTGAGCTGCAAATGGGAACAAAACAATTAGTAAACTAAATTGCTGCAAACATTTATCATAACATGAAAAGACTTACTGTATAAAAATTAATTACTGTATACTTCTTTGCAGTACCGGCAACCTTACTACGCGTCCTAAAGAACTTCCTACGCATGGCCATGGGGTCTAAAACACTCTCATTCAACGAGGTTGGGAAATTTTGGGTGTGGTATATCTCATAAGGGCCATTTGGATCCAACGGCCTAAGTTGATCAATAGACAAATAAGGGCATCCTATAACCTCATTAACCGAGAACTTATCCACCTTAAATGTCACACCCTAACCATCGTCGCCTCTTCGGCATCCTTCTCAAACTTAAGATCGGCATAAAATTGAAGACACTCTTCCCTATGCACCGGATCCCTCAAAGTCAACATCTCATGTAGATGAGTGGCTCTAAAATATCAACTATCTTATCAAGGCCCAAGCTAGCTATTTGAAAAGCATCAATGACCTTAACATTTAAAATAGTACGACGAGTATATCGCTCGTACCTCGTCTCCACTTTTGGGCTGATAAAAAGGGACCGTTCCTCATCCTCGTCGGACCGGGCTGCACCGGCGGCGGCGGGACCAGCCTGGGCAGCGGTGGTGGAGGTTGGCCGAGACTCTTGAGTGGTGGCGGCGTCGGGTGGTGGCTGGATGAAGTCCCAGCACCTTGTGGTGGGTTTATGGCCTGGTTACCGGTCGGAGCTCCGGCGGGATGACCCCTTCTCGAACGGCGACTCAACTGCTCGAGGGTCTCATCCTCCTCCTCCTCGCGAATCTCAGCGGCGCCGGTGGTCGGGGCGGTTCTCTGCCGCTTGGGAGCGGGTGGGGTGAGGGATTTGCCGGCTTGTTTGCTCTTGCCCATGGTGGCGCTGTGGTTGATCGACGGTGATTTTTGAATTTCTGAGTCTGTCATGGAAGTTTTGGGGATTATGATATCCCCAAAACGCGAATATAGTTTAAGTATTTTTTTTGATTAATTTATCCATTTACGAACTCGCCACAAGTCACGCCAGTAACCGTTTCCGATGGGCGAGTTCGCCTCTGTGTACGCCTCTAAGCGAAACTAGTAGCGAAATCGCTTGGATGCACCATTAACCCTAAACCCTAAACCCACAACTGCATACCCACACCCATACACCCTATATATACCATACACATTCTAAAATGGATTGATCAATCATATTATACTCTATTGATAATTGTAATAGGTTTAGCGTTGAATTTACACGAAAACCAATCTGATTCGAGATTCTTCATACGATTCCGACCGAATCAGCACAACTAATTGTAGCACATGTTTATAAGCGGGTCATTGCCGGTGAACAATTACACACTACTAGATCCAAATGTTTTACAAGCCAACACTGTAGTATTAGTTCCTCAACTCATCCCGGCACTAATATACAAATTTTGAAAACATCCATGTGTACTTTAAGATAACCGATGGTACACGAGTCATATTGTATTCCTGTAATGTGCTGTTCTGCAGATGACAACCCGACAAGAACATAGTTTCCCAATACTGATCAGTAACTAGCATTTTTATATAGATTTTTGTTATCAATTACAAAAAATAATTTCATAATACGTTGAACTTTCTTAACCATTTGAACAGATAGTGGCCTTGATTTCTTGCAGATGTAGCAGTAATGACCTCTCTCAACAAGCTTTGCTTTCCATAAACGATTTGATGACCTTCCATTATCTCCCGTGATGAGTGAATAAGGAGATTTACTCCCCTCCAGTTCATTTGGAAAACTATGGGGAATTCGATAAACCAAACAAATATATATAAAAGTTTAGTGAAGATATGAATTGAAACTATATAAAAAAATTATAATAATTGGATGAACTAATTAACTTATAATTCCATGGTTGAAATCATATTCCATCAACAGCAATTGGTCTTCAGTCTTTATTCATCATTTAATGAGTTTCTCTAGAATTGGAAAAGGTTCTGTTTGAAATGGGTAAATAATTTTGGAATTAGAAAAGTTTTAATTATTTCCACACATCGATCATTTCGACATTGTTTTAAAGGGTTTTGCTGTTTACACCCATAGTACAATGACATATGTGCCCTCCGAAGCTGATATATATTAGGGTATGAACATATTTGAAATATTCCAACACATTAGTACTTGTAGATTTATGACAAATTCTTTCTAAAATACACATACTGTTAAACATGTTATTTTTACAAACTCGTCATATATGGAAGCCTGAACAAAGAAGAAGCGATATCGCCACAAGTACTCGCCTGTAAGCGATAGTACAGGCGAACTCGCAAATAAGTAAAACAGTAACCGACCAAAAATACTATTCAGACATGGGTTGTCCACCTAAACCATGCTATATATATCATTTTACCCGGATTTTCCTACTATCAACCTCATTTTCACCATTCCAATCCATCTACCCTCCATTCTCTCTCACCATATCCCCTCCTCAACCTCAAGCACAAATCCACTCAATCCAAATCCATTTGCATACCATTCCAATCCGAAAATCACTTCCATCCTAAGCACAATCTCATGCTCAAAGCTCAAACCTTGTTCTCTTGCCATGAGCTTAACCCTAGGAACCTAAAAACCCATCAATCTAGATCAACCTTCATTAAAATTTGGGTAAAACCAACAAAGCTTGCAACTTTGTGAAGTAGACATCAACTACAAGCTAAGAGCTTCTTCTACAAGTAAGGTATGTGTCTAAAATTTCATGTCTATGTTGAATGGACATTTATTTTCCTTTTTTTTTGACATTTATTACATGAAGGACATGGTAGAGTAAAGTTTATCACTTGTTAGGCCCTCACAAATAACTATTGTGTGTGTTTTTTATGAGCAAGCAAGAATGATGTAGTAGTGAATCCACAAGCAAGAATTAGTTTGGCAAGTGTTGTGTTAGTCCACCTCTACGATCTCATATGTTTACACAAACTAGGATTGGCTAACACTTTCTCTTACAAATCCAATAAAATATTCATTGGACCATATCTCGAGAGGTAAACCTTGCAATTTTCTCTATTCTTGTAGCTTTTCTAGATTGTATGTTTCTCCAAACTAATATGACCATTTGGATTATTTCATGTCATTTGTAGTGATCATTGGAGTTTTGTTGCAATAATACCCGATTTGAATCAAGTATACTGGATATATCCCTCCACCGCCCTCCATCCAGACATTCGCTGATCTCCTTGACAATGCATTTCAATTCACTTAATTTCTATTCAAATTTTTTAGCCTATACCATTGCTATAACCATGGAGTATATATATCGTAGTCTAGGAGGCAATCCTCGGACTGGGAATGTGGCTATTACACGATGCTGTTTGGTTTGATAGTGGTAGATGGTGTTCAAAACAACATGCATGATCTTCTAAAGGTAACCTAAACGTAACCTTGTACAATCTAATTCTATTACTCTTCATGACAAATTCCTAATGCACATTTGTTTCATGCATAGGTATTCGTGGATGATACCACACATTTTTCCATGGAAGAACTTAACAATGGAAGAGACCGATTGGCACGCCAACTAGTCCGAGACCGTGCTTTTACCATTGCAAGGCCATCATTCCGGAAGCTACCTACCACGTGACAAGGTGTTGGCCCATTGCATTTAGTTTTTTTTAATTAGGAATTGACATTGGTAATGCACTTGTGTACACTAGAAATATGAGGTTGTGCCTCTTTAATATAGAGTGGATATTGGAAATTGGCAGGTTTTTGTTTTATCGGAATAACGATTCATGTTTCGAAGGAAACGGGTCACATTTTTGAAATATTAGCCAATTTTGCAGTGCTTGTAGACGATATTGTAATAAGAGATTCGCTTACAGGCGAATAAAGAAGCGTGTTCGCCACCACATTTTTCACGCTCCACGATCTACAACCGGACACAAAAACGGTGGCGCCTCCACATTCGCCTATACAAGCGATTTCGCCTCGCCACTCGCTTGTGAGTCTCTGTTGGCACGGTCGTTTCAAGTGGCGAATTCGCACAAAACTTCGCCTATTTCACAAGGCGAGTTCGCCTTGTGGATTCGCTAGTAGGCTTTATTTTAGGCGATATCGTAACCTTCACGTTTATTTACAATTCCCGCCGATCAATAATTGTCCAAAATATAAGTGAATCGAGTGGCGGTTTGTAACCACTTCATAGGCGAACCTGGATCCGATATCGTGGGTTCAAATTCATTATGTTGGCGACTGAAATGAGCAATATCGCTTCTGCATGAGAAATGATGATGGCGATACCGTCCATTCAGATATCACTGACACCAGGCGGTGTCCTGTGGCGAATTCACAAGCTTTGTTCGCCTGGTTTCACGACGTTTTCTGAACCGCCGAGAAAAAGTCACTTTAAAGGCACAACCAAGCAAGGCGTTTTGGATCCGCCTTGCTTGGTATGATGCAACCGCCTTGCATCCTATGCATGTCCACTAGTGTAATACTGGGAATGATACCATCAAAAATATAATTATTTCTAGATTTCCAGATTTCCCAGCAAGTAAAAAGTACCACATTGCGAATTAGTATAGAATGAAGCTTAGTAAGGCCTGGACAGATAGTAGCTTATTCTGTTCCAGATGGTGAATCAATATATTAATGTATAGTCTCATTAAAGACCAACTTTCCTAAATGTTATGGAACTACCAATTTTGTTTTTTTAAGGAAAAACTACCACTATGTATTTACACTCAAATGAAATATTTTTTTATTAAAATATTGATCATTTTAAAATGAAATATTTTTGTATTAAAATATTGATCATTTTAAAATAAAAATACAGTAAAATATGTTTCAATGCAAAAATTCAAGAAATTTTATATAAAAATATAAAATTTTTAATTAATTAAAAATACAGCTCAAATTAAAAGGTTAACAATATAAGTTAAACGCGTAAAAAATTTCATGGAAAGTAAGGAAAGTTGGGAGTTAGGGAGATTTTCTCGTACATTAATATTTAATTGTCGTTTCATGTAGTAACTAAAAACTATAGTGGTGGACGACAGCCGTCGACGGACTGCGGGCGACCAACTATATATTAATATATTTATGCCGACATTCTCTACTATTCAATATATATATAATAAAGGATAATTTGTTTTAGTTCACATATGATCTATTATTGGTTTAAAAAGGTTGCACATCTATCTATCTACTACTATATATAAGCGTGCTATTTTATGTCCAGGCCTGTTTTAGGCTGTTAGCCCGTCAATGATTAGTTATTTTCTCTACCATTTACACTTTGTCTGCTACAGTGCTACCGGCTCCACCTTCTTTCTCTCTTCTTCTTCCGGTAGCCAAGCAATAAACATGCCACTTGCCGTTTTTGCCCCTCCCAGTAGCAAGTTACCAGACAACACCGTGTCCTTCGTCAAGTGGCTGGGTTGGGGTATCTTGACCCGGAAAAACCGCGCCGAATCGTAGCTGCAGCAGAAGAAATCGGCAGCTCCTGCCACCCGCCCACCGCCCTGCAACTGCCTTGTCCATCGTCGGTGAGCGCCACCGCTATTTTCGGAGCTTGGAAATTGCAGAGCTCCTTCCAAAGCAACCGCTTCGCCACCGCGCGAAGCTTCTGGCACACGCGGGTTGGGGTATCTTGATCCGGAAAAAACCGGGTCGAATCGAAGCCGCAGCAGAAGAAGAGGAGCTTCGGCAGCTCCTGCCATCCGCCCGCTGCCCTGCAACTGCCTTGTCCACCGTCAGTGAGCGACGCCACCATTTTCGGAGCTCGAAATTGCAGAAGGCAGCTGGAATTCAAAATTTGTTTTTGGAGTAAGTGTTGGACTGGGATTTCAACTTGATGGTTTTGAATATTTTCCTGTTTTGATGTTGAATGATATGAATTGATATACGGGTTCCTTTCTATGCTGTTTTAGATGAGATGTGGCAGGCACTACCATTTTGTTTTCTGAATATTAATTGTCGCGGTTTGTGTTTATATGTTTCTTTTCGTTAGGAATTGGGATTTGAACGGGTTTGTGGATTAAGTGCTTGATTAGGATTTCAACTCGGAGGTTTGAATGGTTTCCCCTTTCTTTGTTTGGATATAATAAATTTATCATAGGGGTTTTCCTTTTTGTTTTGGTCGTGCGTTACATGCTGTTTGAACTAATGAGTTGAAATGTGGCAGACCCTTATGAAGGTGGTGTTTGGAAATTAAGGGTGGAGCTTCCTGATGCTCACCCCTATAAATCCCCATCTAAGGGTACATCCCACCCTAATTGTGGACGAGATGTGAGCATTTAGTTTAGGATCGTCATGTTTTAGTTTCATATATAATCTTTTTGTTAGAATGGGGAGTTAAATATTTCCATCGCTCTATTTTTTTTCAGGTCCAGTTCTGTTTGCTTGGGTGTTATTAACCGGACTTGGAACCCCGTGTTTGGTAATACCATGTTTCATCGTTCTCGGGTAATTGTTTACCACTTTCCAAGTATTACAATCAACCGCCGGTTGTGCCAACCGGTGTGGGGGCCAGGGGCCGCACAAGTGATATATTATTGCGCAGTAGAATAGTTTGAGCAGTAAGGTTTAATTAACCATGACGTATGCGGGCCTAGCACACCATTTCAGCCCATCCAAGCGTAAGTATAAAAACAAAGACTTGTAAAACGAGATCAGTTTTAAAGAAGGCCAAATAAATGATACACTGTGACGAGGATAAAGCTGTCCATTCACATAGGTTTGATGGTGAAAGCTCGGCGGAGGGCTGGTAATCGGCGGGAGAATATGCAGAACTCGGTCCAACTGCTCAGTCAGGTTCGTTTGATATTTTGATACCCTGATCATCCGAGCGAAAGTGATTAGTTTATGAATCCCTAAATCCTTAAAACCCCTCTTTCAATTCACCTCTCAGTTCTCATGTTTTGACAGCATCCGACTTTTCAAGTTGTTGTATCCTCTTCATCTTCTACGGAGCTTTTCACCACCGCAGCCACTTCGTGTGGCAGCTTAGCTTGAGTCCAAACGCGCTGGATTTTATACCTATTTGGCATGGCCCCCACCCCGTCGATTAGCCGTCTCTCCACCGCCAGCACTGAGTCTAGCAGAAAGCCTTCTGGTTGATATGAATTTATGAATTCAGGTGATGAAGATAAGACGGAGGTAACTTTACTAGCTATGAGGTGTTTTAGAATGCAGCAACTTTACCAGGCATTTGATTTCCTGTAAACGGAGATTCTGCTTTATTCTCCTTTTTTATGCCCTGTCAGAGGATGAATGTAAATGTCTATTTCTCTGACATTCCTAAGTTTTTGTACCTGTTGCTATTTTTATTTACCATCTCTTTTACAGGAAGGTTAATATCCAAACTCAATGCACATAAACTGTTCGATAAAATTCCAGTGTCAGCATTGCCAATAAAATGTAAGTTACCTTTTCCATTATTGTTTTAGAACTGCTTTTCTTGAATGATTTTATGTTTCTCATAATGGGTAAAGAAAAGAATGGTTCTACAATTAAGGTTTTCGGTTGTCTAATGCAGTCTGTGAGGTCTTTATCATTTAGTTTCAATTCAACTCCCTAGAAGCTAAAGAACACGTTTTCAACTTTCACTAAGAACGTAAATTACAGTATACTCTTAAAGGGTTTTAAAATACGTATATAGGAATCTTTCGGATTTTTAACTTTACGAAATTTTGATTTTCAGGAAATGCTTTCTTTGCCATCAACCTACAGAAAGGTTGCATTTGTTGTATAGAAGAATAGTTATAGTTCGAGTATTTCCTTTTACATATATATGATGTAGAAACAATAATCAGTGTATATGTATATACACTAATAATATTGCCCATGAGCAGAAAAAGAACACCTTGAATAATTACTGTTGCACTGACACCAATGTTCTTGGAGAGCTTTGCAAGAAAAAGATGTAGAGAAAAATATGTAATGAATGAGTTGATTAATTGTTGACAATTTTTGAGTTTCTCCTAGGTATATACAAAGTCTTGAATCTGAACCCTCTTTTGTTTTCAAAATTGTCCCTTGTTGTATTTAGGATTACTGACCGCGTTTCTGTTCTGAGCTTTTTGTATGTGTTTCTTCGTTGGTTTGTGTTAGCACATTAGTTATATGGAATCATTATAATATTTAGAAAGTTTCCTTGTTATGCTGTACTATAGGGTTCTTTTTGCTATGTGCGTTGCCAAATCCCAACTACTGCATGGAAACAACTTAACCTCTTTGCTAACCAATGAGAGATTTCATAGGTGTATGCTTGCTTGTTCTGCAGAGCTAGTACTTGCCACACATAAGACAGCCACAATGTTGTTTCCAGCAGTTTTGGAAAGAACTGGCATTACAGCTTTTGATCTCAGCAAGGTGATAGAGAGTTTTATAAGACATGAAGAGAGTCTTCCAAGGGAGTTGAGGAGGCACCTAAATTCTTTGGAAGAACGCCTTCTGGAGAGCATGGTCTGGGAGAAGGGGTCTTCTATGTACAACTCCATATTAGTTGCACGGCCATCTCTTTCTGCTGAAATAAATCGTCTTGGACTGACGGCAGAGCCAATGCCATGTTTGGATGCAATTGCTATACACATCAACATGTCCTCTCTTACATCACTGCCGAAGCCTGAAATAGCAGGTAATCACAAACACCTTTGTTCTATTCATTTTTTGTTCCTTCCAAGTCAAGTAAGTCTTTTTAGATCTTAGATCAGCAACACTAAGAAGTACAGATTACCGATAAGAGTCATGGTGTTAAGTCTCATAGAGATTTAAAATTTATAGAAATAGGGATGGGGAAATTATCAAACTGGAATGATCTTTAAAATTCGTTATGAACTTCTGGATTTTTTAACAATGAGTTATTGTCATACTCGTGCATCACAATATATATATATATATATATATATATATATATATATATATATATATAATGGATGTGTGTGTGTTTGTGTGCATTCAAATTCGAGATGTTGATAATGTTTTTATATATAATGGATGATTTGCTGCACTTATGTTACAGTTCAGAATGGAGATATCCAGTCACCTAAAAGAGTGCACTGAGCTTCGCAGTGTGCTGGTTGAACGAAATTCTTTCACTTCACCTGTCAAAGATAGGCTAAAGGCTCTTAACAATCTCAAAACAAAGATTCCACCCCCTGCCCTGCAGTCTGCTTTTTCCAGGTGTGCTAATTAAACCATGGATCCTTTGTATTTTTATGATCTGATATTGATTTTCTTCTTGGTGAATGTGTTATTTTTTAACTTCTTATGCAGTCCTACACGACCACATCCCGGTGGTGGAGGGGAAACATGTGCTGAACGGCCATTACTGTATTCTTTGGAAAAGTAAGATTACTCCATTTAAAAGCTCTATTTTTTCAATTTTCTTATTATGAAATTAAAAAGTGCTCTCTGCTAACTCATTGTTTCATTATGTATTGAGAGATGACAAATATATTCTACATGGCTTCTCTATGACTGGACATTGCAGTTAGTGCCTATTATTTTATATATGCTTGGATCAAAATACATTTGAATAAGCATTATTGTTTTATGAGGATTTATTTTTGTCTTGTTCTTAGGATTACTAAAAAACTGGAGAATGCTTTGACTTCTAATGTTTTACTTGTACATAATATCCTTCTGATATTACCTGTTGTTTCAACAGGCTGTTTTATAAGATTCTGCTTCTCTTTGATCATATCTCTATGTCTGGAAACCCAGTTAATATTAATTTTATTGTCCAGATTGTAAAGCTAGCGGCTGTTAGAATCAATGGCATGGTTGAGCGGCTACAGCTTACTCAGCACATGAGGGAGAGTGTTTACTGTTTTTTTCAGAAAATTCTTGGCCAGAGAACAGGGCTTTTCTTCAACCGCCACATTGACCAGATTATCCTCTGTTGTTTCTATGGAGTTGCCAAGGTACGTGGCTGTTATGATGATAATGGAGGGTGCTGTTATGATGAAAACTAACACGTATGGTTTCTCCATACAGATTTCACAACTCAACTTGACGTTTAAAGAAATCATTTACAACGAGAAAACAAACGCAGCCAGAACTCCGATCAACCAGAAAACCACAACCCCTTTCGCGGCGGTCTGGTCTCTCAACATCGGCACAAAGGTCAACGGATTGTGAGCTTCAAATTTTAAAACGCAGACAGGCTCTGTTTGATAAACCAACTAAGTGATTAACTTAATGATTAAGTACTTAATTAAAATTTTGGTTGTTTGATAATGCTAAAAATAGAATCTGAATGAAAAAGTGGATCTGAATTATCAAGTACAAATGAACCCTCCCAAATAAGTGGTTTGCTTTTAACTTATTCACTTAATGCATGAAAAGTTACTATTTTTAGAAAATTTAGTTTACTTCTCTCGTTCAGACTTCAGATTCAGACATATAAATTTACTGTTTTTAGTTTTTCAGTATTCAGCACTTATTCGTTCAGATTTCAGATTTCAGACTTCAGTTTTATCAAACGGAGCCTCATATTTTAATGTACCACAAATTTTGTTCGGACAATTTTGCCCTTCACTTCACTATTCCTATTTAACATTAATTAGTGACATGATATTCAGAAATTATTATTAAATCTTTGTTTTCATATTTAACTGTTATCAAGGCCCGTGTTTTCGGCCCAGACTTAATAACTTTTACATTTACTTTATTACAACTCTTTGTCCCACAAAATAAAAATAACTAGGCCTAGTATAATTAATTTATTTGCCCAAAATAAATCAAAATTCTGCACACGCGACGTGTGGCAGTGGTTGGACAAACCACTGGTTTTATCTACACTTTTCGCCAGTGACGACTGACGTGGAACATTCAGATGTTTGGAATTGTGTCACAGATCTTGTTAATGTCTTTGAGGTTTTCCTCCCGCAAATGCTCTTGTATCCCAACACATCTGAAAAATGCTCTTACGTCTCATCACATGTTGTTTCTTGACACAGGATTATTTTAAGAGATATCAGGCAACGTCTTTGTTTCATATTATTACAAGAGTCAGTATCATTTGGATGTGTAAAATTAAATGTCTTCCGTGCCTTCATAATGCATATGCCCATTTAGCTGATCTCTAAACTGTTTGTTTGCTTACAAATAGTGCAGTAAAAAAATTAGTAACCTTTCTGCAGCAAACAACTTTGTGCATTGAGATTCGTTTCAATTGATGATCTTCTCTGTCAAGTTTTAGTGTTTCAAGTAACCTGAAAAAAGGTGATGTTTGTGGATATTGGTGGTGCTGCAGAGGATAGTATTTTAAAGAAAGCAGTTTTGTTGAAATTTTGTTGTGGTTCTAGTTAAAGGTGATGAAAACCATAAGAGGCAAAGATTATGGTTAACATCCATCTACATGTATATGAAGACTAAACTGAGTGGCAGTTTTCATTACTTACTACGTGTATATTAATTAGAGTAGTGATCCCGAGCTAAAGGCCTCACCTTGTGAGGCACCCTTCACCTAGTTTGCAGGGAAATTGAGCAGTTATTAAATTTAACTATTCAGTCACAAAAATCCATTCTTACAGCCTGTTGCGTTGATCTCCGGCGACGATCACCAACTCAACTACGCAAACCCTAATCACAGCTGCTGCAACACAAGCTACTTACCCAGAACGCGATGCCCATACGATGTGATTGCAATATTTGTTATTCAATATTGGTATAATTTATTTAGTCTCATTAATATATTTTGGAATCACGAGCGATACAAATTTTCCATTTCTTTACACCGATTTTAAATCAGATGTAATTTGAATGTACATTAAATCAATTTAGTTCAAGTAACATGTAAATAAAATAAAATAAATTATTAGTTGAATAAATTATTATATTAATTTAAAAATTTTAGTTCAATTTTGTTCAAGTAGTTTAGTCACTACTACAAAATTGTAGCATTTAAGGCGGTTGGTCCTTCATGTTTCAAGGCAGAAGACAAATGACTTGTCTGGGTGTGTCTTAAAACATGAAAAAGCTTTAAGGCGGTTCCTTTTCCGCCTTAAAACTTTCAGTTTAAAGGCGTTTATTTCCGCCTTAAAGCACAGGTTTTCCGCCTTAAACATAGCTTGCGAGTTTGCAAGGTAGCTTGTTGTGTAAACAAAAACCCTAGCAAGCGAGACAGCTTGCGAAGTCTCAAATCAATTATGTTATGCAAACTGGACAGCTTGCGACGTCTCAAGTCAATTCTCTTATGCAAACGGAGCAGCTTGCGACGTGTCAAGTCCATTATGCTTAAAAAAAAGAGGTTAAACACGACAACGTCACTTTTTTTAAAACCATTCACTAATTCAAATGATCAAACAATTCTTGTAAACAAAACAAAATACATAACATTAAAATGTCAAGGATCAAACTATGTTCCTTTAAAGTTCAATACTTCTACAAAATTGAAAGTTCCTCTTTAAAGCATAATTGTAGCTAGAATGATCGATTTTCCACTATACCATACAAGCACCACCATTGTTTTAGCTGATTTTTGTTGCTTAGGAAGCTTTCCTATATCATCGTTTCCTTATCTCATTAGCCTGGAGACATGAAAATACACATGAGGAAACGAGACTTTATATCTCAGAATGTAAAAAACTTTATAAATCTCATCTTAAATCAAAGTACCCCATATTAGAAGCATGCTATTACATTTAAGAAATACTAATAACTGCAATTTGACACAACAAAACACACACATACAACCACGAACTGAATGATAGCTTCAGTTTCTCAACCACCATATTGTTTGAATTTAGAAAAGAAAATTAACAAAGAACTTCATGCAATCTTGTTTTCTTTCATTAAAAAAATCACAACATAACACCCTAGATCCACATATATGACTCACTGACTCCCAATTCATAAAGCACCCATAAATATGAAGCAGATTCGCAAACTTATACCATATAGTTCTAAGTACTACAGTCATTCAAACACCTTTTATCTCGTTCAGTTATTAGTTAAATTAGCAAAACAAATTACTCTATTAGCTCATATTTCAAATATTATAGTAGTTCAAAAATCAGTCAAAAAGGAGTATCGGTTATCAAGTTATGAACTTTTAAAGTAGCAATCAGATTGCTACCAAAAACAAAGTATCAGAATAAAGTTCAGATGTTTAAAGTGTTGTTTCTTGCTCAATTCTTAACCAAATGAATCCATTCTTGTTTCTAAATTGTAGGTAAGAGTTCTAAGATTACTAGAGTGCAAAATTTGGCCAAAAACGATTCATGGTTTTTAAGTTATGAGTGTTTAAAATAAGTTATAGCTGCTGCCAAGAACAGCACCAGTGCAGTCATTCAAACACCTTTTATCTCGTTCAGTTCTTAGTTAAATTAGTAAAACTTTTTACTCTATCATAGTTCATATTTCAAATATTACAGTAGTTCAAAAATCAGTCAAAAAGGAGTTACGGTTATCAAGTTATGAACTTTTAAAGTAGTAATCAGATTGCTACCAAAACCAAAGTATCAGAATAAAATTCAGATGTTTAAAGTGTTGTTTCTTGCCCAATTCTTAACCAAATGAATCCGTTCTTGTTTCTAAATTATAGGTCAGAGTTCTAAAATTACTTGAGTGCAAAATTTTGCCAAAAACAGTTCATGGTTTTTAAGTTATGAATGTTTAAAATAAGTTACAGCTGCTGCCAAGAACAGCACCAGTGCAGAGTTTCAAAAACCATTTTCTTGGCCATTTCTTAATCAAACTAGTTCATTGTTGGTTCTAAAGCATAGTCCAAGTTTTCAAGGTTACCTCTACATAGAAATTAACCAAAACACAGCTACGAGTAAAAACTTATGATCATTAGAAGTAGGTCTAGCCAGAAACTAAAATTCAAACATAGCAGACTGGAAAAACTTGTGGTGGGAGACTAGTCCATCTAAATGACCATTCACGAACACATTGCACTACTAATAATGACCACAAACACTTCAAAAGACTCATATAAACAACCAGATAACAACAAATGACAGGTGAGCCAACACAATGACTACTAAAAATGGAGAACTTCAAAAAATATTTTATATTAGATTGCAGCCAACGAGACTGTGAGGATTTTGTAGAAAAGACTACATGACTGACAAAGTGCAGCGACCAGTAAACAATACAAGCATACCAAATATTGTCTGTGGAAATATGTTCAGACTAGCAAAGAAGAGTGCTGTCTGAATAGCTTTTGCTTTCTCCTCCTATGATCAAGAGATTCAAGACAAACAGTTATACTCGGACCCAGACAATTTTAAATCAAAATCAAAGAAACATACGCCAAAAAGAAACTCACATTTCGTCCTCCCATATGAGGAACCAAAGCAGTAGGAATGATCACTGTTGTGCCAAGCATCACCAGGTAATGCTGAAATCTTATGAGTATTGCTTCAGCTGCTTAAAAAAACAAATAGGTCACATGAATCATTCACTCATTTGTAACACAAGAATAAAACGTCTAGAATGTGCATTCAAGGGCATGATAGGGACAACACAGATACCTCCATTTCAACCAATATTCACAAACATCAATTCAATATTAAAGTAGGTAGTAAATGGAACAGATTATTTCAAATTCGAATCAGTTCCCGCTCTAAAAAATGGAAAAAAGTCATCTTTGCTGCAACTATTTTCATAGATTCTCTCACAAACTGGGCACGCACAAGAGCAACAACAATAAATTTCATGTCCCAGAAAATAATCATGTGAAACACCAAGAACAATCAAGCTTTTCCTAAACAGAATAATACCAAGTGGATAACAAGAATCTACAAACAACACAAAATCTCAAACAAAAAACAACAAATTCTTCACAGGAACAAAAAGCTTATGTTCTACAAACTTATTCACAAACACACACACACACACACAGTGATAAAAACAGCATACTCACGCCATGGAGGAGGGCTGGTAATGTCGGAAGCTGATCTTTTGGTGGATGTGGGGCCAGCTCGTCGACCTTAGGAGCTGCAGCTTCACCCGCCATAGATCCGACCACAAATTTATCCCAAATCTGCTGAAAAAACCAGATGAAAAAACAGCAAGAAAAGCACAAAAGGAGGCAGGAATGAAGAAAAACTCCAACTTTATCAGTACCCAGTTACTCTAACCACTAGTTACTCTAAGCAGCAACATGAACAAACAAAAACTTTCAACATTCAAATCGTAAACCGGTCAAAAGTGAAACAATACAGAGAACAACTGCAACGATTACCAACAACATATCTAAAAGCAACTAAACTTGAATTAATCTTAGGAGATACAAACATTCGTTCCAGTTACCATCATTACAGACGAGCCCGGTCTATAACATAGCCCAGGAAATGAACTCCATTGATTCCGACGAGCCCTGGGAGTTTATGGACGAACTCCGACTTGATAATCCACCGCCGATGTGAGTGCCGCCTTCGACGACGCTGGTGGAGATGCCGACTCGCAGATTTGAGATGGTTATATTGGGGGAAGGGTTCAGCTTGTGGATGTTAATTTATATTTCGGAAAGGAACTGATATTTGTACCCAACCGAGAGACACTTGCGACTTCGTAAGTTAATTTCCCCTAATTTTATTTACGGCAGAATCATGTTCCGCCTTATACACGACATTTACATCTTTAAAAAATTTAAATTGGGTGAGTGTTTCTAACTTGCAAATTCGCAAGTTAGCTCTAAGGCGGATACCTAACAAACTCAATCAAACGCCTTAAACTTGTGTCTTAGATGGAGGTCTTTGTAGTAGTGAGTCTATTATCATGTGGGTTTTCATCATTTTTGATAAATAATTGAGGGTCAAAAATGAAGTCAATATCAACTTATTCACTTATTTAGTCAAATAGATACAATTCAATAAGCAGCGCAGCTCGCGGCTTGACCAACCTAATACACTAAAAAAATAAATTCATAGTTACATGGAAAACTCTCTTAAAAGTCCAACTTTCTTAAATAATATGGAACTACCACTATATATCTAAACTTAAGTAATATAATTTTGTGTTAAAATATTGATCATATTAATAAAGTAACATATAGTAAAACATGTTTTAATGTGAAAATTCAAGAAATTTTATATAAAAATTAAAAAAATTGAAGTAAAAAATATACCGTTTAAATTAAAAGGTACACTGTATAAGGTGAAACTTATAATCACTTTCATGCAATGTCGGAAAAGTTGGGAGTTAAAAAAATTTCTCCAGTCATATTATCCTAACTTGGACGTCAACTTGGACTCTACATTACGAAAAAAGTAAGTTTATGATAATATTCAAGGGAAAATATAAATTCGGAGACTGGAGGTTCGTGAGCGGAGTACTTTTTTTTTTTGATCGCATGATGAGTGGAAGTCTTGGAAGTCTTCGTCTTCCACCTTCAATTAAAAAGCAAGAGGCAAAAGGCAAAAGACCAGTCTGGTTCATGAAAACGTAGATTTCCATGGCTGCATTAATTGTTGCTATAAGCTCTTCATCTTCTATTTAAACCCTACCCAGCGAACTAGCTGTAGCCACAAACATTAATTAGTGCATATTATGGTTTTCGCATATCTTTGTATGCTTTTTTTCACATTATTCTGCGGTCTTTTTCAAGAATCAATCCATGGAAAATGCCTCCATGATCAAAGGTCATACTTGCTTCAATTCAGTGACGGTTTGGTATTCCCTTCAAGCTCCCTGATCAAGAACTGGAACCTGCAGACTGAGGATTGCTGCATGTGGTATGGAGTAGAATGCGATAGTGATGGGCATGCTGTCGGCCTCGATCTTCAAGCTGAATCTTTATCTCCCCGGAATGACAATTGGAAGACTCTTTTCTGTCTCCAGTATCTCGAGGTGCTCAATTTAGCTGGGAATCATTTCAATAATTCTCCAATCCCCATGGAACTCTACAACCTCACCAGGTTGCAGTACCTGAATCTTGCTAGTTCGGCGTTCTCGGGACAAATTCCATATGGATTGTCCAAATTGAATAGGTTGGTCACACTGAAGCTCTCAAACTCTAGAGGTGTGCCACAAATTTATGTCATCTACAGAGTAATCTATCTTAAGTCTAATTTTATCAATAGTAAGCAGGATATGTTGTTAGAATCAGAAGCTTTCAATAAACCACCCTCACTCACATTCTATATAAAAGAAATCAATAAAAGATATATATATCAGCATTAAAAAATCAATAAAAGAAATCATGAACAGTTTAGATCATGTTAATGTTTGGTGTTTTTGAAAGAACAAATCTTAAAATAATTATGTTAATGTTTCACTTTCAGGTGTATCTGTCCAACATCGGTGTCTTATTCATAATAGATGTAGACGCTCTATGAGTCGATGGCAAGTAACTAATCCTGAAGGGAAATTGGAAGTAACTAATCCTGGAGGCTTGAATTCACTCTTTCAAAATTTAACGGAGCTAAACGAAATTTATTTGGATACGGTTATTGTATCAGCCGGAGGAAGTGACTGGTTGAATGCTTTTTCTCATATGTCCAAGTTGAAGCTTTTGAGTTTGAGCGATTGTCAACTTTCAGGTCCTACTTTTCCTTCTCTTTCCAACCTTTCCTCGTTAGCCACCCTTGATCTTTCCCTTAATAGTTTTAATGGGGAGATACCTAATTGGATCTGGAAACTCAATCTAGATAGTTTAAATCTTTCATTTAACCTATTAAGCGGAGTCCAAAAGCCTCACACTCAACCTGATTTTATGATTAAGCTAGATTTACATTCTAATGCGCTCAAGGGTGAGATATCCAATTTACCAACACATGCTATATATGTAGATTACTCGAACAACAATCTTACCTTTTCCATTCCACCCAACATAGATTATCAGCTTAACCCTGATCTACAATTCCTCTCCCTCTCAAATAATAGTGTCTCAGGAGGTATCCCAGGATCTTTGTGCAACTTGCAATTTCTCGAAGTTCTTGATCTGTCCAATAATTTCTTAAATGGTACTGTACCAAGGTGTCTATTTGAAGGGGTACGATTTGGAGTGTTGAAACTGAGTGGAAATGAACTGTCAGGCCACATCCCTGATGCGTTTGGAGATGATTGTGACCTAAGAACCTTAGACCTGAGTCAAAATGCTTTCTCTGGGAAAATGCCACTGTCTTTGGTTAAGTGCAAGTTGCTCCAGGTTGTTAATGTGGGCGATAACTACCTTGAAGACCATTTTCCATGTCAATTGATGGAGGGGCAAAATTTGAGCGTACTTGTCTTACAGTCAAATAAGTTCCATGGTGAGATCAGTTGCCAGTGGAATGAGAAGGGTTGGAAATATCTTCAAATATTAGATGTTTCCATCAATAACTTCAGTGGTACTCTTCCGCCCCAGATCTTGTCTAATTGCACGCGAATGATGGTTGCTGACAAGAGTGAATCATCGTCTTTGGAAGAATTCCATGGTTATTATAAAGACAGTGTAACGCTTGTCATCAAAGGAAATGCATTTAAGCTTGAGAACATTCTAAGCATATATAAAACAATGGATTTCTCAGGAAACAATTTTCAAGGGAAGATACCCAAAGAAATTGGAGGATTGAAAGGTCTCTTTACCCTCAACTTATCTTACAATGCTTTTACTGACACAATTCCCGTGTCAGTTGGGAATAAAGTTGAGCTCCAGTCATTGGACCTTTCTTGGAACCAATTAACTGGAAGAATCCCATCAGAGCTGGCAAATCTCACATTTCTTTCAGTTCTGAACCTTTCTTATAACCAATTGACTGGAAATATTCCAGATGGTTACCAGCTACAAACATTTTCCGAATCATCTTTTTTAGGAAACAAAGGCCTCTGTGGCTTTCCACTGGAGAGTTGTGATCATGGTTCGAAAACGAATGGGTCATTGCCTCCAGCTGCTGCTGCCCTTGGTAAGAAGGAAATTGATTGGGAATATGTATGTCTAGCCATGGGATTTAGTGTGGGAATTGGATTTGTTATGTTGTTGAATTTTCTCAACACTGATTGGTGGCAAAGGTTTACTGCACTTATCATCCGGTTCCTCATCTTGACACTTTTTGGTGTGCAAGTTCAAGAAAGGCAGTACAGAAATCCAATTCCAAGGCTTTAAGGAATTACAAGGAAGTGTGGTCTTGCTCAGCTTGGTTTATTTTGATATGATTCGTTCTAGTTCAAACTTTTCGGGTGTGTTTGGTTGGACAAGTTTTTGTAAAACTTGGACTATCCAAGTCCAGTTTTGTAAAATCTTGTTTGGTTCATCAAGTTTTCCAAAATCCAGACTTGCAAAATCCTAAAAACCAATCAAAAACTTTGTTTCATACTCACAAACTCAACCCAACCAAACAAGGATTTTGCAAAATCAGACTTTCAAAATCCTAAACAAAAACCCAACTCTCAAAAACCCAAAACAAAATCCAGACTCTCAAAAATCTTGCGAACCAAACACAGCCGAATCAGTTCTCTTATGTAGTTTCTTATGATAATCGCTATGTTTGGTTCATGTGGAGTTTGAGAAACCAAAATTTACAAGTCCAATTTTTAATAATTTTTGTTTGGTTAGAGTAAGATTGTCAAATTCATATTTTACTAATCTAGGTCGAGGCTTTTGGAAGTATACTAAGTTCAGACTTTGCAAATTTTAGATTTTGCAAATTCTTGTTTTGAACTATATATATATATATATATATATATATATATATATATATATATATATATATATATATATATATATGTAACAATTTAAGATTTAAATAAAATAATCATCATACCTTGATAAATATTAGTATTTTATAACAATAATTTAAATAATATCATATTCTATATCAATTATGCTAAATTGGCATTAATTTTAACGTATAAAAATTAATTATTTCAATTAGTGGATTAATATAATGTAATTAAAGCATTGTATTAATATAATCTAAGATATTTATAATATATTAATTACTTGATTATATTATCATACAAAATAATTCTATTAAAATACTTAAATAATGAAAATAAACGTTTTAATATTTAATGGAATTTAATGAGTTTATAGAGGATAGTGCACTTACTGAAATCCCTTTTACTGGAAACTTTTATACCTGGACACAGGAAACAGGGGAACAAGAAGTGGGGTTTTAGGGACAGTTTGGGAAAAGTTGGAGAAGGGCTTAATAACCTCTACTTTTCATGACAGGTTTCCTAATACAAGCATAAGAGTTAAGTTTAGGGTTGGGTCTGATCATTCTCCACTGTTAGTCAAGCTTAAAAATCAGGGATTAGTTAACAATGTTAGATCTTTTAAGTTCCAACATTGTTGGTTGACTCATTCTGATTTTTTAGAAGTAGTGCAAAATAGTTGGATGGTAGATACTAGCAAGTAGTGCTAAATTTCTCTATTAAACTTAGAATACTAAAGCTAAAACTTAAAGAATGGAATAAAACAGTCTTTGGAAATGTGATAATGTTAGACTGGCTATAGAAAAAAGGCTTCAAACTGAAATTGATATCAAACAAATACCAACGATCAGAATAAAACACTACTTCATTTAGCTCAGGTTGAACTGACACAGGCTCTAATATCAGAGGAAATTTTTTGGAAACAAAAAGCAAGACTTAGATGGTAACAGGAAAAAGATTCCAATACCAAATTCTTTCATGCCACTGTTAGAGCTAGACATTCCAAGCAAAAGATCGCTATGATTAAAAATTCAGAAGATAACTGGATTACAGATGATGAGGAAACTGGAAAGAGGTTGTGGATTATTATAAAGCATTACTATCTGATGATTTGCTAGTTGTGGATGACAGATTGACAGGTTAATTACTGGAGCATGCGGAGCTGGTCACAAATGAGGCAAATCAAAATATCATGAAAATGAAAGATTCAGAGGAGCTAAGAAGATTAGTATTTGCAATGAATGGAGAAGCTGCACCAGGTCTGATGAATTCACATGTATTTTCTACAAACACTATTGGAACATTATTAGGGATGATCTAATAAACTGTTGTAAATGAGCTCTTACTTAGGTTCCAATGCCTAGAGCCATTTCTGCAACCTTCATAACCCTAATCCCTAAAAGACAGGTTAATACCTCTTTCTCAGACTATAGACCAATATCACTCTCAAATTTTTTGAATAAGATTTTTTCTAGAGTGATTACAGAGAGGATTAAGCCCTTAATGCCTCATCTGATATCCCCAGAACAATCTGCATTTGTTCAGGGCAGGAAACTAGCTGATAATGTGCTTTTAATGTATGAACACAATGATTTTTAAAATAATAAAATTGGTGGTTTTAATGTAATTCTGAAACTTGATATGGTGAAAACTTATGACAGAGTATCCTGGATATTTTTAAAAAGGCTTTTTTGCAAGATAGGTTTTACTAATCACATAGTGCAAGTAATCATGGGCAATATTAAAGAAGCTCAATTCTCAGTCTTAGTCAATGGGAAACCATTTGGTTTTTTTAAAGTCTCGAGAGGAATAAAAAAAGGAGAGCCTTCATCTCCCTTTCTGTTTATATTACTCATAGAAATTTTTACAAGATCAATTGGTTTAATATATATATTCCAGTGCTAAGATTGATTATTATCATCTGCCACATTCTGCCAAGAAAGTTACTAATCCCAGTTTTACAGATGACACCATTGTATTCTTAAAGGCAAATAGACACAGTCTAGAGAATTTAATGAATTTTCTGGAGAAGTATGAAACCGTGTCAATACAAAAGATAAATATAGAAAAATATGCATATTATTTGTCTAAGTTTGCACCCAATGCATATCCCCAAAGGTTCCTTTCCTTTTAAATATCTTGGTTGTCCTATATTCATAGGGAAGAAAAATCACTCTTACTTCCAGCCCTTATATGATAATATTGTAGCTAAACTTATTACCTGGCAAAATAAGTGGCTCAATCAAGCAGGAAGATTAGTAAGAACTAAGCATGTGCTCTCGGCTAGACCCCAAATCCAACTAAGAAAGTCATAGACAGGTTAAATATAATATTTGCCAAGTTTTTATGGAGCACATTTGAGTATGGATAGATCAAAATTTGGAGGTCATTGGAGACCAAAATATGTGTTTTCCTTACCTGGAAAATGGTCTTGCAGTTAAAAATCTTCACACTTTGGTTGATAGTATTTCTCTTAAAATTTGGTGGAATCTTCAAATTGGAGAGAATCTGTGGTCTACTTTATGTGGTCCTCACCAGGTTATAGGAGAAAATCAAAAATTTGGAGAAGGTACAATGAAGTAAATGACATTGCAAAGAAAAACACTTGCATTCAGGTAAAGTATCCTTCTGGGAAAGTAATTGGCTTGATGTTGGATTGCTTATAAATCACTGGAACTCTGAATTGGAATTGCTATATCTTGATTTGACAGTTAGTGAATATTTTTATGATCAGCAACAAATATTCAGTGATTTAGCACATGGATTTCCTCAGAATATATGTGATCTACTTAGAAAACATTTTCCAATATTTGATGATTGCAAGGATACAATGATATGGAAAATGGAACCACATGGGAACTTCTCTATTTCCTCTGCTTATGAACTGTTAAGAAAAAAGAAATCATTTGTGACTTCTTATAAATTCTTATGGATGAAGTTGATACCAAAACAATTATCAGTTTTTAACTGGAGATTACTGAATAGATTGCTTCCTTTGGGAGAGATATTGCAGGAGCAGAGATCATTTCTGATGTTTATTTGTAGCTTCTATGATAATGATGCTTATGATTCGCAACATGTTTTTCACAACTGTCCTTTTATTAGTAATATTTGGAACTTCATGCACATATTGCTTGATTTAACTCCAGAAAATTTCACTAATTTATGGGACATGATATTTCATTATTGGAACATAAAGGTGAAATCTGAGTTGGATAGAACTATGGTCAGAATGATGCCTGTTCTTTTAATCTGGAATGTTTAGTGTGCTAGAAACATATTCCAATATGATACCATCGAACCAACATTCCAGTTCATGAAAAATCAGATACTTGATTCTTTGCAAAGTATTTGAAAGTTTAAATGTTATCATGGAGAGCTTCTGAAGCAAGAACACTACATCCAGATTTGCTCAAGCTGGCACCATCTCATATGTTCCCAGAAGACCAACAACATAATTGTTAGTTGGAGGGCTCCTAAAAGTACACATAAACTCAACTCAAATGGCTCCTCCCTTGGTAATCATGGTTTTGCAGGTGCGGATCTTGTAATAAGGGATGGAACTAGACAAGTAAGAGTTGCAAAAGTTGTTTAACTCAACATACAAACAAGCTTGGAAGCTGAAGCATTAGCTTTAGTGAAATGATTGGAGCTTGCTTATTTTGAAGGAATAGAAAACTTGGATGTGGAAATAAATTCCTTAGTCTTGCTCAAGTTGATCAGAAGGGGGTACAAAATACCTTAGAAGAGTCAACATATCATCAGAGCCATTTGGTTGCTACAGAGTGAGTTCTCTATATCTTTTTCTCATGTGTATAGGGAAGCTAACTCAGTGGCAAATGCTTTGACAAAAATGGCTAGCAAAGAAAGACAAAGTTACACTTTCACACATTAAACCATGCTAGAGAAATCAAAGGCTTGGTACATCTTGATGCTAGACAGTTTTCTTACATTAGGGCTTGAAATTATGAACATCTTACAGCTTGTATCTATACTTTTTTATGTAGGCGCAAGGCCTGGACCAGATGCTCCTGAAAGGAAGAGGATGACCAATAACTACATACTGTTGATCAATCCAGTTACACTAGAGATGATGAGCAAACATACTCTATTGGAGAAGATGTTCAGACAATACATACTGGAGATGCTTATCAGACATGCCACACTAGAGTCTACTTCACCTAAATCTTTTGGATGTACATTCAAAGCTGCAACTTTGACATTTAAAATAATTTTATTGAACCTCGTGTTGTCGGCAGAATTAGGCTTTACATGGCGGTCCTTAACTTGCTTGCAAGTAATGAGTCCTCATATCGGCAGAATTGGGTTTCGCTTAGCGATCCCTAAATTGCTTATAGGAGTAGACATGGGTGCAGACAAAATTATTATTTTATTTACTTGATAGTATTTACAAACCTTTGTATGATACTTTTGATTTTTCCCCTTTGGGTTTTTTTTTGGAGTGGTGATCCTAATAAATTTCATCCCACTTTTTTTTTAATATTTAAAACCACCTAAGCGGGGTGAAATTTATTTGGTTCACCACACCATATATAAACCTTCAAGAAGTAGTATTGTACAATATTGGAGAAATTTACATAATAGTAAAAAAATTTAAACTATTAGGTAAATATCTTTGAATCTAAACTTGACTTTAGTATACACCCATGTCGACATTCTCACAAGCATTTTAGGGTTCGCTAAGCGACACCCAACTCTGCCGATGAAGACTCATAACTCGCAAGCAATTTAGGGATCGCCAAAGCGAAACCCAACTCTGCCGACGAGTACGGGTTCCCCTAGAATCAACAAAGAATCAATCAAAAGTCTCAGGAATCTCAGCTTTGAACTCTTATTCACAGCTTGCTCCTTGCTCTCTTTGCTATGCTGCAGTCCAGTGAGTAAGACAGCTTGTAGCTTCCTCTTCTCAGTTTGTAGCTTCCACCCTGTCAGACAAAAAGCACAGAGTAGTCAACATGTATAATCACACTCTCCTAATATAAGGAGTGTGGTTCACCCCACTTAAACATGTGGTTTTAAATTTATACAAAAAAATTTTTAATATTTAATTGATATATAAATTTAAAGAAAAAGGCTCTGTTTGATAATTCAATTAAGTGGTAACTTAATGAATAAGTATTTAATTAAAATTTGAGGTGTTTGATAATGATAAAAGGGTGGTTATATTGCTAGAGTAATAATTAGCATACAGAGCAGATTTTTAATTTTTTTTCCATAAACTATCCTTCCTGTCTTATTATTTTTAAAACGTTTTCTAATTATTTTAGTGGAGTTATTACGTATAGGAGTTTCAAAGTATTCTCAACATCAGCAAGTCAACATTAAAATTAGTAACTTAGAATGGCAATTGGCAAACAGCGGAAACCACTCTAATCCGCCAAAAAGTTTGAATCAGAATAAATCAATATTCTCAGATCATTGTTCCAACTTATGAAATACGGTCCATCAATATCTCAATTGTCGTGATTACTCAGACCACCTGGAATCCCCAAACTTCTCCACTTATCTTCTATCTTTGGTTACCTTCGATTATCCTTAAACACGTACGTGCTTATTCAAAGGGATTCAAAGTCTCCCTTTAGAAGATCCAGTTTCTAATCCACATATGGACGGCCGAAAATAGTTAAATGATCAGTAGAATAAGAGATTTTCCGTCTTACAATCGGTAGGTTGTAGAAGGGGTTCGGAATATTCCCCATGGAAAAAATTTCGGGAGAAATTATGGATTAAAACCACCTCCAATTTCCCTTGGTGCATCCAGAGACAATTTTGCCTATCCATTTTGTTGGGGAAAACGAATATAAGGCGAAATAATTGGTAGCTCCTCAGGGCAATTGCAACAAATTTGGTAAAATAGCAAATATGGCTATTTTTAGATTTATTTTAGAGTTTTATAGTTCCAACCTATTCATGCCACGTTTCAAGAATTTGAACAAAACATTCTATTTATGGTAAATTCCTACATCCATGATTGTAGGTTTTTATTTTTTACAGAAATAAAAATGATAGAAAACATAAAAACTAAGTGGCGGAGGAATAGGAGACTTAAATAGATTTGCTAAATTAGAAAATCTGTTGGGTTGAGGGGAAAATATTATAGAGAATATACTTTTTTCATCTCTATTTTAGGAAAACATTTAGCAAGTCTGTTGGACTTGCCCTTAGAGCATCTCCAATGCAAACCTCACTTTTGGGTGTTAATTGCTCCACATGACACATTTTAAATGGAGCTTCTATATGATGTAATCAATATCAATTTTATAGAGGGTCATTCTAATATTTTCCTCTCCAATGCTAAAATAAATTAGAATGAATGAACGAGAGAGAGGTGAATAAAATTTGACATGTGGAGTTCATTTATTGGGTGAATGGATGAGAGAGAGAATTGCTGGGAATTCAAAAAAAAAAAACAAACCATGTCATATTGATACTTAAATTGACTCTTGCATTGGAGGAATTTTTTAGTTTAAGTCACAATCAATATGACGTGAATTTGATTTTTCCCAATTAGGAGCCTAGTATTAGAGATGCTCTTAGGGTTCAAATTGACGGCCAGAAATTTATTGGGGAACTTAGTGGAAAAAGACATTAATTATCATTATGGTATCAAATGATAGAAAGGGTAGCGTAGGGAAATTTTAAAATTATGTTCATTATTGCTTTGATAATATCAGCACCCTTATCATTATGGTATCTTATGATAGAAAGGGTAGTTTAGGGAAAAGTTATAATTCCGCTTTGGATGCTGATTATTGCCCTAACAATATGAGCACCTATGGTAAAATTGACATCTTAATGGAAAAGTGTGTCTTAATTGTCAACTACAAATGGACTCTTCCAAATAAGGTTTTCTTGTATGCAATGTCTATTATTTTTATAAATTTTAGTTTACTTCATCTAATTCAGACTTTAGATTCAAACATATGAATTTACTATTTTTAGTCTTTCAGCATTCGGCACTCATTCGTTCAGACTTCTGATTTCAGACTTTTTTATCAAATGGAGTCGAAGTCTTGTGTAAGGCGGCCTAAATTTTAGACAGAACCAATTATGCAATTGATTAAGGGCCTGTTTAGTACAACTTATCTGAATATTTTTCAGTTCAGTTCAGTATTTTTTCAGTTCAGTTCAGTTCAGTATTTTTCAGTTCAGTTCAGTTCAGTTCACTTATTTTCAGTTCAGTGCATTGTACTTTTTAAAAAAATTAAAAAATGAGATGTTAATAATTCAACACAATTCAATCCAGTTTAGAGAAAATATAATTTATTTCAATTCAGTTCAACGAAAATATAATTTAATGATTTTAAGTTCATATTGAAAATCCAGTTCATTTCAGTTACGTGTAGTTCAATTCAGTTCATTTTAGTTAAGTGTGGTTCAACTCGATTTCATTTCAGTTAAGTGTAGTCCAATTCAGCTCACTCAGTTCAATTCAGTTCAGTGTAGTTCAATTCAGTTCTGTTTTATATTCTTGATAAATTACTGTACAGATAATGATAAAAGCGTACCAATGTGGTAGCCCTGGCTCTCATATATATACTCAATATTTATATGGAAAAGTTTATACTAGCCTTTACCCTAATACACCCCCTCAATCTTTACGGGGTGCAATTACGGATAGATTGGATCTATGTTTACAAAACAAATCACTAGAAAGACCCTTAGTAAATATATCAGCAACCTGCAACTGTGTCGGAATCGAATGAACTCGGAGACCACCATGGGCAACCATTTCTCGAACAAAATGATAATCAACATCAATATGTTTGCTAAGATCATGCTGAGCCGGATTGGGCCACAAGATATGTCGCAGAAACATTGTCACAATAGAGAGTGACCGGATGACGAAGATAATACCCAAAATCTGCAAGCAATTGACGAAGCCAAATAGTCTCCGCCGCAGTGTAAGCAACAGCATGATATTCTGCCTCCGTAGAGGACTTCGACACAGTAGGTTGTTTCTTTGAGCGCCAGGAAATCAAATTCTTCCCCAGGAACACAGCATAGCCTGTGGTGGAGCGACGAGTGTCCGGACAACCAGCCCAATCAGCATCGGAATAAGCAATCACCATCTCCGGAGAATTTGCGGCATGGAGAAAAAGACCAAACTCCATAGTGCCCTGCAAATACCTGAAAATCCTCTTCACAGCATGAAGGTGAGTAATACGGGGAGCATGCATAAACTGAGAAACCATATTAACAGCATAAGCAATATCTGGACGATTCATAGTTAAATATTTCAATGCACCAACCATACTACGATATTCAGTGGGATCAGCAAGAAGGTCACCATCAACAGATGACAATGTAACTCTAGAAACACTAGGGGTCCGTACAGGTTTAACTGTGTGAAGATGAAACTTGCGTAACAAATCAGACACATATTTTTGCTGAGACAAAAATAAACCCTTAGGAGTACGAGACACCTGTAAACCTAGAAAATAATGAAGATCCCCTAAATCCTTCATATCAAACTCAGAAGACAGAACAGAGATGAATTTGTGAACCAAGTCATTACTACTACCGGTTAGGACTATATCATCCACATAGAGAAGTAAGATAAGAATGTGACCTTTAAATTTAAGAACAAACATAGAAGAATCACAACTGCTACATTTAAAACCAATGGATAATAAGAAATTGCTAAATCTGGAGAACCAAGCTCGAGGAGCTTGTCGTAACCCATAAATGGACTTACGTAACCGACAGATGTGATGAGGACGAGAAGGATCAGCAAAACCTGGAGTTTGACGCATAAAAACTTCTTCATTCAAAAAACCATGCAAAAATGCATTTTGAACATCAAGTTGACGGACAGTCCAATTAAGAGAAATAGCAAGAGTGAGAACCAATCGCACAGTAGTAGGCTTAACAACAGGACTGAAAGTTTCAAAATAATCAATACCTGCCTGTTGGTGATTTCCGAAAACAACAAGTCTGGCCTTAAACCGCTCCAATGACCCATCATAATTGTATTTAATTTTATACACCCATTTACATCCAAGCACGTTGCGATTGAAGTCGCGAGGTACCAACTCCCAAGTATTATTTTTAAGTAATGCATTATACTCATCAAGCATAGCATGTCGCCAACGAGAATCTTGCTTGTTTGAAATTAGAAGGCTCCAATTCTACAATATCTGATTTTAAATTCATTAACCGACGAGGCTTGGAAATACCAGCTTTAAGACGAGTAACCATGGGATGAGCATTGGAAACCAACGACTGTGAGGAAGGGGCAATGGAAGGCAAAATAGGAGAGGAAACACTCGGATGGACGACCGACTGGGAAGGTACACTAGACGGTGACGGAGAGGAACTAGAGTCAGCAGATCGAAGCTCAGGAGACGCAGATACAACCGGACTATGAACCGGGCTAGACGCAGGAGATCGATAGACAGGAGAGACTGACTCAGTAACCAGGCTAGACAATGAACTCGACCTATCCACAAATTTTGGCAACACAGGATCCATCGTAACTGGAGGTGAGCTAGGAGACAACGCGAAAGAGGGCGAGATAGGATGTGACTCAACAGAACGTACTAGAGACGTGATAGGAGGAGGAGACACTGGAGAAGGAGATGACGATAATAACGGGAATGTTGACTGAGTAGACGAACTAGATCCCGTAGACACCACAGTAGGCGACCAACCCTCAGAAAGATCAAGCGGTGAGGAAAAAGGTAAGCTCGACTGAGAAGGAAAGAGACTACGATAGGGAAATTGTTTTTCATGGAAAAGAACATGACGACTAACATAAACTCGACCAGTGAGAGGATCAAGGCACCTATAACCCTTATAATCAGATGCATAACCAATGAAAACACAATGTTTTGATTTAGGTTGTAATTTGTTGATTTTAGGATCCATTAGAAGAGGAAAACAAGCACAACCAAAGACTTTAAAAAATTCATAAGATGGAGAACGATGAAACAATTTTTCAAATGGAGACACGCCACCTAAGTTCAAGCTTGGTAAACGATTAACAGTAAAAACAGCTTGAAACACGGCATCAACCCAGAATTGAGCAGGAAGATCTGACTGAACAAGCATTGTGCGCATCATTTCAATGAGATGGCGGTGTTTGCGTTCAGCAACTCCATTCTGAGCTTGTGTGCCGGGACATGATTTACGAAAAATTATTCCACATTCAGTAAAATGTTGGAGAAGAGAAGAATTATCAAATTCACGACCTCCATCACTTTGGAAAATCTTAATTTTGCAATTAAACAGATTCTCAACCATCTTTTGAAATTTTTGAAATTGAGAGTAAACCTCGGATTTTCTACGTAAAGGATAAACCCATGAAAAATGTGAGAAATCATCAACAAACACAACGTAATATCAAAAAGACTGATTTGATAATACAGGAGATTGCCAAACATCACTATGAATCATATATAAGGGATATGGAGCAGAATGTTGAACTGGTTCAAAAGGTAAACGATGAATTTTTCCCAATTTGCAACAAACACAATCGTCATGAAATTTCGAAGTACATGAAATTTTATTACTTGAAATCAAATTCCCTATAACTCTAGAAGATGTATGACCCAAACGAGCATGCCAAATATCACCAGACTCCTTAGTGGCTAGAAAAGCAGGTACGGTTGACTGAGGACTCACAAACGCTGGTTGGATTGGATAGACACCATTCTTACTGGCCCCCTCTAGAAGCACCTCCCTCGTTTCCTTGTCCTTAACCCAAACAGAAGAATCATCAAAACTCATAATACATGCATTTTCTTTACACAACTTATTGACAGAGAGGAGATTATGTTTAAGACCGGGGACATGACAAACAGAGGATAACCTAAGTGGGCGTGAGGGTGTTTGAATTTCCATTTTACCAACATGTTTAATTGGGAGAGTGGTACCATCGCCAACAACAACAGAACTTGAACCATGATAAGGGGCTGTAAAAGAGAGTTTACCTTCTTGATGAGTCATGTGCGAAGCAGCCCCGGAATCCGGATACCAGACAGAGTCATTTGCTTCACCACCAACAGACAGGGCAGCGAAAGCTCTAGTAACACTATCTTGACCAGGGGGCACAAAATTTGGATTATATCTGTGAGGACAGAACTGTGCGACATGACCTGGAGTAAGACAGAAACAACAAGAATCGGGAGAGGGAGTAGAGCTAAAATTGCCATTGGATGAATTACTTCCTGCTGAGCACACATTATTAGTAACACAGTTGGTGAAAGGCAATAATGAACATGACAAATCAGAAATATTACTCATACCATTGTTACGATTTCTGCTGTTATTTGCAGCTCCACTGCCTACCGTTGATCCTTCTGAGCGATTTGAATTTCCACGATTATTGTTACCACGACCTCCTCTGTTGCGATTGTTTTTGTTCTTATTCTTGCCACCCTCTGAATTCTTGGATCCAGTAGATGAGGAACCAGATGACTGTAGGGCCACGAATGCCTGGGAAGACGTCTCAGCAAGATCCTTCGAATGTTTCAGACGTTGCTCATGTAGTAACAACTTGGGGCGTAGATCATCGAAACTCAGCTCCAGTGGATAATGAATCAAAGTTGTGACCAAATGAGCATAATCAGGGTCTCCTTCCACACTAAAGAGTGTAGACTGAACCAAGTCATGATTGGAGACAGGACACTTGATAGCAGCAAGAGAATCCGCTAACATCTTAACATCACGCAAATATTCATCCATAGATTGAGAATCAGCCTTTCGTAGCCTAGTTAGTCTACCCTTCAACTCCATAGATTTAGCCATACTAGCTTGCATAAAACGTGACTGTAAACGAACCCAAATATCACGAGAAGTATGCAGCTCATGAACATCAACAAACACATTCCGAGATATCGTAGCAAATATCCAAGTTTTAACTTGTTGATCAACACGTAAGTATTCAGAATATTGTGAATTTTGAATCATACCCCCATTGGCATCATAAATAAAAGGAGTGGGGAGAGACATAGTACCATCAACAAAGCCGAGTAGCTGATGTACTACCAAAAGACAAGTAATCTGAGTCTTCCAAAGCAAGTAATCTTCTGGAGATGACAGTTGAATCGTGACTAAATTGGAAGGATTTGGAGCAGACAAATGCGGAAGGGAGAAACCTTGTTGTCCAGTAGAAGATCCCAAAAAACCTTGATTGTTCATCGTAGTGGTCTGGAATTGTTGATACGGACTAGTTACAAACTGATTCTGCTGAACCGGAGTTGCTGCTAATGGATTCTGTTGAAACGGAGGAGTGTAATGGACTGATGTGGCTGAAACGGAGCGACATAGGGGTTCTGGTGAACAGTAGCAACTTCTGGGCGTGTACCCCACGCAGCAGGGAAGGAGGGCGAGTCAGAAAGAGAGGCACGTGGGACCCACGCGCCTGACACGTGGCCTGCTCCAGGGGCGTGTGTGGTCCACACGCCAGAAAAGGGGACAGCGGTTGGGGCGTAGGCGCGTGAGTTCCACGCGTCCGACAGGCCGACATCATCTGGGGCGCGTGAGATCCACGCGCCCGACATACTGGAATCTTCTGGGGCGCGTGAGATCCACGCGCCTGACGCGTGGGCCGCGTCTGGGGCGCGTGAGATCCACACGCCTGACGCGTGGGCCGCGTCTGGGGCGCGTGAGATCCACGCGCCCGACAAACCTGCACCTTCTGGGGCGCGTGAGATCCACGCGCCGTCTGGTCTGGATGCTCCCTGCGCGATTCCTGCGTTTAGATGCTGCGATTCCGGCGTGAAGACTCCGCTTGAAGGCTGGACGGCTGAGAATTCGCCGCTAGGAGGCTGGACGGCCAGCGTGAAGGCGCCGCTTGGAGGCTGGACAGCCGAGGTTGCACCGCTTGGAGGCTGGATAGCCGAGAACCCTGGCGATCCTGGCGGCGCAGAAACGGCCGATCGAGCCGGGGTAAACATCGGTGACACCGATTGAAGCAACGACGATGAATCGGTCAGAGCCGATTGAATTGGAGACGTCGCAGCGGCAGCGGAAGTTAATCGGGTGTCACTGGGCACTGCTTCAGCCTGATGAAGAGAACCATCGACAGGCTGATTGAACGGCGGCAGGCCTGATTCATCTCTCGACGGGATGTTTTCCATCGGAGAAGCAAAGAGAATAAAAAATTGGTTTTTTTTTTCTTCGAAACCTAAGCTCTTGATACTGTGTACAGATAATGATAATAGCGTACCAATGTGGTAGCCCTGGCTCTCATATATATACTCAATATTTACATGGAAAAGTCTATACTAGCCTTTACCCTAATAATTACAACATCATTTAGCTATATCAATGCATTGATCGTTTTCTTCAATTCAGTTCAATTAAGTTTAGTTCAGTGTGATTCAGTTCAATTAAGTTTAATTGGATTGGTCCAATTAAGTTTAATTCAGTATGATTCAGTTCAAGTCAGTTTAGAATTGATGAAATATGATTTGATAAACATTTTCTAATTAAATTGTATCAATGCATACTTTTGTAAGTTCAACTTAATTAAGTTTGGTGCTAATAAAATTTGACTTGATAAAATATAGCACAATTTGGCTATATCAATTAAGTTCAATAAAGTTCAGTTCAGTATACTCCAGTTCAATAAAGTTCAGTTCAGTATATTTCAGTTCAATTATGTTTAACTTCTAGGACAATGATGAAATATAAATTTGATGAAATTTAGCTAATGTCGATGTAGTGATTTTTTTCTTCAATTCAGTTTAGTTCAATTAAGTTCAATTCAATATACTTCAATGGCTTGTTTTTTAGTAAGAATTTTGAATATACATATATGTTATATAAAAGAATCAAATGCATTTTTTAGTTCAGTTCAGTATTTTTCAGTTCAGTTCTGTATTTTTCAGTTCAATTCAATTCAGTTCAGTTCAGTTCAGGCGTATTAAACAGGCCCTAAGTATGGTTTTTTAATCAAAATTACTACAAATTCCATTGGACCAACATGTGATTATTTGTAAATTAGTTATGGGAATCTAATTTGATGTGATGTGTGAAACATAGATCAATGAGGTGTGAAACTCGAGGTTCATCCCTGGGTCAACGAGGTGTCAAACGTCGAGATTCATGTATATGTACGTGGATGAAGAAAACAAGGTCGATTTGATGACCGGAGTTACGAATCTACGGAAAACTAATTTGATGTGAGGTGTGAAACATAGATGTATGAAGTGTGAAACTCGATTCATTCGAGGTCGATGAGGATTTAAACAACGTCGAGGTTCATAAGACTTCCAGCTGATGCCACAATTTGCAGGCTGAACATTAGTACTAACTCTGTCTCATCCTAACCTGTACATTTGACTTTTCACACTATCCACACATGTCTTTGACCAGCGGTATTTTTAAATACTTTATATTATAGGAAAATTTAAATTTGATATATGAATACTATATGTTTCGACTAATCTAACGATATCAAATATGATAACATTAACGATTAGATATCTATTTAAATATGCGGTCAAAGTTTAAAAATAAATAGTGTCAAAAAGTCAGAGTGCGGATTCAAGTGAGACGGAGGTAGTAGGAGAAAGTCTTGGGCAGGACGGTCTCGCCATAATGTTATGATAGAACCACTTTTTATTTTACATTTTATAAGTTAAGTTTATGTGTTTGTTTTATTTGACTCTTAATATGATACTTTTAATTAAATATTTAAACAAAAAAATCATTTAAATATTATAAATATGCATATATAGTTTGTGCAAGTGTTTCGATCATTAATTCAATTTTGTTGTATATTCCTCCGTTTTCTAAGTTTTTTAGCTTATTCAAATATTATCGGTGAATTAATTGTGTTAGAACAACCAACAAAGATTTCAAAGACGCAAATTATCATCATAAATATATGGGAACTCTAAGTCCTACAGTAAGATTATGGTGAGACAGTCTCACCCAAGACTTTGTAAATTAGTAGTAGTGTAGAACCTATTGTTTGACTAATATGCAATATTGTCCGCGAAACGAGAAATCTATGTCAAACCATCTACTTTTAATTTTTTTTAACAAGTTATACTTTCCTATCGAATGAATCAAAGTGTTGTCAAATTAGAAAACTTACAACAGTGAATTTGTGTAAGTTGATGTGCAAAAGCAATTTAATAGCACTTTGATGCATTCGACTGGAAAGTATAACTTGTTCACAAAATTTAAAACTAGAGGGTTTGGCATAGATTTCTCGTTTTGCGGCCAATATTGCATATTAGTCAAAAATAATGGGTACTACACTACTACTAATTTCCAGCTGACAAATTATAGCATCAGCTGGAAGTGGAAGAGGGAGAAGCTCAAATCCAACTGCAAAATCTGAGGCACTACAAAACACAACACCAGGTGGTGATCATTACAACATATCAACTAGTATGAAAGATCACTGTGACTAGCATTGGGTCACCTGGTCAATACTAGCCTAGTTATAGGGATCCACCGGACTTGCATCAATATAGGATATGACAAATTCTATAATTTCAGCTTTTATTCTTTTCCTCATCTTGTAGAGCTTTCTCTGGCTTACTTTGGATTAAACAAGAGTGTCTCACCTCAAATATCTGGCTCTGTGTAACCTCACCTCGATTCAATACCTAAACATGTCAAGGAATAATATTCATGGTCCCATCCCTGGTGAAATTATTGGCCGGTTAACTAACCTAACTGACCTCGATCTCAGCCACAACAAGCTTACCAGAATCATATGAGGTGAATTTTTCAGGCCAACCTGCCAAATTTAAGTCAACTCGATCTGTTCATAATATGATTACACGACCAATTCCTAATAAGATTTTTGGCCAAATTATTAACCTAGATTACTTTGATCTCAACCACAACAACATAATTGGAAGAATACCTTCAAACTTAGGCAAATTAGAGAAACTACGATTTCTCAATCTCAGTCACAATCGCATGGCGGGATGAATCCCCTCCATTATCTCCAATTTATCCCATCCATTATCTCTCAATTTATCCCCTCCACGATCACAATGTCTTGATGACCTAAAGGGATTTTCCATTCTTTGACATTTCCTATAATTCATTAGAAGGCGGACTATCTTGCTTAAACTTGATCCGAGCAGATATGTCGAGAATCCTACATTATGCGGTGATGCACCCTCTCTGCCCGTCGCATTGAATTAAATCTTAATGGTCACATGAACAGATTCAGGATCAACCCAATAATCCTTGTAACTACCATATCATTTGCGGATTAGGATTGTTAATTTTCACAATCTACCTGATATTGAAGGGCAATCAATAACAAAGTTGAAGCTGAGCAGGTTGATATTGAACATGGATATATATTTTTTGATGAAGGTGTGGCACCCGCGCTTGACAACGAACCTGGCTCACGAACTAATCTGTAAAACAAGGCCCCGGGGGTAGACACTCCGACGCTCAAGTTAGTATGTGCGTAAGGCGCATTGTATGAGTTATGAGATAGAGAAGATCTACCGAACCTTTGGTATTTATAAGGCTACAATCCGTAGATCGCCAAGATATGTAATTATGGTATCAATACATCTCTTATGGAGATAATAGTTGTATTACCATGTATAGGAGGAGTATATATCGGTCATGGTTGTATTACCATGTTTAGAGGTAGTGTATTCCTTGTAGGACATTCAGAATATACGCATTCCTTATAAGGATTTGGATTGATGGACCCGTGGATCCATCCTCCGCGTAACTCGAGCCCACGACCCTTCTCATGCCTTGGTCCGAGACTGAATGAGGTCCAGAATACGAACCATGGACTTATCAGTAGCCCCAAGGTAGATCTTCTGAATTTCTAGGGTTCCATCTCGAAGGCTGGATGAGAGGCCAACAACTCGAGGGAGAGTAACTCGGGGCATTAAGCTCGGGGTGTCCTTCTAGGACTAACCTCTCGGGCTGACCCTTCTGAATATCTATCTTCAAGTTACTTTGTATTCCATCAGGACGCGTGGACGGCTGAGATTAATTTCTTTTGAAATCCAGGAGAAGTATACATGTGTCGTATATTCATTGGAAGGTAGAGGCGGTTTTTCCCTCGTCTCTCCAATTGCTTACATCGGAACATAGATCAAGGTAATTACTCGCCTTAATGTTGTCTGGGTTTGGGTTAAATCTCCCAAATCATTCACATTGTCTTCTCCAGTTGTAATTTCTTCATCAGAGTGCAGAGGACGTTTCTATACTTTCTTCCTTCCCGAAACCTCAAATTTCTGCTTCATCACAACTAGTAAGTATTTCATCTTCTCTTGTTCTTTCTCTATGTCTGCTTCTCTTATTCCCCATTGTTTCCCCCCATACTTTCTTCCATTATTTCTAGTATTAGTGAAACGAATTCTGTCCCCCGACATGATGAGAGAGAGTATGTCCATGCTCCGGCCGAGGAGATTAGCTCACGTGACCGCCCTAGAGCCGAGGTAGCGGGTGGGAAGAAATCAGTAGTATTAAAGAAGAAATTATCTGATAAAGAGAAGAGCTTGATGGCTTCAGCGAGACGGGCCCAGATGGAGAGGAGTAGCCCCATGGTGACGCGTGCGCCAGGGGGCATGCCTTCTGCGCGTGGTGAGGGTAGCAGTAAGAGGTCGGAGAAGGATGAGAAGGTGCGTGCAGATGCCGCCATATTTGTCGATAGCTACCGGTATTCTTTTCCCATTAACTGTGACCTCATGTATGTTGAGGATAATAGGCTCATGTCAGAGCTAGTTACTTTGACCGAGGCGTTATCTATGGGAGATTTATACAGCATGGACTGGCTTTTCCCTTTCCCCCGTTGTTGAGTCAGTTTCTGGACTACTATAAGGTGCATCTGGGGCAGCTACATGTCAATGTAATAATGATCATAATGGCCTTAATGACTTGGTGTGCTTGTAAGGGCTACGATTCCAGCCTCAATTTGCTGCGGACCTTGTACAAGGTCTCAATTATGAAGAAGGTGGTGACTTTAGCTGTCCGGGATACTGATATAGGTCGGGGCTTTGCATTGCCGCTGAAGAGCGAGAAATGGGACAAAATGAAGATGACCTTTGACCGAACAAAGTATCAGGTACCCCATTGGAATACTGACCTCCGGAATGAAGCTAAGAACGACCTTTTAACTTCTCGCCTTTTGCTAAATATAGTATAGGAGCTGGTTGGCGAGAAGATAAAACTCGGGCATGGAAAGTTTGTGTCAGGGGACCACCAGATGGGTTGGTTGTTGCCCCTCGAGACTTTTGGTTGGCTGTATGAGATACCCGGGCGAACCCTGCAGAATGGCAGTTATCTGAAACTTGCTTACTTCGATCGGCCCAAAAATATTGAGATTGAGTGGTATGAGCCCACTTCCTTTAGCGAGCAAGATCCTGTCGGTGCAACAAAGGCGGTTCGAGCTCGAAGGATTGCTGAGGAAAGGGAGGCTCGTGAGAGGGAGCAGGTCTTGTCTCAGACTTCCTTGAATGAGGAGAGTTCTGGATTTATGTTGGACGCTCGGCGTCGTTTGAAGAGGTTGGTTCGGGGACCAAAGAAAACCCAATCAAGAACCGAGGCCTCGGGCGAGGTAGAGCAATTGTTTGTGCCAATTGCACGGGATCCATCAGATGAGGAGGAAGATGAGAGTCTAGCTCTGGCCCGAGATCCGAGAAGAGAAGTAGCCCGGATGTCTTCTTCTCCACAATAAACTAGTGTGAATGAGTACTGGTGTACTAAGTTTGGCAAAGCATAAGATAACGGCTCTGTGACATCTGCATTTGTTTCCGATGCGTTGATTGAGGGTAGCCATTCTCGATGTGCATATCCTTTGTGCTCATATTGCATCTTTTTCTTCATTTTTAACATATATTTCTTTTCATATGTAGTGGGTACTTCCGAGGCGGAGCCAGATAGCATAGCGGGCATGATGGCCATGCTAGTTAAGCAGAGAGAGTTGGATGAGGAGGAGGAGACGAAAAGGAAGCTGGAGGTCATTGGAGGGTCTTCTGGAAATGACGACATGCCTCCAAAGAGGATAAAGTTTGGTCTCGAACCATTAGGAAGGTTCGAGGACTACGTCATCATTCATTCCCCCGAGGTCTCGGAGACTGAGTCTGAGATACTTTAAGAGTTTCCGGAGATTAGTCAGGTATGTTGATCCATCCACTTTTTGGCTTGATTCATCCACTTTTTCCTATCGTGTAGTTTCCTCATCAATTGACATTACTTTGCCGTCCCTGTCTATCTCTCGGAGAGGTGCTACAATGTCTGATAACCAGATGAAGCTTTTGTATGGCTCAGTTAAGGCGCTACATGCTCGAAGTCAAGCTCTAGAGCGGGTAGCAGAAGAGAAGGTAGCCGAAACTAAGCATCTGAAGGTGCAGATTGCTGAGAGGTCAGGTGAGTCACCCGAGCTGGTCAAGCAGTTCCAGGATGAGGTTGCTCAGGAGAGAGCCAGAAAAGAGGCTTTGGCCCAAGAATTCAAGACCTTAACTCAGGGCTAGAGAGTTCGGGATATCCGTCTCTTGGGTTTAAACAGGGAGGTGACTGCCTAGAGGGCAGAAAGGGACCAGTATGCTGATATGTCCAACATAAGCAGTTTATCCAGTTGCTGGTAGATTTCTGTGTTAACTGTCCTGAGATGGAGGAGCTCCGCAGTGGCAGCAATAAGTTCTACCACAAGTCCCAACTCCAAAGTATGTGGGGATCTCTTCAGAAATTCCTCAACGAGACTAATCAGGAGGTGTTGGCTCCCTGCTACAACTGGCCCGATGCCGTTCGAGGTTTGAAGGAACTTAGGGATAAGCTGCGTCAAGCAGGAGGCTTCAATACTAGCTTGATGACAAGCCTGGAGACTCTAGAGAAGGCCTTGACCTTGGAGGATCTCAGGGAAAGGATTCGAGCTTTGTACCCTGAGCTATCTTTTCTGCTGGAGAAGACTGCTGTGAACGAGCCAATAGCTGATCAGGATCAGAGCCAGGAAGGACTGCTTAAAAATGTAACTCCCTAGAGCCTTAACTCTTATTTAAGAGATTGTTTTGTTGCCCTATTTTGGCATTCATGTACTCAGAACAGCATATTCTCCTTTAGAATTGATTTTTCTTTGTCTTCTTTTATTTCCAATGTTGCATTGCTTCTTGTGCTGAATTGCAGAATAAATATGAGGTTCTCTCCCAAAATCATGAGGGTCTCCAGGATGAGAGAGACCTTTTGCAAGCACTTCTTAGCCAAGCTCAAGAGGAGAGGGATTCTCTCCGCCGTCAGCAGAATGTTTACTTGGATCGGAGGACTGAGTTGAGGAGTCAACTAGTTTACCTCTGAGAGAAATACAATGATCTCCAAGCTGTCAATGGCAAGATTCTGGAAGCTAATAAAGATTTTGATCAGGAGTTGAAGAAAGCCATGAGTAGCTTGAAGGAAGCCAGATGCGAGGGCCACAATAAAGATATATGTATCTCTGTCCTTCAGAACGAAGCTTATAATGTTAATCATAAGATAACAGTCGTCACTGAAGAACTGAGGCAATGTAATATGGAGTTGGATGCTTATAGGATCGAACTAGAAGAACTGGAGGCCCAGGGTGTGTTTATTACACTTCCAACGCCCTTATCAGAAAAGGAGGCAGGTGAATCTTCTTCAGCCCCTAGCTCGAGGCGGATAGTGAGGCATCCTGTCCGAGGTGGTGAATCTCAAGGAGCACCTAACCCTTCAGTAGGGATCTCGCGAGGTTGGGGAAGAGAGGCGCATTCCCCCATTCCGAGTCCGAGGCAGGTAGCAGGACAAGGACTCTTTGGTGGTCGAGGCATAATAGGTTCTACTTCTCAATCTGCGTCAATAGGAGGGAGAGGGGAGTCTCTAAAATCCTCAAACTTAAAGCATGTAGCAGAGGAGTGTAACTAGGGTCGTGGCCTCCAAGGGGGTCGAGGACGTACCTCTACTTCCTCCCGTGGTCGAGGACGTACCCCAACCTTTAGGGACCTATTGGATGGATAGGTAGTATTTAGATGTAATGTCATCATAGTGTAATAACACTTTATTTTGGCCTTTGTAAAGACCTTGTATTTTGATCCTCGAGAAGATTGATTATCAGGCTATTAGAGCCTAACTTATATTGGATAAGTATCAATCATGCACCTTGTAGGTACATCATCTCAGGGAAAGCTCAAGAAGATTGAATGTCAAACTTTGTGAGTCTGATGGCCTATATTAGGTAGGCCTCAATCGTACGCTTATTAGTAGCATACTTTATTAAGTTCATTTTATTTTAGCCTAAGGTGATTGTGACTCGGGGCATGTAGTTCGAGCAGCTCATATTAGATAAGCATCAACCACACGCTTATTAGAAGCGTATTCTCTTAGGCATCAGCCATGCTTATGCTTTATAAGACATAATGCCTCTTTATTTTAGAGGGATAGTGACTGCTTAAAAATAAAATAAGATAGATATAGGGATAATAACTTAATTCTTCGAGCTCGTAGCTCGGTAAAAAATATGAAGACATCCCCGAGTTTTGAGTTCGGGTATAAAATAAAAAGATATATAGAAAGAAGTTTGGCACGTAGGCCTTATTGAAGTAGTTTCTCCTTATTTGGAGAAGGTCTACTTGGTTTTAGCTCCATGGTACCTGCGTAGGAAGGGTGCCATTATCACGGGGTCTAGGTGTTCTCCTTCGCGGGTTTGCAAGAGGTAGAATCCCCCTGGTTGGACTTTGAAAACTTTGTACGGTCCTTTGGCCTCGACTTCAACGCTCCTTCCAACTTTCTTGTGCACCACGGACCTACTAGCATTACCAATTCCCCCACCTTGAAGGTTTGGTGGCGTCGTCTATGCCACAATGCGGTTATCTCTTCATATGCCGCGGCCTCGAAGTGGAACACTAGAGGTTGTTCGATCGAAGGATCTTGCCACAGATCCCCTAAGGTAGTGTTAATGGTCGAGACTTACTTCCTCTCCTAGCATCTCGGATGCCCGTGATCATGCAGGAGCGTGCCACTCCTTGGTCTCCCCTAATAGACGCCACTCCTTGAGCTGTTGGAAACTTCAGTACGAGGTGGTTAGGAGACCATACGGCTTTGGCCTGGCACATCCAAGGTCTGCCGAGGATGACATTGAATGGGGTGACCGTGTCGACCACCACAAACGTGCAGTAGAGGTTTAGGCTTTTCGCTCCGTCTGCTACTTGAACTGGAAGTGTGATCTCCCCAAAGGTATGACTGGGTTTCCTGTGAACCCCGAGATCAGACCAGTAGGTTTGAGGTCGTCCTTCAAAAAACCTAGCTTCTCGAAGCAGTCATAGAACATCACATCTACTCCACTTCCATCATCCACGAAGACTCTTTTCACTAGGAAGTCATGGATTGTCACCGAGATGATAAGAGGATCAGAATGAGGCACCTGGTTGGATACAACGTCCTCGTCCGAGAATGTAATTGTCTCCTCGGGGCGAAGTCTCTTATTGATTGGCTCTATGTAAGGGATGGCCCAAACACTAGCCTTCAGCTTTGTGATGGAGGCTTCTTCGCCTCCATTAATGCCGTTGATAACTATTTTGGCTCCATTCGGCAGCGGCGGAGTAGGATCTTGAGGGTTATTCCCCCCATTCCCTTGGTTGTGGTTGTTGTTGTTGTTCCTATGCCCATCCTTTTCTTTCGCCAAGGCTTTATCCCGTATCTTCGTTGGGCACCTTGGTTATCTCCAACTAGCGAGGGAGCAGTTTGTTGAACGATCCCTTGACGGATCAGTTTCTCTATCTCGTTTTTAAGCTGGAAGCACTCCTCTGTGTCTGGCCTCGATCTCGGTGGTATTGACAATATTTTGGGGATCATTGTCGTTCAGCTGAATCCTTCATGGCAGGTGGGTCCTTGAGAAGATGCCTATGAATGGATAGGATTTCAGCCCGAGATCGAGTAAGAGGAGTGAAGGACTCGAAGCTAGGTTTGGAAGGGCCGTCGGTTTTTTCCACATTTGGTGTCTTTAGTCTGGGTTCCTTAACCTTACTGTCTACATGTGGATCCCGCTCATGTTTTCCAGTCACCGCATTCACCTTACTAGCATACTTCTCCATGATGGCTTGAAGGTGCTAGATGGTAGTGGGGTTCTTGGTGGCCAGCTTCATCCATAAGGCATCATCATCAACGTTCATGCGGTACATGTTAATGAGGAGTTCATTCCGATCATAGCATTCGGTCGCTAGATCCATATATCTGTGGCAGTGTTCTTCCACAGATTCTCCTTCGCAGCGGGGGACGTACCCAAGGTCACCTAGGGATTTGTTGAATTTTTTCTTTTGGAAGAAAGCCAAAAGGAGAAACTCAGTGAAATCTCTGTTATCAAACAGGCTCTCAGGTGCCGTTTGATTGAACCACGTTTGGGCTTTCCCTCGGAGATAGCTGGGGATGATCTTGCATATTTCCAGCTCGTGGAAGTTTCTGGTCTCCATGGTTTTGAAGAAGACCGCCAGGAAGGTTCGCGATGTGTCACGAGAAGGGAGAACGAGCGGATTGTCCTCTAGGTCCGAGGATGCGATCTAACTCTCGATCAATTTCATACTTCCCCTGGGTTTGATATGTTCCTTCCCAATTCGCAGGTCGGAAGGGGTTTGATTGCCAGTCATTCTGGGTCCGCTCTCTCCGTTGCCTCCTTAGTTCCTCTTGGACACTTTGAATGCGCATTCTTTGTATCTCCTCCCTACTCAGGTTCAGACCGTCGTTACGGTAGCTTCCTGGATCTGGGGGCGGCGGCAGCTACTGTTGCCTGACATATGGAGGCAAACTCCGAGCTATGTCATCCAAAAATCTCTGCTCTTGAGCAGGATTTGAGAGCGGTGTATTTCTAACTCCTTTGAGCGGGGTCTTTGGGATTGACATCCAGGCCGGGGCATCATGCGTCTGGGCATGGGGGTGCTGATTAGGGTTCAACAGAGACGCTGCAAAAGCAGGATATTGGGCTTGTAAGTTCATCATCAGAGTTCGGACATCCTCAGGAATCTAGCTTGAGGGAGGGTCCGAGACGGGGTTTATGCGAGGTTAGTTCGAGATCGGAGGTTGAGAACCTGCGGGGCTCGAGGTAGGATTTGAGGCCGCGGCTTGGCGTCTCCTTCTTAACTCCTCGCGCCTCCATTCAAGAATTTGGTCATCTCTCAACCTGCTCTCATCCTCGGTAAGGATCGAGTCGGCCCCGCTGTATCCAAACTCATTCTCTACGATTAGCCCATGTCGTTCATTCATGAAGTCACTGTAATTCGTGTCAGTATGAATCGAGACTCTTGGGTTTGGTCGATCGTTGGACGATCCAGGGCCCGAGTTTGGTGCTCTAGACACGGTAGGATTCGAACCGGAGGTTAGTGCTCTTAATGCAGTAGGATTTAGACCGGATGTCGGTGCTCCGGACATAGTAGGGTTTGGACCGGAGGTCGGTGGTCTGGACGCAGTAGGGTTTGGTCCGGAGGTGTTTGGAACGTCGGAGTTTCCGGCACCTACGGTAGAGTCTGGTGGCGGTTCAGATACAGAATGTGATTGAGATCTGCCTCTTCCTCGTCCACGTCCATGTCCACGTCCTTGAGGGGTTTGTTCCCCGTCGGGGTTTTCTCCTGGGCCCCTTCCTTGTATCTGGGCGCTCCTTCTGAGATTGTTGGCTTCTGACATGATGTCGCAAGTTTGCTGAGCAGACGATTACGATCAGATCGGGGAAAATGTTCAGCGACATCGTCAATTAACATGCAGTGTCCCACCGGGTGTGCCACTTGATGAAGGTGTGGCACCCGCGCTTGACGACGAACTTGGCTCACGAACTGATCTGCAAAACAAGGCCCCGGCTGTCCCGGGGGTAGACACTCCGACGCTCAAGTTAGTATGTGCGTAAGGCGTATTGTATCAGTTATGAGATAGAGAAGGTCTACCAAACATTTGGTATTTATAAGGCTACAATCCGTAAATCGCCAAGATATGTAATTATGGTATGAATGCAACTCTTATGGAGATAATAGTTGTATTACCATGTATAGGAGGAGTATATATCGGTCATGGTTTTATTACCATGTTTAGAGGTAGTGTATTCCTTGTAGGACATTCAGAATAAACGCATTCCTTATAGGGATTTGGATTGATGGACCCGTGGATCCATCCTCCGCGTAACTCGAGCCCACGACCCTTCTCAGGTCTTGGTCTGAGACTGAATGAGGTCCAGAATACGAACCATGGACTTATCATATTCAAAATCTGGAACTATGATGGAAATGTTGCCTACCATGACATCATAAAAGCCATGGAAGATTTTGATATCAAGTATTGCATTGGAGCAGGTGGCTCTGATAGGGTTCTCTTGTGAAAATGTTGTCGCCTTGAAAAATTTTCACCGCTTAGAAGACGAGAACCCTATCTTTGATGACAGCTTCAGAAATGAAGCTCAAATGCTCTCAAACATGAGGCATTGTAACATTGTAAAGCTCTTTAGACTATATTTGCACAAACAATGTAAGTTCCTGATTCATGAGTATATGGATTATGTATTTTTTCTGCTTTCATTGTTGAATGGTTTTTCATTCATTATTTTGCTCTTTACTCTTTTTTTAATGCAGTAACGACAAAGAAAAAGAGAATGTTTATAGTTTTGGTGGTGATCCAAGAATTATTGTTTGGAAAACATCCTAACAACTTTCTTACCTCATTATCATCACAACCTAATGAGCAAATATTGCTCTAGGACTTATTGGACGATCGTGTGCCGCTTACTGTGAATCGCTTTATTGTTATTACAGTGGTTCTTGCAGCTACTATGGGCCTGGCATGCATACACCCGAATCCAAAATTACGACGAACAATGCAGTGCGAGGTGCAGCAATTTGTTGTGCCACGTCATGAACCCACTGAGTTTCTGGAGTCAATCACTTTGCTTCAGCTACTGAAATCTGGATACTTCTGTTCACATTTCTAAATTTCATTTTTTTTGGTTAAATAAGTGGTATAATCAACTCCATCTTTCCAAATATGTTGATCATATTGTCATTATCAGAATCATAGACTTAATAGTTACAATGCATCAGGAACCTGCCTACAATTATAATTTCAAAGCTGCCTTCTGTTTTTGAAAATGGCCTTTGTTTCTCACTTTACATGTTTTTGAAGTTGATGACTATTAAGAACTTACTGCTCATTGTAGGCGCTAAATTTGTTGATCTATTGCATTGGAAAATGTGGGAGAATTAAAAGACTCAATGAAATAATGAGGTTTGTTGTTTGCAATTCTTCATGCAGCAATAAATGAAAAAGAAAAGAATTTTCTCTCACCAAAACCCACGCTCTCCCTTCTCTCTTAGTCAGCAACTCGTGTGCACAAAAAACCACCCAAATAATTCCCCCTTTTAGAGACGTTATCAAACAACTGACACCATAACGTTCATATAACGTCTCTCCCATGGCGGCCGCTCCCACGGGAAAATCTATGGAGTCACTTGTTGGATTTACCAAAAGACCCTATAGTCTTCATTGGTGACTTCAACACAGTTGACTTCGGAGATACAGCTCCCAAAACAATTTAAATTTCAGGAAATTTGGTTGAACAAGAATGAGTTCTTAGAGTTACTGGAAAATAGCTGGAATCAGGCTTATGAGGGAGATGGAATGAAGAGATTCATTGGCAAACTTAAGGGGTTGAAAACGGCACTGGAATAGGGAACATTTAGGAGATGTAAACAGAAACCTCATAGAAGTAGAAGAAAGGGTATCTAAGTGGGAGGAGAGGTGTCAAACAACAGGAGAGGAAGAGATGACAAAATTGAGCTAAATAGACAGATGGCTATCCTAACCAGATCACAGAAGGAACTTCATGCTTTTTGGAAGCATAAAGAAAATGTGAAATGGCTGCAAGAAGGAGATGCTAATATTAAGTATTTCCATCATCTGGTGAAGGAAAAAATAAGCAGGGCAAGAATTGCAAAGATTAAGGACAGAAATGGTAACTGGATCACAGAACCAACACAGATAAGTGAGGAAGGTGTTTTCTTCTATGAGAACCTACTGAATGAGGAGGTGGAAGATGCAGCAGGGAGATACATCAACTACTTTATGAAAGAAATCCCAAAGATCATTTCAAAAAAAGACAATGTGGCACTACTAAAAACAATTGAAATGGATGAACTAAGGTTTGCTGTATTTGATCTAAATAAGCACAGTGCTCCAGGATCATATGTCTTCCCATGCCTATTTTACACACACTGTTGGGAGGTAATCAATAGTGACCTGTTACTAGCAGCAAATGAGTTTATAAATAGGACAAGGATACCTAAGGCCATGGAAAGCACATGATTGACCCTCATACCTAAAAAACAAAACCCTAGCTTCTTTGTTGACTTCAAACCCATAAGCTTGTCAAACTTTTCCAATAAAGTACTCTCTAAGATACTGACGGAAAGGATCAAGGTCCTTTATGGATAAACTTACCTCAGTGGAACACACTTCCTTCATCAAATGAAGTGATATAGCAGACAAGACCCTTCAAATGCAGGAAATGGTGAGACTCCTGAGCAAAAATCCAACTTATAAGAATGTCATCATTAAGCTTGATATGAAGAAGGCTTTTGATAGGATATCATGGAGATTCCTGAACTCAGTTATGCTCAACTTTGGTTTTCATGGCCTACTGGTGAAGATTATCATGCAGGATATAGAGGAAGCAAGTTTTTCTGTCCTCATTAATGGAGTGGCTAATGGTTTCTTCTCAGACAGTAGAGGAATTAAACAAGGAGAACCCCTCTCCCCTTATTCATACAATCTATTCACAGAAGCCTTCTCTAGAGGTATGCAAAAACTATTACAGATGGGATATCTTAAGCCTTTTAAAATGCCAAGAGAAGTGCAGCAGGTCACACACCTTATGTATGTTGATGACACATCAATCTTTACCAATGCAATAAAGAAGAATCTGAGAAGAGTAAAAAAAATCTTAGTGGCCTATGAAGTCTGCTCAGGCCAAAAGATATATTATGAAAAATCGAAATTTTTTACTCACAAGGACACCTCTGCCACTAGGATTAGAGTGATCAAGAGAAAGACGGGGATGAAGCATGAAGCCCTACCTTTCAAATACTTGGGGGTCACGGTATTCACTGGAAGGAATAAAGTTTTCTATTACCATGATCTATTGGAGAGAACGGAGAAGACAGTCTCTAACTTCTAAAAACAAATGGTTAACTTATGTAGGTAGAATGATCCTCCTCAAACATGTGTTGATGGCAATACCTATACACACTTTTGCAGTTCTCCAGCCTCCTGAAACAGTGGTTAGGAAGATAAATGTAGTGGCTGCAAAGTTCTTTTGGGGATAGTCAGAGTATGGTTAGAGGAAAACATGGCTGGAGGAAAATGGCTTTACTAGTTGATGAAAATGGAGTTGGATTTAGGGACACTAGAGCAGTCATTCAAGCTTTTTCATGCAAGCTTTGGTGGAGAATGCAGGAAAATCAAACAATTTGGACAACATTCCTATGGTCCTTGCCAGCCACCTACAAAAAATCTCATACTTGGAAAAGAATATGCGCAGTCACAGAAATAGATAATGCACAGTCCAGAGTGATTATTTGTATAGGAAACCCTCCTTTTTGGGATTCCAATTGGATGGGGATGGAGCATTGTACTACAAATGGAGGGAGGGGGTTCATCTTCCATTCCCAAAATTTACAGTTGCTGATTTCTGTGCTCAGAAGACACAACTCTTACCATTACTAGAGCCTTTCTTGGCTACCAATGTCTTCAATCTTTTGTAGGAAGCTGAGATCAAACACACACGTGAAGATGTGCTAGTTTGGAAGCCTGAGCCAACTGAAAAATTCACAATAAAGACAGCATACAAGGCACTCAGAGCCTGCTCAACAGATGTACACTCTGCTCTCTACTATTTTTTCCGATTCAATTCAGTTTATATTCAGTTCAACTCAGATCAAATCAGAAAATTAATTTTTTCAAAATATGATTTGATGCAGTCCAAAATAATTTAGTCATACCATTTTGAGTATATTTACTTTTTGTTCATTTCAAAGCAATTTAAATCATTTTTTAAAAGTTCGTTGATGTTATTCAACCTAATGTAGGTGTACTATTAGTATTTAAGTATGTCTAAATTAATAAATCTTGTTCGATCAAAGTAATTCATAAGTAATATTACTTTTTTGTCATACATTTAATTTAAATTCAAATCAACTCAGTTTCAAACCATATAAAATCAATTCAAAATAATGACATATTGTTGTTCACTTCGGTATCTTCATCATGAGGGCATAGACTGCAAAATTCTTGTTGATATATTCAGTCGAACTTGATTCATTTCTAAAAATTCTTTATCCGCCGTTCCTTTAACATTATCGTCATGCTCTACAACAGGTATCCCAAACTTTTCCATTCACATATAGTTATGAAGCGTAATTATTGTAACTATTATGGCCATTTGTCACTCCTCCTTCATTTGAGGTTTCGCCTTAAGCATGCGCCATCTATTTTTCAAGTTGCCAAATGACATTTCCACAGTGTTTCGTAGAAAAGGTCGATAGTTAACCAGTTAAATTCGTATTTTTATACATTTTTTCAGTTCAGTTCAGTATTTTTATTTTTTCAGTTCAGTTCAGTATTTTTATATTTTTTCAGTTCAGTTCAGTATTTTTTTTAATTTTTTTCAGTTCAGTTTAGTGTTTTATTATTCATTTTTTTCAGTTCTAAAGTTTTATTTTTCAAATCATTTCAGTTCAGTACAGTTCAACGAGAAATAAGTTTTAGCAAACAGGGACTGAGCCTAATTTAAAAATTTACAACTTCATATGTGTTGTGCTGCAGATCTCTGTCCCTCATTTTATATCACCAAAACATAGGATCTGCTACTATCTAAACTATAAAGGTTTATCCAAAAATCACACACATGTGGCAGTTACTACTATGATCTGTGTTGTATGGTTAATTTGGTGTAGAAGAAACTCTTTACTGTTTGAGGACAAACTTATTACTCTTCACGGTGTACTGTCCAACATTGCAAAAAGGGTATCATCAATCTTTACTGCCTTCCCACTATATGGAAATGCAACAAAATTTGGTGATTTGTTACAAACTGGTCTTGTCCTATTTTTAAAGCAGAAGAAACTTAAACTGGTGAGGTCCATCAAGGGGAACCCTCCAGATTTAGGGATTAAAATCAATGTAGATGCATCATACATCAACAATGATAGATCAGGGATAGGACTGGCGATTAGGAACAGTGGAGGGAATGTACTTAAAATGAAAATGAAGTGTGTAACTGCATTTTTCCCTTTGCATGCTGAGTACTTGCTATTAGGTTTGGGATAGAAACAGGTAAGGAGGGCGATGATATTTTCTCTGTGGAAACTGATTGCATGCAGGCACTTCGGTCCATTAATAAGCCTGATTTAGCAAATTGGAGACTTTTAAGTCTATGCCATGATCTGAACAGAGAGGCTTTAGACTGCAATTTGTTGCATGTTCATGAGAGGGTAACTCAGTTGCTGACTTTTTAGCAAAACTGAGTTCCTCATCTCACTGTCACTGCAAATCTGTCTGTACAACATGCTCCCAGTGTTCTCAAAGGACTCATATTCCTAGAGAAAATTGGACTGAGCAATCTAAGAACTAATTAATCCTCTACAACAGATAATGCTGATTTTATGTCTTCTGCGGGCTCTCCAAGACCCTTTGGAAGGAGTCAAAAGAGAATTCCCAACAAAGATGGCACTCGGGACACACACACCACAAGCTCCAAACTCTTTGTCTGATGAATGAGGCATCACCACAAACCTGCTCTACTTTCTCAACTATGGTCTACACTCACTACTTCAATCATTTGGCAGTTTTGTGCTTCGTCTAACGATCACTAACATGCTCGCGCAGTGACACTGAAGTTAGGAGTGTGAAGGCTATAGACAAGTAGAAAAGGATCACATATCTATTTTTTTCATTCTTTTGAGCCGTGTTCTCTTACGGCTGGTCTCTCTGTAGGCCTTTTGTAACAAATTACACTCTTGTGATCTATTTTTTTATGCTTATGGCATTGGTTCGGGGAGCCAAATAAAAACCCCACCTAATGATGGTTTTAAAAAAATTAAGGTTTGTTGTTTGTAAGGAGATTCCAAGCCGGCTAATTAGCAGATAGTTAACCAGGAAACTGATGCATGAAAATCTGGCCACTGTCTTCAGTCTTTGCATATGTTTTACTTTCCACAGAAGCAACTGTCTTAGTTGTGGTAAATGATTGGCAGATCGCTCAATAGCAACCAAAAAGCTGTAATTAATTTGCTACTACTACTAAGAATGGGTAAGTGATAATTAATCTAAACCTTTCACCTAAGAAAAACGTTCCTGTTTATTAATCAACACCACGAGTAGTAGTATTCCCTTCATCTTCATATATACTTCCATACATTTCTTCTATTTGAATAAGAGGGATTCCTTTCATTTTCCTCAGAATGGAGCCTAGCTACAACCACATTAGTCCATTGTGGAGATCTTTTGAAATGTGTTCAATTTCCATCACAGGGAAAATTATGCATTATTATTATGTACAAGATCTAGAACCCCAAAGCATGTTTAACAGAGAAGATGAACCTTTGATTGGTGGCATGCTAGTTTCTTAGGTCGCCTCTCCCTAGATGCTCATATATCAACAAGATGGTTTCGAGCTAGTTGTTCTCAGGTTGATGGACTGAAGAGCTCTCAGAGTTTCAGCCATAGAGGGCCGTTTCTCCGGCATTACATTCGTGCATCTCACAGCAACCTCAAGAGCATCAAGCATTTCTAGGTGAAATTCACGAGGGATCTTCGGGTCAAGAACTTGTGCTGCTCCATCTTTGATGTTAATCTTTCTTCTCACCCACTTCACGACATCGTGTGAGGACTCCATTGAGCCCTGCTGCTGCGCTGCTTGTCGCCCCGTCACCAGCTCCAACAGAACAACACCAAAACTGTATGTTTCCATCTGTGTTGTTGCTTTCTTGGCATATCCGTATTCTGCATAGTTTGAACTTCACTCTTTAGTGTAGGTATTAATAACCAAAACATCATCAATGATACTAATAATCAATACTATGGAAGGATATATGACCATAGTGACTACAAGAAGTCCAACAACTATGGTTTGGAAACATGAAAAGTGTGAAACAACTCAAAAATGATTCTTTTTTTATACAAGAATATTTTCATTTCAATCATGAATTTGCTACCATATATGTCTAATGTATATGCAATAAGCAGATGTGAGACTTGATTGGCAAACGGCCGTTATCATTATCAATACGATGCTTACAAAAGAAAATTTTACGAGATAAAGGTAACAATATAAATCAAACAAGACATATATACCTGGTGGAAAGTATGGACAAGTTTCAGATTCTGAGACCAAGGATAGGCGAAATGCAGATTCTCCGACAATCCTATCCAAAGCAAAGTCTGTGAGTTTAGGTTCATAAGCATCATCAAGAAGGATATTGTTTGACTTGATGTTCCTATGAAGCAAGACATGGAGATAATCCTCATGAAGATATGCCAGTCCTTGAGCAACTCCAATGGCAATCCTCATTCGAGCTCTCCAAGGTAAGTCAAACCCTGGTTTACCAATCATATCACCAAGGCTGCCTCTCCCTAGATGCTCATATATCAACAAGATGGTATCATTACTTCGGCAGAAGCCTAAAATTTTAATGACGTTTCTGTGTCTGATCTTGGCTAGGTTTTTAACCTCTTCCTTCAAAGATTTCATCGACAGAGTTCCAAAGTTCTCCATTTTCTTGACTGCAACACTCTCACCACTTGGTAGGTTTACAATGTAAACTTTTCCAAAAGCTCCACCATTTCCTTTGGCAGCCTTCTCATCCATTGCAGCCATCAGATCATGCTCAGAAATCCTTAAGGGGTAGAAGAAAACCATCTTCCAAGAATCCGCCCGAGAATTCTGTTTCCTAGATTTTCTTAACATGAAAGCCCCAAAACCAGCTGCAGTGACTACGAGCAACACCATGAAGACAATGGCAACAACAAACTTGGGAGCACTAGATATCCTATGACCAGATCTGTCACCTTTACATGTATTCGGTAAACCAGGCCCACATAGATCTGGATTTCCTTGTAGAAATGATGCAGGAAGGCCAGATATCAGTGCCGGTGGAACTCTACCAGAGAGACTATTGTAGGAGACATTAAACAAAGCTAGCTTCAAGTTCTGAAGCTTTTCTGGGATCGAACCAGTAAGATTATTTCTAGAAAGATCTAGATAAGTCAGCACAGGCAAATCAGGCAAAGAATATGGTATTGAACCCTCAAATTTGTTGTCAGCCAGAGACAAAGAAACCAGCTTCCTACAGTTTCTAAGCTCAGGAATGCTACCAGAAAGATAATTATGAGAGAAATTGATGATACTCATTACAGGGGAATCACAGAAGTTAGGAGGAAGTTCACCATACAAATGATTCTGGGAAGCCGAAAATCTGTACAAACTGCGTATCAACCCGAGACTTTGAGGAACTTTACTTACAAAGCTGTTGTTATCAATCTGAACCTGCTCCAACTGCACAGCTTGCGATATTGCATCAGGTATTTCTCCAGAAAAATTGTTGCTTTCAGCTCTGATCAGCTTTATTTTAGGCAAAGACCATAACCTAAGAGGAAAGTTTCCTGTAAACATGTTGTCCTGAATCTGAAACCTCTCCAGGTTGATGCACTCCTTAAAAATATCATCAGTCAATGAGCCATTGAAATAATTTGAATGCAGGACCAAATTTGTGAGACCCTTAGGCTCACATATCCCACCTGGGATTGGACCAAACAGCCTGTTTTGAGAAACATCAAAGGAAACTAAGTTTTGCATAGACATACCAAATGCAGGCAATTTCCCTGTAAGGTTATTCTGAGAGAAGTCAAGAATCGACAAGCTTTCCAAACCCTCAAAAATATTGGGAATTTGGCCATAAAAACCAGAACTTTGGAGAAAAAGCTGCTCAAGTTTATCCAGCTGGCCAATATCACCTGGTATCTCACTGAGGATGAAAGGATTCTGAGAAATATCAAGAACCACGAGCCCACTGCAGTTCCCTAAGACCACCGGAACGCTGCCGGAGAGAAAATTTCCGGCCAAGTTGAGAACTTTAAGGCTCTTCAATGAGGCAATGCTATCTGGGATTTTGCCCTCAACATGGTTTTTGCTGATATCAAGAACCTTAAGAGACTCAAACTGAGAAATCTGATCTGGGATTGTGCCCCAGATGAGATTGCTGCTGATATTCAAGTACTCCAAAGACGCACATTGCGAGAGATGCAAAGGGATGGCTTGATCGAACAAGTTATCAGCAAGGTTAAGGCCTGTGAGGCTAGAGAGATTGCATATCGCCGGCGAGATTTCGCCGGAAAGATTCAAGCCGGAAAGATCAACGGAATAGACCTTCTGAGTGGCCGTACAGGCAACTCCGGTCCAGTTACAGTGATGAATGGAGGAAGAATTGGACCATTCTGAAAGTGCATTCATCACATCTTCCATGGAGCTCTTGAATGTGAGAAGAACATCTGCCTCAAATGCAGCAGAGCTCGGCAGGAAGAAGGAGAGAATGATTATTACGATAGCCTGAAGAATGGCCATTTTTGTTTGGGAAGATGCAGAGAATGGGAGAGGAGAATGAATTAGAGGTAAATTTTGTTTGGTTCGATCATGTGATGGACTGACAGTGAGATGAGGAGTGTGGCCAAAACATTGATTTCTTTTTCAATGTCAAAACAAAAAGCTCCATCAATATTGACTCTGCAGTCTGCACTGCAGATCAGGAGGGTATCTAAGGAGTCAATGATGTATTATGGATCTAATAATCATTTTCTTGAATTTCTTGAAACAAGTCAATGATCAATTTCTTGTAGAGTGGTGATCATTCTGCTAGTACTCAAATTATCATTACACACTATCAACCACTATAAACACTGTTGTCCATTACCCCCTAGTGGGGTGTGATAGAATTCTCAATTTCAGGTACTTACGAAAATAATTATGTAGTAACAATAGTAGGTGTATGTCAAATCATGTTTAACCATCCACTTGAACCAAAATAAACAATTTTCCACTCTCAAATCAATCTGTAAAGAATCTTTTTCATTCTCTTCAATACACAAGTTTAAATATAAATATCTTTAGTTATGTATATTAATGATAAAAAAAAGTGATATCAATGATTCTAATGATACCAAACATGATATTTTCATATTGATATATTTATTCAAATGAGGTAAAAGTTTGATATTCAATAGTGTCAAATGTCAAAGTAAGCGAAAAGCTTTAGAACAGAGAGAATTGTGTTTACTCAGTTATAACTTGGTGATGTATTTTGCCAGAGTGTGATACCATAAATGTTGGGAGCTTTTAGAAACATTTGTGGTGTCAACATTCCGGCGTAAGTTCTGAGAACGTACGATTGAATGTAGATCAATCTCAATTAGTCTTGTATCAGATTTTTTTAATGCAAAATCTGCACATTAGTTCTCAAATTTAATCATATAGGAAATTGCCAACCTTGACTGTTTCCTAGGTTTTAACATCCAATCATCTATTCTAATTTTAATAGTTCTATGAAATTTGAAGACATTTTATTATTAAATTTGGCCATTTTTTTAACTTTCGCTTTGAAATGGCAAATATTAGAGGTCCTTAGACCAAAGCTAAAAGTGTATGTTTCTTTCATGTGCAAGCAAGCTCCATACAATAATACCATATATTTTTATGGAGATTGTAAACACTAACAATGTTGTTCCCCAAACAATAATTATTCATATGTACGTCCCCAGACAATTGATGCATGAGAGCTTGTAAGAAAAGACAGTTGCCCTCAAGGGAAGGCCAAGTTGATTGTTCCCTATTCTCTAGGGCGTGACACTTCCAAATAACCAGTATACTAGCACCTTCACTTTGATTTATAGAAAGGAACATTTTGTAAAATAAATTAAAAAATGAAATAAACTCAATTCCACCGATTCTATTTTCTAATACATAATGTTTTAAATTTGTTTCAGTATGAAATAAACTCATGAGAACGAACAGGACATGAGAGGCTTGAGGACAATTTCAAAAGAAAAGCATAAATGGACAGGATCACCACAAAATAGCTCCCAAATTAAAAAGATTTAGCAAACTTGTATAAACCAAGCCAATCAAATCTCCATACACATACATCTAAAACTATTTCTGGATATCTTCTTTCCCATGGTCCCTCAGCCATATCTTTTTTTCTCTATGATTTTCAAGGAGATTATTTTCATGTAAAGAGAACAAGAATGAAAGACCAGCAAAATATAGTGCTCCTGTAGCACAAGATATCCATGAAGCTATATGATACAAAAGCAACAACCCAAGCAATCATAGCCAGTCTCCCAAAGTCCCCAGAAAGCCCAAATCCTTGTGCATCCTAGTGATCCTACCTTCAACAGTTGATACAGAAGACATCACAAGACAAGTGGTCAACTTATAAGAAATTCAAAGACAGGAAAAGCAGCATACTTCTTCCCAATCAACCCAAACATTCTCCTTTATATCTTGTCGAGCTTTTGTGCTTTGACAACAGGATTTGCTTTGGCTATAGCATCCTGACCTGCAGCCCGGTAGTCAAACTGGCAGTCGTGCTTGTCAGAATAGCGGTGCACTGAGCAGAAAACATTTTCACATCTGCAACGGAAACCTGTCAAACCCACACGCTTGTTGCATGTTGTGCACCTGCTTGGACCTGCACTTGCCTTCGCCTCAGAATTTGCCACAAATGGAAAACCTGCATTTGCCTTCACCTCAGAGCCAGCTGCAAATGGAAAACTGCCCTCTTCCTTCACCTCAGGACTCGCATTTGGAAAAGTACCCACCTCGGAATTCGCCCCAAATGAAAAATTACGTTGTTCTGTGGGAGGAGCTACTTCTGAGCCAAATTGAAAACCTTTTATTCCTGGAAAGGTAAAAGCAGTGGGCTCTTTGCCCTTGCCTTGTGAACCAAAAATTGGAATATCTGTATGTTTATCTTGCTGCATCGTCTCCTTGTGGCACTTGGAACACATATTCATTGTTGCAGCACTACCAAAGAATCCACAGTTCTTAACGCAGAGAATTGGCCCTTCTGGAGTCTGGCAGCCTGTCTCTTTCGATGACTCCATCACACAAACAATCTGTTAAATGAAGAAGGAGAAAGTGGAAGACCAATCAGCCAATTTTTTTACAGCAATTAAATTGTTATAATACAGTACCCAAACTTTCAAGACAAGTTGCATTTACAGTTAAAAAAATTAGCAGTTATCTCAATAGCATTTCAATCCCTGTGGAGTTGGAGAACCAGATTTGCACATTTTCAGGTTTCAACAACAATATTTCTACAAGATAACAATACCTTCCAGCAATACTAAGCCACTTCACAGAAACAACCATAGTAATAATAACACAGCTAGAAAAAAGAAACAGTTACAACCAGTGTAGGAATGCAATTGACAACCCTCTCAGAGCAAACTAACACGCAGCTGAAACTCAATCAGAAAGAATATTGGAAGCACTTTCATTTTCACAACTCATACTTAGGCCATAGCTTAACCACAAACTAGAACACAATTACCAATCTTTCAAGAACAAAAGTTTGACGCAACTGATAGGAGAACCTTCTAACCACATCTTAAGCAAAACCATGAAGTTCCAGAAATGTATAAGAGCCCTCAGTACCAATCAAGAGCTGGAAGAACCATATTGACAAAAAAAAGCACTCTTGGTAACGAGGCCAACTAAACTCGAGTTCAATTAAAAATCCCTTGATCAATATCCTTAGGCATTTATAACCAATTAAGGATATGATCTGGGGTGCAGTAAAAGTAAAGGTCAGTTCAAAACCATCAACGAAGAATGGGCACTAACACATACAGCCACATTCTCCACTCAATCAGGCATCTGGTTTGTGAAAATAATGGGTTTCAGTAGACTGATTTACATACAAAAATCAATTTTTCTTCTTTGATTAACTTAGTTTCCAACCATCATCAACCAATACGCGAACTATAAATTTCACCCCAATTTACGAGTTCCTACTCATATTATTCAACAAAATGACTTTACAGGGGACCCAATTTTATGCGTGCAGAAGAGCCATCAGCCATTCCGAACAACTACATACCAAAACAACAACAATACACGAAGAGGAAGCAGCACCATCCAAGCATATCACACACCATACAGGTTTACAAAACCAAATATTACCAACCAACTAAATACCAAGAAACACACAAAGTTTAAAGCTTTAAACCACAAAACAACAGCATACAAAATTCTAACAAGAACCCAGATCATATTTTGGGATCTTCACGATACCAACAATAAAAACTGTAAATTTATTGAAAGAAAAGGGAAGGAGACGAACCCTTTTCGAATCAACGAAACTGAATGAACCCTGGCCGATCTTGACTCGCAAAACTGACTCAACTTCAGCTTCCGAGGACCTTCAGATGAAAAAACGAAACGAATTATTCCAATTACGAAACCAAAATTATAAAAAAAAATACCCGGAAATCAAAGGTCTGCAGTAGCGTAATACCTTCCAAATTGAGTAGATAACTATCGGAGAATTCGAGAGGTGAAGACGAAGAAAGAGGACGTGGCCCAAAGGGGGAACGGAGAAACTGCAAATGAATTTGGACTGCATATGACGTGCTTTTATATTTGGTGGTCTGTGCAATTTCTTTTGCAAAAATATTCGAAAGCGTTTCCAAAATTTTATCACTTTCAAATTGGTTGAAATTATTGAAAATTAATTTAATTTGAATGAGATTTTTCTGAAATTAATTTAACTGAGATTAATTCAACTAGAATAATAATATTATGAAGAAAATCAATTAATTTGTATTTCGTTGAGTTAAAATTTGCATGAGCTTATTTCATGTTAAACTAAATTAAACTGAACTGAATTGGACTGAAATGAAATATGTAATGAAAACATAATACGTTTTTCTAAATTTAATTGAATTTGTTCAAAATATATTTTTACTGAACTGAATTGAATTAACTGATCTACTGATAAAATCCACAAAACAGGGCTTGAATTGTTCAATGTATTGTATACAATTGGGAAAAAAAGGGAAAAATAATTGTTTTATTGAATCAAATTAAATACAGATTATTCCATATGATGCAAGATTAGTTTAATTGAACTGTGATTAATTTAACTTAACTAAGATTAAATTAACTCGCGGATTAATTTATTTCATGCGCGGTCACGCGCCTCTAGCATATAAATATATTGTTCACGCGTGTTTTTGTATTGAATATAGTGCATTTTATAACCCTTAATATTCAAAATGTACAATTATGACCATTAAAATAAAAGTGTTAAATTCATAACCCCTTAAATTTGAAAATTTATAGTTTATGGCCTTTTGACAAATTTTATAATGACGCCGTCTGGAACGACTCACGTGACGTGCACGTGACTAATACTTACCAGTTTACCGAGAGTATTTATGTAAATGTATTGACGGCTGACTGCATAATTTTTTTTAAAAAAATATTATATAAATCTTCTTCTTCTCGAGTTCTCCAAATTAATCTGAACACAATTCTCTTTTCAATTAAATCACACTCTTAGAGCGGCGGATTCCGACGCCGAAACAACCCGTCACTCCGACGGTGGTGCAATCGTTGCTCAAACCACCTCAGCCCGAGACTCATTGCGTTGAGGTGGTTAAGAGGACTAGCGCGTAAGTCGGAGAAGAACCTCGTGTTGATTTTTCCGATTGCGAGCGCGCAGGGGATTTTCCTTCGGGAGTTGTTTTTGCGATTCCGGTGCTGCCCACACGAGGCGCTTGAGGTTGTGGCGATGTTTCTGTTATCGGAGATTCAGTGTGCTTTTGCTTCTGATTGGGTCGGGTTAGGTATCACGTGTCGCTGCTCAGTTAGCCACAAATTGATGTTTGGGTAAACGCAGCGGCGCTGATTGAGATGGTGGTGGTGGGGACGAGGTTGATGGAGTTCCGATCGCAGTTCAGCGATTCCGTCGGAATCTACGATTTGGATTATCTACTTGGAATTTTTAATCAAGTTCTGTTAAAATCGGAGCAAGTATTACTGAGAGACATGTTCTTGAACGGCTTTGCGGCCGAGGTTCGGGGAGTGGCGGGGCTAAGACCAGAGCTATTGTTTACGGTGATTTCTCGTCAACACAACATCCATAATTATCCCATGTATTCCTCTGCTGAAGAACCCAACAAGTGATTACTCTTTCGTTGTAAGAATATACCCCGAGCTTTACATCAGTGTTAAATCCATCAAAGCCAACAAATGTCGACCGGCATCGTAGGTGATGGAGGGACCAAGTCAGCACCGCGGATCCTTACGCGGTTTTGAAATCTCCTATCTACATGTCTTTGGTGGGCGTGTTCATCAGAGAACTTTCTAAGAATGTGAAGAGAGTTTCGTCTCAGGCGTTATCTCCATGGTCAACACATTTACATAAATACCCTTGATAAGCTGGTAAGTTTTGGTCACGTGATGCGCGCATGAGTAATCCAAGACAACGTTATGACAGAATTTGTCAATATGTCATGAATTATACATTTTCAGTTTTAAGAGACTATGAATTTAGTACTTTTATTTTAGGAATCATAAATTGTACATTTTGAATATTAGGTGGCCATAAAATACACTTAATTCTTCTGTTTTTCCTACTAATTTTCGTGAGATCTCTACGTGCCAATTTTGCCAATTTTGGCACAAGAAGTGGGCCATTTTATCACACAATACTGGGCCATTTTTAACGCAAAATATTGGATCACTTCTTACATTTTGAATAAATATTGAGAATATTAATGACACTTCATGAATAAATACGGACTGCATAAGTAAATACCGGACTGCATATAACAATGCCCTTTTGTTTCTATGCAACGATTCATTCATTTCTTTGGATCAATATCTAACGGTAAGCAACAAGTTATAGTAACTTGAGATATCATGTTATTTTTTCAAACTAGTGTCTTGGCAAGATACTTGTTCTTTTATTGGTAAACTACAAAACACATGTAATTTGATTGAGTCCATATGTCTTTAAACTTTAAATAAATATCTGATTTTACAAATGAATCTGAGCTCAATATACGTGGGAGGTGGGTTTACGGTCCACCGACCTAAGCTAAACATGCCTTGTGTACATAATCCGAATTACCTATAAGGAATGCATGTCCTCTAATTATGTGAATACATATGTTATTACCATAAAAGTTATGAAATACAAACTCTGCCAATCTAAGAACTGAAGGGTTATAAATACAAAGCTTTGGTAAACCTATCTATCTTACATGCACTATGTTTTGTACTTATTACTTCCCAAGGCTGTTTGCTAACTTAAACATCAGAGTGTTTACCCCCGACCATCCAGTGGTCTATTTTGCTGATCAGTTTGTGAGCTCAGTTCGAGATCATCCGCAGGTCCGAGACATCCATCACTGAGTAACAAACTGGACTACCTATAACACTTCAGTTATTTTATTCTAACAATGCGAAACTATATTTGATTGGTTATGCAGGTGCTGGCTATAAGTCAGACCCTCACAAAGGAAAATTCCAAAATGCATGTGTTTACATGTGGATGAATAACAATTTCCTGGTGTTCTCAGAAGCAATCGCTTGTCACACTATCGTCAAACCATGCCGAAATTATTGCTTTACATGAAGCAAGTCGAGAATATGTATAGTTAAAATCTATAAAATCTATAGTTACTTTCACATAATGATGATCCCATCACACTCTGTGAAGATACTTTAGCATGTCTTAAGCAAATATGTCAAGAGCGACATAACAAAGCATATTTCTCCACAATTCTTCGAATTTACCTATGAACTGAAAAGGAACAATATTATAGATCTCCAGTATGTTCGTTCTTGTGACAACTCATCACATCTCTTCACAAAGGCTCTCCATACTTCAATATTCAAAAAACATGTTCATAGCATTGGTATGTGACGACTAAACAATTGATAAGGTGATGCCACACCAGCCAGATGAACATGAGCATTCCAAGGGGGATTGGTGTGAATATATGAAATGTTCAATCAAGTTTATCATCAATCAAATAAATATGAGACGTGAAAATGTGAAAATTGATAGTCAAATTCTTTTATTTATATGCATTGACCTAAAAAGAAGAATTTGGAGGTTTGGCATATATGGTCATTAATATTTAATTTTTATATATTCATTAATATATACAACTAAATATATTTACAAACGTATCCATAATTTTCATTCATATTTAGTGTGTGGGATGATGGAGTGCCAAACAAGAATTTAATACATTTTCATTTATATTTTATTTTTCAAATAACTTATTCCCGAAGTCACGAGTCACGAGTCACGAGTCACGACTCACCTACAAGTAGACAAAGCTTAAACCCTCACAGTCCAATTTATCCCCTCTGAGAATTTAGCAGCGAAAGAGAAATTAGGCGAATATGGGTAGTCAAGCGGCGATCTCCTTCCTCTCAAACATTGCCCGCGCGGCCTTCGGGCTGGGGCTCGGTGCCACCGCAATCAACTCCTCCCTCTACACCGTGGACGGCGGTCAGCGAGCGGTCCTCTTCGACCGTTTCCGCGGAGTCATCGACGACACCGTCGGAGAAGGGACCCACTTCCTCATCCCATGGCTGCAGAAGCCCTACATCTTCGACATCCGCACCAGGCCCCACGCCTTCTCCTCCATCTCCGGCACCAAGGATCTCCAGATGGTCAATCTCACCCTTCGAGTTCTATCCAGGCCCGATGTGGAGCGTCTCCCAGTCATCTTCAAGACCCTAGGTCTCGAGTACGACGAGAAGGTCCTCCCCTCGATCGGAAACGAGGTGCTCAAGGCGGTGGTGGCTCAGTTCAACGCCGACCAGCTGCTCACGGATCGTCCCCAGGTCTCCGCGCTGGTGAAGGAGAGCTTGATCCGCAGGGCCAAGGATTTCAACATTGTGCTGGATGATGTCGCAATTACGCACTTGTCGTACGGGTTGGAGTTCTCCAGGGCGGTGGAGCAGAAGCAGGTGGCGCAGCAGGAGGCGGAGAGGTCGAGGTTTGTGGTGATGAAGGCTGAGCAGGAGAGGAGGGCTGCTATCATCAGGGCTGAGGGTGAGAGCGAGTCTGCCAAGCTGATTTCTCAGGCCACTGAGACTGCTGGAAGTGGATTGATCGAGCTGAGGAGGATTGAAGCTTCCAAGGAGAATGCCACTACTCTGTCCAGGAGCGGCAATGTCTGGTACCTGCCCAAGGACAACAACATGCTGCTTGGTATCAATCCTGGCCCTGGCGGGCGCTAAGCGCTAAGCTGCATAATGCTGCTCCTCCTGATCCTGGTATCTCCTTGTAGCTTTATGTATGCAGTATTAATATTGTTTTAAGAAGTTGGATTCTCCTTGTTGCATTTTATGGCTGTTTTATGAATTCAGAACAAAATAACAAATCTTGTCTTAGTTTCTAGTGTTATCCATTTTGCAGTCTGCTTGCTGTTACATTGCTAAGGAGATTAGTTAATGTCATCATTTCATGCACTCAAATTTTGGCATCTCCTTGTTGTTTTGCTTTAGCTTTGCTTGTTATTGATGGATACCGGTTACTGTTATTGCTGTTTTATGAAATCGAAAGAAGATAACAAGTGTTGCCTTAATTTCTATTGTTGGCAATTTTGATATTTTATCACAGCTTGATGTTGTCTTTTTAGTGATATCAATTAATGGTGTCTTTTTATCGGGCTTCTCCTTGTCACTCTGGTTTAGCTAAGCTTGTTAATTAGGGGATTTAGGCATCTCCTTGTCGTTTTGGTTTGGCGATGCATGTTTTCGTTTGGGTTTAGCTTGTTGATTTTATGCTATGAATTTTAAACAAGATAGCAAGTGCTTGCATTGACAGCTAGTGTTGAAACAAGATAACAAGATAGCTAGTGTTAGACTTCTTGATAAGGTGTTAGACCATTTAAGCAGTCTTTAGGCCAGTTAGACGCCTTCAAGGGTCTGCAAAGGCGAGTTAGTGAGAGTTTAGAGGAATAAAAACAGCCACAAAACCATATGCTTCGCGGTGATAAGAATAAGCACTGAATGAATGGTAAAATCATTGTCATAGCCTAGTTTGGCTAGCTAGTAGCTTGGTTGTTGGCATCGGAAATGTACGTATAGTTGTCAACAGGGAAATTTATCAAAATGGCGTTTAAGAGTTCTGACAAACTTATGTATATCAGCATTTCATGAATGTAGTTACGTACAACTTCTGCCAACAACACAAAAAGATCATCCATTCTTTATTTGATTGATGATGAATCTCATGGTTTTAACCTTCTCGATAGCCTCATGGTCATGGCTTGTAATCCAATAGCTTATGAGGGCAGGATAATGTTTCCAGATCCTTTGGTACACACAACTATCTCTATAAGAAAAGCTGCATTTATATTTCGCTGTCTTTCATGGGATACAACCCCTCACAAATTTTTGCCTTCTGACTCTTAAACCCTTCTTTAGGACAAGTCCAGTACTGTTTCTAAGCTTGGCTAGCTTCTCCCTTCTTCCTTTAATATCAGCTTCAATAGCCACACCTCTTCTCTCATCAGGCAACAATGCAAGCCGCGCAAACTTCTTTGGTCTCACTATCCCAAGCTTCTCATTAATGTCCTTGAAAGCAGGGACAAGGCCGCGTCTGATGAAGCACCCTTCAACTAGTTGCATAGAATTCATCTCAGGCAGTTTCGAGCTGTTTTTCAACTCCAAGTCCTGGCAGAAGGGAGAGTCTTTCAACCATAATCTCAAAGAATGAGATTTAGCAACGAGGAGCCCGCTTCGAGTTTCGCAAGGCAGAAATGGAGATCCCATCTCCCAGAGATATGCCTTGAGTGTACTGTTGAGAGAAACCTGATTATATTCCGCAGCACCTGTTATCAAAACCACGGATTTTGGAGATTCGGGGAAACCCTCTAACGAAGCATCCTGAAGAAATATTACAACAAACATAAGATCCAAGAAGAATTAAAGTATCCAAAACAACACAGAGAACTAGTTTAAGTTAGAAACTTTCCTGCATGAGGTCGAGCCAGAGAGTTAAACCAACAAACGCAGCACCAGGTGACAACTTCCGAAAATCAGCCCCCCAGTCCTTATCAACCACCCTGCAGAATCAATAAGGTTACATAAATAATCTATTAGTAAATATAGTGATTCCGCCGAGCTAGACATTAATTAAACTGAGCCTTGGTATCTTGTGATTCTGAGAACCATCCAAGATTCAATTTGGCCTATATAATCTTGTCTCCTAAAACTAATTAATCACCAACCATGACTAAGTTTATGCTGTGACTATTTAGATGATCTTATTTCCACTAGTAATCGGATAAAAGTATGTACAGCAATGAGCCAAATGTGGATAACAGTCCTACCTGAATATGTCTGGACGATAAACATTTCTCTTAATCGCCAATTGGAAAATCCAAGACGCAGAAGCCCGAAGTTCAAAAGCCCATAAGAGGTCTTCCAAGGCATTCACAAGGTTAAACGCAGCATTATCATCAAAATTCTTCAAGTTAACAAGACAGCCATCCATCTCCAGTACCAGTGACTCTGAAGTACCATTCAGAAGCCTAAAACAAGGATCTTTGTTATTCATGCCACTCTAAATGAAAATGAACAATGTAACAATAGCCTTGTTTTGACCAAATCAAATAAAAACTAGTGCACCTGATAGGAAGATCAAAGCCAACGTCTCCAATGGCGGTCAAAAGAGTCATTGCTTGTGATGTACTCTGACACAGACTTGCAGCACGAATAAAGCAAGTCCACACCATATGATCCGGTTCCAAACCTTCTGCTCTCATCTCCAAGACCTTCTGAATGGCAATACTGTAATCTCCATTCTTGAGATAGGCATCAATGACAGAAATATAAGGTAGTGTACCAAGAGCTATACCGGACATTTTCAAGTCTTTAAGAACTTTTTCTGCTTCTGCTGCATGACCAGAAGTTCCATAAGATGTCATTAGCAAATGCATAGTAGCAATAGAAGGTTCCAGCCCAGATTCTTTCATTGTAGCCAGCAGCTTTTCAGCTTTACCATGATCTCCAGAGCTTCTGTACATTTTCATCATTAAGTGGTAAAAAGAGCGATTAAGCTTTTTTCCTCCAGACCTCAGCCTTTCAAATAAATCTTCGGCTTGTTCCAGCATCAGCTGTTTACAAAATGCTGCGATCAAACTTTTGTAAGTATCCAACCTCAGTTCAAGACCAATACGTAACATATCATGCATCAAAGTAAGGCCTTCCTCTGGCCTATGATCCCTACAGTACATTAGTATCAAAGTATTGTATGTATCTTCGTCTGGTTCAAGTCCAGCTTCTCGAATTTGCTGGTATACTTGAACTGCTCTCTGAAAATCTTCCGTTTTTGTGTATAACTTGAGCATCGAGTTCCATATAAATATATCTGGCTTAAACCCTCCATCCTGCATTTCAAAGACCATTGCTTCAGCATCTCTCACCTTTCCAGAACTGCATACTAATCCAATCATAACCCTGTACAGATACATGGTCGGAAAATATCCAGAAGCTTTCATCCCTTGGTATATTTTCTTAACTTCAAAGATGTTCCCAGCTTGTGCAAAAGCTTCAAGCATCAACAGGATAGAGCTTTTACTAACCTTAAAGCCCATATCTTGCAGCTCCTCGATAACAACATATAGTTCATTCAACCTGTTATCAACAATCAGTGCTTGCAGCAGGCTGTTAATGGTTTCAACTGTTGGGGAAGGACCGTCTCTCATCATTGTGTTGAAAGCAGCCCTTGCTTTTTCATAGCAACCGCTTGCAGCATAAGCCTGTATTAGCGCATTCCAAGCCTTTCGGTCCACAGGACTAGAATGCTGTCTCAGAGTGCCCACAATGCTCTCAGCTTTTTCTAGTGACTTTGCCTTACAAAATGCCTCAATAAGACCTACATAAATGGAGATATCATGAACCAAAATGCCTCTTGATTTGGCCTCATCAACCAAATAGTGAGCTGTTTCTGGGAAGCCAAGGGTACAATAAACTGTGGCCATAACTCTGTAAATATCCCAAGAGGGTTCCAGAACATTGAACCTCATGTCAGAGAAAACCTGTGAAGCTTCATCAAAAAGTTCGTTCTCCGCACAACATTTGATTAGCACCTCGTACATGGTGAGACTCCCAGAAAAGAAACTGCATTCTCGGAGTTTTTGATACTCAGACAAAGCAGCACTCAACTGAAGAGCCCTGCAGAAAATAACAACCAGAGCTTCAGATATAAACCTGCTATACCCAGAAGCGTGCTCTTTCAGAAAATTCAATAACTCAATTGCTTCCAAGTTCCTTCCAGATGAGCTATACGAACTCAAGATAGTTAGCAAGTTATCCTTGTCCAAAGTATAACCCTGTACAACTGCTTTTCTAAGCATTTCAGCGGCAAAGCTGTAGCACTCTCCTTTTGTCAGCACGGAGGAAACTGCCTGTGGGTTCAGCTCATGAAGTATCTCCAGGTCCTTGACCACTGTCCAGATGTTTTCATCTTTGTTTTCCTTTCCAAGAGCTTTGAGCATAAGCTCATAAAGGAAAATATCTGGTGTGAATCCATGATCAACCATTTCCTGATACAAGGCAAATGACTTCTTGGCATCACCAGATCTTAAATGGATATCTAACATGACAGAATATGCCAAATGATCAGGTTTGATTCCAGCACGTCGCATGGTATAAAACAACTCCTCAGCATCCATTTTCATCCCAGCTTTTGCATAACCGCAGATTAAAGCACTGTAGGTACGAACTGTAGGCTTTACACCAGCCTCGAGCATTTCTGTCATTACCTTTACAGCCTCTGAAACCTTATTTGCCTTTCCAAGGGAGTCAATAAGAACAGTATATGTGACTACATCAGGATTTCGACCCGATTTCTTCATATCTCTGTAAAGTTGCAATGCAACATCATCCTGTCCGTTTTTCCCATACATGTGGAGGATGGTATTAAAAGTCATCTCATCTTTCCCAAAGCCCATCTTTACCATTTCATCACAGACCTCCGAAACCTTCTGAGCATTACCTTCCCTTGCAAATGCATACAACAAAGAATTGTACGAAACAGCATCTGGATAAAACCCTTTAGACCCCAACCCGTGGAAGAGACGTTCAGCCTCAGCTGGCAGTCCACATCTTGCGAACACAGAAATCATTGCATTGTAAGTCCATAAATCAGGCTGGCATCTGTTAGCTTCCATGTCATCGAACACCTTCACAGCCTGCTCCATATTGGACTCGCGGGAACAAGCACTAATGATAGTATTGTAAGTGATAATATCTGGTTGAACCCCTGATTTCCTGACTTGATCCAGAAGTTCAATGGACAAATTTGGCGTCATAGGCCCCGATTTCAAACGTGCATTGATGAGAGTATTGAAACTGACAAGATCAGGCTCACATCCTCGATCGCGCATCAAGTCCAGGACTTGTTGAACCTTGGAAAAACGACCAGTTCGAGCATAAACCCCCATCATGGCATTATAGACTTGAACTGTATTACCAACTAGAGGCTCAGCCCTAGTGAATATCTCCACAGCTAGAGCTTCCTGATTCGCCTTTCCAAGCACACCTAGCATCGTAGCTAGCATACGAGGATTAGGTGAGAACCATTGGCGAAGATTGAGCCATTCATAAACCTCCAAGGCCCTTTGCCAACTAGACTGGCCAACCGATTTCACCACAAAACAGAAATCCGTAGGGGTCATCTGAACCATCTTCTCATCAAGCACATCAGCAACATGCTCCTCAGGATTCAACCCCAAAATCTTACTGGTCAGAAAATTCACCCTCTTTCTCCAATCTTTAGCTCTCTTCAAAGCCAACTTATTCATCTTCTTAACTCTAACCATACTACCACTACTATAACTATCCCTACCCCTACCCCTACCCCAACCACTACCCCACAGGCCCTCTCCTTCCTCACTATCACTGCTCACAGCTACCTCCTGACCTTCTTCTTCCATGACATCGATTTCAGGCTTTGGGGAGGCTACAGTGGAGGTGTCTGTAAAATTAAGGTGGGGCCATCTAAGTGAGGGGTTGGCTCTACTGTAACTAAATTTCTGCAAAGGCAGAGCTTCAGGGCCATCAATGGAGGTATTACTAGAGGCTGAGGAAGCTAGAATTCGCTTCTTGGGCACCTTAGACACTGGTAATAATGGTGAAGGCGTAGCAGTAAGAATAGAGCAGGCCATGATTCTTCTATAACTGTTCTGCACCTCGTACGCTCTACTGAGTCATCATAATCAGATGAAATGAAACTAACCTGCTGAAATACAAAGAGCCTTAATGATATGATGGAGGGCTGTCGATTTTTGTTACCCAATGCCCAGTAATGGAGAAAATCATAGGCGAATGACCCTCAAGAATTCCCCGGAATCTCCCTCCGCGCCCTCATTCCATGGCTCTTCCGAGTCGTGGCTAAGTGACGATGCTAGTGCTTCTGAATACCTGAATAAAGTTTACTGGCTAGGGGAAGTTTTGGAAAAGAAAGGTACGATTTATTATTTTGGAAAAATCTTTTGTAACTTTCTTAACTCTATGATAAAAAAGAACAGTTTAACATATATCAGGATCATCCTGATATTGGCAATATCAGGCACCAATTAAATAACGACACATCATCTTTATCTAATTTATGATTGGGCCACGTGTTCAATCATTACCCAGACGAGTTTAGGCATTCTAAATTAGGGTTTTAGAACTTTACTAAAAATATCTTAACCAATTAAAACATTACAATTGTACACGTGTCATTATCTTATTGGTGCCTGATAAGGCCTGCATCAGGATCATCCGGATGAATGTTTTTCTCAAAACAGAAAACTAAAAAACAAAAACTTTCTTAAGGGTTAAAAGCTCATGTACCCCCAAGTTTATAAGAAAGTGCCAATGTACCCCCGAGTAATTTAAAAGTGCTGATGTACCCCTATTATTATATTGAATAAAGAAGTATATCTCTAAAACCCATTTTCAACACCATTTTGAATTAAAAGACAAATTTACCCTCACTTGTTGGATTTTTTTCCCTTGACCCAAATGCTCATGGGCACGAAAAAAAAAGTCAAGAAATCAATATCACTGAATTACAAAATAAATGCACAATATTATTGAAATCGGCAATTCTAGATGCAGTCCATATTTTGCTTATTTTATAGTCCAAAAAAATACGTCTTTGATATATATGATATGATCAATAATTAAGTATATCAGACATATGCATCATATATATATATATATATATATATATTACTTCTATTGCATACACTTGCCAATTAGTTTTATATCATAATTATTGTATATATGATTATATAACAAAAATACAGACTGCAAATAAGCAAAAAACAGACTAAATCTAGCAGGCCAGTATTGAAAAAAGTTAACATTTTTATAAAAAAACTCAACAAACTGAAAACATTGGTGAAATTACCATAATCTCGCCACCTTGAGCTAGTCACGCTAATTATTACTGGGTGTGGCAGTTTCGGTCCCTCGGCTCACACTAAATTATGGGCACGGTGATTTTGGTCCCCTCGACTTCAAACGCTTTCATCCGATAAAGTAACGGTGACTGGTGGTATGGATTTGGATTGCCTTTCTTAACTGGGTGTGAATGTAAAAAGGGAAGCGATAATTAGATGAATAATTAGGTAAGGGAGGATTATTCATTGATTTGGTTGGGGCATTTTCGTCATAACTTTTTTTTTTACCATTAAATAATAGTGAGGGTATTCTTGTCATTTTACACTTAGCAAAAGAAAATTCTGCCCAAATTATACATTTGAGCGTATAGTAGCACTTTTGAAAAACTTAGGGGTACATTAGCACTTTTTTAAATATTTGGGGGTACAAGCGATGTCATGTACGGGTACCAGTATTTTAGTTATTGCAGCCTAAAAATTGTGTTATAACTCAACGAATTGTAAAATGTCATGTTTTACTTTTTGTAAAACTTGTAAAAACTTTTATTTCATTTATTTATTTTTATTGTATTTAGGTTAAACTTTAATTAATTTCATAAAAATATAAAAAGATGTTGAATATCTAACAAATTTTATATCTGATTTCTTTTTTTCTTGTATCTTAATGAAAAAAAAAATTCTTTCTCCCTCAAGCAAGCTGCGAGCCCGTTCACCCCGACTCAACCAAATCCCTAAAAGTTTATTTCTTTCATTCAAAACTTGTCGGTGCATCTTCCACCACCGTTCATCGCCGTCAACTCCTCTTGTAACCACCTAAAACCATCACACATTTCCCCATACTACAAAAAACACCCACAACCAAATCCATCCACCTAGTTATGTAAAATTTTATTTCCCCCAAATTTGAACCCTAACTCTTGATTCTTCAATTGAAGAAATTTTTGTAACTAAAATGACTACTGGAACATAAAGGATATTGTTGGAGTAGAAAGCAAGCACTAGGGCATGGAGAAACTGTCACTCTAAAGCTAGGTAAATTCTCCTCTATTTGATTTATAAAATTCTCAGTTTGAATTAGTTTTGAATTGTGTTGACACTTATGAGTAAGTTAATAGAATGACAGGATTAAATTGTACTAGGAATGGTGAAATATCACGTTACTATGATAATTGTGATGAATTCATGGGGTTGGAAAGGATTCATGGTGATTATGTTGTTAGATGGAGGAGATTAGCCCATAGAAAGGTAAAGGAAACCATGTTTGCTCACAAGGGTACTTTAGAAGAGTTAGGGTTACTTCAACCAATCTTAAACCTCTTGGGAAAGGTGCGTATGGAGGGCATATTGAAAAAAAGAGTTAGGACATATGATCGTCTTACTAAAGAATTTCTCTCCACCTTTAAAGTACGTCGTGATGAACGTAATAGAGTGAGAGAGATGCGATTTCACATGAACGATCAAATTGTAAGGTTGAGCGCCAACTCAATAAGGGAAGCATTTGATTGGCCTTTGGAGGATGACGATGAAGCCATCGAATTGTTCAATAACACTCAAAATTATAACAAATATTGGTTTTGGAGGGAGCTAACGGGAAATGAATGTTGCCATCCGAGAAACGCGGATATAAATCATCCTGCATTATGTTTAATTCATCATCTCATGGTGATGCTTATGTTCAATCATGATGATCCAAATCAGATTCGATCATTTGATATGAAATGCTTATGGGCCATGACATCTGAAGGTGAGGGAAGACCAGATTGGCTAGAGGAATGGGTAGAAGGGATCACCAAGATCTCGGAAGGTATCACTGGCCCAATTTGGATGGGAGGTATGGTAACAAAGTTAGGGAATCAAGCGCAAGTGCTCATGCCACAATATATGGCTCCACTGGGAAATGGTGACACTCATCGCTATACACTTAAAATGATGGAGAAGACGAGGATGATAAAGATGGTTAATATCCATGAATTTGAGTGGATATTTGAGAGAAGTCATGTCGACTTTATATCACTCCCACAACGCATATTGGAAATCTATAAACCACCCACTGCAAGACAATTAAGACTCTTTCATGGGGATATCAAGCCCGAATATGAGGGACTCTCACAAAATAAAAAGTCTCCAAAGATAAGAACACTCGTATCATCATCCTTGGCAACACCGAGGAGGAGAACGCTGGTTGCATGCACAAAGAGGGGAAAATCAATGTAGGAGAGATGCGAATGAGAGGAAGGAAAACAAAGCACCACCCAAGTGGCGAAGGCCCCTCAGATAATCACTTGTGAGTTTCTTTATTAATTTTTCCTATTGTGTTTTCTTTATTTTACATTGAGGGTAATGTGAAATTTAAGTGTAGGTGTGGTGATTAATTGCTCGTGTTTGCACAAATTTCATGTTTTGAATCATTTTTTTCTTATTTGATATGTTAACTTTTTTCACTAGACTAAAAACCTAATGTAAGGAAGTATATCAACTTTGAGGGTTTAGTCACCCAAAAATCTGTAAAAAGCATTTTGGAAAAAAGTGGGAGGGCTAATGATAGGTGATGAAGTAAGTATAAGAAAATAAATGAATGTATAAGTCAAGAACCCATAAAATTGTGGGTTACATGAAACAAAGTAAATGAGAGAAATTAAAAAAATGTTACTCATTGACATAAATTAAGAAGCATAATTATCATAGAGGTCCAGTAGAGTAGACAAATCTATACTCATTAATCTTATTGCTTTTCTCATATTTTATCTCATGTTATTGTGTTGATTTAGCTGGTATATGATGGTACTTAATGAGATTTTGATGATTAATTACATGCATCTCTTTTGCTTTAGAGGTGTTTATGCCATGATTTGTGACACTATATGTCAAGTAATGATGTCATAGTCAATGATGAATTTTGGCGCCTTGATTTATGACATTGTTTATGTATTGAGAGGCCTTATTTTCGGATGATTAGTCGATTTAATGTTGTGATATTTAAGGTGAGTAGAATACCATTAATAGTTTATTGTTTGGATAAAATTCTTATTTACATTCAAAATATGCATGAGTTTGACTGTTTGAGTGAGTTTATACTTTATTGGTATGACACTTGAAATGATTGTGGGGGTTCTTGAAAAATAAATGGTAGACTTCTATGGTTGAAAAATGAATCTTTTCTGGGACTATCAGAGTTTAGGATTAGTTTACCCCGGGAAAAAAGTGATAACCAAAATCGATTAATTCCAATCCATAAGTGTAAGGAAAAAAAAATATCAAACTCATATTCAGACTGAATGTGCCATTTATAAGATAGGTGAATTTGGTTACCTGGAAATTCCAGGAAAATCTATTTGTGATTTTGCGTAAACTTTTTCATTATTGTCTAGGCCGAAACAGAAAATTTCTCGTATAGAGATGATGACAATGAGAAGTCCTTAATAACCATAGTGGAAGGTCTATTTTCAGATGCTACATCAAACCCTTCATAGATATGAATTGATTATTTCTAATTTATATAAGTATGAAGCCACTTAATATTTTAAACTCCATGCACAAACTTTGAGGATTTGTTGTACTATATCTTGATTGAAAAACTTATATAATATTTTTATTGTTATAAATGTTGTCAAATACGTAGTTGTATAATTCTTACATGGATTGTCACAAGTTTTATTTTTAAATTATTTTTCTAGTCTTTATCCATAAATATTTCTCAGATATCTTTTTCACAACTTAATAATGGTACGAAGAACATTTCATCACAATAAGATGTATTAATTTTGTTGCATTTAGTTTTTTTTTTAATTTCATTGATGTTATAGATTATACTAGTAAAACTTTCTTTTTGAAAGTTCTTATCCGATTACTCTACTTAGCCTACTTACATGATTTTATAATGTAAAAATTATTATTTAGGTCAAATATGAGTTATGAGATCCCTAGCAGTCCGCACTTCACCAGATCATACAAAAGGCAAAAGATCAATGTGAAGGATAATAAAAATCAGGTATGAAACTTATACGAACTCAAAAACTATTTTGATCTAATTGCACAAATTTAATATGTTAGTTGTTCAAATCAGGCGAGTGGCACAACTAGAGTCCACGATTTTGATGGCCTAAAAACAAAATCCCCTGACGTTGATCACTACACATCATTGCTATCAAATCCACATTTTGAAACCATTTTGTCCGCACAACACATGCCGCCTAATGGAAAACTGGTAAGAATTTTTTTTTTTGCACATTCAATTTATTTGTTGAACAAAAGTACTCGATGATGCCTTCAAATCTAAAATTGATTTAATTTTATTTCCATTTCAGTCTCTTCCTATTCACACGAGGACACTTCTGCCCAACATAAAGATTCCTGTAATCCTCCAATGTAATGGTAAGATTTGGATGATGAAATATTCTGGTGACACTATGTCCAAATTATTAACCCCAAAGGATTGGCGCCGATTTGTGGAATACTGTGAGTTAAAGATTCAAGACACTTGTTTCTTTGAGGCAGTGAAGTTCAACCGTGGTATAATCTGGTTCAAGGTCATTCTAGTGAGACATACCTAATCTATAAATCTATTTTAATTTCTTCCAACTTCCATCTCTGGGACATCAATTAGCCTCCATACCAGATATAAATACAAATTATATTCTGAATATAGAATATAATTTTATTGTGAGTTAACTAGTTTAAATTTTTGAGATATTTATTATTGGTACAATCGAATTTATAATGAAATAATTATATTTCGTGTTAATAATTTTTATGAAATGCATTTCATATAGAATGGTAAAACAATATTTTGGCCATTTAACTACTATCTTTATATAGTTTTGCACACTTGCATTATTGGATGTTTACACATATTATGTAAATACTAGATTAATTGCAGTCACTAATGCCCTATCCATTTGAGGTTAAATAGTGATGTGTTAAGCTGCACTGTATTGATTTGGAAATAAACTCAGGAGAAGAGGCCTTTAATTGACATATTTAGGTGACATAATTCGAGATTTTAGCAATAACCTTATTTCCGAAACTAAATTTCAAAATAACACTATTTCAAAACTAATTTCAAAAGTAATACTCCTATAAGTATGTTGGAGCCACATTATAAATTACAAAAACATTTAGATTAAATTTAAATAGTATTACACCCATAAATATTTGTATATTCCAATTACACTCACTAATTTATAGTTCTCCCAACATTATGAACTTCAAAAACACCCATGTGTCCATGAGGAGAGAGAAAAAAAGTTATCAGGATACAGTTAATAAACGTGTAGGCACACAAACAAAATAGTCTAAGGACTTATCGGCATCATTGCTCGAATCGTCATCCTCTTCTTCATTGAAAATGGCACCGAGGGTTTCATCTGCAGCATCAATCGAATCATTATCATCCTCGTTGAGAATCACATCCAGCGCTTCATCCGCATCATCAATCGAAAGACCCTTGTCGAGAATTGTATCCAGGGCTTCATCTGCAGCATCGATTGAATCATCCCCATTGAGGATAGCATTTAGGGTTTCACCTGCAGCATCATCTCCGATCGGACGAGCGAGCGGTGATTCTTCAACCGCTTGAACTTCTTCTGCGGCTCCGGTGAGGATTTCTCTAGCAAGGACAATTGTGGGAAATCGTTGTCGAAATCCATTGGTAATTGAGGGAGTTTCAACACTGGTTAGTTGATCTCCGGCGAGATGGAAAATTGGGGGCTTTTGGATTTTAGATAAGAGTTTTAGGTATTTAGTGGGTGTGACTGTGGCGTAATATTAATCTAGATGTGTGGCAAGCGAGGGTTTTGCAGCTACATAACACCCTCCGGTGGGACAAATGATTATGCAGCTTTTAGGTAGAACCTTCAGATGACAAATTGGCCAGAAAAACCTTCACGACATTATCAACAATTTCATGAGTGTGATCCTCTTTCATCTCTGAAGAAATAGTTACACTTCCCTTAATACTTGAATCAGACAACTCCCTCCGTACTAGTGAAAAGTGCAAGAGAGAAAAAGTTGGACTTGAATTTTGGATTGTAATATGAATGGTGGAGATTGAATTTGAGAGGAAATTGGGTGAAATGAGTGGAGAAAAATTACGGATAACCTATTTGCAGTTTTTCTTTTGCTAATGCAGTCTGTATTTTGATTAAAACTGACAACATTGTCTTTATTGATTTATCTTGTTCAAACTTTAGCCACTTGATTGAGAATGTATTTGACTTTTTTGGAAATAATACGGACTGCAAAAGTAAAATACAACCTGCAAATAACATTGCCCAAAAATTAAAGAGCATTACTATAAAAGGAAAGTATGCAACTTGGATTAGCACACCCGAAAAGGAAAGTTGTACACTTTCGACTGGGACGGTGGAGTACAGAACTTGATCAACTATTTCACTATTTCGTCTTGTCAAAGAAGTGTCATTACTTTGATCAGGATGCCCATATTACCATATGTTCTTTTTAAACCCCGCGGTTTCAAGTGCAACTTTCAGTTCATCCTTGTCTTCTAAGCCCTGTCTACTCTTTCAAACGCTCTTTAATCTTCTTTAATTCATTAGTTGGTAAATTATAGAGTCTAATTGAAATATACAAAAATTTATGAATGTAATGATAAGTCCATGGTTCGTATTCGGACCTCATTCATACTCGGACCAGGGCCCGAGAAGGGTCGTGGGCTCGAGATACGCGGAGGGTGGATCCACAGGTCCATCAATCCTAATCCTTATAAGGAATGCGTATATTATAAATGTTCTACAAGGAATATACATCTTCTCAAAGATGGTAATACAGCTATCCTAAACATGGTAACACAACCATGTCCGAAATACACTTCTATTATACATGGTAATACAACCTCTATTCCCATAAGAGTTGTATTCATACCATAAATACATATCTTGGTGATCTACGGATTTTAGCCATATAAATACCATAAAGGTTTGGTAGACCTCTCATCTAATCTCATACTTTATACTTTACGCCTTAAGCAAATATAATGACTTGAGCGTCGGAGTTTCTATCCCCAGGACACCCGGGGCCTTTGTCTTGCAGATCAGTTCCAGAGCCTTGTTCTTCGTTGAAGTGTTGGTGTCCGACATTCATCAATTTGGCACGCCCAGTGGGACATCTCACACTCATTGACGACGTAGCCGAACCTTGTCTCTGATATAATCTAGTGCATCTTAAGAAGCAACTTCCCCAACAAATTGTCTGAAGCCGAGCAACCCAGACGAAGTGCCCGAGTGCTAGGGCAAAATCCAGAAGAAAATCCAGAAGCAGAGCTACCTCCCCAAGGACGAGGATGAGGACACGGTCGACCCGGAGGATCTCGTACACGCTCCACCTCTGAACCACCATCAGGCTCTACCGTGGGGGCAGGAAACTTCAACATTACAAACTCCTTCGGTCCGAATCCTGTCGTATCCGGAGCACCCCTCTCCGGTTCAAATCCTGTTGCGTCAAGAGTGCCACCTTCTAGATCGAATCTTATTGCATCAGGAGGGCCACCTTCTGGATCGAATCCTGTTGGATCTGAAGCACCGAACTCGGGACCAAGAATTTCGATCCAGACTGACATGAACTACAACGAACACGTCAACAATCAAGACGGCCTTGACCCAGAGAATGGGTTTGGATATAACGGACCTGATTCGATCTTTACCTCAGAAGAACAAGCATTAAGAGATCAACAAATCCTCACAGAAAATCAACAGGAGGAGGAAAGACAAAGACGTCTTAGGGAAACCTTGAGCCAGACTGTACAAAATAACCCTCCAGGTTCTGGGCCATCTTATATCAACCTTGACCCTCCGAGAACGATCCCTGAAGATGTCCGAACGTTGATGAGGAACTTACATGGCCAATATCCTGATTTCGTCGCATCTTTGATAAACTCAAGTCAACAACTCAGTGCACAGATGCATGAATCCCCCAACCTAGTATCTGTCTCAGGAGCCCAAACTGCACCACCTGCTGATCCTACTCAACAGCGGAGACTCCTCAACAACTTATCCAAGGATCTACCGCCTTATAATGCTCAAAGCAGTCTGCCACCACCTCCTAATACATCTAACTACCAGGGGGAAGGTATAGGATTAAGTAGGGAGGAAGTACGAAAGATGCGCATCATCAACATCGAAGAAGAACTCAGACGCGAGAAAAGGGAGCGAACTCGAAGCGAATAACAAAATAGCGCCGATCGGCCCTACACCCAAGATGGAGCCTACCCTACCCGAGGTAAATACGAAGTTGACCAAGAAATCACACGTATCCTCGGACCCAGAGGACAAGCTGCTCGTTCTCCCTTCTCGCGGCATATTGTGAATCTCCCCTTCGATAACCACAAGAAGGTCCCAGAGCACTTACCCACATACGATGGCACTAGCGATCCTAGAGAATTTCTCTCGGTTTTTTTTAAGACCTTAGAAACCAGGAACTTCCATGAATTAGAAATATGCAAGATCGTCCCCAGTTACCTCCAAGGGAAAGCACAGACATGGTTTACCCAGACGAAACCAGAAAGTTTATTTGATTACTGGGATTTCACCGAGTTCCTTCTCCACGCCTTCTTCCAGAAGAAGAAGTTTACCAAGTCCCTCAGAGATTTGGGGTATGTGGCCCGTCTCGAAGGAGAGACTGTGATAGAACACTATCATAGATACATGGATCTAGCTACTGAATGCTATGATCGGGATGAACGCCTCCTGATAAATATGTACCGGATGAGCGTGGATGATGACATTCTAAGGATGAAGCTGGCAACAAAAAATCCAACAACCATTCAACACCTCCAAGCCATCATGGAAAAGTACGCTAGCAAATCAAATGCTGTGACGGGCAAAAGACCGCCAGGATTCCTTATGGACAGAATAGAATCCAGGGCGAAGATACCGAAGGTCGAGAAGACTGATAACGCTCCAAAGCCTATCTTCGAGTCATACACTCCTCTGGCGAGATCTCGGGCTGAAATTCTATCCATTCACAGGCACCTTTTGAAGGACCCGCCCACCATGAAGGAATCTGCCGAGCGCCAAAGGTCGCCAAAGTTCTGCCAATATCACCGAGATCGGGGGCATGATACCGAGGAGTGCTATCAACTCAAGAACGAAATCGAGAAGTTGATTCGCCAGGGAATTGTGCAAAAAATTGCACCATCAACAACCAGCGATAACCAGGGGACCCAGAGGAGGTATGGGGGAAAGCCCTGGCAGAAGAAGAAGGATGGCCCCCGTAACAACAATAACAATAATAACAATTACGGTGGCGGAGGCAACAATCCTCAAGATCCTCCTCCCCCACCACCTAATGGAGCCAACCGAGTCATCAACGGCATCAATGGCTACACAGGAGAAGCAATTTCCTTGACCAAGCTGAAGGATAGTGTGCGATCTATACCCCACACTGAGCCAGTCAACAAGAGGCTCCGCCCCGAAGAAACCATTACCTTCTCGGATGCGGACGCCGTGCCAAATCAGATGCCTCACTCGGATCCTCTCATCATCTCAGCAACCGTACAAGATACTCTGGTAAAAAGAGTCTTCATAGATGATGGGAGTAGGGTAGAAGTAATGTTCCAAGACTGCTTCCAGAAGTTAGGATTTACTAAAGATGACCTTAAACCTGCGGGTCCGATCTCGGGGTTTACAGGAAATCCAGTAATACCTCTCGGGGAAATCACACTCCCCGTCACAGTAGCAGAAGGAGCCAAGAGCCTAACCTTATAATGCACATTTGTGGTAGTAGACACCGTCACACCCTTCAACATTATCCTTGGCAGACCTTGGATGTGCCAAGCTAAAGCTGTATGGTCTCCCTACCATCTGATGCTGAAGTTTCCAACACCACAAGGAGTAGCTTCAATCAAAGGAGACCAAGGAGTGGCATGTTCTTGCATGATCACGGCCGTCTGTGACGCTAGAAAAGTGAGCAACATCTCGGCCGTCAACACTATTCTAGGAGATCTGGTCCCCGATCCTGATCTCGAACAACCCATGGTGTTCCATTTTGAAGAAGAGGCCTACAACGAGATGACTACACTATGGCATAAACGCCACCACCAAGCCTTCCAAGTGGGGGAACTGGTAATGCCGATTGGCCCGTGGTGCACCAACAAGCTAGGAGGAGCGCTGGAGCCAAGGACCAAAGGACCATACAATATCTCTGCTGCACAATCCGGTGGATTCTATCTCTTGCAAACACGCGAAGGAGAGCACTTGGACCCTGTCATTATGGTGCCCTTCCTACGCAGGTACCTCGGAGCTAAAACCAAGTAGACATTCTCCATCTAAGGAGAAACTACTTCAATAAGGCCTACGGGCCAATCTCTTTTTCTTTTCATCTTTTTACATTTTTATACCCGAGCTCCCAAACTCGGGGTTGTCTTTTATAATTTTACCGAACTCTCAAGTTCGAAGAATGCAATTTCTTTTCGATATATATTTTCTATTTTATTTTGAAGCAGTCCATACTCTCTAAATATAAAGAGAAACTATGCCTCACAAAGCATAAGTGATACGAGTATAAATGGAAAATTAGGTTATAAAGGAATTATTCTCTTACCAAGAATTTTCCTATAAATATGTGTTTTAATTCTAGTAAGATTTTAATTATTTTCCATAATAGTTATAGAATTAGATTTATTATTTTCAGATTAATGTTAGAATTGTGATTTTATTTGAGGTTATAAATATAAGCCCCAGCCTTGTAATTTGAGGGAGAGTTGATTGATAAATACATGGAGTTTCCTGAAAATTGGACAGTTGTTCCAAACCTGAGGACAGGTATTCACGGTGGTTACCTCGATAATTTAGCTTCAGTTGTTAGCTAGTTATCAACCCAATTTGTTTGTTTACGTTGTTTCGGTTACATCAAGTGTCTTTGCGTAGAATACACATCAAAGTGGTATCAGAGTAAGGTTTTCACAAATTCTAGTTTGTGAACGGTCATGGAGAGTATGATGGAAGAACATATGGCTTCGTTGGAGAAAATGATGGCGCTTGTGTCAGAGTTCGTGAGGCAGGGTTTTAAGCTGGATATCCCAAAGTTTGGAGATAAAGTAAACCAAGAAAGCTATCTAGAATGGATCCAGCAATGTGAGAGAATTTTTGACTTTAAAGAGTATGATGATCGCACGAGGTGCGAGATGGCTATAAAACAACTCACAGCGAGTGCATCCTTGTGGTATGAAATTTTGGAATTTAAGCGAAGGGTTCAGGGAAAATCAGAAATCAACTCATGGATTAAGTTGAAGAAAGATCTTAATCGATTATTCTTACCTTCTACCGATATGTTAAAACAAGAGTCTTTGTCTGTGGTTGAACTTGTGGCGAGTAACGAGCAAGTTGAGGCAAAGAATGATGTTGATGGTTGTGTTGATGCTAATGTTTAAGATGTCGTTGAGAATGGTGAAGAGGATAGTTCTACTTCTCTAACCGAAGTCGACAATGTTAATGATCATTCTACTCCTCTGATTGAAACCGAGAGTGTTGTGTACTCATGTTCTATAGTCCTTAATGTTCATGATGAGATTAAAAAAGAGAATCTTGATGGAAGTGACATGGAAATACTTGATATTGGTATAAACGAGGGAGATGCAGAGAAAGAACTGATTCATCCTGTGATTTTTGAAGCTCGATACAAAATTGATGAGAAAACAAAATCTATATTTTCACGGAATGATCAATCAATTTCTTTTCTTGAGAATGATGAACTTTGGAGTCATGTAAATTCTGAGTTTGGAAAGACTGGCGACTTTGCTACACATCACAACTTTATTCGCGTGTCATTGGATCGATATTCGAAAGGTTGTGAGTTTGACAAGGGGTCACTGAGAGAAAGAATTCGAGGGAGAATCCATTCAGATTCGGGAAGGATGATACAAGATGGGATTGGCAAAAGCAAGTACATCGCATTTCAAATATATGGAAGCCACTTACTAATATTGATTGGAGATGAAGAATAACAAGAATTGGGGACAATTCTTTTCGAAGAAGAGGATAATGATACGAGTATAAATGGAAAACTAGGTTAAATAGGAATTATTCTCTTACCAAGAATTTTCCTATAAATATGTGTTTTAATTCTGGTAAGATTTTAATTATGTTCCATAATAGTTATAGAATTAGATTTATTATTTCCAGATTAATGTTAGGATTGTGATTTTATTTGAGGTTATAAATATAAGCCTCAGCCTTGTAATTTGAGGGAGATTTATTATAAAGAAAAATGAGGTTTTCCGGAATAATTGACAGTTGTTCAATTTCAAGATTCAGTTGAGTCGCCCATGACAGGTGTTCGTGGTTTCTAGTTAATTGGCTGACAGTTGTTCAAGCGATTTTCATATCCCAAGGCAATATATATATATTCCGCTGCAACAACGTGAATTACCAAGAAAATACGCATCAATAAGTAAAGACTGCTGCCTAAAGATCCATACGCTTATAAGTGTACGATTGATGCTTATCTAATATGAGCTGTTTAGACTACGTGTCTGAACTACAATCATCTTAGGCCAAAAAAAGTATATGGTCAAAGACCAACATGATACGGGTCATGCAAACTCACAAAGTTTGAAATACGACTCTCCATGTGATACTCATATTAAGGTACACATCACTATTTATTAAGGCTATTCATAAGCATAAAGAGTCAATCTTCTCAAGGATTGCAAGATAAAGACCTTCATAAAGGCAAAATCATAAAAGTGTTATTACACCACGAAAATTCTTACACCTCGTGAAGGTCTTTAAATATAGGGGTACGACCCCGACCGCGAGAAGTAGTAGAGGCACGACCTCGAACACTCTGGAGGCCACGACCCCAATTACTTTCTTCTGCTATCCTCATCAACTGAGAGGACGTAGGGGATCCACTTCTATTTTCTATAATTACAGGTCGAGCAGGAGAGTCAATAGAGCCACGAGCTCTAGGAGTAGGTGTCACCTTTCCGCCCCTTCCACATGGGATCCCTCGAGATACACCCCCTTGGACATGAGGCATTATCAAAGGTCCTGAATATGGGACACTAGAAGGTCCACCTATCTCCCTCCTTGAAGATCCTGAAGGTATGGCATTCACACCTTGAGCTTCCAGTTCCTTTATTTGGAACCTGCAAGCGTTAAGCTCGGCCTGGCACATTTGTCAACTCATCTATTCTGGAGGCAATCTTGTGATTCACAGTGATATTATCATCTCGGAGGGTAGAAATACGAAGATCCTTCTCACGACTTTCACCCTTAACCTTCATTAAGTCACTCCTGACTTTCCTCCATTCTTGGTCATACTCCTTATTGGTGGCCAAAGCCTTGTTGAGCGCTTCTTCTAGATCCTTATACCTCTTCTGAAGATCGCTCAATTGCTGATTCAGTTCGGCTCTCCGCTCTAAAGATATCTTCAGCCCGCCACGAAGACTCTCACATTTTTCCCGCATGATGCTAAAACAGTCCTTGGATTCACTCAAATCTTCCTTCAGTTTCTTGTTCTTCTGAAGGACATCTTCATACTTGACCTGCAAATCAGCACATGCGGCAGAGCAACACTGGACATAAAGGAAGGTAAAGACCAATTAATTTCAAAGACAAAGCACATGTTCAGAATACATGAAACGCCAAAATCTGGCGAAAAGAGAAAAATCTTGAGTAAAAGACAAGGCTCTAAGGAGTTACAGTCTTCTCCTGTCCATCAGAAGTCTTCGGGTCCTCAATTGAAGTTTCCATAGTCGGCTTCTCCACCAGAAATGACAGCTCAGGATACAAACTGGATAGCTTGTCCTGCCTCCTCCAGAGTTAAAGCCTTCTTCAAGGATTCCAGACTAGTCAGTAGACTGGTCTCAAACCCCCCAATCTGGCTAAACTTCGCCCGAAACTCCTTCAAATTCTCCGGTACTTCCGGCCAAGTGTAGGCAGGGGCAAGACATCCTTGAATCTCCTCATTGAGAAACCCCTTCAGAGGAATCCACATCTTCGAGAGCTCAGATTTATGGTAGAATTCACCATACTCTTGGCGATGAGCCTCCATCTCTGGACAGTTGAGGCAGAAATCTATTATCAACCGAACTAGCCGCCTCTGGCTAATGGGATCAGCATACCGGTCTCTCTCCGCTTCCACCAGAGCCATGTTCCTTTTCAGATCTAAGAAGGAACCATCAGACAGCCTTTTTGCCTTCTTCAAGGCTTGATTCTCCTCTTCCAAGGCCTTTATTTTGGCCTTATCCTGAGCCATCTCATTCTAGAGGTGCTTCAGCATATCTGAAGGTTCCTTAGTCCTCTTGGAAATCTCCTCCTTCATCAGCTCGAGCTCGGACGCCTACCCTTGAGAACAGTTGTACAATGTCCAAATGGAGTTGTACATATACTTTATCTGACTCACAGACTGTAAAAGAAGATAAAGAGAGTTAGCTAACTACATACCTAATCCTATTGAGAGCTAAGCCGAATCATACCTGGCTAATCTCGGGACAGCCTAGTACCACTTCGACCAGAATCTCGGAAGGAGGAGGTGACACATATTTCTCGAACTCCTCCAATGGTCCGAGTTCGAGCCTTGGCTTCTTTGGAGACTTGTCCGCAGAGCTCCCTGAAGCCTCGAGATCCCTCTTCTTCTCATTACTATTCGACGATCCTCTGGATTCAGCTATCTAAGCCAACAAACTTGCTGCCCTGTTCGCCTTAGAAGCACCCACTGCATATAAAAGGGAAGAAGTTAGCGTAAAAAGCGATTGGCACATGGTGGACGAGAATAAAATAAACAAGAAGAAATACCCTCTTGCAACGCATCCGAATCTACCATAGGAGTTATCATCATGACCTCATCAAAATTATCAACCATGGTTGGGAGGACACTAGAAGTCCGAGACACCTCATTTCTCGGACATCGAACTAGGGCTGAACCCTCATCCTCTTCCTCATCTGATGGATCTAAATCCACAGAAACAGATAGGCAATCTGCCTCCTCAATCACCTTAAGCTGGGATTGAGTCTTCTTAGGCCCTTGAACCATCTTTTTGAACTGACGCCCACGTCGAGCATCTTTCATCAGACCTAAGATCTCCTTATCTACCTCTTTCTCGGATACCTCATCTCGGGAAGTTCTTTCTTCTAATGCCCTATAGGCCTGCAACGCCTTATCTGCACCAACTGGATCTTGCTCCATAGATAGAAGGGTTTCATACCAATCCATCTCAACACCTTCTGGCTGATCAAAATGTGTCAACCTCAAGAAACTGCAATTTTGAAGAGTACGGCCAGATAGTTGATTCAACCAAGCATACGTTTCTATAGGCCATTGCCAACCCATTTGATGATCTCCAGATACAAACTTACCCTCTCTAAGTTTGATCTTATCACTCACCAACTCCCCAGCTATATTTAGCAGTTTGCGGGACGACTCCACTTCATGCCAGATCTCATTTTGGACCTCTTCATTCCAATCAGGAACTTCATACTTGGTTCGATCGAAGGTTAGTTTTACCTTATCCCACTTCCCGCAGTTCACAAGAAGCACAAAAAGCTTACCTAAAGAGGTATCCCGAGAGGTCAAGGTCACATTTTGTTTAACAACGGTAACCCTATACATGGTCCGCAACAAGGAGAGACTGGGACGGTAACCTTTACGAGCACACCAAGTTATTAGGGCCATAATGATTACTATCACATTGGCATGTAACTGCCCTGAATGCACCCTATAATTCTGAAGAAAATCATCCAATAGTGGGGGAAAATGGAAGGCTAACCCATGCTGCAGAAACCTCTCATATACGACCCCTCGGGTCGGAGTTACTAATTCAGCTGCAGACTTGTCTTCTCCAAAGTACATGAGGTCAGCATCAGAAGGAATTGAGAAGGGACAACCTTCTGCAAAGATAGCAGTATCAGCGCGTGTTTTTAGAGCTGGCAAAATATTACCGAACCCGAAAACCCGACCGATTATACCGAACCCGAACCCGAAATAAGACCTGAATAGTAATACCTGTTTGATGACCCGAACCTGAATTACACCCGATACACCCAAACCCGAACTAAAAGTTTCAGACCCGATAGAACCCGTACCCGAACATAACCCAAACCCGAATCAGACTCGAACCCGAACCCGAAAAACACCCAAAATCCAAAAACACCCGAATTTGGTCTGAACCCAAACCTGAAAAATACCCAAACCTGAATAACACCCGATCCAGAAGGTACCTAAATTGATCTTTGCCCAATAATTTGGACTTAAATCAAACAATACCCAAATATTATTATTATATTTATTTCTTAACTTTTATTACTATTCTACTAATATAGTTTTTATACTAATTAATAATTAGTGTAGCTACTAGCTACCATTCACCAAATAAACTGAAGTGAACTAAACTATATTGAATTGAATTGGTCTACGAATAGGTTGAAGAGAAAAATAATGGCTTATTCATTATTTCAATTTAATCAAGTTTCAATTCAGTTTGATTAATCAAATAATGTTTACTTTTTTTTGTCATATAATTTTATATATTTTAATTCAACTCTAAATCTCTCTATTGATTAAAAGTAACTAAATTTGACACGAATTAAAAAGTCAACTAATCTTGGTTGTGTAAGATAAACTTGCAAATACATATATAGTAACAACATTACCTATAAAGATAACTTAAGAGTTAAAAAAATACTAAAACTATAATTGATCTAATAACTATTATATATATATATATATATATATATATATATATAAATTAATAAATTTATTTTAATGATATACTTATTACAATGTTATGTGTTATTACTTATTAGTCTATGTGGATATAAGTTCTCATTATATATCTTGAAACATTAGATAAAAAAACTTTTGGGCTAAAACTTATTTCTACTATATAATATACGTTTATCAAATGTTTAAGATGAATAATTTTTTTATGTTCATTATAAGTTTATAGTTCAAAATAAAATAAAATTTAATTAAATGTGTTTTAATGTGATCCTGGTCGAGTATATCCGAATCAAACTCGACTCAAAAGAGATTGTACCCGAATTGTATTCGAACTTGAACAAATTAAAACCAAATCTAATCCAAACCCGAAAGGATAAAATCCAAATCCGAATCAAACCCGATATTTTTTTTTCAAAACAACTGACGAGACCCAAAACCGAAACAATGAAATCCAAACCCAAACCGAACCTGATAATTTTTCAAAAGATCCGATGGGACCTGAACCCGATAAAACCCGATCAAGACCCAAATCCGAATAAAAATCATATACCCGAACTATACCCGAACCCGTTGGGTGTCACCCAAACCCGACCGATAGACCTATTTTGCCAGGTCTACGTGTTTTATCCTCCTTCAGCGACTTTCTACTACTACCTTCGTCATCCATGGATACTATGCCTCCGGATGCATGCACTACCATGGGGCTATTCCCCTCTATTTGAGCCCTCCTGGCCATAGCCCTCAACCTCTTCTCTTCCTCAGAGGTTTTCTTCTTCAAAACTACAGGTTTTTTCCCACTCGCTACCTCAGCTCTGCGGCGGTCATGGGAGTTACTCTCCTCAGCCTGAGTTTCTACATACTCTCCCTCATCATGATGGGGGATGGAAATTGTTTTACTACTATTACTCATGATAACAGAGAGTATGAGGGGAAATACACACACAGAGATAAAAGGAAAAAACAGACACAAGCAAATGCGCAGAGAAAGAAGATAGCACTTACTGATGATGGAAGCAGAAATTTGGGGTTTCAGAAATTGATGAAGTACTGATGCGTCTTCTGAACTTGGAAAGAAGAAATTTTCGAATAAGAGAAGACAATGGGAATGATTTGAGAAATTTAATCCAAACCCAGACAGCATTGAAGACGAGCAATTACCTCGATTATGTTTCCAATGCAAGTAATTGGAGAGACGGGGGACAGACCGTCTCTGCTTGCCAATGAAGACACGCCACGTGTATCCACCATCTGGATTTCAAAGGAAGCTAATCTCAGCCGTTCATATATTTGATGGAATACGAACAAACTTGAAGCTAGATATTCAAAAGGGTTGTATTCATAAACACATATCTTGGTGATCTACGGAATACAACCTAAACACATATCTAGATACAGCTATCCTAAACATGGTAACACAACCATGTTCGAAATATACTTTAATTATACATGGTAATACAACCTCTATTCCCATAAGAGTTGTATTCATACCATAAATACATATCTTGGTGATCTACGGATTGTAGCCATGTAAATACCCGAAAGGTTTGGTAGACCTCTCATCTAATCTCATACTTTATACTTTACTCCTTAAGCAAATATACTGATTTGAGCGTCGGAGTGTCTATCCCCGGGACACCCGGGGACTTTGTCTTGCAGATCAATTCGAGAGTCTGGTTCGTCGTCAAAGTGTTGGTGTCCGGCATACATCAAGTAATACTATTTAAATTCCGTCCAAGTACATGTTAATGTTGAACTCAAGATTAACCATTCCTGGAAAGTCATTTGAGCCCCGGCACTAATGTACCTAATTGTGATTTTATCACAATTGTGAAAACTGTTATGCAAAACAGTTTCATTAAAATCGAAACACTAAATTAACCGGAAATCGCCATATAATGAAGTAATGAACATTGAACGGCGTTTAGTATGGAAGGTCATATTGGGACCATGATCGATACGAGCTCTCTTAACCTTTGATCAACTATACTTTGAAATTTGGAGAGAGTGGTGCATCTTTGATACAATTCTTCAATTTTACGAGTGAATCTTTTTCGAACCAGAGCTACTATGCTTGTTTAATATGTCCTCAGTTCAGTATGTTTAGCATGACTATAAGTTAAACTAACTTGATTTTGATCAACTTATTTCAAGAAAATGATTCCTAGCTCAATTTAAAAGTAAAGTATATAAGTCTTTAATTGCTTAAGGGTGTGATACGCGTCACTTTGTAGAATACTTACTAAAACTAGTATGCATAGTTTAATTTTTCAACAAAATATTTTATATCTGCTCAATCTTATACAAATTGGTAACTTTCGAATCTGGACGAATCTGAAGTTCTGAACTTCACAATGTTAATTCAGACGCAAGTCTCGTAATAATAATAAATACAGAAAATAAAACAAAAGCTTAAATATTAAACATGGATTATCGTATATGTCCGAGGTAAGACTACCTTCTCAGTTCTATCCGCTTAATAGCCTACACCAACATCAAACATTGAAAGAAAGAATGCCTAAAAGAGCGAACAAAAAGTCCTCTTCAATCCAATCTTTGCAAGGAAAACAACCAAAAAACCTTCAAGTAGCACACTGTCTAAGCAAAAAATCCAAATGGCGACCTAATTTCTTTAGAATAACTTATAAATCAGCTTTCCAAACACTTAGTATAGCACATCAGGTACTCTTGGCTAATTTCTGTGCATTAATGAGGCTTTTTGTCAACCAAATAGCTGTTTCGCGTGAAGAAACTGTGTCATCGCCAAATGGTTTCAGAACCCCAGCCAGCTCATCGAGCTTATTCTGTTTCAGCAGCCGTGCGCATAGCTCAAGCAGAGCTTCTAATGCATCAGCTCTTTGCTGACTAGGATTTTCCCATTTGTTCTTGTTTTCATGGCCAGTTGCAGCAAGTGACTTCAGCAGCAAGATGTCCTGATTCATTACCTCAGTCCCACCTTTTTCCGGTTGCTGCTTTGTATCCTCGGTGACAGGTTCCTTAACTTCTGTTCCAGGGCTACAAGAAGGTCTGTCTTCATCCTTTTCACTTGTTACACATTCAGAAGGCATTTCTGTACTATCAGTAGTACCTTCCACTTCATCTGTATCACATACTGGTTCTGTATCTCTGACGGCTCTTACTGTTTCTTTTATCATGGTATTTTCCTTGTCTATTGTTGCAGCTTTATCAGTATTGACTGTGACAGAAGATTTGTTCATATCAAAACTAGGGTCCTCTAATATTTTCAGAGGTGGCTCCTCCATCACATGTTGACTGTCGAGTGTTTCCCAATCTTCTATCCTCTCGACATCCAAGTCACCTTCTTCGAATTGTAGGATACAATCAGGTGAAGATTTCTCGATGTCCTCAGGATGCAAATTCGATAATAAACATGGAGAGTTTGCCGTCTGACTTTCCTTTTGTGATGAAGTGTCTGATGTATCCAGATAATCACCATTACAAACAATGGTTTCACGGCTTGTATCTCCACTTCTTGAATCATCAGTATCATGGAAGACCTTGGCAGGACAGCTAGTCGGATCAACTCGTTTAGTTTCTGGTTTGTCATGCATCAATTGTTGCTTATCATCTCTGAGATTTGTGAGCTGGGATTCAACATGATCATCAAATGGTAGAACACGCCTCTCTCTTAGCTTAAACACCGATTCTGAACTGTCTTTTCCGCCACTAGATTTTCTAGGTGACGATTTTGCACCTTTCTCTTTTGTAGTGTTTGGAGATTTAACTGGAAGGAAGACTGAAGAAGGGTTGTGACAGCGAAGGATATAAGGTTGCAGGTGGGCGTGTCTCAACAACTCTGCAGCCTGATGTTTAGATTTATAAAATTAGAGCTAAATGAAGATCACAATTATATATGTGTATTTAAACAAACTAAATTGAACTTACTGTTGGCCGATGTTCAGGGCTTTTCCTCAGCATGCTTTTAATAATCTGCTTCCTGTTCCAAATAGACATTTTGACGAGGGTGATTCTTAGTTTGGTACAGTTGTCATACTGTGCCCGTTTCAATCAATCTGACTAGATACTTACAGGGAGGAAGAGTACACTACAGGGAGTGGAGAAATGGCACATCTGTTGATCTTGTTGATTAGTCCATTCATGTCCTGTTTTTAATTCACTTTGAATGATTATCAAAGCCACCTTGATGACATGTAAGTGTAACTGATCATAACAAGATATTATAACTTACAGAAGCTCTAAATGCAGCTTGACGAGCAGCAATCTCAAATATGCAGCAGCCTGGGACAGAAATTGTCAACAATAAAAACAGAAACTTGAATTGAAAGTGATATGTTTCCATTGACTCACCCAGTGACCAAATATCTGATTTGTAGCCATAAGGGGTATTATTATCAAGAAGCTCGGGGCACATGTTTGCAGTACCAGCCTGTTTCCAAGCACCCATTATTAATGGAAAGTGGTATAGAAAAATCCATATATATTGAGTTTTTATTAAATTATATTATAGATGCATGCAAGAAGATGATGTCGCAAAAACAAAATATGCAGTCTCTAATTACACTAAGAATAGTCTTACCGATGAAGCTATGCCGCCTTCATCAAGAATTTTAGCCAAACCAAAGTCACCTGTATTACCAGCACATGTACGTGCCCGATTAGAACAAAAACTAACTGAAGGTATACAAGAAAGTAGTGGTTTTGAATGCTCACCAAGACGGATGTCATTCTCCTTTGTGACGAATATATTAGACAACTGGAATAAAACATATTCAGGTCAATATGGAAAAGCGATGTAATTCATTAACAGTTTCTTCTTTTGATGATGGATTTACACTGTACCTTGAGATCTCTATGCAGAACACGATGAGAGTGCAAATAGTCCAAAGCCAACAACAGCTGAGTTAGCCATTTACAGAGTTTCTGTGATACAAAAACACCATATGCTAAGTTAAGACCTAACACACAGGGATTAAAGAACTTCAGTTGCAAAAGATAATATCAAGTTACCTCCTCTGGGAAAAGTGCACCTCTAGTTTTCCTCATGATGTCGGGCCTGTATATTCCAACAAAAACATATTATCACATATATCATTAAGCCTGACACTTGACTTTCTTCTTTCTTCCTGAAAGTTGAATCCAACTTTATCTGATAAACAAACACATAGCAAACAAACATATATTTTCTGTATAGAATATTGCACTCCAACTTCACTGTTTAAGAATGTGTACTTGGTAATTTTGTTTATACATATGAAAATGAATTATCCAGATCATATTTTGGGTACAACTTGAGGGATAAAACAGGGGAGTGGTAATGCGAGTAACGTATTGGTGTCTCGTAAACATGTATAATTATGAGATTACCACGTACATATCTCCACCTTCACAGTAGTTGGTGACAATGCATATGAAGCCCTGCAAGAGTCCACATGTTAACCTTCTCCTTGGGACAACTTAAGAGTTACCCACGAAGCACGAGGTCATTAAAGTAGGGATTTGAGTAATACCTTGTCAACCCAAGCATCTTTGTACTCCACGATGTAGGGATGGCTTAATTTAGCTATCAAATTCATCTGCAAAAGACAAAGTGTAAATCATTATCCTCAACCCACATGAGAAAATGTAAACTGGGTAAAATTCATAGTCATGTTTTCATACATCATATGTCTGGGTAAATTTCAGATATAAGTGCAGTTTTAGTATCCAAACACTAAAAATGTATTGCTTAGACGAGAGCAAATGAAAATGCAGAAATCAGGGCAGCCAAGTCCAGTAAAGGTTCAGTGACTTCAGAAATTCAGTTAGAAGCAGGGTTCAAGTGGCACCTCAGCTCAATGCATGATAAATTGAGCTTCTCAGGAATTATAATTTTGCTTCTTATTATGTCTATAATCAAATTTCTTCTTCGAAAAGATATATTCATAGGATAAGAAATCGAAGTGTAATCAAGTAGAACTTCAGCAAAGGAGTGGTTTCCAGTTTGCATCACACTACCTCTTGATGAGCGGTGAGCTTGAACTTTTCATTTTGCTTGTCCAAACGAATTTTCTTCAACACAAACCTACATACGAATGCCAAGGACAAATTACGCCAAACTTCAAGTCTAGAGAAAATCAATAGCATCCGAAAAAGTCACTGCATGATAATCAGGTATTTGTGCACCAAACACGAATAGCAATCAATTTAAAGCCAGACCACCACAGGAACAGGAGGCATCTTCAACTTATAACAAAAATTTACATGTGTAATAATATGTAATTTGCAAAAATCACATGGACACATTCTTATTGTGCACATTTCGTAACAAATTTAGATTCTATTTCACCACAAATAAAAGGTTAATTGAATAAGCTTATTACAAATTGACAGTTTATTTTCACAGATTCACACATACATGGGAACATAAGGCCATCCACTTTTGACAAATTGTCACTAAAAAGCAGTCTAGGTCAATCTACCCTACCAAACACGCCAACCATTCGATTAGTCATACAAACACAAAGAAGAAACGCAACCAAACCTCACACATGGCAAAAACTCAGATTCTTACTTTTTTTCCTCAGTTTTATGCAAAACAACGAACGATGCCCCATAAGAGCCCCGGCCAATCTGCTGTACCACTTCATAGTCTTCCAGCTTCGACTGCGAATCACCATTTTCTATCTCCATTTGGTCTTTTCTGAAGCTCAAACAAACAAAAGAGAAGACTTTGAACACCAGAACAACAAGCTAACTGAAACCCAGAAAAATTAAAGTATGAATCTTTCTCCACAGAGAGCTGCAATCAAGGAAAGCGTGAATGGGGGGAATTGATGAGGGGGGCATTGAATATTAAGCAGAGAAAAGGTGCATTCCACAATTATGACAAAGGTGAGAAAAGTGTGTGAGAAATACTCAAGTAAAGCAGGACAATAACAGCATTATATTAATTGCTCAAAAGTTGATTAGCATAAAGAAGAATGACTCAATCAATGTAGCCTTTGAAACCACTGTAACAGTGAAGGAAGAAAAGTATGAAGCTTACCAAATGTGAAAATCTGTCTCTAGCTGTTGTTGGAAGGTGGGTTTTTGTGTGTGGAGGTATGGAAATGGAGGAATGAAGAGAGGGGGGAGTGGGGGGTCCAATATAAGAACACCTTTGCTTGTTTTTGCAGACTGAAGAGAAACAAATAGTGAATTGAATGGAATTTATAATGAGACATTATTTAAATAAATACTATTAATAGTGTAATAATTTCTGGAGAAGAGAGAAGAATTTTCATAAGAATGCTGGTATGGTGTCACCATCCTTACCTGAAAGGGATGACCTAAAACCTTGCCACCATTTAGATGATGAGGATGAGATGTATATTATTCCATTTTGACTTTTATTTTGAAGTTTTCATCAGAGATTTGTGGCAAAATAACAGGATTTTAGGAGAGATGTGGGTGTTGGAATCTGGTGAGGTTCTAAATTGCATCACTGACAACGCTCATCAATTTGCATTAGAAAACTGACAACATTTCAACCGACAGTTTAATTTTATAGCACTTCAAACGCACAGTCCGGGTCAGTTTCCTTAAATATCTGATTTACCACTTACCAGCTACCAATCGTGTCCAGAGAACGAATAAAATAAGGGGAAATTTTCTACTTATAAGGCAAGTCCAATAGCATTTACAAAATAGAGATAATACCTATATTTAAAATATTTTAACACTTTTATTTTAACACAAAATTGCTAAATCTATTCTCTAAAATTGAAAATTGAAGAGAGAGTGTTTTGATTGCTATATATAGAGAAATAGTGAGTAATTTTGCCGAACTAGATTTTAGGAAATTTAGACAAAAATTGTCTATTTTTAGCATTTTTAAGTGAGCAAATCTATTTTGGGTGAATTATAGTTAAGAACTTTTATAAAAAATAAATCAATTTTTGGTTAATTCTAATGGGAAAATCTATTTTTGGCAAATTGTATCTAAAAAATCCCTAAAATAGAAAATATGTTGGAATTGAAAGAAAATTAAATAGAGAATGTGGTTTTATTTTCTCTATTTTAGAAAAAAGTTTAGCAATCCTGTTGGACTTGCCCTAACAGTATATGATAATTCAAAATTATCATAAAATGGATAACTATTTAATATTTATCATGAAAAATGTGATAGTTTTAATAATTATTTATTTGGAAATAACATCTATAATGTAGGATATAAGCTCACAATATTATATCTTAAGAAACCCACAATAATATATTTAATGTAACACACGCAACAATAACAACACGCAGCGGAAACTTTCTCAACAAACAACAAACTCTTTATTAATCTTAACTATATTGGAGGAGGCGATCACACAACAACCACGACGTCGCAAACCCGACGTACGTTCAACATGGTAAGTTCTACTAGTCTTAAAACCCTAGACTAGGCTCAATGTCTATCTCTTTAACACTCTCTTTGTTTTTCTATATCTTTGAATTTTGTCTCTATCTCACTCACCTAAAATCAATCTCTACGTCTCTTTATATAGAGACTTCATCAATCGTAATCCGTAATTGAATACAACCTCCTAATCCTTAACGGATACAATAAAACATACAATATCAATATATCTCAAATCCTAATTAAGTTTGGTTTAATACCCAACATAGCCTCCCTTATACCAAACTTGTCTTCAAAGCAACTGCAGCACCATCACGAACTTCAAACTCCATTGCAAACTCCATAGTTGTAACTGCAACATGTAACTCATTTGCAGTCTTCTCGAACTCTCTATTGATCACTGCATATGCCATTATCATATTTATAAACTCATGTTTCACAAAATATTTCTTTGAATTTTCTTTATCAAAGAAGTCATCCATATTCACCCACTCTTCTTTGAGATAGGATTTCTGTTAGAACTGTACGTACGTACAGCTATGTGGGAACCAAATAATGTCTTCCAAGCACGTATTAGATACGCTTTCCTAAAAGAAATTTACCGACCCACTGTAAACAACAAGGTATCACGGTACCTCTTTTGAGATACGAAGAAGAACAATTGAATCTTGATTGTTATACAAGAAATAATCACACAAGTGTTTGTATACTTTGCTTATATTTAGGGACAAGAAAAGGTTCTGCAAGAAACCTCTTGTAAGACAAGATGGTAAGTAATTTTGTACTTCATATGTATGGCAAATCATGCTTTATATAGACAATGATTTGTAAGGATACAATTCTTCATACTATTCGTAAAGTCCTATCTCTACGAAGTAGTATAGAAGATACATTCATTTTTCAGCATGCAGTAACTTAATCAAATTGCAACAATGAATCATATACGAATGGAAGTAACCTTTCGTATTATTTATATTTTAATTTTATCCTCAACTAACATACACTTAAACTCCACAACTCCTATGTATCCATGCTCCATATATATCACGAATACATAATACTATAAATGTTCCAACAATCCTCCTCTCATTTATAGCATAAATGTTCTAAAATTCGTATCCTTGCAATAAAGACAAAACAAACAAGACTTATGCATAATGAAAATATCACGAAGATTGAATTTCCACTTAGTACAACATACTTTACAATATCTCGGATTGAAATGATTGACCAGGCATTGAATCATACAACCACTACGAAATACTGAAGATGTTACACACACAAGACTAAAACAAACTATATTGTATCTTGAATCCTTTAAAGGCCTTGAGCCCATATCCATTTATAATGAGTAATCTATGTCAAGCCCCAGACTAGATGAAGCGGCCAAACCTCTTACTCATTTAGGTAAATCTTTAAATTCATGCTCCTGCAACATGAGCAACTTTGTCAAAGATTTATTAAGAAACTAATCAATTTCCTAACATTGCAGAAAAAACATGCTCTCACCTAGGGATTAAGGATTTATAGTGCAACAAATTTCAAGTAAAGTTGGATCCTCATTTGAATTCAAGATCTTACGTTATACAAGACGTTGAATTGAGTTTTCTTCACTTGTTATTTAATAAGGGCTTTAAACCCATCCCTCTTGAACTTTTGTACACCAACTCTCTTGGCAAAGCTTTAGTGAACGGATCCGCCAAGTTCACATTTGAGCGTACAAAACCAATGGTAACGACTCCATTCTGTATCATTTCTCGAACATAACTATGTCTAACACCTATGTGTCGACATTTACCATTATAGTTTTGGCTATATGCGTATGAAATACTTGAAGTACTATCACAATGTAATGCGATAGGTGATATTGGCTGCGGCCATAACTCCACTTCATTCAGTAAATTTCTAAGCCACTCCGCTTCTCTACAAGCCAAATCCATTGCTATAAATTCTGCAGACATTATTGAGTGGGTAATACATGTTTTCTTCTTAGATGCCCATGAAATAGCACCTCCTCCAAGAAGAAACACCCAACCACTTGTAGACGAGTAGTCCTTATTCAAGATCCAACTTGCGTCTGAGAACCCTTCTAAAATCGAAGGCTTGCCATTATATGTCAAAGCATAGTCCACGGTCTTATTCAAATACCTTAACACTCGCCTCAAGGCTTGCCAATGAATCAAACTAGGATTATTAGTAAACCTACTTAACTTTCCAATAGCAAATGCTATATCAGGTCGAGTGTTAGTCATAGCATACATCAAGCACCCAATCAAACTTGCATACTCCAATTGTGAGACTGGGTTACCAGCATTTTTCGCCAGTTTAATGCTTGGGTCCATTAGAGTTGCGTACAGAGTACTATTCCATTCATTAAATTTCTTCACCACTTTCTCAATATAATGAGATTGTGTTAAAGACAATGATACATCCTCTCTTTTTATTGATTCCAAGGATCACATCAGCTTCTCCCATATCTTTCATGGAGAAGTTCGAAGAAAGGAAACCTTTTGTTTTATTGACTTGATCTAAATCAGTCCCAAATATGAGCATGTCATCAACATACAAGAAAATTATAACACCTTGACCCTTATCTTCAAATTTGCTATAAACACATTTATCTGACTGATTAATGCGAAAACCATTAGCCAGAACCACATCATCAAATTTTTGATGCCATTGTCTTTGATAAGTCCATGGTTCGTATTCGGGCCTCATTCATACTCGGACCAGGGCCCGAGAAGGGTTGTGGGCTCGAAATACGCAGAGGATGGATCCACAGGTCCATCAATCCTAATCATTATAAGGAATGCGTATATTATAAATGTTCTACAAGGAATATACATCTTCTCAAAGATGGTAATACAGCTATCCTAAACATGGTAACACAACCATGTTTGAAATACACTTCTATTATACATGGTAATACAACCTCTATTCCCATAAGAGTTGTATTCATACCATAAATACATATCTTGGTGATCTACGGATTGTAGCCATATAAATACCCTAAAGGTATGGTAGACCTCTCATCTAATCTCATACTTTATACTTTACGCCTAAAGTAAATATACTGACTTGAGCGTCGGAGTGTCTATCCCCGGGACACCCGGGGCCTTTGTCTTGCAGATCAGTTCGAAAGCCTGGTTCGTCGTCGAAGTGTTTATGTCCGGCATACATCAATTTGGCACACCCGGTGGGACATCTCACACTCACGGACGATGTCGCCGAACCTTGTTTCCGATCTGGTCTAGCGCACTTGAAGAAGCAACTTCCCCGACAACATGTCTGACTCTGAGCAACCCAGACGAAGAGCCCGCGTGCTATGGCAAAATCCGAAGGAGAATCCAGAAGCAGAGCAACCCCCCAAAGGACGAGGACGCGGTCGACCCGGAGGATCTCGTACACGCTCCACCTCTGAACCGCCGTCAGGCTCTACCGTGGGGGCAGGTTACTCCAACGTTCCAAACTCCTTAGGTCCAAATCCTGTTGTATCAGGAACACCTTCCTCCGGTCCAAATCCTGTCATATCAGGAATACCCTCCTCCGGTCCAAATCCTGCTGCATCCGGAATGCCACCTTCTGGATCGAATCCTGTTGGATCTGAAGCACCGAACTCAGGACCAAGAGTCTCGATCCAGACGGATATGAGCTACAGCCAACGCGTCAACAACTCAGAAGGCCTTGACCAGGAGAATAGGTTTAGATATAACGGACCTGATTCGATCTTTATCGCAGAAGAACAAGCACAAAGAGATCGACAAATCCTCGCAGAAAAATAGCAGGAGGAGGAGAGACAAAGACGCCTTAGGGAAACCTTAAGCTAGACTGTACGAAATAACCCTCCAGGTTCCGGGCCATCTTATATCAACCTTGACTCGGACACCACTCCGAGAACGATCCTTGAAGATGCCCGAACGCTGATGAGGAACTTACATGCCCAATATCCTGATTTCGTCGCATCTTTGATAAACTCAAGTCAACAACTCAGTGCACAGATGCATGAAGCCCCCAACCGAGTATCTGTCTCAGGAGCTCAAACTACACCACTTGCTGATTCTACTCAACAGCGGAGACTCCTCAATGACTTATCTAAGGATCTGCCACCTTATAATGCTCAGAGCAGTCTGCCACCACCTCCTAATACATCTAATTACCAGGGTGAAGGCACATGATTAAGTAGGGAGGATGTGCGAAGGATGCGCATCATCAACATCGAAGAAGAACTCAGACGCAAGAAGAGGGAGCGAACTCGAAGCGAATGGCAAAATAGTGCCGATCGGCCTTACACCCAAGATGGAGCCTATCCTACCCGAGGTAAATACGAAGTTGACCAGGAAATCACACGTATCCTCGGACCCAGAGGATAAGCTGCTCGTTCTCCTTTCTCGCGGCGTATTTTGAATCTCCCCTTCGATAACCACAAGAAGGTCCCATAACACTTACCCACATATGATGGCACTAGCGATCCTAGAGAATTTCTCTCGGTCTTTTTTAAGACTTTGGAAACCAGGAACTTCCATGAATTGGAAATTTGCAAGATCGTCCCCAGTTACCTCCGAGGGAAAGCGCAGACATGGTTTACCCAGACGAAACCATAAAGTTATTTGATTACTGGGATTTCACCGAGTTCCTTCTCCATGCTTTCTTCCAGAAGAAGAAGTTTACCAAGTCCCTCAGAGATCTGGGGTATGTGGCCCGCCTCGAAGGAGAGACTGTGATAGAACACTATCATAGATACATGGATCTAGCTACCGAATGCTATGATCGAGATGAACACCTCCTGATAAATATGTACCAAATGAGCGTGGATGATGACATTCTGAGGATGAAGCTGGCAACAAAAAAATCCAACAACCATTCAACACCTCCAGGCCATCATGGAAAAGTACGCTAGCAAATCAAATGCTGTGACGGGCAAAAGACCCCCAGAATTCCTTATGGACAGAAAAGAATCCAGGGCGAAGATACCGAAGGTCGAGAAGACTGATAACGCTCCAAAACCTACCTTCGAGTCATACACTCCTCTGGCGAGATCTCGAGCTGAAATTCTATCCATTCACAGACACCTTTTGAAGGACCCGCCCGCCATGAAAGAATCAGCCGAGCGCCAAAGGTCATCAAAGTTTTGCTAATATCACCGAGATCGGGGGCATGATACCGAGGAGTACTATCAACTCAAGAACAAAATCGAGAAGTTGATTCGCCAGGGAATTGTGCAACAAATTGCACCCTCAACAACCAGCGATAACTAGGGGATCCAGAGGAGGTACGGGGGAAAGCCCTGGCAAAAGAAGAAGGATGGCCCCCGTAACAACAAAAACAATAATAACAACTACGGTGGCGGAGGCAACAATCCTCAAGATCCTCCTCCCCCACCACCTAATGGAGCCAACCGAGTCATCAACGACATCAATGGCTACACAGGAGAAGCAATTTCCTTGACCAAGCTGAAGGATGGTGTGCTAGCTATACCCCACACTGAGCCAGTTAACAAGAGGCTCCGCCCCGAGAAAACCATTACCTTCTCGGATGCGGACGCCGTGCCAAATCAGATGCCTCACTCGAATCCTCTCATCATCTCAGCAACCGTACAAGATACTCTGGTAAAAAGAGTCATTATAGACGACGGGAGTGGAGCAGAAGTAATCTTCCAGGATTGTTTCCAGAAACTAGGATTTACCAAGGATGATCTCAAACCTACGGGTCCGATCTCGGGGTTCACAGGGAATCCAGTAATACCTCTCGGGGAAATAACTCTCCCAGTCACAGTAGCAGATGGGGCGAAGTGCCTAACCCTATACTGCACATTCGTGGTAGTAGACACCGTCACACCTTTCAACATTATCCTTGGCAGACCTTGGATGTGCCAAGCTAAGGTTGTATGGTCTCCCTAGCATCTGATGTTGAAGTTTCCGACACCACAAGGAGTAGCTTCAATCAAATGAGACCAAGGAGTGACGCGTTCTTGCATGATCACGGCCATCCGTGATGCCAGAAAAGTGAGCAATGTCAGGGAGCTGGGCCGAGAGCCCACTCCCTCTTTATTGGGCTCCAGCCCAAAGGGAAACCCTAAGGAGGCTCCTCCTCATGAGGCTATAAAACAGAAGGAAGGGCAACAAGAAAATGGGTCTTCTTCTTCTCTCTCTCTCTCTCTCTCCTGGATCTGGATTCTCCCTCTTTTCTCCTCACATATCCATCTCTGCCTCCTAAAGCCATGAGATCTTACTTAGGCATCAGAGCGGCCATGGGCAATAGCCCTCCCGCCCTGAGTGATGTCATGTTATGGATTTGCAGGCACCCAGATGATTTGCTCACCGGAGAGAGACTGTTCACCCGTTAGTCTGCCCGTCCATCGGCTCGTCAGTCTGCCCGTCCGTCGGCCCGTCAGTCCGCTCGTCCGTCGGCTCGTCAGTCCGCCCGTCAGTCTGATGGACAGGTACCTAGATGTTTTGCTCACCGAAGAGGGACAGTTCCTGATGGGATCATGACCTGTCCACCCGTCTGCTCGGCCGTCTGCTTGCCTGTCGATATGACGCACATGACCCAGACTTTTCCCGGTATTGTCTGCTATTTAGGGAAACTTGGGGCCGTAACATTGGCGCCGTCTGTGGGGATTTAACGTTTAGTCGCCCACGCAGTTCATGGATGCTTCCGAATCATCCTCCATGGAGCTAAACCATACGCTCAAGGTTAGTTTCTTGTGAAAAGGGGAATATCTCCACCAAAGATACCACCTTTAGAGCCAAATAGTTCAGATCTGTAAAAGTCAACCAGCAAAAAGCTAGCACAAATTAATTCCATTCATTTTAGCCAAAAAAGTGAAGGTTTTCGACAAAGATCCGACCTTTATGGCTTAAATCCCAGATCTGTGCTAAATAGCTATTAAGACATCATAAACCAGTCATAAACTTTCGTTCTTGATTGTTAGAAAAACTATTCATGCTCTTCTTTTCCGCAAAGGAAGAAGCCATACCCATATATGTGCAAACACCATCCTAAATATCTCTTTACACATTTCCTTTTGGGGGAAGAGTGTACCATAACTTAGCACATGTGCACAAATGGTATGATCTAAAAAATACAATGTTTCTGGAAAATCAACCTGTCGAGTGACAAGTAGATTCATCTGGTTGCCTCGACGGTTGCCTCCAAGGATTGCCTCGACGGTTGGCCCGACAAGATAGAGGGGCCGATAGTTCCCCAACCGGTTGCTTCCGACGGTTGCCCCGATGGTCACCTCAACGGTGACCCCGACGTGTGGACGAGCCCGCTGCGCAGGCTGTAGACGTTGAGCATGCTCTGTGACAATGTGTAAGGATGCTTCAGATTGTACTCACTTTAATTGTGCATAATATTGCCTTACTTGATTGTATTTGTCATTCATGCATCTGGAGAATCTGCTCGAGGCATCGGGTGATTCGCCAGTCGAATGACCTGCCCGACGGATCTCTGGGTGAGACTTGGGGCCAAGAGCGAGGGCGAAACAAGATAAAGGGGCCGATAGTTGCTCCGACGGTCGCTTCAACGGTTGGGTTGCCTCTGACGATTGCATCAACGGTCACCTCGATGGTTTCCCCGACAAGATAGAGAGGTCGATAGTCCCTCCAACGGTTGCTCCCAACGGTCGCCCCGACAGGTCTTAGCGGTACTTATGTTTAGTTACCCACACTTGTTTGATGACATAACTGAGCTCGCTGTCCTCGAACCTTATGAGGACACAACCACCTCAGTCGTTTTCAACATTCACATTGACTGACGAGCTCGACGGTGTACCCGACGGTAAGCTCAACGGGTCGTCGAGACAGCGCTCAGTCAATCTCGTTTGCTTGCCGACATAAATGAGCTCGTTGCCCCCGAACTGTCCGGTGACGCAGCCGATTCAGTCGCTTCAACGCCCATTACGACGGTGAGCCCGACGACTGACCCGATGGTAAGCCCGACGGGTCGTTAGGGCAATGCTTAGTCGATTTCGTTTGCTTGCTGACATAAACGAGCTCGTTGCCCCCGAACTGTCCGGTGACGCAGCCGATTCAGTCGCTTCAACGCCCATTACGACGGTGAGCCCGACGACTGACCCGATGGTAAGCCCGACGGGTCGTTAGGGCAATGCTTAGTCGATTTCGTTTGCTTGCTGACATAAACGAGCTCGTTGCCCCCGAACTTTCCGGGGACGCAACCAATTCAGTCGCTTCAACACCCACTACGTCGGTGAGCTCAACGACGGACCCGACGGTCAGCTCAAGCGGGTCGTCAGGATGACACTCAGTCGATTTTGTTTATGTGCCGACGCTCACCACGATGGTAAGCTCAACGACGGATCCTACGGTAAGCTCGATAGGTCGTCAGGATGACACTCAGTCGACGTGATCGAGCTCGTTGCCCCCAAACTATCTAGGGACGCGGCTGACTCAGCTGTCCAGACAACCATCCCGACGACGCAATCGACGGCGGACCCGATGGTAAGCTCGATGGATCGACAGGACGGCCCTTAGTCGATTTTATTTTCTTGCCGACGCAGTTGAGCTCGTTGCTCCCAAACTATCCCGAGTAGACCGACCATCGAACGGCCTGCCGGTGAATCAACCGGTTGCGATCGGGTAGGAGCGAGAGTCGGGTCCCCGCTTTCCAAACACATCTCGAGATCTTGCGAACCCTTGATATGAAAAACACGCAATCTCGAGTAGACCGACCGTCGAACGGCCTGACGGCAAATCGAACGGTTGCGATCAGGTAGGAGCAAGAGCCGGGTCCCCACTTTCCAAACATATCTCGAGGTCTTGCGAACCCTTGATATGAAAAACACGCAACCTCGAGTGGACCGGCCGTCGAACGGCCTGACGGTGCGAACGGTTGCGATCGGGCAGGAGTGAGAGCCGTGTCCCTGCTTTCCAAACATAGCTCGAGGTCTTGACTGGTCCAAAAACCGGAATCGAGAACAAACGGCCGGTCAGGTGGTACACCTGATGAGCCGCCCCGCCTATACCGCATGAGGCGATCCAACCTCCCGAGAGGCTTAGCCCTGGGAAGAGTTCAAAGATTTGCACCAGTGGTTCCATTATGCGTAGTGAATGATGGTCGCGCATGACAGGAGGTTCACCGGATGATTCTACTGACGAGCCATCGGCTCATCCAAGTTACCGGCTCATCAGACGATTAGCCTAATGACCTGGGATGACGAGTTGCAAATAAAAGGAATGGCTCGGCATACCGCGATGGTTGATTGGAAGTTCAAGTTGAGTAGACCGGTCCAGACGGCTACCAAGAAGCCGACCAAGTCGCCCCGACAGGTCAGCCATCCGGTAAATCGTCAGATTGTGCACAAGTTTCCTTTAGGAGACGACTTAGGCAAACTGTCAGGTCAGTAGGTCGTATCCGTTGATCATTGGTCATCATCGACGAGGAGGAGGCACGACGACTCAGTCATACCACCAAAAATATGGGGCCATACCATTCAAACCAATGGTAGCATGACCTAGGTGAGACACCAGAATGAGTGACTTGTCCGACGATGATAGCACCACAACACCCACGTCGAGTGCCACGCGCCTAGGCAAGCTACACCGAATGCGCGAAGTGGTTATGTGAAAGCCCCAAAGAGAAAATGATTTGCGGATAAGTTGGGATGGCTCAGCAAACCGCAGTATCTGCCCTGAATTTTAAGCCCTCCCGCACTGGTTAGGATGGTTACCAAGCTGAAAACCAATCCGCGTCTTCGGTCCCGCCATCCGATCTATCTTCAGTTCGGCCATCCGATTGACCATCGGCCCCGCCATCCGCTCAGCCATCTGGTCCAGGGACTTTTCGGATCAGCGACTAGAATGCCATCTAAAACCACCATGTGTTTGGGCCCAGTGCCACGCTCCTTGGTGAGTTGCGGGGTTTGATTTGATCATGGACACCAAAGACGGATTTTCTCATGCAAAGTAAAACCTTGACCCGCCTGGGGGGTTGACCTCGCCAATGAACCAATCAACAGCCAGTCCTGCGAAACTATCCCCCACCAGTGTAATGTCTTGTCGGGAGCTGCCAAGGGCACCCAAGGTTATCAAACAGTATCAACCCCTCCGTCGAGTTCTTCCAGACTGTAGACCAGCCCCGGCCGTTTTAAGCGGATATCACCGTGAGTGGGAATTCACATTCAGACACCTAGAGTGCAAGAGAGACCCTGTTGTGATCTGGTCCATGGTCGCGACTATGAGTTGCCAGATGTATGCAAGAACGGTTGGTTCACCAGCTCACTCGCCAGTTCATGCGATCGCATAGCCAACCAAAGTTGTCGAGGAAGCCGTTGCGAAGGAAAGAAGTTTACATGTGAGCACCTAAAGTGCAACGTCGCGGTTAATGTGAGAATGGAATAACACTGAGGAGTTGAGGTCAGATGTCTGATTCTATATCTATCTCATCGATGAACAGTTAATGTGGATGGTAAGCTGACTGTCTGCCCGACAATCGAGCCAACGGCTGAATTGATGGTTGACCCGACAGTCGACTTTGTCAAGCTACTGAAGAATGAGCTAGTTGTCCTTGATTCATATAAGGGCACAACCGCTTCGAAGAAAAGCTTCCGTTAGCAGATGCCTCAAGGGACAAGCTACATAACAGCTGCCCGACACGAGTGCATCTCTGGCAGGAGAGAAAGAAGCTTAAGAGGCATTCATGCCCTTCCCGTTGTGGCTAATCTAACAGGGCACCGGCCCGTAGCCGCTAAACACGCCCAAGGGTTTTGTGAACCTGGGCATGCAACAAATACAATGATGGACGTCGCTACCAATTGACTTACCAATTGATTCGATGGGCGATTAGACGACTCAACTAGATATATCAATAGGTGGGAGAATGGAATGCACAAGTTAGAAGAAAACGAAGGTAATAACAAGATAGAGGGGCGGATCTCGGGACAGCTCTAGTTACTCGCGACTGTCTCCTACTCTACCTTGGTCGGCACAACCCCGACGTCGACAAAGTCATTCAGCAGGCCGGATGGTACATCCTCCTCCCTCGGCGACTGCTGCGGCGCCGGCCGACTGATCAGACGGGTGAGTGGTTGAGGCAACAGACTCCACGGATGGATCTCGATTTTGCTCGACTTGACGAAATGACTCCCGACGACCTACCATAGTCCGAAGCGTGAGACATCATCACGACTTCGAACTGGGGGGACTTGTCAGGGAGCTGGGCCGAGAGCCCACTCCCTCTTTATTGGGCTCCAGCCCAAAGGAAAACCCTAAGGAGGCTCCTCCTCATGAGGCTATAAAACAGAAGGAAGGGCAACAAGAAAAGGGGTCTTCTTCTTCCTCTCTCTCTCTCTCTCTCTCTCTCCTGGATCTGGATTCTCCCTCTTTCTCCTCACATATCCATCTCTGCCTCCTAAAGCCATGAGATCTTACTTAGGCATCGGAGCGGGCACGAGCAATAGCCCTCCCGCCTTGAGTGATGTCATGTTATGGATTTGCAAGCACCCAGATGATTTGCTCACCAGAGAGAGACTGTTCACCCGTCAGTCTGCCCGTCCGTCGGCTCGTCAGTCTGCCCGTCCGTCGGCCCGTCAGTCCGCCTGTCCGTCGGCTCGTCGGTCCGCCCGTCCGTCGGCTCGTTAGTCCGCCCGTTAGTCTGTGACAGGTACCCAGATGCTTTGCTCACCGGAGAGGGATAGTTTCTGATGGGATCATGACCTGTCCGCCCGTCTGCTCGGCCGTCAACTTGCCCGTCGATCTGACGCACATGACCCAGACCTTTCCCGGCACTGTCTGCTATTTAGGGATACTTAGGGTTGTAACAAGCAACATCTCGGCCGTTAACACTATTCTAGGAGATCTGGTCCCCGATCCTGATCTCGAACAACCCATGGTGTTCCATTTTGAAGAAGAGGCCTACAACGAGATGACTACACTATGGCATAAACGCCGCCACCAAGCCTTCCAAGTGGGGGAACTGGTAATGCCAGTTGGCCCGTGGTGCACCAACAAGCTAGGAGGAGCGCTGGAGCCAAAGACCAAAGGACCATACAAAATCTCCGCAGCACAATCCGGTGGATTCTACCTCTTGCAAACACGCGAAGGAGAGCACTTGGATCCTGTCATTATGGCGCCCTTCCTACGTAGGTACCTCGGAGCTAAAACCAAGTAGACCTTCTCCATATAAGGAGAAACTACTTCAATAAGGCCTACGGGCCAAACTCTTTTTCTTTTCATCTTTTTACATTTTTATACCCGAGCTCCCAAACTCGGGATTGTCTTTTATAATTTTACCGAACTCTCAAGTTCGAAGAATGCAATTTCTTTTCGATATATATCTTCTACTTTATTTTGAAGCAGTCCATACTCTCTAAATACAAAGAGAAACTATGCCTCACAAAGCATAAGTAAAGACTGCTGGCTAAAGATCCATACGCTTATAAGTGTATGATTGATGCTTATCTAATATGAGCTGTTTAGACTACGTGTCTGAACTACAATCATCTTAGGCCAAAAAAAGTATATGGTCAAAGACCAACATGATGCGGGTCATGCAAACTCACAAAGTTTGGAACTCGACTCTCCATGTGATACTCCTATTAAGGTATACATCACTATTTATTAAGGCTATTCATAAGCATAAAGAGTCAATCTTCTCAAGGATTGTAATATAAAGACCTTTATAAAGGAAAAAATCAAAAGAGTGTTATTACACTACGAAACTTCTTACACCTCGTGAAGGTCTTTAAGTACAGGGGTACGACCCCGACCGCGAGAAGAAGTAGAGGCACGACCTCGACGACTTTGGAGGCCATGGCCCCAATTACTTTCTTCTGCTATCCTCATCAACTGAGAGGTCGTAGGAGATCCCCTTCTATTAATTACAGGTCGAGCAGGAGAGTCTATTGAGCCACGAGCTCTAGGAGTAGGTGTCACCTCCCTGCCCCTTCCATATGGGATTCCTCGAGATATACCCTCTTGGACATGAGGCCTTATCAACGGTCCTGAATATGGGACACAAGAAGGACCACTTATCTCCCTCCTTGAAGACCTTGAAGGTATGATAAACACACCTTGAGTTTCTAGTTCCTTTATTTGGAACCTGCAAGCGTTCAGCTCGGCCTGGCACATCTTCAACTCATCTATCCTGGAGGCAATCTTGTGATTCACAGTGACATTTTCATCTCGGAGGGTAGAAATACGAAGATCCTTCTCGTGACTTTCACCCTTGACCTTCATTAAGTCACTCATGACTTTCCTCCATCTTGGTCATACTCCTTATTGGTGGCCAAGACCTTGCTGTGCGCCTCTTCTAGGTCCTTATACCTCTTCTGAAGATCACTCAATTGCTGATTCAGTTCTGCTCTCCGCTCTAAAGATGCCTTCAGCCCGCCACGAAGACTTTCACATTCTTTTCGTACGATGCTAAAGCAGTCCTTAGATTCACCCAAATCTTCCTCCAGTTTATTGCTCTTCTGAAGGACAGCTTCATACCGGACTTGCAAATCAGCACATGCGGCAGAGCAACACTGGAAATAAAGGAAGGTAAAGACCAATTAAGTCCAGAAATAAAGCATATGTTCAGAATACATGAAAACGCCAAGATCTGGCGAAAAGAGAAAATTCTTGAGTAAAAGACAAGGCTCTAAGGAGTTACAATCTTCTCCTGCACATCGGAAGTCTTCGGGTCTTCAACTGAAGTTTCCGCAGCCGGCTTCTCCACCAGGAATGACAGCTCAGGATACAAATTGGACAACTTGTTCTGGAACTCCTCAAGAGTTAAGGCCTTCTTCAAGGATTCCAAACTAGTCAGTAGACTAGTCTCAAACCCCCCGGCCTTCTAAATTTCGCCCGAAACCCCCCCGGCCTTCTAAATTTCGCCCGAAACTCCTTCAAATTCTCCGGTACTTCCGGCCAAGTGTAGGCAGGGGCAAGACATCCTTGAATCTCTTCATTAAGAAATCCCTTCAGAGGAATTCAAATCTTCGAGAGCTCAGACTTATGGTAGAATTCACCATACTCTTGGCTATGAGCCTCCATCTCTGGACAGTTGAGGCAGAAATCTATTATCAGCTGAAATTGCCGCCTCTGGCTAACTGGATTAGCGTACAGATCTCTCTCCGCTTCCACCGAAGTCATGTTCCTTTTCAGATCTAAGAAGCAACCATCAGACAGGCTTTTTGCCTTCTTCAAGGCTTGGTTCTCCTTTTCCAAGGCCTTTATTTTGGCCTTATCCTGAGCCATCTCGTCCTGAAGGTGCTTCAACATATCGGAAGGTTCCTTAGACCTCTTGGATATCTCCTCCTTCATCAGCTCAAGTTCAGAAGCCTGCCCTTGAGAACAGTTATACAATGTCCGAATGGAGTTGTACATATACTTCATCTGACTCACAGACTGTAAAAAGAGGATAAAGACAGTTAGCTAACTACACAGCTAATCCTATTGAGAGCTAAGCCGAATCATACCTGGCTAATCATAGGACAGCCTGGTACCACCTCGACCAGAGCCTCGGAAGGAGGAGGTGACACATATTTCTCGAACTCCTCCAATGGTCCGAGTTCGAGCCTTGGCTTCTTGGCAGACTCGCCTGCAGAACTCCCTGAGGCCTCGAGATTCTTCTTCTTCTCATTACTGTTTGACATCCCCCTTGATTCAGCTATCTGAGCCAACAAATTTGCTGCCTTGTTCACCTTAGAAGCATCCACTGAATATAAAAGGGAAGAAGTCAGCGTAAGATGCGATTGACACATTGTGGACGAGAATAAAATAAACAAGAAGAAATACCCTCTTGCAACGCATCCGAATCTACTATAAGAGTTATCACCATGACCTCATCAAAATTATCAACCATGGTTGGGAGGACACTAGAAGTCCGAGACACCTCCTTTCTCGGACATTGAACTAGAGCTGAACCCTCATCCTCTTCCTCATCTGATGGATCTAAATCCACAGAAACAAATAGGCAATCTGCCTCCTCAATCACCTTAAGCTGGGATTGAGTCTTCTTAGGCCCTTGAACCATCTTTTTGAACTGACGCCCACGTCGAGCATCTTTCATCAGACCTAAGATCTCCTTATCTACCTCTTTCTCGGATACCTCATCTCGGGAAGTTCTTTCTTCTAATGCCCTATAGGCCTGCAACGCCTTATCTGCACCAACTGGATCTTGCTCCATAGATAGAAGGGTTTCATACCAATCCATCTCAACACCTTCTGGCTGATCAAAAAATGTGTCAACTTCAAGAAGCTGCAATTTTGAAGAGTACGGCCGGACATTTGATTCAACCAGTCATACGTTTCTATAGGCCATTGCCAACCCATCTGATGATCTCCAGATACAAACTTACCCTCTCTAAGTTTGATCTTATCTCTCACCAACTCCCCAGCTATATTTAGCAGTTTGAGGGAAGACTCCACTTCATGCCAGATTTCATTTTGGACCTCTTCGTTCCAATCAGGAACTTCATACTTGGTTCGATCGAAGGTTAGTTTTACCTTATCCCACTTCCCCGCAGTTCACAGAAAGCACAAAAAGCTTACCTAAAGAGGTATCCTGAGAGGTCAAGGTCACATTTTGTTCAACAACAGAAACCTTATACATGGTCCGCAACAAGGGGACACTGGGACGGTAACATTTACGGGCACACCAAGTTATTAAGGTCATAATGATTACTATCACATTGGCATGTAACTGCCCTGGATGCACCCTATAATGCTGAAGAAAATCACCCAACAGTGGGGGAAAGAGGAAGGCTAACCCATGCTGCAGAAACCTCCCGTATATGACCCCTCGGGTTGGAGTTACTAATTCAGCTGCAGACTTGTCTTCTCCAAAGTACATGAGGTCAGCATCAGAAGGAATTGAGAAGGGACAACCTTCTAAGAAGATAGCAGCATCAGCGTGTGCTTTATCCTCCTTCAGCGGCTTTCTACTACTACCTTCGCCATCCAAGGATACTATACCCCCGGATGCATGCACTATCATGGGGCTATTTCCCTCTGTCTGAGCCCTCCGGGCCATTGCCCTCAACTTCTTCTCTTCCTCAGAGGCTTTCTTCTTCAGAATTACAGGTTTTTTCCCACTCGCTACCTCAGCTCTGCGGCGGTCATGGGAGCTACTCTCCTCAGCCTGAGCTTCTACATACTCTCCCTCATCATGATGGGGGACGGAAATTTTATTACTACCATTACTCATGATTACAGAGAGTATGGGGGGGAATACACACGCAGAGATAAAAGGAAAAAACAGACACAAGCAAATGCGCAGAAAAATAAAGATAGCACTTACTGATGATGGAAGCAGAAATTTGGGGCTTCAGAAATTGATGAAGTGTTGATGCGTCTTCTAAACTTGGAAAGGAAAAATTTTCGAATAAGAGAAGACAATGGGAATGATTTGGGAAATTTAATCTAAACCCAGACAGCATTGAAGACGAGCAATTACCTCGATTCTGTTTCCAATGCAAGTAATTGGAGAGACGGGGGACAGGCCGTCTCTGCTTGCCAATGAATCAAGACCACGTGTCAGTCCCCTCAGAATTAAAGAAGGCTGATTCAGATCCAAACGTCCAGGTGGCCTGGTAGAATACGAAAGAACTTGAAGCTAGATATTCAGAAGGGTAAGCCCGAGAGGAGAGTCATCGAAGGACACCCCGAGCTTAATACTCCGAGTTAGTCTCCCTCGAGTTATTGGTCTTCCCTCGAGAAGCAAGCCTCTCCTTCAACCTTAGAGATGGAGTACTCTATATTCTGAAGATCTACCTTGGGGCTACTGATAAGTCCATGGTACGTATTCGGGCCTCATTCATACTTGGACCAGGGCCCGAGAAGGGTCGTGGGCTCGAGATACGCGGAGGATGGATCCACAAGTCCATCAATCCTAATCCTTATAAGAAATGCGTATATTATGAATGTTCTACAAGGAATGTACATCTTCTCAAAGATGGTAATACAACTATCATAAACATGGTAACACAACCATGTTCGAAATACACTTCTATTATACATGGTAATACAACTATTATTCACATAAGAGTTGTATTCATACCATAAATACATATCTTGGTGATCTACGGATTGTAGCCATATAAATACCCTAAAGGTTTGGTAGACCTTTCATCTAATCTCATACTTTATACTTTATGCCTTAAGCAAATATACTGACTTGAGCGTCGGAGTGTCTATCCCCGGGACACCCGGGGCCTTTGTCTTGCAGATCAGTTCGAAAGCCTGGTTCGTCGTTGAAGTGTTGGTGTCCGGCGTACATCAGTCTTGGTGCTTGCTTTAGTCCATACAATGACTTAATAAGCTTGCATACCTTGTTTTCTTGTCCATTAACCACAAAACCTTCTGGCTGTTTTATGTACACCTCCTCCTCCAAATCACCGTTTAAGAATGCTGTTTTAACATCCATTTGGTGAATGACAAGGTCATTAATCGCCGCTAGAGCAATTCATAATCTAATTATGGTAATTCTAGCCACTGGGGCATATGTGTCAAAATAATCAACACCAAATATTTGCTTAAAGCCTTGGACTACAAGTCTTGCTTTATATTTTTCTACAGTTCCATCGGCTCTCATTTTCTTTCTGAAAATCCACTTACACCCAAGTGGTTTACAACCAAGTGGTAAATCAGATAAAATCCATGTATTATTACCCATAATTGAATCCATTTCATCATTCACAGCTTCTTTCCAGAAAGCAACATCATGAGACTTCATAGCCTCATTAAAACTTTTAGGATCCTCCTCAACACTAAAACAATATAGTGTTTTGGTACATAAAGACTCCCTTGTTCCATCAACCAAGTAAATTTGGAAATCAGGGCCAAAAGATTTTGTTTTTCTAATTCTTTCGCTTCTCCTAATTTCCAGAGTGTCATGATCCTTTTCAAACTCAACTTCTTTAGACTTACAAGAAACATTTGACATGTCCTTTGGCCTAGGAATAGAAGAGAACCTTGTTTCATCAAAAATTACAGAATGAACCGATACATAATCATTATGTTCTAATACATAAAACTTGTAGGACTTGCTATGTTCAGCGCATCCAATAAAGATGCAATCAATTCCCTTTTCACCCAAAACTTTTCTTTTAGGTTCCGGAAATTTAACAATCGCTCTACAACCCCAAACTCGTAAGTAGTTGAGATTAGGTTTTCTTTTGTGCCAAAGTTCATATGGGGTGACTTTGTTCCTTTTATTTGGAACTCTATTTGATATATAGCAAGCTGTCATCATAACTTCTCCCCAAAAACCATTACTCAATCCATAATTAAACAACATGGAGTTTACCATTTCTTTAAGGATTCTATTCTTTCTCTCCACCACACCATTTTGTTGTGGTGTATATGGAGCAGTTGTTTCATGAATGATTCCAACCGATGAAAAATAACATGGATCATAATATTCTCCACCCTTATCAGTATGAAGTTTCTTAATCATAACATTAGTTTGTAACTCAACTTCGGTCTTATAAGTTTTGAACTTATATAGTGCCTCATCTTTAGAAAACAACAAGTAAACATAACAATATCGAGAAAAATCATCAATAAAAGTTACTACATATTTTTTACTTCCCAAAGATGGAGTGCTATGAAAATCACACAAATCACTATGTACTAATTCAAGTAAATTAGATTTTCTTTCAATCCTTGGAAAAGAATTTCTTGTAATTTTATTAAGCATTCAAGTCTTACATTTTTCAACATTCATGTCAAAAGTAGGAATTAAACCAAGTTTAGACATTTCATGCAAACGGCGATAATGAACATGACATAAACGATTGTGCCATAAAGAAGAAATATCAAGCATGTAAATAGAATTCATACTTTTATTATCAATAGATAGTTTGAACATACTATTACAATAGTATCCTTGTCCTATAAACACATTGCCTTTACTAATTATTAGCTTATCGGCCTCGAATACAAGTTTGAAGCCATACTTATTTAACACACCAACAGACATTAAATTCTTTCTAACTTCAGGGACAAAAACAACATCATTTAAAGTCAACGTTTTTCCAGAAGTAAGAAGCAACTCTACTTGTCCAATGCCTTTAGCTTTGACAGCGGAATTATTCCCCATGTATAGAATTGGCCCATCTTCCAATTCTTGGTAAGTTTTGAAATAATGTCGATCTTTACACACATGTCTAGATGCCCCGGAGTCCATCCACCAAGAGTCATCCTCCTGCACAACATTGATTTCAGAAATTGTTGCTACAAAGTTCATTTCAACCTTTGTAGTGACACCATGTGCTAACTGACCTTGAGTTGGATCAACATTGCGTCGACCCTTTGTACTGGTTTTCTTTTTCTCCAGAGAAGGGAAATCCCTCTTCAAATGAGAACCACCACACTCCCAACAAGAGATTTTCTTTTGCTTCTTGTTCTTGTCAAAGTTGGAGATTTTCTTGTTGGACTTCCATGGGCGTTTCTTGGACTTGTTAGTCCCACTTGAATTTCCTTCCTCCACTACATTGATAGAGGAAATTGGAGTGTTTTTCATGTCCTTCGAACCATCTTGAGATTTGATGCTCTCTTCAATACGAAGGTGAGAAGACAAGTCTCCCAAGGACAAAGTTTCTTTCTTGTGTTTCAGAGCATTTCGCGCATCCTTCCATGATGGAGGTAATTTGTCAATTATGGATGCAACTGCAATTGCTTCATCCATAATCATCCCATGTTGTCTTATTTGATTCAACATATGCTGGACCTCATGGAATTGCTCCATAACAGGACGACTATCAACCATTTTGTAGTTATTAAAATTGCTAACCAGAAATTTCTTACTTGAAGCATCTTCTGATATGTATTTGGATTCAAGCTGGTCCCAAAGTTCCTTTGCACTCTCCAACGGTCAATGATCCCCATAAACATACTTCTTTTAGCTCTGGTGATGTCCCCACTTTCTCTCCGTGCAATCATAGCCACTCCAGCTCGGCCGTTCTTGACGCGTCAAAACTAATCATCGGTCCATATGGTGGAGATCGTAGCAGCGAGTCGTATGTCAGCTCAGCTGAGACTCTCTCCAGCCATGAGTTAGCCCTCTAGAAAATCCGTTAATTCGAGCTCACCGAGACCGAGATGTACTCCACTTCAATTTTTTCATAGGTGAAGGTCATCTTGTTCCTTTGCATCCACAAGGCGTCGCATAACATTAGGGCTAGTTCCGCCGTGGCATCATCCAAATCTGTTAGCAATTTCCGAAACCAAGTATGTCCTCTATTGCATCTGGAAGCTTGAGTGTGCTGTGTCAGGCCAGCTGCATTTCACATCCTCTTGGCAAAATAGCATCCAAAAAATCTATGCTCATTAGTCCCATTTTCCAGAACAGGCATGTTAGGGCGACGTTTAACGACCTAGATCTAAGCTTCACGTTTGTCAGCAATGAGTTGGTGACTAAGCGCCATGCAAAGCGCTTAGCTCCCTCCGTGAGTTTAAATTTCTAGAATTTCGTCCAAAATCTCCTTTCTAAGTCCAGTGCATCATTTCGCGAGTGTGTATCCCTCGGCTCCACCAGCATGTTGTAAGTAGATTTAACCGTATACATCCATGAGCTTTCATAGTGCCAATGCCAGTGATTTGGCCCCCTTTATTGGCCAGCTCAACTCCAATATCTCCTTACACCATCCTCATGAAAGAATCAATCAAGTACATCCCTTTTCCACCATCGAGTATCGGGGTTGATCAAGTCCGCGATGTAGATTATATCGCTAGGGATTAGATCTGGGTTCCGAATTCTAAAATTCTTATCAGATGGTAGCCATGAATCGCAATAAACCCTTGTATTATGTCTCTATCGGATCTTTTTTCTCGCATCTTGCCGAAGAACCTCTACACCCTTCAGTATACTCCTTCAATCCCAAGAAATGCTTGAGCCAGGGTAGTTTTTTTTTCAAGAAATACCCTTGCAAGGAGTGTGGATTCTGTGAGAAAGCGCCAAGCTTTCTTTCTGAGTAAGGCTCTATTCATTGCTTTACGGTCCCTAAAACCCAAGCCACCATTCCTCTTCCTGTCGCAAGCTTCTTTAGATCCAACTAGTGAATTTTGTTCTTTGTTTTCGTGTCCCCCGCCAAAAATTCATCATGATAGACTCGATCTCATCTAAGACCTGACTTAGTATCTCAAAACACCTCATTGAGTAGCTAGGGATAACTTGAATTACTGACTTCATCGTAACTTTCTTTCCGGCCTTCGACATAACCTTCTCCGTCCATCCATCAATTCATTGTCTGATTTTATCCTTCAATGGTGTAAAAGCCTTCGTTTTGTTTTTGCCGACTTCCGATGGCTGGCCAAGGTACATTCCATGTGATTCTACTTCTAGGACTTTAAGTAGTTCGCAGATCTTCTGTCTCCTCAGATGGTCCATGTTGGGCTAAATAAGACCCCTGATTTCTCAACATTTATCATCTGACATGATATACTCTCATAAAGAGCTATCGCCCATTGCATGTTTTCTGCCTCATCCCCGGTGGCATCTCCAAACAACAAGGTGTCATTTTCAAAGAATATGTGTGATAGCCTTGGATCATATGTTGTAGTTCATATACCTTTTAGCCTCCCCACTGCCATCAATCCCGTTAATATGTTAGAGAAGATCTCCAAACACATTATAAATAAGTAGGGGGATAAGGGGTCTCTTTGTCGTATTCCTCACATGGTCTTGACATCCCTAGCCCTCCACTATTGAGGATGAACGGAAAGGAAACGGAGCTGATGCATGATCTGATGAAGTTGGCAAAAGCTGCGGAGAATATAAAGCTCGTTAGTGTTGCACAGACAAATTTCAACTCCAACCTGTAAAAAGCTTTACCCTTGTTGAGTTTCAGGCTCATGGGGCCAACTTCCCATGTTGTTCTTCTCTTCATACTATGATGAAATTCTTGTGCTATTAGTATGTTGTTCGTGATCAGTCTACCTGGCACGAAAGTTGAATTGGAGTCCAATATGATATGTGGCATGATTTTCTTCAATCTGTTCAACACCACTTTCGAAACTATTCTATATACCACATTACACAAGCTAATTGGACGAAACTGAGTTATGTTATCCAGTTCTTTGATCATCGAGATTTACACAATATGCGTATAATTCACCGAGGATTCAAAAGTGCCCATATTCAAGAGATTAATCACAAAACTAGTAACGTCGTCCCTAACTATATGCCAGTATTTTTGATAAAAGACAGGACTCATACCGTCTGGTCTTGGTGATTTGTATGGATGCATCTACTTCACAGCTCATGCTACTTCATCTTGTCGATAAGGTCATGTCAAGTTCTCCACTATCTCCCGCATCACCCTTGACTGAAATCTCGCAAGTACCTCTTCCATCAATTCATCCTGTGGGTTCGATGTGGTGAACAACCCTCCAAAGAAATTAAAAAGAATCTGCTTAATGCTCCCCTCATCACGTCTCATTATCTAGTTTTCATCCTCCAGTCTCTCAATTCTATTCATCGACCTCATTTGGGAAGCGAAGCAATAAAAGAACTTCATATTCATGCCCCATTCTTTGTACGAGTGCTTCTTTGCGTGTTGTCTCTATTGTATACATTCGGCCTATTGTAAAATCTCATGTTCATTTTCTAAGTCCATGATCTTGTCCTTAGTTTCTCGGGTTATCGTCCCACTTGACGGCCTCTGAACCTCTTTCTCAATCTCATCCAGCCTCTTGTTTATGTTTGGGTATGCCTTCAACTTCTCTGGAAAGTAGCCCGTAGAGTTATCCCGCGACTATCTAATCATCTTTTCGCAGTCTTTTGGTCATATCCATTTTGCTTCAAACTATAACCTTTTCTTGTGCCTGAAGGAACGAGCTGTCGGGTCCCTCGCACAAAGCTTTAGCAGGATACACGTGTGGTATGAGTTTATTGTGTGCAAATTCTACGCTGTTGACCAAGGATAAAGGTCTTGCAGTCACTGACTGCATGTTCACGGTCCAATCTGGCCCTTACCATGTCCGGGGTTACTGCATTTCTGAGCCATGTGAAAGGAGACCTGAGTATCCCATATCGAATAGGCAACAATAATCAAGGGCATGTCCAAAACAGTCAATCTGCCATTCAACTCTTTGTCGTGTCTGCCTTCAAATTTGCTCTGCGCTAGCACCTCATTGAAATCTCATATGCACAGCCATAGAGAATCCAGCTCGTCAGCTTGGTGCTTGAACTGTCCCCACCAAGTCTGTCTCTGCACACTTCTAGATGTCCGTACACCCTGGTTATCTGAATTCGGCTTACTCCATAAGTCACAAAAGCATCAATATAACAAAAAGATGAACATTTTATTTCTACTTCAACACTTTTGCTCCACAAGAGCGCAAGGCCTCCAGAGTTTCTAGAGCACCCTTGTGAATCCACACTAAAACATAAAAAATCAAATCAACACCAGAATCTTCTATCTCTCCTACATTTTTCTTAGTCACGCAAAGAAAAATAACATCAGACTCATTCAGGCGCAACAAAGTGCGCAGTTCTTACCCTGCCTGGACTCTCCCCAATCCGCAATAGTTCCAGCTTAAGATGTTATTTGGTTGTGGTGGGAAAGAGAATTTTTTGTGAAATTTCTGGTTATCTAAAGGTACCTTGGTAAGTAAATTCTCTTATTGTGTGTGGAAATACAATTTCTAAAAAGATTAAAATCTACGAGTCGGTCTCCTAAATGACGGTCTAGATTATAACTATGTATAGACCAAGGACCATGCAACAAATATTAGGAAATTGTGGCAAATTCTCACGGGTTGACCCGACCCGCTTAATAAACGGCGTTTGGGAATTGTGCGTCACATATATACAGCTCCGAATTTCGCAAAACCCAAAAATCCTAAATTTCACCCATTCGATCAGAGAAAACCCCCTCAAATTTCACACAGTTCTAACAAAATTAATAACCGCATAAATGAGTTGATTTCATCATCATAGTCGATCGATTCGATCAGTGTGAAGGTTTTAGCGGCAAATTTGTGGAAAATAGGAAGCGACTGAGATGGGAGATTCAAAATATGGTAGGTTTCCGATTCAAACCAATTATTGATGATGTTCACATCGACTTCGATGCATTGAAGTTTATCACTCTGTTAATTATGATTAGATTTCATTATTTTCCATCCAAATTTCAAGAATGATGAAGAAGATCCAGGCTCAATTACTACGATTTCAGATATAGATAAGGCTTATCACTGTGTACAATTTTATAATCTTGGATTTGAGTGAGTGATGGTGATTTCCATTCTAAGCTTTCTTGTTTGCATAAATGCTAGATTTTCAGATGTTTGTTAGTGCATCTCTTAAACTTAGTGTTTGTGTATTAAACTACACATTTTAAAAGGTTTTCAAAATGTTTTGTGTGAATGTTAGGATTCTATTCTAAATTGTCATGTTTGCCTAGTAAAATGCTAGATTTTCAGATGTTTGATTGTGCAAGTTAAACCTTGTGTTTTTTAGATTAAACAACACACTTATTTAAAGCTTGTTGAAAAGTTTTGTGTGAATGTTAGGATTGCATGCTAAACTGTCTGTTTGCATTTTAAAATGCTATCATTTGTGTGACTGAGTCAATCTTAAACCTTGTGATTTTAGGTTAAACAACACAATTTTTAAATCTTGTCAATAGTTTTCGTGTGCATGTCGGGATTCTATGCTAAATTGTTAAATTTGCTTAGTAAGATGCTAGGTTTTCATCTGTGTGACTAAGTATGTCTTAAACCTTGTGTTTTTAGGTTAAACAACACAAATTTAAAGATTGTCAACAGTTTCTGAGTGTATGTCACAATTCCATACAAAACTGTTTAATTCTCATATTAAAATGTTAGGTTTTCATCCGTGTGACTGAACTTGTCTAAACCCTTCTTTTTTAGGTTAAAAAGCACAATGTTTAAAGTTTGTCTACACGTTCTATGTGTATTTCAGGCTTCCAACCTAAAATGTCAAGTTTTCATAGTAAAATGTTAGATTTCAATCTATGTTCCTGAGCTTGTCTTAAAATTGTGTTGTCGGGTTCAAAAGTATAAATTTTAAGGCATGTCGATAGTTTCGTGTGTATGTCAGGTTTTCATCCTAAAATCATCTGTTTGCATAATAAAGTAATAGTTTTTCATTTGTGTGACTGCGGCTGTCTAGAAACTTGTGTTTTTAGGTTGAACAGAACAGCTTATAAGGATTGTCGATAGGTGTTGTGTGAATGCCAGGTTTTAATCCTAAAATGTCCTGTTTGCATAATAAAATGCTAATTTTTCATCTGTGTGATTGTGCCTTCCTATAATCATATTTTTAGGGTGAAAATATAGTTTTCAAGGCTTTCGATAGGTTTTGTTGATCATGAGGATTCCATATAAGTACATTGTTTGTAGGTGGACAAAAATTGTGAAGAAATATATATGGGATAAATATCTCGAAGAAGACAGAAGTAGTAAGGCTGGTAAAAAACTGAAGGAATCGATTCCATGGTGCCATCAAATCACATAACAGTTATTCAATCTGGTTGTACAGACAATTTGGATGCAAAAAAGCTATCACAAGACGCTGTAAAGAAGCATATGTTTTCAGTTTATAGATTCTTAGAAATAGAAAAAAGTGGCACCACAACATCCAGTCCAGTTGCAGCTGTTGAAGATGATGATGATGAATATGATATTCAAGATCCAAAGATATTTGAATTTGCTATGCAATTATATTTGAATTATTAGAGTTTGAATGGCTTTATATTGGTGTTTTAATTATGGTTGTATCTTGCTAATATAATGATAACTAAAGATTTATGGTAGAAAATGGGGTTTTCACACTAAACCTTGTGTATCAAAAGTGTTCAGTGCATGTTTCTTGGTTTTACCCAAAATTTTGTAGTTCCCATACTAAAATGCTTGATTTTTAATCTGCTTGATTGTGGTTGTGTAAAATCCTATTTTTAGGTTAAACATCGCATTTTTTTAAATCTTGTAGATAGGTTATGTGTGTGTATTTGGTGTCACCCTAAAATGTGTAATTTTCATACTATAATGCTAGGTTTTAATTTGCTTAATTGTGAAAAAATATTTCAGGTTTTTAACTAATGAATTTGAAATAAAGAGGTTTTAGGTTTTAAAATGGGGTTTTTAATACTAAACCATGTGTATTGTTCATTGTATATTTCTTGTTTTCACTAAACTTTGTAGTTTCCATTTTAAAATATTTGGTTTTTAATCTGCTTGATTGAGCTTATGTAAAACGTTGTTTATTCAACAGAGGAAGGGAAAACTTGAACTCGGCTTTCTCTCTCTACCCACTTTTCTCTGCCTTCTCTCTACAATAATTTCAGCATTACATGATTTTCCGTGTACAGTTACATTTCTTTCCGTTGCCGACACTCATTCTCACCTGAAACGGTCACATAACGGCCACTTTCATGGCGGCGCCACCGCAGCCCCGCGGTGGCAACGCTCCTTTTAGATCTTTTGCGCAGGCTGTGACCGACAGACCGCCACCGATTTCACCGGTCCTGCCTTCAAATCCCGAAATTCAACCGATTGGAGAGTTCAAGGGCAAAATTGCATGTATCGTCTCGCCGGAGCAAGCTTCTCAACTAGCAGTGCACTACCAACACACTTTGGTCAGGAAATTCGACAACGGCAAGCCTTCAATGGAAACATTGAATGCAGCTTTCAAATCAATTGGTTTCAGTTCCAATTTTCAGATAGGGTCACTCGATTTCAAGCATATCTTGATCAGATTCCAAGATTCTGAGGATTATCAGAGGTGTTGGCTTAAAGGAGTTTGGAGCTTCACGGGAGTTCTGATGAAAGTACTAAAATGGTCTACTGAATTCATCCCTGGCACTGAGTCATCCATTGTCCCCATTTGGGTAACTATCCCTAATGTTCCTATCTTTTTTTACAATGTGACCATGCTAGAATTCATTGGAAATAGGATTGGTAAATTCATTAAGATGGATTATGCTACCTCTACTCTGACCAGACCATCAGCTGTGAAACTATGCATTGAGATAGACTTACAGAAAAAATTGCATAATGAGATAACTGTAGGCATGCCAGGCTTTCTTACAGACTTAGAAATTATATATGAGGAGATCCCCTACTTTTGCCCTCATTGCCAGAAATTAGGCCACTCACTGGACCTATGTAAAAAGGCCAATCCTGAACTCAGCACCTCTAGGAACCATTTTAGAAATTTGGCAGCAGACTCTACTGATATGGTGCCAAACCCCCCTCCAAACCAGCTCAACTACCAAAACCTAAAGAGGGTGGTTCAGGTTTAACTATTAGAGAAAAAGACAGACTTTTCAAGGCTCAGGGCCAGATGATGTATGTCAAGAAACCTCAGACAGGGACACTAGCAGTACCACAGAAACCTATCTCTGATAAGGGAAAAGAAAAGACCTTGGATCTTGATGCTGTTAATCACTCTCCCTCAAATGAAGTGGTGCTTATTTCTAACTCATGTTCAGAATCATCAGGGCACCCTACCATGTTGGAACTAACCTCAACTGCTGAAACCCCCTGTACCACTACTGTGCCCCTTATGTCTAAACAAGAAGAGGCTTGGCTGATGCAGAATCATAAGCCAAAAAATTATGCCAAAGATGATTCCTCAATGCCAGCAGATAAGCACTTCTCTCCTCGTTTTTCTCCTGTTAATGCTAACAAAGTTGCTTTTTACTCTCAGGAAAAAAGTAGGGAAAATAGATTCTCACCTTTACAGGGATTGCTTACAGAAGATTTACAAGCTGACTTATTGGATAATGAAGAAAGGAGTTCCCAGAGTAACTCTCAGCAACAAGAAATAGATAAAAATACTCCTCAAGTCAGATCAAAACAGGTAGACACAGCTTAGGTTAGGAAATCTTCTAGACTGCTAGCTAAAAATCCTCCACCTGTCATTAAATTGCAAACATATTTTACTCAGTTGAACCAAATTATTTCAGGATCAATTACAAATAGCCCTAACAAAAGTTTTAAATGATTAGTACAACCCTAGCTAATAAATTCCTTGTTTGGAATGTTAGAGGGATGGAAACTTCACTTGATAGGTTGAAAGAACTAATTGCCAGTCACAATTTTGACATTATTTGTTTGTTTGAGCCAATGCATGATAAATCAAAATGTGACTATTACAAAAATGTTCTAGGCTATCAGAACTGTATGTATGCCTTGAATGAACAAATTTGGATTTTTTGGAGAAGTGAAATCCAACTGAACCTAAATTTAGATCATCCCCAATTTTTGCATGTCTCGGTTCACTGTCAGAAACTAAATGCCTCTATGGAGGCTGTTTTTGTTTATGGACTGAGAACAAGAAAAGAAAGGGAAAATTTATGGATTGATCTTCAGAAAATACAAAACCCTGAGACTATTTTTATTGGTGATTTCAATGCTATTATTTCTATTTCAGAGTACAAAGGTCCTTCTAATCCTAGTTTACACAGTATTAGAGATTTTGCTGCTTTTATTGATGCCATGGCTTTAGAGCATATTAATACTGTGGGTAATTTGTTTACTTGGACAAATGGTAGACACCAAGTTCCTCTAGATCTCAGTCCAAGTGGGAGGAAAAAAATTCCAACTATTCAGAGGTTGGATAGAGGTTTATGTACTCCTCAGTGGAGTGTTAGATTTCCAAATTCTTCAATTTTAGTTCTTAATAGATTGTCCAGTGACCATTGTCCCCTTTTTTTGAGTGTTGGTAGTGATATAAAATCATCACCTAGGCCTTTCAGATTTCTCAATACATGGTTTAAAAGAAATAACTTCATTGATGTGATTAGAGATAACTGGGAACCTAGTATAGGCACTACTGGTATGTTAGGTTTCTACCTTAAGCTTCTCAGACTCAAAATATTTTTGAAAATCTGGAATAGGGAGGTTTTTGGCAATTTGCATGATAATGTAAAGATAGCAGAAGAGAAACTTAGTCAGGCTGAAATTGCTTATGACACTGATCAAAATGAAATATTTTTGGACAGTCTCAAACAAGCAAAATCTGAACTCTCTAAAGCCATTAAAGAGCAGAACCATTTCTGGAAGTACAAATCTAAAGTAAAGTGGCTCAAAGAGGGGGATGATAATTCAAAAAAATTTCATAACTCAGTGAGGGAAAGGAAGGGAAAAATGAATATTACAAAAATTCAAAATTCTGATGGTCTGTGGATTGATAATTTTACAGAAATTGAAACTGAAGCCATCTCATATTATTCTGAGTTGTTGTCAGCTGATAATAATCCAGGCCAGAGAATATTTTACTCTCATTTTTTATCCCAGATCCCCAAACTTATTACCACAGAGGAAAATATGGAACTGCTTAAACCTATCAAAATGCAGGAACTGAAGAGCATTGTACTCTCTCTGAATAAGCACAGCAGCCCTGGACCAGATGGATTCACCTCACAATTCTACATCAAAGGTTGGGATTTTTTACAGATAGACCTTTTGAGTGCAGTAAATGATTTTATGACTAAGTCTGACATACCTAAGGGTATTGCCTGCACCTGGATGGCCTTAATTCCAAAAATTCAGACACCATCCTCTTTTGATGACTTCAGGCCTATCAGTCTTTCAAATGTTCTAAATAAAAATTTTTCAAAGGTTTTAATGGAAAGACTGAAGCCTACAATGCAAAAGATCATTTCTCCACACCAGACAGCTTTTTTAAAAAATAGGGACATTAGTGATAATGTGCTCTATCTTCAGGAAATGGTCAGATTCATCAATAAAAAAGGTCCACACCCTAATTGTATACTTAAACTAGACCTTAGAAAGGCTTTTGATAGGGTCTGTTGGAAGTTCCTGACCAGTATATTGATAAAATTTGGATTTCATGGCCAGTTTATTTATTTAATTATGAAAAATATTTCACAAGCCTGGTTTTCAATTTTAGTCAATGGTAGTCCAGTTGGATTTTTCCAGGCATCTAGAGGCATCAAACAAGGTGATCCTATCTCTCCCTTTCTATTTAACATTTTTTCATAAGCATTCACAAGAAGCTTAGCTTATATTTTTGAAATTGGGAGTCTGAAATATTATAACCTGCCTGCATCTGCCTCTCTCATTTCACATCTTTCCTATGCTGATGACACTGTGATATTTATGCTTGCAAGTAGAGCTAATATTATTAAAATGAAGTCCTTTCTTGCTGTATTTGAGACTGTCTCTGGACAGAAAATCAATTATGATAAGAGTGACTATTATATAGGCAAGCATGCTTCTGTGGCTAATATTAGAGATATGAATAATATTCTGGGTATGAAAAAAGGATCCTTTCTATTTAAATATCTGGGTGTGCCCATTTTCTCTGGTAGAATAAAAAATATATTTTTTCAGCCATTGATAGAAATGATAGATCAGAGACTCCTTAATTGGAAAAATAGATGGCTCTCATCTGGTGCCAAATTGATTTTGATCAATGCATGCATATATTCTGTTCCACAACATTACTGGGCTGTTATGAAACCTACTGTGCACATTATTAAATTGATAAGAAGAAGAATCTCAGTATTCTTCTGGGGATCAATTAATGACAGGCCTAAAAAATCTTGGAAAAACTGGAATGATATGTGCTACCCTATAGCAGAAAATGGTTTAGGTTTTAGAAACCTAAAAACTATAGTTACTGCTTTTTCAATGAAATTGTGGTGGAAGTTTCAGAATGCTTCTGCTCCATGGACTATGTTTATTGCTTCACTCCCACATTCAGCACAAAATTCACACACTTGGAAAAGGATCTGTGAGGTTAATGAATTTTGTGAATTAAATTCCAAGGTTATACATGGTCAGGGGCTTTGTAGCTTTTGGAACTCTAATTGGTCTGACCATGGACCTATCACTGATTTAATTGATTACAGCCTCACAACTATCCCAGAAAATTGCACTGTAGCTGAATTTATATTGCAAAAAAGGCATATTTACCTTCCATCTCTCCCCACATTGATACTGCCCTTTTGGAGTTTTTGCAGGCTGCTGAAGTGAGGAATACCAGAAAAGACAGACTAATATGGAAGCCTGCCACAACTGGAATTTTCACTATTAAATCCACATACAATTATACTAGACCAAAGAGAGGTACCTCTGCATCTCTCACTAAACTTTGGAATGCCAGAATTCCAAAAAAAAGTGTCTATTTTTATGTGTAAAGTCATGAACTCTATTCTCCCTTTTGACAATGTGCTTAGATTTTATGGTTTTAACATTGTGTTCAAATGTTGTTTCTGTGACAATATGGACACTCTGGATCATTATTTCAATAGCTGTCTGTTGGCTGTTCAAGTGTGGGAAAAGGTCAACCTTTTTATAGGAATTAGGCCCCCTATTTTTACTACCATTTGGAATAGGATATCATTTTATCTTACTAAACCTGGCCTTTCTCCTATTCAGACCAAAATGATACACAATATTGTACTTTTCACATGTTGGAGTCTCTGGAAAATTAGAAATAGATATATTTTTGACAACATTTCTCCCTCTATTACTGGAATTCTACATGATATTAAAGGGATGATTTATGACTCTTTCATTGCAAAGCCATGCTATACTGAATCTGACCATGATAATGAGCTTGCAAATAATGGCTATTTCCCCAAGCTTAGAAAACCTCCCAAACCAAGAATCTCAAAAATAATATGGACTAAGCCTGCTCTCAATTTTAAAGCTAATATTGATGCATCCTGGCATGCTAACTCTACAGGACTGGCAGTAGTTATCAGAGATTGGGAAGGGAAATTAGTTATAGCAAAATCAATTTTTACTCAGGCAATGTCCCCTTTGCATGCAGAAGTTTTAGCAATTGGTTTAGGAGTTAAGACAGTGACTGAAATGAATCTAGATTGCTCCTATGAATCTGACTGTATATTGGCTGTTAATATGATCAATAAACCAGACCTTGCCCCATGGAAAATCTACCCTCTGGTTTATGATATTGCTAATGCATTCTCAAGCTCTTCAATTCAACACATTTTTAGAGAAGGCAATTCTGTTGCTGATGCATTAGCTAGGCATGCAAGTAAAACTAAACAGGCTAATATTTACACATCTGCCCAAACACTTCCTCAACCAATTTTAGGCCTCTATTATTTAGATAAGGAAGGTACTCCTTCCCTGAGGTATCACCCTCCCTGAGCATGATACTACTCTCATGTTTTCTTCTCTGTCTTTTTTTCAGGATGCAGAAGTTCTTATACAGAGAAGAATCCTGGACAGTTTACCCATCTATTTCACTGATTCTGACAAGGAAGTTGTTTGGAGACTTAATCTTGGCACTGGATCCAATCACTGGCTACCCTCATTTGCAGCCCTAGATAGTGTTTACATCCCATGCACCTACACTACATCATTTAGGGATCTTTTTGAAACATACTCTATATAGGTTGAGTAATTTTTGGGGTCGCATTGAGTTTTGCTTAGCAATTCTCTAATAGGTCCTAGAATATTACTCTTTCCTACAATTTTGTATAAGGCACATAGGCCTATTTTTGCAAAGCATTCCAATGCTTTGGGAGTTTACTCCATGCACTTATGCTTGTTCTCGGAGCATAATGTATCATAGTCTTGTAATTGTTTGATTTTTTGCGGTTTGGGATGCCCATAATATTATCCCCCACTCGTAGTGATTTTTGCCAAAAAAAAAAAAAGTAAAACGTTGTTTATTAGGTCAAATAGTATATTTTTCAAGTCTTGTAGATAGTTTTTGTGTATGTATATGCTTTTCACCCTAAATTGTGTAGTTTTCATACTAAAATGATAGGTTTTTAACCTGCTTGATCGTGAAAGAGATTTTAGGTGTTTAACTATTGATTTTTAAAATTAAAAAAAAAAGAGGTTTTAGGTTAGGATTTGCACAACTTGTGTTTAGTTGTGAAAATTTGGAAACCCAAAGTTTTCAGATTTTAAAAAAGGATTTTAAACCTAAAAATTGGGAAATCTTTCAACATGAGATTTAAACCTTACTTTAAACAGTTTAATATTTATTAGGATCATCCTTACATATGATGTATCATGCACCAATCAAATAGTGACATACCATCTTCAAGTAGTTTATCACTAGCCCATGTATTCAATCATTACCAAGACGGGTAAGACATTCAAGATTTGAGTTTTAGAAATTTACTAAAAATATATTAACCAATCAAAAAGTTTTAATTGTACACGTGTCATATTCTTATTGATGCCTAACAAGAACTATACCAGGATCATCCTGATGAATGTTATACTGTACTTTGAAATACAAAATGATTCTGAGTAAAAATTAGTAACTAATTTCACAAAATAGATTTGATTAGATAAAAATATAGACAGTTTAGTGTGAAAATTGAGCATTAACAGTAAAATATTGCCATTCATACCAACTAGTGTATCAAATGTAATCAATTGTGTGCTAAACCAACTAAAAATAGTACGAAAATCCTCTTTAGCATGCATTTGTGACTTTTGCTGAAGTAGTTTTCATCACCCCTTTAGCATGCATTTGCAAAATGAATTTCTATTTACATGCTAGTTTTTATATGCATATGCATACCATATACTAATTTGTATGCTAATTCGAGGTCTTGAACTTCACCTATAATAATATGAACGTACAAATGTAAATGTAAGTGGAGTGATTATGAATTTAAAACCTCTTTACTGTGACACGGAATTATAATTCACTACACGTATTAAACAACTGGTTAATAAATTTGAGTGTTCTCTTCTCCTATTTTTTTTCAATAACATTCTCTTCTTCAGCACTTTGAGTCCAATTATACAATGGAAACACATAAGCAAAAGTCACAATTGAAACTTGGAAGGAAGGTGAAGTAGAAGTAACTAAAAGTTGCAATTAGATATTTAAAAGTTGCAATAGTAAGGTCAAATGCCAAATGAGTGCTATGCATATCATTTCCAATTGAGTCTGATGCAGCATTAGTTGGTACAACCTACAAATCAATGCTCCTCCTACTCCGATGATGAAAGGTATTTTCTGTAATTATTTTATAATTAGGCATCCAAAAAAAATATATAAATTACGGACAGTGGCCAGAAATTTTCGTCGGTGGAATGGATAAAATATGTGGCCATGGAGAACAAAAGCCGAAAGCTAAAAACAACACAGTGGAAAATAAAAACGAGCCAAATTGGCCCTCTCACCCGACATTATAAATGCGAATTTCAATATAAAATGAAATAGAAAAATAACATTCAATTGGATTTTAATATTAGTAGGTCTATGTAAGTCCACCTACTAGATTCTGAGTGGACAGACATTATACACACGGTTTATAAATCAAATCTTTGACGTTATTCTCCGATAATGACGACTCTCCCCACCCCGCACGTACTAAAAACAATTTCATTTCTCTTTAAATACTTAAACAATTATTGTCTCTCATTCTCAATTCTTCTCCCTTTAAAAACCCAATAAACAATTTCATATTATTAGGCACTCTTCATTATTGAACTTTAACAATATATCTAAATAGATATATTAATATCAGTTTTATCATATCTGATGTTATTAAAATCATCTCAACACATAACATTTATGTCAAATTTTTATTGACCGCTAGTTAATGTAATTAGAGATATTTATAGTCAAACTTATGTTGGAAAGTGAAAAAGATTAATAGCATATTGAGACGTGACAGATGTAGAATGATTTGAGTTTAAACGTTTAGTGGTAACTCCATAATATTTAGAAAATTTATAATTTCAAAAGATTTTACCCAAATGTGAGTTTATATATTTTCAAAGTATCATTAATTAAATAGAATATTAATGATCAATTATTTTCTAATAAAAATCATAATGTACAGAAATTGAGTGAGATCGAAATATTAAAGTCGATGTAATTATATGAGATTAATTATTAAAAATTACAGGTGAAAAAATTTACAATTAGTGAAAATTTGAGAAAGAAACATAGATAGAAATTGCAACTAGTTTTAATTGTAAAAAATAAAGGGCGTTTTATATGTAGGGTCAGTTTACTTCACTAGATCCAAATTAAATCTGAATTGAAAATAATGTCCCTCTTTAACATGTATTATAATTCACGAAACGGTAATTTATGATTTGGACATGTATTCAATCATTACATAGACGGATTTAGGCATTTAAGGTTAGGATTTAGAAATGTATTTGTAAAAACTAATGAACTAATGAAGGATAATTATGACATTTTCTCACTTTCATTAGACTTACCGAAATAAATCTGCATATAGCAAACCCCAAAATATTAAGATGAGAATCAACTGTCCTGTCCAGTTGAGCTTTTTTTTATTTTATTTTTTATTTAAACCACCATATGGTTGGGGGTGATTTATTAAAGGATCCCCAATGCTGTAGAGAAAGAGCAAATAAGCCAAATTTGTTACAGTCATTCCAGAAGGAAGACACGGCACTTAAGCTGTCAAAAGAATAGAAGAATATGCCTAATACTATACTACCGATTCATGTACAATGGGAGATCATTGGTCAAAAAACAAAAAATATACTATCGTAACCCAAGAATTTGGCGAGCAGATTAGTGATCGTCAAATGAATCACAACTTCGCCAACCAAAACTGTGAATAATCATAATATGTACCATAGATCAATCCTAAAAAAAATATGTCCATGCACTTCTTCATATAGGAAGCATGAGAAAGTGTGAGGCAGAAAATTGCTTGCTGCTTGTTCTCCTTTAGCCAGTGCAGTCCAGTTCCATGAGGAAGAGCTGCCTTGAAACTGTGATGCCTATACAGAGCCAATGAAGGCCATTATATAGGCATTGTACATGTAATGAGAGAAGAAGAAACACAGTAGTTGCTGGCTAACCTTTTCTCAAGTTTGGTATTTGTAAACAGTCAAGAGCAGTAATTCCTCTTAGCAGGGGCATCATGAATAAGCATATTACCAGTCTTGTCCAGTTGAGCTGTTAACTGCTAGCTACTAGATGTTTAAAGCTGCTTGGAACTGCTTCCAGCTGCTGGGGTAGCTGCTATTAGCTGAAATTATATTAATAATATTTAAGTTGAAATACGATACTATCAAATTCATATGTTCACACCCATAAAAATTTAAATGGAAGTATATTTAATTTTAAATATTCTTCGAATAGTTGTAATGGAGTTTAGAATAAATGTTACAAATGAAATATAAAAGTATAAAAAATGTTTAGTAAAAAACGGAAACAATATATATATATAAACATAAAGCACACACTGAAGAGAAAAAAAAAAGAAAGAATATACCGGTGGGCTTTTGTATGGATGAATATTCATGTGGTTTAAATGTAATTATACAAGTTAAAAGTTAAGTTTCGATTTTGAATCTTTTTTGGAAAACGCTACTAATGTAACTTCATTCAATTTATGTTTCACTAAATTAAGTAGTAATAATCGACAAACATTATATTCAAGTGTAGATGAATTTTATTAAAATTCTCTATGAACAAAACTGAAACACTTAATTTGAAATGTAATACATGATATAGGTATAAAAATTAACAATCTTTTATTGAGAACGATTAAAATAATTTTGTTGTTACCTATATTTCAAAACATTTCATTTTTTAAAAAATACAAGTCGGATGAAATCAGATGGTAAAACTGCTAAACCTATTGTGTGCTGCTTGAGATGATTGAAGCAGTTTGAGGCGAAAAATTGATGTGATAAATCTTAACGGAAGATGCCCTTGGTGATTGTGTTGGGGTAAGATCAACCAACCAATATCGTCCTAGTTTTTTAATTGAATTTTAAAAAAATAAACATTTCACGGGCAATTACAATTTCCCCATCATACTTGGGCTCAATTATGTCACATCTCCATGTATCGTTCTCTATGGTTTTTTATTTTTTTAAATAAATCATCATGGGTGGGGGAATTTACTTGGCACCCCAAACCAAAATTAGGACAAGCCTAAAGTTTGTAACAGTAGAGATTTCAGATCTCAGAAGCAACTAAGCTTCCAAAAATACCTATAATAACTAGATAGCTCTGTGAACATGTTATAATGAATCAGAAGTCTAGAGGGGAGCTTTTTAGTGATCGATAATCAAATATCGAAGCACAATTCAGCCACCCTTTGGAACTTAAACACAGAAAAACCAAACAGAAGCTTATGTACAGATACAAGGCCCAAAAAAACTAGAAAAGGTTCAAAAAATGGCCATCATGCAGATTCAGCATTGTGATCACTGTAAGGGCTCTATGATGTGCCCTTGTTCAAAAAAACACTTTGAGTGCTGATTGGAGAGCTGTTGTCATCTGGCCTGAGCAGAGAGTTAGTAGCCTGAGAAGTGTGTTTCTGGAATTCTTGCCTGAGCAGAACCAGCTAACTGCACATGGAGCACACCTAGTAGCATCTGTGTTATAAAATTCTACAAGTAGCCATACCTACACTATCTAGTCTAATCAATCCTTTTAACCTATCAGGTGCATGTCTAAAATGAAGTGTATCAGATAAACACATGTTCAAACATTCTTTTGCCAGATAGTTTGCAGGCAGATTTCCTTCTCTAAAAATGTGAGTGATTTTAGCTGCATGCATGTGCAGTAGTACATAGAGAGTAAATAGACCATTCAGCTTGTAGGGGATCAGTGATACCTTTCACAGCCAGTAAGCAGTCAGATTCAATCTGAAATTGCATAAGTCCCCTTTGATGTGCTTCATACAGTCCTTCCTTGATTGCCAATGTTTCAGCATGGAGAGGTGACTGAGCAGACATATATTTCATCCTAAGAGACACAGTAGCCCCCTGTCCATTTCTTACAATAATTCCAATCCCACAGTAACCATTTTTAAAGGCAGCATCCACATTAATTTTTAAGCCACTGTCAGGGGGATACCACTTAATAATTTTGATCATTTTTGGCCTTTTATATGAAATAAAAGGGACCAATTTTGAGCTAATTAAAAAATGGTTCCTCTCAGTATTTCCAAAGAGTGGATATGCAGTAAAAATGAGAGAGACCTGTTTTAAAATATTTGTGCAGATTTCAGATGCAGGAACATCACAATTATCATACATTAGTCTGTTTCTTCTGAGCCACAAGTGCCAGAATATCAACAAAGCTGTTATTCTGATCACTAGACTGTAGATTTTTTAAAAGCCTCTGCATGACAGATAGTAATTAATTCTTGCTCTGAAATTAAGAAAGGATGGGGGCTGAATTAACAACACTCTATGCATTTGTGTCCAGTCATGACCATTTACCAGACATTTATTAAAATAGTGCTCAATTGTGTCATGATCACTACAAAGCTTGCATTTTGATGGGAGATGGAAACCAAAATTTACTAGAACTTCTGAGAAAGGGAGTAGTCTATTTCTCATTCTCCAGATAAAAATTGATACCTTTTTTGGTAAGCATTTGTCCCAGATTTTGACAGTGTGACTTGAAGAGTTTCTTTGTCTGGTTCTGAAAGCTTGGTATGCAGATTTTACAGAGAATTCACCATTTCTTCCTGGCTTCCAGATGAGTCTGTCCTTATGATCAAAATTGAGTGTAGCAGCCTGCAACAGTTGAAACTGATTGGTAGCCAGATGAGGCTCCAAGATGTTAGAGTAATAATCCTTTCTGTCAAAAAATTCAGAAATAGTGATGTTAGGAAAAGGGAGATCTATATTTTGTGGCCATTTGTAGAACAGTGCTCCTTCCCCGAGCCAATTTGCATCCCAGAATGGGCTGTCACCCTCACCCACTAATACCAATGAGCATGAGTTTGCCAATTCTGTAATATCACATATCCTCCTCCAAGCCTGTGAAACCTTGTATGTTTGTGGGAGTGACCATAAGTGTCTGGTCCAAATGGCTGTGTTGTGTTGCATCTTCCACCAGAGTTTAGTAGAGAAGGCAGTAATGACAGTCCTAATGTCCCTAATTCCCAGACCATTTTCTGCAATAGGTAGACATAAACCAGGCCATTTCCTCCAACTCCTCTTTTGCCCATGCTCAGTTTCTCCCCAAAAGAACTTAGAGCAGATCCTTTCCATTTTTTTCACCACTTGCAATGGAGGTTTCAGTACTGCAATTATATGTGTTGGGATGGCTAAAAGTACATAATTTATGAGGGTTAGCTTCCCAGCACTGGTTAACCAGTGATTCTTCCAGTTTAAAATTGGCTTATCCATTCTCTCCAGTAGAGGCTGGTAATGTCTGATAAGGTTCCTTCCTTTGAACACTGGGACCCTAAGGTAGGAGAAAGGCATTTTTCCAAGTCTCATTCCCAAAATTCTTTTTGTTACTCTAACTCTATCAGTGACTGATCTGTGTTGGATGTAGAATTCAGACTTTGAGAAGTTTATCTTCTGGCCAGATACTGCCTCATATGCTTGAAGAAAAGCTTTTAACCTTCTTAAGTTCCTTTTTTTGGCCCTGATAAAGATGGCTGTATCATCAGCATACATCAGATGAGTTACCGGACTGACATTTCTAGGCATTGCAAAACACTCCAAATACTGAATTCTCACAAGTTCCTTGATACCTCTTGAGAAGGCCTCAGTGATTATATTGTATAGGTATGGGGAGAGTGGATCCCCTTGCTTGATCCCCCTTGAGGTAGGGAAAAAACCAGTGGCGGCACCATTGATGAGCACTGAAAACCAGGCACTGTCTATGTTTTGGAGAATTATTTTGACAAAGGTACCATGGAAGCCAAACTTTAGCATCACTGAGTTGAGAAAAGCCCAAGAAACCCTATCAAAAGCTTTTTGCATATCAAACTTTACAATAATATTTTTTGAGTTTTTATCATTGTTCAGGAGCTTCACCATTTCCAGCATCTGTAGTATATTATCAGCAATGTCCCTGCCTTGCAAGAAACCTGATTGTTCTTCTGAAATAATATCATTCATCAGAGGCTTCATTCTGTCCATCAAAACTTTGGAGAATATTTTGTTGAGATAATTGGATAAGTTGATTGGTCTGAAATCCTCAAAAGTTGATGGATTCTCTTTCTTAGGAATTAAAGCCAGCCAAGTACTGGAAATAGCTTTTGGAAGCCTCTGTCCTGACAGAAATTCCTTGGCTGAAGACATCAAATCTATCTTTATTATTTCCCAACAATATGTGTAAAAATGCCCAGAAAAACCATCAGAACCAGGTGTACCATCTCTGTTTAGTCCAAAGGTGGCATCTCTAAGCTCCTCCATCCCCAATTCTTTCAGCAACTCTTCATTCTGCTCATCAGTGATTATAGTTGGGATGACATCCAAAAAATGCTTGTTGTATTGGCCTGTGAGATCAATCTCATCCATCTTTTCATTCAGGAGGTCTTCAAAAAAATCTAATGCCCTCTTGTCTGATATCCTCAGGTTCAGAAAGCCAGTTCCCATTACCATCCTTGATTTTTGTTATTCTTGCCTTGCATCTTTTTTCTTTGACAGCATTGTGGAAGTATCTAGAATTGGCATCACCCTCCTTTAGCCATTTTACCTTTGCTTTTTTCTTCCAAAAAATTGCAGACTCTTTCTCAGCCCTAATTAGAAGTGCCCTCTCCCTGTTTAGACTGATCAGATCTTGCTCATTCCCTGAATCTTGGTATATCTCCTCAAGAGAAGCAACCTTGTTCTCTGCATCCATTAAATTCTGATGGACATTCCCAAAATTTTCTTTATTCCATTGCTTGAGCCTGAGCTTTAGTCTCTTCAGCTTAAAAACCATGTTGTATAATCCAGTGTACTGTGATGGCTGTTCCCAGTTTGATCTAACAATTTCCAGAAAATCTTGTCTGCATGTCCACATTTCTTGGAATCTAAATGGCTTGGGGGTGCATGAACAGAAGTTTGGGGGAATTTGCTAATCCAATCCATTGTGCACATAGCCCTATCCAGTTTCTGCAATAGCATGTCTTCCTTAACTCTATGATTAGTTCATGTGAAGGTGCTACCCATTGTGGGAATATCTAGTAACTGTCTTCCCTCTATAAATTCCATGAATTCTTTAATGCTGCGCACTGGTGGTTTGTGCCTGCCTCTTCTTTCATTCACTGAAGCAACAATATTGAAGTCACCTGCAAATAGAGTGGGAGTGAGAGGAAGATTTGCTAAGTCAGTCCATAGTGTCTGCCTGGGAACCCTTGTTGTTTGGGCATATACAAAGACTGAATTCCAGCTAACTAGTGAGGTTTTATTTGTAATCATAACCTGAATAAACTGGTTTGATTGTGATAGAATATCAATAGTGAAACTGTTCCTATAAAAGAGCCAAATTTTAGCATCATCTGCAGCTATGCAGTGGGGAAAACCTAGCTCAAATTGTAAATTTGTGATTTCTATGTTATCATGCATTGGTTCTATGATACATAAAATAGAAATTTAGTGAGAGTTAATCAGAAACCTAAGCCTGTCTATGGAAGTTCCATAGCCTCTTACATTCCAGACTAGCATATTAGCTATTAATGTGTAACTGACCATTAAAATAGTTAATTTTAGGCCTAGGTCTGAGCATTCTACTGAAATTAGATAGATCACTCTTTTTAGGATTTTTAGTAGATGTGTGGGAGTCAGCATCCTTACTGAAACTGCTGAAGAAATACCTGTCTGTGGAGGGCTGGTGGCCTCTTGTTCATCATTTGTGTTGATGCTTTTCAGCACCCTTATGGGGGATGGAATGTCTGGATCATCCAAAGTGTCTTCATCTTCCAAGCAATTAGTTTCCATGGTCTCATCAAATTGTTCAATCTGCAGTGGAGAAAAGGAATTGGAAATCTCCATTGGCTGATAAGGAACCATGACAAGGGGGTGAGATGCAACAGAGGTGTTAGTGAAAATGTGCTTGTGTGTGTGAACTGTGTTTGAGAATTTTTTTGAAACCATCAATGTCAATCTCATCTAATGGATAAAAGGATACTGCTGGCTTCTTTGTTCCTTTGATCATAGTTTCCTTGGGAGGGCTGGGGGCTTGGTATGGGATCAATCATAGAGCCAGTGTTCCCAGCAATCTGAGCCAGTGTTCTCTATGATTGTATTGTGCAACCACCAAGAGGTTGAATGTTCTCAATTAATGTTCCATTCATACTTTTAAAACTCCAAAAGACAAATACTTTCAATCAAGTTTTGCGTTCTAACGCATTAAGACGTAAATGAACTAAATAGCTTGATTTCAAATTAGTAGGCACACTTTTGAGTTTGGAATTGTCTCTGTCCAAAGAAAAAGAGGTTTTGTTTCATAGTCTAAAATCTTATCAATCTATATACTAAATGCATTCAATTATATGACAAAGACGAATTTAAATCTTTGATTACAAGTCGTAGGGACATATGGATTTAATAGAGGGCTAAGAATGATTATAACGACCAATGATGTTTATTGGCGGCTCAAATACGTCCTTCAATAGAGAATGCAAGGTCAAACTCGACTTTACATTAGATTTGTGCTCGTGAATTTTTCTCCCGAATATAAATCATACAAAATATTAATAAAATGAATTTCACAAAGTAATTCGGGTGTAAAGCTTAAAGTTAATAATAAATGTTAATGGTAGTTTATCATGTTAATGAGAGATTCCATATGCAGTTAAGGTTAGAGTCCCCAAGTCACAAGACTCTAGCCAAAATGTAATAGGCGGGGAAGGAAACTGTTAGATTTAGAACCTGTTGGGAAAATGGAGAAATCCTATGCCCTATAAATAGACGTGCCGAGCATTGGTTTTTCCTCAGAACCGAGAACATGAGGAACTCACTAGATTCGCTATCATCGTAAACTCAGAAACATGATACCAGCAAGTTTCTCAAATCCCTACTATTGCAGCATTGAAACTGTGAATCAACCCAAAGACACCAAGAGTACTAACATCTGAACTCATTCCCCTAGTTGCACAAGGGTTTGTAATTGTACGTACTACGTAGAGATGAAGTTCATAAAGGTAAGCAAGATCCAATGGTGTACAGCCTGATTTCGACCACCTTCATCCAATGCTAGGAACCAAACAGTTCATAGACGGATTGCATTGCAAAACCAGTGGTAACGTGAGCATGATTGGCCAGTTTGGTGTGGATTTCTACTCTACAAATCAAGGGGTTCTCTGAATAATCTCAACATTATAGCATGAATTATGCATCCCCAGTTCCCCACCCCACCATTCCTGACCTTCCTTTTATATCCCAGAAACAATTGCAAATGACGGTAATTCTACTAGGATCCACATTGATATTTTTGAAGTGTTATCTCGCCACCAATCATAGCCTTCATTGCAGCGTTTGTATAATTGAAGCCTCGCAAATAAAGGTATCTTCGCAGTCATCGCTATCATACAATAACCCAGGACTTCTTGCCTTGTCTAGATTCACAGGACCACAAACCTATGCCAAAGAGTCCAACGGGTTGTTATTAGGATCTTGAATATGATTTCCAGCTTTGTTCGGTAGGACTTTAAGTATCCAGCCAGCAAAGGTGGAAATCCTATTCAAGATCACAATAAAAATCCAGGTGGACACTTTGATATAGGTTTTGGTCATGTGAATCTAGACAAGGCAAACCGTCTTGGGCTGGAGTGTGAAAGTGATGACAGTGAAGTTATTTGTCAGGCTTCAATTACACACGCAATGCAATCAATTCTATGATTGGAGGCGAGATAACAGGCATGCATATTAAACTGGGACTCCAATTGAATTACCCATCATTTGCTATCATATTTGGAGAGTAAATTCAATCATTCAGTATAAAGGAAAGTTAACAATGTTAGGATCGTGCTATAAAGTCGGTGAGGACCTCTTTCTGTTGCTGCTCTTCTCACCTCTCAGATTGAAGATCCAAACATGCTACAGCTGCAAGAATACAGAAGTAACATTAGGAAAAGTCCATTGCAAAGTCTGGGTAGAATAGGGCTTCTTGTCATTTTATTTCATATGGTTTTGCTAGTTACTAAAATTCTAAAAACTATATGCATATTGTGTCCATTTACTTCTACTTCTAAATACACAATGGCGTTTTACAACGTTAGTATCCAAATTTCTCCTTTATTTTTCCCATCATCTGGGGTTGCAATTATGTTCATTATGAATTCAAGAACAAAACTTAATTGATAGCAAACTGGGAAGAAGAGGCGAAACTTAAACTTAAACTAATTAGATTTTGATCAAGACATAAGCCTAGTCTCATTACATGATCATGATTTTTTTTAACAACATAATGATGATAGTTAACTCATTCAAAAAACATTGAACATCAAAGAAAAGGTAATGTGGGTGAATAAAATAATAAAGTGAGGGGAAAATGAGGCATGAGAGGAAACGTGTTCATCAGAGAATCTCTTCCACGACCATTTTTTGTTATCTATTTACATATTAAACTGCAAAATTGTGGATCAGTTGGCGCTTTGCAGACTCAGTGACCAACAGTAATGTGCAGTCAAATACGCCTTCTTTAGGAGGGGGAGGATCAAGTTTACAGCATCCATCTAATGTAGTTGAATTTTAAAACTGCCTGGCATCAAAAGCCACTCTGGGACAGAATCTTAAGAAGGGAAACTAAATTTAGACTGGATTGGGAGACGTAGTCTTAAAATTCTGGCAAATGCCCATCATAAATTCCACCAGTGAACTACTCAGTCCATCACAGCAACAAAGCCATTGTCATTTGGCATTTTTATTTTATAACTGGGAACATGTATACAAGAAGTAATGCGAAAGAATCCATACCGGCTTACCTCTTGAGCAGTCTTGAGAAACCATTCCTGCTTCTCACCTACAATTGTTGTAGCCTGCAAGAATTTGACCACAAAAAAAGGTAAATATATAGGTTTCAGTAGTAAATTACGCCAATTTCTCATATGTGCAAAGGATTTGATCTCTCTGAAGTCCCTATACACCAATTAAAAGGATTTAAAGTAATCAAAAAGGAAAATTCATACTTTTATTTTCTGACATGCGGAGTAGCTCAACAAACCTTGTTCTTGAAAAGGTGCTTAGTATCATCAACTGGATAAGTACAATTTCAGGATTCGTGCATAGAATCCGTGAAAGCACTTGCTCTTGAATTTCCCCAATCACCATTTCTGGTTGGTAGCTCATTGCATTGAGACCACTTCACTTTTCTAAAAACTTAATTGACGAAACAGAGTTAAATATCAAGTGAAATACAAATGGCATGAGATCTTATTTCAGAAGAATGATAGAGTAATAGAGTACTTAATCTGATAGAAATCATGTCATTTGGAGTAAAGAGTTTCAATTTTATGTTACATCCCATAAAGCCTGTCTAAAACATTACAGAAATTCTTAAATGATTACTTATCTTAAAGAAACTTTGATCCTATCTACATGACCATTTATAAAACTGTATCAAACGTGCCATGAAGCCACAGAATATCGCAAGCGACACAATAAATAATTAAACTTAATCAAAGTTTTCCAACAAAAACCTCAAGAAGCTATGCCTCTCAATTAAGAACACCTCAAGATGTGGCCTTATAAGAAGATAACAACAAAATGGCGTTAACTAACATCTACCAAGAAATACAACAAAATTCATGAACAATCACCCGTTTTTTCTTATAAATATCGTAACATAACTAGAGTTGTGGTGATTTTCAGAGACAAACAGCATAAAAGGTATGAGAGTGAACTTAGTTTTGCACCTAAAAGGCTAAAACAACTCGCCGGCAAGAAGTAACTCTGAAGAAACGATATACCATAATTTCTCCATGTGGAGGGTAGAGCAGAACGGGTCGGATCCACAGCACCAGAATCTGATAGCCGTCGTCGCCGAGAAGTAGAGGAGAGTAGAGTTCATATGAAAATAGAGGGATTTTTTCCCAGAAAAATTATATTTATACCCAAAATACCAAGAAAGGTTGATTCTGGCGAGGAATTCCAAAAACAGGTAACTCGGCAGTCCATCTGCCGAGTTTAAGAAACACGGCATTCCTATTGCCGCGTTTACTTATTGACTAGCAATTAAATGAAAGGCCAACGTGGCGCTGACGTGGAGTACACTCGGCAGTCAAATTGCCGAGTTTCAAGTCAACTTCAGAAGAATGATAGAGTAATAGAGTACTTAATCTGATAGAAATCATGTCATTTGGAGTAACGAGTTTCAATTTTATGTTACATCCCATAAAGCCTGTCTAAAACATTACGGAAATTCTTACATGATTACTTATCTTAAAGAAACTTTGATCCTATCTACATGACCATTTATAAAACTGTATCAAACGTGCCATGAAGCCACAGAATATCGCAAGCGACACAATAAATAATTAAACTTAATCAAAGTTTTCCAACAAAAACCTCAAGAAGCTATGCCTCTCAATTAAGAACACCTCAAGATGTGGCCTTATAAGAAGATAACAACAAAATGGCGTTAACTAACATCTACCAAGAAATACAACAAAATGCATGAACAATCACCCGTTTTTTCTTATAAATAGCGTAACATAACTAGAGTTGTGGTGATTTTAAGAGACAAACAGCATAAAAGGTATGAGAGTGAACTTAGTTTTGCACCTAAAAGGCTAAAACAACTCGCCAGCAAGAAGTAACTCTGAAGAAACGATATACCATAATTTCTCCATGTGGAGGGCAGAGCAGAACGGGTCGGATCCACAGCACCAGAATCTGATAGCCGTCGTCGCCGAGAAGTAGAGGAGAGTAGAGTTCATATGAAAATAATGGGATTTTTTCCCAGAAAAATTATATTTATACCCAAAATACCAAGAAAGGTTGATTCTGGCGAGGAATTCCAAAAACAGGTAACTCGGCAGTCCATCTGCCGAGTTTAAGAAACACGGCATTCCTATTGCCGCGTTTACTTCTTGACTAGCAATTAAATGAAAGGCCAACGTGGCGCTGACGTGGAGTACACTCGGCAGTCAAATTGCCGAGTTTCAAGTCAACTTCAAAGGCAGACGCAATACATAAGGCACACTAATACCACTTATATTAGGGGATAAAAGCTATAATGTACTGAAATAATTTATCATAAAAAAATAGATAAAAGTAAAAAAAATATTATTAGTGAGCAAGTGATGGAACAATAAATCAAAAATAGAATCTGAACAAGAGTTGTGATAAGAATGTTGGTTTGAGTTAGTGTAATTGTCACAAATATCTTAATGACGACGTCGTGGAAATTGATAAAATCCTAAACTACGAGGCGATGATCCAATCTCAGATTCATCCTCTCCATCACATAGTTCATTTTGCTCTTCATCACCGTCAAAGGGTTGTGCAATGCGCCTTTCTTCATTCATATAGCGGAGGGCATTGGAAGTATAGTCTCTAATTTCCTCAAAAGTAGCGCGAGCCCTTGGCTCTTCGAACTGAAGGGTATATATTGCTCCAATGACAACATCATGTATGTGATGCAACCCTCGAACCTGAATAAAGTAGATAGATTAATTTATTCTTTTATTAGTAATAAAATTAATTTGAAGGAAATATAAAATTAGGTAACTTACAACAAACTCAGTTAATGAAGCAACAGGTCTAACCCCTTGTTCGGGACGGTGAGCAGGATTGCCTATCAATCGGCGAGTCTTAGGGTGGTACCATAGCATGTATTCAGAATTATAATGCATCACACTATTATCTAATGGTCCTTAAATTGTGCATGATGCCTAGTTCGACCCCTGCTGCGGTGGAGTGACAATAAAGTATCACACTGTGGTGGAATATCCTGTAAAAGTCCAAACTGACGCCTCACCCTTTATGGGATGTGTAACTCAACCACATCGAAATTGATCAAAAGACAAAAAATGCACCATAAATCCCGATCACGAAGACAATAATCAGGTAAACTATTAATAAGCTCATCTGAATAAGGCTGCCAAACAAACTGTAAATAAAATAACGTCAATAAACACAAATTCTAGACATGTATAAACAACTATGTATATGTGAATTTTACGACTGTATAGAAAAGGTTACCTCCCAATCCATTAAGTAATCCAACTGATCACGAAAAATCTTAAGTGTGTGAGAGGCAACACGCTCGAAATCTCTATCAGCATTCCAACTACAAATTATTCATTAGAGATTATCAAAAAATCAGAAATTCTTCAAAACTATACACAAAACGGAAAACCCATTGCAAATCACTCTATATACATCAATTTTTAAACTATTTTGAGAACCCAACTGAGTTTACCTGAAATTAACCAATCAAAACTAAACACCTCAAACCGGGATATACCCGCCGCCAGTACTGAGCCCACCGCCAGTCGCCGTACGCACCGTCCGCCGCCGCCGATACTTAGCCCACCGCCAGCCTCCGTACCACCATCGATCACAAAGCCCGTTGATCAGTCCCTCTAAAACCAGATCTGCCCTCCTCGCGTCTGTTCGCGTCTGTTTTTGGGGGTTTAATATGTTGACTTGAAACTCGGCAATTTGACTGCCGAGTTTACTCCACGTCAGCACCGCGTTGGCCTTTCATGTAATTGCCAGTCAAGAAGTAAACGCGGCAATAGGAATGCCGTGTTTCTTAAACTCGGCAGATGGACTGCCGAGTTACCTGTTTTTGGAAGTCATCCGCAAAACCCACTTTTCTTGGTATTTTGGGTATAAATATAATTTTTCAGGGAAAAAATCCAAAATAGAGACCCTAAAAGGGGGAAAGACCAAAATGCCGCCCAAAAAATCTAAAAATTACGGAATAGCCGGTTGACCAAAACATTCTTTTGATCTCCTGGTTTATAGTGGCACTGCCACCATTTCAACCCACAGATGCACTCCAAACGCACACTGCGGATCAGTTTCCTTATATTTCTGAGTTGAGCAAAATTGAAGATCCCCAATTCTGGTAAAAACATGCAAATTTTCTGAAATGATTTTTATTTCCAGTAAAAGATAATTAAGCACCGGAAAACCAAAACAGAGATTTGTTGTTCACGATTGCATCTAACGTAGATTATTGTTACCTTCAGAAGAGTTATTAAGTGGTAGCATCTGGGCGTTTGGTATTGAAATCAAAGATTGTGTTGTGTGGAGCTTATATATAAATCGGCGGATAATGTCGATGCATGGGAAGGAGCTGGATTATGTGTTCAAAATTGTGCTCATCGGAGATTCTGCAGTGGGTAAATCTCAGCTTCTGTCTCGTTTCGCCAGAAACGAATTTAGTATGGATTCCAAGGCTACGATAGGGGTCGAATTCCAGACCAAGACTCTAATCATTGATAATAAAACCGTCAAGGCCCAAATTTGGGACACCGCCGGCCAAGAAAGGTGTGTGTTTCTCCATTCCCTCTTTCCCTTCTCTTTTCTTTCTTAAATTTGCATGGATTTGGTATAATAATACTATTTTATTATTAGAATACATGCATAAACTATAATACTATTGTACGTGACATTCTTCTTAAATACGATATAATTCTACTTGCTACGTATCAGTATTTTGCAATTTCAAGTGTTGATTCTTCTGTATTACATGCATAAACTATAATACTGTCATACGTGACATTTTTAGGTACGAATTGTACTTACTAAATATCAGTATTTTCTTGTGTAATTTCAATTGTCCATTCTTCTGTATTACAATTGTGTATCACTTACTTTCGCTATCACCACTGTTTTGAAATTCATTTAATAGAAATGCAAGTGCTGGGATCTCTTGTAGTGATAAGTGATAATTAATGATGCAGAATCAGTAATATTATATAGGGAAGAGATGTTGAACTCATTTTATTTATTATGATTCCACATGAAATTTCAGGGTCTTGAACTCCATGAATATGAATATTTTATTGTGAATTTGTGGGGTTCAGGTACCGTGCAGTGACAAGCGCCTACTACCGTGGAGCAGTGGGTGCAATGCTGGTGTACGACATGACAAAACGACAGTCGTTTGATCACATGGCGAGATGGCTGGATGAGCTGAGAGGCCATGCTGACAAAAACATAGTCATAATGCTCATCGGAAACAAGTGTGATCTAGGGAGCCTCAGGGCTGTACCGATCGAGGATGCCCAAGAATTTGCCGAACGAGAGAAGCTATGCTTTATGGAGACATCAGCACTTGAATCCACCAACGTTGAGAGCGCCTTCATGACAGCCCTAAAAGAAATATACAGATGCATAAGCAAGAAATCTCTCAATGCATCTGATATCGACTATGGAAAGTCGCCTTCTTTGAAGGGGACCAGGATTATTATTCCCGGCCAAGATTCAGATTCCGGCAAGAAGGGCTGTTGCACGTGAGACAAGTAGAACATTTAGCTTCAGTACTGAGATGTGTATGCGAAAATGGATACTTAATTGATCTGTGATTGTTGTTACTTGTTAGTCCAGGTCATTTTAATCCGATCAAGCTTCTTGTGTGTTAGACGCCTAGTTGTACAGAAAATCTAAATTGAGAATGATTTCACATCGGGATTTAACAGTAATGATGAGCATTTTTCACACAAAAATACGCACATAACACCAGTTAAATACTTATATTCAAAACACCAGTTTTGGAGGAAAACAGAAAGAAACCAAGAATACATGCAAACTATCAGTGATCAATGATGATAGGAACATGAATCACTTATGTCTTTCAAACTGGAGCTTACTTCTTCCTCTTGGATGTCTTCTTGCTCTCAATCTTTTTGCGAGCAGCCTCAAACTCTTCTTCACTAGGCTCAGCAACTGATCCACCTCCATATTTGCTAGCCATAGATGAGAGCATAGAATCCATCTGGGCTTTCCTATCAGATCGCCGCTGTGAGATCATAGCAACCAAGGAATTTTCTTCTTCCTTTGCTCTGCAAATGAGGTTGGCAGTTATAGGACTCACATGAATCACTATCACAAGCATGGCAGAATCACTAGAAGCAACAAAAAGATCAATGCAATTCACTCACTTGTGCCTCCTGGCAGGAAGATTACTAGGTGGTTTGATTGCAGAAACTTTCTTAGCCCATTTACTGTATGCCTTGGTAGATTTTAAAACACCTAAACATTCACAGAGAGAAGAGGAGTTAAGAACAGATAGAAGGCTTTGTTTAACAGTCAAAAAATGAGGGAAACAAATCGAGTATAGCAACCAACCTTCAGCTATTGCCTCATCGAGAATATCCTTGAACCTATGTGAATCCAGCTTTGTATCCGAGCAGAGCATATGACAGAAAACGCTGAGTACAAAAGTAGAACATAAATGACATCGTCCATTTGAACTTCCATGGTCAAGAGAGGTCACATTCTATACCTATTCATGTTCCCCTTGTGCTTCTGGTACAGATCAATCAAGTCCTTTTTTTCTGAGTCAGAGCCTCTATAGTTTGCATAAAACTCCTCGATATCAGCCTCAGTGACCTATTACAAGAGTAAAATATTTAGACAACATTTAGGAGTGAAGAGGCATTACGGTTTATATCACAGATATATAAAATAACCTTCTTGAACAGGTTCTGGAAAAAGTCCTTCAAGTTCTGTCCAACATCTCCAGCAAAGTCCTGTAAGCAACAACCATAACACAAGTTTAGACCATCACAGAGGCCTGCGAAATAAATGCATGTACAGAAAGCCAGCAGTCAGGTTCTCACATTCCTTAGTATGTCCAAATCTAAGATTCTCAGTTTCTCACTTTGCTTCTTTCGAAATCCTCTCTCTTCCATGCACCTTGCTTAATCCTATCTATTCAGCTTTTCCAATACTAAAACATTCTCATAAGGTTCAAATTTTATTCCTTCTCCTATCTTTCATCCATCCATTCACATACATCACATAACCTCTTGCAGGCAAAAATGAGACTAATACAAAACTAAGATGATTCAACGTAGAATTTTAAGGAAGTGTGTTTGTCATAATGATAAAAAAAATCTTCCTTTATCAGGGGCACTGAAACACATTGCAATAGGAGAAAATGAAGTGATCACTTACGGCATCATCAACACACCCAGTCTGGTCATAAAGTGCCCGTTTCTCCTCATCACCGAGGATTGACATAACCTTTTGAAGCTGCTGAAATTTCTCCTTAGCATCCTGCAAAGAAGGGCTTAGAGTACTACAATTGGTCCCAACGAACGTAATAGCAGCAATCAATATTAACCCAGCAACCAGCCACAGGTGCAAAACAAACAAACTTTGTAATGGCAGCATTTTTAAAAAAAACTAGGATTTACATAGTTACCTCATCATCAGGATTCTTATCGGGATGCAGACGCAAGGCCAATTTGTAATAAGCTTTTTTGATCTCTTGTTGGGAGGCACTGCTTTCTACGCCTAAAATCTACAAAAGGAGAATGTGCGTGTTCCACAGCATCAACAAATAACGCAGCTTCTACTCTTACACAGTCACACGTCAAACTATGACATGCTACAAGATCAAAGAACTAACATAGAAAGAGACAAGTCTTTAAAAAGTTCCAATCTTCAATTCTTCTCAACAAAGGAAATCCAGATAATAATTAATCGGTTCTAGCCATACTGCACTTAAAAGGGGAAATTAAAATCATAAAAACAACAATCTCAACTTCACAAATCCACCATACAAAATACATCTATCCTCAATCAAATGCAAATAAAACTTAGACTTCCCAGTGAGTACAGAATCGTTACCTCGTAAAGGGTCTTTTGATTTGGGTTTGACGAGGAAGCGATGAATGTCTTCTCCTCGTCTTCTGACATGGGTTCTTCGTCTTCCTCCTCTTCTTTCAGCTGCCGTTTCGAAACCCTAGCTTTCTTCGACTTCCCCATTTCAGCACCAAGTTACCCAAATTGGAGATCCGAGTAAATACAACCAATTGCTTATATGGATTTCAGAGGAGAGTTACAAGGGTTCCCGTGAGGGAATTTATAAAGGGTTGAACTGATTCGCGCACTTCCCGCCATACTTATTCCCAATTTTCATTTCTTCCCGCCCCTTCAAAAACTTTCCGTCAAATGTGTACTAGTACAGTTAAATCTCGATAAATGAATACCTTTGGGACCGTTATAAAATTATTCATTTAGCGAGTTTATTCATTTATCGATAAATGAATAATTTATTCATTTATCGAGGTTTAACTATAGAAATGTGATGGACGTCGAACATCTTTTGAACTATCCAAACGAGAATGATGTTGTTATGGAATTGCCAACCGACGATGAAATTATTGAGTCTGTACTGAATGATGAGAATGATCCAGAACCAGATGATAGTAGTGTCACACCAATATGTCATCCAAACAAGCATATCAAGCGATGATCACCTTGCAAAACTATTTGCTACAACACGAGCATACTACTCACGAAATTTTGTTTGCGCTAGGAAAAACCAAGTATGAGATGAATTTTGGTGGGAAAAAATAACAAAAAACTATAGACACTTTTTTTGTAAGAACTTGATTTATTGTATGTATATATTTTAGAAAATGTGGTGATTATTTATTTATATATACATAGGGTCTTAAAGGATTTTGAAAAAATTATTCATTAATGCATTAAGCGAGGTTATTCATTTAGCCCCTTGCCCCAAGTCGGGACCGGGAAAAATTATTCATTTAGCGAGATTATTCATTTATCGAATATTCATTTATCGAGGTTTAACTGTACTACTACTTTCGGTTGCACAAATTAACCATTTTAAATTGCATAAACATATAAAAAAAATTACTCTCCCGGTCGAAATTATGCACTTTCCTTTTTTGACTGTCCATTTCAAGTTGTACATTTTTCTTTTGTGATAATGGTACTTCATTTTCATCCACTCATTTCACCCACTTTCTTCTTAAATTCAATTTTCACCTTACACTTCAACTTCGACTTTCTCTCTTTACAACTTAGACCGGGACGGATAGAGAGAATAGAAAAATAAGATTTATTACATAGATTTCTACTAATGCTAGTGGTCATGTTATGATCTCTATATAGGAAGACACGATTGATCTTTAAAATTGCAAATTGCGTAATAGAATCCAACAACTGCCTGATACTCGAGACGATCCATTTGACCTCCACAGGAGCCAAAGAAGGGTTTTTGATTAATGATCGCAAGACCACCGAATATGTGACCATATTAAGTCGTTTGATTTCCAACCGCATTGTTGCCTTTAATGATCTCCAACAGGTTTTCGCTTCAATTTGCAGTGGCATGACCGCTGCGTAAAAGTTTGTGCCAGTGACAACATTTTCTAGAAACAACCCGGTTTCCATATTCTCCATCCACCCGCTCCAAGATATTCCGCTTTCCGGAAAGATCCAACGAAACTTAGGACACACGCATCTGATATAGCTTCCTGCACCTTTCCTTGCTTGATCAGTTCTAAAGACGCAGATGATAACATTTGTTCTAAGCTACTATCTGCATTCACTAAACTACCACCCTGAATGCTACTGACGGAATATGCTCTTTGACTACGGCGAGCAATATCCACTACAACTTGTGCTTGTTGGATACACCACACCGGTGATGGAAGGGTGTTGTCAGAGATTTTTGAATTGCGTTGTTTCCATATCTCCCATAGCAGAAAAATCATGCTTGAAAGATTCTCCGTGTGTGCCATAACCATCACTATTTCAAAGAACCATTGACTGAAAGGTGCTTGAGTTATCTGTCTGCTGATGTCCAGATTTGTCTATACCACACAATTAATAAAACAGATAGCTCATCCTCATCCGCCTGAAAACATCTTGAGCATACTGCATTACTAGCTAGTTTCCCACGAACTCTGTTTACCCCAGTTGCAAGCCTACCAAAAATCACTCTCCAAATGAAAATTAACAGCTTGTGTGGTAACTTAAGCGTCCATATCTGAGTCCAAAACTTTCTTGCACTATCACTCAACCTTTTCTGGTTCGTTTGTCCTCTATTTTTGAAGTGTAGGCTCCATTCTTTGTCCATCTCTAGAAAGGATTATCTTGCCCTGTTGGACCTAGGTTGAGGGCTTGGATGTGAGGGATTAGTTGTGGTGGGAAGCTGCTTTTGAGAAAGGGGGTTTCCATGCAATGTTTGAGCGGTCTATCAAATGCTCAACCATAAGCTTTGTTTGAGTGGAAATGACTGCTGAATTGCAGATAAGGTTTGTTGTTGTTGGGATCCACTAATCATGGATGTGGATTCTCTTACCATTGGCAACATTCCAGTTAGGATTCTTAGCAATAAAGTCTTTTGCCCAAACTATTGATCTCCATCCCCATGTATCCTCAACTTTTGATTTCACTGAAATCATCTCATCATGATTTAAATACTTTGCTCTGTATAATCTATGTAAAAGAGCATCTTTATTTGTAATCATGTTCCAAGCATATTTTGCATGTAATGCCTTGTTCATACCCACTGCAGATTTGAGACCTAGGCCTCCTTCCCTTTTGGACTTGCAGACTTTATTCCAAGATCTCTAGTAGACTGACCTTCCGTCTAGTTTCCCTTCCCAAATAAATTGTGCAGTCATTGCCAATTTTCTTGAGCATGTGTGTTGGAATCATGAATATACCTGGGGATATATAGCTAATAATTGTAGCACATGCTTGGGAGATTTAGGAGCTTCACCTTCCAGAACTCATACTTTTGTTTGAAATTCTGCACCATATAGCTGAAAATGTCCGATTTTGTCATGTTAAACAAAATGGTATTCCCTAGATACATGCCTCCATTGACTTGTCATTGGATATTAAGGGTCTGCCTCATGAGTTGCTGCATTTCCACTAGTGTATTAGGGCTAAATTGGACGGCACATTTCCCATGATTCGGCTATTGCCTTGAGAATTGTGTGTGCATCTTCACTGTTTTTGCTAGATCCACAATGGCCTCCCTCTTGCATCTGGTGAGTAGAATACAATCATCAGCATACATTATGTGTAATGTGAGGGCCTCCCCTTGACAACTGAATACCAAAGGATCTGTTGTTATGTACTTTCCCCTCCAACCAAACTGACATGTATTGTTGGCAGATGATGAATATGGGACGGGCATCCTTTTCTTAATCACTTATTTGGTAGAAAGGACGGACTAGTTGAACCATTTTGATGAGACTTTATTCTTCAAGGCTCAATAGAGATAAGATCTTTTAACTTTTGTGATCTAAACAACCTTTATTAAATCGGAAGAAACAATGTTATTGAATGAATTGATTGATTGAATAATAAAATAGGAGTCTAAACATCAGTTTATATAGACTTCTCTATGAATAACTTTCTAAATAAGAAAAGGGAACACTAATAACTTTCTAAACAAGAAAAGGAAAAGTAAATAACTTCCTATTATAATAAGATTGGGTATTATGTCTAACGTAGGTTATGCAATGCCTATCTCGATTAGGAATAGGTATCGTAACATCCCTGCGCCCTTGAATGAAGGCTTGTCCACAAGCTTTGAAGAAAGGAAAAAGCCCCAGTAACTTCGTAGTATCCTCCCAAGTAGCCTCATCCTGAGAGGAACTTTCCCACTGAATTTAGGCAGTGATGCTGTGATCAAACCATAATCCTTCACAAACTTTTAAGAACATCCAGAAAGGCCTAAAAATTCTCATGATGCCGTAATAGTCGGGGGAATAGGCCCAGAAGTGACAGCACTATTCTTAGTAGTAGCGGGAATTTGAGCCAATGTGGAAACATTCCCATAAATGGTGTAAGTAGTACCCAGGCGTTCAAATTGAAGGACAAGTTTGTCATAATCCGACCAGAAAGGTCCTAAAGAACGCAACCATTGAGTCCCCAACACCAAATCACAACCCTTGACATCCAATATATATAAATCCGCAGTAAAAGGATAGTCTTGAATGCGGAGAGACACATTAGAACAAACACCGAATGTGGAAAGAAAACCCACATCACCAACCATCACACCCGTCCCTTATTGATAATGAACAGGCAAACCACACTTGCGAACAGCTGCCGGAGTAATGAAATTATGGGTGGAACCAGAATCCACCAAAACAGAAAGGGTTGAATTCTCGCACTGAGCTACAACACGTAATTGTTGAGACCCTGTAGAACCGGTTAACGCGTAATAGGATACATGCGAGCCCGGGTCCGACTGTGTAGGCTCCGTAGAGGGATTCTGCATATCCTCACCATCCAACAAAAGTAATCGCGCGGCGCATTTATGGTCGGGTTTATAAAATTCATCACAGTTGAAACAAAGACCTCTATCCTTGCGAATCTGTTGGTCGGCTAAAGAGAGGCGTTTGACACCAGCAGGAATCGGTGGATCAGCTGGAACAGGTTGAGGACTAATATTAGCCAAAGTAGGTCCAGTAATTCCTGAAGAATAACGAAGATTTTCGATTGAAGCGGTGTATTGTTTTGTGGCAATAATTGCATCTTCCTCATCCAGTGCCATACTGAAAGCTTGAGTGAGACTGAGTGGGTGTAAAAGTCGAACTCCTGCCTGAATATCAGGTCGTAGTCCAGACAAAAACATGCTCACGCGAAGCTAATCATCAACCAACCTGTGGGTTAAGTTCAACAAAGTCTCAAATTTATTTATATAAGACTTGACTGAACCATCCTGAGTAAGCTTAGACAGAGAAGCCATGGGATCCATATACTCAAGAGAACTAAATTGCTGACAAAGAGAAGTCGAGAATTGGGTCCAGGTTAAGCCACCCAATGTTTGTTCAAAGTGGCGATACCAAGATACAGAATCTCCACAAAGATGAAGAGAAGCAAGACCAACACACTTTTCATCAGGAATGTCATTCAGACGAAAGTATTGTTTTGCTTGAAAAATCCAATTTGCAGGTTCGATCCCTTCAAATTTGGGAAAATTTAGACGTCCATAACGTTGGAACGTTGGGCGGGAATTCTCTGTATCATTAGTCTTTGATGATTCTGGCTGGTGACCCTTATGCTGCTCGAGAAGAGAAATAAGCTTCGCAAACTGGGAATCAGATTTTGCATCCATATGATGCTTGAACTCGTCCAACTGGAAGTTAACTCTATTTTTCGTAGCTGCAACTTCCGCGATAAGTAACTCCAGCTTTTCCTGTTGCTGCTTGACAGTTTCTTCCATACTCTTGACCATCACGGCGAACAGAAAAAAAAATTATATGAAAATAACCGTGCTCTGAATACCAAATGATGAAACTTGATTCTTCAAGGCTCAATAGAGATAAGATCTTTTGACTTTTGTGATCTAAACAACCTTTATTGAATCGGAAGAAACAATGTTATTGAATGAATTGATTGATTGATTGAATAATAAAATAGGAGTCTAAACATCAGCTTATATAGACTTCTCTATGAATAACTTTCTAAATAAGAAAAGGGAAAACTAATAACTTTCTAAACAAGAAAAGGAAAAGTAAATAACTTCCTATTATGATAAGATTGGGTATTATGTCTAACGTAGGTTATGCAATGCCTATCTCGAGTAGGAATAGGTATCGTAACACATTTATCATCACATAGTATGACACTGTTTGGACACAGAGCATGATGAGGTCTACCAACCTTGGCGGCAGATTAATAAAATGCAAAAAAATTTCCAGAAAATTCCATGAAACTCTGTCATATTCTTTGCTCATATCCAGTTTGACTGCAGCCATGCGTACTTTAGCTGTCTTGTATTTCCTCATGTGTTCCAGCACCTCATGAGCTAGCAACACACTCTCAGAAATGTTCCTCCCAGAAACAAAACCATTCTGATTATCTTCTATGAGAGTTCGTATGTGGTGCTTGAGCCTAATAGCAATCATCTTTGCAATAAAATCTTATATTTTACATTACACAAGAGAAATTGGTCTGTAATCATTAACAAGCCTTGGCATCTTCTTATTAGGCAGGAGAATGATCTGCGTTCTGTTCCAGTGAACATAAAAAGGTGCACCCTGAAAGATTTGACCCGAAAGATCTGTAGTATAGATTCAGTTAGCTTCTTACCCACCACTCTCTAATAATGCTTATAAAAACCAACTGGGATTACATCCTCCCCTGGGGCACCCCAAGGTTTCATGTCTTTCGTTGCTTGCCAGACCTCAGGTTCTGTGAATTATCTCCCAAGCTCACTGAACTAAAGAGTGGTTAACCTCTCGGGATTAGCTTGTAGAAATGCTACAACATGTAAAGTCTTTATGTTGGCTGACTAGTTTTGTCTTAAGGAAGGATCTGACCGAGGTGACACAAAAACATCCTTGATGTGGTCATTGAGTGTCTATATAACTTGATTCTGATCAGTGACCCTATGACCATTATGCAATTGGAGTCCTTGCACCGTGTTAGAATCTTTTCTCTTTGTTGCACATTTATGAAAAAACTTGGTGTTTTTCTCCCCAAAATGTATTCAATTTACTTTAGTATATGTTGCCAATATTTAGATTGATTCTTCTCCCTCCTGCTTCTGTGCAACTAACAATTTGAGGCATCATAGGAAACTGCAAATTACTTGGTTGCGAATTGTTAGGTTGCAAATGGCTTGATTGAAAAATTCTCAATTCGAAACTTTCATTCGGAGCACCCTCAACATTTTGGTATTGACTAAAGTTTGGCTATTGGAAATTTTGGGACATTAGAGTTTTTCAAGATCCATGAAATCTTTCTCTTATGATGAAGAGAAAAAAACTAAAGTGAAAGAGATGAATGGAAAATCTAAAGAATGATGATGAAAAATCTCAAGAATGATGAATGAAAAATCTAAAAAATGATGAATGGAAAATCTCAAGAATGATGAATGGAAATTTTGAGAAGGATGGAGGGAGATTGCTACAATGAAGCATGTATCAAACAAATGTCAATATTGGACTCTATTCATACGCACAATTAAAATATAGCCATTGGTGAGAAAAAGGAAAAAAACAAAAAAATATTTCATGAGAATACCGCCTTTAGAGTGAAACAAGAACAAAATTAAAAGGGAGTGAAATATAGATGTTGAAGTGGATAAGAAAGAGGAGGAATATTTCCGTTTGAGTGCAGGTCTAGTGACTACGTATGCACCACATTGCGCAGGCCCGGGACTGGATGGAGCTTCTCCCATGAAGTCTCATGTACTCTATGTGGCTGAAATGATGTGAAATTCAAAGTTTGGGATTCCCGTTGTGAAATTTTTGAATCTCAATCATAAAAAAATCTCATGATATAACCTCCATTGTACATGCTCCAATACCTAACACTTCAGCTACTGGTTGGAGCTATCATTTACTCTCCACTTGTTAAAATAGCTAAGGAGCATGTAATACTTATGTTTGCAAAGTTTATATTACTATCACAAAAAGGTGATTCGCTCGCCCTGAGCACCCCACCCGACCGTCACCACAAATCTTGGTGGAGAAGTAAGTCATGGTAATTCAGAGCCAGGACCCATTGAGCGTCTTTTGTCTCAGTGTACACAAGGAACTTGCAAGCAAGAAATCCCCGTACTGCCGCTGATGAGATTCGAACCTTGGACTTATCACAATAAACTCAATGTCTCAACCAATGGGTTACATCCGTGGGTATAATATATTACTCGTACTAAGGGTGAGGGGTGGTCGTGGGCGAAAAATCCAAAAATCCAAAAAATCAAAAAACCAAAAAACCAAAACCGAGCTGTCAACTAAAAGTACTTATTTCCTTTCATAAAAAATGAAAAACTAAAAATACTTCCATGCTAAGGTCAATGTTCTTTCACTTTGACGACATCGTTTAGTCGTTCCTCCTGTCAAGGTGAACCGATGAACCTTGGACCTATCACAATAAACTCAATTTCTCAACCGATGGGTTACACCCGTGAGTGTAATATATTTCTCGTACTAAGGGTGAGAGGTGGTTGTGGGCGAAAAATCCAAAAAACCAAAAAACCAAAACCGAGCTGTCAACTAAAAGTACTTCTTTCCTTTCATTAAAAAAAAGAAAAAAATGCTGTTGTACCCCCAAATGTTTAAATAAGTGCTAATGTACCCCTATATTTTTTAAAAGTGCCACTATACCCTCAAATGTATAATTTGAGCATAATTTTCTTTTGCCAAATTAAAATGTCGAGAATACCTTCACTATTATTTAATGGTTAAAAAGAAAAAATTTAGGACGAAAATGCCCCAACCAAATCAATCGAATTCCGAGATCTGATTTAGCTCATTGACTTCCGAAAAACCTTCTTCCCCTGCCTAATTATTCATCTAATTCCCACTTCCCTTTTAACTTCACATCCAGTTAAGCAAGGCAATCCAAATCCATACCAGTCACCATTACTTCATCGGATAAACGTATTTGAAATCGAGGGGACCAAAACCACAGTGTCCAGAAATTAGTGTGAGCCGGGGGATCGAAACCGCCACACCTAGTCATAAATTGCGTGACTAGCTCAAATTACCAAAGGAGATAATAGAGTTGGCGAGATTATGGTAAGTTCACCAATGTTTTCAATTTGTTGAGTTTTTGGAAATAAAGGTTAATTTTTTTAAAATAATATTATGCATTTATTATGTAATTCAGTGATACTAAATTCTTGGATTTTTTTTTGCTCATGGGCATTTGGGTCATGGAAAAAAATAATCTAACAAGTGAAGGTAAAATTGTCTTTTAGTTCAAAATAATGTTGGAAAATTGGTTTTAGAAGTACACTTCTTTATTCAATGTAATTATATGGGCACATCAGCACTTTTAAATTACTGGGGGTACATTGACACTTTCTTTTAAACTTGGGGGTACCTCTGCTTTTAATCCAAAAAAATAAAAACTAAAAATACTTCCATGCTAAGGTCAATGTTCTTTCACTTTGACGACGTCGTTTAGTCGTTCCCCCGTCAAGGTCGCGGGCTGAGAGCCCATCTCGTTGCCTATCAATACGACAATACCTAAGCAATTGAACTGAACAATTGTCTGTAGCTCTTCTCTTCTTCAACTGCAAGTATCCATTAGGTACATTTGGGCGTTGTTTCGAAAAGCTTGCGTATTGTACAGTTAGGGCTTAAACCCTGCTGTTGATTCTGAACCGAGCTGGTGAATTTGGTCCCAGTCCTCATGGGAACCGATAGAAGATCGTCGAAGCCCAGTAGTAGTAGGCGTAGGCGTAGCCGAAGGTATTCGGATGAGTCGGAATCAGAGCCCGAAGGTTTTGATTCTGCTGCTTCTGAATCAGGCTCGGATTCTGATAGCCGTCGCCGCAGTCGAAAGAGGCATCATGAACGTAAATCCAGAGGTAAATCCAGAGGTTCTGATAATTACAGCAGCAGCAGCGATGATGACCGCGATAAGAAGAAGAGGAAGAGGAAGATAACGGACGAAGAGATAGCGGAGTACATGGCGAAGAAAGCACAGAAACAGGTAATCTAATTGAAGCCTTATTTTTCATTCTCAAGTATTGCTGCTACTGCTTCTTGTTCTGTTTTGTTTACTGACTCCAACTTAAATGCACAGGCTGCAAAAGTTGCAAGGAAGCTGAAGACGCAGAATATTTCTGGATATGCTAATGAGTCGAATCCTTTTGGCGATTCTAATCTCAATGAAAGGTAACTAATTTCTGCATTTTGTACCCTTCACAATGTGTGTATCTATGCTTTTCTTCCTTGTATGATTCAAAATTTGATTTTGAAATTTAGGTTGAACTATGTTTAGTCTCTACTTCCCTGACCACATCAATCATAGAAAGACTTGCATTGTTAATATATTTGCTTCCAACACTATAGGCCCCAGGGTGAGTATCTCTGATTGTGAGTGACTTAACATGTTGGTGCTGTATGCATCGAAAAATGATTCATTGCGAGTTCCTTCTTCTCTGGATATTTGATGTATATGCCTAACTGTACTGAAGTTATTTTTGTACACTGTGTGCGATAGACCAGTTCTTTGTATCTGTTGAACTTTTGTGTGATATCTTTATGTGAATGTTTCATTTATGTCTTATGTTAATGATGTATATGGAATTTACAGATTTGTTTGGCGTAAGAAGATTGAAAAAGATATCACTCAAGGGGTGCCTATTGACGCGTACTCCTTAAAATCAGAAAAAAAGAGACAGAAAGATAGAATGGTATTTTTTGTTTCACTTCTATTATAGTGCTCATCCTTTTTATGTACGCATTTCCAAAATACTTGATGTCTGTTTGGGATTCAATTTGGGTGCAGGCGGAGATTGAGAAGGTGAAGAAAAGAAGGGAGGAGAGGGCAATTGAGAAAGCACAACATGAGGAAGAAATGGTACATTTAATTTACCTGATGGCCTGGAAATAATGCTTCCTTCAGTTTCTTTTCTGGCTTCCCTAACAATGTTTCTTGTTTACAGGCATTGTTAGCTAGGGAGCGTGCTCGAGCTGAGTTTGAAGACTGGGAGAAGAAAGAAGAAGAGGTATCATACCTGAAGTTATTTACTTAAATGAACATTTTCTCTCGTGCTACTCCTTATTATAATCATAAAATAAGTAGAAGGTATAGTTTATAAGTTGATGGGCTTGAAGTACATGTCTGATCACCATTATAGAAGAATTGGGGGATTAACAAATTAACGAAGACATTTTTAACTTTAATAACATGTAATCTCAGAGTACTGCTACTATTAACCTCAGATTATTGGGCTTATATGGCCTACTAAGTATATGCATGATAAAAAAAAGTAGTTGTTTAAATGAGATTATTGTGGGAAGGAAGGAGCTTACAGATGGGAAATAATTATTGAAAAGATATCTTATAGCTTAATCTTAGTAAAACCTGTGTCTTAATAGAATGCAATAGCTTAAATATTATCTTGGATGACACATAATGGGACCGAGGCCTAACTGTTATTTGTATAAACCTTTCAACTTCTGGTTTTACCTTTGTTAATTTTATGATGCTAACATTATTTCTTCACAGTTCCATTTTGATCAAAGCAAAGTTCGTTCAGAGATACGGCTGCGTGAAGGGCGCACAAAGCCAATTGATGTACTTATTAAGCATCTAAATCCAGGGGATGACTTGGACATAGAGATTAATGAACCATACACGGTCTTTAAGGTAAATCTACTGAGCTCTTCCAAAAGTACTCAAAGTCTCTACATTGATGATGAAGCACTTTAAGGAATTTAAGTGAGCTCTTATCATTGTGGATGACCCTTAATTGCAACACATAAAATTCTATCTGTTGGCTTGTACAAAGTTTGAAATTTTTTCAAGATAGCAATGTTTGGTGCAGAATGATTTTCTACAAGGTTAGAGCAGTGTGATGGTACGTAGGCCACTAGCTGATACAAAATTACTGGTCAAATAAATTCTTTTAAAATAAAAAGTTTGCCGGACTTTATCCAGAGAGACAGCTTAGAACTAGTTTAGTTCAAAGTGTAATTCAGGATGTAGTTGCCATCCCTGAATGAATTCGTACTCTCATTATTATTAATATCCTTTAATCCTGATAGTTTTCCTGATTTGTGTTCTTGCATTCCAGTTTTCATTGCTATTATTCCCTTGTCTGAGCAACATTGTGTTTCTGTATCCACAATGCAGGGTCTGACTGCAAGTGAGATAGAAGAACTACATGAAGATATAAAACTGCATCTGGTCTTGGACCGTGCAACGCCAACTCATACACAATATTGGGAGGTACTTATCTATTTATATTTTCTTGACGTCACATTCATGTTTGGATTCTTGAAGTCGTATTCATGTTTGGATTCTGGCATTTTCTTGAAGTCACTTCACTTTATCAATCAAATGCACTTTCCTCTTCTAACCAGGACTATACACAGAGAGGTCTATATGTTTGGTATATATTTATGTAGAGCTCTGCAACTTTGAAATTATGGCATCAGTTACATGGTATTGGGGTACAAAGAGTTGTCTTTGAAACCCAATAAATGTTTTGACCGTATTGAATAGAAGCTCCCACTAAACCCCTTTTACATGTGCTGGCTGTTCACTTGTGAAGTGTCAATGTGGTTACATCTATTTGCAGTCATGTGTCAAGTAGAATCTCGTTGCTGCTTAAATTTGATTATGTTAATATTTCATATTGGGTTTCTTATGTAATGCTCTTATTATATATTTTGAATCTGTTAGGTTTTTAGATGAATGCCCATATAGTTAGGCGAATATTGTATGTACACTAGCCCATTAAAGTCGTTTGGAGAGTATTCTGCGAAACAAATCTTTGACACCCATCTGAATTTGTAGGCACTGTTGGTGGTTTGCGATTGGGAACTGCGTGAAGCTAGGAAGAAGGATGCTCTGGACAGAGCCAGAGTGCGTGGTGAAGGATTGCCTCCTGAGCTACTTGCCGAAGAGAGGGGGATGCATTCAAGCATTGAAGCAGATGTTAAAAAGTTTCTGCTTGGCAAGTCGCATGCTCAATTGGAAGCTCTTCAGTCCCAAATCGAGTCCCAGATGCGCTCGGGCACAGCTAAGGTGGTTGAATACTGGGAAGCACTTCTCAAACGTCTCCATATCTTCAAGGCTAAGGTGAATATTGGCGGTGCTTCAGATTTGAACATTTAAAATTGCTTATTGCTAACAATATACTCTGTAATTTACAGGCTTGTCTTAAGGAGATCCATGCCAAAATGCTGCGCAAACACTTGCATCTTCTTGAGAAGCCATTGGAGGTTGGAGATGCTGATGATGGTGATAGAGAAAGGAGTCCGAAACCTGACGAGGAAATAGAAAATAATGTTGCTGATAAATATGGTATATGAGAATTGTTAATATTGATGACTCCTTTGCAGGTTTAGGACATGGTTTTGAGTTGACTGACATTTTTATTGTACAGAGGCTAAAGTTCTATCTCCAGAGCCTATATTGGATGAAGTCCCAGAGGATGATGGAGGAGAAGCTGGTTCATTTTCACCAGAGTTGCATCATGGCGAGGACAATGAAGAAGCCATTGATCCTGAAGAAGACAAGGCCATTCTGGTAAACTTGAAAATTTTCTTGTTGGTGTTGAATCAAACAATTATAAGTTCATGCCTCTTTGTTGCTGAACCCATTTCCAATATGATTCCACAGGAACGGAAGCGTATGGCTGTACTGGAAGAAAGGCGTATCCAAGAACTGAATTCAAGGGCTGCTGCTCCTCCTCGTCCTCCTCCTGAGGATTTTGAGAAGAAGGCTTTCAAAGCTATGGGAGCCATGGAGGAAGGTGATGCAATCTTTGGATCAAATGCTGAAATCAATCTTGATTCTCAGGTATACATCATCCCTTCATATAGGTCTTAAGCTCCTCAATTTCGCCAGTTTCCTTAACTAGTCTTTTACTTTACCTCAATTGCAGGTTTACTGGTGGCATGACAAGTACCGACCACGGAAGCCGAAGTACTTCAATCGGGTTCATACTGGTTATGAGTGGAACAAATACAACCAAACTCACTATGACCACGACAACCCACCGCCTAAGATTGTTCAGGGTTACAAGTTCAATATATTCTATCCAGACCTTGTTGACAAAGGCAAAGCTCCAATATACTCAATCGAGAGGGATGGGGATAGTTCAGAGACATGCATCATCAAATTCCATGCAGGGCCACCATATGAAGATATTGTAAGTTTCTAAGTTTTTTAAACCCAAAACAGATGTGTCCGGTTGTTTGATCAGAAGTGCTGATTCTGCTCTTTACTGAACAGGCCTTTCGGATAGTAAACAAGGAGTGGGAGTACTCGCACAAGAAAGGGTTCAAATCCACATTTGAACGAGGAATACTTCATCTTTACTTCAACTTCAAACGTTACCGCTACCGAAGGTGATCACTGGCCGGGTTTCTTTGCTGATCCTGCTGCCGTTGTAATTATACCAACTATGTTGACCTTTGCTCTACGGTTTAGTATTTCAGCTCCAGATATTTGTATCTCGATTAATATATCTAAATAGTTTTATTTTTCACAGCTTTTCTTCTGGTTTCCAGTCCCCATGAGACCCCCCTTAATTTATCTTTAGCCTTCCATTATCGTGTATGCACACGAACTCCTTTGTGTCCCGCATAATATTCTAGGTGAGTGTTGTGGATTCAGAAGCATTTGATTGTCTAATCAGTGATCAGGAGCCCATACTGAGCAATGGAATTAGTGATCCGCCAATGTGACATTAAAGTGGAATTTTAGGCAGATAAGGAGCCATATACTGAGCAGTTTATTGTATGCAAGCATACGTCTCACCACTGTTCGGAGAAAGCGCCGGCCTTTGTTCTTACTTGACCTTTTCAATGCCATTAGTCCAGCATTTACCATATTATCGAAGCCAAATGCTCAACCACAAGCAAATATACACAATCCTCACTTACTCAATAAGCACTAAAATTTCATGAACAGATGTTTCAAGTACAAGTACTGCATGCTTTGCTGCATTTATTAGGCATAATATATATATAGTCAACACTGCCAAACAAGAAAGATCGTAAGTATATATTGATATCGATCTCCATTTTATTCAGTATATATGAAGCCCACCATCTTCTCTTTCTTCAACCCTAGATGTTGGTCCTCAATATTTTCACGATAACCCAATCATCAGACTGCAATATCAGAAATACGCACAAATACATATTCATGAGATTCACTTAAACGTGTAATTCTTTTGAATGTAAAATCCTCAGTTTACGTACCGCCTTACGAATGTATTCTTTCATCACCCACTCATGCTTTTCATCATCATATTTCTTGAAGAAATAATGAATCCTCATGCTTCCAATAGATCTACCGCCTGCCGATTTGAGTTCCAGTTCCCTCCCATTTCTCATCGGCTTCCAGAACCCAACATCCCTAACGAATTGTTCTGATTGAGATCTCCTCCTTGGTGTCATGAAATATATGTTATCGCCATTCACATCCAAATTGTACATTCCTATCAAACAACCCTACACGCATTAGCATATATATATATATATATATATATATATATATATATATATATATATATATATATAGATATATATGTATATATACACCCAGAATAACGTAGAGCAGTATAGTTTACTCACTGGAGAGCTGTAGGGGAGAGTAGGCGTACACATCATTTTCTTGAACGCGCCCACCGAAAGGCAGTGCCAAGCCATTGATCTTGCAAAAGATCCCATACATCAACTCCTCCTCGGTAGGAGAGAAACGCAAACCCCTTATTATGCGGTTTTCACAGTAGATCGCAAAAAGCATGCCAAGTACAGACTGGAATAGTGCATAATTTTGATTCACCGCCATTATTCTTACTGCATCAATCATCAATAAATCAAAACACTATTTTAAGATCTACTTCAAACAATCAACAAATCTGATCAATATTAATTTATAATATCAGAACTGATGCAAATCATAATCACACACAAATATGTACCATCCAAAATAAGTGAACGTATTGATACCAGGCTTAAAACCCAAATTAAATAACAGGCAAAGAAAAACAGTTTGTTAAAAATAATATCAATCCGGAGGATTGAATGTATGAAAGAGAACGGATGAGTTTTTATTAATTCTTTAACTTTTGTTTCCGGCAACTAGCTAGTTACAATGATGATTTATACTTTGAATTACAGTTATTATTGTCTTCTACCTTAAATATAACATATGCTCTGGGATTTCAATCGTACATCAACCAGATTTCAACAACGCCTATATGCAGATTCATCCCCGCCCTCATTAGTTTCCCAAGATCAAAAATTATTTCCCGTTCCATTTCTCAAAAAACAATGACGAATTTGGGAAAACCCTACTTTTTCACATTTGAGATTAATCCCCACCCCCATTAGTTTGCCAAGATCGTTCCATTTCTCAAAAACAATGGCGGATTTGGGAAAACCCTATTTTTTCCACATTTGTAGAAACCATTGAGACTAAAACCAAATTTGAGGTCAAGATTAACTAACCTTTGCTTGATCAACAACATATCCGGCGATTCTTTGACCTAGACAACAACGATTGATCTCAAAATAGGTGGATCGGCCTCAAATATTCTTGCTCTCCCAGACTCCCACCTTCACAATTAGGGTGTGTTTGGTTCGCAAGGTTTTTGAGAGTCTGGATTTTGTTTTGGGTTTTTGAGAGTTGGGTTTTTGTTTGGGATTTTGAAAGTCTGGTTTTGCAAAATCCTTGTTTGGTTGGGTTGAGTTTGTGAGTATGAAACAAAGTCTTTGATTGGGTTTTAAGATTTTGCAAGTCTGGATTTTGGAAAACTTGGTGAACCAAACAAGATTTTACAAAACTGGACTTTGATAGTCCAAGTTTTGCAAAAACTTGTCCAACCAAACACACCCTTAATATCTTAGGAGAATATAATTCTGTTTTTCCTTTTAAATTATTTTAAAGCTTCTTGATAGTTCCGTACCCGTATTAAATTTGAGTGAATTGCAAGAATGGTACACAAAATATCCAAAATTTTCATCTAACGTACCCAGGGGCGGATCTAGAAATATTTTCTAATGGGGGCACTTTACTTGGTACTAAATTACATAAATTTTACATAATGAACTATTTTATCACTTAAATGGTTACACAATTTTTTAATGTTATAATGTGTGTTACCGATGAATGTGTGTTGTGCGTATATAAAAATGATAAATTTTATCATAGATTTACTAATTTGAAGAATATCACATATTAAAATTAACAAATATAATCTAGAAAGGATTTATTGAGAAAAAAAATTTGATAGAAAGAAAATGAGAAAGATCATGAATAATGCTCAAATAACGTTCTATCTAGTTTAAAAATTGAATGATCAATAAAGGTATAAAAGAAAAATATGATATGAACAAAAATGATATATGTTATAAGGAGAAAAAAAACCTTAATTAGATAAGAAATAGAATATACTATGTCATAAATAAATATATGTAAAGAGTATAAATTGAATAACTTTTTTTTATAGTTGTTAAAAGAAAATAAATGTAAAGGAAAAAGAAAAAAAGAAAAGAAAAGAAATGTAAAAGGACAAGAAAAAGAAAACAAATGTAAAAGAAGAGGTTCCAACTCTGAACCAATTTAATGTGAGGCTTTAGTCTCACCAAAAAAGACATTTTATGGGTAAGGTGGATCCAGTCTTACTACTTGAAGCATCATAGTTTCTTGGATTATCATGGGTGGTGATACCATGCCCAAATCCAACTACCAAAGTAGTAACACGGGTCAGGCCCAAGATGAGGTAAGCTATTATGGATGTACCTAGGGCTGGACCACTCGGATGGAGATAGCTAAATGATGAGTCACCCTCAGGATGGACCACCCGGAGACATGGGGAAGCAGTATACATAGGGCTACCTAGCACTATCCCAAGTAAGCAATATCTAACACTCACACTAGTTAATTGCCCTTTTCCCTCCAAGGACATGTCTTTCATCATCACGCCGGAGGTTCTACCCTCGGGTACCCCACATGGCTCTATCTTGCAGGACTAGGATACAAGAGTAGGAGAAGGGAACCCTTCGGGCACACCAGACATGCAGCATCAAGTTGGCACGCCCAGTGGGACACGAGCAACGTTCCTAAAAACACTCGGATGCCGCCTAGAGGTCGACTGGCGCGAAGGGGGCACTGGAGCTTCCTCACCAATGTCTATATGTCCGAGAGTAGGAGGACGGGAACGGTAGAGGAACATCCCATGCCGCAGCAGACGAGAAACCAGATTTGGAAGGGGAAGGAACCGGCGAGGGAAGAATCGCCAATCTCTAAAGAGGAGGATCTGAAGGAGAAAAACTTGCGAGAGTTTGCAGAAGCAAGGAGAGATGAATATCAGCGCTGGCTGGCATAGAAGCAAGGGTAGCAGCCAGAAGGGCCCTCGACAGCAGGGGAACCTTCGAGTCATCCCTCGGATGGGAGATCGGGGCAGATACCACCTCCTATTGCTACGACCATGGCGTCAGGACCTCCCGTGGTTCCGGATACCACTCAAACTATGGGGCCGAGTGCAGTAGGGAGCGGGGAGAGTATGTTGTCACCCATGGAAGCTACCATAGTCCATAGGTGACCATTAGTGGAAATTGGTAGAAGCGCAGCGCAGAAGCACGGCGGGGAAAAGGAAACTTGTTTTTTCCGCCGTGCTTCTGGTTTACGAAATCGTAAACCGTCCGCCACTGGAGGCCAAAAATAGGCTAGCCGTTGCCTTACGTGTAGGACAGCGGGAAATGAAATACCCGCCGTGCATTTTGATAAATGACGGTGAAAATGCACGGCGGGAGCGATTTCCCGCCGTGCTGTTTAAAGTTTCCGACGTCAGAAATGGTCCTGGACTTCGGCCGTGTCACTTGCAAAGCACGTGCCAGTATTTCTAGTTTTAAGTACACGATATCGGCTAGTTTTCGAGCCCGTAAATAAGCCATATATTGTACTCAGAATTAGTGGCATTTATTACGATATCGCATACCGTTCGCAAAATGAAGAAGTAAAGTATACGGTAGGTATCCGAAATCGTAAATGATCCGGAACATATTTACGAAATTAGAAACAGGCCGGTTTCATGGCGTTTAAAAGTCGGTTCTCTGCATTTGTATTTTGGGAGAAAGTTTAGAAAGTTTAGAAAAAGGGGAAATTCTTGGCTGGGTGCATTGATTGAAGTTTGAATCGTTAAGGTATGTCATCTCATCTTTAAATCTTCCGTTGTTAAATTGTGGAATCGATGTTCTCTCCAAGTTATGATTGTAATGTATTTTTTGGTTAAGAATGGCATGTGGAGTTTACAATGACATGCTTGTTTTTGATGTATGAGAACTTGAAAATGTTGTAATTCAATGAATGGGTTTTGTTAATTAGTGATTCTAAAGGTTGATTAAGTTTGTATTTTTTCAATTTAGGAGTTTGTTTGTAGAGTTGGCACGTTGCAATGGAACAGTCTAGAATTATACAAGAGAATATTAGGACTTCGTGTGAATATTTGAATCTCGTGACAGAGTTTGTGAATGTTGCCAGTGAGTATGCAAGAGTACAGAATGAGTCGCTAATTCAATGCCCTTGTAGAGATTGTAAGAATGATGTGTGTTTGAGTGTGCGTGATTTAAAGCCCCACTTGATTGTGAGAAGATTTTCAAGAGCGTATACTAGGTGGACATTACATGGCGAGGTTCGCACTGTCATCGCAGAAAACCAAGTTTTGATTGAAAAGGAGAGTGTTAATGGTGATATGGATCGTGATTTTGAATATGATGATTTGGCGGAAGATGTGGCCATGCATTTCAAAAGTAGACCTAAGGTGCTGGAGGCGATGTATGAAGATAAAAAGACTCTGTTGTATGAAGGAGCTAGGCACACTATTCTCAGTTCTGCACTGATGATGATGAATTTGAAAGCAAAACATGGTTTGACGAAGAAAGCAATGACAGAATTGTTGGAATTTTTCAAGGAGTTGCTTCCTAAAGATAATTTGTTGCCAATAAGTTCCTATGCTGCAAAGAAAATTATTTTTCCAATGGGATTGGAATTGGAAAAAATTCACGCATGCCCTAATGATTGTATGTTATACAGGGGAGAAGATACTGAAAGGGAAACATGTCGTGTTTGCAACGAGTCTAGATATACGAAATGGTCCAGGTCAATAGGTGTTTGTGCAGAGACGGCGCCTAGGACAAAGAAAAGGAGTCATGCTAAAGTTGCGTGGTACCTCCCCATCGTTCCAAGGTTGAGGCGTTTATTCGCTAATAAGGAAGATGCGAAAATTTTTAACTTGGCATGCAGATAGGAATAGGCCCGATGACGATGTGATTCGACATACCTCTGATGGTGATCAGTGGAAGCATATTGATGAGTTGTACCCTGAATTTGGTAATGAGCCGCGTAATTTGCGGTTAGGTTAGTCGACTGATGGTATGAATCCTTGTGCAGATCTGAGCAGCACTCACAGTTCTTGGCCCGTGATGGTTGTGATTTACAATTTACCACCTTGGTTAACTATGAAGCGTAAGTACGTTCTACTCTCACTTATGATCTCAGGTCCAAAACAACCAGGTAACGACATTGACGTTTATCTTGCTCCGCTCATCGAAGATCTTAGGAAGTTGTGGTATTTTGAGAACTGGACTTATGATGGATACTGGGAAGAGTGGTTTGACATGAGAGCGATGCTATTTTGTACCATTAATGATTTCCCTGCATTAGGTAATTGGGAAGGTTACTCTGTTAAAGGGCATTTTGCTTGCCTGGTTTGTGAGATGGACACTAGTCACGTTCAACTTATGCACGGGAGGAAAACAGTTGATTTAGGATACGAGAGATTTCTAAATCACGAGCATGCCCTCCGTAAGTGTAAGAAGTGGTTTGATGGTGCGGTTGATGAGAGGCATGCACCAACGCCCGTGTCTGGTGAGAGTGTGTATGAATCTGTGAAGGACTTCCCCAATGATTTTGGAAAGAATAGGAAGAAGCCAGTAGTGCATGGTGTATGGAAAAAATCTTCAATTTTTTTCGAGTTGCCATATTGGAAAGACTTGGAGGTTAGACATTGTTTGGATGTTATGCACATAGAAAAGAATGTTGGTGATAGTATATTGGCACATTACTAGACATCCCGGGGAAGAGTAAGGATGACTTGAAATCTAGGATGGATTTGGAGGCAATGGGTGTTAGACCAGGTTTGGTCCCCGTGAAGGAAAATGGCAAGACATATTTTCCACCGACCTCTTACTTCATGTCTGATTCAAAGAAGAAGAAATTTTGTCAAAGTCTGAAGGACATTAAAGTACCTAGTACCTACTCGTCCAACATAAGTCGGTGTGTGAATGTTGATGAGGCGAAACTCGGGGGGACTCAAATCACACGACTGCCACATATTGATGCAAGAATTGAATGCCATTGCTCTACACACGTCCCTACCTCCACATGTTAGACGCTGCATAAGCCGCTCGTGTATGTTATTCAAGTCCATTTGTAGAAAGAATATTAGTCGAGCGAGACTATATAAACTACAAGAAATGGTTGTCAAAGTTTTATATCGGATGGAGATGTTCTTCCCGCCCTCATTTTTTGATATAATGGTGCATCTTAAAGTGCATTTTGTGCGTGAGATTAAGTGTTGTGGTCCTGTGTTTTTGAGATGGATGTACCCTTTTGAGCACTACATGAAGATTTTCAAGCATTTTGTGAAGAACGGATACATGCCCGATGCCAGTATAGTTCAGCGTTATGTAACTGAAGAGTCAATAGAATTCTGCACCGCGTACCTCGATGATGTTGAAACTGTTGGTGTCCCGAAGAACAGGCATGCAGACAGGATTGAAGGTCATGCATTTGGTAGTGGAACATATGTCACGCCCACTAATGATGAGTTGAAGGTTGCACATCTATACGTGCTTCGTAACCATAAGGCTGTAGTTCCCTATGTTGGCCTTCACATGGATGAAATGAGGAGATTGATGCCTCTTCTAGAAACAGAATATGTCCATGAAGAGCACACTAGGACTTTGCTAGGTGGCTCAGGAAGAAAGTGGAAATTGGAGATCATTCTGAGGAAGTGAAATGGTTGTCTAGACCGATGGGTGGGGTTTTGTCATACAGGGGCTACGATGTGAATGGTTACACATTTAGTACGAACACAGTTGATGCACAGTGCATATCGCAGAACAGTGGTGTTTCTTTGATTTCTGATGAGTTAAAGCTTGGTGTTTCCCAAGATGGCGGGGGCGTGTATGAAGACAACAGGTTCGTTGGAACAATCACAGACATATGGGAGTTGAATTATGTAAGATTGAAGGTAGTTGTATTCAAGTGTGACTGGATTGATCCAGCCCCGAGAATTGTTCCTGATCCATTAGGCCTAACCATTGTTGACCGGAGGAAAGTTGGTTACCAGTGGGATCCATTCATTCTAGTGACACAGGCCGACCAAGTTTTCTACGTGAAGGACCCTGCTTCTACTCACCAGGAGATTGTATTGAACGGGAAGAGAGCATTTATTGGTGGAGAGAGTCAAAAAGAATGCTTGAACGATGTGGATACCTTTAAAACAGCCTTTGATGGTGAAGACAATATAAACTTACAGGAAACTGCAGCAAACCTCCGCCGTTACCAGTGCTGGTTGGATCATGAAGAAGGGCAGTGGATTGATGAGCGGGGGATACCAAAGAAAAAACAACCACCTAAGGCAAAGGGGTCGAAGAGTAAAAAGATGCGCGTTTCGTAAATGTAAAACACATCGCTCTCGAGCGTTTTATGTAAATTATGTCTAATATTGTACTTAAATGTGTGTTTAAATGTTATTTAATCTTTAAGGTGTACTCATTATGTAATTATAATTGTGAAAACCCAATAAATTGCCCAGTATCATTTGAGTTACATATTTGACGGACTGTTTCCGAGCTCGTATCTACTTGTCCCGGCGCATTTACGAAATTTGAAATGTTGCTCTAATCTAGCCCGTAAATTATATTTCCTGAATTATCAGTGGTTTAGGTCCAGTGGAGTACCCGGATAGGCATCTGGCTCGTAAACTTTATTGTTCACGGGCACTTTCCGATTTTGTAAATCCCTCTCATTTTGTGACCTAAAAATGCATCCATTTCCTGTCTATTTCCGAAATCGGATGGAAATCCTCCAACACCTTTTCCGAACTCATAAAGTTTATTAAATACTTTGAAATCATTTTATTTGTGGCTATATTAAATCCAGTCATAAACCCGGATGGACATCCGGGTCGTAAACTTGTTATTACCGGCTAATTTCTGATTTCAGAAATCTATAATAAATGGTCTCCTGCATGGTTTACGATTTCGGAAACCAGTCCTGCAATCTTAAAACAAAAGTTGAAAACCAGAAATTTGTAGCTTCAAAATGAAATACATTACAAATTAAAATACGAGTGAAAACAAGGAATTAATTTAAATGAAAGTAATAACATTGTATTGTCGAATTTCAAATAAAATGATGTTTCTAGATAAACTACAATCCAACTATTTAGAAGACGATGTTGTTAATCATATCATTGTCATATTTGTCTTGGTTTTCATGTGATTGATCAGCCTCGGCACCAGAAACCGGCCTGGATTGTGAGCCGCCGCTTCTCCACCACCCGTGCCCCGCATCAGCGCCTTGCGTTCGACTCTACGAATTGCACGCTCCTTCTTTTCAACCAACCACGCTTCCTTGCTCACGTACAAGAAATCTGAGATTTTTGCCTTCATGCTCTTGTAAATTTTTTTTCCACCCACATTCTCTTCAGTTTCTGGCAGATAAATAGAACACATCATATACTCAATCTTGTATGTAAAAACTAACAAGACATTTACTTCAAAAAACAGTTTTTCAAAACATTACCTTGCTTCTCAACGTTTTGCATCCGCTTGTTCTTTGTTTTGGGTGGCTTGTTCATCCAAGCTCCATCAACCACCACCATCCCTCTATTGTCAAAATAGTCTAGGTCAAACTTCGCTGACCTAATACCCGACCTAGAACTAAATGGGAAAGGTTCCTTGTACGACATCATATGGAGTTTGTCCAGATAGAACCCGATGAAACTACCATAGGGTATATTATCCCGTGGTTTTGCCCCCTTCACTGCCATTTTCATATGCTTCGAGATGGAATATCCAGGGTTTGTCAGTTTCCCCTCAACAATATAGAAGAACTCCATGGCAGTGGTGGTGGTTGGCTCTGTGGCATACTTTGCAGTTGGCAATATCGTCCTGTGCACGATCTCATACAACATCTTCTCCTCTAAAGTGATGCGTATTTTCTTGGTAATTTACTTTGTTGCAGTGGAATATATATGAATTGCTTTTGGGATATGAAAATCGCTTGAACAACTGTCAGCCAATTAACTAGAAACCACGAACAACTGTCATGGGCGACTCAACTGAATCTTGAAATTGAACAACTGTCAATTAATCCGGAAAACCTCCTTTTTTTATAATAAATCTCTCAATAAAATTACAAGGTTGAGGCTTACATTTATAAACTCAAATAAAATCACAATCCAAACATTAATCTGGGAATAATAAATCTAATTCTATAACTATAATGGAAAATAATTAAATTCTTACTAGAATTAAAACACATTTTTATAGGAAAATTCTTGGTAAGAGAATAATTCCTAATAACCTAGTTTTCCATTTATACTCGTATCATTCTCCTCTTCTTCGAAAAGAATTGTCCTCAATTCTTGATACTATGAGTAAGTGGATTCCATATATTTGAGACGCAATGAACTTGATTTTGCCAATCCCATCTTGTATCATCCTTCCCGAATGAGAATGGTTTCTCCCTCAAATTCGTCCTCTCAGTGACCCCTTGTCGAACTCGCAACCTTTTGAATATCGACCAAATGACATATGACCAAAGTTGTGATGTGTAGCAAAGTCGCCAGTCTTTCCAAAGTCAAAATTTACATGACTCCAAAGTCCATCATTCTCAAGAAAAGAAATTGATTGATAATTCCATGAAACTATAGATTTTGTTTTCTCATCAATTTTGTATCGACCTTCAACAATTATAGAATGAACCAGTTCTTTCTCTGCATTTCCCTCGTTTATACCAATATCAAGTATTGCTATGTCACTGCTATCAAGATCTTTTTTTTAATCACATCATGAACATTAAGGATTGTAGAACATGAGTACATAACACTCTCGATTTCAATCAGAAGAGTATAATAATCATTAAGATTGTCGACTTCAGTTAGAGAAGTAGAATTATCCTCTTTACCATCCTCAACGACATCTTCAACATAATCATCAACATCATTCGTTGACTCAAATTGCTCCTTGCTCACCACATGTTCAACCACTGAATGAGACTCTTTTTTTAACATATCGGTAGAAGGTAAGAATCTACGATCAAGATGTTTCTTCAACTTTTGTTTGAATTCCAAAAGATCATACCACAAGGATGCACGCGCTGTGAGTTGTTATATAGCAATCTTGCACCTCATGCGATCATCATACTCTGTAAAGTCAAATATATGATCCATCTTGCGGACCCAATTCAGATAATACTCTAGATCGACTTTGTCTCCAAATTTTGGATAATTCAACTTAAATCGTGTTTCACAATTTCTAGCACAAACGCCATGTCTTTTGCCAACGAAGCCGTGTCTTTTTCCAACAAAGCCATACGTTCTTCTATCATACTCTCTTTGCCTGTCATGATCGTTAGCGAATAAGAATTCGTGAAAGCCTTGCTCTTGATGCCACTTTGATGCGTATTTTCTTGGTACTTTGTTGCAGCGGAATACATATAAATTGCTTTTTGGGGTATGAAAATCGCTTGAACAGATGTCAGCCAATTAACTAGAAACCACGAACACCAATCATGGGCGACTCAACTGAATCTTGAAATTGAACAACTATCAATTAATCAGGAAAACCTCTTTTTTTTATAATAAATCTCTCAATAAAATTACAAGGTTGAGGCTTATATTTATAACCTCAAATAAAATCACAATCCTAACATTAATCTAGGAATAATAAATCTAATCATATAACTATCAATCTAATCATATTGGAAAATAATTAAATTATTATTAGAATTAAAACACATTTTTATAGGAGAATTCTTTGTAAGAGAATAATTCCTAATTAACCTAGTTTTCCATTTATACTTGTATCATAAAGCCATGAACTTTGTATTGAACTTGTCGGCTGCATCAGAAGGGTTGGAGTTGTGGTGCCCAAAGTACTTCTCAGCCAACGAAACTTTATTCAGGCCGTGACACTTATCGGGGTTTTTAGGAATTTTACCCTTGTAGTGGACATTGTAGGGGCCATCAGCCTTTTTCGTGTGGCACTCTTCAAGTTTCCGGTAAGGACAACCTAAAACACCGCTTATCAAATCCCAACTAACCTCAATCGATTTACCATTCACCCCTGTCGTGCAACTACCGTCCTTCTCCTCATGCAAGTTACCATAAAACTAGCATACCTCCTCAGTATATGTATCATAAGTATTAAACACCAATTCCCTCATATAGTGTTTTCCTAAGGTTTCTACCACATTGCCAAGCAACAATTCATCCACCTCATCACGAGCAACATAATAGCTCTCTAAAATTGTACAGTGATCACGAATGTACTCATACCTCTCTTCGTGATGCTTGGAGAAAAAGACCGATGAATCCCAATCCTCCTTCGATTCCTGCTCCACTGGTGAAGCTCTGGTTTTTGACTTCTTGGGTGCCATGGGTACTAAAAGACCGATAAACCATGTCTTCTCCTTGCCACCTTTGCCTGTGCACCAGGTTTTAGAGTTTTTTCCCTGAATTTTCCTTTCTCGATGTCAAACTCCCAACCCTTCAGGTCGATCCATTTGTCATCATAGTAGGATTGCATAAACGGCCAATCCAAGAGAGCACACTGGCTTTCCTTAAAAGCTTAGTGATAAGGCCACCGTATGGAAACCTTTTATCTAACAAAGGAGCACACTTTCTCATGAACTCATATATGGTATATCCAGGATTTAGTGGGATGCCCTCCATCAGGTAGTAGAATACAAGCAGACGACCAGTGGTGGGCTCGGTGGCATGCCCTCCCATGGGCAGAACATTGTAACAAACCCATTCAAAAACCAACCTTTGCTCTAGAGTTAAGACATCTATCTTATAATCAGTCTCTGCAGTCCCTTTACCCAACGACTCATCTACTTGAAGTATTTACGAGCCATTCCAGTCATACACAAAGGCTGTTTACTACACTGTGTTGCCCACTTATTGAATGTGAAAACGTCATAGGGACCCTCCTTATTTTGAGGTCTCAAATGAGTAGATACAACCCACAGGCACTCTAGCACCTCATTTATCACAAACTGATCCACGGGTACTAAAACACCATTCACTCTCGTCGAATTTCTAGTGGTTGTGCATCTACCCAAATTAGCATAAAACTGTCTAACCTCATCTTTGTAGGTAGGCTCATCACAAGTGATTAGGTTATGCAAATGACTAGGACGAAAATAATTAATTGACTCATTAAAACCTAAATCACAAATAGAGGTAGATTTTTTAGCACCTTTGAGTCACACATGCCACGCCTAATCCACTTGATGTAGTTCTGCTCAGCCACTGTATCATAGAATCGCTGGCTGCTACCTTCTCTTCGTCTCTCATCCCCACCTCTCTCATGCCGCTGGGCACGCCCGAGAAACGGCTTTACCACACTTCTTGGCACCTCCTCCCCCTTCACCTCTTCCTCCTCTTCCTCATATTCCCGACCTTCTACATGGGTATGCTCATCCTCCTCACTGCTATCCTCCAAGCCAGCTATTTCTTCGCTCTCTGACTTGGTCTTAATTTCAGGTGGGGTGGGGGGCTTCTTGGGTTTCTGCTTTTTCGGCCTGGATTGTGTTGGTGGGGATGTTTTTTCAGCGTCGGGTGATTGTGGGGCGCCCCTCTTAACGGGATGCTTCGGCCTTGCTCATGGACCCATGATTATGTCGCCGGAATTGATTGAATGGGGTGGTAGGGTTTGAGATTTTGTGATTTGGGGTGTTTCTGAATCACAAAAATGCAGTTGACTATATATACCATCTAGGGTTTACAAAATCAGAAATTACCCGCATTTACATCTTTGCCATTTCCGAGTTCGGAAACGGGTCCGGAAAATAGTTGAATTGGGGAAATTTCCTTTTAAATGGGTGGTTTACGATTTCGGAAATTCAATGCTGAAAAAATAATTATGAGGATTAAAATCCAGTGACAAACCCGGCTCCACATCCGGCTCATAAACATTTTAGATCCGGGTGGTTTACGGTTTCGTAAAATATGATTGTCGGCTTGTTTACGACATCGTAAAGATAGCTCACCATTCGGGAAAAATATTACGAGCCGTTTATGAGCACGTAAAAGATACATCAAGATGAATTCATTTAGCTTAATTAAAATACTCAATCCGGTCAGAATGCGCCATCGGAAAATGTTCTGGAAAACAAACATTACGATGTCGGAAATGGCTTTGTAAATAAAAAGCAAGACATTCCGATTTCGTAAACAGGCCGGTTCGGCATCAGATTAGACAAAAAACCCACCGCGTGGGCTCATTCATTCATTATCTTTCCAACCCATTTGTCTCTTCCTCATTATTTCTCCTCCAAAACCACTCTTGCCTCTCAATGTCTTATCAATTGTACAATACCACACTACCCAAATCAAAGAATCCAACTAAAGAACCTAACAAAAAGTTGAAATTGTAGATTTATTCTACAATTTCGAGTATTTTGGGGGTGTTTCATTCCAAAATAGAGGTACAATTGATTACCTTTATTAACCCATTTGTATTGCTTTGAAACGTGCGATGCAAACAAACAAATGGGTTATGGGGTAACCCAATATTATCAAATCCAAACCCTAAACTAGTGGATGCATTAATTATCTATTTTAGGGTTAATTTATATTAATGTCTTTTGCTTTGGTAGCTAAATCTTTATACTAATATCTTTTTTTTTGTTATATGCACCCTAGTAATTTTTTTGTCGGTCAAACTGTAATTTTTTAGTTGTTGCTATTCATAGGTGAATTAGTGGACAAGTGCGCTTGTATTGGGTATTAGTGATTAATTTGTTAATCATGGCTCCTAAATCTAAACAAAACCAAAAGAAAATTCCTACGAAGAAGAAGGTCAAGTCATCAACAAAAGAGCAATTGGTTGTAGATTCAAAAATTCCAGAAACCTATGTTGAGAAATACAAAGGCGTTGGGACGCAGGTATTTCCACTTCGATGGAATTCAATAGGTTAGGAATAGGGGTAGAGCGTAAATATTGGTCAAGTTGGGTTGGTAAAATCGCAAGAACAAGACATGATATTAAATGGTTCGATTGGACCAAGTACCAATGGAAAGGAAATTAGAATTGTTGGAAGAATGCAAGGTGTGATATTGTATTTTTAATCACATTTTACTACATGTTTTAGTGAGGGCATTATAATTTGGATCATACTATCTACAACTAATCATGTGTTTCATTATTTTAGGAACCTTTCACTATTACCGCCCCTGACATGGCGATGTTAGACCGTGTGACTTTGCAAAAGATCTCGAAGTGTGCACGTCAACATAGGTCTATGCCGAGGAATGAGTATATATACGGAAATAAGAAGAACATCATGCCATGGACGGTGTATAAGGACATCCAACCCGAGAGTTGGGAAATCTTCAAAATTCATGCACAAGAGCTATTGGACGATGTAATATTTCATCTCTTCTTCAAATTATACTATAGACTTCGATGTTGCTACTTATGTTAGTTGCTTTTAAAATAGGGCACTCATGATGACATGGTAGAACTAGCGAAATCAAACAAAATGGTTCATCACTATAGTCGCTCGGGATATTATGGAGCGGAGGAGGACTTCATAGAGGAGGAATATGAAGATCGTGTCAAACAAAAATTGACGAGGGTATGACGGAAGAGGAGGCAAGGGAGAATACTACTAGGATGACTCCCGACCAAATTGAGAGGTGGGAGTCGTTCCTTAAATTGAGACAAAATCCTAGTGGAGTTTATGAAGCTGAAGAAACTCTTAAACTTGCCAAAAAATTGTAAGTCAATTAGAAAATGTGTTTGTATGATATGTAGTAGAGAAATGTCGTTTTTTATCTATCTAATCAAATTATTGTCATGGTTTCACCCACTTTGAAATTAGGCCTTGGCTAAACAAGAGGAAGCCGATGGAAAATTCACCCCTACGGAAAGGTGTGACATATTGAACAAGGCGATAGGGGACGATCGCCCTGGCACCGTTAGGGGGTATGGTTCTCATTTCCGACCTAAGGATGTGTATGGTAAACATCCTTTAGCCTCGAATAATGCTCAAGATGCCAAGTACAAGAAGGTGAGGAAGGAAATTGATTCCATTAAAACAACCATGGAAAGTGGTTTTAAGTGGTTTGCTCGCAAACATAGAATCATTTTACCCGTCAATTTTGAGGATTTAGGTGAAGATTGGGAACCGCCCTCTTCAGGATCGCGCAACGAACCTTTACAAGATGACCTTAATGAGCCACTAAATGTGGCTAGTCCACCCTTTGTCACAACACCCATGGACGCGGCAAGTGGGGGTGAGACTTCTACTCCCAAAAAGGTTAGTCTAAATGTTCTTATGTACCAAGTGTTTGATTATTTTTTTCAATATTCTACAATTAGATGAATTTCAATCTCCGACATATAATCTTGTGTAAAATTAATTGGAATTTCTTCTTACAATTTCAATATCTAGGTAGATTGTCCATGCAATTTGTACATCGATATGACTACCACCCAACCCCCTAAATTAGTAGCTGTAAAGTCCTCGACTTTGTTTGTTGTCAGTTTTGTGGATATTCACAACTAAGCTGGAAAGTTGTGAAGTTGGACAGTATTTGAAGATCAGTTATCTTAAGCAATGAAATATTATCATGGGATGAATGTGGTCAGAATCCAAGATCAATTAAGTAATTACGAGAAAAGAATATTGGGATGAATTGATATAGTTGGAAAAGAATATGGAAAGCAAAGCGTGGTCTTTTGGAAAGACAAGATCTTGCTTTATATGTGCTGAATAGGTGAGTTAAGCAATACCATGTTTGATGTGGAATATCCCATGAAGGTTGAATGCAGTCGTCCAATCACGAATCATGAGGAGTGAATGATTTGTTAAATATGGAAGAAGAATATTCGGGTGTTATTCTGGGTAAACATCGAAGCATGTTTAAACATAGTCCTTCAGGGTTTCGAATATTTGTGTGAATCGAAGACTGCAAACCGATCAACAGTCATTGTGTTGAAGTACAACTCCTGAGCAATCAAAGAAGATATTCGAAGATATTCAGTTCCGATCTGATTAGATTAAGAATATATTATAGAGTTGTATTTTAGTTAGGATTAGTCTCAATCTGTAGAAATAAGGAAAGAATATATTTCCTACAGTTTAGCTATAGAATTAGAATATAGCATGGAGACTAATTTTAGCCGTGATTATCTACAAGAGAAGATCAGCACAACTGTGATTGAAGGAACCAGAAGATTAACATGGGAGCACGACATGGAGCTATAAATAGAGACGCAAGCTGCGAGAAGAAGTGTCGAACTTCGTAGAAAGTATTCTGCATCCAGAATAGCTTTACATTCGAAGGAGCTTGAGTCGACCATTCAACAAGCCTTTGTCTTCGCCGGAGTCTGAAACCACAACGCCTTAATACCTCGGGAGAGGTAGTCATAGAAAGTTGAGTGAGGAGCTCGACCTAGTCAAGTGAGGAGCTCAACATTGACCGGCAAGTGAGGGGAGCTCACAAATCCATAAGAAAGATAAGTCATAGATAGTTTAAATTTGAGAACTTTATAATTATATTGATTATCTAGTGGATGAGTTTCAGACTGGGCGAGGCCTCGCAGATGTAGGTGTGGTTACACCGAACTGCGTAAACATACTGTGTGTTCTCTTACATTTACTTTCTGCATATGCATGTTTAAACATTACTACTGCCATGTTTAAACATAGGTTTAAATGCAAGACTAAAACACGAGATTAGCATTGAAAGTTTGATAAACTAGGTTGGTAGAAATTTCAGTAGCCATTGGAAATTATGAGGAGGCCATTAAATTCCACCATGGGTGATGGGTTGATATTATATTGATTATAAAAGAATATTTTTGAGCTAATTAATATCAACTTAGATACTTTTGGTGTTGTTAATTGCAGATTTTGCATATATATTGGGAGATGACAATAAAGAACAATGAATTGCAACTGGATCTGTTTTAGACCAATTTGGAGCTGTTTTGGAGCTTAAAGAGGATACTACTCCAGTTGATCCTTATTCTGGAATTCCTTCACTTGACAGAGTTGTGCTTCGTGTAACGATCACTAAATTGTTCGGTGAAGATGACCCGGACTGAGGTGAAACTGATGAATAATTTGACATGGAAGAATAATTACTGTACTCTTTTTCCCACTCCACACAGGGTTTTTAATGAGGCAGTACTGGGCTGAATTATTGCTGAGCCAAAAGAAGCAAGAGAAAGACATGCTGAATTGAATGAAAAAGAAATCTAAAGTCGACTGATTTGGAAGTTAAAACTTGCAAAGTCGAAACTTGCGAAAGTTGAAACTTACGAAGATGAAGTTTCTCTTACTAATTAGGATGTGTTTATTATGTTCATCTTTAATCCTTATTAACTAAAGGATGTTTCACTATTCTTGAATGGATGGAAAGAAAAGTAACGTGCAAGTGTGCATGTGAAGTGAAACGGAAAGCTACTTCTTAGTATAAAAAGGGAAGTCCCTTCTGTAGGAGAGGGGGACACACCAAGCCTTTATTCCATACTATATTCTCTCTCTTGTATTCTCGGCCAGATTATTCTCCATAATAAAAGTGTGGTTATTTCCTACATTTTCTTGTTTATATTATTATTATGTTTAATTATTTATTAATTGTTTATGTGTTAGGATTATATATGAGTAGCTAAATTATTAATCGGCTGGATTAACTGAGTTGATTCATGTAATTGTGAGGTTGAATTGAGCTTAAATAATATTCTCTGCAAATTCTCCGTTGATTATAGTTTAAATTCATGCTTGTTGAATTAAGATTGATCACCTTAATGCATGCTAAGCTAAGGCTAATTTGAGTAGCAAATTTCTTGTGAAAAACAGATAACTGATACAGACTGTAATAACAAGAAAGTAATCAACTGAGTAGATGATCATATTTTGCGAATATTCGAATGGTTATCTAAATTAGGTCCTCTTCGTCTCAATTTTGTAATTTAACGAGTTTAGCAAATACTTGCTCGTTGATGGGTAATAAGAGGGGATTTTAGAGGTTCAACAAATACTTACCTCTATATAACTAATTGATTTGCATGAAATATTTTATCTAAAGCCAATGATCAGTGAATGAATTAACGAGGTTAATCTAAGCCGATTGTTTTCTAATATATATTTTCTTGATTTTTATTTGGCGTGTTTCCTTAGTTTATAGACAAAACAAGTTGAAATTAAGGCGTGGTTGCGAGACCAAAAAAATTGTCGGTAGTTAAAATTAATAGAAACTACTCCGTTCCTTGTGGGATCGACCTGCTTCATACTATACTAATTTGTGTAATAATGTGCAGATATTTTGGTGATTGAAACGATGTTCACCAAATTGGCGCCGTTGCCGGGGAACGGTTTGTTGATTTCTATTTTTTCTACTGATTTGTTTGTTAGCTTCTTGGTGTATGACCAGGTTTGAGAAGCAGGACCTTCTATTTGATTCTGAAATTGAAAAACAACCAAGAAAAATCGGAAGTACGCAAGGGAGAAAAAGTTGAAAGCTGCCGCCGACCCTCAGTTTGCCCAAACAGAGGCTCTTTCGGAGGCAGAACCTGAGTCGGATTCCGAATCTGCTTCAACCAGTATCGAGATGGCGCTACCCGATCCTAATGCTGATAATCCCTATATGCGTGGACTCACTGGTCATAGTGAAGGGGATCCGCCTACCCCTATCCAATTGCCACAGACGGCGAGTCCCATTGAAATCAAGTTAGGGCTTTTAAACGTGCTTCAAGTTCCATGGAAGGAGCACCGAGGATCCCTACAATTTCCTGAATGAGTTCATTAATGCATGCAAGGTGCAAAAGAGACCTGAGAATGTCACTGAGGAGCAGTTTAAGCTGGTTGCATTTCCATTCAGTCTTACAGGAGCCGCAAACCAGTGGTTTTCTAGCTTGCCGCCAAATTCCATTACTACATGGAATGGTCTCGTATTATTTCCCATCTTCACAGACCAAAACATTAAAGAAGGAGATATCAAGCATCCAACAAGAAATTGATGAGCCATTAAGTGCATTTTGGTTACGATTCAGGAGATTGGTGGATAGTTGCCCTAATCACCGCTTCTCAGAGGGGCAACTGCTTCAATACTTCTACCAGGGGTTGACCGCTGCAAACAAGGATTTGATGAATTCAGTGAGCAGTGGAGGATTTTCTCATCTTCGAGTGAATAAAGCTAGGGATATTGTCAAGAAGTTGATCGACTCCAAGAAGGAATATGATACTGGAGAAGTGAGGATTTTGAAGAAAGTTGCAAACACAGGTTCCTCGAGTGAAACTCATTTCAATGAAAGAATGGATAGGATGGAAAAGGTTCTATCAAAGATTGTGGAAAAAGTCACCGCTGCAAGCACCGCTTCTGGCCCTCAGGATATTCCATGTGAAATTTGTGGAACATATAGCCATGTCACCTTGCAATGCAACTTCGTGATGGATGAGCAGATTGTTCAAGCAAAGGCAATGGGGAATTGGAATGACAGGCAACCTAAGAGGGATCCATATTCATCCACCTACAATCCCGGGTGGAGAGATCATCCAAATCTCCGATGGAGAGATCCAGGCAATCCAGCACAACAACCTTATATTCCACCTAATCAAAGAGGCCCTCAAGCAATCCCTCAAAATCAATCATCTCCTCAAGGAAATTCGGATGATGATAAGTTTGGTATGATTTTGAGTACACTCCAAGACCAGCAACAAGGTGTACAGAAAATAGAGGCAACTCTAGAGGAGCATACTCGGCAAATTGCGCAATTGTCAAATTCAATGAATGAGCTGCATATGAAACAACCAGGGCTTCCTTCTCAAGTGCAAGTGAATCATAGGGAGCACGTGAACCAGATCACTCTCAGGAGTGGAAAGGAATTAGGATCAACCCCTGGAAAGCCAGAAGTCAAGCACAATGAAGAGAAGACGGGAAAACCTGACGCCCGCCTCGAATTGCCAAAATCGAGATCAGCAACAGAAATTGGAAAACATGTAGGAGGTAGTTCTGATCCGACCTAGGAGGAAACTCCGAGAAAGGTTCTGAATGATCCTCCCGTAAAAATTCTCCCTCCTTTCCCACGAAGATTGGCTAAGCAAAAAGATGATTCTATTGATTTTTTATCGATTTTTGGAAAAATGGAGATTAATCTTCCTTTCTTGCAGGCAATAAGGATTCCCTCCGTTAGCAAATTCTTGAAAGATTTTATTGCAGGCAAACCAAAGGATTCAAGTAAGATCATCATGGGTGAAACCGTTTCAACAATGATGCAAAAGAGGTTACCACCCAAGTGCAAAGATCCCGGTATGTTCTCTTTGTCATGTCACATAGGAGATAAGAAGATTGAATCTGCCATGTGTGATTTAGGAGCGTCTGTAAATGTGATGCCATTGTCAGTTTATAAATCTTTAAAGGGAGTTAAAATGGCAGGCACTAATACAACACTTTACATGGCTGATAAATCGTGTGTGATGTCTGAAGGGGTCTTGGAAAATGTGCTAGTAAAAATCAATGATTTTGTTTACCCTTCTTGATGTATGCCGGACACCAACACTTCGACGACGAACCAGGCTCTTGAACTGATCTGCAAAACAAAGGCCCCGGGTGTCCCGGGGATAGACACTCCGACGCTCAAGTAAGTATATTTGCTTAAGGCGTAAAGTACGTAGTATGATATTAGATGGAGAGGTCTACCAAACCTTTAGGGTATTTGTATTTCTAAAATCCGTAGATCACCAAGATATGTAATTATGGTATGAATACAACTCTTATGGAATAGTAGTTGTATTACCATGTATAATAGAAGTATATTTCGGACATGGTTGTGTTACCATGTTTAGGATGGCTGTATTACCATCTTTGAGAGGATGTATATTCCTTGTAGAACATTAATAATATACGCATTCCTTATAAGGATTAGGATTGATGGACCTATGGATCCACCTTCCGCGTATCTCGAGCCCACGACCCTTCTCGGGCCCTGGTCCGAGTATGAATAAGGCCCGAATATGAACCATGGACTTATCAGTAGCCCCAAAGTAGATCTTCAGAATATAGAGTGCTCTGTCTCGAAGGTTGAAGGAGAGGCTTGCTGCTCGAGGGAAGACCAATAACTCGAGGGAGACTAACTCGGGATATTAAGCTCGGGGTGTCCTTCAGGGACTCTCCTCTCGGGCTTACCCTTTTGAATATCTAGCTTCAAGTTCTTTCATATTCTATCAGGACACGTGGACGGTTGGATCTGAATCTACCTTCTTGAATTCTGAGGGGACTGACACGTGGTCTTGATTCATTGTATCTTCTGGCGGTAAGGAGGACCAACCTTCCAATTGCCTGTATCGTTTCGCGAGTCGAGGTAATTACTCCACTTAAATGCATGCTAATTACTGGTTATATAACCAAGTAATTTTCCTTGTGTTTATCATCAATCTTCATCCAAATATTTTGCGTTTCCATCTCTGCAAAAATTCTCAACTAAATTCTTGTCTTTCTTCCCATAACCTTTTCCCCCCATTCTCTGTATTGCCATGTCGTCAGCAAACTCTAGCATTCCCTCTGGCAATGGAGAGAATGTTCCAGTGGCTCATGATTTGCGCACTTTATTCCTGGAGGTTGAGTCTGGGGAGTTGATGGAGGTAACTATGGTGACGCCGCTGCAGGCTGTGACTGCGGTGGTGGACGACGGTGCCTCTGGGTCGAATCCGGACCCAAATATGGAGGCCCAAGTTGAAAAACGGGTTCCAGCTTCTGGTGATACGTGGAGCGTCACTAAGGTGGTCGATGAAAAGACGCTACAATATCTGCGGTCCTGCAGGTTGTCATATCCTCTTGACGCTGGCTTGAAGTTCAAGGATGAAGAAATCCCAGCTAAAAATATGGTGAGCCCCACTCGAGGGGTACTTTATGGAAGGTTTTTGCAATAGGGGATTAGTTTTCCTTTTACCCCTTTATTTCATGAGTTCCTGCAACATCATCAACTGCATTCGAGCCAAATTCACTTCAATGTGGTAGTATTAATCATGGCTGTGATATCCTGGTGTGCTCGGAGGAACTACGAACCAAGCCTGGATCTATTCAGGAGTCTGTACAAGTCATTCTCTTTTGAGGATTATGAGTACATTACCCTCACCACGAGGAAGAAGAAACCCATCACGTATCCCGATAACAGTGGTGTGTGGGAGGCCGACCTTTTCACTTTCGACCGAAGTAAGTATGAAGTTCCTGACCTGCATCCCAAGCCCAAGGACGCTTTAGCTCATGACAGGGTTTTCATCATTCCTGATCACTTGAAGGGTATCGTTAGGGAGCTCTTAAAGGAGGACATTACCCTCCAGAGAGGGGATTTTGTTCGAGGCGCGCATGGCTCTGTCTGGCAGTGGCCTAGTATCACTTACTCGTACCTGCTGGATATTCCTCGGTCGAAATCTACCTCCAGCTTTTTGAAGCCTAATCGGAATAGGGCCCTCCCTGATAAAATCCAGGGAAGGAAGAAGAAGGCCAGGACAGGAGGTCCGAGAAAATCTCCTCGGAATCAGGGTGAATCCTCTTCTAGTCGGAATTCTTCAGGTAGCTCTTCAAGTCATATACTGTTGTCATATAATATGTTTTTCTTGTGTCATATACTGAGGTTTATCTTTATATATGTATAGCGTCTCCTCCAAGGAAAAAGGTCAAGAAGGGGAAGGCCTCTCTCCAAGTCATAGATGAGGAAGCCGAGAAGTCCGAGGAGAGTGAAGCAGAGGTTGGAAGGTCCTCAGATGATGATAATGATGAATCTGACCTTGAGCTGGTGATCTCCGAAGATGCTTCTTTGAAGAAACTGAAGTACTATTTGAGCTGTCCAGAGGAAGAGGATGGTCAGGCTTCTCGGAGGTCTTCTAAGAAGTATCCCTTCGTTGCTGAGGTAACTATCTTTCATGTTATACTATATAGATTCTTCAGATGCCAGGTTTTAATATGTCTTTGATCTCTCAGTTGATGGCGGGTCTATCCACACTGGGGTGTCGAGCTAATGACGTAATCCGACACTTGTCTGATTCTGTGATGGAATTACATGTTAAATGCCGATCGTTCAGGGAAAAGAAGGAGGAGATGGAAGCTTCCCTCTTGACTATGAAAACTAAGTCTGTTGCTTCTACTCCACCCGTTCAGGCTCCATTGGGTGTGACTCAACTAGAAGCCAGGGTGAAGCAACTAGAGGCCGAGAATAAGGACCTGCTGTTGGCGAAAAAGTCTCAAGAGAAAGAGCTGGAGGCTTATCGAGATATTACCGAGGAGCTGGTGCAAAATCAAGCCAAGGAGAAGGATCCAGAGGAGTTTAAACGACTTCTAAAGATTTGGAGTGCCTTCATTGCTTGTATCCCCGAGTTTCAGAGCCATAGGGAGGAGTATGGGGATTTATTCCATTCCTCTGAACTGCATGAGATCTTGGGTGGCGTCTCACAACTATGCCAATCCGAGAAGGAGGCGAAGATGATGGAGGAAAGCTTTTCTCATCCAGATGCTGCTGATAAGCTCTCTGCTTTGACTGCAAAACGCTGGATCCCTGGGGCTGAGTTTTTGGATGCACTGAATCCCTCCGAGAAGATAGTAACATCAGGAGATTTATTGAGGCTTATTAGAGCCAAGTATCCTGAATTATCTTCTCTTGAAGAGGTGCTTAATCCTTCTACTGGCAAGGTTGAGTAATCTCAGCAGGTTTGCTACCTTACTTGCTGGCATCTTCTCGTCAGCCTCGATCTCATGATTTACTGGAAAGGAGCACCAACCTTGGTTGTTAAGTTCTCGCAAGTATCCATGATGAACACTCCGCGAGCTTAATATTGTTTGGCTTCTTCCTTGGGTGTCCTTTGACAAGGCCTTTAATGTCACAGCGTGCAGAAAAGTTGACAATAGCCCATCTCTCAAGTGTCACTTCTGGTGAAGTCCTAGGAAACCCTATTGGGTATATTTAAAAAGTACCATATTCTGATGTAATAACACCTTTTATATGTCTTTCTTAGGTTCGAGGTTTAGCCTCTTATGTGCCCTTTTGAGGGTCTTGTTATCATATTCTGATGTAATAACACCTTTGATATGAACTATTTGTGTTCGAGGTTTTTCCTCTATGTGTGCCCTTTTGAGGGTCTTGTTTAGAAGTATCATATTCTGATGTAATAACACCTTTGATATGAACTATTTGTGTTCGAGGTTTTCCCTCTATGTGTGCCCTTTTGAGGGATTTGTTTAGAAGTATCATATTCTGATGTAATAACACCTTTGATATGAACTATTTGTGTTCGAGGTTTTTCCTCTATGTGTGCCCTTTTGAGGGTCTTGTTTAGAAGTATCATATTCTGATGTAATAATACCTTTGGTATGAACTTCAACTTTTGTTTTTGAGGTTTCTCCTCTTTATGTTGAGATGATGGATTCTCGAGCACGTCTGCCCTTTTGGTCTATAGACCTCAATCAAGCACTTTTTTGAAGTACTTTATCTCGAACCTATCTCTTTTATTCAAAACGATTGGTATTTGAATATTGGATCCAAACAACTTATAAGTTGACCAATCATATACCTTATAAGGTATATAGTTTTGAATAGCAATCAATGTTATACTTAAGACAACAATCCTCTTTTTAGAAAAGGAATTTAAGATTGCTTATTATAAGGATAGGTATAAAAATATCATGACTTCAATCTAAGTTTATAACTTTAAGAATAGAAGTAAAGTAAATAGTGGGTTTGAGTTTGAGTACCCGTTTGTGCAAGAGCATACTTGTCTCAGACCTTGATGAGGCTTCTCGGACGTTCTTGATAGTCTCGAACCTTTTTAAGGCTCCCCATTGAGTTTTTATCTTCCGTGATACTTTCGTAAGTTAATCACATTCCATCTTCGTGGTATAGTAATTTAATCACATTCCATCTTCGTGATATAGGTTCCCCCTTCATGGTTTCCAAGAGGTAGCTTCCGCCTGGATGGGATTCTAGGACTCAAAATGGACCTTCCCAGTTCGGGGCTAGCTTCCCTTCCACTTCTTTCTTGTTTTTTTCATTTAACCTCATTACAAGGTCTCCTTTAACGAAAGTGGCTAAGCGGACTCTTCTATCATGGTAGCGCTTGACCCTTTCCTTTACCTTGGCCTGTGTATTGTAGCATTTTCTCTCTTCTCCTCTAGGAGGTCAAGGTCGAGACGAAGGTTTTCTTCGTTGGCCGTGCCATCTTCATTATCTGGTTGAGAAGTACGGGCAGAGGGGACCCCAATCTCCATGGGGATGACCGCTTCAGACCCATTGACTAAGCTATAAGGAGTCTCTCCTGTTGATGTGGCTGGTGTGGTTCTATGGGTCCAGATCACACTTGGTAGTTCTTTGATCCAGTTTCCTTTTGCTCCTTCGAGGCGCTTCTTGATACCGCTTACCAAGGTACGGTTCGTAACCTCTACTTGGCTATTAGCTTCTGGATGGTATACCGAGGTGAGCTTCTGGTGTATGTCATACTCCGTACACCATTTCTTGAAGGGGTCATTAGCAAATTGTGCTCCATTGTCGGTCACTATGTATCTCGGGATGCCATAGCGACACACGATATTCTTCCAGCAAAAATTGATAACTGTCTTGCCAGTTATGTTGGTTAAGGCTTCAGCCTCTACCCATTTTGGGAAATAATCGATGGCCACAATGAGGTACTTGAAGTTATCAGGGGCCGTAGGAAAATGTCCGACGAGATCTATGCCCCATCGGAAAAATGGCCAGGATTCTTTGATGGTAATCATATTCTCCTGTGACACGTGGATCATCTTAGCAAATCTCTGACACTGGTGGCAAGAATTGATATATCTTTTGGCGTCTTGTAGCGTCGTAAGCCAGAAATAACCCATCTGTAGGAGCTTTCGGGTGAAGGTACGTGTACCTTGATGGCTACCACAGACTCTTGCATGTGTTTCTTGTATTAAGTGTTCTGCGTCGGAAGGCCCAACACTCTTAAGTAGGGGTTGCAGGTATCCTTTCTTGTATAGGTATCCTTTTTAGAGCTTTAACTCAGACCTTCCGTGCCAGGTGCTTGTCCTCAGGAAGGGTACCTATTTGGAGGTATTCAATGTAAGGGTTCATCCATGTGTCTGAGATGTCAACAACCATGATGCTACTCTCTTCGTAACTTCTCTTTGCCAGGATTTCCATTAGCAATTCTTGAAAAGATTTTATGTTGAGGTCCGAGGAGGCAATCTTGCTAAGTGCATCGGCCTAGTGGTTATCTTCTCAGGGGATATGATTCAGCTCATAATGTTGGAATTGACTTATGAGAGGCTTAATTATCTTGAGGTATTTCGGGAGATTGTACTCTCGAGTTTCGTATTCGCCCTTGACCTGCTGAATTGCGATACGTGAGTTATTGAAGATCTCAAGGTTTTTAACTCCCAGGTCTTTAGCCAATTTTAATCCGGTAATGATGGCTTCATATTCTGCTTCACTGCTGGTGGCTTGGAAATCGAAATGAGGAACGTAAGGATGGTCATTTTCCTCAGGGTTGGTTAGTAAAATTTTTAGCACCACTTCCCCCCGAGTTGGAGGATTCCTTGATATATAACCGTCATCTTCCTCGGAGTAAAACACCATAGACTGTTCGAGATCAGGTTTGGGAACCAAATCTCCTAAGATAGTGTTGTCGGTCGAGATGTTATTCACTTTTCTGACGTTACGTATATCCGTGATCATACAGGAACGCGCCACTTCTTGATCTCCTTTGATCGAAGCTACTCCTTGCGGTGTCAGAAATTTTATCATCAGATGATAGGGAGACCATACGGCCTTAGCTTGGTACATCCAAGGTCTGCCAAGGATAATGTTGAAGGGTGTGACCGTGTTGACTACCACAAATGTGCAGTAGAGGGTCAGACTCTTCGTCCCATCTGCTACTGTGACTGGGAGTGTGATTTCTCCAAGAGGTATTACAGGATTTCCGGTGAACCCTGAGATCGGACCCGTAGGTTTGAGGTCTTCCTTGGTAAATTCTAACTTCTGGAAGCAATCTTGTAATATTACTTCTACCCCACTTTCGTTGTCTATGAAGACTCTTTTTACCAAAGAATCTTGTACGGTTGCTGAGATAATGAGAGGATCAGGGTGAGGCACCTGATTTGGTACGACATCCATGTCCGAGAAAGTAATGGCTTCTTTGGGGTGGAGACTCTGGTTGACCAGCTTGGTATGTGGTAGGGTCCGCACACTATCCTTCAGCTTAGTTAGGGAAATTGCTTCTCCGGTATAGCCATTAATGCTATTGATGACCCGGTTGGCTCTATTTGACGGTGGTGGTGGAGGATCTTGAGGATTGTAGCCTCCACCGCCCTGGTGGTTATTGTTATTGTTGTGGGAGCCATCCTCCTTCTTCGGAGTATTTTTATCTACAATAATTTCGATACAGATTTATCAAGAGGATTTCATCTTGATCATAGCGTCTCGTGGCGAGATTCATGTATCTATGATAATGTTCTATCACAGATTCCCCTTCTTGCTGTCTTTCTTCAAGAATTTGTCGATCTCTTTGCGCTCTTCCTTCTGGAGAAAAGATCGAGTTGGGCCTACTATACCCCAACCTATTTTCCTGTTCCAGGCCATCTGAATTGTGGACATCCGCGCTGTAATTCACATCGTTTTGGATGAAAACCCTTTGACCTGAGTTTGGTACTTCAGATCCAACATGGTTTATTTCAGAAGATGGGATTCTGGATGTGGCAGGATTGGAGCTAGATGCTGGTATCCTAGATACGATGGGATTTGATCCAGGAGGTGCTCTGGATACATTAGGATTTGGACCAGAGATTAGTGTCCTTATCACAACAGGATTTGGACCGATGGATATCGGAACGTTGAAGTTTCCGGTACCCACGGTAGAGCTTGATAATGGATCTGAGGCAAAGTGTGTCTGAGATCCTCTGGATCGTCCGCGCCCTCGACCGTGTTCATGTCCTTGAGGGAGTTGCTCCGCTTCTGGATTATCCTCTGGATTTTGCCTCTGCACTCGGGCGCTTCGTCTAGGTTGTTCAGCTTCAGACATGTTGTTGGAGGATTGGTTCTTCAGGTGCGTTAGACCAGATCAGAGACAAGGTTCGACGATGTCGTCAATGGGTGTGTGGTCCCACTGGGCGTGCCAAATTGATGTATGCCGGACACCAACACTTCGATGACGAACCAGGCTCTTGAACTGATCTGCAAAACAAAGCCCCGGGTGTCCCGGGGATAGACACTCCGACGCTCAAGTCAGTATATTTGCTTAAGGCGTAAAGTATGTAGTATGAGATTAGATGGAGAGGTCTACCAAACCTTTAGGGTATTTATATGGCTACAATCCGTAGATCACCAAGATATGTAATTATGGTATGAATACAACTCTTATGGAATAGTAATTGTATTACCATGTATATAAGTATATTTCGGACATGGTTGTGTTACCATGTTTAGGATGGCTGTATTACCATCTTTGAGAAGATGTATATTCCTTGTAGAACATTAATAATATACGCATTCCTTATAAGGATTAGGATTGATGGACCTATGGATCCACATTCCGTGTATCTCAAGCCCACGACCCTTCTCGGGCCCTGGTCCGAGTATGAATGAGACCCGAATACGAACCATGGACTTATCACTGCTGATTTCTATGTCGTAAATATGCATACTAAGGGTAATACAACAACATGTGTTTTATTAGGTCGTCCTTTCTTAAGGACGGCAAATGCAACAATTAGCATGGGAAAGGACACAATATCTTTAGATTATTTTGGCGAAAAACTTACTATTAAAATGGATGAACACATCAAAAAATCCATAGATGATAACAATGTTCATGCTAATAATACCACTGATTCCCTTGTCCAAGGTTTTCTTGAGACTAATATTGTGCAGGAAAAGCTAGAAATTCCACCATCTACTGGTCATACTGATGTGAATGTTCCAGAATCAAATAATGTAGATGATAAGTCCATGGTTCGTATTCGGACCTCATTCATACTCGGACCAGGCCCGAGAGGGGTCATGGGCTCGAGGTACGCGGAAGGTGGATCCACAGGTCCATCAATCCTAATCATTATAAGGAATGCGTATATTGTGAATGTTCTACAGAGAATATACATCCTCTCAAAGATGGTAATACAGCCATCCTAAACATGGTAACACAACCATGTCCGAAATATACTTCTATTATACATGGTAATACAACTACTATTCCATAAGAGTTGTACTTGTACCATAAATACATATCTTGGTGATCTACGGATTGTAGCCATATAAATACCCTAAAGGTTTGGTAGACCTCTCTATCTAATCTCATACTACATACTTTACGCCTTAAGCAAAGATACTGACTTGAGCGTCAGAGTGTTTACCCCCGGAACACCCAGGGCTTTTGTTTTGCAGATCAGTTCGTGAGCATGGTTCGTCGTCGAAGTGTTGGTGTCCGGCATATATCAATTTGGAACGTCCGGTGGGACATCTCACACTCATTGACAATGTCGCCGAACCTTGTCTCTGATCTGGTCTAGCGCACCTGAAGAACAAATTCCCCAACAACATGTCTGACGCTGAGTAGCCCAGACGAAGCGCCCAAGTGCTAGGGCAAAATCCGGAGGAGAATCCAGAAGCAGAGCAACCCCCTTAAGGATGAGGACGAGGACGAGGACGAGGACGTGGTCGACCCGGAGGATCTCGTACGCGCTCCACTTCTGAACCGCCGTCAGGCTCTACCCTGGGGGCAGGAAACTCCAATGTTCCAAACTTTTTCGGTACAAATCCCGTCGTATCCGGAACACCCCCCTCCAGTCCAAATCCTGCTGCATCAGGAATGCAACCTTCTGGATCTAAAACACCGAACTCAGGACAGAGAGTCTCGATCCAGACTGACATAAACTACAGCGAACACGTCAACAACCTAGACGGCCTTGACTGAGAGAATGGACTTGGGTACAACGGATCTGATTCGATCTTTTCCGTAGAAGAACAAGCACAAAGGGATCGACTAATCCTCACAGAAAGATGGAAAGAGGAGGAAAGACAAAGATGTCTTAGGGAAACCTTAAACCAAACTGTATGACATAACCCGCCAAGCTCTGAGCCACCCTATATCAACCTTGACTCGGACACCCCTCTGAGAACGATCCCTGAAGATGTCTGAGCACTGATGAGGGACTTACATTCCCAATATCCTGATTTCGTTGCATCTCTGATAAACTCAAGTCAACAACTCCGTGCACAGACGCATGAGGCTCCCAATCGAGTATCTATCTCAGGAGCTCAAACAACACCACCTGCTGATTCTACTCAACAGCGGAGACTCCTAAATGATTTATCTAGGGATCTACCGCCTTATAATACTCAGAGCAATCTGCCACCACCTCCTAATCCACCTAATTACTAGAATGAAGGCGCAGGATTAAGTAGGGAGGAAGTGCGGAGGATGCGCATCAACAACATCAAGGAAGAGCTCAAGCGTGAGAAGAGGGAGTGAACCCGGAGCGAATGGCAAAATAGCGCCGATCGGCCTTTCACCCAAGATGAAGCCTACCCTACCCGAGGAAAAAAACGAGGTTGATCAAGAGATCACGCGTATCTCGGACCTAGAGGACAGTTTGCACGTTCCCCCTTTTCGCGGCATATTGTGAATCTCCCCTTCGATGGCAACAAGAAGGTCCCAGAGCACCTGCCCACATATGATGGAACTAGTGACCCTATAGAGTTTCTTTCGGTCTTCTTTAAGACTCTGGAAACCAGGAATTTCCATGAACTGGAAATATGCAAAATCGTTCCCAGCTACCTCCGAGGGAAGGCACAAAACATGGTTTACTCAGACAAAACCAGAAAGTTTATTCGATTACTGGGATTTCGCTGAGTTCCTTCTCCACGCTTTCTTCCAGAAGAAGAGGTTTACCAAGTCCCTCGGAGATCTGGGATATGTGGCCCGCCTTGAAGGAGAAACTGTGATAGAGCACTATCACAGATACATGGATCTAGCTACCGAATGCTATGATCGAGATGAACGCCTCCTGATCAATATGTACCGAATGAGCGAGATGATGACACTCTGAGGATGAAGCTGGCAACAAAGAATCCAACAATCCTTCAGCACCTCCAGGCCATCATGGAAAAATACGCTAGCAAAGCAAATGCCGTGACGGGCAAAAGACCCCCAGACTTCCTTCTGGACAGAAAGGAACCCAGGACGAAGATACCGAAGGTCGAGAAGACTGAGAACGCTCCCAAACCTACCTTCGAGTCATACACTCCTCTGACTAGATCTCGGGCTGAAATTCTATCCATTCACAGGCACCTTTTGAAGGACCCACCCGCCATGAAGGATTCAGCCGAACGCCAAAGGTCCCCAAAGTTTTGTCAATATCACCGAGATCGGGGGCATGACACCGATGAGTGTTATCAACTCAAGAACGAAATTGAGAAGCTGATTCGCCAGGGAATTGTGCAACAAATTGCACCGTCAATAACCAATGACAATCAGGGTACCCAGAGGAGATATGGGGGAAATCCCTGACAGAAGAAGAAGGATGGCTCCCGTAACAACAATAACAGCAATAACAACCATGGTGGCGGAGGCAACAACCCTCAGGATCCTCCTCCCCCACCGCCTAATGGAGCCAACCGAGTCATCAACGACATCAATGGTTATACAGGAGAAGCAATTTCCCTGACCAAGCTGAAGGATAGTGTGTGGGCTATACCCCACACCGAGCCAGTCAACAAGAGGCTCCGCCCCTAGGAAACTATTACCTTCTCGGATGCGGACGCCGTGCTAAACCAGATGCCCCACTCGGACCCTCTCATCATCTCGACAACCATACAAGATTCCCTGGTAAAAAGAGTTTTCGTAGACGACGGGAGTGGAGTAGAAGCAATGTTCAAAGACTGCTTCCAGAAGCTGGGATTTACCAAAGATGACCTCAAACCTACGGGTCCGATCTCGGGGTTCACAGGAAATCCAGTAATACCTCTCGGGGAAATCACTCTCCCAGTCACAGTAGCAGACGGAGCAAAGAGCTTAACCCTATACTGCACATTTGTGATAGTCGACACCATCACACCTTTCAACATTATCCTTGACAGACCTTAGATGTGCCAAACTAAAGCCGTATGGTCTCCCTACCATCTGATGCTGAAGTTTCCGACACCACAAGGAGTAGCTTCAATCAAAGGAGATCAAGGAGTGGCGCGTTCTTGCATGATCACGGCCATCCGTGACGCCAGAAAAGTGAGCAACATCTCAACCGTCAACACTATCCTAGGAGATCTGGTCCCCGATCCTGATCTCGAACAACCTATGGTGTTCCATTTCGAAGAAGAGGCCTACAACGAGATGACTGCACTATGGCATAAACGCCGCCACCAAGCCTTCCAAGTGGGGGAACTGGTAATGCCAGTTGGCCCGTGGTGCACTAACAAGCTAGGAGGAGCGCTGGAGCCAAGGACCATACAAAATCTCCGCAGCACAATCCGATGGATTCTACCTCTTACAAACACGCGAAGGAGAGCACTTGGACCCTGTCATCATGGCGCCTTTCCTACGCATGTACCTCGGAGCTAAAACCAAGTAGACCTTCTCCATATAAGGAGAAACTACTTCAATAAGGCCTACGGGCCAAGCTTCCTTTCTTTTCATCTTTTTATATTTTCATACCTTAGGTCCCAAACTCGGGGTTGTCTTTCATGATTCTGCCGAGCTCTCAAGTTCGAAGAATACAATTTCTTTTCAACATATATCTTCTATTTTATTTTGAAGCAGTCTATACTCTCTAAATACAAAGAGACACTATGCCTTATAAAGCATAAGTAAAGACTGCTGCCTAAGACCCATACGCTTTAAAGTGTATGATTAATGCTTATCTAATATGAGCTGTTTAGACTACGTGTCCGAACTACAATCATCTCAGGCCAAAATAAAATATATACTTATAAAAAGTATATGGTCAAAGACCAACACGATATGGGTCATACAAACTTACAAAGTTTGGAACTCGACTCTCCACGTGATACTCCTATTAAGGTACACATTACTTTTTATTTAGGCTATTCATAAGCCTAAGGCCATCTCCAATGGTTTTCCCCTATTTTTCAGTTGCTACAGTTATTTTTACAGTTGAAACAGTGTTTCTACTCCAATGGTTCAACTTCAAATTTTCCTCCAAAAGAATATTCCTCTATATTCTTTAATTTAAATTATATCTTCAATTATTTATATTTTATTGCAAAGTTATATCAATTTGATTATTTGCATTGCATTGTTATTTTGTTTCATTACAGATATATATATATATATATAAGTATATTTTAAAATTAATTTGTTAATATTTTAATATTGCGTGTTCATTGCATTTGGTGTCATATGATTATCAAAATATATTGCGAATTTTTCAACTCAAATGAGACATTTCTCAGTTCAATGCAGTGTTATTTATTTTTTTGTTCATAATATGAAATATAATAAAAAAAATAAAAAATATAAAAAGAACGAATGAAAACCGAAAATAAACATAAAAACAAGTTACTTTAACCGCAAATCATATTAACATTGAAGGCAAAATATAGTATAAATTAAAAAGGAAAAAACAAAAAAATAGGAAACGATAGACCTGAAAACAAATACAATCGAAAGCAATTGACAAAATTAGAAAATATTAACGTATCAGATTAAAACTGAAGGCACATACATAAATCACTGAAAAATAGAAGCAAGAATAAGAAAATAAAGAAACAAAAAAGGATAAAATATGTTTTGTGTTGGAACAGTACCCCGCTATATTTGAAGTAGGACTATTCCAACTAAATCAGTTCAACGCAATTATTGCATTCCATTGGAGGCCTCCTCTATCCCTATTTCCCCTTTTAACGTAAAGGAAGTGTGCTATTGGAGAAGCTCTAAGAGTCAATCTTCTCAAGGATTGCAGTATAAAGACCTTTATAAAGGAAAAATCAAAAAGTGTTATTACACTAAAAACTTCTTACACCTTGTGAAGGTCTTTAAATACAGGGGTACGACCCCGACCGCGAGAAGAAGTAGAGGCACGACCTCGATCACTGTGGAGGCCACGACCCCAATTACTTTCTTCTGCCACCCTCTCATCAGCTGAGAGGGGGTAGGAGATCCCTTCTATTTCCTATAATTACAGGTCGAGCAGGAGAGTCAATTGAGCCACGAGCTATAGGAGTATGTGGCGCCTCTGCCCCTTCCACATGGGATCCCTCGAGACATACCCTCTTGGACATGAGACCTTATCAACGGTCCTGAATATGGGACATAAGAAGTCCCACCTACCTCCCTCCTTAAAGAAACTGAAGGCGTGACAAACACACCTTGATCTTCTAGTTCCTTTATTTGGAATCTACAAGCATTCAGCTCGGCCTGACACATCCTCAACTCATCTATCCTGGAGGCAATCTTATGATTCACGGTGATATTTTCATCCCGAAGGGTAGAAATACGAAGGTCCTTCTCGTGACTTTCACCCTTGATCTTCACTAAGTCACTCTTGACTTTCCTCCATTCTTGGTCGTACTCCTTATTGGCGACCAAGGCTTTGCTGTGTTCATCTTCTAGATCCATATACCTCTTCTGAAGATCACTCAACTACTGATTTAGCTCAGCTCTCCGCTTCATAGCCTCCTTGAGCCTACCGCGAAGACTCTCACATTCTTCCCGCACGATGCTAAAACAGCCCTTGGAGTCACCCAAATCTTCATTCAGTTCTTTGTTCTTTTGAAGGATAGCTTCATACTGAACCTGCAATTCAGCACAAGCAGCTACGCAACATTGGACATAAAGGAAGACAGGGTACTATCAAATTTATGAAAGAAGCATATAATTCAGAGTACACGGATATCAAAAGACTAAGTAAAAAGAGTATTTCCTAAATAAGGAGAGAAGGTTCTAAGGAATTACAATCTTAGGTCCCCCCTTCTGAGTCTCAGGATTCTCAATGGATGCTTCCATAACCGACTTCTCCACCAAGTATGCCAACTCAGGATACAGACTGACTAGTTTATCCTGGAATTCCTCAAGAGTTAATGCTTTCTTCAAGGATTCCAAACTAGTCAATAGACTAGTCTCAAACCCCCCAACTTGGCTGAACTTTGCTCGGAAACTCTTCAGTTTCTCTGGTACTTCCGGCCAAGTATAAGTAGAGGCCAAACATCCCCGAATCTCCTCGCTGAGAAATCCCTTAAGATGAATCCACATCTCCGAAAGCTCGGACTTATGGTATAAATCAGCATAATGTTGGCGATGGGCCTCCATCTCTGGGCAGTTAAGGCAGAAATCCATTATCAGCCGGACTAGTCGCCTCTGATAAATGGGATCAGTATATCGATCTCTCTCTGCTTCCAACAAAGCCATGCTCCTCTTCAGCTCCGAGAAGGAACCATCTACCAACCTCTTCTCATTCTTAATAGCCCGGTTCTCATCCTCCAAGGCCTCCCTCTTGGCCTTCTCCTGTGCCACCTCATCCTGGAGGCGCTTTACCACATCAGAAGGCTCCTTCGACCTCCTGTACATCTCTTCCTTCACCAGTTCCAGCTCAGATGCCTGCCCTTGATAGCGGTCATTTAAGGTCTGGAGGGAATCGTACACATGCTTCATCTGGTTGAAGGACTGAGAAGGAAAATAAAGAACGGTCAAATAACTATACCTACAATTCTGTTAAAGGCCAAGTTGATCATACCTTGTTAATTCCAGGACATCCTAGAATCAGTTTGGTCAGTGCCTCGGAGGGAGGAGGTGACACATATTTCTCGAACTCTTCTAGTGGTCCGAGCTCGAGCCTTGGTTTCTTTGGAGACTTGTTGGAAGAATCCCCAGAAGTCTCAAAATCCCTCTTCTTATCACTACTGCCTGGCAGCCCTCTCGACTGTGCTAATTCAGCCAGCATCTTTGATGCTCTTTTGTCCTTGATAACACCCATTTCATGCATATGGAATGGAGTCAGCATTGGAGAAAATGAAATAATACATGTGTGGATATTAAACATATCAGACACTACTACGAAATTTAGAGACTATTCATTCTTCGTCCTACCACGTAAGATTTTCGAAGAATCAGAAGACTGAGATATCTTCTTTCTTGGACGTCGAATTAAAGCAGAACCCTCATGCTCTTTCTCATCTGATGGATCTAGGGCCATCAGAACAAATGGGCAATTTGCCTCTTCAATCACCTTAGGTCCTTGAACCAATCTTTTGAACCGACGTCCACGTCGAGCATCCTTCATCAGACCCGAGATTTCCATATCTACTTCTTTCTCGGATATCTCATCTCGAGCAGTTCTCTCTTCTAGTGCTCTAGTGGCCAGCAACGCCCTAGCTGCGCCAACCGAATCCTGTTCCATAAACAGGAGGACTTCATACCAGTCAATATCAACACCTTTTGGCTGATCAAAATGTGTCAACCTCAAGTAACTGCTATTTTGAAGAGTCCGGCTGGACAGTTGATTCAACCAGCTATACGTCTCAATAGGCCACTGCCAACCCATCTGATGATCTCCTAATACAAACTTACCCTCTCTAAGTTTGATCCTATCTCTCACCAACTCCTCAACTATATTTAGTAGTTTACGGGAGGACTCAACTTCATGCCAGATCTCATTTTTGACCTCTTCCTTCCAATGAGGAACTTCATACTTTGTTCGATCAAAGGTTAGTTTTACCTTATCCCATTTCCCGCAGTTCACAGGAAGCACAAAAAACTTACCCAAAGAGGTATCCCGAGAGGTCAAAGTCACAATTTGTTTAACAAGGGAAACCTTATACATAGTTCGCAACAAGGAGAGACTGGGACTGTAATCTTTACGAGCACACCAAGTTATTAAGGCCATAATGATTACTATCACATTGGGATGTAGCTGCCCTGGATGCACCTTATAATACTGAAGAAAATCATTCAACAGTGGGGGAAAAGGGAAGGCTAACCCATGCTGCAGAAATCTCCCATATATGACCTCTCGGGTCGGAGTTACTAATTCAAATGCAGACTTGTCTTCTCCAAAGTACACGAGATCAGCATCAGAAGGAATCGAAAAGAGACAACCTTCTATGAAGATAGCAGCGTCAGCGTGTGCTTTATCCTCCTTCATCAACTTTTTACTACTACCTTCGCCATCCATGGATATTCTACCTCCGGATGCATGCACTACCATGGGGCTATTCCCCTCTATCTGAGCCCTCCTGGCCATTTCCCTTAACCTCTTCTCTTCCTCAGAGGCTTTCTTCTTCATAATTACAGGTTTTTTCCCACTCGCTACCTCAGCTCTGCGGCGGTCACGAGAGCTACTCTCCTCGTCCTGAACTTGTACATACTCTCCCTCATCATGACGGGGGAAGGAAATTGTTTTACTATTATTACTCATGATTATAGAGAGTATGGGGGAAATACACACAGGGATAAAAGGAAAAAATAGACACAAACAAATGTGCAGAGAAAGAAGATAACACTTACTGAGGATGGAAGCAGAAAGCAGAAATTTGGGGGGCTTCAGAAATTGATGAAGTGCTGATACGTCTTCTGAACTTGGAAAGAAGATATTTTCGAATAAGAGAAGACAATGGGAATGATTTGGGAGATTTAATCCAAACCCAGACAGCATTGAAGACGAGCAATTACCTCGATTCTGTTTCCGATGCAAGTAATTGGAGAGACGGGGGACAGACCGTCTCTACTTTCCAGTAAAGGCACGCCACATGTATCTACCATCTGGATTTCAAAGGAAGCTAATCTCAGCCGTCCATATATTTGATGGAATACGAAAGAACTTTAAACTAGATATTCAGAAGGGTAAGTCCGAGAGGATAGTCCTAGAAGGACACCCCGAGTTTAACACCCCGAGTTAGTCTACCTCGAGTTATTGGTCTTCCCTCGAGAAGCAAGCCTCTCCTTCAACCTTCGAGATGGAGTACTCTATATTCTGAAGATCTACCTTGGGGTTACTGATAAGTCCATGGTTCGTATTCGGACCTCATTCATACTCGGACCAGGGCCCGAGAGGGGTCATGGGCTCGAGGTACGCGGAAGGTGGATCCACAGGTCCATCAATCCTAATCCTTAAAAGGAATGCGTATATTGTGAATGTTCTACAAGGAATATACATCCTCTCAAAGATGGTAATACAGCCATACTAAACATGGTAACACAACCATGTCCGAAATATACTTCTATTATACATGGTAATACAACTACTATTCCATAAGAGTTGTACTTGTACCATAAATACATATCTTGGTGATCTACGGATTGTAGCCATACAAATACCCTAAAAGTTTGGTAGAACTCTCTATCTAATCTCATACTACATACTTTACGCCTTAAGCAAATATACTGACTTGAGCGTCGAAGTGTCTACCACCGGGACACCCGGGGCCTTTGTTTTGCAGATCAGTTCGTGAGCGTGGTTCGTCGTCGAAGTGTTGGTGTCCGGTATACATCAGTAGAGATGCACAAACCGATATACTCACCAAATTTGCAAGAACAAGTGTTCAGTGCTAACGGCAACCTCAAATTGCTCAAATTGAGCCCGTCGGAAAGTAAATTGTTGCAAAGTGGTGATGAACAATCAAGGAGCTATACGATCAAACATGAATCGTTTTCTATACCACGCCCATCACCTGTTGAGCCTCCGATATCGAAGTGGAATATGCTAACATCTAGGTGCGAGGAAGAAAAAATGTACCAGCTTGATGATCATGAAAAGTTTCATCGGAATACATTTGATCAAGCCATGTGGTACAAGGATACAGGAGGGATGTTTTCTCAACATCTCTATTGATCGCTAATCGGAAAGTCTAGCCAAAGACTATAAATAAAAGCGCTTATTGGGAGGCAACCCAATTTTCTTTCCCTTAATTTTTATATTTTTACTATGTTAAAAAAAAAACAAATTATTGCTTCATGTTGTTTTCATTTTCTAATAATTTGATTCTTCATATTACAGGTCATTGTATTGAATAACACGCAATTGGAAGAAGTGGCGGACCTGTACATCCTCTATTTGGCAGAACAGAGAGATCCTAACAAACTGAAATGCAGATCGGCCGAGCAGCCCTCCCAATGAGTATTCCCACCCTTTTATCATTTTTTAAAATATTCATAGGAGTCATCCTCGCTTTGAGCTGAACTTGCTTGAGGGCAAGCAAGGTTTAAGTGTGAGGAGATTTAAGTGTTAATATGTTTGTTTGCGTGCTTTGTGATTTTCAGTCTGAAATTCTGAAGAAAAAAAAACATACAAAAATAAAAAATTTAAAAAGACCAAAAAGATTTTGTTTTTGAATCGAGTCGGTCAAAACTTCAGCATGATAGGAAGTAACGAAATTGGCTTTGAAATGGATGAACCTTGCCTGTTGAGAGAATCTGATTAGTAGCATTTGTTTCTTGATATCCCCTTAAGAGCTTAAAATGATAAATCATTGAAATCGGCCTTAACTTTGTGTAAATGATATTGGGATGACAAACAAGACTTGTAATGAACAAAGCATAATATAAAGTGAGGTCTGAGCCAGAGTAGAGCAGTCTCTACATCAATCTTTTTTCTGAGAGAGCGGGGGTTTAAAATTGATGCATGTTAAAATGATGAAAGACAAAATTAGGTTTAACCACACATCTTATAAAGGCTACCCAATTATATCCCTTAGTGAACCCCCTGAGCCTTAACCTTTTATTTGTTTACCCACTTAAATAAGTAAATAAACCAAAACATTTGTCTATATCCATTTCTTTGACCCAAACATGTATGCTCTCGGACTGGAAATACCTGCTCATGTTTGATATTCTATGTTTCATTTTTGTGTGCCTCGTTATTTATTGGGAAATATGGTTCTGTGAACCTATATAATTCTATGGTACTGTAGACATGAAATGAGCATGTAATCTGTGGGATTTGGATCCTACTAAAAAATATTTTTTTTAAAAAGAATGAAAATAGAGAATGATATGTTCTCTGAAAAAAAGATGAAGAAAAAAAAAACAAAAAAGTCCAAAGTCCAGAACCAAGCATCTTGGTCAGTCCAGAAAATTAGTTTTTAAACACATTACTTGCTGGAGTTTTTCTGCTGGCTTTGGAGCATATGTGTCTATTTTGTTAATAAATGAACCTTAGAGCCTTAGGATCATATACCTACCTTGTAACCCAACCACTAGTGGAAAACGGGACGGAACACGGCGGTTCCGTCCCGGTTGGACGGCGGTTTTAACCGCCGTCCATGGTGGCGCCGTCCAGCTGGCGCCACCGTTACTCGACGGTTGAAACCGCCGAGTAAGGTTTACGAGTTCGGAAACTTACCCGGATGGGTACATTTCCGGACTCGTAAACACCTGCTGCTAGCAGAAGGCTACCCCGGCCATTACGGGCCGGACGGTTAGCCGGAAGGAGTTGTTTGCGCACCCGGACGGTAAGCCGGGAGATATTCCGGCGGCGGCAGTAATCCGGCCACCGTGAAACGGTGGCGGAAAATATGTACTTCCGGATAGGATTACGGTACCGGAAAGTTAGCCGGACAAGAAGTGTTTACTTAACCGGACGCCTGCCAGGGAAACGTTCGGGAAAATGGCTGAAAAGAAGCCAATTTCGTCCGGCCAGAATTCCGAAACCGGAAACCTAGCCGGAAGTAATTTGAACTGTCCGGCCAGGAATTAAGATGTCGTAAAGGCTATCCGGATAATTCTTTAAAATCTGATTTTTATTTATTTCGGCTTTTGAATACAAAATAGAAAGTATTTAAATGGCGCTAGTGAAGAATTATATGTTTCAAATGGTTGTGATGTATTACGAATGAATGTATAATGTAATAAATCACTTGAATGCGCTAAATACAACAATTGCCACAATACATAATGTGTCAATTTTGAACTAGAGCATGTGCATACGAAGTTACGACAATTGATGCAATAGTACTCCTCGGTCGATTCAGGTCTTCGGGTGAGTAGGGCCTTGTATCCTCTTCGAAAATCTGTGCATTAGCATACACAATTCAATATATGACGCAAACATATGAATATGTGTAAGGTACATGCCTTATAGATTTGGAACTTACGGGCTCAAGGTCTTGGTCGAATTCGTTAAGTCCCGCTACCAATTTGAGCTCATACAACATAACGTAGTACCCGCATTCCCAGCTGCTAACTTGTCTCTTGTACTTTAACAAAAAAAAGGAAGATCACATTGTTAAATACAATCGATCGATGTCGATAATACTAGTGTAATTAATGAGGGAGAAACGTGTAGAGTACCTTGATCTCAGTCATTCCAAACTCTCTCCTAGAGGGATTGACATGATTTAAAGCTTGTCTAAGGAGGTGTTCGAAAGACGGGATTGGCGGACGATGGAGAGGATCTATCCAATAAACTTCTTTGGTTTTTTTTGTGGATCAAAACCAAGCTCCAATGTTTACTAAATAAAAAATGCATATCCATTTGTCAATAATGACAACATAAAAGTTAACATGAGATAATAATGTATAGAATTAGTTAATATGAAATACTTACCCGGAAATGAGTGGTGCTAGGAAGAATAATTTGTCTTCCACACTGAGAGCCTCTCTCATGTAACTTAATCGCTCTGCATCAGTATGACCTAATTCTTGGATTCGCTCAGGGCATAGGAAGCCTATCCATGGCTTCAACCGTTTTTGAACTAATTGATTCAAGAAACTTAAGAAAAAAAATATGAATGGTTAAAACAACGGGGAGAACGGCGGTTGAAAACACACAAGATAATATAGTCTCGACATTAAAATTACTTACAGTTGGAATAAGGAAATTAGGGGCTCGGTTACCTTGTCACCCTTCCATAGATCTTCAAAATCACCCCAACACATTACAATTTGCCTTCCAATACCACCAAATAATTCCGTTGGAGCCGGGAATTCGTAGTATCCAAATTTGCAATGTGTAGACAATTTATCATACAACACCTTCATAGGCGGTGTCATAGATTTAACTACAACATCTTTTGGGGCGGTCTTTGGGGCGGTCTTTGGGGCGGTCAAGGGTTGGGGAATTGTTTTTGTAATTTTTGGCTCAACCTTGCGTGCAACGCTCGTAATTGGGTTGTATAGGCTAGCGGGTTGAGTCTCTCCTAAACTCTCGACAACAATTAGCCTACGAGGCCAAAGTAAATACATACCTTCCGCCGGTCCAACAACCTTACACGGGCCTTTGGGTATGGGAATTCGAGCGGTTGAAACCAAAGCTTTTTTCAAGCAAACCTCCCCCAAACCGGTTGCAATTTTAACGTCGCCATGCATCTTCGCCGACTCATTGAAAATTCCATTTGCAACATGCATAGTAGGCTTCCTCACTCCACCATCGATATATAATTTGCATGGATATGTGACATCGACCTTGACCTAATTAAAATAGTGGATTCCATTTTTAAAGTAAGGCGAGGTAAACATGCTAAGACTATTAAGAGAACGAATATAGAATTTGAATAAGAATGTGATCGAAAAGTGAGTTAGTGTGTTTACCTTTTTTGGTCGGTTTAAGTTATCATCATTATAGTTTACATAACTCCTCTACAAAAAATAGTTTACATATATTAAATAACCTCACTATCAAGAAAGAATAATTATATGCTAAATTAATGGTAAGTAGTCACTTTAATAATCCTATTATTATCCTATTAGACTAATGGTAAGTAGGGTTTAATTAGGATCCTATTAGACTAATATAAATTGCCTATCACATGCTTCACCCTTAATTCTTTGTAATTAAATTAGTGCATACATATATGACATACTTAACCCTAGATTAGTAGTAACATAACTAATCACCATCAAGACTAATCAAGAATATAGCCCATAATCCCAATTGATTAATCAAGAATGTAGCCCATAAAACAAAACTAGTTTGTAGTAATAATTAAGCAAAGCCCATGAACAAATAAGACAAATTAGCCAATAAACAACATTGATTATACAATTGAAGAGATACCTTTTCAATTAGAATAAAAACCCTAATAGTATGGACAAAGAAGCTACTTTCTTGTTCTAGAACTCAAGAAATGGGGCCAATGTGAGTAATGGTGTTCTTGGTGGTTGGAGAAGAAAATTTTGTTGGTGGAAGAGAGTAAATGGGTGGGAGGAAAGTGAAATTTTCGGAACTAATGTTGAGAATGGGTAGAGGACTAGCTAAGAAAATAGTCTAAGTGTTAGTTATTCTGATTTTTTTGTACTGACCGGCCACGTTTCCGATACCGTGAACCTATCCGGATAAGGCAAAAAAAATTAACCTCAACCGGCTAGGTTTCCGAGTTCGTAAAACCTAGCCGGACGTGTTTATTATAAAAGAGGAAGACGAAGCGGCAAAGAGGCCATGATAGGCCCCCTGAAGCATCGGCAAGTCGGAATTTCTTCAATCGTAGGGCGGAGGCCAACTATGTGGAATGGTGTGGGCGGAAAACACACACCACCAAGGTGATTAGCCCTACCTCTATTGACACTTTGCATATGGGGTATTTGGTTGCTCATTTTCAGCCTAGTTATTTAGATAAATTGCTCTTGCTTGAATCCCCATGCCATCAAGATGAGGTTGTGCAATTTTATGCAAATTTAGGAGAGTATGAGTCGAATAGGCTGTGCACTAAGGTGAATGGTAAACTGATTAATGTCACTAAGTTTCATATAAATGAGGTCCTAGGCTGCCCTTATGTTGATAACTCATACTTGCGCCCTAACCACCCAGAAGGCCCTTATGAGATTTATAATTTCAACAAGTTTCCTGAAACCGGGACAAACCAACCCTTAGACCTTGAAGCAATGGGACGTAAGTACTTCAAAACTACTTGTCAGGGGGCGGGTAGTTGTCCAGGTGATTTTAATGTTGAGGAGCTTACGGTTGAGCAGAGGATTGTATTTGACTGGGTTTGTCTGAATGTGTATCCATCGGGGGGTCATAGTTGTGAACCTAGTTGTGGACGTGTTCTGCTCTTCTATTACTTGATGGAAGGGTTGAAAATAAATCCTGGACACTCGATAGTTGAATACATGTTCAAGGTGGGGAGAGGGTCGAGGCAATGGTTTCCATATGCCGGACTTGTCACTGAGTTGATTAAGAAGCAAGGTTGAGTTAATAAACAGTTTTTCTCCCGTGTTTTAATTGAGAGAAACTAGTATTCTCCTCACAAACAGGACAAGCTAGATGACCTTTGACTGAATAACCAGCTAGATTACCAAGTGCAGGGAAATCGTTCACAGTACAGAACAACATTCCTTTCAACTTAAACCATTCCTGCCGATATTCATCCCACGTCCAAATCTCTTCGAACCACAGTTTCTGAAGGTCGTCAACTAAAGGTTCTAGGAACACATCAATGTCATTACCAGGCTGCTTTGGCCCTGCTATCATCAACGACAACATAACATATTTCCTCTTCATGGTCAACCACGATGGTAGATTGTAAATAACAACCATCACAGGCCAAGAACTGTGTGTACTACTCAAATCTCCATACGGATTCATACCATCAGTGGATAAACTCAACCTTACATTCCGAGCTTCCTTCCCAAATTCAGGATACAATTCATCAATTTTCTTCCACTGATCACCATCTGAACAGTGTGCAATCACATCATCATCTTCAACCTTCTCTCTATCTGCATGCCATGTCAAGTTCTTAGCTTCTTCCTTGTTAGCAAACAACCTTTGAAGCCTAGGTATAATGGGGAGATACCACATGACCTTCGCGGGAACACGTTTGTTGGTTTCCTTAACAACATCTCCTCCCACGTCCACTTTTGTTTCACAGCTTTGTATCGTGACTCGCCACAAACGCTACAATTTTCCAATTTCATCTCATCTTCCCCTCTAAACAACATACAATCATTAGGACAAACATGAATTTTCTCAAGTTCCATACCCATTGGACATAGTACCCTCTTGGCAGCATATGCCCTATCAGGCAATAAATTATCAGTGGGAAGCAGCTGTCTAATCAACTCCAGCGCCTCTGTTAATGCCTTATCTGAAAGCCCATGCTTGGCTTTTAAATTCATCAACAATAAGGTCGCGCTTAAAATAGTGTGGATTGACCCCTCATACAAAGGGGTCTGCTTATCATTATACATCGCTTCAAGCGCCTCTGGTTTTCCAAAAAAATGCATGGCAACATCATCTACCAAGTCATCCAATTTATCGTCATAATTACCAACCATTGAATTTTCTCCTACAACCTCCATTGGTTCATTAACAACAACAGTGCTACGTTCTTCCCCATGCCATACCCACGTGGTATAGGAATTTTGGAAACCCCTTACAATCAAATGTTCACGCAAACCTTCAACTCCTAAATACACATCGTTAGTGCAATCCTTACAAGGGCACCGCATGGCCGACTGATTTTCTAATCTTGCATTATCAGAAGCAACATCAATGAAATATTCAACCAGTCCCATATATTCTGGTGAGGTCCGACGATTCTCCCTAATAATCCTACTACGTTCCATAACACTTGTGTACCTATTTTCATAAATTTAAGCAAATATTAATGAATTCATTCATCTACATCGTGCTACTTGACAACATATCAAATACAATATGGTTTCATAAACACTAATAACTAGGAATCAACACGCAAGTTCATATATTATTCAAGCAAATTAGGGACACACATACATATTCATGCTTGAAATTAACAAACATCCGCCCATCAATACTAAATTTAGCGGGAGATTACCTCATCGCGGCCTAGGATTCAGCGAGCCCAGATATTAGGAGATTCTCTGCGTCCTTCAACCCAAAACAAAGATGGAATAGAGTAGATAGAACAAAAGGATCCGTTTCTCGTTTTATAAGATTCTGTTTTAGCTCATCCGGTTACGTTTCCGAGATCGTAAATCCTGCCCGGCCATTTTTCTCGCTATCCGGACAAGTTTACGGTACCGTAAACTTACCCGGACGACTTTTTGACTTGACTCCACCGACATCAGAACTTTGCCCCGTCGACTTGACCGTCAAAGTCAAGCCGGTCAACGGGGAAAGTTCCGGCTAGCCATTTCCGGTGTCGGAAATGTAGGCTGGTCGGCGGTTAAACGCAACCGCCGACCAAAAATGGCAGTTACACGGCGGTTGCATCACAACCGCCGTGTAACAAGCCATCCGGCTAGAGAACCAACATTTACGAGTTCGTAAATGTAGCAGGACGGCGGTTTCCTTATTTTCCCGCGGAACCGCCGTCCTTGGGCGCCGTTTTCCGAACGTTTTCTACTAGTGAACCCACCTTGAAAAAGACCTTTCTGATTTTCATGTGTTAATTTATGCTGCCACGTTGATATTATTTGAGTGATTACCTTACTTTTTTTTTTTTTTTTTTTTTTTTTTGTAAATTATCAACCAAATCCTTACAACAAATTAAGTCAATTTTTCATGTCTCAAAACAAGCATTACTTTCTAGGATCTATGCTCAATGTTGCAGCAATAACAAAATAGTACACTAGATCCGATTAAAACAAAAAAGTTGGTCCAGATTTTGAGCGACCAGTATAGAGGTTATAAATGACAATCCTATCATTAGGCATTTTGAATCTGAACAATGCGGCCTGCCACCAGCTTTACCCGCTCCGTCAATCCTTGTTTCAGTCAATCTTCACAGATGAATAAATGAGCCTTGTGAAACAGAAGCACGCATAGAAGCCTATTGTTCCAGTAAGAACAAAGAAGGCGTACGAGGCAATCAGCATGTAACCGAAGTACAGAATGCCTGACACGGGCTTTGTAATTTCCAGCTTTGTGAAGAAGTAGAATGCAGCATAGAGGAAGAGGTAGAGAGCTGATGAGCCTGATGTAAGATAAGATCTCCACCACCATAGATAATCCTCACTACCGAGCTGGAAGTAGCAGAGCACGATGGTGATCTCAGCACAGGTGACGAGGAGGATGATGAACACGAGGAAGAGGAAGCCGAAGATGTAGTAGAATTGGTGGAGCCAGATTATGGTGAGAATGAAGAAGAGCTCGATGAATACTGCCCCAAATGGAAGATTGCCTCCGATTAAGATTGAGAAAACGGGGTTCATGTACCAAGCCTGTTCTGGTATTTGCCTTGGGATCTTATTGGTCTTCACTGGGTCCTCCAATGCTGGCTTCTTAAACCCCATGTAGCTACCCACGAAAATGAGTGGGACTGAGATGCCAAACCATAGAACAACCAGAGCAAACATGGTTCCAAATGGCACTGCCCCAGAAGATTTCTCACCCCAGATCAGAGCTTTCAAGAAAAAGAAGATGGTAAATACGACTGCAGGGAACATTACTGAAGTACAAAGAGTGATCCTCTTCCATTCTGCACCTTTAAAGATCTTGTAGAGACGGGCAGCTGCATATCCAGCAAAGAGGCCCATGATGACCCAGAGCAGAAGCATGGCAGTCATCAAGCCTCCACGTTTTGAAGGTGAAAGGAACCCAAGCAGTGCAAAAACCATGGTGACTAAAGTCATGCCGAAGAACTGAACACCAGTCCCAACATAAACACATAGCAAGTCTGAGTTTATGGGAGGCCTAAAAACATCACCATGAACCAGCTTCCAACCGGTCTCCTCCTGAGCTTCTTCCTGAGTCTCCAGCTGGTTGTATTTTGAGATATCACGGTAAAGTGTCCGCAACATAATCATGGCAAACATTCCCGATAGAAATAGAACAATCATTAAGGAATTCACTATTGAGAACCAGTGAATTTGATCATCAGACATCAGAAGATAGGTATCCCACCTAGATGCCCACTTCACCTCACTCTCCTGGAACTGAACATCATAGGTGAAAATAATTTCCTTCTTATCATCAACCTCTTGAGGAGAATCTGAGCTGGTCACGAGACGTTTTGCATGGGGATCACAGGTGGTAAGTCTAGCATTATCATTCCATGTACCTTCGTACTAATGCTATACACTGAAAGGTTTAACTTCGAAACCCACAATCCTTGCAGCGTCACTGTCTATGTCCTTGTGAAACCTCACTGTGAATGATAAATGGTTGTGGATAAATTGCTTTTCTTCTTTGCTTCCAGCATATTGACCCTTAAGACCGACATGGAATCCATGTTGGTACACCACAGTTTCCTGATCAGGCCTTTTTATTGGCATAACAAGTGGCAGATTGTCCAAGATCATGTTCACACGATATTCATCCTCCTTAAATTCTTTTGCAGTTTTTGCATTGAGCACAGTGCGACAGACGACCTTGCACATCTGGGGTTCCCGCATTTTAAACACAAAAGGGGAGTTCTCAATCCGATCACCACGAAGTACTTCTCCAAGATTCTCAGCACTGTCAACAATCGTCCCTGGCTTACAATAAGGGAGGGAGTAATAGGAGTAAGGAAGCTGCGTTTTTGTAGAGGTCAGCTTGTTTACTTTGACCATGAGTGGATCTCCAGTGGTGAAATCCTGCGGCGCAACGCCGGGGAGGTAGAATCCATTAGCGGCGGTGGTGAAGAACAGTCCGACAACGGCGATCACGGCGGCAGTCTGCCACACTCGATCCATAATCTCTCTCTAGATTTCTCTCTGAGCAAGATCTGGATCCACCAAATCGCACAGATGCGTATATATAACGATTCAGATTTGACTGAGCTTAATCAACAACTGGAAATTCTGTAATTGTTTATAGTAAGGATTTTGGGAAGACTAAATTGACTGTGTAAATCTTTATTTAGCTAGCGGTAGAGTGATTACCTTACTGATTGAGTGCATTGAGTGAAAACCTTGAGGAAGTCCTTATTGTCTATTTTTGATCAATTGATATGCAGGCATGGCTGATGTAGGGGGATTGAATTAAGAGTTCAAGGGGGGATGATACTAACTTTGTTTATGAAAGGAAACTTGATGTCATGCTTGGGGAATTTGTTGATTAGTTGAGGAAGTGAAAACTTGAAATGCTGAAACTTTTGACCAAAGTCCGGGTAATAGAGCCTTATTTTTCATAGTTTTATTAGTTTGTTTTACTTTTACTTTTTGTTGAGTCAAAGTCAGTCTTAGGGGGGTGGGAACTTAATATGTGTGCTTAAGGTTCTAATCATACTTGAGGGCAAGCATGACTCAAGTGTGAGGATATTTGATGGGTTGATATTATATTGATTATAAAAGAATATTTTTGAGCTAATTAATATCAACTTAGATACTTTTGGTGCTGTTAATTGCAGATTTTGCATATATACTGGGAGATGACAATAAAGAACAATGAATTGCAACTGGATATGTTTTAGACCAATTTGGAGCTGTTTTGGAGGTTAAAGAGGATACTACTCTAGTTGATCCTTATTCTGGAATTCCTTCACTTGACAGATTTGTGCTTCGTGTAACGATCACTAAATTGTTCGGTGAAGATGATCCAGACTGAGGTGAAACTAATGAATAATTTGACATGGAAGAATAATTACTGTACTCTTTTTCCCACTCCACACAGGGTTTTTTAATGAGGCATTACTGGGCTGAATTATTGCCGAGACAAAAGAAGCAAGAGAAAGACATGCTGAATTGAATAAGAAAGAAATCTAAAGTCGACTGATTTGGAAATTGAAACTTGCGAAAGTTGAAACTTACGAAGATGAAGTTTCTCTTATCCTTACTAATTAGGATGTGTTTATTATGTTCATCTTTAATCCTTATTAACTAAAGGATGTTCTACTATTCTTGAATGGATGGAAAGAAAAGTAACGTGCAAGTGTGCATGTGAAGTGAAACGGAAAGCTACTTCTTAGTATAAAAAGGGAAGTCCCTTCTGTAGGAGAGGGGGACACACCAATCCTTCATTCCATACTATATTCTCTCTCTTGTACTCTCGGCCAGATTATTCTCCATAATAAAAGTGTGGTTATTTCCTACATTTTCTTGTTTATATTATTATTATGTTTAATTATTTATTAATTGTTTATGTGTTAGGATTATATATGAGTAGCCAAATTATTAATCGGCTGGATTAACTGAGTTGATTCATGTAATTGTGAGGTTGAATTGAGGTTAAATAATATTCTCTGCAAATTCTCCGTTGATTATAGTTTAAATTCATGCTTGTTGAATTAAGATTGATCACCTTAATGCATGCTAAGCTAAGGCTAATTTGAGTAGCAAATTTCTTGTGAAAAATAGATAACTGATACAGACTGTAATAACAAGAAAGTAATCAACTGAGTAGATGATCATTGTTTGCGAATACTCGAATGGTTATCTAAATTATGTCCTCTTCGTCTCAATTTTGTAATTTAACGAGTTTAGCAAATACTTGCTCGTTGATGGGTAATAAGAGGGGATTTTAGAGGTTCAGCAAATACTTGCCTCTATATAACTAATTGATTTGCATGAAATATTTTATCTAAAGCCAATGATCAGTGACTGAATTAACGAGGTTAATCTAAGCCGACTGTTTTCTAATATATATTTTCTTGATTTTTATTTGGCGTGTTTCCTTAGTTTATAGACAAAACAAGTTGAAATTAAGGCGTGGTTGCGAGACCAAAAATTTTTTCGGTAGTTAAAATTAATAGAAATTATTCCGTTCCTTGTGGGATCAACCTGCTTCCTACTATACTAATTTGTGTGATAGTGTGCAAATATTTTGGTGATTGAAACGACGTTCACCAATGGGAAAGACATTCCAATAGGCTTGGTTAAGGTGTCTATAACAAAAGATATATGTGGTGATGCCCTCGTCCTGATTCAAAAAGGCCCACTTAAACTAGTTTGCAAATCAAGAGGGGAACTTCTCTTGTGGCCTAGGAGATTAGTACAAATTCCTAATAAAGGCGACAAAGAACCACAAAATCCTTGCCTACCAACTAGAAATCAGAAATCCAAGGTGCCAACCAAAATTCCATATCCTAAATTTAAGGTGCCAACCAAAATTCCATCTCCTAAATCCAAGGTGCCAACCATAATTCCATCTACTAAATCCAAGGCGCCAACGACAATTCCATCTCCTTCACCTCCATTTGAAGATAGCCAACCTTCATCGTCACTCCGCCAACTTTTTGACAAGTTGTCAAAACATCCTAAACTTAGTACATATAAGTTTCACGCACCAAAATCTGTTTTTGGTGTTGAAAAATTAGTAGTACTTCGCAAGCAAGACTTTGATGATATTTGGCTACCTCAAAGGCTCTACGACAATGTGACTCATTCAACTATAAGTCTTAATTTTCCAAAAATAATTATTTTATATTCCAACTACAATCGACTAGGTAGTAACACTTTCTTTACAATTTATTATAGACAATTGCATCGTTTGGCACAAATTCGTTCAATGGCATTTCTTGGCTTCATATGCCCCGACTCCATACAAGTGGGGACCCACTCAAAAGGGGAGAGACTAGTTTATTTGAAGGTTGCCTTAGGAGATCCAACGAAATACTTCTTCATTTGTCCATACCTTGAAAAGTAAATAACATTTATAATATTACGATTATTTTTTTGTATTTACCTAACATTCATGTTTCCATCAACGAACACTCATGTACAAATTTTCTTGTGGATTAGTGAATATTGGCGTTTGGTGACGATAAACACGACCTCCAAAGAAGTATGTTGGATAGATCCACTTAACCTTCCTCCAATCAATTCTTTTAACGAGATTATCAAGGAAGCCGTGAATTTCGTAAATCCAAAATCATCCAAATTTAAGGTCTACCAAATTAAGGTAATCTATTCTTATTATTTCTCAAATTTGAACCTTATTAGTACCTAAATTGTGTATCTTTTGTCACTATTAGTACAAGGTCCAAGATAATGATTGGATATGCGGTTACTACACGATGATGTTTGCATGGAGGTTGGTTGCACGTGCAAGGCTTTCAAACTTTAACATTCATAGTGTGAGCTTACTCTTCCATTCCTTATTTGATTTACTGTAACTCCTTGTAATTAGTTACCAAAATGCTCTACTTTTTCAAATCGCAGATTTTTGACGATGATTATACCCCCTACACCTTGCAAGAGTTGAAGGCAGCAAGGGGTGCATTGGCAAGCTTCCTATTGGATGAGTGCGCTTCATGCATAGAGCACCCGCTACAACGACAGAATTGTGATTCGTTGTAGCTGCGTAATTTTTGATTATGCACTAGATAGTGTTATGAACTACTAGGTGCATACATTTGCTATTAAGCATTTTTTGGCTCGTTAAAGCCAATATTCAAGTATATTGTTCGTTATAATGGTAATTATATATAATTTCAATTAAACGTTCATCGATCCTGTATAGCAAATTAAAAATTGAAATTTTTTTGACACGCCCCGCCTGGTTTACGAGTTCGAAAACCAAAAGAAATTCTTACAACTATTTCCGGATGGTTTACGACTTCGGAATGATGGTGTATTTCTCCATATAAAAAAACCAGTGGCAAACCCGGCACATCGTCCGGCTAGTAAAAAGACCACCATACTGGTCTCCAGCAACTACATTCACGAAATCGGAAATGCGCCGCTCCAGGACTTTACGATTTCGGAAAGTGCATCCGGAAATGAACCTCCACACCTCTATCCGCCATCGTTAACAAGAAAACAACATCAATACCGGTATCCATTTACGTGTTCGGAAGCCGATTTGGAGACCTATTATAACTCTTCCTTTCGAGACTATAAAGTCGACTGGAAAAATGCTTTTCGGTTTCTATTTCCGATCTCGGAAATGTGTTCGGAAAAGATGTTTTTGAGACCGTAATGTTTGTACCAAACACGCTTTCCAATACCGTATCTATTATTTCACGGCTAGTGATTCATGTTTACGATTTCGTGAATGAGAATACAAATCAAACCTAAAACTATCTTTACGACATTGGAAATGTTATTTACGGAAGAGGCTACTCATTTACGAAATCGGAAATGAGTAGCACAGCGGGGCACTCCCGCCGTGCTAACCCCAAAACCCCACCGTGCTTCTAGTCGGCCGCCACTAGTGGACCCCTGGTAGGGGGAGTATCAGGAGCTAATGGACCGCCCCCAAAAGTGATAGATGTCGAGCGGGATACGAGCCGATTTCTGCCACATAAATACTTCATAAGCCCTAATTTGGGAGCCGGAGGTCGTTCGGGAGGGGGAAAATGGAAAGGAGGAATGGAACAACCCGGATATGGATGCTATTTCAGGGCTCAGTCAGGGGGTTACCTGGGATACCCGCCGATGCAACAGGAGGATACGCAGTCCGGGGGTTTACCCGTACAACCCGCCCAGAGGCCTAGGTGGCTAGGCACTTGTCACTAGTATGCAGGGGCCAGTTTTGGGAGGAGGGCAGGTATCCGGGCCTGGATATGCTACCGCTCCTCCTGCTATGGCCTCGGGTGCTATGGGATGTATCCACTTGTGGTAGATCGAGCTCCAGCTGTTCCAGATTAAGTGGAAGAGAGGTTGAATAGATTAATTGGGAGAAAATGGAGGGAGAACTACTTCGCCATTGATAGGATACATCAACACTTTTCCTTGGCCTCATGGTACTAGGGTCCCGGAAGGAGTGCCGACCTACCACGGGGAAACATACATGAGGAGTTCGTCCGAACATACCAGAATGTCATGGGTACGAGGGACATCAGGGAACATCTTCAATGAAAGTTAGTGAGCTCGTATTTGAGAGGAAGTTGCTTGTCTTGGTTCGAGTCCAGCCGCCGAAGAGTTTCAGAAATTACAATGATTTTTCGAAGGCGCTGATGCACCAATACCAGGCCAAGAGGAAGAAGTATCTACCCCTGGCCAAGGTGGCTTATAGCAGGCAAACGATGGTGGAAGATGTTCGACAGTATCACCGGAGATACATGAATGATTCTATGATATATCCAGTGGCGGAGCTGTGTGTATATGTGGGTGGCACTTTTTTTTTAAAAAAAAATTTAAAACTTTTTTCTTTACTAATTTTTTAAAATAATATTTTTGCTACCCACTTTTTAAAATTATACTATTATTTTTAAAAATTTCTAAATATTTGCCACCCATTATTGAATTCTTAGCTCCACTTCTGGATATACATACTTAGTTTATCGTGCACGTGAAGCCATACACGTTGTTGGAACTAAGATAAACTAAGTAGGTATATGTATATACACTAATATACAGTCATACACATGCTAGACACACATGTATAATTTCCTAATTCCCATATAGTAGAATATTATCTAATCATAACAAAATATCCTAATAAACATCTTGCGCTAACAATACGTGTAAACTAAAGCCATCCAGCTAATTAGGCATTGAAAAGAAGAAGCAACGAATATAAATTCGAAAACTTTATCCGGCCATATTCACGTTGCATATCTCAATATATTCAAAGGCAACTCAAAATATAAATTATATCTCCAGCAATACTAATCTGGAGATAAAGCTTTATATGGTCTACTTAATAATTAATAAAAGTAATTAACTAATTAAAAAATGGAATATTTGGAATTTGATGCACTAATATTTTAATTAATCCGAATAACTTCATACTGAAGCAAATGATTAAAGCAGATCTAGGAGCTGATGCATGGATATATGTATGTGGTAAAATATCAAGAAATGATAAATAATCTGTTCACTAGCTAATTAAAGGTTTTCAGGGGTGTAATTAACTAATATAAAGTAAGTAAAGCTACAGCCTGCTTTAACTAATTAATGCAACCAATCAGAATAACATCGGCATAGATGTATGATCTATTTATAAAGAGCAACTGGTTTTGATTTGTGCACAGATTAAACATAAATCCTAACCCTAAATATGGCTTCTGATGAAGATCAGTGTGATCATGTGGTGAGCATACCAGCTCAAGAATGTGATCAGCCTGAGAAATGGGGGAAGCATTGCATCTACAAAATCCCTGCCTGTGTCACTGATCTAGATAAAACCTCCTACATACCTCGGTCCATCTCCTTCGGTCCTTACCACCACGGAAACCTTAACCTAAGGCCCATGGAATGTCACAAATCCAGGGTTTTGTTAAGGTTTCAGAAGAGAGCTGGGAAATCCATGAACGACTGCATCAAAGAGCTGATAGGCGGTGCGGGAGATCTGATGGATGCGTATGATTCATTGGACCAGAAGTGGAAAGATCCAGAAAAATTCCTGGAGATGATGATAACAGATGGCTGCTTCATGCTTGAGATAATGGCGTATTTCAGTTATGATCATTTCAAGAATGATTATGTTGATGACAAGGAACCCATCTTCAGCGAGCATGGCAAAATACATGTGATGCCATTTATTGTGCGTGACATGCATGCTGTTGCTGGAGAATCAGCTGCCGGTCACATTTCTCATCCAATTGCTTTCTCTTGGAGGTCATCCGAAATTCAATGTGAGTGTTTCATCTTTTTCATCTTAAGCATGAAACCAAACTATAACACTGCTTTTTGTTCTTTCTTACTTGCAAAATCGTAGGATTTGCTCTTTTAAATTTAAGTGTAATTCTATTTAACCGAGATAATCAGTTGCATGTTATCAATAAATCTAATTAGGTACGATATCGTGCACGCAATTATAATTAAAAAAAATCGTGTGCTTGTTTATAAACGCGCGTATATGTATTACAATATATGTACTCGTTCCTAAAAGTAAATTATTGGATTGTATTAGCATATTTTATATTATTAAATTATTGGATTATATTAATAATTAGATAATATCCGGGCATATATGTCCATTGCAAGTAAATGACATGTAAAGATATTAAAAAATATACAAGTTTATATGAAGTACTCGGGAAGATTGGTGTACTTGAAAAATTCAGCGTCTGAAAATTTTTTTCATCTTCCAAATACTCTTCCATCAATAATAATATCATTTCATTTGTCATTGAATGAATCTGGACGTGCCTAGAAAATTGGAACCGATGAGTTATAGGGGAGAGTAGGCGTACACATCAATTTCTTGAACGCGCCCACCGAAAGGCAGTGCCAAGCCATTGATCTTGCATGAGATCCCAAACATCAATTCCTCCTCGGTAGGAGAGAAAAATACATCTTCAATTATATAATATGATACATTATTATCTTTATCTGACATATGTATCATATATATTACTTCAATTGAATAGAATTGCAAATTGGTTATAAATCAAATTAAATAATTATATTTATAATTATATAACAAATAACACGGACTGCAAATAAGCAAAATAAGACGTGCATCTAGCACGCCCTATATTTATCTAACATCTTTAATTATTATTCAATTGTTGATGCAGAAAGAGGAAGATGATCTCTATATCATTAATCTTATTGTCAACTTCTGCACCCCCTTCTCGAATCCGGATCGCAATCACGAGGGACTGAAAAAATGCAAGCATCCACTTGATGTTCATCGACAGCTCTTGATATCTGGCACAGCTAAGTCGGAGCCGGTACCCGTGCGTAACATTGGGGCGAGGTGTAGTCGGTTGTGGTCGGGATGGTGTGAAAAAATGGAGAGGTGTTATTATAGAGAACCGAAAACCACCTTGATTAGCTATTTGAACGAGAATATCCATGATAGCAACATCATTCCATCAGCAACCCGGCTGCATGACGCCAGCATAACGATCCAAAGAAGCAACACGCCGAGCATTAAAAGCATCAAATTCTACGCCGGCCCTGTTGGTGGCATTCTACAGATTCCACATATAATCGTGGGGGACACCACGGGACCCGTGTTTCGAAATCTCATGGCCTTCGAGCGAATTCATCCTGGGATAGGTAGTGACGTCACCTCTTATATCACCTTCATGGACGACATCATTGACAACGTTCAGGATGTGAAGATTCTGCAACAAAATGGCATCATCTCGAATGCATATGGCCGTGATGAGTGCGTGGCTGAATTGTTCAACGGACTCACTGAGGATACCACAATCGATCAAAACAGTCACCTGGTTACGCTACGCCGCCAAGTCAGGAAACATTGCAAGGGAACATGTAATAAGCTGTTGGGAGATCTGAAGCAAAATTACTTGAACACCCGGTGGTCATACCTTGTCGTAAATGCTACTGTTTTGGCCTTCTTGATCGGAATCACCGGCACTGCATACACCATCAAAGACTACTATAAAAAAGATAGTCCCAGTACTTCCGGTCCCCCGATCGACTAATTCAACCTCTCTATCCTAAGTATTTATTAATTTCTAGTCTTTGTTATTCGAGAGTAAGATATATATATAGTAGCCTGTGATTTATGAATGATTTTATATGTGTGTTCTGTAAACATTTGCTAGTGCTTATTTCTCGATTGACATATATATATATATATATATATATATATATATATATATATATATATATATGTATATATATATAATAGCAAAATGATAAATTTCTCAACTTTCTCTCTACATTGTGCTCTGACTTCTCTCTAGAAACCCAAAATCCACACGCCACTAACTATGCCCAGCCACCCCTCTTTTTAGCCAATAACGTCTATATCGTTGTCAGAAAACGGTCACAAACGGATATATCATGGCGGCGACGCCACCGCCTCCCGGTGGCACAACCGCCGGAAAAAGCTTTCTTGATGCCCTGAACTACAAAAATCAACCTCTTTTCTCCTCATTGCCATCCAATCCAGAAATCAAGCCGGCTATAACACGACTCAACGGAAGACCGACATGTCTGTATGATCCGGATTCCGTCAATATCCTCGCCGCACATTATGAGAATGCTCTTATAGGTAAATTCAGCAGGGGAAAGCCGCCGATGGAGAAAATCCAAGCTGCTTTCAAACTGATCGAATTCCAGTCCCAGTTTCAAGTTGGTTTGCTCGATTACCGACACATCCTCATCCGGTTCAAGGACCCTGAGGATTACCAAAAGTTTTGGCTTCAACCTTACTGGAATATAGCCGGATGAACGATGAAAGTACTCAAATGGACGCAAGATTTCAACCCCGATCTAGAGTCATCTGTTGTTCCCGTCTGGGTCTCAGTTAAGGAGGTACCAATCCATTACTATAATCAGTCTCTAATTCAAGATGTTGCTAGCCAATTAGGTAAATTTATCAACTAATGGGGTAACTAAACCATCTGTTATAAAGATCTGTGTGGAATTGGATTTAAAAGAAGACAGGATTACCTTCATCCCAATTGGGAGAACTGATAGCTATAAAGAATGCCCTGTTGAGTATCACAATCTCCCAACATACTGCAAGTCATGTCACAAGATTGGTCATGAGGAAGCTGCTTGTATACACCACATCCAGAGCTCAAAAGAGTATGGAGAAGGAGAGAAGAGACTGGAAACAAATCTGGCACAGGTTCATCAGGAATGGATCCCACAGAGAAGGACAAAGGAGCCAAAGCTCAGTCTGAAATGCCAGCCTCAAGCAGCAAGGAAATGGTGGTCTATCAAGAGGCTGAACCCCAAAAAAGCTCACAGCCAAGAGATAACAAGCACAAAAGCCCAACAATTGTGCTATTATCTCAAGCAGAGAATAAAGCAATGAATTCCTCAGTATCATTTTTTTCTTTTGATGATATACATGTACCAGCTCTTAAGAATTCCATAAAGAACAGAAAAGCAAAATCCAATATGGATATGATTCCTTATCACTCACTTGTGGAGATTTCCAATGTTTTCTCAATTTTGCAGGAATCAGAAAGTAGTTCAGAAGATGAAAATGAAGAGATACTGAGCCAGCAGAATCAGAACCATGGATCAATAAAGAAAGGCATCCCCTTCACACCAAACACACAAATTTCAGAAAGCAAAACAGGTAACTCTGGTAAGAAGGATAAAGGAAAAATGCATGATAAGTGTGTTAATCCAATATCTCTAGAACCTGATATGCATGTTAATACTGTGGTAGATGAGGATATTCACATCACACATGGTCTTATCAATAAAGAGTATTTTTCACATGACTACTCCAAGAAAAAAGGGAAAAGCACTAACTCCTCAGGGGGTGTAAATAGGTTGCTGAGACCTAAACAAAAAGTGAAATATACTGTTTAAATGATAAGTCACAAAATAATTGGAAATATGTTGGTATGGAACATTAGAGGAATAGGAACCTCAATAGAAAGACTTCAAACTCTGGTTGTTATGCATAATATAGCCATTTTATGTTATAGAACCGATGCATGACAATAACATGATCACAACTTTACAACACTTATTACACTTTCCAAATGCTTATCCTGCAATGCATGCTAAAATATGGTTGCTATGGAACAATATTTTTAAAATTCAGGTTATATCTCAAACTGATCAACTTGTATGTGCAAGTATAACTGACAATATTTCCTTGCTTAGCTGGAATACTGTTTTCATTTATGCAAAGGTTCTCAAAAGATTGAGAAGGAATCTGTGGAATGACCTTTTGGCTCTCCCAGCAGCCCCCACAATATATGTGGGGGATTTTAACACTGTCACAGAGGTTAGTGAGAGGAAAGGTAGAACAAAACCCCCCTAGGTAGTATTATGGAATTTAACAGTTTGATAAGAATCCTAGGATTACAGGAGATTAGCACTGTCGGTAATAGGTTCACATGGTCAAATAGAAGGGCTGGGAATGATTTGCTGCTACGGAAATTAGATAGAGGACTGACCAACCTTGACTGGATCAATATGTTTCCACATAGTTCCATCCAAGTGCTAAATAGAACATCTTCAGACCATAACCCTCTCCTACTGTCAATCCAAGACTCAGAAGAACATACACCCAAGCCCTTTAGATTCCAACAAATGTGGATCAATAGAGGGGACTTTACAGCCTTAGTGGAAGAGAATTCAAACTTAAGAGGCTTAAAGTAGCACTTAAGGCTTGGAACAAGGAGAAATTTGGAAATGTTCACCACAATCTGTTAGAGGCAGAGAAAAAAGTGGCTGAACTAGAGGAAAAATTACAAATGTCTGGAAGTGAATCTGATCTGACAGAATTAAATAAGGAGCAGGCAGTGTTGACAAGAGCAGTGAAGGAGGAGACAATGTTTTGGAAACAGAAGGCAAACATTAGATGGCTACAAGAAGGTGATGCCAGTATAAAGTTCTTCCATAATTCAGTGAAAGAGAGGATAAGTAGGGCAAGAATAAGCAAGATCAGAGATAGGGAGAATCACTGGATTACAGATCCAGAGAGGATTAAAGATGAAGGAATTTATTTTTTTCACTGAATGAACCAGTCACAAAAGAGGCTGGAACCTACATGCAACACTTCACCTCTCAGATCCCAAGATTGATAACTGAAGAAGACAATCTCAGTTTACTAAGGGCTCCCACCAGTGGGGAAGTAAGACAAGTTGTCTTTGATTTGAGCAAAGACAGCTCTCCTGGTGCAGATGGATTTCCAGGCTCTTTTTATAGACACTATTGGGAGATTATCAATGAGGACTTGCTAGACTCTGTAAGGGAGTTCATAGCAGGTGAACTGATCCCAAAAGCAATTTCCAGTACCTGGCTTGCATTGATACCCAAAAAACCTAATCCAACCTCTTTCTCAGATTTTAGGCCAATCAGCCTCTCCAATTTCTTTAATAAAATATATTCAAAGCTGTTAATGGAGAGATTGAAACCAGTAATAACTAAGTTGATCTCACAAGAACAGTCTGCCTTTTTAAAAGGAAGAGACATCTCAGATAATATAATTCAAATGAGAGAAATGTCAAGACTGTTGTGTAAGAATGATAGGTAAAATCTTATAGTAAAGTTGGATATACAGAAAGCCTTTAACATGGGGTTTTCTGAATTCAATCCTACTACATTTTGGCTTTCATGGATCCTTTGTCAAGATTGTGCTCCAGAATATAACTTCTGCAAACTTTTCAGTACTCATTAATGGGGTAGCATTTGGTTTTTTTCCATCATCAAGGGGCATCAAGCAGGGTGACCCAATGTCTCCTTTCCTATACAACCTTCTGACAGAGGCCTTTACAAGGGGACTGAAGAAGTTGGTGAGTATAAACTATATACAGGGTTTCAGTATGCCTAGAGGAGTGAGCAGATTACTCACTTAATGTATGCTGATGACACAGCATTATTTATAAACTCCAAAAAGAGGAATCTGAAAAGAGTTAAGCAATTTCTGAATGCTGATGAGAGAACTTCAGGACAGAAAGTTAAATCTCTAAGTCTGAATTCTACACTCACCCTGATACCTCTAGACATAGGAATAAGATTATCAAAAGGCATCTGGGAATGACAAAGGGTAAAATGCATTTTCAATATTTGGGGGTTCCTATATTCAGTGGAAGAAACAAAGCCATATATCACCAGCCTATCATTGAAAGAATGGAAAATGCAACCAAGAATTGGAAGAATAAATGGCTCTCTGGAGCAGGGAGGATGGTTCTGGTGCATCATGTTCTTATGTCCATCCCAGTCCATTATTTCTGTCTTAAAACCTCCTAAGATGGTACTAAAAGCCATGGAGAGGATTGCCAATAAATTCTATTGGGGTGAATCAGAATATGGTTAGAGGAAATGCTGGAGAAGGTGGGAGAGATTAGCATTGCCAAAGTGTGAAAATGGATTAGGTTTAAGGGATCTATTTGCATTTGTGCAGCCCTTTTCCTACAAACTATGGTGGAAGCTGCAGAAGAATGATACAATATGGAGTAAATTCATCTGGACACTGCCAAAAACTTACAAGAATTCACACACCTGGCAAAGAATATGTAGTGTTACAGAGCATGAAAATGCAAACACTCAGATTTGCTATGGCATAGGCAGTTGCTCCTTCTAGGATGCAAATTGGACAGGAGAGGGGCCATTGTATTATCTGTCGCCAGATCTTACAGAGATGCCCTTCCCAAACATCACCCTGACATCTTTTATTGAAGGAAGAACACAATTCCTCCCCCAAATTTCCCCTTTTTTAAATACTAATATAGTTACTATTTTGCAGGAAGCTCTGATTCAGTACACACATGCAGATAAAATGGTATGGAAATCCTCCAAAACAGGTGACTTCACAGTTAAAGCAGCTTACCAAAGTCTCATAAGAAGGGATGCAGAGGTACACATTTTGAAGCAGATCTGGAAAAAGCCAATACCTCCAAATATTTCAACCCTAATCTGGAGACTTAGAAACAGGTTACTTCCTTTTGATGACATCCTCATTAAACTGGGTTTTAATATTTCATCTAAATGCTCTTTGTGCAATAACCAGGATAGTATAGAACACTATTTCAATACATGTCATGCCAACAAGGAAATATGGGATTTTGTTCATAGATTACTTGGAATAGGGCTGAGAAGTTTCAGAACAATTGGTCAGAGGATACAATTTTATTTCTCATATGTTGGCCTGACAAAGGTCCACAGCACAGTCATCAGAATTACTACTTCAGTGGTAATCTGGTTCATGTGGACTAGGAAAAATAGGCTCAAATATGACAATATAAATTGCAGTACTCAGTCAATTTGCCATGAAATATTAAGAGAAGTTTCAAAAATATTTACAGCATTCCCATTAGTTGGCAATCCAGTTAGGAACCTGTTTCTTGTTGAAATTGGTCTAGCTTCTTTCATAAAAACAAAGAGGCCTAAACCTGTTAAAATAATTAAATGGGAACCTCCTGATTCTGGTACAAAAATCAATGTGGATGCAGCTTTTGAAAATGATGGCAGGACAGGCATTGGAATAGTTGCTAGGAATATGCATGGACATGTTCTTTTTATGGCAATGCATCCTATTGTCTGTGTCTCTCCTATTCAGGCAGAGATACATGCAATAAAACTGGGCTTCCAGACAGCTAGGGATATGTTGTTGAATGATTATCTGATAGAAAGTGATTGCCAGATTGCTGTCAAGGGGATACTAGATCCTAGATCTATAGATTGGAACAATTTCTCATTGTGCCATGAAATGTCTCTGACTGCACAGAATAAATTAACTCATATTATGAGGGAAGGAAACTGTGCAGCAGATCAGATTGCAAAATTATGCCTTGAGGAGAGAGTGTCTAAAACATTATTACAACATGAGATGCCTAGTAAACTTAGAGCTATTTTACAGCTTGATCGACTAGAAGTTCCAAATTTAAAATTCTCACTGTGACTCTCCAGAACAAAGGTACTGCTGAGATTTGTTTCCTGTTTCAGGATGCACAGGGTAGCACCAAAAGAATGATCAAGGGAGTATGTTCAAAGACTGAGCTGCTGCAATAGCTACCAACCAGAAGGGCCAACACAGGAGCTCATATAAGAGCCACAAATATTTTTGTATATATAGGCAAAATTATGGTCAATTTATTCTTGCATTCAAATCTTTCGGGTGGCTAAATTGTCTTTCGGTCATTGTTAACTCGATTGCTAACCTGCTCCCCGATTTGTGTTTTTAAATGCAAGAATTACACTAAATCATAATTTTGCCATCAGGAATAGATAGTCATATTTATTCAATTTTGGAAGTTTAGTTGCTTCTTCAGCTATAAGCTGTCTTTTATGAAACTCTAAAAGTTTCAAGGCTCTTGCCAATTCTCAGGTTCGGGATGCCAATAAAATTCCCCACCAATGGTGGTATTACTTAAAAAAAAGAAGCAAAATGATAAATTTTTGAAAACCGAATTGTGCTTTTTCATTCTATGGATCGAATGGATTGCACATCTAGCTAGCAAAAGAGTTGCCTGATTTCGACCAGAGGTTTCAGAAAATAACTATCTTTTTATATTAATCTTCACCACATGATCAGGACATGTTATTAAAGATAAAACATATTCTAAAAATCAATAACTACTTCCTTATTAGTTTATTAATCTTCTGATACCAATCTTGAGCATAAAGTTTTACAAAATTATAAATCATGATCATGTCATCTTTTTATTATATATATATATATATATATATATATATATATATTTAATTAAACCACCATTGGTGGAGGGAATTTATTGGCTCCCCAAACCTATTATAAATAAAAAATAGAGCAGTTGCTTCAGGTTTGTACAAAGTGAGCAGAGCTCAAAAGCCATGGGCTTTCAAAAGAATAATTGAATGGCTATACCTAAGTGGTGAATGCCTATTCTAGCAGGTTACTGATTGAAAGGGTGATTTGTACTCTCAACCAAGCTCATTTGGGGAGCATGTTAGTGATCAGTTCAACAAAGAGTGAAGCACAAATTTGCCACCCAAAGGTTGAATTGAGAGTACAATCCATTCAGTCAGTTCTGTACAAAAAGAAGTATTAATTTTGAAAATAATCCTTCTGCAATGTGGCACTTATTAGCCCTTTTTTTCACTTGATCTAGTAGTGTTGCCATCCTGTACCTGCATTTAAGTCAAAGGAAAAAGAGCAGTATCTTATCCCAGATTTAAATGCTGAATCTTAAACTAGGCAAACCAATTCTATCCAGCTCCAGTAGACCTCTCAGTTTACTTGGAAGTTGATGTAAATCATATAATTTGGAGGCTTTTGTGGAGGAGGACATGACAGCTAAAAAATCAGCAGCCATGTTTCCTTCCCTCAAAGTGTGCTGAACTGTGTGATGTTGCAATAATAAATTAATATCATGACTTACAGAGAAAAGTTTCCAGTCAATCAGATTGGGATCATTTGCTCCTTTAACTGCAGTGAGGCAATCAGATTCTACACAGAATTGATTCAATTGTAATTGCAAACCAGTTTGCATTCCTATATGGATTGCAGTGAGTTCAGCCTCTAGGGCTGATGCAGTGATTGTGTGCCTCATTTCTAATCTGATAACAGTACCCAGATTGTTCCTAATTACCAGGCCTATTCCAGTGTTTCCATCAACATTTATTTTAAAGCCTGTGTCAGGGGTAGGGCTGTACAACCGGGTCAACCCGGCCCGGCCCGAATCCGAAATGACCCGGACCCGGAATATCTAAAAATCTTGGACCGGGGCCCGGTCCGGTTGGACTACTTCTTGAACCGGACCCGGTCTGAAATTTTTCCGGGTTTGACCCGGATCGGACCGGTTGACCCGGTTACAACCTCTATTACATTTATTTTTTTAAAAAAGAGTGATTTTGTTAAGAATCGAACTATTGTCCATTGTGTTACAATCTCCTTACCACTACACCAAACTTCTTTTTGTCAATAATTGTATAATTAATAAATATACAGGGATGTTAAAATTATTTTAAAAACAAAACACAAAAGTAATGCTTTTGGTGAGATTTGAACTCTGGTTGTATACTCCAAAATAGCAAGTCTTACCACCAGAACAAGATTAATTATGTGTAATAATTGCAAATATATGATATATAACCGGGCTCCGGGTTGACCCGGAAAAATCCGGGTTTGACCCGGATCAGCCCGGAACCCGGAATGGGCAAAAATGGTGACCCGGGGCCCGGCCCGGAATGCAAAAAATCCGGGCCCGGGTCACCAATTCCGGTCTCGGGCCGGGCCATTTTTCCGAGTTGACCCGGCTCATGTACAGCCCTAGTCAGGGGGCATCCACTTAATCATTTTGACAGGCCTAGGTCTATTCCTCTTAATAAAAGGTAATAAGCCATTTTCCATGAGAAAAACATTAGTTTGAAAATTCCCTGTCACTGGATTTGCTGTGAAAATCATTTTGACTTGCATCAGTATCTGTGAAACTACTGTTTCAGGGAGAGTGTTTATATTATCATATAATAGTCTATTCCTTCTCCTCTACAAAGCCCAGAACACCACCATAGTGGTTGTTCTTATTACTTTTGTGTGAATTTTGGACAGACCATCATATGACATATAAAATCTCAATCTCTGAGATACATTTCTGAAATAAAGAGGCCTGATTGCTAATCTTCTATGTATTTCATTCCAGACTTTGCACATTTGCAGGGCATGAATTGAAAAATGTTCTAGAGTATCCTCATGACAGCACCAAGCACATTTAGATGGTAGGCAAATACCAAATTTAATCAAGATATCATCAAAAGGAAGCAATCTATTTCTGATTCTCCATACAAAAATAGACAGTTTAGTTGGGATTGGTTTTTGCCATACCTGGAAGTTGATGTTGTTCCTGTCAGCCTTGTTCCTCAGTATAGAGTAAGCTGATTGAATTGAGAATGAGCCAGTCTGTGATGGCTTCCAAATTAATTTGTCTTCATGACTGTGTTCCAGACTAACTTCCTGCAAAATAGAGAGAGTACTTGTAGCCAGGAACGGCTCAATTTGGGTTAAGTAAAAGCTTTTATTGTTTATGAAATTGGCCAAGGATATATCAGGAAAAGGAACCTCTCTATCACCAGGCCATTCATATATAAGAGCTCCAGCCCCTGTCCAGTTAGCATCCCAAAAGGGGCAATTGCCTTTACCAAAACAGACAAATGAATTCATGTTGCAAGATTCTGTGATTTCACAGATCCTTCTCCAGATCAGGGAAGTCTTATGGGAGGATGGCAAGGACCAGATAAAGTTAGTCCATATTGTGGTATTTAGTTGCATTTTCCAACACAATTTGGATGAAAAAGCATCAATAAATGCCCTAAGATCCTTGAAACCTAAACCATTTTCCATGGTAGGAATAGCCACTCTGGACCACTTTCTCCATATCTTCCTTTGACCATAAGCTGTGTCTCCCCAGAAAAATCTGATGGCAATTTGCTCCATTTTCTTAAGCACAGTCTTGGGAGGTTTAAGGACAGCAACTATATGGTTTGGGATGGTCATTAAAACATGTTTAATCAGTACCATTCTCCCAGCATTGGATAACCACTTGTTCTTCCAATTCATGGTGGCTTTCTCCATTCTTTCCAGCATTGGCTGGTAATATTGCACCTTATTTCTCCCTCTAAAAATGGGTACTCCCAGATACTTGAATGGCATTGCTCCCTGTACCATTCCAAGATTTTTCTTGATGATTCTGACCCTTGTACTTGTTGCTGAAGTACTGGTGAAAAATTCTGATTTTGAATAGTTCATCTTTTGACCTGATGACTTCATATGCCTCTAAAAAAGCTTTCAACCTCCTTAGATTTTTCTTACTAGAATTACTAAAGATTGCAGTATCATCTGCATACATGAGGTGTGTGATACTGCACACTCCCCTTGGCACTGTGAAGGGTTGGAGATATTGAATTTCAACTATCTTTCTGATAGCTCTAGAGAAGGCTTCTGTGATGAGGTCATACAGGTATGGTGACAAGGGATCCCCTTGTTTGATCCCTCTGGTGGAGGGGAAGAAACCAGCTGTGGTCCCATTGATTAACACAAAAAACCAAGCTGCTAGGATATTCTGTATTATTATCTTTACCAAAGATCCATGGAAGCCAAAATGCAGTAAAATGGAGTTTAAAAAACCCCATGATACTCTGTCAAATGCCTTTTGCATATCTAATTTAACAATTAGATTCTGGCTTCTGTTTCTACCCCCCAACAGCCTTGCCATTTCATGCATCTAAATTATGTTTTCTGAGATGTCTCTACCCTGGAGAAAAGCAGACTGTTCAGGTGAAATTAATTTGGTCATCAAAGGCTTGATTCTTTCTGCTAACAACTTAGAGAAGACCTTATTGAGGAAGTTGGAGAGACTGATAGGCCTATAGTCAGCAAAGGAGGTTGGGTTTGGTTTTTTGGGAATTAAAGTGAGCCATGTGCTAGCTATTGCTCTGGGTATCAGTGCACCTTTAAGAAAATCATGAACTGAATTTAAAAGTTCCTCATTGATAGTGTCCCAGAACTGAGTAAAAAATGCACCAGTGAATCCATCTGATCCTGATGCACTCTCTTTGCTCAGTTCAAATACCACAGACTGAACCTCATCCAATGTTGCACTTCTGAGTAGGCTTTCATTTTCAGAGTCTGTCACCAGTTTGGGAATTACTGAGAGGAAGTGCATTAGATAGTCACCTGATTCCTCACAGTATGGTTCATTGAGAAGGTTTTCAAAAAAATGAGCTCCCTCTTCTTTGATTCTGACAGGATCTGAAGTCCAAAGATTATATCTATCTCCGATTTTGCTAATCCTGGTCCTGCCAATTCTCTCCTTCACTGAATTGTGAAAGTACTTTGTGTTGGCATCACCCTCTGTGAGCCATCTCACATTGGATTCCTGTTTCCAGAATTGTACTTGTTCAGTAATTGCCCTGATGAGTAAAGCCTGTGCTTCATTCATGGCAATGAGATCTGTTTCAGCTCCTGATCTCTGGTAAATCTGTTCTAGCTGTTCAGCCTTTGTCTCAGCATCCACAAGATTTTGTGAACATTGCCAAAGTGGTCTTTATTCCATGCCTTGATGGATATTTTAAGCCTCTTTAGCTTATAGACCATGTTCCTCATGCCAGTTAGAGCACTAGGGAGGATCCAGCTTTGTTTAACTATGTCATCAAACTCTGGCCTATTGAGCCACATAGTTTGGAATCTAAAGGGTCTGGGACTCTGCTCAGTGGAGTCCTGAATGGAGAGGAGGAGTGGATTGTGGTCTGAGGTTGCTCTACCCAGCACCTGTATGGAGCTATGGGGAAACAGTGCTAACCATTCTTGGTTGCACATACCTCTATCTAATTTCTGTAACAGAAGATCATCCTTGGATCTTTTGTTTGACCAGGTGTAATGATTTCCAACTGTTGTGATCTCTTGGATGGCTAGAGCTGAAATGAGGTTATTAAAGTCCTGAATGCTACCTAGTGGAGGGTTATGGGAACCTCTACTCTCTAAAACTGAGGTGACAGTGTTAAAATCTCCCACATATATTGTGGGAGCAACTGGGAGAGTAAGGAGATCACTCCATAGTGATTTCCTTAACATTCTAAAAACTTTAGCATATACAAAGACTGAGTTCCAAGTACTATTGGATGTAACGTCAGAAATAGTGGTTAATAGATATTGATCAGATTGAGATAAAATGGAAATTTTGAAATTATTATTCCAATAAAGCCAAATTTTTGCATGCTCAGCAGGATAAGAATTTTAAAAATGCAATTCATGCTGTAAAAGGTTACACACACTATTATCATGCATTGGTTCTAATAAGCATAAGATGTTTATTTTGTGTATGACTATGATGGTGTGACTTATCATTAAACAGTGTATTTAAATTTTTGCTTAGGTCTTAAAGACCTATTTGCACTTTCTGTAACTGTTTTTTTATTTTTAGAAACTGGAGCTTGTGCAGTGGTGTTGACCTTTTCAGGCTGTGTGATTTCTACTTGTTTGCATGCATCTGAGACTAAATTGCCTACCAGGTTAGCATCAGTAATAAGCATAGAGTCTTGAAAAGATAGTGGTTGGTGAGTGACATGCATTTCAGGTTCAGATGTACCTGAGTCCTTATGAATTGTCTCACAGGATTTTCCTCTGTAAGTTTGGTGCTGACCACTGTCCACCATTGGATTCTGTGGGATTAGGTCTTCAACTGGAGCTACTTCTTCCTCTACTATAGTTTCTGTGTCCTGCAATACAGAAAAATGGTTGGAGGTTTCCAGAGCTGGGCTGTAAGAAACAATGGAACAAAAATGAGTTTTGTTATGAGCCTTGAGATCTTTATTCAGTTTTTTGATGTGCAAATCATCAAAAGAAAAGGATACAGTATTGGCACTTCTTGGTTGACTGATATTGGCCAGCAACATGACAGTGGAATTGGTTCCAGACTGGTGTTGGATTTTGCTGGTTGATTCTACTTGCTGGTAGATTACCATGGCTCCATCCTCTTTCTGCTTCTTAGAGTCATCCTCCTTTTTATTTGGGGTAAATCCAGAAGAGCCTTGTCCCATCTCTGACTGTGATTGCTGCTGGAACTCCTTCTTCCTCCGTGTCCTCTTTAACTCAGGATGTAGATAAATGCAAGCAGCTTCCTCATGGCCTATTGTTTTGCAAGTTTTGCAATACAGGGGGCAATTGGTGGTACTCTACTGGGCATTCCTTGTAGCTATCAGTTGTACCTATGGGAATAGAGGTAATCCTATCTTCCTTGAGATCTATCTCCATGCACATCTTAATAACAGAAGGCCTAGTGATTCCACTAGTGGCCACATCCATTTTTATGAATTTTCCGATCTGTGCAGCAACATCTTGAATCAAGGATTGGTTATAATAGTAAATTGGTACCTCTCGGACAGAAACCCAGACTGGCACTATCGACGATTCATGCTCGGTGGAGAAATCTTCCATCCATTTGAATACCTTCATATTTCCTCCGGCGACCATCCAGTACGGCTGGAGCCACATACGCTGGTAATCCTCTTCATCCTTGAACATGATCAAGATGTGGCGGTAATCCAGCAGACCGACCTGAAAATCAGACTTGAATCTAAGTAATTTGAAGGCTGCCTGGATCTTATCCATAGGGGGTTTTCCTCTGGCGAATTTACCGACCAGAGCGTTACTGTAATGGGATGCAAGGATTTTGACGGAATCTGGGTCATAGAGGCACGCAGGCCGGCAATTTAGTCTAGTGATTGAGGGCTTGATTTCTGGATTTGTGTGTAGTGTTTCGAACAAGGGAGGGTTTTTGTGAGTGAGTGCCTGCATAAACGATTTTCCGGCGGTCCTGCCACCCTGATTGGGTGGCGGCTCTGCCATGGAGTGACCGTTATGAAGACGTTAGCAGAGGGAATAATGTCGTTATCAGCAATAAAGGGGATGAAAGTCATGAAAAGAGGGGCGCGTGTAACTCGAAGTTAGAGAGAAGGCAGAGGTTTTTTGTTTAGAGAGAGAAACGCGAAGTTGAGCCTCATATGCAGGAATATCACGATGATCTTTTTATTTTATATAATATATAAAACACTAAAGTTATTGAGTTAAATATGAGTTGATAACAAAACTCGAGAATGTATTGAACTTCAGTCTAAATATTCTACCAAAGATAATCAGACTAATTATTCTACGATAATAAAGAAATCAAACATCCAAATTACAAGAATCAAGAATCAAAACACCATTTGTGGATCCATTCGAAATAACATAATCACAATAAGCTCATTATTGAATAAAAAGTTCAAAAGGTTAATCAAATTATCAGATAAAAAACTACTTGCAGTAATATTTATTAATTAATGAAGAATTTCACATTTATACATTTGATAATGTAACCAATAAAATAATGATAATAATAATAATTCCGCTCCCCCTTTTCTAACTCCTCGCAGGCGAGGCTCCGGCCGGCGCCTCTCGTCGATCCGGTGGTGATCTCCCCCTTTCATCACAGTATAGATCTATCTCCACCCCTTATTCCCAAACTGCTGACCCAATCTCACCTCCGACCACCTATAATTTTTCTGGCCACTCAAGCTCGCCGTTGGACCTAATTGGCGTGCCATTCTAGGGCGTCCAACCACCGTCGAGCTTCGACGGAGTCCGATCTACTTGCCCGGTTCGACGCCGCCGCGATGCAATATCCAACTCCGCCTGGAAAGAGACAGCAGCATCAGAGTGATGAGAGGGAAGTAAGTCGCACCGCCATGTGCCTCTGCCTCCGTCAAATGCCTTCAGGTAGAGTGTCTGTGCATTGGCGGCCCGCGACTCTGCCGGGCACGACTTTGAATTGGGTAAGTTCTATTTTCCTTTTTTCTTAGGTTTATTATAGTTTTGTTTCAGGGGTAGATGAAGTACATCTTCTCTCAGAATTGACCACAGTGCAGTTATAAGTACATGGTTCGCACTCAGGGGTTTTCTTTAGTCTCGGGCAGGGCCCGAGAAGGTTCATGGACTCGAGATACGTGGGAGATGGATCCAGGGGTCTATCGGCCCAAATTCTGACAAGGAATACACTTCCTCTAAACATGGTAATACAATTGTTATCTCCATAAAAGTTGTATTCTTACCATAATTATATATCTTACCAATCTACGGATTGGAGCCCTATAAATATCAAAGGTTTGGTAGACCTCTCTATTCATTATTACACACATAATACGCCTTACGCTTATAAGCTTCTCTAAGCTGTTTACTAACTTAGGCATCAGAGTGTCTACCTCTGGGCCACCCCGGGGCTTTGTCTTGCATATCAGTTCGTGAGCCGGATTCGGGATTAAGCGTGTGTTCCATACATCTATCAATTGGCACGTCCAGTGTGGGATATACGTGTTAATCTTAATCAAACCAACCTTTTGCTCAGATCTGATCATCTCCTTACTCGAATTTTCCTCTTCAATTCTATGGGTTTCTTCCCATTGGCTATCTCTGCTCTCATGCGGTCATTGGAGCTAATCTCCTCAGCTAGAGTACTATCATTCTCTTTACTATCATTTTGGGGGATGGAAATCGTTTCACTACTACTAGACATGATTACAAGGAAAATGGGGGGAAATATGACGAGGAACTTAGGAATCAAAAACGCAAATAGAGATCAAGAAAGAAGGTCCGAACACTTACTGATTGAAGCTGAACAAAAGTTTGGGGCTTCAGATATATTGGATGAAAACGTCCTCTGCACTTGGATGAAAAGATCAAAAGTGAGGAACTTGAAAGAAATTATTTGGGAGATATAACCCAAATTGAACAGCATTAAAGTGAGTAATTACCTTTTATTTGTGTTCCGATGCAAACAAGTGGAGAGACAGGGGACAAACCGCTAGCGCCACCAAATAAATACACGACACGTGTATTCTGCTCCAGGATTGGAAAAAGGAATTAAAATCAGCCGTACACGTGTCCTGATGGAATGCGAAACAACTTGAAGATAGATATTCAGAAGAGTCAGCCCGAGTGGTCAATCCGAGAGGATGCCCTGAGCTTATACTCTGAGTTATCTCCCTCGAGTTATTGGCCTTACCCTCGAGTAACGAGCCTTTCATCATGTCTACGAGAGGAGACCTCAAAATTTTGAAGATCTACCTTGGGGCTACTGATAAGTCTGATGGAAGTCTGGTACCCGCACTTGATCACGAACCCGGCTCACAAACTGATCTGCAAGAAAAGGCCCCGGGTGTCCCGGGGGTAGACACTCCGACACTCAAGTTAGTATGTGCGTAGGCGTATTGTATGAGTTATGCGATAGAGAAGGTCTATCAAACCTTTGGTATTTATAAGGCTACAATCCGTAGATTGCCAATATATGTAATTATGGTATGAATACAACTCTTATGGAGATAATAGTTGTATTACCATGTATAGGAGAAGTATATTTCGGTCATGGTTGTATTACCATGTTTAGAGGGAGTGTATTCCTTGTAGAACACTCAGAATGTACGCAGCATTCCTTATAGGGATTTGGATTTATGGACTCGTGGATCCATCCTTCGCGTAACTCGAGCCTACGACCCTTCTCGGGCCTTGGTCCGAGACTGAATAAGGTCCAGAATACGAACCATGGACTTATCAGTAACCCCAAGGTAGATCTTCAGAATTTTGAGGGCTCTATCTCGAAGGCTGGATGAGAGGCTTGCTTCTCGAGGGAGAGCCAATAACTCGAGGTAAGAGTAACTCGGGGCATTAAGCTCGGACTGATCTCTCGGGCTGACCCTTCTGAATATCTATTTTCAAGTTGTTTCGTATTCCATCAGGACAAGTCGACGGTCGGATTTGAACCCATCCTTTTAATTCTGAGGTTGCTGACACGTGGGTGTAAATGAGTCGAGTCAAGACCGAACATGGGTATGCTCAAACACGACTCGTTAAATATTTTTTGAGCTCGAGCTCTTTCAAACATAAAAATTATACTCATGACTCGACTCATTAACTTTTTGTGAGCTCGAGTCGACTCGTGAGCTTAACAAAATTCAAATTTGAATTTGAGCCAAGTGAGCTCGTTTAACTCAAAAAGCTCGATTTCAAACCAATATAACTAATATAACCAATTTAGCGTGTATACAGATTATACACAAGCTGTATTACAGTCATACATACCCTAATACTTAATTTAGATTTCAGATTTTAGATTTTTAATTTTTAATAATTTCCAAAGAAACCCCTATATTAGCTATATATCTAATTATATTAGCATATATATATATATATATATTAGCTTAATAAGCTCATCGAGCTCATCAAAATAAAATTTAAAAGTTCAGACTCGACTCGTTACATATTCGAACGAGATTGAGCTAGGTCAACCCGAGATCGAGGTCAAGCTTTGACCGAGTTTCTCGAGATTTTCTCACAAATGACTCATCTCATTTACACCCCAAGGTGTCTACTCATTGTATCTTCTGGCGGTGAGAAAGACCAACCTTCCAATTGCCTGCATTGTTTCGTGAGTCGAGGTAATTACTCGCTGAAATGCATGTTAATTACTGGTTATATATCCCAAGTAATTTTCTTTGTGGTTATCATCATTCTTCACTCTGATTTGCGTTTACAATCTTCTATAAAAATCTTCTTCTTCTTAAAAGTTCTTGTTCTTCTCATATACTTTCTTCCCCCCATTCTCTATATTGCCATGTCGACTTCAAACTCCAGTGTTCCCCCTGGCAATAAAGAGAATGTCGCACCTCTAAAAGAACCAGAGGTGGTAGTGGTTGAAGAAGAAGCCTTAGTCGCCAGTGACCTAGAAGCTTTGTTCCTGGAAGCGGATTCTGGGGAGTTGATGGAAGTGACAATCGTCACTCCTCTGCAAGTTGTAACAACGGTGCCTGATGATTGTGCCTCTGGGTCGGGTTTTGACCCGAATATGGATTCCCAAGTTGATAAACGGGATCCAGTTGCCGGTGATGTGAATGACGTCATCAAGGTGGTCGACGAAAAGACACTACAATTTCTGAAGTCATGCAGGCTGTCGTACCCCATCGAGGCTGATTTGAGGCTCGAGGATGAGTCCATCCTGGTCCAGGATCTGGTGAGCCCCACCCGAGGGGTTATATATGGGAGGTTCTTGCAGCAGGGGGTGAGCTTTCCTTTTCCCCCTTTGCTGCTGGAGTTTTTGCAGTTTCACAAGCTGCACCTGTGCCAGATTCACTCCGTCGCGGTGGTGTTGATTATGGCCTTGACATCTCGGTGTGCTCAAGGATATGAGACCAAGCCTGGATCTTTACAGGAGCGTGTACAAGTTATACGCTCAGGAGAAGTACGTGCACGTCACACTTTCGCCGCGGGGGGCCAATCCCTTCGTGTTCCCTGACAATAGCGGCGATTGGAAGGTTGTTCGGTTGACATTTGACCGGACTAAATATGAGGTTCCTGACTGGAACTCCAAGCCGAAGGACGCCGTGGTCCTTGATAGGGTCTTCAAGATTCCAGAAGGGCATCGTTAAGAAGCTCTTGGATGAGAAGATCGTCTTCCAGGAGGGGAAATTCGTGCAGGGAGCTCATGGCTCTATATGGCAGTGGCCTCCTATCACCTACTCCTACTTGCAGAAGGTTCCTCGGTCGAATTCTACCACCAGCTTCTTGAAGTCAGGGCGGGTTTGGACCCTCCCTGATAAAATCCAGGCGGAGGGGGAGAAGGATAAGACCAGGAAGCGGGGCGCACAGAAATCTCCTAGGAGTCAAGGTGAATCCACTTCGAGCCAGTATTCTTCAGGTGCATTCTTGAATGTCATATTGTAACAAGCTGGATATTTTATAGATGCTGATGATTTTCGTCATATAAGTAGGGTCTCCTCCGAGAAAGAAGGCCAGGAAGGGGAAGGCCATCATCGAGGCGGTAGAGGAAGATGCGGAGGAGTCCGAGAAGGTGGAGTCCGAGGCTGAGGGGTCCTTGGATGATGACTCCGAGTTTGAGCAGGTGACTCCTCATGATAGTCCTTCGAAGGAGCTGGGATGTTATATGGGTCGACCTGGAGATGAGGAAGCACAAGCGTCTCAGAAGCTATTTAGGATGTACCATTTTGCTTCCAAGGTAATCTTCAGCTCTCGTAGTGTGATCTTCTTGTATCTCAGGTGTCAAATTCTTATATAAGGTCTGTTTGCAGCTGCTGACAGGTCTATCCAAGATGGGGGTCAGGTTACTGCCAAGATAAAGTGCCTGTATTACTCCGTTAGTGAGCTACATGCCAGGTCTCAGGCTCTTGAGGCCATGAACGAGGAGAAGGATGGTCGGATTAGGGCCTTGGAGGCTCAGCTGGCGATGCCTCCTTCACCTGTTTCTACACTAGTGGAGGTGATTCAGCTAGAGAATAGGGTGAAGCAGCTTGAGGGCGAGGTGGAGATCCCGACACAGGAGAGGGATTTTCAGAAAACCGAGCTGGAGGTTTCCCAGGATCTGGTCGATGTGATGTCTCGGAGGCAGTCTTCGGAGTATGATCCTAAGGAACATCAGTGATTTCTTAAGCTTTGGGGCGCATCCATTGCTTGCAACCTTGATTTTAAGAGTCACAGGAAGGAGTATGGGAAATTATTCCTTAACTCCGAACTGCCATCCTGAAGTTGTGTTGGTCCGAGGAGCAAAAGAAGTTAATGACTACCTTCTTTTCTCACCCTGATGCTTCCGATAAGTTGGCAACCTTGACTGCTAGTTGCTGGATTCCTGGGACCGAGTTTTTTGATGCATTGGGTCCCTCCGAGGAGGTAATGACATCAGGGGATTTGTTGACGCTTATTGAAGCCAAATACCCTAACTTGTCTTCCCTTGGTGATGTGCTCTCCAGTCCTTTCTCCAGCAAGACTGATAAGCCTCACCATATTTGCTACCTTACTTGCTGGCATCTCTTCCTCGGTCTCCCTGCTCTCCTCGGGCATGTGTTGTGGCTGGAGACCCTACCTCTATACAACTGTAATAGTGGATGGGGTCTAGATCCACTCTCTTGAATATGGACTCAGGGTTAATTGGAAAGGATCCCTGCCTCTATTCAACCGTTATAGAAGATAGGTTCGAACATGTCAAAGGGGGCATGTTTAGGCACAAACAGAATGGCCAATACCCTTGACAAAGCTGAGCAACTGTGGGATGAGCTCTTCGTAGTTGTCCATGATGAAGGTCCTTGCGGACCTACAACTTGATGTTGTTAGGCTTCTTCCTCGGGCTTGGTGGCCGTAGCCGTTAGCACTCAGTTCATGTATTTGGGGTCTTTTCCCCTGATAACCCGATTCGGTTTGTTTGGAAGTATCATATTCTGATGTAATGACACTTTTATATAACCTCCTGTGTAGGTTCGAGATTTTTCCTCTTTATATCCTCTTGGGATTTGTTTAGAAGTATCATATTCTGATGTAATGACACCTTTTATATGAATTTCAACTCCTGTTCGAGGTTTTTGCTCTGCTTTATTTCGAGATGATCAATATTCAAGCACGTCTGCCTGTTTTGTTAGTCCGTAGACTTCAATCAAATACTTTTTTCAAGTATTTATCTCGAGTTCATCCCCTTTATTTTACTCAAAACGATTGGTCTTTGAATTCTTCATCCAAACAATTTATTTTAGATAAGCATGCCAATCTCATACTTATTGAAACATACTGTTTTGAGTGGCAATCAAAGTCATACTTAGGATAACATTCCCTTTATTAGAAAAGGAATTTGTGATTGCCAAAATAAAGATTGATGTAGTTGTAAATAGAATAAGTTCAATTTAACCTCGTGGCTTTAAGAACAAAGTAAAGGAAGTAATAGTTCGATTTTTGTACCAGTAATGCTAGAGCATAGTTGTCTCGGACCCTCGTGAGTTTCTTTCTCGAGCTTCATCTTCCGTGATACTTTCGTAAGTTAATCACGTTCCATCTTCCTGGTAAGGGTTCGCTCTTCATGGTTTCCAAGAGGTAGCTTCCCCCTGGATGGGATTTTAGGACTCGATATGGACCTTCCCAATTCGGGGCTAGCTTCCCTTTCACCTCTATCTTGCTTTTTTCGTTTAGCCTCATGACGAGGTCTCCTTTATCGAATGTAGCCAAGTGAAACCTTCTGTCATGGTAGCGTTTGACTTTTTATTTTACTTTAGCCTCGTGGCTAGTAGCATTGGCTCTTTTTTCTTCGAGGAGGTCGGGGGTCGAGATAAAGGTTTCCTTCATTGGCAGTGCCACCTTCATCTTCTGGCTGAGAGGTACGGGCAAATGGGACTCCAATTTCCATGGGGATGACCGCCTCGGACCCATAAACTAAGATATGGGGAGTTTCTCCTGTTGTTGTAGGTGGTATTGTTCTATGGGCCCAAATCACACTCGGAAGTTCTCGGATCCAGTTTCCTTTACCTCTTTCTAGGAGCTTTTTGATGCCGCTTACTAGGGTTCGATTCGTGACCTCTACCTGGCCATTGACTTCTGGATGGTACACCGAGGTGAGCATTTGATGTATGTCGTAGTCCTCACACCATTTCTTGAAGGGGTTATTGGCGAATGTGATATGTTATCGGTCATTATGTATCTTGGGATGCCGTAGCGACACACAATATTTTTCCAACAGAAATTGATGACTATTTTGCCAGTTATGTTCGTCAAGGCTTCAACTTCCGTCCATTTCGAGAAATAGTCAATGACCACAATGAGGTACTTGAAGTTTCCGGGGGCCGTGGGGAAGAGTCCGACAAGGTCTATGCCCCATCGGACAAATAGCTAGGATTCTTGAATTGTAATCATGTTCTTTTAGGGTACATGAATCATCTTGGCAAATCTTTGGCATTGGTGGCAGTTGCTAGTGTATTTCCGAGAATCTTCTAGCATGGTAGGCCAGTAATAACCCATTTGTAGGAGTTTGAGGGTGACGGTGCGTGGACCTTGATGACTACCACAAACGCCTTCGTGTGCTTCCTATACCAAGTGCTCTGCATCGGAGGGCCCAACACATTTGAGTAAAGGCTGAAGGTATCCTTTCTTGTATAAGTTGCCTTCATGTATGACGTATTTAGGGGCCTTGACTCGGACCTTGCGCGCCAAATCCTTTTCTTCCGGGAGGGTTCCCGTTTGTAGGTATTCGATGTAGGGTCTCATCCAGGTGTCTGAGGTTCCTACGGCCATGATGCTGTTTTCTTCATAATTCCACTTTGCCAGGGTTTCCATCAGCAACTCTTGAGAGGAACGTATGTTGAGGTCCGAGGAGGCGAACTTGCTTAATGCGTCAACTTTATGGTTACCTTCTCGAGGAATGTGACTTAGTTCGTAGTGCTGGAATTGACTTAGAAGAGGCTGTACTCTCAGGTCTCATAGTCACCTTTGACTTGTTGCACCACAATCTGTGAGTCACTGAAGATCTCGAGGTCCTTTGCCAACTTCAATCCCGTTATGAGGGCTTCATACTCGGCTTCGTTGTTGGTAGCTTGGAAGTTGAAGTGGAGAACGTACGGATGGTCCTTTCCTTCGGGGCTGGTGAGTAAGCCTCCGGCACCACTTCCCCCCGAATTGGAGGACCCATCCACATATAGACGCCATTTTCCAGTATCGGGAACCGATTCTTGTTGGCTGATCTCCACCGGTTCGACTGACTCCATTATGAAATCAAATAAAGCTTGACCCTTGATGGTCGTCCGAGACTTGTACTGTATGTCATACTCCCCCAACTGGATGACCCACTTCATCATCCATCCTGAGGCGTCGGGTTTTTGAAGGATCTGTCTGATCGGATAGTTGGTTAGAAGCACTATTGTATGTGCCTGGAAGTACGTTCGCAGCCGTTGAGAGGCATGTACGAGGGCCAATATCAGACGCTCGAGAGGAGTATATCTGGTCTCGGGCCCTTGTAGGGCTTTACTAACATTGTATATGGGGTACTATGACCCTTCATTTTCCTTAACCAACACAACGCTGATGGCTAGCTGGGAGACAGATATGTATAAGTAAAGAGTCTCCCCCTGTTTGGTTTTGAGAGTGTTGGTAGATGTCAGAGGTGATCTTTGAGGGCTGGTTGGCCTTCTTAAGGATGTTAAAGAAAGCAGGTGTTTTTCAGCTCCTTTGGAAAGAAATCGGCTAAGGGCCACGAGGGATCTTTTTAGCTTCTGTACGTCCTTGACGGTCTTTGGGGGTTGCATATTTTGCAGGGCTTCTATCTTCTCGGGGTTAACTTTGATTCCCCGATTGGATACCATGTATCCTAAGAATTTTCCTGCCCCAACACCAATGGTACATTTCGAAGGGTTCAACTTTAGATTGGATGCCCGTAATGTATCAAAGGTTTTCTTTAAATCTTCGAAGAATGCGTCGTAGCTGCGGCTCTTCACCACCATGTCATCGACATATATCTCTAGGCTGCGTCCTATTTGATATTTGAATAGCTTGTCCACTAGTCGTTGGTAATTGGCTCCAACGTTTTTCAATCCAAAGGGCATCATCTTGTAACAAACAGTCCCTCTGTTAGTTATAAAGGAGGTTTTCTCTTTGTCCTTCTCAGCCATAGGAATTTGGTGATATCCCTTGAAGGCGTCAAAAAAAGTTAGCACCTAATATCCAGCAATTGCTTCAACCAGGTGGTCTATCGAGTGCAGAGGATAACTATCTTTAGGACAACAATAGTTCAGGTTGGTAAAGTCGATGCACATTCTCCACTTCCCGTCTGATTTCTTGACCATTACAGGGTTAGCTATCCACTCAGGGTACTGTACTTCCTCGATTATATGGACTTTGAGTAGTTTGTCTACTTCCTCTCTGATTGCCTCAACTCGGTCCAATGCGAAGATGGGTCGCTTCTGCTTTATAGGCTTCTACGCTGGATCGATGTTTAGATAATGTTCCGCCAAGCGAGCGGATACTCCTACCAAGTCATTGGTATCCCACGAGAAGACATCTATATATTGATTGAGAAGATCTCAAAGTCTGGCCTTTATCTCGGGGGTAGGAGGGTTCCAACCTCGACGGTTCCTGATTCTCCGAGTTGCACTGGCTCAGACTCGGAGTACTTGGCTGGTTCAGGATCTTCCTTTTCAGGTTCTGTGATAGCTTGAATGGTGCAAGCTCGAGCTAACTGTTGGTCACCTCATACCGTGGCTATCCCTTGATTTGTGGGAAATTTCGTGGCCAGATGGTAGGGGACCAGATGGCTCTCGCTCAGAACATCCATGGCTGGCTGAGTATGATGTTGTATGGCACCATGGAGTCGATTATTGCAAAAGTACAACGGAGGGTTATACTCCGAAGGCCGTCCTCCACCCATATTGGCAAGGTAATCTCTCCCAAATGAATAATGGGATCACCAGTAAACCCCAAGATTAGGTTTGTAGGTACGAGATTACTTCTGTTTAATCCCAACTGCACATAACAGCTGAGAAACATAATCTCCACCTCGCTTCCCCATCTATCAGAACCCTTTTAATCGTGTTGTGATTTATGGTGACAGTAATCACTAAAGGATCTGAATGGGGGAATTGGTTGGGAACTGCATCCTCTGGTGAAAAAGTTATGGTTCCATCAAGGCGAGATCTTTTGCTCTACCATTCCCAGGGAGAGGCTTCTTCTGGCGATCGGTGCATTCCGTTGATGCTCCTTCCTGCTCCCTGGTTGTCGGTGGCGCTTATCTCGTCGTGGTCGTGGAAGTGGTTGGCGTTGGTGCTTCTTACTCCTGTCTGGGCCGGAAAACGGATTCGTGTGCTCCCACGAAGGTTCTCAGTCGGATAAGTCATGAGTTTGAAGGCCATTTAGATCAAGATCGACACGCGGGTCCATCCGGGCGTGCCAAATTGATGAATATAAGGTACACGCCTTGATCACGAACCCGGCTCACGAACTGATCTGCAAGACAAGGCCCCGGGTTCATGGTTCATATTCTGGACCTTATTTAGTCTCGGACCAGACTCCTTAGGCTCAAGAATACGAACCATGGACCAGAATACGAACCATGGACTTATATCTAAACAATGACTATATAAGAGAGCCTAAGGCACAAATAGTCATGGCCCAATTCCTTATTTTTTCATGCTTCAAGAGCCTTAGGCTCTCTTTTGCCATCATACTTTGTGATGTAATGACTCTACCAGTTTTGCCTTTTCTAAGGCTTGAGAGCCTAATATAATTCATCTCACTGTTTGGGTGATTTTAACCTTTTTTTTTAAAAAAGCGCAGAAGAATAATGAAGAAGGGGTAAAATTCATTAGGGCTTGCAATTTGGAACACGACACGAAAACCTGACCTGAACCGAACACGAATTTAGTGCGTTTGGGTTGACACGAAACACGGCATGGGTCTATATTGGGTTAGACACGAATGACCCAAAAATAAATGGATTGGGTTAAGGTCAAACCCGTGGGTTAAATGGGTAACCTGTTTGACTCATATATTTAAGGTGTAATTGTGCAAATGATTGAAATTGCCATTATAAATTCAAACAAATCCTCTAATTCCAAAACCATTGAAATTATCCTACTAATTTATGATGAAATTTAGAGTTAATTTTATAATTCTTGATTTAGTTTCCATATGAGAAGATCATTTGAGCTGCATAAATTTTAAAATTTAGTCTCATATTCAGTCCCATTATTAATAAATGGGTTTCGTGGGTTGGGTTCGGGTAAGCCGGATTTTACTGGGTCGGGTTTGGGTCAAGGTTTTGTGACCCGAAATATTATTGGGTTGGGTTTGGGTTTAGCATTTCCAACCCGCCAACTCCCGACACGAACCCGCCAACCCGCCAACCCGACCCGATTGCCAACCCTAAAATTCATCAAACAATTAATAATTGTTTAGCCCAAATAATATGTGGGCCAAATGATTGTTTAGCCCAAATACAAGTCTTGTTTGACCATAATCAATAATTGATGTATGAGGCCTAATATGTTATACTTTACAGTGTTTTGAAAGTGATGGTCTTTATATGTAGACGAGGTCTATATATAAAACTTTTGGAACGACAGTTTTTGTGCAATTTATGTATATTTCACTCACGCGCGGGAGCATGGATCATATCACATATATATACATGAAACCTTTCATTTGGCCGTCATTTCACACGTTTTCCCGTCTCTTCCTTTCCTGACTAGGGCTGGTAATTTTGAACATGACACGAAATGAGACGCCCCAATTAGACTCCCTATCCATTACAGAAAGTCTAATTGACCGCCTGCCTGTAGGGGTGTAAATGAGTTGAGTCGTTCGTGAGAAAATCTCGAGAAACTCGGTCAAAACTCGATCTCGAGCTCGGGTTGACCAATCTCGATCTCGAACTCGTCTGAGCTTTTAAATTATATTTAGATAAGCTCGACGAGCTTATTGAACAAATATATATAATTAGATATATAGTTAATATAGGGGTTTCTTTGGAAATAATTATGAATATAAAATTAAATTAAGTATTAGGGTATGTGTGACTGTAATACAGCTTGTGTATAAACTGTATACACGCTAACCATTAAATAAATGAATACATTTCATGTGTTTTTGGATTTTGTAATTGTTGTATTTTATTTTATTTTCAGGATTATTTAGCTATATTATTTAAATTGATTTGAAATCGAGTTTTTTGAGTTAAACGAGCTCACTTGGCTCGAATACGAACTCGAATTTCGTTAAGCTCGCGAGTCGGACTCGAACTCACAAAAATTTAATGATCGAGTCATGAGGATGATTTTTTATGTTCGAAAGACCTCGATCTCGAGCTCGACCTCGAAAAATATTTAACGAGTCGAGTTTGAGCATACCCTTGTTCGATCTCGACTCGACTCATTTACACCTCTACTTGCCTGATTCACACCAGGGCTCAAAATAGGAACCCAGTTGGGCAAGTAACTAGAAGAGAGAGTTTATTATTATAAAGGTAAGGGTCCAGGAACTGAGTAGCAAAGTAAGAAAACACAGGAAGATACAAATGGCACACTCGCCATTTATTTAGCTATATTTACATATGCTCCTAAAGTTTAAGCTAACCACTTATGACCTCGATTCCCAAAGTTTCCAACCTCAACTCAGCTTAACCATGCCAGCCTAATACTGCCATGCCATATTTAAACGCACGTAATGAGCTTTCGCTCAGTGGTATCCTCAGTGAATCATAAAATACACCTACAACTTCTAGTAATAACATAATATAATACCAACCAACTCATATCATCCTATCTAAACTTGTAAGGAAGAAAATATATATCATTCTTTCACAGTTCAACACACACAATTGAAAAATTTAAACCACAAGACTAACTTTCAAGGATACAATATTACAACATTCACTCATTCCATCACACCAACTTTGTATTTTTCTTTTTCACTGCAGCAGTACGTAGCACAAAAAGTTTGTTCCCATTGATATTCCTCACCGCAGAGTTAGATATCTACCAAAACAGACAATATGAACAGGTATACAATATATAATACACATCACACATGATTTAATATTTCAAGGTTCCATTAAGAATTAGTAAATGGCAATACCAAAATAGCACACTATTTTTTTTATAGTTAAACCACCAAGAAATCAGTGGAGGGAATTTTTATTTGGCATCTCTAGACCGTAAATGACAGAAAAGTAAATACAGGGAACTCCCAATAAGGAGGGAATTAGTGCGATTACAAAGAGGGTAATAGAAACCCTCTCTATATCCTAAAACGACAAAAAGTAAAGTACAAGAATCTCCTTTAGGGAGGCAACTTGTAAGATTACAGAGAGGTTTCTAAACTTATAACAATTCTAAACCTTCTCTGTATCTGAAGCACCAAGTACTAAAGCCGTGGTGGCTAATCACAGACTTTTCATCCTTCTTCCGATTAAGAAACTTCATCACCAAACTACAGCATTCTAGAGCTCCAAAGAATTCACTCTCACACTATCTCATGACCAAAACAGAAAATCCGAATCTATTAAATCAAAGACGATCTACCTGAACCTCAGCCTGAAACCCATTGAGCCTGGCAGGCAATGGACTACCGGAAGATACAAAATAGCACACTACACTTATCAATAAACCTGTACAAGTTCCCCAAACAATATCAATGCTTTCTTTCATCCTGTTGTTTTCATCATAAATAAATAAATAAATAAATATAAATATAAATAAATAAATATACACACACAGACACACACAATATCATCTCGATAACAATTCCCAAACTTTTAAACCTCTTATAACTCCCACCTAAACGTCACTGCGTAAGTGCCTTATAATTACCACCTAAACTTCACTGTATAAACCCCTTATAGCTCCCTTAATAAATCTCAGGATCTCAAACACCATATATGAGAATTCAATTATGCAGAATAAATGGAGCAACAATTCAAGTTATAACTCATGTTCCCTAGAGCACATATCTTTTTAACCAGCTCACATAATCATACTAGTTGAATTATAAAACTCATAAGAGATCAATATGCCATATGTCTTTCTTAACATGTTAACAAACTTATAAAAGGAAACGTAGTATACTTAGTACACATAAACATGGTATTTTAAAGGAATAGAGATTTTGGAAAGCGAGGACACTCACACTAGTCTGTGGGCTTCGTAAGGTCTTTATAATCCTAACATTTAAAGGGACCATATTAAACTGTTATTCTATTGTTATAAGATGCTGTTTTCTTTGTGTATGTCAATTATTATTATTAATATCATACAATAAATATCATCACAACGTGGTATATGATCATAACAGTGGAAAACAAAATCTATTACGTCATATTAAGTTTCAACTAATCTATATAGATATATTTAAAAAAGAATAATGCTTGCTTACATGTCTTTTTCTTAGATTATTAGAATATTTTTCGCTTCACAATAAAATGACATGTCATCTTCTCATATCTGATAATTTTTCTAATTTTAATAATTGATTAAATTGAATTATTTTTCTAACACACATTAAAAATATTAGTAAAGGTAACCATGAAAATTATCTCCGGCTATAATTAAGGTCATGTTCTCTAGGCTTCTTTTTGCTGAATTAAATATAAATTTACTGAACTGAACTGATCTAGTCTTAAACTTTTTGTAAAATAAATGTATATGATAGAAATATATTAATTTTAGTCTGGTGATGGCACCACCCGAGGACAACATGAACGTGATAATGATCGGCCCTCGGGTGAGGACAAAAGGCAGGACCACTGCTTAAGGCTGGACTCTCATGATCTACTCATATATATCGCATCCAACCAAACACTAGTGCACAAGCATAACTTTCTCTGCACCACATTTAAGGCGTTTTGGCCAAATTTTCGCGGAACCGCCGAGTACTGAGCTTGCGAGTTCGCCTCTGTCCGCTCGCCTAGGGCAGAAAAATAAAAAAGGTGATTTACAGTTGAATAGAAGGCATTTTTGAGAATGCCTAAAAATGTTGAACGGCAGGCGACATCGTTGATGTATGCCGACACCAACACTTCGACGACGAACCAGGCTCTCGAACTGATCTGCAAGACAAAGGCCCCATGTGTCCCAGGGATAGACACTCCGACACTCAAGTCAGTATATTTGCTTAAGGCGTAAAGTATAAAGTATGAGATTAGATGAGAGGTCTACCAAACCTCTTAGGGTATTTATATGGCTACAATCCGTAGATCACCAAGATATGTATTTATGGTATTAATACAACTCTTATGAGAATAGAGGTTAATTACCATGTATAATAGAAGTGTATTTCGGACATGGTTGTATTACCATGTTTAAGATAGCTGTATTACCATCTTTGAGAAGATGTATATTCCTTGTAGAACATTCATAATATACGCATTCCTTATAAGTATTAGGATTGATGGACCTGTGGATCCACCCTCCGCGTATCTCGAGCCCACGACCCTTCTCGGGCCTTGGTCCGAGTATGAATGAGGTCCGAATACGAACCATGGAATTATCAGTAGCCCCAAGATAGATCTTCAGAATATAGAGTACTCCATCTCGAAGGTTGAAGGAGAGGCTTGCTTCTCGAGGGAAGACCAATAACTCGAGGGAGAATAACTCGGGGTATTAAGCTCGGGATGTCCTTCGGGGATCCTCTTCTCGTGCTTACCCTTCTGAATATCTAGCTTCAAGTTCTTTCGTATTCCATCAGATATATGGATGGCTGAGATTAGCTTCTTTTGAAATCCAGATGGTAGATACACGTGGCGTGTCTTCATTGGCAAGCAGAGACGGTCTGTCCCCCGTCTCTCCAATTACTTGCCTTGGAAACAGAATCAAGGTAATTGCTCATCTTCAATGCTGTCTGGGTTTGGATTAAATTTCCTAAATCATTCCCATTGTCTTCTCTTATTTGAAATTTTTTTCTTTCCAAGTTCAGAAGGCGCATCAATACTTTATCAATTTCTGAAGCCCCAAATTTCTGCTTCCATCATTAGTAAGTGCCATCTTCTTTCTCTGCACATTTGCTTGTGTCTGTTTTTTCCTTTTATCTCTTCTGTGTGTATTTCCCCCCATACTCTCTGTAGTCATGAGTAATGGTAGTAAATCAATTTCCATCCCCCATCATGATAAGAGAGAGTATGTAGATACCCAGGCTTAGGAGAGTAGCTCCCTTGAATTCCATAGGGCTGAGGTAGCAAGTGGGAAAAAACATGTAGTTTTGAAGAAGAAGGCCTCTGAGGAAGAGAAGAGGTTGAGGGTAATGGCCCAGAGGGCTCAGATAGAGGGGAATAGCCCCATGGTTATGCATGCATCCAGAGGTATAGTATCCATGGATGGTGAAGGTAGTAGCAAAGAATCGAAGAAAGAGGATAAAGCACGCGCTGATGCTGCTATCTTCGCAGAAGGTTGTCCCTTTTCAATTCCTTCTGATGCTGACCTCATGTACTTTGGAGAAGACAAGTTTGCAACTGAATTAGTAACTCCGACCCGAGAGGTCATTTATGGAAGGTTTCTGCAGCATGGGTTAGCCTTCCCTTTTCCCCCACTGTTGGATGATTTTCTTCAGCATTATAGGGTTCATCCAGGTCAGTTACATGCCAATGTGATAGTAATCATAATGGCCTTAATAACTTGGCGTTCTCGTAAAGGTTATCGTCCCAGTCTCTCCTTGTTACGGACCATGTATAAGGTTTCCGTTGTTAAACAAAGTGTGACCTTGACCTCTCGTGACACCACTTTAGGTAAACTTTTTGTGCTTCCTGTGAACCGCGGTAAGTGGGATAAGGTAAAACAAACCTTCGATCGAACCAAGTATGAAGTTCCTGATTGGAATGAAGATGTCCAAAATGAGATCTGGCATGAAGTGGAGTCGTCCCGCCAACTGCTGGATATAGCTGGGGAGTTGGTGAATGATAAGATCAAACTTAGAGAGGGTAGGTTTGTATCTGGAGATCATCAAATGGGTTGGCAATGGCCTGTAAAAATGTATGACTGGTTGAATCAACTATCCGGCCGTACTCTTCAAAATTGCAGCTTCTTGAAGTTGTCACATTTTGATCAGCCAGAAGGTGTTGAGATGGACTGGTATGAAGCCCTTCTGTCGATGGAGCAGGATCCAGGTGGTGTAGCTAAGGCATTGCAGGCCTATAGAGCATTAGAAGAGAGAGCTGCCCGAGATGAGATATCCGAGAAAGAGGTAAATAAAGAAATCTCGGGTCTGATGAAAGATGCTCGACATGGGCATCGGTTTAAAAGGTTGGTTCAAGGACCCAAGAAGACTCAATCACGGCTGAAAGTGATTGGGGAGGCAGATTGCATATTCGTTCCTGTGGATTTAGATCCATCAGATGAGGAAGAGGATGAGGGTTCTGCCTTAGTTCGGTGTCCGAGAAAGGAAATGTCTCAGACCTCTAGTGTCCTTCCCATCACGACCGAAAATGTCGATGAGGTCATGATGATAACTTCTGTGGTAGAATCAGATGCGTTGCAAGAGGGTATTTTTTCTTGTGTTATATTCTCGTCCACAATGTATCCATTGATTCTTACGCTAACTTCATTCCTTATATGTGCAGTGGGTGCTTCTAGGACGAACTAGGCAGCCAATTTGTTGTCTTAGATAGCTGAATCAAGGGGCCTATTGAGTAGTAATGAGAATAAGAGGGATCTCGAGGCTTCAGGGATTTCTGCAGACAAGTCTCCAAAGAAGTCAAGGCTCAAACTCGGACCATTGGAAGAGTTTGAGAAGTATGTGTCGCCTTCTCCTTCTGAGGTTCTGGTCGAGGTGGTACCGGGCTGTCCCGAAATTAACCAGGTATGATTCGTCATGGCTTTTGATAGGATTTGCTGTGTAGTTATCTAATCCTCTTTGTCTTCTTTTACAGTTTGCGAGTCAGATGAGGCATATGTACAATTCTCTTCGGACATTGTATGACCGTTCTCAAGGACAGGAGTCCGAGCTCGCGTTGATGGAGGAGGAGATGTCCAAGAGGTTTAAGGAACCTTCAGATATGCTGAAGCATCTCCAGAATGAGATGGCTCAGGCTAAGGACAAAATAAAAGCCTTAGAAGAGGAGAATCAAGCCTTGAAGAAGGCAAAAAGGCTGTCTGATGGTTCCTTCTTAGAATTGAAAAGGAACATGACCTTGGTGGAAGCTGAGAGAGACCGGTATGCTGATCCTGTTAGCCAGAGGCGGCTAGTTCGGTTGATAATAGACTTCTACCTCAACTGTCAAGAGATGGAGGCACATCGCCAAGAGTATGGTGAATTCTACCATAAATCTGAGCTCTCGAAGATGTGGATTCCTCTGAAGGGGTTTCTCAGTGAAGAGCTTCAAGGATGTCTTGCCCCTGCCTATACTTGGCCTGAAGTACCAGAGAATTTAAAGGAATTTCGGACGAAGTTTAACCAGATTGGGGGGTTTGAGACCAGTCTACTGTCTAATCTGGAATCTTTGAAGAAGGCTTTAACTCTGGAGGAGTTTCAGGACAGACTGTCCGGTTTGTATCCTGAGCTGACGTTCCTGATGGAGAAGCAGGCTACTGAAACTTCACTTGGGGACCCAAAGAGTTCTGATGGGCAGGGGAAGACTGTAATTCCTTAGAGCCTTGTCTTTCACTTCGAGATTTTTCTCTTTTCGCCAAATTTTGGCGCTTCATGTATTCTAAACATGTGCTTTGTCTTTGGAATTAATTGGTCTTTACCTTCCTTTATGTCCAGTGTTGCTCTGCCGCATGTGCTGATTTGCAGGTCAAGTATGAAGCTGTCCTTCAGAAGACAAGGAACTAGAGGAAGATCTGGATGACTCCAAAGGCTGTTTCAGCATTGTGCGGGAAGAATGTGAGAGTCTTCGAGGTGGGCTCAAAGAGGCTTTGAAGCGAAGATCTGAGCTGAATCAGGAGTTGAGTGATCTTCAGAAGAGATATAAAGATCTAGAAGATGCTCACAATAAGGTCGTGGCCACCAATAAATAGTATGACCAAGAATGGAGGAAAGTCAAGAGTGACTTAATGAAGGTCAAATGTGACAGTCATGAGAAGGATCTTCTTATTTCTAGACTCCGAGATGAGACCATCACTGGGAATCACAAGATTGCCTCCAGGATAGATGAGTTGAGAATGTGCCAGGCCGAACTTAACGCTTGCAGGTTCCAAATAAAGGAACTAGAGGCTCAAGGTGTGTTTGTCATACCTTCAGGGTCTTTAAGGAGGGAAGTATGTGGACCTTCTGGTGTCCCATATTCAGGACCTTTGATAAGGCCTCATGCCCAAAGGGGTGTATCTCAAGGGATCCCATGCGGAAGGGGCAGAGAGGTGACACTTACTCCTAGAGCTCGTGACTCTATTGGCTCTCCTGCTCGACCTGTGGAAAATAGGATTGGGTCCCCTACGCTCTCTCAGTTGATGAGGGTGGCAGAGAAAATTAATTGGGGCCGTGGCCTCCAGAGTGTTTGAAGTCGTGTCTCTACTTCTTCTCGCGGTCGGGGTCGTACCCCTATATTTAAAGACCTTCACGGGGTGTAAGAAGTTTTGTAGTGTAATAACACTTTTTGATTTTTCCTTTATAAAGGTCTTCATATCGCAATCCTTGAGGAGATTGACTCTTTAGGCTTATGAATAACCTTAATAAATAGTGATGTGTACCTTAATAGGAGTATCACGTGGAGAGTAGAGTTCCAAACTTTGTGAGTTTGCATGACCCGTATAATGTTGGTCTTTGACCATATACTTTTTATAAGTATATTATTTTCTTTTGGCCTAAGATGATTGTAGTTCAGACACGTAGTCTAAACAGCTCATATTAGATAAGCATCAATCGTACACTTATAAGCGTATGGATCTTTAGGCATCAGTCTTTACTTATGCTTTGTGAGGCATAGTTTCTCTTTGTATTTAGAGAGTATGGACTGCTTCAAAATAAAATAGAAGATATATATATATATATATATATCAAAACGAAATTGCATTTTTCGAACTTGATAGTTCGGTAAAATTATAAAAGACAACCTCGAGTTCGGGTATAAAAATGTAAAAAGATGAAAAGAAAAAGAGCTTGGCCCGTAGGCCTTATTGAAGTAGTTTCTCCTTATATGGAGAAGGTCTACTTGGTTTTAGCTCCGAGGTACCTGCGTAGGAAGGGCGCCATAATGACAGGGTCCAAGTGCTCTCCTTCGCATGTTTGCAAGAGGTAGAATCCACCGGATTGTGCTGCGGAGATTTTGTATGGTCCTTTGGTCCTCGACTCCAGTGCTCCTCCTATCTTGTTGGTGCACCACGGGCCAACTGGCATTACCAGTTCCCCCACTTGGAAGGTTTGGTGGCGGCGTTTATGCCATTGTGTTGTCATCTCGTTATAAGTCTCTTCTTCAAAATGGAACACCATGGGTTGTTCGAGATCAGAATCGGGTACCAGATCTCCTAGAATAGCGTTAACGGCCGAGATATTGCTCACTTTTCTGGCATCACGGATGGCCGTGATCATACAAGAGCGCGCCACTCCTTGGTCTCCTTTGATTGAAGCTACTTCTTGTGGTGTTGGAAACTTCAGCATCAGGTGGTAGGGAGACCATACAGCTTTAGCTTGGCACATCCAAGGTCTGCCAAGGATAATGTTGAAGGGTGTGACCGTGTCTACTACCACAAATGTGCAGTACAAGGTTAGGCTCTTAGCTCCTTCTGCTACTGTGACAGAGAGTGTGATTTCCCCGAGAGGTATTACTGGATTTCCTATGAACCCCGAGATCGGACCCGTAGGTTTAAGGTCATCTTTAGTAAATCCTAACTTCTGGAAGTAGTCTTGGAACATTACTTCTACCCCACTCCCATCATCTATGAAGATTATTTTTACTAGAGTATCTTGTACGGTTGCTGAGATGATGAGAGGATCCGAGTGAGGCATCTGATTTGGCACGGCGTCTGCATCCGAGAAGGTAATAGTTTCCTCGGGGCGGAGCCTCTTGTTGATTGGCTCAGTGTGGGGTATAGCTCGCACACTATCTTTCAGCTTGGTCAAGGAAATTGCTTCTCCTGTTTAGCCATTGATGTCGTTGATGACTCGGTTGGCTCTTTTTGGCGGTGGTGGAGGAGGATCTTGAGGGTTGTTGCCTCCGTCGCCCTGGTTGTTATAGTTATTATTGCGGTAGCCATCCTTCTTCTTTAGCCAGAGCTTTCCCCCATACCTTCTCTGGGTCCCCTGGTCATTGCCAGCTATTGAAGGTGCGATTTTTTGCACAATTCCTTGACGAATTAGCTTCTCGATTTCATTCTTGAGCTGGTAGCACTCCTCCGTGTCATGCCCCTGATCTCGGTGATATTGGCAGTAATTTGGGGACCTTTGACGTTCGGCTGATTCCTTCATGGCAGGCTGGTCCTTCAAAAGGTGCCTGTGAATAGATAGAATTTCGGCCCGAGATCTCGTCAGAGGAGTGTATGTCTTGAAGGTAGGCTTTGGAGCGTTATCAGTCTTCTCGACCTTCGGTATTTTCGCCCTGGATTCTTTTCTGTCCATCAGGAATTCTGGGGGTCTTTTGCCTGTCACAACATTTGATTTGCTAGAATACTTTTCCATGATGGCCTGAAGGTGTTGAATGGTTGTTGGATTTTTGGTTTCCAATTTCATTCTTAGAATGTCATCATCCACTCTCATCAGGTACATGTTTATCAAGAGGTGTTCATCTCGATCATAGCATTCAGTAGCTAGATCCATGTATCTATGATAGTGTTCTATCATAGTCTCTCCTTCGAGGCGGGCCACATACCCCAGATCTCCGAGGGACTTGGTGAACTTCTTCTTCTGGAAGAAAGCGTGGAGAAGAAACTCGGCGAAATTCCAGTAATCAAATAAACTTTCTGGTTTCGTCTGGGTAAACCATGTATGTGCTTTCCCTCGGAGGTAACTGGGGACAATTTTGCATATTTCCAATTCATGGAAGTTCCTGGTTTCTAAGGTCTTAAAAAAGACCGAGAGAAATTCTCGAGGATTGCTAGTGCCGTCGTATGTGGGTAGGTGCTCTTGGACCTTCTTGTGGTTATCGAAGGGGAGATTCACAATATGTCGTGAGAAGGGCAAACGAGCAGCTTGTCCTCTGGGTCCGAGGATACGTGTGATTTCTTGGTCAACTTCGTATTTACCGCGGGTAGGGTAGGCTCCATCTTGTGAGTAGGGCCGATCAGCGCTATTTTGCCATTCGCTTCGAGATCGCTCCCTCTTCTCGCGTCTGAGTTCTTCTTCTATGTTGAGGATACGCATCCTTCTCACCTCCTTCCTACTTAATCCTGTGCCTTCTCCCTGATAATTGGATACATTAGGAGGTGGTGGCAGACTGCTTCGAGCGTTATAAGGCGGTAGATCCTTGGATAAGTTGTTGAGGAGTCTTCGCTCTTGAGTATGATCAGTAAGTGGTGTAGTTTGGGCTCCTAAGACAGATACTATGTTGGGGGCTTCATGCATCTGAGCACTGAGTTGTTGACTTGAGTTTATCAAAGATGCGACGAAGTCAGGATATTGGGCATGCAAGTTCCTCAGTAGCGTTCGGGCATCTTCAGGGATCATTCTCGGAGGGTCAAGGTTGATATAAGTTGGTCCGGAACCTGGGGGGGTTATGTCAACAGTCCGGCTCAAGGTTTCCCTAAGACGTCTTTGTCTTTCCTCCTCCTGTTATTTTCCCGCGAGAATTTGTTGATCTCTTAGTGCTTGTTCTTCTGAGGTGAAGATCGAATCAGGCCCGTCATATCCAACCCCCCCTCTGGGTCGAGGCCGTCTTGATTGTTGACGTGTTCGCTGTAGTTCATGTCAGTCTGGATCAAAATTCTTGGTCCCAAGTTCGGTGCTTCAGATCCAAAGGGATTCGATCCAGAAGGCAGTACTCCTGATGCAACAGGATTTGATCTAGAAGGTGGCACTCCTGACACAACAAGATTTGATCTAGAAGGTGGCACTCCTGACACAACAGGATTTGGACCGGAGAGGGGTGTTCCGGATTCGACAATATTCGCACCGAAGGAGTTTGGAACGTTGGAGTTTCCTGCCCCCACGGTAGAGCCTGACGGTGGTTCAGAGGTTGAGCGTGTGCGAGATCCTCCGGGTCGACCACGTCCTCGTCCTTAGGGGGGTTGTTCTGCTCCTGGATTCTTCTCCGGATTTTTCCCTAGAACACGGGCGCTTCGTCTGGGTTGCTCGGCTTCAGACATGTTGTTGGAGAAGTTGCTTCTTCGGGTGCGTTAGACCAGATAGGAAACAAGGTTCCGCGACGTCGTCAATGAATGTGAGACGTCCCACCGGGCGTGCCAAATTGATGTATGCCGGACACCAACACTTCAACGACGAACCAGGCTCTCGAACTGATCTGCAAGACAAAGGCCTCGGGTGTCCCAGGGATAGACACTCCGACTCTCAAGTCAGTATATTTGCTTAAGGCGTAAAGTATAAAGTATGAGATTAGATGAGAGGTCTACCAAACCTCTTAGGGTATTTATATGGCTATAATCAGTAGATCACCAAGATATGTATTTATGGTATGAATACAACTCTTATGGGAATAGAGGTTGTATTACCATATATAATAGAAGTGTATTTCAGACATGATTGTTTTACCATGTTTAGAATAGCTGTATTACCATCTCTGAGAAGATGTATATTCCTTGTAGAACATTCATAATATACGCATTCCTTATAAATATTAGGATTGATGGACCTATGGATCCACCTGTAGTGATCCCGGTGGATCCGACGAGAATTTCCGGTGAAATTCATACAATTTCCGGTAAAACGAATAACCGCTCCGGCGGCGGTTTATTAATTCAGAAGAAAACATTAAAAATACAATTCAATTGATCCCATTCCAAAGGATGATTGAAACTATCTCTAATCTAAACCTATATACTAATTGAAACTAAAGAAATGTGTAACTCTGTTGCAGCTCTCGTTGCAGACATTTGGCTTGTCCTTTATTTCGCATTGACTCCACAAGTCTGGCTTATTTTCATAATTGCCCCAAATAGTTTGTATTTGCATCTAAGTCCCGGGATTATAACATTTCCTCCTCCTTATCTTAAGCTTGTCCTCAAGCTTTGAAAATATCAGAAATGGAATGGCACATACATAGTGCTCATGTACTTTGCAGCAACGGCAACATGTTCCACCAACACTTTCATTGCTTTTCTGATGGTTAACTTCATTCCCCAGCTTTGTCTTTGATAACTCAGCTCTACCATAACGCTGATTTGTAAAACCATCTTCCAAGCAGCCTTGTTCAAAGGCAAAGCCAGCCCGCACCCCGTTTGAGCAGCACAAAAATGACAAAAATGAACAAACTCTGCAATATGTCACCAATTTTCTCACTGTTTACATGCCCATGTTTCATCTTTGAGTAGCCCTTTTTTTTGGATGAAGGCAGCAAAAAGAAGAACAGTCAGTTCTCATACTAAACACCTCAAAAATCAATAGAGCAATTTTCAAAATTTTCGAGGCTTCTGTAGCTACTGAAACTTTCCCTTTCCCTCCACACCTCGAGCCAGTCTCATGCATTTCTTTGGTTTGCAGCTGCTGCCCTTGTCCAGTACTTAATCCCCGAACTGCTGCATTTGCTAAATTTGACCATTGCAGCCATGAAGCTGCTGGAAAAGGTGTTGTCATGGATCCAACAGGATAGAGAACTTGATGCAACGACCTCAAATATGTAAGGTTTATGAGCTGTAGTGCCTCTGCAGATAAAAGCCTATCAAGTTTATGAAAACTCTCTGCAACTTTAATCATCATCCAAGCTATTAGCCAAATCATACTTTGATCATTCAAAAATGGCATAGCATTTCTATTTGCATGGGAAAGCTTTTCTATCCACCCTTCCTCTGGCATCTTCCAGTAAAAACAACTAAGCCGCATCAGCACATCATTACTGACCTTGTGAGAACCAAAATGATTCAAATTTATCCTCATAATGTAGCATACCGTACTAAACATTTGGAGACAATTAAGCACTCCATGCACTGGGAATTTCCAATGCATATAATAATTCCAATGCATGATTCTATGGTGCCAAAACTGATCCGCAAGAGTAATCAAATGAAGCCATTTCCTTATTTCTACCTGAACACACTGAACCTGCATCCTTTCAGACAATGAAAAGAAACCAGCAATTTTTCCAAAGCTGCTGCTTAGGTGATGTTAACTCGCTGGTCTGAAAATGTTCCAAACTCATACTCCCAGCTTCCAGTTGCCCTCCCAACTCTATACAAATCTCTAAACTCACATTGTCCAATTGCATAATTTTATAGCACCAAGACTGTTGCTACTGCTGTTGTACCAAGCTGCTGCTGCAATCATTCCATTCTGCATCCAAGCTGCTACTGCACTCATTCCATTCTGCATCCAAACTGCTGCAACACCCATCATTATTTGCTCCATACAGTCCTGAGTCCACCAAGCTTCTGGCCTTTACAACTGTGTGACTCCAACAATTCCCATGAGCTTGCTTCATTTCTTGATACCTGACCAGAAAGGAACCTAAATTGCATACTAAAATACACCTTCCAGCCCTTGTTTCTCCTAAGAGCAACTTCAACTCCAATCTCCCTCCTCCTAAAAATGAAGCTTGTCTCCAAGCTACAATCCAGAAGTCCATGTACATACCAGCATCTTTTCTGTGACAGAGTTTTGCAAAAATCCAAGCTGCACTATGCTTCATTTTTGCTAACAATTCCAACCCTCGATGATGACCTCTTAAGAAATTCTGAAAACTACTCTGGATAATACCCGGATCATAGCACATATTAGGTTCATATATTCTACTACCAATATCATCATTTCTCAGCTGACAACCTGAACAACTTCTTGAACTACAGTCTCTTACCACTCCAAAGTGCACATGGACAGATTGTAAAGAAACTAAATTCCAGCACAAACACGTGTTCGTAGCAAGTCCCAGTTTACTGACTAGTCCATAACCTCTGAACTTCCATGAATAATCTTTTACAGCCATCATTTTCATAGATTTTACTATACCATAGATATTAGTAGCATCCAAGCCATCACAAATGTTCGCTAAACACTTAATACTTTCATCAGCTTTTGTCATAACTACTACTTTAGCTAATGAATTATCTTTATATCCTTGGACATCAAGTGAACTCTTATAGATCTCTATACCAGGATCAAAGCATGTTATTGGCTCTACATCAATCACTAATTCAACATGTTTAGCAGAACTCATAACTTCAAGAACATTCCAAACCACACTCTCCATCTGAGACAACACCCTACCATAAATTCCACATAAATTCCCTACTTTAATGAAATCTCTAGTGTTCTTAACATCCACTATTAAGACCTCTTCAGCAATTTTAACAGATTCATCAACAATGTCCAATTTATCACGTGAAAAATCATTAACTTCCAACTGAGTCTCAACAATGGAATTAACAACATGCTTCCTATTCTCTGTCAAAATTATCGTCATTCAATTCATCACCAATTCCAGGGTCAAAGCATGCTATACATTCCGAGATTCCAACTCTACTACCAGCCATACTTTCAGAATTCAGACACTTCATCACATTAACAAGGATACATCTAGCACAGAAGCATTTGAATAATGAGAAATAGGAGAATTAAAAGAGTTCATACTCTTAGAATTCCTGATTGAACTCGAGGAGGTTATTGGCAGCTGCAACTCCTTCTCAGCTATCTTGTCAAGAACTAATGGCTGAAGATTTTCCTCACAAACAGGTTCCTGAAAGCTGTCGCCGCTATCTGTCACCAGGAAGTTTTTGTCGGAATCTTGTGCCGGCAGTTCGCCTAGGGCTTGCAAAGCTTCGTCTCCTTTGAATTTTTGTGAGAACCTCCGCCTGAACATCACCGAAGATGCCCTAAACTCTGCTGCCGTCAACTCCATTTCAGCCATTAACCAACCCCTCTCTTGTTGCTCCATTCGCCTACGAACTTCCTCAATCGACGACCGACTAGAAATCTCAAACATTTGCCTCCAAACCTCCATACTCTCCCTCCAGTATTCCACATCCAACAAGGCCGATTGGAATTCGCCTTCTGTCACATGCATTACTCGACGTTCCTTAGAATCCTCAGAATCGCCGTGCTCTTGCGAGATATGGCAGATTCCGGCACGGTTAGATCCCCAACCAACCGGAACTTCGTCCATGGCAGTCGGCGGATTGCTGCTCTGATACCAATTGTCGTGATCCCGGTGGATCCGATGAGAATTTCCGGTGAAATTCATACAATTTCCGGTAAAACGAATAACCGCTCCGGCGGCGGTTTATTAATTCAGAAGAAAACAGAAAATTACAATTCAATTGATCCCATTTCAAATGATGATTGAAACTATCTCTAATCTAAACCTATATACTAATTGAAACTAAAGAAATGTGTAACTCTGTTGCAGCTCTCGTTGCAGACATTTGGCTTGTCCCTTATTTCACATTGACCCCACAAGTCTGGTTTATTTTCATAATTGCCCCAAATAGTTTGTATTTGCATCTAAGTCCCGGGATTATAACACCACCCTCCACGTATCTCGAGCCCACGACCCTTCTCGGGCCCTGGTCCGAGTATGAATGAGGTCCGAATACGAACCATGGATTTATAAATCGTAACCAAACTCGCTAATAAGCGACCAGAGAAGCGAAATCGCCTATAAGACCCAGTAGAGGTTGGAAAAGCTGTTCGCCAGTAGTTGTTGGATGATTTTCTGCTAGCGAAGTCGCTAGTTAAGAACGCCTGTAGGCGACATATGGCTAGCGATATCGCCTTTTATTAAGTGTACAGGCGGCTGATGTTACGAACTCGTTTGTGGTTCGTCTGCACAGTCGAATTGTGTAGCGATTTTGTATGAATGTTTTAACTAGGTATATAAAAGCAGTTTTTTTTGCGGGAAGAAAAATAAAAGAACAAGATAAGGGGACTCTCCTTGTGGTTTTCTCCAAGATAGCTCACATTTTCATGTTGGGATTTTGCCCATCATTGCAAAGGAATGTGGTTGTGAATTGTTATTGAATGTTTTTGGAATGAGCAAACTTGTTTGTGACATGTGTGTGTGCTTGTTTGTATGGTTTTGTAGAGTTTGTTAGAGTGCTAAGTTTGGTGATTTTTTGAGTGATTCTAGCAAAACGGTTGTTGATAGTATCGTGTTAAGCATGGGTCGTAGTGAATTCATGTTGGAGAATAAACGTCTTTCAAAAGGTTATATGGAGTTGATCAAAGAATTTATTGATTTTGGTTGGAGGGATTGTGTAGAAAAGAAAATGGGAGGGCTAAGATGTCCTTGCAAAGATTTCCTTAACAACGCGATCTACGAGGATGTAGTGGTAGAGCGAGAACATTTGATTTGTAGAGGTTTTGATCCTACATATACAAAATGGGTTTGGCATGGAGACGGTGAAAGTAGTAACGATGCGGAGTTTGATGTTAGGCTTGACTCAGAAGAATTATGTTATGATGGTTGTCTTGATGAAATGGAGGAAGACGTGGCTATGGATTGGGTAGGAAAGCCGAGCATGTTAGCGGCGATGTTTAACGATAAAGAGACACCATTGTACAAGGGTTGTAAACATTTAGTTCTTGGTTCTACGTTGTTGTTAATGAATTTAAAGGCCCGACATGGAATATCTGACAAGGGGATGACTGAATTGTTAGAGTTGGTGAAAGAGTTGCTACCCACTGGCAACTTGTGCCCTGATCGAGTATATGCTGCAAAGAAGATATTATGCCCTATGGGAATGGAGATGCAGAAGATTCATGCATGCCCTAACGATTGTATGTTGTACAGGGGAGATGACAAGGCCAGGGATACGTGCTGAGTATGCAATGAGCCTCAGAACAAGTCAAAGGTGGGGACCGTAGAGGTATGTGGCGAGAGTGTGACACCGTCTAGATGAAAAACACCGGCTAAAGTAGTGTATTACCTTTCACTGATTCCTCGACTGAAGAGGTTGTTTGCAAATCCCGAGGATGCAAAGTTGCTAACATAGCATGCGGATAGGGTTAGGGAGAACGATGATATTATTTCAGATGTCTTAGATGGAGATCAGTGGAAGAAAATGGATGAGAGGTACCCTGAATTTGCTGCAGAGCCCAGGAAAATGTGAGGTTAGGCTTAACCACTGATGGCATGAACCCCTTTGGTAACATGTCTAGCACCCACAGTTCTTGGCCAGTTATGGTTGTGATATACAATCTGCCATCGTGGTTGATGATGAAACGTAAGTATGTGTTATTGTCCATGATGATATCTGGTCCCAAGCAACCGGGCAACGATATTGACGTGTACCTAGCGCCTTTGATCGAAGATTTATAGAAGTTATTCGATGTCGGTGTCTGGATACCTGATAACAGTCGAGTCGATGTCGTACGTCACTGTCTCGATGTGATGCATATTGAGAAGAACGTATGTGAAGGACTTGTAGGTATGCTGATGAATACCCCTGGAAAGACAAAGGATGACCTGAAAGCGCGGAAAGATCTTGTACAGCTCGGAATTCGTTCATCTCTTGCCCCCATAGAAGAAGAAGGTAAATCCTATTTACCTCCCGCTTGTTACAGCATGTCAACGGAGGAGAAGAAGCGTTATTGTAATGCTCTGAAGTCTGTTAAGGTTCCAACAAGGTATTCTTCGAACATTCGTAGCTGTGTGAATACTAAAGAATTGAAGCTGGCGAGAATGAAGTCGCACGACTGTCATAATCTTATGCAGGAGTTTAATGTATTTGCTTTACGAGGATCATTGCCTCGGCACGTGAGGAAAGCAATATCGAAGCTATGTTACTTTTTTGAGTGCATATGTCGTAAGAAAGTGAGCAGGCGGAAGCTGGATGAGTTGCAAGAAATGGTGGTTAAAGTTTTGTGTAGGATGGAGATGTACTTCCCCCCTTCATTATTCGATATCATGATCCACGTGATAGTCCATTTGGTGAGGGACGTAAAATTCTGTGGCCCCGTTTACTTGAGATTGATGTATCCATTTGAGCGATACATGGCGATATTTAAACATTTTGTGAAGAATGGATACATGCCTGATGCTAGTATTGTTCATAGGTATGTTCATAGGTATGTTGCAGAAGAAGATACCAAATGCTAGGCACGATGGGAGATTGGAAGGGCACGGTCTTAAGCATCATAGTTTGTTCAGTCCTACCGCGAGAGACATAGACGCAGTACATTTGTATATCCTCAGGAACCACGCGTCGATGACCCCTTATGTTGACGTACACATGGAGTAGATTAGAGTCTCAAATGCATGGGACTCAAGGATACTAGAGAAGCATTGTGCCAATTTCATTAGGTGGCTGCAAGCTCATGTTCTGACAGGGGACATCCTGATATTGTCAAGGTTTTATGCAGAAGGCCGCTAGGAACTGTTTCCTCATTTGGCGGGTACGACATAATCGGTTACAATTTTGGTACTAAATGGTCGGATGAGAAGTCGACTAACCAGAACAGCGGCGTGGTAGTACCGGGCGAGACCAACATTTATGGATGCGATGCATACTACGGGACCATCACCGACATTTGGGAGATTGACTTCATGAGTTCCACAATTCTAGTGTTCAAGTGTGAATGGTAGAAGGAAAGTGGCGGGGTGCGGACAGAGGATTACAACACAACCCTGGTGAATCGCAGTATTCTTGGCTCTGAAGGTGATTCGTTTATCATGGCGTCACAAGCGCACCAAGTGTTTTATGTGAAGGATCCACAGGATAATAGGTGGGAGGTTGTGGTGAATGGTAAGCAGGCGCTTCTTCATAATGGCAACGACGAGGATTACAACTTTGGTACAGATATCGGGGACCTTCTGGGTTTAGAGCTAAACAAAACCTTAACTGAAGACGAGGCGAGTTTGAAAAGGTTTTTTGCGTGGAACGATCACACGGAGGGCATTTGGATCACTGATGCCGGGAAGCTAATGAAGCGGAAGAGAAATCAACATAAGAATTTATCACAACTTTGTATACAACAATCATGTTTGTGTTTTTTAATAAGAATTAGTAATGTTTGAATTTAAACGACAATTTGAAACCATAACCTAGGCGAATCCAAAGAAGGCATCGCTTCTTAAATCTCCAGAAGAAAAACTAAGTCGTTTTGTATCATATTTCTAACACAGGATATGATAAGTCCATGGTTCGTATTCAGACCTCATTCATACTCGGACCAGGGCCCGAGAAGGGTCGTGGGCTCGAGATACGCGGAGGATGGGTCCACGGATCCATCAATCCTAATCCTTATAAGGAATGCGTATATTATGAATGTTCTACAAGGAATATACATCTTCTCAAAGATGGTACTACAGCTATCCTAAACATGGTAACACAACCATGTCCGGAATACACTTCTATTATACATGGTAATATAACCTCTATTCCCATAAGAGTTGTATTCATACCATAAATACATATCTTGGTGATCTACGGATTGTAGCCATATAAATACCCTAAGAGGTTTGATAGAACTCTCATCTAATCTCATACTTTATACTTTACGCCTTAAGCAAATATACTAACTTGAGCGTCGGAGTGTCTATTCCCGGGACACTAGGGGCCTTTGTCTTGCAGATCAGTTCGAGAGCTTGGTTCGTCGTCGAAGTGTTGGTGTCCGGCATACATCAATTTGGCACGCCCGGTGGGACATCTCACACTCATTGACGACATCGCCGAACCTTGTTTCCGATCTGGTCTAACGCACCCGAAGAAGCAACTTCCCCGACAACATGTCTGGAGCCGAGCAACCCAGACGTAGCGCCCGTATGCTAGGGAAAAATCCGGAAGGGAATCCAGAAGCAGAGCTACCCCCCCAAGGACGAGGATGAGGACGTGATCGACCTAGAGGATCTCGCACACGCTCCACCTCTGAATCACCATCAGGCTCTACCGTGGGGGCAGGAAACTTCAACGTTTCAAAATCTTTCGGTCCAAAAGCTGTTGTATCAAGAGGGCCACCTTCTGGATCGAATCCTGTTGGATCTGAAGCACCAAATTCTAACATGGGTACCGGAAACTCCAACGTTCCGATATCCCTCAACCCAAATTCTATTGGGGTAACACCACCAATCTCTGATCCAAATCCTGGTGTATTCAGAGCACCTCCTAGATCGAATCCCATCGTATCTAGGATTCCAGCATCCAACTCCAATCCTGCTGCATTCAGAACCCAATCTCCTGAAACAAATCCTGCTAGATCTGAAGTACCAAACTCAGATCAAATGGTTTTCATCTAAAACAAGGAGAGTGACAGCACGAACGTTAACAGTTCAGATGGCCTAGATCGGGAAAATAGGTTGGGATATAATGGTCCCGATTTGATCGTCTCTCCAGAAGAACGAACACAAAGGGATCAGCAAATCTTTGCAGGAGGACAGCAGGAAGACGTCAAACAGAGCCATCTCAGGGAAGCCTTAAACCAAACCATACAACACAGCCCGCGGGGCTCTGATCCACTCCAAATTGACCTTTCCTCGGACACTCCCCCGAGGGAAAATAATAGGTCCAACCCGATCTTCTCTCTAGAAGGAAGAGCATGAAGAGATCGTCAAATTCTTGAAGATAGACAACAAGAAGGAGAATCTGTGATAGAACACTATTATAGATACATGAATCGTGCCACGAGACGCTATGATCAAGATGAAATCCTCTTAGTAAACTTGTACCGAATGATGGTAGGTAATAACACTCTGAGGAAGCAAAAGAAGGAGAAAGATAGCTCCCACGACAAAAACAACCAAGGTGGCGGAAACAACAATCCTCAAGATCCTCCCCCACTACCATCAAATTGAGCCAATCGAGTCATCAACAGCATTAATGGCTATACTGGAGTAGCAATTTCCCTAACTAAGCTGAAGGATAGTGTACAGACCATACCACATACCAAGCTGGTCAACAAGAGTCTCCATTCTGAAGAAGCTATTACTTTCTCAGACAAGGATGACATATCAAATCAGATGCTTCATTATGATCCTCTTATCATTTCAGCAACCATACAAGATTCGTTGGTAACAAGAGTCTTCATAGATAACGGGAGTGGAGTAGAAGTAATGTTTCAGGATTGCTTCCAGAAGTTAGGATTTACCAAGATAACCTTAAACCCACAGGAAATCTAGTAATACCTCTCGGGGAAATCACACTCCCCATCGCAGTAGCAGAAGGAGCCAAGAGCCTAACCTTATACTGCACATTTGTGGTAGTTGACACCGTCACACTTTGGATGTACCAAGCTAAAGCCGTATGGTCCCCTTACCATCTGATGACGAAGTTCCCAACACCACAAAGAGTAGCTTCAATTAAAGGAGACCAAGGAGTGGCGTGTTCTTGCATAATCACGGCCGCCCGTGAAGCCAGAAAAAAAGATGACGGTTATATGTCAAAGCATCCTCCAACTCGGGGAAAAGCGGTACTAAAAGTTTTACTAACCAGCCCCAAGAAAATGGACCATATTTGGGTTTCTCACTTCAATCTCCAAGTCACCAACAATGAGGCAAAATATGAAGCCATCATCACCGGATTAAAATTGGCTAAAGACCTAGAAGTCAAAAGCCTTGAGGTCTTCAATGACCCGCAGATTGCAATTCGGCATGTCAAAGATGAATTCAAAAATCGAGAGTACAATTTTCAGGAATACCTCGAGATGGTTAAATCTTTCCTAAATCAACTCCGACATTATGAGCTGAATCATATCCCCCGAGAAGAATCGCTAATGGAAATTCTGGCGAAGAGAAATTGCAAAGAAGATAGCATTATGGCTACTGACATCTCGGACATAGGGATAAACTCATTCATTGAATACCTTCAAATCGGTACCCTTCCTGAGGACAAGCACCTGGCATGTAAGGTCCGAGGAACATATGGAGGAATCTACGATAGGTATCAAGATCCACGTACCATTATTCGAAAGCTCCTACAGAAGAGTTATACTTGGCCTATGATGCTACAAGGCGCCAAAAGATATGCCGATTCTTGCCACCAGCGCCAGAGGTCTGCTAAGATGATCCACATGCCACAAAATATGATTACCATCCAAAAATCCTGGCCATTTGTCCGACGGGGCATAGATCTTGTAGGGCCTTTTCCTACGGCTCCTGTTATCAACTTCTGCTGGAAAAACATGGTGGGTCGCTATGGCATCCCGAGATACATAGTGACCGATAATGGAGCATAATTTACTAAAGATCCCTTCAAGAAAGGGTACAAGGAGTATAGAATGCACCAACAGCTCGCCTCAATATATAATCCAAAAGCTAGCGGCCAAGCAGAAGCTATGAGCAGAGCCTTGGTATGCGGCATCAAAAAGCGTCTCGAATGAGCTAAAGGAAACTGGATCAAAGAACCACCAAATATGATCTGGACCCATAGAACCATACCAGTTACAACAACAGGAGAGACTCCTTATAGCTTAGACTATGGGTCTAAAGCGATCATCCCCAGGAAGATTGGGGTCCCCTCTGTCCGTACATCTCAGCCAGATGATGAAAATGGCAAAGCCAACGAAGAAAACCTTTGTCTCGACCTTGACCTCCTAGAGGAGAAGAGAGTAAATGCTACTACCTACAAAGCGAAGGTGAAGAAAAGATTCAAGCGCTACCATGATAGAAGAGTCCGCTTGGCCACTTTTGTTAAAGGAGACCTTTTCATAAGGTTAAACGAGAAAGCAAGAGAAAAGTGGAAGGGAAGCTAGCTCCGAACTGGGAAGATCCATATCGAGTCCTAGAATCCCATCCAGGGGAAGACTACCTCTTGGAAACCATGAAGGGGGAACCTATACCACGAAGATGGAATGTGATTAACTTACGAAAGTATCACAGAAGATCCAAAACTCAAGGGAGAGCCTCACAAAGGTTCGAGACTATCAAGAGCGTCCGAGAAGCCTCATCAAGGTCCGAGACAAGTACACTCTAGCACAAACGGATACTCAAACTCAAAACTCACTATTTACTTTACTTCTATTCTTAAAGTTATAAACTTAGATTGAAGTCATGATATTTTTATACCTATCCTTATAATAAGCAATCTTTAAATTCCTTTTCTAAAAAGAGGATTGTTGTCTTAGGTATAACATTGATTGTTGTTCAAAACAATATACTTTATAAAGTATATGATTGGTCAACTTATAAGCTGTTTGGATCCAATATTCAAATACCAATCGTTTTGAATAAAAGAGATAGGTTCGAGATAAAGTACTTCAAAAAAGTGCTTGATTGAGGTCTATAGACCAAAAGGGCAGACGTGCTCGAGAATCAATCATCTCAACATAAAGAGGAGAAACCTCAAAAACAAAAGTTGAAGTTCATATCAAAGGTGTTATTACATCAAAATATGATACTTTTAAAAAACACCCTCAAAAAGGGCACACATAGAGGAAAAACCTCGAATCTAAAAAAGACCCTCAAAAAGGGCACACATGGAGGAAAAACCTCGAATCTAAAAAAGACCCTCAAAAAGCGCACAACATGGAGGAAAAACCTCTAATCTAAAACAGACCCTCAAAAAGGGCACAACATGGAGGAAAAACCTCGAATCTAAAAAAGACCCTCAAAAAGGGCACACATAGAGGAAAAACCTCGAATCACACATAAGAGGTTAAACCTCGAACCTAAAAAGGACATATCAAAGGTGTTACTACATCAGAATATGGTACTTTTTAAGGTTTCCCAGGACTTCACCAGAAGTGACACTTGAGAATTGTCAACTTTTCTACACGCTGTGACATTAAAGACCGTGGCAAAAAGTGTCCGAGGAAGAAGCCCAAAAACATCAAGTACGCGGAGTGTTCATCATGGACAACTGCGAAGTCCTGATCCCGGAGTATCTCAGCTCGGCATAAGCTCCTTTCCAGTAAATCATGAGACCGAGGTTCATGTGCAATGGATTTCAGACTTTGAAGCTGACGAGGAGATGCCAATACTAATCCACCTTATTTATGGAAGAACTAGAAATCACCTCTTCAAGAGAAGGTAATTCATGATACTTAGCTTTAATAAGCCTTAGTAAATCTCCTGAAGTTACTATCTTCTCGTAGGGATTCAATGCATCCAAAAACTCGGCCCCAGGGATCCAGCGTTTTGCAGTCAGAGCAGCAAGCTTATCGGCAGCATCAGGATGAGAGAAGATTTCCTTCATCATCTCCACCTCTTTCTCGGACTGACATAGATGCAAGACGCTATCCAAGATCCCATGCAGTTTAGAGGAATGGAGTAAATCCTCATACTCCTCCCTATGGCTCTGAAACTCAGGACTACAAGCAAGGAAAGCACTCCAAAACTTTAGAAGCCATTTAGCCTCCTCTGAATCCTTCTCCTCGGGCTGATTTTGCGACAGCTCCTCGACAATATCTCGATAAGTCCCGAGCTCTTTCTCTTGAGACTTTCTCGCCGACAGCAGGTCCTTATTCTCGGCCTCCAGCTGCTTCACTCTGGTTTCTAGTTGAGTCACATCCAATGGAGCCTGAACGGGTAGATTAGAATCAACAGACTTAGCAGTCACAGATGAACGGGCAGACAAGTGACGAATCACTTCATTAGCTCGAGGCTCTACCGTGGACAGATCCGTCATCAGCTGCGAAATAAAAGGAATATTAAAACCTGGCATTCAAGATATCTATACAGTATGATAAGAAAAATAAATACCTCAAAAACGAAGGGATATTTCTTACAAGACCTCCGAGAAGCCTGACCATCCTCTTCCTCTGGGCAGCTCAGATAGTACTTTAACTTCTTCAAAGAAGCATCCTCAGAGTCCACCAACTCAAGGTCAGATTCATCATCTTCGGAGGACTCCTCCGCCACCGGTTCCATCTCCTCGGACTGCACTTCCTCGGATTCCTCTGTTTCCTCATCTATGGCCCGGAGTATAGCCTTCCCTTTCTTGATCTTTTTCTTTTGAGGAGATGCTGTACATATATAAAGATAAACCTCAGTATATGACACAAGAAAGACATATTATATGACAACAGTATATGACTAGAAGAGTTACCTAAAGAAGACCGAATAGAAGAAGATTCACCATGATTCCGAGGAGACTTTCTCGGACCCCCTTTCCTGGCCTTCTTCTTTCTTTCCTGGATTTTATTAGGAAGGGCCCAATTCCGATCAGGCTTCAAAAAGCTGGAAGTAGATTTCGACCGAGGAACATCCAACAGGTACGAGTAAGTGATACCAGGCCACTGCCACGCTGAGCCATGTGAGCCCAAAACAAAATCCTTTCTTTGATGGGTAATGTTCTCCTTTAGGAGCTCCTCAATGATGCCCTTCAAGTGATCAGGGATGATGAAACCTCTGTCCCGAGCTATAACGTCCTTTGGATGGGGATGCAAATCAGGGACCTCGTATTTGCTCCGGTCGAAAGTGAAACAGTCTGCCTTCCACACACCACTGTTATCAGCAAACGTGATGGGTTTTCTCTTCCTCGAATCAGGGTAATGTACTCGTAAGTCTCAAAAGAGAATAACGTATACAGACTCCTGAATAAATCCAGGCTTGGATCGTAGTTCTTCCGAGCGCACCAGGAAATCACCGCCATGATCAACACTACCACATTGGAATGTATTTGGCTTGGATGCAGTTGATGATGTTGCAGGAATTCGTGAAACAAAGGGGGAAAAGGAAAACGTATCCCTTGCTGTAAAAACCTCCCATAAAGTACCCCTCTAGTGGGGCTCACCAGATCTTTAATAGGAACTTCTCCATCCTCGAGCTTCAAGCCAGCTTCAAGAGGATATGACAGCCTGCAGGACCGCAGATACCTTAGCTTCCTTTCGTCAACCACTTTGGTAACAGCATTCACACCATCGGCAGCCGGAACCCGTTTATTAACTTGGGCTCCGCATTAGGGTCCATCTCTGAACCAGAGGCACCGACATCTGCCACTACAGTTACCGCCTGCAGCGGTGAAGCGACGGTAACTTCCATCAGCTCCCCAGCCTCGACTTCCAGAAACAAGGTGCTCAAGTCACGGTCAGCTGGGGATCTGTTTTCAACAACATTCTCCACATTTCCAGGGGGAACGCTAGAACTTGTTGAAGACATGGCAATATAGAGAATGGGGGGAAGAGAATATACGAGAAGAAGAAGATAAATTTGAAGAAAACTTCTAGCGAAGATTGAAAATGCAGAGAAAGAAAAGATTAAAATTGCTTGGATGAAGATTGAGGATGAAAGGAAAAAATTACTTGGTTATATAACCAGTAATTAGCAAGCATTTAAGTGGAGTAATTACCTCGACTCGCGAAACGATACAGGCAATTGGAAGGTTGGTTCTCCTCACCGCCAGAAGATAAAATGAATCAAGACCACGTGTCAGTCTCCTCAGAATTCAACAAGGCAGATTCAGATCCAACCATACACGTGTATCCACCATTTGGATTTCAAAGAAAGCTAATCTCAGCCGTTCATATATCTGATGGAATACGAAAGAACTTGAAGCTAGATATTCAGAAGGGTAAGCCCGAAAGGACATGCCTAGAAGGACACCTGAGTTATTCTCCCTCGAGTTATTTGTCTTCCCTCGAGAAGCAAGCCTCTCCTTCAACCTTCGAGATGGAGCACTCTATATTCTGAAGATCTACCTTGGGGCTACTGATAAGTCCATGGTTTGTATTCGGACCTCATTCATACTCGGACCAGGGCCCGAGAAGGGTCGTGGGCTCGAGATACGCGAAGGATGGGTCCACGGGTCCATCAATCCTAATCCTTATAAGGAATGTGTATATTATGAATGTTCTACAAGGAATATACATCTTCTCAAAGATGGTACTAAAGCTATCCTAAACATGGTAACACAACCATGTCTGAAATACACTTCTATTATACATGGTAATATAACCTCTATTCCCATAAGAGTTGTATTCATACCATAAATACATATCTTGGTGATCTACGGATTGTAGCCATATAAATAACCTAAGAGGTTTTGTAGACCTCTCATCTAATCTCATACTTTATACTTTACGCCTTAAACAAATATACTAACTTGAGCGTCGGAGTGTCTATCCCCGGGACACCCGGGGCCTTTGTCTTGCAGATCAGTTCGAGAGCCTGGTTCGTCGTCAAAGTGTTGGTGCCCGGCATACATCAGGATACAGATTACTTTCTGGCGAAATCTTAACCATATTCGCCTATAAGTGGCGAGTTCTCTTAGAGGCACGCCTGTTGCTCTCTGTCCACCCGGTCGAGTCAAGAGGCGAACTCACATGCTAACTCGCCTGCATCATATTTCTATCATAAGAGCTAGATTACTTTTTGGCGACATCGTAACCATATTTTCCCATGTGTAGCGAGTTTGCTTAGTTGCACGCCTGTTGCTCTCTGTCCATCCAGTCGAGTTAAGAGGCGTATTCGCTTTCTGTGACGCCTACAGGCGAACTTGGTTCTGGTTTCGCTAACAAGGCGAGTTTAAAGTATAAACTACAAGACTAATTCCTTTCTCTTTTTCGTTTTTACACCATAACCATTACAAGTGTAGTCTAACTAAGACATCAGTAAAAACCTTTGAAATTCTAGGGGGTTAATTTATTTTGGGGGTAGTGCATGGGGTCATCATGTAAAGGTGAAAACGCGTTTACCTATTCCATCAATAATTACCATGATTAATTTTTTTTTTTTAGGAACTCGCACATACATGTTGTGCAAATCTATCACCTGAGCCCTATATATTAGCCCCTTCTCCCTTTAAATCATATGCAGAGCATTCATTCCCACATTCCCCTAAATATTCTCCCCCCATTGTTTGCCTTTCTCTTCCCATGGATTTGTCTCTTTTCACAGCCCTCCCATCAAATATGTTAACGGAGATCTTCATTCGTGTTTTCTTCAGCTCGATCCTTCATCAGTATGTGAGTGGAGATCATCCGGAAAGGGCTTTCCGGTGGCTCACCAGGGCTTCTAAAATAGTTCACAAAGAGTCCACCTATGCCTTGGCTCTTTTTGCAATCTGCGACGGTGATGTGTAGAAAGGCATGAAATCTGATCACCACCATGAAGAGAACCGACAAGAAAGGACTCCGGGTTGCTCGGGAACGCGTCAAAGGCAGTTTGGCTTACTCTTGGGGTTGGTGGAACTACTACAGGTTCATCACACAGGGAGCAGTCAGGCCTAGGCCGATCTGCTGCAATTTGCATGCTGGTCTCAATCGCAGCGTGAGGTACGATCGCTGGGAAAGGATTGATCCTGCGGATATCTCCTGTGATGCATGCACCTATGATCAGAAACTTATTCATGTCCTCGGTTCTCCATGAGCTTACTTGTCCTTGATCATGAATGATTTGTGGCAAAGCTTCTTCGCCAGTTTGCTTCTTTTTTATTCTGTATGTATTGTGCCACTGTTTGTTGGCTATCTCTTTTTCTAGATCAAGGGGTTCAATAAATTAGGGTCTTGAAGGAACAGTATTGTAATGAACTTGAGTTTGCGTTTGTGGCATATTGTATTTATTGAATATCTATTCTTGTTTTGATCCTTTGTGGCATACATTTCACTTTTTCTTCCTCTCCTTTAATTTCAACCACGCAGTTGATTCCTTCTTACTTTATGTGCAAATAGTAAAGCTGTAGGCGATTCAATTAGCGAGTTCGCCTATATTAAAGCTGTAGGCTATTCAATTAGGCGAATTCGCTTGTAAATTAAAAAAATGTTGGCCTTTAGGCCTAGGAACTATGATATGGCCAGATCGGGTATGGGCCATGTATGTATAGTGTATGTATATTGCATTCAAGTGTTGTTTCATGGGTAATTTGCGCGGGTCGGCGACTTATCGAGCCCTTATATTTTTTCAGCACATATATAGATCAATTGGCTTTAAATCCACCGATGTGGGAATAATGACACTACCAGAAGGCGAGTTCGCCTCTTACGACGCCTGCAGGCGAGGGGCAAGGCGACATCGCTTGGATGCACCCTTAATCCTAAACCCTAAACCCTAAACCCACACCTGAATACCCACACCCATAAACCCTATATACCGTATCCATTCTAAAATGGATTGATCAATAATATTATACTCTATTGATAATTGTTACAGGTTTAGCGTTAAATCAACACGAAAACCGATCTGATCGCAGATTCTTGATACGATTCCGACTGAATCAACACCACTAATCATAGCACATATTTATAAGCGGGTCATTGCTGGTGAACAATTACACACTACTAGTTCCAAATGTTTTACAAGCCAACACTGTAGTATTAGTTCATCGACTCATCTCGGTACTAATATACAATTTTTTTATAAATCCACATGTACTTTTAGATAAACGATGTTACCCGAGTCATATTGTGTTCCTGTAACGTGCTCTTCTGCAGATGACAACCCGACAATAACATACTTATCCAATACTAATCAGTTACTAGCATTTTTAATATATATTTTTCATATCAATTCGAAAAAACATTCACATAATCTCAGAAGCTTGTCTTAACCATTATATCATATACAATGTCATATGTGCAGTCCGATGCTGATACATATATTATTCATGACCGGGTTTGAAACTGCGAAAAATTTGTACTTTAGATCTGTGACTATGACTTTCTAAAATATAAATGATGTAACACGTTTCATTAAACGAGCACTTACACGAACTGATTACATAAGGAATCATGAATACAGAGGCGATATCGCCTCTTTTATTCGCCTATAGGCGATGATGTAGGCGAACTCGTAAGCAGGTAAAACAGTAACCGACCAAAAGTACTATTCAGGCATGGTTTGTCCACCTAAACCATGCTATATATATCATTTTACCCGGATTTTCCAGCTTTCAACCTCATTTTCACCATTGCTATCCATCTACCTCCATTCTCTCTCACCTTATCCCTTCCTCAACCTCAAGCATAAATCAATTGAATCCAAATCCATTCTCATACCATTCCAATCCGAAAATCACTTCAATCCTAAGCACAATCTCATTCTCAAAGCTCAAACCTTGTTCTTGTGCCATGAGATTAATCCTAGGAACTTAAAAACCCACCAATCTAGATCAACCTTCCTTCAAATTTGGGTAAAACAAACAACGCTTGCAACTTTGTGAAGTAGACATCAAGTACAAGCTAAGAGCTTTTTCTACAAGTAAGGTATGTGTCTAAACTTCCATGTCTATGTTGAATGGGCATTTATTTTCCCTTTTTGTTGACATTTATTACATGAAGGACATGGTAGAGTAAAGTTTATCACTTGTTAGGCCCTCATAAATAACTATTGTGTGTTTTTTCTATGTGCAAGCAAGAATTAGTCATGGTAAATGTTTCGAAATAGGTGTCAACAAGTGCAAGATGTGGTAGTAACAAGAAAAATGGCCAACTAGTTCGTTCCCATTGTAGGGTGCTACAAAAGAGAATGAGGAGAGGTGAACTAACACAAGTTGGATTCAATGCCAAGGGCGTATGCAACCGACCAAAAGATGAGCGTGCAAAATGGTCAAGTTGGTGTGGCCGTGTTGGAAGAACATTTCTAGAAATCACGGTCAAGAATTGGAGACATGTACCCCAAGAGAAGAAAGAGGAAGTGTGGGTGGAATGCCAAGTGAGTTCTTGTTTACCATTCAATGAACTATCTATCTAGTATATATTATATGTCTTGATAACATGTAGATGTAATATTTTCTTCTATCACTTATTGTAGCGACCTTTTGAAATAGAAGTTCAAGACATCGAAGTGGTAAGGGTGAAGGCATTCAACATCGTCTCAAAGGCTTTTCGCGAGCACAAGTATAGTCTAAGAAAAGACTACTTGTATGAGAAGGGAAAGTGGCTAGGTCGTGATCCAAGGGACCGATACAACCATATCACAACCGACACGTGGGAGGCGTTCAAGCAAGCATCCCTTGAGAATAAGTCCAAGGTGGTTAACACATATCAAATTCATTAATATTAACCTAGTCTTCTTTATACAAGTATATTTTTTGTTTGCCATGTGATACCCTAACTTCTTGTGCATAAGGGAAATGGGACAAAAAGGTCATATCTACGAATTCACAAACAATGCCTTACACCGGTGGTAGGTCGGGGTATTTGGGTGTTGGTGAGAAAGAGGGGCTTAGGGAGAAGGAGAAACAAGTGAAGGAGTTGGTGTTAGGGGGGATGGACGAGGAGGAGGCTCGGTAAGTCATAGTGGAAAAGGATGCTGAAGATTACACTAGAGAACGACTCTTCGTGTTGGGTTGAATTAGGGAAGAGGATGGTAAATTCACAACGGATGAGGCCGAAAAATGTGCAAAGAGGGTGGTAAGTATTTTTTACTTGGCACAATACATATTGTAGTCAATTACATTTATACTTGTCTTACTTTATATAATAGGAACTTCTAGAGCGCCAAAAAGAAGAGGGTACATTTGTCCCTTGTGGGAAAAATTACGTCTTGAGTGCGGCTTTAGCTCTTGGAGAAAAGAAGCAACATCCAGGAAGAGCATTAGGTGTTGGGGGTTACGCGACTCAAGTTGAGGTTTTTGGGATTAGGCGAAGTTGCGGCGATCCTAAACCATCAAAACTTCAACAAGTTTTGAGCGAGTTGGCGGCGACCAAGGCGGAAATGAAGGACTTGAGGGAGGTCATGAGAGATATAGCACAACGCACCAACTATCCCCATATCGAGAGGTTAGGGGTTACACACGATCATCTTCCACCCTCTTCTAAGATTTCTCAAGCCTCGGCTCAAATTGTGAAGGATGAGGGTGAGAATGTGGAAATGGAGGAGGAACTAGTGTCTCCATCTCCACCTTCATCTCCCATCAAGTTGAATGTGGCTCCCTCACGACAAGTCCAAAAGGTGCCCCAATCTCCGCCTTCATCTCCCATCAAGTTGAATGTGGCTCCCTCACGACAAGTAGAAAAGGTTAGTACAAATTTTATAATTTACAACTCCATTTAGTGTAATGTCTTTATTAGAAAAGTAAGATGATTATCTCTCTTGTGCTTTTATTTATGATAAAACCCCCCTTGCAAGCTATATGTGTCGCATGGTCCCAATTCAACCCCACTCCATGTCGCCAATGGCACATGCGAAACTAATGTGGTGAAACACAGTCGTAGTGGCATCCCCACCGGATTTTATAGGGTTCGCATTACCCAAGTTTTGCTAGAACTAGAAATGTTTCCCGTGAAGGAGTCACCAATGGTAAGAGTTGGGGAGGTTAAAGGTTTCCATTTTCTATGGCCAAAATGGTTGGTGCTTGATGAAAAATCCACCTCCACACCCCGTAGGAAACCATAACCTCGACAAACTCCTCAAATTCTGGTCCACATCGTTCCTGTTGCTAGACAAACATTTGACCCTACCCTCGAGGAGTTTCTCAAATCCCTCACACCCTTAGTTCGAGTATTGTATGATTTGATATTCTCGGACGACAAGGATAAAAGTTATGCCTTTCTCGGAAATGAAAGGTGTTTTGGAATGACAAAGGACATCATCGTACCATGGGGCGATTTCGAATATTTCTGGAATTGCACTGAACTACCCGCCACCATTCTTTGCCTCAATCAAATGTAAGCACTTAGTATGTTTTTTTCATAAAATACTCCATTATCAAACAATATGGTTACTCACTCGACATTCTTGTCTACTACATTCTCAGCTTCTTGCATCACCATGCCTATCATCGGGGAAGCATTTTATTGGGTTTTTGCATCCAATGCATATGCAAGCGAGTATGGAGGGCAATAGGCAAAGACTGGATTACTTGACTTCTACTCTCTCGGACAAATCCAAGAAAATATTCATTGGACCATATATCGAGGGGTAAACCTTGCAACTTTGTCTATTGTTTTAGCTTTTCTACAATTTTATGTTTCTACAAACATATATGACCATTTGGATTCTGTAATGTGATTTGTAGTGATCATTGGAGCTTTGTTGCATTATTACCCGCTGTCAAGCAATTGTATTGGATAGACCCACTCCACCGCCCCATCCCAAACATTCGCCGATCTCCTCGACAATGCATTTCATCAAGTCAACGATAAAATACTCCTCGACTTTCACCTTATGAACATTAGAGTAACTATTTATGCTTATGCTAACACGTAATTTCAATTGCGTTTTTTAAGCCTAAACCATTGCTATAACCATGGCATATATTGTAGTCTAGGAAGCAATCATCGGACTGGGAATGAGGCTATTACACGATGTTGTTTGGTTTGATGGTGGTAGATGGTGTTCAAAACAACATGTTGGATCTTCTAAAGGTAACCTTCTACAATCTAATTCCGTTTCTCTTAATCACAACTTTCTTATGCACATTTCTTTCATGCATAGGTATTCGTGGATGATACCACGCCTTTCTCCTTGGAAGAACTTAACAATGGAAGAGATCGATTGGCAGGCTACCTAGTCCACAACCGTGCTTATACCATTGCAAGGCCACAACTCCCGAAACTACCTACCAAGTGACAAGGTGTTGGTCCATTTCATTTAGCTAGTTTTTATTAGGAATTGCCATTAGTAATCCACTTGTGCGCACTTGAATTATGAGGTTGTGCCTCTTTAGTATAGGGTGGTGATTGGAATTTGGCAGGTTTTCATGTTTCCGAAGAAACGGGTCACATTTTTTCAAATAGTAGCCAATTTAAAAGTACTTTTGGGTGATATCGTAACCACAAATTAGATTAGAGGTGAATTAACAAGCGTATTCGCCGCCACATTTTTCATGCTCCACATTCTACAACCGTGCACAAGAACGGTATCGCCTTTAAATTCACCTATACAAGCGATCTCGCCACGCCATTCGCCAGTGACTCTCTGTTGGCACGACCGTTTCAATTTCAGAATTCGCCACCGTCCTCGCCTATACAGGCGAATCAAACTTCAGATTTCGCCTCCTAGTAACGGGCTGAGGCGAGTTTGAAACCATTTTTGCCTCCCATTCGCTTATTGGTGGCGGTATCGTATATAAACTCGCCTATATCTCTCTGGTCTGTCTACTGTTTTTGGAAGCGAGTTCGTACAGAACTTCGCCTGTTTCATGAGGCGAGTTCGCCTCCTTCATTCGCCTACAGGCTGTATTTCAGGCGATGTCGTAACCATTACGGTTTTTTAAAATTCCCGCCATTCAATAATTGTCCAAATTTCAAGCGAATGAAGTTCCGGTATCGTAACCACTTCATAGGCGATTGAAATGAGCGATATCGCTTCTGCAGGCGAAATGATGCTGGCGATATCGTCCGACATGATATCACTGACACCAGGCGGCACCTGGTGGCGAGTTCGTAAGCAGAATTCGCCTGGTTCAAGGCGTTTTCGAAACCGCCGAGAAAGAAGTCACATTTAAGGCGCAACCTAGCTAGGCGTTTTGGATCCGCCTTGCTTGGTATAATACAACCGCCTTGCATCCTATGCATGTCTACTAGTTAAAGGTCAGATGTATGTTCAATAAGACTTAAAAACTCTCTCAATATTCTTATTCTCTCTCCTCTGCAAAAGGTCCCCATTTTATCATCACGCCGGAGTAGCTACCCTCGGGGTATCGGGGTCTTTGGAATCCTGTCAACAAGAACTGCACAGCAACTCTTGGACTATCTTCCTGTTGTGATAGGGATTTCCAAATATCTGACTAGAAATTCACCCAACACTACATGCATTGAGAGTGGATGTCAACACGTGCATCTCCATAACTGGCATTTTGGAGAAGAAAGCCCCTGACTTGGCTTCATTGATTGCTAAGCCTATAATGCTCTTAAAATCATGTAGGACCTTCTTCACTCCTTCCGTAGACTTCTTGTTTGCCCTGAAAATCAGTAAATCATCTGCAAACATCAAGTTATAGACCCCTGCTCCGTTGCACCTGGTGGTAGTCCACTGCCCCTCATTTTTATTGCTAGATGGAGTTGTCTGGTGAGATACTCCATGCTAATAACAAACAGCAGTGGAGACATAGGGTCTCCTTGCTTAACCCCTCTCATTCCTTCAATAAAAGTAGTATATGATCCATTGAGTGAGATACAGAATTTAGTGTTTACAACACATTTTATGATCCACTCAATGAACATTGTAGGGAGTTTCAGCACAGCCAGCCAATTGAAAAAAAGTCCCAATTTAAAGTATCAAAGGCTTTCTTGGTATCAATTTTCACCATGCAGCTAGGGACTAAGTCCCCATTCACTCTATACTTACTCAGCAGCTCCCGAGTGAGTAAGATGTTGTGAATAATGTTTCTCCCTCTCACAAAGGCACCCTGGTTATAGTTAATCAGGTGTGGCAGTACACTTCTAGCCTCTCACTCAAGATTTAACATTAAAGGAGGTTGAATTTTATTTTTTATAAAAGAAAGGGTTGCAGTCCACCCTTTAGAAAGACCGTTTTGCTCTAAAAAGATGTTGATTTAAGGGGGGATGACACAGAGATTCCATAGAGGTACCAAATTTGGAACACAATTGAAATTTGAGTATGTAAAATGTAGCAAAAATAGTGTAGGTACCTTAGATGAGAATGTTGGATAATTTGAGTGTGTTAAATGAGTAAAAACATAATTTGGGTACGTTAGATGAGAATTTTGGATAGTTTGTGTACCTTTTTGCAATTCACTCAAATCTAATACAGGTACGGAACTATCAAGAAACTTTAAAATAATTTATAAGGAAAAATGGAATCATAATTCTCCTAAGATATTAATTGTGAAGGTGGGAGTCTGGGAGAGCTAGAATATTTGAGGCCGATCCACCTGTTTTCAGATCAATCGTTGCTGTCTAGGTCAAAGAATCGCCGGATCTGTTGCTGATCAAGCAAAGGTTAGTTAATCTTGGCCTCAAATTTGGTTGTAGTCTCAATGGTTTCTACAAATGGGGAAAAAATAGGGTTTTCCCAAATCCGTCATTGTTTTTGAGAAATGGAACGATCTTGGCAAACTAATGGGATTGGGGATGAATCTCAAATTTGGAAAAAGTAGGGTTTTCCCAAATTCATCATTGTTTTTGAGAAATGGAACGGGAAATAATTTTTGATCTTGGCAAACTAATGGGAGTGTGGATGAATCTGCATATACACGTTGTTGTAATCCGGTTGATGTACGATTGAAATCCCAGATCATTTGTTATATTTAAGGTAGAAGACAATAATAACTGTAATTCAAAGTATAAATCCTCATTTGTAACTAGCTAGTTGCCGGGAACAAAAGGTAAAGAATTAATAAAAACTCATCAGTTATCTTTCATACATTCAATCCTCCAGATTGGTATTATTTTTAACAAACTGTTTGTTCTTTTCCTGTTATTTAATTTGAGTTTTAAGCCTGGTATCAATACGGTCACTTATTTTGGATGGGGCTTATTTGTCTGTGATTATGAGATGCATAAGTTCTGATATCATAAATTGATGTTGATCAAATTTTTTGATTGCTTGAAGTAGATCTTAAAATAGTATTTTGATTTAATGATGATTGATGCAGTAAGAATAATGGCGGTGAATCAAAATTATGCACTATTCCAGTCTGTACTTGGCATGCTTTTTGCGATCTACTGTGAAAAACCGCATAATGTGGGGCATTCGTTTCTCTCCTACCGAGGAGGAGTTGATGTACGGGATCTCATGTAAGATCTATGGCTTGGCACTGCCTTTCGGTGGGCACCTTCAAGAAATTGATGTGTACGCCTACTCTCCCCTACAGCTCTCTAGTGAGTAAACTATACATGCTCTACGTTATTATGGTTACATATATCTTATATCTATATACATATGCTAATGCGCGTGGGGTTGTTTGATAGGAATGTATGATTTGGATGTGAATGGCGATAACATATATTTCATGACACCAAGGAGGAGATCTCAATCAGAACAATTTGTTAGGGATGTTGGGTTCTGGAAGCCGATGAGAAATGGGAGAGAACTGGAACTCAAATCTGCAAGCGGTATATCTATTGGAAGCATGAGGATTCATTATTTCTTCAAGAAATATGATGATGAAAAGCATGAGTGGGTGATGAAAGAATACATTCGTAAGACGGTACGTAAACTGAGGTTTTTACATTCAGAAAATTACATGTTTAACTGAATCTCATGATTATGTATTTGTGCCTATTTCTGACATTGCAGTCTGATGATTGGGTTATCGTGAAAATATTGAGGACCAACATTTAGGGTTGAAGAAAGAGAAGACGGGCTTTATCTGTACTAAATAAAATGATGGAGATCGATATCAATATATATATTTACAATCTTTCAATGTTTCTGGTTTGGCAGTGTTGACTATATGTATTTTATGCCTAATAAATGCAGTAAAGCATGCAGTACTTGTACTTGAAACATGTGTTCTACTGTTTATGAAATTTTAGTGCCTGTTGACTAAGTGAGGATTGTGTATATTTGCTTGTGGTTGAGCATTTGGCTTCGATAATATGGTAAAAGCTGGACTAATGGCATTGAAAAGGTCATGTAAAGGCTGAATCTCTTCAACTGATACATATCATCTGTGAAACGGTCATGTAAAGACAGGAGCTCTTCATCAGTCTTCGACCCTTCATCAGTCGTCGTAAAAAGGTCTGTTGCACTTACCCATTCACTCCAACACTCGATAGGATTCTCTGCCCTAATCCGATGATGATCATCTTCAACAAAATAATAACTAGATTCGCCATCCAGGTTCTCAGTCATGAACGGGTGCTTCAGTAACTCCTGAGCAGACCATCGATTTGTCTGGTCCCGATCCAAGAACTTGTCCAAGAAATCAGCAGCATACTCATCAAAGTTGTATGGAACTCGTCGTTCTACCTCCAAAGGCCGTTGCACAATTTGATCATACAAATCTGCTTCGTCATAAAACGGAGCACCCTATTTCATCATCTCAGCCACTATGATCCTTGTTCACCATTAACCACTGATTCAGGGGAAGCATAGTACGGGTTTCCCCTGCTTCAATACTTACAATTCCCATCACTCTCTTTAACATCATCCTCCTCGAAAACCCATCGTGCTTTTCCGAAATCTGCAATTTTTAACTGATCATTAGGGTGAAAAACAAGAATGTCCTCTGGTTTTAGGTCACAATGAACGATTCCATGGGCATGCATTCTCGAGAGTGCTACCAGCAACATTCTTGTGAAATACGCAACTCGATTTGCATCAGTTCGTGTATAAATCAAATCATCCAGAGTCCTTTCTGTAGCGTATTCAAGAAGCAAATTGTAAGTTTTCCCGCGCTTTTCCGCACTGATATCCTCTTCGAAGGAACGGATAATATATGGTTCGCCATTGAGTTCTTTCAGGAAAATGGCTTCAGTTTTCAAGGAGTTGTAGCTCCGGTGGTCTTTAACGTAGGCATACTTAACAGCGGCCGGTCAATGTGTCTTGTTGTTTGACTTTGACGGAGAAGCCAGGAAAACTTTCCCGTAATCTCATGCCCCGAAGAACTCTAATTTCTTCCAACTTTCCATCATCCGAAACTATCAATTTGTCTGAGTTTCAGAGTTTGGAATGACTCAATTAGTACTAATTATAAGCCATATCTCTAAAACCTGGAAATTACTGAAAACGTAGTTTCCTTTTCCTTTTCGTTATTGGAAATTTGATGATAATTTTGCATGTTACCGTTTTTAGAGTATTTTCAATTCAAATGGTCAATTTTCGTAATTCACATTTCTAACTTTAACTGAAATTTTCATTTAATATAAATAATAAAAAATACTATGATTTTTTAAAATATTTTCATCTCCACTATCACTTTACTAATAATTTAAACTTTGGTATGATAAATAAGTTGTTGTTATATATATGTCTTCAAAAATAAAATTAAAAAGTTATTATTATATGAATTTTTTTATTAGGTCCATGCTATAAACGGTCCTTGCAGGACAATAAAGCACCTCAATATATACCTAGGACTTTTAATTTGAGTATTTGAACCTGAATATATTTATTTTCATTTGTTAACTAATTAACGAATACATTAATGAACCACGTTAATATTGTGTTTTCTCTACGTTCTCAAGTTGAACATATGATTAACTCCCAACAAGATAATCTTGAAATCAAAGTGTACACTTAACTTGTATGTGTTATACTCCAAATCTTGGTTTCTAAGAAGTGCTGAACAATTTCTTAATTAATATGGTTTTAGAAAAATACTCTTTACTCCCGGCATTATCTTGGTCATTCTAATTTTTTATCTCTAACACCTAATAGGACTTATGTGTAGGCCTTAGAAACGGGTAAACGGGTAAAATATGGGTCGAGTTAAATAAAAATACGGGTATGACCCGTTTTTCATCCGTTTAAAAATGGATAAATTACGGGTCGGATAAAATCCGTTTTACCGCGGGTTCAAATTCATGGGTAAACTTACGGGTAAACCCATGTGAGTAAAGATGGGTAAAGGTAGGAAATGTTTCAAACTCAATGATATTTACTTTAGAATTTATGAATACGTTATAAAATCATAGTCTGAAGCCAATAAATTGAGGCCAATAAATCATACGTTATAAAATCTAGTCAATATTCATTGTCTGATACAAACAAATAAGTCTGAAACCAATTTATTCCTACTTAATAAATCACTTTTCAGGAATTCGTCGTCTTCACCATTTTCCTCTTGGACTTGACATCTTCACCATTTTTTTCATGGACTTTGCTATCTTCACCATTTTTCCATTCTTCTGCACCATTAGAGAAACAAAATCCGTGTATGGAATAGACAGTAAGAAACAAAAAGAAGAGAACCATAATCCTTATATAGAATAGACTACAAGCATATGCAATGGTGACTTTTAAAATGAATTGACTTATAAGATAGAGAAACAGAATCAGTAGACCGAGCATGGTCTGTTGGTTGAAATGTGTCCATTTCAACTAAAATATCTCCATCTTTTTCTTCAATGGCTAGTGTAACTATACACCACAAAATAGTAAGGCAATCTCTACAACACAAGACGTCTTCCAAATTATCAGGCAATAAAGAGGTACAAAAGTTTCCAATTACTCTTCCACCATGTCTAAAGGTTGGTTCAGAAGCTACGGTAGTGATTGGAATGCTCAACACATCTCTGGCCGTATGAGATAGAACGGGATATCGAAGTGAATTCTCCTTCCAATAACCAAGAATATTAAAATATGGATTTTTCCTTTGATTGATCACTGGCTCATGAAGGTAGGAATATTCCAGTTCTGATTTACCCGATTTTACCCCATATTGAGACTTAGATTGAAATTCATCATAATCCTGAAATTTCAATAGAACAATACATGTTTTTGATCAACAAACTGTGAATTTTGGTAAGACAACACATATTAAACCAAGAATTATGAACACTGCACAATCTTTCCCAGGACTATAACCCATTAACAATCATCCTAAGTTATCACGCATATCACATATAATCATACATATCCTAAATTCTGAACTGCACAGACTTTCCCAGGACTGTAATCTCTTAACCCTGCTCAACCAAGATGACACAATCCGAGCCTTTATGTTATGTAATGGCATTATTTTCAACCAGAACCTAACAGCTACGAACTGATCACGAAGAATGAAAGATGTGTTGGTTCTTGGTTTCAACTTTTAGAATGACACAGTAGAACCCTAATGAGGTATACATACAAGATTCAAACACATATGCACTATGCCAGGATTTGGAAACAAGAAAAAGATAGGATTTTTCCTAAATATCCATAGAAACTTTTCATATTCTCGAAAAATGGCAGCCGAAAAAGTGGACTTAAGCAGGAAATGTTAATAAAAAAATGGACTCTACAGTGACTAGCAAAAAACTGGATTTTAAAGTCTACACAGAGAAACTTATACTATATCGAACAATGAACTGTATTGAAAAAGATGAAATGGAAGTTTTTTGCCAGTTGCCACCATATCAGGTTTCTAAAATTTCTAAAAGACAACACTGTGTCAAAAAAGACAGAAATTTTATGCTCTTCCAGGCTTCTAGGTTAGTCTCTTTTATAGATGTTTCTAGAAGCCGTGTATATAAACTTTGTACAGAATTGAGCTGTCATGATTCAGAAATTAGTTTTATTTTCAACCAGAACCAGCCTTTACTAGGAAAATGTTATATAATTTGTTCTATCTATTAACTCAGTGGGACAGACCACAACAGCGAGCTGCAGTTGCCAAGGAGGATTTGGGTAACAATACATAGCAGAAAGAACCATAATAATACATTACAGAAATAGGGCAGCAGACAGAAAATATTATAATCATGCAACTGATGAAAGATAAACACAATATTAAAAATATTTTGTTCTTATTTATGAGGCACACTAACAAGAATTTTTGGGAAATGTAAAAGTCGGATTCTGTAATATAATGAAGTCATATATTGTATACCTCGGTGAGATCATCGATAGTAGTATCAATATTTTCATCCATTGAAGTTTGTGAAGGTTGATTAGAAGTGGCATACACAAGATTATATTCCTCGAACAGTCCATTGAGCTTCTGTGTCACATAATCAACCTTTTCATCTTTGGTTGATGCATCTAACTTTTGAAAGAAAAATTCCACGAGCACAATCTTATACCAAGGGTCCAACACTATCACAAAGGACAAAACCAGAGTGCATTCTTCCCAATACTTAAGGAACTTTGGTTCCATACTCTCAGCCATCTTGCTAATCAACTCATCACTGCTGTATTTCGATTGCTTGAGACGCATTTGAATTTTCCAAACATTTTCAATATATAAATTCGAAGTGGGATAGGTTCTACCTGAAAAAAGAATGGTCATCTCATTGAAAGGTTGTAAGAACTCGACCATTTTATCTAACTTACTCCACTCCTCCCAATCAGGACAACTCTCAAAGTCACTATCAAGCACCGCCAATTGCTTAAAAGCTTCTTTATATATCAACGCCCTCTCAAGCATATTATAGGCAGAATTCTATCGAGTTATCACATCTTGTTGTATCTTCTTCTTAGACTCAATAGAAAGTTGCATAGCCAAGTTTGCAAATTTCTTCTTTCTACTTTCGGATCTTTTGACATACTTCACACTCTCTCTGATCTTGTCAAGAGCACCAGCAATCACTTCTAACCCAACTTTCACAATCAAATTAAGTATGTGTGCTCCATAACGAATATGAAGAAAATCATCTCTTGAATAGAATTTCCAGCAAGATCAAAATATGCTTTAAGAGATGTTATTACCTTGTCATTATAGGAAGCATTATCAAGGGTTAGAGTGAAAACCTTTCTGTCAATTCCTCATTCCTTTAACAGATCATATAACTTCTTTGCCAACAAGTAACCATTGTGAGGTGGAGGAATATGTGGCACACTTTCTATTTAAGTTATGTGGCACATTTTCTATTCAAGTTAGGGTTTTTGGCACTTTGAGAAACTTGAAACACAAAACAATTAATTTACAAAATAGCTTTATGATAGTATTGAAAATTCTTAAAAGACACCGTCTATAATTTAGACTATACTATTATTAATTAGAAAAACATGAAGGTCATTATTTGCAAAACACAAAGCGAGTTAGTTGGAATTTTTAAAAAGTTATTCTTCCATTCTTAAATCACGCGCGTGTGTTAATAGGTGGGATCCACCACGTTTGATTCTATTTTTTTCTTTCTTGCAAAAATATTGTCTTCACAACTCGAACCCATGACGCGTGTGTGCTAATAGGTGGGATCCACTACGTTTGATTTCATTTTTCCTCTTTCTTGCAAAAATGTTGCCTTCACAACTCGAACTCATGACCTTGTAATTGAGGAGAATTGACTTTGCCACTACACCAACTCATCATTGATGAATTTTTCTGCACGCACGCATGCAGACACGCACATGCACGCCGCATGCGCACACACGCACGCACGCCGCATGCACACACGCACGCCGCACGCGCGCGCGCACACACACATGAGGAAAATTGACTATGCCACTACACCAACTCATCACTGATGAATTTTTCCGTGAATACATAAACACACACACACACATATAACTAAAATGAAATAAAATCTTATATTTTATCTTTAAAACCTTTGCGTTATTATCTACAATCTATTAAAATTTAAAATCTTTCTACTCTTAAACTGAAACCTCCATATTTAAAATTTAAACATTCTAATTTAAATTAAAAACAACCATATTTTAACTTATATTCAATTAAAAATACAATGTATTTTTAATTAAAAACCTTTGTATTTTAATCTAAACTATGTTAAAAAAATATTATATTTTTAATTAAAAACCTTTGTATTTTAATCTACAATCTGTTAAAAAACCAACATTGTACTTTAAATTAAAAAGTATTTTACCTATAGAATCTATTAAAAATCAAACATTTTACATTTTATAAATAACCTATGTGTTTCAATATACAATCTATTAAAAATCAAACATCCTACTTTTAATTAACAACCTCCGACGTTTTAATGTACAACATATAAAAAATCAAACACTCAAAATTTAATTAACTACCGCCGTGTATTAATCTACAATCTATTAATAATCAAACATTCTACTTTTAGTTAACAATCTCTGTGTTTTAATGTACAAAATATTTAAAAAATCAAACATCATACTTTTAGTTAAAAACCTCGGTAATTTAATGTTCACACTAGTAGGAAAGGGTCCATTAAAGACACAAATTTAAGACATTTAGCGTGTATGATCAATCATCCGCCTTAAAACTTACTTACGAACTCGGAACTTAAATTCGCTCGGTTTAATAATTTATTTTAAGGCATTTAAGGCGTTTAAAATTATTACCGTAAATAGAAATCACTTACGAATTCGCAAGTGAATCTCGCATGTATGTAAAAGTCAGTTACGAATTCGCAAGTAAATTTCGCCTGTACGTAAAAATCAGTTACGAACTCGGAAGGCTTGCTGAGAATAAATAAACACAACAATACACCTTTTTCCCCAAAAAGTATCAATCTTATCTTTCCCATCGGCATCTCCACCCCGATAACCACCACCTCTCCGCTACTCTGAAATCCGAACCGGCTTCCTCCTGTAATCACTCGTTGGCAACGTTGGCTGGCCGGAACTCCCCTCCGTTGAACTACTCTTGTGGAGAGGCCTTATTGAATCGGGTATCTAGGTTTGAGCCCCAAATTAATTTGTGTATTTTTCTTATAGTCTCAAACCTCCACGATTTCGCCTCAATTTGAGCCAAAAATTTTGGGTTGCGTTTTCTGGAACCCTGATTATAGATGATGAATCGGGTCAGCAGAAAAAACTCAACTTTTTTCATAAAAAATCCCATTTTTGGGACTTTTGATCGGTAAAGTTTCCATCTTTCTGTGTTTTTTGTAGTGATGGAGTTCTTGGGAGGTGTGCCTCTGCCACAAGAGGCTTCCCAGCATTTCTCTGAAGAAGATTGCACAAGTTGTTACAGTCAAACATATTGGTAAGAGTGTTTGTTTGGCTGAAATTTGATTTTGCATTATTGGCACCTTGTTGCATGGTTGATCTCTCTGGAATAATTTAGTGAATAATTGTGTATATGATCATCAGATTCCGTGCAGTGTGTTGTTTATGAGGGCTTATGAATTTGGAAATGTAGGATGAAATCAAACACAGGATGCTTAGGAATTGATTTTGATTCCAATTAACCATATTTATTTGACAATCCATGTCCCCCGTATTTTTGAAGCACCCTCTTATTATTTTTCAATCTAAGGGGTTGGCGTTGTAGATTGGATGGTCTCTCCCTGCTGCATATGCTTTGCTTGGAGCTAATTGCAGGACAATAAGTATTTACTTGTTTGTGCTATTTTGTACTCTGGGTGCTGATGTTCTTGTTCGAAGTGCCAAGAAGTCGATGGTGGATGAGTTGGAATCAATGTTGGATGTGGTAGATCCCCATCCAGGTGGAAGATCACAATCCCTGAAGAGGAGAACATTTGACATGCCCGATTATGTGGTTCGCAAGGAACTGTCTACTCAGGTAGCACAAGTGGTTCAGATGATGGATGATATGCAAGCGGCTCTGAAACCCATTAAACTGGGAACCACCTCGTGAGTTACTCGTTCTGTATCAGCTTCTGTCGTAGCTTTCATGCTTTTGCAAGAGTTGTATCTGAGTAGTCCTTTCCAGGCCTTTTGCTTTCTTTCTGTCCTAAGAGCGTTTTTTCAACCTTAACATTATCTGTAGACTAGCATTTCCACTCATCAGACTGTTGTTTGGGCTTTTTAGATTGGTGCTATTGTTTGGAATTTTTATTAGGCTTAGATTGTGTTCTAACATGATAGCGTGTAGTTCTTTATTACATGAAGGGTCCAGACTTCTATCTTTGTTTAGCCATTTGCTTTTGAGTGTAGCTTGTTTTGTATTAACCATCCTTCTAGTATCTTCTCCATGCGATCATTTTTTTTCTGCCTTTTGTCAGCAGCTGGTTTAGAATGTGATCATTTTGTTGTTTTAAGTTTTAATAAGAACAACTTCTGTGAAACCGTATCATGTGTATACTGTAGTCATAGGGAATTTGGATACTTGGTTATGTTCTTGCTGTTTTTGTTGTAAAGTTGGCAGCTTGATGGAAAATATGCTCTATGTTTTTGTGGATTAGGATAAAAGTTGGCAGCTTTGATAGATTTCATATGTTCCTCAAACTTGATAGTGAGCAGGCTATCAGATGATGCATCTATCTTTGGTTTTTACTCTCATTTGGATGATGTTTATGTGAGTTATAGCTGTGTTTAACATTTCTTTTGTTTGTACAAGCAAGTTTGATGACAATGTAGTGGTTTTGGTGAAGGTGGAAAAGGGAAAACGAACTGGAATAACTGCAGAACCAATTGGAACTCGGATTTTCGATCAAGTTGCACATGAGTTTAGGATGAAAAAGCATATCATGATTCTGTCTTGCCGAGCATATTGCTCAAGACGGAGCTCTCCGAATGGATCAGAGAGAACCTTTTTTTAATATAGCAAAAAATGACTTCCGAACTCGCAAGAGTTCCGTTTGTTTTTTTTAACCTAACATAATTAACTTACGAAGTCGTAAGCACTCTCGTTTCCCTTGAAAGTTATAAGGCGTTTGAGGAACCGCCTTTAATGTTTTATTAGATTTAAGACATAAACAGGGAAGGCGGAAATCTTCCGCCTTAACCCCTTCATGTCCAACCGCCTTAAACGGTTTGAGTGTGTAATAGTGTCAACGTATTTTTTTTTGAGGAATTTAATGTTCAGCGTATTAGAAACTAAACATTTCAATAATAATTGAAAACCTCCGTGTTTTAATATACGACGTAGTAAAATAGTACTGGGGCGTGAATACTATTAGGATATGAATAGTGTCGGACTGTGAATAATATTGGGCTGTGAAGAATATTGGACCATGAATAATGTGCGTTTGAATAGTATGGGCCATTAATTATGCGCGTAAATATTAATTTTCTAAATTCCAATTAAGCACATCTTTATTCTTATTCAATCATACATTTATTAATTAATCACCGATCTATAATATAGTCTGTCTCTCACAAAACTACCTCTTTTGATATAAGCCCAATCATTCGTTCATCCGTACACAAAGAAACGATTGAAATGTTACACTACTGAATCAGATTCGATTTCTCAACAAGATTCTCATCTCAGTTATTCTTAAAATCACATAGCCATGGATAGATCTGCATTCAAAATTGGTATGGTTTCAATCATATTAAAAATTAGCAAAAAGTCAATAATTGTTAAGATGTGATCTTTTATCAATTTAAACTTAAAAATCCGTGCGAAATCATACTAACAACTGATGAAGTAATAATTGTACGACTATGAAAAGTTTTACATATTGAAACTTATTAATCCTCTAGTATTACCGTTACGAGTGTTAATCATTCATATTTAAAAAAGAAAAATTCTAGATCAAATATATAAATCTAGTTGATTATCTCTGTGATTGATTTTTCCTAATCTTGATAATTTGCACATTAATCAAAACTATGAAAGACAGAGAAAAGGTAGGTCTAGAGTTGGGATCGTTTGGTAGATGACACGGACTATCAAACCTATAAGAATCACACGTGTGACTCGCCTGACTTCGACTTCCTACCAATATATTTCATCGATGCAGATTGTTTGAAAGTTCGATCGATAAACGCAATTTTGCAAGTTTTATGCTAATTAATTAAATGGTGATTTTATTAATTTTAATTAATTATTTTGTGGTGCTGCTGGTTGCCCTACTGCATAAAAGTATTTTAATTAAGCTATCATATACATTTTAGATCCTGATTGTTTATCAAAGTACTAGGGTGTGTTTGGTTGGAGTGATTTTGAGAGTTTGAACTTTGATTTGGGATATTGGGGTGTGTATGGTTGGGCAAGTTTTTGCAAAACTTGGACTATCCAAGTCCAGTTTTGTAAAATCTTGTTTGGTTCAAGTTTCCCAAAATCCAGACATGCAAAATCCTAAAAACCAATCAAAGATTTTGTTTCAAACTCACAAAATCCAACCCAACCAAACAAGAATTTTGCAAAACCAGACTCTCAAAATTTCAAACAAAAACCCAAACTCTCAAAATCCCAAAACAAAATTCAAACTCTCAAAAACCTTGCGAACCAAACACACAGAGTCTAGATTTTGTTTGAGATTTAATTTGTAAGTCTGAAATAAAAACCTTGTTTGGTTGGAGTGAATTTTGGAAGTTTATAACAAAATATTTGTTTGGATTTTGCCTTTTGCAAAAACTGGGTTTTGTAAATTAAAACTTGGATTTTGTAAGGAAAAATCTGGACTTTCCAAATAACGAACCAAACAAGATTTTACAAAATTGGACTTGGATAGTCCAAGTTTTGCAAAATCTTGTCCAACCAAACACAATGGTCTACAACGCTAGGAATAAATCGAATTAACCCATGATTAGGCTCTTAATTACTTAGTGAAATGTTTAATTTGTTGTTTACTTATTTAAAATGCTTCGATAGTTTAGAATATAGGGAGTTTCAGACCATATGGTTTGGTTCAACTAAGCCTAACTGATTTGTTTTATTATGTATTTTTTCATCCACGATCGATCGAAACTTCAAATGAAACTAAATCACATACTATTTAATATATACATGAAGTACTTCCAAAATCTTAAAATGGAAGTCATGTTTAAGAAAAATAAATTATCTGAATTGAAAACAAAAAGAGTAACGCACCTCATTCTTCACTTCACTTTGATAATTAATTTTGTTTTGCCCACATAAATCCTTTTTATTACATGTATAATCAGTCAATAAAAATTATGATACAAAGGATCAAAAATGATGAGTTAAAAAAAAGAAAAAAGATAATGATGGAGTTCTTAGCAACAGCTAACCTAAATTGAGAAAAGCATAATTCACCAATATGGGCCAATAGATCTGAGGTTCCCAGTCACATCCCGCCCATTATATGACTTGCCCAGAAAGTCTCCAATTCAAAATTTACACTGCATACACAGTATAAATTAACGATCAAAACCCTGCCATATTTACAACTGCACACAAGAGTAGCTGATCAGAAACTAATTACTTTTCTCTCCTCCCCCTCCATTAAATCGTATCTAGAGAGAGAAAATGCCTCGCGTCCAGTATTCTGGTGCCTCGCTTACCGGAATCGTGGTGGTGATCGGAGCAATATTGGTCTCATTTTCATCGATAGCGGCTGCTCAAGAGGCTGATCCGCCCACTCCAGCCATGGACACCGGCAGCGGAGCTTCCTTCACGCCTTCTCTCGCCGTGTTTTGCTCCTCCGTCGTCTTCTCTTTGTTCGCCGCCGGCCTCAAGTATTAATGAAAGAGTTTTGCAAGCATACGCATATGGTTATTAATTACTTGAAGTTGAGATTTGTTTGTAAACTCGGTTCATATATGTACATATGCCTTTTGTGTTCTTTGAGACCTTGAGTGCGTATACCACCGCTCTGCATTATTGTTATCGTTCGTTTTGTGATTTTTATGACGTGATGCTACCCTTCGATCGTCGTATGGTTATATAAGAAAGAAATATATTTGTTATTTCAATGTATATATATGAATCTCTCCCTAGACATTGTTTCAATTTGCATGACTGTTATTTCGATGATAAATTGGTACTCCTCTATGTTGCACCAAAACCGGAACGTATATACGTACGGCAAACGGCAAATCCAAAAACTAAATGTACTGGTACGGGCGTACGGCAAAGGCATGGATAAAATATATTAATAATATGTAAATTCTGAAATAATAAAAATAAAATTATTGTATCAAGGGAAATCATTTCATAAGTTTCAAGAAACATAAATATAGTAATTCAAACTCACTTTGTTCAAAAAAAAGAAAAAAGTCATTCCAGACTCGTAATATTCAAATAAAAGCAAAATAAAATGAACTACTCAAGAATCTTCTTATATCAATTCATCTTCTAATCATGGCTTATCAAGTGAGAGATTCACAAATTCTAGATATCCCACGTTATCCAAAGAATCAAATGAATCTCCACCAACATTTTTCACATTTTGGTCTTCTCATTATCATATTGCTCGGAGCCCCTCAATGAAAGACGGAGGTTGTTGTGGATGAAAACCAAATCTTCAGCACGACTGGGACTCGACTTTTTCCTCTTGAGTGCGTTAATGAAATTGTATGTGCTCCAGTTTCATTCACAACATGAAGAGGAAGAAGATTGACCAAGTAATTTAAAAGTCAATGATTGAAGCAAGGGAATTTGAGTACCAAAACTAGTCCACCATTTCATGCATTCAAAAGAGTAACGCTTTGAAATCGAAGTTAAGTCATCAAAAGGGCATTGGAGGAGTGAGAATTCAACAAATTTTTCAATAGCTTGGTCAAAGTCCCCGTGACTTGGAAACAATCTACGAAGGTCCTATTCCTTTCAACAGATATATCACCATCTTTGTGAGGGGCAAGTCTACTAGAATTCTCAAGAACCCATTCTTGACTATAAAACCTTCACAAAAATAGTGTGAAAATTTTTAAAAAATCAGACATAAGAGAATGAAAAATAAATTAATTGAAAGATAATATCGTACAAACTGCATACCTGGGGTTCAATGAGTGTGCAACATAACGCAAAGGAGCATAGATCTTAGTCCAATGACCAATAAAGATAGCATGAACAACATCATGAAAGGGACTAGTTTCCGACAATGATTTATGTTCTTTCTTATAAATTTCCAACTTCACCTTTTCAATGATTGAGACCCGCATCTCGTAAACCAAGTGAAGACATGATTTATCAGTATCACAAAATCTAACCATGTCATAGATTGGTCTTGTGAAATCAATGATATAGTTCAAATTTTCCCACCAAATATCGCTAACAAGTTTCTATTTACCTTTACCACATCATCTTCTCTATATAAACTCCAAGCATCACTCATGACCATTAATTCAAGACCTCGCCTAATAAGTTTAAACCTCTTAAGCACAGCGATAATAGATGCAAATCGAGTTTCAGCAACTGAAAACAACTTAAGAGCAGGCGCGGATCCTGGATTTTACCTTAAAGGGGGCCGGACTAATCACAAAAATTACAAATTACAAAATTCTGATTGAAATCAAATTACAAAAACCAAATCCCAATGGTATTAGTATGTCTTATTACTGATATGTTATAAGATTAAGAAAATATTCTTTATATTCTTTAATAAAAATTACTATTATGATATGTTATAAGAATTATAAATAAATAAAATAAAAACAAAATACTAATAAAAAACTAACAAAATGTGTGGTCCCTATGGTCCACTACTTATTAGAAGTTTAATTTTAGTAAACTTTTATACTCTCTTTACATAAATATATTTTGCTTTCCAAAAAAAAAAGGGGCCACCAATTAATTTATTTCCAAAATATTATTTATTGGGGAATAAATAGTATATATATGCTATTTCTAGACAAAATCATGGGTGGGCCCGGCTCCTTTTAGACCCCCATAGAATCCGCCCCTGCTTAAGAGGGCAAAACATGTTAAACATGGCGACTCTCTGATGTAGGTTTTGTGCGTTGATGAAAAGTTAGTTGGAAAAAGAACTCGTAACAAAATATATACTATTACTCAGCAATCACACCTAGAAAAATATATATAAATATCCTTTGGTAATCACACCTCCGGGAAAATTGGGCTCGCCAATGGTGCCGGTTTGGGTATGTATGTATGGACTCTCTCACCAATTATTTGATGAATTAGCTATGCTATCATTAGGTCATCTGGTAGGTCATCCAATTAAAGTTGATAAAGCTACAATCAATAGGACTAGGCCACATGTTGTAAAGGCCTGTGTGAGGTTGATGTATCTAAGCCCCTAAGTGAAATAATTTGGATAACATATACACAAAAAGGTTTATGGAAATATCTAGAGTATGAGGGTGTTCCAGCTTATTGTAGTAAATGTTTTAAACTTGGACAATTTGAAAACTCTTGCTGAATAGATATTTCTCTGAGACATGGATTAGGTTTTTGGAGACCAATAACTGTAGACCAGAAAAAAGACCAGCCATCATCTTCTTCTGGTCTAAATAACAAGGAGAAAGGAATGGTTACAATTGATTTTAACTAACAATTCTTCTGAGATAGCCTCCTTAGACAAGAAGGGCTCTTTTGCAGGAAATCATAATAAGGATTGGAAGGTGAAAGCTACACATGCTCCTGGAGCTAGGGATCAAGCTAGAGATGGAACTAATCAGTAGTTGGCTAATAATAGGAAACAAATTGCTTCTCATCAGGTTCCTTTTACATCTACGTATACTTCTACTCAGAATGTACAACATCAAACATCAGATGTTTTACACAGTAGTTTTAACATGTTAAATACAAATGGTAATTACTGATGAAGTATTAAATGTTGAAAAATTTCAGGATACAGAGAATATCATTAATCTCACCTGTGGTATTAACACCGTTGCACCATCTGTTACTAATATTTTAAATGGAGTTTCTACAAGGTTAACAGCCAGGTTGATGAAGGATTACATCAATGTCTATCTGATAGAGGATGATTTAATCAAAATGATGCTTTGGTTCAAAAGGATGCTAATGAGAAGGATCCATTAGTTCAGAAGGATGTTATGGTTCAAAAGGAAGCAATGCATAAGTTAATATCTTTGGCAGAAGTTAATATAACTGAGCAGCTGGGGAATGATGAAGAATCCCTAGATCAACTTGGACTCAATCATTGCAAAGATGATATAGATGTGGAGCACAACAGTCCTCAAGATAAGTCTTCTAACAATAATAAAATTATGTCTGCAAGTGAACCAAGTAGTCCAAAAGAAGCACGGTCCAATGACAGGGTTCTAAAACCCTTTATTCAATCCCAGAAGAGATTCAACAAAATTATTACAAGTAATATGAGTCAATATGAGTATACTGCTAATAGTACCCAAGTGAAAAGAAAGTATAATAAAAAATATTATACTCAGGGTCCTAAGACAGTCATTACTAGATCACAAATTGTTTCTACTCACCCAGATTCATCATGTTAAGTCTCAATTTGTGTGTTTGGAATTTAAGGGGAATTAAGAAAAAGAGAGCTCAGAGAAGAGTCGGAAATATAAAGAGGAAAAATAATGTATCCTTATTTGTCTTAATTCAGCCCCAAGTCAATTCTAATCAGGTTCAGTCAATTGCTTTCAAGTTAGGTTATCCCCATTTTTGTTAGCCAAGGAATAAAATATGGATATTGGGGATGATTAATTTACTGTGAACATTAACCATACACATGACCAATTTGTGATTGTTGAGTTAAAACATGCTTCTGTGCCTTTTTCCTAGACTGCTGCATTTTTGTATGGTAGACACACTAGAGTAGATAGAAAGCCTCTTTGGCCTGAACTAAGTGCATTAAAAATAATAATACAATTATGATTGCTAGAGATTTCAATGTGGTTAGGGAAATTAATGAGCATCTAGGTCAATCTTCACCAAATCAAAACATAGGATGGATTTCAATTACTTTGTTGATAACAATGGTTTGACTAAGCTTTCCACTATGGGTAACATCTTTACATGGTATGTGGTAAGAAGAAGAGGAAATGCGTGTAAGAGGCTGGATAGAGGTCTAGTCAGCAACCAATTTTTCCATCTTTTCCCACACAGTAGAATCGGGGTTAAGTCTAGAGCCCCATCGGATCATGCACAACTTCTTTTGACTCTTGAAAATAACATGCATCAACCAGGTCCAAAATCTTTTAAATTCCAACACTGCTGGATATTACATGATGATTTCCACATAGTGGTTAATGAAAAATGGAATCTGGATTGTGATGCTTATGGTATGCTTAAGTTTTCTTAAGTTAAGAAGGCTTTAAGTAAAATTAAAGGAGTGGAATAAAAACATTTTTGGTAATGTGCATGATTAGGTTGAAATTATTGAAAGTTTAGTTGAGCAATAGGAGGTTTTATTTCAAACTGGTAGCTTAGATGCTAATAGATCAAAATTAAATAGAACTCAAGCTCGACTGACTTCAGCACTAGCAAGGCAAGAAACCTTTTGGAAGCAAAATTCCAATCAAATGGTTAAAAGAGGGAGATTCAAACTCTACATTTTTCCATGCTTTTGTTTAGTCTAAATTAGCCTGACATAATATTTTAGCCATAAAAGATTCACATGATACTTTTCTCACTCTTCCGAATCAAATCAATAAAGAGGCAATCACTTTTCTCTCCAGTTTACTTATTAAAGGTAATCAGAATATTAATCAATATTAATCTGATCTGTTACTAGAAAATAATACAGCAGTTATATCGGATGTGAGTGATGCCGAGTTGATAAAAATGACTAATTTAACTGAGCTTAAGAGTATAATGTTTGGTATGGATGGGGTTCCAGCACTAGCACCTGATGTTTTTTCTAGGAAGTTCTATACTTCATGTTGGGATGTTATAAGCAATGACCTAGTGAATGCAGTTAATGAGTTTTTTATTGAGGTTCCTATACCTAGAGCTATATATTCCACCTACATTACTCTGATACCAAAGAAACCAGTTCTCAACTACTTTTCAGATTTTCGCCCTGTTAGCCTTTCTAACTTTTAAAAGAAGATATTTTCAAAGTTATATACAAAGAGGTTAAAACCCATGATGTCTAGTTTAATCTCTCATGAACAGTCTGGCTAACTAGTAGAAACTAGCAGATAATGTTTTACTAATGCAAGATATTACAAATTTTCTTAACAATAAGAGAGGAGGATCTAATATGATTTTCAAACTGGATATGGTCAAGGCCTTTGATAGAGTTTCCTGGTCCTTTCTAAGAAATATTTTGCTGAAAATGGAATTCCATAATTTATTTGTAAGTGATGCTACCAGCTTCCAGTCCCGGTCCGGATACAAGGATGGTCTCCGGCCCGGATGAGGCTTTGTCCGTGCTCCGCGCTCTCTCACCTATTAGACCTGCAAAACAACGCCCCGGAGTATCCCGAGGATAGCTACTCCGGCGTGATGATGAAAAAGGGGCCTTTGAATAAGAGAGAGAGAATAAGGATATATTGAGAGAGTTTAATCTGATAGAACATACCTTTCTCCACAAATCCAAAGCTGTATTTATAGGTGTGAGTGGTCAGCCTCCAGCCCAAAGGCAGTGGTCCTGCCTGTTTGTCCTTACCCGGGGACAGGTCATATTCATGTCCCCTTTGTCCCCGGATAACGCCATTCTAGCTGACGTCATATGGACCGAACCGCTCTCTGGGCCGGGGCCTGGATATGGGCCAGAGCCCATATCACCACTAGCCCCCCGAGACATGGGACCCATCCGGAGGTAACCGATCCGGAGGAGGGATCCCGTGTCTCATCACGTCTATGTTTTCTTATCGGATCCACCCAGAGGCATGCGTTCCGACCCGGAAGCTCGTTCCTGGGTTATATACCCAAATGCGTCTGGGAACGCGCTAGGCGCTTAATCTTCCTATGCGCGTGTTTGCAAGCGCATTTATGAAGCGTGTTGCTGCGTCATAAATGTGTTGTAAACTCAAAAAATTCTGTTTTCTTTTCCCCAAAATAAATTCTCCTTTCTTTTCAAGAGAGCAATCATGTCGCCTTGGGACTCGCTCTCTTTTTTGCCAGCCTTATCTCTATAAATAGCGTATCTCTTCAATCACTTTCACCTTTCATTCTTTTGCTTTCTTCTCCTGTTTCCCTCTTCTGTTTTCTTCTTCCTCCTTCTTCATATTCTCTTTCTTCTTCAAATTTTCTCCCCTCTGTTCAAACATCATGGCTGCTAATAACTCAGAGAGGGTATAGCAAATGAAAATGACGATGTCAAGATAGGGGTGAACCCCGTCCCGGAGAAGAATGATCTGAAGGAGGGAGATACGGTGGTGATTGATACTACCGTGAAAGAACTGGTCTGGGCCATGGTGGTTCTGCTCTCCATCGACTCCGGACTGAAGCCGTTTGAGGGGGATCATACTACCGTAGCGTCCATTTCCCGAAGCCATTTCTTATACGGGATCATTTTTCCTCTTCCCCAACTTTTTCTGGACATCTTCGAACACTTCAGCATTTCTCCTGCCCAATTGCAGCCCAACTGTATCGCCGTTATCCGAGCATTTCTGTTGAACTGCTACCGCTGCGAGGTGATTCCGTCCCTTGGCCTTTTCCGAGCCTTCTATCATCTGGATGATACCAAGGATGAAGGAGTCTTCACTTTTCAGAAACGGAAAGGGGTGAAGGATTGCTGCGAACAAGCAGAAGCATTACTTTACCTTTGACACGGCGAAGTATCCGTGCCCCGCATGGAACTTTAAAACTGAGAAAGAGGACAAGTCGATGCTCCGTCCGGATGGTGTGGAGGAGGCGGATATAGACAAGCTGAGCTATAACCAGCTTGACTTGTCCAAGTTTTGGAGCAGCGGGAAGTTCGTCTTCCCTTTAAGGGCGTATGAGGAGGAGGTGTTCACCATTGTCGCTTCTACGTCCCCCGGGACGCTGCCCCTAAGTTTTTTTCTCCTTCAACTCTTTTTTTTTGTTTCTGTCGTTCTTATTCATTCCGTGTGTCTGCAGTGTTTCCTCAAATCGAGGTCGGTGTGAATCCGCCCTCCGGATCAACCAATAATAAGAATATGGAGAAGCTAACAACCGGTTCGGGGACCGGCATGAAAACCCCACAAACTGATGCTGAGAAGGAGAAGGAGAAAGGAGGAAATGCAGCCTCGAAGAGGAGAAAGCCAAGGCGGCGGCTTTAAGGAAGACGGATACGGCGTCTAAAAAACAGCCCTTGGTTACGGATGAGGATGCCGCGGAGGTCGAGAATCGGGCGGCGGCCGTTACAATCGCAGGTCCCCAATCCTCCGAAGAAGACAAGCCGGATCTTCATGCGCTCAAGAGGCTAAAGGTGAGGATTCCCAAGGCGTTCCGGAAGGCAGATCCAGGTCAACACTCCTCCATAGGGAATCAGGGTTGTGGTAAGCGGAATCCCTCGGATAACCAAGAGGGTGGAAAAAAGATCAATCTGAATGTCCCCTCGGACAAGGAGACTACTCAGAGCAGTAGTCAACAGTCCGGCAGGGTAAGCCATGATTTCTTTTTGACTTGGAAGTGTTATCTTTGCTTGTTTGTCTAACTCTCTATTTTGCGTACAGGACTTTGCTGCTTACCTGATCTCCTCTCCGGGTGTTTTCGAGGCCATCAACAAAGCGTATCACTCCTGAAGAGTCAAGAAGACTCAACATTAATTTGTTGGCAATTTTGTAGAAGTTGACTATGTTTAAACATGCTCTCATGTTTAAACACTTGCTCAAGAAGATCAGAAACCGAGCAATAGTCTTTGATGTGAAGTACTACTCAGATGCGATCAAACAAGATATTCGAAAGAATCAAGATGATACTTGAAGAATGATTCAGTTCTGATTTAGTTAGATAAAGAATACATTTGTGAGTTGTATTTTATTTAAAATTAGTCTTAAATAAGGAAAGAATATATTTCTTATCCTACAGCTATAGAAGTAGAATATAGCTAGAAGACTAAGTGTTGTTGTGATGTGCTGGACGATAGGATCAGCCTTGCCGTGATTGAAGGACCGAGAAGATCAACACGGAAGCACAACCTCGAACTATAAATTGAGAAGAAAGCTGCGACAATATTTATCCAACTTGAGAAAAATTATTCCGTGTTCAGAATAGCTTTGCATTTGGAGCAGCATATTGAAGGGAGTTCAATAGGCCTTTGCCAACGCCAGGAGTCTGAAATCTACACGCCTCAATACTTCGGGAGAAGTGGTCAAGATAGCAACGAGGAGTTGCTGACCGGCAGTGAGGGGATCTCACGAATCCACACTGATAAGATAAGTTTTAGATAGTTAATTGTTTGGAGAACATTGTAACTGATCTGAATTATTTTAGTGGATGATTTACAGACTGGGCAAGGCCCCGCAGACGTAGGTGTTTTAGCACCGAACTGTGTAACCAATTCTTGTGTTCTTACTTTTAGTGTTTAAACTCTATCGCATGTTTAAACATACTTGCTAGAGTAGAAATATTAGTTAATAACACAGTGAAACTGATTGATATCTATTTCAATTGGTATCAGAGCTTGTTTACTGAGTTGTGCCTTTAACAAGGCCAATAAAGATCCTTATCGATCATGTCGAACCAGAAGAAAGATGGTTCGTTTCACACGCGGACGCCTATGTTGGATAAAGACAACTATGGGTATTGGAAAGCAAGGATGAAGCCCTACATTGATGCACTGGATGAGGAAGCATGGTACTGGGTTGAGAACGAGTAGAAACCTGCCAGAACTTCACCGACAGAACAATCACCGCAAGGGGTTTTAAAAACCAAGGAGGAGCTGACAACGCGGGAAAGAAAAGAGAAAAGTCTCAACAGCAGAACTCTCAACTGTATCAACTCAGCTGTAGATCAAGAAGCCTTCCGGTTGATCTCAACTTGCAGCACGACAAAGGATGCATGGGATAGACTGAAAGCCAGCTATGAAGGAGATGCCAAAATGATACGGCAAAAAATACATATGATAAAATCATCATTTGACACGCTGATCATGCAAGACAACGAAACCATTGCAGACTTCAATGGAAAGATCAGAGATCTGGTCAACACTGCCGAGCAACTAGGGAAACCGTTTATTGAAGATGATGTGGTACAGAAAGTGCTGAGATCTCTACCAGCGAGGTTTATTGGGAAGACTGATGCAATGGAGGAGTTAAGTGATACTTCTGAGAGAAGTTTGGATGATATCATGAGTGCACTATCAGCCTATGAGATGAAGGAAAAGGCTACAGTGAGACAAAAAGATCAGGCTTTCATAGCTACTGCAAGGCAAGAGTCTAAACACAGTACTGTGTCTAAACACTCTACCAGAAATAGCAATGAAGATATGGACGAAGATGAGCTTTCCCAAATTTCAAGAAGCTTTGCTAAAGTACTGAGAAAATCTCAAGGACGAAGAATTGATGGACGAGAGCAAAATTCAAGTTCAAGTTTTGGTAGAAGGACAAACAATGAGCAAACAGAATCCAATCATGTGTTTAAACATGCTGGTAGAATTCAATGTAGAGAATGTGAGGGCTATGGACACATTCAATCACAATGTCCAAGTGGATCATCTAGCAAGAAATGGAAAGCCTACAATGCCACCTGGAGTGATGGAGATGAATCTGATGAAGAGCATGTTAGTAATCATGTAGTGTTTGGAGCAGTTGTCATACAAAGTGATGAAGAAGATGAAGAGATCTACATTGCATTCGGTGCTACTATAGTCTCTGACGGTGAGAGTTTAAACATGGATTCTGATGACGTTCATGGATCATATGACAAACTCCACAAACTCTGGGTTGAGGTAACTGAGCAGAACAAGATTTTAGAAAAAGACAATCACAGCTTGAATGAAGAAGTTGAGCAAATGCAATTCACTCTTGATGCTATGAGAGAAGAATTGAAGATAGCCCTTACACGAGCAAAAGTTGCTGAAGGAACCATTTCCAAGCTAAACAAAGGTATAGCAGTCTTGGATGACATTCTTGGCATGGGAAAAGTTGATGGAGACAGGCATGGATTAGGATATGGTGGAACAGCAGTGATCAACCAGAACGAACAGCCGAAAAGAAATATAGCTCGAAGTCAACATAATCCAGTCAAAGTCACAAGAGAACAATCTTTCAAAGCTCCAATCAACCTCATCAAAACTCCAAAGTATGGACTAGGGTATAGACCTACTTATCATCAGCAGATAAACATATCTCAGTCACAATGGGAGGCAACGTGCAACTATTGCCGATGACCAGGACACTACAAGCGACGATGCTTCCGACTTCTAAGAGATTTGATGCAAGGACCAACAAATGGAGCAGGTTACAACACAGGAGCAGGTAACAACATGGCACAACCATAAAGGTCTCAGCATTCAAAAAAGGTATGGGTTCCCAAAACCAACTACTGCTATGCTGTTCATACCTGTTATAGCTCATATGCCAGAGATACTTGGTACTTCGATAGTGATTGTTCTAGACATATGACAGGTACTCCTGAGTTGTTGAGCAATATTGTTCCCTGGACTTGAACAGTCAGATTTGGAGATGGGAAGAAATGTAGAATAACTGGAAAGGGGGAGTTACAAGTCAAGAACTTTCCAGTATTTCAAGACGTATTTCTTGTGGATGGACTAAAGGAAAATTTGCTCAGTATTAGCCATCTATGTGACAACAAACTAACAGTTTTATTTGATGATAAAGTGTGCACAGTCAGGAAGGATGAAAAGGGTGTCCTTATTGGCACTAGATTATCAGATAACTGCTACATTCTAGATGATTCAGTAAGCTGTCTCAAAGTTAGTGTGAACGACAATTTTCTGTGGCACAAGAAGCTGGGTCATGCGAACCTGAAGACACTGTCTAAGGTGACGAAGCTTGAAGCAGTAAGAGGAGTACCACTACTTTCTTATACAAAGGAGTTGAACTGTCCACCATGCCACGAAGGTAAACAGGTCAGGTCACCACATTCTAAACTCCATGAGATTACTACTTCCTATGGTCTTGAACTGCTTCATATGGACTTAATGGGACCAATCAGTCCACCTAATGTTTCAGGAAAGAAATACATCTTTGTATGTGTAGATAATTTCTCCAGATTCACTTGGGTGGACCAGAAGGAAAAATCTGATGCAGTGAGCAGTATTATCAAGCTCATTACTCAAGTTAACACTAAAAGGTCACATGATGGTCTTAAAGTGGTTCGAGTAAGGAATGACCATGGGAGGGAATTTGCTAACTCTACCATGATGGACTTCTGTGCAAAACTTGGAATCAAGCATGAGTTTTCTGCCCCAATCACACCACAGCAAAATGGTATTGTTGAATGCAAGAACGGGACTCTCATCAACATGTCGAGAGCTATGATGGCAGAAAATGATACTCCCAAGAAATGGTGGGCTGAGGCAGTTTATACTGCTTGTTATACCATAAACCGAGTCAATCTCCGTCCATTCACTCAGAAAACTGCCTATGAACTTTGGAAAGGAAGGAAGCCAAACGTCTCTTACTTCCATGTATTCGGGAGTGCATGCTATATTCTCAGAGATCGTGAGCCTCTCGGTAAGTTTGATAAAAGGGCTGATATTGGTATTTTTCTTGGTTATTCTCCAAATAGCAGGGCGTACAGGGTTTTCAATAATCGTACAAATGTCATGATGGAGTCCAACAATGTGGTCGTTAAAGATTTGAAGGACATCAGCAGTGGAATTCTACTTGAAGATGAACCTGATCTGTCAATCAGTTCAGATATTGATTCATCTCTACCTGATGTTACAACACTGTCGGATGTTACAACATCATCTGAAGTTACCACAATTCCTGAACTTACCACTGTATCTGATGTTACAATATCTGATACATCTGCACCTGTCAACTCTCCACCTAACACGTACAATCCGAGGCAAAAAGAACGGGCTGATGTTGGTATTTTTTATTGGTTATTTTTCTTGGAAAAATACCAACATCAGATTCACACATTGTTGTCCCGGGGGATCAGTACACTGGAACGGAGCAATGGGAACTTGACTCGTGACCTTGAAGCGGCAGAGGCTCGGGCAACAGAGGCGGAGGCTTGGGCAACAGAGGCGGAGGCCTGGATCAAGGAGTTAGAAGAACTTGTTTCTCCGTCCACACAGTGGGACCTGTGCGTCGCTTTCGCTGACAAGGTGCTCCGTAGCAAGGCCTTTGAACAGAACTTGAACAAACTGTGTCTTGCCTCCAACAAACTCTCCGCCCATCAAGTCTACCGGAAGATGAGAGGTTGGGTTCCTGAGAGTTGCCGAGGAACCTTTACTGAATGCTACTATCACCCGGACGCCGAAGAGCAGTACAACTATGATCTTGATCAGTTTTATCGCTGCGGAGTCAAGGAGATGCAGCCTTCTGTGCTAACGCTATTCGAGACTCCTCTGAAGGAAGATCTGACGCCCGTGTCGGTTGAGGCAGTCCGTGCCTTTAACGAGGGGTTGGTGAATCTGCAAGTGGAAGTGCCTTCCCCAAAGAAGAGGACTGCTCCGGAGTCGCCTGCCAAGGCCAAGTATCTGGAATTGTTCAAAATATATGGCTCTCCGGATGTCAATGATGATGACGAGGAGGGTGATGTCGAACCCAGAGGTGGCACTGATGGCGGCGGTCGAGATGACCACAACAGTGAGGACACTGATGTAGAGCGAACTCCTTAGCTTTTATTTTTGCAATCTTTTGTAGTTTCTTCTGTCCCACTAGGCCTGATCTCCTTTTGTTTAGTGTAGGAAGGACGGTAGCAACGACTCTGATGGGGATGACAACCCTCCGGATAATGTAATCCCCTTTTCTTTTTCAATGAAACGAATCTTTACTACATCTGTCTCGTATCATTTTCTTTTTATTCATAACTTCTTGCATTTGCAGCCTCGAGGTGAAGGTCCTGTGCTCCGATCCGGAGATGTGGGTGAGTGTCTTTCAACGGCTAGCTCCCATTCTACGAGCCCTCCGTGCCCCAGATGCGTGGAGTTAGAATCGGATCTGTCCGGGTGGACAATGGAAGGGGAACGGACCCGCGAACTTTTCGTCCGTTCCGGAATGGAATCCCTGATGGAAGAGTTTCCAGATATTCTGTCCTTGGCTGCTTGCCTCCGAGAAATATCCGAAGAGTTTGGTACTTTGTCTCAGTGCCAAGAGTTTACTCGCGAACGGATCAGCGCGGCCCTTGACGCGGATGAGACGATCTCCATGTTGCAGGCCGAACATGAAGATTTTAAGGCTAAGCTGAAAACCGAGCTGGATCTGGTGTGGTCCGTGCTTCCCTTCTATAGCGAGAAGTTGAAGTGCTTAGCTAGCCGGACGGAGTTCTAGCGTGATTATCTGAAATCGGAGGAGGAGAATCGTGAGCTGGCAGGTCGTGTGATGGTCCTTAGGGATAATTTGATGACTTTGCAGCTGTCATACTATCTTACCGGACTATGACTCGGACTTGTTTCTCCGACCATATACCGCAACTTCCCTCGCGATGTGAGTGCGTTGATCGTCCGGATGTTCAAGTTGGGATGGAACAACCTGGAATCCCGCTATCGTCCAGCGTTCGAGGAAGCTGTCAAATGGTGGAAACGGATGCATGCCGGCAGTCCTCTCCCTCCTTCACTTGTACTCATTCCGAGTCAAGTGGCATTGGACTTCACTTTTGAGAGATATACTGGTGTACAAGTATCTGTTGATCCTGAGGAGTCTCCTCATCGCGTGGAGCGGCTTCGGCGAGATGCTTCTATCATCCGTCCCTTTATCATTAGGAAGTTAGCCGAATTCGCGAGGCGGTGGTAGGCTCGTATCCGGGGTCGGGGTCTCGGCAGGGGGAGGAGGGGAATCCAAGGGGATCTTCAAGGTGCCCGTCACGGGAATAGTCGGAACCTCAACTGTCTTCTTAATAGAATGGCGAGAGGAAGAGGTACCCAACAAGCGCGCCGTCCCCAGGTTCCTGTCCGGATCCATTCTCCGTCAAGGTATCCGAGCCGGAACCCGTTCCACCAGTCGAGGGCCGGGCCCTCTGTTAGAGTCAAAGGAAAGGCTAAAGTCACGAAGGAAACGGTGCAATCCTCAGACTCAGACTCTGATGGTATATTCGGATCCGATCCGGATGCAGCAGGTCCATTAGATCTTCCGCCAATCCCTCCATTTCCGTACCTGGCCAGGTGGGTCAGACCAGCGGTGCTATGGTCCAAGATCTTGATCATGAGACTCCGGAGCGGACTCCTATCACCAAAAATCAGGACGCAGGCCCTCAAGATTCGAAACCTCCTTCTATGGAGAATGGTGCCATGATACCCTTTCCGGAGCCTCCTACTCCGGAGCCTACATCTTCACCTATCAATTGGGACATAGATTGGCCCAAGTATTGATAGGATTTCTTGTTTGTTTGTATCTTAGTCCGTCCGGACTTAATCGATTGTACCATTGTATTTGCTGTATCTGTATACTGGTCCGTTCGGACCTAGTTTGTACACTTAGTCCATCCGGACCGTTGCGTATTTCATTTATTCAAATGTTTTCTCTTTCCTTTTAAGATTTATCTAGTTCAAGCGCTTCATCTTGTTGTTTGATCAAACTGTTTCGTTTTTACTTTGTTCACCTCCGTTAGTTTATTCAAACGATACGGAGGAATATAATCGTGCGGAATTTGAAAATAAACAAGTATAAAATCTGCAAGCTCTTCATTCATTGAACCAAGTGGACTTACCCTTTGCCAAGTGAGGGGGCCGAAGTCAAGTACATGGTGAATAAAACAAAACGGAGCCCCGGGCTCAACCTTAGCCAGAGGACCCGGAGCTAAATACTCTACCGAAAAGCAAACTAAAAGAAACTCTATCGGAAAGCATACCTACTCAGGATGCTCCGTAAAATATCCGAAGGTTGGTGATGTTCCACATTTTGGGGATAGCCCGTCTGGACTGGTCCGCCAGCTCATAGCTCCCGCCCGGAAATGAAGTTGTGACTTGGTATGGCCCTGCCCAGTTTGGTGCCAGCTTGCCAGTAGCCTCCTGCAAACTTTTGTCGTTCCTCCGCATCACCCAATCTCCGGGGACGAATGACTCCATCCTGACGCGTTTGTCGTGATAACGCTTCACTCGTTCCTTCACCTTGGCTTCATGCAACGCTGCTTGTTCTTGCTTTTACTCCAAAAGATCCAAGTCCAACAACCTGCTCGATCCGAGTGCAGAGCTCCGTCCGGCTTGATCTTCATCCCAAGTGAGGGTTCGGAGACTGGGAACTCCCACTTCGGCTGGTATGACTGCCTCCGCTTCTTATACCAGGCTATAGGGTGATTCGCCCGTGGCGGATCCTTCAGTCGTCCTGTATGCCCAAAGGACACTTGGCAGTTCATTCACCCAATTCCCTCGCGCCCCCTGCAGACGGGTCTTCAATCCATTCACCATTGTTCGGTTTGTAACTTTGACTTGACCGTTGTCCTGCGGATGGTAGACGGAGGTGAGCCGCTGCGTAATTCCATACTCCTTGCACCAGGACCGAAACGGGTCGTTTTCAAACTGAGCTCCGTTGTCCGTGACAATATACTTGGGAATTCCGTAACGGCAGATGATGTTCTTCCAATAAAATTTGACGCAAGTGTTGCCGCAGATGTTTGTGAGGGGTTCCGCCTCCACCCATTTGCTGAAGTAATCGATCGCCACTATCAAGTACTTGAATCCTTCCGGAGCGGAGGGGAAGGGTCCCACCGGATCAATGCCCCATCGGTCGAAGGGCTATGAACCGGTAATCTCGACTCTTTCCTCTTGAGGTACGTGGATGAGCGGAGCAAACCTCTGGCACTGCACACAGGAGCGGACATATTTTTGCGCATTTTCAAACATTGTCGGCCAGTAATAACCCGTACACATTATCTTCCTCGCGATGGTCCGTGCACCCTGGTGACGGCCGTTTGGTCCCTCATGCATCTTCTTTACAATCTGATCTGCCTCGTCCGAGTCCACGCATCTTAACCATGGTTGGAGGTATCCCCGTCTGAGCAAGGATCCGTCCGAAATGGAGAATCGTGGTGCCTTCTGCCGGATCCTCCGTGCCAACGCCTTATCCTCCGGGAGCTTTCCGTGTTGTAAGTATTCAAACAAGGGCATCATCCATGACTCTTTTGACACTTTTACTGCTGCAACCTAAGGAGTGTCATAGCTCCGAGCGGACAGGGTCTCCATCATCAAGTTGTTCTCCGGATCTGGATTGATTTCTGAGGAAGCGAGCTTGCTCAGAGCGTCTGCCTTGCCGTTATCTTCACGGGGGTTCTGCGTCACGGTGATGCTACGGAAGTTAGCAAGTAATGGTTTGACCGCCTCGAGGTACCTCTGCAAGCTCCGCTCCTTTACCTCGTATTCTCCGTTCACTTGCTGAACCACTATCTGAGAATCGCTGTATACTTTTACATCCGTGACCCCTACCTCCAACGCCAGTCGGAGTTCGGCTAGGAGAGCTTCGTACTCCGCCTCGTTGTTTGTTGCTCGGAAGCTGAACTGAATGGCATATCTGTGTTCTGTTTCTTGTGGACAGGTGAGCAACACCCCTGCCCCACCTCCATTTGCATGAGACGATTCATCCCCATGCAGCTTCCATCTGTCGGAGGGTGGTTCTGACCCGGACGCATCTCCCGAAGGCTTAGTCATCTCTACCAAGAAATCCGCCAAGGCTTGTCCTTTGATGGCCTTCCGGGGCTGATACTTGATATCGTGCTCTCCAAACTCCACTGCCCACTTCATCATCCTACCCGAGGCTTCTGGTTTCAACATGATCTGTCTTAACGGATGGTTTGTCAGAACCGTGATAGGGTGTCCTTGGAAATAAGGCCGGAGGCGCCGGGAGGCGTGAACCAGGGCTTGTATCAACCTCTCTAAAGCGGTGTACCTCGTTTCCGGGCCTTGGAGTGCCCTGCTTACAAAGTATACCGGACGCTGAACTTTACCGTCCTCCCGGACCAAGGCAGAACTGATAGCATGCTCCGTTGCAGCAATGTATAGAAAGAGCTCCTCTCCGGGCAGTGGTTTGGATAGGGTAGGGAGGCTTGCTAGGTGGGCCTTTAAATCCGTGAATGCCTAACCACACGTCTCCGTCCACTCAAATGGTTTGGCCCTACGGAGTATCTTGAAGAAGGGGAGCTGCTTCTCCGCCCCCCGAGCGAGGAATCGGCTCAGAGCGGCCAGCGATCCGGTTAACTTCTGCACGTCCTTCACCTCCCCTCGGAGGTGGCATCTCCATGAGCGCCGATATCTTTTCTAGATTTACGTCGATTTCACGAGCTGACACCATGAAACCGAGGAACTTCCCTGCTCCGACTCCAATGGTACTCTTTCCGGGACTGAGCTTAAGGTTTGCCGTCCGGAGCACGTCGAACATCTCTCGGAGATCCGACAGGAAAGACTCGTAAGTCCGGCTCTTAACCACCATATCATCCACGTAAACCCCAGGTTTTGTCCCATCTGGTTCCGGAAAAGCTTGTCCGCCATCCTCTGGTATGTTGCACCTGCACTTTTTATTCCGAAGGGCATTTTCCTGTAACAGAAAGTACCAAAGTTAGTAATAAAAGATGTTTTGGGGCGGTCATCCTTGGCCATTGTGATCTGGTGATACCCTCAGTGTGCATCGAAGAATGCCAGCACCTGGTAACCAGTAATGGCCTCGACCAGCTGATCAATGGAGGGGAGTGGATAGCTATCCTTCGGGCAGCACTTGTTCAGATCTGTGAAGTCAATACACATTCTCCATGAGCCATCGTGCTTCTTCACCAGAACTGGGTTCGCTATCCACTCCGGATAGGAGATCACCTCCACGATTCCAGCACTCAGCAATCTTCCCACCTCCGCTTGGACTTCCTCCACGCGTTCCGGAGTGAGAGGTCTCTTCTTCTGCCATATAGGTTTCAGTTCCGGGAAGACGTTGAGCCTGTGAACGGCGATATCCTCCGGAACACCCGTCAAATCCTCCGTTCCCCATGAAAACACATCCTCGTATTCCGCAAGCAAGCGACACAATTCTTCCTTCACGTCATCCGGGAGATTCTTCCCCACGCTTACTACTCCATTCTGACCGACCGTCATGTCCTCCACTTCGTATGATGGCGTCTCCCTGTGAATGGCTCCTACCAAGTTCGCACTGGCATTTCCCTTATCCGTGGCAGACAACTTGGACTGGCCCCCACCAGACCGTGCATCCTTGATGGTGGTCAGCATGCAACTCCGCGCGGTCTGCTGGTGTCCCTGGACCGATGCAATACCGTTCTCGGTGGGAAACTTCATAATCAAATGGAACGGTGAGCAGATGGCCCGCGCCTGTGACAGCCATGGTCTTCCAATGATCATGTTGTAAGGAGACACCGCATCAATGACGGCGAAATTGCATTCCACCATTGCCCGCTTCGTCGGATCTTGGAAATCCGTCAAAATGACTTTTAGAGCGATGACACCAAGCGGATGGACGGTGAACCCTGATAAGGGGGAATGACACGGTTTCAAGTTCTATCACGCAATTTTGAGCTGATCAAAGCATTCTGCAAACATGATCTCCACACTGCTCCCATCATCCACAAACACTTCCTTGATCAGTACTCCTTCCACATCTGCAATCACCACCATCGGATCGGAGTGAGGAACTTGGGGAGGCACCGGGTCCTCGTCCGAAAAGGTGATGGTTTCACTTGCCTTGAATCTCTTTTCTTGTATCTCGCCTGGGGGCACATATCTGCTCTCGGCCTTAATCGCCGTCATGGAGTTGAGCCCATCCTCCACTATGCCATTGATCACATTAATCATCCGGGGAGGAGCTGGTGCTGGAGCTGGCGTGGCTTGTCTCGGAGCCGGATTGGCTGGGTTTGCTTGGTTTCTTCCCCGGGGGCGGTTGTTCCTCCAATTTCTCTTCCTCCCCTGTTCGGCTGCCGCGGCCGGAGCCACAGCTTGTCGTGCATCGCCCGCTACGCAGTCCCTCAACTGGCCGGCTCCAATCAACCTCTCGATGTAGAAGGTGTTATCCCTTAATCCGTTCACAAAGTTATGGATGATAGCCTTCTCCTGCAGGTGGCGTCCACCACCTTCATCGACGCCGCTATGTACCGGGTGTAGAACTCCCAAGTCGTCTCCGTTTCTAGCTGCCTCATTGCTAAAACTGTGGACAAGTTCACGAAGGTGTGCTTCATAGCGGAGTAGCGCCGAACCAAAGCGATAGCAAAATCCCAAAAATGCCGGAGCGTACCATTTGGCAGACCTTTGAAACCATGCTAAGCAGTTACCTCTGAGATACGAAGGCAACATGTTACACTGCAACTCCTCAGGAATGTCCCTGGCGTACATGATGCTTGCATAAGCATGGACAAACTCTTCCGGGTCTCCCTCCCCGTTGTAGGTTGGGAGTCCGTCCAGAGCCTTGGTTCCGGTTGGCCATTTGAAGCTCAGCACTTCCGGAACCCAAGGTGATTGAGGTCCGATTTCATTCCGTCCGATGAGGCGGTTTAGACGATCCTCGATGGAATCCGGACAAAAAGGTGTCTGAAACCCAAAACCTCCGGGAAACCCTCCTCCGGTAGGTTGCATTCCGACCATCATCTGTTGTGGTCCTCCGGGAGCACCCATCCCATAGGCATGTTGAGCTTGCGCTCCCCAGCATGGTTGTGCATTTAGATTTAGGCCGGTGGTCTGCTATTGGTTCCTGCCCGGGAATGGGTTTGGATTCGGCATCCTTTGTTGTTCCGGAGGAAACTTATCGACCGCAGGCTGCTGAGCCGCTTTCCACGCTTGAAACTGCTGATACTCCGCCACGTTTGTTCTCAGGATACTGCCCCCAAACCTAGAATCATGGCCCTCCGTTCCGACATTCCGCCCAGATCGATTCCTACCCAATCGACTCTGAGCGTCATCTTCCTCCGTGATGTAATCCTCCGGGTCGTACTCCTCCGGATCATACTCCTCCATATCATCCGAGTCGTACTCTTCCGGATTACCTAGGTCTTTCGTTCCTTCCACATGATCAATGTCCCCTTCCGACTCCGCACGGTCTCTGAACTGCCTCTGTTTCTCTGCCTCCCGCTCAGCCCGTAGTCGCTCCCTGTTCTCACGCTGTATCTCAGCCAGCGTCCGATCCGGAGTTGCTTTCTTTCCTTTGGCCTTCTCCGCCGCCAAGCGCTGTCGTCAACGTTCCTCAGCTGCAGCCTTCGCCTCCGCTGCTGCCTCCTTGGCTCGGAGAACTCCTTCCTTCTCAGCCGCTAACTTTTGGGCCCTAACAGTTGCGGCTGCCCTTCTAGTCTTTGGCCCTCCACCCGCTTCTTCCTCCAGCGGAGGAGGGTTCTTCCTTGGCCGTCCGCACGGCATGGACGCAACTTATGACTTGGAATGTGAGGTCTCACTGGGCGTGCCAACTGATCCTACCAGCTTCCAGTCCCGGTCCACATACAAGGATGGTCTCCGGCCCGGATGAGGCTTTGTCTGTGCTCCACGCGCTCTCACCTATTAGACCTACAAAACAACACCCCGGAGTATCCCGAGGATAGCTACTCCGGCGTGATGATGAAAGAGGGGCCTTTGAATAGGAGAGAGAATAAGGATATATTGAGAGAGTTTAATCTGATATAACATACCATTCTCCACAAGTCCAAAGTTGTATTTATAGGTGTGAGTGGTCAGCCTCCAGCCCAAAGGCAGTGGTCCTGCCTGTTTGTCCTTACCCGGGGACAGATCGTATTCATGTCCTTTTTGTCCCCGGATAACGCCATTCTAGCTGACGTCATATGGACCGGACCGCTCTCTGGGCCGGGGCCTGGATATGGGCCAGAGCCCATATCACCAGTGAGCAACATCATAGGCAATATATTTGAAGCTAAATTCTCAGTCCTTGTAAATGGCCAGCCTAGGGATTTTTTTTAGTTATTCTAGAGGTTTCAATCCAACCAGGAGACCCTTTATCTCCATTTTTGTTTGTACTTCTGACAGGAGTTTTTTCTAAAAATCTGGGGTTGCTGTTTCAACCAGAAAATGGGGATTCCATTCTGACTAGAAAATTTAGGTGATTTAGGTATGAAATGACTGTGTTCCCTACTTATATAGCCATTAGCCAGTACGACACTCACCCTGCACATTCAATTTTGATTTTTTTTCTCCACTACGTATTACTGTCTAATTACATTAATTCCACTTTAGTTTTTCTTTTCTAAAAAATAATTCTTATGCAACTTTTGATCCGTGTATTGAAATTTTAGTTACTAAATATAAATCTGTTTAAAAAAATAAGGAGTTAGTTTTGGATATTTGGTCACATTTTATACACTAGCTACAATGTTTTTAAACGTATATTATATTTTTTTAATTCATGCTTCTCTGTATTGTTTTTTATAAAATTTAACCACTTGAAAAAGTGGAGGGATATTAATTGGCTCCCTTCCCTTAACCATAAAAAAGGCCAAAAAATGGCAAAAGTATTTCACCCTCATAAGAGTGAGTACAAAGTGGAGAGCCACTAGCTCTCGAAGCATGATAATGCTTCCAAAAGAATGAACTAGAATGGAGGCACGGCTCCACTATACAAAAGAATGATCTTCATATATAATCAAGAAATCTATTAGCGAATTGCAGAACAAAACACAATGCGGTATCAAGATGTAGATAGAGATTTACAAAAATGAATATTAGAATTAAATCTCTCAGATAGCTGGATTTGGTGATGAAAGATTTTGGCTGATGAAGCTTGCCCTCAGTGGTGCAGTTATCCAAAAACTGCATGTCAAATGTGGGAATGAGTAGCATCCATTCTAGAGGATCTAATTTATGGTAAACCAATTTTATCCAAGTAGAAAAAAACTTGAGTTTCAGGTGGTAGTTGATGAAGATCCAAGTGGCTATTTTGATGTGAGGATCGACTTAGCTTAGCAAGAGAGTCAGCCACCTGGTTTGCCTGTCTCAAAGCATGAAGTATAGGACCAGAGATGGTCTGTTTGATGTTGAGGATCAAATGATATTGCTGCCAGGGAGCTAAGCTTGGATTGTTGAAGTATTTAACTGCCAACTGTGAATCAGTTTCAATGCAGTATGCTTTGTGGAGGTTATTTGCAATAGCTGCTCTTTGCTTGATGGCCAATAATTCACCCTGTAATGGATACACAGAAAGACAATAACCAGAAAAAGCAGATAGCAAATTTCCATATTCATTCCTTACAGGCCCGGCCCTCACCGTACTCAAGTTACATGCTTGCGTGAGGCCCCATTTTTCCTTTGATAATTGAGGCCTCATTTTTAGGAATGGTAAAGGGTAAAAATATGGATATTTTATATTTATGCTATTCTAATTAATATTAATTCCGATTTTAAATATTTAAATTTGGAAATATAATATATTCACATGTTTTTTAACTTTCAAACAAATAAATTACATAAATAAATATGATAATATTTAAGAAAATTATAATAATATTTGTATTAAAATTTTAAGGGCCTCAATTTTTAAATTTTGCTTAAGGCCCCTATATTCGTAGGACCAGCACTGATTCCTTATTATGATTCCTATTCTAGTTTTATTTGGGGGAAGCCAAGAAGCATCCACATTAACCTTTATACCTTGTGATGGATGTCTACGACCCGCGCTTGATCACGAACCTAGTTCACATACTGATCTGCAAAACAAAGCCTCGGGTGTCCCGAGGGTAAACACTCCGACGCTCAAGTTAGTATGATGCGTAAGGCGTATTGTATGTAAGATATTAGATAGAGAGGTTTACCAAACCTTCGGTATTTATATGGCTACAATCCGTAACCACCAAGATATATAATTATGGTAGAATACAACTCTTATGGAAATAGTAGTTGTACTACCAGGTGTAGAAAAAGTATATTTCGGTCATGGTTGTGTTTACCATGTTTAGAAGGATGTATATTCCTTATAGAACATTCATAATATGCGCATTCCTTATAAGGATTAGGATTGATGGACTCGTGGATCCATCCTCCGCGTAACTCGAGCCCACGACCCTTCTCGGGCCCTGGTCCGAGACTGAATGAGGTCCGGAAAACAAACCATGGACTTATCAGTAGCCCTAAGGTAGATCTTCAGAATTTCAAGGGCTTCATCTCGAAGGCTGGATGAGAGGCTTATTTCTCGAGGGAAGGCCAATAACTTGAGGGAGAACATCTCGGGGTGTTAAGCTCGGGGGGCCTGCTTGAGACTGACCTCTCGGGCTAGACCTTCTGAATATCTAGCTTAAAGTTCTTTTGTATTCCATCAAGACACGTGGACAGTTGGATCTGAATCTATCTTATTGAATTCTGAAAGGGCTAACACGTGGCCATTGTTCATTGTATCTTCTGGCGGTGAGGAAGACCAACCTTCCAATTGCCTGTATCGTTTCGCGAGTCGTGATAATTACTCCACTTAAATTTGTGCTAATTACTGGCTATATAACCAAGTAATTTTTCCTTGTGTTTATCATCAATCTTCATCCAAATACTTTGCACTTCCAATCTTCAGAAAAATTCTTCTCTTCAAATTCTTCTCTTCCTCATCTTTCTCATAACCTTTTTCCCCCCATTCTCTGTATTGCCATGTCGTCAACAAACTCCAGCATTCCTCTGGCAATGGAGAGAATGTTTTTGGAGAAAGAGCCTCAGCTGCTCGTGATTTGAGTACCTTGTTCCTAGAGGTTGAGTCTGGGGAATTGATGGAGGTGACCATTGTTGCGACGCTGCAAGCTGTTACTGCGGTGGTGGATGATGGTGCCTCTGGGTCGGATGTGGACCCATATATGGATCCCCGAGTTGAAAAACGGGTTCCAATTGCTGGTGATGTAGGTGGCGTCACCAAGGTGGTCGATGAAAAGACGCAGCAGTATCTGCGATCATGCAGAATGTCATATCCCCTTGATGCTGGCTTGAAGCTCGAGGATGGGGAGGTCCCAACTGAGAATCTAGTGAGCCCCACTCGGGGGGTAATTTATGGGAGGTTTTTGCAGCAGGGGATAAGCTTTCCTTTTCCCCCTCTATTTCATGAGTTTTTGCAGCATCATCAGCTGCATCCGAGCCAAATTCACTCCAACATGGTTGTGTTGATCATGACTGTTATATCCCAGTGTGCTCAAAAAAATTGTGAACCAAGCCTGGATTTATTTAGGAGTTTGTACAAGTTATTCTCTTTCGAGAAGTACGAGTACATCACCCTTACCCCCAAGGAAGACCAAACCCATCATGTTCCCTGACAACAGCGGTGTATGGGAGGCTGACTGCTTCACTTTTGATAGAAGTAAGTACGAGGTCCCTGATTTACATCCCAAGCCGAAGGATGATATAGCTCGCGACATGTTCTTCGCCATTCCCTATCACTTAAAAGTCATCATCGAGGAGCTCTTGAAGGAGGATATTACCCTTCAAAGAGGAGATTTTGTGCTAGGCGCGCATGGCTCTGTCTGGCAGTGGCCCTCCATCACCTACTCGTACCTGCTGGACGTTCCTCGGTCAAAGTCCACCTCCAGCTTTTTGAAACCTGACCGAAATTGGGCCCTCCCTGATTAAATTCAGGAGGGAAAGAAGAAGGCCAGGAGGCGGGTTTCGAGGAAGTCACCCCGGAACCAGGGTGAATCCTCCTCTAGTCAGTCCACTTCAGGTAATTTCTTGATTGGCATACTGTGGTAATGTCTCCTTCCATATTGTATATTAAAATTTCTTCTCCTGTATGTAGCATCTCCTCCCAAGAAAAAGATCAAGAAGAGGAAGGTAGTCCTCGAGGTCATAGAGGAGGAGGCGGAGGAGTCCGAGGAGGTGGAACTGGAGGTTGGGAAGTCCTCGGATGATGATGAATCTGACCTTGAGCTGGTGATCCCTGAAGATGCTCCTCTGAAGAAGTTGAAGTATTATTTGAGTCGCCCAAAGGAAGAGGATGGTCAGGCTTCTCGAAAGTCTTTCAAGAAGTATCCCTTCGTCTCTGAGGTAGTGATTTTCCTTGTCATATTATATGAATTCTCAAGTGTCAAGTATCAGGTCTTTATATGTCTTCTATTTTACAGCTGATGATAGATCCATCCACGCCGGGAGGCCGGGCCAAAGGTGAGATCAAACACATGTACAACTCCGTGGAGGAGTTGCATTCCAGGTGCCGGACTCTTAAGGCCGAGAAGAAGGAGATGAAGTCTATTGTCTCCTCCTTAACTACTGAGTCGGTAGTGCCTCACTCATCCATCCCCCCTCCATTGGATTTGACTCAATTGGAGGTTAGGGTGAAGCAACTTGAGGTTGAAAATAAGGACTTACTACTGGCAAGGAAGTCCCAAGAAGGTGAGATGAGGGTCTACGAGGACACCGTGTCCGAGCTGGCGCGGACACTAGCTTCAAGGAAGGACTCGGAGAAGCTGAAACGGCTTTTTAGGCTTTGGGGTGCCTTCATCGTTTGTAGCCCCGAGTTTAAGAGCCACAGGGAGGAGTATGGGGATTTATTCAATGACTCCGAGCAGCACAAGATTCTAGGTCACGTCTTGCGACTGTGTCAATCCGATGGTGAGGTCAAGGTGATGGAGACTATTTTCTCTCATCCGGATGCTGCTGATAAGCTCTCCGCTCTCACTACTGGCCGGTGGGTTCCTAGGGCCGAGATTTTGGATGCATTGGATCCCTCCGAGAAGATAACCACATCAGGAGATCTACTTAGACTTATTAAAGCTAAGTATCCTGAGTTTTCTTCTCTTGGCGAGGTGCTTCCCAATTCTTCCACTGATAAGGCAGATTAGCCCCGACAGGTTTGCTACCTTGCTTGGTGGCATCTCCTCATCAGCTTTGAGGTTTGAAATCCTTTGCACTTGAACCTTGGTCTCATGGTTTACTGGAAATGAGCTTCTGTCTCGAAGCTGAGATACTCAGGGATCAAGTTCTCGTAGTTGTTCATGATGAACACTCTGCGAGCATATTGCCTGATATTGTTCGGCTTCTTCCTCGGGCATATTTTGACAAGGCCTTTAATGTCACAACATGCAGAAAAGTTGACAATAACCCATCTCTCAAGTGCCACTCCTGGTGAAGTCCTAGATGACCCTTTTGGGCGTGTTTACAAGTATCATATTTAGATGTAATAGCCACCTTTTTCATGACTTGTGTATCAAATTCCGAGGTTTTTCCTCTATGTATCCCTTTAGGGGTTTTTTAGAAGTATCATATTCTGATGTAATGACACCTTTGATATAACCTTTTTGGGTTCGAGGTTTTACCTCTTTGTTATCCACTTGGGATTTTTTAGAAGTATCATATTCTGATGTAATAACACCTTTTGATATGAGTTTTAACCCATGTTTTTTTAGATTTTTCCTCTTTATTTATTTAGATGATTGATATTTGAGCACATCTGCCCGTTTAGTCTATAGACCTCAATCAAGCACTTCTGTGAAGTACTTTTATCTCGAACCTATCTTCTTATTCAAAATGATTGGTAGTTGAATATTGGATCCAAGCAACTTATTTGGTATAAGCTGACTAATCACATACTTTATAAAGTATATTGTTTTGAATAGCAATCAATGTCGTACTTAAGATAACAATCCTCTTTTTAGAAAAGGAATTTTTGATTGCTCAGAATAAGGATAGGCGTAATTTGTAAATAAGATGACTTCAATCTAAGTTTATAACTTTAAGAAAATAAGTAAAAGAAATAGTAGGTTTGAGTTTTAGTAACCGTTTATGCTAAAGCATAAATGTCTTGGACCTTTGGGATGCTCTCGGACATTCTTGATGTTCTTGGACCTTTGTGAGGCTTTTTATCAAGTTTCATCTTCCGTGATACTTTCGTAAGTTAATCACATTCCATCTTCGTGGTATGGGTTCGCCCTTCATGGTTTCCAAGAGGTTACTTTCCCCTGGATGGGATTCTAGGACTCGATACGGACCTTCCCAGTTCGGGGCTAGCTTCCCTTCCACTTCTTTATTGTTTTTCTCGTTTAACCTCATTACAAGGTCTCCTTTAACGAAGGTGGCCAAGCGGACTCTTCTGCCATGATATCGTTTGACTCTTTCCTTTACCTTGGCCTCATGGATTGTGGCATTGGCTCTTTTCTCCTCTAGGAGGTCAAGGTTGAGACGAAGATTTTCCTCATTGGCAGTGCCATTTTCACCATCTGGTTGAGAGGTATGGGTAGAGGGGACTCCAATCTCCATGGGGATGACTGCCTCGGACCCATAGACTAAGCTGTAGGGAGTCTCTCCGGTTGTTGTGGCTGGTGTAGTTCTATGGGTCCAGATCATGCTCGGTAGTTCTTTGATCCAGTTTCCTTTAGCTCCTTCTAAGCGCTTCTTGATGCCACTTACCAGGGTTCGATTTGTAACCTCCACTTGGCCATTAGCTTCTGGATGATATACCGAGGTGAGCTTTTGATGTATGCCGTAATCCTCACACCATTTCTTGAAGGGGTTGTTATCAAATTGCGCTCCATTATCGGTCACTATGTATCTCGGGATGCCATAGTGACACACAATGTTCTTCCAACAGAAGTTGCTAACTATTTTTCCAGTTATCTTGGTCAAAGCTTCAGCTTCCACCCACTCCGAGAAGTAATCAATTGCCACAATAAGGTACTTAAAATTACCAGGGGCCGTAGGAAAGGGTCTGACAAGATATATACCCAATCAGGCGAATGTCCATGATTCTTGGATGGTAATGATATTTTCTTGAGGCACGTGGATCATCTTGGCAAATCTCTGACGCTGGTGACAAGAATCTATGTATTTCTTTGCATCCTCTAGCATTGTAAGCCAAAAATAACCCATTTGTAAGAGTTTGTGGGTAACAGTTCGGGGACCTTGATGGCTACCACAGACTCCTTCATGTGTTTCTTGTATCAAGTGCTCAGCGTCGGAGGGCCCAACACACTTAAGTAAAGGTTAGAGGTATCCTTTCTTGTTTAAGGTGCCTTCGTGGATGACATATTTGGGAGCCTTAATTCGGACCTTCCTTGCTAGATGCATGTCCTCGGGAAGGGTTCCCGTTTGGAGGTACTCAATGTAGGGGTTCATCCATGTGTCTGAGATGTCAACAGCCATGATGCTGCTCTCTTCATAACTTCTCTTTGCCAGGGTTTCCATCAGCAATTCTTGAGAAGATCTTATGTTGAGGTCCGAGGAGGCAAGTTTGTTCAGTGCATCTGCTTTATGGTTACCTTCTCGGGGGATATGATTCAATTCATAATGTCGGAATTGGTTTAGGAGAGGCTTAACTATCTCGAGGTACTTTTGGAGACTGTATTCTCAGGTCTCGTATTCGCCTTTGACCTGTTGTACCACGATCTGTGAGTCGCTGAAGATTTCGAGGTCTCTAACTTCCAGGTCTTTAGCCAGCTTTAGTCCGGTAATGAGGGCATCGTACTCAGGTTCATTATTAGTGGCTCGGAAATCCAAGTGGAGAACATAGGGATGGTCCTTTCCCACAGGGCTGGTGAGTACGACTCCAGTACCACATCACCCAGAGTTGGATGATCCGTCAACGTATAACCGCCATTTTCCCGTGTCTGGAACTGGGTCTTGCTGGTTGATCTCCACTGGTTCAACATATTCCATAATGAAATCTGATAAAGCCTGACCTTTGATGGCCGTCCGAGGCTTATATTGTATGTCATGCTCTCCCAACTCGATGGCCCACTTCATCATTCGTCCCGAAGCATCAGGTTTTTTGGAGGATTTGTCTGATCGGGTAGTTGGTTAGAAGCACTATAGTATGCGCTTGGAAGTATGGCCGCAACCGTCGAAAGGTATGCACAAGGGCCAATATTACGCGCTCGAGGGGGGTATATCTGGTCTCGGGCCCCTGTAAAGCTCTACTTACATAATATATCGGGTGCTGCGATCCTTCCTTTTCCTTGACTAACACAGCACTGATGGCTAGCTGGGACGCGTATATATATAAATAGAGAGTCTCCCCTTTGTCCGGTTTTGGCAGCGTCGGAAGCTGTCGGAGATGGTCTTTAAGTGCTTGGAAAGCTTCGCCGCATTCATGGGACCACTCGAATTGGTTCGCCTTATTAAGGATGTTGAAGAAGGGCAGGTGCTTTTCTGCTCCTTCGGAGAGGAATCGGCTAAGGGCTGCAAGGGATCCTGTCAGCTTCTGTACATCTTTGACGGTCTTCGGAGGTTGCATATTTTACAAAGCCTCTATCTTCTCGGGGTTTACCTCAATTCCCCGATTGGAAACCATGTATCCTAGGAATTTGCCCGCTCCAACACCTATGGTACATTTAGCGGGGTTCAGCTTTAGGTTGGATGCCCGTAATGTATCAAAGGTTTCCTTTAAATCTTCAAAGAAGGCGTCATAACTGCGGCTTTTCACTACCTTGTCATCCACATAAATCTCGAGGTTGCGTCCTATCTGGGATTTGAACAATTTGTCCACCAATCGCTGGTACGTAGCTCCGGCATTCTTCAACCCGAAAGGCATCATCTTGTAGCAGAAGGTCCCCCTGTCGGTTATGAAGGAGGTTTTCTCCTTATCTTGCTCTGCCATTCTGATCTGATGATATCCCTTAAAGGCATCAAAAAAGGCTAGTACTTGGTATCCAACGATCGACTCAACTAGTCGGTCGATCAAGGGCAAAGGATAGTTGTCTTTAGGACAATAATCGTCCAGGTTGGTGAAGTCCGGCATTCTTCAACCCAAAAGGCATCATCTTGTAATAGAAAGTCCCCCTGTCGTATATGAACGAGGTTTTCTCCTTATCTTGCTCTGCCATGGGGATCTGATGATATCCCTTGAAGGCATCAAAAAAGGCTAGTACTTGGTATCCAGCGATCGCCTCAACTAGTCGGTCGATCAAGGGCAAAGGATAGTTGTCTTTAGGACAACAGTCGTCCAGGTTGGTGAAGTCGATGCACATTCTCCACTTTCCGTCCAGCTTCTTGACCATTACTGGGTTAGCTATCCATTCTGGGTACTGCACTTCCTCGATTATACGGGCTTTGAGTAGCTTGTCTACTCTTCTCCGATGGCTTCAACTCGGTCTAGTGCAAAGATGCGTCGTTTCTGCTTTAGGAACCGCATCCTGAGGTGAAAAGGTAACGGTTCCGTCAAGGCAAGATCTTTTGCTCTCCCACTCCCAGGGAGAGGCTTCTTCGAGCGCTCGGTGTACACCGTTGATGCTCTGATAGGTCGTTTTTCTACCAAATAAACCTGCAAACAATTCGGTTTAAATTCAAGTATAGAGTACCAGGGTCGATCCCACGAGGAACAGTGTAATCAGATTCTTATATCTAAAGATACAGCTTTTGGTTAGAAACCACCTTTTTTATGTTGAAAGAGTTTGTATTAACTATCTAAGAACACAATTAAACTAAACTAAGAAGCAAATAACAATTAAAATAAACAATGCAAATAACACGAAGACACTCAAACAATGCAATCGGTTACGGGTAAATCCACATTAACAATTCATTCGATCACTGGCTCAGTAATTTATTAAGTTGTATAAACCAATCAGTTATAGACCTTCGAGAATAGCACGCCCAATCCAATTTCTTCTTACTTTGTCGATAGCCGGCAAGAATAGCTAAACTGACTATTTCTCTAATCAAGATACAACCTAGCCGGAATAGCCTACCTAGATTTAATACCTCAACAACATTAAGCACCAAAGAAACCCGATTCAGATAATTTATAATCAGAACAACTGTCACAAATTATCTACCCTGTATTCCCAACTATTGGCGTATAGTTTTGCCACTAGTTGAATCTACCCCCTAGATACAGATAAATAGAGGAACTCAATTGGCACTATTCCAAATAACAGAAGACTGATCAGATCTCAAGCAATTCAGAAATAAACAGGATACACAGAGAATAACAAGGAATCCACACAACATAATTATCAAGCACATTTAGGCCTCACATATGAATCATAGTTAATGCTTCAAAACCCTTACCGGAAACTAACCTAGCTACTAAGCATATTAAAAACAATCAAATAAATAATATAATATACTAACATTAAACTAATAGTATAAGACAAAGCAACGATAATAATGAATCTCCAGGAAATCAATTTGCATGCAAAATCAATGACGGCCGGCCACAAATCAACACATACACGGCCACACCTCATAATTATTAGGTCTTAGGTATTTATAGGTTTTAGGTAGTAAAACCCTAATCCTAATCAATAATAAAAAAGGAAAATAAAAGCCTAATTATGCACAATTCACACGTGCACTTTATTTTCTTCCAATATTATCACTAATTAATTATTGTAATTGCGCCACTAAATAAGGCCAATTAAGTAGACTCTCATGCACAATTCAGTCCACCTTCTAGCACCGATCTTTCACAATACGCATAGCTGATTAGTGATCGACATGTCGAAGCACAACTTAGCCGCTCGTAGAAAAAGACCAGTAATAGAGATTGCCTTCTTCTCGTTGCTTTATTCTTCTTCCCGGAATAATGGAATTGTAACGATCCACTATCCGTTGGAGCACACTACCTCATTAAAAATCCTTTCGGAAAAAGAGTATAGCGTCTAGCTCCCCACCATGGCTCTAAGTGCTTGACTTTGCATCTTTTTCACCACTTCTCCACTTGATTGTATTCCACCATTTTTCTTATAATTCCTGCACCAAAAACACTTTCGTGTAGATCAAATGGCAAAAGAGAGATATAAATTGATATGATTAGATGCATAAAATACGCCTGATCATGCTCCTTCCTGCTCCCTGGTTGGTGGTATGGCTTATCTCATCGTTGTCGCGGTTGGCATCGGTGCTTCTTACTTCTGTCGGGGCCGGAAAACGGATTCGTGTGCTCCCACAAAGGTTTTCGGTCAGATCAGCCATGAGTTTGAAGGTCGTGTAGATCAAGATTAACAAGCGGATCCCACTGGGCATGCCAAATTGATGGATGTCTACGACCCGCACTTGATCACGAACCTAGCTCACGAACTGATCTGCAAAATAAAGCCTCGGGTGTCCCGAGGGTAGACACTCCGACGCTCAAGTTAGTATGATGCGTAAGGCGTATTGTATGTAAGATAATAGATAGAGAGGTTTACCAAATCTTCGGTATTTATATGGCTACAATCCGTAGATCACCAACATATGTAATTATGGTAGGATACAACTCTTATGGGAATAGTAGTTGTATTACCATGTATAGAAGAAGTATATTTCGGTCATGATTGTGTTTATAATTTTTAGAAGGATGTATATTCCTTATAGAACATTCATAATATACGCATTCCTTATAAGGATTAGGATTGATGGACCCATGGATCCATCATCCGCGTAACTCGAGCCCACGACCCTTCTCGGGCCCTGGTCCGAGACTGAATGAGGTATGGAATACGAACCATGGACTTATCACCTCGAAGATGAGGATTTCAGGTCACAATACTAATAGGGATATGTGGTGGTCTAGTGTGGAGTGGAAGAAAACCTAATGATACTAATTCTCTGTAATAAGATGATATAGCATGAAGAGGTCTAGCAGAGAATATCTGGAAAAGATAATTATTGATGGTCTGTTTCTGCACATTAATGTTAGAAGGAATATTAGCAAAAATATAGGAGTTCCTAGCCTTCCAAATGAACCAGCATATGATACTGGAAACAATGTTGAATAGAGTGGTATGCAGCTTAGAGCTACCTTGATAAGACCAGTAATAAGATAGTCTATCCCACAAGGAAGTGAATGAAGGATCTAAAATACCAACCATATAATGAAATTGACTCCATATAGTGATAGATGGAAACCTCGATAATGGAGGCGGTGTATTATTCATGAATATATAAGTAGTACAAGGGTACAAGAGTGATTCTGGTGACCTGAAATACTTATGCCAGCAACATAAGGATTCTGGTGACAGCAGCAAAGTGATTTTCACGAGGGTCCTGGAGGTACTGACTAACCGAATTCACCACAAATGCTAGATCAGGGCGAGTGATAGTCAAATATTAAAGTGGACCAACCAAAGACCAAAAAAGGTTTGGGTTGCCGAACAATACACTAGTGCCGCTATGAAGCTTCGAGAGTGGTACAAACGGAGTTGTCACCGGAGAAGTATCATTCATTCCAGATCGACTAAGTATATCTCTGGCATACTTGGCATGTCCAAAGAAAAGGCCAGATGGAGTAGCAGACACCTCAAGACCAAGAAAATAGTTAAGGGAGCCTAAGTCCTTGATTGAAAACTCCTGATCAGTCATGGTGGTGAACTGCCTGATGGCACCGGCATCATTTCTGGTCAGAATGATGTCATCCACATAAACAAGAAGATATAGCAAGGTGGTACCTTGAGAGAACACAAAAAGGGATGTGTCTGAAGTGCTACACTGAAAACCAAGCTGCCGAAAGTAGGAGGTAAAGCGACCAAACCAAGCTCGAGGAGCTTGTTTGAGTCCATATATCACTTTCTTGAGACGACAAACATAGTCAGGATTAGCCGAATCCTTATATCCCACTGGTTGAGCAATGTATACTGGAGAATCAAGAACACCATTAAGAAAAGCGTTCTTAACATCGAACTGATGTAGCGGTCATCGCTTGAGAGTGGTGATTGCAAGAACTGTGTGAACAGTAGCCGCCTTGACCACCGGGCTAAAAGTGTGATCAAAGTCAAAACCAGGAATCTGTGAATATCCCTGAGCAACCAAACAAGCCTTGTAGCACTCAATGCTACCATCTAGTTGATACTTCAAACGAAAAACCCACTTCGACCCTACAATGTTGGAATCTGAAGGACGAGGAACTAGATCCCAAGTATTCTGACGGCGAAGGGCATCCATCTTTTCATCTATAGCTCGAACCCACTTTGAATCCTTATGAATTGTACGATAGTCTTGAGGCTCTGAATGCTTCATAACCTGAGAAACAAGACCAGTTGGAACAAAATCAGGTCGAACGATTGACCATCCATCAAAGGGGCAGCATATGGAAACAAACACTCATCAAATCGAACATGACGAGAGACATAAACATGTCTAGATGTTGTGTCAATGCACTGAAAACCCTTATAACGAGGGTTGTAGCCAATAAAAACACATGGGATGGAGTGAGGAGCAAACTTATCAGCAGTAGTGGCACGTAAGCAAGGATATGCATGACATCCAAAGGGATGAAAGAAGCTGTAGTCAGGAATCGTCCCAAAAACCACCTCGAACGGTTAAATACATAGGTAGCAGAGGAGAAAACTTCCACCCAAGAGATTTTCGGTCCCTTGGAGTGAAATAACATCGCAAGACCCGTCTCAACAATGTGGCGATGCTTTCATTCAGCTCGGCCATTCTGGGCTGGAGTATAAGGTGAAGATATCTGGTGATGAACACCACAGGATGGAAGATGATCCTGCAAACGATTATTAGTAAATTCTGTGCCGCCATCTGTCTGAAAGATCTTAATCTTTGCAAAAGAATTGGGTCTCAACAAACTTCTGAAACTGCTGAAAAACATCATAGAAATCCGACTTATGTCGCAGCAGAAAGAACCATGTGAATCGGGAGAAATCGTCAACGAACGCTGCATAGTAGGAAAAACCTCCTGCAGATAAGACTGGTGCTGGTCCCCACAAATCACAATGCACCTTATCCAACAAACCAGCTGTCTTTTATCATTAACAGAGAAGGGTAACCGACTGCTCTTGGACATCTAACACGGAGTGCAACTGACCGGTGTAGGCACAGCAGAAGAAACCGATATATGACCCAATCGCGATTCAACAGCCTAACAGTGTCATGAGATACATGTCCCAGACGAGCATGCCATAACTCAAATGGAGCTCGAAGTTTTCCAATCCGTAACTCACCCAAAAAACAGGAATCACCATTTTCCAAATAATAAAGACCCTCAATATGACGGTCTTTACCAACTACTCTCCCAGCAGGTTTATGCTCAACCGAAAAAGTATCATTATCAAATATAACTCTGACCGGTAAATCACTGGTAAGCTTACTGATGGATAATAAACTCCTAGTAATGTTAGGAACCACCAATACACCATGAACGAAAAAATTCAAAAGATGACATTGACCGATATGAGAAATAGGTAAAGGTTCACCATTTCCAACAAGAACAGAACGAGAACCATGATAGGGTTGTACCTTAATGAGATGATTAGGACTAGCAGTCATGTGTGATGTTGCACCGGAATCAACAATCCATTCAATATGGCGATTTGAACCAACCGAACAAGTTCGAGATAATGTTTATCTGCAATTCAACTAGTTGATCATGAACCAACCGAACAAGTTCGAGATAATGCTTTATCTACGATCTTCCCTAGATAAAAAAAATTCAAATGAACCATTGTATGATCTTGAATACAACTATGATCAAAGGAAACACCTTTAATACCCAAACCAAAAAAGTAGAGAGGCTTGAGGCAAAACGGGGAATTTCTGGGCTTAAGAGGCACTCAAGGCGCGGCCAAAAAAATAGTAGGGGCACAATGGGCAACCAAAGATAGCAGGGGTCAACAGACACTCGCGCGGTGCATTGTTGGCAGTTAACGGCGAGTAAATCTCGAAGGTTTCAAACGGTGGACCTGCTGGACAGAAGCGATCGATGCTGACGGCGATGAAGTCCATCTATGGCGGAGCGATGACGATGATGACTTGATGGTGGTGATAGCAGCGATGGCGCCCAAGACGATCGGCAACAAACGAGCAATGATTCGGTTCGAAACGACGCGTAAGGAGATAAAGTCTGCTGGGCTCCGGGGAACGATGATCGACCGGAGATGAGGCGAGGCCGATGGCGGCAACAAGGTCGACTGAATAGCACTGGCGGCGACGACACAATGGTGGTACAGGCGGCGGCGCTAAGGTAGCCGGAAAAGGAAAATAAGTATATGTATAATAAAAAGGGTTTAGGATCATAGAAAGATTGATACCATGATAGAGGGGAAACCTCGATAATGGAGGCTGTGTATTATTCATGAATATATATAAGCAGTACAAGGGTACAAGAGTAAATATGTCAACCCCTAGATAAACCCTAGCTAATACAAGCTGGGCTCAAGGCCCAATACTACCCTCTAACACATAGATTTAGCATATGCACAGTGACTAAAAAAGTGTTCTAGAGTATCATTAGAGTCACAAAAAGGGCATGTTGTAGGCAAGTGGAATCTCGTTCTAACTAGAACATCTGGAAAAGGTAAGAAAGCCTTAATAAGTTTCCACAAAAAATGCTTATCTTTATTTTGCAACCTGGGATTCCACATTTTGTTCAGTGAATCATGAGTCCCTCTCACTGGCCTTAGAATTTGATATGCTGATCTGAAACAAAATTCACCAGATGGATTAGGTAACCATATCAATCTATCTTTTATGGTCATATAGTGTCCAGAGTCCTGCAGCACAGTAACTAGATCAGAAGGTAAATTGGATAAAGATTGTAGATATGTACCTTTTTTATCAATGAACTCCTGGACTGAACATTATGGGGGGATATTGGTAAAACTTGGACCAATAAAGTCACTGATGCACCCCTTTCCTGTCCAGTTTGAAGACCAGAAATTACAGGATCCTTTACCAATTAGCACCCTGGTAAATTTCTCAGCAGAATCATTAATAAGGCATATCCTTTTCCAAACAGTAGAGGACTTATAAGATGGAGGGAGCTTCCATAAAAATTGAGACCATTTTGTAATTCCGTGTTGAAACTTCCACCATAGTTTCAGTGAACATGTTTTAATGATTGTGAGAATGGATCTCATACCAATACCATTTTCCTCAACTGGATAGCATATATCATTCCATTTTCTCCAGAAATTTTTTGCTTTTAATTCAGTTTCACCCCAGAAAAATAGAGAAAGTAATTTTTCTATTCTTCTTGTCACAGTCATTGGTGGTTTTAAAAAACTCCAAATATGTTGGGGGACTGAATAAATACAAGATTGGATTAGAGTAATTTTACCCCTGTGGATAACCACTTGTTTTTCCAATTGTTGAGTCTGTTCTCCTCTGGATAAGTGGCTGGAAGTGTGCATTCTGAGCTCTTCCAGAAAAGATTGGAACTCCCAAATATGTGAATGCATCCTCCCCTGCTTCATCCCAAGTGCATCCTTGACCTGTCTCAATTTAAAATTAGAAGCATGTTTTCCAAGAAAAATCACTCTTATCATAGTTAATCTTTTGACTTGTTGTATGTTCAAAGATTACTAGAAAAGATTTAATTTTGATCAAATTGGTCTTGGAAGCTTTCAGAAAAATAATAGTATCGTCGGCATAGCTCAGGTGAGATATAGGTTCAGGACACCTAGGGATATCAATATATTCTAATCTGCTAGTAACAAAGACATAAGCCAAATTTCTTGTAAAACATTCAGAAAAAATGTTGAACAGAAAAGGTGATAGTGGATCAACTTGCTTAATGCCTCTAGAAGGTTTAAAAAAACCATTTGGCCTACCGTTTATGAGTACTGAAAAATGAGCATCTCTAAAATTTTTCATTATGGAATGTACAAAACTCCCATGGAAACCAAAGTGCAGTAAAATAGTGTTCAGATAACCCCAAGAAACTCTATCATAGGCTTTCATTAAATCTAGTTTTAAAATACAGTTTGGAGTTCTGTTTTTTTATCTAGAAACCTGATAAGCTCTTTAACACATATAACATTGTCAGATATATCCCTACTTTTCATAAAGTTAGATTGGTGGGGGGATATGATTTTATGCATATATGGTTTTAGTCTCTCCATAGCAGTTTAGAAAAAATTTATTAACACAGTTAGAGAGACACAGTTAAAAATTTTATGCATAAATGCTTTTCAATATTGATTTGATATAGTAGGAATCAAATTGAAAAGAATATGTGAATCAAACATTTATAGTTGACAGTATTTTCTTATTCGGTAACACGAATCATTAGATTTTCTATACTCGCAATATATGATTTAATCAAGTTATGTTCAGTTTGTCTAATTATTTATGGCAATTAATATTTGTGATATTTATTTGAAACATTTATCTATTAAAGACAAACAATTAGATACAGCAGACTTATGCTAAGGCAATATCCTATTGTGTATTTAAAAATGGACCTAATTACTAATATAGGCTCAAAACATGATAAATTAGGCAATTGTCTTATCATAAGTCCACCTTTCATAAGTATTTCTCCTATTAAAATATGAGGTAATAATAAAAATATATATCTTACCACGTGAAAAACGAGCATAATCATTTTAAACAATACACATCAATGGTAAAAAAAATTATTTACTAAATTTAAATTTATTTTTTTTGTTCAAGAGCTAGTTTTATGTTTATGAATCAGACCACTTCAATTTTTTGGCGTGCGGGAGCACGCACCCCGCACTGCACTAGGTCCGACCCTAATATGAACTATTTTTTACATGAATATGCTTTTAAAATTCATAAACACTCCATCCCCTGACATTTCCAGAAATAAACATCAATGAAATCCACTCCAGTCTTTCAACCAGTCTTGGATTTATGAATGTGTAAGAGCTTCCTGCATCGACCAACATTCTCACTGAATAGTTACCAATATAACTAGTCAGTTTTATAGTATTTGCATATTTGAGGCGATCCTCCATAGAATTCATCATAAGATCCTCTGGCTCAATGGACTCCAACTGCCTAGATTCCTCACAATCCCATTCAGCCACCAAAATGCCTACTTCATTCTCATCATCTTCTCCGGTCCGCCCTACACAAGCGTTTATCCTATTAAAATATGTGGTAATATTAAAGATAAATATTTTACCACGTGAAAAACGAGCATAACTATTTTAAGCAATACACATCAATCGTAAAAAAATTATTTACTAAATTAACTTTTTTTTCTATATTCAGGAGATAGTTTTATGAATATGAATCAGGCCACTTCAATTTTTTGGCGTGCGGAAGCACGCATCCCGCACTGCACTAGGTCCGACCCTGATATGAACTATTTTTTACATGAATATGCTTTTAAAATCCATAAACACTCCATCCCTTGACATTTCCAAAAATAAACATCAATGAAATCCACTGCATAAATGCTCGAAGCCTGCAAAAACCAGCATAAAAAGACCAAATCCACGAACAATAATGATAACCGAATAAGTATAAAAACATCCTGGAACGAATCATCCCTATCCTATTACTATCACAAACCAATCTTTGAAAATGTTTGAATAACACAAATCTGAATGAAAACAAACCACAAGAAATAAAAGTCCAAATTCAAATCTAGATGAAAACAAAATCCCAAGTCCTTAAGGAAAAATCATGTTATGCATGATCACATCCACGGTGGGGGGCGAGCTCCGCATTTCCAGTCCCAGACAACGAAGCACCATCGTTCTGCATGGAATAATCGTTTTGATAATGAAAGGAGTGCCATCGCGCAATTCCTCACGTGTACCCAAAAAGATGGCAACATCGGTTGGGGCAAATCAGCAGAAGAAAGGTGGAATATATATATATATATAAGACAAGTTTCAAGAATCCGAAGTCAAGTTAAAGACCAAGAAAGCAAGGGGGGACCAGTTAATGTTGCAAGCAGAAAACCAAGACATGAAGGAGTTAGACGAAGAAACTTTCAGGTCAATTCCTCTCCCTCTCTTAGAAACAAATGTAGAAGAGTTGCCTATAATTTGAATGTGAATAAAATTTGAGTTCGAAGATTCATAAGGAATGGAATAGTTTGTAAGCATACCAATGCAATAAAGCCTTTCTTGAGAGAAGAAAACAAGGTTAAAAGAGCGGAATTTGCCTGCTCAGAACTCAAGTATGAAAGACACAATGATACAGTTAGATTTCATAGCATGCTTGATGTTGTACGCATTGATGAAAATTGGTTTTATTTGTTGGAAACATCTGCTCGCTACATTTTGTTGCCCAAGAAAGATGATCCAGAAAGAACATGTCAACATAAGAGTCATATTCCTAAGGTAATGTTTGTAACTTATGTGGCTAGACCTCTCATTGCACCTAATATGGATGTCATATTTGACAGAAAGATTGTGATCTTTCCATTCAAAGATAGGGTAAAACCAAAGAGCAAGTACAGAGAAAGATATACATTGGAGACCAAGCCACAAACTATAGTTGGTCATGACAAGCTTAGTAACTTACGGATCGAGCAAGTCATTCCAGCAATTAAACACAAATGGCCACAGGGATCAACCAAAAAATTTTTAATTCAGCAAGGTAATGCACTAGCTCATATTCTCAGTATCGACAAAGAATTTAAGCGTGCTGCAACTTCTGATGGCTTTCAAATAAAGTTTGACTGCCAGCCCCCTAATTCTCCATACCTCAACATACTAGACTTGGGATTTTTTCGCTCTATTTAGTCTTTACATCAAGAAAAAGCATGCAGATTTATGAAAGACCTAGTTAGGAACATAAACTAAGCTTTTGACGAGTTCATGCCATAGACAATCAACAAAATCTTTCTTTCCCTACAGGCTGTCATGATTGAGATGATGAAAGAAAATGAGGGCAATTGTTTCCGCCTTCCTAACTTGAAGAAAGATAGCCTAATTCGATAAGGAATACTCCCTTATGATCTAACTGTAAACACAGGATTGGTGAAAGAAACAATCCAGTATCTCATTCGGCAAACCCAGACTAACAAGATCAAGAAGTTCATGTGAGATATGAACATCACCGAAGCCTCAACCTCGGGCAATCCAGTCGCCAGTAAGTTTATTTATCTATTATACTTTTGTAAATTGTCAAGGTTGCAGGCTTTTGGTGGCTCTGGTTAGCTTTTTGTAAACATGTTATGAGTTGTTCCATGTTTATCCAGGAACATTGACATTACTTTTGTAAGCATATTCAGGCATATTCAGACTAGAATAAAATGTTATTATATTCAGTTTGAAAAAATTGTAGTTCACTCTACAGCACACATTTCATTACACCACATGTTAAACAAAGCAACAAACATATACTTAGATTTTGGAGTAAATAGGATGAGTACCTTATGAGAAAAAAAAACCACCAAGGTCATTCATATCCCATGTTTTCATATATTTTATGTGGATCCAGCACCCCCTCGTGGCTAGACTTGGAAGAAAAAGTCCCTTTCAAAGTGTAAAATCAAAGGTTGTCGATAAAAAACCAAAGGTTTTCGAGACCAACTAATATTTTTAGTTGGTGTTTACAAATCCAACATAAGTTTGTCGCATAGGCATACATAGCATACACACAAACTAATTTCCAAGGCTACAGAAGCACATATATAAACATCCATCATTCAAGTTTGCAGAGACCGTTCAATTTGTAAGAAGGAAAAAATGGACCTTTTAAAAACAAAAGAAAAAGGGTTCTTCATATCTGGAAATAATACAGCGAGATGGATGAGAAACCCAAAGCATTGGCTAATTTCTAATCCATTTTTTTAAAGCCAATATGTAGCGTACACTAATTAGCTTTACACTCTCAAAGACGAACACATGTCCCTACTGTTGCCTACTTAGTGAGTAGAACAACATCTTCTGTGAACAAAAAATAATATAATAAGTATTCTAAGCTCTGAACTACTTGCTAAAAAACACACTCATACTTCAAATTTCAAATTAAAGTTGCCTCTAAAGAATCATACCAGAAGTATTAGAGGTATAGATAGGGTATTCCATCAGAGTCGCTGGCTGGCATAGCTAATTATTTGTATCCCTTTTTATGCGAAATTGTTTTAATTCATCCTCATAGGCATGATAGGCTTCCGAATCAACATTGGGCTCAATCAGGCGATCGAAGCTGCAACTTCTGAGTTGTTCACGGCTGGGATGATCCACCATGCTATCTAATGGGTTTTATGTATTAGGGATCACAAGAAAGCTCAACGGGTCGTAGTTATCTGGATCGAACCAATTTGGTGGTGAATTTGTTTGAGAAACTTTACATTCAATTGGCCAAACCCTATCATTCTGTGGCAAACACTTATCGCTTGGTGGCTCGTCGCTCGATAGTTGGGTTGAATTGGATGACGCCGCCATCATGAATCGCACAACAAATTACAGAGATAATGATGGGGAAGAAAAAATTATAAGCAAAGCATGAAAGGGGTGCGACTGATGAACGCATCACCCGGATGAAAATATTATGATCTAAATCCTAAATTAGTTTGGTATTTAATTAATTGATGTTTTAGAATGTTAATAAAACATGAGTACCTTTTAAATTTGGACTGAATATTATTGTAAGTCTGTAATCAGTGGCGAAAAGTTGTGCTTTCTCTGTCCTGCGAAACCTAGGGTTTAGCAGCGAAGGGATCGATTTGAGACTCACGGCGTACACAGCGAATCGGTGACCAGAAAAGCCGATCCATAGCAGCAGACCACCACTCTCGCAACACATCGGCAAGGGATGGCCGGGTTGGATGAAATAGAAAAGCTTTACGGAAAATTGAAGTTAACTGCGGAGGAGCGCGAACAGCTTGATTTGGAAGATCCGTTAGCGGAGAAGAAGGACTATGGTCGGATCCTAGTTGGAAAACTCATCGCGCCAAGGAGCATGCCGCACGAAAGAATCCAGACTATATTCTCCGGGGTTTGGAATCTTAGGGATCAGCTCAAGGTTCATACCTTGCACAACAACGTGTACCAGTTTGTGTTCCCTAGTGTAGCGGAGAAAAACAGGGTTTTTGGTATGCAACCCTGGTTGTTTGACCGAAACCTACTGGTGTTAAAAGAGTCAATGTTGGGTATGATTGGTTCGGAGATAGTGTTTGATAGAGCACAATTTTGGGTCCATGTGCATAAGGTCCCGTTTGAGAAGTTTAATGTCACAGATGCAGAAATGATAGGGAGTGATATTGGGAAATTCATGAAGGTGGATAAGGACGTCAATGGCAAGGTGATTGGTAACTTTCTAAGGATTCGCGTGGAGATAGATATCACTAAACCTATTAAGCGCTTCCAGGCGTTGAAGGGGTATGACATAGCACTGCCGCTACGTTATGAGAAACTGCCTGCTATTTGTGAATTTTTTGGGGTGATTGGTCACAAAAGAAAGGAGTGTGTCAGTAGATGGTTAGCTCCGGAAGAAGAAAGGGATGAAATCAATTACCCAAAGGGCTTTGGAGTAAAACCGAATCAGTCTCCTTTCCAATCAACATACACTGTGGGAGGGATACAAAGACAACAAAGCTGGAAGAGTAGATCTGAAACCGCAAGGTTTACGGAGTGGAAGCCAAACCCCAGTTATCGTACCCAAGTACCAAAAAACAGAAGTGAGAATGTTTGTTAGAGCTCATGGAATAGGGCTCATGAAGAAAGCAAGAGCATTGGGTTTGAAAAATTGGGAATGTGCAGTTCTACAAGAGTATTATAGGGAGATTGACTCAGATCACCCTTTTAGTGAGATGGAGGAAGACGAGAATGGAATTTTGGTTAGGATCCCTGAGGAAACAAAGAAACAAGCAGAGATGAATATTGATAAGCCATGCCAACCGCAAAATCAAGAGACTCAAAAGTATCAACCACTTACCGGAATACGAATGGGTCTTACATTTGAGGAAACTGAAAACATATGGAAAGAGCGAGAAAATGAACCAAACATGAAGAGGCGGGAAGCAAAGAAGCATAGCATTGAGTTCCAACAAGAGCAAGTCAACCACCCTCGTCCTATGGGCACAATACAAGAAATGGCTGCGTGTGAGCCACTGGTGCAAACTGGCTCGTCGCAAATGAATCTAGAGGTCGTAAATCCCGTTCCAGCGCCTCGACCACTTGAAATGGAGAATGTACAAGAGGAAGTACCTGATGGACATGAGGAAATCATGATTAAATGGAGAGGGAAGGACGGCATAATCCTCACATCGGACGGCGGAAACAAGGATGGTACAAGAGAGTTTGATGAGCGAAAATTGGAGCATAGGGAACTGATATTCTCGCATGCAAAATGAAAAGAGAGGATGGAATTAATTGACCTAGAGCCAGAGGTGCGGATCGAGGAGCCGCAGGAGGGGCCTACATATGAAAAGTCAGCCTTGAAAAATGAGGAAAGAAATCTAAGTGATGAACTGGCACGTAACATGAACATAACCATGCAAACGCGTGAAGATGTTGCACCATTGAGTCCCTTTATGAAGGATGTACCAATTGAATTTGATTCTCCAGCACGCAACCAAACCAAGAAGATTGATAAGACCAGAAAGAAGCGGAGCAGGAAGGTATCCCAGAAACGAACGCCGACCGCAAAGGAAATTTTGTATGAGCTCGGAGGTGACAGGCCAAACCAAACGAAGGGACTTGCTGGCCCGAGAAACTTGCGTTCGCTAAAGAAGAGAGCCCGTATAACGGGATCAGGAGGGCTCAGAAACCAGGAAATGATGGACGCAGAGAAAGATGCAGAAGTTGAAGAGAGTTTCAACCCGAAACGGATCTCAACTGGAAAAAGAAAGCTTTTCCCGGAGGATGAAGATGAGGATACTACAGGAGTAAGAATGGAGCGACAAATGTACGGAGATGACAACAACACAACCTCTACCTTGGCAGGTTCAGGCGAAGATCAGGCAGTGACCGGAGTCCGGTCCTGCCCAGGCCAATGAATATCATAGGTTGGAACTGCCGAAGGTTATCAGGCTCGGGCCCGGGAGCTCAGGCAGTTCAAGAACTGCGTACGATAGTACGTATGAAATATCCCGCTTTTTTTATGTGAGACTAAGTGTGCTTCTGTTGAAATTGAAAAAATACAAAAAAAAATAGGATATAATGGTGTTTCTGTAGCATCGCGAGGTCAATATGGGGGCCTTGCTCTGTTATGGCGTAGGAATGTAACAGTTGTTTGGAAAGTATTGTGTGATCGTTACATTGATGTGCATGCTTCTTCTATGGGGCAAGAGATAAGAATTACTGGTGTCTATGGGGAGCCGAACGTGGCTCAGCGGCGGCAATGGTGGCAGACCTGCATAGATAGAACCATGAGGGTAGAGCTAACTTCCCAACTATGCGATTTGGATGTGGGAACTACAAGACATTTATTCTTTGACTGTGACTACGCGTTGAGGACGTGGAGATTATTGGGACTGGAGAGCATGATAGCCGCAAGTTCGAGGAATAGAGGAGATGTGTGGTTTCGCCAACTGCTCTTGGAGATGATGTTGATTTTAAGAAGGAGCTCATAATCATGGCAGTGGATGCGATCTGGTTCCAAAGGAATTGCAAACTCTTCCAGGGAAAGAATATTAGCCCCGAACAGAATGCAGCTTCGATTGAATCCACACTTGAAAGTTTCTCAAATGCGAATCATAACCCAGAAAAGATTTCACCGACGATGGAGCTTGGTTACGTGCTGAGACCACCGCCACGGGGAAGAATGATCATGTTCGATGCAGGCATGAAGCAGGGACGCGCAGGCACTGGAGTAATAGCTATGTATGAAGAGGGAGCCTTCCTGCTAGCCGAAGCAAAGACCGTTGATGGTGTACATGAAGTACTGTTCGCAGAAGCACTGGCTCTTCTGGAGGCAATCAAATTGGCACGAAAACTAGTTTGGGAAGAGATTGCAATTGTAGGTGATGCTCTGAATTTAATCATAATGGTCCACGCAGACATGGATAGCCCGGCTAGCTGCAGTGCATTGGTGGAGGAAATAAGGTCTGAATTTTTGCAATCAGCGATACAGTGGCCGTACTGGATACTTAGACTTGAAAATACAGATGCGCATTTAGTTGCTAGATTTGCAAAAAATTGTGATTCCGACCATGTAGAATGGGATTCAGCACCAAGATTCCTTTTGTCAAATGTTGTTGGACGTTTTCCAGCACCTTGAGATGATATAAAATACTTTTTACTTCAAAAAAAAAATTGGACTGAATATTAATATTAGGTAAAATAATCTTAGTGACAATGTCAATAAATTTAGCAATATATATAAGGGTAAAAAGAACATTTTACTCTCTTTTTTTGTCGAAAGAGAAAATAGTGAAAGTAAAACAGTTTGATTAGGATAGTCCAAAATCAAGAGGAAGACATTTTAGTTAGGACAATACAAGATCGCTATCTAGCCGTGTTTCTCATTTTGAAAGAATTAATTTATTTGTCAAGAGATGTCAATCTAAAACACTTCAACGTAATTTGAAATGTTTTCTTTAAAAAAGACAGGCGTTGCTCCCATGATTATACATGGTGAGGGATGAGGTAGATGCTCAACTAAATTAGCCAGTTATTTTGAATTTGTTAACCGCTCATTTGAGGGTTCTTTTTAGGTTTTTGTGACTAAAATTTTGGAGTTCATTTTCTACCACAATATCCTAATTCAAACCCCTTAATATTTAATACTTTCGGAGGATTTCATGGTATCCTTTATGACTTTACCTGTCAAGCAGCTCCAAACAATTTAAATAGTTCTAAACAGTTCAAGCAACTAGCAATTATCAATTAGTAGTAATTAGCAGCTGAACTAAACAGGAGGCCTCAGACTAAAAATTAGTAGGCACGAGATTCATTAAGGTCAACTCCATCTCGATAAGAAACCCTGAGATTAGTCACCTTTGTATCACAGAACCGGTGCTGCTAATATATATACGGCTAAACTAGGTGCAGAGCCAAAATGCTTATGCAGATACAAATCTAACTTGAAGAGACCAAAATATCCCTGATAAGTTGGGATGGAAATGTTAGAGCAGAAATTGCAATGTAGCCCATGATGATTTCAATGGTTCAGAAAGAAGTCTGTATCAACTCATATGAAGTTTGACTTATGTCAAAGGGTCAAATTGCAAATGTATGAGATTCAGAATTATTAAATTCAACAACTTGAGATTATCTGTAAGTGTTTCCCCAAATCGTAGAGGTGGGATTATCGGTCGAATATTCCGATAATCGGTTCTAATAGATTTTCTCCATCTGGATGGGTGGATGAAGGAGTTGTTGAAGGAACCTCAAGGGAGAGATACAGCGGCTGGGCGGAGGCGCGTCGGCGGCTTAATAGAGGTTATCTGTAAGTTTTTCCCCAAATCGTAGAGGTGGGATTATGGGTCGAATATACCCATAATCGGTGCTAATAGATTCTGTCCATCTGGATGGGTGGATGAAGGAGTTGTTGAAGGAAGCTTAACGGAGAGATACAGAGGCTGGGCGGGTGCAGGTATGAGGCTTAATAGAGGTCAGATGAGTCACCGGTAGTTTTGGACGAAGGTAGGTTTTGGTGCCGGGTTTCGAAGGAAATTGTGTGGGTGAAGTTGTATTTGATTTGAATTGTGTGTATAGGAGAAGTAACCGAGATTTGTAGTGCTTGATTTGTGCCGGAGCTAGGCTGTCGGGCGTTCGGATTCACTGTAGACCGGTCCCGTCGCCGGGAAATTGACTTTCGTCGGTCGGGAATTAGTAAGTCTTTATGGGGCCTTGGACCTGTTTTAGAGTGAGGAAGTTATTTTGGGCTGTTCACAAGTTTTGGCTGAATTGTTTGTTTTGGCCTATGTTTTACTATGCAGAACTATAATCAGAGTAAATAAAGTGACATTTCCAGAATTGCCCCTCATTATACACAAATTAGAGTGGAAATGAAACAAACTATTAATGAAATTGTTTGAATAGGCTAAATTTAAATTAGTGAAAACATAAAGTAAGTTGAGGAAAAAAACAGAGCAAATATAAAAAAAAACATATTAAATTGACATTGATCAAAAGAAATGGTTACAATCAAAAGTAATCCCTTAAGATGGTCTTGAATACCATGTGATTGAAGACCATATAAGTACCAAATTAAAGCTAAATATTAAACACAAAAGAAGGGATTTTAAAAAGAGATTCAAAAGCATTTCATCCCACTTCTTCTAGCTCCCATGTTGTTCCAATATATTAGGCTCCATCTTCGGTGTTGAGATCAATGATCTCAAGTGCCTTGACGACGGTGGTTGCGTTTGTGGTGTTGCTCGGCTTCTTGGTTATAGTCCACTTATTGTTGTTGTCCCTTTTGAGGAGTAGAATCAACTTGCTCGGTGCCTTGTTGGATGCTACCTCCTTCTTAGTGTTTCCATGCTCGTCGGCCGATGAATTATCAACAATGATCAAAGGAGTTGGATCCTTGACATTTTGATGATTTGAAGTGGATATTGGGAGCACTTTAGCCTTACCCTTAGAGGATTTGCTACAAGAAAAGGGCTTGGTGATCTTGAAACCTCCACATACACACATACGTGCAATGGTGGTGTGTGTCTTGCATTTTTTTGATTTTGATTTGGGTTTTTTGTGCACTTTAGAGGATGGTTTGGTGGAGTGAGGAGATGTGGAGACCATGCTTGTTTGAAAGATAGAAGATTTGGCTCGGTTAAGTGTGAAATTTGGTGGGGAAAGGAGAGTGGTCTATATAGTGCATAATATTTCCCTCCAAAAATGTATGTGGTGTGAGGAGAGTATGAAAAAAAATACATCATTTTAAATGATGAGTAACAACATTTTAGTAATGAGAAAAAAAAATCTATTGTAGTGTGAGCATGGTCTAATATTTCTGTAAATGCAATAAATATCAGTTACAAAAAATGAAAAAACCTACTAATATTTCAGAAAAAGGACATTTGTTAAAGAAAAGTTTTGTTGGAGTTAATGACAGGAAAGTTTGTTAAAATATTTGTGTGCATGTCATGTACTATTAGAGTTCGAATTAAATCGCTTAGTAGTTAACGTTCCAAAATTAATTAGTTAGTAGTATTGAAACTGAAGGAAAAAGATGTCGGTGGCATTAGAAGATGAATGACTGAAAATAATTAGCGACGTCGACTGGCATCGGAGACCGGAAAATAAACTATCCGGGCGTAGTTGAAGAACGTGAATTGGACTTAGAAGTGACCCAGAATCAGGCGTGTACAGTGTATGAGATTCGCGCATTAAATGTTTGCTATTTGCAGTTCCATAGCTCAGCCACACATTTTTAAAATAGTATTTTCTGCAGGTACAGATAAACGAAATGCGTGATCACATCAACAGAAACCCAAATCCAGAAAACTAGTTCACATTATAAGCAACCACAAAACCAGGACCCTCTAAGTTAGACTACATCATGCAGGTACATAAAGTCATGCAGGTTAGTAGATGCAGGTACATAAAGTCATGGAGTTAGTAGATAGCTGGGGGGAAACGAGGTACCTCGCTGGCTCCATATTCAGACTGCAAAAAATCCGGCGATGTGATTTCGGGTCACTCATTATTGCAGAGCACGCCCAAACCGACAATAATATAGGGATAATTAGTTTTAGGCATAAATAAAATCGGAAAAAATTGACAAGAAATCCGAATCCGCTTACCAGACAAGCATGGTTCAATATTTGTTGAACGTTTTGGTCAGGAAAACCGAGATTGTAAATCTGCGTTGATGCACGAGAACCCAAAAAATGAAGGGTGGATGGCGGGTTTCCACGGTGCAATTATGTATTATTTCGGGTACAACCTAGGGGCGGGTTTTCTGGATTAATGGGGGAGCTGCAAATAGAAAGAGTTGTCGGAAAAGTGGTGAAGACGTGACTGAACTGCAGGTAGAGGAAAAGGGGTCAGCAAAACCATGTGCTTGGGTGGTATGGTTTCTTAGGGAAAGGAATGGTTTGGAAAGGAGAGGTGGTCGTGGTTTTATTTAGTTACTAGTATTGCTTGTTGGTTTTATTAATTTTTTTAAATTTTATTATGTTTCTCAAAAATAATGTTGGGTTGGAAATTTGTTTTACTATTTCATAGATACGTAATTTTAAGCAATCATTATTTTTTGGATGTTATAACTAGCAATAGAAAATATAACTCTGTTTGACTATTATATTTAAAAAATGATAGTATAAGAATGAACATGGTTCAGTAAAACTAAACTAAAGCGAGAATAACGCGGACATGAAAGTGTAAAAATAAATGTTGATTAGGGAAATGTGTTGTTTTTAACATATAGTTTTATGATTTTCTTACATGGTGCTATATAATGTACATAGTTATAAAAAATGAAATATTCAATATATATTCAGATATAATGTTACATGTAAAGTGACACCGATATGAATAGTGACTAGTGAGGAGGCGTTTGAAGACTTTAATAGTTCTAATCATTAGTGTGGTGTTGGCATTCAAATCGTAAATGTAAAAGTAATGCATTGTAATGCATCATAAGTAGTTTGAACGTTTCTTCTAGATCAGATTCATATAGATCAAAAAACACATTTAGGAAATGGACATAATAATAATTAAAAGTTAGTAGTATGAATGAGGAGTGACCATAACTTCCAAATATTTTGAATGAGCAGTCGTCATGATCATCGGTCGGGTATGGGAAGGGTCTAGCTAGTTCCATGCCCGACCTATGAAAATATAGTAGGGAACTTGAGCCGACCCGTACCTGATGGGCAGATTAAATTGAGGCTTAGACCATACTGTATCCCCTACCCACGATTCATTCCTAATTCAACTATACAATAAATTATTATTAAGCATTAGTATTTTGACATGTATAACCAAATGATGTGGTGGTTATCAGTTACCAGGGAAGCGTTTGCAATTAGGTTGTTTATCCGATTTTTAGTAATCTTGCCACGTAAATGGTAATAGAAATAAAGTATACTATATGATTGGTTTACGGACGAATAAATAATTTGTAACGTAATTTGTGGAGTTGTAATTAAAAAAAGTTGCAACCTATAGGATTTGAATTTCATACGAATATGTGTGTTAAGAGATGGCATGACCGCTACAAAATCAGTAGGAGTGACTTTCTGAGTACACGTATAGACATTTGAATATATTACCGTAAACCCTAAACCCTAAGCTGGATAAAAGAATGGTAACTTGTAACGAATGAAATTTTATTTTATTTTTGATTAAACCACCATTGGTGGAGGGATATTATATTAGGCTTCCCCAAACCATTAATTGACATAAAATAAAGTACAATGATCTCCTATGTGGGAGGCAATTTGTAAGATTACAGAGAGGTTTCTAAAGATGTGACAATTCTAAACCTTCTCTGTATCTGAAGCAGGAACTAAAGCCTTAGTAGCTAGATACAGCCATACTAATTCACTACTTCGATAGTGCTACCTAAAAAAGAGATGGGTAGAGTGATTCCTAAAAGACCGACACAAAAGTGTCAAACTGCTTTGACAGGTGTAATATCCCTAATTTGAAACATAAAGTCTCCGGTGAATGCTCAAATCTACAAGTGTATGCACAGAGACGCCGATAGTAACTTTAAAGAAAGTACCACGACTTGGATTTCTCCTCTACTGTAACTGCACACACCGAAGCCCAAGGGGTCTTCCCAAAGTAAGAGGGAGGCGACAAACGGGCAGGGATACTCAATAAATTAGGCAAAGCAATTTTGCAAAAAGACAAAGTTTCAATCACCCAACTCTTAAAATCTAAAAACTCTAAGAAAACAGCAAAAATAATCAACCTTGAATCTTGTCCAATAAAAGCATCGATAAGAGACATCACCAGAAAAGAATGTACATAGTCAGATATAAGGTTGGGATAATTACTATATCAAAATATAGTAATGGGATTCAGATGAATATTGTATTTGATTTTAGATTAATGTGACTCAAATAATAAAATCAATTAATAAATCTATTTTTAGTCGATGAAACAATTATAAAAATATATTGTAAAATGAGATGAACCGTGAAACCCTGAACTAGACATGAAACAATGTAAACCCCCAACACCCATGAAACCCATAAACACTAAATCTGCTTAACCCACTTCAATGTCGAACCCATATCAGCAACCCTAAACCCAGTACCCTAAAACCCAATAACCCTAATTAATTATGACTTAAAAATAATGCTTCCGCCAAGGTTTGAACTGTAGACCTGGGGCGAGGATTAATGTTACCGCTGCACCAAATGGTATATTCGTTATATTGGTGCACTGATTAAGTATATATAGGAAATGTGACCTGAAGAATATTAATTACTTATTTATTACTTTCATCAATTTACAAAAATTGTAACTTATATTATCCTCGTGATCTCATTGTTTAAATACAGTAAAGTGTTCAAAATAATGATCCATACATGAAACCGTTACTCAAGGAGAATCATTGTTGTTTGTTTAACGCTTTATAACTTTATTCATTTGCATGAGACTGAGATTCGTACTTGACATCCCTAGGCTATTGAGTGAGAAGAGTTCGTTATGTAAATGTGTTCGATGAGATTTTGAAAAAGGTTATGAGAGAAGCGCATGATGGGATTGGCACTGACTATATGAATTCGAGAGAGCTTGACGAGTATATCCAGCAAATATACATGTAATTAGATACATTAGTAATAGAGGGATTATTTTGATAAAATAAGAAAATATCACCATCCATTATGAATTCAATATGAGTATGTAGGACTATAATCAATATATGAATTCAGGAGAGATGTACGAGTATATCGAGCAAATAAATTTACTAATATGTCGAGCAAAGAGATGGACTAGTATTTCGAGCAAATATACAATTAGATATATTTGTAATAGACAAGGATCCAAACAAATATACAATTAGATATATTGGTAATAGACAAGGATCCAAACAAATGTATGAGTATGTATGACTATAATATATATTCAGTACGGTGAGGATCAATTGATTATCAACATGTACAAAAATCGGGGCTAAATATTATTATAAATGATTATAATATGTATGGTTAAATTAGTGAGATGATTGAGCTTTTTGAGTGTAACAACTAAGGCCATCTCCAGTGTTAAAAATTGAAGGTGTTTTTAGAGCATTATGTCCCAAAGAGTTCGTGGTCCAGCTCAGATAATAGTGATCAACTCCAATGTTGAGCATATAATGAATTAAATTGACAGATCAAAGTAACAACTTACGAGGTCACTTGGAAAATTGAATAATATGAAATGAAGAAAATAATGAATTTTTTCTAATTGTTATGTGTATATGTCGATGCTATCCTTAACCCGCTTGATTTAATAAAAAACACTTCATAAGTGTATTAGACATAGTATTTAATTTATATTTAGGGTTAAATGTGTTGAATTTGTGAATTAAAACAAGGAAAACATTTAGTATTTCCTCGTTTGAAATTTAACAATTGAAGGGACTAAATACAAACTGAAAATATTAACTATATTTGTTTTCTATAATTTCGGCAAGTAAAGAAAAAAAAACAGTCGCATCAAAAAACGGGGGGTTATGGAAATATGAAAACCATTACTCTTTTTGAGTACTCATTTTTTATCCGTAAAAAATGCTCGTAAAAAATGCTAGTAGTAATTAAAATTTAAAAAAAAAAGGCAAAAATTTGGATTGGGTGTAGGATACGGCAGGGCCATTAATTACTTTGAAAACTTCCATACAGACCAAAGAATATGTTAAGTCAGGAGAACTGTTGTAGTTTTTTCTTATGGCTTTCAACTCTTGTTGTTTTTTAGGATTTCTCATCCAAGTGTTGATTCGGACCAATGGTTCGCAGCGTGGCGGCTAAAGGGCAACTGGCTTCAGTTTCCGACGAAGATGTTGTCGTAGCAGACTCGTTATCGCAGGCAACAGTTCCGAACACCGATGCCGGAGGTTCCGGCGAATCCGCATCCGTCGCCATGTCATCGCGCCCGTCTGTCGCTTCTCGTATTTCAGGTGATTATTTCCTGCTGATTTAGTATGTGGTGTTATATTTGGTTGTGAAAAATGTCTTTCCGGCCAATGTTTTGGGGTTTCCGGTGATAGTCGCCGTGAAAAATAGGGGTTCTGATATTTGTATGCATGTTGAACTGAGGTAGATGCTAGGGTTTGGGATCTGGTTTTTTGTCTGTTGGTGATATATAGATATGACTGAAGAAAACAACTAGACAAGGAATTAAATATTTTCAAGAAAAAACATTCATTTTTTAGAAAAAATCAGTTTTTCAACCCATGACTAGGACCACTCAGTTTAGTTTGGCTGATCGCATATTGGTTGTTTAGTTATGGCACGTGATATTGTTGATTAGGACCCATCAGTTTAGCATTAATTTAAATTTTGAATCAACCCATGACTCCAAGTAAATTTGTTTTTTTGCCTGTTTCTAGATCGGTTTGCAGAGGAGGGCGAAGATCTGATCCGATATGGTCGGAGGTCCTCTGGCGCGTCAAAGCAACCCAGATCCGAAGACCGATTTCAGGTAGAACCATCCAGTTCAGACAAAAGGCAGAAATTGGTTGCTGATTTAGGTGGTGTGGAGGCAACAGATAGGTCCTTTTCCAGAACTCGGAGCAGAAGGGCGTTGTGTTTTACTAATCTTCTCCAGTCACTAACTGATGCACAGAGGGAAGATGTGAAGTCCATTGGATTTGGTGGGCTGTTAGAATTTACTTGTGAAGCATTGCCTGATGAGATGAACAGCTGGCTGCAGGAGTGCTTCAATCCGCGTTCAAAATACTTCCACTGCAACGGAGAGATCAGGTTCTCGGTCACTGCAGTCGATGCTAAAAGAGCCTTCGGTCTGCCTATCAGTACAGAGAGGGAGGTTGTCTGTGATAATTTCAATACGCGTGTAAGATGCTTGCTTAAAAGATGGGACTCTCAGCATGGTATAGATGCATGGCGTAAATTGACAGTCGGAAAGGTGCTTATGATGCTGCAAAGGCTTAAAAGTGGTGGTCTAGATTTCAAGAGGTTTTTTATTCTCTATGCTATGAAGATGTTGCTGGCACCTGATTATGGAAATGAGATTAAAACTGGACTTCTTAAATCCCTGCTTGATGTTGACGCCATAAAGAGCTTGAACTGGGCAGGCTATGTAGTGCAGTATCTGTGCGAAGCCTTATACAACTATAATACCAAAGTCCATGAACCACAACGGGGCTGCGAGGGCTGCTTTCTATTGCTGCAGCTTACTTATTTCCATCGCACTATATGGCCAGATGCTCCGTTGTCAATGGAAGAGCCATTTATCAAGCATTGGACCGGCACCAGTATTCTAATGAGGGCGTTGGAGGAGCAGAGAGCCGGTGGATATGGAAAGCTACTGTTCAAGAAGATGGGGACTGGATTCTACTCTAAAAGAAAGGTGTCTGAGCTTGGCTGGGGAGCAGATGCAGAAGATGGCGATAAGTCTGGGCGCCAACTACACAGCCTAGATGACAAGGAGATTGGCCTTGCTATTCCACAGGTATAATTTTAAACCCACGCTTTTGATTAATGCGTAAGCACCTTAACTCTGTCAAAGAATTATATTGGCTGGTGTTATGCATGCTCAATTACTATCCAGTGGTGTATATGTTAAAATCCTGGTTTATACTTGTGGTTTTAAATCCATTTATATGTGTCATTACATATACTTTCTTAGCCAAACAAAATGTAGACATGTCCGTAACTGTGTAATAAAATCAGAATATGGTTATCTTAATGTTTCTAAACTTTTGATAGGATTATTATTTCACTTCAAATTCTGTTTTAATGGTAGCATTAAGTAACTTAAAGCAGAAAAATAAATATATAAAAACAAAAAGAGGTAGACAGATATACAATGATAAATATCATACTGACTATTGGGTATAAAGCACTTGAATGTGCCATTATGGTGCAGATTAAACCAGTTAGTCAATGAAATAGTACAAATAACAAAGTTTTGATTTTTACAGAAGCAGCATACCATACTTATAATTCCTATATCATTTGATATTTTGTTTTAATGGTAGCCAGAAGTCAGTAAAAGCCCTAATTTTTTTTAAAAAAAAATAAATATACATACTTAGCTGGAAATGAGGTTTTATCATTTTCAAAAGTATAAACCAGTGGAATTTAAGGATATTCGACATATATCCTAACTTATGAAGTCCTAAACACAGTAATAAATAAAAATAGTTGAGAATTGTATTTAATTTATCTTAACTTAAAGTGCTCTCAAATGTAATCTGTAATCGAGTTATTATAAGTATGTCGGCTAAAATTGGTGTTGGATTGTGAAAAAATCCAACTTCATGTAGGACATAATTTATATAGTTGTAGAAGAATTTATTGACTTTGATTGTTGAAGTAGTTGATACATCTAAGTGATTATAATGAAGCACAATTTAGAAGTATGATTTCATGGATTCAGTGATCTAAAAATTAGCCCGTTTAAAGAACTGTGATTTTAGTTTGTTTTGTATTTTACTGGCATTGCATGTTGCAGGTTCACAGAAGGAGGAATTGGGAAGTTTTGAGTGCCGTTGATTATGTGGTAAGCCGATTTGCTGACAGCCTCGATCTGTATACTCAAAATTTGAGGAGCTGTGCCTTTCGACAACTGGAGGGTGAGGATCTGTTGTTCGATGGAAGGCATGCCTATGATGTTGTTGCGCGTAATTTGTATGAGGTCTGTGCACAGTTGTCACCTGATATGGCGAACATCGGGCCTAATCTGCGTGCAGAAGCTAATCCAGTGGTTGAACCAGTTCCTCGCGATTACCAAATTGTAGAGCTCAACAAGAGGCCGTGGCTAAATTGGGTATACATGTACCCTGCAATTTACAGGACTGATTTTCTGAAAAAGGTTGCGAAACTTTGTCATGGCTTTGCTCAGTATCAGCTTGAAGTTGCTGACTATCTCTGCTCTGGTGGCGAAGCAAGGTATGTCATAGATCTTACAGAGCAATTACATAATAATTCTGGTTTGTCTTTTGTATCGGATGACCGACTTAACAGAGCTCCTGAACTCATGCAGGGCTATACTATTCCATGATGGGAATAAGTTTAGGCTTTCTAGAGCTGATTTTTGGACTTTCCAGCAGTATATGCCCTTAAATCCTGATTGTGTTACTGCCTTTTCAATGGTTATGAATCAATACTGGGCCGAGAAGAGATTGTTCTCTACCATATGCTTTGGAGCTATAGACAGTGTAAGCATACTACATTTCTACCCTTTTTCTCACCTAAATACTTTACATTAAATTTTGGTCAAGTCTAAAATGGTTTGTTATTAAGGATGATGGACCAGTCGAGGTGCCTGAGCTTGCCAAGAATTGGGCAGCGTGGTTGGATGTTAATGAGCTACAACTAGGCAATGCTCATTTGGTGAGTCAAAATATATTATGTTATGGTAAATTAGTTGGTATAAATGTTGTTTGGTATTTACTAATTTTGATTGCATCACAACAAGTACACATCCCTTGCAGTTGGGATGGAGATTGGTTTCTGGTCTCGATTAATTTTTTGGATGGCAGAGTCCAGTTCATCCAAACTCGAGCACAGGATGAGGGAGAAGTCAAGTGCTTAAAGTTAGGCCACGCCATCGTAAAAATTCTGAGTATTTGATTTTTGGCTGTTGTTCGTAGAATGTTTGTGTATGGTTAGGTTCTTATTGGTTCAGTGTTTATTTTAATTCATGTGAAGGGCACAATGTTCTGGAATTTGCTTGAGCTGAAGAAGGAGACTGAACTTCTTGATAAGTTTCGTAATTTTAATTACGAGTACGTGACTCCCAGTTGGTGTGGTTTACAGAATTTTAGTGATCAGGGAATTGTTCTTATGAACATGATGGAGAAATACACTGGTTCACCTAACTGCTTGGATTTGCTGATGTTGGATGAGGTAATTGGCATTCTGTTTTTGCTTTTAAGATAGCAGTAGCTCATTTCCAGCATATATGCATTATTAATTTTTTTTTTCTTATTTTTGCACTTAGGACAAGAAGAAGTTGCAGCTTAGGGTGGCTTATCTGTGTACAATAGCTCTGTCATTCAAGAATAAGAAAAGAGGCACAGTGCTGGATGGGACCAAAAGCTATCTGGAGGCAAAGGCAATGGCAGAAAGTGGCTGACAATAAGGCAATGGCAAGATAATACCACTTTAGTTTTGGGTTTGTCATATTAACTTTAAAAGTTGAAGACTTTCTGTTCAAGACTTAAATTAAAACATTGTTTGTAATTTTGATGGTCTGACTTATGTACTAAGCTTGTTACTACATATTTTGTTTAGTTATCCGTTTGTAATTTTTGAGATTTTTGTGCTGTGTAGACACACTACTTTGTCCATAAGTGCATTATGTTTGGAGGATGACTTCACCCATAATTAAAAAAGTTACTTGCCATTAACTTTGTGAAAACGGTTTTTGTTTATCATTTGAATTAAGTTTTAACATCATACAACTTTGATTTGTTTGGGTATAGCATTCTAGGAAAATATTTCAATACATAATTATGGATGAGCCGGGGAATACATAAAAAAGTTGTGATAAGATACACAACTACAAAATGAAATACATAAGCAAAAATACTTTTAGGAACGCTTTATCTCAATCGCGAGGAAGGGGAGTTTTCAATTGAAAAACTCATAGGCATATTCGTCGTCCGAATTGCCATTGTCCGACTTGTCATCCTCGGAGGAGGATGAGTACTCGTCGCTCATCGGATCATCATAATGCTTAAGTTGCTCCTTTTGAAGGTCATTCAACGGGAACTTGGTGATGTCTCTAAACTTGTAAAATCCATCATCTACGATCCACTTCATGTTTGGGTTTTCTTCAATGACCATAGGTGTCCAATGTTTAGGGGCCGATTCTTTAACATCCTCCTCCTCATCCGACGAAGAATCGACATTTATGAACAAAGGAGGTGGACGTTTGTCTTCAACCATCGGACATGCTACTTTGGATGACAACACATTAGACACATGCTTGTCCTTAGAGGTAGAGGATTTGGTGAAGGTGGATGATCTCTTCGTTCGTTTGAACCCCCCACATTTGCATACCTTCAGATATGGTGTATAGTATGTAGTTTTCGATTTGTAGGAAGAAGTGCCTTTGTTAAAAATGGGAGAATTATATGTGGAGTTGGGTGTAGCTTTTGGCTTGAGGTTAGTTTTCATAACTTGGCAGAGGTTATGAAAATTTTGGAAAGTGAGTGATGAGAGGTGATGAAAAGTGGTGCTAAAATGCCACTATTTATAGGGAATTTTTTCCCTCCAAATTCATGTCTTTTGCGAGGAAGCTTCAATTGGCGGTAAACTCAAGTTGGGTCCCACACGTCCATGTTTCACACCTGCCATTGATTTCTAAGGCGGTGTTTATATTTGTAGGTTAGGTTTTATTATATGTTTTTGACATCTTGGTGGTTCCAATTGCTTTGGTTGTGCTTAACGAAAGTTAACAGGTCTTCTATACGCAGTCCATATTTTGCTTATTTGCAGTCCGTATTTTTTTCAAATAATCATATATACAATGATTATAATATATAACTGAATTGCAAATGTATGCAATAGAATTAGTATATATAATGCACATGTCTGATATACATAATTATTGACCATATCATATATATCGAAGGCGTATTTTTATTTTGGACTGCAAAATAAGAAAAATACGGACTGCGTATAGCATGCCCCAAAGTTAATTGCTCCAAACCGAACTTAAACACAAAATAAATCTTTTTAAGTAAGACAAAATAGATGCACAAATAATATTGATATATATTTATGGTATCCTGACAATAATATGTCTGTGAATGAGTGAGTCGAGCGCAAGTATTGGGTATCTCGAGTAGACTCGAGAACCATATTAATCATGTCCGAGTCGACGAGAGAACTCGCGAGTTTAATAATATCATGTTCAACTGAAACTCGTGATTATTTATTAATTATCGACTCGACTTGTGAGTTTGAATTCGAAATATTTATCCCTTTTTTAATAAAAATTGAACTAATTATTACACAAGATAATAATTTATTCAAAATTAGTATGAAGGTGACCTTCATCCAAGCCATTAATGCCAAATATGTTACAACACCTTCAAATAAAAAAACTGGTAGGCTCCAGGGGCTCACCGTTGGAAACTACGAGCTCATCGACGTTAACCAACAGGTCTCCGGGAACAGCTTGACGAGGAACTTTGTTGATCTGGATTTTAGCCAGGAGTTCTACATCTCTCGATCTACGGTGATGTACCAGCACGCGTTGCAGTCGGTGCCAAGGGTATATTTGTCATTTTAGGTGAAAAAGGTACCGGATTGTATAGTCAATCGTCAGAGGGTTATCACTTTTCAAGTCAATGCTAATCTATGGTTATAATAGCACTTTCTTAAAACTGAGGGTTATATTTGCACTTAACCAATAACTGGGGGTTATATTTGCATTTTACCCAACAGTAAAATACATGATCACATATAGTATGTTAACAGATTTTTAGTACGAAAATTGGTAATTATTTACATGCGCCTTTGCATGTACATAATGAAATTAATACTACTGCAGATAATTAGTTAATTCAATATTCAATAGTAAACGCTTACTAACAAGATTAGACTACAAAACTAATACAGTATAACCTTATAATATAGTAAAACTATAACTGATTTTACAAAGCGAGTTACTCACCAGTTTTTGGATATGAATATCGTATCATAATTTATGGGGCATGCTATACGCAGTCCGTATTTTGCTTATTTTGCAGTCCAAAATAAAAATACGCCTTCGATATATATGATATGGTAAAAAATTATGTATACCAGACACATGCATCATATATACTACTTCTATCGCATACAATTGCAATTCAATTATATATCAGAATCATTGTATATATGATTATTTTAAAAAAATACGGACTGCAAATAAGCAAAATACGAACTGCGTATAGAAGACCTGTAATTTATTCATCGCACTACTACATTTCTTCATATTTCATGTTTTTTTGAACTAAAACAATTTAAAAAGATTATTGAGATCGAGATCGAACAAGGGTTTTCTCAAATTAGACTCGTTAAATAGATCGTTTGGTTTAAAGTACTAGTATTCATTTATTTAATAGTTATCGTGTATACAGATTTCACACAATATGTATAAAAGTCAAACATACCCTCATAATTCATTTGGATTTAATATTCAGAAACATTCCAAAATACCCAAAGTCCCACGGGTACCCCTATATTAACAATATATATTTTCCTCAGAAAGAAAACTATATATGTATATATATGTGTGGATTATATATTAGCTCAACCCGACATGAAGATTGCTCAACCAGAGATTGCTCAACTATATTTTTCAATTAACTAGTTGAATACAATTAGGGGTTGCTTAGTGACCTTGTCAACTCTCGTGTAAATCAATGTCGACTAGGTTACAAAGCGAGTCCAGCTTGACTCGAGATTTAGTGGAATCGAATTGTTAACTAATCGAGTTTCAACAAACACTTAAGTGACTAAAGTACTATTCAAATTTGAATGTGCTACTTTTTTCAGAAACATAGTACTATGGTACGTAATTATTAATTGCATTGCCATTTACATTTTAAATTTGTAAATAAATATACAAGTACACATTTTCGTAGTATTTACGTCTTTAAAAATGTGAATTAATTATGAATTGTGATTTTAATGTGATAATATATTTTAACACAAACCATAATAAATCATTTAGGTCAGGCCCAAAAACAAATACAAAAATGTTACCAGTTTTTTAGCTTAACTGATCTGCCATTATTTATTTTCCTACCATTCTTTCTTTTCTCACGGGTTCATTATGAATCACACAAATGTGAGACAACTCCCAGCAGGAGTAGCTCTTACACTAATCTTTTGGCAGGAAACCGAATTCATACTCCTATGCCTTTTTCTTCTATGCTTGCAGTGGGTAGGAGTAGTGTTTGATTTAACCTATCATCCTTGAAACGCGGGTCTCCATTCAGTCAAAAGCAGATGTGTAGTCAATGTTTTCACCTTGCAGGTCCGAATAGAAATATGCTGTGCAAATTATGCACTGTCACACGCTAAACCAAATGGTTCCTTTTTATTTGTTTTTTCTTTTTGATTAAAGTTAATTTGTTGTAAGGTAAAGGGGGAAAGATTACTTATTAATGCATAATTATTTATAGTATCATCTACGTATTTGTGATACAATGAAAGCATAAACAATCTCGATTAATGTACAACAAGTCAACAAGAGTGCCAATAATTTGAATGAGGATACACATTTATTTCAGAGTAATTTGTGAAGCAATAAAATTAAAAATTGCAACTGAGATTAAAACTGGAATACATGAACTATGGAGTAGAAAGGGATATAAATTTTGAACTCCATCTATCCAAATCCATCATTTCATCATAAAAATCACTAGCAAACAAATACAATTGAGAGCAACAAGTACTATGTTCAACACGGTGAGGGTCCAAGCCAGACTAGTTAACTGGCATGCTGGTACAGGTCGTTCCCTCACCGGCGGCTCGCCGTCGACATCCCCTTTTGTTTCTGCAACTTCCTCCCCAGATACTACACCAGCTCTCCTTTGCCTGGAGCTATTACCCGTCTGCCTAGAATCTACAACCCACTTACTCGAGCCATGATCACTGCACCCGTAATAAAGTCGGCCAGGGTTTTCAGTTGAACGCGACACAATAACAGTTGTTAATTTACCACATCGCCGGCAAAAAACCCGATCTGGTCTTAGATTTGAAACTGAGTTTGTGGAGCTTGAGGGAGCCATTAGGAAAACAAAAAATGAATTTACTGTGTGGGGAGTTTCTGGGTACGAACAAAAGTATTGCTTTGCTCTCCTTTGAATAAGTATATTATGAAGAAGAAGAAGAAGAAGAAGCAGCTTATTTCCATTATATAATTCTAGGCATGTGGTAGTCTGAAGAGGGATGATTTTGCAGAGTTAGATCAGCCTTACAATTTCAAAACAAATAATAAACTTGGTGGAGCGGTTCCACTAACATATGCACAGGTCTTGAGTTCGAACCTTGCCTTAATACAGTATCTTGTAGTGGGGTCATCCAAAATATCCTATTTTTTTATGTTGTAACATTTTAGGGTTTTGGGGTACATGGGTTCATGGGTTTAGGGTTCGTGGTTTTCATGGGGTTAGGGCTTAGCACATGGTTTCATGAGCCTTTGAGTAATTGAATGGACAATTTTAACTTAAATATATATTCTAATGTCAATACGTCGTTTTTAGGTAAACATTGAGTTGTTCTACATACGTTTCTAACTATAAACCTAGTCATAATCTCGAATCCCTGCTAAACGCTTACTTTTAATCTTAACACGATATCGCCTAGGGGTAAAACGTGACAGGACTCGGTGAAATCACTTTAAGGACTAGATATAGTCATAGATAACAACACTCAAGACAGCCTGCTACGTTGAGTCGCATATTCTATCTTGCTTTGTATTTTGGAATGTCCCAACTCCCAACTAAAGAGTCTTACTTTCAATGTTTCCTCATTTGGCCATAAAAAATAGAGTATATTGTGCACTTTACCCCTAATGAATGTTTATACAATATTTGAAACACATACATCTTGGGGTTAAAATAGTCTTTTACCATTCTTGTAGCCACATGTCCTACTAACACATGAATTTTCTTAAAAATTGAATCATCCGGCCCCGCGGACACTTTGGTTAGTAGTTGGGACTGAGGGAGTATGAAAGAAGGTGTTTTCAAATATTAAAACTGAGAGTCTTACAATAATACAAAAAAGTTTGTATTTCGTTTTTATAAGTAAATATAGCTCCACACAAATACGATGTTTTATTTCACAATTCAGTTGTCAGATATATATTTCAAATTGTATCGCGGAGTAGGAACTACATAAATGATATAAGGGGTGCTAATTGAGATCGTCAACTCGAGAGTAATTGGAGATGGACACGGTCAAAACTCGGTCAAACCTCAACTCGATCTGGCTCGACTCGACTCGAAAGGTTAACGAGTCGAGTTTGGTCGAAGCCTAACTTGCCTTTCAAAAACCGGTGAGTAGCTCGCTTTGTAAAATCAGTTATAGTTTTATTATATTATAAGGTTATAATGTATTAGTTTTGTAGTCTAATCTAGTTAGTTATCATTTAATAATCGATATGAAACTCGGGAGTTCTCGAGTCGAGTCGAACATGGTTAATATAGTTTTCGAGTCGAGTCGAGTAGTTGATACTCGCCATCAACTCGCTCGATTAGCACCCCTAAGTAGAGATGATCATGGGGCGGGTCTGGGTCTAATTTAGTTATATTCGGCCCCGATCCGTAAAATAAATGTCGGATCCAAATCTGACCCATATCCGCTGGGTCTAAAATTTCAAAATCCGTATCCATATCCGCAGGGTTTTACGGGTCTAAGGGTCTAAAACGGGTCATAAATGGGTCTACTAAGAAATCGACAAATTGTTTAAATAGATGTTTGACATTTCATAGTGAATACAAACACAACCAAAAACGTTTATTTTTATTACCATAAACACAAATGTTAGCATATATAAGAAGTTTACCGGCTAGAACGCAGAAGGGTAGAGCACACAGAAGTATGGAACTAGAGTTTGTGCCATAAGGTGTTTCAGAATAGGTTTTGAGAATAAACAAAATATTTTTACTTTTTCTATATTGTATCAGTATCCGGAATTTGAAATAATAATTATTATTATTAGAGAGGATGAATTAGGACTATAAATTAAACATTATATTTATCACATAGTAATAATATATGATTAATTATATATTATAATAGGTTAATAGGTCTGGATATGAATATGGATCCGGGTGTGGATCTTAATACGATATATCCGTATCCATACCCGTTTATTAAAACTTAGATCCAGAACCTGATCCATATCCGATGGGTCTAAAAAATTAAGATCCAAACCCGACCTATAAGGTCTAAATCCGCAGGATCTGGAGCGGGTCCGAGACCCGTGATCATCCCTACCCCTAAGCGTGATATTTTTTTAAACATATAATTTAAAATTAAATCCAAAATATTGTAGAATTATATATAATAGTAGTAATTAAAGCCTAAAATATATCTCTATGTACGGAAGGAAATGGCTTTCTTGATTCATGTATTGAACTATACGACCTTCTTACATGTCACACGAATTATGTTTGTTAATACAAAATTTAGATCACATTTAATTTGTTCCTCATCCGAAATTTTTCTGCCAATATTTGGAAATTAGGAGTATGAAAAAAAAATTTGGATGGTTTATCAAGTAAAGAAAATTGTGAATCAATTTGGTTTGATCAACGCATGTGTGCGAATTTATTTTTTAATTTTCATTTTGTTCAGTTAATGGCTGCATCGTGGTGGGTTATACTTGGCTCATAAGTCAAATTTTCTGTCCATTGTCTTGTCATTTCAACTGACATGCATGCGTGAGTTTATCCTGTCCCTAGGGACCATTTCCCTTCAAAAACGAACCCGTGACATAATAATGGAGTCTGCATTTAAAATGGATATTTTGTCAAAGACACAAAAATCAAGCTCCACATAGTTGTGCTGCTTGCTCCACCAGAAATTCCCAGTTACCAGAACACTGAATAGATCAACCTCAATGGATTACGAATCTTCAATTGAGGAGATGAGGGCTGAGTTAGAGTCAAACCTCGCCAACCTGAAGACGGAGACAGTTTCGGGTAATATTGCTGGATAATATTATCGTAATTGAATCGCACATATTTTTAGTTTTTTTGATTGTCCATCCAATGTTTATAAAGTTTCTCACAAAATTTAACACTCATAAAAACTGATATAGAATTGGAGGAATTTAAACGTGAATTTGAAGACGATGAAGTCAACTGGCGGTCATCCTGCACAATTGTGGAAAGGCTCAACAGGCTTACCAATCCTCATCACAATTGCGACTGCAAGGCGGTTCATGCTGCAATAAGAGATGCAGATCGGGCAAGTTCTATGAAAATTTCATAATTCTTTTACGGCCCTTCTTTTAACACTTATTTAGGGTGACATTTTGTGGAAATGTTAGTAATCACTTTAATATGATGCAGGCTGCATTGAATGACATGTGCAACAGAGTAATGGAGGCGTTCAAAGCTATGGAGGTGGACATGCGCAAAAATCATGATGAAATCGTAAAAAAAATCCGTGCGTTAGACCCAAACTCGAATGACACGCTTATAGTCATCGACAAAGAATTCCGTGTAGGGAATTACTACGTGCCGAAGATTTAAGTTTGCCTTCTAGCAAAAAACCTATTTGATTTCATTACGCTTTTTTGATGTGTGGTATTTAATTAGTGTTGCATTGTCATAACCATGTAAAAGTGGTTCATGCTGATCAATGTCCTTGATTAATGCTGCATCTTTTCCTTTCCCAAATCTGATATGAGTATTGCCAAAAGTATAGTTGCAAAATTATAATATCACTAGTCTAATAATGTCTATTTCGGTATGGATTATATTTTATTTAAACCTCCTTTTTCAAATTTTAGGAACTTATGTCAAGTATCCTTGAAACTATATGATTAACTGTACATGAATTATTTGTAGCAAATCACGAATTAAAATGTGGTAATGATTATTTCAGGCTTTGTCGATAAAATTTAATGACGTGAACTTGCTTGATAATGATTTGACAACGTCAATCAGCGAAAATATCTTCCATGATGAATTGAGATTCTAAATCAAAATTTACTAGAAACTGATAATCTGAATTCACCTGGATAAGACCAAACTTCAGTACCAAACTTCAGCTTTACTTAATTTGGTGTGAATCTAAATGATATCATTCCATTAAAATTTTGGTTTTATATCCATATTATAAAGTATTTGGCGTAAATGGATAAGTCACGTGTTACTTAAAATCCTTGTTATGCAAATTAATAAAATTTTGAAATAGACATGTTATTAAAAAATCTATCGTTTCTACATTATTTTATTATATAATTTTACTTGTTTATAATTTTACATCATTTAAACTATTCACTATACATTTAAAATATTTCTTATATTTTGTAAGTTAAATAATAAAATAATCCTTAAAATAAAATACACAAGTGAAAAAATTAAACATTAGGCACAATAATTTAAAATTTCACAAAAATAATTCATGAAAAAATATTTACATAACATAATGAAACAATTCACATAATTTTGTCAAAAGTTTATTGTATTGCACCAGATTTAGTGATACATAATTTTTATAATTTCAAATAAAATTGTTTAGTACTGATAAGTATAAATCTCTTAAACATTCATAAATTATAATTAAATTTGAATATTACTAACAAATTTAGTTAAAATAAATTGATTTATTTAATTGTTTAAATGTGTTGATAAAAAAGTGTTTAAGTATGTATTAAAAATAAATTTTTGTACACAAACATTCATATACAATAAAATATTTATGTTTGATTAAAAGGTAGGTGGAAATAGCATTCTTTTTATTTATACCACCATGACCCATTACGAGATCATTTACACCTCATGGTGGTGTAAACACCCTTTCCGTATTAAACATGGCTGAATTACCAATGTTTCTGTTTGTTGACTTCGCTCTAATTACTCTTCATGGAGACTTGTTGCATGCAATAACTTTTACCGTTGGCTAGCTAATGTGGAAGTGGAAAGGTTAACATCAAGGGCACCCTTTCTTTTTCTTTTTTTTATTTAAATAAGGAGCGGTTTATATTCTCCAGAAGGACTTTTAAGGCACCAAAATAGATTTCAAACCTTCTGATTTCTGTCTCGTCGGAAACCTGAGAAAATCAAAGTGATCAGACAATGGATAAGGCGTCGAAGTTTTCATGTCCTTCCTTTTTTAAGCTGTTGATGGATGATGATATCAACCATGGAATTGTAAGTAAATTTCATCCAATTGTTTCTTCCAATATTTTATCTGTTTTACGTTTCAACTAAATTCTGTGTATATTTTTTGTTTATATGTTTGTTTAGCGAATTCCAAATAGTTTTTCAATTGAACTGGAGAAGAGTGAATCTCTTGGAAACTATTCACTCGTCACCGGAGAAAATAGAAGGTCATCAGATCGTTCATGGCCAGTAAAACTTGAGAAGAAAGGCCATTACTACTACATCTGCAAGAAATCATGGCCGTTGTTTGTAAGGGACTATAGTCTGGAACATGGCGATTATCTGTTGTTTCATTTTCGTCACGCCCTATGCTCCCAATGGCTCCAAAAAGATGCTCTGCAGCGATGATGATGGCAGTTCCGGCGATGATGATGATGATGATAAAGATTTTGACACCAGAAAAAGTGAGACCCGTGATCGTGATGAGCGTCGAACAGGTGATTAATATATATCTGGTGCTCCTTAATTAGTTATTTTTTTCTGTTATGTTGATTAAGTACTGAGGAAAATTGTAACAGGTGAGCACGGATATAACAAGGATGGTGATGCAAATTCAAGAAAGGATGCTAAAGAAATGATGAAAAGAGCTGAAGAAGCTGAGGAAATGGATGGTTGTGATTCATCTGCAGAAAAACCCTACTTTATAAGGACCATGACAGAACACAACAAGTCCCGGGTGGTAAGAATTTTATTTTTGGTTTTCAGTTCAATTTAGTCTCTGGAACAATTAATCAAACATAAAGATGACTTCGATGTAAACCAATCTATTGCCATTTCTTGATGACAATTATGATTCCAGTCGGTTCCGGCTCCGTTTGCGGCCGTGGAGGCGATGTTAGACAAAGCAGCCGGAAAAGTAGAGCTCCGATGGGAAGATGGAGCCCACAAGAAGAAATGGACGGCAAGGATGATCATTCGGAGAGACGGACATATCGATATAGGTCGCGGATGGAATGACTTTTGGAAACAATTCGATATCCAAGTCGGAGAAACTTACCGCTTTGTCATTGTCAACCGCCGAGATCCGGTCACTATATCTGTTCATATACACTCCAAATGATCGCAGGTGAGTTTTTATTTTAGTTTTCATGTAATCTATTCAATTTGAAAAAAATTGAAGGTAACGTTAAAATATTGAAACATAAAATCAGCCTAACTTATTACAAAAATTTCATCAAATTATATTTTTTTCCCTCGAATTAATTAAGCTAACTATCTACATATACAAGGTTCAAGAGAAAACGAGGTCTTAGTACATAAATTCAATAAAATAGGAATTTGGTTGATTTTATTTATTATTCTTTCAAAATATATGCTGTGCAAATTGGTTTAATTTGTTCAACATAGTTGATAGAAATTCGTCATCAATTTGAACATCATCATCCAGCCTTTCTTCCTAAAATAAATAACGGAATATTAAATTATGGGGACTAATTAATTAAATTTTCAGAAGCTGAACTGCCACCTATAATTTGAATCGACAAACTCATGGAAAAACAGTAAAAATCATCAAGTCTGAATTTAATTTGATTTTAGTTTGCCTGTGAGTGTATTAAGTGTAAAATTGAATTACAACTAATCAATTGTTCTCGTGACTCAGGAATTGATTGAAGAAAGGCTTTTGGAGTCAAGACTATGTTACATTTGCATATTATTTTTTATTAGAATTTCAACCATGCATATGTGGTGGATTTAATATGGTTGTTGCTATTTTGCGTTTAGACTATGTTACACCTGGTTACACTATAATTAAATTTGTTATTTGTTATTGCATCTACAAGTTTAATTATTCTGGTCTAATATTTTAATTGTTTATATAATTTTCACACTAGCTATTTTTAAAAATCTTGCAATTTGTTTCTTAAAATTTAATCATATGATATCAGTAATTTATAATTTTAACCTCAGTTTTTGGTATATGTTCTTATAACCCCGATCGAGTTCTTTTTTTTTTGAAAGAAAAAGTTTATATCATCTCAAAATACTGGAAAACGTCCAATAATGTTTGACAAAAGGATTCTGGGACAGGATTTCATCTACGTAATCGGAATTACAATTCTTACCAATGCTAGCTACCTAATGGGCATTTGTATTATCCTTTCTCGGTATCCAGCATGGCAGTTTAAGTCTCGTTCTTACGAATTCCTTGCGCGGACAAATTCGCGATCTCACTTCCGCCTGCTCAGCTTTCTTTTCCGCGTAGTCATTGGAAATCTCCGCCCGATGCTCCGCTCAGAGCTCTAAAATCGACCCGCTCAACTCCGTTTGTTTTGCTACATCTCGGTGATGCTTTTTGTCATCTCTGCTACTGATTTATTGTGTGTCTCTACCATAGAAGCTGAGGAACGTCTGTCTCTGCTACCAATTGATAGGATCTTCAATTGATTTGAAGATCAAAACAAGGACTTTGATTGAATTCAATGAATAAATTTGGGGGTTTTACAATAGAAAGCTAGAAAACTAAGCTATGAGCTACAAACTACACATCTCTGATCAAATTCAACAATTCGATAAAGTAAAAACGCTAACTAAATCCTCTATGTAGCAAGGTTGATCAGTTGTAACCGTTGAGCTCAACCGCCTCCATCGGATGGTGGCGACTGCAGCCTTCTGAAATTCCAAAAACGACCGTTGCAGATTAACTACAATTTAAATCCTAGGAAATTACCACTATGCCCCTTGGGGGCATTTATAGGTTCATGACACTTTTACCAATTTGGGCATGGTAAGCAAGTCCAACATTAGCATTAAATTTTGTTTCCCCAAATTATTTCTCTTTCCCCATATTTGGAGAACCAAACATTCTCTTCCTTCAAACTCTCACTCCTCACTTTTCTATTTTAGCAAATGAGTTTACCAATACTGTTGAACCAACAAAAATGTTAAAATATGGTAAATACGGGCATTATCTCTATTTTGCAAATACTGTTGGACTTGCCCTTAGACAATATTTTATCAAATTTGTTGGAGTCATGAAACTCTAAAAGAAGTCTAAAAATAGAATTCTCTATTTTACCAAATCTGTTGGACTTGCCCTAAATAACTATAACAATTAGGTTGCAATTACCATCATATCAAAACATGCTTAATATTAACAACCTAAGAAAATTTTTTACAATAAATTAAATAAACTTTAGAAATCATTTAAATTACAACAGAGCTGCCAACAGATGTCTGTTTCAAATTCGGGTAGACACCAAATCCAGGCTCATTGGGAATATTTGGCATAACTAAGACTCATAAAACATATCTACAAACACACAATCCCAAATTACGCCTGCACTATACTAAGTTGACATGTTCAAGACTTCAAATTATTCAAGTCAAACACTACAACTATGAAGGACGAACTACATAACCAATTTCTATGTTGTTTATTGAAACTAAAATAGCAGCGCCGATCACCCCCGTTTTACAGGTCATCCACCAACAAAAATTTCTTCATCTTTTTACTCTTAGGCCTGTGTTTCTGTGCATGGTGAACATACATAGCCTGAAGCTCGCGGAAATGTGTCAATCTGTCACCATATTGCTCCTCCCAAACTCTAAGACTGGGATCACAAAGTTGACGCCACTGGGGATGAATTCTTGGAAGTGGGTTATCATGTCGACCTTCATCGTCAAGGCAGAAGTGGCCAAGCACAAAATGGACCATACCAATCCTGTAAATGATAGATATTTCAGGGAGCTCACCGTACTCTTTGATGTTACCCCTCCATGGAAGAGCAGTGCTGCATGAGGGACTTCCAACTTGGTCCTTTGAGTACACCGACACAACAGTCCTAAATACTTGTGCGATGGCAAGCAAATCGTCAGGAATGCTCATCCAATGCCTGGCACTGCACTTTTTACCGGTCCACTAGATGCGATCAACAGCCTTAGCAAATCCCCCATCCTCATCAATCTTCCCGTTCTTATCAATCAAAGCGTACACCTTTTTATAAACCCCCTCATTGGCCTTCAGCTCTTGGAGTAGTAGCTGCCTCACAGTCACGTACTTAGCCGGGGAGAACAAGAATTTCTGTGCTACACACCTAAAACCGCAGTTTCCATCACCCTCCACATCATCAATCGACACTAGATAATCTCGGACAAAGACAGGCACATCCCACCCTCCCATCCTGTCAAGGGCATCGGCTACAAAGCAAAGATATACAACACTATTCAAACAACAAAATCATGCAAATAAAATTATAAATTTACCTTTTTACTAGAATCTTATAGGAATATGTAAACATACATAAAATGAATCAAATAACTTACCGAATTTATCAGAAGCTGGTCCAGAACTGAGTTTTTTATCCGCATGCTCCCACCCCGATTTTTTGCGCCCGTGTTTGCCTTTAGTCTTCGCAGGTCTCCCTTTTTTCTTCAGATTAATCTCTGGTTCCTCAAAGGCACCCCGCTCCGGGTATAGCTGCGCCTGGAAATAGTCTGACAATTTCTTCTGATCTGCAGGATCTCTGCCATCTAGATCACTGAGCATCTGGCTAAGATCATATGGATAGTAAGGGGCTATGACTGCATCCCCGTCATAGCATAAGGTCCTCCAGAATTGGTCGACTCCATCAACGCTGATGTACAGATTATTGCTACGCAGGTGCTCTAGCTGACAACGACAGGGCAAACCATGAGTGGTGGATAGAGCATGGGTGCATCTGCCCTGCTTGGTGAACTCTTTCTTCAGCACATCAAGACAATGGTGGGTCACCTTACGTAGCAAACCCAGGAATGGAGATACATCGAAGCTGATCATGTTCCTGGTAGCACTCCACTCAAGCATGCATTTAATCTCACCAATCTGCCCCTCCACCTCTGCATGCGTCTTTTCAAAAAGCGTATCCAACCCGGCTCTGCAAGAGGGCAGCCAGCCTTTAAGAGCTGAATGCGCTCCCTCGACACGATTAGTCGTGTTGTTCCCAAAATGCATCACCTGATCAGTCCACGCTAACACTATTTTTTCCTTGTGAGGCATCCATGTATCTTCAAGGTAATTCATGAAATTTGGGACCCATCCATATTTGTCCTTCAATCTGATCACATTCTTCTCAAACTCAGGGACGGTGGGAGCTTCAAGCACCATCCTTACTGCCCCATTGCACATCCTGTCAGCATCCGCAGGGCGCGGCATGATAGAAACTGCCCTAGCTCTTATCATTTTTTTCACGTGAAACATGCACAGCAAGTGCTTCGAACGCGGAAAAACTATTCGAACCGGGTCAATCAACCCAAGCTCCGTGTCTGTTACTATAGCATTGGGCTGCTTGTCACCCAAAACCTCAGATAAACACCTCATGGCCCACATGTAACTGTCCTTGTTTTCATGCTGTAAGAGGGCAGTCGCTGCTGTGAAGTTCTGGTTGGTCGGTGCAACTCCTATAAATTCGACGAGAGCATAGCCATATCTGTTCGTGGAGTACGTCGAGTCGATGCACACAACATACGGGTAAACCCTCAGCATTCTTCTCCCATTTGGGTGCGACCAAAACATGTCTGCAAAATTAGAGTATACACAAAATTATACACAAAATTAGAGTAAACCCTCACTTTTGTTGACTCCAAAATTATAAGAACAGTTTGTGCAAAACCTGTTCACCCAAGTAGTAAACAAAGAAATTACTATACAAATCCTGCACTAAGAACACTGACAACAATTCAAAAAACTGACCAATTGACATCAATTGGTAAAATTTTCAACTGACCAATTGAAATCTTAAACTGACCAAGTTTGTTTAAAATTGACATCAATTTTTACTGTGGCCTCTCCAAAACGTGGAGACACTTATTTATGGACAAATTGTTTTACTGGTTTGACCAAAATCTAATCAAACAAAACGGAAGCCGTAAAATTATTAACCAAATCCTCCACAACCACTTGGACAACAATTCATAATCCCTTATCAAAATCCGGACAACAAGAACTACTCAAAAGTAACTCAGAAGTCCTTATTGCCCTGAGATATTACTATAGTATTTCTTAAAATATATTCCATGATTTTTTCAGCCACAACATATGAAACAAAAAATAATTGAAGCACCATACTCTATAAGCCACAAACAGTTAATTCTAAGCAGCGCAACTCCAACTCATACACCTCCTCACAAATCAATAACACATAAACAGCTACAGCACAATCACAGATCATCAAGAGACAGAACCACTCATCCCCAGAATCCAACCATAGCGAAACAAAATTATATGACAGATACAGGGTTTACCTTTCAGTATTTCAGTGCCCTCCTGACACTCCGATCTGGTGAAATAATCTCTGTCTCTGGCCATTTGCAAAAACTGCCTTGCTGGATTACGGCCTTCTGCAGCTACCTTTTTCAGCTGACCCGTGTAGTTGTAAACTGCCTTCTTCAACACATGCTTGTTCTCATCGGTGTATTGCAGCGCTTTCACTATTGACTTCAGCGTACAATGAGCATAATACATCTCCTTGATCTTTTCTTTGTCATCATCTGTCAACCGCGTGTACGCCAGGTTTCCTTGCACATAATATGTCAAAGGATGATTGTGCCTGCCCTGAAATATGATTACATGGTACTGCCCGTCATCCTCCATCCTTATGGAACCTCTAAAGTAACATCCCACTCTTTCGAAGCTGTCTGTCTCTTCCCCCTTTCAGGCAGCGTCGAGAAAATATTCTTCCTCCTCTTATCCCTTTTCTGCTTAGCCTCTTCAGATTCAGCCCTTTCAGTACACTCACACGTAAAGTAATGATGATATGTCCCGTTCGCGCGCTTCCTCCTTGAAGATCGTATTATGTTGAACATATTCTCATTTGCACGCACTTTTGCCCAGCCAAAAGCAAAGCCCTCGTTCTCAAACTTCAGACCTGTGTGCTCACTGGCTAAATCTGCTGTGAAATCATTACCACCCTCCTGCAACAATATATAATCAAATAGAGTTACCTGGCTGAATGAATTTCATGAAAAAAACAGTCATGTCTCATATTCTTAATCAATCAATTCAGCCCATGGCACAAAACCAGATAACAGCAGCAACCATCTCTAAATGGGCAACCATATCTATATGGTTGCTTTACAACAATTTTTACATGTAAAATTATTTACAAGTTAAGTTTAGCTCAAAATTCATGTAAGAATCACATTCATACTACCAAACTTTCAAAACAGAAAATTATAAAGTACATACTAATGACAAAAAATAATTTTTACAACTAAATTATAAAATTATACTTAATATACCATGTAATTATAAAATTATACTTAATATACCATTTATCAATTTTAAGAAGGCAAGGGGGTTTAAAATATAAATTAATGCAACTCCATACTCAACAATCGACTCTGAAAAAATAACAATCAAATATTATGATCTGATGAAAAAATTACACATATAAGTTGAATGTGGTGTTCACAAAAACTGGAAGATTTTTGTAGGGCTCATATTATTTTTGACAACCATTACATATTACCCTTGCCTTTTATTCACTCACAACATCTGCGACAATTTATACTTTTCTTTACAGTTATTTTTGTAATACATAATATAAAACCTTGAATTTACGGTTTGGCACTAGATTAAACCCTAAATCACATCTTTGCTAAAGAAAATCAGATACACTTAAAACACATAAGTACTTAAGGTCCTGCACTTTTATTAAATATAAACCAGCCAGGCAAGAGCTGGACTTTACCACATTTTCAATCTATGCTACATACTGACAAAACAAAGAATAGGATTTGACCTAACAAACAGAAAACCACCAAGGACCCACTACAATTGAAAACAACTCTTATCCCATACTTCTAAAAGCAAATTTCCAATGGTACAGTACAAAGGACCACACATATCTGACTTAAAAACAAAACACTGTGGTCCCTTTCACACACAGTAATCAGACCAACTAAATCACATCTTTTTCAGGACACTATGGGACAGAATACAATTAATTCCAAATTACATATGTCCTAATTATAAAATTATTCAAAATTCCATTCAGCAGACTCACACATACTTACTTTTAAATTATTCAGACTACACAAATGTTGACATGCCAATATTAAGACCAGTAAATCACAAGATACAGGACACATATAGTACATAATTTTTTATTTTTTCTAAACTACAAACTTACTTCTCCCATGACAGGGCTTCTCTGATCTGCAGAACCTCTACCAAATGACTTGCAACTGATCTAATAAAATTCATAATCCCTTGCAATGAAAACAAACAAAAAAAAATCTCATCAGGGCAATTCACATATCCGCATAAAAAATGTTCAAATGTAACAAACAAAGGATACCTACCCACACAGGGCTGGATCTGGACTTAACTTCTTCACTACCCTGCAATGATGAATGACAACATCAAAAACAATCCAAAACATAACAATTTTAGCCTAGGAATTTTTACACACTCACTTCAACAGTGATGGGTCTTCTGTTTTCATCCACACCAACCACCCTGCAAACTGATCTTCAAAGGTTTGACTTACCTTAGCATCAGTAAAAAAAACAACTTCATTAACATCATCATTCACAGATCTGCTAAAACCAATGCTTGCATGCGTGTAGAATTGGTTAAAATGAACAGTACCAGATCTGGGTTTTTCACTATTCATGCAAATTAAAAAAAACAAATAGCTCACTAAATGTTGCTTCTTCACCCTCATCTTAACAAGAAACATGGTACATTAGAATGAAAAGATCAAAACATACCTTATCCTAGAGCTGAGCAGAGTAAAGGCTGGGCAAAGAAGACCAGCTGAGCATCAGATGCTTGCTCCCCCTCTTCTGTGCAAAAATCCTTGCAGCTTCATTTATATAGGGCCACCAAACAAATGAAGGGCAAATCCGGTATTATACATCCGTTTCCTCTTAACCGCGTGATATAGGGAAACATCAGCCCAAACCACACACCCCAGCTCACTTACAGCGAATAGGCCCGAACACCCAGCCCACTAACTCTAAGGCACACCCAAAACCACTGGCAAAATTGGCCGGTCAAACAGACTGACTTTCCCGACGCCTCGACCATTTTCCGATCGCCCGGCCCTCACACTCAACCCCAAATCACCGACTGAATTTCATATGTGCCTCACCTATTAAAACCGCAAAAATCATACCCATAGAGACCTCTTAATCAACCTCAACCGAATAAACATAAACACAGAATCACCTCTGGATCTCGTCGGAACTCCACTCTGTCCACCCGACCCGATCCGACTGGTGAAAAGCCGTATTCATCCCGTATCCACTGCCGCCCGGTGACTCTACGTAGCGCTCGTGCGACGCCTCAGGGCTCCACCTCCTCTTCCCGCTTCTCCGGCACCGGCACCCCGTTGAATAGGACCACTTTTGCAACCTCCCGCTGGTTCGATTCGATCCTAATCACAAATGAATCCCTAAATCCCAATATGTGAATCAAGATTGATGAATCTAAATCACAGAATCATCTGATTTCGAGACCAAGTGAGCGGGGGTTTAGCACCGCCTCTAAACCAATTAATCATTACCAAACTAAAACTGCTCGATCACAAATTTACATAATATTTGCAATTGGAGCCTTTGGCTAAAGTCAAATTTGCTTGACTTTCTTCAAGCCCTACTTTAGTAATTCTGGACAGCAGTGACTCAACACATTTCATTTAAAATTTAAAGGAGGGCAACTTTGTCTTTCACCCAATTCCACTAGCTCTGCATAAGCATTTCTGCTCTGCACCTATCATTGCCCTATATATATGGTCCAAATGCCAGATGAAATGTGAGCCCCGGGAGGATGCGGTACTGTAGATCTAAAGTAACGTACTGATAGAGAAATCGGCCGAAAAGCATGCTCACATTTTGGCGGCTTCGGTTTCTGAACGTCGGTAAACTGCTACGTGGAAGCTGTGCATTTGAACTGTATGTCGGTTGACCATGATATGAAACTGACGATTAACCTGAAGCAGAGATCTATGAATATTAATTGATGGTCTACATTGGTATTGTCCGATGTGGTTGCTGGGCTGACAATTATGTTATTTGACAACTTCATTGGTATTTTAAATTAGTCTGATTAAAATATTAGATTATGTATAACACTTCAATTATATTATTTGACAACTTCTCCTTGTCCCTCACCGATTATTTTAAATCGGCTGCTACCACTCGTTCAACCAATTTTCTTTTCCCGCGTATAATAAAGAAGAAGAAGCAGGTTTTGATATAATCTAGTTTATGAGTCTTCTTTATTTTCTTTGATGACTTTGTCACAGTTCTATGCATTAATTATTGCGTAAGGAGTACTACAAGTAGTGGTTCTGCGATTCCATTCTCATAGTTATATATTTCAACTTTTAAAGTGCATTTGACTTATTGTAAAGTGTACATTTTATAATCAAATAATTAGAATTATGTAGTAATGAATGAATTAATGAAAATGTGTTAGTTAATAGCTTGTGCCATTTTAAATGTAAAAGTACAATTACTTCATAATTGACAATTATCTTATCATAAATCCATCTTTCACAAGTGTCTCTCATATTAAAATATGAAATAATATTAAGTATTTACATATTTTACCATGTGAAAAACGGGCATAATTATTTTAAGCAATATATATCAATGGTAAAAAAAAGTTATTTACTGAATATAAATTTATTTCTTTTATTTAGGAGCTAGTTTTGTGTTTATGGATTTTGCCACTTTAATTTTTTGGTCATGTGCGGGAGCACAAACCCTGCACTTCACTAGATCCGACCCTGATATGAACTATTTTTTACATGCATATGCTTGCAAAGTCCAAAAACACCTCATCCTCTGCAATTGCCAAAAATAAAAATCAATGAAATCAAAAATCAGTTACACTTATTATGAACTTTCATGTATATGAATCGGGCTCCTTCAATTTTTAGGCCCTGTACGGAACACAGCCCGCACTTGACTAGATCCCGCTCTACTTATCACAATTCAATATACAACTATATAAAAACTTAATTGATATGATTATCTGGTCGAATCGGCCATTATGAAGAACGTTAACAATTTTACCAAATCGACTGTTAATTGTTAACGAAAATAATTTGTGTGATTATTGGTTATAAGCATTCGACTCCCAAATAATTTTCCTACAATATCGAATCACCATGAATAAAATTAATGTAATAGATTCACTTTTCACATTCCAATATACTAATGTTATTTCAAACAGTTGTCACGAATCTTTAATTCATACGTCCATCAGTTCAAATTGGCATTCTTGAAAGTACATTATTATTGTTACCAAATCAACTGTTATTTGTTGAAGAAAATATTTTGTTTGAATGTGGGTTATAAAAATTTGATTCCCAATTAATTTTCCTACAAAATCTAATCACTATGAACTAATGAATAAAAATACACTTTTATAGAATAAAAAGAAATTAATGCATCTAGTTCATAAAATGTACAAAATAAATAAAAATCCTCAAACTTCAAAAACAGATTATTTATTAAAATTCCAATGGAAGTAAATATATTAGGGATTCTTTTCGGTCTGTGGTGATTTTAAAAAATGTGATTTTGCAAGTAAAAGATAGGAATTTTTTGTTTGGTTGGTTCTACTTTTGTAAATTCAAATAGTGAAACAGTGTGGAATAGAACTAAACCAGTGATGCAGAGTGCTAGTACGTACAATGCTACTTATGTCTCAAAACTTACAAAGTCCAAAACAAACCAAACATTTGGAAGTTAACACTTACAAGTTACAAAATCACAAACAAAATCTCAAGCTCTCAAAATTTTAAATCAAAGTCATGGCTCTCAAAATCAACTCCAACCAAACACACCCTTGATACCGGAACCTCCTGGTGAAATTCATCCGGAAGTACTTTTACATGATGAGTATTAATCTAGACATTGAAAGTATTTGATAAAATTTAAGGGGAACTTTTACATGATGTATATGAATTTAGACACCATAAATTTCTAATAAAGTGTAATCAAAAATACGTTTACCTGATATATATGAATTCAGAAAACAGAATTTTCTGATTAAATTCAACTGGAAGTACTTTTACTTGAATATGAATGTGAACTTACAAAATTAGTTACACTTATTATGAAAATTCATGTATATGAATTAGACTCCATCAATTTTTAGGCCTTGTGCAGGCCCTGTGCGAGAGCACAGCTTGCACTGCACTAGGTATGTCCTTGATATGAACTATTTCTTACATGAATATGCTTGCGAAATCCATAAACACTTCATCCTCTTCCATTGCCAGAATTAAACACTTCATTATCTTGTTCCTCAAAATTCTCAAAATCTTCAAAGTTTCTTCCATCATGCTTCATCTGCTCATATATAGCCTTCTTCTTCCTCATCCTTGAAACTTCTTGAGCTTCCTTATCTCTGATGATATGGAATTTGGTCCTATCAGCATTCCCATGCAGTACATATATATTGTGAGTCATTGTAACTGTTATGCGCATCTTCCTTGTTGAAGTCAAATGCAATGGGGCTGGAGATTTTCATCCAATCTACTCCCACTACCATTTCCAATGATAGTTCCCAATATAACTAGTCAGTTTGATATTATTTGCATAGTTGAGGCGATCTTCCATGAAATTCATTGTAAGATCCTCTGGCTCAACGGACTCCAACTGCCTAAATTCCTTACAGTCCCATTCACCCACCAAAATGCCTCCTTCATTCTCATCCTCTTCTCCGGTCCGCCCTACACAAGCGTTTCGCCTATTAAAATATGTTGTAATATTAAATATAAATATTTTACCACGTAAAAACGAGCATAATTATTTTAAGCAATACACATCAATGGTAAAAAAATTATTTACTAAATTTAAATTTTTTATATTTATTCAGGAGCTAGTTTTATGTATATGAATCGGGCCACTTCAATTTTATTTTACCCTGTGCGGGAGCACACACCCCGCACTGCACTAGGTCCGACCCTGATATGAACTATTTTTTACATAAATATGTTTGCAAACTCCAAAAACACTCTATCCCCTGACATTGCAAGAAATAAACATCAATGAAAATCCACTGCATAAATGCTCGAAACCTACAAAATCCAGCATTAAAAAACCAAATCCACTAAGAATAATAATAACCGAATAATTTTAAACACATCTTAAAACGAATCATCCCTATCTTATTGCTATCACAAACCAATCTATGAAAATGTTTGAATAACACAAATCTGTATAAAAACAAATCACAAAAAAAAGAGTCCAAATTCAAATCCAGATCAAAATAAAGTGTCAAGTCCTTAAATAAAATTCATGTGATGTACGATCATATCCATGGTGGGGGAAAAGGTATAACAGCCAGCCGAGCTCCGATTTCCAGTCCTAGACAACGAAGCACCATGTTGTTCTCATGGAATAATCTTATGGATAATGAAAGGAATGACATCGCACAATTTCTCATGTGCACCCAAAAAGATGGCAACATCGGTTGGGGCAAAGCAGCAAATGATTAAAGGTGGAATATGTATATATATATATATATATATATATCTACAGGACAAGTTTCAAGAATCTGGAGTCAAGTTAAAGACCAAGAAAGCAAGGGGGAACCAGTTAATGTTGCAAAAAGAAAACCGGGACATGGAATGAAGGAGTTAGATATAGAAACTTTCAGGTCAATTCCTCTCTCCCTCTCTCTCTTAGAAAAATATGTAGAAGAGTTGTCTATCATTTGAATGTGAGTAAAAGTTCAGTTCGAAGATTCATAAAGAACGGAATACTTCGTAAGCATACCAGTGCAATAAAGTCTTTCTTGAGAGAAGAAACTAGGTTAAAAGAGTGGAATTTGCATGCTCGGAACTCAAGTATGACAGACACAACGATACGGTTAGATTTCATAGCATGCTTAATGTTGTACACATTGATGAAAGTTGGTTTTATTTGTTGGAAAAATATTCTCGCTATATTTTATTGCCCAAGGAAGATGATCTAGAAAGAACATGTCAACATAAGAATCATATTCCTGCGGTAATGTTTGTAACTGATGTGGCTAGAACTCTCATTGCACCTAATGTGGATGTTACATTTGACGGAAAGATAGTGATCTTTCCATTCATCAATATGGTAAAAGCACAGAGCAAGTGCAGAGAAAGATAAACATTGGAGATCAAGCCACAAACTATAGTTGGTATTGACAAGCTCAAAGACTTACTAATTGAGAAAGTCATTCTAGCAATTAAACAGAAATGGCCACAGGAATCAACCAAAAATTTTTAGATTCAGCAAGATAATGCACCTTCTCATATTCTCAGTGCCGACAAAGCATATAAGTGTGCTACAAATTCTGATGGCTTTCAAATAAAGTTTGACTGCCAGCCCCCTAATTCTCTAGACCTAAACATACTAGACTTGGGATTTTTTTCGCTCTGTTCAGTCTTTACATCAAGAAAAAGCATGCAGCACTATTGAAGACCTGGTTAGGAACGTAAACTAAGCTTTTGAAGAGTTCATGCTTGAGACAATCAAAAGTCTTTCTTTTTGTAAAGGCTGTCATGATTGAGATAATGAAAGAAAAAGAGGGCAATTACTTCCGCCTTCCTCACTTGAGGAAAGATGGCCTAATTCGACAAGGACTACTCCCTCATGACCTAACTGTAGACACAAGATTGGTGAAAGAAACAATCCAGTATCTCATTCGGCAAAACCAGACTAACAAGATCAAGAAGCTCATACGAGATTTGAACATCAGCAAGGCCTCACCCTCGGGCGATCCAGTTGTCAGTTAGTTTATTAATGTATTATACTTTTGTAAATTGTCAAGGTTGCAGGTTTTTGGTGGCTCTAGTTAGCTTTTTGTAAACATATTATATACAGCAACATTGACATTACTTTTGTAAGTATATTCAGACTTAAATGAAATATTATTATATTCAGTTTGAAAATATTGATGTTCACTTTACAACACATATTTCATTGCACCACATGTAAAACAAAGCAACAAACATATACTTAGGTTTTGGAGTAAATAGGATGAGTACCTTATGAGCAAAAAATCACCAAGGTCATTCATATCCCATGTTTTCATATATTTTCTGTGGATCCAGCACCCCCTCGTGTCCAGAATTGGAAGAAAAAGTCACTTTCAAAGTGTAAAATCAAAGGTTGTCGATAACAAAGCACAGGTTTCCGAAACCAACAATATTTTTAGTTGGCGTATACAAGTCCAACATAAATTTGTCGCATAGGCATACATAGCATACACACAAAACTAATTTCCAAGGCTACAAAAGAACATATATAAACATCCATCATTCAAGTTATCAGAGACCGTTCAATTTGTAAGAAGGAAAAAAAACAAACAAACAAAAAAATGGACCTTTTAAAAACAAAAGAAAAAGGGTTCTTCATTACTTGTATTAATACAGCGAGATGGATGAGAAACCCAAAGCACTCCATTTTTCAAAAGCCAATATGTTGTGTACATCAATTAGCTTGATGCTCTCAAAAGACGAACACATGTTCCTACTATTCCCTACTTTAGGTAGTTCAACCAAAAACAAGAACCTCAATGGCTACAAAAGCATGTATACATGTTTGCAAGTCTATCAGACGATTTGTGATATACAATTTGTAAAAGTTAAAAATGTATATATAGAAAACAAAACAGACCCTTTAAAAGCAAAAACAAATGTCTGCATTAGTCCAGCAAAACAAATGGAAATCGAGTGTCACTCAAAATTTAGGTAGTGGCAAAGACCAACAATCCTAAGCACATGCTCCATACTTTTAATCAAAAGGTACAAACTCTAAATCAGGGATGAGATTTAAGTCATAATTTCACAAGTTAGAGATGTTGTGACAGCATTGATATCTTTTGGAGCATAAAATCTACTACTGGAAACAAAATGAACAGAAGTAGCATGTGCATAAACAAAACCATGACCCTAACCTTTGGTATTGTTGCTCAACCCTGAACTTCTGGTAATTACTTTTCGAGCCAAATAATCATCCGCTCTTCCTCGGCCTCCTTTACATGCTTCTTCATTTTCAGAAGCTGCAAATGAACATATGAATATGTGATGAAGATTCCCAACAATGATTACTTACTAGTATAACAAAGTATTCTAATAAAAAATAAAATTATTAGCAAAGTATGTTAACTTAAAGTATGAAGAGGACCAAAGATAATATTACTGCATTCTTTTCTTCAGTTGCATCTACAAGAGCTCTTCTGAGCGAAGGTATTACTTCTCGTTCCTAAAACATCCAAGATGCCTAAACATGTTATGATATGGATGTCATAACCATCTCTAAATATATACTCAAGTGCGTGCAAGAAGTAATTAGTTGCATCAATTACAAAATCATTTAACCTCTTCGGTAGCACCTCATTCTCACTATCCCTATCGCAGCTGTAAGGAGCATAAAATAATAAGTTACTAATCTGTATCATATCAAGGTAATAAACGACCACTCTAGTTTTGTATAGCAGACATGTACTTAAGCAACATCTCCAACAAGCCAAAAATTGCAATAACAAACCTTTTCAGATAGTGTCTGGTTTTCCTAATTCAAATACTTGATCCACTTATGTGATTCTTCGAGTTGAGATACTAAGCTGGTAACAGAAATCTGCATAAAGTTATCAAAATTTACATTATAGACTATTAGAATGAGTCAAGTAAATACACACCCATACTTAAAATTACAAATTAAAGTTGCCTCTAAAGGATCATACCAACACTATTAGAGGTATAGATAGGGTCCATCAGATTCGCTGGCTGGCATGCGAATATTTTTTAATTAATTCGCATAGGCATGATAGGCTTCCGAATCAACAATGGGCTCGATCAGGTGATCGAAACTGCAACTTTTGGCGGTTTTTCACAGCTGGGGTGATCCACACCATGATATCCAATGAGTTTTCTATTAGGGATCACAAGAAAGCTCAATGGATCGTACTTAACAGGATCGAACCAACTCGGTGGTGAATTTGTTTGAGAAACTTTACATTCAATTGGCCAAACCCCATCGTTCTGTGGCAAGCCCTCATCGCTCGGTGGCTTGTCGCTCGATAGTTGGGTTGAACTGGATGACGCTGCCATCAAGAATCGCATAAGAAATTGCAGAGATGAGGGGAAAGAAGAAAGTAGAGTAAGAAAGAGGTGCGACTGGTGGACACATCACCCGATAAAAATATTCTGATCTAAATCCTAAATTAGTTTGGTAATTAATTAATTGACTAAAGTGCAAAAACTAGACCAAACATTGGTCAAAATACCCAATTTCTAGACCCAACATTCAAAGTGCTCAATTTCTAGTACCCTACATTCTAAAAATACACAATTTCTAGACCTTGGTTAATTTCCACCATTAGTTCAGTTAGTATGAGGGGTATTTTAGTAATTTAAATTCTAAAAAGTCATACTTCCAATTTTTTATTCGTATCTCCCCACAAAAATTCCCAATTCCTCTTTTTACTCTGCAATTCACTAGCGCCCGACGTAGGGGTGTGCCGACCCGGAAAATTGATCCGGCCCGACCCGGATTTTTTTGACCCGGATTTGGATTTTTAGTATTACGGGCCGGATCCTGGACCATATTCTTTTCAATTTCCGAGTTTGACTTTCCGGGGTCGGGTCAAACCTAATTTTTCCCAGATCAACCCGGTGATTTTTTTTGTGGAGATGAGAAGAAAAAATGGGTAGTATGATTTTTTAGAATATAAATTACTTAATACCCCTCAAACTAACTGAACTAACGGAGGAAATTAACCAAGGTCGTGTGTTTGGTTGGACAAGTTTTTGCAAAACTTGGACTATCCAAGTCCAGTTTTGTAAAATCTTGTTTGGTTCACCAAGTATTCCAAAATCCAGACTTGCAAAATCCTAAAAACCAATCAAAGATTTTGTTCTATACTCACAAAGTCATCCCAACCAAACAAGGATTTTGCAAAACCAGACTCTCAAAATCCCAAACAAAAACTCAAACTCTCAAAAACCCAAAACAAAATCAAGACTCTCAAAAACCTTGCGAACCAAACACAAGTGTTTTTAGAATGTAGGGTACTAGAAATTGATTACTTTGAATGTTGGGTCTAGAAATTGGGTATTTTGATCAATATTTGGTCTAGTTTTTGCACTTTAGTCATTGATATTTTAGTAGGCTAATAAAACATGATTACCTTTCAAATTTGGAATGAATATTAATATTAGATAAAATAATCTTAGTGACAATGTCAATAAATTTAGCAATATATTAAGGCTAAAAATGATATTTTACTCTTTTTTTTTGCCGAAATAAGAAATATTGAAAGTAATATACTTTGGTTTTGATAGCCCAAAATCAAAAGTAAGACATTTTAGATGGGAGTCCAGGGCCGTGCCAAGGTATTTTGGGGCATGTGCGAACATTTAATTTTAGCCCCCTTTACTGAATGATTCCATAACCAGTATTCCGCCAACCTCTTCAATTCACTACAAGTCTACAAATATACAAATTAAAGTAATAAGTAATATATATGTGTGTATATAATATACGATATATTCAGAATCAAAAAAATTTAGAAAAATCAACAAAAACCCTAATGATTGAGATCAACTGAAATGATACATTCATGTATTTTTTGAAAGGAAAAAGTTTCATTGTTTTTCAAAACGGATAAAAAAATATAGCTTTAACAAATATATTGTAAATAAATTACTTCTCCCAAAGAAAAAAAACTTAAAATTGATGGTTTATCATTATTAATTCATAATCACAACCAAACAAAAAAAGAAACTTTGAAACAGTAACAAATTGGAAAAATTATGAAGAAAATTAAGAAATTAGGGTTTCGTATTTCTTACAAATTTAAAGAATCAAAAGCACCCAACGTTGAACTGATTTAATTAAATTGAGAATAGAAAGGAACTTGAATTGAAATTTCGAATGAAGATGAATGGTAGGGGAGATTAACTGGCTGACTGGGAAGAAATAATAATATATAGGCCCTCTCAAGTTCAGCTTAAATTCTGCACATTTCAGTTAAGTTAAGCAGACTTCAGCGGATTTCAGCTGGCTTCAGCGGGCTTCAGCTGGCTTCAGCGGACTTCAGCGGAATTCAGCAGACTTCAGCTACATTAAAAAAAATTCCCTATTTTCACTAAATTGTTTTAAAATAAAATTTTCTACAATTCAAAAAATTTCAATGAAATACTTTTGTTTTGATTTATAAAATGAAGTTAATTGAGAAAAAATGTTTCTTCAATGTATTTTGTTTTAATTTATCAAATAAAGTTATTTTTAATAGTTCTAATTTATACTCAAAATTAACAAATTCAACAATAAGGGCCTGTTTAGTACAACTTATCTGGATATTTTCAGTTCAGTTCATTATTTTTCATTTCAGTTCATTTTAGTTCTGTTCATTTCAGTTTAGTAGTTTCAGTTCAGTACATTATACTTTAATTAAAATTAAAACAAAATACATGTTAATGATTCAGTCCAGTTCAATCCAATTCAGAGAACTTGTAATTTATTTCAATTCAGTTCCCCGAAAATATAATTTAACGATTTTAAGTTCATATTGAAAATTCAGTTCATTTTTGTTAAATGAAGTTCAATTCAGTTCATTTCAATTAAATGTAGTTCAATTTAGTTAAGTGTAGTTCAATTCAGTTCTATTTTCTATTCTTGAATTTCTGTTTCTCTACCATTAGATAGAGATTTCCATTTGATTTGGTGCAATATTTATTCGATTCAGTTCAGTTCAGCTCAATTCAGGCGTATTAAACAAGCCCTGATTACGAATATGTCCATTAACAAACAAAATAATTATTGCAAAATATTTATTATTTGATCAAATAATTACTGCGAAACAAAGTATTTCATTTTTTGATTTGTATGATATGTGTCATTTTTGAAAAACCATTGTACAAATAAAATAATTACGTTAAAATCTTTATTATTTGATCAAATTTGATGTTGAATGTTTGAACTCAAATTAATAATAATATTATTATTATTATTATTATTATTATTTATTATTATTATGATTATTATTATTATTAATATTATAACATTTTGTAGTTAATTTCAACACATTTCAGCAAAATTCAGCAGACTTCAGCGAATTTCAGCAGACTTCAGGGAACTTCAGCGGACTTCAGCAGACTTCAGCGAATTTCAGCGGACTTCAGCGGACTTCAGCGAACTTCAGCAGACTTCAGCGAATTTCAGCAAACTTCAACAATCTTCAGTTAAGTGAATTTCAGTTCAGCTGAACTTGACAGGGCCATAATCGAAAAGAACGAAGAAGAGTAGGTGATAATGGTTCTATTTATAGAAAAGATAAATGATATTTATGTTTTCAAATTTCAATCACTCATGTGGCCTTTTAAATGATGATTGATTTGATTCAATGTGGCCTTTTAAATTCTGATTTGATTCGAGTAAATATTTTAAATTTTAAAAGACCCAAATTCAAACTGGTGATACCAGGCCCAAGCCCAAATACCTCATGATAGTATGGGCTTGGCCCGTCACAGGATAAAGCTAGTTTGGCAGTATCCGGGTTCGTACAACTCGGACAGCGACACACACTAGAGGACACTCGGAACATGGACCACTCGGGAAGCATGGGTTATTGTATAAATAGTGCCCCTCAGCACTATTCCAAGTAAGTATCTTCTCACTATTCAAGTGATTACCCCTTTTCTCTCCCGAGATCCATCTTTCATCATCACGCCGGAGGGTCTACCCTCGGGTACCTCCCGGGGTTCTGTCTTGCAGGACCAGATATTGGATCAGGGATCAGGGGCTTATCCGGACTGACCAGGCAGGCAGCATCAAGTTGGCACGCCCGGTGGGACACGATCTGTGTTCACAAAAAGCATTAAGATGCCGCCTCGAGGTCGGCCGCCGCGAAGAGGTAGAGGAGGAAGAAGACCGGAAGCGGTAGAGGAGGACCTTACTTTGCGCCAAATGAGGGATCGAGCGCGCAAGGGGAAGGCTCCAGCGCATTCGGATCCAGACGTCTCTGAAGGAGATTCAGAGCCGGAAGGAGAGAGGGAACCGGAAATGACGCAGGACGATCGCGACAGAAGGGAGTTCGCCGCCACCCAGGAGGAGGAGTACCGCCGTTGGCTGGCGGCAAAGCAAGGATCGGGGTCGGGGACGAAACCGACTGAAGAACGGTCGAACCCTCCGGTGACCGAGGTCCGGGTACCCCCGGTTCAGCCTGGGTCAGGATCTAACCCGACCCCGATGGGACCTCCTGCGGGTTTACCTCCGTTGGCTGCGGAGGTGGTCAGCCGAGGACCCCCTGCCGTTCACGGGCAGGAGAGTCTTCGGCCTCCGGTTGTGATAGACTTGGAAAGGCAGGCTGGGAGTGTAGGGCAACCAGCCGGAATGGTGCAGGATATGGCCAAGGTGGGGGCTATCCCGGTTATGGAGCTCCAGGACAGGGGATAATTCAACACGGATATCAGGGGTACCCCCCGGCACCAGGAGGGTATTACGCCCAACCCCCTAGAGCCTCGGGGGGCTGGGCCCCCGGGATGCAAGGACCGGTGTGGATGCAAAGCCAAGCACCGATGGCCGGATATGCCATGGCTCAGCCGGCCCCGGTCGCAGGAACCTATGGCACATACCCGGTGGTTGTAGATCGGGCCCCGGCGGCTCTAAACTCGGTAGAGGAGAGGTTGGATCGGTTGATAGGAAGGAATGGAGGAAGGCCTACCTCCCCCTGGATAGGTTACATCAGCACTTTCCCTTGGCCGATGGGAATGAGAGTCCCGGAGGGGGTGCCGACCTACAGAGGGGAGACTGATCCAGAGGAATTTGTCAGGACGTATCATAACGTCATGGAAACACGTGACATTCGGGAGGAGCTTATGTGCAAGCTGGTGAGCTCGTATCTGAGGGGAAGCTGTTTGTCATGGTTTGAGGCGCAACCCTCGGAAAGTTTTAGGAACTACTATGATTTTTCGAGGGCTCTGATGCACAGATATGAGACCAAAAGGAAGAAGTACCTCCCTCTGGCCGAGGTGGCTTATAGTCGGCAATCGGCAAAGGAGGAAGTGCGGGGTTTCCACAGGAGGTACATGGATGATTCTATGAAGGTGATCGACAGAGACGCTCAAGTGAAGGCCCTGATAGCAGGGTTCATTGCAGGGCTGAGAGACGAGGTGCTATGGGCAAAGCTCATGGAGAATATCCCGACCACCTTTCATCAGCTGGATCTTGAGGTGGAGATGTATTGTTCGCTTCTCGAAGGGAGCAAGAAGAGGAAGGAGGAAGGGTACTTCGAGGACAAGGGGATGGGAAAAGGTTCGGGTTGCTGATCCTGGCAGGAGGGAAGCGGGCCCGGCTCCGATGAGGCCGAGGGTAGACCCCCCTCGGGCTGAAACGTTCACTCCCCTGACAAAAACCCGGTCGGAGATCCTGACAATTCATCGAAACCTGTTTCAAGACCCGGCCCCCATACCGGGAAATCCGACTCCAGCGAATGCAGCTAAAATTGTGCTTTCCACAAGTCTAATGGACACACAACTGATGGTTGCCGAAGCTTAAGGATGGAGATTGAGAAGTTGATCGAGAGAGGGCAGTTAAGAGACTGTGTGAGCCAGGAGAACCAGCGTCCGGCGACTGGACAGCAGGCCGGAGCGGGGAGGAAGAGGAATTGGAGGAATAGGCCGCGGAATGATAACCAGCGAGGGGCTCCGGCTCCGGCTGCCCAGCCGGGTGCGGCAGCTCTGGTTATGGCCCCGGAACCGGTTAATCAGGTCCCTCCCCGGATGATAAATGTCATACATGGAGAAGTAGGGGGTGGGCCCCAGTCCCATGCAGCAGCTAAGGCCCGGAGCCGGTATGTGCCGGCTGGTGAGGATAGGGAGAAGAGACTGCGCCCCACCGAGGCCATCACCTTTTCGGATGAGGATCCGGTGCCCAGTCTAACTCCCCATACGGATCCGATGGTGATCACGGCGGAGATAGAAGGATTCACGGTCAAGCGAGTGTTCATTGATGACGGAAGCAGTGTGGAAATCATGTTTGCTTCTTGCTTTGACCAGCTGGGAATAGGCCGCCACAACCTTCGCCCGAGCACCTCTCCCTTGTCAGGGTTTACCGGCCGCACAGAGCATCCCTTGGGGGTGGTGTCCTTAACAGTAACAGTGGTCGACGACCTGGACAGGAGCAAGAAGACATCGGTCCGGTGCAACTTCGCGGTTATAGACGCTCAGTCCCCATACAACATCATCATCGGACGGTCGTGGATGGCTCAAGCCAGGGCCATTTGCTCGACGTACCATTTGACCATGAAGTTCCCAACCAGTCAGGGGGTGGCGACGGTTCGAGGAAGCCAGTCCACGGCCAGAAGTTGCATGCTCACAGCCCTTCAGGAGGCTAGGAAGGCCCCGGTTGAAGCAGTGCAGGGAGAAGTAGGTCCGGGGGATGTACAAGATATGCAGGTGGGGAGCCGAGGCACGATCAAGGTCGGGAGAAAAATGCCGACCGATGTGAAGGAAGAGTTACGATCCTTGCTTTCAAAATACGAAGATGTGTTTGCATGGGAAGAGAAGGACTTCACAGGCGTACCTCCGGAGTTAGCTCTCCATAAGCTGAATGTATACCCCGAGTTAAAGCCGATCCGACAGAAGAAAAGGGCCTTGGCAGGGGATAGGGCCGAGGTGGTGAGACAGGAGGTGTTGAAGTTGCTGGAAGCCGGGGTAGTAGAAGAAATTATATACCCGGAATGGTTGGCTAACCCGGTGTTAGTAAAGAAGCACAATGGGTCCTGGAGAATGTGTATCGACTTCACCGATCTTAACAAGTGTTGCCCAAAAGACAGTTACCCTCTTCCCCCGGTCGACCGGTTGGTGGAAGCCATCACCGGGTACGAGGCTCTGGCTTTCTTCGATGCATACCGGGGCTATCACCAGATTCAAATGTCGGGAGAGGACAAGCCGAAAACAGCTTTTATCACAGATTTCGGAACTTATTGCTACAGGCGGATGCCGTTCGGCTTGAAGAATGCAGGGGCGACATACCAGCGGATGGCAGACTCGATATTTCGAAATCAGCTGGGCCGGAGCATGGAGCTATACGTTGACGACATGGTGGTGAAGAGTCGAAGCTACCCAGGTTTCTTAGAAGACTTGGAAGAGATGTTTGGCATTCTAAGGAAGGTCAACCTGAAGCTAAACCCCGAGAAGAGTGTGGTAGGAGTAGCGGCTGGGAAGTTCCTCGGATATATGGTGTCTAGCAGGGGGATTGACGTCAATCCGGAGAAGGTGGAGGCGATAAGCCGGATGCAGTCGCCAAAGAACGTAAAGGAAGTGCAAAAACTGATGGGTTCCCTGGCAGCCTTGAGCCGGTTTCTGTCAAAAGGTGCCGAGAGACAACTTCCCTTCTTCAACATATTAAGGAGGGCAAAGAAGTTCGAGTGGACAGAGGAGTGTGAGAAGGCATTCGGGGATCTGAAGGAACATTTGAGCCGGCTCCCGACCCTCTCGAAGCCGAAGGAGGGGGAGGATTTGCTCTTATACCTGTCCGCATCCGCATCGGCTGTCAGTGCGGTACTGGTCCGAGAGAAAGACGGGAGGCAGTGTCCGGTATACTTTGTCAGCCGGGCATTACAGGGTCCGGAGACTCGGTACACAAGTCTGGAACAGCTGGTGTTGGCGCTGGTTTACGCCTCAAAACGGTTGCGCCCGTATTTCCAGGCTCACCCGATTGCGGTCCTGACCAACCATCCCCTGAAGCAGGTGATGCTCAAGCCAGAGGCGTCGGGGCGTTTGATGAAGTGGGCCATAGAGTTGGGGGAACACGAGATAACATATCAGCCGAGGAAAGCCATTAAGGGCCAGGCAATGGCGGATTTCCTGACAGAGATGGTCGGGTCAGACACGGTCGCCGAGGAAGAGCCTGAAGCAAGCCCGGGATGGACATTGCATGTCGACGGGTCAGCGCATGCAGGAGGCAGTGGAGCCGGGGTATTGTTGACATCCCCGGAAGGAGAGGAGTACCACTATGCGTTACATTTCGACTTTAAAACCACGAATAATGAGGCAGAATATGAGGCGCTGGTAGCAGGACTCAAACTGGCTCGGGAATTGAAGATAGGAAAGATCCGGGCATTCAGCGACTCTCAGATTGTAGTTCAGCAGGTGAATGGGGAATACGAGGCAAAGGAGAGAAGTTTGCAAAGGTACTTGGAGCTGGTCCAGCCTATGATCCGGCAGTTCGATAGTTTCAGCCTGGAGCAGGTGCCAAGAGAACAGAATGAAAAGGCCGACGCGTTGAGCAAATTGGCATCTTCGAAGTTGAAGCCAGGACAGAAGGCGCCTCTCAGAAGGGAGACACTGGAGAGGTGAAGTTACGAACAGGCTGATGAGATCCTGGCAGTGGAGGTGGTGCCAGAAGACTCTTGGATGGCTCCGATTCGAGCGTACCTTCTGACAGAAGAGGTCCCGGCCGACCGAGTGGTGGCCAGGAAAATCCGGGTCAAGGCGCCGAAGTATACACTCCAGGAAGGGGCACTGTACAAAAGAGGCTATCTCCAGCCATTGCTGAAGTGTGTGGAACAGCAGGAGGGCAAGTACCTGGTCCGAGAAGTTCATGAAGGTCCGAATGGTAGTCATCAAGGAGCCAGAACTGTGGCTCGGAAGATTTTACGGATGGGGTACTATTGGCCTACCATGTTTGAAGACTCGCAGGATAGGGTTCGGTCATGCCTTCAGTGCCAGAAGTTCGCATCGCTACATACCAAGGGAAGAGATGATGGGGATAACAGGTGCCTGGCCTTTCAGCAGATGGGGACTGGATCTGGTCGGACCCTTTCCTACTGCTCCCGGCAGCTTGAAGTACCTGATTGTGGCTATCGATTACTTCACCAAGTGGGTGGAAGCCGAGCCCCTGACTAACATCCGGGGGTCTACCTGCGTGAAGTTTTGTTGGAGGAACATCGTATGCAGGTTCGGAGTTCCGAGGGCCATAGTAACTGACAATGGAGCGCAGTTTGAAAATGATCCTTTCAAGTCTTGGTGTGTAAAATATGGGATAAGCCAGAAGCTGACGTCAGTTTACCACCCGCAAGCCAACGGCCAGGTGGAGGTGACGAACCGGACAATCGTAAGTGGGATTAAGGCCCGGCTACAGGGAGCAAAGGGTAACTGGGTGCATGAGCTCCCGAGTGTTTTGTGGGCTCATCAGAATACGGAAAGTTCGGCAACCGGAGAATCCCCCTACAGTCTGACGTATGGATCCGAGGCGGTAATCCCGGCCGAGATTGGCATCCCCAGCCTTCGGACAGCCGAGCCGGTCCCCGAACAAAAGAATGAAGAGGAAGCCAGGACAAATCTGGACTTGCTGGAGGAAAGAAGAGAGAGGGCGGCCCTGCACGAGGCTAAGGTGAAGGAGAAAGTAAAGAAGTATCATGACAGGAGAGTGAGGAAGGAGCAGTTCAAGGTAGGAGACAGAGTTATGAGAAGAAACGACAAGAGTCACCAGGAGCCGGAAGGCAAGCTGGCACCCAACTGGGAAGGACCGTATCGGGTGATAGAAGCCCACCCGGGCGGGAGTTATGTGCTGGAAGATCCAGCGGGGAAGGGAATTCCCCGAAGGTGGAACATAGCAAACCTCAGGCGGTTCTATGGATAGTCTCTAGCACTTGTTGCCTAGATAGAATAGCCTCTGGCACTTGATGCCTAGGTAGAATAGCCTCTGGCACTGGATGCCTAGGTAGGGTAGATCCCCGGCGGTAGGAGCCCGGGATAGAAACCTAGAGGTCGGACGATTGAAGGGTAGGTAGGAGGACACCCTGGGAACAGGGATTTTTGTAAAAAGGGCTTGCCCCCTTGTGTCCGTTTTTAAAAGAAGGAATGAATGCGCGCATTAGAATGTTAAAATTGAAAAATATGTCGTTTACTGAAAATTATTGTACATATTAGGAATAAGAAGGTTACAACTGTCTACAGGACCGGACTGTTACAGACTCGGAAGAGTTACACAATAGAAAATTATCCTATTCTGGAGCCCGGGAGGAGGACGCCTCGCCGGGAGGAATTCTCCTGGTCTCGCGACGACTCCTCTGAACAGCCATCTCCAGCATTCGCTGCTCTTCGGCCGAAGTGTGAGGAACGTCCGTACCATCATTAGGGGCGCCCCCTGTCCTTGTCGCCGGGTTAGGCGTTCTTTGTCTAGTTTGGGCAGTAACCCTGTTCGTAGCGGCCGGATCCCCAATTCGGACGGGAGTTTGCCTTGCAACTCTTTGTTTGGTTGATACATCCTCGGTACCGACTATTTTCTTCTTGCCTTTCTTGTCATTCCGGGGCGGGCACGAATCGCCGCGGGGTGGAGGATCGGCTCCCTGAGCAGGATCGGAAGCCCTTCCCTGACCAGGGAATCGGGCACGGAATCGGGCTGCGACCATCCGGAGCCGGGCCAAGCGCCGCTCTGAAGCTTCTAAGTCCAAAAGTTGAGGGGCGTGCTCATATCGTTCGTAGGCCAGGTCGACTTCGTCGGGAGGAGGAATGCGCGATAAGGACTCAGGAAGGATTTTTCGACTCAATATGTTCTTCCGCCAGTCCTTAGCTGCTCGGTAGGCGGATGCCCAGCTGCCCGATGTCCGGTCAGAACTTTCCATCCAGGCGATGAGATCGTCGACGGCCCGAGGAACGTCCCTTAGTACGGGTATGTCGACCTCCCCTTGGCGGAGGCCTAGAAGGTGGTAGGAAAGATGAACTATTACCAGCTCCTGCTGCAGAGTCCGATTTCTAGTGGCCAGTCTCTCGTTCTCAGTTTCCAGTGTGGTAACTTGCCTACGGAGCTCGGTCGTGCTCTGCATTCGCTGGCACTTGTTGTAGTACAGGATGACATCATGCCACACCTCGTCCAGTTCCTTTTGGATCCGGACCTGGAAATTATGGTGTTGGGCCTCCTTCTCTGTCATAACCTGGTCGAACTCCAGAACTCGGTCGATATTTTCGAAGGCCATCCGGTAGCATTTCGGCAGGGACCCGAAGTCCTCTTGGATCTGGAGCAGGCAAGTGAGCAGACAATCGGTATCGGGAAACTCTGAGATCAGGGGGCCGAGTCCTCCCTCAGATAGTAGATCGATCAGACTCGGACAGCCGGCTCCGACTGGAGCCGGGGGGAGAACGGGGACGCTAAGGACTCTAGAAGAACCCTGATGCCAACATGATCAAGTCAGGACACACAAAAAAAAAAAAAAAAGCAATAAATAAAAGCAACGGCACCGAGAGAAATAGAAAGCATGTTTATTCATCAAGATGAGGGCCCGGGGTTGAAGATCCGGGAGGGAAATTACAAAACAGAATAATTAAAAAAAAAAGGGGAAAAATCTAACTAACATTCGGAGCTGCTCCTCCTTGGTTGTCCCCGTCATCGCTACTGTCATTGTCCGAACCATCATCGGAGAAGAGTAGAGGAGGGGAAAGAGGGGTCTCGGCGGTCCCCGGGTTCGCCTGGCCGGCCTCCGGGGATGAGGAGGTCTCAGCCTCGAGTTCTTTTGGATCGAACAATCCCCTGTAATACCCATATACGGTGCAGTATTGAGGAAAGTTCTCGTCTTCGGGCAGATTGGCTCCGGAGACTGGAGCAGGGGGAAGAGGGCAAGGAAGCCGAACCAAATCAGTTGACCAGCTTCGGACATCCTCAGTTGACATTTGCTTTTCCCGCAACGCTTCCCATAGTTTGGGAGAGAGGCCCTTCATGCCACCTTTCTGGAGGGTATTCACCAGGTGCAGTTGTTGGTCCTCGGCGTTCGGGTTGTACCACTGCCGTTTGAACGACGCTCGGATTGAAGGGGGAACCAGCCCCGAACTTGCATATAAGTATTATGGCACTGGTGGGCATTGGCGGCCATGCTCAGCTCGGTAAGACGGAGTGACAGAGTCTGGCTGGCCAGGACCTTGTCAACGACGGCTTCGGCGAACTCCAGTTGATCCTTATAGTTCATCGCCCGAGCAGCTTCCAGCTCTCTCTCCAGGGCACTCACCCTGACTCGAAGTTGAGCCGAGACCTCTCTCTCGGCCCGGAGCTCGTTCTCCTTCTCGGCCCTCAGTTCTTCTTCTTTCCCTTCGAGATGATGCCCGAGGAAGGAAGCAAGGGCGGCTTGAAAAGCAGGGGAGTTGGCAAACTCAGAACTGAGAAGTTGAACCTGCAGGGTAGATGAGTTTTTTAAGTAATAATAATAATAAGAGAGACAGAAGGATAGTAAGGGAAAAATACCTTAGGGTTGGCAGATGAAATTTGTGGAGTGTTGACAGAGGATGATGGGGTTGGAGATCCACTCGTCCGATGCCTCTTCCCGCCATGATCGGAGCTCTCCCATTTCCGCTTGCCGGGAACGAAGGGGGGGGAGGAGGAATCTCAGGGGCGGGGATGGTGGTGTACCTAGACATAGGCGACCTGCCATCTCTAGCCAGGGGCCATAGGGGCATCCCTCGGCCAAGAGGTGGCCCCGGGATAAGCACGGGAGTACCTAGGGTTCCGGCTGGAACAATAGCAGGATTAATTTCGACAGGATCTCGAACGGACTCCTGTTGAGCTGACGCTTCGGTCACGAGTACCTCCGGATGCCCTCGGCTAACCTCAGGATCGGGTGTGAGATCAATGATTTCAACGGGATCAAGGGTGAGGGGTCCCGAGCCAAGGGGAGGAGTCTGAACGGTCTCGTTCGTCTTGTTCTTATCTTGTTGGTGCCCCTGCTGCGAGTCAGGACCAGCATGGTGATCCTGATTACCCCCCTTAGTCTTGTTCTTGTCTTGTTGGCGCCCCTGCTGCGAGTCAGGACCAACATGGTGATCCTGATCACCCCCCTTAGTCTTGTTCTTGTCTTGTTGGCGCCCCTGCTGCGAGTCAGGATCGACATGGCGGTCTTGATCGCCCCCTGCCTTGTTCTTATCCCTGGCCTGCTGACCCTTCGGCTGCGGGTTGGTTTCGGCCAAAGGATCCGGTTGGGCATCCTTGTGAGGGCCACCCTTCTTTTTCTTCTCCGATGGAGCTGGCTCAGGGTCGGCCCCAGTTCCTGCTTGGGTGACCTTCCGGCCCTTCTTCTTAGGGATCGGCACCTCAGGGTCATTTTCCAAAGTAGGAGCTGAAAGGAAGAAGATAGTCGATTAGAATTTGAATTAAGAAGAAGTAAGGAAAAAGGTAGAAGTTAGACATACCCAAAACAGCCAAATGACGACCCAACGGCTGTCCTGGAAGGCACTGGCCGGGTATATAGCACGGGGGAAGAGATACAGCGAGTTGCCAGCAAGCCAGTATTGGTCAAGGTTGAGATTGTCCGAGGCCAGGGCAGTATGAGATGCAAGCTGAGTATCAGGAAGGAAGGCTTCCCGGGCGTCGACGACGACGTTGTTATTCCAGCCGGGGACCGGGAAGAGTTCAGGGTTGACCTTCACATACCCCTTCTGCTGCCAGTTCTTCGTCGAGTCCTTTTTGCCGAGGATGAAGTCCTGGACCCCGGGCCGTGCTTGAACGGTATAGATCATCTCTTTACCCGGGCACTTGATAAGCATATAGAAAGACCTCCACAGATTGAAAGAGGGGTCAATCTTGCATCAAAGGCTCCTGACCAGAAAGCCCATCATCACCGCAATCACGTTCGGATGTAGTTGGCACGGTGAGATTGTATAGAACTCCAGAAACCGGGAGTACAACGGGGGGAAGGGAAGACTTAAACCCCACATAAAGTGAATCCGGGGGATGCACCGGACAGACCTCACGGACTCCTCGGCCGAAACAGAGGAGACCTGGGCGTTCAAGGGTATCGGAACCCCCATGTCGCTGAGGCACTTGGTGGTCCAGACGTCAGCCTTCATTTCGTGCTTCCGGGCGTTGTCTATCTGTCTCTGCTCCCGGTTCTTGGAGCGTTTGAAGATCGGAGCGGAGGGAGAGACGTTGCTACAAAGATGAATCGGCTTGTAGGACGCCGATGAGCCAACGGAAGCCGAAGGGGGAGGAGCAGTACTCTGAAGAGAGTAAGTCACGACGGTATCGGACTGATCGACGTTGGAGGACTGAGCATTGTTTGAGGCCATAGTGATTGAAGAGGAGAGAGAATATGCAGATTTGGAGAGGAAAAAGTGGCAGCAAGAACTTGGAAAGTTGAAAGCGATTTGCGAAAATGATGGGGGAAAAAGGCCTATTTATAGAAAGCAAGAAGAGGAAAGCGAAGGAGCGACAATTGAATGGGCTTGGGACACGAGAAAGCAATGATGACGACCATTAATCTTTCTTGAAAAGGGCGCGTCCAACTCATTTTTGTCGGGCCGGGGTGAATACAAAAAGCCAATCCTCCCGCCCTCGGATCAGAGGAGTTCATACCCTCGGACGGAAGAATCGGCTTTCGGGGGGCTAGTGGTGATACCAGGCCCAAGCCCAAATACCTCATGATAGTATGGGCTTGGCCCGTCACAGGATAAAGCTAGTTTGGCAGTATCCGGGTTCGTACAACTCGGACAGCGACACACACTAGAGGACACTCGGAACATGGACCACTCGGGAAGCATGGGTTATTGTATAAATAGTGCCCCTCAGCACTATTCCAAGTAAGTATCTTCTCACTATTCAAGTGATTACCCCTTTTCTCTCCCGAGATCCATCTTTCATCATCACGCCGGAGGGTCTACCCTCGGGTACCTCCCGGGGTTCTGTCTTGCAGGACCAGATATTGGATCAGGGATCAGGGGCTTATCCGGACTGACCAGGCAGGCAGCATCACAAACAAGAAAAGGCCCTTCAAGAAAATTTAAAGGCTCAAATTTAAAGAGAAAAAAACACTTCAGAAAATAATTATAATCACTATTTTTTTAATATTAAAAATACACATATTTAATACCCTAAATTTTTTTCTAGCCCCTTAAAATTTTGGGCCCTGTGCGTGAACACAACTCGCACTGCACTAGACCCGGCCCTAAATGGGACAGAGGGTGTGTACAAGATCCCTATCTAACTGCGTCTCTCATTTCGAAAGAATCAATTTATTTGTCAAGAGATTTCAATCTAAAACACTTCAATTTAATTGGAAATGTTTTCTTTAAATAAACATGTGTTGCTCTCCTGATTATACATGGTGAAGGGTGAGGTAGATGCTCTCCTAAGTTAGCCAGATTTTATTTTGAGTTTGATAACGGTTATTTTCTATCACAATATACTAAATCGACCCCCTTAACATTTAATACTTTAATTTGGAGGATTTCATGGTACCCTTTATCTATCAAACTGATTCAAACAATTCAAATAGGTCCAAACAGATCAAGTAACACCTAGCAGTTAGGAGTTAGTAGCTGAAGGGGGATATTGAGAAAAAAATGTTGGGTATAAACAATGGGGACAATAGGGTGATTGGGATAATAGTTGGATAACGATAGAGTCACGTAACACTCTCGCTTTCCTTTGAGAATATTTCGACCCTATCAGCCTGGGTTACACGAAATTCCTCGCAGGATAAAACTATCGCTGCATTCTTGATTCTAGGCTGGAATCAAGAACATGCCTTTGAGTATTAGTGTTTCTGGATTGTATATCAGAAAATCTGTGTTTCTCGTTGTCGTTTATATATTTCAGTGTTACCTGCATCAGGTATCACGTATTGTTCCTTGTAAAACCTCATCATTCATAGATGATTGAATAGTTCATTGTAAAACCACATCCTGCATCGAAAACAAACCACATGTATTTATAGAACATGCATCGAAAACAAACCACATGTATTTATAGACCATACTCGTACCGATCCATATCTGAAAAGATAACGGTACGGTAATTCCACAACTGCGTACGTACCCAACCAAATATCTGAAAGATAAGACAATAGTAACTGTACGTACAACCTGCAGTTTCATATGGTAACTATAATACAACCATGTGGTAACTATAATGCAACCACAGTAACTTCTGTGGGAATTGATACAAGTATATTATTTTCAGAACTAATTCTGAATCGATGCAACAATTCAATTTAACATAAACCACATAGATAAATAAATAAATATTTATCTCGAACCATAAACTCGTAGATTGTTTTTACAAGTGTGCACTCCGCACCACCAACCTTGTTATAACATCTCGAGTTCACTATCTCGAATCCAATTATACTTAAATTAAACCGGTATTTAAACAAAATACCAACAACCCTCCCCCATTTAAGTATAATCCCTGACTCGGAAAATCCAACAATCCATCAAAACCAAACAAGTGCATAAATGAAAATGTCTTATAGATTGAATTTTCATCTTAGTGAATTACACATTCCAAATGCTCGAGAATCGGGGTGTCTAAAAGATTGAACCCTTCAACCCATTTGAACACTTGAAGATAAAACACACACAAGTTCAAAACAGCTCAAAAGTTAAATCGACACTATATAAGTCATGTGTCCATATCCGTTCATGAGTGCATACAAAGCCAAGCCCGGGCTTCTTGAAGCGGCTACACTTCGCACTACATATAGGTGAATCTTTTTAATCGTACACATGCATATGTACTTTGTCAAAAGATTCATTAAGAAGTTAAACTTCAAACTCTGGTCTCTCATGCATGTCCAAACATATATCTTTCGGGATATAATATTATATGTTTCAATCTCAAACAATGGGCCTTCCACATTGAATTTAACTCAAGCGTCGTACTAGAGCGAAATTGGGTATACCACCATCAAAGATTTAAATAGGCTTAAACATCCCGATAACCGGCTTTAGAAAGTCCCTAGCTAAACCACTTCGTCAAGTGGTCTGCTAAACTGTATCAAACTTTTATAACAATCCAAGTCTCTAAACTTAACCTTAGACTTGTCATTCTTGCACCTTTAGATATTTACATGTATGTGCAAAATCACAAATGACTTCCGTCTTATCTTTAGACTTACCATTTGCTATGCGCAAATCACAAATGGTTTCCGTCTTCTACAAGAGACATAGTTTCTTTTATTTTCAAGATGAACTTGAAATACTTCCATAAAAATGGAACCTTGTCGAATAAAATCAATGACAAAGAAATCTATCCATTTCCAAATTGTCTCGAACCACAAAACAATTCACAAGATCAAAGGCTATTCAAACTTTTACATCTCAACAAAAATTTAGATTTTCCCTCCAAATCATAATTTTGTTCCCAAGAATTTTCATATATTCTTGAAATCATGATTCTTTTCCGAATCAACTATTTCTTATTTTCCAGGATATAGATTAATAATCACAAGTATTTTACTTGCACAAACTATTATGGTCAGATAGTGTGTAATCCCTTAATAAGAAATTTCCACATAATTTATCATCACATAATAATGACACTAACATCAACACATTTACCATGTACATGATGAACTCAAGCCAAAATATCATGGAATCAATTTACCAATTCAAAACATTTCCCTTTTCATAAATCACTATTTATGAATAAAATTGCTCCAAGTATAACTGGCAAACGAATTAGTTCATTTTGTCCACCACAATTTCTTATTTGCTTTAATCCGGTAAAATTTCATGCATGCACAAATTATAAATGATATGTAAATATTTTCATAATTTTTCATGCACATGTATTCCATACATAATAAATCATGATGTACAGTCACTTATAAAGAGTAAAGACTAGTACTAATTAACACCATAAACCATACACTTGACAAATTAATTTAATATGTCATCCTCCATGTAAAATATACACATGCCAGTCTCAAGATAAGTTGACAAAATCATTTCTTTTCCCTTTTTAATTAATTTCACACATGCAATCTTAGTGAAAATCACTTAACTTATATTAAGAATGCATTACCATATAATCGAATTATATTACTCGTGCATTTTGATCACATTGCATGCAATTTCAATACCAGGAATTAATTCATATCGAGCACCAGCAATACTAAATTATTTAATTTATTTATCATAAAATGCTGCCTTAAGTCATCCTTTATTAATAACAAAGTTACTTAATTGATTAGCCGTCCAACCAAAAAGACACAATTTGGTTTACAAAATGCAACATACATATCATGCTTGAAACATATTAGTTTTCACATGTATCCAGGTTACAATATGCTATAACCATAAAATGTGACCAACACATTTGTGCTTGATCCTGCAATCCAAGATTGTCAAAACACATATCTCGTGCTCTATGTTTGTTTCAACATATTTCAAAAATTAATATCAATTCAAGCTATCATCATATTCAATTTGATCAAGAAAATTTCATTTTCTTTCATGCATAAATATTATGCATTATTACATGAAATAAAAAGATTCGACAAGCAGTTTCACAGACCAAATTACTTATAATATTAACTTAATTATAAGTGATCAAGTCTGACAGTTTCCCGGATCAACCAACCAATTCATTTAATAAAAATGAATTCTCGGCATTTTAATTATGCCTAAATCAAAAAGATGATCCGTACTTTTACTAGAGTTTGATCACATCAAACACAACCGCTCAAATAACATTTTTTCACAAAATCATGCAATTTACAATATGTAAACATCATAATTACTGACCACAAAAAGAACCAAGACCATCATTTTCTTTTCTGTGAATTCATGACTCACGAATCATATAATAAATATTGTACTCACTCATACACAAATATGTATAAGTACATTTGAAATCATATGGGCTAATCACATATCCTTAAATTTAATTAATCAATCCACATGCAACTTTGACATTGAAAATAATTATTTAGTACAAATAATGATCGTCATGCATGTCCATTCATTCAAAGCAAGATGAGTAATCCACATATCATTTCAATGAAACTCAATGTCTAACCTTTAAATAAATAAACTTTCCAAAAATCAAGTAATCCCTGATTTATTTTATTTTATATTTATTTTGCATGGACAAATCAATGTACACAAACCACTAATTAATTCAGCAATTTTAATCAAGCCAACATATATACAGATTCACATAATTTCAAACTATGCAATATGCATTATTTTATTATAATAATATTATTTCATCATGTGAATCATGCTTAAATATTTCATCAAGATTATCGAGTGCACTCAACACCGAACTAAATTGATTAATTTTCATTTAGCTAGTTTACACCAAATTGCTCTAATAAATACACAGAGAGCAATTCAATCCTTTGATAATCTGCACAAGTATAACATCCTGTAATATCAAATTACATACTAACAAAATATTTTCCTTTCGAAACAGTCATGTTCATGTTATCTTCCCCTACAGAAATTCTGTAAGATTCCACATACTATGTATGTATATTTAACATTCAACGCTGCAGCATTAAACAGACATATCATCCAAGATGTAACTGTATGCGCCACATTAACTATCACATACTCCCATCTTTAGGTATATTTAACATTACAGTATCAAACTGTGAGTCATACGTACCATCCAAGATGCAACTATATGCATGCAACACGTTAAAAGTCACATACTCCCATGTTTATCCGAGTATATATAACAACTGTCTTTAGACATACATCTGAATTGAATGCCACAAAGTAAGCATTTTGATTACCATATCTGATAGTAAACAGATATGCACGGTATTGGAAAACATTCATACATGTACCATTCAACCATTGAACCATAGTCAAATAATTTATAATGCAATTTAGTTATCACTCGAATATATACCATCTCATTCGTATTCATGGAATCAAGTATAATTGATGCATACAAATTAAAACGTTGCTTCAAACATGATTTATTTAATTTTAAGAAATCATGCAGGTGAAATTTAACCATCGACTCCAGATAAACATAACTAAATAAAATTTGCAAACACTTATCTTTTCATCCTTCACTGATCGTTGATAGAGAGACCAACTTTGCATTCTCAAAGTGTGCCAGATACACACCACATACAATATATATTATTAATATTACAAAACAATACTCTTGGAATCACTCTACCTCGTATCAATCCATCCCAAATTCATCATACTCCAAACATTATTAGTTTGTTATCCAAGTATGATTTCATTATCACAATCAACGAAAAATATTCTCAAAGATTGTTGGGTATAAACAATGGGGACAATAGGGTGATTGGGATAATAGTTGGATAACGATAGAGTCACGTAACACTCTCGCTTTCCTTTGAGAATATTTCGACCCTATCAGCCTGGGTTACACGAAATTCCTCGCAGGATAAAACTATCGCTGCATTCTTGATTCTAGGCTGGAATCAAGAACATGCCTTTTGAGTATTAGTGTTTCTGGATTGTATATCATAAAATCTGTGTTTCTCGTTGTTGTTTATATATTTCAGTGTTACATGCATCAGGTATCACGTATTGTTCCTTGTAAAACCTCATCATTCATAGATGATTGAATAGTTCATTGTAAAACCACATCCTGCATCGAAAACAAACCACATGTATTTATAGACCATACTCGTACCGATCCATATCTGAAAAGATAACGGTACGGTAACTCCACAACTGAGTACGTACCCAACCAAATATCTGAAAGATAAGACAATAGTAACTGTACGTACAACCTGCAGTTTTATATGGTAACTATAATACAACCATGTGGTAACCATAATGCAACCACAGTAACTTCTGTGAGAATTGATACAAGTATATTATTTTCAGAACTAATTCTGAATTGATGCAACAATTCAATTTAACATAAACCACATAGATAAATAAATAAATATTTATCTCCAACCATAAACTCGTAGATTGTTTTACAAGTGTGCACTCCGCACCACCAACCTTGTTATAACATTTCGAGTTCACTATCTCGAATCCAATTATACTTAAATTAAACCGGTATTTAAACAAAATACCAACAAAAAAATAGTAGGCCACCAAATTCATTAAGGTCAATTCCATCTCAATTTGGGATTTTTCTCCTTTGTATCACAGAACCGGGCCGGGGCTACCTGTATATGGTCCGAATGCCAGATGAAGTGTGAGCCCCGGGAGGATGCGGTGTAGATCTAAAGTAACGTACTGATTGAGAAATCGGCTGAAAAGCATGCTCGCATTTTGGCGGCTTCGGTTTCTGAACGTCGGTAAACTGCTACGTGGAAGCTGTACATTTGAACTGTATGTCGGTTGATCATGAAATGAAACTGACGATTAACCTGAAGCAGAGCTATGAATATTAATTGATGGTCTACATTGGTTGTCCGATGTGGTTGCTGGGGCTGACAATTATTCTAAGGTGGTAAGTATAGGTAGTTCATTATTTTATTATTATAATTCAAAATACGGTATAAGAGAATGAAAATGAATTTAGTTTATTTGATTTTTAAAAAACAAACCAACTTATAAGAGCAATATTGTCATATCATTGGTATTTAAATTAGTCTGATTAAAATATTAGATTGTGTATAACACTTTAATTATGTTATTTGACAACTTCTACTTGTCCCTCACCGATTATTTTAAATCGGCTGCTACCACTCGTTCAACCAATTTTCTTTTCCCGCGTATAATAAAGAAGAAGAAGCAGGTTTTGATATAATCTAGTTTAGAGCATCTGTAGTGGAGTACCACTTTTTTCCTCCAAAATCCTCTTTTTTCATCTTTTCCCCACAGTGATTCAGTATGCCACATCATCCAGCTCTTTACACATTATTATATATTATCCACGTCATTATATATTATCCACACTAATATATACTATATCCATTATATATAATTATATAATAATAAAATAATATACTCATAATTAATGTATATTATAATTGTATAATAATATAATAATATACTCAAAATTAGTATAAAGTACTTGTATAATAATAAAATAATATACTCATAATTAATTTATAATATAATTGTATAATAATAAAATAACATACTCATAATTAATGTATACTATAATTGTATAATAATAAAATAATATACTAATTACAAAGATTATAATTTATAAATGTATGCACATATAACTATTAAAATATATGCCAATCAAACATTGCTAGTTTGCCACGTGGCTTGTTAGGTAGAATATATGTCACATGTCGTGTTTTGATTGGGGTGTTCAAATCATGAAAGGCTGGACATGCTCAGCCCATGTCCACAAAAATCCCCTGAAATTTTCGATAAGCATGGTCAAAAAGGCTTATTATGAGTAATAACCCAACCAAAAACCTGTTGAAAAGCTTACATTGCAGTTGCCCCTATGAGTCTTCTTTATTTTCTCTAATGACTTTGTCATATGCATTAATTTTTGCGTAAGGAGTAATACAAGTAGTTGTTCTGCGATTCCATTCTCATAGTTATTTCAACTTTTAAAGTGCATTTGACTTATTGTAAAGTGTACATTTTATAATCAAATAATAAGAATTATATAGTAATGAAATTAATGAAAATTAGTTAATTTGTACCTTGTGACATATTACAGATGTAAAAGTACTATTCTTTTTTTGAAAACAGTAAAAGTACAATTACCTAGTACTTGTAAGCAACGTTACTGCAGAACACGAATTGTTTATAATATAATACCGTTAAACTTTCAATCCACTTCATGTTTAAGAGTTTTACAGTTAAGAAAAAAATATTTATTAATAAAATTATTATTATTATAATAACTAAACGTCGAGTGAAAACAAAGCAAGTAGTACGCTGGAAAATAGAAAATTGAGCACACAAAAATGAAAAGAACAAGGTTAGGCAGGTGTAAATGTCATTGACAAATTAAAATGGGGTGTTGGCCACAAAATTTATATTATCAATTTTGTTAGTGTATCTGTGTTAGGCCGTCATGATGAGTGTTGTGTAATGGTATGTGTAAAATTGACTAATGCATACTAAATGGCATTAAGTGTTCATATAAACTTTTTTAATTATAAAATAGAGAATTATTTTTACTCGTCCAACTTAAAAATATGAGTTGGTCCTTTGTGTGACGGTCACTAATTATATAATGACGAATGATTATATTGGAATATGAAAGGATGGATGTTCTTATTTGGAATTTTGACAAAAATGCACTATTCACTCACGCGCTCTGTTCACACGCGCACTGTTCACTCATTCTAAAAAACAAGCATTTTAGTCTAAAAATAAACGTTAGCAGACATATCCACACAATCTAAGAAACAAACATTTTTATTCTAAAAAACAACCCGTTAAGCGTGAAATACAAACACATTTTAAAAAACTACCTTTTTAGTCTAAAAAACAAGCATTTAAGGGTGAAATTCAAGCATGCTCTATTAAACCATCTTTTTTTGCTTCAAAATACATGAACTCTAAAAGGCAACATGTTAACTGTGAAATGCAAGTATTCTCCAAAAAAACAACCTGTTAAGTGTGAAATGCAAGCATGTTCTAAAAAATAACCTGTTTGGTCTAAAAAATAAGCATTCAAGTGTGAAATTCAAGCAGGTTGAATGCAATTTGCATAAATTGCAGAAAAACCCCGTCTCAAATTCTTTGCATATAAACCCCGTCACTATATAGTCACCGTCACTTCCAAGACTAATTGTAAAAATATACATCCTAATAACCCATATAATTTTTATATGAGTTATGACAGTACAAAATATATTTTTTTACAGTCATATTCTCACTTAAACTAAGAATTAGGATCATAGCAGGTAAAATCACTCTAGTAAATTATTGAAAGGATCTTATTTTACAATCACTTACTAGATCATCTTATTGAACATTATTTGATTCTTTTTTTAGAGTCAATAAAAATTACTGGTAAGTCTTAGGCCATGTCAAGTTCAGCTATTTTTTGCACCCTGCAGTTAAGTTAAGATAATTTCATCTAATTTCAACTATCCGCAGCGTGCTTCACCTACCTGCAAGGTGCTTAAGCGAATTTCAGCTGGATTTAAATTATTATTTTTCAATAATGTTTTTGAAATAAAGTTGATTTTTATCAAATGCCAATGATTTTTTTTTTTGAATTATCAAATAAATTTACTTTTTAATATGTTTAGTTTAGTAATCGAGAATATATCAAATTAATTTATATTCGAAAGTAATCATTTGAGCAACTATTCCCAAAATGCATATCAGTTGCATCCAATACTAATCGCTATCAATAGGTGGTTCAGTTTCACTAGTATCACCATCTACCAAGAGAATAGATTATATTGGGTGCCGGATACATGGGATCTTAGGATGATTCTGATGAGTCTTATTATAGGGAAAATAGATAAATTAGGAGATTTATAAAGTGGAAGTGGAAGATTAAAATTTTTTTTATAAAATATTCAGTGAATCTAAAAAAAGGAAGGAGGAAAATTTATAAGTTAATAAAAAAATCTTATGTGCTAATTAAAAGTTATAAAGTTTAAAATAAAATATTTCTTTAACTTATTTCAGCGAACGGCGGCTGTGTTTTAACTAATTGCAGGATGATTCAGCTAATTGCAGATTGCTTCAACTAATTTCAACTAACTGCAGCGTGCTTCAGCTATGGGCAGCGTGTTTCAGATATTGGCAGCTTACTTTAACTAATTTCACCTAACTTCTGCGCAGTTCATCGCAGTTAAGGTGAAAATAAGATGAAACAGGGACTTAATGAGTACTGGAATACTAATGAAATAAACTCAAATACTATGGAAACAGCAGATTTCTCCTTTGAACTATTCTTTCTTAATGTATAATCAAATTGAAAGTGTTGTGAAATGCTATTATATTCCTTAGTGTTGTATATATTGTACCTTAATAATATTGGGAAGTGTTATACCATTTTGATGAATTAAACTGGGAATGACATATTTCTTATTCCCAGCTTGTCACGAGGCGGCATTACATAAAGCGTTATTGACAAACACTTATTAGAATTTTTGTTAAAAAACGATGAAATTTGATATGTAAATATTAAATTATTGATCATACCGGTTCTACAGTGTTTATCATGAATAAATATTTGGTTAAACCTTGTTACATTTAAGACTTCATAGATAAGTAAAATTCCAGTTGCTTAACATCATGAATACGAAACAAATTGTGAACCGTATAAAATGTGCAAGAGTTTCACATCAACAAACCACCGTGTTCTAATTCCTATAGTCCAAGTGTAAAGTCATCACAACACTTAAGAACACAATTTTTCTCATAATAATAACAAATAATAAAGTATTACGTAAATGATGGGTTAGAAAAGAAAGAGAGAAGAAAAAGGGAAAGATTAGGCAGAGTGTAAATGTGATTAGAGAAATGGGCCGTGGCCCAACATGTGACAGCGCTTTGCTTAGTCCAGTCAAGATACGCACCGCGTAGCTGCGACGTGATTTCAGGCGCCTTTTCCATTTATTTTTAATTCACTAAATATACCATCGCCTGTTTATTCCCTATAAATACCACCCAACTTTCTCACAAAACACTCGTCAATCACCAAACCACATATATTCTCCTCCCTTCTTATTCTCTCTACTCAGCAAACAAGAAAATGGCTTCTTCATCTGCATTCGTCAAGGCTTTCTTGATCGCCGTCGTGGTCGCCATGTTCGCCGCCGTCTCCGCCCAGGAATCCCCCGCCCCCGCCCCAGGTCCCTCCGCCGGAGCAGCATTCGGCCTCCCCGCCGCCACCACCCTGGTCGGAGCCTCCGTCCTTCTCTCCATCTCCGCTCTTCTCAGGCACTGAGTTATTATGGTTCTTCTCGGAGATTCTTTGTGGATGAATTCATCATCAGTGGAATAAGATCTTAGGAATTATCTAGTGTTTTAATTATCTGTCGTACGTACGTGGTCTATTTTGAGATGCATTTTCTGTTTTATTTATGTGATATGAATATATAAAAATCCCATATTTCTGTCTATATTTTTATAGTACAATTCTTCTTTTTTGTATAAACATTTCATGTTATTACAGTAAATGTAATCAACATCTAATTCAAAGATCCATCAAACTAAAAAAATGTTGAATAATATTGCTAACATATATAATTTGTAATGTGAAAATAATCATTCATGTATAAAATAACAAAATGGTTCATCAATCTCAAAAATTAAATAATAAGGGAATTGATAGATGAAGTGCAATATTACTTATGTGTCTGTATTTGTACATGAACTACTTAATATGTTCTTAATAAAGTGGTTCAAATAAAGTACAGACTACATCCACAAAATACAATACAATCCAAAATACAATACAATTGCATCCACAAAATACAATACAATCCAAAATACAATACAATTCCAATACTATGTGTTGAACAATCAAAGTTAAGGAAATTTGGTTGGTTATTGACTTTTGGAAGAAATAATTAACAACATACTAATTAAGGACTTGTTTTACCAAACATGAAAAATATTGGTTTACCAAATAAGGCCATAAATTGCACATCTAGCTATAATCTGCTTTAGGCACTAAGATTGGAAAACGTCCAAAGATGATATTACGTATTATTTTATCTTGCAAATCTTGGATTTATTTGCAAATAATACTTTTTGAGAATCTGAAGATTACACAATCACGTAATTTCATTACGTTTTATGATATGACTCAAATAATTAATGTCAAAATATTGTGCATTGAACTAGTAGTACATTCTTTAAATTCAAAAACTGTCTGAGGTTAACTAGAGACATACAAGTTTAATTTCATTTCTAATCGTTGAAAAGTTTGAATTCAATACAATGTCATATATTAATCAGCTGATTTAAGTATTTTATTTCACAGTCTCTACACATTTGTTTAAATGAAATTAAAAAATTTTAATTTTTAGATAAAGGATGAGTCAATAATAATAAAATAAAAATAAAAAAATGTAAATGATTTCAATGAATCTAATTAAATCTCTTACATTTATTAATGGAAAGAGTATGATTTTAAACTTTACTGTGAACATTACATTAACCGATTCGCAGTAAGTGTTTGGTTGGACAAGTTTTTGCAAAACTTGAACTATCCAAGTCCAGTTTTGTAAAATCTTGTTGGTTCACCAAGTTTTCCAAAATTCAGACTTGCAAAATCCTAAAAACCAATCAAACATTTTGTTTTATACTCACAAACTCAACCCAACCAAACAGGGATTTTGCAAAACCAAACTCTCAAAATCTCAAAGACCCAAAACAAAATCCAGACTCTCAAAAATCTTGCGAACCAAACACAGCCTAACATTCCATATTGGGGGTAATTATTTATTATCTTTTAATATTGATCATGTTCCATATTTTAAAAAGAAAAGGAAAAAGGGTTCCAATGTTAGGAACAGTAAAAAATGGCACACACGCCCAGTGGGACTCGAACCCACAATCGCTTGATTAGAAGTCAAGCGCCTTATCCATTAGGCCATGGGCGCTTTTGTGACATAATCTCTACGATAGATAGTTATATAAATATATACTAATTTGACATAGAACTGCCCGTTTTGAGAATAAATCACTCCCGTTAAAAAAAAAAACTAAAACGATGCCAGTTGAGATCATTTATTTCATATTTGTTACATTATGATGGGCTTCAAACTCCCATTTGATATATTTACATTCACTTTTTACTTTAAATTTTTCATTCAGTTTGTTATATTCAATTGAATTCATTAAAATAATTCGAAGAGAATAGGGCCAGTTAAGTGACTATTAAATATATAAAACAAAATTAATATAAAATTTAACAATTGCTTAACTTTAACTAAGTCCGCGTTATAAGAAATCTTCTCTAATTGTTTATGTCTCGTGCTATTTTCAATTAATCCTTTTTACACTCTAATATTGAAAATGTTAATATGTAACGTTTAATCTAATGATATCTTTTAAGTGAACGAATAATAGTTTGGGACGGAAGTATTAGATAATAGATATTTTGGTTACAAGCATCATATACATATCTGTCCAGATTAAATTTGCATTAAGCGAATAATAAACATGTTCATTGTAAGCAAAGATTTTTGTTGTGTGGACGAATAATGAGGATCATGTTCGTGCCAACCAATTTAGTCCCATTTCTAATATTTCTTTTCTTGGACGATTGTTGATCTAAGCTGTCTCAATTATCACAGTTTGGAGATGGAAACAATGACTCTTATATCACTAATTTAATATTAATCCCTTTCAATCTGTTTTTTTTTATTCTCTCATTTTCCATTAAGATCAATAATTATCAAAATAGGTTTACAATTTGTTTGAAATTAGGAGAAGTTCCTAAGGCTATAACAATCTAAATCTTCTACGTATTCGTGGCGGTAACACCAATGCCGGTAATAGCATGAACATGACTCTATGTCATGATGGAAAAAAAGGGATGAATCAAAAGATCTTAAGGACCAACACTCAAAAATGTTGAAATTATCTTGACTTATAATGCACCTATAACTGTTCGAAACAGTCTACAAGTCTACTCTTCGATCCAAACACAGAATCGTTGGTAGTAAGTTGTCAAAACAACTACCAACTTGAATTTCTCGTCTACTGTGTTTAGAGAGTAGTCTGGAAGCCCAAAGGGTTTTACCGCTGTTCGGCTATTCCGGGTCAGAAGAAAACAAACATATAGGTATAGATACTCCATAAACCAGTCAAGACAATTTTACAAAAGCCCTAATTCAAGCACACATCCCATGAAAGCTAAAAAATCTAAGAAAACAGAAAATAAATAAAATAAAAAGAAAGGAGCTGTAAAACATGAAGCAGAGAACCAAACCAATTTGGGGCGGCGCATCCGATGGAGACACGTGGCAGCCGGTGGAGGCGTGGTGGCCGGTGATAGCTCTTGGCTTCCAGATCCGGTGATCCTCCAGATTGCGGCAGCGCTAGGCGGCCGGTGGAGGCGCGTGGCGACCGGTGGAGGCGCGTGGCTTCCAGATCGGTGATTCCCCTGTCTTCTTCTCCTCGTTTTTCTGGGCACTGAGGCTTGCCTACCTTCAAATTGTTGTTACGAGTGTGTCCTACACAGATCGGCCGATTCGTTGCAGGGTTGACTTTGATGCTCGAGAACGCCGGTGAAGCGGCCGCGTTCACCAAACCGATCTCCTCTGTAGCAACTTTCCGGTGAAATAGACCCAGGCCCATAGCTTGTCGGAGTCGATTTCAGCTCCGGTGTAGAGGTTGAGAGGGGTGGATGGGCTAGACTAGAGGTGTGGGGTGGGGAGGAGGAACCAACTCGACATGGAGGTAGGCGGCCTCTCTTCCCCGGCGATAGTTTTAGATCTGAGAAAAAGAGTAGAGAGAAGGGGGAGGTTTTTAGTAAGAGAAAGGTGATTAAATTGGTATAACATCCCTTTCAATCTTCACTTACTATAACATCCATTAAAGGTCACAATTAAACAAACAAAAGGCAACATGAGAGGGCCTAAGATCACGCTTGAGAACTAGTTGTTATGTGTTAACTGTTAGCAAATTGTATGGATTTGCTATCGAATTGTTTTAATAATTTAAATTAGCAATTTTTTATATGAATTTTTGGTAAATTACAAATAACTGATAGATGTTTCATCACGTGAAATGAAATAAAGGATATTACTAGTACAATATTATTTCTTTTAGTCATTAACAATTTGTATATGATCTCTTATAAATATATTTATAAATAATACCTTAAGTAACTATATATCATACAAATAAATAAATGACTTCAGGAAATAAATAAATCAACACCAGCAGCTGCACAGGTTGGATATCGAAACAGGCCTCGGTATCATTGACAGTTCAGGCGCGCCTTTCACTTGCACAACCTTCCCACCATCACAACGAATGTTGGAGCCCTGATAGCACAAGCAATCGAGATTTGGCGCAAGCTCAATGGGTTAACAAGCATCTAAGGGGAACCAAGTTTTCCCTGAGCACGATAAACGCATCATGATTACATACTCCTGTTCTAAATGCATGTGCCCTGATTCGAGAATCATCACCCTCCTTCAAAAGTTTGACAGAATCTAGATACCCATGACTCAGGATCGCAAGAAGAAGGGTATCATGCCAGATACTAATAGGATGCCGCCCTAGATAAAGTCCTGTATAGGGAGGGAAATCAAAAATCTTTTAGTTCACGGCTCTTGCCCGCCTTAATCCACCACTATCCATACTGAAATCGACTTAGTGTCACCGTCAGCAAACAAACTCATATCAGAGGTTGTTGCACTTACGGCAAAGGCTAGACAATCATCCAACACAGCAAGATTTGTAGTAAAAACTCATATTCTGTAGAAAATCGTCTCTAGGCAAAAGGACATGTCCTATTGTTTCATCCGCGATATCAAACCATGTGACCGAACTGTTATATGTCCAATGCAGACATAAATTCAGAAAAAAACTATTTCCATCAAAGAAATCCATGTTGGCTTGCATATGAGTTGACATAGAGATTTCCACTTCTCTTCACGAATGAGATGCGAGACTGTAAGTTCCAAGAGGGCATGGACAAGGTGTGATATCCTCACCATCATCATCACCACCACTGGGGTAATAACTAATAACAGTGACAAACTTATAATCATTAGTCCTGGAATCAAATCCCAAACCACGTGCAGTTGTTCCAAAACATGAATATCGGGAATAATGTCTCAAGGGGCGGCTTGGGAGTATCAGGGATTCGCGAGTTGCAGGATTATACATGAAGATAGGTTCTTCATAGTTCCAGGTGTGGAAATCGTGAGACACGACACAAAAGAGTCCATTGCAAGGTCCACAAAGCAGAACCCTACTGGTATTATACAGATACATTGCAGGGAAATTAGGAGGGTGGCTCATATAACCCAAGTCACCGCTGTTACCATCCAAAGAAAGGAATGAGGGGGCATCTAGCTTAGTTATTTCCGTGAAAATAAAGTAACCCATTCCATTATTCTGTTTGAGGTGAATATCAACAAAACGGGGGCTTATGATCAGATTATACCAACCCTTGCAACACATACATCGTAACAAACTAATGATCGGCAACCTCAAAAGAATCTCAAACAGGATGTCTTCTTCAATATACATCACGAACCCTTAAACGGAAGGTATACAATCCCACAAATCAAAACCAGCCAAAATAACTACATGCATATATTCATATGGTGTATTAAAAAAAGCGAAAAGATGACATACTTCCAAATCAACTATTCTTGATTGGTCTTGAACTTGAGTGGAGCAAATGAAAACCTTCAGCACTTGAAGCTAATAGCAAGACCTGGCTCAATCACAACTTGAAACCATTATTATGAGTTAAACAAGCTCTGACATAACAGCTCACATTGAAACAAACATTGAAAAGGTAGAAAATAGTTACGTTATTTCCAAATAGACCACATTTACCATGAATATAATTCGGAAATATTAGGCATGCTACTAAGAAGTAAAAAAATGGTAATCTTTACCAGAATATAGCACTATTTTCTGATGCTTATAGGGAAACTAAGTACAATACAAGGTTAATGAGACTGATTTCCCATAGCACCCAAAAAACCTTCTAACTAAACTTTCTATTGGCACGGGCTACTTACATTTTATAGTTGCAGCTGAGAGCTAAAGTATTTCATCTAATTTCATGTAAAATTTTCATTTATGATTTGACTATACAATTTTTTTTAATAAAGAAGTGAAAAGTAAAGATTAAATCCAATTCATGGACCTAAAAACATGAAAATTATATAAAACACAAAGTGAACTCTTTAGATATTTTAAGATCTACATTTGTAGTTCATTTCCTTGGTGCAAAGTCAGTGTACCAACGTTAAGGTCTGGTCATTTTAGGACTATGCATATATATGCCACACAATGTTGAAATCTAGTGGCCTGATTGCTATAACAAATGTCTTCAAATGACAATGATTAATTAATAGGAAATTGAATCACAAGTTATAATAGGATGATTCCATATCTCACACATACGAGCTAGGAAAGAGAGGAACATTAAAGTTAATGGTTCAAATGATATTGATGGAGAGGAATTAAAGTATCGGAAAGCCGGAGATGATTATAAACAATGTATGCCACAGATGTTGATGATGTTGACTACGTTCGGATCAAGACCACAAATTGGTTGTTCTTGCCGAGCTCAGATCATGCAAGACTAGTGATAGTGACGGAGCTGTTGACAGAGAGAAACTACATCATTTGGAGATAGGCGACGATGACCGCTCTGCAAGTGAGAGGAAAGCCGAGCTTCATCAATTGAGCGCGGTGACGTTTTGAAGAAAATGCAGTAATGTATGACCAATGGATCAAGGTGAATTTGACAGTGATTTTAGAAATCAATGAGCAAGGAATCGGCCAAAGGATTTGTCTTTGCAAAAGATGCATACAAGCTGTGGAAATTCAAGAGAAATTCTCTGTAAGTCATGGTGCTCTCTTCTATCAATTGATGAATCAGATTAGTGAATTCAAGCAAGGAACAAAGAGCTTAGGTCAATACTTTACTGAACTAACAAGAATGTGGGATGAAGTTGACATGATAAGGCCTAGATCCGAGTTTAGATGTTGTAATTCTACTTGCACATGTGGTCATGAGGAGGAATTGAACAGCATATAAAATGAATATAGACTAAGGCAGTTCATGTATAGACTCGGTGATGAATACCAACCATTGAAAAACCAGATTCTTGTGATGAAACCCTTGCCTATTGTGTGGAAGGCATGTTCCTTTTTTTTTGGAACTCACCTATCTATTACATAGATACATAACTATACTAAGAGGCACCATCATTAAATTTCATTAAGCACATTGAAATTTGCACTCCATCTATTGACTAGCTTTGGGACGCACTCCTAAGAAGACCCATGACTGCTTCACCAACGAGCCACCAAACCATCGAAACCGAAATCACCAATCGGATCACCTTGAACCACCTGCAGTATGGGAGACCACAGTGGGGACCAACAACACGGTCCCTTAGGCTATTCATGGCCCATTAACACTGGGATAGGCTCTTTCAATAATTGCTCTAAAGTACACAAATTATTGTCAGGGGTGTGATTTGAACCTGGAACCTCTCAGTTATGAGAGGGTGGGTTTTACCACTTCAACCAGGGGATGAAATAGAAGATGGTGATGAAAAGTTACGGTTCGTACCTTGTTCGGGAGAACTGTTTGAAGCGGAGCCCACCTTGGAGTATGCCATGGAAGCCTTCGACAGGGAGGTATATATACTAGAAGGTATAAAACCGCATACCTGGAGATGCAGAACCGAAGCATACTATTGGCATCGATTATCTGCAAAAAATAAGCTGGGGATTCCACGTTTCAACATCGAAGAATCAGCTCTGCTTACCTCACTCTGGAACAACCCTCTCGCTGACATTATATCGAGCACCTTATCTACAAAAACGAACCGGTGATTGCATGTTTCAAAACTTGATGATGGAAACGGGTAATTGATGAAACGGGTAACAATTAATCGTTTCATATTTAGGGGTGAAACGTATGAAACGGATGAAAATTTGTATCTCCGCCAGAATGAAAACGGAAGTAATGATAGAGAGATTGAAATCAATGGTTGTACATGACCAATCAAAGAAATAAAACAAAAGGAAAAGAAATAAGTGGAAGGCCTATTCCTTGTCTCACAAATAAGAGGAATAGAAAGAAGGATTGAATAAAGCACACACTGGAGGTGACAACTCAACAATGATGGTGATACACAATACTGGCCAATTCAATGCAGCAAGGAATGCTCAGAGATTAAAGGAGGCAGAAATGAAGAAAGGAATGAAATGTATATTTTTTCAGAAAAATGGACATGTCAAAGAAACTTGCTTCATGATACATTGGTGGCCTGACAGCACAAACGAGAAGGCAAGACCATATGCTAACATTGTTACTGTAGACAATGAGTTGGACTTTGAGACAGCAAAACCATGGAACTGACATATGGTGGAGCCAACACCAGCAATGCACAGAATAATGTGCAGGTTATGATAGCAAACATGATCCATCAGGAGTTTGGAAAATTTATGAAAGGGAAAGCTAATGAATCTGGACCTGAATTTGTTAGCAACTTTGGGGTTTTTTTAGGTAGCGGCATTATTTACCTTGTTAATTCTGCAGTTTTCTTTAAAAGTGATGAATAGATTTTAGGCAGTGAACTTTCTTCACACATGTGTAGTTCAGCCAAATTGTTTGAACCCTAACCCCACTTTCCGAAAATACACCTATATACCTCCCCGATCACTCCATTGCATTTGTAAATTCAATAGGCAAGGTGATATTAAGCCAAGCTATTTCATTGCCTACCTGTACATGTTGATAGCTTCAGATTTCATTTGCTATCTGTGAACAAAGTGGCTAAACAATCAATATTTTGTAGAAGTAGACGAAATATTTCAACACCCCCAACAAACCCCTCCCATAAAACCCCATCAAATCCTCTTTTAACTAATTTTACATATCTACTTTATAATATGCATTTTTTCACAAAAACAATTTTAGATTTTCCTTGTATTTTTCCAGTATTATTTTTGTTTATTTAAATTTTTAAATACTAATATGTTTTGAATAAAGAAAATGAAAATAAATATGATATTAGTAAAACACAATACTCAAACATGATTTTTTAAACTTACATGGTTTTAGGGCAATAAATTGATCAAATTTATATGTTAGGCTATAAATTGTGCGTTTTAAATACCGCCCCTGAATATTGCTAAGTTTCCTAATGAACCTAATAAGTGAGAATATTTTGGTAAATTCATACCGCATTTTGGACTACAAGAGTAAAATAACGGACTGCGTATAGAATCGCCCTTTAAATCTAGCATACTAGATGCAGTCCGTATTTTACTTATGCAGTCCGTATTTTTGTTATATAATCATATATACAATAGTATTAAAATATATATATATATATAACTAATTTACAATTGTATGCAATAGAAGTAACATATATGATACATATGTCTGATATACATAATTATGGATCATAGCATACATATCGAATTAGTATTATTTATTTTGAACTGCAAATAAGCAAAATATGACATGCATCTAGCATACTTCTTAAATATTAGAGCTAAAAGTTGGTATTTGACATGTGTTGGAGACATAATAATCAATTTAGTCATATTTCCAAAGGAACTGCAGATACCCTTTATATATTACCTCTCCCCAAACTAAATTTAATGTTGATGCCTCTTAGAAACATGGTTTTGTGGGATAGGAATTGTAATTAGGAATGATGCAGGTCAGTCAGTACTGCTCAAATATTTACATATGAACTGTGATACTCCTTTCCATGCTGATGATGGCTATAAAACAAGGATATATTGTTGCACAGGAGTTGGGATTGCATCTTTATAAAATTGAATCAGACTGCATATAGGCAATCAAAAGAATCTCCAATCCTACAAAGGCAAAATGAAAATTGTACTCAGTCTGTACTGAGCTACACAACCTACATTGCATATATTCAGTGACACGTATATTCAGAGAAGCTAACAAGGCTTCTGACTTCCTTACAAGGAGAGGACTTACTAGTAACTTAGTAGAGATCTTCTCAATGCACAATATTCCAGGATTACTATCTGAAATCCTTAGACTTGACAGGTATGAAACACCTTCTGTGAGACACATCTTGATATAAACAGGTATTTTTTTTGACTGTTTGTTACTGTGCTGGAAATTAATAAGAGAACAAATCTGGCTAATGAGGAATCAAGGTGCTTTTGTAATGCATGTAACAGACAACTGCACCGACCACCATCGAAAACTATTTTTTTGAGCCATTTATGGCTATATGTACCTATATGAACTGTCTCTTTGGATCAAACTAATGGGTGGCTAAGTTATGGTTCGATATTTGTTTAATTGATTGCTAAATTACTCCCCATTTTAGATTTTGGCCATAAGAGAGTAGTTACTCATAATCCCGTACTTAGCTATTTAAGCTATTTATTCATTTTTGAGAAGTTTACATGCTTCTAAGAGTACTACTCTTTTGATGTAAAACAATCATAGGTTGTGTCTATTTTATGATCTCCATCGATGATGGTTTAAATTAAAAAAAAAAAAAAAAAAACAGCACATTTAATGATGGAATAATGCAATTTAGGCAAAGTAAAGGGGGAAGATGAAAAGAGGTGAAGTAGAAAGTGCTAGGTGTCAGGTGGGCATGGGTTGGTAAAGGGCGACCGACAAAGGTCATCAGATTCACATTTCCTCGAAGGCCTCACCAGTCACCACAGCCGTTACGCCACCCACTTTCCCATCACCCATGTTCCCGTTGAGCTGTTCCGCGTCCCACGCGGGCCCATCCCAACAAAACCCCTCCTATAAAACCCCCTTCTTAAACCACATCTCAACCATTCCTCAAAACCACAAAACCCTCAGCCGCACACAACATCTTCTTCTTCTTCGATTCCGTTCTCCCATCTCGAAATGGCCAAGATCTGCATCTCCACCGCCCTCGTGTTCGCCGTCGCCGCCGTCATGGCCGTCGCGGTTTCTGCTCAGGAGGCTCCGGCGCCGGCGCCTGATGCCGGAGCGGGGTTCTCCATCGCCGCTTCCGGCGCGATGGCCGTCGCCTCTCTCCTCGTCTCCTCCATGGCTCTGCTCAGGCAATAGATTCAAGGAGTGACGTCATCATCACGGTGTCTGCTATTTTTTTGGTGTTTAGATCTGGGATTTTGTGTGCTCTGGGCTATGGGTTTGTGATTCCATCATTTCTCTCATCTGCTTCTTAGAGGAAATTTATTTTATTATAATTATTGGAGTTGGAGGTGTCTCTTTTGTACTCTTATTTCTTCATTAGTGGAGTATATATATCATTATTATCAATTTTTATAAATTGTTCTGCTCAATTCTGTTTATTGTGCAAATTTAATTATGACGCGCAGACGAGTTCTTAATTCTCTGCTTAACTAACAAATTCTTCTTTGTTTTGCTGGCAAAATTTTCGCCCATACGACTCAAAAATAATCATACGACCTTTATGAAAAAGAAAAATGGCCATAGGAAATGATATAAAGCAAATTCCCAACTTTATGAATGGCGAATATAATCTGCATAGTTGTTTTGCATTTAAGAAGAATCCAAACTTTGGAATAACTTTACAACCGTATGAATATGAACTGTATTATATAATTTATTTTTGGAATATTTCAAGTATTTTTTCGTATAAATTCAACTGGGTTCGCATCATTTGCTCCTACTGTATCTAAAAACAAAATTTAAGTTTAAAAGGGAATTTTAATTACGGAACTTTACAACTTGTATTATACGTCCACAATCATAATGACCTAATAGCATACAAATTAGCTGAGTGTTAAGGACTTTTTCACCGTTTTACCTTTAACGTTAAAAAATGAACTTTAATTAACTAGCATGTTTGTATTACAAATACTCCAAAGACCAAATTAATCATGACAAAACCTAAAATAATTCCTAATACCGTGTACACACCAAATTCAATATATCTAGTACTTAAAACCCACAAATTTCGGATGTTAAAAATGTTCAAGAGTATGCAAATAAAGTCAAAAAAATGGAAACGAAAGGCACGATTAATCAAAAAGAAATTAGAAAATCAAACTAGACACTGTAGCGGTAATATGACAGATTACTGTAGATGCGGCGCACAATTTTTGTTTAATTCTACCATCAACCAATATTTATACCTTGTTAGAGGGTAAACAATAATATATACAATCAAGGAAATCAATAAGTCCTAGTTAAATCCTAACTAATACAGGTTGAGCTCAGTGCCCAATACTACTATCTAACAAAGATTTTGGATAATATGAAGAAAAGAATGCTTTCATTTTTCTTTTCCATTTACCACACTTTTAACACAAGAAAAAGATATACAAACAATTACTTTCTCAATACTCAACGATATAGAAGCAAAAATAGTATTCAAGAATAAACCTATCATTTTTGTTGTTCGAAAAAATGAACTCATATTCTAATGCCATTGCATAATTAAGTGTAGTGTACAGCATCTTCTCGAACTTTATGACAAGAATCCAGCTAAACCATGTTACCGTTGAGCTGTTCCGTACCCTACACGCGGCCTCAATCGTTTTCTCTTCTATAAATACTCCCCAACATCTCACCGTTTAATTACCAAAACCCACATTTCTCAGCCATTTCAAAGCTTCTCTGATTCCTCTGTTCGATCTTCTTCCCCGCCGGAAAATTTATTGAAATGGCGAAGATTAGCATCGTTGTCCTGGCCGTGGTCGCCGTGATGGCCGTTGCTGTTTCAGCTCAGGAGGCTGCTCCGGCGCCGGCGCCTGATGTCGGAGCAGGGTTTTCCGTCGCCGTTTCCGGCGTGATGGCCGTCGCCTCCATCCTCTTCTCTTCCGTGGCCTTGTTGAGGCACTAGGGCTGATGATCTTGTTCGTTTTCTTGCGTCACCACCGATTATGTATTCTTTATTTATTGGAGTGTAACTTTCCCTGTCTCGATTCTTCTTGCTGTTTGTAATTTTCGTTTGGGTATATATGAGAAATCTTGGTGCCAACAATTTGTTCATTTCCCATTGTTTTTACTTCATGCCTACCAGTAAAAATTAATTATGTGTTTATTGGATCTCAAGGAAAGCAAATTGAGTTTCGACGATAATGTGAATGTGAAAATTCCGACACATTCCGAAATCAGAATCTCGGTTTAAATTCAATTAAGATATTTTCAACGAATAAATTCACATTTTTATTCGCTCCTCGCAAACATCATTAGTCTAACCGATTGGGTAAAGCTGAATTAGGTCCCAACGTAGATGAATTAGCTGAATAATTGGTATAATTTTCAATCGTTTGAAGCGAATAAGGATCTCTACCCAAGTGTGATTTTCAATGGTATTTTGATTTCAATTTGCAACTTGTAATGGTATACACATGTTATTTGTAGAGACAGTAGAGTTAAATAAATAAATATATATATATATATATATATTGTATAAATTGTAAATAAAATCTTAATACAACTTAAATTACTATTTTTGATGAAGTTAAAATGTTAAAGAAACTATTCCTTATAAAATCACTTCTAAAAGATTGAAAATAATATATCAAATCAAACCCGATTCTGGTGAGTCTGGTCCATGTAGATAGTATATCGATACATAGTGTTGTCAATACAATGCACGACCTGACAATCCAATGAATACTAACAAATGACCAGATTTTCCGACTTTTTTAAGTGAAAAGAGTATTAACCCACCTGACACGATCCGGAGTTAACTTATAAAATCAATTTAGTTGATAAGTAAAATCCGAACTCGACCTAAGTCCAAACTAAACCTGACATGATATGCACCTAAAACTAAATTCAACATGAAAGTTGATTTTCTCTCCACCCATAGTAATATTTACTTGCATAACATGATCATTAGCATTTATAGATATGTAATAAGTATTCATCCTTGCTTAGTTAAAAGTCAATAGAACTATTATTGTTTGTTAACAATTAAATTTTAATCGACGTTTTAACAATATTACAAATTTTATAATAATTAAAACAAGAACATACTTTACCTGACATTAGCCTGATGTATGACGCTAAAATATACCAACCCGATAACTCAATCTTACTCGAAACCAAAATTGAAGCAAAATAAAGCATATATATCTGAACAGAAGCATTTAATATGAGTGCAAATATGACTCGATAACTTGAATGAGTTGAATCGACACCCTGCAAATGGAGGTTATAAGGGCTAATACTCTTTTATAACTTTATAAATTGTGACAATACAAGAAGAATTGGAGGACTGATTTATTAATTATGTATGTACTTTGTATATTGCACTTATGTGCCTAGGGTTTAGCTAGCTTCAGTATTTAGCTTTAGGCCCTTGTATGTAACTATATATAGGCATACTTCTGCCTTATTCTAATCAAGCAATCAGATACAGTTTTACATGGTATCAGTAGCCTGACGATCCTCTTTCCTTAAACCCTAGGGTTCTTAAACCCTCTCTCCCTCTCTTCTCTCTTTTGGCCGCCGCCCACACCTTCTCCCCTTCTCGCACGCAAATTTTTTTTTCTGCCCTCCCCTCTCAGTTCAAATTTTCTGCCCTCTTTTTTGTTGTTCACACGACGATGGCTGCTACCAAGGATGATTCTCTTACGATCAACACGATGGTGCATCTTCTCAATACCAAGTTGGAAGCTTCAACATACCTGCGATGGAAGAAGCAGGTAGAGTATGTGTTCATGCCTCAAGGATTGTTTGGCCATCTGGATGGCTCTACTCCTCGCCCTCCCGTTCCCGTGCCGCCAACGGCCGCCTCTTCCTCCTCCTCACCACCGGACTCTGCTGTTCTTCAGAAGGAGCAGGCCGCCTACGACACTGCCCTTGCTGCCTACAAATCTTGGATCGTGGACGATCAGAGACTTTGTAGTGTGCTCCTCTCTTCATGCACTGCTGATGCGTTGAATGAGATCACTGGGTGTACCACCGCTAAGGAGATGTGGGACACTTTCGCCAGCACCTATCAACACAGCACCTCGATCAGTGTTTTCAACCTCAGAAAGCAGGCGAATCTCCTTCGCAAGACTGGTACGATTCATGATCTTCATCTGTCTCTGATTAGAATTTTGATCAATTGAGTATTATGGGCCAACCTGCGGATAACCGCGACAAGCTTATGTGGTTTCTCATTGCCCTTGGACAAGCTTATTCAAATTTTAGTGCACCTATTGCTGTTCTTGATCCTTTGCCTCCGTATATAACTGTTGTGGATCAAGCCAAGGGCTATGAGGCTTTTTGGCGAATTTGGAGAAAATGAATGTGCAGGTACAGGCTCCGGTGGGACCGGTAGCCTTCGCTGCGACTGCCCAGGAGACTGCCCAGGCCGCCCAGCAGCCAGACGGTGGCGCGTGGGCTCACGCGCCTGGACAGGCCGCGCGTGGCGGCGGTGCGTGGGGCCCACGCGCGGCTGGCGGCGGCCGTTTCGGCGGTCGCCGTGGCGGTCGTACTGGGCAGCTCCTGGAGGTCCTGGTATGTCCAGATCTGGTGTTTTGGGTGCTCAGATTCAGTGTTACACATGTGGAGGTTTCGGTCACATCTCTAAGTTTTGCGGCAACTCTACGCAGAGTTATGTGGCTCCATCACCACAGTCTTATGGCCAGCAGCAGTACCAGACTTATGCTCCTCAGCTGGCACGGCCTCCATCTGCTCCTCAGGCTCTTGTTGTTCAGACTTATGCCGCTCCTGTTGCTCCTGCGGCAGTGGCTCCTCAGCAACCTGTGTATGCACCGCATTATGTTCTGTACCAGACTCCTCAGACTCAGCCCGCTACTGCTCCTACAGTCTCAGACTGGTATCTTGATTCAGGGGCTACCAATCATATGAGTGCCACCCCTTCGAACTTGACTGCCCTGGCTCCATACAATGGTAATATCTCTGTTTCTGTTGGTAATGGTGCTTCTCTTCCTATTACTGCTGTTGGTGTTGCTAGAGTTAGCCCTTCTATGCATATATCTGATGTCTTGGTTGTGCCTGCTATTACTAAAAACCTGTTGTCAATTAGTAAGCTTACCAAGGAGCTATGTGCTGTTATTTCTTTCGATGACGAGTCTTTTACTATTCAGCACAAGCTCAGCAGGGCAATCCTGGGGCAGGGACACAGTGAGAATGGGTTGTACGTGTTGGACCGTGGTGTGACAGCACTTATTTCAGTGGTGAAGAAGAACAATAACAGAGCATCTTTTGAAATTTGGCATGCTCGTTTAGGACATGTGTCCTCTGCTACTCTATCTTTGTTGAACAAACATGGACTTTTGTCTTTTACTTCTGTACTTCCAAAACCTGGTATTTGTGAACCGTGTGCTATGGCTAAAGGCCACAAACTGTCTTTTGTTGAGAACCCCAGACGGGCTAAGAATGTTTTGGATTTGATTCATTGTGATTTGTGGGGGCCATCTCCAGTTGTTTCGGGAAATGGTTTCTCTTATTATGCTTTGTTTGTGGATGATTATTCGCGTTTTTCGTGGTTCTACCCTCTTCGTCGCAAATCAGATTTCGTCGATGTATACTTCCAGTTTGAAGCATTCGTGGAGAACCAATTCTCATCTCGAATCAAAGTTTTCCAGAGTGATGGAGGGACTGAATTCATCAACAACAGGTTGCAGTCTCACTTTGGAACTCGTGGCATTCATCATCAAGTTTCATGCCCATATACACCGGAGCAGAATGGTAGAGCTGAACGCAAGCACAGACACATCACGGAGATGGGCCTCTCCATGTTGTTCCATTCACACCTACCGCTATCTCACTGGGATGATGCATTTAGTGCTGCTGTCTTCACGATCAACAGGTTGCCAACACCAGTGATTGATAACAAGTCTCCTTTTGAAGTACTTTTTGGACGTTCGCCAGACTACTCGAACTTTCATCCTTTTGGTTGCCGTGTGTTTCCCTATGTTCGGCCTACATCTGAACATAAATTAGCCCCTCGCAGTCTGCCATGTATCTTTTTGGGCTACAGTGCACACTACAAAGGATTTAAGTGCTTGGATCCTGCTTCTGGTCGTATTTATATGACTCGTCACGCTCGCTTCAATGAGGGCCACTTTCCATTCTCGAGAGCATCCAAAGAGGCTCATTTCTCCTCTTTGGATGTCTCGTCCTTTGTTGACCCCACTGATCCTGATGTAGAGACATCTTCTGTTGAGACCCTTCCACCACAGCAGTCTTGTACGGCATGTCATGAGCCTTTTCCCCCTACATCAGCAGCACTCGCCAATGAACCTGAACCAGTCACTCCAGAGCCTTCTCCAGTTTCCTCGAGTTCCTCCGATTCACCTGGTGACTCAGTCTCGTCTGGAAGTGTTACTTTAACTCCTCCTGCTTCCACAGCTCTACAAGTTCCAGCAGCCCCACCTGCTCCTAGAGCTCACTCGATGGTCACTCGTCATCAGGATGGAACAAGAGTAGCTCGCAGTCTTGGACCTGATTTTGTGGCCACAGGTTTAGTTGCTGAGTTACTGGTACAGAAAGAACCGAGAAATTTCAAGGCTGCAGTCAAGGACTCCCGATGGGTTACTGCTATGAATGAGGAGATAGATGCACTACAGAGGCAACAGACATGGCAGTTGGTGCCTTGCCCTCCACATGTTAATGTAGTTGGTTCCAAGTGGGTCTATCGATTGAAGTACAAACAGGATGGCTCTATTGAGAGGTACAAAGCACGTCTGGTAGCTCAAGGATTCTCACAGGTTCCGGGGTTTGATTTTGATCATACCTTCAGTCCAGTTATCAAGGCTGCCACTGTCCGTACAGTGATTGCTATTGCTACAATGAGGAAATGGCCGCTTCATCAGCTCGATGTAAAGAATGCTTTTCTGAATGGTGTTCTTGACGGTCCAGTTTACATGGCTCAACCGGCTGGATATCAGGATCCTGCACGTCCTAATCATGTATGTCTTTTGAGGAAGGCCATCTATGGTCTTAAGCAAGCTCCTAGGGCATGGTTTGATCGCTTCAGTGCCTTTGTTGGCAGTCTATCGGATCCATCTCTGTTCGTGTTTACCCGTGGCTCAGTCATCCTTTACCTTCTCATCTATGTCGATGATATCATTCTTACCGGGAATGATAAGGTTGCTATTCAGAGTTTCATAGCTCGGGCTGACCGGGAATTCTCTGTCAAGGATCTTGGATACCTCAACTACTTCCTTGGCTTGGAGGTTACACCCACCTCCACCGGGTTGTTCTTGGGTCAAGCTAAGTATGCTGGGGATATTCTTCAGAGAGCTGGGATGTTGGATGCTACGCCGGTTTCTACACCGTTTCTTCCGTTATCTCAGTTACACAGCAGTACCAGTGGACCATTTCACAATCCGAAATTGTATCGTTCTCTTGTAGGTGCACTTCAGTATCTCACCATCACTCGTCCTGACCTATCCTTTGATGTCAACTCTGTGAGTCAATACCTTCAGGATCCACGGGATGATCATTTTGCTGCAGTCACTCGAATTCTTAGATATGTTCGAGGCATGCAACATTGTGGATTGACCTTCACTGCCGATGGTGTTTCGGAGATACTGGCCTACTCTGATGCTGATTGGGCGCGCTGCTTGGAGACACGTCGCTCTACTTATGGATATGCAGTTTTCCTTGGTGGTAACTTGGTCTCATGGAGTGCGAAGAAGCAACCCACAGTCTCTCGGTCAAGCTCTGAATCGGAGTACAGAGCTCTTGCGAACACTGCTTCGGAGGTAGTATGGCTGTTACATATTCTTCGGGATCTTCGCTTCCCACTTCAGGGATCTCCGGTGCTTCTTTGTGACAATAACAGTGCTATCTTTCTTGCGGAGAATCCAGTTGCTCACAAGAGAGCTAAGCACATCGACATCGAGTATCACTTTGTGAGGGAGCTAGTTAGTGCTGGCAAACTACGAGTTGGTCATGTTCCGACATCCTTACAAGTTGCGGATATCTTCACCAAGGGGATCAATCGTGCGTTGTTTGACTTCTTTCGGTCCAAGCTTCGCGTCTCAATCAATCCGACGCTTCGCTTGAAGGGGGGTGTGACAATACAAGAAGAATTGGAGGACTGATTTATTAATTATGTATGTACTTTGTATATTGCACTTATGTGCCTAGGGTTTAGCTAGCTTCAGTATTTAGCTTTAGGCCCTTGTTTGTAACTATATATAGGCATGCTTCTGCCTTATTCTAATCAAGTAATCAGATACAGTTTACATAAATTACCATGGAGTATGTCACGCATTATTTTGGTAGCTAGGTTACCTATTTTGAAAGTTACATTTCATAATCTAGATAGCTATCATACTTCTATTTTTATTTTTACAGTTTTTGAAAATAGTAGTTTTAATTTGTAGCTTGTCTTGCACGAGTTGTATCTATCCTGATTAAATGTAATAGAAACGTACGAGTATTAGTCGCATTAAGTAAGGATTCAATATTTTTCTTAGAATTACACGTTAAGTGTTTGTTTATATATATGAACATGAGCTTTGCTCACTATCATGAAGACATGAACCGTGTAGAGTTCATTTGTCACGGCTCTTAATAATTATTTTAATTGTTTAAATTTGAAAACTTCAAAGCGCGTTAAGAACTACTACTAATGAATGTGTTCACAACCTTATTTTTGGCATTCTCTTTTCGTAGGATGAGAACATGCCACACACGTTCAAACAATCTTACGAAATCGAGGATGTAGTGAAATCAGAATGTAACACGTATTACTTACTACCAATTTTACCTATTGAATTTTTAATGTACGTCATTACATATTTTTCAAACATATTTAGTTTTAATTAGTGACGGGACCAGATCGAAATTCATGGATTGATGAATAAATATGTTTCAACACATCAATAATACGGAGACGGAGGTGGTTCTTGTATTACAACTCCACCATATTGCCGCCTGAACTACAAATTTTTCATTCCTAAAGCCACCACCTCCGGCAACTTTTGATTCCGCTATTAATTTTAGTATGAATATCTCATTGTGATAAAATTAATTGATAATCCAACTTTCTGTATAACGCACAGTTATATCAAATAAAATGTATAAGATAAGATACATATATCAGAATACCATATAATTTGCACTACGATACAACTTAATTCCAGCAAATGTTGAGATAGAGCACACACGTGATAATGAGATGATGAGTTCAGAGACATGGAATCATGCCTAATCTAATCATGCTTACATTTTAGCTGGAAATTGTCACATTCATGATTTCGACTAATTCACTCCTCCAACTAAAATGTTCTGTTTATTTCACTTCATCAATTATGCCTGTAAAGGTTCAATCAGGACCCCATTATAAACTTGAACATCATTCGCCCGTACAAATTTAACCGATTCATGTGTATCTTTTCTAGTGGTGGAATTAGAAATATATTTCAGATTAGATTTAAATGATTCAAAAAACAATTTAACGGAAAGTAAATTAACGCAGTTCAGCAATGTAAATTCGATGCGAAAGATGAAAAATCTCAAATTTAATCGAAAAATAGTAATATAATCTGAATTTTGAATTTTAAGGTACGGCAAAACCTACCGTATCCTCGGAATGGTTCCGCCTTCCCATCCCAAATTAACTTTCAATAGTTGATTCAGCACATAATTATCATTTTCAAATTTCAATTACTACAATTAAATATTACAAAAGGTCTGATATTTGTTTTATTTTTATTTTGCATTTTTACAATTAAACATTATATATATAAAAATGATTCCCTCGGCATAGGTGTATTCGGCGTTTTGCTTTCATCGTTACCTGCCCATCCTCGAAAAACCAGCTGTCTATTTTCCTATGCATTTGTGTCTATAAATACCAATCCATTTCACAACACTGTCCAATTCAAATACTCGATACATTTTGTTTATTGTCAATAATGGGCAAAGTAAGCATTTCCATGGCTTTGATTTTGGCAGTTGCCATGGCCATTTTGGCTGTCACCGTCTCCGCTCAAGATGCTGCCGCCCCGGCACCGGCACAGGCACCTTCTAAGGACACTGGAGCTGCATTTTCTTCAGCGGCATCCGCCACTTTGGTTGCTGGATCTCTGGTGCTCTCTGTTTTCGCCATGCTCAAACATTAGAAGAATATTCTCCACTCATTGTGAAACGCTTTTCATGGTTCCTTTCTGCCTTTCACTCAGATATATTCACGAGTGTTAAATTCAACCATCTAGTCATCTTAAATATTTTAATATAACCAAAATTATGATGCAATATGTTTTTATCAACTTAAATTAAACTAAACTAAAAAATCATTTAATTAATTTTAGATAAGTTGAAAACAACTGGCACTACTAATCCATGTTATTATATGATATAAACAAACAAACAAACAAAATGCCAATAAAAACCAGAACATAAATACAAATTAATCTTATAAACACACAAATTAGTCCCTTATGACACAAAACTCATAAGTTACTCCATCGGATCAATCATGTTTGGCACAATTATTATATTAGGATATAGAACTATTTGAGGCTTAATTAGAATCCAGACTTGTCATGTGTAGTAGGTCCATTTTCCATTTGCAAATTCATAAATTATTGAACACCTAAATTATGCTACCCTAATTATTATGACTGGTTATTCAAATCAGTTGAAGAATAAATCATCCAATTCATGTTAAAGAATGAACTTGTAAAAGTAAATTGATTTTATAAATAGAAATTTAATAATAAATAGTTAAAGGTTTGAATTATAATTTAATTTTCTAATGGTAGAAACCGTTTAATTTTTGTCCAATTTCTAACACAATCTGAATAATTTCAGTTTTGACTACCCGACACGATCTGAATGTTTATGCTTTTGATCAATCAACTGTAAACCTTTAATCTTTTATAACGTAAAATTATACTTATCGTGCTGCAATTTCTAATATTATCCGATAATCCGATGACAGACTAATCTCGTACTCTTATATTTTTTTTTTGATCAATTTTCTCGATCTAACTCACACACTCTTCTTGCCCATAGTACAATAGAATAAAATTTTCGGAAACGAAAATTTTATTAATGCTAAAGTGCGAACTTAGATATTATTTTATAATTAAAGGATATGAATATACTCGAATTTGTATTAAAAATCCGTTCCATTTGGAAGCACCATATCGAATTGTTCGTGGTAGGCAGCAACTTCGATTACGCATAAATTAACCATGTGACAAGCAGCCTTTTATTTGACAATAGAAGAAGAATCCGATTAGAGTTTTATTTGCGTTTATTATATTTATTGAATATTGCAGTTATGTTCTTAGGGTTTAGATAATTTTGGTAATTATTATTACACCCATGTATGTAGTATAAATACTTATGTAAATCTTAATGAAAATCACACCTTCAGTTCGGTGGTTAAGGCTGGCACTATTCGCACTGTTCTTGCCATTGCAATCATGAGGAACTGGCCGCCCCATCAGTTGGATGTCAAGAACGTTTTTCTCAATGGCATTCTTGATACTCCAGTTTATATGGCACAGCCAGCAGGTTATCAGGATCCAGCTCGTCCTCATCATGTGTGTCTTCTTCGGAAGGCTATCTATGGACTGAAACAGGCTCCCAGGGCATGGTTTGACAGGTTCAGTGCGTTTGTTCGGGATTTTGGTTTTGTTGGGAGCCTCTCGGATCCGTCTTTGTTTGTGTTCACTCGTGATGATGTTATTCTCTACCTGCTTGTCTACGTTGATGACATCATTCTCACAGGGAACAATAGTACAACTATTCGCCAATTCATTGCCCGAACTGATCGTGAATTCTCGATCAAGAATCTTGGCTCTCTTAGCTATTTTCTTGGTCTGGAAGTGACTCCCACCTCCACTGGTTTGTTTTTGGGGCAGGCCAAGTATGTTAGAGACATACTTCAGCGAGCTAGGATGTTGGATGCTACACCTGTTTCTACCCCGTTTTTACCTTTGTCTCAGCTTTATAGCAGCACGAGTGGTCCTTTTCATAATCCCAAGTTGTATCGTTCACTTGTTGGAGCTCTTCAGTATCTGACTATCACTCGTCCGGATTTGTCGTTTGCAGTATCTGTCAGTTTCTTCAGGATTCTCGTGATGATCACTTCTCGGCAGTGACTCGGATACTTCGGTATGTTCTTGGTACGCAGCATTGTGGTTTGACCTTTTCTGCTGGTGGTGTTTCGGAGGTACTTGCTTATTCGGATGCGGACTGAGCTCGGTGTTTAGAGATTCGACGTTCTACATATGGATATACTGTTTTTCTGGGTGGAAATCTAGTTGCTTGTAGTGCTAAGAAGCAACCTACTGTTTCTAGATCGAGTTCGGAGTCGGAGTATCGTGTTTTGGCCAATACAGCTTCGGAAGTTGTCTGGTTTATGCATCTTCTTCGTGATCTGCGTTTTCCTCTGTAGGGTTCTCCCTTACTTCGCTGTGACAATAACAGTGCTATCTTTTTGGCGGAGAATCCTGTTGCACATAAGAGGGCTAAGCATATTGATATTGATTATCATTTTGTGAGGGAGCTGGTTGCTGGAGGCAAGTTTCGTGTTGGTCATGTTCCTACATTTCTGCAGGTGGCAGATATTTTTACCAAGGGTCTCAATCGTGCCTTGTTTGAATTTTTCCGGTCCAAACTTTGCGTCTCCATCAATCCGACGCTTCGCTTGAGGGGATGTGACAATAGAAGAAGAATCTGATTAGGGTTTTATTTGTGTTTATTGTATTTATTGTATATTGCAGTTATGTCCTTAGGGTTTAGATAGTTTTGGTAATTATTATTACACTCATGTATGTACTAGTATAAATATTTATGTAAATCTTAATGAAAATCAATTTGGAATTAGTTTTTACACCTTTGAACTTGATGATTATATAGCGACGTCATTCCATAGGAATTATATGATTGAAATTCCCGCAGCTTATTCTGTTGGAAGTCTCTTCTAACTCTGACGATTGGGTCGTCAAATAAACCTAAAAGTTGCTAGCTAGCTGTTAAAATTAGCTGGTGTTATTACTAATCCAAGAAATATCTGTCTTTTTGTGTTCTTATTTTTAAGATTCTCAACTGCTACTTGTTAATTACCTGGACTTTTATTTCACTTTGCTTATCGTCCTAACCAACCTTGTGGATCAATGCCGTGCGAGCATGTGCGCTGCTATTGCTAATATAGGTTAAAGACACAGATCTGTGTGTAAAGTGATATCAATTGAATTCAGGGATGGTAAGAAAATCATTCCACTCGGATACTCCAAAATCAAGTGGTTGAGTATGAACATGTGAAGTGCTATATATTCCCTCCATGCCAATCAAGATATATGTGGGGACGGGACTCCATTCTGAAAAAAAATGATGTGACAGTAGAATATATGAATAAAAAATAATAAAATATAATTTTTATTTCATAGGTAGGTGAGTTAATTAATGTTTAGATATTCATTAAAGATAAAATGAACAATTTACTTTACTTTTTGTCTAATAAAAAAATATTAGAAGTAAGATTTTTTTGTTGATACATCCGAAAATAGGAAGTAAGATTATTTGATTGGGTCGGTGGGAGTTTAGTCTAGTATTTTATTAGTTATAGTTCAAAATATCAATGAAATGATACTATTGAACCTGTAAGTTGGCTAATTTTTCAATAACCAAATTATTAAGGACAATTTTATAATTTTATAACGCATGTTGAACTAAAAGAGTAAATAATTGGATTGTGTATGACAAGATCAATTAACATCATACTTACATCATACTAACATCATTCCAATTTAGTATAGTTCAAAATTACAAAGCTGTAACTCGCTCCAATGTACGTAGAATCAAATTTAAAGTTTAGGATGTTATTTCAACATCAAATCAACACTTCTTAATCAAACCCTACCCCAATTCTTTAAAATTGGAATTAAGATGAGAAGTGTTTTGTTTCAATATATTTGAAATTAAAAGTAGTTGCAATGTAATTTGTCTTGTTAAAAGTCCGCTCCATTTGGCAGCCTTCGAATTGTTTGTAGTAAGGAGTAACAAGGAGTAGATATACATATATCATGACAAACTGGTAATGAATTTGATTCTATTGCGACGTTATTCCTTATGAATCACATGCTTGAAGTTCACGCAGGATATCTCATCACAACATTCCATCTAAATTTGACAATTGGATTGTAAAATGCAACTACTTTTTTGTGCCATTTCTAAACATCCCTACTTTTTTTCTTCTTCCACTTTTGCTTGTCGTCCTAGACTAATCTCGTGGATCAATGCCGAGCGAGCATGTGTGCCACTACTAGTAGGTTAATGGGTTAACCATTAAGGGTCTGTCACTTTGAATGATAAGTAGATCCGTTCAGTTTAATAAAAATTTAATTTGATGAAATTCAAATAAATTTAGTCACACTGATTCTATTTCTCGGTATATTAAGTTTACGGTGGCTTTATAAGGAAGATCAGGTTACTTCAGCATGTTCAAACTAAATCTGAAATGTTCATAATGTCCCCTTATTTATATATTATAGTTTACGAAATAATAATTTATGATTTGAACACATATTCAATAATTACGTAGACGGATGTTATAAATTTAGAAATTTATTTGTAAAAAAACTAATGAACTAAAGAAAAGTAATTATGATTTGTTGAAAAGTAATTATGATCAAGCTCCTAAGTTTACTTCAATATATATCAAATCAATTCAATTTTCAGTTCCTAAGAAATAAAGTCACAAACATGACCTAAATTATATCTCAGATTTTTTTTTGTAGTTTATTTTATTGCTGTTATAATATTGTATGATTTTATTTTTATTTTGAGTCACTTTAATGTACGAAACATCATTGGGCATTAACAACTTATTTAATGACAGCATATGATATGATATATCACCCATAAGCATAATCGGGGAATAAACAGTTAATACCAACCCATATGAAATATGAACAACGATGGTCCAAAACAGAAAACGGCGCCGTCCAGGTTGGGTAAATGCCGGATCAGCTGGAAAGACAGAGCCTATAATTGCTGACACATGACATTATACCACTCGCCTGGCTGCCCTTTTTGTCATTTTATTCAATGCCACCAATAGTTTAAGTTAATTAACATTAGTTTCGACTTGTCTTTTGAGTCGATGATTTTCAGGAAACAAGGTTCTGATTTGATTCCCAGAAATGATAAGATGCATATTGTAATGCTTGCCCGTTTGTATTTTTCCTTATGCAGTGATGAATTTTAGGTGCATTGTCCTACCTTCTAAAAGGCTGTTATGTTTCGATTTTTATTTTTAAAAATAACTATCAGTAGATTTACTATAACTTTACGTCTAATTCTATGTTTTAATTAACTGTATCGAGCATGTTATAACATGGTGGCAGTATCGAGCATGTTATAACATGATGAAAATTAAAGACAATAACACAGAATTGTTTACGCAGTTCGGTGATGAAGACACCTACATCTGCGAGCCCTTGCCCAGTCTAGAAACCATTCACTAGATAATCAATATAGTGTACAAAGTTCCTCACTTCTACCTATCTATGATTACCTCTAGTAGTGAACTTGTGAGCACCCCTCACTTGCCGGTCAACGTCAAGCTTCTCACTTGACAAGGTCGAGCTCCTCACCCAACTTTCTGATGACTACCTCTCCTGAGGATATTATGGCCGTGGTTCTAGACTTTCCGGTGAACAAGATCCCGTTGCGGTTAATTGCTGAACTGCGACTGCTCCACTCGAAAGTATCCTTGACAGGATTTTTTAATCTCTAAATCCGTAGTTGAATTCGCAGCCTTCGTTCTTCTTTTATAGTGCATGTTGTACCTTCAATCACGTACAACCCTAATCTATTCTTTCTATAACTGAATATTACAATTTCCAATTAAAATATAGAAAAAGGAATAGACTAGATCTCTTTCCAATTATAAAGTTATGCCTAACTAATTCTTCCATAATAATTCCGTAGGCAATATTTAATCTTCCATAATTGAATTGGACGAGAATAGATGACTTGGGATCTTCTGTATTTAATCTTCGATAACTGAAAATAAATCGTTCTTCCATAACCATGTAATCCGATCGATACAAAGATTCAAGATCCATAAATAACTTTCCTGAGCATGTTAAAACATGCTTCTGTATTTCACAAAAATGCCAACTTAAAAGTATGGACTTTACAATCTCCCCCTTTGGCATTTTGTGAACCCATCTTCATTTTGATGTTGTACGAATATTGAGTCAATCAACTCCCCCTTAATATCAGAACACCAAACTACATCCCATAGTAAGGGTAATCAGAATACCAAGAAATCCAAACTACATCCCAGGAAAAGTTATTACAATTATCCAGAATAAATAAAATTCAAATGGATCAAAAGTCATCAAAATATCTCCCCCTTGGGGTCAAAAACATGCCAAAGCAACTAAGAGGTGAAAAATAAGCCCCATGGTAGAACATGTGCAAATCAAGCAACGTCCAAACTAATAACACACCATGTTATAACATGTAGATTCCAGTGACGGGCTGTCCTCTAATTGGCTGTCTTGATCATCCAGATGTGCTATCCTCAACATCTGTAACAGATTCCTCAAAATCATTCATCTTTGCATCAAACCTGCTGTTAACAGAGAAGATATCACAAGGCACAATTGTATTAGAAACACGATCCTTGAATCCAGCAATCCTTAAAATCCCAGTAATCAGAGCTGGATGAATCAGCTTGTCACAACTTCGGAGATGAACAACAGCATCATGAATCCTGTTGAAGATGAGCCAGCCAAGATTTACACGTCGGCGAGTTCCAATGCAATACATTAGTTTGGCCATCTCAAAAGTGATAGAGCTGTTATTAGTAGACATCACCCAACACTGACCAACAATCTTGAACAAACAAAAATATTTTTGAGTCAGATCAGATGCCTTGATAACCTGCCGAGTTCCCCACTCAGTCAATTTTCCACTAGTAAGGAGGGCTACAACATCATCCTTTCCAATGTTCCACTGTTTTCCAAGAGCAGCGTCGGAGTTCAGACCAGAAAACTCATCTCCATCAATAACAGAACAACTTCTCAAAGTCTCCTTCAATTCTGTAGGGTCACTCTGTCCACTCCCTAAGTTCAACAGTCCAGTTGCAGCATTCAAAACAGTAACAAGAACTCCCCCTATCCCAGATCCTATGGGTTTTGAACTAGCCATCAAGGATAAACACAGAGGCACACAAAAAGAAACTTTTCTCCAGCAAATAATCACCCAAATCACAAACCCTATATAGAATTGATACTCACAACTTCCAACAAAGCTTAAAAAACAGACCTTGATCAAAGATTAGATCAAATACCTCATGCATGGCAACCAATCCATCGAAAAGAGTTTGCAGGTTCACTGGAACAATGTGCGCCCAAATCCACCATAAAAGTTCACTCTTTTACCTCAGCAAGCAAAGAGATCGAAAAGAACACCAAACACCAAATCCATTCGAGCAGAAATCAGACCTAAAATCGAGCAGGAATCAAAAACGGCAGAAGGTTTTGTTGTTTGAAAGAAGAACACCAAACATGGTCTTATAGAAAGACTCTGTTTTTCTTCTTATAAGCCAAATTTCTGAATGTTACAGACCTGCCCCGTATCAAAGTTTTGAAAATTTCACATTGGCCCAGATATTTCCAGAAAAGTGTATTGTGGACCATAAACTTTCAGCAGCTGCTCATAATCCTCCAGTCAGCATGTTATAACATGCTATACCTCAATATATTTTTTTTTCTTTTGCTTTTCATTTTTTTTAAAAAAAACAAAAAATAATACAGAGCAATAACAGAAAGAAATCTACAACAACAATATAGAGGTTTTGACATGGTACCTCAAATTCGACACACACCTAAGTGTTTTCTCAATAGCTCAAACGTGGCTGCATCCAATGGTTTAGTGAAGATATCAGCAAATTGTTCAGCTGATGGAACATGCTTGAGTAGAACCTCCTTCTTCTGCTTGACTTGAAGACCCAAGAAGTATGTAAGCTCTCCTACCGTACTCATCTCAAACTCACTCTTCACCATATATACAAAATCATCAAAAAGCGTCTGAGACGTTGAACCAAACATGTCATCTCCATAGATTTGAGCCAGCAGTTTATGACCATCATGTTTAAACATGTGCATCGTGCGATCTACTCCCCCTTGATGATAACCTTTCTTCAATAGAAACTGGGTGAGTTGGTCATACCTAGCACGTGGAGCCTGTATCAATCCATACCGAGATTTCTTCAATTTGCAAACATAATTCTGAAGCTCTTCTTGCATAGCTGAAATCCAAAACTCATCTTCTAACGTCTCTTTGTAATTCCTCTGTTCAATAGCTTCAGTCTCAGCACTGTCTTGAGGGCATGTTATAACATGATCTGTCGAAGGGGATGTTATAACATGATCTGGTGAAGATGTAATTTCATCAGAAATAAGTGAGCTAGTAGTACGAGATCCATTCTCCAGTTGTTGATCATCCTCATCTTCCATGACGTCCATCTCTCCAATGTTCTCCTTGAGGCAGCTTATGTTTTGATCAAATACATAGCAATTGTCTGAAGATCTAGTTCCAACCAGAATAGCTTTCTCACCTTTCTTAACAGTGCATGTTTTATCATCGAATAGAACAATCAGCTTGCTATCACAGAGATGACTAATACTTAACAAGTTTGCCTCTAATCCATCTACAAGCAAAACATCATGGAATACAGGAAATCCTTTTATCTGCAATTCACCTTTTCCAATAACACTGCATATCTTTCCATCACCAAACCTTACAGTTCCAGTCCAAGGTACCACATTATTAATCAAATCTCGAGACCCAGTCATATGCCTAGAGCATCCACTATCAAAGTACCACGTATCTCTAGCATAAGCACTAAAACATGTATGAACAACATAACAAAGTTTAGATTTTGGCACCCATACCTTCCTGGTCAGATTTGCTTGAAGTGACGGACTCATGTTATAACATGTCTTGAAATCCTTTCCACGCATGATATCTCTTAGAAGTCTGAAACACTGATTCTCTGAATGCCCTTGAAACATGCTGTAGTTGCACTTAATGGATGGTCTCTTCTTCTTGAAAATCTGATGTGTTTGTCTTCTGAATCCTTGCATAGGCTTCAAACCTTGATTTACATGAGCAGAAGTACTCACATACTGAAGTCCATATTTGGGTATGACCTGGTTCACATATCCTAGACCATGTCTGTCCCCCGATGCTCTTCCCATTTCCAACAGATCATCCAAGACAGCAGTTCCTTTGTTGAGTCGTTTAATCGTTCCTTCTGCATCTTCTGTCCTCTTGGTCATACTCAGTAAATCATCTTGTGTTTTCCTTACACTTAATTCCAAGCTGTCATTCATGATCTTGATCTTGTCCCTTTCATCTTTCAGAATGACCTTCTCAGCTTTCAATTTCTTGATTGATTCCATTGCCATGATCCACATTCTGTATAGCTTATTATATGATTCATAGATATCATCTCCATGATCAGTTTTAGTTATATCCTCCACGTCTGGTTCCTCTTCTGCTTCAGTAATGATTTCAGACGACATGTTTAAACATGCTGAGTCAGTAGGCATGTTAAAACATGCATGCTCCGATTCTTCGATCAGTGTTGCCCCAAACGTCACATGATTGTTGACATTTTCCTCCTCATCATCACTCCAGGTAGCTGCATATGCTTTCCCATTTTCCTTGGGAGAGGCACTAGGACATTGCGACTGAATGTGACCAAAACCTTCACATTCTCTACATTGTACCTTTCCAGCATGCTTGAATGGTTTTGTAAGTGATTTAGACTCATCTTGACCTGAATTTCCCCTACTTATAAGTGATGGATTTCGTCCTCTATTATCACTTCTGTTCGGACCAGTTCTCTTCAACATCCTAGCAAAATTTCTCGAGATATTTGCAACTTCTTCTTCACTTAGCTGGTCGATATCTACATGTTCACTTTGGTCAGCTGCTCTAGCACCAGATTGCTCTTTCTTCATTCCTGCCTTGAAAGCCAAGTTAGATTGTCTCTTTATAGCTTGCAACCTCATCTCAAATGCACCAAGTGATCCCATAACTTCATCAAGAGTCATCGTTGAAGTGTCAAATGCATCTTCCATGGTTGTTACCTTGTTGTGAAATCGTTCAGGAAGGGATCTCAAAACTTTCTGAACCAGTTGGAAATCAGTGAATGGTTGTCCCAATTGGTCTGCTGTGTGAGCTAGATCACTGATCCGAATGTTATAGTCACCAATGGTTTCATGTTCATCCATCACAATTGTCTCAAATGTGGTTGTTACAGTTTGAAGCTTCAGTCTCTTCATCTTAGCATCTCCTTCATAGTGAGTCTGAAGTTTATCCCATGCTGCTTTTGCCGAAGTACATGTAGAGATCAGTCGAAATTGTTTTTGATCTACAGCAGAGTAGATAGCATATAGCACCTTGTTGTTGATTTTCTTGTTAGCCTTCTCAGTCGTGCTCCATTCTTCTAATGGCTTCACCGATCTCTCGCTTGTTCCAGTTTTAGCCTCAGATAGTGGTGAAGTCCAGGTATTTTCTATCCATTTCCATGCATCATCATCCAGGCCGTGTATAAACACCATCATCTTCGCCTTCCAGTAAGGATAATTCGTTCCATCCAGTAGCGGTGGTCTCGCTGTTGATGTGCCGAGCTTCTCTTGAGTAGACATAATGATAGCTCCGATCTCACTACCCTTGTAAGAGGGATTGTAGTGACCTTGCTCTGATACCAATTGAAAAATAACTATCAGTAGATCTACTATAACTTTACGTCTAATTCTGTGTTTTAATTAACTGTATCGAGCATGTTATAACATGGTGGCAGTATCGAGCATGTTATAACATGATGAAAATTAAAGACAATAACACAGAATTGTTTACGCAGTTCGGTGATGAATACACCTACATCTGCGAGGCCTTGCCCAGTCTAGAAACCATTCACTAGATAATCAATATAGTGTACAAAGTTCCTCACTTCTACCTATCTATGATTACCTCTAGTAGTGAACTTGTGAGCACCCCTCACTTGCCGGTCAACGTCAAGCTCCTCACTTGACAAGGTCGAGCTCCTCACCCAACTTTCTGATGACTACCTCTCCTGAGGATATTATGACCGTGGTTCTAGACTTTCCGGTGAACAAGATCCCGTTGCGGTTAATTGCTGAACTGCGACTGCTCCACTCGAAAGTATCCTTGACAGGATTTTTTAATCTCTAAATCCGTAGTTGAATTCGCAGCCTTCGTTCTTCTTTTATAGTGCATGTTGTACCTTCAATCACGTACAACCCTAATCTATTCTTTCTATAACTGAATATTACAATTTCCAATTACAATATAGAAAAAGGAATAGACTAGATCTCTTTCCAATTATAAAGTTATGCCTAACTAATTCTTCCATAATAATTCCGTAGGCAATATTTAATCTTCCATAATTGAATTGGACGAGAATAGATGACTTGGGATCTTCTGTATTTAATCTTCGATAACTGAAAATAAATCGTTCTTCCATAACCATGTAATCCGATCGATACAAAGATTCAAGATCTATAAATAACTTTCCTGAGCATGTTAAAACATGCTTCTGTATTTCACAAAAATGCCAACTTAAAAGTATGAACTTTACAATTTTATTTTGCTTCAAATTAACAAGAATATTGTGATTTTATATATTGAGAGCTCTTTAACTCATCTGTGGGATACTTTTAGTTGGCCACAAACACACAAGTTAAATGCTTGGTTAGGACGGATGTTTCGGGTTCGAAATTTAACTCTCGTCATTTGAATTTGAATTGCATACTCGATGTACAACCTTTCTACTAAACAGGATTATTGGTGAACTGTAATTCAAGAGAATTCTAACTATAAATGTTGATGCTGATATTCTGTGATACCAACACATGTTTAACGACAAATAACTGGAAGTCTAATATATGCAGTTTCAGGAAACTCCAACCTGTGCAAATTCTTGGGCTTGAATAATATTGGAAGAATTGGCCGATATGTCACTGCTTTATTTTTTTGCTGGCCGATATTTTTTTTATGAAATATGATTTAATAAAATTTAATTATTTTTTTGAGAAAAATGGAATTTCAGTTCAAAATTCTGGGAAGCGCGTTGAGTCGTTTGATAAAAAGTTTGGAGGTCTGTCCTATGAAATACAATCAGATGCACTCGTTTTTGTAAAAGAAGCAAATGCGTGAGATATTACATTTCTTGTTCGTGGAACCCAAAATAAATTAAACTCAAATCTCTTAGACCTCGAACGCAGGCGTAGTGCAACCTCAGAACATGATGCAAAAATAGGTTGATCACCTTTCATCATGTCTATTGCGTGACGCGTATCTCCAACCAACGCTACGGTCCGTAAGCTTCATGTCCTTGTTAGGTTAAAAGCTGTTTGAAGGACTAACATTTCTGCCCGCATCAGCATTGGATCAAGTACATGATGAACTCGGCGAGCCTCTACATGCATAGAAGGAACCAGAGCTATCAAATGCCTCCATATATACCTAGACCTGCAACTAACCTTGCAATCCCCGTGTCGAAATAAATAACCGGGACATTGTTGGGATGATGTAATTACACTTTTAATAGAATTTAATTACGCTTTTATTATATTTCACTTAAATATTTTTACTACTGTTTTTTTTCATCAAATAAAGGTAACAAAATAAAGGCCCTATGTTTAATTCTGTTTCTTCTGGACATAGAAATTAGAGATGTGAAATTGGCTCCCTTTTTACAACGGCTAACGGACTTGGTGAAGGATTAGAGTTTAAATTATATACTCAATCAGTAAATCTAATATTTGGAATAGACCGTCTATAAAATATAGACGGTCTCTTTTTGCAATATAAATTATGCACGGCCCCCTTTCTGCAATATAAATTATGCACGGTCCTCTTTTTGCAAATTATTTTTGGGCAGGTCCTTTTTCTGCAATTTCCCAATTCATAAATATATAAATACAATTGAATCACAGTCCCAATTCTATTCTGATAGGGGCTCCGAATTTTCCCCAAATTTTCCATGCTCTCCTGAAGTTCTCCCATCGATCTCCTGGCGATCTCCCGTCGTTCTCCCGTCGATCTCCCGGCGTTCTCCCGTCGATCTCCCGGCGTTCTCTCGTCGCTCTCCCGGCGTTCTGTTTAGATGAGCGTTTTGATTGATTGGCTCCCGCACCTGGTAACTTCTCGATTCAATGATCAAATCATCGATGCTTCGAATGTTAGGATCTTCTGTTTTTAGTTGTTGATCGATTATGTGATCTCTATGTATGCTCTGATTGCTGTGATTTCATGTCATGATTCAAAGTCTTATTGAATTTTTATGTAGTGATGCTGGAACTCTGTGTGTATTTGTATGTGTTCAACCTGGTGAATATTGAACCGTCGATCCTTTCTTCGTTAATCTTCGATACTTTTTAACTCGTGATGCTGGAAGTGTGTGTTTAATTTTCAGAACTTTGGTGATTGTGGAAACTTGATTTTTTAGGGTGAAAACTTTGGTGTTTGTGTAACTTGATTATTTATTGTGAAAATTACTGTGATGATTGTGAAAACTTACTTATTTAGCCTGAAAACTGTTGTGATTGTTTGTTAGGCTTTTTAGCCTGAAAACTTGGTTATTTAGCCTGAAAACTACACTGATTGTAGAAACTTGATTTTTTATGCTGAAAACTGCGGTGTTTGTGAAACTTGATTGTTTAGGTTGAAAACTGTAGCTTTTAATGTGAAATATTAGCTGATTTGAGTACATATTCTTTGTGTGAACAGTGCAGGTGAATAGTGTGTGAACAGTTCGCGTGAACAATACTTTTCCAAACTTTGCAAATAAGGACCTCCTTCCTTCTATATTCTAATGTAGTCCTTGGTCTATATTATAGTTATAATATAGACGGTCACCAACTCGTAAATCTATCCTTTAAAATTAGCGGAAAACTCAATTATTGTAAATAAATTGAATAAAATCATTTGTATGAAAGCATACGGGACAACTACAGTAAAATAAGGGTGATGATATACGTAATCTAATATTCTATTTTTGTAATTTAAAATAGGGTATAAAAGTATTAAAGGGGCTCAACTTATTTTATTTTTACAAAATTAGCCAACTTACATGGGCGGTAGTGTCTTTAGACTTACATGGGCGGTAGTGTCTTTAGACTACGCTGAGTAAAATACTGAACCGCGTATAGCAATTAAGGAAAATAATAACCACGTATTATACGGTGAATAATTACGACCCATTCAAAATAAAACGGTGGAATATTTGATGGAGATCGGTGCTGAGTCGCTGTTGTTTTGAAGACACGTGACCAATGACCACAGAACAAAATTAAGGCCAGGTAAAAACATTTGACTTAACAACGAAGGCATGAGCGTGTGTTCTAGAACTTTCAAAGTGACTCGTGTTCTTCATCTTTTGGTTAATCACATACTAGTAGCAACGTCGGTTCTATGGCATCAACCCTTGATCTCAATTTAACTATTAATTTATCGTGACATATATTTAATATTAATATATTATACACAATCTACATTTATTATATCACATATTTTTATAATATTTTTAACTTTTTTAATACTTCTAAATAAAAATATTCATGATTAAAGTCGAACCAATTTAACTTTATCAGTTAAACTAAGATTAGAAGAGATATGCTCTAATTTCCAGCTCAAAGCATGGGATTCGAACTAAATTAGTTAATCATGATCTTCAACGTCCACATATGATGATAATTAATCACCATCAATCCATCCGTTACGTTATTTACAAGTATTCAAAAGATTTTCAAAGTTAATAAAGGAAAAAGAAAAGGTTTCTTTGCTTGGTTTACCCACCCAAACCGGACTCGCTTTCCTTTCAACCTTTACCAGCTGTCAACATTATCGCACCTATAAATACCACCCCATATTCATCCCACTTCATCAAAAACTAACAATAACCAAAGCCAGAAACAAAAAAACAGAGCACTCAAATATTTCTTTTTCTCTCCAATCACTTTTATCAGACAACAATGGCTCGTGTAAGCATCTTCTTGATGGCTTTCGTCGCTGTCATCTTCGCCGCCGGCGCCTACGCTCAGGATGTGGCTGCTCCAGCGCCGGCACCGGACGCCGGATCCGGGTTCTCCCTGCCGATCTCCACCGCCTTCGTGGCCAGCTCTCTGTTTCTCTCTGCTCTTGCTCTGTTCAAGAACTAGATGGTTTCCAATGATGCTAGTCTGCTAGTATTATTTATGCTATCGTGATTTATTTTACTACTAGCTGGAGACTGGAGTTCCTTGTTTCTCATTGTACTTTGGGCTATTCTTTTGGTCTTGATTATTGTACATTTTGCGGTGTGCATTTAATAAAATCGTTCCATTTTCTTAATTACTTTTTTCGCGAGTGGCATCAACCACCAGTAATATACAGCAAACCCGTCTGAGTTCTGGCTCAGAATGTAGACTGATTAAAGTGTAAACGAAAGCATATCCTCTTGACTCTCTTTTCCAATCAACAAGGTAAATGGTAGCGTTAACGTTTGATCAAAGGGTCCGGGTGAAAAATGAATGGTTCAGAAATGCAGACCACATGGTATGATCTCGATTTTTCAATAGAGCAAAAAGGCGCTCGCTCTGAGCGTCCCATTTGCCCCAATACCACAATTTAGATCCATTGAGTGTTCTTTGTTACATTACGCACAACAAACTTTGCAATCAAAAAATCCTCACTGGCGAGACGTATCTTGAAACAATGAATCCAATGTCCTAGTTGTCTGAGACTCAAACTGTTGGACCATGGATCTCGAATTTTCAAATTTCAAAGTGTGGGGGGTCCTGGACTAGTAGCATCATGTTCGGCGAACGGTGGACACACACGTTGCAAGTTTCATTGAGTATTTGATTTGGTAGCTATACTCCACCATGTTATTCTGATTTCAGAGTAACACATGTCAACTCCAAGGGATGCCTGCCTGGTCCCTCTCTTTTATTCCAGTTCTTGTGACTACTCATCCGATGGTTGATGCCATTCAATTTTGCATTTCAAGCGCGGCCATAAACGCCCATAATTGTAAGCATGTTGTTGTCTTCATTCCTAATATCCTATGTAGAAATCCGAAAAAGTAAGTTAAGTATAATATAAATGATGTTTACCACAAAATATATAATTTCGGGTTTATCCTTGAAAATTTGAAAATTACTGATGATTTAATTATATTAAGTCTTGGAAGTGACGTTCTTTACCTAGATAATGTTTATATATAAAGAGAGTTTGAAACGGGTTCTTTTGTGCAATTTATCTAAATTGTAGTCATGTGCGGGCACGTGATTCGTATCATCTATATAATGGGGATTATTTTCAGTTTTGCGTCAAAATCACACGCTCGTCTCTTCCGCTCCTAATTGTTTCAGACTGGTTTTGCGAAGAATAAACCCGAAAATTGTGTCGCTTCAAATTTTTGGATTTTACAGTGGTGAAAACTCCGAATTTATTCGATTAGTCACTATTCTGATGTTCGTTTGTGATTTTGCGCACTCAATTCATTGCTAATTATGCAGATCGGAATTTGAATTGATTGTTTTGTTCGTTTTGTGAAGATGGAGGCACTATGGTGAAATCCGCAACAGTTCCCGCTGCGGTGAATTCCAGCGACCACTCGATTCCTGCTGCGATTGTCTTCAGCGACATGCCGATTCTCGCCGCGATGGACTACATTTATCTTAAACTTTTTTATTTGAATTTTTGTTTTGTATTTTAATTTTTAAGTATGATTTTGTTTTCATGTATGTTTTATAAAATAAAAATAGAAAACATAGTTAATGTGGTTTGACCAAACTCACCTACTGCCACTAGGAAATCAACCTAGTATACGGATTTGTATATTATTTCCCGGATTCAACTTTTAGTTTAGGTTTTGGAGGTACTATTAGCATTTATTGTATCACACGTACGGGGACTTAGCGTCAGCTGTCCTCGTTTGCCGTCTCACATGATCTTTTCTTCTTAGTACCATATTTACTAAATGAGTATCCACCATTGAATTCGTGTCAACACGTATCTAAAATTTTGTTTGAGAGTTTGAAATAGCCTGGAAAATTAAAAATAAATTTTAATCGAATCAACTACTATTATCTCTTTTCTTTTAGAACTTTCTTCCTCTAAAAGAAAATAGAGAGTAGTGAGTATGTTTTTCTAGGGTTTTCTGTCAATTCAAATCGTCTGATCTTGCTCGATCTGTATGTTTGGTAGTCTATGTATTGGGGTTTCGTCACATCAGTCAATCAACTTGTTGGGTATACCAAAATTTTTCACAGGCACTGAAGGATGGAGCTTTCATCTCGATTTGGCTTCATCTGGTTTTGGCTGCGGTTAAAGTAAGATTCTTGTGTTGATTGATTTAGCGGAAGCTCAATGATTGGCCGGCATCGCCTTGAGACGCAACCTGCTGAAAAGTGAGCTTTACCTTGGCTCAGTGAACTTTGAGGAATTCAAAGCAACAGGTACGTACGAGGTTTAGTGGCTCATTAATTCCCCCATTGGGAGGTTCAATCCCTCATTGCAGACACACACATCGGAAAAGGAAAAAAAGTTAATCATGGTAGTTCAAATTCCCAAGAGAAAGTTTAATTTAAATGAATTTAGGAGGGGAGAATATGAACGGCCAAACTGTAGAACCATTGCTATAAATACCCAGAGAGGGAATGAGTTTTCATCAAGTTCCAACAATAATTCTATATCTGGTAGCAAGTATAGAAAACCGTCACATTTAAGCAACTCCCCATATCCCAGAGCGGTGATTCACTATAAAATGGCGGATAATCCCTCTTTTAACTCATCCGAACAAAATATTACTCCTAGAGGGTCTGAATACTCAGAGCAAAGAAGAGATCTTGGTAGTAAGTGAATTTCAGCAACTTCTCTCGACCAACCAGAATAGGAGGAGTCATGGACCTCACACAAGAAGATATTGTTGAGGCGGTGCCAGCGGAGCAAAATTGTTCGTTGGCATACATGATGGACAAAATGCACTTCACTGAGGAAGATCTGAATGAATACTTCATACAATACTGGTAAATTTCAGCTGAGGTAGTTCCCAATCATGTGAATTTCTTGGTGGTTAAATTCAATTCTGGGGAGGAGGCACAGGCAGTTCTTCACAGAAGCCCTTACGCCATGGGAGGAGGAATGCTGGCCTTCAGTAGGTGGCTTTCTAGCCTTTACTGAAGCCCTTACTTTTTATACCGAGGCATGTGAAAGTGGGGAAGGTAAAGATAAAGGTGCAGTTACATGGATTGCCTTGAGAAGCCTTTTCTCATATGGCGGCAATTAAAGTTGCAAGTATGCGGGAGATATCATTGACGTAGAGATAGAGCTGCTGCTGGCACTAAATGTCACGTTTCTTAGAGCAACGATGTGGGTAGTGCCGGGGAAACCTAGTTTCTACGTCGACCTGGATTACGTAGAGATCACGGAGAAACGGCGCATCTGGGTGGATGTGAAATATAAGCGGTTATATTGCTTTTGCAGGCGATGTGGATTTATAGGGCACCTGATGCATCGTTGCCCTATCGTTAGCAATGTCAATTTGGATGAATTCATCGAACATAAGGTCCAGAGTCACTTTGTTGAACGTGGAGCCAATATTATATATGATCCAAGCAGGGAGATGTACGCCGGGGATGTCCGAGCATATAACCATCGTCCGAGACACATGAACACAAATATTCATGCAGATTACATGGCTGTGCTACAAGAATATGAGAGATGGAGATGTGCAAGAGGACTTCCTGATTTTGATGAGACTAGATCCAGGAGGTAACATACGGGTCATCATCGGAGATAGGGATCGTGCGAATCCTTTCCAGCTTAGACATCAAGTGTTTGACCCATATTTTGGACAACAAGAAGAGAGGATTATGCAAATACAGGTAAGTCATTAGTGATATGAACATTGATCAAGGAAATGCATCGCCTCAATTGCAAGAGTCAGATGGGCCAAATATGAGGGAATGGGTGAGAGCACAAGAAGGTCTAGAAGCGGTGATGTTGGAGGAATGAGATCATCTAAGATAGTTGGAGGAAATGAGATCATCTAAGCGGCGATGTTTAATGGTTTTTTTTTCAAATATATGATTAAAAGTATCATCTAAGAGTCTAATAAAACAAACAAACAAATTTTAACTTATAAAAATGTAATATAAAAAGCGGTCATACCATAAATTTATGACGAGACCGTTCTAAACAAGACTTTCTAAAGTAAAAATATATATGATACCTATATATCTAATATAATGTAATTATATAATATTTTAATAATGAGTATACAATTATGGATTATTATTTAAAATCAATTACCAAATATTTGCTAATTAAAATACAAGAAATATTAAATAACTATGATTATGATCTTTGACACATATATTATCTTAAATGTAGATTTAGAAACTTTTGAAAGTTTTAAACAACGTGTACCATCTTCAAATTAAGTTATAGGTGATACACAAATTACTTAGTCAAGTCATCCTAATTGTAAGTGCGGTTCAGTGCCACTTATTTCGTTCAGACACACAAAATTTTGTTATCAAACACGCGTAATGTAAATAAGCGGAATTCATTAAGTTAAGCGCTGAACGTGGTTATCAGACGCACCCTGAGTCTTCAAGTAGTCAGGATGATAGCATCTTAGTGCACCAGCAGAGAGGACCGGAAATTGCGTCCAGCTAAACACGGGAGGCAAGAGAAGGATGCTGAAGAAGAGAGAGAGAAAAAGAAGGCTAAGTTACCTATCCAGTCCAGAAGGAAGGTGGTGGCAAGTAAGCATACCACATTCACATTGCGCATGCTAAGACCCCAGTTGAAACGGGACAATCTTCAAGGGCTGCACTCCCAAATCTTTCACCAGTTCATCACTCAGAGAACTCTCCTCCACTGGGTAGGATTGCAGAAAGGGAAAATCAGGAGGTCTCGACAGGAGATGGCAATCAAGAGGACACAGAAGGGGAGTGGGACAACAGACTGAGGAAGTTGTGGATGTTTCATACAACTGGAATGTGAGAGGCATTCATAGGGCATCATCGGAGCCTTTGGCTCAATCATCAATGCTATAGCAGAGGAAACACCAGAGATCAGCCTGCACCAGGAGCACTGAGGTGTTGCACATCTCAAACATGTCCCCGCAGAAGCGCATGAAGATAATCCTTAATCATGTCATCAGGGAAAGACAAATTGAACCTAGTGATCACCTAGAGGAGGGACATTCTGTGTGTGATAAGATGCCCGCACCTGAAGAAGCAGCTGGACAGAAGGGATCATCAGTTCGCAGTCAACTGATTGTGGAGACGGGAAAGATGGAAACAAGGAAGCATAACTCAGGAAAGATAGAGGAAATACTGTAGTTTATCACTGAAGACGTGGGGGAGGAAACTTCCAGTAGTGGCGAGGAAAAAGTTACTTCTAGAAGACTGCCATTGCGGCAGAGGGATGGACAAGGCGAATCCCTACAAGAAGGTTTTCCGGTGGTTGAACCCCACCCGCTGAGCCATGACAACCATAGTTTGGAATTGTAGAGGTTGCAACAATACTCCTACAAGGTAGGCGGTCAACCAGTTGATCCATCATCACCGTCTTGACATAATGTACTTACTAGAGACAAAAGCCGCTGGTAATTACTTTGATAAGTTGCAAGAAAACAGTAATTTCAGAAATGTTAAGGTGGTGGATGCAGCTAGGAGATATATAATGCTTGTCTTTCAATTATTTCTTAATATATAATATGCTTATAAAAAAATCAACTACTATTTAAGAATCATCATGAACATCTCACACTACAAAAAAGACTCGGGTAGTCTCAAAATTCTTGTGACAAAATGCTACACGTCGCTAACATGATTGCATTTTAAAGCGTCATCAGATTTCACGGACCCGTACTTTCTCAAAATGAACTTTATGTCACTAAAGTTAGTGACGGTTGTGAGGATCAGAAAAAATGGCCAAACATCTTAGTCCACAACTTGTATACAGTATAATCAAGCGGTCTAACCCACTTGGTTAAAGGCATGTTGCCTTGGTTAGAGAGAGGTAGATTCGATTCCCGTCTCCCCCAATTTAGCCCTTTGGGCTTTCTCCTACTCTTCAAGTCTCCATTCCCGCAGAGGCGTGCTCAACTCAAAGCAGTGAGTAACAGGAGCTGCATCAACTGGTGCATGAACTGCGAAGCGGCGAAGTGCATCAGATGGTGTATCAAGTGGAGCTGCATCAACTGACGCATTAAGTGTGAATCGGCGAAGTGCATCAGATGGTGTATCAAGTGGGAGTTTCACCCTACTCAAAGCGTTAGTGAAGATCTCAGCCACTCGACGTACGGATCAGTAAAATTAGACTAAATCAGGATAATCATAAAATGCAAGTACTCGATTGGGTCGATAAAAACATAAGCTCATAAAAACAACTTGAATATCCTTTGCAAGCTTCCTCAGTTTGGTAGATAATATCGATTAATATCATTTGGCGATTACAGATCAAAATCTCAAATTTAGCATTCAAAATCAAAAGGGTTTTTTACTTAATAATAATAATAACTAGCATGATGGACCGCGCAACGCGCGGTATGTTAGAAGCAGTTTCAATAATACAAAGTGTATTTTTATGTCGGAAGCAGTTTAGCAAATCAGATATATTTTTTGATTACCTTTGTGTCCATTATATACAACATAATTATCATTCTCTTCTATAACACAAACAAAATATGTCTTTGTTAAATATCTAAATTCGTTCCTAACTTAAAAAAAACAATACCAACTAATAAATAGAAAATTAGTTCTTGATATATACAAGTTACAGAGTATAACTTAAATTGTATATATAGTCTATATTTTATTATCTAAAATAGAAATTTTTACATTTTCTTTCATTACGAAAATTCTCATTCTTAAAAAAAATATCTAATTGTTATTTTTTTGATAGTGAATATCTCATCATAAATAGATTATTCTTTTAAACATGTAAAAGCAATAGATATATTTAAAATATAATAATGCTTGCTCTAGTGTTTATATTTTAAACTTTTAGAATTTGTTTTCGCTTCAACAGAAAATGACACGTCACCTTTTGTCTTAAAAATTTCCTAATTTTACTAATTGATTAAACATAATTATTTTGTAGTCTACATTTTTTCCTTTTATTTTTTGAAAATAAGAAATTGTGTTTCAGCTTTTGAAAATTATTGTATTCACACAAATCATAGATGGTAAGTCACGTGAATTTTTGCTAATAAAAATTAGATAACAAATACTTTTCCTAACGCACAGTGTATTAGTCTCTCGTTAATGTATATTTTTGAAAAATATTATGATAGTAAATTGACGTATTTTAACTTGTTTATTATAAGAAAATAACTAATGGAGTGGAACAAATTGTTTGTCTCTTCATTCCAACTACCAAAATGAAACAGGCACATCGATGTTTCTTGAAAGAAATTAAACATTCAAAATTCCATCTAAAGAACTAAGACTAAATAGATTCATCAGCTCATCGCTTTTGAAACAACACCAACACCACCAACTTCGATCACCTTTCCTGAGAGCAAATCGTACTGTGAAAAGGAAAAGGAAGCAAACTTTAAATTCATAAAGTGCAGGTGATGGCATGAATATCTTCACATTTTCTGGATCATGTGATTAGAAAAGAATGCAGAATCGTAAGGACGTAGATCTTGGCCTCAAATCTCTTGTATGTTATTATCATATTTGGCTTTGAAATAACCTGCACAAAACAGATAAAGATAAACAATGTCAAGATGGTCGTTGAGGAGATTAGATCAACAAACCTGGTATGGCTGAATATCTTCTCGTTTCAAACCATGGAGTAGGATTCCCACGTCATGACCAGCCTGACGGAATTTTCAAATTTTTATATTTATATTAAAAAACAGCAGTAAACACAAATTTTAGACTGAATGAAAATAAATAGTATGCACGTGTCCGTTACCCAAAATCTTCTTGAACATCTCAACTCCAGTCACAACAGATTTAATACTACCCCGCACCAAAAGTAATAGATTCAAAACATCATTTCAATCACAGGAATCTCTTGCATCTCCATCTTTGAGTCCAGTCTGTTTCATGTTGTACCGCATCATCAGTTATACCCGACGGGAAGAATTCCCTGGGGAACTCATGTCATGGCGGAGCTAGATGACAAACTGACTTCCGATAAAGCCACCAACGTAACCGGCATCCTCATCGAAGTTGTCTTCATCACTCAGCTCTTCTTCTTCTTCTTCACTTCAGTCTCAGGAGGAGGTGGGTTGGAGCTGAAGGAAAGCTTGTAATGTGACTGGTTCATCTGTGAGAAAGCGTCTGAGAGAGTTCAGTGACAGTAGCCTTAGTAGCCTTCTCGAGCATCTGAGAAAGCTCCTCAACGACCTCCTCATCATCAATTGTCCATTCATCATCAGTATCAGAATACTCATCTTGACCTAGGCAGCTATAGTAAAGATTCCTCTGGGAATTTGGTTGCTCCAATAAAGCACCGCCAATCGATCGCCGGGAAGAGGACCAATCCAGTCAAAAGAGAGCCCATGATGAACAGTAGCGGTGTTTGGAACTGGAGCCGGCGGCTGTGAGTTCAGATCTCGCTGGAAAAGGATTGCCGAAATATGCAATGACCGGAACTCCTTGATCGAGTTTCGGGGAATTTTCTCGTCAATATCTAATAGAAGTTTCGCCGGAGAATATTTTCCGAAGAAGGGAAGCTTGGGGTTGTTATCCATGGGTGAGAGCTCCCAAGCAAAAATATATATGCGGGTTACAGATATTTTAATGTAGGCGGAACGATATTTTAGGGTTGGGAAGGAGTTGGATTTACGCGTAATTTGTGTAATTTTACAATATTATAGCTGTAATATTACACGTAAGAATAACCTAAACAACGTGGATTTGACATACAATTACATGTATGAAAAATAAAATATATCCAGGAAATCAATGTCAAAGGAAATGTGTAGAAAAATATGGAGAAATATACCAGACAAAGTAGTAGTAGCTAGGGAAAAAAGATATATTAACATGTGAGGTTACCAAAAAAATTTTTCCAGTATTTATTTAGTTTGCACAAAGATAAACCGACAATGAGATAAAAAAGGAATATGTGGAGTAGTTTCATATGGTATATATATGGCCGAAAAACAATACAAAGAAGAAACAAAAAGGAATATATGAAAATTGTAGGCGCCGGAATATGGTGAACTTGCGGTGGTTATGTGATGGTTTTAGTCAAAACTACGTAGTTTCATTCTTTTTAATTCTTTTTATTAATTTATTTATTGACCGGAGCAATAACTCTTAAGATAAATAAACTAGGTAGGTTCACCGCGCGTTGCGCGGTTTGTTTGTAGAAATTTTAAAATTGACGCTCTCTCTGTCTCTCTCTTTTTGTCTCACTCCAAAGAAGAAGATATTTTTGAAACTAATTTAACAAATGAATATTTTTAAACTAATTGAAAAATATGTAAATTTAAACTAATATTTGATAAGTATTTTAATTATTCTTAAATTGAATATTTTGAATAAGTAATCCAGTATTTATAGCTTGTGTTGTACTAAATATCAGTTGATGTTTATAATTGACAAACAATTAGATATATCGAGGTTATGGTAAGGCATAACTTGTTGTTTATTTAGAAATGAGCCTAATTACTAATTTGGATCCAAAACATTAAGAATTAAACAATTGCCTTACCATAAAACCGCCTTACACAAGTGTTCCTCTTTATAATTTAGTCTTTGGTGTATTTTTTGAAATATAGATAATTTATTAATATTTTAAAAAAGAATATGTTATTTTTTTACACAAAATATATTTCATTTCAGGTTCTAGAAATAAATTATTTTATTTTTTGAAATCAAGAATTACTTAAAAAATAATGAGTAGTATTACTTATAAATAATTAAATAAGCTATAATTACAACCAATCAACAATTTTTAATTATTTTGTGATTGAGTTTTTTAAAAGATATGACATACCATTTTTTATGGTAAATTTTTATTTTTGTTTGAAAATAAAGTGATGGTAATTTGTTTTGTTTTTTTTCAAAATTAAGTTGATATCTTTAGGAAAATTATAAACATGGTCTTTTAAAATATGTTTTGTTTATATTGTATGCATATTAATTGATACGAAATATTTTCATGCATATTTCATATATCGCACATTCATGTTTTTCTTTTGCAGACGTGTTAATTAGCATGATGCAATGAAATTAGCGTGTAAATAAGGATTTTCTAGGTGGAATGAATTGTATTTGTAATAAAATTAAAAAAAACAAAAAAAAGAATATATAAAAATGGTAGGCGCCGGAATATGGTGAACTTGCGGTGATGGTAATTTGTTTTGTTTTTTTCAAAAGTAAGTTGGTATCTTATCGGAAAAAGTATAAATATGGTCTTTTAAAATATGTTTTGTTTATATTCTATGCATATTAATTGATACAAAATATTTTCATGCATATTTCATATATCGCATGTTCATGTTTTCTTTTCGCAGACGTGTTAATTAGCATGATACATTGAAAAAAAAGAATATGTTATTTTTTAAAACAAAATATATTTCATTTCAGGTTCTAGAAATAAATTATTTTATTTTTTGAAATCAAGAATTACTTAAAAAATAATGAGTAGTATTACTTATAAATAATTAAATAAGCTATAATTACAAACAATCAACAATTTTTAATTATGTTGTGATTGAGTTTTTCAAAAGATATAACGTACCATTTTTTATGGTAAATTTTTATTTTTGTTTGAAAATAAAGTGATGGTAATTTGTTTTTTTCTTTTTTCAAAAGTAAGTTGATATCTTATCGGAAAAAGTATAAACATGGTCTTTTAAAATATGTTTTTTTTATATTGTATGCATATTAATTGATACAAAATATTTTCATGCATATTTCATATATCGCACATTCATATTTTCCTTTCGCAGACGTGTTAATTAGCATGATGCACTGAAATTAGCGTGTAAATTAGGATTTTCTAGGTGGAATGAATTGTATTTGTAATAAAATTAAAAGAAACAAAAAAAAGAAATATATAAAAATGGTAGGCGCCGGAATATGGTGAACTTGCGGTTGTTATGTGGTGATTTTAGTCAAAAATACGTAGTGTCATCCTTTTTAATTTATTTTATTAATTTATTTATTGACCGGAGCAATAACTCTTATAGTTCACTTTAGGACTAGCTTGATTGACCGCGCATTGCGCGGTATTCAAATATAATTATTATTAAATTACCATTATATTGAATAATTAATAAAATTGGATTAATTTAATTCAGTTGAGTTGATTTAATTAGGAATTAGATTCTTGAATTAATTTTTATAAACGAATTAGATGCTTACAATGTTAAAAACCGAAATTGGGCATCTTATCCGCACCTTATTTTTGAAAAGAACATCTTATATATACACTCCTTATTTTTACATTGAAAATAAATTTAACCGAACTTATAATAATCATATAAGTTGAGGGAGAACCGATCCCTATTCTCTTGACCTAATCAATATATTATTTAAATTTGACCAAAAACTATAGTAAAATTCATGTAAATTTAGTCGTATTAATTGATTCTATTTTATAGATACTATAATTTTTACTTCACTATACATAATTTTCCAAAAACATATGGGTTTAATTTAAAAGTAGAACTCAAATTATTTAAAGCACTCATAAATTTAATTTGTGATATATATTTTAAGTTAAATGATGATATTTTTAGTTACATATTAAGATTTGTGGCCTTACGTTATAAAGGAGTTTGGATGAAACCTGCCAACAAATAAGTAATGGATAAATAAATTGTAATTATATTTTAAGTGAATTTGAATATCAAAGGTCCTGACCATCAACTTTCATTCCAAAACAAATATACCATAATAGCGCAATTACTAATCATATGTTTTATAAGTTAAAAAAAATGAAAAAGAATCCAGGAAGGAATGTTTTTTTATTGATTATGAATATAGTTTCTTATTGTTCTTAATATGCAATAAAAATAATTATCAGGCACATTTCCATATATGATTTCCAACCTTAAATTCAATAATATACTAAAAACTATAGTAATTACCAATCACATTGTAGTTACCTAGATTAAAATTACAGTATGTAAAAAGTATATAGCATGTATAAATTATGTAAACTTTTTAATAATATTTGTATGCCTTAATTAATGATGTAAAAATATATTTTTAATGAAAATACAGCCAAATATATTTTACATGGAGTTTTATGGAAGCATTAAATTAATTTGCTCGAGATATCAATTTGATGGAAGTAAAAACACTAACATATAGCAAGACTACTAAATCAGTTATCAATTTCAAACCAATTACTTTAATGGACTTTCATCTCTATCAAGAGAATGAGATACGCAAAGAAGAATTACATTGGAGATTGGTATTTTTTTCATTATTTCTGCACACTTAAAAATCTGCTGTACGTTAGAACTTCATTCAATCATGAGAATCAATATTTCCATCTTAAAATATTTATGACTGGATTAAATCAATTATCATGAGAAAAACACAGAACTGTAATTCTAAAAACAAAACAACAAATGATTGTAGTGTGACACTACTATTGATATTTGAATTGTCTTACCACCTAACTTCTTACTTACAAGTATAATAATGGATAATAGGTCATTTGAGTTTGACACAAACTCATTAATAGATACGAAAATTGATACCCATGTTTTTTTTTGAAAACTATACACATGTTTGCTTCTTTGCAGTGGTGAAGAGACTCTTTACTCTCTTGGTTCCAAGATCGACATCTCAAATTTAATGCCGCTGCAAAAGAAAAATGGGACCCCGACCTCTCCACCTACAATCATCGCTAGCAATATCATAATTACCGGAGGCCCTATTAACTACCAATAGTTATGAAATCATTAAGTAAATCTGATGTTATAATACTATTTGTAACATATATATATAAAACTGTGATCTTACCACGAGAACTACAAAGATGTTTCTAGCTCGGTTTTGACTTCATCCATGCCTTGACGTTTTTCATCGTCGTCCGAGACTTTTTTTTACTCTAGATGAATACAACAGCATAGTAACACAGTCAGGATACCTGTTGGATTTTAGACTTCATCAACACCACTAACGTCGTTAATCGAAAAGGTTATGTGAGTAATTTTTTTAATCAATCCTCCGAAAACATCGTAACCCTGCGAAATTCAATCAAAATAAAAATAAACATAAAAAGTCGAGGATATAAATTTGAGAACCTACTTGGGAACATCTCTGAACATCATCACCAACGGCATCTGGATAGGCATTCAAGAATTTGAACTCGAGATGGATCTTGGATTCGTTGAGTGATCAGTAGGAACCAAAAATCAAACGGTGTGTGAGTGAGCCGCCGGCAAAGGGTTTCGAATTGTCACCGCCTTTTATCTGTAAACCGATCATTCACGATGAAATTAATGGTTGTTTGACCGCAATCTTATATAAATCAACAAATTATCATGGTTCTTTATTTGTGATCGGACAAGAGGCTTGCTTATGGAAATTAAAATAAGGTTGCGATGAAAGAAAAAAAGAGAAATTTAGAGATTATATAATTATTTTAAAGTTGATACAAAGTCATTTTTCCATCAAATCCAAGTAAATATATCTAAACTATATATACTTTAAAAATTATTCATTCTAGCTATATTCTCTAACATTATCATCTAATATTATCAATTTAGAAACATAATATTAAATATCGTGTATGCATGCTATATCTAGATTAATTAATCACGTTAATAAAGTCACAGTTTTGGTAAAACAGCTATACATACACATACAGCTATAAGTACACGTATGTTTAATCTGCATTATTTTACTTAGCCTTTTTTATATTATAATTATGGAAAATTGTGGTTGTAATTTCCATGTCGAAATTTGAGAGATATATAAAAATTTCCATGCATATTTCATATATCGCACATTCATGTTTTTCTTTCGCATACGTGTTAATTATTAGCATGATGAAGAATGAAACAATAAAATTAAAAGAAACAAAAAAAAGAATATATTAAAATAGTAGGCGCAGGAATATGATGAACTTGCGGTGGTTATGTGGTGATTTTAGTTAAAACTACGTAGTTTCATCATTCTTAATGTTTTTTATTAATTTATTTATTGACCGAAACAATAACTATTCATTCCCTTTAGATAAAAAATAAATCATAATGGTGGAGGTGGTGGCTCTGGATGATGGTGGAGGTTTTATCAAAGTGCTGGCTAGGAAAATGAACGGTGTTACAGATCTTTTGATGGCGGAAGCATGGGCAGCAAGGGAAACAGTTTTACTCGCTCAAACCCTTCCAATCCGGCCAGTTTTGGTGGGTGACTCTTTGAGCCTTATACAAATGATCCGGGGTGATGTTACTTGCTCGATGGAGATATCTGCAATTGTTGAAAACATTAAGGATTTATTATTTCATGGTGATTTACAAATGCCTTTTTGGGTTCCTCGATCTAAAAATGTTCAGACACATATGGTTGCTCGTTTTGCTAAATATTGTGTAGTTTCTTCCACTTATTAAGATCTTCCCCCACCGTTTTTGGTATCAAACGATTCTGGATATTTTCCAGAAGAATGAAATGACAATCTTACTTTGTTCTAAAAAAAAAAAAATCATAAATTAAAAAGCTAATCGCATCCTTTTTCTTTCGTTTGCCTATTTCGTTCTCTTGGGAAAGCTGGATGAGGTCTCCCCCTATTCGCGGGAATCTCTTTTTTCCTCCAATCGGCGATGAGAGCGGGGTAAGCGGCGTGGTCGATTCGATCGAAGTAGTCGGGAAGCGAAGATAGATGAGCGCTGCTAGGGGCTGAGCTGACGCTGAGGTGGAAGGGAAGGAGTGAAGTGGCGCTGGCTGAATCGTTTCAAACTCGGCGAGGCTTGCGATCGGAAAATTGAGGCTCAGGATCGGAAAATTGAAGCTCAGGATCGGAATATTGAAGCTCGCGATCGGAAATTTGAGGCATCGAAAAGCAGTGTAGCGGACAATTCTAGTTGAAAGGAGTCGTTCTAGCAAGGTTTTGCAGTGCAACAGAGGCTTCATCTGTTACTGGTTCTCAGAAGGTCATGTTTATTTAGTTGCTGTAAAGCTCTATTTATGAATTGTATTGGCACATGTCTTGGTGTGTGTTTAAAAAATGGTCTGTTTTCAAAGCTCTATTTTGTTGACAATTTTCAGGTCTTAATTAAAATAAGTTTTAGTTTCATGAAAGTTAGGATGCTCTAGACTGTGTTTTCATCAGAAGATTTTGAGTTTTTGAAGCTACTAATCCAAGGTGTTTATTTTATTAGAGGGTTTTCTTTTCCTTTTGAGTTTCTCTTGAAGGTGTATGAAAATTTATTTCATCATCTGTTGCAGTAGGGTGCTGCTAAATTGAGCTTATGACGAGTCAAGTGACTATCTTCGGTAATGATCTGTGTGCATTCTTCCAATAGCTTTATTCCAAGTTGATATTTAGTTGATGTGGCAGAGTAGCCAATAATTATAGGATTGGATATAGCTACAATTAGTAGGTTGAACATTTGGGTGAAGTATATTAAACATCCTTCTTGCTGTATGGCTGCTATTATACTCTGTGGTTCCTGTCGGTTTTATTTTTCTGTTTGGACGTGCACGTAAGCAAGCCACTGAGGTATGAAATAGTTCTTGCAGTCACTGAGGATTGCAACTTTGTTACTTATGATATTATGATTTCTTAATACCTAATCTACTTCATGAAATTGCAGTCAGATTACCGATATTTGAACCTACCAAGGTAATTGCACTAACTTGCTTCTTTCTCTGTGTCTTTTATCCCATCACTATCTTTTTTCTTTGCACCTGTATGTTTCCCGTTAGTTAAGATTGATCAGTGGGAAATATATTACCTTGTAGGTCTCACTTGTATCAAGTTTTAGTGAATTTTGTGCTGAAGATGTTTTGTTATCTGATTTTTAATCAGAGAGTTCTCTCCGTATGATATGTGTTGAAACGTCTTTTTGATAAAATGATTTTGTGACACTTATTTCACTCTTACAAGTGGATTTAGGCAGAATCGGTAATAGTGTGAGTTAGATCCTTGTATAGCATGTGTTTTGTGACATGGAAATCATGTAGGTGGTGGTTCTCGACGAATGGGAAGAACCTCAAATTCTAGTCCAGAAGCTGAGAGCGATGATAGCAGCAGAGTTGTTGGCAGCGATAGGGCAAAAGCAGGTGAGAACGATACTGGATACTTGAAGAGGAAGATTTATATTCATGAGCAGAGATTGCTCGCAGCATAAACTCATGTAGCAAAAAAGTTGACATCTAGATTTTTTAAAATTCCAATCAACTTATAATATTAACAATGAATAACTTCTTCAAACTTCAGTTTGGCATTTGCTAAAAATCTGGTGCTGTATTTACTTGTGAGCTATGATGTAAATGGGAAAATAGACCATTGCACAAACTGTTAGCAATTACCAACAGAATACCTAGTACTACGCGTTTATACAGTTCAGATTCAACTCTCAAGTAAAAACACTAAAATCAGTAGAACAGAATCAACAGATCACCTCATTCCCCATGACAATTTCTTGATCAACCCTTGAAAAGCACCATTTCCCCGAACGAATCGAGGCACCATACCAGAAGAGGGGCATTGTAAGTGTCAAGAAGACTCACACCAACAAAACTCAACAAATACCATTTCGGAAAAAAGGTTAAAACCAACAAACTCAGGGATTGTTTTACCACATCAAAACAAACAGACACAAAAATGGAAGAACCCCGAAAAGATATGAAATCCTAAGATTCCCAGAATGGAAATTACACACACAATTCATTCCATCATTCATCAAAAAACAGCTAACTTTCCACACCGTTCATGTCCCACCAACAAGACAGAAAAGAAACACGAAATGCAACGATGCATCAATCAATCACACAGACACAAATAATGCAAACCTAATATCCAATGATCCATAGTCAAATAAGCAAGAACAGAAACAGAAAAACAGAAACATAACAAGAACATAAAACATACGTGATTAGCAAGCAATCATCATCTTTTCTTTCTCCTTTGCCTAACCATATGTCCATGCAAGACAGCAAATCCGAAGAGAAACAATAACAGAAACACAACAATAACCATAATCATAATCAGTAATCACTTGCCACCAAAAATTCATCATTTCATTCTCCTCCCCCTAATTAACCATACGTCGAGAATTACAACAAACAGCAGAGCGCCTAATACATGCTAAAATTCACAAAAATATACATAAGTCTAATTCATGATCAATACAACAGAGCGCCTTTCACTAATACAATACAACTGTACTCAGTGAACTGCTCTTGATCATGCCATGTCTGTTGCCTCCAACCCTTCTTCATCCGTGAAAAGGTGCTGAATGTCTTCATCATCTTCATCAGCCAAGAAAAGATTGCTTGAATACACCCATTCGCTTGATCCGTTGATAGGATTCTCTGCCTTGATCTGATCAAAAGAACATCCCGATTCCCCTTTGAGATTTTCCGTGATGAATGGATGCTTCAAAAGCTCTTCAGCGGACCACCGGTTCTCCGGGTTTGGATCCAAGCACTTCTCCAGGAAATCATGAGCATACTCATTATAATCACTCGGAACCCGTTCTTCCAGATCAATGGTCTCATGAACAATTTGATCATATAAACTCATATTCTCATCTTCCTGATCAAAAAAACTCATTCCCGGATTCATCATCTCTGCCACTACAATCCCCAAGGACCAAATATCAGTACAAGTCCCATGTCGACCCTCGGACAGTGATTCCGGGGATGAATAGAGGGTACTTCCTCTGTGACCATATTTTCTCTGATCGGAAACCCACAGACCTAATCCAAAGTCTGCGATTTTAAGCTCAATCTGTTCCCCATTGCGGGGAAAGACGAGAATGTTTTTCGGTTTCAAATCGCAATGGACGATTCCGTGCTCGTGAATCTTGGACAGACCTGTGAGTAGCATTCTTGTGAAATCCGCAACCTGGGCTGGATCGAAAATTTTTGGTGACGTCATGATGAGGTCATCAAGATGGCCGCCTGATGCATACTCGAGAATTAAATGGTAGGTTTCTTCGGTCTTATCTTCCCCGAAGGCACGGATGACGTAGGGTTCGCCGATGAGATGTTTTAGAAAGGCGGCTTCTTCTTCTAGGGCATCGACACTAGCCCAGTCATGGACCATGACTGACTTCACTGCAATTACCGATGACGTGTTTTCTCCGCTTGTAGTTGCCGGAGAAGCCAAGGAAACTTCCCCAAAATTTCCCTGCCCTAGACTCCTTAATTTCTTCCAACTTTCCATCTGATATGACTGAGTTGGAAATAAATGCCAATTCCCAAATAAGGTTCGTGTATTTATAAGTGGCGAAAGTGCTATCAAGAATCCTTTTCCCTGGCAACATAGGATTTCCCCTTTCTTTTCTTATTTTTATTTTTAATATACTTTTCTAGTATCCGAAAAACACGCTTTGACTTGTTGACCAAATCATGTGAGCCGTTGAACCAAAATATCTTCATTACCAAAACTTTTCTTCTAGTGCAAGTAAATTTATTTATTTTTATTACTCTTCAATTAAACAACAAAATTAGGAACTAACTAAAAGAAGTATTGATATTAAAATTTAATGTATGATAAAATATTAAATATACATATACTTTATTTTAATAAGTTGTATATACGTATATATATATATATTTATTCAAATAAATATATCTTTTTTGAGTTTGACTGGTTTAGGATTCACATATATCTACATAAATAAATGTATTTACATTTTGCTGAGTTCACATAAATTTTTTCAATTTTAGTTCGTTTAATTTAGTAAGAAATATAATAGAAGAATTGTATTTGGGAGTAATTTTTATTTTTTAAAAAAGGGAGTAATTTTTATTTGTCAATTAAATTTCATCCAATAAAAATCTCAATCGAAGATACTCAAAAGACTGGATACAATAATATGACATTTCAAATTGAGTAAAGAATTTTTAAAAATAAAAATTCTATTTGATGGACATACTTAAGTTCATGGTAGGTCAACTGACCTACCATTTTTTGAAAAAAATGTATTTTTAGGTATTGATTATTTATAAATTACCTACCAAATTTTAATATAAAGTAGGTTATTTTAGACATAATTTTATAAAAACTAAAATTAATATCAAATTATTACTAAAAAGCACCTACCAAATGATAAATTTCTTCTCCATATAAACTTGAAAAGTAGCGTTCGACAAAGTTGGAATTTAAACCACTGGCATGATTTTGCTCTTCCTACAATACTTTCTAGCTACTTTAGAAAGGGTGGTTCTAAATGCAGGTCCACTTTACTTCTGCAGGTCCAAATTAAATCAGAAATGACAATAATGTCCCTCTTAATTTTTTATTATAATTCACGAAAAGTAATTTATAATTTGGACACGTGTTCAATCATTACATAGACGGGTTTATGCATTCAAGGTTAGGGTTTTAGAAATATATTTGTAAAAGTTAATAAACGAATGAAGGGTAATTATGGTATTTTCCCACTTTCTTTGGACCTGCAAAAGCAAACAGGACTTGCATATAGCAAACACCCTTTAGAAATAACTACATTATTATAATTCAACAAAATTAAACAAGTGTCCGCGCACAGACCACTGATTTACCATGGTGCTGGTTCAGATGATCTTTGAGGATATTAATTAGGAATTGTGAATATCTGTTGAATGTGTATCCCTGAGACATGCATATTCTGAATCAACAATAAAACTTTCCAACAAGCATAAAGCTCCGCAAGAAGCGGGGAGAAAATCCTGAACTGTTGTTCATCATAAACCATCAGAAGTGGTTCCATGTCTAGTCAATTAGACTTTTATGTTGAACTAGACATGGAACCAAATCTGACGTGTTTGATTGGTTCAGCTGAGCAACAATTTAATTTGGTAAAATTTAGTTTTTAGACTAACAACAAATAATAAAGAGTTCATCGGGTAATAATAATATATAAATAGTTAATATCATTAAACTAATTTATAAAAAATGTGCATTATAGCAAATTTATAAGTATAGAGTGGTGTCCATATTTCTTGACTTTCTCTATAATATTTCCTTTCATTTCTCTCTGACAAACCAGAATAGAATCATCCCCGCCAGAGTGGGCCTGTCAAGAAAGAGGCCACCAGCCATCGTGCTGAAAACATCCCTCCTCCCACCGCACCTTTAGTTTGTCTCAGCCTTTCCCTTTCTTCGACCACTACACACACTAGTTGGTCGTCTTTGACAAGTTACAGGTTCGATGCTCATTTTATTGTCATAATCTGGTTGTAGAGGAGATCAAACTGGTGAAAGTGGCTACATACTTGCAATCTCGAGATTCAAAGTCACCCCTGTCGCAATCTCGGTAGATCGTGTAAGGCATCCTCAATTTAGCAACTCGGAGGAGATCTTTTGGACTCGGGCTGTTTCTCAAATTCTACATCGACCAATCTGAATTCTTCTCATCAAGTATGCCTGCTCTAGAATCAATCGAACTAGGCAAATTAAAAGTTAAACTATAGATAACTATGTGATCGAGTACATCTTCTTCATGAAAGCCACAGTCCGAAGCTATTCTACCTTAACACTCACTGAATTCGTTCTAGTCCGTCACCTACAAGTACAAATTTGGCCTAATATTACTAGAGTTGCTGGAATTTGGCCTAATTGCACGAAACTGATTGATTCTGAGAGGTTCATCAAAAATATTATCACCAAAGTGTGTGATAAGGATTTCTCCCAACTTCGATCTTACAATCAAATCACATAAAAAAGAAACTAAAAAATCCAAATCAAAGTACTATAAATAAAACCACAAGCGAAACCACCCTAAGACGTCTAATTTGACCATCATGGTTGAAACACTCTCTGATCCAATCTGAAAGTCAATGGATGCCCCGTTTAAAAACCGGCGCTAAGCACCGTTCACAGGGGTGCATGTGCCACCACTCCCGAAACACCATCGAAATCTACACGCGCTGACACGCATCGGCGGCGTCGCTTGTTGGCCCCTTATTTGGTCAGGTTCTTTGTTCTCCGATTTACAATTCCTTCGTTTTAGTTTTTGGTTTTTATATCCATATAGTGGATATAGTTTTCAATGAAGTTTTTTAACAAAATTATTCTGACTAAATTATAAAGCATCTTTGCCTATTTGTTTTTTTCGACCCAGATTATTTGGACTGTGAAAAAAACCACTCGACCTTCTAGTCTACCCTGTTTCACATAATTGGAGAAATTCAAGTCTTGATTTTTTAGACAACATATATGTGGCGACTTATGTTTGGATTAAAACTAGCTTGTATACTTCATCCCGTCTAGACTTTCATGTGAATGCTCTGAAATGATTCGACTTAAACATATTATATCTGTCAAATAATTTAATTACTTTCAAGTATTTGACCTCACCATGTTATGATATCTATTTTTATTTATCATGAGGTCATGACCATGGTCTTACCGCTATTGAATCATGATGTGTTGTTAGCGGCATTTTATTTTAGTGTTACCAACATAAGTACGAAGAAGAGTTTAGTTAAGATATTTGAAGAAATTTCTCCTATATAGTTACTAGCTAAGATGGACCGCGCGTTGCGCTGTAATTTTTCTTAGCATAACATGTATAGAATTTGTGTGCGATATTCAGTTAGCATAACAATATTGAGTAAACAATCATAACACGAATATGTTGGTTATTTTTCACAACTATTATTGTAGTTTGTGTGATATGGTAATTAGCGATTTGGTTTATTTATGTTAAATTTTTTATAATATTCTAATAAATAATTTATAAATGAATGTGATTAATGTTTTAGATCACAAAACTATTAATGTGATTGTACTGCTCATAAAGGAATCAAACCAGTACGTGTAGGCGGTATGTTTAACCTTTTTTGGAAATGTTTAAATTAAAAGGTGATGATATTGATGATTTTTTATTCAAGAGCATTATTAGATTTACAATTTAATTTCTCTTAAAATATAATAATGTATTCTTGTGTAAAGTCATGCTAATCTTCTCTGTATCGTTTCAAAAAAAGAATGTAATAAAATAAAATAATATGTTCTTGTACCATAACATTGCATAATTGATGTTGCAGTGAAACAAATCCACTAACACATGCACTTTAGCATCGTCACACTAACAACTATCATTATGAGTAGAAACGAACTTAAAAATAGAACAATCAAACAACATATGTATATATCAACATGAATTCTGCTTAAGAATTTTTTCACTAATACTGTTCCTTGAGTTCTCCTTCAGCTATTCTTACCAAAATAATCAACTTGGTCCTTGTATTGCTCATAAAGGGCACGCACCGTGTGCAGTTGAGCAAAGGAGATGTAAAATAGCAACTCCCTAAGATGGAAAACACCCACAATCTTTATGAAAATCTAATTAATACAACAATCATAACTCAAAATAAAAAACATACACTCAACGTATGAGATTTGTACCTTACAATATGGGTAGGAAAAGTTGTGCCGTCGAGGACCACCGAAAATGCTTACAACCACATATTTGGGATTTACCCTTCGTCTATCAAAGATCCAATCAGTAAATCAAAAGTGCCTAATCATCATTTTTTCTAGTCTTTCAAGAAAAAAAAATATCCAACAAAAGAAACTAAAATGTACCGAAATATCGCTCTACTTCATCTTTGATCGGGGTTTGCGAGGGAGCAAAGATTACTGATAGTCATCTAGATAAATAATAAAAGTGTGAACAAATTGATACAATCCGATACCGATGACGATTCAACAGAAATAAAACAAAAACATTAAATCATCATACGGACCTTAAGAGTAGGATGGCAAAGAGCTTTTCTAGGTTTGATGAATCACTGATACTGATTAGACAGAGGGGATATGTGATGGAGTCATATAGTTTTATCAATTTTGTAATATCGCACAAATAGAAAATAAAATATATGCATACCATGTTTATTTATTTCACTTCCGTGAATGAAGGATAATTTTAAAAAATAGAATATATGGAAGATTAACAAAAAGGAAAACCACGTACTGCGATTAAAAAAGGATAATTAAGATTAAGAATATATGGAATATACGGCAACAATATGAAGTATGAACAAAGATGGAACTTGTACTGCGAACAAAATAAAAAAAAGAATACATCGGCATTAATTAAGGAAAAACCAGCAAACAAATATTTTGCTACGTAGGCGCCGGAAACCAAAAAGGATGAAAGAAAAAAAACTAAAAAATATATATAAAAATTGTAGGCGCCGGAATATGGTGAAATTATGGTGGTTATGTGGTGGTATAATCAAAACTACGTAGTTTAATAATTTTTTATTAATTTATATTTACCGGAGTTATAACTCTTCTGATTCCCTTTAGAATTATAGGCAGTGTGTTGTATTGAACGTGTCTGGATATTTTCTAGTAATTGTAATCTGATTCCAAATTTTATTTTGTACTACTTTAAATTACAAATATTAAATGAGTTGGTCTTTTAAGTGACGGTCTAATAGACTAAATAGTTTTTATATATTATGGATGCATTTGAAATTAAATAGATTTTATACTGTGTAGTGGTTTTATAGTAAAGTATTTAGGTTTCAAATCTCTGTTTTTAGACCTTTTGTTCGGAAATATTAATATGGTATTGATCTGAAACACAAAACTTTTAGCTTAACAAGAGAAGGGTTTGATCTGAAACAATGGGCCACTGCCATGAAAAGCTTTAAGGTTTTGCTGAAAAAATATATTTTTATCCAAAAAAATGTGTTTGACTTAAAACCATTATTGGAGACGTAAAACTGTTTTTTGTGCAAAGAAAAAGGTTTTACCTCAAAATAAAAATAAAGAGAATTAAGTTGAAAACAAAACAAGTATAACGATGTCTTCAACTGACCAGCAAGTTGAAATCTACAAGTAGGGGATGTCTCTGTAGTCTAAACTGCATTAACCTTGTTCCACCGAGTTAGGGGATATGGAATCGGTTCAACAAGAGCAGTATCAAAACCTTCATCTTGACTAGAAGATCTTGAGTCCAGTGCTGATTAAAAGGCACAGATAAGGTACAGACATAGGGTCTGGAACTCTAGATAAGGTAGCCTCTGAAAAAATTTAATCACAAGCACATACATGCATCCACCTAAAGACTTGTATTCATCTGGTTTCATAAAACATTTCCCCCCTTAATCAAATGTAGCAAGACAAACTTGCACCAGTTCATACCATTTGTCAATAAAACATCTTCAACAACCCTCAAAATCTTTAAATCAACATTTATGCTCTGCAGAAGAGCCAAGAAATTTCTTACTACATAGAGCACAAAATATTTCAAAAAATCACTGCCCCCATCCCCATACTTCTTCATTTCAGGTACCAAACTCTCAAGCACAACTTTCTTCTTACCAATATTAAACTTCGCTACACACTCTTCCCTAAACCCCTTTCATACTTGTCCTTGTCTATATTACCAGCCAAATGACTCAATAGGCGCACATCCACACCCCCAATAGGCAGACCCAAAACATCATACACATCATCGACATAGATCTTACACTAACGAAAACCAACATGCCGGAATCCATAACTATGATCAAAATTTGTAACTAGCAAAAGCACTATCTCAAAAGGTACTTACTAACTTGAAACTTCAGAATGCCCCAAATCAAATGGACTCCACATATGCCTTCTGAGCATCCGTCAATCCAGCCACAAGTTTTGTAACTAGCCCAGGATGTGTACAAATCTTCATTCCCTTGTCTAGACTACAATTAAGAAAGAGAGAAGGCGTATTATTAAGCATGCTAATTAATAAAGAAGAGAGAATTACAAATATCATCAAAAGGCTGGAATCTTACGTGACAACATCGTTCTCCACAATTGAACTTGTTGTGAGACTTTCCTCGGCTTCTTCACTTCTCAACAACCAATTTATCATTGATTCTTCTTCTTTTATTAACTACCTCCTCACAAAAACAATGTTCAATGGATGAGCAACGATACCAACATCGACATGTGGTGGCAATTCCGCTCATGAAACTAATTCATCTCAATGTCTTGCTCAACAGGCCGAGACATCTTCAGAATCTTTAGAACCACTTTACGGATTCTCTCTTGAACTCTGTTGGTTTTAGGTGGGTCTTTCTGAATTGGTTCCTCCTCAGTTTCAGATTCCTTAACTGGGTCTTCCTCAACTGGTTGCTGAACTGGTGGCTCTTCCTCAAGTTGTTGTTGAGCTGGTGGCTCTATCTCAATTGGTTCTTCCTCAAATAGCGTTGGTGTTTGTTCCTCAACCAGTTTCTCGTTAGTCTTATTCTCACTAACATGCGCAGAAATTGACTTGCCCTTCTTCGCGGGAATCTTCATTTTCTTCTTTTCTGCAGTGGTTGTCTTCGTTGCAGCATTAGCTTCATGAAGAAGTTTCTTCTCAGTAGAAGGAAAATCACACTTCCTCCTGTTACGAGATTACTTATGCTTACTTGCAAAAAAAGACAAAAAACAAAGATTAATGTGGTTATTGTAAAAAAAAAAAAAACAGGCGATAGTGCCATTACCTAGAGCCTTATTCTGACAATCACATGAACTTTTCCTCTTTGTTTCTAAATCTTTCATACTTCTCGTATAAACTTGCTTAGATACATGTGTGAGATTGAACCAAGAAGACAGTAAGCTAAAAGGGAGTGTACATGAAAACAGTGAGATTTTTTTATAATAGTGAAAATGGTGTGTTTTAATCTGAAACAGATGATTGTAAAGATAAAAGGGTGGTTAAGCTTGAAAGCTGGAAAAAAAATTATAATTAAAAAAACAATTTAAACATGATAACATAGCTATTTATTTTAAAACAACTAGCTAAATATCATCGTGCGTTGCATGATATATTTAATATTTTTTTAATGTAAATATTATGAACAAACTTATGAAGATTGAGGATGAAGTGTGTTTAAAGAAAAATTCAATCTGGAATTACCAATAAAAGGAAGAGAAGGCGTCGTTTTTTGCCTGATATCCTTGGTGCCAAACATAACTCCACCAATAAGAGTGTGTCAAGCCATCAATAAGAGGAGTCAATTGAGAAAGTTTGGCAAACAGAATAATCTAGTGGCTGGCAAGATGAAGGTCGTTCAATATCTCAATACTGGTGCACAGAACCTGCAGCTCAGTCCAAGCACTCCAGTTCCACGGGTAGCTATTCACGGACTCCACAAGAACAGTTCGAGCAAGGCTCTGAATTCTCGAGAAAATACCGTGTACAATAATCACTCAAAACCGTCATCATGTATATCGTGGATAATATGATTTGTGTGTGATGTAATATTTTTATACTTAATTAATTATGGATAATTGCGGCATTCGTGTTAATTGTGTGATGTATTATTCATGTTTTCCTTTCGTAGATGTGTTAATTAGCATGATGGACTGAAATTACCGTGTAAATTAGTGTGTAAAATATGATTTTATAGGTGGAATGAGTTGTATTTGTAAAAATAGAAGTCGGAAGCAATTTAGTATGCTATAAAAATATGTTATAATATATGCATGCCATATATTATATATTGAAACAGCCAACTGCATATTATATATATACGATAATGAACACCATGACAATCATATTAGAAAAATATATATTAATACTAAAGCAATTACGTTATTCGGGCAAATAGTATTTATATGGTATACTATATTAATTTCGGTAAAGTTTGTAGATTAAAAGAAACAAAAAAAAACGAATATGTAAAAATGGTAGGCGCATGAATATGGTGAACTTCCAATAGTTATGTGGCGGTTTTAGTCAAAACTACGTATTTTCATCCTTTTTAATTCTTTTTATTAATTTATTTATTGATTGGAATAAAAACTCTTCTAGTTTCTTTTATGAGTAACAAGAGGTAAATTGAACCAAGAAGACAGTAAATTAAAAGGGTGAGTGAACATGAAATCAATGAGATTTTTGATAATGGTGAAAATTATTTGTTTTAATCTAAAAGCAGACGATTGTAAGATAAAAGAATGGTTAACCTTAAAAACTGGAAACTATTTTATAATGTAAAAAAAGGAGCAATTTAAACATATAAACAAAGTTATTTATTCTAAAACAAGTAACAGGAGGTATTTAAAAACATCACCTTCTTTCTCATTGTCATGTGCTTCCTTACATACCGTGTGTTTACCTGCAAATATAAAAAACATTAGTCGATTTAAAACTGCGAATAACAAGAACCCGATTATGTAAATACCGGTAGAATATCATCTTCTGGCTTCTCCTTCTTTTTCACCCCGTCATCTTCCTCGGCTTTTGAAGCTTACGTACACCTTGCTTATGTTTCTTCACAGGCTTCTGTTTGTCAACTTCCTTTGCACTGGATTCTTTGTTAGATATCGTCACTGGCTTCGACGTGACAAGCTTACGAAGAAATATTTCACTGACAGAGGTAACTACTTTGTTAACAATATCAGCAACAAAAGCATCATCTTCTGTTTTCGTCTTTCTGCATATGTTTCTTTAGGATCAGGAATTTGTCTGGGTTTAGATTTACCTATGAAACACACAAAACTAATAAATCACAACATACATAGTCTGCTACAACACACGTATAGCAAAACGACCTATACTACATTAAAATAACAACCAGTACATCACATTTTGCAAAAAAAAACCAATACATCACATTTTTCTAAAGTCTCGTAATTTACATCTAAACCCGATTTTTTAAGAAAACATTATATGAAATATTCAAACCAGTATGACATAACTGAAAAATCACAAAAATGCGGGAAAATTTCAATACGGACAATTGTTCAGCCAAACAACACCAGAATCAACACAAAAATATACAAAAATCACTGTAAGTATAAACAAATCCAATTCATCATATACTAAATATCATCAAATTCATTCTAGATAGAAATCTCTCGTAACAGATTAGAAGAGCAATTCACTGCAGCGGAAACCGTCACATCAAAAAAAATAAGACATGTACTTATATTATATTCAAAACCATTATTTTGATAATTTAATAATAACTAATTTAAAATTTTCAATAACTAGTTTATAAATTAGTTATTCCTCAGAAAAATTACAGCAATTTCCAATTTATGGATAAAGAGACTAGTAAAAATAATGAGTACAATCCATCTAAAAATCTGTTGGGTAAAGGGAAAGGGTATTTGTGATGTATCTGGATTTCGATAGAGTCACGTAGGCTCGCTTTCCTTTGAGAATAATTCGACCCTTATAGCCTGGGTTTCACGAATTCTCTCGCAGGATAAAACTATCGAACCTTCTTGCTTCTAGGCCTGAAACAAGAAAATGCCTTTGAACATTTTGTTTAAGGACTGTAATTACTGTTCTGTGATTCTGTATCTTTACATGCACCAAGGCATGTGTATTTATAGGGGAAAAACGTCAGTTTCAAACCACACCCATACAGATAAGGATAGAGCAACTGCATGCAACCACAGACATGCCAAGATGCAACTGCAGATAACCACAGAACATACTAGGCAACTGTACAGTATACCGCTCCAATCCATAACCGATGAGTAACTGAGACAACTGTATGCATGCATCCCTATCCAAATCCAATAACTGTGTACATACGTACGTACCACCAATTTGGAAATCAAAATCACATAACAAAATTCGATTTCATATTACATATACATTTCTGCATGTATCCATGTAACACTTCATTCTGGAGTAGTCATACCAAAATAATTATTCCAGAATTGTGAGCTCGTGGATGGGTTTATACAAGTGTGCACTCCGCACCACCAACCTTGTTATAACGTCCCGAACTCACCAATACTCAAATCCAATTATGCTTAAATGATTGTGTTTCATAAAACACCAACAATCCTCCCCCATTTAAGTATAATCCTTGATTTGGAAAAACAACAATCCATCAAAACCAAACAAGTGCATAAATGAAAATGTCTTATAGATTGAATTTTCATCTTAGTGAATTACACATTCCAAATGCTCGAGAATCGGGGTGTCTAAAAGATTGAACCCTTCAACCCATTTGAACACTTGAAGATAATACACACACAAGTTCAAATACAACTCAAAAGCTAAACTGACACTATTCAAGCCATGTGTCCCAATCCATTCATGAGGTGCATACAAAGCCAAGTCTTAGCTTCTTGAAGCGGCTACACTTCGCTCTTCATATAGGTGAATCTTTTTAATCATACACATGCATATGTACTTTTTCAAAAGATCCATTAAGAAGTTTAAACTTCATCCTCTGGTCTTCATGCATGTCCAAACATATACCATTCGGGATATAAAATTATATGTTTCAATCTTAAATAATGGGCCTTCCACATTGAATTTGACTCTAGCGTCGTACTAGAGCGAAATTGGGTATACCACCATCAAAGATTTAAATAGGCTTTAAACCCATCCCGATCACCGACTTAAATACCAAGTCCCTAGCTAACCCCTTCGTCAAGTGGTATGCTAGATTTTTCTGTGTTCTTACAAAATCAACTGAAATCACACCATGAGTTAATAACTCACGGACCGCACTATGCCTGATGCCCAAGTGTCTGGATTTTCCATTGTACACTTCCTTATAAGCATTAGACAAAGTATTTAGACTATCACAATGAATTGAGATAGGCGAAATTGGCTTAGGCCACAATGGAATTTCATAGATCAGATTATGCAACCATTCTACCTCTTTACCGGCTGCGGCTAAAGCAATAAATTCAGCTTCCAATGTCGAGTCAGCAAGACAAGTTTGCTTCTTTGAAGACCATGAAATGGCTCCTCCACCAAGCAAAAATGCCCAACCGCTAGTAGAAGAATTAGCATCTCCGCTATTATTCCAACTAGCATCCGAATAACCTTCCAACACTGAAGGAAATCCCACATAGCACAAACTATAATCCTTGGTTTTCTTTAAATACTTGAGCACACGCCTAACAGCTTGCCAATGAAAGGTGCTAGGATTACTCGTGTATCTACTCAATTTGCCAACCGCAAAAGCGATGTCTGGCCTTGTGCTTGTCATGGCATACATCAAGCAACCAATTACTCGAGAGTACTCGAGTTGTGATACTGCTTTACCCTTATTAGGTACAAGGTTCACACTTGTATCAATTGGAGTACTAACTGGGGAACAATTCTCACAATTAAACTTTTTGAGTATTTTTTCAATATAGTGAGATTGTGTCAGAGAGATTTCATTATTCTCTCGTTTGATCTTAATGCCAAGAATAACATCCGCCTCCCCCATGTCTTTCATGTCAAACCTTGAAGACAAAAAAGTCTTTGTAAGGTCAACCTGATTTTGGTTTGTACCAAAAATCAACATGTCATCCACATATAGACAAATAATAACTCCATTTCCAGAATTATCAAATTTGCTATATACACATTTGTCAGATTGGTTTAATTGATAACCATTTGACAAAACCACCTCATCAAACTTTTGATGCCATTGCTTAGGAGCTTGTTTTAACCCATACAATGATTTAACCAGTTTACAAACATTATACTCATTTCCTGGCATAACAAACCCTTCTGGTTGTTTCATGTAAACCTCCTCTTCTAGATCTCCATTTAAAAATGTTGTTTTGACATCCATTTGATGGTTCACTAAGTTGTTGATAGCAGCCAAGGCAATCAATAACCTAATAGTGGAGATCCTGGCAACTGGGGCATATGTATCAAAGTAATCAACACCTTCCCTTTGCCTAAAGCCTTGGATAACCAATCTGGCTTTAAACTTGTCAATAGAACCATCGACTTTCATCTTTCTTTTGAAGATCCATTTGCAACCTAATGGTTTGCAACCACGTGGTAGATTAGAGGGAATCCACGTATTATTACCCATGACGGAATCCATCTCATCATTTATCGCTTCTTTCCAGAAAGTAACATCTCGTGATTTCATTGCCTCACTAAATGTTTTAGGATCCTCATCAACATGATAACAATAAGAATATTCATTATCAATCTCATCTCTTGATCCCTCAACCAAATACATTTGGAAATCAGGACCAAAAGACTTTTCAATCCTTCCTCTCTTACTTCTTCGTAGTTCAAGTGACTTATCAGGTGAAATTTCATCTCCCTCTATAGTTCTTATTGAAGTTGGAATTTTATCCTTTGGTCTTGCCATTGAGGAGAATCTAGTTTCATCAAAAATAGCATCTACCGATTCAATTACAGTGTGAACTGAAATGAAATCATTAGGTTCAATAACATAGAACCTATAAGCCTTGGAATGCATGGCATATTCAATGAAGATGCAATCAATTGCTCGTTCCCCCAATGTTTTCCTTTTGGGATCAGGAAGTCTCACGACCGCCCGACAACCCCAAACTCGAAGATAAATAAAGTTTGGTTTCTTTTTGCACCAAAGTTCATATGGAGTTTTCTTGTTCCTTTTATTTGGAACCCTATTCAATAAATAGCAAGCCGTTAACATGGTTTCACCCCAAAATCCGTCACTCAAGCCCGAGTAGGATAGTATGGAATTTACCATTTCCTTGAGAACCCTATTTTTCCTTTCAGCCACACCATTTGATTGTGGTGTATAAGGAGCGGTAATTTCATGAATTATGCCACAAGATTCAAAAACCACAGGATCATAATATTCACCTCCTCTATCAGTGCGCAACTTTTTAATCAAAACAGATTGCTGCAATTCAACTTCATTTTTGAAAATCTTAAATTTAGCAATTGCCTCATCTTTAGAATGTAACAAATATATGTAACAAAATCTAGAATAATCATCTATAAATGTTACCAAATATTTTTTATTTCCCAAAGATGGTGTTGCATGCAAATCACATAAATCACTATGAATGAGTTCAAGCAAACTTGATGTCCTTTCAATACTTTTCATAGGTTGTTTGACAATTTTAGTCAACTTGCAAGTATCACATTTTTGCACATTTATATCAAAAGGTGGAATCAAGTTTTCTTTGGACATATTAAGCATGCGATTATAATGAACATGTCCTAGTCTTGCATGCCATAAAGATGGTAAATCAACACCAGAACAAACCATGTTTACAGAATTAAAATTATCACTCAAATTCAACATAAACATACCATTACAATAATATCCAAATCCTACAAACATATAATATCTCGACAATACATACTTATCAGATTCAATCACTTGCTTATAGCCACACTTATTTAAAATGCCAACAGAAACTAAGTTCTTTCTAATTCTAGGTACATATAATATATCCTTTAGATGAAGATATTTCCCAGAACTGAATTTCAACACAACTTCTCCTTGAGAATAATTTTTTGTTGATTGTGATAATGGAATCGTACTTGTAACAAACTAATGATGTTTGTAGTATGATGAATTTGGGTTGGATTGATACGAGGTAGAGTGATTCCAAGAGTATTGTTTTGTAATAATAATATATGGTTGTATGTGGTGTGTATCTGGCAGAAGAATACATTTTGACGATGAAAGTTGGTCACTCCAACAGATAGAAGAAGCATGGAAAAGATAAGTTCAAGTGAATGTTCTTTAATTTTATTTATGGAAGAGTGTTAAATCTCTTGTGCATGATTTAATAAATAAGTCATGGTTGGAGTATCAATTTGTTTTGTTTGCCTTGCATGCGGAATTATGTCTTGGATGGTATATCTGAGTCACTAGAATGTGTTATCTTGGATGGTAGGTTTGATTAACTGTGTTGCATACATTTATATCTTAGATATTGCATGCATACAGTTAGTTACATATCTGTATATGTTATATCTAATTCACTGCTACCATGCTGTTGTGATAGTTGATGCATGCATATCTGTTTGCTATCAGATATGGTAATTAAAATGCTTAATGGGTCAGCATTCAATTAAGATGAAAATATAAAAATATTATTCATGAAAAAATATTTACACTGATTAAATATGATTACTTATTTGATGTGAATGTGTTTTTAAGGAAATTATGTTTCCATAACTTAATGTGAAAAACAGTTGTAATATATACTCGTGTCGAATAGGGATGGGAGTATGTGACTGTTAATGCATCGCTGCATACCATCGATGCATGACACTGTTTGATGTTAAAATGTTAAATATGCATACATAGTATGTGGAATCTACGGAATTTCTGTAGGAGAAGATAACATGAACAAGAATGTTTCGAAAGGAAAATGTCTTGTTAATATGTAATTTTATATTACAGGATGTTATACTTGTACAAATTATCAAAGAATTGAATTGCTCTTTGTGTATTTATTAGAGCAATTTGTATGACACTGACTAAATGAGAAATTCATAAATTTAGTACAGTGTTGAGTGTATTCGATGATCTTCTACATAGAAGGATTGGATAAAATATCTATGCATGATTCACATGATGGAGTAATATTATTATAATTAAATAATGCATGGTGTATAGTTTGAAATTATGTGAATCTGTATATATGTTAGCTTGATTAAATTGCTGAATTAATTGGTGCTTTATGTACATTGCTTTGTACATTGCTGAATTAATTAGTGGTTTATGTACATTGCTTTGTCCATGCAAAATAAATATAACATAAAATAAATCATGGATTACTTGATTTTTGGACAGTTTATTTATTTAAATGTTAGACATTGAGTTTCATTGAAATGATATGTGAATTACTCATCTTGCTTTGAATGAATGGAGATGCATGAAAATTATTATTTGTACTAAATAATTATTTTCAATAGCAAAATTGCATGTGAATTGATTAATTAAATTTAAGGATATGTTATTAATCCATATGATTTCAAATGTACTTATACATGTTTGCGATTGAGTGATTACAATATTTATTGTATGATTTGTGAGTTATGAATTCACAGGAAAGAAAATGATGGTCTTGATTCATTTTGTGGTCAGTAATTATGATATTTACATATTGTAAATTGCATGATTATGTGAAAAGGTTGTTTTTTGAGCAGTTGTGTTTGAATTGATGTGATCAAACTCTAGTAAAAGTACGGATCATGGTTATTGATTTAGGCATAATTAAAATGCCGAGAATTCAATTTTATTAAATGAATTGGTTGGGTTGATTCGGGAAACTGTCAGACTTGATCACTTATAATTAAGTTAATATTATAAGTAACTTGGTATGTGAAACTGCTTGTCGAATCTTTTTATTTTATGTAATAATGCATGATATTTATGCATGAAAAAAAATGACATTTTCTTGATCAAATTGAATATATTTGATGATATCTTGAATGAATATTAATTTTCGAAATATGTTGAAACAAACATAGAGCACGAGATATGTGTTTTTGGCAATCTTGGATTGCAGGAGCAAGCACAAATGTGTTGGTCACATTTTTTGGTTATAGCATATTGTAACCTGGATACATGTGAAAATTAATATGTTTACAAGCATGATATGTATGTTGCATTTTATAAACCAAATTGTGTCTTTTTGGTTGGCCGGCTAATCAATTAAGTAACTTTGTTATTAATAAAGGATGACTTAAGGTAGCATTGCATGATATATAAATTAAATAATTTAGTATATTGCTGGTGCTCGATATGAATTAATTCTTGGTATTGAAATCGCATGCAATGTGATCAGAATGCACGAGTAATATAATTCGATTATATGGTGATGCATGCTTAATATAAGTTAAGTGAATTTCACTAAAATTGCATGTGTGAAATTAATCAAAATAAAGGGAAAAAGAAATGATTTTGTCAACTTATATTGACCGGCATTTGTATATTGTCCATGGAGTATGACTAATTAAATTAATTTGTCAAGTGCATGGTTTATGGTGTTAATTAATTTGTACTAGTTTTTAGAACTGACAGTACATCATGATTTATTATGTATGGAATACATGTGCATGAAAATTATGAAATTGTTTAAATATCATTTATAATTTGTGCATGCATGAAATTATACCGGATTAAAGCAAACAAGAAATTGTGGTGGGTAAAATGAACTAATTCGTTTGCCAATTATACTTGGAGCAATTTTATTTATAAATAGTGATTTATGAAAAGGAAAATGTTTTGAATTGGTAAATTGATTCCATGATATTTTGGCTTGAGTTCATCAAGTACATGGTAAATGTGTTGATGTTAGTGCCATTATTATGTGATGATAAATTATGTGGAAATTTCTTATTAAAGGATGACACGCTATTTGACCATCATAGTTTGTGCAAGTAAAATACTTGTGGTTATTAATGTATATCCTGGAAAATAAGAAATAGTTGATTCGAAAAAGAATCATGATTTCAAGAATATATGAAAATTCTTGGGAACAAAATTATGATTTGGAGGGAAAATCTAATTTTTTGTTGAGATGTAAAAGGTTTGAATAGCCTTTGATTTTGTAAATTGTTTTGTGGTTCAAGACAATTTGGAAATGGATAGATTTCTTTGTCGTTGATTTTATTCGACAAGGTTCCATTTTTATGGAAGGATTTCAAGTTCATCTTGAAAATAAAAGAAATTATGTCTCTTGTAGGAGACGGAAATCATTTGTGATTTGCGCATAGCAAATAGTAAGTCTAAAGATAAGACGGAAGTCATTTGTGATTTTGCACATAGAGGTAAAAATCTAAAGGTGCGAGAATGACAAGTCTAAGGTTAAGTTAAGAGACTTGGAATTATTATAAAAGTTTGATACAATTTAGCAGATCACTTGACGAAGTGGTTTAGCTAGGGACTTTCTAAAGTCGGTTATCGGGATGTTTAAGCCTATTTAAATCTTTGATGGTGGTATACCCAATTTCGCTCTAGTACGACGCTAGAGTCAAATTCAATGTGGAAGGCCCATTGTTTAGGATTGAAACATATAATATTATATCTCGAAAAGTATATGTTTGAACATGCATGTAAGACCGGAGATTGAAGTTTAACTTCTTAATGAGTCCTTTGACAAAATACATATGCATGTGTATGATAAAAGGATTCACCTATATGAAGTGCGAAGTGTAGCCGCTTCAAAAAGTTAAGGCTTGACTTTGTATGCACTCATGAATGGATTGGGACACATGGCTTTAATAGTGTCAGTTTAGCTTTTGAGCTGTTTTGAACTTGTGTGTGATTTATCTTCAAGTGTTCAAATGGGTTGAAGGGTTCAATCTTTTAGACACCCCGATTCTCGAGCATTTGGAATGTGTAATTCACTAAGATGAAAATTCAATCTTTAAGACATTTTCATTTATGCACTTGTTTGGTTTTGATGGATGGTTGGTTTTCCGAATCAAGGATTATACTTAAATGGGGGAGGATTGTTGGTGTTTTGTGAAACACAAGTATTTAAGTATAATTGGATTTGAGTACTAGTGAGCTCGAGACGTTAGAACAAGTTTTGGTGGTGCGGAGTGCACACTTGTATAAACCAATCCACAAGCTCACAATTCTGGAATGATCATTTTGATATGACTAATCCGGAATGAAGCGTTACATTTATACTAATGCAGAAATGTATACGTAAACAAATTAACACGTGTTTTGGTTTAGGTTACTTGGTTACCAAATTGGTGTAACCAAGTGGTTTGATACGTAGGTACAATTACTTACCAAACTGGTGCAACCAAGTGGTTTGGTATGTACGTACAGTTACTCCAACCTGCAGTGCCGGTCCTGGATTTTTTGAGGCCTGAAGCAAACAAGTAAAAAGAGGCCCCAATATATTTAATACATAGTAAATTTTACGAAATTGAAAAAAAAATGCTAAATATCAAAATAAGATACAATGATTCAATTATTGAATTCAATTCTACTTACTTTCATAGAAGCAAATTTACTAATCAAAATTTTATAATCAACATCTTTAACTAATTCACTTTCAATGAAAAGTGTAAGGTTTAGGATCTTCAACCTATGATTATTCAATTCAAAATTGCTTACAATCACTTTTTATGACAATATATAAACGATTTTGATTTGAATTTGGAACTTTAGATTCAGATATGAAATTATCCAAATTAGCAAGAGAGACTATATAAAAGATACTAAACTCAGTTTTGGATTTGGTGGATGGAGCGGCCGGAGGAGAAGAAAGAAGAAAAGAGATATGAGAAGATAAAAAGACTCTTATTTAATTATAAAACTCTTTTTAAAAATTTTAAAATTTAATTTTACATGGAAATATGGAATGATTAGTCCAAATATAGAAGAAGAAGAGTTAATTATGAGTTTGCTATTTTTAATCATGGGCCCACGCGGAATTAACATTTAATTTTAAGTTTATTTTTATTAATTTTTATATATTCTTATATACTAACACTACTAAAAATGAGGCCCTATTTTTTTGGCCTAATTTGGGGCCTCAAGCAAGATAATAACTTGCTTCCCTATTGGGCCTGCCCTGCCAACCTGATAGGATTGGATAAACTGGTGTAACCAAGTGGTTTGGTATGTACGTACAGTTACTCCAACTTGACAGGATTGGACTGAGAGCGCCTGCAGTTACCTACGGTTGGTTGTAGATCGGTACATAGTTACTGCAGTTACCTCATCCTTATCCGAACGGTTGTGGTTTGGTATTTATGAGGTTTCCCTATAAATACACATGCTTTACTGCATGGAAACATACATAATACAAAACAGTAAAGTTTACCATCCAAAAACATAAATACTCAGAGGTTTCTTCTTGTTTCAGGCCTAGATTCAAGAAGGTTCGATAGTTTTATCCTCCGAGAGAATTCGTGTAACCCGGGCTAATAGGGTCGAATTATTCTCAAAAGAAAGCGAGAGTTTTAACGTGACTCTATCGATATCCAGCTATTATCCCAATCAACCTATTGTCCCCATTGTTTATAACCAACAATACGTTACATTTATACTAATGCAGAAATGTATACGTAAACAAATTAACACGTGTTTTGGTTTAGGTTACTTGGTTACCAAATTGGTGTAATCAAGTGGTTTGATACGTACATACAATTACTTACCAAACTGGTGTAACCAAGTGGTTTGATATGTACGTACAGTTACTCCAACCTGATAGGATTGGATAAACTGGTGTAACCAAGTGGTTTGGTATGTACGTACAGTTACTCCAACTTGACAGGATTGGACTGAGAGCGCCTGCAGTTACCTACGGTTGGTTGTAGATCGGTACATAGTTACTGCAGTTACCTCATCCTTATCCGGACGGTTGTGGTTTGGTATTTATGAGGTTTCCCTATAAATACACATGCTTTACTGCATGGAAACAGGCAGAATACAAAACAGTAAAGTTTACCATCCAAAAATATAAATACTCAGAGGTTTCTTCTTGTTTCAGGCCTAGATTCAAGAAGGTTCGATAGTTTTATCCTGCGAGAAAATTCGTGTAACCCGGGAGAATTCAAGAAGGTTCGATAGTTTTATCCTGCGAGAGAATTCGTGTAACCCGGGAGAATTCGTGTAACCCGGGCTAATAGGGTCGAATTATTCTCAAAGGAAAGCGAGAGTTTTAACGTGATTCTATCGATATCCAGCTATTATCTCAATCACCCTATTGTCCCCGTTGTTTATAACTAACAAAATCATTCAATTCCAATTTTTGAAGATTACCGAGTTCATAATTTCTTTCAATTTCATAACAAGAAACAACTTCGCCAGGGCCTCCCACTGGCACATAATGATTCTTCTTTAAATAACACCCGCAACAATACTGAAAAATGCTTGATTCAATCGTATCAGCAATTTTCATTTATAAGATTAAAATCTAAATGAGGACACTACTTCACAAAGAAGGAACCTTGGGACTAATAATAGTGCCCCGCTACCTCCTCCTTAGTTCTAATTTGGTAGAGAGAAAGTCAAGAAATCACAGACCCAATTAATAATTATAAATCATTTATAATAATATACATGTAACTATTCTAAATTAAGTAAGTCATTTTAACTATTTTTATATATTATTACTAGTTGATGTACTGTTTATAATTTGTTGCTAGTATAATAACTAAATTGTACTAAATTATCGTAACGGTCATATATTAAGCTTGTTAAGGGAAAAATAAAAAGTAAATACCGAGAATAATAATCCCCAATGGTCAAATCTAATAATTCCAAGTATAATTCGGTAATTAAGAACGCCTTTCCCTTTGTAATACGGGAACTTAGGAAGTTAAAAGGCTATAAAACCTAGCATAAACCTGAGATCATTACATCCCCTTTTCCTTTTCTCTCTTCCCTTAGTTTCCTTAATTCAAGAATCATGGAAACCTGGAAGAAACAAGATTTGTTAGGAAAGGGTTCGTACGGTGAAGTCTTCTTGGCTTCTCCGGCGAACCCCAACGATGAGAGAGTGATCGCAGTGAAATCAGCGAGTGTCCAAGATAAAACACGGCTACGCTGTTTGTTAAAAGAAGCAGCTGTACTCGAGGAGTTAAAGGGAGAAAAATACATTGTTCGTTGCTTCGGAGATGATTGGAGCGTCGCTGAGTACGGTGAAGGGTTCTACAACCTTCTTCTTGAGTTCGCCCCTGATGGGAATCTGTCCGATTTGATCCGAAACCCGCCCAAAATCCCCAAAATGTATCAGATCCAAAAGTCGCCCCAAAAAATGTGCCAAACCCGAGTTGCTTATTTCACCAAAATGTTGCTAATCGGGTTGTCCGGAATTCACGCTAAGGGAATTGCTCACTGCGATCTCAAACCGGCCAACATTTTGGTATTTCCAACTTGTGGGCATCAGAAGCTCAAGATTGCAGACTTTGGGTTGGCGAGGAGGGTTTCTGATGTTGAAGTTCCGGAGATTCGTGAGGGCAAGTATTGGAATAAGGGGACTACCCTTTATGCTTCCCCTGAATCCATCACCAGAGGCGAGCACGGAACTCCGGCGGACGTGTGGGCACTGGGGATCACTGTGGCGGAGATGATGACCGGAAACTACTTCTGGGATCTTCAACAGGATTTGTACGACCAGATTGTTGGGGAGCCCTTGGATTTGGATAATAGAATTCCAGGGCGTTTTGATGATGATGCCACAGACTTCTTGGACAAGTGCCTGGACAGGGATCCCAGCAAGAGGTGGACTGCTCAGGATCTGTTGAAGCATCCATTCATCACTGACAACCTTAATGGAAGATCAAGATACTCTTTTGCTGGGGCTGATCATCCCATGGAAGTAGAGAACCCGATCGATCACGGTTCGAATACCTGGGTATCTACCTGCAATCTTTTTGCAGTTTGTTAGAGACGTATAAAATTTTGTAATTTAGTGATCTGAACAAGTATACTTACTGTATGTATCATCAATTGTAGTTTGAACACACTTTTGTCAGTAATGAAGCTGTATGTTTTCAAATATAAATTGTTGCCTATTCATATACAGGCCAATCATTTGAGATGAACTGTTCCTAATTCCCTATCAATACATGCTGATCCTATACTGTGTTTGTGAAAATTAAGATGCCGAATCTTTGGATTCTGAATGTCTAGTTCGTGTTCTGCCATCATAATGCAAGAATCCGCTTCCAAAGGAGAGGTCAGGTTCTTGTCCCTGGGCTTGGACGAGTCTCTCAGTGCGCTAAGCAAATCAGCAGAGCATTGAACATCGGGTGTAATCCCGACCTGATCTATGTCATGCAGAGCCGGGGACAGATATTTTGCTACTGTCACAAACAATGCTGACCCATCATGTAGTTCTGTCACACTCTGCAGTAAAGCCAATACCTTTAAGGAATTGATACATAGATTAAATGTAGGACATAATATGACACGATTCAACTTGTAGAAGCAAACCTTTATTTTTCCCTTCCCAAAAGTTTTATGTCCAACAAGAATTGCTCGCCCGTTATCATGGAGAGCTCCAGCTAAAATCTCACTGGCACTAGCACTCTCCTCGTTCACCTGTTAAAGATGCCGATATGGAATGCTATTGAGGGCTAATCCTCATTTCTTAAGATATGACTATTTAAAGAAATCCCTATTCGAAAATGTATGTTTTTAAAGAAAGGGAAAACTTGAAAACTTTATGCACTTACTAAGACAACGAGAGGATCATGCGTGAGAGCGTGGCCATCTATCATGTTGATAGGCAATAAATTGCCGTCCCTGTCAACAGTGTTCACAAGGGTCTCATCGCCATCGAGCCATATTTGAGCAACATCGAGTCCTGCTTTAACCAAGCCACCCTATGAGAATGGTGGTTATAAGGGAGAGTCAGAAAACAAAAAGGTGAAGTGCTGTTCCTGTTATGTAAGCGAACAAGGATTTTAACTCACGGGATTATTTCTAAGATCTAATATGTATGACTGTACACCTTGATTCTCCATCTCAAAGATAGCATCCTCCATATCCATGGCTGCTGTCTGTTTTTTTTAGGCTAGTGTTATAACAAGAAATGCAATAACTCATCCACTTGGAATCTATCAGATTCAGTTGTTACCTGGGAGAAAGCTGACAACTTTACATATCCCGTTTTCAGCACTCGTCCATCAGGTGTTCTGTGAGGGATGATTGCACTGGAAATTGGTGTCAGTTGGATTATTTCACGAGGTAGATTTACCTTTGTGAGATAGGAAATTGTTTAGTATGAATCCAATTAATAGGCCAATTATACATTTGGAAAAAAAGGAAAAAATGAAATAATTTCTTGTAGCTACTTCAGCGTTAAAGTACAACCAAATAGTATCTTTACCTCTCTCAAATTGGAAGTTCTGGAATCAGACACAGGATGCATGATTCGCTTGACTGCAAGAAATATAGTACTGCAGGAAAAACAGGTACTTACTACCTATTACTTACAGGGTGAATTTTAACAGTAACAGTTGTCCCGGCACAACCTCTGAGCTTTTGCGCTGCTGCTTCACTTCCTAATCCACCAAGACCTTCCCCTGATTTGTCATATGTACCAGAATGAAGAGGAGAAGACGCACCTAAGTTTATGCCCTGAGATGCAACCAATGGAATTTAGGGGAAAACCTTTTTCCGGGTTGCTATGTACAGAACTCCACCCATAGCAGACACAGGGTATACCTATTGTCTGCAGACTTAGAGGTCCTATTTGTTTAGACTAAGATTCAAGCTATATTGTATATTACACATAAATTATATATGGCCCTTTTTGTTTAGACTAAGATTTAAGCTATATTGGACTAAGTATGAACAAGCTATATTGGACTAAGTACGAGCTCTACCTTGAAAAAATAGCTGCGATATGACTACACGATGTAACCTATTTACATCACATATCTTTTAGATAGGGCTAAGAATTACATTACGTGTGCCATACTCATTTACCCCATGTCAAAGTGTATTTTCATGTTTCCTCAACAAATTTCATGGATTGACATATAATATAACACCTAGTCTATTCAAAACAGCAACAATATAGCTCAACCCTTGGCTTCAAAATGGCTTTTCACAAAGATGTGGTGGAGCTATGTTAAACCTGTGCCCCCACCTCAACATATTGAAATAGTCTCAATCATTTATGACACCAATGAAATGTATAGTAGTAGCCCTGCCAAACAATATATTATGGGAAATTCTACCCTTCAAACTAACTCAGCCCCCAGCTTTAAGTGTTCATAGTAACAGGAACAGATAAAAATTTCTTAGTTCTAATATATATGGCTGAACAAGTTGAAAACAAACTCTGTTTAAAGAATTTCGTGATATATAACAGAGATACTTTAGTGCTTATTAGTAAATGCAAATTGGTTAACATTCTTTAACTGTCAAGTTGGCTACCTTCCTCCAGAAAACAAAGAAAGTAAATCCATCTAGCTTTGCATGAAATACATAGTTACAAACCTTGATCAATCGGGCACCAGCATTAAATGTAGACAATATCTGCATAGGGGCAAAATTATTTATGAGGATTGAGAGTTTCTCCTTTTCAATGAAGTAACATAGATAGTAAGATCGCAACAAGGATATTTAAAACTGAGGGAGAAAAATGGTATAAAACATCTTGTTTTAAAAACACTTTTTAGAGCAGAATAACAAAGGTCCACGAGGTTATTTAAAACCAAAAAGATTTTTGACCACAAAAAGTGGTGATTTCCTTGCCTCTGTTGGAGTCATGGCTCCAGGTACATAGAGAGTTTCATTAAATGAAGCATTGTCTAAGATATCCTACGAAAAATGGCACAAGGATGTAGCGTTGCAAATATTTTTAGTTCAATTTTGACATGAAAAGGCAAAACATACTTCTAAATACTTGTCCATACTTTGATCATTGCAGGGCTCAAGAGAAACTTAGCTCCACATTTAATTGCAGTTTTAGCATCTTCCACATCTAAAACAGTTCCGACCTGCAGTGAACAAATGTGTCCAAGTATTGTCAGCCATTTCATACGTTAGACTTGACACGATCAGCACCATACACCCCAGGTGCAAACTACTTTCTCAAATTTGTCATTTTTAGCAAAATGTAGAAGACTTTACCCCTAAAGTTTTTGTTGGATAAAACCGCACTAGCTTGTCCAAAACCTGAAATATGAAGCAGTATATAAAGCTAAGACCTTTATTGACACAATTTTTTTTAGAATAAATTGAAAAATAGATAAGCTTACCTCAAAAGCACCTGGATTGGATAAAACTAGTTCGAGCTACAAAGCATCAAAAACAAAATTAGGCAGGACCAGAAATGTCATAATACCGAAGTTGGACAAATCAACAGCACTGCATTTGTTTTTAGATAAGTTCCATACGAAATTAAGACAACTAAGAGAGATAGAATCACTGATGAAAGCCTACTGACAACAAACAATGTTTACATAAGTTTCAAAATTTAAATCAGAAATGCCCTACGAAACTCTCTCCATATCATCTAATGTCATCTTAAGGTTTTCACGCAAGGGCAGATTTTGTCCAATCCACTTGTCCTCCAAATTGAGCTAAAAAAATAAAAACAAAAATTCTATACATGTTATCGTATCCTAGTAAGTACAAAAGAGGCCACACTAGAAAAATAACAACAAGAATCGTACAACAGTCACTCCACCATCTAAAGCAGCAGATGCAGATTCAAATGCGAACTCTGCACTAAACAAACCAATGGAGGAAAATCAGATCATGGCTTTTCCATTTTCATTATTCATAAAAACACAAAAACAAAATAAACAGCCTTAATCACAACACATTCTTTCTAATCATAGGAACTAAGATGCTGGGAACATGAAACAAAAACCCAATTTTGGTTCCTCCAATTATTTCATTTCGATTTGCAAAATATAGCTGGTTAATTTTGAGCCATTACTAGAACTCCCTCTCTTGAAAAAAAAACCAAGGGAATGTTTGAGGGGATACCTTCGAGCGCGGAGGCAAGCAATAACACCAGAATCTTGAATAGCTGCTAAAGCATCGGCGCCGGCTGAAAGAGAAGAGTTTTTCGAACATTGAGAGGAAATCTTTGGCTTTGGGCATTGAACTTTGTAGTGTAAAGAAGCTACCGCCAAGTTTGCCGCCTGAACCAATTGACAGCAGTACATTTTGCAGTAAGATAAGGCTACAGCCTACCGCCTCAAGAGATTTGTCTTTGTAGACAGGCATTTCGCTGAAAAGGTTTAGAAATGTTTTTTAAAAAAAATGAATATCACTCTAGATAGAGTGGGGGTTTATTAGGCACCCTATACCAAAAATTAACCAATAAACTGTTACATGCCTTTAGGAAATGCCAAAATATATAGGTGAAAAAACACCTTCATTTTTCAGAAGGAGGAAAAAAGATCTCAGGAATCATTTTAGTCAATGTCAATGACAAAGAACAATTCTGACGCTCAAGAGGTTTAAACCTGAACTGAACAGATGGTATATACATAAGAGTGACCAAAATAGAAAATTTTAAGTAACAGCAGGCCCTGGCCTGTAAGCTTGGTGAAGAGAAAGCATGGCAAAGGGAGCAGGTGCTGGACAGTGACTCTTGTAGTCTTCAGTCAGAGATTCCGAGAGATGGAGTATCAGTTGTATCCAGTATGATCAGGCCCTGAACATTATGTGGCAGCTCAGTCCAAGCAAAGTGCTGCTGAATCAAATTTTCCCTGCAGTATTTAGCAAGCCTATCTGCAGGCCGGTTTGCCTCTCTGGAAGTATGTATGAGATATGTATTCCAAGTAGAGGCGAAGGAAGGGGGACCGGGTGGGGCCCGATCCCCCTCAACTAGGAAAATATCCCTAATTATATGTATTATAGTTAGTGTTTTATTTGGTGTGTTAGACTATGTGACCCCTCACATGATTTTATTAACTAAAAATAGGGAGGATTCTTGGTGGTTACTATATGCAGGTCTAATTTGCTTCTGCAGGTCTAATAAATGTGGGAAAATACCATAATTGTCCTTCATTCGTTTATTACTTTTTACAAATATATTTCTAAAACCCTAACCTGAATGTCTAAACCCGTCTATGTAATGATTGATACGTGTCCAAATTATAAATTATTTTTTCGTGAATTATATAAAACATATTTAAAAGGGTCATTATTGTCACTTCATATTTAATTTGGACCTGCAGAAGTAAATGAGACCTGCATTTAGAACCACCCTTTGTTTTTAGTACACGTAAAAGGAGAGAATTAATTATAAGAAGAATGAGACCACAGTCAAACAACACACTAAAAATAGGATTCTTTATATAGTAATAATATAATTAATTTGTAATCTTTTTTTTCAAATCCTAATTGACTACTATATAGGCAATATTTTCTTTGAGAAAATAAAATAATCAGTGTATGAATCCATATAGAAATAGATTCATTTATTTATTAAATTTTACTTTATTTTTAAATAAATAAGTTAGTTGCATATATTTAATAATGTAATATTATATTAGAATGTGAATCGAGTTTGAATTTTATCAAATTATTAATCCGATTATGAGTGGGATTTTATCAACTAAAAAGTATAAATAGATGTTATAACTTATATTTTCAAACACAAAAACTTCAATTTAGAAACAAGAAGATCAACAAAAGGTACTTAATTCTCAGAGAGGAATGTGCAACTTCAATAGTGATTCATGTATATGATGTTAAAATCATAAATTTTTTAATTTATCTAGCAATGTTTATCTTTATTGTATTAATTCAATTTTTTCATATTTCAATGAATTGCCGTATTTTACATTATTTTAATAGCTAATTCAAATTATTAAGTTCCGGCCCCCCACATACTAAACTTCTAGCTCCGCCCCTGATTCCCAGCAGCTGAGAGATTGAATCTACCCGATTGAAAAGTCTCCAATAGCTCCTGTGAGGATGGTTGATCATATCAACTGCAACCTTGCAATCTGATTCAATAGTAAAGATGCCATTAAGCTAGAGTGCACTTCTAATCCCTGCCTGAATAGCTAAAATCTCTTCATGAAGAGGGGATGGAGAGTTAGTGTAGAATGCAGAGGCCTGTAAAATGGCCCCTGTATAGTTTCTGATCAGCACTGAAATTCCAGCCCTGTTAGCTTTCCAAGAGGCATCCACATTCACTTTTACTCCCTGAACAGGTTTAAGCCACAAAATTTTTGAAATATATGGCTTGGGTGGTTTTCTGATAGGAGGTACATAACCTGTTGCAGCAAGATCATAGTCTATTTCTCTGGAAATATACAATGGTTTGGCCATGAAGGATTCAAAAATGTGGATTTTGAGATTTTTTGTGAGGGATTCAAGGCTGGGGGAAATATTTTCATGAATATAAGTGTTTCTGGCCTTCCACAAGAGCCAGCAAACAAAAATAGGGCCAGCATGGTTTAGAATTGTGTGCAGTGGAGATAAGCCAGTAAAAGACCAGTTTGAGGCTAGTCTGTCCCAAAGGGACTCACTATCAATATATGCAGATGCACAGATGGTGTGCATCTGCCTCCATAAGCTGACAGAAATATGGCATTCAGAAAAGAAATGCTGAAGTGAGTTAGCCTGGTTGCAAAAATGGCATTTAGAAGGAAGATTGAAACCAAATTGTGCTAGCACATCATCAAAAGGCAAGATTGCATTTAAAAGCCTCCACATAAATACAGATAATTTTTTTGGAATGTGTGGTGACCAGATATGTGCAAGGACAGGAAGGGACCGAGCTGGAGATCTCAGGGCCAAATAAGCAGAATTGAAAGTGAAGTTTCCCATGTTGTCTGGTTTCCAGATAAGTTTATCTTGTCTGTGAGGAAAAATGGTAGCATTAAGAATGATATGAATGATATTGGGTGACAGTAAAGGCTGAAGGATAGGAAGAGCAGTATCTTTGTGAGCAATGAAATCAGCCACTGTAAGACTCAAATATTCATCAGGGACTGAATCAACCCTGTCAATTAAAGGCCCTTGGTCAGTCCAGTTGGCTAACCAAAAATTACACTTACCATTACCATGTATGACTCTGGAATTGGATTCTGCAAATGTGTTAATATTGCAAATCCTTTTCCAAATCTGAGATTTTCTTTTTGAGACAGGCAAGGAGGCAATGAAATGTGTCCAAAGTGCACTTCCATTTTGGTATTTCCACCATAATTTACAAGCAAAACCTTTAATTTTCATCCCTGGAATCATTGTCGGAGGGTCAACATGGGACCTGTACTGATATTTGTAGTGGCAGAGATGATGAATCCGGGAATGAGTTTTTTTTTATCAGGAAGATGAGAATATGAGTTTATATGATCAAATTGTTCATGAGACCATTGATCTGGAAGAACGAGTTCCGAGTGATTATAATGAGTATGCTCATGATTTTCTGGAGAAGTGCTTGGATCGAAACCCGGAGAACTGATGGTCCGCTGAAGAGCTTTTGAAGCATCCATTCATCACGGAAAATCTCAAAGGGGAATCGGGATGTTCTTTTGATCAGATCAAGGCAGAGAATCCTATCGACGGATCCAGCGAATGGGTATGTTCAAGCAACCTTTTCTTGGCAGATGAAGATGAAGACATTCTGCCACTATATCATGACCTTTTCACGGATATGATGGATGAAGAAGGGCTGGAGGCAGCATTTTAAGACCATTTCACAGACATGGCAGCCTTTTAGTCTAGATTTTGTATTCACTGAGTACAGTTTTATTGTATTAATGAAAGGCGCTCTATTGTATTGATCATGAATTGCTCTGTTGAAGCATCCATTCATCACTGACAACCTTAATTGAAGATCATCCCATGGAAGTAGAGAACCCAACTGATCATGGTTTGAATACCTGGATATCTACAACCAATCTTTTTGCAGTTTGTTAGAGAGATCAGAATGTTGTACTTAGTGATCTGAACAAGTATACTTACTGTATGTATTATCAATTGTAGTGTGAACACACTTTTGTCAGTAATGAAGCTGTATGTTTTCAAATATAAATTGTTGCCTATTGATATACAAGCCTATAATTTGAGATGAACTGTTCCTAATTCCCTATCAATACATGCTGATCCTATACTGTGTGAAAATTAAGAAGCCGAATCTTTGGATTCTTGAATGTCTAGTTCGTGTTCTGCGATCATAATGCAAGAATCCGCTTCCAAAGGAGAGGTCAGGTTCTTGTCCCTGGGCTTGGTCGAATCTCTCAGTGCGCTAAGCAAATCAGCAGAGCATTGAACATCGGGTGTAATCCCGACCTGATCTATGTCATGCAGAGCCGGGGACAGATATTTTGCTACTGTCACAAACAATGCTGAGCCATCATGTAGTTCTGTCACACTCTGCAGTAAAGCCAATACCATTAAGGGATTGATACATAAGATTAAATGTAGGACATAATATGACACGATTCAACTTGTAGAAGCAAACCTGTATTTTTCCCTTCCCAAAAGTTTTATGTCCAACAAGAATTGCTCGCCCGTTATCATGGAGAGCTCCAGCTAAAATCTCACTGGCACTAGCACTCTCCTCATTCACCTGTTAAAGATGCCGATATGGAATGCTATTGAGGGCTAATCCTCATTTCTTAAGATATGACTATTTAAAGAAATCCCTATTCGAAAATGTATGTTTTTAAAGAAAGGGAAAACTTGAAAACTTTATGCACTTACTAAGACAACGAGAGGATCATGCGTGAGAGCGTGGCCATCTATCATGTTGATAGGCAATAAATTGCCGTCCCTGTCAACAGTGTTCACAAGGGTCTCATCGCCATCGAGCCATATTTGAGCAACATCGAGTCCTGCTTTAACCAAGCCACCCTAAGAGAATGGTGGTTATAAGGGAGAGTCAGAAAACAAAAAGGTGAAGTGCTGTTCCTGTTATGTAAGCGAACAAAGGGTTTAACTCACGGGATTATTTCTAAGATCTAATATGTAAGACTGTACACCCTGATTCTCCATCTGAAAGATAGCATCCTCCATATCCATGGCTGCTGTCTGTTTTTTTTAGGTTAGTGTTAAAACATGAAATGCAATAACTCATCCACTTGGAATCTATCAGATTCAGTTGTTACCTGGGAGAAAGCTGACAACTTTACATATCCCGTTTTCAGCACACGTCCATCAGGTGTTCTGTGAGGGATGATTGCACTGGATACTGGTGTCAGTTGGATTATTTCACGAGGTAGATTTACCTTTGTGAGATAGGAAATGGTTTAGTAAGGATCCAATTAGTAGGCCAATTATACATTTGGAAAAAAAAGGGAAAATATGAAAAAATTTCTTGTAGCTACTCCAGCATTAAAGCACAACCAAATAGTATCTTTACCTCTCTCAGATTGGAACTTCTGGAATCAGTAACCTGGGAAATGAGTTAGAAATCTAAGTATTTAGTGTTGGATGCATGATTCCCTTGACTGCAAGAAATATAGTACTGCAGGAAAAACAGGCAGTTACTACCTATTACTCACAGGGTGAATTTTAACAGTAACAGTTGTCCCGGCACGACCTCTGAGCTTTTGCGCTGCTGCTTCACTTCCTAATCCACCAAGGCCTTCCCCTGATTTTTCATATGTCATAAATTATGCTTAATGAACTCTTTTAGTTCTGTTTATTACCAGATGAGGAATATCATAGTTCTGTACCATTAATTTCAACCAGCTCATCGCCCTCATGAATACCAGCGCGTGCAGCAGGACCGTTTTCAACACATGATGAAACAATCTGCAATGGATAAATATCACAACCAATTGCATGCAGATCCACAATCAATGTAGAATACAAAGACTGAAAATGAAATCAGATGAAAGAGCGAGGACCAGAGAGCATATAGTATAATATATTAGCAAGCATATTTTGACGCCTATTATTTCCGATAGTGGATAGGACACACAAACATAGTAAGTAAAAAAGGCAAAATTATTTCTAGAGAAATGAATTCAGATAGAACACGAAATACCATTTCATGTAAAAATTGAATTAACAATACTTGCACCCATTTTTCGTAGGATATCTTAGACAATGCTTCATATGACGAAACTCTCTATGTACAAGATAAACTTCGCACATCTGAAATCCCAACAACCATAGTTATACTTAAAGAATTTTAGAGAGAATAATTCAGTCTTATACATTGGGAAATGTCATAAAAATGCCGTTTCCAAAAATACATAACACAAAATCATCTTATAATAGAATATTATCTAATGAGGATCTTTTAACTTTCCCAAAGTATATAGAGAGGTTAACTCTTGGGATAAGTATGCATGTAGAGTTCAACTGGTAGCAGTGGTAAGGAATTCATAGTAATATTGGAAATGCTAACACACACCAGAACATAAATTGGCAGGATAATTATGTATGCTAAGAAGTATGAAGGCAGGCTGAAAAGGAAGCTTACTGACCAGGTGCCCGGTTTTTGGTTCCGCGTTGATGAAGATGCCAACCCCTTGCAAATTCCCATCAGTTCCTATCCTAAAACTTTGGTATTCCTGCGTACCATCAAATTCAGTGCAAGCACAACAGGAAGCCAATACACACTTAAACACATGCTAACAATTACACAACATATTGTTTTTTCTAAAAATAGCACCATCAAGTTCTTTGAAACAATACTGTAAAATGCTGGATTAAGTCGCATTCGATCATATAAGTAAATCTTCATTTATAAGATTCAAATCTAAATAAGGACTGCACTACACAAAAATGGTACCTTGGGACTAATAATCCGTGTAAAGGGATCTCCAAGAGAAGAAAGCATTCCCTTGATCTTATTATACGCAGCATCCTCTGATCGCAGGGCAAACATTTCCACCATCGTCTGCTGCAATTTCATATCCCAGTCTGACATACAGAGATGGCTCATCAACAAGGTTAAAACAAAGGAGGGGTCCTTATTCCAGTGAGTTTTGCATCCAAAGCACCAATTTCATACAAATTAAGAGACACGAGTATCTTAGAGATAGCATACCTTGATGATTAAAAGTAGGATCAACAAAGGTTTCCCTGATCAAACCCCAAGCCTCCACAAGGGTTCTCTGAACTGTATTAATCTAACAACAACCAAAGAACATCAAAGTTCATTCCTAATTACACATTAAAGATTAAACTATATTTATTTAAGTGTATGAATTAGAACATAACATATAAATTATGCAAAATGTTATTACAAACATATGAACATGTTATTAGCCTAACCTCACGGGAGTGAGAAACGGGGAATGCAATCGTGAGAGACTCAGCTAGAGCAGGGGAGCCACAGCACAAGTAGGCAGCGGCAGCGAAACCAAGAACTCCGCTGCCAACCCTTTTCAGCAAATTTTCCTTTGATAATTCAGACATTCCATCTTTTCTGCAACTTTTGACCTTGGATTTTCTCGCATACTGAGTTAAGGGTACAAAGTTGGGATTTTTATCACAGCACCGACCCGAAAATAGCAGCTTCGAAGAGGGTTTTGGGAAGGATGTAGAAATGAGATCAAAACTAGAGCAGAATGCCTCCATTTTTGTTGGAGAACAGAAGAAGAGCTTCGACAGGTAGTGTAGGTTAAAAAGCAATGGCTGGTGTTTGGTAAAACGAATTGCGTGCACAAGAGAAAATGGTGAAGAATGGCCATGGAAATTAAACGTGGGACCTCAGAGCCAGGTGTGCGGTGATTGAGTGTGTGGCGTATTCCAGTCCCTAAGCAAAGAAGACCCAAAGAGATTCACTTGACTCTTGTAACAAGTGGACCAGTAGACTGGTTACAGAATCTTTGTTAACATTCCATCTTTGCTGTACATAATACTCCTCCATCACAACTTGTCTTTCATACTTTGATTTTTATTCTATTTATCATTGCATTTTGATCAAATATTTGAATGGATAATAATTATCAATGATGTTATGTTAGAATCTTTGCAATATGTAGTATTCAAATATCAAATTTTTATGTTTCAATAATTAGCGTAATAAAAAATTATTAATGATCAAAATCGTGCGTTGGGAGTGTGAAAATATTTTTCTAAAGAATAGGTTGGAACAGAGTAGTACTTCAAAAAAAATTGACGTGTTAGATGCAGTGCATATTTTACTTCTTTATTGTTCGTATTTTTGTTATATATACAATAATTTTAATATTTACTGATTTGTAATTGTATATAATCCCTACTCATCGCACCTTAATAAAAAAAATACAATGCAACGTGCCAAATCAAAAATTGATTATGAGACTAGCAAGTTAATTCGCTTGTTTTTTATGAGACTAGCAAGTTAATTCGCGCGATACACGAAAAATTTGATTAAAATTTCATTTAAAATTAGTCCCTATTCCGTGGAGCTAATCGGTAAAACAATTCAATTGTGTATAAATAATAATAAACATACAAGAGAAAACAATTTTGGTCCATTAATTTACATGTGTTGCTGGTTCCTGAAAATATTTGGTAGTAATTAGTATAATTCTGCACTTACTATATATATTGATAATACTACACTTATTTAGCACGGAGCTGAATATAATACTTGTAAAGATAGTAAACTTACTATTTTAACCGAAAAATATAATCTCCGCACAAATACAAGAGGGGAGAGATATAGAATCTTGATCGAAATCAAATTATACAAAAAATAGAGTAAGGTAAAAAAGCAAGAGAAAAACTAAAAATTATACAACCTTACAAAAATTTTGGGAGAATTACTATTTAATAAAACTAGCAAGGTGGCACCGCGCGATGCGCGGTGAATTTTGGCTGGATATACCAGAGATACAAAGTCTTGGGTGAGACCGTCCTACCATAAAGGTTATGGTACGACGTATGATTTCTCATATGTATATTGGATTAATTTGCATGTGTTGTAACTTTTGTTTGTCGTTCTAACTCAATTAATTCATTTACAATACTTGAATAGGTTAAAAAAAAATTAGTAAACGAAGAAAATGCTACAAATATAAACTAATGAAAGAAATACTTGAACAAAATATATATTCGTATTTACAACATTTGAATGAATGGTAATTCAAGTTGTGAATAACAGGTGGACTTTCATACTAAACTAAAGAAATTCACTCAATAGTTTACTTGCAAGTCTTTTTAGTGTGACCCAAACCCTTGCATTTGCTACATTGTCGTTGAAATTTCATCTTTGGTTTTTGCCGCGAAAACACATTAAACTCCTGAGAAATTATCCCAATCAAATCTAACATTATCCATAATACCACTAACAATAATAACATAGGCAAATAAATAGTGTATTTTTTGAATTTTCACACCTTTACCAGATTTTATTGAAACACTACCTCGTTACAATTGAGAGAATCATGATCCCTACACTTTTCCGACATCTGCACATTCCCATTTTTTTCTCTACCATCATTCCACCTGTATATAAAACAATGAACTCACTATCATAGGAAAAATAACATTAAAAATACAGATCAACACACACACACTCAAACAGACACACACAACAAAAAGACAGAATACTCGAACTAAGCTATATATATCACAACCAATGAAGTTTGTTTAATGCCAAGGGATTATAGAACTTACTAATGAAGTTGTGCTAATATCTCCTTTGATTTTTGTCAGGCTAAAATTTTATTCAAAAATAAGGAGGCTTGGGTAAGTTTATGAAAAGTTGAATATTCTGGGATTATTGTTCGCCTTCTTTTGTTTCTGTCAGACCCCAAAAGCCCAGCGTTTTCCCTTGAAATATTGCTTGCTGCAGATTTTTATGATCCTAATCAGATTCTTGTGTCTTGTTCTTCTCAGGATCTCAAACTCTTGCTTAAAATAACCCGATAGATTGCTTAAAACTTTCACGGCTACCTGAGTGTTATCTTGAAACAACACAAATTCATGCAAGTTATACAATGAAGCAAGAACGCAATAAAGAGGCTTTGCGAAGTGTATGAGAAGTTGAATAATCTGAGATTGTTCACTTTCTTTCGTTTCTATCTTTGTGCATGACAATTTCGCAAGCTCAAATTTCGCACGATATACAAATATTCGAATTCATAAATTCAACCCCCTTCACTCAAATATTCTTGCCAAATATCGCTACTGTATGGTTGAAATCAATTAGGAATGAACTTCTATAAAAAAAAGGCTAAAAATTTGCCCAAGAAAATATGGAGAACTTGAAGTTTGTATAAAATAAAAATCGATCAGGAATTAAGTTTGAAATCTATTAGGAGTTAATTAAAGTTTGTATTAAAAAAAAGGGTAAAAATTTGCCTAAAAAATAGAGAACCAAAATCTGGTACAAAAAAAAGTGAGAATAACTTTTTAGTATTAATATAGGAATAAAAAGTAGGATACAACCTTTATATTAAACAGAAAGAGATAAAAGATTACGAATAGTTATGCCTAGGCCATAGGCTTTATCATACACACTACTTATTACATCACGACTAACTTTAACAGCTACGAATGCCTGAGATTCGCTTTGAAACTCCCCGAACAAAAGCACCATATGCAGAGGTTAAGGTTACACCAATTGTTGTTGAATGTCTTATCACTTCAGTATCAAATATACTCTCTTTACACCTTCTGGTGGTCTGAGTAACGAGTGCACCTGCAAGCTCGATGACTCCTTCAGGCCAGTTAGTCACCTTGTGAAATGCGCTTAAATTTGAAACTGCTGAAGCAACCAACATCGCCGAGTCCGGATTTTTGTCTTAAAAAAGCTTTTGGTATGGTCGAAACCATATTAAATCGCACACCATAAATTTAACCTCCGCTATATTCGGCTCAGTGGTTCCGATCAGGTTGCGAACCCAATTCTCTCCTCAATTCCATCGTGCATTGAGGACAATGTATCTAAATCCCACCGCACACCGGACCTCTTTGGCGTATGATTCAATTACGTTTAAACAGTTTAATATATATCAGTATCATTTTGATATTAGTAGTATGAGGCACTAATCAGATATTGACACATCATTTTTAAATAATTTATAATTGAGCCACGTATTCAATCAATACCCAGACAAGTATAGGCATTCATGGATATGATTTTAGAAATTTACTAAAAATATCTTAACAAATTAAAATATCTCTACTGTACACGTGTCATATTCTTATTGGTGTCTGATGAAGGATATATCAGGATCATCTTGATGAATATTATTCTAATCAAAACAAACGTAGAACTAACCAATGAAGGTTCATGGTCGTAGGGTCAATTTTGGTATTTTACTATTTCTTTTCTTAAAACGACGACGTTTCCGTACGCGTCTTCTTCTTCGTTTTTTCATCGCCACTGTGTGCAGGTCGTTTGTTTCCCTGCCCGTGTCCCTGCCCAGAACAGAAGAACTGCGGTGTTTCCATGCTTCAAAACTCGAAATATGGTCGTTCTCAGGGTTATTTCCGGGTTTTTGTAGCATTTTTTCGTCTACAATTTGGATAGTTGATTTGTTGGGCGGTGAATTGTTTTGATCTCCACCTTTGATTTCGAGGGATGGGTCCTTACAATTGATGTCGGTGGCGATGTTGTTCCCCTATAAATAGTTGGGGTAGAGCTGTATGCAGGTAAAACCAAGCAATTCCTTTTTCTTTGAACTTTTGTGATTTTTCTTCTGATTGTTTGAGTTTTCTTTGCTTACAAGGTGTTTGACGAATTGCCTCAGTTAAATTCTTTGCAGGTTAGCACAATTTCTTTAGCTTATTTGCTGTTTGCTTGTTTTTGAGCTTGAAAGTTATGTAATTTTGTTATCAGTTTTTTGAAACCTTATTCTTAATTGGAAGCTAAAGTTATGAGATGAGATTGTGAGTTGTCCGGGCAATACCTGTATCTGCAAATGTAGTGTAGGGATAAGAAGAGAAGCTTAATTGAGAAGTATGAAAATAAAGGAAGGCCTTTAAGTGATGATGATTCGAAAAATTGGCAGCTGCAGTGTTGTAATTGATTTTTCGAAGTACTTAGTTGTGAATTGTCATACCTACCTTTGTTGAATGCTTTTAATTTTGCAGTCTTGACATATTTCATAAGTTTGATTGCATTCAGAGTCATACCTTTTATGTATTGGGCATAATCTTGAATATTAAAATCCCTGTCTTGCTATGATCTGTAAAGGTAAGAGTTTCCCACGAGATGGATAAGAACGAGAAGCGGCGTCAAAAGTATGCTGCAATGCCAACTGATCAGAAGGAAGCCCTATTAAGGAAACAGAGAGAAAAATGAAGAGAAAAATCTGGATCATTGAAAAGGTTGAAGTCAAGTTCTGATATTGCAGGACCGGGAAGTAGTGATGCTTCAGGTAGTTTGTATTTTTTATACGAGGCAGTAGTGATGTTTTTGTTAGTTATTATCTCTTAAATTAACACAAAGAGACAACCAGTTCTGCTAATTGAAAACTGAAAGGCGTGTTAGATTAAAATATATTTGGATATGCTTGATACTAAGTATTTGCCTTGGCTTATTAAATAATGTGCTTGTGTCTTAGTTTGCCTTGTCTTATTAATATAATGTGCTTGTATCTTTGTTTGCTGATATGAGTAACTTACTTGAACCTTTTTTGTGCAGAGAGGTTCAAGTCGCGTTCTAATATTGCAGGATCGGGAAGTAATGATGCTGCAGGTAATTTATAGTTTTTTTATGAGCCAGTATTGATGTCGCTATTAGTTCTCTTTAATTAACATCCTTGAACCTTTTTTGTGCTGAGAGTTCTGGGATTGTATATCATGGCAGCATTATAATGCTTGATTTACCGAACCGGCCTCTGACACTCCCTTCAATGACCACCTGCCCACATTGCAAAGCACTTAAATTTTATGGCGAAACCATTAGGTTGTGTTGTTCGGGTGGTGAGATAGAATTATTTTTTGCCACCTGCCTCATTTGATGTTTATTCGCTATTGACTGGAACAACAGAGCTGGGAATCAAAGTGTTAGCGCTGCATTTGATCTGAACTATTCTAGAGCCGGTTGGCTCTCAATTTCTTCATATTTCCGCTTGAGGTCAAGCTTCATAATAAGGAGGAGAGAAATTCATATCATGCAGGGCAGATTTCTTATGCTATTTAAGTTTAAAATACGTGTAAGGTCTGAGGCACTGAACTGGAGAAAGGATGCATCAGCAGTAAATGTGTTTGGGTTCAGATTTTGCAGGTTTCAAAAATTATTGGAGTTTCCCAAGTTCAGAAAAGTGCTGCACTCTGTGGCAGATGCAACACAAATTATATCATACACCTGAGGTATGTATCCCTAGGTGCATTCTAACATTTATATATGTGCATTTTTATGTATATAATTGTGCATCGTTTATCTTTTTACTTATAATTTCTATAAATAGTATATGTAAATTGCTATTAATAGAATGCATAATTATTAAGGTAAAACACACACTAAATGTGGGTGTACATACACCCGTGATTTGGTATATGAATTGTTACTGGAGTCTCCCAAGTTCAGAAAAATGCTGGCACTTTGTGGCAGAAAATGGAGTTACTGGAAAGATGATGGCAGCATTTCAGAATTTTGAAAATGCAGCGAATCATGACTTTAAAAATACATCAGGCCAGAGTTTTAAAATCGCAGCAGAACCAGTAAAGGCAAGGAAAAGTTTTGCACCTTATGCTATGCAAAATATGGGACGAAGACGACAAAGATGGTGTCATTAGTGAACCTCATTCTTGAGAGGGAATTAATTTCAGCAGATGCACTTGACTCGACCTTGGAAGAAGGTAAAACCTTTCATCAGCTTAAATTTCGAATGTTTGTACCATTTCATGTCTGCAACTGAGATTGAACCTCAGAAACAATATTAAACTTCATAACTCTCATTCCAAGAACACATTATCTTTCAAGAGCATCAGGAACTGCAGAATCCGAGGTTGAAGTTGGTCCACACAAAAACACAGATGAAGATCAAGAACTGGAATACGTGGGGCCCCAAGATAAAGGCCCTGATAATTTCGTTATGGAATCATCATCATCTTCAGTATCATCAATGGTGGGATTTTCGGAGGGAGTGTGGGAATGGGGTTTGTTGATTTCACCATTTTTCTTCTGGGGGACGGCTATGGTGGCCATGAACGATGTTTTGCCAAAGGCTGGTCTTTTCTTTGTGACTTCTTTCAGGCTCGTCCCAGCTGGCTTGCTGTTGGTAGGTTTTGGTGCTTTCAGGGGGAGGGAGTTTCCTTCTGGATTCAATGCTTGGTTTTCTATCTGCCTCTTCGCCATTATTGATACTGCCTGCTTTCAGGTCGGTTATTGGCAATTGGTTTTAAGACGAAAACTCGTAATTATGTTTGGATTGCATTCGAATTTTTAATGTGTTGAAATGGTTTCTTAATGGTGGACAAGGATTTCTTGCTGAGGGATTGTCCAGGACCTCTACTGGATTAGGCAGTGTATGTTGAGTTATTTGATTTGTTTAGCTATTCTCGAGTTAACTTTTGGAGCCTTGAATTTTTTGTTTCACTTGAAATGTTAGGTTGTGATTTTATTATGCCTATATTCATGTATTTTTGTAGCAAGGAGGGATTGTGTGGAAATGAATCCATTACGATCAGTCTTTTAGATATTTTAAGAACATTTTAACATTCAAGTGATTCTGAATACGAAACTGGATTTTTGCTACACACTAATCCTGATTGCAAGAGCATAACAATTTTCTTTCTTTGACATTCTTGAAAGTTAGTACCATTTCATTTCTTTCTGGATCGGTATTGTCCTGTCATCATCTTCTTCCGTAGATCAATTGTAGTTTGATTGAATGAGTCCAGGAATGAATTCTTCAAACTCTGCAATTTTACTGCTGCCTTTTGATTTTTTGGCATCTAAATTAGTTATTTTTCTTGATTTTTTAAATCTTCCCATGTGTAATGTTGTGGCCTTTCTTTTGCAGTTTGATGATCTATTTTTTCAATGAATTTATCAAGATCATCACTTTACCTTGAAAATTTGTGGTTTAATCAGGGCTCTTTCAGTTGGCTGCTTGCTGATAATTGTTTCCATCAGTTGTTAGCATATGATTAAGTTCCTGGATACGCTTCTTAGTCTTTTCCACCTGAAGTCATATGCTTTAGCTGTTGCAGTCTCGCAGAGGCTTAATTTTCTGTCAACATGTAGATTTTTTGTAGATCACTTCATTTCTTATGTCTGCATCACCCAACTTATCAGTTTGTTTCTCCGGGCACCCTTGAACTGTTGATCGCTGCACACACATAGAGCTCCACAAAAAATATCTGGTGTTGTCTAGGAGAAGTGAACAACAAATAGCAGCCGCATTGGTAAATTGGCCTCAGTATTCTCTAAAGAATTCATCCATGCTCAATTAGGTGTATTGTGTTTTGAGTGTAGTTTTCATAATGCACCCTCATATGATATCATTCTTGTGAATGTACAGTTTTGCCTTCATGATCTGATAAATACTTAAAGTTGCAGATCATTATTTGAATAATAAAATATGCATTTCTGTTGATTACTGATGTTAATGTATTAGCTCCTTACATCTCCATTGAATCATTACTGTTGAAGTAAAAGATATACAAGTGTGTTGGTCTCTTATGTGTGAATCTAATTGTAGAACTATAACCATGTAAATTTGCTTCAAGTTAACAAATTCTACACTATATAAAAGCTTGCACATTTGCAAGCTCACACGTTATTGGTTGTTTTTTAAAGAACTTTTTGCTTGGGTATGTTTTAACAAATATTAATTCACATGCTCTAAACTATATAATTTAACGAGGCCCCATATATGTCAAAGCATATATGTATGTTGTATTATGTTTGATTTATTAGATTTTATGTTTGAAGTGAAAATAAAAGGGATACAATACAATGAAAGATAGATGATTGTGGCATTTTCATAAACATAGAGTATTATGTGTAAAAACTGATATATTACGTTTATACGTATGACTATCTGCATTATAAATATATATTAAAGTTATAATTAAAGTAACCGTATAACATATTCATTGCCAGACACCAATTAAAATATGATACGTGTACAATTATAATGTTTTGATTGGTTAACATATTTCAGTGAATTTCTAAAACCCTAATCTTGACAGCCTAAACCCGCCTGGATAATGATTTAATACGTGGTCCAATCATAAACCACTTTAAGATGAAATGTCGCTATTTAATTGGTGCCTGATGTAGCATATGTCAGGATGATCCTGATAAATATTAAACTATTAAAGTAATAATACACAATTCTACAAAATAATAGGGATTAATATAAGTAACTTTTATATTATAATAATCTAAAATATACTAAAAATATACATGCCAACACCACGCAGAACGTGGTGTGGATCACCTAGTTTTTAATTAATAAATCAAACTATACTCTTAATTTGCAATGGCCAATGGATGAGTATTTTATTTGTTACAAAATTAAGATGTATGGTAAGTCAAGCATTCAAGGTGCGCATTATAACCCGATTTTTCGGATCGGAGCGGATTGATTTGTGAGGGAGGCTATGGGGTTTGATCAGTTAAAACTTGTTACACGAGCAAATGTACTATAAATGTTACTAAAATTCAACCCTAAATAAATGATACTTTCAAAATTGAAAATGAACATACACTGTCCTGCTCAATTGCTAGCTAAATGAAATTCCATTTCTTAGCATTTTATTATGTATTTTACCAAATTCAATAAAATTTGTGAAACAAAAGTCCCCAAGTTCTATCCTCGCAGAAAATAGATGCCACAATACCCACAGCATAAGGGAGGATTTTGCTGCCGGTATTGCAAAGACAATCTTCATATGCCCTCCCGCTAGTTAGGCAACTGCTCAGATAATTCGTACCTATCACAAATGCCAGCAAGATTAATAACAAGCACACACATGTGCAAGGAAGAATCATACAAAACAAAGAATATGAAGGTTATTGTGTCAATGTCAGACTCTGTATTACTGCAGAATAGTACAAAACAGGCCATGCAAAAGGGAGAAATGAACAATTCTAAGAATGGAGCATGCAGGAAACCATCGAAATCTTCTTTACAAAGAAGAAATTTTTGGTTATCTGCTCAAGAAAACAAAAGCTGATAGGATAAGAGTTTCTTGAAGATGCATTGGATCTAAAAGAAGCAGATAAGTGTCATGTTTGCCTTGGGAGGCAGCAGAATGACCAATCAAGAAGAGTTGGATGAATTACCTGACAACTCTTATGATAGATTGCGTCAAATTCTCATGGTTGATAAATTTGAGCAATTAGCTTGAGCACCAGTGAAGAAAGCCAAAAGGTTGGAGTAAGTTTGTTGTCCATATGAAGGACAAGATCAGCAGCCTCGGAATTTGATGGCATTAGAATCATATTATGAGACTTCATTGCAGAAGGAAGTAGTCAACTTGGCTTACCCTCGTTGTGAATCACCTTGCCCTATTGAACGATAAACAGTTGCTATAGTCAAAGTCTTACATGGAATCTTTCACATGAAACCTAATTCCTTAATTGTGTATCGACGTGAAGAATGGAGAAGGGAGTGGAGCTCGTTTTCTTTTCTGTCGTTACATATCTGTTGATATAATTTTAGTTCTGAGTTTATTTTTGGGAAGATAAAATGTAGTTATGGGAAGATATACCATAGTTCTAGGATGTCAGTGAAAGCATTAAGGTCAAAGCCTTAAAAAAATTATCATCATTGGCTTTAGTTGAGATTAGATGATCGACTCAAAAGTCCGATAATAAACTATTTATTTGAAGTTCATTAGAAAAGCAGTGATGACTGTAATCATAGAAAAACTCGGAAAAACAGCAATGACTTCAGATTTCCACTTTAGGTTTTTTTTTCTCTCCACACCCTTCCATATTCACTATCTTAACATATTGCACATAGACTTTGGCCAGCTTCAGTTTAGTCAAATTCATGTAAAATATTCTACTAACCATACTCTCATAAACAACGTGAAAACACCTTTATTAACCGTTCTGGAATACGCTAAACTTACTGTGTTTTTCTTCAGAGGTCCATTGAAGTATGTGAAATAGAAATCTAAATTTTCAAGAAAAACACAACCTATTGTACAGTTGTGTCAAGAAACACTCATTCAAAAAAAACTCATTCTCTATATAAGTACTGTATCTAGAATTAACATTCATATTTACCTTTCCAGACCCTTAACAGCTTGCAGAACTGCTGATTGTGAAAGCTGGTATATGGCCTCAAAATTTCTTTCAGACATGGCTTTTTTATTGAATATAGCATCTGACAGGACCACTGCTGTTGCTCCTTTAGCAAGATATTCATCAACTGAATCTGCATCACGATTCACAAGCACTTTCAACTTTCACTCATTATAGATAAATAAATAATTAAAGAATTGAATCCAAATCTTGAAAGAAGTTGTATTGAACCTAAAGAGAGCACTTCTTACATAATGTGACAGCAAGATATAATCATTGACACCATAAAATCCCTTAATCAATCAAAATTGCCTTCTGCTCTCCATGAATGGATGATTGTTAAGTCAGTGTATTAATAATTATGTGCTGCAGACATAAATTATATATGGTCCTACTTGTTTAGAAAAAGATTCAAGCTATATTGTATATCAGTTTACACATTGTTTATTGTATAGTGTCAGTCAAATTCCAAACACAGTTCAAACTAGAGCACAAGCTACTTGTTTTTCCCTAAAGCACTTTTCACGTAATTAGGAGTGAACTTTAAACCATAACAAATTCATGAAGAGAACTGGCAAGGTAATCAAACTGCATACAAATCTGAAAGTATCAGACTGAAGAGGGGAAGACGTACCTAAGTTTATGCCCTGAGATGCAACCAATGGAATTTGAGGGAAAACCTTTTTTAGGGTTGTGATGTACGGAACTCCACCCATAGCAGACACAGGGTATACCTATTGCAACAAAAGAAACAGAAACTCAGTAAAGAGTTTTGCCATGATGCTCATCTTTAAAACTGTATTTCCAGCTCCAATTGAGAGAGAGAGAGAGAGAGAGAGAGAGAGAGAGAGAGAGAGAGAGAGAGAGAGAGAGAGAGAGAGAGAGCGAGAGAGTGAGTGAGTGAGGGAGGGAGGGGGAGGGAGGGAGGGAGGGGGAGGGAGAGGGGGAGAGGGGGAGAGAGAGGGGGGGAGAGGGGGAGAGGGAGAGCGGGGGAGACAGAGGGAGAGGGAGAGGCAGAGGGAGAGGGAGAGGGAGAGGGAGAGAGAGAGAGAGAGAGAATTAATTCCAGATTCAATAAGTGATGTAATAGAAGATCGTGAGAGTGGTGACAAACATAGAGGCAGGAAGAAAGATATGAAGCTAAAAACATAGCAGGCAGACGCCAGCAAATCTACTCCTTTAAAGAAATGATAACCTTTGTATTTTGAATCCAACTTAACAGCCTAAAAGTATCTACAAAAACTTAATATCTCTTAGACTATATCTTAAATTAACTAATGCCCTCCGTGTTGCATGTGAGCACATTATGAAACATACTGGACTAAGCATGAACAGGGTGAGGTGACTTTTACTGATCCAACTCTACCTTGAAAAAGATAGCTGCAATATGACTGCACGATGTAACCTATTTACATCACATATCTTTTAGATAGGGCTAAGAATTACATTATGTGTGCCATACTCATTTACCCCATGTCAAAGTGTGAATTCATGTTTCCGCAACAAATTTTAAGGATTGTTTAATATAATACCTAGTCAATTCAAAACTGCAACAATTCCATAAACATAAAATGTCTGAACTTGGGGGAACATGGGGATGGGGGCAAATAAACACAGTACCAGAGTTGTGATGCACAATGGTAGGTGGACTCTAATACACAGACTACCTAACTACACGATATCAGCACATGTAGCTCAACCTTTGGCTTCAAAAAGGCTTTTCACTTCAAAAAGGCTACGTCAAACCTGTACCCCCACCTCAACATATTGAAATAGTCCCAATAATTTATGACACTAATGAAATGTATAGTATTAGCCGTGCCAAACTATATATAATGGGAATTTCTACCCTTCAAACTAGCTCATCCCCCAGCTTTAAGTATTCATAGTAACAGGAACAGATAACAATCCCTTGGTTCTAATATATATGGCAGCGCAAGTTGAAAACAAATCCCTTGGTTCTAATATATATGGCTGCGCAAGTTGAAAACAAACTCTGTTTAAAGTTGTTCGTAATATATAACAGAGGTACTTTAGTGCTTATTAGTATATGCAAATTGGTTAACATTCTTTAACTGTCAAGTTGGCTACCTTTCCATCTGAAAACAAAGAAAGTAAATCCATCTAGCTTTACATATAATAGATAGTTACAAACCTTGATCAATCGGGCACCAGCATTAAATGTAGACAATATCTGCATAGGCAAATTTATTTATGAGGATCAAGAATTTCTCCTTTTCAATGAAGTAACATAGATAGTACGATCACAACAGGGATATTTAAAACTGAGGGAGAAAATTGATATAAAACATCTTGTTTTAAAAACTCTTTTTAGAGCGGAATAACAATTAGTATCGACAAGGTTATTTAAAACCAAAAGGATTTTTGACTACAAAAAGTGGTTATTTCCTTACCTCCGTTGGAGTCATGGCTCCAGGTACGTAGAGAGTTTGGTCAAATGAAGCATTGTCTAAGATATCCTACGAAAAATGGCACAAGGATGTAACGTTGCAAATATTGTTAGTTCAATTTTGACATGAAATGGTAAAACATACTTCTAAATACTTATCCATACTTTGATCATTGCAGGGCTCAAGAGAAACTTAGCTCCACATTTAATTGCAGTTTTAGCATCTTCCACATCTAAAACAGTTCCGACCTGCAGTGAACAAATGTGTCCAAGTATTGTCAGCCATTTCATAAGTTGGACTTGACACGATCAGCACCACACACCTCAGGTGCAAACCACTTTCTCAAATTTGTCATTTTTAGCATTCAAAAAGTAGAAGACTTTACCCCTAAAGTTTTTGTTGGATAAAACCGCACTAGCTTGTCCAAAACCTGAAATAAGAAGCAGTATATGAAGCTAAGAACTTTACTGACACAACCTTTTTTAGAATAAATGAAAAATAGATAAGCTTACCTCAAAAGCACCTGGAGTGGAAATAACTAGTTCGAGCTACAAACCATGAAAAACAAAATTAGGCAGGACCAGAAATGTCATAATACAGAAGTTGGACAAATCAACAGCACTGCATTTGTTTTTAGATAAGTTCCATAGGAAATTAAGAGAAGTAAGAAAGATGGAATCACTGATGAAAGCCTACTGACAACAAACAATGTTAACATGAGTTTCAAAATTTAAATCAGAAATGCCCTAAGATACTCTCTTCCTATCATCTAATGTCATCTTAAGGTTTTTACGTAAGGGCAGATTATTTCCAATCCTCTTATCCTCCAAATTGAGCTAAAAAAATACTAACAAAAATTTTATTACACGTTATGGTATCCTAGTAAGTACAAAAGATGCCACACTAGAAAAGTATCAACAAGAATCGTACAACAGTCACTCCACCATCTAAAGCAGCAGATGCAGCTTCAAATGCCAACTCTGCACTAAACAAAACAATGGGAGCAAATCAAATCATGGCTTTTCCAAATTCAATATTCATAAAAAAAACAAAAACAAAATTAACAGCCTTAATCACAACACATTCTTTCTCATTATAGGAACTACACTGCTGGGGCCTGGGAACATGAAACAAAAACCCATTTTTGGTTCCTCCACTTCTTTCATTTCAATTTGCAAAATATATCTTGAATTTAACTACGAAAGAAGCAAAGGGAATGTTTGATGGGTTACCTTTGAGCGCGGAGGCAAGCAATAACACCAGAATCTTGAATAGCTGCTAAGGCATCGCCGGCTGAAAGAGAAGAGTTTTTTGAACATTGAGAGGTTATCTTTGGCTTTGGGAATTGAACTTTGTAGTGTAAAGAAGCTACGGCTAAGTTTGCCGCCTGAACCAATTGACAGCAGTACATTTTGCAGTAAGATAAGGCCACAGCCTACCGCCCAAGAGATTTGTCTTTGAAGACGGACATTTCGCTTCAAAAGTTAGAAACTGGTCATGGATCAAAAGTGTACGGGGGCAAATTTGTCATTTCACCGAGAGTGAGTCCACTAGCTATTCACTTTCAGGCGATTCGATACTGTCCAGAACCTGCTCGACGAAATGCCTAGCTCAGTTGGGTGCCCGCCAGATGAAGACGTTTTCATCACCATAATCCGAGGTTTCGGCCGAGCCAGGATGATCAAGCAAGTGATCAAAGTTCTTGAAATGGTATCCCAGTTTGGAAAGGTCCCTTCTTTGAAGATGTACAATTCGGTAATCGATGTTTTGGTGAAAGAAGACATTGACATTGCCAAAATGTTTTACAGGACGAAAATGATGGCATGTGGCGTTGAAGGTGATGACTACACTTATGGGATCTTAATGAAAGGACCCTGCCTGACTAATCGGATTAGAGACGGGTTCAAGCTCTTGCAGGGATTTCCCCGAGTGCTGTGATTTACAACACGCTGATTCACGTGCTTTGCAGGAATGGTAAGGTTGGGAGAGCTCGTAGTTTGATGAGTGAGATTACTGATGTAACGTTCAACACAATGATATCCGCATACGGTAAAGAGGATAACTTAGTCCAGGCTCTTGTTATACTGGATAAGAGCTTTAACCATGGTTTTGTTCCTGTTCCCATCTCAGTGACTAAAGTACATGAAGCCCTTTGCAATGCAGGGCGAGCATTTGAGGCGATTGAGGCTTTAGAGAGACTGGAAAGGATGGGAGGGGCTCTCGATATTGTAGCTTTCAACAGTTCAGTTAAATGGTTATGCAGACTAGGTAAACTGAAAGTGGCTTGAAGTTTGATGAAGCAGATGGAGTTGAAAAGACTGTTGCCAAATGCAGACACGTACAAGATGTTGATCTCTGGTTAGTCAGATTCGGGAGTGAACTTGGGACCTTAATATGACATACGTTGCTTTAAGCTGTATAGAAAATTTAGAGCAAAGTTAGTTGTTTTAGAAGAACTGTGTGATTTTATGCTGTTGTCGAGACCGTAAACCTTATTAGAATTTAGTTTAGTGAAGGGATACAAAACAGTAGGAAGAACAATGCATGCTATTTGAAGGAATTAGAGGTGCTGATATGTTTCAAAAGCTGAAGGAAACAAAGGGCGTTACTCAGGACACTGATCTCTCAAGTCGTTGGCAAGTTGTTTTTGTAGATTATCTCTCTAAAACTTATGCTCCGGATCCCCTTCTCTCTAACCCCCAACCTTTTCCAACAACGATACTACCAACCCAACGTTCACTTTTCTATCCGTTCTGACATCTCCACCGTCAACAGACAGATCTGAACGGGAAAACACGGCCGCGCCCATTGCGGCGCCACCGCTAGCACGCGGTGGAACAACCCCAACCCGTACCTTTCTACAAGCCCTAGCTAACAGATCCCCACCACTCACTTCGTCACTACCGGAAAACCCAGAAATCAACCCGATAACACAACATAAAGGGGAAATAGCCTGTCTTGTTACCCGAGCCCAGGCGGAAACACTCGAATCCTATTATAGCAACGCCTTGATTGGCAAATTTTCGAGGGGAAAGCCGCAAATGGAGAAGTTTCATGAAGCTTTCAAATCCATTGGATTTACTGGCAAATATCAGACTGGGGCTATGGATTTCGGGCACATTTTGATCCGGTTTGAAGACCCAGAAGATTATCAAAGGTGCTGGATGAAAGGGTATTGGATTCTGGCGGGAGCACAAATGAAAGTTTTGAAGTGGACAATCGACTTCTCAGCCGAAGCAGAGTCATCAATAGTACCAGTTTGGGTTACAATTTCCAAGGTACCATTTTATTACTTCAACTCAACTATGATCCAATTCATAGGCAACCAAATAGGGTCATATATAAAAATGGATGCATCTGCAGCTGCTCTTACAAGGCCAAATGTGGTTAAGATTTGTGTAGAGGTGGATTTGAGAAAGAAATTGAGGAAAACAATAAAACTGGGAATTGAAGGTGAAAGCATTAACAGATATGAAGTAGAATATGATGACTTGCCAAGATATTGTACCAACTGTAGTATGCTTGGACACAATGATGATAATTGCACCTTTCTGCACCTTGAGTTAAGGTATAAGTTGAGGCCAGATGTCAAGCAAACTGATTCTAAGCACACTGAAGCTGCTGTTCAGGAGCAAGGCCATCAGAAAGATGAAGTTAGACCTCACAACGACAAAGGCAAAGGAAAGATGAAAGGGGAGATAAACAATGATCTTGCAAAGGCTGATGCTTCTCTCCCTGGTCCCCTCAAGATTGGCCAACCAAAAGAGAATATCACAGGCCCTTCCAAGCAAGCACATTCAGGTGTATCCACAAGTTTAATTACCTGCTGCCACTCCTCCAGAACACACTAAACATACCACACCAACAGCCTCTCCCCACACTATAATCCTCACTTCTCACACAAGCAACCAAAAAGATCACAGGATCACAAAAAAGAAAACCAAAAACACTGAAATGACCCTGCCCTCTTCACACTCAGCTACTACACCTTCACCTCACACACCAAATAACCATAACACAGCCTCTGTTGAGGTTCACTCTGAAATGGCATTACTTCAGAACATGCAGGTTTTTACATGGCTGAACCTCTTATTTGCTAAGGATGACATAACTATTGGTAAAGGTAACCCCTCTTCTCATGGTCAATACAGTTACTCCCCTAACAAAAAAGTTTCTGTGGCACAGGACCATAATCTGAACAGGTTCTCCATCCTAAGAGATAATGTTGCAGACCATGAAGAGGATGAGGAAACTGGACTTAAGAACACTCTGGACACAGAATCTTCAGAAGATGATAATCTAGTCAACTCTGGACAGGTATCTCCCACACTTATAGCCCCTAATGATGTGACTGTAGAAGATAGACCCTTAGATAATCCACAACTGGAAAAATCTAAACTGTCTAACCTTTTCAACCAAATCAATAGGAAATTCACTCCAAAAAAATCTACAAAAATTCCCACCCCAAACATTGTTCTAACCATATCAAGAAGTTCAAAAAATGATAAATAATGCTAGACACAACCTTAAAGATTAGGTCACTTGTATGGAACTTAAGAGGCATGAGAACATCATTAGACAGATTGCATGATTTAATTAGGGTTCACAAACTAGATCTTTTATGCTTAATTGAACCTTTGCATAAAAATCAAAAATGTGAAAAATTTAGAAGAATACTTAATTTTTCTCACTCACTGTGTGCAGAGAGTGGAAAAATATGGTTATTTTGGAATGATCATATTTAGATCACACTTATAACTGATCATCTTCAGTTCCTATCTATTAATATTTTCAGTGCAAAAATGAATATTACAATGGAAGGAATATTCATTTATGCACTGAGAACTATCCCAGGTAGAGACTTCCTGTGGGATGCAATCATAATAGAAATATGGACTCCTGTTTTTTGATAGGAGATTTTAACACAATAAAATCTCCTGATGAATATAAGGGTCCAGCACACCCTAGCATTAGAAGCATGACAACATTTAATCATTCTATAGATAGCAATGCACTCACAGAGGTTAATACAGTTGGTAATCATCTTACATGGTCTAACAACTGGCTTATCCCTACCACACAAAGGCTGGATAGAGGTTTAGCAACCTTAAACTGGCACACTGCATTTCCAACATCATCAATTCAGATCCTAAATAGACTCACTTCAGATCATGCGCCCATGCTATTCACCATAGGAAGTACCATACCATCCACACCTAGATCATTTAGGTTCATAAATGCATGGTTCAATAGAGAAGAATTCCTGCAAGTAATTAATACTGACTGGAACCTTCCAATGAACAAAACAGGCATGTTGGGTTTCTTTCTGAAATTAAATAGACTGAAACTTATAATTAAGGCCTGGAATAAAAGTGTTTTTGGCAACATTGACACAAATGTTAATGATGCAGCTGAAGCACTTAGAAAACAGGAAATAGTTTTTGACAATGATAACTCGACAAATGAGCTAATCAGACTCAAAGAACTTAGAGCAATACATATCAGATCCTTAAAAGAGCAACAAAAATTCTGGAAACAAAAATCCAGAATTAAGTGGCTTAAAGAGGGTGATGGTAATGCAAAATTTTTTCACAACTCAGTGAAAGAAAAAAGATATTTTCTTGGTATCACCAAGATTAAAGACTCACAAGGGATTTGGCTTGAAAATATCCAGGAAATAGAAGTAGAGGCAGTCCAGTACTACTCTGACCTATTGACTGAACCCCCAAATATTGAAAATGGTGATTACTATCACCATTTTTTAAGCAAAATCCCTAAATTGATAACTGAGGCTGAGAACCAGATGATAATCAGACCAGTTAACATGGAGGAATTAAGGCACACTGTTTTTAATCTTAATAAAAACAGTAGCCCGGGTCCAGGTGGCTTTTCCTCAAAATTTTTCACAAAGGCCTGGGACTTTATTAAAGAGGATCTGTTGCAGGCCACACATGACTTTCTGAATTTTTCAGAAATTCCAGTGGGGATATCAGCCACATGGATTGCTCTCATTCCCAAAAAAGAAACTGTTACCTCTTTTGATGATTATAGGCCTATTAGTCTCTCCAACTTTACTAACAATTTTTTTTCTAAGTTGATAATGGAGAGACTGAAACATATTATGCCTAAAATCATATCCCCCAATCAATCAGCCTTTTTACAGAATAGGAATATTTTTGACAACATCATCTACCTAAAAGAGATGATGAGATTTCTGGACAAAAAATGTAGGAACCCTAACTGTGTAATTAAACTAGATCTCAAAAAGGCTTTTGACATGGTAAATTGGGGGTTTTTAAATTCTATATTACTGCAGTTTGGGTTTCATGGAAAAATAGTGCACTCTATAATGAAAAACATTCAAAATGCACATTTTTCTGTCCTGATTAATGGAAAATCTAATGGCTTTTTCAGATCTACTAGAGGCATTAAACAGGGTGACCCTTTGTCACCTTTTCTGTTTAATATTTTTACTGAAGTCTTCACCAAAGGTTTATCATATATGTTTTCTACAGGGCTGCTTCAATATTATGCTATACCGACAGGTCCTTCACCAATCTCTCACATCAGCTATGCGGATGATACAATCATCTTCATGAGATCATCAAAGAAAGACCTGAACACTATGAAACTGTTTCTAAAGGCATATGAGCAGACTTCAGGACAAAAAGTTAACTTTGAAAAAAGTGACTTTTATATTGGCAAACATGCCACCACAGGTAAAATTACCCAGGTAAAAGAGATTTTGCAGATGAAAACTGGAACTTTTCCTTTCAAATATCTTGGGGTTCCCATTTTTAAGGGTAGAGCACTTAATGAATATTTTACGCCTTTGATCCAAAGGTTGGACAGTAAAGTGTCCAACTGGAAGAACAAATGGCTATCCTTGGGAGGGAAGCTTACTTTAATTAAATCATGTCTGTATTCAATACCTCAGCATATTTGGTCAGTCATGAAACCCCAAAAAGTGTCATTAAAAAGATTGAAAAAACTCTATCTAAATTCTTTTGGGGGGGAACAGATTTAACACAAAAACAAAAGAACCAGAACAAATGAACACAAAAAGTGCAAGCATCAGGAACACGACACAAGAACCAATGGTGACCAGCAGTCAATTCGAGGGAGTACCAATGATCACTTTTTTTGGTGCCGCATTGAGTTTTGTTTGTTCAATTCTCTAATAGGCTTTCAAACTAGTGAAATACATGGTATTCTCCTTTTTGTACACAGGCTAGAAGGATTCTTTTTGCCTCAATTAGCTAGAGCCTATTCTTTTTGGAAGCTGATAGGTGATTTGTTTCACCTCATCTCTTGTTGTAGCATATGGCTATTACATATGCTTATTTGTAAGAACCGGCACTCTGTTGCCTTATTTTGGATTGGGGCTCCGAATTAAGTCACCCCACCACCTTCTGATGGTTTTTAATTTTAAAAAAAAATCAGGACACTGATCTCTCAGCTTCTGATCTCAAAGAGCTTGTGGAGTTGTACAAAAATGCATACTTTGAAGCCACAGGACAGCATATCCCTTCAGGCAAGAATTGTTATAATTGTTATATGATTCGTGTTTAATAATGCATTTTTTTGTTGGAATTGATTATATATATATATATATATATATATATATATATATATATATATTACATGAATCCATTATGTATTCACATATCCGAAGAAGCAGTTAGAATTGGCAATCAAGGCTATTTTTAATTCATGGGATAGTCCTAGGGCAAATAAGTATAGGAGCATAAACTAGATAATTGTCTGAAGGGGACAGCTGTGAACATGGTTTTTGGAAACATGGGAAATACCTCTAGAACTGGAGTTCTGTTTACTACGTACCCTAGCACAGGCGAAAAGAAGCTCTATGGGGAGATTTTAATTAATGCACAGGGAGAAGATGTCGTTGCAGGAATCAGGACACCTGAAGATTTAGATATGAGGAGATACATGCATGAAGCCTACGAAGAGCTCATGGAGAACTGTGATATTTTAGAAGCACCCTTCAGGGATATGATGGTGAGAATTTTTGATTTTTTGAGTTCAAAATTACTTTTTCACTTTTTGCTGATGTTTTTCTTTGACAGGATATTGAGTTTACAGTTCAGGAAAACAGGCTGTGGATGCTGTAGTGTCGGTCAGGGAAGCATACTTGTTAAGGCGCGGCCATTAATGAAGTTCACCATCAAGAGTTCTGTGAGAAGGATAATGAAATTGTTACCCTAATTTCACAATTGCCCAATAGAAGCATCCTCCATTTTAGAGCTGAAAAATACATCATGTACAACAACTGCTTTGACTAGTGTAAATAGGTTATCTGAACTGAAGTTATAAGTATCTTGATGAATTAATTAAACCTGAAGGGCACTCAATTGAAATAATTTAATCTTCTAATATTTGTGTCATGCTTTTTCAGATTATGAAGAACATTTTTGGGCATGTATTTCCATTATTTAAACCATCTTGGAAAAAAAAAAACGTACCCTGCCTCTAATTGAGTTGATTTGCAAAATTTTTACATAATAACAAACGCGGGTATATACGACAATACTAGTACTATTAATAATGTATATTATTTAGTTAAATATTTTAACTAAATGTTAGAAATGTTAACTAGGAGTATAATCATGTGCCGAAATGTTTATTTAAAAATTATTAAATATTATAATTACTAAACATTAATATGCAAGGTTGATAGTAATTACAACGCATCAATCACAGTAGTCTGTATAGATGCCGCAACAGAGACAAGGTTTCATAAGAGTTCTTAAAAAGCAAGCAACTTAGAACACAAAATGGAAATGATAAATTCTACTGCAACTCTTAGCTCAAGGATTTGTGAAATGATGAAATTTAAATTTAAATGATTCAAAGTTTATTGATAAATATGATAATTTGCATTTAATATCGCAGAATGTAAAAAATACTCAAAGATATATGAATTGAATCATATCAAACAATCTGATCGGAATGACAAATTTTACTACAACTCTTATATAAGCTCAAGGGATTTGTGAAATGATAGAATTTGAATTTAAATTATCCAAAATGCATTGATAAATATGATAATTTGCATTTTTTAAATAAAAGTTTATTTCAATTCTCTGGAAACGTGCTGAATCGTTTGACAAAGCAAAAGCAGGTCCCAAACTATTCTAGCCATCACACCAATTTTTGCATGAGAACCTAGTTGGTGAGCCATATTGTTCTTTAATCTAGATATCCAGCAAGGAAATTTCATTCCAAGAATTTTCAACTTCCTTCTTAGCCTACCTATCAGTTTTGCACACTCAACGGGGGGTTGATCAAGCTCTCGAATTGCTCTGATTATTACCAGGCAATCGCCTGCTAATGAAGTCTCTCGAAAATTTTCTTCCGCCGCCAAATCCAACGCTAGTTCCAAACCCATGGCTTCTGCGAATATGGGATCCGAAACACCGGGTGTTGCTAAATCACGCCCTGTATTTTTCTTACTAACGCCCTAATACGTATAAATACATAATATATTTATCTTGAGGGTAAAATTAGTGAAATATTTACAACTAATTAATACTAAACTAATTCAACACTAATTTTTTACTGAAAGGAAAGATGATCGGATCCGGCATGCCCGTTGCCGGAAAAGTTATCGGTAAAGTCACCGGAAAAGTTACCGGAAAATTTTCAACTGAAAAATTAATCGGAAAATTAATCAACTGAAAAAATTGATGAATGTTTAGAAGTTGAAAATTTTCCGATAATTTTTCCAGCAACTTTTCCGGCAACGGGCATGTCGGATCCGATCATCTTTCCTTTCAGTAAAAAATCGGACTCTCAACCGGAAAAGATTGACGAGTATTCAGAAAATCTCACCACTTTATTATAATTAAATATGGTAAAAATTAAGAATAAGTATGGTAATAATATACTAATTAAAAGTAGAAGGTAAATGTATGTATTTTTGTATAAATACAAGGCGTTAGTAAGAAAAATACAGGGCGTGATTTAGCAATTCACCTGAGAATTTCACAGTCATGGCTTTAATGAACTGCTACAGCTGCTAAACCCGCACATCCGTCCTTTATACCTACATCAAAAGTGATCAGAGGACCGCTTGGTATTGGCTGCAATAAGAACGCTTCCTCAAGGTCGGCCGAGACGCGTTCCGGCCAGCCAACTGCTTCATGGAACTGTAGGAGGTTTCTGCTCAAAGACACAACTACAAATTTCGCTTCTGCTCTCCGATCTGTAAACGTTCGATTATTTCATTGCAGCCATATAGCGTCACTTAGCATGAGGATGAGCTCCGCTGTTTCATCCTCCGACTGTGTGAGCAAGCGTCTGAACCAATTCTCGCCCCTTTGGCCTCTCGAGCGCTCGATATGGAGTGATAAACCAGCCGCCTCCCATAGTCTGTTGGCAAACTCACACTCAAAGAATAAGTGTGCAGAAGATCCATCTTCTATTTGGCAGAATGGACATGCCAATGGAATACTTAAAATTTTAGCTCTCAGGTTAGAGATGGTTGGGAGAGTGTCTGTAATAAACCGCCAAGCAAAATGTTTTGCTCTCTGAGGAACCTTGAACTTCCAAAATCTGGTCCAGAACCATTTCTCCGTATCTCGATCATTCTGTTGTTGCTGAGTACTCTGAGACTGACTCTCTCTTAGCATATGATACGCCGATCTTACCGTAAACTTTCCAGTGGTTGTATGGTGCCAGTGCCAATGGTCCAAGCCCTCACGATTTACCAGTTTAATCTTGAGAATATGATCTGCATCATCTATATGAAAGAACCGGTGCAACAAGTCCATATTCCACCATCCGGTAGTATGATCAATTATATCGGTCATGAAGTGTATATGGCTGGGAATAACATCAGGGTTTTGAACTCTGAAATTTTCTCCTCCTGGCAGCCAGGGGTAGGGGTCATTACATATTCTCGTATTCAAACCAGAACGGATTTGCTTCCTGGCTCCCTGTCGAACAACTTCTACACCCTTGAATATACTCCTCCACGCCTATGATACACCAGGTTCCAGATACGCCTCCATAATGCTGGCTCCCGGATAGTATTTATCCGCAAAAACTCTAGAGACCAAAGAATGTGGCTCAGTAAGAAAACTCCATGCTTGCTTTCCAAGTAGCGTTAGATTCATTGCATGAAGATCTCTAAACCCTAGACCACCATAAACTTTCCCTCTCGTCAACCTTTTCCAATCCGCCCAATGAATTTTCTTCTTGGTCTCGGAATCACCCCACCAAAAGTTCTTCATCAGAGACTCATTATCATTCAGCACCTTTCCCGGAATCTCAAAATATTGCATCGAATAACATGGGATTGCTTGTATCACAGATTTCAGTAAAACCTTCTTACCGGCCTTCGACAAGTATTTCTCTGACCATCCATCAATACGTTTTCGAACTTTTTCTTTGTTTGTATGATAATTTGCATTTAATATCGAGGAATGTAAGCAATACTAAAAGAAAGATGGATTAATCTTATCAAACAATTTATTTGTATAACTAGATTGATTGCGCCGTGCGATTCTTAATCACCAATTTTTATTACGAATTAATAATAATACGTAAACTATTTTAATTTTAACTAAATTATATTGTGATGAAATGAGTCTTAAAATATTATGACGTGTGCGATAGTGTAAGTTGCGCAAAAGTTGAAAGAATGTATTGAAAATTTTGAAACATTTATCCCCAAATCAGAAGGAAACAAATTATGGTATGATTGGGAAAAGTATTCTAAATAAATACAATTATAATTAAAATTAAAAAAATCACCCTCTATGAAATACACAATTAAATATACTATGAAATATCATATTCTTAGACCCTGTTTGCTAGAGGTTATTTCTTGCTGATATGAACTGATTATGTTTTTAAAAAATACTGAACTTAAGAAAATAAAATAAAAATACTGAACTGAACTGAAAAAATATAAATATGTTGAATTGGATTGAATTATTATAAATATAACGAACTGAACTGAACTGAAAAAATTGAATATATTTATTTAAAAAATTAAATATAGTATGAATTATGAAGGAGTTGGTCTCTGGAGTGACCGTCTATATTATAGCTATAATATAGACCAATGACTATACTAGAATAAGGAAGGAAGGAGGTCCTTATTTGCAAAATTTGGAAAAATTACTGTTCACGGTTACTGTTCACGCGCAATGTTCACACACTTTGTTCATATATATTGTCTTTTAGAATAAAATGTTTATTTTTTATATTACTATAGTTTCTAGCATAAATTTTCTGTGTTTCATACTTTCTAAATTGTCTAGTTTTTAGAATAAAATGCTCGTTTTTTAAATTGCTCTAGTTTCTAGCATAAAATGTCTGTTTTTCATACTGTCTAAATTGTCTAGTTTATAGAATAAAAGGCTTGTTTCTTAAATTGATCTAGTTTCTAGCATAAAATGTTTGTTTTTCATACTGTCTAAATGGTCTAGTTTTTAGAATAAAATGCTTGTTTTTTATATTGCTCTAGTTTCTAGTGTAAAATGTCTTTTTTTCATACTGTCTAAATTTATTAAAATGAACATATTTTAACTTAAAATGCTTGGTCTTTTAAACATGAATATTTTATATTAAAATGAACAAATTAAAATGGAAATTAAAATGGAAATTAAAATGTACACTAAAATCAGAAGTTTTCATTGAAATTAAAATGTATAGTTTTCACTCTAAAATCAATATATTTCACACTAAACAATAAAGTTTTCAAAATTGAAGTTTTATATTTCACACAAAACAGAGAAAAAGTAAATTGTACAATTTTCACATTAAACTCATAAATTTTCATATAATGTCAAGTTTTCACACTGAAACCAATATATTTCATTGGAAACAAACACCACAGTTTTCATACTAAACAATAAAATTTTCACAATAAATGATCTAGTTTTCAATGTAAAAACATTAGATTTCAATCAAAAACGTATTTTGATTCATATAAAAATGTACATATTTTAACTTAAAACTCTTTTTTTAATTGTGAATATTTCATATTATAATATACATATTATAATTAAAGAATCATGAATATTCTTTAAAAGATGATTATGCTTAAAAACATTTCTTTTATAAATTCGCTCTACGTATTATATCAATCAAAAATGGAAATGGGTTGAGTATTATTGATGGCCCTCACCAGTTTGTTCATTGCAATTTGCATGGTGCACAGGCGACCGAGTAATACAAAGCATGCGGGTCTCTTTGACAGGCGCGTGTCGCGCGTGAAATAATTAAGTGAAATAAGTTTTGATAAATTGCAATATAAGGACCTCCTTCCCAATCTCTTTTATAGTTTAGCCCTTTCACTCGAATTTTCTTTGTAACTAGGTCCAGTCATTAATATAAACGATCTATTTCAAGACTAATTAATTATGAATTCATTTATTTTTATTTAATTATAATTCATGCCCAAAGTATGGCATATAAATAAATGGCAAGCGCTATGATTTGATGGGGGCTTTACCTTTTGTTTTAGCCAATTATACCTATAATACTTTTGCATTGAGAAAAGCCCAGATTGTGCCTTTTTTGTTGTCTCACTCATGCACATATTGGATTAGATACAAAAATAAAATGCTTTGTTTCTTCCTTGTGAAGATTTCATATCCCATATTACGTGATTACAATATTCTTACATGACGAAGATATTCCCAATACTGAGCCAGCGTCCCATGCAAACCTGATCCAAAAGGTTCAAAACACTCTTTATGGGCAGAAAGGTTCGAGTCCGGTATACCTGAAAGGTGAATTTAAAGGTCCGTTAACATATGCTAAATATGATTCATGCATATTTTAATGGCATGTAGTGTGATAATAGAAGAAAAATCCGATTAGGGTTTTGTTTGTATTTATTGTATTTATAGTACATACAAGGGTCTAATAATAATTAACAAAACTATCTAAACCCTAAAGACATAACTATAATATATAATAAATACAATAAATACAAACAAAACCCTAATCAGATTCTTCTTCTATTGTCACACTCCCCCTCAAGCGAAGCGTCGGATTGATGGAGACGCAAAACTTGAACCGGAAAAAATCAAACAAAGCACGATTGAGACCTTTGGTAAAAATATCTGCCACCTGCAGAGATGTAGGAACATGACTAACACGAAGTTTGCCTCCAACTACCAGCTTCTGCACAAAATGATAATCAATATCAATATGCTTAGCCCTCTTATGTGCAACATGATTCTCCGCCAAAAAGATATCACTGTTATTGTCATAGAGAAGTAAGGGAGAACCCTGCAGAGGGAAACGCAGATCACGAAGAATGCATAAGCTAGACAACCTCTGAAGTTGTATTGGCCAGAGCACGATACTCCGACTCCGAACTCGATCTAGAGACAGTGGGTTGCTTCTTAGCACTCCAAGCAACTAGATTTCCACCCAGAAAGACAACATATCCATATGTAGAACGCCGAGTCTCCAAGCACCGAGCCCAGTCCGCATCAGAGTAAGCAAGTACCTCTGAAACACCACCAGCAGAAAAGGTCAAATCACAATGCTGCGTACCAAGAACATACATTCTGAAGTATCCGAGTCACTGCCGAGAAGTGATCATCACGAGAATCCTGTAGAAACTGACTCACTGAGTTAACCGCAAACGACAAATCTGGACGAGTGATGGTCAGATACTGAAGAGCTCCAACAAGTGAATGATACAACTTGGGATTATGAAAAGGACCACTCGTGCTGCTATGAAGCTGAGACAAAGGTAGAAACGGGGTAGAAACAGGTGTAGCATCCAACATCCCAGCTCGCTGAAGTATGTCCCTGGCATACTTGGCCTGCCCCAGAAATAAACCAGTGGAGGTGGGAGTCACTTTCAGACCAAGAAAATAGCTAAGAGAGCCAAGATTTTTGACCGAGAATTCACGATCAGCTCGGGTAATGAATTGGCGAATAGCTGTACTGCTATTCCCTGTGAGAATGATATCATCAACGTAGACAAGCAGGTAAAGAATAACATCGTCACGAGTGAACACAAACAGTGACGGATCCGAGAGACTACCAACAAAGCCAAGATCCCGAACAAACACACTAAATCGATCAAACCACGCACGAGGAGCCTGTTTTAATCCATAGATAGCCTTCCGAAGTAGCACTCGGAAAAGGAAAATGAGTCTCATCAAATCTGGCATGGTGAGTCATATAAACATGGCCGGTGGCTGTGTCCAAGCACTTAAACCCCTTGTACTGCGCACTGTAGCCTATAAAAACACATGGAAGACTACGAGGAGCCAACTTATGAGCTGTTGTAGGGTGAACATATGGGAATACTCTACAACCAAAAGGATGAAAGTTGGAGTATTCTGGAGAACGACCAAATAGAACCTCAAAAGGAGATACATCACCTAGAACAGGAGTAGGCAGACGATTAATGTTGAACACTGCAGTGTTGAACGCATCATCCCAGTGGGAAAGAGGTAAGTGTGAGTGAAACAGCATGGAGAGCCCCATCTCTGTGATATGTCTGTGCTTCCGTTCAGCCCTACCATTCTACTCTAGTGTGTAAGGACAAGACATCTGATGATGGATATCTCGAGTACCAAAGTGAGTCTGTAATTGGGTGTTGGTAAACTCAGTTCCACCATCGCTCTGAAAGATTTTGATGCGGGATGAAAATTGATTCTCAACTAGTGCCTCAAACTGTAGATATATATCGACAAAATCTGACTTCTGACGTAAGGGATAAAACCAATAAAATCGCGAGTAATCATCCACAAACACAACATAATAAGCAAAGCCATTACCAGATAAAACCGGAGAAGGTCCCCATGAATCACAATGAATTAAATCAAGAACGTGCTCAACACGTTTAGAATTCTCAACAAAAGATAATAATAGAAGATTTTATGATGGAACCACACTGTGTCCCTAATCGGATTCTTCTTCTATTGTCACACGTAGAATACAACTATTATTGTCATATGCATATAATCATACTCGAATCACGAATCTTAATAATCTAAGTATTAGGGTACTATAAATATAAGGGCCGATACGTCTCTCTATGTTATATCACATACACCGCGCTCTTATACTTATTACTTCCCAAAACTGTTTACTGAATCGGAGTGTTTACACCCTGCCACCCCAAGATTTATTTTGCAAATCAGCTCAGGAGCTCATTTGAGATCAGCCGCAAGTCCTAGACATCCATCAATATATACAAAACAAAACTAACTATTTGATATTAATTATATGTATGAGATGATTTTATTAAACCAAAAATTAGTGTGTGTATATATTATATCCAATATATTAAAAGCTAAAAGTATACAAGTCGTTCAAAACTGGAAGAATCTTCAAATTAAAATGAAATTATAAAGTCACAAAACATTCTGCACACAACATGAATAATGATAACCCCGGAAAAGGAGATCACTTGGTAAGAAAGATATAGTTCAAAATGAGTGTTTTTTTAATCCTGCATCAATCTTTTCATGTTTACTTTTTCGATTTGAATGGTATTCTGCTTAAAATGCTCTTCAAATAAAGTTGATTTATAATGGGGTCAAAATCACATTTTTTAACCTCTTTGCTCTATCTTTTCCTTAAAGAGATCCTGATTTGATCATGAAAAAATAAACTGTTGTCCAATGTCAAATAGTATAAACGAGAATTGCAGATTTTTAAAAGATGATCGCATTCTTCCCTTGTATTGCATCATTACTCTTGAAAGATGTGAAACGAGTGGCTTGAAACAATATCAAGGAACATATATTTTGAAAATGGTGTGATTCAAGCCATATCTAGGGAACAAAGTTGTCTGATCTTCTCTCTTTACTGGATATATTTATACAAAACGATGGGGAATTAGAGCATTTGCAAATGGGAATGGTGTTGGTTTTGAAATTGCTTTTAAATTTTCAAAATTGATAGTACAACTGTTTATCATTGTAGCGATGGTAATTAATAGTTACAGTACTGCTCTATCAACAAGAATTTTTTACTGTTTTATGATGAAAATTGAATTTGTGGAAGATAATAGGGTGGTGCCGAGAGGTGTTTCTACAATAAGTGTTTCGCATTCTCTAAATGGCGAAACATGGCTATTTCGCATTTATAAAATGCGAAATAGATAATTTTCGTTAATAATATTTTTATTAGTTGGGTAATGAGGTGGCAATGAGGTGACATATACATGGAAAATTTATTTCGCATTTACAGAATGCGAAACATGAGGAAATAAAGATAGAAAGTCCCAAACACGCCTGTGCTCATCTCGGTCGACTGTTCTCCTCCGTCTGTTCTCCGATCCGATTTCTCCAGTTTGGGTACGTTCTCTCACTCCAATTCATCCTCTCCTTTTAATCAATTATCATATATCGGGGTCTTCTTTGCCTAATTGATCATCAAATTTGGGTGATTTATTGAATGTTTGTTGATTGGTTGTTGTTGATTGAAACGGGTAAGGTTCACGGTTTGTTGGCTCGTTCGAGTATGTTTAGAGGAAAAATTCCGTGGCCAAGAGGAGCTCAATCCGCCACATAGAGGCCGCCAACCAGCCACAAAATTTCCGGCGCCCGGAATCTGCTTCAGGGACTGAGGAACTCCACCGCTGCAGTAAATTTCAGTCACCCGCCCATTTTGTAGCGTTTACCTGCAGTCTATAGCATTTTCAAGTGAAATCTCTATCTCTATTTATCATTGTTTTTCTTATCTGTTATTGCATATCAGGATGGCTTTTGAGTGGTATTTTTCAAACTATTCTATCGCAATTTAGGTGTTTGATGAATGTCCCGTGCTACCTTCCTTTGAGTTTTAATTTCTTATGAAATGCTTGAGTGATCTGTTTTGTACCTCTGTGAATAGAATTTATGTGTTCACGTAGGAATTTCGGAAACAGAAGTATGAATTTTACTGAATAGTATCTTTTGCAGGTAAAATTTGACTGATTTATTTATGCATTCCAGGTGTTTGAAATTTTGTCTAAACTAACACATTGTGTTTGTTCCTGGCTACCCTGTGATTTTGAAGTTGTTCATCACAGTTTTTGCTCATCTTCAGGTTGGTTAATCATTTAGAAAATAAGTTATTTTTGTCTATTTTCAGAGTTGTGCCTTCAAAATAAAAGTATATTTTCTGGTTTTGACAAGTGTAGTCTCTATGACATTATGGTTTTTAATGCCTTTAAAATTTGTACCTTCATACCTTACTTGCTAATATTTGTTATATGTTTGTATATTGTGCATGAATCAGGTCTATGTATATGCATGCATAGTAATAAAATCTAACCTCTAATATATGCATAATTACTATCCGTCCTTGCATGATTATGAAACAGTTTGCATTTGATATCAGCACATTTGTGACATTTTTTGTGCTTAATGAATTCATAAACACATCAGCCCGCATCTATTGTCAGAATATATTGAAAAATCTCATAGTAGCATGCTTTATTTGAGCCATTCCAGCAAAAAACTGTGTTTTATGTTTTTATCGCAATTTAGGTGTCTAAGCTAACACATTGTGCTTGTTCCTGGCTACCTTGAGACATTGAAGTTGTTCATCACTGTTTTTGCTCATCTTCAGGTTGGTTAATAATTTAGAAAGAGCATGTTGGCTTATTGGAAGTGCGAAGTAAGAGCATAAGGTAGCGATGTATTTGGAAAAGTTGAAGAACAAAAATCTGGAAGGGTGGAAATATTTGGACATAATTCCTACATCACAGTAGTGTGTAGCTTACGATGATGACAATTCTAGGTGGGGAATTCTGACCACGAATGTGTCTGAAAGTTACAACAAGGTTTTGAGGGGAGTTAGGCATTTACCCATAACATCCCTAATTAATGGAACTTTCTATTGAACTGTGAAAAGTGTTTGAGAAAAGATGTTTAGAGGCAAATTCTTGCAGATTTGTTCTTTCTTTACCTTTGATTGTGTGAATTAAATTTTATCTCAATTACTTACTTTGAACAAAAAAATCTTCTTCTTTTAGTGAGATCCTGCCTAAGAGAATTTTTGCTAAGTACAATTTAAGTGAGGAAGCTGCAAAAAGTCATCGTGTTTTGGTATTTAATCGGCATGAGAAGGTATTTAAGGTGACAAGAAGAAGACATTGACTGGTACCGGTGGTCATGTGCATAAAGTGGATTACAATGCCATGTCGTGCTCTTGTGGTAAAGGGAAAATGTTTTGTCAACCATGCTCCCATGCGTTGGCCGTTTGTAGAAGCCGATGTGATGATCCTTTAGACCTATTCAATGCAGCTTACCGTGTTCCCACGTTTAAAAGTCAATATAGCCTTGGATTCTCACCTTTGCGGGATGAATGCAATTGGGATAGATCAAACATGATTCTACAGGCTGATACTGACAAGTTCAAGAACCCCAGGCGTGGTAAACTCAGAGAAAAAAGGATACAGAATGAAATGGATCGAAAGTTACCGGGTGAATCGCGCAAGGTTACTTCGAAGATAAAATGACCCACCAAGACCTTTCTTAATGCATTTGTAGCATTTCTTTTACATGAAACTTGTCTTTTATTGTGTTGCAAACTGCATTTTACAGATGGTAAACTAGTCTATGTAATGGCCATTTCTTGGATTTATTAAACTAAATGAAATTAATTTGCATTGAGTGAATATTATTATTTGTGTTCAGTTTTATATTTGGTATAGTTATGAATTGTTTTTAATTTACAGGCTTATAGATTAATATTGTTGTTTGCTTAATAGGTTTAAGAGAGTGCTTGATTATCACTATGGTGTATCCTGAACCGGAGTGTCCCGATGTATTGTTTCTTCATTCTAACATCGTGCTTGGAAAGTATTTGGTGGTAAAGAAGAGTATACAGATACATGTCTCCAAGTGAGAAGGTGTGACAAACACTTGTGGGATTTGACTGATAGTTTGTCTCCTGAGGTGCTACAGTGTGTTCGCCAGGCTGGTTTTTATGGTGTCCTTGGCTCTGGAAAAATTCAAATAGACCATTCTCTTGTCATGGCTTTGGTAGAGTGTTGGAGGCTGGAGACAAACACCTTCCACTTTCCCATCGGAGAGGCCACTATTACTCTTCAGGATGTTGGTGTATTATGGGGTCTGCCTGTGGACGGTTTGGCAGTTACTGGACTTGACAAGTCACGAACAAAAGAGCAGTGGGCACTTTTCTGCAGTGATTACTTGGGGTTCAATCCCCCCAGCTCAGCCATTGAGTTTGGTTCTATCAAGTTGTCAGCCTTATCAGATCAATTGAGGATTGCACCTCGAGATACTTCACTACTTACCAGCCAGCAAAGAGTTAGGATTGTTATTATGTTGCTTTTGGGCGGCTTGTTATTATCAGACACCACAGGCAGTAAGATACCCTTAATGTATTTGCCTATGTTGGTAGATTTTGAGGCTATACAACAATACAGTTGGGCTGGTGCAATTATGACACATCTTTATAGGAATATGTGTGAAACTTCTTTGTGCAACATGCATGACATCTCAGGTGCTCTAGTTTTATTGCAGGTATGTCAAATATTGCATTCTATTGTTAGTACATTTATTATGGTGAATACTAAATTTCTAAAGTTAAACGATGTCTTTTTTAATTAGTTGTGGGCTTGGGAGTGCATCCAATCTTGAGTCCACGTGTACGTAATCCTGTACTGGAGTATCGGTACGAATATGGAGACAGGTACCTACTAAATTCTAGCAATAAAAATTTAAATACAATATCTAATTTACCATTTTTTAAAATATATTTTTTGCCATGTTATAGGTGGAATGGGCCTGTTATTTTATCCAAGAGCCCGAGACATATGATAGATGCGTACCGTGATCAACGCCCCATCAAATTATTTTATTACTCTATGTTTTATTTATTTTCCTGTGCATTTCTGTTTTATTGTAGCAATGTAGATTTTTTCTCTTTAAACTATTACTTGTGGTTCATATGGCAACCATATACAACAGATATCTTGGCATTACTTCCCGATTACTGTACAGCTGGCCGTGATATTTGGATGTCACGCGTGTTCTTGATTTGTTGGAATCACTACACCAAAAATGGGATTTAGTGACGGAGCTATTTCGTCACTAAAAGTTCAGATTTCGTCACTAAATTCCTTTAGTGACCAAAAAAGAGTCGCCGGATGGTGGTCGAAAGAGGGTCGATACAGAAGGGTCGGGTGACCATTTTACTATAGCTTCGTCACTGAATGGTGGCAATTACTGACGAAAAATGTGTCGTCGAAAGATTTGTGACGATAACTTCCGTCAATGAATGTGGTCACTAAAAGGACCAGAGTCGTCACTAAAGGGAAATAGTGACGACAATTAGTGACAAAATTACTCGTCACGATGTGATTTAACAGTCAATGTTAACTTTACGGTCAAATGCTTTAGTGACGAACTTTGTGACGAAAAATATTCGGTCGTTTGTATCTTTAGCTCCGAATTTTGGTGACAATTATTATTGGGTCCGCATCCTTTAGGGACCATCTTTAGTGACCACGCAATTGGTCAACAGTATTTATATTTATATATTAAATTGATCAAAAATAATATTAATAATTAATATATTAAAATAACTAAAATACAAATACATGTAACTTTAACTCCTTAAACTTGACACTAAAACGTATCTAAACCTACAGTGCTGCAAACTTCAAGGTACTTCACTTCCTTGAAACCTCTCATGCCTCCAACTTCACTCAAATCAGGGGTACTTCACTTCCTTGAAGCCTCCCATGCCTCCAAATTCACAATGCTCAATGAAATTCCAAGAACCTACATTACAATAACTGACTTCTAGACATGAAAACTTGTTAGATACCAAACAAAAGAAAAGCAGCTTAACTACCGATATTTCAATTCGTATTCTCCCCTACAAGTTCCATCAGACTTGAAATTGGCAGAGAAAGTAGTTGATACCTTTGTTGTGACTCTAGTTTTGTATGTTCTGAGTTTCTGAGATTAACAAGAAAAATTATCAAGAGTTCGCATCTAGGATCAAGTAATCAAGCCAAAGTCATGAATTAAAGAAAGCACTGAAACTCTTAACACACAAATTAAGGCAGCTTATCAGAAATCAGCAGTCTTGCCTCAACAAATTTTCAACATTTTACAAGCAGGAAATAAACAAAATTCACACTTTCGCAAGTAGGAATGCTGAAAGAATTATTAGGAAACAACACAAATTTTGGGGAAACAAACAATTATCCAAAAGATGTTTTGGCTTGAAGATGGATTCTCAACAGATCATATGGTTTTCAAATACAGCATTGCACGGGACAAACAGTAATAAACAACACTCCATATAAGCTACAACAAGCTAAAGGCATAAATCTATCCCACAGTAAAAGTCAGCTGAAGATACATCTCTAACCAACAATGGCTTCGTAATAAAACTTACAGTGTCATTAGTAGTTGAAACTACATTGAGAACTTCCTCAGCATTTTGTCGGTCATCATTACTTTTTTCATCCACCACATTCATAGATGCCCGCAAGCAACTGATTAACGTGTTTGTTCATCAAACCATCAACTTTGGCCAGTCCGTAACTCAGAACACCATCTGCCAGTAAAACAGCAAATGTTAAATGAAGCTTGCAGCTTAATAGGCTGTACAATTTCCAGCAGCAGTTGGTTCATCATTCAGGAAAAACACACTAATAAGGAAAACTAAATCACGCAAACCACCAGAATTAATTGTTTTTCTCAGGCAAATACGTCATCCATCATCTAGTTCCATCGATGAGTAATATTTATTATTATTTAGAAGATTAGAAGAAGATGGAGAAGACAATACTGATTCCCATCAAAACCTGATAAATAATATATAATGAAACAAACCAAATAATTAAGAACTCGAAAACCATATAATAGGTGCCTATATAATGACAGTAATTCTTTTCAAAACAGAACAACCAACGTAGACACACACTACAAAAACAAACAATCAAGCATTCCACACCTCTGAAAACCAATGAAAAGCCTCAAAACAACACAACAAAATATAATAAAAGAGGCATTTTTAAGCATAGCATTTGGGTTTCGCAAACTATCCTTATTTTTACCAGCAAACGCCTAAGGACACCGAAAAAACATATAAAAGAGGCTTTTTTACGTTAATAGCCAAAGAAACACGCACATAAAAACAATATTCTGCAGAATCCCTATTCACACAACAGAAGAAATTCAATTTTTTACCATAAATCTTAATGAGCGATTCGAGCTCCAGGAGATTGGGCTGGCTCAAGAACACTTCTTCCGAGGCCATACACAGGCGTTCCCAGTGTCAGGATGGCCGTGACCCCACATATCCTGAGGGGGATTAGGGTTCCACACCGGAAAAGTAGAAACCCAAGTCGGTCGAGAGACTCTGAGGCTCCATGATTCCTGCAGCGGGCTCGGCGACGCCATGAACAGGTTTGGAGAGCCTGAATCGAAGAGTCCGAGCCGGGCTTGAATCGGTGAGCCAGTGAGGACGCTGCGGCTCCGACGAGTCTCCAGCCAGCGTATCCGACAGCTAGGTGGTGTAGTACGGCAGCGGTGATGGCTAAGTGGTGCAGTACGGCAGCGGTGATGGCGTGAATGTCCACCGGGATCGAAGAACCCCGGTGCTGGTTGACAGCTGAAGTAGCGGCGGCGCTAATTCTCTGGGGTGGAGGGGATGGCGTCGGGTCAGAGTGATGGGGTTGGGAGGAATGCGATGTGAGAGGATAAGGCTTTGCTTATATAGTTGAAGTATCATCGGCTGAGATTAAATGAACATAATTAATTGACGGATCAGATAATGCAAAATAAAAATTGTCTTAAAAAATCCAGAATTAAAATTTATATTTTTATGTTTTTATGAAAATTATGCAGTTATTTTTTGGGCAACATATAAATTTTAATAATTGTATACAAGCCCATAAATTTTAATTATGGATTAAATACTTTAAAAATTCAATTTTAATATAAATTGTAATTATGGATTAAATACTTTAAAAAGTTCAATTTCAACACAAATAATTGATTTTCAGCATTACTATCAATTGGATACTTTAAACGACACAATCTTGCAGAAAATAGTGGAAACAATTGGACAAAAACCTCTCAATTAAAGTTTTAATAAATTCTAAATTTACACCTACAATTTTTATACTCATTGCAAAAATGATGAAGTGCACGTTTCACACTAATGATGAATTATACTAGTACGTATATTTTCATTTTTAGTATATTTTAAATGGAATATTAGATTTGAAACTATAATAACTTCAGCATAAAATGTAACTTTTATATTTGATAATGAATATTCGACCATTCACATCAATCCGATTTCATGAACTTTTTATTGAAATGTCTCATAAACACTCAAATTTAATTAATTCATTTAGGTTTGAAAATAAATTGATCACAGTTATAGTGGAAATATGATTCCATAGTCCAGAGTATACATAATTAAACTACAAGTTATAGTCTTACTAGTTGTTGTGCGGACTATTGAGAAAGAAGCAAATAAACGTAGAGAGGAAAACAAAAACACACATATTTACGTGATTCACCAGAGATAAGCTACATCCACAGGAATAAGACAAATTGTATTAGGTAGGTGGCCTATTACAGATGTTCCTATCGTCTAATGTCCAGAAACAGAATGTTTTAAGTTATAGTAAGAGAAAGAGTCCTAAGAGTCTTGTAAAGGCTCTTTCACTAAATCATAGGCACTGGCCCGAAAAACACACTTTCGGCCACCAACGCCCAATAAAGAGCTAACCCAATTCACCCACTCCGTGCTCACTCGCAGTAGCGGCTAAATACGGTATTCAAGGCATATACCAATAACATTAATTCTCTGATTTTTTTATATTAAAGTCCTCACTACACGTTCCTTTCGTTGAGCTATTACCAAAGTAAATTTACATGAAAAGTGTCTTATACATACTAAAATTACTACAATCATAAAAAATGAGGTTTAAAAGTCAAAATTTGATGTTTTATGACAATTTTCAAATTTTGACTGAACTGAATATTCATTTCAATGAAATTTCATGAACTTTATGTTAGAATGTCTCAGAAATACTCAAATATAATGAAGTAATGGAAATAATTTGATTACAACTATGGTGGAAATATGACTCTAAAGTATATATACTTAAGTAACGAGTTATAGTTCAAGTAGCTAGTGCTTCTCAGGTTCTCGATACTATAATGTTTCATTACACGTACCTTTCATTGAGACAATACCAAGGTAAATTTACATGAAAAATGTCGTATACATAATAAAATTAACACAAATCACCAAAATATTCAGGTTCATAAGTCAAAATTTGATTTTTTATGACATTTTTCAAAATTATAATGAATTGAATAATAATATCAATGCAATTTCATGAGTTTTATGTTAGACCGTCTCAAAAACACTCAAACATACTTAATTTCAGTCATTATAATGGAAATAAATTGATCAAAACTATGGTGGAAATATTACTCTAAAGTATATATACTTAAGTAACAAGTTATAGTTTTAGTAGTACTTCTCAGGTTCCTAATACTTACTATAAGTACCTTTCATTAAGATACTACCAAATACCAAAGTAAATTTAAATGAAAAGTGTCTTATACATAATAAAATTAACATAATTATTCAAAAAAATTCAGCTTTAAAAGTCAGACCCTATGTCGAAACCTATTCAAAACATATCAAAACTCACAATGGTTGAGCCCATTCAATATATTCTCCGGTTGATCACTGATTCCTCAATTATAAGAAGTAAATTAAGGTGTTTACTATATGCATGTCCAGTTTACTTCTGCATGTCCAATGGAAATGGTAAAATACCATAACTACCCTTCATTTGTTAATTAGTTTTTACAAATATATTTCTAAAACCCTAACCGTGAATGCATAAACCCGTCTAGGTAATGATTGAACAAATGTCCAAATTTTAAATTACTTTTTCGTGAATAATAATACATATTTAAGAGGGACATTATTGTTACTTCAGATTTAATTTGGATCTGCAGAAATAAAGTGGACATGCATATAGAACCACCATAAATTAACTATCTACTTAATATTATATCTTACAATATGGTGACGTGATGTTCGGCTCTAATTAAATAAAATGGTAATATCATTATTTTCAGTATTTAATATGACGTAAAAATGACTTTTTGTTTGTAGTTAGAGATTAATTATAATTTAAAATAAATTAAATAAACAATTTCATAAAATGAGGCATATTTTTAGCCCGTTTTATAAACCAAATTCCTAGCCCAAAATAATGCATAGAACATGGGCCAAAAATTCATACCAAGAAAAGGGCCCAAACTCAATGCTCCAATTTCGTCATTGTTACAATAGTGACGATTACATATCTCGTCACTGTTAAATAGTGACGATAATAATTTCGTCACTGGTAGATTTACCGACGAAAATATTTTCGACACCAAATATTTGTCACAAAATCTGGTAAGCTTATAGATGTCGACACTAAATCTCGTCACTAAAAGTTTTGCTTTGACGGAACGTAATTTTCGTCACTAAGAGCGTCACTAAATAGCGTCACTAAATACATACAGTGACGAAAATAATTTTGGTCAATAAATTTCATATTAGTGACGAAATACGTGCGACGAAAATATTTTCGTCACTACTGACCCCCATTAGTGACGATCCTTAGTGACGCTTCGTCACTGAAGGCCATTTTTGGTGTATTGAATGAGGTTGAACCACATTACCCTGACCGTGTTCTCAGGCAGTTTGCCCTCAGTCAGCCTATACCAGAAGTTGGAATATCATCAGAGAAAGAGTCAACTACATCCACAAACATTCATCTCGCAAAGGTTCCCGAAACACCAATTGGGCAACTAAACTTCAGGTGTATGTCCAGCAGTGAGAGCATCATTCGACTTGGCCACAAGCGAATCCATTACATCCATCTCCATAGTACATGGCTTGGTACAGGTCTGGGACTGTGACCTTCATACATGATCCTACACGATATCGTTCACATACTCAAGGTTTTCAAGGGAATTCTGAGCCTACGGATATATTTGTAAGTATTTTAGTATTTTTATATATTAATAATACGTTGCATTGAAATATAATCAACTTGGTTTATTGTTTCAATATTTTTAGAAACATGGAATGTCCGTGTTGCATCGAAGGTCTCAGTTAGGAATGGAAGAAGCTGGATGTTCAATTGATGGACTAAATTTTACTCAGATGGATGAGACTGCTGCACCTTACTACGAGTATGCCCGAGATCCAAGTCTCTTGCAGTTGCATCACTCACAACTGAATATTGATACCCCCCTTACCTGATGTTCAATACAATGAGGTTCAATCACAACCTCGACACTAGTGGAAACGGACACCATTCCGGCGGTCCCTCCCCCATATTCACGGCGTTTAGGGAATGTCGTGCCTGGGTGTGCCGTAAACAACCGAAACACAGGCACGTCGTATGGCCGAAACGTCATAATTCCGCGTTGAGGCACGATAGAAATTTCCGCCGTGCCTGTTGAAAAAAACACCTTAAAAACCTATTTACGATATCGTAAATGTGTCATCCAAGCACTGATTCATCCGCGTTTACGATAAAGCAAGAACAACATATCTAAGTCAGGCGATATCGGAAAAACATGGTATGCTAGAGTTATAGCAATATCGCTTCTATGAGACCGTACAAAAATGTGATTGAATCAAAATAACTCTAACTTACGATATCGTAAATTAAAATTGTATATATGTATACGGTATCGTAAATAATATCGTAAATAATACAGAGGTGTAAAACATTATGGGAAGCGATATCGTAAGTTGTAAACTTTCAGGTTAGCGTAAGAGGTAAAAATGTTTTGTTTGTTTACTATATCGTGATTCTGGCACGTATTAACTTACGATACCTCATGTATTTCAACATTTGGAGTTACCATAAGAATTTTTCAAACGCTTGTTATAAAAATAGGAATCCGTGGGCAGTTTCGTTTGAAACTCCAATCGGGTGCCGCTTCAATACGATGTACATGTCAGCCAATTAGGATACACTAATTATAATGCACAAATGACATTAATCATCTCTTTCTAATGAAAGTTGAACACTAGTTCAAAGTCGGTCATCCACAAATTTCAATACTATGTGTTCATAATACTCTAGACCTTACACTACACAACAAGATAAACTACATAATAGTGATGGACTAAGTGTTAACCTATGTGGTGGGTTGTGCAATGTGTACTGAGTGGAGATGGACCAAGTGTCTCGCGATCTTATTCCTTCCCTCATTTAGCTCCACGATTATGTACGGGGTGACATCGCAACCAAAAACCTACGCATGTAAAATATTGTCACTATCAACCCGACATTGTAAAAGACGGATGTATGACATGATTTTGTGCACTTACCTTTCTCTAGATTCAAATTATCGGTTTCAATACCTTCAATGCACTTGTGAGCAAAAAGCATGTTATAGTAGCCACACTCCCAATGCGATCATTGCCTTTTGAACTTGATGCATATGTAGTAAGTCATAGTTGTTTATTTGAATGAAAAACATAAAATACATGCATATATTGAGGAAATGCAATTACAATACCTCAATTACAATACCAACATCAACATATAACTTGCATAGGGGTTCTAGGCACAATTTAAAGTTTAAACAAGAATTCAGAAAATTAGTATGAAAAATAAGACCTCTACATTCTCTTCCACCACCTCTACATTCCTAGGAGAAGGTTGTGATCCCCTAGAAAATGGTATCCTATATGCATCAACATCTCCAAACGTTGGAGGTAGGGGGAAGTTATTATTATTGGCCAACGTCTTAACAATAGACTTAACCTCCCTAAGCTTAGCAGAATATCTATCAATTTGAATCAGTGCAAACTATTTTTGGAGGGCTGTGGCTCTCCTATACTACCCTTAATGCCAAATGTCTCTATTTGGGTCACACACCAACCTATACCCAATGGCATCCCATGGTGTTCTTTTCTCTCTATTACATCTAGGACCTTACGAAGCAATACCCAATACCCAATGCCCAATGCCCAATACCTATACCCAATGCCCAATACCCACCTAGATTTTATTAGGGCTGGCAATTTGGAACACGACACGAAAACCCGACCTGAATCGAACACAAATTTAGTGGGTTTGGGTTGACACGAAACACGGCATGGGTCTATATTGGGTTAGACACGAATGAGCCGAAAATAAATGGATTGGGTTAAGGTCAAACCCGTGGGTTAAATGGGTAACCTGTTTGACTCATATATTTAAGGTGTAATTGTGCAAATGATTGAAATTGCCATTATAAATGCAAACAAATTCTCTAATTCCAAAACCATTGAAATTATCCTACTAATTAGAGTTAATTTTATAATTCTTGATTTAGTTTCCATATGACATGATCATTTGAGCTGCATAAATTTAAAATTCAGTCTCATATTCAGTCCCGTTATTAATAAATGGGTTTCGTGGGTTGGGTTTTGGTAACCCGGATTTTTACTGGGTCAGGTTTGGGTCAAGGTTTAGTGACCCGAAATATTATTGGGTTGGGTTTGGGTTTAGCATTTCCAACCCGCCAACCCGCCGACACGAACCTGCCAACCCGACCTGATTGCCAGCCCTAGATTTTATCCCCTAAATCATAACATTGAAAGTTTTGTCATAAAAATCAGGAAACTAGCTATCATATCACAATAACAATAATTTTAACAACATATTTTCCTCAAATTATTACACAAGCACAACAAAATGTACAAATATCGAAAACATGAATGAAGAAAATGGAAAACCACATATAAACAAACAAAAAACCTTGTTAGTGGCACATAGGATATGAACTTGATGGGTGTCCTTTTGCAAAATGGATATGGATCTCCAAAGGTTGCTAAACTAGCCAAGGACCCAAACTTACCTCACATACAACAAATTATAGAATGGATTTCGTGGTTTTGAAGAAATGACTATGGATTTCGTGGTTTTGAGGCTTAAAATTTTGGGGAGAAGATGAGCAAAAATGGAGAAGAGAGAGCTTAGGAGATAGAGTGTGTAGAAGATGAAGAACAATTGTGGGTTGAGGGTAGGGGTTTGGAATGATAAAACCCGCAAAAAAGGGGGTTTGGGTGGCTAAGATTCCATCAACCAAGTTGGAAGAATAGTGTTTTCACCTACTTATCTGTACATGTTACGATATCGTAAGTGGTAGACGTCTACTTACTTTTCAGTTTACGAATTTATAAATTGTAAAACATCACTATTAGTAATTATTTAAGCCACATTATAGGAATTAGTTACTTAGTTAAGCACTCCATCGTATGAAAATTATAATTCATAGACTGTTGATTCCAAACATGTATAACATGTATGGAAATTTACGGACTCTTCGAAGGCTTTCATCCAACGATGTCAGAATTACTGTACGTACTCGTTCATGTTCGACGTGTAGCAGCAATAAGCATTACCACTACACCATTTAGTAAGTAGTTTGACCAATATGTTATTGTGAATGTGTTAATGTGCCAGCATTGCACAATTGATAGAAATGTGATTTACATCCGATCTAGTTCCATGTAATATATCCTGCCTAGTGGTGCTAATTGGTCGCGACAATTCGCAAGTGATTCGTGATCGACTCGGTCTAAACTAGGTATAAGCTCGGCTCGATGTATCTCGACTCGAGATCGACAAGACTCGAATGGTTAACGAGTCGAGTCTTAGCAAAAAACAAGTCGAGTCGAGTTTGAGCTATATATAATTAGAATAATAATACTAAAAATGTGCTTAATTACGTCATCACTTTTGTAATTTACTTTTTGTATATTTTATGCTTGTATTAGCATTCATTTAATATGGTTATAAGATATGAATGTCGAGTATAAAGAATAAATTATTTTAACATTTTAATTAAGCGATTCTAAAAGGGTAGTAAAATAATTAGTATTAATGGTTTGGATGAAGGTCACTTATATGACTAATTTAGAATAAAATATTAACTGTTGAAACACGACTATCATCTTGGCTTAGCGATGACTGTCAGAATGCGACTATCATCTAAAAAGGGAGTTACTATCATGTGCGGAAAGTAAGATTCATCGCCCTACCTTAAACCGGTGATTATTCAGTCACTTAAGGAACCATGTTCATCAACTTTGTATAGGTTATACTATCGAAATTGAAACTATTTTACAATTACCAATAACATTGGTTTGCTACATTTCTCTCCGGAGGAATTTGAGAACACTTAAGTATTAGGGATTTTTCATGTAAAACCCTAATTTCGATATCTGAATTAGATTTAGTTTATAAATTTTGAGTGATAAAGATATCGTAAACTATGAACGTGTCCACCACTTACGATATCATAAACTAATATGTGTCCGTGTTCCGAAATCGTTTCACATTATCACTACGTATACAGTATCACTTCTTAATAAACTCCTTTTGTATCACATATTTTTTTATTCCAGCACTAATTTCCTTATTCCATTTCCGATACCGTCAAACTAGCTGTCACATTTACGATATCATACACTATAGAGTTTAGAATCTCGCACTTGTGCCCAAATAAGCCATGCACCTTTACGATACCGTCTGTCTTCACGTTCAGTTCACTGTTGACTCAACCTGTATTTCAGATATTGTGACTTCTTAAGTATATATTTACGATATCGTAACTAAACTCACCAAAACACGGCGGTTATTTGAAACACTGTGTTCCCGCCATACTTGCGTCGTGCCAGTTTTACCTAACGAACTTGACCAGTTTACGATATCGCAAACATATATTTACGGCGGTTTCGTGGAAAACGGCGCCAAACGCCGTAAACGTGTGCGGTGGATGAGGGTGTTTGCACTAGTGCCACCTCGAGGACGTCGACAAGGTGGTACACGACCTCGTGCACCACTTGTTACATCAGAGTTGGGCCCTACATATGATCATACCTCACAGCATGAGCCTTATGAATTCCATACTCCTAGTGTTAGTCGCGACCATACTTCATCTTCTATTCCATCGTCTAGTGGTTTGGCTCGAACTGGTCAAGATTATGCTGACTTTACTGTTCATGACCATGGTGATGCTGACGGTGATGGTTGATGATGGCAGAGAACTTACACCGGGACCACGTCGATCAAGACGGGAACGTCAACCAATTCGTTGTGGAACTGGGGGCATGCTAGGCCATTATCATCATAAGTTATTCTTCTTCTTTACAACTCTTATCCTAGAAGACTTATTCTATCTCGACTATTATGTATGACTGGCACATCTTTATAATTCACATTGTTCAAATTTGATGGTTTTATTAATTACCATGATTGTAATGTTTTTGTGTTAAAAAAACAATTTAAATATAAATGTATCTAAATTAACTGAAAAAAATTAAACAACTACAATATAAATGTATTTAATTGAACTGAAAAGTATAGTATTCAATTGAACTAAAAAATCTAAATTAAACTAAAGTCATTTTTTGTTATATATGTAATAAATTTTTGTATATATATAAAGGGTTACATATATATTCTTCGGAACTAAATTGAACTAAATTGAAAAAAAACTTCAATTATATAGCACTGAACTGATTTACAAAACATGCCCTAACTTCAAAAAAATTATATGAAAAAACAATTTGAAGGATCAGTTAATGTTAAGTATAAAGTAAAAGTTTTATTTAATCATTTCAAATGGTATCAACAATCACCACATCGAAACAATTAAATAGGAATATGATATGAAAATATAGAAATAAAATGAAATTTAATAGAGTTATTTCGCATTTCAATAATACGAAATATGCATATTTCGAAATTAGGCGCGTGGCGTTAACTACTCCGTTAATTTTAGGTTTAAAAATTAAAGAAAAATAAATTATCTATGTCGCATTTGGAAAATGCGAAATAAGGCTATTTCGCATTCTGAAAATGCATGACATAGAAATGCTAAATATTTTACATATTTTAAATGAAAAAATATATTTTATCTATTTCGCATTTGTAGAATGCGAAACAAATCTATTTCGCATTTGTAGAATGTGAAACATAGTTATTTTGCATTAGCTTACTGCGATATTTGCCACGTTTAATATTCACCGTGGATATTAGATTTAAAGTTAAATAAAAAATAAATTTTCTATTCGCATTCTCTGAATGCGAGACGTATTCTATTTCGCATTTGCAAAATGCAAGACACTTATCGTAAGAACACCTGCGTTTTTCTTCATAAAAGCGTCTGATTCCTCACAAATTTACCCAGTTCGGAAAAATTATCCTATCAACAAGGATACCAGGTTTAAATGTTCCTTATAAATTATAATTATTTATATTTTATCTTCAATGTAATATGTATTAGATGATATTTATTTACATTTACACTTGTAGTCAATTAAATTATAGATAAGTCGAATCCAAAAATATTATATAATTTATTTAAATTTATAATTGAAGTTTAAAGAATTTCTATAGTTCTAAATAAAATTTATTTATTTAATATTCATCATAGTATATATCTAAGTATTCATTTTATTTTACTTTTGTAATAAATGAGAAAATATGTGGAATCGATCCAAACTATAAAGAATGTAGTTTACCATTGTGGAAGTATGTGACTTGCCACGTCATTAGGTTGATGCAAAGCAAGTTATATAGTCATCAAACTACATAAGTCTATTTATTCTTTTAACACTTCAGTTCAGTTTAAAATATGTAATTTTAGTTTATAAACTATCAGTTCAGATCAGTTGTTTTCACCATCTTTCAATTTAGTTTAACAATTTTCAGTTCAGTTCAAAATTTTTCAATTAAGTACAATTCAGTTCAATTGAAGTGGACAAGATAAATATTATATGTTTTAGGTCTTATCAAGTTAAGTAGAGACTGAGATAATTCAAGTTGAATTAAATATGTTGAACTGAGATTATTCGTTTTGAGTTGAAATTAGTTTGTTTAGTTGAATTGAGATTAAAATGATAATAGATGAAATTGAGTATGCTTTCTTACGCGCGTTGGGACATTGAAAACTCCACTTGAGGATTCATAGCTGCAATAGTATACAGGAAAAGAAAGCAATTTTTCTTTTTTGGGTTTTCAAATGGAGTACAATAATAGAAAGGAAGGACCATTTCAATTTATTGTTTTCCAGACTCTCACTGGCCTCAATCAATCAATCAATTAGTAACAAGGTCGTTCTATTACGTGCCTACATCTGCATGCGCATACTTATGCATAACTTTTGAATCAATTTACGGTCTTCTGTACTTACTTATGCATGCTCACCTATCAAGATCGATTCATAGAAAAGCTGCTCCGTGTTGTACTTTGTGTGATCAGAAATTATTTGGATAGCTAAGAAATTATTTGTACTCCATTTATAGTAATTACGGTATCCCATTGCTAACAGAGAGGATAAAATCATTTCCCTCTAAAGGATTTTGTTGTACGGAATATGAAAAAACAGCAAACTAAACGTAAAAGGAAAAAACAAGAATACAGAAATTTACGTGGTTCACCAATGATTGGCTACATCCACGGGAAGGAGACGGATTGTATTAGATAGGTAACCAGATTACAATGTTTCTGCCGTCTAATACCCAGAAAACAGTACAAACTAGGTTGCGGCAAGTGAAAGAGTCTTATAAAGCCTCTTTCACTAAACCCTAGGTACTGGGCCCGAAAACACACTTTTGGCCCAAATCACTAACACCTCAGCGAGACCCCCGTGCTAACTCGCATTAGCGACTATTACGGCATTCAAGGCATATACCAACAAATCTCCACCTTGACTTGAATCCTCAAAGTAGAAACTCCAGATGAGTAGACTTCTCCCTCCACCCTGGGACTGCCCATGGGGCAACTAATCAGCTCTGATTTTCAGCAAGTCCAAGCAATGTTGAAAATTGCTGTTTGGAACAGGCTTGGTGAACATGTCAGCAGGATTATAAGCAGTTCCCACTTTCTTCACCTTGATCCTCCTCTCACTCCTCAGAAAATGATATCTGACATCAATATGCCTGGTCCTCTCATGATGGACCTGATCCTTGGCCAAGCAGATTGCACTCAAACTGTCACAATATACAATGGCCTGATCCTGATGCAGACCAAGATCACTAACCAGACCTTTCAGCCATATCCCCTCCTTTGCAGCCTCTGTCAAAGCCATGTACTCTGCTTCCGTAGTAGACAAGGTCACTGTAGGTTGCAAAGTCGCCTTCCAGCTAACAACAGAACCACCCAAGGTAAATACATAGCCAGTCATAGACCTCCTCGTGTCAACATCTCCAGCATAGTCAGAATCAGAGTAGCCTGTAACTAGACACTCAATATCACCTCCATAAATGAGACCCACATCAGATGTACCTCTAAGGTACCTAAAGATCCTCTTCACAGCTTGCCAATGCTCCTTTCATGGTTGCCCCATGAACCTGCTCACAACACTGACTGCTTGTGCTAGATCCGGCCTCGTACAAACCATAGCATACATCAAGCTCCCCACAGCGCTAGCATACGGAACCCGAGACATATACTCTCTCCTCGTCTGACTGAGGAGCAAACATGGACGTGAGATGAATGTTTGCAGCACTAGGAGTATCAATAGGCTAAGCAGTAGCCATGCCAAATCTCTCCAATACCTTCTGAATGTAGCCTTTCTGTGATAAGAAAAGCTTCCTGTGAGCTCTATCTCTGAGAATCTCCATCCCCAGTATCTTCCGAGCTGCGCCCAAATCTTTCATCTCAAACTCAGCACTAAGAAGACCCTTCAGCTTCTGAACCTCATGCTTACTCTTTGCAGTTATCAACATGTCATCTACATAGAGCACCAGATAGATGAATGACTCATCTCTCAGCTTGCTGAAGTAGACACAACAATCATAAGCACTCCTCGTGTACCCCAACAGAAGCATGTAGTTGTCGAATCTCTTGTACCACTGCCTTGGAGATTGCTTAAGTCCATACAAGGACTTCTTCAACTTGCAGACGTACTTCTCCTTGCCGGGAACCTGGAAACATCTGGCTGAGTCATGTATATCTCTTTCCTCCAACTCTCCGTGTAGAAAAGCGGTCTTCACATCAAGTTGTTCGAACTCCAAGTCCTGATGTGTCACTAAAGCTAGCAACACTCTGATGGAAGTATGTCTGACCACGGGTGAGAAAATCTCATTGTAGTCTACTCCCTCTCTCTGACTGAAACCTCTAGCAACAACTCTAGCCTTGTATTTGACTCCCTCTGCAGCTGATATCCCTTCCTTCTTCTTGAAGACCCATTTGCAAGTGACAACCTTCCTCCCTTGAGGCTGTTGCACCAAATCCCATGTCTGATTCTTCTGAAGAGACTCCATCTCATCTCCCATTGCAGCAAGCCATTTCTCTGAATCAGTACCTGAAATGGCCTCTCTATAAGTGGACGGCTCATAAGTATCCACCTCCTCAAGAACCTGTAGTGCATATCCCACCATGTCCTCAAATCCATATCTCTGTGGTGCCCTAACTCCAACCCTCCTTGGACGATCCTTGGCGATACTTTGAGTAGTGGCCTCTGTTGGCGTAGGCTCTGGCAGCTCAGCTTCTATCTGTGGCGCTTCATCCCCTCCAAGTTCGTTCACTCGACTGTCGCTTTGAACAACTTCAAGCTCCACCTGTTTGTCAATGCTCTCAGACTCAGCTAAAGACGTGGGCTTAACAGAAGATGTCAGCATGGAATTTTCATCGAACACTACATCCCTGCTCAGAACAACACTGTTCTCTGAAGGAGACCGAATCCTGGAGCCCTTAACTCCATCTCCGTAGCCCACAAAAATACCCTTCTTGGCTCGTGGCTCTAACTTACCATCATTCACATGATAGTAGATTGTACAACCAAAAACTCGCAGGGAAGAGTAGTCAACAACTTTGCCTGACCACACCTCAAGAGGTGTCTTGCACTAAATACCTGTATGCGGCCCGCGGTTGATTAAGTAGCAAGCCGTAGTCACTGCCTCTGCCCAGAACCTCCTATCCAGCCTAGCATTAGAGAGCATGCACCTCGCTCTCGCCAACAATGTCTGATTCATCCGCTCTGCTATGCCATTTTGCTGTGGCATATTCCTGACTGTATGATGACGGGCAATACCCTCATCCCTACAAAACTGATCAAACTCAGATGAGCAGAACTCTAGACCATTGTCTGTTCGCAGCCTCTTGATCTTCTTCCCTGTCTGATTCTCCACCAAAACTTTCCACTGCTTGAACTTCGTGAAAGCTTCACTCTTGTGTTTCATCATGAAAATCCAAGTCATCCTGGAGTAGTCATCAATCAGAGACACGAAATACCTGTCGCCTCCCAACGACTCAACTCGAGATGGCCCCCAACAATCAGAATGGATGTAATCCAGAGTGCCCTTTGTTCTATGAATAGCCTTTGGAAACTTGCTGCGGTGATGTTTCCCATAGACACAATGTTCACAAAACTCTAGACTCTTGACCTTATGGCCACCAAGAAGATCACCCTTTGACAGAATCTGCATCCCTCTCTCACCCATGTGACCAAGCCTCATATGCCATAGCTTGGTCATATCCTCCTGGTGAGTCTCCAATGATGCAACATTGGCCGAATCCATAACTATGGAACCCTGCAAGTAATACAAAGTATCATATAGAAGACCCTTCAGAACCACCTTAGAACCCTTGTAGACACTCAGAACTCCACCTTGCCCTGAATAGACAAAACCCTTCCTATCCAGCAGACTAAGAGAAATCAGATTCTTAGTCATCGATGGAACATGCCTAACCTCGTTCAACGTGCGAAAGCTGCCATCATGTGTCCTTATGTTGACTGAGCCCCTCCCAGCCACCTTACAAACAGAGCCATTTGCAGTAGTAATGGTACCCTCCATCTGCTCATAAGTTGAAAACCACTCTCTCCTCGGACAAATATGGCACGATGCTCCAGAATCCAGAAACCACACATCAGAACGATGAGTGTGTCCTGCCGCAACAAGAGAAATGTCTCCCTCTGAATCGACCTCCTCTTCTGCTATGGCAGCAGAACCCGATGCTTTCCAACTTGCCTCTTCTTCGGACACTCATTCTTCCAATGACCTTTCTCCTTGCAGTAGTTACAGACATCAGATGGCCTGAGAACCTTCGGATTCTTTCCCTTTTTCTTGGAGCTGGAACCGGAGCCACTTCCCTTTCCACTTCCGCCACTAGTAAACAAACCAGAGGCCTGACCATCTGCTTCTATGCCACTCGCCTGACGACGCTGCGAGTTCATATGGAGACAAGACCTAACCTCCTCAAGAGTTATAATTTCTTTCCCAACAGTAAGAGACTGGACAAAATACTCATATGAATGTGGTAAAGAAACTAACAACATTAAAGCAGAATCTTCATCCTCAAAGGTCACACCTATATTTCGCAGTTCCATTAACAAAGTATTGAACTGATCTATGTGATCTTTGAGAGACGTACCTTCCTGCATCCGGAGACTGAATAAGCGTTGCTTCAGAAGCAATTTGTTCGTCAGAGACTTCGTCATGTACAAGCTCTCCAACTTCAGCCACACCTTTGCAGCAGTGTCTTCCGATAAGACGTCCTTCATAACCTCATCCGAGAGGCAGAGCATGATCGCCGCGCGCGCCTTTAAATCCAGAGACTTCGCCTGCGAATTTCCTTCGGTTGAGAAATTCTTCGTGAGAGGCTCCCATAAGTCTTGATAGTGCATCACGGACTGCATCTTGACCTGCCACAGACTGAAATTGTTTTTCCCATCGAACCGATCAATCTTCACATTTAGTAGCCCAGCCATCTTTCTCCCCGATCAAATCTGCGACCCGACTGTCCAGATTCGACAAACCCAGAATCCGAAAGACCCACCCACAGATCTAACCAGAAGCTCTTGATACCAGTTTGTTGTGCGGAATATGAGAAAACAGCAAACTAAACGTAAAAGGAAAAAAACAAGAACACAGAAATTTACGTGGTTCACCAATGATTGGCTACATCCACGGGAAGGAGACGGATTGTATTAGATAGGTAACCAGATTACAATGTTCCTATCGTCTAATACCCAGAAAACAGTACAAACTAGGTTGCGGCAAGTGAAAGAGTCTTATAGAGCCTCTTTCACTAAATCCTAGGTACTGGGCCCGAAAACACACTTTTGGCCCAAGTCACTAACACCTCAGTAGAGAGGTAACCCGTACCGTTAGTCCAGTCAGCGAGACCCCCGTGCTAACTCGCAATAGCGACTATTACGGCATTCAAGACATATACTAACAGATTTCAACATAATCAAAATCTCATTACACAACTAAAAGCATCCCTACATGTATAGCAAACACTCTTAAATGGTCCTTCAGTTATAGTTATAATTAAATGATATATATAATTTGCGGTAAATATGCCTCTTGACGGTTGTAATTACCGCTACTATGAGTTAATATGGAATTCTGAATGGAACCTCCCTTGTTTTGGAGGAAAAGGAGCGGAGCGCACCTGATTTTGGAGATTTCCGGCTCAAAGATATGAGTTATTTTTTATCGGTTTTGGTGTGTTGGGTTGAAAGTGTTTTTTATAAGGAAAATACGTAAATTCCTCTCCATTGTTGAAGGCTTCTTGGCCCTCTTAATTAACTACTCTATTTAACGGTTAGATTTTTTTACATATCACTTAAGACTGGCCAGCTTTTTATTGGTTATCCTGATAAATAGATATAATTAGATGGGATCATGGGCAAGCAGTTCATACACATGTAACTAAGGAGAATGTTTGGTTACAGATGAATTATGATTACTAAATATAACATTCATTCGGATAATCCTGATATAGGCCTTATCAGGCACCAATAAGATAATGATACGTGTACAATTGTAATGTTTTAATTGGTTAAAATATTTTTAGTAAAGTTCTAAAACCCTAATTTAGAATGCCTAAACCTGTTTGGGTAATGATTGAACACGTGGCCCAATCATAAATTAGTTAAAGATGATGTGTCGTTATTTAATTGGTGCCTGATATTGTCAATATCAGGATGATCCTGATATATATTAAACGGTTGAATTAAATCACAAATTCACCACCTTATATGAATGTGTGAATTCATTGGATTTTATTTTTATTTTAGGGCTCGAATAAGGTAGTATAATTCATACATTTATCTAGTACTTGGTACTTGGTTAAAAGATAGAAAAGTTTCACCACTTTTCAAGTTGATTCTAGAGTTAATTGCCCATGAATGCATTGAATTGTCTTTCTTGAATTAGGGTTTCCGAATCTTTGACATTGGAATGACCTATCTGTTTTGATGACTGAGTAATAATTTGGCAGTGTGGCTTCGATCATTTGAGCTGTTACTGAATGAGTAGTGCCATCACGCCCACACAAGCACAGCCTTTGTGATTTGTATGTATGTGTTTACTTCTCATCTCTTCAGTTCCAGTCAAAATTGCACACTTTCTATTTTTGAATGTACTAATTAAATTGTACATATTTTTATAGTAATGTTACTTTATTTTTCTCCATTCACTTTATCCATCTTATTTTCAAATTGAATATCCACTTTACACATTCACAATTCAAAATTCATTTTCTTTTTCTCCCTCTAATTTGGACGGAAAGGAGGGAGTACTTGTTTTAGGGTATATTTAATTCACCCAGTTTTAAAAAAATTTATATGCTTTGCAAGTTTTAGAAAATCTATATTTTCCCACACTCATGTCTGGTTTTTATTCTTTCAAGTCCAGACTTACAATTTTTATATTAGACTTACAATTTTTATTTCAGACTTAGGCCCTGTCAAGTTCAGCTGCTTGGACCTGCTTGATAGCTGCTAAAACTGCTTGGATCTTCTTGGAGCTGCTTGGAGCTGCTTGAGCTGCTTGGATTATTTTATTATTTATGGATGAATATTCGTATGTGGTTTAAATGTAATTAGACAAGTTCAAATGAACAATATTTCATTAACAACAATTAAAATAACCTCTTCAGTACCTAAATTTCAAAACATTTTATTTCTTTCCGAAAAAAATCAAGTCGGATGAAGTAAGCTGCTTGAACTGCTAGGGGCTGCTTGGAGCTGCTTAGAGCTGCTTGAGGCTGCTTGGAGCTGCATGCAAGAAGCTGAATTTGACAGGGCCTTACAAAATCCCAACTTATTCAATTAACTTTTTTGCAAAATCAAACTATCAAAATTCCAAACAAAAATTCATAACTCTCCAAATTTCAAAACAAAATCTAGACTCTCAAAATTCCCATCAAACACACGAGCCTTTTGGTTTGATTGTTGGATATTCAGTGTGTTCCCCTTAGACCCTGACCACCGCCATTAAGTGTAAGACGTGCTCAGTCATGACTGACTAAACAGTGTATAAAAAATGCTCAGAGTTTGGCAACTGGGACTGGATGGATCATGTTAAAGTCTCGTGTGTGTGTGAGGGAAACCCAAGGGATTTCAGTCAAATTGATTGTTGAACTGTCAATTCCATGCATAGTTTAAGTCAGATGGATTTCTCTGTTCATCTTAATTAGTATCCATGGCTGCTCTTTCATCAAGAAGCAAGGACGGTTTTGTTTTGTACATCTACAGTCATCTCAATTAAAAACCCAACAAACTTTTCAGCATACTCGTACAGTTTGGATGAGTTTTGAGATGCCTTGTGTTCGTCATTTAATTTCAATACTCACTCGATTGAATGGTAACACTCATGCTCGATGTATAACTTCTTATTATTTGATGATGAATCTGTTATATATTTGCTTTGAAAGTCCAGTATATGTAATCCACTAGTACAAAAATTCGAAAGCAAAAAGGAATTATATCCATCCAAAAAGACGATATATAAAATTTAAAGCATGAAAACCCCACACCATACAAAGATTAGAAACTAATCACCTACACTTACGGGGTACTTAATAGTTGGACATTGAATTTATTATTCCATGATTCAAGGTTCGTGTCTCGGATAGTGACAGTGTGAAAATTTCTTATTTGCAAGATCTCTTGTGTACATCAAGATAAAGGACGCTTAATGAGTTCTAATTCTGAAATGTCGCGGCTTACCTTTCCATCAAAATATGTTGCGTTGGGCGGGTGAATCGCTGAACACGAAAGAATAGCTTTTTGCTATATAGAAACTAATCACCTCATGCTTTTAGCTAGCTAAAGAGGTACAGTAAGTATAGCCTTGTTGGTAATTTTATCCGGTCACCCTTACACCATTTTGGCATGCTCCACTTATATAAAATTAATATGTTAGTGAAGTGGCCAATTTCTCATATTGGCAATGGAAAGAATAGTGCAACGGTGCCAGCCTTGATCACAGGACTGAAGGTGTGATCAAAATCAAATTCCGGGATTTGACAAAATCCTTGAGAAACCAGGCGAGTAATTTATAGCGATCAATGGATCCATCCTGACGATACTTGAGGCGATAGACCCACTTGGAGCCAACTATATTGACCTGAAGAGGACATGGAATCAGATCCCATATGTGTTGTTGACGACGAGCAGCAATTTCCTCATCCATGGAAGCAACCCATCGAGAGTCCTAAGCAGCTGTCTGGTAAGTATGAGGTTCCTTTTGAACAAGAAGCTCAGCAACCACTAGTGGAGGCACACCTCTATAACGGCACTACAGATCCCCTACAGCGGCGGTACTGAACGTCGTATATGCGGTTTTCCCCACGGCGGTTCTGCAAAACCGCCGTGTATTTTATATGTTCCAATATCGGAAGTATTAAAATCAAGTTCACCAAACTTATGTTCCTGTGACGGAACTCAATTTAATGATCCCTCTAATTAATTGGTTCCTATGCCGTAACATGTCAAGCAGAAGATAGTTCCGATATCGGAACTACAAGTGGATTTGATTAAAAAAATCAGATTTTCCGATTTAAATCAGAAAATCCAAATTTGGGAGCAGGATAGAGATCTAGCTTGAACTTGGTCGGACCACCGGCTTCTCAACGACCTGATAGCTTCGACGGCTTCTTCCAACCGCTTCTACTGCTTCATCACAATCGCCATATCACGATGTCTACTCAATCCTTCAGAAACAAACTGAAAATGTTCAATGCTTACTATCAACAATCTTTAGAGTTGTCAAGAGCTTCCAATCTATTTTGCGAGATGCAATGCCTAATGCAGTATTACGAACCTGATTTCCAAGGTTCGCCAAAGTAAAAACAGTTATCAAAGGATCACACAATTAACAAGGAAGATATGATAATATTCCTCACTTCGTTAAATGAACTCAAGATTACCTTCGAAGAGGGAGTTTTAGATAAAGAAGTTCTGTACACCACTCTAAATGACCCTTCACCCAATTTCTTTCCCAAGCACAAAATCATCCTGTAGGGAGGCAAAAACACAAGCCATGGTCTTTCAAACCAAACTAAACCAAACAAACTCCATACAACTAATTACTAATAAAAAACTGAACTTCAATTTAACCAAAGCGAAACTAACTCTAAAATAAAATAACCAAAACTCATAAAAACTCATCATTCATACCTTCTTATAAGTAGGCCTAAACAACATCTCCCTTCACCCAATTTCTTCTCGACCACAAAATCATCCTGTAGGGAGGCAAAAACAAAGCCATGTTCTTTCAAACCAAGCTAAACTAAACAAACTCATACAACTAATTACTAATAAAAAACTGAACTTAAATTTAATCAAAGCTAAACTAAGTCTAAAATAACAGAATCAAAATTCATAAAAACTAATCATTCATACCTTCCTATAAGTAGGCCTAAACAATCTCTCCCTTCACCCAATTTCTTCCCAAGCACAAAATCATCCTGCAGGGAGCTAAAACACAAGCCATGTTCTTTCAAACCAAGCTAAACCAAACAAACTCCATACAACTAATTACTAATAAAAAACTGAACTTCAATTTAACCAAAGCGAAGCTAACTCTAAAATAACATAACCAAAACTCAAAAAAACTCATCATTCATACCTTCTTAGCCTAAACAAACTCTCCACAAATACAAGCACAAACATATCGAAAAACCCCGGCGCAACTCCCGAAGTCGCCTAGAGATACGGAAAAGTCCCCAAAGCCAATATCACCCCAGGAACAGTAGGCGCCAATCCACTCGTACTTCTGTAAATCATATCCCCACACTCCATAACTATACATAACATATACTTCATTGATCATCAATCTATTCATATAACACACTCAATATAAAAAAGTTACATCCACAAAAAAATCTGATTTTTTTTTGTACAAGATCAAGCACCCAATCAATTGAGGATTGCATCAACAATACCATTCACACAGTGACAAGTTTAAATCTTACCGGAGTATGTAAGAAATACGCCACCATTAATCGTGCCACCCCGACGGCTCCTCAGACACCGAATTCATGTACGCCGCCGAGTAATAACTGAAGCTGTCACCGCTACCGTAGGTCTCGGCGCCGTCGTCATAGCAGAGTGGATCAGAATAGGGGCAAGATTTCATGGCTAATCGGAAGAGGGGTTTGCGTATCTGAAGAGGAGTTTGCGGAGTATAGAAGGGGATGACAGATGGGAAATGGATAAGGAAGAAGATAAATTACGGAAAGAGATATACATAGGTAAAGAATCAACAGTTTAGATTAAGTCAAATAAATTAATTAACGGTAGGATCAATATATAGGAACAAACAATCACATAAAAGGCCCAACAATTTCTATATTGCCCAAGTCCTGAACCAAAAGGCTACCAAAAGGTTGTTCCGCTAGCAGTACTTCTAAACCAAACATGTTCTAGTATTGGAACTGTTTTATCAATAATTCAATTATGATGAACTTTAATAAAGATCCGGTTAGGAATGTGGAACATAATCAACATTACATTTACGGTCTCCGATTCCTACATAACAATGTATTTCCTCAATCGGAAATAGTCATGTAATGTAGTTTGGCTGTCGGAACTTTTATACCAGCCGAGTTACGATAATGGAACCTTACTATCTACGGCGGTTTCCCATAACCGCCGTTGGCTTTCCATCGTTTATCCTTATCCGTCGTTTGTCATGCGGCGGTTCGGGGCAGTAGCGCCGTATATGACTTTTTCATTGGCATTCTCATAAGGTTCCGATAGCGGAACGTGTAAATGTAGTAGGCTATGTGTGCACTAATGAACCAACCTATTCACCACAAAGTCTTGGCCAAGATCACGAACAACGCGTGTGCCATCCTGATGACGAGTGACCATCCTGTGAGCCCGAGAAACAGGAGGAGTAGGGGAGGCAGAAGAGACCGAGCTATCACCAGAGGAGACTGAGGCTGGTCCAGAGGACTCAGGCAATGATGCCGATGGTGTAGGCGAACGAGGAGGAGTGGCTGGCTCATCCAATACAACCGTTGGTGTCACTGGTACGGGGCTGCAAGGAGGATCATGACACATAGATCAAGTTGTAGGAGGCATGGTTGGAGAATTCTCAACAGGAGATATATCCAAATCTGGAGTAGCGGGATCCAAGAATGATGAGACATCCAGTGAAGTGAACTGAGCTTCCGAAGAAGAACTCGAGAAAGGGAAGTGAGTCTCATCAAATCTGGCATGGCGAGTCATATAAATGCGACCAGTGGCTGTATCCAAACACTTGAACCCCCGGTACTGCGCATTTTACCCTATAAATACACATGGAAGACTACGAGGGGCCAACTTATAAACTGCTGTTGGACGAACATATTAAAAAACTCTACAACCTAAAGGAAGAAAGTTTGAATATTCTAGAGTGCGCCGAAATAATACCTCAAATGGAGACACATTGTTGAGAACCGGAGTTGGCAAACGATTAATGTTAAAGATTGCAGTGTTAAACGCATAATCCCAATGAGAAAGAGGTAAATGCGAATGAAACAGTATGGAAAACCCCATCTCCGTGATGTGTCTGTGTTTCCGTTCAGCTCGCCCATTTTGCTGAGGTGTATATGGACAAGACATCTAATGAGGAATACCTCTAGAACCAAAATGAGCCTGTAATCTGGTGTTGGTGAACTCAGTTCCACTATCGATTTGAAAACTTTGATGCAGGATGGAAATTATTTCTCAATCAGTGCCTCAAACTAAAGATAGATATCGAAAAAATCGGACTTCCGACATAAGGGATAAAACCAAGAGAATCGTGAATGATCATCCACAAACACAACATAATAAGCAAAGTCGTTACCAGATAAAACCGGAGAAGGTCCCCATAAATCACAATGAATAAAATCAAGAACGTGAGCAACACGTTTAGAGTTCTCAACAAAAGATAATTTCTGTCCCTTAGCCATCGCACAATGCTCACAATCACCAGGTCTAGGCAATACAGAAGTAAGAGATAAACAACCAGTCTTATTCAAAAGACTATTTCCCATGTAAAAATTATTTCCATGTAAAGATTATTTCCCAAACTGATTTGTATTGAGATATATATATTTTTAGGTATTTATACATTCAAGAAGGGATCTATAACTAAGGTATTAAAGCCTAAAAATATACATATGCAAAATATAAGACTAAGTTAATTATCATTTAAATCTTATTATCACACATATCAAATATATAGCACTCCATATTTTGGCCAAAAATGATCGGCGAGGTACGTTTGTTTAGGATGTGAATCAGGTTATGATTGATGTGTAGACGCTATTCTTTCCCAAGTGATAATGGTTTTCATTGTTCCAAGTTCATATTTTGAATACGTATGGTCTAATAATTTTATTGATTATTTTGTAATATTACAGACACTATCATTAGGGTTAAAATATAGTGAAATTTACTATCGATTAGTTTCACAAAGTTCTTAACTAATAGTTCTACTCTAGCAAGTATGTTTAAACATGCCGTTCAGTTTAAACACTTAAAGTAAGAACACAAGAATTGGTTACGCAGTTCGGTGATAAAACACCTACGTCTGCGGGGCCTTGCCCAGTCTGAAAATCATCCACCAAAATAACCAAGATCAGTTACAATGTTCCTCAAACAATTAACTATCCTAGACTTATCTTTTCTTTGTGGATTTGTGGGTTCCACTCACTGCCGGTCACAACTCCTCGTTGCTGTCTCGACCACTTCTCCCGAAGTATTATGGCTTGCTGATTTCAGACTCCTGGCGATGGCAAGGGCTTATTGGACTCCTTCCAATATGCTACTCCAACTATAAAGCTATTCTGCACTCTAGAATACTTTCTCTTAAGATGGATACTTGTTGTCGCAGCTTCTCTGTATATTTATAGTCCAATGCTGTGATGCCGTCTTGATCTTCTCGATCCTTCCATTACGGTAATGCTGATCCGCTCATCCAGCTATTCACAGCTACAAGTAGTCTCCTAGCTATACTCTACTTCTATAGCTAAGCTGAGATAATATAACATTTCCTTATTTGAGACTAAACCTGACTAAGATACAACTCTATCATATATTCTCTAGCTAATCAAATCAGCATAAAATCAATCTTCAAATATCATCTTGATTTGCTCGAATATCTCCTTTGATTGCATATGAGTTGCACTTCATCTCCAACACTCTTGCTCGGTTTCTGATTCTGCTGGAGCAAGTGTTTAAACATCAGCATGTTTAAACATTGTGACTTCTACAAAATAGCCAACTATATTATGCTGAGTCTTCTGGACTCTTCAATCTCCCCCTTTGGCATTTTGTGGAACCATAACATTTATTTTGATGCAGAGATAATACATAACTCCCCCTTGCATATAGAACTTCAAATTTGCATCAAATAAATCAGAAACAACATGCACAATCACTAAGTTCCCCCTACTCACCAGACGTAGACAGAGATATTCATACATGCTTCATAGCAATGTTCCAAAATAAATGGACACATTATAAAATTAAATCATCCAAAATAAATGGCCATCCAAACCATCAAAATAATCTCCCCCTTGGGAACATAAAATGTGCCAAAACTGCACCAAAACCTTATCCCAAAATATAACAACAATATCCAGACTCAACAGAAGTACTAAGTGCAGGAGAGAAAGATATAATAAAATCAACAGACTATCTCAGAAAGCTTTAGAGCCACTGGTCTCATCATCAGTTTCTTCTATAGCTTCCAGCTCCTCCTGAAGATCCAACATCTTCTGTCTGTGATATCTGATCTGCCCTCTCAGTTCCCTCTTTCTGATAGTGGCAAAGTTTTCCTGCACTGGTTCAGCATCTGATTCATCCTCCTCTGCTTCAGCTGCTGCCAAGTAGATCATTCCTCTTCTGAAGAATGGTTCTGTTGACTTGCACGTCATCACAAAATATGATCTTATCATCAAGTCCATCAGTTAAACCAACATGGTACAACAGACCAGTATTGAGGGCAGGATAGGTGATGTACTCATTTGATTTCTGATGCTGAGCCACTAGCAAAATCCTATCATAGATGAACCATCCCAGATTGTAGGGTCTGCCTGTACCAATGCAGTACATCAGACAAGCCATCTCTTCCGTCACTAGGGACACATTCTTGGACATTGCCCATAAATTTTCAACCACCCTATACAAGCAGAAATACTTCTGAGTAAGATAGACTGCCTTGATGGTCTTTGCTGCACCCCATTCTCCAAGTGTGCCTCCTGATAATTCCAGAGCTATCACATCATAATCCAGTGTAAAATCTTCTGGATAAGCACCATTTGGACAAGAGATGTCATGTCCTGATGTCCCTAACACTAGATTGATTAAAGAGGCATCAAATCTGTAGAGCCTGCCTCCAATATAGACCTTCCTGTACCAAGCAGAATCTGGAGCACTATTTGTCCCCCTCAGGTTTGCATAAAACTCCAGCACCAGGGATTGATTTACCTTCACACAGAAATTTGCTGGAGCAAACATGTGAATCCTTTTCATGTAGGTCACAAAGGGAGGATGACTTCTCAGTTAGCCTCTTCTCCACATGAATTTTCTTGTTGAACAACCCTTCATACACAGTCATTACCCTCCTGGAGTAAAAAGTCTCATCCAAAGCCTTTTCTGGCAGAGGATTATCATCTGGGAACACCAATGGCACCTCATCATAATCTTCCTCAGACTCAGACTCTGAGCTACTTTCTTGAACTTCTGCAGCAGGTTCTGCAGGTGGCATCTCTGGAAGTGGTACTTCCTCAAATTTCAGATTGAGCTCTGGAACCTCATCTCTCTTCCTCTTGCCATGGATTGGAGAGAAAACTTGGATCACTGGAGGCAGTAGCTTCTTCCTCAACTTCTCCCTCTTCATCTTCAGTAATGCCTCAAATCTGGAGCTCAATGGCTCATTATCCTCACTATCTGGTGCTGTCTCAGCTAGTGGCTCCACCATGGTTCTGACATTCTCCAGGATTTTCTCCACATCTACTGGCTGCTCAACTTTCATAGGCTTCTCTTGCTCAACAGACACAGAACTGAACACTCCTTGTCCAATCTTCACTTCTCCATCTGCTTGTCTTCTCTTCCTCCTCCTCTGATAAACCTTTTTACCCACTGGACCTGATTCTGCCTTCTCTGACCCCATGGTCTGCTCAGATTCTTCACCAACCTCTGAACTCTCATAGAAGTAATCTAGGTCTGGTCCTCCTTCAAACTTAACATCTACTCTAACAGTAGGGAGACTATCATGAGCCACAGATTCTGGTGTGGCTCTGAGAGGATTGGGATTATTGATGATCCCCAGATTCAGATCCTCCCTAATTATGTCAATGGGGTTTGGGGTGACAGGTGAGTGGAATGGTAGGTTTCCCATGGTTGTTTAGACACAATACTAGGTTCAAACACAGATCAACCTTCACAAAACACTTCAAAACTCCCAAATACCAGAACTCCTAGGTGCGGCAAGCACTCTAACTGCTAAAATAATAATAAAGACACAATCTTTAAGCAGTTTATAGCCGAATACCTTGTGCATGCACTTATTGGAATTTGAGCACCAATCGACCAAAAACTCAGCCTTTTCTTGCTTATGGAATGCCAATCCGACAATGTGCTGCTCAGAACCGTTGACTGATGTGATAAGACTTGATCGGAGCACCGGTTTGGCGGTGAACTCTGATGAGTAGACGATGAGGGTTTTGCCGTATTGGGAACGTCGGAGCTACAGATTTTAGGAGAAAAGAGAAAAAATATTTTCCCTCTTATAATATATATTTTCAGAAATTCAAATCCGAAACCAACTTGAAAAATAAATCCTGAATTGCACAATCGTCCACAATTTCCAGAAAACCACTGATTGTCCCTCACAAAATAAATATGAGTCCAAGATTCTATTATTCGGCCCAGAAGGAATTTTTCAGCCCAATAATGTTGCCTTATTCAGCCCAATCATCAATTCTCTTCATTTTTATTTCTAACTCCCATGTGTTTAAACACACTCATTCACAGTGTTTAAAATCCTCCATCACACAACTATCTTCTTTTTGTATTTTTCATTTTCAAAAAAAATAAAAGACATAAAGCAGTAAACTATTTTACAACAATGAGAGGTAAGCAGAAATACCTCAAATTCGACAAACACCTAAGTGTTGTCTCAGTGTCTCAAAAGTTGCAGAGTCTAATGGCTTGGTGAAGATATCTGCAAACTGTTCAGCACTAGGAACAAATTCAATGCTAAGTTTCTTCTTTTCCACCAAGTCTCTGATGAAGTGATGTTTGATGTCTATATGCTTTGTCTTCTTATGATCAACAGGATCATGTGAAAGATCACTGGCTCCCTTATAATCACATTTAATGATGAGGACATCTTGCTTGAACCCATTATCTTTCAGCATCTGCTTCATCCATAGTAGTTGCTGGCAGCAACTTCTAACTGCCAAGTACTCAGATTCAGTGGTAGATAGTGAGATAGAATTCTGCTTCTTGTTGTACCATGACAGCAGATTTCCTCCTACATAGAAACATCCTCCAGTGGTACTATTCCTGTCTTCAGAATTCCCAGCCCAATCAGAGTCACTGTAGCCAATAATATCAGCTTGACTTCCTCTAGAATACCAGAGACCATAATCAGCAGTTCCATGTACATATCTAATGATCCTCTTAACTGCTGAAAGATGACACTCTTTAGGATCAGATTGAAATCTTGCACATAAGCCAACACTCAGACAGATGTCTGGTCTGCTTGCAGTCAGATACAGTAAACTCCCAATTATGCTTCGATAGAGCTTAATGTCTACCTTCACACCATACTTGTCATACGTCAGTTTCTCTGTTGATGCCATTGGATTTCGCATACTGTTAGAATCATCCATCCCAAATCTCTTAACCAAGTTTAAAGTGTACTTGGTTTGATTGATGAAAATACCTTCCTTGTGCTGTTTGACTTGAAGTCCTAGGAAGTAAGACAGTTCACCAACCATACTCATTTCAAACTCACTCTTCATCATCTCTATAAAGTTATCAACCAACTTTTGAGATGTTGACCCGAAAACAATATCATCTACATAAATTTGAGCAAGCAGAATATGTTTATCATGTTTAAACACAAAGAGCGTTTGGTCTACTCCCCCTCGTCGATAGCCTTTCTGCAAAAGAAATTGAGTGAGACGCTCATACCAAGCCCTGGGAGCTTGCTTAAGACCACATAACGTCTTTTTTAGTCTGTTAACCTGATCAGTGAGATAAGGATCTTCAAAACCCTTGGGTTGTTCAACATACACCTCTTCATTAACAATGCCATTCAAGAATGCACTCTTGACATCCATCTGAAACAACTTGAACTTCATAATACACGACACAAGAAACGGACAAATTCTAACCTTGCAACCAGAGCAAAGGTTGCATCAAAGTCAACACCTTCAACTTGAGTATAACCTTGAGCTACAAGCCTTGTTTCTGGTGATATTGCCATCTCCATCAGACTTGTTCTTGAAAATCCACTTAGTACCAATGACATTGACTCCTGGAGGTCGTGGAACAAGATACCATACATCGCTCCTAGTGAACTGCTCCAGTTCCTCTTGCATGGCTGAAATCCAGTACTCATCAGTCAGTGCTTCTTTGTGATTCTTGGGTTCAATAGAGGAGAGAAAGCATTGTAATACATGCATTCCAGCATTCATTTTGGCGTAGTCCTTCCGTTCTTTTTGCTTCAGATTGTACGTGTTAGGTGGTGCAGAAGGATCAGATGATACTGTGGGAACATCAGGAACTGTGGTAACTTCAGATGATGTTGTAACATCAGATGATGTTGTAACATCAGATGATGTTGTAACATCCGACAGTGTTGTAACATCAGGCAGAGATGAATCAATCTCCGAGCTGATTGACAAATCAGGTTCCTCTTCAAGTAGAATTCCACTGCTAATATCCTTCAGATATTTAACAACCACGTTGTTGGACTCCATCATGACATTTGTACGATTATTGAACACCCTGTATGCCCTGCTATTTGGAGAATAACCAAGAAAAATACCAACATCAGCTCGTTTATCAAACTTACCGAGAGGTTCACGATCTCTGAGAATGTAGCATGCACTCCCGAATACATGAAAATAAGACACGTTTGGTTTCCTTCCTTTCCACAGTTCATAGGCAGTTTTTTGAGTGAATGGTCGTAGATAAACTCGATTTATGGTATAATTAACAAGCAGTATGAACTGCTTCAGCCCACCGTTTCTTAGGAGTATCATTTTCTGCCATCATTGCTCTTGACATGTTGATGAGGGTCCTGTTCTTTCGTTCAACAATACCATTTTGCTGTGGTGTGATTGGGGCAGAGAACTCATGCTTGATTCCAAGTTTTGTATAGAAGTCCATCATTGTAGAGTTAGCAAATTCCTTCCCATGGTCACTCCTTAATCGAACCACTTTAAGTCCATCGTGTGATCTTTCTGTGTTGACTTGGGTGATGAGCTTGATTATAATGCTCACTGCATCTGGTTTTTCTTTCAAGAATTCCACCCAAGTATACCTGGAAAAATCATCTACACACAAAGATATATTTCTTTCCCGAAACATTAGTTGGACTGATTGGTCCCATTAAGTCCATATGAAGCAGTTCAAGACCATAAGAAGTGGTAATCTCATGAAGTTTAGAATGTGGTGACCTGACCTGTTTACCTTCATGGCATGGTGGACAAGTCAACTCCTTTGTATAGGACAGCAGTGGCACTCCTCTTATTGCTTCAAGTCTTGTCACCTTAGACAATATTTTCAGATTTGCATGACCCAGCTTCTTGTGCCATAAAAGATTTTCGTCCACACTCACTTTGAGGCAGCTTACAGAGTCATCAAGAATGTAGCAGTTGTCTGAAGATCTAGTGCCAATAAGGACACCCCTTTCATCCTTTCTGACTGTACACACTTTATCATCAACAAAACTGTTATTTTGTTATCACATAGATGGCTAATACTTAACAAATTTGCCTTTAGTCCATCCACAAGAAGTACGTCTTGGAATACTGAAAAGTTCTTGACTTGTAACTCCCCCTTTCCAGTTATTCTACATTTCTTTCCATCTCCAAATCTCACTGTTCCAGTCCAGGGAACAACATTGCCCAACAACTCAGGAGTACCTGTCATATGTCTAGAACAACCACTATCGAAGTACCAAGCATCTCTGGCATATGAGCTATAACATGTATGGACAACATAGCAGTAGTTGATTTTAGGAACCCATACCTTTTTTGAATGCTGAGCCCTTTCTGGTTGCACAATGTTTTGACTTGCTCCAGTGTTGTAACATGCTCCATTTGTTGGTGCTTGCATTAAATCTCTTAAAAGACGAAAACAACGCCTCTTGTAATGTCCTGGTCGTCGACAATAATTGCACGTTGCCTCCCACCATGGTTGAAACATATTTCGCTGCTGATGATAGGTAGGTTTATAACCTAGTCCAAACTTAGGATTTTTGATGGGATTGTTTGGAGCTCTAACAAGTTGCTCTTTCCTGACTTGACTTTAGGTTGAATCACCTTCTTGTCCATCTTCCTTTTTGTCTGGTCATTCTGTTTGGTCACTTCCATTCCATCGTAACCTAACCCATGTCGGTCTCCAGCAGTTTTTCCCATGCCAAGAATGTCATCTAAGGCTGCTGTTCCTTTATTCAGTTTGGTGATGGTTCATTCAGCAACTTCTGCTCGAACAAGGGCTATCTTCAGTTCTTTTCTCATTGCATCAATAGTGATCTGTTGTTGTTCAACTTCTTCATTCAAGTTGTGGTTGTCTTTCTGTAAAACTTTATTCTGTTCAGTCACACTGACCCAGAGTTTGTGGAGTTTGTCGTATGGTTCATGAACATCCACAGAGTCCATGATTAAACTCTCACTATCAGAAACGACAGTAGCACCAAAAGCAACATAGATTTCTTCTTCAACTTCTTCGTCGCTTTGAACAGTAATTGCACCGAAAGCTACATGGTTGCTAACATGCTCTTCATCAGACTCTTCTCCATCACTCCAAGTGGCATTGTAGGCTTTCCCCTTCTTGCTAGATGATCCACTTGGACACTGTGATTGAATATACCCGTAACCTTCGCATTCTCGACATTGGATTTTACCAGCATCTTTAAACACAGATTTGGGTTCTGTTTGGTCATTGTTGATTCTTCTGCTCATACCTGAACTTTTCTCTCTTCCTTCACTTCTTCGATTTTGAGATTTTCTCATAACTTTTGCAAAGCTTCTTGATATATGAGTAAGCTTCATCCTCGTCCATATCTTCATTGCTGTTTCTGGTAGAGTGTTTAGACACAGAATTGTGTTTAGACACAGAGTTTTGTTCAGCTGCTTTTCGTGCAGTTGTAGTGAATGCCAGATCATTCTGCCTTACTGTAGCTAACTCCTTCATTTCAAAGGCTGCTAGTGCTCTCATGACCTCATCAATGGTCATTTCAGATGTATCGTTTAGCTCCTCCATTGCAATAGTCTTTCCTTTGAACCTTGGTGGTAGAGACCTTAATATCTTCTGCACAACATCATCTTCAACAAACGGTTTCCCCAACTAATGAGTTGTGTTGACCAGATCTCTGATCTTTGAATTATAGGCAGCAATGGTCTCATTATCATGCATAACCATAGTATCAAATGTTGTATTTACTGTATGCATTTTTTGTCATTTCATTTTTGCATCCCCTTCATAGTTGGCTTTCAATTTCTCCCATGCATCCTTAGCAGTACAACACGTTGAAATTAAGCGAAAAGCTTCTTGATCAATACAAGAGTTGATGTGGTTGAGTGTTTTGCTGTTAAGTCGCTTGTCCTTCCGCTCTTGAGTGGTCAGATCCTCTTTGTTTTTCAAAACACCTTCGGTTGCGCCTGCTACAGGTGGCTGTCTGGCCGGTTGCCACTCGTTCTCAACCCAGTATCATGCTTCTTCATCTAGAGCATCAATGTAATGCCTCATCTTTGCCTTCCAGTAACCGTAGTTGTTTTTATCCAGCATGGGTGCGCGTGTATACAATGAACCATCCTTCTCCTGGTTCGACATGATCGATAGGGATCTCCACTGACCTTGTTAAAGGTACAACTCAGTGGACTAGCTCTGATACCAAATGAAATTTACTATCGATCAGTTTCACAAAGTTCTTAACTAATAGTTCTACTCTAGCAAGTATGTTTAAACACGTCATTCAGTTTAAAAACTAAAAGTAAGAACACAAGAATTGGTTACGCAGTTCGGTGATAAAAACACCTACGTCTGCGGGGCCTTGCCCAGTCTGAAAATCATCCACTAAAATAACCAAGATCAGATACAATGTTCCTCAAACAATTAACTATCTTAGACTTATCTTTTCTTTGTGGATTTGTGAGTTCCACTCACTGCCGGTCACAACTCCTCGTTGCTGTCTCGACCACTTCTCCCGAAATATTATGGCTTGCTGATTTCAGACTCCCGGCGATGGCAAAGGCCTATTGGACTCCTTCCAATATGCTGCTCCAACTATAAAGCTATTCTACACTCCAGAATACTTTCTCTTAAGATGGATATACTTGTTGTCGCAGCTTCTCCGTATATTTATAGTCCAATGTTGTGATGCCGTCTTGATCTTCTCGATCCTTCTATTACGGCAATGCTGATCCGCTCGTCCAGCTATTCACAGCTACAAGTAGTCTCCTAGCTATACTCTACTGTTATAGCTAATCTGAGGAAATATAATATTTCCTTATTTGAGATTAAACCTGACTAAGATACAACTCTATCATATATTCTCTAGCTAATCAAATCAGCATAAAATCAATCTTCAAATATCATCTTGATTTGCTCGAATAGCTCCTTTGATTGCATATGAGTTGCACTTCATCTCCAACACTCTTGCTCTGTTTCTGATTCTGCTGGAGTAAGTGTTTAAACATCAGCATGTTTAAACATCGTGATTTCTACAAAATAGTCAACTATATTATGCTGAGTCTTTTGGACTCTTCATATTGTTTTATAACCTTTGTAGTATATTAGTCGAAATACCAATTCAGTCTTTATAATCGTTATCATTTTTTTCAATGTCATGAATTAATTTAATATTTTGACTTTTTAAAATAAAAATAGCGTGAGTTCAAATCATATTCATATTCAAATTAAGGGGGGATATCTTTGTGAATACATTTTGAATTCATATTTCTTTTCATGTCAATGTAACTTTTTACCGGTCTCTTAAAGTTAGGTTTGGGCATACAAGACATTCTTTTGTGTTTTAGTCAATAAATGTGGAAATGTGACTTCAAAAAAACACTTTGATATGGGGAACGATAAATTGCTCTCCACAACTTTTAAAAAAGAGCCTTGATTTTTTTAATAAATGGACCTAATATACTGTATAAAATTGAATTAGGCTGAACTAAATGGCTGATGAATTTTAAAGGAGAGACATAAAGTCAGTAATGAAGAAGGCACTGAAAATGAAGGAGGAAGCTATAATATCACAACTGCTATTGGAAGCTCGGTTTTTTAACGGCAGCAGCAACAACAAGAAGCTTGGTGATAATATGGTGGAGATTTCAAACTGTGTTTGCAGAAGAGTTCTGTAAGTGATGGGAAGATTTGTGATAAATGATTTGTTTCTAGTGGAATTTAGTGCATGTCGATAGAGTTGGGTTTCGCTTAAACGATCGCTAAATTACTTATGAGTAGGATACATGGATCCTTTCATCGAGAGAGTTGGGGGTCACCTTTGCGATCCCTAAAATACTTGTAAAAGTTGACATGAATGTACACTATCAAGCCAATAGTATAATTATATAGCATGTTTAGTACTTATGTTAGGAATAAATTAAATACTTAATTCTAATTAATACTGAGTTCAAGCTCGAACTCGAACTAAAATTTAAACGAGCTTACGAGTCGAGCTCGAACGAGTTAAATAAATACTCGAATCGAGTTCGAACTAAAGTATCCAGGCTTGACGAGTTTAAACACAATCACAAACAAGCAATTTTTTTCAAACTCGGCTCGACTAATTTACATCCCTATGTTGAACAGTCCCAGTACAGTGTTGGAACGGTGCTAATTAGTGTTGTTTTTGTATCAAAACTTACAAAATTCCAACAAAACATTTTTAAAATTCACACTTACAAATTCTCAAAATTCTAAATTAAAACCACGAGTCTGAAAATCAACTCCAACTAACTGCACCCTTAATCATCATTCAAAAAGAAAAACAAAAAAGCTACAATCAATATACGTAAATCTGGCAACGACACTCTTGATAAAGTTCCATAACCTGCATGTATTCATGTGCCAAAATGAAACATATATAGTAATCAATGTAATGATTCAAATTCACGTTAAGAAACAGCCATGAATATATGTTTAATTTGTTCATGGGCCCTATATTGAATCGATCGATCATGTATATTTTTGCAATCAGAGTTTGAAAATTTGAAATGAAATTGCAGAATTTGTTAAGAACATGAGCTTGTGGCTAGTTTTAGGTTAGGTTATGCCTTTTTTTGTGACTGGGAAAACATTCCCCATGTCTGGATGGCGATCCTTTATTGAAGTTTCCGATTCTTGCCCAGCCAACTCCATTAAAATACCAAGAAGCTTTGCTCTTCAACTTTTACCGTACTTTATGGGGCTATGTTTCCCATGCCCACTGCCCATATTCATTTGTACCCTTGTAACAGCTACGTTAAATCTTGACCTCATTTCTATTCAGTTCAGTATAATAATATATAAGTTAATGAAACTGAGATTAAATTATTGGTATGGTGATTTTATTTATAAATTCATTGGTAGAACTAGAAAATATATAGTAAAATGTAATTGACATCAAATTTAACTAGTTATTACAAGAGTAACTAAATCAAATATCAATCCACAGATTTAAATATCCAATCCAAAAATTTGTGATACCGCTTTTGAGATTTTAACTTGTTGCCGCAAAATTAAAATTACCAAAACCGTTAGGGAAAAGATTCACGTGCATCAATCACTAGATCAGACAAGGATATGCACTATACATCCCTTGATTCATACCAAAATCTACAAACACTAAACTGCTAATACCATGAAAAATGCAAATCCGAACATAATACACAATTTATAAATTAGATGAGAACAAAACACGACGTATAAATCAGATCGAGAGCAAAGTATGAACTTTAAAATTAGATCGAGAACAAAATATAGACTTAAAAACAGATCAAGCAAGGATTGTGAATACAAGATCAAATCGATCAACTAAAAGAAAAGTACCAATTAGGCATGTCACCCTTTTTCAATAGTTAAACTAACTTTTTGGTTAATTCACATTTATTTAACAACAAAATAAATCAGGCCAGTTTGAAAGATTTTAGATGCTAATTAATTTCCCCACCAATATTGAATTCAATTTAAAAATAAAAATAAAACAACAAAATAATTACAAATTAATCAACGATTACTTAATTTGTTATTTTTTAAATAAAATAAAATCATTGAAATTGAAGGATTGAAGAATTAAAGCATTTAAAGATTTGCGTCAAAAGATATTATTTACAAAAAGAGCGAGGTAAATTTATATTTTACTCATTTGTAAGACACTTGGTGACAAAAATAAAATACTTTAGGGCCAAAATCGTGAATTTGTTCTTTAAAATCGGCTGTACCGGGTACGGACGACTGTATATGTATGTGAAACACTTGAACTAGTGAAAGAGAGAAAGTGTTCAAAGGGCACACTTCATAATTAACAGAGAGTTATGGGTACATATTTAATTCATATTAACATTTAACTCCGAGAAAGTGAAGATGCATGGCACCGACAAGTTTCAGAAAATAAGAACACTGCTTTCATACTCCCTTCATATTTTGCAGAAAATTTCAATTTACAAGCTTAACTACTATTATTCATATACATCATCTTCTGTCAAATGTACAAAACTTTGATTGTATATTTAAATAAACATTATTATTATGTGTAATGCTAATGCATTCATCATAACATCATGTAGATTCCAACTGCTGAGGGTTCATTTGGTTGGGTTGGAGTTTGGAAAATTAGACTTTAAAAGTCCGCTTTTGTTAATTTTTGTTTGTTTCAAATAGTTTTTGAAGGTCTTGACTTTACTTCCCAAAGTCCGGTTTTTGTGCTCTAATATCCAGACTTTAGTCCTTTATAAGTCTAGTTTTATCAAATCAAAACTTACCAAAAACTTGTTTTGTAACAATTTTTTATTTTATACTTACAAAACAAGTTTTTGAATTTATACTTACAAAATCTCAATCAAACCAAACATGATTTTTGTTTTGGACTTGCGAAATCCTGATGAACCAAACAAGATTTTTGTTTCAGACTTACAAAATTTCAACCCAGCCAAACAAGGTTTTTTGCAAAACCTGACCTTTTTTATACAAGTTATATGTAATTCAAGATATATATAAACAGTCAAATATATATCTTGAAAACCATAAAACTCAATTTTACAATTTTGTCATTAACAAATGGAGTATAGAATTATAACTAAGTTGATAATAATTTAGTTATAATTCAGTACTACTCATGATGTGTATATCTGAAAACCATAAACTGAAAGCAAAAGAGGCCATAAATCTAACAGTACGTAACACAAAACATATGACCACCATTCCCTACCACAGTTGCCTATTACTCAAGTACACCGGTGATACACTCATTAGAAGTGAACTTTTTTCCTCTTTTCCCTTTACTTACAAACATTAATTGTAACTATTTCATAAAATACTATACTAGCTAGATTATTATAGAGAGAAAGACAGAGAAAATCACAAATGCATTGATTGATCATCATCTTGCTCTACCTCAGAAGCAGGCTCATCATCCAGGTCTTCAAAGTTGTTGATCCCATAAGCTCCATGGCCACTGCCAAATGCCTTGATGTGATCTTTGAGAGACCTCTTGTGTTTGAAGTCAGATCCACAAATGCAGTACCAAAGCTTCCCACAGTTCTTCTCATGAGTCCTCCAATCCCCTCGAACTGCGAAAGATTTCCCACATTTCCTACACATGAAAGGCTTGATCCCATGCTTCCTCTTGTAATGTGTCTGGAGGGTTCTGAAATCTTTCAGAGGCTTCGATCTCGGGTGATCGATGTTGTTCCTGCAACCTGGAGCGCAGCAGTAGCAAGGAAGCCGAAGCATTCCGGTTGGCTGTGTTCCTCTTAGAGACTCCGGCCCTTTTCTGTACTGTGATCCATGCCCCCACATATGCATCTGCACCAAACATTTTTAATTTTCCATGAAGAAAATTATGATATTGGAACAGAAAAAAACACAGGCTTTCAAATTAAAAAAAGTGATAGATTTCTGACATATCATACTCTAAGGAGGATCATAATCATGACATGCCAACTAGGGAGGATCCCAAAAGACTGGAATTTGATGCAAATTGATGAGAAGATATACTACATTTGATCATAACTAAAAGTCTATTCGTGTATGCTATGCTTTTATTAGAGTTTTGATTGATTGCGCGCTCAGCTAGCTGGAGGCCTTAATTTGTCTGAAGACTAAAGGGAAGTACTTGTCTGTCATTAGTAGGCTCACAGTCACAGGATCCATACATATTGCTCAAAAATTTAAACAATATAATACAACATAAAGAAGATCTTCAAACCAGACTGGGGCTTTCTCTTTTTTCATTTCCTTTTATAATTTAAGAAAAATATCAGAAGGGAAAAAAAGGGTTTTTGTTTTTTTATCATTTTACATTTGGATGGGAGAAATGAAGAGGATCGAGGAGGTACGTGCGTAACAACAGTAGTTTTTCTTGGGAGCAAGAACCCCCAAAAACCGTCTGCAAAAAATATGCAGACAGCCACAGACACAAGGAACATTGTCTGTGTTGTTCAATCACAAAAATTAATGAGCCCTTATCAGATCAGCCCAGATGCAAACTTTTTCACTGTGTGTACATAAATTCAAGTAGACAAAAATCAGAAGTTCAGAGATGGGCAGGTAATAAATGGGTTCAGAAATCCATATCTAATCCCCTTTCTTAAAGTTGAAGCTTTTAAGAAAGGTTGTAATTTGGAATCAGCTTTTAAGGATTGATTGACCAAAATATATTTCTTTTCAAAAAGAGGAAAAATAAGAAATCTATGCATAAATGCTCAAACTAACTTACTTGCATGTTGTTGTATCTGTTGAAGGTTTTGTAACAGACTGGACATGAAAACAGTGTGGGGCCAATGAGAATCTGGGAAGGAGTGGGGATCCAGTATTGCCCTTTGTTGAGCCTGTTATTCACCAAGATTGGGTATCCTTCTTGTTCTTGATCATCTTTGTGAAGGGTTTCAGCAGAAGATGATAGCACAGAAGCAAGATCAGCAGCACTAGGGTTTGGCAGCCCTATGTGAAGTGCCACAGTAACATTTTCTTCATCACACAAAAGGCTGCTGCTAATTTGGCTGCTGCTGCTACTTGCCTTTTTGATGATGATCTTCTGCTTATCCTCTATCTTATCATGAGGATGATGTCTTGAAGGGCTAAGGGTTAGCAGAGGGAGGGCTTCTTTCAGAGGAGGTGAAGCAGGTGGGGTGATCATGCTCTCAGACTGGTAGTTTTTACTGTAATTATACATGTTCTGGAGAGGGTGATGATGGATTGATGATGATGAAGATGATGGTGTTGATGATGGGGAGGAGAAATGGTGAATAGGGTTTAGTTTGAACCATTGGTTGTAGAAATTTGAGTATGGATCAGTCATGGTGAAACTTAAGGTTGAAGATTTAAGGATGAAGATGATGATCAGAGAGAGAAAGGAAGAGAGAGAGAGAGAGTAGAAGATGGCCAGATAGGGTGATGATGATGGAGAGTGTGTGAAGACTCAATAGTTCTCAAGCTTTTTTCAAAGGGAAAATGTTGGTGAAATTTATACTCCTCATTTTACTACTACTGCCTCTTAGTGATGTCACACTTTTTAATGCATGGATGTATTGGGTAGGACAATACTATTATCATAAACTTATATGGCAAAATCTTTTTTATTTTTTATTTTTATAGGTTTAATTAATTGATATTTTTGTTTTCATTAGATTTTTAATATAATATTTTTAACTATTTATTTAATAATAAATACTTAAATTTTTTTAATATGTCTATATACTTAATTCGAGTGTTGTCATTAGTTCAGATTTATTCAACTTTCTCTGTTGCTAATTTTTAAAACAATTTAAAAAAATTTTAATTAATTAATTGAATTAGAATGACAAACAAAAATTAATCAACTTGTTAAATATATTAAAAAATATATTAGGCCCAAAACACTAAGAATTAGTCAATTAACTTACCATAACACCACCTTTACACATGTGTTTCTCTATTAGATAATAGTCATTTCCCAAACACATATTTTTTCAGTTTCTTTGCTAAATTTTATAAACAAGAATGAAACACAAACTCTCAAATGAATTAGTTATAATTTCATATTTCTTTATGCATGATTTGATGAGATCAAAATAGAATTCGATACAAACAATATCATGTTATTAAGAATGTTAATAATAATATAAAATTATGAAACATCGATCTATATAATTCAGAGGTAGATAGGTCATGCTCAATTTGTGTAAATTGAGTTATACGGAGATTGAATTATTAAATTGAAGTGAAATATGTTAAGACATGTTGAAATGTTAAAAAATAAACTACTAAACAAGATTTAAAAAATGCAAAACTGGAGAATAAACTGATAAAAATGAAAAAATAGATAGAAGGAATAATTCATACTTTGACATATTCTAATTAGGATTAACAGAGCTTTATTTTGGCCTTTACTTCTTCTCCTAGGTGTGAAATTGAGACTTTGTTTTCTTTATGGAATTAAACCATAAGTGAGTTGGTAGGCCTCTCTTCCTTCGGATCAAGATTCTGCACTACGTACATCAAATCATATTTTCTGACAAATGAAGTTTACTTTAAAAGTATTTTTTCAGATTAACTAAGTTTGGAACCTTCAAAAACGATGGTTTTTGTTGTTTTTTTAAGATGATTTCTGGCAGAACTTTGAAGAGCAATTTCTTTACCATATTTTGTGAACTTTCGATCGGGTGTTGATATAAAGTAGGATGATGTCGTGAATGTTGATCTAAATTGTACTCCATTTAAATTCCACGCGACTATCTATGGTGTGTACAGCATAGGTAGCAGAACTCCAAAAATAGGGTTTTAGTCAGTAGATGGATGTGGGAGTCAGTAAACTTTGATTTGTCAATTTTTCTCTCTATGAAAAGTGAAAACAGTTTATGTCACTTCAACGCTTTTTTACAGTTGATAGAAACATTTGCATTTATAATACTACTTCTGTCTCACTTGAATTTACACTCTGATTGTTTAATATTATTTATTAATAAATTTTGATTGCATATTTAAATAGATATATAATCCTTAATATTATCATATTTGGTATCGTTAAAATAATCGCAACATATAGTATTTAAATATCAAATTTTAATTTGTCGATAATATAAGTAAATAAAATACTGTTGATCAAAGATGTGTGTTAGATATGGTGAAAGTCAACTATGCTTATTAAGATGAGACGGAAATAGTACATAAAACATCAATACGAATTTATCATTTTTGTTCTTAAAATTAGGGGCATGCTAAATACAGTCCGTATTTTGCTTATTTTACAGTCCAAAATAAAAATATGTCTTCAATATATATGATATGGTCAATAATTATGTATATCAAACATATGCATTATATATATATTACTTCTATTGCATACAAATCAGTTATATATTATAATCATTGCAGATATGATTATATAACAAAAATACGGACTGCAAATAAGTACAATACGGACTGCATCTAGCAGGACAGTAAAATTACAATCAGCAGAATTGTACTATTAGAATTTGAGAAGTGACTCAAGGGCCCAAAGCGCCAGTTTCTCAATATCAATGTATCATATTATTTCGTCTCACTTGAATCTCACTCTAACTTTTTAACAATATTTATTATTAAATTTTGATCGCATATTTAAATAAATATATATTCATTAATATTATCATATTTGATATCATTAGATTAATCATAATATATAATATTTAAATATCAAATTTTAATTTTCTGACAGTATAAAAAAATAAAGATAATATTAGTTAAAGATTTATATTGTATAGTGTGAAAAATCTACTGCATATAGGATATGTGTTTCTGTTGATGTTACTAAAATTAGACTTTCCAATTCCAAACATTAGGTATATATAATTTAATACATCACACCAATCATCATCATCATAATAGAAATAATTGTTTTGGTTTGATATCTTTTGGTTAAGGTAGTCGTCCTATTTAAGTAATTTTGGTTCAATTTTATTCTATTACTATATAATATTCATCCAATTCTGGAATATTTTTTAAAGGAAATATATAATTTATTAACACCGTAAGTTCATATTACATAGACGTCTACCTAGCCTTTTTGCTAATCCGTGTTCTACTACCAGACAGTTTCTGCTAATCTTAGCTACTTTGAAATCTAAAAAGGAGTTCAGAAGATTACAAATACTTGATATTACTGATTTTATTTCTAATGGTGCTCTTTCTGGATGTTGAATGGATTCCGCCAAGGTAACTGAGTATGTGACCACATTGATTCTTTTACATCCTTGCCTGAGTGATGCTTTAAGACCCCTCCAACAAGTTTCTGCTTCAGCTTGCAAAGGGGTCACCACTATGAAGAAGTCGGATCCTTGTGTACAGTTTCCCATTGGCCATCCTGGTTTCCAGATGCGCCAGCCTCCTGTCCCTAATCTTTCATTATTTCTGAATGAACCATCGAAACTTAAGACACATGTCTCCTGCATAAGAGAAGGATTCTGCCCCAGTTTGATCCGATCCAGAGAATAATTCTAACTGGCCCTGAGCTGTCTCTGATCATGATTATACTCTGCCCTTTTCTGATGGATCTGACTGGTCCTACTTCTGAGCATAATCTGGTGTTCAGACCTGGCTTGATCTACACACATTGAGTCTGAAGAAGAACTTGGTGAAAGACCATGTGATTCCTTTGTTTCCATATCTCCCATAAGATAGTGATATACTTTGTAATGTCTTCATCCTGAGCTGTATTAAGAAATAAACAGAAAAGCCATGAGGTAAAAATTGCATTCTGCTGCTGCTGAGGTAATCCAGATGCAGTCCAAATTCTTGAGGACTCTGGACAGTTCAAAAACAGATGTGATTCATCCTCTACTGCCATGTTGCATCTGTTACAAGTAGAAGAATTAGAGATTTTCCTCTTGTATCTGTTCAACTGAGTAGGCAGATAATCTGATACAGCTTTCCATAAGAAAGTAGTTATCTTGTATGGTATATTCAGGTTCCAGAGTTTTGACCAGAACTTTCTTGCCTGAGGAGACAACCTCATGCCATGGGATCCTGTGCCCAATGAACTCATGGCAATATGATAGTCAGTCTTAACATCGACTCTCCAGATTTTGACCATCTCCAATAAGGTATATCAGTAGTTTTTGAGTCTAAGTGTAATGCCAAAATATGCGGGATTGTCTCTAATGGGAAAATACACCTTAACAGGGATTCTCTCCAGCAGTTGTTCTGATGATCAATCAGATGTTCCACTCTCAGATTTGTATGTGTGGAGATCACTGTTGTCCTTTGAACAGGGTTCTGAATGGTTGGAATCCAATGCTCATGTAATTTAACTCCCTTCCCATCTCCCACCTTCCAATGTAGATTATCTCTTATCAGCTCTGAAGCCCAAACCACTGATCTCCAACCCAAAGTATCTCCTGCTTTAACTGTCACTGTCTTCATTGACTCGGTCCTTAGATACTTAGCTTTGTAGACCTTACTTAACAATGATGAACCATCATTGATTAAATTCCACGAGTGTTTGGCTAGAAGAGCCTTATTCAAAGCCACTGCAGATCTGAGTCCCAAGCCTCCCTCTAATTTAGACCTTGTGATGTAGCTCCATGATTTCCAGTACAAAGGCTTAGAATCTAAAGAGCCTCCCCACAGAAACCTTGCTGTCATTGCATCTAATCTCTTTAGAACACTCAATTGAATCCTAAAAATTCCCAGGGGATATACTGCTATTGATTGAAGGACATGCTTAGCTAAAGTTAACCTACCTGAGAAGTTGAGCAGCCTTACCTTCCATGATTCATATTTCTGCTTCACTTTCTGAATCAAATTATGGAAGATCTGAGATTTCCTTTGATAAAAAATAATGGTTGTACCCAGGTAGCTACCTCATATGCCATCTCCATGAATATTCAGCCTCTTTCTGACAGAAACTTGCATTTGACTGTCAGTGTTAGGGCTGAATTTTATAGAGCATTTAGAATGTTTCAACTTCTGTCCAGAGAAACTGACATAAGCATTTAGAATTGCTGTAAGATCTAGGATGGCTTCCTTGAAGCATTTGGTAAACACAATGCAATCATCAGCATACATTATGTGAGAAACCACGGGACCTCCCCTTGATACCTGAACTCCCAGATTCCTATTCTGTGCTAACTTATATTCCAACCATGTGGACAGGTATTGTTGACATATTATGAAGAGATAAGGAGAAAGAGGGCATCCTTGTCTGAGACCTGTATTAGGGGAGAAAGTTTGTCCCACCTCCCCATTTACCTTGATCGGATATGTTACTGTTTGCACACACAGCATGATCAAATTTATCATATTCTGAGGGATTCTCATATGCACCAATGATGTTTCCAAAAAGGTCCAAGACACCCTATCATAAGTCTTGCTCATGTCTAGCTTTATAGCTGCCAACCCCATTTTTCCTTGCTTATGCTTCCTAATATACTCTACTAACTCATGTGCCAGCAAGACACTTTCAGTTATGTTCCTTCCAGGCACAAATATGTTGATTCTCATATACTAAGAAGCCAATGTGCTTTTTCAATCTGTTTGCTATCATCTTTGCTATGATTTTGTATTTCACATTGCACAATGATATAGGCCTAAAATTTGATGGGGATTTGGGTAGTTTAATCTTAGGGATAAGGATTATCTGTGTACAATTCTAATCAGCAGGGAAAGAGTTACCTTGTATAATGCTCAGAATGGCTGTAGTCAATTCATTCCCAACTGTTGTCCAATAGCTCTTATAAAACCCTGCTGGGATTTCATCTTCTCCAAGTGCTCCTCATGGCTTCATACTTTTGACTGCCTCCCAAACATGAGCCTTAGTAAATGGGGCTTCCAAATCCTGAATTTGACTTTTTGATAACACTTGGTGATTAGGCTGAATAAAGTCTTGCAGTGTCCCCAACTCAGACTGAGGTGAATGACTTTGCTGAAGAACCTCCATTCCATGTTGATAAATATACACCTCTCTTATGTATTGGTTTAAAATTTGGATTATCTGCACTTGATCATCATGCCAAACACCATTACTGTCCATGATACCTTGGATAACATTGGCATGTTTCCTTCTTGTAGCCCATTTGTGGAAGAACTTAGTGTTTTTCTCCCCAAACCTCATCCAATTGATCTTTGTTCTTTGCTGCCGATATTCTGCCTGTCTTTGTTCCAATTCCTGTTTCTGAGCAATCAAGCACTGAATCTGATCATGATTTAAATGCAACCATGGACCTGCTTGTGCTTTACCTAATTTTTCTGTTAAGCACTGAAGTGTTGAATATTGTGTTGTTTATTCATGGGAAATTTATGTTTAATTGTGTGATTATGGAACTTATGGAGTTGTTTTTGGTGGCTAGATTGTGATTGCTTGGTATGGAGCTAATTGAAGGGAAAGAGCTATTTTGGAGCTAATTGGAGCTAAATTGGAGGATTAGAAGAGCATTCATCCTATGGGCTAAAAAGAAGACTTCAAGCCCAACAAACATTATTTTCTTCATCTTGGAAAGGTCCACCACCAATTCCTAGTTGGATTGGGATTTTATTCTTCATGTAAAATAAGGCCAAACTTTATATTGGGCCAATTAGTTATTTTATAAGAAATTAGGGTTTAGGAGAAGGAGTATATATGACTCCTTAGGCCATCGGCCTCACTCTCTCCTTCTTCCATTCTTAGTTTTTAGTTTTACTCTCTCTTTCATCTTTCTCTCGGCTGAATCTTGAAGAACCGATGCCCAACTTCTAGGGTTTGTAATTTGACATTATTTGGTGACATTCTTCCTCTCTATATTAGTAATATGCATTCTCATATTTGTTTTGTGTGTTTTGATTATAGTATGAGTAGCTAAGTTAATTGTTCGGCTTGGATTAACGAAGTGGGTTCATGAATTTGTGAGGATTAATGGGCTTATAGTTATGTTCTGTGAATTCTCTGTTGATTAGTATGAATCTATGATTTATGGGTTAAGTTTTATCACCTTGATTCATGTTAAGCTAGGGCTAATTTGAGTAGCAATTTCCTTGTGAAAAACAGATAACTGATACAGACTGTAATAACAAGGGAGTAATCAACATAGTAGATAACCATTGTTTGCGAATACTTGAATGACTATGTGAATTGGGTCCTCTTTGCTTTGATATTATAATTTAGCAAGTTCAGCAAATAATTGCTTGCTAATGGGTAATAAGAGGGGATTTTAGGGGTTTAGCGAATACTTGCCTCTATATAACTAATTGATTTGAAGAAATAACTCATCTTTAGCCAATGATCAATGAATGAACCTACAAGTTAGTCGAAGCCGACATCTTCCATCATATATATTTTCTCGTCTTTGCATTGTATTTGTGTGTCTTATTGGTTTGTTTTCAGTAGATATAATCAAACAACTCTCAACTTTAAGGCGTGGTTGCTAAACCAAAACTAATTAGTAGGTTAAGCAATAATTTCACACCGTTCTCTGTGGATTCGACCCTTCTTACCACTGTACTAGAATTTTATCCTTAGTATATTGCAGGTATTATTTGTGTGAGTGAAACAACGTTCACCAAATTGGCGCCGCTACCGGGGAACGGCTTGTTGATTTCTATTGATTTTTACCTATTGATATTTTGTGTGTGTTTTATTTTCTAGTGACATAGGCAGGTCCGAGAGATAATATTGGTATTTGATTAAGAGGTTTGAAGAGTTGTTAAGTTTGACATCTATTGTACACACTTTTGGTTAGTGATTTAAAATGTTTTTTCTTGCTAATCTTGTGTGTTATTTGTCATGGCTTATGACCAGATCTAAAAAGTTAGGCCTGCTGCACAATGCTCAAATCGAAAGTGAAGTTAAGAGAAACCGAAAGCTCGTCGAAGAGCAAAGGCTGCAATCCGCAGGTGCGCTGTTTGGCCAAACAGAGTTGTTTTTCGATGCAGAAACTGAATTCGAGCCCAGTTCTATTGCAACTGGTGCAGAATTGGATGATGGGAGAGCTAGTGATACTCTTGAGCAAGATGATGATGTATACATGTGGGAGCTTACCTGCCATAGTGAAGAGGATCCTCCTACCCCTATCCAATGGCCACAGACAGATAGCCCTATACTAATCAAGCTTGCATTATTGGACGTTCTTCTGAAATTTAATGGAATGAGCACTGAAGATTCATATAATTTTTTGAAGGAATTTATAAGGATTTGCAAGGTGCAGAAGAGAGCTTCAAATGTCACTGAAGACCAATTCAAGTTGGTCGCATTCTCTTTCAGTCTTAAGGGAGCCGCTAATCAATGGCACTCCAGTCTGCCGCCAAATTCCATCTCGACGTGGATTGAACTTAAGAATTTGTTCTTGGAATAATATTTTCCATCCACAAGAATTGAATCCTTGAAGAGAGAAATTTCAGAGATCAAGCAAGAGAGCGATGAGCCATTGAGTAGATTTTGGCTAAGGTTTTGGAGATTGGTGAATAGTTGCCCAAGTCATCGTTTCTCTAAAGGGGAATTGCTCAAATACTTCTATCAAGGAATGAAAATTGCAAACAAGAACTTTATAAATTCTGCAGGTGGATGTAGCTTCTCACATTTACGAGTAGATGAAGCTAGAGAGATAGTCAAGAGGTTTGTGCATTCAAAGAAAGAATATGAGCAAGAGGATATTGCACATGAAAACACCTTAGCCCAAAATTATCTCAAGAATAGGTTGGATAGAATTGAAAATATTCTTTCTAAGGTGGTAGAAAAAGTGTGTGCTGATAATTCCGTGGAATATGAGAATGATGTGAAATGTGGAGAACATCGCTTTTTTCGATGGAGCGTGATAAGTCCATGGTTCGTATTCGGACCTCGTTCATACTCGGACCAGGGCCCGAGAAGGGTCATGGGCTCGAGATACGCGGAGGGTGGATCCATAGGTCCGTCAATCCTAATCCTTATAAGGAATGCGTATATTATGAATGTTCTACAAGGAATATACATCTTCTCAAAGATGGTAATTCAGCTATCCTAAACATGGTAATGCAACCATGTCTGAAATACACTTCTATTATACATGGTAATACAACCTCTATTTCCATAAGAGTTGTATTCATACCATTTATACATATCTTGGTGATCTACAGATTGTAGCCATATAAATACCCTAAGAAGTTTGGTAGACCTCTCATCTAATCTCATACCTTATACTATACGCCTTAAGCAAATATACTGACTTGAGCGTCGGATTGTCTATCCTCGGGACACCCGGGGCCTTTGTCTTGCAGATCAGTTCGTGATCAAGTGCGGGTCGTAGACATCCATCAATTTGGCACGCCCGGTGGGACCCGCAGGCTGATCTTGATCTATACGACCTTCTAACTCATGGCTGATCCGGCTGAAAACCTTCATGGGAGTACACGAATCTGTTTCTCGGTCCCGACAGGAGTAAGAAGCATCAACAACGACGATACAAGCAACGCCAGCAACCAGGGAGTAAAAAGAAGCATCAATGGTGTGCATCGATCGGCACAAGAAGCTTCTCCCTGGGAATGGGAGAGCAAAATATCTCGCTCAGACGGAACTGTTACTTTTTCATCCGAAGATGCAGTTCCTAATCAAATTCCACATTCAGATCCTCTGGTGATTACATTTGACATAAACCACAACATGATCAGAAGGGTCCTGGTGGATGGAGGAAGCGAAATAGAAGTTATGTTTCTCAGTTGTTATGAACAGCTGGGATTGAACAGAAATAACCTCACGCCTACAAGCCCTATTTCAGGATTTACTGGCAATCTTGTCTACACTTTGGGAAAAATCATCCTACCGGTGCAAGTAATAGATGGTTCTCGGAGTATAACCCTACATTGCACCTTTACCATCATCGATTCCAGGTCACCATACAACATAATCCTTGGAAGACCCTGGATGTACCAAGCACAGGCGATCTGGTCTCCCTACCATTTGGTGATGAAGTTCCCCACCAATAAAGGAATTGCCACAGTCCGAGGTGATCCACAATTAGCTCGAATATGCACAATTCAAGCTATCCGAGAACCAGAAAAGGAGAATCTTGAACCAGCCAAGTACTCCGAGTCCGAGCCGATGCAACTCGGAGAATCAGGAACCGTTGAAGTTGGAACTCTCCTACCCCCCGAGATAAAGACTAAACTACGAGATATTCTCAACCATTACATAGATGTCTTTTCTTGGGACACCAACGACTTGGTGGGAGTATCCCCTAGCTTGGCAGAACATTACTTGAATATCAATCCCTCACAAAAACCCATTAAGCAAAAACGACGTATCTTTGAACTAGATCGAGTTGAAGCCATTGGGGAGGAGATAGACAAGCTACTTAAAGCCCGTATAATCGAAGAAGTGCAATACCCGGAATGGATAGCTAACCCAGTGATGGTCAAGAAGCCAGATGGAAAGTGGAGAATATGCATCGACTTCACCAACTTGAACGATTGTTGCCCTAAAGATAATTATCCCTTACCCTCGATCGACCGATTAGTGGAAGCAATTGCGGGATACCAAGTACTAGCCTTCTTTGATGCTTTTAAAGGATATCATCAGATCCCTATGGCAGAGCAAGATAAAGAAAAAATCTCCTTTATAACCGACAGAGGGACTTTCTGCTACAAGATGATGCCTTTTGGATTGAAAAATGCAGGGGCTACTTACCAGCGACTGGTAGACAAATTATTCAAATCTCAGATAGGGCGCAACCTCGAGATTTATGTGGACGACATGGTAGTAAAGAGCCGCAGCTACGATTCCTTCTTTGAAGATTTAAAGGAAACTTTTGACACATTACGGGCCTCCAACTTGAAGCTGAATCCCGCTAAATGTACCATAGGCGTAGGAGCGGGAAAATTCCCGGGGTATATGGTATCCAATCGAGGAATCAAAGTAAACCCCGAGAAGATAGAGGCTTTGCAAAACATGCAACCCCCAAAAACCGTCAAGGATGTGCAGAAGCTAACAGGGTCCCTTGCAGTCCTTAGCCGTTTCCTATCCAAAGGAGTAGAAAAACATCTACCCTTCTTTAACATTCTTAAGAAGGCAAACCAATTTGAGTGGTCTCATGAATGCGGAGAAGCTTTCCAAGAGCTTAAAAACCATCTTCGGCAACTTCCGACATTGTCAAAACCAGATAAAGGAGAGATTCTTTACTTATATATATCTGCATCCCAGCTAGCCATCAGCGCTGTATTGGTCAAGGAAAATGAGGGATCACAACAGCCCATATACTATGTAAGTAGGGCCTTACAAGGGCCCGAGACCAGATATACCCCTCTCGAGCGCTTGATATTGGCCCTCGTCCATGCTTCTCAACGGTTGAGACCATACTTCCAAGCACATACAATAGTTCTTCTAACCAACTACCCGATCAGGCAAATCCTGCAAAAGCCTGACGCTTCAGGGCAGATGATGAAGTGGGCCATCGAGTTGTGAGAACATGACATACAATATAAACCTCTGACAGCCATCAAGGGCCAAGCCTTATCCGATTTTATAATGGAGTCTGTTGAACCAGTGGAGATCGACAAGCCAAACCCAACTCCGGACTCCGGAAAATGGCAACTATATGTGGATGGATCTTCCAACTTAGGGGGAAGCGGTGCTGGAGTATTGCTCACCAGCCCCGAGGGAAAGGATCATCCTTACGTTCTCCATTTTGATTTTCGAGCCACTAATAATGAAGCCGAATATGAAGCCCTCATTATGGGGCTAAAGCTAGCAAAGGACCTTGAGGTCGAGGACCTTGAAATCTTCAGTGACTCACACATCGTGGTTCAACAGATTAAAGGCGAATACGAAACTCGAGAGTACAGTCTCCAGAAATACCTTAAGATAGTAAGGCCTCTCCTAAATCAATTCCGACATTATGAGCTGAATCACATTCCCCGAGAAGGCAACCACAAGGCTGATGCACTTAGCAAACTTGCCTCCTCGGACCTCAACATAATGTCTTTTCAAGAATTGCTAATGGAAACCCTGGCGAAGAGAAGTTATGAAGAGAGTAGCATCATGGCTGTTGACATCTCAGACACATGGATGAACCCCTACATTGAATACCTTCAAACAGGTACCCTTCCCGAGGACAAGCACCTGGCACGGAAGGTTCGAGTTAAAGCTCCGAAATATGTCATCCACGACAGTATCCTATACAACAGAGGATACCTCCAACCCCTGCTTAAGTGTGTCGGGCCTTCTGATGCGGAACACTTAATACAAGAAACACATGAAGGAGTGTGCGGTAGCCACCAAGGTCCACGTACCGTCACCCGAAAGCTCCTACAGATGGATTATTTCTGGCCTACAATGCTACAAGACGCCAAAATATATATCAATTCTTGCCATCAGTGCCAGAGATTTGCCAAGATGATCCACGTACCACAGGAAAATATGATTACCATCCAAGAATCCTGGCCTTTTGTTCGATGGGGCATAGATCTCGTCGGACCTTTTCCTACGGCCCCTGGTAACTTCAAGTACCTCATTGTGGCCATCGATTATTTCTCAAAATGGGTAGAGGCTGAAGCCCTAACCAATATAACTGGCAAGACAGTTATCAACTTTTGCTGGAAGAATATCATGAGTCGCTATGGCATCCCGAGATACATAGTGACCGACAATGGAGCACAATTTGATAATGATTCTTTCAAGACATGGTGTACGAAGTATGGCATACGCCAGAAGCTCACCTCAGCATATCATCCAGAAGCTCATGGCCAAGTAGAGGTTATGAATCGTACCTTGGTAAGCGGTATCAAGAAGCGCCTTGAAGGAGATAAAGGAAACTGGATCAAAGAACTATCAAGCGTGATCTGGACCCATAGAACCACACCTGCTACAACAACAGGAGAGACTCATTATAGCTTAGACTATGGGTCCGAAGCGATCATCTTCAGAAAGATTGGAGTCCCCTCTGTCCGTACCTCTCAACTAGATGATGAAAATGGCAGGGCCAACGAGGAAAACCTTTGTCTCAACCTTGACCTCCTAGAGGAGAAGAGAGTAAATTCTACTATCTACAAAGCCAAGGCGAAGAAAAGATTCAAGCGCTACCATGATAGAAGAGTTCGCTTGGCCACCTTTGTTAAAGGAGACCTTGTCATAAGGTTAAACGAGAAAAGCAAGAGAAAAGTGGAAGGGAAACTAGCCCCGAACTGGGAAGGTCCATATCGAGTCCTAGAATCACATCCAGGGGGAGGCTACCTCTTGGAAACCATGAAGGGGGAACCTATGCCACGAAGATGGAATGTGATTAACTTACGAAAGTATCACAGAAGATCCAAAACTCAAGAGAGAGCCTCACAAAGGTTCGAGATTGTAAAGAGCGCCCGAGAAGCCTCATCAAGGTCCGACACACCAACACTCTAGCACAAACGGGTACACAAACAGAACTCACTATTTACTTACTTCTATTCCTAAAGTTATAAACTTATATTGAAGTTATGATATTTTTATACCCATCCTTATAATAAACAATCTTTTAATTCCTTTTCTAAAAAGAGGATTGTTATCTTAAGTATAACATTGATTGCTGTTCAAAACAATATACTTTATAAGGTATATGATTGGCCAACTTATAAGTTGTTTGGATCCAATATTCAAACACCAATCGTTTTGAATAAAAGAGATAGGTTTTAGATAAAGTACTTGAAAAAGTGCTTGATTGAGGTCTATAGACCAAAAAGTGCAGACGTGCTCGAAAATCAATCATCTCAACATAAAGAGGAGAAACCTCAAAAACAAAAGTTGAAGTTCATATCGAAGGTGTTATTACATCAGAATATGATACTTCTAAAAGAGTCCCTCAAAAGGGCACACATAGAGGAAAAACCTCAAATCTAGAGAAGACCCTCAAAAGGGCATACATGGAGGAAAAACCTCGAACACAAATAGTTCATATCAAAGGTGTTATTACATCAGAATATGATACTTCTAAACAAGACCCTCAAAAGGGCACATAAGAGGCTAAACCTCGAACCTAAAAAGGACATATCAAAGGTGTTATTACATCAGAATATGATTCTTTTAAATATACCCAATGGGGTTTCCCAGGACTTCACCAGAAGTGATATTAGAGAGATGGGCTATTGTCAACTTTTCTGCACGCTATGACATTAAAGACCTTGTCAAAGGACACCCAAGGAAGAGCCCAACAACATTAAGCTCGCAGAGTGTTCATCATGGATAACTGTGAGGACTTAACAACTAAAGCTGGGGCTCCTTTCCAGTAAATCATGAAGACCGAGAATGACTAAAAGATGCCAGCAAGAAAGGTAGCAAACCTGCTGGAGCTACTCGGTTGAAGGATTAAGCACCTCTTCAAGAGAAGGTAAGTTATGATACTTGGCTCTAATAAGCCTCAATAAATCTCCTGATGTTACTACCTTCTCGGAGGAACCCAATGCATCCAAGAACTCGGCCCCAGGAATCCAGCGTTTGGCAGTCAGAGCAGAGAGCTTGTCAGCAACATTTGGATGAGAAAAGATTTACTCCATCAGCTTTATCTCCTTCTCTGATTGGCATAGTTTCAAGACGCAGCCTAAAATCTCGTGCAGTTCAGAGGAGTGGAATAAATCCCCATACTCCTCCCTATGGCTCTGAAACTCAGGGCTACAAGCAATGAATGCACTTCAAAGTTTTAGGAGTCGTTTGGTCTCCTCCGGGTCCTTCTTCACAGCTTGATTTCGCGCTAGCTCCTCTGCCATATCCCGATAAGTCTCCAGCTCTTTATCTTGGAATTTCTTTGCTGATATCAGGTCCTCTTTCTCGGCCTCCAGCTGTTTTACCCTAGCTTCCAGTTGAGTCACCTCCGACGACGGCTGAACCAGAGGGGTAGGTGCGGGAGACTCGGTTGTCAGAGTCAAAAGGGCAGTTTCCATCTCCTCTTTCTTCGCCTTGAAAGCCCGGCACTTGGCATGTAACTCCATTACAGAATCAGACAAGTGCCGGATCACATCGTTAGCTCGACCCCCCACCGTGGACAGATTTGCCATCAACTATAAAAGTAAAAGATGTATGAAAACTTGATAGCTGAGAAATTCATATAGCAGAATGGAAGAGATAATTACCTTAGCGACGAAGGGATATTTCTTGGAAGACCTCCGAGAAGCCTGACCATCCTCTTCCTCTGAGCAGTTCAGATAATGCTTCAGTTTCTTCAGAGGAGCATCTTCAGACACTAGCAGCTCAAGGTCAGATTCATCATCATCTGAGGACTCCCTAGCCTCTACATCCACCTCTTCTACCTCCTCATCTATGACTTGGAGATTGGCCTTCCCTTTCTTGATCTTTTTCTTTGGAGGAGAGGCCGTATACATAACAAAGAGCGTGAATACGCTAGATAAAAGAGATGTATCAAACAACTGCGATGATTCGAAACAGAAATTACCCAAAGAAGATTGACTGGAAGAAGATTCACCCTGACCTCGAGGTGATTTCCTAGAAGTCCGCTTCTTGCCCTTCTTCTTTTCCCCCTGGATTTTATCAGGGAGGGTCCAGTCTCGATCCCTTTTCAGGAAACTAGAAGTTGACTTGGACCGTGGAAAGTCTAGCAGATAAGAATAGGTGATAGCAGGCCACTGCCACACCGAGCCATGAGCTCCCCGCACAAAACCTCCTTCCTGGAAGACAATCCTCTCCTTCAAAAGCTCCTCCACGATGCCATTCAGGTGAATGGGCATCTCAAAGACATCAAGAGGCACAACGTCCTTCGGCTTCGGATTCCAATCAGGAACCTCATATTTTGTCCGATCAAAGGTTAGCCGAATGTCCTCCCACTTGCCGCTATTTTCGGGAAAAGTGAAGACCTTGCCCTTACGATGAGTAAGAGTAATATGCTCGCGATCCTTGAAGCAGAACAGCTTGAACAAGCTCCTAAACAGATCCAGGCTTGGCTCATAGTCCTTCCGGGAGCACCAGGAGATGAAAGCCACCATTGTCACCACCACATTGGAATGAATCTAATAAGGGTGAAGCTGATAATGCTGAAGAAACTGTGAAAACACAGGGGGGAAGGGAAAACTCAAGCCCTGCTGCAAGAACCGGCCATATATAACCCCTCGAGTGGGGCTCACAAGATCCTTGACCTAAGTGGTCTTGTCCTCGAGCCTCAATCCAGCCTCAATGGGGTACGACAACCTGCATGACTTCAAAAATTGTAGGGTATTTTTGTCGACCACCTTGGTGACATCATTCACACCCTCGGCAGCCGAAACCCATTTATCAACTTGGGGCTCCGCACTGAGGTCTATCTCTGACCCGGGGGCACTGTCATCTGCCACTACAGCTACTTCTTTCAGAGGTGTTGCCATAGTTACCTCCATCAGTTCTCCAGACTCAACCTCCAGGAATAATGTGCGTAAGTCACGAGCTGCGGGGACATTCTCTTCCAATGCCAGAGGGGACACTAGAATTTGTTGACGACATGGCAATACAGAAAATGGGGGGAAAAAGGTTATGAGAAGAAGACGATGAAGAAAGACAAGAGTTTGGTTGCAGAGATGAAAACACAAATTATTTGGATAAAGATTGATGATAAACACAAGGAAAATTACTTGGTTATATAACCAGTAATTAGCAAGCATTTAAGTGGAGTAATTACCTCGACTCGCGAAACGATACAGGCAATTGGAAGGTTGGTCATCCTCACCGCCAGAAGATACAATGAATCAAGACCACGTGTCAGTCTCCTTAGAATTCAAGAAGGCAAATTTAGATCCAACCGTCCACGTGTCCTGATGGGAATACGAAAAAACTTGAAGCTAGATATTCAGAAAGGATAGCCCTAGAAGGACACCCCGAGTTAGCTCCCTTGAGTTACTAGTCTTCCCTCGAGAAGCAGGTCTCTCCTTCAACCTTCGAGACGGAGTACTCTATATTCTGAAGATCTACCTTGGGGCTACTGATAAGTCCATGGTTCGTATTCAGACCTCGTTCATACTCGGACCAGGGTCCGAGAAGGGTCATGGGATTGAGATACACGGAGGGTGGATCCACAGGTCCATCAATCCTAATCCTTATAAGGAATGCGTATTATGAATGTTCTACAAGGAATATACATCTTCTCAAAGATGGTAATTCAGCTATCCTAAACATGGTAATGCAACCATGTCCGAAATACACTTCTATTATACATGGTAATACAACCTCTATTTCCATAAGAGTTGTATTCATACCATATATACATATCTTGGTGATCTACGGATTGTAGCCATATAAATACCCTAAGAGGTTTGGTAGACCTCTCATCTAATCTCATACTTTATACTATACGCCTTAAGCAAATATACTGACTTGAGTGTCGGAGTGTCTATCCTCGGGACACCCGGGGACTTTATCTTGCAGATCAGTTCGTGAGAAGGGTTCGTGATCAAGTGCGGGTCGTAGACATCCATCATAGCGGTCTAGAGAACCAAACCCCACTACCATATCAAAAACCAAATGAAGAGAATGCTATGGATGAGAAGATAGATATAATGTTGGAGTTTCTGCAATATCAAACACAAGGTTCCAAGAGGGCTGATGCAACATTAGAGGAGCATGCAATTCAACTCACTCAATTGGTGAACTCTGTGAATCAACTTAGAATGAAACAACAAATAGTGCTTCCTCAAGTGCAAGAGATTCCACAAGAAACCGTGCATGAATTCAGCCTCATAAGCATAAACGAAAATGAAGCACCTCCACCTAAAACCACTGACCAAGAAGCCAAAAAGAAGTTGCAGCAGCAGGGTGGTCCTGATTTGGCCAAACAGAGGATGGAGACAGAAGCTGGAAAACATGTTGGAGGTAGCTCTGGTCAAGCCAATAAGGAAAAGGTGAAAATTCCCTTATGTTCAGGTCCAACTTATATGGATGTTCAAGGATTCAATGTATGCTCTATGAAAATGCAAGAAGAAGTGTTGACTTCTAGCCCAACCCTCTGTTTGTCGAAACAGGAGCTGTCCAAAGGTAATGTGATGCAAGGTGGTGATGTATGCCCTGGGTTCACACTTTCTAAACCACTTCCTACATTTGTCAAGCCCTCAATTTCTGAGTTGAAGCAAATTGATAGGCAAACGTTCAAGTGTGAGGAGGAAAGGAAGTTCCAACTTCAAGAGTTGGAGGAACTTCGATTGGAAACTTTCGATCAAGCTATGTGGTACAAGGAGCGCACTAAAATGTTGCATGACAAGAACCTGAGGTCCACAGATTTCAATGTTGGTCAGAAGGTGCTTCTTTTTCAATCCAAACTTCAGTTAATGCCCGGGAAACTCAAGTCAAAGTGGGCTGGTCCATTTGAGGTAGTCTCTGTTTGGCCAAATGGAGCAGTGGAGATCAAAAGTATGGACACGGGGAAGCCCTTCTTGATTAATGGTCATCGTCTCAAGCCATTTCATGATACTTCTCAGGTGGCGAATAGTGGAAGAAATTCCATTATGCCCGATCTCATCCGCTTGATCGGTTGAAAAAGTCTAACCATGGATTATAAACAAAGGCGCTTGTTGGGAGGCAACCCAATTTCTTTCCTTTCTCTTTTGAATTAATATTTTTACTTTTAAAGAATGTGATTTCATATGTTAAAAAAAAAAATTGGTGGATTTTTTTCAGCTCAAAATGCTCGGAGGGAGCTTTAAGCACTGATTTTCATTATTTACTTTCAGCTCAAAACGCTTGCCCCGAGCGTTTCTAACTGATTCTCCATGTTTTAAGGAGCAGGGGGTAAGAATGAACAAGACTCATAGTTTTGGGGTCTAATTGAAATTTTCCAAGGAGGTGGTGGTGTGCCTGGAAAACATGGGGAATAATTCATGAACAGGGGAAATTTAAGGGGCCAATTTGCAAATCTGAATATTAAACCCCTAACCCCTGCGCTTTTTTCCCCCAAATTGCATAAACTCAGAGCAAATACACCGCCATACTCCGCTCCGATCATCACCCATCATCACCACCCTGGGAAACTCGCCGGCCAAATCAACTCCCATAGAGATGCCACCTAAGACTCCTAAGCCGCTGTCTGCTTTCTCTGTTTCTTCGAAGGCTAAGAAGAAGAAAGGACCGGCGAAAGCTTCATTCACCACGGCATCACCGCCACCTGTTACCGCCACAGTGGCCTAGCCCGTTCCATCTACACAACACTCGCCACTCCCATCTTCTACAGAACCGCCTTCATCTCTGGCCGTCTGAGCTCACCACCGGCGAGCACCGCAGCATCACCGCCAGCGTTCACAGCTGCTGTTTCGCATGGTACCGTCGGCGGGATCCTCTCTTACCGCCACGAGCTTCCCAGTTCCTATCGACATGTCGTTGCATTCACAGAACACCACGCAGGAATCATTACTCAGACATTATTCAGGTTTGAGCTTGAGTATGCTTGTTCTGAAATCTCTGAAAGTTTTGTGGCATACTTTGTTACCATTATGTGACGGTGTTTGAAGCTTTGTGTGAAAAATTGTTGTGAGTTTGACGTGATTAGCAAGCTGATGTCAGTGTCCATGACACTTGCCATTCATTTTCGACTGGGATTGCAGTGTTTATGTGATTTTCAATGTCTGGACCTTGTACTTTGGCTGGTGTTGTGCTTGATAGAAAAAGGCAATCTGATTTATTGCTAATTATATTCTTAGTTCCACCACCCGGTTTTCCATACCCGAGCACTTTCTTACAGTGCAGGTAATATACCATGGTTTCAGAGCGATCTCTTCCTGAGGACATGCAATCCTTGCACAAAAAATGGATTTTTGCTGCCCAGAATACTTAAATGATACCAGCCTTGGCATAACTTGAGCGAGCAGCCTCCCAATGAGTTTTATAATCCCTGTTTTTTTTTTCTTTTAATTTGAATTAGAGTAGTGATCCTTCTCTATGTGAACTGAGCTTGCTTGAGGGCAAGCAAGGTTTAAGTGTGAGGAGATCTAGTTGCATTTTCTGTATATATCTTGTGTAGAGTCTAAAAAAATTCAAAAAGATTTTCTGTTTGAGTCGAAAAGTCTGAAAAATACAAAAAGATTTTTGTTTTATGAGTCGAGTCGGTCTAATATTTGAGCCTGAAAGTGATTAATGGAATTGCCTTTGATATGGGCGAACCTTGCATGTTGAGAAAATCTTATTAGTAACTTTTGTTGCTTGATATCCCTTTGAGAGCTTGAAATGATAAACCCTTGAAATCAGTTTCACTTTGTGTAAACTAGGCTAACCGGGCCGCGCTTTGCGCGGTTTTATGATGCAATTTTAAAATAAATATAATGAGTATGTCAATACAAAGTATTATATGATGCAATCTATGATGTAAATAGTATTATAAATAATAAATCATGTCAATTGAATAGATGCCAATTATAAAAATCATGAAAAATAAAATCAATTATAAATGAGTTGTTCTCTGGAGTGACCGTCTATATTATAGCTATAATATAGACCAAGGACTACATTATAATATGGAAGAAAAGAGGTCCTTATTTGCAAAATTTGGAAAGGTTACTGTTCACGCGCACTGTTCACGATAACTGTTCATATTGCCTTTTAGAATAAAATGTTTGTTTTTTATATTGCTCTAGTTTCTAGCATTAAATGTCTATTTTTCATACTGTCTAAATTGTCTAGTTTTTAAAATAAAATGCTTATTTTTTATATTGATCTAGTTTCTAGCATAAAATGTTTGTTTTTCATATTGTCTAAATTGTCTAGTTTTTAGAATAAAATGCATGTTTTTTATATTACTCTTGTTTCTAGCATAAAATGTCTGTTTTTCATGCTGTCTAAATTGTCTAGTTTTTAGAATAAAATACTTGTTTTTTTATAATGCTCTAGTTTCTAGCATAAAATATCTGTTTTTCATACTGTCTAAATTGTATAGTTTTTAGAATAAAATGCTTGTTTTTTATATTGCTCTAGTTTCTAGCATAAAATGTCTGTTTTTCATACTGTCTAAATTGTCTAGTTTTTAGAATAAAATGCATGTTGTTTATATTGCTCTAGTTTCTAGCATAAAATGTATGTCTTTCTTACTGTCTAAATTGTCTAGTTTTTAGAATAAAATGCTTGTTTTTTATATTGCTCTAGTTTCTAGCATAGAATGTCTGTTTTTCATACTGTCTAAATTATCTAACTTTTAGAATAAAATGCTTGTTGTTTATATTGCTCTATTTCTAGCATAAAATGTCTCTTTTTCATACTGTCTAAATCGTCTAGTTTTTAGAATAAAATGCTTGTTGTTTATATTGCTCTAGTTTCTAGTATATATCACAAGACATTTTATGTGAATTAAACATGATTTGTGAATTTCTATTCTTGATAAAGAAAACTTAAAAAATAAATAAAATAAACACAATATGGGATCCGAAAAATTGTCAATTCAAATTTCAATTTCAATGGCCAATCCTGTTTTGGGATTTTCGAATCGCTAACTGCTGGTGTTTGCGAGGTGATTCGCATATCATGGTCCGCTTTCTGCTAGGAAAATCCATAAACTCATAAACCGGAAGAAACTTTCCTTCTCAACACACCATTCTTAAAGCTGGACCAGATTCTCGTGCCTTAAACACCCGAGCAAAAAGGGTACCCAAGCTTGCATGCTCTGATAATTTCAGGTCGTTAAACTAACATTGACCACATTAATTTAAAAAGAATATGCATGTAAGAACATAATATAGATACATGCAGATTATTCATCAAAACTTAAAGGGAATATTTTTATTAAGGGCGTGAGAAGATTCATAATTATCAGAATGAGCGTAACTATTTAATATTTATTATGAAGGGCATTTTAATTGTCATAATGATTATATATTTGGAAAATTACATATATAACATTCATTTCTCAACTATCATTTATAGGTTTTATATTTCCTTCTCCTAGCATTTTAATCTAGTTTTAACACACATCAAATTTGGTAATGACCGAACTGAAATAAAATGTATTAAACTAAATTGGTGCAAAATCAAGGTATAGTAATAGTATGACTAAATTAAGATGAATTTTAGCATATCATATACATTTGAATTGATTTTTTTTAAAAAATAACTCAATTGATTGTAACTGAATTGAACTGTACAGAAATGTATTTAATCAAAGTAAAAATTAGAAGCATTGACCAAATTAAAATGAATTTTATCAAAGCATATTCCATCAAAACGATACTGAATTGATTTGAATAAATTAAATAGAACTAAACTGATAAAATTTCGAAGAAATTGGGAGAACGGACCCTTAATTTTTGAATTTTTAAAGTTATGTAATATGATTTTAAAAATAAAGGTTATAAATGCCATTTTAACCCCTCCGATTCAAAGAATTTTCTCACTGTCGAGAATAACTCGTTGAAAACGCAACAACCATTATCAAACAAAACAATCATCTGCAAAATAATTCTCAACTGCCATAACCATCTGCATGCGCAACGTAAATATAAATCCTCGAAACCCTCTCACAAGCGTAGGGGTGGCGAAACTCTGCCGGCTTTTAGAAATTACGATTAACGCGATTCATAAAGTTCTACACGGTAGAGAGGTTTAGATATATAGTAACGTAATAGTTACGGTAACGTGACATAACATTGTTTTCACCAAAATTCCTCTGATCTCTCTCCTCGATTGACAATCACGCGCCACTTATTCAATGCTGAAAACCACCACATTTCTAACCGTTGCAACCGAATCTCACTGATAACGGCCATATAACGGCCACAAATGGGGGAGGCTCCGCCTCAACCCGGTGGCTCCTCCGCCGGAAAATCATATTCCCAGATTCTTTCTGCTACCAATCAGCCCCCTTCTTTCTCCCCACTCCCCTCTAACCCTGAAATCCGTCCTATCACCACCTTCAATGGCAAACCGGCCTGCATGTATACCAGGGAATCAGTTCAGATTCTTTCCAAGCACTATCAAAATGCACTCATCGGCAAGTTCCAGAGGGCTAAACCCTCAATGATCAATATTCAGACGGCATTCCGAGAGATGGGCTTCTCCGCCGGTTCCAACTCGGCTCGCTAGATTATAAACACGTTCTAATTCGGTTCACATCGGAGGAGGACTACCAGAAATGCTGGCTGAAAGCATATTGGCCGGTTGCGGGATCCTCAATGAAGGTCCTAAAATGGTCACCGGACTTTTCGCCGGAATACGAGTCGCCGATCGTCCCGGTCTGGATATCGGTTAGAGATATCCCCCTTTACTATTACAATAGCACTCTGATTCAAGATGTCGAGAACTAGATCGGGAAATACATCAAAATGGATGCTGCTACCTCTCATGTCTCTAGGCCTTCAACCTTGAAGATATGTGTTGAGTTAGACATCACCAAGGAACTGATGCCTTCAATTCAAGTAGGCTTCCCCGATGATCACAAAGAGTGTGAAATTGAGTACCACAGTCTGCCACAATACTGTCAGCATTGCCGAAAGCTTGGACACCAGAACTCAAATTGCAGAATATTGCATCCAGAACTCAACAAAACATGGCAGGAAAGGAGGGCTAACCACTCACAAAGAGCTCAGCAAAATCAGATGCCTCACCAGCAAGATAAGCCCAAAAGTGATAAAGCTGAGTCCTCAGGTTACACTCCTCAGCAGAAAGAAAAGTGGGTGAAAGTAGGTGCTATCCACAAGCAGCGTTCCCAGGAAAAGAGGATGGTCATATATGAGCCTCACAGTCAAGCTCATTTCAAAGGCTTGCAAAAGCCCTCTGTATCCTTTCATTCATTAGATGACTTGGATATTGTCAAAAAGAAGAAGTTTCTAAAGTTGCACTCTAGTACTAATTCACATAGCACACAGGCACTGAGGCTTTTTCCCACTATCACACAAATCCCACAATCTCAGTATAACCTTTCAATTGTTCCTTATAAGCCAATTGAAATTTCTAACTCATTTGAGGTGCTGGAAGACAGTTGCAGTGATGGTAGCTCTGATGACACATTTGATGATGCTCAGGAGCAGACAGGCTGGATTTCTGACAATCAGATAGCTACCATTGACAGAATTTCACACAGAGATTCAAACGTAATCAGTGAGGATGCCTCTCCACCAGGTAAACTCAGATCAAAACTATCACCTAAGACCTTTACTGACAGTGTTAGTAGAATTCTTAGACCAAAACCTAAAATCACTTATTTTAAATGAATAGTTACAAGACTAGCATGTTGGTCTGGAACATTAGGGGTTATGGCACCTCAATGGAAAGACTTAGAACTCTTCTATTACTGCATCATGTGTCAATTTTATGTATAATAGAACCAATGCATGATAAAACAGAAATTAGGAACCTATAGCATGATATAGGTTTTCAACACAGTCTAGCAGCATCATCAGCAAAGATCTGGATTTTCTATAGAGATAATTTCAATATGGATGTCATATCTGAAACTGATCAGTTTATACAAGTTAGGATTACTGATAAAAATTCTATGTTGTCATGGTACTCTATTTTTGTTTATGCTCATGTAACTAGAACCCCTAGATTACAGCTGTGGACAAATCTAGCTAGTATACCCAATCAGCCTACAATGTATGCAGGTGATTTCAACACAGTGGCTTCTGTGATGGAAAGAAAGGGTAAATATAGGCCCCTTTAGGTAGTATAAGAGAATTTAGTAGTTTTATTGAGTCCAATCAGCTTCAGGAGATACCAACAGTGGGCAACAATTTCACATGGACAAACAATAGGACAAAAGATGACAGATTGCTTCAGAAACTAGACAGAGGTCTGTGTAGCTTAGAGTGGTCAGCCAATTTCCCTCATTCTTCCATCCATGTTTTGAACAAAACCACTTCTGACCATAACCCTCTCCTTATAACTATCCAAAACTCCATACAGCACACCCCTAAACCCTTTAGGTTTCAGGACATGTGGCTACACAGATCAGAGTTTTTGCAAATGGTTAGAAGCAACTGGGAACTTTACAGCCCTTATGAAGGAATGGTCAACATGGTGTTTAAGCTTAAGAGACTGAAAGCAGTTTTATCTTCTTGGAATAGAGACATCTTTGGAAATGTTCATCAGAATCTCCTCCAAGCAGAAGAAAGAGTTTCAGAACTGGAAGACAGATATCAAGAAACTGGAACTGAACTAGATTTACAGAATCTCAATGAGGCTAGAACAGCTCTGATCAAGGCAGAAAAAGAAAGCACTTCCTTTTGGAGGCAGAAGACTAATATTAAATGGTTGCAAGAGGGTGATGCAAACTCCAAGTATTTTCACAACACTGTCAGAGAAAAAAGGTGTAAGGCAAAGATCACAATGATCAAAAACAGTGATGGGAACTGGCTATCTGAAATTACTGAAATTTAGAAGGAAGCAGCCTCATACTATGAAGGTTTACTGAATGAAAGGGAGGAGGAAGCAGATCTTTCTGGTCAGTATTTAGCCAATTTTATGGTAGAAATTCCTAAAATCATCAATGAAGAAGACAACAGCAGTCTGCTACTGGGCATAGAAATGGAGGAGTTAAAAATGGCTACTTTTGACCTCAATAAAAATAGTGTGGCTGGCTCAGATGGATACTCAGGGGGTTTCTACACAAGTTGCTGGGATATTATTAAGCTGGATTTATTAGAGGCAGCCAAAGAATTTATTGGGGGGGGGGGGGGGGGGGGAACTACCAAGGGCCATAGCCAGTACATGGCTGGCATTGATTCCAAAAAAACCAAGCCCCAGCTGTTTTGGAGATTACAGGCCAATTAGTCTGTCAAATTTCCTTAACAAAATTTTTTCTAAGATCCTTATGGAGAGATTGAAGCTGTGCATGCCTAAGCTCATTTCAGAAGAACAGTCTGGCTTTATGAAGGGCAAAGACATAGCTGACAACATACTACAGATGATGGAGATGGCCAGGTTACTTCCTAAAAATCAGAAGTATGGAAACCTAATTGTCAAACATGATATGCAGAAAGCATTTGATAGGGTCTCTTGGTACTTCCTGAACTCAGTACTGATACAGTTTGGATTTCATGGCTCTTTTGTGAAGCTGATAATGCAGAACATACAGGCAGCTTGGTTTTCAGTTATAATAAATGGTGTGGCCACAGGCTTCTTCTCCTCCAGCAGGGGGATAAAGCAGGGGGATCCAATATCACCATTTCTGTACAACATTGTCACAGAAGCTTTCTCAAGGGGCATTAAGAAACTCTTCTCCATTAATTATCTGACCCCATTTATCATGCCCAGAAATGTCAACACAGTATCTCATCTGATGTATGCAGATGATACTGCTATCTTCATCAACAGTAGCAACAGGAACATGAGGAGACTGAAGCACTTTCTTTTTGCTTATGAAGCTGTCTCAGGCCAAAAAATTAGCTATCAGAAGTCAGAATTTTATGTTCACCCAAATACTTCCCTTGGCAGAAAGAAAAAGATCAAGAGAATTCTGGGAATGAAAAATGGATCTCTACCCTTCACTTATCTGGGAGCACCAATTTTTTATGGAAGGAATCTAGTGAAGTACTATCAGGGCTTACTGGAAAGAATGGAGAGACCTATTGTTAACTGGAAAAACAAATGGCTTTCACCTGCTGGCAGATTAGTTTTAATTAACCATGTTCTTATGGCTATACCCACCCACATATTCTCAGTACTGCAACCTCCAAAACTGATCATGAAAAGAATGGAAAGGCTGGCCTCTAGTTTCTTTTGGGGGACCTCAGAGTTTGGACAGAACAGGAGCTGGTGCAGATGGGATAAAATGGCACTTCCAACAGTTGAAAATGGAGTTGGTTTAAGGGACATCAGAGCTGTGGTCAAAGCCTTTGCTTGTAAACTCTGGTGGAACCTTCAGAAAAATGATACATTATGGACAAGGCACCTGTGGTCACTCCCAGACAGCTATAAAACCTCACACACATGGTCCAGAATTTGTGGAGTCACTGCTCATGCTAATAGCCTATCCCAGGTCATTTGTGGCATTGGAAAAAGTTCCTTTTGGAATGCCAATTGGTTGGGCATTGGAGCTCTTTTCTACCATTGGACTGATCTTTCAGTACCATTTCCCAACCTTACTGTCTCACAATTCCTAACCAGTAAGAATTTCTATATTAACCAGATGGAGCACTTTGCTACCAATATTTTTTGTCTTCTGCAGGAAGCTGAACAGGACTCCTTTCATGAGGACAGATTAATATGGAAACCAGGATGGGATGGTCATTTTTCAATCAAATCTTCTTACCAATCTTTCAGAGGCTCTGGTAGTTCAAATGCAATTTTCTAACAGGTTTGGAAATCTAAGTTACCCACAAAGATTGCCATTTTCTTATGGAAAATGAAAAATGATTACTTACCATTTGATGACATGATCACAAAAATTGGTCTTACAATAGCTTCCAAATGTATGTTTTGTTGTAATTCTGATACACTAAATCATTTCTTTCATGAGTGTCCTAGCAGCCTACAGGTTCTGGAAGCCATGCATACTGCATGTTTGATGCAGGTCCCACAGCTCAGAAATTCTAAGAGTAGATTGAGTTTCTATTTATCATACAAGGGTTTTTCCAAGATCCATACAGAGGTGATTAGAATAACCATGATGGTCACTCTCTGGCAATTATGGATCAGAAGAAACAAGCTCTTTTATGATGAGCAGAAATTCTCTACCTCAGAAATATGTGGGAAAATAAAACAGCAGACCTCACTCATATTTACAGCCTCTCCTCTCTCAGGGAATATATTTTCAAATCAATTTTTGATTAGTGCCAAGCTACTGCCTTTTATTAAATTAAAAAGGCCAAAAATGGTTAAAATTGTCAAATGGCACCCCCCTGATGTTGGTTTTAAAATAAATGTGGATGCAGCTTTTCAAAATGGGAGAAGTGGAATTGGAGTTATTATAAGGGATTACAGGGGTTCAGTTGTGCTTTTAAAAATGATATATTCTCCTTCTGAGTCTCCCTTGCATGCAGAATTGATAGCTATCAAAAGTGAGATTTTGTCTGGTCAGGAACTACTACTGCAAAACTTTGAACTTGAATCTGATTGTAGGCAGGTAGTCAGTGGATCTATACTCCCTCACAGGTGTGACTGGAGATTGTATTCACTGTGCACTCAAATTAGGGATCTTGCTCATAGCCAGTTTAAAATTTCTCACATTTTTAGAGAGGCTAATAGTGCAGCTGATTTTTTAGCCAAGCTTTGCTTGCAACAGCAGAGAAGTGCAACCCTAGATATAGGACAGGCACCTATGGAACTCAGGGGGATAATTTCCCTAGACAGAATTGGTATGGCTAATCTCAGAATCTCTCAGTCTTGAACAGACTCACTTGGTTTGTTTATTTTTTCAGATCATGAAGAGTCCACACTCATCTCAGTACTACCAAACCTATGAGGCTGCTCAGGCCAGGAGCTCCACTACTCAGGCCAGGTAGTTCTCTGCTCAGGCCAGGAGGTTTTTCTCATTGTGCTTTGGACAGAATTTTAAAGCTTTGATCAGGAGTCTGCTGCACTTGTCACCACTGTCTTTCTAATTAATTTAAAGGCCATTTTTTGAACCATTCTTATGGTTTTTTTGGGCCTTCTGTGAATATGCTAGCTTGTGAAAATCTTGGACTCCATATCAGAGGGTGGCTAAATAGTGCTTCTGTATTTGTTTACTAGATCACTGACTTGCTCCCCTTTTTGATTTTGGATCTACAGATTCCCATAGTCACGTAGAGCTAGGTATTTTTTCTACCATTTTTTGAGAAGCTTAGATGCTTCTTGGGTTAATCCCTAATTTGTAACAAATTTTGGGCTATGCCTAATTTGGTTATGGGGTGCCAAATAAAAAAAAGATATATAGTAACGTAACGACGAAGTTGTTTAGGCAATCCTGTAAAACACCCTAAACATGTATATGGAAACCTAAATATACAAACACCATACATATATATAACATCGAAATATAAAAATCATAATCATACCATAACTTCATATAAAAAGTTATAAAAAAGTATGTTTAATTATAGCATATAGGTTATATACCGTGTTTAAATATTTATTTTCCTAATAAATCGACGTTAATTACATGATAATTAAGTATGTTAACATGGTAAGTGAAAGTACTAATTGGCACTTTTTAATTATTCCATTGATTTGATTTTTCTAAAATGGTAAGGACGTATGGAATGGTAAGCGAATTTTGGGAAATTAATTCTTCCCTTAATTCCAGGGGTTTGATTTTTCTAAAGTAGTATGTACGCAGGGAATGGTAAGCAAGTTTGTAAATTAATTTAATATGGAATGTTAGTACGTTAATTTAGGCATACCTTAATGGAAAAAACGGCGTCCATATATAAAGTGCTAACCGGAATTAATATATGGAATTAGTACAAACGGACGGTGGCGGCTTTCCAACAAAACACACAATCTAATGTCGTTTTACATTTTAGAAAAATAATTCCGGCGGCGGTGTTTTCTTTTTATTTTTATTTACGCCGCCACTTTTTGCTTTTAATATATACCTAGTAAAAAGATGATATTGGGATGACAAAAAGGCCTGTTAAGAACAAAGTCAAATATAAAGTGAGGTCTGAGCCAAAAGTAGAGCACTCTCTACATCAATTTTTTTTCAGAGTGTTGTGGCAGTTGAAATTGGTACATGTTAAAGTGATGAAAGGAAAATTAGGTTTACCCACACATCGTATATAGCTTACCTGTTTATGACCCCTAGTGACCCTCATATAAAGCCTATGTTCCAGCCTGTACATCTACCTTGACCCATATATGCATGCTCTTGATTGGAATGAAGTAAACATCAAATTGCTCATGTGCTAATGTATATCTATTGTTCAAGATTTTCTCTCTATATGGTACCTTGTGTTTGTATTGAAAAATAGGTTTCTCGAGCCTATAAAATTTTTAAGGTACTGAATAAGATGAACGGTAGGAAAGAGTTAATTTTGTTTATGATTCTGGATTCTGGAAAAAAAATTACTCTGTGCTCAAAAAAAAAATACACAGAATTCCAGTACCAGATCTGAGCATTATAACAGTCCAGAATTTGCTGAGAAATTTATCTGGTTGGACTGTTTTCTTGAAACTTCGATGTCCAATTTATATCTCGAGCATGTGTGCATATTTGTTGATCAATATGAACCATAGAGCCCCTAGGATCATACCTTGCAATCATAGCCTTACCTGAAAAAGTCATTTCTGATTTTCATGTGTTAATTGATGCTCCCACGTAAATATTATGTGAGTGACTGTCCCACTTTACCAAGTGCATTGAGTGAAAACTGTGAGGAGTTCTTCTCGTCTATTTTGACCATTGATATGCAAGTGAGTGCTGATGTAAGGGGGAATTGAATTGATTGTTCAAAGGGGGGTGATACCAACTTTGTTTATGAAAGGAGACTTAATATCATGCCAGGGGAATTTGTTAATTAGCTGAGGATATGAAAGGTTGAAGGCTGAAATTTTTGACCAAGTTTGGGATGATAGAGTCTTGTCTTAGTGAGCTGTGTATATAGCATGGTTTGTCCATTTTATTTCATTCCGTAGAGTCAAAGTCATTAGAGGGATCGGGAACTTTGAATGAACAACTTGTGCTTGAATTGTTTCTTATCATACTTGAGGGCAAGCATGACTTAAGTGTGAGGATATTTGATGTGTTGAATATTGTGTTGTTTATTCATGGGAAATTTATGTTTAATTGTGTGATTATGGAACTTATGGAGTTGTTTTTGGTGGCTAGATTGTGATTACTTGGTATGGAGCTAATTGAAGGGAAAGAGCTATTTTGGAGCTAATTGGAGCTAAATTGGAGGATTAGAAGAGCATTCATCCTATGGGCTAAAAAGAAGACTTCAAGCCCAACAAACATTATTTCCTTCATCTTGGAAAGGTCCACCACCAATTCCTAGTTGGATTGGGATTTTATTCTTCATGTAAAATAATGCCAAACTTTATATTGGGCCAATTAGTTATTTTATAAGAAATTAGGGTTTAGGAGAAGGAGTATATATGACTCCTTAGGCCATCGGCCTCACTCTCTCCTTCTTCCATTCTTAGTTTTTAGTTTTACTCTCTCTTTCATCTTTCTCTCGGCTGAATCTTGAAGAACCGATGCCCAACTTCTAGGGTTTATAATTTGACATTATTTGGTGACATTCTTCCTCTCTATATTAGTAATATGCATTCTCATATTTGTTTTGTGTGTTTTGATTATAGTATGAGTAGCTAAGTTAATTGTTCGGCTTGGATTAATGAAGTGGGTTCATGAATTTGTGAGGATTAATGGGCTTATAGTTATGTTCTGTGAATTCTCTGTTGATTATTGTATGAATCTATACTTTATGGGTTAAGTTTGATCACCTTGATTCATGTTAAGCTAGGGCTAATTTGAGTAGCAATTTCCTTGTGAAAAACAGATAACTGATACAGACTGTAATAACAAGGGAGTAATCAACAGAGTAGATAACCATTGTTTGCGAATACTTGAATGGCTATGTGAATTGGGTCATCTTTGCTTTGATATTATAATTTAGCAAGTTCAGCAAAGAATTGCTTGCTAATGGGTAATAAGAGGGGATTTTAGGGGTTTAGCGAATACTTGCCTCTATATAACTAATTGATTTGCAGAAATAACTCATCTAAGCCGACATCTTCCATCATATATATTTTCTCGTCTTTGCATTGTATTTGTGTGTCTTATTGGTTTGTTTTCAGTAGATATAATCAAACAACTCTCAACTTTAAGGCGTGGTTGCTAAACCAAAACTAATTAGTAGGTTAATCAATAATTTCACACCGTTCTCTGTGGATTCGACCCTGCTTACCACTGTGCTAGGATTTTATCCTTAGTATATTGCAGGTATTATTTGTGTGAGTGAAACGACGTTCACCAAGCACTCTAACTTCCTTTCCATTTGGCCAAAGGACTGCCTGTGTCAATTACATAGATGCACCATAGAAATCCTTATTGTATCAGATAATAATTTAACAGGAACCATACCAGAGTGATGTCCACTTCTGATCATTTGCCCACGAAACCAAACAAACTATGTAGTTACCATGTATATGATCTACCACAAGATCTAGCTACCTGATCACACCAAAAAAGAGTTAATCCCTCATATCTACCAGCTCCATCAACTATTCTAGACTTCCGATATAAAGTACTTTCTTGCATGCGGACAAAATGACTACCACTGGCTTTAGTTTCTAGCAAACATAAAAGACTAGGTTTATACCTATTTAGCAGCTGGGTGACCCCTTTCATTGTAGGTGGTTGATTTGGCTCAACCACCGGAAATCCATCATCTCAGGCAATTTCTCTCACCCTCTGCAGCTCTGTTAGCCTTCTGGAAGACACCTTTTCCTCACCAGAGCTGGTTGAAGTCAGTGGATCTTCATCTTTGAGAGGGTCAAGGAATTCCTCCGCCTGATCTTCCTTTGTTGAGTCATCCTGTGTGTCTTCTTCTCCTATGGCAGCTGTTGAATCAGAAGATACAACCAAAATCTCTCTCCCCATTCCTTCTGCAATGCTTTGCTGTTCTTCCTTATCTTGATCTTCTTCTTGCTTGTTATGGTTCTCTTCTCTGAAAATTTTAAAATTAATTCCTGCTTTTGTTTGTCAATTTTTTGGCATATTACTATATTTTACTTTTAAAATTTTAGTAATTTCTATCCTCGTACTTTTCGCCCTATTACTATTTATTATTTTGGTCGTTCTATAACTTTTGAATATATTCTGGCTAGTGCCTGTCCTAAGAATATTATCGATGAAAACTTAACATCCCGGTGAATGCAAATTCATCGGTCAGGTTTTAGTTTATAAGGTCTTGTCCAATTGAGCTGTTAACTGCTAACTGTTAGAGTTGTTAGCTAGTAACAGCTACTGTTAGCTGCAAATAGTTGTTGTCAGCTGCTAACAGCTGTTAGGGATGCTTTGAACATTCAAACTGAGGGAATTGGTAGCAAGTATCTACGGAAGGTCATCCATTTTTATGAAGGAAAATGTCAAATCTATAGATAACTAATTGGGTATATGAGGTCAAAATTTGACACTTGGGAAAACAAGTTTTTAAGTTTTTCGGGAAGAATTACATTGGTCAAACATATTTTCTCTTCTATGCCAATCATCCTATGGGAATTTTCATAATTACAAAATTTATACTAGATGTAATAGACAAGCTGACACCAAGATTTATATGGAAAGAGATTTGGAAGGGAAATGCTTGTATTGGAAATCCTGGAAAAAGATGTGCTACCTATAAATAAATGAGGTTTGGGATTGAGGTCAGCTGTCAAAATGAACCAAGTTAAACAGAATCACTAGTGGACGGATGTAGACTTCTAGGCGGTCCATTCGTACCATTCACGGTATTTTGGAAGCGCCGTAACGAGTTGTGCCGTAAAATGGCACTGCTTCTCGGAGGTTAAAAACCACCTTAAAAATGAACGATGCGCACGGTGGTTCAAAACGCCGTGTGCAGCGTTTTAAAAACACCGTGTATGCTTGTTACGAGTTCGCTACCTCAGGTCGCTAGGTGTCTTTAATTGTTACTGCTACGACATCACCGCCGGTGATCGCCTCTTGAGGCGGTCTCGCTTCTTTCATTCATTCGGTCTTTCAACTATTACACAGGCAAAATCGTAACCAGACTCGTTAGGTTGAAGGAGACGGCACCGCTGGCGTATTTGCTGGAATATATGGCAATATAAAATTTGCAAAAATGTGGAAATGGTCATGGTGTTACGATATCGCGTAGTATGTCGCTTGTGGTCGAAAATTGAAAACGAGCTCGCCTCCTGAAGGTTGCGAAATACGCTACGAGCTCGCCTCCTGAAAATGTAGGCAGACCAGAAGGACACTTGCGTACTTAGATACGACACTGCCAGCAGAGGCGAATCTGTGGCGACATCGTGGCAAAATTTTATTGTGGTGAATTTCACTGGCTGTGTCGCCTTCTTGAGTCGTTTGTGACGGCGAAGTAAGAGGCGAAATCATTTTTAGGAACGCCAGGGGCAACAGAGTCTGGCAAGCCAGTAGCCAGGCGATATCGCTTTTGTGGGTGATTGTGTAGGCGAGGCCGCTTTTGTGGCCATTTGTTGTATTGTAGTAGGCAGTGTGCCTAGTAGCGAAGCAGTTTCTGTGTTCGACTAGAAGCGAACTTGCTAGTGAGTTCGTTTATGTGCAAGATAAAATGATGTAATTATTGTAAAATTTGATCCGTTTTTTTCGAAACATGAATCGAGATACTGACTCAACATAAACCTGTCAAATTCAAATACACCGTCCCGATACTAAAGAGGCATAAACTAATAATTGGAGTGCACACAAGTGCATTACTAATGTCAAATGCAAATGGACAACTACTTTTCATACTTTAGGGAGGTTAGCGACTTGTGGCCTTGCCATGGTAAAAGCACGGTTGTGGACCAGATATTTAGCCAATCGGTCTCTTCCATCGTTAAGTTCTTGCAAGGAGAAAGGAGTGGTATCATCCACAAATACCTATGGATGAAAATAATGCTTATTAGGGAAATTTTCATGAATATAAATGAAATTAGACGGTTGTAGCTTTACCTTTAGAAGATCAAGCATGTCTTTTTGAACACCATCCACCACCATCGAACCAAAGATCATCGTGTAATAGCCGCATTCAGAGTTTGATGATTGCTTCCTAGACTACAAAAGTGTTTAAAACAATACTATACTTATGGTATTTCAATGCAAACCCGTGATGAAAGTACGTGATAGCATAAGCACAACATGTTACCCAAATGTTTATAAGGTGGAAGTTGAGGAGTGTTTTGTCGTTCACTTGAAGAATTGTATTGTCAAAGGAGATCGGCGAATGTTCGTGATGGAGGGTGGTGGAGTGGGTCTATCCAATATACTTGCTTTAAAGCGGGTATTATTGCAACAAAACTCCAATGATCACTAGAAATCACATGAAAGCATAATGCTCATAAAATATTATTTGAGAATCATAAAATTTATGTAGCATGTGGAAGGACCTAAAAAAGATCAAATAATAGAGCATATTATAAGGTATTCCTCTCGAGATATGGTCCGATGAATATTTTCTCTGATTTTTCGGAGAGAGCAGAATTCAAGTAATCAAGTCTTTGCCTATTGCTCTCCATACTCGCTTGCAAATGCATTGGATGCAAAAACCCAATGAAATGCTTCCCCCGGTAAAAGGCATGGTGATGCAAGAACCTGTGAATGTAATAGATAAGAATGACGAGGATTTAATCATATGGTTTGATAATGGGGTAGTTTCGTAAAACACATGGAAATTGCTTACATTTGATTGAGGCAAAGAATGGTGGCAGGAAGATTAGTGAAATTCCAGAAATATTCAAAATCCCCCCATGGTACGTGGATGTCCTTCGTCATACTAAAGCACCTTTCATTTCCGAGAAAGGCAAAACTTGCATACTTGTCGTGCGAGATCAAATCATAAAAGACTCGGACTAAGGGTGGAAGGCTTTCATAAACTCCACGATAATGGGGTCTAATGTTGGTCTAGCAATAGGAAAGGCATGCACGGCCATTTGTGGATTTTGTGGAGGTTGTGGTTTCCTACAGGGTATGGAGGTGGATTTTTCATCAAGCACCAACCATTTTGGTTTTAGAACTAGGAAACCTTTAGCCTACCCAACTCTCACCATTAGTGACTCCTTCACGGGTAGCAATTGTTGTTCTATTAAAACGCCGGTAATGTGAACACTATAAATTCCTATGGGGATGTCAGTACGATTGTGTTTCACCGCACTAGGGTCGCATGTGCCATTGGCGACATGGAGTGGTGTAGATTTGGTACCTTGCGAAACATAAAGCTTGCAAGGGGGGTTCTATCATAAATGAAAGCACAAGAGAAATCATCATCCAACTATTTTAATAAATACATTAGACTAAATGGAGTTCTAAATTATCAACATTGGTACTAATCTTGTCGACTTGAATGGAATGAGCCACATTCAACTTGATGGGGGATGAAGGTGGAGAAGGAGGAACTAGTTCCTTGTCCATTTCCACATTCTCACCTTATCCTCCACAATTTGAGGCGAGGCTTGAGAACCCTTAGATGAGGGTGGAAGATGAGGTTGTGTACCTCCTAACCTCTCGATGTGGGGATAGTTGGTGTGTTGTGCTATATCTTTCATCACCTCCCACAAATCCTTCATTCCGCCTTAGTTGCCGCCACCTCACTCAAAAATTGTTGAAGTTGTGATGGTTTAGACTCGCCGCAACGTCGCCTAATCCCAAAAACTCTTCTTGTGTCGTGTAACCTCCAACACCTAATGCTCTTCCTGGGTGTTCCTTTTTTTTCCCAAGAGAAAAAGCCTCACTCAAGACATCGTTCTTCCCACACGGGATAAAGGTACCTCCTCTTTTTGGCGCTCTAGAAGTTCCTATTATCAAATATGTTGTACTAGGTGAAAGTGGTTGTGAAAAAGATGGTTTCCAAAAACAAAAAAAGAGTACAAAACATTAGGTGTTATGATAAGGTAAGATAGACTAACCACCCTCTTTGCACATGCTTCGGCATCATCCGAAGTGAATTTACCATCTGAGTCTCTAATTCGACCCAACACGAAGAGTCGTTATCTGTTATAATCCTCGGCATTTTTCGGGACTATGACGTACCGAGCATCCTCCTCGTCCATCCCCCCTAATACCAACTCCTTCACTTGTTCCTCCTTCTCCCTAAGCCCCTCCTTCTCACCTACACCCAAATACCCCGACCTACCACCGGTGTAACGCATTGTTATTGATTTCACCGATGTGACCTTCTTGTCCCATTTCCCCTATGCACAAGAATTTATTGTATCACATGTCATCATAAATGTAATAAGAAAATAGGAGGTTATGTTATGGAAGTTGTAGTTTGTGACTCACCGTGGTCTTGTTTTCAAGCGATGCTTGCCTGAAGGCCTCCCACGCATCGGTTGTAATATGATTGTATCGGTCCCTTGGATCTTGACCTAGCCTCTTTCCCTTCTCATACAAGTAGTCTTTTCTTAGAGCATGCTTGTGCTCGCGAAAAGCTTTGGAAACGATGTTGAATGCCTTCTTTCTCACCACTTCCATGTCATTAGATTCTATTTCAAAAGGACGCATCGCCAAAATATATAGGACGTACTATTTCTACATATTATGAAGAGGTATAATATTGACTAGATAGTTCATTGAAAGGTTAAATGTTACTTACTAGGAATTCTACCCAAACTTCCTCTTTCTTTTTTGATGGGACTTTTCTCCAATTATCCTCCATTATCTCAAGAAACGTTCTTCCAACTCGGCCACACCAACTTGACCATTTAGAACTTTCCTCTTTCGGTCGATTGCATACGCTCTTTGCATTAAATCCTATGTGTGTTAGTTCTCCTCTTCTCATTCTTCTTTGTAGAACTCGACAATGTGATCGGACTCGTTAGCCTTTCTTCGAGTTACTACCTCGCTTCGGGTAGTAACCTTTGTGAGCCGACTATTGCCAATTTGATGATGTTCTACTACCTCATGGAGGGATTGAAGATAAATCCAGGGTACCTTATTGTCAAGTACATGCTGAAGCGTGCCTATGACAAATCCGATGCGACGATCCCTTATGGCCAGCTTATAACGGCGATTATAAAGAAGAAGGGTATTAGACCAGTTAGTCGCCCAGGGCCAGTTATGCATTACAGTAAAAAATGGCTACGTAGCAAGGGATTGGAACTTGGCGTCGATGAGGTGCTAAAGAAGAAGAGCGATGGTGCATCGGTTTCACGCAACCGAGGTGATTTAAGTCCGGGTAAGTATCACCTTATCAAACTTGGTATTTTATTAGATTTATTTGTGTGCGACCATACATGTGAACTAATTGATTTGATCTCGTTTGGAAGGCCGGGAACTTCAGTGGCGTGAGCGAATGGTTGTGCTTATGGGACAGCTTTCAGCGGAACTAGAACAGGTGAAGTCGGAACAAGCCAAGAAGAGGGAGGAAATATTGGAGTTTGGCAGGATACTGAACTTGGAACCTGAGCTTAGCGACGAGGAAGGGATGTCATACTTCTCCGTTCAACCTTTGCCACCTATGAACGCAGAGCCGGATGACGAGCAACCAGAAGAGGAACCAGAAGAGGAGGAACTAATACAGGTTCAAGATCCCGATGGGGATGAGGTAGAAGAAGATCCGAATCCCGCTGTTGATGGTCAGGAAGATGGTGGAGATAGTGACATGTTTACTCCGGAGCAACTCATTGACGAAGGTGACGATGACCAAGAAAATGACGAAGTCTTCAAGATTTTCTTCATAAACGAACGTAGCCAGGATGAGGAGGTCGAAGAGTCGTCCGAAGAAGAAGATGACAAAGAAGAAGAAAGTGAAGCGGTTGCTAAGGACGACGGTGATAGTGATGATGGGGAGGAATGATTGTCGTTTTTATCATAAACTACGCTCCTTTACTTTTGTTATTAAACTCGCAACATGGTTACGTTGCATACTTTTGTACTTCATTTTCAATCTATGTAATATATTGCATGTTTATTTACTTCAATTTTGACAAAACATTCAACAAAAATGAATTCTATATGAATATTCATATGATAACAATTTTTCATAAAAATAGGAAGCAGAATTGGAGGCAAGTTCGCTTCCAATATTTGTAACAGGCAAAAATAAGAAGAAAAATCGCCTCCTAAAGCGCCTATAAACTTATCAAGCTTAAAACTCGCATCCACCTCCACTCGCATCATGATCATGACCTCATCGATAAGGTGAACACGATCGGTTATTGATTGCATGTTGTAAAGTTTGACGTGATCACGACCAAGCTAGATCGAAGTGATTAAAATAATACATGGTCATCATATGTCATCAATTCAAATTTCTAATGATCGTGCTTGCCTCGTTATAGCGATTGTCACTGATCATTATCAATTACAAGAAAGTAGAAGTTTAGGGTAGACTCGATCAATAATCAGTTACCGATCGACCGACAAAATTTAAAGTTGATCAAAAAATATATAAAATACAAACAATTTCAAATTACATACACATTCCACATCAAATTTTATACACAATTAAATAATTTCTAGATTTTTCAGAATATCTCAAAAATTATATAGTTTATACACATGGGCGAACTCGCTTGTGCGTTTCGCTCATGGCCGGATACCAAGCGAACTCGCCTCCACGTTATATCATGTTTCCCACATCGGTGGATCAGCGTCCAATTGATTAGTTTATATATATATATATAGCAGCAAAATTATAGGGTTCGATAAGTCGCTGACCCGCGAAAACTTCCCATGAGACACCAGGCATTCTCTATACATATATTGTACATATACTTGGGCCATATCAGAGTAATGAGTGTGTGTACCATCTATCAAGTACCCTGGCCCAAAGGTTTACATTTGTTTAACAAAGAAGCGAACTCGCCAGCAAAATTTCGTTCATAGGCGAGTAACAAGAAATATTGTAACCAGAGTAACTATAAGTAGTCAACTTTTGGGGTCTGACGCGTTCAAAACCCAGATCCCCAATTTTTTTTCAATCAAAATTAAAATCAGAGCTTCCCCGACATATCCACCGCCGACGAACCGCCGTCCACTGGGATATTTGCTCCCCCACCGCCAAATTCAATACATCTTGTAAGTTGATCTCTTCACTCATCTTAATCATCGTTAATTTCAAAGGCATTTGTTTAATTTTTAGGTTCATATGATTTTTAGTTTTTGTTTTTGATTTGTGTATATGGGGTTCAAACATAGGAATAGGATTGATGTTAGGTATTGTTGATAGGTACTTTGGATAATCAGAAACCTGCCTCCGCGGGGAAAAAAAGTTGTTGAACAATCCAGCGAGGTTATTAAGTTCGATAAAACTAAGTTTGTGAGTGAGAAAGCTTACCTCAAGTATAAGAGTTTTGAGGACGCAAAGTCACAGGTGAACATCTTACTAGTGGTGGATGAGAGTAAGGTTCAAGAGCTAGGCTTGAAAGGGGTGTGGGACACTCTCGAGTATTCAAGTGCTGAAAAATTGATGACGGTGAATGACCCGGGTTATCTGGAGGAGACTATGCAGTTCTATGCTAAATTCCGTCAGGTTGGTGATGTGTGGAAGACCAAGGTGAACAAGAAGGAGTTCGACGTAAGTCCTGCACTTTTCAATGCAGCCCTCGGAATTGAATTCAAGGACGATGATGAACCATTGCACCTTTATGCAAGGGGAAACTGGCCCAGTGAGTCGTTATTTCCTATGGAGAAGTTGCAGAATTTGGGGTTGAAGCACTTTGGGCGCAAAATAGGTGAGCTTGGAAGGCCAAAGGAGTACAAGCTAGCACAACTTACACCCGAGCATAGGATACTATGTGAGATGATGGCTACAAATCTTGTGCCTAAAGGTGGTTACCTCCAAGAACAAAAATTCACCACGTTGGTGACTTACTACTTGGTGACCGAGGAAGTGATGATAAACCTCGGGTATTCCATGTTTCACCACATGAAGGATAGCGTGGTTGAGAACAATACGGTGGCTAAGAAGTTTCCCTACACAAACTTCATAACAAAGTTCCTTCGCCGCAAGCATCCAAAGATGAAATTCTCCAACACCGGGAAGCCGTGTGAGTACTATACCAAGGAATACCTTGAGAAGAAAAAATGGAAATTAGTTGGGGGGACTTGGCAACCAAATGGAGACAAGGACGTGGAGCCGGAACCTGAGCAAAGTGGAGGTAAGGGGATACACATTTTATTTATTTTCCATTCTATTGTGCGTTATATTTAAACTTTACATTTTCTATGTCTACCATTTACTAGTAAGTGCGGAAACCTTTCATAAGGGGCTTGAGGAGTCTAACTTCGTGATGAGGATGGAACTTACGAATGTCAACAAGACGTGGTGGAAGAACAGCCACCTTTTTCGGGGTTTTCTAAGAGTATATGCCCGTAAAAGTCCTCTTGCAGCCACTCCAGAAAACCAGGATCTGAGAGGCAGTGAAAACTCATCCTAGATGTGTAGAAGTAGTCTAGGGACGTTTATTCATATTGTAATGCTACAATTTAAAGATATTTTCGTTTTGATTTCATAATTGTAAACTTTTTGCATAAATTTGATATGCACTTGGTATTTCATCAATCACCATACAGTAATTACTATTGTTCATGTGTTAAACCGATGTAGAAAAAGTATGACGTCATTGCTAGTACTAGAACGTGTATGTTAGAAAATTCATATACGAAATCGCAAACAAATTCGCTTGTAGAGTTTTAACTTAAGCGAACTCGCTTCTAACCTCGCCTGGTTGGACAGAGAGCAACAGTCGACTCCATCAGTGAACTCGCCATTAACAGGTGAAACTTGTTACGGCACCGCCAATAACTACATACCAAGCCATAGAGCAAAATTATACAAAACAGCGTAGTTTAAAGGTAGGCGAATACAGAAACGGTATCGCTACCCGTCATGCATCAATGCGATTTTAAGGAGCGAGTCCGCCTCTACATCCGCCTATACTATGAGTGAAACACGTTTGAAGCATACATGAATACTAATTCCGTCCATACCAAATGTAGATGATTATAAGTAATGTTTTTTTCCATTACATACTAAGGATTAACAATTCTTGGGTTGATTCCTCTTCTACTTCGTTGGCTTCCCAACTTCGGTGATCCTAATACCCTCCGTGTGATCGCTTCACGCAACTAACCTTTTCAAACTTGCTTCGTCTTTAGTTAATGTTTCGTTCGGCTCTAAACCCAGAAGGTCTCCGATATATGTACCAAAGCTGTAATCCTTGTCATTGCCGTTGTGAAGAAGCGTCTGCTTACCATTCACCACAATCTCCCACTGGTTATCCTTTGGATCCTTCACATAAAACACTTGGTGCACTTGTGACGCCATGACAAACGGATCACCTTCAGAGCCAAGAATACTGCAATTCACCAGGGTTGTGCCGTAATCCTCTTTCCGCACCCCGCCACATTCCTTCACCCATTCACACTTGAACACTGGAATTGTGCCACTGATAAAGTCAATCTCCCAAATGTCGGTGATGGTCCCGTAGTATGCTTGGCATCCATGAACTGTGGCCTCACCTGGTACTACCACACCACTGTTTTGGTTGGTTGACCTCTCATCCAACCATTTAGTTCCAAAAGTATAACCGTTGATGTCGTACCCACCAAACGAGGAAACAGTGCCAAGAGGTTTTCTACATAACATCTTGACAATATCGGGATGGTCCCCTTCCTGAATATGAGCTTGCAGCCACCTAACGAAGTTGGCACAATGCTTTTCTAGGATCCTCACGTCACCGACAGTCCATCCATTTGACACTCTAATCTGATCCCAGTAGGATAGTTTGAAGAAGATCGAACACTTCTTCCAACTACTATTCGATGCCATCCTCTTCTTTCCCTTACCAAATTCATGATCCATCCCAGTAACTTTTGCTAGAACCTCCGACCCAGTTAAAGGGATTGGGGCGGGATCATGCTCTTCTCTCCCGTTGAACCAATTCTTCGCTCACCTCCAAGGATGTCCCGTCGGAAGAAATCTTCTGTGCCCGAGATACACTGGCTTACCACCGTGTTTCAATTGACAAAAACTAGTCTTGATCTCACATATGGGACATGCAAAGTGACCTTTCACTGAATAACTGCCCAAGTTACCTAATGCTGGAAAGTCATTGATACTCCACAACAATATTCCTTTCAGTTTAAACTTCTCATCACCTCGACTACCATCAGGTATCCAGACACTGACGTCAAATAATTTCTGCAAATCTTCGATCAAAGGCGCTAGGTACACGTGAATATCGTTACCCGGTTGCTTGGGACCAGATTTCATCATGGACAATAACACATACTTATGTTTCATCATCAACCACGATGGTAGATTGTAAATCACAACCATAACTGGCCAAGAATTGTGGCTACTAGACATGTTACCAAAGGGGTTCATGCCATCGGGGGATAAGCCTAACCTCACATGCCTAGGCTCTTTAGCAAATTCAGGGTACCGCTCATCCATTTTCTTCCACTGATCTCCATCTGAGGCACGTGAAATAATATCATCGTCGTCCCTAACCCTATCTGCATGCCATGTTAGCAACTTTGCATCGTCAGGATTTGCAAACAACCTCTTCAGTCGAGGAACCAGTGGAAGGTTATACACTACTTTAGCCGGCGTTTTACATCTAGATGGTGTCACACTCTCGCCACATACCTCTATAGTCCCTACCTTTGACTTGTACCGAGACTCATTGCATACTCGGCATGTATCCATGTCCTTGTCACCTCCTCTGTACAACATACAATCGTTAGGGCATGCATGAATCTTCTGCATCTCCATTCCCATAGGACATAATAACTTCTTTGTAGCATATACTCGATTAGGGCACAAGTTGTCAGTGGGTAGCAACTCTTTCACCAACTCTAACACTTCAGTCATCCCTTGTCAGATATTCCATGTCGCGCCTTTAAATTCATCAACAACGTAGAACCAAGAACAGAATGTTTACAACCCTTGTACAATGGTGTCTCTTTATCATTATACATCGCCGCTAACATGCTCGGCTTTCCTACCTAATCCATAGCCACGTCTTCCACCATTTCATCAAGACAACCATCATAACGTGATTCCTCCGCGCCAAGCTTAACATCAAACTCCGCATCATTATGACTTGCACGTTCTCCATGCCAAACCCATGTTCTATATATAGGATCAAAACCTCTACAAAGCAAATGTCCGCGCACTACGTCTACATCCTCATAAATCGCGTTGTTAAGGCAATCTATGCAAGGACATCTTAGCCCACCCATTCTCTTTTCTACACAATCCTTCCAACCAATATCAATAAACTCTTTAATCAAATATGTATAACCTTGTGAAAGACGCTGATTCTCCAACATGATTTCACTACAACCCATGCTTAACAAGATACTATCACCAACGGTTTAGCTACAATCACTCAAAAATTCCCAAATTTAGCACCCTAACAAACTCTACAAAACCATACAAATAAGCACACACACTAATCAAAAAAAGTTTGCCCATTCCAAAACCAATCAACAAAAAATCAAAAGCACGTACCTTTGTGTTCTTGGGCGAAATGAAGGCCTGAAAATGTGAGCAAAATTGGAGAAAAAAACAGAAGGAGAGTCCTCTTATCTAGTTCTTTTATTTTTATTCCCGCAAAAATTCTGCTTTTATATACCCAGCTACAACACGGTTACGAATTCGCTACCTCTTCGCCAGCAAGATCATAACGTCTACAAAATCGTAACAACAAACGCCTCTGGTCTTAACTATAGGCGAACTCGCTCCTATAGTATCGCCTCCTGACGTCCATAAAAGGCGAACTCGCAACCTCTGCACGTCCAAGCATGTATGGGCAAACAACATTTCTAACTTCAAGCGGGTGGTTCCAGCGATATCGTTTACTAACTCGCCTTTAAACGAACGCGGTTACGATTTCGCCTTACCTTGACATTTTTATACACTTTGGAAAATGCCGTGTTGTATTTTTAAAACGCCGTGTATTTTTTTTTGCCCTAGGCGAACAACAAGTTACGAGTTCGTAACCTCGTTACTCGGCGGTTCCGCGCAAATTTGGCCAAAACACCGTGAATATGGTGTCGAGAAACATTTTCTTGTGCACTAGTGCGAAGCATGTCTGAAACTTGCTACAAAACAAGGACTTGTTAATGGTTAAGGTTCTTAAACATAAGTATTGCAGGAACAATAGTTTTATGGATGTTAAATAGAAACAATCAGATTTATGGGGATGGAAAGGATTGTTATGGGGCAGATATTTCTCAAAGCAGAGGTGCAAATGGAGAGTAGAAAATGGGATGGATATCAGTATTCATGAGAATTGGGTAGAGTATCAGGATCATTTGGAGTTAAATTCAAGTGGGAATTCTTCTTAGTTGAACATGAAAGTGGCAAACTTAATCACTGTTGATAAAAGGTGGAATGATGAGGACATGTTGAGCTCATATTCTCTGAATCACAAGTGTGGAAATTTTTTTCCCAATACATATACCACAAATTGGGGATGTTAAAATAAAGTCTTATGACCATACAAGAAAGATGGTTCATATTCAGGTAAGACATGATATAGATGTCAAGATGAGGACATCAATATAGTTGAATAATCTACAGCAATTCCACCTAATTGGAGTAAGCTTTGGAGGATTGGGGCTCCTGTGAAAATGATATTTGTGTATGGAGAGCATTAACAAATTGCTTACCTGCAGCAGATAATTTAGAGAAAATGAGGATAAAGGATAAAGATCTTTGTGTCAGATGTAATTAACAATGCAAGTACGATATAGAACATTTGTTTTTGTAATGTGAGGAATCAAGGAGAATATGGAGAGCTTCCACTTTAGGAGTAGATTTTAATTCAATACATGATACAACTTTTAATAACTGGTTCTGGTATTGGATGCAGCTAGCTCCAGACATGAATGTTATGAGTTTAACATATTGCATTTTATGGAATATTAGGAAATTCGGGAATAATAGGATTTTCAAAAATCTGTAAATAATTGGGTTTTCAGAAATCAGACATACGAGACTCATGTGAAAGTTCAAAGGAGTAACATAGATGATCATTTGGCGTTGAACAGATTTCAGGATATAGATGACATACAAGACCTACATGAGCAGACATTGCAGCAACAGCAGCAGAATATGCAGTCACAGCTTCCACGGCAATTTGAAGTGGATGCAATTCATACCATTGGTGGGACCTTTTGGAAGCAACCCGGTCATGGAGATGCATCATGGTCATTATAGAATCCATAGAAGAAGATCAATTTGATAGGAGTGCAATACATGATTCAACTTCATCTCCTTTATATGCAGCGACTATAGCTCGTTTCAAAGGTATGAAAATTGCAGCATATACACGGTATCAAGATTACTAGTTAGAACAGACTCCCTAATTCTTCATGGTCTAGTCATGCAAGAGGAGAAAGCATCTTTTTTAGGATCAAGTAATCTGATCCAAGATATTAGAAGGCTTAAATTGTTCTTTTTTATCGTGAATTATGTATATATTGAATAGCAGACTTTGCGGTATTAATAAAAATATAGAAAAAGCGCACCGCCGGCCTAAGCTAAGAAAAAAACACTATAGGCTCTTGCGTTTATTTTTCAATGTTTAAACGTCTCAAGGCAGATGTTACAGGCAGAACTTCAGTTAGCAAATGGCCTAAATCGTGAGGTGTATGGTATTAATATTTAATCCTAATAACAAAAGCTATGGGTGTGTTTGGTTCGCAAGATTTTTGAGAGTCTGGATTTTGTTTGGGTTTTTGAGAGTTTGGGTTTTTGTTTGGGATTTTGATAGTCTGATTTTGCAAAATCCTTGTTTGGTTGAGTTGAGTTTGTGAGTATAGAACAAAATCTTTGATTGGTTTTTAGGATTTTGCAAGTCTGGATTTTGGAAAACTTGGTGAACCAAACAAGATTTTACAAAATTGGACTTGGATAGTCCAAGTTTTGTAAAAACTGTCCAACCAAACACACCCTATATCTTTAAAAATAACCAATGGTAAGCTTTGACTCTTTTTTCTAAACAAGTTTGGTCGAGTTTTCGTACATCTAAAGACTATCATTCCAATATGTGTATTTAGATAAATCATTCCAATCCTTCAAACAATCAAAAGAAGAATAGGACGCACTATACCAAGTCAACTTATATATTAGCTACAAACATGGCAAGGAAATCAGCCTTGTGGAAATAAATAATAAATAAATGCTGACATTCAGCAACACTCAAGCTTATGATCCAAAAAAAAAAAAAAAAACAACACTCAAGCTACAAATTCAGCTTTCCCAAAAGTTCAAGCTTTGTATCTTCGGGAACATCTTCGCAAATTTCAAACTTTTGCATCACGTCAAAACTCCCAGTTCCCACCTTTACTGGCAAGCCTAAGCAAATTCTCGCTGAGGGGGTCTCCAAATCATCAGCAATGCCAAACGATGCAGCTTCTTGGAGGAACTTGGAAGCTGTCTCAAATGACATCTTCGCTAATGGTGATAGTGTGTCTTTTATACATCCACTTCTGCTCATGGCCCGGTAATCCCCTGCCTTAGTCATGAAGTCTGCAATTAAGCTTAGATGCCGGAAGTCAATTTCTACTCCATAGATACGGAACACGTTCTTCACCTCTCTTATGATGGTTTCCCTGGCTGCTTCTACTCCATATGTGGTCAACATAGCGTGGATACTATTGGAGTATATCCGATTAACATCAAGATCATCCTGCAACTCCCAAAAGGCAGTGAAATCAATCCCGGCAGCCTTCAGTGCACAATAAGGTGGGAGGTCTTCTGTTTGATCAGCCCTCTCTTTCTTCAACTTTGCTTGTTTATCCACCTTCTCCTTATCCCAAATGACTGTGTTTTCACTTACATCATGCTCAACCAGTTTACAGTGGTTGATCTTACCAGAGCTCTTGATGTACACACTCTTAGCTGCCTTCAGAGCAATCTGCATAGAAGCCAGCAAGTTAAAAACAATCAAAAAATTTAAATGCCAAGAGATTCTATCTACACAACTAATGCATAAACAAGGGGAACTACTAAGAATATCAAAAGGTAGTCCAGACACTATGTTAGCATCTAATTCCACGGGTGTAACAGGCCATACCTGAGCCAGTAAGACATGAGGTTCGTCTGTAAATCGGAAATGGGCCTCAAACTCTTGCCCTCTAACTTCCACAAATATATTTCTATCTGTTTCTTTGCCCGAAAATATTTTTTTCGATTTCTTTTTCTTTTTACTAGCTGATTTGTCCAGTTTATCTTTCGATTTAGGCTTCGACATTTCCACATAATCCCTTGCTCCTTCAGAAGCTGGTTCTTCATTCATAATATCCTCTTTCTCTCCAGCTCCAATCTCATCATAGGGCTCATTAGCCGACTCATCTTCAGAAGCATCATCATATTCTATCTCATCAGATTTTTTAATAGCATCATCATCATTTCCATCGTCCTCACTGTCGGCATCCTCATCAGCACCACTTTCCTTCCCATGAGATGTCGATGGAGTGTCCTCATCCATCTCCATTTCATCCTCCTTTTCCTCTCCCCTGGAACTAGATACTTGTTTGTAATTCTTTATGCCAGAAATTCTTGACTGTAAGGCCATATGATTTTCTATTGCATCCTCCAATCCCCTTAAAAAGCTGTGTTTAAGGGTCTCCTCATAATCTTCTTGTGAGACCAATTCATGATGTTTGAAAGTCATCAAAATTTTATAAACTCTGCCCATCTCATTATTGTACACAGAGAGCGGCAGGAGATGTACTTCCATGCTCTCTATCATATCAGCAACAGTGATCTTCATGACTTTTCTAACAAGCAAGTTTGCTTCATCCCTGCAATTAACAAATTATATGAGTTGTTGCAAAGGAAGTAAAAAATTTGAAAATGCGGTGAAGAAAAAGATCAATAAAGAAATTAAACGAGACACTTTCCATCTTTAATAAATTTATAAAGCAGGATATCCCATCTCAAAAGTCATGGATACCTTTTAATATGATATAATCACTTGAATACTATAGTACTAACACACATCCTACCAACTTTTACTACCAAGCAAGTTTTTGGGGGAACTTAAAATCCAGTTAATATGCTGACCAATTAGCATCAGTCATGGACTGCCAATATTGACTGCTATTTGCTGAGACATTCAGAGGAGCTAGACAGTTTAGCGGAGCTAAGATGCTAACTAGACTATTTTAGCTTGTCACTAGTTTTCCGAAGGAGATGACAGAGAAGATAAATTCATATCAGACAATCTAAATAAATTAGTGTATTTACCATGCAAAAATAATTGAAATGCCATTTGCTGAATCTGCATTGGAATGCCACATTAAGATATGAAGCATAGTAGCTCTCTGGAATTAAATATAAAATTTAAAGTCCGTGGTTACAGTAGGCTGAGAACAGAATACTACTATTCCGTATAATTATCCCTCCTTCAATTTTAACATGTAACTAATAGCTTTACCAGTGATTTGACATGTAAATTCGCAATTAACAGCATTCACGGAAACAAATGTACACGTAACTAAACTTACTTGGACTTGAGCTGTAAGAAAGGGCATGTCAAAACGGGCGTTGAGATATTTTCAGAGGCAGAGTTCAGAATCTCTTTTAGACGTGGAATACCAAGTGTCACATTCATTTCTCCACGGCCAGCAAGATGGAAAGTGTTCAATCTAGAGAAAAGAAAAGAAAGTCCGTCAAGAAATATATACATATACATATAAACATAAAGAACAAGATAGAGACGATTTATAAAATGAAGTAAATTGATAAAAGAAATAATAGGTTTTCCAAGACATCCTAAAGTGCCGTTTTCGCACAACTCAAACAATATTTTTTCATGCACGATTTAAATCATTAATATTCTATGTCTTACTTACAATCAAAGGTTAAACATGAAAGTGAAAGGGATCTTAGGTCAAAAGTGCTTGGTTTGAAATTCCTTTATAAGTGCTGCTGATGGTCTGAGTGAACAAAACATACATAAAGGTGCCTCGAGTAAGTGAAAATGTACTGGACTGTATCCTTATTATAATGTTCAGTACATAAGTAAAGTCAATAATGACAACCAAGGCTAGGCTATTAGCATTACTCTAGAATTACCATCTTAATATGCAATTATTAATATAATAGTAATTGCATTTTAATATATGGCATATTGGTTACAAGAAGCCAATGCTTCCTCGAGAAGAGACAGAATTAATTAATGAAGTCATGAATTTTTTCTTCAACTGTAATCAAATAAACAACTATGCAATGGAATTAATTAGATTCAGCCAGCCAACACATTTAAATGTTCAGCAGACTCAGCATATTTAAGCTGGAAACTTTGAGAACATTCATAGACAACTTACGTCATTTGGGTGGATGGTTCACCAACAGATTGAGCAGCTATGACACCAACTGGCTCACCGGGGGGTGCAAGACTTGACATATATTTTTGAGTCAGTAGCTTCAAAAATGTTTGACCATTTGTGTGCCTTGTTTTTAAAAAACTTTCTGCTCTCTCTTTCAACCCAACTGGCAACTCAACAATATAACTGTCAAAGTCGGGCTCGCATCTATACACGTCACGAAGTGTCTCTTCATTCTGAAATTTTAAATGAAAATGAACAACAAAGTAAATACAATGCTCTATATGAAAATATCATTCATACAATAAAAAATCACAGGCAGTAGCATATAAACTTACCATTTGCAGGGCTTTGAGATTTTTTAGAAAGCTAGTTCTGTGAACATCAACACCATCTTCTCCATAATAAAATTGAACTATGGAACCATCAGCATCACGGACAGTATAATCATAACAAACTTTCAGGTTCTCAAGGTTCTTTATCAAGCACCGCTGCAGATATCCACTACGGGAGGTTTTTACAGCAGTATCAACTAAGCTGCAGGAGGAAATAAAGAAGTAAGAACATCTTCTAAGTTAGTGATGACAGCTGTTTAATTCTTTAGAACCACGTAATATGATACAAGTATACATGGCCTAAAAACGAAGAAACTCATTCACATTTTTCTGATTCCTGCTTCCTCTCCGACACACATTTGATATAATGCACAAGTCAAAGAGCCTTTAGAATTATTACATGTGCGAGAAACAAGAAAACAGTAAAGCACATCTGAAAATATAAGTAAAAGAAACAATAGTCCTCCACTCCTCCCAATAACAATTAATTTGGAAGCAAGTTATAATGATAGGAAGAAAAGACATAACTTGCATCGTTAAAAAAAAGCATGTGTTTTAGCATATGAAACAAGATGAGGCACATATATGGCTTACCCTTCGCGCCCAGCCATACAATGGAAATAATATTCCTGGGGGCGTAGACCAGAAAGAAAACGATCAGTGATAAAGCCTCCTGCCCTGGAAGTGAAATCCCAGGGTGGAAAACATGGCAAGGTCTTTCCGGATACCATGCGGGGAACTCGTTTACCTTCCAACTCTTGCTGTCCCAAGTAAGATGATATTTGCTGAAAATTGACCTATGAGCAATGACAGAAATATTGGGTGAGCCACAAAAATGAGTTCACAAACTGTGTTTGATAAAGCACTTCAATTTAAATATAATATCACATAATTTCAATAGCTCAGCCAGACAGAGGACAACTTGTAATGGGAATACTCACACTTTATATCTTTGGACCTCTTATACTATTGAATTCTTTGTAATTTTAACATGTGAATGATGTTGCAAATTCTATGTCAATTATTAATACCAGATAACAGGTTCTGGCATTCATACATGGAGCTGAATTCTTACTCATTTTGCATTTGACAGAGTAATGCTTATAGCCAATTTACGAGATCAACAAAATTGCAATTTTTTTGTAACACGTAATAAAGGAATGGATCATTTGGTGCTGTGGGCAGACATAAATTCTGAGAGCAGGCATCACACCCAATATTGCAACTTACCGTACTACCCTTCGCACCACTTATCGTCATAAGTGAGATGCAGTTCTGTGGAAATGGCTTTAACAACCCCTTCAGAAGCAATTCCTTGCTTATCTGGGAAGCTTTTGTGGTTAACTTATTCTTCATCTTCATATCTAATAATGCTGTAGCAGATTCTCTGTCACCGCTGAGAGCTTTCTCAACTTCCAATTGCAATTCTGAGGGTCCTGACAAACCAAAAGCATATTTAACACGAACATAGTTAAGTAGAATGATTTATCATTCAAAAAGCATCAGAGACACGAAATCGAAGGTTCTTAGAGACGTGAATTTAAGGGTTTTGGGTCTATCATGGGTGCACCACTAACAAAATGTAAGCTTCAATCTTTGCATATGAAAGCCTAAAAATTAATGCACACTTCCTCTCTACCCAACCTAGTATTCAACTTGTTTCAAGCTCAGCATCTTAATCTGACACCACTCTGGGATCTGTCCTGATACATATATTCGGTCGAAACAATTTTATTTCTAGGTTCCAGAATTCAATATTCTGGGAATGGAACTTGAAGACTCTAAAATAATATAACATTGCCAACTTGGTACTTACTATAAATACTAAAGGTACAATATAAATGTCAAAGCATACCTATTTCTCCACCTCTGAAATTGACAAAGTCACAATGAACCTCTTCCCCAACATCTTCACCTTCAAGTTCAGCTTTTCTTTGGACATCATAACGAGGCAATATCATAAGGTCCTCAACCCCACAGGTGAAGCCATGCGTCTAGAACACACAAAGCAATAATTATATCTCCTTCACTGGGAAAATGAAAAAATAAGATAAATTAACTGGCATAGGATATCACCTGTAGAAAGAGTGTAAATAATCTACTTAGTGAAGAGAGCAAAAGGCCTGCAGTGTTTGACCCATAAAGCTCTTGCACAGTATGAACCAGACCAAATTGCCCAAACTGAGCCTTGTCGATAACACCACATACATGCTCATTCTTCAAAACAAAAAAGCAGTTGTCGGATTTATCTTGTCCATTTTTATCCCCTGGGTGTTGAAAGGTCTCACTTGGAAAATACTGCTTTGGAATCTTCATCTCCTTTTCAATTGTGCAAGGTGCACAACCCCTCGTCAAATGGTTTAACAAAGACGTGATAACCTAGAGGGAAATGTTCAAAAGATGATAGGAACACCATAAGATAGCTGCAACAAGATTATATTGCAATATAAGCCTATACACTAACCTGCTTCCCGGTCCAAAGAGGCTTCGGTTTCCACAATGCCGGCAAGACAGGCTGGATGAATTCAGAATCCATTTGAGAAATTCTGCTAGCGGCACTACCAAGAGCACCATAGAGAAGTTGATTGTATTCCTCGTGAGTCAAAAATGTATCCTTCATTGTCAATAGCACAGCACTAACAATATGATCCTGAATTTAATGGTAACAACAGAATGGTTCTCAATTAGAGATTAAAGCATGACAGCAACCATCAAATGAGATGAGAAAGCAAAAAATAAATGTATTCAAGTCTTCTATCCAAAAACCTATTTTATAAACCATAACACAAACCTGAATCAAGCCTCTAACAGTGTCTCCCTTTGTTGGAACAATGTATTGCTCATTGGCGTTCACAATGTTATAAGCCTCAGCCCGAGAAATTTCATCTTGGGGAAAATGAACATTCATTTCATCACCATCAAAATCGGCATTGTATGAACTGAAGTCAATGTATTTAAAACTTAAGTCAGTCTGACGAAACAAGTATGAATTGAGCATAGTTGAAGAAGATATACACAGAATCAAACCTGCAATTTGCATAATGCATGCGAAGAGTTTTCTCTCCCTTTAAAACTCGAACTACATGGGCCATTATACTTGGCTTGTGGAGAGTAGGCTGCAATTGAAATATAGATGTAATCAGCAATATTTAAAGAAAGAAGTTAAAGTAAACCTTTAATTCATGTGGCCTTCTCTCTCCAGTTATTTGGTAGAAGGGAAACAAGCAACAATATAAACGATAGTACAGAAACAAAACGATATCATTTTCAAAACAGCTTCACTGGATTCCATGCATCACAAACATACATTTCCATCTGATATGACTGTCAACAGTTACCCATGTGTGCAAGATCATGAGAGAGTTTTCCTGAATCAAGTGAAAAAACAAACAGTTCTACTTTTCTTAAGAGATCTAATTTTAGATACAAAATTTTTGAGTACCCAACATCAAACGCAATCATTCCCTATCGTGTAAAATATGTGCAACTACAACTACTTATTATTCAGTCATTATGTCTGTAATGTCCCACCCGCCACCAAACCTAAACCGTAGTTATCATGCCTGACAGCATACAGCTGCTGAGCAAAAACCAGGAATGTAACGCGTAGTCAAAACCTTATGGCTTTACTCTTTTTTTAAAATAAATTTTCTTAACAATCATATATCAACCCCTACAATCTTTTTCTACGTTGATTAGTTAATGCATCTAGCTGAGCAGTGAGCGCACATTGTTAAATTGTTGATGGGACACCAAGATACCATACTAAGACTGGTGAAACACACCATTTATTAGAAAATAAAAAAAACTCTCAATCCCCTAACAGAATATGAGATATAAATATCACAAACATAAGCAGGGATTGATAAAAATGAAAAAGCGCAACTTATATGCTCACCTGTCGATTAACGAGCACGATGTCCCCATCTTGTAAGTGTCGAAGAACAACCTTACTCTCAAACTCATACTCACTGGTCTTCCCTAACTGAGTTCCAGCTCCTCTGGAAGAAGACAATAATTTAGAGGTTGCTAAACGATCCTTCCTAGTATTTTGAAGTTTTTTAAAGCGCCCTTTCTCTGTACTGGATATTGCTCCAGGATGAACATCAGGACCATTAAGGATCGCTTTCCTTAACTTATCAACATTCCGAGGAGTAACTTTCTGCAAACATGTTCAGTGCAACTATAAGAAGGTAATGCATCATCAACAATCAGCAGTTGTATTTCAGGAGAAGGTCAAATACATAAGCAAAGGCAAGCACAACCAAAAACTTAAATGAGAGGGGGACGGGTCACTATAGAAGTTCATTACAGTTTGGCAGAAATAAAAAAAATTGGGTTTTTTTTTCCAAAATCAGTTATGAAAAGGGCAAAATATTTAATTGCAAAGTCAAAAATAGGACTAACAAAGAGAGGCTAGAGAAATTCATAAGAGCTTTTGTTACAGACATGTGTGAGTATTTTACAGGAGAAAGAGGGATGCATATATATCTTATCTTATGTATGAACCGGGTGATGTTTAATTATCTCATTTATATTAACTGACTGCACACTATATCTAATGACACTACAAAGACATCAATAGCAACTAAACAGATGATGGAGCCTAGCCCAATAAACAAAAAACAAAATGATAACTTGGCAAAAAAAAATTTGGAACTCCACGTTGCTTTATTTGGCAATACAAGCCTGAGAGGAATCCTCTCTTTCAAATTATCGAGTCACGTAATAACATTATTCACATTATATTGATTAATTTTCATGAAAATGAAGATTTGAGATAATTCAGCACACCATACCTCTGGATAGGTCAACTTCTTAGCAAAGTATGGAGGGATACCGATTTCATTAACCGCCAGATAAGGATCTGGAGATATAACAGACCGACAAGCAAAATTGACCCTCTTTCCCATCATTTTCTGACGAAAAATACCCATCTTCTTTTCTATAAATTGCTGTATTCCATCAGCTGATACTTTTTTCTGACCTGCCATTTTACAAATATATAATCTAAGCCGAGATGAAAGAAAGCCTATAAACAGTCGACAGCAAGACTAGATGCAGATTAATGACCAACAATAACCAACTGTAGAAATGAATTGAAATAGATATGAGAATACTTAGGAGCAAGATTTACAACAGAAACAACCATAAAAACTTAACATGCCCAGGAAAGAGCAACCTAAAATTCGCGCACTCAAATAACCCAAAAAAAAGAGAATTTTTAGAATAAAAGTAACATGTGCAAATAATAACTAGCTGTGGCTGCTATTTAAAATGAACAGAAAAACCCAATCACACCCACAAAAAAGGACCAACTTGAGCTGTATAAACCATAAAGGTAAAATGCTATTTCCCGTCACCCCTAGTAAGCCCTACTAATTAAATACAGAAATTACTAAGAAGAGATTCCCTAGACCTGGCCGTACTGAGAATAAACACTGACAATAAAGAGCAATCATACTGGTAACATAAGGAAATCAATGACAAATGAAATAAAACTAACCAGGTACTGGTTTGCTGTCTTTGCTGTTGTTGTATAAAATATTTATTGAGTGTTGAAGATCCTTCCAGCGATCAACAAACTTATCACCCTGAACAGCATTCCCGTGAGCATTGCTTAGAGCTATATTGGATTCCATTATCTTGCCTAGCAAAACAGTATGGGGATGGTCCATTACCTGGACAGATGTTTAATTCAAAAGATTAAAGGTTATGTTACCCTTCAAGAAACAATGAAATTGGCTTGAAAAGTTGAATAAGCTTCAGCTCAAAATTACTCACTTTATCGCCGCCACCTTTGGATTGAGCACGGAATCGGGGTGGTGGTACCAGAATCGACTCGAGAAAAAACATTAAGTGACCTGTGACCCTAGAAGTTGAATTTTGTTGCTCACTCATGAGGTCACAGATAAACGAGCAGATAGGAGACTCGTTTTCCCACAGCTGCTTCAAAACATCTTTAACCTGTAAACCGAAAACATAAAGACGGTGAACTTTCACCACAACTGGGTTGGAAGGGAGGGGTGATGAGTAGTCAAATGGGTAGAATATGCGAAATGACAAAGTTCAAAAATACCCGAGACAGTTTATTGAATCCATGCACATACCTCAGTTGGTAATAGATGTCCTGAAAAGGTGTTTTTATTCTTCTCAAATTCTTGTGACACGCTGTCTTGATTTGATAGCATTGATGCCTTTCGACTTTTCTTTCTACCAGATTTTGTAGTTAAGGAATCATTATCAGCAGCTTCAAAATCATTCTCTTCACTGGCATTTATGACTTCTGAGGAAGATCTTTCCTCAGTTCCAACCAATTTGTGGCTTTTAATTATGTTCCCTCTGATATCAGCACTCGAAAGATGCTGGATAAATTAGAAAACATCAGGAGGGCACAGATGAAATTCAATATTACAAAACAACTTGATGTTGGAAAATCAATGCGACAAAGAATATTCAGTTTAGGGGAAGAATCTAATGTTCAATATATTTCTGCAATGAAGTAAAAAAGTAAATAAAAAAATTAAATGGTAGACATACTGATTCAAACCATCCAAAAGTTGGTTTCGTGATCTTCGGGTTCTTAGCGCTGCAGTTAGAACACTTGGTAGGTTTGCATCTCAGAAACTTGCTGAGAACAGACATAGCTTCTGTATACTGAAAACAGTCCCAAGAAGTTTGTTTAGTGTGATCCAATTGATCTTCAGCACCACCAGATTCAGTGAGATGAGATACATTGCTCCCTTCACTATCCTCTGGGGAAATCAACTGTGCATCACTCGAATTGACAGCATCCAAATTTCTCGCCCCAATTACATCACCCTTGGCTATAAGTTCCAGCCTAGACACGCATTTGTTCACCTACGGCACAAGAGACAAACATCACTAAATAACAATAGCCGCAGATACCCACATAAATCAGCTAACAAAATGCAAGATTACCTCTTCTCTATTGACGCGAAAATGATAGCAGAAGAAACATGTTTGTTGCAGTAGACTGTAAAGCTTATCAAAAAGCAAGGGATTGTAAACCGGAAAAGCGAGATCAATGTGACCACAGTGACCTGGGCAGACTTCTGGTCCTTCACCACACAGCTTGCAACTGCACAATATCACATGCTTCAAACTCCCATATTTTCGAGAACTGGTAACCATCAAAACAACACATACATGTAAAGTAACTTACGGACTAAAATCCAGGCTTCCCAAGCGAGGGTCATATAGTCCTGAATCCGTAGGGTGCCCGAGAGTATTAACCGCAATTGGATTAGTGATTTTCACCACACTGTGCTTCTTCACCTCCTCATCAGTCATGAAACTGAAAACAATCTTTCCCACCTCCTCGGTAGGGACATCCTGCACCACACACACAAAAGACCAAAAGAAAAACTACTTACACGCTTGCTACAGCCACAATATATAGTGTTCATGATTAAGTACAAACCTCCATAGATTGAGCCATTCCCGGGCAAAAGGGTCTGAGCTCGCAGATGAATAAATAATTTCAGGAGCTCCAGGTTAAGAGCTCAAAAACGGTTTTGTAGAATGGAGGGGTGTGGTCTTCAGAACAGAAGGCAGGGTTTTGGTTTGGCGGCTTAAACCCTCAGGGGTGCCAAATTGCCAATTATAAATCGCAAACTCCAGGTTGACCCGACCCAAACCGTTCGAATAACGGGTAAAATTCCAGGCTTATTATTATCTTCTTAATCTTAATCTTTTTCCTAAAAGGGACTCCGATATAAATATAAATTAATAAAAAATATTAAATTACGTAGTTTTGATTAAAATCACCACATAACCACCACAAGATTATCATATTCCGGCGCTTACAATTTTCATATATTCCTTTTTGATATTTCTCCAATGCAAATATTTTTTTTTATTTTTTATTTTTATACATGGCAAGGGATGCACTATACCATACGAAGGTTGTTCCTTCTACATTACGTTAGTTTTCCGTCATTGGGCAATATATTGTCATAATATTCTATAAATTATGGTACTATATGCTTTATTCCTTTTATCTAACACCGCGTTCATAAATTTTTTAATGTTCGCTATATATTGTTTTACTGTAATGTAGTGTAACTATGGTATTAATATATTCTACTTTAATACCAAAACGTCATTCAATCTGCTTATAAATTCGGAGGTCTTGGTCGATGTTTTTGCACGACAGAGATTTGACGGTGATATGATTTTTCAGAGTTACACGGTTTGATTGTGATTTTTTGTTTTTGGTTGTACGTGGTGGGACATCGATGGATTATTTATTAAAAACAAATCGTCGGTTTTGAGGTTATTGATCAAATGCGCCTCAACAATGATGTGTCTTTATCGTGAATCCCAATTTTGTTATGGCGTGGTTAAAATTTTCTGATTTCGATTAGACGAAAAGGGTTGGTGAATGGAAGTTGGGGTGAGTTGAGGGGTATGCCAGCTAACGTACGCAATCTTTTGACAATAAAACCCAATTTGTGAGGGAAATTCCTCGAAATGGCGTATTAAGAGTTGAAATTCCTATTTAGGACGTAAAACTTTTAATATTCATACTAAGCGCATTCAATTACTTTTAAGACAAATTTGCCCCTTTTATTCTTTTTTTAAATTTAGTTTTACTTAATTTTATCATGTAAATTATCATGTATAAAAATTTTATCATAAAAATTATCAAGAATTATCAAGAATAAGAATTATCATGGAAATTTTATCATGTAAATTATCAAGAACAAGAATTCTGTCATGGAAATTTTATTATGTTCATTATCATCAAGAATGAGAATTTTACAGCTAACAATAATATAAAAATATAACATTATCATGTAAATTTACATTATATATTAATTAAACTTTGATTAAACTTTATAAACATTATATATTATAAAGTTTCATGATAAAAATTTTATACATGATAATTAAATGATAAAATTAAGTAAAATGAAATTTAAAAAAGATTAAAAGGGGTAAATTTGTCTTAAAAGTAAATTAATGTCCTTAGTAAGAATATTAAAAGTTTTACGCCCTAAGTAGGAATTTCAACTCTTATTATGCCCTTTTTGGGAATTTTCCTCATGTGATATGCAATAAACTAATGAGAGCATGAACTCATCATCATTACTACTGCTGAACACAATCTTTGTGTTATGCCTTCTTCTTCAATCAGCTTATTCCCAAGATCTATCAGTTGAAGTTAAGAACAGACCTAGGTTTAAGATCCCGTGGTTCTACGCATACTATGAAGTGATCATAAAAAATGGGATCTCTGATCCTCTCTCGCTCTCCATCAAATGTCAGTCTCACGAAGACAACCTCGGCTTTCACGTCCTCGCTCTGAACTCAGATTTCCATTTCAAGTTCAAAGCATGGAGATTGACAGAGTTTTGGTGCGACTTCTGGTGGAACGGGTGACACGTCGAGCAATATGCTTACATTATGTATTTAGCCGAGCATTACTGTGGTGTGGTGTTTCCAAGACTAAATACATGCCCAGAAAGATGAAATTTATGTTTCGAATCATGATAATCCACAACTAGCTGAGCTGCACAAGGTTTGTAGTTGGGATCCTAAGGCCAACTCTGATGCTTCAGCTTGCATGAGTCAAAGAATGAATATTACTACCGTGTAACAATTCATCAGATTGTTTTTGCATATAATTTTACTCTTTTGATGGATTAACATAACAACAGCTGGTGCGGGCTACTATAATGTTCTATCTATCATGTCCTATCCATATACCAAGTACCAACAAGATTTACATTTCCTGAAAGAGTCTAATGTACTTTGAGATCTTTTATGCACGTTTTTTAAAATCTAGGAGTAGTTTTTTAGAGGTGTATTTCATACACGTGATAACTGCTACTCCAATTCGTAATAGTCTTTACGAATGGGCTTCGATTACTCCAAGATTTGAGCAAGCAGTGCAAGATTATGCAGTATGTCATGTCGCTCACTTATCGGACAGTGCCAAGGGCCATTGTTGTTGTGGTACGGTTTCCAAATTTTCCTTGTAAATGTTGATTTAGCTATCATAGCAGAAAAATCATGTCCGAGTTTTTGATTCTTGAAGACAGGCTTCTTCTAAGACTTTTGTTTGTGTTGATAGGCAATTAAAATGGAAGGTTTGACTTTGGATAAATTTTTGTTTTAATCTTTCATTGACCTATAAAAAGAAAGTAAAGATAACTTAATCACACAATCACATAATAATTTACTTAGTAGTTTGGCTCAACCATTACATGTTATTCTTTTTAAATTCTTATATAATATATATCAAATTATATTATTTATTAATTATAGTTTGGCTTACTTGATGATTTATAAAGTTAAATAGCATCTCTAAAGTATTTATACTGAAAATATATCATAAAATATTTCTTATAGAAAACAATAGTATAGAGGCTTTACAGTCAAGATAATATTGTACAACCGTCTATAAGATAAATTGTATAGTAATCGATAAAATTATGTTAGTTTGGTTTGAAATATTTTATGATATTTTTAGTAAGTTTAATTGTATAGAATATGTCTAGCACAATTTATATGTTAGTTTTGTTGGAAATTGAACTCGATTTTTATATATTTAGGTATATCTACTACGCCCACTTAATTTTATGGTTTTTATTTTAAATGACTTTCATTCATGTCCTAACTTTTTTTTAGTTTTGAAATTGAATTTTCGAATATTCCAGATATGTGACAGAAAATTTTTCGAGTGTTTACTGAATAAATATACTGATTTTGTGAAGTCTATTCTTTTCTGCAAGGCTTTTTTTACATCTGATTCCATGATGTTTTGTTGCATGGTTCATTTTTGACATATCAGAACTGATTCGTCCTATTAAAAGTTTATTTATCAACTTTAAATAGATACTTATTTTAATACTTGTTATATACTCATTATTTTTTTATCATACTACGCATATATACTTTGAAATATTTTTAATGTCTTAATATAATTAATGATCAATACAATCGAATATTGATATAATGTCTTAGAAAAATTACATGCAAATAAAAAATCGAATATTGTCTAAATTTATATATTCAATGAGAAGTTTCAAAAATACATTAAAAAAATCGCGCAACGCACAATCAGGTTAGCCTAGTAACTACTAAAAGAGACCACTTTTGCCACGTGGCGCTCTCACAATTTTTCCCCAACTTACCCACAAAAACTTTTTAAAAAAATCTTTAATGATACGTGCTCTCTAATTTTCCCTTTTCTAGATATCCTTTCCGGCTATTCCTTTTCCCAAACAACCTAATTAAAACCTCTTTTCCCAATACTCTTAAATATTTCTATATTATTCTACAAGACTATCCTTTCATATTCTCGGCTCACTAATCGTTACCGAAATTATTTTGTATTCGAGAAGATTCCGAAGCTAATTGGCTCACAAATTCTCTATCTTCTCTCATACTTTTTCTTCTAATTTTTTGTCTTCAGAAGGAGAATTGATACGCTGAATGGGGATTATGAAGATAGATGGGGACGAAGGTCTGGTGTTTGAGACCTCCAATGGTGTGGAGCTCATCTTGAGTTTCAATGAGATGGGCATCTAAGACGACTTGCTCAGATGGATTCACAACTACGGCTTTGAGAAATCCTCGCTTATTTAGCACCGCTCCGTTCTCCCGATCATCAAAGGCTGCGACGTCATCGCTCAGCCCAGTCTGGAACCGGGAAGACCTCCATGATTGCGCTCACGGCTTGCCAAGTCGTCGAAACCAAATCTTCAGAGTAAGTTGTTATCCAAAATTTGTGTTTTAGGGCTAATATCAGAAATTGAGCTCAATTTACGTTAGCACTTAATTTATGTGCATAAGTCTTATTAGTTTATCCTGCTTGGGTTTTACGGTTTGAAGCTATGCATGGAAGGCCCATGTATGGATTTCTTGATCTGAAATGGCATCTCTTTTTGGTTTATGAAGAATGGGGCTTGGTTTAAAATATTCATATTGTTTTACTTTTGTGTTTGCAATATTTCATGTTTGGTTCAATAGTAACAATTGGTGCTATGATTGGAGCTATAATAAGATATTCCCTTTTTTTGGTTAAAGGGTGTTGCATTTTTACAACTTTTAACACTACTCCCAAGCAAAGCTATGCAGTTTTTGTAGGAGCAACACTATAACGGGTTTATTTCATCCTCAACAGGGGTAAATGACGCAGTTTGCTTCTAAACATTACTGGAAAACCATTTTAATATTCTGTTCCTTTTTATTTTCTCTGTTTTTGGATTTTTTTTTATGTGTGTTTGTGGGTGATTAGCTGTGTTGGATAGTTTTGAAAACGTGATGGTGAGACAGGTCTATGATATGCCTCCTCAAAATTCGACAGGTCAATTTAATTCTTTCTCTCAAAGTGATGATGTTTTGTACCGATGTTTGTCTGATTTTTGAAGTATTTGTGCAAAGAGTGCATTGTTTTTTATGCGTATTTTCTTGGTAATTTACTTTCTTGCAGCGGAATATATATAAATTGTTTTTGGGATATGAAAATCGCTTGAACAGCTGTCAGCCAATTAACTAGAAACTACGAACACCTGTCATGGGCGACTCAACTAAATCTTGAAATTAAACAACTGTCAATTAATTCGGAAAACCTCCTTTTTCTTTATATTAAATCTCTGTATAAAATTACAAGGTTGAGGTTTATATTTATAATCTCAAATAAAATCACAATCCTAACATTAATCTGGGAATAATAAATCTAATTCTATAACTATAATGGAAAATAATTAAATTCTTACTAGAATTAAAATACATTTTTATAGGAAATTTTTTTGTAAGAGAATAATTCCTAATTAATTTAGTTTTCCATTTATACTCGAATCATTCTCCTCTTCTTCGAAAAGAATTGTCCTCAATTCTTGATATTCTTCATCTCCAATCAATTTGAGTAAGTGACTTCCATATATTTGAAACGCAATGTACTTGCTTTTGCCAATCCCATCTTGTATCATCCTTCCCGAATTTGAATGGATTAATTCTCCCTCGAATTCGTCCTCTCAGTGACCCCTTGTCGAACTTGCAACCTTTCGAATATCGACCAAATGACACATGACAAAAGTTTTGATGCGTAGCGAAGTCGCCAGTCTTTCCAAAATCAAAATTTACATGACTCCAAAGTCCATCATTCTCAAGAAAAGAAATTGATTGATCATTCCATGTAACTATAGATATTGTTTTCTCATCAATTTTGTATCGACTTCAACAGTTATAGATTGAACTAGTTCTTTCTCTGCATCTCCCTCGTTTATATTAGTATTAAGTATTTTCATGTTTACTGCTATCAAGATCTTCTTCTTTAATCACATCATGAACATTAAAGACTGTAGAACATGAGTACATAACCCTCTCGGTTTCAATCAGAGGAGTGGTATAATCATTAACATTGTTGACTTCAGTTAGAGAAGTAGAATTATCCTCTTTACCATCCTCAACGACATCTTCAACATAAGCATCAACACCTCCATCAATATCATTCTTTGCCTCACATTGCTCCTTACTCACCACAAGTTTAACCACAGAATGAGACTCTTTTTTTAACATATCGGTAGAAGGTAAGAATCTACGATCAAGATGTTTCTTCAACTTAATCCACGAGTTGATTTTTGATTTTCCCTGAAACATTGGTTTGAATTCCAAAAGATCATACCACAAGGATGCACGCGCTGTGAGTTGTTGTATAGCAATCTTGCACCTCGTGCGATCATCATACTCTGTAAACTCAAATATATGATCCATCTTTCGGACCCAATTCAGATAATACTCTAGATCAATTTTGTCTCCGAATTTTGGGTAATTCAACTTAAAATCTTGTTTCACAATTTCTAGCACAAGCGCCATGTCTTTTGCCAACGAAGCCATATGTTCTTCTATCATACTCTCTTTGCCTGTCATGATCGTTCGCGAAGAAGAATTCGTGAAGCCTTGCTCTGATACCACTTTGATGCGTATTTTCTTGGTACTTTACTTTCTTGTAGCGGAATATATATAAATTGTTTTTGGGATATGAAAATCGCTTGAACAGCTGTCAGCCAATTAACTAGAAACCACGAACACCTGTCATGGGCGACTCAACTGAATTTTGAAATTGAACAACAGTCAATTAATCCGGAAAACCTCCATTTTCTTTATAATAAATCTCTGTATAAAATTACAAGGTTGAGGTTTATATTTATAAGCTCAAATAAAATCACAATCTTAACATTAATCTGGGAATAATAAATCTAATTCTATAACTATAATGGAAAATAATTATATTCTTACTAGAATTAAAATACATTTTTATAGGAAAATTCTTTGTAAGAGAATAATTCCTAATTAATTTAGTTTTCCATTTATACTCGTATCAGTTTTCTACTGTAAAATTTATGTTTTGGATCCACAGGTCTATCGATCCAAATCCTTATAAGGAATGCGCACATTCTGAATGTCTTACAAGAAATACACTTCCTTTAAACATGGTAATACAACCGTGCCCGAAATACACTTCTTCTATACATAGTATACAACTTTTATCTCCATAAGAGTTGTATACATACCATAATTATATAACTCGCCAATCTACGGATGGTAGCTCTATAAATACCAAAGGTTTTGTAGACCTCTCAATATATTATCTTACATACAGTACGCCCTACGCACTTAAAATTTCTCTAAACTGTTTGCTAACTTGAGTGTCGGAGTGTCTACCCCCGGGACACCCGGGGCTTTGTCTTGATGATCATCAGTTCATGAGCCGGGTTCGTGATCAAGTGCGTGTTCCAGACATCAATCAACTTGGCACGCCCGGTGGGACCCGCGTGTTGATCTTTATTTAAACGATCTTCAAACTCAAGGCTTGATCCGGCCAAGAACCTTCATGGGAGTATGCGAATCCGTTCTCCGGCCCTGACAGGAGTAAGAAGCACCACCGATGCCAACTACCTCCACAATCACGACGAGACAAGCACCACCGCCAACCAGGGAGTAAGAAGGAGCATCAACGGCGTGCATCGATCACCAGAAGAAGCCTCTCCCTTGGAGTGGGAGAGCAAAAGATCTCGCCCGGATGAAACCGTTGCCTTTTCGCCAGAAGAGGCAGTTCCTAACTAGTTCCCCCACTCAGATGCTTTGGTGATTACTCCATAAACCACAACACAGTTAGAAGGGTCATCGTGGATGGGGGAAGCGAGGTGGAAGTCATGTTTCTCAGCTGTTATGAACAGTTGGAATTAAACAGAAGTAATCTCATACCCACAAACCTAATCTCGGGGTTTACTGGTGATCCCATTACCCCTTTGGGAGAGATTACCTTGCCAGTACGGGTGGTAGATGGCCCTCGAAGTATAACACTCCGTTGTACCTTTGCGATAATTGACTCCATGGCGCCATACAACATTATACTTGGTCGGCATGGATGTGTCAAGCAAAAGCCATCTGGTCCCCCTACCATTTGGCCATGAAGTTTCCCACGAATCAAGGGATAGCCACGGTGCGAGGTGACCAACAGTTAGCTCGAGTTTGCAACATTCAGGCTATCAAAGAACCTGAAAATAAAGATCCTGAACCAGTCAAGTACTCCGAATCTGAGCCCATGCAACTCGGAGAATCAGGAACCGTCGAGGTTGGAACTCTCCTACCCACCGAATTAGTTCTCCAGGGATCGTTCTCGAATCAACTCCTCGACCTGATCCTTGGTGAACTCCAGCTCAGTCTCCTTCAGCTCTTACTCCTACTTCATCTCCTTCACCTCACCCTCAAGTTGCTTCACCTTGGCGGCGAGTCACCTCAACTGGTACGGCAGTAGGTGTCAGAGGTATCGCCAGCTGAGCCTGAAATACAGTTATTCTATACATGGTAATACAACTGTTATCTCTGTAAGAGTTGTATTCATACCATAATTATATATCTCGCCAATCTACGGATGGTAACTCTATAAATTCTAAAGGTTTGGTAGACCTCTCTATCTATTATATTACATACAATATGCCTACGCACTTAAAGCTTCTCTAAGCTGCTTGCTAACTTGAGCGTTGGAGTGTCTACCCCCGGGACACCCAGGGCTTTGTCTTGCAGATCAGTTCGTGATCAAGTGCAGGTTCTAGACATCCATCATAGAACTGGATGCAACACCAAATTTGGAATTCTTAACATGTCATGGGGGTGATTTAAATTACCGGGTTGAATTGGGTAAAATATGAATATTGTAAGCTAAAGAGCTTGAAGTTATACGACCTAAGAGAAATATCAGTCAACGGTGATTTTCTTATCAACTTGGCGCAACAATTCCTCTCTCGAACAATTATCTATTCATTATATGAACCTGGAGAACATAAATATATCAAGTCCATCACTCAATAAAATAAAACGGGTGCTTGAAATTAACAATGAAACCATAAACACTTCACGGTACCTGAAACTGAAGGAATTCTGGGTTGTTGCTGAAAACATGCATGAACCTTCAATTACTGTTGATTGCGGGGAGGATGTCACGGGCTTCACCATGGTATCTCATGCCTCTACACTCGACATTCCATATCTTACCTTGAGAACATCGGGTCAAAACAGGGTATTCTCTTTGTCTTTTGATATTGAAATCCTATATGGTATCCTCTTGAATTTTTGCCCTCGAAAGATATAGATTGAAGATTTAGATCGGCATAACTGTGAACTCCCAAAACTAAAATATGCTCATCTGATGTTGACAAGGTTTGATAATATGAACTCCAAAATACATAACTTGGCTCGTATTTCTAGTGAATGAGACATATTTTTGGAGCAGAGTCAAGTATCAGATCGCGAAAGATTCCTAGGATTGTTCCAAATTGATAGCAAATCCAGTGTTGTGTCAAATTACAAAAATACCCTTGAAATTAATAGATCTAATAGATGAATTTAACGAAAGTCTAAAAATTGTACATATTCAGATGGGTAACAAATATTGACCATTTTGAATGTTGGGTTCTAAAATTGACATTTCAACCAATGTTGGGTAATTTTTTGGAATTTAGTCTAACTAAAGTAACTAAAGTTTATCAAATTATACTTCATCAGAACCAAACTTAATAAAACGATCCTAGATATTAAACGAAAATTGAGCTGCAATATACTGAACTGGACTTTATTGAACTGAACTGATGGGAAAAAATTAATGTGTCGATATTACCAAATCATGATATATTTTATCAAATCATATTTATCAGCTCTAAACTTAATGAATCGAACCTAGCTTGATAAACTGAAATGAACTTAACCATACTTAATTGAAGAGGGCTGATACGTACTCATGGGGCGGGTCTGGAACTAATTTAGCTATATCCGGCCCCGATCCGTAAAAAAAAATGTCGGATCCAAATCCGACCCATATCCGCATGGTCTAAAATTCCAAAATCCGTATCCATATCCGCAGGGTTTTACGGGTCTAAGGGTCTTAAACGATCATAAATGAGTCTACTAAGAAATCCACAAATTCTTTAAATATATGTTTGACATTTTCATAGTGAATACAAATATGCCCAAATTTGTTTATTTTTATTACCATAGGCACAAATGTAAGCATATATGAATTATCAATACACAGTACACATCAAAATACATCAATTTATTAAGATCAAAATTGTAATTTAGTACAAAAATGTAGTAGGTGCAACAAAAAAACGATATCTTCTATGTTCTAAGAAGTTAACCGGCCAGAACGCAGAAGAGTAGAGCGCACGGAAGTATGAAACTAGAGTTTGTGCAATAAGGTGTTTCAGAATAGAGTTTGAGAGTATATAAAAGGTTTTTGCCTTTTTAATATTGTATCGGTCTCAGGAATTTGGAATCATAATAATTATTATTAGAGAGAAGAAGATGAATTAGTATTAGATATTAGATATTACATTTATCACATAGTAATAATATATTATTAATTATATATTACTAGCGTAATGTTACCGTGCGTTGCACGGTATATTTGATCACTTATTAAACCACTTTATGAAGATTTGGGTGAACTAAGTTTAAACTAAAATATTGACGATAATTAATAAAGAATAAAGTAAAATTTATAATTTTACTATGATAAGTTTTTAAATTTGATTTTTTTATGATTAACATTTGATCCTTTAAATTATATTGAAAATTTGTACTTTACTAAGAAATTTCTTTTCTAAATAGAATTTCTATTTCTAATTAGAAAACTGAAATCTCCAAATTATGAAAAATATGACCATTGCCTTATCATTAAACCGCCTCACACAAGTGTATTTCATTTTTTCCCTAGATATTGATTCTTTGAACAATTATTTTTAAATGTTACTCTTTACACAATTAATATAAAAATTATCACATTCTTCAAAAAAGAAGATGTAATTGTCAGAAAAATGTAGACATGATGAAATTGATTATAATTTTTTATTACATTATAAATTTGTTGAAAAATTATACATGTCAAAATATTCCGAAATCTCCATCAAATATATTTCATAGTTTGAAATATATATTTTAAAACTCATATATGTTAATTAGCATAATACATGGTATTTTGTAACTTGGAAATGTGCTTTGATGAAGATAGGAAAGTAATAATTTGCTAAGAAAATATAGGTATATACCTAATTAGCTATATACCAACATTTTAAAAATATTCTTTTAAAATCTCCTCCCAAACATTTTTATACATATATGGAAAAGGTTCTATCAAAAGTGAGTACTGCGTTAATTACTTTGCTAATTTCAATTATGGTATTTCCAAGTTGCGCAGGCTCTTAATTATAATAATATGTTAGTGATTTTTTATGTTATATGTACAACGTGAAATTGTACACTACTATGTATATATATAAATAAAAATAGTAGGCGCCGGAATATGGTGAACTTGCGGTGGTTATGTGGCGATTTTAGTCAAAACTACGTAGTTTCATCCTTTTTAATTATTTTCTTTAATTTATTTATTGACCGGAGCAATAACTCTTCTAGTTCCCTTTAGGATAATATGTTAATGGGTCTTGATATGGATATGGATCCGGGTCTGGATCTTAATACCATATATCCGTATCCATACATGTTTATTAAAATCTATATCAAGACCCGATCCATATCCGATGGGTCTAAAATTTTTGGATCCAAACCCGATCCACAGGGTCTAAATCCGCAGAATTTGGAGCGGGTCCGAGACCCATGATCATCCCTAGGTCCAAATGGATTATGCAGGTCCAAGAATGTGGTTAAATAACCCAATTGCCTTCATGAATTCTTTTTTTTTCTTCAGATTTTAACCTTAACTTTGCATGATATCTCAGACATTTAATCACATTTTTGGACCTGCATAATCCGTTTGGACCTGAACCTAAAATCCCTGTTAATTGAACTAAATCGAACTTAATTAAGCTGAACTTACAAAAGTATGCATTGATATAATTAAATTAGCAAATTTCTATCAAATTATACTTCATCAATTCTAAACATAACAAATTGAGCCTAACTTATTAAACTGAATTATACTGAACTAAACTTAATTGAACTAAATTGAATCGAAGAAAACAGTCAATGCATTGATATAACTAAGTGAAGCTGTATTTTATTAAATCATATTTCATCAAAACCAAACTTCATAAACCGAACCTAGCTTAATAAACTAAATTAAATTGAACTATATTGAACTGAACTTAATTGAACAAATATAAATTGTAGAAACAAATCAATGCATTGTTTGAAATCAAATGGATATTGCCACCATATCAAATGAATATAGCAACAAGAATTTGAACTACACTTACTGAAACGAACTGGATTTTCAATATAAACTTAAAATTTTTGCTGAAATGAATTGAATTAAATTATATTTTTTCTAAATTGGATTGAATTGAAATGAATTATTAGCATATAATTTGTTTAAAAAATTTAAAAGTATAATGTACTGAACGAAACTGAAAGTTACTACAATGAACTCAATAAATTTGAATTAAAAAATACTGGATTGAACTTAAAAATATTCAGATAAGTTGTATAAATTAATCCCAATATTGCTTATTAAATTTAAGTATATTTCTCATTCGAACACTCGTACGTGTGCCCGCATTGTTTTCCTCTGTTTGATAGATAGAGTTCAATGACAGTATTTCATAAAAAAATAAGCAAAAAGAAATACTAATCGTCCAGAATATTAATCCTAGTTGATGAAAGATCTTCCTTTTCAAGCTTTCAATAGTGCTGTAACATCCAAGAATGTGTTCTACGTTCAAACTAGCAGAATATAAATACTAGTAATTAGTAAGCACCAACAGACACTGATCAAATATTACAGATGAAATGTGACAAAAAAAAAAACAAGCTAGGCTTTAAGAGGCCAGAAAACCATCACTTAAAACTAACCAATCCTGTAGCTTAAGTCTTGGTAGCAGGTCTGACCAGTCCCAACCCACTTCCGCTGCCTAGATGCTTGTAATCCTTCGCTTCAAGATGGTCTCCATGGGCGGCGAATCCTGTGCCTCCTTTCCCCAAGCTAACCAAATGCCGTTCTTTACATGGCTTGTTGCAGACCAGACAGACTTTATCTACAGCCATAAACTTGTCACCACATTTCTTACAGAACACATGCCCGCAAGAACTCAAGGCCACAAGTGAGAGTGTGTTTGTCAAAGTCACCTTGCAGCTTGGACATACACAGGTCTTGTCTAGGGCCTTTGATTTCTTCAGTTCACTGGTATCCTCTGTGAAGTAAACAGGAAAGAGTGTTTTGAGCTTCAGGTTTTCACTGCCTTCAGGGCAAGTTGTGGAGGTGGACGGAGCATCCACTTTCGCTGAAGCAGATGGTGTGGCAGAAGGGAGCCAAAATGCTTTCATGGTGCGCACAGCTTCCTCTTCAAATAAGGTAGCCTTCACACTGTTGGCTCCTTGGAAACCATCCTTGTCTCGGCTGTAGTTCTTAGTATCTTTGTATTCGGGTAGAGCACCATGGTTCTGTTGGTCAAATGCATCAAGCTCCTGAGCCTTTTGTAACATTAATTTATCTTCCTCCTCTTCCTTCTCGTGCTTCTGCTGAGTTTGATGGGCTACTAGCTTTCTGTAGATGTTAAGATGAGGGAAAGAACACTTGTTATTGTTTGTTCAAATACTCAGAACAGTGCATACCATGTTTATAATATCCCTTACATCGACAAAAAAACGTAAGTGAGGCTTTTAAACTTAAAACACACACCATATAACTAAAATATGACTCAAAGACAAAAATGCAACTACAAAAACAAGCCATATATTCAAAATATTACACATTTGTGAACACAACCACTGATCTCCAATAACAAATCCTTTACTAATTCAACTTTCAGATAACATAAATAAAGGGCTTACACGAGCATGAGCACAATATACATTCTGCTACAAACATGGCGAGCTGTACAAGGGCCTAAATGCTATCAAGGCTGCAATTTTGATAAAACTGCAAATCCTATAGTTAATCCAGCTTCACTACAAGTTAGTGGACTGACTGAACTTCTTAAAGTTAATCCAATTTATGCCTCCAAAAAGGAGATTAAATCCCAGAAACTTCTTACTACCTTTCTTCAATCAATTAACAATAACGTGAAAGCATCTTATTCGCCACTAGAGTGAAGTCAGACTTTTTTTTATTTGATTCGAGGGGAAGGAATATTTTCCTCCAACAAATAATCTATAAAAAGCAGATAACTAAAAAACCCATAAGCTCCCGGAAATGTGGTATGTGACCCGTTTTGGACCCGCAAAATTTACCAAACTAGGCTAACCGGACAGCGCGTTGCGCGGTTTTTATGATGTAATTTTTATGACGACTGTGGCGAGAAGCCATCTCAGTGTACATCTACCTGACGCACCCATTCAAAGTAGTGTCCCTGTACTCCTTGTACATGTTATGGTAACCAGTCCTGCTCTGGTACCTCAGCCATAAGCCATAGTTCTTGATGGTGGTTGGGTTCTTCTCAAAGATCTCATTGACAGGAAGAATCTGGCCATTACTCTTCTTCACCTTCTTGAGCTTCCTCGGAAAGTACCAGAACTTGGACTTGCCGCGGACCTCATTGGTGGCCCAGAGCTTCATACGGTAGATCTTGGGCTTCTCCTAGTCTCCGTCGGCAGAGCTCTTCCAACAACCTGGTACTGATGATGCCTGAAGTTCACCATCTCTTCTGCTTCTCCTTCTCTTCTCAGTGATGTGCGGCGCCGAGGTATGTCGGCGGTAGGAATGGGGCAGAAGGAGGAAGTGTTCTTAAAAGAGGTGTTTAAAATTAAATGTACATAAAATTATCATTAATTAAGGATATTTTAATAAATTTGTAGAATTTTGGATCTGCAAATAGGGCTCCCCTTTTAAAATAATATAATGAGTATGTTAATACAAAGTTAACATTTGATAATAGTACATAATAGTTATATGCTACTTCAGTTTTGATGCCATTCGAATCTAAACAATACCTCAAATTTATAATGCATGCTGATAATAATAATGACTAACTAAATTCATAGCATATAATGAAATTTCTATTCAGGTATTTTGACGTAATTTGTATTTTCATGTAATATCCCTAGAATAGGAGAAATTGCTATTTTCACATAGTACCCTAAAATATGACATATTATTAATCAATCAAATTTCTTTATTCACGTAATTTTTATTCAGTAAAAGTTTTATAAATAATATGACATGGGAACAGAGTACTTTCTTGTCATTTATGATGATGAATTTTGGACCCTTGCTTCTTTGCCCGATGTGAAGCGTGCAAGAAAGCATAAAGCACCAATCCATATTACGTCTGCAAGGGATGTTAAATTTGTATTCATATATGAAAATATGTTATCACTAATACAAATATGAAGTATAAAATAATGTTTAAAAAAAACCTATTAGTGAATTTCATCAATAAATGGTAAAAATTCTCCGGTTGTTTTTGAAACAGTGAATAAATGGTAACTAATAAGAAAAAAATAGAATCTATTTATGGTAATTCATTGTTGTAATTATGGTATGCTTGCAAGTCATGAGTCCTCTTGTCGGCAAAATTGGTTTTCACATAGTGATGCCTAACTTGCTTGCTTGAGTTGACATGAGTATCATCATATGCTTTATACATGTATCACAATTCCACTCTTATACATATACCTACGTAATACTCAAACTATTTTACTATATGACTTGGATATTTCTTAAAGGGTGTGGTGAACCCAATATATATCACTCCACTTAGTGTGTCATTTAAATAATAATAAAAAATTATAGGATGAAGTTAATTTAGGCATTAAATTGTTTTGCGCACTTTATTTTAGGTGTTTTTGGTTGCTATAAAAAGTTTCCATAAACTTTTATTTCGAGTTATGCTAAGAAAAGGAAAAATAACAATAACGAAAAATAGTTTTAATTTTAATTGCATCTATTCTCTGCAAAAAAATAAAAATCAAGATTCTCATTAAATTTTAAATTATCATAAACTCAAAAATAAACTTTCACGAATAAAAATAAAATATGCAATAGACACGAAGAACCACTTACTAATCTTGATGATCAAAATAGACTTAGCCTTCTTGAAATTTGCAGCAAGCTTTTCACATACTCCGGAGTAAGCTTCTTACAGTTCCCACACCTGTCAACACATTTAAAAGAACAACATCTAACTGTACAATTCAAGCGATCAGCAACACTATCGAAAAAGCTTACGAATTTTACCAAAAAACAGCTCCACAAAATCACTAAAATTCCAAATATCTTACAAAAAGCGATTATATTTACAAGACCTTTCATCTTCTACAAATCTGGTTCAATTCCTTATCTGATTCTTAAAGCAAGAAATACTAAGTACTACCAAAACATCCCAAAATATTAAGTTTTTAAATCTTTTCAATAGAAATTCAGCTAAGATCTAAAAATTCCCTGAGATCCAAAAAATAACTTCAAAAACATCAATCTTTAAACATTTTATTCACAACTCTGAATCAAGGGAAGTTGTTCAGTCATGAAAATTTCTTCACTCTGCGCCACTTCCTCACACTGCCATGATTAAAACTTCACATTCGAATCTTTATTTAGTTGATAGCCTCCATCCTCCAAAAATTATTGTAGAGTCTCAAATTCTCGTTTGATTTTGGTTTAATGACGAAAAGATTAATCAACAGAAGGCCTAATTTAGATTTATATAGTATGATAATCCGGAATGTCATCACCATTGATCCTCAATTAGGCCCGAAACCCTAAATCATGCAGCTTTCGAAAGCCACGACGTGGTGATCTAGAAATAGGGCACAAATAGGATTCTGTGCAAATGCGAGACCCGGCGTTAACACTCCCAAAATCTGGTAATGTTGCTAACCACAGTTTTTCAATGGTAAGGGGCCTGACAGCTAAAGTATACAAAGATAGTGACGCTTCCATCTCTTAGATTTAGGGAGAAAGAGGCACCACTAATACGATAAGAAGCACCCCACCCCTCAATCGATTGGTCAAAGACGCCGCAAAATCTGATTAACAAATAGACTCACTCTTCTTTCGATTGAGCAAGCATCAATTGCTCTGAATTCAATCGCTCAGTATCGGCAGACTATATATATATGTATATATATTTATGCCGCCATTCTCTACTAATGAATATATACGTAGTAAAAGATAATAGTATATAATAATACTATATAAAAATTCAACGCATATTATATGTAAGGTATTAATGTAGAAATATATGTATTATTTAACTTTACTATCAAATAGGTATATATGGTAATCAAATAATATTATAACCAAAAACAGAAACATACACATATATATATGGTGAAATCCGACGTATGGCGATGAAATATTGATATTATAACCAAAAACTAAAAGATACAAATATATATGTACATATATGGTAATCAAATAAGAAGCCCGGCGGTGGTGATTTTTGTTAAAAACATATATGATTGTCGTTTTAAGTTTTATTAGTATGTTGTCCCAACGGCGTTTTAATTAATATTATATTTATGCCGCCATTCTTTGCAAATATGAATTATAAGATAATGATCAAATATGTTATAGACTTGCAAAATTGAAATTGAACTGCTAAATTCAAAAAAATATACATAAGTCTAATTAATAATCAAAAAAAAGCCATGTCCGGAAAAAGGTCATACGATAAAACACACATTTTCACTCAAAATAAAAAGTTAGAGATTTTTAATATTCGTAAATGGGAGCATAAATTAGTTAGCAAGGAGACTATCATTCAACAGATTTCCCTCTCTTTCTAATAAAACATTTTCCAATGGAGTGTAGTCCCATGAGCATAAGCTAACGACCAACACGTCCTTTGTGTCACAGTGTGTCGTTGCCTGCTCTGTGATCTCCACGAGCATTGCGAACACGTAATCCTAACATCATCAGTCTATAAATGTAACTTTACCTATATACGGATAATTTCAAATAAAAAAGACTTTGATTTCAGATCAAACACATGCTAAAACCACGATTAGCCACTTCGAAAATGTAGGGAGCCATAAACACACATACAAAACCACTTTGAGTGAATTTAGAGATCCATGTTTGTAAAAATCCACTTTTTCACATAAACACACACAATAAAACATACCGTTCACAAAAAGGGTGGAATCAAGGGATTATACCCGCACCAAACACAAAACACGGCGAATCCGCCGGATTTCAACGCCCATGCAGTCTTCCACTCCAACGATTTTGTCGCGCGACACTTCTCATTCATACAACTCGACCATATTTTTTTCCTCGGTCGAACTTCCCAAATCAGTCCGGTAAAAGCGGAAATAATGAAACCCCAAATTAGTAAACCCTAAACAATTCTTCCAAAAAGATTCAACTTTTACCGACGCAGATCAAGCCACAACAATCAATCAACGCCGTATAACTCAATAGAACCACAAATGCCACGTCCTTGAATCAACCAACACCGGAATCAAATTTGGTTTACTTTTTTTTTTGTATCCATCTCTTCAAAATAGCCCTAATTAATTAGGGCCAAATATAAATGGCAAAAAATGTAGCTATAGGGCTATTAATCATACCTCGGTGCCCCAACGACACAAACCTCGGCGTACAAAACTTCTCGGCGCGCATAGGAATAGCATTGAGTTCTTACTCAAATTATGCTCACATTAAAATGAAATTTAATATACCGACTGGAGGAGTGATATTCCCGTTTGCATACTCGAAACTAAAAGTCCGTAATATATAACAAAATTTTATGCACTAAAGATATGAATATATAAGGTGAGTTGAATGATTGAATTTGGTAAATTAAAATATTTAATTTGATTTGATTTGGTTTGGTTTGATTTTTTATTTGGTAAACTAATTTAACCGAAATTAAACTAATCGTTAACATGGTAAGTATAGCGAATTTGATAAATTAATATATTTGATTTGGTTTGATTTGATTTTAGTTGATTTGATTTTTGATTTCGCAAACTAATTTAACCGAAATTAAACTATGCATTAACATGGTAAGTATAGATAATTTGGTAAGGTAATATATTTGATTTGATTTGATTTAGTTTAGTTTGATTTTTGATTTGGAAAGTAATTCAAACCAATCAATTATTTTCCAAACAAATCCGAAGTACGGTTGATTTGATTAATTAGTTTAGTTTGATTTTTGATTTGGAAAGTAATTCAAACCAATCAATTATTTGCCAAACAAATTCGAAGTACGGTTGATTTGATTAATTAGTTTAGTTTGATTTTTGATTTGGGAAGTAATTCAAATCAATCAATTACTTGCCAAACAAATCCGAAGTACGGATGGTAAGTACGGCCGTTTTGTATTGATTCATAGTAGTTAATTATAACTATATATGGCAAAGTAAGGCGGCTATTTATGGAACGCATAAGATTATGGCAAACAGGCAAAGCACGGCAGCGGTTTACGGTGGGAAACACAGAAATTCATATCGTTTCATTTGTTAGCGTTACAATTCTGGCGGCGGTGATTTTTTATATATTTATATTTACGCCGCCATTTTCTGCATTTATATATAATATACCTAGTAAAAGATTAATAAAGAGCACTTTTTTTTCTTCAAAGAAATTTTTTCATTACTAGGTTTGGTTGCGCAATCACCGAATTTTATTACGATTTGATGATAGTACGTAAAATATTTTGAACTTAACTTAATTACATGCTGAAGAAATGAATCTTAGAATAATGCGATTCGTATCATAGTGTAAGTTGCGCGAAAGTTGAAAGACTGTATTGAAAATTCCGAAACACGATCCCCAAATCAGAAACTTCGATTGGGCCATATCATTTCCTGGGCGGAGAAGACTAATAATATGGTTTCATATAATGTAAGACTCGTCTGAGACGACGCCATCTCTCCGATCGGGGCCATAAACACGTCCAATATAAAAAATAAAATTATAATAATAAATTACAAATATAAACTTGAGATAATAAAAATAATATTCAAAAGATAATAATATTTTCATGAGACCATTTTATTATCAACACGGACAACAATTAAAAGAAAATTTTAACAAAATGGCAACCATAAACAAACCGAAACCAACCTAATCAATTTATAACTAAATTCATTTAGAAAACAAAATTAGAGTGAACAGTTGAACACCATGACATATTATTGATGTAGACCGGGAATATTTAACTTAAACCATGTGGACATAATTAAAATAATTAGCTAGTTTTTTGCATACATATTTTCAAATAAAATCCAGTCTAGCTAAACAATATTATTAATCACAACTCCAAAATAAAAAACATCCGAAATAAAAACATTGAATAAAACCAAAGGACATGTATTTTATGGGATTTTAAAGACTAGTCTAGCTAAAATCCAGTCTAGCTAAAAAATATTATTAATCACAACTCCAAAATAAAAAACATCCGAAATAAAAACATTGAATAAAACCAAAAGACATGTATTTTATGGGATTTTAAAGACTAGATTTCGTATTTTTTGTGATAAAGTTAACGCTATTGTTATAGTACTAGGCTAACTGGATCGCGCGTTGCGTGATTTCTTAATGTACTTTTATAATAATAATGAGTACATTTTAAATTTTTTTAAATTTTTTAAAAATATTTTAATGGTATTTGTGTACAAAATTAATTTTAAATAGTGACAAACAATTGCTTATTACATTACATTTATCAGTGAACTAATTAACTGGGACATCAAATTAATAAATTTTGGGTATATTAGTGTTATAAAAAGAATGATCGGTATATATTTTCCATTAATCCTGCCTTACGAACCTTCGATGGGTACATTTCGAAATGAGAAGTTATAAATAATCAGTTGGTATATCATACACCGGGTGTGTGTATCCCTACACTCAACTTACATGTTCAATTATCTATATAATATTTATAGATATTGTAAGTTAAACAATTAAAATGCACAATCATATATACTGGAATGTACATTTTTTAATATTGAAATGCACTTGGGGGTACGTACCCCAGATGCATGGTATAATTTGCGATAAATAATATTCCCATTAATTGGATTAAAATATAAAACCCAAAACCTACCTCCACCGTAGTGATTTGAAATTCAAAGGCGGATCCATATTTAGATTAGGGCAGGAGCCCGTTTATTTTCGGATTCGTCTAATAAATCTATAAATAATATTTTCCGATCCAAGTTTCACCGTGGTATGTTCGCACTTTGTACTATCGCCAAGCCAATTTTAATATTAATTCCTAGATCCGCTACTAATTTTAATATTATATATATTTTTAAAAAGCCATCACATGGTTAAGACTTCACATCATCTACTGTTTTTATACCTGTATATGCATATGGATCACAAGCAGAAGAAACTGCATCTATCTCAGAGGTAAACATAGAACACTTTACCTCTCTTTCTTCTCTTGTTAAGAAAAAAATATATCATTCTAAATGTTAATGTAGCCTTCTTTTTGCTGGTTTTTTGGAATCAACAGTACTGCGAAAAGCTGTATATATATGATAGAACCAGGCTCCGGGCAGCAATCATTGCTAACTTCCATATCCCATCCGTATCAAAATCTTATATAGTTGAGATTCAGTTCTGCCTGCATTTACATCATATTGCTCTAGAAGGATCAGGGAGACAAAAATTTCAACCATGCTAATTAATTAGATATCTTTGTGCTTCTATAGATCCACCAATGTCGAAAAAGTCATGTACCGTAGAAGTGAGTATCCCATTTTAGCCCACGACATCACACGATTTAAAAAACCAGATCGTTGAGCATACGGCACATGAATTTGAGGAGTCTCCGCCACCGTCAACCGCATCTCTCGATGATGATGGGATCCAAGGCGGACTTCTCATATTTAGAATCTTTGGGATCCCGTAGATGTACTCTGGAGAGATCTCCAGACGCATGTTGAAAACGTTTAAGACCTGAATCGGTGCCTTTCTGAATTATTCATCGACATGTTTTATATATTTATACTAACAACCGTGATTGCCAAGCTCAAGAGCATTAGGGTAAATATACAATTAAATTTACTAATACCATAAATATAGAAATAAAATATACATAATTAAAGTTATAGGCATAGTTAGATTAATCCGGGCATGATCTCTTTCCTATACATCAACTGATAATTTACTATTACCATAAATATGGAAATAAAATATACATAATTAAATTAGAGGCCTAATTAGATTAACCTTGGTATGATTTCTTTTCTATATATCAACTGATTCCTTAATATATATCCTGCGATTCTATATTTTTAGCATGATATATATGACATGTGAATATATTTGTGTGAGGGAGCTGTTAATGGTAACGATCAGGAAACCAAAACGTATGGTGGAATTGGCTTATTAAAATAAATAATATAACGGCGGCGGCGGGGAAAACAATATACGGTGAGGAACGCAGTTTTTATTGCCGTTTTATGTGTTACCATTATAATTCCGTGGCGGCGAGCTTTTTAATTTTTTTTATTAATTTATTATTTATTAATCGGAGCAATAACTCTTCTAGTTCCCTTTAGAAATAATATTTGCTTGATTCTATTTATGTTGAGCCGGATGTTGAATAAAAATATTTTAAAAATTGAGATTTATTATATAATATGTCAAAATTTTATTACTTAATATAAATGATATTGAGTTAAATTTTAGTTTAATCAATGTAAAACTTAAAGTAGTTATATTAGATAGTATTTTTGATTAAAGTGAGAAAGCTCGAACACTATACTAATATGTTAGTATTTGGTTTTTGAACAGAGGATCGTAGATGTAAGTGTTATATCGCGGAACCGCGTAAGAAATTCTTGTATCTTTCTTTTATCAAGTCTAAACATCTCATCCCTTGTTCACACCCTCGTATGAATACAATATTTAGTAGTGTATTTAATTATAATTTAATTAGTGGAAATTTTGTAAGTTTAATTTTAATTCCTCTTTACTTATCTTACTTGAAAAATGAATAGCCATGCACATGCATCGTTTGTGCGTGCAATTATGAAATTAATATGTTTTTTCTCTCGTGTGTTTGTTACTGCAAAATTCTAGTAAAATAAATAACCGAATGCAAAATGCATTGTTTTGGACGTTAAAAGTGGAAATCCAGTAGGGCATATACAGTGAAATAAAATGAATTGATTGCACAGATTATGCACTTGCATTCGGTCATTTATTTTACAAAAAATTTGCAGCAAAAGCAACACGCCCTGGATCCATGAATGAGAAGTCTGGTAAAACCAATATGAGAATTTTGAATGCACAAACCCTAGTTCTAAGAAATGCGTTGGTATTTTCTAACAGCTGTTTTGAGAGGCAATGGGAAAATAAAGTCTGAAGGTAATTTTCAATTACATTTACCGTGTTGCAACTTCTGAGCAGCGTTGACACGATAGTCGTGCAATAAACATCTGCCGTAGAGAGGAGGATGCATAATCCAGCAAACTCCATACATCATATACACTAAGATGCATAATCCGGCTAACTCCGTTATATCTGTTTTACGGTACATGGTTTCACTGCAGGTTTCGTTTATGAGCATCTATACATATAGAGAACCTGGTGATTTACTGGGCGGAAACAAATTTCCATATGATCGATACCTAATTATAGTTTTGGCTGAATTATTAAATTTTGAAAACATTTTCCGGTGATACTTGATTAATTTATTTGCTCAAGTAAAGAAGGATAGTTGTAGGAAAATATTATTTTATAATTACATGCACGGTACGTGCGGTGCGGAGGCAGCATATGTTCATTTAATTAGTTACAAACGAAACAAATATTTTCTGTTTTAATAATACTACAGAATATATAGGATGGTCATGAAGAAATAAAACTTCATTTAATTTAGAGATTATTTAATAAAAACATTGTTTGACTTATTTTTGTGTGTATAATTATGGATTTGATTTTTGTTGTTATGTATATAGTAAGTATTAGAAGTACAGCCTAGAAGTAATTCCACTTAAAGAATTACTTAGATAAGTTTTTCGGAACACGCACGCATAAGACACACTTATGAAATAATAATGTTCTGTATTTGATAAATATTTTTTTCAGAAGCTTTCTTTTGGTATGGATGGTTGTATTGTCAGTGTTTTAACATGATTAATTAAATATTAAAATTTTACTCTTGATATATTACTTTTTTTTAATAACTAGGCTAACCTGACTGCGCGTTGCACGGTTATTTAAAGTATATTCGAAATTTTTTTGGATCAATATATATTTTTATGTGAATAGGAAAGTTATATTTATTATCTGCTTTCACAACCTTTATTATTAGTGTTAGGATTAATTCAAATAATCAGAGGTGATGTTGCTTTTCCTTTGGAGATCTCTTCCATTCATATTCAAGTTTCCCTACACTGTGTCGGCTTACAATTACCATTTTGGGTTACTCGTTCTGAAAAAATTTCGGCACACATATACTTGCGCGGTTTATTTGAGACCTTTTAATCATTATCAAACATATAAATTGTTATTAATTTATCAAATTAAAATACTTACATTTAAAAGGTAAAAGTGCATGATACTATTTAAAAATAGTATGAGAAAAGGTTTGCATATTTTTCCATGATTTTTCCACTCATTGCAATAGAATCGACATGATGTATAAATTTATGAATGAAACATTTACCCAGAGGATAAGGATTTTTATTTATTTAAACCAGGTAACTTAACAGTAAGGAAAACATAACAAATAAGAAAGATTAATAGCAATATAAAACAACATGAGGACATCATGTATAGTTATCAGTTAAAATCTTAACCTAATATTAGAAACACTAGTATAATACCCGTGTTAGACACGGAATTTCAAACTACATATAATTAATAAATAAAATAATTATATTTTAATGTAATCATAGTAGTAGAAAAAATAATTATAAAATCATTCAAAAACTATAACATTCTTATAATCAAGAGATGTGGCGTCCATTTCCATATGGGATAAAGGGGTGGAAATATTTTTGGAGGTCCACTTAGATTATTTCCGATTCAAAGAAATACAAATTGTTATTAAATTATGCGATCAAATATCACAGGTTTTCATTTCTGTAGAATAAAGAATTAAACAATGTTTATTGTGATTATATTTAATTAATAATGTAATGCAATTGATTTGAATTCAATAAAATTAAAATTGATTTTGGTTTACTCAAATATTTTAAATTAAGTAAAAATCTGAATGCTAATATTGTTAGTGTAAAAAGAAATTAGAATTTAATTCTGGATTCAGTAAAATGGTAAACTAATGAAAATATAATACCATAAGGCAAGAAAACAAAAATATTTATACATTTTGAGAAAAAATGAAATAAACTATTTATTATGAATATGTTAGTAATGGCTATATATTATCATCTTTTAATTATAGCACAAAATTTAATATAAATTATCTTTAATCTTACTCATTCACTTAAACCTCTGATGCATAAATTGATATCCCCCACCAAACTGCCTTTCTAAAAAATAGGGACCTTGCTGACAATGTGTTGTATGTCAAAGAAATGCTTCGATTTATTGACAGGAAAGGAAGACATCCAAACTGTATCTTAAAGCTAGATTTAAGGAAAGCATTTGACCGAGTTTGTTGGAAATTTCTGTCAAATGTTCTCATTAAATTTGGCTTCCATGGTAAATTTATCTACTGGGTTATAAAGAACCTTTCACAGGCCTGGTTCTCTGTACTTAAATGGTGTTCCAGTAGGTTTTTTTAATGCTACAAGAGGCATAAAACAAGGTGATCCTCTCTCTCCCTTTCTATTTAATATTTTTTCAGAGGCTTTCACTAGGAGTTTGTCATTTATTTATGAGAATGGTAGCTTGCAATATTTTAACTTACCAGTCAGAGCAGCAAAAATTTCTCACCTTACATATGCTGATGACACTATCATTTTCATGCAAGCCAGTAAAAATGATCTGACAAAAATGAAAGCTTTTCTTTCTGTTTTTGAAATAGTATCAGGCCAAAAAATAAATTTTGACAAGAGTGATTTTTATGTAAGTAAGCATGCAACAGTAGGCAAAATTATGGAAATTAAAGCTATTTTGGGTATGAAAAAAGGATCTTTTCCTTTCAAATATTTAGGGGTCCCTATGTTTTGTGGTAGGGTTAAAAATGTTTACTTCCAGTCAGTTATTGAAATGATTGACAAAAGATTAAATAACTGGAAGAACAGATGGCTATCTCAAGGAGGTAAGTTAATCCTTATAAATTCTTGTTTGTATTCTATTCCCCAGCATATCTGGGCAGTTCTAGAACCAACTGTGCACATCCTTAAAATTATTAAGAGAAGATTAGCTATATTCTTTTGGGGTTCTGTAGAAAATAAGCCAAAAAAGTCTTGGAAAAAATGGAATGACCTATGTTTTCCTACCTCAGAAAATGGCTTAAATCTAAGAAATATCCATACCATAGTTAGAACCTTTTCGGTGAAACTATGGTGGAAATACCAATTAGGTATTGCCCCTTGGACCACCTTCCTTGCTTCTCTTCCCACTTCTGCAAGAACCTCTCAGTGTTGGAAGCGCATATGCAAAATAAATGAATTTGCTGAGAGAAATACTAGGGTTATACATGGTAATGGATCATGTAATTTTTGGAAGTCCAACTGGACTGGCAGGGGTGCTCTAATAGATGAGATTAATCCCCTTGATACTCTCATTCCTGGGGACTGCACAGTGAAATTCTTTATTGATAACAAACAACCAATTGGAGGGGTATACTGATGACTCTCTTTTGACTATTTTGCAGGAATCAAATCTAAAAATGCACAGGATGGATAAACTCATATGGAGACCAGACCCCCAGGGAAACTTCACTTTTAAGTCAGCATACAATCTGCTCAGACCTACAAGAGGCAATGCCAGATCTTTAAAGAGTATATGGAATCCAAGAGTGCAAAAAAAAATCTCCATATTTATGTGGAAGGTAATGAACTCCCTTCTTCCCTTTGACAATGTACTTAGGTTCCTTGGTTTTAACATTGTCCCTAAATGCTGTTTCTGTGAGCATGGCAACTCAGGTCTGGAGTGGTATAAATAGCTTCATTAATATAATAACTCCCAATTTTGGATCTATCTGGAACAAGATTAGCTATTATCTATCCAAGCAAGGACTTTCAAAAATTCATTCTATTCTTATTCATAATATTGTCCTGTTTGCTTGTTGGAGCTTATGGAAATCTAGAAATAGATACATATTTGATGGAATTGCACCAGATCCTCAGCTCATTGTACAGGAAACTAAATCTCTGGTCTATCATTCCTTTGCTGCAAAGCCCTTTTTATCTCTTCCCCTTTTGATATTGAACTTGCATCAAATGGATATTTTCCTAAATATCTAAAACCCCCCAAGCCTAATATTTGTACTGTCTTATGGGGTAAACCTACTATTGGTCTGAAATGCAATGTTGATGCATCATGGAGAAAAGTAGATAATGAATCTGGTCTGGCTATTATAGTTAGAAACATGCAGGGTAACTTTGTCTTTGCTAAGTGTATATACACTCATGCTATATCTCCTCTTCATGCTGAAATACTGGCCATTGGCCTAGCAATTTCAGTCTGTTCTACCTATAATCAAGAGTGTATTATTGAGTCTGACTGCACACTAGCCATTAAAATGATTCTGAACCCTAGATCTGCTCAGTGGAATGTGTTTAATCTTGTTGATGATATTCACCAGAAAATACATCAGTTTGCACTGGTCTATGTGCCTAGGGAGGCTAATCAGGTTGCTGATTCAATTTCTAAGTTTGCTTGTGAACACAAAATAACTGAACAATTTGTATCTATAAATCTGCTGCCTGCTGTTACTAGAGGACTTTTATTTTTGGACAGACAAGACCTTCCCTCTTTGAGATTTCATCCACCTTAGATCAGCTGCTACGCTCATGAGTGGCTTATATTTTTTGCAGATGCTCATCAGGATGGAATTAGCTACTCAAAAAATCAGTCTCACCTGGACTGAAATAGACTGGACTGCTGCTGTCTCACCTTCTCTGGTTGCTGACCTTCACTTGACTCACCCTGCTTCCTCAACCTTTCTTGCTGCTATCTACAATACTTTTGTCAGGTTATAACCTATGGTGAATAATGCTTCTCACAGTTAGAATTTCCAGTGCCGGCTTGTGTTTTGATTTGATCAATTCGCTAATAGGCTTTGGATCTTCTTTCTGGACTTAGATTCTCTCACCCCTATACTTTAGTTAAAATGTTTAGGTTTATCTATTCTTTTGATAGCTTGCTAAGCTCCAAGGCCACATATGTGTGCCGATTATGTCTTTATTCTTTTGTCTCTCACCTCATGTGGTGAGAGAGGCATATATACTTCTACCAAAATTAATATTTTGGTCTTTTTTATGGTTAGGGGAGCCAAATAAAATTCCCCCCACCCCTCGGGATGGTATTCTATTAAAAAAAAAACTCATTCACATGTTGAAATAAGATTTTACCACGATGTGACATTATGGCATTTTGTGATACTACTATACTTCTGACTCTAAAATTATCGACATAGTTGAATGTGACCGTTTCAAATCATTCTAAGTGTTGTTCTATTTATCATTATTTTATTGCACACCCCGTCATTAATATTTTAGTTACATTGGATAAAATTCTTGGTAATAAAAAATAGCTATAACTTGTAATGGAAAAACTTATGTGTTGAATAGCACATTTGAAGTAGATAAACATTATCAATCAAAAGATAATTTGATTAGGATTTAATTAGTCTAATTTTTCTGTAAATTTTAATATAAAAATAACTGAATATTTTGGTATGATCATAATTACGATCTAATAATTTTAGTTGGATACAAACCTGGTCATCGATAATGTTTATCTGACAATTTGAAAAGTATGAGATAAATAAAAATTGTACAACAATTAGAAAAAAATTAGTAATAAGGCATAAATTTGTATAGAAAGGCAAACAAATAGTGAAAAGTCTTTTTAGTTATGTTTTAATATGATCATAATTACAATTCTAATCATTTAGTTATATACAAAGTTGATCATTCATAATGTTTTATCTCACAAAATATGAAACAAATGAGGTATCACTAAGTATACAACAATTAAAAGAAAAGTTAGTAAGGCGAAGTGAATTTTACTAAATTAGTAAAAGAAGTAGGCAAACAATTATGGAAAAGTATTTTTGGTTATTTTACACATTTGTTTTGGGAAAATTAAATAAGTTTTATAATTAGTAAAAACTTTAGGCACAAAAATAAGATAAAAAAAAACAGACACTTGAGTTTACCAATTTTTACTATAATTATTATAATTTATTAGTATAGAAGACAATAGTGATGGAAAAATTTACGTGTGGAATAGCACAATTTAAGTAGAAAAATCCAATTCAATTAATCTTAAAGAGATTTTCATTAGGATCTGATTAATCTTACTTGTTTTTAACTTTAATAAAAACATAAATGCATGTTCTAATATGATCATATTTACTAAAAGTCTAATAATTTCAGCTATATATACAAAAGTTTTCATTGAATATTTATATCACAATTCGAGAAAATAATACAACAAATCAGTGAAAACTTAGTAAAGCAAAGTTAATTTTACTATACTTAGTAAATATATCAGGCTAGCAATTAGTGAGAAATATTTTTAGTTATTTGTATAATTTTTGGTGAAATTGCCATAAGTTCTAAATTTAGTAAAAAAAGTTTTGGCAGAAGTTAAGTGAAGGAGAATGAGATACGTGGCACCAGTGTTTACTACTTTAGTAATTAGTATAAATTTGTCTAAATTAAGTGCTTCAAATGTGAATTTAATTTGAACTGTAATAGTTAAACATTTTATAATTTGTAATTAAGACTTTTTGTCATGACTTTTCACTTGATAAATAAAAAACGTGAACACAAAGAGATCACATACAAAATAGTGAAAGGGTCAACCAAAATCCATAAATTTAATGTGATATAATAATTGGATTATTTATAAATTAAACATAATTTTAATATGTATTTAATGAATAACAGTCAATGGCGGCCGCGTTTTAGATAATTTCCAACCTTTTAACTACCTTATTTAAATCCTTTTTTTTCCCAACTTTTTTCTCTCTCTACTCCTCCCCTTTTTTCAGATCTCGGAGGGGTGACCGTCGGTGCCTCACCGCCGTGCTGGTCACCCCACCCACCCCAACCATAGCTAAACTCTGAATCACCCACCCCCATCCTCATAATCCGAAACTACCTCTCTCTATCGAAAAATTACAACCCTCTTTTTTTGGATGTGGAGATCCATCTCCGATTAGCGTGGTTGGACGAGTGGGTCGCCACCGCTCACCACCATTCTCTGAAAGGTGCTGAAGACGTAGTCCATGATGGCCCACCCCTCACCGCCGACGAGCTCATGAATCGAAGACCGATCAGAGCCGATGCAAATCGATTATTTTCGGCCAACGGAGTCCGACCCGGTCTCTGCGAATCAGTCCAGATCCGACGACATCCGGCGACGGGCGTCCAGATCCGCGAAGGGTGATAGCTCCGGTGAAGGGCGATCCAGCGAGCTCAGGATCAAGTCGGTCGGTCGGCGGACCGGGTCGGGTCGTGGTTGCAGACCGGGTCGGGTCGGAACTGCGGACCGGGTCGGGTCGAACAGAGCTTCAGACAGGACTGGAGTTGGTACCTTTAGATTGAGGAGGTAGTTTTATTTCTTTTTTCTTTTTTATAAAATTTATTTTCAGTATTAAGGGTATATGTTTATTGATGTTTTCACTTAAATATTGGATTGAATGTGATCTGCTAATCTTAGTTTTCTGACGGGTCCTTTTACTCAGTAAAACTTTGATTAGCTTCCGATCTAGTTAGTACAGTTAGGAGAAATCCGAGTCATAGTAGTTAAAATACTATTGTTGGCGATACTGCTACTAGATTTGTAGACCAATTAGGCTTTAAGCTTATATCGTGTTAGATTGCATTTGCTCTATACAGTATTTGGCCACCAGCCAATCAGACCAGGATTGGTTGGGATTGCTCTAGTGCCGATATTAATTTACACACACACACACACATATATATATATGTGTGTAAATTTAGGCTTTTGTGATTTTCTTCTTAATTTTGCGCTGTAGAATATCACCTTATAAGAGAAATCTTTATAGTAATCTCTATTTAGGCTCTAGATGAAGCTTTCTTGTTAGTATCATGGCCAAATAGAATAACTCGGTATGATTTACATACTACTCTACTGTCCAACCTTGTGAAGACTTGCTATCTTCCGGTGGTCAAAAGGCCACCGGGCTCAATGGGTAGTCGGTTGAGGTTCAGGTAGAGAGTATCTATTATAATAGAACCGGGTTTTCTGTTTAGGCTGTGAGAAAGTGGGACAGTGAATTCTTACGGGCTCTAGAATGCTATACTTGGTGATGTCTATACGCAGGAGAAGGAGGGAAGTCTGTTTTTAGATATGCTGTTACCGGCATCGATACAGAGAGACTTAGTTATTGTAATATTTCCAGACACCTCTCTGATATCTCACTATGCTTATGATATTAGATCAGAATATAGCCTTCGGGCAACATATTGCCACAGGAACCCCAAAAAGGTTTTATGTGTATCATTGGGTTTACTCAAACTCAATCATGTAATTGTATTGCTTTTATGTAGGGTTGAGGAGTTGTGAATAATCCTCTCGTCCACTTGGATGGTTTTGAATTAAAAAAATATCCTTTTCTTTTTCCCACGTAGCTTCATTCTTCAGAAAATATGAAAATTATATATGCCGTTAACAACTTTTGCAGATATCATTTACATATAAACGTTGTATAGATGTAGTTATATATATGGAATTCTTATAACTAAAATACACAGAACGTAAATATTATTATTATATAGTTATTATATAATATGCAAATTCTCTTGAAATACCAACTTTCCGAAATGTTATGGGATTATTACTATGTATCTAAACTCAAATGATATATTTTTATGTAAAAACATTGTCATTTTAAAGTAAACGTATAATAAAACATGTTTTAACATCAAAACTTCAAAAAATTTCATATAAAAATTTAAAGAGTTGGTCTCTTGAGAGACTGTCACTATATAGTGACGACGTACTATATTGGAATATGGAAGGAAGGAGGTCCTTATTTGCAATTTTGACAAAAATGCACTATTCACTCAAGCACACTGTTCACACGCGCACTGTTCACTCAGTCTAAAAACAAGCATTTTAGTCTAAAAATAGACGTTAGCAAACATATCCACACTGTCTAAAAAACAAGCATTTTATTCTAAAAAACAACCCGTTAAGCGTGAAATACAAGCATGTTCTAAAAAACTACCTGTTTGGTCTAAAAAACAAGCATTCAAGGGTGAAATTCAAGCATGCTCTATAAAACCATCTTTTTTTGCTTCAAAATACATGAACTCTAAAAAGCAATCTGTTAACTGTGAAATGCAAGCATTCTCTAAAAAACAACTTGTTAAGTGTGAAATGCAAGTATGTTCTAATAAAAAATCTGTTTGGTGTAAAAAACAAGCATTCAAGTGTGAAATTCAAGCATGCTGAATGCAATTTGCATAAATTGCAGAAAAAACCCCGCGCGTGAATGCAATTTGCATAAATTGCAGAAAAACACCCGTCCCAAACTTCTTTGCATATAAACCCCGTCACTATATAGTGACCGTCACTTCCAAGACTAATTAATTACAATATATAAATATTTTATCACAAATAAATGCAACTCACATTAAGAGAATATATCGCCCCCTGCTTAAAATAAAACATAAACATGAAACTCACAACAATTTATAAACTAAAATATATATGAATATATCCACCTCCGATTGTTTCTTTTTTACGTCACCAAAATGATACTCCTCAAACCTCAAACCTCCAACCACCAACACAATCTCCCACGTCATCTCCTCCCTCCACCCTGCCGCCGCCCTCCTCCGCCGTTCCGTCATCAATTTTTCCCGGAGCAAACCCTTCTTCGCTTCAGGGTCCATCTACTACTCCCCGAGAATGAACTGGATGAGCAGGCTAGGCTTCGGTCCGTGCGCCCCCACCGAGTCCTCCATGGACTCCTCGATTGCATAGGGTCTGGATGAGGACATACCCGCCCCGGGTGACCGGGTCAGGATTTCGCCCTTCTTCACCTTCTGATTTCACGATATACACACCCTTGAACCAAAAACTATGAAGGGTCTGCAGGAAATGGTGGACAGACTCCTCAAGCAAGATAACCACGCATGCATGCTATATAAACCTCCTCGCTGCTTGCATTGTTCAATATGAAACAACAGCTGGTAATATATATATATACACATATACATATACATATACATATACATATACATATACATACATACATACGTTCTTATTCCATTTGTTTCTTTGGGAGGAGTTACATTGTACATAGTGAACTCTTAGGGTGCGATTGAGTCGTTTTTCTAAGTTTTAAATCCAGAGGGAGTCAAAGTCACCATTATAATCACCAAGCACAACGCCTCCCTAATTCAAACCTCCATTAACAACTCCTTAGCTCAAACCTCCATCGACAATGACACAAACCTCGGCTGCCGGAGTATTTTTTCTTATGCCGGAGTTGATAGGGATAATATACATGCCGGGCAGCGTAGAAAACTTCCCAGCGGCAACGACGGAGATGACGGGGATAATATACATGGCACTACCTCTCGTGCATAATTCTGTGTGAGATGATCTAATCAAACAATATATACAAAAGAGATAAAATTCTACAATATATAAGAAAATTAAATTCGTGCACTTAATATACGATAACAATATATACCATATATAATGTTCTTACGAAGGAATGGTTTGATTTGGTTTCCAAATTCATTCAACGTAAATGAGAGTAATTAAAGGAATGATATATACGGTGGAATTTATTAATATATAAGAAATTATTTGATTTGGTAAATGAATTCAATGGAGACGTAAAAAGTAACAATATATAAGGTGGAATTTATTAATATATAAGGAATGATTTGATTTGGTAAATTAATTTAACGGTGACTTAATTAAAGAAATAATATATAAAATAATATTTATTAATATATAAGGAATAATTTAATTTTTGATTTGGTAAATTAATTCAATCAAAATTAAACTATACATTTACAATTTTACATGGTAAATATGAAGTAGACGGTGTTTGATTTGGTAATTATGTGCAAAGTTAATAATTATGGAGGTTAATATATAAAAAATATGTCAAGCTTCCATATATAATTATATGGCCAGCCAGCTAATACATTAATATGGAAATAAGTCAACTTATAAACGAATTATGAGGTGAGAGGCGGCGTGCGGCGGTCGTAATGGTGGAAAACGCGGTATTTAATGTCATTTTACGCCTTAGCACAGTGATTCTGGCAGCAACGGTTATTTTAAATATATATTTACGCCGCCACTCTTAACTTTTTAATATTTACCTAGTAGAAAGATTATGCACGACATTTAATTATCACTATGCTATAAAATAAGCTACAAAACTTCAGTCAACCTAACAACTGTTAATTTTCACATTGATGTTTATTCATTATACTTGAATTCGTAGAAAAGAAGAAATTATCAAAGATGGATAACCATTTATCAGTCAGTTACTAAGTACCTATCAAGTTCAACTTATTTTCATCTTAACTGCGTTAAACTGCGTGAAAATTAGCTGAACTTAGCTGAAACAAGCTGCAAATAGCTGGAGCACGTTGAAGTTAGCTCAAGCCAGCTGAAATTTGCTGAAACAAGCTGCAAGTAGCTGAAGTACGCTGCAGTTCGCTGAAATAAGCTAAAACATATTTAGTTTTAACTCTTATAACTTTTAGTACATAAATAAATAAAATTTTATTCTTTTTAAATTTTCCTCTTTCCTTTTTTAAATGCACTAAACATTTTCTTAAAAAATTTTTAATCTCCCTCTTCAACTTTTTAAATCTCAAAACTTATCTATTTTGCCTTCAATAAGATTCATCCGAATCATCCTAAAACATCATGTATTCGGCACACAATATAATATATTCTCTTTTAACCACTCTTTTTAATTAATTTTATTTTTCCTCTTCCAAATCCACAATGTCTTTTGTAACGTTCAATTAATGTAGGGAAATATTATTTGGTTGCTTGTGAGTAGTCGAGTACCCAAACACTCTTGGGTACATGGCTCCATTTTCCGGTACAAGAGCAAGAAAGCATGTACTGATGGATGTCTACGACCCGCACTTGATCACGAACCCGGCTCACGAACTGATCTGCAAAACAAAGCCTCGGGTGTCCCGAGGGTAGACACTCCGACGCTCAAGTTAGTATGATGTGTAAGGCGTATTGTATGTAAGATAATAGATAGAGAGGTTTACCAAACCTTCGGTATTTATATGGTTACAATCTGTAGATCACCAAGATATGTATTTATGGTAGTAATACAACTCTTATGGGAATAGTAGTTGTATTACCATATATAGAGAAAGTGTATTTCGGTCATGGTTGCATTATCATGTTTAGGAGGATGTATATTCCTTGTAGAACATTCATAATATACGCAATCCTTGTAAGGATTAGGATTGATGGACCCGTGGATCCATCCTCCACGTAATCTCGATCCCATGACCCTTCTCGGGCCCTGATCCGAGTATGAATGAGGTCCGAATACGAACCCTGGACTTATCATGTACCACGGTTTAGACATGCACCACCTAGAGGTAAGACAGAGTATTTTAACAAACGACATTCTTCATTGAGAATGAAAATCGAAAGTGCATTTGGACAGTTGAAAAGTACTTGAAGTGTGCTGAAAAGAATCGCTCAAATTGAAGATTGTCATCAAATGTCAATTATTGTTGTATGTTTCACGCTTCATAACTTCATTCGAATTCAATAAATTGACATTCCTTATTTTAGATCATGAGAATACACAAGAAATTAGTGATTTCACTATGTTTGATGAATATCGAAAAAGGACAATGATAGAAGTTGGGTTCCGCATTTTTGTGGTCAGCCCTGCTCGCCGATCATTTTTAGGTCTTTTTACTCCGTTTAAAATTTCTTGGCTTGAAAGTTTGGTGCACGTTCGTCTTTATTGGAGCCGTCTGGGCACACTCCCTCGACCCCTTGGCACAGGTGCTCGACCCTTTCATCATTTTCTGAGCCCCATGGCCATTTTCTCGGCCCTTTGTGCGGCGGGAGCCGCGTTCTTGCGGTCAGACCCGCTCTATGGTCAATTTTTGGTCTTTTTCCATCATTTAAAAATTCATGTTCCTTGTGCAATTTGGGAGCTTTCTTCACATGATGACATCCTCTCTCATGCATAAATTGCAAATAGACCTCCGAATAGTACCTCAAATCAATTCAAAGGCAAAATAGTGGAAATAACCACTAGAACAACTCTTAGCACATTAAGGCAACAAAATCACATAAATGCTTATTAACCTACTCAGAATCTAACCAATTACAAATTAAAAAACTAAAATAATTTGGTCTCGTCAGATCATGTCATCCATGTTCAAGCTGCGCAGAATAGTTTCTGCGCACTTCACGTCAAATTGTTCAAGTGTCCTTTGGGCACAAGGGTTAAAGGAAAAAATTCAAGTAGAAAAGCTCCCATCGAGTGTTTTGAGCTGAGAATCAGAACCGTCCCTGTAATTTTGGGGGCCTAGTGCAAAATTATTTTGGGGCCCCTCAAATACACATTCGGTAAATTTTTTTAAAAAATATTATGAATGTGATCAATTAATGAGCAAGAAAAATACATTCAAAATTTCACTTTGATTCTCAGAAAAGTTCAAGGATACTGCACCTTTATGCTACTAGCTCTCTAGCCAACAGATTTATTAAGAATGCAAGCGAAACAATTTTGTATTGTGTCATGCCCATAGCCTCCATGTACATCATCATATTCATCTTCAAAATCCAAGCACCACACACATAAACATGACAAATCCCTATAAACCAAATGGTAAGCAATGTTAAAAATCCTTGTGTCAAGACATTGTAAAAATAATAATAATAATGAAATTTAACATCAAACTAATCATGAAAGCATATATTACCTTAGATGATAAATGATGAACATCTTAATGTGATCTTCCATCACAAATTGAAACTGTTACAAGAAATTACCAAAGAACACAAACATCTAGTGCATTATCCTTTCCTAAACATTGTCCTTGTAGCATTACTGAAAGCAAAATCATACACATACTTTCATAACTAAGAGTTTCTAAGAAATCATTCTCAATCGAAATTATAGCTAAAGCATTCAATTGTTCTCTTTGCGTATTATACATATAGCATAACACAGAAAATTAAAACATATGTACTCTGAATGGCTAAAGTATGGCAATAACGAAAATTTTAGAAACAATAATAGTTGATTTTACCCTATTTTAGTTTCATCAAACTTGAGCAGGATTGTAAATTTTTCTGATAAACAGAGACCTACAAAGCAAAGAGATTAAATTCTAGAATCTTTTTTACCACCACAGACTGCAGGTGCAGGTAAAATGAATTTTAAAAAAATCACTTTTCCCGGTGCTTGTCGGCTATGCTTGTCGCTCGCTCAGATTCACAGAGAAGGGAGGGAGGCGAATGAATTTTTTGGAGTCTCACAAATTTGGAATTTATTTGAGATTTGCGAAATTTACTTATTATTTTTAGGAACTAATTATTCATTACAATACTGAAAAGGAAAAAATCCAAAAATATATTACATAATATTAATAAAAAATATTTGGGGGCCCCCTGAATTTTTGGGCCCAATGCAGCTGCACGATGCGCACACCTCAAAGAACGGCGCTGCTGAGAATGCACCTTTTTCTTATTTTCTGATTTTTTTTTCACTCTTCATTTTTTTGTATTTTCTTTTATTTAAAATTCCATGTCCTAAAAGTTCTTCCAAAATTCCTGCACATCAAAAGCTAAAATGTTCATAGGAATTCTTGATCGCACAATACGGTTGATTAGGTTTTTGGTTCTTCATTATTACACAATAAAAAGATTGGAAATTAATTTGATCAGATGATAAACTTCACAGATGATAAACTTCACATTCAGTTATTTGTTTTGCTAGACTATTGCAGCAACATAAGAAGAAAAAAATTTGGATTGTAGATTGAATTAAATACTGAGTAGAATAAAACTAATTATTTGAGATACTTTTAAAAATAATTAATTTTAGATTTATTTTATCACCGATAATTTGAAATTTCGAATGCACAAATTATCAGAAATCCTGACGGGGGTAATTGGCCCGTCAATAAACTGGGAGGTGGAAAGTCACATAGGCCCAACATGTCCTATACATAAACCCAGTGAGATTCTATCATAAAATCAATTGAAAATATATGGGGTATCCCACCAAACTTATATACTAAACACCACCCATTTCATTTTCTGATGTGAAATTTATTCTAACACCCTCCCTCAAGTGCAAGACCCACCCAATTTCATTTTTTGATGTAGGATTTACGCTAACACCCTTGCACTTGGATTGGAGGCCAATGCCGCAAATCTCGGATTCTGATACCATGCATATTAAAAACTCCGACAGAGATAATTGGTCTGTCAATAAATTGGGAGGTGGAAAGGCACATAAGCCCAACATGTCAAGTACATAAGGCCAGTGAGATTCCATCATAAAATCAATTGACAAAATGTGGGTTTATGCTGAACACCACCCACTTCGTCTTCCGATGTGGGATTTGTTCTAACACAAATGATGCACGTGCATATGACCGGTTAGAGCATCTCCAATGTGAATGTTAATTTGATAAATATTGATAGACACGTGATTATGATAGATTTTCCATCCAAAAGTATGCCTCCAATGCAATCATCATTTAAGATAGTCAATCCTACGTGTTAAAATTTTCAAGAGACAATGTTATTGACAACTTCTATCTCTTGAGGCTCAACTTGGCATTCTTTTGTATTAATTCAGACATTAATTATCAAAACCTTCCATTTTCTTGCAAATTTATCCAAATTTAAATTATTCAAAACCAACATAAATATAATCTAATAATATATATTTAAAATATATTAATATATTTTTTGTCGTATAGCATAATATTTTGTATAAATTCCAATTTTTAGGTATATGTTATTTGAATATTTTATATTTATCAATTTATTGTAAATAAAATTATATTAATGACTTCTAGTTATATTTTTCTTCTAAAATTTAAATTTAATGGAAATTGGATAAAATTTAAAATCATATGGATGCTAATAAAATAGTATAAATTATTTTAAATTAATCTTTATAAACCAATCTCACCACTTTCAATTTTATTTGAAATGAGCACTTTAAATAAATACAAGTTACATGTTCAAAATATTAATTCAACATGTCCAAAGAGAATTTGCATTGGAGATAAAGAAAAACTCAAATGCCAAAATTCAAAAGTTATTTGTTTATGTCACGTTGACTTTCTATAAAATCATGACATTTATCACCTAAAAATACGGATGACATCCATGTAGCATCATAGATGTTCTTACCTATATATTCCCAGAATATTACCAAAACCTGGATTAAGTTAACCTAGTAAAAACTAACTGTGCAAAAGATTTTACCGATCCATTTTTCTGCTATAGAATATATATATATATAATGGTGTTTGATTAGATATATTCGACAAATCTTATTTCTCAGTAATAACGGCCTTCATCAGGATCGGTATAATTAGTAATATCAGATGCCCCATTGAGAAAATAGAGTGCCCATATATTTTCATTTGACATGTACACTTCATCCAAAACAAAGATCATTCAAACAGAAATACCAAGATAGAGAAATATGCAGGATACAATGATCAAACATTAGATTGGGACGATATCAGACATTTTTAAATTTCATTTGATCTTCAAAACCTTTAGCACAATCTTTATCTTACTTGAATAAACGAATAGCCAAATGCACATGCATCGTTTGTGCGTGCAGTTATGAAATTAAAATGTTTTTCTCTCGTGTGCAAAATTCTAGTAAAATAAATAACCTAACGCAAAATGCATTATTTTGGGCGTTAAAAGTGGAAATGTACATAGGGCAAAAACAGTAAAATAAAATGAAATTGATTGCACAGATAATGCACTTGCATTCGGTTATTTAATTTTACAAAAATTATGCAGCAAAAGCAACACCTGATGTAAGAACCTGGATCCATTAATGAGAAGTCTGGTAAAACCAATATGAGAATTTCGAATGCACAAACCCTAGTTCTAAGAAATGCGTTGGAATTTTCTAACTGCTGTTTTGAGAGGCAAAGGGAAAATAAAGGCTGAAGGTAATTTTCAATTACATTTACCGTACGTGTTGCAACTTCTGAGCAGCGTTGACACGATTGTCGTGCAATAAACATCTGCCGTAGAGAGGAGGATGCATAATCCAGTAAACTCCATTACATATGATATACGAAAATATGGTTTCACAGGTTTCGTTTCTGAGCATCTATAAAGTATAGAGAACCTGGTGATGTACTGGGTGGAAACAAATTTCCATATGATCGATACCTAATTATAGTTTTGGCTGAATTATTAATTTTGAAAACATTTTCCAGTGATACTAGATTAATTAATTTCTTTGCTCAAGTAATAAACAAGGATAGTTGTTGAAAAATATTATTTTATAATTACATGCACGGTACGTGCGCAGGCAGCCTATATATGTCTATTTAATTAATTACAAACTAAACAAATATTCTCTGTTTTAATATTATATATAGAATATATAGGATGGTCATAAAGAAATAAAACTTCATTTAATTTAGAGATTATTTAATAAAAACATTGTTTGACATATTATTTTGTATATATGTATGGATTTGATTTTTGTTGCTATATAGAGTAAGTCTTAGAAGTACATCCTACTGATCGAAGTAATTGCACTTAAGGAATTACTTAGATAAGTTTTCCGGAACATGCACGCTCAATACACACTTATGAAATAATAATGTCATGTATTTATGTATTTGATAAACATTATTTTTCAGACGTTATTTTTTGGGATGGATGGCTGTTTTGTCAGTGTTTTAACTTAATTAATTAACTATTGATATATTACTTCTTTTAATAATTACGCGCGACTTTTAATCACCAGTATGCTATAAACTACAAAACTTTACTAGTCAACCTAAAAATTGTTAATTTTCACATTGATGTTTATTCATTATGTTTGAGTTCTTAGAAATGAAAAAAATTATCCAAGATGGATAACCATTTATCAGTCAGCTACTAATAAATTGACATTGATTTCCTTAGCATCATTTTTCCGCTATATAAGTATACTTTTATGGTTTTCATATGCCCTTTCAAAAAAAATTAAATCACCATTGATTGAGAGATATTATATTAGGGGTGGTGATATTGTCAGAGCTATATTTAGTCATCCAGAACAAAATAAATGTCTTTCTCTAAACTGCCCTCACTAATGAGGGCAAAATTGTGTAGTATTAATTTTTTTTCCCTCAACAACTAATAATTTAGGTAAAAGGTTGTTACGGCTGCAGCAATCAGTCCCCGTCCTTATTGTAATCCCTTGAATAGTATAGTACGTAAGGTTTTCAAAACTATTTATACATGTCGTCCAATTCACAATACTGAAGATGTAAACAACCTAATTCACAAGAGCAATGCAGATACCAGCACAAGTCAAAGTAGGTGGGTGATTAGTCCATGGTTCATATTCGGACCTCATTCACACTCGAACCAGGGCCCGAGAAGGGTCGTGGGCTCGAGATACGCGGAGGGTGGATCCACAGTTCCATCAATCCTAATCCTTATAAGGAATGCATATATTATGAATGTTCTACAAGGAATATGCATCTCGTGAAGGTCCTTAAATACAGGGGTACGACCCCGACCGCGAGAAGAAGTGGAGGCACGACCTCGACCACTTTGGAGGCCATGGCCCCAATTAGTTTCTTCTGCCACCCTCATCAACTGAGAGGTCGTAGGAGATCCCTTTCTATTTCCTATAATTACAGGTCGAACAGGAGAGTTAATAGAGCCCCGAGCTCTAGGAGTAGGTGTCACCTCTCTGCCCCTTCCACATGGGATCCCTCGAGATATACCCTCTTGGACATGAGGCCTTATTAACGGTCCTGAATATGGGACACAAGAAGGACCACCTATTTCCCTCATTGATGATCCTGAAGGTATGAAAAACACACCTTGAGCTTCTAGTTCCTTTATTTGGAACCTGCAAGCGTTCAGCTCGGCCTGGCACATCCTCAACTCATCTATCCTGGAGGCAATCTTGTGATTCACAGTGATATTTTCATCTCGGAGGGTAGAAATACGAAGATCCTTCTTGTGACTTTCACCCTTGACCTTCATTAAGTCACTCATGACTTTCCTCCATTCTTGGTCATACTCCTTATTGGTGGCCAAGACCTTGATGTGCGCTTCTTCTAGGTCCTTATACCTCTTCTGAAGATCGCTCAATTGCTTATTCAATTCGGCTCTCCGCTCTAAAGATGCCTTCAGCCCGCCACGAAAACTTTCACATTCTTCTCGCACGATGCTAAAGAAGTCCTTGGATTCACCCAAATCTTCCTCCAGTTTCTTGCTCTTCTGAAGGACAGCTTCATACTTGACCTGCAAATCAGCACATGCGGCAGAGCAACACTGGACATAAAGGAAGGTAAAGACCAATTAATTCCAGAAATAAAGCATATGTTCAGAATACATGAAACGCCAAGATCTGGCGAAAAGAGAAAAATCTTGAGTAAAAGACAAGGCTCTAAGGAGTTACATTCTTCTCCTGCCCACCGGAAGTCTTCGGGTCCTCAATTGAAGTTTCCGCAGCCGGCTTCTCCACCAAGAATGACAGCTCAGGATACAAACTGGACAACTTATCCTGGAACTCACTAAGAGTTAAGGCCTTCTTCAAGGATTCCAAACTAGTCAGTAGACTAGTCTCAAACCCCCTAATTTGGCTAAACATCGCCCGAAACTCCTTCAAATTCTCCGGTACTTCCGGCCATGTATAGGCAGGGGCAAGACATCCTTGAATCTCTTCATTGAGAAGCCCCTTCAGAGGAATCCACATATTCGAGAGCTCAGACTTATGGTAGAATTCACCATACTCTTGGCGATGAGCCTCCATCTCTGGACAGTTGAGGCAGAAATCTATTATCAACCGAACTAGCCGCCTCTGGCTAATGGGATCAGCATACCGGTCTCTCTCCGCTTCCACCAGAGCCATGTTCCTTTTCAGATCTAAGAAGGAACCATCAGACAGCCTTTTTGCCTTCTTCAAGGCTTGGTTCTCCTCTTCCAAGGCCTTTATTTTGGCCTTATCCTGAGCCATCTCATCCTGAAGGTGCTTCAGCATATCGGAAGGTTCCTTAGATCTCTTGGATATCTCCTCCTTCATCAGTTCAAGCTCAGATGCCTGCCCTTGAGAACGGTTATACAGTTTCCGTATGGAGTTGTACATGTACTTCATTTGACTCACGGACTGTAAAAGAAGATAAAGACAGTTAGCTAACTACACAGCTAATTCTATTGAGAGCTAAGCCGAATCATACCTGGCTAATCTCAGGATAGCCTGGTACCAACTCGACTAGAGCCTCGGAAGGAGGAGGTGACACATATTTCTCGAATTCCTCCAATGGTCCGAGTTCGAACCTTGACTTCTTGGAAGACTTACCTGCAGAACTCCCTGAGGCCTCGAGATTCCTCTTCCTCTCATTACTGTTCGACAGCCCCCTTGATTCAGCTATCTGAGCCAACAAATTTGCTGCTTTGTTCACCTTAGAAGCACCCACTGCATATAAAAGGGAGGAAGTCAGCATAAGAAACGATTAACACATTGTGGACGAGACTAAAATAAACAAGAAGAAATACCCTCTTGCAACGCGTCCGAATCTACTATAGGAGTTATCATCATGACCTCATCAAGATTATCAACCATGGTTGGGAGGACGCTAGAAGTCCGAGACACCTCCTTTCTCGGACATCGAACTAGGGCTGAACCCTCATCGTCTTCCTCATCTGATGGATCTAAAGCCACAGGAACAAATAGGCAATCTACCTCCTCAATCACCTTAAGCTGGGATTGAGTCTTCTTGGGCCCTTGAAACAGCCTTTTGAACCGACGCCCACGTCGAGCATCTTTCATCAGACCCGAGATCTCTTTATCTACCTCTTTCTCGGATACCTCATCTCGGGCAGTTCTTTCTTCTAATGCCCTATAGGCCTGCAACGCCTTAGCTGCACCAACTGGACCTTGCTCCATAGACAGAAGGGTTTCATACCAATCCATCTCAACACCTTCTGGCTGATCGAAATGCGTCAACTTTAAGAAGCTGCAATTTTGAAGAGTACGGCTGGACAATTGATTCAACCAGTCATACGTCTCTATAGGCCATTGCCAACCCATTTGATGATCTTCAGATACAAACTTAACCTCTCTAAGTTTGATCTTATCTCTCACCAACTCCCCAGCTATATTTAGCAGTTTGTGGGAAGACTCCACTTCATGCCAGATTTCATTTTGGACCTCTTCATTCCAATCAAGAACTTCATACTTGGTTCGATCAAAGGTTAGTTTTAACTTATCCCACTTCCCGCAGTTCACAGGAAGCACAAAAAGCTTACCTAAAGAGGTATCCCGAGAGGTCAAGGTCACATTTTGTTTACCAACGGAAACCTTATACATGGTCCGCAACAAGGGGAGACTGGGACGGTAACTTTTAAGAGCACACCAAGTTATTAAGGCCATAATGATTACTATCACATTGGCATGTAACTGCCCTGGATGCACCCTATAATGCTGAAGAAAATCATCCAACAGTGGGGGAAAAGGGAAGGCTAACCCATGCTGCAGAAATCTCCCTTATATGACCCCATCTCAGCTGCAGACTTGTCTTCCCCAAAGTACATGAGGTCAGCATCAGAAGAAATTGAGAAGGGACAACCTTCTGCGAAGATAGCAGCATCAGCGCGTGCTTTATCCTCCTTCAGTGACTTTCTACTACTACCTTCGCCATCCATGGATACTATACCTTCGGATGCATGCACTACCATGGGGCTTTTCCCCTCTATCTGAGCCCTCCTGGGCATAGCCCTCAACCTCTTCTCTTCCTCAGAGGCTTTCTTCTTCAAAACTACAGGTTTTTCCCACTCGCTACCTCAGCTCTGCGGCGATCATGGGAGCTAATCTCCTCAGCCTGAGTTTCTACATACTCTCCCTCATCATGATGGGGGACGGAATTTGTTTTACTACCATTACTCATGATTACAGAGAGTATGGGGGGAAATTCACACACAGAGATAAAAGAAAAAAACAGACACAAGCAAATGCGCAGAGAAAGAAGATAGAATTTACTGATGATGGAAGCAGAAAGCAGAAATTTGGGGTTTCAGAAAGTGATGAAGTGCTGATGCTTCTTCTGAACTTGGAAAGGAAAAATTTTCGAATAAGAGAAGACAATGGGAATGATTTGGGAAATTTAATCCAAACCCAGACAGCATTGAAGACGAGCAATTACCTCGATTCTGTATCCAATGCAATTAATTGGAGAGACGGGGGACAGACCGTCTCTGCTTGCCAATGAAGACATGCCACGCGTATCTACCATCTGGATTTCAAAGGAAGCTAATCTCAGCCGTCCATATATTTGATGGAATATGAAAGAACTTTAAGCTAGATATTCAAAAGGGTAAGTTCGAGAGGATAGTCCTAGAAGGACTCCCCGAGCTTAACACCCCGAGTTAGTCTCCCTCGAGTTATTGGTCTTCCCTCGAGAAGCAAGCCTCTCCTTCAAATTTCGAGATGGAGTACTCTATATTCTGAAGATCTACCTTGGGGCTACTGATAAGTCCATGGTTCGTATTCGGGCCTCATTCATACTCGGACCAGGGCCCGAGAAGGGTCGTGGGCTCGAGATACGCGGAGGGTGGATCCACAGGTCCATCAATCCTAATCCTTATAAGGAATGCGTATATTATGAATGTTCTACAAGGAATATAGATGGTAATACATCTATCCTAAACATGGTAACACAACCATGTTCGAAATATACTTCTATTATATATGGTAATACAACTACTATTCCCATAAGAGTTGTATTTATACCATAAATATATATCTTGGTGATCTACGGATTGTAGCCATATAAATACCCTAAAGGTTTGGTAGACCTCTCATATAATCTCATACTTTATACTTTACGCCTTAAGCAAATATACTGACTTGAGCGTCAGAGTGTCTATCCCCGGGACACCCGGGGCCTTTGTCTTGTAGATCAGTTCGAGAGCCTGGTTTGTCGTCGAAGTGTTGGTATCCGGCATATATCAGTGGGTATAATTGGGACGGTTTGTAAGCTAAAGGGAGCAGTGAAAATCTTTGTTTCACTGTCTGAAAAACAACTCACATACGATACGATTACTGCATGCTCTCGTTTAAGTGTTGACATGTTCGTAGTTAACTTGAATTTTCATATAATTAGATCGCATATTATATACTTGCTTTTGATGATGCGCACAGCAGAATGGCCACACATATATAGCAAGAAAGCTACGTGCAGCAGATTCTATCTAATGAAAAGTTGTACAAAACATTGAAGCATAAACTCTATTAAGGGTTAATTATTTTACTGTTAAAGAGATAAAAAACGATTATATGGATGAAAGATAGATCGAAGGCAACATTTTGAATGGCTGAAAGGGGGGTAATACAGAAACCTTTTGAATTCTGGACTTTTTTGGAAGCTATCTTAAATCTCGTATAAACAGCTCTCTCCAATGTCTAGCTACTGTATATAAAAATGCAGGAGACCAGAATTGCCACACATATAAAAAACAACCCTAGAAGCAAATAATACAACCAAGCATGGAAGTAGAATGAATATCCACAAAGTGTTTCTGGTGACATTATCCCGTCTAGTGTCTAGTTTTGGAGTAAAGCACAAATTCCACATGAAGGTGTTTCTGCAGTGAAAGGAGTTTTCCCGGAGTTGCTGAATTATTGGAGGAAGAAAGGCCGGAATCATTGAATGAGTATTACCGGAAAGAAGACAATTACTAATTACATTATTTTAATTAACGATGGCAGTTCAGGGAAAGACATTTATTTTGCTCTGGATGGCTAAATATAGCTCTGGCAATATCAGCACCCTTATATTAGACAGCTCCAAACCGGAAAATCGGAATATAGAGTACAATGATCTCCACAAGTGGAGGCGATTTGTGAGATCAAAGAATTTTCTAAAGATATAACTATTCTACATCTTCTCTGTCTGAAGCTACAAGTACAAGAGTCAGGGTGGCATATCTATATCTCAAAACAATAGATTTTTTTCCCTCCTCCTAAATATAGACACTTCACCAATGTACAACATTCTAGAGCTCCAAAGAATTCTCCATCTCAGTTTACATTGCCAAAACAGCCGGTTCTATTAAAATAAAAACCCTCTACCTGAACCACAGGCTGAAACCCATTGAGTTCGGCGACCAATGGACCACCGGAAGATAGCAGACCTTTTATGGGTTGGACAGTAGAGTAATCCATTAAGCATACCGAACTTACATCTAGCCATGAAAACTGAGAAAAATTCATTTAGAACTATTACTAGAGATTGCCGTATAGATTTCTCTTTTAGAGGTGATATCGTCCATTATCAAGAATCAGAAAAACAATCCCAAAAGCCCTACATCTAAACCAGAAACCAAATCCTAAGAGAGAAAAAAAGCAAAAATAAAATAAAAATAGAAGTAACCCGACCAGCGGAAGGAGTCAGAGCACAAGAGGGTATCGGCGCGGCGGCGCATGGCCTGCACGCGCGGGCAGCGCAGGCGGCGTATGAGGCGCGTGAGCCACACGCTCCGGCAGAGGCGCGCATCGCCAACACGCAGTAACTCTGCCGGAGGCGCGTGGCGTCGCGTCTTACTCCATCTCCAACGCTTGGGTTACTCTCTCTCTTCCTACTCATAGTTGTGCCGGATTTTCACGATCGGAAATTGCAAACTGAGCGGATCTGGCATCGCCGAAATGTCCGGTAGTGTAGATCGGGCTACGTCTCACTCTTTGGTGGTTTTGTTCACCAGATCGGCGCCGATCGGAGCCAAAACTCGAGCAGGGATGGCCAGAAAATTCATAATGGATCGGAGTTGAAAAAAGGATCAAGGTTTTGGGGTTAGGGGATGGGAGGTAGGGAGTTTTATTGGGGTAGGGGTGGGGAGGTCACTTCTGACCGGCGAGAGGCGCCGGCCGGAGCCTCCATGATGACGGGAAAAAATGTTGGGTCTGGGGGATGGGGCGAGAGGAAAGGGGCGAGATGAAAGGGGAGGGGGGGTATATCGTTTTCATACGCTCCATTAATTCAATCAGATCAATCAGGTTAACCTATAAACCGATTTCTCCACATCGTCTCTTCTCAATCCAAATAACTATCTATAGGAGATAAATGACATTGTTACTAGAATAGTTTATCTTCTCAATTCCTTCACGAAATTTACAATTGTTAAAATTAATCGGGCAAAGTTGTGTGATGTGCACGATATAGGTTATATTATAGGTCATAATATTTGTAATACCGTTTTTTCTAATTCGTAATGCAAATGTTTTATTTCATAAAAAATACGCTCCATTCAATCAATCAGTAGAATATATTTTTGTTTTGGACCGCGTGGTGTCTACTTTTCCTTGTTGGTGACGGTAAGAACAAAGTCCAACAATTATTCTTATAAAAGAGATTTTTTCCAAATTCACCTTTTTCAGTCATATTTGGACTTCCAACAGCTACTCTATTCCATACCTTTAAAATAGAGATATGGTAAAATTTGAAGATTGAAAAGCCATATGAGCTAGACTTGTTTCATACTCTAAAATTTAATATTATCATTAATTCTTAGTTTTGCTTTTCCTTATATCCTACACTTTCTTAATCATTCTCATGTTCACACACATAAAAATATTAAAAACATAAAATTGTAAATAAAAGTAATTGTGTGCTCTTTAAAGTCTCAAATAGAATTAAAACACTATTATTTTTTATGGCAATAAATTCATGGAAAAGGTAAAATAGGTAGCTGTTTGATTAGAGGAAAATATATATAGAGATTTTGAGATTTGATACTCTATTACATAGATAGTTTTGCCTTAACTGTTAGTCTGTTACACTTGCTCTACTAAGGGGTTCAAATCTAACCTTTTATCAGACTGTATTCCTTCTACACGTACGAATAGGGAAGGTGCCCTGCTACATGTGCATTTAGGATCTTGGTTATATGTAATGAATTGATTAGGATTAAGAGTTTCAAATGCAAAACTGAATCGATTGATTTGTAGTTGATGTTGATTTAGGTATTTGAAGATTATGTATAGGCTATCCAGAGGTAGTAAACGAATTTGAGAAGAAAAAAAGACATTTGAAGGATATGTACAGGCCACTGAGAAGTAGTAAATAGATTTGAAAAGAAAAACTCCCTGAACCGGGAAAGTATTTTGATCTTGTGTCACTCTTGTCCTCGTGTGGTGGTAACTTGATTCGTAAAAATGGTGATCAGTTGCTCTTGTATGTGAGTTCTCTTGTATGTGACACCTTCAAAGACAAACATGTCATGGTTTGCTGCTTCTACGTGCCTCTCCTTTACGACACCCGATATTCTTGGTCAATAATAAATCTTTGTGATGAACTATATTTCGGCAGGTATGATTTTCAGATGGTTGTGGTTGCAAGTATGAAGGGCGATGATAAGGAGGGTTTCAAAGACTTGTTATCTTGGTTCCCTAAATCATGTCTTGCAGTAACATTTGAGAATATGAAAACATACGAGTACATATGCAAAATAAATATGTACTCTGCCTCGGGTTATAAGAGGTCGTCGTCCTTTCGGGTGTCGTACTTTGGGGTGTCTTTTCATGAATGCTGCGGAATTACTTTCTCCTTTTGATAGCTTCAGTGAGTACTTTAACATGGGCAAATTTGAGGATTATGGAGCAGAGGCTTTTCCCTCCACTGAAGAAGTTATAAAGGAAATAAATAAATAACTCCAGAGAGTAGTCACTGCAACAGTATGTTATTATACCGACACCGATTAATGTTAGCATATCATAACTATAATGATATTTGAAGCTATCCTTACCTTTTAATGTGGTAACTTGATGTGTGAGGATAGAAATGAAGTGTAGTTATAAATAATTATTCATGTAATAAAAATAAATAAATATGTCCTAATATCTTACTATACTCACGTTTTGATGCGAATTAATATATAGTAAACTAACAATAGTATATGTCCTAAAATCTCTCTTTAACCATCCTTGTGGATGGATATTTATAGTAAACTTACAATATTATGTGTCATAATATATCACTTTACCACTAGTAGAAAAAGGGCAGAATACGGCGCCCAACGACGGCGGTTCCGCGGGAAAATAAGGAAACCGCCGTCCTGCTAGGTTTCCGAACTCGGAAACCTGGGTTCTCAAGCTGGATGGCTTTTTACACAGCGGTTGTATCCAAACCGCCATGTAACCACATTTTTTGGTCGGCGGTTGCGTTTAACCGCCGACCAGGCTGTTTTTCCGACACCGGAACTGAGAAGCCGGAAGTTTCCCCGTTGACCGGCTTGACTTTGACGGTCAAGTCGACGGGCCAATTTCTGGATGTCGGTGGAACCAAGTCAAACAGTCGTCCGGGTAAGTTTCCGGGATCGGAAATGTGTCCGGATAAGCCAAATACTTCCGGGCCATATTTCAGATTTCGGAAAGTTACCCGGATGTGATAAAATAGAGTGCTATAAAAGGAGAAACTGATATTTTTGTTCTATCTAGACTATTCTATCTTCGTTTTGGGTTGAAGGACGCAGAGAATCTCCCAATCTTTGGGATCGTTGAGTGCTAGGCCACGATGAGGTAATCTCCCGCTAAATTTAGTATTGATGGGCGGATCTTTGTTAATTTCAAGCATGAATATGTATGTGTGTTCCTAATTTCATTGAAGAATATATGAACTTGCATGTTGATTCATAGTTACTTGTGTTTATGAAACCATATTTTATTTGATATGTTGTTAACTAGTAGGATGTAGATGAATAAACTCATTAATATTTGCTAAAATTTATGAAAATAGGTACACAAGTGTTATGGAACGTAGTAGGATTATTAGGGAGAATCGTCGGATCTCACCAGAGTATATGGGACTGGTAGAATATTTCATTGATGTTGCTTCTGATAATGCAAGAGTAGAAAATCAGTCAGCCATGCGGTGCCCTTGTAAGGATTGCACTAACGGTGTGTATTTAGGAGTTCAAGGTTTGCGTGAACATTTGATTGTTAGGGGTTTCCAAAATTCTTATACCACGTGGGTATGGCATGGTGAAGAACGTAGCACTGTTGTTGTTGATGAACCATTAATGGAGGTTGTAGGAGAAAACCAAATGGTTGGTAATTATGACGATAAATTGGATGACTTGGTAGATGATGTTGCCATGCATTTTTTTGGAAAACCTGAGGCACTTGAAGCGATGTATAATGATGATAAGCAGACCCCTTTGTATGAGGGGGTCAATCCACACTATTCTAAGCGCGACCTTGTTGTTGATGAATTTAAAAGCCAAGCATGGGCTTTCAGATAAGGCATTAACAGAGGCGCTAGAGTTGATTAGACAGCTGCTTCCCACTGGAAATTTATTGCCTGATAGGGCATATGCTGCAAAGAGGATACTATGTCCAATGGGTATGGAACTTGAGAAAATACACGTTTGTCCTAATGATTGTATGTTGTTTAGAGGGGAAGTTGAGATGAAATTGGAAAATTGTAGCGTTTGTGGTGAGTCACGTTACAAAACTGTGAAACAAAAAGTGGAGGTGGGAGGAGATGTTGTTAAGGAAACCAACAAACGTGTTCCCGCGAAGGTCATGTGGTATCTCCCTATTATACCTAGGCTTCAAAGGTTGTTTGCTAACAGAGAAGAAGCTAAGAACTTGACATGGCACGCAGATAGAGAGAAGGTTGAAGGTCTAAGGGTTGGTTTGGCCCTATTTGTTCCGGAAATTTGTTGAAATTAAAAATCTCATAAGGGCCATCGGGGTGATTAGGGCGCAAGAATGAGTCATCAACCCATGGGCAGCCTAGGACCTCATTTATATGATACTTAGTGACTAGAATCACTTTACCATTCACCTTAGTGCACATTCGATTTGACTCATACTTTCCTAAATTTGCATAAAATTGAACAACCTCATCTTGATGGCATGGGGATTGAAGCATCAACAATTTATCCAAATAACTAGCCTCAAAATTAGCAATCACATACCCTAAATGCAAAGGTTGAATAGAGCTAGGGAAAATCACCTTGGTAGTGTGAGTTTTCCTCCCTCACCACTCGACATAGTTGGCCTCCGCCCTCGTATTGAAGAAATTCCTACTTGCCGTTGGTTCGGGAGGTCTATCATGCCCTCTTTGCCACTTGGTCTTCCTCGATTTGGCCTTGCTTAATCGGCTCCCACCCACGTGTTCTTCGGCTCTTGGAGGTGACTCTACCTCCTCCTCGGAAGAGGACTCGTACACTACCTCTTGTTGTTGTTGGATTTCCGCGACTTGCTTGCTTGTGGAAAGGATTTTTAGTCCTAACCATGGTGAGAGATTGGACTGAAAAATTGGTGGAGGGGCGGACTGGTTTGGGGATGAAGTTGGGGAGGGTTTGCAGATTTGGGGAAAAAAAACCCATCTGTCCCTTTTATAATTAAAACTTCCGGCTAAGTTTTACGAAATCGGAAACATAGCCGGGTAAGGTTATTTATTTTTTGGCTTATCCGGGTAACTTTACGGATTCGGAAACGTAGCCGGACTGTATAAAAAATCAGAATAAGTAACACTTAGACTATTTTCTTATCAAGTCCTCTACACATTCATCCCACATACAAACGAAAATATCACTTTCCTTCCACCCATTTACTCTCTTCCACCAACAAAATCTTCTTCTCCAACCACCAAGAACACCATTAATCACGTTAGCCTCATTTCTTGAGTTCTAGAACAAGAAAGTAGCTGCTTTATCCATACTATTGGGGTTTTTGTACTACTTCAAAAGGTATTTCTTGGAACTTTGTTTCATTTGCATAATCAATATTGTTTATTGGTTAATTTGTCTTATTTGTTCATGGGCTTTGCTTAATTATTACTACAAACTAGCTTTGTTTTATGGGCTACATTCTTGATTAATCAATTGGGATTATGGGATATATTCTTCATTAGTCTTGATGGTCACTAGTTATGTTACTACAAATCTAGGGTTAAGTATGTCATATATAAACACTAATTTAATTACAAATAATTAGGGGTTAAACATGTGATAGGCAACTTATATTAGCCTAATAGGCTCCTAAACCCTAGGGGTTTTATGATGGTCTTAATTAAAAGCTAAAAATTACCACTTACCATTAATTTAGCATATAATTATTCTTTCTTGATAGTGAGTTTATTTAATATATGCAACATATTATTTGTAGAGGGGTTATGGCACCAAAGAAGAAGGTAGGAATCCCCAAAAGCCCTAAAACACCTAGCACCGCGGGAGGTGTTAAAAAAAAGAGGTGAGGCGACCTAGAACATATTGTGCCGAACTACAAAGAAGGATGAAGAAGGGGATTTTGACGGACATGACGTTCAACGATGGTGGGGAACCAATATCGGAAGAGTATTATTTATGGAAGAGTTGGGTTGGAAAAATTGGTCGAACTCGTGCGGATATAAAGTATGAATCTTGGCACGAGGTCCCCGACAAGGAGAAGACTAAATTATGGGAGGAGTGTTTAGTAAGTCTCTAACTTCATATAAGTTATTTTCATTTATGTACACATGAATGAGATATTATAACTTTTCTTATCAATCTTATGTAGGTACCATTCAAAATTGTTACCCCAAATATGGAGAAACTTTTTGACACAACCATGTTTCGCTTGAGTAAGGTGGCACGGGATCATAGAGCAATGTTGTCTAAACATTACATCTATAGAGATTTTAAGGATGAAGACCCTTGGTTGGCCTACACCGATATTCTACAAGAAAGTTGGCCAATTTTCAAAGCACGTACCTTGGAGAATGACCAACTAGTAAGATTAATTCCTACCATTCTAGTATTACTCATTCGTTCACATAACTTAAATTCATGTATGTGTTAGGGTTTGAGGTTGACGAATAGCACCAATGCGAAGACTAATACGACACCTCACACAATGAGTAGGGCGGGATATACTATCACACTACTCAAACATGCAAGCAAAAATCAAGAACATGGGGTGCAAGAGAAAATGGATAGTGGGATGACGGAAGAGGAAGCACGGGAGAGCACCGAGGTGGTTAATCCTAAAGAGTTCGATAAACTCACTTGCTTCTTGATTGGTCGACAAGATAGCAAAGGCGAATACACACATGAGGGAAACAAGAAGTTGATAAAAGATATTGTAAGTTGTTTCTTTGAATATTTTGAGCTAATATTATTACAATTCTTATTCCTACCTATTTTTCGTTCTACCTCATATTTTTTTTGTATTAATTGATAGGACGATGTCAAAGCGAAAATTGCTTCGGGAGAATTTGTTCCCACACAAGAAGACGACATCCTTTGTAAGGCGACGAAACGGAAGGAACACCCGGGTAGAGTTCGTGGATATGCATCACATGTGGTGAAAAGAGATCTCATCGGCAAACCGAAACCTTCTAAACCACCAAGACATACCAAGTACAACAAGTTGCAAGAGGAACTTGGGGATACAAAAAAAGAGCTCGGTGATACCAAGAAGGAGCTTGATGAGGCCGTGAAGAATATGAAGAAAAGGGACATAGCTCTCCACATAATAGCCAAGCGAACGGGCGCAATTCTCCCACCAAATTTGAATGATCTAAGCGACGATTGGGAGCCTCCTTCATGTGGTTCACGTCACTCACCCAATTTTTGTGAGGTGCAAGGCAATCCACCATCGCCACAACCAAATATATGTGATGATAACTTAAGCCGACCAAAAAAGGTAAACACACTAACTTACTTTTCGATCGCATTCTTATTCAAATTCTCGATTCGTTCTCTTAAAGTGTTAGCATGTTTATAACGATACTTTAAAAATGGAATCCCCTATTTTAATTAGGTTAAGGTCAATGTCACATATCCATGCAAATTATATATCGATGGTGGAGTGAGGAAGCCTACTATGCATGTTGCAAACGGAATTTTCAATGAGTCGGTAAATGTTCCAAAAGGTTTGGGGGAGGTTTGCTTGAAAAAAGCTTTGGTTATAACTGCTCGAATTCCCATACCCAAAGGCCCGTATAAGGTTGTGGGACCGGCAGAAGGTATGCATTTACTTTGGCCTCGTAGGTTAATTATTGTCGAGAGTTTAGGAGAGACTCAACCCGCTAGCCTATACAACCCAATTATGAGCATTGCACGCAAGGTTGAGCCAAAAATTACAAAAAAAACTCCCCAACCCTTGACCGCCCCAAAAGATGTTGTAGTTAAATCTATGACACCGGCTATGAAGGTGTTGTATGATAAATTGTCTACACATTGCAAATTTGGATACTACGAATTCCCACCTCCAACGGAATTATTTGGTGGTATTGGAAGGCAAATTGTAATGTGTTGGGGTGATTTTGAAGATCTATGGAAGGGTGACAAGGCAACCGAGCCCCTAATGTCCTTATTCCAACTGTAAGTCATTTTAATGTCGAGACTATATTATCTTGTGTGTTTTCAACTGCCGTTCTCCCTGTTGTTTTAACCATTCATCTTTTTTTTCTTAAGTTTCTTAAATCAAATAGTTCAAAAACGGTTGAAGCCATGGATAGGCTTCCTATGCCCTGAGCGAATCCAAGAATTAGGTCATACTGATGCAGAGCGATTAAGTTACATGAGAGAGGCTCTCGGTGTGGAGGACAAATTATTCTTCCTAGCACCACTCATTTCCGGGTAAGCATTTCATATTAACTAATTCTATAAATTATTATCTCATGTTAACTTTTATGTTGTCCTTATTGACAAATGGATATACATTTTTTATTTAGTAAACATTGGAGCTTGGTTTTGATCCACAAAAAAACCAAAGAAGTTTATTGGATAGATCCTCTCCATCGTCCGCCAATCCCGTCTTTCGAACACCTCCTTAGACAAGCTTTGAATCATGTCAATCCCTCTAGGAGGGAGTTTGGAATGACTGAGATCAAGGTACTCTACACGTTTCTCCCTCATTAATAACACTAGTATTATCGACATCGATCGATTGTATTTAACAATGTGATCTACCTTTTGTGTTAAAGTACAAGAGATAAGTTAGCAGCTGGGAATGCGGGTTCTACGTTATGTTGTATGAGCTCAAACTTGTAGCGGAACTTAACGAATTCGACAACGACCTTGAGCCCGTAAGTTCCAAATCTATAAGGCATCTACCTTACACATATTCATATGTTTGCGTCATATATTGAATTGTGTATGCTAATGCACAGATTTTCGAAGAGGATACAAGCCCCTACTCACCCGAAGAACTGAATCGACCGAGGAGTAGTATTGCATCATTTGTCGTAACTTCGCATGAATCCGCTCTAGTTATAAATTGACACATGTTTATGTGTTATTGTCAATTTTTGGTCTATTTAGCGCATTCAAGTGATGTATACATTATACATTCATTCTTAATACATCACAACATTTGAAACATATAATTCTTCATTAGCGCCATTTAAGTACATTCTATTTTGTATTCAAAAGCCGAAATAAATAAAAATTTTATTTTTAAATTAATCATCCGGATAGTTTTTCCGACTTCTGAATGTTACCCAGACAGTTCAACATTCTTCCGGCTATACTTCCGGTCTCGGAAACATTACCCGGAATAAATTACCCTCTTTTTACCCATTTTCCCGACGGGTTCCCGGGTTAACGTCCGGTTTAGTAAATATTATTTCCGGCTAGGGTTTCCGATATCGTAACGTTACCCGGAACTACCTATTTTCCGCCACCATTTCACGGCGGCCGGATTACTGCCCGCGCCGGAATATTTCCCGGCTACCCGTCCGGGGCAGTAAACATGTACCTCCGGGTTACCGTCCGGCTTCGTAACGGCTGGTGAAACCTCCGGCTAGGAGCGCGTGTTTACGAGTCCGGAAATGTACTCGTCCGGGTAAGTTTCTGAACTCGTAAACGTTACTCGGCGGTTTCAACCGCCGAGTAACGGCGGCGCCAATTGCATGGCGCCACCAAGGACGGCGGTCAAAACCGCCGTCCAATGCACACGGAACCGCCGTGTTCATGTGCTGATTCCACTAGTGTACCCACATATTTACTTTACCCACGTAAATATGTGACACTTTAATGAACATTTAGTATTCGTTGATTATATATTATTTTAAATGATAATTAAACATAAAAAAACTTAAAAATGAAGAAACTCATAAACGAACCAAATGGAATCCAAGTCGAATTTATCATCTGAAAATTATCCAAATCAATAATATATTCCAAAGTGTTAAAGATGAACAACCTATTAACCTAAAATAAATTTTAATTGGATGCTCTAAGCTGAACATAAAGGATGATATCCTCTAACCACATCAATCTATTATAATAATGACAAATAATCCTAACAAAGTTTAATCTAAATATGTACTACATGAAAGAATAATATCCTTCAAAGACTCAAAGTTATCACCTTGTCATTCAAGCATGCGTTGCATCTCCGTATCAGATGTTTTCAGTTCGGGTGATATCTAATTTTACAAAAAAAAAAAACAAAATCACAATTAACAACAAACAGATTACCAACGATGTGTATATTAGTTTAGACGGAATTTAAATTATGAATGATAGGTCAAATTAAAGATAGTTGACATACCAAGGTAAGTGGCCAAGCTATCATTGTACCATTTCTACCTTATATTATAAGGGGGAATGAGCAGAATCGGCCAGTTTAGGTACGGTGACCGGTTGAATCAAGCCTTTAATTCCTTTCTTCTCTCCCCTTCATCATTGTACTTTCTTCGCCCAGCAAACTGGTCCCTCATGTACAGAACCGTGGTCGGTGTAACGCTATGCTCCGCCAAATTCTGTGACCGAGACCGACACGTGTTGTTCCCTCAGCAGCCATCAGCAACGTGGCTTCCTTTCAACATCTTCCTTGGTGAGTCATCTCTTCACCCTCCCATCATCTACGAACTCCATGTTTCTTCCCATCTTCGCTCTTGTGCTTTTCCCATTCTTCGATTTTAAGCTTGTAATTTTGGGGTAGGCCTTTTCTTTCTTCCCAAAATTGATTTGGGTTCAGCCGCACACAAGGTGTTCGACAGAATTCCTGAACTAATTTTTTAATGTATTTCTTTCCTCCAGCCTTGCGTGGTTGAATAGTTCGTGTTGCTTTGCGATTGTTTCCTATTTGCTACTTCCGATCTTTTGGTGTTCGAGAAGGCTATTAAATTACTGTTCAGGTACTATCAGTTTCTTGCTCAATTTAGTGCTATTTTATGTTTTAGTAATTCTATGTAGAAGAATATTAGACATTTGTTGCTGTGTTGCAGTCACACAAAGGATTTTACTTTATTTATACTTTAATACTGTTTTATTGATTAGGTCTCATAAGAAGCACCGTCATATGCATAGATAAACTGAAAAATAATTACATTTGATAGGTTAGGCCTAGCGGGATTTGGCTAAAATTTGCCCGTGGATTGCAGTTCTGCTGCATTTGAGATGGGACAGTACTTGGCAAGATGTTATTTAACCTAGTACTTCTTCAAGTGTGCATCAATTCATCAAGATTTCTCAACGAGTGCCTGCGCTTTGTTCCCAACCATTTTATTGGATTTTGATTTCAACATAACCTTTTCACATCCATTTACTTCGGTCAATTAGATTTCCAGAGATACAAAATAATGTCTAAGAAGTGTTACCTTCTTATTTGACATAGAGGCAAATGAGATTTTTCTTATTGTCTTGCTCGCTCTAGGTTTCCTATCTTGTTTTTATCACTCCTCACCCATAAATACAAATTAAAATATCAAACTTCAAAATTTCAGTAGAAACTAATCTCGATTAGACCTAAAAAAATTGTATAACCTACCAAAATTGTTTATTTATTCTAGTATGCAAGAAATTTAGCCCAACAAGATACAAAAAAATTTTAAATAGCTAACACCTTTACATACATACATACATACATACATACATACATACATACATATTTATATACATACATATATATATATATATATATAATCAAGTGATTACCTCTGAAAATAGTAGACCTTGGGAGCTAATCACTTGGGAGCCTCAATCTGGTCAGTTCATGCAAAACTAGGACAAGCATGTGATTAGTTAAATCTAGCACATAATACATAATATGCATCACTATATATCATCTTTTAGCACAAGCTGAAGCAAAATATTACAAGAAAATCAATAAATTAGATAATGCCATGAAGATAGATCCAGAAAATTATAATATGAACGCCATAGGACGGACAAAAAATGAAGAATGATAGAGTAGATTGGAGATTTGACCAAAATTCATAGAATTATAATCATTCATGTCATTAGAAGCAAACACATTCTAGTTCGTTATGTTATTGTTACCTATATATTATGGATGTGGAGATTAAAGTAGCAAAAACCCTACCAATCCAATCCTTGCATAGAACACATAGGGTGATTTAAATTGATTTACCTGAAATTATTAAATCAAAAGAAGGAAATACGAATATAAAACAAATTAACTCAAAACCCACACCCTAATTACTGCAAGCAACATAGAAGTATTTTATCAATATGTAGGACTGATTTTGCCTGAAAGTCATCCTTATCTATGAATATTTCGACATAATAGTGACGAGTGGGACGACCCATAACCTATTACATCGCCTGTAAATAGGAAACATATCCGCAAGACCGCAATGGAAAATTTGAGCGCCAAACTGACAGGGTTTTAGCGCCAAACACATATGTGCCCCTTTTTACCTTTTCTTTTATGAAAGTTTCAGCAAAAATTGAGATTAAGGGTTCCATTATGCTTTTCCTTAAATTATGCATTAGTGGTTATTTACTTTTTTACTTTCAACTAATTATGGAAACATGACTTGTTGCTTATTTTCATCCATATTTTGTATACTTGTATTCGCTTATAAAGAGTGTTAAACTACTAAATATGATACTAGGATACATGTAATTTAATATCGATTTAATCATTTTTCTACACCATCCGTTTCCACTTGCTCGTTTGCTCTCCAAACCCGACTGGCGTAGTCGCAATCAAAGAAGAGATGTCTAGTATTTCTATCTTTAACATCACAAGCATTTAAGAGGAACCCAAATAGTCATTCAGTTTAAGAGAACGCATGGCTTGTTATTGAGGTGAAGATTTCTGGTGACATGAAGTTGATTTCGGTCTCTTTTGCGTGTGAAAGTGTGAAGGTGAAATAAAGTTTAGGAAAAAAAGGAAAGAAAAGTAAAAGTTGATTATAACATTAAATTTTAGAGTGTTAAATAACATTCGTCCATGTACCTTTTCTATCTTCTAATTTTACCATATCTCTATTTTGGTGGGATAGAGTTTGGAAGTCATAATATGGCTAAAAATGGCAAATTTTCCTAAGTACTTTATTATGCCATAGTTGCCTTGATTTTACCACCGAGGTTGCATCTCTCTCCTCGAAGGAAAGAAGATACAACAAATTACTGAGTAACATTGGAATATCTATGTGGTCTAAATTGAAAATCATATTTCACCTTCATCGATAAGTCCGAGGTCTACTCCAAATTCTCCGATTTCAAGCATTCATTTTTGCTCATGGCTAGGTCTATTTTCATCATTCCTAACTCAACGGTCTCTCCAACTCTGCAACTCTACAACTCTCCATGGCTCACGGAATGTTGAACGATCAGCAGAAGGCGGAACTTTTGACCATCGTGAAGCAAGCAGTTAAGGAAGAATTGGACTCTTATCATGATGGTAAACTCAAGCCGATGGTTGGAGCACTGGCTTTGAGAAATGATGTAATCGTCTAGGGTATCCTCCAAGCTATTCAAGCTGATGAAGGAAAGGTTCAGGTGGATGAATTGGTGAAGAAATCTATTCCGGCTGATGGGTGGGTGTTCAACAAGGGACATGCCTTGAAGGTAGCAAGTGCCGTCATGGCTCTCGCTCCTCTTTTTGATTCTATTCAAAAGGAGTTACGCAATAACAAACCCAAGAAACTTGTGTATGTCATCTTTGCTGGGGCTTTCTGTTTCTGCCTCATGTCTGGAGTAGTGGGAACCTTCAAGGGCTTAAATACATATTTGGTTTGCTTCGCAATACTGTGTCTGGGATTCGTCTTGGGTTTGATCCTTCTTTTCGGTTGATTTCTAGGGGTTATTTAGGATAGTGGTTTTATTTGGGACTGTAAAAATAATATTTCGCATTTTGGATAATGGTTTTATTTGGCACTGTAAGAATAATGTTTCACGTTGTGTAAGAATAATGGTGGAATAATGATGTATTAATTCGAAATATATATAAAAAAGGTCTATTTTCATTATTAGCTTATTTTTTGTTAAGAAAAGTTGTGATTAGTAACATTTCTTTTTAAATTAAAAACCACCATTACGTGGTGGGGAATTCAATTAGGTGCCCCAAACCATAAAACAAGTCAAATGAGTCCAGTTCATTACATCTCAGAATATGGCATGAAGAGAGTTTTTTTTGCTCCTGCAGCATAGCAATGCTTCCAAAAGACTATACTAAATCTAAAAGTGGGAGTATTAAATCCATTGGATTATGTACTTTGTAGACAACCTGAACTAACCAAACTTTAAGGGTCCCTATAATTAAATTTTCAAAACTATATACAAGGCGGCACCCAAAAGTTTTGGAGTAGGGTAATTCTATAACAGACAAAGGACCAGCTAACAAACTAGTAAAAATTGCAGAGAGTGATGAGTAGAGTCGACGTGGGACTGGTGCAGTGGATTGAAATGGTGCATTGGTTAACGGAGGTCTCTGTTGGTAACTATCATCCATTCCATGCTTGTGAAACCTGAAATAGAAATCCGGAGAGTGTATTAGCACCTGCTCATTAATATAATCAAAGTGATGGTGTGACCTATTTGTCAAGGTTGAACAATCTCCTAGTTTTGAGTGGAAATTGGTGGTAGTGAAAAGAGTTGTTGGTTTTGATGGAGTAGAAGTGTATGGCTAGGCAATCAACAACCAAGTTGGTCTATCTATATATATGTGAAACTCTAATATTAGGGCCAGGCTGAAATTTAGTGGCTAGATCATATAGTTTTCATGGAGCTGAGTATGGATTTGAAATTGCAATAATAGCCCAAAGACAGTTTATTTCAAGCTCACAAGAAGTAGGAGTATCCGAAGCTATGAAAATGGCTTCTTGGATTGCAATAAACTCGACTTCCAAAGTTGAAAAGGCATTAGTGTGGAAACATTGTAAATGGATTGGAATACCATTCCCGTCTCTAGTGATAATGCCAATACCAACTTTACTTTTGTTGTGGGGGTCTAGTATGTTTTGGTAAAAATCCTAGACTAGATAATTCAATGTCAAAGTAGAGTTAGTGAGTAATGGTTTGGCACTGAAGCTGAGAAAAACAAGATCACCAATAACCTTTTTCAGAAACAAGGTCATCAAAAATTTAAGAGAAAGTTTGGATATCTACCATGGATTTCAGATAGTATGGTATATAGTCCCAAGGTGTGTCAAAAATTATGAATGCAATCCCAACCATGTAACGAAAGTAAGACCAAAGGGACAAAAGCATAGGACATCCATTGAAACAATACTCTAAAGTGTCAGAACTGTTGCATGCAAATCATTTTGATGGAAGGTTAACTCTCTTTTTAACGAGAGTGTCAGAGAATGACAGAAAGCTATTAACTATCTTCCACGTGAAAATGATGATTTTTTTAAGTCTAGGGTTCCATAGCTTTGAGAGAGGATCGGAGTTACCTCAGGTTACATCAATAGCTTTATAGGTAGATTTGAAAGTGAACTGGCCCTTTTCATCTGAAGTCCTGATAAGTCCATGGTTTGTATTCCGGGGCTCATTCAGTCTCGGACCAGGGCACGAGAAGGGTCATGGGCTCGAGGTACGTGGAGGATGGATCCACGAATCCATCAATCATAATCCTTATAAGGAATGCGTGTATTATGAATGTAATACAAGGAATATACATCCTCCTAAATATGGTAATACAACCATGACCGAAATACACTTCTTCTATACATGGTAATACAACTGTTATCTCCATAAGAGTTGTATTCCTACCATAATTACATATCTCGGTGATCTACGGATTGTAGCCATATAAATACCCAAAGGTTTGTTACACCTTTTCTATCTCATACTACATACAATACGTCTTACGCATCATACTAACTTGAGCGTCGGAGTGTCTACCCTCAGGACACCTGAGGCTTTGTTTTGTAGATCCGTTTCGTGAGCAGAGTTCGACGTCGAGCGCCGGTGTCCGCCATAAATCAAGTGGCACGCCCGGTGGGACATCGTGTCAATTGACGACGTCGCCGGACTTTGTCTCTGATCTGATCCTGTGCACTAGTTCAACAAGTTTTCAACGCCATATCTGAAGCTGAGCACCCCAGGCGAAGCGCCCGAATGCAAGGGAAAGCCCCAGAAGAAAATCCAGAAGGAGAGCAAGCTCCCCGAGGACGTGGACGCGGCCGACCAAGAGGATCCCGAGCACGTTCCTATTAGAACCACCATTAAGCTATACCGTAGGTGCCGGAAACTCCGGCATTCTGAACTCCTCCGGTCCAAATCCTGTCGCATCCGGAGCACCAATCTCTGGCCAAATCCTGCTGCATCCAGAGTACTACCTTCTGGATCCAATCATGTTGTGTCCGAAGTGCCGAACTCAGGCCCAAGAATTTCGATCCAGACTGACACGAACTATAGTGAGCAAGTGAATAATTCAGAAGGCCTGGATCCCCAAAACAGATTGGGATATAGCGAATCTGATTCAATCTTCACTGTAGAAGAGAGAGCTCAAAGGGACCCTCAAATCCTTGCAGAAAAACAACAGGAAGAGGCGAGACAGAGATGCCTAAGGGAATCCCCGAGACAACCTTTGGGACCTGCAGTCCCTCCCCCTCTGAGCTCTGAACAGCCCTATGTAAATCTTATCTCGGACCCTCCCCCGAGAGAAATCCCTGAGGATGTCCGAGCATTGATGAGAGATCAACATTCTCAATACCCTGATTTTGTAGCATCTCTAATAAATCCGAGCCAACAACTTCGCCCAGACGCATGAAGCCCCGAGTCGAGTATCCATTTCAGGAGCTCGAACAACACTGCCCTCTGATCCTACTCAGCAACAGAGATTCCTAAATGATCTATCTCGGAGCCTGCCTCCATACAGCACTCAAAGACACCTACCACCACCTCCCGATCCAGCTAACTATCGCAACGATGGCTCAACATTAAGCAGGGAGGATGTGCGAAAAATACGCATAGAGAACATTCAGGAAGAGCTCCGGCGAGAGAAGAGGGAACGGACTCAGAGCGAGTGGCAAACCAGTGTTGATTGGCCTTTTACCCAGGAAGGAGCATACCCTACTCGAGGGAAGTACGAGGTCAACCAAGAGATCAAACGCATCCTCGGACCTAGAGGACAGTCCGCTCGCTCCCTTTTTTCACGACACATTGTGAACCTACCCTTTGATGGTAACAAGAAAGTTCCTGAACACTTGCCTACCTATGATGGTACCAGTGACCCTCGTGAATTCCTATCGGTCTTTTTTAAGATACTCGAGACCAGGAATTTTCGTGAGCTGGAGATATACAAAATTGTCCCCAGTTATCTCCGAGGAAAAGCCCAGACCTGGTTCACCCAAACGAAACTAGAGAGTTTGTTCGACTATTGGGACTTCGCTGAATTTCTCCTCCTTGCTTTCTTCCAGAAGAAGAAGTTTACTAAATCTCTCGGAGATTTAGGGTACGTGCCTCGCCTTGAAGGAGAGATTGTGATAGATCATTATCACAGATATATGGATCTGGCTACAGAATGCTACGATCGAGATGAGATCCTCCTGATAAATATGTACCGTATGAGTGTAGATGATGAAATCCTGAGAATGAAGCTGGCAACCAAGAATTCAACTACCATTCAACATCTTCAGGCTATCATGGAGAAGCATGCTAGAAAAGCAGACGCGGTAACTGGCAAGAGACCGCGAGAGCTCTATACTGAAAATAAAGGCAAGGAGCCTAAGATGAAGATACCCAAGGTCGAAAAGACAGAAGACACCTCCAAACCAACCTTTGAGTCTTACACTCCTCTAGCTAGATCTCGGGCTGAGATTTTATCCATTCACAGGCACCTTTTGAAAGATCCTCCTGCCATGAAGGAATCAGCCGAGCGTCAAAGGTCCCCGAAATTCTGCCAATATCACCGAGATCGGGGGCATGACATCGAGGAGTGTTATCAGCTTAAGAATGAGATTGAGAAGCTGATTTGATAGGGAATTGTGCAACAGATTGCATCCTCAATAGCTGGCGATAGCCAGGGTACCCAGAAGAGGTATGGGGGAAAACCCTGACAGAAGAAGAAGGATGGCCTCCGGAACAACAACAACAACAACAATAACAACCAAGGGGGTGGGGGCAACAATCCTCAAGATCCTCCTCCGCCACCGCCAAATGGAGCCAATCGAGTCATCAACGACATTAATGGCTACACTGGAGAAGCAATCTCTCTCACAAAGCTGAAGGATAGGCTACGGGCCATACCCCACACCGAGCCGATCAACAAGAGGCTCCGCCCCGAGGAAACTATCACCTTCTCAGACGCGGACGCCGTGCCAAACCAGATGCCTCACTCTGACCCTTTTATTATCTCTATAACGAAATAGGTTTCCCTGGTGAAGAGAGTCTTTGTGGATGATGGGAGTAGAGTAGAAGTGTAGGGGTGATAACGAGCAGATCCGATCACGATCATCACTATATTCATGATCGGATCGTTTAAAATTTAAGGTGATCACGATCGATCGCGATCGAAGCGATCAAAATAATTCATGATCATGATCGGCTCGTTTAAGAATCACAATGATCGTGATCGGCTCGTGATCGGCTCGTTATAGATAACCGATCAAATGATCAATGATCGATAACGATCGATCGCGATCGATCATTTGATCAACTTAAAAGTTAATTTTAAAAAAATCAAAAATACATGAATTATCAAATTAATAAGAATACACAACAAACTATAAACATACATATTAAAATTAAAATATTTCCCCATTATTATTAATGTATATAATCATATTAACGATCGATCTCGATCACCTTATCGATCGATCATCTTATCAATCTGTTCGCGATCATGATCGAGCTTTATGTTCATGATCGTTGATCGTTCATTTAATAAACGATCATAAAAATTTTGATCACGATCGGTTCATTTATTAAATGAACGATCTCGATCCGATCTTTAACCGATCCGATCTCGATCTTTTTAATGAACGCTCGTGATCATTCTCACCCCTATAGAAGTGATGTTCTAAAACTGCTTCCAAAAGCTAGGATTTACCAAGGACGACCTCAAGCCCACGGGCCCGATCTCGGGGTTCACCGGAAATCCAGTCATATCCCTCAGAGAGATCACACTCCCAGTCACGGTAGCAGATGGAGCTAAAAGCTTAACCCTTTACTGCACATTTGTAGTTGTTGATACCGTCACACCCTTCAATATCATCCTTGGTAGACCTTGGATGTGCCAAGCCAAAGCCGTATGGTCCCCTTACCATTTGATGCTGAAATTTCCGACACCGCAAGGAGTGGCCTCCATCAAGGGAGACCAAGGAGTAGCACATTCCTGTATGATCACGGCCATCCTTGATGCTAAAAAGGCGAGCAACATCTCAACCGTCAATGCCATCCTAGGGGATTTGATACCCGATCCCGATCTCAAACAACCCCTGGTATTCCACTTCGAGGATGAGGCCAATTGCGACGAGATGACTGCAATATGGCACAAGCGACGCCATCAAACCTTCCAAATAGGAGAACTGGTAATGCCAGTAGGCCCGTGGTGCACCGACAAGGCCGAAAGGACCCTACAAAGTCTCCACAGCCCAATCCGGTGGATTCTACCTCTTACAAACTCGCGAAGGAGAACACTTGGATCCTGTCATAATGGCGCCCTTCCTACGCAAGTACCTCGGAGCTAAAACTAAGTAGACATTCTCCAAATAAGGAGAAACTACTTCAATAAGGCCTATGGGCCAAGCTTCTTTTCCCTTTTATCATTCATTTATTTTTCTTACCCGAGTTCCCAAACTCGGGGTTGTCTTTATGATTTTTCCAAACTTACGGGTTCGAAGAATACAATTTCTTTTCAATATATACCTTCTATTTTATTTTAAGCAGTCTATATCCCTCTAATATAAAGAGACACTATGCCTTACAAAGCATAAGTAAAGACTGCTGCTTAAGATTTGTACGCTTATACAAAGCGTGTGGTTGATGCTTATATAATATGAGCTATTTGAACTACGTGTTCAGGTCACAATCACCTTGGGCTAAAATAAAATAATATACTTATAAAAAATATATGGTCAAAACCAATATAATACGGGTCATACAAACTCACAAAGTTTGAAACTCGACCTTCATTATGACGTGCCTATCTAGGTGCTTATCAATACTTATTTAATATAATTTAGGCTCTAATAGCCTGATAACCAATCTCCTCAAAGATTAAAGACCTTTATAAAGGCAAAAACTAAAAAAGTATTATTACACTATGATACTTTCTACACCTCGTGAAGGTCCTTATAAACAGGGATATGTCCTCGACCACGAGTAGAAGTAGAGGCACGATCTCGATTTCCTTGGAGGCCTCGACCCCAATTAATGTCTTCTGCCACCCTCATTAATTGAGAAGAGGTAGGGGACTCCCCTCAACCTCCTATAGGCGCAGGTTGAGAAAGAGAGCCAAATGAGCTCTGAATTCCAGGGGTAGGTGACGCCTTTCTTCCCCTTCCACGTGAAGTCTCTGTTGGAGAATTAACATCCCTCGAGACATACCACCTCGGGCAGGAGGCCTCATTCCTTGCCCTGAACTTGGACCTGAAGAAGGCCCACCTACCTCTCTCCTTAAAGATACTGGATGCGTGATAAACAAACCTTGGGAATCCAGCTCCTTTATTTGGATCCTACAAGCATTCAGCTCGGCCTCACATATCCTCAAGTCTTCAGTGACAGCGACGATCTTATGGTTTACATTGATATTTTCATGCTGAAGAGCGGATATACGAGTCTTTATTATGACCCTCACTCTTGAGTTCCATCAACTCCCTACTGGCTTCTCTCCACTCTCGGTCATAATCTTTATTGGCAGCCCGAGCCTTGCCATAATCATCTTCGAGAGCTCTATACTTCTGCTGAAGTTCCTTCAATTGGTTATTCAACTCAGCTCTCCGCGCCAGGCTTATTTCCTGTTGACGGCGAAGACTATGACAATCTTCTCGGGCCAGGCTACAAAAGCCCTTGGAGTCTGCCAGCTCTTCCTCCAGAACTTTGATTTTCTGAAGAACAGCTTCATATTTAATCTGCAATTCAGCACAGGCGGCAATGCAACACTGGAAGTAAAGGAAGACGAAGGATTGTCAATTTCATAAAGAGCTATATTATTTGGAATACATAAACGTCAAAATCTGGCAAAAAGAGAAAATTCCTAAATAAAGAGTGAAGGCACTAGGGAATTATAATCTTTGACTGTCCATCTTAAATTCCCGGGCACCCAGTTGAAGCTACCACGGCTGGCTTCTGTACCAAGAAGGACAACTCAGGATACAGGCCACAAAACTTCTCCTGAAACTCCTCCAGAGTTAAAGCTTTCTCCAAGGACTCCAAACTAGCTATCAAGCTGAGTTTGAATCCCCCTATCTGGCGAATCCCCGCCCGGAAATTCTCTAAATCTCCTGTCACCTCCGACCAATTATAACCGGGAGCCAACCATTCCTGATCACCTTCACTGAGGACTTCCTGAAGTAAGACCCACATACGTGGAAGCTTGGACTTATGATAGAGTTCACCATGCTCTTGGCAATGCGCCTCCATCTCAGGGCAGTTGATGCAGAAATCCACTATCAACTGAACCAACTTTCTCTGACAATCGGGATTGGCATATCGATTCCTCTCTGCCTCCACTATGGCCATTTTCCTCCGCAGCTCCTGGAAGGAGTTGTCCCTTAATCTTTTCTCCTCCTTTAAGGCCCTCACCTCCTCGTCCAAGGCCTCTCTCTTAGCCTTCTCCTATGCTATCTCATCTTGGAGACGCTTCACCAGCTCAGACGGCTCGCTAGACTTCTTGGCCATCTGCACTCTCAGCAGTTCCACCTCAGTCGCCTACTCCCCTGCCACTTGCTCCACAAGCTGGCATCGACCGTGCAGTGTCTTGATAGAACCATACAAGTACTTCATATGATTCAGACACTGTGAAAGAAAACAAGACAGTTAGGGGATCAACCTTTCAATCAAGTTAAAATCTAAGTTAGGTATACCTGGCTTATCTCAGGACACTCTGAAGCCATCTCAGCCCCCGTCTCCGAGATCTCGGGGGCAGGTAGTACCACATATTTCTCGAACTGTTCCAGTGGTTCGAGATCAAGCTTGGCCTTCTTAGGGGACCTGCTGGAGACATCATAGGAGTTTTCTGAGGCCTCCAACGCCCTCTTATTTCCTTGGCCCTTCAGCTCCCTTGCCTTGAATAGCTGAGCCAACTTGTCTGTTGCATTCTCGGACTTGGAAGCACCCACTGTATGCAAAAGGAATCGAGTTAGCAAAATGAAAAAGGATACAATGTAGATAAGATTGTTATACATAACAAGAATGGATACCCTCATGCAATATATTAGGGACTACTACAGAAGTTATGGACTCATCATCATCGGTCCTACCGAACATAGTAAACCAGTACTCATTAACACTGGTGGTTTGTGAAGAACCGGAGGTCCGAGCCACCTCCTTTCTCGGACATCGGACTAAAGCTAAACCCTCACCCTCCTCCTCATCTGATGAATCTCGGGCAACAGGTACAAACAGACACTCTGTCTCGAATCACCTTAGCTTTTGATGGAGTCTTCTTGGGTCCCCGAACCAATCTTTTGAAATGACACCGAGCATCAGGCATCAATCCAGAAACTTCCCTATACACGGGAGCTTGATTCTCGGACATCTCACTTCGAGATGTCCTCTCCTCTACTGCCCTAGAGGCCCGAAGCGCCCTAACTGCACCAACGGGATCCTGCTCCATGGACAAGATAACCTCATACCAGTCAATCTTCACACCATTCGGTTGATCGAAGCATGCCAACTTCAAATAGCTACCATTTTGAAGAGTCCGGCCGGGCATCTTATACAACCCTTTGTATGTTTCAAGGGGCCATAACCAGCCCATTTGATGGCTTCCCGGTACAAACTTATCTCCAAAAAGTTTGATCTTCTCCCTCACCAGCTCTCCGGCTATATCCAGTAATCTATGCGAGGACTTAACATCATATTTGCCCTCATTCTTGAGCTCTTTGTTCCATTGGGGTACATGATATTTTGTCTGATCAAAGGTCAACTTCACTCTATCCCAACCTCTCATTTTGTAGGAAGTACAAAAGCTCGGCCTATTTCACCATCCCGGACAGATAGAGTTACTACCTTTTTGACGATAGACACCTTATACAAGGTCCGCAACAGAGCAAGAGTTGGCTATAACCTCTCCTAGCACACCAAGTCATCAAGGCCATTATGATAACTATCACGTTGGCGTGTAACTGTCCTGGATGCACCTTATAACACTCAAGGAAGTCACTCAACAATGGGGGAAAGGGAAAAGTCAGCCCATGCTGGAGGAACCTCCCATAAACAACACCTCGGGTCGGAGTAACCAATTCAAAGGCAGACTTATTTTCCCCATAATACATGAGATCACTATCACTAGGGATGGAATACTGGCAGCATTCTAAAAATATAGCGGCATCAGCACGGGCTTCCTCATCCTCTACCAACCTCTTATTGCTGCCTTCACCATGCACAAATAGCCTATCTCTGGATGCACGCGCTACCACGGGGCTACTCCCCTCCATCTGAGCCCTTCTCGCCATGGCCAACAAATCTATTCTCTTCAGTGGTTTTCTTCTTCAACACCACAGGCCTCTTCCCACTAGCTACCTCAGCTCTACGGCGGTCACGGGAGCTATTCTCCTCGGCATGAACACGTGCATAGTCTCTCTCATCATGATGGGGGACGGAAATCGTTTCACTACTGCTACTCATGTTTACAGAGAGTATGGGGGGAAACACGCGAGGGAAAAGGAGAAACAGACACAAGAAAATAACGGAGAAGGAAAATAGGACTTACTGATGATTATGGAAGCAGAAATTTGGGGCTTCAGAATGGTGATAAAGCGCTGACACGTCTCCTGAACTCAGAAAGAAGAAATTTTGAATAAGGAAGTCAATGAGAATGATTTGGGAGATTTAACCCAAACTCAGACGACATTAAGGTGAGTAATTACCTCGATTCTTGTTCCGATGCAAGCAACTGGAGAGACGGGGGACAAACCGCCTCTACTTTCCAATGAATACATGACACGTGTATTTCCCGTCTGGATTTCAAAAAGAGTCAATCTCAGCCGTCCACATGTCCCGATGGAATACGAAAGAACTTGAAACTAGATATTCATAAGGGTCAGCCCGAGAGGATGGTCCTAGAAGGACACCCCGAGCTTAAATGCCCCGAGTTACTCTCCCTCGAGTTATTGGTCTTCCCTCGAGAAGCAAGCCTTTCCTTCAAACCTTCGAGATGGAGCACTCCAGATTCTGAAGATCTACCTTGGGGCTAGTGATAAGTCCATGGTTCATATTCCGGGCCTCATTCAGTCTCGGACCAGGGCCCGAGAAGGGTCATGGGCTCGAGGTACGTGGAGGATGGATCCACGGGTCCATCAATCCTAATCCTTATAAGGAATGCGTATATTATGAATGTTCTACAAGGAATATACATCCTCCTAAACATGATAATACAGGCATGACCGAAATACACTTCTTATATACATGGTAGTACAACTACTATTACCATAAGAGTTGTATTTCTACCATATTTACATATCTTGGTGATCTACGGATTGTAGCCATATAAATACCCAAAGGTTTTGACACCTTTTCTATCTCTTACTACATACAATACGCCTTACGCATCATACTAACTTGAGCGTCGGAGTGTCTACCCTCGGGACACCCGGGGTTTTGTTTTGCAGATCTGTTCGTGAGCAGAGTTCGTCGTCGAGCGCCGGTGTCCGCCATACATCAAGTCCAAAATAGCCTATCATGCCTTGTTTTTCAGTGATTAGTAACATTTGTTTTATTAATTCACAAACATGCAAAAGGATCAACAGGGAGAAAGAGTAGAAGAAGCAGGCAAATAAGCATACCAAGGGTAAGTTGAATGCAAAGCAACATAAGTTTATTAAAATGATAAAGGAGTCATTGTGGATGTAGTTGAGTCGGCAGGAAGGAGAAGGGTAAACATGAAGAAGGGAAAGGGAAAGAGATAGGCAGGGAGGCAAAGTCCGAGCAACCTTTAAATTTCAGTTTTTATGTAAACAAATTTTTGGAATGTTTCATAATATTAGTATCTCTTTTATTATTAATTTTTTAACTATTTGATTAATATTATTTATAAATTGGTGGATCTCCTAGTGATTGAGAGTAGAGATATTATCATGATAGACCTAAATAAGGAAGGTTTTGATGAGACTGATCTTGTGGGTTTTATAAGATATGTTAGAATATTTTGTGTATGGGATGAATACCCAATAGTATTAAAAATGGGTGATAATAATAACATTCAACGCACAATTAAAATGATTTATCCTTCGGGTGGTGATACTCCATCGATCTTCATGTTCTTGCGTTTAACTTAACCGTTTTGATGTGTCAGCATGATGTATATTAACTTTCTTTTTCCAGAATAGATCCAAACATATTCGATGAGTACAAAAAATTGAACAATTGGTTGGTTATGTTAGGCTCAAATCTTGGTTTACAGCAAACGAACTTTGTATACATTAAACTGCAGATATAATCAAATCTCAATGAATAATTTATGATTTCCCTCACGTAAAATCAACTGCTTACCAGGATGAGTGAAATAGTTTAACTGAAAATTGAAATACTAGAAATATCTTCAAATATTTTCCGATAATTTATTTTCTAATTTTCATTCACTTTCAAACTTTTGTCACTATATATAACAACATAGTGTTGAATAAAAGTAAATCTCATTCTACTCTACCCTATCAGTTATGAGTAGTGGAGCAAGAGCATGGTTGGTCGAGATTGATGAAATCGGTGAGAAGCCTACCAAGCGGATGAAAGAAACAGTTTGGACGAGCGCCTAGAAAGAAAAATTCAGGCAATATTAAAAACCAGCTCGGATGTGGTGGTAGGCCGCCAAGGAAGAATCTTGCTAAAAATTAAATTGGCCCAAGAAGAAGAAGGACTCTCTTCACCCAAGCCACCGGCGCATGTCTACTAGTGATCATGAAGAAGACTCTAATTAGTTGAGTCAGGGAAGAAAAGGTAAGGTGAGTATTTTGACACTTCTAACAGGAACCATGAGACCAAATGTGATACTTCTCATTCTAACAAATAAAACAAGAATTGTTCTTGTATAAATTCAAAGAAAAATAATTTCAATCCAATTTAGGTTGGGTGTCCCAGAAGGTTTTAACCATAAAAGCAATGTCTTCATCTTCAAATGCTTTATCTTCCACAAGTGGCATTGAAAGTGGTCTAACATTTTCTTCATTTTGAGTTATCGTAGTCGCCAACAAGACTTGGGGAGATATTGGAGTAGGTGCCTTTCTTGCAGGAACATGATCTTCTACTGGTGGCATTGAAGGTTTTTCGATTTCCATTTGCTTTCCGATATTCGGGAGTCTAAAACCCATGTATGGGTTAGCCATCTTTTCCATTGTTGGAGTTTTGTTAGACCTCTTGTAATTTTTCGATTCTTTGTTTTTCTTTATCACCATCCGATTACGGTATTTCTAAGAGGCCAAAATAAAATCCAAATCAATCAAAAGGTAAATTATCTGAATAATTTCAATATGTATAACTAATTAAGTCTGACCTTACCTGCAAATGGCTCGCAATACTTTTAACATTTAACCTTTTATCACCCATATGTTGCATTAGTTCCTTGGGTGTTTCTGAAATTCGAAAACCAAAACAACAAGGTTACAAATTGGACAATATATATAAACAATAAAAAAATACTCTATAATTATTGAATTGAATTAAATTGATCTTACTCTTATTTGGTGGTATGCTATGTATGGCTTTGAGAAAATTTCTGTGTAAAATTTCCGTCCAAACAACCCTAGCTTGTTTTTCTAAAGCATCTCCACTGCTCTCTTCGGGCATAGTTGATGATGTGGTCGATGTTGTTGCGTCATTTGGATTCCAGGTAGTCATTAATTGGGATGTCCTTGCTATTGCCGTGACTACCTCGCCACTTTTAATTGTTGACATCCTCCAAAAATCTGCATAATTACTGTTGAAAGAGTGCACAATATATGCTACAAACGGGCCTGCACCTTCTCCCAACCTAACATTTTCATTGTTGGGTGACATAACTGCCCACATACATGTAATTTTGAGTTAGAAAAGTTAAGTAAAACTCCTTTTCTCAAACCTATTAGTAAAAAACATGTTACCAACCAAAATCAGATTCACAACGCGTACGATTTCTATATTTCAAGGAAATTGATTCTATATCTGATTTTTAAATAAAATACTTGGACATATAGAAAAATAATAATCATTTATGAGAACAAATTCATAAGGTTCCCTTTCAAATAATATATTATTTGCAGTCAATTTGATTCAGCATCGATCAATGGATGCTTATTAATCCCCCAAATAATACATTAATGTGTCGCTAAAATCATTCATATGAATCAGGTATATGACTCATCAACAAAAATACATATATTAATTAATCTACAGAAAGGCAGAAGCTTATTGTTCATAGGATTCAAGGATCGAAGGTCGAGTCATCGATAAAAACATAAAAACTGAATTAGACTTACAGAATGTCTGCAAATAAAGCTTTCTTTGAATGTGATGGATGATGTCGCTTGTCACCTGGGCTTCTATTCGGTGCAGATTTGTTAGAACAATTTTTACCCTTCTCTTCGCTTCACAAATTGCAGTAAGTGTATCCAAAGCTTGCCCCGAGTAAAGAACTGACAAAATTTTAAGATGATGGAATTAGACAAGCTCAGGAGGTTTTTTTTCCCTAATCAAAATATTTTGAAAACATGAAAAAAATACCTTCAGAGTTGCAGTTCCTGAGCAGTGTTGAAACGATGGCTGTGCAATAAACATCTGCAGTGCATAGCAGGATGCATAATCCAGTAAATGCCATTATTTTTGTTATACGAATATATGGCTTAACAAGTTATGTTGGAAAGCTGAATGGCTAGTGAAGGGAGGAGGAGCCTCTATATATACACAGATGTTGGTGGTGTTGGGCGGGAAAAACTTCCCATTCGATACATAAGTGTACTCTTTTGCTTGATATTTTGAATTTTGAAACCATTTGTCAGTGATACTTTTTATTTCTTTGCTTATGTAGAAAAGGATAGTTATAGAAAAATGTTATCCATATAAGTAAAATAATAGTATCAAATCTTCGATTTTTATAGTAAATTAGGTTTTTGTTTCTTCATAAAGTATCATTTATAATTAATTAATGATTACGAAATATTGAGTGAGTCCGTCCTACCATTATTTACTTCTATGTATTTAATTATCAGGATAATTTGTGTTTTTACCACATTTGTTAGTCTTTCTAATTCGATCACTCACTTACACAGACTTACAGTATTTAAATAAATAAATTAAATTAGCAAAATGAATCGGTTAGATAGAACTAATATATAGCTCAAATATTTGAACTAATTATATAGACGTACATTTCAACATTTAAACAATTGTTTATGAAAATAAATAATTAAAAGAATGATAATAAGACTCCAATAATATATATGAACACGTAAACTAATCTCCTAAAAATGAAGTTAAAAAGTATATGATAGGACGGTTCTATCCAAAACTCTCTCAATAAAGATATATAATAAGCACGGTATATATCTAGGCAAAAATATATATAAATTTAATCATTTACAAAAGTAACAAATCATTTTTAATTTTATCATCAGTAATAATAATAATGGTTCTGAAAAAGAATTGATAATCAGATGCACCGTCGAGAAACTTGCGTGCTCTTTAATTCATTGGATTGGTTCAATTCATCAAAATAAAGATCATTTAAATTAAAATAAAGAAAGATGCAGGATACAATGAACTAACATATTAAGACAGAAATAATTAGTTAATTACTAGCTAGCCAGCACTAAATATATTCACACTTATATTTGAAAATATCCGGAAAATCAAAATATTATTTTCCCAAATTGCTTTGACGTTTTAAAAAAACAATTATTTACTCTTCTAGAATTAACATGCATGGACATGTATATTCTTTGCATCTAATCGGTGCCCTAACTCTCCTAAAAAACAATTAATTAAAAAACCGGTGCCCTAACTAGCTAGAACGATTCTCCCGTTCTAATCGGTGCCCTAACAAGATAACCTTTATTTTTTTCCAATATATTTATCGAACATATATTTTATATATTATATATATTAATTAATAAGAAAGATCAATTAAATGGTCAATTTCAATGTTCATTCTACGATTCCGGAATGTACGTGTTTTGTTCTTTTTATTAACTCAGTAACAATTTGCAGAGAATTTGTTTTTCGTAATAGTTTGGCGATCATATACATTAACTCTGGGGTGATAATTATAATGCCAATAAAAATAATATATCAATTGAATGCACATGATGCGTTTAAATTTTGTTCATTTACTTTTACTGAACTTACAGCAATACACGATGAATTTCAATGAATTTTCGCGAATGATATTAACCTGCAACATGTTGCATTCCATGCAATGTTTATTTTCAATCTGGTTTAGTAAATTTTGATTTTTGCGCATATAACATATATATAATACGCTTGTTAATTAATATTCGGAATTAAAAGTGATTATCAAAGTGAAATGCTCAAACGAATGAATGTCGCATTCGCTGATATTTGTTACCCTTGCAGTTATATCAAAGTGATTCACCTGCGCTAAACGCACTAGCCGCCAGACATCATAGAATTTGGTGGAAAAGTAAATCACGATATTTCAGAACCAGATTTTATTTAAAGTCTTTTGTCTTGATGCGAAACTGATAATTTTGTGGGTCATGTATGCATGCACTGAACTGTATTGAATCAAATGTTATATCATATATGTTAAACTGATAAACTGAGTCCAAGACGCTAAATTTCCAGCTGGAGGTGTATTTATTGTAACAGCTAAATAAGAGATATGAGAATAGCCTGTTCTTTATTTGTAGAAATAAAGTTTGATTAATTAATTTATGAATGCATGTTCGATTCGTTTGCTTCCCATTTACGTTCAACAAGATCATTGTGCGCAAAATACATTTTTGTTACTTACTTTGAGCTTTAAAAATGCAAATACCATGGGCATGAAAATTATAATTTATCCAAGTTAAAAAAGAAAATGGTTTGTACAATCGACTAACTTGCATCTGATTACTCATCATACAAGAATGTTGCAACAAATGTAACATCAGAAGGAAAAAACCCGGGCATGTTGCAACAAATGCCACACACACACTATCACAGAGTTACGTGATTTTTCACCGATATTATTGAATTTCGCTGAAAAAAGCGTATAAAAGCGTAAGTTTCAACACTAAAAACTGTGATAGTCAATGAATTTGGGAAGTTGACTGAGTGAATTTCACCGGTATTATGAACGTGCGCTGAAAGAGCCGGACGAGCGGGTCAGTGTTTCAACGCCTTTAACAAATTCGCTGAAATAAGTGGTGACTTGGCAATTTGACTAAATTCAGTGTTAATTATTTTGGTAGACCCCGCAGAAGTAGCGACGATATTTTAACATATCGCTGCAATGGTTGATGATTGTACATGGGCTCGATTTTGAGCCCACTAGATGTGGGTTGTTGTTGTGATGTTGGGTTGGGCTGTATAGGTTGATTTAAACATTTAAAAGTCCAATCGGATATGGCGCAAAAAAGCAGCGGGGCGTTGCTGCTCTGAGGCGGTCAAAAATAATAAAATTTTGATGTGTGACGTAAGGGGACCTGAGCAGCTGCGCGTTGCTGCTCTGAGTCTAATTAAAATTTTTCTTAGTTTATATGAATTGATAATGAACTAGATGAATTGATTAAATATAGTGGTGTAAACTTGGTGGGACCCAATTCATATATACTCTTGGTATATATAGTAACAATTAACTGCTACACTTGGTGTAAAATTTTTTTAAACTAGTTTTTTATGACTATGATAATTTAACTTTGTATATGATATTTTGTTCGTATGATTAAAATATCACATGAACTGAAATTTTGATTGGTGGGACCCAATTCATATAAAATTTATGGTATACATAGCAACATTTAACTGTTCCACTTGATATAAAAATTTGAAAAATGTCATAAAACATTTAATTTTCAATTTAAACTAGTTTTTATGAGATCATTTTATTATTATACGATTGTTTCTTGATGTGATTAAAATAACAAAGCTTTAGGCATTCAAAGCAACAACACATTATTGCTCTAGGCATTCAAAGCAACAACGCACTGTTGCTATTGGTATAACAATTTGAAAAATGTCATTAATTATCAAATTTTGATTTACAAACTTATTTTTTTTATAATTTATGTTAATTTATAATGTGTAATACACTTTCTGTGTAAATTTACATTGGTGTTGTCTCAAAGAAAGGTACGTGTAGAGAGAACTGTAGTTGCAAAAACCTGAGAAGCACTACTAAAACTATAACATGTAGTTAAGTATATATACTTTGGAATCATATTTCAACCATAATCGTGATCAATTTATTTCCATTACTGAATGAAATTAAGTATGTTTGAGTGTTTTTACGACATTTCAACATAAAATCTATGAAATATCACTGATATGAATGTTTAGTTTTATAAATATGTGAAAAAATGTCATTAAACATCAAGTTTTGACTTTTATACTAGTTTTTTTATGATTATGATGATTTTATTATCATACGATGGTTTCTTGGTGTGATTAAAATGACAATCAATTTGAAAGTTTGACTTGGTAGACCAATGTCATATAAAAATTATGCTCTAGGTATACAAAGCAACAACAAACTGTTGCTCTAGGCATTCAAAGCAACAATGCACTGTTGCTCTAGGCATTCAAAGCAACAACGCACTGTAGCTATTGGTATAACAATTTGAAAAATGTCATTAATTATCAAATTTTGATTTTTAAACTTGATTTTTTAATAATTTATGTTAATTTATAATGTATAATACACTTTCTGTGTAAATTTACGTTGGTTTTGTCTCCAAGAAAGGTACGTGTAGAGAGAACTGTAGTTGCAAGAACCTGAGAAGCGCTACTAAGACTATAACATGTAGTTAAGTATATATACTTTGGAGTCATATTTCAACCATAATCGTGATCAATTTATTTCCATTATTGAATGAAATTAAGTATGTTTGAGTGTTTCTACGACATTTCAACATAAAATCTATGAAATATCACTGATATGAATGTTTAGTTTTATAAATATGTGAAAAAATGTCATGAAACATCAAGTTTTGACGTTTATACTAGTTTTTTTATGATTATGATAATTTTATTATCATACAATGGCTTCTTGGTGTGATTAAAATGACAATCAATTTGAAAGTTTGACTTGGTGGACCAAAATCATATAAAAATTATGCTCTAGGCATTCAAAGCAACAATGAACTGTTGCTCTAGGCATTCAAAGCAACAACGATCTGTTGCTATAGGCATTCAAAGTAACAACACACTGTTGCTCTAGGCATTCAAAGCAACAACGCACTGTTGCTATTGGTATAACAATTTGAAAAATGTCATTAATTATCAAATTTTAATTTTTAAACTTGATTTTTTTAATAATTTATGTTAATTTATAATGTATAAGACACTTTCTGTGTAAATTTACATTGGTGTTGTCTCCAAGAAAGGTACGTGTAGAGAGAACTGTAGTTGCAAGAACCTGAGAAGCACTACTAAGACTATAACATGTAGTTAAGTATATATACTTTGGAGTCATATTTCAACCATAGTCGTGATCAATTTATTTCCACTACTGAATGAAATTAAGTATGTTTGAGTGTTTCTATGACATTTCAACATAAAATCCATGAAATATCACTGATATGAATGTTTAGTTTGATAAATATGTGAAAAAATGTCATGAAACATCAAGTTTTGACTTTTATACTAGTTTTTTTTTATGATTGTGATAATTTTATTATCATACGATGGTTTCTTGGTGTGATTAAAATAACACATGAATTTGAAAGTTCGACTTGGTGGACCAAATTCATATAAAATTTATGTTCTGGGTATGCATAGCAACAACTAACTGTTGCTTTGGGTATAAAATTTAAAAAATGTCATCAAATATCAAATTTTGACTTTTAAACTTGATTTTTTGAATGATTTTTTCAATTTATAATGTATAAAACACTTTTTGTGTGAATTTTCTTGTGTATTGCCTTGATGAAAGGTACGTGTAGTGAGAATTTTAGTAGTAGGTGTCTGAGAAGCACGGTTAGGACTATAACGTTAGTTAAGTATATATAGTTTGCGCACAACAAATATTTAGTCTAATTATTTTCAAATTAATGGGTTAAAACGCAGTTATTAAAATTATATGTTATCAAAATATAATTTAAAATTCATATGATTTCACTTGAATCTAAACCGTTAAACTGAATTTTGTGATTTGATCTCAACCGGACATGTGCGTGGGTATAAATTTAAAAGAAACCCTATTCTCAAACATTATCCTCAACCCAACTTCTGAATCGAGGAAAATCCCAATCGGTGCTGAATATCCGAGGAATCACCGCCGAACACCACCATCAACTCCGATTCACATCACCGGCGAGAAGGACGCCCAATCGGAGCTCGGTCGATTCACATCACCGGAGCACTCGTCGCTACCGGAGATGAAACGATGTAGTGGGTCCCGTTCAGCAAGACGCCCAACCGGATCGATCGATTCCACCGTTCTCCGCCTCCTCTTGGCCTGTACGAATCCCAGCGCCGCCGTACAGAAGCCGTGCTAATCGGAAAGCTCTCCAGCACCGCCGATTCCGCGCCGTTCTCCGCCTCCGGAACAAATCCCAGATGAAACACGATTGCGCCGTTCTACCGCCGATGCCCCTCTCGCCGAGTCCCTCCTCCTATGCTCTGTGTCTCGAGCTTTTCCGGCGAGGGGCCCGAAATGTTGCTACCTCAATCTTGGTTTTCACTTCATCCAAGGTCTCCCTCACTCTTTATATTTCCAGTTCTTGCTGTTGTAGTTCATGAAATTTATAAAAGTTTCAGTTGTTTATAATGCATGAAATTGTTGTATAGTTGGATCTGTGTTAATTAGCTTGAAGTTGGTATTTTATACTACTGTATCTGCATATTGATTGTGAGCTGTTGTCCAAGTGTATGTATTGTTCTTTGCTTTTCGATTGTTAGTGTCATTGTTACTCAATTATGAAACATTAGCTTATTCACAAATGTTTTCATTCTTCTTCACAACACATAAAGAGTCCATTTATCTCTTCACCAGGTGAAGCTGTTATCATAGCTCAGGATGTAGTCAAGACTATGCTGGCCAAGGGATTCGTGCTAAGGAAAGATGCGTTGAGCAAAGCCAAAGCGTTTGATGAATCTCATCAGGTCTGTTCTCGTTCTTGTGTTTTTTGTTGTTGTTTACTCTGTAAAGAGGTTTTGTAAAGTTGCTTACTTTCTTGCATATTCTGGCTGAATCATGATCTTGCTTTTAACTTTCCCCTTAGTTGCTTGGTGTATTTTAGTGTAAAGTAGTTTTTCTGTATAATCTTGTTGATATGTCTACATAATAACTGAATGTGTTTCAAATTTTTAGTGAGGGACTTTATTTCCTTGTTCGGAATTCTGGTTTAATCTGGCTGAATTTTGATGCCCTGTAATGAAGATATATGATACTATTTCTTGATTAATGGTGGTTTTGTAATAGGCCGACGTTTCTGCAGATTCTCAAGAAGAAATCAGTGGAGCTGTTCACACTTGTTCCTTATGCCGTGAAGTTAATCAACTGCAAGCCGTGGGTGTTGTGTGGGCTGCCATGGGCTCACCCTAAAAGCATTCTTGTGGTCACAATCAGGCTTCATCAAGAAGGTGGTTTACCTTACGATCTTCCTCAGGTTCTCAAAGAGGAAGAAGGACAGGATTAAGCTGCTGCTCATCCTGTTTGTAGAGCTTCTGTTTATTGGTATCCTTGCACTCCTGGTTCTTGAGTTAGCTCACATTCACAAGCTCATGTCTAACATTGTTGGTTCAATCTCTATGGTTGGGAACATCATGATGTATGCTTCCCTTCATGGTAATCTCCTTCTCTTTTTGATTGATCTATTTCTATGTATAATGATTGATTGTGTTCCCCAGTTTTATTGAATTTTATTAACGATATTCAGACATGTAGTATAGATAGAACATTGGTGCTCCATACGCAACTCTAGAAAGGTTTTTTGGTTAGTGTAGAATGATATGGATTAGTGAAATTACATTGGATTGTAATCGTTCATGATTTTTAATATAATTTTGATTTTTTATATTTATTTTTAGCAATTTTTATTTATTGCCCATTTAATTGTTATATTAGTCTTGTAATAGACCGTCTATATTATAGCAATAATATAGACGGCCTATTTCTGCAATTATAATTTGAAAAACGGCTTCTTTTTTGCAATTTAGAAATACGCAGGTCCTTTTTAGCAATTAGAGAAATTGCTATTTGTAAAAAAAAAGAAAATAGAGAAATTGCTAAAAAGCCCTCCTCCGTAAATATATAAAGCATGTTTCTATTTTTATTTCCCAAATATCATTCTGCAACCCACCGTTCCCAATTCCAAACCCTCTTTTCTGAAACCCAGTCGCGTCCGAACCGTCGCAATCCAACTATCGCAATTCAACCGGCGCAATCCAATCCTGGTATCGATATAATCCAGGTTTTGGTATTGAGTTTTGATTGTGTTTTGATCGGCGTTTTCTGGTACTGCAGCGTTCGTCGCTCAGTTATTAATCGATTAGGTAATATTCCAATCTCTGAGTCAGGTGTGTTAATCCAACTGTGTTTGTGATGTTCATGATTCTGTTGTGTTTTGTGTTTTGTGATTCGTGATTCTACTTTGTGTTCTGCAGATCTGAATAAAATGAAGTCGTCTAAATCAGTGGAAGAAAGCAAACCAGCGGGGGTGTAGAGAGGTGATACTTTTTGTCGCTGTGTTTTCCCGCTTTTTTGTTGTTTTTTTGATCTTCGTGACTGCACTGGTTCGATTAAACTGCTTTGGTTGAATTTTTATGTGTTTAGATTGTAAACTGGACTGTTTAATGTGTATTCTGTGTGCATGTGGATTTTTTAGTTTTTAACCTGAAAACTATGCTTCTTGATTTTTGTTGAAATTTGCTTTTTTATTGTAAAAACTGTGGTGTTTTGTAAAATTTGTTTTTATAATGTGAAAACTGTTATTTTTGAAAACTTGATTATTAAGGCTGAATACTACTGTGTTTGAAGAAACTATATAATTTAGTCTGGAAACTGTGGTTTGTCAAATTTTATTGTTTGGAAACTTTGATGTTTAGAAACTTGATTTTTTATTATGAAAACTATAAAAATTGTGAAAACTTACTTATTTAGAATGAAAACTAGAGTGATTGTAGAAATTTGATTTTTAAATGTGATAACTGTTGTTTTGTTAAAACCAGATTATTAAGGCTGAAAACTACACTGATTGTATAAACTGTAATGTTTAGCCTGAAAACTGTTGACTATAAAACTTGATTGTTTAGTTTAAAAACTGTTTTGTTTTGGAAACTTGACTGTTTAGTTTGGAAAGTTGTCTACACTTAATACAACATTATTTAACATAAACACCCTAGCTTTTATGTGCCTAAAATCTTAAATTCATAATATGAAAACTTGTCTTTTTAGCCCGAATTCTTTTGCGTTTACAAGTGTTTAAAATTCAAAAATTATTATTACTGATTTGAAAAAAAAGAAAAAAAAGACTTTTGCAGTACGTGTAGTGTATAACACGCGCTCTACGATTGGGGCTGAGCCAATCAATGAGGATCAGATTGACAATGGTGAAGATGATTTTGAAGAGAATGAGCAGCTCCCTAGTAAAGGCAAAAAGGGTAAAGAAGTGGCTACTGCATCCACATGCACTCATGGTATGATCTTGTTTCCCTGCAATTTTTATGTAGTTTTTATCTTATGTAGTATATTTTTAACATGTACCGATGATTATTTTGTTTTTTAATACAGGCAAGAGGAATTTGCGTAAAAAAAAAAAATGCAGGGACTGTCCATCTACGGAGAAGAAACCTCCCCGTGCAGCGGAGAAGAAAGTTGCTGCTGAACCTGTGGTGAACAAGAAACGTCAACCGAAGAAACGTGTAAAGAAGATTTTAGTTGCTGCCTCGTCCCAGTCCAGCACTGTCGAGCCCGAGGTCACCACTGATGTGCTCCAGTCCAGCACTGTCGAGCCCCATGTCAACGTGCCTGAACCCCAGCCCCAGGTCAGCGAGCCCCAGCCTCGCGTCGATCAGCCCCAGCCACAACAGCCCTTGTTCAACATTCCCTCGTTGAAAGAGGTCCTGCTCGAGCAGTCCCAGCCTCAGCCTCAGTCCCCCCAGCCCCTGTTCAAAGAGGTCCTTAAGGAGTCCCAGCCTCAGTCCCCCCTGTTCAACCTATCCCCGTTCGAAGAGGTCTCGCCCCTACCCCAGCCCCAGGTCAGCGAGCCCCAGCCTCGGGTCGATCAGCCCCAGCCACAACAACCCCTGTTCAACATTCCCTCGTTCAAAGAGGTCCCGCTCGAGGAGTCCCAGCCTCAACCTCAGTCCCCCCAGCCCCTGTTCGAAGAGGTCCTTAAGGAGTCCCAGCCTCAGTCCCCCTGTTCAACCTATCCCCGTTCGAAGAGGTCTCGCCCCTACCCCAACCCCAGGTCAGCGAGCCCCAGCCTCGGGTCGATCAGCCCCAGCCACAGCAGCCCTTGTTCAACATTCCCTCGTTCAAAGAGGTCCCGCTCAAGGAGCCTCAGCCTCAGCCCCCTAGCCCCAGGTCCATTCCCAGTCAACTGTCTTTGATGTTCCTCCTTTAAAGACAGTTGGATGTGTTGCTGAAGGTGGTGTTCCAACTGACAAACGGAGGAAGAGGAAAAATGTGGAGACAACTGATGTAGGTGAAGTAGTGGAAAAGAGGGCCAGGAAAAAGTCGCAGCATGTTTGCATTGTGGAAAATGATGAAATTAAGTAAGTTTTAAATTTAATTTTAGTTTTTTATATACTAAAATTCGATAGTTGCATTTTAACTGATATTTAAACGTCTATTTTGCAGACTGGATAAGGACGTGAAAATAGCATGCCATTTAAGCATTGTTGCCAAGTTTTTAGCAAAACTGACCGAGGCTCAGAAGGCTGCTGTTGAGTCAATTGGTTTTGGGGGCCTGTTGAAGGTGCAGATGAGCAAGTTCCCGCTGGAAATCATCCCATTCTTGATTTCCAGTCTAGATGGCCATGGAAATCAAACCATAGGGCCAGTGACCTACAAGATAGGGGTTGATGAGGTTTTTGATGTGTTGGGCTTGCCGATAGGTGGAGTCGATGTACCTGTTGGTTCATTGTCTGGGAACATCGGCGCTGATAAATCTGAGAAGATTAAGCGGGAGAGGCTTGCATGGAAGAGGAGGTTCAAAGTGAATGACGATGACGACATCCATCTGGATGCTTTGGTGAGAGAGATGGAAGCCCTTCCAGATGGTGGTGAAGAGTTTCTGCAGTTTTTTGTGCTGTTTATGCTCGGAAACTTTGTCAATCCTCTGCAAACCAGGTAGATGATTCTGAAAACTTGTGGTTTCAATGTGGTTTCTAATGCTTTAACTTTGAAAACTTGTGTATTTAATGTGACTTTTTTCTTTCTGATCTGGTATCTTTCTGTGTATTTAAAATTTAGGTATGTCGATATGAAGATGATCCAGGCTGTGGCTGACGTGTCTGAGATACCAACCATGGATTGGTGCAAGTATCTCTTGGAGCAGCTACTGAAAGGGGTGACCAACTTCCACAAACGAAGCAAGAAACACACTGCTCTTGGGGGTTGTGTTTATGTAGTTCTGATCCAATATCTTCAACGGTCGCCATATTTAGGTATGATTCTGAAAACTTGTGTGTTCAATGTGATTTCTAACGCTTTAACTTTGAAAACTTGTGTGTTTTGTGTGACTTTTTTCTGTCTGACCTGGTATCTTTCTGTGTGTTTAAAATTTAGGTATGCCGGAACCTATTACAGTCCCTCTTGCTCAACACTGGCCTCAAGATAAGGTGGCTGCAAGGGTTACTTGGCTCAAAATGAATGGCTTTGACAAGGTCCTCGTTGAGACTAGGTTGACTCGTGCCGGGAGGGTTATCAATGCTGCTCATGGGGATAGACCAGCCAATAAGTTTAATGGCAGCTTCGACCTTCCAGGAACTGGGGAGTTTAAAACTGATCAAGAGATAGCGGACCTTGGTTTGAGCGTAAGTTATACAAAACGTTTTGGCTTTTTTTATTCTGAATTCCTTCTAATTGTTTATTATTCTTCTACAGAATTCTGAACAAGCTTATGAGATTCTTAAAAGGGATATGGGACTTGTCACTGCGAAGTTTTTTGCAAGACTTAAGTCAGATAAAGCCGCTGTCAAGGCTCAAAGTCCGAATGCAGAAGAGCGTCAAACTCAACCACAAGAAGCTGAACCTGTGTTGTTGCAGCAGCCAGTAGCGAGTCAACCTGAAGATGTATGAGAAAGTGAGGAGTTCTGGCAGGCGCCCGAGCTGCACAAGTGGTTTGACGAGGTAGTGAAATCTGCTATGCCGAAGGTCAAGGAAGCAATCCAAGTTTTGATCTTCACACTGACGATTATGAATTTTGGGAAAATTCATAATCACAATATCAAATTTTAGACTAGTATGGATATTAAATTTTAGTTTTTCATGTTAAACAGTGCACTTTGGTTGTTAATGACTCTTGTTTTAGTTTTATGAAAGTTTGTTCAGCTTTAAATTTTCTATCTTAAGCATTCAGTTTTTAACTTAAACGCAACAATATTTAACCAGAACACCATAGTTTTCATAACAGCATAAGCTGGTAACAACTTTCCATGTACAATTTCTAAGTTCCCATTTCCATCTTAAACACAACAGTTTCTATCTTAAAAACAACAGTTTCTAAGCTAAACACCTTATTTTAAATTATAAAATAAACACATTAGATTTTAGTCTAAACAACCTAGATTCATTACTAAACACACAAGTTTCCAAACAACTTAAACTACAAACACCATTTTGAATTCCCATTTCTAAGCCAATCACCTTAGTTTAAATTATAAAAAAACACATTAGATTGTAGTCTAAACACACAAGTTTCCATTTTCCATCTAAAACACAACAGCTTTCAACTATAAACATAAAAAACACAATTTTCACTATAAACACCACTCTTTTTAACACAAACACCCTTATTTTTAACACAACAATCCAGCAGTTTCAAATCCCAATAACATAACTCAATTCAAATCTCGATGGTACAATGTTTGTCTTTACCAAAAATCAAGAAAATAAACAAAGATGGAACTTAAAATAATCGCGGCTTTGGAGTATATGATCCAAACTCATTTGTTGGCTTTAATTTAGGGCGCTCGATTGATGATTTGATTCTTTTACCTCTCCCTTTGGTGTTTGCTTTGTCTGGATCTTCAATTGCAAACTCATCGTTTTCTTCAATTGAAGCAGCAGTACCGGATGAGCTCTTTGGATCTGTGACTTCTTCTTCTTCATCTTTTCCTAGGACTTTTTGAATTGAAATCGTTTGCCTCTTTACCGCATCTTCTAATAGTTTTCTAGCTTCCAGATTGTCTTCACTTTGGGCAACCAGATGGTAGAACTGCCCTGTGATCTGATGCCGCCATGGAATTGAGTCCTTCAATTTCTTACCCGCCTCAGCATTATTGTCTTCTTCAAGAAACTTATCCCATATTTTCTTTTTGACATTCTTCGTCCATCTGCACACAATGTACTGTGGCGGAATCCTCATTATTGACATCATGTGCAATATCCTGATCATGTGGTAGCATAGCAAGCCTGTTTCTTCAAACATTCTGCAGGAACAGTGAAACTCCACGGACTTATTTGCAGGGATTGTCACCATAACTTCACCTGCAAGACCTTCTGTAAATACACCAGTTTCTAACCTAAATACACCAGTTTCTAACCTAAGGACATCAGTTTTTCACCAGAAGACTCTTTCTTCTCAGTTTACGTTCAAGAACCTATCATGTTTAAGAATGTGAATACTAGAGTGTTTACTTTTTAAACTAAACATTTAAAACTAAACACTCTAATATTCACATTCTTAAACATGCTAGTATCTATTCTAAACAACACATTTTTTCACTTGTTGCAAATACAACAGTTTTATAGTCAAACACACCAGTTTCTAACCTAAAGACATTAGATTTCATCCAACAGACTATTATATAAAAAATAAAAGTAGTTGTAAATAAAAACAAACCTGCTATATCAGGATCTGTTTCTAAAGTCACTACAAAGCATCTGATGTATCCACCATTATTCAGCTTGGATTTAGAAATCGATGTTGCCATTGCCCATCCAAATTCTCGCTTGAATTCCTCATAAATATTGAGTGTGTAGACTTCGGACGCATGCTTCAAAAGGCCACCTTTTGGTGACCGAGGTAGAAAACGTAGGCACCTACTTTCCTCATTCTGTTCGTTCTTCCTCCATTTTCTAATCATTTTTTCAAAAGCCTTCTCAAACTGAGTCAACGATGTTGTTTTTGAGACCTTCACCTTGATAGCATGGTTTGCACTCTCACATCTTTGTGTAGCTAGTGTCCTAGCAGAGAAGAAATCTTTGCTGAACGCTGTACACCACTTCTCGCGCAAATTATATAGCCGTTCGAACCAGTCATCACCTTCCAAGTTGAACTCTATGAGCAAATTTCTCCAACAGTCTTCAAATTTTTGCTTGAATGAACAGCCGTATAAGCATCGCTGGAATGCTAACTTGAAAGGCCCGTCCTTTTTCAGCTCGCCAAAATGGGAAATTGCATTCTGCATAAGGTGCCACAAACATAATCGATGTCTCGTCTCAGGGAAAACCTGTTTTTGTTACAGAAAATTTATGTCATTAATTAGCCCAGGACAATATTAAAAACATGTTAAACATGCAGTATTAAGACACTACCTTTTCGATCGCATTTGTCATCGCAATATCTTGATCTGTAAACATTGTTATCGGTGCTTTGCCCCCCATACTTTTCTTGAATGTTTTAAGTACCCACTCAAACGTTTCACTTGTTTCATCAGATATAAAATCACAGGCAAACATCACATTACCTCGGCTGTTATTCATTCCAAGTATCATAGCAAATATCAGATTGTACCTGTTTCAGAAAACAAATTCTGTAAATACAACAGTTTTTAAAGTAAACACACCCGTTTTAAATATAAACACACCAGTTTCTAAATAGTCAATACTGTAGTCAGTTTCAAATGCCATTTTTAAGATTTAAACCTATTTCATAAAACATTCTGTAAAGATTATAGTTTTCAATGTAAATACACTTTTTTATATTATAAACACACCAGTTTCTAAACAGTTAATACTAAACAGTTTTCCACTAGTTGCAAACACAACAGTTTTCTAAATAAACACTCTAGTTTCTAACCTAAACACATCAATTTTCAATTTTACCTGTTTGTTTTGAAGGTAGTGTCGAGTATTACACAGTCGCCATAAATGTTGTAATCTTCATGCATCATAAAATCCCTCCAAAACACAGCTTTCAACCTGTTTTCATCTTCGGTTTTCAAAGCTCTGTAGAATAAACCTTCTTGTTTCTTATTCTTTTCCTCTAGAGTTGCTATTAATGTTTTTGCATCGCCCTTTTCAATCTCTTTCATTCTGAGTCTTCCAACAAAATTGATTTGGTCCCTGAGTTCATGACCCACTGCCTCATCTCCTCCCGCTAAATATGTGAGATAGTTGTATCCATCTGTTGGTTTCATTCCAGCATCTTCCTTCCCCATTATGACCTGAAACAAACACATACTCACACAGTTTACAAAAATAGCAATCTGTGCTAAACATTTTACGTTGAAACAATCCTATTTTTACCTTGGCTATTGCTGGAGTGATTCGGCGCTCGCTTCTTGCAAACTGCATCCATTTGGGCCTAAGAAAAGCATGATTATGCGTCAGGATATGATGTTTGACATGGAAAATTCCATCAACCAGCTTTACACGAAGTGAAGCCTTGCACTCTATCTTGGTTATCGGATACTCCTTGTGCTTTCTTTTTCTTTTCTTTGATGTTGAACTTTCAGGTTCATCTAACAGTAGGACTGGGGTAGGCGGTGTTTGGGTGGTTTCTTTTTTAGGCTTTCCTGCACAAGAGCAACTAAAATATTGTTCGCAGTGAACGCCTTCATGATTTCTCCTACTTGTTGATTTTCTATAGCAAAAACCAATTGCTTTAGCATGCAGCTTTGTAAAGTGCTTCTAGCTCTTCAAGGGTTCTAGCACTGAGTCCATCAAAACTCTGCCTAAGATCAACGTCCTCCAAATCAGGTGGATCAGCATTGTTACCTAGTTTTCATGCTAAACAGTTCAGATTCCATCCTAAACAGGGCACTTTTCACAAGCATGCATTTCAAAAAGTATTATTTCATGGTGCTTACAATTTCAAATCCAGTTTTCATGCTAAACACATCAGATCACAACCTAAACAGTCCACTTTCTACAGACATGCATTTCAACAGATATCCATGATGCTTACACATTCAAATCCAGTTTTCATGCTAAACAGTTCAGATTCCATCCTAAACAGGCCACTTTTCTCAAGCATGCATTTCAAAAAGTTTTATTCATGGTGCTTACAATTTCAAACCCAGTTTTCATACTAAACACATCAGATTCCACACTAAACAGTCCACTTTCCACAGACATGCATTTCAACAGATATACATAGTGCTCACACATTCTAATCCAGTTTTTCATGCTAAACACATCAGATCCCAACCTAAACAGGGCACTTTTCACAGATAAAACAAACTGAAAACTAAAACAAACATCAAGTATCAAACATAACTCCACTATTTACCTATTGCTAATGAAGATCGATCTTCCTTGTCATCTACGCATGATCCTAGATCGGTAACAGCAGAATCTACACCTTCTTCGCCACTTATTGAAAGCTGTGGTTTATAAATAAAAAAACATCAATTAGCAAGGATTCGATGCATCGAATTGTTGATTTTATACATCAAAATTGATCGGAAATTCAATTGGGAACTCACCTTGCTTTGGATCTCCATGCCCGTAGCTTAAACCACAGTGAAATACAGTGTTTTGCTCCAAATATATTCCTCGCGTTCTGATCTGTGTTTCTAATCTGCGTGTCCGGGGTTTTTGATTTATGAGGAAACTAAGCTGCTTCTTCGGTTAATTTGCGAGTTTGTGGCCGATAATGGAGGAAAGTGATCTGTTTGTTATAACCCGATCCGGATCAACTTTTTGACCCGCGAAATTGTACCTATATTTACTATATTTGCAGCGTGGTCCCTATATTTACTATATTTGTAGCGTGGTCCCTATATTTACTATATTTGTAGCGTGATCCCTGGTCTATATATTGCTATGATACAGACGGTCACTCAGGAGACCGATTCTTAATTGTTTTATTATAATTAAATAAATCCAAAAATTTCTTTCACCGGGAGAGCGGGAAACTGAAATTTCAGTCAAATTGGGGAATTTTGAAATTCAAAATTTCATTTCTCATTTTTTTTCTAAATTTGAATGTATCAATGCTTTTAAGATTCGCTGAAAGGATTTGATCCGAGTCACCATTGCCAAGTCACCATTGCCAACATGGACATAGCGGGTCCCCCATTTGGTCTTTCAGAGCCTCTTATCATAGGCTTTCACCGGCCACTTAGAGGGCGCTACCTTATCATAAGAAAGCGCTGCTAATATGCATAAAACCGTTGAAATGAGGGGTCAACTTTATGATAGTGACAGCTAGGAAATACTGGGCATGTTACAACAAATGCCACACACAGTTAGGAAAATAACAAGTTTGAGTTTTGCTGATGATATCATGATTTTTCTTAAAACTAATAAACATAGCTTAGAGAATCTGATGGAATTCTGGAGTAAATATGAGAGTGTCTGGGCAGAAAATCAATATAGAGATGTCTTCTTATTTTCTGTCCAATAAAACTCCACAGGCTTATCATAGAATTGTTTCTGATGTTACTGGTATACTTAAATGTGTTTTCCCATTTAAAAACTTAGTGTGTCCCATTTATACATGAAGAAAAAAACATTATTATTTTAAGCCCATTTTTGATACTATTTTATCAAAACTATTTTTCCTGGCATATCTTGGCATCATACACATATGGCAGGTTTGGGGATTGTACTTAGGGACCAAAAAGGGGTGGCTTTACAGTGCAATACAATTTTTGTAAATGCTAGCTCCCCGATAGAATCTGAACTTTTAGCAATACAGCAAGGCTGTGTTTTGGCAGCTTCTATATCTGACCAATGCATCATTGAAAGTGATGCCTTTTGGCAGTCACAGCTATCAAAAACCCAAAATCTGGTCCTTGGTCAGTGTTTGACCTAGCTTTCCCATATTCAGTTGTCTTATCATACTACAATTGTTCATGTTCTTAGAGAGGCAAACTTAGCTGCTGATGCAGTGGCTAGGTTAGCTTTCTCTGATAAAATCCTGGACTGCTAACTCTCTCCCACCACTGATCAGAGGCATTTTATGCCTAGATGAAACTGGTACCCCCTCTATTAGAATAAATTAGAGTAGAAGCTACTGATATTTGTCTTTATGCAGGAATTATGGACAGCAATGACAACAACAACAACAGAAGGCACAACTTTGAGTCAAGGGACAGGGATGACAGTACACTATCTGCTCAGATACAAGTTCAAGCTCATTTTTGGAGAGAAGATTTAGGTTTTTGGTGCCGATTTTTGTTACGCTTAGTCGATTCGCTAACATGCTTCAAATAACCTCTAAATCCTATCATAGAGTTTGTAAAAAGGCTAGCTGTACTATATTTAGGTTAGCCTCCTTTTTGAAGCATGCAGATGCTTGTGGAGTTTGTTCCACATCAAACCAAACTTGGGATGTATTTTAAGCTATTTGTATGGCCTTTTTGAAGGTCTGGAGAGCCTTATATATTCTCCATCACCCCTCGGGTGGTTCTTAAATTTTTTAAAAATAATTGTAGTGTTTCCTTGCAAAACAAATGGTTAAATCAGACGGGTAGACTCATATTAGGAATCATGTCCTATCTTCCGTCCCATTGCATATTCTCACTGTTATTAAACCAACTAATGGGGTATTGGATAGGTTATATGTTCTATTTGCAAAACATTTTTGGGGAAATTCTGAACATGGTCAAAATAAAGTATGGAGGTCTTGGACCAATATATGTTATCCAATGATAGAAAATGGTCTTGGTTTTAGGAACTTGCATGTACTAGTTGATGCTTTTTCACTAAAAATCTGGTGGAATCTGCAAAAAGGAGGATCACTCTGGTCTTCTTTTATGTGGTCACTGCCAAAGAGTAAAATGAAATCCAAGACATGGAAAAGATACAAAGAAGTTGATGATATTGCACAAAAGAACACCTTTATTCAAATTGGTGCAGGGGAAGTATCTTTTTGGAAAGCCAACACTATCAGAAAGCTGAGGTCGTTTTTCAACGGTATTATTGAATTTCATTGAAAGAGGAGCATAAAAGCGTTGAAAGGAAACAGTTTCAACGCTAAAAACTGTGTTGGTCAATAAATTTTGGAAGTTGACTGAGTGGCTTTCATCAGTATTATGAACGTGCGCTGAAAAAGCCAGACGAGCGGGCCAGTTTTTCAACACTTTTAACGAATTCGCTGAAATAAGTGGTGACTTGACAATTTGACTAAATTCCACGTTAATTATTTTGGTAGACCCCGCGGAAGTAGCAACGATATTTTGACATATCGCTGCAATGGTTGCTGACTGTACATGGGCTCGATTTTGAGCCCACCAGATGTGGGTTGTTGTTGTGATGTTGGGTTGGGCTGTATAGGTTGATTTAAACATTTAAAGGTCCAATTGGGTATGGCGCAAAAAAGTAGCGGGGCATTGCTGCTCTGAGGCGGACTAAAAAATAATAAAATTTTGATTAGTGATGTAAGGGGACCTGAGCAGCTGCGCGTTGCTGCTCTGAGTCTGATTAAAAAAATTTCTTAGTTTATATGAGTTGATAATTAACTACATGAATTGATAATATATAGTGGTGTAAACTTGTGGGACCCATAATCGTGATCAATTTATTTCCATTAATGAATAAAATTAAGTATATTTGAGTGCTTTTAAGACATTATAACATGTAGTCCATGGAATATCACTGATATGAATGTTTAGTTTAATAAAAATTTGGAAAATGTCATAAATCATCAAATTTTGACTTTTAAAATTGAACTTTTTAATGATTATGTTAATGTATAATGTATACGACACTTTTTGTGTAAACATTGGTGTTGGCTCCATGAAAGGTACGTGTAGTGAGAACTTTAGTGGCAAGAACCGGAGAAGCACTACTAAGACTATAACATGTGGTTAAGAATATATACTTTGGAGTCATATTTCAACCATAGTCGTGATCAATTTATTTCTAGTACTGAATGAAATTAAGTATATTTGAGTGTTTTTAAGACATTATAACATATAGTCCAAGGAATATCACTGATACAAATGTTTAGTTAAATACAAATTTTGAAAATGTCATAAAACATCAAATTTTGATTCTTAAACATGAATAATTTGGTGATTATGTAAATTTTATAATGCATAAGACACTTTTGGTGTGAATCTGCTTTGGTATTAACTCAATGAAAGGTACGTATAGTGAGAACTGTAGTAGAAAGAACTTGAGAAGCACTACTAAGACTATAACATGTAGTTAAGTATATATACTTTGGAATCATGTTTCAACCATAGTCGTGGTCAATTTATTTCCATTACTGAAAGAAATGAAGTATATTTGAGTGTTTTTAAGACATTATAACATAAAGTCCATGGAATATCACTGATATGAATGTTTAGTTTAATACAAATTTTGTAAATGTCATAAAACATCAAAATTTGACTCTTAAACATGAATAATTTGATGATTATGTAAATTTTATAATGCATAAGACACTTTTGGTGTGAATCTTCTTTGGTATTGACTCGATAAAATGTTCGTGTGATGAGAAATTTAATAGCAAGGACGTGAGAAGCACTACTAAGACTATAACATGTAGTTAAGTATATATATACTTTGGAGTCATAATTCAACCTTAGCCGTGATCAATTTATTTCAATTACTGAATGAAATTAAGTATATTTGAGTTCTTTTAAGACATCATAACATAAAGTCCATGGAATATCACTGATATGAATGTTTAGTTTAATACAAATTTGGAAAATGTCATAAAACATCAAATTTTGATTCTTAAACATGAATAATTTGATGATTATGTAAATTTTATAATGCATAAGACACTTTTGGTGTGAATCTTCTTTGGTATTGACTCGATGAAATGTTCGTGTGATGAGAACTTTAATAACAAGGACGTGAGAAGCACTACTAAGACTGTTGGTGTATGCCTTGAATAGTGAATCCTACGGAGTTGTTTTCGTAGGTGGCTTTAGAAAGGAATAGAGAAACAAATGCTCCCCGACCATATGGAGCAATCAATTCAAGAGTAGATTGCACTTGTCTAATGATTAACGATTTCCTAAATTGAGTATCACGGTCTAGCCCAAATGGCAGTTTTAATCTCTCATTTAGTTATAGTAATCTTGATTTAATCTCTCATTTAATCTTGATTTAGTTTCCATTTCTCATTTCGTTTTAATGAAATCCACTATGTATGATCGAAATCATGCTTTCTCTCTACGGCGGCAAACCCTAGGGTTTAGAAGAGTTCCATTCAGACAAAAATTTCTAAGCAGGCGTAACTATCAGCGGAAGGAGACATGGATGGCATTACTGACATCTCAAAACTACACCAGAATCTCAAGCAGACAGACGAGGAGGATGAGCCGCTGGAGATCGGAGGAGACCGGTCAATTTCAGAGGGTATCAATCAAATCCTTGTGGGGAAACTCAGCATCCCTAGAAGGATTCCACATGTTACTATTCAAGCCATATTCCCAGGAGTATGGAATCTAAGAAGGTCTTTGAAGGTTAGGACGTTGCACGACAATGTTTACAGTTCAAGTTTCCGAACATTACCGAAAGGAAAATGGACCTCCAACCATGCATGGCTCATGGATCGGAATTTGTTGCTGCTCAAAAAAGCCGATAGAGGGTATGGTCGCTTCGGAGATGGTTTTTAATTACCATCCAAATAAAATATATTTACAATATACTTACTTTAATTTGATTCTGATCTAGAAATTGTTTTATATATTGAAACTACTATTAGTGGTGTTATTTATAGGATTTACCATCCCCTCCCAAAAGACTGAATAATCATCCAGTACAAAACAATGTTGCTATGTATAATAGTAATAAATCTAATATTTATCAACTCGCGGATATAATAATTTTTATTCTGATCTAGAAAAAATATTTTGAAATTGAAACTATTATTAGTGGTGTTATTTATTGGGTATACCTTCCCACAGAAAACCCAAAAGACTGAATAATCATCCAATACAAAACAATGTTTCTATGCATAATAGACATAAATCTAATATTTTTCAACCCGCGGATGTAAAGAGAAAACAAGCAAAAACCGAAAGTTTATTTAGGATGATTCATCTTATTTTTATTACAACTACAATATTTGTCAACTCGCGGATATAATAATTTCGATTCTGATCTAGAAAAATATTTTTAAATTGAAATTATTATTAGTAGTGTTATTTATTGGGTATGCCATCCCAAAGAAACCCAAAAGACTGAATAATCATCCAATGCAAAAACAATATTTCTATGCATGATAGTCATAAATCTAATATCTATCAACTCGCAGATGTAAAGTAAAAACAAGCAGAAACTGAAAGTATAATTTGGATGTGTAGAGCACACCCATTTGGAGTGTAGGCGGGGAGGGTGGCGTGAACCCTGCATGTCTGTGGGCAGAGGGTCAACTATCAATCTTCTGGTCGAGGATCAGTGCATTGGATGTATTGGCATGTGGCTATAAAGCTTAGCATACCGATGCTTTTGCAGCAGGTTTTGGATGATTTATTAACATCTCTTTTAAGGTAGGTTTCACACGGTTTAATCTTAGGATCGATCTCAATGCAGAAAGGACTGCCGATGGCCGTAGGTGAGAAAATAAAATGTGGAAAGGTCATGATCAAGAGAAGGAAATATTTTGCCATTGATTGATGGGTTTACTTGGGAAATAGAAAAGCTGGTTTACTTGGGAAATAGAAAATTTGGGTTTATATTATATCAGACATTTTATGAGTCTTTAAATAGTGGAGTTTGAATGAGAAATCTGGAAACAGAACATGGATGATCAGCAAAATATGAATGTAGACAAGAGTTTAGATTAGTGACAATAGAAAACTGAACATTCATTTCTCATTGGTCGGAAAGAAGAGCAGCGAAAAGAGCAAATCTAAATTTGGATGATCAACAAAATATTGATGTAGACATCAGACATAGAGCTTCTTTGAAGGACAAATTAATGGCAACAGAAAACAGAAATGCATGCAACATATATGATATATGCACGTGAGTTCCGTCTGAAACTTATCAAACCATTTTTTAGGCCTCTTCTCATGAGTTTATCATGATCTTGACTTATCATTTTTTATTTATTTAATTTTGTTTAGTTAGTTTATTTCAATTCAATTTAGTAACTAATTTAAATTTTAGTTAAGTGAAAAATACGTTCAGTCAAGTTAGGATGTAAGTTGCTAGCCGCGTTCGTCATCGCGAGTCGCGAGTATGCTCGCGAGCCATGAGGCTTAACATGCATAGTGTGACTTTTCTGCAATATAAATGTCTTAAACCCTTAGTAGGAGGCAATAGGTAATCATTGTAGACGTGAGTGAAGAGACTTGCATCTCTCTCTCTCTCTCTCTCTCTCTCTCTCATCTGAGGAACCATGCATGTTTTTTATTGCATTCAAGACCAAGTTTTGTAGCTTAACTCAAGCCCTATTGTGTTAAATTTTTCTCAATTCTAGGAATTATGCATGGTTTGAAGGTTTGATTATTTATGGAATATAATATCATTGAATATGTTTGTTATTATCATCATTGTGTTCTTAGATTTTATTAGATAATCCATTTGATACTCAATGAGATGAGCTTCCCTCAGTTTGAATTGGATTACATGAGTTGGGAAATAAGAGTTACTTGAGCCCTCAATACACAAATCCGAGGATTTTATGGAAGGCTCCCAAGCTAATATGGAGATCTATGTGGCTAAGGTTTGACGGTGTGAGTGGATTCATAGATCTCTCCTCTTTAGAGACTAAATTAGGGGAATTATTGTATTGTATTTTTTTACCACATCAAACCTTCAGAGGATGGATTCATCATTGGTTTTTGTTCGCATTTGATGCATATGATTGCCTTGGGATGAGATTAAACTAGTAAGGTGATGCTTGACTTTAGAGTATTCCTCCATGCACCCTCCTAAATAGTGAATCCTACGGCATTGTTTTCCTAGGTGGCTTTAGAAACGAATATAGAAACAAACACTCCCCAACCATATGGAGCAAACAATTAAAGAGTAGATTGCACTTGTCTAATGATTACCGGTTTCCTATAATGAGTATCACGGTCTAGCCCAAGGACAACTTTAGTCTTGATTTACTTTTAATCTCTCATTTAGTTATAATATTTTTCAAAACAATCATCAAAACACTCATTTTACTTTATTTGCTTTCATTAGCTAGTTAGTAAACTACAACTTTGATATTGAGCTTCCGTCGTCTTTCTTGTGGGTTCGACCTTTCTACGTATTGCTTACTAACTAAACGTACAAGTAAGAGTATTAGGGAAATTATAAATATTAATTTGCAAAGAAAGCTCCCCTGCCTAATGACGGGGGAGCGAGCCTTTAAAAACCTAGCCAGTCATTGGTTTTCTTAGGAAATAGAAAAATAGGGGTTTGTCTTGATATTAGACATTTGACTCTTTAAAAAATGGTGGTCAAATGATAAATATGGGAATTTGTTGTTGAACAAAATATGGATTACATGTTGACCATGAGGTGTAGACACTAGACACAGAGCTTCTACTGATCATGATATATGCATGTGCGTTCTAATAAATTTAATTTTGTTTGATTGATTTAGTTCAATTCAATTTGATAACTAATTTAAATTTTAGTTTAGTAAGAAATAAGTTAGGTAATTAGAATAAAACAAAGGCCGATGGCATAGTTTTACTGAACATCCAACTATATGACAAAGTGAGAGCAGAGCACTTTAAGTAAGGAGTCTACAAAAGAATACTTAATGGGTGAGTCTTGATCTCTATGCGTACTGAGCCTTACTACCACCCCCTTGATTATCCGGAGAGAAGTTTAGCGATCGAATTTGTAGTGTAACTTAGCCACCTGAAATATCTAAAAATAAGAGATAGTATTTTTTTTATTAGAATAGTAATTTCTATGAGAATATAAACTATATAATCGTGGCATGTGAGCTGTCATAAATTGGATCCGATTAAATATTTACGAAGGGTCTTCCATCCCCTTTGTTTCTAGATTTTTTTTCTAGTCTTTGTATTCACCCTGCTCCTGCTTCGACTAAGGGGGCGTGTTAGCATATAGAATATTTACTGAATATTGTTGGAATAGTCTTTTAACATTGAGTATATTATTTGATATTAAAGAAAGTTTAATTGGTTTATATTCTGTGAATATATATTTCATATATATTAATATAACCAATTGGTGAAAGTATATGTATATATGTTTATACATGAATGAGTTAATTATAATGAACAGTGGTGATAGACAGACGTGTCTATTTACTGTGAATGGATACGTACGAATGGATGCATCTAAAGGGTACGAATCTTGCTTGGAGTTCATTATAAATACACAGTGAAACTTTCACTTATGATATCGAGTTGATCTTTAATGTCTTGTTACATTCCTTATTCTATTTTTCGTTCGTAGGAGAATTTGTGGTTGTTGCTACCACATTTTCTATTGTTTAGGGATATCTTGGAAGTAAGCTAGCCAGTTAACTCACAGCAATCCGGTGGTGGGGGCTACCATTACTTTAAGGACAGTGCTTCTCACGGCCCTAAACAGATTTATTAGTTCCATAGTTCACAAAGTTCTAACAAATATTAGTTAGCATATTTAGTGAATATTAGTTTGCATATTTAGATTATATACTTTCTGTATTTATCTATTATATTAGGAAATCTAGTTGTACAGTCTCTATTTATATGAATGAATACAGAAAGCTCAGATGAGCAATTCAGCCATTCAATATTGCATTCTAACAGAATCAACTTGGCTTGTGAACTGTCTTGAGATTTTTTATATTACATCTGTCTCAGACTAATCAGCAGAGTTGATCTTTCATTCTATCCAACACACATCTTTGACCAACCGTATCTTTATTTACTTATATTATCGAAAAATTAAAATTTGATATTTGAATACTCTATGTTACGATTAATCTAATGATATCAAATATGATAAATTTAATAATTATATATTTATTTAAAGGGGCGGTCAATATTTAATAATAAATAGTGTCAAAAAGTCAGAGTGCACATTCATGTGAGACGGAGGGAGTACTGACAGGGGTGGAAGGACAGTAAGGCGCGGGCAGGCGCGCGCCTGCCCTCACGGAGGCCGGAGAGCTGGGATTTACTGTTCTGAAGGCATGAATTTTCTCCGGTGCCCAGACGATTTAGGCGCACCGCCGTGGCGCCGCTTGGAGTTCTTTTCTCCGGCATATGATCTGAAAAGAGATGCAGATCCTGTTTTGGATCTTTTTTTTTTAATTTTTAATATTCATGAAATGACGTCGTTTACGATGTCGGTAAATTAAAAAAAATAAAAAAAAAAATAAAAAACAGAAAATATCTTGTAATCTTTGATTGGCCCATATCCCCCAATCACTCTCCCAATAAACCCCTCTCGGCTCTCCGTCTCTTCCGCGGCATAAACACCGAGCCTCCGCCGTACCGACTGAAGTCTCTGGTAGCCATGAGCCGTGCACCGCCATTGCCCATTGGTCGCCGTCCACCTCCGGCTCCATCGGCCGCTTCCATTAAGTTTAGGTATTTATAATTTATTTTTTTAGTTTAATTCAATTCATTTTAATTTTTGTTTGAAACATTGAATTGTGAATTTGTTAGATATTGACATACTATTGTATTTGTGAATTTTAATTAAATGATTATGATGTTATTTGAATTTAGAATTCACTCATATTGAAATTTAGGGATTATCATGTTGAATTGATTTATTAATGGTCTAGGGTTTATCATGTTTTAATATACTCTTGTAGATTTTATTATAATGAGTTTAACGTGGCGCTTGATAGGTGATGACGAAGAAGAATTTAGTGCAAGCAAGCTTACCATTTCAACCTTCAAAGAAGAGAGCTCTTGAATGTGATGAATGTATTCAAGATAAACATAATGAGGAGGGTGGTAGTAGTATTACACAAGCTCGTTTAAAGTTTCGTCCCGAGGATATTGGAAGTGATCCCGCCTTACGAAAACCTATAGATGAGTTTGATGCTTCTATTATAAAGTGTGTGAGGTGTGAATATGTGAAAAGAGGGCCTTGTCAACCTAGAAGTCATAAGTTTCCAAAAACATGGTAAGTAGAGAATAATAGAATGTTTCAAAAGAATTGGTTTGATAGATTTCCTTAGTTGGAATATAGTATATCAAAGTATGCCGCCTTTTGTTTTCCTTGCTTTCTTTTTAAGGATGAGACAAGTAATGCTACTTATAGTGAGGTTGGGGTGACATCTTGGCACAATGCCCTACATTCTTTTGTGAAGCATATGAAAAATGTGAAAGGCTATCATAGTCGTGCAATGGTGGATTGGATAGGGTTTGCTAATCCAAACCAAAGTATCTCACATTGTTTTGAGGTTCATAGCCGTGAAGAAGAAGAGGCATATCGCCTCCGTTTGACCGCGATTTTGAATGTGATAAGATTCTTGTTGAAGCAAGGTTTGGCTTTTCGTGGTCATGACGAGAGTATGGGTTCTCTTAACAAAGGTAATTTTCTTGAATTGGTTTATTGGTATTGTGATCGTAGTGAGCATATTGCCAAGGTAATCCATGGTGCTCCAGGAAATAACAAGTTGACATCCCCCTTAATTCAAAAACAACTCTCACAAGCTTGTGCCAAAGAGGTTAGTGATGCTATCACTAATGATATTGTAGATGGTGTATTTTCCATTCTTGTTGATGAGGCTAGAGATTGTTCAATAAAAGAGCAAATGTGAGTTGTTTAGCGATATGTCAACAAAAAAAGATGTGTTCTTGAGCGTTTTCTTAGTCTTGTGCATGTGGATGATACCAAATCTCTTACTTTATTTCAAGCTCTTGAGACCCTTATTGGAAATAAGATATTGTCATTGTCAAGATGTAGGGGACAAGGATATGATGGGGCTTCAAATATGCGAGGAGATTTTCATGGTTTGAAAGCTTTGATTTTGGAAAACAATTCTTCGGCAAGGTACATCCATTGTTTTTCCCACCAACTTTAATTGGTAGTTGATAGTGTTGCCAATGGTACTCTATCCGTGTGTGAATTTTTTTCGTATCTTGTTGACATCGTGAATCTAGTTGGGGATTCTTGTGTTAGAGTGGATATGTTTAATCGCTTAGAACATGATAGAGTTGTAGAGGCACTTGAAATAGGAGATATTGTTAGTGGAAAAGGCAAAAATAAACAAATGAGTTTGAGAAGGCCGGGTGATACCTGTTGGGGGTTGCATTACACTATTATTCTTCGCTTCGAGGTTATGTGGTCTTCCATTGATCAAGTGCTTCTTAATATATGTGAGTATGGCAATGCAACTTCTAATGCATCCAAAGCAAAGGGTTTGATGGATAGAAAGGATAGTTATGAATTTGTGTTTTTTATGTTTTTTATGAAACATTTGTTGGGAGTTACAAGTCAATTGTCTATGGCCTTACAACAAAGAGATCAAAATATTGTACAAGCTGTGCAATTGATGAAGACAATGAAGCTTGAACTTCAAAAATTTAGAGAAGGGGGTTTTGAGATATTGTTGAATAAAGTCGAGACCTTTTGTATGAAGCATGGGATCACAGTATGCCACATGGAAGATCAACGAAAGATTTGTCACCGTTCTACACGCCGTGGACAGATGGCAACAATTGGTGACTTTTATCGCGTTGACATTTTTCTTCAGGTACTACTTAAATATACATATATGTATATGTTTACTTGAATACATTTTTAAGAATATTTAACATGTGTTTCATATTTTTTTTCTAGACCGTGGATACTATTATTGTTGAAATGGATGCTCGATTCTCTGAAGCAAGTTTGGAATTACTCATTTGTATTGCATGCCTTGATCCGAGAGATTTATTTTCCAACTTTGATGTTGGTAAGTTAGTTCGCCTTGGTGAACTATATGCAGGTGACTTCTCTCGAATTGATTGTGTTCGACTTGAGCAAGAACTTAACACTTTCATTTGTGTTGTGAGACATAATAATGCTTCTTGGTCAGAGATCAATGATCTTGGAAGTCTGGCTCCGCATATGGTTCAATCACATTGCCATTTAGTCTTCCCATAGCTATATCATCTTATTGAGTTGGCATTAGTTCTACCTGTTGCCACTGCTTCAGTTGAACGCGTTTTTTCTGCCATGAAAAAAATCAAGACTGATCTACGCAATAGAGATGATTGGTTGAATGATGCCATGAAGGTTTATGTTGAGAAGGAGGTTTTTTCTAAGATTGAGAATGAAGCAAGTATGCAAAGTTTTCAAAAGGCGGAGTCACGTAGGATCAAGTTGCTTCCACTTCCTAGCTAATTCTACTTCTTGTATTAAAATTTGTATAACTTATTGTACTGTACTGTACTGTACTTATTATATTATGTGGATCAATCTTTTGTTTTTGAGTTGTGCAAAAAATTTCTTTTGAGTTGTACAAATTTTCTTTTGAGTGGTTCAAAAAAAAATTGAGTTGTACAAAATGTTTTTGATTAAATCGATTAAATTATTTTAGCCTACCCTGAAATAAGAACCTGATTCCGCCACTGAGTACTAAGATAAGAAATTTCAAAGTTTGTTCATTCTTCCATTCTTGCAGTCGGTAAAAAAACACAGTCAATAACATTCATTCAAGAAAACACATGAGCATAGCTGATTCTTTTAGTAATCAATTGATCCCTGTCTAAAATGAGAAGGCCCGTGATATCATTAGAAACTTGGGTGATGTAATCAACAAAAAAAGTACAATATTTATTTTTGTGAAAATATGATCAGGTTTTAGATTAAAATTATAAGACAAGGAAATATAAAATTTTAAATAATAGTTAAGAAATAAGGATTATATATGTTATTTTCTAAATAAATAATCATTAAAACAATCATAACGCTCTATAACAATCATAAAGCCTTATGTAATAAATATTAAATAGTTACGTGCTTTATAATAATTTTGAATGTTCCCATACTTTTAATAAACATTTTCCATAAATGTTTAAATCAGATTATTCCACCTTAAGTTCATGTAATCAAAATCCAAATTTTCAAAAAATATTACAAGCAATTTACAATATTAGATAAAAATTAAAATTCAGCTCAACTAAATATTTGAAAATATCAATAAACAACAACATAAATTAACCACGTAAATTTAAACTACTTTAAATTCCGTATAGGTCCTGTTCGCAGACTTTCGCAAGCGAAACTGAAGGACTGTTGTTTTTTTTTGTTTTTTTTTAATTCAAACCACTCAAAGAGTGGAGGGATGTTAATTAGGCTCCCTTAACCTTAGATGAATAAGGCCTGAAAGGCCATAGTTTTCTGTCATTGACAGTTACAAAAAAGAGCATCAGCTCCTGAAGCATAATGCTTCCAAAAAATGCAAGTAATAGGGGGGCTAGACCTGACCCTGTGTAATCCATCTGATCTCAAGAGATAATTTCAGAGCCTATTAGAGAGTTGCAAGCAAGACTCAAGGCGGCACCAAAAAATATCCATGAGACAAAAATTTTTGGAGATGATAATGCCTGAATCTAACTATGTACAGAGTCAAAAAGACATTCATTTTCACAGGGGCAAAAAACTATTTTTCAGCCTTTGTTTTGAGCTCATCTATTGATTGAGATGGTTCTGGTTCTTGTCTGCTCCATGGCATCCCACTGGTCTCCTTCCAGTGGGTCTTCATTTCCTGCAGTAACCAATGCATCAGTAGTAACTGTAATTCATGCAGTCCTAAGATTATGCAATCCCTGTTTATCCAGTAGAATTAAGTTTTTCAACAACTGAGGGGCCATGTAGTTAGGCATAGATTGGATGTGGGGATTGGCAGCACTAAACTTAGCCAGGAAGTCTGCAATCAGGTTACCCTCTCTAAATATATGGATTATGTCATTTCCTTGTAATTTTTCATGAATGTGGTGACATAAGCTCATATGTTTCCAATTTGCCTCTGAGGGATTTTTAATACACCTAACTGCAGACAGACAGTCAGACTCTACAGTGTAGGTATGAAAAATTTGTGCAACAAAAACACCAAAATCTATGGCTAATATATCTGCATGTAGTGGTGATATTGCGGAGCAGTGTTTGAGAGCCATTTTAATTACTCTACAGTGCCTATCTCTGACAACCAGACCTAAACCCACTGAGTTGGGAGAGTAAGATGCATCCACATTTATTTTAAACCCTAAATCAGGGGGCACCCACCTAATAGATCTAGCAATTTTAGGTTGGTTTTGTCTCAGGAATGGAATAAGTCCAAACTTGAGAAGATCTCCATGTTTCTCAGCCTTTCCAATAAGAGGGAAGGCAGTGAAAACCAAGGAGGCCTTTTTGGCCACCTGAATCAAAATTGTCTGATTACTGTCATACTTATCCTCAAAAAGAATTTTGTTTCTTCCGATCCACATAAACCAGATGGTAGAAACAATAGTGGTAAGACTCACTACAGTGTGTACCTTAGACAAATTTCTATAAGACAAGTAATATGCAATTCTATGCCTATAAGATAGAAATGCAGGGACAGGCATATGAAACAGGGAATGCATAAAATTCAGTAACTGCATATTTTTCTCACACTTGTTAAAAAAGTGATCTATTTTATCACTGTGACCACAAAGTGGACACTTAGATGCCAGAGAGATCCCAATTTTAACAAGTATGTCATCAAAAGGGATCAAACCATTGACCATTCTCCATATCAGTATTGACATCTGAACAGGTATGTATTTATTCCATACCTTTTTAATTGAGTGTCTATCATATGATTGTGCTCTCAGAGTCCTATATGCTGATTTAATTGAGAATGATCCATTTTGTTCAGGCCTCCAAACCAGCTTGTCATCATGGTTGTACTGCACCACAGCTTCCTGCAATATTGAAAAAATATTGGTAGCCAAAAAAGGCTCCAGAACAGGTAAAACCTGAGATTTGTGAGCACAAAAATTTGCAACAGTGAGCTTAGGAAAAGGCAGTTTGACCCCATCTGGCCACTTGTAATACAGTGCTCCTTCACCTGTCCAATTTGAGTCCCAAAATGAGGCTGAACCCTTTCCAATTAGGACTTTTGATTGAGAGTTGCAGAACTCAGTGACAATACATATTCTTTTCCATGTATGAGATGCTCTATAGGTCACAGGGATGCTCCATAAAAAAGATGTCCATATAGCACTGTTATTTTGCATTTTCCACCACAGCTTGCTTGAGAAGGCCTTTACTGAAGCTCTAATATCTCTGAAGCCCAGCCCATTCTGTTCCTTTGTTGCAGCCATTTTTTTCCAATTTCTCCAAACTTTTTTAGGCCCCATTTCAGACTCTCCCCAGAAGAATTTGGCTCCCATCACTTCCATTCTCTTAATGACAGTTTCAGGTGGCTGTAGGACAGTGAAGTAATGTGTTGGTAGTGTTATAAAAACAAAGTTCAGAAGGATTAATCTTCCAGCTTTTGTCAGCCATCTGTTCTTCCACCCATTAAGTGTCCTTTCCATTTTCTCCAATAATTGCTGGTAGTAACATATCTTGTTTCTACCACTGGAGATAGGGATTCCTAAGTAATCGAATGGCATTTTCCCTTGCCTCATGCCTGTCTTCCTTTTTATTACTCCGATTCTTGTTTTTCCAGCCAATCTATTAACCTAGAACTCAGATTTTTCAAAGTTTATCTTCTGCCCTGAGTAGATCTCGTAAGCCTGGAGAAATCTGATGATCCTTTTGAGGTTACTTTTTGTGGCTCTAGCAAAAATAGTTGTATCATCAGCATACATCAAATGGGAGACCATGTTTGCCCCATGTGGCATGATAAAAGGTTGAATGTATTGTATCTCCATCAATCTTCTGAGACCCCTTGAGAATGCTCCTGTGGCTAAATTTTATAGAAAGGGGGAGAGGGGATCACCCTGCTTAATTCCTCTAGATGCTGAGAAGAAGGCAACAACAATTCCATTAATTAACACTGAGTACCATGAAGCCTTTAGGTTCTGCATCACTACTTTGACTATATTTCCATGGAATCCAAAAGCTAATAAAACTGAGTTCAGAAAGGTTCAAGATATTCTATCAAAGGCCTTCTGCATGTCCAGTTTGAAAATAATATTTTTGCTATCTGGATTATTACTGACCGCCTTAACCATATGTTGCATCTGGATGATGTTGTCTGCTATATATCTACCCCTCATGAAAGTAGAATGCTCCTTTGAGATTAATTTTTCAATCACTGGTTTAAACCTCTTCATCAATATTTTAGTAAGCACCTTGCTCACAAAATTTGACAGACTTATGGGTCTGAGCTGGGAGAAGGAACTAGGGTTAGGCACTTTAGGAATGAGGACAAGCCATGTGCTTGCCATGGCTTTTGGGATCATTTTTCCTTCCATAAATTCAAGAGCCGCACTCAACATATCTTCTTTGATAATTTCCCAGCAGTGAGTGAAAAAGGCTTGAAAAACCATCAGGCCCTGGTGCACCATTTTTGTTCAGGCTGAAAACTGCTTCTCTAATCTCCTCCATTTGAACAGCTCTACCTATCTGCATATTATCCTCCTCACTCAGAATTGTAGGGATCTGATTAATGAAAAAATTCAAGTATCTTCCAGAGGCATTAGGTGCTTCATCATTCAGCAGATTCTGATAAAAATTAACACCTTCAGTGGCTATCTGCTGAGGATCTGTGACCCAGACTCCACTTGTAAGCTTTATTTTTGTGATCTTGGATTTCTGCCTCTTCTCCCTTACCATATTGTGATAATATTTGGTATTTGCATCTCCTTCCCTAAGCCATTTGACATTGACTTTCTGTTTCCAGAAAACTCCATACTCCTTCTGAGATCTGATGAGCACAACCATCCTCCTATTTAGTTCCATTCTGTCATTTTCTTCACCAGTGTCCTGATATCTGATTTCTGCTTCCGAGACCTCCTTTTCTGCCTTTTCCAGGTTGCTATGCACATCCCCAAAGACCTCCTTATTCCAAGTCCTAATTTCTTGTTTCAGCCTCTTCAGTTTGCAGATCAGCCCTCTCATGCCTGTTTCTGAACAAGATTTTTTCCAGCAGCAATCCACCAACCCCAAAAAATCCTTTCTGCAAGTCCACATCTCCTGGAATCTGAATGGCTTTGGTGCACTAATTTCTGATGTTTGGATAGAGAGGAGGAGTGGGTTATGGTCTGAAGTAGTCCTACTCTAGACTTGAATAGAGCTATGTGGGAAGAGATCACCCCATTCACTGTTGCACAAGCCTCTGTCCAATCTCTGAACCAATAAGTCTCTTTTCGTTCTGTTGTTGGTTCATGTGTATCTATTTCCAACAGTCTTAACTTCTACCAGATCTTGAGCAGATATAAACCCATTAAAATCTCTGATACTCCTTGCTGATGGGGGTTTTCTGCCCTTTCTTTCTTCACATGCTGCAATGGTGTTAAAGTCACCAATAAATAGAGTGGGGACTCTAGGCAGTGCCTTAAGATCAGCCCACAATGGTTCTCTCAGAACCCTTGTTACTTTAGCATATACAACACAACAGTACCACAGAATTTGACACATAGGTTTATGTACAGACAACATCATAAATTGATCAGTTTGCTTAACTATGTTAATTACTAAGTTATGGTTCCAACATAGCCAGATCTTTGCATGGTCTGCAGGAGTGGCATTTGGAAATTGTAGCACAAATTGCAGTTGGGAAATATTTGTATTAAGGTGCATTGGTTCTATTATGCATGCCAGGTCAATTTTATTTGTTCTTATCAAATGTTGCAATCTAACAAGTGAAGTTGAGTATCCTCTAATGTTCCAAACAAGCACATTTCCATAAATATTGTACCTAATCATTGACTAGATCTTTTGGACTTATATGATGACCTTAACCATTGTTCCACTGTTTTCCCACCCTCAGGTATGCCCCTCCTAATTCTTTTTTTTTGGTTCAGGACTAGGCATTGGAGTTTCAGAAAGTGTACCTTCTTTGTTGGCATTGATGGTTTCAGGCTGTGTGTGATCATTGTTCTTGTATTCCAATTCACTGGTGGCTTCCTCATATGAGCTACTGCCATCATCATCATCATGTTCCTATAAAACATGAAAAGAGTTAGATATTGTAACCTCCCTTGGATGTGCATATGGTACCATGGCTAGGTTATTTGTGAGATTCTTAGATGGCCTATTTCTGATATTTAAATCATCATAGGAGTAAAAAGGAAGCTTTGTGTGATTTGTTACTGCTTTAAGGATGTCAAGGGGAGAGGCATGACTTGGTATAGTAGGGGTGATGCTGGTTTTAGGGGTAGGAGGGCTGGTAGTATCTATCTGTATCAGTTGTTGTTGCTCCACATTGGGTTTAGGTTGGGAGATTTTTGGCTGAGGTGGAGCTGCTGGTGCTGAGTCTGTTGGTACATCTTGTGGGATAATATTCTTCTCTGCTCTGGAGAGTCCAGAACCTCCAGCAGCTGCAATAGATATAGGAGCTTTCCTCCATTCTTGCCCTTCTTTTTCTTGTCCTCTGTTGATCTGTTTCCGGCCATGAGTCTTCTTTAATGCTGGGTGCAGGAAGCCACACTTTTGGTCTTCATGTCCAATCCTCTTGCAGTATGTGCAGTAGTATGGAACATTCTCATATTCTATGTCGCACTCCACATACTTATTAGGGGCTCCAATGATGATTGATGGTTGCAGAGGTTGAAGAAGGTCGACCTCCACGCATTTTTTGATTGCAGATGGCCGGGAAAGTGATGCTGTTGTAGAATCCATCTTAACGAAAACTCCGATCTGATTCCCTATATCTTCGATGGCAGAACTGTTATAGTAAAGGATGGGTGGCTTGTGGATGGTCGCCCAGACTGGGACTATGGATGATTCAGTGTCGGTGGAGAATTCCGGCGACCATTTCATGGGTTTCCCGTTGATACTACAGACTGCTCGCATCCAGAATCTGTGATAATCTTCCTTGTCCTCCATTCTGATGAGAATATGCCGGTAATCAAGAGAACCGATCTGATATTTCCCGGCGATCCCCATTACCTGAAAGGCCTTGTATACCAACTTCATCGGTGGTGTACCAACAGTCATTTTGAAAACAATGACTGTTGTTAATAATCCAGTTGAGTATTTTATTTTTATATTTCAAAATACAGTTTGATCAATTTATAAAAATGATCTCATTTGTTATATTCATTGAAAAAGTTATCTATAATATTTAAAGCACGATATTAATTTCATTGATATTTTAAACTATATTGAATAAATTAAACACACGACAGTTCTTAATTAATTAATTATATACGAACGACTACCTTAACAATTTTAATTGCTGCTGTATATTTGGTCCAGTATATTAAAAAATTATAAATTGGTGCTGTGTGAAAGCGTTGGTTCCAGTAAGTTATAATTTGATCTTGTGAATGTAAAAGAGTACTCGCAGGGAGTAGAATAAGGATTTTCGGGACGAAATCCCTTCAAGGAGGAGGGGAGATTGTGAGAGCAAGTCTAACAGTTTCTCCATACACATTCTCCATAATAGAGAAGTAAATCTCATATTCTCTATATTTTTTCACCTCAAACCCAACAGTTTCTCCATTTTTCATTCCATAAAATTTATTACTAACATTTAATATTACATATTTATCCAATTTTTTTCTATTTCTAAAGTCATATATTTAATAAGTCCAAATAACAATGAACAAACAAATAATGAATTTATAATAAAAGTTACAATAACATTTCATATTTGACATTACTTACTCTATAATACAAATTTATAAAAATATATTTTATAAACATAACATATTACGAATTACAATAGTATTATTTATGTAACGTATTATGAATAATTTAGACTCATCTCTTTTTAATTATTCATTATAAGTTATTTTTCTTCAACCATTATAAATAAACATTTGCCAAAAAAAAAAAAGATTTAGTTTAAACGTTATGACTTATAAACAAACATCAAAATAAATAATTTTATGAACTTAAAATTTAGTAAATTTATATTGAAAAATAAATTATATTTGATTATTAAATATCAATAGATATGTAAATTTAAAAATAGTCATATGAGATCATATTACAATCGTTTTTATGCATATTTTTAGAATATGTAATTTTTATAAAATTTTATTGTAATTATTTTAAGATATTATCAATTAAATTATTGAATAAAAACATTTAATGAATTAAATATTCAAAAACTTTTCAAAAAGCATTAAATGTTGGCCAAAAACTTTTTCTCATTTGCCAAATTTGGAGAACCAAATCTTTTCTATTCAATTTCCCCATTATGGAGAATGAGAGGGAGAATCTGTTGGAGTTCAAAAAATGCCCAAATTCTCTATATTTGAGTAAATTTGTTATTATAGCAAAACTGTTGGACTTGTTCTGAGACTCTAGGTCAAATGTCGATTTTAACTGACCATTTTCAAATCTATACTATATTTTAAAAGAGGATGGATTGAAATTTTCTTAGAATTTTGAATTAATTTTTGGAGAAACCACGTAATTATACGTCAGCTGAGTTTTAGTTTGTTTTGAACTCTTCTTCATCTTATTCAGCTGGGCTTTATTTAATCTTTTTAATTTAATCGTGTCAGTTTCCCATCTTCCTCTCAGTTTCCCATCTTCCTCTCCCCCATCTATGAAATGTATACATCAGTTTCATACTTCAATTTTCGTGATTTCCTTCACTGCCGATTTACTTAATCGTGTCCGTTTCCATAGCTTCATCCATTTCATTATAATTTAATTTATTCATTCCCCTTGACTTCCGTCCACAATTAATCTTTCCCTCCATCGATTTGGTTCGTCAGGTTTTTGAGAGTCTGGTTTTTGTTTTTGGTTTTTAAAAGTTGGGTTTTTGTTTGGGTTTTTGTGAGTCTGGTTTTCCAAAAACCTTGTTTGGTTCGTCAGGATTTTACAAGTCCAAAACAAAAACCTTGTTTGGTTCGTCAGGATTTTGCAAGTCCAAAACAAAAACCATATTTGGTTTGAATTAAATTTTAAAATTATAAAATTTGATACTTGCTTGGTTTGCGTGAATTTGATTTTGTTTCAAAATTTAAATTTTAAATTATTCATTGTAAAGACAATTTGAATAAAACAAGACTTTTTTCCGCTAAATTTCGATGAGTTTGACGTTCATTGTCACCCTTCAAATGCGCGTTACATATTCAGTACGTATGATTCAAAATACATACAAAAATAGCGCTATGAAATCAATAATTTTTGTTCAACAACAACTGAATTTGTCCTTTATAACCTGGAAACAAAAAGTGCTTAATATTCAATATAATTCTGCAACATTGCCAAAGAATTAACCCAACAACAGATATTGATTCTGCAGCATTGCCACCGAATTAACCCTACCAACTGAAATTGATTTTACTAGCTAGAACGGACTCTTTTCAGCTACTTGAACTATGACAATGCATTTTACTTATATCCGCTGGGAAAGCAGGGCAATGCATTAACCAACAAAAACTAATAGTAATATATATAGTTGAATGCATTGTTGACTTATTGAATTACCGCATCTTCTCGACAAGTACCTGAGGTGGTGTGTGGCCTTCAAATTCTTTCAAAGGTCTGCTCTCAGCAGAAAGTTCGCAAAACCTGTAAAATCCAAATCAGACATTCATACATACATAAATACATAGCAACCTTGCTTCAAAAGAGAAAAGGTCACATATAACACCATTAGCAACTGATCACAAAGAAAACATTGTAATGCATAACAATTCGGCAGCATTTAACCACTATTTTACTGTAAGCCAGCAATTAAATCCCATAGTTCAGATTCTGAGATTAAATATTAGCCAAAAAAGAGTAACAATGATCAAGTTATGAATATAAAGTATCATAGCTGTAAGAAAACAGTCATTGAGGGAAAATACCGAAGTTTAAGATATGGCAATTCTAAGTCGGTTAAGCCAGAAACTTAAAACACAGCAGACTTGAATTGATTATATATCATAGCTTCAACAACACCCACAGTAACAGAGACCAGCTAATGAAGCAATACAACTAAAATACATTACCCAAAATGCAAATAACGAGTACTGTGATTCCACATTTTATTGTGAAAAGAATTCTTACAAAGTAAGTGTAGAACTCAGGCAGCTCAAGATGATCAATTCTTAAAAGAAACGAAGAGCAACTAACTGGAAGCTGTGAGTTTGGATAGACATGAAAAATAATGTAATCAAACATAGATTAAACAGATAACAGAAAGCATCATGCATGAAATAAAAATGGATTACCAAGCCTAGTGAAATCCGAGCAGCACAAGAAGAGATTGGGGGATTCTGCAACCGTGTAGTATGAAAAAAGAAGAATATCAAATGAGAATGGATCCATCCATCTTATCTTCAATTCGCCAAGACAGACCACACATTTTCGTAAGCTGAGTCTACCAAAGAGGAAAAGTCATGCACAACAATCAGCATACTATAATATCTAAAACTAAACAAGAGCAAGCTTATAAACTATCATCCAAGTCATAATGAATAAATAATAACCAGTAACAAAATTTGACAGATACAATCACAACATTTTTATCATTACTGCAAGAAATACCGAAGAGGATTGAGGATTCACTAACCTTAACCTAATCAAAAAGACCTGGTGTGGACTAAGCTTCAATGAAATGCTCCCTTCAACTTCAACTGATCAACCCAGAAAAAGAATACATAAATAACACATTAATCTCCTCAGTCCATACATACAAGTGTAAAATTACTTTCAAGCTAAAAGAGCTAAATCAAAACCCTAGAAATCAACTAAACAGAAAAGGGCAAAAGATTATCTTTTTCCCCAAAAAAACTAAAACTTCAACAGAAGATATCTAAGCAAATTCTCAGCACAAACTTCAAGAAAATGAGAACTGAGAATTCTCAATTATGCTTTGCTACACAAGAACACACCAAAACAGATCTACCATGATAAAATCACAAAAAGCAGCATCATTTCCACAGGGAATCAATTCACAGATTGTTCTAAAAGCACAAATTTTTAAGAGGTAAACTTGACAGAGAAGCAAACCTTGTGAGATTGTGTGAGATTGTATGATTCCATAAAGGCTGTCAGGCTCGTTGATCTGGGTCACAGCCGAAATTGGAATTTCTATGTGGCGTGGCAGCTAGACAAAACAATGCAAAGCAAAAAATGTGAGAGAACATGAAATGTTTATCCTCAATGTTGGGAGAGAACATGAAATGGCGCGTACCAAGGAGAGCTGGAGAGAGGAGGTGGGCTTTCAAAAACTGGGCTTTCGGCAAGATCTCGAGGGCTACGGCGGCCAGGGATCTCCGCCGGCGGGAATATGTCGAGGGAAACGTCGGGACCGGGTGTCGTCTGCGTGCAGGGAGGCGTCGACGGGGGAGGCGTCGCCGGCAGAGAGGCGTGGACTATGAGGGATGGTCACAGGCCAGAAATAACTGACGCCAGCCAAGGACCCGTCGCCGGGGACAGAGGCTTCGCCGGAATCAGTGAAGGCGTGGCCGAGGTGTACGCTCGCCGGCGGCGCACCATCATTTCCGGCGGAACAATTCCCGTCTACACCGACGACGCGGCGGAGGCGGCTCCCACCACCCCATTCCGTTGGGGGTCAACGCCGTTGACTGGTCCAAAATTGGGAAGTCCCGAGGCGCCTGCGGCGATGACTCCATCTCCGGCAAGGAGGGCCTTTGGTCGGCGCACCAACGCATCTCCAGCATCCAGGAACCGCTTGTTGAGGGGGAGGGCAACAAAAACCAGTTTTTGTTTGGAAAAACTGGACTTTGGATAAAATAAAAATGTCCCCAAATCCCACCGCGAACCAAACGCGGTTTCACAAAATCGGACTTTGATAGTCCGAGTTTTTCAAAAAACTCGCGAACCAAACGCGCCCTTAGTTCCCAGGACTCTCTCCCCTTTTATATACGGAACTCTTCCATTTACGACGTCCTCAACAATCCTCTACGACGTTAGTATTAACAGACCTGTTATTTGTGAAGGGCATTTTCCGAGGGATGGGATTCTCTGACAGCCTAACTTGCTCTATGTGATTTCCTTCTCGGAATGTTTACCAAGCTTCTACCTTTCACTTTGTTGTTAGCCCAGCTCTGCCCGCCTGGATGTGAGGGGTCTGTTGCTCTTGCAGTGACTTCTCGGGTTTCCAAATGGCCCTCTTGCTGAAGGTTTTTGACAAGCCATAGGTATACTGTGTTCCTGATGCTACTAAATTCTCTTTTGCCTTCTCTTACAAAGGGTAACTACATAAAAATACTTCAACTGATTGCTACTGGAGACGTTTCTTTTTACTTGACTGCAGGGCGGGGACAACCTCATGGCTTATTTACTGAGAAATGCATTAACATTCTTGCCCACTCATCTGAATACAGTATACAAAAGAGGTTTCCTTAAGGTTTCCAATCAATCTTATTCAACTGCCTCTGGTTCCGTTACTTAAGGTTGGTTTACAATTTATCCCAACATATGCATCAAGTTAATATTGCAAGAATTTCACTGGATATTTTCAACTGAGGTGGCTGTTATTTTATTTATTTTATGCAGGCAAACCTCATAATTTTTTCACTGGTTTGGACACTATTCACTCTCTTTCCTTTCAAATATTAAGTTGAAGAGGTCTGCCATATGCAGCTTTTTGTAACCGAATTTTATACAGTATACAAAAGAGGGTACCAACTTAATTAGTGTTTCTATGTTGATTGATTGATTTTTATTCACAGCACTTTCCTTAAGGTTTTGACACGACTCTTTTTCAGGGGTAAAAGGTAATACAGTATACAAAAGAGGCTTATCTGATTGACCTACTGAAGAAATGCCTAATTTGATGGATGCCTAGATTGGTTACCAGGTTTATTCAGAAGATGAACATAAATAATGCAGATTCAAACAGTATACCAATAGAAGCACAAGCTGGAAATGTCTGGAGGATTTTCTGAATTAAATTTACAGTTGCTGATCCATGAAAAACAGTGTGTATATATAATCAAACATCAGCAAAGCGAGTTCAAATCCAGTTTTTGGGAACAAAAAGAAAGAACCTGCGACAAAGGCCCTTCGTTCCCCTCCCCGGAGGCAATTTTCTACGAGAATTTGAGTGTCTTTATTTTTGTAAGTGGAGTCTGATGTTTTCAAGACGCTGCATGGGATTGACAAGAAGATATTTAACAAGGAGGCTTGCATGTTTTTTTCGTGCTAATGACCATTATCAGGAGTGATCTTAGTATAACTAACATTGTAGTTGTACTTCATTTTTGTAGTTGAATCATCTTCATTTACAAGCATAGTTATGGTGCTGATGACTTTTGGTATTTGATTTGTCCATTTAGTCACCCTTTCTTCTTTATAAGCTGCAATTATTTCATTAAAAATATTATAACTTACCTTGCACCATAACGTTACTTGAAATAAGTAGTGCACTTAATCATCATCACCAATTCTTTATTATTTTTGTAACGGTCAAACTAAAATTTAAAACTTGCATCATGTTCCCTAAACTAAAAACTACACTCGATCATCCTCACACATTATTTCTTAGTTTGGTAACGGTAATTCATGCACTCTTTCTTCTTTATAGTCTGCAATGATTTCGTTAAAAATGATTAAAACCTGTTTCGCTACGTTACTTGAAATAAAAACAGTGCTAAATCATCCTCTCAAATTCTTTATTATTTTTGTAATGGTGATTCATTCACTATTGCCTCTTAATTTATAGCCTTCAAAAACTCCATTGTAACGTTTTTAAGAAATAAAAACTGCACTTAATGATCGTCACAAATAACTTTTTATTTTTGTAACGGTAAAAGTTATTTTTAGAACCTTAAATATCGTACTTAAATAAAAACTGTACTTATTCATTATCACAAATTATTTATTATGGGTTGATCCGTTCTCACAAATTGTGCAATGAAAATTATTAATATTTTCATTCACCGATAATATATGCATCCTGTATGCATAGGAAATTTCATATAATTTGAAAAATAAATTATTTTTTGACAAAATTATTTAAATGCTAAAAGTTTCATAAAAGTCAAATAAAAAATATAATTATATTTTATTAGTACTGAACCAATTAAAACTAATGATTCTCGAGTGATGCAAATATTCTTAAGAAACCCCATTAAATCCACTCAAAACTAATGTCATTTGTTGTGTCTTTTATGATCCAGCCAATGTAGTTAGTCTGTGGTCAAAGAAACGTTTAGAATTAATATGAAAATAATTGATGAGTGAATTAACATAAAACGTTATATTTGGCCTCTTATGCATCAAGGCCGTATTAATGTAAATTAATTGATGAGTTAAACCAAATAACGTTTTTTTATAAGTATTACATCAGGTCCATTCGGTATCAATAGATTTTTAATTTGGTTGTATTAATCCACAAATAATTCATTCAACCAAAGAGATAAAAATTGGGAATTAATGAATCGTTTATTTCTTTGATCATATTAATTTGTTCTGCATTATATCTTCTTTCTGTTTTATTTTTTTATAATGCGTCTTTTCTTTAGTTTTGTACATCGTATTTGATTAAAAAAAACCTTTGCTCCATCTACACTACTTCTTAAAACATAATATATTTTGTATATTGGAGATACATCATCAGTGAAGAATTAGAATGTCATGCACATTCGTATGTAATTTTTCATTAATAAAATTATTATAATTAATTAATATATACTTATAATAATTTTAAAATAAATATTCGTGCATCGGCACGAGTATTATACTAGTTTATTTTATTTGAGAAGATCATGAAAGATGGGGATTCTAACCATTTGGCCCCCTAAATGCTCTCTTCTCTCTCCTCTTTTCTGCCTAACTTTCCTCAACTTTTTCACTATTACTGACCAATATCAGTAACAACGGTCTAATAACGGCTCCTAAGATGGTGGATTCATCGCAGGACCGCGGCGGAGCTGATGCTACCAGTAAGCTCCGGGATACCAGCCCCGGTATGAGTTGTCCGGGGAGAGCTGGAATCCTAGCCCGCGGCGGATCTCTCACCTAGATCCTGTAAAACAAAGCCCCCGGGGTCACCCGAGGGTAGACGCTCCGGCGTGATGATGAAGATTGAGCTTTATGCAGAGGAGAGAGAATATGAAGAAATACAGAGAGTATTTAAGTCTGATAGAACATACCTTTTACTGTTGGTCACTCCTCTATTTATAATGGCAATGAGCAGAGAGGGTTTAAGCTAAGTGGTCCTTCCCCTGTCGTGTACTCGGGGTTGCGGGGTCATTTTCATGTCCTTCTTGTACCCGGGTAGATCCAAGACAGCTGATGTCATGGAGGACCACTGATGGGCTGGACTCTCTCTTCTCCCTTGCCAATAGGCTTATAGGGCCAGTGTATGGGCTGAGGCCCATATCACCACTAGCCCCCCGAGACCCTGGCTTCCGGGGCTTGGCCTGGTGGGCTGGGTCTCTGAAATGGATCCCAGCGGGCTACAACATTTGTCAGCCCGTATCACCACGCGCCAAACGTGCGTTTTTAGCGTGCGTGTCCCTTCGTCATCCGCTCCCTAATTAATGCTGATTATTACTTTTTCTCGAATGTTGAGTTTCCTTTTCCCAATTTCGAGAACTTCCTTGTATCCTTCTCTATAAATACACGATCAAAGTTTTCACTTTCACTTTCATATCAACAAAGCGCTGTCACTTTCTCCCTTTGCAGCACTTTCTTCTTCTATCTATCACTTTCCCATCTCTGATATGAGTCGCAGCGCCTCTGCCCCGATAGACGATCATTCCCTAGATATTGAAGATATTCCTCCCCGTTCGACATTTGGAAAGGGGTTGATGACCTCAAAAGTGACGGTAGCTTATGGTGCTCCAGTCCCTCCTGACCCGCAAGATCCAGGCGAGACCCCGGTAGATGATTTGGTCCAGGAACTTGTCAAGAGGATGTATGTCCCGCTATCCTACGATGCGGGACTTGAGCCGTTTAGCGGTGACATGACATCCTGGGCTTGCGTGCCCCGACATCTTTTCCTTCATGGCCTTACTTTTCCCCTCCCGCCATTATTCACCGAATTCCTGAATTTCTATAACATATCTCCGGCCCAGGTGCATCCCAACGCCGTCAGTGTTATGATCGCCTTTCTCTACTCTTGCCACCAGGCCGGGGTGACCGGGTATGTTGTTATATTCCGTAGTTTTTACTATCTATCCACCACCTCCGTCCCCGGGGTGTTCAATGTTTAGCGCCGGAACAAAACAAAGCCTATTTGCTCCGGGAGACTTGATTCTGTGAAGACAAGTGACTGGATGAATAACTATTTCACTTTCAATGAAAAGAAATACTCAGTCCCGGCGTGGAATCAAAAACGGGCCGCAGAGATGAAGAGTGCACTTCCCCCGGCTCAGTTCCGTCAAGTATCCGAGAGCCATCACCGGATAGCTGGATTCTTTGTCAATCTGAAGGATTACCAGAGGGTGGGTGGTTATGAATTCCCCAAGGAGGCGTATTATGCGAAGCGGAGCCTTGGTAGTTTTCTCTTCTTTTTCTTATCATTTCTTTTAAATTCTTTTGCTAACTGTGTTAGTTAATATTTTATTTCTTATGTGTCCGCCATATCCCCCCGGCCAGCGATAGTCCCATCCGGGTCGAAGTCAGGCGAGGGGGCGGGGAAGGGCGCTTCCGAGAAATTGAAGAAGGATAAGGTTGGGAGCGAGAGAGTGGTCGTAGAGACCAAGAAGAGGAAAGCCGAGGAAGAGAGTTCCGATGAGAAGGGTCTTGGAGCTTCCAATGTTGTCGGGTCTACCGGGGTCCCTCCGGCTAGAAATCACTGTCCTCTGGCGTTTTCAGTTCCCTCTTCCGGGGGCCATCCAATTAAGAAGAAGAAAACCGAGCCCCATTCTCAGGGTTCGTCCCGGATTCCCCGGAAAGAAGAGAAATCCACTGCTGAGAGCAGTCTCGGGCCTATAGATGAGAACAAGGCTGGCTCTTCTTCCCATCCTGTTTTGCTAGATGACTCACAGGTATGTGTATCTCTATTCTTTTTATTTTGATTTTGTGTATTATACATATATTCTAAGTGTTTATACTTGTGTAGGATCATGCCTCCAAGCTTTTTGGGTTCCCCGGGATGCGAGAGATAATCAACGAGGCTTGTGATTCCCTGTCTGCTAGTCTTTCCCAGGAAGTTGACAAGTTGAGGTCGCAAAATGCCTCTCTCTACAAGGAGCTTTCCGATGCCCATAAGGAACTTTCTCGCGTGAAAAGGGACGGTAAACGTGGTTTGGCTCCCGCGCAAGAAGCTCTTTGCCGGGCATTCGTTGACCGGGTCTTCACAAGTCATTCCTTCGAGAAAAAAATACTGGCCCTTTGTGATGTTTCCAATGAAGCAGCCCTGCACGCTACTTACACATCCGTCCGGGAGTATGTACCCCGGGAGAATAGGGCGGAGTTCCGGGCTACCAGGTATCGTCCCAAAGCAGATGGGCGATTCAACTATGCGATAGACAAGTTGATGAAAGAAGGCATTGATGGGATATCCCCCGGAGTGATGTCCGTTTTTGAGGGTGCTCGGAGTATTGACCACCAGAATATCAATGCTTATGCTGAAGATGCTGCCGAACTTGGGCAAGGCAGGGAGGATCCTGGCCCGGATTATTTGGCCAATCTTGCTGACATCGAGACTCCGGTGGCCTCAGAAGCAGAAGACGGGAACTCTGATGAAGAGAATGATAAGTCCCTGGTCCGGGAGTTCGAGCCAGTGCCTTTGGAGAATGAAGAAGATCAGCTCTCCCCGGAGAATGATGGAGCCCAGCAGGAAGAGCCATCACCCCGGGATGACGATGAGGACACTGATGCTGAAGTATAGTCTAGATACTTAGTCCTCGTATTTTGGTTTTACTTTCTTTTCTTTGGATTATTGTTTTCCCCGGGCCCCTCTCCTGAACAGTTCACTTTTGTGAATCAGGGAGGTAAAAAGAGCTCGGGGGATGAGAGCGATGACTCCAATGATGTGAGGGTCTCTCTCTGTTTGCCAAAATTTATCTAAGTCCAACTTTTACAAATGTTTGTTTATACATGTTCTAAAATTTGCATTTTCTTAAGTTTGTATCTGAGTTTTGTTGCTTGTGTAGCCCCGGGATGATCCTCCCGGTACTATTCCTTTCGGGGCCATTCCGGAGAATGAGAGGTCGTGTCCCCGGTGTGTGGAGTTGGAGGAACAGCTAAGTCGTTGGCAACTGGACGACATCCAAACTCGCTATCTTTTAGTTCAATCCGGAATTGGGTCAGTAATAGATGAATTCCCAAATGTCACTTCGTTAGTAACAAAGCTCTGGGAGATATCGAATCAATTTGAATCCCTTTCCCGGTGTCAATCCCTAGCTCGAGACCGGGTAAACGCCGTTTTAGATGCGGATAAGACCATATCGATGTTGCAAGCCGAGCATGATGCCGTCAAGTCCTGCCTCAAGGATGAGTTTGACTTAGTATGGTCTGAACTTCCGTTTTATTGCGACAAACTCAAGTGGTTGGAGAGAAGGGGCGATCCCCTCAGAAGGAATTAATGCTGGAAAGGGAGAACCGGGAACTGGCGGCCCGGAACTTAATCCTCCGAGAGAATTTGGTTACCCTGCAACTTACCTATCACTTGACCGGGTTGCGTTTGGGTCGGGTTTCTCCCCCGCTATATACCAACTTTCCCGGTGAGGTTGGGGCACTGTTAGTACGTATGTTTCGTATGGGTTGGAATGGCCCCGAGTCTCGGTACCGTCCTGCTTTCGAGGAAACCGCCGCTTGGTGGCAGCGTCAAAGGGAGGGTCAGTATCTCCCCCCATCCTTGGTACTCATTCCAAGTCGAGTTTCCATTGATTTTAATGTCGAAAGGTATCTCGGATTCCGTGTGTCCGTTGATCCGGAAGAATCTGCTCGAAGAGTGTCGACTCCGGGCCAACGCTGCCAGAATCCGAGCCTTTATAGCCTCCGAGGAGGCTGCCAAAGAGCAAATACGTTTAGCACGGGAAAAGAGCAAGGGAAAGAGCAAAGTCGTTGCCACAAAGAAGAAAAAGTCTCCCCGTGCTCAAGGGCCTGTCATCATTGGAGCTCCCCGGAGGGTATCGTCACATGAAGTTTCGTCCTCAGATGATGATTTTGATCCATATGACGAGGCTGGTCCTTCTGGTACTGGTCCTTCCAGTGTCGGTCCTTCCGGTGTCCCCTCGGTTGAGGAGTCTAATGCCCCGGGGAACACAGTTAATGCTAATCAACCCAGTCATCCCGCTACTCAAGATGATCAGGGGTCTCCTATTAGTTGGGATGGTCCTCCCTCCCTTTGTTAACTTAGTTTGCATAGTGTAGGATTTAGAGTTGTAAATTTCACAGTTATTCATTGCAGATTAATGATATGTGTGTGTATGTTTTTTCCCAATATTTGTTCAAGTATTTTTATCAATCATCTCCCCCCGGGTCGCTTGTTCAAGCGTGCCCGGGTGTAATCTTAGCTGCTGTCCGGGTGCTTGTTCAAGCGTACCCGTTACTCTTGCACTAGCCCCCCGGGCGCTTGTTCAAGCGGCCCCGGTTCAACACTAGTGCACAAGCATAGGTTTCTCGGCACACATTTCACGGCGTTTTGGCCAGATTTTAGCGGAACCGCCGAGTAACTGGGTTACGAACTCGTAACCTGCCGTTCGCCTAGGACAAAAAAAAAAACACTGCGTTTCACAATTAAAACAAGGCGTTTTCCAAAGTGTATTAAAAATGTCAATACTAGGCGAACTCTGAACCGTGTTCGCTGATAGGCGAGTAGAGTGACGAATTCGCCAGCATTACCCACCTGAAATAAGAATAGTTGTTTGCCCATACATGCTAAGACGCGTTGTAGTTGCGAAATCGCCTTGTATTGACGCCAGCAGGCGTTACTGAAGAAGCGAGTTCGCCTATAGTTATGACCAGAGGCGTTTCAGTTTACGAATTCGCTTGTATTAAAATGTAGTGGGCGAATTTGGTGGCGAATTCGTAACAGGGTCGTAGCTGGGTGTATAAAAGCTGATTTTTTGCGGGAATGAAAATAAAAGAAGTAGATAAAAGAACTCTCCTTTTGTTTTGTCTCAAGTTTTGCTCACATTTTCAGGCCTTGATTTTGCCCAAGAACACAAAGGTATGAGGTTTTGATTTTTTTGTTGATTGGTTGTGGAATGGGCAAACTATTTTTGATTAGTGTATGTGCTTGTTTATATGGATTTGTAGAGTTCTTAGGGTGCTAAATTTGTGGAATGTTTGAGTGATTGTAGCAAAACCGTTGTTGATAGTATCTTGTTAAGCATGGGTCGTAGTGAAATCATGTTGGAGAATCAGCGTCTCTCACAAGGTTATACGGATTTGATTCAAGAGTTTATTGATGTTGGTTGGAAGGATTGTGTAGAAAAGAGAATGGGTGGGCTAAGATGTCCTTGCATAGATTGCCTTAACAACGCGATTTATGAGGATGTAGACGTTGTGCGCGAACATTTGGTTTGTAGAGGTTTTGATCCTACATATACAACATAGGTTTGGCATGGAGAAGGTGCAAGTCATAATGATGCAGATTTTGATGTTAAGCTTGGGGCAGATGGATTGCGTTATGATGGTTGTCTTGATGAAATGGCGGAAGACGTGGCAATGGATTGGGTAGGAAAGCCGAGCATGTTAGCGGCGATGTATAATGATAAAGAGACACCATTGTACAAGGGTTGCAAACATTCCGTTCTTGGTTCTACGTTGTTGTTGATGAATTTAAAGGCGCGCCATGGAATATCTGACAAGGGGATGACTGAATTGTTAGAGTTGGTGAAAGAGTTGCTACCCACTGACAACTTGTGTCCTGATCGAGTATATGCTGCTAAGAAGATATTATGTCCTATGGGAATGGAGATGCAGAAGATTCATGCATGCCCTAACGATTGTTTGTTGTACAGGGAAGATGACAAGGATAGAGATACATGCCGAGTCTGCAATGAACCTCGGTACAAGTCAAAGGTGGGGACCGTAGAGGTATGCGGCGAGAGTGTGACGCCGTCTAGATGTAAAACGCCGGCTAAAGTAGTGTATTACCTTCCGCTAATTCCTCGACTGAAGAGGTTGTTTGCAAATCCTGAGGATGCAAAGTTGCTAACATGGCATGCAGATAGGGCTAGGGAGAGCGATGACATTATTTCACATGCCTCAGATGGAGATCAGTGGAAGAAAATGGATGAGTGGTACCCTGAATTTGCTGCTGAGCCCAGGAATGTGAGGCTAGGCTTATCCACTGATGGCATGAACCCCTTTGGTAACATGTCTAGCACCCATAGTTCTTGGCCAGTTATGGTTGTGATTTACAATCTGCCATCGTGGTTGATGATGAAACGTAAGTATGTGTTATTGTCCATGATGATATCTGGTCCTAAGCAACCGGGTAACGATATTGACGTGTACCTAGCGCCTTTGATCGAAGATTTGCAGAAATTATTCGATGATGGTGTTCGGATACCTGATGGCAGTCGAGGTGATGAGGAGTTTAAACTGCAAGGAATGTTGTTGTGGAGTATAAATGACTTTCCTGCATTAGGTAACTTGGTGGGTTATTCAGTGAAAGGTCACTTTGCATGTCCCATATGTGAGAGCAAGACTAGTTATTGTCAATTGAAACACGGTGGTAAGCCGGTGTATCTCGGGCACAGAAGATTTCTTTCGACGGGACATCCTTGGAGGCGAGCAAAGAATTGGTTCAACGGGAGAGAAGAGCATGATCCCTCCCCAATCCCTTTAACTGGAGAGGAGGTTCTAGAAAAGGTTACTGGGATGGATCATGAATTTGGTAAGGGAAAGAAGAAGAAGGCGTCGAATAGCAGTTGGAAGAAGTGTTCGATCTTCTTCAAACTAGATTACTGGAAGCATTTGGACGTACGTCACTGTCTCGATGTGATGCATATTGAGAAGAACGTATGTGAAGCACTTGTAGGTACGCTGATGAATACCCCTGGAAAGACAAAGGATGGCTTAAAAGCGCGGAAAGATCTTGTACAGCTTGGTATCCGATCGTCTCTAGCCCCTGTAGAGGAAGAAGGTAAATCTTATTTACCTCCAGCTTGTTACACTATGTCGACCGAGGAGAAGAAGCGTTACTGTAATGCTTTGAAGTCTGTTAAGGTTCCAACAGGTTACTCTTCGAACATCCGTAATTGTGTTAATACCAAAGAACTGAAACTAGCGGGATTGAAGTCACACGACTGTCATAATCTTATGCAGGAGCTGAATGTTATCGCTCTACGAGGATCATTGCCTCGTCACGTGAGGAAGGCGATATCAAAGCTATGTTACTTTTTTAAGTGCATATGTCGTAAGCGAGTGAGCAGGCAGAAGCTGGATGAGTTGCAGGAAATGGTGGTTGAAGTTTTGTGTAGGATGGAGATGTACTTTCCCCCGGCCTTTTTTGACATAATGATCCACGTGATTGTCCATTTGGTGAGGGAGGTAAAATTATGTGGCCCAGTTTACTTGAGATGGATGTATCCATTTGAGCGGTACATGTCGATTTTTAAGCATTTCGTGAAGAACAAATATAGGTCTGATGCTAGTATAGTTCAACGTTATGTCGCAGAAGAGGTTATTGAGTTTTGTACCAACTATATGAAAGATGTTGCCATAGTGGGGATCCCAAATGCTAGGCACGATGGTAGAGTGGACGGGCACGGGCTCAAGCATCATAGTTTGTTTAGTCCTACCGCCGCCGACATGGATGCTGTCCATTTATATATCCTCAGAAATCACGAGGCGGTGACCCCTTATGTTGACATACACATGGATCAGATTAGAGTGTCAAATGCATGGACTGTCGGTGATGTGAGGATCCTGGAAAAGCATTGTGCCAATTTCGTTCGGTGGCTGCAAGCTCACATTCAGCAAGGGGACCATCCTGATATTGTCAAGCTGTTATGTAGAAGACCCCTCGGCACTGTTTCCTCTTTTGGTGGGTACGACATAAACGGTTATACTTTTGGAACCAAATGGTCGGATGAGAGGTCAACTAACCAAAACAGTGGTGTGGTAGTACCAGGTGAGGCAGTTCATGGATGCGAAGCATACTACGGGACGATCACCGACATCTGGGAGATTGACTTTATCAGTGCCATAATTCCAGTGTTCAAGTGTGAGTGGGTGAAAGAATGTGGCGGGGTGCGGAAAGAGGATTACGACACAACCCTGGTGAATCGCAGTGTTCTTGGCTCTGAAGGTGATTCGTTTATCATGGCGTCTCAGGCGCACCAAGTGTTTTATGTGACGGATCCACAGGATAACCGGTGGGAGATTGTGGTGAATGGTAAGCAGGCGCTTCTTCACAATGGCAATGACGAGGATCGCAGCTTTTGGAACAGATATCGGGGACCTTCTGGGTTTAGAGCCTAACGAAACCTTAACTGAAGACGAGGCGAGTTTGAAAAGGTATTTTGCCCGGAACGATCACACGGAGGGCATTTGGATCACCAATGCTGGAAAACCAACGAAGCGAAAGAGGAATCAACCAAAGAATATGTAAACATTAGTATGTTGGAAAAACCTTAAGTTTTCAGCATATACATTTGGTATGGACTGAATTAGTATTCATGTATGCTTGAAACGTGTTTCACTCATAGCATAGGCGTAAATAAAGACGACTTCTCTTGTACAAATCGCCTGTAAGTGTTACTAGAGGCGAGATCGTATCTCTATTCGCCAACCTTGAAACTACGTCGTTTGTAGTTTTACTTTATGCCTTGGCATTTAGGTGGTGGCGGTTCCGTCAGCCGTCTCGCCTGTTACTGGCGAGTTCGCTTCTTGAGTCGTCTGTTAGAATCTGTTGAAACAGGCGAGATTAGAAGCGAACTCGCTTCAGTTATAACACCACAAGCGAATTTGGTTGCGAGTTCGTTTCTGACTTTACATAAATAGTATTTTAGTACTAGCAACACTATAAAAGACAATATCGACACCGGTTTAACACATGAACAATTATATGTAATTTATATCAAATTTAAACAATAAGCGCATATGAACTGTAAGCACCAAATTTTATTGAATAATGCAATCAAAACGAAAAAATCGTTAAATTGTAGCAATACAATTTGAAAAAACGTCCCTAGACTACATCCACATGTCTAGGAAGAGTTGTCTCCGCCTGTCTGGTCTTCATTGTCAGGAGTGGCCGCCGAAGGATTTTTTCGGGCATATGCTCTTAGAAAACCACGAAGCAAGTGGCTGTTCTTCCACCACGTCTTGCGGAGATTAGCAAGCTCTGTCCTCATCGCGAAGTTCGACTCCTGAAGCCCCTTATAATATGCTTCCGCACTCACTAGTAAATGGAGAACATTGAAAATGTTAAATTTAGATATTGAACACAATATAATGGAACTTAAATATAATTTGTATCCCCTTACCTCCGATATGCTCAGGTTCCGGCTCCACGGCCTTCTCTCCGTTTGGCTGCCAAGTCCCCCCAACCAATGACCACTTTTTCTTCTCAAAGTATTCCTTGGTGTAGTACTCACACGGCTTGGCGGTGTCGGAGAATTTCAACTTCGGATGCTTGGACCGGAGGAACATTGTTATGAAGTTTGCGTAGGGCAACTTCTTAGTCACCGTATTGTTCTCAACCACGCTGTCCTTCATGTGTTGAAACATGGTGTACCCGAGGTTTATCATCACTTCCGAGGCCAACAAGTAGTAAGTGACCAAAGTGGTGAAGTTTGGCTCTTGGAGGTAACCCCCTTTGGGCACAATATTGGTAGCCACCATCTCATACAAGATCCTTCGCTCGGGTGTAAGCTGTCCCAGCTTGTACTCCTTTGGCCTTCCAAGCGGACCTAACTGGCGGCCGAAGTGCTCCAACCCCAATTTCTGTAAATTCGCGGCTGGAAAGATCGACTCACTTGGCCAGTCACCCCTTATGTAAAGGTCCACTGGTTCATCATCGTCCTCGTACGTGTTCTTGAGGGCTGCATTGAACAGTTCAGGACTTATTTCGAACTCCTTCTTGTTGACCTTGGTCTTCCACTTATCAGCCACCTGTCGGAAATTAGCGTAGAATTGCATTGTCTCCTCTAGATAACCCGGGTCCTTCACCTTCATCAATGTGTCCGCACCCGAATAATGTAGCAAGCCCCACACCCCTTTCAAGCCTAGCTCTTCAACCTTACTCTCATCCACCACAAGTAAGGTGTTCAACTGCGACTTAGCATCCTCAAAACTCCTATACTTGAGGTAAGCAGATTCACTGACAAACTTAGTTTTATCAAAAACTATAACCTCGCTCGATTGTTGAACCTTCTTCTTTCCCCTCGGAGCCATGTTTCTAATTAACCAAAGTACCTATCAAGAATACCTAACATCAATCCTATTCCTATGATTGAACCCCAGTTTCAACAAAGAAAATCAACAGAAAGCTAAAATACTGATGAACTTAAAACAAAATAAAACAAAATGAAAATAAATTCTTTAACTAATATTGAAATAGGAGTATATATGAATCTTTATGTAATTTCAAATTGTTTTTTTGTACACATTTGCGATCAACTATGAACTTGGTAGGTCGAATTCTGGATGTAGTATACCCTTTAATGTCCAATTTCTTTTAATCGCTCACGATCAATGAACATCGCTATAATGAGTGAAGCACGAACACCAACCGACCATTCGACCTCGAGCACGGTTTGACCAAGCTAGATCTCGAGCTCGAACTCGTTCGAATATGTGGCGCAGTCGACTCTAAGCTTTTACATTTGATTTCGTTCGGCTCAACGTGCTTATTATTCAAATAAATAAATAAATAAATAAATATATATAATTAGGTATATATAATTCGGTATATGGTTAATATATCAATTTATTTGGTAATAATTACAAATTTGTTTTTGAAACAGGACGATATGGAGTTCGAGCTCTCAAAATATATAACGAGTCGAGTTTGAGGATACCCGTGTTCGGTCTCGACTCGACTCATTCACACGTGATGAGTCAAACTTTGCCTTCGTTTTCGGTAGTTAAAAAAAAAATTTGGCCTTTGGCCGATCACACTTGGAACTCACTCATCACAATAACACGACCACTAGTGTAATTTGGCCTTTTGGTTCTATTGTTCCGGAGTCCCGAACGCAAAACTTCTGCACATAAATAGTCAAACTATTATTTAATAGTAATATTTTATATTTTATTTAATATGATCTTTTGTTAATTTTATATATTAAAAAAAATATCTGTGATAGAAATTACACATTTTTAAAAAAAATTTAATTAGAGGTTACTGTAATTACAATTTCAGTACTCTAGTTGTAATTACAATTTCAGTACTCTAGTTGTTGTTAATTCCGCAACTAGAGTACTGAAATTGTAATTAATTACAGTAACCTCTAATTATTGAACCATTTAGTTTTGGTCACATATTGAAGCTGATCAATTGGACGCTACTCCACAGATGTGGGAAAATTGATGTGACGTGGTAGCGAACTCGCCTCTATTCAACGCCTGTGTGTCAAACGGCGTCGTATATACATGTTCTGTACTTGTGTTTTTTTAAAATTCTTCTTTCCAGAGGCGAACTCGCTTCTTTATTCGCCTCAATGCTTACGATTTCGCCTATTGTCACGCTTGCTAGGTTCTGTTCCACACGGCGGACTTGGTGGCGAGATCGCAAGACATATACGGTTGTAGGCGTAGGGTAGGCGGTATCTCTGCCGCGTTCGCCTCATCTTACGAGTTCGCCTCTTGGCACGCTTGTTAGCTTCTGTTCCACACGGCGGACTTGGTGGCGAGTTCGTGAGGCCTAAATGTTTATAGGCGGCAGAGTAGGCGATATCGCTGCCTTCTATCGCCTTGTGGAAATATGTGAAGCGAATTCGCTTCCAGGTTCGCTTGGTAATATTATGCAATATTGTTTTCATACGAATTTTCATGTTTTATCACGGTTAGTTGTAGTATTTGTCAAGATTGAAGTTAATTAACTTGAAATATATTTGATTGGCTAACAATAATAGTAGTCTCAAAAGAATGCAACTAAACGATGTTGCGAGTTTAAGTACAAAATCAACAAAACCGTAGTATATAATAACAAACGGTGAAATATGCTAAGCGTCATCACTGTCGTCCTCGTCACTATCACCGTCGTCCTGACCACCCTCCTCTTTGCCCCCGTCTTCGTCATCTTCTTCTTCCGACGACTGTTGTACTTCCTCTTCGGACGACTGTTGTACTTCCTCTTCCGACGACTCTTGCGCATCCTCATTATGGCTTTGTTTGTTTCTGAAGACAACCTTGAACATTTCGTCATTATCTTCGTCCGGAGAAAACGGGCCACCATCTGAACCAACGGGATCTTCTCCATCCTTAGCACCTTCGGGCTCGTCAAGCTGTTTTGCTTCCTCCTCTTCTGGATCCTCCTCTTCTGGTTCCGCTTCACTTTCAGGGTCATCCGCCTCCGCGTCCATTGGTGGCAAAGGCTGAACGGAAAAGTCTGGCATCCCTTCCTCGTCGCTAAGCTCAGGTTCCAAGTCTAGCATCCTGCCAAACTCCAATATCATCTCCGTTTCCTTGGCTTGTTCCAACTTCACCTGTTCTATTTCCGCTGAAAGCTGTCCCATCATCACGACCATTCGCTCACGCCACTGAAGTTCCCGTCCTGCCAAAACACATCAAATCCATTAGAATATTGTATAGGCACAAACAAATAAATCTAATAAAATACCAAGTTTGGGTAGAATCGACTTACCCGGACTCAAAACACCACGCGCACTTGAACTCGAAGCACCATCCTTCTTCTTCTTTATGACCCCATCGGCGCCAAGTGCCAATCCCTTGCTACGCAGCCATTTCTCGGTGTAGTGCATAACTGGCTCTGGCCGACTAACCGGTCTAATACCCTTCTTCTTTATCATCGCCGTGATAAGCTGGCCATATGGTATCGTTTCATCAGATTTGTCCTTGGCACGCTTCAGCATGTACTTCACAATCGCGTACCCTGGATTGATCTTCAATCCCTCCATGATGTAATAGAACAACATCAAATTGGCAATAGTAGGCTCGCAAGGGTGACCACCCGATGGCATGACATTCGAGCATATCAACTCGAACACCAACCTCTGCTCCTGAGTGAGAACGCCAATATTGTACTTCTTCGGATTACCTTCCAACTTGCTACGCGACTTAAAGTATTTTCTACGCATAGCAACGGGTTCTAGGGGGTTCAAACTAGACAAAGATGGGAAGTTTTGGGTGTGGTAACACTCGTAAGGACCGTTTGGATCTAACGGCCTTAAGTGGTCAACCGACACATACGGGTAACCTATCAACTCATTAATCAAATACTTATCAACCTTAAACCTTACTCCCCTAACCATTGTCTCCCCCTCTTCGGCGTCCTTTGCAAAAGTCATATTTGCATAAAACTGTAAACACTCATCCTTATGCACCGGCTCTCTCGACATCAACATCCCTTCTAGATGCGTCGCCTTAAAATAGTCTACAATTTTACCAAACCCTAACGACTCTATCCGATCTTCATCAAAAACCCTAGCATTCAACAAGAACCGACGAGAAAATTGTTCGTACCTAGTCTCGGCCTTTGTGCTGACGAACAGAGACGTCTCCTCATCCTCCTCAGTCGCAGGGTTACCCGCCGGATTCTCGGCTGGCCCACCAGTTTCAGGCGGGTTCCTGGTGGCGGTGCGGCGGTGCGGCGACGGACTGGTGGCGGTGTGGCGGTGCAGCGACGGACTGGTGGCGGGTTGGCGGTGATGGGAGGTTCCAAAAGTATGGCCGCCGCCGCCGCCTGTAGATCCACCGGCCGGGCGATCGCGTCTCCGGCGAGGTTGAAGGTCGACGAGTGTCTCTTCACGCATTCCGGCCGGCTCCGCTTCGGGTTGAGCAGTGGGGGTGGTCTTCTGGCGCTTGGGGGCTGGTGGGTTGAGTGTTTTACCGGCTGATTTGCTCCGGCCCATGGTGTTGCAGGGATTTTCCGATTTGGGGATTTAGGGTTTTGCGGGTGGAAGTTGGGGGGGGGGGTTCTGAAATCGCCACCCGCAAAACTTGTTTTTGTATTTTTTTTTAAAATTAAAATACACTGGCGAACTCGCCCCTTCCATTCGCCTGTGGGCGAAATTGGTTACGAAATCGTGTCAGGAACGTCGCGCGTGGATTTCACTATGAAACGAACTCGCCTGTTTGTTCGCCTATAATTTCAACCAACTGGCGAACTCGCCTCAATTTTGTTTGTAGGCGAAGGTTGTAGCGATTTCGCTTCTGTACAATCATCAAACCCTTAACCCTAAACCCTGAACCCATTCCCGGCAACCCACACGATAAAAACCAAACCCTGAACCCATCGAGATTGGGAATGACAACCTTCAATCAAGCGAGTAGTTCGTAACTCGTCTAGACTCGAGAACTATATTAACCATGTTCGAGTCGACTCGAGAACTAGCGAGTTAATAATACCATACTCAACTCGAACTCGTTATTATTTATCGAGTATCGACACTACTTGCGAGTTCGAACTCGAATTGTTTTTTTCTCTTTTTAAATAAAAATTTTACTACTTCTATACTATGAAAATTTCTAATTATATATATGTGCGTTTAAATACCTGTTCAATATTGAAATTATTAGCATCCTTAGAAATTATTAATTTAAATACCAATGCAATTAATTAGTTTATTCAATATTGAGTAGTAACAGAAAACTAGCTAGATTAGATGATTGAACTAATATAGTATAACCTAATAATATTACAAACTTGCAACTGATTATACTTACCGAGTTACGCACGAGTTTTTCAAGTCGAGCTAGATCGAGTCGTGTTTAGTCCGAGTTTTGACCGAGTCGATCTCGAATTACTCGCGTGTTGACTCAATTACCACCCCTATTCTCATCTAAAACTGGATACTTTTCGTTCATTAGCTCCCGAGATGTGTGATCGCGAAGTCGGCTCTTTAACGGGGTAACGACGTTTCCTGTATGTATAACATCATCCAGACTATGAGTAATACCACATGCATTACAGAAGAACTAAATGTCTACACTTTCAGTCAGAAGTTGTCAAATACATGTATATTCGATGGTGATCAACACGTGGTTAATGTAGAAAGTCCTATTGCTCGTGTCTGCACTAGTGTAACATTTGGTTAACGAACTAATGGTATTAACCCGTAGTCCCATCATATACGTATCTAAACAGTTTATGCCAAATGCTTTACAATAAACATGGATATGGATTAGAGTTAACAATTTCAGATACCTCTTCATAGGACTATATATAACATGTCACAACAATTCCCTTTCATAACAGACGTCATCGTTGCAACCAACTCAAGTAATATTATGTGCAGATAAAATCTGATTTCATTTATAAGTTTTCATATTAAATTTTAATATACATCAACTCATGAAACACACAATGTTAATATTAATTGCATAACAAAGTAGCAAATATTCAGAAAATAATTATTATGGGTTCATCAACTTGCTAGCTAGCGATACCGCAGGGGGTATTCGCCTCTAGCCGATGCAGGTTGCGGTATCGTAACCTGGTTAAACAGTAACCGACCAAATATACTATTCAGGCATGTTTTGTCCAACTTTACCATACTATATATATCTTTTATCCCGGATTTTGCTAACCTCTTCACCATTTTCACCATTCATTCCCATCTACCCCTCCTTCTCTCTCACCTTATCCCCCCCTCAACTTCCATCTCAAATCCTTGCATTCCAAATCCATTCTTGCCTCATTTCTTGGTGAAATCTCATCAAAACCAACCACAAACTCACCTCAAATCTAGCACATATATTTTGTGTGAAGAACTAAACCCTATAAAGCTTGTAACCGACCAAAAACCCAAAAATCTCCTTCAACTTTGGTTGAATATTACAAATCTCGCTACTTTGTGTGTCTAAGAGCAACAAACAACTAATATCTTCTTCTAAAATTAAGGTATGAGACTCAAATTTGAAGTATTATTCAAAGCACATCTTATTTAGTTACTTTTTGAGATATATTGGTTGAATGGCATGCTTGAGTAGACATTATCCATGCTTAGTCCCTATCCATAACATTTATGTTTCATGACTATGTTAAAATCAAATTTAGAAGCCATAGCTCCCTTTATTTGTTACTTTCATGTGGCATTCTAACATGTTAGCCTACCTTAGGTTCACTTTGGTTATACAATTCAACAAATCCGTTTTTTCCTTGTTTAAACTAGTCATGCTTGTGTTATTTTACTTCTACAACTCATTCAACATGGTTTTGTTGTTGTTTTACCTAGTCATAATAGTGCTAATTAGTTAAGTTACAATTTCTATCCATCCTTAGATAGCAATGGTGACCACTTCAACCACTTCAAGTGCCCAACCAAAGAAGCGAGGTAGCAACTCAAAGAAAGGCCTACAAGTCCGGTCACATTGTCGAGTTCTACAAAGAAGAATGAGAAGAGGAGAACTAACACACATAGGATTTAATGCTAAGGGTGTATGCAACCGACCAAAAAAAGAACGTTCAAAATGGTCAAGTTGGTGTGCCCGAGTTGGAAGAACGTTTATTGAGATAACGGAGGATAATTGGAGAACCGTCCCATCAAAAAAGAAGGAGGAAGTTTGGGTAGAATGCCAAGTAAGTAACATTTAACCTTTCAATGATCTATCTACTCAATATTATACCTCTTCATAATATGTAGACATAATACATCCTACATATTTTGGCCTAGCGACCTTTTGAAATGGAATCTAATGACATGGAAGTGGTGAGAAAGAAGGCATTCAACATCGTCTCCAAAGTTTTTCGCGAGCACAAGCATGCTCTAAGAAAAGACTACTTGTATGAGAAGGGAAAGAGGCTAGGTCAAGATCCAAGGGACCGATACAATCATATTACAACCGATGCGTGGGAGGCCTTCAAGCAAGCATCGCTTGAAAATAAGACTTCGGTGAGTCACAAACTATAACTTCGGTGACATAACCTCCTCTTATCTAATTACATTAATGATGACATGTGATACGGTATCTTCTTGTGCAAAGGGGAAATGGGACAAGAAGGTCACATCGGCGAAATCAATAACAATGCCATACACCGGTGGTAGGTCGGGGTATTTGGGTGTAGGTGAGAAGGAGGGGCTTAGGGAGAAGGAGGAACTAGTGAAGGAGTTGGTATTAGGGGGGATGGACGAGGCGGAAGCTCGGTATGTCGTAGTGGAAAAGGACGCCGAGGATTATACTAGACAAAAACTCTTCGTGTTGGGTCGAATTAGAGACTCGGATGGTAAGTTCACTTCGGAGGATGCCGAAAAATGTGTAAAGAGGGTGGTTAGTCTATCTATCTTACATTATCTTACTATCTATTGTAGTCTTATTTATTTTTGTTGTTGCTTTCAAATATTCTTCACAACACTTTCACCTAGTACAACATATTTGATAATAGGAACTTCTTGAGCGCCAAAAGGAGGAGGGTACCTTTATCCCGTGTGGGAAGAAGGATGTCTTGAATGAGGCTTTTGCTCTTGGGAAGAAAAAGGAACACCCGGGAAGAGCATTAGGTGTTGGAGGTTACGCGACACAAGAAGAGGTTTTTGGGATTAAGCAAGGTTGGGGCAATCCTAAACCATCACAACTACAACGAGTTTTGAGCGAGGTGGCGGCGACAAAGGCGGAAATGAAGGATTTGAGGGAGGTGATGAAAGACATAGCACAACACACCAACTATCACCACATCGAGAGGTTAGGAGGTACACAACCACATCTTCCACCATCATCAAAGGGTTCTCAAGCATCACCTCAAATTGTGGAGGATGAAGGTGAGAATGTGGAAATGGACGAGGAACTAGTGCCTCCTACTCCACCTTCATCACCCATCAAGTTGAATGCGGCGCATTCCATTCAAGTTGATAAGGTTAGTACAAATTTTGCTAATTTAGAACATCGTTGGTTTCTAATCTCTTTCTAAAAATAGTTGGATGATGATTTCTCTTGTGCTTTCATTTATGATAGAACCCCCCTTGCAAGCTATATGTTTCGCAAGGTACCAAATTAAAACCACTCCATGTCGCCAATGGCACATGCGACCCAAGTGCGGTGAAACACAATCGTATTGACATCCCCGCAGGATTTTTTAGTGTTCGCATTACCGATGTTTTGATAGAACAACAAATGCTACCTGTGAAGGAGTCACCGATGGTGAGAGTTGGGGAGGCTAAAGGTTTCCTTGTTCTATGGCCAAAATGGTTGGTGCTTGATGAATAATCCACCTCCATACCCCGTAGGAAACCACAAACTCCACAAAATCCACAAATACCCGTGCATGCCTTGCCTATAGCTAGACAAACATTAGACCCCATGCTCGTGGAGTTTATGAAAGCCCTTCCACCCTTCGTCCGAGTCTTTTATGATTTGATATCCTCGCACGACAAGAATGCATGCTATGCCTTTCTCAGAAATGAAAGGTGCTTTACTATGACAAAGGACATCCACGTACCATGGGGAGATTTTGAATATTTCTGGAATTTCAATGAACTTCCCGCCACCATTCTTTGCCTCAATCAAATGTAAGCCATTTGTATGTGTTTCATGAGAATACTCAATTATCAAACCATATATGATTACATCCTCGTCATGATTGTCTACTACATTCACAGGTTCTTGCATCACCATGCCTATCACCGGAGCAAGCATTTCATTGGATTTTTGCATCCAATGCATTTGCAAGCTAGTATGGAGAGCAATAGGCAAAGACTTGGTTACTTGAATTCTACTCTCTCCGACAAATCAAAGAAAATATGGATCGGACCATATCTCGAGAGGTATACCTTACAATTTGCTCTATTACTCATGCTAAATATATTGTATTTGCTCTACTGCATTCTTTTTTTATGACCATTATGCTTTCATGTGATTTGTAGTGATCATTGGAGCTTTGTTGCAATAATACCCGCTTTAAAGCAAGTATATTGGATAGACCCACTCCACCGCCCTCCATCACGAACATTCGCCGATCTCCTTGATAATGCAATTCTTCAAGTCAACGACAAAACACTCCTCGACTTCCACCTTATAAACATTCGGGTAAGATGTTGTGCTCATGCTATCACGTCCTTTCAAAAATCAACATTTGCGTTTAAAGTACCATAAGTATAGTAATGTTTTATGTTTTAAACACTTTTGTAGTCTAGGAAGCAATCATCGAACTATGAATGTGGCTATTACACAATGATCTTTGGTTTGATGGTGGTGGATGGTGTTCAAAAAGACATGTTAGATCTTCTAAAGGTACGCTACACGCGTCTAATCTCATTTATATTCGTCGAGATTTCCTAATAAGCGTTATTTTCAATCATAGGTATTCGTGGATGATATCACTCCTTTCTCCTTGCAAGAACTTAACGACGGAAGAGACCAAATGGCTAAATATCTGGTCCACAACCGTGCGTTTACCATTGCAAGGCCACAGGTCCCTAACCTCCCCAAGGCATGAAAAAGTATTGTCTTTCTTTTTGGTAGGGGCTTGACATTGGTATCGCACTTGTGTGCTTAGGTTATGCATCTTTAGTATTAGTATAGGGCCGTTAGATTTGAATTTGACAGGTTTATGTTGAGTCGGGTATCCCGATTCATGTTTCGAAAGAAACGGGTCAATTTTAACAAATAATTACACAATTCTGTCTTGCAAGAAAACGAATTCGCTTCCTTATTCGCTTCAAGTCGAATCCAGAAGCTATATCGCTACCTGGCACGCCTTCTACTACAATATAACAAGCGGTCATACACACGGCCTCGCCTATACATTCGCCCACAAAAGCGACATCGCCTGGCTACTCGCTTGCTAGACTCTGTTGCCCCTGGCGTGCCTCAAACGATTTCGCCTCCAATATTCGCCTATACATTCGCCCACAAAAGCGATACCGCCTGGCTACTCGCCTGCTAGACTCTGTTGCCCCTGGCGTGCCTCAAACGATTTCGCCTCCAATATTCGCCTCCATAGACGAATTTAATAGGCGAATTCGCCAGCCACATTCCCTACAACAAATATGTGCACGACGTCGCCTAACAATCGCCTCTACTGGCGATCTCATATCCCACCCCGCCTGTGTCCCTCTGGTCGACCAACATTTTCAGCTGGCGAGTTCGCTGTACATTTTCGCCACCCCAACAGAGCGATGTCGCTTTTCCTTTTCGACCACAAGCGACATAGTGCACGAGACCGTAACTCCATAGCCATAATTTCCACATTTTTCAAATTTAATATTCCCATTTCTTCCAGCGAATACGCCAGCGGTGTCGCCTCCCTCACCCAAGCGAGTATTGTTACGAGTTCGCTTCTTCATTATTAGACAGAGGCGACCGACAGAAGCGATTTCGCCTCAGGAGGCGAAAAGTGGAGGCGAGTTCGTAGCACTCACATTTAAAGACACAAGCGACCTGAGGTGGCGAACTCGTAACAATAATACAGGGCGTTTTTTAACAGCTGCACACGGCGTTTTAAACCGCCGTGCGCAGCGTTCGTTTTTAAGGCGTTTTTGAACCGCCGAGAAAAAGTTCCATTTTACGGCACAACCCGTTACGGCATTTCCAAAATGCAGTAAAATGTACGACTGAACCGCCGAGAAGCGTAAGGCAGTCCACTAGTGCAACTATACTTGATAAAATTTTAAGCTTGCAAAATAATCTTCATAAGCACAATAATAAAATGCAAACGCGGGCCATGGGACAACCTAGGCTCAACCCTGGCCAGAGGTTCCCATGCCGCTCTCATGCTACCGTCCCAGGCATATCCCTTGCCAGAGGGGTAAATACAGAAATGAACTAGGTATAATACCTACGTAAATTTGCGATGTTCCAGCGCCGCGGGACCTTCTTCCCGGCCTTGTCCTGCAACTCATAGCTCCCCCTAGGATGGGCTGCTATCACCTTATAAGGCCCCTCCCAGTTGGGAGCTAACTTCCCGCTTGAAATTTGCTGGCTCTTGTCATTTCGGCGCATCACCCACTCCCCCGGGGTGAACTGCTCCTTGTGCACTCTCCTGTCGTGATATTTCTTGACCCGCTCCTTCACCCGGGCCTTGTGCAGGGCTGATTTTTCCCGCTTCTCCTCCAACAAGTCTAGGTCCAGCAGCCATTCATTCTGGTTTGCTTGCTCGTCCGGGAACTTCGAGCGGAGACTGGGAACTCCAACTTCTGCAGGGATTACCGCCTTCGCCCCGTAAACAAAACTATAGAGGGATTCGCCTGTGGCGGAACTCTCTGTTGTCCTGCTTGCCCATAAAACGCTTGGGAGTTCATCAACCCAATTTCCCCTCGCTCCCTGAAGACGTGTCTTGATGCCGTTGACGAGGGTCCTGTTGGTGACCTCTATCTTCCCGTTAGCCTGAGGGTGGTAAACCGAGGTTAGCTTCTGTTCAATCCCGTACTACTTGCACCAGGATTTGAAAGGGTCATTCTCAAACCGTGCCCCGTTATCTGTCACTATGAACCGGGGTATTCCATAGCGGCATATAATATTCTTCCAACAAAATTTTACACAAGTACTTCCCCTAATGTTGGTCAAGGGAGCAGCTTCTACCCATTTGCTGAAGTAGTCAACAGCCACTATCAGATATTTGAAACCTCCGGGCGCTGTCGGGAAAGGGCCTACCAGATCCAAACCCCAACGGATGAAAGGCCAGGTCCCAGATATTCCAATCATCTCCCCCTGCGGCACATGGATCAGGGGTGCAAACTTCTGGCACTGCCCACAGGAGCGAACTGCTTTTTGGGCGTCCTCAAACAGCGTGGGCCAATAATACCCCGTACACATGATCTTCCGGGCCACAGTCCGGGCCCCTTGATGACTTCCGTTGGGACCCTCATGCACTTCTTTTAACAGGTGGCGTGCTTCTTCCCCATCAACGCACTTCAGCCAAGGTTGAAGGTACCATCTCCGGATCAGTTCCCCGTCCAAAACAGCATACCGGGGGGCTTTAACTCAGATTTTCCGGGCTTTAACCTTGTCATCCGGCAGCGTCCCCTTCTCCAAGTACTCTAGGAGGGGCGTGATCTAGGACTCGGTTTCTCGAACTACTGAGACTTGGTTGGGGTGATCATATCCCCGGTAGTTATCATCTCCATGAACAGATTCCGATCCTGATCCGGCTTGAGCTCCGACGCGGCCAACTTACTCAGCGCATCCGCCTTACAGTTCTCCTCCCGGGGGATCTGTGTTAGTGTAACCCGGGGGAAACCCTGCATCATCAACTTCACCGCCTCTAGGTACTTCTGCAAACTTCTTTCTTTGGCCTCATACTCCCCATTGACTTGCTGGACCATAATGGCCGAATCACTGTAAGCGTTTACCACTTTTGCACCTGTCTCCCGGGCCAGGCGTAACCCTGAAAGGAGGGCCTCGTACTCGGCTTCGTTGTTGGTGGTTTTGAACTCAAACTGCAGTGCGTACCGATACTCCTTGCCTCCGGGACTGACCAGCACAACCCCGGCCCCGCTTCCCCCAGCATGGGAGGAGCCATCCACGTGCAATTTCCACCCCGGCTCATCTTCCACCGGTTCTTCCACGACGTTGTCCGCCATTTCAACTAGGAAGTCAGCCAGAGCCTGTCCTTTGATAGACTTCCTCGCCTGATAAGTGATCTCATGCTCTCACAGCTCAATCGCCCATTTCATCATCCGGCCCGATGCTTCCGGTTTCAGCATAACTTGGAGAATGGCTGGTTTGTGAGGACTGTGATGGGATGGCCTTGAAAATACGGGCGGAGTCTCCAAGACGCGTGCACTAGGGCTAACAGCAAACGTTCTAGTGAAGAGTAACGCGTCTCCGGTCCTTGAAGGGCCCTGCTCACAAAATACATCGGATTCTGCGCCCTCCCGGACCCCCGGACTAAGGCCGCACTTATAGCTTGATCCGTGGTTGCCAGATACAAGAACAGTTCTTCCCCCGGGACTGGCTTGGATAGGGTTGGGAGTTTCCCCAGGTTCTCCTTCAATTCCTTGAACGCTTGCTCGCACCCAGAAGTCCATTCAAACTTCTTTGCTCTTCTCAAAATGTTGAAGAAAGGCAGCTGCTTCTCTGCCCCCCGCGCCAGGAATCTGCTCAATGCCGCCAAGGACCCTGTTTAGCGCTGCACATCCTTAACCTTGCTCGGGGAGGGCATGCTCAGGATGGCTTCGACCTTCTCCGGGTTCACATCGATCCCCCGGTTGGACACCATATACCCCCAGAACTTGCCTGCCGCCACCCTGATAGTGCTTTTCTCCGGGCTCAGCTTCAAGTTAACCCTCCTTAACACGACAAACAGCTTCCGGAGATCCTCCAAAAAAGCGTCATGTTTCCTGCTTTTGATCACCATGTCATCCACATAGACCTCCATAATTCTCCCGAGCTGATCTTTGAACACCCGATCCACCATACGTTGGTATGTGGCTCCTACATTTTTAAGACCGAGTGGCATTTTCATGTAACAAAAAGTACCAAAGTCAGTAATAAAAGAGGTTTTTGGCCGGTCCTCCGGGGCCAGGACAATCTGGTGATATCCCCGGTGTGCGTCAAAGAACGCCAGGAGCTGATAGCCCGTTATTGCTTCCACCAGCTGGTCAATGGACGGCAACGGGTAACTGTCTTTAGGGCAGCACTTGTTCAAGTCTGTAAAATCTATGCACATCCTCCAAGATCCATCATGTTTTTTCACCAGGACCGGATTAGCAATCCACTCCGGGTAGGTGATTTCTTCAACCATGCCGGCATCCAACATCCTTTTTACCTCCGACCAGACAAACTCCACCCGATCCGCTGCTAAGGCTCTTTTCTTTTGCCTGATGGGTTTCAGATCCGGATAGACATTCAGCCGGTGTATCGCAAACTCCTCTGGTATCCCCGTCAAGTCTTCCGTTCCCCACGAGAACACATCCTCATACTCCTTGAGCAGCTCCCGGAGCTCCTCCTTCACATTCCCCGGGAGATGCTTCCCGACACTCACCTTTCCCCGGGATCCTACCTCCATGTCTTCCACCTCAAAGGATGCAGGGTCTCCGTGCACTGCTCCCACTGTACTATCCTTCCCGGAACTCTCCCCGGGCTCCAAAGCCTGTACTCTTTCAGATCCTCCGGCCTTGGCATCCTTTATCGCGGTTAGAATGCAGCTACGGGCAGTTGTTTGATTACCGATAACCGAGGCTATTCCTTGATCTGTCGGGAATTTCATGGTTAAGAGGTAGGGAGAGCATATCGCCCGAGCTTGCGTCAACCAGGGGCGGCCTATAATCATGTTGTACGGGGAAGAAGCATTTATGACCGCAAAGTTACACAAAATAGTACATCTCTTGTTAATATCCAGGTATTCAACAAGGGTCACCCGTAAGGCTATAACGCCTAGAGGGTGAACTGTCCGGCCCGTAAAACCCGATAACAGGGACAAATATGGCTTCAGGCTCTGGCGTCCGATATGCAATTGGTCAAAACAATCAGCAAACATAATCTCCACGCTGCTCCCATCATCCACAAAGACTCGCTTTATCACCAGTCCCTCTACCTCGGCGGAAATCACCATGGGGTCAGAGTGAGGCACCTGGGCCGGGACTGCATCCTCTTCTGAAAAGGTGATAGTCTCATCGTGTTTAAACATCTTTCGCTGGATCTCCCCCGGGGGGACATATCTACTTTTGGTTTTCACCGCCGATAGTGTCTGTGCCCCATCTCCCACTATACCGTTGATCACATTTATTGTCCGGGGCGCTCCCGGTCTATGAGTTTGTGGGGCGGGGTTAGGAGCAATGTTAGCCTCCACCTGGCGATTACCGCCTTGGCCTCGGTTGTTTCTCCAATTCCGCTTCCTTCCTTGTCTTGCCGGAGCAGCCACCGGGTGTGCATCTCCCACTACGCAATCCTGGAGCTGACCCCGCTCCACCAACTTCTGAATATCCGTGCGCTAGACATGACAGCCTTCTGTAGTATGACCGTAAGATTTGTGAAACTCACACAATTTCTGGGCATTAGCCGGGGCCGGGACCCCTTGTATAACTGGGGGGTCCGTGAAGAGACCCCGATGAATGGCCAGAATTCCGTCTTTGTCTTGGAGAGTGGAGTATATGTTGGTCTCACCACCAACGTCTGTTCCCCCGGTGCAGGTGCCGCTCCTTGGACCGGCGGGCGCCTCACTGGCTCCTGGCGAACACCCTGGTGGGGAGTCGCCCGGAGCGTGGTTGTTTGGGTTGCTGTGGCCGTGATCACCCGCTGTTCAAAGAAACCAACAGTGTTCATCCGAGTGTGGTTAGCTTCATGCACAGTGCAATGCATTTCAACTGTCAGCTGGAGGTGGTAGAAGGTTCCCGGCATGTTCTTCATCAACTCGATATAGAACATCTCGTCTCTCAATCCGTTCACAAAGTTTCCGATTAAGGCCTTCTCATGCAACTGCCTATCCTGGACCTTCATAGACTCGGCGATATACCAGACATAATACTGCCAAGTAGATTCCGTCTCCAACTGCCGCATGGCAAGGACCGTCGCCAGGTTCACAAAGTTTGTCTTCATAGCTGCATACCGATGGACCAGGACAGTCGCAAAGTCCCAGAAAGTCTTCAATGAACCCTGGGGAAGACTCTTGAACCAACTCAAGCAGTTACCCCGGAGGTAAGAGGGCAATAGCTTGCACTGCAGCGGCTCGTCAATGTCCCGGGCACCCATGACACTAAGGTATGTGTGGACAAACTCCTCCGGATCCTCGTCCCCATTGTACGTCGGAACTCCATCGGGCGCTTTGGTGCCTGTCGGCCACTTGTAGTTCAGCACCTCTGGAACCCACGGGGAATGAGGAACCATCCCCCGCCTTCCAATTAGCCTAGTCAACCGATCTTCAATGGAACCGTTGTTGAAAGGGGTGTTGTATCCGCCGTAAAATGGTTGAGCCTGCGGGTTTAAACGGCCTGGGAGCTGCTGATCCGGATACTGCTGCTGACCTGGAGGCATCTGTTGACCCGAGGGCATCTGCTGACCCGGGGGCATCTGCTGATCACCGGGTCCTCCTCTCCCATCCTTCTCCAAGTCCACTACATCGGGTAACTTGTTATGGGCCGCGGCCTTGGCCGCTTTCCATGCTCGAAATTCTCCAAATTCCGCAGCGTTGGTATGGATAGTTTCTGGGTCTCCAAGCTCCTCTTCCTCCGGGTATTCTTCTCCAGAATCAAAATACTCCGGTTCGGATTCACCACCATCTCCGAACGCCACCTGGTTCTGCCTCTCCTTTTCTTGCCGGACCTTCTCCCTCTGCTCCTTCTGCATCTACCTGAGAGTACGCTCCGACACCTTTTTCTTCCCTTTGCGCTTCTCAGAGGCCACACAGGCAGTCTCCTTGCGCGCCCGTTCTTTCTCCTCGGCCACTTTCCGCGCCTCCTGGGCAGCCGCGACCCTCTTTGTCTTAGGGCCACCCTCTGCCTAACTAACTTTGGTGGGGGGTTCTCCCCCTATCTTTTTATGCCTACCGTGGGGCATGGCGAAGCAGAATGTCCCACTGGGCGTGCCAACTGATACTACCAGTAAGCTCCGGGATACCAGCCCCGGTATGAGTTGTCCGGGGAGAGCTGAAATCCTAGCCCGCGGCGGATCTCTCACCTAGATCCTGCAAAACAAAGCCCCCGGGGTCACCCGAGGATAGACGCTCCGGCATGATGATGAAGATTGGGCTTTATGCAGAGGAGAGGAAATATGAAGAAATACAGAGAGTATTTAAGTCTGATAGAACATACCTTTTACTGTTGGTCACTCCTCTATTTATAATGGCAATGAGCAGAGAGGGTTTAAGCTAAGTGGTCCTTCCCCTGTCGTCTACTCGGGGTTGCGGGGTCATTTTCATGTCCTTCTTTTACCCGGGTAGATCCAAGACAACTAATGTCATGGAGGACCACTGAGGGGCTGGACTCTCTCTTCTCCCTGGCCAATAGGCTTATCGGGCCAGTGTATGGGCTGAGGCCCATATCACCAAGAGCAGCCCCTCCTCGCAGCTTTGCATAAACTCTTACCTCCAAACCTTCCCCTCTCTACTCCTCTCTCCCATCTAACCCCTCAATTCAACCAAAATCCGAATATAAAGGCAAAATAGCCTGCATTATATCGCCGGAGGAGGTCGCCGCCCTCTCAGCTCACTACGGTAATGATCTTGTCGGAAAATTTGCAAGGATCAAACCGTCAATGGAGTTCCTGCAAGAAGAATTCAAATCAATTGGATTCACAGACAAATACCAGTTAGGCTCGATTGACCATAAACATATCTTGATCCGATTTGAAAAACAGGAGGATTTCAGACGATGTTGGATGAAATCGCTATGGGCTTTCAAAGGAGCAGTTATGAAGGTTTTCAAGTGGACCCCAAGTTTCTCGCCAGAAACTGAGACCTCAATCATCCCTGTTTGGGTAACAATCCATAAACTCCCTATTTTCTGGTACAACATAGCTATGTTAGAATCCATCGGCAACCAGATAGGCAAGTTTATAAAAATGGATGCCGCCATTGCCACTCTGTCTAGACCTTCTGCAGTCAAGCTATGTGTAGAGGTAGATCTTTTAGCTAAATTACATAACTCAGTATCCCTCACCATCAACCTTGAAGGGGAGGTTGCTGATTTTCCCATAGAATATGAGTATCTCCCACTGTACTGTAACCACTGCAAAAGACTGGGGCATGAGGCTCATGAATGTAGCTAGAATTCTTCATCCAGAATTAAGGCCCCTCCCCAATAGAATTGAAACTGTTAGACCTCTTCCCATTAAGAATCCTAATACTCTACCAGTCAAACCCTTGCCTAAAAAAACTGGAACCTCAGGCACCTCCCTTAGGAATAAGGAACACACTCTCAAAAACCAATCAAACTCAGCCTATGTTAGAAAGCCAGCCTCCAACTCTGCTGCTCCACAAATGACAATCCTGACAGCAGCTGACAAAGGGAAAAGTAAGATGCATTACTCTCCCAAACAGTCTCAGTCAGAAGGTACTTTGAATACAGTTCCTGTAGTGGACATCATCAACATTGAAGATACAAACTCACAGTCAGAAACACTGGATTTTCCACCACACCTGCAACAAGCTGAGAAGTATGTCCACTGTCACAACTCTAGCTCCAACAAAGAGCCACAACCAAATGACATGGAGATGATTCAGGAATTAGAATGGTCATCCCCAACGAAAATCACCACTTTTGCTTCAGATGACATTCTGATCCATCCAGGTAAGGACACTCTCTCTTCTGATAGCTCCCCAAATATTGATAAGTTTGCTTTTTACTCCCAACCTAGACAGGTCTCAAACAGATTCCTACCACTACTTAGAGAAGGAGAAGAACTGGACTTAAACTCCTCAGATGAAGATGATACAAATGCTGAATCAGGAAAAATGGATGCAACACAAACTCCAGTTGCTACCTCAATCCCAGCTACAACTTCAGACACTCCTAATCCAGCTGCTGAGATAGATAAAGGTAACATTCCTACCTTCTTTATGCAGGTTAATAAGGTCCTTACAAGGACTGCCACCAAGAGTCTTAAACCCCGTAAAAAATGATTAATAAGACCCTAAATATTAATTTTATGGTCTGGAATGTTAGGGGAATGGAGACTTCTATTGAGAGGATACAAAAAATTATTAGAATCCATAAACTGGAACTGATCTGTTTTATAGAACCTCAGCACAAAAATGAAGAATGCATAGACTACTGTCATCAGTTTCATTTTTCACATTGCATGTACTCATCACTATGTAAAATCTGGATTATGTGGAAAGATCAGATAGAATTAAATCTCAGATTAGATCATAATCAATTCTTGCTAGTACAAATCAAAAGTCTTAAACTTAATCAGTCAATGGAGACTGCTTTTGTTCATGGCCTGAGATCAAGGAAAGGAAGGAAAGACTTATGGACTGACCTTGAAAATTTAAATCTATCTGAAGCTTTATATATCGGGGACTTTAATGCTATGTCTTCAATTTCTGAATATAGAGGTCCATCTTCACCTAAGCTAGGTAGTATCCAGGATTTCTGTGATTTTATTGATGCTATGGCACTACACACACTCAACACTGTAGGTAACTTCTGCACATGGACTAATGGCAGAACTAAAGAAAATGGAAAAAATCTCATCATTGAGAGGCTGGACAGGGCTCTTTCCTCTCTCCAGTGGCAAACTAAATTTCCACAATCTTCAGTCTTAGTCCTAAATAAATTATCTTCTGACCATTGCCCTCTGCTCCTTAGAGTAGGAAGTGATATCCCCTCAGTCCCAAAGCCATTTAGATTTATAAACACATGGTTTAAAGAGAAAATTTCATGGATTTTATTAAATCACATTGGAATGAATCTCAGGAGGGTAGAGGCATGCTAAAACTATTTATCAAGCTAAATTATCTCAAAACTCACTTGAAAAAGTGGAATAAAGAGATTTTTGGCAACATAAGTGATAATGAAGTAAAGGCAGAAGAACAATTAAGTCTCCAGGAAGTGAATTTTGATTTAAATAGTTCAACTGATGAACTAATTAAATTAAATAAAGCAAAAGCTCTTTTAGTCAGATCACTAAAAGAGGAAAAACATTTCTAGAAAAATAAGGCTAAAGTAAAATGGCTTACTGAAGGTGATGAAAATACAAAAAATTTCCATCAAACAGTGAAGGAAAAAAGATGCAAATTTCAAATCACCAAAATTAAAAGTTCCTCTGGGATTTGGCTTGATGACATTACTGATATACAAAATGAATCAATTCAATTTTTTCATAACCTGTTATCTGATGAGCCCCATCCAGAACATGAACTTTTTGCATCTCATTTTCTATCAAAAATCCCTAATTTGGTGACAGATGAATGAAATGCTAACTAAGCCAGTTACTTTAGAAGAATTAAAGCAAATTGTCAAAGGCCATAACAAACTGAGTAGTCTAGGACCAGATGGTTATACTGCTCAATTCTATATTAAAGCCTGGGATATTATTTGCTTAGATTTACTTAAGACATCAAATGATTTCATGTATAGATAATATAACTCAGGTAGTTGAAGACTAATTTGTCACCGACACTCTAAAAACGCTCTCTTCTCTCTCCTCCTTGTTTTCCCAATTCTGCACTATTCCCGACGGAATCACATCTTTTTCATCCATGTCCCCACCAATTTTAGCCTGAAACAGTCACATAACGGTATAATCTATGGCTGAGCCACCGCAACTCCGCGGTGGCAATCCCGTTTTTCGCTCCTTTGCCCAGGCCCTATCATCCAAACCTCCTCCACTTACATCCTCACTGCCCACAAATCCGGAAATTTGCCCAATTGGTGACAACAAAGGCAAGATCGCTTGCATAGTGTCTGCAGACCAGGCTATATCCCTAGCCAGTCACTATAACAATGCTCTAATCGGCAAATTTGAAAGAGGGAAGCCGTCCATGGAAATCCTCAACGAAGCTTTCAAATCAATTGGATTTGCATCATCCTTTCAGCTTGGATATATTGATCACAGGCATGTTCTCATTCGGTTTGAAGACCCCTCCGACTACCGCAGATGCTGGCTAAAAGGAATGTGGAGTTTCAAAGGGGTTCCAATGAAAGTCCTAAAATGGACTACGGATTTCAATCCCAGATGCGAATCATCCATTGTACCTGTGTGGGTAACAATCCCCAATCTCCCTATCTAGTTTTACAATGCTGCTATGTTAGAGTTCATTGGGGATAGGATTGGTAGTTTTCTTAAAATGGATGCAACAACTGCTTCCCTTACAAGGCCATCAACAGTCAAACTCTGTGTAGAGGTTGATTTGCAGAAGAAACTACACACTGAGATAGCTGTAGGTATCACTGGCCAAGTCACAGACTTAGAAATCATATATGACCAGTTACCTCTTTACTGTACACATTGCCTAAAGCTAGGTCATCATATTGATTGTTGTACCACTGCCAATCCTCATCTTAGGCAACCTTTCAATCCAAGAAAGCCAATGCCTTTCCAACCCCCCAACCAAGTCTATAGAAAGTCCTCCACTTCTGCAACTAATGGCCAAAGTGTTGGAACTTCTGGGATACCTGCTTTAGGAAAAGAAGGAGCTGCTAAAACTCAACTAGCTTATGTCAGAAAAGAACTGCTACCTCGCAAGAATACCACTCTGCCCCCTTCAGATAAAGGAAAGGAGAAGCTATACGAAAATGGTGAAGTAATGAAAGAAGCTGCTATCTGCTCCCCTCCTTCCAGCCCTAAACAGATAAACTACATATCTCTTACCACTACTCCTCCTGCCTCCCCCTCTCACCATCAAGTCAGCTCACTCTTAACACCTACTCCTACCCCTGACTCCCAAAACTCTGATACTGTATCCATACACTTCTCACCTACTCAGAGTCCCTCCCTGGCCTTTATAGCCTTGCAAACTCCTACCCCATCTCCCACTACTGCTTCTCCAATACTCAAGCCAATGGAAACTGAATGGCTGACAAGAAACCACAGGCCTAGAAAATATGCCTTAGATGATATATCCAAAGGCATATCCACCTCCCCTGGTAATAGTACTTTTACTACTAACAATGTTCCTTATTTTTCTCAGGAAAAAAAATAGGCACAACAGATTTCTACCTCTAGTTGAAGATGAGGAACTGATGCAGCTGAGACAAGAAGTTTCCAATTCAGACCTTCAGGAGAAATTTCAGCAGACCTCCACTCCTGCACCAAGTAATGAACAATCAATACAGGTGGGAACAGCTCAGGTAAGGTAATCTTCAAGACTTCTTGCCAAACAAACTCCTGTGATCAAACTACATTCTTATTTCACTCAACTGAATTACTAGTTCAGTCTCAAACAGCCCTAAAAGTAGATCTTAATGATTAGTACATCCCTCAAAATAAAGTTCCTAGTTTGGAACATTAGGGGTATGGAAACATCACTAAAGAGATTACATGAACTGATTGCCTCTTTTAATTTTGATCTTATATGCTTAATTGAGCCTATGCATGACAATTCAGAGTGTGAGTATTACAAAAATATTTTTAAATATAAAAATTGCTTTTTTGCTCAAAATGAAAGAATTTGGCTCTTCTGGCAAGAGGACCTCCAAATCTCTATTATAACTGATCACCTTCAATTCCTACATGTTTCTATCTATAGTCAGAAGCTTAATTCCAATATGGAATCTGTCTTTGTTTATGGTCTGAGGACTAGGAAGGGTAGAGAGGATCTTTGGACTGATTTGCAAAAAATAAAAAGTCCTGAAACTATTTTTATTGGAGATTTTAATGCAATTGCATCAATCTCTGAGTATAAGGGACCATCAACTCCAAGCCTTCACAGTATCAGGGATTTTACTAAATTCATTGATGACATGGCATTGGAGAACATTAATACAGTTGGTAATTCTTTCACCTGGTCTAATGGAAGACACAATTTCCCTCTGGATCTCAGTAATAGTGGGAGGATAAAAACTCCCACAATTCAAAGATTGGACAGAGGAATGTGTACAGCTCAGTGGAATGCCAAATTTCCTGACTCTTCTATACTAGTGTTGAATAAGCTGACAAGTGATCATTGCCCTCTTTTCTTAAGTATAGGCAGTACCATTAAGTCATCCCCTAGGCCATTTAGATTTCTTAATAATTGGTTCAAGAGAGACTGTTTTCTGGGGCTAATTAAGGAAAACATGACACCCACTGTGCATAGAACTGGAATGTTAGGACTTTACCTTAAACTTCTTAGACTTAAAAAATCTCTTAAAATATGGAATAAAGAGGTTTTTGGTAATGTCCATGCTAATGTTGTCAATGCTGAGGAAAAAATGAGAATAGCTGAGATAGCCTATGATTCAGATCAAAGTGAAATAAATTTGGTCTGTCTCAAACAAGCTAAATCTGCCCTTACTGGAGCCATTAAGGAACAGAATCACTTCTGGAAACATAAATCAAAACTGAAATGGCTCAGAGAGGGAGATGACAATACAAAATTTTTTCACAACTCAGTTAGGGAAAGGAAGAGCAAAATGAATATTACTAAAATCACTAATTCACTGGGTGACTGAGGATCCCTCAGAAATTGAGTCTGAGGCTGTTGGTTTGTTCTCTAACCTTCTGTCTGCTGAGCCAAATCCTCACCAAGTGAAATATTTCTCTCATTTTTTAGCTCAGATCCCAAAGATAATTAGTGAGGAAGACAATGCTATGCTTATTAAACCTGTTTCAATTGATGAACTAAAAAGCATTGTTTTCTCACTAAATAAGAATAGTAGTCCAGGCCCGGATGGTTTTACTGCACAGTTTTTTATTAAGAGCTGGGATATTATTTTTTTAGATTTACTCTGGGCAGCAAATGATTTTTTATCTAATTCCATAATGCCTAAAGGAATCTCCAGTACTTGGATAGCACTAATCCCTAAGATAGACACACCATCTTCTTTTTCTGATTTTAGGCCGATTAGTCTCTCAAATGTGGCAAACAAATTTTTTTCTAAAATTCTAATGGAGAGACTAAAGCCCCTTATGCAGAAGATTATTTCTCCCCACCAGACAGCTTTTTTAAAGAACAGAGACATTTCAGACAACATTTTATATCTAAAGGAAATGTCCAGATTTATTGACAAAAAAGGGAGGACTCCTAACTGCATTTTGAAGCTAGATTTAAGAAAAGCTTTTGACAGGGTTTGTTGGAGATTTTTGACTAACATTCTGATTAAATTTGGATTTCATGGCAAGTTTATCTACTGTGTTATAAAAAATCTCTCCCAAGCCTGGTTTTCTGTTTTAATTAATGGTAGTCCAGTAGGTTTTTTCCAAGCAACTAGAGGTATCAAACAAGGTGATCCCCTTTCTCCTTTCCTTTTTAACATTTTCTCTGAAGCTTTTACGAGAAGTCTAGCATATATTTTTCAGATAGGAAAGCTCAGATATTATAACTTGCCTAGAACTGCTTCTTTAATTTCACATCTTACCTATGCTGACGATACTGTCATTTTCATGCAAGCTAGCACAATAGATTTAACTAGAATGAAAGCTTTTCTTGTAGTTTTTGAAACTGTCTCTGGACAGAAGATTAACTATGATAAAAGTGATTTTTATGTGGGCAAGCATGCTACCCCTGGAAAGATTTTGGAAATCATTTCTATACTGGGAATGAAAAGAGGCCTTTTCCCTTTCAATTATTTGGGATTTCCTATTTTTACTGGCAGGACAAAAAATGTGTATTTTCAGCCTATTTTAGAAAGGATTGATAGGAGGATAAATAACTGGAAAAATAGGTGGTTGTCCACTGGTGCTAAATTGGTACTCATAAATTCCTGTTTATACTCCTTACCACAACATTACTGGGCTGTTCTTAAACCCACTGTGCAGGTCATTAAGCAAATCAGAAGAAAACTCTCCATCTTTTTTTGGGGTTCTGTGGAAGGCAGACCAAAAAAGACATGGAGAACCTGGAATGATCTTTGTTATCCCATTTCAGAAAATGGTCTAGGTTTTAGAAATCTACACACTATTATTAGGGCATTCTCAGTAAAGCTTTGGTGGAAATTTCAGATTGGCCATGCTCCCTGGACCACTTTTCTAGCTTCCTTACCAAAAACCACACAAACATCACAATCTTGAAAAGAATCTGTGATGTAACCCCTTTTTGTGAACTGAACACCAGTGTTATTCATGGCAATGGACTTTGCAATTTTTGGCACTCCAATTGGACTGGGAAAGGGATGCTAATAGACAGGCTGAATCATGATAACATTGATATTCCACTAGACTGCACATTGGCAGATTTTTTCCAGAATAGGAACTCCTATCTATCTGCACTGACTTCACTTACTGACTCTGACCTCTTGTCTACTTTGCAGAATGTAAGTGTCACTCAACAAAGGCAAGATAGGCTTATATGGAAGCCTGAAAGGACTGGAATCTTCTCCTTTAATTCTGCATATGATCAGCTAAGACCTAAAAGAGGTAACTCTGTATCCCTTTTGAAAATATGGAATAGCAGAATCCCCAAAAAAATCTCCATTTTTGTGTGGAAGACCTTAAACTCCCTCCTTCCATTTGATAATGTTTTGACCTTTTATGGGTTTAATGTGGTATCAAAGTGCTGTTTTTGCAATCATGTTGATGATCTGGACCATTATTTTAATACATGCACTTTTTCATCTAATATATGGTCAGAAGTTAATCATTTTATTGGCATACACACTCCAGCTTTCACTACTATTTGGTCAAGAGTCTCATATTACCTATCTAGGCCTGGATTATCTGCAAACCATACTTTAATGATAAAAAATATACTTCTTTTCTCTTGCTGGTGCTTATGGAAGGCTAGGAATAAATATCTCTTTGAGAACATTGTTCCAAACCAGTCCAGGATACTTCATGAGATTAAAAGTTTGATTTTTGATTCCTTTGCAGCAAAACCTATTTTTATCCATAGGCCCCGTGACATAGAATTGGCTTCAAATGGTTATTTCCCTGCATGGTTAAAACCCCCTAAGCCAAATATTGGTATAATTACATGGTCATGTCCACTCCTAGGTCTAAAAATTAATATAGATGCCTCCTGGCAATCTCATGACTCACAGACTGGTATTGATATGATCATTAGGGATAATGCTGGAAATTTTGTTGCTTCTGAATGTCTCTATACTCATGCTATATCCCCCCTGCATGCTGAGATGCTGGCCATTGGCTTTGGTCTTATGCATGGTAGACAGCAGCAACTTGATGTCATGATTGAGTCTGACTGCAAAATGGCTTTGAAATGTATAAATGACCCTTACCTGGCTCCCTGGAAAGTGTTTGCTCTGGCTCATGAACTACACTTAGAAACTATAAATATGTCTCTAAGACATTGCTTCAGGGAAGCAAATTCTGTTGTTGATTCCCTGGCTAAATATGCAGTCCATACTCAATCTTCTCATTCTTTCAATTCCATATCACTGCTACCTCCCAAGGCCAGGGGTCTATATTTGCTTGATAAGTGGGGTACCCCCTCTATCAGACTTCATCCCCCTTAGACAGATGATGCACTTACTTGCTATATTTCTCCCTACAGGTGAATTTGTAGCACACAAGGATGGACCATTTTCTGATATCTCCAGATCAAAGCTGGCCTGAGTTAACAGCCACTCTGTCCTTCTTCTGGACATTCTGGACTGAAGTATTTGCTCGGATAGCTGCCCCTTATGATCATGTTACTTTTGACATGTTATGTAAGACCTTGAGACCGCATTGAGTTTTGCCTCGCAATTCTCTAATAGGTCTTGGGATCTTTCAATAATATGTTTATTTTTTGGCCTATTCTAAATAGTGCAATTAGCAATAGTCTAGTTTAGGTATTCTTTTGCATAGCATCTCTATGCTATGAGGGAATCGGCCCACACAAACTTGGCTTGGTTACTATGGCCTTGATTGTATTTGTCTTCAATATTAAAAGGTTGGGAGGCCGAATAAAAACTCGCCTACTCAATGAGTAGTTTTATTAAAAAAAAAATCAAATGATTTCATGTCTAAATCACATATACACAGAGGCATTTCTAGTACTTGGATCACTTTGATTCCAAAGAAAGAAACTCCTATAACATTCAGTGATTATAGACCTATCAGTCTTTCCAATGTGTCAAACAAATTTTTTTCCAGAATCCTAATGGAAAGACTGAAAACTCTGATGCCTAAATTAATTTCCCCACAACAATCTTCATTCCTTCAAAATAGAGATATAGCTGATAATGTCATTTATTTGAAGGAAATGTTCAGATTTCTGGACAAAAAAACCAGAGACCCTAATTGCATTCTGAAATTAGATTTGATGAAGGCTTTTGATAGGGTTAGCTGGTCTTTTTTGAAAAAAATCCTCCAAAAATTTGGTTTTAATGGAAAATTTATTGACTATATTCTCAAAAACCTCTCTGATGCCTAGTTCTCTGTACTAGTAAATGGTGGCCCTGTAGGATTTTTCAAAGCCTCTAGAGGAATCAAATAGGGAGATCCCCTATCCCCATTCCTATTTAACATATTTTCAGAAGCCTTCATCAGAAGCTTTGCTTTTGTTTTTGAATCTGGGAATTTATCTTACTACAGCCTTCCCCCCAAGCCATTAACATTTCACACCTCTCCTATGCTGATGACACAGTGATTTTTCTAAAAGCATCTAGACTTAACCTAGTCAAGATCAAAGCCTTTCTTGTTAAATTTGAACCACTAGCCAAAATATTTATTTTGAAAAAAGTGAGGTCTTTCTGGGAAAACATGCCACAGAGAACAAACAGAGAAAAGTTTTGAGTATTTTAGGAATGAAAAAAGGTAGTTTACCATTTAAATATTTGGGGGTACAAATCTTTTCTGGTAGAACTATGAACATCCATTTTCAGAATATTCTGGAAATAATTGATAGAAGAGTTAAAAACTGGAAGAACATTTGGTTGTCTGCTGGTGGTAAATTGACTCTAATAAAATCATGTTTGCAGTCATTACCTCAGCACATTTGGGCAGTCATGGAGCCAACTAAACAGATAATAAAAAAGATTGAGAGGAAATTCTCAATATTTTTTTGGGGCTTTACTGAAAAAGGTCTAAAAAAACATGGAAGAAATGGGATGCCTTATGTTATCCCATTTTACAAAAAAAACTAGGATTCAGGTCTCTTTCATCCACTCTTACTGCATACTCATGTAAACTGTGGTGGAAATACCAAATGGGAAGTGCTCCTTGGACACATTTCCTGGCTTCCCTGCCTGATACACATAAAAATTCCCAAAACTGGAAAAGGATCTGCAAGGTGAACGTTTTTGCATAATCAAATTCGAGGGTGATATATAGTTGGTGCTGGTAACTGTAATTTTTGGAAATCAAATTGGACTGATTTTGGTCCAATAATTGATTATTATGAACCAGTTTCTGAACAAATACTTAATGCCACTGTTGCAGATTTTGTTCTCAATAAATCCACCCTGCTGCCTCTGCTGCAACAACACCTTCCCCCTAATATACTCCTATTTCTGCAGTCCTGCACCACCTCCCCACATAGAGATGACCTTCTCATCTGGAAGCCAGACATTTTAGGCTTCTTCTCCATCAAATCAGCCTATCAGAAACTGAGACCTTCTCTCCCTATATAATGCCTGTTCTTAAAAATATTTGGCTTCCACAACTTCAGAAAAAAATATCCATCTTACGTGGAAACTCCTTAATGCCATGTTACCATTTGATGATGTTCTAACACACTTTGGCTTTCAGTCTGCCTCAAAGTGTTGTTTTTGTAACAGCCAAGATTCTTTGCATCATTTCTACTCCCAGTGTCCCGTAAGTCTTGAACTGTGGAATTTTATGCACATTTTGTGCTTCTCAAAATTCTTTATTACTGACAATTTATGGGATAGACTTGCCACATGTTGGGCTTTTTCAGGGTTGTCAACCATTCATTCAAGAATCAACCATATTGCTCCATCCATAGTCTGCTGGCTGCTATGGAAAGTAAGAAACAAGAAACTCTTTGAAGAATCACCCCCTTCACTGGTTCAACTGAAACAAAAAACCTTAAACAAGAAATTTTCTGGGCTCTGTTTAGGCATCATATGCCTCTTAGAACTGTGGTGGACTCTGAGCTGGCTTCAGCAGGTCACATTCCAACACCCTATATTCCCCCAAAACCAAACTTTACTTCAGTGGTATGGAATAGAACCTTCCTGGGATACAAGGCCAATGTTGATGCCTCATGGCAGAATGGTTTAGCTGGCACTGGCATCATTATTAGGTGAAACTCTGGAATGCTCATCACAGCTAAGACTTTTTTCACTGAAGCTTCTGACCCTCTCGTGGCTGAGCTGATGGCAATACAAGCAGGTGCTGAATTTGCTAAAGGAATACACACAGATATCACAGTGGAATCTAATTGTCTGCAAGAAGTTCATATGATCCTTAATCCTTCAAAGAGACACTGGAGACTCATACCTCTGCTAGACTCAATCTCTACTCAATCACTACCTTTCAACCTTTGCCATACTCTCAGAGAAGGGAACCAGCCTGCTGACTCCCTAGTTAAATGGGCTCTGCTCCACAAATCACGCTGCACCTTCACTAGATCCAGTCTACCCTCAGTTACAAAGGGTGTGCTAAATCTGGATGCTTCAGTCTTCCCAACTATCAGACCATCAACTCTTGCTGCACCAGACTGAGCCTCTTCATCAAGTAGCTGCTGATTCTTTTGTCTGTCTAGGATAGCTATAATGTACTACACTTGACTCATTTTAATTGGGGAATTCCTAGTGTTTTGCTCAGCAATTCACTAATAAGTAACCAATTTTACATGAGGTTTTGACAAGTGTATTGAGGATTCTAATCCTCCCCTAGAACTTAGCTTTCAGCATTAGCAGAATCTAGATATTCTGTACTTCTCATTTTGATCATGTATTTCACCACTGTTGTGGTTTTTTTATGGTTTAGGGAGCCTAATATAATCCCCTCCATCTCTGATGGTTTTAATTTTTTTTTAAAAGGGTACCCGCAGGGAAGTGAACGTAATTTTAACTTTATAAATACGTTGGATATTAGATAAATATTTTTTCAAGGGGCTTCGATATTAGATAATTAATCAAAAACAATTATACAGGATGACACAAACCATCATCACTATAACCACCATCATGTGCAAAATCTCACGACAAAGTAGTTTTGATTGACGTTTTTATGATAATCAACAGAAATGATAATAATGCTTGTTCATGATAATAATAATGAGCTAATAATGATAATTTAATTGATGATTGTTTATGTCTTATCATAATCTCGTCTTTCAACCGGTCAAAATTGACCATTCACTAGAGGAATACGTATAGGAACACGGCGGTTCCGTGTGTGTTGGACGGCGGTTTTGACCACCGTCCATGGTGGCGCCGTCCAATTGGCGCCACCGATGTACGGCGGTCATAACCGCCGTGTATCGTTCCGGCTAAGTTTCCGATTTCGGAAATCTATCCGGATATTTATAAGTCCGGCTAAGTTTACGAGTTCGGAAAGTTAGCCGGATAGAACAAAACAAAACGCCGGCCAAATTGGCCGGAGAAATCAAAACCAACATAAAAACAGTTTCATCCCCAAACCATGGGTACTTGTGGATCGAATAGATCGTAGCCCGAAATCCCAAAAACACAAACTATCATACTAATCTATTGAGTTTTGGCCTAAATCATATGAAAAACACATATAATTTAAAGTCAACCTTTTGTTAGAAGAATGAGAAGGAGGGAGAGAGGGAGAGGGAGAGGGAGAAGAGGGAGAGGGAAAAGAAGGAGAGGGAGAAGGAGAAGGAGAAGGAGAGGGAGAGGGAGAAGGAGAAGGAGAGGGAGAGGGAGAGGGAGAAGGAGAAGGAGAAGGAGAGGGAGAGGGAGAAGGAGAGGGAGAGGGAGATAGAGGAGAGGGAGAGGGAGAGGGAGAGGGAGAAAGAGAAGAAGGAGAAGAAGAAGAGGGAGAGGGGGAGAATGAGTGGGAGAAGGAGAAGAAGAAGAGGGAGAGGGGGAGAGGGAGAGAGAGAAGAAGGAGAGGGAGAGGGAGAGGGAGAGAACTTGCATAAGAAGGAGAGATCGTGTTTGAAAACAACCATCCGGCTAAGTTTCCGAACTCTGAAACTTAGCGGGATGGTTGTAAAACGGCGGTTTCTTAAAAAGTCACGCGGAATCGCCATGTAAACCATCCGGCTAAGTTTCCCACGGCGGATGGTTTACACGGCGGTTCCCTTAAATTCACGCGGAACCGCCGTCTAACGGCGCCGTGTTTCGGCCTGATTCTACTAGTGATTATAAAATAAATTAGACCTTTCTACTGTAATCTTAAAGGGAATTAGAAGAGTTATTGCTCTGGTCAATAAATAAATTAATAAAGAGAAATAAAAAGGATGAAACTACGTAGTTTTTGACTAAAACCACCACATAACCACCGCAAGTTCACCATATTCCGGCGCCTACCATTTTTATATATTTTTTATTTTGTTTTATTTTGTTTTTATTATTTCATTCTTCATCCCACATAATATTTGGCAAGGTTACATTTATAATCTCTACGTATGACTTTTTGTGTTATTAATATGTTTTTGTTTATTTTTTTTAGCCGTAATTTACCATAACTTTTTTCTGCCTTCCATATTAACACAAACTACTACAAATTACGCAAAAATACAACTCATTTATATTCACTATACACTAACCATTTCCATATTAAGGTCTTTCTATTTTATATTGTTACATTAACACAATATATTGTTTATGTACAATATAGTATAACTATGGTATTAATATATTGTTACACTAAACCAGTGTCTTTACAAATCTGAAGCTAAAGTTCCAACAAGTGAAGGAAATGAAACTCCGACGACGGAGGGATTCCACTCCAAGCATAAAAGGGATAAGAAGCGTACAATATAAAGCAATTGTTGGAATGATAGATTTGACTTAGGGTTTAACAATTCTTTTTGGCATGAGTATGTATGATCAATTTAGAAATTACACACATCAGCATTTTAAGATTTTTATCTTAAAATGTGTATTTATAAATATATTTATCTATTAATTAACTTAATGTTAAATTAATTTCTTATATATTGATCTTAATATATATTATTTTATAATAATAACTTTTGATGAATAATTTGGCAATTACGATATATATTGACAATTTCATAATCTTTTGAAATTCACCACTATAATTTTGTTAATTATCTTTAAATAGTTTTTCGTTAAACACACTTCATCCTCATCTTCATAAGTTTGTTCATAATATTAACATAAAAAAGATTAAATATATTGTGCAACGAACTATGATATTTAGCTAGTCCTAAAGGGATTTAGAATAGTTATTGCTCCGTTCAATAAATAAATTAATAAAAAGTAATAAAAATGATAAAACTACGTAGTTTTAGCTAAAACCACTACATAACCACCGCAAGTCCACCATATTCCGGCGTCTACCATTTTTATATTTTCCTTTTTTGTTTCTTTTATTTTTATTGTTTCATTCTTCATCCCACATAATTTTTGGTAAGGATACATTTATAATCTCTACATATGAGTTTTTGTTGTATTATATGTTTTTGTTTCTTTTGTTTAGCCGTAATTTACCATAACTTTTTTCCGTCTTCCATATTACCACAAATTACTACAAATAACGCGCAGAAATATAACTCATTCATATTCATTATACAATAACCATTTCCATATTAAACTCTTTCTATTTTATATTGTTACACTAACACAATATATATATGGTTTACGTACAATATAGTATAACTATGGTATTAATATATTTTACTTTAATGCCATAATTTTATTTTTATTGTTTCATTCTTCATCCCACATAATTTTTGGCAAGGTTACATTTATAATCTCCACGTATGACTTTTTGTGGTATTATATGTTTTTGTTTCTTTTTTTTTTAGCCGTAATTTACCATAACTTTTTTCCGCCTTCCATATTACCATAAATTATTACAAATTACGCGCATGAATACAACGCATTCATATTCATTATACGATAACCATTTCCATATTAAGGTCTTTCTATTTTATATTGTTACAGTAACAAAATATATTGTTTACGTAGAATATAGTATAACTATAGTATTAATGTATTTTACTTAGGTGCTAAGTATTATATAATCCCACCCTCTCATTCTCTGCCATCCAACACGGCTTAGCATCTCTTCAAACAAGCTACCATTTATTATCATTTGCTCTGGGTATTTTAAGTTGTTAAATCATTTGGCTATGTTCTGTTTAATATGATACCTACTTTGTTTTTGTAGGCTGATCCCGAATTGGAAGTTATTAGGCAAAGAAGGATGCAGGAGCTAATGGGCCAACATGGTATGGTAAGTCATATATACCTCTTTTTGTATCTGTTTTTTACAATATTATAGTCTTTCGAAATTTGCCGCTATGATTTTGTTAATTGTCTTAAAGAGTTTTCTTTATAATTCGTTCATAATATTAACATAAAATAAGATTAAATATATCGTGCAACGCACGATGATATTTAGCTAGTTTTTTAATAAAAACTATACTTTGAACATGGTTAGGTTTCGGTTGTTTGAACATTATATTAAGTACTATTGTATAGTGTGTCACACTGCCTCTATTATGGGGATCATATGTAAATTATTTATTGGCTTTACTTTATTTACACATCTGCATCATTAGTACTTTTTTTTATTATTAAACTTTGAGTTATTTTGTATTATATCAGCTCAATTAGCCAATAAACTGAGTGTTGCTGAGACTAATTTAACATCTTAAGGAAGGTGTTTTGTGGGTTCATTTCTTACGATAGTTTTTTATACACTGTGTGGTTCAACTTTCAATAATGGTACTGTGTGGTTCAACTTTGAATTAAGTAAAGCCTTATCCGTTCAACTTTCAATTTGTATTTTAATGACTAATTTAATGTGTTCGTCAGTACTATTTACATAAAGGAAATGCCATGCAATTCAGTGTTTATAAAATTTATTTTCATGGAGCAGTTACAGAAACTTTTCATACTACTGATATAGTGTTTTAAACTTTATAAAGGTACTTTAACTATAAATTTTCATTTTGTTATATATTTTACAGTTTAATATTCACACGGCTGATCCGAATGAGAGCCTTATCAGGCATCCAATGCTTGATTGCCACGTAATATTATTTTGATAATTAAATTATTTACTATCCCATTTACCCTATATACTCATACCCTTATTTTTCCCCTTCTTAATTTACCCCTCATGCGCATACCACATTCACTTCACGCACCTTCTTTCTCCTTTCTCCGCCTAGCCCTTTCAATACCTGATCAGGAGCGCAACGTGCGGGAGGCGGCAGAGAGCTTCTAAATCTGACATCACTACTACAAAACATTGCCATTACAGGCGGTTTCTTGTGAATGTAGGAAGGCGGAAGTTTTCCGCCTTCTCTTAAAATCGGAAAAATTTTAACGCGGGTCCTCTTCCACCTTAAAAGATTCGGAACAATTTACGATATCGTAAGTCCATTCTATCGTGTAAAAGAATGAATAAAAAGAATAGGTTACGATTTCGTAAGTCAAATCTGTTGTATAAAAAAAATGAACCACGGAACAACTTGCGAAATCGCAAGTCAATTCTTTTCTTGTAAAAAAAATGCGCTCTCCGATTGGAGAGCTCCGGGCAGCTATATAAATAATTCTGGCCAAAATCTTCCAGCATCAAATTGATGGATCTGTACAAAAATCCAAAATAATCATTGAACATCAACCCAATTCGATCAACAACCATCTCTAACAATAAACATAATCCAATCTGTAAAACAAAGAGAAAAACCCATCAAATCTCAACATGATTAATCAAAAAACATCATGCACATAGACAAATTATACAACTCCAAATTCGAAATACCCATTACCTTTAAAATCGAAGCATATCATTTTATTATATATTTTACAGTTTAATATTCACACGGCTGATCCGAATGAGAGCCTTATCAGGCATCCAATGCTTGATTGCCACGTAATATTATTTTGATAATTAAATTATTTACTATCACATTTACCCTATATACTCATACCCTTATTTTTCCCCTTCTTAATTTACCCCTCATGCACATACCACATTCACTTCACGCACCTTCTTTCTCCTTTCTCCGCCTAGCCCTTTCAATACCTGATCAGGAGCGCAACGTGCGGGAGGCGGCAGAGAGCTTCTAAATCTGACATCACTACTACAAAACATTGCCATTAAAGGCGGTTTCTTGTGAATGTAGGAAGGCGGAAGTTTTCCGCCTTCTCTTAAAATCGGAAATTTTTTAACGCGGGTCCTCTTCCACCTTAAAAGATTCGGAACAATTTACGATATCGTAAGTCCATTCTATCGTGTAAAAGAATGAATAAAAAGAATAGGTTACGATTTCGTAAGTCAAATCTGTTGTATAAAAAAAATGAACCACGGAACAACTTGCGAAATCGCAAGTCAATTCTTTTCCAGTAAAAAAAATGCGCTCTCCGATTGGAGAGCTCCGGGTAGCTATATAAATAATTCTGGCCAAAATCTTCCAGCATCAAATTGATGAATCTGTACAAAAATCCAAAAGAATCATTGAACATCAACCCAATTCGATCAACAACCATCTCTAACAATAAACATAATCCAATCTGTAAAACAAAGAGAAAAACCCATCAAATCTCAACATGATTAATCAAAAAACATCATGCACATAGACAAATTATACAACTCCGAATTCGAAATACCCATTACCTTTAAAATCGAAGCATATCATCACCATGACTGTTATCACCAGCCGGAAAAAAAAATTGCAGATCTGGAATTTTGGGACTAAGAAATCGATTAGAGTGGAAGACATATTTGGCAAGAAGATGAACAGATAGGGAAGAATCAAATTGGGAGGATTGATAAGGATGGCTCTATTGGTTGGGAATGAGATATGTGAATCTCAGAAGAAAGAAGAAGAAGTGATAAGAGGAAGGAGATAAGAGGAAGAAGAAGAGATAAGAATTACAGATAAGATCAGTTATAGGGAGAATCATATGACCTTGCGATTCTAGTTACGATATCGTAAGTTAATCATATATCGTATACCACCTTGCGATTCCGGTTATGAATTCGTAAGGTATATATTTTTCATAGCCAAAAATTATGATAAAAATTAACCAGTTAGGCGGACTACATTGCGATATGTAACAATAAAATAAATTATAAAAAAAGTCTCATGAATCATGTTACGACATAGTACAAACATTCGATACATATAATACTGGAAACAATTGGGTTACTATCTCGTAACTTCATATTATTTCTTGTCGATTTTGCAAGCAATATCGTAACAGAAAAATATTTCCAAGGCGGAAACTTTTTAAACGCCTTAAAGGTTAAATTTAAAAGGCACATAATTTTCCGCCTTAAACTCTGTCTTTTCCGCCTTGCATAATATTTTATCAATACATGCGGTATAGGTTACGATATCGTGACCCTATGGGAAGGCGGAAAATTCGGTCGGGCATAAACGCCTTTGTTTTGTGCCTTCAATGGCCGTGTTTGTGGTAGTGCATGCAAGTATCCTTCAATAGCCTCAAGGTCCTGGCTCACGATGCCATCAGGAAGCGCGATGAGAGCCCAAAGAAGCGAGACAAAACGTTGAAGGCGGTTGAAACAGCTCGCTGGACTACAAGATTCATGTTGATAACAACTCGTTGTACAACACGCCGCCATGAGAAGCTGGTTGCTTTCATGAACGATTTCCAGGCAAAGCATGGTTAAAGATTTCCAGGCTAAGCACGATTTTTGTCATTTTATAGTGTTTTTGGGTTCTGTTTCTTGTTTTATGATGGTCGCTGATGCTTTTGTTTTGAGAGATTTTCTGGTTTATTTTTGGCTAGTCTTATTTTTTTCAAGAAATAGAGTAGTAGCCTCATAGGGTTTTATGTGTAATCCCTTTTCTGAAAACCACTTTTGGTTAATTATCTAGGCATTTCATGTTACTGATTGATGACAACAATTGTTCATCAGGAATTGATGTACTTCATAAAGAATACATACTATAGTGTAATTTGCCAAAGAGACTAATGAAATAAAACTCGATTTCTTTTTCATGTAATAGCACGAAAAACCTAACAGATGTTACATTGATGTTGAGTTTATGCATAACATCAAGCAATTCTAACATACACATGTTTTACATTCATGAGTGTGTCAGATTTATACATTACATCAGGTAATCCTAACATGCAAGCACACTCTGGCAAAACTTACATTCACCATTAGCATTTGAATTTTGCATAACATCAAGCAACCTTAACAAGTGTTGCATTCATGAGTAGCTTCTAGCATAACATCAAGAAATACTAACATACAAAAGTTTTACGAGTAGTTTGAGATTATATCCTTTTATTACTTGGCACTAACCTGGAAGTTTAGCTCAGGCAACTTCGAGGGGCAAGGTGGTTGATTGGCTTGGCTGATTGTGTTAGTGATGCTTGGTTTAGTAAACCATGTAGTGTAGAGAAACCGTTCCTGGGATCCAACATGGTTGTAGATGGTCCTAACCTTCTGCCTCTCTCTCATCCATCTCAACACGATCTTCATGTGATGTTTGCTGCTCAGCCCTCTCAATCCAACTTCCTGAACATCATCATCTTCATCACAACAAAGGTAATAATGATCATCATCGATCATAGGGAAACCGAGCAGAAAACCTGCAAGATTCACGGAACCAGTATCATCGTAATCACTCATAATTTTGCAATAAATATCAAATTCGTAACTAAAACCTAAACAAGATACAAGCAGTTCTCAACCACCTTCAACGCTTCTTCTCGCTACTTGGAGCAGTGTGGGACGGGAGATGGAATGGTAAGGAGAGGCCATGGAGAATTGGAGCTATTACCGATCAGAAAAATCTCTGGATGAATTATACCGTTAAAGTTCTTACTGTGGAGGTGATCTCTCGATGATGAAAGTCTTTTACGCTCCTGATCAGGTATTTAAAGGTTTAGGCGGAGAAAGGAGAAAGAAGGTGCGTGAGGTGAATGGAGTAAGCGCGTGAGGGGTAAAGTAAGTAGGGGGAGAATAAGGGTCCGAGTATATAGGATAAATGGGATAGTAAATAGTTTAATTACCAAGTAAAAATAAGTGGCAATCCGGCATTGGATGTCTGATAAGGCTCTCATTCGGATCAGCCGAATGAATATTAAAATGTTTTAATATATATAGTGATTCTAAATAAATAGCTCCTTGTTTTAATGAAATCCACTATGTATGATCGAAATCATGCTTTCTCTCTCTTCTCTCTGCGTCGGAAAACCCTAGGGTTTAGAAGAGATCCATTCAGACAAAAATTTCTAAGCAGACGTAACTATCAGCGGAAGGAGACATGGATGGCAATATTGACATCGCAAAACTATACCGGAACTTCAAACAGACTGTCGAGGAGGATGAGCCGCTGGAGATCGGAGGAGACCGGTAAATTTCAGAGGGTATCAATCAAATCCTTGTAGAGAAACTCAACATCCCTAGAAGGATTCCACATGATACGATTCAAAGAAAATTCTCAGAAGTATGGAATCTGAGAAGGTCTTTGAAGGTTAGGATGTTGCATGACAACATTTACAGTTCGAGTTTCCGAACATTGCCGAAAGGGAAATGGAGCTTCAACCATGCATGGCTCATGGATCAATATTTGTTGCTTCTCAAAAAAACTGATAGAGGGTATGGTTGCTTCGGAGATGAGTTTTAATTACCAGGGAATTAAAATATATTTACAATATACTTACTTTAATTTTAATTCTCATCTATAAAATTTTTTTAATTGAAACTACTATTAGTGGTGTTATTTATAGGATTTACCATCCCCTCCCAAAAGACTGAATAATCGTCCAATACAAAACAATGTTGCTATGTATAATAGTAATAAATCTAATATTTGTCAACTCGCGGATATAATAATTTTGATTCTGATCTAGATTAAATATTTTTAAATTGAAACTATTATTAGTAGTGTTATTTATTGGGTATGCCATCCCAAAGAAAACCCAAAAGACTGAATAATCATCCATTACAAAACAATATTTTTATGCATAATATTCATATATCTAATATATGTCAACTCGCTGATGTAAAGAGAAAACAATCAGAAACTGAAAGTTTAATTAGGATGTGTAGAGCACACCTATGTGGAGTGTAGGCGCGAGGGGGGGTGGCGTGAACCTTGCGTGTCTGTGGCGGAGTGGGGCAATGAAAATAAAAAGTGGAAAGGTCAGGATCAAGAGAAGGAAATATGTTGCCAATGATCGATTGGTTTACTTGGGAAATAGAAGAGCCGGTTTACTTGGGAAATAGAAAAGTAGGGTTTGTATTATATCAGACATTTATATAGTGGAGTTTGAATGAGAAATTTGGAAACACAACATGGATGATCAGCAAATTATGGATGTAGACACAGAGTTTCTTTTAGGGAGAGATTAGTGGCAACAGAAAACTGAACATGCATTTCTCATTGGTCGGAAAGAAGAGCACCGAAAGTGCAAGAGAAAGAAATGTTTTTACTCCTTTGATTGGTTTATATTGGAAATAGAAAAGCAGGGTCTATATTAGACATTTGAGTCTTTAAATAGTGGTGTTCAGATGAGAAATTTAAGTATGGATGATCAACAAAATATTAATGTAGACATCAGACATAGAGCTTCTTTGAAGGATAAATTAATGGCAACAGAAAACAGAACATGCATGCAACATATATGATATATGCATGTGAGTTCCGTCTGAAACTTATCAAACCATTTTTAGGCAACTTTTCATGAGTTTATCATGATCTTGACTTATCGTTTATTATTTACTTAGTTTTGTTTAGTTAGTTTATTTCAATTCAATTTAGTAACTAATTTAAATTTTAGTTAAGTGAGAAATATGTTCAGTCAACTTAGGATGCAAGCCGCGAGCCGCGATCCTCATCGCGAGTCGCGAGTATGCTTGCGAGCCATGAGGTTAAACATGCATAGTGTGACTTTTCTGCAATATAAATGTCTTAAACCCTTAGTAGGAATCAATAGGTAATCATTGTAGACGTGAGTGAATAGACTTGCATCTCTCTCTCTCTCTCTCTCTCTCTCTCTCTCTCTCTCTCTCTCTCTCTCGTTTGAGGAACCATGCATGTTTTTTTATTGCATTCAAAACCATGGTTTTTAGTTTAACTCAAACCCCTATTGTGTTAAATTGTTCTCAATTATAGGAAATAATTTTTTGAATATCACCTTAATAAGGTGAGGGGAGTTTATAGGCACCCCAATCCATAAAATAAAAACAGAAAAAATTAAAGAAGCCATTTAAGGCTCAGTTTGTACAAAAAACAACTGATCTAAACTGCATTACTCAGCAGGAACTAGGTATAACATTGAACTCCACAACTAGATGACTGAAAAGGTAGTCATCCTCACATAGATGATCCAAAATTATTTCAAGCACAAGTAGCCTCTTAGCCAACGTCGAAACAAAGAGCAACTCGGCCCCAAGTGCTATCATAAGTGATCAAAAATGTGGAGAAGGGACAAAAATGCCTAGTTCTAAGTACTATTAGTACTGAGCATAGAGTTACTAAGCTTGTTGAGAGGTCCTTATAGAGGGGACCTGTTCAGCATCCAAGGTAATGATACCTTTAATTGATGAGGGGAGAGAGTGCCAGGAGTAGATGAAACTTTCACAGTTTTGGAGAGCCCTTTTAGCTAGAGAGTCAGCTGCAAAGTTACCTCCTCTCAATATGTGAGATAGCATGGCATTTCCCAGTAGTGAATGGACTGAGTCTAGCAGATGAAAGAGCCTCCAATGCCTTCTATGTTTTGTATCATCTGAAGAGCTTGAAGATAGTCTGTTTCATAACACATGTGAGGATAGTTTAGAGACCTTGATGATTGAATTCCCATTTCTATGGCCAATATTTCAGCCTGGAGTGGGGTAGGAGCATTGGTGTAGACTGTTCTGGCATATACCACAGCAGCCTGAGTATTTCTGATGATGATTCCAAGCCCAGCCTTCCCATTTGACCAGGCAGCATCCACATTCACCTTGTACCCCAGTGAAGGCCTAATCCACTTGATTGGAAAGAAGTTTGGTTTTGGAGGGATATATGGCTGTGGGAAAGCTCCAGTGAGTGCTAATTCCTTGTCAACCTCTCTGGTAAGTTTGGGGGGCTTTCTTGTAAAGGCCATAAAGAGTGCATCCTTGAGTTCTTTTGCCAAACCATTTGAAGTAGGAGTAACATCATCATAACTTCCTATTTCTTGCTTTCCAAAGAATCCAACATACAAGGGAGGGAGCAATGTGATTGATCTTGGAGTGAGCCTTGGATAGTCCAGAAAATGCCCAGCATGTAGCCAACCTGTCCCAAATACTATAACATGTAAAGTATTCAGAAAAACAGAAAGCATGCATTTTTTTTCCACAGTTCACAGGCTATAGGGCATTGTGTGTAAAAATGATGGATAGAATCAAAGCTATTGCAGAAACAGCATTTGGATGGAAGCTGGAAGCCAAAGTGCCTAATAATGTCATCAAAAGGAAGCAGTGCATTCAATAATCTCCACATAAAGATTGAAATTTTCTTTTGAAATTCAGGAGTCCAGATTTTACTCATCACAGAAAGATGTTTCTTTGGAGTTCTGAGTTTTGAATAGGCTGATCTAAAAGTGAAATTTCCAACCAAATCTGGTTTCCGAATCAATTTATCTGGCCTATCTGGAACTAAAAGGGTGGAGGAGAGAATGGATATGATGTCAGGGGGCAAATTCTGAGACAGTACAGGGATTAGATTATTTATGACTGAGACAAAATCAGCAACTGACAGATTTAGGATGGCTTCATCAGGTGGCTCATACAGGTCAATTAATGGACCATTATCTGTCAAGTTAGAGGACCACATGTTACAGTAACCAGCTCCATGTATCACTTTGGTACAGGATTCAGGAAATAAATTAACTTTGCAGATCCTTTTCCAAGTATGGGACTTTTTTGATGTTTCTGGGAGGGATGCCAGAAAACAAGTCCAAGGGGCAATTCCCAATTGGTATTTCCACCAAAGTTTACAGGAAAAAGCCTGTATAATGGTGGATAAAGACCTGAAGCCTAAACCATTCTGAGAAGTGGGATAACACAATGAATCCCACTTTCTCCAAGTTTTTTTTGGGCCTGAGTCAGAGCTTCCCCGGAAAAAGATAGATAGTTTCCTTTCTATATTTTTAATAATCTGTTTGGTAGGGAGCATGACAGCCCATATGTACTGTGGCAGTGAATAGAGGTAAGACTGAATTAATGTCAATCTTCCCCCAGATGATAGCCACACATTTTTCCAGTTTTTGACCCTTTTATCTATCATTTCCAATATGGACTGAAAATGAATATTAAGGGTCCTCCCAGTAAAGATTTGTACTCCAAGATATTTGAAAGGTAAGCTACCATGTTTCATACACATTATAGATTTTATTTATCTAAGCTTGGGAGCATAAATGGTGTTTTTGACATAAAACTCACTTTTTCAAAATTAATTTTTTGTCCAGAAGTTTCTTCAAATATTACTAAGAAGGCTTTCATTTTGATTAAATTGGGTCTGGAAGCTTTTAAAAAGACTACTGTATCATCAGCATAGCTTAGGTGTGAAGTTTGGACAGAGTTTCTGGGGAGGGAAAAATAGTCCATGTTTCCAGATTCAAAAACAAAGGATAGGCTTCTGGAAAAACCTTATGAGAAGATGTTAAAAAGGAAAGGAGAAAGGGGATCCCCATGTTTTATTCCTCTGGTAGCCTTAAAATAACCTACAGGTGAGCCATTTATGAGGACTAAAAACCAAGCATCAGACAAATTTTTTATAATGCAATGAATGAACTTACTGTGAAAACCAAATCTTTGGAGAATTTTTTTAAAGAAATTCCAGCTTACCCTATCAAAAGCTTTCATTAGATCAAGCTTTGAAATGCAGTTAGGGTTTCTTTCTTTTCTGTTTAAGAATCTAAACATTCCTTTGAGATAGATAACATTATCTGATATGTCTCTATTTCTCAAGAAAGTTGTTTGTTGTGGGGAAATGATTTTCGGCATCAAAGGCTTAAGTATTTCCATTAGTATTTTTGAAAAAAATTTATTTGTAACATTGGAAAGACTAATAGGCCTATAATCACTAAAAGTGATTGGAGTCTCTTTCTTAGGAATAATGGTAATCCAAGTACTGGAAATACCCCTATGAATGTGAGATCTTGATAAAAAATCATTTGATGCCTCCAGTAAATCTAAGCATATAATGTCCCAAGAATTAATAAAAAATTGAGCTTTGTAGCCATCTGGCCCTGGACTGCTCGATTTATTTAAGCCAAAGACTATTTGCTTGAGTTCTCTCAAAGTAACTGGCTGTATCAATCTGTCATTATCCTCAGCAGTTATAATCTGTGGGATTTTAGACAGAAAATGAGAGGTAAAAATTTCCTGATGAGGATGAGGCTGATCAGTCAGTAAATCTGAATAAAAAGAGATTGCTTCATTCTCTATATCAGATTTTTCAACCAGCCAACATCCAGTGGAACTTTTTATCTTTGTGATCTGTAATCTACCTCTTTTTTCCAAATCTGATTGATGGAAAATTTTGGTATTTTCATCACCCTCTTTTAGCCATTTTACTTTAGCTTTTTGTTTCCAGAAATTTTTTTCCTCTTTTAATGCTTTATGTAAAAGAGCTTTAGATTTGTTTAATCTTATCAATTCATCAGTTGAACTATCAGATTCAAATGCTAATTCCTGGATTCTCAAATTTTCCTCAGGCCTTACAACATTTTCACTAATGTTACCAAACACCTCTCTATTCCACTGTTTCAAGAATTTTTTGAGGTAATTTAGTTTTAGGAAAAGTTTCAGCATACCATGACCTTCCTGTGAATGATTCCAGTGAGATCTAATAAGATCCATGAATTCATCCCTTTTAAACCAAGTGTTAATGAATCTAAAAGGTCTGGGGACTGAGGGGGTGTTACTAGCAATTCTAAGTAGCAGAGGGCTATGGTCAGAGGATAACTTATTTAGGACCTGTACTGAGGAGAGTGAGAAATTTGTTTGCCATTGGAGACTGCTAAGAGCCCTATCCAATCTCTCCAATGTAAGTTTCTCCCCATTGTTTGTAACACTACCATTAGACCAAGTAAAGAAATTGCCTACAGTATTAACATTTTGCAGTGCCATAGCATCAATTAAATTGTTAAAATCCTGCATGCTACCTGATGGGGGAGATGAGTGGCCCTGATAATCATTTATGGAGGTCATAGCATTGAAATCACATATATAGATAGCATTAGAGAGATTAAGAGTTTTAAGATCTGACCATAGTTCTCTTCTTCCTTTCCTAGATCTCAGGCCATAGACTGCTACAAAATCAAGGATTTCATTCAGAATATGACTTGTGATCTGTACTGAGAAGAATTAACTATTTTCAGATTTTAAAACTATATCTTACTGAGTATTCCACATTATCCAAATATTGCACAGAGAAGAGTATAAGAAATTTTTTAATTTGAGTTTATCACAGTAAATGGCACATTCAGAAAAGTGGTGTTGAGGTTCAATAAAACAGACCATGTCCAACTTGTGGATTCTGATCAATTTCTCTAATCTCAGCATTGATGTTTCTATTCCCCTTCCATTCCAAACCAACACATTGATGCCTAAGGTCTTATTAATCATTTTTTACGATTTTTTATGCTCTTTGTTGTTGTTCTAGTAACAACCTTATTTATCTGAGTAAAAAATGTATTTGCTTTCTCTGAATCAAAATTGGCAGATTCAGCAGGCAATGTTGAGGGACTTTGTTGACTAACCCGGATAGGGGTAGTAATATTAGTATTGGAGGACAAGGCTTCTAGTGGCACTGGATCCGGAGAGCTAGAAGCTTCATCCTTATCTTCATTTTTGTCCTCCTGTGATGCTTCTTGTATTAACCCTGTGTGTTCCTCACCCTCTTCTATAAGGGGGAGGAATCTATTCCCTGTGTTTCTTGGCTGGGAATAAAAAGTAAAATTATCAGTGTTAAATGAACTATCAAGAGAAACTGGTAACTTACTTGAGTGGATTTTGATATCATCCATAGCATAGTTATTTGGCCTTTTTGGGGACTCCCATTCTAGTTCAATAGTTTCAGTACTAGGGTGATTTAGTAGAGGTTGATGACTGAGTGCAGAGCCTGTTGGGGAGTGTACAGGAGAGTCATCCATAATTGCAATAACTTGGCTGTCTGAGACTGTGACTAGGTGAGGGACAACACCAGATGTGCCAGGCTTCTCCAAAGTTGCAATTTCCACTGAAATGGGAAGCATGGCTGGATTACAAATGGCCTCTCCAGTGGAGGGAGAAAAGTCAGCACCAATGATCTGTTTATCCTTGTTATGAGTCTGGATGGTTGGGGCATTTTGGAAGTTATTGCCATATGTCTTCTGAACATATACATACTGAGGGGTAGGTTTTTCCAGAGTCTGGCCTTGTTGGGAGGAGTTAGCAATGTGAGGGCTGTCCTTTGACATCTGCCTAGGCTTGGGTACATGGTTTTTAGAGGCAGGTTGAGGAATGTGTCTAGGCAGTGGGTGTCTGGGAGGCAAGGATTTCATTTCAGGGTGCAAAACTCTACACTCTTGGATCTCATGTCCCAGTTTTTTGCAATGCTTGCAATATTGGGGCAGAAATTCATACTCTATGGGGAAATCAGCAACCTCACCTTGGAGGTTGATAGTAAGAGTCACAGAGTTGTGCAGCTTAGCCAATAGGTCAATTTCAATGCACAATTTGACAGCAGAGGGTCTAGAGAGATTTGCAGTTGCCTGATCCATCTTAATAAATCTACCAACTTGATTTCCTATGGATTCTAGCATTGCCACATTATACCAGAAAATGGGCAGGTTATGAATGGTAATCCAAACTGGAAGAATTGACGTTTCTGTATCAGGAGTAAAATTAGGGGTCCATTTGAATACCTTCATGACAGCCCCTTTGAAAGACAACTGGGATTTCATCTAGCAACGCTGGAAATCTTCGGGATCTTCGAACCTGATGAGGACGTGCTTGCAGTCAATGGATCCAAGCTGGTACTTCCCTTGAAACCCACAGATTTGAATGCCTCGTTCAGAAAGTCCATCGACGGCTTGATACGGGAGAATTTTCCGACCAGAGCATTACTGTAATGCTCTGATAAAGCGGCGACCTGCTCCGGTGATAGTATGCAAGCTATCTTACCCTTATACTCAGAAATTGGATGAATTGTTGGGTTTGATGGAAGAGAGGGATACAGCGGGGGGGGGGGGGGGGGGTGTTGTTGTTCAGTGCTTGTAAGAAATTGAGGGGTGCGGTGGCTCCGCCGTGGGACTGCGGTGGTTCCGACATGTTTTCGGCCGTTTTGTGACCGTTAGCTATATAACTGACAGGAAAAAAGGAGGTAACGGTAGGAAAAGAGGGGAAAGTTTTAGAGAGAGGTGAGAGCATTTAGTTTTTAGAGAGGATTTGAATTAATTATAGGAATTATGTTTTTACAATATCTTTATGTGATTCTTAAATATCTAAATTCTGATATGATAAAAAAATATCCAAATTAAGTAGCTTTTGACAAAAACCATGGAAATTCCATGTTTGAAACACAGCATAGTGCAATCTTTACACAAACCCTTTTTCTAACTGAAGTGCTCTATATAACTGTTCTGATGGTTGATGTACTCAGAAACAACAATCGAGTCAGGAGAAGATAATCAGTTGCATAGAGAAGTTAAGGAATGGAAACAAAGTATCCATATGAATCGGTACAAGAGTACTTTTTAATTAGACCACAAGGAGATAGTATTAAGTTACATATTGGATATATATATGCCATAACCATATAGGCAATTACATACTACATACATGCAACGTAACATACATTGCAGGTGGATAGTTTCCCTTATGGAGAAGGAGAGGACAAAACATCTATTCATACCAACATGACCATATTGCACACTTATGGACTCCTTTCTGCACAAAACCTTCATGTTTAAGGGCAAAATATTGGATAGGAAATACCAACTACTGTTTAGTTTTCTTCATAGCTTCATCAGATGTGTAGCCGGACTTCCGTTTCTGATTTGATTCAGCATTTTCAGAGGCTGGCTATGGTGCTTCGGATGTGCAATTATCACAGCTAGCAGATTGAGCCTGAGTTATGCTGGTGGATGTAGTAGGAACCGTCTCAATCTTTGATTCATTATCCCTGGGAGGTACATCATCATTCACAACTTGGACGAATCCTGTCATCTCAAAACTCAGGCCATTTCGTGCAGATTTGAAGGCCTTCAGGCGGCAATATGTGGTGTGACTTTCAAGTTGCATATTCAAACTGTTGAGGTAAATCTTCTTGGTCTGTCAACATGTCATAAAAGGGGAGTAAGTGAGTTTTGTGATGGTAGTCATAGATCAAATATGAAGTGATATAAAAGTTACATGTACTTACTGTGAGGTCTGCGTCTGTAATTCCTAATAATTTCTGGGCGACCTTGTCTTGCATAACCATATCTATTGCTCCACTTGCATCAGTAAGGTGAACAATTAGCTTCAGCTTTAACTCTGGTGAACTGGCACGATGACGGCAAATGTTGCACGTGAATGTCATGTTGAAGAAAGCACACCAGAGGCGGCGCCACAATGACCACAGAAAGCCTTGTATGTTGGCTGTGCGGTAGTAGCCAACGTTGCTGCTGCTTTCACCCAGCAGTTCTTTACTTAGTATAACAAACAATGAGGTAGGTAATTACACGTGGGAACAAAGTCATCTTCTTATCTTGCTGGTATTCTATGGAGAGATAAAAAACTGAACGAGGAAGTTCTACTGAAGCTTACTGTTTTTTTGCAGGTTCAGAACTTGTTGAACCTGCCAAACTTGATCATCAGAAAGTTTCTGCAGTGCCTGATTTTCTCTTGTAAATAGTTGTTTCTCAATCACGTGACATATTGTTTGTTCTTAGTAATCCTGAAAACAGAAGTGCAATAAATTAGTGTTTATGGTGCATATATAAATCTGATAAGCATATTTACTAACCAAGCTTTCAAGGAACTCGCTTCTTCTATTGGGGGATTGAGAATGATGCCAGTATTTTTATGTGCTTAAATTCAAGTTCCTGGGAAGCAAAGAATTTTAAAGAAAATTTAGATCCATGAAGTGATAAGTAAAAGATGTATGAAATTGCAGAATGTAGTTATATGGTAGTACCGTGGTATGTGCCGAGAGAAGCACTAACAAGTAAAACGACGGGCTGGGTATGAATGTGGTTGATCAGTTCAGAGAGTTGAGGTTACGGATCCCAGAACGTCACTATCAAAGGTCTGCGCCTGATATGCAACAATCAGAAGCGAATCCAAAAATATATTAATGGGGTGACAACATTAGACATAAAAGTTACATTAACTAAATAAATTAAACATTGTCTTATTACAATACTTTTTTCGACACATACTGTCGGTGAGGATTCTATATGAGCATTATCTTCCTTTTAGTCATTCTGAAATTATCCTAAAACATATTAGAATTCATCACAATTCACACAAATACAGCAAAGAAGAAGGCAAAATAGAGTACTTACTCTGTACAACACCAACAAAGGCAAAATTTTTCTAGCACATATGACTACCCCGAGCTCTGCAATTTCAAATCTACATCACAAATCACAAAATTTATAAAACTCTTTTAGAGTCATAACCCTAAAAAATCCCCTATTCAACCCTAAAACTTCCGAATTCCGAATCCCCAATTTAAATCCTAAATTAGATACATAAGACACTTATACATATCATATCAGTTGAGTATTAATTTGTGGAAGCAGAACTGATCAAATATGCTGAGGAAAGAGCCACCTAAGTTTGATGCGTCTGTTGCTTTGTTTTTGTTTTTGATTTTAGTTAAATTAACTTTTCTTTTCTATTAATAGATTTTTGGAATCTGATTAAATTAACTCTTCTTTTCTATTAATAGAAGAGTAATATTTCTTTTATAATTATGATGTGTCTGTCCGTGTTTGTGCGTCTACTTAGTTTTTATTTTTAGTTAATTAATTTTTCTTTAATTTCTATTAATAGAAGAGGGGTAATAATATTTTATATGGGGTAACATACATATTAATAATAAGCAATATTTATTTGCCATGGGGTAACACTTGTTGCCAACAACTAATACATTATTTGCATGTGTTCAAGGTTGAATAGAAGAATATATGCCTGGTACTTACTCTTGAGTGAGGACTACAAATTCCTGTATAAATGAATGAATGTCTGATTCTTATCCCCCCTTATCTTTTATTTTCTGGGAATCTGAACTCACAACCAATCCGCCCTCTCCAGATCCGCCATGAAATCTCCTGAGTGGTGGTGATAGGCAACCCCGAGTACGAAGAAATCAAGCCGAGCGAGAAGGTCCATAAGCTTTCGCCCAATTTTCGACGCCACCGCGAAGTAGCAGTCGGCGGTGGTGGCTTTCCAGCCGCGCCGGGTGCTCACCACAAAGTCGCGGCCGATGGTGGTTCTCCCGAGAAAGCGGGCGCTGCTGGGGGCTCACCACAAAGACAAAACCGCCGCAGATGAAAGTTCTCCCGAGAAAGTCAACGCCGCCAGGAGCTCACCACGAAGACAAAACCGCCGCCGATGGTAGTTCTCCCGAGAAAACCGACGCCGGCGGGGGCTCACCACGAAGACAAAGCCGCCGCCAATGGTAGTTCTCCCGAGAAAGCCGACGCCTCCTGGGGCTCACCAGCCGGCGTTTGTGATTTCAGATTCACACCTTCGCGCCGATGGTAGTTCTCCCACCATCGCGCCGATGTCTTCGCGTGGAGCTCATAGGAACAGAGACGAGCGGCATTGCCCGTGAATCCACCTTCACATCGGCTAGCGTTGTTGCTTCAATCAGCATTGCTGGGAACATCATGATACTTGCCCCTCTTTTTGTCATGATAATCACTCTTTCTCTTGTTGATTGATTTGTGTCAATGTATAATATAATGATTGATTGTGTTGGCCTGTTTTATCCAACCAACAATGTGATAATGTTTTGAGAGAATAAAACCTTTTTTTTCTTTAGCTGCAGTTTGTTAAATCCACTGCTTTAAGCTTTCTTGTGTAGAGAATAAGAAAAATGATTATGTATATTACTGCCACAAATGCTGAACTTTATTGTGGGAAGATAACAACCATTTAGCTAGATAACAGATGAAAGTAATTCGAGGCTGTAAGTCTGTAACTAACTGTTGTAATTGTGATAGTATAGGTAAGTTACTATATTTTCTAATAGTTGTTCCTGAGTTTAAGTGGTATTGATTCACTAATAAAAGAAGATGATGAATCTCATTGAGTGCATGTGATACAAGTAGATGCAAATTGATATCAACCTTGAACTTAGTAATCGTGTAGTATCCACTTAGCCCTTCTGGTGAAGGTGAAGGACAAAGCAAACCACAGTTTCGGATAAAGTATCTGTTGTTAAATTAATTTTGCCCTCTATGAATAGAAGTTTCAACATGCTGTCAAATACACAATTAGTGCCATTACATCTGGTATCATAGTCATTAAGGGAAGTATATATTGCATCTTTATAAGCATGGGTGCAAGTTGGTAGGTTCCTTTTTGAATCTTACTCGGACTGATACTGCTTCTATTGTTTTGTGATGTTCTATTTTCTGTGTAGTTTCTTCTGGGAATGAAGCTTTCCCTTCCGCAATGTGCTCATCTGGTGAGGAAAGAAGCAAAGAAAAAGAAGGACAAGATTGTGAAGTTTGAAGAGGCTATTGAAAAGGTATTTCAATGGTCAGATGCAAAGGAAGAGCTTGCTGAGTTTTCTGAATATACAGACAAGTTAGTGGATCTGTTGGATGAGTTGAGAGCATTTGGAGAAGGATTGAACAAATAAAAAAGGATGCTTGCCCCTCTTTCTATCATGGTAATCACTCTTTCTCTTTTTGATTGATTTGTCTCTATATATAATGTGTGTATTGATTGTGTTGGCTTGTTTTATTGAATCCTTTGGGCATTGTAATATAGTGAGATTCGACTTGTAGTAGATAAAATATTAGAGTTCAATATGCTAGGTTAGAAGGATTTCTGGTTAGTGTAGGATGATATAGATTAGCGTTATGACATTGGATGTAACATTTTTTATTGTTCAATATGCTAGGTTAGAAGGATTTCTGGTTAGTGTAGGATGATATAGATTAGCTTTATGACATTGGACGTAAAAAATTTTATTTTTAATATTTTTTAATATTTGTTTTATTTATTTAGCAATTTTCTATTTTATTGTCCATTTATTTGTATTATTTCATTAAAATAAATCCGAAAATTGATTTCACCGTGGGAGCAGGAAACTGAAATTTCAGTCAAATTGGGGATTTATGAAATTCAAAAAATTCAATTCTACAATTCTTTTTTATTTTTTAATATTTGAGCGTCTCAGCTTTTTTAAGATCCACTGAAAGGGTTTGATCTGAGTCACCATTGCCAATGTGTAAAAAGAGGGTCCCCCATTTAGCGTTTCAGCACCTCTTACCATAGCCTTTCACCGGTCACATGGACAACGCTACCTTATCATAAGAAAGCGCTGCTATATATGCATAAAACCGCTGCAAAAAGGGGTCAACTTTCTGATAGTGCAACTGGTTTCAGGTTGGTAATCTTATAAACTTCTGGAATGAGGATTAGTTATCCTTAATCCAGAGTTAACTGTGAACGATTTTCTTCTTTAACCAACAACAACTACTTACTGATATGATTCATGGTTTTCCTCAGTATATAATTGATTTGTTAGCAAAATATTTTGCTGTATATGAAGATTATAAGGATAAAATGATGTGGAAACTTGAAACTAATGGTGAATTCACTACTTCTTCTGCTTATGAATTCCTCAGACCAAAAAGAATGCTTATGAATTCATATAAATATGTGTGGTGGAAGTATGTGTCAGAAAAGACATCTATGTTCAATTGTAAGTTACTGAACAGGTTGTTGCCAGTATCTGACATTTTGCAGGAACAACATATCTGTATAATATCTATGTGCTATTTTTTAAAAAAATTCATCCGATGAGTTAGAGCATGTGTTCCATGATTGCCCAGTGATTCAGGGATTATGGAGATACTTTCATGATATGCTAGACCTAATACCTGAGACTTTTGATTGTCCATGGGATAGGTGTCTACACTAATGGACTATAAGTATAAAATATGAGCTCCATTAAATACTTGTTAGAGTATTACCTTTTTACATTAACTGGGTGATTTGGTGCAGTAGAACAGCATATTACTATCACAATATACATCCTAGTATGCACAGGATGAAACAAAAGGTTCTCTTTTTGTTACAAAGAACCATCAGTATAAACAAAATGCAGTGGAAAATCTTAGAGGCAAGAAATATACACTCTTATTCACACTAGCTAGCCAGCACTAAAGATATTCACACTTATATTTGAAAATATCCGGAAAATCAAAATATTATTTTCCCAAATTGCTTTGACGTTTAAAAAACCAATTATTTACTTTCTATAATTAACATGCATGAACATGTACGTATTATTCTTTGCATCTCATTGTTGCCCTAACTCTCCTAAAAAAATAAAAAAATAAAAAATCGGTGCCCTAACTAGCTAGAACGATTCTCGCTTTCTATTCGGTGCCCTAATTAACAAGATAACGTTTATTTTTCCCAGTATATTTATCGAACGCGCGCGCACACATATATATTTATAATTAACAAGAAAGATCGATTAAATGGTGAATTTCATTGTTCATTCTACGATTCCGGAATGTACGTTTTGTTCTTTTTATTAATTCAGTAACAATTTGCGGATAATTTAATTTTTGTAGGAGTTTTTTGCCTAAATAAACTTCTTTCTGAAACTAAATACCAAAATAATACTCTTCCAAAATTAATCACCAAATGATGGATGTCTACGACCCGCACTTGATCACGATCCCGGCTCACGAACTGATCTGCAAAACAAAGCATCGGGTGTCCCGAGGGTAGACACTCCGACGCTCAAGTTAGTATGATGCGTAAGGCGTATTGTGTGTAAGATAATAGATAGAGAGGTCTACCAAACTTTTGGGTATTTATATGGCTACAATCTGTAGATCACCAAGATATGTATTTATGGTATGACTACAACTCTTATGGGAATAGTAGTTGTATTACCATGTATATAGGAAGTGTAATTCGGTCATGGTTGTATTACCATGTTTAGGAGGATGTATATTCCTTGTAGAACATTCATAATATATGCATTCCTTATAAGGATTAGGAATGATGGACATGTGGATCCATCCTCCGCGTATCTTGAGCCCACGACCCTTCTCGGGCCCTTGTCCGAGTATGAATGAAGTCCGAATACAAACCCTGGACTTATCAGTAGCCCCAAGATAGATCTTCAGAACATAGAATGCTCCATCACGAAGGCTTGATTCTCGAGGGAAAACCAATAACTCGAGGGAGGATAACTCGGGATGTTAAGCTCGAGATGTCTTTCAAGGACTATCCCTTTGGGCTTAACCTTTTGAATATCTAGCTTCAAGTTCTTTCGTATTCCATCAGAACACGTGGACGGTAGGATCTTAATCTGTCTTCTTGAATTCTGAAGAGACTGACACGTGGTCTTGATTCATTGTATCTTCTGGCGATGAGAAAGACCAACCTTCTAATTTCCTGCATCGTTTCATGAGTCGAGGTAATTACTCCACTTAAATGCGTGCTTAATTACTGGCTATATAACCAAGTAGTTTTCCTTGTGTTTATCATCAATCTTCATCCAAATATTCTGCGTTTCTACTTTCATAAAAAGTTCTTCTTTTTCTTCATTTATTCACTTCCCCCATTATCTATATTGCCATGTCTTCTGCAAATTTCAGTATTCCCTCTTGCAATGTAGAGAATGTTGTTGAAGGAAGAGCCCCAGCTGCTCGTGACTTGAGTACCTTGTTCTTAGAGGTTGAGTCTGGGGAGTTGATGGAGGTTACCATTGCTACACCGTTGCAGGCTGTAGCTGTAGTGGCGGGATGATGGTGCCTCTGGGTCAGAGACAGACCCGAATGCGAAGCCCCAAGTTGATAAACGGGTTCCAGCGACCGGTGGCATAAGTGATGTCACCAAGGTGGTCGACGAAAAGACCCTGCAATTTTTGAAGTCATGCAGGTTGTTGTACCCCGTCGAGGCTGGGCTCGAGGATAAGACCACTCCGGTCCAGAATCTCGTGAGCCCCACTCGAGGGGTATTATACGGTAGGTTCTTGCAGCAGGGACTAAGTTTTCCCTTTCCTCCCGTGTTTTCCGAATTTCTGCAGCATCATCAGCTGCATCCCTGCCAAATTCACTCCAATGTGCTGGTGACAATGGTGGCTTTTATCTCCTGGTGCTCTCAGAAGGGCTATGAGCCAAGCTTGGATCTATTCAGGAGTTTGTTCAAGCTGTTCTCTTTCAAGGAGCGTGAGCATATTACCCTTACTCCTCGGAATGGCAAGGTCTTCACTTTTCCTGATAACAACGGTAAGTGGGAAAATATTCGGCTAACATTTGATCGAACCAAATACGAAGTTCCTGACTGGAACTCAAAGCCGAAGGATGTTGTGCCTCTCGATGTTTTTGAGATTCCTGCTCATTTAAAGGGCATCGTTGAGGAGTTTTTGAAGGAGAAGATAGTTTTCCAGGAGGGAGGATTTGTGCGGGGGGCTCATGGCTCGGCGTGGCAGTGGCCTTCTATTACCTATTCTTACTTGCTTAATATTCCTCAGTCAAAATCCACATCCAGCTACATGAAGAAGGATCGAGATTGGATCCTCCATGATAAAATCCAGGGAGATAAGAAGAAGGCCAAGAAGCGGACTGCCAGGAAATTAACCTGGACTCGAGATGAATCTTCTTCCAGTCAGTCTCCTTCAGGTGACATCTTGATTTGCATACTTTAGCAATGCTATCTTCCATATTGTATCTTAATATTTCTCCTTTTGTTTGTAGCATCTCCCCCCAAGAAAAAGATCAAGAAAGGGAAAGCGGTCCTTGAGATCGTAGCGGAGGAGGTAGAGGAGCCCGAGGAGGTGGAACCGGAGGTTAGGGGTCTTCGGATGATGATGAATCTGACCTTGAGCTGGTGATTCCTGAGGATGAACCCCTTAAGAAGTTAGAGCATTATCTAATTTGTCATGAGGAAGAGGATGGTTAGGCTTCTCGGAAGTCCTTAAAGAAGCATCCCTTTGCCTCTAAGGTAGTGATTCTCTATGTCCTTTTGTGTGAACTTTTTAGGTGTCACATATTATACAGGTCTTGATATATCCCCTATTTTACAGCTGATGGTAAATATATCCACGCTTGGACGGCAGACCAAAAGTGAGATTAAACACATGTATAGATCTGTGGAGGAATTACATTCCAGATGCCGGGCTCTCAAGACCGATAAGGAGGAGATAAAGGCTATTATCGACACTTTATCGACTAACTCAGTGGTGCCTCCTTCATCTGTCCCTGCTCCATTGGATTTGACTCACCTAGAGGATAGGGTGAAGCAACTTGAGGCTGAGAATAAGGCCTTATTGCTGGCAAAAGAGTCCGAGACAAAAGAGCTGAGTATGTATCAGGACACCGTGAATGAGCTGACACAGACCTTGCCTTCGGATGGGAAATCAGAGGAGCTGAAACGGCTTCTTAAACTTTGGGGCGCCTTTATTGCCTGTAGTCCCGAGTTTAAGGATCATAGAGAGGAGTATGGAGATTTGTTCCATGACTCCGAGCAGCATAAGATTTTGGATCATGTCCTGCAACTTTGTCAATCTGATGATGAGGTAAAGGCAATGGAGACCGTCTTCTCTCATCCGGATGCTGCTGATAAGCTTTCTGCTCTGACTGCTGGCCGATGGATTCCTGGGGCCGAGTTTTTGGATGCATTGGATCCCTCCGAGAAGATAACCACGGCAGGAGATATACTGAGGCTTATTAAAGCTAAGTATCCTGAGTAATCTTCTCTTGACGAGATGTTTTCCAATTCTTCCATTAATAAGGTGGATTAATCTTGGCATCTCCTCGTCAGCCTCGAGGCCTGAAATCCTTTACACATGAACTTCGGTCTCATGGTTTACTGGAAAGGAGCTTCTGTCTCGAAGTTGAGATACTCTGGGATCAGGTCATCACAGTTTTCCATGATGAATACTCTGTGATCTTGATGTTGAAAGTCTTGCGGATCTCCTCCTCAGTCCTTTTAACAAGGCCTTTAATGTCACAACATGCAGAAAAGTTAACAATAGTCCATCTCTCAAGTGCCACTTCTAGTGAAGTTCTAGAAGACCCTATTGGGTATATTTATAAGTATCATATTCTGATGTAATAACATCTTCTTTATGACCTTTGTATCAAGTTTCCAGGTTTTTCCTCTATGTATCCCTTTGGGAATTTAGAAGTATCATATTCTGATGTAATAACACCTTTGATATGAACTGTTTGTATTCGAGGTTTATCCTCTATGTATCCCTTTGGGAATTTAGAAGTATCATATTCTGATGTAATAACACCTTTGATACGAATTTTAACTTCTGTTTTTGAGGTTTTTCCTCTTTATGATGAGATGATTGATTTTCGAGCACGTCTGCCATTTTGGTCTATAGACCTCAATCAAGTACTTTTTGAAGTACTTTATCTCGAACCTATCTCTTTTATTCAAAACGATTGGTATTTTGAATTTTGGATTCAAATAACTTATTTTATATAAGTTAACCAATCATATACTTTATAATGCATATTGTTTTGAATAGCAATCAATGTTATACTCGAAGATAACAGTCCTTTTATAAAAGGAATTTAAGATTTCTCATTATAAAGATAGGTGTAAAAATAACATGACTTCAATCTGAGTTTATAACTTCATGGATAGAAGTGAAATAAATATTAAGTTTGAGTTTCAGTACCCGTTTGTGCTAGCGCAGAGTTGTTATGGACGTTGATGAGGTTCTCAGACCTTTGTGAGGCTCCTCCTCTGATTTTATCTTCCGTGATACTTTCGTAAGTTAATCACTTTCCATCTTCGTGGTACAGGTTCACCTTTCATGGTTTCCAAGAGGTAGTTTCCCCCTGGATGGGATTCTAGGACTCGATATGGACCTTCCCTATTCGGGGCTAGCTTCCCTTCCACTTCTTTCTTACTTTTCTCGTTTAGCCTCATTACAAGATCTCCTTCGACGAATGTGACTAAGCGAACTCTTCTGTCATGGTAGCGCTTAACTCTTTCTTTCACCTTGGCCTCATGGATAGTAGCATTAGCTCTCTTTTCTTCCAGGAGGTCGAGGTCGAGACGGAGGTTTTCTTCGTTGGCAGTGCCATCATCATTTTCCGGTTGAGAGGTACGGGCAGAGGGGACTCCAATTTCCATTGGGATGACCGCCTCGGACCCGTAGACTAGACTGTATGGAGTTTCTCCGGTTGCAGTAGCTGGTGTAGTCCTATGGGTCCAGATCACGCTCGGTAGTTCTTTAATCCAGTTTCCTTTAGTTCCTTCTAAGCGTTTCTTAATGCCATTCACCAAGGTTCGATTTGTAACTTCCACTTGGCCGTTAGCTTCTGGATGATATACCGAGGTGAGCTTTTGATGTATGCCGTAATCCTCACACCATTTCTTGAAGGGGTTGTTGGCGAACTGTGCTCCATTATCTGTTACTATGTATCTCGGGATGCCATAGCGACATACAATGTTTTTCCAGCAGAAGTTGATAACCGTCTTGCCAGTTATGTTGGTCAAGGCTTCAGCTTCCACCCACTTTGAGAAGTAATCAATGGCCACAATAAGGTATTTGAAATTATCAGGAGCTGTGGGAAAAGGTCCAACAAGATCTATACCCCATCAGACGAATGCCCATGATTCTTGGATGGTAATCATATTTTCTTGAGGCACATGGATAACCCTAGTAAATCTCTGACACTGGTGACAGGAATCAATATGTTTTTTGGAGTCTTCTAACATTGTAGGCCAGTAATAACCCATTTGTAGGAGTTTACGAGTAACAGTGCGTGGACCTTGGTGACTACCACAAACTCCTTCGTGTGCTTCTTGCACTAACTGTTCAGCATCGGAGGGCCCAACACATTTTAGTAAGGGCTGGAGATATGCCATCTTATATAGGGTGCCTTCATAAATGACATATTTTGGAGCTTTAACTCGAACCTTCCGTGCCAGATTCTTGTCCTCGGGGAGGGTTCCCGTTCGAAGGTACTCAATATAGGGATTCATCCATGTGTCTAAGATGTCAACATCCATGATGCTGCTTTCTTCATAACTTCTCTTCGCCAGGGTTTCCATTAGCAATTCTTGAGAAGATCTAATGTTGAGGTCCGAGGAGGCAAGTTTACTCAATGCATCTGCTTTATGGTTTCCTTCTCGGGGAATAGATTCAGCTCATAGTGTCGGAATTGGCTTAAGAGAGGCTTTCCTATCTCGAGATACTTTTGTAGACTGTATTCTCGAGTCTCGTATTCGCCTTTGACTTGTTGTACCATGATCTGGGAGTCACTAAAGATCTCAAGGTCCCTGACATCGAGGTCCTTTGCCAGTTTTAACCCTGTAATGAGGGATTCATATTCTGCTTCATTGTTAGTGGCTCGAAAATCAAAATGGAGGACGTAGGGATGGTCCTTTCCCTTGGGGTTGGTGAGTAAGACTCCGGCACCACTTCCCCTCAAGTTGGAGGATCCATCTACATATAATCGCCATATTCCTGTGTCCGGAACTGGATCTTGTTGGTTTATCTCCACTGGTTCCACAGACTCCATTATGAAATCCGATAGAGCTTGGCCCTTGATGGCTGTCTGAGGCTTATACTGCATGTCATGTTCCCCTAACTCGATGGCCCACTTCATCATTCGTCCAGAGGCATCTAGTTTCTGGAGGATTTGCCTAATCGGGTAGTTGGTTAGGAGGACTATTGTATGTGCTTGGAAGTATGGCCGCAACCGTCGAGATGCATGTACGAGGCCAATATTAAGCGCTCGAGAGGTGTATATCCGGTCTCGAGCCCCTGTAAAGCTCTGCTTACATAATATATCGGGTGTTGTGATCCTTCCCTTTCCTTGACCAACACAGCACTAATGGCTAGATGAGATGCAGATATGTATAGGTAGAGAGTCTCTCCTCTATCTGGTTTCGACAGTGACGGAAGCTGTCGAAGGTGGTCTTTAAGTGCTAGGAAGGCTTCCTCACATTCATGTGACCACTCAAACTGGTTTGCCTTCTTAAGGATATTGAAGAAGGGTAGATGTTTTTCCGCTCCTTTGGAGAGGAATCGGCTAAGAGCTGCAAGGGATCCTGTCAGCTTCTGCACATCTTTGACGGTCTTCGGAGGTTGCATGTTTTGCAAAGCCTCTATCTTCTCGGGATTTACCTCAATTCCCCGATTGGACACCATATATCCTAGGAATTTGCCTGCTCCAACACCAATAGTACACTTAGCAGGGTTCAGCTTTAGGTTGGATGCTCATAATGTGTCGAAGGTTTCCCTTAAATCTTCAAAGAAGGCGTCGTAGCTACGGCTCTTTACTACCATATCATCCACATAAATCTCGAGGTTGCGCCCTATTTGAGATTTGAATAATTTGTCTACCAGTCGCTGGTAAGTGGCTCCGGCATTTTTCAATCCGAAAGCCATCATCTTGTAGCAGAAATTTCCTCTGTCAGTTATAAAGGAGGTTTTTTCTTTATCTCTCTCTACCATAGGGATTTGATGATATCCCTTAAAGGCATCAAAGAAGGCTAGTACTTGGTATCCAGCGATCGCTTCAACTAATCGGTCGATCAAGGTAATGGATAGTTATCTTTAGGACAACAATCGTTCAGGTTGGTGAAGTCGATGCACAATCTCCACTTCCCGTCTGGCTTCTTGACCATTACTGGGTTAGCTATCCATTCTGGGTACTGCACTTCTTCGATTATTTGGGTTTTGAGTAGCTTATCCACTTCTTCTCCAATGGCTTCAACCCGATCTAGTGCAAAGATACGTCGTTTCTGCTTGATGGGTTTTTGTGAGGGATAGATATTAAGGTAATGTTCCGCCAAGCGAGAGGATACTCTCACCAAGTCATTGGTGTCCCAAGAAAAGACATCTATGTACTGGTTGAGAAGATCTCGAAGTTTGGTCTTTATATCGGGGGGTAGGAGAGTTCCAATCTCGACGGTTTCTGCTGACTCTCTGAGTTGCATTGGCTCGGATTCGGAGTACTTGGCTGGTTCAAGGTCCTCCTTCTCCGGTTCTTGGATAGCTTGGATTGTGTAGACTCGGGCTAATTGTTGATCACCTCTGACCGTTGCTATCCCTTCGTCTGTAGGGAACTTCATCGCCAAGTGATATGGGGACCAGATGGATTTTGCCTGGTACATCCAAGGTCGTCCGAGGATTAAATTGTATGGCGCTCTGGAGTCGGTGACCGCGAAGATGCAACGAAGGGTTATACTCTTAGGACCATCCCTCACTCGCACCGGCAAAGTGATCTCTCCTAAAGAAGCTATAGGATCGCCAGCGAATCCCGAGATGGAGTTTGTGGGCAAGAGATTAGTTTTGTTTAACCCCAACTGTTCATAACAGCTAAGAAACATGACTTCTACTTCACTTCCCCCATCTACCAGAACTCTTCTGATCACATTATGGTTTATGTCGACCGTGATTACTAAAAGATCTGAATGAGGGAACTGGTTAGGAACCGCATCTTGAGGTGAAAAAGTGACGGATCCGTCCAAGCGAGATCTTTTGCTCTCCCACTCCCAGGGAGAGGCTTCTACGGGCGACCGTGTACACCATTAATGCTCCTTCCTACTCCCTGGTTGATGGTGTGGCTCATCTCTTCATTGTTATGGTTGGCATTGATGCTTCTTACTCCTGTCGGGGCCAAAAAACGGATTCATGTACTCCCACGAACGTTTTTTGCCGGATCAGCCATGAGTTTGAAGGTCGTGTAGATCAAGAATGACAAGCGGGTCCCACCAGACGTGCCAAATTGATGGATGTCTACGACCCGCACTTGATCAGGAACCCGGCTCACGAACTGATCTACAAAACAAAGCCTCGGGTGTCCCAAGGGTAGACACTCCGACGCTCAAGTTAGTATGATGCGTAAGGCGTATTGTGTGTAAGATAATAGATAGAGAGGTCTAGCAAACCTTTGGGTATTTATATGGCTACATTCCGTGGATCACCAAGATATGTATTTATGGTATGACTACAACTCTTATGGGAATAGTAGTTGTATTACCATGTATAGAGGAAGTGTAATTCGGTAATGGTTGTATTACCATGTTTAGGAGGATGTATATTCCTTGTAGACCATTCATAATATACGCATTCCTTATAAGGATTAAGAATGATGGACTTGTGGATCCATCCTCCGCGTATCTCGAGCCCACGACCCTTCTCGGGCCCTGATCCGAGTATGAATGAGGTCCGAATACGAACCCTGGACTTATCACCAAACTAATACTCCTACATGTGTGCATGAGCTATATTACAAATTACAATAACTTTTAAACTAAATAAAATTTAATTATTAATACTCTCATAAATATTTTTACATTTCAATTAGACCCACAAACTTACGACAATCAATTAAAGAGCTCCCATCCGAGGCCAACAATTCCAGCACGTGAGTAAAAGTAACAACTTCTCCAAATGTGAAAGTTTCAATCTGAAATAGAACAATCTGAATGTGATATCAGGGACGTGGAAGAAGGGAAGATATTAGAGTAGAATAAAATGACCATGCTGGTGTATAGTTGTTGTTGTAGTTGTAGGTCTAGATACCTCTTAAAATCTGTACAATCAGGGGCGGAGCTAGGAATTTAATATGTGAGGGACGGAACTTAATTATTTGAATTAGCTATTAAAATAATATAAAATACGACAATTCATTGAAATATGAACAAATTGAATTAATACAATAGAGACAAACATTGCTAGATAAATTTTAAAATTGATGATTTTAACATCATATACGTGAGTCACTATTGAAGTCGCACATTTCTCTCTGAAAGCTCACTGAAATTATCGATGATCGAATCAATACTGATTGTCTCGGCGATCTCCTTTTCAATATAAACTATTAATAATTTCGCAAAAATACACACTTTTCATTGTTGAAAAGGCTCGTTCCGATGTTGCAGTAGATGCTGGAAGAGTCAATACAAGGCACAGTAGTTTATTTATACTTTTTAGTAGAAAAAATCCAACTCATAACCGGATCAATAATTTGATAAAATTAAAACTCGGTTCACATTCTAATATAATATTATATTATTAAATATATGCAACTACCTTATTTATTTAAAAATAAAGTAAAATTTAATAAATAAATTAATCTATTCCTATATGCATTCATACACTAATTACTTTTTTTCTCGTAGAAAAGATTACCTATATAGTAATCAATTAGGATTTGAAAAAAAAAGTTACAAATTAATTATATTGTTACTACATAAAGAAAGTTATTTTTAGTGAGTTTGATTATGGTCATATTGTTCTTATAACTAATACTCTCCTTTTACGTGTACTAAAAAACTCTTCCCTATTTTTAGTTAATAATATCACGTGAGGGGCCACATAATATAACACTCCAAATAAAACACTAAATTTTTTTTGATAACAAACATTATATTAATTAAGAAGAAAAGTTATTACAATTTAGGGTTTTTGCACGATCGTCCTCAGCCTGAACTTCTAACCTAGAAACTTTTTAAAGCTGAAAATAAGAAAAAGTACTTAAAATTGTTCTTGTTTCTCTGAATTTATGCTCTGAATAAAACACTAATTATAATACATATATTTAGATATATTTTCCTAGTTGAGGAGATTGAGCCCCACTCTATCCCCCTCTCCTAAACCTCTGTGCATGTGCATGTACTCCTGATATTTTAAAATTTTCAATGTATCATTAATCGGATCCATAAAAATGTTTTGCACAGTTAATTTTAGTGTGCTTGGTAAACTTCATCCATGTTTTGAATGCACGTGTGCATCATTTGTTACATTCATAAATTCTCCAAATTAATTATTATTTTTTAAAAAAATAATCCTCAAACTAGATTCAGTAATTCAAACCAGAGGAAGAAAGGATTGTGTTTTGGTTTGCACCCACTATCTATGGAATATTGTTAGAGCAGTTATTAGTTTTCATAGCAATTTTTTTTAATATACCCTTTCTATAATTTATTTTTATTAATTTATTTTTATTCCTTCTGTTCTCCTAATATATTGCTACGAGGGTTTGAAGGAAGAATTTAATTGGAAGGCTTGTCATCCGAATTCAAAACCTGCTAGAATATCAGCAAACTGCTCGCTGTTCAAAGGTGGATGCGAAATCGGAAGAGTGGGGATCGAAATGCTTGGCTGGATGGTAGATGATTATATCCCCGAAACGGAGAAGATCCAGGAAATCTGATGCACACATAAATCATGGCAAACTGAGCAAATATTAATAGGATGAAGAGCTTCCTCTACTATACTCTAGCTAACTGATGCAACAATATGTGCCCAAGCCTTGAGATGGAGTTTCATTATGATCCCATTGCAAGTAGGTGGAAATTTTCATTTGACAATCATCGGTTTTTTGCCTTTTATCTGGAGCCATCCCATGCTTCAGAACAATAAGGCCTTGAAACTCCATTTCTCACACTTTTAATTGGCTGATCATGATCATCACTGCCCTTTTTTTGGCTCCATTTCTGCAATCCAGGAAATATATATATATGGAAGCCAAGCTTGATGTTCAAGCTCTGATAAAACAAATCCCTATCCATATATAAACCCTTTAAACTCCTGATATTCAAGCTCTGATAAACTCCTGCTGATAACTCTGCTTTCTTCTTCCTCATGCTCCTCTTCCTCGTCCTGTTTTTAGTCGCCTTTTTGCACCCTCCTCACGTTCCTCTGGTTGTCAAGATGAATATGGATACACAGAATTTCATGTTTCTCTGGTTGAGCGAATTTTTTTATGAAAATGGCATTAATAGTTGCCCACCTGAACATATTTTTCACGCCCTCCTCATGTTCCTCTTGGTTCATCTTCTCATTCACACAATGATAAAGCGTGAAGTCAAAAATGACGAACGGAAGGAACAAATATAAATTAATATAAAAATCAGATTATAGAAAGGGTATATTAGAAAAAATAATTAAATTTTTGCTTCGGAAGCTAGTAACTGCTCTGGCAATATCATCACCCACTATCTATATATAGTTAATCCTTCAATAATTAAATTTACAAAATAAAACCACAAGTAAACACAATTAAGTGCTCCACAATATAATGAAAGTGTATACTCAGTAATTTTACGGTAGGTTTATGAAAGGAAAATAACTTCAAATTAACTTTTTTTTTTTCAAGTCAAAACCATCCAAGTGGATGGGAGAATTATTCACGGCTTCTCAACCCTTCATAAAAGTGGTAAAAACACATGATCGGGTTTTGGTAAACCTAATAATACACATAAAACCTTTGTGGGGTTTCTGTGGTAATTTGAGTGAGGTGCAGAGTGATAGCCGTACTACTACTCTGCCTCGGGGTGGCTGCATGTATTACTAAAAAGGGATATATCGTAAGAAAACTTAGGTCTAATACCCAAGAGTATTCAACTAAATGACAGGTATAATATCCTTAACTTGCAGTATGAAATACTCAGCCTTGGATTTCAAATTAACTTCCCAGTGCTCCAGAAAATCAAACCATGCTATATATTTCACTTAAGCTTCACAAAATTATTATTCACGTTTGAATGGATAAAGTAACTTTATTTAATTTTAAACTAAATATAATATTATTTGACCCTAACAACTAGCTAGCTAACATATATTCAGTTCCCCAAACAAAATTTAATGTTCTTATAATTTTCTATTCCGAAAAATAAAATAAATGTGGATTCAAATGATTTTCATTTCCATACTGAATTGAATGTGATATTATGCATGCATTGGAATTTGACTTGTATATTTTTATTTGATATCTCATTTCATGCACCATTGTGAATGCATGCTTCAATAACAATATTTATCATTGTTACTTGTGCATCAAAACGTGGGAATGCTAGGCAATAAAAGTGATTATCAAATTAAAATAAAAAGTAAATTGAACTTTGAATCGGTTTACCAAGCAAAAAAAAACAGTACGTCCGAAATTTAAGATGTAGTTTTCTTAAAATAGAAGATTTGAGTTTTGCCATGCACGTGTAAAAGGTGCACGTGCATTCTGTCACGTGCATCCTCTCTTTAAATCCAGATGCAAAATAATTATTAAGAGTTTGATTTTGGCACACTTCTGTAATACCGCCTTGGAAACGGGAAAACGGACATAATTACAGCGGACTCATGAAATTCAAAGTCAGAGAGAAGGATATAGGAACATGTGTACACAAGCATTCCAGCAAGCTTATGACATGATTAATTGGGAAATTTTTCCGATAACAAGACAATGTATCTCTTCTCTTCTGTATCTCTTCTCGTTTTAATCTCCTCGAGTCCTGCTTTCTCCTTCTCGAGGAAATCTTCAACCTCCCATAAGCCCTTTTATCCGCATCCATCCGCCCTATTGACGCAGAATCATTCGAAAACTGAATGCCTGCATCACTGTAGATTACAAAAAATAGTTAGTTATCTAATTTTACATATATACAGTCTTACTGTCTTAGAATGATATTTTTATCAAAAATCAGAGACAGTGAGACTAAATTAGCTCAAATTTCATTAAAAAATATTTGGTGATAAAATATAGTTATAGGAAAACAGTGAGTGTGAGACTAAACTAATCTAAATTTCATTAAATTAGACAAGTTGTGTAGACTTTTATCACCTGCCCTGTGTTGCACGCAATTAAAGTGAATAAAATAAAAGTAAATGTACGTCCCAAATTTAAGATATATTTTATATTAGTTTATTAAAAATAAAAATTCTTAGTTTTGCCTAATGGACACGTAAAAGATGCACGTGCATTCTGTCACGTGCATCCTCTCTTTAAAATCAGATGCAAAATCTATATATTGAGCAATCTGAAATAATTAAAATTTGACTTTGATTTTGGCATATTTTTGTACATGTAATACTGTCTGTCAAGCATTTGAAAATGGCCAGAAATGCCGAGGCGTAGGACTAATTACAGCGGACTGAAATTCACAGCAAGAGGGAAGGATATAGGAACACGTGTACAACCTAGTCTTTTCAAGAGGCCTAAAAGTACACACACGGATGAAAAAAACTAAAAGTACAGAAAACTTCAACCGATTATGAGCCATCCCATTCCCAGGAAACAGCTGATCAAAATCCATCCCAGGAAACATTAGGTAATGAAGACTATTCATGGCTGCTGTCAGGCGATGAAGACTACTCATGGGTAAATCAAATTTTGGTTGAAGATCAAGAACATAAAGACGAAGATACAGATGATCCACCACTTACTTTGGATTGAACTCAATCTTCATGTTTCTACATCTAATTGTACATACGACTAATTAGTCATATGAATGACCTAATTTGGATGGATGTTTTTGCATTGCTTTACAAAAGGAGTTTTTTACAGCCCAGAAGTTACAGTTAATGAAGTAATTATATGCGTTTTTTGGAACACGCACGCACATGGCACACTTATGAAAAAATAATGTCATGCATTTGATAAACATTAATCTTTTGACATACATATTTTATCTTTAAAAATGGTTGTTAATTTTTTTCAATGTTTTAACTTAATTATATAACTTTTAATTTCAATCTCTTGAAAAGCTATATGACAATTAATAATTAAGATAGTTAATAACTAATAGAATATCTTGATTAATTTAAAGATATTAATCTTGTATAATTGTAGAATATATCTATTCCTATTTCAGAGTAGTCTAGTTTAGCTCTCTTGTATTATATATTGTACACTCTCGTATCAATGAAATCATTCTGAATTCCATATTCGCATGATCTCAGTTTTGGTTATCGATCTCCAAATTTTTTCTCAAATTCTTGTTAGGTGCTTCACTCAAACCCTAACTCACAAACCCTAGCCGCCAAGCTCTAGGTGTCCATACCAACCCCAGCCGCCAAAGCTCTAGGTGGCTTGTCAAAACCCTAGCCGACGTTGCTGTGACTAGGTGATCTCTGTCCAAATCCTAGGTCCGATCTAGGGGTTTCCTCCCGTAAAAAAATCCTGCGGCTGTTTTCCTTCTCCGACCAACTCCATGGACGCCAAAAAATCGCTGACCTACGCGGCACTACTACAATCACCTTCATTTAAGACACAAGTTTAAGGCGTTTGGGGCGGGTTCAAAATCTTCCGCCTTACTACTTACTTGCGAGTTCGCAAGCCACAATCGCTAGGTTTTAAAAACATGTTTAAAGGCGGAAATGACCGTTTAAAAGGCGGTAGTCGTATGTGCCGTTAAAAATGAAGAATTAAGGCGGAAAGTTCATTTCCGCCTTAAAAACCTGTTTGTTGTTGCGAGTTCGCAACAACTAAGTTAGGTCTGTCGTAATAGTTACGAGCTCGCATGTAATGAACGCTTAGGGTAATTTTAGCAAGCTAGGATCTAGCGAACTCGTAGATGAGAAAGTAAATAAACTCATTTTGGTCACGAGTTCGCATGCATGCTCGCTGATGTTGTGGCGATATCGCCACTAATATCATTGAAAAATTTGTTTATGAAACGAGTTCGCCACCCATAAGTTGAGTGTGACATATGTGTAGCGAACTCGCTAGTCAAACGAGTAGGTATGCGTGAATACTTGCGAGTTCGCAAGACCGAAGACTATATAATAAAACAGCAGCTCCTAGCGGATTTGTAAACAACAAATTAGACATTTGAAAGGTTGTATGTATCATTTTTCCCTTTGCTTACCATAAGATTGATTAGGTAACCTCTTTTTTTGGAATTCCGATCGTTTGCAAGGTGGTGGGTAAGCTATTTTCCGCCTTACCATGTGGTTGTTTGTTTGTTAATGTTGTTGTGTTCTTAAAAAGTTGTTGTTTTTGTGATGATTTTGTGATAGTTTCATGTTGATTGTAGGTTTGTGAGTGATATACCACTGTGGGCTAGCTTTTTTGTTCAACGATTTCTAAGTTGATTAGAGTTTGCGTCGTGTCGTGCATTATGGATCGTGAATCCATCATGAATAAGAATGCTCGGTTGTCGAAAGAATATCTAGATTTGGTTGAAGAATTCTTAAGAGTTGGGTTGCGACATTGTAAGCTGAGGAGCATAGGTGGTGTTAGATGTCCATGTAGGGATTGTAGGAATAACGCTATATATGAAGATATTCTTGTTGTGCGTGAACATTTAATCTGTAGAGGATTTGACAAATCGTACACTGAATGGGTATGGCATGGTGAGGGAAATTATGGGAGTGAGAACATGGAGGTGAATGAGGGAAACGAGGAGGAAATGCTAAAGTATAACGATCAATTGTCGGATATGTGCGACGATGTTGTTATGGAATTTGTGGGAAAAAAAAGTATGCTAGAGGCTATGTATGCTGATAAAGCGACAAAGTTATATGTTGGCTCAAGCCATTCAAGGTTGGGTGCAACATTGTTGTTGATGAACCTTAAGGCTAGGCATGGGATTTCAGATAAAGGAATGACTGAGTTGTTGGAGTTAGTTAGAGAGTTGCTTCCTCAGGACAACTTGTATCCAGATCGGGTTTATACTGCTAGGAAAATCTTATGCCTAATGGGAATGGAGTTTACCAAGATCCATGCTTGCCCGAATGATTGTATGTTGTATAGAGGGGAAGATGATTCTTTGAGGGATAATTGCAAGGTGTGCGGTGAGTCAAGGTGGAAAAAAAAGGAAGGTAGAGTTGAGGTTTGTGGGGAAACAGTGACAACATCGACAAAGCAAAGTCCTGCTAAGGTAATGTGGTACATGCCTCTTAGACCACGATTGGCGCGCTTGTTTGCAAATGCAAGTGATGCGAAACTATTAACATGGCATGCCGATCGAGTTCGAGAGGGAGATGATATTATTTCTCACGCTTCAGATGGTGATCAGTGGAAGAAGATGGATGCTAGGTACCCTGAGTTTGCTAATGAACCTAGACATGTGAGACTCGGACTATCCACGGATGGCATGAACCCTTTTGGTAACATGTCTAGTACCCATAGTTCATGGCCTGCTATGCTTGTTATTTATAATCTCCCTTCTTGGTTGATGATGAAGCAAAAATATGTGATTTTAAACACTATGATCTCAGGCCCTAAGCAACCTGGCAACGACATTGACGTTTATCTAGCACCTCTTGTTGAAGAGTTATCATCTTTATTTGAGATAGGTATGGTGATTCCCGATGGTAGTCGTGGGGATGCTGAGTTCGAACTTAAAGCAATGCTTATGTGGAGCATTAATGATTTTCCGGCGCTTGGAAATCTCGGAGGGTGCTCGGTGAAAGGACATTTTGCATGCCCGCTATGTGAGAGTAATACTAGTCATTGTCAGTTAAAGCATGGAGGAAAGCCTGTTTATTTGGGTCATCGACGTTTTTTGCCTGCTAGTCATCCATGGAGGCGTGCTAAGAAGTGGTTTAACGGTGAGGAAGAAAACGGTGCAGCCCCTGTCCCACTCTCGGGTTCAGAAATTTTTGGCAAGGTGTCTGAGATAGAATATGTTTTAGGCAAGGGTCATAAGAAGAGTAAACAACCTTCCATTTGGAAAAAGTGCTCTATATTCTTCAAACTTCCTTACTGGGAGCATTTGGATGTACGGCACTGTCTGGATGTGATGCATATAGAGAAGAATGTATGTGAGGCTTTGGTGGGGACGTTGTTGAATACTCCCGGGAAAAGTAAGGATGGATTGAAATCAAGGAAAGATTTAGTGAATCTTTGCATTAGGACATCCCTTGCCCCCGTGCAAGAAGAAGTAGGTAAAACGTACCTACCACCTGCTTGTTATTCATTATCATCTGAAGAGAAGGAAAGTTTTTGTGCAACTCTGAAGTCAGTGAAAGTTCCTTCTAATTACGGTTCAAACATCAGTAGTTGTGTATCGACTGCTGAATTGAAATCACACGACTGTCACAATTTGATGCAGGATTTGAATGTCATCGCTCTCCGTGGATGCTTGCCTACACACGTTCGGAAGGCGGTTGCAAGGCTATGCTTTTTTTTTAAGCAGATATGTCGCAAGAAGGTTAGTCGGTGTAAATTGGATGAGTTGCAAACGATGGTGGTAGAAGTGTTGTGCAGGCTTGAGATGTATTTCCCCCCCTCATTTTTTGACATAATGATTCATGTGATAGTCCATCTTGTAAGGGAGGTCAAGTTGTGTGGTCCCGTGTACCTAAGATGGATGTATCCATTTGAGAGGTACATGAGTATTTTCAAACATTTTGTCAAGAATCGATATCGTCCAGATGCAAGTATTGTACAGCGGTACGTGGCCGAAGAGGTGATCGAATTCATAATCAACTACTTACCTGACTCGCTTGGTTCTTGCGAGTTCGTCAATTAACTCGCTTAGTGTCATTTTGCAATATTCAGCTTCAAATTTCATAATTATTGGTTACAGTGGACAACAAAGTAATGTTAACATACTGTTGAATATATGAGGGAGATGTATAGAGTAATTTTTGAAGACAATAAATTCGATTTAAATCCAACAAAAACTTCAAAAGAAGGAAACAAATTGTAGCGCACAACGTACAAGAGAACTTATCATCCAATGTGATATAAAAAAAACAGAAAACACTAATCTATCCTTCAGTAGGTGGTGTTGGAGACGGAACAGTCTTCTTGGCCTTCTTACTCGCTTGTGCCCGTTCAATTCCACGTATCACCTTTTCGGTACACCAGCATTCCTGATTAATATGCGCGATTTGTTCTCTCATAACATTGACTGATTCCTCTAGGCCTTTGTAGTATGCTTCCGGTTGGAGCTCTGAACAAACATTGGAAGCAACAAGTTAGTTACATACAAGATCTTACAATACAATAGCATATTGGAAGACATATTTAGAATGCATCATGACTAAATTAGTGTACCTTCAACTCGATTTCTGACCTCTCCCTCGTCGAGCACCAACGGCTTACTGGTTGAATCTTCCACCGCCTGCCAAGAGCCATCCACCAGCTCACATTTACCTTTCCTCTGAAAGTATTCCATAGTGTAAAACATACACTCTTGAGCCTTTGCGGACAATTTCATCTTTGGGAAAGTGGTTGTGAGATACATGGTAATGAAGTTACCATATGGAAGCTTAGTCACAGGGCGTCGATTCTCAACTACACTTTGCCTCATATGCTCAAATATGACATAGCCAGGGTTCAACCTTAGCTCCTCCATCACACAATAAAACATGACAATTGTTGTGTAGTTAAGCTCGGTTATCCACCCACCTTTCGGCACAACTGATCTAGCTATCATTTCGTACAAGATCCTTTGGTGACAAGTCAACTTCTCAAGTTTGTATTCCCTCGGCTTACCGAGAGGACCCTTAGGCCGGCCAAAGTAGTTGAAACCTAAGTTTTGAAGGTAAGCCTCGTCAAATCCACCACTTTCAGGCCACTTTTCTCTACAATAAAAACCTTCCGGGGGAGGGTTACTGAAATCCTCTTCTACAGCATACGACACGCCTAAAGCCTTGTTAAAAAACTCTTCTCCTATCTCAAAATCATTCTTGTTTACCCTAGTAAACCAACGCCCCGTTTCCTTCTCCTCCTCAACAAGCTGATGGAAATTGGCATAAAACTAACAGGTTTCTTCTTTATGGGAGGGGTAGTTCAGTCCTAATAAATCATGCAAGTCATGATCTCTAAAGGTTTCTACTACATTAGTCAACCCTAGTTGCTTAATCTGATCGAAATCTAACACATAGCAATCTAGCAGCGTAGCATGCTTAATTAGATCAGAATAAGCATCAGAAGCAAGTAAACTTACAAACTTTTTCTTGTCATAAGCGGTTGAGGAAGCCGGCGGTTGATTGGTGGAAGACGACGCTACCTCTCTGCGACTGGCACCAAATGGATTTGGGGCTTGGTGCTTTGTTCTTGCCATGGCTGATAGGAATCACTGGGAAATTTGGGCTTGGTTAGATTTGGGGGTTTTTCCTTGATTTGAAATTGGGGATCGCGTTTGGAATAAGAACTGCACAGCTTTTTTAGTTTTATACTAAAACATGCTTGCGATCTCGCCACCCTGCTCGTCTACTATCAAAACGTTGTCGTTTTAATCTAATTTTTCAATTAAATTCTGTGGTAAATGTTTACGATATCGCCACTATAATCTCAAGAGCTAGCGAGTTAGTTACACGTCAACTCAGCTCTGTTGGTTGAATATTAACCGTAGCGAGCTCGCCACTTATATCTCAGACTTTAAGCAAGCTCGCTAGTTACACGCAAACTCAGCTCTGGTGGTTTAATATTAAATGTAGGAGTTCTCCACTTGTATGTCAAACTTCAAGCGAGTTCGCTAGGTGCACGTCAACCTAAGCTCTGTTGGATAAATATTAACTGTAGCGAGATTCTCTACTTGCGAACTCGCAATCCTGCTCGCTTACATTTTTCCCACATCGCCAAAGCAAGAGTCATTTTTTCACTATATATTGGTAAAGTTTTCTGAATGGTTCGATAAGTCGCCGACCCGCGCAAACTGAACATGAAACACACATTGATATGCAGGCCAAGTAGGCCCAATCTATACTATTTACAGCACTATACTACCACCTACAGCCCATCAATGACTAAGGCCCAACCCCCAAATTTTTTTGGTGGTTATACACACTAGCGATCTCGCCACTTGCTCGCACATGGAGGATCAGCTCTGGTGGTTATAATAGTACCTTCTTGCGAACTCGCGAGTTACACGTCAACCTAAGATCTCTTGGCTTGTTACTTGCGAGATCGTGAGTATTTAGAGCCTCTTCGTCAGCTTACTAGCGAGCTCGCAAGTGAGACTCTTCTTAGGCTCTGTTCAAGATTTCAAGTTTCTTACGAGATCGTCAGCTTTTAGACGACATAGTAGCGAATTCGCAAGTGTAACTCATATTTTGCAAATTTGAATATTGCGAGTAAGTTACGATCTCGTCAGGGGTTGGCGAGACTCCAGCGAATTCGCGAGTCTAACTGATGGTAGGCTCTGTTGAAGATTTCAAGTCACTAACGAGCTCGTCAGCTGTGGTCGCCTGTTCTGGCGAGCTCGCAACACGGTAATCTAGGTACAAAAAAAAACCTGAGTAAAATTTGATGGCATATTTCAACATAAACAGATGCCTAAACTAGGATCATCTCATTCACAATTCTTCATCAAATACTACCACAACTTTTACTGATCAAATTGTACTTAAAAAAAGGCCATAGTTTGGCCAATGTTTTATCACAAAAGAAATTAAACTAAATCACAACCCCTTAACTAAAACATCATGTAGTTCTTCACTAGTCATGTTCTGCGAAGCATCGGTGTTAGGTTGCGGGTTGGCAATGTCTTGAGTCCCTTCGACTTGATTGGTGGCACTTGTGCCAGCCTCCTCTGCTATTCTTGCCTCCTTCCTCTGCATCTCAGCCTTCTCCGCTGCGTCTTCACCATCTGACAGGTCGTCCTCTTCATCATCGTCATCGTCACTGTCATCAACCTCGTCATCCTTTTCTCGGCCCGCCACCTTTCCATCTGAGCCATCTGTGGCCTTGCTTTTCCCTTTATCCTCGCTCCCCCTAGCGCGCTCACCTCATCACGCAGTTGTTGTAAAAAATCTGGGATGTCTTCAGAGTCGCTCAACTCGCAGTCGATGGCTCCGCTTTCAAGAAGTCGATTGAGTGCGTCGTTGTTCGCCCGTGAACGTTGCTGCGCTACTTCAATCTCATTGGCCAGCTTGCTCATTTTGACTACCAACCGACCACGAGCTTCAAACACTGCGTCTGCAATTAATAAAACATAGAATCAGTTATGAATGGACTTATGCAACTGTTTTTAAAACGAGCTAAAATTTTTATTACCTGATACACCACCCCTAGCTCTTCTCGCTGCCGCTTCAGCTTCCTTCTTCTTCCCGTACTTCCCATCAGCCTTCAATTCCAGCCTTTTATTACGCAACCAATCTTTGTCGTAATAAACAATCTGCATTGGCCTACCCCTTGGGAAGATACCGGCTTTTCTGATCAAGGCAGTGACCAAACCCCCATACGGAATTGCAGCTCTCTTATGCCTTGCCATCTTCATCATGTGGCTAAGGATCGTGAAGCCGGGATTGATCTTTATCTTCTCCACGATATAGTAAAATAGCGTCAAAGAAGCAATCAATGGCTCACAGGCATGGCCTAGAGTAGGCAGCACATTCCCACATATCATTTCAAAGACTAACCGAGCCTCCTCGCTTAGTCTATACACTGGGTATGTCCTAGCTCTACCCGCTCTATTCGAGGTCCTTTTAAACCACTTTTGAGCCATCTCTACTACATCCAGTGGCTGTCTAGGGCTAGTGGCTGGAAAACGCTGTTCATAGTAAACCTCGTATGGGCCATCGGGCTTGGTAGGCCTAAGATCTTCACTGCTCTTGTAGGGGCATTTCAACACACTATTTATCATGAATTCATCAACCTTAAACTTAACCCCTCTAACTATAGTGGTTATTTCATCGACCCCCTCCTCTAACCCTAAATTAGCATAAAATTGCAAGAATTCCTCATAGTAGATGGGGTCGGGAAGCTGTAAAAGCTGATCTAGGTTTTGTTCCCTAAAATAGTCTAGTACATAATCAAACTTCAGAGCAGGCACAGTGGTACTATCAAACACCTTATTGTTAATCACAGAACGAGACTGTAAGCGGGCATACCTAGCTCTTGCTTTGTCATTGAAGAACTGTGGCTCGTCGTTGGCATTTTCCGCCTCCTCGCCGCCTTGTCCCGGCTGATTTCCGACGGGCACATCTGCCTCTGGTCGGTTTACACCTCTGGATCGCGGCTCGACCACCTCCTCACCGTCGGCTTGCTTCCTCTTGGACCCGGCACCGGCCTGGCCTCTCCCACTCCCCTGCGAACGGCCTGATCCTCTGGTTTTGGGCGGCATAGCTAGATCTCCGGCGAAATCGCAGAGGGCTCGGCTAGGGTTTTTAATTTGGGGCAAAATTAATTTTGCCCGACCCTTAATTTTTTTTATATACTACACATGCTTGCGAGTTCGCCAGTTGACTCGCAAGGTTGTCAAAATTAATTTCACTACTTGCGAGATCGCACCATCCTCGCTTATTTGTATATACATCACATGCTTGCGAATTCGCCAGCGTACTCGCTTGGTTGTAAATTTAATTTCATTACTTGCGAGCTCGCAACCCTGCTCGCGTGCAGTTTTCCCACATCGCCAAATCAGGAGTCAGTTTTTCAGTTTATATTATTCAAGTTTTCTGAATGGTTCGATAAGTCGCCGACCCGCGCAAACTGAACATGAAACACACACATTGATATGCAAGCCAAGTAGGCCCAATCTATACTATATACAGAACTATACTACCACCTACAGCCCATCAATGACTAAGGCCCAACCCCCAAATTTTTTTGGTTGTTATACACACTAGCGAGTTCGCCACTAGCTCGCACATGGAGGGTCAGTAATTTGGGTTTAGGGTTATTTGGTTTAAATGTAGCGAGCTCGCAAGGTGCTCGCCAGTTCATTTGTGGGCTTAGGGTTTAGGGTTTATACTACCAACCTTGACACTAACGAGCTCGCAAGCACTAGGGTTCATGTATAAAATTTCTATCTCAAATCATTTTTGTTAATTGTACATATTTTATATACATTTGTAACATAAACATTTATGAAATAGTTTATTGTGTACTTTAATTTAATATAATTTTGCCCATTAAACTTGAGTTGTGGAAGTGAAAAACATATATGTTTGTAAAATCATTTCATCTTATGTCACAGGTGCGATTTAATAGCAAAAGTTACGTTCAAAAGTTGTCGAACTTGTTATGTTTTTACTTTAATTTTTGACTTCATTTGAACTAATCAGTCATTACTGTACATTTATTACATCCAACACTAATAGTACTTTGTTCTAGATTACATGTACGTGACGACTACTGGTTATGAACACTTACCAGTATTTACCAACAACAATGTTAATGAGGATGATCTAATTCTTTTTTTACATTACATGATTCGATGGTTACCATAATATATTCCCATTGATTATCAAGTTCATCAACCTAATTACATTAATGTTGTCACAACCAGCTAGTACTTGGCAAGCTATTGCATAACAACTTTTGAATGTACGATGAACATTTGGGACTTTAGAGTACGATATGCTTTTCAATAGTCATACACATATACACTTGCAATTAATCGAATGATTATTCCATGACATAGTTGCAAGTAAATACCTTATTCCACACTTATATTCACATTAATGTTGTCACAACCAGCTAGTACCTGTCCAGCTATTTCATAACAACTTTTGAATAAACGATGAACATCTGGGAGTTCAGAGTACGATATGCTTTTCAATAGTCATACATATATACACCTGCAAATAATAGATTGATAACTGCATGCCATGTATAGTCGCTGTTCATTAAATACCTTATGTCACACTTAGTTATAATGAAACTAATTTATTAACCTCCACTTCAATATTACGCTATAGTCACCAACTTTATACCTTTTTACACGTGGTAATTAACTAGTGTAGTATCAAACATACTCGCAACGCCGAAATATATTTGATATACACCTTATTCTGCAGTTGCGAGTTCGCAAGGGTCCAAATTTATGAACTGGACTTCTTGCGAAATCGCAAGTCACAATGGTGAAGGTATTGAATGCATGAGTTTCATTACTAGCGCTGTCGCATGGTGCTCGAAACCCAAAGCTTATAACTAGCAAATTCGCAACCTGGCCCGCCTCTGGTCGTCAACAGCATAATTCCAAGCCAAGAAGACCACAAACTTGGCATCTTATCACTTTTCATGGTCGAATCTTTCTTCCAAATCTCTTCTCTTTTCACATATTCTCTACTCTTTCCACATCAATATTCCATCAAATCTACACAAACCCTTCAATAAATTCAACTACATCTCAAGTGGGTCAATCCAAAGTGTAAGCAATTTGCTAAGCTTTTCAATTACTTCTCCACTATTTGTTTCTCTACCCATATGCTTGTCTTTATGATTTTGTACTTGTTGTTTTGGAATTTAGTAGCACAATTTATGTGGGTAGGAGAAAGACAAACAAGGTAGACCCATCCTTAACACTACAATCAATTCTACATCTACCTATTTGATAATTGCAAAGGTATGGGTTTTTAGTTGATTACACTTATTTTGTGAGTTTTAAGGGGTCATTAGGGTTTATATATTCGTTGGAGTGTTAAACTTATGATTCATCATTAATTAATCACCACTAGGTCCATCAAAATTGTTACATTTTATTTGTTTTAGGTACTTGTGTCTAGGTAAACAAAATTATATTTAACTTGTGTGTAAATGCATATTCATGACCATGTTTGTAGGCATTCATTAATTGGGGAAAGTGGACTATATAAATGTTTTGTCATTTCCACTAACAAATTGGTCTCTAAACGTAGGAAAGGACAATGAGTGAACCAACAAACTCGACTTCTTCCAACTCATCTAGTGGTGGAGAAAATGTTGTTCTAGATTCGCGACGACGTAAAACAAGGAAGCTTAGTCGCGCTTCAAAAGAAGAACAAATGAGGACCCATTGTCGCGAGATAGAGACACGAATCGACAATAAAATTCTAACACATGTCAAATTTAATGACATCGGTGTAGCTATTGCGCCCTATGATGATGCCCAAAGGTGGTCTAGTTGGTGTGGGAAAATAGGTAGGACTCATGTGCCGCTAGACACTACGGATTGGAGGCTTCTAGACCCCGCTATTAAAAGGGGTGTGTGGAAGGAATGCAAGGTGAAGTTCACTTTTTTATTTTTTTCCATTTAGTAATACCTTGTTAATAGGACTTACCATCTATACGATATCAATGTTAGCGACCCTTTGTGATCGAAGCCAAATCGTACGATCAAGTGAAGAAGAAGGCATTACAAATTGCATCAAAGTCGCATCGCGAGCATAAATATACTCTTGCCAAGGAGTACATAAACCCCAAGGGCATAAGGTTTGGTCAACATCCTAAGGATCGTTACAATCACATTGTCCCACTTACTTGGGAGATATTCAAGGCACGATGGCTAGAAAATGATTTAAAGGTTAGTACTAACATTCAATTTGCTTAATTTATTTTTTTTCCTATACACCTTTAATTGTTCCCTAAATTAGTTTATCCTTACTAACCAATAAAATTCATAAAGGGTGTGGGTGATGATAAGCGTAAAGCAGCTGCTGCTAATAATATGCCCTACACCGGTGGACGGTGTGGATATTTGGGTGTGGGGAAGAAGACATCTAAAAACAAATACAATAAAGAGGTTAAGGAACTAGTAGATGGTGGCACCCCCCTAGAAGAGGCAAAAAACCAATTCGCGGCCGAAGACCCAACAAAATATACTCGAGAACAGTTATTCGTGCTTGGTAGAATTAAGGCCGACGGAAAATTCTCAAGCGAAGAGGCAAAGAGAATTGCCGGACGAGTGGTACGTGTTATATAAGTTTACATACTTCTCAAAACTATTAATGTTACTAAAATTAAAATAGAACATCATAGTGTATTTAAAATACGAACAACCAATTTGTTTGATTATTATTGTGAGTAGGATGAGGTAGGGCTTGAAGTTGAACAGGGTTTATTCATCCCGGTGGGAAAACATGATGTCTTGCATAGAGCACTAAGTAAGGATGAACATCCTGGAAGAGCAAAGGGGATAGGTGGATATGCGACCCAAATTGAAGCTTTTGGGATCAAACGTAGTAGCAAAAATCCTAAACCCTCTAAACTCCAAGTAGCCTTAAGCCAAGCTAAAAAATCCGAGCAAGATGTCAAGAATTTGAAAGCCATCTTAGCCAATGTTTGTGCTTTTGTGAATTATCCTATTCCCTATGATTTGTGTCTAACAAATCAAGGTAATGGACCATCATCCAGAGGCTCCCATCCATCCCCGCCCCAAGTTGAGGTTGACCAACCAAATCCTCCATTCGACCACATCGACATATGCACGCCATTGGCTCCTAGCCAACCTCAAGTTGATGTACAACTTCCGCAAGTTGATATACAAATTCCCAAAGCAACCACAAAGGTTAGGTTATCACCCTAGTCTAAGCCTTACATTCAAATTAATTACGCTTAATCATCTACTCCTTTTTGAAAATACTATGATAACAAACTAATTTTTTTTTCTTTAATGTAGATTTCCCATTCTTGCAAGTTGTACGTTGTTAGAGGTAATAATTCTCAACCAATACACGTTGCTAATGGGAATTCCGATCCTCATATGACTTTGCATCACAAATCAAAAGTCCCTAAGGGTTTCGTAAGGGTATCCATAGTTGAGGTGTATGTAGAAGATGCCTTGTTGCCGGTGACTGAGGATGATGAATGCACAACAGTTGGTCAAGGTTTGGGATTTTTTTTCGTATGGCCCGCGTGGTTGGTTGTAGATGCTAATTCAACATGCATCCCCAAGAACACAAAGCAACCAACAGAGATTGCCGACCTTAATTTCCCAATCCCTAAGATTCCTCTCTCTAATGAGTGTGTGGGCTTCATGAAAGCTCTCCCGGGTTTTGTTCGCACACTATTTGACATGCTAGGTCATCATAGCCGTGAATCTGTGTACTATTTTGTAGCCAATTCCAAGGTTTTTGGCGAGGCAAAGGAAGTGGTTGTTCCTTGGGAAGATTTTGCCCTATTTTGGCACAAACAAACCCTTCCCGATACTATACTAATCCTACATCAAATGTAAGTGTTATTGTTTAACCTAGTGGTATTTATGTGTTACTTTATTGTGTCCGTATTTATATACCTCTTCCGATACTTTATGCTCTAAGATTGTTGTAGGTTCATGCAATACGTCTCTTTGAGCGTGACCAAGACATTCATCGGTTTTTTGCACCCGACTTGCTTGCAACAAGCCCAACAAGGTAATAATGTGAGGCTTGCTTACCTTACAAAGTTGCTAAACGACAAGAGCAAAACCATTTTCATTGGGCCATACCTAGAGGGGTATGTATTTACTAATTGTTTGATTAGTAGATATTAGTTTCAACTGCACATAATCTACATAATCTATGTTATAGTCTGAGGTGCATGTTGTTTAATATATAGTGGTCATTGGAGTTTTGTTGCAATGATTCCATCATTGAAGCGTGTCTATTGGATTGATCCACTACATTTCGCTCCATCTACAAAATTCGCCGATCTATTGGAGATTGCTATGCATGCTGTGAATGACGACACACTCCTTAACTTTGAACTTATTCAAATTCAGGTTAAAATATCGACTCCTTTATTACGTATTTGCAGCTAAATACATTTACATACCATATGTTAAACTACTTCAATTTCAGCACCGCAAGCAATTGTCCAACTGGGAGTGTGGATACTACATGATGTTGTATGCCTACGAGTGCATTGAGACCCTTACAAGTGACAATTTGGAACTACATCGCGTGAGTACTCTTACAATATGAAAGTTTCTATTTATTACCTACAAATTACCTTAGTTTTTATTAATAAATGTATCTCATTCGTAGATACTCGAGGAAAATCAATCGGCATACACTAAAAAAGAGTTAGAGTTGGGGAGAGATAGATTTGCAAAGCACTTGGTCATCGTTAGAGCTCGATTCATATCTAGACCACACGTACCACGTAAGGATGCATGTAAAACCTAAGTCGTATTTCTACATTTGTTATACATGCAAAGGATTATAATTTATGAGTTCTTTGTGTTTGCCATTTAGTGGACTACATATATCTTGCAATTGACAGGTTCAGATATGCCAATTATACTATTTGTGCGGGATATTTACCAAAAATCAAAAATTAATGTACTAGGCTTTTTTCCTGGCGAGCTCGTTACCTTTCTCGTTAGGCACCAAATCGCTTATGCGAGTTACATGCGTACTCGCAAGTAGTCAAGCTCGCGTGGCGGTTTCGCCACATAGCTCGCTAGGTTGAACTCTGTCTCACCAATATTATGTCTAACGCTATTGCAACCTGACTCGTCAAGACTAGCGAAATATAGCGATCTCGCCACAATTCATCAGAAATCAACCCCAATCACAGTTTACTAGCGTATTCGCAACTTTATCGCTCGTTAGCCACTGCCTCTCCAGTCTCAAACCCTGCGATTTCGCCAGTCTACTCGTCAAACCTGCCGAGCAAGTTAGCGAGCTCGCCAATAAACTACTAAAATCGCCTAATCTCAGAAACTACGACGTCGTTTAATCATGCCTGAGAGTACACTTACGACCTCGCTACAAAATAATAAGAGATGGCGTAGCGAGCTCGCTAGGACTGTTTTAGGCGAGCCACAAACGAAATCGCTAGTACCCTCGTTCACTATCTAAGATCTTGACCAGGCAAACTAGCGGACTCGCAAGAATATTACTTGCGATCGCTTGTTGGTGTCGCAACTAATCAAGTGACGCCCTAAACCCTAGACCATAATCATGCCTGAGAGTACACTTACGAACTCGCAAGGACAGTTTTAGGCGAGCCACAATCGATGTCGCTAGTATCCTCGTTCACTATCTAAGATCTTGACCAGGCAAACTAGCGGTCTCGCAAGTATATAACGTGCGATCGCTTGTTGGTGTCGCAACTACTCAAGTGACGCCCTAAACCCTAGACCATAAACCCTGTCTAATATGAATTGTAGCGAACTCGCTACATAAATGTTTAGCGAATCGCCAACAGCCATCGTAACTAGTCAGACTCACACATAATTTCAGACTTGCGTTTAAGCTAGCGAACTTGCCACCTTGTATGTTAGGTTTTCATTGAGTAGTTGTTGCGAGCTCGCAACACGTCATAAAGGCGGAAATGACATACTTCTAATGCGGATGATACGCCTTAAAACAGAAACATTTTAAGGCGGAAGAGGAACCGCCTTAAAGCTTTTTCAGGTTTTAAGGAAATACCAGAGAAGGCATTTGTCTTCTGCCTTGAAACGTGAAGGACCAACCGCCTTAAATGCTGCAAAATTGTAGTAGTGGCCACAATGATTCATATGCTGCCGATCAAACTCGGATCCGGCAACTTCATGGCCTGGCGCTCGCAGGTGCAAACTCTTCTTGAATCGACGGGCCTGTCCGGTTACCGTGACGACTCAATCGTCAAGCCCGCTGCTGTTTCCGCTCCGGCTATGCCCAGGTCCTCGGCCGATATTCCAGATGCTGCTTCCAAGTCGCCGACCGCTCCAATCACGTCGCCGGAATCGTGGACTACCCAGGACAAAATCATCCAGGTTTTGCTCCGTTCGTCCCTCACCGACGACTTCATCATAGAGACCAGCTTCACGGCAATGCCTCCGACGCTCGTAAAATGCAGCTTCACGACGAGCTCCATACCACCCTTTGAATTTCACCACCGCTTCAAGATCATTGCGACCAGCTCGCTGCTCTTGGTACTCCGGTCATGAACAGGGATAAAGTCCTTCTTTTTCTCCATGGTCTCGGCGCCGGATTTGAAACCGTTGTCACGATCCAGTTCTCGCAATCTCCAATCCCGTCTTACGCCGAGATCGTTGCTAGGACTTGCAGCCATGAGATTCTCTTGTCATCTGATGGTTATGGTGCGTCGTCTGAGCCGGAATTTGTTCCGGTGGTGTTTGCCGTGTCTTCGCAGCAGGGTTTTGGAAACCCTAACCAGGCACGTGGGCAAGACGCGCCACCCGTCTGGCGCATCGGCTGCCACGCGGCCGTTCTGGTGGTGGTTCCTCTGGTGGAAAAAATGGTGGGGCTGGTCAATCTTCTGGTGGTCACAATCTTTGTGGTCACAAGAAGTGGAATCCAAAATGCCAACTTTGCAGCGAGTTTGGTCACACTGCAAAATCATGCATGAATCCCAATCCGGAGTCGAATCTTGCTGATGCGTTTCAGTCCAATGTGTCCCTCGACAACTCTTCTGATTGGTATCTAGACTCTGGTGCAACCACCCACATGGCACTCCTTCTACGGTAATCGTTTTGTCGCTCTTGCTAATGGTAGACCTGTTCATATTACTCATATTGGTCATCGTCGGTTTTCTCGTAATTTTTATGTATCTGATGTGCTGGTGGTTCTGGAAATTATGAAAAACCTTCTCTCTATTAGTAAACTGGCCAGGGATTTTAAATCTGTGATCTCTTTTGATGAAAAGGCCACAAAGGAAATCGTGGGCCGAGGTCGCTGTGAGAATGGTCTGTATGTGCTGGAACGGGATGGTGCTGCTTTTGTTGCTTACATTCAAGCGAATAAACATAGGGCGTCTTTCGACACATGGCATGCTAGGCTGGGTCACACTTCCCGATCTGTTATTTCTTTATTAAATAAGTTGAACCTAGTAAAGGTTGTTTCTTTTTCACCTACACCCTCTTTATGTTCTTTATGTGAACAAGCAAAGGGAAAAAAGCTTTCATTAATGGACAATCCCAAACGGGCTGACTCTTTACTTGCTTTGGTAGACTGTGATTTGTGGGGTCCTGCACCTGTTTTATCAGAAAGTGAGTTTTCATACTATGCTATCTTTGTTGATGAGTTTTCTTGCTTTACTTTGTTTTATCCGTTGAAGCGGAAATCAGACTTCTTTGAGACATTTGTGCGGTTTCAGAATTTGGTTGAGAATCAGTTTTCCTGCTCTATCAAAATATTTCAAAGCGGTGGAGGCACTGAATTCACAAATTCGCGTTTGCGGGCTCATTTTTCAGACAAAGGAATCTTTCATCAGATCTCCTGTCCAGCTACACCTGAACAGAATGGTAGAGCCGAACGCAAACACATGCACACTACGGAGATGGGACTATCGATGCTCATACACTCTCATCTATCATCATCTTACTGGGATGTTGCTTTCCCCACAACGGTCTATACTATAAATCGTCTCCCAAGACCAGTGCTTCGCAATGTCTCACCCTACTTTCTTATCTATGGTCGTCATCCTGATTACTCTAACTTCCATCCCTTTGGGTGTAGAGTTTATCCTTATGCTCGACCTTTTGCACCTCACAAACTCGCGTCGCAGAGTGTTCCGTGCATCTTTATTGGGTCTCAATATAAGGGTTTCCGTTGTCTTGACCCCTCAGATCTACCTCACTCGCCATGCTCGATTTGATGAGACCTTTTTTCTAGCAGCTGCAGGTTCAACCTCTGTTGCTCTAAACACCTTGGATGTTTCGGTTTTTGTGGATTTGGATGATTTTGTCTTAACCACAGTCTCGCCTACAGCACCGTTGGTCGACACGTCTCCAGCACAGTCACCTGTCTCGACTCCAGCTCCAGCACCTGCTTCATCGGTCAGTCCCTCACCGGTCTCATCTCCACCGACTTCACCGGCCTCATCTCCACCGACTTCTCCTGCTCATCCCACTCCCGTGATTTCCCTAGATCCGCCGCCCTCTCCTCCGCGACGCATGACTACTCGGTTGCAAACTGGTAGTCTTACAGCAAATCGTAGGTTTGGTGATTATGAGATGACTGGACTCCTTGTTGTCTTGCTTGCTGAGACTGAGCCGTGAGAATTTCGCTCGGCTATGAAGGATCCTCGCTAATTTTTGCCATGGATGAGGAAATGCATGCTCTTCGCCAACAACGCACTTGGGATCTTGTCCCGCGCCCTGCTGATGCGAATGTTGTTGACTCCAAATTGGTTTATCGGATCAAGCATCATCCCGATGGTTCTGTTGATAGATACAAGGCTCGTCTTGTTTCTCAAGAGTTTACTCAGTTTCATGGGTTTGATTTCACTCATACCTTTAGTCCTGTCGTCAAAGCCTCTACTGTTCACATCATCCTTGCTCTGGTTGTTACATTTGCATGGCCTCTCCATCAGCTGGATGTTAAAAATGCATTTCTAAATGGCGTTCTGGATGAGCCAATCTACATGGAACAACCAGCAGGTTACTCTGATCCTGTTCACCCGGATTCTGTCTGTCGCCTTCGGAAAGCCATCTATGGGCTTGGTTTCAGCGGTTTAGCTCCTTTCTTGTGCAATTGGGGTTCAAGTGCTACTTGACTGACACTTCAGTATTTGTGTTCTCTCGAGGATCGACTGTGCTCAATTTATTGGTGTATATTGACGACGTTATCCTTACCTGCAATAACTCTGCTCTTATCCGCAAGTTCATTGCTTGGCTTGATTCTGAGTTTGCTGTTAAAGATCTTGGTTCCCATCATTACTTTTTGGGAATTGAGGTTGCTCACTCTCCGACAAGGCTGTTTTTGGGACAAGTTAAGTATGCCATGGAGGTTCTCCAGCGAGCTATTCTTATAATTAATAAATAGGCGCTGACTTAATATTTACAATAATAAATATATAATTAAATTTGGTGATTCAAGTCCATATATATATATATATATATATTTGTAACATGCATGGAGGAGAAAATATACAGTAGGCGTTGAGAGGCTTCATTGCCTCATGATATTTTATAATTTTCAATGTATCAGTAATCGGATCGAAATATGTTGGTGTTAAACTCTGATTTTTCTGCATTCTCTGATTTACTATTTTGGCACTTTGCCAGTTTTGAATAGGTCAGATGATGACCATTTCGTTAGGGATTTAGGTAACTTTTAGTTACGGACGTTGCATGTATTTAGGCAGCACGTTGCATGATTGCTAGATAGGTGCTAGTTTGTTGCTTTGAATTGCTATAAATAGACACCAAAACTCAGCAAAAAGGTATCACCTTCACTGCACAAAATTCCTTCTTGGTTGTCATAGTTCTTCAGTTCTTTTCGTTTGTTCGCTCGTCGCTGCAACAACAAGTGGTATCAGAGCTTGGTGTGTGATCCAAGACTCAAGAGTTTGGTGTTTGATCCAAAATCGGTCAAAGCGTTGGTGTTCGATCCAACCTTTGTGTGGTCGATCGGTGTTCGATCCGGTTCGACGTAATGGTGGGACGAGGAGCAGGAGGAGCATGAGCTGTTGCGGACAAGAACAAGGGAGAGATGTCCACACCGCCGCCTTCAGGATGGCTGAAACTCGGCGGAGGAGGAGAGGCACGTATTGTGGAACGAGTCATCAGGGAGAATGAAAGTGTGGCACACTTTCCGATTCTCACTCGAACCAACTACGCGGATTGGGCGATTCTCATGAAGGTGCAACCACAAGCGCAAGGCTTGTGGGAGGTCGTGGAAGGTGGTCCGGGTGATGAACGTGATGATCGTAGGGCTATATCGGTGCTGCTTCGGGCCGTACCACAGGAGCTCGTCCGAACACTTGGAGTAAAGTCGACGGCGAAAGAAGCTTGGGACACGCTTAAGACCATGCAGATTGGGGTGGAGCGTGTTAGGGAAGCCAAAGCTTAGACTCGTTGGTCGCAATTTGAAAATCTCGCTTTCAAGGAGGGCGAAGGTGTTGAATCGTTTGGCATTTGGCTCACCGCCATTGTTAACGATTTGGAGGTCTTGGGTGATTCAGTGACAGAGCACAAGGCCGTGCTCAAGTTTTTGCATTGTGTGCCCAGAAAATACAAGCAAATGGCTATGGCCATTGAATCTCTTGTGAACTTGAAATCACTGTTCATTGAAGAGCTTATTGGGAGGCTCTTGGTTGTTGAGGAGCGGGGAGAACTTGATGATTCTACCCATGTCCTAAGTTAACTACTTCTCACTGAAGAAGAATGGGAAGCACGATAGTGTAGTCAAGAGATTGAGGATGGCGAAGGACCAAAGCCACAAGCTTGGAATAAGGCGAAGACAAGCAAAGGTGAAAGCAAAAAGGGCACTTGTAATTACTGCGGTATTCCGGGACATTGGGCGAAAGAGTTTCGTAAGCAAGATCGAGAGCAACAAGCAAACCTTGGGTGCAGGTGCGTCGAAGTTGAGGAAGACGACGAGCCAATGCTCCTCTAAGAGTGATTATCGTCGGAGTTTGAAAAGCAGAGTTTAAGGGGGTGATTTGTTGGTGTTAAACTCTGATTTTTCTGTATTTTCTGATTTACTATTTTGGCACTTTGCCAGTTTGAATAGGTCAGATGATGACCATTTCGTTAGAAATTCAGGTAGCTTTTAGTTATGGACGTTGCATGTATTTAGGCAGCACGTTGCAATTGCTAGATAGGTGCTAGTTTGTTGTTTTGGATAGCTATAAATAGACACCAAAACTCAGCAGAAAGATATCACCTTCACTGCACAAAATTCCTTCTTGGTTGTCATAGTTCTTCAATTCTTTTCGTTTGTTCGCTCGTCGCTGCAACAATAAAATACTGCTATTGGGTCCATAAAAATGTTTTGCACAGTTCATTTTACTGTGCTTGGTAAACTTAATCCATGTTTTGAATGCACGTGCATCATTTGTACATTCATAAATTCTCAAATTAATTATTAGTATGATTTTTTAAAAATCATCCTTAAATTATTATTCAGTAATAATTCAAACCAGAGGAAGAAAGGATTGTGTTTTGGTTTGCAGCACTATCTATATATGCTTCAACGTTAATAGTATAGTTAATCCTTGAATAATTAAATTTAATTACAAAATAAAACCATTTCAAGTAAACACAATTAAGTGCTCCACAATATAATGAAAGTATATACTCAGTAATTTTTACGGTATGTTTATGAAAGGAAAATAATTTCGAATTAAAATAAGTTGGTTGTACTAATTAAGCTTCATTGGAAGCAAGATCTTTATCTTCATTGGTTCTCACTATTTTGACCGAGATCGTGGAGAGAAGACATGCAGGGATCTGTGATTTCGATCGACTTTCCAGTGCTCCAGAAAATTCCCATTGTCCACCATCCTCTTACGGCACATATCTAAAAACACCGAAATTAAGTTCAAATCAACAAAAATAGCAAATGATCTGAAAAATTCAACATGCATGCTTACTGCTATATACTTCAGTTAAACTTCACAAAATTATTATTCACGTTTGAATGGATAAACCTAGATACTTTATTAAATTTTAAATTAAATATAACATTATTTGACCCCAAAAACTAGCAAACTTATTCAGTTCCCCGAACAAAATTTAATATTGTTATAACCTTTTCTATGGGTTATGGGTGATTCTATTTACACCACCCCAATTACTATATACACCCACTTGGCCCACTTTTACCTAAATTAATTTGTATACTTACTCAACTTACAAAGTTGATATTTATTACTTGTTAATTTTTAAACATAAATGGTAAGGGTTTTTCGGTAAATCATCCCTTAATTTAATATGATATCTTCTTATTTATATTCATTAAGAAAATCATAATACACATTTTCAAAACTATTTTAATTAGAATAGAAATAAATAATATCTAAATTATTATTCAATTATTTAAAATATTGATTTATACCGGAATAAAATATAAGAAAACCATTTATTTTCACTCCCATATAACATGATCACGATTACAATTGGAGAGAAGATGCGTGTTGTAAGTATTAATATAACTCAAATATGGAGTAATCCACGCATCTGCACAAGTTTCCAATAAATTTGAACACAAATTTCTAACCAATCTAACCATTTTTCAAAAATTGACCTAGTTATTCTATAATTTTTTATATCAAATGTGAGTTGGAGTTGGTTGGGTGATACCAACCATTTTTTGTAAAATTTTTATCAATATATTAACATATATATTTTTATTAATTTTCTATATTACTGTGATTTAAAATGTGGCATCAAATAAAGTTTTAAAAAAACATTATCCAAAAATACATAATTTACCTAATATAATAATTTACCTAATACCATCATACCCTAATCAAATACAATAAATATGACACATTTTACAATACACGTAATAAGTATGGTAGGTGCAAATAGCATTTTATTCTATTTACACCACATGATCCACTAATTTTTTATTATACCGAGGTTATTTTCACCACTTGGGTGGTGTAAATAGCAACACCTTTTCTATTCCAAAAAAATACAATAAATCTGAAGTCAAATGATTTTCATTTCCATGCTGAATTGAATGGATTGAATGGTATTGTGCATGCATTAGAATTTAACTTGTATATTTTTATTTGATGTCTCATTGCACCATTAATGTGATTGCACGCTTCAATAACAATATTTATCATTGGTACTTGTGCATTAAAACGTGCAAATACTGGGCAATAAAAGTGACTATCAATTAAAATAGAAAAGTAAATTGAATTTTGAATCGGTTTACCAAGCAAGTAAAAAAGCATATGTACCCAGATTTAATATGTAATTTTTTTAAAATAGAAGATTTGAGTTTTGCCATGCACGTATAAAAGATGCACGTGCATTCTGTCACGTGCATCCTTTCTTTAAAACCATTTGAAAAATAATTATGATTAGGACTTTGATTTTGGCACACTTCGGTAATACCGTCTTGGAAATGGGGAAAATGCATTGTCGAAATTTAAAAATCACAGAAGAATTCAACTGATTATGATCAGCCAGCACTATTCAATGAACCAGCATCAAAATCTATCCTAGGAAATATTAGGCAATGAAGACTATTCATGGTTGAGGACATGGCAGTATGCTTATCCCAGCAAGCTTATGACATGATCGGGGAATTTTTCCAACCAGAGGACAATGCATCTCTTCTCTTTGTATATTCGAGTCCTTCTTTCTCCTTCTCGAGGAAATCTTCAACCTGCATATAAGCCCTTTTATCCTCTTCCATCCGCCCTATCAACGCAGATTCGTCCTCAGTACTAACTGAAAACTAAATCTCTATATCACTGTAGATTACAAAAAAAACAGTTAATTATCTAATTTTAAGTCTTATAATTACTGTCTTAGTAGAATATTTTTATCAAAGATCACTGACAGTGAGACTAAATTACCCTAAATTTTATTAAAAATATTTGGTGATAAGATATAATAATTGTAGGAAAACAGTGAGTGCGAGACTAAACTAACTCGTAGTTGTGTAGACTTTTACCACATGCCATGTCTTGCACACAATAAAAGTAATTATCAAAACAAAATAAAATAAAATTATGTGTGTATCCAAAATTTAAGATATATTTTATATTAGTTTATTTAAAATAGAATATATGAGTTTTGCCTAGTGCACGTGTAAAGGACGCACGTGCATTCTGTCACGTGCAACGTCTCTCTATAGCCAGATGCAAAATCTATATATTGAGCAATCTGAAATAATTAAAATTTGACTTTGATTTTGGCATAATTCTGTCCATGTAATATTCTCTTCGACGAGGGGAAAAAACATTGTCAAGCATTTGAAAATAGCCAGAAATGCCGAGGCATAGGACTAATTACAGCGGACTGAAATTCATAGCCAAAGGAAGGTTATAGGAACACGTGTACAACCTTGTCTTTTCAAGAGGCCTAATAATACTACACACACTGACGATGGCAAAAAACTTAAATTACAGAAGAATTCAACTGATTATGAGCCATCCCAGGAAACAGCTGATCAAAATCCATCCCATGAAACAATATTAGCTGTCATCGGGTGATGAAGACTACTCATTGGCAGCTCAAATTTTGGATGAAGATCAAGAACATAAAGATGAGGATACAAGATGATCGACCACTTCCTTTGCATTGAACTCAATCTTCATGTTTCTTCATATGATTGTACGTACGACTAATTAGTCATATGGATGACCTTATTTTGATGGTGATTTTTGCAGTGCTTTATAAAGGAGTTTTTTACAGCCCCGAAATTACAGTCAAAGAAGTAATTAGATGCGTTTTTTGGAACACGCACGCACATGGCACACTTATGAAATAATAATGTCATGCATTTGATAAACATTATTCTTTTGACATATTGTTTTCTATAGATTATATTTTAAAAAAGGGTCCTTAATTTGTCAATGTTTTAACTTAATTATTTAACTTTTAAGTTTCATCAGTTGAAAAACTATATTACTATTAATAACTACAAGTTTTAATAACTATGTTAATTATTGCAAAATTTTACTCAAACTGACAAATGTTCATTATTACATTGATGTTTATTTATTCATATTTAACTTTTTATCTGTAAATGTAAGATTTAAGATGGATAACCATTCATCAGTCAATTACTAATTCTTTTAAATTGCACGGCGCCAACACGGACGGAAACCGCCGTGTTTTGCGTGGTATTCCACTAGTGCACTCTCCGTTTCCGATGTGGGACTTGGGTTGACCACGCCCAAAAATCCCCCTCAAACCAAGGACCACATGAACAAGTGTCCTTTACCTTGGACCGTCTGGCACTGCCGCCGAAAAGTTGCGGGACACGCCACCTGACAAACCCTTGGTCAGACAGACTTTCGATACAAGGGACAAATTTGTCTCTACAAGGGAATGAATGAGGGCCTCCTCCACATCCGGCAACAAAGGACGTCCCCGTATCGAGCGTAACCAAGCTCTAATCCCACTTGTGGGACTGCTGAGTCCACCACGGTTCAAACTAGTATGATGTTGTCCGCTTTGGGCTAGCTACAAAACCCGCACGGTTTTAAACAATGGGTCAATTCCCAAAAAAACTCATACTAGTGTGGTGGGACTATTCCTTATAAGGATCACTCTCTTTTTTTGATGTGGAACTTGGGTTGACCACGCCCAACAGAAAATACAATTTTAACCTTACTTTGTTAATCTAGGGTTTTATATTCTTGGGAAAATTTATATGTACATATGTGCCTCTCTACTCTTCACGTCGATCCCTTCCCCTTATTTTTGTCTATGGACTTCTTTTGTCCTGCAAGAAAAATCACACTCAATCGGCCCTCCCCATCACTACCTCAGAAAATTATCCCACAAAGTTGGTGATCTAATGTACTTGCAACTCGGAGAGATCCCTACTGTAATCGTATCATCCACTCGATTAGTCAGAGTTTAGCCAGAGATCCCTATTGTAATTGTCCCAAATTTACTTTGTCATGCAATCAACACAAGAAAAGAATCCACCAACTTTTTAGTATAAGAATCAAAAGAAATTCCTTTGTTTTTGAGGACCGATCAAGTCTGAATATTTCGGAAGAAAAAAGTTTCTAGACAAAAAGAATGGAAAGGGATCGATGTGAAGAGCAGAGAGTGTTAGAGAGTAGTATTGAGCTTTGAGCTCAGCCTGTGTTAGCAAGGGTTTATTTAGGGTTTTACATGTTCACTCTTGTACCCTTGTAATGCTTATATATTGATGAATAACGTATAGCCTCTATCATTGAGGTTTTCTCTCTATCATAGTATCAGTTGCAAAACGGTCCTAAACCCTAGTTTATATTCAAGTCAAAGTTCATCCTCCATTGTGCCACCTCCGCACCGCCTCGCCGACTGTGCCCCGCCGCACCACCCCGACGCCATAGTGCCACCGCCGCACCGCCGCGTCGCTATTGTGCCATCGACGCTGGCCGCCGCCGACGCTGTCGTCCACCATCGCCGCCCATATTGTCATCTACCATCATCGCCGACACTATCGTCCCCCAACGTTCACCGACGCAGCCTTCCTATCATCGACATCCGGTACCACGCCGATCGTGCCTCTGTCAGATTCTCAGCCCTGTGTTTTAAGATCCACACCCTTTGCTGCCTACCGCGCGCCTTTGCCGCCTACCGCGCCTTGTGCGCCTCACCTTCACTGTCAACCGCGCCTTGCGCGCGCGTCAAACCTTCACTGCCAACCGCGCCTTGCGCGCGTCTCGTCTTCGCTGCCAGAAGCCACAACCGCTCGCACACTGGGCGGCTATCTCAGTTCTTGGGTCTTTTTTTGAGCCTTTGCTAGTTTGCTCTTATTTATTTTGATATGGCAATTCGAGAAGGATATTCTCGTACAGATAAATCCACCAGTTGGATTGCAGATGCAGCACTAGCTCGACAACAACGTTGGATTGCTGATTCTGCTGCAATGAATCACATTACTTTCTCAACATCCAATCTTTATAACATCAGACAATATGCGGGTTCCAACGGTATTCTTGTTGGAAATGGAAATGCAATTCCGATAATTCTCAACTCACTGATACTTTATCATTGCGCAATGTCTTGGTTGTTCCTGATCTTACCTCGAATTTGCTCTCCATAAGTAAATTGACTCGAGATTTGCATGCTGTTATTTTTTTTGATGATCACTCTTTTTGATACGAGTATAAATGGAGAACTAGGTTAATTAGAGCATCTCCAATGGTTGCATTTTTGGACTTGCTTGGTTATTTTTATAAAATATTTAGCACTAACTTACCATTGTTTTACCCTTTACAAGCACTAGCTTCACAAGCAACTAGCTTGAGTAGGCCCCACATCGATAATTCAAAGTATTTAGATGTGTATTCGAAATGAATGAAATCATACAAGCTAATTTATGATATTAATAACCATTGGAGATACTTGTAATTTGCTAGCTAATTAGCTTGAATTAATGTAAGTTACAATACATTGTAGCTTACCGTTGAAGATGCTCTTAGGAATTATTCTCTTACCAAGAATTTTCCTATAAATATGTGTTTTAATTCTAGTAAGATTTTTAATTATATTCCATAATAGTTACAGAATTAGATTTATTATTTCCATATTAGTGTTAGGATTGTATTTTTGTTTGAGCTTATAAATATAAGCCTCGGCCTTGTAATTTTATAGAGAGATTTATTATAAAGAAAAGGAGGTTTTCCGGATTAATTGACAGTTGTTCAATTTCAAGATTCAGTTGAGTCGCCCATGACAGGTGTTCGTGATTTTTAGTTAATTGGCTGACAGCTGTTCAAGCGATTTTCATATCTCAAAAGCAATTTATATATATTCCGCTGTAACAACGTGAATCACAAAGAAAATATGCATCAAAGTAGTATCAGGAGCAAGGTTTTCATAAATTCTAGTTTGTGAATGGTCATGGAGAGTATGATGGAAGAACGTATGGCTTGTTGGAGAAAAAAAGAGCGCTTGTGTCAGAATTCGTGAGGCAGAGTTTTAGGTTGGATATCCCGGAGTTTGGAGAAAAAGTAAACCAAGAAAGCTATCTGGAATGGATCGAGCGATGTGAGCGAATTTTTGACTTTAAAGAGTATGACGATCGCACGAGGTGCAGGATTGCTATACAAAAACTCATAGCGCGTGCATCCTTGTGGTGTGAAATTTTGGAATTAAAGCGAAGGATTCAGGGAAAATCAGAAATCAAATCGTGGATTAAGTTGAAGAAACATCTTGATCGACTATTCTTACCTTCTACCTATATTTTATAACAAGAGTCTTTGTCTGTGGTTGAACTTGTGGCGAGTAACGAGCAATTTGAGACAAAGAATGATGTTGATGGTTGTGTTGATGCTAATGTTGAAGATGTCGTTGAGGATGGTGAAGAGGTTAGTTCCACTTCTCTAACCAAAGTCGACAATGTTAATGATTATTCTACTCCTCTGATTTAAACCGAGAGTGTTATGTACTCATGTTCTATAGTCCTTAATTTTCATGATGATATTAAAGAAGAAGATCTTGATGGCAGTGACATGACAGTACTTGATATAGGTATAAACGAGGGAGTTGTAGAGAAAGAACTGGTTCATTCTATGATTGTTGAACCTCGATACAAAATTGATGAGAAAACAAAATATATAGTTTCATGGAACCAATCAATTCCTTTTCTTGAGAATGATGAACTTTGGAGTCGTGTAAAATCTGAGTTTGGAAAGACTGGCAACTTTGCCGCACATCACAACTTTAGTCATGTGTCATTCGATCGATATTCGAAAGGTTGTGAGTTCGACAAGGGGTCACTGAAAGGACGAATTCGAGGGATAATTCATTCAAATTCGGGAAGGATGATACAAGATGGGATTGGCAAAAACAAGTACATCGCGTCACAAATATATGGAAGCCACTTACTCATATTGATTGGAGATGAAGAATATCAAGAATTGAGGACAATTCTTTTCGAAGAAGAGGAGAATGATACGAGTATAAATGGAAAACTAGGGTAATTAGGAATTATTCTCTTACGAAGAATTTTCCTATAAATATTTGTTTTAATTCTAGTAAGATTTTAATTATTTTCCATAATAGTTTTAGAATTAGATTTATTATTTCCAGATTAATGTTAGGATTGTGATTTTATTTGAGTTTATAAATATAAGCCTTAGTCTTGTAATTTTATAGAGAGATTTATTATAAAGAAAAAGGAGATTTTCCGGATTAATTGACAGTTGTTCAATTTCAAGATTCAGTTGAGTCGCCCATGACAGGTGTTCGTGGTTTTTAGTTAATTGGTTGACAGCTGTTCAAGCGATTTTCATATCCCAAAAGCAATTTATATATATTCCGCTGCAACAACGTGAATCACAAATAAAATACGCATCACTTTTATGATTAAGAGCAAAGTTAATAGAGTTGTTCTTGGTCACGGTCATTTTAATGATGGATTATACATTTTGGATTATGGTGGTGTTGCTTTGGTTGAGTCTGGTAGATCTAGAGCTTCATTTGATGTGTGGCATGCTCGCTTTGGTCATACATCCCATGCTGTTATTTCTGTTTTGACTAATGTCGGGGTTCTATCTGTTTCCTCTGTGCGGCCTATGTCTCGCCTACGTGATCCGTGTGTTAGAGCCAAGGGTCAAAATCAGTCTTTTGTTGAGAACTTGACGAGAGCATCGCATGTCCTTGATCTAGTCCATTGTGATTTGCGGGGACCTGCCCCGGTTACATCTAGTAACGATTTTTCCTACTACGCTATATTTGTTGATGATTTTTCCCGCTACACATGGTTTTATCCTCTGCGTCGGAAGTCGGACTTTATTGAGGTATATTTCCAGTTTCAGGCACTTGTAGAAAATCAGTTTTCTGCTCGTATTAAGGTATTTCAGAGTGATGGTGGCACTGAATTCCTTAATACTCGTCTACGGAATCATTTTATCTCAAAGGGCATTCATCACCATATTTCATGTCCTTATACACCTGAGCAGAATGGGTGTGTGCTGAGCGAAAACATCGACATATAACAGAAATGGGGCTTACGAAGTTATTTCACTCGCATCTTCCGTTGTCATATTGGGATGATGCTTTTGGTGCTGCGATGTATACCATAAGCCGCCTTCCTACATGAGTGCTTGAAGGAAATACTCCATATGGTCTTCTCTTTAACCGTTTTCCGATATACTCCAACTTCCATCCTTTTGGTTGTCGGGTGTACCCTTATGTTCGACCACAAGCACAACACAAACTATCTCCTCGAAGTACACCATGTATATTCCTCGGCTATAGCTACCAGTACAAGGGCTTTCGGTGTTTAGATCAAGCTACTGGTCGGATTTATATCTCTCGTCATGCTCGCGTCGATGAGATGTGCTTTCCTTTTGCTTCAGAAAGGGATTCGGCCTCGACATTCACGTCTTTGGATGTTTCAGCTTCATTGATCCTGAATCTGCTGAATCTTCATTACATGAGCCTGCTTCGTCTACATGTTTTGACCCGTTTCCATGCTCAGTCTGTTTGGATGAGTCGCCTTCATCAGCTCCAGCTGCTCCATCGCCTGTAACTTAACCTACTTCTCTCCGGTCCTCTCCAGACTCATTGACTTCGTCTTCACCAACAGCTACACCACCATTTTTGAGTTCCCCTGTCACATCATCTGACTCTTCTCATATCTCAGATTCTCTTCCTCACCGCACTCATCAAATATTGACTAGAAACCAGGATGGTACTCGACGTTTAAGGACACACCCTGATTTTGTTCCCACGGGTCTTGTTGCTGAGGTTATGAAGAATTCCGAGCCGTGAGACTATCGTCCAGCCCTCAAGGATCCCAAGTGGGTTCATGCCATGGACGAAGAAATGGATGCACTTCGTCATCAACATTCATGGGATTTGGTCCCACGACCTTCAGATGCCAACATTGTGGGTTCAAATGGGTATTTCGTCTTAAGTACAAACCAGATGGTAGCATTGAGCGCTACAAGACTCGTTTGGTTGCTCAGGGATACTCTCAGATTCCTGGATTTGATTTTGATCACACTTTCAGCCCGGTGGTCAAAGCGGCTACTGTTCGCACAGTTCCTGCGATCGCCACTCTCAAGCGTTGGCCTCTACATCAGCTTGATGTTAAGAATGCTTTTCTTAATGGTGTTCTTGATTCTCCTGTCTACGTGGCTCAACCAGTAGGATATAAGGATCCAGCTCATCCAGACTATGTTTGTCGTCTCAAGAAGGCCTTATACGGACTCAAAAAAGCTCCTCGAGCTTCGTTTGATCGCTTCAGCTCTTACCTACGACAACTCAGTTTTCAGTGCTGCACTTCAGACACAACACTCTTGTTGTTCTCGGGGTACCACATTGCTCTATCTCCTTGTTTATGTTGATGACATCATTCTAACCGGAAATGATGTTGGTGCCATCAGGCAGTTCATCACTAGAATGATAAGGAGTTTTTAATCAAGGATTTAGGCTCCCCACTTCCTTAGTCTTGAGGTGTCTGTTACTCCATCCGACCTATTTCTTAGACAAGCCAAGTATGCTAGGGATATATTGAGTCGAGATTGCATGATTGATACTTCTCCGGTGATGACTCTGTTTGTACCGCTCTCGCAACTTCATAGCAGCACTAGTGCACCATTCGGCAACCCAACCCTCTATTGCTCTTTGGTTGGTGCGCTTCAATATTTGACTATCACTCGCCCTGATCTAGCATTTGCGGTGAACTCGGTTAGTCAGTACCTCCAAGACCCTCATGAAGATCACTTTGATGCTATTACCCGAATCCTTCGTTATGTTGCTGGAACACCTCATCACGGTCTCACATTTCGCTCAGGAGGTTTTTCTACTGTTTCTTCTGATGTTTGTGCTTATTCGGATGCTGATGGGGCTCGTTGTCTAGAAACTCGACGATCGACTTAAGGTTATGCAGTGTTTGTAGGTGGTAACTTGGTTTGATGGAGTGCCAAGAAACAACCTGTAGTATCTCGCTCAAGGTCGGAATCCGAGTACCGTGCCCTTGCCAATACAGCTGCTGAAATTGTCTGGGTCTGCCATCTTTTCCGAGATTAGCAGTTTCCTCTGGATGGTTCTCCATTATTGTTATGTGACAACAACAGTGCTATCTTCTTAACTCAGAATCCAGTGGCTCATAAGCGCGCAAAGCAAATCTACTACCATTTTGTTCGTGAATTGGTTGCCTCAGTTAAACTCCATGTTAGTCATGTTTCTACTTCGCTGCAGTTGGCGGACATTTTCACCAAGGGTCTTCCTAAGCCTTTATTTGAGTTCTTTAGATCCAAGTTTTGCGTCTCGGTCAATCTGACGCTTAGCTTGAGGGGGGATGTTAGAGAGTGGTATTGGGCCTTGAGCCCATCCTGTGTTAGTTAGGGTTTATTTAGGATTTTACATGTTTACTCTTGTACCCTTGTAATGCTTAATATTGATGAATAATATACAACCTCTAACATTGAGGTTTTCCCTCTATCCGAGAGGAACATACGTACATAAATTTTCCCAAGAATATAAATGAGCTGAAACTCAAAATCGTAATAAATTCTTATGAGCTGAAATAAAATCTTAATAAATAGGGGTTGACTTAATATTGACAATAATAAATATATCATTAAATTTGATGATTTAAGTTCATTTATATATTTTTGTAATATGCATGGAGGAGAAAAAAATACAATTTTGAGACTTGAGAGGCTTAATATTTTTTGCATAAATCAAATAAATTTAGAAAACTTCATGGCTTCTTGATATTTTAATATTTTCAATGTATCATTAATCGAATCACTCCTATTGGATCCGTATTAGGATATTTTGTTATGATTTGATAATATTTTATTGTATATAAATTAGGAAGTTACAGCTATGTGTCTAGCAGGATTAAGACTGTGTATTAGTGTGTATAGATATACCTACTTAGTTTATCTTTGTACTCTGCCTATAAAGGTTGTACCGTCGTATCAATGCAATCACAACATTCTACACTATCATTATTTTACATGGTATCAGAGCTTTCTATCTGGACCCGTACTCTTGATTTCATAATTTTCATAAACCCTAGATTTGATAATAACCTATTGCCTCCATATTAAATTTTCTTTTGGCTGATTGACCACCCCGCCGCTCGTCAATTTTGATTTGCCGTGAAGGATCAATTGTTATCCCCAGCCCACCATTATTCAGCTTTTGTCAGGCGCCCAGTTTTGTCATTGAACGGCCTTAAAAACGCGTGTTTCCACGCGACTCCCGTTTTCAGCTCCTTAGCGCGTGCTGGTACGCGCTCGCTGACTCGCCGTCTGTGTTCTTGCACGTGAGGCCATGCGCACCTTCGGCCAGTTATTAAAAAACAAAAAAGATGATGATGAATGCTCAACTGCATGGTTCTCGACAAGCCTAGCTTCCATCTTCTGTTGTGCTTCGCCGACTGCCTCCAGGGACGCCATTTGCCGTTTCAGCCACCGCTCCATCAATTGTTCCGCCACCACCAGGATTCGCTTCTTCCGCCATTCCATCTGGTTTTGATCGATCATCGGTTGGTGGTTGTTTAACTGATCAACAATGGAGTATGGCCTTGACTCTTTTTACTAGACTAAATAATTCTTCTGCCAATATTTCTTGTAAGATTGTTTTACCTTGGATACTTGATTCGGGAGCTTCCTATCACATGACTGGTGTTAAGGGTGCTCTATCTGATATAGTTATTGTTGATAGTACTGTTGATGTTGCGTTACCTGATGGAACGATTTCTTCTGCTATTGAATATGGAACTCTTACTTTTGGTGGAATTCAGCTTCCCCATGTACTTTATATACCTGAATTACGTTGTAATTTATTATCTTGTTCTAGATTGCTTGGCTCATTAAAATGTCTTGCTTTGCTCACGGAAGATTTTTGCTTAATACAAAAAATCAGTTCGAGGACAGTGAAATAAGCGGTTGTAACAACACTTTCACCCCAAAACCTGATTGGTAAATCAGTTTGAAACAAAAGAGCAAGTGCAACATTCAACAGGTGTCTATACTTGCCCTCTACTCATCCATTCTGTTGTGGTGTGTCAACGCAGGAAGTCTCAAACAGGATACCAGATTCAGCAAAGTATGACCGCAGAGGTAAAAACTCAGTTCCATTATCAGATCGAACACGACGCACATGGCGACTAAACTAGGTACTTACTAGAGCACAAAAATGTTTAAATCTAGAAGCCACTTCGGATTTCGTAGCAAGCAAGTGAACCCAAACAGCTCTAGAATAATCATCAACGATAGTTAAAAAAATAATAAGCACCACTAGTAGAAGGAGAACTATAAGGCCCCCAAACATCACAGTGTATAAGTCAAAACATTCACGAGCTCGTGAAGAACTCACAGGAAAACTATGTCTGGTCTGCTTTGCTCTATGACAAATGGTACAAGGAGCACTCACTTTATTATTATCAGAAGGAAAGATAGAAGACAAAACCGTGGAGGATGGATGTCCAAAACGTTGATGCCAAAGATCGGAATTAGCAGACATAGCAGCGGCGTGATTCGGCTCCAACGGCGATGCACGGATACTATTGGTCATAGACGGTTGATCCCCACCATCCAATGTGCGAAGCCAATAAACCCCACCGTACTGCTCAACCGCACACCAACACCACTTCTTGATGGTCGTACACCCTTTGAGCTACTATATGGTAGTGTTCCTGATTTCAAGTCTCTCCGTGTGTTTGGATGTCTCTGTTTTGCCTCTCAAGTTCCACGAATCCGTTTGTTGAACCAACTCCTTCATCTTTGACTGATGCATCCCCTGCAACTCCACCCCTTGCCATTTATGATGATCCACCAGTTATGCTACCTGCAGTTCCAGTTGTGACGCTTCCTCCCGAGCCTCCTATTGTGAATGATTCATCATGACAACCTACTCACCAGCCTACTAGCGCGTCGCCCCTACAGGCACCTACCGTTTCATCATCTCCAGACCCCACTACCGTCCCTACTGGTCCTGTTCGGTTCAGCACACGAGAAAGGAAACGGCCGGAATACCTGAATGACTTTGTTTGTCCTGCCACTGCTGCTAATAAACCCCCCACTTCTGCTTCTTCCGCTTCACCGTCATCACTGTCTTCAGGTATTCCATACCCTATTACTGATTATGTTAATTGCAATAAATGTTCTGCTTTGCATACTAGACTTTTGTGTGCTGTAACATCTAGTACAGATCCTACAACGTTTTCAGAAGCATCTAAGCATGCTCATTGGCGGACTGCTATGGGTGAGGAACTTGGTGCTCTTGCACGTAATGGCACTTGGACTCTCTCGCCCCTTCCTCCGGGCAAGAAGGCTATTGGTTCGAAATGGGTTTTTAGAACCAAGTATAAATCTGATGGCTCCATTGAACAATACAAAGCTAGGCTGGTTGCGCTTGGTAATCGTCAGATTGAGGGTGAGGACTTCACCAAGACATTTGCACCGGTTGCCAAAATGGCCTCTGTTCGATTGTTTCTCTCTGTTGCTGTTATTAAGGGTTGGGAAGTTCATCAGATGGACGTCCATAACGCTTTTCTCCATGGTGATCTTGAGGAGGAAGTTTATATGCGTCCACCCCAGGGATATCCTGTTCCTTCTAGTATTGTTTGTAAACTCCAGAAGTCATTATACGGTTTGAGGCAAGCTCCTCGGAATTGGTTTGCTAAGTTGGCTTCGGCTTTGCGAGTTTTTGGATTTGTTCAGAGTAAGGCTGATTACTCTCTTTTTACGTATGTCCGTGGGACTCTTACATTACATGTTCTTGTTTATGTGGATGATCTAATCATTTCTGGAAGCTCGAAGACCTTGTTGACCGAGTTCAAGACTTATTTTAGCTTTTGTTTTCATATGAAAGATCTTGGCCCTTTGAAGTACTTTCTTGGGATCGAGATTGCTAGAAACACTGAATGTATGTTCTTATCCCAGCGGAAGTATGCACTCGATATTCTTTCCGACACGAGATTCTTAGCTTCCAAACCAACTGATTTTCCGATGGAGCAACATCATGACTTGGCACGAGTTGAAGGTCCGTTGTATGAAAATCCTGAGCAGTATCGACGTCTTGTTGGTCGTTTGATTTACCTAACCATAACTCGTCCTGAAATTAGTTATGCTGTTCATACCCTGGCTCAGTTTATGAAGGCGCCGTGTGTTCCTCACTGGCAGGCTGCTGTTCGTGTTCTGCATTACCTGAAGAGTCACCCCGGGCAGGGTTTGTTTCTGTCTACTCGCGGTTCTCTACAATTGACAGCTTATTGTGATTCGGATTGGGCAGCTTGTCCGCTTACTCGTCGTTCATTGTCTGGATATTTTGTTATGCTTGGTGATTCACCAGTTTCTTGGAAAACGAAGAAACAACCGACTGTTTCTCGTTCATCTGCTGAAGCAGAGTATCGGGCAATGGCTGTTGTTTGTTGTGAACTTATATGGCTCAAGTCTTTTATGTCATCTTTAGGAGTTACACATTCTGCTCCTATGCGACTTTCCTGTGATAGTCAAGCTGCCATTCACATTGCAGCGAATCCGGTGTTTCATGAGAGGACAAAACATATTGAAGTGGATTGTCACTTTGTTCGAGACCTTGTTCAGTCAGGCGTTGTTGCTATGTATCATATTCGTACTTTGGACCAGCCTGCAGACATTTTCACTAAAACTCTTGGCAAACATCAGTTTCAACAGTTAATTGGCAAGGAGTGTTCTGGATCTTCATGCTCCAACTTGAGGAGGAGTATTAGGATATTTTGTTATGATTTGATAATAATTTATTGTATATAAATTAGGAAGTTACAACTATGTGTCTAACAGGATTATGACTGTGTATTAGTGTGTATAGATATACCTACTTAGTTTATCTTTGTACTCTGCCTATAAAGGTTGTACCGTCGTATCAATGCAATCACAACATTCTACACTATCATTATTTTACAATCCGTAAGATGTTTTGCACAATTAATTTTACTGTTGCCTAGTAAACTTAATCCATGTTTTGAATGCACGTGCGTCATTTGTACATTCATACTGCATTCTCAACTTAATTATTATTATGATATTTTAAAAAACATACGTCATTTGTACGTTCATACCTGCTACTTCTTGTGTTGGCTTGTTGGACTTTGAGCTACGAGAAACATGATTTTTCCTTGAGTCAATTTTCACGGGATATATTTGGTCTTCATATTCCGACTCTTTTTCATTCAAATTAGAAAGTGATTGATAGATACAGTCCAACATTACTTTCGCAGTCCGTATTTGTATCTTAAGTTCCTAACACTATGAGAAAAAACGTGCTTGTTTCAACGATTGTTTTTGGCTATATCGACGGTCAAAACGTTTCGGTGATATCACATTTTTTTCATAATTTTCATTGAAACATTCTGAGGAGGACCACACATATTCCACGTTTGCATCTGAGTAGACATTCCACTAAAATCTGAGTAGACATTCCACTCGAATGAATAATTGACCCATTGTTTCAACGTTTCAAAACCGCTGAAACTTATATCATTGAAAACAAAAAAAAACTAGAAAAAAGTGTTGTTGTACCCCCAACTATTTAAAAAAGTGCTGATATACCCCTAAATTTTTCAAAAGTGCTACTATACCCTCAAATGTATAATTTGGGCAGAATTTTCTTTTGCCAAGTGTAAAATGACAAGAATACCCTCACTATTATTTAATGGTAAAAAAGAAAAAAATTTATGATGAAAATGCCCCAACCAAATCAATGAATAATCCTTCTCTACCTAATTATTCATCTAATTCTCGCTTCCCTTTTTACATTCACACGCAGTTAAGAAAGGCAATCCAAATCCATACCACCAGTCACCGTTATTTTATCGGATGAAAGCGTTTGAAATCGAGGGGACCAAAACCACCGTGCCCAGAAATTAGTGTGAACCGGGGACCGAAACCGCCACACCCAGTAATAATTAGCGTGATTAGCTCAAAGTGGCGAGATTATGGTAATTTCACCAATGTTTTCAGTTTGTTGAGTTTTTGGATAAAAATGTTAATTTTTTTCAATACGGGTCTGCTAGATTTAGTCCGTTTTTTACTTATTTGCAATCCGTATTTTTGTTATATAATCATATATACAATAATTATGATATATAACTGATTTGCAAGTGTATGCAATAAAAGTAATATATATATGATGCATATGTCTGATGTACTTAATTATTGATAATATGATATATATCAAAGACGTATTTTTTTTGACTATAAAATAAGCAAAATATGGACTGCATCTAGAATTGCCGCTTTCAATAATATTGTGTATTTATTTTTAATTCAGTGATATTGATATCTTGAATTTTTTTTTTCGTGCCAATGAGCATTTGGGTCAAGGGAAAAAAAAATCCAACAAGTGAGGGTAAATTTGTCTTTTAATTCAAAAAGGTGTTGAAAATGGAATTTAGAGGTACATTTCTTTATTCAATATAATGATAGGGGTACATCAGCACTTTTGAATTATTCGGAGGTACATTGGCACTTTCTTATAAACTTGGGGGTACATGAGCTTTTATCCCAAAAATATTGGTGAAAATAGAATTTTGATTTCCCCAGATTTGGTGCTGAAATTATAATAAAATAGAAAATCAAAATAAAATATCAAAATTTAAAAATCTATTAAAATTCCTAATTGTTATGTAAAACATATTACACTAATTCAACTATAATTCTACGCTAACTAGAATTGAACTTGAAAAGTTAGTATCTACTTGAATATACAGTTTTCAATCATATGCATAGCTTTGAGGTAAATATAAAAGCAAGCACCACCATTGACTTCCAAAGTCCAAAACCATATTCTGCACTCTCCTCATATCCAATGTGCGCCAAGTTAGCTGTCCAATGTGCACAAGTTAGCTATCAAACAGCGTGTACTCTGCAGCTACAAGTCCAGAAACCGGCCTAATCCTTATTCCCGGGGGATCCAACCCCATATTATCCAGCACTATGTGTTCAACCCAGCACAATTCTCTGCAATAAACACACAGGGAGTTTAAACAAACAGGGAGCTTAAACAAACAGGGAGCTTAAGAGAGCAATATCACATTCAACCTATCATATTCATTCATAAACCACTAACTTTACACTAGTGCAAAAGCAAGAAAACAAAGTTACCAACAACCTTATCAATCACCCAAAGGCTGCTTCTCGTCCTTGGGCTTGTTCAAGGAGCGGAGCGAGTTTCGAAGGAGCCTTCAGGCCGATCCACTTACCTTTCCTAGCAACAAAACCAAAAACAAAACCACAATTATAACCACATGAAGAAAGACATGATCTTTATACAAATCTCAACCAGAAACTGAACCAATTTTCAATGGAGCAAGGTTGTAATCGAACCCACAAATAATCAACACAATCAACTGAACCAAAATTTCAGTCCAAACTAAACTCTCAAACTGAAAATTAACAAAAACTCACGTATAATCAAACACAGTAAACTGAACCAAAATTTCAGCCCAAACTAGCCTCTTAAACTAATAATTAACAAAAACCCACAAACAATCAGACACAGTAAAGTTGAAATAATACAGATTCATAAGCCAATATATGTTCTTTTTCATCTTTTAGTAAATCGAATGAGAGAAAGAAAGAAAACACGCAGAAGAGTAGGACAAAATACAGAGATTTGAATGAAACATTACCCCATGGTTTTGGGTATACTTGGAGAGGGCGTAGGTTGCCGGCGACGGCGGGGGTGATCGTTCCAGCACGGCGACGACTTGGCGAGGGCTTCCGCTCGTGTGCGCCACAGCAGCTCCAACCGCCTCAACTTTCGGGTCAACGGAGGAGGATTTGGGGGGTCTGCAAGCAGGCGAGGAGGCGGTGCTGTTGAGAAGAGCCTGGTGGACCGCGGAGGAGATGTGGAAGGAGACGCCTAGAGACAGATCTCATCTTCTGTGTCTGCGAAACATAAGGATAAGGGCTGCAAATTTATTTATATAGCCCAAACTTTAACGGTTGAGATTCGTGTTGCACCCAAGATTATTGACGGTTCAGATTAAGTAAAAACAAAATACATATATTTTTCAGTTATTAATACCATAAATATTATAATTTTTAATTTTGGTAAAAGCATCCGTTGAGATTAAGACATTTAAATTAATGGATATATCAGATCAATGAAAAATAAATAATATTATTATAAGTAATTCCGAATTAAAATTTTTTTATGAAATTTGAAACTGTTACAAATTTTATTAATTGCATATTAACTCATTAATTTTACAACTTTTAAGGATGGACTAAATACTTTTGAAAAAGTTAAATTGAAATACAAATAAAACACTGATATCAATTTTATATTTCGAATAACATGATTTTTGCATAAAATAGTGGAAACTGTCGCACATAAAGCTCTCAAATGAACTTTGATAAATTCTACCCTTATAATCTGTATACTCACTTCAAAGTGACAATGTGCACCACACACTTAACAATGAATCATTAGTACAAATATTTCATTTTACTACATCATAAATGGAATATTAGCATTAAAAATATATTGATTTCACTATAAAATGTATGTTTTACGCTTGATAATGTATACTCGAACATTCATATCAATGCTATTTCATGAACTTTTATGTTAGAATGTCTTAAAAACACCAAATATACGTAATTCATTTACTAAAGGAAATAAATTGATCACGGTTATGGTGGAAATATGACTCCAACGTATATATACTTAAGTAATAAGTTATAATCTTAGTAGTGTTTCTCAAATTCTTGATACTAATGTTCTCACTGCACATACCTTTCATTGATCTAGTGCCAAAGTAAATTTGCATTAAAGTGTCTCGTACATAATAAAAGTAACATAATCATAAAAGAATGTTTGTTTACGAGTTAAATTTGATGTTTTAAGACATTTTTTAAAATTTTACTGAACTGAACATTCATATCAATGTTGTTTCATGAACTTTTATGTTAGAATGTCTCAAAAATATCAAATATACTTAATTTCATTTAGTAATTGAAATAAATCAATTACATTTATGTGGTGGAAATATGGCTTCAAAGTGTACATACTTAACTAATAAGTTATAGATTTAGTAGTGGTTCTCAGGTTTTTGATACTAATGTTTTCACTACATGTACCTTTCATTGAACTAATACCAAAGTAAATTTACATAAAAAGTGTTTGATGCACAATAAAATTAACATAATCATCAAAATATTAAGTTTTAAAAGTCAAAATTTGATGTTTTATGATATTTTTTAAATTTTTACAGAACTGAACATTGATATCAATGCTATTTCATGGACACTTATTTTAGAATGTCTCAAATACATTTATTAATGAAAATAATTTGATCACAACAATGGTGGAAATATGACTCGAAAGTATATATACTAAGTAACACGTTATAGTTATAGTAGTGCTTCTCAGGTTCTTGATACTACAGTTTTCACTACATATACCTTTCATTGAACTAATACCAAAGTAAATTTAAATAAAAAGTGTCTTATACATAGTAAAATTAACATAATCATAATTTCAAATTTTTATACATTTCAACGCTAACTATATTGTTGAAATGAGAGCGACGTGGCTCTTCCCCAACATGACAAGTGTTTTGAAATTGGGCTTTTTTCGCACAAGGCTTTTGAAAAACCCCGTTACGTACCCACTTGAGAATCCAAAACTAATGGGCTCAAAATGAAGTCAATCAACATACTCAAAAGCCCAAATTACCGTTTCAACGAAATATAACCTGAATCGTTGAAAGAATATTTTTTGTGGGTTTGTGGAACCCACGAGGTCAAAAAAATTGCGAAATTTAATTGACCATCGCAGCTGTTTACTGCTGCCATTTTGCAAAATCACCTTTCAACGTTAAAGAATGTTGAAATATATGTTGGGCCATGCCTATTCAAAATAGCCCGCTATTCAAAACCCATGAAAACTCACAAAAACTTTTTAGCCCAGTCAACATATTCAATGGTTGACTTGTTCTGCCATATGAATATCAACAATTGGTATCGGATTCGTTGAAATCAGTGTGGAACCCACAAATAATTCAACTCTCTTTTCAATCAACACCGCCATGTCAGCAAGCCTCCGCTTGTCAAACTTAAATATTTTTGTTGACCCGTGAAAATTGAAGATATGAACAGTACTAACCGTCGAAACGCACTATATATCAACGAAATTTTCACAGTTCGTTAAAATGCATGTTTTTCTGATAGTGTAATATATCCTCATTTACGGGAACCATATTTACTTTTGAATAAATACTCAAGATATTAATGGTATTTTATGAATAAATACGGACTTCATAAGTAAATAATGGACTGCCTGTAACAACGCCCAATTAGAATCAGCTCTGGTACCTCTATCCTTCTTGTAAGAATCGTCTTCACACAAGTTAGAGACAATTTTTCCTTCTCCATTGTTTTTTAGAGGCATGAGATCCTAGATATATATAATTAATATCAAGTATAAACTCCCATTGATATTTAATTTTTCAATAATGGTAAATGAACAATAAACTTACCAGCTAGATCTTGGAATCGCCTCTGAGAATTGAAATTATAAGAAGAACGGTTAGAGATAAATTTTCTACCTCCATTCTCGTTGTAAGCATCAAGCACTGGTAACATAAAATATCTATATATGAGGTATGGACTATAACAAACAATTAATTGAAAATAATAGAAATGTTAAGTAGTACTTACCTGTAAAATTTTGATTTGGCTTGCGATGCTGAGAGTAGTTATGTGGAAACATGTTTCTCCTTGATTTATTAATTTCAATAACAATATCTATGATTGTTACTTGTGCATCAAAAAGTGCGAATACTGGACAATAAATGTGATTATCAAATTAAAATAAAAAAATAAATTGAACTTTGAATCGACCATGCACGTATAAAAGTGCGAATACTGGCCATGCACGTATAAACGTTCATATCCTCTCTTTATACCAGATGCAAAATCCATATATATTGAGCAATCTGAAATAATATGTTTCTGTAATATCGTCTTCGAAACAATCACAGCGGACTGAAATTCATAACCAGAGGAAAGGATATCGGAACACGTGTACAACTGAGTCTTTTCAAGAGGCCTAATACTACATAAACGGACGATGGGAGAAAACTAAAATTACAGAAAAATTCAACTGATCAAAATCCATCCCAGGAAACATTAGGCAATGAAGACTATTCATGGGCGAGGACGTGGTTGTATGCTTATCCCAGCAAGCTTATGACAACATTAACACAAGCATCCCAGCAAGCTTATGACATGATCGGGAAATCTTTCCGACAACAAGGCAGTGTATCTCTTCTCTTGTATATCTCCTCGAGTCCTGCTTTCTCCTTCTCGAGGAAATCTTCAACCTCCCTATAAGCCCTTTTATCTGCTTCCATCACTGTACATTAAAAAAATAGTTAGTTATCTAATTTTACATATGTACAGTCTTACAGTCTTAGTAGGATATTTTTATCAAAAATCAATGACAGTGAGACTAATTAATTAGACTAAATTTCACTAAAAAAATATTTGGTGATAAGATATAATTGTAAGAAAACAGTGAGTGCGAGACTAAACTAACTTAAATTTCATTGACTTAGACAAGTCGTGTAGACTTTTACCACCTGTCATGTCTTGCCCGCAATAAAAGTGATTATCAAAACAAAATAAAATAAAAGTATATGTACGTCACAAATTTAAGATGTAGTTTATAATAGTTTTTATTAAAAGTGGAAAATTTGAGTTTTGTTTAATACACGTATAAAAGATGCACGGGCACTCTGTCACGTGCATCCTCTCTATAAAACCAGATGCAAAATCTATATATTGAGCAATCTCAAATAATTAAATTTTGACTTTGATTTTTCACTACTGAAAACTTGCTCGGAGACGGCGGATGATTCACACATTTTGTGGATGGCGCAAACAAATAGTTTCGACCTCGAAACATGGTAGAAAACGTGTGCATGCATGGTTTCGAAATCGTATGCCGCACATGCATGGTGTCAAACTCGAGAAGCATTAATTTTGTGGTTTCAAATTCGAAACCAGTGATATTTTGGATCTGAAGAGCTAGGGTATTTCAATTGTACCGTAGGATGTTGGTCCTCGTCTGGATTTCGAACTGATATTCCATAATCGATCAAGATTTCGAAGGATCATGATTTTATGTTTGATTTAATGCAATGTTTAGAAATCAATAATTTTGAAATAAATTAAGGTGTTTACTATATGCAAGTCCAGTTTACACTATTGGACGGGAAGGCAAACCGCGGTGGTCTACCCCCCTAACGCGGCGGTTCAGGTCACGCCGCGGATCGGACAGGTGGATTCACGGCGTTTCGGTGAACCGCCGCTTATCGTTCACGGAAATGCGGTGGTCTGAAACGCCGTGGATGTGTATGGAGGATACGGCGTTTGCTTTGTTCCGGTCGTGGAAGGTAACTGGGGATAAGGATGAAGGTTGCAGAAACGCGGCGGTGTGGAACGCCGTGGTCTGGTCTGCAGAATACGGCGTATGAACGGTTCCGATTGAGGAAGTTGACTGGAATTGCGGTTGACATTTGCCGTTCCGGTTGAGGAAGGGGAAACTTGTTGAATCGTGAATAAAGATTCTGGTTACGGAAGGTGGATAGTGTAATCTTGGCTTGAGTTAGTTCCGACGGCCTAAGCATGTGAACATATAGAGTGTTCCAATGGTGGAATCAGATATATATTTTTAATGGTTCCTATTGAGGAAGCGCGGTTGACATTTTCAGTTCCGGTTGAGGAACTGGAAACATGAGGAATTCGTGAATACATGTTCCAAATAAGGAAGTAGGCTAGTGTACTCTTGGCTTGCGGTATTTCCGCTGGCAGAAGCATGTGAACATATCTATGGTTCTGATGACGGAATCAGAGTTGGTTATGAACGGTTCCTAATGAGAAAGTAGACATCACTACTGGAAACTTCCTCGGGGACGGCGGCAATGCACGGCGGATGATCCACGCGTTTTGTGAACGGCACAAACAAATAGTTTCGACATCGAAACATGGTAGAATAACGTGTGAATGCATGCTTTCGAACTCGGACGCCACACATGCATGATTTCGAAGTCGAGAGGCATTATTTTTGTTGTTTCGGATTCGAAAAGTGTGGTATTTGTGATGTGAACTGCTAGGATACTTCAATTATATTATAGGACGTGGGTGTATTCAATGACTTTTTTTGGAAATTATTTGTTTCGTCTTGTTTTGATTTCGCAAGAACAACATGAATAAAATAAAACCGTCATTTCGAATTAGTAATCCATCGTGAATGTTGGTGTTTGGTGTGCATGTGCCTCTACTTTTAAATTTTCTGTCTTTTCTATTTATTTACTTATTTTACTGATTATGGAAATGAATTATATGTGCATCAACGTTGATTGTAAATTTGTAATTAGGAGTTTTAGTTTGGTTTCAATCTTGAAAGTTTGATTTATTGGCAAATTAATGCAATGTTTAGAATCAATATTTCATTTAGTCTTGAAATAAATTAATCATGAATTCCTTTTCAAATAGTTATCAAGTAACAATTATGAAATAATTTTCTTCTAAGGTTATTTATTGTTCATCTGAATTGAATTAAATTAAATTAAAAACGAATATATAAAAAATAAACTTAAACTTGTTAGAATTTTATATAATAATATAAAAAGTGAAAATATTGTGAGAAAGTTGAATATTCATTGAGAGTGTAGTGTTACATTGTATTTATACAGGAAATGTCTAACTAAATTCCTAAACTAACTGTTACAACAAGTACAAACTAATGATATAAGGTTTAGGGAATATATATATGTGTGTGTAAGCAACCTTAAGAAAATGAAACTTTTGACACTAATTTGGGAATTGTTCATTCTTTTGGGTTTTCTGAATTTATTATATAAAACTATCTTAATATAAACGCAAGTTTCGACATCAAAAATTCATAGGTCTTTATAAACTACAACTTTTCAAAAAAGAAATCGCATTTATTTCGTAATTTTTTAAAGCGAACTATTTTTATTCCGTATTTTTCGAAATCGAACTACCTTCATTTTTTTACTTTTTGATATCGAACTAACTAGATTGAGTACTACTAATATGTTTCTTTACTATAAAACATATCAAATAACTGCATTAATACATAGAGAATTTATAATATTATTACAATCTATTTTCACTATTAATACTATTTCTTCTACAACAATTACCTAGAAAGTCAAATAAGCAACTGATGATCAACTAAGATGAGAATAACTAATAAGAGAAGATAATATTATTTGACTGGCTATATGCACTATCTAGCAATAACTAATTGAGATTAAACCTTTGTTAACTTTCTATGAAAACTAACTAAATTTAATATAACTAATCAAAAATCAAACTTTACTTCATTTTCTATGAAAACTAGTAAGACTCAGTATAACTAATTAAAGTTAATCTTATTTGACTTCCTGTAAGTGAAGTACTAATCATTGCTTAAGCAAAATTTTGGTTCATATGTAACGGTTACGAAATCAAAAAGTTGTGACTTGTAAAAGATATAAAGGTAAGTAGGTAACAATGAAGGTGTTGAGTTCTTTCGTTGAAAAACATCATATATATATATATATACTAGCATGATTCGGCCGCATGTTGTGCGATATGTTTGGAGTACCTTAAAAAGATTTTAATTTGATAAAATGTGTAAATTTTAGCTGTTTACGTTAAAAAATGAGGTTGCTATACGCAGTTCGATATTTTACTCTTGTAGTTTGAAATACATTTTAAATTTACGGTTTTGTCTTCACTTATTAGGCTCATTTGAAAAACTTAGCAAAATTCAGGTGGCGGTATTGTAGCTTCAATGGTACTTTGATTTACATTGAGTAAAGTAGCGGTAATTTCAATGGTATTTTAGACTACGTTGAGTAAAATACTGGATTGTGTATAACACTTCAGTAAAAAAGTAAGGTTGGTCTTATGGCAAGATAACTGAGTATAATGAATCAAAGCCGACACCTTGATTATTTGACTTTCTGTAAAAAGCTAAATGAGTATAACTAACTCACGATCAAAACTTATTCGCTTTTCTATAAATACAAACTAAATTGAGTATAACTAACTATTTACGAATCCGAAATATACTCTATTGAATATAGCTAAACTTATTCTTACTGGAGATACACTTAAAAAACTTATTGAGTCAAGTAAGACTCATACATTATATAAATAAGTTTAGTATGCTAAAAGTACTAAGGAAATCTATAGATTCTAAGCTTATTCACCCTTTTTATATATACTAACTAAATTAAGTACAACTAAATACTAATATGTCAAGATAATCATTTAGGATATCTACATATACATACATAATTATAATATATGTGTGAATATTATGTTGTATAAAAGATTCTATTATATTAACCAATATTTCCTAAAGAAATAATATCTAATATCTATAATTGTTAGAAAAGGATTTCGTGGTTCTAATTTAGGAATTATAATAGTCTATTAGTAAGAAGAAGTTAATAATTAATAATTATATGGATGTATTTGAACCTTAGATCTCCTCTACAAATAAATCCCGACCACTAATTCTGTGGTCTACATAAATATAATATGTAACCTTATCCCCTCATTCCTTATCCCCTCATTCCTTCCACTTTCATTTTTTGTGAAATACTCGCCAGATCTGTTCTCTCGGCCGGTGAACCGGTAAGTTTTCTCTGCTTATTGTTTTCTCTGCTTGTTGTTCGTTCTCTAATACTGCTACTGCTTGCTTCTAACGATCTGGGCGGGCAACAATTGTAGAAAGCTTTCTATGGTGGGCGGCGATATGGGGGGAAGTTTTCTATGGTGGGCGGCTTTATGGGGGCGACAATCTGGGCGGCCGAGCGGCCATTTGGACGGTGGCTCTGTTTTCAATATGTTAATATACATGTATATGTTCTTGGTTTCTGGGAAAAAAGGGTCAAAAGTTCAAGGAAGCAACACGTGAAGAACAGAGAGCTCTCGGAAGCAAAGTTCTTTCAATTTCTGGTAATAATTAGGTATGTTTTTTTGATTCTGGTAATATTTTGTTTTGTTATGAATAATTTTTATGCTTTGAAGTAACTATACAACTGAATCTCACAGAAGAAAGAAGAGGGGAGATAAGAAGATCATTCGATGTTGAGAGATGAAAATGGATCGAGAATGAAAGAAAGAAGAAACGAAAATAAGAAGCGCAGCAGTAAGGTGCCCGGAGCATTTGGGCATGCCTGGAGCATTGGGGCATATGCCAATTATTCCGGCCAGATCTGGCCGGTTTTTTTTGGTAGCCGGGGCATTAAGTTTCGAACTCGAAAACATTTTTTCAAGAAAATAAGTTTAATAAATTTTTGATTTCGAACACGACTGTTTTTTCAATTATCAGGTATGCAAATTTCGATTTCGTATAGTTTGTTGTTTCGATTTCGAAACTTTTCCTCACCACTTGCCCATTACAGTAGTTCGAATTCGTAAGCTCTTGATTTATCTCGACCTATCATGTTTCGAACTCGAAACCTTGCACGGCGGGTGAATCCGCCGTGCAATTCTGACACGCCGATGCACGGCGTTGCCAGTAACGGCGGTTCGAACTGCCGTTGCTCCATGGATTTACCGCCGATGGGGCTGTCTCTCTGCACTAGTGCATGCAGCGCGTCACTTCCGATGCAGAAACGTAATGAAGGTGGCACTATTCAAATAGGTTATTTCATTCACCTTCCTGACGAGGAAGGTGTGACAAAACGGCGTCACTTTTCAAATTTGATTTCCCTCCAAAATTTGATACGTTCCGGATGCTGGTAGTTGTTCGGTGTTCACGACTGTCTATGGTATGAAAATCCTTTTTCAGAAATTAATGTGCAACATAATTAAGTTCCAAGAAAGGAAATATAATCCTAATGTTGTTCCGTTACCGGAACTAAAATATGGTAAAATGGCTACAATTAGCATCGTTTAATAGACCAGGCCATACACATGCCTTCAAAAGACTACAAGAAGGGGTCTATGCTAGAAAAAAGAAAACACAGGAAATGGCTTGTTGAACTAGCTGTGCCGCTCACAAAAGAATCAACCATGAACGGAATATCCTTGTTGTGAAATATACTGTCTAACAAGAAATACAAGCATTGCACCTCATATTCATAGCTTTAGATGATGGGATTCCAATGACATTTGAGCGGATGGACACAAGGTATTGAGCTAGGTTATTCCGCACGACATTAAGCTCCCCAATTGTGTAAGGAGTGACATCCTCAGGCAAAAGCTATAGTGGAAAAAAAGATTTTTTTTAAGAATAACCACCATTGGTGGGGGGATTTATTTGGCACCCATAACCAAATTAGGCATAGCCCAAAGTTTGTTACAAATTAGGGATTGACCCAAGAAGCATAAAGCTTCTCAAAAAATGGTAGAAAAAATACCTAGCTCTATGTGACTATGGGAATCTGTAGATCCAAAATCTAAAAAGGGGAGCAAGTCAGTGATCTAGTAAACAAATACAGAAGCACTATTTAGCCACCCTTTGATTTTGGATCACAGATTTTCACAAGTTAGCATATTTACAGAAGGCCCAAAAAAACCATAAGAATGGTTCAAAAAATGGCCCTGAATGTACTTAGCAGGACAGAGATGATGATAAGCAGTGACATGAGCAGCTGACTCCTGATCAGTGAACAAAAATTCTGTCCAGAGTACAATAAAAAACCTCCTGGCCTGAGCAGCTCCATAGGGAAGTGGGAAATTGTCATTACTTGGAAGATTTGGACTCCTCATGATCTGAAAAATAAAAACAAACCAAGTGAGACTGTTCAACATTGAGAGATTCTGAGATTAGCCATACCAATTCTATCCAGGGAAATTATCCCCCTGAGTTCCATAGGTGCCTGTCCTATATCTAGGGTTGCACTTCTCTGCTGTTGCAAGCAGAACTTGGCTAAAAAATCAGCTGCACTATTAGCCTCTCTAAATATGTGAGATATTTTAAGCTGGCTAGGAGCATGATCCCTAATTTGAGTGCATAGTGAATATAACCTCCAGTTACACCTATGAGGGAGTATAGATCCAGTGACTGCCTGCCTACAATCAGATTCAAGTTCAAAATTTTGTAGGTGAAGTTCCTGACCAGACAAAATGCCACTTTTGATAGCAATCAATTCTGCATGCAAGGGAGATTCAGAAATAGTATATATCATTTTTAAAAGAACAACTGAACCCTTGTAATCCCTTATAATTACTCCTATTCCACTTCTCCCATTTTTAAAAGCTACATCAACATTTATTTTAAAACCAACATCAGGGGGGTGCCATTTGACAATTTTAACCATTTTTGGCCTTTTTAATTTAATAAAAGGCAGTAGTCTGGCATTAATCAAAAAATGATTGGAGTCTCTATTCCCTGAGAGAGGTGTGGCTGTAAATATGAGTGAAGTCTGCTGTTTTATTTGCCCACATATTTCTGAGGTAGAGAATTTCTGCTCATCATAAAAGAGTTTGTTTCTTCTGATCCATAGTTGCCAGAGAGTGACCATCATGGTTATTCTGATCACCTCTGTATGGATCTTGGAAAAGCCCTTGTATGATAGGTAGAAACTCAATCTACTATTAGAGTTTCTGAGTTGAGGGACCTGCATCAAACAAGCAGTGTGCATTGCTTCCAGAACCTGTAAACTGCTAGGACACTCATGAAAGAAATGATTTAGTGTATCAGAATGACAGCAACACATACATTTGGAAGGTATTGAGAAACCAATTTTTGTGAGTATGTCATCAAATGGAAGGAAATCATTTTTCATTTTCCATAGGAAAATGGCAATCTTTGTGGGTAACTTAGATTTCCAAACCTGTTGGAAGATTGCATTTGATGTACCAGTGCCTTTGAGAGATTGGTAAGCATATTTTATTGAAAAATGACCATCCCATCCTGGTTTCCATATTAATCTGTCCTCATGGAAAGAGGCCTGTTCAGCTTCCTTCAAAAGAACAATAATATTGGTAGCAAAGTGCTCCATCTGGTTAATATAGAAATTTTTGCTGGTAAGGAATTGTGAGACAGTTAGGTTGGGGAAAGGTAGTGAAGGATCAGTCCAATGGTAGAAGAGAGCTCCAATGCCCAACCAATTTGCATTCCAAAAAGAACTTTTTCCGATGCCACAAATGACCTGGGATAGGTTATTGGCATGAGCAGTGACTCCACAAATTCTTGACCATGTATGTGAGGTTTTATAGCTGTCTGGGAGTGACCACAGGGGCCTTGTCCATAATGTATCATTTTTCTGGAGCTTCCACCAGAGTTTACAAGAAAAGGCTTTAACCACAGCTCTGATATCCCTTAAACCAACTCCATTTTCAACTGTTGGAAGTGCCATTTTATCCCATCTGCACCAGCTCTTGTTCTGTCCAAACTCTGAGGTCCCCCAAAAGAAACTAGAGGCCAGCCTTTCCATTCTTTTCATGATCAGTTTTGGAGGTTGCAGTACTGAGAATATGTGAGTGGGGATAGCCATAAGAACATGGTTAATTAAAACTAATCTGCCAGCAGGGGAAAGCCATTTGTTTTTCCAGTTAACAATAGGCCTCTCCATTCTTTCCAGTAAGCCCTGATAGTACTTCACCAGATTCCTTCCATAAAAAATTGGGGCTCCCAGATAAGTGAAAGGTAGAGATCCATTTTTCATTCCCAGTATCCTCTTAATCCTTTTCTTTCTGTTAAGGGAAGTATTAGGATGAACATAAAATTCTGACTTCAGGTAGCTAATTTTCTGACCTGAGACAGCTTCATATGCAAAAAGAAAATGCTTCAATCTCCTCATGTTTCTGTAGATGAAAATAGCAGTATCATCTGCATACATCAGATGAGATACTGTGTTGGCATTTCTGGGCATGATAAATGGGGACAGATAATTAATGGAGAAGAGTTTCTTGATGCCCCTTGAGAAAGCTTCTATGACAATGTTGTACAGAAATGGTGATATTGGATCTCCCTGCTTTATCCCTCTACTGGAAGAGAAGAAGCCTGAGGCAACACCATTTATTAATACTGAAAACCAAGCTGCCTGTATATTCTGCATTATCAGCTTCACAAAAGAGCCATGAAATCCAAATTGTATCAGTACTGAATTCATAAAGTACCAAGAGACCCTATCAAATGCTTTCTGCATATCAAGTTTGACTATTAAGTTCCCATACTTCTGATGTTTAGGGAGTAACCTGGCCATCTCCATCATCTGTAGTATATTGTCAGCTATGTCCTTGCCTTTCATAAATCCAGACTGTTCTTCTGAAATGAGTTTAGGCATGCACTGCTTCAATATCTCCATTAGGATCTTGGAAAAAATTTTGTTAAGGAAATTTGACAGATTAATGGGCCTGTAATCTCCAAAACAACTGGGGTTTGGTTTTTTAGGAATCAAGGCCAGCCATGTACTGGCTATGGCCCTAGGCAGTCTTTTACCCTCCATAAATTCTTTAGCTGCCTGTAGTAAGTCCAGCTTAATAATATCCCAGCAACTTGTGTAGAAACCACCTGAATAACCATCAGAACCAGCCACACTATTTTTATTGAGGTCAAAAGTAGCCAATTTTAACTCCTCCATTTCTATGTCCAGTAGCAGGCTGATGTTTTCTTCTTCAGTGATGATTTTAGGAATTTCTCCCATAAAATTGGCTAAATACTGATGACTAAATTAATGAAGAAGGAATGCTAATTAGACTTAAATGAAAGTGTAGAGCAAAATGAAGCTTATGGTATGAACAGTTAAGTTGTTGGGTTGTAAAATTCGGATTAAATGGGTAGCATACAACATAACGTAGTAGTCACACGACCATCCATCGTCTTGTTTCTTGTACTACACAATATTGAACTACAAGTTATAATCTTAATACCCGGAATGAAAGATTTTATAATGTGAAAGGTAATGATAATACCTTAACTTCAACCACATTCATTTTGGTGTACTTGTCCGTGTTGACATGATCTAGAGCCCTTGATACGAGATCCATCATAAATTGAGAAGGTTTGAGATGGAGAGGATCAATCCAATACACAACTTTTGTCCTAGTATTGATTGTCATCAATCTCCAATGCCCGCTACAAAAACGAACAACAAGTTAGAGAAGTGGACTTAAAAATTAGTAAAGACGAGCTTGTATGGATGCTAAGATGAAGAACGCACCATTCTAGGTAAGGTGCCAAGAAAAAATATTTCTCTTTATTGCGAAAGGCATGTTGCATATATGATAGACGATCATTGGCGGAGACATATGTGTCGGAAATCATGGTTGGGCATAGCATTCCAATCCAATCTTTTCCTTTCTTGTTTCCCGATGCATCTAAATATCTTCATATATGCAACAAACTTGTTAACACTACAGATTTGTATACAAATCAACATATACAAAATTTTCAAAGGAAGGTACTCTAGAAACTTACATTTGATTGAGATCCATAATGGTGTCGGGAACCAAACTTAGCTTCCAAAAGTCATCAAAATCTCTCCAACAAACAATTAAGTTGCGTTCGACACCAAACACTCTGTCTTGGGCCGCAAAGACATAAGTCGAGTAAGGATCGATGTTTTTCATCCAATTGTACAATACGGCCACATATTGTGGCATCGGGTGAAGAATGGAACTATCTCCAACTACCGGAGGTGGAAGGTTTTGCTTCATTTTTGGTATGATTTTTGGAATTTGCCCCTCAAATTTGGGAACACCTTCACCTAGAGAAGTGACCCTAATTAGGCGTCTAGGCCACAAGACAAAATATCCTTCTCCCTTGCCAACCTTTAAAATATCCTTTTTGGGGATTGGAAGATTAGCACTAGGTACTAAAGATTTGTCCAAAGATACCCTTCCAATGCCTTCGGAAATTTTCTCATTATGGTGAAAAAGCATAGATTGTTCGAACAATCCATTAGCAACATGGAGGGTTGTCCCACTACTTGGACGATCAACATATAAATGACATGGTAAAGCCTATTCATCAAGTTGGCATAACATGTGTCAAAAAACAAAAATGATCAACATTTAAACGTCAAAAATGAAAAAAACTTATATATGAATACCTTCTTGATTGGAGTGTAATCAAAAGCCATATCTTCGTTCTCGTGTTGTGGATTTGCCGGTTCACCATTCACTTCTATGTTGATGGGAGAGTGGTGTGAGCCAACAGATTTAGGCTCCCAATCCATGTCAACTTCTTTCAAATCTTTAGGTAGATCAATGCCATCCTTCTTGAAAAGTTTGCGGAGCAAAATATCATGAGAATTTAGGGCTACATCTCGGATCTTGAACTCCTTCACAACCGATTTTGATAGGGTTTGTTAAGACCCTTTAACCGTCCCATACACATGAGAATGGTTCAAGAAATTACCATACCTCGTCCCCTTCCCGAATGCTCCGACTTCTTTGTTGCCTCAACTAGGATGTCATGCTCTTTTGTAGGGACAAATTCACCGTCTCTTTCCTTAAGTTGGGCTTCCTCCTATAGATTCAATTACCCAAAAGTATGTGAATGCACAAGTCTAAATTAATGAATGGTAGTATGTGAAATAAAACTCATTATAAGTAATGCACATAATTCAACTAACCACTTTTTTAGCTAGGGCTTTGTTTTCATCATGCTCATATTCACCCTTTTTGTTTTGACGCCCCCTAAGAAAGAAGTCAAGCCTACAAAAGTCGCTTGGTTTCTTCCTTTTAACCGTTTGCCTTGCTTCTTTTTCACCCATACCTCCGTCCATGCAATCTTTTACCTCTTTTTCGTGATGCTCGACCACTAGCTTTTTTCCCACACCACGATAACCCGCGCGGCCACCCGTGAATGGGGTTAGGTTTAACTTATCTAGTCGAGCCATTTCCTTTGTTGTACCCTACGAAAATGTGTCATAATACCAAGTGATTGTATTACCACGATTGGTTAGTGTTATGTGCATGTTACTTGAATAAATGATAATCTTACATTTGCTTTGCGAAGCTCACTCCTTGCCTTGAAGATATCCCACTTTTCTTGTTGAATGCATGGAAAAACTACCCATGCCGGTTTTGCATAAACCTTCTTCCTAATAAAGTCTCGAGATAATGCATTTCGAAAGTCTCTAGCACATTTACCCAATTTCATAAGGAATTGCCTAATAACCTCATCAATATCGGGAGCTTCAATCTGAAATGGTTCCTACACATGAACAAAATCTAAAAAGTTGTATATCCATCCACAAAATATTACTACAAGGGTATTTATAATTTACCTTGCAATCTCCCAATAATGTAAGCTTGAAAGACATGTCCACCTTGCGCCAATCTTTGATGGTGATCTCAATCCTTGTCCAAGCAATCTTACCAATCCAACTCGACCACATTGCTCCCTCGTCGGATATAGCCTCACCAAAACTATTAAAAACCATAGAGGTTTTTATTTGGTTTTCCCTTCTCCTTTCAAGAACTCGACAATGAGTTCTATCCCTCATAGGAACAAATGATGGCTCCTCGTTACCACTAGAAAGTCCATCATCCAAAATGTCTTCCTCTAACAAAGGTTTCTTCTTGTCATTCTTTTTCTTACCATGTGCCATTAGTCCTACACAATTTTATGGTGCACAATGAACAAGAATTAGACATTTGTGTTTCAAACAAACAAAATGCACCCATGATTGTAACATACAAAATACTAACTATGTATACATGCATGCATGTTTTAACATGTTGAATACACACATATACTTAGCAAATAAGATACATCTAAACTTGCAAAGGATGAACATGAAAGGCACTAATGAACACAAATTACTACAAAAGAAAGTGAGACAAAAAATTTTCATTAACAATAGATGTGGTTAATGGGCTATAGATTCACAAGGGATATAAATCAAAGGATGGAGATTGCACCTATTAGAATAAAAACAACAACAAAGAAGAAAAAATCTCAATCACTTCAAAACTAGATCCAAAATCCAAACTTTTATATATGCAAGGATTTACTACAATTTGTTGTGAAGTAGAGAGATAATGGGTAATTGAAACCAAAAAAAAAGAAAGTGTAGATTTGGAGGAGGGTGAAAAAGGTGGGAGAAAAATGCAACTCGCGCCAAAGCCAAATCTCATTCAATGCCAAGTATATGTGTTATCCCACACACGTTGTCCTTCTTATATAAGCCAAGTCAATTTTTTAAACTGTGGAATAAGGTTACAGTATCGGAAGCAAATTAAGTTATGTACTTGTGTCATTATTTAACGATGCTGAAATAAATGGTGACTTACAGCTGTTCGTCCCGATATCGGAACCAAGTAGAAAAGCTAGTGTGAACGCAATCAAAGTCAACTCTTTCAATCCAATCCAGATCTAAAATCAGAAAATTGTTTTCACAGTTCTAAACTTTCCCCCAAATCGACAGGGCAAGACCACACAAAACCCTACCCATAACTGAGAATCAAGCCAAAGCCATGGTAAAAAAGAAGGTCCTGCTAGGAGGAAGAAAGCCGAGCCACCGCCCGTCGAGCCCACGGTTGAAGATCCACCGTCCGAGCCTCACACAACGCCGGAGCCTGCAGCTGAGCCTGAGCCGGAGCCTGAGCCTGAGCCAGAGCCGGAGCCTGAATCTGAGCCTGAGCCGGAGCCTGAATCTGAGTTTGAGCCGGAAGTTGACGCGACATCCAGTCGAGCGGTCTCTGGGCGTGGCGGAAAAGCAGTCTCCGGGCGTGGCAGAAAAGCGGCCCCAAGGCGTGGCGGCAAATCGGTCTCAGCTCCAGCAGGTCGAGCAGGCGCAACGACAAGCAGTTCAGCACCTGAGGAGCGACCGAGGGTTAAGCTGGGCTCGATGAAAAAAAGTTGGGCAGAGAAGGGACACCCACCTCCCAGAACCGACCCGGGTTCCAGTACCAACTTTTTTCAATCCACAGGCTGAAGCGAGGTACGTGAAGTGGATTAGGAGGGGTTTGGTTAAATGTAGGATTCTTGATGCTGATAAAGTCAGTGAACTGAACTTAGATTATGTTGTTTCTAAGTTTGCAAAGAGTCATTTTGATAAGTTGCTAACTTTGAACAAACCTAGACACCGAGATGAAGTGCTTCAGTTCTACTCTAACCTAGGCACTAATTTGAACCACCCTGACTCTACTGAGGTGAATGGCTATGTCATTCATGTCAATAAATTTACTATCAATGAAGCAATAGGTTGCCCTTACATAGATCAATCCTTCCTGAAACCCGATAAAAAAGATGGACCTGTAGAGTTCTGGATACAGCAGGGGTGGCCTGTAGAAGCTGATAAGTATCCACTAGACATAATTGAGATGCGTAAGAAGTACTTCGACATTCAGGGCACAAGCAAAGTTAGTGTTGATCGCTATCCCCTCTCGTACCTGTCAATTGAGGACAGAATGATTTACGAGCTAATAGCGATGAGTATACAGCCTTCTGGGGGATCACCTAGTGAGTGCACCATTGGAAACCTAATGCTGTTTTACTGCATTATGGAGGGAGTTGAGATGAACCCTGGCTATTTCATCTTTAAGTACTTGGAGAAAACTGCGGGAACCGATCAGAAGCTACTGCCTTATGGTTCCTTGGTTACTGCGATGATGGAGAAGCGAGGCATCCTACCTGTTAGCAAACCAGAGCGCATGGAGTTCTATGACAAGGAGTGGCTGAAGCACAAGCTCATAGAATTTGATAAGGTAACAGGGAGGTTCAAGCCTAGGGACACGCCGGGAGCTTCTGCCAGGTCTGCAAAAAGGGGCCGAGATGCTGAACTTCAAGCAGGTTTGCACTCTATGTTTTATATTTGTGTTATGTCCTTTCTGGTTGATTAATTTGTTGTTAATTACCTTGTGTGCATTGTTATGTATGTGATATTGATCAATTAGGTGTGTGTGTGATTTAGGGATACATGGGCGTTGGGTGGAGAGGCTTACAAATTTCCTTGGTTCGCTGCGTGTCCAAGTAGAAGTGGCCAAGGCTGAGGTGAAAGAGACAAGGGCTGAGACAACTTTCATTTGTGAGCAGGGTGCATTTCAGTTGGAGCTGAGTGATGATGAGACAGAACCTGTGTTTGTCAACCCATTCACCGAAGCAGAGCCAGGTACTGAAGCACCTGTGACAAAAGCTACTCCCACGGAGGTTGCTCATGACCCTAATGGTGTTCCTAATGCTATTATGACCTCTGCGGCAACCAGCAAACCTCAACCGTCGGTGCAAGTTCAAGAACCCCCAGCAAACCAGGATAATCTGAGCAGCAGCGACCCGATGGACACTACGCCGTAGTAATGCCTGTCTTGAGACTTATGGTTTTTGATTCAGTTGATTAAAATGCAAGACTTTCTCGTAAAGCGAGTGCTTTTGTTAGCTTTTGAATGTTGGTTTATTTAGAACAAATTTCTAAACTTCTGGCATATTCTGCTTGTTTTAATGTCATATTTTTGAATGTCATATGTTGTCATAGGTACTGCACCTTAGTGTGTGTGTTTTAAAGGAGCACTCTGAAAATATATGAATCTTGTGTATGTTCCGGTTGAGGAACGCGACCAAGTATAACCAAGTATAGGACTGTCCCGGTAGAGGAATTGAGGAAAGTTAGTGAGAATGAGAAGATACAAGGGTTCCGATATCGTAACGTGTGGAACTGGCCTAATAAGCAACCAGGTTCCGCATGAAGAACGTTACTAAGTCGTAACACGGATGAAATTAAGGTACTTCCGATATCTCCAATAGACTATTCCAGCAGATGTGTATGATCATTCCGTTAGAGGAAGTAAGCTAAATTAGTTTGCATTCGAACATACGATGATTCCGATATTGGAACCCAGACAAACATAGTAATAACCAACAAGGTACCGATATCGGAACTTGTATTAATAAACAAAAGATAGTTACAATATTTAAGAATTTTTATGGGATTGTTTAACAAATATGAATTGTGTTGATGACGACATTTAACAAAACATTGTGTTGATGAATGTTTAGGGGAATTAAAACTAGAGAGACGTTGCTAATAAACAACCAGTACTCGACTAGGTGTTCAATAAATATATCCCCACTAGGGATGCTTATTGATCTGAGTTATTCGCGATAACTCGAAACCAGACTTGCTACAAATGCGAGATGATCAAACGAGGTACTTGACTGAGTTTACTCGTGAGTAACTCGATTGCACAAATGTAGTCGTTAAAATTGATATTGAATTCATTCACATGTTTATAATGGAATAGTATTATGTGTTTTTATATAATGTATACTAGTAAACATTATACTTCATTTACAAAAATAAATATTCTGACATTCATCGTAATATTAATTTCCCGAACACTTGACTTGAAACAAAGTTGAGAAATAACTCGGAACTCAACTCGAACTATATACAAATTAGTGATAACGAGTTGAATACAAGGGATACTCGAACCAACTCGCTTGATTAGCACCGTACTTGCTGCCAATAATAATCAAAATGAAAAATGTGACGGGTACTTAATGTTAGTGACAAATAGTTAATCTTAGTGAATGGCGTATAATGATTAAGAAATCTGTTCATATTTCACTTGAATCGAATGGGGGTTTAGGTTTTAGGGTTATCAAATGGGGGTTTAGGGTTTTCGAATGGGGTTTAGGGTTTAGGGGTTTATGGTTCCGATATCGGGACATGTGGCAGTATATTAATAAAACAACATAATAGGTTCTGGTATCGGAACCGGACATCATGTCATAATAATAAATTGACATGTTCCTCTAACGAAATTAATATAAAAAATAGTTTTGTCAAAAATAATTCATTAACAGGAACTATGAACAAATGTCAAAAGCATATATTAACTGCAAAATATATGTTCCGACAGAGGAACTATATATGAGGGTATAAAAGGAAGAGTCGGGTATTGAAAACCCCCAATTCGTAAAACCCTCTCAATCGGAGTTGACAAAAACCCTTACGCCCACCCAAACCCCAAATGCTTCCGACAGCCTAAGCCACCGTCGGCCTAGGCCATCTTCCAATGGCGCGAACTAAGGGAGCAGGTAGCAACGCCGGTGTGAAAAGGAAAAGGAAGCCGGAGCGCCGTTTTGTCTCCGACGAAGCCAAACTCGAGTTCGAACAGCTTTCTGAATCAAGTAAGTTGGTCGCTGTTCATCTGTGTGATAGTGATGATGTGATTGGAAACGCTTTGGCTGGGGTTAAGGCTAAGTTAGATGTCCAGCACTGCACCTAACTATTTAGTTTGAACTTGCCTTCCTATCATGCTGAAACTTGTGAGTTCTATGCTAATCTAGAGGAATCTGACAATGGTGATGTCACTACCCTAGTTGGTGGTACTAAGATTAAACTAGATGCCTGGAAGATTAATTAGTTGATAGGCTGTCCTTACAAGAGTTTGGCAGATTGCTATCCTGCAAAGGCAGATGGACCTGTTAATGTTTACCCCCGTCACTCATGGCCTACCTATGTTGAACCACCACTTGTTAATCCTTTACCCCTCTCCCGGAAGTACTTCAACCGAGATGGTGTACATTTAGGCCACCCAAACACCTACAGACTCGACTTCCTGACGCATGAGGATCACTTTTTTTTTGAGTTTGCTGGTAGGACGGTGATACCTTCTGCAGGCCACATTAGCGAGCCAACGATATCCTTGATCATGCTGTTCTACTACTTTGTGAAGGAGCAGAAAATCAATCCAGGCTATGCCATTCTTCGCCATATGCTCTCCATTGCTACTGTGAACAGGGAGAAGAAGAAGCTTCCCTATGGAAATCTTATCACACTGATTTTGAGCAAGGAACTGAAATACAGTTTGGTTGGGGAGGAGAGGCTGTGGAAGCTATATGATAAGAAGTTCTTTGAAAGGAGGAGGATGATTGTTCATGAGGGCCGCTGGATTTTCGAACCCTATGAGGACACTAGCTCTAGCCAGCTTCCACCGCAAGGTTAGAATTTGTAGCTACTTTTTTTGTATACTTGGTATTTTATCTATATAGTTATTGATTTAACTTGGTTGTATCTTCACATTCGTGATGTTTTTTTGTAGAATCTCCTTTGATTGTCGGATTTAATGCTATGTTCGACTCAATGAGGCTGATAGAGACTGAGTTGGGTGAACTGAGGAAGGAGAACTACATGGCGAAGAAGGAGGTCAAGGCACTGCGACGTATTCTGGCAGGAACTTCTCATGGTGGTGTGGACATTGAAGCTGGTCCGAGCACGCAAGCCTGGGTAGGGGTCACCAAGCACAAGACCATATTTGGCAACATGGTGCTCAACCAATGTTGTTTTTTGCATGTGACAAGTGTGTTTAACATGTACACATGATTTGCTCTTGTACTTTAACAAAACTATGACATATTAGGTACTTAATTGCCATGGTACGCTTATTTTGAACTTAAATGCTGTGATGTAGAATGAAATTATGCCCCCAAGTTGACTGTTTTCACTTGGGGATGGAATACAAAAACCATATGAATGTGACCTCCTTGAATCTACTGATGTTCCAATACCAGAAGTATTTTATTTTACACTATTTATTATATCTTACTTGCTTCCTACATCTGCTTGTTGTTCAGCTCCAGCGACTATAAGTTGACATTGTTTTTATTTCATTGTCAATTATGTGCCATAATTACGTTACGATGTAGGAACATCTAATCTTAAACTTGTTACTGACGAGGAACACCTGTACGATGTACCTTCCACCACCAGAAGATTACACGGGAATATGGTAAAATATGGTTACCGACATTGCATTCATTTCCTGAACTATTTTAACCTATGTTAGGTTACAATGTTTAACATACCATACCAAATGTAGGAAACAAAATGTGCACGTGCTTCACTTCTTATTCTTCCCTTTGCCATTCCTATTCCTTTTGCCCGTCCTTCTGGTTGACTTCCCGGTTGCGTCAATCCAAGTTCCCTCATCATGATCGGTGCGACAAAGCAGAGCATGCAAGCTAGAGTCATCTTCTGCCACATTCACTCTCTCTAAAGGGCATTTTATTTCAGGGAGGACATCGACACCCGTGCCATTAAAAAGCTCGTCGTCGCCAATGAAACTACGCTTTCCATCCAATACAAATTCCCAATTTTTAGAGTTGGGATCTTTACCATAAACACTTGTGCGGCTTGATTAGCTAGGATGAAATTATCATATTTGCTACCCTTCTTGCTCCGATCAACCAGTACGACCCCTAGCGGTTCTCTCTTTAAGCCATGTCGCAATTCAACCCAGTCACATTTGAAAACTACCACTTTCAAACCAACAAAGTCAAGCTCCCATATGTCAGTCAAGGTCCCAAAATGCTGATCATTCGAGTTTGCCTCACCTAAACCCTCAGCGAATAAAATTACACCACTGTTCTGAGTTGTACTCATATCGTCTACATGTTTTGTCATGAACGTAAAACCGCCAATGTCATACCCACCATATGAACATATTGTTTTTATTGGTCGCCTTGCCAAACATTTCACAATCTCACTGTGATCACCTGTCCTCACATATTTATTCAACCATTCTGCAAAGGTCTGTATATGATACAAATCCACATCTTTTGGCTCCATCCTCGGAAAACGAGCCGCAACCTCGGCTATGTGGATATCAATGTATGGTTGCATTTCTGCATTGTTTCTTAAAACATACAGGTGGGCTGCGTTCATATCAACCACTGTCAGATTAACCAATTTACGACGCCTAAGAGGTCTTCCACCAATACTGCCGTAGTGTCTTGGTTCAGGGATACCGACTGAATCAATTAGGTCGAGATATGCAGTACAAAACTCTATCGACTCCTCAGCAACATAACGTTGTACCATGCTTGCATCTGGGCGGTAACGATTCTTCACGAATAATTTAAAAATTTTCATGTACCTCTCAAATGGATACATCTATCGCAAAAAAACCGGCCCACAAAACTTCACTTCTCTAACAAGATGGACGATCAAATGAACCATTATGTCGAAAAAAGAAGGTGGAAAGTACATCTCCATCCTGCACAACACATCTACAACCATTTCTTGTAATTCATCCAATTTTCCCCTGCTGATTTCCTTCCGACAAATGCATTTGAAAAAATAGCATAACCTTGAAATGAAACCTCTCACATGCGATGGTAAGCTACCTTGTAGAGCAATCACGTTCAATTCCTGCATCAAATTATGACAATCGTGCGATTTCAAACTAGACATTTTCCACTCACCCTCTTTAACGCAACTTCTTATGTTAGAAGAATATCCTGTCGGCACTTTCACACTTTTCAAACTATAACAGAATGACTGCATCTCTGCTGTGGACATAGTATAACACGCGGGAGGCAAGTATGTCTTTCCATCCTCTATGATGGGACCCAATGACTCCTTCACTCCCATCTTCACATTGTTTAACCTAGCTTTCAACCCATCTTTACTCTTCCCAGGTGTGTTAAGCAAGGTACCAATCAAACTGTCACATATGTTCTTCTCTATGTGCATCACATCTAAACAATGTCTAACGTCCAAGTGCATAAAATATGGAAATTGGAAAAATATAGAACACTTCTTCCACCTACCTTGCATTGGTGGTTTCTTCCTATTTTTGCCAAAGTCGTTTTCAATAAATTTCAGCTTCTCCCATATTGCTTTGCCTGAAATCGGCTCTAGGGCTGGGGCTATTTCAACCTTACCATTAAATAATTTCTTGCATTTCCGCCAAGCATGAGAATGACTAAGAAATCGCCTATGACTTGGTATACAGTTTTCCTCCCATTCTCCAACTGTTCAAATTGAGTATTATCCTCACATACTGGACATGCATAGTGCCCTTTCACTGAATACCCTGCGAGGTTACCGAGAGCTGGAAAATCATTTATAGTGCAAAACAACATACCCTTTAGTGGAAACCTCTCCCCACGATAGGCATCATAAACCCAATTTTCCTCAAACCATAACTTCTTCAAATCATCGATTAGAGGAGCAAGGTAGACATCAATATCATTCCCAGGTTGCTTAGGGCCTGATATCATCAAAGATAGCAAAACATAATTCCTTTTCATCATTAACCATGAAGGTAGGTTGTAGATGACCACCATTACAGGCCAAGAACTGTGTGTGCTGCTCATATTCCCGAAAGGATTCAAACCATCGGTAGACAAACCTAATCGTAAGTGACGTGGCTCATTCTTGAATTCTGGGTACTTGTCATCAAAATTTTTCCATTGCTCCCCATCCGAAGTGTGCCTTATTACATCATCTACCGGTCTCTCCCTATCATTGTGCCATGTCATATTTTTTGCATCCTTCTTGTCTGCAAACAAGCGTCTAATCCTAGGCATAATGGGAAGATAGAATAACACTTTCGCGGGACTAGGTTTCCTTGGTCTATGAATGTTCTCCGCACCAACATCTATGGTCATTGTCTTTGGCTTCCATCTAGAAGCACCACAAACTCTACAATTGTCCAAATCCTTATCATCATCACCCCTAAACAACATGCAATCATTAGGACATGCATGGATTTTCTCTAATTCCAACCCCATGGGACATAATGTTTTTTTTGGCAACATGGCAAGTTTGAGGCAATTTATTACCTTCTGGCAAAATTTCATTCAACAAAACCAACATATCAGTCATTCTTTTTTCTGAGAATCCATACCTAGCCCTTAAATTAATCAACAACAATGTGGCACTCAAAACAGTATGCTTCGACCCCTTGTACAATGGAGATACCTTGTCATCCAACATGCTCTGAAGAACATCTGGCTTTCCTAAACACACCTCCACAACGTCCTCAGCCATTTCGTCCCATCCATCTTCATAATCCAACGCAGTCTCTACATGCGTCTCCTCTTGCAAGCCTGCATTCACACTAGTCACACTTTCACCATGCCATACCCATGTTTTGTAGTTTTTATCAAAACCACGACATACCAAATGCTCACGCAGTTGTCGAACCCCTACAAATGCATTATTCTTACAATTCTTACATGGGCATCGCACAGTACTAACCTTCTTTTGTCTAGCTCCTTCAAAAGCAAAAGCTATAAAATTCACAATTAACTCGCGGTAATTTGATGATGTTGTAATCCCTGAATCAACAATTATAGATCGCTCATTGCTCATTTTACCTACATTGGAGTTAGCTTAATCATCACACTCTATAATAAACTCAAATCAATGATTCAAACACAACCTCAATAAGTTTCACAATCAACTAAAAACACAAACAACCAATGTTGGGGAAGACATTCAACAAAACAACACTCACAATTGGTATGGGCTACTATGAATTGAAAACATACCTCACGTTGCAGGAAAATCGACCCTTAATGAACCGGTTCTATGGATCTCTTGCCTTGTGTTTCAAACTTATTTAATGAAAAACAGAACTTTAAATGCACTTAGATTTCATATATCCCGTAAACTTCCTCCATCGGAAGTATGTTCAATCTTTCTCAACACCTGGTTTCATACCATGTTCCAGTACTAGAACAACATTAAGATCTTCAACCCTACATGTCAATTATTAGACAGAGGCAACACCTGAAACACCGTTCGATTAAGGAAATGACTTTTTTGGCGCGTCCCTCATTCGGAACGCAATGCATTCTTAATTCTTTCTTTTTTACCATGTTCCTTATTCGGAACACATTGCATTATTCATATATATTGTTTTATATTATAATTTCTAAACAAAATGGAGAACATCTATATCTTTGTACTGGCCAACTTCCGCTATCGGAACAAATAAAATACCACAATTGTGAACACTGATGACGTGCTTCGTAGCTTCCAACATCGGAACCTGTAATTCATTTTCCTTCACATCAATATTCACTAGATTCCTTATGCGGAACACGTAATACTTATTCTTTTTTTTGTTTAATTTATCGCAACCCATCTATTTTATAATTCTCCATACGGTCCTCTACCGGAAGCATTAAAATACCATACCTATAATTCAAAAACCACCTCAGGAGGTTGTCATGACAACGGAACCCTGTCTCATTCATCACTGAAATCACTGTATATTACTTCCACCAGCGGAACGTATATTGTAAACGGCGTTTGACGTTACCGCCGTCAACTTACCGCCGCAAATATAACTGCCTGTTACATTCCGGTATCGGAACTTACACACTACACGGCGTTTCATCTAACCGCCGTCATGCTACCGCCGTAAATCCATTTCCGCCGTATACTTACCGCCATTATTGCGTCAAACGCCGTCCTAGGTATTCACCCCAACCACTTATCGACGCTTCCGCTATCGGAACATGAAATCACGCGGCGGTTTTTGAAAACCGCCGTGTATGCCAGCCGTGGTAGCCTCTCCGTCCAGTAGTGTTACTTCTGCAGGTCCAATGGAAGTGTGAAAATACTTTAATTACCCTTCATTCATTTATTAGTTTTTACAAATATATTTCTAAAATTCTAACCTTGAATGCATAAACCCGTCTATGTAATGATTTAACACGTGTCCAAATTATAAATTACTTTTTCTTGAATTATAATACATATTTAAGAGGGACATTATTGTAATTTTAAATTTATTTTGGACCTGCAGAAGTAAAGTGGATCTGCATTTAGAACCACCCTAAATTAATTATGACATCCTTTTCAAATAGTTATCAAATAAATTTTATGAAATAATTTTCTTCTAAGCTTATTTTCATCTGAATTGAACTTAATTAAACTAAAATAAAGTAAAAATGAATGTATTGATCATAAAATTAGGACTTGTTAGGATTCTACATAAATTCAGTGGAAATATGGTGAGAAAGTTGGAATATGTCAAATCTTATTTGACTTTTTCTTATTATAAATACTGACAAAACTGAGTATTATCCTAAAGGGAACTAGAAGAATTATTGCTCCGGTCAATAAATAAATTAATAAAAAGAAACAAAAAGGATGAAACTACGTAGTTTTGACAAAAGCCGCCACATAACCACCGCAAGTTCACCATATTCCGACGCCTATCATTTTTATATATTCCTTATTTTGTTTTTTTAATTAATCTACGAATATTTTGTTTCTACTACTTCTATTTTTACAAATACAACTCATTCCACCTAATTAACACGTCTACGAAAGGAAAACATGAATATTACATCACACAATTAACATGAATGCCGCAATTATCCATAATTAATTAATTATATATGCCATATTAGATCAAGAATTCAGAGCTTGAAAAGTGGTTAATTCTGGAGTGTTTGGACTGAGAATCGTGAATTGGCTTATTTTCCAATTTTCATACAATTTCTTTGTATTTAAACATATAAAATATTGCATTCATATATTAATATATGGATACAATATGCTTACGATAAATATGTTGTTTTGCATAAATATATTAATTAATAGTATGAATATATATATATATATATTGTACTAGAATATTTTATACAGACAAATCATGTTTTCTACTTTGTAATAAAATTATATTTAGGTCCTATTTGTCTGAACTTATTTTAACTGAACTGGACTGAATTAAACTGAATTGTATTGAATTAAATTCAATTAAACTGAACTGAATCGAACTTAACTAAAAGTAAAAGTTAATATATTGAAAAATAAAATCAGCATGTCTAAACTTACCGAAATTAATGTAAAAAATTAATGTATTTAAAAATGGACCTAATTACTAATTTGGGCTCAAACATAAATGATAAATCATTGTCTTACCATAAGATCACTTACTTTTTAAAGGATAAATCATTGTCTTATCATAAGGCCACACCTTACTTTTTTTACTGATGTATTATACATAATCCAGTATTTTACTCAACATAGTCTGAAATACCATTGAAATTACCGGTACTTTACTCAGTGTAAATTAATGTACCATTGAAACTATAATACCGCCACCTGAATTTTGCTAAACTTTTCAAACGAACCTAATAAGTGAGAATAATATCGTAAATTCATACTTTATTTCGAACTACAAGAGTAAAATATCACATTGCGTATAGCAACCCCATTTTTTAACATAAATAGCTAAAATTTACACATTTTATCAAATTAATTTTTTTTAAGGTACTCCAAACATACCGCACAACGTGCGGGCGAATCATGCTAGTACTAATTAAATGTTATTGACATTCGATCAACAATAAAATGGTATCAAATATCAAAGGTCGTAATTTCATTCTTAAAACAAGAACCAAAGTAAATATAATCAATTGAAGGTCAAGTCTTATTTGACTTTCTACAAAATCAAACTAAATTGATTATAATCAATCAAATGTTACACTTTGGTTACTTAACTTTTTGTAAACGCTATGTAAACTGAGTATAATGAAACAAAGGTGGTGACACCTAGATTACTTGACTTTCTAGCTAAATTAAGTATAACTAAAATAGGATCAAAACTTATTCGCCTTTGTATAAATACTAACTAAATTAAAAAATCATTTAAAAATCAGGGATATACTTTTGGAATACTAACATATTGAGTATAACTAAACTCATACTTAATCGAGAAACACTTAAAGACTTGCTGAGTCATGTAAGACTTGATGATTATATAAATAAGTTTAGTATTCTAAATGTACTAACTAAATCTATACATTCTATCTTATTCACCTTTCTGTAAATACAAACTAAATTATATATGACTAAATACTACAATGCGTTCATTAAGACAGTCATTGTGTGTATTGTGTGAATATTTAGTTGTATAAAAGATTCTATTCTATATAAACCAATAATTTCTAAAGAATATGGTATTGATTAACTCACCTATTCATCACATATGAAGCAAGAACTTCTTGTTCCAAAAGACCACACTTTTCTTTCCATATTAATTCATGATAATATTTCATTGTTTAAGATAACCGATTTTCAAATACTATTTAATTTCACAACTTTCCAGCATAACTGTGAATGTCCACAAAACTGACAATAAACAAAATCAAGTACTTTACAAAAAAACACGTAACAATGTGATCTGTGCACCACAACACAAAAGAAAGCATGCACTACAAAGTCACACAAACGTACACACATATGATCATATCCATCTTCAATTTTACATATAACTATGGGAGCCAATCTCAGACACCTTACATGCACATAAAGGGAAGTTAAAATCATCATTAATTAATTCTTCAGCGTATCTTCGTTGCCCGCTACTTGTGACGATTCATTATAACTATGAATCCACGCTGAAATGTGACAGCAAATACTATCAGAAAGTTGAGGTGATTTTTCACCGGTATTATTGAATTTCGCTGAAAAAAGGGCATAAAAGCGTTGAAGGGAAAGAGTTTCAACGCTAGAAACTGTGCTGGTCAGTGAATTTTGGAAGTTGACTGAGTGGATTTCACTGGTATTATGAACATGCGCTGAAAGAGCCAGACGAGCGGGTCAGTGTTTCAAAACCTTTAACAAATCCGCTGAAATAAGTGGTGACTTGGCAGTTTGACTAAAGTCAGCGTTAATTATTTTGGTAGACCCCGCGGAAGTAGCAACGATATTTTGACATATCGCTCCAATGGTTGCTGACTGTACATGGGCTCGATTTTGAACCCACCAAATGTGGGTTGTTGTTGTGATGTTGGGTTGGGCTGTATAGGTTGATTTAAACATTTTATAGTCCAATTGGATATGGCGCTAAAAAGCAGCGGGGCGTTGCTGCTCTGAGGCGGTCTAAAAATAATAAAATTTTGATGTGTGATGTAAGGGGACCTGAGCAGCTGCGCGTTGCTGCTCTGAGTCTGATTAAAAAATTTCTTAGTTTACATGAATTGATAATTAACTATATGAATTGATAATATATAGTGGTGTAAACTTGGTGGGACCCAATTCATATATACTCTTGGTATATATAGTAACAATTAACTGATGCACTTGATGTAAAAAGTTTAAAAATATCAAAATAATTTTTAAACTAGTTTTTTATGACTATGATAATTTTACTTTGTATATGATATTTTGTTCGTATGATTAAAATATCACATGAATTGAAACTTTGATTGGTGGGACCCAATTCATATAAAATTTATGGTTTATATAGCAACATTTAACTGCTGCACTTGGTATAAAAATTTGAAAAATGCCATAAAAAATTTAATTTTCAATTTTAAACTAGTTTTTATGAGATCATTTTATTATACGATTGTTTCTTGATTTGATCAAAATAACACTTGCTCTAGGCATACAAAACAACAATGAACTGTTGCTATTGGTATAACAATTTGAAAACTGTCATAAATTATCAAATTTTGACTTTTAAACTTCATTTTTTAATGATTTATGTTAAATTATAATGTATACGACACTTTTTGTGTAAATTTACATTGGTGTTGGCTCTATAAAAGGTACGTGTAGTGAAATATGTAGTAGCAAGAACCTGAGAAGTACTACTAAGACTATAACATGTAATTAAGTATATATACTTTGGAGTCATATTTTAACCATAGTCGTGATCAATTTATTTCCATTATTTAATGAAATTAAGTATGTTTGAGTGTTTCTATGACATTACAACATAAAGTCCATGAAATATCACTGATATGAATGTTTAGTTTTATAAAAATTTGAAAACATTTCATGAAATATCAAGTTTTGACTTTCATACTAGTTTTTTTTTTGATTATGATAATTTTATTATCATATGATGGTTTCTTGGTGTGTTAAAATAACAATGAATTTGAAAGTTTGACTTGTTGGACCAAAGTCATACAAAAATTATGCTTTAGGTATACATAGCAACAACGAATTGTTGCTCTAGGCATTCAAAGAAACGACGAACTGTTGCTCTAGGCACTGAAAGCAATAACGAACTGTTGCTATTGGTATAACAATTTGAAAAATGTCATTAATTATCAAATTTTGACTTTTAAACTTGAATTTTTGATGATTTATGTTTATTTATAATGTATAAGACACAATCTGTGTAAATTTGCTTTGGTATTAGTTCGATGAAAGGTATGTGTTGGGAGAACTTTAGTAGCAGGAACCTGAGAAGCACTACTAAGACTGTAACATGTAGTTAAGTATATATACTTTGGAGTCATATTTCAACCATAGTCGTGATCAATTTATTTCCATTACTGAATGAAATTAAGTATGTTTGAGTGTTTCTATGACATTACAACATAAAGTCCATGAAATATCACTGATATGAATGTTTAGTTTTATAAAAAATTGAAAAAATGTCATGAAACATCAAATTTTGACTTTTATACTAGTTTTTTTATGATTATGATAATTTTGTAATCATACGATGGTTTCTTGGTGTGTGATTAAAATAACAATGAATTTAAAAGTTTGACTTGGTGGACCAAAATCGTATAAAAATTATGTTCTAGGTATACAAAGCAACAACGAACTGTTGCTCTAGGCATTCAAAGCAACAACGAACTGTTGCTCTTGGTATAAAATTTTGAAAAATATCATTAATTATCAAATTTTGACTATAGAACTTGATTTTTGTTAATGATTATGTTAATCTTATAATGTATAAGACACTTTTTGTGTAAATTTGCTTTGATATTGGTTCGATGAAAGGTACGTGTAGTGAGAACTTTAGTAGGAGGAACCTGAGAAGCACTACTAGGACTATAACATTAGTTAAGTATATATACTTTGCAGTTATAATTCAACCATAATTATGATAAATTTGTTTCAATTACTAAATGAAATTAAGTATGTTTGAGTGTTTCTATGACATTATAACATAAAGTCCATGAAATATAACTCATATGAATGTTTAGTTTAATAAAATTCAAAAATGTCATAAAATATCAAATTTTGACTTTTAAATTAGTTTTTTTTATGACAATGATAATTTTATTATGTATGCGATGGTTTCTTGGTGTGATTAAAATAAAAAAACGAATTTGAAAGTATGACTTGGTGGACCAAATTCATATAAAAATTATGCTCTAGGTATACAAAACAACAACTAACTGTTGCTCTGGGCATAAATAGCAACAACTAACTGTTGTTTTGGGTAATTTGTTTTGAAAAATATCATCAAATATCAAATTTCGACTCTTTAACTTGATTTTTTAATGATTATGTTAATTTATAATGTATCAGACACTCTTTGTGTAAATTTTCTTATGTATTGGCTCGATGAAAAATGCATGTAGTGAGAACTTTAGTAACAAAAACCTGAGAAGCACTACTAACACTATAACATGTAGATAAGTATATATATTTTGGAGTCGTATTAAGTATATTTGTGTGTTTGCGAGACATAACTTATAGTCCCTGAAATTTAGTTTAATAAAAATTGGAAACATGTCATAAAATCATTAAAATTTTGACTTTAAAAGATGAAGTTTTTTGGGATTTCTTAATTTTATTATGTGTAAGACATTTTTGATATGAATTTACTTTGGTACTAGTAGTTCATAAATTTAAGTGTTTATAAATTCTTCTAAAGAGCTACTAGTAGTTTAATTTTAATATTTAATGTAAAATCTTTTTGAGATTACTCAAATTTATTGTATTATTTTAGTGTAATACTTTATTAAATCTGAAATAAAAAATAAAAATTACTATATTATATTTGATATGATCTGAACCGTCAATTTATTTGACAAGTTAATCTCATCCGTGAATAGCTGTAGATATACAACTCCATCTACAAACCGTTAATAAATTTCTACAACTAATCTCAACCATTAATTCAATGACTATATAAAAGCAATCTCAAAGGATAGGTAGACTGAATTGCAAAACCCTTATCCATATCCTCTCGTCATCTTCTTCAGATCTCCCCCTCTATAGTCTGCACTCCATCCACCTGACCACCGCCATTCCGCCAAGGCAAACTAGTTCTGGAGAACATCCCGCCTCCAAGCGCGACACTGCCTAGTTGATCTCGGCTGAATGTGAAAATTCCGGCCAAGTTAACTAATTTGGGTTCTCGGCTGAATGTGAAGATTCCAGCCAAGTTGCAGCTGATGCTGATGTAGACTGACTCGCTTTCTTTGCCCTAATTCCACCCCTCTCCCCAAAAAATCCCCAATTTCATTGATTCCACAAACCGCTTGATTTCTCCATTTTGATTCTACGCTCTTCAGGTACATAAAAATCACCCTTTTTGTAAAAGCATAATCTTTTTCACCGGAAAACTGTTTGAATGTGTTTTAACTGCTACTTTTGCTGGAATTTGATTTGTTAAGCATGAAGAATGATTAGTTTCATGTTTAAGGTTATCATAAATGCTTCTGGGATGCTGTTCTGAGCTACTTTTCTGTGTGTTGTGTGTGCGCGCGTCTGTGTGGATTTTTAGGTTTTGCAAGTTATCAATGTTTGAGGGAGGAGGGTTCTCGAGGTACCGCCTGCTCGGGACACAAGCTAAGGAACGAGAAGCAAGGTACCGCCCCTGCTCTGCTACTACGCTAATTTTGAAGTGATTGATTAATTGTTGTTGTTCTTTATCGTCTGTGAGTGTTTTTCTTTTAAAAAGTTTGGTACTGCCTCAATTTTGAAGTGGATTGCTTGCAGTTCTCTGAGTGCTTTCTGATTGCTTGCAGTTCTCTCTTGGTGCTATCAATTCTGAAAAACTCTACTAGGAAGGTTAGTTTGTGCCTATTTGTATTCAAGTTACTGTCTTTTTCATGATTAAGTGTACAATGTATTTGAAAAATGGATTTTCGCACACATTTTTCGGCAAGTTACTGTCTTTTTTCATGAATCCTTAAAGAGTATCCTAAAGGGAGTGTACAATGTATCATTTGAAGGTTTATAAAGGAAAGGAGAGAGAAGGATCCAGGAGTGGAAATTGCAGTGGCAACCAAGTTTGCAGCATTGCCATGGAGGCTTGGTCGTTAGAGGAGTAGAGTGAACCTGGTAAGTTGGCGGAGTTGCTTCACTGGTGCTGGCGGAGTTTCTTTGGCCTTGTACAACACAGATGATGTCTGTTTATATGATTGCAACTTCTATCCCGAATTTGTGCTGGAACTTCTCTCAACTGACTTTTGCAATTGTCTTTTGAAACCAGTCTATTCGTGCTTTCGCTGAGGCATCAATAACTACTGCTTATAAGAAGAAATGGCCACTTTATCTTAGCACAAAGAATACTATTCTGAAGAAATATGATGGAAGCTATGGCAATACTTCCGTCACTTGTGCAATGAACTGTTGTTTTAGCATTTAATATTCCTTTATTTTTGCATATGTATGCTATATGCTGCAATCCTGAAATGGCTTGCCATATATCTATAGTCCGTTGTTTCAAATTTAGGTTTGAATAATTTCCTATTACCTTTTGTCTGCTCCTTATTATAGTAATCTTTTTGAGCTCTCACTTCTGTTTTTACCTTGAAGGTTCAAGGATATATTCCAAGAAGTATACGAAGCTAACTGGAAATCAAAGTATGATGCTGCTGGAATTTGGTAAGCTGGTATCTTTTTGCATTTTGATGTTTCTGCTTGTTGTTGAGTGAATTGACTAATTCTTCATTTGTGTAATGAATCTCTCAGGCACGAGCACCGTCTCATTGATGATATGGTTGCATATGTATGCTATATGCTGCAATCCTGAAATGGCTTGCCATATATCTATAGTCCGTTGTTTCAAATTTAGGTTTGAATAATTTCCTATTACCTTTTGTCTGCTCCTTATTATAGTAATCTTTTTGAGCTCTCACTTCTGTTTTTACCTTGAAGGTTCAATGATATATTCCAAGAAGTATACGAAGCTAACTGGAAATCAAAGTATGATGCTGCTGGAATTTGGTAAGCTGGTATCTTTTTGCATTTTGATGTTTCTGCTTGTTGTTGAGTGAATTGACTAATTCTTCATTTGTGTAATGAATCTCTCAGGTACGAGCACCGTCTCATTGATGATATGGTTGCTTATGCTCTTAAGAGCGAAGGAGGTTACGTGTGGGCTTGCAACTGCTCTCAAGGACTTCCTAGCCAGACCCGAACTCTCATCGGTTGAACTTTATCAGCTCTACTGGTCAGTGTGATTTTTTGTTATGTGAAACGACTAATGTGCTGAATGATGCTCCATATGCAATGTTAGAAGGGATTTTTGGTTAGTGTAGGATGATATGGATTAGTGTTATGACTTTGGATTTTGTAACATTCTTGATGTTCAATGTAATTTTGATTTTTAAATTTATTTTTAGCAATTCTATATTTTATTTGCCATTTATTTGTTTTATTTCAATTAAGTAATCCAAAAATTGGTTTCATCGTTGAAGCGGGAAACTGAATTTCAGTCAAATTGGGAATTTTTGAAATTCAAAAATTTCAATTCTTTTTTTTTTTTTTTCAAAATTTAAATGTATCAACGCTTTTTAAAGATCCGTTGAAAAGATTTGATCCGAGTCATCATTGCCAAGTCACCATTGCCAACATGGATATAGTGGGTCCCCCATTTGGTCTTTCAGCGCCTCTTACCATAAGTTTTCACCGCCCACTTAGAGGGCGCTACCTTATCATAAGAAAGCGCTGCTAATATGCATAAAACCGTTGAAATGGGGGGTGAACTTTCTGATAGTGGGGGAAAATCTTTGAAATCTGAATAAAACAAAGAACCCCAAATAGCATAACATCAAAAAAGAACACGGAAAACCTTAAACGGAGCTACAAGTGGCGTAGCATTCTCTGCGTAGGAAAGAGCAGCGGCATCTTTGACGAATCATCGAACATGTTGCACGCAAGAGAAAACCATCTGAAAATTATAAACAAAGCTAAAAGAGAAGATAAAGAAACTGAACATAAATTTCAGAATTGAACGCAATGAAAATAGATAGATATTTGTAACACATGCATGGAGGAGAAAATATAAAATGTTGAGAGGCTTCAAAATTTGCATAAATCTATACATTTAACAAACTTCATGGCCTCCTGATATTTTAGAATTTTCAATGTATCATTAATCGGATTGAAATACTGCTTTTGGATCCGTAAAATGTTTTGCACAATTCATTTTACTGTGGTTGGTAAACTTAATCCATGTTTTGAATGCACGTGCGTCATTTGTACATTCATAATTTCTCAAGTTAATTATTATTATTATTATTATTATTATTTAAAAAGAAATCCTCAAATTAGATTCAGTAATTCAAACCGGAGGAAGAAAGGATCGTGTTTTGTTTGCACGTACGCACTATATATATATAGTTAATCCTTGAATAATTAAATATACAAAATAAAACCATTTCAAGTAAACACGATATGATGAAAGTGTATACTCAGTAATTTATGAAAGAACTATAATTTCAAATTAAAATAAGTTGGTTGTCCTAACTACTAAGCTACATTGGAAGCAAGATCTTTAGGGTGTGTTTGGTTCGCAAGATTTTTGAGAGTCTGAATTTTGTTTTGAGTTTGAGAGTTTAGGTTTTTGTTTGAGATTTTGAGAGTCTGGTTTTGCAAAATTCTTGTTTGATTGGGTTGAGTTTGTGGGTATAGAACAAAATATTTGAATGGTTTTTAGGATTTTGCAAGTCTGGATTTTGGAAAACTTATTGAACCAAACAAAATTTACAAAACTAGACTTGGATAGTTTAAGTTTTGCAAAAATATGTCCAACCAAACACACTCTTATATTCGTTGGCTTTTCATCCACGTGGCATTGATGGTTGTGGAAGGTTCTCACTATTTTAACCTTCCAGGGATCGTGGATCTGTACGTGATTTCAATTGACTTCCCAGGGCTCCAGAAAATCAAACCATGTACCATTCTCTTACGGCGCACCCAAATAATAATAATAATAATAATAATAATAATAATAATAATAATAATAATAATAATAATAATAATAATAATAATAATGACAAATGATTTGTCGAAGAGGCAAACCAGTATTATTATTCATCACAAACCAGGGTTTGTCGACGCTGCATGCGGTTGTTTTGCCTCTGTCTTGGATCTCCAGCAACAACAAACTCAAAAGCACGAAGGAATATTCTTCACTGTATATATATATATTCAAATTTTCTGGCCCTTAATGTTTCCATGGTTAAAATGGATTAAAAGCAGAGATACCCCAAGTTTATAAGAAAGTGCCAATGTACCTTCGAGTAATTTAAAAGTGTTGATGTACCCCTATATTACATTGAATAAAGAAGTGTACTTTAAAGCCAATTTTCCAACAGTATTTTGAACTAAGAGACAAATTTACCCTCACTCGTTAGACTATTTTTTTCTTGACCCAAATGCCCATGGGCACAAAAAAAATCTAAGAAATTAATATCATTGAAGTACAGAATAAATGCACAATATTATTCAAAAACTTAACCTTTATATCCAAAAACTCAATAAATTGAAAGCATTGGTGAACTTATCATAATCTCGCCAACTCTATTATCTCCTTTGGTAATTTAAACTAGTCACGCAAATTATTACTAGGTGTGACGGTTTTAGTTCCCCGACTCACACTAATTTTTGAGCACGGTGGTTTTGATCCCCTCGGTTTCAAACGCGTTCATCCGATAAAGTAACGGTGACTGGTATGGATTTGGATTGTCTTGCTTGATTGGGTGTGAAGTTAAAAGGGAAGCGGGAATTAGATGAATAATGAGACAGAGAAAGAAGGTTTTTCGGAAGTCAATGAGCTAAATCAGATCTCGGAATTTGATTGATTTGGTTGGGGCATTTTCATCCTAGAATTTTTCTTTTTTTCCATTTAAATAATAGTGAGGGTATTCTTGACATTTTACATTTGGCCAAAGAAAATTCTGCCCAGTTTATACATTTGAGGGTATAGTGGCACTTTAAAAAACATAAGGGTACATTTGCACTTATTTAAACACTTGGGGGTCAACAACACTTTTTTCTTGAATATGTTTCGCTATATATATTATGTACCCTGCTGACTTACAGAGATGATGAGTTCATGATCTGGCGAGCGGCACCGTGGGGGTCTATCACACCTTTATAAACTTTTATAATTATTTTTCCGATTATACTTCAGTTATAATGAAATATATATAAATTATTAAGAATTTAGAACCATCAAATGTTCTCCAATTCAATTTCTTTCTCAATTTTATTTAAATTTCTATGAATTCTTTCTGGTTAAACCTCAAATGCATAACGAAATTTATAGAAATATCAAATATTTGGTGGTGCTGCTCGCCTGGTCGGTCCGAGTGGTCCCCTGGTCCATGATCCAATGACCTAGCCCTGCAAGAGAGAGCCCCGGGAGGTACCCGAGGGTAGACCCTCCGGCGTGATGATGAAAGATGGATCCCGGGAGAGAAAAGGGGTAATCACTAGAATAATGAGAAGATACTTACTTGAAATAGTGTTGAGGAGCACTATTTATACAGTAACCCATGCTCTCCATGTGGTCCATGCTCTGGGTGTCTTCTAGTGTGCTTGTCCCTATCCGAGTTGTACGAACCCGGATACTGCCAAACTATGCTTACTTTATAGCGGGCCGAGCCCATGCTACTACCGAGTAGTTGGGCCTGGGCCTGGTATCACCACTAGCCCCCGGAAGCCGGTTCTTTCGGCCGAGGCTAGGGACTTTCCTGTTCCGAGGGCGGAAGGACTGGCTTTCAATATTCCTCCCCTGTCCGACAATGACTGGATGGGCGCGCCCTTCTCGAGTTTAATTGATAACTGTCATTATTAAGTTTCACGCTTCCCCAACTCATTTAATCAATGCCTTTTCACCTTCATTTTTCCGTCTTCTATAAATAGATTCTTCCATCAATCGCTTTTACTAATCGCTTTCAGATTTCAAAATTTTCCAACTCTCTCTTCAAACCTTCATATTCTCTCTCCTCTTCATCGTTATGGCGACCAGCACTGCTCAATCCGATGCCCAACACCAGGATGTCGTCACCTACTCCTTCCAGAGCACTACTGCTCCCTCTGCTCCGAACTCTGTCGGGTCGTCGGCGTCTTACAAGCCGCTCTACCTTTGTAGCAACGTGACCCCTTCTGCTCCGAGATTTAAGCGCTCCAAGAACCGGGAGCAGAGGGAAATAGACACCGCCCGGGACCCCTCGCTTGAAGCCGATGTCTGGACTGCGAAGTGTCTCGGCGATATGAAAGTCCCTGTTCCTTTGGACGCCTAGATGGCCTCTGTCTCGGCCGAAGAGTCCGTGATGTCGGTCTGGTGCATCCTCCGGATCCATTTCATGTGGGGGTTGAGCCTTCCCTTCCCTCCATTGTACTCTCGGTTCCTAGAGTTCTACACATCTCGCCTGCCCAGATGAACCCGAATGTTATCGCTGTGATGATGGGTTTTCTTGTGAGGAGCTTCCGGTGCGGGATTGACCCTGCCTTCAATCTGTGGAGGTCTTTCTACATGCTCATCAGATGCCCGGGCAAGGAGATGATATACACCGTTCAAGAGCGTCCTGGTGTTCAGGACTTTATCCTCGGCAAGAAGGACTCGACCAAGAACAGGCAGGCGAAGGGCTATGTGACGGTCAACCCCGAGCGATACGGGGTCCCCAAGTGGAATGACAAAGTTGTTGTCGACGTCCGGGAGGCCTTCCTTCCTGATACACAACTGGCCAATCATACTACTCTGTCCTCTGAGGCCCTTAACCTGGACCAATACTGGCTGGCCGACAACTCTCTCTACCTCTTCTGCCAGGCGATATACACAGATGCTGCTTTTCTGGACAGCCGTTGGGTTGTTACCTGGCCGGTTCTAGGTATACATCTTCATTCCCTTTTTATTTCAGTGTCCTTGTTTTCCCTTTGTCAAAAACTTTGCTTAACTTTCCTTTCCCTATAGCTCCCACTGTGGATAACGATCCTGAGGTCCCGATCCCAAAGAAGAATGGCAGGAAGGCCTCTACAACTGGGGCCTGGGCCGATCCTGAGGCAGGCAAAGGGGACAGGAGGAGAAAAACTGCCTAGAACCAGCAGCAGCAGGGGAACCAACATGATATGAAAATCCCTGACCTGCTGCAGCAGCAGAACCAGCTGGTCGATCCTAACCTGAAGCAGGAGCGTCAGCAGGACAAGAACAAGGCTGGAGAGACCGCTCAGAACCAGCTGGACGATCCAAACTCGTCAGCAGGATAAGAACAAGGCGCGGGAGGATGCTCGTAACCATCTTCTTACTTCGGGGACTCCCAACCTTGGTCCCATATCGATTGAAGATGTAACCTCTGAGCCCGAGGTCGTGCAGAAGGATCAGGAGGGGTTTATCCCCGAAGTAGTAGCTCAGCAGGAGATCATTCGGAATCCTACTAGTGCCAACAATCCTTTTAACCCGCTCCAGCTTCCTGTCTCTTCGACACCAATTCCGGATGCTAATCGTCTGGGGCTGTCGCTCGGTCGTGGCATGCCTATGTGGTCTCCGCCCGGGGATGGGAGATCCCCGGCATCCAGATACACCACCATATCTTCCCCTGAGATTTCTCCACCGCCTCCTTTTTATCCGACCAAGCGGAAGGGAGAGAATTCCGAGCAGGGCGGGAAAAAGCTTCGGACCAGCGAGTCCTAGACTCCATCTTCTTCCCGCACCGGCACCCCTTTTGTCTCATTGTCCAACCCGCAAGTACCTTCCAGCTCCTGCTCTGTTTTTTTTAATCGTTTCTTTCTATAGGTTCGGCTCCTCAGTTCCGAATTCGCCAATTCCCCTGACTTCCAAGCTGCCCTCTCTTCCTTTCTTTCTCGTCACTTAGAGGGAAAAGAAGAAGAGTTTCGAGCCGAGAAGGAGGAAGAATTCCGGGCCGAGAGGGAAGCGTCGGCTCAACTTCGAGCGAAGGTGAGCGATCTGGAGAAAGAGCTGGAAGCTGCTCGTGGGGTGAACTACAAAGAGCGTCTGGAGTTTGCCGAATCTGTTGTTGAAAAAGTCCTGGCAAGCCAGACCCTGTCGCTTCGTCTGACCGATGTTAACCTCGCCGCCAGTACCCATCAATGTCATAACACATATATGCAGGTCCGGGGTTGGTTTCCTCCCACAATCAGAGCTTCGTTCAAGAAGCAATGGTTTAACCCGAATGCCGAGGACCAGCAGCTGCATCTGGTGAACACTTTTCAGAAGGGTGGGATGAAGGGCCTCTCTCCCAAGTTATGGGAGGCTCTGCGAGAGAACCAGATGTCGACTGAGGAAGTCCGAAGCTGGTTGACTGATGTGGTTCGGCTGCTGGGTCCTCTTCCTCCTGCTCTAGTATCCGGGTCGGACTTACCCGAGGATGAGAACTACACCCAGTACTGCACTTGTACGGGTACTACCGGGGTTTGTTCGATCCAAAAGATCTGGAAGCCGAGAGCTCTTCCTCGCCAAAAACTGGCCCCGAGACTCCCTTTACTGCTGGTTTGCCCACTTCTCCTGCCCTTGTCTTTGAGGGTTCGGGTGATAACTCAGACAATGACAGCAGTGGTGGCGGGGACGACCAAGGGAAAGGAGTTCCCCAAAATGTTAGTTAGACTTTCCTTTCTTTCTTTTTGTATCCTGTTTCCCAAACTTTAACTTTATCAATAAAGGACTCCTTTTGTTATACTTGTTTTTTTCATTGCTCCCGCTATGTTTTCCCTTTTTTTTTACTTGTACATTTCTTGTTTACATATTTTCATCCTGACTTGCTTTTGCCATATCCAGGAGCTATCTCGGGCCCTTAACCCCCCGGTATCTTCCCCGGTACAAGCTGGAACCAGGTGTCCAGGCCTAACTGATCTCCTGACCGAGGGAGGACTCGGTCCACTCATTTCTGAGTTTCCTGATACCGACTGCCTGATCACCTGCCTGCTCCAAATCCAAGAAGACTTTGGGTCCCTGCCCAAGTGTTATAGACTCGCCTTTGAAAGTATCGATCAGGTCCTCGAGTTCGACCAGGTCCTGTCTGAGCAAGAGGCTCAACACCACAACTTCCAAGTCCGGATCCAGAAGGAGTTGGATGAGGTGTGGCATGATGTTCAGCTGTATTATAACAAGTGCATGCGGATGCAAAATCAAACCGAGCTCCGAAAACATGCCACCGCACTCGGATTAGAAAATGAGAAACTGGCGACTAGGAACCGGACCCTCCAGCAACAACTGGTACTGGTTCATCTCTCTTACCATCTGTTGGGGCTGCGCCAGGGGGCTGTCGACATTCCCCTGCTGACCGATGTTCCCCGAGTAGTTGATGACCTCATCGCCTAGATGGAAAGTTCCGAGAGGACGTCCGGCGTCTGGGCCGCAACCTATCAGGCGGTTGTGGACTAGAGGAAAAACATTCTAAATCGGATTGTAGTTCCCCCCTCCATATCCCAAATACCTCCTCTGGAAGATGTCGATCTGGCCTATGAGCGTTACGAACATGCTCCTGAGCTTCTGGACCTTGAAGCTTCTGAACGACGCCTAGCCAGACTTTGGGCGGTTGCTGCCAGGTTCCGCGCCCGGTTCCCTACTCAGGAGGGTACTTCAACAACTGGTCAGAGACCTGGCCCCTCCTCTTTTGCTGGTTCACGCTCGGACCGAATTGGGAAGCAGAAGGCCGCTGAAACCGGGAGTCATGGGGGGTCCAGGTGCTTTGAGCAAGATTCCTGTCCTTTTGTCCTTTCACCCAAACCGGCAGTTGAGCCGGAGTGTGACCAAAGTGACAACCCGGACATAGCTCGGGATCAGGACGAGGAACAACAAATGTTAGAGCAGCCTGTCCGAAGGAGCAGGCATGAGACTAGGAGAATCCCTCCCGGGGAAGCCTCTACTTCAGAGGCCCTTAGATAGAATAGAGCTTCCTGCTATGTAATACATTTCTTTTTGTTCGAGATTAAGTTATGTATAATAATTTTTATTTTATAACAACTATCTTTCAATTTCAACCTCATAATACGTGCATTCATTCTTTTCATTAAAATTGCCCACAAGGCCTGCCCATGTTACAAAAATTCCCTAGGCGTCCAGCACCCGAGGGTTCTTCTACCTACCCCTCGGTCATCCGACCTCGGGGCTTTTCTCCCGGGCACCGGACGCCCGGGGCATCTCCTACCTAGGCATCTAGTGCCAGAGGCTATCCTACCTAGGCATCTAGTACCAGAGGCTATTCTATCTAGGCACCCAGTGCTAGAGACTAACCATAGAACCGTCTGAGGTTTGCTATGTTCCACCATCGGGGGACTCCCTTCCCCGTCGAATCTTCTAGCACATAACTCCCGCCCGGGTAGGCTTCTATCACCCGGTACGGACCTTCCCAGTTGGGTGCTAGCTTACCCTTATGCTCCTGTCGACTCTTGTCGTTTTGCCTCATCACTGTGTCTCCTACCTTGAATTGCTCCTTCCTCACCCTCCTGTCGTGATATTTCTTCACTTTTTCCTTGACTTTTGCCTCGTGCAGGGCCGCCTTCTCCCTCTTTTCCTCCACAAATCTAGATTCGTCCTGCATTCTTCCTCATTGCTATCCTTGGCCACCGGTTCGGCCGTCCGGAGGCTAGGAACGCCGATCTCAGCCGGAATTACTGCCTCCGATCCATATGTCAGACTGTAGGGGGACTCCCCGGTTGCCGAGCTTTCTGTAGTCGGATGAGCCCAAAGAACACTTGGGAGCTCGTGTACCCAGTTTCATTTCGCCTCCTAGAGCTGGGCCTTAATTCCACTCACGATTGTCCGGTTCGTCACCTCCACCTGACCGTTAGCCTGTGGATGATATATTGACGTGAGCTTCTGGCTTATCCCATACTTCGCGCACCAGGACTTGAAAGGATCGTTTTCAAACTATGCTCCATTGTCAGTTACTATAGCCCTCGGCACCCCGAACCGGCAGACTATGTTCCTCCAGCAGAACTTCACACAGGTAGCCCCCCGGATATTCGTCAAAGGTTCGGCTTCGACCCACTAGGCAAAGTAGTCAATAGCCACAATCAGGTACTTCAGGCTGCCGGGAGCAGTAGGGAAGGGCCCGACCAGGTCCAGTCCCCATCTACTAAGGGCCAGGCCCCCGTTATCCCCATCATCTCCTCTTTGGGTATGTGCACAAGCGGCGCGAACATTTGGCACGAGCGAACCCTGTCCTGCGAATCTTCAAACATGGTAGGCCAGTAGTACCCCATCCTTAGGATTTTTCTGGCCACTGTTCTTGCCCCCTGGTGACTGCCATTCGGACCTTCATGTACTTCCCTGACCAGGTGCTTGCCCTCCTGCCATTCAACACACTTCAGTAACGGCTGGAGATACCCTGTTTTATACAGTATGCCCTCCTGCAGCGTATACTTCGGCGCTTTGACCTGGATTTTCCTTGCTACCACCCGGTCGGCCGGGACCTCTCCTGTCAGAAGGTACGCCCGGATCGGAATCCTCCAAGAGTCTACCTGAACTGCTTCCACTGTCAGGACCTCATCACTCTGCTCATAACTCCTCCTCTCCAGTGTCTCCCTTCTGAGAGGTGCCTTCTGACCCGGCCTCAATTTTGAAGATGCCAACTTGCTCAAAGCATCAGCCTTTTCATTGTGCTCCCTCGGCACCTGCACCAAACTGAAGCTGTCGAACTGCCGGATCATGGGCTGGACCAGCCCCAGGTACCTCTACAAACTTCCCTGCTTTGCTTCATATTCCCCGTTCACCTGCTGCACTACAATCTGTGAGTCGCTGAAGGCCTGGATCGATCCTATAATTCTCGGGCAAGCTTGAGTCCTGCCACCAGCGCCTCATACTCTGCCTCATTGTTCGTAGTCTTGAAGTTAAAATGAAACCCATAGTGATACTCCTCTCCTTCTGGGGATGTCAGCAGTACCCCGGCTCCACTGCCTCCTGCATGGGCTAACCCGTCCACATGCAATGTCCACTTCGGGCTCAAGGGATCCTCGGCAGGCACGTCCGACCCAACCATTTCTGTTAAGGAAGTCCGCCATCACCTGGCCCTTAATGGCTTTCCTCGGCTGGTATGTTATCTCATGATCCCCCAACTCTATGGCCCACTTCATCAAACGCCCTGACGCCTCGGGCTTAAGCATTAGCTATTTCAGAGGGTGGCTGGTCAGGACCACTATCGGATGAGCCTGGAAATACGTGCGCAAACGTTTTGAGGCATAAACCAGCGCCAATACCAGTTGTTCCAGGCTTGTGTACCGGGTCTCCGGGCCTTGCAACGCCCGGCTGACAAAATGCACGGGACACTGCTTCCCGTCCTCCTCCCGGACCAGCACCGCGCTCACTGCCGATGCTGACGCAGACAAGTACAAAAACAAATCTTCTCCCTCCTTCGGCTTTGAGAGGGTCGGGAGTCGGCTTAAATGTTCCTTCAGATCTCCGAATGCTCGCTCGCACTCCTCGGTCCACTCAAACTTCTTTGCCTTTCTCAAGATGTTGAAAAAAGGGAGTTGCCTCTCCGCGCCTTTTGACAGAAAGCGACTCAAGGCTGCCAGGGAACCCATAAGCTTCTGCACTTCCTTTACGTTCCTTGGCGACTGCATCCGACTTATAGCCTCCACCTTCTCCAGATTGACGTCGATTCCCCGACTAGATACCATGTAGCCGAGAAACTTCCCGGCGCTTACTCCTACCACACTCTTCTCCGGGTTCAATTTCAGGTTAACTCTCCTCAAAATGCCTAACATCTCCTCCAGGTCTTCTAAGAAACCCGGGTAACTTCTGCTCTTCACCACCATGTCATCGACATATAGTTCCATGCTTCATCCTAGCTGATCCCGGAAGATAGTGTCCGCCATGCACTGGTACGTCGCCCATGCGTTTTTCAAACCAAATGGCATCCGCCTGTAACAATAGGTCCCAAACTCTGTGATGAAATCTGTCTTCGGCTTATCCTCTCCTGACATCTGGATCTGATGATACCCTCGATATGCGTCAAAGAAAGCGAGGGCCTCATACTCGGTGATGGCTTCTACTAACCGGTCGACCGAGGGAAGAGGGTAACTGTCCTTCGGGCAACACTTATTCAGATATGTGTAGTCGATTCACTAGCACCGGGTTAGCTAGCCATTCTGGGTATATGATTTCCTCCACTACTCCGGCCTCCAGCAACTTCAGCACTTCCTGCTTCACCACCTCGGCCCTATCTCCTGCAAGGGCCCTCTTCTTCTGCCGGATAGGCTTCAACTCCGGGTATACGTTCAGCTTGTGGAGAGCTAACTCCGGAGGCACGCCTGTGAAGTCTCTCTCTTCCCATGCCAACACGTCTTACTATTTCAAAAGCAGGGATCGTCACTGCCCCTTTATATCGACTGGCATCTTCTTCCCGACCTTGATCGTGCCTCTGTTCCCGACCTGCATGTCTTCCACATCTCCTGGTCCCACTTCTCCCTGCATTGCACCGACCGAGACCTTCCTGGCATCCTGAAGGGCCGTGAGCATGCAATTTCGGGCCATAGACTGACTTCCTCGGACCGTTGCCACACCCTGTTCGGTTGGGAACTTCATGGTCAAATGGTACGTCGAGCATATGGCCCTAGCCTGAGCCATCCACGGGCGGCCAATGATGATGTTATAAGGGGAGGGAGCGTCTATGACCGCAAAATTGCATAGGACAGAGGTCTTCTTGCTCCTGTCAAGATCATCTACCACTATCACTGTTAAAGACACAACTCCCAAAGGATGCTCTGTTCGGCCCGTGAAACCCGACAGCGGAGAGGTACTCAGGCGAAAATTGTGGCGTCCTATCCCCAGCTGGTCGAAGCAAGAGGCAAACATAATTTCCACACTGCTCCCGTCGTCAATGAACACTCTCTTGACCGTAAACCCTTCTATCTCTGCCGTGATCACCATTGGATCCGTATGAGGCGTCAGACTGGGCACCGGGTCCTCGTCCGAAAAGGTGATGACTTCCGTAGGACGTAGTATCTTCTCTCTATCCTCACCAGCTGGCACATACCGACTCCGGGCTTTGGCTGCTGCATGGGACTGGGGCCCATCACGGCATCACCTGCCTCTCCATGTATGACATTTATCATCCGGGGAGGAGCCTGATTGACCGGCTCCGGGGCCATGACCAGGGCTGCCGTCCCAGGTTGGACAGCCGGTGCGGGTGCCCCTCGCTGGTTATCATTATGTGGCCTATTCCTCCAATTCCTCTTCCTCCCAGCTCCAGCCTGCTGCCCTGCAGCCGGACGCTGGTGCTCCTGCGTCACACAATCTCCCAACTTCACCCTCTCAATCAGCTTCTCAATCTCCACCCTCAAGCTCCGACAACCCTCGGTTGTGTGTCCATTAGACTTATCGAACGCACAATACTTGGTTTTGATTGCTGGTGTTGGGTTTCCCGGTATGGGGGCCGGGTCTTGAAACAAGTTCCGGTGAATGGTTAGGATCTCTGACCGGGTCTTAGTCAGAGGGGTAAATGTTTCAGCCCAATGGGGGGTCAACCCTCGGCTTAGCCGGTGCCTGATCTGCATCCCTTATGCCAGGATCCACAGCTCGAGTCTTATCACCTTTTCCAATCCCTCTATCTTCAAAATATCCTTCCTCCTTCCTCTTCTTGCTCCCTTCCAGCAGCGAGAAGTACATCTCCACCTCAAGATCCAACTGATGAAAAGTGGTCGGGATATTCTCCATAAGCTTCGCCTATAACACCTCATCCCTGCAATAAATCCTGCGGTCAGGGTCTTCACCTGAGCGTCTCTATCGACCACCTTCATGGAATCGTCCATGTACCTCCTGTGGAATCCCCGGACATCCTCCTTCACCGCCTGTCGGCTGTAAGCCAACTCGTCCAAAGGTAGGTACTTATTCCGTTTGGTTTCATATCTTTGCATCAAAGACTTTGAGAAATCATAATAATTCCTGAAGCTCTCCGGAGGCTGGGACTCAAACCATAACAGGCAACTGCCCCTCAGATACGAGCTCACTAACTTGCACATAAGCTCCTCCTGGAGGTCGCGTGTCCCCATGAAATTATGGTATGTCCTGACAAACTCCTCCGGGTCCGTTTCCCCATTATAGGTCGGCACACTTTCTGGGACCCTCATTCCCACCGGCCAGGGGAAAGTGCTAATGTAACCTATCCATGGGGAAGTAGGCCTACCTCCGTTCCTGCCTATCAGCCTGTCCAATCTCTCCTCCACTGAATTCGGAGCCCCCGGAGGCCTGTCCACCACCACCGGATACATCCCATAAGTTCCTGCAACCGGGGCTGGTTAGGCCATGGCACATCCCGTCATCGGTACTTGATTCTGCACCCATACTGGCCCCTGGATCCCAGGAGCCCAGCCCCCCCGACTCCAGCAGATTGAGCATAATATCCTCCAGGTGCCGGGGGGTACCCCTGATATCCTTGATACCCGGCTTGCGACATCCTGTACCCTGGTGTTCCATACCCGGGGTGGCCCCCTCCTTGGCCATACCCAGGCCCTGCACCAGTTTGTTGACCTGTACTTCCTGCGTGCTTCTCCACATCTATAACCACCACTGGTGGCCGAGGGTTCTCCTGCCTAGGAACGACAGGAGGTCCCCGGCTAACTACCTCCGCAGCCAGAGGAGGTAAACTAGTGGGAGGTACCAACGGGGTCGGATGGGGTCCTGACCCTGGCTGAACCGGGGGTACCTGGGCTTCGGTCGTCGGAAGGTTCGACGGTCCCTTCCCGGTCGGTTGCGTTCCCGGTCCCAGTCCTTACTTTGCCGCCAACCAGCGATGATACTCAACCTCCTGCGTAGCAGCAAACTCCATCCTGTCACGCTCGTCCTGTGTCATCTCCGGCTCCCTTCCTTCCTCCGGCCCCTCCTCTTCCTCAGAGGCTTCCGGGTCCGGGTGCGCCGGAGCCTTTCCTTTGCGTGTTCGGTCCCTCATATGGCGCAGGGTGAGATCCTTCTCGGCTGCTTCGGCCCTTCTTCCCCCAGACCGAGTAGATACAGGAGAGGATCCTCCTCGGCCTCTTCGTGGCGGCCGACCTCGGGGCGGCAACTTAGTGCTTTTTGTGAACAAAGATCGTGTCCCACAAGGCGTGCCCAACTACTCGGTAGTAGCATGAGCTCGGCCCGCTATAAAGTAAGCATAGCTTGGCAGTATCCGGGTTCGTACAACTCGGATAGGGACAAGCACACTAGAAGACACCCAGAGCATGGACCACATGGAGAGCATGGGTTACTGCATAAATAGTGCTCCCCAGCACTATTCCAAGTAAGTATCTTCTTATTATTCTAGTGATTACCCATTTTCTCTCCCGGGATCCATCTTTCATCATCACGTCGGAGGGTCTACCCTCGGGTACCTCCCGGGGATCTGTCTTGCAGGGCTAGGTCATTGGATCAGGGACCAGGGGACCACTTGGACCGACCAGGCGGGCAGCATCAAGTGCGTATTGTGAAAAAAGATCGTGTCCCACTGGGCGTGCCAACTTGATAAACATAAAGCACGTATTGAAGAAAACAAATGAAAGGATCACTACTAGAATATCAAGCCATCTGAGGCAGTTCATCCTTCATGTGTTAAGGCAGAAAACAAATGCCTTCCCTGGTAGTGACTTAAATGAGAAAAATCATCTAAGGCGGTTCCTCTTCCGCCTTAGATGTTTTTGGATTTAAGGCATTTGTTTCCGCCTTAGATGAAGGCTTATCCGCCTTGCTCAGTACTTACGAACTCGCTAGCATGCACATTTGGATGATATGAATTGACTCTCTGCGAGTTCGTAACTAACCAACGCGAATACTAAACAAATGGTTGATTATTTTGTTACGACAGAAGCTTACGGATCGCCAGATGAAATACTAACGATATCGCAACACTGGAAAGCCTAGACTTTTATGAATGTGTGCCAGATTGGTTGCGAGTTTAACCTTGTGGATCACTAACAGTAGTTACGACTCCGTAAGGTAGCCTAACTTGTCATATATTCGTCTGCTGACGAGACTAGTTACGAGAAACAGAGGCGATTCGCTGGGTCTAAAGTAGCGAAATCGTTACAAGGCTAATTAAACATTTAGGGTTAAACAACACGAGCCAGGTTACGACAGCAACGTGCTACTCGCTAGTAATACCGTAGCGATATCGCAACAGAAAAATTGTATATAATAAAAATTGTAAAAATATTAAATTTGTAAATATTAAATTATAAAAATATAATTAAAATTGTTGGTTCGAGAGAGATAACGATGTCGTAAGAAAATCGCTTATGTGCATAGTTACGGACTCGCTACTAATCTCGCTTCATTTAAACGACGTCGTTTGAGCATTGGGTGAGCGAGAAAAACAGATGACGTTACGACTGAGCTAGATATTCGGCTGGTGTTAGCGTGAATAGTTACGAGCTCGACAGAGATCAGATTGGGGAGGCAGAGAAGAACGAGCGATTGGGTAGCGATGGCGCAAAAACTAAGCTTTGAAATTTAATCCTGGCGAGTGATGTAGCGACAGTACAAGATGGTCGCAACAATTTTAATGTAACTGGCGAGAGAAGTAACGATATCTCAGCGAATTCGTAAGTGTCACAAAATTATAGGATTTGAGCCATTTCCACCCATTTCCACTAAAATTGGGTTTCATTTTAATTGTCTAAGCTGTCAATTGCAAGATGCATGGTATGTAAGCACAAAACATGAACATGAAACACTATTAAGCCACACTTTATAAACTAATGGAAGTAATGGAACTCAAAAGTATATGCATCCATTTGACAAAAAAAGAAACTAGCTTTTATTGGGAATGTGAGGCCTAGAGATGTACCGAGATCTAATAAGGACCAAGTGTCTAGCCAATGCATCTCTACCATCCTCCAACTCCTTTTTGGTGTATGATGCATGATTTTCCTCGATAATCTAAGAATATGAAATGTTTTTTTAATACTATTAAATGCAACGTAGATAGTAATAGGTACAATAAGTAGGTTATAAGAATGCTTACGCGATGTAATTCCAAATTATCTTGAACAAGGCCAGCTACACACTCGCTTGCGTACAACATCATATAGTAACCGCACTCCCAATTTGACAATTGCTTTCGGTGTTGAAAGTGAAGAAGTATAACAAATGATTTGAAATAAAATCATAGTGGGAATAAATGAGCATTGGATTTGTAATGTCACCTGAATCTGTATAAGGTTGAAGGGATGTAGCGTGTCGTCATGTGCACTATGCATAGCAACCTCTAATAAATCTGCAAATTGTGTAGATGGACCAAAGTGTAGCGGGTCCATCCAATACACTCGCTTCAACGATGGTATCATAGCTACAAAACTCCAATGGCCACTACATATTTTAAGAAATGAAAATGTAAGAACCCGTCTCGAAGATTAGAATGTTTAAGAAGTTCAAATATCCAATTGTAACAAAGAAAACTAACCTCTCTAGATATGAGCCTATGTAAATTGTCTTGGTCTTGTCACTAAGGATCTTAGAGAGATAAGCAAGTCGTGATTGATTACTTTCATTCATTTCTTGCAAGCATATTGGGTGCAAAAACCCAATGAAAGTCTTTGCGTTTAGAGCAAGGCATTGCATGTACCTAAATAAACAATAGATGGGATATGAACGTATAATAGTGCACAAGTACATGAAAATTCGTAACTTGCAATACGATAGAAGAGATGAGATCAAGTAGCTTACATTTGATGTAGTATAAGGATTGTTTCGGGAAGGGTTTTATAGTGCCAGAAAAGGGCAGAGTCTTCCCATGGAATGACTAATTCCCTCGCTTCGCCGAACACCTGTTTATTGGAGTAGAAATAGTAAACAGAATCCCGACTATGGTGGCCCACCAGATCATAAAACATGCGAAGGAATCCCGGGAGTGATTTTATGAATCCAACTTGTCCCGCCGACATCGGCTTCTTAGCTACCGGGAAATCTAGTGGGTCTACGACGGATGAAGGTGTGTTTCTATTAATTGGGATAGAATTAGAATTCACATCAACGACCAACCATTTGGGCCACAAAATAAATGGCCCAAACCTTTACCCACTGTCGTGCACTCTTGATCCGTGACCGGTACAAACGCATCCTACACTAACACATGTAGTATAGAAACCCTAACGAAACCAATAGGGACTTTGGCTTCATGATGTAGTGCCATGTCAGGATATGAATTTTCCATTGCAACGTGGCGGGGTTGAGAATTCATCCCACATTCAGCGTCCAACTTGCAAGAAGGGGAGTTCTAATATACAAATAAGGCATGTTTAATTAGGTCGAATTAGACATATGTAGGAAGAGTATATTTATAAAATATCAATAATAATGAGTTGTGTAGAATTATTCTTTTCATTGAGGTGCAAGAATTTAACGTACCTTTGGTTTGGGATCGGATGGTTGTATGTGAACTTACTCTTTGATAGGGGCCGAAGGTGTGCATATTTCCTTGTTGGTTTCAACAATAGGTTGGTCAAAAGTAGGTTGGTCAAAAATAGGTTGGTCAACCTCATGTTGTGGTGGGGAAGGATGTGAACCTCTAGACGAGGGTCCATTGACTGGATCGGTGTCACAAAAATTTGATGGAAGAGGATACTTTATAAAAGAACATATATTGGCCAACATTGTTTTCAATTTCTTGACCTCTTGGTCGGATTTTTTGGCTTGGTTCAATGCTATTTGGAGTTTGGATGGTTTAGGGTCTTTACTACTACGTTTGATACCAAACGCCTCTATTTGAGTAACATAACCAACAATTCCCTTAGCTCTTCTCGGATGCTCGGCCTTCTCAAGTGCCCTACGTAGCACATCGTGTTTACCGACTGGGATGAACAATCCTTCTTCAACTTCACGCTCGACCTCGTCCTTAAAAGGTAGTATTATAAAATAAAATTTATTATCGTCATCAATTGTTGTGTTTGATTGTTTGATTGTAGTACTAAAATGGAACATGGTATGGCGTAGTAGGTAAAGCGTACCACTCGATTAGCCACCCTTTTTGCCTCATCACTTGAGAAAGTCCCGTCTTTTTTAATTCTACCAAAGACGAATAATTGTTGTCTACTATATGTTGTAGGTCTTCGGCAATGACTAGTTTGTTCGCCTCTTCCGCGTCCATGCCCCTATCCACAAGCTCTTTTACCTCGGTTTCCCTTTTTTTTTAGAGGTCTTCCTCCCCACACCCAATTACCCCGCCCTACCCCCGGTGTAAGGCATAACATTATCAACAGTGGCTTTGCATTTCTTATCCCCCAAACCCTTTTAAAAGGTCTATGTTATTTTAGGAATAAAGCACTAATGGAAACAAAAATATTTGGCTAATTGGCATGAAACTATTATTGCAAGATCTAGTAAGTAAACTAACATTTGCATCATTTTCTAACCATCGCTTCTTGAATGCCTCCCAAGTAAGTGGTACAATGTGATTGTAACGCGTACTTGGATCTTGCCCGAACCTCGTGCCCTTTGGTTTGATATAATCCTTGGCAAGGGTATATTTGTGTTCTCGATGAGCCTTTGATGCGATTTGAAGAGCTTTCACTTGATCATAAGATGTTGCCTCGATAATAAAGGGGCGCTACAAATGTGATGAAAACTTAGTCACATTCACAATTTTCAATTGTAATTAAAAATAACAAGTGCCACACTAACCTTGCATTCCTTCCATATATCCTTCTTTATGTCGATGCTTAGTAGCCTCCAATCCTTTGTGTCTAATGGTGTGCGTATCCTACCCGTCTTAGCACACCAACTCGACCATCGCGCGGCATCATCGTTAGGCCAAATAGAAACACCAATGTCATTAAACTTGACATGTGTTAGTATTTTGTTATCGATCCTAATCTCTAATTCTCGACAATGTGTGAGGAGTTGAGCTTCTTTCGATGCGCGACTCAATTCTCGTTGTCTTTTAACCTCACTTGAACCGCCAACAACATTTCCCCCCCCCCCCCCCTCCCCCCCCCACTTTAGTCGGAATTACCGGAACTTGTTGGGCTATCCATTAAGCTTTCCCTTGCCTAGTGTAATTAGTTAATGCCTAATACAACGCTAATAAGTCAAAGTTGTACTTCTAAGAAATAACTTATGAAATATAATCCTAAAATTTAGGGCTAAACTTGCAAGTGACAACATTAAAATAAAATCTTGATTTTCGTCCGGGACATGCTTCTGACATGATATTTAGTAATAATATGATTAACGGATGCACTATGTACAAGAAAATCAAATTTTTAGCAAATAAGAATGAAAAAAATCGTACCTTTGGTATATGACAAAGTTGTGTCGGGAGAATTGATTATGTTGGTTGGGGATGGTCTACCTTGTTTGTCCCTCTCCTACCCACAAAAAAAGATGTTACCAAATTGAAGAAGCACAAATAAAGATTGACATTAATTGCAAGAATATAGAGAAAAATGTGGTTGGGAATTCATTGCAAAACTTACCAATCTTTTGCATTCAATTAGTGGCTAGTTCCACTTTGTTTTGACACAATTGATGTTTTGAACATGTATGGGATGGGATATGGAGATTTGATGTGAAGAAATGTGAGGAAATTTGAGAAGATGTGTAAAAGTTTGATTTTTGGAGATGAAACCCGTAAGATGTGATGGAAAAGATGCCAAAAGTGTTGTGTTTTTCTGTTCCTTAACGTGTTCATTCTATTGTAGCTTACCTTGTTGCGAACTCGGAACTCTCTCGTTACAGCTGACTAGGGTTGTTACGATTTCGTGACATGCTCATTTGATAACTTTTTTATGGTGTACTTTATCTTTCTAGCGATATCGTAACTGAAAAGCCACAAAAATTTTTGTGACTTGGCAGTTGCGACTTCGCTACCTCTGATCGCCAGAGCTACATAACATAATCTGACTTTTTTTACAACGCACTCATACATGCTTGGATCACGATATAAACAATATGATGTTATGGAATAAAACTCAAATTCTTCTATTTTTATTTGTTCCGTCATAAGCTGATGTATAACAGTATAGGGATTGGTTGACTTAATGTGCACTTACACTGTATAAAGCGTTTCAGAATCTAAATCTGTAATTGTAAGACATTAAGAAACTCTACAAATCACGTGTACGCTTGTAAACGATGTACGGCGATTACCTTTAAAGACAACAGCAGAGTTGTTGTTGACACATGAACTACATATATGCGCAGTTCACTTGCTTTTGATTAGAGAAACTTGGTTTACTAGTAACTCATGTCTGTGATTACAAGTACAATTCATGAAGTAAACAAAGTATCATGCACACATACACTCACCAATTGTGATCGCACATCATACTAACGGTTATCGCTTCATAACATTGCATGTTGATGTACTAAGATGTGCTCTGATACACATAATATTATGATCGATATCTTCCAAATTTAGTATTATACTGTCTATATAATAAATGAAAATATTTTAGAATATGATTGTTCTTAACAAAATTGAAACTGAATTATCTTGGTTTTACATGTAGTTATGTTTTTTTTTAAAATAAAAACCACTTTGAGAGGTGGTGGGGATTTTATAAAAGGCACCCCTGGCCTAAAAAATAGCCTTAAAAGGCAGAGTAGCATACAATCCTCAGGGAGGACAAAATGAAGCTCAGAAGCTCCGAAGCATAGAATATGCTTCCAAATAATGGTAGTGAAACAAAGAGGGACTAAATACTAGTCTACATTTTACAGAGAAAGGTGTAGGATACTTAAAAGAAACCAAGATCAAGAAAGCCTAGAAGTGAATTGTAAACAAAACACTAAGCGGCACCCTTGATGGATCAGAGAAGTTCCATAAACCTTATGACAAGATCTAGCAGAGTTGGTGATAAATACAGCAGCTTGAGGTAATCTCATGACCGATATTTTCCAAAAAATGGTATTATACTCTCTCTTTTAAAAATGTATATATTTCAGACTTTTAAAGTGCTTCAAAAAAAATAAAAGGTTTCATGGGTTTGTGGGTCTGTGGGTTTAGGGTTTAACTATGTTAACTTGTAAAGTAGCGATTTCGCAAGTAAACAAGCTAGTTTGAAGATAACTAAAAAAATAATATCATGGGTTTGTGGGTCTGTGGGTTTAGGGTTTAACTATGTTAACTTGTAAAGTAGCGATTTCGCAAGTAAACAAGCTAGTTTGAAGATAACTAAAAAAATAATATTCCCACAGACCCACAAACCCATGAAACCCCAAAATTCTTGTTGCGATATCGCTAGTCAATAAGTATATATAAAAAAGGGTTTTTGGCTACTAGCGATTTCGCTACAGGTTTAATTAAATTTTATAAAATTATGAATAGAGCTTGTAGCGACATTACTAAAGACACTCTTGACTGGCAGGCATATTAAAGATCTCGTAACTGAAACTGTAGGTATGAGAGACTTACTTACGATGTGGCTAGTAGGTTTAGGTAGCTACTAACGTGTGAGGTAGCGATTTCGCTACACAACTGAGTATTAAAAAAAAATTAGGGATCGGGGCTAAAATTAATTAGCCCCAAATTGAAACCGAGAGAAACCAGACGACACATACAAATCCGGCCTAAATCCCAGCAATCTAGCCGACGTTATGCCGCCAAAAACCAGGGGTTCTGGCAGTGGAAGAGGCCTGTCGGGTTCTAGTAGTGGTAGGGGACGGGGAGCAGCCGGAAACAAGCGCCACCGGACTGAGTACGAAAATGAGGAGGTTCACCCGCCGGCGGCACCAGAAATTCCTGTTCAGCCACCCGCCGGAGATCCCGGAGCTGATGTTGATGGTGCTGCCAACGATGCCACTGCCACTGAAGAGGCAGAGACTCCAGAATTCTTCAATGACGCCGCCAGAGCTAGGTATGCTCGCTGTTCTTCTCAGAAAATAGTTAATAACAATGTGTTTGACAGTTGTGTTGTGCCAACTTTGCAAATCGATTATGTGCTAGACCACTTTAGGGAACAGCATCTAGACTATTTACTACAACTCCCCGAGCCCATTTACCTAGAGGAGCTCTTACAGTTTTATGCAAACATAGGGTTAGAGGAGGGTTCGGATGATATCACTACTATTGTGAGAGGGGTGAAGTTTAAAGTAGATAAGTTTATGATAAACAGTGTGCTCAAATGTCCCTACAAGAGTCGTGACGATCTCAGGCCTACCAAAGAAAGATGGGCCGTACGAGGTTCATTATGAACAACGCTTTCCAGCTGTTAGCCCCAAACAGCCGTTGAATGCGGGTGAGATTGGTATGAAGTGGTTTGGGAGAAACTCAAATAGGCCTGGTACAGCTAGGAGATACCCGATCCACAGGCTAACCGAGGAGCAGCGATTAGTGTTTGAACTAATCTGCGGGAATGTGTTGCCATCCCTTGGTCATGCCCGCAAGCCAACAGTTTGCAGCCTCATGGTGTTCTACCACATCATGGAGAAGATTCCAATCAACCCCGGCTACACTATTCTGACACAGATGATGAAGATGGCGAGGCACAAGACCGCGGCGCTTCCATATGGCGGTTTGATTACAGCCTTGATCAGGAAAGCGGGAATTTTCCCAAAAGGCCGTCCGATGCCGCTTTTCAAGTACGACAAGGACTGGCTAAAACACAAGAGATTGGAGATGAAGGTTGATGGTAAGTACGGGAAAAAGAAAGAAGCTGAAGAGGCTGCTAGAAGGGCACGTGGTGGTGTATCAGGTATGATAATGCTCACATCTTTACATATTTTTTTGTTTTTGTATAAGGGAGTTGATAGTGCTCACAGGTATTATAATGCTCACATCGCAAGTTTTGTATATATTGTAGATGCTGTATTTGATGCTCGTGGTCGGCTAGTAGTGTCTCTGGGTCAATTGGTTAATGAGATTGAAATGGCCGAGAAGAGGTCCAATGCAAACAACGAGTATCTCAACAAGCTGGTAGCAAGTGGGTTGATAGACTGCGAGTTGAGCGATGACGAGAAGGTACCGGATTTTCTGACTACATTCCCCAAGAACACCGACTCTGCCGGGCCAAGTGTACAACAGCCGAAATAGAGCGCCAAGGACCCGTTACCTGCATAGGGGGAAGCTGAAATTGGTACTGACAAAGAGGAAGACGATAGTGATGGAGAAGCCGATGTGGATAGTGACGGGTCTAATGGGGAAGACGATGTGGAAAAGTATGAGATGAAGAGGAAGGAGAGATTGATTGGTGAACCCGAGTTCGCCGAGATATCAAGTGAAGTCCATGCTGAGAAGACATGCCAACAAACACAAGATGATACGACTCCAATTGGCCAAGACAAGGAAGAAAATGACCAAGGAAAGCCACAAGATGACCAGGAGAAGGGTGTTGAAGACGCTCCAGTGGAGAAGCTAGATGGCGTAGAAGATAATTCGACCGATGATTTGCACGCCGTTTTAGTGGCAGGCCTGTGATGTACTAGAATTAATAGGGATGATTCAACATGTTTTGTTTGTTAAGATATTTCTATTTGCATTCAAGTTTAATAGACTTTTTAGTTTGTTTATGGTGATGCAAAGGTCATATTTGAGACTTGGAGCATTTCATGTTAACATGTTAACTGGAAACAAGGTTATAATTGTGAGGATGTACATTTTGCTAGTGTGAACTAGGTTCTAGCGACAACGCAGGTAACTCACCTACTACCAAAATGAAACTGAAATGAGTGTCGCGAGATCGTTACATGATCGCCTAACCTTCCGTGCGTCTTGCAAGCTCGCTAATACCCATAAAACTTCAACAGAGCCTAGCACGCAATTCACTTGTAATATCGTTACCAAATCATCTACCCTTTCCGTGTCTCTTGCGATCTCGCTAAGACCCGTAAAAATTCAACAGAGCCTAGCACGAGAGACAACTAGCGATCTCGTGACTAGGAAGCAATTAAGTAGCGAGTTCGTAACCTAGTTGAGTTAATCCTGTCCTTGTTACTGATGTTACGCTGTCGTTTTACATAGTAACGAGATGGTTACGAACTCGCAAATACATAATTATACCCCCAGCTACGCAGTTACGATTTCGCTACTTTCTAGTATATAGTTACAAAAATTGGGGATTTTTTGAATTGATACGCTGTCGTTTTGTACTCTAACGAGTGAGTTGCGTTATCGTAAGCTATATTGTTATACCCCAAGCTAGGAAGTTACGAGCTCGCTACTGTCTGTTATATAAATAAAAAAAATTGGGGATCTTCAGAAATCAAAACGCGAGAAAATCAATTGAATCCAACCCAAACACAAAAACCGTCATGCTCAAATCTCCCAACAACAATGGCTAGGACTAAGCAGCTTGCAAACAATCCGTTTGTACCTGCTCGGCGACCACCGGCACAGGCGGGTTCATCTCAGGCAACCACGACTCAGGCTGCTGGTTCAAGCTCTACCAAATTTGACAAGGCAAAATTCGTAAGTTTTGATGCTTCCGAAGCCTATTTTAAATTCATGGAGCATAGTGACTTGCTAGAATGTTATGTGGTAGATTTAAATCAAATTAAATACTTAGGGTTAGAAAAAGTGATGCAAATCTTTCAAAGCCACGACATGGGTGAGCTCTTAGGTTTGAATTACGCGGCACACAAAGATGAAACGTGCTAGTTTTATGCTAATTTCCACGAACTTATCGAGGAAGAAAAGGAAACGGGTAGGTGGTTTACTAGGGTAAATAATAAGGACTTTGAGATCGGGGAGGAAATGCTTAATAAGGTATTAAATGTGTCTTATGCTGTAGAGGAAGATTTCAGCGATCCTCCTACCCCTGGTTTTTATTGTAGGGAACAATGGCCCGACAATGCCATTCTCGACCTGGAGCAAGTGGCAGAATTTGCGGAGAAGTATTTTGGTAGGAAAAAGGACAATTTAGGGAAGCCTAGGGATTATAAGATTGATAAGCTTAGTTGTTAGGATAGGATAATAAATGAGATGGTTGCTAGGTCTGTGGTTCCAAAGGGAGGATGGATCACCGAGATGAACTACACAACAGTAAGCATGTTTTACTGCGTAGTGGAGGGGATAAGGTTGAACCCGGGGCATGTGATATTCGAGCACATGCGACGCAGTGTTGTCGAAAATGGTAGAACAGTGAAGAAGCTACCATATGGTAATTTCATTACCAGATTTTTGACCAACGAGCACCCTAAGATGAAACTGTCTCCTAATGCGGTAGAGTGTTGCTTCTACACAATGTCCTACTTTGAGAGGAAAGGGAAATGTGAGTTGGTTGACGGCAAGTGGGAGAAAACAGGGGCGGTATCCAAAAAACCACTTGAATTTGATCCAGAAGAAGTAAGAGAAACTGTCGAAGGTACGGCTCACTACATTTCTTGTTCATTGGTTTATCACATGTTATTTAGTACATAATTCTTCAATTTGATTTGCTTCTATGAACAGTTGTACCCTCGGTGGCGTACTACAAGGGGCTAGAAGACACTGTCGACCTTATGAGGCAACGTGGAATTGAGAGGGCGCATGCCAAGAAAAAGACAAAGGTCGATCCACAAGCTCAAAAACAGACCCCACATCCTAGCAAGGATGATTAGATTAGCATTCTATGTTGGCTAGTACTTGTACTAAATTCTCGAATTTAGGGTTTTTTATAAATTTTTGTGTCTCCAACAAATTAGTATCGAATAATTCTTTCTGTTATATATGTTGAATAATATTTCTATTTTAACATATGTACTTATATTAGTAATAATATTGTGCTTTGTTTAATATTAATAATCTTTACAAATGAGTTAAATTTAAATTCTTCTGAAGTGACGACTTACTTGCGATGTCGCAACAGTCAAGTTAGCAAATAATAATAAAAAAGGGACCTAGCGATATCGTAACCAATCAGAATGGAGAGACAGAAACTAATCTGCGATTTGAAGCCGGTTGTAGCGAGTTTGTAACAAACACGCTCCAGTTACGAGTTCGCTACTGAGCAAGTTCAGTTACATTGGTATTGAGCGACGGGTGTTACGATTTCGCTAATGCTAAAGCATGGTTCTTTTTTTGTTTGAATTACATGAATTACATGAATTATTATCCTAAATTCAATCACAAATGAACTTTAATTATAACTACCGTGAATTCATTTTCTATGTATATATTAAAAGAAAATTTTTAATATGATGTTCTCCTTTTTATTTTTATTTTTTATATTTTCCAGAAACACCGGATGAGAATCAAGAAAAATAAAGAGGAGGTTGACATTGCAGCACCTGAAAAACGCGTGTTCGGTTATCCAGGGTCCGTACCATCCAAAAGTGGGGAGGAAATGGAGGTGAAGCAAGACCTTAGTGATCCAGCTCCTGGAGTTTTGGATGAAAATAAGGCTGTAGAAAATGAACCAGTAGAAAAAGATGAAGAAGATGAAAAAATCTCTTGGCTGGTTCAGAAGTTTTTTGATGATGCACCTCCTTCCTTGGACTGAAGAATATTTATTTCTTGTAAATTTTTGAATTTTTTTGTACTGCTTTATTTTAAAAGAATAATTAATTATCAGATGCGTTAGAAGTTCTAATGGATTTTAATTTTTTGAACAAATTGCTCGTAATTTTGCTACTTTTATTTATGCTCTATTTAAATTAAACCTGATGATTTTAGGTCTAGAAACTTGCATCATCTTATAGAACCAGACAGTGATGGTTTAGGGAGTTTCCTAAAATATTTCTTGATTAAGATACCATTCAAAAGTGATGGCTCAAAATGATGAAACTTGGTAATGTAAACCCTATTCATAGAGAGAGAAGTTAGATAGTGTTCTCAAAAAATAATATTCTAGCTTGAGCATTTCCGTGATAGGAAATAGAAATGAAATTGATATCACAACCTAGCTATTCTTTAAATTGGATAGAAACAATTGTTTAATAGAATGTAAATACTTATATTTCTTCAAGACCTAAATAATAATTGGATTTCATGATTTCATGATTTTATTGGAAATTGCAGCAGAATGACAATTTCACTAGTGGAGAGACGTGTCCCCAATGTCGGTAATCCGTGGGAATCACGGCGGGTTGACCCGACGTTACTGGGAACGCCGTCCATCGGCGTCCCAGTTTTGCACGGCCGCCGTGCATGGTTTTCAAACTCGAAAACTCAGAAGTAAACGTTTTACTAAAAGAAAATTCTGAACATGGCGTTTTGATCCCAGAAATGAGACAAAAGTTACAAGTAGAAAGGTTTGAGTTTGCGAAACTGTAATCCAGCCTGTCAAACATTTACGACTCGTAAAGATTCACTAAATGTCGTATCTTTAAGAGTAGAAAGATTAGTGTTCTGATCAGATTCGAGATTGAAAGTAGTGGTATATGGTCACCTAGAATGTACCATAGAATGATGTGGTTTTTCGCTCTCGAAGAAATTGTGCGTGAAGAGCAATTTTCCATCATGCATGCGTCATCGAAAGTGACCTATATTAGAATGTTTACGAGTCTAAAAGAGGATGAAGTGAATTTTAAAATGGTTCTGAATAGGGCGTAAAGTAGGGTTCTTGTTCTGTCATGTTATTACGAAATCGAACAATGTATGGTTACGATTTCGAAAAAACTTGTTTTAGGTTTGGAATTTGTAACCGTGCCGGGCGTGTGATAGAGTATGGATTTCAACATATTTTGATTTCTCAAAGATAGGAACCAGTTTGTCTTGTTTCGATTTCGTGAAAGTGGTGTTGCTAATGTGACCGGTTGACGTTATCGGGTTTATAATAGGGGATGGCACTGGAGGGTTTGGATAGTACGACATCATAGTTTCGACATCGTAAAGGTTGACAACCTGCAGTTTTCGGTTTCGTAATTGTACACGATGTAAATAGTTTTCTAGTAGGGTAAGTATAAAAGCTAGCAAAATTTGGCAATTTCAAAATTGTATAATGCTAAACCCAAAATACACAAAACTAATTAACCCATGCATGTCAAGGCTCCCATTGGCGATATCCAAAATACACAATGCACCAAAGAATCGATAAAAAAATGACCAATATTGTAGCAAATGAGCAAATATTTCTAGGGCATCATGCCCATGGGAAGCAAAATAATATTCAACATTACAAAGAAACAATCACACAATGTCTGTCATACGTCATGTTCTTACTAATGCGATTTTGAAAGTCTTGACCCACGAACATTTAGCACGTACGACGCAAAGTTGTTGATAACGGTCTTCATGTCATCAAGTGTGTAAGGAGTTGAGTCCTTCTTGAAAAGCTAGTGAAAACAAGTATGTATATATCATTTTGAGTTAAAGAAGCATTGTCGGGAAAATAAGTGTAATGATAAAACATACTAAAAACATAGAAACTACTCACCGATTCAAAGTTGTTGTTTAACTTAGCAGTGGAGACAACTTGAAGTGCCGTGGCCATTACGAAATAACCACATTCCCAACAACTATTTTGCTTCTTGTACTAGTAAAAAAAAAGAGCACTTGTAATTAGCATTGGTAGGCACATGTGCATTCTAAATAAAATTTACATAAATCGTAGTGTAAACCAACCTTGATTTCATGAACGCCGAAAGCCGATTGACCCTTGGGATTCACAAACTCCAGCGCTTTCTTTGCCATCTCAACAAAAGAAGGGATTGGTGCATGGTGTAGAGAATCAATCCAATACACTTGTTTAGTTGTCTTGTTTATGACAACCAAACGCCAATATCCCCTAATTCAACATATTTGAAAAAACAATAGTAATCTATGGGGGCTTGTATTGAAAGGAAAATAATACCTATATAGGTATCACTTACTTGTGGAGTAATGGCAACAAGAAGAGTACTTTTGTAGGATCACTTAGACCAACCTTCAAGTAGCCTAGTCGTTCTTCGCGAGAATGTACAACCTCTTAATTATGCTCGGGGCATAGAAAACCAATCCAAGGCCGACCACGACTTTGTGCAACACTGTGCAAGAAGCTTCATTCAAGAAAAGTACCAAGGATTGTTAACTAACATGTGCGGTTTGATAACTTTTAAAATAAAGCAAGTCGGAAACATAAATTCTTCACAAGAAAATGTACCATTGAAATAGCGACATAAGAGTCTCCGTTAGCATGTGAAACCTCCACATGTCTTCAAAGTCCACCCAACATAGCGTAATTAGTTTACCAACTCCAAATATGGGTTTAGGAGTAGGGAAGTCGTATGTCCCTAGTTAGTTGTGGTCGGATATCTTCTCAAACAATAGTCTCAAGGAAGGGGGAATGTCCTCCACATTGGCCTCTATTGGTTTTGTAGTTGAATCAAAAGCAAAGATGCGTTTACCCTTGACTAGTGGTGGAGAACATAGATTGGTTGGCTCATCCTCCTATAAACCCTCTATCCTAATCAACCTCCTAGGCCACATCAAAAACATTTCCTTTGTTCCCTTGAGCAATCGGTTTGATTGTTCGGGAATAGGCAACAATGCATTTTCAAAGAAAATGTCTAAAATTGAAACAATACTTAAGCCCTCCGGCACATCCTTATGGTGATGTTTTCTAATAGACTCCTCAAAAATGCCATTTGCTACTAAAAAAGGGGGTTTCGAATTTCCAAGGTCAACGTAGTGCAAGAATGCATAAGATCCCTTCATAATGAAATGAAAAAATTTAACACTACATATAGAAAATATTATTTTGCAAGTACATGTTGTAGGGAGTAAAATAATGTACTTAAACATACTTAGATGAAGGATAGTATACTAACCATCGACTCACGATTTTCGTGAGTAATACTTTGGTCCATGTAGGGTTGAAAAGGATGATCGTCCTCATGTTCACCTTCTTTTCGAGACTCGGGCAACGGTTCTTGAAGACATGGTTCCCGAACAAGTGATTTTGGCTCGGTCGGTTCCCATCGTGCCGTGATGTCTTCGAGGTCGTTTGGGAGTATCGTGCCATTGCGTTTAGCAAGCATGTGAAGAGCAATGTCTCGCTTCCCTGGGCTAGCTTTGAGCTCCTTTATCTTCTCATACAACTTAGTAATCAAGCTATCATTGACGGTTTTGATTTCACACTCTTGTTAAGGAGATCTTGATTTGAGACGTAAGAACCACAAGTTCTAATTCGACACGGATGCTCACCTCGACCCAAGGTCTCACTTAGTATGTCAAACCCCTCCATGGATGGTTGAAAGACCCCCTTATCGGCCTTATCTTTGTTTGAATCCTAGCAAAGTTAATGAAAAAATAAAATTATTAGTTGTAACTATGGAAATGGCGGAGTTAAAAGAACAACTCCTCAAACCAATGCAACTAAACTTACAAGATCTCTCAAAAAAGTGGTCATCTCCGACTTATCACCGTATCCACCGTCCTTCTTTTCCCGAGCCTTGAGATATAGCTCAAAGTTTTTAATGTCATCCACAGACATCGGTTTGGTTGAATTCCTCGCCTCCTCCTCAAGCATCCCGTCCGCAAGCTTCTCTTGGATTCTTCGATCTCTATCTTCAAGCACAAATCTCTCCACCGCTAATGTCATCCCACCTCGGCTCTTTGATGCGGAAATGTGTTGGCTTTGGCATTTAGACTATTAGTTGCATGCAACCCCTAAGTATAAATAGTCAATTAAAGTGTTGTATAAGTTAGTTCCATGCCAAACTTAAGCATAAAGAAAAGGTACGCCAAATGACAAATATTTTTTTGTAATGCTTACAGCGTCATAATATCTTTGTGCATACTTCTTGAAAAACTCCCAACTTTGCTCTGGAATGGTTGTGTAAATGAGTCTAGGGTTCAAGTGCTTCTTCTCTCCAAACACATAGTCTCGAGCAAGCATTGCACGATAATCTTTTGCAATCTTCCCCGACCTTTGCATAGTCTTTTCTTGGAGAAGTTCAATGTTAGGTGCATCGATTATAAATGGACGCTGCGACATACATAATGATAAAGTTATTATTTTAGTTGTTATTTATGAATATAGCAACTACAACAAATTTATACAAGAAAAACGTAGCTTACCATGCATTCATCGACAAGCCTTTCCTTCAAAGCCTTTGGTACTAGCCGTCTTTCTCACCCAACTTGACCATTTGCTCCTCTCATGTGAGATTGGCTCGCCAACTTCATTGAATTGCATCAGTGTTAGAACACTTTTCTTCATCCTGCGCATTATTTCATGGCAATAAATCCTTGGTCGCAACGTATCTCCATTTACTGAGTCCTACGCAGCTCAAGCGGCTTGTGCCCTAGCCATCTTTGCTGATTTTTTTGGTGCCTTTTTTTTTGTGGAGCCATGTGATACCTTAAACATAGTAGTACATAAATATTAGATCATTGGATTGGTTAACATGATAGCAAAATGAACTACTTTACAATAGATTCACTAGGTAGCATTATATTGACTACATCTAGGGCACCCTAAGCTAACATAAATGCACAATATGAATAACTACATAGGGTTTGTTTTGTAGATGTTCTTGTCATTAATGCTAGGGTTTTTTTGAAATTTGTTTCAAATCTACTAGTAGTTTAACATTTTTGGGTATATTTAGTTTTAAAAAAATTGAGTGAATGTGCATTTGTTAGAGTTTGATAAGAAAAAAATAGAGTACCCATAACATATGAAGAAACCCAAAAAAAATTCATGTACTAAAAGTTGAATTGTTTTGCATTTGAAAGAAAGATATAAAGAAATATTACATAGATCAAGCTCCCATCAAATACAGATCACAATGACATGTACTTGTAGACAAAATTAATTAGATGTATGAAATTTCATTTTATCTAACCCAAAATTAGAGTTGAAAAGAAAAGCACAAATTAAACCTCACCCACACAATATGGACTCGATTGCTTCTTGTGATGCTTGTTGTGAGGATTTGTGAAGGAAGATTGTTGTGGTAGATCTAGATATGAGACATAGTATGTTTGGAAAGACTCATTTTTTATGAGAGATGAAATTGTGAGGGAAATAACCATAACATTCCCGCTAGTAGACACTTATATACATGTGAGGAATTTTGGAAATCCTACTTTTTATGAATTCGAAAGTAGTGTTTCATATGATAAAACAAGCTTCATTTACGACATCGAAAGTTTTTATATTCATTATTTTATGTTAAAGTCAAGTACTGTATACCCTAACCTAATCTCGAACTCTAATAAACCACCTGCATTCAATGTTTTCACAGTCATGTTTCCGAATTCGAAAATAGTTTTGGTGATATGTTTTACTAGTGTTTATAGATCGAAAACAACGTCCATGGGATGCACATAAACCTAACTATTCAGGGTGTAAATACGGGGATTGCACTGGTGGAAAGTTTAGCCTTTTCAACTGATATTCAAATTCGAATAGATGGGGACACCAAATTTTTTTATTTTATTTTAAACCACCTAAGTGGGGTGATATTTAAGGGGACACCAAATTAAATAATAAGTTATGATATGTTTAATTTTTGTATGAAAATAGTAATTTGAAAAGCTTAACATAGCTAAAGGTTTCGACACCGAATGTTACATGAAATATACATTCTATTTCAGTTTCGAAATCGCAAATCCTTAGCTTATAAAAAATGAAGTTTGCTTCCTCGGGTAGGATTTAAGGGATCTCACTGGTGTGGCATATATCTATGTTTGACAGTTTTACGAGTTCGAAGACATTATGTGTATTATGGAGTTGATTTCAAAATTAGGTGCATCTGTTTTTATAAGAGCTCGAGTGTGCAGATTTGACTGAATGGGCAGTTACGCTGGTGATTTTGGCGATTTCTTCCTAAAACCCTAATCCTCTTTCTGATCTCCGGCGCCGCCTCATGGCGGAGCCTCCCATCAATGCTCAAGGCCCGGCTGTGATCTCCTATGCACAGGCGGTGGCGAATCGTAACACTAATAGGAATCCTTTGCCATCTGGAGCAGCCTTCGATCCAAAGCCGAGAGTTGACCATCTCGGGGAGCCTGGCCTTCACTTTTCCGATGAGGAATGTGATCGGTTAGAGGAGCCCTTGAAGCATACCCTAGTGGGTAAATTTGCTCGGGCTCGGCCCCGACTGGATAAACTCCGGCGAGATTTTCAAACGGCTGGATTCAATGGGCAGGTAGAATGGAATCCAGTTGAAGCTTCTCATATGTATGATGAGCTTTTACATCTTGCTCCAGTGGCTCCCCCTATGAGAAAAAACATTCAGGTGGTTCAATAGAGGCTTCCTACAACTCCTTTTAAATTGAACACTGATGGGTCATCTCTGTGGAACCCTGGCCAAGCAGGTGCTGGAATGGTCATCAGATCTTTTAATGGCCAGGTGGTCATTGCTAAATCATTATACCTAAACCAACAAAACAGTCTAGAGGCTGAAACTCTAGCCCTACTGGAAGGTTTACATTTAGCATACATGGAGGACATTGAACATCTACAATTTGAGATTGACGCACTTATACTACTCAGACTAATAAGAAAAGAGTTCAAAGTGCCCTGGAAGCTGGAACCTTATATCAGAGCCATATGGTTAATACAAAGTGAGTTTTCTAATCTTTCCTTTAATCATGTTTATAGAGAAGCCAATTCAGTGGCTGATTCATTAGCAACACTGGCTAGCAAACAGAGAACTACTCAAGTTTTCACACAACTGACATTGCCCAGAAATATCAAGGGACTTGTCAAGCTTGACAGCAGACAAGTTCCTTATATCAGAACCTAAAGTGATATATTTGCAGTTACTGCTGATGTCTTGTTTGTGTTTATTGCAGGCGCAAGGCCTGGATCCATGGAGAGTAACAACAAGGCAGCTATACAACATTGGAATACTCTGAACCAATCAGACACACAAAAGGAGTGCTCAGACTGTACCAGATCAAGATCATATTTACATTTCTATAGCACTTAGAGACCTTATTGATACCTCGTACTCGTCGGCAGAATTGGGTTTCGCTTTGCGATCCCTAAATTGCTTGCGAGTAGTGAGTCCTTTTGTCGGCAGAATTGGTCTTCGCTTAGCGATGCCTAACATGCTAGCAAAAGTAGACATAGGTTAGATAAGGTCTCTTTCTTTTTTATACCATTAAGTTGGATAAGTAACAATGTTGTTTACTCATTTTTCATTGTACAAGCAATACTTGAGGTCTTTATGGTGTGGTGAGCCTAATAAATTTCACCACACTTAGGTGGTTTAAATTAAAAAAAAAAAGAGCTCGAGTGTATGTTCGAGTATGTGTCTGTTAGTGGTTGTTTATCTGCAAAATTATAAATTTGATGTTTAAGAAATCGAAATAGGTGTAGTTCAGTGGGTTTTCGATTCCGAAATGATACATGATACTATTCATTTTTGTTTTCGAGTTCGAAAAGACGGATTAGTATAAATAAAAAACGGGTCGACCCAAAACTCTGCAAGTCTCTCCTGCGACAAAAATCCCCGATTTCTAAGACGAAACCCTAACCCACCACAAAACCCAGGCCGATCTGCTGATGGCACGCACCAAACAGATTGTTGGTCTCTGCGACCGCGACTGGGAGATGGAACGACAATCTGCCCCGCCCCTGCGACGTCAGAAACAACCAGTGAAGCACCATTCAGCCAGCCGGAAAAGGGCAAATCTTGTGATCAATGATACAGGTTCACGGCCGGCAGTTGATGATTCCGGTGAGTCGAGTGAAGACATGGCTGCTGCTCTGTTGACGAGGCAAATGAAGACTAAAGCAACTGAAGGTAAGGGGAAGGGTAAGCAGAAGGTTAATGAGCCTGAAGAACAGGAGTCTAGTGAGGAGGAGGATAGTGATGATGAGAACAGTGACTCGGCTGAACCATCGAGGGAAGAGAGTGAAGAGGATGGTGAAGGAGGTGAGTCTGAGGAACAGAGTGAAAGTGAAGAAGAAGTGGAGAAGAGAGGTAAGTCAGCTAAGAGGGCTGGTGATGGTGTAGAGGGGAAGAAGAAGGGCAAGGCAGCTCAGAGAGTTCCTGATGATGATGAGATCATAGGGGCTAGTAGAAGTGCACCAAAATATAGGAAACCGAAGCCTAGCAGAAAGGGGACAAGGAAGAGGGTAGCTATTTCTTCAGCCCGGAGGCAGAAGAAAGGTACATCAAGCACATCAAAAGACCGTTGACAGATACAAAGGTCTTGAAGATTCGCACCAAGATCGGTAAATCGCTTTCCTATGTGCTAGATTATTTTAAACCTTCTCATTTGGATAAGTTAATTACACTGGATGCTCTGGTGTACCCTGATGCTGTTAGGAAGTTTTATGCCAATTTAGGACGTAATCCAAATGAGCGTGATCAATCTAAGGTAGCGGGGATTATAATACCGGTGACAAAATATACGATTAATGCTGCTTTAGGTGTACCTTGGAAAAGCTATCAAGCCTTGGTAGGGGAGACTAGTGGTGTTGTTTATGATAACTACTACGATCACAAGTGGCCTGATCCGTCTCCCAAGCAACCCATAGACCCTGTTGAGCTTGGTTTGGAGTTTTTCCACGCAGAACCTCCTGCTGGTGATGGAGCTGGGAAAGCGGTGAAGTACGATATTGAGCAACTATCCAGTGAGCACCGCATTGTGTTTGAGTTGATATGTGGGAATGTGTTGCTGACAGGTGGACATGCTTGCCAGCCTAGCGACTTGCATGATATTCTATTATATCGTGCGCGGTTTGCTCGTTAATCCAGGCCACGCTGTTGCCGAGTACATGAAGTGGGCTGCAATTCACAGCACCAAACAGTTTCCCTATGGTTCCTTGATTACGAGGCTGATGAAGACCCATGGATTCGTCCCAGTTGATGCACCGATCATGAATCGGGTGTGTGACGATAAATGGATCCAGCGTTGCCACCTGGAGCTTGATCTTGAAACAAACAAGTACAAGAAAAAAGCTAATGCTAGTGGTGTGGCTGCTCGAGCTGCGAAGAGGAAGAGGGATGCCGAAGAAGGTCCAGCTCCATCACTTCCAGAACGTAAGTATATTGACTCCTATGGTTGTTAGTTTTTGTTTATATATTGGTATTAATGGTATACCTAACATGGGAAATAACAGGCTTTAAGCTGAAGAAAATGATGGGAAAGTTGATGAGGATGTGGGATTGCTTTGATGAGCAGCTGGAGAAGCAAGAGGAAGAGCTTGAAGAGGTGGTTAGGATGCAGGATAAAATCATCGAAGAATTCAAGCTGGACATTGTGCTCTCACCTGGTCCCGAGCCTGATTTAGGCACTCTACCACAGTCCAGTGACGATGCTGAACCCCCGATTGAGCCTGAAAACAACGAGAAATCGGATGAAGAAGGTGGCGGCACATCAAGCAATCCAGTTGCGCAGCCCGGTTCAAAGTCAGTTGACGAGCCTGAAAGTGAGTTGGTTACCGGTAGTGGTGCTCAAGAGGAGACCCCTGCTAGTGCTGGTGTTTTTGAGAAAGTACCTACTGTCTCAAGCCCTGCGCAGGATGTGCCTGAAGTCAGTGCTACAGCCATGGAAGGTGTCAACATGTCGGATGATTCCTGAATTGTCATTGTTTTTAAACAATGAATTTATCCTTAATTCTGTAATTTTAAATTCATATTTGACATTTTGAATCAGTTTGAATGTTTTTGTAATTTATTCAGTCTCAACATGGATGGATTTAATTCAGTATGAATGTTGATAGGTACTCTAAATTATGTTACAAATTGAGCAAAATGTACAACAGAAAGCAGGTTGGTATGTTTTTCGAAGGATGAAATCTAGTGAAATTCATAATCTTTAGAGTTCGAAAATGTAGTGACATTTTAATTTATGGTCAAAAAACTCTTGTTCATTGAATATAACATGGAAAGACATATAAAGATAGTACTTTTCGATGGAGAAAGTATAGTGAAAGATCAATAATTTCGATGTCTTAAAGTATCTTTTAATTTTTTTAAAAAAGTAACGCATACCCACACTTTTGTAAACCCTAAACCCATTTGAACCCATTTGAACTCTGTTTTAGAGTTCGAAAATGTAGTGACATTTTAATTTATGATAAAAAAAAGTCTTGTTTTGATCATACTAGGTAAAGTCTTGAAGGTTCATCATCAAATGTGCTAAGTTAGGTTAAAATATTACGAGTGCGAGATACTCACCGGGCAAGATAAATGAGTCACTTACCTTACACGCATTAGTGCTGGTTACATGAGTGTCCTACAAGTGATAGCTATGTAATGTCGATTTTATTTTTAACCGATGCATCTGTCATCCTAACTACAAGCATTATATTGTACCGACACTGTTGCTAGTGTTACGTACATTACTCCCATACTCGGCTAACGTACGTTTCTCAAGTAAGCACAGTGCTCGACTTATATTAGATTCCAGTGACAATGCATGGAATATTATATTCTGTACATGTTGGATGGCTCTTTTAAAATCACTAAGACCGGCGATATATGAATAACATTATTTTTGTTTAATATTGATTGAAAATTCATAGAATGTAACATGGAAAGACATCTAAAGATAGTACAAATGATGATGGAGAAAGTATAATGACAGATCAATAATTTCGATGTCTTAAAATAATTTTGATTTAACACAACTTGAAATGCAGCGAAAATTATAATCTTTCGAATCGAATAAAGTATCTTTTAATTTTTTTAAAAAAGTAACGCATACCCACACTTTTGTAAACCCTAAACCCATTTGAACCCATTTGAACTCTGTTTTAGAGTTCGAAAGTGTAGTGACATTTTAATTTATGATAAAAAAAGTCTTGTTTTGATCATACTAGGTAAAGTCTTGAAGGTTCATCATCAAATGTGCTAAGTTAGATTAAAATATTACGAGTGCGAGATACTCACCGGGCAAGATAAATGAGTCACTTACCTTACACACATTAGTGCTGGTTACATGAGTGTCCTACTAGTGATAGCTATGTAATGTCGATTTTATTTTTAGCCGATGCATCTGTCATCCCAACTACAAGCATTATATTGTCCCGACACTGTTGCTAGTGTTACGTACATTACTCCCATACTCGGCTAACGTATGTTTCTCAAGTAAGCACAGTGCTCGACTTATATTAGATTCCAGTGACGATGCATGGAATATTATATTCTTTACGTGCTGGATGGCTCTTTCAAAATCTCTAAGACCTGCGATATATGAATAACATTACTGTTGTTTAATATTGATTGAAAATTCATAGAATATAACATGGAAAGACATCTAAAGATAGTACTTTTCTAAACCCTAAACCCATTTGAACCCATTAGAACTCTGTTTTAGAGTTCGAAAATTCCTGTAATTAAAATGTTTAAAACCCCATGTACTCATAAAGTTTCGAGTTCAGAAACTGTGATACAGTTTGACTTTAAATTCTAAAATAGTTACAAGTAGAATCAAAATTGCATAGCCTTTCGAGTTAGAAAACATGATAGATGCAGGATTTACACAGTTTTACGATTTCGAAACCATAGTAGAGTGAAAATACATGTGACATTCGAGTTCGTAAAACCTGCCCTATATATAACTAAAAGTAAACCAAGAACATAAACCCCAAAAACCCAATCGTCAGAAATCCCCAAATCAGAAAAACCCTAAGCCCCAAATGCACAACTCGCAAAACCCTAAGCCCCAAAAGTAATTAACCTTCGAATTCGGCAACATGGCACTGACCAAGTCAACGACGGCAAGGGCACGGCCAAAAAATCCTTTCAAAAGGAAACTGATGGTTAGCGGAGGCAGAGAGGGGTATGATTCAAAACTTTTATATAATGTTGAATGTCAAGATAGATATGTGAAGTTTTATCTAGAGGGGAAGATGTTGGATCCATATGTTGTTGATCCTAGTAAGATAGATGAGCTAGGGTTTGGGAAATTAGTGGGTTTGATGAATATCCAGCAAGTTGGGGAGCTTATGGTGAATGATCCCCAACATACTTGCATGAAAGCTGTCAATTTTATGCAAATCTGACTGATATTGATGGGTCATTGTATAATACGATGGTTAATGGGCAAGAGTTCCAGGTTAGCTGGTGGATTTTGAATGAGTTGGTAGGCTGCTCTGATAAGAATGCTGAAGATATAGAGAATTGCAGCGGTGATGCTCCTCTGAATGTGTATAATGCGAATGGATGGTTGGGCCCTGGATTTACACTACGTGGTGGTGTGGATAGACAAGCTTGTGCATCTTCCTACTTTGGAAGACCTGTCGGTGATAAAGAGGCCGCACATGTGTACAACCTGAAATGCATGACGCTTGCACGTCGCGTGTTGTACGATTTCGTTCATAGGATTCTTGTCCCTTCTGCGAAGAACGTGAGAGAACCAACAAGCACCACTGCTATCTTGTTCTACTATGTCGCACTCGGGCATAATATCAACCCAGGCCATACCATAATGAAGCACATGGTGAATCAGATGGGAATCACCAAACAATATTGGAACATCCCTTACGGCGGGTTGATAACGAAGCTTCTGCTGAAGAGTAAGCCAGGTTTTGTGTTTCAAAGCACTCCAGTTCCCGCCAGGATGTACGGGCTGAAGTACTTCCAGAATCGTGGATACGATTTGGTTGATGGGGTTTGGAGCACGAAAGTATGCCAGGTGAAGAACAAGCGCACGAAAGGTAACGCTGGTAAGAATAATCATTTTGTTTTGTAATATTTTCTTAACGAATAGGCTTGATGAGTTTAACCCTAACATTAGCGTGTTCAATGTGTCGTCATAGTGATGACCGATGCGGAATTATACTCAATGGCTGAGCGGATGTATGGCATTGCGAAGGACAAGACCAGTCGTATAATGGGAACGAGGAAGAAGTTGTCAGCCATGGAAAGGTCATTGTCAAGTCGTGGATTCGATCTTGACTTCCCTTGAGGGTCACCGATTAGCGTTCGAAAGGAATGTTAGCAATTAATGCTAGTAAACAGTTTTTCATGATTTTGTTTTTGGCCAATTGTAAACTAGTCTTAATGTCGCCAGGGCTAGATCGCAATCTTTTGAAACTCTTGCGATAATTGGCAAAAGTGTGCCGAAACTGTACTTTTGAATTAAACATGAATGTTAAATCCTATACATCCTTGCATCTAAATCTCTTCCATGTAGGTTACACCAAAAAATGAAATGACATTTTACTTGTTATTTGACATCCAAATTCTTGTCAACCAGCATGAGTTCTTTTTTTTTTGCATATTAACCAGGAGTTTCGAACTCGAAAGTTACTGAAATTATACGTTTCCGATTTCGTAAAGAGATGCCCTCATTTATTTTTGTGATTTCAGATTTCGGGTGGCATATAAGGTATCCTTCTGTTCAGAATATCTTTAAGGTTCAATAACTGGCAAACATTCGAAATCGAAAACGTGTAGTTTGTTAACATGTTTTCGATTTCGAGAACATGACAAAGTGACCGTGTTACTAGAAAGTCACCGTTATTATAAAATTTAAAAATTCTAGAAAATATTTATTCGATATCGAAACTAAGAATAGTTTATAAAAGTTGTTGTTCTAAAATGGGTAAGATATAGGAGAACTTACTGTCAGGCTCAGGTGTTAGTTTAATTATGGTTCGAAATCGAAACTTTGGATGTTTGTTTATTTCGAACTCGAAACCTATCTACATCCCACCACCACCAACACCAATACTACACAAACTACAGACTACATTAAAAATGCTAACTAGTATTCATCCAAAAATTGAAATATTTAAATTCAGACTTACACTTGACATACTAAAATCCCTCACATTGAAATACAAATAATGAACACCGTTATTTTACAACTTTTTTCTGTCGTTTAACCTTCACCTTTCTTCCTTTACGCGCATTTCCTTTCGCATTTATCCATACACCCTCGTTGTGATCCAACCGGCTTTGATATCTCTTCAAGTTCTTTGCAGTCTCCTTCAAACTAAATCCCTCACACACATCTGCTAAAGGTATATCAGTTAAATCATGATTTCATACTTCTTCTTGTGCGTAACCAACATACGTTTTCTTTCCCTTCAAAACTACCTCCAACCCGCGATTAGCTAGATCCGGGACATAAAACACCTGATCGCCTTGCGTTGCAAGTATGAATGAATCTCCTTTGAACGCAAGTCGTTTCCTGTTCACGAGAGTAATGCAAACTGAATCTTCTTTGGCCACAGCGTCAGGATGAACCCAGTCACACTTAAAAACAACAACTTGTGTACCAACGTAATTTAACTCCCATATGTCAGTAATGGTACCATAGTGTCTGCTATCCTTGTAACAGGCACTCCCTCCGTCAGCATTTTGCAGCAAAATTTCATTAGAAATAACTGAAATTCCGCTGTTATGAGAAATTCCCTTGTCATCTTGTGCCTTTGTTCCAAAAGTGTATCCGTGAACATCGTACCCTGTAAACGAAACAACGGTTGGATTCGGTCTACTTGCTAGCCACTTGACATTCTCTTCGTGTTCACCTGATTGTACATGCTTTTCCAACCATTCACTAAATGTCCTTACATGTTCCTCTACAACTAACTCCTCTTTCCAATTACCATGTACTTGCTGAATTTCTTCCATTTGTTTGGCGATATACGGGGTCAAATCAGAGTGATTGCGTAACACATACAAATGAGCGGTACACAAATCAGTAGCATTTGGATTTACCAGCTGGCCTCTATTCAAACCTTGACCATCGTGTCTATCATTATGTCTCCCCTGTCGAATACCAACCGTCTCTGCTTCACTCAAGTAAGCCATGCAGAATTCTATCGACTCCTCCGTAACATATCACTGCACTATGCTATCGTCTGGTCGGTACCTATTCTTCACAAAACATTTAAAGATCTTCATGTACCTTTCAAAGGGATACATCCACTGTAAAAATACAGGCCCGCACAACTTCACCTCTCTTACCAAATGAACAATCAGATGGACCATAATATCAAAAAAAGAGGGAGGAAAATACATCTCAAGTCTGCATAGTACGTCAACCACCATAGCTTGTAGTTTGTCCAACTTGCTGCGACTTATCGCCTTGCGATATATGCCTTTAAAAAATAGACACAACCGACTAATGCAGCTGCGTACATGTGAGGGCAGACTGGCACGAAGTGCTAGTACAATCAATTCCTGCATAAGATTATGACAATCGTGCGATTTCAGGCCAGCAATTTTACAATCATCCACACTAACACATTTTCCTATCTTAGAAGCATATGTCGAAGGAACTTTCACATCCTTCAAAAACTGACAAAACCTAGTCTTCTCAACATCAGACATCGTGTAGCACGTTGGGGGCAAAAACCTTTTCCCTTCTACTTCTACCGGCACAACAGACTCCCTTAATCCCATTCTACTCAAATCCTTTATAATTTTCAAGCCATCTTTCGATTTACTTGGAATATCGAGCAAGGTGCCAATAAGACTATCACAAACATTCTTTTCAATGTGCATAACATCCGACAATGTCGCACCCCCAAATACTCCCAATATGGCAATTCGAAAAAAATGCTACACTTTTTCCACGGTCCATACACCTTGCCCTTTTTACGATTCTTGCCAAAGTCATTATCCATGTCTCTCACTTTTTCTAGAATCTCTGCTCCAGTGATAGGAACAGGTTCATCCCGTCCTTCTACTTTTCCATCAAACCATTTCTTAGCTTTTCTCAACACATTTTCCTTAGGCAAAAACCTCCTATGTCCAAGATACACTGTCTTCTTCCCATGACTTAGTTGGCAATAACTAGTATTTTCCTCACAAACCGGACACGCCAAATGCCCTTTCACTGAGTATCCTGCAAGATTACCCAGCGCAGGATAGTCATTGATAGTGAACAACAACACAACCTTCAATTTGAACCATTCATTCCGATAACCACCGTAAGTCCAATTCTCACCATACCACAACTTTTTCAATCATTGATTAGAGGCGCCAAATATATATCAATGTCATTTCCTGGTTGTTTAGGCCCTGAAATCATCAACGACAACAATACATACTTTCTTTTCATCGTTAACCAAGAAGGCAAATTGTATATCACCACCATCACCGGCCAAGAACTATGAGCGTTACTCATATCCCCGTAAGGGCTCATTCCATCGGTCGACAAACCTAGCCTCAAATTCCGATCTTCCTTACAAAACAGAGGATATAACTCATCTATTTTCTTCCACTGGTCACCGTCAGAAGTATTTCTTATCCCATCATCCTTGGGATGATTTCTTCTATGTTACCACGTCAAGTTTTTTGCATCAACTCTATTTGAAAACAAGCGTTCCAACCTAGGAATGATAAGTAAATACCACACGACTTTAGCAGGTGTTTGTTTCTTCACTCTATTCGGCACCTGTGCGCCAACGTCTAACTTCTCTTTTTTTGTTGTGTATCGCGACTCATTACAGACTAGACACCTATCCAGTTTTTCATTATCTTCCCCTCTATACAACATGCAATCATTAGGACAAGCATGAATCTTCTCCAATTCCATTCCCATGGGAAACAACACCCGTTTAGCCGTGTGACTACGATTTGGCATCTTGTTGTCAACAGGGAGTAGTTCTGTCATGAGTCCAAGCAGTTCCGTCATTGCATTATCGGAAAGACAGTGTTTAGCTTTCAAATTCATAACTTGTAGAGTAGCACTCAAAACTGTGTGACGCGAGCCCTTGTACAAAGGAGTTTTCTTATTCATTTACATGGCTTCTAAAGCTTATGGTTTTCCAACAAAATGCCTAGCCACATCATTTGTCAACTCGTTTAAATGATCATCACATTCCATTTCACCACTTTGCCCTACATTCCCAAAATTGTTTTTTTCTTCCCTAATGCCACCATCATCGTTCTCACCATGCCATACCCAAATTTTATAACCCTTATCAAATCCATGCATAATCAGGTGACCCCTAACACCATCAACACCTAAATTAGCATCGTTCATGCAATTTCTACAAGGACACCTAATTCCAGAACAATTTTCACTTCTAGCATGTTCTGTTGCAACATCAATGAAATGTTCAACCAACCTCCGGTATTCAGGACTAGTACGCAAATCCTCTTCAATTATACGAGCACGATCCATTATATGTATATCTAGGTGTCGAACAAGGCACAAGAAATACAACCTAAACAAAACCAAGCAATCAAGTCAAGTACATGCAAAAAATGTAGGTGCACCATCCACATCAACATGCAAATAACACCTAACAAACACGTATCCAGTAACCCATTATACCACACATCCACAATCTTACAATTACAAAACAAAATCAAGGCAAGTTGTCACCCATACACCTATGCCGTCAAAGATACATACATGTCGACAACTGGGATTTCATAAGGAATCAAAGACAAAGATTTATATACACATACCTTCACACATGAGCTCCCAAACTTTATGGTTGAATCTAGAACCTCCAAATATTTTAACAAAACTTACCAACAGTTCAAACATTGAGCCCGTAAGACCATTTTATTGCATTACACAAAGTTTTCGAAATCGTAAACCTCTGCAGTCTAAACTTCCTATCTACTTTCAATATAGCAAACACCACTCTTACAAACTTTCGAATTCAAAAAATGGACAGCCAAAACTTCACAAACCAAGCACGTGACTTTTATTGTAGAAAAGCTCCTTTAATACTAATGCCTATAATTTCGGTTTCGAAACTATGCCAATATTCAATTATACATCCACGTCATCACAACTTGGTACCTTTCTTTCGGTATCGAAAGTTGTGTTTAACACTTTTCGAATCCATAAACAACACAAACTGAACATGAAAGATGGTACCAACAAATGTCATTCCTTTTTCTAGTCTTAAACTTGACCTTCTTCAATTTTCAAAATATAAAACTGTATTTGGTACCTTGTTTTCTAATCTTAAAATTTGACCTACACCGACACACCTCAAATTCAGCAACACTCTACTACACTCATCTTCATTACGAAATCGAACATTGTCTCAAACGGCGTATTCAACATTTACGCCGTCTGAAATTTCTAACAACTTACCCGAGGACTTTTCGAATTCGAAAACTTTGGTTACTGGCGTTTTAAACTTTGGTTCCTGGCGTTTTGCTCCGACCGCTGTGCTCCGGCGATGTCTCCGGCGACAAATGCATACAGGCAGGGGAAGGGGGACATCTCCTTCCGAAATGCTCAATGGATATGTGATAAAGCATTGATTCATGTAAGGGATGATAATTTGGACTTACCAAGTCCAAATATGACTGTAATTGAGTTATGTGCTCAACATGATCAATATTATAATCTTACGAAGCATGGATATAATTTTAAATATCATCATTTTATATCAAAATTTTTCCCTTTGCACTAGTGAAAATTGGCAGTAGCGCAGCGCAGAAGCACGGCGGGGGAAAGAAGAGTTATTTTTCCCGCCGTGCTTCTTGTTTCCGATTTCGTAAACTATCCGAAATCGGAGGTCAAAATCAGGTCAGCCGCTGCCTGACATGAAGGACGGCGGGAAGCAAAAACCCGCCGTGCATGATGACAAACGACGCTGGGAATGCACGGCGGGAACGATTTCCCGCCGTGCTGGCCAATGTTTACGAGGTCGGAAACGGTCCTGAACCTTGGCCATGGCACTTGCTAAGCACGTGACATTATTTCTGGTTTTAAATACATGTACCCGGCTTGTTTCCGAAATCGTAAATAGACCTGAGAGTGTACTCAGAATTAGTGGCACTTGTTACGATATCGGATACCACTCGCAAAATGTGTAAGGAGTGTTACGAAATCAGAAATAAGCCGGTCAGATGTCGTTTTAAAGTCTGTTCTCTGCATATTTTATGTAGGGAGCTAGTTTAGAAAATTTCAAAAAAGGGGAAATTCTTGGCTGTGTGCGTTGATTGAAGTTTGGATCGATAAGGTATGTCATCTCATCTTTAAATCTTCCGTTGTTAAATTGTGGAATCGATGTTCTCGATTGTTTTGTTAAGAATGGCATGTGGAGTTTACATTGACATGCGTGTCTTTGATGTATGAGAGAAGTTGAAAATGTTGTAATTCAATGAATGGGCTTTATTAATTACTGATTGATATGGTTGATTAAGTTTGTATTTTTTTCAATTTAGGAGTTTGTTTGTAGAGTTTTCACGTTGCAATGGAATGGCCTAGAATTATACAAGAGAATATTAGGACATCGCGTGAATACTTGAATCTCGTGACAGAGGTTGTGAATGCTGCCAGTGAGTATGCAACAGTACAAAATGAGTCGCTAATTCTATGCCCTTGTAGAGATTGTAAGAATGATGTGCGTTTGAGTGTGCGTGATTTAAAGTCACACTTGATTGTGAGAGAATTTTCAAGAGCGTATACTAGGTGGACATTACATGGCGAGGCTCGTACTGTCGTCGCAGAAAATGAAGTTTTGATTGAAGAGGAGAGTGTTAATGGTGATATGGATCGTGATTTTGAATATGATGATTTGGTGGAAGATGTGGCCATGCATTTCAAAGGTAGACCTGAGGTGCTAGAGGCGATGTATGAAGATAAAAAGAATCTGCTGTATGAGGGAGTTAGGCCCACTGTTCTCAGTTCTGCACGGATGATGATGAATTTGAAAGCGAAACATGGTTTGACAGAGAAAGGAATGACGGAATTGTTGGAATTGTTCAAGGAGTTGCTTCCTAAAGATAATTTGTTGCCAAAAAGTTCCTATGCCGCGAAGAAAATTATTTGTCCAATGGGATTGGAATTGGAAAAAATTCACGCATGCCCTAATGATTGTATGTTATACAGGGGCGAAGATGCTGAAAGGGATACATGTCGCGTTTGCAACGAGTCTAGGTATACGAAACGGTCCAGGTTAATAGGTGTTTGTGCAGAGACGGCGCCTAGAACAAAGAAAAGGAGTCCTGCTAGAGTTATGAGGTACCTCCCCATCATACCTAGGTTGAAGCGTTTATTCGCAAATAAGGAAGATGCGAAAAATTTAACTTGGCATGCAGATAGGAATCGGCCCGATGACGATGTGATTCGCCATACCTCTGATGGTGATCAGTGGAAGCATATTCGTGAGTCGTACCCTGAATTTGGTAATGAGCCGCGTAAATTGTGGTTAGGTTTGTCGACAGATGGTATGAATCCCTTTGCAGATCTGAGCAGCACCCATAGTTCGTGGCCCGTGATGGTTGTGATTTACAATTTACCACCTTGGTTTACTATGAAGTGTAAGTACGTTCTGCTATCACTTATGATCTCAGGTCCAAAACAACCAGGTAATGACATTGACGTTTATCTTGCTCCCCTAATTGATGATCTTAGGAAGTTGTGGTATTTTGAGAACTGGACTTATGATGGATACCGGGAAGAGTGGTTTGACATGAGAGCGATGCTATTTTGTACCATTAATGATTACCCTGCATTAGGTAATTTGGCAGGGTACTCTGTTAAAGGGCATTTTGCTTGCCCGGTTTGTGAGATGGACACTAGTCACGTTCAACTTAAGCACGGGAGGATAACAGTTTATTTAGGATACAGGAGATTTCTAAATCACGAGCATGCCCTGCGTAAGTGTAAGAAGTGGTTTGATGGAGCGGTTGATGAGAGGGATGCACCGACGCTTGTGTCTGGTGAGAGTGTGTATGAATCTGTGAAGGACATTCCCAATGATTTTGGAAAGAATAGGAAGAAGCCAGTAGTGAATGGTGTATGGAAAAAATCTTCAATCTTTTTCGAGTTTCCTTACTGGAAAGACTTGGAGGTTAGACATTGTTTGGATGTTATGCATATAGAAAAGAATGTTTGCGAGAGTCTGATTGGCACATTACTAGACATCCCGGGGAAGAGTAAGGATGGCTTGAAAGCTAGGATGGATTTTGAGGAAATGGGTGTTAGACCAGGTTTGGTCCCCGTGAAGGAAAATGGCAAGACATATTTGCCGCCGGCCTCTTACACCATGTCTGATTCTGAGAAGAAATTTTTTTGTCAAAGTCTGAAGGACAATAAAGTACCTAGTACCTACTCGTCCAACATTAGTCGGTGTGTGAATGTTGATGAGGCGAAACTCGCGGGACTCAAATCGCACGACTGTCACGTTTTGATGCAAGAATTGAATGCCATTGCTCTGCGCACGTCCCTACCTCCACATGTTAGACGCTGCATAAGCCGCTTGTGCATGTTCTTCAAGTCCATCTGCAGAAAGAATATTAGCCGAGCGAGACTAGATAAACTACAAGAAATGGTTGTTGAAGTTTTGGGTCGGATGGAGATGTTCTTCCCGCCCTCATTTTTCGATATAATGGTGCATCTTATAGTTCATCTTGTGCGTGAGATCAAGTGTTGTGGTCCTGTGTTTTTGAGATGGATGTACCATTTCTAGCGCTACTTTAAGATTTTCAAGCATTTTGTGAAGATCAGATACAGGCCCGATGCCGGTATAGTTCAGCGTTATGTAACTGAAGAGTCAATAGAATTCTGCACTGCGTACCTCGATGATGTTGAGACTGTTGGTGTCCCAAAGAACAGGCATGCAGACATGATTGAAGGCCATGCATTTGGTAGTGGAAAATATGTCACGCCCCCTACTGCTGAGTTGAAGGTTGCACATCTATATGTGTTTCATAACCATATGGACGTGGTTCCCTATGTTGGCCTTCACATGGATGAAATAAGGAGATTGATGCCGCTTCTAGAATCTGAATATGTCCATGAAGAGCACCGAGGATATTTTCTGAGTGGCTCAGGAAGATGGTGAAAGTCGGAGATCATTCTGAGGAAGTTAAGTGGTTGTCTAGATTACTGATGGGTGCGGTTTTTTCATACAGGGGCTACGATGTGAATGGCTACACATTTAGTACGAAGACAGTTGATGGGCAGCGCATATCGCAGAACAGTGGTGTTTCTTTGATTGCTGATGAGTTAAGGCAGGGCGTGTATGAAGAGAACCGGTTCTATGGAACAATCACAGACATATAGGAGTTGAACTATGTGAGACTGAAGGTGGTTGTATTTAAGTGTGACTGGATTGATCCAGGCACGGGACTTGTTCCTGATCCAATAGGCCTGACCATTGTTGACCGGAGGAAAGTTGGTTATAAGTCAGATCCATTCATTCTAGCGACACATGCCGACTAAGTTTTCTACGTGAAGGACCCTGCTTCTGTTCACCAGGAGATTGTACTGAACAGGAAGAGAGCATTTATTGGTGGAGAGAGTCAAGAAGAATGCTTGAACGATGTTGATACCTTTAAGATAGCCTTTGATGGTGAAGACAATATAAACTTACATGAAACTGCAGCAAATCTCTGACATTACCAGTGCAGGTTGGATCATGAAGAAGGGCAGTGGTTTGATGAGCGGGGGATACCAAAGAATAAACAACCACTTAAGGCAAAAAGGTGGAAGAGCAAAAAGATGTGCGTTTCGTAAATGTAAGAAAGATCGCCCTAGAGCATTTAATGTATATTACGTCTAATATTGTAATAGAATTTGTGTTCTTCTATTATTTAGCCTTGTAGGGGTACTCCTTGTGTAATTAGAACTGTGAAAACCCAATAAATTGGCGAGTTTCATTTAAGTGACACATTTTCCGTCCAATTTCTGAAATCGTAAACCATTATTTCGGCCAATTTACGCTATCGGAAATGGTTTTGTAATCTAACAAATAAATCATATTTCCTGAAATATTATGTAGCTACCTCCAGTGGATCACCCGGATGCCCTTCCGGCTCGTAAACTTTTCTTCTTCCGGATTGTTTTCGAAATCGTAAAAGTCTCTTATTTTTTATGGAAAAATTCCATCTTTTCCTGGCATATTTCCGAATTCGGAATTGATTAAACCGGAATTTAATTTGTGTCTTTTTTAAATCCATTGGATTACCCGGATGGGCTTCCGGCTCGTAAAGTTTTAAAAGTCGGGTGATTTCCGATTTCGGGAATGGATATTAAAAAGTGTTTTGTATTATTTACGATTTCGGAAACCACTCATTTACTCTTAAAAAAAAGTTGAAAATCAGGAACTTGTATGAGATACTTTTAATTGAAATTCGTTACAAATTAAAAAACATAAGATAACAAAGAGTGATCTTAATTGAAAGTAATAACATTGTATCATCGAATTTCAAATGAAAAGATGTTTCAAGACAAACAACAATTGAACTAATTAGAAGACGATGTGCTTCATCACATCATTGTCATCTTTGGGTTCATCATCTTTGTCTTCATCAGCCGGATCTTGGTCTGCATGTGCCTCATCTGCCTTGGCACCCGTAACCGGCCTCGATTGTGAGCCGCCCGCTTCACCACCACCCGTTCCCCGCATCATCGGCTCGCGCTCGGCTCTATGAATAGCACGCTCCCGCTTTTCAGCCAACCGCGCTTCCTTACTCACGTACAAGAAATCAGGGATTTTTTACTTCATTTTCTTGTACAATTGTTTCCACCCCACATTCTCGTCGATTTCTGCCATAAAAATATTAAAGAATATTAATAACTAGGTAAAAACTAAAAAGAAATTCTGAAAAACAAACAAATGTTAAAGAATATTACCTTGCTTCTCAACATTTTGCATCGTCTTGTTCTTTGTTTTGGGTGGCTTGTTCATCCAAGCTCTATCAAACACCACCATCCCTCTACTGTCAAAATACTCTAGGTCTAACTTCTCTGACCTAATACCCGACGTAGAACTAAATGGGAAAGGTTTCTGGTACGACAACATAAAGCTTCCGGCGAGAAAAAAAGTAATAATACTACCATAGGGTATATTATCCCGTGGATTTTTCCCCTTCACCGCCATTTTTATATGCTCCAAGATGGTGTACCCAGGGTTAGTCAATTTGTTCTCTGCAAGATAGAAGAACTCCATGCCAGTGGTGGTGTTTGGCTATGTGGAATAACCTGCACTTGGCACTATGGACTTGTGCACGATTTCATACAAAACACGGTCCTCTAAAGTCATGAACTTTGTGTTGAACTTGTTGGCTGCAGCTCCAGGGTTGGAGTTGTGGCGCCCAAAGTACTTCTCAGCCAAAGATACTTTGTTCAGGCCGTGCATCTCATCGGGGTTATCTGGTATATGGCCCTTGTAATGGACATTGTAAGGGCCATCTTGTTGCTGAGGGTGGCATTCTTCAAGTTTCCGGTAAGGACAGCCTAAAACCAGGTTTAGCATACTCCAACTAAACTCCATGCTCATACCATTCACCCCAGTCGTGCAAGTAACCATCCTCCATCTCATGCAAATTTCCATAAAACTGACATACCTCCTCATACTATTAAACACTAAATCAGTCAAGAAGTGTTTACCTAGGTTTCTACGACATTACCAAGCAAAAAATCCTCCACATCATCACGATCAACACAATAACTTTTAAGAATATTGCAGTGATCACGAATGTACTCATACCTCTCTTCGTGAGCCTTGGAGAAAAATATCGAATCATCGTAGTCGACCTCCTCTTCCTCCTGGATTTCTAGAGCCTTGGCTTTTGACTTCTTGGGTGCCATGGGTTTGCGATGTCGGAACTGGTAATGTGGTAAAAAGCCGAGCTTGATGGATTTTGACGGCTGATTGGTGACTCTAGACAGGCGTTGAAGGTGGAGATTGAGTTTTGATTTTTTTGAATTAGGACATAAGATTGCAGATAAGTTTTTTTGATTGAGTGTTTGTTTTATATGTCTCCCGTTTCCGATGTCGTAAACCATCCGCATATCGTTTTCTAAAGATTTACGGTTTCGGAAACTACACGACAAGACGTTCATTTACCCCCATTCCTATTTCCGGTTTCGTAAATTACTAGCAACTCATGCAATTTTTCCCCAAAACCATTTACGAAATCGGAAATATAAAATTACTCTTGATCCGGCTATTTTCCGAAGCTGTAAATGAGTCACATGTATCAACATTAATTTAGTCGAAAATTAAATAATTTTTAAATCGTAGAGATGAAGTTTATCAACTCAGGATTATTATTTAGCACATGCTCTTTTTTTAAAGATTTTTTATTCAAAAAAACAAAATTTCAAATTCAATACTTTCAATTTAGTATAGTTTGATTTGATGAAATAACATTTGACGGAATTCAGATGAAAGCATCCACAACATTCTTATTCTATCAGTAAAACCTTTCAAATTCCATAAGGAATTAATTTATTTTTTGGGTTTGCATGAGGTGATCTTGAAAAGGTAAGAATACCTTTAATTTTTTACTAGGAACTCTCAAATATTTTTGATAAATGGAGCACCTCAGCCCTATAAATATAAACCCCTTCTCCGTTTAGAACCCCATTAGAGCCTTCATTCCCACATTCCCTTCTCCCTTCTTCTATTGTTTGCCTTCTGCTTCCCATGGATGTGTCTCGATTCAACGCCCTCCCAAATGACATGATAAATCTAATCATGATTAGTGTTTTCTTCAACTCGGTTCTTCGTCGGTACGTGAGCGGAAGAGCGACAGAATGGCATCGACAGTGGCTCACCGACACTTCTGCAATAGGTCACACAGAGTCGACCTATGTCTGGGCTATATTTGCAATCTTAGAAGGTGATATTCAGAGAGCCGTGAATGTGATCATCACCATGAAGAGAACCGACAAGAAAGGCCTCCGGGAAGCTCGGGTACGCGTCAGAGCCGGTTTGAGTTACGCTTGGGGTTGGGCGCACTACTACAGGTTCCTCGGAGATGGAGTACCCGTGCCTAGGCCGATTTTCTGCGAGGAACATGCTGCCCTCAATCGCATAGTGAGGTACGATTACTGGGAGAGGCTTGATCCAGCTGACATCTCATGTGATGCATGCACCTGCGATCAGGAATTGCTTCACGTCCTCGGTTCCCGTTGAGCCTAAATGTTCTAGTTTTTTTGTTATTTGATTATGTTCTTTCTTTTTTAACCCATATTTGTTATGATTGTAATAACCTTATCATTTCCATTTTGGCACATTTCATTATTTAATAGCTTTTTTTTTGATACCTTGTCTCTTACATTTTATATAAGTTTATTAATTATTATTAATTAGCTGTTATAAACATCGAATACTTGTAGCATAATTACTTTATTAATTCCAAATTTATTCATGTCTCTACTTTCATATGTACAACTAAAATGTCCGAACAGGCGGTTTACGAAATCGGAAATGACCCTCATTATGTGTGCGTCGGGCAGTTTACGAGATCGGAAATGACCCTCATTATTTTGTAATCTAGTAAATAAATCATATTTCCTGAAATATTATTTAGCTATGAACAGTGGATTACCCGGATGCCGTTCCGGCTCGTAAACTTTTAATCTTTCGGATCATTTACAAAATCGTAAAAGCCTCTTATTTTTTATGCAAAAATTCCTCTTATGTCCGAGATATTTACGAAATCGTAAACCAAAATTGATGATCTCCGGGCAGTTTCCGAAGCCGTAAATGGGTCACATTTATCAACATTAGTTTGGTCAAAAATTAAATAATTTTAAATTGTAGAGATGAAGTTTATCAACTCAAGATTATTATTTACCACATGCTCTTTTTTTCAAGATTTTTTTTTTAAAAAAATTTTTTCAAATTCATTACTTTCAATTTAGTATAGTTTGATTTGATGAAATAACATTTGACGGAATTCAGATTAAAGCATCCACAACATTCTTATTCCATCAGTAAAACCATTCAAATTCCATAAGGAATAAAAACAATTTTGGGGTTTGCATGAGGTGATCTTGAAAAGGTAAGAATGCCTTTATTTTTTTACTAGGAACTCTCAAATATTTTTGATAAATGGAGCACCTCAACCCTATAAATATAAACCCCTTCTCTCTTTAGAACCCCATTAGAGCCTTTATTCCCACATTCCCTTCTCCCTTCTCATATTTTTTGCCTTCTGCTTCCCATGGATGTGTATCGATTCAACGCCTTCCCAAATGACATGATAAATCTAATAATGATTCATGTTATGTTCAACTGGGTTCTTCGTCGGTACGTGAGCGGATGAGCGACCGAATGGGCTCGACAGTGGCTCACCGACGCTTCTGCAATAGGTCACACAGAGTCGACCTATGTCTTGGCTATATTTGCAATCTGCAAAGGTGATATTCAGAGAGGCATGAATGTGATCACCACCATGAAGAGAACCGACAAGAAAGGCCTCCGGGAAGCTCGGGTACGCGTCAGAGCCGGTTTGAGTTACGCTTGGGGTTGGACGCACTACTTCAGGTTCTTCAGAGATGGAGTAGTCGCGCCTAGGCCGATCTGCTGTGAGGTTCATGCTGCCCTCAATCGGAGCGTGAGGTACGATCGCTGGGAGAGGGTTGATCCAGCGGACATCTCCTGTGATGCATGCACCTGCGATCAGGAAGTGCTTCACGTCATCTCACCTTATTTAGCCTAAATGTTGTTTTTTTTTTGTTATTTGATTATGTTCTTTCTTTTATAGCCCAAATTTGTTATGATTGTAATAACCATTTGTTTGCCATTTTGGCACATTTCATTATTGAATAGTTTTTTTTTATATACCTTGTCCCTTACATTTTATATAAGTTTATTAATTGTTATTATTTAACTGTTATAAACATCGCATACTTGTAGCATAATTACTTTATTAATTCTAAATTTATTCAAGTCTTTACTTTCATATGTACAACTAAAATGTCCGAACAGGCGGTTTACGAAATCTGAAATGACCCTCATTATGTGTGCATCGGGCGGTTTACGAGATCGGAAATGACCCTCATTATTTTGTAATCTAGTAAATAAATCATATTTCCTGAAATATTATTTAGCTATGAACAGTGGATTACCTGGATGCCGTTCCGGCTCGTAAACTTTTAATCTTCCGGATCATTTACGAAACCGTAAAAGCCTCTTATATTTTATGGAAAAATTCCATCTTTTCCATGAGGTGAGGTCCGAGATATTTGTGAAATCGTAAACCAAAAGAAATGCTCTCCCGGCCAGTTACCGATATCGAAAACTAGTTGCGTAATCCAAAAAAAACAAGATCAACTAGATTTCATAAAGATGAAAATGACAATTGAAAATTGAATTGAAGGGGAAAATTTAGTTAAAAAGATTGTGATTGATTCATTGAATCTGTAACACATGGTCAAACAGGAATAGTCTTCAAAGGACACAATGTCTTAACTGAAATTTAAAACAATATTTCAACAACTTCTAAAGCTAGCCATCAAATCCTGGAAAAAAACCATGCTGGGTAAAGTCGTGATCTTGTGAAGTTGAGGGGCCACGGGGAGGTGAGGGGCCTTGTGAAGTTGAGGTGGCTTGTGAGCTCGACGCGGCATTAGAAGTAGAGGCGTTATGTGTGGCCTCTTTATCCTCACTCACTTGCGCAAGGTCGCCATAGTACACTTCTTCCTCATCCTCACTTAGCACGATCTGGAGACCCTTCTCTTGGATGTACGCTTCTTGATCAGCTTTGATCGCATCCAGCCTCTTCTTCGTCTTTTCTAGCTGGCTAGAAAAACAACCGAACAAGTTCGAGATCTTTGTAAAAAGCCCCTTCCGTTCACCTACAACACAGCCAATTCATTGGTTAGGAAAAAAAATGAAAATCAAGCTCATAAACAACTATATATAGAGACTGAATTTAGTGGAACTCACCCGCAACAGTTTTTAGAGCGACAGCCTCCTCGCGAGCTTGTTTTCTCCTCGCCACCTTTGCCCGTGCAACAGGTTTCATAGGCTTTTCCTTTTATCTGCCTGCATCCTTGTCAAACACCCAATTCTTCAGGTCGATCCACCCGTCATCATAGTAGGACTGCATAACCGGCCGATCCAAGAGAGGCACATTGTCTTTCCTACACAGCGCAGTGATAAGCCTACCATACGGAAACCTCTTGTCCAGCAAGGGAGCACACTTTCTCATGTACTCGTAGATGGTATATCCAGGATTGATTGGGATGCCCTCCATCAGGTAGTAGAATACAAGCATTATAACAAACCCATTCAAAGACCAACCTCTGCTCTAGGGTCAACACATCTATCTTATAATCAATCTCTACAGTCCCTTTGCCCAACGACTCATCTAGTTTGAAGTACTTGCAGCCCATTTTAGCCATGTCTAAAGGCTGTTTATTACACTTCGTCGCCCACCTATTGAATGTGAAAACATTATAGGGCCCCTGTTTATTTTGAGGCCTCAGATGAGTAGAATCAACCCACAGGCACTCTAGCACCTCATTAATCGCAAACTCATCAACGAGCAATAACACACCACTCATCAACGGGTAGTTTACGAAGTCGTAAATTGAGTGCACCATCCGGAAAACTATTTCTGGCCAATTTTCGATTTCGGAATGAGTAAGCTGAACCAAATTAAATTATGAGAATTAAAAGCCAGTGACAAACCCGGCTAAGCTTCTGGCTCGTAAAGATTTCCATTTTGGCTAGTTTACGATTTCGTAATGTGTGTGTCCCATCCGGAAAAGATGATTACGACCTGATTACGAGCTCGTAAATCACCCGATTAAGATGGGTTCAATCTGCCTGATTAGAAAAGTCAACCCGGTCCAATTGCTCCATCGTAAATAGTTCGGACAATTCAGTTTACGATTTCGGAAATCGCTCTGTAATTAAAAAGAGTGATATTTCCGATTTTGTAAACTACACGTTTCGGCATCAGACCAGACTAAAACCCACCACGTGGGTTCATTCATTCATTATCTTTCCAACCCATTTGTCTCTTCCTCATTATTTCTCCTCCTACCACTCTTCCCTCTCAATATCTTGTCAATTGTACAATATCACACTACCCAAATCCAAGAATCCAACTAAAGAACCTCACAAAAAGTTGAAATTCTACATTTATTCTACAAGTTCGACTATTTTGGGGGTGTTTCATTCCAAAATAGAGGTACAATTGGTTACCTTTATTAACCCATTTGTATTGCTTTGTCACGTGCGATGTAAACAAACATATGGGTTATGGGGTACCAAATATTATCAAATCCAAACCCTAATCTAGTTGATGCATTAATTATCTATTTTAGGGTTCATTTATGTTATTGTCTTTTGCTTTGTTAGCTAAATATTTATACTAATATCTCCTTATTTTGTTAAATGCACCCTAGCTATTTTATTGTCGGTGAAATTGAAATTTTGTAGTTGTTCTTATTTGTAGGTGAATTAGTCGACAAGTGCTTGTATTTGGTATTAGTGATTAATTAGTTAATAATGGCTCTTACATGTAAACAAAACAAAAAGAAAATTCCCACGAAGAAGAAGGTCAAGTCATCCACAAAAGAGCAATTGGTTGTAGATACAAAGATTCCTAGAAACTTATGTCGAGAAATACAAAGGCGTTGGGACGCGGGTATTTCCACTCTAATGGAATTCAATAGGTTAGGAATAGCCATTGGGGTAGAGCGTAAGTATTGGTCTAGTTGGGTTGGTAAAATCGCAAGAACAAGACATGATATTAAATGATTCGATTGGACCAAAGTACCGATGGAGCGTAAATTAGAATTGTTGGAAGAATGCAAGGTATGATGTGGTTTTTTTAATGGCATTTTACTACATGTTTTACAATCGTGAGGACATTATAATGTGGATCATACTATCTACAACTAATAATGTGTTTCATTATTTTAGGAGCCGTTCACTATCATCGCCCCCGACATGGCGATGTTAGACTGTGTGACTTTGCAAAAGATCTCGAAGTGTGCACGTCAACATAGGTCTATGCTAAGGAATGAGTACATCTATGGAAATAAGAAGAACATCATGCCATGGACGGTGTATAAAGACATTTAACCCGAGAGTTGGGAAATCTTCAAATTATAAAGACGATGTAAAGAGCTATTGGACGATGTAAGATTTGTTCTCTTCTATTCAAATTATACTATAGTGTTTGATGTTGCTACTTATGTTGGTTGCTTTTAAAATAGGGCACTCATCTTAATATGGTAGAACTAGCGAAATCAAACAAAATGATTAGTCACTATAGTCGCTCGGGATATTATGGAGCGGAGGTGGAATTCATAGAGGAGGAATATGAAGATGGTGTCAAACAAAAATGGACAAGGGTATGTCGGAAGAGGAGGCAAGGGAGACCACTACTAGGATGAATCCCGACCAAATTGAGAAGTGGGAGTCGTTCCTTAAATTGAGACAAAATCCTAGTGGCGTTTATGAAGCCGACGAAACTCTTGAAGTTGCCAAAAAAATTGTAAGTCAATTAGAAAAAGTGTTTTTATGATATGTAGTAGAGAAATGTTTTGTTTATTTATCTAATTAAATTATTGTCATGGTTTCAACCACTTTAAAATTAGGCATTGGCTAAACAAGAGGAAGCCGATGGAAAATTCACCCCTACAGAAAGATGTGACATTTTGAACAAGGAGATGGGGGACGATCATCCCGGGGTATGGTTCTCATGTCCGACCTAAGGATGTGTTTGGTAAACATCCTTTAGCCTCGAATAATGCGCAAGATGCCAAGTACAAGAAGGTGCGGAAGGAAATTGATTCCATTAAAACAACCATGGAAAATGGTTTTTAAGTGGTTTGCTCATAAACATGGAATCATTTTACCCGCCAATTTCGAGGATGTAGGTGAAGATTGGGAACCCCCCTCTTCGGGGTCGCGCAACGAACCTCTACAAGATGACGTTGATGAGCCACTACATGTGCCTAGTCCACCCTTTGTCACAACACCCTTGGACGCGGCAAGTGGGGGCGAAACTTCTACTCCCAAAAAGGTTAGTCTTCTTGTGTTTATGTGCCAAGTATTTGCTATTCTTTTGCCAATTTTATATAATTATATGATTTTAATCTCCGACATATAATCTAGTGTAAGATTAATTAATAAAATTAATTGGTATTTCCTCTTACAATGTCAATATCTAGGTAGCTTGTCCATGCAATTTGTACATCGATGTGAGTACCACCCAACCCCCTAAATTAGTAGCCATTGGAAATTATGAGGAGGCCATTAAATTACACCATGGGAAGAAGATTCCAATAGGTTTGGTTAAGGTGTCTATAACAAAAGAGATATGTGGTGATGCCCACGTCCCAATTCAAAAAGACCCACCTAAACTAGTTTCCAAATCAAGGGGAGAACTTCTCTTATGGCCTAGGAGATTAGTACAAATTCCTAGTAAAGGCGATAAGGAACCACAAAATCCTTGCCCACCAACTAGAAATGAGAAATCTAAGCTGCCAACCACAATTCAATCTCCTAAATCCAAGGTGCCAACCACAATTCCATCTCCTAAATCCAAGGTGCCAACCAAAATACCATCTCCTAAATCTAAGGTGCCAACCATAACTCCATATACTAAATCCAAGGCGCCAACCACAATTCCATCTCCTTCACATCCATTTGAAGATAGCCAACCTTCATCGTCAATCCGCCAACTCTTTGACAAGTTGTCAAAACATCCCTCTCTTAGTACATGTAACTTTCCCGCACCAAAAGAGGTTTTTGGTGTTGAAAAATTAGTAGTATTATGCAAGCAAGACATTGACGATATATGGCGACCTCAAAGGCTACTCTCCACGATAATGTGCCTCGTTCAACTGTAAGTCTTCATTTTCTAAATATAATTATTTTATATTCCAACTACAATCGAATAGGTAGTAACACTTTCTTTACAATTTATCATAGACAAATGCATCATTTGGCACAAATTCGGGGAATGGCATTTCTTGGCTTCATATGCCCCGACTCCCTACAAGTGGGGACCCACTCAACAGAGGAAAGGCTAGCTTATTTGAAGGTTGCCTTAGGAGATCGAACGAAATACTTCTTCATTTGTCCATACCTTGAAAAGCAAGTAAGTAGTATATATTTCAATGATTTTTTATGTGTTTACTTAACATTATACTCTCATGTACAAATTTTCTTGTGGGTTAGCGAACATTGGCGTTTGGTGACGATAAACACAAACTCCAAAGAAGCATGTTGGATAGATCTAACCGTCCTCCAATCCACTCATTTAACGATATTATCAAGGAAGCCGTGAATTTCGTAAATCCTAAACCATCCAAATTGAGGTTCTACCAAATAAAGGTAATCTATTCTTATTATTCCTAAAATTTGTGCCTTATTAGGACCTAAATTGTGTATCTTTTGTTACTATTAGTACAAGGTCCAAGATAATGATTGGATATGCGGTTACTACACGATGATGTTTGCATGGAGGGTGGTTGCACGTACACGACTTTCACAGTTTAACATTCATAGTGTGAGCTTACTCTTCCATTCCTTAATTGATTTAATGTAAATCCTTGTAATGTGTTACCAACATGCTCTACTTTTTTAAATCGCAGGTTTTCGACGATGACTTTATATATTAAAGTGTAAAATACTTAGCCTAAAATACATTTTTTAAAATATAATATTTATCGTTTATATGTTATTTCAAAAAAGGGTGTTAATTTATAAAAAGAAGGGAATGATATCTAGTAAATAATAAAAGTGGGGAAAAATAAAACAAGAATAAAGTAAACAAAGAAACAGTTAGTCCTTACTCCGCACTCCTTATTGAAGTTGGACAACGTCGTCGTTCTTGGTCAAATAAATGATCACTAATTTTAATTAACGAAAGGATAAATGAAACATAAAATAAACTTCTTCCTCGCGTTTTCTGGTGGGGCTGAACTATATTGAAACTGCTAACACCAAATATCTTACAAATTCAACCACTAAAATCCAGTGGTTCCGGTCATGATCCGTCTCCACCTCTTGCTGGTATAGGTAGAATCCTAAATCTATTAACTACTGTTCCAGGTTGGCCCACGCCTACCCCAACCTCTAAGTACTACCCCAACCTCTTAGTAGTTCCGCCCTTGATCGTTACCATTCATGCACTCTGGCGATATATCAAAACAAATTTGGATATATCCATAATTAATATGTGCCAATTAATTGTAATTAAGTTGGGACATTGTTGCTTTCTCAAATATTATTTATTGTACATTACCTTTTTACGACATTATACCTTTCTATGAATAAAAAAGTATTGTATTACTGCATAGGATTGAAAACAACCCTTAGTTTTTTAGAACATAAAGGAAAGTACATAATTTGAAGAATGAATAAAGGATGTTCTTCTGGCAGTTCCTATACATCTATTCTCAAACCACCAAAGGTGCCAGTCGGGATATATATGGACAAAAAAGGATCTGGAGAAGATAGTCCAGGGAAGCATGAAAATGGATTTGATATTAGGGACTTAACAACTCTTATATGGGGGATAAGAAATCAGATTCTTCCTAGCTTGGAAGCCATCAATGAATGGGGCTTATACAACCAAATCAGCTTATTTGAAATACAAATTAAACCCACACTAGGGTGATTGGGATAATAGCTGGATATCGATATATTCACATAATCGCTTTCATTTGAGAATAATTCTATAGAAATCACAAATTCAGAAAAATACCATTGACAAATGGAAAAATATATTGTTTTGACTTTCAAATTCCAACGTAATATATATTATAAAAATAATAGAATGGGTTCCGTTAACTCACTTAATTTTACTCAAATTTCTACTCAAAATACAGGCCATTCTTTCCTATCTATTATAATGGTTAGAAATAATCAGTTTTTCCTAATTTTCTTAAATAATTATAATTAATAATCTTTTCTTTCCTTTTCCTAAGCCCTTCTTATGATTTCCCCCTTTTCTTTCCCCTTCTTCATGCCCTTGGCTATTCGACTCAATACACGACTTCCTGCAATCAATTCATAGTTCTAAAGTTGAAATCATTAATACTAGGGCTTTTCGACTTTGTGTTTTTTTTAAACTGGATTTGAGATCGGATTTCTGAACTGTTCAACCGGGATTGTTCTCAATCGTTGCAGCTGTTGACCCCATGAACGATCCCATTATGTTAATCGAGCTTATTCTCGACAGGTATATGATGTGTTGGACTATGTATTCCGATTATTATTGTTACATAAGAAGGAGAATAAAAAGAGGAATGAAAGAATATAATTATGGTGAAGAAAGTCAGGAGATCATCAAAAGAAGAAGGCGGAAAAGGAAATGAAAAACAAAAAGGAGACAAATAAATGTATATACGCCAATGATGAAGTACGGAGAGATGAAGGAAAATAAATTCAGTAAAGGAAATATATATTATTATTTTGAACGGTCGATTTTCCAACCCGTCCTTTTTCTTGTCAATGCCATTTAAAATCGTGTATAATAATAATAATACTTTATTGATAATAATTGAGTTTTTTAATGAGAGATAAAAATATCAAATTGAAAAAATCTCACCAACCTTTATCCTAATTAATAGATATATAGTTTCCACATTGGAAAAGATATTTGTTAAAAAATATCGAAACAATTAACTCCCGCCTTGGAAAAACTAGTATTTAAATGGCCCAACACTTGAAGCAAAAAACATAACTTTCATACGTTTGATATTTACAAAACCATTTTCGTTTAACATAGCAGAAAAGGATCGAAATGGAAAGCTTCACCGGGTTATGCATAATCCTAGCAACGGCCGACCTAGTGTGCCACAACCTAGTCTTTGAGCAGTTGAAGAAATGCACGTACACGGGTATGTATCTCAGATCAGTTTTTTAGACAGTACAGTTTAATGTTTTTTTTTAATTTGAATTTTCTTTAATTTGTTTAATTTGTTGCCGATGGTGTTTTCGGCAGAGCTGCACTTTGGGGATCCTCTGGATGTTCTTGCTGCGGTGTGTGGGTCGAAGGCTCACATCAAGGTTGTGTTAACCAATCTTCACCGGATAGAGGTCCAAGTTGCTACGGATGTGCTGCACCACATAGAGAGGAAGCTGCGATTTGACATATTTTGTAAGTAAAATTTATTTCTTTGATCCTTGAATATGTTTTATTTGTAACTAAAGAAAAGTGTTTCTAGTATATGAATCTCATGATTCCCTTGCATATTCATGCTAATTAATGTTATTATTGTCTATAATAATATTTAGGATATTCCCAACAGGTTTGACCCAATTATAATCAGATTTATATTTCACAAATCAGACTAATGAAGGGCTTTTTTTGAATGAAAATCAGGTTTAGGGTTTGAAATAAGGTTTGAAAATCAGGTTTAGGATATCTTATTATATTTGAGAAACGATCAATGTTGCTTGAGCTAGCATAATGATTTTGAGATTATTTGAATGCAGTTATGTCACCCGACGATCAGAAGATTAGGGTGAATGCATCAGCACCCTTTGTAGCATACATCGTCCATTCGTTCAACGACAACAACTTCATTGATTTTTGGAAGACGTCGGCAGTTTCCAATGATAAGGTAATAAGGGCAATAGCCATGACATCACAAATAATGGCTTTGACGAATCCAAACGAGGCAGCGGCATCATCATCATCATCACGACATACAAATGAGGCAGCGGAATCATCATCATCACTTACTCCTGTAGCTAAAAGTGAAGCTAATTCCTCGAGGAAGAGGAAGAATGAAAGGGTAAATTGGACGGAGGAATTAGAACTGAAATTTCTCAAGGCCATACACAGCCTACCTATCGATAGTAAGAACGGATTGATTCAATTCAATACAACTATACATGCAATATGTGCTTTTTACTATCCTTTATGAGTCTCTGAATTATATAGTCAAAGATGGTTTTTTTCTTTAATATTTCAGAGATCGTCCCATCTGAGATATTGAATAATATGAAGGTTCCAAGGCTGGGCAATAAAACTGTTAGCAGCCATTTGCAGGTATATATTGATCAGTACCTTCAAAAGGATGGATTCATTTGAACTTATTGTTTAATTCATTTTTTATGTATATATTAAAATAAATTTTTTAATATGATGTTCTCCTTTTTATTTTTATTTTTTATTTTTTTCCAGAAATACCGGATGAGAATCAAGAAAAAGAAAGAGGAGGTTGACATTGCAGCACCTGAAAAACGCGTGTTCGGTTATCCAGGGTCCGTACCATCCAAAAGTGGGGAGGAAATGGAGGTGAAGCAAGACCTTAGTGATCCAGCTCCTGGAGTTTTGGATGAAAATAAGACTGTAGAAAATGAACCAGTAGAAAAAGATGAAGAAGATGAAAAAATATCTTGGCTGGTTCAGAAGTTTTTTGATGATGCACCTCCTTCCTTGGACTGAAGAATATTTATTTCTTGTAAATTTTTTAATTTTTTTGTACTACTTTATTTTACAAGAATAATTAATTATCAGATGTGTTTGAAGTTCTAATGGATTTTAATTTTTTGAACAAATTGCACGTAATTTTGCTACTTTCATTTATGCATGCTCTATTTAAATTAAACCTGATTATTTTAGGTCTAGAAACTTGCATCATCTTATAGAACCTTAAAGTGATGGTTTATGGAGTTTCCTGAAATAATTCTTGAATAAGATACCATTTATAAGTGATGACTAAAAATGATGAAGCTTGGTAAAGGGAACCCTATTCATAGAGAGAGAAGTTAGATAGTGTTCTCAAAAAATAATATTCTAGCTGGAGCATTTCCGTGATAGGAAATGAAATGAAATGGATATCACAACCTAGGTATTCTTTAAATTGGATAGGAAACAATTGTTTAATAGGATGTAAATACTGATATTTCATCAAGACCTAAATAATAATTGGATTTCATGATTTTATTGGAAATTGCAGCAGAATGACAATTTGTGGTATGAATTTATGTGGTCTATGCCTAACTATTTTAAAAAATCTAGGCTTTGGCGCGGGATATTGATTGGTTGGAATACAAAATACATGCATACAGGCAGGGGAAGGGGGACATTTCCTTCCGAAATGCTCAATGGATATGTGATAAAGCATTGATTCATGTAAGGGATGAGAATTTGGACTTATCAAGTCCAAATATGACTGTAAGTGAGTTATGTGCTCAACATGATCAATATTATAATCTTACGAAGCATGGATATAATTTTAAATATCATCATTTTATATCAAAAATTTTCCCTTTGTTTGAAGAATATATGGAAGGCAAAACTCCCGTTGCCTTGCATTTTGTTTGGGAAAATGAAGTGTAACCACATGTCACTAGTGCATGCATAGCCTACCACTGTGGCAGAGCATGATCGTTGCTGAAAACCGCCGTGCATTTAGACGTTCCACAATTGGAACCTTGTGAGAATGACAATGAAAAATGTCATATACGGCGCTACCATCCCAAAACGCCACATGACAAACGGCGGATAAGGATAAACGGCGGTTACTCATAAAGTTGCAGGTATTAAGGTTCCGCAATCCGGACTCAGTTGCAATTAGGGTTCCGCAATTTGAACTAATTCGCTATAAATGTTCTGCATGCAGAAGGCCCTTGGTACCAAGGTGCCGCACAATTCTCAATATATTGGTATTAACAGTTTCGCAATCCGAACTCAATCAGTATAAAGGTTCTGCAAGCAGAACTCCCTTGTTATAAAGATTACGCAATCATGACTATGTTGGTATAAATGTTACACAATCCGGAATCATCACAGTGTAATAGTCCCGAACATGGAATGCGATTATGTTATCGTTCTGATTGAAGAAGCATAATGGTCAATTAAGATTTACAATTTTGACTGAGAAACCATACTTGCCCATTATAAATAGCCTAATTATGGGGTTAAAATTCCAAATTGAAAACCAGACTCTCGATTTAAATCTCAAAAAAACAAACCCCAAATCAAAGTTAAAACCTGTTCTAAAACATTATCATCATCGCCCAAATCTCTAAATCGAGACTGGCCACACCGACGCCCGTTCCATGCGTTTATATATCCGAGCACCCAAACGCACCACCCCAGGTCGAAAAAAGACGAGGGTGACGCCGACACCGGTCCCCTGCGTCTCCGCGGTCAGCCCTCTCAAATCCCGCCTCACTGCCTCTGTCGCTCTCTCAAACCTAGGGTTCCTCTTCTTCACCATGGTGACTGCTTCAGGTAAGCTCTCAAACTTCCGATTTGATATTAGGGATTTCAATTTCGATTTCATCAAAATTGAAGCTTTGGATTTGTTTTAAACTTTGTGAATTGGTAATTGTAATGATGTTTTCATACCGTGTATGTTATTTTGGTTCTGATTTTGTGATTGTTTGGTCAGTATATCTCTTCATCGCTCACTTTCTTGTATTCTACGGATCCCAAGATTAAATTGGTACTGCTTTTGCTTAGAATTTGTTGAAATTTTGTGTCTTTTATGGGTTGGATCAAAGGATTGTTTGGTTGATCCATTTAAGGTTTTCATTACTTAAAAAACCCAGAATGTAGCCATCTTTGTGTATGTAGTTTTTTTTTTAATTTCAGTTTGGTTTCGTGTCATAAAAAGGATAATTGTTCATTGGGGTCGATCATGATCTTCTAATTATGTTTTTTTATTTAGAGGCTCTTAAGTTCTAGTTGTGGAGGAGGGGCTTTGTTTTAGGATTGAAGTATTTATGCTTTCCTTTTTTGTGTCTTAATGTGCACGCATGGCTTCTCGTGCTTGTTATTTGCCTCCCTGATCGACTATTTCAATGCGCTTTGGATTATTTATTTTCCTGGCTTCGCTATCCATATGGACATAGCCAAAGCAAGTTTGGATGGTGAGTCACCTGTTTCTTTTTTCCAATTGATGTTTTCTCAAAGTTAAGGACCTGTATTTGCAGGTAGAATTTTGTGATGTAGAGATTATGTGTAGTAAATAATATTGCTAAGATTGCAGCCTAGGAGAGCCTTTTCATGTATCATTATGTTTGGAGAATATATAGAGTTGATGAAGTAATTATCTTAATTCATTCAGTTGTCGTAGGATCAATTGCGACGAGTAACCTTGATTTTCGCAATCTTATTTATAATGTATGGGCTTACTTCTGACAGTGCGCCTTCCCTCATTTCCAGAGCTCCTCCACCCTCCATGCTTGGGTTGCCGGATTTTCCAAAATCATTGAAGGCTATTCATATGCGATAGCAAAGATTGGACCTTTACAACTCATAACGGCTTAACAACCGCGAGCACTTCAGCATGTTGACCTTCACCGTGAGTCATAAATTTCCTATACTTATCTAAACAATTTATAAACTTTGTCGCTTTGAATTTGGACTTTTTGCCTCTTCTTTATGATAGATTTTCCTCATTGAAAGATGTGCTTGACGAGTACAAGACTTGACTAGCTTGTATTTGCCTTGTAGTGGTTTATTCAGCCTCTTATACATGTCAGTTTTCTTGTGGCAGAAGTCATCCTCACCCTTCTGCTTTCTTTGATGTTCCTTATTCTGGTATTTGACGAGGTGAGAAATATTATCATATATGCCTTGTTAATTGTGTGATCCTTTGATAACTGTTCTTACTTTGTCGAACTCTTGAAAACAAGATTCGTAATATTGCATTAGGCATTATATCTCACAGAATATATTGGAAGCTCTTAACCACTCTGGAGACTGTTGATAGTCAGCATTGAACATTTCTAGTTTGGTTCTGAATGATAGAGTAGACAACGCTCTGAAGGATATGGCGATTGTGATGAAGCAGCAGAAGCGTGCGGAAGAAGCCGTCAAAGCTATCAGGTCGCTGAGAAGCCGGTGCTCCGATCAGGCTCAAAAGGCTCTTGAAAACATTTTGCTAGATATCTACCCTGCTCCCAAAACTGGATTTTCCGGTTTAAATCGTAAAATCCAGTTTTTTAATCAAATCTAGTTGTAGTTATGATATCGAAACTATCTTCAGCTTGGCATGTTACGGCATAGGAACTAATAAATTAGAGGGATCATTAAATTATAGTTACGCCACAAGAACATAAATTTAGTGAACTGAATTTTAAGACTTCCGATATCGGAACATGTAAAATACACGCCGGTTATGCTAAACCGCCGTGCCGTGGCAGAAAAAAACGTATATGGCGTGACCATCCACGGCGTTCAGTAGCACCGTTATAGGGGGTCAGTTTTGCCGTGAAAGGTGCCTCCCTCCACTAGTGTGTTCACTACCGTGAAAGGTGCCTCCCTCCCCTATTATGCTCACTGCAATAAAGCAGTGCATCAATCAGTGAATGGGGATGTTAAGTAATACAATGAGATATATTTCGTAATGATGATATGTATTCAACTAAATTGTTCAAGAATGGGAACTACGCCTCGACGGATCCTCAATAAAATTGACCCTTTACAAAAGACCTAATCTACCAAGACTCTCAAAATACATAACCGATCTAGGACTAATGATTGAATGACCTAAGGTCAAAGCACCATGAATGCTCTAGGGCAGACCAGCATGGAGGTCGAAACTTCTTTCCTTAAAGGCACGGTTCACCACCCTATCCTTCTTCTCCGCTTTGTAAGCCCGTTTACAAAACACTTTGCGCTCATGATTAATGACTTTTCGTTTCTTGTGATGAACCAGAGACGGTGGAACTTGGGAGAGGGATATCGCTAAAAAGCTCGCCATATATCAGTGATTTAACCGCCGTTATTTGACTTTTCTACAGTAGTCTATGTACCAAATTGAATTTCAACTGAGTGGACATGATATCACACCCTACAAGTCGGTGTGAAGCATTATTGAATTTTCATTTCATATTTCATGAATATCTCAAAGTGTTGAAGTAATATTTAACTTTCACACTTTATGAACGTTCACTATATTTTCTTTTCGCATTGTTTCTTTTACGTGACGTTTTCCCAAAAACAAATCATATATTAAAGTGTTTACATTAAGAGCAAAAGATTTGTGAACAAGTACATGGAAAAAATATGAATGTATTAGTTTTCTGCATTATGAATGAAATGTTCAGGTCGATTATTACAAAAACATACAAACAAGATTGAAAAAAAAAGAATGATAGAAGGAGTTTAGGTACTACAACATAACAAACAAAATAAAACATTAATTGAAACTCGACCGATCCCATCCTCACTCAATCTACCAATCAAAATCCCCATTGTTATGATTGATACCGCCATCTACTAGTTCGTCGAAAGTAAGACCGGCATCCTCTTCGTCCATACTGAAGATGGGTTTAATATCCTTCTTGGTGACTCTGCAAGCCACAGTAGATGCTTGATCATTGGGTGGCATAACCTCCACGGCAGTCCAAAAGCTTTTAGAATGCTCGAAGAAACGGATCGTGCGGTTGAAACCTACGATCTGATTACCATTTCTTACCGGAACCAACTGAGGATCTGCTATCCACACTCCATTACTGGATCCAGCCGGCCGTTCCTCGGAAAATTTGTCAGTGATAACCAACCACTCAGTCGTTGTAGTTCTTAAACCATTGTCTTCGTCTTCGTATTTTCTCCCTTCACCTGCCATAAGTAGAGTAATGTTCAATTAATCTTCCAATTCATGTCATTAGCAGTAAAATATACGTGAATGTACATCCAATCAAGGCCACCTAATCTGATATTTGAAAATTTTTGTAAGTATCACAAACAACCAATAAATATCTAGCTATAGATCTAACATAATAGAACTTGTTTATTTAATTTAGGAAGTTTTGTTCCAGTTATCAAAAAAAGAAACCGTGGTTAATTATTTTTATGGATTTACTAATCTTTAATATAAGATGATATAAAATCTGTAAAGAATGCATAATTAATTACACTATACAGGCAAGTTTTTATATTGCAGGTTTTTTTAACTGAAAACAGTAAATTTTTATATAGTTATAGAATATAATAACAATTGAAAAGTTCCGAGGAAGATATAAATATTCAAAACTTATCTTATATATATTGAGTAAATTTTTAGGCAACATTTATCCACGACGCTGATGTCATGCAAAAGTTATTGGACATCAACAGACCATCAAAATATCCATAATAAATTATTGCAAGAATCCAATAATAAAATAATTTCCACCATCAAAATTTCCATTAGAACGGTTAATCTATCGTAATAATTATCCCAAAAATCATCAAGTAATTTTTTACTCTTGACATATGCAACAAAATAAATACTAATTCACTATCTTTAGCACAAGGTAAACACACCTAAAACCCTCAGATCAACTAAACAACGAAAATTTTGATAAAGATATGGTTTTGATTAATGGGTTGGATAAAGATATATGTTTCACTGTAGCAACAGACTAGTTCAGAGTTTAGCAGTTTTACCTTTAACAGGGATATGTTCTGGTCTCATAAGATACATGTCACATACATAAGGAAACATGTCCATGAGTAGTGCTGGAGGAGCTCTTCGTCGGTCGGCTCGAAAACATAACCAACAGGGAGTGGCGGCGGTAAGGGTGCTCCGGCCATATTGCTTAATTAATTTTTGCTGTTTCAGTTTTGCTTAACCAATACTTCGGTAATTCAATTTGTTACAATTATGCGTTTATATGCAATTGAAACTCTTAACATGCGCTTCTCAGTTCGTCATAAGCATATGCGGTAATCATACGTCTGGTTGCATGTCACCATGCAGAGTAGCAGAGAACCTTCAATGGCAGATAATGAAAAAAACGTGCCACGGAACTCGCTTTCCTCGCTCGTTTCTATACCTAAAACAAAAAGTAAAGGTACGAAGCTCCAATCCATACACATTGCTGCATATTCTTGTGACGAACTTTAATTATAGACTTTATCTAGAAAAGAATGTCTGACAATGAAAGTAAAACCACGTTTTCATTCTCAACCAAAACTCATGCACTTAAAATACACATGTAACTCATGACCATCACACGAAGTATCCATAATACTTTGCGCAGTTATTTCTATTCAATTGTAATTTGCACAGTTTGTCATTTTAGGGAAATTTTTTCACCTGTAAATAAATGAAACTGAAGTAAATAACAAATTTTTTTTTCTAAAATAACCTTTTCACCGGTTTAAATTTGGGTAAAAATAGAATGCCGACATGTTGACTCTAAATGCATAAGTTTACTTTCGTAATCTGGTGAAATGATTTAGAGGCGAAAACCACATTAATTAATTAGTATTGCAACGAATCTAAATATAATCGGTGAAACATCAACATTGTTGAATTAGACAGAGCCTCGATTCACCCAAATATTTGAACTGTTTAAAAATTTGACTAGCGATTGAAAATTATTAACCGAGTCTAGGTTAAATTTCATGACAGGACAGGGACTTTTAGAGGGGCTATCCGTTTTTGGTTGTGAAATATTTGGATGTTCCTATAATTGAGATTACCTAATTTTAATTTATCCCATTGTTGAATCACAGCCAAAATAAATTTGAATTATAAGATAAAGAATTTTATTTAAATTTATTATACTTCACACTCTTAATTCTGGTAAGATAATATCCAGGACAATTAAGTTAGATAATGATGGAGTCTATATTCAATTTTATGAACATTGGTATTAGCCAGATGTATGATTACTTGTGGCGGAATCAGAAAATTTTATTAGTGAAGGGCAAAATGGTGGCTTAATTGAAATCAAAATGATATCATTTTGATCGTTTGTTTTAAAAATAAACATATCATGTCATATTTTTTGGGAATTGCCGTTGCACCTGTGTCGGTGTTGGAGACGGAGCTTTAGTACTAAGTTCATGATTTCTTGGTTTTTGAAAACAGAAAGAAAGAAGACGAGTTTATTAAACTATTAATTTACATTAAAGAAGTTATATAATATTTATTTAGAAGGTATATATATGTTTTGAAAAATTATAATGTACTTTATTCAAATGTTCATATGCTTTTGAAAGATTAGAATGTATAATTTTAATTAAACATATAATACTTAGCCTAAAATACATTTTTTAAAATATAATATTTATCGTTTATAAGTTATTTCAAAAAAGGGTGTTAATTTATAAAAATAAGGGAATGATATCTAGTAAATAATAAAAGTGGGGAAAAATAAAATAAGAATAAAGTACACAAAGAAACAGTTAGTCTTACTCCGTACTCCTTATTGAAGTGGGACAACGTCGTCGTTCTTGGTCAAATAAATGATCACTAATTATAATTAACGAAAGGATAAATGAAACATAAAATAAACTTCTTCCTCGCGTTTTCTGGTGGGGCTGAACTATCTTGAAACTGCTAACACCAAATATCTTACAAATTCAACCACTAAAATCCAGTGGTTCCGGTCATGATCCGTCTCCACCTCTTACTGGTATAGGTAGAATCCTAAATCTATTAACTACTGTTCCAGGTTGGCCCACGCCTACCCCAACCTCTAAGTACTACCCCAACCTCTTAGGCCCTGTCCAGTTCAACTTATTTGGTGCTGTGCTGTGCTGATGAGTGCTGTGCTGTGCTGATGAGTGCTGAGCTGTGCTGATGAGTGCTGTGCTGTGCTGATCTTGTGCTGAATAGTTTTGAAAGTGTTGAATAGTGTTGATTTGAGTTGAAGGGAAAATATAATGTTTATTACTTAAAAACTAAAAAGTTCACTTAATTAATATTATTTTTACAAAACATAAAAATAGTGTCCATTTAGAGCTTAAATGTGTTGAGCTGAATAGGTGCTGTGCTGATGAGTGATGTGCTGTGCTGATGAGTGTTGTGCTGTGCTGAAATGTGCTGCAATAAGTTGAACTGGACAGGGCCTTAGTAGTTCCGCCCTTGATCGTTACCATTCATGCACTCTGGCGATATATCAAAACAAATTTGGATATATCCATAATTAATATGTGCCAATTAATTGTAATTAAGTTGGGTCATTGTTGCTTTCTCAAATATTATTTATTGTACATTACCTTTGTACGACATTATACCTTTCTATGAATAAAAAAGTATTGTATTACTGCATAGGATTGAAAACAACCCTTAGTTTTTTAGAACATAAAGGAAAGTACATAATTTGAACAATGAATAAAGGATGTTCTTCTGGCAGTTCCTATACATCTATTCTCAAACCACCAAAGGTGCCAGTCGGGATATATATGGACAAAAAAAGATCTGGAGAAGATAGTCCAGGGAAGCATGAAAATGGATTTGATATTAGGGACTTAACAACTCTTATATGGGGAATAAGAAATCAGATTCTTCCTAGCTTGGAAGCCATCAATGAATGGGGCTTATACAACCAAATCAGATTATTTGAAATACAAATTAAACCTACACTAGGGTGATTGGGATAATAGTTGGATATCGATATATTCACATAATCGCTTTCATTTGAGAATATTTCTATAGAAATCACAAATTAAGAAAAATACCATTGACAAATGGAAAAATATATTGTTTTGACTTTCAAATTCCAACGTAATATATATTATAAAAATAATAGAATGGGTTCCGTTAACTCACTTAATTTTACTCAACTTTCTACTCAAAATACAGGCCATTCCTTCCTATCTATTATAATGGTTAGAAATAATCAGTTTTTCCTAATTTTCTTAAATAATTATAATTAATAATCTTTTCTTTCCTTTTCCTAAGCCCTTCTTATGATTTCCCCCTTTTCTTTCCCCTTCTTCATGCCCTTGGCTATTCGACTCAATACACGACTTCCTGCAATCAATTCATAGTTTTAAAGTTTAAATCATTAATACTAGGGCTTTTCGACTTTGTGTTTTTTTTTAAACTGGATTTGAGATCGGATTTCTGAACTGTTCAACCGGGATTGTTCTCAATCGTTGCAGCTGTTGACCCCATGAACGATCCCATTATGTTAATCAAGCTTATTCTCGACAGGTATATGATGTTGGACGACTATGTATTCCGATTATTATTGTTACATAAGAAGGAGAATAAAAAGAGGAATGAAAGAATATAATTATGGTGAAGAAAGTCAGGAGATCGTCAAAAGAAGAAGGCGGAAAAGGAAATGAAAAACAAAAAGGAGACAAACAAATGTATATACGCCAATGACGAAGTACGGAGAGATGAAGGAAAAAAAAATCAGTAAAGAAAATATATATTATTATTTTGAACGGTCGATTTTCCAACCCGTCCTTTTTCTTGTCAATGCCATTTAAAATCGTGTATAATAATAACAATACTTTATTGATAATAATTGAGTTTTTTAATGAGAGATGAAAATATCAAATTGAAAAAATCTCACCAACCTTTATCCTAATTAATAGATATATAGTTTCCACATTTGAAAAGATATTTGTTAAAAAATATCGAAACAATTAACTCCCGCCTTGCAAAAACTAGTATTTAAATGGCCCAACACTTGAATCAAAAAACATAACTTTCATACGTTTGATATTTACAAAACCATTTTCGTTTAACATAGCAGAAAAGGATCGAAATGGAAAGCTTCACCGGGTTATGCATAATCCTAGCAACGGCCGACCTAGTGTGCCACAACCTAGTCTTTGAGCAGTTGAAGAAATGCACGTACACGGGTATGTATCTCAGATCAGTTTTTTAGACAGTACAGTTTAATGTTTTTTTTTAATTTGAATTTTCTTTAATTTGTTTAATTTGTTGCCGATGGTGTTTTCGGCAGAGCTGCACTTTGGGGATCCTCTGGATGTTCTTGCTGCGGTGTGTGGGTCGAAGGCTCACATCAAGGTTGTGTTAACCAATCTTCACCGGATAGAGGTCCAAGTTGCTACGGATGTGCTGCACCACATAGAGAGGAAGCTGCGATTTGACATATTTTGTAAGTAAAATTTATTTCTTTGATCCTTGAATATGTTTTATTTGTAACTAAAGAAAAGTGTTTCTAGTATATGAATCTCATGATTCCCTTGCATATTCATGCTAATTAATGTTATTATTGTCTATAATAAGATTTAGGATATTCCCAACAGGTTTGACCCAACTATAATCAGATTTATATTTCACAAATCAGACTAATTAAGGGCTTTTTTTGAATGAAAATCAGGTTTAGGGTTTGAAATAAGGTTTGAAAATCAGGTTTAGGATATCTTATTAGATTTGAGAAACGATCAATGTTGCTTGAGCTAGCATAATGATTTTGAGATTATTTGAATGCAGTTATGTCACCCGACGATCAGAAGATTAGGGTGAATGCATCAGCACCCTTTGTAGCATACATCGTCCATTCGTTCAACGACAACAACTTCATTGATTTTTGGAAGACGTCGGCAGTTTCCAATGATAAGGTAATAAGGGCAATAGCCATGACATCACAAATAATGGCTTTGAGGAATCCAAACGAGGCAGCGGCATCATCATCATCATCACGACATCCAAATGAGGCAGCGGAATCATCATCATCACTTACTCCTGTAGCTAAAAGTGAAGCTAATTCCTCGAGGAAGAGGAAGAGTGAAAGGGTAAATTGGACGGAGGAATTAGAACTGAAATTTCTCAAGGCCATACACAGCCTACCTATCGATAGTAAGAACGGATTGATTCAATTCAATACAACTATACATGCAATATGTGCTTTTTACTATCCTTTATGAGTCTCTGAATTATATAGTCAAAGATGGTTTTTCTCTTTAATATTTCAGAGATCGTCCCATCTGAGATATTGAATAATATGAAGGTTCCAGGGCTGGGCAATAAAACTGTTAGCAGCCATTTGCAGGTATATATTGATCAGTACCTTCAAAAGGATGGATTCATTTGAACTTATTGTTTAATTCATTTTTTATGTATATATTAAAAGAAAATTTTTAATATGATGTTCTCCTTTTTATTTTTATTTTTTATTTTTTTCCAGAAATACCGGATGAGAATCAAGAAAAAGAAAGAGGAGGTTGACATTGCAGCACCTGAAAAACGCGTGTTCGGTTATCCAGGGTCCGTACCATCCAAAAGTGGGGAGGAAATGGAGGTGAAGCAAGACCTTAGTGATCCAGCTCCTGGAGTTTTTGATGAAAATAAGACTGTAGAAAATGAACCAGTAGAAAAAGATGAAGAAGATGAAAAAATCTCTTGGCTGGTTCAGAAGTTTTTTGATGATGCACCTCCTTCCTTGGACTGAATAATATTTATTTCTTTAAATTTTTTAATTTTTTTGTACTACTTTATTTTACAAGAATAATTAATTATCAGATGTGTTTGAAGTTCTAATGGATTTTAATTTTTTGAACAAATTGCACGTAATTTTGCTACTTTTATTTATGCATGCTCTATTTAAATTAAACCTGATTTTTTAGGTCTAGAAACTTGCATCATCTTATAGAACCAGAAAGTGATGGTTTATGGAGTTTCCTGAAATAATTCTTGAATAAGATACCATTCATAAGTGATGACTCAAAATGATGAAGCTTGGTAAAGGGAACCCTATTCATAGAGAGAGAAGTTAGATAGTGTTCTCAAAAAATAATATTCTAGCTGGAGCATTTCCGTGATGGGAAATGAAATGAAATAGATATCACAACCTAGCTATTCCTTAAATTGGATAGGAAATTATTGTTTAATAGGATGTAAATACTGATATTTCATCAAGACCTAAATAATAATTGGATTTCATGATTTCACGATTTTATTGGAAATTGCAGCAGAAGGACAATTTATGGTATGAATTTATGTGGTCCATGCCTAACTATTAAAAAAAATCTAGGCTTTGGCGCGGGATATTGATTGGTTAGAACACAAACTACATGCATACAGGCAGGGGGACATGCCCTTCCGAAATGCTCAATGGATATGTGATAAAGCATTGATTCATGCATGTGTGGGATGATAATGTGGACTTACCAATAGTCCAAATATGACTGTAAGTGAGTTATGTGCTCAACATGATTAATATTATAATCTTACGAAGCATGGATATAATCTTAGTCATCATCATTTTATATCAAAATGTTTCCCTTTGTTTGAAGAATATATGGAAGGCAAAACTCCCGTTGCCTTGCATTTTGTTTGGGAAAATGAAGTGAAACCACATGTCACTAGTGCATGCATAGCCTACCACTGCGGCAGAGCATGATCATTGCTGAAAACCGCCGTGCATTTAGACGTTCTACAATTGGAACCTTGTGAGAATGACAATGAAAAATGTCATATACGGCGCTACCATCCCAAAACGTCACATGAAAAACGGCGGATAAGGATAAACGGCGGTTACTCATAACGCCGCAGGTATTAAAGTTCCGCAATCCGGACTCAGTTGCACTTAGGGTTCCGCAATTTGAACTAATTCGCTATAAATGTTCTGCATGCAAAAGGCCCTTGGTACCAAGGTGCCGCAATTCTCAATATATTGGTATTAACGGTTTCGCAATCCGAACTCAATCAGTATAAAGGTTCTGCAAGCAGAACTCCCTTGGTATAAAGGTTCCGCAATCATGACTACGTTGGTATAAATGTTACACAATCCGGACTCATCACAGTGTAATAGTTCCGAACATGGAATGCGATTATGTTATCATTCTAATGGAAATTTTGACGGAGGAAATTATTTTATTATTGCAATAAGCTATTATTGAAATTTTGATGGTCTGTTGATGTCCAATAACTTTTGCATGACATCACCGTCGTGGATAAATGTTGACTAAAAATTTACTCAATATATATAAGATAAGTTTTGAATATTTATATCTTCCTCGGAACTTTTCAATTGTTATTATATTCTATAACTATATAAAAATTTACTATTTTTCAGTTATAAAAACCTGCAATATAAAAACTTGCCTTTATACTGTAATTAATTATGTATTCTTTTCAGATTTTATTTCATCTTATATTAAAGATTAGTAAATCCATAACAATGGGGATTTTGATTGGTAGATTGAGGACGGGATCGGTCGAGTTTCAATTAATGTTTTATTTTGTTTGTTATGTTGTAGTACCTAAACTCCTTCTATCATTTTTTTTTCTATCTTGTTTGTATGTTTTTGGAATAATCGACTTGAACATTTCATTCATAATGCAGAAAACTAATACATTCATATTGTTTCCATGTACTTGTTCACAAATCTTTTGCTCTTAATGTTAACACTTTAATATATGATTTGTTTTTGACATGCAGGTCTGCCCTAGAGTATTCATGGTGCTTTTGACCTTAGGTCATTCAATAATTAGTCCTAGATCGGTTATGTATTTTGAGAGTCTTGGTAGATTAGATTTTTTGTAAAGGGTCAATTTTATTGAGGATCTGTCAAGGCGTAGTTCCCATTCTTGAACAATTTAGTTGAATACATATCATCATTACGAATTATATCTCATTGTATTACTTAACATCCCCATTCGCTGATTGATGCACTGCTTTATTGCAGTGAACACATTAGGGGAGGGAGGCACCTTTCATGGCAGTGAACACACTAGTGGAGGGAGGCACCTTTCACAATGAAACCGATCCCCCTATAACGGTGCTACTGAACGCCGTGGATGGTCACGCCATATACATTTTTTTCTGCCACGGCACGGCGGTTTAGCAAAACCAGCGTGTATTTTACATGTTCCGATATCGGAAGTCTTAAAATTCAGTTCACCAAATTAATGTTCTTGTGGCGTAACTATAATTTAACGATCCCTCTAATTTATTGGTTCCTATGCCGTAACATGCCAAGCTGAAGATAGTTCCGATATCATAACTACAACTAGATTTGATTAAAAAACTGGATTTTACGATTTAGATCGGAAAATCAAGTTTTGGGAGCAGGGTAGATATCTAGCAAAATGTTGTCCTCTCTAAAAATATGCTCTGCCTTCTCTCTTAGTTTGTAAGACACGCGCCACACTTATTCCTAAATTTCAGCCCCAATTGTTGTCGTTATCAGCCAACTGACAACATAAATGACTACCTAACGTCTCTCTAACGTCTACCCATGGTGGAACCGCCGCCTGGGGGCGGAAATCTCGCCGGAAAATCATTCCGGGATGCTCTAGCCCCCAAAAGCCAACCCCTCTCTGCTACCCTCCCTTCCAATCCAGAGATTAAGCCAATTTCACACAAAGTTAATGGTAAAATAGCATGCATCTATGCCTCTGAAGCCATCGACACCTTCGCTGCTCACTACAGCACGACCCTTATCAGAAAATTCACCAGCGGGAAGCCTCCGATGGAGCTAGTTCATAAATCTTTCCAAGCCATGGGCATCACAGGGAAGTACCAGATCGGCTCGTTGGATTACAGACATATCCTCATCCGCATTGAGGATAAGGATGATTATCATCGCTTCTGGATGCGAGCAGTCTGCAGCATCAACGACAAACCGATGAAGATACTGAAATGGTCGCCGGATTTCTCCACCGACACAGAATCATCTATCGTGCCGGTGTGGGCCACCATCCACAAACCTCCTATCCTCTACTACAATACCTCGGCAATTCAAGACATTGGCAATCAAATCGGTGTTTTTGTGAAGATGGACGCTGCTACAGCTTTACTCTCTAGGCCGTCAGAATAAAAATGTGTGTGGAAGTAGATCTCCTCCAGCCACTGCAACCATCCATCATTATCGGAGCACCGAACAAGTATGTTGAATGTGAGATCGAATACGAGAATGTCCCATACTACTGCACATACTGCAAGCGTATAGGCCATGAAGATCAGAGGTGTGGTTTTCTGCACCCTGAATTGAGGAAATCACACAACAAGAAGGTGATGGCCAAAGAGGTGGTCACAGGTGAATGGAAAACATCAAATGCAAGTGGATCTGGGCTTAATAGGGCACAAAAAAACAAAGTCCCGCAGGAGCAAGCCAGAAATGATGACTCTCAGCTGCAGCAAGAAATTCCACAGTCTGAACAAGACCAGCAACTTGTCACTTTGCACTCCTCTGCAAGTAGTACTAGAATTACACATTCCCAACCCCCACTCCCCCAACCACAAAGCATCAACCCTGAGCCAGTTAGCAATGCCCAACCCTCAAATATCCTTACACTAGTCAAAGTTCCCAGCAAACTACCTTTCTACTCCTTTGATGACCTACATATACTCAGTAATAAGCCAAAAAACCAGGGAAATAGTCCAAGTGACCTTGCACTGGTACCCTATCACTCCCCAGTTGAAGTCAATACATCTAACCCTTTTCAAGTTCTGCAGGATTATGAAGATGACAGCAGCTCAGGCTATGAGGAAGCACCATCAAAACTGAACACTGAGCAACAGCCCCCAGATAAAGAGGAGGACAGCTCTAAAGGTATTGTATCTATTGTTGATGAAACAATAATTGAGCCTAAAAAGAAAAATAAAAGAGGGATGCCAGTTGGTGGCAAGACTGTAAAACAGTGGTTAAGATCTTCATAAAAGTCTAAAAGCACAAGTCTATGATTAGTTACAACATTTATGGAAATGTACTAGTTTGGAACGTTAGAGGTTTCACAAATTCAGTCATTAGATTACAGTCACTCATTAGGACACACAATATAGATATTGCATGTATTATAGAGCCTATGCACATTAGTATAAATATTAACCAGCTTCAGTTTGACCTGCAATTTCACAATGCTTTAACTGCACAGCATGCTAAAATATGGTTATTATGGATAGATAATATGAAAATAAATGTGATTAATCAATCTGACCAGTTTTTATTAGTTTCAGTTCAGAAAAATATGTGTCAAATTGTATGGAACTGTTGTTTTGTGTATGCAAAAGTTACCAGGAAGCTAAGAGAGAAATTATGGGAAGACTTGACAGTAGTACCTAATTCTCCCACAGTCTTCATTGAGGATTTTAATGCAATTGCAACTTGCAGTGAAAGAAAAGGTAGGAACCCCCCCTCAGCTAGGATTATAAGAGACTTTAGTGGTTTCATTGCTGGTATGAATTTAATGGAGATCAACACAGTTGGAAACAGGTATACATGGACAAATAATAGATCAAAACAGGATCTGCTGCTGCAAAGACTTGACAGGGGTCTAAGCAATGGAGAGTGGAGTGATCTCTTTCCTCACAGCTCAATCCAAATTAGAAATAGAGCTACCTCTGATCATAACCCCCTTGTCCTCTCTATCCAAACCTCTGAACTTCATACACCTAAACCCTTCAGGTTCCAGGAAATGTGGACTTGTAGAGGCTAGTTCCTAGAAATAGTGGCAGGGTGCTGGCAGCAGGAGACTCCAGAACAGGGAATGAGAAGGATGGTTAGAAAACTGAAAAGGCTCAAGCAAGTGCTAAAAAACTGGAACTGGGAGAAGTTTGGAAATGTGCACAATAATATAGAGAAAGCTGAAAAGGAGGTTGAAGAGAGTGAGCTAAAATTTCAGGAAACAAGTGAGGAAGTTGATAAAATTGAGCTTAGCAGAAGGATGGCTATTCTATCTAGGGTGCAAAAGGAAAATGATATGTTCTGGAAACAGAAAGCAAATGTCAAATGGCTAAAGGAGGGAGATGCCAACACAAAGTACTACCATAATGTGGTGGAGAAGAAGATAAGGGCAAGAATCACTCAAGACTAGAACTAGATTTTGGACTTCAGAACCAGAAAGGACTGCCAAAGAAGGAGTTTCATTTTTTCAGAACCTACTTAATGAGGAGGATTTAAATAGATCTGGAAGATACATGAAGTATTTCATGGACCTGATACCTATGGTAATTACTGAAGAAGATAATTCTGACCTTCTCAGGCCAGTTACTATGGATGAGCTAAAAGGGGCTGTGTTTGGTTTAAACAAAAATGGAGCACCAGGATCTGATGGTTTTTCTGGCCATTTCTACACTCATTGCTGGGAGATCATTAAGGAGGATTTGATGGAAGCTGCAAAGGATTTTATGGAAGGAACATGCATGCCAAGGGCCATGGCAAGTACCTGGCTTACACTGATTCCAAAGACTCAGAACCCTAGCTCCTTTTCTGAATTCAGGCCCATCAGTTTATCCAACTTGTCAGCAAAGTTTTCTCTAAGATCATGATGGAGAGATTCAAGCCAGTAATGGGGAAAATTATTTCACAGGAACAGTCAGCTTTCATGGGGGGAAGGGACATCGCAGATAATATTTTGCATATGCAGGAAATGATTAGAGTGCTGAACAGAATACCATCTAGCAAAAATATCATTTTTAAGTTAGATATGCAGAAAACTTTTGATAGAATATCTTGGAGCTTTTTATATTCCATACTTTTGGCCTTTGGTTTCCATGGTCATACAGTCAAGGTGATTATGCAGAATATTAAGGCATCCTGGTTATCACTGTTGATAAATGGAGTTGCAACTGGATTTTTCTCATCTACCAGAGGGATCAAGCAGGGGGACCCACTATCCCCTTTTCTTTATAATATAGCTACAGAGGCATTTTCAAGGGGTTTGAAGAAGTTAATTCAGATTCAATACCTGGAATCATTTGTAATGCCAAGGGGTACTGAGATCACCTCTCACTTGATGTATGCTGATGACACAGTCATCTTTTCTAGGGAATCCAAAAAGAATCTGAGAAGAATCAAAAAATTCTTGACTGCATATGAGGCCAGCTCAGGTCAGAAGGTGAAATTTACAAAGTCTGAGTTTTATGTGCACAAGGATGAGACTGTAACTAGAAGAAGGATGATAAAAAGGAAGACGGGAATGAAACAGGGTCAGCTACCTTTCAAATATCTTGGTGTGCCAATTTTTAGTGGGAGAAATAAAGTATGTCACTACCAGCCTCTGTTGGAGAGAATTGAAGGGTTGCTTTCAGCCTGGAAAAACAAATGGCTATAATATGCAGGAAGGTTAATTCTTCTGAATTATGTATATCTGTCAGTCCCTAACCACTATTTTGCTGTCCTAAATCCACCTGAAACTGTAATTAAGAGGATGGAAGTTATGGCTGGAAGATTTTTTTGGGGAGAATCTGAAATGGGGAAGAGGAAAATATGGAGATGGTGGAGTAAAATGACCACTGGGAGAAGTGAAAATGGCCTTGGTGTTAGGGATATTAGGGCAACAATCACAGCTTTCTCCTGCAAGCTTTGGTGAAAATGCAACATAATACCACTATCTGGTCAGCTTATCTCTGGGCAGCACCAAAAATTTACAAAACTTCACAAACTTGGAAGAGGATCTGTCAGGTCACTGAATGGTCCAATCAACACAGTCAGGTGATTATAGGCAAAGGGGATGCATCATTTTGGGATTCAAATTGGCTTGGGAATGGAGCATTGTATTACAAATGACCAGAGGGGGTTCCAGTACCTTTTCCTAAACTTAATGTTGCTAAGTTTTGTGCTAATAAAGTGCAGGTCTTAACTGCCCTGGAGCCTCATATGGCTACCAATTTAATTTCCATGTTACAGGTGGCAGAAATCAGATACTCCCATGAGGATAGGCTGGTTTGGAAGTTGGATGTGGCAGGTCAGTTCACTATCAGATCAGCATACAAAAATCTCAAGTCTCACTCAGGAGATCTGCACTCAATAAAAAAGGTATGGTCAAAGTTTATCCCAGTTCAAATGTCAGTATTAATATGGAGACTGGTGAATGGCTTAGTCCCTTTTGATGATATCATTTTTAGATTTGGGATCAATCTTGCCTCAAAAGGCCCTTTCTGTGGAAATTCAGATACAATTGATCACTTCTTTAATACATGCTATAAAAATATTGTAATTTTTGATTTCATACATAGTGTCTTCCAGGCTGCTGTCCCCATATTCCTCTCATATAGGCATAGGATTGCATTTTATCTCAGCTACAAGGGAGTCACCAAAACGCAGACACAACTTTTTATATCTACTATTATCACAAGCATTTGGCTTATGTGGTGCAGAAGGAATAAATTTTTGTTTGAAAATAAAATGGACAATGAGCATGCAATGATCCTACAGATAGCTAAGAAAGTTTCTCTAATATTCACAGCTTTCCCTCTCAGTGGTAATTCAGTGAAACATAGGGATCTTTTAACTATGGGTTTGATTCCTTTTCTTAGGCAAAAAAAACCTGAAATTGCTAGAGCTGTGAGATGGATCCCTCCTGAGATAGGTCTTAAGATAAATGTGGATGCCTCCTATATAAATGGTGCAGTTGGTTTAGACCTAATTTCTAGAAATAGTCAAGGTATAGTGATTAGAATGATGATGAAACAGGTCACTGCACTCTCACCACTACATGCTGAAATTCTGGCACTTCAGTTTGGTTTAGATACCGGCAGGCTGATGCAGGCTCCCTTCATGTTGGAGAGTGACTGTCTGCATGCCATCAACTGTATTTTAAAACCACACACTGCTCATTGGAGTCTTTATAGCATATGTTTTGATATTAATCAGAGGTTATGTGATAGAATAGTCAAAGATGTGTTTAGGAAGGGTAATATGGCTGTAGATTTTCTTGCAAAATATGCCTCTTCACAACAGGCTCAGGGCATTCTGACTTTGAGTCAAGCCCCTACAGTGCTCAGAAATTCAATTCAGCTTGAGAAATTAGGCATTCCAAATGTTAGGTTCTAAAAAAGCCTCTCTGTCTAGAAACAGATGCTACTGATATATATTTTTTCAGGTACCAGAAGACCCATTGATAGGAGACCAATGGGTTCCAGACTTCACTTCAGCACACATATCAACCTGGAAACTTCAAGCTTCAAGCAAATTTGCTACAATATTTTGGCACCAGTGAGCACACAGCCTCTGCTGGAATTTTTGACCTACATCTGCTTTTCTACAATCCTCCCTTGGCAGTCTTGTGTTTCCTTGTGATTCGCTAACATGCTCGGGGACTAGATTCTGTAGAATGCAGTAGGTAGTATAGATTGTACTCATCCTATTTTTTCATACATTTTGAGCCATACCAATGGCTACTGCTGTAATAAACTGGCAAATGAGCTTTTTGCAGGGTTTGGGGAGCCCAATGAATTTCCCTCCACCAGTGGTGGATTTTGATTAAAAAATATATATATATTGTCAAGAGCCTTTTGAGCCTGATCGGAGCATCGGCTTCTCAGCGACCTGATAGCTTTGACGGCTTATTCCGCCCGCTTCTGCTGCTTCATCACAATCGCCATTCCCTTCAGAGCGTTGTCTACTCTATCATTCAGAATCCAACTAGAAATGTTCAATGCTGACTATCAACAGTCTCCAGAGTGGTTAAGAGCTTCCAATATATTCTGTGAGATATAATGCCTAATGCAATATTACGAATCTTGTTTTCAAGAGTTCGACAAAGTAAGAACAGTTATCAAAGGATCACACAATTAAAAAGGCATACATGATAATATTTCTCACCTCGCCAAATACTACATTAAGGAACATCAAAGAAAGCAGAAGGGTGAGGATTACTTCTGCCACAAGAAAACTGACATGTTTAAGAGGCTGAATAAACCACTACAAGGTAAATACAAGCTACTCAAGTCTTGTACTCGTCAAGCACATGCTTGCAATGAGGAAAATCTATCATAAAGAAGAGGAAAAAAGTCCAATTCAAAGCGACAAAGTTTATAAATCGTTTAGATAAGTATTGGAAATTTATGACTCACAGTGAATGTCAACATGCTGAAGTGCTCGCGGTTGTTAAGCCGTTATGAGTTGTAAAGGTCCAAACTTTGCTATCGCATATGAATAGCCTTCAATGATTTTGGAAAATCGGGCAACCCAAGCATGGAGGGTGGAGGAGCTCTGGAAATGAGGGAAGGCGCACTGTCAGAACTAAGCCCATACATTATAAATAAGATTGCGGAAATCAAGGTTACTCGTCGCAATTGATCCTACGACAACTGAATGAATCAAGATAATTACTTCATCAACTATATATATTCTCCAAACATAATGATACATGAAAAGGCTCTCATAGGCTTCAATCTTAGCAATATTATTTACTACACATAATCTCTACATCACAAACTTTGAGAAAACATCAATTGGAAAAAAGAAACAGGTGACTCACCATCCAAACTTGCTTTGGTTGTGTCCATATGGATAGCGAAGCCAGGAAAATGACTAATCCAAAGTGCATTGAAATAGTCGATCAGGCAGGCAAATAACAAGCACGAAAAGCCATGCCTGCACATTAAGACACAAAAAAGGAAAGCATGAATACTTCAATCCTAAAACAAAGCCTCTCCTCCACAACTAGAACTTAAGAGCCTTTAAATAAAAACACATAATTAGAAAATCATGATCGACCCCAATGAACAATTAACCTTTTTATGACACGAAACCAAACTGAAATTTAAAAAACTACATACACAAAGATGGCTACATTCTGGGTTTTTTTAGTAATTAAAACCTTAAATGGATCAACCAAGCAATCGTTTGATCAAACCCATAAAAGACACAATTTAATCTTGGGTTCCATAGAATACAATAAAGTGAGCGATGAAGAGATATACTGACCAAACAATCACAAAATCAGAACCAAAATAACATACATGGTATGAAAACGTCACTACAATTACATATTCACAAAGTTAAAAACAAATCCAAAGCTTCAATTTTGATGAAATTGAAATTGAAATCCCTAATATCAATTCAGAAGATTGAGAGCTTACCTGAAGCAGACACCATGGTGAAGAAGAGGAACCCTAGGTTTGAGAGAGCGATGGTGGCGGTGAGGCTGGATTAGAGAGAGCTGACCGCGGAGACGCAGGGGACCGGTGTCGGCGTCGCCGGCGTCCTTTTTCGACCCGGGATGGTGCGTTTGGGTGCTCGGATATATAAACGCAGGGAACCGGCGTCGGTGTGGCCATTCTTGATTTAGAGATTTTGGCAAAGATGATAATGTTTTAGAACAGGTTCTAACTTTGGTTTGGGGTTTGTATTTTTGAGATTTAAATCGAGTGTCTGGTTTTCGCACTAGTGGAATCAGCACAGGAACACGGCGGTTCCGTGTGCATTGGATGGCGGTTTTGACCGCCGTCCTTGGTGGCGCCGTGCAATTGGCGCCACCGTTACTCGGCGGTTGATACCGCCGAGTGACATTTACGAATGATGCAATACTACTCCTCGGTCGATTCAGTTCTTCGGGTGAGTAGGGTCTTGTATCCTCTTCGAAAATCTGTTCATTAGCATACACAATTCAATATATGACGCAAACATATGAATATGTGTAAGGTAGATGCCCTTATAGATTTGGAACTTACGGGCTCAAGGTCGTTGTCGAATTCGCTAAGTTCCGCTACCAATTTGAGCTCATACAACATAACTTAGAACCCGCATTCCCAGCTGCTAACTTGTGTCTTGTACTTTAACACAAAAGGTAGTTCACATTGTTAAATACAATCGATCGATGTCGATAATACTAGTGTTATTAATGAGGGAGAAACGTGTAGAGTACCTTGATCTCAGTCATTCCAAACTCCCTCCTAGAGAGATTGACATGATTCAAAGCTTGTCTAAGGAGGTGTTCGAAAGACGGGATTGGCGGACGATGGAGAGGATCTATCCAATAAACTTCTTTGGTTTTTTTGGGGTCATAACCAATCTCCAATGTTTACTAACAAAAACTGCATATCAATTTGTCAATACTGACAATATAAAAGTTAACATGAGATAATAATGTATATAATTAGTTAATATGAATGCTTACCCGAAATGAGTGGTGCTAGGAAGAATAATTTATCCTCCACACCGAGAGCCTCTCTCATGTAACTTAAACGCTCTGCATCAGTATGACCTAATTCTTGGATTCGCTTAGGGCATAGGAAGCCTATCCATGGCTTCAACCGTTTTTGAACTAGTTGATATAAGAAACTAAAGGAAAAAAAAAGATGAATGGTTAAAACAACGGGGAGAACGGCAGTTGAAAACACACAAGTTAATATAGTCTCGACATTAAAATGACTTACAGTTGGAATATGGACATTAGGGGCTCGGTTGCCTTGTCACCCTTCCATAGATCTTCAAAATCACCCCAACACATTACAATTTGCCTTCCAATACCACCAAATAATTATGTTGGAGCCGGGAATTGGTAGTATCCAAATTTGCAATGTGTAGACAATTTATCATACAACACCTTCATAGCCGGTATCATAAATTTAACTACAACATCTTTTGGGGCGGTCAAAGGTTGGGGAGTTTTTTTTGAAATTTTTGGATCAACCTTGCGTACAACGCTCATAATTGGGTTGTATAGGCTAGCGGGTTGAGTCTCTCCTAAACCCTCGACTACAATTAACCTACGAGGCCAAAGTAAATGCATACCTTCCGCCGGTCCCACAACCTTACACGGGCCTTTGGGTATGGGAATTCGAGCAGTTATAACGAAAGCTTTTTTCAAGCAAACCTCCGCCAAACCTTTTGGAACATTCACCGACTCATTGAAAATTCCGTTTGCAACATGCATACTAGGCTTCCTCACTCCACCATCGATATATAATTTGCATGGATATGTGACATCGACCTTAACCTAATTAAAATAGGGGATTTTATTTTTAAAGTATCGTTATAAACATGATAAGACTATTAAGAGAACGAATCGAGAATTTGAATAAGAATGCGATCGAAAAGTGAGTTAGTGTGTTTACCTTTTTCGGTCGGCTTAAGTTATCATCACATATGTTTGGTTGTGGCGATGGTGGATTGCCTTGCACCTCACAAAAATCGGGTGAGTGACGTGAACCACATGAAGGAGGCTCCCAATCGTTGCTTAGATCATTCAAATTTGGAGGGAGAATTGCGCCCGTTTGCTTGGCTTTTATGTGGAGAGCTATGTTCCTTTTCTTCATATTCTTCACGGCCTCATCAAGCTCCTTCTTGGTATCACCGAGCTCTTTTTTTGTATCCCCAAGTTGCTCTTGCAACTTTTTGTACTTGGTATGTCTTTGTGGTTTAGAAGGTTTCGGTTTGCCGATGATATCTCTTTTCACTACATGTGATGCATATCCACGAACTCTACCGGGGTGTTCCTTCCGTTCCGTCGCCTTACAAAGGATGTCGTCTTCTTGTGTGGGAATAAATTCTTCCGAAGCAATTTTCGCTTTGATATCATCCTATCATTTAATACAAAAAAAAAGAGGTAGAACGAAAAATAGGTAGGAATAAAAATTGTGATAACATTAGCTCAAAATATTCAAAGAAACAACTTACAATATCTTTTATCAACTTTTTGTTTCCCTCGTGTGTGTATTCTCCTTTGCTATCTTCTCGACCAATCAAGAAGCAAGTGAGTTTATCGAACTCTTTGGGATTAACCACCTCGGTGCTCTCCCGTGCTTCCTCTTCCATCATCCCACTGTCCATTTTCTCTTGCACCCCATGTTCTTGTTTTTTGCTTGCATGTTTGAGTAGTGTGATAGTATATGCCGCCCTACTCATTGTGTGAGGTGTCGTATTAGTCTTCGCATTGGTGCTATTTGTCAACCTCAAACCCTAACACATACATTAATATAAGTTATATGAACGAATGAGTAATACTAGAATGGTAGGAATTAATCTTACTAGTCGGTCATTCTACAAGGTATGTGCTTTGAAAATTGTCCAACTTTCTTGTAGAATATCGGTGTAGGCCAACCAAGGGTCCTCATCCTTAAAATCCCCATAGATGTAATGTTTAGACAACATTGCTCTATGATCCCGTGCCGCCTTACTCAAGCGAAACATGGTTGTCAAAAAAGTTTCTCCATATTTGGGGCAACAATTTTGAATGGTACCTACATAAGATTGATAAGAAAATTTAGATAATATCTCATTGATGTGTACAAAAATGAAAATAACTTAAATGAATGTATATACTTACCAAACACTCCTCCAATAATTTAGTCTTTTCGTTGTCAGGGACCTCGTGCCAAGATTCATACTTTATATCCACACGAGTTCGAACAATTTTTCCAACCCAACTCTTCCATAAATAACAATCTTCCGATATTGAATCCCCACCATCGTTGAACATCATGTCCGTCAAAATCCCCTTCTTCATCCTTCTTTGTAGTTTGGCACAATATGTCCTAGGTCGCCTCACCCCTTTTTTTTAACACCTCCCGCGGTGCTAGGGGTTTTAGGGCTTTTGGGGATTCCTACCTTCTTCTTTGGTGCCATACCCACGCGGTATAATAATTTTGGAAACCCCTAACAATCAAATGTTCACGGAAACCTTGAACTCCTAAATACACATCGTTAGTGCAATCCTTACAAGGGCACCGCATGGCCGACTGATTTTCTACTCTTGCATTATCAGAAGCAACATCAATGAAATATTCAACCAGTCCCATATACTCTGGTGAGATCCGACGATTCTCCCTAATAATCCTACTACGTTTCATAATACTTGTGTACCTATTTTCATAAATTTTAGCAAATATTAATGAGTTCATTCATCTACATCGTACTAGTTTACAACTTATCAAATAAAATATGGTTTCATAAACACAAGTAACTACGAATCAACACGCGAGTTCATATAATCTTCAATGAAATTAGGGACACACATACATATTCATGCTTGAAATTAACAAAGATCCGCCCATCAATACTAAATTTAGCGGGAGATTACCTCATCGTGGCCTAGGATTCAGCGAGCCCAAAGATTGGGAGATTCTCTGCGTCCTTCAACCCAAAACAAAGATAGAATAGTCTAGATTGAACAAAAAGATCCGTTTCTCCTTTTATAGCACTCTGTTTTATCTCATCCGGGTAACTTTCCGAATTCTGCAATATGGCCCGGAAGTATTTGGCTTATCCGGACACGTTTCCGAACTCGGAAACTTACCCGGACGACTGTTTTGACTTGGCTCCACCGACATCCAGAAATTGGCCCGTCGACTTGACCGTCAAAGTCAAGCCGGTCAACGGGGAAACTTCCGGCTTGTCAGTTCCGGTGTCGGAAACACAGCCTGGTCGGTAGTTAAAAGCAACCGCCGACCAAAAAATGCGGTTACATGGCGGTTTGGATGCAACCGCCGTGTAAAAAGCCATCCGGCTTGAGAACCCAGGTTTCAGAACTCGGAAACCTAGCAGGACGGCGGTTTCTTTATTTTCCCACGGAACCGCCATCGTTGAGCGCCGTTTTCTGCCAGATTTCTACTAGTGGTTATTCACCAAACACGATAGGTAGCGTATTGACCAGTCAAATGTCTATTTTTAGACAAAAACGCTAAACGCTTCCCCAAATGCTATACCCCAAACGGAACCAATATACGCATTCCTTTTAAGGATTAGGATTGATGGACCTGTGGATCCATCCTCCACGTATCTCGAGCCCACGACCCTTCTCAGGTCCTGGTCCGAGTATGAATGAGGTCCGAATACGAACCCTGGACTTATCAATATTTATACTCTTAATATAAAATTTTTTATTTTTTTTAATTAGAAACCATCATAGATGGAGGGATATTTATTAGGTTCCCCAAGCCTTCATTAATCACCTCAAAAGGAGGCAATTTGAAAGATTACAGAATAAGTTGAGAACCTAAACTGTATCTAGAGCGCGGTTATACGCTGTTCCTAAAACTAAAAAGTGCGGTGAAATACATCTGAATATCCTAAAGTCTAATGCTCAAAAGCATGTAACTATCTGGCAGGTAAAGCATCAATAACTTGCACCAATCCCAACACTAAAGTCAGAATCGACCAAGTCTACCAGTCTAAAACTATTCTCAGAAACGCCAAAAGTAAGTTGTCAAAACTACTTTGACTTGGATTTCTCCTACACTGATCATAGAAATAGACTAGAAGCCGAGGGGATTTTCCATAGCGCGGCTAATCCGTTTACAAGGAAAACAGCAGATAGGCATCAAATACTCGATAAACTAGTCCAGATAACTACACAAAAAGACCCAAGTGGAGCACATATTTCACCTAACATGGAAATAAAGAAAAAAGAACAGAACCCAAAAATCTGGATCTACCAATTCCTGGAGGCAATCAACGCGAGACCGGTGGCGCGTGTGTCCACGCGCGCGGGTAGTTGCGTCATGATGGCGGCGCGTGTGGTCGACGAAACGCGTTAGCGTGATAGTACGCCGAGTAGTTCACGCCACGACGGCCCCCGGCGAGTGTTACAGTGCGTGTTAGTCGGAGTCGATCGGATCCGGTCAGATCTGGTAGAGAAACTTAACTTTTCCGGTGAATCAGCGCCTCCCCTACACCTAAGTGACGGCACGAGCTCGGTTTCCTCCGGTAAATCCAGCGGCGAGCGGACGTGCTTTCCATCGTCGTCGGACTGCGATTGCGATCCCTAAGGATCCGGCCTCTTGCGGTGCTTCACGGTGGCTGAGAAACCGTATTTTTCCAGTTCAGAGATCGGGTTCAGGTTGGGTGGTTAGGTATAGGGTGGTTTGGAGGTACGGGAAATAAGGTATGGGGTGGAGGGGGTGGCCGAGCGGCGGCGAGAGGCGCCGGAACCGGCTCCGGCCACCCCTCCGACGAAGTGAATCTGGGGAAAGTGTGGGGAGGGAGAAGGTTGACTTTCGTTGGGAGAGAGAAAAGGTTTTTCAGGGAACCAAGTTTCAAGATGGTTAATGACTTAATATAAAAATTTAAATTAATAACAATTAACAACATTATATCTCTACCAAATTGAAGACTAACTAAAAAGGTATTGGCGCCAAAATTTGGCTAAACAATTTGTCTCGTACAAAGTTGCCGCCAAAATTATTCACCCAAATTAAAACGAAGCCCTATGTAATTACACCTAAATAACCCACTGTCATAGAATAAGCCGACAGCTCTACTCCAAATTCCTGTTCATTTCACACCCAATCTTCTGCTTCATTTTCCCAGATTCAAATCACATGCCGAAATTCATTCTGAATGGTAAGAGATTTGATGAGCCGTCTCTAAGAGAGAGATACGGGAATGGGATTCCATGGCGGCGGGGCCCAGTTATTGGTCTAGGAGGTTTCGCCACGGTTTTCTTAGCGACGGCCGAGCAACCTAACTCTCTACCGTCACGCTTGGCGGTCAAATCCTTGTTGACTTCCGAGTCAAGCTCCCTCAGAGATGAAAAGGAGGTTTTGTGTGCCCTAGCTGGCTGCCCAAACATCATCTCTTACTTCGGTGTCGAGACCACCTCGGGCTGTGGTGAAACGGTAGCCTACAACCTTTTGATGGAGTATACTGCTGGTGGAACCCTAAGGCACAGGATTTGCACGTGTGATGGGAACATTCCAGAACCTGAAATCAGGTATTACACGAGGTCCATTCTCCAGGCGTTGGCATTCGTGCACGAACGAGGGTTCGTGCACTGTGACCTGAAGCCTGAGAATGTACTGTTAGTGAGGGGGGGTCGCGGCTGGGAGGTGAAGCTCTGCGATTTTGGGCTGGCAAAGAGGGCGTGCGATGAGAATGGAAGGAAAAGGAAGTGGAACTCAAAATGGAGGGGCACCCCGATGTACTTGTCCCCGGAGGCGGTTAAGGATGGTGTACAAGAGAGAACTAGCGACATTTGGGCACTCGGGTGCACTGTGTTAGAAATGCTGTCGGGAATGAAGGCGTGGCCAGTTGAAGAAGAGGAAGAAGATCGGAAGAAGAAGATTTTGGATCTGATTCTAAAGGATCGGTCTGTTCCGGAGATTCCAAAGCACCTGTCTCCTGATGCAAAGAGTTTTTTAGGGTTTTGTCTTAGGAGAATGGTTCAGAATAGGATGTCTGCCAAGGATTTGTTAAGCCATCCATTTGTTGATCTTAATTAGGGCTGATTAATTGACATGTTTCATTGTAAAAATTGGTTGAATTAATAATTAATAAACGTACTTTTACATGTTTGATGTTTGTAATGTTTTTACTGTACTTAAATTTATTTAGACTATATTGCACTTTGTCAAATCATTTCAGTTGAACAATTTCAATTCAAAAGTATTATAATAAATTTCATCGATCAAGGAATTCCTCTTTCTCTCACTAAGCAATTCTCCGCCTTCTCTCTATGAACAGCGCCTTTACTGTTTTTTTCTTACCGTTTTTGTCCTTTATTCGCCGTTGACGGTAATATAACGGCTGTTCCGATGTCGGATCCGCCGCTAATCCGCGGCGGAGAAACGACAAATCTCAGGTTCGCACAAGCCCTCACCTCAAAACCTTCCCCACTCTACACATCTCTCCCAACCAACCTCACTACCCCAAATTTGAGTACAAAGGCAAAATAGCCTTTATAATCTCGCCGGAGGAGGTCGCCGCACTCTTAGCTCATTACAACAACGCTCTTGTGGGGAAATTCGCTAGGCTAAAACCATCCATGGAGCTCCTACAGGAAGCATTCAAATCCATTCGTTTCTACGGCAAATACCAAATGGGATCAATCGACCATAAGCACGTACTAATTCGATTCGACGATCAAGAAGACTACCAGCGTTGTTGGGTAAGTCGCAGTGGGCTTTCAGAGGGATAATTATGAAGGTTTTCAAGTGGACCCCCAATTTCTCACCTGAGACTGAAACCTCCATCATCCCGGTATGGATTACAATTCACAAGATCCCTATTTTCTGGTATAATATTGCAATGCTGGAATCTATAGGCAACTTGATAGGGAAATTCATCAAAATGGATGCAGCCACAACAACATTATCTAGGCCTTCTGCAGTTAAATTGTGTGTAGAAGTTGATTTGTTAGCCAAGTTACATAATTCTGTCACCCTCACTGCAAACCTTGAAGGAGAAGTTGGAGACTTCCCTATAGAGTATGAGTATCTACCACTCTATTGCAGACATTTTAAAAGACTGGGACATGAGACCACAGCCTGCTAGAGCCCATCCTCCCAATAAGCCTCCAATTTCTGGTGTTTCCAAGCCTCAGAACAAGCAGACTGGCTCATCTGGAACTACTCTCAAGGAGAAATATCTACTAGAATATCAAGCCATTTAAGGCGGTTCATCCTTCATGTGTTAAGGCAGAAAACAAATGCCTTGGGTGGTTGTGACTTAAATGAGAAAAATCATCTAAGGCGGTTCCTCTTCCGCCTTAGATGATTCTGGGTTTAAGGCGTATATTTCCGCCTTTGATGATGGGGCATACGCCTTGCTCGGAACTTGCGAACTCGCAAGTAATAACGTAACTTTGATTTTCATTTGCTTCTTGCGAAATCGTAACCGGTAAACGCCAATACCAAAAACCTGTTATATTATGTAGTTACGACAGCCTCTTGCGGATCGCTAGTTCATATAGTTACGAATTAGCTACATTGGAAAATTAATGTGGGCGAGACTAGTTGCGACAACAAACGTGCGGATCGCTAGAAATCTGTTACGATACCGCAGTGTAACAAACTCCTCATTTATTTAAATTGTAATGAGACTGGTTACGACATATTTTGGCGATTCGCTAGGTTGTAACTAGCGAAATCGCTACATTACACATTCAGGGTTGATCCAAACGAGCTTGGTTACGACAGAGATGTGCTAGTTGCTAGTAAATCTGTAGCGAGTTCGCAAGAGAACCTGCCTGTATAATAAAAATTGTTGGTGCGGTATAGTAACGAGTTTGTAAGAAAACCGCTTATCCGTGTAGTACCGAGTTTGCTATTTATCACGCTAAACTGAAATGACGTCGCGTGACCGTTGGGTGGGCGAGAAAAATAAAAGACGTTGCGAGTAAGCTAGTGATTCGCCTGATGTTGGCGTGTTTGGTTACGACATCGACAGAGATCAGATTGGAGAGGCAGAGAAGAACGAGCGATTGGGTAGCGACGGTGCAAAACAAATGATTGGGTGGGCGAGAAAAACAAATGATGTTGCGAGTAAGCTAGTGATTCGCCTGATATTGGCATGTCTGGTTACGACATCGACAGAGATCAGATTGGAGAGGCAGAGAAGAAGGAGCGATTGGGTAGCGATGGCGCAAAAACAAAGTTAAGAAATATGATCGTTGCGGGTGAAGTAGCGACAGTACAAGATGGTCGTAAAGTTTTTATTTTCACTGGCGAGACAAGTTACGAAATCGCATGTAATTCGTCAGTGTCACTAAATTATAGGTTTTGAGCCATTTCCACCCATTTCCACTAAATTAGGGTTTCCATTTAATAGTCTAAGCTGTCAATTGCAAGATGTATGGTATCTAAGCACAAAACATGAACATGAAACACTAGCAAGTCACACTTTATAAACCAAAAGAAGTAATTGAACTCAAAAGTATATGCATCCATTTGACAAAAAATAAACTAGCTTTTATTGGGTATGTGAGGCCTAGAGATGTACCGAAATCTAATAAGGATCAAGTGTCTAGCAAATGCATCTCTACCATCCTCCAACTCCTTTTTGGTGTACGGTGCATGATTTTCCTCGAGAATCTAAGAATAGGAAATGTTTTTTTAATACTATTAAAGGCAATGTAGATAGTAATAGGTACAATAAGTAGGTTGTAAGAATGCTTACGCTATGTAATTCCAAATTATCATCAGCAAGGCCAGCGATGCACTCGGTGGCATACAACATCATATAGTAACCGCACTCCCAATTTGACAATTGCTTTCGGTGCTGAAAGTGTAGAGGTATAACAAATGATTTGAAATGAAATCATAGTGGAAATAAATGAGCATTGGATTTGTAATATTACCTGAATCTATATAAGGTTGAAGGGAAGTAGTGTGTCATTATGTGCACTATGCATAGCAACCTCTAATAAATCTGCAAATTTTGTAGATGGACCAAAGTGTAGTGGGTCCATCCAATACACTCGCTTCAACGATGGTATCTTAGCTACAAAACTCCAATGACCACTACATATTTTAAGAAATGAAAATGTAAGAACCCGGCTCGAAAGTAACAGTGTTTACGAAATGCAAATATCCAATTGTAAAAAAGAAAACTAACCTCTCTAGATATGGGCCTATGTAAATTGTCTTGGTCTTGTCACTAAGGATCTTAGAGAGATAAGCAAGTCGTGATGGATTACTTTCATTCATTTCTTGCAAGCATATTGGGTGCAAAAAACCAATGAAAGTCTTTGCGTTTAGAGCAAGGAATTCCATGTACCTTAATAAACAATAGATCAGGTATGAACGTATAATAGTGCACAAGTATATGAAAATTTGTAACTTGCAGTACAATAGAAGAGATGAGATTAATTAGCTTACATTTGATGTAGTATAAGGATTGTTTCGGGAAGGGTTTTATAGTGCCCGAAAAGGGCAAAGTCTTCCCATGGAACGACTAATTCCCTCGCTTCGCCGAACACCTGTTTATTGGAGTAGAAATAGTAAACAGAATCCCGACTATGGTGGCCCACCACATCATAAAACATGCGAAGGTATCCCGGGAGTGCTTTCATGAATCCAACTTCTCCCGCTGACATCGACTTCATAGCTACCGGGAAATCTAGTGGGTCTACGACGGGTGAAGCTGTGTTTCTATTAATTGGGATAGAATTAGAATTCACATCAACGACCAACCATTTGGGCCACGCAAAAAAAAACGGCCCAAACATTTACCCAATGTCGTGCACTCTTTATCCGCGACCGGTACCAAGGCATCCTCGACTAACACATGTAGTATAGAAACCCTAACGAAGCCAATAGGGACTTTTTCTTCATGATGTAGTGTCATGTTAGGATATGAATTTCCCATTGTCACGTGGCGGGGTTGAGAATTCGTCCCACATTCAACGTACAACTTGCAAGAAGGGGAATTCTAATATACAAATAAGGCATGTCTAATTAGGTCGAATTAGACATATGTAGGAAGAGTATATTTATAAAATATCAATAATAATGATTTGTGTAGAATTATTCATTTGATTGAGGTGCAAGTAATTAAACGTAACTTTGGTTTGGGATCGGATGGTTGTATGTGAACTTGCTCTTTGATAGGGGCCGAAGGTGTGCATATTTCCTTGTTGGGTTCAACAATATGTTGGTCAAAAATAGGTTGGTCAAAAATAGGTTGGTCAACCTCATGTTGTGGTGGGGAAGGATGTGAACCTCTAGACGAGAGTCCATTGATTGGATCGGTGTCACAAAAATCGGATGGAAGAGGATACTTTATAAAAGAACATATATTGGCCAACATTGTTTTAAACTTGGTCGGAATTGTTTTGCTTGGTTCAATGCTATTTGGAGTTTGGATGGTTTAGGGTCTTTACTACTACGTTTGATACCAAACGCCTCTATTTGAGTAACATAATCACCAATTCTCTTAGCTCTTCACGGATGCTCGGCCTTCCCAAGTGCCCTACGTAGCACATCGTGTTTACCGACTGGGATGAACAAGCATTCTTCAACTTCACGCTCGACCTCATCCTAAAAAGGTAGTATTGTAAATTAAAAGTTATTATCGTCATCAATTGTTGTGTTTGATGGTGTGATTGTAGTTACTAAAATGTAACATGGTATGGCGTAGTAGGTAAAGCGTACCACTCGATTAGCCACCCTTTTTGCCTCATCACTAGAGAAAGTCCCGTCTTTTTTAATTTTACCAAAGACGAATAATTGTTGTCTATTATATGTTGTAGGGTCTTCGGCAATGACTAGCTTGTTCGCCTCTTCCGCGTCCATGCCCCCATCCACAAGCTCTTTTACCTCGGTTTCCTTTTTTTTTTTGAGTTCTTCCTCCCCACACCCAAGTACCCCGCCCTACCCCCGGTGTAAGGCATAACATTTTCAACAGTGGCTTTGCGCTTTCTATCCCCCAAACCCTTTTAAAAAATCTATGTTATTTTAGGAATAAAGCACTAACGGAAACAAACATATTTGGCTAATTTGCATGAAACCATTATTGCAAGATTTAGTAAGTAAACTAACATTTGCGTCATTTTCTAACCATCGCTTCTTGAATGCCTCCCAAGTAAGGGGTACAATGTGATTGTAACGCGTACTTGGATTTTGCCCAAACCTCGTGCCCTTTGGTTTGATATAATCCTTGGTAAGGGTATATTTGTGTTCTCGATGAGCCTTTGATGCGATTTGAAGATTCTTCTTCTTTACTTGATCATAGGATGTTGCCTCGATAATAAAGGGGCGCTACAAATGTGATCAAAGCTTAGTCACATTCACAATTTTCAATTGAAACTAAAAATAACAAGTGCCACACTAACCTTGCATTCCTTCCATATATCCTTTTTTATGTCGATGCTTAGTAGCCTTCAATCCTTTGTGTCTAATGGTGTGCGTATCCTACCCGTCTTAGCACACCAACTCGACCATCGCGCGGCATCATCGTTGGGTGAAATAGCAACACCAATGTCATTAAACTTGACATGTGTTAGTATTTTGTTATCCATCCTAATCTCTAATTCGCGACAATGTGTGAGAAGTTGAGCTTCTTTCAATGCGCAACTCACTTCTCGTTGTCTTCTAACCTCACTTGAACCGTCAACAACATTTTCTCCCCCACTTGAGTCGAGTTAACGGAACTTGAAGGGCTATCCATTAAGCTTTCCTTTGTATATTGAAATTATTTAATGACTAATACAATAATAATAAGTTAAAGTTGACTCATTATAAAACCATTATAAAACCATTAAGTTCCAGTCGTGCCTGCCGCCGCCGCTGCTGCCGGAGATGATGGTGGGGAAGGGCCCAACAGTTCTAGTGAGGAGGAGGACACTCCTGAGTTCTTCAACGACACCGCCATAGCTAGGTATGAGCGTTGTTCCACTAGTGCAAAACACCCAATAGTCGGCACCAATTTTCGGCGGTTCCGCCCAAAATTAGGCAAAACGTCATTCTATTGGATTTACGAAATCGTGAATCCAATAGAATGGCGTTCTATTGGATTTCAGAAATTGTAAATCTAATAGAATGGCGGTTTGAATACGAAACACGGCGGAAATATGAAAGCGCCAAAAAAATGATTATTTTCGCATTCTGAAACAACCCAATTGTTTGTCATGTAAATTAATTCAGAATCTGGAAAGGTAATCGGTTGACATTAAGAACTCTAAAACCAATCTATTACGAATACGAGTGTGTTTTATGATATATGGAAAATAAACTATTGCATGAACTATTTCTTAAACCGAAAAGGTTGGAGTTATAAAATTAACTGAATTTATAATTAAATGAATATCGCGGGACGGACATAACCGGCTCATATTAAGAAAGTGGTTTGTTGATAGTTTGTCTACCTATTAGGTTTACAAATTCTCAAAGCCGTCGGCAATTATACATAGGTATGAGTTTTAAAAAATTGGACCAAACTTATTTCGTGAATTAAATAAACAACATTCAAACTCGAGAGCATCGTTTACCATTGCGAAGTAGATTTTTGGATAGTTTGTATTTCTTATTAATCTGTTTGTATTAAGATATCTCATTGTCGGTAGTAATTTGTGTACTTGTTATAAATTCGAGTTCTTAAACACACAAATGAGTTTTTCGAAAGATGAAATTCAATAGTTTAGTTTTCTATCCCACGTTTCGATATCTACATTTTGAAAGGTTGAGAAATTCATTGAAAAGTTAGAAGTCGCATTCACCGAATAGAAAGTAAATCCCAAAATAGATTAGGTTTGCTGGGTTTTATTGCCAATAGTTTAGTCATCTATCAAGTTGGAAAATTCTTAAACCTAGTAGAAACATTTTATAAATTTGAAAAAATCATAAAACATAAAATTTTGCTTCTTAAACCTGAATTTTTTGATGATTATGTTAATTTAGTATGCATAATACACATTTCATGTAAATTTACTTTGGTATTAGCATAATGAAAGGTACGTGTAGTGAGAATTTTAGTATCATGAACCTGAGAAGCAACATTAAGACTAAAACTTGTTACTTAAGTATATATACTTTAGAGACATATTTCCACCCTGATTGTGATCAATATATTACCATTGCTAAATGAAATTAAGTTTATTTAAGTGTTAATGATATATATTAACATAAAGTCCATGAAATAGCATTGATATATACGTTTAGTTCAGTAAAAACTTGAAAAATGTCATACAACATCAAATTCTGACTTTTAAACATGGATTTTTGATAGTTACGTTAAAGTAATTATGTATAATACAACTTTCATGTAAATTTACTTTGGTATTAACTCAGTGAAAGGTACTTGTAGTGATAACTTCAGTATCAAAAATCTGAGAAACACTACTAAGACTATAACTTGTAACTCAATTATTTATACTTTGGTGTCATATTTCAATCACAGTTGTGATCAATGATTTTCACTACTGAACGAATTAAGTATATTAGAGTGTAAGTAAGATATTTTAACATAAAGTCAATGAGATGGCATTGATATGAATGTTTAGTTCATTAAAACTTGAAAAAAAATTCATATAACATCAAATTCTAACTTTTAAACCTGATTTTTTATGATTATTTTAATATTATTACGTATAATACACTTTTCATGTAAATTTACTTTAGTGATATCTCAATGAAAGGTACGTATGTAGTGAGAACTTTAATATTAAGAACCTGAAACTAAGACTAAATTTAGGTCAAACCTTGATTACTTTACCCTCCATATTCCTTGAATGTCGTAATAGCCGCTACTGCGAGTTAGCACGGGGGTCTCGCTGGTGACTTGGACCGAAAGTGTGTATTCGGGCTCAGTACTTAGGGTTTTAGTGAAAGAGGCTCTATAAGACTCCCTATCTCTTGATGTAACCTATTCATTCTGTTTTTTTGGCATCAGACGATATGAACATCTTGTAACTTTGATATCTATCTAATGCAATCTGTTTTCTTCCCGTGGATGTAGCAATAATTGGTGAAACCACGTATATCTCTGTGTTCTTGTTTTTTTCTTTACGTTTATTGCTATTTTCTCACATTTCTCACAACGGTATATACTAACAAAACTAATGTACAACTAATTAAAGAACATAACATTGTTAGACTTTGTATAAACACTAAACAAATTGAATATATGTAATTAATCAAAGAAAATATTGCTTGATTTTCTATAAACACTAACTAAACTGAATATATATTTTTAATCAAAGATATTAACAACAGCTATATTCAATTTAACTAAATAAAGTCAAACCTGCTCGTTTTTCTGTGAGAACTCTAGATTAACTAATCAAACATTACTTTACTTTTTATATAATACTAACGAATGGGAAGATAGTTTAACTAATCATTAATCAAATATCAAACTTACTTGAACTTATACACTAGTTGTATTTTATTTAACTAATAACATATGATTCACAAGTATTTGATAGTTTTATAATAACTTATTTTGATAGTAAAATTTATATGAAGATTTAATAGTAGGTTAAATTATGTAAACAAAAATATATAAAATATTCAGGACTATTAGACTAAACCTAATAATAAAATAATATAGATATAAAAAAAAATATAAATAAAATAATATACCATATATATGATTAAATATATGATCTGAACCATTGATTCTTTAGCTTTATGTAAATGAACCTTATCCCCTGTGAATCTGGAATTGCAGATTTCCTCCTCAAGACACTCCTCTGCTTCATCCCCAAAATCTCTTCCCTCAACCTCTAAGGCCACAGCTTAGGCATCAGTTTCCCCGTCGTGATCACCGCCGGCAGAGCGATGAACTCATCCCAGTGAGAATGCGTCCACTGCTCGCCCCCTTTGTTGACGATGCCGGGAATCTGAACTGTAGAGGATCGCGACCTTTGGTGATACCGGGCCCAAGCCCAAATACCTCTTGATAATATGGGCTTGGCCCGTCAAAGGATAAAGCTAGTTTGGCAGTATCCGGGTTCGTACAACTCGGACAGCGACACACACTAGAGGACACTCGGAACATGGACCACTCGGGAAGCATGGGTTATTGTATAAATAGTGCTCCTCAGCACTATTCCAAGTAAGTATCTTCTCACTATTCAAGTGATTACCCCTTTTCTCTCCCGAGATCCATCTTTCATCATCACGCCGGAGGGTCTACCCTCGGGTACCTCCCGGGGTTCTGTCTTGCAGGACCAGATATTGGATCAGGGATCAGGGGCCTATCCGGACCGACCAGGCAGGCAGCATCAAGTTGGCACGCCCAGTGGGACACGATCTTGGTTCACAAAAGCATTAAGATACCGCCTAGAGGTCGGCCGCCACGAAGAGGTAGAGGAGGACGAAGACCGGAGGCAGTAGAGGAGGACCTTACCTTGCGCCAAATGAGGGATCGAGCGCGCAAGGGGAAGGCTCCGATGCATTCGGATCCAGACGTCTCTGAAGGAGAGTCAGAGCCGGAAGGAGAAAGGGAACCAGAAATGATGCAGGACGACCGCGACAGAAGGGAGTTCGCTGCCACACAGGAGGAGGAGTACCGCCGTTGGCTGGCGGCAAAACAAGGATCGGGATCGGGAACGAAACCGACTGAAGAACAGTCGAACCCTCCAGTTACTGAGGTCCGGGTTCCCCCGGTTCAACCCGGGTCAGGATCTAACCCGACCCCGATGGGACCTCCTGCGGGGTTACCCCCGTTGGCCGCGGAGGTGGTCAGCCGAGGACCCCCTACCGTCCACGGGCAGGAGAGTCTCCGACCTCCGGTTGTTATAGATTTGGAAAGGCATGTTGGTAGTATAGGGCAACCAGCCATTATGGTGCCAGGATATGGTCAAGGTGGGGGCTATCCTGGATATGGAGCTCCAGGATACGGGATGACTCAACACGGTTATCAGGGGTACCCCCCGGCATCAGGAGGGTATTACGCCCAACCCCCCGGAGTCTCGGGGGGCTGGGCCCCCGGGATTCAAGGACCGGTGTGGATGCAGAGCCAAGCACCGATGGCCGGATATGCCATGGGTCAGCCAGCCCCGGTTGCAGGAACCTACGGCACATACCCAGTGGTTGTAGACCGGGCCCCGGCGGCTCCAAACTCGGTAGAGGAGAGGTTGGATCGATTGATAGGAAGGAATGGAGGAAGGCCTACCTCCCCCTGGATAGGTTACATCAGCACTTTCCCTTGGCCGATGGGAATGAGAGTCCCGGAGGGGGTGCCGACCTATAGCGGGGAGACGGATCCGGAGGAATTTGTCAGGACGTACCATAATGTCATGGGAACACGTGACATCCGGGAGGAGCTTATGTGCAAGCTGGTGAGCTCGTATCTGAGGGGAAGCTGTTTGTCATGGTTTGAGGCACAGCCCTCGGAAAGTTTTAGAAATTACTATGATTTTTCAAGGGCTTTGATGCACAGATATGAGACCAAAAGGAAGAAGTACCTCCCTTTGGCCGAGGTGGCCTATAGTCGGCATTCGGCAAAGGAGGAAGTTCGGGGTTTCCACAGGAGGTACATGGACGATTCTATGAAGGTGATTGACAGAGACGCTCAAGTGAAGGCCCTGAAAGCATGATTCATTGCAGGGTTGAGAGATGAGGTGTTATGGGCAAAGCTCATGGAGAATATCCCGACCAATTTTCATCAGCTGGATCTTGAGGTGGAGATGTATTGTTCGCTTCTTGAAGGGAGCAAAAAGAGGAAGGAGGAAGGGTACTTCGAGGACAAGGGGATAGGAAAAGGTGATAAGGCTCGGGTTGCTGATCCTGTCAGGAGGGAAGCGGGCCCGGCTCTAGTGAGGCCGAGGGTAGACCCCCCTCGGGCTGAAACGTTCACTCCCCTGACGAAAACCCGGTCGGAAATCCTAACAATTCATCGGAACCTGTTTCAAGACCCGGCCCTCATACCGGGAAATCCGACTCCAACGAATGCAGCTAAATATTGTGCTTTCCACAAGTCTAATGGACACACAACAGATTGCTGCCGAAGCCTAAGGGTGGAGATTGAGAAGTTGATCGAGAGAGGGCAGTTAAGAGACTGTGTGAGCCAGGAGAACCAGCGTCCGGCGGCTGGGCAGCAGGCCGGAGTGGGGAGGAAGAGGAATTGGAGGAACAGGCCGCGGAACGATAACCAGCGAGGGGCTCCTGCACCGGCTGCCCAGCCGGGAGCAGCGGCTCTGGTCATGGCCCCGGAACCAGTCAACCAGGTCCCTCCCCGGATGATAAATGTTATACATGGAGAAGTAGGTGACGGGCCCCAGTCCCACGCAGCAGCCAAGGCCCGAAGTCGGTATGTGCCGGCTGGTGAGGACAGGGAGAAGAGACTGCGCCCCACCGAGGCCATCACCTTTTCTGATGAGGATCCGGTGCCCAGTCTAACGCCCCACACGGATCCGATGGTGATCACAGCGGAGATAGAAGGATTCACGGTCAAGCGGGTGTTCATTGATGATGGAAGTAGTGTAGAAATCATGTTTGCTTCTTGCTTCGACCAGCTGGGAATAGGCCGCCACAACCTCCGCCCGAGCACCTCTCCCTTGTCGGGGTTCACCGGCCGCACAGAGCATCCCTTGGGGGTGGTGTCCTTAACAGTAACAGTGGTCGATGACCTGGACAGGAGCAAGAAGACATCGGTCCGGTGCAACTTCGCGGTTATAGACGCTCCGTCCCCATACAACATCATCATCGGACGGCCGTGGATGGCTAAAGCCAGGGCCATTTGCTCGACGTACCATTTGACCATGAAGTTCCCAACCAGTCAGGGGGTGGCGACGGTTCGAGGAAGCCAGTCCACGGCAAGAAGTTGCATGCTCACAGTCCTCCAGGAGGCTAGAAAGGCCCCGGTTGGAGCAGTGCAGGGAGAAGTAGGTCCGGGAGATGTGGAGGACATGCGGGTCGGGAGCCGAGGCATGATCAAAGTCGGGAGAAAGATGCCAGTTGGTGTGAAGGAAGAGCTACGATCCCTGCTTTCGAAATATGAGGATGTGTTCGCATGGGAAGAGAGAGATTTCACAGGTGTACCCCCGGAATTAGCCCTTCACAAGCTGAATGTATATCCGGAGTTAAAGCCGATTCGACAGAAGAAGAGGGCTCTGGCAGGAGATAGGGCCGAGGTGATGAGACAGGAGGTGTTGAAGTTGCTGGAGGCCGGGGTGGTGGAGGAAATCATATACCCAGAATGGCTAGCTAACCCGGTGCTAGTCAAAAAGCCAAACGGGTCCTGGAGAATGTGTATCGACTTCACCGATCTTAACAAGTGTTGCCCGAAAGACAGTTACCCCCTTCCCCCAGTCGACCGGTTGGTGGAGGCCATCACCGGGTACGAGGCTCTGGCCTTTTTCGATGCATACCGAGGTTATCATCAGATTCAAATGCTGGCAGAGGACAAGCCGAAGACAGCTTTTATCACAGAGTTCGGCACCTATTGTTATAGGCGGATGCCGTTCGGCTTGAAGAACGCAGGGGCAACGTACCAGCGGATGGCAGACACGATATTTCAAAATCAGCTGGGTCGAAGCATGGAGCTATACGTTGATGACATGGTGGTAAAGAGCCGGAGCTATCCAAGTTTCTTAGAAGACTTGGAAGAGATGTTCGGCATTTTGAGAAAGGTCAACTTAAAGCTGAACCCCGAGAAGAGTGTGGTAGGGGTAGCGGCTGGGAAGTTCCTCGGCTATATGGTGTCTAGTCGGGGGATAGACGTCAATCCGGAGAAGGTGGAGGCAATAAGCCGGATGCAGTCGCCGAAGAATGTAAAGGAAGTGCAAAAGCTGATGGGCTCCCTGGCAGCCTTGAGCCGATTTTTGTCGAAAGGTGCTGAGAGACAACTTCCCTTCTTTAACATATTAAGGAAGGCGAAGAAGTTCGAATGGACGGAGGAGTGCGAGAAGGCGTTCGGGGAGCTGAAGGAACATTTGAGCCGGCTCCCGACCCTCTCTAAGCCGAAGGAGGGGGAGGACTTGCTCTTATACTTGTCTGCGTCCGCATCGGCTGTCAGCACGGTATTGGTCCGAGAGGATGACGGGAGGCAGTGTCCGGTATACTTTGTCAGCCGGGCATTGCAGGGTCCGGAAACTCGGTACACAAGTTTGGAACAGCTGGTGTTGGCGCTGGTCTATGCCTCAAAACGATTGCGCCCGTATTTCCAGGCCCATCCAATTGTTGTCCTGACCAACCACCCCCTGAAGCAGGTGATGCTCAAGCCAGAGGTGTCTGGACGTTTGATGAAGTGGGCTATAGAATTGGGGGAACACGAGATAACATATCAGCCGAGAAAAGCCATTAAGGGCCAGGCGATGGCAGATTTCTTAACAGAGATGGTTGGGTCGGACACGGTCACCGAGGAAGTGCCCGAGGCAAGCCCAGGATGGACATTGCATGTCGACGGGTCAGCACATGCAGCAGGCAGCGGAGCCGGGGTATTGTTGACATCCCCGGAAGGAGAGGAGTACCACTATGCGTTACATTTCGACTTTAAAACCACAAATAATGAGGCAGAATATGAGGAGTTGGTAGCAGGACTCAAACTGGCTCAGGAATTGAAGATAGGAAAGATCCGGGCCTTCAGCGACTCTCAGATTGTAGTTCAGCAGGTGAATGGGGAATACGAAGCAAAGGAGAGAAGTTTGCAGAGGTACTTGGAGCTGGTCCAGCCCATGATCCGGCAGTTCGATAGTTTCAGCCTGGAGCAGGTGCCGAGAGAACAGAATGAAAAGGCCGACGCGTTGAGCAAGTTGGCATCTTCGAAGTTGAAGCCAGGGCAGAAAGCGCCTCTCAGAAGGGAGACACTGGAGAGGAGAAGTTATGAATAGGGTGATGAGATCCTGGCAGTGGAGGTGGTGCCAGAAGACTCTTGGATGGCTCCGATCCGAGCGTACCTTCTGACAGGAGAGGTCCCGGCCGACCGAGTAGTGGCTAGAAAAATCCGGGTCAAGGCGCCGAAGTATACACTCCAGGAAGGGGCACTGTACAAAAGAGGCTATCTCCAGCCATTGCTGAAATGTGTGGAACAGCAGGAGGGCAAGTACCTGGTCCGGGAAGTTCATGAAGGCCCGAATGGTAGTCATCAAGGAGCCAGAACTGTGGCCCGGAAGATTTTACGGATGGGGTACTATTGGCCTACCATGTTTGAAGACTCGCAGGATAGGGTTCGGTCATGTCTTCAGTGCCAGAAGTTCGCACCGCTAGTGCACATATCCAGGGAAGAGATGATGGGGATAACAGGTGCCTGGCCTTTCAACAAATGGGGACTGGATCTGGTCGGACCTTTTCCTACTGCTCCCGGCAGCTTGAAGTACCTGATTGTGGCTATCGATTACTTCACCAAGTGGGTGGAAGCCGAGCCCCTGACTAACATCCGGGGGTCTACCTGCGTGAAGTTTTGTTGGAGGAACATTGTATGCAGGTTCGGAGTTCCGAGGGCCATAGTAACCGACAATGGAGCGCGGTTTGAAAATGATCCTTTCAAGTCTTGGTGTGTGAAATATGGGATAAGTCAGAAGCTGACGTCAGTTTATCATCCGCAAGCTAACGGCCAGGTGGAGGTGACGAACTGGACAATCGTAAGTGGGATTAAGGCCCGGCTACAGGGAGCAAAGGGTAACTGGGTGCACGAGCTTCCGAGTGTTTTGTGGGCTCATCGGACTACGGAAAGTTCGGCAACCGGAGAATCCCCCTACAGTCTGACGTATGGATCCGAGGCAGTAATCCCGGCCGAGATTGGCATCCCCAGTCTTCGGACAGCCGAGCCGGTCCCCGAAGAAAAGAATGAAGAGGAAATCAGAACAAATCTGGACCTGCTGGAGGAAAGAAGAGAGAGGGCGGCCTTGCACGAGGCTAAGGTGAAGGAGAAAGTTAAGAAGTATCACGACAGGAGAGTAAGGAAGGAGCAGTTCAAGGTAGGAGACAGAGTTATGAGAAGAAACGACAAGAGTCACCAGGAGCCGGAAGGCAAGCTGGCACCCAACTGGGAAGGACCGTACCGGGTGATAGAAGCCCACCCGGGCGGGAGTTATGTGCTGGAAGATCCAGCGGGGAAGGGAGTCCCCCGAAGGTGGAACATAGCAAACCTCAGGGGGTTCTATGGATAGTCTCTGGCACTTGATGCCTAGATAGAATAGCCTCTGGCACTTGATGCCTAGGTAGAATAGCCTCTGGCACTAGATGCCTAGCTAGGGTAGATCCCCGGCAGCAGGAGCCCGGGATAGAAACCTAGAGGTCGGATGACCGAAGGGTAGGAAGGAAGTGTCCTGGAAGCAGAGACTTTTTGTAACAAGAGTGTATCCCTTTTGACCGATGTTAAAGAATGAATGCGCGCATTAGAATTTTAAAACTGAAAGAGATGTCATAAACTGAAAATTATTATACATGTCTGAAAAAAAACGAAAGGTTACAACAGGAAATGCAGTCCGATCCTATCTACGATCCTATCTACGGGCCCCCGACGAAGAGGCTTCGCCGGGAGGACCTCCCCGGGTCTCGCGTCGGCTCCGTTGGACAACCTGCTCCAGCATGCGTTGTTCCTCGTCTTGATCCCGGGGAAGATCTGGATTCTCGCTTCCATCACCCGGCTCGGCGGTTGATCTGGAGGTAGGGATGGGAACTCCGGTACGACCACCTCGACCTCCTACTCGGACTGAAGGGTGGGGAGCACCGGCACGACCACCTCGACCTGCTATTCGGACTGGAGGCTGGGGAACGCCGGCATGACCACCTTGGCCTCCTATTCGGACTGGAGGCTGCCCCGCTCGCGGCCTGGATGAGTTACTCCCAGTTAGAGTAGCTTTTTGTTTCCCTTTGTCATTTCGAGCCGAATGAGAGCCCGAGGCAGAAGAGGGGCCGGAAGGTTGATCAGGAGCCGGAGTACTCTCCGAAGGAGGAAACTGAGCGCGGAACCGAGAAGCAATGGTTCAGAGTCTGGCTAAGCGTCGTTCGGAAGCCTCAAGATCTAGGAGCTCAGGAGTATGCTCGTAACGCTCATAAGCCAAATCAATATCTTCAAGAGGAGGTATCTGAGACACAGAGGGAGGGATTACGATCCGGTTCAGAATGTTCTTCCTCCAATCAATTGCGGCTTGATAGGCCGCTGCCCAGACGCCAGAGGTCCGATCAGAGCTCTCCATCCAGGCAATCAGATCGTCAACTGCCCGGGGAACGTCGGTCAGCAGGGGAATATTAACCGCCCCCTGACGCAGTCCGAGCAGATGATATGATAGGTGAACTAATACAAGCTGCTGCTGGAGAGTCCGGTTCCTGGTTGCGAGCTTCTCGTTTTCCACTTCAAGTTTGGTCGCGTGTTTCCGAAGATCGGTTGTACTTTGCATTCTCATACACTTGCTGTAGTACAGCCGAAGGTCGTGCCATACCTCATCCAATTCCTTCTGGATCCGAAGTTGGAAATTGCGATGCTGGGCCTCCTGCTCCGATAGGACAAGGTCGAATTCGAGGACTTTGTCGATGCTCTCAAAAGCGAGTCTGTAGCACTTCGGCAGGGAACCAAAGTCCTCTTGGATCTGGAGCAGGCAGGTGAGCAGACAATCGGCATCGGGAAACTCTGAGATCAGGGGGCCGAGTCCTCCCTCAGATAGTAGATCGGTCAGACTCGGACAGCCGGCTCCAACTGGAACAGGGGGGAGAACTGGGGTGCTAAGGACTCTAGAAGAACCCTGATGGCAACAGGATCGAGTCAGGACAAGAAAAAGCAATAAATAGAAGCAACGGTGTCGATAGAAATTGCAAGTATGTTTATTAATCAAAATGAGGGCCCGGGGTTGGAGATCCGGGAAGGAAATTACAAAACTGAATAATGAAAAAAAGGGAAAAATCTAACTAACATTCTGAGTTGCTCCTCCTTGGTTGTCCCTATCATCGCTACTGTCATTGTCCGAACCATCATCGGAGAAGAGTAGAGGAGGGGAAAGAGGGGTCTCGGCGGTCCCCGGGTTCGCCTGGCCGGCCTCCGGGGATGAGGAGGTCTCAGCCTCGAGATCTTTTGGATCGAACAATCCCCTGTAATGCCCATATACGGTGCAGTATTGAGGAAAGTTCTCGTCTTCGGGCAGATTGGCTCCGGAGACTGGAGCAGGGGGAAGAGGGCCAGGAAGCCGAACCAAATCAGTCGACCAGCTTCGGACATCCTCAGTCGACATTTGCTTCTCCCGCAACGCATCCCATAGCTTGGGAGAGAGGCCCTTCATGCCACCTTTCTGGAGGGTATTCACCAGATGCAGTTGTTGGTCCTCGGCGTTCGGGTTATACCATTTCCGTTTGAACGACGCTCGGATTGAAGGGGGGAACCAGCCCCGAACTTGCATATAGGTATTATGGCACTGGTGGGCGTTGGCGGCCATGTTCAGCTCGGTAAGACGGAGTGACAGAGTCTGGCTGGCCAGGACCTTGTCAACAACGGCTTCGGCGAACTCCAGTTGATCCTTATAGTTCGCCGCCCGAGCAACTTCCAGTTCTCTCTCCAGGGCTCTCACCCTGACTCGAAGTTGAGCCGAGACCTCTCTCTCGGCCCGGAGCTCGTTCTCCTTCTCGGCCCTCAGTTCTTCTTCTTTTCCTTCGAGATGATGCCCGAGGAAGGAAGCAAGGGCGGCTTGAAAAGCAGGGGAGTTAGCAAACTCAGAACTGAGAAGTTGAACCTGCAGGATAGATGAGTTTAAAAAAAAAACACAAAAAAAAAAAGAAGAGAGAAGGACAGTAAAGGAAAGATACCTTAGGGTCGGCAGATAAAATTTGGGGAGTATTGACAGAGGATGACGGGGTTGGAGATCCACTCATCCGATGCTTCTTCCCGCCATGATCGGAGCTCTCCCCTTTCCGCTTGCCGGGAACGAAGGGGGGGGGGAGGAGGAATCTCAGGGGCGGGGATGGTAGTGTACCTAGACACAGGTGACCTGCCATCTCTAGCCGGGGGCCATAGGGGCATCCCTCGGCCAAGAGGTGGCCCCGGGATAAGCACGGGAGTACCTAGGGTTCCGGCTGAAACAACAGCAGGATTGATTTCGACAGGATCTCGAACGGACTCCTGCTGACCTTTCGCTTCGGCCACGAGCACCTCCGGACGCCCTCGGCTAACCTCAGGCTTGGGTGTGATATCAATTATTTCAATAGGACCAAGGTTGAGGGGTCCCGAGCCAAGGGGAGGAGTCTGAACGGTCTCGTTCGTCTTGTTCTTGTCTTGTTGGCGCCCCTGCTGCGAGTCAGGACCAACATGGTGATCCTGATCGCCCTCCTTTGTCTTATTCTTAGCCTCGGCTTGCCGACCCTTCAGCTGCGGGTTGGCTTCGACCAGAGGATCCGGCTGCGCTTGCTTATGCGGGCCACCCTTTTTCTTCCTCTCCAACTGAGCCGACTCAGGATCGGCCCCAGTTCCTGCTGGGGTCACCTTCCGACTTTTCTTTTTGGGGATCGGCACGTCGGGGTTGTTTTCCACAGTAGGAGCTGAAAGGACGAAAAAATTCTGTCAGAGTTTGAATTAAGAAAAAGCAAGTAAAGGATAGAAGCCAGGAAACTTACCCAAAACAGGCCAGGAAACAACCCAACGGCTGTCCCGGAAAGCACTGGCCGGGTATATGGCGTGAGGGAAGAGATAAAGCGAGTTCCCGGCGAGCCAGTACTGGTCAAGGTTGAGAGTGTCGGAGGCCAGGGTGGTATAGTGCGCAAGCTGAGTGTCAGGGAGGAATGCCTCCCGGGCGTCGAGTGTGACATTATTGTTCCAAGCAGGGACCTCGTAGAGTTTGGGGTTGACCTTCACATACCCCTTTTGTTGCCAGTTTTTCGCCGAGTCCTTTTTGCCGAGGATGAAGTCCTGGACGCCGGGCCGCGTCTGTACGGTGTAGATCATCTCCTTACCCGGACATCTGATGAGCATATAGAAAGACCTCCACAGGTTGAAGGAAGGGTCAATCTTGCATCGAAGGCTCCTGACCAAAAAGCCCATCATCACGGCAATCACGTTCGGATGCAGCTGACACGGGGAGATCTTGTAAAACTCCAAGAACCGAGCGTACAAAGGGGGGAAAGGAAGACTTAACCCCCACATGAAGTGAATACGAGGGATACACCGGACGGATTTCACGGACTCCTCGGCTGACACAGAGGCTATCCGAGCATTCAAAGGGATGGGAACCCCCATGCCGCTGAGGCATTTGGCAGTCCAGACATCGGCTTGAAGGGAGCGAGCCCGGGCGGTGTCAATCTCCCTCTGAGCCCGGTTCTTGAAGCGTTTGAAGATCGGGGCGGAAGGAGAGACGTTGCTGCAAAGATGAATCGACTTGTAGGACGCCGATGAGCCAACGGAAGCTGAAGCGGGAGGAGTAGTACTCTGAAGAGAGTAAGTCACAACGGCATCGGACTGATTGTCATTGGAGGACTGAGCATTGTTGGATGCCATAGTGATTGGAGAGGAGAGAGAATATGAAGATTTGGAGAGAAAAAATGGCAGCAAGGTTTTGGAAAGTTGAAAGCGATTTGTGAAAATGATTGGGGAAAAAGACCTATTTATAGAAAGCAAGAAAAGGAAGGCGAAAAAGCGACAATTAAATGGGCTTGGGACGGGAGAAAACAATGATGACAACCATTAATCGTTCTTGAAAAGAGCGCGCCCGTCTCATTTTTGTCGGGCCGGGGCGAATACAAAAAGCCAATCCTCCCGCCCTCGGATCAGAGGAGTTCATACCCTCGGACGGAAGAATCGGCTTCCGGGGGACTAGTGGTGATACCGGGCCCAAGCCCAAATACCTCTTGATAATATGGGCTTGGCCCGTCACAGGATAAAGCTAGTTTGGCAGTATCCGGGTTCGTAAAACTCGGACAGCGACACACACTAGAGGACACTCGGAACATGGACCACTCGGGAAGCATGGGTTATTGTATAAATAGTGCTCCTCAGCACTATTCCAAGTAAGTATCTTCTCACTATTCAAGTGATTACCCCTTTTCTCTCCCGAGATCCATCTTTCATCATCACGCCGGAGGGTCTACCCTCGGGTACCTCCCGGGGTTCTGTCTTGCAGGACCAGATATTGGATCAGGGATCAGGGGCCTATCCGGACCGACCAGGCAGGCAGCATCAACCTTGTTGTACCTGCTCTCCATGGCCTCCACCACCTTGATGTGTTCTTTCGATTGAGCGATGAGAGAGAGAAAAGGGTCACCGGATGTGCTTGCCGTAGAAGAAGGGGAGAAACAAGCCGCCGCCTAAGGTGCTGGAATTTTCGGAGATGGACCAGGGCAATACGCTCCTCGATCAAGGCCTCTTCTCCTCAACTCAATTTCTCGTAAGCTCCCTAGAAACCCATGTCAGCTACTAATCTTTTTAGTGTTTTGTTTTTCTCGTCATAATGTTCAGTTCTTGAAGCTAAAGATGGTTTTTTTCCCTTCTCTCTGTTGAATGAGTATCATAAAGTTCAGTTTTTGGAATCTGGAATGTTAACTATAAAGTACAGCACTTTAAATGCATGTAACTATGGTTGGATAGCTTCTTTTAGAGTAACTATTAGATATCTAAAAACCTTGAATTTGGAACAGCAAATTGATATCAAGAATTGACTAAGTGAATTAAGAATCGGACATCGGGTAAGAAAAGGGATTTGGAAGTTGTCCTGTTGAAGTAGGATGAATAGGCACTGAGTTTTATAAGTATATAACTTCAAATTCTTAGCTTCTTTCATATTATGGAAAATACATTTGAAGACCTCTGTTTCAGAACTTATATTTCAAACCAGGAACAAATCAATTCGGTAAATTAACGAGTGAGAAAGAGTGTCTTGAAATTCTGCACTCTTGCTTATTCTGTTTGCTGGAATTTTGATTTTTTAGAACTTCATATCTTCAACCATACACCTTAGTTTGGAATGATGTTTGAACCAAAATAATCTTTGTAATGTGGAGTGTCGTCTATAGCTTTGAATCATCAAAATAGACCGGGTAATGAGTTAGGTAATTGATTTCCATGGCTGCTGCTTTTAGAGTATGCGGGATAACTAGCGAACTGAAAATAGTCCACCATATCTTTCTAAACCTAACTTCGTTGGGGATGATTTTTGCATAGTTCTGATCTTGAAGCTCTGTATCACAATATAGAATTAATGAATGTTTTAGTGCTTGAGAAACCAGAATCAAAAGTGTGAATGTAAAGCTACAGATGCTAAATCTTGTTTTAAGATTTACCCTCCGGTTATAACTATATTTTACAAACTATATCTTCAATTTCTATGATACTTGCCTGCTACTGAGTTCTGAACTTTGAATTGTAATTCTGAATCATGTAAGATTAGATTTATACATAAAATAATGAGAAAAAGGATCTTTGAAAGACAACATTAGTTTGAAGCAAAGATTAACTTTTATTCAATGTATTCCTTAACCATAGATTGGTTAAAGTAGTTTTTATTTTGTTTTATTATTCATCTTTGCATAATTGGGACAGAACTAAATTGTCCGGGGAAGATTTTCTTTAATTTTCAACAACTTTGATATAGTCTGAAGTTTGTTTTACATGTTCCTAAGGCACCAAACAGAAATGGGAGACCTCTTCATGAACAATTCAATTCGAGTCAAGTTGCTGGCTTCAGGTAATGCAAAAAGAATTTGTAGTTGTTTTTTTATGCATTTTTACACGTGCATTTTTCCATTCGATGAGCCCTTTTTCCCCTTCTTCTGTGAGCTCATATTCTAACACTTTGGTTAGATATATACCTGCTTTAGTACAACATTGAAATGCACGAGGCTTCAGAAGTATTTAATCGTGTTACATATATGTGCAACTAAGTTTCTTAATTATTACAGGTTAAGTACCTTCAGGGTGCCATGACTGCACCACCACTTATAACAGGGCTGGGAAGGGATTGATGGAAAGCGAGGAAAATAGAGGATCTTAGTGGTGGTGAATGTAGGTATAAATATTTTGAGAGCATGTAGATATGAGTTTGTGTAGAATGATACGAGTTAGTGTCATGAGTTGTGTGACATTGGCCGATTGATATATTGGATATTTTTAATACAAATTTGAAATTTTGAATATTTGTATTTTAGGGCAATCTAATGGCATTACTAATTCGTAAATTGGTCAACGATGATCAATCTGTTGGACAAATCTATTCCGGTAATCTATCAGTTTCACGATTGCTTAATTCAGCACCAAACTATTACATTTTCGATATCTGCAACTTGATTTCCGACCACTATATTCCGGTGACGGGTAACCTATTCTATTCTACATCCAGGTTCTTATGTGCAATAGGTTCCTTTAATCTAACCATTTTCCGATTTCTGAATCTATTGTTTAAGATGTCGTAAACCTAATATTCTACTATTCTGCTACTACCGTTTACGCTTTCTGAAACGTTAATCTATCGGGTTTTAGAACTCTAAAATCATTCGTGGCGGAAAAAAACGCCGCGTTTCGATATACGGCGTGGCTAGTTAAGGCGGGCATTTCCGCCTTATATCCCCAATATAACCGCCGACATTTATATAGTTTTCCACTAGTGTTCCTCTCAGAAACTTATAAATAATAATGTGTTTGATAGTAGTGTGGTGCCTTCGCTGCAACTAGATTACGTGCTAGACCATTTTAGGGCCCAACATCTAGATAAGTTGCTTATGTTGCCTGAGCATGTTTACCATGAGGAGGTTCTCCAATTTTATGTGAACCTAGGTATAGAGGAAGGGGTGGAGGAAATAACTACAATGGTGCGGGATGTTAAGTTTAAGGTCGATAAGTTTAGCATCAATGAAGTTCTGAAATGTCCTTATCTGTCTCGTAACGACCTGAGGCCTACTAAAAAGGATGGTCCGTACGAGGTACATTACGAGCAGAAGTTTCCTTCTGTTAGCCCCAAGCAACCGTTGAAGGCCGGTGAGATAGGTAAGAAGTGGTTTAAAAGGGCTTCTGATAGGCCGGGTACAGCTAGGAATTACCCGATCCACAGGCTTACCGAGGAGCAGAGATTAGTTTTTGAGCTAATCTGCGGTAATGTAGTCCCGTCCCTAGGGCATACATGTGAGCCCACAGTTTGCAGCCTCATGTCTAGGAACTCTCACATATTTTTGACAAATGGAGCACCCCAGCCCTATAAATATCAGCCCCTTCTCCCTTTAGAGCCCCATCAGAGCCTTCATTCCCACATTCCCTTCTCCCTTCTCCTATTCTTTGTCTTCTGCTTCCCATAGATTTGTCTCGTTTCAACGCCCTCTCAAATGACATGATAAATCTAATAATGATTCGTGTTTTCTTCGACTAGGTTCTTCGTCGGTACGTGAGCAGAAGAGCGACTGAATGGGCTCGACAGTGGCTCACCGAGACTTCTGAAATAGGTCACAAAGAGTCGACCTATGTCTTGGCTATATTTGCAATCTGTGAAGTTGATATGCAGAGAGGCATGAATGTGATCACCACCATGAAGAGAACCGACAAGAAAGGCCTCCAGGAAGCTCGGGTACGCGTCACAGCCGGTTTGACTTACAATTGGGGTTGGACGCACTACTACAGGTTCCTCAGAGATGGAGTAGTCGCGCCTAGGCCGATTTGCTGCTAGGAACATGCTGCCTTCAATCGCAGCGTGAGGTACAATCGCTGGGAGAGGCTTGATCCAGCGGACATCTCCTGTGATGCATGCACCTGCGATCAGGAATTGCTTCACGTCCTCGGTTCTTCTTGAGCCTGAATGTTGTAGTTTGTTTGTTATTTGATTCTGTTCTTTTTTATTCCGAATTTGTTAGGATTGTAATAAACTGTTGTTTGCCATTTTGGCACATTTAGTTATTGAATAGCTTTTCTTGTTTTGATACCTTGTCCCGTACATTTTATTTTTTCATTGTAAGAGCCCATAGCGTATCAGCAAAGTCATTTACTTTTGGTATAGTGCGTGTTCCTAGAGATCTCGTCAGTGTCACGTTTCATGATGATTGATTAGTAGCATAACACCAAGCGAACTCGCTACTTACTCGCTCCTATTTACGTGGTACTTACGAGCTCACAACATGTCGTATTTAGTCAACAGAGCCTAGCTGGAGATTGTCTAGCGATCTCGCAGCGGGCTTGCTTTACCTTGGTGAGATCGTAACAACAAAGCTTGACGCAATTAAAAAACTAAACTTTGACGTGGCTAGTAACGAGTTCGCTACATGATAAGAACCCATCTAAAAAGGGTTTTTGGGTTTGGGTCTATATATGGCTGTAGTAGTAGTGATAGTATAAGTACTGGGCCTTAGCCAGTGTAAGTATTGGGCCTCAGCATTGGTGTTTCATGTTCAGTTTGCGCTGGTCGGCGACTTATCGAACCCTTCTAAAATGTAAGTGTATATAAACTGAACAATCACCTTCTAATCAGCCGATGTGGGAAAAATGTTGGCGTGCCTGGTTACGAGCTCGCTACAGCCTATATCATCACATGCACCTAACGAAACTATTGACTTAGATACTAGCGAGTTCGCTAGTAGTACTGCTGAGAATTTAATTAATATTAATTAATTAACTTGTGAACTCGCTAGTATTGCCGCTGAGAGTTAAATCCTAGCAGTAGTTAAAACGGCGTCTTTTTTATTTGTGCGTGTCAATGTACGATTTTGCAACCAACTAGAATATAAGCTGGCTTCATACTTACGATTTCGCAACAATCATATCCTATAAATATCAAATTTGGGATCTTCTGATTCCAAACCACGATTAACCGTCTAAGAGCTTAGAAAAAACAAACCAAACGCAAACCCAACATACCCATCCGACAAGAGCAATGGCAAGGACAAAGAATTTGGCGCCCAATCTGTTTGTGCAGCGAGGCCGGCGGGATGAAGCTCACCCATCAGGATCTCAGCAAAGGGCGACAGCGGGGACAACTTCACCCAGTTCATCCAAATACGACAAGGCTAAATTTGTAAGTTTGGATGCGTCCGAGGCCTATTCTTATTACATGGAACATTCTGAATTACTGGATTGTTATGTCATCGATTTTAATCAGATTACGGAACTAGGGTTGGATAATGTGTAAAAGATTTTTCAATTTTATGAGTTGGATGAGTTGTTAGGTTTGAACTATCCGGCACATAAGGATGAGACGTGCCAATTCTATGCTAATTTTCACCAGTTAATTGAGGAGCAAAAGGAGACGGGTAGGTGGTTCACTAGGGTTAACAAGAAGGAGTATGAGATAGGGGAGGAATTTTTTAACAAGGCGTTGAACGTGTCACATGCTCGTGAAGATGACTTTAGCAACCAACCCCCTCCGGGGTTTTACATTAGAGAAAAATGGCCTGTGGTTGGGGAAGTTTTGGATCGAGAGAAGGTGGAAAAGTTTGCAAAGAAGTATTTTGATAGGGATGCCAAAGATTTAGGGGTGCCTAGGTCTTATAATATTGATCAACTGAGTACGGAGGAGAGGAATGTTTATGAGATTGTTGCTAGGAGTGTCGTGCCTAAGGGTGGTTGGATCACCGAGATGAACTATACAACTGTGTGCATATTTTACTGCGTCATGGAGCAGATAGAGTTGAACCCGGGCTATGTCATTTTCGAGCACATGAGACAAAGTGTGGTCGAGAATAATAGGAAAGTCAAGAAGCTCCCATATGGTAATTTCATTACCATGTTTCTAACCTACGACAAAGCCAAGATCAAATTATCTGAGACTGCCGAGGATTGTTGCTTCTATACGATGCAATATTTTGAGAGGAAAGGTAAGTTTGAGTTGGTTAATGGCGAGTGGCAGAAGGTAGCGGATGGACCCAAAAAACCGCTACAGTTTAATCCTGAGGAAGTCAGAGAGAACGTCGAAGGTTAGCCACACTAAACCCCTACAATTTAATTTCTATTTTATACAATTCATTTGCTAAACTCACCAAATTTTTGTTTGACTTACATGAAAAGGTGTACCCTCAGAGGCATACTACAAGGGTGTAGAAGACACGGTTGACCTTTTCAGGGATAAGATGGCCAAAATCAATCATGCAAACTGGTTAACGGAGAAGGTGATACGTGGCATCGAAAGGGCAAATGCGAGGAAAAAAAACGAAGGGGGATCCATCAGCACAATCACAGACACCACCTCCTAGCAATGATGATTAGATTTGCATTCATTCATGTTGGCTAGTGGTTTTACTCAAATCCAAACAATTTCAATTTCAATTTGTATTTGTCAATTTCTCAAACAGTATTGCAAAGAATATTTCTATTTGAATGTCATCTATTTTATTATGTATATTTGAATATTTAAACTTCCATTAGTTATGCTTACATTTTGTGCGGTTCAAAATATAACACCACTTTACAAAAGAGTTAAATTTAAATTCTTGGTATGTGGCTTTATACTAGCGAGATCGCCAGTGTCAAGTTACACACGTGGCGAGCTACTAGCGATATCGCTAGTATCGAGTTAAGCAAATATATACAACAACATACACATCAAGCGAGATCGTAACCTGTCAGACTCAAGAGACAGAAGCTCATCTGTAATTTTCAGCCTTTTGTTGCGATTTCGTAACTATTTCGCCAATGTTACGAGCTCGCTACATAGCAAGTTAATATGCATTGGTTTTGAGCGTGTTTAGTTACGGTATCGCCACTGCTATAGCAGTGTACAATTTTTTTAGAATTAGAAGATTTAGTGTACTAAAATTAATTAAAATTTAACTACACTTGTAATTACCAACCATGAAGAACAGCATAATATTCAAAAACAATGGTTATCAAATAGCTACTTATGTTTTTTACTCTTTTTAGTCTTCTTCTTTGGTTGCCTCCCCTTCCTCTTTGTAGTTTTCCCCGCGGGATTAATCCACATGCCTTCCTCATGATCCATTCTGCACACCAACGCACAAACAATGTCATCATCCTCTTCCAGAGTTTCGTACACCGAGGGCGGAATGGTGTCTGTAGAAACAGTGGAGTCATCGTCGAACAAGCCGTCACCATATATGAATGTTTTCTTACCATCAACAACGATCTCCCATCGAGCATCAATTGGATCTTCCACATAAAATACCTGTTGAGCTTGATCCGCCATGATGAATGGATCTTCCCTAGACCCAAGAATTCCTCTATTAACTAGAGTCAAGCCTAAACCCTCTGAGCGCACCCCTTCAGCTTCATCTACCCATTCACATTTAAACAATGCGATTCGGACATGAACAAAGTCCATTTCCCATATATCAGTAATGGTACCAAAAAAAAAATTATCACCCTCTCCAGGTACTGACACGCCACTATTTTGGGTTGCAGATCTGTCATCACTCCACTTAGTACCAAACGTGTATCCATTGATGTCATACCCGCTAAACGACGTAACTGTGCCGAGGGGTCTCTTGGCCACTCATTTTACAACATCGGGGTGTTCACCGCCATTCTGCACATGTATTTTGAGCCAACTAGTAAAGTCTCTGCAATGAGCTTCTAGAATCCTTGGTTCCGACCAGCTCGGTTGTGTTGACCTAATCTTATTAAGGTGAAAATCAACATAAGGACTTACTGCATGATGGTTGCGCAGAATGTACAGATGGGCTATAGATATCTCATTGGAAGAAGGGCTGAATTTAGACTTATGGCATAGTCCGACACCATCCAACCTACTGTCGTGTCTGAAGACCGGCAGTCCTATAGTAGGTACATCCTGTAAATAGTTGGTGCAGAATTCTATTACCTCTTCCGCGACATAACGCTGCACTAAAATGGCGTCTGGTCAATAACGATTCTTAACAAAATGCTTGAAAATGCTCATGTACCGCTCGAATGGATACATCCATCTCAAGTATACCGGTCCGCACAACTTCACCTCCCGCACCAAATGAACTATCAAATGAATCATTATGTCAAAAAAGGAAGGGGGGAAATACATCTCTAGTCTGCACAATACATCAGCTACCATATCCTGCAATTCATCCAACTTACGCCGACTTACTTTCTTGCGACATATCTGTTTTAAAAAATAACAAAGACTGGCAACCGCGTCTCCAACGTGAGAAGGCAGCAACCTATCAGAGCAATGACATTCAAGTCATGCATCAGATTGTTGCAATCGTGCGACTTCATTCCCACCAATCTCATCTCGGCAGTGGATACACAACTGCTAATGTTTGAACCATATTTAGAAGGCACCTTCACTGATTTCAAAGTCCTACAAAAACTCTCCTTCTCCTCAGATGACAAGGAATAACAAGCATGTGGTAAGTATGTCGTACCTACTTCTTCTTGCATGGGAGCGTGACGTCCGTATTCCAAGATTGACTAAATCTTTTCTAGTTTTCAATCCATCCTTTCTCTTTCCCGGTGTATTCAAGAGCGTCCCAACCAAAGCTTCACATACATTCTTCTCTATATGCATGACATCTAGACAGTGGCGCACATCCAAGTGCTCCCAATAACCGAGTTTTAAAAATATCGAACATTTCTTCCAAATCGTAGTTTGAGTGCTTTTCTTTTTTCCCTTTCCCAGCACGTTCTCCATGCTGGATACTTTTTCAAATATTTCGGAACCTGATAATGGGACGGGGGCAATACCATGCTCTTCCTGACCGTTAAACCACTTCTTAGCACTCCTCCACGGATGACTGCTAAGCAGGAATCGTCTATGACCTAGATACACAGGCTTACCACCGTGCTTTAATTGACAATGACTGGTATTGCTCTCACATACTGGACATGAAAAATTACCTTTCATATAACACCCTCCAAGGTTACCCAGTGCAGGGAAATCATTGATGCTCCACATCAGCATGGCTTTAAGTTTGAATTTCGCGTCCTCTCGACTTCCGTCAGGAATATGAATCCCATGCTTAAATAAGGATTCTAACTCCTCAAAAAGAGGCACTAGATATAAATCAATGTCATTACCAGGTTGCCTAGGCCCCGAGATCATAGTGTTCAAAAGCACATACTTTCGTTTCATCATCAACCATGAAGGTAGATTATAAATAACAAGAATCACTGGCCATGAACTGTGGGTGCTGGACATGTTCCCGAAAGGGTTCATTCCGTCAGTAGATAGTCCTAAGCTCACGTGTTTAGGTTCGTCAGCAAATTCTGGGTACATAGCATCCATCTTCTTCCACTGATCACCATCAGAAGCGTGAGATATAATATCATCTTCCTCTCGAACCCTATCGGCATATGCCATATTAACAATTTTGTATCAACTGGATTGGCATACAAACGCGTCAATCTCGGTTTCAAGGGCATGTACCACATCACCTTAGCAGGGCCTTTCTTTGTCGATGTTGTCGCTGTTTCTCCACATACCTCGACCTTTCCCTCCTTCTTTTTCCATCTAGACTCACCGCATACCTTGCAATCATCCCTCAAAGAATCAACACTCCCCCTATACAACATACAATCATTCGGGCATGCATGAATCTTAGTAAACTCCATGCCCATAGGACACAATATCTTGCGCGCAACATAAACCCTGTCAGGACATAAGTTGTCCTCAGGAAGTAACTCCTTAACCAACTCTAGCAATTCCGTCATTCCTTATCAGAAATACCATGCCTTGCCTTTAGGTTCATTAACAACAACATTGCGCCCAGTCTAGAATGCCTAGCCCCAACATATAAGCTTGTCTATTTATCGTCATACATTGCCTCCAACATACTTTTCTTCCCAACAAACTCCATTACAACATCGTCACACATGTCTGAAAGCTGTTCATTATATTGCAGGATTTCCTCGGCGCTACCCTCCTCCATCTCAACCTGGTCACTTCCATAATGGCCTTCCCCATGCCTAACCCATTAAGTGTAGGATTTGTCAAATCCTTTACAAATTAAATGTTCACGCACTACAGCAATATCTTCAAATATGGCATTGTTTCTACACTTGTTGCATGGACATCTAACCCCTCCTATGCTATTCTGCCTAGAATGTCGCAACCCAACATCTAAGAAATTTTCCGCCAAATCTAAATACTCCTTCGATAATCGAGCATTCTCGTTCATTATTCTTTTGCGGTCCATAATTTACAAATCAGACAAACAGCTACACAAGGGCCTAGAACCTTCAACAATACTACTAACCCACTAACTTCCGATGATAAACTACACACTGAATTAAAATGAAACACACAATAAAACAACCAGCATACAAAATAATACATATAACAAACCAAAATTAAGAGAAATACCAACACATTACGCAAGTGTTAACGTACCTAATCCAACAATGCTACAGTCCGACCTTCGAGCAACTTGGAACTAATCATCCATTTCTGAATCCGTCAATACCCACCTCATAAAGCTTTTACAAAATCTCTTTTTTGTGTTTGAACGGCTTACTTAACAAAACTGTGATTGCAAGCGAGACTCTAACGAAATCGGACAAATTCCGCATACACATCAGTGTTTCTAGAGAGTTCGCAACCTTTCACTCACACACACTTCCACTGTAGTTCATATTTGCGTGTGTGGATACAAGTTCGCAACATGCCACTAAATTATGTTGCGATCCAGTTGCGACATTCTAACACATAAAAACATGTCTAATATTACAGTCAATGTAACTTACGATCTCGCAAACACAAAGTTTCTAAACCTAACACTTCTTACGATATCGCAATAAATTCGTTTGACTTACTTCAGTATTAGCGATATCGTTACTACTGATTCAAATTAAGGCGAAACATTTTTTTCTGCCTTAAATTGACATATATTCACGTCAAAATAGACTTCCGCCTTTAACTGGTTCCTTACGTCTTAATTTTGGTTTTTTTTTGTTTGCTTGACTTGCTTGCGATATCGCAAGTAAGTAGGAAGGCGGAAAAAAATGCTCTCCCCTCAAACGCCTTAAATTTGTGTCTTGCATCAACCCCAATGTAGTAGTATAAAGCACAACAAGGGCTTGTATACATTTAGAAGACTGTGCCTATCCAGTCAACTTCAAGTATCTCAGCTGTTGACAAAGGCAAAGACAAGATCCTTGAACCTAGAAATCTCACACAACATGTCACCAACACTTCCCCTCTTCCCATAACTGTTGTTGATGAGGTCATCCATATTGAAGATTCAGAACCTTCAGACTATTGTCTCCAAGCCACCACAGATACACTCCCCTCCAAACAACCAGAAAACCATGACCTTGAAAATACTCCCTCATAGATACAAAGAATAGACTCAACACTGGAAAAAGTCCTTGATCTTGAATGGTCTACTCCAATAAAATCACCAATTTTGCCAAAGATGACATTCTTGTGCATCCAGGTAACTCTCAGGAATCTGCAGATACATCTTTTAATACTAACAAAATTGCTTTCTATTCTCAGCCTAGATAGGTATCAAACATATTCATGCAATTAATCAATGAGGGACAAGATATGGACTTCATCACACAGAAGAAGCTAATGAAAATCAAAAGGAAGATGAACATGACACACTTGCAGAATCTTCAACTAATGGAATGCCAATCACTGATCCAGGTAAAGGTACTATCTCTACTTACTTCACATAAGTTAATAGATTCATCACCAGGACAGCCACCAAAAGCATCAAACCCCGTAATAATCGATTAGTAAGACCCTAGGGATTAATTTTATGGTCTGGAATGTCAGGGGTATGGACACTTCAATTTTGAGGATTGAGAAACTAATAAGGATTCATAAAATGGACCTCAATTGTTTTATTGAGGCTCAACACCAAAATCATGAATGCTTCGACTACTGTCAAAAATTCAACTTCACACACTGCATGCACTCAAATTTATGCAAAATTTGGATTATGTGGAATGATACACTGGATGTAATTCTAAGACTTGATCATAATCAATTCTTGTCAGTACAGGTCACGAGTCACACACTAAATCAGTCAATGAAAGTTGTTTTTGTTCATGGTTTAAGATCCAGGAAAGAAAGAAAAGAATTATAGTTGGATCTTATTAATTTAAATCTGGTTGATGCTTTATACATAGGTGATTTCAATGTCATGTCTACTATTTCGGAATATAAAGGTCCTGCCTCTCCTAAATTAGGTAGTGTACATGATTTCAGTGATTTTATAAACACTATGGCTCTTCACACACTTAACACAGTAGGTAACTACTTCACATAGACAAATGGAAGGAAAAAAGACAATGGAAAAAACCTGATTATTGAGAGATTGGATATAGCTTTATGCTCTCTCCAATGGTTGGCTAAATTTCCACAGTCTTCTGTACTAGTCCTAAATAAACTTTCTTCTGATCACACTCCTCTTTTACTGAAAGTTGGTAGTGATATTCCTTCTGCCCCTAGACCCTTTAGATTTGTTAACACATGGTTTAAAAGAGATCATTTCATGGATTTAATTAAAATACATTGGAAAATGGCTCAAGAGGGCAGAGAAATGTTTAAACTATTTATCAAACTAAATAATCTCAAAACTTATTTGAAAAAATGGAACAGAGAGACTTTTGACAATATTAGTGATAATGTAGTTAAAGCAGAAGAACATCTCAGACTCCAGGAAATGGCCTTTGATTTAATTAAATAGCTCAATTGATGAGCTAATTAAATTAAATAAAGCCAACGCCCTTTTAGTTAGATCACTAAAAGAGGAAAAACATTTCTGGAAAAATAAGGCTAAAGTAAAATGGCTTAAAGATGGTGATGAAAATACAAAAATTTTCCATCAATCAGTGAAGGAAAAAAGATGTGAACTTCAGATCACCAAAATAAAAAGTAGTTCAAGGATATGGCTTGATGACAGTACTGAAATTGAAAATGAATCAATTCATTTTTTCCAGAACCTGTTATCTGATGAGCCACATCCTGAACAAGATCTTTTTACATCTCATTTTCTTTCCAAAATCCCTAAACTAGTGACAAGGGAGGAAAATGAGGAACTAAATAACCAGTTACTTTAGAAGAACTTAGGCAAATTATTCATGGTCTTAATAAATTAAATCAAAGGCCATGACCAGTTCCTTCAAAATAGAGATATAGCGAATAATGTAATTTACTTGAAGGAACAGTTCAGATTTCAGGATAAAAAGGTTAGGGACCCAAATTGCATTCTTAAACTAGATTTAATGAAAGCATTTGATAGGGCCAGCTGGTCTTTTTTAGGTAAAATACTCCTAAAATTTGGTTTTAATGGTAAGTTCATAAAATGTATACTAAAAAATCTCTCTGTTGCTTGGTTCTCTGTCTTGCTAAATGGTAGACATGTTGGTTTCTTTAAAGCCTCGAGGGGTATCAAACAGCGGGATCCCCTCTCCCCATTTCTATTCAAAACAAATTTAGAAACTTTTACTAGGAGTCTGGCTTATGTTTTCGAAACAGGAAAAATGTCATTTTATAGCCTTCCCCCTCATATGCCATTAATATTTCCCACCTTTCATATGCTGACGACACTGTTATATTCCTAAAAGTATCTAGGCTGAATTTGATAAAAATGAAAGCTTTTTTGGTCAAATTTGAAGAAACAATAGGTCAAAAAATTAACTTTGAAAAAAGTGAGTTCTTTTAGGAAAGCATGCTACAGATATCAAGTTAAGACAGGTTCAAAGTATACTGGGAATAAAAAGAGGTAGCTTACCATTCAAATATTTAGGAGTACAGATATTTTCTAGTAGAACTCTGAACGTTCATTTCCAATCTGTTTTGGAAACTATTGATAAAAGAGTGAAAAACTGGAAAAATATTTGGTTGAGTGCAGGTGGAAAAGTGACTCTAATCAAATCATGTTTAGAGTCCTTACCACAGCACATATGGTCAGTTATGGAGCCAACTAAACAGATAATAAAAAAGATAGAAAGGAAATTTTCTGTCTTTTTTGGGGGCTCAACTGACTCAAGACCTAAGAAAACCCGGAGAAAGTGGGATGTTTTGTGCTATCCCACTTCCCAAATAGGTTTAGGATTCAGGTCACTCTCCTCCACAATTACATCTTTCTCTTGTAAACTGTGGTGGAAGTACCAATTAGGGATAGCACCATGGACTCAATTTCTAGCATCCCTACCTAATACACACAAAAAGTCACAGAATTGGAAAAGAACTTGTAAAGTTAATAACTTTGCAGAGGAAAAATCCAAGGTCATAGTTGGCACAGACAACTGCAATTTTTGGACCTCCAATTGAACTGATTTGGGTCCTCTTATTGATCTTTACCAGCCACCTTCTGAAGAACTACTCCAGCTTACTGTTGCACACTTTGTCACTCATAAGCTTACCATACTTCCCATTCTGTAACAGTTTCTTCCCCCTAATGCCATCTCAAGTCTTCAGATGCTTCGCTTTCATCACATAGAGATGACCAATTAATATGGAAACCTAACCTATTAGGTACTTTCTCCATCAGATCATCCTACCACACCCTGAGACCACCACTCCCCAAAAGGCCAGTTCTCAATATTATCTGGGCTCCACAATTGCAGAAGAAGATCTCAATCTTCATGTGGAGACTTTTGAATGCTTTTCTCCCCTTTGATGATATTCTAGTCCACTCAGGCTTTCAAATGGCATCAAACTGCTGTTTCTATAACAACCAAGACTCCCTCCATTTTTTCTACAAAAATTGCCCCATCTCAGTAGAATTATGGAAAACTATGCACAATATATGCTTCTCACAATTTTTTCCTTGTGACAGTCTTTGGGACAGATTAGCTACTTTATGGGCTTTTACAGGTCTTTCTCCAACTCACACAAAAATCAATCACATTGCCCCATCACTTGTGTGTTGGATACTCTGGAAGGAAAGAAATAATTAAATTGATTTTCCAGGAAATACCACCTTCTTTGCAAGAACTGAGTAAAGAGTTCCAACAGAAACTCTATTAGGCACTAATCAGACGTCCTCTTCCCCTAACAAAATTGGTGGATAAATAACTTGCCACTGCTGGATTCATCCCATCTCCCTACATTCCCCCTAAGCCCAATATTGCACCAATAGCATGGAACAAGTATTTCAAGGGGATTAAGATCAATGTGGATGCGGCAAGGTTTCAAGAGAAGGCAGGTATTGGCTTTATAATCAGAGACAACTTTGGGAGCCTCCTACAGGCCAAAACATCTCTCTCAGATGCCTCAGATTCACTACACTCAAAGCTTTTGGCCATAAAAACAGGTATTGAAGCTGGAAAGCAACTGAACTGCCTAGATATTACTATAGAGTCTGACTGCTTGCAAGCTGTGAACATAATTCTCAACGCATCAAAGAGATATTGGAGGTTGCTACCTCTGCTGGATATTGGATATACTATATCCTTAATGCTCCCTCCTTTTACATTGTGTCACACCTTCAGAGAGGCTAATCAACTAGAAGATTCTCTAGCCAAATCCAGTGCTACCCTCCCCCCTGTGACCAAGGGACTCCTGGTCGTTGATACTTCTCACACTCCAACCATCAGAATTCACAGAGGGCACTCTGCTGTAACAGGTTAATCTAGTCACAATTCTGAAATGTTATACATAGATCCCTTTCAATGTAATAGGCCTCAATTTTGCGCACACCTTTTATTTCTCATCCTAGTTGGGGGTTGCTTTGTGTTTTGCCTCGGCAACTCGCTAATAAATCACCGACAAGGTTTGAGAAATTTTTGTAAAGTGTGTAGAGGTCTAACCCCACATATAGTTGTTATGGCTATAGTTGTATAGCTCCTCCTAGTCATCTTTAGTTCTATTAGATGTAACTTTTTCCACTTTTGTGATTTTCTTAACTTGGGAGCCCTATATAATCCACCCATCTTTTGGATGTTTTAACTATAAAAAATAAAAAATTATAATAAAATTCAAAGTATGACTGATTATAAAACATTTCACAAATAAATTTTAAATTAATGTTTGTGATGTTGTACATTTTTTCCTTTAAATTAATGTTCGGATTATATACCATGTTTTTCTTCATGTATGTTGTAATTTTCATTCAATCGTCTTTAATTTTATATCTTAATTATGAAATCTGCAAGTGTACCAGTTTCTTCATTTTTTTTATTACATAATTTATAGTAGTACCACAAATAAAAAGTAAATTTTCAATTTCATTATGTCCTGCAATGGTCTACAATCTTGATCGCACGAAATGGTTGATCGCACGTGTTTGGTTCTTCTTGATCGCACGATAATAAAAATTCACTTTAATATATAAATGAAAATTGTATGATTAAATTTAAAAGAAACACATAGATACATCAATCACCAAATTAAAATATGACAATTCAAACATAAAGAGAGAACTTAACATACATATGTCCGTTTTGCAGCTTTCTTTTTAAATGATAGAGAATAATATCAGCTGTTATTTGGGGTTCTATCCCTTGTAGTATTTTATTAATATCAACTTAAATTGTATATTATTTTATTCATAATTTTTATAAAAATAAGAACTGTATGTTAATTATTTTCTTTATTTTAACCTTTTTATATCTCACTTTACCAGGATTCAATGCTTTACCTCACTCAAAGTACAATAAGGAAACTAAAGATTTAAAAGGTAAAATTATAATTTGTTTTTTAATTCTTTTATTTTCAAAAACTGAGTTTATACGTGTTATTGTTGCTTGTTATTGTAATAATTAATATCACTTTCTATATATATATATATATATATATATATCCTACAAGAGGAGGGATGGAAGACCTAACTATAGTATGAATGAAGGAGAGTTCAGATGAAGAACACAAGGAATTTGGTATGGGAATTAATAAATCGAGAAAAAACTTGGATCCACGTCCCCCAAATCTCAAAAGTGGACTCGATATTTAACAGGTGAGTTATACTTCACATTTTAGTATTACACGGGATAGAGTATGTTAAGCATAGCTAGAGCATCACCGGATTCATCAGTCCAAGCAACCCTATACCTGAGGCGTCTTCACTTTCTCTCTTCGGGCATAGAGATTGGAAATTGGTAAAGAGATTAGTTTTCAATTTTACTGTGCGAACAAACTTAATCAGTGTTGCAGTGTAATTATTGCTGCAAAATTCTGATAAAACATAAAATTAACCAAACGCACGTGCATAATTTGTGCATTCAAAAATTTGTATTGGTTCTACTCCACTCAGTAATAATGAATCCGATTTTTTACTATCAGGTCATGCAGCAAAATGTGAGTGCATGATTTGTACATTCATCTAACATAAAAATTTCCCATTTTGATAAACATTATTTGAGACGTAATTTTATGTATATATTTATTTAGTTTTTAAATGGTTGTTGTTTTTGCAGTCTTTTATATTTAAGTTTCAACATATATATATATAGTACTATTAGATGTACAGCCCAGAACTTGCACTTAAAGAACTAATTAGATGCTTTACTTAACCTATTTTCTTGCAGCATGCACGGCGCACGCGCGCACAGCAAGATGCTTTGACATGAATGGACTTGATCATGTGTACACAGTAATTTTCTTTGGTGATTTCTATTTGACATGTTCACCTGTTATTTATACATAAAAGAGGGTCATGTAATTAAGTAGGTAAACCCTAATGGCATATATATAAAATACAGGAGTCACAACTATTTTTTTTTTAAGGCAAACCACTTAAAGTGGGGGAAATTATATTGGGCATCCCATACCACAAAAAATAGTAACAATGATACAACTATTGCCCCGGTAACAGGCAAGAATTGTACGGAGATAAACTCCAAAAGCATTAGAAATGCTTTTCAAAAGAGATTATGCTCTATAAGCCCAATACAAAAAAGAATGAAGTTAAAATAAACTGGAAACCTGTTATAGAATTGCTAGGCAAAACTAAAAGTGGTACCCAGAAAATTAGAACTAAATTTATCAACAGATAGCTAGATCCTCCAAATCTTCCAAATCATGCAAACGGGAGTCACAACTAATTATCATCTAAATCCTCCAAATCTTCTATTGTCACGCCCCCTTCAAGCGAAGCGTCAAATTGATCGAAACGCGAAGTTTGGACCAGAAGAAGTCAAACAATGCACGGTTAACTCCCTTAATGAAAATGTCTGCCACTTGCAACAATGTAGGAGCATGACCTACACGAAACTTGTCACTCGCATCTTTAATTTCATCAAGCACTGGAATAGAGGTGTTCAAATCTTCATTATTACAAGGAAAATCACACAACTCTACCTCAAAGACAACATCTTTAGAATTGTAATTATGGTTATCCATACTAGAGACATCTTTCTCCTCCAAACCAATTACTTCAGTGTTTGCTTGAATTTGGAAGAAATAATCTCAATCTTCCCATTCTCCTCACTCATCAACTCTTTCTTCACAACGGGATAAAAACTGTCAGATTTCGTTATATTTATCTCGTCTTCATTTTTAATCATAACATGAGACTTTGACTTCTTACTTGCGGAAGGAGGTTCAAAAATTTGGGATAGAATCCATTTTAGTCTTATATATGCATATCTCATGTAAACAATGGTACCTTACCACCGTTCCTATGCTTAACCTCATGGTTATGCTGCCAAGTTTTCCCCAATAAAATATGACAGACATCCATGTCAATAATATCACAGATCACAATCTCTCTATAATGTTTTCCAATCGAAATTGGCACACTACTTGTAAACGAAACCTTAATCTGATTACCCTTATCATCACATTCTAGTGTGTAAGGTTTCTTGTGTGGCATAGTGAGTGAGTTCAGATAGTATACTGCTTTCTGAGAGATGAAACTTTCGAAGCTATCGTTATCCACAATTAAGTTGAAAACTTTCTTACTTATTGTACAATAACTTCTGAAAAAAATTACATGTTTCACTTCTTCCATGGGCGACAATAAAATATGTTTTAGCTCACATTCTACTCTCTTGATCTTGTCATACTCTTCATATTTTCCATCATTTTTCACAAAGTCAATTATGCCCGTTGGACAGACACTTGATATGTGACCCTTTCCTCCACAATGATAACACTTTTCATTGGATAGTTCACCACACAAATCAAACAGATTTTGGAGTACTTGGTTCTGATCTGTTTTGCCCCAACAAATTCTCTTGTTCTCCTCATCAAATCAAACTTTAACCTTCAAATTGACTTTTCCGAGGGTTGAGGCTAATTCCACATCCCGCTTGTTAAAGTCCACCCTAGTCACACGTTGATCTCCCATCGTGAGTCAAATAATGAGAACGGGAGAATACCATACTCTGATACCACTTGATGCAGCTGAGATATCAGTAGAGATCTGCCAGCATGAATCTGATTAGTAAGAATTCGCCGACGCTGCCTCCTTGTTCGGTTGTTGTGGGAATACACCAAATAAGAGATAACTCTTGAAAATATATATAATTGATAATTGAAAGCTCTCAAATAATGAATACAAAATCCCTATAAATATTAGAACTAATTCTTATGAGAAATCCTAATGTAAAACTAAAACGGAATATTAAAACTATTCTAATTCTCAAAAGGAAAATAATAAAACTATTTAAGAAAAGCATTGACAATCCAGTTCTTCGAGGAAAATAATTTGGTGTTAGCCGAAACAAATCTGGCAATGATCGCAAATTTGTCCTACATCACTACCCCCGGTCACCCCGGGACTTTGTCTTGCAGATCAGTTAGTGAGCTAATTTTGAGATCAAGCGTGGGTTCCAGATATCCATCAATTTGGCATGCACAGTGGGACCCGCGTGTTCATCTTGAACTAATCGATTTCGAACTCATGACTGATCCGTCTACGAACCCTCGAAAGAGTACGCGAGTCCGTTCTCTGGCCCCGACAGGAACTGGAAGCATTGGCGCTAAACCTCTCCACAACAATAACGGCGAGATGCGCCTAACAACCAACCTACCTCGAACCTCAGCAGTCGACCAAGAAGCAAAAAGGAGCGTAAATGGCATGCACCGATCACCCGAAAAATCCTCTCCTTGAGAGTTGGATAATAAAGATCCCGCCTGGATGAAATAGTCAGATTTTCACAGGAAGACGCGGTTCCTAATCAGTTTCCCGATTCTGATCCTTTGAACCCAATCATAGCTAATAACCCCGTGGTTAGAAGGGTTCTTGTGGATGGGAGAAGCGAAATAGAAATTATGTTTCTCAGTTGCTATGAGCGACTGGGACTAAAAAAAGTGATCTCGTCCCTGCGAACCCCATCTCGTCCCTGTACCTAGCGCCTTTGATCGAAGATTTGTAGAAGTTATTCGAAGTCGGTGTCTGGATACCTGATGGTAGTCGAGGTGATGAGAAGTTTAAACTGAAAGGAATGTTGTTGTGGAGTATAAATGACTTTCCAGCATTAGGTACCTTGGGCGGTTATTCAGTTAAAGGTCACTTTGCATGTCTAATATGTGAGAGCAAGACTAGTTTTTTTCAATTAAAACACGGTGATAAGCCAGTGTATCTCGGGCACAGAAGATTTCTTCCGATGGGACATCCTTGGAGGCGAGCAAAAAATTGGTTCAACAGGAAAGAAGAGCATGATCCTGCCCCAATCCCTTTAACTGGGTCGGAGGTTCTAGAAAATGTTACTGGGATGGATCATGAATTCGGAAAGGGAAAGAAGAAGAAGACATCGAATAGCAGTTGGAAGAAGTGTTACTGGAAGTATATGGATGTACGTCACTGTCTCGATGTGATGCATATTGAGAAGAACGTATGTGAAGCACTTGTAGGTACGCTAATGAATACCCCTGGAAAGCCAAAGGATGGCCTGAAAACACGGAAAGATCTTGTACAGTTTGGTATCCGATCGTCTCTTGCCCCTATAGAGGAAGAAGGTAAATCTTATTTACCTCCAGCTTGTTACACTATGTCGACCGAGGAGAAGAAGCGTTACTATAATGCTTTGAAGTCTGTTAAGGTTCCAACAGGTTACTCTCCGAACATTCGTAGTTGTGTGAATACGAAAGAATTAAAACTGGCGGGATTGAAGTCGCACGACTGTCATAATCTTATTCAGGATCTGAATATAATTGCTCTACGACTATCATTGTGATCGTTACCCGGCGGGTTCTGGGATGGACCACCAGTCGGAGGTGGGTTCTGCAATGAATTGGTGGCGGTATGGAGGTTCCTCGACGGACTGGTGGTGGGTTGGCGCCCCTGCGACGAAGATCCACCGCCCTAGGAGGTACTTGAACTGGGCTCGGAGATTGTAGATCCACCGGCCGACCGAGCGTCCTTTTTCCGGCGAGATTACATCTCGGAGAGGGTCTTGTCCCGCCCTGCACCCGCCTCCGCATCGGGTTCAGCATTGGTGGTGGTCTTCTGGCGCTTGGGGGCTTGTGGGGTAAGAGTTTTACCGGATGATTTGCTCCGACCCATTGTGGTCGCTGCGATTTTTGGGTTTTGGGGTTTTAGGGTTTTACGGATGGAAGATGGGGGGTTCTGATCTCGCCACCCGTAAAACTTGTTTCAGTATTTTGTCGCTTGCTAATTTCGCATATTGGTGAGTCTGGTTACGATCTCGTTTTTCTTTTGTCGCGCGTGGATATCACTAGGAAAAGAGCTCTCTTGTGAATTCGCTCGTAACTTAATCCAACTAGCGAAATCGCTTCATTTAAGATTGTAGGCGAATAAAGTTGCGATTTCGCTTCTTTATATTCATAAAACCCTAAACCCTAAACCCTGAACCCATGCCCTAAACCCTAAACCCTGGACCCATGCCCAACAACCCACATGATTAAAACCGAACACATTTATCATCGAGAATGGGAATGGATTAGTAAAATTATATTTGGTTCTCATCTATAACTGGATACTTGTCCGTCATTAGCGGCCCATATGTGTCATCGCGAAGTCGGCTCTTTAACGTTTGAACGACATTGCCTATATCTATAACATCTTCCAAACTGTGAGTAATACCAGAGGCATTACAGGAGAACAATATTTCTACACTTTCATAAGAGAGTCAGAAGTTGTCAAATATATGTACATTCGCTGGTGATCAACATGTGGCTGATTTAGAAATTCCAATTTGTCGTATGTGCATCTATGTAACATTTGGTTAACAAACTAATTCTAATAACATGTACTCCCCTCATCTACCTATGAAAACAGTGTATGCCTAATGCGTTATAATAAATTAACATGGATATGGATTACAGTTAACAAATTCAGATACCTCTTCATAGAACTCTATATAACATGTCAGAACAATTTTCGTTCATAACATACATCATCTATGCAACCAGCTCAAGTAATATATGTGCAGATGTAATCTGATTTCATTTATAAGTTTTCATATTCAATTATAACAAAAATAAGCGCATTTGGCACACATTAATATTCATTTCATAAGAACACCATTTCTCATAAAATATTTATAATTGTTCATGAACTTGCTAGCGATACCGCAAGCAGTATTCGCCTCTAAGTAAATCAAGTTACGGTTTCGTAAGGTAGTAAAACAGTAACCGACCAAATTCACTATTCAGGCATGTTATGTCAAATTCTACCCTACTACATAAATCTGTTTTCCCGGATTTTGCTACCCTCTTCACCATTTTTACCATCCATTCCCATCTACCCCTCTTTCTCTCTCACCTTATCCCCCCCTCAACTTTAATCCCAAATCCTTGCATTCCAAATCCATTCTTGCCTCATTTCTTGCTGAAATCTCATCAAACCCAACCACAAAATCACCCTCAAATCTAGCGCATGGGTTTTGTGTGAAGTACTAAACCTAGGAAGCTTTTAACCCACCAAAAACCCACATACCTCCTTCAACTTTGGTTGAATATTACAAATCTTGCTACTTTGTGTGGCTAAGAGCAACAAACTACTAAGATCTTCTTCTACAATTAAGGTATGAGACTCAAAGTTGAAGTTTTTATTCAATGCTCATTTTGTTTGGTTACTTTTTGAGATCTATTAATTGAAAGGCATGCTTGAGTAAACATTATCCATTCTTAGTCCCTATCTATGCACAATTGTGTTTTATGACTATGTTAAAGACAAAGTTAGAAGCCAATGCTCACTTTTTTTGTTACTTTCATGTGGCATTCAAACATGTTAGCCTTCTTTAGGTTCACTTTGATTATACAATTCAATGAATCCGTTTTATTATTGTTTAAACTAGTCATAATAGTGCTTTTTGGCTTCTACAAGTCATTCAACATGGTTTTGTTGTTGTTTTAACTAGTCATAATAGTTCTAATTAATTAAGTTATAATTTCGACTATGATTACAACTTCTATCCATCCTTAGATATCAATGGTAACCCCTTCAACTAAGTCGTTTTCAAGTGCCCAACCGAAGTGAGGTAGCAACTCGAAGAAAGGCCAACGAGTCTGATCACATTGTCGAGTTCTACAAAGAAGAATGAGAAGAGGAGAACTAACACACATAAGACTTAATGCAAAGGGTGTATGCAACCGACCGAAAGAGGAACGTTCTAAATGGTCAAGTTGGTGTGGCCGAGTTGGAAGAACGTTTCTTGAGATAACGGAGGATAACTGGAGAAACGTCACACCAAAAAAGAAAGAGGCAGTTTGGGTAGAATGCCAAGTAAGTAACATTTAACCTTTCAATGAACTATCTAGTCAATATTACACCCTTTCATAATATGTAGAAATTATACATCCTACATAATTTGGCGTAGCGTCATTTTGAAATAGAATCTAATGACATGAAAGTGGTGAGAAAAAAGGCATTCAACATCGTCTCTAAAGCTTTTCGCGAGCACAAGGATGCTCTAAGAAAAGACTACTTGTATGAGAAGGGAAAGAGGCTAGGTCAAGATCCAAGGGACCGATACAATCATATTACAACCGATGCGTGGGAGGCCTTCAAGCATGCATTGCTTGAAAATAAGACCACGGTGAGTCACAAACTACAACTTCCATAACATAACCTCCTATTTTCTTATTACATTCATGATGACATGTGATACCATAACTTCTTGTGCAAAGGGGAAATGGGACAAGAAGGTGTTTCATCGGCGAAATCAATAACAATGCTTCACACCGGTGGTAGGTCGGGGTATTTGGGAGTAGGTGAGAAGGAGGGGTTTAGGGAGAAGGAGGAACAAGTGAAGGACTTGGTATTATGGGGGATGGACGAGGCGGACGCTCGGTACGTCATAGTGGAAAAGGATGTCGAGGATTATACTAGACAACGACTCTTCGTGCTGGGTCGAATTAGAGACTCGGATGGGTATGTGCAAAGAGGGTGGTTAGTCTATCTTACCTTATCATAACACCTAATGTTTTGTGCTCTTTTTTTGTTCTTGGAAACCATTCTTTTTCACAACCACTTTCACCGAGTACAACATATTTGATAATAGGAACTTCTAGATCGCCAAAAAGAGGAGGGTACCTTTATCCCATGTGGAAAGAACGATGTCTTGAGTGAAGCTTCTGCTCTTGGGAAGAAAAAAGAACACCCGGGAAGAGCATTAGGTGTTGGAGATTACGCGACATGGGAAGAGTTTTTGGGATTAAGCGAAGTTGCGACGAGCCTAAACCATCACAACTTCAACAGGTTTTGAGCGAGGTGGCGGCAACCAAGGCGGAAATGAAGGATTTGAGGGAGGTGATGAAAGATATAGCACAACACACCAACTATCCCTACATCGAGAGGTTAGGAGGTACACAACCTCATCTTCCACCCTCATTAAGGGTTCTCAAGTCTCGCCTAAAATTTTGGAGGATGAAGGTGAGAATGTGGAAATGGACGAGGAACTAGTTCCTCCTTCTCCACCTTCATCCCCCATCAAGTTGAATGTGGATCATTCTATTCAAGTCGACAAGGTTAGTACCAATGTTGTTAATTTAGAACTCCATTTAGTCTAATGTATTTATTAAAATAGTTGGATGATGATTTCTCTTGTGCTTTCATTTATGATAGAACCCCCCTTGCAAACTTTATGTTTCGAAAGGTACCAAATCTAAACCAGTACTCCATGTCACCAATGGCACATGCGACCCTAGTGCGGTGAAACACAATCGTGCTGACATCCCACAGGATTTATTATTGTTCGCATTACCGGCGTTTTGATAGAACAACAATTGCTACCCGTGAAGGAGTCACTAATGATGAGAGTTGGGGAGGCTAAATGTTTCTTAGTTCTATGGCCAAAATGGTTGGTGCTTGATGAAAAATTCACCTCCATACCCCGTATGAAACCACAACCTCCACAGAATCCACAAATGCCCGTGCATGCCTTTCCTATTGCTAGACCAACATTAGACCCCATGCTCGTGGAGTTTATGAAAGCCCTTCCACCCTTAGTCCGAGTCTTTTATGATTTGATATCCTCGCATGACAAGTATGCAAGTTATGTCTTCCTCGGAAATGAAAGGTGCTTTAGTACGACAAAGGACGTCCACGTACCATGGGGAGATTTTGAATATTTCTGGAATTTCAGTAAACTTCCCGCCACCATTCTTTGCCTCAATCAAATGTAAGCAACTTCTATGTGTTTTACGAAAATACCCCATTAACAAAGCATATGATTCAATCCTCCCCATTCTTGTCTACTATATTCACAGCTTCTTGCATCACCATGCCTTTCACCGGAGGAAGCATTTCATTGGATTTTTGCATCCAATTCATTTGCAATCGAGTATGGAGAGAAATAGGCAAAGACTTTGATTACTTGAATTCCGTTCTCTCCGACAAATCAAAGAAAATATTCCCCGGACCATATCTCGAGAGGTATACCTTACAATTTGCTCTATTATTTGATCTTTTTTATGTCCTTCCACATGGTACAAAAATTTTATGATTCTCCAATAATTTTTTATGAGCATTATGCTTTCATGTGATTTCTAGTGATCATTGGAGCTTTGTTGCAATAATACCCGTTTTAAAGCAAGTATATTGGATTGACCCACTCCACCGCCCTCCATCACGAACATTCGCCGATCTACTTGACAATGCAATTCTTCCAGTGAACGACAAAACACTCCTCGACTTCCACCTTATAAACATTTGGGTAACATGTTGTGCTTTTGACAGGTCACGTAATTTCAAATCATGGTTTGGCATTGAAATACCATAAGTATAGTAATGTTTTAAACACTTTTATAGTCTAGGAAGCAATCATCGAACTATGAATGCGGCTATTACACGATGATCTTTGGCTTGATGGTGGTGGATGGTGTTCAAAAAGACATGCTTGATCTTATAAAGGTACGCTACAACCGTCTAATTTCATTTATATTCATGTATATTTCCATGATAAGAATTATTTTCATCCATAGGTATTCGTGGATGATACCACTCCTTTCTCCTTGCAAGAACTTAACGACGGAATAGACCGATTGGCTAAATATCTGGTCCACAACCGTGCTTATACAATTGCAAGGCCACAGGTCGCTAACCTCTCTAAAGCATGAAAAGCAGTTGTCCATTTGCGTTTGTCTCTTTTTTTCTGGTAGGACTTGACATTGGTAATGCACTTGTGTGCACTCCAATTATTAGGTTATGTCTCTTTAGTATAGGGGCGTTGAATTAGAATTTGACAGGTTTATGTTGAGTCGGTATCCCGATTCATGTTTCGAAAGAAACAGATCAAATTTTATAATAATTACACCATTTTATCTTGCACATTAACGAACTCGCTAGCAGGTTCGCTTCTAGTCGAACCCAGAAGCTGATTCGCTACCAGGCACGCTTCCTACAACAATACAACAAACAGCCACAAAAGCAACCTCGCTTACACATTCGCCCACTCAAGCGATATCGTCTGGCTAGTCGCTTGCCAGACTCTGTTGCCACTGGCGCTCCTGAATACGAGATCGCCTCCTACTTAGCCGTCACAGACGAATGAAGAAGGCGACACCGCCTGTAAAATTCACCACAAAAATAATTTTGACACATTATCGCCTCACATTCGCCTCTGCTGGCGGTCTCGTATCTAAGTCCGCATGTGTCCCTCTGGTCTGCCTACATTTTCAGGGGGCGAGTTCGCTTTTAATTTTCGCCACCTTCAGGAGGCGAGCTCGCTTTTAATTTTCGAGAACAAGCGACATACTACACGACACCGTAACAGCATGACCATTTCCACATTTTTGCAAATTTAATATTGCCATATATTTCAGCGAATACGCCTGTGGTGTCGTCTCCTTCACCCTAGCGAGTCTGGTTACGAATTTGCCTGTGTAATATTAGAAAGAAGTGAACGACAGAAGCGAGACCGCCTCCAGAGGCGATCACTGGCGGCGATTTCGTAGCAGTCACATTTAAAGACACCTAACGAGCTGAGATGGCGAACTCGTAATAGGTATACAGGGTGTTTTTTAACCGCTGCGCACGGCGTTTTGAACCGCCGTGCGCAGCAATCATTTTTAAGGCGTTTTTGAACCGCCGAGAAGCAATGCCATTTTACGGCACAACTCGTTACAGCGCTTCCAAAATGCCGTGAATGGTACGAATGGACCACCTAGAAACCTATGTCCGTCCACTAGTGTGCCTTAATGATGGTTTTTTAAATAAAATATTTTTAAAATATATTTTTTAAAAGAATACATATATAGTTCTTGTGAGAACAGTCAGATGCGTTTTTGGGAGCACGGCCACACGCACGCACAGGGCACATATAATTGCGCATAATTGTTTTGTAATTTGTATGGATTTGATGAAAGAGATGCACGTAACCAAATCGCATTATATCTCTACCAAATCTTAATATAATAATTTAAATTAATAATGATTATCAACATTATATCTCTACCAAATTCAAGAGTAACTAAAAAGGTATTGGCGCCAAAATTTGGCTAAACAACTGGTTTGGTACAAAGTTGCCGCCAAAATTATTCACCCAAATTAAAACGAAGCCCTATATAATTCCACCTAAATAACCCCCTGTCATAGAATAAGCCGACAGCTCTCCTCCAAATTCCTGTTCATTTCACACCCAATCTTCTGCTTCATTTTCCCAGAATCAGATCATGCCGAAATTCATTCTGAATGGTAAGAGATTTGATGAGCCGTCTCTAAGAGAGAGATACGGGAATGGCATTCTATGGCGGCGGGGCCCAGTCATCGGTCTGGGAGGTTTCGCCACGGTTTTCTTAGCGACGGCCGAGCAACCTAACTCTCTGCCGTCACGCTTGGCGGTCAAATCCGCTTTGACTTCCGAGTCAAGCTCCCTCAGAGATGAAAAGGAGGTTTTGTGTGCCCTAGCTGGCTGCCCAAACATCATCTCTTACTTCGGTGACGAGACCACCTCGGGCTGTGGTGAAACGGTAGCCTACAACCTTTTGTTGGAGTATGCTGCTGGTGGAACCCTAAGGCACAGGATTTGCACGTGTGATGGGAACATTCCAGAACCTGAAATCAGGTCTTACACGAGGTCCATTCTCCAGGCTTTGGCATTCGTGCACGAACGAGGGTTCGTGCACTGTGACCTGAAGCCTGAGAATGTACTGTTAGTGAGGGGGGGCCGCGGTTGGGAGGCGAAGCTGTGCGATTTTGGGCTGGCAAAGAGGGCGTGCGATGAGAATGGAAGGAAAACTTTCCATTGGAGGGGCACCCCGATGTACTTGTCCCCGGAGGCGGTTAAGGATGGTGTACAGGAGAGGCCTAGTGACATTTGGGCACTCGGGTGCACTGTGTTGGAAATGCTGTCGGGAACGAAGGCGTGGCAAGTGGAAGAAGTGGAAGAAGATCGGAAGAAGAAGATATTAAATCTGATTCAAAAGAGTCGGTCTGTCCCGAATATTCCAAAACACCTGTCTCCTGATGCAAAGAGTTTTTTAGGGTTTTGTCTTAGGAGAATGGTTCAGAATAGGATGTCTGCCAAGGATTTGTTAAGCCATCCATTTGTTGATCTTAGGGCTGATTAATTTACATGTTTCATTGTAAAAATTGGTTGAATTAATAATTAATAATTAACGTACTTTTACTTGTTTTATGTTTTTTTTCATGCATGTATGTTTTTAACTTTCTTTTGATCGTCTTTAACTTTATATCTTAATTATGAAATCTGCAACTGTACCAGTTTCTTCATTTTTTTAATTACATAATTTATAGTAGTACCACAAATTAAAATTAAATTATCAATTTCATTATGTCCAGCAATGGACGTTCTACAATCTGGTGCTCATTAAGTGTCAGTGTTCATTTACATACCGACACGAATAAATTGATTCCGGCCGGAAAAGCCAACAATTCACTAGTGGACGGACTTAGGTTTCTAGGCGGTTCATTCGTACCATTCACGGCATTTTGGAAATGCCGTAATGGGTTGTACCGTAAAATGGCACTTCTTCTGGGCGGTTAACAAAACGCCTTAAACATGCATGCTGCGCACGGCGGTTCAAAACGCCGTGTGCAGCGTTTAAAAAACGCCCTGTATACCTGTTACGAATTCGCCACCTCAGGTTGCCTGTGTCTGTAAATGTGAGTGATACGATATCGCCGCCAGTGATCGCCTGTTAAGGCGAACTCGCTTGTGTTGGTCGCTTGTTTCTAATAATACACAAGCGAGATCGTAACCAGACTCGCTAGGGTGAAGCAGGCGAGACCGCTGGCGTATTCGCCGGAATATATGGGAATATTAAATTTGAAAAAAGACTCAATGGTCATGGTGTTACGGTATCGTGTATCATCTCGCTTGTGGTCGAAAAAGAAAAGCGAGTTCGCCTTCTGGAGGTGGCGAAACTAAAAAGCGAACTCGCCACCTGAAAATGTAGCCAGACCAGATGGACACAAGCGGAGTGGGATATGACACCGCCAGAAGAGGCGAATATTAGGCGAGCTCGTTTCTCATATTTTTTGTGGGGAATTCACTAGCGAGTTCGTCGTTTAAATTCGACTGTTAAGGCGAATGTTGAGGCGATATCGTTTTCAGGAACGCCAGGGGCAACAGAGTCTGGCAAGCGAGTAGCCAGGCGATGTCGCTTTTATGGGCGAATGAATAGGCAAAACCGCTTGTGTGGCCGCTTGTATTATGTAGTGGGAGGCGTGCCAGGTAGCGAAATAGCTTCTGGGTTCGACTAGAAGCGGACCAGCTAGCGAGTTCGTTTATGTGCAATATTGAATGGTGTAATTATTGTAAAATTTGACCCGTTTCTTTCGAAACATGAATCGGGATACCGACTCAACATAAACCTGTCAAATTCAAATCCAACGCCCCTATACTAGTACTAAAGAGGCATAACCTAAGCACACAAGTGCGTTACCAATGTCAAGTCCTACCAAAAAAAAAGAGACAAACGCAAATGGACAACTAAGTACTTTTTCATGCCTTGGGGAGGTTAGGGACCTGTGGCCTTGCAATGGCAAACGCACGGTTGTGGACCAGATATTTAGCCATTTGGTCTCTTCCGTCGTTAAGTTCTTGCAAGGAGAAAGGAGTGATATCATCCACGAATACCTATGATTGAAAATAACGCTTATTAGGAAATCTCGACGAATATAAATGAGATTAGACGCGTGTAGCGTACCTTTAGAAGATCTAGCATGTCTTTTTGAACACCATCCACCACCATCAAACCAAAGATCATTGTGTAATAGCCACATTCATAGTTCGATGATTGCTTCCTAGACTACAAAAGTGTTTAAAACATAAAACATTACTATACTTATGGTACTTTAAACGTAAATGTTGATTTTTGAAAGGACGTGATAGCATGAGCACAACATCTTACCCGAATGTTTATAAGGTGGAAGTCGAGGAGTGTTTTTTCGTTCACTTGAAGAATTGCATTATCAAGGAGATCGGCGAATGTTCGTGATAGAGGCGGTGGAGTGGGTCTATCCAATATACTTGCTTTAAAGCGGGTATTATTGCAACAAAGGTCCAATGATCACTACAAATCACATGAAAGCATAATGGTCATAAAAAAAGAATGCAGTAGAGCAAATACAATATATTTAGCATGAGTAATAGAGCAAATTGTAAGGTATACCTCTCGAGATATGGTCCGATCCATATTTTCTTTGATTTGTCGGAGAGAGTAGAATTCAAGTAATCAAGTCTTTGCCTATTTCTCTCCATACTAGCTTGCAAATGCATTGGATGCAAAAATCCAATGAAATGCTTGCTCCGGTGATAGGCATGGTGATGCAAGAACCTGTGAATGTAGTTGACAATCATGACGAGGATGTAATCATATATGGTTTGATAATTGAGTATTCTCATGAAACACATACAAATGGCTTTCATTTGATTGAGGCAAAGAATGGTAGCGGGAAGTTCATTGAAATTCCAGAAATATTCAAAATCCCCCCATGGTACGTGGATGTCCTTTGTCATAGTAAAGCACCTTTCATTTCCGAGAAAGGCATAGCATGCATTCTTGTCGTGCGAGGATATCAAATCATAAAAGACTCGGACGAAGGGTGGAAGGGCTTTCATAAACTCCACGAGCATGGGGTCTAATGTTTGTCTAGCTATAGGCAAGGCATGCACGGGTATTTGTGGATTTTGTGGAGTTTGTGGTTTCCTACGGGGTATGGAGGTGGATTTTTCATCAAGCACCAACCATTTTGGCCATAGAACAAGGAAACCATTAGCCTCCCTAACTCTCACCATCGGTGACTCCTTCACAGGTAGCATTTGTTGTTCTATCAAAACATCGGTAATGCGAATACTAAAAAATCCTGCGAGGATGTCAACACGATTGTGTTTCACCGCACTTGGGTCGCATGTGCCATTGGCGACATGGAGTGGTTTTGATTTGGTACCTTGCGAAAAATATAGCTTGCAAGGGGGGTTCTATCATAAATGAAAGCACAAGAGAAATCATCATCCAACTATTTTTAGAAAGAGATTAGAAACCAACGATGTTCTAAATTAGCAAAATTTGTACTAACCTTATCAACTTGAATGGAATGCGCCGCATTCAACTTGATGGGTGATGAAGGTGGAGTAGGAGGCACTAGTTCCTCGTCCATTTCCACATTCTCACCTGCATCCTCCACAATTTGAGGTGATGCTTGAGAACCCTTTGATGATGGTAGAAGATGTGGTTGTGTACCTCCTAACCTCTCGATGTGGGGATAGTTGGTGTGTTGTGCTATGTCTTTCATCACCTTCCTCAAATCCTTCATTTCCGCCTTTGTTGCCGCCACCTCGCTCAAAGCTCGTTGTAGTTGTGATGGTTTAGGATTGCCCCAACCTTGCTTAATCCCAAAAACCTCTTCTTGTGTCGCGTAACCTCCAACACCTAATGCTCTTCCCGGGTGTTCCTTTTTCTTCCCAAGAGCAAAAGCCTCATTCAAGACATCCTTCTTCCCACACGGGATAAAGGTACCCTCCTCCTTTTGGCGCTCAAGAAGTTCTTATTATCAAATATGTTGTACTAGGTGAAAGTGGTTGTGAAGAATATTTGAAAGCAACAACAAAAATAAATAAGACTACAATAGATAGTTAGATAATTTAAGATAGATAGACTAACCACCCTCTTTGCACATTTTTCGGCATCCTCCGCAGTGAACTTACCATCCGAGTCTCTAATTCGACCCAACACGAAGAGTTTTTGTCTAGTATAATCCTCGGCGTCCTTTTCCACTACGACATACCGAGCTTCCGCCTCGTCCATCCCCCCTAATACCAACTCCTTCACTAGTTCCTTCTTCTCCTTAAGCCCCTCCTTCTCACCTACACCCAAATACCCCGACCTACCACCGGTGTATGGCATTGTTATTGATTTCGCCGATGTGACCTTCTTGTCCCATTTCCCCTTTGCACAAGAAGATACCGTATCACATGTCATCATTAATGTAATTAGATAAGAGGAGGTTATGTCACCGAAGTTATAGTTTGTGACTCACCGAAGTCTTATTTTCAAGCGATGCTTGTTTGAAGGCCTCCAACGCATCGGTTGTAATATGATTGTATCGGTCCCTTGGATCTTGACCTAGCCTCTTTCCCTTCTCATACAAGTAGTCTTTTCTTAGAGCATGCTTGTGCTCGCGAAAAGCTTTGGAGACGATGTTGAATGCCTTCTTTCTCACCACTTCCATGTCATTAGATTCTATTTCAAAAGGTCGCTACGCCAAAATATGTAGGATGTATTATGTCTACATATTATGAAGAGGTATAATATTGAGTAGATAGATCATTGAAAGGTTAAATGTTACTTACTTGGCATTCTACCCAAACTTCCTCCTTCTTTTTTGATGGGACGGTTCTCCAATTATCATCCGTTATCTCAATAAACGTTCTTCCAACTCGGCCACACCAACTTGACCATTTTGAACGTTCTTTTTTTGGTCGGTTGCATACACCCTTAGCATTAAATCCTATGTGTGTTAGTTCTCCTCTTCTCATTCTTCTTTGTAGAACTCGACAATGTGAGCGGACTTGTAGGCCTTTCTTCGAGTTGCTACCTCGCTTCTTTGGTCGGGCACTTGAAGTGGTTGAAGTGGTCACCATTGCTATCTAAGGATGGATAGAAATTGTAACTTAACTAATTAGCACTATTATGACTAGGTAAAACAACAACAAAACCATGTTGAATGAGTTGTAGAAGTAAAATAACACAAGCATGACTAGTTAAAACAAGGAAAAAACGGATTTGTTGAATTGTATAACCAAAGTGAACCTAAGGTAGGCTAACATGTTAGAATGCCACATGAAAGTAACAAATAAAGGGAGCTATGGCTTCCAAATTTGATTTTAACATAGTCATGAAACATAAATGTTATGGATAGGGATTAAGCATGGATAATGTCTACTCAAGCATGCCATTCAACCAATATATCTCAAAAAGTAACTAAATAAGATGTGCTTTGAATAATACTTCAAATTTGAGTCTCATACCTTAATTGTAGAAGAAGATATTAGTTGTTTGTTGCTCTTGGACACACAAAGTAGCGAGATTTGTAATATTCAACCAAAGTTGAGGGAGATTTTTGGGTTTTTGGTCGGTTACAAGCTTTATAGGGTTTAGTTCTTCACACAAAATATATGTGCTAGATTTGAGGGTGAGTTTGTGGTTGGTTTTGATGAGATTTCACCAAGAAATGAGGCAAGAATGGATTTGGAATGCAAGGATTTGAGACGGAAGTTGAGGGGGGGATAAGGTGAGAGAGAAGGAGGGGTAGATGGGAATGAATGGTGAAAATGGTGAAGAGGTTAGCAAAATCCGGGATAAAAGATATATATAGTATGGTAAAGTTGGACAAAACATGCCTGAATAGTATATTTGGTCGGTTACTGTTTAACCAAGTTACGATACCGCAACCTGCATCGGCTAGAGGCGAATACCCCTTGCGGTATCGCTAGCTAGCAAGTTGATGAACCCATAATAATTATTTTCTGAATATTTGCTACTTTGTTATGCAATTAATATTAACATTGTGTGTTTCATGAGTTGATGTATATTAAAATTTAATATGAAAACTTATAAATGAAATCAGATTTTATCTGCACATAATATTACTTGAGTTGGTTGCAACGATGACGTCTGTTATGAAAGAGAATTGTTGTGACATGTTATATATAGTCCTATGAAGAGGTATCTGAAATTGTTAACTCTAATCCATATCCATGTTTATTGTAAAGCATTTGGCATAAACTGTTTAGATACGTATATGATGGGACTACGGGTTAATACCATTAGTTCGTTAACCAAATGTTACACTAGTGCAGACACGAGCAATAGGACTTTCTACATTAGCCACGTGTTGATCACCATCGAATATACATGTATTTGACAACTTCTAACTGAAAGTGTAGACATTTAGTTCTTCTGTAATGCATGTGGTATTACTCATAGTCTGGATGATGTTATACATACAGGCAACGTCGTTACCCCGTTAAAGAGCCGACTTTGCGATCACACATCTCGGGAGCTAATGAACGAAAAGTATCCAGTTTTAGATGAGAATAGGGGTGGTAATTGAGTCAACACGCGAGTAATTCGAGATCGACTCGGTCAAAACTCGGACTAAACACGACTCGATCTAGCTCGACTCGAAAAACTCGTGCGTAACTCGGTAAGTATAATCAGTTGCGAGTTATTAATATTATTAGGTTATACTATATTAGTTCAATCATCTAATCTAGCTAGTTTTCTGTTACTACTCAATATTGAATAAACTAATTAATTGCATTGGTATTTAAATTAATAATTTCTAAGGATGCTAATAATTTCAATATTGAACAGGTATTTAAACGCACATATATATAATTAGAAATTTTCATAGTATAGAAGTAGTAAAAAATTTATTTAAAAAGAGAAAAAAACAATTCGAGTTCGAACTCGCAAGTAGTGTCGATACTCGATAAATAATAACGAGTTCGAGTTGAGTATGGTATTATTAACTCGCTAGTTCTCGAGTCGACTCGAACATGGTTAATATAGTTCTCGAGTCTAGACGAGTTACGCACTACTCGCTTGATTGAAGGTTGTCATTCCCAATCTCGATGATAAATGGGTTTGGTTTTTATCGTGTGGGTTGCCGGGCATGGGTTCAGGGTTTAGGGTTAAGGGTTTGATGATTGTACAGAAGCGAAATCGCTACAACCTTCGCCTACAAACAAATTTGAGGCGAGTTCGCAGTTGGTTGAAATTATAGGCGAACAAATAGGCGAGTTCGTTTCATAGTGAAATCCACAGGCGAATGGAAGGGTCGAGTTCGCCAGCGTATTTTAATTTTAAAAAAAAAATACAAAAACAAGTTTTGCGAGTGGCGATTTCAGAACCCCCCCAACTTCCACCCGCAAAACCCTAAACCCCCAATCGGAAAATCCCTGCAACACCATGGGCCGGAGCAAATCAGCCGGTAAAACCCTTAACCCACCAGCCCCCAAGCGCCAGAAGACCACCCCCACTGCTCAACCCGATGCGGAGTCGGCCGGAATGCGTGAAGAGACACTCGCCGACCTTCAACCTCGCCGGAGACGCGATCGCCCGGCCGGTGGATCTACAGGCGGCGGCGGCGGCCATACTTCTGGAACCTCCCATCAACGCCAACCCGCCACCAGTCCGTCGCCGCACCGCCACACCGCCACCAGGAACCCGCCTGAAACTGGTGGGCCAGCCGAGAATCCGGCGGGTAACCCTGCGACTGAGGAAGATGAGGAGACGTCTCTGTTCGTCAGCACAAAGGCCGAGACTAGGTACGAATAATTTTCTCGTCGCTTCTTGTTGAATGCTAGGGTTTTTGATGAAGATCGGATAGAGTCGTTAGGGTTTGGTAAAATTGTAGACTATTTTAAGGCGACGCATCTAGAAGGGATGTTGATGTCGAGAGAGCCGGTGCATAAGGATGAGTGTTTACAGTTTTATACAAATATGACTTTTTCAAAGGACGCCGAAGAGGGGGAGACAATGGTTAGGGGAGTTAGGTTTAAGGTTGATAAGTATTTGATTAATGAGGTGATAGGTTGCCCGTATGTGTCGGTTGACCACTTAAGGCCGTTAGATCCAAACGGTCCTTACGAGTGTTACCACACCCAAAACTTCCCATCTTTGTCTAGTTTGAACCCCCTAGAACCCGTTCCTATGCGTAGAAAATACTTTAAGTCGCGTAGCAAGAAAATCCTTCTTCAAATATAAACTGCTCCTTATTTAAATAAAAAAAGAAAAAGAAAGGGTGCCCTTGATGTTAACCTTTCCACTTCCACAGTGGCTAGCCAACGGAAAAAGTTATTGCATGCAAAAGTCTCCATAAAGAGTAATTAGAGCAAAGTCAAACAATCAGCATTGTTAATTCCGCAACTAGAGTACTGAAATTGTAATTAATTACAGTAACCTCTAATTAATTTTTTTTTTAAAATGTGTAATTTCTATCACAGATATTTTTTTTAATATATAAAATTAACAAAAGATCATATTAAATAAAATATAAAATATTACTATTAAATAATAGTTTGACTATTTATGTGCAGAAATTTTGCGTTCGGGACTCCGGAACAATAGAACCAAAAAAAAAAAGTCTAGAAGTTTAAAAAATAATAATTATCTACTTACTCTATATATACCCTATAAGTGGAGTAAATAATACTATCGTTATTTACACAACTTCCGTTTCTCAAGAATTGGAAGATGTGTAGCCATTTACACAATTTTGACTAAAAAGCTGGAAGTATATAATTATATGTATATAGCTATTCTCCGACTTATTTAGACAACATTTAATTAAATTAAATTGAACTATAAAATATTAAATAAAAATAAAAATAAAAAACAATATATTGAAAATAAGAACATCGTAGACAAATTAATCTGAATTCCATGAATTATTATAGCGATGTTCATTGATCGTGAGCGATTAAAAGAAATTGGACATGAAAGGGTATACTACATCCAGAATTCGACCTACCAAGTTCATAGTTGATCGCAAATGTGTACAAAAAAATAATTTGAAATTACATAAAGATTCATATATACTCCTATTTCAATATTGGTTAAAGAATTTATTTTGTTTTAATACTGGCGAACTCGCCTATCCAATTCGCTTGGAGGCGAGTGGCCAAGCGAACTCGCCTCCACGTCACATCAATTTTCCCACATCGGTGAAGTAGCGTCCAATTGATCAGTTTAAATATGTGACCAAAACTAAATGGTTCGATAAGTCGCCGACCCGCGCAAACTGCCCATGAAACACCATGCATGATATACACATATACTATACATATACTATACAAATACTATACATATACTATACAGTGATGAGCGATCAGAGTGTTGAGTGCATCTATCAGATCCCTGGCCCAAAGGCCTATATTTTTTAACAATGAAGCGAACTCGCCTGCCAGCTCGCCTATAGGCGAGTTACAAGCGAATTCGTAACAAGATTGAATTGATATAATAACAAACAAGCGAACTCGCCTCTTAAAACGCCTGTAGGCGAGTTACAAGCGAATTCGTAACGGTCACAAACATAAATAGTCAACTGCTGGGCCATGTCGATCGAAAAGCAGATCCCCAATATTTCAAAAAAACTCACGCAAAATCGCTGCATCCTCAGCTCGCCCACCGCCGACCAGCCACCGTCAAGCCGGAAATTTGCTCCCCCACCGCCATATTCCATACATCTGGTAAGTTCCTGACCCGTTTCATCTTACCCATTGTTAATCTGGATGCCATGATTTCAATATTTTAAGTTGATGCCAAAATCAGTATTTTAGCTTTCTGTTGATTTGCTTTGTTGAAACTGGGGTTCAATCATAGGAATAGGATTGATGTTAGGTATTCTTGATAGGTATTCTTGGGGTTCAATCGCTTCTAATCTCGCCTGTTTCAACAGAGTCTAACAGACGACTCAAGAAGCGAACTCGCTAGTAACAGGCGAGATGGCTTACGGAACCGCCACCACCTAAATGCCAAGGCATAAAGTAAAACTACAAAAACAACGTAGTTTCAAGGTTGGCGAATAGAGATACGATTTCGCCTCTAGTAACGCTTACGTGCGATTTGTACAAGAGAAGTCGTCTTTATTTACGCCTATGCTATGAGTGAAACACGTTTCAAGCATACATGAATACTAATTCAGTCCATACCAAATGTATATGCTGAAAACTTAAGGTTTTTCCAATTACATACTAATGTTTACATATTCTTTGGTTGATTCCTCTTTGGTGATCCAAATGCCCTCCGTGTGATCGTTCCGCGCAAAATACCGTTTCAAACTCGCCTCGTCTTCAGTTAAGGTTTCGTTAGGCTCTAAACCCAGAAGGTCCCCGATATCTGTTCCAAAGCTGCGATCCTCGTCATTGCCATTGTGAAGAAGCGCCTGCTTACCATTCACCACAATCTCCCACCGGTTATCCTGTGGATCCGTCACATAAAACACTTGGTGCGCCTGAGACGCCATGATAAACGAATCACCTTCAGAGCCAAGAACACTGCGATTCACCAGGGTTGTGCCGTAATCCTCTTTCCGCACCCCGCCACATTCTTTCACCCATTCACACTTGAACACTGGAATTGTGGCACTAATAAAGTCAATCTCCCAGATGTCGGTGATCGTCCCGTAGTATGCTTCGCATCCATGAACTGCCTCACCTGGTACTACCACACCACTGTTTTGGTTAGTTGACCTCTCATCCGACCGTTTGGTTCCAAAAGTATAACTGTTTATGTCGTACCCACCAAAAGAGGAAACAGTGCCGAGGGGTCTTCTACATAACAGCTTGACAATATCAGGATGGTCCCCTTGCTGAATGTGAGCTTGCAGCCACCGAACGAAATTGGCACAATGCTTTTCCAGGATCCTCACATCACCGACAGTCCATGCATTTGACACTCTAATCTGATCCATGTGTATGTCAACATAAGGGGTCACCGCCTCGTGGTTTCTGAGGATATATAAATGGACAGCATCCATGTCGACGGCGGTAGGACTAAACAAACTATGATGCTTGAGCCCGTGCCCGTCCACTCTACCATCGTGCCTAGCATTTGGGATCCCCATTGTGGCAACATCTTTCATATAGTTGGTACAAAACTCAATAACCTCTTCTGCGACATAACGTTGAACTATACTAGCATCAGGCCTATATCTGTTCTTCACGAAATGCTTAAAAATCGACATGTACCGCTCAAATGGATACATCCATCTCAAGTAAACTGGGCCACATAATTTTACCTCCCTCACCAAATGGACAATCACATGGATCATTATGTCAAAAAAGGCCGGGGGAAAGTACATCTCCATCCTACACAAAACTTCCACCACCATTTCCTGCAACTCATCCAGCTTCTGCCTGCTCACTCGCTTACGACATATGCACTTAAAAAAGTAACATAGCTTCGATATCGCCTTCCTCACGTGACGAGGCAATGATCCTCGTAGAGCGATAACATTCAGCTCCTGCATAAGATTATGACAGTCGTGTGACTTCAATCCCGCCAGCTTCAGTTCTTTGGTATTAACACAATTACGGATGTTCGAAGAGTAACCTGTTGGAACCTTAACAGACTTCAAAGCATTACAGTAACGCTTCTTCTCCTCGGTCGACATAGTGTAACAAGCTGGAGGTAAATAAGATTTACCTTCTTCCTCTACAGGGGCTAGAGACGATCGAATACCAAGCTGTACAAGATCTTTCCGCGCTTTTAAGCCATCCTTTGTCTTTCCAGGGGTATTCATCAGCGTACCTACAAGTGCTTCACATACGTTCTTCTCAATATGCATCACATCGAGACAGTGACGTACGTCCAAATGTTTCCAGTAATCTAGTTTGAAGAAGATCGAACACTTCTTCCAACTGCTATTCAACGCCTTCTTCTTCTTTCCCTTACCAAATTCATGATCCATCCCAGTAACCTTTTCTAGAACCTCCTCTCCAGTTAAAGGGATTGGGGAGGGATCATGCTCTTCTCTCCCGTTGAACCAATTCTTTGCTCGCCTCCAAGGATGTCCCGTCGGAAGAAATCTTCTGTGCCCGAGATACACCGGCTTACCACCGTGTTTCAATTGACAATAACTAGTCTTGCTCTCACATATGGGACATGCAAAGTGACCTTTCACTGAATAACCCCCCAAGTTACCTAATGCAGGAAAGTCATTTATACTCCACAACAACATTCCTTGCAGTTTAAACTCCTCATCACCTCGACTGCCATCAGGTATCCGAACACCCACATCGAATAATTTCTGCAAATCTTCGATCAAAGGCGCTAGGTACACGTCAATATCGTTATCCGGTTGCTTAGGACCAGATATCATCATGGACAATAACACATACTTACGTTTCATCATCAACCACGATGGCAGATTGTAAATCACAACCATAACTGGCCAAGAACTATGGGTGCTAGATATGTTACCAAAGGGGTTCATGCCATCAGTGGATAAGCCTAGCCTCACATTCCTGGGCTCAGCAGCAAATTCAGGGTACCGCTCATCCATTTTCTTCCACTGATCTCCATCTGAGGCATGTGAAATAATGTCATCGTCCTCCCTAGCCCTATCCGCATGCCATGTTAGCAACTTTGCATCCTCAGGATTTGCAAACAACCTCTTCAGTCGAGGAACCAGCGGGAGGTAATACACTACTTTAGCCGGCGTTTTACATCTAGACGGCGTCACACTCTCGCCGCATACCTCTATGGTCCCCACATTTGATTTGTACCGAGGTTCATTGCAGACTCAGCATGTATCTCTATCCTTGTCATCTCCCCTGTACAACAAACAATCATTACGGCATGCATGAATCTTCTGCATCTCCATTCCCATAGGACATAATATCTTCTTAGCAGCATATACTCGATCAGGACACAAGTTGTCAGTGGGTAGCAACTCTTTCACCAACTCTAACAATTCAGTCATCTCCTTGTCAGATATTCCATGGCGCGCCTTTAAATTCATCAACAACAATGTAGAACCAAGAACGGAATGTTTGCAACCCTTGTACAATGGTGTCTCTTTATCATTATACATCGCCGCTAACATGCTCGGCTTTCCTACCCAATCCATTGCCACGTCTTCCGCCATTTCATCAAGACAACCATCATAACGCAATCCATCTGCCCCAAGCTTAACATCAAACTCTGCATCATTATGACTTGCACCTTCTCCATGCCAAACACATGTTGTATATGTAGGATCAAAACCTCTACAAACCAAATGTTCGCGCACAACGTCTACATCCTCATAAATCGCGTTGTTAAGGTAATCTATGCAAGGACGTCTTAGCCCACCCATTCTCTTTTCTACACAATCCTTCCAACCAACATCAATAAACTCTTGAATCAAATCCGTATAACCTTGTGAGAGACGCTGATTCTCCAACATGATTTCACTACGACCCATGCTTAACAAGATACTATCAACAACGGTTTTGCTACAATCACTCAAACATTCCACAAATTTAGCACCCTAAGAACTCTACAAATCCATATAAACAAGCACATACACTAATCAAAAACAGTTTGCCCATTCCACAACCAATGAACAAAAAAATCAAAAACTCGTACCTTTGTGTTCTTGGGCAAAATCAAGGCCTGAAAATGTGAGCAAAACTTGAGACAAAACAAAAGGAGAGTTCTTTTATCTACTTATTTTATTTTCATTCTCGCAAAAAATCAGCTTTTATACACCCAACTACGACACTGTTACGAATTCGCCACCAAATTCGCCCACTACATTTTAATACAAGCGAATTCGTAAACTGAAACGCCTCTGGTCATAACTATAGGCGAACTCGCTTCTTCAGTAACGCCTGCTGGCGTCAATACAAGGCGATTTCGCAACTACAACGCGTCTTAGCATGTATGGGCGAACAACTTTTCTTATTTCAGGCGGGTAATGCTGGCGAATTCGTCACTCTACTCGCCTATCAACGAACACGGTTCAGAGTTCGCCTAGTATTGACATTTTTAATACACTTTGGAAAACGCCTTGTGTTAATTGTGAAACGCCGTGTTTTTTATTTTTGCCCTAGGCGAACGGCAGGTTACGAGTTCGTAACCCAGTTACTTGGCGGTTCCGCCAAAATCTGGCCAAAACGCCGTGAAATGTGTGCCGAGAAACCTATGCTTGTGCACTAGTGATTGTATTACGTGACAACAATTTTGAATCCAAGTTCTTCAATTTTGGGATCAGTTTATATATATATAAATATATATATTATTAGAGAATATTTAGATTGATCATTATTGGTTATTATTAATTGTATATGAGTTGTAGTATATTTTGTTCTAGTCATAGAATATTTGTTTTCCCTGTATTATGGGAATTCCTTTTGTATTACTATTAGGACATTCTTGTATATTAATAGGAGTCTTGAGTTAATGAAAAATCAACCTTTGCAGTAATCTCTTCTCTGCAACATTTATATGGTATCAGCTTAGCACGCGGTCCTTACCGATGACCTCGTCTACGTCTTCCGCTTCATCGCAATCATCTGCTTCTTCAGTTTCAGCGCAGAATCTCCTCGTGGCTGCTGGCGGAACCACCACCACCCTCCAGCTTCCCACTCTTTCCATTCGCCTAGACCACAGTAATTACTCTCTGTGGAAAGGTACTGTGCGCTCGGCTCTTGAAGCCTTCGAGCTTGATGATCACCTTCTCTCCGACCAGACTCCAGCCAAAACCATTGCACCGACTGGAGACTCGGAGTCAACCACGCCGACACCTAATCCGGCATACAAACCTTGGAAACGAAACGACAATTTCGTTCTCCTTTGGCTGCGTACCACTCTCACCATTCCGATACTTGGTCATGTTGCTCGTGCCACCTCTGCCGCTGATGTCTGGACCATGCTATCCCAGATGTTTCAGTCTCAAACGCGAGCACGCCAGAATCACCTCAAACAGCAGCTGCAGTCTCTCCCCAAAGGCTCCATGTCCATCATGGAGTATGTCGAGAAGAAACGGGGCATCTCCGATTCACTGATGGAATGCCTCTCAGCCGTCTCTGATGATGACTTTGTATCATACGTCCTCTTCGGCCTGGGTGCTGAGTATGCCACTTTCAAGACGGCGATCAGCATGCGTGATTCAGTCACCTCCAATGAACTCCTCGGCCTTCTTCTCCAAGAGGAACAACGAATCCTAGATTCGTGTGCTTCCGTGGCTCCCTCGGTGCTCGTTGCTCACCGCCGTGCCTCTACTGTCTCTGCTCAGCCGTCAGACGGGGCAGCCGCCGGAAGTGATCCACCTCGCACTATCTGTCAAATCTGCGACAAGCCCTATCACTCTGCTAAGAACTGCCACAACCGCTTCAACGATGTGGACTATCCACCTACAAATCGCCAATCAGCGGAACGTCAGAAGCAGCGTAATCCAGCTCGCAAGCAGGCTCATGTGGCGTACACCAGTCCATCGACTCTCACTGATCCTTGGGTAATGGATTCTGGAGCCTCTCACCATGTTACAACGGACCTTGATGCTCTCAATCTTCAATCTCACTACACTGGCACTGACAACTTAGTTGTTGGCAATGGTAAGTTCCTTCCCATTACTCATATCGGTACTCGTAATCTTTCTTCGTTGCACATTGCCAATAAACCTCTTTCTCTTAATGAAGTTTTAGTTGTACCCAAGGTTTCAAAAAATATCATCAGTGTTTCAAAATTATGTGGAGATAATAATGTATCTGTTGAATTAACTGCGGATCATTGTTTTGTTAAGGATCCTCAGGGTCAAAAACTCCTAAAGGGAATCGTTGAGAATGGTCTGTATTGTCTGAATTCCCCATCATCTCCCAGCCCTAGAGTTTTTGTTGGTGAACGTGCTTCTGTTGCTTGCTGGCACCATCGGTTTGCTCATCCTCACGAGTCTGTTCTGCGTCGTCAGCTCTCTGTTTTTAATCTACCAGTTTCTGCGAATAAAACTTTACCTCTTTGTAGTGCTTGTCAATTAGGCAAGAGTCATAGATTGCATTTACCTTCTTCTCATGTGTCATCAAGTGAACCTTTTAATTTAATATATTCAGATGTTTGGAGTCCTGCCTATGTTCCTTCGTTAAATGGAAATCGCTATTTTGTTTTATTCATTGATGATTGCACTAAATTTGTGTGGATTTATTTTCTCCAAACTAAATCTCAGGTTTTCTCTACCTTTCAACTTTTCAAAACTATGGTCGAAACTCAGTTTTCTGCGAAAATAAAGGCTTTTCAATCTGATTGGGGTGGTGAGTATCGTAATTTATCAACTTTTCTTCAAACTCAAGGGATTTTACATCGAATTTCTTCCCCTCACACACCTGAACAAAATGGTGCTTCTAAAAGGAGGAACCGTATTGTTGTGGAAAACGGTTTGGCACTGTTAGCTCATTCCCATCTTCCTATAGAATTTTGGGAACAAGCTTTTCACACTGCCATCTATCTAAATAACAGAACCATCACTCCTATTTTAGATTATAAATCTCCCTACTCTTATCTTTATAAATGGGAACCTGATTATCAATTTTTAAAATATTTTGGGTGCTTATGTTTTCCCTATTTAAGGCCATACAATAATAGCAAACTTGAATTTCATTCCGTTGCTTGTATTTTTTTGAGTTATAGTGCTAAACACAAAGGTTATCTTTGTTTTCATGCTCCGTCTTCTAGGACCTATATAGCTCGCCATGTTGTTTTTGATGAGTCTCAATTCCCGTATACTGATCACATTGCCCAATCCCAATCCTCAGTTTCTCCAAATTTTGACCTCTCTTTGTTAGATTATGTCCAGCCCCACCCTGTCTCCAGCTCCCTGACAGCCGCCGACACTGGGTCCCACTTTGTCTCCTCTTCCCCGACAGCCACCGACACTGGGGCCCACCCTGTCTCCAACTCACCAACAACCGCCGACACTGGGTCCCACCCTGTCTCCAGCTCACCACCAGCCTTGGACCAGTCAACAACCTCTGACCAGTCAACTTCTGAGTCCTCTTCCTCTTTGGCCATTATTCCTTCCCCACGTGTCCCTTCTTACTTCAGACAATCAGACACTTCTCAACATCCCATGACCACTCGTGCAGCCACCAATTCTCTTAAACCTAAAGCTCTAATTGTCACCAAATATCCTGTTAATCATGACTCTTCTCACCCTGAACCGAAAAATTTTAAACAAGCTGTCAACCATCCTCATTGGCAACAGGCAATGCAGTTAGAGTATGATGCTTTAATGACTAATGGGACTTGGGACTTAGTTCCAAAGCCCTATACTTCTAATGTTGTTGGTTGTAAGTGGATTTTCAGGGTTAAAACGAAGGCTGATGGCTCTGTGGAACGTTACAAAGCACGATTGGTGGCTAAGGGATTCAACCAAGAGGAAGGTGTAGACTACTTTGATACATTTAGTCCTGTTATCAAACATATTACTATTCGTCTTGTACTCAGTATTGCTGTCACTCGGCGCTGGACTCTTCGTCAGGTTGACATCAACAATGCTTTTTTGAATGGGGATCTTTCCGAGACTGTGTTCATGCAACAACCGCCAGGGTTTATTTCTTCTTCACATTCGAACTATGTGTGCAGGTTGAAGAAGTCTCTTTATGGTCTCAAACAGGCTCACCGAGCTTGGTTTCAGAAGCTCAGTCATGCTCTGCTTCAACACGGCTTCAAGCAGTGTGTTTCAGATACTTCCCTCTACATCAAGTCTCATGGTGGTCATGTTATTTATGTGTTGGTTTATGTTGATGACCTGATTATCACTGGTTCTCATTCCAAGTTCATTGATGAGTTCATTCTCTACCTGAACTCGGGTTTCTCTCTGAAGGATCTTGGTCGTCTTAATTTTTTTCTTGGCATTGAAGTGCTCCATCTTTCCTCAGGTTTACTTCTGTCTCAAAGGAAGTATATTTTGGATCTCTTGGATCGTAGTAACATGGCTGGTGCTAAGCTAATTTCTTCTCCAGCTACTCCTGGCTCGCGGCTCCAGAGTTCCGGTGATCCTTATCCAGATCAGCATCTTTATCGCAGCATTGTTGGAGCTCTTCAGTATGCTACCATCACTCGCCCTAAAATCTCTTATGCTGTGAACCGTGTCTGTCAGTTCATGCACAAACCAACAACTGAGCACTGGCTTGCTGTCAAACGCATTCTTCGCTATCTCAAAGGCACCATCAATGCTGGACTTTATTTCCGCCCGACTTCGGATTCTCGCCTTGTTTGCTATACTGATGCTGGATGGATTTCAGATCCAGATGATTGTCGTTCTCAACATGGTTTTTGCTTGTATTACGGTGGCAACTTGGTGAGTTGGGCATCCAAGAAACAAGGTGTTGTTGCTCGCTCCAGTACTGAAGCCGAATATCGTGCCATTGCGTTTGCTGCTGCTGAATTAATCTGGTTGCAACAGCTTCTCAAGGAAATTAATATTGCTCTTTTGGCCCTCCGACAGTTCTTTGTGATAATCTGAGTGCAGCTTTTCTCACAGCTAATCCCGTTCTTCATCACCGTTCGAAGCACATCAAACTAGATTTTCACTTTGTTCGTGAACAAGTCTGTGATGGTTCTCTTGTGGTTCGACATGTTAGCTCAGTTGATCAAGTTGCTGATGTGTTTACTAAAGCCGTTGGGATGTCTAGATTCAAAGACTTGCGTTCCAAACTTCTTGTCCGTGCCCGAACATGAGCTTGCGGGAGGGTATAAGAGAATATTTAGATTGATCATTATTGGTTATTATTAATTGTATATGAGTTGTAGTATATTTTGTTCTAGTCATAGAATATTTGTTTTCCCTGTATTATGGGAATTCCTTTTGTATTACTATTAGGACATCCTTGTATATAAATAGGAGTATTGAGTTAATGAAAAATCAACCTTTGCAGTAATCTCTTCTCTGCAACATTTATATATATACGTATATATATACATATATTTATACATATATACATATATTTATACATATATACATATATATACATATATATATACATATATACATACATATATACATACATACATACATATATATATATATACATACATATATATATATACATACATATATACATACATACATATATATATACATACATACTGGACTAGTTTTGTGCTTCCACTGAATGATCATTTTTAAGTGCATCTTTAGTGCCAGGAATGTAATTTTATTAATAAATAATTTGGGTTGGAAGTTAAGAGATGAGTGCGTTTGTAATGAGAGAGAATGTATTTCAATTAAAAATCTTCATCGAACCTAATTAAGAAGAATCCCCCAATGGATTCAAATTTTCAGCGAACTAGCTTCTTGATTGCACTAAATGGTCTTCATCGCACGAAATGGTTGATCGCACGTTTGGTTATTCTTTATCGCACGATAAAGAACTCGACTTCAATATATAAATGAAAATTGTAACTTTACGTACAAGATCCTTTACAGAGAATATTATTTTAGTTTACCTAAAACACACATTTGATTAGTTTAAATCTGATAAAAGAAACACAGATACATTCTTCACCAGATTAAAATATGACAACTCAAACATAGAGACAGAAATTAGCCTTATAATACATATGTATATGTCGGTTTTTGCAGCTCTCTTTGTAAATGATAGAGAATAATATCAGCTGTTATCTGGGCTTCTATCTTACTGTGTAGTATGTTATTAATATCAAGCTGCTGTTAGAGTATCTTAAGCGTATCTAGTGCATCACCGGATTCATCAGTCCAAGCGTATCCAGAGCATCACCGGATTTATATATCTTTTCCTTGAGGTATATATATAGAGATCTGTGAAGTTTGTTGAGTGAGAGTATATATGCAGAGCCTCTCCGGAGTATAGCTCTGCAAGATTTAAAATACATGATGTTAGATTAACAAATATGCAGTCATTAGTTTAGTTATTTACTGTGGTAAGAAACTTAATCGGTGTTTAGGACTTTTGGTGTAATTATTGCTGCAAAATTCTGATAAAACAAATAGGTAACCCACACGTGCATCATTTGTGCATTCAAAATATTGTATTGAATCTGATTTTTTACTATCAGGTGTTGCTTATGCTGCAGAATGTATGAAATTACCAAAGCCGAGTGCATCATTTGTACATTCATCTAACATAAACATTTCTCATTTTTTGATAAACATTATTTGAGACGTACGTAATTTTTTGTACATATTGATTTAGTTTTTAAATGCTTGTTGGTTTTGTTGTCTTTTATCATTAATAAGTTTCAACATATATCTAGTACCCTTAGAGGGACAGCCCAAGAAGTTGCATTTGAGGAACTATTTATTTAGATGCTTTATTTCACTTATTTTCTTGGAGCACGCACGCACAGCAAGATGCTTTGACATAAATGGACTCGATCCTGCAATTATACAGCATATATATAGTGGTGGAACCAGAAATTATATTAGGATAAGATAAAATGACTCAAAACAATTTCGGTAGAAATGCAGGTAAACAAAATTTGATAGCGTAGGATTGCCCAAAGGTTGGAAAGCTTGGCCGGAGAATAATAATATAGCTTGTGTTTCTAATTCATGGCCTACCTGGGCCGGTGAGTAACCCTGCCACTGTATATATATACAGTTCAGTTTTAGCTATTTTCAGAACTAAACCTAGTTCAATATAGTCAAATATTCTGTTTACCCGATTTGGATGGAGAGGAACATCCATCCTACACACTGATTTGGATGGAGAGGAACTAAACCTCTAAACGGAAACGCCGATTTGGATGGAGATGAACTAAACCTCTAAACGGAAACGCCGACATGAATCCTCTATGATTTTATCTTCTCTCTTTTCTTCTAGCAATAATAAAGTTAGTACTCCATGTTCTATTTTTCATAGAGCAAAGCAAGTCAGACATAGTTTTCTTGTGAGTTCTTCTAGAGCTACTAAAATGTTTTGTCCTGATACATTGTGATGTTCGGGGCCATATAGCTCTCCTTCTACCAGTTGTGCCTATTATTGTTTTTACCATATATAGTTGGCGATTATTCTAGAGTTGTCTGGGTTCACTTGCTTGCTGCAAAATCCGAAGTGCTTTGGTGAGTACTCAATTTGGTCGTCATGTGCGTTGTATTCGATCTGATAATGGAACTAAATTTTTACCTTTGCGGTCCTACTTTGCTGAATTTGGCATCTTGTTTGAGACTTCATGCATTGATACACCACATCAGAATGGAAGAGTAGAGCGCAAGCATGGATACCCACTGAATGTTGCACGAGCTCTTCTATTTCATGCTGATTTACCAATCAAATTTTGGGGTGAAAGGGCTGTTACAGCTGCTTATTTGATCAATCAGACACCAACACCTCTTTGGTGAGCGTCGTTTCACTCACACAAATAATACCTGCAATACACTAAGGATAAAATCCTAGCACAGTGGTAAGCAGGGTCGAATCCACAGAGAACGGTGTGAAATTATTGATTAACCTACTAATTAAGTTTGGTTTAGCAACCACGCCTTAAATTGAGAGTTGTTTGACTATAACTACGGAAAACTAGAAAAATAAAACACACAAATCCAATGCAATAAAAAGAAGAGAAAATATATATGATGAAAGATGTCGGCTTAGACTAACTTGTAGGTTCATTCATTGATCAAGGACTAAAAAATAGTTATGTCTGCAAATCAATTAGTTATATAGAGGCAAATATTCGCTAAACCCCCTAAAATTCCTTTTTAATGTTCATTAGCAAGCAAGTATTTGCTGAACTTACTAAATTAAAATATCAAAGCAAAGAGGATCTAATTCAAATAACCATTCAAGTATTCACAAACAATTGCTACTTAATTAGCCCTAGCTTAACATGAATCAAGGTGATCAAACTTAACCCATAAAGCATAAATTCATACAATAATTAATAGAGATCTCACATAAGATAACTTTAAGCCAATTAATCCTCACAAATTAATGAACCCACTTCGTTAATCCAAGCCGAACAATTAATTTAGCTACGCATACTATAATCAAAACACACATAAGCAATTGATGAATTAAACATAATAATAATAAAAGAAAATAAGAAAGAAATACCAATGATTTTATTTATGAATGTTGCTGCCCTCCAAGAATTACAATGAAAGAAAAAGAAGATTGTATTCGAGTAATGCTACGTACGGTCTTGATTTCGGACTTCTTCCCCGAAGAGCATCTATCACTACTGGAAAGCAATTAAACGTCGGTATCAAATAACGGCGGTTCAGCCCAAAAATGGCCAAAACGTTATTCTATTGGATTTACAAATTCGTAAATCCAATAGAATGGCGTTTCGAATACAATGCGCGGTGGAAAAATGAAAGCGCCAAAAATTGATGGTTTTCAATTTCTGAAACAGGTCAATAGATTGTCATGTAAATTTATCAAGATTTCGGAAGGGTAAACGATTGATATTAAGAACTCCGAAACCAATCTATTACGAATACGAGGGTGTTTTATGATATACGGAAAGAAACTGTTGCATTAATGATTTTTTCAACTGAAAAGGTTGGAGATCTAAAATTAAGTGAATTTATAATTAATTGTATATTGCGAGACGGATATAACCGGTTGATTAAGAAAGTGCTTTGTTGATAGATTGCTTACATATTAGGTTTACAAAGTATCAAACCCGTCGGCAATTATACATGGGTATGCGTTTAAAAAAATTGGACCAAACTTATTTCGTTTATTAAATAAACAACGTTTAACTCGAAAGTACCGTTTACCATTGCAAAGTAGATTTTAGGATAGTTTGTGTTTTTGATGCATCTGTTTGTATTAAGATATCTCATTGTCGGTAGTAAGCTTTGTACTGGTTATAGATTCGAGTTCTTAAACACAAAAATGAGTTTTCGAAGGATAAAATTCATAGTTTAGTTTTCTATCCTACTTTTCGATATCTACATTTTGAAAGGTTTGGAAATTCATTGAAAAGTTAGAAGTCGCATTCACCTAATAGAAAGCAAACCCCCAAAATATATTAGGTTTGTTGGGTTTGATTTCCAATAGTTTTGTCATCTTTCAAGTTAGGAGTTTCTTAAACCTAATAGAAAAATATTATAAGTTTGAAAAACATCATAAAACATGAAATTTTGACTCTTAAACATGAAGTTTTTGATGATTATGTTAATTTTATTATGTATTATACACTTTTCATGTAATTTTGCTTTGATATTAGCCAAATGAAAGGTGATAAGTCCATGGTTCGTATTCGGACCTCATTCATACTCAGACCAGGGCCCGAGAAGGGTCGTGGGCTCGAGATGCGCGGAGGGTGGATCCACAGGTCCATCAATCCTAATCCTTATAAGGAATGTGTATATTATGAATGTTCTATAAGGAATATACGTCTTCTCAAAGATGGTAACACTACTGGAGGTTGATCGGCGGTAATTCGGGGTATACACGGCGGTTGTACCCGTCATTACTGGAACCGCCACCCATCGGCGGTCCAGTTTTGCACGGCGGAAGGACCCGCCGTGCATAGATTTCGAAAACCAAAAATGCAGGGGTTTACAACAAGAAAACTTAAAACATGGCGTTATGGTCCCCGAGCTGAAGTAGAAACTTTCGAGTAGAAAACATACACACTCACGATTTCGAAAACGAACATGTCATCAAAGTTACGATCCGCAAAGTTTGAGTACATAGTATAATGTTTACGAGTAGCAAGGTAAGTGTTTGCCGAGGATAACTATTGAATATTCCCAACTGAATTTGACCATTATTTGCTACACATTTACGAGGTCGAAGTATTTGTCTATGAAGAGTACTTTTGATTCAGTCTCTCGATATCGTAAATAATGCGACATGATAATAGTTTTGGTGTCTAAAATAGGTTGAAGTTAGGTTGCAAGAGTTTCATAACAGGGCTGCAAGTAGGGTGTGTGGGTTTCATTTTTTTTCGATTTCGAATTTCAAATTCAGAACCCTATTAGTTTTCGATTTCAAAACAACTTGTTTTAGGTTTTTTATTGTTATCTTTTTGGTCGTGTAATAGAGTAATGACTTATACATCTTTCGAGTCCGAAAGTTAGATGACTATTTCATTTATGTTCGATTTCGGAAGACTGGTGATTCTAATGTATTTGGTCGGTTTTATCGGGTTTAAAATAGGGGATTCCACTGGATTGGTTCTCTGTAGTACATTTTGTTTTCGAAATCGAAAATATTGGGAAGCAGATTATTGCGAAATCGAAATTGTGGTGAATACAAATTGTTTTCTTTTAGGGAGACTAATAATGATGCCGGAACCGGGCAATTTCAGAATTGGATGAGGCAAAACCCAAAAATAACGTAATAAAAATGACTCATATTTAATCAAGCCAACCATTGGCGATATCCAAAATACATAATGCACCATAGCATCTAATGATCAAAAAATGACCGTTATTGTAGCAAAAGATCGAATATTTGTAGCGCATCATGACCATGGGAAGGGAAAAATATTCAACATTACAAACAAACCACCACACAATGTACGTCGCATGCCATGTTCTTACTAATGCTATTTTGAAAGTCTTGATCCCCAAACATTTTGCACGTACGACGCAAAGTTGTTGATAACGGTCTTCACGTCATCAAGTGTGTAAGGAGTCGAGTCCTTCTTAAAAAGCTAGTCAAGAAATGAAGCATAAAAATTAAGTTTAACAAACTTGATCGGGCAAACAAGTATAATAATACAAGTTAGGAATAATATAGTAAGTACTCACCGATTCAAAGTTATTGTTCAACTTAGCAGAAGAGACAACTTGAAGTGTCGTCGCCATGGTGAAATAACCACATTCCCAACAACTATTTTGCTTCTTGTACTAGGGAAAAAATCACTTTTACTTAGCATTGGTAGGCATGTGCATTCTAAATCAATGAAATAAATTAGTAGCGTAAGACAACCTTGATTTCATGAACCCCGAAAGCCGATTGACCCTTGGGATTGACAAACTCCAACGCTTGCTTTGCTATCTCAACAAAAGAAGGGATGGGTGCATGGTGGAGAGAATCAATCCAATACACTTGTTTAGTTGTCTTGTTAATGACAACCAAACGCCAATGTCCCCTAATTTAACACATTAACAAAATAATTTAATAAACTAGGGAGCCTTGTATTGAGAGCAAAATGTAGACCATTTAGGTTTCACTTACTTGTGGAGTAGGGGCAACAAGAAGAGTACTTTAGTAGGATCACTTAGACCAACTTTCAAGTAGCTCAGTCGTTCTTCGCGAGAATGGACAACCTCTTGATTATGCTCGGGGCATAGAAAACCAATCCAAGGCCGACCGCGACTTTGTGCAATGTTTTGTAAGAAGCTTCATTCAACAAAATGAGCAAGGATTGTTAATTAACATTTGGGTTTTGATAAATTAAAAATAAAAGCGACCGAGAAACAAACATTATAAACTAGAAAACGTACCATTGAAATAGAGACATAAGAGTCTCCGTTATCATGTCAAACCTCCACAAGTCTTCAAAGTCCACCCAACACAGCGTAATAAGTTTTCCAACTCCGAATATGGGTGTAGGAGAAGGAAAGTCGTACATCCCAAGTTGGTTGTGGTCGGTTATCTTCTCAAACAATAGTCTAAGGGAAGGGGGCATGTCATCCACATTGGCCTCTATTGGTTTCTTAGTTGAATCAATAGCAAAGATGCTTACCCTTGACTAGTGATGGTGGACATAGATTGGTCGGCTCATCCTCCCCTAAGCCCTCTACCCTAATCAGCCTCCTAGGCCACATCAAAAGCTTGTTCCCTTTAGCAATTGGTTTGATGGTTGGGGAATAGGCAACAAAGCATTTTCAAAGAATATGTCTAAAATTGAAACAACACTCAAGCCCTCAGGCACGTCCTTATGGTGATGTTTTCTAATAGACTCCTCAAAAATTCCATTTGCTACTAAAAAGGGGGGTTTCGAATTTCCAAGGTCAACGTAGAGCAAGCATGCATAAGATCCCTTGAATATAACATGAAAACATTTAATACTACTTCATGAATATCTAATTACGTACTTATATGTTGTAGTGATTAAAAGAAATTACTTAAACATACTTAGATTAAGGATAGTTTACTAACCATTGATTCAGGTTTCCTTCATGGAGACTTGGGTCGACGTAGGGTTGAAAAGGAACATCGTCGAGCACATCCTCATGTTCATCTTCTATTGGAGAAGCGGGTGAAGGGTCATGATGAGATGGTTCACGAAGAAGTGAATCGGGCTCGGTCGGTTCCAAACGTGTGGTGATGTGTTCGAGGTCCTTGGGGAGTTTAGTGCCACTACTTTTAGCAAGCATGTGAAGGGCAATGTCTCACTTCCCTTGGCTTGCTTTGAGCTCCTTTATCTCCTCGTACAACTTTTGAATCAAGCTATCGCTAGACGGCTTCGATTTCTCACTCTTGTTAACGAGATCTTGCTTTGTGACGTAAGAGCCGCAAGTCCTAATTCTACCGGGATACTCACCACGACCCAAACACTCACTCAAGATGTCAAACCCCTCCTTTGATGGTTCAACGACCCCTTTATCGGCCTTATCCTTGTTTGAATCCTAGCAAAGTAATAGCCAAAACAAAATATTAGTTGTAACTATAGAAACGGTGTAGATAAAATAACAACTCCAAACTAATGCAACTAAACTTACTAGATCTCTCAAAAAAGTGGTCATCTCCGGCTTATCACCGTATCCACCACCCTTCTTTTCCCTAGGTTTGAGATATAACTCGAAGTTCTTAATCTCGTCAACACACGTCGGTTGGGTTATATCCCTCGCCTCCGCCTCGGGCATCCCGGCCACAACCTTCTCTTTGATTCTTCACTCTCTATCTTCAATCACAAATCGCTCCACCGCTAATTTCATCCCACCCCGGCTCATTCGGTGTGGCAATGTGTTGCATTTAGCATTCTCACTGTTAGTTGCATGCAACCCCTGATTTGTAATGTCAACATAAATGTTGCACATGTTAGTTCCATGTCAATTTGTAGATAAACAAATATCCACTTGTAAGGAAAAAAAAATTATTCAAGTACTTACATCGTCATAATATCCTTGGGCATACTTCTTGAAGAACTCCCAACTTTGCTCTGGAATGGTTGTGTATATGAGTCTAGGGTTCAAGTGCTTCTTCTCTCCAAACACATAGTCTCGAGCAAGCATCGCATGATAATCTCTTGCAATCTTCCCCAACCTTTTCATGGTCTTCTCTTGGAGAAGTTCAATGTTAGGTGCATCGATTATAAATGGACGCTGCAGCATACATAAGCATTAAGGTTATGGTGTTAGTTGTTATTTATGAACATATATAATACATGGGTATTTCTTAAAATAATATGTATCTTACCATGCATTCGTCGACAAGCCTTTCCTTCATAGGCTTAGGTACTAGACGCAAGTCGTTGTACTTAATATCTATACGTGTTCTCGCCGTCTTTCCCACCCAAATTTCCCATTTGCTCCTCTCTCGTGAGATTGGCTCGCCAAGTTCATTGAATTGCATCTGTGTTAGAACACCTTTCTTCATCCTTCTCATTATCTCGTGGCAATAAATCCTTGGTCGCAACCTAGATCCATCTAGTGCTTCCTCCGATTCTCGAGCCGCTTGTGCCCTAGCCCTCTTCGCCAATTTTTTTTTAACCTTCTTCTTTAGGGGAGCCATTCGATACCTTAAACAAAAGTCACTACATATTAAACTAGTGCATTTGGTTTACATGATAACAATACGAACTAGTATGCAAGAATAGAAGTAGAATATATGTATCTAGGGCACACTAATCTAACATAAATGCACAACATTAATTGAAACCTAGGGTTTTACTAGAAAATTTCATGCCATTCATGCTAGGGTTTTAATGAAATTGTTTCATATTTAATTGAAGATTAACATGTACGGTTTATGGTTTCTAGTAATAAAGAAACTCGAACATATGCATTTGATAGAGTTTGATATGTAAAAAAAAAATTACTCATAACCAACTAAGCTAGCAAAACAAAAAGAGTAGTGCAACAACTTGAACCTACTTGCATTTGAACACAAGATTCATATATATTCCATGGCACGAGCTAGTATGATATGGGAAGCACAAGAGATCTACATAAACACGACATTACTTAAATCTATGAAATTTGTTCATATCTAACCCACATGTAGTGTTGAACAAAATAAGATATATTAAATCTCACCCACACAATACTTCAAATCTGAATATGTGAGATGGTGAGGGTGTGGAATTGGGATGAAAGATTGGTGTAGGAGAAGTAGATATGAGATGTAGTATGTATGGAATAAATTAGGTTTGATGAGATATAGAAATGTGAGGGAAATAACCTTCTCATTCCCCCTAGGAGACATTTATATACACGGTGGAAAATTCAAATATCCTTTCTTTTTCAATCTCGAAAACTCACTGTTTTTGACGTTTCATGCTAGGTTTTCGAAATCGAAACCATTCCTTAACAATACTTTTTATTAAAGTAATTAAATATATCCCCTACCACGTTTTCGATGTATAAAAAGCTGTGCAATTACACAAACTGAGTAGTGCTTGTTTCTAACTAGAAAAACATTTCTGGCATGAGCTCTAGAATTCGAAACAAACCATACATTGATGCACAAAATTATAACTAATTAGGACTATAACACGGGGATTGCACTGGTTGTAATTGAATCATATGCACAGGTTTTCGAAACCGAAAGCCAAAGGCAATATGTTTTCAATAAATTATTTATTTAAATTATATATTTATTGAAGTTTAATGAAGAAATTTTCTCCGACCAAAGCTTCGAGATCGCAACTCAAGGACTTTAAGTACTCAATTCTACATTCGATTTCGAAAGTATAATGTTTCTACAAAGTTATTAATTTCGTGTTCAGGTGCTAGGTCGGGGATCTCACTGGTTGGACATACACAAGATAAAACAAGTTTACGATTTCGAAAACTAAATGTATATAAACTTTTAGAAATCGTAAATAGGGTAAAATCAAATATGTTCTAAATAGAGTGCATGATCGGGTATTGCTCTGTTGAAATGCTATAGAGTGTTAAAATTCTCCATGTAATGTTTTAGAATTCGAAATAGGGTAAAATCAAAATTATTCTAAATAGAGTGCATGATCTGGTATTGCTCTGTTAAAATGCTATAGAGTGTTAAAATTCTACATGTCATGTTTTAGAATTCGTAAATGGGTTAGTTGAGTTGGATTTGAAATCGGAAAAAGAGAGAAATTTATTTACCTGATGATTTCGACTTCGAAAACAAGTTCTAGTATAAATAAAAAACGGGTCGACCCAACTTGTTCTACATCTGTTTAGCAAACAATCCCTAAATCTCCATCGACTGAAACCCTAACCCATCACAAAATCAGACCGATCTGCTCATGGCTCGCGCCAAACAGATTGCAGGGAGGCGTGCTAGTGATCGAGAGGTAGAAACGGCACCATCGTCGCTGCCGCCGACGCGTCGACAGAAGCAACCTGTTCAGCACCACCCAGCTAGCCGGAAAAGCTCCAAGCTTGTCATCAACCACAACGCCGCACGGCCAACCACTGTAGAATCGAACGAGGAGAGCGAGGAAGACGTTGGTGCTAGCCTGTTGAAGAGGCATATGAAAACAAAAGAGATTGCAGGTAAGGGGAAGGGTAAGCAACCAGTTGTTGAGTCGGAATCTGAGGAGTCGAGTGATTCTGATGATAGAAGTGAGAATGATGCTGAGGATGATGATGAGGATGAGAGCAAGGAAAGAGTTGATGAGTCTGAGGAGGATACTGACGGGGAGGCTGATTCTCAGCAGTCTAAAGAGTAAAGTGGAAATGAGGAACAGGTGGGGAAGACTGGAAAGTCAGCTAAGTTGGCGGCTGAAGAGCGGAAGAAGAAGGGAAAGGCACTGTTGAGGGTCCCTGATGATGATGAGGTGATAGGGGCTACTCTGAATGCCACAAAACTGAGGAAGAAAAAGCATAGCAAGAAAGGCGATGAGGAGGAGTGTAGCTATTTCTTCAGCCCGGAGGCAGAGGAACGGTACATCAAGCAGATCAGAAGGCCTTTGACAGGGACCAAGGTTTAGAAGCTTCGCACCAAGATCGGTAAATCTCTTGCCTATGTGCTCGATTATTTCAAACCTTCGCATTTGGATAAGTTAATTACTCTAGATGCTCCTGTGTACCCCGATGCTGTGAGGCAGTTTTATGCGAATTTAGGGCGTAACCCGAATGAGCGTGAATATAGTAAGGTAGCTGGGATTATTATACCGGTGACAAAGTATAGTATAAATGCTGCTTTAGGAGTACCTTGGAATAGCTATCCAGCCTTGGTTGGTGAGTCTAGTGGTGTAGTTTATGATAACTACTATCATCACAAGTGGCCCGATTCCTCAGACCAGCAACCCATAGATCCTGTAGAGCTTGGTTTGGAATTCTTCCATGCAGAACCACCTAAGGGTGATGGAGCTGGGAAAGCGGTGGCATACGACATCGAGCATCTGTCTAGTGAGCATCGGATCGTGTTTGAGTGGATATGTGGAAATGTGTTGCCGACAGGTGGACATGCTTGCGAGCCAACAATAGTGACGTGCATGATTTTCTATTACATCGTTCGCGGTTTGCTAGTCAACCCAGGGCATGCAGTTGCCGAGTACATGAAGAAGACGGCAAAGCACAGCACCAAGCAATTTCCATATGGTTCTTTGATTACTAGGCTCATGAAGGCTCAAGGCTTCGTCCCAGTTGATGCACCGATCATGAATCGAGTGTACGATGATAAGTGGATCCAGCGTTGCCACTTGGAGCTTGATCTGGAAACGAACAAGTACAGGACAAAGGCTGTTGCTAGTGGCGTGGCTGCGCGAGCTGCAAAGAGAAAGAGGGACGCCAAAATGGTCGTGCTCCTTCACTTCCAGAACGTGAGTATCGCTATTTCAATGCTTGTTAATTTGTTTTACGCTAATTTTAACATGATGCCTAACATTGACATGTTTCTAGGATTGAAGCTAAAGAAAATGATGGGGAAGTTGATGAGGATGTGGGACTGCTTTGATGAGCAGCTAAAGAAGCAAGAGGAGGAGCTTGACGAGGTTTTTCAGATGCAGGATAAAATCATCGAGGAATTCAAGCTTGACATAGTGTTGTCACCTGGTCCCGAGCCTGATTTTGGTACTCTCCCGGCGTCGAGCGGTGATGAGGAACCCCCGGTCAACCAAGAGAACACCGAGAAATTGGCAGAAGAAGATGGTGGCTTGGCAAGAAATAAGGAGGAGTTGAGGGAGTCCGACACTGTTGTAGGTGACGGGCACGACATGGTTTCTGGCACTGGGCAGGAAGTACCTATAAAAAGTGGAGAAACCAACCTGCAAGGCAACTTGTCCGACAAATCATGAATTTTAAAATTTGTTTACACTATGAATTGATTTTATTTGTTACAATCAACATTACGCAATTGTTTTAGTATTAATATTTTCTGGTATTTTGTTTTAAAGATGTGTGTGATTAAACATTCAAATGTATGTGTAGTTGTGGTTGGCTCTAATCTGCCTTATCATAAAATCTAGGGTTTGAGTTTCGATTTCGGAAACTTGTTGAATGTAATATGTTTTAGATATCGTAAATGAAGTTTTCTAAATTTTGATTCTAAGCCTTCTATTTAAAACTGATTTCGAAATCGTAAATGATTCCTCCTCAGTTTGAAAAACCCACTCACTAAACCCCTTAGCACTAAGCCCTAAACCCACAAGATGCAAAACCCTAAGCCCTAAGCCCTACTTGTCGAGTTCGAAACAAATTTTATCAATCTTTATATCTGTGCAATTTTTACATTTGTTTTACATTTTATCAATCTTTACATTTTATCAATCTCTAATAAAGTAAGTCACTTACCATACCTGCGTTAGTACTTAGTTACACGTGTGACACGCTTAGGGGTGCTAATCGAGCGAGTCGATCGTGAGTACTGCGTAACTCGACTCGACTCGAAAACTATATTAACCATGTTCGAATCGACTCGAGAACTCGCGAGTTTTAATGATATCATGTTCAACTCGAACTCGTTATTATTTATCGATTATCGACTCGACTCGCGAGTTTGAACTCGAATTGTTTTTTCCCTTTTTAAGTAAAAATTTAACTAATTTTTCTACAAATTAATAGTTTATTTTAAATTATTCATTAACCTTCATCCAAACCATTAATACAAAATATCTTTTTATATCACTTAATTACAAATGATAAAATAAATATTTTGTATGTTTGACATTAATATTTTATATAACCATATTAAATAAATGGTAATACCACCATGAAAAATATACAACAAGTAAAATCCATAATCAAGTGACCTATTTTGATAGAGTCTATACTATTCAAATTTCTAATTAAATATGTGTCTTTACATATACATAATGAAATTATTATTGTAAATACCAATGCAAATATTTAGTTTGTAATGTTGAGTATTAAATGAAAACTAACTAGATTAGATAATTGAACTAATATAGTATAACCTTATAATTTATAAAACTATAAGTAATTATACTTATCGAGTTACTCACGAGTTTTTCGAGTCGAGTTAGATTTTCCTCAAACTCGACTCGTTAACTTTTCGAATCGAGTCGATCTCGAGTCGAGCTAAATCGAGTCCAGTTGTGACCGAGTTTTGACCGAGACGATCTCGAACTACTTGCGAGTTGACGGGCTCAATTAGCACCCCTTAACGTGTCTGCTAATGTTCCCTACATAATGAAAATTTATAATGTTCGGATGTCTATTTGATAGTAACTACAAGGATTCTTCTGTATCGCTCTTGTTGAAACCGTTGCTTAGTTAACTGCAAGCATTCGTCTATATCGAACCGTTGAAACGTTGTTGTATTTTTATACTCAGGTAATCTATATGAATCACATAATGTCCACACCACTGCACTAATATTTATTGAATAATGTTAATGTATGGATGGTTGGATTGTTTAAAGTTTTATTAGGCGAACATAACCTCATTGACAGGCAAGTTGTAAAAAAATGAAATAAAATTATCTTTATTTTCATTTTAACAAATCTTCATTGACATAGTCTGGTTGTTGTATATTTCAAAATCGAAAATATAGGGTAATCACCAAGTTTTCTAAACCTAAAGGTATTTCATCATTTTAGCCCATGAGCTAAACCCTAAACCCATGTGGACCAAAGTTTCGCTTTCGAAAACTAGCCTTCTTACTCTTCACTTAATTTTTAGTATTCAAGCAATCATGGTTTTTCGAAATCAAACAAAATCGTTATTGTATATATAGTTTAAGAGCTCGAAAAAGAAGCAAAAAACTTACTTCTAAAATTTGTATGTCCATTCAGTGGTGTTTGTTTCCGATTTCGTAAACATCTTAGAGTATTTACAAGCAATTTTCGATTGAGTAAACCCCCTAGACTACCCAAGTTGATGTATTTTCGAGCTCGAAAGTAAGACAGTATATATGACGAAAAATCGCCAAAAACAGAAACCCCAATTCACAAAAGTCCCAATTCTTAAACCCTAAGCCCCAAATCCCCAAATCACAAAACCCTAAGCCCCATACTCACAGATCTTCGACGTCGGCAAGATGGCACCCAGCGACTCCACGGCGGCGAAGGCACGGCCGAAGAATCCGTTCAAAAGGAAGCTCTTGGTTCGCAGAGGCAGAGAAGGGTATGATCCCAAACTTTTTTTTGATAAAGAATGTCATGATAGGTATGTTAAGTATTACCTAGAGGGCAAGTTGTTGGATCCATATGTTGTTGATCCCAGTAAGGTAGAAGAGCTAGGGTTTGGAGAGTTAGTTGGTCTGATGAACATCCAGCAGGTAGGGGAGCTAATGGTGAATGATGCGCCAGCTTACTTGCATGAAAGTTGTCAGTTTTATGCAAATCTAACTGAGGTTGATGGGTCTTTGTATAAAACTATGGTTAATGGCCAAGAATTCTAGGTTAGCTGGTGGATTCTTAATGAGTTGGTAGGCTGCGCTTATAAGACGGCTGAGGATATAGAGAATAGTAGCGGTGATGCTCCTTTGAATGTGTACAATGCAAATGGATGGTTGGGCCCGGGATTTACACTGTCTGGTGGTGTAGATAGATGTTCATGTGCGTCTGCCTACTTTGGAAGACTTGTCGGTGACAAAGAGGCCGCACATGTGTACAACCTGAAATGCATGACGCCGGCACATCGATTTTTGTATGACTTTGTTCATAGGATTCTAGTTCCTTCTCTGAAGAATGTGAGTGAACCAACAAGCACCACTACTATCTTGTTCTACTATGTTGTTCTCGGGCGAAAAATCAACCCAGGCCATACAATAATGAAGCACATGGTGAATCAGGTGGGAGTGACCAAACAGTATTGGAATATCCCTTACGGCGGTTTGATAACCAAGCTGCTGCTGAAGATGAAGCCGGAATTTAAGTTTCAGAGCCCTCCCGTTCCCTACAGGCTGTACGGGCTTCAGTACTTCCAGAATCGAGGATATGACTTGGTGAATGGTGCTTGGATCACAAAGGTCATCCCGGTCAAGAACAAGCGTGCAAAAGGTAACGCAGGTAAGAATTTGTTTCTGCTTTTAGTTTTCATGTGATTGAGTAGGCTTGATGAGTTTATTACTAACTAGTTTATGTTTAATGTCTCGTCGCAGTGATGACCGATGCGGAACTGTACTCAATGGTTGAGCGGATGTATGGCAATGCTAAGGACAAGACTAGTCGTATAATGGGAACGAGGAAGAAGGTTTTTCATGCAAAGAAGAAGATGTCCGCCATGGAAAGGTCGTTGTCAAGTCGCGGGTTTGATCTTGACTTCCCCTGAGGTTGCCGGCTTGCTTCATTCAAGTAATGTGGGCAGTTAGTGGTAGTATACAGTTTTGCATGCTTTTGTTTTTGGCCAATTGTAAACTAGTTGTAATGTCGCTAGGGCTACATCGCAATCTTTTGAAACTCTTGCGATAATTGGCAAAAGTGTGCCGAAACTGTAATTCTGAATCTTTTCTTAATGTTAAGTCCTTCAATAGCCAACAATGTCAAACTCTTCCATTTGAATTTTTTTATCATATTCACACCGACTTTCGAAATCGTAAAATATAATATAAATCAATCTTTTCGAATTCTAAACATGTTAAATCTATATTTTGGAATTCTAAACATATTAATCTACAAAATTTTGTATATTTCATTGTTCGGGTTCCATATAGGGTATCCTTCTGTTCAATTGACCGTTTTATAAACATTTCAAAAACTATGTAATAAGATACTTTTCGACTTCGAAAATACCTGGTGTTTCAGTAATTACAGTTTCTAAAACGGGTAAGATATAGGGGAACCTACTGTCTGACAAAGTACTTCAGTTACATGTGGTTCAATTTCGTAAACTCTCAGACGTTTATGTTTTCGAATTCGAAAACATAACTACAGAATTACACACTCATAAAACACTACAAAAAACCACAATCAAACTACCTAGTAGTATTAACACCAAATTTGATAATACTTGTGCAACTTAAATTTAGAGTCAAATTAAACTTAACAAAGTTGAACATCGTTATTTTACAACATTTTTCTTCCGTTTAACCTTCACCATTCTTCCTTTACGCGCATTTCCTTTAGCATTTATCCAAACACCCTCGTCGTGATCCAACCGGCTTTGATATCTCTTTAAGTTCTTTAGTCTCCTGCAGGCTAAATCCCTCACAAACATCTTCTAAAGGTATATCAGTTACGTCAGCATTTTCTACTTCTTCTTCTGCGTCACCGACATACGTTTTCTTTCCCTTCAAAATTACCTCCAACCCGCGATTAGCTAGATCCGGGACATAAAAAACCTGATCACCTTGTGTTGCAAGTATGAATGAATCTCCTTGAACGCAAGTCGTTTCCTGTTCACGAGGGTGATGCAAACTGAATCGTCTTTAGACACCGCATCTGGATGAACCCAGTCACACTTAAAAACAACAACTTTTGTATCAACGTAATTTAACTCCCAGATTTCGGTAATGGTCCCATAGTGTCTGTTGCCCTTGTAACAGGCACTCCCTCCTTTGTCATTTTGAAGGAAAATTTCATTTGAAATTACTGAAATTCCACTGTTCTGAGAAATTCCCTTGTCATCTTGTGCCTTTGTTCCAAAAGTGTAGCCGTGAACATCGTATCCTGTAAAGGAAACAACTGTTGGATTCGGCATACTTGATAGCCACTTCACATTCTCCTCGTGTTCACCTGATTGTACATGATCTTCCAACCATTCACTAAATGTCCTCACATGTTCCTCTACAACTTGCTCCTCTTTTCAATTACCATGTCGTTTCTGAATTTCATCCATGTGTTTGGCGATGTAAGGGGTCACATCAGAGTGATTGCGTAACACATACAAATGAGCGTTACACAAATCAATAGCACTTGGATTTAACCACTTGCCTCTGTTCAAACCGTGACCATCATTTCTATCATTATGCCTCCCCTGCGGAATACCAACCGTCTCTGCTTCACTCATGTAAGCCATGCAAAATTCTATCGATTCCTCCTTAACATATCGCTGCACTATGCTAGCGTATGGTCTGTACCTTATTCTTCACAAAACATTTGAAGATCTTCATGTACCTTTCAAAAGGGTACATCCACCTTAAAAATACAGGCCCACACAACTTAACCTCTCTTACCAAATGAACAATCAGATTGACCATAATATCAAAAAAAGAGGGAGGAAAATACATCTCTAGCCTGCACAGTACGTCCACCACCATAGCTTGTAGTTTGTCCAGCTTTCTGCGGCTTATTGCCTTGCGACATATGCCTTTAAAAAAAAGACAATCGATTAATGCAGCTGCGCACATGCGAGGGCAAACTCCCATGGAGTGCTAGAACAATCAACTCCTGCATAAGATTATGACAATCGTGCGATTTCAAACCAGCAATTTTACAATCTTCCACACTCACACATCTGGCTATCTTAGAAGCGTATGTCGTGGGAACTTTCACATCCTTCAAAAACTCAAAAAACCTTTTCTTCTCAACTTCAGACATTTTGTAGCAAGCTGGTGGTAAAAAAAATTTCCCTTCTATTTCTACAGGTACAATCGACTCCCTTAATCCCATTCTGCTCAAATCCTTTCTATTCTTCAAACCATCTTTTGATTTACTTGGACTATCGAGTAAGGTGCCAATAAGATTATCACAAACATTATTTTCAATATGCATAACATTCAGGCAATGTCGCACCCCCAAATACTCCCAATATGGAAATTCAAAAAATATACTACACTTTTTCCACGGTCCACATACCTTGGCCTTTTTATGGTTCTTGCGAAAGTAATTCTCCATGTCTCTCACTTTTTCTAGAATCTCCGGTCCAGAGATGGGAACAAGTTCATCCTGTCCTTCTACTTTTCCATCAAACAATTTCTTAGCTTTTCTCAACGCATTGTCTGTAGGCAAAAACCTCCTATGTCCAAGATACACTGTCTTCTTCCCATGACTTAGTTGGCAATAACAGGTGTTTTCCTCACATACCAGACAAGCCAAATGCCCTTTAACTGAGTAGCCAGCAAGATTACCCAACGCGGGATAGTCATTGATAGTGAATAACAACACAGCGTTCAATTTGAACCATTCATTACGATATCCGTCATATGTCCAATTCTCCCCGTACCACAACTTTTTCAAATCATCGATTAGTGGCGCCAAATATATATCAATATCATTTCCTGGTTGTTTAGGCCCTGAAATCATCAAGGACAGCAACACATACTTTCTTTTCATTGTTAACCAAGAAGGCAAATTGTATATCACCACCATGACTGGCCAAGACCTGTGCATGCTACTCATGTCCCTGTAAGGGTTCATTCCATCGGTCGACAATCCTAGCCTCCAATTCAAATCTTCCTTACTAAACGGATGATATAACTCATCTATTTTCTTCCACTGATCACCATCAGAAGTATGTCTTATCACATCATCCTTGGGACGATTTCTTCTACGATGCCATGTCAATTTTTTTGCATCACGTGTATTTGAAAACAACCGTTCCAACCGAGGAATGATAGGTAAATACCAAATAACTTTAGCAGGTGTTGGTTTCTTCCCTCTATTCGACACCTCTGCGCCCACGTCTAACTTCTCCTTCTTTGTTGTGTACCGCGGCTCATTACAAACTGCACACCTATCCAGTTTTTCATTCTCCTCCCCTCTATACAACATGCAATCATTAGGACATGCATGAATTTTCTCAAGTTCCATTCCCATTGGACACAACACCCGTTTAGCTGCATAACTACGATTTGGCATCTTGTTGTCAGCAGGGAGTAGTTCTGTCATGAGTCCAAGCAATTCCGTCATTGCATTATCAGAAAGACCGTGTTTAGCTTTCAAATTCATAACTTGTATAGTCGCACTCAAGACTGTGTGACCCGAGCCCTTATACAACGAAGTTTTCTTATTCATGTATATGGCTTCTAAAGCTTCTGGTTTGCCAACAAAATGCCTAGCCACGTCGTCTGTCAAATCATTCAATTTATCATCACATTCCATTTCACAACTTTGCCCTCCCTTCTCAACATTCTTTTGTTCTTCCCTAATGCCACCATCGTGATTCTCGCCATGCCATACCCAAAATCTATAGCTCTTATCAAAACCATGCATAATCAAGTGACCCCTAACACCAGCAACACCTAAATTAGCATCATTCATGCAGTTTCTACAAGGACACCTAATTCCAGAACAATTTTCACTTCTCGCATGTTCTGTTGCAACATCAATGAAATGTTCAACCAACCTCCGGTATTCAGGACTGGTACGCGCATCCTCTTCAATTATATGAGCACGATCCATATATATATATGTGTGTGTGTGTGTGTGTGTGTGTGTGTGTGTCGAACAAGGCACAAGCAATACAACCTAAACAAAACCAAGCAATCTAGTCAAGTACATGCAAAAAATGTGGTAGCACCATGCACGTCAACATGCAAATAAGACCTAACCAACAAGTATCCAGTAACCCATTATACTACACATCCACAATCTTACAATTACAAAACAAAATCAAGGCAAGTGGCCTCGCATACACCGATGTCATCAAAGATACATACATGTCGACAATTGGGATTTGAGAGGGAATCAAAGACCAAGATTTACACACACATACCTTCACACATCAGCTCCCAAACTTTGGGGTTGAATCTAGGACCTCCAAAGATTTTAACAAAAGTTACCAACAGTTCAAAACATTCAGCCCGTCAGACCATTTTAGTACATCACAAACGGTTGTCGAATTCGAAAACCTCTGTAGTCAAAACTTTCTAACTAGTTTCAGTAAAGCATAAACCACTCTTACTAACCTTCGAACTCGTAAACTGGACAGCCAACCCTTTACAAATCAAGCATGTGACTTTAATTTTATATAAAAACTTCAATGATTCTAATTCCTATATTTTCGATTTCGCAAATATAACTATATCAAAGAAAACATCCACGTCATCACAATATGGTACATTACTTTCGGTCTCGAAAGTTTTGTTCTACAATTTTCGATCCCTTAAACATCACACCTTGAAAATGATAGATGGTACTAGCAAAAAACTTTCTTTTTACTAATCTTAAACTTGACCTTATTAAGGTTTCGAATTCTAAACTTAATAAGGTACATTTTTTTCTATTCTTAAACCTTGACCTACACTTAAACACTTCAAATTCATCAACACTCTACTACAATCATCTTCATTTCGAGCTCGAACATTGTGTCAAACGGCGTTTTCAATATTTACGCCGTCTGAAATTTCTAACAACTTACCCAGGGGTTTTCGAATTCGAAAACCTAAGTGACCGGCATTTTGATCCCACCGCCGTGCACCGGCGACGTCTCCGGCGACATTTCCAGTAGTGTAATACAGCTATCCTAAACATGGTAACACAACCATGTCCGAAATACACTTCTATTATACATGGTAATACAACCTCCATTCCCATAAGAGTTGTATTCATACCATAAATACATATCTTGGTGATCTACGGATTGTAGCCATATAAATACCCGAAAGGTTTGGTAGATCTCTCATCTAATCTCATACTTTATACTTTACTCCTTAACCAAATATACTGATTTGAGCATCGGAGTGTCTATCCCCGGGAAACTCGGGGCCTTTGTCTTGCAGATCAATTTGAGAGCCTGGTTCGTCGTCGAAGTGTTGGTGTCCGGCATACATCAAAAGGTACGTGTAGTGAGAATTTAGTATCATGAACCTTAGAGAAGCACTAATAAGACTAACACTTGTTACTTAAGTATATAAACTTTAGAGACATATTTCCACCATAATTGTGATCAATTTATTTCCATTTCTAAATGAAGTTAAGTTTATTTGAGTGTTAGTGATGCATTTTAACATATAGTTCATGAATTAGCATTGATATAAACGTTTAGTTCAGTAAAAACTTGAAAATGTCACAAAACATCAAATCATAATCGTTTGTTGGTATATGCCTTGAATTTTAATTGAATTTTAATATACATCAAATTTTAATCGTTTGTTGGTATATGCCTTGAAACTAATTTAAATTTTAATTGAATTTTAATATACATTAACTAAGTTGATGCAACTAATTAAAGTTAAACTTATTTACGAACAATAAAAACTAAATTGGAATTAAAAGCCAGTTGTTGTGCAACTGGTTATTCGAATTAAGCAATTAATATCATTTTTTTAAAAAATAACAATTAATATAATATTCAAAACTAATAATTTATGTTTATATTGAATTTAAAAAAATATTTAGTCCCTCGTACAAATTCTGTTAAAAAATTGATAGGTTAATATGAAATGAATAAAGATTGCATATTGCCCAAAATAGCAACACTGTGGAAATTGAATTTTTTATTTAACATTCAACTGATTTCATTTGAATCTGAACCGTTAAACATAATTTCATGATTTGATCTCAACCGGTTATGTGTGTGGCTATAAAATAAAAAGAAATCCTATTCTCAAACATTATCTTCTGTCCGACTCCCTAAATCGAGACACCAAAATACATGCCGGAACTAGTTGGATTCGATTTTTTTTTCTTTGGGCATTTTTTCTTCTTTTGACCAGCCTTCTCCAAATAGCTTATCATTCGTTTACTCTTCTTTGATACTCTCGTTTTCGGTTGTGGTGGATCAAGTATTTTGTCTCCACTGACTGAGGTATGAATCTGGCCTTCTGAAGCATTCAAAGTATCACCATCAGTTTCACTACCATGACCAATACTATCTTTGTAATTCTTTATTTTCTCAAATGCTCCATTCATCATTTCTTCAAATATTTCAGCTGCCCTTTCATCAAAACAAGCGAAATCTATAACTTTAATGCTTTTGTGCATCAATCTACTAAAGAGAGCCGTCTACGACTCCTTTACATCCTTCTTAAGGTAAGGAATGCATCGACTATCAACACCAAGATCTTTTGCACCCTTTGTCCACCTTTTAGAAATGTACCTTTCGGGAATGCTACTAACATCATTACTCACATTTAAAATTCTCAAGATATGAGAACAAAGCAATCCCGCATCTCAAACTTCTTAAAGCTGCAATTAATAATGCATGTATAAGTATCAAACATCACCGTGTGTATCATAGAAGAGATATCCATTCTCACTTTATAACAATCAATTGCACCATCTTGGACATGCTCAATGACCTTCTGAGCCACACCTCTGTTGAATTCTTCTTGAAACTTGGTAAACATTTTTCCAATGTATAAGCTTGCATAGTGAATCAGAATGTCACTTGGAATGCATACACGAGGTCTCCCATTTGCACACCGAAAATCTTCATTTCTCTCGGCCTCACGCATTTTTCTGCATTGTTCTCATAATGTTCAACAAATTCCGTCATCGTCAACATCTTACTTGTCATCCTCAAAAACACGTTATTTGTACTATCACTTCTTCGAGTAGATTTCATTTTCGCAGAAAAGAAGTCGCTACTAAACAAAGGGCACCATTTCTCACGAACTTCATACAACCTGTGAAGCCAGTTTTTTTCGGCACATTCCATTCAGTAATCAATTTTTTACAAGTACTCTCAAATTCATCTTCAGTCTCACACCGCGAAAATATTTGTAAAACAACTTTCTGAACTCGGGCTTACCATAAAGATGAGGAATATTTTGAGCTGCATTCTTGTGCATATGCCATTCACATAATCTATGGCGTACATCAGGAAACACTTTCTTTATAGCGTTTGCCATGGCAGGATCTTCATCCGTGAAAATTACCTTGGGATGTTTGTTTCCCATGGATTCCAGAAAACATTTATTCATGAAATGAAGGTATACTTTCATCAAGTAGAAAGGCACAACCAATCAATATATTCTGCCAATGATGGTTTATTCCCACAAACGGAGTACAAATCATATTATACTTATTTGATCGAGAGGTTGTATCAAATATCACAACATCTCCAAAGCTGTCATAATCTAATTTCGATATACCATCCCTCCAGAATATATTAGTCAATCGACCTTTATCATCTAATTGTATAGAGTGATAGAACAAAGGGTTTTCAGCTTGCTTACATTTCAAATGATAAATGAGACTCTGAGCATCTCCAGCAGGAATCAGGTTCATCTTTTCTCGACTTACAAAATTTTGAATGTCTTTGTTAGTACCTGAAACATTATGAAACCCACCCGATTCTTTAGCAATAAATTTATGAGCATGTGTTGGACCGACCCCCACCCTGCGTAAGGAATGAATGACATCTTTAGTGACACCATATAATTTCCTAGCTGACCTTCAAAATTGTTTCTGCTCGGGCAACGCCAAACCATGATTGTGCTCATCATTGAATTTTTCAATTTCCCACAAACCATTCTCAACCTTAAAAGTCACAGAAGCCACACATCCCGTCCCAGTTTCCAAATGGTTAACCTTTTTCACCTCAAGGGGATTTGAATTACTAAAACCTTGTTTAGAGCAAACATATGTCCGTTCATGAAGCTCCTTTGTTCCACATATATACCGTTTCTGATCACAACGAATGCTAACACCTTTATCGAATGCATAATCATTGTAAAGACCATAGGCTTCTTCCTCACCATGCACAATTGTTCCACACCGTAACTGACAGTTACCCTGACCTTCAATGTGATGTACAAATCCTTGAATCTCTTCACAAACATTGTCACAATCAACCACTTCTATGACTGTACAAAAGCGAACAAAAATTGAATATCAACAACACAAAGTTTTGTTGTTAAAAGAGTTTCTTGTTTCCGTAAAAAATATTAGAGAAAATGAAATGCCCGAGGAGATTAACAACTAGGAACAACAACAATTGAATAAGGGAAAAACATTATACATATGTGTGTTTGTGTTTGTCTGTTGTCCAAATATTTTATGTTCATCACATCCATAGTCATGGATGAAGGTCTAAATTCTCTACCACATTCACAAATCAAATACCACTATAATCCTCAATACACCACATCCATAGTCACAGGTGAAAATGGCATTAGCACAATTAAAATGGGAATAAACATCGACGTCTTTACCTTGACCCGAATCATGATCGACTGGACCATGAACGTTTTCTTCCTCTCCTCGAAAAAATGCTATAGAAGCCTTGAACGAGACTTCGATCAATATCTAAAAACCAACAGAGTTGAGAAATTGAGATTTTTGTACTGACTATCAAAAAAGAAACGGAAGTAAAATCACATATAGAATATTTTGAACCAAAAATTGAAAAAACAACTTCCCTCGCTTTTGCTTCTGTGATTCATGTCTGCAAGGATCACAGAGTAACATTACCGCCGTTATGCTCAGATTAATCTCCTGATTTCAGTGATTTGTTTCCAAAATTTCTTATGTTTAATAGATAATTTTTAATTGACTGCTAAATATAGATAACGAGTCAGCACAACGTAATGACGTGTAATTATGTTATTGGTCGGCTGCACAAGTGAGGTGATGCAACGGTTGCACCAAATAATTTCTCCATAAATTATGCTTTTCCACTTATCAAAACTAATTATCTATATGTAAATAAAAAGACATTTTGAATAAATAATTAAATACCTTCAGAGTTGCAATTCCTTGAGAGGGTTGAGATATAATGGTTGAGCAAAAGACATCTGTTCCAGTGAAGTCTATTTTATCTGTTCTACAAAATGTGACTTTTGTTTGAAATGCTGAATGTTTAATGAGGGAGGAGGAGCGTCTATAAATAAACATGACTCGGTGTGTACTGGGCGGGATAAACTTACCATATATACGATACCTAAGTTTTTTTTTTTTTGCTTGAAATTTTGAATTTCGAATAGTAATACCTTTTATTTCTTTGTTTATGTAGAAAAGGATAGTTAGAGAAACGTATTATTTGTACAAGCAAAATATTATAATAAAAAGTCGAGTTATATAGTAATTAATTTTAATTTTGCGGCTGAAAATCTCTCTAGTATTTAATGAAAATCTCTAGGAACTTGTGGCTGTTTCTCTCTCTAGGATTTTGCTCTCCCTTCTCTCTAGAGCCGAAAAACACGCCCCACCACTTTCCTCACCAAAACTGACAAATATGGCCGTTATGGTCACTTACTGACCGATAACGGATAAATAATGGCTCCCCCGATGGGGGATCCACCCCCCACACCACTGCACACCGGCGGCCATGTCACCGGAAAAACCTTTTCCCAAGCTCTTACCGCCCGACCTCCTCCCCTATCTACAAAACTCCCGTCAAATCCAGAAATCCGGCCAATTAAACAGTTTAACGGCAAGCCATCATGTATGTATCCGACCGAAGCAATCCCAACCCTTGCTAGCCACTACAAAAACGCACTTATCGGAAAGTTTCCCCGAGCTAAACCCCCAATGACCGTAATCCAAGCAGCTTTCGAAGAACTTGGATTCAACGCCAGATTCCAGCTTGGATCATTGGATTACAAGCACGTTCTAATCCGCTTCCAGGATAAGGAAGATTATCAGCGATGCTGGCTGAAATCGGGCTGGAAAATTGGTGGATCCATCATGAAGGTCGTGAAGTGGACGTCGGAATTCTTGCCAGAGCACGAGTTGCCTGTGGTTCCAGTTTGGGTAACGGTCAGAGATGTTCCACTATACTACTGGAACTACTCTATGATCGAAGACCTTGGGAATCAGATAGGAAAATACATCAAGCTTGACGCTGCTAAAAATCTGATCACCAGACCTTCAGCAGTGAAGATGTGTCTGGAAATCGACCTCACCAAGGAACTGATCTCTTCAATCCAAATGGGGCACCCTGGTGACTACAGAGATTGTGAAATTATCTATGATAATCTCCCTCTTTACTGTAGGCACTGCAAAAAGATTGGGCATTCAGATGATAACTGTAGAGTACTCCATCCAGAATTGAAGAAATGGAGAACTGGTTTCTCAGGCACACAAAATGGGGGTCTTCAACATGGAGAGCATCAGAATGCAGCTGCTGCGCCAGGACACAATAGAGGAAGGATGAATCAAAGTGCTCACTCAGCCAGCCATCAAAATGCAACTCATCCAGCTCCCACCCAACTAAGGCCACATCAGCAAAACAGACATCTGAATTCTCAACCATCAGGATCAGGACTTACTAGCCAAGAAAAGTAACAAACTTTCCAGTGGCAGAAAGTCTCTACAATGAAAAGAAATATGGAGAATTGGAAGATGGTCCCATATGTTCCTCCACAGAGTGAGAAATGGTTGAAGGCCTCTGATTTCAAGAACTCTCTAAGGGGCACTAATGTATCCTTTTCCTTAGATGATATAGACATGGCTGCTAGGAAAAAACAACTAAAATATCTGAGTCACAGTATCTTGGATTGCATCAATGCTAGAACTAACTTGAAAATAGTTCCATTTCACCAGATGGAGACTACAAACAAATTCACTATTTCGCAGGTTGATGATGATGATGGATACAGCTCTGAAGACTCAATGGAAATGGATTCAGAGAGGACTCAAGCTCCACAGCTGGTCAATTCAGATGGTGGTCCTCCACAACAATTGCAGGAAGCACACACCAGATCACCTACCAGACAAACCTCAACAGAAAATCACCAGCAAAGAGATACTCTTACAGAAGAGACAGTGCTGCCAGAGAAATCAAGGGATTCTTCTCCCAACCAATCCACTCAGGTTACATCTAACCTTCTCTCAATAGGCTCAGGTACCACTGACTCAGTCAGTAGGAAAGTTAGACCTAAACAAAAAATTCCTACCCTAAATGATTAGTCACAAACTAGTAGGTAATATGCTAGTCTGGAACATTAGGGGTTATGGAACATCCATGGATAGGCTTAGAACCTTAATCACAATGCATCATGTGTCAATACTGTGCATTTTAGAACCTATGCATGACAATAATCAAATCAGAAATTTACAGATTGAGTTGGGATATCAGCACTGTATTGCTGCTAGCTCAGCAAAAATTTGGATCTTCCACAATAACAACTTCACCATTGAACTTATTTCCGAAACTGACCAGTTCATACAGGTCTTGGTTACAGAACTAAATTCAATGGAGAAGTGGATGTCTGTTTTTATCTATGCAAAAATTACTAGAAACCTTAGGAAGGATTTATGGACTGACTTAGCTAATCTGCCACTTGCTCCAACTTTATTTGTTGGTGATTTTAAAACCATTGCATCTGTAAATGAACATAAGGGCACCCATTCTCCTCCTTTTGGCAGCATGAGGGACTTTAGGGCTTTTATAGATACTCTCCAATTGCAAGAGGTTGCTACTGTAGGTAATATCTTCACCTGGACAAACAATAGGCTGAAAGAGGAAAGATTGTTACAGAGACTGGACAGATCTCTTTGTACAAGTGACTAGCATAGTAACTTCCCACATACCTCATCCCATGTCCTAAATAGAACTACCTCTAACCATAACCCACTCCTAATCTTCATACAAAATGCTAAAGAACAGCTACCCAAGCCCTTTAGGTTCCAACAAATGTGGCTCCTTAGACCAGAAATACTGTACCTAATTAGAGAAAACTGGGAGATTCCATCTCAGTATCAGGGTATGTATAACATGGTATTCAAGTTAAAAAGACTGAAAATTATGCTGAAAACTTGGAATAAGGAGGTATTTGGAAATGTCCACCAGAATTTATTGGAATCTGAAGAAAGGGTGTGCACCATGGAAGAGAAATATCAGCTGTCTGGAACAGATCAAGATCTGACAAACTTGAACAGGGAAAGAGCACTTCTGATTAGAGCAGAAAAAGAGGCTATCATTTTTTGGAGACAGATATCTAGCCTGAAATGGTTGAGGGAAGGAGATGCAAGCACTAAATTTTTCCACAACTCAGTCAATAAAAAAAGGAATAAAGCAAGAATGACAAAAATTAAAACTGCAGAAGGCACTTGGGTTACAGATCCAGTTCAGATAAAAGAGGAGGGGTACAATTTTTTGAAAAATTACTCAATGATGACTCCACTGATATCTCAGGGCAATACATTGAACACTTCAAGTCTGTCATTCCAAGGATCATAAATGAAGAAGATAATCATGAGTTACTGAGACCAGTTGATATGGATGAACTGAAGAGGGCAGTTTTTGGCCTTAATAAAGATGGAGCTCCAGGTTCTGATGGATTTTCAGGGTATTTTTTTACAGCATGCTGGGAGACTGTGAAACATGATGTCTTAGATGCTACGAGGAATTTTATGGAGGGACAGAAAATACCTAGAGCAATTTCTAGTACTTGGCTGGCCTTGATACCAAAAAAAATAAATCCTTCCTCCTTTGCAGATTTTAGACCCATAAGTCTGTCCAACTTTATAAATAATTTTTTCTCTAAGGTTCTGCTAGAGAGACTTAAACTACTGATGGGTAAAATCATCTCCCCTGAGCAGTCAGGATTTATGAATGGAAGAGACATATCTGATAACATAATTCAGATGATGGAAATGGTTAGGTTGTTAAATAAAAATCCCAGATATCAGAATATAGTGGTTAAGTTGGATATGCAGAATGCATTTGATAGGGTATCTTGCGCCTTCCTGAACACTATTATGATACAATTTGGATTCCATGGAGGATTTGTGAAACTGATACTCCAAAATATCTCAGCTGCATGGTTTTCTATTCTGATTAATGGTGTCTGTAGTGGCTTCTTCTCTTCCAGTAGAGGGATCAAGCAAGGAGATCTCATCTCTCCACTGCTATATAATATTATATCTGAAGCATTCACCAGAGGAATTAAGAGACTATTTCAAATTCAATATCTGGAAAATTTCATACTGCCCAGAAATGTCTCTCCAATCTCCCACCTCATGTATGCAGATGATACTGCCATCTTCCTAAATGCAAAGTGCAAAAACCTCAGGAGATTCAAAAAAAATTTATAGGCATATGAGGCAGTCTCAGGACAAAAGGTCAATTACACCAAATCAGAAGTCTATACTCACCCTGCTACCACAGTAAGGAAGATCTCACAAATTAGGAGAATTATGGAAATGAGATTAGGAAAAATGCCCTTCAACTACCTAGGAGCTCCAATTTTCAATGGAAGAAATAAGGTAGTATATTATCAGAATTTATTGGAAAGGATGGAAAAGGTGATCTCAAACTGGAAAAATTGTTGGTTAACTTCTGGAGGAAAGCAAATACTAATCAACCATGTTCTGCTTTCAATCCCTATAAATATAATTGCTGTGTTGAAGCCACCAAGTGCTGTTATAAAGAAAATGGAGAGGATGGCTGCACGATATTTTTGGGGTGAATCAGAATATGGGCAGAAAAAGAGCTGGAAAAAATGGAAACTCTTGACACTGCCAAAGGAGGAGAATGGATTAGGTTTTAGGAACATTAGAGCAATAGTTTAAGCTTTTTCATGTAAATTATGGTGGAAACTTCAAAAAAATGAGTCAATTTGGTCTAAATTTTTGTGGTCATTGCCTGCTTCTTATAAAAAATCACTCACCTGGTCTAGAATTTGTAGCATCACTGAATTAGCCAATCACCATACACAGATCATATATGGGAAGGGTTCTTGTTCTTTTTGGGATGGTAATTGGCTAGGGACTGGAGCATTATATTATAGTTGGCCTGAAAATGTAGAATTTCCTTTCCCTGACATCTCTCTTGCAGAATTTATAGCTGGGAAGCAACACTACATTCACAGACTGGAGCCCCATTTGGCTACCAATATTGTTTCTAATTTGCAGGCAGCCCAGATCAACTTCAGCCATGAAGATAGACTCATATGGAAACCAGGAATAGATGGGAATTTTTCAGTCAAAAGCACATACAAAGCCTGCATGATACCAGCCAACTCAATTTCAGATCCAAACTTAAAAAAGGTTGGTCCAATCATCTCCCCAAAAAAATTTCAATACTAATTTGGAGAATGAGGAATAGAATCCTACCTTTTGATGACATATTATTAAGATTTTTCTTTAATATTACTTCTAAATTCCCTCTGTGCTGCAACTTAGACTCCCTGGAGCATTATTGTAACTGCTGCCCTGCTAACTTGGACATTTGGAATCATATACATGCATTATTGCTTATCCAGCCACCAGCTTTTCTCTCTATCAATGCTAGGTTAAACTTTTACTTATCACACAAAGGATTTTCAAAAATTCACTCACAAGTTATCCACACAACTACACTGGTAGTTTTTTGGTTTCTGTGGATGAGGAGAAATAAATTGTTGTATGATGACAAAAAGTTTACCACTCACACACTGGTGCAAATGATCCTGAGATACACATGTAACATTTTTACTGCACATCCTTTGTCTGGAAATACTGAAAGAAATAATTTTTTGATCTCTTCTGTCTTAGTCCCTTTTATTAAACTGAAAAGGCCTAAAAGAGTTAAGGTCATTAAATGGCAATCCCCAGACAATGGATTTAAAGTAAATGTTGATGCATCTTTCAAAAATGGTCACTGTGGTATTGGGATCATAGTTAGAGATCAATATGGCAATATTAGTTTACTCAGACAAGCATTCTCAGAAAGCTCATCAGCATTACAGTCAGAGTTGCTAGCCATTAAATTGGGATTTACAGCAGCTCGGGAAATGAACCTCCACAACTATATGATTGAATCTGATTGTAGCCATGCAGTAATTGCAATTATTAATCCAATGTGTGCACATTGGGTACTTTTTCTCTATGCCATGAATTGCATGCTCTTCACTGTATACATAGAGTTTCCCATACACTTAGGGAAGGGAATATTCCAGCAGATTACCTATCTAAATGTGCCTTAACTGATGCTATATCAACTGATATCCTCTTGGCAGAGGCTCCTCTGATGTTAAAAGGGCATTTATAACTTGATAAAATTGGAGTCCAGTCAGTAAGGACTTATCCAAATTAAAAATTCAGTTATTGCTGATCCTTCTTTTGCAGGTACAGCAGGGAAGGATATCCACATGTGGAAGTTCTGCTCAGGCCTTATGGTGGAATACATACAAAAATCACAGGCATCACAAGCCAAAATATCCTTACAGACATCTTCTGAGCCATTTTTTGAACCATCTTCATGGTTTTTTTGGGCTTCTGTATATACACTGAACTTTGCTTATGTGTCTTTGTCAAAATCAGGGAGTGGTGAAGTTGTGCTTCGATATTTATTAACTCGATCACTAAAATACTCCTCCCTTTGCATTTTGCAATTGACTATAAACAAGTCAGTGGTTTGATATTAGAAGTAGGAATTTTTGGAAGCTTAGATGCTTCAAAGGGAATCCCCTTTTTTATTCTACTATGTAACTCAACTTTGGCTTTGCCATTTTTGGTTTGGGGTTCCAATTAATTCCCCCACTTATAGTGGTTTAATTCAAAAAAAAAATTGAAATTATCATTCACAATAATGAACCGAACAATAGGCATGTTGGATGTATTTAAATAGTTACAAATGTCACAAATCTTTTTCCCTTTCAAAAAAAAAAGTCACAAATCTTTTTATGCTTTTGAATATAGATAATGGTTGTTTTGACTAGATATATTCAACATGTGTTTATTTATCAGTAATAATAAAATTAGTAAAAATCGGATCCTTTGATGGGATAGATTTAGAAATATAAGATTCATCGTTGAAAAAATAGAGAAGGGAAACTTCAGAAAAAGAAATGTTGAAATTAATGCCGGCTAGCCACCAGCTTTTTTAGATAATAATATATGAATTTACATATATATATATATATATATGAGACTGTATATATATACATATATTTTTCTATATATATGTATATATATATATATATATTCAAGTATTATAACCAAGTATTTAAAACATCATTATCTCAATTGCTATTTAGTATATGAATTTGAGTTTATAAAAATTAATGTGTTACAATTTATTTCTCTGCGTGTATTTTAAGCCGTTCATACTAAAATAATATAATGTTACTATTTCTCATAAAATTGTTGTAATAAATAAATTCTATCAAAATTAGAAAAAAATGGTGTGAATACATTAGTGTATAGATAGGTAAAAGGATAGCGATAATTAAGTTAAAATCATGAATTTTTTATCAAAAAGAATGTATTTTATTTATGAGAGATTGCGAATAATCATCAAATAAAGAAAAATTGTTGAGTTGAATCATGAATATTGTATTTCATCCTAATTTGTTATTTTATCATTATTCTTGCAGATTCGCCCTTAGAAGAGTATCCATCGGGCCTCTTTTTTTTTCTTTTTCTTTTTTTTAACCACACAAGGTGGGGTGAAGTTTATTTGGCTCACCACACCATAAAAAACCTTGTAACAAGGTAAAAAAGTACATACAAAGTGGATATTTTGAATTTACAAGATAGTAAAAAACTATTGTAAATTTGTGATCCTATAATTGATTCTAGTATACACCCATGTCGACATTCTCACAAGCATTTTAGGGTTTGCTAAGCGACGCCCAACTTTGCCGATGAGAAGACTCATAACCCGCAAGCAATTTAGGGATCGCAAATGCGAAACCCAACTCTGCCGACGGGTACGGGGTTCCCCTAGAAACAAAATAGAATCAACACTAGAGGAGGGTGCTAAATCCAGCCCTTGGTTCATCTTTTGCTATCAAAACTCTTTGCTTCTCCACTGCTCTTGTACTTCACAGCTTGTAGCTTCCATCTGCAATAACCAGAAAAACCAACAGCAGTAAACCATTCTAATTGATGCTGAAATTAGGTTATTCCAGCTTATCCAAAGCAACTATGCCTGAAACAAGCCTAGGCAAAGAATTCTGAGAATAGATCATATTAATATTTGAATCACTTGCTATTTTAGCTAAAGCATCTGCAGCACCATTAACTTCTCTAAAAACATGTGAAATATGAAAATCGAAATCACCTGAAAATGACCAAATGTTTCTGAGAATGCTTGTCAATTTCCATGGAACCTGTTGCTGTTTAGTTGCTATCTTCCATAGCACTTGTGAATCAGTCTCCACCTGCACATGTTGACAATCACAGTAAAAAGCCATCTGCAAGCCTAAAGACAAGGCTAAAGCCTCAGCTTCCAAGCTGGATTCTGCACATATGGACATTGCTTTAGCTTGAATAACCCTGCCAGTAACATCCCTAAGGATCATACCAGCTCCAGCTTTCCCATTTCTCAAATGAGATCCATCTATATTCAACTTAAGGTAACCATCACTTGGCAGTTTCCAGCTTACCAATCTTACAGTTGGTGCTTGGTGCTCTAATAGTGTGACAGATACCATATTTTACTGGTGGCTTTAGTTTACTCCAAAACTGAATATGAGACTTCAGAATAGTAATGATCATCTCCTGGATATTCTTTATCATGCTAGTCATATTTGGTGTAATATTATCAAAGAAATAAGCACATCTGGCACACCAAATATACCATACTATAATCACAGGCAAGATTTTTGCTAAAGTCATTTTAAAACCAGAAGGTTCAGTGTAATTCCAATAGTAATAGAGAAGATACCATAAGGTATCTCTATTTATATATTGCACATCAAAGTATAGGCTGACTTGGCTCCAGATCTGTCTAGCAAATGAACAACTGTTAAAACAATGGTGAAGATCATCTATATGAGCTTTACAAAAGCAGCATATTGAAGGCTGATGAATAGATAAGTCCTCAAGGACATCAGCAGTTGGAACCAACCTATTTACAAGCCTCCGGCAAAAACATGACATTTTTTTTGGTAAAACAAGTGACCACATATATTTATATGATTGAACTTTCATCTTTTTAGGTCTCAGTAGTTCATAAGCTGAGGCAAAAGTGAATTTTCCACTAGGGTCTGGTTTCCATATCATAATATCCTCATAATCATCAAAAATTGGGAATTCTTTGCAGATCAACTGATTATAATGATCACTAAAACCATGTTTCATTAAAATGGTTAAATGTTGTTGCTGGGCACAAAACTCATTAACAGTTAATTCAGGTAAGGGTAAATCAATAGCCTCATCCCAGACATCTATCAATGCATCATCAGCTAACCAGTGAGAGTTCCAGAAAGATATTTCACCTTTACCCACATGTATAACTGTATTATGATTGGCAGTATCATCTACATCCTTTATCCGTTTCCAAGTTCTTGACGTTTTGAGGTGATCAGGTAAGGACCACATGAAACTTGACCATAGATTATTACTAGTCTGTAGTTTCCACCACAACTTCAGACAGAAACTTTGTATAATAATATGCATATTTTTCACCCCATGCCATTTTCTATAGTAGGATAGCATATTTTAGCCCAGGCCTTCCAAGTTCTTTTCTGAACATGCTCATTTGATCCCCATAAAAGTTTAGAGAATATGTAACTTCTCTACTACTCCCCTTGTAGGATTTGACACAGCTAAGATATGTAAAGGTATAGCAGATAGTACATGCTTAATCAAAATTAATCTCCCGGCTTGATTCAAATATTTATTCTTCCAGCTTGTTAATTTAGAAGCCATCTTATCAAAAATAGACTGGAAGTAAGAATGCTTTACTCTACCCACATAGATTGGACATCCCAAATAGATAAAAGGAAAAGAACCTTCCCTTATACCTGAAACCTGGTTCACCATATTTCTAATAGCTCCTGTAGCATGCTTTGACATGTAATATGCAGATTTGTCTAGATTAATCTTCTGTCTTGTAGCATTCTCATAGGAAATCAAAAAATTCCTCAGATTCTGTAAACTGGTTTTATTAGCCTTCAGGAAAACAACTGTATCATCTGCAAAATTCAGATGAGTTATTTTCCTAGTTATATGTGGCAACTTATAGAAGTCTATTCTAGATTCTGAGTACAGTGGATGAATAAAAATGGGGACAGTGGATCCCCTTGTTTCAATCCTCTAGAAGTACTAAAGAAACCCTTAGGTTGACCATTAATCATAACAGAACATCTAGTTGCAGCAATGTTACCCATAAAAATCTTCTCATAAATGACCATGAAACCCTATCAAAGGCCTTAACCATGTCCAGTTTAAAAAAGATATTATTACCACCAGTTTTATTGTTCAGAAATCTAGTCATTTCTTGCATTAAAAGCACATTTTCTGCTAGTTCTCTCCCCTGAACAAAAGCTGACTGTTCAGGAGAAATTAAACTAGGCATTATCGGTTTAAGCCTTTCAGTATACAGTTTGGTGAAGATTTTATTCAAAAAATTTGAAAGTCTTATGGGTCTAAAATCCGTAAATTGGTTTACCACTGGCTTTTTAGGGATTAGAGTAATGTAGGAAGCTGCATTGCTCTAGGGATTGGTACACCTGCAAGAAATTCATTAACTGCCAATACCAAATTCTCACAAATAATATCCCAGCAAGCTGTGTAAAATCTGCCAGAATATCCATCAGGTCCTAATGCCGAGTCTCTATCCATTCCAAAAACCAAACTTTTAAGCTCCTGCACATCAGTACATCTCAACAAAGTATTGTTAGTCTCATCAGATATCAATGAAGGTATATTCTCAATCAATAAAGCAGATTCACAATCATTATTATCCCTATTTTCCTCAGTTAAAAGGTGTGAAAAGAAATTTACTGCCTCTTCTTCTATTAACTTTGGATCAGTTAGGATAATATTCTGAGAATTCCTTATTTCTAAAATTAGTTGCCTTACATAAACTTAGTATTGGAGTCTCTCTCCTTTAACCATTTAACCCTTGATTTTTGTTTCCAGAAAACTTCCTGTTTTGCTAGGGCTAAAGTGAGCTCAGCTTGCGCCTTACTAAGTTCAGTTCTATTAATAGTAGAACTAAGATTTTGAAAATCTAATTACTTCTGTTCAACATTAGTTTCTGCCAATAGAATCTAACATGAATATTGCCAAAAACCTCCTTATTCCACTGTTTTAAAATTAATTTCAGTCTCCTCAATTTTAAGGAAAATCTTAGCATACCATAAGAAGCACAGGGAGCATTCCAATTATTAGAAACTATCATTTTAAAATTATCATGCAACAGCCAACAGTTTTGAAATTTGAAAGGTTTAAGTCCAGTTGGAAAATTGTTGTTTTCAAAAGTCATCAACAAAGGAGAATGGTCTGAAGGGGCTCTAGACTTGACTCTTACCCTACTGTGAGGAAAAATATTAAGAAACAGACTATTAGTTCATACCCTGTCCAATCTCTGCCACACATTCCCTCTACGCTTTACACCATACCAAGTGAACAAGTTTCCCATAGTTGGTAACTTTAACAATTCATTCGAATCAATAAAATTATTAAAATCAAGCATACTACTATGACTAGGTGAGGATTGACCCAAATATTCATTTGACTCTCTTATAATATTGAAATCTCCAGCAATTATAGTTGCATCATTTATTAATGCACCTAAATCATGCCAAAGGGGCTCCCTATCAGACTTAGTATGTCTGCCATATACAAATACAGCAGACCAACTGGAAGAAAATGAAATATGCTTCAACTCAGTTAAGACAAATTGGTCATGAATATGCTTTACTGACACTGTATAACTATCATCCCAGAAAATCCAGATTTTGTCCCTAGGATCGGAGAAAAAATTTGGGTATCCCGGTGTAAATGCAATGGAACTAATGTTTGATGACTGCAACATAGGTTCTATAATTACAAAGAGTCCTATCTTATTTTTCCTTTTCATATTTTTAACTCTCCTTTGAGCTCTACTGCTCCTAATGCCCCTTACATTCCACACACATAAATTGAGACTAATCATATCAAACAATTTTTGAAGTGACAATTTTGGTCTAGTAGAGACTGTTTTAGGCACTTGGGAATAGTCCTTTTTATTATATGGCCGCTTAGCTTTAGGCTCTACAGTTAAGGGATCAGATATGTTCAGAGAAGACTCAGCTATCAATTTGTTGAAGCTATTTTGAGATTGACAAAATGGCCCAAAAATCAAGTCTCCGTCTCTATCCCCTCTCTCGGTTGACCATTTATCTTTTGGACTTGTGGGAACACTATGTGCCTTATCCCTAGTTATAGGATTAGAATTCATACCTACAGGACTGGAGTATCCAGTCCTGTTATCATCTGTGTCTTGCTGGAGATCTTCAGAAAGCATTATCTCATTCAAGTTACTTGGTTCCCCATCTTTCCTTTGTGAGTTGACCTTTTGTATTTCTTGTTGCTGGTTATTTCCATCTGTACCTGTATTATTATAGTAATACAGTATAAGAATATAAGATGGGCCGATGTATTAGATGTGTCAAAACCACTACTTGAAGTTACTTGAAAGCATTATCTCATTCAAGTTACTTGGCTTGCCATACAGTATTATTATAATCAGAAACCTCATGATTAAACTCCTCATTAACCTCTTGCTCATTTTCCCTTAAAGCATTAGCTTTTCAGAAACAGCTTCCTGGCTATTTTGCAACCTAGCTTTCCCTTTTGCTTTCCAAGTGAGCCTTTTACCTGTGCATCAAAACCATTCTTTTCCAAGGTGGTATCCTGAACAATTTGATTAGTAATAACCATTGGTTTCTGGGATTTTACATTGCAGTTATTAGTTTTTGGTCTCCAGAAATCTTGCTTCTGTCTATCATTCTGTTCAGTTTTACATATTGATGCCATATGACCTAGCTTTGAACAATTAGAACAGAAATCTAGGACATTGTCATACTATAGGTATTGCCAGAAACCAGATGATCTATAACCTATCCAAATGCGTTCAAGTAGTGGTTTTGACACATCTAATACATCGGCCCATCATATATTCTTATATAAGGATTACTATAATTTTATATAACAAATGGTACATAAAAGTAAGTGTATTTAACAAATGTTATATACATCAAATGTAATAAACAGTCTATTTTTAAAATCACCATAGTGGAAATTTTTATGATTTTGCCAAAATCTATTAAAACATAAATGATTCAGAAGTGATATCTATTACATAAAAAAAAATATGGGTAATTCCATAACATTAAGGCTTTTTTATAAGGGTCAAAGAAAAACTAATAAAAAAAAGACACAATATAAAGTACTGTTATTACATTTGGATATGTTCAATTTGATGCTGACTTTATCACAACCCCGAACCAAAAGCTGAAACCAAAAAACCAGTACAAAAATCAAAAAGAAAAAGATATTGAATCAATCAATTCTCCAGAAAATTAACAAAGTTGATACATAAAAACTGCAATTGGCGAAATTGAAAATTGAATTTGCAAACAAAGACTAATAGATCTTCTTTCCTATTCTTGACGACCAGAGGAAGGTCCATCAGGCTTAAGTTTCTTACTAGCCACTTCCCAAACAACTGGCCCGAGTTCTCCAGCAAACCTCTCGAGACTCCGTGCGTACGCGCTCGGATCTAATTGGAACCCTACCGGAACCAGTCGCTTGTGCGAGGATTCCTCGCTGCTACTCATCGGTGCCGATGAAGTATTATAGGTGTCGCGCCTGCCCACATCCGTCTCAGCCACATTCTTCTTACCATTCTTCATGTCCTCTCTCAGGATATGTGCAGGGAAGTCATTGTTCCATTCATCGGTGTAATTATTTTCATCATTATTGGTTGATGAGTTGCCAGAGAGGTGCTTGTAATAAGCCACCGGGGGTGCCTTTCGGAGATTATAGCCGCTAGATCCAGTTTCAGAGGCGGAAGTTGGAGGCCTTCCCCTCCTTGGCTTTAAATCAGGTTGTGGTTCAGCATCTTCAGCAGAAGATGAACTGGGGTTTTTATTGCTGGGAAGCCTCCCTCTTTTGACCACTTTGCCTTCATTCTTCAGATTGCTGATATCCCGCCTTGCCAAATCCTGTATTGTTTGACCCTGAGATACAATGAAATAAGACCTAAATCAGTATTGATTAATTTAAATGTAAGAATTAATTAGTTAGCAGTAAAAACAAAACTAAATCTCACCAGGCGATAATAATACGTGTCTGCTGCGTTATACAACATCGCATTAGAGCATATCAGAATCACATCAATCTCAAGCTCATCGAGGGTTGCATAAACTCCATCGTGGAGTTTTTTGCGAATAGTCCCGAAATCCATCGGATTCTTTATGACCTGGAGGTAATCAGGAACCTCATTCAGATCAACGGGTTTTGAAAAGACTCCATACTTGTCCTTCTTTTGAAGTTTGTCCAGGATAATCTCCACCAGGTTTTTATCCGGGAATGCTGATGTGGACCCAGACTCCATAGACGCAGCCATATGTTCATCAGCGGTGTTGCTGACTGGGGGCTGTACTACCGGCACCGGCGCCCTGGGGTTTACACCATAGCCGTCGTGGGGTGCATGTTTCCTGGGCCTTCCCCGACCTCTTTTAACACCCCCTTCCATATCCCTAACAAGTTTGAAAAAGAGAGGAAAAAACTTTTGATGAACAGGTGATTATGTGATGCAAAGGAACAGAGGAATCGTGTTCATTTATATAAGGCTTAGGTTGGCCCAGGGAAAAGTCAATAGTTGTATCTTTAGACTTCAGTGCATGAACCACCAAATCAAGCTTGTAAATGGTTATTAAGAAAAAAATTAAATACAAAATCGGTATCACATGGTATTTGTTTTTTTCCCGAACTTGTACGATTTGAATGAAAATAATAGATATTCTGTATATAATTTGGGAAAATTTTAATAAATAGAAAGAGAAAATACTCTCTATTTCAGACGGAACACTAGACTGAAAATTGGAATTTCTAGAATCTAGACTTAATATTGGGATTTTTATTTTTTGAGATTACAAACATTTGTTTGATATAAATTTTGATTTTGAATTGAATTTATTAAATAAAATGAAAAATCAATATTTAATGAATTACTTTTGTTGACTTTTTACATTTTGAAATATATTTTTTGAGTTGGAACGTATGTCAAAAGCTTTATAATTATGACAGTAAATGACAGAAGATTCTGGTTGGTAATTGGAGGAGGGAAGTTGACTTTTGTTATGATGTGATATTACTTCCATCTTATTTGAATCCGCACTTTGACTTTTTGACATTATTTACATTTAAATTTTGATCGCATCTTTAAATAGATATATATTCATTAATATTATCATATTTGGTATCATTACATTAATCGCAACATATAATATTCAAATATCAACTTTTAATTTTTTAGATAATATAAATAAATAAAGATATCATTGGTCAAAGATGTGTGTTGGATAGTGTGAAAAATAAACTACGCAGATTAGGCTGACACGGATGTAGTAGTAAGATTACTTTTTGCATAATTCTATTAATCAATAAAAAAATATAAATGGGTTAAAACTGGATTCAAGATATGTATTTGCAATCTTGGACTACCACAAAAACATTTATGAAAGATTGGATTAGAAATACTAAAATCCAAATCCAAAGTATTGCCTAAATTTTTATCAGTTGATGAAGAAATATTTATATATTAATATCTTTTATTATTAAATTTATAAACAAATTATAAAAACTTGATAATTGAAAATAAACACTATATATTAAAATTGGAACAATAGTATTTGAATTTTTCATCACCTCAATTTTAATATTAGTACAAATTTAAGTAGTTAAATAACTAAATTGCAGTTTACAATCGAGGGTACATAACTTAGAAATGGTAGGTGTGTAATTTGATTGCTCACGTGCATGTATCATCCAAACGAGGTGAAGTTTTTGGGATCGAGGAATTATTCATTTACATCTCGTTAAAATATGCAAATTATGATCAAACAAAAAAGAGAAGTCCTGTTTGCAAATTCCAATCCCGAAAATAATATGTACTTGTTGAAAAGAGTCTCTGAATGCCAAAAATATAATAAAAATAACTATCCTTAATTAAAACTTATTAATTTTAATTTCACCACAATCATTATCTAGTGTCGTTCATTGAAATGTGCAGTACGTGCAGCTGCACAGCGTCAAAAATTTTGGGAGCCCCCAGTTTTCTTTTTACATGCTTGTATTATGTGTTTGAATTTTATTTTCCTTTTCAGGTATGATAAATGAATAATTAGTTCCTAAAAATAAAAATAAAATTTCGTAAAATTCAAATGAATTTCAAGTTTGTGACATTCCAAAAAAATCATTCGTCTACTTTCTCTGCGACTTTGCGCGACAGGCATAGCATAACCGACAAGCACCAACGGTGATTTGTTTGAGTTCTTTTTTCCTGCGTATGCAGACAGTGCGGTGGTATCGTGGTGAGACCTCTCAATTTTGCTACTTTGAATTTCATCAAAGAAAACAATTCTAGAGTTTCATCTCTCACAAGTCTCTATTTATCCGAAAAATTTGCAATCCACTGAATATGCTCAAGTTTGATGAAAATAAAACAAGGTAATCAACTATTATTGTTTCTATGAATTTCGTTATTGCCATACTTTAGCAATTCAAAATACATATGTGTTAATTTATAGTGTGTGGTGCTTGGATTTTGAAGATGAATATGATGATGTACATGGAGGATATGGGCACGACACAATATAAAATTGTTTCACTTACATTCTTGTCACATCTGTTGGGTGGAGAGCTAGTAACATAAAGGTACATTATGTTTGAAAGGTGCATCTCTTGTGCATTAATTTTTCAATAACATACCCCATTGACAGGATCGACAAATTTCATAATATTAGTGCTTTGATGAACTACTTTAAAATTATGGCATTTAAAGCGGTTGGTCTTTCATGTTTCAAGGCAGAAGACAAATGTCTCTTTTGATTGTGTCTTAAAACATGAAAATTTTATAATGCGGTTCCTCTTTCGCTTTAAATTTTTCAGTTTTATGGCGTTTATTTACGCTTTAAAACTCGTGTTTCCGCCTTAAATATAGCTTGTGAGTTCGCAAGACAGCTCGTTGTGTAAAAAAATCTAGCATACGAAACAGTTTGCGAAGTCTCAAGTCAATTTTGTTATGCAAACGGAACAGCTTGTGACGTCTCAAGTCCATTCTCATAAGTAAACCGAGCAGCTTGCGACATCTCAAATCCATTCTCATATAGCAAACGGAACAGCTTGCGACGTCTCAAGTCCATTCTGATATTTTAAAAAAATGAGCTCTCCGATCCAAACGGATCAAAGAGTTCCGTAAACATGACAACATCACTTTTTTTAACTATTCACTAATTCAAATGATTATCAATCAATTCTTGTGAATGGAACAAAATACATAACATCGAAATGCCAAAAATCAAAGTATATTCCTTTAAAGTCAGTACTTATCTAAAATTGAAGGTTCCTGTATAAAGCATCATACTTGTAGCTAGAATGATCGATTTTCCACTGTACCATACAAGAAACATCATTGTTTTAGCTGATTTTTGTTGCTTAAGGAGCTTTGGCTATATATCATCGTTTCACCTTATCTCATTAGCCTGGAGACATGAAAAAACACACGAGGAAACAAGAGATTATCTCTCGGACTTGTGTAAAAAACTTAACAAAAACTCATTTTAAATCAAAGTTCCCCATTATTTTTCTTTCCTTGTAAAATATCACAATATCACCCTAGTTCCACATAAATGATTCATTGACTCACAGTTCATAATATTAAGCAGATTCGCAAACTTATACCATATAGCTCGCAGTTCTTTAGTCATTCAAACACCTTTTATCTGGATCATTTCTTAATCAAATTAGCATATATTTGAGTATAAATCATGTTTCCTATTTTAAAGATAACAATGCTTCAGAAATCAGTCAAAAAGGAGTTATGCTCATCAAGTTATGAACTTTTAAAGTGGTAATCAGATTAATGCCAGAAAAGAATAAAATGCAGATCTTTAAAATTTTGTTTCTTGCCCAATTCTAAACCAACAGAATCCATTCTTGTTTCTAAATCGTATCTCATATTTATAAGATTACTAAAGTGAAAATCTTGGCCAAAAACGATGCATGATTGCTGAGTTATGAACTTTTAAAATAAGTTCCAGCTAATGCTAAGAACAGCACCAGTGCAGAGTTTTAAAAACCATTTTCTTGGCCATTTCTTTATCAACCTAGTTCATTGTTGGTTCTAAATCATGGTTCATGTTTCCAAGATTACCTCTACATAAAAATTAATCAAAAAGCTACGAGTAAAAACTTATGATCATTAAAAGTGGGTCTAACCAGAAACTAACATTCAAACATAGCATACTGGAAAATATTTCGGTGGGAGACTAGTCCATCTACATGACCATTCACGAACACATTTCACTACTAAGATTGACCACAAAAACTTCAAGAGACTGGTATTAACAACCATATAACAATGCAAACACTCAAATAAGGAACTAACTAAAGAACCTATCTTTTTCACCTAAGCTAACTGTAATTCATGAAAATGCAATGAAGATATAGTTACCTTGATCACACGACGAACATTTTGAATATCTCGATCCTTCCATAAAAATAATGTGAACACCACGTATCAAGTTCCCAGAGGGTAGGAATCAAGAAAAATATGATTTTTGGAAACTCGAGAATTCTTACATCAACATTGTATACTACGACATTTCCAGCTCTGATAGGATCTTTGCACATCATTTCTAAGAACAAAATTTCTCATCTCTTAAAAACAAGACTCCATACTTCCAGAAATAACCACCGCCATAGGAGACTCAAAACCATTCACACAAATGGTCACCTTCCATATCATTAACGCAACATGTTGATCAATATTTCTGGACCCACAAAAAATCCAGATATGAGCATCATCAAACACCGGAGTACAAGTTCTATGATATATATATATATATTTGAACTGATGAGCATAATCAAGAAAATTAATGCAGAGAATTGAGGAGGATATAATCTGTGCGGGATTCCAATCAAGTAGTAGCAACACAGATTGATAACTGTTACTGAGCTCTGAAGACCAGATCCAACTGCCACTCCTGTAAAATAGCAAGTTTTCCCGGATTCATCTATACCATGATAATTACTGAATTGCAACAATCATCCAAGGATTCCTTCTCCTCAAGTGCTTTGATATATGGATAGATTTGGTAATAAAAGATTCATAGTTTAAAAAATAGAAGCTCTTTTATATTGATATTCATTTGACTGGTACATAGTTTTCATCCAAATAAAAATCATTCAAAGAGAAAATTGCAGGTACAGAAATATTAAAATTAAACCGGCATGATACAATGAAACAAACATAAAAGGGAAGAAATGAGATGTATACTAGCTAGCCAGCATTGTTAAAGATATTGTACATTTTACAAATTTGAAAATATTCCGAGAATAAAAATCACTATTACTCCCAAATTATTTTTATAGTAAATGAATTTGAGTTTTAAAAGAATACAAGTATTCACTTGCTTGAACATTTTCTATCCAATGTTATTGTATTGTGAAAATAACTAGTGTATGAAAAGGGTAAGATGATGATGATAAGAAAAGAAAATGTTTAAATATGAAGAGGAAGTGCTTTGAAATCATGCCTTGCAAACTTTGCGAAATCAAACCCCTCTCCCTATAAAAATTGGGACTTTTCATCTTCTAGTTTTACATATATATCGATCATTCATTTCAAACGATTTTGAGAACATATACAGAGTTAAATGAATGTTTTGTCAGAAACAAATCTCATTTATGTGAGATGGCGAATAGTGAAATTATGAATAATTAATTAATTGTTGAATTGATTTATGAATGTAATTTTATTAATTAAATGTTTGTCATATATTAAACAATATTTTTTTAAAATCACCGTAGTGGTGGTTTTTATTATTTCTTCTATTTCTATTAAGGAAACAGAAGTCTTTTAGGGGCTAGCAATTTGGTGATTGGGAAAAATACAATCTTATTGACATATACTAATATTAGGGCTAATATTACTGTCTTGTTGACATGAACCAAACTCCACTTCAGCCACAAATGTCCCAAAAAACAGAATCTATGAATTGGCAAAAGGTCAGTTATAGGATGATTTGGACTTGGAACCAGCAGAATATTTATAGACACAATCTAAACTTATTCCACATTTAAAAAGACCAATTTGATGCTACCCTCGAACCAAGAGTTGGAACCAAAAACCAGTCAAAAATCAAAGAGAAAAAGATAATGCTAATCAATTCTCCAGTACTTGTAGAAAACAACAAAGTGATACATGGCAAGTTGAATTTCTGAATTTGAAATATGAAACTTCAAACAAAGACTAATTAAATTTTTTTCTTCAGCTTCTTGCAAGCCACTTCCAAACAGCTGGCCCTAGATCTCGAGCAAACCTCTTGATGCTTCGTGCATATGCGTTTGGATGTACTTGAAACCCTACCGGAACCGGACATTCGTTGAGTGATCAATTGTCATCATTCTTGAGTGATGCATTGTCTGAAAGGAGCTTATAATAAGACAGGGGTGGTGCCTTTCTGAGATTGTAACCACCAGATTCAGTTTCAGAGGTGGTAGGGTTTACAATGAGATTCTTGTAAAATGGTCGCCTTCCCCTACGAACTAAAAAATGGGCTTCGGTTCGGAAAAATCACCAGAAGATGAACTAGGTTTGGTTGTTGCCCTTCCTCTTTGCACTAAATTAGGCTTTGGTTCGGCGAAATCAGAAGCAGATGTATCATAGTTTTTTTTGTTGGGAGACCTCCCTCTTTCCACTGCTTTACCATCATTCCTCAGAATTTTAAAGTCCCGCCTTGCCAACTCCTGTATAGTCTGAGCCTGAGATATAATGAAATAAGACCTAATTAAGTATAGTAATTATTTAAATTGGAATAATAAATAATTTAGCAGTAAAAAAAATGAAACTCACCCGGACATAATAGAATGTATCTGCGGCATTGTATAGCATTGCATTATTGCATATCAACATCACGTCAGCCTCCAACTCATCAAGTGTCGCATAAACTCCATCATCGAGCTTTTTGCACAGAGTCCCGAAATTCATTGGATTTTTTATGATATGAAGGTAATCGATAACCTCATTCAGATCAACAGACTTCGAAAATACACTGTACTTATCCTTCCTTTCAAGTCTGTCCAGGATGATCTTCACTAGGACTTTACAGGGAACGGTATTGTAGGCACAGACTCCATATTTTCAGCAATGTGGGAGTAAAGTACTGAAAAGTAAATTTAAAGTTGTGATGTTTGGGTAACAAAAGGTTAATTAAACTCATCATCAACTACATGTATTCATTTAAATATCTAAAAATAAATCCAAAAACAAATGGTCACCTTAATAAATGTGTCTTCAAAGAAAAAAATAATTTGAAGGGTGTGTCTTCAGAGATTCTTGAAGCTAAATAGTGAAGGAGAAGGGTGTGAATGGGTGTGTATATATACACAAAAAAATCGAGAGCGCTCAATGAATTTAATCTTGTTGATTAATTCACGGTCTTTAAATGTAAATTTTGAATGATATTTTCTAGAGATACATTTTAATTCCTTAATTTGCTTATGTAGAAATACATAGATAGTTATAGACAATTGTTAGGGACGAATTTTCATGAATTTAAAAACCAAAAAATTGATTAATGAAATTAGTATCATTATTGAGTTGATATTCTCTATTATTAAGATGTGAAATGATGTGAATACAATTTAACCTTTTGATACTATTTAACTTGCATATAATGTGACATTTTTCAGTAACTATCATTTTCTACATAAGCAAAAATATCTCAAGGTATTTCAAAATTCAAATTTTAAGAAAAAAAGATGTGATATTAACTACTACTATATGGAAAATTTTTCCCGCCCAGCACGATATGGAAAAGATGAGTATGATTCAAAGTCAGCATGATGTAATAGCTAATCAGACAGTGGACAACAAAAGCAATCAAGACATGAAAATTAGGGAGGAATACAGAATACTCTGGCTCAGATGAGGAAGAAGTAGAAAGGATCTTTAACTAATATGGGGGCGGAGAAAGGAGGCACAAAAGGAGAGGAAGACAGAATCATAACAGAAGTATAGAAGGTTCAAGACTCAGGCCTAAGGAAACTACAGCAGATAAAGAAAGTAGAACACAGAAGAACATGAAGGCATTGGAAAAGGACTGAAGAGTTAGGGAAAAAACAAGATATTCTAGAAAACGTAGTTCTAAAATAGAGGAGAAGTAGGAGACTGTCATGCCAAGGGATTGGGGTAGAAAAGGAAAGAGAGGAAATGTTGGTCAAAAGGAACAGTTTTCCATTCATGAAGGAGGGGCGTCTGAAGATAAGATGTTGGGAAAGAGACAAAGGGCAAAAGAAGAGGAAGAAGTTTCTGAATCCATTAATATTGTGCTACTATTGGATTGGGAGAAACAGCAAACAAGCAATAAGAAAGTTAGAAGAGAAATCTCTATCAGCTCAACATATGAGACAGAAAAGGAAAAGGAGTTAGCTAGTGAGAGGAAGAAAAAGCAAGGGAAGAAAATATAAAAGCTGAGAGTTTATGGGCAATTGTCCCAAAACAAATGCACCAAGGGCTATGAGGTCCTTAGTGTGGAATTGAAGGGGTGTGAATAATGTGCCTACAAAACAAATGTTGAACAGATTGCTAGTTGAGAGAAATCCACGGCTACTGTGTTCGTTGAAGACTAAATCTACTCAGGAGATGTTGAAGTGGCAACAAACAACAACTTTTTTAAATGGATGGCAACAACAAGCAACAGGTTCAGCAGGTGGAATTTCATTACTTTGGTCTAGTTATGTTCAGATAGACATAGTTGCATAGTAGTAGCTATATTTTGGTTCAGTGCAAGGGTAGTAAGGATAAAATATGCTATCAGTGTTTTGTATATGGTTGTCCCGTAATAGCTGGTAGGGTTGCAATTGAATGCAGTATTGCCAGCTTCAAAATATCCTTTAGTTATGCTTGGTGACTTTAATAAGATGTTATGCTCTCAACACAAATTTAGAGGTAATATAGTTAGGGATAACCCTCAAAGACAAGTCTTGGGTGATTTATTACAAGAAAAGGAAATTGATGAGGTTAGGCATATAGGACTATGGTTTACATGATCTAATAAAAGAAAATTTCCTCATTATGTGACAGAGAGACTAGATAGGGTATTTGCCAATAGGGCTTGGATGGAAATGTAAACCTCCTAATAATGGTATCATATCATAGTCCTATGCTTTTAGAATTAATAATGCCTCAAATACATAAATGGAATTCATGGAAAATGTATATGGAATTCATGGAAAATGTATGAGGCTTTTTGGTCATATAATACAATCCCATCACAGATCATAAGGAAAGTGTGGTTTAGACAAGTAGAGTCTAATGGACTGGCACAAGTTATTCAACTCTCTGCTAATTTAGAATGTGTGCTTAAGCACTTGACAAACTGGAGTAAGGCTAGTTATGGAAATATAGATCAGCAGATAAAGGACACAATTGACGAATTGGAAAGCTTGCAAAAGGGGCCTGTGACAGAACAATCTAAGGAACAGCAGAATAATTGTACACTGCATCTAAAGGAGTAATGGCAACACAAAGTGACTAATGGTAGCAGAGGGCAACTGTGAAAGGTCGTCAATCAAATTACTGAAATAATGGATCCAGTTGGCAATATTCAGACAACAGAAGAAGCTATTGAATGAATAATGTTGAATCATTTCCAATCCTTGTTTGTGGAGCCAAATATATATCCTACACAGATATATCCTCATATTAATCTACTTCAGTTCATGGAGGAAAAAAATTTAAGAATCAAGAAATATCGTCTATAAGTACTGGACAAGCCTTTTACTAGACAGAAAGTAGAGAAGACAATTAAACAGATGAGATCATGGAAAGCCCCAGTACTGGATGGTATGCCTGTAAGAATTTATAAATATCATTGGAACTTGGTAGGTGATTAGGTGGTTGGAGCAATATTACATATCCTAAATGGGCAGGCAATTCTTACAGACTGAATCAAACCATCCTAATTTTGATACCAAAGAAAAAGATAGCCAAGACACCAGAGGATTACATGCCTATATCCCTTTGTAATGTCAAATATAAGGTCATTGCAAAAGTTATGGCATCAAGAATGGACTTAGTAATGAATGTTCTTATAGATCAAGCTCAGTCTGGTTTTGTCAAGAACATATTTATTGGAGAAAATGTTATTATAGCCCAAGAGATAATACATTTTTTGAAGAAAAAGAAAGGGAATACAGGTGTAGCAGCTATTAAACTAGACATGAGCCAGGCTTATGATAGGGTTTCTTGGACTTTTTTGTTCAGTGCTCTATCTCATATTGGTTTTCCCCGGAAGTGGATCCAGTTAGAAAAAATGAGGCCCTAATAAATTTAAAATAAAATTTATTATATTATTATTTTACAACTTTTTAGACTAATAAATAATTATATAAAATAAAAAATAATGAATTCTTACGATTTGTATACCTAAAAGTAACTACGAGTTGAATTATTGATGAGATTACATTGGTCTTGGAAAGAAGCAAAAATATAGATTAATTATAAAAAGAAAGTGAAAGCAGTAAAAGGAAATAATAATATCTTATGTTTAGAAACTAAAAAAATACTAATTTTTAAAAATATTAATAATATATACATACATAAAATACTAATATATAAAATTTTGAATCCCCAATATTTATGGGGTCCGGAGTTATGGAGCACTTTGTACCCCTTGATAGTCGGTCCTAGATCCATATTAATATTACGGAATTCCTATTTGCAGGTTTTCTTTTGCTAATGCAGTCTATATTTTGATTGGAACGGACAAGATTGTCCTTATTAATTTATTTTTTTCAAACTTTAACCACTTGATAGAGGGTGTGTATGTCTTTTCTGTAAATAATACGGACTGCAAAAGTAAAATACAACCTGCAAATAGCATTGCCCTAATATTATTGATATGGGTATGGGTTGACCCATGGGTCGGATCTGGAACTTAATTATGAGATCCATACCCATACTCATATAATTAAACGAAGACACATGCCCAACTCATATCCACTGAGTCTAAAAAATGAACCCATAACCATCGAATGGATCTAGACTCACTAGATTCGGGTCGGGCCCAAAATCCATGATCATCCCTACTCCCATTTATTGACAACTCAGTAGACGACTGACAATGTTAAAACTTAGCTACATATGGTGAGCCCCTACCAAACTAATTAAATAGCATGTTTACTATCCCTCTATCTTTGGTGAGATTGGACACTTTAGGCAAATTAGATTCGAAAGTGACATAAATGCACATTTTTACTATATCTAGGCAGGGACATGGCGTTAAACAAGGCGAGACCAATGGTCGTTCATAGGGTGTATTAAGAAATAAAGAATCAAATAGAAACAACAATTGGATCTTGGTCATTAAAGGTTATAGACGTAGGGAGATAGAAGTAAGACTATAAGAGGGAGTACCTAGACAACACTGAACCAGTGTATCTAAACTCAATAAGTCAAAACTCATCGAGTCCTAGTGTATGAGCTCTCAATTCCAGTCAAATGGAGTATCAGTGATGTTCAGGTATCTCCACTCGGGTCATTGGTTGGGTCTAATCATTAAAACTTGGTAAAGTGGGGCTCAACTCGGATCGGGTCATATTGGGTTACTGGAATTAGTTTCCTTTACCTTTTATATTTTTTCTTTCTTTAATTTTATTCTAGGTTTGATGGGGAAAAGGTATATTTAATTAAATCGTCCAAATTAAATAATAAAACTGTTTGTTTTTCTTCCAAGCTAGACTATCCGGACTGTGAATAAACTGTAACTTTTCCTTGTATTCTCTATGTCATTAGAAGAAAAGTCTAAGTGAAAGTAATTGGAGCATCTCATGTTTGAGTGGTTGAGGTAAATTTTGAAACTTTAAAGAGGTAATAAGTTTGTGGGTGACGTAACACATTCATGTAACTTTTTAAGCCTTTAGAACACCATTTTGGATTAGTTTTCCGTTTGAAAACCCAAATAAGCACCTTTTTTTCCAAATAAGCACTTAACTGAAATAATTAAGTGCTTGCGTAATACTTAGTGTTTTTTAAAATGCTTAAATTGACATTTGAACCAATTAAGTCATGAATCTGAATTCCTTAGTACAATTGGACTCCAATGATTAAGTGATTTGTCAATTACGTATTTATCATTTAGTACTATTGTAAACTTACTAGCAGGATTAAACAACAATTAATAAAAACTTTAAATATTCGTGACTTTAAATTTACTAGGCTTGCCAACCGCGCTACGCGCGGTTTGGCACCTCTCATTACAAATTATCCAACACATGAAACTTACGTATAACATTCTACTGTATCAAAGAGTCTTGAACACACGTATGATAATTCTCAAATATACACAACTATGATATCAACAGCCTTTAGTGTAAATGTAACAAATTCATATCCTACGGTGCAATCTCTGCAAGTTCTAGCAATAACAAGGAAGCAGAAAACAATATTTCTACCTCTGAAATCCTTAATATATACCATGAATACTCTCTCATGTTTGAAACTTCTTTTCAACTTAACAGAATGAAATCCATTATACACATGAATGAATATACTTCCAGTGGTTGACTGACTACTGGCTATTTATCCATTGGACGGAATGCAGAAAGTTGTCACGGTGATACGTTAAGATAGCATTGTTAACTCTTGAACTTATTATGGGGACTGCTGTTTGTGGTGACCAAATCATTAGCTTCTTGCTTCAGTCTTTGTAGTTTTACGTGGATATCTATCACTTCATTTGAAATAAAAACATAGGGCTATGTGCTCTTGTCCCTATAGATTTCTCAGTAGTTACTTGGTTTACATCAGATCAAGCCTCGGGTTTTCCTTAAGATCAATTATTGAAGTGAAAATCCAGTACAATTTCTGGAAGTTTTACCTCTATAGCTTCTATTTACTTGTTGATAAAATGTTTTTTCCTGTACCTGAAGCAACATTATTGAGATAGGTTAATCTCTAGTTATGTAGTTAGAGGAAGGGAGAACAGTCAACAGCTATAGCTACTACAACAGATTCTACTTTACAGGTGCCACAAACATCCTGACGCTTAAACAATGCTAACATAAATCTGTAACTTCAATGTATCACAGCTCATTCCCAATCTGCTAAATTCTTTGTAAAGAACAGAATTTGTTTCATAATCACAAAAAAAAAAATGCTAACATAAATTCAGATAATATATCCCACAAAAATACAAAATTCTACATCCAATGGATATATTCCATAACAAGTGTATCTTTCTCATTTTCTTAGCTAACAACGAAGTTTCAAACTAAGTGAGAAGCTATGCTACATGTGCGTGCATTCGATGAAACTAAATGATAAATTACTGAGTGAACATACTTACATCTTGATACGCATTTTACTCAATTTGCAAAAGTAAGTCACATAAAGGGACGCGGTATAAAGGTTTAGAAAGAGACACAAACTGATTAGCTCAGATTAACTTGAATTCAAAAGGAAATCAAAAATATCAGAGCAATAAGTTAGAACACTAAAATATGAAAATTAATTTAATAGTAATTCAACTATATTTCATCATGGTACAATCCATCTTAATGTTTAGAGAATAATTTTAGGCTACAAAGAGATTGAATTTCATATATGCTAGATAAATTCCAACTAAAGAAAAAGATATATGCCAGCAGAAATATTGCTTGGTAAAAGATGGCAGTGTATCAGTAAGCTCAGAGAAAAAACAAGTACCACAATGATAAGAGTTTGATAAGTGTTATTATTACCTTCTGAGTGTCATCATGGGTGTTGAAGGAGTCCATACTTCTTGTTCAATGTCTACATAAATATTCTAATCATCAAAATGTTGTTGGGAAGATTAAACACCAGAAGTAGAAAAATCATCAGAACTTCATCATCATGAACAAGCAATACCTCAATCTGAATAACAATCAAGTCCAGAAAAGTCAAGCCATTGCGAACTTCAATAACAGATCTGCATTAAGAGAACAAATAAAAGCTGTCAAATAACCAGGGGAAAATAACAGCAAAAAGCAATTTGACGTTGAAATTTACATAGCACGTTCATGAAATGCTCTCCTACTGAGTAGAGACGGAGAAGTGGTACATTATTCTCTAACAATTTCTACACAATGATTCGCAAAGAATTTGGATGCCTTGTAGTTCAATGTCCTTGTAAAAAAATATGAGAAATTAAAGGTAAATCACTTTAGAGTAACAATAAACACAAAATCATAATAGTTTGACATGCACACACGAAACCGAATCAAACCGTATTAAACTTTTGCTTGAGAAATTTGGCTGATGAAGCACTTACTATAAGCATTTTCAGAGATGGAGACTAAGTCATTAACCTCGGTGCCCATATCTCTTCATATTTCGAGGCTACCAGCATTGCTCCCATCCCAAAAAGCTGCAGCTCCTTCCTCGGTGTGGCCTTAACCGAAAGGTATCGGTCTACAATGTTGACTGTCAGGTACAGAGTCTCGGGGCTGAGGTCGAATTTGAAGTGAACCTCAGTGAGCCAGTCAATCAGAATCTCCCTCATTTTCTCGTTTAACTCCGGCTGGGGAATTCATGTAATCACCAAACCTGCTCTCCTTCTGCATATTAACATAAAAGGTAGCATTAGCATATTCAAGTAACTAAAACCAACATAGCCAATGTATCTATAAGCAAGAATCAAGATGAAGTCTTTATACCTCGGCGACCTTGTAAAACCGGTAGAGTTCGTTGACATACTCGGTGACAGCCAACTCGTTTGTGGCATCTGCAGCATCGATCGACCACTTTGGGAGGCGGTGGTATTTTGCTCAGCCCAAATCCATCTATCAAACACCTTGCATGCACAATTTAAAGCCCCAAATGAGTAGAGAAGAAAAATAACAAACTGCAGCGGAGAAGACTTCCTCGCCTTGGTTTGACCAAACGGAAATTGGAGCATGCAGGTGGGAGCGATCAGGACCGACGGATAAAAATCGAAATAAAAAGAAGAAGACTTGGATTCCGACTTCGTAGAGAAAAATGGATTCGATGATTGAAGAGGAAGAGAGCAGATTTTGGATGCTGAAGAAATAGCGAAGCGTAAAAATATATTAAATTACTGGAGACGCCGAAATATACTGTAGATAAGCGTAAGAAAATAATAAAATATTATGCGACGACCAAAGTCACTGTAGCATCGAAATCGGTGCTTTATATATAAGGATTAAATAGTTCTAATTATTGAAATAAAATAGTTTCAAATCATTTTGGTCAACATCTTGGAAAAGTCATGCATGAATCAATTATTAACATGCATCAAAAGTCGAAAACGTACTTTTTCAGTCGGATAAGATCAAGTGGACAGAAAATTCACGCAAATCCCCAATCCAAAGTGACGGTAAGCTGCGGGATTTCCTTCAATATCCCAAAGCCTTAAATCAAAGCAACCTAAGTGTTAATATGTTAGGAAAATAGATTTACAAATCAGAGTAACTCTCGTTTAAAAATAAGTCATACATGTGATTCTTATTGAAAAATTTCGTCACTGACATAAGAAGTTGCTTTCTTGTGTTTGTTAACCTTTATGCATTCAGTAAAAATGCATTACCCCATTTTTCAACAAAGACATAATTTGCTTACCTTATTTAAAATCTTGCAAGTTTTAACAGGCTGAAAAATAGGCAGATATCGACACGCACTAGTGCACAGCCATAGGGTACTAGGCGGTTCCATCGGCTTATACACGGCATTTGCAAAACGCCTTAACAAGTTATGCCGTAAAAATGGATTTGGTGGCACGGCGGTTTTCAAAACGCGTTAAAAAAAGTTACGATATCGCAACTCGTTTCGACCGCAGGCGAATAGCCTTACGAACTCGTAACCACTTTAGAATTGAAAAAAAAAATCCCCACTTGCGAGACATACTCACGATATCGAAAGTATATCTCGCCAGTGGACTATGAGCTCCGTTCCGATTTCAGTTCCGGCAGACTCCGGCAGCCCAAATGAAAGTCAATACCCACTACAAAAACAAAGGTGTAAAACTCCTTATAGAGATCTGTTCAAACCCATCACAATACTACAATCACAATCCAAGCTTTGCAAATCTACGATCAAAATCCAAACTTTGCAAATCAAAATCCAAACTTGGTAAATTGATAACATTAAAAATCCCATGAGAAAGGGAAAGATACTTACATTAGAGATTTTTCAACACCTGCTAGGCAGAAACCGCCGCAGCAAAGCCATCGCCGCCGAGAGTGTTCAGAAGGCGGAGCGATGGCGGCAGACGAGCAGAATCGACCGGCTGCGCTGAGTCACGGCGGCGTAGTGAGAGAGCGGAGTTGAGAGCTCACTGATAGCAAAGCCATCGCCGCCGAGAATGTCCAGAAGGCGGAGCGATGGCGGCAGACGAGCAGAACCAGCCGGCTGTGCTGAGTCACGACAGCGTAGTGAGAGAGCGAGGGAGTCGACATCTTTCATGGGATTCGAGGGAGTGGGGCGGGTAGAGGTGGGAGCGGCGAAGAACAGATCTCCGCCCAAGAGAGAGGTTACGAGAGAGAGGGGGAGGAAGGGGATTGTGATTAGATAAGAGATAAGGTTTATATATATGTATATAATCAACGGTTGAGATTAAGTCAAATAAATTAATTGACGGATAAGATTAATGCAAAGAAAATAGTCCTAAAAAAAGATTAACATTCTTATTTTAAAAATTACGTAACAATAACTGTGTATTTTTGGATAATTATGTATAAATAATTAATAACTTTAATGATTATGTTGTGAGATATTTAAGAAATACTAGATTGGAATCAAAGACTAATAAATCGTTTGAGTAAATCAAAATAGTTTCAATAAATTTAATTGACGAACGATTGTTTAAAGTTTCTTTCTTTTCTTTTTCGTAATTTATTTTCGTTTATTTTTCTTTTTTTTCTTGGAAATACAATTTTAAATTAAAAAACGTAACGATATAAATCACTAATTTTCTTTTAAGTAAAATCAATAGAACATTATTCACCTTATGAATTGCTCGAATGGATAAATAATTTCTAATTAATTATGCAAGCATAATACATATATACAATGATAATATCATTAAACAAATTGTTGTGTAATATGACTTGGAGAATATCACAAACAAATTCGGTGAAAAGATTTAAACATCACAAAACACATTCGCAACCTCTCATCCTATAAACAAAGGTAATCACGATACCGTAACTTAATATCTTTTGTAGGCGAATGAAATTACGATATCGTAGAATGTAGTATGAAATTTGGCTCATCCTATAAACAAAGGTAATCACGATACCGTAACTTAATATCTTTTGTAGGCGAATGAAATTACGATATCGTAGAATGTAGTATGAAATTTGGCTTTTGCTAGTTTCGATATCGCTTCTACATTCGATTGTGAGCGAGTTGGGTTGCGATGTCTCTTTTAATCTTCTTTTTTACGGCACTTTGAAAAATGTCGTCTTCAAAATCACAAACGCCGTCTTTTTTGTTTTTGTTGCCCCTAGGCGAATGCACAGTTACAATTTCATAACCGTATTACTCGGCGGTTCCGGGCAAAACTGTCAAAAACGCCGTGAAATAGATGCCAAATAACATATGGTTGTGCACTAGTGACGAGAAGGAATGAAATTATATATATTTGACAAAATAGATCTACTAACCGCAAAAAAAAAAGTAAACTTAGAAAGCGCATCCCAAAACTATTCAACCCTTTTCAGTTTTCACGATTTTAAAAGGTGAAAATAATGACGAAGAGGTTCACGGTTATTGGAAAGAAAATATAAAGGCAATTACGTACGTCGTATTTTTATACCTCAGTGGCATCAGTACAGCCCTGACATTAATAGCAGAATAGCAGTCACAACACCAATAGATCTTTCTAATCATCATCGAAAGGTATTGCAAGTCTTCAGTTATGTAATCAACCATTCCTATGAATACTGATGCAGTACTTCTTGTAATTATAATCTAATCTGATATCCCAATAAAAGTGCAAACTTTCAACTTGTAAAATTATACTGTTGAAATTAATCTACAAGAGAATGCCATATACTACTTGCGTGATAATTTGTATCAGAATTATTAATAACTTGAAGAACCTCAACGGGAATATCATATTGTCTCATCAGAATTGCATGAGCTATCTATTACCACTTGATCTAAATCAGTTTCACTCTTTTTAGAGATTTACACACAACTTAGATAAAGTTTGGTCAGTAAAATGGACATTCTCAATGCACAAACCTCAGTCCACCCATCGCAGGGGGTGACACTATTACTCCTGACAAACGAATTCAACGGCAAATTAAAGCATCATGTAGAGATGCATTCAGAGGAGAAGGTGATGACGCGGTCAAGATGAAGAAAATCATCATCACTTTTGGTGAGTCTGTTCTAAATCCAAGAGTTCAGCCGATCGAATCAATTGACGTGCAATAGAACCAAGTCAAAATATAAGTGCAATCCGAATTTGAATCCATGAATTCATCAACAATTTGAATTCTTGACATTAATAATGTCTCGCCCATTTGGTGAAAGATCAGCAACTCGATCAAAAATAGGAGACCAATCAGTAGTCTCGAACTTAGAAACCTGATGCAATACACCTATGTCTGGTTGTAAAAAGGCCGGAAAAGATGAAAAATTACTAACACGGCGTCGTTTTATTTGAGGGTAAAACTTATAGATATGGGAAATTTTATTTTTGCGAGTATGAAAGTCTCATACGTTTTAATTTATATAGTGTACCTTTTTATTTGAACGGTATATTTTATCACTTTAATTTTTTAATTTTACATAAAATTTCTTGAATTTTCGCATTAAACCATGTTTTACTATATGTTTGTCTTAATATGATTAATGTTTTAACATAAAATTGTCTCACTTGAATTTAAATATATAGTGGTAGTTTCATAGCATTTAGGAAAGTTGGGCGTTATAGCAACTTTGCCTTTAATATAACAATAGGGATAAATTTAGGTGTTTGCTATATGCAGGTCCTGTTTGCTATTGCAGGTCCAATGAAAGTGGGAAAATACCATAATTATCCTTCATTCGTTTATTAATTTTTATAAATATATTTCTAAAACCCTAACCTTGAATGCATAAACCCGTCTATGTAATGATTGAACACGTATCCAAATTATAAATTACTTTTCGTGAATGATAATAAAAAATTAAGAGGGACATTATTGTCATTTCTGATTTAATTTGGACCTGCATAAGTAAAGTGGACCTGCATTTAGAACCACCCTAAATTTACTACTTTCAGACACGTAAGTTTTCTTTTTTCATTCACATGAATTTACTTTTTTAGTTTCTCATCAAACTTTAGTACTTATTCACATTCAAACTTCAATTTTCAGACTTCAGACTCAAGTTTACCAAGCAACGTCTTAGTCACCTAAAAGCCCGTTTTCCCCACTTTACTCAAGTTACATCACACGGTCACTTCCGCTTATGCCTTCTGCGTGTGTAATTAAAGTGCAGAAGGAAAGAATGAAGAAAAGCTAGAACGAGAAACATCAAGAGAAGAAGCAACACAAAGCGCACGGCTACTTCTATTCTCATTCAATCAAGTTAAGAATAGCCATGAAATATTGAAAATTGTAGGTTGGGCATAGACACATGACGTGCATCAAAAAATATTAAAAATAGACTGACGCAAAAGTTAAACGAGCATCACTAGCATTAGTAGGGAGCTGATACGTTGCCCTCCGAGGGCGACGCCCTCCATCCACGTGGCACAACTCTAGTGGTTGGTATGATTTTCTTTTCCATTTTAATTTTGTTGTAGGGTCATTCCTCCTCAGTTGAAGGTCCCCCTTCAAAAAGGTTTTACCTTTGCTTGTCCAGGTAAAAGTATTGCAAGCGTGATTGAATTTGGTTTCGTTAAAGAAATGTCTAAACTACCCCTTATACTCCCAACTTCCACCACCATCAGAAGACATTCTCCACCGTTCCACTCGCCGGAAAATATCTATCATTCAATATCGGTATCATTAGTAGTTTCCAGGTATAATGTTTAATCGCCGTTTTGAACTATCCAGTGAATTAAAGCTCCGGCGAGATCTGGACAAAATTCCGGCGGGGGTCGACGGGGCTCAGCAATGTGGTGGATGTAACCAAATCCGCCATCCTCTTATTCGTCTCCAATCTCCATCCTCTTCTTCTACCTCGGCTCACGGTGGTCCCACTCCGACGCGCCGTCGCATTGTCCCCCAGTTTCAACCAGACCTTCGATTTCGCCGCCCTCAAACGACACCGTTCAGGTCCACGGGGCACGGGATCATGGAATTGGGGACGATGAGCACTTTATAGTATATATCCATAACTTAACGATTTAACATCACAAATTGTCGTTTGGGGTTTTGGCCAGACTCTTCCTCTACCGATGGTACGGGGTTCGAGCCCTTGCCAATGCTTTTTATTTTTTTGATGGTAGGAACAGAATATGTAATGCTTAATTAATGACATATAGCTCTAACTTCATTTACTTTATTTGATGTTATTTAAATGCTAACCTGACTTTTTCATTATAAAAATTACACCTAATTAGTGCACATTTTGTTTGCCACAAGTTTTATACATTAGTAATCTTAGAAAACATTTACTTTAATTAATTTGATGTTATTTAAATACTAACCTGTCTTTTTCATTATAAAATTACACCTAATAAGTGCACACTTTTTTTGCCATAAGTTTTATACATTAGTAATCTTAGAACACTGATATACAATTTAAAACAAGAATTGATCAAAATGGCTAAAAACTGAGCGCAAGAAACGGAATTTTAAAGTTCCGCGCTATCAGAAAAACAAGGGTTCATTTCAACGAACTGTCAACTTTTCGTTGATATATAAACATGTTTCGACGGTTAACACAATTCATCTCTCAAATTTTCACGGGTCAACAAAAATATTTAAGTTTGACCAGAGGAGGGTCGCTGACATGCTGGTGTTGATTGAAAGGAGATTTGAATTATTTGAGGGTTCGAGACTGATTTCAACGAATCTGATATAAATTGTTGATATCCATACAGGCCTTCTATACGCAGTCCGTATTTTGCTTATTTGCAGTCTGTATTTTTTTTAAATAATTATATATACAATGATTCTGATATATAACTGAATTGCAAGTGTATGCAATAGAAGTAGTATATATGATGCATGTGTCTGATATACATAATTATTGACCATATCATATATATCGAAGGCGTATTTTTATTTTGGACTGCAAAATAAGCAAAATACGGACTGCGTATAGCATGCCCCTATCCATAAGGCCGAATAAGTCAACCATTGAATATATTGACTGGACTCAAAATATTTTGCGAGTTTTCATGGGTTTTGAATAGCGGGCTTTTTTCAATGGGTATGACCCAACATATATTTCAACATTCGGGTTATAATTCGTTGAAATGATAATTTGGGCTTTAAGTATGTTGTCTGGCTTCATTTTGGACCCATTAGTTTTGGGTTCTCAAGTGCATACGTAACGGGTTTTTTTAAAAGTCTTGAGCCCAATTTCAAATTTAAACACTTGTCGGGTTGAGGAAGAGCCACATCGCTTTCGTTTCAACGATTTAGTTAGCGTTGAAATGTATAAAAATTTAAAAATTTCCATAAAACATCAAAATTTTACTTTTAAAACTGAAAGTTTTGATTATTATGTTAATTCTATTATGTATAAGACACTTTTTATTTAAATTTACTTTGGTATTAGTTCAATGAAATATATGTGTAGTGAAAATTTTAGTATCAAGAACATGAGAAGCACTACTAAGAATATAACTTGTTACCTACCTATATATACTTTCGAGTCATATTTTATACCATTGTTGTGATCGAATTATTTTAATTACTAAATGAATTTGAGTATGTTTGAGAGATTCTAACATAAGTGTCCGTGAAATAGCATTGATCAATATCCAGTTCAAGAAAAAATTTGAAAAATGTCATAAAATATCAATTTTTGACATTTAAAACAGAATATTTGATGATTATGTTAATTTTATTATGTACAAGACAAATTTTATTGAAATTTACTTAAGTACTAGCTTAATGAAAGGTACGTGTAGTGAAAAGTGTAGTTATCAATTGAACCCAAACACTACTAAGAGTATAACTTGTTACCTAAGTATATATACTTTCGAGTCATGTTTCCACCATTGTTGTGGTCAAATTAAGTTCATTACTAAATGAATTTGAGTATGTTTGAGACATTCTAACATAAGTGTCCGTGAAATAGCATTGATCAATGTCCAGTTTAAGAAAAAATTGAAAAATGTCATAAAACATCAAATTTTGACTTTTAAAACATAATTTTTTGATGATTATGTTAATGTAGTTATGTATAAGACACTTTTTATTCAAATTTACTTTGGTATTAGTTCAATGAAAGGTACGTGTAGTGAAAACTATAGGTTCAAGAACCTGAGAAGTACTAATAAGATTATAACTTATTACCTAAATATATATACTTTCGAGTTATATTTCCACCATTATAGTGATTCAAATGTTTTTCATTACTAAATGAATTTGAATAGACATTCTAACATAAGTGTCCATGAAATAGCATTGATCAATGTCCAGTTTAAGAAAAAATTGAAAAATGTTATAAAACATCAAATTTTGACTTTTAAAACAGATTTTTTTGATGATTATGTTAATTTTGGTATGTATAAGACACTTTTTATTCAAATTTACTTTAGTATTAGTTCAATGAAAGGTACGTGTAGTGAAAACTATAGGTTCAAGAACCTGAGAAGCACGGCTAAGATTATAACTTGTTACCTAAATATATATACTTTCGAGTTATATTTCCACCATTATTGTGATTCAAATGATTTTCATTACTAAATGAATTTGAGTAGACATTCTAACATAATAAGTGTCCGTGAAATATCATTGATCAATGTCCAGTTTAAGAAAAAATTGAAAAATGTCATAAAACATCAAATTTTGACTTTTAAAACAGATTTTTTTGATGATTATGTTAATTTTGGTATGTATAAGACACTTTTTATTCAAATTAGTCATAATCCTTTTTATGAATGAATTAGTCATAATCCTTTTTATGAATTAGTTTTGATGCAGTACTCCTGCGTGGATGAATCGGTTGTTCGAAAAATAACTTTTCATGAATATTTTTGGAAAATAGTTGTTTCCATTCCTCCTCAAGTTTCTTACGAAACATCTAAAAAAAATCCTTCGAATGATGAAGTCAATGTAAAAAAAAACATGTTGAAATTATTGTTGGTAATCGATCAGAAGGTACATAATTTATAAAAACAATGATTATGCTGTTAAAATGTGGATCTTCTAAAAAATGTCATTAAAAATGTTAAAGTCAATGTTTTTAAAAAACATGTCCAAGTTAATCTTCATAGAAACAAGTTGCAGACAGTGTTGATAATCGATAAAACCGGACTCAACTTGAAAGTTAATGGTTAATGAAAACAATTATTTTAATGTTAAAACAAGCATGTCTAATAAAGTCCTTGAAATGTTGAAGTCGGTGTGATAAAAAAAACATGATGACGTTAATTAGTGTTGATAATTGATTAGAAAATGCATGCTAATAAAAATAATAACAATTTTTTAACATTAAATCATTAATTAGTCATAATCCTTTTTATGAATTAGTTTCCTACGAACATCTAATAAAAATCCTTCGAATGATGAAGTCAATGTAAAAAAAAAATGTTGAAATTATTGTTGGTAATTGATCAGAAGGTACATAATTGATAAAAATAATGATTATTATTCTGTTAAAATGTGGATCTTCTAAAAAATGTCATTAAAAATGTAAGTCAGTGTTTTTAAAAAACATGTCCAAGTTAATGTTCATAGAAACAAGTTGCAGACAATGTTGGTAATTGATAAAACCGGACTCAACTTGAAAGTTAATGGTTAATGAAAACAATTATTTTAATGTTAAAACAAGCATGTCTAATAAAGTCCTTGAAATGTTGAAGTCAGTGTATTAAACGTTAGTGTTGATAATTGATTCGAAAATACATGCTAATAAAAATAATAACAATTTTTTAACATTAAAATCATTAATTAGTCATAATCTTTTTTATGAATTAGTTTCCTACGAAACATCTAAAAAAAATCCTTCGAATGATGAAGTCAAATTAAAAAAAAAACATGTTGAAATTATTGCTGGTAATTGATCAGAAGGTACATAATTGATAAAACAATGATTATGCTCTTAAAATGTGGATCTTCTAAAAAAATGTCATTAAAAATGTTAAAGTCAATGTTTTTTAAAAACATGTCCAAGTTAATGTTCATAGAAACAAGTTGCAGACAGTGTTGATAATCGATAAAACCGGACTCAACTTGAAAGTTAATGGTTGATGAAAACAATAATTTTAATGTTAAAACAAGCATGTCTAATAAAGTCCTTGAAATGTTAAAATCAGTGTAATAAAAAAAACATGATGACGTTAGTGTTGATAATTGATTAGAAAATACATGCTCATAAAAATAATAACAATTTTTTGACATTAAAATCATTATTTTTTCAACCGTTAACCTTCTGATCGATTATCAACGGTAAAGTTAACATGTGTTTTTTTTACATGGACTTCAACATTTGAAGAAATTTTCAAAAGATGTTTTAACTTTTTAATCATTATTTTTGTTAACCATTAACCTAAAATTTAACATGTTTATATCAATGTTCACTAAGTCAATTGATCAGCTAACTTAACTTAAAAGATGATGGTTAATAAAAACAATAACTTAATTTTAAAACATGGATTTGCAAAAAATAATGTCAGAATATGTTCTGTTGCAATTAGTTAGGCTACATTAGTAAAAGGAAACTTCATAACATTTAATTGGATGATTGCAGTTGGAATGTTAGCAATTACTTATGCTACATTAACACTATATGACTGCCTTGTATTCATCTGCAAAATACCAAAAAACAACAATTTACAATGTTTTAGCTCAACATTGCCTTCGACACTTCCTCCACATTTTATAGGCAATAGTACCCTTAACATTTTATAACCCAAACATTGATCTCAACATCATACCCAAAAACATAGACTTGACATTTTATGCTTTCAATGATGACTTAAAAATCAACACTACCGTCAGCATGTTATGATCCAAAACATTGACATTTTAATTTTACATCCCAAAGATAACCTTAACATTTAAGGTATCATCAGTGTATGGTCCACAAACATGACTTCAATTTTTTATGTGAAACATTCGACAGTCTCAAAGGATTTGCATCGACAACATAGAAAATTACAGTCCTACCCCATAATTCTAACCTCAACATTTTAGTCTCCACCATTTTATGGTCTAAACAATTAGGGATTTCTCAATAGCACTATGTGAATAAGAAATTAACCCAATTCATGAGAAAAAATGTTGACAATCGCAGCAATATCTGCAATAAAATTAAAAAATATTAGTACTTAGAAAAAATAGTTTGAAATTCAACATTGTGCAGGATCCTAAATCAACAAATAATTAGTCAACAATTTGCCATATGCGAAAATCACATGACTCTATAGCAGATGTAATCCTATATATTTTGAAGAAAATAGAAAAGCAAATATATGTGCATCTAAAATGTTCTATAGATCAGAGACAAGGCAATCCAAAAAATACAAACAGGAGTTTCCAAAGTAAAACACTATATAATTCTACTAGACAATTCGGTAGCAATGTTGATCAAGGTATCATACACAACCTATAAATCCAAGTCAGCCAAATATAAAAGCAATTTCAAGACTGATAAATTTGGCAAACAAAGTGTGCTGCAAAATTTTACATAAGCATGCACAAAGTTCTACATTATACACTCTTCTGCAGAGACTATTCGCGAGCCTTTGCAGCGGCGAGTTCCTGTTCTACATTCATCAACCTACCTCTGAAACTTTTCCTCTCCGGATCTGCAACAAGTCAAGCATAATATATAACAATAGTAGACATCAACAAATCAGAAATAAAGATTCACAAACACTGAAATGACAAAGTGTGTTACTTTTACTGTTGTGCAAAGTTAAATATAATTATAAACATGTATTGGCCATCATTGTTATAAAATCAGAAACTTGTATTCACATCCACACAACATAATGAAAAATTATGAGAATCCTGCACCTGCTTTTCTCTGCACTATCCAAGGCATCTAAGATGTCCGATATCACCTGCAAACAAAACAGTAAATTGAACAAGTAAGCTAATTCTCCCTCTAATCATTCAAAATTAAAGCGGTTATCGAACAGAGCAGTAATCTACCATCTGAATGTTCAGATCAACTGTTCAGACTCGATGGGATGTTGGTGGGAAGATCCCGGTGCTGCCAGATCAGGATAGTCCGTGTCTATGACGAGCTGCAGCGGCGTATTATCGGATTCTGCGTTAGAGCAAAGGCTGGTTATGCGGATTTGGTTCGCCTCCGCCGATTCCTGACCATCCTCACCGCCACAGCCACAACACCTCTACTACCGGACGACGCCGTTTGACCTCCCGAAGCGGCGCATTATCGGAGTCTGCGTTAGGGCTGAGGCTGGTGTTGCGGACGGGATGATAATGGCTGGGTACTCGAGGGATAGGATGATAATGGAGGTTGGGAAAATTCGTATGCGAGCACGGCTGCAACTGCAAATCTATAAGGATAAGGATAAAGATAAGGATAAGTATTGTGTTCATTTTGAGGATATTGTTTGATATTGGTAATGAAACAGAAGGAGACACAAAGTCAATGCAATTTAATGAATTTTTAAATTTATATTATTTTGAGACTAAATTCTAAAAAATACCCTAACATTGGTAGAAATGTCAATTTTAGGACCTAACATTCAAAAATGTCAATATTACCCAACATTCTGAAAATGTCAATTTTAGGATCCAACATTCAAAATGGTCAATATTTGATGCTCAACATTATGAAAATGTACAGTTTTTGGACTTTCATAAAATTCACTATTAGATCTATTAATTTCAAGGGCATTTTGGTAATTTTCCTCTACAGAATATACAAGAGTATATAAATGTCCAGAATGTACACCACCATTGGCGCATCTTATAGCCAGACGAGACCTGAATACATAGATTTGAATTTATGGCAAACGTTTCATTTTCGTCTTGATGGATAGGATAAAGATGTGGGTAAAAATGATACTATTACTAGGCTCCGGTAGTGACGAGGAAATGTGGGCACATGGCTAGCGGTGGAGTTACAAAGAGAGTTAGCCGAAAATGTCAATTGGGATTTTTGGGGAAGATGAGATGGGTGATTTTGGTGGATTTATAAATTTTAATCTTTTATTTATTATGAAAATTACCAAAATACCCTTGAAATTAATAGATTTAACAGGTGAATTTAACGAAAGTCCAAAAATTGTACATTTCAGAATGTTGGGTACCAAATATTGACCATTTTGAATGTTGGGTCCTAAAATTGATATTTTCAGAATGTTGGGTACCAAATATTGACACTTTGGAACGTTGGGTCCTAAAATTGACATTTCAACCAATGTTAGGTCCATTTTTTGAAATTTAGTCTTATTTTAATCAGAATATTTGATATAGAATAAAATTATTTATTCACAAATAAAAGTTGATTTTTAATTGAGTGTCTATGTTGAATAAAATTGCATTTTAACTTATGATTTAGTTGATAATATCAATTGAAAACAAACAATTAGACAAGTCAGCTTTATGGTAAGTCTTGATTGTGACAAACCACTTTTTGGGCTGAAGGTGATGATGATGAGGGTCTATGATAGGAGGTTGCGAAACGGATCCGTTGTTGGGAATTTAACTCTTTCTCTAGCACCAATTCCAATAATCAGGAATTAGTATTATCGCAGCGGAACAAAATTAACGAACACTTGACAGCAACGATAAACAAACATGCATAAAACATCAGTTTAACATGGTTCGACCAAATCCGGTAGACGGATACCAGAGAATCACTAGTGTAATTCTGGAGACTATTATTGAGTTTACCCACTCATCCCAATAACTCTCTATACTAATTATCTTCTCTCCCAACAACACTCACCAGAAAACACCCTAAACCCTAGCCACACAATCTCAGTATGACTATATGGTGCTCTGTATCTTGTTTCTCGTGTTTGACATATAAACCAACTCTAACTATTTATAACAATAGAATGATATTCTATTTGAAATCGACAATATCGGGTTACCAAGTTTATCTAATTACCAACTCAGAATATACAATAATTCCGAATAAGGCACTAATTAAAATATGAGACAATCTTCAACACTCAAGTGGTTGAAATAAGGCACTAATTGAAATTTAATGATGGAAAATTAGATTCGATTTAGTTAACACCCTGGTATGGAAAATTAATTTACAGTTAAATGATTAGCATGATTAAATTTATCAAAGTATATCTTTGCTAAACAAACTAAACATAGTTGATTGTTCTGGTCCTTTACTTATAATGTGTCATCCTGTTTTTGCCCCCAAAGTTCAGACTTGCAAAATCCTAAAAATCAATCAAAAATTTTGTTTCAGACTTACAAAATCTCAACCCAACCAAACAAGATTTTTGCAATGAAAGTCCAGTTTTTCAAATACTTGTTTGGTTCACGGAATTTTTCAAAATCCTGTTTTGCCCCCAAAAGTACAGACTTGCAAAATTCTAAAAATTAATCAAAAATTTTGTTTCAGACTTAAAAAATCTCAACCCAACCAAACAAGGTTTTTGCAAAACCAGACTCTCAAAATCCCAAACAAAAACCCAAACTCTCAAAATTTCAAACAAAAACCATACTCTCAAAACTAGCAATTATGTATAGAATCTCAAATTGTTTGATCAACTAGATATGTTACATATTATTTTTGATGGATCAACTACATATATTAGCATATCAACGTTTTAACTCAGAATCAACGTTAAACCCCACATTGAGTGGGGTCAAAATCGAGAACATGTACAATCAGCAAATGTTTAAGCATATTGTGATAACAGTGTTGCAACGTGCGCGAGTTTTACCTAAAATTCAAAACAGACTTTAGTCAAAACACAAAGTCACCATTTATTTCGACGGAAATTTTACTACCGATGAAAATATTATACGGAATTTTTTTACAAGATGCGCATTTTACATTAAAAACATTATTTTTAGTAACCATTAACCTTCAACTTGAGTCAGATGATTGATTACCAACAGTGGTTTCAACATGCTTTTATTAAACATTAACTTTAACATGTATTTTTAAAACACTGACTTCAACTAATAAAAACTCGTTGAGAATATTCATGTTTTGACATTGATATGATTAGTTTTATTAACAATTAAAATTCAAGTTATGTTTGATTATTGATGACCAACGGTGTGTTCCACATGTTTTGTTCAAACATTAATTTTAACATGTTTTTTCATAACATTGACTTCAAACATTTAAGGACTTTTTTTATAACATTAACTTTTTTGTAACGTTGATTTTTTATATATAACATTAACTTCAACATTTCAGTAGATTGTCTTCGCTGTCGTCAGAGCTCGCAAATCCAAACCAGTGTGTGATGTTTTGCAATCTGGAAGAGGGGATTGTTGCTGTCTCTTGACGGTGGTGGAGTTTAGTAAGAGATGATTAGGAATTTTGCAATTCAAGATTCAGTCAGAGGGATAAGGTTGTTATATAAGGAGATATCAACAATTGAGATCAAGTAGAGAAAATTATTTGACGGACCAAATCATGCAAAATAAAATTAAAAACCTCACAATCAAATTTTCAACTTTATATATTTTTAAAAATTACGCGGCACTTACAACCCATATTTTTTTGTAATTTTAATAACGGACTAGATACTTTATAACAATTAAATTTCAACACAAATCACTGGTTTTCAACATTAAAATCAATTGTATATTTTCAATAACACAATTGTTGCATAAAATAATGAAAAGCATTGGCACAATAAGATCTCGAATGAACTTTAGATAAATTCTAAATTCGCTCCATATAATTTTATATCCATTTCAAAATGATAAGTTGCACATAACACACATAATGAGGAATGATTAATACAATTATTTTCATTTTAGAACAATATATGTAAATGGAATATTATCATTGAACAGTCCGGTGACTTCAATGTATCGTGTAACTTTTACACCTAATCATGAATGTTCGAACATTGTTAGCAATGTGATTTCATAGATTTCATGTTAGAATGTCTAGGAAACACTCACATTTACTAAATTTAATTTCAGTAATGAAAATACATTTATCACAAATGTGGAGGAAATATGACTTCATTATGTATACTTAAGTAACAAGTACAATTTTAGTAGTGTTTCTCAGGTTCTTAATATTAAAGTTCTCACTTAACATGTCTTTTGTTGAGCTAATATCAAAGTAAATTTACATGAAAATATCTTATACATAATAAAATAACATAATAATTAATTTTTTCAGGTTAAAAAAGTCAAAATTTGATGTGACATGACATTTTTAAAAACAAATTACTTCACTGAACATTCATATCAATACAATTTCATAGAGATTATGTTAGAATGTCTTAGAAACACTCAAGTATACTTAATGAAAATTAGTTGATCACAACTATGGTAGAATATGACTCCAAATTATATATAGTAACGTAACATGTTATATCTCAGTAGTGCTTCTCGGATTCTTGATGCAGTAGTTCTAACTACACGTGTCTTTCATTGAGCCAATACGAAAGTAACTTTACATTATACTTATATTTATTTTAATTCAGTTTAGTATATTTATATTTTTAGTTCAGCTCATTATATTTATATTTATTTCAGTTTAGTTCAATATATTTTATTCTTTTCAGTTCACAATAAATAAACTCTCATTATATTTATACTTATTTCAGTTTAATTCAATATATTTTTATTCTTTTCAGTCCATAATAATTAAACTCATCCAAACATGGACTTAGCCTTAAATAATGTCAAACAAATGATTAACTTGAACTTACCAAGTTATTGTCAAATGAACAAGATTTGATTAATATTCATGTAAAAAAAATTCTTTTTTTAACAAAGTAGCACCAATAAAATGTAGATAGGAAGGAATCCACCACGAGACCTCCACCTACATGTGTCATCACACTTACCGTTACTTCTCTATATATGTTTAGTCTCAAAGATACCAGGTCAATATAGAACCAATTAAAATTCTGTGCGAAAAATGAATAGTCCATCGTCTCCGGTGTCGACGCCGGAGAAGTCCTCAAAAATTCCGGCCGTGAGGTTGTATGGTGCTCCGGGGGAGAGATGTGAGGTGTTTCCCCCGTCGAGGCGGAACTGTTGGACCCGTCTGAGTGCACTGGAGCTCCGTTAAAGTTCGCCGGCGGCGAGTTGCAAAGGACGCGACGTTCGGCCCGTGAGTGCCTCTGTGATTCTAGACTGCTTCGGGCTCAGAACAGTGAGGAAAAAGTTTCTGGCGGTGCAAGGATCAAAGTGGTGGAGTCGGTTTGTAGCTGGAAGCCGTCGGGAAGGCTGCTCGTCGACTGGTTTTTCCGGCGAGGTCGGAGCCCGTCAATCTAGCTTCCACATCGGTCGTAAGATGGTGGGATCTGTTCCCTACAGTAATATGTGGCCAGAGATCGCCCAGATCGCCGGTGGAGGGGTATTATAGACTATTTAAGTGATGAATGTTTAATAATTTCACACGATTGAAAACACTTCAGTCAAAATAACTGTGTCCAACACAAACTTTTACCATGTGAGTGATAAAAATATAGGCCTACAATATCCCCACCATGTCAGTCGGTCCCCCGGGTCCATGGGGAGGGAGGCACCCTCCCGGGGCGACGTAGACTTTTTGGCATTAGCAACTGCCAACTAGGCCTTAACCATTCCCAGGTTCATTCTACTTAAACCCAGAGTAAACATGATAAATAAACTTAAAATCTCTAGTTTGTCACGAAAACATTGAAGTCTGACGGGTTTACACTGTAAAACAAACTACAAATATGAACCCATAGACATGATTCCATATTACAATGCCAGCTGGTTCAAGGCAGTGAATGAGATGAAGGCCTGATATGAATATGTGATCAATTCACTCCTGCTTGTGTACACTTTCTGCAGAATTTCCCTCTTTCTTGGCCTTTCCAGGGGAAACCTTAGCAGGAGTTGAATGTTCTGACTGCGATGACTTAATCAGAATGTGCATCGCAAAAGTAACAATCCCCAACACAACTGTGAAAGCCACACAGCCTTTCCAGGAGGAAAAAAGGGCTGACCAGTGGAAAAACTTCAAGGCCGCCAAACCAATCAGGAATGCCCAAGAAACCACCACCTATGATTGCAGAAAACAATTAGCTTGACTTACATGTTAAACTATTGCTCAATGGAATAAACTTGTAAACGGTAAACAGAAAAATGGGAATGAACTTGTGCTAAATAGAGTACTAACCACGAGTGATTTCACAGGTCGTCTAGAGTCTCTCAGCAGATCCTCACCAAAATTGTCCTGCACTGCGTGCTTGTCCAATAAGTTATCCTGGTAGCCAATTCATGGTGAACAAGAGAAAGCATAATTAGATTCATAAGGCCACAGAAAAACAATAAAACTAAGATTAAATGAGAATAGAAATAGATGATCATTTGGTAAAACCATCCACCTTTTCCACAAAGACATCTTTACACCATTGAGCAACAGATTCATCTGTCTCAGGCAAATCTTTCATCAAGTGCCGCTTAAGATGCACATGAACCTGCATAATTCATGATTATTAACATACAGTGATATAAATATAAAAAGCTCTGGCACTCTGCAGGAGATGCGTGCATTTCTTACAATAATAAATGCTAAAATATTCAAAAATTACACCACAAGGACTAACCTCTAGCCATAGCCAAACAATATGCAATTCATGATCATAATTTTAAAGTTTTCATATGCGGTCATAATTGTTCAAAAAAATGAAAATAAAAATAAAAAAGCTCTGAGATGTGTGCAACCCTTACAATAATAATTGCTGAAGTTTTTAAAAATTACACCACGGGAATTAACCTCTAGCCAATTGCCAAACAATATGCAATTCCTGATCTCGTGTGGGATGAGTATGGTTAATATATAAATGTAGTTCAGGATGAATAAAATTACAAAGCTTACCACAGAAGATTTCCCCATGAAGAGTTTAAGCATTGTTGGTAGCGGTGAACTTTTGGGGATGGCAACTGTGACATCGTAAACGGCAGGAACAAATGAACGCATATGACTGACTGCTGAAACGAATCCCTGAAATGAACAATTAAAAGCTAGAATGCTTCAGAAGACTAGAAAGTTAGAATAAATTATGGAAATACAGTAATTACAACATGCTACAGCACCAACTCTATATATTGGTTTTATCAATATTATGCAATTGTCATGTAGTTAAACAGTATTGACCAGTTCCAATAAAGTTGGTGATATGTATATTAAAGAGATCAAACATGACAAAAGCTAAAGTAGATCTGATTAGATAATAGCTCAACCTTGGTACGGGGAATCAAAACGTTCCTTGGAACAGGCAACCCAGCAGATACTGCATATTCTTGAGCAGCTAAAAGCTTTGCCTGTGTAAAGCGAGTACCCTCAACAAAAAGTGCCAGCCAGAAGGGTAGAGGATAATCGCTCAGTTGTTGGAGGCCTGACTGCAAATAGAATAGCATACAGTCCAGCCACACTTTAATTTGAGTTTCAAAATAATAAAATAGAAATGTTATGTAAGCAACAGAACAGATAAGCAGCCTTAGCACATAAGCCAAACAGGGGTCAGAGTTTACTTCAACACACCTTCAGGGTATTTTCATCTTTGGCCCAATTTCTTTCAAGAAACAGATATTCAGAGAACCACATGGACCATCCTATGACCTGCAAATTTGGCAATGCATAAGCATCTTCGTTCTAGAAATTTTTTTTACGATCCAAGAACTTCTACTCAGTCAAATCAAGATGAGAGTGGAAAACAACATGAACTACAGCTAAAAATGATCTCATATGCACAGTCTGGATAAAGCTCATCTTAATTTTCAGAAAAGCTATTTTAAGAGATGTGTTCACGATACATATTGACATAGGGAATCTTCAGCATGAGGATTTCAACAACCACCAAGATGATATGGCAAAGACAGAGTTAACAAAATCCTTACAGGCTGAAGCTTAAATGACTTCTTCATGACTGCCAATGAGCTACCCAAGCAACCTGATCGCTGTCACAAACATCCAATATTAAACCTTGTTAGAAGAAAAAGTTAAAGCTTAATCAGGAATACATGCACAAATACTTGCGGACATATCTATGACATCCATGTCTCCACCTACGATACTAGATACTCTCAAAAAGAATTACTCTACTATACAACCTCCTTACTTCCTTTCCATTTTCTATTTTTTACATCCACAGATTAATAAATCAATCTACTTTGAATTTACTGTTTACTGAGAACACTCGTGAAAAATGCATGAAAATGCAAATTTTTCTTTGAGTTAAATAGACAAATACAACTGGGCGCTGGAATGAAAGGATAAAATACTCAAAACAGGAGTATATCAAACATACCTGAGCTAAAACCCATCCAACAAGCCAGTCAATATCACTTCTGTGATTACATATAACAAGGGCGTGCTCTTTACCTGAAATTGTTAAAAAGTATGATCACAAAAATGTTAGAGACAGGCAATCAATATGTGTTTCTGTGCTGCTTCTGACGGTCGGTTTTTACGTTGCTTTTTGTCGATACAAAATAAAGAAGAAAACAGAAAATAGAATATAATACAACACCAGTTTACGAATTGTGAAATCTCACTTACCCATCATTTGTAATGTTTCTGGATCTGTGTATACTTGAACCTGCAAGTATAGATGGAATGCAAAACTCTCAATAACAACCAAGGAATAAAGGTTTGAAGATAGCAAAACCACAGTTTCAGGAACAATTTAAGCAAGGCATGCTAAAAGGCTCATTTCAAGCAATAAACAAGATAAACGCTGTTTCTATAGAGAGAGCTATTAGGACTTCAGTACATTTAACAATTGTCTTTTAACCAAACTTCCACGTTTTTCTATAATCGCGCCGTCATTTCTACCAATGAGTGAGTTAATCTGGAGGATCTGTAAGGAATAAAATTACTATGTTGGAACTTTAGATACAAAAGCGTCTCATGGAGCAAATCTGCATATTTTAAGTGATCAAGATTTTCAGCATTTATGTAAAAAGTGATATATCTTCTTAACTAACCACAATAATGAATATATGATTGCATAAGCCCCAACTAAAAAGATATCCAATTTTAATCACAAGCACAATGCAACAGCAATGAGCTATCAAGCAAAGAAATTAACCAAGAAAGAAATCAATCTAATTACCTTAACGTTTGCCCACCAATCAACTATCCAAATGAGCTCCAGCCACAGCAGTTCAGCAAGCACCCTATTAATCCTCCGATAGGTACTCCTCGACAGAGGCCTCACAAGCACAAAAAACACCGCCTGCCAGTGCCAATCAAAATCATCACAAAAAAAAATCATATCCAGCTCAGAGAGACAGCAAATTCCACACAAGCATGCAAAAAGGCTACAAATTGATCCCAAACCAAATGTAACTCAAAAACCCTAATCGAAAAAACAACATACCTGGAAGAGATTGACAACTAGACCCGACGCGAAGAACAGGAGAGCCATGGGCAATATGATAGCCTCCGCCAATATCCCCATATCTTCTTCTTCTTCTTCTCCTCCTCCTCCCCTTACTCAGCAGCGCCCAGGCCCTTGGAATTTTGGCTGGAAATCCCCTAGGTTAACAAAGCGGATCGCAGGCGTCTGGATTACAGATGAGGAATCATATCATATGAGGAATTCACATGTATGAATATTTTAATTGGGAAGGCCAACTAAATTGTTTGAATGTTCATTTATGAGGGAGGGGAGTAAATTGCAAGAAATGGGTTTTCTGGGGATTCGGGATTGGGAAATTTGAAATAGCAGCGTATAAAACACTCCCAACCTGCTTGGTTACTATACGCTCTGCCTACGTATTTCGATTTCTTCTTCTTATCACCTCCCTCTTCTTTCCTTGTATATTGCACGTTATTATCAATGAGTGTATTTTTTTTCGAGTAATCTGTGAGCATAATGTTAAAATGTAAGTAGTATTTTGCTTATTTGCGGTTCAAAATAAAAAATACGTCTTGGATATATATGATATGTTCATAATTATGTACAATAGACATATGAATATATATATTATTTCTATTGCATACAATTACAAATTATTTATATAACAAAATTATTATTTATATAATTATATAATAAAAATACATGTTGCAAATAAGTAAAATACGGTCATTAATGTAGTGTTCTTTTCCATTTTTACATTTCAGAATATCACAAAATTCATGCCATGTTCCCTTCAAATTATAAGTAAATTAATTCAATAAAAATAAAATTTATTGAATGTAGTTAAATTTAATTACACGAATTCTATTTTAATTTCGTTTGATAAGAAATAGTCCGAAAAAATATGACCTCAAAAAATAGTTGGGGAATACCTATTATAACAGAGAAGAAGAGAGAAGAAGAATATAAGTTAGTACTTATATGTTATATTCCTTTTTATATTTGTAATTTTAGTAAATTGAGTTTGATTAAAGAACGTGGATCATAACCATGAATTATTAAACACAACTAATTGAAGAGCTACTCAAAATCATACTACTTGACACTCCTTAATGCTTGACTTTGACCATAAATATTGTACTTGTGTCAAGATAGTGTCAAATTACATAATGCATTATGGTAATTTCATAATAAATAAAATTGAATTGAATCGAAGGAAATGATGTACTGAAACTAAATGAATTGAACGCAGCTAAAACCAAACGCAGAATTATAAAGCTGGTTGTTTGTTGTTGTAACGAGAATTATGATTTTCATTGGTTGGTTGATTTAGTTTGTGAATAAATTGGGTTGGAATTGGTTGGGAAGAAAATGAACAAGGCACGAGAAAATGACATGCCCTGTACGTGTGTATGAAATCCGTAGCTTTCATTTTGTTGGTTGCGTGAGTGATGACCACCGATTTCTGTTTCGATAACATCGAAGCTCTGTATTTTAAAAAAAAAACACGTTATATTTGTTGGAAATCGAAAAGTGTAGGTATAACCGTAGGTGGTCCCACCTACGTGTCAACCTATGAGTAATTCAATCAATTTAGTCATTATTTTCGGGGCATATTGGATACAGTCTATATTTTGTTTATTTTGCGGTCCAAAATAAAAATACGCCTTCGATATATATGATTTAGTCAATAATTATGTATATCAGACATATGTATCATATATTACTTTTATTGTATACACTTGCAAATCAGTTATACATCATAATTATTATATATATGATTATATAACAAAAATACGGACTGCATTTAGCAGGCCTATTATTTTATTAATGGTCAGTTTTTGTCTTCAATGTATTGAAGACAATAATATGACTAAATTAAACTGATATTGATCAGCTTACATTGGTACATAATTGAAATATACTCTATTATAATTTTAATTGAATTGAAATTAACTGGTTCTAAAAATATTCAAATATACGATTAAACTACTAGCGTACGAAGATTGCTCCATTTCATCATATTCACAAATAATAATCTTGCATTAATCTTGTAAGCACTAATTGAATCGAATTATAACTAACGAACACATTAATTATACGACTTGCATGAAACTGAAATTCATCAAAACTTAATTGATCTGATTTAAACAAAACTAGACTTCTTTGATCGAACAAGATTTATGGATTTGGAAATGCTAAAATAATAATAGTACAACTACGTTAGGTCGTATAGCATCAAAGATTAAAAAACTGATTTGAACTGATAAGATTGGATAAAAAGTATTTAAATTGAAAATAGTATAACTGAATTTTTTTGGATTGCAACAAATCACATTAATTTTTTTAATTGACTGATCTGATTTGAATAGAAGTGGATATATCTAGATTGAACTGAACTGAAAAAAAATTGTAGAGAGTTGTGATTAAAAATATAGAGAAAATGTACTAAATTGAAAAAAAAATTGGATATATTTATTAGAACTGAACTGAACTGAAAATATAATAATATTTACCTTAACTGAGCTGGAAAAAATTCCTCAAAAACAAACTGAAGTGGAAAAAATAAAATATACTGAACTGGACTGAAAAATATAAATGTAGTGAATTGAATTAAAAAAAATATAAAAAATATTGTACAGAATTGAAAATATATAAGTATAAAAAAATAAATTTAAAATATAAATATATTGATTTCTGAAACTAACATGCACGGCTTATTTAGTAAGAAAGTAAAAGAACTAATATGTATTATATAGCTCAGGTATAGACCCCACACCATCGATTGGGACAACCGGTGCTTATATGTAATGCTCCCCGTTGGAAATTACAAGTTGACTCTCATAATATTGGATTCGGTTTTACAGCATCAAATTTTAGCATAGTATAACAATGTTGAATGTTGTTGATGAGTTCATGATCAGCACAAGTCCATTGATAGAAATGCCAATGATGGTGTAAATATAGAAATTTAGGGTGTGTTTGGTTGGAAGGGATTTTGAGAGTATGGATTTTGTTTTGGGATTTTGTTTGGGATTTTGAAAGTCTGGTTTCCAAAAATCATGTTTGGTTGGGTTATATGATTTTGTAAATCTGAAACAAAAACCTTGTTTGATTGGATTATGATTCTGTAAGTCTGAAACAAAAACCTTGTTTGGTTCGTCAGGATTTTGCAAGTCCAAAACAAAAACCATATTTTGTTTGATTTAAATTTTATAATTATAAAATTTAAAACTTGTTTAGTTCACGTGAATTTTGATTTTGTTTCGTAATTTAATTTTTAAAATATTCATCGTAACGACAATTTGAATAAAACGTAGCCTTTTTTGCGCTAAATTTTGATGAATTTGACGTTCATTATCACCATTCGAAAGTATGTCAAAATCATCTTTATATTCATCCGTGTGTTCAATGCAAAAGAAAAATAATTTTACAAGCATAAGATCTACTTCGAATTTTGTAGTAGAGTATATATATATACCACCAGCCTTATTGCTGATCCCAAACTATCAATGTAAAGCTTGTGCATTTGCATCACTTCTCCTCAAGCTTATGCAGAATCAATCATCTCATCCTCGTCTACTGCAACAGAATCAAGCCACTAATGGCTGGAATGGTGAATGTTCTCCATCAGGCAAAGCATAACCAGGCTACCCCTTGAACATTCTTCATCAGTTCTGGTTTTCTTACCCTATCAAGCTTCAGTACTAGTGCCATTTACCACCCATCTCTCATACAGGTCATCATCATAATGTGTCTGTGTGTTCTTACTGAGAAAGCTTGAGTACATCAGCAGTACCATCAGCAGAAGATTGAAAATCTCCCAAAGGAAGAGCCCTAGGATGGATGAGAGCTTCCAAAGCCAAGAGAGCATATCGTCAAATAAATGACAGTAGAAATTTCAGACTCATTTAGCAGAATCCCAAACATACTATACATAAAAAACACACAAAATATACAACAGCACAACTGATTCCATTAAACTAAGACACGGTGACTCAATTGCAAAGACAAATTGGGAGCATGGATGAATGTGTTGGTGCATGGATCTACTAGTATTCAAGTCCCACCATAAGATTTAAAATACATGAAAATTTAGCATTACATACCTAAGTAGCATCGGATCTGATGATGTGTACACAGGCCGGAAGAACTGTGGCAAGGGAAGGCTTGCAGGGTGGCGTCGGCGTTGTAAACTCCTGCAATTAAAACCTGATGAACTTCATCCAAACATCGGAAAGACTATACCAGTAAATAAGCATCAAACTCCCTAAATCAAAACAGCTGCTATTCAGAATTACCGTCCCCGTAATTCATCTTAAACCTATTGTAAATCAGCTCTAATTAGCTAGCAAAAAACACATCAAAGAGCAGGGTTTTTACACAACATCAAATTCAACATTATCATCTAAAGATGAAAACTTTAAAAACTCCGCCTTTGATTCTTTCAAACCGTAAACTAAAACTACTACTAACCATTCATTGCAGGTCGAATTTCAAATAAAATGTCAGGGTTTTTTCATGGCCTACTCTAACAAGTTAGCTGCAAAATACTATCTTAAATTAAGGCACAATCACTGCAACATGAAATACAACTAAACCTCAGTGCTACTTTTTACCAAACCTTAAACTACATAGCCAAGAATTGTAGGAAAATCAAAATCAAATCTTTAATCTAGTTCACTCTAACTTTACTGGAAGCAACTGAGAAGTACAACCCAAGCAACAAAAGGTAAAACAAACTTCAAAAGCCCTTTTCCTTTGCGAATCAAACATAAAAATCAAATCTTTAAGGTGGGTCCTCAGAATAATCAGAATCAGAAAACCCACAAAAAGAACAAAACAACACCTACAACACAAAAGCCACGCATACCATAACAATTAACCAAAAACCTCATGTCAAAAACAGCATCATCAACATCAAACATCCAAAAAGGACATGTGGAGACCCCAGAATCATACTAAACACAAAAAGATTACAACTTGATCATTTTCAGCCACACCATACGGTAAAACAAATGAGAAAACATGTAACTGAAACATTCTTTCCATGTAGCAGTGAGGAAAAAGAGAAACTTTGTATACCTCAAAGTTTATCCTCCAATTCCGGCCCAGATTCTCAGCCTAGTCTCTCCTCTCCTCTCCTGATAGCAGAGAATAATATGGACTCTCCAGACTAGACACACCAAAGAAAAGAAAGCAGCATTCATAAATCACACCTAACAGCGGATTCTAGGTCACGTCACAAGCAAAATTCATAACAAAATATCACAATCAAACCGATCAAACTGCTGAAACAGTAATCACACTCATCTTAGAAGATATAGCATTCACAATCACACTCATCAAAGTACTACACACGCAATTGATAATCAACAATGTATGTCATGTCTAAATCTGTTTATTTTAAACACGTGCTAAATTAGGCACTAAATATGAGAGCATGAACAACCTATGATGAACAAGTAATCATGTAATTTCGACACTTGCTAAATTAGGCAGCAAAATATGGGAGCCTGAAGAACATACTGATCAACAATTTTTCCAGTTATACATACATACAAATATATATAACTCGTACCGGAGAAAGTGAGACTAAGGGAAGTGGGCTTTCAGAAAGTGGGCTTTCGGCAAGATCTCGAGGGTTACGGCGGCCAGGGATCTCTGGCGGCGGGAATATCTCGAGGGAAATGTCGGGACCGGGTGTCGTCTACGTGCAGGGAGGCGTCGACGGGGGGAGGCGTCGCCGGCCAGGGAGGCGTGGACTCTAAGGGATGTGTCACCGGCCAGAAATAATTGACGCCGAGCAGGGAGGTAGTCGCCGGTCAAGGACCCATCGCCGGGGACAGAGGCTTTGCCGGAGTGAAGGCATGCAGGGAGGCTTCGCCGGACTGAGGGCCTGCAAGGAGGTGGCGCCGGCGGGATCTCGGACCGGACGTCGTCTGCGGCGGTAGGGAAAACTTCTGACGGAGGCTGTGGATTTTGGTGTGGGAGAGCCGAAACCAGATCTGGTTTTGTGTACAAAATTTCACAAAGTCTGGACTTCTACAGTCAACAAAAACCAGTTTTCATTTGAAAAAAACGGTACTTTGAATAAAATAAAAATACTCACCGCGAACCAAACGCGTTTTCACAAAACCGGATTTTAATAGTCTGAGTTTTTCAAAAAACTCGCGAACCAAACGCGGCCTTATTATATTAAATTAACAAACACTCCTACTTAAAACTACTGAAAAATATATCTCAAATTATCACATATTTTATCGACACGATTGGAAATAGGTCCGGAAGATGTCACCGTACATCGGCGGTTTCACATGATATTTGAAAGAATCGCTGTTTATTGAGTCTCTATTAAACTAATGAGATCGTAAACTAATTTAGAATCGATGATATCGAAAACAACTCTCCATTAATACTCATTTATACCTACACTTTTTGGGCAATGCTATTTGCGGGTCGTATTTTACTTTTGCAGTCCGTATTATTTCGAGGAAAGACTAACACACCCTCGATCAAGTGGCTAAAGTTTGAACAAGATAAATCAATAAGGACAATCTTGTCAGTTTCAATCAAAATACAAACTGCATTAGTAAAAGAAAACCTGCAAATAGGAATTCCGCACTTTTTCATAATTTCCTCCATTATCTCCTTCATTATCTCCCTTCAACTTTCCAGATTGGCTTCATAAATCTTTCCTTCCTCTTCAACCATGTTGATGATCATCTTCCAACATACAGTTTTTCCTCATCCTCCCCCTTCTGCTTTCAAGGGAGTTTAATGAATTTTGCCAGAGTTTGAGGTCTACATCGGATCTTTACCAAAATTGTGATTCCAGGGTCGTCGCGCTACTTTTGCTATCATACAGTATGGTTTTGCTGATGATTGGGTTGAAATCTCCGACATTGAGCCAAACGTTGACTTTAAATTCAATGTGTTTTTCGTATGATTCAGGCCAAAAATCAATGGATTATGATGATATTTTATGTGATTTTTTGAATTTTGGATACGATCTAATCGATCCCACAACTACCCATGATCTGGGAGAAAGATCGTGTTACTAATTTTGGTAGGATGTTATACGGCAGTTTCAACTGATGAGCAACGTTGCACGGGGCTAAAATGGATAACGGTCAAAATCGCCGTGATTGGTTGATTTGACCACTCTTCCTGGTTATTCTTCCATTTATGTAAGAATATTATATTGAAGTTATATTGGTGGGTCGTCGACCTGATAAGAACTCTTCCAATCAAAATAAGCCGTCGGGGTTATCCTCGGATACTCAACAACACACTTCTGATAAGTCCATGGTTCGTATTCGGACCTCATTCATACTCGGACCAAGGCCCGAGAAGGGTCGTGGGCTCGAGATACGCGGAGGATGGATCCACAAGTCCATCAATCCTAATCCTTATAAGGAATGCGTATATTATGAGTGTTCTACAAGGAGTATACATCTTCTCAAAGATGGTAATACAGCTATCCTAAACATGGTAACACAACCATGTCTGAAATACACTTCTATTATACATGGTAATACAACCTCTATTCCCATAAGAGTTGTATTCATACCATAAATACATATCTTGGTGATCTACCGATTGTAGCCATATAAATACCCTAAAGGATTGGTAGACCTCTCATCTAATCTCATACTTTATACTTTACGCCTTAAACAAATATACTAACTTGAGTGTCGGAGTGTCTATCCTTGGGACACCCGGGGGCCTTTGTATCGCAGATCAGTTCGTGAGCAGGGTTCGTTATCAAGTGCGGGTCGTAGACATCCATCAATTTGGCATGCCCAGTGGGACCCGCAGGCTAATCTTGATCTATACGACCTTCTAACTCATGACTGATCTGGCTGAAAACCTTCGTGGGAGTACACGAATCCGTTTCTCGGCCCCGACATGAGTAAGAAGCATCAACAACGACGAAACAAACCATGCCAGCAACCAGGGAGCAAGAAGGAGCATCAATGGTGTGCATCGATTAAGTCCCCTTACCATTTGGTGATTAAGTTCCCACCAACAAAGGGATTGCCAAATCCGAGGTGATCAACAATTAGCTCGAATATGCATAATTCAAGCTATCCGAGAACCAGAAAAGGAGAATCTTGAACCAGCCAAGTACTCCGAGTCCGAGCCGATGCAGCTCGGAGAATCAGGAACCGTTGAGGTTGGAACTCTCCTACCCCCCGAGATAAAGGCTAAAATACTAGATCTTCTCAACTAGTACATAAACGTCTTCTCCTGGGACGCCAACGACTTGGTGGGCGTATCCCCTCGCTTGACGGAACATTACCTGAATATCAATCCCTCGCAAAAACCCATTAAGCAGAAACGACACATCTTCGCACTAGATCGAGTTGAAGCCATTGGAGAGGAGGTAGACCAGTTACTTAAAGCCCGTATAATCGAAGAAGTGCAGTACCCAGAATGGATAATCGAGTTGAAGCCATTGGAGAGGAGGTAGACCAGTTATCCCTTACCCTCGATCGACCGATTAGTGGAAGCGATTGCGGGATACCAAGTACTAGCCTTCTTTGATGCCTTTAAAGGATATAATCAGATCCATATGGTAGAGCAAGATAAAGAAAAAACCTCATTTATAACCGACAGAGGAACTTTCTGCTACAAGATGATGCCTTTTGGATTGAAAAATGCCGGGGCTACTTACCAGCGACTGGTAGACAAATTATTCAAATCTCAGATAGGGCGCAACCTCGAGATTTATGTGGACGACGTGGTAGTAAAGAGCCGCAGCTATGACGCCTTCTTTGAAGACCAAAAGGAAACCTTCGACACGCTACGGGCCTCCAATTTGAAGTTGAACCCCGCTAAATGTACCATAGGCGTGGGAGCGGGAAAATTCCTAGGGTATATGGTATCCAATCGAGGAATTGAAGTAAACCCCGAGAAGATAGAGGCTTTGCAAAATATGCAACCTCCAAAAATCGTCAAGGACGTGCAAAAGCTGACAGGGTCCCTTGCAGCCCTTAACCGTTTCCTATCCAAAGGAGCAGAAAAACATCTACCCTTCTTTAATATCCTTAAGAAGGCAAACCAGTTTGAGTGGTCGCATGAATGCGGAGAAGCATTCCAAGAGCTTAAAAACTATCTTCGGCAACTTCCGACATTGTCAAAGCCAGATAAAGGAGATACTCTTTACTTATATATATCTGCATCCCAGCTAGCCATCAGCGCTGTATTGGTCAAGGAAAAAGAGGGATTGCAGCATCCCATATATTATGTAAGTCGGGCCTTACAAGGGCCCAAGACCAGATATACTCCCCTCGAGCGCTTGATATTAGCCCTCGTCCACGCTTCTCGGCGGTTGAGACCATACTTCCAAGCACATACAATAGTCCTCCTAACCAACTACCCGATCAGGCAAATCCTCCAGAAGCCTAACGCTTCGGGACAAATGATGAAGTGGGCCATCAAGTTGGGAGAACATGACATACAATATAAACCTCGGACAGCCATCAAGGGCCAAGCCTTATCTGATTTCATAATGGAGTCTGTTGAACCGTGGAGATCGACAAACCAAACCCAACTCCAGACTCCGGAAAATGGCAACTATATGTGGATGGATCCTCCAACTCGGGGGGGAAGCAGCGCTGGAGTCTTACTCACCAGCCCCGGGGGAAAGGACCATCCTTACGTTCTTCATTTTGATTTTCGAGCCACTAATAATGAAGCAGAATATGAAGCCCTCATTACGGGGCTAAAGCTAGCAAAGGACCTTGAGGTTGAGGACCTTGAAATCTTCAGTGACTCACAATAGTGGTTCAACAGGTCAAAGGCGAATATGAAACTCGAGAGTATAGTCTCCAGAAATACCTTGAGATTGTTAAGCCTCTCCTAAATCAATTCTGACATTATGAGCTGAATCATATCCCCCGAGAAGGTAACCACAAGGCTGATGCACTTAGCAAACTTGCCTCCTCGGACCTCAACATAAGATCTTCTCAAGAATTACTAATGGAAACCCTGGCGAAGAGAAGTTACGAAGAGAGTAGCATCATGGCTGTTGATATCTCAGACACATGGATGAACCCCTAATTAAATACCTCCAAACAGGTACCCTTCCCGAGGATAAGCACCTTGCGCGGAAGGACCGAGTTAAAGCTCCGAAATTTGTCATCCACAACAGTATCCTATACAAGAGAGGATACCTCCAACCCCTACTTAAATGTGCCGGGCCTTCTGACGCAGAACACTTAATACAAGAAACACATGAAGGAGTTTGCGGTAGCCACCAAGGTCCACGTACCCTCACCATAAAGCTCCTACAGATGGGTTATTTCTGGCCTACGATGCTACAAAACGCCAAAAGATATATCAATTCTTGTCACCAGTGCCAGAGATTTGCCAAGATGATCCACGTGCCACAGGAAAATATGATTACCATCCAAGAAACCTGGCCATTTGTTCGATGGGGCATAGATCTCGTCGGACCTTTTCCTACGGCCCCTGGTAACTTCAAGTACCTCATTGTGGCCATCGATTATTTCTCAAAATGGGTAGAGGCTGAAGCCCTAACCAATATAACTGGCAAGACAGTTATCAACTTTTGCTGGAAGAATATCGTATGTCGCTATGGCATCCCGAGATACATAGTGACCGACAATGGAGCACAATTTGCTAATGATCCCTTCAAGACATGATGTACGAAGTATGGCATACACCAGAAGCTCACCTCGGTATATCATCCAGAAGAAAATGGCAAAGTAGAGGTTACGAACCGTACCTTAGTAAGCGGTATAAAGAAACGCCTCGAAGGAGCTAAAGGAAACTGGATTAAGGAATTACCAAGCGTGATCTGGACCCATAGAACTACACCAGCCACAGCAACATGAGAGACTACTTATAGCTTAGTCTATGGGTCCAAAGCGGTCATCCCCATGGAGATTGGGGTCCCTTCCGCCCGCACTTCTCAACCAGATAATGAAGAGGGCACAGCCAATGAAGAAAACCTTCGTCTCGACCTTGACCTCCTAGAAGAGAAGAGAGCAAATGCTACAATCCACGAGGCCAAGGTAAAGGAAAGAGTCAAGCGCTACCATGATAAGAGTCCGCTTAGCCACTTTCGTTAAAGGAGACCTTGTCATGAGGTTAAATGAAAAAAACAAGAAAGAAGTGGAAGGGAAGCTAGCCCCGAACTGGGAAGGTCCATATCGAGTCCTAGAATCTCATCCAGGGGGAAGCTACCTCTAGGAAACCATGAAGGGGGAACCTATACCACGAAGAGGAAATGTGATTAACTTACGAAACTCACGGAAGAGAAAAACTCAATGGAGAGCCTCACAAAGGTTCGAGACTATCAAGAACGTCCGAGAAGCCTCATCAAGGTCCGAGACAAGTATGCTCTAGCACAAACGGGTGCTCAAACTTAAACCCGCTATTTACTTTGCTTCTATTCTTAAAGTTATAAACTTAGATTGAAGTCATTTTTATACCTATCCTTATAACAAGCAATCTTAAATTCCTTTTCTAAATAGAGGATTGTTGTCTTAAGCATAACATTGATTGCTATTCAAAATAATATACTTTATAAAGTATATGATTGGTCAACTTATAAGTTGTCTGGATCCAATATTCGAATGCCAATCGTTTTGAATAAAAGAGATAGGTTCGAGATAAAGTACTTCAAAAAGTGCTTGATTGAGGTCTATAGACCAAAAGGGCAGACGTGCTCGAGAATCAATCATCTCAACATAAAGAGGAGAAACCTCAAAAACAAAAGTTGAAGTTCATATCAAAGGTGTTATTACATCAGAATATGATACTTCTAAAAAAGTCCCTCAAAAGGGCAAACATAGAGGAAAAACCTCGAACACAGATAGTTCATATCAAAGATGTTATTACATCAGAATATGACACTTCTAAACAAGACCCTGAAAAGGGCACATAAGAGGCTAAACCTCGAACCTAAAAAGGACATATCAAAGGTGTTATTACATCAGAATATGGTACTTTAAATACACCCAATGGGGTTTCCTAGGACTTAACCAGAAGTGACACTGGAGAGATGGGCTATTGTCAACTTTTCTGCACGCTGTGACATTAAAGGCCTTGTCAAAAGACACCTAAGGAAGAAGCCAAACAATATTAAGCTCGCAGAGTGTTCATCATGGATAATTGCGAGAACTTAATAGCCGAGACTGGTGCTCCTTTCCAGTAAATCATGAAGACCAAGGCAGACTAAAAGATGCCAGCAAGTAAGGTAGCAAACCTGCTGGAACTATTCAACCTTGCCAGTAGAAGGATCAAGCACCTCTTCAAGAGAAGGTAATTCAGGATACTGGCTCTAATAAGCCTCGATAAATCTCTTGATGTTACTATCTTCTCGGAGGGATCCAATGCATCCAAAAACTCAGACCCAGGGATCCAACGTTTAGCAGTCAGAGCAGAAAGCTTATCAGCAGCATTGGGATGAGAAAAGATTTCCTTCATCATCTTCACCTCCTTCCCGGACTGACATAATTGCAGAACGCCACCCAAGATTGCATGCAGCTCAGAAGAATGGAATAAATCTCCATACTTCTCCATATGGCTCTGAAACTCGGGGCTACAAGCAACGAAGACACTCCAAAGCTTTAGGAGTCGTTTGGTCTCCTTTGGGTCCTTCTCCGCAGCTTGATTTCGCGCCAGCTCCTCTGCAATATCCCGATAAGTCTCCAGCTCCTTATCCTGGAATTTCTTTGCCAACAGCAGGTCCTCCTTCTCGGCCTCCAGCTATTTTACCCTGGCTTCCAGTTGAGTCACCTCCGATGACGCCTGAACAAGAGGAGTAGGTGCGGCAGACTCGGCAGTCAGAGTCAAAAGGGCAACTTCCACCTCCTCTTTCTTCGCCCTGAAGGCCCGGCACTTGGCATATAACTCCATTACAGAATCAGACAAGTACCGGATCACATCGTTAGCTCGACCTCCCAACGTGGACAGATTCGCCATCAAGTGTAAAAGTGGAAGACATATGAAAACTCGATAACTGAGAAACTCATATAACAGAATGGGAGAGATAATTACCTCAGCGACGAAGGGATACTTCTTAGAAGACCTCCGAGAAGCCTGACCATCCTCTTCCTCTGGGCAATTCAGATAGTACTTCAGTTTCTTCAGAGAAGTATCTTCAGACACTACCAGCTCAAGGTCAGATTCTTCATCATCTGAGGACTCCCTAGCCTCCACTTCCATCTCTTCTACCTCCTCATCTAAGACCTGGAGATTGGCCTTCCCTTTCTTGATCTTTTTCTTTGGAGGAGAGGCTGTATACATAAGGAAGAGCGTAAATACGCTGGGTAAAAGAAATATATCAGACAGTTAATCTATTTTGAAATAGAAATTACCTGAGGAAGATTGACTGGAAGAAGATTCACCCTGACTTCGGGGTGACTTCCTAGAAGTCCGTCTCCTGGCCTTCTTCTCATCTCCCTGGATTTTATCTGGGAGGGTCCAATCTCGATCCTTTTTCAGGAAGCTAGATGTGGATTTGGATCGTGGAACATCTAACAGATAAGAATAGGTCATAGCAGGCCACTGTCACACCGAGCTGTGAGCCCCCCGCACAAATCCTCCCTCCTGGAAGACAATCTTCTCCTTCAAGAGCTTCTCAACGACGCCCTTCAAATGAACAGGCATCTCAAAGACATCAAGAGGCACATTGTCCTTCGGCTTCGGATTCCAATCAGGAACCTCATATTTTGTTCAATCAAAAGTTAGCCGAATGTCCTCCCACTTGCCGCTATTGTCAAGAAAAGTGAAAACCTTGCCCTTTCGAGGGGTAAGGGTAATATGCTCGCGATCCTTGAAGCAGAACAGCTTGAACAAGCTCATAAACTGATCCAGGCTTGGCTCATAGTCCTTCCGGGAACACCAGGAGATGAAAGCCACCATTGTCACCACCACATTGGAATGAATCTGGCAAGGGTGAAGCCGATGGTGCTGAAGGAACTGTGAAAACACAGGGGGAAAGGGAAAACTCAAGCCCTGTTTCAAGAATCTACCATATACTACCCCTCGAGTGGGGCTCACAAGATCCTTGACCGGAGTGGTCTGGTCGTCGAGCCTCAAACCAGCCTCGATGGGGTACGACAACCTGCATGACTTCAAAAATTGCAGGGTATTTTCGTCGACCACCTTGGTGACATCATTCACACCTTCGGCGGACGGAACCCGTTTATCAACTTGGGGCTCGCATTAGGGTCTATCTATGTCCTGCACCGTCATCTACCACTACAGCTACCGCCTGCAGCGGTGTCGCCATAGTTACTTCCATCAATTCCCTAGACTCAACCTCCAGGAATAAAATGCGCAAGTCACGAGCCAAGGGAACATTCTCTCCATTGTCAGAGGGAATGCTAGAGTTTGCTAACGACATGGCAATACAGAGAATGGGGGGGAAAGGTTATGTGAAGAAGACGATGAAGAAAGACAAAAGTTTTGTTGAGAATTTTTGCAGAGATGGAAACACAAAATACTTGGATGAAGATTGATGATAAACACAAGGAAAATTACTTGGTTATATAACCAGTAATTAGCATGCATTTAAGTGGAGTAATTACCTCGACTCGCGAAACGACACATGCAATTGGAAGGTTGGTCTTCCTCACCGCTGGAAGGTACAATGAATCAAGACCATGTGTCAACCCCCTCAGAATTCAAGAAGGCAGATCCAGATCCAACCATCTACGTGTCTTGATGGAATACGAAAGAACTTGAAGCTAGATATTCAGAAGGGTAAGCCCGAGAGAACAATCCTAGAAGGATACCCCGAACTTAACACCACGAGTTATTCTCCCTCGAGTTATTGGTCTTCCCTCGAGAAGGAAGCCTCTCCTTCAACCTTCGAGATGGAGTACTCTAAGTAGATTAATCCTCAAAATCTTGACGAATTTTGAGATATAGTCTGGAACATTTACATAATTGAAGCAGACAAACTTTTGGCAGTTTGGATAAGAAAGTGAAACAACTCGCTGACGAGTTACAAAAAGTCCAGAGCATCAATGATGTGCTTTAGAGGCAACGAGAAGAGAGAGATCTAAAAGTGCAACTGTAAGAGCTGATGGATAAACAGTCTGGTTACTGGCAACAACAAAAGTAAGTAGGGCAGATTAGGAGATAGAAACACATATCTTTATCAAAAATGGGCAACAATATAAAAGAACATAAACGAGATAACAAGCATTTTGACTGAACAAGGAAATCTCCTAACAGAAGAGGCGGATATACATTCTCAGTTTCAAATACACTACACTTCTCTCTTTTGTACCCCCAATTGATATCCTGAACGTGTAAGTAATTCTATCCTAGTACATGATTTTTTCGCTTATGCACAAACTTCATTGTTATTGGAGGATGTACAAAGTCTGCAGCGGGAGTTTAGAAGGTCGGAGATTTTTGGAACCCTTAAACAGATGAAACCCTAGAAGGCACCTGGCCTAGATGGATTACTAGAAAATTATATGAGACGCATTTGGAGATAGTACGTAGGAGATCGAGTGGAGTCAGTTCTCATGGATATCTTGAGGGGTGGAAATTCCCTAATAGGTGGAACGATACCAACATCATCATGATCCTTAAGAAGCCAAGTGTCAAACTGGTAGAGGATTTAAGACCAATATCATTGTGCAATGTTATTAAAAGATTATAGCAAAGATAGTAGGCATAAGACTAGCAAAATTGATGAATTCTTTAATACCAGGGAATCAAACAGATTTTATGAAGGATACACAAATTAGAGAGAATGTCTTGATGGCACATGAGATGATGGAGACTTTAAGAAAGGAAATGTGGGATTGGTGGTAGGTAAGCTGGATATGAGTAAGGTCCATGACAGAGTATCTTGGCAGCTTTTAGAACATGTAGTCAGATATTTTAATTTTCGGAACAATGGATCAAATTCTTGCTTAAATGTGTAACAACGGTGAGATATTCCATTAAAGTAAATGGAGTCAGGCTACCATATTTCACCCCAGTAAGAGGACTTAGACAAGGTTGTCTTTTGTCTCCGTATTTCTTTATCATCTGCCAACAATTCCTCTAAGGTTTTCTGAATTCAGCAAATGGAATTTCTGCTACTCAGACTCTAGGAACAGTTGTGGACAACAGGTGTAAAATCTCACTCATTTTATGTATGATGATGACTGCATCATCATTTTGAAATGCCAATATCATAGATATATCTTCACTTGACCAAGATATTAGATCATTTTGCGAGGTTTCTTGGACAGAGGATCAACTTTGATAAATCATCTCTACAAGTCCTAATGTAAGCCCAGAGGAAGCGAGTCTTCTAAGATATACCCTAAATATCCATAACCAAGGAATATGGTCAAAATACCTAGGAGTCAATCTTAATTTGGCAGAAGGGAAGAATAGAGTTTTTGGAAGCTTGATAAGTAGGTTCAGAAGGAAGTACGACTCTTGAAAAACAAAAGTACTTGAAATTTTGCAGGAAGAGTAACATTGGAAACACATACTTTGTCCAGCTTGCCCGAAAATCCTATGGGGATTTTTAAGATGCCATTCTCAATTCTGAAAAACATAGACAAGATGACAACAAAGTTTATATGGCAATAAAACTAGAAGGACGTTGTTTGCACTGGAGCAATGTGTAAGCCAAAGATACAAGGAGGATTAGGACTTAGAAAATTCAAGGATATTAACAGAGCTTTGCTAGCAAAATCATGCGTGAAAATTTCTAGAAGAACCACAGAGCCTTTTCTCCCAATTCTTTCAGCAAAAGTACTGCTAAAAGACACCTTTCAAATATGTGAAGACTATAGGGCATGACACAATGGGGTGGAAATATATAATGTGGGGCTTGGATTTGTTCAAATCTCAATTTAAATTGAAACTTGGAAAGGGATATAAGATTAGTTTGCACGATCAGTGGATTCAGGTACATCATAATCCATTAGCAGACCAACCTCATTTAGCTCAACAGATGACCCTAAAAGTTGAGCAATTAATCACTGAACAGAAAGAATGAAGAATGCATCTACTCATGTCCATTTTCCTAGCAGACATTGTAGCCCAAATTGTGAAAATACATATCCCAAAGTCAGATACACAAGAGGATCATGGACTCTACAATGTTAAGGATGGATGCGGAGTACTCAAATACATTATTAGAATCCAGTAACTCAGGCCAATAGGAGGTGGTCCACTTTTGGGGTTTGAATCTTCCTGAAATTTACTATCGATCAGTTTCAAAAGTTCTTAACTAATCTTTCTATTCTAGCACGTATGTTTAAACATAAGACAGAGTTTAAACACTGAAAGAAAGAACACACAAATTGTTTATGCAGTTCGGTGATAAACACCTACGTCTGCGGGGCCTTGCCCAGTCTGAAAATCATCCACTAAAATAACCAAGATCAGTTACAATGTTCTCCAAACAATTAACTATCTAGGACTTATCTTAATCGTGTGGATTCGTGAGATCCCCTCACTGCCGGTCAGCAACTCCTTGTTGCTGTCTTGACCACTTCCCCTGAAGTATTAAGGCTTGTTGATTCCAGACTACCGGCGATGGTAAAGGCCTATTGAACTCCCTTCAGTAAGCTGCTCCAACTCTAAAGTTATTCTGATCTGCAGAATACTTTCTTGTAAGATGGATAATTATCGTCGCAGCTTTTCTGTATATTTATAGTCCAAGGCTATGCTTCCGTGTTGATCTTCTCGGTCCTTCAATCACGGCAATGCTGATCTCTCGTCTAGCTTGTCACAGCTCCATTTAGTCTTCTAGCTATATTCTACCTCTATAGCTAAAGGATAAGAAATATCTTCTTTCCTTATTTAAGACTAATCCCTTCTAAGATACAACTCTATTACATATTCTCAAGCTAAACCAATCAGCACAAAATCAATCTTCACTTATCATCTTGATTTCTCGAATATCATCTTTGATCACATAAGAGTTGTACTTTACCTTCAATACTCTTGCTTAGTTTCTGAATCCGGTTTAGCAAGTGTTTAAACATCAGTATGTTTAAACATGATAACTTCTACAAAATAGCCAATTATATTATGCTGAGTCTTCTGGACTCTTCAATCTCCCCCTTTGGCATTTTGTGGAACCATACTACTTATTTTGATGCAGAGATAGTAACTAACTCCCCCTTTCATATAGATCTTCATACTTCAATCATATGTGCATCAATAAATCAGAAACAGCATATATAACCTCAAAGCTCCCCCTATCAGCCAGACATAGATAGAGCTATTCATACACATTTCATAGCAGTGTTCCAAAATAAATGGACACAATAAAACATCCAAAATAAATGGCCACCCAAACCATCAAAATAGTCATCAAAATAGTCTCCCCCTTGGGAACATAAAACGTGCCAAAGTATCAAATATCCAGGAAAAAAAACAACAAATATCCAGAATGTAACAAAATACTGAGGGCAAAAGAGAGAGAGAGAAAGATAAACATTAGATCTCAGAATGCATCAGAACCACTGGTCTCATCATCAGTCTCTTCAAGAGCTTCCAGCTCCTCTTGAAAGTCCAGCATCTTCTGTCTATGATATCTAATCAGTCCTCTGAGCTCTTTCTTTCTCACAATAGCATAATTCACCTCAGCTGGTTCATCTTCTGAGTCTGCCTCCTCTTCCCCAGCCACTGCAGGTAGATCATTTCTCTTCCTGAGAATAGACTTGTTAACTTGTAAATCATCACAGAAAGTGATCTGATCATCTAGTCCATCTACTAAACCAACATGATATAGCAAGCCTGTAATGAGGGCAGGATATATAGGTGATGTACTCATCAGATTTCTGATACTGAGCCACTAACAGAACCCTATCATAGATAAACCATCCCAGATTGAAGGGTCTTCTGGTGCCAATGCAATACATCAGACATGCCATCTCCTCAGTCACAAGAGATACATTGGTAGACATGGCCCATATATTTGCAACCACTCTGTACAGACAATAATATTTATGAGAAAGGTAAGCTACCTTGAGAGTCTTGTCTGCACCCCATTCTCCAAGTGTACCATCTGTCAATTCCAGTGCTACCACATCATAATCCAGAGTAAAGTCTTCTGGATAAGCACCATTTGGGCAGATGGAATCATGTCTCTCTGTCCCTAACACCTGATTGATTAAAGCAGCATCAAACCTATAGAGCTTGCCTCTGAGATAGACCTTTTTGTACCAAGCAGAATCTGGAGCACTGTTGGTCCCTCTCAGATTGGCATAGAACTCCAGCACCAGAGAATGATTAGCCTTCATACAAAAGTTTGCTGGTCCAAACATGTGAATCTTTTTCATGAAAGTCACAAAACCAGGATGTTTAAACTTCTCAGTTAATCTCTTCTCCACATGCACCTTCCTGTTCACCAATCCTTCATACACAGTCATTACTCTCCTGGAGTAAAAAATCTCATCCCAGGCTTGTGCTAACAGAGGATTTTCATCTGGAAACACCAATGGCACATCTTCAACAACATCTTCCTCCTCAGTCTCAGACTCAGACTCTGAACGGTTCTCTTGTGCTTCTGCAACAGGTTCTGGAATTGGCACTTCTGGGAGTACAACTTCCTCAAACTCCAGATTGAGCTCTGGAACTTCATCTCTCTTCCTTTTGCCAGGAAAGACCTGAATGACTGGAGGCCTGGACTTCTTTCTCAACTTCTCCCTCTTCAACTCCTGCAATTTCTCAAATTTAACAGTCAAAGGATGACTATCCTGACTGTCTGGTGCTGTCTCTGTCAGAGGTTCCATCATAATTCTGACATTCTCCAATATTTGGTCAACATCTACTGTCTGCTCAACTTCAACAGGCTTCTCCTTCTCAACAGTTCTTGAACTGAACACTCCTTGGCCAGTCTTCATACTTCCATCACCCTGGCTTTTCTTCCCCTTCCTCTGATAAACCTTCTTAACCTATCTTCCTGTCTTTATCTTTTCTGAACACAAGATCTGCTCAGACTCTTCCTCAATTTCTGAACTCTCATAGAAAAAATTCAAATCTGGTCCCCCTTCGAACTCAACCCCTACCCTAACTGTAGGAATACTATCTTGAGCCACAGATTCTGGTGTGGCTCTAGGAGAATTTGGGATATGTTGTTCAGCCATAAGCAAATCTTCCATGGACTGAGCAGAGGGGATGGAATCAATAGGCGAGTTGAATGGAAGGTTGCCCATGGTTGTTTATACACAGAAGTAGGTTGAAACACACAAAACTACTCACAGAAACCTCTAAAACCCCCAAATATCACAACTCCTAGATGCGGCAAGCACTCTTACTACTAAATCAACCAGAAAAACACAATCTTGAAGCAGTTTAGAGCTAAATACCTTGTGCATGCACTGATTGGAGTTGGAACTCCGGTCGACCAAAAACCCAGGTTTTTCTTGCTCTCGGACTCTCGATTGAACAATGTATTGCTCAGACCAGATTAAGGATGTGATGAGCACCGATCGGAGCACTAGTTGAACGAGGAGCTCTGATGAATCACCGGTGGAAGTTGTGTTGAATTGGGAACGATGGATAGGTGAAAAAGTGACAAAGATTTTCCCTCTTATATTTAATATTTTCAGAAATTCAAATCCGAACCCAATTTGAAAAATAAATCCTCAATTGCACACTAGTCCCCAATTTCAATAAAATCACTGATTATTCTCCATAAAATAAATATGTAGCCAAAATTGTATCCTCAACCATATGGATAATTCAGCCCACTGATATCAACTCTTTCAGCCCATTTTCAAGGATTTGACTAGTCAGGCCCAATAGACTATCCTCTTCATTTTCGGCTAACTCTTCAGTGTTTATACACACTGATTTCTCAGTGTTTAAACATACTTGATACCGACTTCTTTTTGTATTTTTCTTTTTCAAAAATAAAAGACACAAAGCAGTAAACACTAATATACAACAAATAAGAGGCGATCAGAGGTACCTCAAATTCGACAAACACCTAAGTGTTGTCTTAGTGTCTCAAATGTTGCAGAGTCCAGTGGTTTGGTGAATATATCTGCATACTGTTCAGCACTAGGAACAAATTCAATGATCAGTTCCTTCTTTTCCACCAAGTCTCTGATGAAGTGATGCTTGATATCTATGTGCTTTGTCTTCTTATGATCAACAGGATCATGGGAAAGATCAATGGCTCCCTTATTATCACATTTTATAATTAGAGCATCCTGCTGAAATCCATAACCTTTCACATCTGCTTCATCCACAGTAGTTGCTGGCAACAACTTCCAGATGCTAAATACTCAGATTTAGTGGTAGACAGTGAGATAGAATTCTGTTTCTTGTTGTACCATGCCACTAGATTCCCTCCTGCATAGAAACATCCTCCAGTAGTACTTTTCCTGTCTTCTGAATTTCCAGCCCAATCAGAATCACTGTAACCAATAATCTCAGCTTGGCTTCCTCTAGAGTACCAGAGACCATAATCAGCAGTCCCATGCACATATCTGATGATCCTCTTGACTGCAGACAGATGACACTCCTTGGGATCAGATTGAAATCTTGCACATAGTCCAACACTCAAACAAATGTCTGGCCTACTTGCAGTGAGATATAATAAGCTTCCAATTATAATTCTATACAACTTAATATCTACCTTCACACCATACTTGTCATAGGTCAGTTTCCCTGTAGATGCCATTGGAGTTCGCATATTCTTAGAATCGTCCATCCCAAATCTTTTAACCAAGTTTAAAGTGTACTTGGTTTGATTGATGAAGATACCTTTCTTGTGTTGTTTGACTTGAAACCCCAAAAAATATGTCAATTCACCAACCATGCTCATTTCAAACTCACTCTTCATCATTTCTATAAAGCTATCAACCAGCTTTTGAGATGTTGACCCAAAGACAATATCATCTACATAGATTTGGGCAAGCAGAATATGTTTTTCATGTTTAAACACAAAGAGCGTTCGGTCCATCTGAAACAACTTGAACTTCATAATACATGACATAGCAAGCAAAAAACGAACAGATTCTAACCTTGCAACCGGAGCAAAGGTTGCATCAAAATCAACACCTTCAACTTGAGTATATCCTTGAGCTACCAGTCTAGCCTTGTTTCTGGTGATATTACCATCTCCATCAGACTTGTTCTTGAAAATCCACTTAGTGCCAATGACATTGACACCTGGAGGTCATGGAACAAGATACCATACATCACTCCTTGTGAACTGCTCCAGTTCCTCTTGCATGGCAGAAATCCAATACTCATCATTCAATGCTTCCTTATGATTCTTGGGTTCTATGGAGGAGAGAAAACATTGCAACACATGCATTCCAGCATTCATTTTGGCGTAGTCTTTTCGTTTTGTTTGCCTCAGATTGTACATGTTGGGTGGAGGATTGACAGATGTAGCTGGATCAGATGTTGTAGCTTCAGATACTGTGTTACTTTCAGGAGCATCAGATGATGTTGTAACATCAGGCAGTGATATAACATCCGACAGTGTTGTAACATCAGACAAAGATGAATCAATATCTGAGCTGATTGGTTGCTCAGGTTCATCTTCAAGTAGGATTCCGCTACTGATATCCTTCAGATCTTTAATGACCACATTGTTGGACTCCATCATGACATTTGTGCGATTATTGAAAACCATGTATGCCCTGCTATTTGGAGAATAACCAAGGAAAATACCAACATCAGCCCGTTTATCAAACTTACCGAGAGGTTCACGATCTCTGAGAATATAGCATGCACTCCCAAATACATGGAAGTAAGAGACGTTTGGCTTCCTCCCTTTCCAGAGTTCATAGGCAGTTTTCTGAGTGAAAGGTCGGAGATAGACTCTGTTTATTGTATGACATGCAGTGTGAACTGCCTAAGCCCATCATTTATTAGGAGTATCATTTTCTGCCATCATAGCTCTTGACATGTTGATGATAGTCCTGTTCTTGCGTTCAACAATACCATTTTGCTGTGGTGTGATCGGGGCAGAAAACTCATGTTTGATTCCAAGTTTTGCATAGAAATCCATCATAGTAGAGTTCGCAAATTTCCTTCCATGGTCACTCCTTACTCGAACCACTTGAAGACCGTCATGTGATCTTTCAGTATTAACTTGTGTAATGAGCTCAATAATTTTGCTCACGACATCAGATTTTTCTTTCAGGAATTTCACCCAAGTAAACCTGGAGAAATCATCTACACATACAAAGATATATTTCTTTCCCGAGATATTAGCTGGACTGATTGGCCTCATTAAATCCATATGCAGCAGTTCAAGACCATGGGAAGTAGTAATTTCATGAAGTTTAGAATGTGGTGACCTGACCTGTTTACCTTCATGACATGGTGGACAGTTCAACTCCTTTGTATAAGAGAGTAATGGTACTCCTCTTATTGCTTCAAACTTTGTTGCCTTAGACAATGTTTTCAGGTTTGCATGACCAAGCTTCTTGTGCCACAGAAGAGTATCGTCCACGCTTACTTTGAGACAACTTACTGAATCATCCAGAATATAGCAGTTATCTGATGATCTAGTGCCAATAAGAACACCCCGCTCATCCTTCCTGACTGTGCATACTTTATCATCAAATAAAACTGTTAGTTTGTTGTCACATAGATGACTAATGCTGAGCAAATTTGCCTTTAGTCCATCCACCAGAAGTACGTCTTGAAATACTGGAAAGTTCTTGACTTGTAACTCTCCCTTTCCAGTTATTCTACAGTTCTTCCCATCTCCAAATCTGACAGTTCCAGTCCATGGAACAATATTGCTCAACAACTCAGGAATACCTGTCATATGTCTAGAACAACCACTATCGAAGTACCAGAAATCTCTGGCATATGAGCTATAACATGTATGAACAGCATAGCAATGATTGGTTTTTGGAACCCATACCTTTTTAAAGTGCTGAGACTTTTCTGATTGTACCATGTTGTAACCTGCTCCAGTGTTGTAACCTGCTCCTGTGTTATAACTTGCTCCAGTGTTATAACCTACTCCGTTTGTTGGTCTTTGCATCAGATCTCGTAAAAGACGAAAGCAACGTCTCTTGTAATGTCCTGGTCGTCGACAGTAATTGCACCTTGCCTCCCACTATGGTTGAAACATATTTTGCTGTTGATGATAGATCGGTTTATAGCCTATACCAAACTTTGGAGCTTTGGTGAAGTCGCTTTTAGCTTTAACAGGTTGCTCTTTTCTCACTTGTCCTGGATTAGGTTGAATCATCTTCTGGTTCAACTTCCAACTTGTCTAATCAGTCTTGTTGGTCACTTCTATTCTATCATATCCTAATCCATGTCGATCTCCAGCCAATTTTCCCATACCAAGAATGTCATCCAGAGCTGTTGTTCCTTTGTTCAATTTGGTGATGGTTCCTTCAGCTACCTCAGCTCGAATGAGAGCTATCTTCAGTTCTTTCCTCATTGCTTCAATAGTGATCTGTTGTTGCTCAATTTCTTCATTCAGACTGTGATTGTCTTTCTGTAAGACTTTATTTTGTTCAGTCACACTGATCCAGAGTTTATGGAGTTTGTCGTATGATTCATGAACACCCTCAGAGTCTATGTTTAAACTCTCACTTTCTGAAACAATAGTAGCACCAAATGCAACATAGGTTCCTTCTTCACTTTCTTCATCACTTAGAACAGTGATTGCTCCGAATGCGACATGGTTGCTGACATACTCTTCATCAGAATCTTCTGCATCACTAAACGTAGCATTGTAGGCTTTCCCCTTTTTGTTAGCTGATCCACTTGGACACTGTGATTGAATATGCCCATATCCTTCGCATTCTTGACACTAAATTTTTCCAGCATGTTTAAACACTGGTTTGGATTCTGCTTGATCATTGTTTGTTCTTCTACTCATATTAGAACTTTGCTCCCTTCCTCCGTTTCTTCGATTTTGAGATTTCCTCAGAACTTTTGCAAAGCTTCTTGATATATGAGCAAGCTCATCCTCGTCCATTTCTTCATTGATGTTTCTGATAGAGTGTTTAGACATAGAATTATGTTTAGACACAGAGTTTTGTTCAGCTGTTTTTTGTGCAGCTGCAGTGAATGCCATATCACTCTGTCTTACTGTAGCTAACTCCTTCATTTCAAAGGCTGACAGTGCTCTCATGACTTCATCAACGGTCATCTTAGATGTATCATGTAACTCCTCCATTGCAATAGTCTTTCCTTTGAACCTTGGTGGTAGAGACCTCAATATCTTCTGGATAATATCATCTTCAACAAATGGTTTTCCCAACTGATAGGCTATGTTGACAAGATCTCTGATTTTTGCATTATATTCAGTAATCGTCTCATTATCATGCATAATCAACATATCAAATGCTGTTTTTACTGTATGCATTTTTTGTCGTTTCATTTTTGCATCTCCTTCATAGCTAGCTTTTAGTTTCTCCCATGCATCCTTAGCAGTGCAGCATGTTGAAATCAACCGAAACGCTTCTTGATCAACACACGAGTTGATGTAGTTGAGTGTTTTGTTGTTTAGTCGCTTATCCTTCCTCTCTTGAGTCGACACCTCTTCTCTGTTTTTCAGAACACCTTTGGCTGCCCTTGCTGTAGGTGGATGTCTGGCTGGTGACCACTCATTCTCAACCCAATACCATGCTTCATCTAGAGCATCAATGTAATGCCTCATCCTTGCCTTCCAATAACCGTAGTTATTTTTATCCAGCATGGGTGCACGTGTGTATAGTGAACCATCCTTCTCTTGGTTCGCCATGATCGATAGGGATCTCCACTGGCCTTGTTAAAGGCACAACTCAGTGGACAAGCTCTGATACCAAATGAAATTTACTATCGATCAGTTTCAAAAGTTCTTAACTAATCTTTCTATTCTAGCACGTATATTTAAACATAAGACAGAGTTTAAACACTGAAAGAAAGAACACACAAATTGTTTACGCAGTTCGGTGATAAACACCTACGTCTGCGGGGCCTTGCCCAGTTTGAAAATCATCCACTAAAATAACCAAGATCAGTTACAATGTTCTCCAAACAATTAACTATCTAGGACTTATTTTAATCGTGTGGATTCGTGAGGATTCGTGAGATCCCCTCACTGCCGGTCAGCAACTCCTCGTTGCTGTCTTGACCACTTCCCCTGAAGTATTAAGGCTTGTTGATTCCAGACTGCTGGCGATGGCAAAGGCCTATTGAAATCCCTTCAATAAGCTGCTCCAACTCTAAATCTATTCTGATCTGCAGAATACTTTCTTGTAAGATGGATAATTATTGTCGCAGCTTTTCGGTATATTTATAGTCCAAGGTTGTGCTTCCGTGTTGATCTTCTCGGTCCTTCAATCACGGCAATGCTGATCTCTCGTCCAGCTTGTCATAGCTCCATTTAGTCTTCTAGATATATTCTACCTCTATAGCTAAAGGATAAGAAATATCTTCTTTCCTTATTTAAGACTAATCCCTTCTAAGATACAACTCTATTACATATTCTCAAGCTAATCCAATCAGCACAAAATCAATCTTCACTTATCATCTTGATTTCTCGAATATCATCTTTGATCACATAAGAGTTGTACTTTACCTTCAATACTCTTGCTTAGTTTCTGATTCCGGTTTAGCAAGTGTTTAAACATCAGTATGTTTAAACATGATAATTTCTACAAAATAGCCAATTATATTATACTGAGTTTTCTGGACTCTTCACTTCCTTTGAAGATAATCACAGGAGCATGGAAGGCCTTACTAAATTGTCTTCCAACGTCTCTGGGATTATGATTTAGAAATTGTGTAGAAACACCATTGTACAAGAGGTGTGGTCTACTGCCAGAGGATATCACTCACCTCTTTGTTGGCTTTGATAAACACGGAAGGTGTGGAGACTATTAAGATTATGATTCGATTTTGCTGCAGCTCAAACCACATATTTTAGATGTTGGTTTTGGAATTGGTATGACATGGTCCCTTCACAGGATGATCTGTTTCTCATAGTTTGCATCATTTGGAATATTTGGAAAGACAAAATGGAGAAGTATTTGAAAATAGGCTTCAATATCCCATGCAGGTGGTCAATGCTGCAATCGAGAATCTGTCAGGAGCACAACAGAGAGGGTCATGTAAGGATATTGATGAAGTTCAGCTTCCTCAACAACAATTCCAGCTCAAGCTCCAGATTGGGAACTATCTCAACAATATTGGGAAATGAAGTTTGATGGTGCTTTTATGAAGGAAACATGAAGTTCAGCAGCTGCTTGGACTTGCTCCCCTTCAATTATGTATACCCGAATCATTGTATTGGAGATGAGAGGTTCAGAGTTTTCTCCCCGCTACACGCGGAGCTACATGCTTGTTAAAAAACTTTACAACAGATAGTGCACTACCAACCAGGAAGAGTTCATGTTAAATGAGACTTGCAGTTGCTTTTATCAGATGTGCAAAGTCAAGGAGGAAAACCACCCTGACAAATTGCAGGACTTATACAAGATATCAAGACTTTGACAACTTCGGAGCCTGTAATTTGTTTTTCATAAGTTTAAAGGCAGGGGCCAGGGGGTTCGTAATGAACATCTCCAAACCACTGTAGTCTGATTAATCATTTTAAATGAAATTATTTTCCCATTAAATATATATTAATATAGCCATCAAACCACGTCGCAAGTAATAAAAATCACCGTAACGATACCACTATTCCACCACAATTTTTCCGTTTTCCTTAGGCGCCGTTTATTTGTTTTTTTAATTATGCTTCGCGCATTGGTTTTCCGTCTCTTTCTTTTTATGTCTGTATTAAATGTTTTTCTTTTTATTTCTTTTTTCTTTCGTCGACTATCTCCGAAGCTGCCTTGACCATTTTTTGCCTGAGAAGGGCGCCGCCGCGGCCTTTTACCACGAGGTTGGGGTCTATCTCTTCAGCACCGTCGATGGCGAGGTAGAGGCGCGGCCGCGCTGGTGGGTGTCGAGCGTCGCGAGAGGGATGTTGATAGACACGGCCTGCCTCTGCGTGCGCTTGGAGGTTGGGACGCCGACGATGTTAGTTAATTCGCCGGAGGGCGATCAGGGCGCCGAGACCGAGGACCATGTCACTCTTGACGTACTACGGCCTTGTGGACGGTGATCATCTTGAGTTGGTCCTGGGACAGGGATGATCTGATCAGGAGCGATTAATTAGATGAAAGATGCATTCTTGTTGAGCATAAGGTTGGAAAGGGTAATAGACCAGATATAGGTCATGCCACACAGTTGTTGTATGATCTTTGTAAGTTTCCTACCCTTTCTCATCTGTTTTGAGCTTTTTCTTCATTAGATTTATTTTAAGCATGCAATAAGTTGATGAGATCTACAATATCCCTATAGAAGAGTTGAAGCGTTATGCATATGATTGGTTGATATAGATTATGAAGCTCCAAGGTGATTGATGTTGTGCAATATATACTCGGTTTAGGTTGAATTATGATGGAGAATAATGAATGGAGAGTTGATATTTGTTCGATATCATTTTGTGATTGCAGCTTCCTTGTCTTTCTCTGGGAGCTACGGCTGAACTCATTTCAATACTACGTACCACATGAAACTTACTATTGCTTTGCAAGTTTAAATAGCTTTTATGATATTATTTTAATATTAAAACTGAATTTTGATACATTTTTTTTACATACTTTCAATAGAAGAACTTTAACATAAGTAACATTGATAGGAGCGTGTCAACATGTATTCAGTGATGAAAATTAGAATTTTGTAATTATTTTTATGTTTATTATATATTTGATTGGATATTTAGGACATAGTCAACACATGAAAATAAATCTATAAAAGTCTCATTAAATTATAACATATGTCAGTTTCATCAACCGACTATTTTGATTATTGATTTTCTGAAAGTTCCACCTTCCTAACATTTTAGGAAAAATTTAATATGTTTCATGAAACTACCATTATACAATAAATTTTATACATTATAGTTTCTGATTTAAACATGATTATTTTAAGATAAATGTACACTGAGTAAAAATTGTGAAAGATTTAAATATAACAATGTTTGATTTTTAGGTTAAAGAATACATTGTTCAAATGTAAAAGTGCACACTAATTAGACAAATTAATCTTCCAAGAGAATTGACTCAATCAAGGATAATTATTAAGCAATATAAAATAGATATTCAAATAGGGATTTAATTTAAGTTTAGTCTATTTATCATTTTTAAAAACATCACATAAACTTATCTTTTCATCTTTTGTCTGATCGGTTGGAGTGGACAACTTTCATCGTACACTCATATCAATTCTTTCCAAATCTATCATATTCCAAACATCATTAGTTTGTTACAAGTATGATTCCATTGCCACACTACTACAATCACCTTCATTTAAGGCACAAGTTTAAGGCGTTTGGGGCGGGTTCAAAATATTCCGCCTTACTACTTACTTGCGACTTTGCAAGCCACACTCGCTAGCTTTTAAAAACACGTTTAAAGGCGGAAATGACCGTTTAAAAGGCGGTAGTCGTATGTGACGTTAAAAATGAAGAATTAAGGCGGAAATTTCATTTCCGCCTTAAAAACCTGTTTGTTGTTGCGAGTTCGCAACAAGTAAGTTAGGTCTGTCGTAATAGTTACGAGCTCGCATGTAATGAACGCTTAGGGTAATTTTAGCAAGCTAGGATCTAGCGAACTCGTAGATGAGAAAGTAAATAAACTCATTTTGGTCACGAGTTCGCATGCATGCTCGCTGATGTTGTGGCGATATCGCCACTAATATCATTGAAAAATTTGTTTATGAAACGAGTTCGCCACCCATAAGTTAAGTGTGACATATGTGTAGCGAAGTCGCTAGTAAAATGAGTAGGTATGCGTGAATACTTGCGAGTTCGCAAGACCGAAGACTATATAATAAAACAGCAGCTCCTAGCGGATTTGTAAACAACAAATTAGACATTTGAAAGGTTGTATGTATCATTTTTCCCTTGGCTTACCATAAGATTGATTAGGTAACCTCTTTTTTTGGAATTCCGATCGTTTGCAAGGTGGTGGGTAAGCTATTTTCCGCCTTACCATGTGGTTGTTTGTTTTTTAATGTTGTTGTGTTCTTAAAAAGTTGTTGTTTTTGTGATGATTTTGTGATAGTTTCATGTTGATTGTAGGTTTGTGAGTGATATACCACTGTGGGCTAGCTTTTTTGTTCAACGATTTCTAAGTTGATTAGAGTTTGCGCCGTGTCGTGCATTATGGATCGTGAATCCATCATGAATAAGAATGCTCGGTTGTCGAAAGAATATCTAGATTTGGTTGAAGAATTCTTAAGAGTTGGGTTGCGACATTGTAAGCTGAGGAGCATAGGTGGTGTTAGATGTCCATGTAGGGATTGTAGGAATAACGCTATATATGAAGATATTCTTGTTGTGCGTGAACATTTAATCTGTAGAGGATTTGACAAATCGTACACTGAATGGGTATGGCATGGTGAGGGCAATTATGGGAGTGAGAACATGGAGGTGAATGAGGGAAACGAGGAGGAAATGCTAAAGTATAACGATCAATTGTCGGATATGTGCGACGATGTTGTTATGGAATTTGTGGGAAAAAAAAGTATGCTAGAGGCTATGTATGCTGATAAAGCGACAAAGTTATATGTTGGCTCAAGCCATTCAAGGTTGGGTGCAACATTGTTGTTGATGAACCTTAAGGCTAGGCATGGGATTTCAGATAAAGGAATGACTGAGTTGTTGGAGTTAGTTAGAGAGTTGCTTCCTCAGGACAACTTGTGTCCAGATCGGGTTTATACTGCTAGGAAAATCTTATGCCCCATGGGAATGGAGTTTACCAAGATCCATGCTTGCCCAAATGATTGTATGTTGTATAGAGGGGAAGATGATTCTTTGAGGGATAATTGCAAGGTGTGCGGTGAGTCAAGGTGGAAAAAAAAGGAAGGTAGAGTTGAGGTTTGTGGGGAAACAGTGACAACATCGACAAAGCAAAGTCCTGCTAAGGTAATGTGGTACATGCCTCTTAGACCACGATTGGCGCGCTTGTTTGCAAATGCAAGTGATGCGAAACTATTAACATGGCATGCCGATCGAGTTCGAGAGGGAGATGATATTATTTCTCACGCTTCAGATGGTGATCAGTGGAAGAAGATGGATGCTAGGTACCCTGAGTTTGCTAATGAACCTAGACATGTGAGACTCGGACTATCCACGGATGGCATGAACCCTTTTGGTAACATGTCTAGTACCCATAGTTCATGGCCTGTTATGCTTGTTATTTATAATCTCCCTTCTTGGTTGATGATGAAGCGAAAATATGTGTTTTTAAACACTATGATCTCAGGCCCTAAGCAACCTGACAACGACATTGATGTTTATCTAGCACCTCTTGTTGAAGAGTTATCATCTTTATTTGAGATAGGTATGGTGATTCCCGATGGTAGTCGTGGGGATGCTGAGTTCGAACTTAAAGCAATGCTTATGTGGAGCATTAATGATTTTCCGGCGCTTGGAAATCTCGGAGGGTGCTCGGTGAAAGGATATTTTGCATGCCCGCTATGTGAGAGTAATACTAGTCATTGTCAGTTAAAGCATGGAGGAAAGCCTGTTTATTTGGGTCATCGACGTTTTTTGCCTGCTAGTCATCCATGGAGGCGTGCTAAGAAGTGGTTTAACGGTGAGGAAGAAAACGGTGCAGCCCCTGTCCCACTCTCGGGTTCAGAAATTTTTGGCAAGGTGTCTGAGATAGAATATGTTTTAGGCAAGGGTCATAAGAAGAGTAAACAACCTTCCATTTGGAAAAAGTGCTCTATATTCTTCAAACTTCCTTACTGGGAGCATTTGGATGTACGGCACTGTCTGGATGTGATGCATATAGAGAAGAATGTATGTGAGGCTTTGGTGGGGACGTTGTTGAATACTCCCGGGAAAAGTAAGGATGGATTGAAATCAAGGAAAGATTTAGTGAATCTTGGCATTAGGACATCCATTGCCCCCGTGCAAGAAGAAGTAGGTAAAACGTACCTACCACCTGCTTGTTATTCATTATCATCTGAAGAGAAGGAAAGTTTTTGTGCAACTCTGAAGTCAGTGAAAGTTCCTTCTAATTACGGTTCAAACATCAGTAGTTGTGTATCGACTGCTGAATTGAAATTGGTTGGAATGAAATCACACGACTGTCACAATTTGATGCAGGATTTGAATGTCATCGCTCTCCGTGGATGCTTGCCTACACACGTTCGGAAGGCGGTTGCAAGGCTATGCTTTTTTTTAAGCAGATATGTCGCAAGAAGGTTAGTCGGTGTAAATTGGATGAGTTGCAAACGATGGTGGTAGAAGTGTTGTGCAGGCTTGAGATGTATTTCCCCTCCTCATTTTTTGACATAATGATTCATGTGATAGTCCATCTTGTAAGGGAGGTCAAGTTGTGTGGTCCCGTGTACCTAAGATGGATGTATCCATTTGAGAGGTACATGAGTATTTTCAAACATTTTGTCAAGAATCGATATCGTCCAGATGCAAGTATTGTACAGCGGTACATGGCCGAAGAGGTGATCGAATTCTGCACCAACTACTTACAGGATGTACCAACAATAGGGCTACCAATTTCTAGGCACGATGGGAGAGCTGATGGTGTTGGACTACGGCATAGGTCAAAGTTCAGCCCTTCCTCAGATGAGATATCTAAAGCCCATCTGTATATCCTACGCAACCATTCTGCTGTGAGTCCTTATGTCGAAGTTCACCTAGCAGAGATTATGGCCGCGCATCCCGGTTTGTTAGGACCCCGGGCTTTTGAATTACATTGTAAAAATTTCACTAGTTGGTTGAAAATTCATGTGCAAAATGGGGATGAGCATCCAAAAGTCGTCAAATGGTTGGCTAAGAGACCACTGGGCACAGTTACGTCGTTTAGTGGGTATGATATAAATGGCTACACATTTGGTACAAAGTGGAGCGATGATAGATCGGCGACACAAAATAGTGGTGTATCAGTACCCGGAGAGGGTGGTTTGCATGGGGAAAATGCTTTTTTTGGTACAATCACTGACATCTGGGAAATGGATTTTGTCCACGTAAAAATAGCACTGTTTAAATGCCAGTGGGTTGATCAAGCAGAAGGCACGCGTCTGGAGGAGTTGGGGATGATTCTAGTGAACAGAGACATGCAAGGCTCAACTGAAGATCCTTTCATAATGGCCGCACAAGCTCATCAAGTGTTTTATGTTAAAGATCCAGTAGATTGTTGCTGGGAGGTCGTGGTAGATGGAAAGAAAACGTTTGTTTATGGTGATGGTTTGTTTGACGATGACTGCAATATTTCTAGTGAGAACATTCCATTGTCGATTTATGAGACATTGGAAGACGATGATGACATAGTTGCCCGAATTATATGTCGGATGGACCACGATGAAGGAACGTGGATTAACCCCGCAGGAAAACTACTAAAAGGAAGAGGAAGCAATCAAAGAAGCATAAGAAGGCGACTATGAAGAAGAAGAATAAGAAGAAGAAGAATAAGAAGTTAGTAACTGACGAAGAAGAAGAAGATGAAGAAGAGGATGAGGAAGAAGATGAGGAGGTCTAATATAAGCGTATACAATACATTTGTAGTGTTTCTATTTTGTATGGTGTGTAAAATAAAATTAATTGATTGGATATATGGTACGTTTTGGCTAATATAAATTGTTTGGATTCACATGATTACCATAAATTTAGGTAACTGTGCAGGCGTGTTGCGACATCGCACATGTGCACGCAGATGCAGACGAGGAAGGTTACGAACTCGCAAGGTAGCCTTACACGCAGCGGTATCGTGAGAAGAGATTCATATTTCGCCTGCTAAGCTCTGTCACTCTGTTCTAGCTACCTGCGAGCTCGCCAGGACCAAGCTAGGGTCTTGAGAGATCGCCAGTTTCCAACATTGAATTTTCAAAATTATAGTATTGACATGACTTTTGAAGCTTGCGATTTCGTTACCTGACTCGCTTATATCTTGCGAGTTCGTTAACTAACTCGCTTAGTGTCATTTTGCAATATTCAGCTTCAAATTTCATAATTATTGGTTACAGTGGACAACAAAGTAATGTTAAAATACTGTTGAATATATGAGGGAGATGTATAGAGTAATTTTTGAAGACAATAAATTCGATTTAAATCCAACAAAAACTTCAAAAGAAGGAAACAAATTGTAGCGCACAACGTACAAGTGAACTTATCATCCAATGTGATATACAAAAAAACAGAAAACACTAATCTATCCTTCAGTAGGTGGTGTTGGAGACGGAACAGTCTGCTTGGCCTTCTTACTCGCTTGTGCCCTTTCAATTCCACGTATCACCTTTTCGGTACACCAGCATTCCTGATTAATATGCGCGATTTGTTCTCTCATAACGTTGACTGATTCCTCTAGGCCTTTGTAGTATGCTTCCGGTTGGAGCTCTGAACAAACATTGGAAGCAAATGTTACTTACATACAAGATCTTACAATACAATAGCATATTGGAAGACATAATTAGAATGCATCATGACTAAATTAGTGTACCTTCAACTCGATTTCTGACCTCTCCCTCGTCGAGCACCAACGGCTTATTGGTTGAATCTTCCACCGCCTGCCAAGAACCATCCACCAGCTCACATTTACCTTTCCTCTGAAAGTATTCCATAGTGTAAAACATACACTCTTGAGCCTTTGCGGACAATTTCATCTTCGGGAAAGTGGTTGTGAGATACATGGTAATGAAGTTACCATATGGAAGCTTAGTCACAGGGCGTCGATTCTCAACTACACTTTGCCTCATATGCTCAAATATGACATAGCCAGGGTTCAACCTTAGCTCCTCCATCACACAATAAAACATGACAATTGTTGTGTAGTTAAGCTCGGTTATCCACCCGCCTTTCGGCACAACTGATCTAGCTATCATTTCGTACAAGATCCTTTGGTGACAAGTCAACTTCTCAAGTTTGTATTCCCTCGGCTTACCGAGAGGACCCTTAGGCCGGTCAAAGTAGTTCAAACCTAAGTTTTGTAGGTAAGCTTCGTCAAATCCACCACTTTCAGGCCACTTTTCTCTACAATAAAAACCTTCCGGGGGAGGGTTACTGAAATCCTCTTCTACAGCATACGACACGCCTAAAGCCTTGTTAAAAAACTCTTCTCCTATCTCAAAATCATTCTTGTTTACCCTAGTAAACCAACGCCCCGTTTCCTTCTCCTCCTCAACAAGCTGATGGAAATTGGCATAAAACTGACAGGTTTCTTCCTTATGGGAGGGGTAGTTCAGTCCTAATAAATCATGCAAGTCATGATCTCTAAAGGTTTCTACTACATTAGTCAACCCTAGTTGCTTAATCTGATCGAAATCTAACACACGGCAATCTAGCAGCGTAGCATGCTTCATTAGATCAGAATAAGCATCAGAAGCAAGTAAACTTACAAACTTTTTCTTGTCATAAGCAGTTGAGGAAGCCGGTGGTTGATTGGTGGAAGACGATGCTACCTCTCTGCGACTGGCACCAAATGGATTTGGGGCTTGGTGCTTTGTTCTTGCCATGGCTGATAGGAATCACTGGGAAATTTGGGCTTGGTTAGATTTGGGGGTTTTTCCTTGATTTGAAATTGGGGATCGCGTTTGGAATAGAACTGCACAGCTTTTTTTCTTTTATACTACAACATGCTTGCGAGTTCGCCACCCTGCTCGTCTACTGTTAAAACGTTGTCGTTTTAATCTAATTTTTCAATTAAATTCTGTGGTACATGTTTACGATATCGCCACAATAATCTCAAGAGGTAGCGACCTCGCTAGTTACACGTCAACTCAGCTCTGTTGGTTGAATATTAACCGTAGCGAGCTCGCCACTTATATCTCAGACTTTAAGCGAGCTCGCTAGTTACACGTCAACTCAGCTCTGGTGGTTTAATATTAAATGTAGCGAGCTCGCCACTTGTATGTCAAACTTCAAGCGAGCTCGCTAGTTGCACGTCAACCTAAGCTCTGTTGGATAAATATTAACTGTAGCGAGATTCTCAACTTGCGAACTCGCAATCCTGATCGCTTGCTTTTTTCCCACATCGCCAAAGCAAGAGTCACTTTTTCACTATATATTGGTCAAGTTTTCTGAATGGTTCGATAAGTCGCCGACCCGCGCAAACTGAACATGAAACACACATTGATATGCAGGCCAAGTAGGCCCAATCTATACTATATACAGCACTATACTACCACCTACAGCCCATCAATGACCAAGGCCCAACCCCCAAATTTTTTTGGTGGTTATACACACTAGCGAGATCGCGACTTGTTCGCACATGGAGGATCAGCTGTGGTGGTTATAATAGTAACTGCTTGCGAGCTCGCTAGTTACACGTCAACCTTAGATCTGTTGGCTTGTAACTTTGCGAGATCGTGAGTATTTAGAGCCTCTTCGTCAGGTTACTAGCGAGCTCGCAAGTGAGAATCTTCTTAGGCTCTGTTGAAGATTTCAAGTTACTTACGATATCGTCAGCTGCTAGACGAGATAGTAGCGATCTCGCTAGTATAACTCATATTTGGCAAATTTGAATATTGCGAGTTAGTTACGAAATCGCTGGTGGTTGGCGAGACCCTAGCGGATTCGCAAGTCTAACTGATGTTAGGCTCTGTTGAAGATTTCAAGTCACTTACGATCTCGTCAGCTGTGGTCGCCTGTTCTGGCGAGCTCGCAACATGGTAATCTAGCTACAAAAAAAATTTTGAGCAAAATTGGATGGCATATTTCAACAAAAACAGATGCCTAAACTAGGAGCATCTCATTCACAATTCTTCATCAAATACTACCACAACTGTTACTGATCAAATTGTACTTAAAAAAAGGCCATAGTTTGGCCAATATTTTATCACAAAAGAAATTAAACTAAATCACAACCCCTTAACTAGAACATCATGTAGTTCTTCACTAGTCATGTTCTGCGAAGCATCGGTGTTAGGTTGCGGGTTGGCAATGTCTTGAGTCCCTTCGACTTGATTGGTGGCACTTGTGCCAGCCTCCTCTGCTATTCTTGCCTCCTTCCTCTGCATCTCAGCCTTCTCCGCTGCGTCTTCGCCATCTGACAGGTCGTCCTCTTCATCATCGTCATCGTCACTGTCATCAACCTCATCATCCTTTTCTCGGCCCGCCACCTTTCCATCTGAGCCATCTGTGGCCTTGCTTTTCCCTTTATCCTCGCTCCCCCCTGGCGCGCTCACCTCATCACGCAGCTGTTGTAAAAAATCTGGGATGTCTTCAGAATCGCTCAACTCGCAGTCGATGGCTCCACTTTCAAGAAGTCGATTGAGTGCGTCGTTGTTCGCCCGTGAATGTTGCTGCGCTACTTCAATCTCATTGGCCAGCTTGCTCATTTTGACTACCAACCAACCACGAGCTTCAAACACTGCGTCTGCAATTAATAAAACATAGAATCAGTTATGAATGGACTTATGCAACTGTTTTTAAAACGAGCTAAAATTTTTATTACCTGATACACCACCCCTAGCTCTTTTCGCTGCCGCTTCAGCTTCCTTCTTCTTCCCGTACTTCCCATCAGCCTTCAATTCCAGCCTTTTATTACGCAACCAATTTTTGTCGTAATAAACAATCTGCATTGGCCTACCCCTTGGGAAGATACCGGCTTTTCTGATCAAGGCAGTGACCAAACCCCCATACGGAATTGCAGCTTTCTTATGCCTTGCCATCTTCATCATGTGGCTAAGGATCGTGAAGCCGGGATTGATCTTTATCTTCTCCACGATATAGTAAAATAGCGTCAAAGAAGCAATCGATGGCTCACAGGCATGGCCTAGAGTAGGCAGCACATTCCCACATATCATTTCAAAGACTAACCGAGCCTCCTCGCTTAGTCTATACACTGGGTATGTCCTAGCTCTACCCGCTCTATTCGAGGTCCTTTTAAACCACTTTTGAGCCATCTCTACTACATCCAGTGGCTGTCTAGGGCTAGTGGCTGGAAAACGCTGTTCATAGTAAACCTCGTATGGGCCATCGGGCTTGGTAGGCCTAAGATCTTCACTGCTCTTGTAGGGGTATTTCAACACACTATTTATCATGAATTTATCAACCTTAAACTTAACCCCTCTAACTATAGTGGTTATTTCATCGACCCCCTCCTCTAACCCTAAATTAGCATAAAATTGCAAGAATTCCTCATAGTAGATGGGGTCGGGAAGCTGTAAAAGGTGATCTAGGTTTTGTTCCCTAAAATAGTCTAGTACATAATCAAACTTCATAGCAGGCACAGTGGTACTATCAAACACCTTATTGTTAATTACAGAACGAGACTGTAAGCGGGCATACCTAGCTCTTGCTTTGTCATTGAAGAACTGTGGCTCGTCGTTGGCATTTTCCACCTCCTCGCCGCCCTGTCCCGGCTGATTTCCGGCGGCCACCTCTGCCTCTGGTCGGTTTTCTCCTCGGTTTACACCTCTGGATCGCGGCTCGACCACCTCCTCACCGTCGACTCGCTTCCTCTTGGATCCGGCACCGGCCTGGCCTCTCCCACTCCCCTGCGAACGGCCTGATCCTCTGGTTTTGGGCGGCATAGCTAGACTTACGGCGAAATCGCAGAGGGCTCGGCTAGGGTTTTTAATTTGGGGCAAAATTAATTTTGCCCGACCTTTAATTTTTTTTATATACTACACATGCTTGCGAGTTCGCCAGTTGACTCGCTTGGTTGTTAAAATTAATTTCACTACTTGCGATCTCGCATCATCCTCGCTTATTTTTATATACTTCACATGCTTGCGAATTCGCCAGTTTACTCGCTTGGTTGTAAAATTAATTTCACTACTTGCGAGCTCGCAACCCTGCTCGCGTGCAGTTTTCCCACATCGCCAAATCAGGAGTCAGTTTTTCAGTTTATATTTCTCAAGTTTTCTGAATGGTTCGATAAGTCGCCGACCCGCGCAAACTGAACATGAAACACACACATTCATATGCAGGCCAAGTAGGCCCAATCTATACTATATACAGAACTATACTACCACCTACAGCCCATCAATGACTAAGGCCCAACCCCCAAATTTTTTTGGTGGTTATACACACTAGCGAGTTCGCCACTAGCTCGCACATGGAGGGTCAGTAATTTGGGTTTAGGGTTTTTGGGTTTAAATGTAGTGAGCTCGCAAGGTACTCGCCAGTTCATTTGTGGGCTTAGGGTTTAGGGTTTATACTACCAACCTTGACACTAACGAGCTCGCAAGCACTAGGGTTCATGTATAAAATTTCTATCTCAAATCATTTTTGTTAATTGTACATATTTTATATACATTTGTAACATAAACATTTATGAAATAGTTTATTGTTTACTTTAATTTAATATAATTTTGCCCATTAAACTTGAGTTGTGGAAGTGAAAAACATATATGTTTGTAAAATCATTTCATCTTATGTCACAGGTGCGATTTAATAGCCAAAGTTACGTTCAAAAGTTGTCGAACTTGTTATGTTTTTACTTTAATTTTTGACTTCATTTGAAATAATCAGTCTTAATTGTACATTTATTACATCCAACAATAATAGTACTTTGTTCTAGATTACATGTACGTGACGACTACTGGTTATGAACACTTACGCAGTATTTACCAACAACAATGTTAATGATCGATGACCTAATTCTTTTTTTACATTACATGATTCGATGGTTACCATAATATATTCCGATTGATTATCAAGTTCATCAACCTAATTACATTAATGTTGTCACAACCAGCTAGTACTTGGCAAGCTATTTCATAACAACTTTTGAATGTACGATGAACATTTGGGACTTTAGAGTACGATATGCCTTTCAATAGTCATACATATATACACTTGCAATTAATCGAATGATTACTCCATGACATAGTCGCAAGTAAATACCTTATTCCACACTTATATTCACATTAATGTTGTCACAACCAGCTAGTACCTGGCCAGCTATTTCATAACAACTTTTGAATAAACGATGAACATCTGGGAGTTCAGAGTACGATATGCTTTTCAATAGTCATACATATATACACCTGCAAATAATAGATTGATAACTGCATGCCATGTATAGTCGCTGTTCATTAAATACCTTATTTCACACTTATTTATAATGAAACTAATTTATTAACCTCCACTTCAATATTACGCTAAAATCACCAACTTTATACCTTCTTACACGTGGTAATTAACTAGTGTAGTATCAAACATACTCGCAACGCCGAAATATATTTGATATACACCTTATTCTGCGTTAATTACCATAACGAAACTAATTAAATAACTTCAATGTCATTTGTACGTTCAAGTCACCACTTTCATACCTTCTTAGACGTGGTAATTAACAAGTGTATTATCAAACTGAATGGCAGATGATTGAGAAAATTACATCATGCCTCCACAGTTGCGAGTTCGCAAGGGTCCAAATTTATGAACTGGACTTCTTGCGAAATCGCAAGTCACAATGGTGAAGGTATTGAATGCATGAGTTTCATTACTAGCGCTATCGCATGGTGCTCGAAACCCAAAGCTTATAACTAGCGAATTCGCAACCTGGCCCGCCTCTGGTCGTCAACAACATAATTCCAAGCCAAGAAGACCACAAACTTGGCATCTTATCACTTTTCATGGTCGAATCTTTCTTCCAAATCTCTTCTCTTTTCACATATTCTCTACTCTTTCCACATCAATCTTCCATCAAATCTACACAAACCCTTCAATAAATTCAACTACATCTCAAGTGGGTCAATCCAAAGTGTAAGCAATTTGCTAAGCTTTTCAATTATTTCTCCACTATTTGTTTCTCTACCCATATGCTTGTCTTTATGATTTTGTACTTGTTGTTTTGGAATTTAGTAGCACAATTTATGTGGGTAGGAGAAAGACAAACAAGGTAGACCCATCATTAACACTACAATCAATTCTACATCTACCTATTTGATAATTGCAAAGGTATGGGTTTTTAGTTGATTACACTTATTTTGTGAGTTTTAAGGGGTCATTAGGGTTTATATATTCGTTGGAGTGTTAAACTTATGATTCATCATTAATTAATCACCACTAGGTCCATCAAAATTGTTACATTTTATTTGTTTTAGGTACTTGTGTCTAGGTAAACAAAATTATACTTAACTTGTGTGTAAATGCATATTAATGACCATGTTTGTAGGCATTCATTAATTGGGGAAAGTGGACTATATAAATGTTTTGTCATTTCCACTAACAAATTGGTCTCTAAACGTAGGAAAGGACAATGAGTGAACCAACAAACTCGACTTCTTCCAACTCATCTAGTGGTGGAGAAAATGTTGTTCGCGATTCGCGACGACGTAAAACAAGGAAGCTTAGTCGCGCTTCAAAAGAAGAACAAATGAGGACCCATTGTCGCGAGATAGAGACACGAATCGACAATAAAATTCTAACACATGTCAAATTTAATGACATCGGTGTAGCTATTGCGCCCTATGATGATGCCCAAAGGTGGTCTAGTTGGTGTGGGAAAATAGGTAGGACTCATGTGCCGCTAGACACTACGGATTGGAGGCTTCTAGACCCCGCTATTAAAAGGGGTGTGTGGAAGGAATGCAAGGTGAAGTTCACTTTTTTTATTTTTTTCCATTTAGTAATACCTTGTTAATAGGACTTACCATCTATACTATATCAATGTTAGCGACCCTTTGTGATCGAAGCCAAATCGTACGATCAAGTGAAGAAGAAGGCATTACAAATTGCATCAAAGTCGCATCGCGAGCATAAATATACTCTTGCCAAGGAGTACATAAACCCCAAGGGCATAAGGTTTGGTCAACATCCTAAGGATCGTTACAATCACATTGTCCCACTTACTTGGGAGATATTCAAGGCACGATGGCTAGAAAATGATTTAAAGGTTAGTACTAACATTCAATTTGCTTAATTTTTTTTTTCCTATACACCTTTAATTGTTCCCTAAATTAGTTTATCCTTACTAACCAATAAAATTCATAAAGGGTGTGGGTGATGATAAGCGTAAAGCAGCTGCTGCTAATAATATGCCCTACACCGGTGGACGGTGTGGATATTTGGGTGTGGGGAAGAAGACATCTAAAAACAAATACAATAAAGAGGTTAAGGAACTAGTAGATGGTGGCACCCCCCTAGAAGAGGCAAAAAACCAAGTCACGGCCGAAGACCCAACAAAATATACTCGAGAACAGTTATTCGTGCTGGGTAGAATTAAGGCCGACGGAAAATTCTCAAGCGAAGAGGCAAAGAGAATTGCCGGACGAGTGGTACGTGTTATATAAGTTTACATACTTCTCAAAACTATTAATGTTACTAAAATTAAAATAGAACGTCATAGTGTATATAAAATACCAATTTGTTTGATTATTATTGTGAGTAGGATGAGGTAGGGCTTGAAGTTGAACAGGGTTTATTCATCCCGGTGGGAAAACATGATGTCTTGCATAGAGCACTAGGTAAGGATGAACATCCTTGAAGAGCAAAGGGGATAGGTGGATATGCGACCCAAATTGAAGCTTTTGGGATCAAACGTAGTAGCAAAAATCCTAACCCCTCTAAACTCCAAGTAGCCTTAAGCCAAGCTAAAAAATCCGAGCAAGATGTCAAGAATTTGAAAGCCATCTTAGCCAATGTTTGTGCTTTTGTGAATTATCCTATTCCCGATGATTTGTGTCTAACAAATCAAGGTAATGGACCATCATCCAGAGGCTCCCATCCATCCCCGCCCCAAGTTGAGGTTGACCAACCAAATCCTCCATTCGACCACATCGACATATGCACGCCATTGGCTCCTAGCCAACCTCAAGTTGATGTACAACTTCCGCAAGTTGATATACAAATTCCCAAAGCAACCACAAAGGTTAGGTTATCACCCTAGTCTAAGCCTTACATTCAAATTTATTACGCTTAATCATCTACTCCTTTTTGAAAATACTATGATAACAAACTAATTTTTTTTTCTTTAATGTAGATTTCCCATTCTTGCAAGTTGTACGTTGTTAGAGGTAATAATTCTCAACCAATACACGTTGCTAATGGGAATTCCTATCCTCATATGACTTTGCATCACAAATCAAAAGTCCCTAAGGGTTTCGTAAGGGTATCCATAGTTGAGGTGTATGTAGAAGATGCCTTGTTGCCGGTGACTGAGGATGATGAATGCACAACAGTTGGTCAAGGTTTGGGATTTTTTTTCGTATGGCCCGCGTGGTTGGTTGTAGATGCTAATTCAACATGCATCCCCAAGAACACAAAGCAACCAACAGAGATTGCCGACCTTAATTTCCCAATCCCTAAGATTCCTCTCTCTAATGAGTGTGTGGGTTTCATGAAAGCTCTCTCGGGTTTTGTTCGCACACTATTTGACATGCTAGGTCATCATAGCCGTGAATCTGTGTACTATTTTGTAGCCAATTCCAAGGTTTTTGGCGAGGCAAAGGAAGTGGTTGTTCCTTGGGAAGATTTTGCCCTATTTTGGCACAAACAAACCCTTCCCGATACTATACTAATCCTACATCAAATGTAAGTGTTATTGTTTAACCTAATGGTATTTATGTGTTACTTTATTGTGTCCGTATTTATATACCTCTTCCGATACTTTATGCTCTAAGATTGTTGTAGGTTCATGCAATACGTCTCTTTGAGCGTGACCAAGACATTCATCGGTTTTTTGCACCCGACTTGCTTGCAACAAGCCCAACAAGGTAATAATGTGAGGCTTGCTTACCTTACAAAGTTGCTAAACGACAAGAGCAAAACCATTTTCATTGGGCCATACCTAGAGGGGTATGTATTTACTAATTGTTTGATTAGTAGATATTAGTTTCAACTGCACATAATCTACATAATCTATGTTATAGTCTGAGGTGCATGTTGTTTAATATATAGTGGTCATTGGAGTTTTGTTGCAATGATTCCATCATTGAAGCGTGTCTATTGGATTGATCCACTACATTTCGCTCCATCTACAAAATTCGCCGATCTATTGGAGATTGCTATGCATGCTGTGAATGACGACACACTCCTTAACTTTGAACTTATTCAAATTCAGGTTAAAATATCGACTCCTTTATTACGTATTTGCAGCTAAATACATTTACATACCATATGTTAAACTACTTCAATTTCAGCACCGCAAGCAATTGTCCAACTGGGAGTGTGGATACTACATGATGTTGTATGCCTACGAGTGCATTGAGACCCTTACAAGTGACAATTTGGAACTACATCGCGTGAGTACTTTTACAATATGAAAGTTTCTATTTATTACCTACAAATTACCTTAGTTTGTATTAATAAATGTATCTCATTCGTAGATACTCGAGGAAAATCAATCGGCATACACTAAAAAAGAGCTAGAGTTGGGGAGAGATAGATTTGCAAAGCACTTGGTCATCGTTAGAGCTCGATTCATATCTAGACCACACGTACCACGTAAGGATGCATGTAAAACCTAAGTCGTATTTCTACATTTGTTATACATGCAAAGGATTATAATTTATGAGTTCTTTGTGTTTGCCATTTAGTGGACTACATATATCTTGCAATTGACAGGTTTAGATATGCCAATTATACTATTTGTGCGGGATATTTACCAAAAATCAAAAATTAATGTACTAGGTTTTTTTCCTGGCGAGCTCGTTACCTTTCTCGTTAGGCACCAAATCACTTATGCGAGTTACATGCGTACTCGCAAGTAGTCAAGCTCGGGTGGCGGTTTCGCCACATAGCTCGCTAGGTTGAACTCTGTCTCACCAATATTATGTCTAACGCCATCGCAACCTGACTCGTCAAGACTAGCGAAATATACAAGCGATCTCGCCACAATTCATCAGAAATCAACCCCAATCACAGTTTACTAGCGTATTCGCAACTCTGTCGCTCGTTAGCCACTGCCTCTCCAGTCTCAAACCCTGCGATTTCGCTAGCCTACTCGTCAAGCCTGCCGAGCAAGTTAGCGAACTCGCCAATAAACTACTAAAATCACCTAATCTCAGACAATACGACGTCGTTTAATCATGCCTGAGAGTACACTTACGAACTCGCTACAAAATAATAAGAGATGGCGTAGCGAGCTCGCTAGGACAGTTGTAGGCGAGCCACAAACGAGATCGCTAGTACCCTCGTTCACTATCTAAGATCTTGACCAGGCAAACTAGCGGACTCGCAAGAATATTACTTGCGATCGCTAGTACCCTCGTTCACTATCTAAGATCTTGACCAGGCAAACTAGCGGACTCGCAAGAATATTACTTGCGATCGCTTGTTGGTGTCGCAACTAATCAAGTGACCCCCTAAACCCTAGACCATAATCATGCCTGAGAGTACACTTACGAACTCGCTACAAAATAATAAGAGATGGCGTAGCGAGCTCGCTAGGACAGTTTTAGGCGAGCCACAATCGATATCGCTAGTACCCTCGTTCACTATCTAAGATCTTGACCAGGAAAACTAGCGGACTCGCAAGAATATTACTTGCGATCGCTTGTTAGTGTCGCAACTAATCAAGTGACGCCCTAAACCCTAGACCATAAACCCTGTCTAATATGAAGTGTAGCGAACTCGCTACATAAATTTTTAGCGAATCGCCAACAGCCATCGTAACTAGTCAGACTCACACATAATTTCAGCCTTGCGTTTAAGCTAGCGAGCTCGCTACTTGGTAAGTTAGGTTTTGATTTGAGTAGTTGTTGCGAGCTCGCAACACATCATAAAGGCGGAAATGACATTCTTCTAAGGCGGATGATACGCCTTAAAACAGGAAAATTTTAAGGCGGAAGAGGAACCGCCTTAAAGCTTTTTCAGGTTTTAAGGCAATACCAGAGAAGGCATTTGTCTTCTGCCTTGAAACGTGAAGGACCAACCGCCTTAAATGCTGCAAAATTGTAGTAGTGCCACAATCAACAACGAAATTATTCTCAAACATTGTTGGGTACAACAATGGGGACAATAAGGTGATTGGGATAATAGTTGGATAACGATAGAGTCACGTAACACTCTCGCTTTCCTTTGAGAATATTTCGACCCTATCAGCCCGGGGTGCACGAAATTCCTCGCAGGATAAAACTATCGATGCATTCTTGATTATAGGCTTAAATCAAGAACAAGCCTTTGAGTATTAGTGGTTCTGGATCGTATAACATGAGGAAATCTGTGTTTCTCATTGTCGTATATATATTTCAGTGTTACCTGCATCACGCGTGACGTATAGTTTATTGTAAAACCTCATCATGCATCTATAAAACCACATGTATTTATAGGCCATACTCGTACCGATTCATCTCTGAAAAGCTAACGGTACGGTAACTCCTTCCAGACAACTGCGTACGTACCCAACCAAATATCTAAAAAGATAAGGTAACAGTAAATGTACGTACAACCTGCAGTTTCATATGGTAAATAAAATACAACCATGTGATAACTATAAGCAACCACAGTAACTCCTTTGTTAATTGATACACATACACTATCATCAGAATAATTTTGAATCGATGCAACACTTCAATTTAATATAAATCACACATAAATAAATATTTATCTTAGAACCGTAAACTCGTAGATTTTTTTTACAAGTGTGCACTCCGCACCACCAACCTTGTTATAACATCTCAAGTTCACTATCTCGAATCCAATTATACTTAAATTAACCGGTGTTCAAACAAAACACCAACATTACATTCCATGTTTTAGTTCCACTTCCATGTTTTAGCCCCTTACATTCCATGTCTAATATTGCTTCATTTTGTGCCACTTCCCTTTTTTGAGGTTGGTTATACTTTATACTAAAGGGAAATAAAAGAGTTATTGCTGTGTTCAATAAATAAATTAATAAAAAGTAATAAAAAGGATGAAACTACGTAGTTTTGACTGAATCCACCACATAACCACCGCAAGTTCACCATATTCCGGCGCCTACCATTTTTATATATTTCTTTTTTTGTTTCTTTTATTTTTATTGTTTCATTCTTCATCCCACATAATTTTTGCAAGGTTACATTTATAATCTCTACGTATGACTTTTTGTGGTATTAATATCTTTTTGTTTCTTTTTATTTTTGGCCGTAATTTACCATAACTTTTTTCCGCCTTCCATATTTCCAAAAATTTTATCCGCCTGAAGTCGTGTAAACCAGAAATGAATTAACAAATATGAAGCAAGACCTACTCCCTCCCATCCCAGGAATAATTGAAGAGAGTTATCTCCAGTCACCAACATTGGCATAAAAAAAAGTAGGAATGGATAAATAACACATAAATCAAGGGCTATGCGGATCCTCAGACATATATAAAATAGAGAAATTGGTAGACGCTACGAATTTAATTAGATTGGGCCTTGGTGTGGAAACCCACTGAGTGAGAACTTTCAAATTTAGAGAAACCCTGAAATTAATAAAAGGGGGCAACCCTGAGCCAAATCCTGTTTTCCGAAAACAAAGGTTCAGAAAGTTAAAAAAGGGATAGGTGCAGAGACTCAATGGAAACTGTTCTAACAAATGGAGTTGCCTGCGGTAGTAGAGAAGTATTTCCATCCAATATAAAGTAAGTATAAGTATTAAGGTCTTTTAATACTTCATTATAAGTATTAAGTATTAAGAATTAAAATATAAAATTCAATACTTCATTATACAACAACCATTTTCATATTAAGGTCTTTCTATTTTATATTTTTACACTAACACAATATATTTTTTACGTACAATATAGTACAAATATGGTATTGATATATTTTACTTTGATGCTAAGTATTATATAATCCCACCCTCTCATTCTCCGCCATACTATACGGCTTAGCCTCTCTTCAAACAAGCTATGATTTATTATCATTTGCTCTGAGTATTTTAAGAGATTAAATCATTTTGGCTTTGTTCTGTTTAATATGATACCTACTTTGTTTTTGTAGGCTGATCCCGAATTGAAAGCTATTAGGCAAAGAAGGATGCCGGAGCTAATGGGCCAACATGGTGTGGTAAGTCATATTTACCTCTTTTTGTGCCGTTGCTGTGCATTTTCTGATGACCTCTTTTAGTACCTTTTTTTGGTAAACATGTGGAAATATTTGTCAAGTACGTTCTAGAATTTATTTATGTTTAGTGCAATTTCAACAAACTAATGCTTCCTCCTCCTTAGAATTGGAGGGTTTCTTCTTCGTGCTGCCTTATTTGCGACCTGAACAAGACCGCGATGATGATGAATTATAGAGAGACCTGTGTGGTATGCGGAGTTTTGGGTTTTGGTTTTGAGTTTTGGGTTTCAACTCAAACTTGGTTTGGGATATGGTTTTGCAAAAATTGGTTTGGGGCAAAATCTTGTATGGCATGCACAAGTAGGTTTTGAGTTTTGAATTAATTATTATATTATTTTATTCATTTCATGCATTGTGTATTATTTTTACACTATATATTTATGTTGCTACATTTATAAATATGTTTAAAGTAAAGAATGGTGAAATATATAAATAAATATTATTTTTCTGTATAGTCATTAATATTAATAAATATTAATATTATATTATTAAATTTTAATATTGAATCGAGTTGAATATGACATTAGGATGGTGAACATTTTCCATAGACATTTTGTATCATCATGTCAAAACGACTTATTTATTTTTTTACTATTTCAAATTAGTTTCGGACTGAACATCTAATCAGACTTATTTTCACTCGGATTTCACAAAAATAAGGGTCAGTATTTTTTAATCAAACACACATGTAATATTATTTATGTCTTTAACTAAATAATCAATTTTAACATGATTTGATACGAGTCAAATTTTTCTGTCGGGATTGGTATTTTTTAAATAATATTTTATTATTATTATTATTTATTTTAAAAATGTTACATTATGTGTAGTTAAATATTTTCACTTGATCCTATTTCTATCCGAGTATGGTCGACAATTTCAATCTAGGGGTGGCAATTTGGCCCATGGATTTTTGCCCACCCAAATCCAAAGGATAATTGACCTAAAATACCCGCTCATCAAATTAATGGGTTACGGACGGGTATTAACCCATGTGAAATCAAACGGGTTTAGAGTACCCATTGGGTACCATTAAACCCATCCATTTGGTACCATAAATCCTTGTTTTGAACGTAGTACCAATTCCGAAAAAAACATTTAAATTAAATAAGATAAATTGAATAATGCTTACACACGGGAAACTAAAATGACGTTTCAAATTATAATAATTAAAAAATAAATTTTATCTTTTTAATACTTGGGCATAATGGTACCCTGTCCATTTATGCCCTACCCATTTAAACCCAACTCATTTAAGCTCATTAGTCTAATGGGTATAGATGAGTGTTTGCCCATTTCAATCCAACAAAATGCAAAATTAAGTATTCAATTTAAATTATATATTTTTAATTAATAAATTACTCATAAGTCGAGTTTTTACGTTTGTGGATCTAACATTTTATTCTTATATTAATTTATTATATTTTGCTTAAAAATCATTTTTAAAATATTTTAAAAATAATTTTAAAAAGTCAAAACTGATTCAAGTGTAACATACAAGTTCTGATTTTGGGATGAACCCAAAACCAGTCAAAACTGGTGCTGACACACATGGCCTTATATTTTGAGTGGTGATACATGCAGGTCCATGTTTACTAATGCAGGTCCAAAATATAATATTTTGGGTGCACTAGCACAATTCAGAGTCACATATTGTGTTTTTCAGACCTTCATTAAGTAAATATGGACCTGCATGTATAATTACTGTATATCTTACATCACAGTGTCTTTCAAAGAAATAAGTTCTCTTAAAAGTTGTGATGCATCATGCAAATGAGGAATTCAAGAGAAGACCAATTGTGAACTTTACTTTGCAAATAATGTCATCCATATTATTCTTTTCTCTTAGTGCATGAGAACTACAGGTGTTGTTGCCACATTTTTTCAGCCCATCACATAAATTGTAATAATTCCAATCACTGATTAAGCCTTTTCACAATTAGTGAGCCATAAGTCTATATATAGTGAAATGCATATGTAGCTCATTTCCAACATTATAACTAACTCAGTTGGCAACATTTTGTATTGAAGTGATGAAGAAGCAAAGACAACTTTAATAGGCATATCTATCACCTTACCCCCCATATGTCCCTTCCGTACATGTTTTATCTGAACGATTTTTCTAACGAATGCCTATGGGCACTCGTTAACAATATTAGATTTCATGAGTAATTGTGTTTATTTAATACTGTCCATTTAATGCATCATATCAATCAATTCTATCTTCGACTCTCACGTACGCCGAATCAATGCTATCCAACTGACTTTTGTGTTATTCCTTGCCCCTACTCCCACAGATTATGTATTTTTGTCAGATTCCAATTTTCTGCAAAATAAAAATAAAACGAATTATTGAAAAAAAAGTATATGATTTAAAAACTATTAATTTAGTTATGTAAATGTAAAACGATTGTTATTAATTGGTATTAAATAGAATGATGAAATAACATGGATATCTGATTGAAAAACAGAAGGTACTAGCTGACTAAGTATATATAAATTAAAATTTATACCTCACTTTAGTAGATGATAATCAGAGGATGAAACTCAACCACACTTTAGTTCGAACTAAATGGATAAAGATGGAAAATAAATAGAATCAAGTAGTAGGATAAAAAATACAAAGTATGCAGACAGAAGTACTATGTTACAGGTATCGATGAGGGAAAATTGGTTAATTTTGGAGGGAAGGAGTGCAATTATATATATCACACCGGCTATTGGATGGATGGAGGAAAAAGTGTTTGATTTTGAAGGGAAGAATCGGAATGGACAGAGATACAAAAGAGGGAAAATATGTGAGACGTAGAGGAAAAATTGGAATCTGACAAAAATACATAATTTGTGGGAGTAGGGGTAAGAAAGGAATAACACAGGAAGTCAGTTGGATAGCATTGATTAGGCGTACGTGAGAGTCGACGATGAAATGGATTGATATGATGCATTAAATGGACGGCATTAAACAAGCATAATTACCCATGGGCACTCGTTAGAAAAATTATTATCTGAAATATCTACACAAATTTTATATCCCAAGATTGGAGGTTTCCATTTGATAATTCTAGCAGATTTGGGCTTTTTCTAACAGGTTCTGAGTGAAACTGAAATAAAAATTAATGTATTATATATATAATAAACTAAATTAAATTAAATTTCATCATCAAAATTGAACTAATAAACTTCGAAAATTTTAGGTAACCTATGGAAAGCAAAGCACACTATTTTATTAAAATTCGGTGGTAAATCAAATACAACTGATATGGCAAGAAATCAGTTTAACCCCTGTCCAGTTTAATTTAATCCAAACAGTTTTAGCAGTTAGCAGCTTTAAATAGCTAAAGCAGCTCCAAGCAGTTTCAAATAGTTCAAGAAATTTTAGCAGTTTTAGCAGGTGAATTCATTCGACTTGTATTTTTTTTTTTAAAAAAAATGTTTTGAAATTTAGGTGCTAAAAAAGTAACTTTAATTGTTGTCAATGAAATATTGTTTATTTTAATTTATCTACATTTAAATCACATATAAATATTCATTCATAAAATAATTCAAACATTTCAAGCAGTATTAAGCAGGTCAAGCAGTTTTAACAGTCAACAAATAATTTTAGCAGTTTAACTGGACGGACCCTTAGTTGGTCCTCAAATATTCTATTCAGATAAATCAGGAATGTTATGGAGTCCCAAGACTTTCCATAGTCTAAAATGTGGGCGCATTATGATATAGATTAAACTAATTTAGGGTCAGCTATTGAGTTATCTCACCAAACATTGTCATTTGTCAACTTCATAGGGCATCAGTTCCAGTTAATCCCAGCTGTGATTAACTACTTCCTGCATATCATATTCTCCCCCATCAATTCATCTGAACATGCATAGATTATCCCAACATCCAAAAGTACATCTCCTAAAATTCCAGTTCTACCCTCAGCCCATGAATTAAACGGGTCGGTTCTCTCCAACTCAATTAAGTTTAGTTGAACTGAAGTAATTATTATAAATGTATTAAAATTTATAATAGTATACTAAAATTAACCTGAAATCTGTCAAATTTGATACGTGGCGTGTTTGGTAAACAACTTTTTGGGTTCAAATTAGCTGATTTGAAAAAAAAAAAACTAATTTGACTGTCAAACAGTTATTTTTAATGTTTGGTGAATGGCATTTACAAAGTCCTTTTTGGACTCAATATGCTAATTTTCAAAAGGATAAAAACATTACACTTTCTACTCAAATGTTATAGATTTAACAATTAAATACCTTTTTTGCATTTTCTCCTCTATACTAATTATACTAAAATAAAAGATAGAATAAATATTGTTGAATTTGATTTTTAGTAGGAAAATTCAAGTGTTCAAAATAATTATGCATCATTTAATTGTTCAATTAGTATTTCGGATTGAATTATTATGATTATACTATGGATGGTTATGTTCATTACATTTCATTATAATATTATTGGTTGATTCTTCTCATTTTTTTAAAACTATAATATCAATAATATTTCATCAAAATTATTCGGAAACAATTGATTATCTTTTTCATACAACCATCAATATGAAACAAAAAAAAAGTTTGAAAAAGTTTCTAAAACAAACTTGTATGGTTTTAACTTTAAAAAATAAAATCCTGAAAATGTGGATTATATAATAATTTAATTTATTATAATTTTTATGTTTCATTTATAATAAAAAATAACAATTAATAAATTATATACATTTAATAAGTGAATAATTAGTAAAATATATTCATTTCCATAAGCGTTATTTTTCAAGATTGGTTACACAAACAACTAATATCTATCAGCTGATTATACCAAACATATCAGTTAGTCAAATCAATTAATACAATCAGTAAGTCAAACCAGTTAATGCAATCAGCTAACATCTAAAGCTAACATGAATGTGCAATCTCCGTTACACCCCATTACCTCCGTCTCACATGAATGGGCAATCTGATTTTTTGACATTATTTATTATTAAATTTCGACCGCTTGTGTAAATATATATATATATGATCATGAATATTATAATATTTAGTATCGTAATATATAATATTCAAATATCAAATTTTGATTTTCCGATAATATAAATAACTAAAGATGCTATTGGTCAAAATGTGGATAGTGTGAAAAGTAAACTGTGTAGATTAGGTTGAGACCGAGGTAGTAAAATAATGAATTGAACTTAGGGTGCATTTGGTTGGGCAAAATTTTGCAAAATTTGGACTATCCAAGTCCAATTTTGTAAAATTTTGTTTCGTTCATTATTTTAGAAAACCCAGATTTTGTCTTACAAAATCCAAGTTTTACCTTACAAAGTCTAGTTTTTGCAAAAAGCAAAGTCCAAACAAGATTTTTGTCTATAAACTTCCAAAATTCATTCCAACCAAACAAGATTTTTATTTCAAACTTACAAAATCCCAAATCAACCAAACAAGATTTTAACAAATCCAGACTTACAAAATCTCAAACTCTCAAAATCTCAAAACAAAATTTAGTCTCTCAAAATCCTCTCCAACAAAATACTTTTTGATTTTGACAAGTGGTAGAGAACCGGCCTGGCCGAAGAGGGAGTTGTTAGTAATTTCATGCACATTCAAGATTCCATTTCCAGCTAAAAGAGGCTTGGCGGCTTCGCTAATTATAGGATGAAGTCTGCCCAACAATAGCAATAGGGAAAGGACAAACTCAAATGCAGACGTATCACCAACCTCCCTTTCGGACCATGTTCATATATATAGGTGCCGGAGAAGTCTCAGTTGAAGATTTTCGGACAATTTTCCTCATCTGGGCTCATTCTGGGAAACCAACAAATTTGTCCCAACTCAATTGGTGATCCCTCTAATCTATCCTTTTTTGCTCATGAATACTTGTTATTTTTATCTGTATTTGAAGTCCTTCGAATTCTTAAACAGTGTGCTGTTAAGTTGAAGTTCAATGCTTTCTGTTCTTGATCTTGTAAATTGCTAAAATGCGGAACCATGTATTTGTGAACATCCTGTTGGGTCAGAAGTAGTCTTTGAAGTTGCCATCTTTTGTCTATTAGCATCAATTTGAGCTCAATTGATCCGTGAGAATGTCAAAAATGCTGCTTTTTAAAGATGAATTCTAAGCAATGCACAAGGGTCTTTAAGCAATTTATTCAGCTATTAATTTTCCTTTCTGGACTCTTGTGTAGGGCAATGACTGTTATTTATTGATTTGGATTCCAGTTGATCTTAAGTCAAAGATTGGGTCCGTTTCGACTGATTAAGGAAGATTACCCGGGATCATGTACTCTTTGCAGAGATGGAGCTCATGGTCCCTAGTAGTAGTGATTGCTTCTGTCGTCGCTCTGGTTTCCGTTGTTCATTACTTTCTTCCACCTGGAGAACAATTTCTGGACTATTTTGGGGCAGGGGAGCTGAAAAGTTTTTCTGTTCAAGTTAATGGAACAAAAGGAGAAGGCCTGAATATTTTCCCTAAAAATGGCTCAAATTCTGGCAAGATGTCCTCTAAATTAGTGGATGACAATGAGCAACAGTCAATGGTTAATCTAACTGCACAATATCCTGCGGATTCAAGAAATGCTGTTATCTACCGTGGTGCTCCATGGAAGGCAGAAATCGGGAGGTGGTTATCTGGCTGTGATGCAAAAGTAGTTTCTGTAAAAATTGTAGAGGTACTACAAGTTTCTTGTGGTTAACACTTTTAGTATGCTCTACTTTGGCCATGTACCTTCTTTTAGTAAAACATACTTCTTCTCAACAGTTTTGAAAAGTGTTGAAGCTTTGAATTGTATTGCCACTGCAGTTCTAAGTGCAAACATTTGAGTCCTTCTTAAATGCTTATCTTTATTTTCTGACATAAATTTTGGCTTCAGGAAATTAGTGGTAAGAGCTGTACAAATGACTGCAGTGGTCAAGGCATTTGTAATCATGAATTCGGCCGCTGTAGCTGCTTTCATGGATTTGATGGTCAGTTCTTGTAGTTTGATATCAGTTTTCCGATCTTGAAGAGTGCCCGTGTTTTGGTGTATTTTAATGTCATGAAATATGTGTAATCTTTGCCTCATTACATGTTTGACAGCCTTCACTTCTTGGATTTATAGAAGCATCTTGATCAGGAGGAACCACATGGAATTTTATAAATTGCATTAGTAAAAATACATGTAGACTACTACTATCTTGGCTTGGCTAATAGATCCTCCTTTACTAAAGTTGTTTTTCACCTAATTTTTTAGCTGTCTTTGAATTATATGATAAGTGAAGGCTATGGTTTGCAGGGGAAGATTGCTCTAAAAGACTGCAATTGAGTTGCAATTACACTGGATCAGAAGAGTATCCATATGGTCGGTGGGTTGTCTCTATTTGTTCGGCTCATTGTGACACCAGTAGAGCTATGTGCTTTTGTGGTGAGGGCACAAAGTACCCAAATCGTCCCGTCGCAGAGTCATGCGGGTTTCGGATAAAGTAAGCATTGCCATTTTGCTAGTCTAGCTGTACTTTGTATACTTTAAGTGTTGTGATGTTCTCTGATTCAAGAGCCTTCTGTACAATGTAGTCCTCCTACTGCACCTGGGGGTCCAAAGCTTGCTGATTGGGCAAAGGCTGATCTCGATGTTTTCACAACAAATGCAAGTAGACGAGGTTGGTGTAATGTGGATCCAAAGGATGGATATGAAGGCAAAGTTCTTTTCAAGGAGGAATGTGATTGCAAGTACGATGGTCTCTGGGGCCAATTTTGTGAGGTGCCGGTGCAAAGTGTGTGTATCAATCAATGTGCAGGTCATGGGTATTGTCGCGGTGGATTTTGTCAGGTAATAATGCCTATATTAGAATGCTGGAACTTTTCATTCTTACAAGTTCTGAAGAAATAGTTTAATACATGCTGATTAATTTGGGCTCTTGCATGTTTTTTGAGTATTTTTCATCAACTAGCTAGGTGCTAAGGGTTTACCAGGAGCTTAACACATTAGTTTGCTGAACAGTTATTAGATGTTACTGATTTACTGAAACCTACTAGTCTGGTGCATTGCCTATGCTAATTCATCTCGAAGAGATGGTGTTAAATTTGGAACCAAATAAGATTTGGCATGGACTAATACACTTAATGTGTTTTACTTGTCCTAATAAGACATGTAACCGCCGGTGTTCATCTACTACTTGTGATTTCTCAGTGTGAGAAAGGGTGGTATGGTGTGGATTGCAGCACTCCTTCTGTTTTATCAGCTATTCCAGAGTGGCCCAGCTGGCTTCGACCCTCACAGATTCATGTTCCTGGCGATGCAGAAGAAAAAGTAAAAACAAACAGTATAAATGCTGCAGTAGAAAAGAAAAAGCCCCTCATTTATGTTTATGACCTGCCTCCAGAATTCAACAGTCTTCTTCTGGAGGTGAGAAGGCACACCTTTCGTTCCTAAATTATAAAAGAAAAATATGTTGGCTTTCTATTCACTCAAGTTTGCTTTTTCAGGGTCGGCATTATAAGCTGGAGTGTGTAAACAGGATATACGATGATAGAAATGCTACAATATGGACTGATCATCTTTATGGAGCACAGGTGTTTGTTTGAGTTTATAGGATTATTTAGAGAGATTTCTTGTGATTTAATTTAATGAAATTCTTTACTTACTGTTGCAGACAGCAATCCTTGAGAGCATACTGGCCAGCTCGCACAGAACATTAAATGGTGAAGAAGCAGATTTCTTTTATGTTCCTATACTTGATTCATGTATCATAACTCGTGCCGATGATGCACCCCATTTCAGCATGCAGGTATATTAAATAACCCTGCCATTTGAAGCATGACTCAATAGAGTTCTGCATATTTTTCCACAAATATATACATGTTATAAATGTGAATAATGTCTAACGGTCACTCGTGTCTGAAGTATGAATTTACTATAGCCTATAGTTTCTGCAGTTTCTCAATTTCTTTTGTTCTTAAAATGGGACACTCATTTGGCCATAATTTCTAGGATCACGCTGGCTTGAGGAGCTCTCTGACCTTGGAGTACTACAAGAAGGCATATGATCATATTAGCACACAGTATCCATACTGGAACCGGTCGTCTGGAAGAGATCACGTTTGGGTATAGCAGTGTTAAATCCTTCAATAAATTGCATTTTTCCGGTTCAGTGTCCGAGCTCTCTTGTTTTGATAAACAGCCTATTATTAACGCTAATGATGCTGTTGTCTTTCTTACATTAGTCATTCATGTGGGATGAAGGTGCTTGCTATGCACCAAAGGAAATATGGAACAGCATGATGTTAGTCCACTGGGGTAATACAAACTCAAAGCATAATCATTCAACAACTGCATACTGGGCTGACATTTGGGATACCATATCTCCTGAAAGAAGGGGAGACCATCCCTGCTTTGACCCTCGTAAAGATCTCGTACTTCCTGCATGGAAACGGCCTGATGGAAATTCACTGAAAGCCAAATTTTGGACCTGGTATGTTCTCAGCTTTGTAAAGATTTTTATGCTTTCATATATCTTTGAGTTCAGTGTGTGCTGAGTCTGTTGACTGCTCTGATACAGGCCTCGTGACAAGCGAAAAACACTCTTCTATTTTAATGGAAACCTTGGACCAGCTTATGCTAATGGAAGACCCGAACAAACGTAAGTCATAACATCTGTTATCTTAGATCCAACTTATGACTCTTTCTTTATGTTTATGTTAGAGTCATTTTGTATGTTATTTTCTCTGATGAGTTTTGAATTTCAGTTACAGCATGGGCATAAGGCAGAAAGTGGCTGAAGAGTTTGGATCGAGCCCAAACAAAGAGGGAAAGCTTGGGAAACAGCATGCGGCAGATGTAGTGGTTACTCCTGAGCGTACTGAGCATTATCACGAGGAATTGGCAAGTTCTGTGTTTTGTGGGGTTATGCCTGGTGATGGGTGGAGTGGCCGAGTCGAAGATAGTATTTACCAAGGCTGTATCCCTGTGCTCATTCAGGTAATGATCTATCATCTGTTTTTTGTTTCTTTTATGACATCAGCCGTGTCAAGCAATATCATCAGCCATTTTAATATTACTGTTTATATTTCTCTTCTCAGGATGGGATTTACTTGCCATATGAAAATGTCCTGAACTATGAAAGCTTTGCTGTTCGGATAAAAGAAGATGAAATTCCAAACCTGATCAATGTTTTGCGAGTAAAAGTTCATTCCCTTTTGGTGAGAGTTGGAAGTGTTAACTAAATGGTGGTTGAGGTTGATTGTGGTGCTTTTGTTTCTTGTAGGGGTTCACTGATGCTGAAATAGAATTGAAATTGGCAAATGTGAGAAAAGTATGGCAGAGGTTCTTATATCATGATTCTGTTATGCTGGAAGCTGAAAGACAGCGACGTTCTCTTAACCTCACAGAGGACTGGTCTGTGGAGTTCTCTCATCTACTTGAAGATGACGTTTTATCCACGTTTATTCAGGTGTGTATCTGAAACTGTATTCATTTTCTTACTGTTGTTCCTTCAAGTCTGCAAAATGGTGCCAATATTGTGTTATTGTGTGATGAACTGTGGTTGTTTACTTGAAAAGGTGTTGCACTACAAATTACATAATGACCCTTGGCGGCGGGATCTGAAGCAACCAACAAAAGAGTTTGGTGTACCAAGAGAATGCCTAGTGAGATGATAGAATTTGTAAAATTTTAGGATACAAGGTCTTTTTCTGGTCATCTAGTTTTGCCTCCATTATACAGAGTTGCTGCACTAGATTCAATAGAAAGCATGCTTAGTTTGCCTCAGCAAGATCCTGATTCTAGCCATTACATAAACTTTGTCCTGCTCGACACTAGCATTAATCTGTTTCAAGGAAAATATGAAGTGAAGTTAATTGAATATGTTGTTGGCTAAATCGACAACCAAATGGTGAAAAATGTTGGCTTTGTTGCAGAAAATCAATGTTTGTAGCAGATTTATTTATAAATGGACTAAGACGGTCATTCCTTCCCCAGTCTTGGCTAAACTTTTTACTTACAGTTAAGAGGTTGCCTGCACTAGGGATCATAACTATTTTAAAGTCTTTTGGGCATTTGATTTGGTGTTCTATTAGACCAAGTTTTCATAATCTTTCACAAAAAAAATTTAATTCAAAATGAGTTTGGTAAGTTTTGACTTAAAAATTATGCAATTTTATGTAAAAATTCATGCATTTTCCTTGAAATTTTTTTTTTTTTTTGGGCAAACCACCATTGGTGGAGGGATATTATATTAGGCATCCCCAAACCTTTTAATTGACATAAAATAAAATACAATGATCTCCTCTATGGGAGGCAATTTGTAAGATTACAGAGAGGTTTCTAAAGATATAGCTATTCTAAACCTTCTCTGTATCTGAAGCAGGAACTAAAACCTTAGTAGCTAGATACAGTCATACTAGTTCTCTATTTCGAAAGTGGTACCTAAAAAATAGATGAATCGAAAAATTCCTAAAAGACCAACACAAAAGCGTCACACCGCTTTGACAGGTGTAATATCCCTAATTTGAAACATAAAGTCTGCACTAAATGCTCAAATCTACAAGTGAATGCACAGAGACGCCGATAGTAAATTTAAAGAAATTACTACGACTTGGATTTCTCCTCTACTGTAACTGCGAACACCTAAGCCCAAGGGGTCTTCCCAAAAGAAAGAGGGAGGCGACAAACAAATGGGCAGAGATACTCAATAAATTAGTCAAAGCAATTTTGCAAAAGGTCAAAGTTTCAATCACCCATCTCTTAAAATCTAAAAACTCTAAGAAAGCAGAAAAGAATCAACCCACAATCCTGTCCAATATGAAAGCATCAATAAAAGAGATCACCGGAATAAACCTGCGTGGCACATGGAAACTCCGGCGAAGCGCGTTAGCATCCGTGTGGGGCAACCGGTGACGGACACACTGGTATGCCTGGCGGCGGCGCGTGGAGTACCGGCGGCGGCGCTTGAAAGACCGGCTGAAATCAAAAGATACCTAATCGGACCAAAACCTGTCAACTCAACCTAATTGGGCCATCTCAAACCTGTCCTACCCGAGTCGACCCGACCCGATCCGGTCCGACCCGACCCCAAGCGAGCCAGTCCGAGCCAAACCGACCGAGCCAAACCGACCGACCCGACCCGACCGAGTCGAATCAGTCGGATCCTGGACTCTCCGACCCGGCAAGGCCTCGACTCCTGCAAATCACGGCGTTGACCCTCGGCTCGCCTGCAATCGGCTTCGTCGATGTCGGACCATCGTCGTGCTCATTTTCCTCTGTCGGTGCTGCGCAGGTCTCCTCAACCTCGTCCGATCCGATGCCGAAACCATGGTGGTCGGAGCCCTTCGTCTCGGTTCCTGACTGGATCGATTCAGTCTTCCGGTGTTGACATGCAGCCCAGGGGTCGTCGATGCCAGATCCGTCTCCACCTAGCCCTCGGCTTGTAGATCCGCAGCCTCCCGAGCGGTGGCGACCCGCTAAGAAAACCACCGTTGTAGAGGTGGACGGAGATTCAGAAAAAGAGATGTAAATGGTCGATTGAGATGTGGTTTTGAACTGAGGGTTGGGGATTAGGGGAAGGATAAGTATAGTAGGGGTGGGAGGGGTGGCCTGCTCGGCGGCGGATCGCCGGCGGCCACCCCGCCAAGGTTGGTTCTGGGACTATTTACTGATAGGGAAGAAAGGGGAGAGAGCGTCTCTCTCGAGTTGAGATGGAGTTTTTTTTATTCTACATGTATGAAATATGTTATTACGTGTCTAATATAAAATAAATCATATATTTTAATTTCAAAGAATTTAATGTTTGAGTTTAAATTTATATTGTTAGTTTCATAAACTTTACATAGTTGGTCTTTCATCACTTTTGACTTTAGATTAAATGTTCTATTTTGATGTTTAAAAAAGTTTTATGTTTTTTAAAAATAGTGAATGTAGAGTCGGCCGCATTTTTAATATTTTTCAGGAAGCTTTTATACCCCCTTTCACTTAAGAGTTGGTCTCTTGAGTGACGGTGACTATATAGTAACGAAATACTATATTGGAATATGGAAGGAACGAGGTCATTATTTGTAATTTTGACAAAAATGCACTATTCACTCACGCGCACTGTTCCCTCAGTCTTAAAAACAAGCATTTTATTCTAAAAAACAACCTGTTAAGCGTGAAATACAAGCATGTTCTAAAAAACTACCTGTTTGGTCTAAAAAACAAGCATTCAATGGTGAATTTCAAGCATATTCTATAAAACCTTTTTTTTTGCTTCAAAATACATGAACTCTAAAAAGCAACCTGTTAACTGTGAAATGTAAGCATTCTCTAAAAAACAACCTGTTAAATGTGAAATGCAAGCATGTTCTAAAAAATAACATGTTTGGTGTAAAAAAACAAGCATTCAAGTGTAAAATTCAAACACGCCAAATGTAATTTGCATAAATTGCAGGAAAAACCCCTCACGTGAATGCAATTTGCATAAATTGCAGAAAAACCCCCGTCCCAAACTTCTTTGCATATAAACTCCGTCACTATATAGTGACCGTCACTTTCAAGACTATTTATTACTAAAAAATTATACGTTTATAGTTTAAATAGTATACCTTTAAATTTTAACTGTAATCTATTAATTTAAAAATTGAACATTTAATTTAAATTTCCTTGCATTTTCATCTATCAATATGGTGATGAATCTGATGATGTTCAACAGAGATGATAATGATTTTATTGACGATGATGATTAATGATTAACCAAGATGATAATGAGTTTTTATGATGGTGATGATTCTAATCTGATTAATGATAGTTATTTTGTTGATGATAACTTGTTCCTTACCATAAAAAGTCACTTCACACGAGAAATTTTCTTTTGAACATAAAAATAATATATATATATATATATATATATATATTAATGTAGTGATATAAAAAATTAATATTAAAAGAAACATGGCCAAACTTAAAATGTTTAAAGTAATAGTTGGTATTTTGAAGAGATCAATTCTAAAATAAATATAATTAGTCTTGAAAGTGACGGTACTGTATAGTGACGGGGTTTATATGCAAAGAAATTTGGGACGGAGGTTTTTTTGCAATTTATGCAAATTGCATTCACGTGCGGGGGTTTTTCTGCAATTCATGGAAATTGCATTCAACATGCTTGAATTTCACACTTGAATGCTTGTTTTTTAGACCAAACAAGTTGTTTTTTAGAACATGATTGCATTTCACACTTAACAGGTTGTTTTTTAGAGAATGCTTGCATTTCACAGTTAACATGTTGCTTTTTAGAGTTCATGTATTTTGAAGCAAAAAAGGATGGTTTTATTGAGCATGTTTGAATGAATTTCACCCTTGAATGCTTGTTTTTTAGAACAAACATGTTGTTTTTTAGAAAATGCTTGTATTTCACGCTTAACAGGTTGTTTTTTTAGAATAAAATGCTTGTTTTTTAGACTGTGTGGATATGTTTGCTAGCGTCTATTTTTAGACTAAAATGCTTGTTTTTTAGATTGAGTGAACAGTATGCCTGAGTGATGAGTGCATTTTTGTATTGCAAATAAGGACCTCATTCCTTCCATATTCTAATATAGTCATTCGTCACTATATAGTGACCGTCACTCAAGAGACCAACTCAAATAAATAATAGTTTAATTAAAAATATAACATTTGAGTTTTTTTGAAATGTATAGATGTAACTTGTAGGGGTGAACTTTTAGGAAAGTTGAATTTCATGTACATTTTAACAAAAACATGTATTAAAAAATTAAAAAAATAAAAACATGGCATAGAACACGTTTCAATTTGAACTTCAAGAAATAATATATAAATATAAGATTTAAATTCAAAATAATACTGTAAAAAGATAGACTCTTTTTAAAAAAATACTACCCGTCTCATTTGAATCCGCAATTTTACTTTTCAATATCATGTACATTTAAATTTTGATCGCGTATTTAAATACATATATTCATTAATATTATCATATTTGACATCGTTAGATCAATCGCAACATATATTCAAATATCAAATTAAAATCTTCCGATAATATAAATAATAAAGATATCATCATTGGTCAAACATAGAGAAACTCTCTGGTAAGGCAGCCTTACCATAAGGCAAGGGACTATAAATACCCCCTTTCTACTAGTTTTGGGCCATAATTATTAATATTACGGATTCGGCGCCATTGTGAAAGATCCAAGAAATATTAGGGACTAATATGCAAATATCATACAACTTTCCCCAATTACACCCAATTATCCCCAATTTATCAAACCCCAGTTCCCCCAATTCACCAGAGCCGATTGACACCCAAATTCATCACCAGATTCACAACAATATCATCAAATTGAATTCATCACGCATCATGGAAGATATGGATACGACGGATTCGAGTTTGACTGATCTAATCGTCCACGAAGAACAAAGCGAGTTCATCAACTGGAATTCATCAAAACTCACGCCGGAGTCAATTCCGGATCTGCAAATCATCAACGAAGCATCGAAAGAGAATCCTGAGAGTTCAATGGAACAGCCAGAAGCATCAGTTGATATTTCGGCCGAATCACAAGTCAAGAACACCCATTTGATGAGGGTGAAAGGTAAAACAACGACGATCTTGTGTTTTTTTTTAGCTTTTATGGTTAGACTAAGAAGATGATGTGCAGTGAATGATGAATTATCTGTTTTAATTCACTTTCGGTTCAAATAAATTGGTAGTTGATGATCAGCGTATCTGGATTGATGTTGTGTGTATAATGAGTTGATAATTGCTAGCTTCTGTTCTGATGTGCACTAGTTGATGAAATATCTGTTTAGAATGGATTGCTGATGAAATCAAGAAATAATTGATGATCAGCGTATCTGGATTGATGTTGTATGTATAATCAGTTGATAATTGCTAGCTTCTGTTCTGATGTGAAGCAGTTCAAAATTGATGTATCATCAAAATTTTGATGTTTTGTTCTGTTCTGTTTTGATGTTTTGATGTGTTTGTTCAAAATTAGCTTCTGTTTAGAATGGATTGTTGATGATCAGTGTATATGGATTGATGTTGTGTAATTTTGGAATGATTTGTGTTCAAAGTCAGAACACCTGATTGATGAAGTGGTGAAGTGCTTGATGATAAGCATCTGTTATTTTTAATTGGTGTGATTATCTGTAACTTTTAATTGATGATCTGTCGTTTCTGTTGACCAACAGGTGAGAAAGACGAAATACAAGAAATCAACGTGTACGAGAGCTTAACTGGTGTCAAAGCTAAAACTGTAGAGGAATTGCGAGCAGTGTACGTTCGTCATGCAAATGTTACTGGTTTTAATGTGCGAAGCTTCACGATACGGGTGAAAGATAAAGTCCTGAAGGAGAAGATCTTCACATGCTCATGTGAAGGAAAGAAGGCAGAAAGGGAGACTCCGCCTATTCCTCCAAAGTCGAACAGGAAAAGAAAAGAATGCCCAGTGACAAGAACACAGTGTAGAGCAAGATTGTGGATAAAGCTGGATCAAGACGGGTTGTATAGAGTGCATGAGCACAGGACAGAGCACAATCATCAACTAAACAGGCCGGAGTGGCAGTATTTGCAACTTAATGAGCGAAAAATCGATCCTGATGTGGCGTCACAAATCATTCAAATGGAAAAATCGGGACTGAAACCAGCAGATGGGTATAGATACTTGTTAAATGATGCCGGACGGGAAGACGCTGTTGGCCACCTTATGGGTGACCACTTGAACTTTGTGAACAGGTACATTGATGATCTATTGTTTTTCGTTGATGTTCTGTTGACTGTAGTTGATATTTCTGTATGTACTGAGCAATACTTGATGATCTATTGATATTTATTGATGTTAAATTTATTTTGCAAACAGGTATAGAAATAGGGAAGTGGACATTGGAGATGCTCAAAAGTTGGTAGAAATGCTCAGAGAACGGGAGAAAACTGAAGAAGGGTTTTTTTATAGAGTACTGCTGGATAAAGATGGCAAGTTGATGGCTGTTTATTGGAGGGATTCGATGATGCTTGAAGATTTCAAGATTTATGGAGATGTGCTGGTGTTCGACACAACGTACCGAACAAACAAGTATGGATTGATTTGTGCTCCATTTGTCGGACTGAACAATCACAGGCTGAACATTATGTTCGCTTGTGCTTTCATCTCTAACGAAACGGCAGAGACGTTTACATGGTTATTGTCGACATTCAAAGAATCAATGGAACAAAAAGATCCAATTAGTATCTTCACAGATCAAGATGCAGCTATGGCAAAAGCTATAGATAAGGTATGATGATTAGTGATTCTGTGATGATTACTTGTTCTGTGTTGATGATCAGTGATTCTGTGTTGATGATCAGTGCTTCTGTGTAGATGGGCAGATACTTTCTGGTGATGATAACTTGTTTAGTTTTGATGATCAGTGCTTCTGTGTTGATGATCAGTGATTCTGTGTTGATGATCAGTGATTCTGTGTAGATGGGCAGTTACTTTCTGGTGATGATAACTTGTTTAGTTTTGATGATCAGTGCTTCTGTGTTGATGATCAGTCATTTTCTGGTGATGATCAATTATTTTCTGGTGATGGTAACTTGTTTTGTGTTAATGATCATTCATTTTGTCTTAATGATCAGGTGTTCCCAAACTCAAGGCATAGACTTTGCATATGGCATCTGAAGCAGAATGCCATGAGCCATTATGGCAACATGAGAAGTGACTCAGATTTTCGCAAGGCTTTTGACAAGTGCTTGATGTTCTGCACGGATGAAGAGGAGTTTGAGGAGGAATGGGCAGAAATGCTAGAGAAGTATGGATTGACAGACCATCCGTGGTTCAAGAGAATCTACTCACTCAAGGAGAAGTGGTCTACAGCATACAGCAAGGACTACTTCTCTGCGAGGACGCTGTCTTCACAGCGCAGCGAGAGCACGAATGCAGCACTTGGTTGGAATACAACGAAGACGACTAACCTAGTTAGGTTTTATGCCGTCTTCAATGCTACATTAAGGGCCTGGAGAAACAAAGAAATCAGCAAAGAGTTCTACTGCATCAAAGCAAAGCAAAAGGAAGAACAAGATGGGCCCGGTCTACTGAAGCATGCTGCAACAATATACACGCATAAAATATTCAAAGACTTCAAGCTGCAATGGGATCAGGGCATGGCAACAAAGGCACATCTCCAGCATTTTGACCCAACCTCAAGTTCAGTTTTCTACAGAGTGGAGCACGACAAAGGTGCAACAGATTACACGGTAATGTACACGAAGACAACAGATCATCAAGCAGAGGTGGTTTGCTCTTGTAACCACTTCGAAGAAGTAGGATTCCTTTGTGGCCATGCTATCCGTGTAATGCACTTGATGAATGAAACAAAGATCCCAGATGAGTACATCAAGACAAGATGGACAAAAGTAGCAAAGCTGAAACTATGGGCCAAATTGGAAATAAATGAGGGAAACGCTTCTGAGGTAAGTTGATGATGATCAGTCCATTTCTGTTGATTATCTGTGAAATTTGGTTGATGATGATCAGTCCATTTCTGGTGATTATCTGTGAAAATTGGTTGATGATGATATGTCAGTTTTGTTGATTATATGTGAAAATTGGTAGATGATTAGTCCATTCTTGTTTTGTTATCTGCGAAAATTGGTTGATGATGATCAGTCAATTTATGTTTGATGATCAGCTCATTCCTGTTGATTGTTTGTGAAACTTGGTTGATGATGGTTAACGGTCTGTCAAAATTGAACCTGTTTTGTTTTTTATTTACAGGAGATGCTGTTGAGGGACAAACTGCCATGGCGCATGCACATGGGAAGGCAGTATTACTCTTTAGTCACAAAGTGCGAGGCGAGCATGGAAGCAAGAAAGATTATGGAAGAAGCATTTGACAATGTTTCAAAAACAGTAAATGCTATGTTGCCGACGATGGAGGATGCTGCACATTCAATTGAAAGCTCACCACCACCAACTGTGCTAAATCCAGACAAGGCAATTACCAAGGGTAAAAGTAAAAGAGCGAAATCTGGAATCGAGAGAAAGGGAGCTGCAAATGAGTTTGGATCCCAAGCACCAAACCCACACTTGTTCTTTGTTAGTTGCATTTTGATGAATTATTGTAATAAAGTTCTGGTACTTGTTCTGACTTGATGATCTGTCACTTGTTCTGGCACTTGTTCTAACTTGTTTTGCGTTGATGATCAGTGATTTTGTGTTGATGATCAATTATTTTGTGTAGATGATCAGTCAATTTCTGGTGATGATCAGTTATTTTCTGGTGATGATAACTTGTTCAGTGCTGATGATCAGTGTGTTTGTGTTGATGATCAGTGATTTTGTGTTGATCAATTGAATTATGCTGATGTTTTCAATTCAAAAGTTGAACTTGAACAATTTTTAGTTAGAAAGATCTCAGAAAAATTAATTTAAAAGCACAAAACATGTAAAAGAATCTGCAAGTAATTCAAACATCCATTAAACCCATTTAAAAAATCAATTCAGGGCCAAAACACCTAAACATCCAGTCAAACCCTAGAACATCAATCCAAAAAGGCCTAAACATGCAAGTGCTTCAGACATCCATCGTAAACCCTGAAACATCAAATCAGGGACCAAAAACAACTTAACACATCTACAGAGTCTGAAGCACTTCAAAAAAATCCAGTCAAATACTACAAATATCCAGTCACATACTACTAACAACAATTCATCTATTTGTTGCACTGTTTCTTATCATTCTTCTTCGAAGGGTCTTCTTCTGTTGACTGAGATAATGGATCCAAATCAAGGCCAAGATCAAAACTTGGAATTGCACCGATAGTTGAAATGGACTTCCTCGTTGCCTTTCTAACTATCTCATCAATCTCATGGATAAAATCGCCATTGAAGACCGAATCATCATAGGCAAGAGAAGCCGTAACAGCAATTGGTGAAGTTGCAGGCCCAGAAGCAGGAGGAGTATCACTGGCACCTTCAGCAGCAGTGGTTTTAGGAGGAGTTGCAGACCGCTCAGAACTGTAAACTGCTCGGAGGTGGGCCCGAACAACAACATCGACATTCCTGCGCAGTATAGCACTATGCCTGCTTATAACCTGCAAAGGAAGATCAAACACAACATCAAATATAAAAAGTCAGATAATCAAAGTCATAGGATGTTGGGGAAAAAACTGAAAAATACTCACATTATCCTCCATTGAAAAAATCTGAGAATCTGATGGCAGATCTTCAGGTATTTCAAAGAAGAGCACCCTGTCTGAGGAAGATCTGCCATATGCACCACCGAGAAGTCCAGAGCGAGTCAGAGGAAAACCCTTGTTTTCCATGATGCAGTTTTCGATCCCACCACCAATGATAGCTTCACAAGTCTCGACCAACCGCTCTGTATCCCAGTTTCGAATCAAAGGGAGGGAACGTGGAACATCCTCACCTCTTGCAGGGAACCTGCCATGAAAACAGAAGAACATCATCAAAACTCAAGTATATAACACTGGACATCAATACATGTGATTGGATCATCAACACATTTACGAACGGACATCAGCAAGTAGACAAACATCATCAATCAACTCAACTCAGAACTGGAGAAAATATGAACTTCAGGACGGGAGCATCAAAACTCAACTATATAGCAATGGACATCAGCAACTTGACATAGATCATCAAAAACAAGTAATTCATAAACAAGTAAAAAACAAAAAATAGCACTGGATCATCAAAAACTCAACACATATAGCAACAGACATCAACAACTTGACCTATATCATCAAAAACAACAAGATGTTCATCAAAACACAAATAATAGCACTGGACATCAACATATATTAAATCATCAAGACATTTAGGCTAGCTTAATTACCTGTGCAAAAAGCACATCAGCAGCACCACAACACAGGCATTGACACAAGTAAAACTTATGGACTTGTAGCTAGCAACGGCTTCAGAAAGCTTGAACAGTATGTACTCGCACCAATCAAATTCCTTGATCTTGTCAACATCTTCCAGAATACTAATAAGCTTGAAATCCACCTGGGAGCGTGCAGTGGGAGTAAAGAAATTCGACATAACATACATGACAAACTGCTGCCTGAAAAGAGCGCCACTGTCCCTACTCAAACTCTTCATCACAGCCGTACATGGAATCTCCACAGCTTCCTGACAGTCGTACTCCTTCTTCCATTTCTCTCTTAGATCCAAGTCACGCTCTAGACCATAAGAAGATACGATGAAATCCTGGACTGACAAGCCATTAATCGGCAACCCAAACACATCATAGATGTCGTCTTTGCGGATCCAGTACTTGTAAGAGCCAACGCACTGGACTCGAGTCTGAGGGATGAAATTCTTCACCAGCTCGTGAGTGAGGGCCACCGGCAAAACATCAAACCGAAGCTTCAAAATCCCTCCAAAACCCATCTCCTCCACAGCTAGTCTCTGTGCATCAGTCAAGCTACTAACCAGCTTGAATACCTGATATCAAACAGAAGATGGATCAAAAACACAAAAATAGCACTAGACATGAAAAAATTGCACCGAACATCAACAAGTAGACATAGATCATCAACAACTCAGATCAGATCATACTGGAGATTAAACTCAACTAATATAGGGCTACACATCAACAACTAGACCTGAATCATCAACTAATATAGCACTGGACTTCAACAACTAGACCTTAATCATCAAAAAAAATATATCAGGGAGAGAATAATATTTATCAAAACAGTAGGTTGTACAGTAAAGGCATAGTTATTATTACCTTTCCAGGGTTGCATTTAGTAGAAAATCCTTTATCAGGATCAACGCTGTTAAGAAAAACAAAAACAGTCATTCAGAATTGGACATCATCAACTCAAAATGAACATTCGTCCAACAAACAAACTACAAAAAAATCAAGCAAATAAAATCATCAACTGTGTCTTCATAAAAATCAAACAAAAAATACAGATCGTCAAGCATGTCATCAACTCAATTCCACAAAAAAAACATAATTAAACCCTACACAGTTACAACCTAAAATGTGACAAAATCATCAGTGAAATGGCACATAAACTAAAAAACAGATAGACGATTTACATTATTCATCATCAACTTGTTTTAACAAAAAATCAAAACAAAGTGACAAATAATCATCAAGTAAAGTGTACAGCTCATAAAAACATAATTTACCTGGTGGTTACAAGCTGCTTTGTTACCCTCTTTCTAACAGGTTTCTTCAACTTCTTCTCTTCAACAAGCGTCTTCTCGCTCTCCACCTCTTTGCTAGGATTCAAATTCTCCGCACCAGCTCTGTTGTCGCTCTGCACCTTCTCCTTGTCATGCTCCTTGTTGCCAGCCTTGTGAGTGAATATAACAGTCCGTATAGGTACTGCATTAAGGGCATCCGGATTTCCAGTTCCATCTTCATTATTCTTTTCAACATCAAAATCATTATCACTATGAGTTTTACCATCAGCGCCTACTTCCTCTATTGGCTGAGTTGGATCAGGCTGAGTTTGAGCAGTACAGAAGATATCTATCAAAATAAAATTTTCAGATTATTAGAAACAACGCTTAAAAATAGTGCAGAAAAAACACTCTGAAACAACTGTACCTTCCGGCGTGTTAATAGCAAGATCATCAGGATTACTGAGAGGAAGTTTTTTCTTATTAAAGTTCCGCCTTGATTTTTTATTTTGATCTGCTGTCAAAAATAAAATAACACTCAATGGATATACATAAATAATCAAGCATATACATAAAATTCAGAAACAATACAAACCTAAATTCACTTCATCAGCTGATCTACCATGCAGCCTCTTTGAATGCCGAAGAACAGGACTCCCACCACCATCACCTCCAAAAATAAAAACAAAAAAAATATCATCAAAACCCAAACAAAAAGTAGAACTGGACATCAATAACTAGACATCAAAAACTCAACTGTGAAAAGAACTGCACATCAACACATACATCAACAAAATAAAACTGTACATCAAACAGATAGAACCAGATCATCAAGAACTAGACATGCATCATCAAAACAACAAATAATTATTAATAATCAACAAATAAACAACAAAAATGTACATAAACAGATAAGACCAGATCATCAAAGAACTAGACATGCATCATCAAAACAACAAATAATTATTAATAATCAACAAATAAACATTATAAACCTTTGGCCGAAACTTTAGTCAGACCTTTGGCCGGACCTTTGGCAGGAGATTTTGTAGGAGCTTTGGTCTCAGCGTTGGCCGATCGTCCAGCAGTTTCGGCAGGACCTTTGGTCGGACCTGCACATCAACCAATAGGATAAGATAATCAAAGATAAAATAACATCAGCTCAAAAAAACACTACACATCAACAGATAGGACCAGATCATCAAAGAGCTAAACATGCATCATAATTTTGGATTTACAACGAACCTTTAGCCGGACCTTTGGCAGGAGGTTCAGTAGGAGGTTCGGTCTCAGCGTTGGCCGATCGTCCAGGACCTTTAGTCGGACCTGCACATCAACCAATAGGATAAGATAATCAAAGATCAAATAACATCAGCTCAAAAAAACACTACACATCAACAGATAGGACCAGATCATCAAAGAGCTAAACATGCATCATCAAAAAAAATTATCTTATCCTAAACCTTTAAAAAAGAGCTAAACCTTTAGCCGGACCTTTGGCAGGAGGTTCAGTAGGAGGTTCGGTCTCAGCATTGGCCGATCGTCCAGGACCTTTGGTCAGGCCTGCACATCAACCAATAGGATAAGATAATCAAAGATCAAATAATATCAGCTCAAAAAAATACTACACATCAACAGATAGGACCAGATCATCAAAGAGCTAAACATGCATCATCAAAAAAAATTATCTTATCCTACACCTTTAAAAAAGAGCTAAACCTTTAGCCGGACCTTTGGCAGGAGGTTCAGTAGGAGGTTCGGTCTCAGCATTGGCCGATCGTCCAGGAGCTTTGGTCAGGCCTGCACATCAACCAATAGGATAAGATAATCAAAGATCAAATAATATCAGCTCAATAAAACACTACACATCAACAGATAGGACCAGATCATCAAAGAGCTAAACATGCATCATCAAAAAAAATTATCTTATCCTAAACCTTTAAAAAAGAGCTAAACCTTTAGCCGGACCTTTGGCAGGAGGCTCAGGAGGAGGTTCGGTCTCAGCGTTGGCCGATCCGCCAGCAGTTTCGACCGGAGCTTTAGTCGGATCTTTGGCCGGAGATTTGTTCTGAGCTTCGGCCTCACCGTTGACAGATCCGCCGCCGGTTTCGGTCTTATCTTTCATTATCCTTCGCTTTTTCACCATTCTGATGAACAAACACAGAAACGAGTTCAATCAATCATATACGAGTACAGATCGGGTAAATCGTCAATCAAAATCAAGTGCAAATACCTGTATTTCGCCGGATCCGCAGTCGCCGATTCAAAACCCTAAATCAGTCGCCGTTCTGATGAACAAACACAGAAACCAGATCAATCAATCATATACGAGTACAGATCGGGTAAATCGCCAACCGAAATCAAGTTCGATTACCTGTATTTCGCCGAATCCGCAGTCGCCGATTCAAAAACCCTAATCGCAGTCGCCACCAGAGAGAAGAAAAACGCAGAAAGAATGAAGAGAGAGAATGTGAAATAGGGGTATATAAACATGTTATTTTATTGCAAAAAAGGGCCCCTGTTTTTTAGAAAATTTTTATGAACCCCGTCCCCTATTTTATTGCAAGCAAGGACCCCTATTTTGTAGAAAACTTATTATGAACCCCGTTTCCTATTTTGAAGGCTGCCTTATGGTAAGGCAGCCTTACCTAATTGTTATTGTCAAAGATATATATAATTAATTTATTTAATCATTACAAAGCTGGGACAGATTAAGGGTGTGTTTAGTTGGACAAGTTTTTGCAAAACTTGGACTATCCAAATCCAGTTTTGTAAAATCTTGTTTGGTTCACCAAGTTTTGTAAAATCTAGACTTGCAAAATCTTAAAATTCAATCAAAGATTTTGTTTCATACTCACAAACTCAACCCAACCAAACAAGGATTTTGCAAAACCAGACTCTCAAAATTCCAAACAAAAACCCAAACTCTCAAAAATTCAAAACAAAATCCAGATTCTCAAAAACGTTACGAACCAAACACACCCTAAGCATCTTGTAGCTCTCTCCTGTCCAAGGTCGCGCACTTGTAGCTCTCTACTCCCAAACTTGACACCTAAAACACTATTCATCCGCCGCCATGAGCCTCCGTCTCGACACCAGCCTCATCTCCGTCAGAGCAGCGCCCCACTCTGCTGCGCTTCCATTTGGCCACCGGAAAAGGCCCGCGAGCAGCTTCACTCTCCCCCACGGCGGCCGATTCCCCGCGGTCACATGCTCCGCCGTTGATGCGGTGGCGGAGAAGGTGGGCGGGTTGACCCGGATTGAGTCCCTGAGCCAGGTTTCCGGAGTGCTGGGTTGCCAATGGGGCGACGAAGGCAAAGGCAAGCTTGTTGATATCCTGGCCAAGCATTTCGACGTCGTTGCCCGATGCCAGGTATTATGCTCGAACTCTCCATCTTTTTCTACAGGCTTTGTATTTATTTAATTTGGTTGTGTGGCTTGAAAGTTACATTTATTTTAATGTTCCGGACTCTCAAAGTTTCGATCTTTTCGTGATATGCTGTAAAATCCTTGTAGTTTTGGGGCTTTTTGGATTAGGGCAGATCATGGTTTAGAAGAGAAAATTAACTGATTTAGGGTGCAGGGTGGAGCTAATGCTGGGCACACTATTTATAATTCTGAAGGAAAGAAGTTTGCTCTGCATCTTGTTCCTTCTGGAATTCTAAATGAGGACACTATGTGTGTTATTGGCAATGGAGTTGTGGTGCATCTGCCAGGATTGTTCAAGGAGATAGATGGTCTTGAATCTAATGGAGTCTCTTGCAAAGGAAGGATTCTGGTTTCTGATCGGGCTCATTTGCTGTTTGATTTCCATCAAGTTGTTGATGGACTTAGAGAAGCTGAGCTTGCCAAGTCTTTCATTGGAACTACCAGAAGAGGCATTGGGCCTTGTTACTCGAGCAAAGTCATTCGTAATGGTATACGAGTGGGTGACTTGCGGCACATGGATACTTTCTCCCAGAAGCTTGACGTTTTGCTATCAGATGCCGCTTCGAGGTTCCGAGGTTTTAACTATAGCTCTGAAATGCTCAAGGAGGAGGTTGAGCAGTACAAGAGATTCGCTGAGAGGTTGGAGCCATATATTACTGACACTGTGCATTTCATGAATGAAACTATCACTCAAAAGAAGAAGGTGTTAGTTGAAGGTGGCCAGGCAACTATGCTGGATATTGACTTTGGAACTTATCCCTTTGTCACGTCTTCCAGTCCTTCAGCTGGAGGGATCTGTACTGGTCTTGGCATTGCACCTAGGGTACTTGGTGATCTTGTTGGAGTGGTAAGTTGATCACTGTTTTTCCTCTCTCATTTACCCTTTTAATTGGATTTTTATGTGATATTTAAATAAGTTAAATCACATCGGATGGAAGTATTTGGAGCTTGTAAAATTTATCGCTTTACACAAAGTGTGCTCCTTCTTAACTTTGCTTCACTTCGGAAATAAAGCCTGAACCATCTAGTGGAACTGTACCAAATTTGAGGAGAACTATAGTACCCATGCCTATATTAATTTTTGTTTTCATGTTTTTGGTCCAAATATAATTTCATGTTAAGGGGAAGGCTGACTGGTGATTGATGATGGCTTTAGTTGTGAGTTTGTTTTCTGGAAAACGACCTGTGGGTGTATAATGTAAAGTGAGGTGAATTCATGGTGTGACTGTCCATCAGGCCTTCATTATGCTGGATTTTCTGTGTAATGCCTTTTTGTGAAGTCTTTATCATCTAGGTTAATACCCTCTCTGATAGGAACATGTGTTTAGAAACTAAATTGTTTGCATCCATGTAAGATTCTTGCACTCACAATGCATCTGATTGGCCCCTTTAGTTCTAACATTGTATTTTTCTGACTGATGTGCTTCGTAGGTTAAAGCCTACACCACCCGAGTTGGTTCTGGCCCATTCCCGACTGAAATCTTGGGGAAGGGTGGTGACCTTCTCAGGTTTGCTGGGCAAGAGTTTGGCACAACTACTGGACGGCCTCGAAGATGTGGCTGGCTTGATGTTGTTGCATTGAAATATTGCTGTCAGATCAATGGATTTTCATCTCTAAACCTCACCAAGCTTGACGTTTTGTCAGACCTGCCTGAAATTGAGTTAGGTGTTGCATACAAGCAACTTGATGGCACTCCAATCAAGTCATTTCCTTCTGATCTCCGCCTTTTGGAGCAAATCAAGGTACACTTTAGCTTGAACTCCTTCTGTTTGTACATTTATACTATTATGGTGGAAATTTCGACTTGCACACACACACACATGTATGTTTTAGAAAGAAACATTTTGCCATTTTTAATAAAACTAACTCAGATAAACTAAAAACCATGATATGCCAGCTTACTGTCATGTTAGTTGGCAGAGGTTGCCAAAAAAGAATTCCTTTGTATTTTGCACCATTTAAATGATATCAACTGATAGAAAACAGAAAGCAGATGCTGTTTTCCTGTGTGTTCTACATGAATAAGATAGTATAGCATTGTTGCATTGTTTGGCCTGCCATGTGAAATTAAAGAATGAATGTTTTTCCCTCAATGTTCACTGTGTTTTAACTTCTATCATGGCATTAGGTGGAGTACGAAGTTATGCTAGGGTGGCAGTGTGACATTTCTTCAATCAGAAACTACTCTGACCTGCCTAAGGCTGCACAACAATATGTTGAGAGGATAGAAGAACTCGTTGGTGTACCCATTCATTACATTGGTATTGGTCCAGGTCGTGATGCTCTCATATACAAATAATTGTTTGGGGTTTAGCTTATCGGAGCCAAGGACACGAGGGGATTGAATTTTTTGATGAGCCAAATATAAGTTAGGCCCCACATAAAATTTATTGCAAAATTTTGTAACCTCATTTGTGGAGGGTGATTCCTAATGTAAGCTGTTACTTAATTTACTTAGAACCAATGATGATCGGCGAAGTTGCTTGAAGTAACACTTTGTGGAAGCAGCAAAATGCTGATAGGGGTCTGTTTGTGATGGTCTGTATTGTGCTTCTAACATAAATTTAGCACTCATTGGCTCTTTAGTTGAGATTTTCAGATGTATGGCAAGTTTAGATGAAGCATCTATGTTGTGATGCCCTGGTTGAAAATGATTCAGTGCTAAACTTAATGTTTAGGGGCCGTTGGTTGGGGTTGGGGGTTTTAGAAAAGGGAAAGGGAATGATTGGTGTTGGGAAATTTTTGCATCCCCTTTCCTCAATTTACCTAATCTCATTCCTAAAATCCTAAGATAAATGAAATAGTAGCATATATTATTTCAAGCTAATTAGTTTGCAAGTAACAAGTATCTCCAGCATGGTTAGAAATACATATTATTAGTTTGTTTAATATATATATATATATATATATATATATAGATTGTATGACTTTAAGTAGAACGAATACACATTCAAATATATTGAATTTTTTTTGTGGGCTAAATGGAACTCAACCTAGTAGCTTGCGGAATATATTGTTTGTGGAAAGTAAAACAATGGTAAACTACTATTAAATAAAAATGCAAAGCAAGTCCAACATACAGCCATTAAAGTTACTCTCATTCCTCACTCCTCCTAGAGAATGATTCCCCCAAATCTCTCTTTACTAAAAACCACCACCACCCTCGGCCGCCACAGCCACCACCACCATCACTCCGGCTATTACCGACCACCACCACTCAGGTGATCACCAACCACCATTAAAAATGAAATCGTGATTTTAACCTAATTTGAACCAAACAAAAAAGAAAATTTCTCTCTTTTCCATTCCTTTTCTTTTTTCCTTTCTTGAAGCCTTTCCGTTTCCCGAGTACGAATCAAACGGCCCTTTAGTATCTTACCGAAATACTTACCTGATTTGTGCTATATATTTAACCTGTTAAATTTGAAGTTTGGTCTTTGGCTAAGTTATGTTTTTCCTCACTTTCATAGCCCACCTTTTTATTGTTATTTTTAAGAGGTATGTTCAATCTTTGTACACTAGCACATTGGAGGAGCGGTACTAGTAAGTAAAATCGTCTCAATTTTGTTTATAAGGCAAAAAATTTCTCACCAGTCTTAGTCTAAAATACATTAGACTTGTGGAATAAGATATTTTGTAACAATGTAACATATATTTAAAGTTAACCTACTTTTAAACAAAACAATTGATAGATTGTGCTAAACACAATCTAAGAATGATTATCAAAAACAATCCAAGAGGGTAAAAAATAAATATAAGAAAAAGTGGTCAATAAATATATGATCATTGTCATTTGTCAAAACTAAATTTGTATGAATTTTATAAAAACGTGCATCTTATATTTGACTAGCATGCATATTTTGATTGGGACAAAATGAATGATTACTTCTTGAAATGTTAAAAAAGATGACATACCTACTACTACTAGTACTCCATTCGATAAGCCAATTGGGAAAGAAAGAAAAAAAGAAGAAACCCTGTGAAACTTTGCAAATTGAATACGGAGGGGATGGAGAAAGGGAAGAAGAAGGGGAAGGCAATAACGCTGGACCAGTTCGTATCCATCATGGGCCCTTTAATCGACATGGAAAAGGTTCGCCATTTCTTCTATTTGAATTCAAGAATTTGTTAATGCTAACTTGGATTATGATATGTAATCGAGAAATGGTTCCCTTGTAGTGTTACAACATTAATGACTAGGAATGCAATGCAATGTGAATGTATCTTTGTCAGAGAGTTTACTACTATATGTGCATATGATACTGATGATAAGCTCTGCATAAATTTTCCAAGGACGCTGAGATATCGGCTTCCATGACGTCAGGTGCAACAAGGAGCGTGGATGTTGCTCAGAAGAAAGGGTCAACTATTCTCAACTTGAAGTGTGTCGATGTTCAGGTAGTAACTTCTGTTTTCTAGCTTTTGTATTCTATATGAATGTTGCTATTATGCATAGAGAGGATTATTCTGAGTGTTGTATTCTTTGTAGACAGGGCTAATGGGCAAGACTCTTCTGGAATTGCAGTCTAACAAAGGAGATGTTCTTCCTGTTCACAAAGTATGTGGTCATATCTAATATATGTACATTATTATGCCATAGTTATACTCTTCTATTTTCTATGTATCATGAAGGGGAAATCAATGTGCTTTTAAAACACTGTGTTCATTTGAGGGTTGCGTTTTCCTGCAATATATCCTTGTACTGTTAGATTGTTCTTTCCTTTTTGTTAATGGTGTTTAAGGGGGACCAAAGTAATAGGCAAGACTTGTATAGGCATCAATTTATAATTTTAGTAAGCCATGGATTTAACTGGTTAAGGGGAAGGGATAGTCGATACCTGTCTCCCCCAAAGACAATTATGGAAGCTGAATCTGGATTCAGATGCCTAATGTTCCATTCTTGTTCTTTTTCGGTTTGCAGGGAATTGCAAAAAAATGTTTGAGTGATAAATGGATATATTTCTCTGTACCAATGCAAAGTCTTTGATAGTATTACTATGAGCTTTGTTATGATATGTTTTGCAATATTTAGTTTGCTATAACACTCTCTAGAAGTTGTGATGTAATGTAACTGACGACAATGCACTAGAGTTCTACTTTTCTTATTCTCAGTTCTTGCTTCATGCTATCCCTTTAATCTATTCTGTTGGAATTTCTCGCAGTTTGGTCCCCATGATGTTGTAATTATGAAACCAAACAAGGCCGATGTCGGCTCTCCTTCTCTTGGTCAGGGTGTAGTTTATCGACTTAAGGTACACCTGATTTTAGGTTGTTTAGCTTTCATACCTTCAATAAGGCTACTTATATGGGATGTGGTTGAATTCTGACAAATGTTATGATGGTAATCAGGATTCATCTATCACTGTGGCTTTTGATGACATACCAGAAGATGGATTGAATACGCCACTACGCCTGGAGAAAGTGGCAAATGAGGTGCTTTTTGTCGACACATGTTTCTTCTTTTGCTTCATTAGCTTCTTGGTTGGAAGCAATTTTCCACAAATAAACTGTTTGCATTTACCTTTTCTTCAGAGATAATTCTGTTCAGAATGCACTTTGCATGGAATTTTAAATGGTACATGTGACTGGTGCTGAATTTAAACTTTAGGAGGTTTAAATTTGCATGATACGATTTCATTTATACTTCCCTCCCTCTCCCCAATATCACTTGATCTTGTTGATTTCATGATTTGAAATTACCTGAGAAAGAGCACCCATTCATTTGCAGGTTACTTATAGGCGGATGAAAGATACATTGATTGAATTGAGCAAGGGTGTGCATAAGGGCCCTGCTGCTGACTTGGTTCCTGTGCTATTTGGAGAGAAACCACCAGCACAATTAAAGAAGGATGTCAAATTTACCCTATTTAATACTAATCTTGATCATTCTCAGGTAATTCACAGATCCCCCTTTGTCCCGTTTTACTTGTTTTTTGTTCTGTGCAAGAATTAGGTTGTAGAGTGGCCGGAATGAATGCCACAAAATTGTACTCTTTTGATATAAAAAGTACCATTTGATTCCTCAAAAGAAAGGTTGAATTTTGCTGGAAACTAATGTTATTCAAGAGAATTGTTATTTTCTGGATAAATTTTGATGATTTATTTTGAAATTCGATAATTTTATAACTGTTTAATTTTCTTGTCCCTTATTCAAGTGGAATAATCCATCATAAGCCTCACTGCCCTGAAAAGTGAAACACCAAACTGACTCATATTTCTCTTTCTATTATGCTTCTAAGAAAGATGCTATTGCAAAGGCTCTTTCCGCCAAGGATTTATTTTTGTTGCATGGACCTCCTGGAACTGGGAAAACTACAACTGTTGTTGAGATTATATTACAGGAAGTGAAACGTGGGTCGAAGGTTCTCGCTTGTGCTGCTTCGAATATTGCCGTGGATAACATTGTTGAACGGCTTGTCAAGCATAGGTATCTTTCTTCCCTTTGTATGTTTGGGGTGATATTTCTCATGCTCGTGATGTGTATTCTCTTGTGAGTGAATCGTTTATGCTGTTATACCAAGGCGGGATTCAAAGTGATTATCTAGTTGCTCATAATTATCTATTCCCATGTTTATTTAAGCAGAAGCTAAATCTAGATTGGTGGGGTTTGTCTGCTTCAAATGTTTTGGTTGTTGACGAATTTTGCGAAATACCAATAGTCTGTATTTTACCATGAATACCATAAGCAACATAATCTTCCTATGGGCTATCAGATTTATTTTTCAAATTTAGCTGTTCAGATCCTAGAGTGCTGTAACTTTGTAAGAGATCAAATTCCATTTTGGCCACTTAGAATTTGTCTAAACTCCATTTCGATAAATAGAATATACACACTGAACAACTCTTATATTTGGGTTATCTTGTTTCATTTTGTCAGTTATTGGAAGTGCAGATGGAAATTAAAGAGTTGCTTAGTGTGTATACTCTATTTATTTAAACCCTTTTGTTTACATTTAACTTGAATTTTCATGATTTTAATTTATTTGAAGGAGTACTCACATTTTTACATATTGGGTTCTTGTTCACTATATGATATTCATGTACAATTAACATTTGTGGATTTTCAGTTTGTTTTGAAAAATGTTTCTTGTTATAAGTTCTATGACCATTTCACATTTGATTGTAAAATGATTTAAACTAGTATAATTTGCTTTATTTTCCATAGGGTAAAGTTGGTCAGATTGGGGCATCCTGCTCGTTTACTACCCCAAGTACTAGAAAGTGCTCTAGATGCTCAGGTACCTCTTGCCTTTATCATCTTCCAAAGGAACTTTGTATACTTTGCAAATACCATCAAGATATTGGTTGCCTCTACAGCTAGAGTTACTCATTAGAACTCCTATTCCTAAGGTTTAGTGCTTTCTATGGGCTTTAAAATGTCACCATGTTAAAATACCGCTTGTCAGGTAAAATGGAATCATATATAAAAACCATTTCAAAGTGAACGCTAAATATAGCATGGATGGCCTCTCGTGTATACTACGATCAAACTCTGCTGTTTATTTGTTTCCTCACACATTCATATAAATTTACGTCTAACCCTTCCGGAAATATTTCCTTCAGGTTCTTCGTGGGGATAACAGCTCTCTTGCCAATGACATACGCAAAGAGATGAAGGTACTACACATTAATATGGTTTTCATCCTATAAAATTCCCAGCACTCTTACCAGGTCTCTCAAATAGGGTACTAATACAGTAATACTTTAGCGTAAATTCAAGGTGCTACCTAGATCAAAGGCTGACTTCTTGAAGAACTAGAATACTGAAGAACTAGAATACAACTATCATTTAGGTTGAATATTTACTGCTAGTTTAAAGAATGCACATGTTAACTTCACTGTCCTGAGTCCTAACTAAGTACAGTTGAATTAAAATTACTTAGCTCAACACTATTCTGTAGTGAAATAGAAAGTTTCCGGCCACACTTGTTTAAAATTATTTGGTAGAGCCCATGCATTTTCTTTATTAGTAAAGCTTCCTAGAATGTGACCATAAGGTTTTCATTGATGCAGTATTAGAGATTGCCAATATCTTGTGTAGAAACGAGTAGCAGCCTGAATGTAAATTATTAATTTTGATTGTTACTTCCTACTTTATCTCTGGCAATAAAAGTTGACTACTCTGGCATACATATTCAGTTTCATAAAATCCCAAATTCATGTCAAGCATAGTTAAAATTTAAAACCGACCAGAATGTGCAGTAATGAGCATATGGGAGTATCCTACTAGTTGATTTATGTGGATATAATAGCCTCCTGCACCATGTCCATCAACCATGGTATGCCATATTTGAAGTAGTTGTATTCCCTAGCCTCTACTTCATGTAACTGATTTTCTGCTTAAGTTGGATTCTAGTCTTCCTACATAGTAATTCCTGTGGTTGTGAGCATTTTCTCCATAGAAGTGTGCCTCTCAGCATAATTCAATAATTGTGAAGACCAGCATGCTTTCTTTTAGTACAATACAAGTTCAATTATTACAGCATATGGAACTGACAGAAATTTTATTAAAATTACTTCTCCTTTTTTCCAACTTTCCATTTACTTAATGACATTCGAGAACACTTGTTTTGATATTATAAATCATTTTAAATGAATGTGAGAACATCCTTGTTTTGCAGGTACTGAATGGAAAACTATTAAAAGCCAAAGATAGGAATGCAAAAAGGGATATCAGGAAGGAGCTTAGGGTGTTATCCAAAGAAGAACGAAAAAGACAGCAGTTGGCAGTCAAAGATGTACTTAAAAATGCCGACGTGGTACTGACAACCTTAACTGGCTCTCTGTCAAAAAAACTGGATGGAACTGAATTTGATTTGGTTATCATTGACGAAGCTGCTCAAGCACTTGAAATTGCATGCTGGATTGCTTTGTTGAAGGTAATCTCACAAAGCTTGAACAAAAGTGAACATGCATGGACTTGTTTTTTGATTATTATGCGTTCCTACTTTCTCAACTTAGATTATTACATTTTATGAAAGCCATTAAAATAATGATGAGGACAGTGGACCTTTTTGAAGTACTATATACATATCTGATATTTCAATTCTAAGATGGTTGATAGAGATGCGTAGTGATTGTTATGGGGCCCTCTAGTATCTAATATATGCTCAGAATATTATGTGGAGATCATTTGCTGCTGCATGTGAGAAATCACATTGTTTAATTGTGATGTTGAGATTATATTAGCTGGTAGTTGAATACAAGGTTGAGAATGAAGAGTTATAGCACTCAACGGATAGTAGTGATATTACACAATGTTTGTGAAAGAAAGAATGCTGAAGAACATAGTTAGAGGTCTCCCATGATATGTAGCTGCTCATAAGCTCCAAATTGTGCAGATTGAGACCGAAAACTATGATAGAGTCATCTGAAAATATCAAGGAAATGTAATGGTCTTAAGTTCGTATTTTTATAGTATCTAGTTCTGGTTGCTTGGCTAGCAATTTATCTGCCTTCGGAAATGGTGGTCAGAAGCAGATTATGGGTTCACCTTTTTTTTGTTAGCCTGGCACCCTCAAAAGAGCCAAGGCTGGCCAAAATTTACAATTGTTCGAGTGAGTATGGGTTCACTGATTCTTAGGTCATAAAATCATCACTCAACTCTTTACTAAATGATAGCCTTGCATATGTGGAGGCCTGTCAACATATATATTTTCCCTTTTTACATGTGTTCGTTAAAGTAATTAAGGGTTCAAGCATCTTGAGACCTGCTATGTTGTATCAACTTGTCTTGAGAAATAGTGATTGTATCTCTATTGAATGACCTTTGGTGCTGTGACTAAAGAGTATCATTTTATTACTTCAGGGATCAAGGTGTATCCTTGCTGGTGATCACCTCCAACTTCCCCCTACCATTCAAAGTGTTGATGCGGAAACTAAAGGATTAGGCAGAACACTTTTTGAACGACTTGCAGAATTATATGGAGATGAAGTCATGTGCATGCTCACTGTTCAATACCGCATGCATGAGCATATTATGAATTGGTCGTCAGCTGAGCTCTACGACAAAAAGGTTCTGCAGTTTTCTTAAATTTGATTCCAGTGTGCAATTATTTTCTAGTTGTGTTATCATCCAGGATGCAAAGATGGTTTGTTAACCTAGATGATGTAAATGCCTAGAGAGGCTGGCTAACATTTATGGTGCTGTTTTCTTCATTACAGATTAAAGCCCATCCAAGTGTCGCTATGCATATGCTTTATGAACTTGATGATGTGATTAAGTCATCTGCCACTGAACCAACTCTTCTTCTTGTAGACACTGCCGGGTATGCTCCTTATTGCTGTTACGTGTCATTTTACATGCTTGGTTGAGTTTTATTGAACTTGATAAAAAAATTTTAAAACCTCATTTGCAAGAATTACTTCTCACCCAAAACAAGTAAAATTGCCCATTAGTAACAAATATGAATCTGAATTTTACTGCTGTTTTAGACTCTTTGACAACGTGAATAACAGAACCAGTTGCTAGCAGTGTAAAACCCATATACCCAAGTATGCTGAGGACAAAAGACTGCAATTTACCATCTATCATCTCTATCTGATACTTGTAATGATTGGAAGCAATTATGATGCTATTTCACTATTCATACAGCTGTGACATGGAGGAAAAAAAAGATGAGGAAGATAGCACACTGAATGAGGGCGAAGCTGAGGTTGCCATTGCTCATGCAAAGAGATTAGTCCACTGTGGAGTTCGAGCTTCAGATATTGGAATAATCACACCTTATGCAGCCCAGGTATTAGCTTGTCATTTGAAATCGTACAGCAGTTAAAAAAACAATCTTTGTGGATCTTAGATTCTCTTAAACTGTAGGTTGTTTCCCTGAGGATGTTGAGAGGCAATGATGAGAAACTAAAAGACATGGAGATCTCTACTGTTGATGGCTTTCAGGGTAGAGAAAAGGAAGCCATTATCATTTCTATGGTTCGGTCGAACTCAAAGAAAGAGGTAACTGGGTTTTCCTTTTGGTTTGATCTTTTTATGTTTTCAGTTGGAATATGAATTCTAATGCAATAAATTGTTGTGCAGGTGGGGTTTCTGAGTGACCACAGAAGAATGAATGTAGCTGTGACACGCGCTAGGAGACAATGCTGCATCATCTGTGACACTGAGACAGTGAGCAGCAATAAATTTTTGAAGCGCATGATCAGTTACTTTGAAGAGCATGCTGAATATTTAAGTGCTTCAGAGTATCTAAATGAATAGATTACTTAGAGCATCTCCAATGCTACCTTCCATTTAGAAAAAATCTATAGACATTTCAGATTATTTGAAGCCCAACCCAAAATATTCTCTCCAGCGCGAGCATCAGTTCAAACCTCAATTTGACGTGGATCACTTATTTTCTGCGGCTGTCAAATTGACCCTCTAAATTTAGAGGCTTGATTTGCAGCCCTCCTTTTGCTGACTTAGCAACCACTCTATCTTCTTCCCTTCTCCATCTCCCTCACTCTTCTTGATCTCCCACACTCTTCTTCGTCGGAGGATGAGGACAAGGGGATGGATTCATATAGGAAAGGTGGTTACCACGCGATGCAAGTCGGCGATTCGTTTGCCGGCGGATGGCACATGGCGCAGCGGAAGCTCGGCTTGGGGAAGTTCTCCGCATCTTCACCGGATCAGCCCACGAGCTCTGAAATTAGAATTTTCGGTAGCAGAACCCCCATCGTCATCGTCGGCACCGCCGTTGATGCGTATTTTTTTGGTAGTTCACGTTGCAGCGGAAAATATATAAATTGCTTTTGGGATATGAAAATCGCTTAAACAACTGTCAGCCAATTCACTAGAAACCACGAAACCCTGTCATGGGCGACTCAACTGAATCTTGAAATTGAACAACTGCCAATTAATCCGGAAAACCTCATTTTTCTTTATAATAAATCTCTGCATAAAATTACAAGGTTGAGGCTTATATTTATAACCTCAAATAAAATAACAATCCTAACATTAATTTGGGAATAATAAATCTAATTCTATAACTATAATGGAAAATAATTAAATTCTTACTAGAATTAAACACATTTTATAGGAAAATTCTTGGTAAGAGAATAATTCCTAATTAACCTAGTTTTTCATTTATACTTGTATCATTCTCCTCTTCTTCGAAACTAGCTAAATATCATCGTGCGTTGCACGATATATTTAATATTTTTTATGTAAATATTATGAATATATAAACTTATGAAGATGAGGATGAAGTGTGTTTAAAGAAAAACTCTTTAAGATAATTAACAAAATTATAGTGACAAATTTCAAAAGATTATGAAATTGTCAATATATATCGTAATTGCCAGGTTATGCATCAAAGGTAATTATGCTAAAGGTAATATATATTGAGATAAAATAAAAATGTAAGAAATTTATTTAATATTAAGTTAACAAATTCATATTTTTATAAGTACACATTTTAAGGAAAAAAATGCTAGAAACACTATAATCTATATTTATAGTCTAATATATTTATATAAAAATCTATGGTGATCTTATAGTAATACAGAATATTTCCATGCATATTTCATATATCGCACATTCATGTTTTCCTTTCGCAGACGTGTTAATTAGCATGATGGACTGAAATTGTCGTGTAAATTAGGATTTTATAGGTGGAATGAGTTGTATTTGAAAAAAATATAAGGCGGAAGTTATTGTTTCATAAAATATTTTAATTTTAATATGAAATTTCTTGAATTTTTGTATTAAAATATATTTTAACGTACGTTTACTTTAAAATAAACAATGTTTTAACACAAAAATGTATCATTCGAGTTTAAATATATAGTGATAGTTCCACAACATTTAGGAAAGTTGGATTTTCAAAAGAGTTTGTTTTTTTTTATTTAGATTTCATATTGTGATACTAATTATAATTTTTTTAGCACTACAAACTTGAACTAAAAGAAACAATAATAAAACATATAAAAATATATTATGGGATAAACGTGAGATAGTTTATCAGCATTTTTTTAGATTGATTTTAATGAAACAATAAAATTAAAAGAAACAAAAAAAGAAATATATAAAAATGGTATGCACCGGAATATGGTGAACTTGCGGTGGTTGTGTGGCGGCTTTAGTCAAAACTACGTAGTTTCATCCTTTTTAATATTTTTTAATAATTTATTTATTGACTGGAGCAATAACTCTTCTAGTTCCCTTTAGGAAGAATTGTCCTCAATTCTTGATACTCTTCATCTCCAATCAATATGAGTAAGTGGCTACCATATATTTGAGACGCAATGTACTTGCTTTTGCCAATCCCATTTTGTATCATCCTTCCCGAATATGAATGGATTCTCCCTCGAATTCATCCTCTTAGTGACCCTTTGTCGAACTCGCAACCTTTCGAATGTCGATCAAATGACACATGACCAAAGTTGTGATGTGTAGCAAAGGCGCCAGTTGTTCCAAAGTCAAAATTTACATGACTCCAAGTCCATCATTCTCAAGAAAAAAAATTGATTGATCATTCCATGAAACTGTAGATTTTGTTTTCTCATCAATTTTGTATCGACCTTCAACAGTTATAGAATGAACCAGTTCTTTCTCTGCATCTCCCTCGTTTATACCAGTATCAAGTATTGCCATGTCACTGCTATGAAGATCTTCTTCTTTAATCACATCATGAACTTTAAGGACTGTAGAATATGAGTACATAACACTCTCGGTTTAAATCAGAGGAGTAGAATAATCATTAATATTGTCGACTTCAGTTAGAGAAGTAGAATTATCCTCTTTACCATCCTCAGCGGCATCTTCAACATCAACATCAACACCTCCATCAACATCATTCTTTGCCTCAAATTGCTCCTTACTCACCACAAGTTCAACCACAGAATGAGACTCTTTTTTAACATATCAGTAGAAGGTAAGAATTTTCGATCAAGATGTTTACTTAATCCACGAGTTGATTTTTGTTTTTCCCTGAAACATACGTTTGAATTCCAAAAGATCATACCACAAGGATGCACGCGCTGTGAGTTGTTTTATAGCAATCTTGCACCTCGTGCGATCATCATACTCTGTAAACTCAAATATATGATCCATCTTTCGGACCCAATTCAGATAATACTCTAGATCAATTTTGTCTCCGAATTTTGGGTAATTCAACTTAAAATCTTGTTTCACAATTTCTAGCACAAGCGCCATGTCTTTTGCCAACGAAGCCGTGTTTTTTGCCAACGAAGCCATACGTTCTTCTATCATACTCTCTTTGCCTGTCATGATCGTTCGCGAATAAGAATTCGTGAAAACCTTGCTCTTGATGCCACTTTGATGCGTATTTTCTTGGTAGTTCACGTTGTTGCAGCGGAATATATATAAATTGCTTTTGGGATATGAAAATCGCTTAAACAGCTATCAGCCAATTCACTAGAAACCACGAACACCTGTCATGGGCGACTCAATTGAATCTTGAAATTGAACAACTGTCAAATAATTCGGAAAACCTCCTTTTTCTTTATAATAAATCTCTGCATAAAATTACAAGGTTGAGGCTTATATTTATAACCTCAAATAAAATTACAATCCTAACATTAATTTGGGAATAATAAATCTAATTCTATAGCTATAATGGAAAATAATTAAATTCTTACTAGAATTAAAACACATTTTTATAGGAAAATTCTTGGTAAGAGAATAATTTCTAATTAACCTAGTTTTCCATTTATACTCGTATCAGCCGTGCGCAGTGATAGGGGCCACGAGGCAGAGGAGCGAGAGGAGAAAAGGGAGAAACTTTGCCATGGGGGATTGAAATTGATTTGCTGAGGGAATAATGATGGCAGAAATTGGGGAAACTTTGTGGATTTTGGAGAGCTAGAGCAATCAGTGTTTCACCAAGAGGATACTATTGATATAAGTAGAAGCTTTGTGTATAATGAGATGAAGTCAAACAATTCCATTGTTCATACTAACTTGCAGTTTGGTGGCCCTTCCACGAACATTGGTTCTGCTGAGCTTGCTTCATCAGAAACTGCTGCAGAGACAGAACAGTTGTTGATGCAGAGGGGGGCAATGACTAGAGCAGGGAACTTGATTAGAACACTTTAGGAATGACTAGTGCAGAGCAATGACTATGTTTTACCTCAGTCCGTACTATGTATTACTATGAGTTAATTCAGCTCGATTGCAAAACGCAAGGAAGGAATACAGCAGAGGTGATTCTCGGTATGCATCATGTGATTCTGTAATTGTCTCTACCGTTGGACTTACAGCTGTATAGGCCGACCCTCTCAACATTCTCTGCATGTAAGTATGCTTGTTGTTTCATACCATTCATTCTGCTTGTCCAGATTTGAAATAATGGTCACAAACTCGTAAGATCTACAAATGTTTGTATCAAATACGCAGGTTTGCAATAGCTACAAAGAAGTCTTTTACGGAGACTTTCTTTTTGGGAATTTTATTTGGATAGTAATCCCCACAGCGATCTCAGTCGACTGCTGGAGAAGGATCTGTGGAGCAATACAAGAGCAGGGGGAGGGCCAGAAGAGAAAAACCAAACTGCGCTAAGGCGGTTGGTTCTTGGCTAGATGTTCTAAATTTACATGCTTAATTTATGACAGTTATAATCAACTTTGTAATGTTAGGGAGGATTTAAAGCCTTTTTGTGCAGTGCAGCAGAATAAAATGAACAATATAGTTAGTTTCTGGAACAAATCCTAATATTGGAGAAACATGAATCCTTCTTTGAACATATCACATCACTCTGTATCACTGTCATACATATGAACATACACTCTCAAAATATACATGGAAACAGATGAGAAGAAAAGAAACGACAAGTAAAATTGGTTGGAAGAAATTTAATTTATAAATAAAATCCAGGTTCATTGAATGTCTATTTTTAATACTTGCATTCGAGATATATAATTAAAAAAGAGACCTACAATTTTATAAAGCTGATGACATCATATTGCATCTCCAATTAAAATGTGCCATGTGGAACAATTGACGCCAAAAAATGAAGCTTGCATTGTAGATGCTCTTAGAAAGAAATTTGTGTACTTTAGAAAGTAGTGGGCGAATATGATTTTTTCGGCGAATATGATTTTTTCGAAAAAAATCAGCCATAAAATTAATATATATCACATGAACAGAAATGCATCTAAATTCTCTACATATGCACCAGAGCTACAGCTCGAGCTACGCATGCCTATTCCTTTCGGAGCATATTTTGGCTCCCGGTTGATTTGGATCTCCCCTTACTCTCATTTAAATACTTCATGTTTTATATTCCCTTAGAGGTCATTTGGTTAGAGGTAGAACATGTAACAATTTCAAAATCTCATGAATTAAAATCTCACAAGTTGTTTGGTTGACAAAAAATGTGGGAGTTTCAACTTTCTAGGAACACAATGGTGGAATTTTCTTATGTAGACTCACCAGTAAACTAGAAATTTTCATAAATTTAATTCTCCCACATCCAACTAAACAATATTTTCTAAATAATGCGAATTTAAACGATCTAGGAATTTCATATTCCTCTGAAATTAATTTCCCTCATGCAACCAAACACCTCTTAGTAAAATATAACCACATTATTATCAATACTTGTACAATAGCACTTGGTTGAATAATGTCTGATTCATCCTCTAAACTATGCCACATGAAAATGGTGCACCTTAGGCTCTATTCAGTTCAGCTTTACCACAACAGTTTTTAGCAGCTTATAGCAGCAGAAACAATTGACTCCTATTTAGAAAATGGAACAGCTCCATTGGGGAAATAATTGTGAACGAACGGGAATGAATCACTCCAGGGTATTTTTAGTTTTGGAAGCCTGAAAATAGAGACGGGGACTTGGGGAGAGAGCTGAGGGGCTAGAAATGAAAGAGAAGGAATCGGCAGTAGGAAAGGCTTGAGGGGATTAAAAAAGGATAAAAACGGCATTGTGAAATTGATCAAAATAGATGGAAAAAACCAATCACTAATGAACTAATGAACAATTGAACATGGGTAAACCAACGAATGATTTGATTCGATTGAGAAAAAAGAAAAGAAAAAAGACACCTCTGAATTTGTTCAAGAGAGAAAACGGCGGAAGGCAAAGTTTTGAGAAAAGGAAAAATGATCCAACTACTATTTTATACACAAGGGGTATATATATACAAACTAAGATGGGTTAGAGTTTAACATTTGGCCCAATTCTCATCTTTGCATTTTCACATGTAAATGCTCGGGGTGAGCGTTTCTACGTGAAACTTGCTTTACAAGCTCAGCTCAAAATGCTCTGGCCGAGCAACTTTGGCTGAATCTTGAACATACTTCATTACCCCCGTCAAGAGATGAGGCTATTGCGAGAATTGCAAAAACCCATCTTGAGAAGAATAGGAAGAAATTGCCTGAAAGAACGAAGCTTGGTAAACACATCTGCAAGCTGAGAAGAGGTAGGAACATGCATCAACGAAATGAAGCCAGCTTGATAAGCATCCCGAACCAAATGACAATCAATTTCAATGTGTTTCGCATGCTCATGAAATACTGGATTCTCAGCGATGTGGATTGTTGCTTTATTATCACAAGACAGTGTAAAGGGGAGATGAAGAGGAATCCTGAAGTCAGTGAGCAAATAGCTGAGCTATTTCAATTCACATAATATAACAGCAAGACTCCGATACTCAGATTCAGCTGATGATCTAGAAAGAGTGTTTTGTTTCTTAGACTTCTAAGAGACAAGATTAGAACCCAGAAAAATGGAGAAGCCCATTACTGATCGTCGAGTCTCTTTACAAGTTCCCCAATATGCATCACAATAGCTATGAAGATGAAGAGTGGAAGAAGCGGGATAAAACAAACCAAAAGATTGGTGATGCTTGAGATACTTAACAATGTGGAAAGCTCCATCCCAATGATGTTTAGATGGTTGTTGGACATATTGACTAAGCTTATGAAAAGCAAAATTAATATCTGGCCTTGTGAAATTTAGATAGAGAAGTGTACCAATCAACCTTCGGAAAACACTTGGATCAACAAAAAGAGGAGATGATTCATCATTACTGATCCAAGAGACAAGCAGGGGTGAACCAGCAGCCCTAAAATTATCAAATTTAAAATCAGAAACCAAAGTGTGGATGTACTTACTCTGAGTTAAGTACATTCCAGACCGTGACCGTGTAACCTCAATTCCCGGAAAATATTTGGCAGGTCCAAGGTCCTTGATGGTAAAAGCAGAATGAAGGGAGTCCTTGACATATTGAATAGCAGACTCTGAATATTCAGCTATCAAGATATCATCGATATACACAATCAAGGAAAGTATAGTAGCACCATCAAACATGAGGAAAAGGCAATAATCATTATAGGACTGAGTAAAACCAAGTTGTTTGAGATTCTTAGTGAACTCCTGGTTCCATTGTCTCGAAGCTTGCTTCAAACCATAAAGAGATTTATGCAACTTGCATACCGGACCTTTCTTAGCCTTCAAGTATCCAACTGGAGGCAACATATAAAGCTCTTCATCAATAGAACCGTGGAGAAAGGCCTCGTTGACATCCACTTGGTGTAAAAACTCTGGGGTACAATTTACTTTATACACCCATTTGCTATCAATCGCCTTCTTTCTATATGGTAAGGAAACCATCTCCCAAGTTTCATTGTCCTCCAAAGCTTGAATCTCTTCATTCATGGCAGTGATCCATTCAGGATAAAACTGAGCTTGTTTGTATGAAGATGGTTCAGGAATCTGTGCAATGGCAGCAAAAAAAGCAATATGTGCAGCAGAAAAGGTGGGGGTAAAAGTTGAGTCGTGCACTAAATTAGTCACAAAGTCCTTGAGTAAACAAGGCTCGGTCCTAGTCCTAGTACTACGTCTCACTGGGACCATACATGGGATGGTTTCTGGAGCAGGAAAGTGAGATGGATAAGGGACGGTAGGAGATAGGGACTCTATATCAAGGTTGACAGTATCCTCATTGTTAGAAGAAGGACGGGACGACAATGATTCCTTACATGGTGAAGAAAAATGGTCTTGGGAAATATGAGGTAAGGAAGGAGACACTCTAGGGTAAGAGGTATCGCCTGGAGTTGACGGATGAATAATATGAGGAAAGATTGGAATCATAGGCAATGATGTAGACTCCGGACAACTAGACTTAGAAACAAAGATATGATCAGAATTTTGTTTTTAAGGAAAAAAGTGTTCTTGAAAAGAAACATCTCTAGAAATGATTATATTCTGATTCACCAAATCATACAGTTTAAAAGCCATTTGATTACAGGGATAACCAAGAAAAATACAAGGAAAAGCCCTAGGAGAAATTGTGGAAAAGTGTTTGTTGAGAATACCAAACAACCAAAAACCTTTAAAATAGGCAAATCAGGCTTCCTCTTAAACATGATCTCATAGGGAGACAACCAGTTTAAAACTGGCGTAGGATTGATTGTATATGTGGCAGCTAGGATGACATTTGCCCAAAAATGCACTGGTAAACCAGATCGTAGCATGTAAGCTCTAGCAATTTCCAACAAATGTCCGTGCTTTCTCTCAACAGTTCATTTTTTTGAGGTGTGTAAACACATGTATTTTGGTGAAGAATGCCAAAGCTATGAAATAGGTGAGTACATCTATGGTTTACAAATTCCGTGTCATTGTCAGTTCTAAGTATTTTAACAGCACTCTGAAACTGAGTTTGGACCATTTGAAAAAAGTTTTGAAGAGTTTCAAAAACCTTATCCTTTCTTTGGAGCATAATTGTCCAAGTGCATCTGCTAAAATCATCAACTATAGTTAGAAATTACTTAAAACCTCTAGTTGATGGAACTTTGTACGGCCCCCACAAATCCGCATGAATCAATTCAAAACAAACCTTTGTGCTTATTTTTGAAGAAGGAAAAACCACTCGTTTGTTTTGAAAGAGGACAAATATTACATTGAAAAGTAGAAGACTTCTTATTATAAATATGAAGATGTTTCAAAGTTACATTAGAAGTATGTCCCGATTTCAAATGCCAAAGATCATAGTCTTGGAAATCAACTTTATTTGTTATAAAAGGTGCTTCCTTGCACTTCAAAAGGGAAAATAAAAAATCTGGAGACATGAGTCGATGACAACTTGATCAAAAGAAGTAGGAGTAACTAGGTATAATCCGTTGCGGGCCTTAGCTACCCCAATAACTCTGTTAGTCTCGAGGTCCTGGATAAGGCAAACATGTGGAAAAAGATCAAAATGTACTCCTGCTGATTGTGACAGTTTGTTAACTGAAAAAAGATTAAACGTAAAACATTTGATATGTAAACAATCATGCAAAACCAAAGAAGGTGTAAGATGGACTGGGCCTATGGCTTGAACATTCCGTGTGGTATTATCAGATAGATGGAAAGGTGTAGGTTTTATGGTGGTTTTATAACTATCAAAAAGTTTTATGCTACTGCACATATGACTAGATGCACCATTGTCCAGAATCCATGAATCATCACCAAAACATAAAGCAGAGTTTGTAAATTGAGTAAGAGCACTACCTGAGAAATCAGTGAAGTATGTCATATCAGCAACTTCACCACTGTGGCCTGATGTATTTAGATCCATTCCTCTTTAAGTGCTGTTCATCTCCACTATCTGAACGAATGAAGCAAAGAGGGCTTGCATCTTGTTACCACTCTTACTATCAGAAGCAGTTAGAGGAGTTTCCTCCTGAGCAGTCAAAACATTTGCTGCAATCCTTGGCCTTGGACTTGGCTTGCCTTCAATCTCATCATCCTCAGGGTATTCATGCAGCTTGTAGCAGAAATCCATGATATGGCCTCTTATGTGGCAATAATCACACTTCATAAGGCTCTTAGACTGAGTTGCCTCTTTCTTCTTAGGAAGAGCTGTCCCAGAAACATTTCCACCCCGATTCTTGACAAACAGTGCAGATTGCTCCATAGACAAGAGCAATTGCTCTGGGTTTCCTTTTAACTACCAGCTTTCATCAAAATATTATGCACTTTTTCAATAGTAGGCACAGGCTCCATAACCAGAATTTGGTCCCTTATGGCTTCGAAATCATCATTCAAACCCACAAGCAGCTGCTGAACTTTATCCTCATTCTATTCGAGAGCAAGTGCCTCATAATGACAACACTTACATTCTTCTTTCAAACACACACACACACACACACACCCACCTTCTTTTAGGCCTCATACATGAGAACTCATCCCAAAGTCCTTTCAAAGTGTTAAATTACTGAATAATAGAGTTACGACCTTGCCTAAGCTCAAAAATATCTCTCCTCAATTGAAGCAACAAAGGACAATTACTGACAGAAAATCTTTCCCTTATTTCAGACTAAAGCGTGTTAGCATTATCAACAAAAGCAAAACTTTTTGATATATCTTTGCTCATAGAATTCATGATCCAAGATAAGAGAGTAGAATTGACTTTCTCCCATTGCTTATAAATTAGAGATGAAACCTCAGGTTCAGTAAAAGTACCTGTGAGAAAACACATCTTGTCTTTCAATTTGAGAGCTGTAACCATGGCTCGATTCCAAGTCTGATAGTTCTTTTCAGTGAGTTGATCAGTCACTATCAAAAAACCCGAGTGGTCAGCGCTACTCAAGAAAAGGGGATCTTCAGCCCTAATTTTGACACAACCTTCTTCATCCACGACATACCGTTGGCTTTATTAGCAACCTTGGATGAAGAATCCTCCATTGATCTGAAATCGAATGGAAACAACAGAAAACGAACGAAAGGTGGATCTGAAACCTACAACTCAGATACCATGTGAAATTGATCAAAATAGATGGAAAAACCAATAGTTGGGGAGTTACAGAGAGGATCTGATCAACTGCGATTTAATTCCCTGGATTCCTGATATATAAATGTAAAGAGGCAAAATGACATCTAGCTAATTGACAATTGCCATTTAATTCCTAGTATATTTTCTTGAAGGTGGCCGTGTCTTTCTATGTATTTTAATTAAGTGTTATTCCCGGAAATGAAAACATCTCTTTCACCTTTTGCTCACACTCATAGTTTCCATTAACTTGTGCACAAATATAGTGTTCTTTAAACCCTTTAACCTAGATAGCAAGTTTATTGAAAAAGGACAACTAATAGAAGCAATGCAACCGTTTAAATGTTTATAATTGCTATAATATTCTGACAATTTTTATGACGTTTGAACTGATTCTACACTAGCTATAAAGTGTCGCATTGTGACAATGTTACAGAAATATTAAACATTTAAACTATATTTATCACGTTTAAGCTGATTGTATATTTTTGCTAATTCTTATGACACTATCAGAAAGTTGACCCCCCATTTCAACGGTTTTATGCATATTTTTAGCGCTTTCTTAAGATAAGGTAGCGCCCTCTAAGTGGGCGCTGAAAGCTTATGATAAGAGGCGCTGAAACACCTATGAAGGGACCCGCCTGAACACGTAAGGCTTTCTGACTGGACATTCCACTTCTTGTGTAGCATTTGGGCCACTGATACCCATTAGGCCCAACATGCTTTTTGTATATGCTGAAAGGCTAGATGATGGGTTTACGGTTGAATGGGCCCGTTTGAGATGGTGGGTTAGCTGTGGACCAGGCCTGTTGACGGTTAACTGGTGGTCAACATGGTTTGCAGCAGTTATAAAACAGCGTTGATATCCATCTTCTGGGGGGTAATTTGAAATTTGAATTTCCCACGTAATTGCTCATTTGAATTTTCAGTTCCCGTCAATATTAGTGAAAACGCTGATAGGGTTTGTTATTTCATTTCAGCGATACAATGGGCGGTTTCGGTGAAATAAAAATTGTCGGCGGAAAAAAAAACGCGCTGGAAATTGCATCGCCACCGCACTATTTGTGGTTTCTTTCAAAAGGCCAGTAGGCCAGAAAGCTGATAATGCATGAAAGCCAACAAGTACATCTAATGAATCGCCCACGATATACTTAGCATTCAAAATGTATTAACGCAAGATCACGAGTTATTCATGCCAAAACATGGCCAAAATACAGAAGATGTCCTAAAGTCATAGAATACGAACACGATAGATATTATCCATGAAAAGAGGTGATTAAAATGTGCATCGTAAGAAATAGTTCAACAAGACCTGATGGAAGGGAGTTCATCTAAGCACGTCTGCGCAATCTCCTTGTGATGGTGTTCTGAGACTCACAAATTGGAATAACATGATCCATCATGAAGAGGCAGTTGGTATCGATGAGGCTCTCCAATACTTGTTTTGGGTAAGGAGTGGGGTCAAATGGGAATACCTAGACCAGAAAAATGTAAAGCGGTTTAGATTTGTGACCGAAACTTGTATGAGCGAGTGCAAAATAGCATGTATCTAAACTGGGTATACAAGTATAAACGGAAATGGTAAAGAAAGCATGCCTAGAATGAAATATCGGTACCTTGTTGACATTCACACTAGAAGTAAGAGCACAATCTTCTCTATATACAGCATTGTATAGTACTCGCATTCCCAGGTGGAAGACTGGATTTTGTGCTGTGATAAATCAATACAAGGCAAAATGACTGTGTCACAAATGGGAAGAAGTTGTGAATAAATTATGCAAGAAAGTGAAGGGTAACAACTCACAACTAAATTAACAAGTCTGCAGTCTTTTCCCGGAGACTTAGTTCCATGCTTCGAGCGCACTTCTTCCTCATACATAGGTCCCACACTAACATTCCACCAACAAGAAAAATATAAGCATCTTAATTGTGTGATGTTACTGTATGCAGTTTATGGAAATAAATTTACCTCATACACAGATCATAGAGGAATGGCTTCCTATCTTGTGTAGTTTTATGGCCCAAAGGATCCAAGCTGTAGATAGTGCATTCTTCAGGAACAACCAAGAACAAGGTCCAGTGGTTTTTGAAAAATGTGATAAATATGACAGTAAGAAAGTATGATTACACTGAATGTTCGTGGTTGAAGGTAGGAAAAAATACGATTATATTTGAACATGGAAGGGTACTTACTCTCTGCACAAGGGCATGACATAGATTTTTGCTTGTCTTGATTCCATGGTCTTCTTTAGTGTGGTGAGTATTTTCTTCTTCGAACTTGCATCATCCACGCTCCCTGTTCCGCCAGAAAAACAAGAGACCATCTGAACCCTGCTGTGATCTTCTTCAGACAGTTCAACATATAGCTGCCTGAAATTAAAACATGTAATTCAATACTTAAAATGCTTAGTTGTTAGGTACACTTCAAATAACACAATGAAGAGAGGAAAAATTGCATACCTTGCCCACATATCAACTTGCCATCCACTGATCCACTCCTTCTTAAACCTGCTCACATTTTTTATCCAAGTGGTGGAAGTTGGCAAGGTCATGTGCATATGGTTGAAACCCGGGCCAAAAACATCAAGCTCCAATGGCATGATGTACCATTCCTTTGCGTTTGGATGGGCTGCCAAATCAGCTAGGGCTTTAGTGAGACTGCGCCTGACTTTGGGGTCCCTCACGTGATGCGCAAAAGCCTACGAAATCAAAATGAAGGCATGAACATTAGTAAAATAAAAACATTACTTTCATCTATGTACTGAAAAAGTAGTAAAAAAGGTACAAGTGTGCAGGAAAGATGATTTATCCATGTCAGAAGAAGAGTTGGTACCTGTTTTGCTGGCTTGGCTGTTTCGTTGTCCTCATCCACCTCTAGTTTGACAGGTAGTGGAGATGCTGGTGGTGGGGAAAGGTTGTTGCATGTATCAGCTCCACTGGGAGGTTTTTCTTCTTTGTCCAACTCCATGTTGTCATCGAGTTGGGTAGGAGCTTTTGGTACCTCCGGTTGGCTAGGTTCCTCATTGACAGAACCCAGAATGTGGACATCTTCTGAAATAGCTGGACGGGGGGATGGTGAATTTGACCCATTGACCGCTTCAAGCTTTCGAGCAGGTTCCTAAAATGAAATAGGTTAGCATTAAAAATTATAAAAATGTAAATAAACAGAAAAATGACAACATGTGTGAGAAGAATTGCCTGAACTTCGTCTGCCATGGTATAGTCAATGAGTTTTTCTGGCCACAAGACCAGCATCCCACCTGCAGCAGATCCAACTGTTGAAAAAATCTTGGTTAAGAATAGGCAGGTCCTCGTCAGGTCGAAAGATTGGAGCTTTGACTTGCATGGTCTCACAGCCAAGATCACCCAGGAATGGTAGTACAACTCCAGCCGCAGATGTTACCACCCTCCCAGTCGCAGTTCAAACTTGCAAGTAGCAAGGTTCAGGTGACCGTAGCTGCAAATAAGGATTGATTAATGTCATGAATTCCAGTGTAAAATTAATTTGTTGGTGTAAGTGTGAGAAAAACTGAAAGTAGACGAACCTGTGTTCAGACTTTCACTGTATGTTTTGAACGTGGTTGATTTTTGTCCGGTTGCCTGGTGAACAGAGGCGGGTGGGCTGCGAATTTTTGTCTGACATGAAAAAACATGAACGATGTAAAGAACTCAATGACTGGAATTGTATATAATAAGAAGCCAATGTCAAATTCGAAACTAGGGGAACTGATTTTACCTCGCCGACCGATTCAGATGTTGCACTTGCCGCTGGTTTGGGAACCTCAGAAACCAGGTCCTTAGCAGCTTGTATCTTCTTCTCCATTTGTGCCTTCATGAAATTCTCCGGGGTGATGTCTGCCGTCAGATCTATGCCAAGCTTGTCAGTGATGAAGTCAGTGTACTCGCGCAACGCATCGGCTATCTGCTTCTCCTCAGCCTCAGACTTGTCCTTATTCTTCTTCTTCTTCAGAGCTATCTTCCTCTTCCGGCTATCTTTGGTTAGCCCGGGATGGGCAAAATCCAGATTTGATGTGGTTGGGCAGGCAAGATGTCGTCCTGGAGCGTCCCTGATTTTCGTAGCCAAATACAGGATGTCATCCCTGCATTCGATAATCAGTCTACCCTGTTCCTTCTCTCAGTTGAGCCTCAACTGCATTTAAATTAAAAGGTTTATAAAATTTGAATTTTGTATGTGATTTACATATAACATGAATATGTACATATAAAATGAATGAGAGAGTGGGACTTACTATCTCTTCAGCAGCATCACTTACGAAGTCCTGAGAATACCAACCATCATTTTTGTTTGCCTCCAGGAACACAATGGAGGGGTCGACAATAAAGACCATGTGCTTGACAGCCTCCTCGGCTTCTTCTTGACTCATCCCCGCTGCCATCTTCTCCTTAATTGCTTCCCTCCGCATCTCCTTAGCCTTCTCTATGTACACCTTTCTGTACCCTCCGCTCCCACAGTGGTGGATGAACCTCTTCAGCAATCCATTTGCAGAATTCTTTGCACTCATTTTCTGTTCAGCAAAAAAAGTAGTTGTTAGTATTTTTTGAACTGAAGTCGTACAATGACATTAAACATGAATAGAGTGCTGATTTATTTTTCATCTCACTATGAAATCGGGGTCGGTCGACCTGTATTCCACAAACAGCTCCCACTCTTAAGGATCCATCCACATGTACAAGGTGCATGGATTACCAGGTGGCCTTTTTGGATCAACCTTGTCCAAGTACTTATTCCACACCTTGGTCCTCCAACAACGCATCCTGCAGGCTGCATAGGCCATCCATTGCTTCTTTAGCTTGGCCTGGTCTTATTCATTAAGTATGGTCTCGAAGTCCCAACTCTCCTAAACAAGCAGATAAAAAGAATTAGAGTGGATAACTGAATATGTAGCACATTCATATGTATAACTGTTAGTACCAGGCAACAAAAAGTACAACTCTTACCATTATATCCTCCCAAGCTTCATCTTTCACAAACTGTGGAACGTCTAGCCACTTCTTCCAAATGCCAAACTTGATTCTTCTCCTGAAAGCATATGCAACGTACCCGCACCACTTCCCTACCATGACTCGAAGGCAAAGGAACCGGTCGAACCACATCGGTAGTGGTTTACTGTGCTTTGCAAGTAGTACTGATTTGCAGGTGGCTGAGCCGCATTTTTGAAATGAAGATGCTATTTCGAACTTGTCGAAGTTCTCTCCCTCCCCGGCCTCCCCTAAAGTCTCCCTCTTGAAGTTTTGTGCCTCTGGCTGGTCAATGTCTCCCGGGTGAGGGTCACGCGGGTCAGCTACTCCTATCATCTTCTCGATAGATATCAGTGTACCTGGCTCCTTTTGCTCCTCGAAATCTCAGTCTTGCTTTCAGCACCAGAGTTTTCGGAATCAGACCCTTAAGCACCATGATTAGTTGGTTCCATTCTGATGTGGACTTTCTGTTGACAGGCATGAACAAGACATGCATCAATGAAGTGGTTCAACACAATCTACATGAACAATTTAACAGAGGAAAAACACTAATCCCCACAGAATGTGACAACATATCAAGTGACACAGGGCAAATCAAACATAAAGTAGTGATTTTGCAAGCATGGCACTAAAAGGGCAACATTAAAAGGTAAAAACATAGAGAAACCCTTGTAAATCAAGTACAGATCTAAGTTGTTATTGGTTTTTTTAAGCAATTAGGGTTTAGTGCATGAAGATGGCAGCTAGGGTTACAGCTCGACTACAAACACATGTTGGCTAAATCATGCATATGCAAATCAAGAAATATAATTTCGATAAATTGTAGATCTACGGTTTTGCCTGTTCAACCGGTGTAATAAGGCACTGACTGTCGGCCGGACGCAGTGTCGTGGGTCACAGTGGGATGGGTCGCAGTGGGATGGGTCGCAGTGGGTTGAGTATTTCGGCCAGAAAATCTCCGATTTGGAGACGAGGGTTTTCTGGGTTTGGGGGAAAATTGGTTCAGACAAACTATGGGTCGGGGTTTAATGTGGTGAGATAGAAACAAATCTGGGTTGGGGCTGCATTATTTATACATGGGTAATTAAATGAATTAAAAAAAGAGAAATATAAAATGAGTAAATTGAATAAAGTTTGGAACAAAACGGTGCGTTTTAGTGTATCAGCGCAGCAGTCAGCTGCTATTTATTTGCGCGCCTAGTAGTCAACCCAGTATTTGACCCAAATTTAGGAAAAATTGGCTGAGTACATTGCAGCGCTAATTGACATAGCGCTGCAACGTGAAAACTTGAAAATTCGCGCCCACAAATTTTTCCCGCCTCTGAAAAGTGTGGGCCTATATTTGCAATTTCAGATTTTTACAGTTAAACCATAACATTTTGCAAGTATTATGGTGGCAGGCCATTAATTGTTTTTAAAAAACTTTTTTAAAAAGTTGACAACTTGTTTTCATAAATTTTAATTGAAATATATATTAATACATAATATACACTTCAAGCAAAATTAAAAAGTGCTAGTGATGAGTGAAGTTGAAATTTTACTAATTTATATATATGACCCAAACGTTTTGTAACTGGACGGTATCAATCGTATCGGGATTAGATCGTGTGTGTTCGATGTAGATCATTATGAATGTGGACATTTCATATGAAATGTCCTTAAATTATAGTCAATTGGTAAAACAATGAGGTCACTGCGATGGTTTTACATTGACTACTATCATAACTGCTGCATTTCTAGTTACCGCTCACGTCAATCACAATGCACGGGTGACACGTATTCTGGATTACAGATGTAACGTACAATATATGACTTTTGAAAATTTTAGTCATGATTTTCCAATAAATCTCACACCTAAGTCCATGGAAGTAAGTATAAGTATGAATAGAACTTGTAGTGAATGTATCTCGAAGTCTATCGATTTGTACTACATGTACCTAATTAATCTACTCTAAATAAATAATTCTTGATGAGTTGCATGAGGAACATTATGGAACTCAACATATTGTAATAAAAATTATTTTTTGATACTCATAGCTAGCATAATTAGGGTTTAGATTTAAATTTGACTATTTACCCCTGCGACGTGTCTAAATCTCCATGTGACACGCGTATAAGGTTAACAAGACTGCATCAGTCCAATGGGCTTATGTTTTCAGCCCATACCAAATAACATTTCAGTCCATTCACAATTAGACCACAAGGTCCACAACAAATCAGTTATAGTCTATTGTAATCAGGCACCCAATCTCATCCCAAACTTTTTCTCCCCAAATTTTACCCGACAGAAATCCCCACACCACCAAACCATACTGAAGGTGAAATCAAACCACCATAGCCGTGATATGATATCAAGCTGTTGGACGGTGATTTACCCATAGCCAAACGGTATTGAAGGTGAAGCGGATTACGCGATTCAACTACGCAGGTAATCCAATCTAGGGTTTGTCAATTATATGTTTTCTTTGATTTTTGATAGCTGTGGTTTGTCTATTATGTGTTTTTGGATATAATGCATTTATATTGGTTCATGTGCTGCTGATTCATAGTTATTGTGAATGGAAACCTTAATTAGGAATGAATTTTGTGTTGCTGATTCATAGTAATTGTGGATAGAAACCATAACTATACATACTTTGTTGCTGACTCATAGTTATAGATCATAGTTATAGTGGATGGAAACAATTTGATGGATGAATCTGGTGGAATAAAAGCGATGTAAGCAATGTGATTTCTGTTTATTGCTTTGAGGCTTATATGGATGTTACTCACACATAGTTTTTGAACAGGATGGGTCCTCCTAAAAAACAGAAAACATCGAAGAAAACAACGGTGCCTGCATCCTCTGCCAAAGCTGGCAAAGCTGCCACCAAGTCAACACCAACGGCTGGAACCATAGCCACCAGTCCCAATGCTGGAACCATAAACACTGACTCCCTCGATTTCATATCGAACGAAGCCAGGAGTCGCTACAGGGTTCTCCAACGGAAGACGGTATTAAAAGAGAGGGGAATCGCAAATGAGCCGCCTTTCCGTGAATACATACGAAACCACAGGTGGGAGGCTTTCTGTGAGTCACCCCAAGATGCAAATACCTCCATGGCCAATGAGTTCTTCGCAAACCTTGGGTGTATGAGGGAAAAGGGACCTGTCCTCTGCCGGGGAAGGCAAGTAAGCATTTCTCCAAAACTATTAAATGCCTACTTTCATTTGAACACTGATTCTAGAATGTATGGAGAATATGATGAGCTAGAGAGTCATACTACGGTCGATGGAGAAACATGGAAATTAGTTGGGAAGTGGAAAGAGGTAGTTAGAGATATAACTAGACATGAGATCTCAATGGATGATATATTGCCACATGAAAAATGGGGTAGTATCGAGAAGAAGCACTTGACTGTGGATATGAATATGTGGTATAGTTTTGTCGCTTCACATATTAGCCCGGTGACTGTCAACTCGGAGGTCAACTGGGAACGTATTAGGATACTGTATGCGTTGAAGAATAACATTGCTATAAATGTTGGACATCTTATTTACAACGCCATGACAGCCTTGGGCGCGCGGTTGCTTGGGGTTCCATTCTCTTGTTACTGGTTTGTGTCACAAGGCAGGTTGTGAGGATAGGGTGGACGACCAATGGAAGCCACCCATGGCAATTATCAGGGTGCAGCATTTCCACAGGAGGCCAGTGGGTCAAGCAACAAGGGGTGGATGTACTTTGGAGCATGGGGTAACAAGTGTTACCCCATGGTAAAATAAATTGCCTAGTATTAGTATGTATGTTACCCCATATAAAAAATTACTATCCTTCTATTAATAGAAAACAAAAATTAATTTAAGTAAAAAAATAAATAAAAGCAGACGCACACCACACAGACGTGCGGGACACAGAAGAATCATACTTCTAAAACAAATATAACTCTTCTATTAATAGACTAGAGTTGATTTAATCAGATTTCAAAAACCTATTAATAGAAAAAAAAAGTTAATTTAATTAAATACAAAAATAAAAGCAAAGCAACAGAGACGACAGAGGCATCAAACATAGTTCGCGCTCTTTCTTCAGCATATTTGGTCAGTTTTGCTTCAACAAATTAATACTCCATTGATATGTATTATGTATATATAAGTGTTAGTGTATTATGTATCTAATTTAGAATTTAAATTGGGGATTTGGAATTCGGATTCTTTAGGGTTGAATTGGGGATTTTTTAGGGTTTTGATTCTAAAAGAGTTTTATTAATTTCGTGATTTGTGATGTTGATTTGAAATTGCAGAGCTCAGGGTAATCATCTGTGCTAGAAAATTTTTGCCTTTGTTGGTGGTGTACAAGGTAAGTGCCCTGTTTTGCTTTCTTCTTTACTGTATTTGTGTGAATTGCGATGTATTCTAATATGTTTTAGGATAATTACAGAATGACTAAAAGGAAGAATGCTCGTATTACTAATTTTTATGGGAAAAAAGCAAGGGATGATTCTTCTACTGAAGTAGTGAAACCTTTAAATCCACCTTCAAATCCACCTCCACTTCCAGTTCCAGTCCCCGTTCCAAACCTAGAACCTTGAATTCCACCTCCACTTCCAGTTCCAGTTCCAGTTAACACAGGACCTTCAATTCCACCTCCACTTCCAGTTCCAAGTGTAGTGTCTTTTCCACTTCCCGTGACAAAGGATGACAGCTCAAATCCTTTCACTAAAGCACTTCACCTTGTGAGATTAACCCAATATGATGTTTTATCTCTTCCTCAAGATCCGGGAAAAAGAAGAAGAATCGTCGATTACCATGTGGATGATAGGGAAAGGGTGAAGAGAGAATATATTCGAAGAGGTCCTTGTCAACCTCATGATCACAATTTCCCTCAAATAACTTTTGGCGAGGAGAGAAGAATGAGTCGGTTTAGTCCTGAATGGTTCAAACAGTATGGAAATTGGCTTGAATATAGTCTTGAACTTGATGCAGCCTTTGCTTTGTTTGCTATTTATTCAAGGATGAAACTTATTCTGGAGGCAAAGCATTTGTTAGTGGGGGTTTCAACAACTGGAGTAAACCACAATCCTTGAAAAAACATATAGGCACCAGTCATAGAAGCTCTCATAATGAAGCCGTCCGTAGTCTTTGTCGTTTCAAGAACGAAAAAAATCATCTATCTCTTTTGGTTTGTCTAAGCAATCTTCCTTGGTTAAGGATGAGTACCGTCTTAGGTTGGAAACTTCAATTGGAGCTTTGAAGTATATTATGCAACAAGGATTGCCTGCTCGTGGTTATAATGAAAGTGAGACATCCTTAAATAGAGGTAATTTTCTGGAACTTATAAAATGCTTTGTTAGTCGTGATGGCGAGATCAAGAAAGTAGTATTAGAAAATGCTCCTAAAAATTGTCAAATGATAACCCCTGATGTACATAAAGATATTAATTGTTTTGCAAATTTGACAACTAAGAGGCTTCTTGAAGAACTTGATGGTGATTTATTTTCAATTCTTGCTGATGAATCCGCCGATGTAGTTGATAAAGAACAATTAGCTCTTTGCCTGCGGTATGTTAATAAGAAGGGAGAAGTGAAAGAAACATTTATTGGCATTGTTTTTCTTGAAGATACCTCATCATTGACCATTAAAACGGAAATTCAATCATTACTTATGGTTCATTCTTTAAGTTGGTCAAGAGTTAGAGGGCAGGGGTATAATGGAGCTAGTAATATGCAAGGATCAATCAATGGTCTTAAAGCTTTAATATTGAAGGAATCTTCAAGTGCATATTATGTTCATTGTTTTGCTCATCAACTTTAGTTAACACTTGTTGCGGTTGCTAGAAAGAATAAACATTGTGGTTGGTTATTTGACATGCTTGCAATTTTGTTGAATTTGGTGAGTGGTTCGCCTAAGAGGATGGCGATTCTTCGGAAAAAACAAGCTGAGCACCTTTTTGAAGCACTAGAAAGTGGTGAATGTGAGTCTGGAAAAGGTTTAAATCAGGAACTTGGTTTGAGTAGACCGGGTGATACTAGATGGAGTTCTCACTTCAAGACTATTTCGAATGTTCTTGCTTTGTACCCTTCAATAATTGATGTGCTTGATGTTATTGGAAAGATTGATGGCAGTGATGGTTTCAAAGTAGATGCAGTTATGATTGGTTTGGAGTCATTTGATTTTGTGTTTATTGCACATTTGTTGGTTGCTATTTTTGGCTATACAAATCAGTTGAATATGGCTTTACAGAGAAAAGAGCAAGATATTGTGAATGCCATGACCTTTGTTGATGTTACAAAGGAACAATTGCAAAAGATGAGAAACTGTGGGTGGGATGCTCTCATGGAAAAAGGTTACTTCTTTTTGTACCAAGTATGATATTGTGGTTCTTGACATGGATGAGATGTATGTCCGTCCAGGAAAAAGCAAGAGAGGTTTGAGCCAAGTAACTAATCTTCATCATTTTAGAGTGGAAGTTTTCTTAAATGTTCTTGATCACCAATTGCAAGAGATTGACAATCGTTTTAATGAGGTTAGTAAGGAATTAATTATTTGCATGTGTTGCTTTTGTCCCGATGATGGATTTTCTTCATTAGATATCAAGAAACTGGTTTGTCTTGCTGAGTTTTATCCTAGTGAGTTTCCAAGTTCAGATTAGAATTACCTTGGGTATGAGCTTGAGAACTTCATAGTTGATGTTCGAAATGATGTGAGGTTCTCTAAGATCAAGAACTTGAATGACCTTTCTGTGAAACTTGTTGAGACGAAGAAGAATCGTCTATATTCAAAAGTGTATCTATTGTTGAAACTGGTGCTACTACTTCCTGTGGCAACAGCAAGCGTAGAAAGAACATTTTTGGCAATGACATTCATTAAAAATAAGCTGCGGAATAGTATGGGTGATCAATTGTTGAATGATTGCTTAGTTACTTTTTTAGAGCGAGACTTATTTTTAACTGTGAACGATGAAGATGTTATAGAAGATTTTAAAATTATGAAGCCTCGCCGACAGTATGTGTCGAAAAAAGTATTGTAATAAGACATTGATTTTTTTATTAAATTAATGTAACTTTTGTGTTTAATGTTGTTACCCCATAAATTTATTTCTGGATTCGCCCCTGGCAACAACATCAACTGATTCAGACTTAGCTCATCGGGTCGACAAGATGGAGAAATAAATTCAGTACTTGAGGCTAATTAGTGAACACACAGCAAAGTTACTCACACATGCATTCCCTGACAGTGTGCTTGCTGTAGGACCGTATCCAGTCCGCGAGGAGAATGAAGTATTTATTGCAACTGCTCCAAATTCACCTGAAGAACAACATGAAACAACGGTTTAGACCATCCTTTTGTTCATTGTAATGCTTATGAATTAGTTTGATCTTTAGTTTCTGAGATATTGGCTTTTGTTGTTTCTTGGATTGATTTTTTTTTATGAAAATGATGTTTCTAGTTTCTGTTTTGAATGAAAAGTATGATTAATCTTCCAAAATTTTTTTCTTTCTGATCTTTTTAATTTTCTGAAAGTTTCCGAATAGCAGCAGTGCGTTGCTGCGGTTACTGGAAGTTGGTTTTTGGGTGATTAGCCCAGAGCAACAGTTAGTGGCTACTCTATCACTGTAGGCAACTTCGCGTTGCAGCGCTCCCCTGTTTTCAAATGCAACGGCTATTACGGAGCAGCAGCCCGTTGTTGCTCTAATATTGTTGGCAGCTACTACTTATTGCGCACCACAGTAAACTATCAACAATTATTATGATAGCTTTTGTATCATACTTAAAAATGTTGGATTCCATGAGTGCTAATGAATAATTCAGTGTAATTAAAAAAACAAATTCAAATTACAAATAAAATGCGTTAATGAACGCAAACTGTAAAGGAGAAATACAATCTAGGACTTATTCTTTTTTCTAGGTAAATTATCTTCAATCAAATTCCCCTTGGCATCAACCCACAATCCATCATCGTGCCCTCTTTTGATTCTACTCATTTCAGTCTTCTTACAGTGACCTGGAAATGCATTTGGAAATTCTAACTTGTCATTCACAACTTCGCAATCAATCTCTTCTTCAAAGAAGTACTTCTTCCCTTGTAACACAATCAACCACTTCTTATCACTAGGATCCTCCACATAGAATACTTGTCGCGCTTGTGCCGCTAAAATGAAACAATCATCCTGATAGCCTTCATTTTTCAGATCGACAAGTGTAAAATCCATGGGGTCATCCAAGTTAACGCCGCCCTTGTTTGAAACCCACTTACATTTGAACACAACACACTTGAAGGCACTATAGTCAAGTTCCCAAATTTGATCAATAACCCCATAAAATGATTCAATACTAGGACCTTTCTTGGTAATCTGCTCTGACCCATTGTACACAGCACTACTTTGTGTCGTAGTTCTACTATCCCTACGTTCAGTGGTATAAGAGTATCCGTTAATGTCATATCCTGAATAGGACCTAACAACAGAATTCGGTTTCCTAGCAAAGGAACGTAGATTTTCATCAATTCCATCGACATTACACCGACCTTCAAATCATTCTACAAATGTCTCTGTATGCCTAACTTGAATGTAAGTGCCACCCTTTCCAGGATACAAAGTAGCCAGATAATTCAACTGCTCATCAACATAGGACACAGTTTCACTAGAGTTCCTAAGAATGTAATGGTGAGCACGTTCCAATTCACTATCTGTAGGTCGCTTGCATCGTCCTGTCCCTCGAGGACTTTCCATTTTCCTCCCAGCATGTCTGCTTTGAGGAACACCAAACTCCATCCCCTTTTTCAAGAAATTAGTACAATACTCAATAACTTCATCTGTCACATAGCTCTCCACTATACTAGCGTCTGGCCGACTACTGCATTTGTTATAACCCTTCAATCCAACCATCTGTCGTTCAAAGGGATACATCCAATGCATTCCAACTGGGCCACATATTCTTATTTCTCTCACCAAATGACCAATCAAATGCACCATTATGTCAAAGAAATTTGGTGGAAATTACAACTCTAGTGTAGCCAAAATTTCAAAAGCTTCCACTTCAATCGATTCCAACAACTGCTTGCTAATAGACTGACATATTGTATGGAAAAAAAAGTCTAACCTGAACATCCAAAACACCACGAATTGCAACTGGCAGTAATTGTTGCATCAAAACATGACAGTCGTGTGACTTTAATCCAGAAAGTTTCAAATCTTCCTTCACACATCTACTAATGTTGGACGAATAGCCAATTGGAACTTTCATTGACATCAAACTATCACAAACAGACTGTTTTTCGGCCTTAGACAGGTTGCAAGGTCCAGGAGGCAAGTATGTCCTGTTTCCCTTTTCTTCTGGAGCTAACTCTAACCTTAACCCCAAATCCACCAAATACTTCCTAGCATTCAAGTTGTCCTTTGTCTTTGATGCAATATTCAATAATGTACCAACTAGACTGTCGCACACATTTTTCTCCATGTGCATTACATCTAAACAATGACGAACTTCATGAACCTCCCAGTACGACAATAGTTTCAAAAAAAATCGATTTTTTCTTTCAAGGAGACTTCTCATTCTTGGATGGCTTCTTCATTTTCTTCCCAAAAACTACATTCAAATTTTTCATTTTCAAGTGTATCATCCTCCCAGTCAGTATACTTGGTGGATCACGAACTTCTTTGCCTCCAAACAAGCCATCCGCATCTTCGCGGTAAGGGTGGTTGTGTTTCAAAAACCTTCTATGCCCCATATAAACTGCTTTCTTGCCAAACTTTAACTGTTTGTACTCAGTCTCCTCCTCACAAACAGGGCATGCCTTGTGACCTTTAGCAACATAACCACCCAGATTACCTAATGCGGGAAAATCACTAATACTCCACAATAACACGGCCTTCATATTAAAAACATCCCTCCTATAGGCATCTTTCATACCAACTCCATCAATCCATAGTTTTCTTAAATCTTCAATCAAGGGTGCCAAAAATACATCTATGTCGTTCCCTAGTTGTCTAAGCCCAGAAATAAGCAAAGGCATCATAACATACTTCCGTTTCATGCATAAATAGGAAGGCAAATTGTAAATGACTAACATTACCGGCCAAGTACTGTGCTTCGACGACATAGTTGAAAATGGACTCATTCCATCCGTACTTAATGCAAGCCTCAAATTCCTATCTCCTTTTCCAAACTCTGGATATAACCTATCAATTTTCTTCCATTTATCCCCATCAGAAGGGTGACGAATCATATCATCAAGTGGTCTTTCCCTATCACAATGCCAAGTCATGTTCTTTGCATCTTTCACATTCCCAAACAATCTTTGAAACCGCGGTACAATTGGTAGGTACCAAATGCATTTTGTAGGAACTTTGGAGTCATCCTCACCACCATCTATCTCTTCGCCTTTTCTGTTTTTAGCTTTCTTGTACCTATTAGCCTTACAAACATGGCATGATGTTTCCTTCTCGTACTTGCCTCTATACAAGATGCAATTGTTAGGACAAGCATGTATTTTTTCGTATTCCATTTTATATGGACACAACATTATTTTGGCACGATAGAGGTTACTAGGCAAGGCATTACCTACGGGCAACTTATTGTGTAAAAATCCCAACAATCGATTAACACTTAGATCGCTCCAACCACTAGCCGCCTTCATGTTAAACACCTCCATTAAGCAAGACATAACCGTATCTCCTTCCTTGCAACCCTCATACAAAGGTATCTCTTGTTCACCCAACATCTTAGCAAGAATTTCTGGTTCCTCGGCAAAATCACTTCTCATCTTATCGAAATAATTATCGAAACCACATTCTCCTTCTCCTACTCCTCTTTAACTACTCCCCTACATTGCTAGAATTAGGCCGAAATTCACGATGAAATGTCCACACATCATATGAGGGATCGAAACCATTCATAATCAAATGCAATATTAACACTTCCTTACTTCTAAACCTCTCTCGATTCAAACAACGTCTACAAGGACATAGCACATTTTCCTCCCTACCAAAAGCATAGCCAATAAAATTGTCTACAAATGCAACTTGCTCATCGGTCGAAAGACTAGACTCCCTAACAACCCGACGTCGATACTCTAAATCTTTATTAACACTTTCACAACCTACAATCAAAAATGAAAAAAATTCATAAATCTTAATTAGGAATTCAAAATTCTATATTTCATGACACAAGCAAAAATTTATACTAAATCGACATGGGGTTGCATGGGCATACTAAGAGAAGAAAAATGATTGGAAGAAATTAGAATGAATTACCTCCATTCATTGTAGCACTACCAATCTCAGCTACCCCTTCTCTCGGCTTCAATGCTGCTGAAAACCTTTCTCTCTGTTCGATCGATCTATATATATATATGTATACTTTTTTTTTGTTTTTTTTGCACTCTGTGGTAGGTGAGTGCATTCAATGCGAATGTAGCAGTGCTTTTATTATTGTTCCGTTGCAACAAAGAAGCAAAATTATCCAGGTCCCACAACGTCACAAATTCAAAATTTTATTTATTATTATTCAGGTCGAAAGCAGCAACGCACAGCTGCTTTTTTGGCCACCATATTAATGGACTTTAAAATAGTCAGACCAATATAAATAGCCCAACCCAATAACATGCCAACAACCCAGAATTAATGGGCTCAAAATTGAGCCCAGGTACAGTCAGCAACCATTTCAACGCTATATGTAACAAACGGTGAAACGTGCGTGGGGTCTATCACAAAATTTAACGCGGACTTTAGTCAAACTGCCATGTCACCACTTATCTCAGCGAATTAGCACTATAAGAGATCTAGTTTTTTGCGTCCCCTAAAATGTGCCACTTATCATTGATTTTGTGTCGCTAATATGATTTACGACACTATGTCACATCTTTTTTTTTGTGTCGTAAAATGTGAGGTAGTAAATTTACGATATTAATTTTCTAGCGTGTCGTAAAATTAACGACCCATTTTGTGTCATTTTAACTATCTGTCGTTTTAATTTGCGACTTAGTTTTACGTCATTCAAATTAGTGTTGCAACTTTATTGCGACATGTTGTGCGTCATTTATTTTAAATGACGCTAATATTTAACGACATTTTATCTGTCAATATTGATTTGGGACGCATAGTATTTTGCGACATATGATACGTCAATAATATTTAGTGACACATACTATATTACGACACATAATGCGTCAATTTTGATTTGTAACGCAGACTAATTTGCGACATATTGTGTGTCCATAAATATTCCTGATGCAAATTATTCGCGACATTTTATGCGTCAATCACATTTATTGTTGTATATATTTACGACACAATATGCATCAATGTTGCTTTGTGATGCATACTAATTTGCGACATATTGTGCGTCTATAAACATTTGTGATGCAAATATTCATGACATTTTATGCGTCAATCATATTTATTGTTGTATGTATTTATGCCACAATATGCATCAATTTTGTTTAATGATGCATCAATGTTTGCAACACATTATGCTTCATTTACATTTTGTGGTGCTTCAGCTACATTATTTAAAAGAGACGTATGTTACTATGACATATATTGTGAAAGATTAAATAAGTGTCGTAAATATAAATATAATTTAAATAGAAATACTTTCTTGATCAACATTGATTGAAATCGGAAATAACTCATAATAAAAATTGTCACTTTAATAAAAATATGAATATTCAAAAATAATAAAAAAATAAATCTAAACTAAATTAAACTCTCATTCACATATATGGCAGAGCAGAATAATGCATCTAAATCTCAAATTACTTGGCCTTCCTCTTAATCCTTCTGATTGTTTCTCCTTTTTGGTCCTACTAGGCTAACCGGACCGCGCGTTGCGCGGTTGTATAAAGTAAATTTAGTAAATTTTGTGCGGTTGTGTAATAATATAAGTATGATATTTTAAGTATACATGTGTTGCACTACATATGATAATAGATACATGCATGCCAGCTATGTAAGATTTGCAAAATGTCTCTAAAATATATGTTGACATTTGTAATTGCAAACTTATCTTGTTAAATTAAATTTAGGATATGTAATAATATAAGCATAATATTTTTTAAGACTACACGTGTTACAATATCTCTAAAATATATGTTGACATTCGTAATTGTAAACTTATCTTTTAATCTAACAAAATAAGGAAGCCTGCGGATGCAGAGTGTATCTAAGAATGGTGTACAATATTAGGTAAATCAGCAAGAAAGAAAGCTCTGCCTTCTCTCTACAACTCTCGCCCCACTCGCCCACGCGCCTCCCACTCCCATGTCTCTCCGCCCCACTTTTTACCTTTTATAACCGTTACAAACTGTCAGCAATCTGATAACAGACATAAACGGCTCCCCAATGGGGGAAACGCCACCGCCCCACGGTGGTGATTCGGCCGGAAAATCCTTTGCTCAAATTCTAGCCGCAAAACCGAGCCCCCTTTTCAACACCCTACCTTCAAATCCAGAAATAAAACCTATCACAACCTTCAATGGCAAGCCTGCCTGTATGTACACTGCTGATCAGGTTCAGGTTCTAGCTAATCACTATCAGAACGCTTTGATCGGTAAATTTTCAAGAGTCAAGCCACCAATGGCCATCATCCAAGCTGTTCTCGATGATTTCGGCTTCAAGGCTAAATTCCAATTGGGATCACTGGATTATAAACACATATTGATAAGGTTCCAGGACAAGGACGACTTCCAGAGATGTTGGCTCAAGCCCTTCTGGGCTATATCTGGGTCGCCGATGCGGATCCTAAAATGGACGCCGGAGTTCTCGCCGGAACATGAATCACCAGTAGTTCCTGTCTGGATCACGGTAAGAGACGTCCCCCTCTATTACTGGAATTACAAAATGCTTGAGGATATGGGTAACCAATTGGGGAAGTTCATTAAGCTAGATTCTGCAACTAATTTGGTTACTAGGCCGTCTGCAATCAAAATGTGCATCGAGGTTGATGTTACAGGTGAACTTATCTCATCCATCCAGGTTGGACACCCTGAAAACTTTAGGGATTGTTCAGTGGAATATGATAATATGCCCATGTACTGCAAACATTGCAGAAAGCTAGGTCATGGTGATGCAAATTGCATGATGCTGCATCCTAAACTGAAGAAAAACTGGAGAAAAAGGGAGTACTTCAAGCCAACTGAGTCAGAGGTGAACACCCTTTCTGAAGTAAACCTTACCACATCTCCAACCAACCAGACAGCCTCAAACAAGCCACCACAATCCACCAAAAGGTCACCTTCCCCCCTAAATCCAAACACTATTCCAATTGCTAGTAAAGCTAGTACCTCTGGCCTGAGCCCCAAGGACAAAGAAAACATTTTCTCTGCTCAGAAATGGGTCAAAGTGCCTCAGAGGAAAAAACAAGCTGCCACTGATGAGTCAAATAAAATGATGGTTCTATATGATCACTCTCAGAATAGAGAAACCAGCATCAACTCAGGAAGCCAGCAGAAAGAGTCTGGAATCCCTCAACAGAGAACTATGGTCTGGAGCCATGATTCCTTCTCAGTCTCCAAAATATATCCTTTTAAATCTTATTCATTTGATGATATAGATGTACCTGGAAGGAAATTAGCCAACAAGTTGCACAAACCACACAAGCACAAACTTTCTGTTGATGATACCAAAGACAATTCCACATCACTTGCAATTATTCCTTACCAGCAAGTGGAACTGTCAAACTCTTTCTCGGTCTTGCAGGATGAAGATGATGAGAACGTACTTGAAGATGGAACTATAAGGCAAGAGATTGCTCTTACCACCCAGCAACAAAGTGAGGAGTATTTCTCTCCAGTCACTGGTGATGCAGTGCTGATCACAGACTCCCCTAATTCAGGTAAAATGGTAAGATCATCTGAAAGTATAAGTAGGGTATTAAGACCCAAACAAAAGGTTAAATATACTTTTAAATGATTAGCCACAAAATAATATGCAATATACTAGTCTGGAACATAAGAGGATATGGAACTTCCCTAGATAGACTAAAAAATCTACTTGCTATACATCATGTCTCTTTCCTGTGCTTAATTGAACCAATGCATGATAGTTCAGAAATAACAGACTTAAAATTCCAGTTAGGATTTCATAACTGCTATGCACCTCAACATGCTAAATTATGGCTATTTTATAGAGATAACTTAATGGTTGATATCTTGGCAGAAAGTGATCAATTTGTGCAGAAATCACTGATAAAGTTTCCCTTGCTGAATGGTACTCTATATTAGTATATGCTAAAACCACTAGGGACCTAAGACTAAACCTCTGGCATGACTTGGCTAGGTTACCTTTAGGACCATCAATCTTTATAGGGGATTTCAACACTGTAGCAACTGTGAGTGAATATAAGGGCAGTCACCATCCCTCAGCTAGGAGCATGACAGAATTTAGGACCTTTCTAGACATACTGGCATTACAAGAAATCCCAACTTTAGGTAACCTATTCACATGGACCAACAATGGAATGAAGGAGGATAGACTCTTACAGAGACTGGATAGAGGTTTAGGAAATCATGACTGGTTTGAAAAATTCCAACACTCCTCCATTCAAGTCCTGAACAGAACAACCTCTGACCATAACCCCTTACTATTATCCATCCAGCAAGCCTGTGAGCAACTCCCCAAGCCATTCAGGTTCCAAACCATGTGGTTAAGTAGAACTGAACTTAAAGGGCTGCTAGAGGATAACTGGAACCTACCCTGTCACTACACTGGTATGTACAGACTGGTATTCAAACTTAAGAGGGCCAAGGAATTTCTTAAACAGTGGAACAAGTCCACATTTGGGAATGTTCACCAAAACCTCATAGATGATGAAAATAGGGTCTCAGTATTGGAGGAAGCATATCAATGTACAGGTGCTGATACTGACCTAATTAATCTCAACAGAGAGAGGGCCATACTGATTAGATCACAGAAAGAGAACACCACTTTCTGGAGGCAAAAATCAGGGGTGAAATGGCTACAAGAGGGTGATGCCAACACACATTTTTTCCATAATTCAGTGAAAGAAAAGAGAGCAAAGTCAAGGATTGCAAAAATTAAAACTGGAGAGGGAGAATGGATATCTGACCCACAGCTCATTAAGGAGGAATGTGTCAGATTTTATGAGTAGCTCCTAAATGACCCCAGGCCTAATCTCTCTGGATCATATCTGGAGCATTTTAAGTCCCAAATCCCCAAACTCATTTCTGAAGAAGAGAATTTACAGCTTCTGAAACAGGTGGATTTAGATGAGCTTAAAAAGGCAGTCTTTGAGCTCAACAAGGAAGGAGCACCTGGATCAGATGGATTCTCTGGTCAGTTCTACACTAGCTTCTGGGAAGTGATCAAAGAAGATCTCCTAGAATTAGCAAATGAGTTTTTGAGTGGTCAGAAGTTACCTAGAGCTATAGCAAGCACCTGCCTAACACTCATTCCAAAAAAACCAAACCCATCCACCTTTGCAGACTTTAGGCCTATTAGTCTGTCCAATTTCTCTAACAAAATTCTTTCTAAAATTCTAATGGAGAGAATGAAGCCCTTAATGCCCAAGATCATATCTGAGGAACAGTCAGGATTTATGGCTGGAAAGGACATCTCAGATAGCATCTTACAGATGATGGAAATGGTAAGGCTGTTGAATAAAAACCCTAGGAACAAGAACCTAGTGGTTAAGTTAGACATGCAAAAAGCCTTTGATAGGGTAACATGGTCCTTTCTCAACACAGTAATGTTACAGTTTGGTTTCCATGGATCTTTTGTTAAAATTGTGTTGCAGAACATACAAGCTGCATGGTTCTCAGTTATTATCAATGGTGTGGCCTCTGGATTCTTCAATTCAACCAGGGGAATAAAGAAAGGGGACCTCCTTTCACCCTTCCTCTATAATATAGTCACAGAGGCTTTTTCTAGAGGAATTAAAGCTCTTTTCAACTCCCAGTATCTACACAGTTTCATAATACCTAGAGCTGTACCACCTATATCCCATCTCATGTATGCAGATGATAGTGCAATTTTCCTTACTGCCTCCAAAACTAATCTTAAGAGGTTGAAGTGTTTTCTGAAGGCCTATGAACAATGTTCAGGCCAGAAGATTAACTTTAATAAATCTGATTTTTTCCTCCACCCCAGAGCCACTCTCCACCAAACCACTATGGTTACAAGAATACTGGGAATGAGGCAAGGACACCTGCCATTCAAATACTTAGGGACTCCAATTTTTTCAGGCAGAAACAAGGCCTGTCACTACCAGCATGTAGTTGAGAGAATGGAAAAGGCTGTATCAAACTGGAAGAACCATTGGCTTACAGCAGCTGGGAAAATGGTCCTTATTAATTCAGTGCTTATGGCCATACCAACACATATATTCTCAGTCCTCAGCCCCCCTAAAGCTATTGTTAGAAAAATGGAAAAAGTGGCATCAAATTTTTTTTGGGGGGAGTCAGAATATGGTGAAAGGAAAAGATGGAGAAGCTGGAGCAGAATGGCTTTACCAAAAAATGAAAATGGTCTGGGATTTAGGGACTTGGAAGCTGTCATTAAAGCCTTTGCATGCAAGCTTTGGTGGAAGCTCCAGAAAAATAATACCATCTGGACAAGATATTTATGGTCCATTCCAGAAACATACAAAAAATCACACACACGGAGGAGGATTTGTAGCATAACAGAATTTGCTAACTCACAATCCCAATTACTGTGTGGTAAAGGCTCCTCATCATTTTGGGATGGAAACTGGTTAGGGATAGGGATATTATACCCCAGGACTTAGAACTTACATTCTCTGATATTACTGTTGCCCAATTTGTTAGCAGGAAAAATTATTACCTAACTTTGTTGGAGCCCAACTTGGCTACCAGTGTCTTGTCTTTACTGCAGGGATTCCAACTTGAACACACACATGAAGACAGACTCATATGGAGACCAGGTCATGATGGAAACTTCTCAATCAGCTCTGCATACAACAGCCTAAGGCACAGGGACCAAACAAATGACTTGTTTGGACAGGTTTGGAAATTACCCTTACCTGCAAAAATCTCTCTTTTACTGTGGAGAATGAAAAACAGGTTGTTGCCTTTTGATGACATTTTACAGAAATTTGGTATTAATCTATCTTCTAAATGCCCTCTGTGTTGTAGCAGTGATACAGTAGAACACTATTTTAACAAATGCCAGGTCAACAGTGAGGTATGGGAATCTATCCATTCACTCACTGTCATACAGGCTCCCCATTTCAACACACTGCAAGGGAGAATGAATTTCTATCTGTCATATAATGGCTTTTCAAAGGTTCATACTAGGGTCATTAGAGTAATCACTATGGTAACTTTCTGGAACCTTTGGAATAGGAGAAATAGGTTAATTTTTGATGATCAAAAGTCTAGCAATGCTCTAATCTGTGAAGAAGTCAGAAAGCAGACCTGGCTCATATTCACTGCATTCCCACAGATTGGTAATATGGAGAGAAACTTTTTTCTAGTTCATGCCAAATTAGTTCCATTCCTGAGACAGAAGAGACCCAAACCTGCTAGAGTTATAAAATGGCACCCACCTGATTCTGGTTTTAAGATTAATGTTGATGCTGCATTTAAACTGGGAACTTGTGGGATAGGTATAGTGGTTAGGAATTGGCTGGGAGATACCAAAATGCTAAAAATGATTTATATGAACTGTGTCTCACCCCTCCACTCTGAGCTACTGGCAATACAGCAAGGTCAGCCGGTTGCAACTGAGCTTAACCTTCAAGCATACACACTGGAATCAGACTGCAGGGTGGTAGTGCTTGGCATACACTCACCTTCAACTTGTATCTGGAAACACTACTCACTGTGCACAACCCTTCAATCCATCCATCCACTATCACATATAGTGCATGTTCTCAGAGAAGGTAATAAATCAGCAGATTTTTTATCTAAATATTGCCTGGAAAACAGAATAAGTGCTGTCCTTCAACTAAATCAGGCTCCGACCCTTTTAAAAGGGATTCTGCTGCTTGATAAGATTGGAATGCCCTCAGTCAGAGTATAATATTTGAAGCTTTTATTGTCACAGAACTCTGCTGTTTTTCATTTCTTTTTGTAGGATAGGAGTAGCAGCAAGCTAAAGGAAAATGAAGTTCTAATCCAAAAGACCAGATGCAACTTCTGCTAGCATGATACTAGCATTACCTATCAGGGCATAATTATAGCTCAGATTGATCATTTTTGTGTAAATATCTCCTTGGAATGGTGTCTATTCTGTATTTTCATTAAATCAGGTGGCTAAGTTGTGCTTCGGTCTTTGTTGACTCGATCACTAAAATGCTCCTTGATTGCTATGAAGACAGAATAAATCTAATCCATAGCCAAGGATCTAGGAATAGGCATTTTTTGGCCATTCTTTTGGAAGCATTGTGCTTCACAATATTTTGTATCAAACATTTGTGACCTATATGGTTTGGGGTGCCAAATGAATTCCCCCCACCAACGGTGGATTAATTTTTTTTAAAAAAGTAAACTTATCTTGTAAAATTAAATTTAGGATGTGTAATAATATAAGCATGATATTTTAATACTACCCGTGTTGCTCTATATATGATAATAGATACATGCATGCCAGCTGAGGTAAACATCTGATAAGTATGTGTAATTCGTATTCATATGGTCAATTGGCACAATATATGCTTATTTGAATGTAGATTCATTTTTAATCATAGATTCAATTTGAATCATTCGAGGTATATGTGAAAATATTTTAGTTCTATTCAATCCCACATATAACCTTTCGTAAAAAAAGGTTTTTATAATTTAAATATTCTGAAATATCCTCATCAAATAATATACAAATTAAGTTTTAATATTAGTGTTATAGAATTAACCCACTACTGGAATCTGCACCGGAACACGGCGGTTCCGTGTGCATTGGACGGCGGTTTTGACCGCCGTCCTTGGTGGCGCCGTGCAATTGGCGCCACCCATGCACGGCGGTCATAACCGCTGTGTATTGTTCCGGCTAAATTTCCGAGTTCGTAAATCTATCCGAATGTTTATAAGTCCGGCTAAGTTTACGAGTTAGTAAAGTTAGCCGGATAGAACAAAAAAAAACCCCGGCACAATCTGGCCGGCGAAATCAAAACCAGCATAAAAACAATTTCATCCCCAAACCATGGGTACTTGTGGATCGAATAGATCGTACCCCGAAATCCCAAAAACACAAACTACTATACTAATCTATTGATTTTCGGCCTAAATCATATGAAAAACACATATAATTTAAAGTCAACCTTTTGTTAGAAGAAGGAGAAGGAGGGGGAGAGGGAGCAGAGGGAGAGGGAAAAGAAGGAGAAGGAGAAGGAGAAGGAGAAGAAGGAGAGGGAGAGGGAGAAGAGAGGGAGAAGGAGAAGAAGGAGAGGGAGAGGGAGAAAGAGAAGAAGAAGAGGGAGATGGGGAGAATGAGTGGGAGAAGGAGAAGAAGAAGAGGGAAAGGGAGAAGAAGGAGAGGAAGAAGATGGAGAGGGAGAAGGAGAGAACTTGCATAAAGAAGGAGAGATCATGTTTGATAACAACCATCCGGCTAAGTTTCCGAACTTAGCGGGATGGTTGTAAAACGGCGGTTTCTTAAAAAGTCACGCTGAACTCGGAAACTTAGCCGGATGGTTTAAACGGCAGTTCCCTTAAATTCACGCGGAACCGCCGTCTAACGGCGCCGTGTTCCGGCCTGATTCTACTAGTGACCCATCGAAGATTGACTTTTATATTTGGAAACAGTATTATTAAATATTCTGAAATATCCTCATCAAATAATATATAAATTAAATTTTAATATTAGTGCTATAGAACTAACCCAACGAAGATTGGATTTTTATATTTAGAAATAGTATTATTAAATATTCTAAAATATCCTCATCAAATAATATATAAATTAAGTTTTAGTATTAGTGTTGTTGTATTAGTTAAATCGACTTTTATATTTGGAAACAGTTTGTGTAAACTTTGATAGTAATATAATATTTATGGAATTTTGAGTTATAAATGAAAAAGTAAGAGTATAAAAGAATATTTCGAGTTTATGGAAAGTATTAGTACTATATAATTAACCCAACGAAGATTGACTTTTATATTTAGAAATAGTTTCTGTCAACTTTGGTAATTGTATAAAACATTTTATGGAATTTTGAGTTATATATGAAAGTGGAAGTAAAAAAAGAACATTTTGAGTTTATGCAGAATATTAATACATAGAATTAACCCACGAAGATAGGCTTTTATATTTGTTGGGTTAATTATGGGTAAAATTTGATAGTTATATAAAAAACATGACTTTGGTAATGTTGAGTTTTATATATATGTGAAAGTGGAAGTAAAAAAGAATATTCTGAGTTTATGGCAAATATTAGTCCTATAAACAATTATTTATATTAAAAACTGTTTTTGTTATATATTTCATAATACTTATATTATATGAGTTTTATCGAATATCATCATTATTTAGACTTGCAAACTTGAAATTGAATTGCTAAAATAATATTGTCTAATTGCTAAATTAAAATGGGAACTGTTTGAAAAATGTACATAAGTCTAATTAATGATCATAAACGTAATTTTCTAATTGATCATCATCGAATCTAGTATTGTCTTACCTTTTTCATTTAGACAATAATTCCTTTTATGCTAAGAAACGGCTTTTGACCTAATATTTAAAATTTCTTTAAAATTTTTTTATAAGATAAGTTGCTACAATTGTTTACCTGTTCATTCAAATCAGTAAAAAATGAGCATTCTTGACTGGAAAACATCCAGATTCAACTCTTTAATGCAAGGAGAAAACTTGAATTTCACCACCTGAAGGAGGAAAACAAAAACCCAAAAAACAACCAAGAAACCCAAAAAAAAAACCAAGAAAATCCCTAAAAATAGTTTCAAATTTTCCGAGAGACTATTATTAAACAAACCTTAAAACAAAAAAAGAAACTTACTCTGAAGATCTGGTGTCTATGACCTGGCAAGCTGTGAGCGCAATCATGGAGGTCTTCCCCATCCCGGACCGAGCCCGAGCGATGACCTCACTTCCGGCGATGTTCGGAAGAACGACATTCATCATATATAAACACAAAACAAAACAAAATCATCCAATTTTCAAGATTTCAGTCAAATACCTCGTTTTCGAGCCTGGAAACTCTCTCGAGCAGCGCAGATTTATCTTGCTTCTCCATGCAGGCAGCCTCTCGGGCAGCTCAGCTTCGTGAAAGCTCCGCCAATCCTCGGTATTCTTCGTGTTTCCGGAATCCCTTTCTCCGGCATCATTCAAAGACTAACTGGAGGATTCAGCTTTAAAAACCAAACATACATATATCTCAACACAAAGAGATCACATGAATTCAGAGAGTACCAAAACAACCTTGGATCATCCATAACACCATACCAGTATGCCCCTGCGGGATAACAACGCGCATCTCCAACAACAAATACACACCAACATTGTGCTTCCCCTTATTGTTTGCAGGAATTCCAATATTTAAATAGCTCATCGGGCTTAGGGTTTAGGCATAAACCCTTCCTAAACCCTTAATGCGGTCCAACAAAAACAAATGTAGAGCCTGAGGATTCAACTAACTCAAACATATCTTTTTCAAGAAATCAATGGTGATGTGGAGAAGAAACTCAACATCCTGTTTCTATCTTTCTTCACCCCAGCCACATGATCTCTCTACAACAACACAAATATTGGCTGCCGAGATGGGGATGCCGGAATGTGTGTAGAAAACTTTCCGGCGACCTCTCATGCAAGTGTGAGATCTAATCAAATGTAAATATTCTGGTATATATACTCAAAACTAAAAGTCTACGATATATAGGGTAAATTTATGCACTTAACATAAAAAAACAATATCTCCTTTATATAATATTCTATATGCAGGAATGATTTGATTTGGTTTCCAAATTAATTTAAGGGAGACGTAATTAAAGGAACAATATATAATATGGGGTTTATTTATATATTAGAAAGATTTGATTTTTGTAAATTAATTCGACGGAGGCGTAATTTAATGAAGAATATTTAAAGTGAGATTAATTTATATATAAAGAATTATTTCATTTGATAAATTAATATATTTTGATTCCGGCGGCGGCGTTTTATTAATATTTATATTTATGCTGTCACCTTCTATTTTTTAATATATGCATAGTAGAAAGATAAATCAATTATTAGTTAAATAAGTTAAATTAATAAATTAGTTGAATTTATGCAAGAATTAAGAACCATGATTAGTGGTGTCGTTGAAAAATTATATATAGTAATAAAAATGATGGATTAGTTAAATAAGTAAGTTAGTTAAAAATTGTGTACCTAAATGGAATTATTATAACGATTCCGATTCACATTATGCATTGCGTATAGATATATGGTAAATAAGGCAGTGCATGGAATTTAATTTCGGTAATTTAACATTCCGGTAACGGAGTTATTTACAAAACGCAAGATAGGGGTCCGTTTTATGGTTTGTTTCCGAATTCCGGCGGCGGCGTTTTATTTAATATTTATATTTATGCTGCCACTTTCTACTTTTTAATATATATATATACCTAGTAAAAAGATATTTATATTTATGCCGCCACTTTCTGCTTTTTAATATATACCTAGTAAAAAAATGATAAATATTAAATAATTTTTTCCATTCATAAATTTTTTTACAAAACATCATAATTGCGTGGTTTTTTGAGTTTAATTATTTATAACGTTTGTATTAAATAAATATAGATACTTTATTTATTTATAATTTTAGTTTATTTTTAGTTTCATTAAGTTTGTTCAAATTAAAATTTTAAAATTAAATTTAAGTGAATTTGAATAAGAATCTTGCAAACTTAATAAAGATAAACTGAATTATTAAAATTAGGATGAAACACTAAATTTGATTTAAGATTAAATTGACAAAAACTAACTTACCTAATTCAATTAAGATTATTTTCAACAACATCTAAATATTTTAAAAAAATAGAAACTACACGTAAATTTAGGGGACAAAAGTTACACCTAATTACACCTAATTCAATTTATAATTGAAGTTATAAATAGAGGACAAAAGTTATTAACGCAATATTTGATGTCATTTTCCAAAAGAAAAACATGGAAAATACAAACTATATATTAATCAATTAAGGCCGGTAGTATTATATCTGTATTTAATTTGTAAGTAAAAGTTGGTAAAAAATATGGAATGTAACCTTTTAACTTGGAATATAATTGTATTTCAGTAATTTTTGATGTCGTTTCCATAATATATATACGCCGACGGACAAAAGAAATTTATTAAACGCAATCTTTGATGTCGTTTCCCATAGTAAATATAAACTACGGCGGAGGTTGATAGGCGGCATTCTTTTAAATATTTATGTTTACGCCGTCACTTTCTGCTTTTAAATATATATCTAGTAAAAGATGAAACATTAAAAAAGAAAATATTAATTATTACATAACTATATTGACTTAATAAGTAGGTATTTAGTCCAATAAAAATCTTTAATTTTGGTGATATGCCACGTGAATAACAACTCGACGTATAAAAGTGGGGATACATACACTGCAGGGAGATAGTTTTCCTACTACTCCTCTGGTTAGATTAACATAAAAAATTTATTAAAATGATATTCACAAGTTTAATAATTGTAATTACCTCATGAATAGTTTCATTGGGTTGAGAAGTCTCTGAATAACCGATATCTTGAGAGATGATAGACATCTTATATATGACAACACCAAATTATACACTGAAATCAAGGTATTAATCTTCAAAGAGAATTTTAAAAATAAAGATAATCACCAAGTCAAGAAAAACATCTTATCATATGACAACACCAAATTCAAACCAAATTTCAAGCACAAGTTGTATTTATCTGTACTACTAAATTAAGGGGTCACATGTTGTGTTTTTCAGACTTACATTAATAAAATGGACCTGCATATATAATTACTGTATTTATAATGAGATCTAGTGATAATACACCAGTAAAATTATGGGTTCAATTTTCAGGAAATATTATTTTATTGTTCGAAACCCACATCAATCATCATCATATAAAATAACCCTAAACCCATTCAAAACCCTAAACCCATCATCATCATAGAAAAAGAGTAAAATAATTAGTTTATTATTATTTAAAAGCTTAAATGTGATCAAAGAACGCATATATATTTTTATGGAAACATTTTTTTATCACTTTGGAAATATTACTTCAATTGAAAACATTCTCAAAAAATAAAAATAAATTATTATATTATTATATAATATTTGCAAATTCATTGCTTATAAGTAATGTGTTTATATTATAGATTATTTCTGAAAATGAACTAGTTTACTCCCTCCGTCCTAGTGAAAAATACAGAGACAGAAAATGGAAGTTAAACTTTGGGTGGTGAAGTATATGGTGAAAACTGAATTTAAGAAGAAAGTGGGTGAAATGAGTGGATGAAAATGATGTAGGATTAAGCTGAACTTACAAAAGTATGCATTGATACAATTAAATTAGCAAAATTTTATCAATTCATACTTCATCAATTCTAAACTTAACAAATTGGACCTAACTTATTAAACTGAATTAAACGGAATAATACTGAACAGAACTTAATTAATTGAAGAAAACGATCAATGGATTGATATAACTAAATGAAGCTGTATTTTATCAAATCATAAATCATCAAGATTGAACTTAATTAACTTAATTGAGAAAAAAGAAATTGAAGAACAAATCAATGTACTGTTTGAAATCGAATGGATGTTGCAACCAAATCAAATGGAATTCTCTACCTAATGGTAGAGAAAATGAAACTCAAAAATAGAAAATCGAACTGAATTGAACTGCAATTAACTTAATTGAACTACACTTAACTAAAATGAGTTGAATTGAACTACACTTAACTGAAATGAACTGAATTAATATAAACTTAAAATCATCAAATTATATTTTCGAAGAACTGAATTGAAATAAATTGCATTTTCTCTGAATTGGATTGAGCTAAACTGAATTATTAACATAGAATTTTTCTTAATTATTTTTAAAAGTATAATGCACTGAACTGAACTGAACTGAAAAATATTCAGATAAGTTGTATTAAACAGACCCTTAATCGGAATTGTTATGCATTAGTACGCATTTTGTTTTCTATAAATAATTTAAGATAATGTGTTCTGAGCTTTAAACATTGATAAACCTTAGGCAGAATAAACATTTATAAAAGTGTGCAGTTTTACTTTTAATATTTATCATTTTATAAAAGTTTCATAATAGTGGTAGTTTCATAATAAACATAATATATTTATAAAACTACCACTAGCTACATATATTCAAGGCCAAACATATGGTTTTTAATTTAAACATTATTAATTTTAATAAAAACAGATTATAAAACATGTTCCATTTACAAATCCAAGTAATATTATACAAAACCTTATAAATTTAAAGTTACAAAAAACAATGTATAAACATAAAAGTGCTAAAATGACTTTTATATAAAAGTTACAAAGTTGAACTTTTATAAAAAAAATTAGAAAGCTGAACTTTCATAAAAAGTTTTTGAAATTGAAATTTCATGAGATCAGCTCATTAATTATACCTAACATAATAAAAGCAAATTTCTTTTGATTATATAAAATAAAATATCATAGACCTTATTCTCAAATACTTGACCTAGCCGAGTTGGTCCAAATGTGGTATCTAACAAATTCATGAGGTTGGAGTTTCTAGTCTCCTCTTTGTCTAAATTTGTATCCCTTTTCACATTCAAAATTACTTATGAATTATTTTGAAGCAAATTTTTACTTAAAGTAAAATTATAAATATAAAATTATGTGACATTGTATGAAATGTCACATACATGTCTGAAAGCAATGCATCAGAGCATCTCCAATGCTATGGATGTCATCCATGTTTTTAGGTGACAAATGTCATGAAATTATAAAACTTTAAAGTGACATAAACACATAATTTTAGAATGTTGACATTCTAAATTTTCTGATCTCCAATGCAAACTTCACTTTGGACATGTTAATTAATATTTTAACCATTAACTTATATTTATTCAAAGCACTTATTTCAGATTAAATTGAAAGTAGTGATATTTGTTTATAATGTGAATTAACAGTTATTACAAAATAATTTATAACATACTATTAACATCCAAGTAATTTTAAAATTTAGCATTTGAAATCCAATTTCAACCAAATTCAAAATTTTATAAGCAAAATATAACTAGAATATGTTTAGAAGTCATTACTATAATTTTGAAGTCGTTACTATAATATTATTTAGAATAAATTGACAATTATATTCAAGTAGCATATACATAAAAAGTGAAATTTATACTAACCATGTTTTATGAGATAAAACATATTAGGTTTTTGAATAATTTATATTTGGATGAATTCATAAGAAAAGGAATTTTTTTGATAATTAATGTCAAATTTAATATAAGACAATGTCAAGTTGAGTGTCAAGAAGTAGAAGTTCTCATTGACATTGTCTCTTGAAAATTTTAACACATAGGATTGACTATATTAAATGAGGACTGCATTGGAGACATGATTTTGTATAGAAAGTCTATCATAATGACGTGTCAATCAAAATTTATTAAATTGACAATCACATTGGAGATGCTCTCAATCCAATAAAAGTGATGCAATTGTGCCACGAATTCACAACAAATTCATAAATGTGTCACGTAATGAAAACATCATTTGATAGTGTCGTAACAATATGTCCTAAATTTGGGAAAGTTCATTAATGTGACGCTTAAGTGTCATAAAAATTACGACATAGAAAGAAAGTGACGTAAAGGTGTCGTCAATAAGCAGCACATTGATACAAAGTGTGGTGAATATACAACTTTTATAAATTGATCGCACAAAATGTGTTGTAAAAATATAGATTTCTTATAGTGTAGTTACAGGCGTTGAAACACTGGCCCGCTCGTCTGGCTCTTGCAGCGCACTTTCATAATAGCGGTGAAATCAACTCAGTCAACTTTTAAAATTCATTGACTTGCACAGTTTTTAGCGCTGAAACTTGTTCCCTTCAACGCTTTTATGCTCTTTTTTCAGCGGAATTCAATAATACCGGTGAAAAATCGCCTCAACTTTCTGATAGTGTGAGAATTGTGAACATGTTTAAGAGATCAAATAAAAGTTTCTTCTGATTCTTTAGAACGAATATATATTTTGTCTTACATTTATAATGTCAATACCTTTTTTATAGATGCATTCCTTCATTCCTTCAATTGAGACTTTTAAGAGGCGCCAACATTGTGAATTTATGTTTATTATATAGCATATTACAATAAAGATTTTGTACTGTGTTTTCACCAGACCGTTGAAAATTTCACGTTAGGCAAGTGCGAAATGGACGTCGATTTTGTTATTTAAAATAACAAATGCTGATATTGTTTAGATGGAATCAGAATTAAAGAAATGTAGGTTACATACTCCTTGATGTCTAGTTTTCATCAATTATTTTTCCCAATCGTAATACTGTCATCAATCTACAATATATATATGTACCTTAATTTAATGTCATAAAAGTTCAAGTTCAAACATACAATTATTTTGTATATTTAAATGAGGGTGAGAAAATTTCCCGCCCTATCAATATTCGTTCTTTGCACAGGCTTAATTAGCTAAGCAGGTGTGGTCCGGTACCACACGTACTTTCTTCAGAATTCTCTCTCTCTGTTTTTTTTTTTGAGGATCTTCATAATTTTCTCACTTTCCCCAGAGCATATGTTAGAGTTAGGGCCTGTTTGGTAACGCTTTTTAGCCGCTTAGCTTATAAGCGCAGCTGGTTTTAGCGTTTGGTAAGTTAAAAATAAGCCGCTTTTTAAATAAGCATAAGCTAAATCATGGAAAAAAGCGGAAGCTGGTAAAACCAGCTTATTTCTTCTCCTTCTTCAAGGACGCGTTCTTTGCGTCTTTTATTTTCTTTCATTTCTACGCCCTCTCAACATGGATCTCCGGTGAACTGAATCCTCGCTTCGATTCAGGATCACTTTGATACGCTGCCTCCGTCCCTCCGCCGCTCTCAGGCTTCCTCCTCATACAAATCCTACAATTTCAGCGGTATACAATCCAATTTTAGATGGAAAAAGGGGATGTTTTCATCAGAAGGGCGAAAAGGTCCCATCTCTTTCTTAATGAAACGAATTATTTTTATGGAATTTTTGGGGTGATGATTCTGATCCCTTGTACAGGTTTTTTGTGGATTCTTTTGTTGACAAAATCAGATTTTTGTGTTGGTTTGGAACGTTTGGCATCGGGCAAAGTTCACTAATTCGAGCATATGGCTAACTGCTAAGCAGCACTGCTGGCTGATATCCATCGACCACCATAACTGTGATAATCTCCAATTGTTGCCTCTTCTCTGCCCAGTCCTCTTCCTGTAGCTGTAAGTTTGCTCTGTTTCCTTCTTTTAATTCGTATCTTATCGATGATTTGTATTTTATTGTTTTGTTCTCCCTATTTATTTTGATGCCTTGTTTGTTAAACTCTAACCTACCTAGGTAAAATTAATTCTGCAAAGTGTTAGGATATTTCTTGCAGTTTTGTGAATATATAGGGATTTGAATGATGTGGTTTCTTCGTTTACAAGTAGTTTAACTATAATGAGAAGTTGGTTTGCTATGAAATTTAGAGCATTGTATGGTACACCCTCTCATGAATGTAGTCCAACTGAAAGGTATTATTCTAGAACACGACGGTCATGCATAGAATTGTTATTGAATCATAATGTATTTTGGGATGTTTATCAATTCATATAATAGTTGGTAGTCCCTGATTTTTTTACTCCGCATTTGAATAGACTGAGCTTGTGTGTTTACATGTAGTTATGATCGTTATAGAGGACATCAAGGTTGAGGGTGTTGGAGAGCTGATCAACCGGTAGAAAAATGGCAAACCCAATCACTGTTTGTGGCAATAGTTTAATATCGGTCGCTGAGCAGAAACTAATTATTGGCTAGTTTGCAATAGCTGGCGTTTCCATGTTGATGCAGAGTAGCTCCAGAGAGTCCTCAGTATATGCAGCTTGAATGTGCGTGTTCATGAAAACTTGTAAGTGTTGTAATTGGACTACTGCAATTAAATTGCAACTTGTATTGAGAACATCATTTTGTTGACAATGAATGAATACTTTTGTTTAGCTGCGGATGTATTTGAAATCTTTGGATGAAGGAATTGCAAATGTTTCGAATCGTGAATTTTTTTGTTTTTTTGAATGATGGAGTAGAGTATTTCATCCTTTAACATTGGTTTGCAGTAAAATATATTTATTGTACATGTTAAAAAGCATTTTTATTTTGAAGTTACCAAACACTTTCAACTGTTTTGCTTTCCAGCTGCTTATTCTCACAAATAAGCAGAAGCTGACTTTGCTTATTATAAGCCCAGCTGTGCCAAACAGGGCCTTAGTGTGCCTTATAAGAGTCATAATATTGAAAAATGTAATATTTTTTCTCCAATATCATTATTTGCAACATCAGTCATGCTGGTATATATCCTGGTTGATGTACATGTGATCTTAAGATCCCTTTGTAACATTTTAGTAGGTTATTTTAAATAGAGGAGAGATGAAAACATATACAAATACAAATTAATCATTAATAAATTCGTGTAAATTAAATAGCCTAGATGAAATAGAAAGATAATTAGTCGTACAATCATATGAAGGAACACATGAAGATTGAGTTCAATCCGAAAAAGGGGGTGGCTCATCTTTATCTTCATCTTTATGTTCATCATCTTCATCCAAAATTTGACCTACCCATGAGTAGTCTTCATCGCCTGATGGCAGCCATGAAAAGTCTTCACTGCCTAATGTTTCATGGGATGGATTTTGATCAGCTGGCTCATGATCAGTTGATTTTTTCTGTACCTTCAGTTTATTCCCATCATCCGTCTGTGTAGTATTAGGCCTCTTGAAAAGACCAGGTTGTACACGTGTTCCGATATCCTTCCCCCTGGCTGTAAATTTCAGCCCGCTGTAATTAGTCCTCCGCCCAGACTGCCGCCTCTCTCCATTTTCAGACGCTTCATTATGGTTTTTCCCGATTCGAAGACGGTATTTCTGAAATATGCCAAAAATCTAATTATTTCAGATTGATCATAAGAATTTGCACATGTTTTGAAGGTACCGATAATCACCTGCAAATGGCTGCCAACTTTCTTCTTGTCCAACCTTGGATCATTCATGTATTCCAATATCTTACGAGGGACGACATCTGAAATTTTAAAGAACAATTATAAATTTGAAGGAGAGAGCAAAAATACAAACATTAATTGCATGTGATATTAAATTGAAAATCAATCTGTTCTTACTTCTGGGAGCTAGGGTATGTATGGCCCTGAGAAATTCCAACTCCATTTCATCAGTCCAAATGACCTTGTCTTTCTTCCCTGAGGCATCTCCAGGCATAGCTGATGATGATGTCGACGAAGTCGCCTCGCTAGGATTCCAAAAATCCGTTATTGTGGATGTCATGGCTATGGCCTTTGTAACCTCATCATTTGCAATTGAAGATGTCTTCCAAAAATCATTAAGCTTATCCTTGTTGCAGAAAGAACGCACGATGTATGCTACAAACGGGCCTGAACCTTCCCCCAACCTAATTCTTGTATCGTCGGGTGACATAACTGCATTTGAGTAATTTCAAGCTGTTAGTTCAACCAAACCTATTAGATCAATAAACATATAATTAATCGTCCAAAATCTACAATCTTTCATGGAAATGTTTTTAATCTTATTTTGGATGATATTAAATCTGAAACAAATATATAAATGAATCATTTATGAGTTATAAATTCAGAAGATTCCCTCACAATTTGGTTTTTTTAAAGTTTAGCCAAAGAACATATTGCAGTCAATCTCAAGGCACTTGAAATATGAAGAGATAAATTAGCTCCTTACAGTATATACTCTTTTGCAGCTTTTTCTCTATATGATAGAGAATATCGTTTGTTATCTGTGCTTCTATCCTATGGAGGTTGGTTAGGACAACTTTGATTTTGCCCTTATTCTCACAAACAGCTGCAAGGACATCAAGAGCCTCCCCAGAGTGTAGCTCTGCAAGATTTTAAAAATGATGTTTGATTAACACATAAGTATGCAGTTATATATCTAAAAAAGTTCCAAGAAGAAGAAAAACCAAATGGATAAATTAAGCCGCCTTGTTTTCTAGGGTTTTTTTATGAAAAGAGATTTTGCATCAATAAGAATTAAAACACACAACTTTCTAGACAATCAGAAATAAGCCAACAAGTTTGATATTTGAGATGTGTTAATCAGAAATCCTAACCCTAACCAAATTGATATATCTGCACAATTGAGATCGCCAATAAAAAAAACACAGAAGCCAAAAGGTTTAAATTCCTCCAGTATGAATTAACAAAATCCAGAAAAGCACGAAAACAAAATGATGTCGTTTTGAGTGGTATAGATGTGGGCATGCAGTGGATCTTAAGAAGAAAAATAAACCTTCAAAGGTACATTTTTTGAGTAGATCGGAGACGATGTTTTGACAAACATCATCTACAGTGGCTACGAAGATGCAGATTCCTGTGAAAGACTCCATTTTTTCTGTTATAACACAAAATCTGGTTTCTCAAGTTTTGTATGAATCTCAAAAACTGAAGTATTGTGTATATATATATAAGAAGATGTTGGTTGACTTCAACCATGTAAGTTAATATTGTAAAGGGCAGGATAAATCTTTTGATACAGTGTATTCCGTGATCTGATTTCTGTAAAAGTTCATGTATTTAAAATTTTAAGAAATAATATCCATATTTTTAAATTTACTTTCTAATATGGATGAAGGGTGTTAAAGAAAAAGGTTTGGTGACAACGTTACATGACCCTGTATCTTCAAAATTTCAAATTACTTGATATAAGATTTCATTAGTTTATCTTTTTCTTTTTTAAAAATTTAAATGTAAAAGATTGAAAACCGCTAAAATGGTAATGAGCACAAAGTATCTGGTTGGTTCCTTAAAAATTTTATTTTTCTTTGAAATTTTCATTTCAATCATATTTTTAATCAAATCTAAAATTTTAAGGAGAAAGTATCCGGGGAGACCGTCTATAGTATAGATATGGACTATATGGAAAATACATAAACTAGGGGATTATAAGGCAAATAATGTAATTCACAGGTCAACCGCGTTATGGCCCGAGTTATGGCCCGGCCTATATAAAGCAATTTCGCCCAAAAATTGAAACAAATTTCTTCCCCAAATTTTGTACACACCTAATGTGAAACTCACACCTTTTTCCCCAATTTTGCGGATCAGAGATCTAAATTTGTTGCAATTGTCTTCAAAAACATATTTCGATCGATCGATTCGAAGGTTTGATTTAATCGATAATATACAACAATTTTAAGCTGAAAACATATAATGGATCGAAATCGTTATCAATGGAGATTGAACCCTTGGTAAGTGCTTCGTATTGCTTAATATAATTATATATCCGATTTCGATTGGGCAATTCACGTTGTTTCGTATTTGATTAACAGAATGAAAAAAATCGTTGAAGAAAAAGGTGATTATCATGCTCGGTAACAGCTATATCATGCATATTTGATGTTATAAAGTGGAGGTTCTTCTTTTCTAAAGATTTTTTAGTTAAACAATGAGGTTTGGAGTTAAATTGCCTAGGTTTCCTTGCTTAGAGCAATAAGTTTCCTTGTTTGTGTTTTTGTTTATAATGTGGACCTTTTGCGTTAAATCTTTTTGGTTTGGGACTATGTGTAGCTTTTGTGGTTAAATAGCAAGGATTGGTGCCAAAATGCTTAGGTTTCCTTGCTTAGAGATATTGTTTTGGTTTTTGTTTATAATATGGACCTTTTGCGCTATATCCTATTTGTTTTGCACTGTGTGAAGTTGTTGTGATGAACTGAGGTTTGGAGTAAAAAATGCCTAGATTTACTTGATTAGAGCGACATGCTTAGGTTTTATTTATAATATGTACCTTTTGCATTATATCCTGTTTATTTGGACTGTGTGAAGATTTTTTGGTTAAAAAGTGAGGTTTGGAGTCAAAACTGCTAGGTTTTCATGATCAGGGCTATATGTTTAGGTTTTTGTTAATAATATAGACCTTTTGCAATATATCCGGTATATTTGTCTAGCACATGATTAGTTTTTACCTTCAATTTGCTGGACCTTCTAGACAACATTCTAGAGTATTGATCACAACTATGATTGTCGTTTTTTGACAGTTATGGTGTAAGAGGAATACTCTTCTATTTGATGAAAAGTTAGTAAGCAACGAAACTGTTTTACAAATAGTGTCAAAGAAGGTTACACTAATTTTTACCGCCTTCCCAATATTTGGTACTGCACACAAGCACTCAGACCTTCTTGTCACAGGTTTGGTTCCTTCTTTTTAAAAGAAAAAACCTAAACTTGTCAGAGCTATTAAATGGAATCCCCTAGATATTTGGAGTTAACATTAATGTAGATGCCTCCTTCTTTGATGCACATAGGGTAGTTCTGGGACTTGTAATCAGGGATGGGAGAGGGGAGATTATATGCATGAAATGTAAAGTTGCAACATCTACGTAATCACTACATGCAGAATTATAGGTAATTCAATTTGGCATTCAAACATCACTGGAATTGTTTGCTCCTTTCATTATTGAATTTGATTGTATGAATGCCATGAGAGGAGTCATTAAACCTCAAAATATTGAATGGACATTATATAGATATGCCAGGATCTAAATGCATTAGGTGTAAGTGATTTTATAAAGCATGTTTTTAGGAAGCAAATATGATAGCTGATTACTTAGCTAAAATGAGTGCAACTCTACAAAAAACACAAGACCTTTCACTACCTGATGCTACACACTACTTGCTAGGTTTGATAAATGTGGAGAAACTAGGTTTACAAAACTTGAGATTTGGTTAGGACCATCGCTACTGTTTTCTTTGTTTCTTTTCAGACACAAGGAAGCTCCATTGGAAGGAGTCCAATGTGAAACAATACGAGTGGAGCAGATACATCATTTGAAGAAACAAGTCTAAAAACTGTGGAACAATCTGCTCACAAAATGCCAGACTTGAAGTGATGCTGCCCGCCTGGTCGGTCCGAGTGGTCCCTTAATCCCTGATCCAATACCTAGCCCTGCAAGACAGAGCCCCGGGAGGTACCCGAGGGTATACCCTCCGGCGTGATGATGAAAGATGGATCTTGGGAGAGAAAAGGGGTATTCACTAGAATAATGAGAAGATACTTACTTGAAATAGTGCTGAGGAGCACTATTTATACAGTAACCCATGCTCTCCATGTGGTCCATGCTCTAGGTGTCCTCTAGTGTGCTTGTCCCTTTCCGAGTTGTACGAACCCGGATACTGCCAAGCTGTGCTTACCTACTGGTGGGCCGAGCCCATGCTACTGCCGAGTAGTTGGGCCTGGGCCTGGTATCACCACTAGCCCCCCGGAAGCCGGTTCTTTCGGCCGAGGCTAGGGACTTTCCTGATCCGAAGGCGGAAGGACTGGCTTCTTGTATTCCTCCCCTGCCCGACAATGATGGTATGGGCGCGCCCTTCTCGAGGATAATTAATTACCGTCATTATTAGCTTTCTCGCTTCCCCATCTCATTTAATCATTGCCTTTTCACCTTCTTTTTCTCGCCCTCTATAAATAGGGCCTTCCGTCGATCACTTTCACCAATCGCTTTCAGATTTCAAAATATTTCAACTCTCTATTTTCGAATATTCATATTCTCTCTCTTTTTTAATTCCATGGCGAGCAATACTGTACAGTCCGATGCCCAGCGCCGGGACGTCGTCAGCTACTCTCTCCAAAGCACCACTGCTCCCTCTGCTTCGATCTCTGTCGGTTCATCGGCGTCCTACAAGCCGCTCTACCTCTGCAGCAACGTGACCCCTTCTGGTCCAACATTCAAGCGCTCCAAGAACCGGGAAGAGAGGGATATAGACACCCTCGCTTGAAGCCGATGTCTGGACCGCCAAATGTCTCAGCGGCATGGGGGTTCCAGTGCCCTTGAACGCCCAGATGGCCGCTGTCTTTGCTGAAGAGTCCGTGAAGTTGGTCCGGTGCATTCCCCGGATCCACTTTATGTGGGGTTTGAGTCTCCCCTTCCCTCCGCTATATTCTCGATTCCTGGAGTTCTACAAAATCTCCCCTGCCCAAATGCACCCGAATTTCATCGCTGTGATGATGGGTTTTCTTGTGAGGAGCCTTCGGTACGGGATCGACCCTGCTTTCAACTTGTGAAGGTCCTTCTACATGCTCATCAAATGCCCCGGCAAGGAGATGATATACACCGTCCAGGCACGTCCCGGAGTCCAAGACTTTATCCTCGGCAAGAAGGACTCGGCCAAGAACTGGTAGGAGAAGGGCTATGTGAAGGTCAACCCGGGGCTATACGGGTTCCCTGGATGGAATACTCAAGTCTTTGTGGACATCCGGGAAGCTTTCCTTCCTGAAACACAACGCGCCAATCACACTACTCTGTTCTCAGAGACCTTGAACCTGGACCAGTATTGGCTGGCCGGTAACTCTATCTACCTCTTCCCCCGGGAAATATACCCGAAAGGTGCCTTCTTGGACAGCCGCTGGGTGGTTATCTGGCCGGTTCTAGGTATGCTTCTTCTCTCTCTTACTTTGGTGTCCCTATTCCCTTCTTCAATAGCCTCGTTTAACCGTTCCTCTTCGTAGCTCCAACCGTGGATAACGACCCCAGGGTTCCCATTCCGAAGAAGAAGGTCAAAAAGACCGCCGGAGCCGGGGCCGGGGCCGACGGTGAGACAAGCAAAGGGGATAGGAGGAGAAAAACTGGCCCGAAACAGCAACAGATGCAGCGACAGGGGATCCCTGACCTACAGCAGCAGCGGGACCAACTGGTCGATTCTAGCCAGCAAGACAAGAACAAGACGAAGGAGACCGTTCAGAACCAGCAGGCTAATCTGGACTCGCAGCAGGGGCGTCAACAGGACAAGAACAAGACTAACGATCCCGTTCAGAATCCTCCTCCTGGCTCGGGGCCTCCCCCTCTCGGTCCCATTACAGTTGTGGATATCACTTCTGAGCACAAGGATGGACAGGGGGATCAGGAGGGGCGCGTAGCCGAAGCAGTGTTTAAGCAGGAGTCCGTTCGGAATCCTGTCGAAGCCAACACTGTTTTTGCCCTGTCCGAACCCTCTATTACTCCTGTGCCCACCCCCGGGTCAGTGCTCGGTCGAGGATTACCTTCGTGGTCTCCGACCAGGGATGGTAGATCCTCGGTGTCTAGGTATACCAACATTTCTGCTCCTGAGATTCCTCCCCCACCCCCTTTCTTTCCGGCCAAGCGTAAGGGGGAAAGTTCCGAGCATGGCGGGAAAAAACATCGGACAGGTGGCTCCCAGACCCCATCATCCTCCCGCGCCGATACCCCTCCTATTTCTTCTTCCAACCCGCAGGTAGTCTCTCATTCCTACTCTTGTTTTTTTTGAACCATTTTTTCTACAGGTTCAACTTCTCAGCTCTGAGTTCGCCAACTCCCCTGACTTCCAAGCCGCCCTCTCTTCCTTTCTCGGGCGCCACTTTGAGGGGAAGGAAGAGGATCTTAGGGCCGAGAAGGAGAATGTGCTCCGGGCCGAGAGGGAAGCATTGGGTCAACTTCGAGCCAAGGTGGGCACTCTGGAGAAGGAACTGGAAGCTGCTCGGACGGCGAACTACAAAGAGCGTCTGGAATTCGCCGAAGCCGTTGTCAATAAGGTCCTGGCGAGCCAAACCCTGTCACTCCGTCTGACCGAGCTGAACCTCGCCGCCAACGCCCATCAATGCCACAACACTTATATGCAGGTCCGGGGTTGGTTCCCTCCTTCGATCAGGGCTTCGTTCAAGAAGCAATGGTATAACCCGAATGCCGAGGATCAGCAGCTGCATCTGGTGAACACTCTTCAGAAGGGTGGTATGAAGAGCCTCTCTCCCAAGCTGTGGGAAGCTCTGCGGGAGAAGCAGATGTCGACAGAGGACATCCGAGGCTGGTCAACTTACGTGGTTCGGCTTCCAGGCCCTCTTCCTCCTGCTCCAGTCTCCGGATCCGACTTGCCCGAAGACGATAACTTTACCCAGTACTGCACCGTGTACGGGCATTACAGGGGTTTGTTCAATCCGAAGGACCTTGAAGCAGAGTTCTCATCATCTCCGAAGGTTGGTCCGGAGAACCCATGGGCTGCCGAGACTCATCTTTCCCCTGTTCTGGTCTTTTCCGAGGATGACTCGGATAGCGACAACAGCGATGGTGGGGACGATCAAGGAGAAGGAGCCCTCGAGCATGTTAGTTAGATTTTTCCCTTTTTGTTTTCTTAATTTTGTAACCTGCTACCCGGACCTTCGTTCTATCAATAAAATTTTCTTTGCTTGCGATTGCTATTAACACTGCTCCTGCTTTCATTGTCTTTTTTTCTTTACTTTTTTGGGTATGTTCCTCTTTAGTTTTATCCTAACTTGGCTCTACTATTGGCAGGAGCCTTCTAGAGTCCTTAGCCCCCCGGTTCCTACCCTGGTTCCAGCTGGAGCCGGCTGTCCGAGCCTGACTGACCTTTTATCCGAGGGGGGGCTCAGTCCCCTGATCTCCGAGTTTCCCGATGCCGACTGCCTGATCACCTGCCTGCTCCAAATCCAAGAGGACTTTAGGTCTCTGCCGAAGTGTTATAGGCTTGCTTTTGAGAGCATCGACAAGGTCCTTGAGTTCGACCTAATCCTGTTAGAGCAGGAGGCCCAGCACCGCAATTTTCAACTCCGGATCCAAAAGGAGTTGGATAAGGTGTGGCACGACGTTCGGCTGTACTATAACAAGTGTATGAGTATGTAGAATCAAACCGAGCTCCGATCACACGCCACCAAACTTGAAGTAGAAAACGAGAAGCTGGCGACTAGGAACCGGACCCTGCAACAGCAGCTAGTGTTGGTTCATCTGTCATACCATCTACTAGGGTTGCGTCAGGGGGCGGTCGATATTCCCCTGCTGACCGATGTTCCCCGGGCAGTCGATGACCTTATCGCCTGGATGGAGAGTTCTGAGAGGACCTCTGGCGTCTGGGCAGCAGCTTAGCAAGCAGTTGTGGACTGGAGGAAGAATATTCTGAACCGGATCATAGTTCCTCCCTCTATATCCCAGATACCTCCGCTTGAAGATGTCGATCTGGCCTATGAGCGTTACGAACATACTCCCGAGCTTCTGGATCTTGAAGCTTCTGAACGACGCTTAGCCAGGCTTCGGGCCGTCGCCACCAGATTCCGCGCTCAGTTTCCTGCTCAGGAGAGTACTCCTATTGTTGACCGGCCACCTGGATCTTCTTCTGCCTCTGGTTCCCGCCCGGCTCGAAATGACCGAAAGGGAAAACAGAAGGCTGCCGTAACTGGAAGTAGCTCCGCCAGGCCGCGAGCAAGGCAACCTCCAGTCCGAATAGGAAGTCCAGGTGGCAGTGTTCCTGTCCTTACCTCCGAACCAGCTGTTGAGCCGGAGGGTGATCGAAGTGTCAATCCGGACCTGCCGCGGGATCAAGATGAGGAGCAGCATATGCTGGAGTAACTGTCCGAAGAAGCAGGCGCGAGACCCGGGGAATTCCTCCCGGCGAGGCCTCTACGTCCGGGGCCCGTAGATAGGATAGAGCTTCCTGCCATATTATCACTTTTCGTTTTATTCAAGACATGTATAATAATTTTCATTTTATGACACATCTTTCAATTTCAAACTCATAATGCGCGCATTCATTCTTTTCATTATAATCGGCTAGAAGGGGCATACCCTTGTTACAAAAATCCCTGTTACCAGGGTGTTTTTCTACCTACCCTTCGGCCATCCGACCTCTAGGTTCCTGTCCCGGGGGCCTGCCGCCGGGGACCTATCCTACCTAGGCATCTAGTGCCAGAGGCTATTCCACCTAGGCATCAAGTGCCATAGGCTACTCTATCTAGGCAACTAGTGCCAGAGACTATCCATAGTACCGCCTAAGGTTTGCTATATTCCATCTTCGGGGGACTCCCTTCCCCGCTGGATCCTCCAGCACATAACTCCCGCCCGGGTGGGCTTTTCGTCACCCGGTACCGTCCCTCCCAGTTGGGTGCCAGCTTGCCCTCCGGCTCCTGGTGACTCTTGTCGTTTCGCCTCATTACCCTGTCGCCTACCTTGAATTGCTCCTTCCTCACCCTCCTGTCGTGATACTTCTTAACTTTTTCCTTTACTTTAGCCTCATGCAAGACCGCTCTCTCCCTCCTTTCCTCCAGTAGGTCTAAATTCGTTCTGCTCTCTTCTTCATTCTTCTCCTCGGGCACCGGCTCGGCCGTCCGAAGGCTGGGGACGCCGATCTCAGCCGGAATCACTGCCTCCGACCCATACGTCAGACTGTAGGGGGACTTCCCAGTCGCCGAGCTTTCCGTAGTCCGATGAGCCCATAGAACACTCGGGAGCTCGTGTACCCAGTTCCCCTTCGCTCCCTGGAGACGGGCCTTAATCCCACTCACGATCGTCCGGTTCGTCACCTCCACCTGGCCGTTAGCTTGCGGATGATAAACTGACGTGAGCTTCTGACTTATCCCATACTTTACACACCAGGATTTGAAAGGGTCATTTTCAAACTGTGCTCCATTGTCGGTCACTATAGCCCACGGCACTCCGAACCGGCAAACGATGTTCCTCCAACAAAACTTCACGCAGGTAGCCCCCCGGATGTTGGTTAAAGGTTCTGCTTCCACCCACTTAGTAAAGTAATCTATGGCCACAATCAGGTACTTCAAACTGCCAGGAGCAGTGGGAAAGGGTCCGACCAGATCCAGTCCCCATCTGCTGAAAGGCCAGGCGCCTGTTATCCCCATCATCTCTTCCCTGGGTACGTGCACTAATGGCGCATAATTTTGGCATTGAAGACACGAGCGAACCCTGTCTTGCGAGTCCTCAAACATGGTAGGCCAGTAATACCCCATCCGTAAGATTTTTCTGGCCACCGTTCTGGCTCCCTGATGACTACCATTCGGACCTTTATGAACTTCCCGGACCAGGTACTTCACGTTCTTCAAGCCGAATGGCATCCGTCTGTAGCAATAGGTCCCGAACTCTGTGATGAAGGCAGTCTTCGGCTTATCCTCTCCTGACATTTGAATCCGATGATAACCCCGGTATGCATCGAAGAAAGCCAGGGCCTCATACCCGATGATGGCTTCCACCAACCGGTCGACTGGGGAAGGGGGTAACTGTCTTTCGGGCAACACTTGTTTAGGTCGGTGAAGTCGATACACATTCTCCAGGACCCATTTTGCTTTTTCACTAGCACCGGGTTTGCTAGCCATTCTGGGTATATGATTTCCTCCACTACCCCGGCCTCCAGCAACTTCAGCACCTCCTGTTTCACCACCTCGGCCCTATCTCCTGCCAGGGCCCTCTTCTTTTGTCGGATTGGCTTCAACTCCGGGTATACATTCAGCTTGTGGAGAGCTAATTCCGGGGGTACGCCAGTGAAGTCCTTCTCTTCCGATGCGAACACATCCTCATACTTCGAAAGCAGGGATCGTAACTGTTCCTTTACATCGACTGACATCTTTTTCCCGACCTTGATTGTTCCTCGGCTCCCGACCTGCATGTCCTCCACCTCTCCCGGCCCCACTTCTCTCTGCACTACCCCGACCGGGGCCTTCCTAGCTTCCTGAAGGGCCGTGAGCATGCAACTTTTGGCCGTAGATTGACTTCCTCGGACCGTCGCCACCCCCTGACTGGTTGGGAACTTCATGGTCAAATGGTACGTCGAGCCATCCACGGTCGCCCGATGATGATGTTATAGGGAGACGGGGCGTCTATGACCGCGAAATTGCACCGGACCGAGGTCTTCTTGTTCCTGTCAAGGTCATCTACCACTGTCACTGTTAAAGACACAACCCCCAAAGGATGTTCTGTTCGGCCTGTGAACCCTGACAACGGAGAGGTGCTCGGGCGAAGATTGTGACGTCCTATCCCCAGCTGGTCGAAGCAAGAAGCGAACATGATTTCCACACTACTTCCATCATCAATGAACACTCACTTGACTGTAAATCCTTCTATCTCCGCTGTAATCACCATCGGATCCGTATGGGGCGTTAGACTGGGCACCGGATCCTCATCTGAAAAGGTAATGACCTCCGTTGGGCGTAGTCTCTTCTCTCTGTCCTCACCAGCCGGCACATACCGACTCCGGGGCTTTGGCCGCTGCATGGGACTGGGGCCCATCACCCACTTCTCCGTGTATAACATTTATCATCCGGGGAGGGACCTGATTAACCGGCTCCGAGGCCATAACTAGAGCTGCCGCTCCCGGCTGGGCAGCCGGTGCGGGAGCCCCTCGCTGGTTATCATTCTGCGGCCTATTCCTCCAATTCCCATTCCTCCCAACTCCTGCCTGCTGCCCGCCTGCCGGACGCTGGTTCTCCTGACTCACACAGTCTCTCAACTGTCCCCTCTCGATCAACTTCTCAATCTCCACCCTCAAGTTTCGGCAACCCTCTGTCGTGTGTCCATTAGACTTGTGGAACGCACAATATTTGGCAGCGTTTGCTGGAGTCGGATTTCCCGGTATGGGGGCCGGGTCTTGAAACAGGTTCCGGTGAATTGTTAGGATCTCCGACCGGGTCTTGGTCAGAGGAGTAAACGTTTCGGCCCGAGGGGGGTCAACCCTCGGTCTTACTGGAGCCTGAACTGCATCCCTCCTGCCAGGATCAGCAGCCCGAGCCTTGTTGCCCTTTCCAATCCCCCTGTCCTCGAAATACCCTTCCTCCTTCCTCTTCTTGCTCCCTTCCAGCAGCGAGAAACACATCTCCATCTCAAGGTCCAGCTGATGAAAAGTGGTCGGGATATTCTCCATAAGCTTCGCCCGTAGCACCTCATCCCTTAACCCTGCTATAAATCCCGCGATCAGGGCCTTCACTTGAGCGTCTCTATCTATCACCTTCATGGAGTCGTCCATGTACCTCCTGTGGAATCCCCGGACATCCTCCTTCGCCGCCTGTCGACTGTAAGCTACTTCGGCCAAAGGCAGATACTTCTTTCGTTTGGTCTCATATCTGTGCATCAAAGCCCTTGAGAAATCATAGTAATTTCTGAAGCTCTTCGGGGGTTGGGCTTCAAACCACGACAAACAACTGCCCCTCAGATACGAGCTCACCAGTTTGCACATAAGCTCCTCCTGGATGTCACGCGTCCCCATGACATTATGGTACGTTCTGACGAACTCCTCCGGGTCCGTCTCCCCATTATAGGTTGGCACCCCTTCCGGGACCCTCATTCCCACCGACCAAGGGAAAGTGCTGATGAAACCTATCCACGGGGATGTCGGCCTCCCTCCGTTCCTTCCTATCAGCCGGTCTAATCTTTCTTCCACCGAGTTTGGAGCCGTCGGAGCTCTGTCCACTACCACCGGGTACATCCCATAGGTCCCTACGACCGGGGCCGGTTGAGCCATAGCGTACCCCGTCATTGGTACTTGATTCTGCATCCACACCGGCCCCTGTATCCCGGGAACCCAGCCCCCCGAGACTCCGGTAGGTTGAGCATAGTATCCTCCAGGTGCCGGGGGGAAACCCTGATACCCCCGATACCCGGCTTGAGACGTCCCGTATCCAGGAGCTCCATATCCAGGGTGACCCCCACCATGACCATACCCCGGCCCTACACCAGCTTGTTATCCTGCGCTCACGGCATGTCTCTCCAGATCTATCACAACCGGGGGCCGAGGATTCTCCTGTCCAGGAACAACAGGAGGTCCCCGGCTGACCACCTCCGCAGCCAAAGGAGGTAACCCCGTAGGAGGCACCAACGGGGTTGGATTGGGTCCTGATCCAGGCTGAACCGGGGGCATCGAGACTTCGGTTATCGGAGGGTTCGACTGCCCTTCCCCGGTCGGTTGCATCCCTGCTCCCGGTCCCTGCCTTATCGCCAGCCAGCGACGATACTCCTCCTCCTTAGTAGCAGCAAAATCCATCCTGTCACGCTCATCCTGCGTCATCCCCGGCTCCCTTCCTTCCTCCGGCCCCGACTCCCCTTCCGAGGCTTCCGGATCCGGATGCGCTGGAGCCTTCCCCTTGCGTGCTCGATCCCTCATCTGGCGTAGGGTGAGATCCTCCTCGGCCACTTCTTCCTCCCCTGCCTCGTCGTGGCGGCCGACCTCGGGGCGGCATCCTAATGCGTTTTGTGAACAAAGATCGCGTCCCACTGGGCGTTCCAACTTGATGCTGCCCGCCTGGTCGGTCCGGGTGGTCCCTTAATCCCTGATCCAGTACCTAGCCCTGCAAGACAGAGCCCCGGGAGGTACCCGAGGGTATACCCTCCGGCGTGATGATGAAAGATGGATCTTGGGAGAGAAAAGGGGTATTCACTAGAATAATGAGAAGATACTTAATTGGGATAGTGCTGAGGAGCACTATTTATACAGTAACCCATGCTCTCCATGTGGTCCATGCTCTAGGTGTCCTCTAGTGTGCTTGTCCCTTTCCGAGTTGTACGAACCCGGATACTGCCAAGCTGTGCTTAACTACTGGTGGGCCGAGCCCATGCTACTGCCGAGTAGTTGGGTCTGGGCCTGGTATCACCATGAAGCATCACAATTTTACTCTCACCTCACAAGGGTGTGAACATTGTAATACTGTTATTGATGAAGAAAATTTCATTCCTCTATCACTCATTTGGCAGATTTTTTTCTTCGTGGATCGATCAATAACATGCTCGGTGAGTATGATAGAGGAAATGGATTTTCTATACATCCTCATTAACTATTCACTAGGATTAGTGTATTATGAACTTGTAATATTCACTTTTAGGTCTTTAATGGTTCTTTTCAAGATTTGGGGTGCCTAATAAATACCCCACCTTAAGGTGGTTTCAATTAAAAAAAAAAGAATGCTATTTTTTATTGAATATTTAATAAGTTGCAGTAACTTTTAATTACAAAGTCTTGGTTATGACCGTTTGACCATAAGCTACGGGAGGTTGATTTCTCATATATATTCCAGCATAACTTTTGCATTTGTCACTTTAATTTGTCTTTCTAATTCAACTAACATTTACAATATTTATATAAATCAATGAAATTAGTAAGAATGAAAATAAATAAAATAGAACAATCACTCAAGCACATGAACTGAATATGTAGATATATTTACATCATTTAAATGATTGTTTCATTGTACATGGTTAACAATCATATAATAAGAGTCTAATAAAACAAACACATTAGCTAATCTAATAAAAATGTAAAGTAAAGAATGGTCTTATATATCCAATCTCTCCCATTTTTTATTTCATATATGAATATTTTATTCATGATTTTGTGATATACAACTTTTTTGTATTATTTTTTAACTAGGAAATCGCAAATCGCGCGGTTTACAAAATGGTAGTAGTACACAATTTAGATTCTACTAGCTAGGCAGCTTGAGTAACCTAAGAATTCAAGACCAGTTGAACCCTTCTTTGACTCTGCAATATCTTATTTATTCTCTAATTAACACCAATTTCTTATTGAAAGCGAATTTGGATTGCCTACGTACCAACGTTTCTTATTTATCTTAGACAAAATTATACTCTTTATAATTATTTTGATTATGAAAAATTTACACTTAAATTAGCTTATGAGATGCCTGTTGGTGTTTTGTTTGAACACCAATTTAATTTAAGTATAATTGGATTCGAGATAGTGAACTTGAGATGTTATAACAAGGTTGGTGGTGCGGAGTGCACACTTGTAAAAACAATCTACAAGTTTACAATTCTAAGATAAATATTTATTTATTATATGTGTATAGTTTATATTAAATTGAAGTGTTGCATCGATTCAGAATTCAATATTCTGAGGACAGTGTATGTGTATCAATTAACAAATGAGTTACTGTGGTCGCATTATAGTTACCACATGGTTGTATTATAGTTACCACGATGAAACTGCAGAGTTTGGACGTACGGTTCCTATTTCCTTTATCTTGTCAGATATTTGGTTGGGTACGTATGCAGTTGTCTGGAAAGAGTTACCGTACCGTTATCGATCCAGATATGGATCAGTATGAGCATGGCCTATAAATACACGTGGTTTGTTTTTGATGCATGATGAGTTTTACACTGAACTGCATAATGCAGGAAACACTGAGATATATAAACGACAATGAGAAACACAGATTTTCTCATGTTATTCAATCCAGAAACACTAATACTCAAAGGCATGTTCTTGATTCAAGCCTAGAATCAATAATGCATCGATAGTTTTATCCTGCGAGGAATTTCGTGCAACCCGGGGCGGATAGGGTCGGAATATTCTCAAAGGAAAGCGAGAGTGTTACGTGACTCTATCGTTATCCAGCCATTATCCCAATCACCCTTTGTCCCTACAGTTATACCCAACAATCTTTGAGAATATTTTCGTTGATTGTGACAATGGAATTGTACTTGAATAACAAACTGATTATGTTTGGAGTACGATTGATGTGGGATGTATAAATATGAGGGATTGATCGTGTCACAGATATGTGGACCTTTTGGGAGATTTTCTTATGTGTGATTGTGTGTTATACTCATATACAGAAGGTAGAAAATATACACTTGTTATTACATTTCTTCAATGTGCACACATTATACCAAGGGCGTACATTTTATCAACCATGACCACATCTGAATGGTATGTCTGTAACCCATATTTTGATAAGGTTAAGTAATGTGGATTTTGATGTTTGTGACAATGGTTTTGATGAAAGTTGTTCCTGATTAAATTTAAAGTAAGTATGTTTATTTGCGATGTAAAGGAATTGATGCATTTTGATCCTGGATAGTTTTACTCTGTTGAAATGAACTAATAGTTTGGTAAGTATAACCAAAGAGGCAGGTTGTTATACAATATTGCTTTGATTTGTTACTGGAACATGTAATGAGTGGTGTCACATGTTATATGGTTATATACTGATCAAATATGATTACTTGTGTGATGTGAAAATATTTGGTATGAAATTATGTTTCATGACTTAATGTGAAAGATAGTTGTAATATATACTCGGATAAACATGAGTATGTGACTTTTAACGTGTTGTATGCATATAGTCATCTTGGATGGTATATATAACTCACGGTTTGATATTATAATGTTAAATATACCTAAAGATGGGAGTATGTGACAGTTAATGTGGCGCATACGGTACATCTTGGATGATATGTTTGTTTAATGTTGCAACGTTGTTTTAAATCTTCAATGGTATGTATGACACTGTTTGATGTTAAAATGTTAAATATGCATACATAGTATGTGGAATCTTACGGAATTTCTGTAAGGGAAGATAACATGAAAAAGAATGTTTCGAAAGGAAAATGTCTTGTTAGTATGTAATTTGATATTACAGGATGTTATACTTGTGCAGATTATCAAAGGATTGAATTTCTCTCCGTGTATTTATTAGAGCAATTTGGTGTACACTAGCTAAATGGAAATTAATAAATTTAGTTCGGTGTTGAGTGCACTCGATAATCTTGATGAAGCATCACTGCATGATTTTCTGATGGAGTAATATTATTATTATAAAATAATGCATATTGCATAGTTTGAAATTATGTGGATCTGTAAATATGTTGGCTTGATTAAATTGCTTTTCAATTACTGGATTTGCAGGCACTGAAAATGAGTATGTAGTGATAAAATCACATCTGCTCTTGCATGCGAATTAATTAGTGGTTTATGTACATTGCTTTGTCCATGCATAATAAATGTAAAATAAAATGAATCAGGGATTATTTGATTTTTGGACAATTTATTTATTTAATGGTTAGACATTGAGTTTCATTGAAATGATATGTGAATTACTCATCTTGCTTTGAATGAATGGACATGCATGAACATTATTATTTGTACTAAATAATTATTTTCAATGTCAAAGTTGCATGTGGATTGATTAATTAAATTTGAGGATATGTGATTACTCCACATGATTTCAAATGTACTTATACATGTTTGTGGATGAGTGAGTACAATATTTATTGTATGATTTGTGAGTCATGAATTCACGGAAAAGAAAATGATGGTCTTGGTTCATTTTGTGGTCAGTAATTATGATATTTACATATTGTAAATTGCATGATTATGTGAAAAGGTTGTTTTTTGAGCAGTTGTGTTTGAACTGATGCGATCAAACTCTAGTAAAAGTACGGATCATGGTTATTCATTTAGGCATAATTAAAATGCCGAGAATTCATTTTTATTAAATGAATTGGTTTGTTGATCTGGGAAACTGTCAGACTTGATCACGTATAATTAAGTTAATATTATAAGTAACTTGGTCTGTGAAACTGCTTGTCGAATCTTTTTATTTTATGTAATAATGCATGATATTTATAATGAAAGAAAATGACATTTTCTTGATCAAATTGAATATATTTGATGATATCTTGAATGGATATTAATTTTCGAAATATGTTAAAACAATAGAGCACGAGATATGTGTTTTTGGCCATCTTGGATTGCAGGATCAAGCACAAATGTGTTGGTCACATTTTTTGGTTATAGCATATTGTAACCTGGATACATGTGAAAATTAATATGTTTACAAACATGATATGTATGTTGCATTTTGTAAACCAAATTGTGTCTTTTTGGTTGGCTGGCTAATCAATTAAGTAACTATGTTATTAATAAAGGATGACTTAAGGTAGCATTGAATGATAAATAAATTAAATAATTTAGTATTGCTTGTGCTCGATATGAATTAATTTTTAGTATTGAAATTGCATACAATGTGATCAGAATGCATGAGTAATATAATTCGATTATATGGTGATGCATGCTTAATATAAGTTAAGTGAATTTCACTAAAATTGCATGTGTGAAATTAATCAAAATTAAGGGAAAAAGAAATGATTTTGTCAACTTATATTGACTGCCATGTGTATACTTTCCATGGAGGATGACTAATTAAATTAATTTGTCAAGTGCATGGTTTATGGTGTTAATTTGTACTAGCTTTTATAAGTGACAGTACATCATGATTTATTATGTATGGAATACATGTGCACGAAAATTATGAAAATGTTTACATATCATTTATAATTTGTGAATGCATGAAATTTTACCGGATTAAAGCAAACAAGAAATTGTGGTGGGTAAAATGAACTAATTCGTTTGCCAGTTATACTTGGAGCAATTTTATTCATAAATAGTGATTTATGAAAAGGGCAATGTTTTGAATTCGTAAATTGATTCCATGATAGTTTGGTTTGAGTTTATCATGTACATGGTAAATGTGTTGATGTTAGTGCCATGATTATGTGATGATAAATTATGTGGAAATTTCTTATTAAGGGATGACATGCTATTTGACCATAATAGTTTGTGCAACTAAAATACTTGTGATTATTAATGTATATCCTGGAAAATAAGAAATAGTTGATTCGGAAAAGAATCATGATTTCAAGAATATATGAATTCTTGGGAACAAAATTATGATTTGGAGGGAAAATCTAATTTTTTGTTGAGATGTAAAAGGTTTGAATAGCCTTTGATCTTGTGAATTTTTTTGTGGTTCGAGACAATTTGGGAATGGATAGATTTCTTTGTCGCTGATTTTATTCGACAAGGTTCCATTTTTATGGAAGGATTTCAAGTTCATCTTGAAAATAAAAGAAACTATGTCTCTCTTGTAGAAGACGGAAACCATTTGTGATTTGCGCATAGCAAATGGTAAGTCTAAAGATAAGACGGAAGTCATTTGTGATTTTGCACATAGAGGTAAAAATCTAAAGGTGCGAGAATGACAAGTCTAAGGTTAAGTTAAGAGATTTGAATTATTATAAAAGTTTGATACAATTTAGCAGACCACTTGACGAAGTGGTTTAGCTGGGGACTTACTAAAAGTTGGTTATCGGGATGTTTAAGCCTATTTAAATCTTTGATGGTGGTATACCCAATTTCGCTCTAGTACGACACTAGATTTAAATTCAATGTGGAAGGCCCATTGTTTAAGATTGAAACATATAATATAATATCCCGAAAGATATATGTTTGGACATGCATGAGAGACCAGAGGTCGAAGTTTAACTTCTTCATGAATATTTTGACAAAGTACATATGCATGTGTACGTTTAAAAAGATTCACCTATATGTAGTGCGAAGTGTAGCCGCTTCAAGAAGCCCGGGCTTGGCTTTGTATGCACTCATGAATGGATATGGCCACATGGCTTGTATAGTGTCGATTTAGCTTTTGAGCTGTTTTGAACTTGTGTGTGTTTTATTTTCAAGTGTTCAAATGGGTTGAAGGATTCAATCTTTTAGACACCCCGATTCTCGAGCATTTGGAATGTGTAATTCACTAAGATGAAAATTCAATCTATAAGACATTTTCATTTATGCACTTGTTTGGTTTTGATGGATTGTTGGATTTTCCGAGTCAGGGATTATGTTTAAATGGGCGAGGATTGTTGGTGTTTTGTTTGAACACCAGTTTAATTTAAGTATAATTGGATTCAAGATAGTGAACTTGAGATGTTATAACAAGGTTGGTGGTGCGGAGTGCACACTAAAAACAATCTACAAGTTTACAGTTCTAAGATAAATATTTATTTATTTATATGTGTATAGTTTATATTAAATTGAAGTGTTGCATCGATTCAGAATTCAATATTCTAAGGACAGTGTACATGTATCAATTAACACATGAGTTACTGTGGTTGCATTATAGTTACCACATGGTTATATTATAGTTACGTACCAAGATGAAACTGCAGAGTTTGGACGTACGGTTCCTATTTCCTTTATCTTGTCAGATATTTGGTTGGGTACGTATGCAGTTGTCTGGAAAGAGTTACCGTACCGTTATCGTTCCAGATATATATGGATCAGTACGAGTATGGCCTATAAATACATGTGGTTTGTTTTCGATGCATGATGAGGTTTACACTGAACTGCACAATGTAGGAAACACTGAAATATATAAACGACAATGAGAAACACAGATTTTCTCATGTTATACAATCCAGAAACACTAATACTCAAAGGCATGTTCTTGATTCAAGCCTAGAATCAAGAATGCATCGATAGTTTTATCTTGCGAGGAATTTTGTGCAACCCAGGGCTGATAGGGTCGAAATATTCTCAAAGGAAAGCGAGAGTGTTACGTGACTCTATCGTTATCCAGCCATTATCCCAATCACCCTTTGTCCCCACTGTTATACCCAACAATGCCTAGAAAATCGATCTAAAGAGGTAGTTCCATTATTTAAATTCCCATGGTAAAATTTTTTGCATAGGAATATAAGTTTATTCAACTGGAACATACTAAATAGATTGCTTCTCATGCATGGTATCTTATAAGATCTACTACTCCGTTCACCACACTTCTAGAGAAGCTAACATCGTGACGGATTCACTTGCAAAACTTCCAAGCACTTCAAAGGTATTTTACCTCTTCACTGAGCTTGATTAAGATCTGATATACATTGTTGCACCCTATAATACTTGACACAATTAAAAATGTGATTTCGCACTTGAAAATTCTTTCCAGGAAGACACTAGCTAGTACTGCTGTTATTTCTGTTGGCAAGCACTAAATTGGGTAGAAGATCACAAAGACATGGCTCACATAAGGTTAAAGTGGAGCTTCAGTGAACTGGGTAAAAAGCTAAGCTAGAGGCAAAAAATTAGGATATTAAATCATTCGAGGACGTTCCCTTGGAATAATTTCTCTAGACGTTACCATTAAAATAATTTATAAGTAGTGAAACGAGGTTGTAGAGAGTATATATTTATTCATCAATTTCAATTCACCAAACAAGATTATAACATCACAGCCTTTTCATAAAGCATCGTTCAAGCCGTTATGGGGTTCGATGGATCTGCAGTTTTTATTTTCAGTTTTGGAAACAGGAAATTAAAGAAGGAGAGAGCTAGAGAGAGGCCGGAATTGAAAGAGAATAAATGTATCGATCGGTTTGGCTCGACTCGGCTATGTTTATTAAGGAAAGGGTGAAGGGCTGTGGAAAAAGGATAAAAACAATGTCGTATCTGCAGCAGTATATGGAAAGATTTGACAAATGTGTAAAGAGATCAACTGCCATTCAATTCCCTGGATATGAATGTAAAGAGAGAGACAAAGATGACATTTTACTGTTGACTGTTGCCATTCAATTCTTGGTTTATTCTCTTGCCTGTATAAAATCATCTAGCTAGTTCTCCTGGTTATACATCCCTGTCTACTCCGTGATGTATATCACAGTTGGTTTATTGATTAAGCAATTAACATGGCCGGAGTACCACTTCTCCCCGTTGGTGCCTTATTCAGGCCAACCGATGAACAGCTTCTCAGACGCTATTCCGCCAATTGATATATTCTCCCATTTGCAGGCGACATATACTGTCTGAGGCCTGATCATATTCGTGTTCAAGGTATGTTTATTTGAACCCTTTATAGTTTCATATATTTGTAGATCTGATTTTATGAGTAGAGAGAGAGAAGAGGGGATAAAGAGAGATTTTTAGTTCAGATTTTATGAGTCGAGAGAGAGGAGGGATATAAAGAGATAACCTTAGATCATATTTCTTGAGTAGAGAGAGAATAAGGATAGAGAGAGAGAGCATGCAATCCGAACGATCTGATCTGACTTTTTGTCCAAATCCAAATTATCTAAATTAAATTTGTGCAAACTTAATTTCTTCAATGGTTAAATTGAAACAGTTTATTTGAACTAATCCCTTGTTTGAGACAAACCGAAGTAAATTAAAACTGATGATTCATCCATATATATATAATTAATTATTAGTCATCTTCTCATCTTCACAAATAAAACCAATAGCCCTTCTTAATGTCTTGATTCTTGTTTCCAATCTCAGTCTCAATTTAATCAATGTTGATGGTTATTTTCTCTGAGAGCATACATTCTGTACAGCATCTGAGAAAAATTATGGGCAGTACTTGGCAGAGCAATTCAGATATGGCATGAGTTTGAGGGTTTTTTAAACCATAATCTGGAATTGCTCTATAGCAATGGCTGCCCATACTCTAATATGACCATAATCTGAGCATCCTTGTTAAGGTCATGAACAGATTTTATGTATCCTGAAATCTGACCATTTTTTCAATTACACTAATTAATTGATTTTAAGAATATAAATATGATGTTTGTTTTTAGATGAGGGAAAAGTATATACCGTCATAAATACGATGTTAGGCAGATTACTAATAACATTATTTAAGTAGATTACTAACAATTATAATGGAAATGGAAGTTCTTTTATATATATATATAATTCTTGCAATAAGTTGTCCTTTAATTTTTGATGGTTTAGTCGTTTTCTCTATCATGATGAACATCTCTGGGGATAAATGTTAACATATATAGGGTGCAATCTGAATGAAAAATAATTGTATATATCATCTGTAAATGTTTCTTCCTCGGAACTGGTCAATTGCTATTCTATTCTTGTAAAGTTACTGTTCTCAAGTAAATATTTCTTGCAATTGAAATGGTGTGTGATCTCAACTCTCAAGTGTAACAAATCAGTATTCTTTTAAGGGTTTCTTTCATCCTATAAACTCGAGGCAGTTCATCAAAATAATATACACCAGTTTCTTGTTTTGTTCCTAATATAAAAAATAAGTTGGAATATATATCTTCAAGGTCATTTTTTTGCTAAAGACATCAATTAATTGGAATTGAACGTTACTGTATTTATGGAAGGTGGGGGTAGACTACGGGAAGAGGAAGACAACGGTTTGCGGACTAGAACAACTGAGTGGTTAGTAATCACGCATAAGTTTTCTGAGAATCATCAGCACGACATGTACGTTGGAGGTGGAGTGTGGAGACCGGATCCTCAGTCGGTTCCGGTAAGAGATCTTCGTAATCAGACCGCACCATCCGTTTCTTCGAGGGTCCTAACAGCTTCTGGACTGCGGGTTGAAGTGTTTCCAGCCAATGATGAAGCCGGTACTGTGGCTTGCAGGCTCATCCGGAAGGAGATTGAACCCATATGTTCAGTATGGAAGAAGAGGATGCTTCTCTCACATTTGAGGAGATAATGGAACACCTGGGTGAATGTGATTGGTAGATTGAGGTTTCAAGTATCCTTCATTTTGTTTGTGCTCATGTACCATAACTTATTCTTTTTCTTTGTAGGTGGATAATCGACCTGAACATTTTATGTATCCGGCCAATTTAATGTATGTTTATTCACTACTGTTATTCCCGGAAATAAAAACCCCCCTCTTTCGCTTTTTTCCTTGCATTCACAGTTTCCATTAGCTTGTGCACATATCTAGTATTGTTGTGTAAAAACCAAGGAATTCACAGCGTTGAAAAGTCGTCCATTTTGGCGACGACTACTCGTCCTAGTGTCTTAGAGATTCCGCCATGACAGCGCGACTCGCCTGAAAGTTGGTTTGGCTAGTCGTTCAGGCGTCCAAAAACCTGCCGACAACTCGCCGAATGGACGCCAAACTCCACCGAACTCTACCAGACTCATGTAAATCTTATAACCCGACCTAGATTGTTAAAACGGGTCGGATTTTTTAAAATAAAAAATAAAAAACATAAAAGAAAAATTAATTAAGAATAAAACATTTTAACTTCCGGATTGGAAGAATAGAAAAGGATTTGTCTGTTCTCGGAAGATTTGTGGACTAAATTTGTGATAATTCGTGAATATTTTTTATGTCAAATTCATATTTTGGAGTTAATAAGATCAAACATTGTATTGGACTTTAAGAATTTACATAGAATGTATTATACTTTAAAATATTATATATATTGTCTTTACGCCGTAAAACGTCATGATATCACCAAGATAAACGCGATAACGAGTAATCGTCTTGCCATTTGGTGAACACCGCACCGTAAAAGGTTTCGTGACTTGGTGAAAATTCATTACCTAGAAATTGTTTTTTTTGAAAAAGGGCATTTAAGAAAAGCAATGGAAAAAGAAAGAATAACAATTTGGTAAGGCTGCCTTACCATAAGGCAGCCTTCAAAATAGGGGTCCTTTTTTGCAATAAAATAGGGGACGGGGTTCATAATAATTTTCTAAAAAATAGGGGCCCTTTTTTGCAATAAAATAATATGTTTGTATACCCTTTCGTCACATTCGCTCTCTTCATTCTTTCTGCGTTCTTCTCTCTGGTGGCGACTGCGATTTAGAGTTTTGAATCGGCGACTGCGGATTCGGCGAAATACAAGTATTTGAACTTGATTTCGGTTGGTAATTTACCCGATTTGTACTCGTATATGATTGATTGATCTGGTTTCTGTGTTTGTTCATCAGAACGGCGACTGTGATTTAGGGTTTTGAATCGGCGACTGCGGATTCGGCGAAATACAGGTATTTGCACTTGATTTTGTTTGACGATTTACCCGATCTGTACTCGTATATGATTGATTGATTTGGTTTCTGTGTTTGTTCATCAGAATGGTGAAGGTAGATGCGAAAAAGCGAAGGAAAATGAAAGATACGACCGAAACCGTCGGCGGATCGGTCAACGGTGAGGCCGAAGCTCAGAACAAATCTCCGGCCAAAGATCCGACTAAAGCTCCGGCCGAAACTGCTGGCGGATTGGCTAACGCTGAGACCGAACCTCCTCTTGAACCTCTTGCCAAAGCTCTGGCTAAAGGTTCATTGTAAATCCAAAATTATGATGCATGTCTAGTTTCTGATGATCTGGTCCTATTTGTTGATTTTTGATAACTTTTTGTTGTTTTTGATGATGCATGTCTAGTTTTTGATGATCTCGTCCCATCTGTTGATGTACAGTTTTAATGTTTATTTGTTGATTTTTGATAACTTTTTGTTGTTTTTGATGATGCATGTCTAGTTTTTGATGATCTGGTCCTATCTGTTGATGTACAGTTTTAATGTTTATTTGTCGATTTTTGATAATTTTTTGTTGTTTTTGATGATGCATGTCTAGTTCTTTGATGATCTGGTCCTATCTGTTGATGTATAGTGTTTTTTTGAGTTGATATTATTTGAGCTTTGATTATCTAGTCCTATTTGTTGATGTGCAGGTCCGACCAAAGGTCTGACCAAAGCTCCTGCCGAAACTGCCGGCGGATTGGCCAGTGCTGAGACCAAAGCTCCTACTAAAAATCCCGCCAAAGGTCCGGCCAAAGGTCCGACTAAAGCTTTGGCCAAAGGTTTACATTGTTTATTTGTTGATTTTTAATAATTATTTTTGTTGTTTTGATGATGCATGTCTAGTTTTTTGATGATCTGGTCTTATCTATTGATGTACAGTTTTGATGTTTATTTGTCGTTTTTTTGATAATTATTTGTTGTTTTGATGATGCATGTCTAGTTCTTGATGATCTGGTTCTATCTGTTGATGTATAGTTTCATATTGAATTGCTTTTATTTGAGCTTTGATAATCTAGTCCTATTTGTTGATGTGCAGTTCTTTTCACAGTTGAGTTTTTGATGTCTAGTTATTGATGTCCAGTGCTATTTTTTATTTGCGTTTTGATGATATTTTTTTCGTTTTTATTTTTGGAGGTGATGGTGATGAGAGTCCTGTTGTTCGGCAATCAAAGAGGCTGCATGGTGGATCAGCTGATGAATTGAATTTAGGTTTGTATTGTTTCTGAATTTTATGTATATGCATGATTATTTATGTATATCCATTGAGTGTTTTTTTATTTTTGACAGCAGATCAAATTAAAAAACCAAAGCGGAACCCTAACAAGAAAAAACCTCCTCTCAGTAATCTTGATGGTCTCCAACTTGACACGCCGGAAGGTACAATTGTTTCAGAGTGTTTTTTCTTCACTATTTTTAAGCGTTGTTTCTAATAATCTGAAAATTTTATTTTGATAGATATCTTTTGTACTGCTCAAACTTAGCCTCCTCCAACTCAGCCTGCTCCAACTCAGTCAAAAGAGAAAGTTGGCGCTGATGGTAAAACTGATATTGATAGTGATGATGATTTTGATGTTGAAAAGAATAAGGAAGATGGAACTGGAAATCCGGATGCCCTTAATGCAGTACCTATACGGACTGTTAAAGTTACTCACATGCAAGGCTGGTGTGGATCCTAGTGAGGAGAATTTGGTGACCAACAACGAAGTTGCTCCGAATTCTAGCAAAGAGGTGGAGAGCGAGAAGATGATTGTTGAAGAGAAGAAGTTGAAGAAACCTGTTAGAAAGAGGGTGACAAAGCAAGTTGTAACCACCAGGTAAAATATGATTTTATGAACTGTACACTTTACTTGATGATTATGTGTTACTTTGTTTTGACTTTTTGCTAAAACAAGTTGATGATGAATAATGTTGAGCATCTATCCGTTTTTTAGTTGATGATGTGCATTTCATTGATGATTTTTTGTCACTTTAGGTTTTAAGTGTATAGGGTTTAATTTATTTTTGTGTAACTGAGTTGATGACATGCTTGACGATCTGTACATTTTGTTTGATTTTTATGAAGATACAGTTGATGATTTTAATTGCTTGATTTTTTGTAGTTTGTTTGTTGGATGAATGTTTATTTTGAGTTGATGATGTCCAATTTTGAATGACTGTTTTTGTTTTTCTTAATAGCGTTGATCCTGATAAAGGATTTTCTACTAAATGCAACCCTGGAAAGGTAATTATAACTCTGCCTTTACTGTACAGCCTACTGTTTTGATAAACAGTATTCTCTCCCTGATAGTTTTTTTTTGATGATCAAGGTCTAGTTGTTGAAGTCCAGTGCTATATTAGTTGAGTTTTGATGATTAGTGCTATATTTGTTGAGTTTTTGATGATTCAGGTCTAGTTGTTGATGTCTAGCCCTATATTAGTTGTGTTTAATCTTCAGTATGATCTGATCTGAGTTCTTGATTATCTATGTCTACTTGTTGATGTTCGGTGCTTTATGTGTTGAGTTTTAATGATCTGGGTCAATTTTTTCATGTCTAGTGCTATTTTTGTGTTTTTGATCCATCTTCTGTTTGATATTAGGTATTCAAGTTGGTTAGTAGCTTGACTGATGCACAGAGATTAGCTGTGGAGGAGATTGGTTTTGGAGATATTTTGAAGCTGCGCTTTGATGTCTTGCCAGTGGGCCTTACTCACGAGTTGGTAAAGAAGTTCATTCCTCAAACTCGAGTCCAGTGTGTTGGCTCCTACAAGTATTGGATCCGTAAAGATGACATCTTCGATGTATTCGGGTTGCCGATCAATGGTATGTCAGTCCAGGACTTCATCGTATCTTCTTATGGTCGAGAGCATGACTTGGCTCTAAGAGAGAAATGGAAGGCGGACTACGGCTGTGAGGAACATGTGGAGATTCCATGTACGGCTGTGATGAAGAGTTTGAGTAGTGGCAGTGGCGCTCGTTTCAGCGGCAGTTTGTCATGTATGTTATGTCGAATTTCTTTACTCCCACTGCACGCTCCCAGGTGGATTTCAAGCTTATTAGTATTCTGGAAGATGTTGACAAGATCAAGGAGTTTGATTGGTGTGAGTACATACTATTCAAGCTTTCTAAAGCCGTTGCTAGCTACAAGTTCATAAGTTTTACTTGTGTCAATGCCTGTGTTGTGGTGCTGCTGATGTGCTTTTCGCACAGGTAATTATTCTAGCCTTAATGTCTTGATGATTTATCTGTTGTTGTTGATTATCTAGTCCTATCTGTTGATGTCCAGTGCTATTATTTGTGTTTTGATGAATATCTTGTTGTCTTTGATGATATAGGTCAAGTTGTTGATGTCCAGTGCTAGTAGTTGAATTTTTATCTGCAGATTGGTTTTTATGAGTTGAGTTGGTGATGATGTAGGTCTACTCGTTGATGTATTTTTCTATATGTGTTAAGTTTTTGATGATTCAGTGCTATTTTTTGTGTTTTTATGAATTACTTGTTTTGGATGATCTATGTCAAGTTGTTGATGTCCATTGCTATAGATTTGAGTTTTGATGCTCCAGTCCTGAAGTTCATATTTGCTCCTGTATAGAGTTGAGTTGATTGATGATGTTGGTCTATTTGCTGATGTCCGTTGCTATATGTGTTGATGATCCGGTCATATGTATTGGTGTCCAGTGCTATTTTTGTGTTTTTGATGATTTAGGTCTACTTGTTGATGTCTAGTGATATATACTTGAGTTTTGATGATATTTCTTTTGTTTTGATGGCAGGTTCCTTGCTAGAGGTTAGGATGTTCCTCGCGGCCTCCCTTTGATTCGCAACTGGGATACAAAACGGTTATTTGAAACTTGTGAAGCAATCATGGGTGGTGGGATTGACAACCGCATCATGGAAAAAAAGGGTTTTCCTCTGACTCGCTCTGGACTACTCGGTGATGCATGTGGCAGATCTTCCACAGACAGGGTGCTCTTCTTTGAAATACCTGAAGATCTGCCATCAGATTCTCAGATTTTTTCGATGGAGGATAATGTGAGTATTTTTCAGCTTTTTCCCCAACATCCTATGACTTGATTATCTGACTTTAATGTTTGATGTTTTATTTGATCTTCCCTTGTAGGTTATTAGCAGGCATAGTGCTATGCTGCGTAGGAATGTCGACATTGTTGTTCAGGCCCACCTCTGAGCGGTTTACAGTTTTGAGCGGTCTACAACTCCTGTTGAACCTAAAGCTACTACTGCTGAAGGTGACAGTAATACTCCTGCTGCTGATGTTTCTGGGCCTGCAACTTCGCCAACCACTGTTACGTCTTCTCTTGCCTTTGATGATTCGTTCTTCAATGACGATTTGATCCAAGAGATTGATGAAATAGTTAGAAAGGCAACGAGGAAGTCAATTTCAACTATCGGTGCTCTTCCAAGTTTTGATCTTGGCCTTGATGATTTGGATCCATTATCTCAGCCAACAGAAGACCTTTCGAAGAAGAATGATAAGAAGTTGTGCAACAAATAGATGAATTGTTGTTAGTATTTGACTGGATTTTTTTGAAGTGCTTCAGACTCTGTAGATGTGTTAAGTTGTTTTTGGTCCCTGATTTGACGTTTCAGGGTTTACGATGGATGTCTGATGCACTTGCATGTTTAGGTCTTTTGGATTGATGTTCTAGGGATTTGACTGGATGTTTAGATGTTTGGCCCTGAATTGATTTTTTAATGGGTTTAATGGATGTAATTACCTAATTGTTCAAGTTTAACTTTTGAATTGAAAACATGAGCAGTTTTTTTTGTTTAATTGATCAACACAAAATAACTGATCATCAGCATAAAATCACTGATCATCAACACAAAATCACTGATCATCAGCACAAAACAAGTTATTATCACCAGAAAATAACTGATCATTACCAGAAAATGACTGATCATCTACACAAAATAATTGATTATCAACACAAAATCATTGATCATCAACACAAAACAAGTTAGAACAAGTGCCAGAACAAGTGACAGATCATCAAGTCAGAACAAGTACCAGAACTTTATTACAATAATTCATCAAAATGAAACTAACAAAAAAGTCAGAACAAGTGCGGGTTTGGTGCTTGGGATCCAAACTCATTTGCAGCTCCCTTTCTCTCGATTCCAGATTTCACTCTTTTACTTATGTCCTTGGTAATTGCCTTGTCTGGATTTAGCACAGTTGGTGGTGGTGAGCTTTCAATTGAATGTGCAGCATCCTCCATCGTCGGCAACATATAGCTTTTACTGTTTTTGAAACATTGTCAAATAGTTCCTCCATAATATTTCTTGCTTCCATGCTCGCCTCGCACTTTGTGACTAAAGAGTAATACAGCCTTCCCATGTGCATGCGCCATGGCAGTTTGTCCCTCAACAGCATTTCCTGTCAATAAAAAACAAAACAGGTTCAATTTTCACAAACTGTTAACCATCATCAACCAAGTTTCACAGACAATCAACAGGAATGGGCTGATCATCAAACATAAACTGATTGATCATCATCAACCAATTTTCACAGATAACAAAACAAGAATGGACTAATCATCATCTACCAATTTTCACATATAATCAACAGAAATTTGACTAAACTTCAACAAAACTGACATATCATCATCAACCAATTTTCACAGATAATCACTAGAAATGGGTTCATCATCAATAATATTGGTAGATGCATCAACCAACTTTCACAGATAATCAAACAGAATGGACTGATCATCATCAACCAATTTTCACATATAATCAACAGAACTGGACTGACCTTCATCAACCAATTTTCACAGATAATCAACAGAAATGGACTGATCATCATCAACTTACCTCAGAAGTGTTGCCCTCATTTATTTCCATTTTGGCCCATAGTTTCAGCTTTGCTACTTTTGTCCATCTTGTCTTGATGTACTCATCTGGGATCTTTGTTTCATTCATCAAGTGCATTACACAGATAGCATAGCCACAAAGGAACCCTACTTCTTCGAAGTGGTTACAAGAGAAAACTCCTCTGCTTGATGATCTGTTGTGTTTGTGTACATTACCGTGTAATCTGTTGCACCTTTGTCGTGCTCCACTCTGTAGAAAACTGAACTCGAGGTTGGGTCAAAATGCTGGAGACATGCCTTTGCTGCCATGCCCTGATCCTGTTGCAGCTTGAAGTCTGTGAATATTTTATGTGTGTATATTGTTGCAGCATGCTTCAGTAGACCGGGCCCGTCTTGTTCTTCCTTTTGCTTTGCTTTGATGCAGTAGAACTCTTTGCTGATTTCTTTGCTTCCCCAGGCCCTTAATGTAGCATTGAAGACGGTATAAAACCTAACTAGGTTAGTCGTCTTCGTTGTATTCTAACCAAGTGCTGCATTCGTGCTCTCGCTGCGCTGTGAAGACAGCGTCCTCGCAGAGAAGTAGTCCTTGCTGTATGCTGTAGACCACTTCTCCTTGAGTGAGTAGATTCTCTTGAACCACAGATTGTCTGTCAATCCATACTTCTCTAGCATTTCTGCCCATTCCTCCTCAAACTCCTCTTCATCCGTGCAGAACATCAAGCACTTGTCAAAAGCCTTGCGAAAATCTGAGTCACTTCTCATGTTGCCATAATGGCTCATGGCATTCTGCTTCAGATGCCATATGCAAAGTCTATGCCTTGAATTTGGGAACACCTGATCATTAAGACAAAATGACTGATCATCAACACAAAAGCACTGATCATCAACACAAAACAAGTTAACATCACCAGAAAGTAATTGATCATCACCAGAAAATGACTGATCATCAACACAGAAGCACTGATCATCAACACAAAACAAGTTATCATCACCAGAAAGTAACTGCCCATCTACACAAAATCACTGATCATCAACACAGAATCACTGATCATCAACACAGAACAAGTAATCATCACCAAAATGACTGATCATCATACCTTATCTATAGCTTTTGCCATAGCTGCATCTTGATTTGTGAAGATACTAATTGGATCATTTTGTTCCATCGATTCTTTGAATGTCTACAATAACCATGTAAACGTCTCTGCCGTTTCGTCAGAGATGAAGGCACAAGCGAACATAATGTTCAGCCTGTGATTGTTTAGTCCGACAAACGGAGCACAAATCAATCCGTACTTGTTGGTTCTGTACGTTGTGTCGAACACCAGAACATCTCCATAAATCTTGAAATCTTCAAGCATCACCGAATCCCTCCAATAAACAGCCATCAACTTGCATCATCGAACACCAGAACATCTTTATCCAGCAGCACCCTATAAAAAAACCCTTCTTCAGTTTTCTCCCGTTCTCTGAGCATTTCTACCTACTTCTGAGCATCTCCAATGCCCACTTCCCTATTTCTATATCTGTTTACACAATAAATTTAACATCAATAAATATCAATATATCATCAAGTATTGCTCAGTATAGACAGAAATATCAACTACAGTCAACAGATCATCAAGCATTTCTTAGTGTGGACAGAACATCAACGAAAAACAATAGATCATCAATGTACTTGTTCACAAAGTTCAAGTGGTCACCCATAACGTGACCAACAGCGTCTTCCCGTCCAGCATCATTTAACAAGTATCTATACCCATCTGCTGGTTTCAGTCCTGATTTTTCCATTTGAATGATTTGTGACGCCACATCAGGATCAATTTTTCGCTCATTTAGTAGTAAATACTGCCACTCCGGCCTGTTTAATTGATGATTGTGATCTGTCCTGTGCTCATGCACTCTATACAACCCATCTTGATCCAGCTTTATCCACAATCTTGCTCTACAGTGTTTTCTTGTCACTGGGCATTCTTTTCTTTTCCTGTTTGACTTTGGAGGAATAGGCGGAGTCTCCCTTTCTGCCTTTTTTCCTTCACATGAGCATGTAAAGATCTTCTCCTTCAGGACTTTATCTCTCACCCGTGCTGTGAAGCTTCGCACATTAAAACCAGTAACATTTGCATGACGAACGTACACTGCTTGCAATTCCTCTATAGTTTTAGCTTTGACACCAGTTAAGCTCTCGTACACGTTGATTTCTTGTATTTCGTCTTTCTCACCTGTTGATCAACAGAAACGACAGATCATCAATTAAAAGTTACAGATAATCACACCAATTAAAAATAACAGATGCTTATCATCAAGTACTTCACCACTTCAACTTATTTCTAACATAAATCAATTAAAAGAGGAAGATCATCAAGTACTTTACATCCTGGGTATCATCTTATATGAACCAACACAAAAGATCAGGTTTTCTGACTTTGGACACAAATCATTCCAAAATTACACAACATCAATCCATATACACTGATCATCAATTATTTCTTGATTTCATCAGCAATCCATTCTAAACAGAGATTTCATCAACTACCGCACATCAAAACAGAAGCTAGCAATTATCAACTCATTATATATACAACATCAATCCAGATATGCTGATCATCAATTACCAATTTATTTGAACCGAAAGTGAACTAAAACAGAGAATTCATCATTCACTGCACATCATCTCCTTAGTCTAACCATAAAAGCTAAAAAAAACACAAGATCGTCGTTGTTTTACCTTTCACCCTCATCAAATGGGTGTGCTTGACTTTTGATTCAGCCGAAATATCAACTGATGCTTCTGGCTGTTCCATTGAACTCTCAGGATTCTCTTTCGATGCTTCGTTGATGATTTGCAGATCTGGAATCGACTCCGGCGTGAGTTTTGATGAATTCCAGTTGATGAACTCGCTTTGATCTTCATGGACGATTAGATCAGTCAAACTCGAATCCGGCGTATCCATATCTTCCATGATGTCTGATGAATTCAATTTGATGATATTTTTGTGATGAATTTGGGTGTCAATCGTGCTCTGATGAATTGGGGAATTGTGGTTTGATGAATCATGGGAATTGGGGATTATTGGGTGTAATTGGGGAAAGTTGTATGATATTTTTCCATTAGTCCCTAATATTTGTTGGATATTTCACAATGGCGCCGAATCCATAATATTCATGATTCTGGCCCAAAACTAGTAGGAAGGGGGCTTATATGGTCCATTGCCTTATGGTAAGGCTGCCTTACCAGAGAGTTTCTCAACATAGTGAACACAGTGCATTGTTTAATATATTGCTGGGAAATGAAAAGTCAATCACCAAACAAGAATAATGTTGCAATCTAAATGGGGATAGAGAGAGAGAAAGAGCAATCAAGATCTGATCTGACTTTTAATTATTCTGTCCAGATTCCGAATTATCCAAGTTTGTCTACACTTTTAATTTCTGTAATGGTTAAATTGTAACACTTTATTTGAAGTAATCCCTTGTTTGAGAGAACGGTCGTAAATTAAAATTGATTCCTCTATTACTCAAACTCAAATTAATTATTGTTATTCATCTTCTCATCTTCATAAATAAAACCAAAAGCCCTTCTTAATGTCTGTTATTCTTGATTGCAGACTTGGTCTCAATTCTCTTATGATCGATGTTAATTAATGCTTATTTTCTCCGAGCACATGGCATTCTGCTAGGCATTTGAGAAAAATTGTGGCCCGCGCGGTATACAGCATTCTAATATTAAAATTAATTAAAAGAACCAAAAACTTAAATTTATGTCTATTGTTAAATTAAATAAATGAATAGGAAATATTTGAGAGGTTCTACATAATCTTCAACCTAAAGATGTCTTATAGAACTGAGTGACTACATATTAGATTGAAAATCAGAATCCAGTCATAGCCATAAAAAATGGGAAACAAAAAAACTCATTCAACCTTCAATTCTGGTAATCCTAAATTATGATTAGTGCGATTTTAACACTCGATTGTGAAATTTTTTGCACATATAATGTGAACGGCATGCCTGATTAAATGTTGTTAAAAATGGTAATTGATAGGTGCAGCCCAACATTACTTTCACAGTCTGTATTTGCATTTAAAGTTCCTGATATACCCTCATTTATGAGAATCACATTTGTTTTTGAATAAATACTGAGGGTATTAATGACATTTCATGAATAAATACGGACTGTATATAACCATGTCCTTAAAAATTCATATAAAAAAATGTCATATATTAACTTTTTCAGTATTCTGCTTAAAATAATACACAAAAATGCTCTCATGAGCTTTTATATCCCTCCTCAACCAATACGATCTCAACATTCACACACCGACTAATGTTGGATGAGTAGGTACTAGGTATTTTAATGTCCTTCAGACTTTGACAAAATTTCTTCTTCTCTGAATCAGACATGGTGTAAGAGGCCGGCGGCAAATATGTCTTGCCATTTTCCTTCACGGGGACCAAACCCGGTCTAACACCCATTTCCTCCAAATCCATCCTAGCTTTCAAGCCATCCTTACTCTTCCCCGGGATGTCTAGTAATGTGCCAATCAGACTCTCATAAACATTCTTTTCTATATGCATAACATCCAAACAATGTCTAATCTCCAAGTCTTTCCAGTAAGGCAACTTGAAAAAGACTGAAGATTTTTTCCATACACCATTCACTACTGGCTTCTTCCTATTCTTTCCAAAATCATTGGGAATGTCCTTCACAGATTCATACACACTCTCACCAGACACAGGCGTCGGTGCATCCCTCTCATCAACCGCTCCATCAAACCACTTCTTACACTTACGGAGAGCATGCTCGTGATTTAGAAATCTCCTGTATCCTAAATAAACTGTTTTCCTCCCGTGCTTAAGTTGAACGTGACTAGTGTCCATCTCAAAAACCGGGCAAGCAAAATGCCCTTTAACAGAGTAACCTGCCAAATTACCTAATGCAGGGTAATCATCAATGGTACAAAATAGCATCGCTCTCATGTCAAACCACTCTTCCCGGTATCCATCATAAGTCCAGTTCTCAAAATACCACAACTTCCTAAGATCTTCAATTAGGGGAGCAAGATAAACGTCAATGTCGTTACCTGGTTGTTTTGGACCTGAGATCATGAGTGATAGCAGAACGTACTTACGCTTCATAGTTAACCAAGGTGGTAAATTGTAAATCACAACCATCACGGGCCACGAACTATGGGTGCTGCTCAGATCTGCAAAGGGATTCATACCATCTGTCGACAAACCTAACCGCAAGTTACGCAGCTCATTACGCAGCTCACCAATATGCTTCCACTGATCACCATCAGAGGTATGGCGAATCACATCGTCATCGGGTCGATTCCTATCTGCATGCCAAGTTAAATTTTTCGCATCTTCCTTATTAGCGAATAAACGCCTCAACCTAGGTATGATGGGGAGGTACCACACAACTTTAGCAGGACTCCTTTTCTTTGTTCTAGGCGCCGTCTCTGCACAAACACCTATTGACCTGGACCGTTTTGTATACCTAGACTCGTTGCAAACGCGACATGTTTCCCTTTCAGCATCTTCGCCCCTGTATAACATAAAATCATTAGGGCATGCGTGATTTTTTTTCCAATTCCAATCCCATTGGACAAATAATTTTCTTTGCGGCGTAGGAACTTTTTGGCAACAAATTATCTTTAGGAAGCAACTCCTTGAACAATTCCAACAATTCCGTCATTGCTTTCTCCGTCAAACCATGTTTCGCTTTCAAATTCATCATCATCAGCGCAGAACTCAGTGTGCCTAGCTCCCTCATACAACAGAGTATTTTTATCTTCATACATCGCCTCCAGCACCTCAGGTCTACCTTTGAAATGCATGGCCACATCTTCCGCCAAATAATCATATTCAAAATCACTATCCATATCACCATTAACACTCTCCTCTTCAATCAAAACTTGATTTTCTGCGACGACTGTACGAGCCTCGCCATGTAATGTCCACCTAGTATACGCTCTTGAAAATCCTCTCACAATCAAGTGTGACTTTAAATCACGCACACTCTAATGCACATCATTCTTACAATCTCTACAAGGGCATCGAATTAGCGACTAATTCTGTAATCTTGTATACTCACTGGCAGCATTCACAAACTCTGTCACGAGATTCAAGTATTCACGCGATATCCTAATATTCTCTTGTATAATTCTAGACCGTTCCATTGCAACATGCAAACTCTATAAACAAACTCCTAAATTGAAAAAATACAAACTTAATCAACCATATCAATCACTAATTAATAAATCCCATTCATTGAATTACAACATTTTCAACTTCTCTCATACATCAAAGACATGCATGTGAATGTAAACTCCACATGCCATTCTTAACAATTCAATCGAAAACATCGATTCCACAATTTAACAACGGAAGATTTAAAGAAGAGATGACATACCCTATCGATGCAAACTTCAATCAACGCACACAGCCAATAATTTCCCCTTTTTTGAAATTTTCTAAACTAGCTCCCTACATAAAAAATGCAGAGAACAGACTTTAAAACGACATCTGACCGGCTTATTTCCGATTTCGTAAATAGTCCTTACACATTTTGCGTGTGATATCCGATATCATAACAAGTGCCACTAATTCTGAGTACAATCTCAGGTCTATTTCCGATTTTGGAAACAAGCCGGGCACATGTATTTAATACCAGAAATAATGGCACGTGCTTTGCAAGTGCCATGGCCAAAGTTCAGGACCGTTTTCGACCTCAGAAACGTTGGCCAGCACGGCGGGAAAGCGTTTCCGCCGTGCATTCCCAGCGTCGTTTGTCATCATGCACGACGGGTTTTTGCTTCCCGCCGTCCTTCACGTCAGGCAGCGGCTGACCTAATTTTGACCTCCGGTTTCGGATGTTTTACGAAATTGGAAACCAGAAGCACGGCGGGAAAAATAAGTTTTCTTTCCCCCCGCCGTGCTTCTGCGCTGCGCTTCTGCCGATTTCCACTAGTGTACGTATGTACTATGTAGGTGTAAAGATATATAAAAAGGTTAAAACAGAAATTTACGTTAGAAACAACTAAACAAAATTAGAAAAAACTCATAATAGCGTTTTAGATAACAACGTTTTCATTGAAAACGTTAATTGGAATAGACTCCTCACCAAACATCTTGGATAGCGGATTGAAAAGTCAAATTCTATTTTTAGCAAAAAAGATAAAACACTGCTTCAAAACACTGTCGTCAAACGGGTCCATTGATAAAGATGTACTGTTTATGGCACAAAAAATGGTGGCATTTTTATCTATACAAGTATGAGTTGTTTATTGTACAACATTACATAGTGCCGTAGTGGGCTTGGCAAAATCTTGTACTAGCATTAATGAAATTCCTCTAACATTTTTTATTTGTCTTTTATGTATTATATCAACTTTTTGGCCCCGTTTGTGAACTAGTTGTTAGCGGATTGTATGAGCTGTTAGCTGTTAGCGGATTCGTGTAGCTGTTTTGACTAGCGGTTTTGAAAGTAAGTGTTTGGAAATTAACATATACCTAATAGCTGTTTCATTATGTAAAATGACAGAAAAAGGCATGAATACAATGTATCTTTTATACGTTTTTTTGTGCAATTTTTTATTTTAATATGTCACACAATAATTTATTTTCTATAGTATCATTATTTTAAGTGATATTAATTAAAATATAATGACGTAAAATTATAATTATATAATATAAAAGAAGATGAGTATGAATTGCATACAAATTATTATATATGGAGAGTCTGAGGTCTACCTAAAAGCAACTTGTTATAAAGATTAAAGTAAATTATTATGTAGATAAAAAAAGAGTACTAATTGCATAGTAATTAATCAACTTTGTTTTATATATGTAACTGTACAGTAATTTATTATCAACCGTAACCGTAAGTGACACTAATCAACTTGTACTAATTGGTTTTGGTTGAGAGATGAGGATAAATTTGAAAATTTACCATACAATATCCAATTAATTAGTGAAAACGCATGTTTTAGGAGCGTTTCAAAAAGGAGAGTTTTGATCCAAAATGCTAAGTTAAAAAACTATTTACCAAACACTATTAATAGCTATTGAATAGTCAAATGTCTATTTTTAACCAAAACTTCTAAACTCTCATGAAAACTCTCATTGCCAAACGAGTCCTTTGTAAGGTGCCTTTGTATATTCTATACTATCATGGCAGGTCGCGCAAGGTGTGACATTGCCCAATTACTATTTGATGAGTCCATGGTTCGTATTCGGGCCTCATTCATACTCGGACCAAGGCCTGAGAAGGGTCGTGTGCTCGAGTTACGCGGAGGATGGTTCCACAGGTCCATCAATCCTAATCCTTACAAGGAATGCGTATATTGTGAATGTTCTACATGGAATATATACATCCTCCTAAACATGGTAATACAGCCATGACCGAAATATAATTCCTCTATACTTGGTAATACAACTACTATTCCCATAAGAGTTGTGTTCTTACCATACTTACATATCTTGGTGATCTACGGATTGTAGCCATATAAATACACCAAAAGCTTGGTACACCTTTACTATCTCATACTACATACAATATGCCTTCCGCATCATACTAACTTGAGAGTCAGAGTGTCTACGCTCGGGACACCCGAGACTTTGTTTTGCAGGTCAGTTCGTGAGCTGAGTTCGTCGTCAAGCGTGGTGTCCGCCATACATCACTATTTATAGACAATATATTGTTATAAAGGTCGGTATAGTAGGTTCAAAAAAGTTTCATTGATAATAATTTTTATTTAATTGAAAAAATTGTAGGAAAATTTTGAAATTGTTTTTATATTTATCGAAACATATTTTACTTTAGAGTTCAACTATGTTTTAAAAGTGTTGTGACTAATTGAGTACGTCTTCACTCGTTACCATATATCATAAATATAGGCGATAAAACTTAAATGAAAATTATATATATATATATGTGTGTGTGTGTGTGTGTGTGTGTGTGTGTGTGTGTGTGTGTTTCTTTAAATTTCCATACTAACCCATTAACAAAGACAATTTAGATTTGTTAAAAAAACAAAGACAATTTAGATGGCCAACTTTGGGGGTTTATATGGATAATATGGCTATTTAGCCAATATATAGGTGTAGCGAGTTGAGCCCAATAAATCACCCTACCATGAAGTGGTTTTAATATTTTGAAAAAATGGTGAACACTGGAATATCAATTTTGCTTAGAAAATAAGAAAGAAAAATGATATTTTCAGCGTATTTTGAACAAAATAAAATCATTTCAGGCATTTATCAACAAGGCACGCTTTAACTTCTTTTATATATTGTTATTAGTTACACCATTGTATGAAAACTAAAATTAATATTTTTCCTTCAATATTCTTGTTCTTTTCCTAGGCATAACGAATCTGGTTGAACCTTTTTGTATCTCATAAAAGTGTAAAATATGATACATTAACAAAGTATAAGAATTGTGTATTCTCGATTTACTTAGATTATTAATAAAAGATGGCAAAAACTGGTATGCTATATTACTAACTACTAAACGGTGGATGTTGATCAAGAAGATCTATCAATAAACAATACATGCAATATTGATTTTCTGCAAGAGATGTATAAGCTTAGAATAAATTATACACGGAGTTTTGAGAAGTATTCACTATCCATACACATAACAACATTTTATTCTTCAATTTCTTCTACAATCATACACTCCGATCTCGTGGCTCATAACATGAATATACAAATAGTTTACCTAAATAATTATAATATATAAACTTTACAACTAACACGTCTCTAAAAATTGAGAGGAATATGTACCTCTTAGAAATTTGGATGAATGTTTGTACATCATTATCAAAGGAAAATTATAGTAATCCCTATTAATTTCTCGATCCATCCAAAATATGGGCCATGGAATTGATTGAACACCATAATCACGAACATGGCCTTTAACACTTTAAAAATTGGAGAATGAAACAACCATCTATGAACGAAATCACAATCCTGCACATTAAGCACTCGTAGAGGGAAAATAACAATTCAGTAGCATGAAGCGTAATCTAATTAATGAAATGAACAAAAATTGTTGCTTTACAAAGAAATTTAAAAAATGAAAGGAGGCATGATACTCAAAATTGATACATCTCTCGTGACAATTTTCAAAAAGAGTTGTGTGGGGATTTATAGCATCAAAGAAACTGAAAAGGGAAGAAGAAGAGACTAATAAAATTTAAAAAATGGAAGAAGAACCATAGAAACTGAAGAAGTAAATATGAGAATAATGATGGGAATAACAATGAGATTAATAATGAAGCAAAGGAAAGTGAAAATAGTAGAAGAAGAAGGGGTGCGGAGGTGTTTTGTTTGCTTATGTTCATCAGGTTAGAAAATGAAATGGGTTTTGATACAAATAAATTATAGGAGTTAATGAGTTGGAATAACATGATGAGATGTAAATAATGTGTAAGGTGAGTTGTCATGCCACACTCATTATTTTAGGCAGTAATTGACAATTGGAGTGTGATTTTAATAGTAACTGATATGAAACTGGAAGAATCCGAAGGATAACTATTCAGTTTCGAAATCAAAAGGATTAATAATGACATATATTGAATATAAGAAGATAGTTGAGGAGGGAGCCGAGGAGGTGAGTGATGCATTTAGAAAATTGAAAGGGTTTGAGATAAAATTAAAGATAATATATTAGAAAATACACACAAAACATATAAAATATGCTGCTATTTATAGAAAACTCAGTGTCGTGAACACATAAATTGATCATACTCACTAAGATTGTGCAGCCCAGTGCAACTTGATGAATGAAAGGAGAAATAATTAAATGGAAAGAAAGGAAAAGAAAATGAAGAAGAGTAAGAAGAAAATATGATTAATAATATGAAATTAGAAAACTGATTAATTAGAGAAGTTCTTTTTTATGAAGAAGATGAGGAGTTTCAACGAAAAAATTGTTTCGGTAGATGAGAGGTCTAGAAATAATTGGGTAGAGCCAAGAGGTTGAGGTGGAGATAATGAGATGGCAGATAATATGTTATGCCACATGTCAGATAGGGAGATATGTTTTCTTAAAAATGCTCGTCTTTTTATTTATGATACCATTTATAACAAACTCAGTGTCGTGAACACAAAAATTGGTCATACTCACTCAGATTGTGCAGCCCGGTGCAACTAGGGGTGCTAATTGAGTCCGTCAACTCGCGAGTAATTCGAGATCGACTCGGTCAAAACTCGACTCGATCTAGCTCGACTCGAGATCGACTCGACTCGAAAGGTTAACGAGTCGAGTCTGAGCAAAGCCTAACTCGACTCGAAAAACTCGTGAGTAACTCGATAAGTATAATCAGTTATAGTTTATAATATTATAAGGTTATATTTTATTAGTTTAATCATCTAATCTAGCTAGTTTTCATTTACTACTCAATATTGAATAAACTAATTAATTGCATTATGTATATGTAAAGACACATATATATAATTAGAAATTTTCATAGTATAGACGTGTTTAAATAGGTTATGTATTTTACTTTTGTATATTTTTCATGGTAGTATTAGCATTTATTTAATATGGTTATAAACTATTAATGTCAAATATTAAAAAATAATTATTTTATCATTTGAATTAAGTGATTTAAAAATAAGTAATAAAATATTTTGTATCAATGGATTGATGAAAGTTACTTTTATTAATAATTTAAAACAAACTATAAATTTGTGGAATAATTAGTTAAATTTTTATTTAAAAAGGGAAAAAACAATTCGAGTTCGAACTCGCGAGTCGAGTCGATACTCGATAAATAATAACGAGTTCGAGTTGAGTATGGTATTATTAAACTCGCGAGTTCTCGAGTCGAGTCGAACATGGTTAATATAGTTCTCGAGTCGAGTCGAGTTACGCACTACTCGCGATCGACTCGCTCGATTAGCACCCCTAGGTGCAACTTGATGAATGAAAGGAGAAATAATTAAATAGAAAGAAAGGAAAAGAAAATGCAGAAGAGTAAGAAGAAAATGTTATTAATAATATGAAATTAGAAAACTGATTAATTAGGGAAGTTTTTTTATATGATAAAATTGAGGAGTTTCAACTAATTTTTTTTTTTCGGTAGATGAGAGGTATAGAATAATTGGGTAGAGCCAAGAGGTTGAGGTGGAAATGAGGTGGAAGAAGATATGTCATGCCACATGTCAGATAGGGAGATAGGTTTTCTTAAAAATGGTTGTCTTTTTATACATGATAGATAAATAAACGATCATTATCGACTTAGGTTTTTAAAATTTTTGTGCTTATCAATTTAACTTTCCATACAATTTTTTTGTTTGCATTTTCACATTCAATAACACATTATATTTAATAATTAAGTTAAAGTGTAGGGTTTTTTTACAATTTAGTTTGGTTAAGTTTCTGTTTATGTCAATTCTAAAAGTATCTTACATAGTTTAGTTTAAATTTAATTGGACATGATCTTAATTAATAAAACCATATTGTTATAGTTTCATATCTAAAAACAAGTAGAATACATTATTCGAAACATTATTGTTTAGCAGCAAAAATACTATTTTCCTATGTAATTATCTTCAGCCTTGATTCACATTTTGCTCATCTTCCGTCACAGTAATGAGTATGAAAATCATTAAGAGATTCACCAAGTAATCAAGCCGAAAATGTAGCTTCAACCCTAAAAGCAATCTAGTGACACTACACTAGTGGAATTGGGGCAGAAAACGGCACCCAAAGACGGCGGTTCCGCGCGAAAATAAGGAAACCGCTGTTTTGCTAAGTTTCCGAGTTCAGAAAACCGGGTGCACTGGCCGGATGGCTTTTTACACGGTGGTTTTGATGTAACCGCTGTGTAACTGCAGTTTATGCACGGCGGTTGCGTTTAAACACCGACCAAGCTGGGTTTCCGACACCGGAAATGACTAGCCGGAAGTTTCCCCGTTGACCGGCTTGACTTTGACGGTCAAGTCGACGGAACAATTTGTTGATGTCGGTGGAGTCAAGGAAAAGAAGTCGTCCGGGTAAGTATCCAAACTCAGAAACATGGCCGGATAAGGTAAATATTTCCGGGACAGATTTCAGAACTCAGAAAAGTCCCCAGATGAGCTAAAACAGAATGGTATAAAATGAGAAACAGATCCTATTTGTTCTATCTAGACTATTCTATCTTTGTTTTGGTTGAAGGACGCAGAGAATCTCCCAATATTAGGGCTCGCTGAATCCTAGGCCGCGATGAGGTAATCTCCCGCTAAATTTAGTATTGATGGGCGGATCTTTGTTAATTTGAAGCATGAATATATATGTGTCCCTAATTTCATTGAAGAATATATGAACTAGCCTATTGATTCATAGTCATTTGTGTTTATGAAACCATAGTTTATGTGATATGTTGTCAACTAGTAGGATGTAGATGAATTAATTTATTAATATGCGCTAAAATTTATGAAAATAGGTACACAAGCGTTATGGAACGTAGTCGTATTATTAGGGAGAATCCTCGGACCTCACTAGAGTATATGGGATTGGTTGAATATTTCATTGATGTTGCTTCTGATAATGCAAGAGTAGAAAATCAGTCGGCAATGCAGTGCCCTTGTAAGGATTGCACTAACGATGTATATTTAGGAGTTAAAGGTTTGCGTGAACATTTGATTGTTAGGGGTTTCCAAAATTCCTATACCACGTGGGTATGGCATGGGGAAGAATGTAACTCTGTTGTTGTTAATGAACCAATGAAGGTTGTAGGAGAAAACGTAATGGTTGGTAATTATGACGATAAATTGGATGACTTGGTAGATGATGTTGCTTTTCATTTTTTTTGGAAAACCTGAGGCGCTTGAAGCGATGTATAATGATAAGAAGACCCCTTTGTATGAGGGGTCAATCCACACTATTCTAAGCGCGACCTTGTTGTTGATGAATTTAAAAGCCAAGCATGGGCTTTCAGATAAGGCATTAACAGAGGCGCTCGAGTTGATTAGACAGCTGTTTCCCACTGAAAATTTATTGCCTGATAGGGCATATGCTGCATAGAGGATACTATGTCCAATGGGTATGGAACTTGAGAAAATTCACATTTGTCCTAATGATTGTATGTTGTTTAGAGAGGAAGATGATATAGACTTGGAAAATTGTATCGTTTGTGGCGAGTCACGTTACAAAGCTGTGAAACAAAAAGTGGAGGGTGGGAGGAGATGCTGTTAAGGAAACCAACCAACGTGTTACCACAAAGGTCATGTGGTATCTCCCTATTATATCAAGGCTTCAAAGGTTGTTTGCTAACAAAGAAGAAGCTAAGAACTTGACATGGCACGCAGATAGGGAGAAGGTTGAAGATGATGATGTGATTGCACATTGTTCAGATGGTGATCAGTGGAAGAAAATTGATGAATTGTATCCTGATTTGGGAAGGAAGCTCGGGATGTAAGGTTGGGTTTATCCACTGATGGTATGAATCCGTATGGAGATTTGAGTAGTACACACAGTTCTTGGCCTGTGATGGTTGTTATTTACAATCCGGCATCGTGGTTAGCCATGAAGAGGAATTATGTGATGTTGTCATTGATGATAGCAGGGCCAAAGCAGCCTGGTAATGACATTGATGTGTTCCTAGAACCTTTAGTTGACGACCTTCAGAAACTGTGGTTTGAAGAGAATTGGACGTGGGATGAATATCGCCAGGAAAGGAATGTTGAAATAAATGTCGTTCTGCACCGTGAACGATTTCCCTACACTTGGTAATCTAGCTGTTTACTCAGTCAAAGGTCATCTAGCTTGTCCTGTTTGTTAGGAGAATGCTAGTTTCTCTCAACTAAAACACGGGAGAAAAACTGTTTATCAAGGACATCGTTGTTTCCTACCATACAGTCACGAGTTTCGTAAGGCTAAGAACTGGTTTAATGGGAAGGAAGAGAGTGAACCACCCCCTCCTATCAGTGGCGAGGAGGTATTCGAGAAAATCAAGGATATTGAAAATGATTTTGGGAAAACCCGTAGAAAGATGCCCATCCCCGCCCTTGGAAGAAATGGTCCATTTTCTTTGACTTACAATATTGGAAGCATTTGGTTGTTAGAAATTGTTTAGATGTAATGCACATTGAGAAGAATGTCTGTGATAGTTTGCTTGGTACGATACTGGACATTCCTGGAAAAAGTAAAGATGGACTTCAAGCATGTAAAGACTTGGAAAGAATGGGTATTAGAAAGGAATTGGCTCCTGTAATCGAAGATGGCAACACTTTCTTACCTCCAGCTTGCTACAACATGTCATCAGCTGAGAAGACAAAATATTTGCAGTTCCTGAAAGATTTGAAGGTACCCTCTAATTTTTCCTCAAACATTGGTAACCGTGTGAATGTTAAGGATAAAAAATTGGGTTAAAATCACATGATTGTCATACTTTGATGCAAGACTTGAACATAATTTCCATTCGTGGTTCTCTTCCAACCCACGTTAGGATGTGCATCAGCAAGCTCTGCTTATTTTTAAGGGAATTTGCCAGAAAACAGTTAGCCGTCGTAAGCTAGATAAGCTGCAGACAATGGTAGTTGAAGTATTGTGCCAATTGGAGATGTATTCCCCCCTTCTTTCTTTGATATAATGGTGCATTTGAATGTCCATCTTGTGCGGGATATTAAGGAGTGTGGCCCGGTGTTCCTCCGGTGGATGTATCCTTTCGAGTGGATATTAGAACCTTTTGTGAGTGGTTAAGGGACACTGTAGAGATTGGTGATCATCCTGAGGATGTGAAATGGCTATATAGACGACCTCTAACAACGGTTATCAGCTATAGCGGTTATGATGTGATGAGTTACTCGTATGGGACCAAACAGAGCGATGCTAAAGGTGTTTTGCAGAATAGCGGTGTCACTACATTTTCCAAATCAATTGTTGTGTCGCGGAAGCGAAATTTAGAAGGGTCGTACTCATGTGATAGGTATTTCGGTACCATTGTTCAAATGTGGGAGTTAAACTATGTGGCATTGAAGGTGGTTGTATTCAAGTGTAAGTGGGTTGATCAAAAGACAGGAACTAAGACGGATCCTTTAGGGTTTCAATTGGTTGATAGGAAGAAAGTGGGATCAAAGTTGGATGCATTCATACTTGCTGGCGAAGGTGACCAAGTTTACTATGTTAAGGATCCTTCTGATCGGCAATACGAGATTGTTCTTGATGGGAAACAAATGGTGTGTGGTGTTGAGCTATTCGAAGAGTATGACAAACGAGCTGCTCACATTTTTGTGCCAACGAAGAAGGACGCGATCAATATGGAGGAAACAGAGGCAAACATGTCAATCTATCGCGCAAGATCCGATTACACCGAACGCATAGTGATAGATAGCAAAGGCAACGAACGGAAGAGGAAGTTGATTTTCAAAGTAAAGCCGAAGACTAAGTTTAGGCATTAGTCAGACATGTTTGTGTTATCAGCTACTCATATTACTGCTCTTCCAAACATAGTTTGAATTTGTAATTCATGTAAATATTTGGGTGAACCTTTGTTTGATCAATCCATTAGAAAAATTGTAAGTTGACAAATCTCATTTTTTACTCTATTCGGTTAGTTTTCCGGGCTCTGAAACAGTTCCCGGATGGCATTATTTTTAGTATGCCTATTTCCAGGTAACCATCCGGAAAAGGAAATATTTGCCAAGCTTATTCGGCTTGGTTCCCGAGTTCGGAAACGGGAACTTGGAAGTATTTTTTTCAGGCAAACGTTTTTATTCAACTTCCCGAATGGTTCCCGGATAGGCATCCAGATTAATAAAAAGATTTGCCTTATCCGGGTAGATTTCCGAGCTCGGAAAAGTAATCCGGAAGTTTTTTTTAAGGCGAAAACGTGCGCGCACGCACTAATAAGTAGTTATTTAAAATTGACATTGCAAATAATTGTAGGAATTGTAAATGCACACACACAAACCAATCTATAGCATTCAAACGTTAATGAAATAAATTTAAAATGTAACATCGGTTGATACGGAAAATCCATAATTAGCTAAAAATTCAAAACAAATTATTCAAATCCAGGCCCCAATGTCATAGTAATGGTCATGCTCACCGCCACCATTATAATCTTGTTTTTTGATAAGTCAATGGTTTGTATTCGGGCCTCATTCATACTCGGACCAGGGACCGAGAAGGGTCGTGGGCTCGAGATACGCGGAGGGTGGATTCATAGGTCCATCAATCTTAATCCTTATAAGGAATGCGTATATTATGAATGTTCTACAAGGAATATACATCATCTCAAAGATGGTAATACAGCTATCCTAAATAGGTAACACAACCATGTCCGAAATATACTTCTATTATACATGGTAATATAACTACTATTCCCATAAGAGTTGTATTCGTACCATAAATACATATCTTGGTGATCTAAGGATGGTAGCCATATAAATACCCTAAAGGTTTGCTAGACCTCTCCATCTAATCTCATACTTTACGCCTTAAGCAAATATACTGACTTGAGCGTCGGAGTGTCTATCCCCGGGACACCCGGGGCCGTTGTTTTGCAGATCAGTTCGTGATCCTGGTTCGTCATCGAAGTGTTGGTGTCCAGCATATATCAATTTGGCACGCCCGGTGGGACATCTCACACTCATTGACGACGTCGCCGAACCTTGTCTCTGATCTGGTCTAGCGCATCTGAAGAAGCAACTTTCCCAACAACATGTCTGACACCGAGCAACCTAGACGAAGCGCCCGAGTACTAGGGCAAAATCCGGAGGAGAATCCAGAAGCAGAGCAACCTCCTCAAGGATGCAGACGCGGTCGAGGACGCGGACGACCTAGAGGATCTCGGGCACACTTGCCTCCGAACCACCACCAAGCTCTACCGTGGGTACCGGAAACTTCAACGTTCCGATATCCATCGATCCAAATCCTGTTATGATAGGAGCACCACTCTCTGGTCCAAATCCTGGTATACCTAGAGCACCTCCTGGATCAAATCTCATCTTATCTGAGATACCAGCATCTGGCTCCAATCCTGCTATATCCAGAACCCCACCTTCTGGAACAAACCCTGTCGGGTCTGAAAGGCCAAACTCAGGTCAAGGGTTTTCATCCAAAACGACGTGAATTATAGCATAAACATCAACAATTCAGATGGCCTAGACCAGAAAAATAGGCTAGGGTATAGTGGTCCCGATTCGATCTTTTCTCCAGAAGAACGTACACAAAGGGATCGGCAAATCCTTGCGGAAAGGCAACAGGAGGATGTTAGACAAAGACGTCTCAGGGAAACCCTGAACCAGACCATACAACACAGCTCGCGAGGCTCTGATCCACTCCAAATCAACCTTTTCTCGGACACCCCCCGAGGGAAAATAGGTTGGGGTATAGTAGGTCCAACTCGATCTTTTCTCCAGAAGGAAGAGCGCAAAGAGATCGACAAATTCTTGAAGATAGACAACAAGAAGGAGAATCTGTAATAGAACATTATCATAGATACATGAATCTTGCCACGAGACGCTATGATCAAGATGAAATCCTCTTGGTAAATCTGTACCGGATGATCGTAGGTAATAACACTCCGAAGAAGAAGAAGAAGGATGGCTCCCACAACAATAACAACCAGGGCGGTGGAGGCAACAATCCTCAAGATCCTCCCCCACCACCATCAAACGGAACCAACCGGGTCATCAACAACATTTATGGCTATACCGAAGAAGCAATTTCCCTAACTAAGCTGAAGGATAGTGTGCGGACCCTACCACATACCAAGCTGGTTAACAAAAGTCTCCACCACGAAGAAGCCATTACTTTCTCGGACATGGATGTCGTACCAAATCAGGCGCCTCACTCTGATCCTCTCATTATCTCAGCAACCATACAAGATTCTTTGGTAAAAAGAGTCTTCATGGAAAACGAAAGTGGGGTAGAAGTAACATTCCAAGATTGCTTCCAGAAGTTAGGATTTACCAAGGAAGACCTCAAACCTACGGGTCTGATCTTGGGGTTCACCGGAAATCCCTTAACACCTCTTAGAAAAATCACACTCCCAGTCACAGTAGCAGACGGAGCCAATAGCCTAACCTTATACTGCACGTTTGTGGTAGTAGACACCGTCACACCTTTCAACATTATCCTTGGCAGACCTTGGATGTGCCAAGCTAAAGCCGTATGGTCTCCCTACCATCTGATGCTGAAGTTTCCGACACCACAAGGAGTAGCTTCAATCAAAGGAGACCTAGGAGTGGCGCATTCTTGCATGATCACGGCCATCCGTGACGCCAGAAAAGTGAGTAACATCTCGGACGACAACACTAGCTTAGGATATTTGGTTCCCAACCCTGATCTCAAACGATCTATGGTGTTCTACTCCGAGGAAGATGACGGTTATATGTCAAAGGATCCTCCAACTCAGGGGAATGTGGTGCTAAAAGTTTTACTAACCAGCCCCGAGGAAAAGGACCATCCTTACATTTCTCATTTCGATTTCCAAACCACCAATAATGAAGCTGAATATGAAGCCCTCATTACGGGGCTAAAACTAGCAAAGGACCTTGAGGTTGAGGACCTCAAAATATTCAGTGACTCATAGATCGTGGTTCAACAGGTTAAAGGCGAATACGAAACTCGAGAGTACAGTCTCCAGAAATACCTCGAGATAGTTAAGCCTCTCCTAAATCAATTCCGACATTATGAGCAGAATCATATCCCCCGAGAAGGTAACCAAAAGGCTGATAAACATAGCAAACTTTCCTCCTCGGACCTCAACATAAGATCTTCTCAAGAATTGCTAATAGAAAACCCTAGTGAAGAGAAGTTACGAAGAGAGTAGCATCATGGCTGTTGATATCTCAGACACATGGATGAACCCCTACATTGAATACCTCCAAACAGGTACCCTTCCTGAGGACAAGCACCTAGCACGGAAGGTCCGAGTTAAAACTCTAAAATATGTCATCCACAACAACATCCTATATAAGAGAGGATACCTCCAACCCCTACTTAAGTGTGTTGGGCCTTCCGACGCAGAACACTTAATAAAAGAAACACATGAAGGAGTGTGCTGTAGCCACCAAGGTCCACATACCGTCACCCGAAAAATCCTACAGATGGGTTATTTCTATCCTACAATGCTAAAAGACGCCAAAAGATATATCAATTGTTGCCACCAGTGCCAGAGGTTTGCTAAGATGATCCACGTGCCACGGGAGAATATGATTACCATCTAAGAATCCTGACCATTTGTCCGATGGGGTACAGATCTCGTCGGACCTTTTCCTACGGCCCCTGGTAACTTCAAGTACCTCATTGTGGCCATCGATTATTTCTTAAAATGGGTAGAGGCTGAAGCCTTAACCAACATAACTGGCAAGACAGTTATCAACTTTTGCTGGAAGAATATCGTGTGTCGCTATGGCATCCCGAGATACATAGTGACCGACAATGTAGCACAATTTGCTAATGACCCCTTCAAGAAATGGTGTACGGGGTACGACATACACCAGAAGCTCACCTCGGTATACCATCCAGAAGCTAATGGCCAAGTAGAGGTTACGAACCGTACCTTGGTAAGCGGTATCAAGAAGCGCCTCAAAGGGGCTAAAGGAAACTGGATCAAAAAACTACCAAGCGTGATCTGGACTCATAGAACAACACCAGCCACAACAATAGGAGAGACTCCTTATAGCTTAGTCTATGGGTCCGAAGCGGTCATCCCCATGGAGATTGGGGTCCCTTCTGCTCGTACTTCTCAACCAGGTGATGAAGACGGCACGGCCAACGAAGAAAACCTTCGTCTCGACTTTGACCTCCTAGAGGAGAAGAGATCAAATGCTACAATCCACGAGGCCAAGGTAAAGGAAAGAGTCAAGCGCTACCATGATAGAAGAGTCCGCTTAGCCACTTTCGTTAAAGGTTACCTTGTCATGAGGTTAAATGAAAAAAGCAAGAAAGAAGTGGAATGGAAGCTAGCCCCGAACTGGGAAGGTCCATATCGAGTACTAGAATCTCATCTAGGGGGAAGCTACCTCTTGGAAACCATGAAGGGGGAACCTATACCACGAAGATGGAATGTGATTAACTTACGAAAGTATCACGGAAGATAAAAACTCAAGGGAGAGCCTCACAAAGGTTCGAGACTATCAAGAACGTCCGAGAAGCCTCATCAAGGTCCGAGACAAGTATGCTCTAGCACAAACGGGTACTCAAACTCAAACCCACCATTTAATTTACTTCTATTCTTAAAGTTATAAAACTTAGATTGAAGTCATGATATTTTTATACCTATCTTTATAACAAGTAATCATAAATTCCTTTTCTAAAAAGAGAATTGTTGTCTTAAGTATAACATTGGTTGCTATTCGAAACAATATACTTTATAAAGTATATGATTGGTCAACTTATAAGTTGTTTGGATCCAATATTCAAATACCAATCGTTTTGAGTAAAAGAGATAGATTCGAGATAAAGTACTTCAAAACGTGCTTGATTGAGGTCTATACACTGAAAAAGGCAGACGTGCTCGAGAATCAATCATCTCAACATAAAGAGGAGAAACCTCAAAAACAAAAGTAGAAGTTCATATCAAAGGTGTTATTACATCAGAATATGATACTTCTAAAAAAGTCCCTCAAAAGGGAACACATAGAGGAAAAACCTCGAACACAAATAGTTCATATCAAAGGTGTTATTACATCAGAATATGATACTTCTAAAAAAGTCCCTCAAAAGAGCACACATAAAGGAAAAACCTCGAACACAAATAGTTCATATCAATGGTGTTATTACATCAGAATATGATACGTCTAAACAAAACCCTCAAAAGGGCACATAAGAAGCTAAACCTCGAACCTAAAAAGGACATATCAAAGGTGTTATTACATTAGAATATGGTACTTTTAAATATACCCAATAGGTTTTCTAGGACTTTACCATAAGTAACACTTGAGATATGGGCTATTGTAAAATTTTCTGCACGCTGTGACATTAAAAGACTTGACTAAAGATGACCGAGGAAGAAGCCCAACAACATCAAGTACGCAGAGTGTTCATCATGGTTGCGAAGACCTGATCCCGGAGTATCTCAGCATGGCATGAGCTCCTTTCCAGTAAATCATGAGACTGATGTTCATGTGCAAAGGATTTCAGGCTTTGAAGCTGACGAGGAGATGCCAAGACTAATCCACCTTATTAATGGAAGAACTAGATATCACCTCATCAAGAGAAAGTAACTCGGGATACTTGGCTCTAATAAGCCTCAATAAATCCCCTGATGTTACTATCTTCTCGGAGGGATCCAGTGCATCCAAAAACTCAGCTCCAGGGATCCAGCGTTTTGCAGTCAGAGCAGAGAGCTTATCAGCAGCATCTGGATGAGAAAAGATTTCCTCCATCATCTTCACCTCCTTCTCGGATTGGCATAGTCGCAAGACGCCACCCAAGATCTTATGCAGTTCAGAGGAATGGAACAAATCCCCATACTCCTCCCTATGGCTCTGAAACTCGTGGCTACAAGCAATGAAGGAACTCCAAAGCTTTAGAAGTCGTTTAGGCTCCTCTGAATCCTTCTCCTCAGTTTGATTTTGCGCCAGCTTCTCGACAATATCTCGATAAGTCTCCAGCTCTTTCTCTTGAGACTTCTTCGCCTACAGCAGATCCATATTTTCGGCCTCCAACTGCTTCACCCTAGCTTCCATTTGAGTCACATCCAAGAGAGTCTGAATAGGGGAAGCTAGCGCAACAGACTTAGCAGTCACAGACGAGAGGGCAGCCTCCATCTTCACCTTCTTTGCCTTTAAGGACCGGCACTTGACATGTAATTCCATCACGGAATCAGACAAGTAACGGATCACATCATTAGCTCGAGGCCTCACCGTGGACAGATCCGCCATCAGCTGTGAAATCAAAGGCAGATTAAAACCTAGCATCCAAGACATTTATGATGTATGATAAGAGAGAAGAATACCTCATAAACGAAGGGATACTTCTTAGAAAACTTCCCAGAAGCCTGGCCATCCTCTTGCTCTAGGCAGCTCAGATAGTACTTTAACTTCTTCAGAGAAGCATCTTCAGAGTCCACCAACTCAAGGTCAGATTCATCATCTTCGGAGGACTCCTCATCCACCTGTTTCATCTACTCGGACTGTACTTCCTCGGACTCCTCTGCTTCCTCATCCATGGCCTGGAGAACGGCTTTCCCCTTCTTGATCTTTTTCTTTGGGGGAGATGCTATATATATATAAGGATGACCATCAATATGTTACACAGGAAAATATACTACACCATTAAAGCATGGGAAGTGAAGAGAGTTACCTGAAGAAGACCGGCTGGAAGAAGATTCACCCTGATTCCGAGGAGATTTTCTCGGACCTCCTTTCCTGGCTTTCTTTTTTCTTCCCTGGATTTTATCAGGAAGGGCCCAATTCCGATCAGGCTTCAGAAAGATGGAGGTAGATTTCGACCGAGGAACATCCAACAGATACGAGTAAGTGATACTTGGCCACTGCCATGCAGAGCCATGTGCGCCCAGAACAAAATCCTTTATTTGAAGGGTAATGTCCTCCTTTAGGAGCTCCCCGACGATGCCCTTTAAGTGATTAGGAATGATGAAACCTCTATCACGAGCTATAGCGTCTTTCGGATGAGGATGCAAATCAGGGACCTCGTACTTGCTTCGGTCGAAAGTGAAACGGTCTGCCTCCCACGTACCACTGTTATCAGGAAACGTGATGGGTTTTCTCTTCCTCGGAGTGAGGGTAATGTACTCGTAAGTCTCAAAAGAGAATAACGTATACAGACTCTTGAATAAATCCAGGCTTGGATCGTAGTTCTTTCGAGCACACCAGGAAATCACCGCCATGATCAACACTGCCACATTAGAATGTATTTAGATCGGATGCAGTTGATGATGCTGCAGGAATTCATGAAATAAAGGGGAAAGGGAAAACTTATCCCTTGCTGCATATACCTCCCATAAAGTACCCCTCGAGTGGGGCTCACCAGATCACCAATGGGAACTTCTCCATCCTCGAGCTTCAAGCCAGCCTCAAGATGATATGAGAGCCTGCAGGACCACAGATACCTTAGCATCCTTTCGTCGACCATCGTGGTGACATCATTCATACCATCGGCGGCCGGAACCCGTTTATCGATTTGGGGCTCCGCATTAAGGTCTATCTCTGACCCAGAGGCACCATCATCTGTCACTATAGTTACCGCCTGCAATGGCGTCACCATGGCTACCTCCATTAACTCTCCAGACTCAACCTCCAGGAATAGAGTACGCAAGTCACGAGCTACAGGAACATTCTCTCCATTACCAAAGGGAATGCTAGAGTTTGTTGACGACATGGTAATGCAGAGAATGGGGGGTCTATTTCAGCCTATGGTTTTCAAAGTAGTGGTGGTCGTATGGATTGCAAGGGGTGGGACAATCTTGAAATCGGAAATTTGGGTCCAATTTCAAGAGAAACTTAGTGATTAGGCTCCCATAGGGTAGGTTTTTCTTATTTCGCTTGTTAAGCCGCGCATTTCTCATCCAATTACCAATTGCATACCCGGGATTGATAGGAACCTCCTTCACGACATAGTAAAATGGCATAACCGTGGTAATATTAGGCTCGGTAACATATCCACCTGTAGGTACAAAAATTATATGCACCCACTCGTACACAATGCGATCATCAATGGGGCAAAACTTCATATTGCACCCATCGGCTAAGGTTTCATCATATAGGGTTCGACAAAGATATTGATTCCCTAAATTCAAATAATTCAAATAAGGGAGTTTTATCATATCCCTTCCCGGCCATCTGATAAGTCCATGGTTCATATTCAAGCCTCATTCATACTCGGACCAAGGCCCGAGAAGGGTCGTGGGCTCGAGATACGCAGAAGGTGGATCCACAGGTCCATCAATCCTAATCCTTATAAGGAATGCGTATATTATGAATGTTCTACAAGGAATATACATCCTCTCAAATATGGTAATACAGCCATCCTAAACATGGTAACACAACCCGAAATATACTTCAATTATACATGGTAATACAACTACTATTCCATAAGAGTTGTATTCGTACCATAAATACATATCTTCGTGATCTACGGATTTTAGCCATATAAATACCCTAAAGGTTTGGTAGACCTCTCCATCTAATATCATACTACATACTTTACGCCTTAAGCAAATATACTGACTTGAGCGTCGGAGTGTCTACCCCCGGGACACCCGGGGCCTTTGTTTTGCAGATCAGTTCGTGAGCAGGGTTCGTGATCAAGTGCGGGTCGTAGACATCCATCAATTTGGCACGCCCAGTGGGACCCGCATGCTAATCTTGATTTATACGACCTTCTAATTCATGGATGATCCGGCTGAAAACCTTCGTGGGAGTACACGAATCCGTTTCTCGTCCCCGACAGGAGTAAGAAGCATCAACAACGATGAGACGAGCCACACCAACAACCAGGGAGCAGGAAGGAGCATCAATGGTGTTCATCGATCGGCACAGGAGACAAAAGCCACCATTGTCACCACCTCATTGGAGTGAATTTGACAAGGATGTAGCTGATGATGCTGCAGAAACTGCGAAAACAGAGGGGGAAAGGGAAAACTCAGTCCTTGTTGCAAGAACCTGCCATATATCACCCCTCGAGTGGGGCTCATGAGATCTTTGACCGGAGTGGTCTTATTCTCAAGCCTCAAATCAGCCTCGATGGGGTACGACAACCTGCATGACTTCAAAAATTGCAGGGTATTTTCATCGACCACCTTGGTGACATCATCCACACCATCAGCGGCCGGAACCCATTTATCAACTTGGGGCTCCGCATTAGGGTCTATCTCTGACCCAGAGGGACCATCATCGGCCACTACAGCTACCGCCTGCAGCGGTGTAGCAATGGTAACCTCCATCAGCTCCCCAGACTCAACCTTTAAGAACAAGCTACTTAAGTCACGAGCAACTTGGGCTCCTCCTTCAACAATATTATCTACATTGCCAGAGGGAATACTAGAATTTGCAGAAGACATGGAAATATAGATAATTGGGGGAAGTGAATATATATGATGAAAAGAAGACAAATTTTAAGAACTCTTTCTGAAGGCGCGTATAATACTTGGATGAAGATTGATGATAAACACATGGAAAATTACTTGGTTATATAACCAGTAATTAGCATGCATTTAAGTGGAGTAATTACCTCGACTTGCGAAACGATACAGGCAATTGGAAGGTTGATCATCCTCACCACCAGAAGATACAATGAACAATGGCCACGTGTCAGTCTCTTCAGAATTTAAGAAGGCAGATCCAGATCCAACCGTCCACGTGTCTTGATGGAATATGAAAGAATTTTAAGCTAGATATTCAGAAGGGTAAGCCCAAAAGGACAGTCCTAGAAGAACACCCCGAGCTTAACACCCCGAGTTAGTCTCCCTCGAGTTATTGGTCTTCCCTAGAGAAGCAGGTCTCTCTTTCAACCTCAAAAACAGAGCACTCTATATTATGAAGATCTACCTTGGGGCTACTGATAAGTCCATGGTTCGTATTCGGGCCTCATTCATACTCGGACCAGGGCCCGAGAAGGATCGTGGCCTCGAGATACGAGAAAGGTGGATCCACAGGTCCATCAATCCTAATCCTTATAAGGAATGCGTATATTATGAATGTTCTACAAGGAATATTCATCCTATCAAAGATGGTAATACGGCCATCCTAAAGATGGTAACACAACCATGTCCGAAATATACTTCTATTATACATGGTAATACATATCTTGGTGATGTACGGATTGTAGCCATATAAATACCCTAAAGGTTTGGTAGACCTCTCCATCTGATCTCATACTACATACTTTATGCCTTCAACAAATATACTGACTTGAGTGTTGGAGTGTCTACCCCCGGGACACCCGGGGCCTTTGTTTTGCAGATTAGTTCGTGAGCAGGGTTCGTGATCAAGTGCGGGTCGTAGACATCCATCACCATCCATTAGCATAGAAGATATCAAGTGGACCATCCTTGAGCTTGGGATAAATGTCCTCATCGGATTTGATAGGATTCCCCAACAACTCATTGATCACCCAACAATCAAACTCAGAGATTTTCCCATTAACCATGGTAGTGTACTTACCATCACTCGGTTCATCAAAATTAGCATAAAATTGAAACACCTCTTCCTTATAGGTGGGATCACTAATATCGAACAAAAGGGCATCACAATTTTGAATAGCAAACTTCTCAACCATAGGGCCTACACCTAGTGCCTCAACTCTATCTCTACTCATCACATATGAGTCTAGTACGGTAGCATAGTTAACAAGATTACCATAAGACTTATAAGCTTTGAGATTGACAAACTTTTCAGGATCATACCAGTTTGGAGGGTTCTTTTTCGCCATGACCATGCTTCTCGGTGCCATGGGTTGATCGATTCTTGGTTGTGGTTGAACTGATTTGGCGTTTGGTGGTGGGAGATTGGATTTCCGAACTCTGAATTGGGGGATTTGGAGGAAGTTTATGATTTCTGATCTGAAAAAGTCAACTAGGCATATATATAAGTACGTTTGCGAGTTCGGAAATCTAGCCGGATTGGCTTGTTAATATATGTCCGGGTAGTTTTCCGGACTCGGAAACGTCAATCCGGAAGTATTTAATTAAAAATCCCAATTTCTGGCAAGTTTTCCCGAAGGTTTCCCGGATTGCTATCCGGCTTCTTAAAATGTTCATCCGGCTAGTTTTCTGAGTTCGTTAACAATATCAAGCCGGATGGGTTGTTAATATGTCCGGGTGGGTTTCCGATCTCGGGAACCTCAATCCGGAAGTATTTAATTAAAAATCCCAATTTTTGTCAAGTTTTCCCGAAGGTTTCCCAGATTGCCATCCGGATTCTTAAAATGTCCATCCGGCTAATTTTCCGAGATCGGAAACAGAGCCAAGCTTATCCGGATTGTGTTTAAGACGTCGGAAATCTACCCGGAACTACCCACATAAAGCCATTTTCACTATCATATTTGCCTCTACATCTAAAGAAAATATACCTCCTGACATTTGTGTGTAGAAACTAAATGAAAGTGGATTAAAGTACTTAATAATTTAAAACCAATCTAGTTTACATAACCATGAATAAGGTACTAGAGTAGATAAGTGTGACACATGAAAATAACAAATTGTTTGTTAAAAAGTACATTGTTTGAAAATGAAGTATGCAGAAATGAGAGGCAGTGGTGTCTAATCGATTTAGGTTATGATATCGTGTCCGTGGAGCTGTGTTGCGTTAGGATCAAATTTTTTGTGGCAATTTTCTTGCGATAGCTTTAACATATTAGACTTGGTTCAGATATTGTACCATAATTCACCACACTTGTCGAATAGGGTTACGAGGGTGCAAGCAGTTACGTTTTACACATTATTAAGGCATTAACGAAATGTCTTGCGATAATGTAATAGAATCGCTAACTGGAAAAACTTATTGCGTTATAAGTAACGATATTGGAGGTCCGTTCGTCAGTAATTTTATTGGTAAATTATATTTTTTTCCCACAAAAACTGATTTAGAATATGAAATAAATGTGAATCACCTACCAATAGCAACATACATGACATTGCCAATCAAGAAAACATAACTAAACTACATCCATTCATAAACTTAAATGTCATTGTTGTACAAAAAATGACGCTAGAAACTAAAGATCTATATATTTTGTAATAATTACTATCAATCATTTTTACACTAAGATTGTTAACATGTCATGAAACATCTGGGGGAGAAGGCCTATGAGGTCTCAAGATGTAACTCATTCTTATGTAGACTAAATGTTTGACAAAATTGTTTCTCCCAAACTCCATCTCTTTGGCGTTGTATGGTGAATGATCTTCGCCGAATATCTACGAATGTGGCAAATAATGAATTACGAGTCATTGAATTACATATTGAACTAGATATACAACAAGAAATGGTGAAAATTATTACGCTTGGAACATCAAGGTTATCTTCGGTAAGGCACTGAACACAAGTTTGGGCAAATAACATCATGTAGTATCCACACTCCCAATTTGATTGTTGGCGCCAGTGCTAGAATGATGAAATGGTGAATGTCAAAAACACAACATTGAATGCAAATGTTTGAAAAGAAGCGTAATTATGTTGAATTAACTGAATTTGGATAAGCTCAAATGGTTGGAGTGTGTTGTCATTAACAGAATGCATAGCCACCTCTAATAGATCGTAAAATACCGGTGACGAAACTGGAGAGAGTCAATCCAGTAGACACGCTTTAGGATGGGATAGTTGCCAAAAAACTCCAATGGTTACCAGGGCAATAACAAATGTTACGATTCACAATATATGATAGTAGAATGCAAAGTACATTTAGAACTAACCACATAACATAAAGTGTAGACTTACTTCTCTAGATAAGGGCCTAAGAATATACTCTTTCTCTTGTCACTAATGGCTTTGGTTAGATATACAAGTTGTTTTTGATTTCCTTCTCCTAATTCTTGGAAGAAACCTGGGTGCAAGAGGCCAATAAATGATTTTGTTGCTACCAAAGCAACAAAAGTCATGAACCTTCAAGAACGTAGGGAAGTGTAGTTACGTGTTAAAGTAACACGAATGATAAGATTACATGTACATTATAACTTTTTATTGAGAAATTTATGAACTTAAATTTGATGCAAGGTGAGGATGGTGTGGGGAAGTGATTTATAATTCCAAAAATAGGCAAAATTTTCCCATGGAACAATCACTTCCTTTGACACTCCGAATACTCCCGAATTAGAAATAATAGTAGATTGAATTGTAGTCGTGGTGACCAATAGCACCATACAATGTTCTAACAAAGTTAGGAAGGGAATTTAGGAAATTAATATCGTTGTTTGAAATTGGAATTCTAGCGACAGGAAAATTAAGTTCGGTGTTTTGTATGGCTTTCTTTCTCTTTTTGGGAACCTGGATGGATTCTGCATCAACCACTAACTACTTAGGCCATACAAATAATATACCCAAGCCTTGACCAACGGTTTTGTACTCGGTATTCGCGACCGGCAACAATGCATCTTTTACCAACACCTCGTCTATACTATCCCTAATAAAGCCCTTAGGGATGGTGTCACCATGATTAGCCGTCATGCTTTCATAGAAATTTCCATTTGCAACGTGTTGTGGTTGGTCATCATATTTAAGAAGGCACGTAAGGTTGAAAATTAACTAACCACTTTGTTGGCAATTTGATTTGCCTCATTACTCGAGTAGTTTCCATCCTTCTTTATGCGACTCAACACGAATAATTCTTACCTAGTATATGTTGTTGGGTCATCGGCCACAACTAATTATTTTCTAGCCTCCTCCTCATCCAATCCCCCATCCACAAGGCTTTGGTTCGTGCATAATAATAAACGGTTTGTGCGCATTCGTGCATGAATCATGTGATTTTTTAAATAATATTTTAGTTTATCAAAATAATATTGATCCTACTCTATCTTATGAATATGTTTTCAACACTTCAACATCTCATAAAAGCACAACATGTACAAACTTCAAAATCAAAATGCCACAATGAAGGACCGCTCCCTGCACGCTCCCTATAGAACATATAGGGGTTTAAAGAACAATTTTTTTATAAACATACACTAAATCTGATTTTTTTAATAAAAATGGGGCCTTATTTTGGCCCATTAAGAAAATATAGGCGTTTAGAGAACAATTTTTTTAAAATGATATACTAAATCTAATTGTTTAAAAAATTTGGAACCCTATTTTAACTCATTTTTTGGGGCCTGAACCGCAAGTCTCACATGTTTCACATATTGGGTCTGATTGGATGTACATTCACGTATATTTTACTTCTAAAGACATGAATTGGAAGATTAATTGAAAATTATTATACTTATGGCAGGTGAGGGGAGAAAATACGAAGAGGAAGACAATGGTTTAAGAACTACATCGACTGAGTGGTTGGTTATCACCGACAAATTTTTCGAGGCACGGCCGGCTGGATCCTGTAATGGAGTGTGGATAACAAATCCTCCGGTTGTTCCAGTAAGAAATGGTAATCAGACCGTAGGTTTCAGCCGCACGATTCCTTTCTTCGAGGGTCCTAACAGCTTTTGGACTGCTGTGGAGGTCACCCAATGATCAAGCCTCTACCGTGGCTTGCAGAGTCACCAAGAAGGAGATTGAACCCGTATTCAATATGGATGAAGAGGATGCCATACTTTCGAGAAATTAGTAGACGATATCTACGAAATCGATGGTGGTTTTGATGTGCATAATCAGACCTTTGGTTATCAATCGCGCAATCCCTTTCCTCGAGGATATAGTTAATTATAACAATCAAGCTATTTTAGTGGCTTGTAGCTGGCTCATCAAAGAGAGACCGAACCAATATTTAGTATTGATTAATTTGATGAAGGTATTGTAATAATTCTCCATCGTGTGCATCTCGTGCTTCCATCGTGCACACCTCGTGCTTCTATCGTGCTTATCATTATATTTCTTAAAATAAATTCGATGAATGATGTCATCTCGTCCTGGCAGTATTTTAAATTTCAGTTTTTTCTGTAGTATTGCAATATCCTATTTGATAAATTGGAATTTACTCATTCGATAAAGTATGATTATTTAATATTTTATCCACGTAAATAATATGTTTTTAAGATAGATTGGTGTGGAAACTAGGCTGGGATGGTAACTTCACAATCAAGTCTGCTTATCAGTCACTAAGGGGGGCAGGAACCAAAGATCAAATTCTACAACAGGTTTGGGCATCAAAAATTCCAAAAAAAGATATCAATATTTTTGTGGAAGATGAAAAATGAATTTCTGCCTTTTGATGATATTCTCATTATTTTCAAGTTGATAATTCATATAAAAATACTAAAAACCATTCAGCTTTCTCTCTCTACCACACTTCTCTCCTCCTTCTCTCTACCTTTATTTCCTAAACTCATGCTTTTCCCAAAACAGTTACATTTATTCCCGTAGCCGACACACAATCTGCTCTGAAACGGTCACATAACGGTCATTTTGATGGCGGCGCCACCGCATCTCCGCGGTGGCAACGCTTCTTACCGATCTTTTGCCCAGGCTGTGACTGATAAACCACCACCTATCTCACCCCTCATTCCTTCCAATCCTGAAATTCAACCAATTGGCGAGTTCAAGGGTAAAATTGCTTGCATTGTCTCGCCGGAACAAGCCTCACAATTGGCCGAACACTACCAATATACACTGGTCGGGAAATTCGACAATGGACCATCTATGGAAACTCTGAATGCGGCATTAAAATTCATTGGTTTTAGCTCTAAGTTCTAGATTGGATCCTTGGATTTCAAGCACATTTTGATCAGATTCCAGGAGTTTGAAGACTACCAAAGATGCTGGCTTAAGGGAATTTGGAGCTTCAAAGGGGTTCCAATGAAAGTGCTCAAATGGTCTACAGAGTTCATCCCAGGCACAGAATCCTCAGTTGTCCCCATTTGGGTAACAATACCTAATGTACCTATCTTCTTTTATAATGTGGCCATATTAGAATTCATTGGTAATAGGATAGGCAAATTCATCAAGATGGATTATGCTACTTCTACATTGACTAGGCCATCAGTTGTGAAACTGTGCATAGAGATAGATTTACAGAAAAAGTTGCACAATGAGATTACTATTGGCATGCCAGGTTTACTAGCGGATCTAGAAATCATATATGAGCAGATCCCTTACTACTGCTCTCACTGCCAAAAACTAGGCCACTCCATTGACTTATGTAAGAGGGCTAACCCTGAACTGATCACCTCTAGAATCCAGACTAGAACCCCTATTGTGTCTGACTCTAGTGATAAGGTCCCAAACCCCCCTCCCAAAGTATCTCAACCTCCTAAGTTTAAAGAGGGAGGATCTGGTTTATCTATTAAAGAGAAGGACAGACTATTCAAAGCACAGGGTCAGATGATGTATGTGAATAAACCTCAACCAGTAGCACAATTAGCACCACAGATTCCTATTTTAGACAAAGCCGTGGCCTCCAGAGTGTTCGAGGTCGAGCCTCTACTTCATCTCGCGGTCGGGGTCGTACACCTATATTTAAAGACCTTCACGAGGTGTAAGAAGTTTCTTAGTGTAATAACACTTTTTGATTTTGCCTTTATAAAGGTCTTTATATCGCAGTCCTTGAGAAGATTGACTCTTTAGGCTTATGAATAGCCTTAATAAATAGTGATGTGTACCTTAATAGGAGTATCACGTGGAGAGTCGAGTTCCAAACTTTGTGTGTTTGCATGACCCATATCATGTTGGTCTTTGACCATATACTTTTTATAAGTATATTATTTTATTTTGGCCTAAGATGATTGTAGTTCAGACACGTAGTCTAAACAACTCATATTAGATAAACATCAATCGTACACTTATAAGCGTATGGATCTTTAGGCAGCAGTCTTTACTTATGCTTTGTGAGGAATAGTTTCTCTTTGTATTTAGATAGTATAGACTGGTTCAAAATAAAATAGAAGGTATATATATCGAAAAGAAATTACATTCTTCAAACTTGAGAGTTCGGTAAAATTGAAAAAGACAACCTCGAGTTTGGGAGCTCGGGTATAAAAATGTAAAAAGATGAAAAGAAAAAGAGCTTGGCCGGTAGGCCTTATTGAAGTAGTTTCTCCTTATATGGAGAAGGTCTACTTGGTTTTAGCTCCGAGGTACCTGCGTAGGAAGGGAGCCATAATGAAAAGGTCCAAGTGCTCTCCTTCGCGTGTTTGCAATAGGTAGAATCCACCGGATTGTGCTGCGGAGATTTTGTATGGTCCTTTGGTCCTCGGCTCCAGTGCTCCTCCTAGCTTGTTGGTACACCACGGGCCAACTGGCATTACCAGTTCACCCACTTGGAAGGTTTGGTGGCGGCGTTTATGCCATAGTGCAGTCATCTCGTTATAGGCCTCTTCTTCAAAATGGAACACCATGGGTTGTTCGAGATCAGGATCGGGTACCAGATCTCCTAGAATAGTGTTGACGGCCGAGATATTGCTCACTTTTCTGGCATCACGGATGGCCGTGATCATACAAGAGCGCGCCACTCCTTGGTCTCCTTTGATTGAAGCTACTCCTTGTGGTGTTGGAAACTTCAGCATCAGGTGGTAAGGAGACCATACAGCTTTAGCTTGGCACATCCAAGGTCTGCCAAGGATAATGTTGAAAGGTGTGACCGTGTCTACTACCACAAATGTGCAGTACAAGGTTATGCTCTTGGATCCTTCTGCTACTGTGACGGGGAGTGTGATTTCCTCGAGAGGTATTACTGGATTTCATGTGAGCCCCGAGATCGGACCCGTAGTTTAAGATCATCTTTGGTAAATCCTAGCTTCTGGAAGCAGTCTTGAAACATTACTTCTACCCCACTCCCATCATCTATGAAGATTCATTTTACTAGAGTATCTTGTACGGTTGCTGAGATGATGAGAGGATCCGAGTGAGGCATCTGATGTGGCACGATGTCCGCATCCTTGAAGGTAATGGTTTCCTCGGGGCGGAGCCTCTTGTTGATTGGCTTAGTGTGGGGTATAGCTCGCACACTATCTTTCAGCTTGGTCAAGGAAATTACTTCTCCTGTGTAGCCATTGATGCCGTTGATGACTCGGTTGGCTCCGTTTGGCGGTGGTGGAGGAGGATCTTGAGGGTTGTTGCCTCTGCCGCCCTGGTTGTTATTGTTATTATTGCGGTAGCCATCCTTCTTCTTCTGCCAGGGCTTTCCCCCATACCTTCTCTGGGTCCTGGTTATCGCCAGCTATTGAAGGTGAGATTTGTTGCAAAATTCCTTGACGAATTAGCTTCTCAATCTCATTCTTGAGCTGGTAGCACTCCTCCGTGTCATGCCCCCGATCTCGGTGATATTGGCAGTATTTCGGGGACCTTTGACGTTCGGCTGATTCCTTCATGGTAGGCGGGTCCTTCAAAAGGTGCCTGTGAATAGATAGAATTTCGGCCCGAGATCTCGCCAGAGAAGTGTATTTCTCGAAGGTAGGCTTTGGAGCGTTATCAATCTTCTCGACCTTCGGTATTTTAGCCCTGGATTCTTTTCTGTCCATCAGGAATTCTGGGGGTCTTTTGCCCGTCACAGCATTTGATTTGCTAGAGTACTTTTCCATGATGGCTTGAAGGTGTTGAATGATTGGATTTTTGGTTGCCAATTTCATTCTGAGAATGTCATCATCCACGCTCATCCGGTACATATTTATTAGGAGGCGTTCATCTCGATCATAGCATTCAGTATCTAGATCCATGTATCTATGATAGTGTTCTATCGCAGTCTCTCCTTCGAGGCGGGCCACATATCCCAGATCTCCAATGGACTTGGTGAACTTCTTCTTCTGGAAGAAAGCGTGGAGAAGAAACTCGGCGAAATCCCAGTAATCAAATAAACTTTATGGTTTCGTCTGGGTAAACCATGTGTGTGCTTTCCCTCGGAGGTAACTGGGGATGATTTTGCATGTTTCCAATTAATGGAAGTTCCTGGTTTCTAAGGTCTTAAAAAAGACCGAGAGAAATTCTCTAGGATCGCTAGTGGCGTCGTATGTGGGTAGGTGCTCTAGGACCTTCTTGTGGTTATCAAATGGGAGATTCACAATATGTCGTGAGAAGGGCGAACGAGCAGCTTGTCCTCTGGGTCTGAGGATACGTGTGATTTCTTGGTCAATTTTGTATTTACCTCGGGTAAGGTAGGCTCCATCTTGTGAGTAGGGCCGATCAACGCTATTTTTCCATTCTCATCGAGATCGCTCCCTCTTCTCGCATCTGAGTTTTTCTTCTATGTTGAGGATACGCATCCTTCTCACCTCCTCCCTACTTAATCATGTGCCTTCGCTCTGATAATTGGATACATTAGGAGGTGGTGGCAGACTGCTTCGAGCATTATAAGGCGGTTGATCCTTGAATAAGTTGTTGAGGAGTCTTTGCTCTTGAGTAGGATCAGTAAGTGGTGTAGTTTGGGCTCCTGAGACAGATACTATGTTGGGGGCATCATGCATCTGTGCACTGAGTTGTTGACTTGAGTTTATCAAAGATGCGACGAAGTCAGGATATTGGACATGCAAGTTCCTCAGTAGCGTTCGGGCATCTTCAGAGATCGTTCTCGGATGGTCAAGTTTGATATAAGTTGGCCCGGATCGGAGGGTTATGTCCTACAGTCCGGCTCAAGGTCTCCCTAAGACGTCTTTGTCTTTCCTCATCCTGTTGTTTTCCGAGAGGATTTGTTGATCTCTTGGTGCTTGTTCTTCCGAGGTGAAGATCGAATCAGGTCCGTCATATCCAAGCCTATTCTCTTGGTCAAGGCTTTCTGGGTTGTTGACGCGTTGGCTGTAGCTCATGTCCATCTGGATCGATATTCTTGGTCCCGAGTTCGGTGTTTCAGATCTAACAGGGTTCGATCCAGAAGGTGGCACTCCTGTTGTAACAGGATTCGATCCAGAAGGTGGCACTCCTGATGTAACAGGATTTGGGCCTAAGAGGGGTGTTCCGGATACGACAGGATTCGGATCGAAGGAGTTGGATCATTGGAGTTTCCTGCCCCCACGGTAGAGCTCGACGATGGTTCAGAGGCGGAACGTGTGCAAGATCCTCCGGGTCGACCGCGTCCTCGTCCTCGTCCTCGTCCTTGGGGGGGTAGCTCTGCTTCTAGATTTTGCCCTAGCACTCGGGCACTACGTCTGGGTTGTTCGGCTTCAGACATGTTGTCAGGGAAGTTACTTCTTCAAATGCGCTAGACCAGATCAGAGACAAAGTTCGCTGACATCGTCAATGAGTGTGAGATGTCCCACTGGGCGTGTCAAATTGATGTATGTTGGACACCAACACTTCGACGACGAACCAGGCTCTCGAACAGATCTGCAAGACAAAGGCCCCGGGTGTCCCGGGGATAGACACTCCGACGCTCAAGTCAGTATATTTTCTTAAGGCGTAATGTATAAAGTATGAGATTAGATGAGAGGTCTACCAAACCTCTTAGGGTATTTATATGGCTACAATCCGTAGATCACCAAGATATGTATTTATGGTATGAATACAACTCTTATGGGAATAGAGGTTGTATTACCATGTATAATAGAAGTGTATTTCAGACATGGTTGTGTTACCATGTTTAGGATAGCTGTATTACCATCTCTGAGAAGATTTATAATACTTGTAGAACATTCATAATACACGCATTCCTTATAAGGATTAGGATTGATGGACCTGTGGTCCACCCTCCGCGTATCTCGAGCCCACGACCCTTCTCGGGCCCTGGTCCGAGTATGAATGAGGTCCGAATACGAACCATGGACTTATCAGTCGAGAATAATAGGGCAGTCAAGAAGCTCCCATACGGTAATTTCATTACCATGTTTCTTTCCTCCGACAATTCTAAGGTAAAATTATCTGCGAATGCCTAGGAGTGTTGCTTCAATACGATGCAATATTTTGAGAGGAAAGGTAAGTTTGAGTTGGTTGATGGGGTGTGGCAGAAAGAAGCGGATGGACCTAAGAAACCCCTACAGTTTAATCCTGAGGAAGTCAGAGAGAACGTCAAAGGTTAGCCACACTAAACCCATATAGTTTAAGTTCTGTTTTATACAATTTATTTGCTATACTCACCATATTATTGTTTGACTTACATAAACAGGTGTACCCTCAGAGGCATACTACAAGGGTGTAGAAGACACGGTCGACCTTTTCAGGGATCGAGTGGCCAAAATCAATCACGAAAACTGGTTAACGGAGAAGGTGATACAAGGGATCGAAATGGCTAATGCCAGGTAAAAAGCGAAGGGGGATACACCAGCACCAACACAGACACCACCTCCCACCAAAGATGATTAGATTTGCAGTCTTTCTTATTGGCTAGTAGTTGTACTCTATTCCAAACAATTTCAATTTCTATTTGTATTCCTAAGTTTCTTAAACAAATTAGTATTGATTCTATTTCAATATTTTTATTTCAATAGTTCTATTTGAATATTTCTACTTCCATTACTAATGATTACTTCTTGTCTGGTTCAATTATATAATACCACTTTAAAAATGAGTTAATTTTAAATTTTTGGTAAGTGGCGATCTACTAGCGATATCGTTTCTGTCAAGCTTATCAAATTGACTCAACAAACGAGACAACAAGCAAAATCGTTACCTATCAGAATCGACAAAAGAGACAGCAAGCGAGCTCGTAACCTATCAGAATCAAGAGACAAAAGCTCAGGTGCGATTTTAAGCCTTTTTTAGCGATATCACAACTAATACGCTGGTGTTACGATCTCGCTACGAAGAAAGTTAACCTACATTAGTATTGAGCGGGGTTTGTTACGTTTTCGCTACTGCTGCAGCATGGTGGATTTTTGTAGGAAATACAACAATTAGTATAACAAATTCATGAATGAACCATAATAATTTAACCATAATTATAATTAAGATGAATTACAACAAAAAATGTTTATCAAGTAGCTACTTATGTTTTTTACTCTTTTTAGTCTTCTTCTTCTTTGGTTGCCTCCCCTTCCTCTTTGTAGTTTTCCCCGCAGGATTAATCCACATGCCTTCCTCATGATCCATTCTACACACCGACGCACAAACAATGGCATCATCCTCCTCCAAAGTTTCGTAGACCGAGGGCGGAATGGTGTCTTTAGAAACAGTGTATTCATCGTCGAACAAGCCGTCACCATAGATGAATGTTTTCTTACCATCAACAACGATCTCCCAGCGAGCATCAATTGGATCTTCCACATAAAATACCTGATGAGCTTGAGCCATGATGAATGGATGTTCCCTAGACCCAAGAATTCCTCTATTAACGAGAGTCATGCCTAAATCCTTTGTGCGCATCCCTTCAGCTTGATCTACCCATTCACATTTAAACAATGCGATTCAGACATAAACAAATTCCATTTCCCATATATCAGTAATGGTACCAAAAAAACAATTATCACCCTCTCCAGGTACTGATACGCCACTATTTTGGGTTGCAGATCTATCATCACTCCACTCAGTACCAAACGTGTATCCATTGATGTCATACCATCTAAACGACGTAATTGTGCCGAGGGATCTCTTGGCAAGCCATTTTATAACATCAGAGTGTTCACCGCCATTCTGCACATGTATTTTGAGCCAACTAGTAAAGTCTCTGCAATGAGTTTCTAGAATCCTAGGTTCCGACCAGTTCGGTTGTGTTGACCTAATCTCATTAAGGTGAACATCAACATAAGGATTCACAGCATGATGGTTGCGCAGATTGTACAGATGGGCTATAGATATCTCATTGGAAGAAGGGCTGAATTTAGACTTATGGCGTAGTCCGACACCATCCAATCTACCGTCGTGTCTAGAGAACGGCAGCCCTATAGTAGGTACATCCTATAAATAGTTGGTAAATAATTCTATTACCTCTTCCGCGAATATCGCTGCACTATACTGACATCTGGTCGATAATCATTCTTAACAAAATGCTTGAAAATGCTCATGTACCGCTCGAATGGATACATCCATCTCAAGTATACTGGTCCGCACAGCTTCACCTCCCGCACCAAATGAACTATCAAATGAATCATTATGTCAAGAAAGGAAGGGGGATAATACATCTCTAGCATGCACAATACTTCAACTACCATATCCTCCAATTCATCCAACTTCCGCCGACTCACTTTCTTGCGACATATCTGTTTAAAAGAATAACAAAGCCTTGCAACCGCGTCTCCAACATGAGAAGGCAAGCAACCTCTCAGAGCAATGACATTCAAATCCTGCATCTGATTGTGGCAATCGTGCGATTTCATTCCCACCAATTTCAGCTCGGCAGTGGATACACACAACTACTAATGTTCGAACCATATTTAGCACCTTCACTGATTTCAAAGTCCTACAAAAACTCTCCTTCTTCTCAGATGACAAGTAATAACAAGCAGGTGGTAAGTATGTCGTACCTACATCTTCTTGCACGGGAGCAAGTGACGTCCGTGTTTCTACACTTGTTGAATGGACATCTAACCCCTCCTATGCTATTCTGCCTAGAATGTCGCAACCCAACATCTAAGAAATTTTCCACCAAATCTAAATACTCCTTCGATAATCGAGCATTCTCGTTCATTATTCTTTCGCGGTCCATAATTCACAAATCGGACAAACAACTACACAATACTACTAACCCACTGACTTGAGATGATCAACACATAAACTACACACTATATTAACAGAAAAACCAAAGTAAACCAAAATTCTAGCAAAAATTATGCATAAAATCAACCAAAATCAAGAGACTAGCCAATACATTACGCAAGTTAAACCTTACATACACCAACACGGGAACAATGAGACCTCCAAGCAAACTTGAACTGATCATCCTTCAATACCCACCTGTTTAAACCATTTCAAGTTTTTTTTTTGGTGTTAGAACGGACAGTTCAGATTTTATCTGTGACCCATACAGAGCCTCTTGCGAACTCGCTACATCCCAGTTAACCAACTAGACAAACTAGCGAACTCGTAACAACTCAATCACCAACACATGCACTGTACATTTTAAAGGGTCATATTTGACGTGCAAAGAAGCGATACCTTAACATCAATCGCCACACCCTAGCGTCCCAGTTACGACACGTTCTATATTCTCGCCTGTAGAAATTAGGGTTTAGCGAAGCTTACGAGTTTGCAACGCACAAAGTACATACAAACGAGGTAACCTACAAAATCGCTACATACACGTTTATATTACTACAAAGGTTACGAGATCGTAACAACTCATTCAGTTTAAGGCAGACACTTCTTTTCGGCCTTGGTCATGTATTTTTTTACGTCAAAACCCATTTCCGCCTTTAACTACTACTTTCCGTCTTAAATTTAATTTTTTTTTTCCTAGCTTAAAGGGGTAGCGAACTCGCTACTGTCAATCAAGGCGGAAAAAAATGCGCCAGGCTTAAACGCCTCAAATATGTGTCTTGCATCCACCCCTTTGTAGTAGTGTATGTCTATCTATTCATTGGAGCTAAATTATGGTTGAGTGATATTTTTGCATTCAAAAAACACGAATCGAGGAGCAGATTAGCGATCGAGTCAACAAAGACCGAAGCGCAACTTAGCCACCCAAAAGGTTTGAAGGCAAGAATAAAACCATAATTTTAGCTGGTATATACAAAAATATTTTTGGAACTTTTTCGGGCGTTTTGAACTTGCATGTTGTTGGAACCGGGAACGATAAATGGTTAGAAAATAGAAAGACTAAAAACAAGAAGTGGGATTTTAGTGCTGAAAGGTTCAGCCTTTGTAGGTTTATATTGCACCTATTTATATAGTACAATTGAAAGGGAAATACTAATTCCTAACTAATGAAAGGCTTGACTAGTGCCTTAATCCACGTTTATAACTCCCAAAACTCCTACCAATACTAACTAGTACTAACCACTATTAATGACCATAAATCACACCAAAACAATAACTACTAACTCACACTATGCAACCATGGTTTAGTCAACACTCATCCCCTTAACCATGTTGCATGAAACACCTCCATGAACTAGACTCTCCCAAGTCACGTTGGTCAACATGTCGGCCAGCTCGCCGCCACCATGTTCATTGTCATCAAACATGTCTAGATCAGACTCCAACATGTCCATCTTCCAGATTTACAACATGTTCTTGTTTCGTGCCACCCGCGCTAATAAGACCCAGTCACGATCAAACAAACTCAGCTCCCCATTCGAATTCACCGCCTTGTAGCCATCCTTATCGAGTTGGCCAATACTCAATACGCTGTTATTCAACTTGGGCATATAAAACACATTTGTTAGCAACTTGTGCTTATTGTACTTACACGAGAACAATACAACACCACTACCATAGATTTCCACCATTGAACCATCACCAAGCCTGACCATACCCTTCAAGGTCTCATCAAGTGACGTGAACAATGTCTTATTGCCCCGTCATATGGTTACTCGCCCATGTGTCAAGGTACCACACCCCTTCGCCTACGTAGATCGGAAACACGTTCCTTGTTCAGGAATACATAATCACGCATCTCCCTACAACCACAGATGCCATCAACAACGCCGGTTGGTCATCCTCGATTATGGTCAAGTACGCCTTGTCCCGTTCTCCTTGTTTTGCCTTGTGACACTCAAAAGCAAAATGGCCATAGATGCCACAATTGTGACATGTGCCCCTCCTTGTACCTTTTTCCCGAGTTTCCATGACACCTTCCTTATGGTCTTGAGAGTCTTCACGGGCATGACCCTTAGCCTTGCCACGGCCCCGGCCCCTTCCACCAGCATTGGAAGATTCACCATTCTTCATGTAGCCTCGGCGTACGCACCACTCCTACTCCGTGAGAAGTAATTTTGCACCACCACTATCGCTTTGTTCACCATGTCCAAAACGATCCTCCAGCGATCGCAGTCGTCAGGTCAGTTCATCAATTGACAACGTGCTTATATCAAGCAACGTCTCAATTGCGATGGGTACTTGCGCGTACCGTTGTGGCGCAATGCGGAGAAACTTCTTCACAACCGTCTCCTCCTCCAATGTGTCACCAAGAGTGTGGAGGTTGTTGACTAGGATCGTGATCCTCATGGAAAAATCATCCACGTTCTCACCATCCTTGAACTTGATGGTTTCGAACTCCAGGCGCAACCTTTGCGCGTTGGCCTCGCGAACACGTGCAACACCCATGCGCTGCACCTTGATCGCGTCCCAAGCCTCCTTAGTCGAGTCCTTCACAGTCAACGTAGCCAGCATGTCTGGCGGTAATGCATGCAGAATGGCTGCTAGCGCCTGTATGTCCACGCGGTACTCCACGTCCCCCTCCTCAATAGCTCCCCAACAACCTAACACTTGCAGATTCACCCTCATCACTAGGGCCCAATCATCGTAGTTTGTGAAAGTTAGGATAGGGTACACCATGGAACTCTCTCTCACCACCACCTCTCGGGCTTTTGGACCTCTCGTCGAACTACGCCCTCTACGTGGACTTGTGCGTGACCCCTCCGGTGACTTTTCCTGCGACTTCGATCCATGTCTAGCCATCTTACACCCAAGCTCTAGGTACCAATTGTTGTAATCGGGAACGATAAATGGTTAGAAAATAGAAAGACTAAAAACAACAAGAGAGATTTTGGTGCTGAAAGGTTCAGATTTTCTGGGTTTATATTGCACCTATTTATGTAGTACAATTGAAAGGGAAATACTATATCCTAACTAATGAAAGGCTTGACTAGTGCCTTCATCCACATTTATAACTCCCAAAACTCCTACCAATACTAACTATTACTAACCACTAGTAATGACCATAAATCACACCAAAACAATAACTACTAACTCACACTATGCAACCATGGTTTAGTCAACACATGTATCTGCATTTTGAGCTGTGTTGCACCAGTTCCTGATCCATTGAGCTCCCTTTGAGGCTCCATATTGTTTCTTCCTTACTGATACGTGACACGTATGAAAATAAGCAGTACCAAGATTCTGAAGAATTCATAAGGATAATCTTAAATTTGGGATTCCAAGTCTATCAAGCTGTATGATGGCTCTAAGTTTACTAGGCACCTCTTGTTGTGTAAGGGTTTTTGATACTCTCTGCTCTAAGCAGATTTTGGCAATATGATCTGCTGCACAGTTTACTTCCCTCATAATATGAGTTAATTTATTCTGTGCAGTCAGTTGTTTCAGTTCAGAACATGGAGAGAAATAGGTCCAATCAATAGAGGTTGGATCTAGGATCCCTTTTACAGCTATCATGCAATCACTTTGAACTTTATAAACACTTAGATTTATATCCCTAGCTGTCTGAAATCCCAGTTTTATTGCATGTATCTCAGCCTGAGTGGGAGAAGTACATACAATATAGTGCATTGTTATTATAACAACATGTCCCTGCACATCTCTAACAACAATTCCTATACCAGTCCTACCATCAATTTCAAAGGCAGCATCCACATTTATTATAAATCCAGTGCCTAGTGGTTCCCATTTAATTATTTTGACAGGTTTAGGTCTCTTTATTTTAATAAAAGGAGCCAAGCCAATTTCAACAATAAACAAATTCCTCAATGGGTTACCAACTAATGGGAAGGCTGTAAATATTTTTGACACTTGTCTTATGATTTCATGACATAGGAACTAAGTACTGTAATTTATTTTGTCATATATTAGCTTGTTTTTTCTAGTCCACAGATTCCAGATTACTACCAAAGTAGTAATTCTTATGACCGTGCTATGGACCTTTGTTAAGCCAGCATATGATAAGTAAAATTGTATCATCTGTCCAATTGTCCTAAAATTTTGCATTCTTAGAGCAAGTAACTTGTATACAAAGTCCCACATTTCCTTATTTGCAGAACAAGTATTGAAATAATGTTCTAAACTATCCTGATTACAGCAGAATGGACATTTTGATGGAATTTGAAACCCAAATTTGATTAGGATGTCATCAAAAGGTAGCAATCCGTTTCTAATTCTCCAGATTAAAGTAGAGATATTTGGAGGGATTGGGATTTCCATACCTGCTTCAAGATGTTTACTTCTTCTTCCCTTCTCAAAATTTTGTATGCAGCTTTAAGATTATCAATACTTATAGGAATCTATAGTTTGATGATAGTTTTGTGCTAACTAATTGATGATGATAGTGCTTTTATGTTGATCTTCATTTCCTTTTACTTTTCCATCAATAATTAAAAAGATCTATTACTATGTGGTTTAATCTATAAAAATCACAAATATATATCAATAGAAAAGTATTACAAGTGGTCGATTTTTCTCACCTCGTCAAATACTAGATTAAGGAACATCAAAGAAAGTAGAAGGGTGAGGATGACTTCTGCCACAAGAAAACTGACATGTATAAGAGGCTGAATAAACCACTACAAGGCAAATACAAGCTACTCAAGTGTTTTACTTATCAAGCACATGCTTGCAATGAGGAAAATCTATCATAAAGAAGAGGCAAAAATTCCAATACAAAGCGACAAAGTTTATAACTTGTTTAGATAAGTATAGGAAACTTATGACTCACGGTGAAGGTCAAACATGCTGATGTGCTCGCGGTTGTTAAGTCGTTATGAGTTGTAAAGGTCCAAAATTTGCTATCGCATATGATTAGCCTTCAATGATTTTGGAAAATTGGGCAACCCAAGCATGGAGGGTGGAGGAGCTCTGGAAATTAGGGAAAGTGCACTGTCAGAACTAATCCCATACATTATAAATCAGATTGCGGAAATCAAGGTTACACGTCGCAATTGATCCTACGACAACTGAATGAATCAAAATAATTACTTCATCAACTCTATATATTCTCCAAACATAATGATACATGAAAAGGATCTCCTAGGCTGCAATCTGAGCAATACTATTTACTACACATAATCTCTACATCACAAAATTCTACCAGCAGATATAGGTCCTTAACTTTGAGAAAACATCAATTGGAAAAAAGAAACAGGTGACTCACCATCCAAACTAGCTTTGGCTATGTCCATATGGATAGCGAAGCCAGGAAAATAAATAATGCAAAGTGCATTGAAATAGTCGATCAGGCAGGCAAATAACAAGCACGAGAAGCCATGCGTGCACATTAAGACACAAAAAAGGAAAGCATAAATACTTCAATCCTAAAACAAAGCCCCTCCTCCACAACTAGAACTTAAGAGCCTCTAAATAAAAAAACATAATTAGAAGATCATGATTGACCCCAATGAACAATTATCCTTTTTATGACACGAAACCAAACTGAAATTAAAAAAAACTACATACACAAAGATGGCTACATTTTGGGTTTTTTCAGTAATAAAAACCTTAAATGGATCAACCAAAATATCCTTTGATCAAACCCATAAAAGACACAAAATTTCAACAAATTTTAAGCAAAAGCAGTACCAATTTAATCTTGGGTTCCATAGAATACAAGTGAGCGATGAAGAGATATACTGACCAAACAATCACAAAATCAGAACTAAAATAACATACACGGTATGAAAACATCACTACAATTACCAATTCACAAAGTTAAAAACAAATCCAAAGCTTCAATTTTGATGAAATCGAAATTGAAATCCCTAAAATCAAATCGGAAGTTTGATAGCTTACCTGAAGCAGTCACCATGGTGAAGAAGAGGATCCCTAGGTTTGAGAGAGCGACGGAGGCGGTGAGGCGGGATTTGAGAGGGCTGACCGCGGAGACGCAGGGGACCGGTGTCGGCGTCACCTTCGTCTTTTTTCGACCCGGGGTGGTGCGTTTGGGTGCTCGGATATATAAACGCAGGGAACGGGGGTCGGTGTGGCCAGTCTCGATTTAGAGATTTGGGCGATGATGATAATGTTTTAGAACAGGTTCTAACTTTGATATGGGGTTTGTTTTTTTGAGATTTAAATCGAGTGTCTGGTTTTCGATTTGGAATTTTAACCCCATAATTAGGCTATTTATAATGGGCAAGTATAGTTTCTCATTCAAAATTGTAAATCTTAATTGACCATTATGCTTCTTCAATCAGAACGATAACATAATCACATTCCATGTTGGGAACTATTACACTGTGATTAGTCCGGATTGTGTAACATTTATACCAACCTAGTCATGGTTGCAGAACCTTTATACTGATTGAGTTCGGATTGCGAAATCGTTATACCAATATATTGAGAATTGCGGCACCTTGGTACCAAGGGCCTTCTGCATGCAGAACATTTATAGCGAATTAGTTCAAATTGCGGAACCCTAATTGCAACTGAGTCCGGATTGGGATGGTAGCACCGTATATGACATTTTTCATTGTCATTCTCACAAGGTTCCAATTATGGAACGTCTAAATGCACGGCGGTTTTCAGCAACGATCATACTCTGCCGCACTGGTAGGCTATGCATGCACTAGTGACATGTGGTTACACTTCATTTTCCCAAACAAAATGCAAGGCAACGGGAGTTTTGCCTTCCGTACATTGTTCAAACAAAGGGAAAATTTTTGATATAAAATGATGATAACTAAGATTATATCCATGCTTCGTAAGATTATAATATTGATCATGTTGAGCACATAACTCACTTACAGTCATATTTGGACTTGGTAAGTCCAAATTATCATCCCATACATGAATCAATGCTTTATCACATATCCAATGCGCATTTCGGAAGGAGATGTCCCACTTCCCCTGCCTGTATGTATGTATTTTATGTTCCAACCAATCAATATCCCGCGCCAAAGCATGGATTTTTTTAAATAGTTAGGAATAGACCACATAAATTCATACCATAAATTGTCATTCTGCTGCAATTTCCAATAAAATCATGAAATCAAGAAATCCAATTATTATTTAGGTCTTGATGAGTATTTACATCCTATTAAACAATTTTTTCCTATCCAATTTAAAGAATAGCTAGGTTGTGATATCCATTTCATTTCTGGTGATATGGGCTTTGGCCCATATCTAGGCTCCGGCCCAGACGGTGGTCTGGTCCATATGACGTCAGTTAGAATTGCGCTACTCGGGGACACAAAGGACATGAATATGACCTGTCCCCGGGTAAGGACAAGCAACCAGGACCACTGCCTCTGAGTTGGATTCTTACCACCTCATACCTATAAATACAGATTTGGACTTGTGGAGAAAGGTATGTTCTATCAGAATAAAACTCTCTCAATATATCCTTATTCTCTCTCCTATTCAAAGGCCTCTCTTTCATCATCACGTCGGAGTAGCTATCCTCGGGATACTCCGGGGTGTTGTTTTGCAGGCCTATTAGGTGAGAGCGTGTGGAGCACAGACAAAGCCTCATCCGGACCGGAGACCCTCACCATATCCGGACCGAGACGGGAAGCTGGTAGTATCAGTTGGCACGCCCAGCGGGATCTCACATTCCCAGTTATAAGTTGTGTCCATGCCGCACGGACGACCAAGAAAGATCCCTCCTCCACCTGGAGATGAAGCGGACGGAGGGCCAAAAACCAGAAGGGCAGCCGCAGTAATTGGGGCCCAAAAGTTAGCGGTAGAGAAGGAAAGAGCTCTCCGAGCCAAGGAGGCAGCAGCGGAGGCAAAGGCTGCAGCTAAGGAACGTCAACGACAGCGCTTGGCGGCGGAGAAGGCCAAAAGAAAGAAGGGGACTCCGGAATGGACGTTGGCTGAAATACAATGCGAGAACAGGGAGCGACTACGAGCCGCACGGAAGGCAGAGAAGCAGCGGTAGTTCGGAGATCGTGAGGAGTCGGACGGAGACACGGATGACCTTGAAGTAACGGAGGATCTAGGGAACCCGGAAGAATACGACACGGAGAAAGATGATGCTCAGAGCCGATCGGAGAATGATCGGTCGACGCGAAGGGCTGGTCCGGAAGAACGTGATCACCACGACTTTAGAACAGGAGGAAGTATCCCGAGGACAAATATAGCAGAGTACCAACAGTTCCTATCTTGGAAGGCTTCCCGCCAAACACTGGCTGGATCAGAGATGCCCCCTCCGGGGCGTCCGAGGGTATACGTTGACCTGGAAAACGATATGGGCCAGGTCAGACAAGAGCAAGGTCGGTATGGCCCTCCACACGGAGCACCAAACCCGCCTCTGGCGCAACCACAGACCAACCATCAACAACAGCGGACGGCCAGCCTAAATCCGGAAGCACCACCATCTTGGGGAGGGCAACCTCAACAGGCTTATGGAATGGTGGCTCCTGGAGGGCCATCGCAGCAGATTATGTTCGGAATGCCACCTCTCAAAGGAGGTTTTCCTGGGGGTTTGGATTTCAGACGCCTTTTTGTCTGTATTCCATTGAAGATCATCTGAACCACCTCATCGGACAGAATGAAGTTGGACCTCAATCACCTTGGGTTCCGGAAGTGTTGAACTTTAAATGGCCATCCGGAACCAAGGCTCCAGATGGACTCCCAACCTACAATGGGGAGGGAGATCCGGAGGAGTTTGTTCATACTTACTCGAGTATCATGTATGCGAAAGACATTCCAGAGGAGTTGCAGTGTAAGATGTTACCCTTGCATCACGTTATAGAACAGAAAAACACAACACTTTTGGCATCTTATCCATCACTTCTGACGGGTTTCATCTCCAAAAGTTCAAACTTTTGCACATCTTCTCAAATCTCCTCAACTTTCTGCACATCTTCTCAAATCTCCTCAACTTTCTGCACATCAAATCTCCACAAACCATCCCATACATGTTGGACACATCAATTGTGTCAAAAACAAAGTGGAACTAGCCACTAATTGCATGCAAAAGATTGGTAAGTTATCCATTAAATTCCCAACCACATTATTCTCTATATTTTTGCAATTAATGTCAATCTTTAGTTGTTATTGTTCAATTTGGTAACATCCTTTGTTATGGGTAGGAGAGGGACAAACAAGGTAGACCATCCCCAACCAAAATAATCAATTCTCCCGACACAACTCTGTCATATACCAAAGGTACGATTTTTTTCATTCTTATTACCTAAATATTTGTTTTTTTGTACATAGTGCCTTCATTTATCATGTTATTACTAAATATAATTTCAGAAGCATGTCCTGAACGAAAATCAAGATTTAATTTTAATGGTGTCCATTGCAAGCTTAGCCCTAAATTTTAGGATTATGTTTTATAATGGTATTATTAAAAAGTACAACTTTGACTTATTAGTATTGTATTAGTCATTAAATAATTTCAATATACAAAGGAAAGCTTAATGGATAGCCCTTCAAGTTCCGTTAACTCCGACTCAAGTGTGGGGGAAAATGTTGTTGGCGGTTCAAGTGAGGTTAAAAGACAACGAGAAGTGAGTCGCGGATCGAAACAAGCTCAACATCTCACACATTGTCGTGAATTAGAGATTAGGATCAATAACAAAATACTAACACATGTCAAGTTTAATGACATTGGTGTTGTTATTTCACCCGACGATGATGCCGCGCGATGGTCGAGTTGGTGTGCTAAGACGGGTAGGATACGCACACCATTAGACACAACGGATTGGAGGCTAATAAGCATCGATATCAAAAAGGATATATGGAAGGAATGCAAGGTTAGTGTGGCACTTGTTATTTTTAATTTCAATTGAAAATTGTTAATGTTACTAAGCTTTGATCACATTTGTAGCGCCTCTTTATTATCGAGGCAACATCCTATGATCAAGTGAATAAGAAGGCTCTTCAAATCGCATAAAAGGCTCATCGAGAACACAAATATACCTTTGCTAAGGATTATATCAAACCAAAGGGCACGAGGTTTAGGCAAGATCCAAGTACGCGTTACAATCACATTATACCCCTTACTTGTGAGGCCTTCAAGAAAAGATGGTTAGAAAATGACGCAAAGGTTAGTTTACTTATTACATCTTGCAATAATAGTTTTATGCGAATTAACCAAATATTTTTGTTTCCATTAGTGCTTTATTCCTAAAATAACATACAATTTTTAAAAGGGTTTGGGGGATAGGAAGCGCAAAGCCACTGTTGATAATGTTATGCCTTACACCGGGGGTAGGACGGGGTACTTGGGCGTGGGGAAGAAGATCTCAAAAAAAAAACAAGAAACCAAGGTAAAAGAGCTTGTGGATGGGGGCATGGACGCGGAAGAGGCGAACAAGCTAGTCATTGCCGAAGACCCAACAACATATAGTAGACAACAATTATTCATCTTTGGTAGAATTAAAAAAGACGGGACTTTCTCAAGTGATGAGGCAAAAAGGGTGGCTAATCGAGTGGTACGCTTTACCTATTACGCCATGCCATGTTCCATTTTAGTATCTACAATCACATCATCAAACACAACAATTGATGACGAAAATAACTTTTAATTTACAATACAACCTTTTTAGGACATAGTTGAGCGTGAAGTTGAAGAAGGCTTGTTCATCCCAGTCGGTAAACACGATGTGCTACGTAGGGCACTTGGGAAGGCCGAGTATCCGGGAAGAGCTAAGGGAATTGGTGGTTATGTTACTCAAATAGAGGCGTTTGGTATCAAACGTAGTAGTAAATACCCTAAACCATCCAAACTCCAAATAGCATTGAACCAAGCCAAAAAATCCGACCAAGAAGTCAAGAAATTAAAAACAATGTTGGCCAATATATGTTCTTTTATAAAGTATCCTCTTCCATCCGATTTTTATGACATCAATCCAATCAATGGACCCTCGTCTAGAGGTTCACATCCTTCCCCACCACAACATGATGTTGGCCAACCTATTTTTGACCAACCTATTTTTGATCAACCAATTGTTGAACCCAACAAGGAAATATGCACACCTTCGGCCCCTATCAAAGTGCAAGTTCACATACAACCATCCGATAGGTACGTTTAATTACTTGCACCTCAATCAAATGAATAATTCTACACAACTCATTATTATTGATATTTTATAAATATACTCTTCCTACATATGTCTAATTCGACCTAATTAAACATGCCTTATTTGTATATTAGAACTCCCCTTCTTGCAAGTTGTACGTTGAATGTAGGATGAATTCTCAACCCCGCCACGTTGGAATGGGAAATTCATATCCTGACATGGCACTACATCATGAAGCCAAAGTCCCTATTGGTTTCGTTAGGGTTTCTATACTACATGTGTTAGTCGAGGATGCCTTGGTACCGGTCGCGGATCAAGAGTGCACGACAGTAGGTAAAGGTTTGGGCAGTTTTTTTTGTGTGGCCCAAATGGTTGGTCGTTGATGTGAATTCCCCGGTAGACCCTCACCCATCGTAGACCCACTAAATTCCCCGGTAGCTAAGATGCCGATGTCGGCGGAACAAGTTGGATTCATGAAAGCACTCCCGGGATTCCTTCGCACATTTTATGATCTGGTGGGCCACCATAGTCGGGATTTCGTTTACTATTTCTACGCCAATAAACATGTATTCAGCGAAACGAGGGAATTAGTCCTTCCATGGGAAGACTTTGCCCTTTTCTGGCACTATCAAACCTTTCCCGTAACAATCCTTATACTACATCAAATGTAAGCTACTTGATCTCATCTCTTCTATCGTATTGCAAGTTACAAATTATTATATACTTGTGCACTATTATACGTTTATATCCGATCTATTGTTTATTTAGGTACATGCAATTCCTTGCTCTAAACGCCAAGACTTTCATTGGTTTTTTGCACCCAATATGCTTGCAAGAAATGAATGAAAGTAATCAATCACGACTTTCTTATCTCTCTAAGTTCCTTAGTGTTAAGACCAAGACAATTTACATAAGCCCATATCTAGAGAGGTTAGTTTTCTTTTTTACAATTGGATATTAGCATTTCGTAAACATTCTAATCTTCGAGCCGGGTTCTTACATTTTCATTTCTTAAAATATGTAGTGGCCATTGGAGTTTTGTAGCTATGATACCATCGTTGAAGCGAGTGTATAGATCCGCTACACTTTGGTCCATCTACAAAATTTGCAGATTTATTAGAGGTTGCTATGCATAGTGCACATGACGACACACTACTTCCCTTCAACCTTATACAGATTCAGGTGACATTACAAATCCAATGCTCAGTTATATACACTATAATTTCATTTCAAATCGTTTGTTATACTTTCTTCACTTTCAGCACCGAAAGTAATTGTCAAATTGGGAGTGCGGTTACTATATGATGTTGTACGCCACGGAGTGCGTCGCTGGCCTTGTTGATGATAATTTGGAATTACATCGTGTAAGCATTTTTACAACCTACTTATTCTACCTATTACTATCTACATTGCCTTTAATAGTATTAAAAAAATATTTCCTATTCTTAGATTCTCGAGAAAAATCATGCACCGTACACCAAAAAGGAGTTGGAGGATGGTAGAGATGCATTTGCTAGACACTTGATCCTTATTAGATCTCGGTACATCTCTAGGCCTCACATACCCAATAAAAGCTAGTTTATTTTTTTTTGTCAAATGGATGCATATACTTTTGAGTTCAATTACTTCAATTGGTTTATAAAGTGTGACTTGTTAGTATTCATGTTCATTTTTTGTGCTTAGATACCATGCATCTTGCAATTGACAGTTTAAACAATTAAAATGAAACCCTAATTTAGTGGAAATGGGGTGAAATGGCTCAAAACCTATAATTTAGTGACACTTACGAATTACATGCGATTTCGTAATTTGTCTCGCCAGTGACAATAAAAACTTTGCGACCATGTTGTACTGTCGCTACTTCACCCGCAACGGTCATATTTGTTAACTTTGTTTTTGCGCCATCGCTACCCAATCGCTCGTTCTTCTCTGCCTCTCCAATCTGATCTCTGTCGATGTCGTAACCAAACACGCCAATGCCAGGCGAATTACTAGCTTACTCGCAACGTCATTTGTTTTTCTCGCCCACCCAATCATTTTTTTTGCGCCATCGCTACCCAATCGCTTGTTCTTCTCTGTCTCTCCAATCTGATCTTATTCGATGTCGTAACCAAACTCGCCAACATCATACGAATCACTAGCTTACTGGAAACGTCATTTGTTTTTCTCGCCCACCGAACGGTCACACGACGTCGTTTCAGTTTAGCGAGATAAATAGCGAACTCGCTACTACACAGATAAGCGATTTTCTTACGAACGCGTTACTATACCGCACCAACAATTTTTATTATACAGACAGGTTCTCTTGAGAACTTGCTACAGATTTAGCGACTAGCACGTCTCTGTCGTAACCAGGCTCGTTTGGGTCAACCCTGAATGTGTAATTTTGCTTGTAGAGATCTCGCTAGTTACAACCTAGCGAATCGCCAAAATATGTCGTATCCAGTCTCGTTACAATATAAATAAATGAGGAGCTTGTTACACTGCGGTATCGTAACAGATATCTAGCAATCCGCACGTATCTCTGTCGCAACCAGTCTCGGCCACATTAATTTTCCAATGTAGCGAATTAGCAACTATATGAACTAGCGATTCGCAAGAGGCTGTCGTAACTAACTAATATACCAGGTTTTTGGTATTTGCGTTTACTGGTTACGATGTCGCAAGAAGAAAATGAAAATCATAGTTACGTTACTACTTGCGAGTTCGCAAGTTCAGAGCAAGGCGTATGCCCCATCATCCAATGCAGAAATATACGCCTTAAACCCAAAATCATCTAAGGCGGAAGAGGAACCGCCTTAGATGATTTTTCTCATTTAAGTCACAACCACCCAAGGCATTTGTTTTCTGCCTTAACATATGAAGGATGAACCGCTTTAAATGGCTTGATATTCTAGTAGTGATGACAGCAATCAAGGCTAAAAGTAGATACGTACCTCCGGGCGAGATACAACAGAAGAGGTTCAAGGCAAGCGAGACCATCACCTTTTCGGACGAGGACCCGGTGCCTCCCCAGGTTCCTCACTCCGACCCGATGGTAGTAATAGAGGAAGTAGAAGGGGTGTTGATCAAACAAGTATTCGTGGATGATGGTAGCAGCGTGGATATAATGTTTGTAGGATGCTTTGACCAACTCGAAATTGGGCGACAGAACTTGACACCGTGTCATTCACCCCTATCAGGTTTCACCGGACGGACTGTCCACCCACTCGGTGTTATCCCTTTGAAGGTAACAATGACAGAAATCCAAGAAACAACAAAGCGGACAACGGTTGAATGCAATTTCGCCGTTATTGATGCGGTGTCCCCCTACAACATGATCATCGGAAGGCCATCTGCTCGCCATACCATCTGATCATGAAGTTCCCTACAGAAAAGGCCGTTGGATCAGTCTGGGGACATCAGCAGACCACACGGAGCTGCATGCTAACAGCCATAAAGGACGCTAGATCCGGAGGTGCCCAGCTCAAGTTAACCGAGACGGATAAGGAGGAGGCCAGTGCAAGTTTGGTCGGTGCCATTCACGGAGAGCCCTGTTCGTACAAAGTGGAAGACCTGATGGTGGGCCAAAAGGGTGTAGTAAGTGCGGGGAAGAACCTCTCAGACGACCCGGAGGAGATCGCTGTTCACAGGCTCAATGGCTTTCCGGAACTGAAGCCCATACAGCAGAAGAAAAGACCTCTTGCCCTGGAACTCGTGGAGGAGGTCCGGGCGGAGGTAGGAAGATTGCTGAGTGCCGGGATCATGGAGGAGATATCTTATCCGGAGTGGATAGCAAACCCGGTTTTGGTGGAAAAACACGACGGCTCATGGAGAATGTGTATCAATTTCACAGATCTGAACAAATGTTGCCCAAAAGACAGCTATCCTCTACCGTCCATTGATCAGCTGGTCGAGGCCATAACTAGTTACCAAGTGTTGGCATTCTTTGATGCGAACAGAGGGTATCATCAGATCACATTGGCCAAGGATGACCGCCCCTAAACATCTTTTATTACTGAATTTGGTACTTTTGTTACAGGAAAATGCCCTTTAGATTGAAAAATGCAGGGGCAACGTACCAGAGGATGGCGGATGACATGGTTCTGGATTTCTGGTTTGGATTGGACTTCCAGCAAGGTGATGACCTTCTTCTCGTTCTTGCACAAAGAGCAACGTGAGCTCAGGCGGGCGGCGTTTAGCCGTCGCCCGCTCCGACGCCCAAGTAAGATATGGGGTGTTTTAGAGAGAGAAAATCCAAGTAACAGGACGAGAGAATCTGAGGAAAGAGAGAGGAAGCTCTCCTTCCTTTATACATGTTGGGAGCCTCATCCGGTGTGGGCGTCTCCATGGATTCGGTTGTGTTCCTCCATGCGTGCTGCACGTGTTGAGCACGGGGTCTCACGTGTGTGTACTTTGTGTGAGCTGTCAAGCAAGGCGGGGGTGCTCATCTCATGTGGTTTGCTTGAACTTGTATGGGCTTTATGACCCATACCCTATCAAGTCCCCCTAATCCTGTCCATGGTTCTCATGGTGCAGGACTATTTGCTATGTTATTCATTGGCGTCAGTCTGATTATGGCTTTACGGAACTCGAGATGAAGCTTCTGAACATGTTGGAGTAGTGAGACATGTTGACGTGCTTCATCTTGATGGCCTTTTCCTTCGCTTCTTTTTTTTGGCGGTTCATCTTTTCTGAACGGTCATGTCGTTTTGGCGTGTCTTGGAGAAAGGGCATGCCTTTTTTCGAGAAAAGGCATCATTTATTAGCCTGTTTTCCCATCAATCTATCATTGATGTGACGCGTCTTTTCGTAATGAACAGGCACGCCTCTTTTCAACCTATTTAAGCTGCCTTTTTCAGCTTTTTATTCCTTTCTTCTTACTTCTGTTTTTTCTCCAAAATTTTTCCTTTGTTTCTTTCTCTCCCTCCATGATGAAGAGCACCATTGAAACCCTTTTCTGTACTACTACCGAGGCGGAGTTGTCACTTCTTCGCTGTCGCTGTGAAACTGTGGCCTCTATGTAGGCCAATGCTCTTTTTACTGAGGAAGCAGATCTTGTTCAGGTGGATCTTGCTGACTGTTTTGTCTTTCCGGTGGCTGATGTGTCGGCTGACAAAGTTAAGGATGGGTTCTGAGTGATTTACTTGGAATGCTTTGACCATTGTGGTCTGCATTTTCCGCTTTCCCCCTTTTTACAGTCGGTCCTAGGGTTTTACGATCTGAACTTTTCACTCCTAACCCCAAACTCGGTCCGCATCTTGGTGGGCTTCAAGGTTCTGTGCAGGGTCCACAAGGTTGAGCCAACCTACCAGCTGTTTCATGCCTTCTACCATCCATGCAAGGAGCCACCAAGTTGGTTTTTCTTGAAGAATTGGGAGGGTTCCAGGGTGGTGACCGAGTTGCCGACTCGGGTTGATTGGACTCGCAAGTTTGCATTTGTGAAGAAATCCTTGGTTTTTGGTGAAAACCCAGGCATCTATCTGCCAGGGCCCCTCCGCAGCCGCACAAAATCTCCTGATGAGGGAGAAAAGGTTCCTTTGCGTGCTTCCGTCGACTTGATGAGGAAGAATCCCACTTCCGCTTACTACTTATGCTATGATGCTCTTTTGCAGGGATCCGGGATGTCCTTCCTTCCCATGGCTTGCGAAACAGTGACGAGCCTCTTATTGTGTGTAGGTATCTCTCCTTTAGGTTGTTAATGTCATTGTGCAGTTATTGGATTCTTATCTTGTTCCTTCTTTTTGTAATGTAGTTTTCCCTACTCAAGTTGTACCCCCTGCCTCTGCGGGAACCAGACGTCGACCGTCTCGTCTGAGTCGGGGCCTGGGCAGAGGAGCAGGATAGGGGTTGTCTGTTGGAGTGATTGACTTGACTAGCGACATACCATCTCATTCCAAGAGGAGGCCCTCATCTTCATCAGATGCTGATGGCAAGCAGACTCGTGCCAATACAGAGAAGATGTTGGAGGAGCACAAGGTGCCCAACATGCTGGAAGCAACCAAGTCAGAGGATGTGACATAGGTGGATCAAGGTGAGAAGCGTCACCCTGCTAAGGATTCTCATCTAGAGGAATGTGTAGCTTCTCCGTTGGGAGAACTTGGGCGTGTGTCGGGGGAGGAGCCTTTGGATCTTGCCCCCGAGACCCAAGTTTGTCCTACGGCCTCCCTTCGTCAGCTCCTATTGCAATCCATCCCTGATGACCACATGCAATCTTGGTGTGCCAACCCACTCATCAATCTGTCAGGGGTGAGCAGTATAGGAGATAGGATGGCGGCTACAGCTATGGAGGTATCCTCTGGCTTCTTTTGTTTTTCTTTGTTTTGTTTTCTCTGTGTTCTTGTTTTTTTTACTTCCTTCTTGTTTGTTGCACAGGGTCTTTGTGCTGCTGTTGCTATCCAAGCCTGGGAGAGGGATCTTGGAGGTGACCTTGGCAAGGCAAAAGAGATGTTCGACAAGGCTGATGCCAACATTGCTAAGATTCGTGAGCTGGCCAAGGAAAAGGATCTGATAAAGAGAAACTGCTTGAGACCAAGATGAGTCTGAATGAGGAGGTGGCTCATCTTGCTGACATGAACACACAGACAAACGAGAAGCTGAACATGGCAATGATGGCTAACCAGGATCTGGCGATTAAGATCAAATCTCTGGATGCAGACTTGGAGTTAGAGCGTGGGGTGAGTGCTTCTCTGCATGGTCAACTAGAACAGCGTGATTCTATCATTGGGGAGCACCTCAGGACAAGGGTTTGGCTCAGAGATGAAGGTTTCAGCAAGATCAGGGCCAGTGTGGATCAGAGCCCGGTGGCCAGGCGTCTTCTGGATGATGCCCTAACTTAAGCTGATCATATCATTGCCAATGTGCCAGATGATGCTGAGATGAAGATCCAACTTGGTCGTGTGCACACCCCCTTCCAGCAGTATAACTTCCAGGAATACTTCTCCGCCATTGGTCCTGACTTGACTTTGGAGGATCTAATGAAGTGGCAGCCAGACCAGCCAGCTTCCTCCTCCTCTGATAACAAGTAGAAGAAAAGGTGGTGATGGTGTTTTACTTTTCTTTTGCTTTATTTTGGACTTGTTGATGAGCTTGCATGCTCTTTTCTCATGGCGCTTGTGCCATCATTTTATTTCCCTTTGAATATTATGAATTCGTATTTCTGGGATATATTTCTAATTAGCACAAGCGTTTATTACTTGTCTGTTTTTTTTTGCTTTAATAAGCTTTATTTTTTGCAAATTTATGGGCATGATGGACGTCTCCATCACGTATCCCTTTGCACCATGTAACAAGTTGAATTCAGTCTTCAACTTGTTTTCTATGGTTAAGGCATCATAGGACCTTTTTTTTTAGATGCAAGTTTCTTTTCTGAAACTCTTTGCATTTATTTTGGGTTCTTTTGTTTTTTGAACTCCATTTTCTTGCACTTCTCTTTCAAGTCATATTTTCTCTTGTTGTCACTGCATTTTTATATAAAAAAGAAAGCAAGAAGAATACCTCTACCAGTTGACTGGTTCGTGTCAGTGCATAATTAAAGAAAAAACGAGAAAAGAGACATCTACCAGATGACTGGTTCGTGCCTTGGTGATATATACTTAAAAATACTTCTCATTGCTTTCATCTTGTAAGTTCTGGGACCACAAAGGCCACCCTCAAGATCATCTTGCAAACCTTATCAGGCTGCCTGACCTCTGTTGGGGGCTTTTTTCATTTCATGAGGCTTCCCTCAAGATGATCTTGCATACTCTAAATGAGTTTCTTGACCTCTGTGTTGGGATCCTCCACTGCATCAAAAAGAAAATGAAGAAAACGAAGGAAAAAATCACAAGTAAGGCGAGGAGACGAGATCCATGTTGCGCCTTACATGTAATACTTGCGGAGGTTGTTCATGTGCCAGGTTCTTGGAACTGGTTTCCCATCCAAGTGCTCCAGCTTGTACGCTCCTTTTCCCAGTGCCTCAACAACACGGTAGGGACCTTCCCAGTTGGCATCCAACTTGAGTTGTCCTTCCACTCTAGATGCTTCATTCTTTCTTAAGGCCAGGTCACCAACCTTCAGACTACGAGGTCGCAGCTTGTTGTTGTATCTTTGATCCATCCAGGACTTGTAGGCTGCCTCTTTGAGCGACGCTTTCCCTTGCTCGTATTCTAACTCTTCCAGGTTCTGCCTCAACCCTTCGTCGTTTTTTGCAACTGGCAGAGGATCTTCCACTCGTAGGGTAGGTACAAGCATCTCAGGTGGTATGATGGCTTCAGAGACGAAACAAAGTCTGTAAGGAAACTCTCATGTGCTGGTTCTGGGAGTTACCCTATAAGACCACAACACGCTGTGCAGCTCCTCTGTCCATGCTCCCTTGTGCTGATCGAGTTTCTTCTTGAGTCCTTGTACGATGGTTCAGTTTGTGACTTCCACCTACCCATTGGCTTGTGGGTGAGCCACTGATGTGAACTTCTGCTTGATGCCCATGTAACTGCACCAGTCCTTGAACACTTCTCCTTCAAACTGAGTTCCATTATCACTGACCAGTACTTGCGGGATTCCGAAGCGGCAGACCACATTCTTCCACACAAAGCTCGTCATCCTTCGCCCTGTTATGGTTGCCAGTGCCCCGGCTTCAACCCACTCGGTGAAATAATCAACTGCCACGACGAGGAAACAACGTCTTCCTGTTGTAGCTGGGAAAGGGCCGACAATGTCAATTCCCCACATTGCAAAGGGCCACGGAGACTGTATGGGCGTCAGCTTCTCGCTCTGCAGCCTTGGTACATTTGCATGTGTTTGACATTTCTTGCAGCTCCTGGTCATCTGGTTGATATCTTCCTTCATGCGAGGCCAATAGTAACCCGCTCTGGTGATCCGCAATGCGAGTGTTTTGCCTCCTTGATGACTTCCGCAACATGATGCATGCACCTCTCGAATCACTCGCATTGCTTCTGACTGGGTGAGACATCTCAACCAGGGTTCTAGAAAACCCCGTCTGTACAGAATTCCATCATTCAGCGTGTAGTTAAGAGCGTTGAGTTTCAGCTTTCTGGCTTCCTTACTGCATTCGGGGACCACTCCGTTGGCAAGGAAATCCATCATTGGTTTCATCCAGCTTGTTCCCTCAAAAACGTCGACAACTCCCACCGTCTTGTTGTCAGTTGACCTGTGTGTGAGGGTTTCCACCATCACTGCCTTGTTCAAGTGTGCCCGTGTTGAGGATGCTCACTTTCTCAAGGCGTCAGCTCTGGTATTTTTTGACCTTGGCACGTTAATGATGTCGAATTCCTCGAATTCCGACGCCAACAATCTCACCTTGTCCCTATACTTCATCATGCCAGGGTCCTTAGCTAGGTAAGCTCCTTTTTATTATTTTGCCACAAGCATTGAGTTGCTATGTGCCATCAACTTCCTCGCTCCAAGCTTCTTTGCTATCTCCATTCCCGCAATCAGGGCCTCGTACTCAGCTTCTTTGTTTGATGCGGGGAATTCGAACCACAATGCATAAGTGACTTCAACTCCACTTGGGTCGGTAAAACCAAACCCGCGCCGGCACCTTCTACACCGGATGCTCCATCTACATGTAGCTGTCACTCGTCACTTGGAGTTCGCTTCCTCTTTTCTCCAGCTGCACTGGTTTCGGGTGAGGATGTTGCTTTCTTCACTTCTGGGGACATTTCTGCTAGGAAATCAGCGACAACTTGACCCTTGACGGCCTTTCTTGGTGAGTATTCGATGGAGTGCTCGCCAAGTTCCGCCGCCCATTTAGCCAACCGGCCTGATGCTTCTGGTCTGGTGAGGATGGCCTTCATGGGGTGGTTTGTTAACACCACCACGGGATGCGCCTGGAAGTAGTGTCTGAGCCATCGAGCTGCATGTACAACAGCCAGGGCCAGCTTTTCTTCTCCCGTGTATCTTGTTTCTGCTCCCTGCAAAGCTCTACTTACAAATTATATAGGTTTCTGTACCTTGCTTTCTTCTCGTACAAGGGCTGCACTGACGGTATCCACTCCGGCCGACACATACAGGTAGAGGGTTTCACCCTGTCGAGGCGATGTCAACAAGGGCAAACTATGCAGGTGCTTCTTCAGGTCGTTGAAAGCTTCATCTTGCTCAGGTCCCCAGCTGACATCTCCCTTCTTGTTGACACTATTCTTCAGCGCCTTGAAGAAAGGGAGTGCGTGCTCAGCTGCTCTTGACAGGAAACGGTTCCATGCCGCCAACTTGCCGTTCAGATTTTGCACTTCCTTCACTGTCTTTGGTTGTTTCATGTCCAGCACCGCCTTGACCTTGTCTGGATTTGCTCGTACCCCTTCGTTTGTAACCATGTGACCCAAGAATCGTCCTTCTTAGACCCCAAACTGGAACTTAATTGAGAGGGTTGAGTTTTAGACCTGTGCTTCGAAAGCGCTCCAGGGTTTCCTTTACGTCTTTAGTCAGCTTGTTGAAGTCCTTGCTCTTGATTACCATGTTGTCGATGTAGACCTCCAAGTTGCGCCCTATCTGCTCCTTGAATATTTTGTCGACCACACGTTAGTATGTTGCTCCAGCATTTCTGAGTCTGAATGGCATCATCCGGTATCCAAATGCTCCTCTCTCCGTAATAAAGGTTGTCTTTTCCACATCCTCCTTCTTCATGGGGATTTGGTGATAACCTTTATACGCATCAAGCAAACACTTCACCTAGTACCCTTCCAGTGCATCCACCTTCTGATCAATCATTGGCAGCGGGTAACAATCTTTAGGACAGGCTTTGTTGAGGCTGGTGTAGTCAATACACATCCCCCATGATCCGTTTGGTTTCTTAACCAAGACGGAGTTAGCTAGCCAGGTGGGATACTTCACCTCGACCAGGATACCCGACTTGGTCAACTCGTCCACTTCCTTGTTAACTACCTCGTTCCTGTCCTTGCAGAGTGCTCGCTTCTTCTGGACGACAGGCTTGTAGTCCGGTGAGATCTTGAGGGCGTGGCACCCAATCTCCTCCGACACCCCTGTCATGTCGCTGGACTCCCATGCGAACACGTCTGCATAATACCTTAGCACTGCGGCTAATCTCTCTTTCACATTTTCCGGTAGAGACACTCCAACCTGTACGACCTGGTTCCCCTTGCGCCCCAGTTCGACAGGTGCAGTCTCGCCTACCGGGTCTTCTTCCTCGCGTAGTGCTGCGGTTGTCACCATGGCCACCGCACGTCGGCGGTAACCTGGACCTGCTTTTTCGCTCGTGCCATCCATATTCCTCTTCTTGTTGCTAAGAGCAATGCGATGACACTCCCTTGCTTTCTGCTGATCTTCTTTAACCGTAGCGATTCCTCCCTTGGTTGGAAACTTGAGTAACAGGTGCAAGGTCGACACTATTCCCTTCATGAGCGCTAGTGCAGGACGCCCAAGTATCATGTTGTAGGGATTGCTGGCTTTTACCACAATGAACTCCACCTCGATGGTTTTGCTATATGGGTGCTCACCAACAGTTATGGGGATATAAATTGTACCTTCTGGCTATACCTCCCTGTCCGCGAAGTCCACGAGCGGGGGGGCAATAGGCTTAAGCTTCTTCTTCATGTGCTCGCCCAGTTGCGTGAAACAGTGCCAGTACATCACCTCGGCTGAGTTGCCCCCATCCACATATACCTTGTGAATGCGCTTGTCTTCAATCTGGATTTGGATTACCACCGCATCACCTCCAGCAGGACGATACGGGATTGGGTCCTTTGAGCTGAACGTGATGACTTCATCCTCCGCCAACTTCCTTTCTCTCGGTGTTGGTTCTGGTACCTTCCTACACCGAGCCTTCCCGTAGGATTCTGTCTTGCCACCTGTACTTCCACCTATGATGGTGTAAATGTTGGTAATGGCTGACTTCCTTCTGCTGTCATCTGGGGTGTCTTCCCGTTCTGCACGCTGGCGCTTCTCATAATGCTCGTCCCCATCCTCCAAATACCTCCCTACTCGTGCCACCTCCTTCCCCTTGAAGCTGGAGTTCGAGCTCTTCCTCTTGTATCCCTTCAAAAATCCGTCCGTCCAGATGCTTTGGTCGACCAGGTGGCCTTGTTGTGGGCTCTGGCCTCCTTGGCAAGGTGGGGGAGTTGTCCGGATCTCACACACTTCTCAATTGCAGCACGCAAGTGGTAGCAATCATTGGTGTCGTGTCCATGGTCGTTGTGGTATTCACAGTAGTACGCCTTGTTCCTCATGTTGGCTTTCTTCTTCATCCGTCTCGGAGCATCCAGCAGGTTCTTACCAGCTACCAGGCTGAGGATCTCACGTGGTGACTGTGTCAGCGGGGTGAAGGAGGTGTCCTTCATCTTGTTGAACTTCTCACCTCCACCCTTCTTTGACGGTTGCGTGTTGGAACCGGTGTTCTTCTTGTTCTTGCTACGTGCGACATAACCGCCATCATCCCCTTCCAGGTTCATCTCGTCAACACGTGAAAAACTTTCAATGCGTTCCATCAACTCCTCCGGGGTCTTCACCTTACGGAGATAGCACTCCTGTTTCATTTCATTGTGAATCAACCCCTTCACAAAAGAGTCGATCATCAGCTTCTCAGTGAGGTTCTTCACATGGTTGGCCAGACTCGAGGCCCGTTCCCAATACTCGAAAAAACTTTCTCCTCTCTTCTGGCGAATTGACATGATGTCGGTGCACTCCTTAGTGAACTGCTTCCTCTGCATGAACCTGCGCAGGAACTTCTCCTCCAACATCTTGAAGCTGGCGAGGCTACCATCTGGTAGAGCCTTGAACCACAGACGAGCTGCTCCAGTGAGGGTGGTAGAGAACAGATAAGAAAGGCGCACTACTACAGGTTCCTCAGAGATGGAGTAGTCACGCCCAGGCCGATCTGCTGCGTGGAACATGCTTCCCTCAATCGCAGAGTGAGGTACGATCGCTGGGAGAGGCTTGATCTAGCGGACATCTCATGTGATACATGCACCTGCGATCAGGAATTGCTTCACGTCCTCGGTCCTCGTTGAGGCTAAATGTTCTAGTTTTTTTGTTGTTTGATTATGTTCTTTCTTTTTTTGCCCAAATTTCTTATGAGTGTAATAACCTTTTGTTTGCCATTTTGGCACATTTCATTATTTAATAGCTTTTTTTTTATACCTTGTCCTTTACATTTTAAATAAGTTTATTAATTGTTATTAATTAGCTTTTATAAACATCGCATACTTGTAGCATAAGTTGGCGCCTCCCTAGCGAACTCGCTACCTGTGTAACTTATAGTAGCGATCTCGCAACAAGTCATATTAAGTCAACAGAGCCTAGCTTGAGATTCTCAAGCGAGTTCGTAACAACAAAGCTTGACACACCTAACAAACAATTATAAGGCTTGGAGAGTAGCGAGATCGCTACAGTCTAGGAACCCATCAGTAAAAACCTTTGAAATTCCATCAGTAATTAATTTGTTTGGGGGTGTGAATGTGGTCAATGAAAAGGTGTGAATGTCTTTACATTTTTCTTCTTTTAATACAACAATTACTAATTTTAGTCTCGGAACTCTCACATTTTTTTGACAAATGTAGAACCTCACCCCTATAAATATCAGACCCTTCTCCCTTTAGAGCCCCATCAGAGCCTTCATTCCCATATTCCCTTCTCCCTTCTCCTATTATTTGCCTTCTTCTTCCCATGGATTTGACATTTTTCAGCGCCCTCCCAGATGACATTATTCATCTCATAATTATTCGTGTTATGTTCAAACACGTTCTTCGTCGGTACGTGAGTGGAAGAGCGACCGATTGGGCTCGACAGTGGCTCACCGGGGCTTCTGTAATAGGTCACAGAGAGTCGGCCTATTCCTTGGCTATATTTGCAATCTGCGAAGGTGATGCTCAGAGAGGCATGAATGTCATCACCACCATGAAGAGAACCGACAAGAAAGGCCTCAAGGAAGTTCAGGTACGCGTCATAGCCGAATTGGCTTACGCCTGGGGCAATGCGCACTACTTCGGGTACCTCAATGTAGTAGTGCCTAGGCCTAGATGCTGCCAGGAACATGCTGACCTCAATCGCGGCTTGAGGTACCGTCGCTACACGAGGGTTGATCCAGCGGATGTCGAATGTGATGCATGCACTTGCGAGTAGGAAGTGCTTCACGTCCTCGGTTCTTCTTGAGTTGAAATGTTGTAGTTTCTTTCTTATTTTATCCTGTTGTTTTTAATCTAAAATTTGTTAGGATTGTAATAAGTTTTTGTCTGCCATTTTGGGACATTTAATTATTGAATTGCTTTTCTTGTTTTGATACCTTGTCCCTTACATTTTACTTTTTCATCATAAGAGTTACTTTTCCATTTCTTGAAGGGGTCATTAGCAAATTGTGCTCCATTGTCGGTCACTATGTATCTCGGGATGCCATAGCGTCACACGATATTTTGTCCAGCAGAAGTTAATAACTTTCTTGCCAGTTATGTTGGTTAAGACTTCGGTCTCTACCCATTTTGAAAAATATTCGATTGCCACTATGAGGTACTATAAGTTACCAGGGGCCGTAGGAAAAGGTCCTACGAGATCTATGCCCCATCGGAAAAATGGCCCGGATTCTTGGATGGTAATCATATTCTCCTGTGGCACGTGGATCATCTTAGCAAATCTCTGGCACTGGTGGCAAGAATTGATATATCTTTTGGCGTCTTGTAGCATCGTAGGCCAGAAATAACCCATCGTTAGGATCTTTCAGGTGACGGTACGTGGACCTTGGTTGCTACCGCAGATTCGTTCATGTGTTTCTTGTATTAAGTGTTCAGCATCGGAAGGCCCAACACACTTAAGTAGGGGTTGGAGGTATCCTCTCTTGTATAGGATGTTGTTGTGGATGACATATTTTGGAGCTTTAACTCGGACCTTCCGTGCCAGGTGATTGTCCTCGGGAAGGGTACCTGTTTGAAGGTATTCAATGTTGGGGTTCATCCACATGTCTGAGATGTCAACAGCCATGATGCTACTCTCTTCGTAACTTCTCTTCGCCAGGGTTTCCATTAGCAATTGTTGAGAAGATCTTATGTTGAGGTCCGAGGAGGCAAGTTTGCTAAGTGCATCAGCCTTGTGGTTACCTTCTCGGGGGATATGATTCAGCTCATAATGTCGGAATTTATTTAGGAGAGGCTTAACTATCTCGAGGTATTTCTTGAGACTATACTCTCGAGTTTCGTATTCGCCTTTAACCTGTTGAACCACGATTTGTGAGTCACTGAAGATTTCAAGGTCCTCGACCTCAAGGTCCTTTGCTAGTTTTAGCCCCGTAATGAGGGCTTTGTATTCTGCTTCATTATTAGTGGTTCGAAAATAAAAATGGAGAATGTAAGGTTGATCCTTTCCCTCGGGGCTGGTGAGTAAAACTCCAGCACCACTTCCCCCCGAGTTGGAGGATCCATCCACATATAGTTGCCATTTTCCGGAGTCTGGAGTTCGGTTTGGTTTGTCGATCTCCACTGGTTCAACAGACTCCATTATGAAATCAGATAAGGTTTGGCCCTTGATGGCTGTCCAAGGTTTATATTGTATGTCATGTTCTCCCAACTCGATTTCCCACTTCATCATCCGTCCCGAAGCGTCAGGCTTCTGGAGGATTTGCTTGACCGGGTAGTTGGTTAGAAGGACTATTGTATTTGCTTGGAAGTATGGTCTCAACCGCCGAGAAGCATGGACGAGGGCTAATATTAGGCGCTCGAGAGAAGTATATCTGGTCTTGGGTCCTTGCAAGGCTCTACTTACATAGTATATGGGATGTTGCGATCCCTCCTTTTCCTTGACCAATACAGCGCTGATAGCTAGCTGGGATGCAGATATATTTAAGTAAAAAGTCTCTCCTTTATCTGGTTTTGACAATGTCGGAAGTTACCGAAGATGGTTTTTAAGTTCTTGGAAAGCTTCTCCGCATTCATGCGATCATTCAAACTGGTTTGCCTTCTTAAGGATATTAAAGAAGGGTAGATGTTTTTTCGCTCCTTTGGATAGGAAACGGCTAAGGGCTGCAAGGGACCCTGTCAACTTCTGCACGTTCTTGATGGTTTTTAGAGGTTGCATATTTTGCAAAGCCTCTATCTTCTCGGGATTTACTTCGATTCCTCAATTGGATACCATGTACCCCAGGAATTTTCCCGCTCCCATGCCTATGGTACATTTAGCGGGGTACAGCTTCAAGTTGGAGGCCCGTAACGTGTCGAAGGTTTCCTTTAGATCTTCAAAGAAGGCATCGTAGCTGCGGCTCTTACTACCATATCGTCCACATAAATCTCGAGATTGCGCCCTATCTGAGATTTGAATAATTTGTCTACCAGTGGCTGGTAAGTAGTTCCAGCATTTTTCAATCCCAAAGGCATCATCTTGTAGCAGAAAGTTCCTCTGTCGGTTATAAAGGAGGTTTTTTCTTTATCTTGCTCTGCCATAGGGATCTGATGATATCCTTTAAAGGCATCAAATAAGGCTAGTACTTGGTTTCCCGCAATCGCTTCCACTAATCGGTCGATCGAGGGTAAGGGATAACTATCTTTAGGACAACAATCGTTCAAGTTGGTGAAGTCGATGCATATTCTCCACTTTCCATCTGGCTTTTTGACCATTACTGGGTTAACTATCCATTCTGGGTACTGCACTTCTTCGATTATACGGGCTTTAAGTAACTGGTCTACCTCCTCTCCAATGGCTTCAACTCGATCTAGTGCGAAGATGTGTCGTTTCTGCTTAATGGGTTTTTGCGAGGGATTGATATTCAGGTAATGTTCCGTCAAGCGAGGGGATACTCCCACCAAGTCGTTGGCGTCCCAGGAGAAGACGTTTATGTACTGGTTGAGAAGATCTAGTATTTTAGCCTTTATCTCGGGGGGTAGGAGAGTTCCAACCTCAACGGTTCCTGATTCTCCGAGCTGCATCGGCTCGGACTCGGAGTACTTGGCCGGTTCAGGATTCTCCTTTTCTGGTTCTCGGATAGCTTGAATTGTGCATATTCGAGCTAATTGTTGATCACCTCAGATTGTGGCAATCCCTTTGTTGGTGGGGAACTTCATCGCCAAATGGTAAGGGGACCAGATTGCCTTTGCCTGGTACATCCACGGCCTTCCAAGGATTATGTTGTATGGTGCCCTGGAATCGATGATCGTAAAGGTGCAATGCAAGGTTATACTCCGAGAACCGTCTCTCACATGCACTGGTAAAATAGTTTTTCCCAAAGGAATGACAGGATTGCTGGTAAATCCTGAGATAGGGCTTGTGGGCGTGAGATTATTTTTGTCCAATCCCAGCTGTTCATAACAACTGAGAAACATGACTTCTACTTCACTTCCTCCATCTACCAGAACTATTCTGATCATGTTATGGTTTATGTCAACCGTAATCACTAGGGGATCTGAATGGGGAATTTGATTAGGAACCGCATCTTTAGATGAAAAAGTAACAGTTCTGTTTAAGCGAGATCTTTTGCTCTTCCATTCCCAAGGAGAGGCTTCTTGCGCCGATCAATGCACACCATTGATGCTCCTTCTTGCTCCCTGGTTGCTGGCGTGGCTTGTCTCGTCAATGTTGATGCTTCTTACTCCTGTTGGGGCCGAGAAACGGATTCTTGTACTCCCACGAAGGTTTTCAGCTGGATCAGCCATGAGTTAAAAGGTCGTATAGATCAAGATTAGCCTGCGGGTCCCACCGGGTGTGCCAAATTGATGGATGTCTATGACCCGCACTTGATCACGAACTCTGCTCACGAACTGATCTGCAAAACAAATGCCCCGGGTGTCTCGGGGATAGACACTCCGACGATCAAGTCAGTATATTTGCTTAAGGCGTAAAGTATGAGATTAGATGGAGAGGTCTACCAAACCTTTAGGGTATTTATATGGATACAATCCGTGGATCACCAAGATATGTATTTGATGGTATGAATACAACTCTTGTGGGAATAGTAGTTGTATTACCATGTATAACAGAAGTATATTTCGGGCATGGTTGTATTACCATGTTTAGGATGTTTGTATTACCATCTTTGATAGGATGTATATTCCTTACAAAACATTCATAATATACGCATTCCTTATAAGGGTTAGGGTTGATGGACCTGTGCATCCACCTTCCGCGTATCTCGAGCCCATGACCCTTCGCGGGCCCTGGTCCGAGTATGAATGAGGCCCGAATACGAACCATGGACTTATCATTACCATCTTTGGGAGGATGTATATTCCTTGTAGAACATTCATAATATACGCATTCCTTATAAGGATTAGGATTGATGGACCTATGGATCCACCTTCCGAGTATCTCGAGCCCACGACCCTTCTCGGGCCCTGTTCCGAGTGTGAATGAGGCCCAAATACGAACCATGGACTTATCAATACCAATATATTGAGAATTGCGGCACCTTGGTACCAAGGGCCTTCTGCATGCAGAACATTTATAGCGAATTAGTTCAAATTGCGGAACCCTAATTGCAACTGAGTCCGGATTTCGGAACCTTAATACCTGCGGCGTTATGATTAACCGCCGGTTATCCTTATCCGCCGTTTGTCATGTGGCGTTTTGGGATGGAAGCGCCGTATATGACATTTTTCATTGTCATTCTCACAAGGTTCCAATTGTGGAACGTCTAAATGCACGGCGGTTTTCAGCAACGATCATGCTCTGCCGCAGTGGTAGGCTATGCATGCAATACTGACATGTGGTTACACTTCATTTTCCCAAACAAAATGCAAGGCAACGGGAGTTTTGCCTTCCATATATTCTTCAAGGGAAACATTTTGATATAAAATGATGATAACTAAGATTATATCCATGCTTCGTAAGATTATAATATTGATCATGTTGAGCACATAACACACTTACAGTCATATTTGGACTTGTTAAGTCCAAATTATCATCCCATACATGAATCAATGCTTTATCACATATCCATTGAGCATTTCGGAAGGAGATGTCCCCCTTCCCCTGCCTGTATGCATGTATTTTGTGTTCTAACCAATCAATATCCCGCGCCAAATCCTAGAATTTTTTAAATAGTTAGTCATAGACCACATAAATTCATACCATAAATTGTCATTATGCTGCAATTTCCAATAAAATCATGAAATCCAATTATTATTTAGGTCTTGATGAAATATCAGTATTTACATCCTATTAAAAAATTGTTTCCTATCCAATTTAAAGAATAGCTAGGTTGTGATATCCATTTCATTTCATTTCCTATCACTGAAATGCTCCAGCTAGAATATTATATTTTAAGAACACTATCTAACTTCTCTCTCTCTATGAATAGGGTTCCCTTTACCGAGCTTCATCAGTTTGAGTCATCACTTATGAATGGTATCTTATTAAAGAATTATTTCAGGAAACTCCATAAACCATAACTTTCTGGTTCTATAAGATGATGCAAGTTTCTAGACCTAAAATCATCAGGTTTAATTTAAATAGAGCATAAATAAAAGTAGCAAAATTACGTGCAATTTGTTCAAAAAATTAAAATTCATTAGAACTTCAAACGCATCTGATAATTAATTATTCTTGTAAAATAAAATAGTGCAAAAAAATTAAAAATTTTACAAGAAATAAATATTATTCAGTCCAAGGAAGGAGGTGCATCATCAAAAAACTTCTGAACCAGCCAAGAGATTTTTTCATCTTCTTCATCTTTTTCTACTGGTTCATTTTCTACAGCCTTATTTTCATCCAAAACTCCAGGAGCTTGATCACTAAGGTCTTGCTTCACCTCCATTTCCTCCCCACTTTTGGATGGTACGCGTTTTTCAGGTGCTGCAATGTCAACCTCCTCTTTCTTTTTCTTGATTCTCATCCGGTATTTCTGGAAAAAAATAAAAATTAAAAATAAAAAGGAGAACATCATATTAAAAATTTTCTTTTAATATATACATAAAAAATGAATTAAACAATAAGTTCAAATGAATCCATCCTTTTGAAGGTCCTGATCAATATATACCTGCAAATGGCTGCTAACAGTTTTATTGCCCAGCCCTGGAACCTTCATATTATTCAATATCTCAGATGGGACGATCTCTGAAATATTAAAGAAAAAAACCATCTTTGACTATATAATTCAGAGACTCATAAAGGATAGTAAAAAGCACATATTGCATGTATAGTTGTATTGAATTGAATCAATCCGTTCTTACTATCGATAGGTAGGCTGTGTATGGCCTTGAGAAATTTCAGTTCTAATTCCTCCGTCCAATTTACCCTTTCATTCTTCCTCTTCCTCGAGGAATTAGCTTCACTTTTAGCTACAGGAGTAAGTGATGATGATGATTCCGCTGCCTCATTTGGATGTCGTGATGATGATGATGATGCCGCTGCCTCGTTTGGATTCCTCAAAGCCATTATTTGTGATGTCATGGCTATTGCCCTTATTACCTTATCATTGGAAACTGCCGACGTCTTCCAAAAATCAATGAAGTTGTTGTCGTTGAACGAATGGACGATGTATGCTACAAAGGGTGCTGATGCATTCACCCTAATCTTCTGATCGTCGGGTGACATAACTGCATTCAAATAATCTCAAAATCATTATGCTAGCTCAAGCAACATTGATCGTTTCTCAAATCTAATAAGATATCCTAAACCTGATTTTCAAACCTTATTTCAAACCCTAAACCTGATTTTCATTCAAAAAAAGCCCTTAATTAGTCTGATTTGTGAAATATAAATCTGATTATAATTGGGTCAAACCTGTTGGGAATATCCTAAATCTTATTATAGACAATAATAACATTAATTAGCATGAATATGCAAGGGAATCATGAGATTCATATACTAGAAACACTTTTCTTTAGTTACAAATAAAACATATTCAAGGATCAAAGAAATAAATTTTACTTACAAAATATGTCAAATCGCAGCTTCCTCTCTATGTGGTGCAGCACATCCGTAGCAACTTGGACCTCTATCCGGTGAAGATTGGTTAACACAACCTTGATGTGAGCCTTCGACCCACACACCGCAACAAGAACATCCAGAGGATCCCCAAAGTGCAGCTCTGCCGAAAACACCATCGGCAACAAATTAAACAAATTAAAGAAAATTCAAATTAAAAAAAAACATTAAACTGTACTGTCTAAAAAACTGATCTGAGATACATACCCGTGTACGTGCATTTCTTCAACTGCTCGAAGACTAGGTTGTGGCACACTAGGTCGGCCGTGGCTAGGATTATACATAACCCGGTGAAGCTTTCCATTTCGATCCTTTTCTTCTACGTTAAACGAAAATGGTTTTGTAAATATCAAACGTATGAAAGTTATGTTTTTTGCTTCAAGTGTTAGGCCATTTAAATACAAGTTTTTGCAAGACGGGAGTTAATTGTTTCGATATTTTTTAACAAATATCTTTTCAAATGTGGAAACTATATATCTATTAATTAGGATAAAGGTTGGTGAGATTTTTTCAATTTGATATTTTCATCTCTCATTAAAAAACTCAATTATTATCAATAAAGTATTGTTATTATTATACACGATTTTTAATGGCATTGACAAGAAAAAGGACGTGTTGGAAAATCGACCGTTCAAAATAATAATATATATTTCCTTTACTGAATTTTTTTTCCTTCATCTCTCCATACTCCTTCATCGGCGTATATACATTTATTTCTCTCTTTTTTGTTTTTCATTTCCTTTTCCGCCTTCTTCTTTTGATGATCTCCTAACTTTCTTCACCATAATTATATTCTTTCATTCCTCTTTTTATTCTCCTTCTTATGTAACAATAATAATCGGAATACATAGTCCAACACATCATATACCTGTCGAGAATAAGATCGATTAACATAATGGGATCGTTCATGGGGTCAACAGCTGCAACGATTGAGAACAATCCCGGTTGAACAGTTCAGAAATCCGATCTCAAATCCAGTTTAAAAAAAACACAAAGTCGAAAAGCCCTAGTATTAATGATTTCAACTTTAGAACTATGAATTGATTGCAGGAAGTCGTGTATTGAGTCGAATAGCCAAGGGCATGAAGAAGGGGAAAGAAAAGGGGGAAATCATAAGAAGGGCTTAGGAAAAGGAAAGAAAATATTATTAATTATCTAAGAAAATTAGGAAAAACTGATTATTTCTAACCATTATAATAGATAGGAAGGAATGGCCTGTATTTTGAGTAGAAAGTTGAGTAAAATTAAGTGAGTTAACGGAACACATTATATTATTTTTATAATATATATTACGTTGGAATTTGAAAGTCAAAACAATATTTTTTCCATTCGTCAATGGTATTTTTCTTAATTTGTGATTTCTATAGAAATAATCTCAAATGAAAGCGATTATGTGAATATATCGATATCCAGCTATTATCCCAATCACCCTATTGCTCCTCACTGTTCATACCCAACAATATATTCTTTCCCATATTTGTACTATATTGCTCCTCATCCTTGTGAATCAAGATTGCAACAAAAGGGACAAGGAAGAATCTAATTTCTTATCCCCCATATTTATCGCAACTTTTGGAGGAATAGGATATGTCCATACCTTTGTGAAGGCTTAATGACATCACCCCTAGGTTTAATTTATATTTCAAATAAGCTGATTTGGTTGTATAAGCTCCATTCATTGATGGCTTCCAAGCTAGGATATCTTAGTGTTGATGCCTAATATGTACATCCTGCAATAGAGAGATGGTAACAGTAGTCAGCCGTAATTCCAAAATTGTCAGAAATTCGGCTTCAGCCTGTATGAAAGTAACCAAGAGATATATCAGCAAATGAAATTTCCAAACCTTGTGGTCATTCATAGCATAAATCCCCACTTCATCTCTAGTTAGCATTCTAAAAAGGATTCCTTTGCCATATATAATCATGGAGTTCAAGTTTGCATGCTCAGTTATATCGTATTTTCTTCTCCATGTGTGAGAAATTCCATAAGAAAAAGGAAGTGACCAAATAAATTTGGTTCAAATTACTTCATAATTTTGCAATTTCCATCATATTTTGCAAGAAAATGTAATTATAAGAGTTGTTAAGTCCCTAATATCTAATCCATTTTCATGCTTCCCTTGACTATATTCTCCAGATCTTTTTTTGTCCATATATATCCCTGACTGGCACCTTTGGTTGTTTGAGAATAGATGTATAGGAACTGCCAGAAGAACATCCTTTATTCATTCTTCAAATTATGTACTTTCCTTTATGTTCTAAAAAATTAAGGGTTGTTTTCAATCCTATGCAGTAATACAATACTTTTCTATTCGTAGAAAGGTATAATGTCGTACAAAGGCAATGTACAATAAATAATATTTGAGAAAGCAACAATGACCCAACTTAATTACAATTAATTGGCACATATTAATTATGGATATATCCAAATTTTTTTTGATATATCGCCAGAGTGCATGAATGGTAACGATCAAGGGCGGAACTATTAAGAGGTTGGGGTAGTACTTAGAGGTTGGGGTAGGCGTGGGCCAATCTGAAACAGTAGTTAATAGATTTAGGATTCTACCTATACCAGCCAGAGGTGGAGATGGATCATGACCGGAACCACTGGATTTTAGTGGCTGAATTTGTAAGATATTTGGTGTTAGTAGTTTCAAGATAGTTTAGCCTCACCAGGAAGCGCGAGGAAGAAGTTTATTTTATGTTTCGTTTATCCTTTCGTTAATTATAATTAGTGATCATTTATTTGACCAAGAACGACGACGTTGTCCCACTTCAATAAGGAGTACGGAGTAAGGACTGACTGTTTCTTTGTTTACTTTATTCTTATTTTATTTTTCCCCACTTTCATTATTTACTAGATATCATTCCCTTCTTTTTATAGATTAACACCTTTTTTTGAAATAACTTATAAACGATAAATATTATATTCAAAAAAAATGTATTTTAGGCTAAGTATTATATGTTTAAATAAATTTAATTAAAATTATACATTCTAATCTTTCAAAAACATATGAACATTTGAATAAAGTACATCATAATCTTTCAAAACATATATATACCTTCTAAATAAATATTATATAACATCTATAATGTTAATTAATAGTTTAATAAACTTTTCTTCTTTCTTCCTGTTTTCAAAAACCATGAAATCATGAACTCAGTATTATAGCTCTGTCTCCAACACCGACACAGGTGCAACGGCAATTCCCAAAAAATATGACATGATAACTTTATTTTTAATAACAAACGATCAGAATGATATCATTTTGATTTCAATTAGGCCACCATTTTGCCCTACACTAATAAAATTTTCTGATTCCGCCACAAGTAATCATACATCTCACTAGTGGACGGACTTAGGTTTCTAGGCGGTTCATTCGTACCATTCACGGCATTTTGGAAATGCCGTAATGGGTTGTGCCGTAAAATGGCACTTCTTCTGGGCGGTTAACAAAACGCCTTAAACATGCATGCTGCGCACGGCGGTTCAAAACGCCGTGTGCAGCATTTAAAAAACGCCCTGTATACCTGTTACAAATTCGCCACCTCAGGTCGCCTGTGTCTGTAAATGTGAGTGATACGATATCGCCGCCAGTGATCGCCTGTTAAGGCGAACTCGCTTGTGTTGGTCGCTTGTTTCTAATAATACACAAGCGAGATCGTAACCAGACTCGCTAGGGTGAAGCAGGCGAGACCGCTAGCGTATTTTCCGGAATATATGGGAATATTAAATTTGAAAAAAGACTCAATGGTCATGGTGTTATGGTATCGTGTATCATCTCGCTTGTGGTCGAAAAAGAAAAGCGAGTTCGCCTTCTGGAGGTGGCGAAACTAAAAAGCGAACTCGCCACCTGAAAATGTAGCCAGACCAGATGGACACAAGCGGAGTGGGATACGACACCGCCAGAAGAGGCGAATATTAGGCGAGCTCGTTTCTCATATTTTTTGTGGGGAATTCACTGGCGAGTTCGTCGTTTAAATTCGACTGTTAAGGCGAATGTTGAGGCGATATCATTTTCAGGAACGCCAGGGGCAACAGTGTCTGGCAAGCGAGTAGCCAGGCGATGTCGCTTTTATGGGCGAATGAATAGGCGAAACCGCTTGTGTGGCCGCTTGTAATTATGTAGTGGGAGGCGTGCCAGGTAGCGAAATAGCTTCTGGGTTCGACTAGAAGCGGACCAGCTAGCGAGTTCGTTTATGTGCAATATTGAATGGGGTAATTATTGTAAAATTTGACCCGTTTCTTTCGAAACATGAATCGGGATACCGACTCAACATAAACCTGTCAAATTCAAATCCAACGGCCCTATACTAGTACTAAAGAGGCATAACCTAAGCACACAAGTGCGTTACCAATGTCAAGTCCTACCAAAAAATAAGAGACAAACGCAAATGGACAACTAAGTACTTTTTCATGCCTTGGGGAGGTTAGGGACCTGTGGCCTTGCAATGGTAAACGCACGGTTATGGACCAGATATTTAGCCATTTGGTCTCTTCCGTCGTTAAGTTCTTGCAAGGAGAAGGAGTGATATCATCCACGAATACCTATGATTGAAAATAACGCTTATTAGGAAATCTCGACGAATATAAATGAGATTAGACGCGTGTAGCGTACCTTTAGAAGATCTAGCATGTCTTTTTGAACACCATCCACCACCATCAAACCAAAGATCATTGTGTAATAGCCACATTCATAGTTCGATGATTGCTTCCTAGACTACAAAAGTGTTTAAAACATAAAACATTCCTATACTTATGGTACTTTAAACGCAAATGTTGATTTTTGAAAGGACGTGATAGCATGAGCACAACATCTTACCCGAATGTTTATAAGGTGGAAGTCGAGGAGTGTTTTGTCGTTCACTTGAAGAATTGCATTATCAAGGAGATCGGCGAATGTTCGTGATGGAGGGCGGTGGAGTGGGTCTATCCAATATACTTGCTTTAAAGCGGGTATTATTGCAACAAAGCTCCAATGATCACTACAAATCACATGAAAGCATAATGGTCATAAAAAAAGAATGCAGTAGAGCAAATACAATATATTTAGCATGAGTAATAGAGCAAATTGTAAGGTATACCTATTGAGATATGGTCCGATCCATATTTTCTTTGATTTGTCGGAGAGAGTAGAATTCAAGTAATCAAGTCTTTGCCTATTGCTCTCCATACTAGCTTGCAAATGCATTGGATGCAAAAATCCAATGAAATGCTTGCTCCGGTGATAGGCATGGTGATGCAAGAACCTGTGAATGTAGTAGACAATCATGACGAGGATGTAATCATATATGGTTTGATAATTGAGTATTCTCATGAAACACATACAAATGGCTTACATTTGATTGAGGCAAAGAATGGTGGCGGGAAGTTCATTGAAATTCCAGAAATATTCAAAATCCCCCCATGGTACGTGGATGTCCTTTGTCATAGTAAAGCACCTTTCATTTCCGAGAAAGGCATAGCATGCATTCTTGTCGTGCGAGGATATCAAATCATAAAAGACTCGGACGAAGGGTGGAAGGGCTTTCATAAACTCCACGAGCATGGGGTCTAATGTTTGTCTAGCTATAGGCAAGGCATGCACGGGTATTTGTGGATTTTGTGGAGTTTGTGGTTTCCTACGGGGTATGGAGGTGGATTTTTCATCAAGCACCAACCATTTTGGCCATAGAACAAGGAAACCTTTAGCCTCCCCAACTCTCACCATCGGTGACTCCTTCACAGGTAGCATTTGTTGTTCTATCAAAACATCGGTAATGCGAACACTAAAAAATCCCGCGGGGATGTCAACACGATTGTGTTTCACCGCACTTGGGTCGCATGTGCCATTGGCGACATGGAGTGGTTTTGATTTGGTACCTTGCGAAATATATAGCTTGCAAGGGGGGTTCTATCATAAATGAAAGCACAAGAGAAATCATCATCCAACTATTTTTAGAAAGAGATTAGAAACCAACGATGTTCTAAATTAGCAAAATTTGTACTAACCTTATCAACTTGAATGGAATGCGCCGCATTCAACTTGATGGGTGATGAAGGTGGAGTAGGAGGCACTAGTTCCTCGTCCATTTCCACATTCTCACCTTCATCCTCCACAATTTGAGGTGATGCTTGAGAACCCTTTGATGATGGTGGAAGATGTGGTTGTGTACCTCCTAACCTCTCGATGTGGGGATAGTTGGTGTGTTGTGCTATGTCTTTCATCACCTTCCTCAAATCCTTCATTTCCGTCTTTGTCGCCGCCACCTCGCTCAAAGCTCGTTGTAGTTGCGATGGTTTAGGATTGCCCCAACCTTGCTTAATCCCAAAAACCTCTTCTTGTGTCGCGTAACCTCCAACACCTAATGCTCTTCCCGGGTGTTCCTTTTTCTTCCCAAGATCAAAAGCCTCATTCAAGACATCCTTCTTCCCACACGGGATAAAGGTACCCTCCTCCTTTTGGCGCTCAAGAAGTTCCTATTATCAAATATGTTGTACTAGGTGAAAGTGGTTGTGAAGAATATTTGAAAGCAACAACAAAAATAAATAAGACTACAATAGATAGTAAGATAATGTAAGATAGATAGACTAACCACCCTCTTTGCACATTTTTCGGCATCCTCCGAAGTGAACTTACCATCCAAGTCTCTAATTCGACCCAACACGAAGAGTTTTTGTCTAGTATAATCCTCGGCGTCCTTTTCCACTACGACATACCGAGCTTCCGCCTCGTCCATCTCCCCTAATACCAACTCCTTCACTAGTTCCTCCTTCTCCTTAAGCCCCTCCTTCTCACCTACACCCAAATACCCCGACCTACCACCGGTGTATGGCATTGTTATTGATTTCGCCAATGTGACCTTCTTGTCCCATTTCCCCTTTGCACAAGAAGATACCGTATCACATGTCATCATTAATGTAATTAGATAAGAGGAGGTTATGTCACCGAAGTTATAGTTTGTGACTCACCGAAGTCTTATTTTCAAGTGATGCTTGCTTGAAGGCCTCCCATGCATCGGTTGTAATATGATTGTATCGGTCCCTTGGATCTTGACCTAGCCTCTTTCCCTTCTCATACAAGTAGTCTTTTCTTAGAGCATGCTTGTGCTCGCGAAAAGCTTTGGAGACGATGTTGAATGCCTTCTTTCTCACCACTTCCATGTCATTAGATTCTATTTCAAAAGGTCGCTACGCCAAAATATGTAGGATGTATTATGTCTACATATTATGAAGAGGTATAATATTGAGTAGATAGATCATTGAAAGGTTAAATGTTACTTACTTGGCATTCTACCCAAACTTCCTCATTCTTTTTTGATGGGACGGTTCTCCAATTATCCTCCGTTATCTCAATAAACGTTCTTCCAACTCGGCCACACCAACTTGACCATTTTGAACGTTCTTTTTTTGGTCGGTTGCATACACCCTTAGCATTAAATCCTATGTGTGTTAGTTCTCCTCTTCTCATTCTTCTTTGTAGAACTCGACAATGTGAGCGGACTTGTAGGCCTTTCTTCGAGTTGCTACCTCGCTTCTTTGGTTGGGCACTTGAAGTGGTTGAAGTGGTCACCATTGCTATCTAAGGATGGATAGAAATTGTAACTTAACTAATTAGCACTATTATGACTAGGTAAAACAACAACAAAACCATGTTGAATGAGTTGTAGAAGTAAAATAACACAAGCATGACTAGTTAAAACAAGGAAAAAACGGATTTGTTGAATTGTATAACCAAAGTGAACCTAAGGTAGGCTAACATATTAGAATGCCACATGAAAGTAACAAATAAAGGGAGCTATGGCTTCTAAATTTGATTTTAACATAGTCATGAAACATAAATGTTATGGATAGGGACTAAGCATGGATAATGTCTACTCAAGCATGCCATTCAACCAATATATCTCAAAAAGTTACTAAATAAGATGTGCTTTGAATAATACTTCAAATTTGAGTCTCATACCTTAATTGTAGAAGAAGATATTAGTTGTTTGTTGCTCTTGGACACACAAGTAGCGAGATTTGTAATATTCAACCAAAGTTGAAGGAGATTTTTGGGTTTTTGGTCGGTTACAAGCTTTATAGGGTTTAGTTCTTCACACAAAATATATGTGCTATATTTGAGGGTGAGTTTGTGGTTGGTTTTGATGAGATTTCACCAAGAAATGAGGCAAGAATGGATTTCGAATGCAAGGATTTGAGATGGAAGTTGCGGGGGGGATAAGGTGAGAGAGAAGGAGGGATAGATGGGAATGAATGGTGAAAATGGTGAAGAGGTTAGCAAAATCCGGGATAAAAGATATATATAGTATGGTAAAGTTGGACAAAACATGCCTGAATAGTATATTTGGTCGGTTACTGTTTAACCAGGTTACGATACCGCAACCTGCATCGGCTAGAGGCGAATACCCCTTGCGGTATCGCTAGCTAGCAAGTTGATGAACCCATAATAATTATTTTCTGAATATTTGCTACTTTGTTATGCAATTAATATTAACATTGTGTGTTTCATGAGTTGATGTATATTAAAATTTAATATGAAAACTTATAAATGAAATCAGATTTTATCTGCACATAATATTACTTGAGTTGGTTGCAACGATGACGTCTGTTATGAAAGAGAATTGTTGTGACATGTTATATATAGTCCTATGAAGAGGTATCTGAAATTGTTAACTCTAATCCATATCCATGTTTATTGTAAAGCATTTGGCATAAACTGTTTAGATACGTATATGATGGGACTACGGGTTAATACCATTAGTTCGTTAACCAAATGTTACACTAGTGAAGACACGAGCAATAGGACTTTCTACATTAGCCACGTGTTGATCACCATCGAATATACATGTATTTGACAACTTCTAACTGAAAGTGTAGACATTTAGTTCTTCTGTAATGCATGTGGTATTACTCATAGTCTGGATGATGTTATACATACAGGCAACGTCGTTACCCCGTTAAAGAGCCGACTTCGCGATCACACATCTCGGGAGCTAATGAACGAAAAGAATCCAGTTTTAGATGAGAATAGGGGTGGTAATTGAGTCAACACGCGAGTAATTCGAGATCGACTCGGTCAAAACTCGGACTAAACACGACTCGATCTAGCTCGACTCGAAAAACTCGTGCGTAACTCGGTAAGTATAATCAGTTGCAAGTTTATAATATTATTAGGTTATACTATATTAGTTCAATCATCTAATCTAGCTAGTTTTCTGTTACTACTCAATATTGAATAAACTAATTAATTGCATTGGTATTTAAATTAATAATTTCTAAGGATGCTAATAATTTCAATATTGAACAGGTATTTAAACGCACATATATATAATTAGAAATTTTCATAGTATAGAAGTAGTAAAAAATTTATTTAAAAAGAGAAAAAAACAATTCGAGTTCGAACTCGCAAGTAGTGTCGATACTCGATAAATAATAACGAGTTCGAGTTGAGTATGGTATTATTAACTCGCTAGTTCTCGAGTCGACTCGAACATGGTTAATATAGTTCTCGAGTCTAGACGAGTTACGCACTACTCGCTTAATTGAAGGTTGTCATTCCCAATCTCGATGATAAATGGGTTTGGTTTTTATCGTGTGGGTTGCCGGGCACGGGTTCAGGGTTTAGGGTTAAGGGTTTGATGATTGTACAGAAGCGAAATCGCTACAACCTTCGCCTACAAACAAATTTGAGGCGAGTTCGCCAGTTGGTTGAAATTATAGGCGAACAAACAGGCGAGTTCGTTTCATAGTGAAATCCACAGGCGAATGGAAGGGGCGAGTTCGCCAGCATATTTTAATTTAAAAAAAAAATACAAAAACAAGTTTTGCGGGTGGCGATTTCAGAACCCCCCCAACTTCCACCCGCAAAACCCTAAACCCCCAATCGGAAAATCCCTGCAACACCATGGGCCGGAGCAAATCAGCCGGTAAAACCCTCAACCCACCAGCCCCCAAGCGCCAGAAGACCACCCCCACTGCTCAACCCGATGCGGAGTCGGCCGGAATGCGTGAAAAGACACTCGCCGACCTTCAACCTCGCCGGAGACGCGATCGCCCGGCCGGTGGATCTACAGGCGGGGGCGGCGGCCATACTTCTGGAGCCTCCCATCAACGCCAACCCACCACCAGTCCGTCGCCGCACCGCCACACCGCCACCAGGAACCCGCCTGAAACTGGTAACCCTGCGAGAATCCGGCGGGTAACCCTGCGACTGAGGAAGATGAGGAGACGTCTCTGTTCGTCAGCACAAAGGCCGAGACTAGGTACGAACAATTTTCTCGTCGCTTCTTGTTGAATGCTAGGGTTTTTGATGAAGATCGGATAGAGTCGTTAGGGTTTGGTAAAATTGTAAACTATTTTAAGGCGACGCATCTAGAAGGGATGTTGATGTCGAGAGAGCCGGTGCATAAGGATGAGTGTTTACAGTTTTATGCAAATATGACTTTTGCAAAGGACGCCGAAGAGGGTGAGACAATGGTTAGGGGAGTTACGTTTAAGGTTGATAAGTATTTGATTAATGAGGTGATAGGTTGCCCGTATGTGTCGGTTGACCACTTAAGGCCGTTAGATCCAAACGGTCCTTACGAGTGTTACCACACCCAAAACTTCCCATCTTTGTCTAGTTTGAACCCCCTATAACCCGCTGCTATGCGTAGAAAATACTTTAAGTCGCGTAGCAAGAAAATCCTTCTTCAAATATAAACTGCTCCTTATTTAAATAAAAAAAGAAAAAGAAAGGGTGCCCTTGATGTTAACCTTTCCACTTCCACAGTGGCTAGCCAACGGAAAAAGTTATTGCATGTAAAAGTCTCCATAAAGAGTAATTAGAGCAAAGTCAAACAATCAGCATTGTTAATTCCGCAACTAGAGTACTGAAATTGTAATTAATTACAGTAACCTCTAATTAATTTTTTTTTTAAAATGTGTAATTTCTATCACAGATATTTTTTTAATATATAAAATTAACAAAAGATCATATTAAATAAAATATAAAATATTACTATTAAATAATAGTTTGACTATTTATGTGCAGAAGTTTTGCGTTCGGGACTCCGGAACAATAGAACCAAAAAAAAAAGTCTAGAAGTTTAAAAAATAATAATTATCTACTTACTCTATATATACCCTATAAGTGGAGTAAATAATACTATCGTTATTTACACAACTTCCGTTTCTCAAGAATTGGAAGATGTGTAGCCATTTACACAATTTTGACTAAAAAGCTGGAAGTATATAATTATATGTATATAGCTATTCTCCGACTTATTTAGACAATATTTAATTAAATTAAATTGAACTATAAAATATTAAATAAAAATAAAAATAAAAAACAATATATTGAAAATAAGAACATCGTAGACAAATTAATCTGAATTCTATAAAACATTATAGCGATGTTCATTGATCGTGAGCGATTAAAAGAAATTGGACATGAAAGGGTATACTACATCCAGAATCGACCTACCAAGTTCATAGTTGATCGCAAATGTGTACAAAAAAAACAATTTGAAATTACATAAAGATTCATATATACTCCTATTTCAATATTAGTTAAAGAATTTATTTTGTTTTAATACTGGCGAACTCGCCTATCCAATTCGCTTGGAGGCGAGTGGCCAAGCGAACTCGCCTCCACGTCACATCAATTTTCCCACATCGGTGAAGTAGCGTCCAATTGATCAGTTTAAATATGTGACCAAAACCAAATGGTTCGATAAGTCGCCGACCCGCGCAAACTGCCCATGAAACACCATGCATGATATACACGTATACTATACATATACTATACAAATACTATACATATACTATACAGTGATGAGCGATCAGAGTGTTGAGTGCATCTATCAGATCCCTGGCCCAAAGGCCTATATATTTTAACAATGAAGCGAACTCGCCTGCCAGCTCGCCTGTAGGCGAGTTACAAGCGAATTCGTAACAAGATTGAATTGATATAATAACAAACAAGCGAACTCGCCTCTTAAATCGCCCGTAGGCGAGTTACAAGCGAATTCGTAACGGTCACAAACATAAATAGTCAACTGCTGGGCCCTGTCGATCAAAAAGCAGATCCCCAATATTTCAAAAAAACTCACGCAAAATCGCTGCATCCTTAGCTCGCCCACCGCCGACCAGCCACCGTCAAGCCGGAAATTTGCTCCCCCACCGCCATATTCCATACATCTGGTAAGTTCCTGACCCGTTTCATCTTACCCATTGTTAATCTGGATGCCATGATTTCAATATTTTAAGTTGATGCCAAAATCAGTATTTTAGCTTTCTGTTGATTTGCTTTGTTGAAACTGGGGTTCAATCATAGGAATAGGATTGATGTTAGGTATTCTTGATAGGTACTTTGGATAATTAGAAACATGGCTCCGAGGGGAAAGAAGAAGGTTGAACAATCGAGCGAGGTTATAGTTTTTGATAAAACTAAGTTTGTCAGTGAATCTGCTTACCTCAAGTATAGGAGTTTTGAGGATGCTAAGTCGCAGTTGAACACCTTACTTGTGGTGGATGAGAGTAAGGTTGAAGAGCTAGGCTTGAAAGGGGTGTGGGGCTTGCTACATTATTCGGGTGCGGACACATTGATGAAGGTGAAGGACCCGGGTTATCTAGAGGAGACAATGCAATTCTACGCTAATTTCCGACAGGTGGCTGATAAGTGGAAGACCAAGGTCAACAAGAAGGAGTTCGAAATAAGTCCTGAACTGTTCAATGCAGCCCTCAAGAACACGTACGAGGACGATGATGAACCAGTGGACCTTTACATAAGGGGTGACTGGCCAAGTGAGTCGATCTTTCCAGTCGCGAATTTGCAGAAATTGGGGTTGGAGCACTTCGGCCGCCAGTTAGGTCCGCTTGGAAGGCCAAAGGAGTACAAGCTGGGACAGCTTACACCTGAGCGAAGGATCTTGTATGAGATGGTGGCTACCAATATTGTGCCCAAAGGGGGTTACCTCCAAGAGCCAAACTTCACCACTTTGGTCACTTACTACTTGTTGGCCTCGGAAGTGATGATAAACCTCGGGTACACCATGTTTCAACACATGAAGGACAGCGTGGTTGAGAACAATACGGTGGCTAAGAAGTTTCCCTACGCAAACTTCATAACAATGTTCCTCCGGTCCAAGCATCCGAAGTTGAAATTCTCCAACACCGCCAAGCCGTGTGAGTACTACACCAAGGAATACTTTGAGAAGAAAAAGTGGTCATTGGTTGGGGGTACTTGGCAGCTAAACGGAGAGAAGGCCGTGGAGCCGGAACCTGAGCAAATCGGAGGTAAGGGGATACAAATTATATTTAAGTTCCATTATATTGTGTTCAATATCTGAATTTAACATTTTCAATGTTCTCCATTTACTAGTGAGTGCGGAAGCATATTATAAGGGGCTTGAGGAGTCGAACTTCGCGATGAGGATAGAGCTTGCTAATCTCCGCAAGACGGGGTGGAAGAACAGCCACTTGCTTCGTGGTTTTCTAAGAGCATATGCCCGAAAAAATCCTTCGGCGGCCACTCCTGACAATGAAGACCAGACAGGCGGAGACAACTCTTCCTAGACATGTGGATGTAGTCTAGGGACGTTTTTTCAAATTGTATTGCTACAATTTAACGATTTTTTCGTTTTGATTGCATTATTCAAAAAAATTTGGTGCTTACAGTTCATATGCGCTTATTGTTTAAATTTGATATAAATTGCATATAATTGTTCATGTGTTAAACCGGTGTCGATATATTCTTTTATAGTGTTGCTAGTACCAAAATACTATTTATGTAAAGTCAGAAACGAACTCGCAACCAAATTCGCTTGTGGTGTTATAACTGAAGCGAGTTCGCTTCTAATCTCGCCTGTTTCAACAGAGTCTAACAGACGACTCAAGAAGCGAACTCGCCAGTAACAGGCGAGACGGCTTACGGAACCGCCACCACCTAAATGCCAAGGCATAAAGTAAAACTACAAAAACGACGTAGTTTCAAGGTTGGCGAATAGAGATACGATTTCGCCTCTAGTAACGCTTACGGGCGATTTGTACAAGAGAAGTCGTCTTTATTTACGCCTATGCTGTGAGTGAAACACGTTTCAAGAAATATTACATAAAATTTACGTCTTTATTTACTAAGATGTACTCTGCTTGACATCGTGTGATGATCAATATTTTCAAAATGGAGTATTATACTGTTTATATATAAAATGTACATATTTTAGAATATGATAGTGCGTTTAAAAATTTAAACCGAATTATTGATGTTTTACTTAGAGTTATGTCATACTGCTTATGGACAAAGATGTACTCTACCTGAGTTAATATCATGATGGATATTTAACAAATAGAGTATTATACTGCATCTATATAAAATATATATATGTTAGAATGTGAAATTGCTAAAAGAAAATGAAAAAGTTTTATTTTTTAGTTACAATCTAATTAGCTTCTGTGGTAGCGAAATCGCTAGTCTACACGTTACCACAGTTAAATCCTAAACCCTAAACCCTAAACCCACAAACCCACAAACGACGCCGCCATAGCTAGGTATGAGCTTTATTTATCAATATTAATCTAGTCGAAAATTAAATAATTTTAAAATGTAGAGATAAAGTTTATCAACTCAGTATTATTATTCAGCACATGCTCTTTTTTTTCAAGATTTTTTTAAAAAAATAAGAAAACAAATTCAATACTTTCAATTTAGTTTAGTTTGATTTGATGAAATAACATTCAAAAAAATTCAGTAAAACCTTTCAAATTGCAGAAGGAATTTAATTATTTTTGGGGTTTGCATGAGGTGATCTTGAAAAGGTGAGAATGGTTATAAGTTTTTACTAGGAACTCTCAAATATTTTTGAAATATGGAGCACCTCAACCCTATAAATATCAACCCCTTCTCCCTTTAGAACCCCACTAGATCCTTCATTCCCACGTTCCCTTCTCCCTTCTCCTATTGTTTGTCTTTTGCTTCCCATGGATTTGTCTATATTCAACGCCCTCCCAAATGATATGATAAATCTAATCATAATTCGTGTTTACTTCGACTCGGTTCTTCGTCGGTACGCCACCGGAACAGCGACATAATGGCATCGACAGTGGCTCACCGACGCTTCTGCACTAGGTCACACAGACTCGACCTATGTCTTGGCCATATTTGCAATATGCTGCGAGGGTGATATTCAGAGAGGCATGAATGTGATCACCACCCTGAAGAGAACCGATAAGAAAGGCCTCCGGGAAGCTCGAGTACGCGTCAGAGCCGGTTTGGGTAACGCTTGGGGTTGGGCGCACTATTGCAGGTTCCTCAGAGATGGAATAGTCACGCCCAAGCCGATCTGCTGCGTGGAACATACTGCCCTCAATCTCAGAGTGAGGTACGATCGCTGGGAGAGGCTTGATCCAGCGGACATCTCATGTGATGTATGCACCTGCGATCAGGAATTGCTTCACGTCCTCGGTCCTCGTTGAGGCTAAATGTTCTAGTTTTTTTGTTGTTTGATTATGTTCTTTCTTTTTTTGCCCAAATTTCTTATGAGTGTAATAACCTTTTGTTTGCCATTTTGGCACATTTCATTATTTAATAGCTTTTTTTTTTGATACCTTGTCCTTTACATTTTATATAAGTTTATTAATTGTTATTAATTAGCTTTTATAAACATCGCATACTTGTAGCATAAGTTGGCGCCTCCCTAGCGAACTCGCTACCTGTGTAACTTATAGTAGCGATCTCGCAACAAGTCGTATTAAGTCAACAGTGCCTAGCTTGAGATTCTCAAGCGAGTTCGTAACAACAAAGCTTGACACACCTAACAAACAATTGTAAGGCTTGGAGAGTAGCGAGATCGCTACAGTCTAGGAACCCATCAGTAAAACCTTTGAAATTCCATCAGTAATTAATTTGTTTGGGGATGTGAATGTGGTCAATGAAAAGGTGTGAATGTCTTTACATTTTTCTTCTTTTAATACAGCAATTACTAATTTTAGTCTCGGAACTCTCACATTTTTTTGACAAATGTAGAACCTCACCCCTATAAATATCAGACCCTTCTCCCTTTAGAGCCCCATCAGAGCCTTCATTCACATATTCCCTTCTCCCTTCTCCTATTCTTTGCCTTCTTCTTCCCATGGATTTGACAGTTTTCAGCGCCCTCCCAGATGACATTATTCATCTCATAATGATTCGTGTTATGTTCAAACACGTTCTTCGTCGGTACGTGAGTGGAAGAGCGACCGATTGGGCTCGACAGTGGCTCACCGGGCTTCTGCAATAGGTCACAGAGAGTCGGCCTATTCCTTGGCTATATTTGCAATCTGCGAAGGTGATGCTCAGAGAGGCATGAATGTCATCACCACCATGAAGAGAACCGACAAGAAAGGCCTCAAGGAAGTTCGGGTACGCGTCATAGCCGAATTGGCTTACGCCTGGGGCAATGCGCACTACTTCGGGTACCTCAATGTAGTAGTGCCTAGGCCTAGATGCTGCCAGGAACATGCTGACCTCAATCGCGGCTTGAGGTACCGTCGCTACATGAGGGTTGATCCAGCGGATATCGAATGTGATGCATGCACTTGCGAGTAGGAAGTGCTTCACGTCCTCGGTTCTTCTTGAGTTGAAATGTTGTAGTTTCTTTCTTATTTTATCCTGTTGTTTTTTATCTAAAATTTGTTAGGATTGTAATAAGTTTTTATCTGCCATTTTGGGACATTTAATTATTGAATAGCTTTTCTTGTTTTGATAACTTTTCCCTTACATTTTACTTTTTCATCATAAGAGTTATTTTTTCAGCAAAATCGCTAGATAAATCACTAGCTTCATCGTAAGAGTTACTTTTTCTGCAAAATCATTTACTGTTGGTATAGCGCGTGTTCCTAGCGATATCGTCAGTGTCACGTTTATTAGTAGCATCAGCACAAGCGAATTCGTCACATACTCGCGTATATGTTACGTGGTCCTAACGATATCGCAACGTGTCGTATTCAGTCATTAGAGCCTAGTTGGCGATTCTTTATCGATATCGCAACGAGATAAGGGCTTTTGGTAGTATATTGGGCTGTAGTAGTAGTGATAGTATAAGTGTTGGGCTTTGTCTGACCTGTGACATCAGTAAAAACCTTTGAAATTCCATCAGTAATTAATTTATTTTGGGGGTTTGCATGGGGTGTCCATGGAAAGGTAGAATGCCTTTACATTTTCCTTACATTAATACCATAATGACTGATTTTTGTCTATAAACTCTGACATATTTTTGAATAATGGAGCACCTCAGCCCTTTAAATATCAACACCTTCTCCATTTAGAACCTCATTAGAGCCTTCATTCCCACATTCCCTTCTGCCTTCTCATATTCTTTGCCTTCTGCTTCCCATGGATGTGTCTCTATTCAACGCCCGCCCAGATGACATGATAAATCTGGTAATGATTCGTGTTATGTTCGACTGGGTTCTTCGTCGCTACGTGAGCGGAAGAGCGACCGAGTGGGCTCGACAGTGGCTCACCGAAGCTTCTGCAATAGGTCACACACCGTCGACCTATGTGTTGCCTTTTTTTGCAATCTGCGAAGGTGACATTCAAAGAGGCATGAATGTGATCACAACCATGAAGAGAACCGACAAGCAGGGCCTCCGTGTAGCTCGGGAACGCGTCAAAAGAGGTCTTAGATACGCTTGGGGTTGGAGACACTACCTCAGGTACTTCTCAGAAGCAGCAGTTGGGCCTAGGCCGATCTGCTGCAATCCGCATGCTGGCCTCAATAACTGGGTGAGGTACGATCCCTGGGCATCCCTTGATCCGGCGGACATCACCTGTGATGCATGCACTTGCGATCAGGAACAGCTTCATGTCCTCGGTGAACGAACAATCTACTAGTATTAGTTGTTTGTTCTTCAGTATGTATTTTTGTATCACAAATTTGTTTCGATTCTAATGAACTTGTGTTTGCCATTTTGTCACATTTAATTACTGAATAGCTTTTCTTGTTTTGATATCTTGTCCCTTACATTTTATTTTTTCATCCTAAGAGCCAATATCGTATCAGCAAAGTCATTTACTTTTTGTATAGTGCGTGGTCATAGCGATCTCGTCACCGTCACGTTTCATGATGATTTATTAGTAACAGAACACCAAGTGAAATCGCAACTAACTAGCGCCTGTTTACGTGGTCCTAACGATATCGCAACATGTCGTATTTAGTCAACAGAGCCTAGCTAGAGAATCTGTAGCGATATCACAGCGTACTTTCACTACCCTTGCAAATTCGTAACAACAAAGATTGACACAATAAAAAAACACAACATTGACGTGGTTTGATGTGAGTTCACTACATGATAAGAACCGATCAAAAAACGGTTTTTGGGTTTGGGTCTATATTGGGCGTATAAGTGTTGGGCATTAGCCTGTGTAAGTATCGGGCCTTAGCCTATGTAAGTATTGGGCCTCAGCCTTGGTGTTTCATGTTCAGTTTGCGCTGGTCGGCGACTTATCGGACCCTTGTAAAATTTAACCGTATATAAACTGAAAAATCACCTTCTAATCAGCCGATGTGGGACAAATGTTGGCGAGTTGTATTACGTGTTCGCTACTGCACATGATCACATAGAACAACAAAACTTATGAATGGCATCGTAGCGACCTCGCTAGGTTAATATGAATAAAATTAGTTGCGATCTCGCTAGTAGTACTGTTGAGAAATAATTTAATATGAATTAAATTAGTTGCGATATCGCTAGTATTACTGCTGAGAATTAAACCCTAGCATCATGTTACACGGCGAAATCATTTACTTTTTAGCCAGCAAACTCAATCAACCTCACATGCACTGTACATTCTCAACTCTCATATACGACCTATACAGTAGCGAAACTGCAACATCACTCGCCACATCCTAGCGACCAGTTTACGATACGTTGCATATTCTCGCCTGCTTAAATTAGGGTTTAGGCAACCTTACGAGATCGCAACGGCCAAAGTACATACTAGCGAGCTAAACTACGATTTCGCTACATAGACGTTTAACTTACCACAAATGTTACGAGTTCGTAACAATCCTCTCCATTTAAGGCGGATCCTTTCTTTCCGCCTTAAATTTGAACATTTTTACGTCAGAACTGATTTCCGCCTTCAACAACGTCATTCCGTCTTAAATTTCATTTTTCCCCTAACCTACGATACTAGCGAGTTTGCAACGTTCAAGCAAGGCGAAAAAAACACGAACGCCTCAAACGCCTTAAATATGTGTCTTGCACCAACCCCTTTGTAGTAGTGTGTAAAGGTCCAAACTTTGCTATCGCATATGAATAGCCTTCAATGATTTTGAAAAATCGGGCAACCCAAGCATGGAGGGTGGAGGAGCTCTAGAAATGAGGGAAGGCGCACTGTCAGAACTAAGCCCATACATTATAAATAAGATTGCGGAAATCAAGTTTTTACATTCCAAGTTTTTACATTTCAGGTTTTTTTAACTGAATACAGTAAATTTTTATATAGTTATAGAATATAATAACAATTGAAATGTTCCGAGGAAGATATAAATATTCAAAACTTATCTTATATATATTGAGTAAATTTTTAGGCAACATTTTTCCACAACGGTGATGTCATGCAAAAGTTATTGGACATCAACAGACCTTCAAAATTTCCATAATAACTTATTGCAAGAATCCAATAATAAAATAATTTTCACAGTCAAAATTTCCATTAGAACGGTTAATCTATCGTAATAATTATCCCAAAAATCATCGAGTAATTTTTTACTCTTTGATGTATGCAGGACACCAACACTTCGACGACAAACCAGGCTCTCGAATTGATCTGCAAGACAAAGGCCCCGGGTGTCCCGGGGATAGACACTCCGACACTCAAGTCAGTATATTTGCTTAATGCGTAAAGAATGAGATTAGATGGAGAGGTCTACCAAACCTTTAGGGTATTTATATGGCTACAATCCGTAGATCACGAGGATATGTATTTATGGTACAAGTACAACTCTTATGGAATAGTAGTTGTATTACCATGTATAATAGAAGTATATTTCGGACATGGTTGTGTTACCATGTTTAGGATGGCTGTATTACAATCTTTGAGAGGATGTATATTCCTTGTAGAACATTCATAATATACGCATTCCTTGTAAAGATTAGGATTGATGGACCTGTGGATCCAACCTCCACGTATCTCGAGCCCACGACCCTTCTCGGGCCCTGGTCCGAGTATGAATGAGGCCCGAATACGAACCATGGACTTATCAGTAGCCCCAAGGTAGATCTTCAGAACTTAGAGTGCTCCATCTCGAAGGTTTTAAGAAGAGACCCGTTTCTCGAGGGAAGACCAATAACTCGAGGGAGAATAACTCGGGGTACTAAGCTCGGGGTGTCCTTCTAGGACTCTCCTTTCGGGCTTACCCTTCTGAATATCTAGCTTAAAGTTCTTTTGTATTCCATCAAATATATGGACGGCTGAGATTAAGTTCCTTTGAAATCCAGATGGTAGATACACGTGTCGTGTAGTCATTGGTAAGTAGAGACGGTCTGTCCCCCGTCTCTTCAATTACATGCATCGGAATAAGAATCGAGATAATTAATCGTCTTTAATGTTGTCTGGGTTTGGATTAAATCTCCCAAATCATTCCCATTGTCTTCTATTATCCGAAAATTTCTTCTTTCCAAGTTCAGAAAACGCACCAGTACTTCATCAATTTCTGAAGCCCCAAATTTCTGCTTTCTACTTCCATCATCAGTAAGTACTATCTTCTTTCTCTGCACATTTGCTTGTGTCTGTTTTTTCCTTTTATCTGTGTGTGTGTATTTCCTTTTATCTCTGTCTGTAATCATGAGTAATGGTAGTAAAATAGTTTCCATCCCCCATCATTATGAGGGAGAGTATGTAGAAGCTCAGGCTGAGGAGAGTAGCTCCCTTGACTGCCGCAGAGCTGAGGTAGCGAGTGGGTAAAAACCTGTAATTTTGAAGAAGAAAGCCTCTGAGGAAGAGAAGAGGTTGAGGGCAATGGCCAAGAGGGCTCAGACAGAGGGGAATAGCCTCACGGTAGTGCATGCATCCAGAGGTATAGTATCAATGGATGGCGAAGGTAGTAGTAAAAAGTCGATGAAGAGGGATAAAGCACGCGCTGATGCTGCTATCTTCGCAGAAGGCTGTCCCTTTTCAATTCCTTCTAATGCTGATCTCATATACTTTGGAAAAGGTAAGTCTGCAGTTGAATTAGTAACTCCGACCCGAGGGGTCATATATGGGAGATTTCTGCAGCATGGGTTAGCCTTCCCTTTCCTCCCATTGTTGAATGATTTTCTTCAGCATTATAGGGTGCATCCAGGGTAGTTACATGTCAATGTGATAGTAATCATTATGACCTTAATAACTTGGTGTGCTCGTAAAGGTTACCGTCTCAGTCTCCCTCTGTTGCGGACAATGTATAAGGTTTCCATTGTTAAACAAAATTTGACTATGACCTCTCGGGATATCTCTCTAGGTAAGCTTTTTGTGCTTCCTGTGAACTGCGGGAAGTGGGATAAGGTGAAACTAACCTTCGATCGAACCAAGTATGAAGTTCTTAATTGGAACGAAGAGGTCAAAAATGAGGTCTGGCATGAAGTGGAGTCCTCCCGTAAACTGCTAAATATAGATGATGAGTTGGTGAGAGATAAGATCAAACTTAGAGAGGGTAAGTTTGTATCAGGAGATCATCAGATGGGTTGGCAGTGGCCTATTGAGACGTATGACTGGTTGAACAACCTGTCCGGCCGGACTCTTCAAAATTGCAGCTTCTTGAAGTTGACACATTTTGATCAGCCAAAAGGTGTTGAGATGGATTGGTATGAAACCCTTCTGTCTATGGAGCAGGATCCAGTTGATGCAGCTAAGGCGTTGCAGGTCTCTAGGGCATTAGAAGAGAGAACTTCTCGAGATGAGGTATCCGAGAAAGAAGTAGATAAGGAAATCTCGAGTCTGATGAAAGATGCTCGACGTGGGCGTCGGTTCAAAAGGTTGGTTCAAGGACCCAAGAAGACTCAATCACAGCTTAACGTGATTGAGGAGACAGATTGCGTATTTGTTACGGTAGCTTTAGATCCATCAGATGAGGAAGAGGATGAGGGTTCTGCCCTAGTTCGATGTCCGAGAAAGGAAGTGTCTCGGACTTCTAGTTTCCTCCCAACCATGATTGATAATCTTGATGAAGTCATGATGATAACTCCTATAGTAGATTCGGATGCGTTGCAAGAGGGTATTTCTTCTTGTTTATATATTATATTCACGTCCACAATGTGCCAATCGCTTCTTACGCTAACTTCCTTCCTTTTATATGCAGTGGGTGCTTCTAAGGTGAACGTGGCAGCAAATTTGTTGGCTCAGATAGCTGAATCGAGGGGGCGGTTGAACAGTAATGAGAAGAAGAGGGATCTCGAGGCCTCAGGGAGCTCTACGGACAAGTCTTCAAAGAAGCCAAGGCTCGAACTCGGACCATTGGAGGAGTTCAAGAAGTATGTGTCACCTCCTCCTTCCGAGGCTCTGGTCGAGGTGGCCAGGCTGTCCTAAGATTAGACAGGTATGATCAGCTTAGCTCTCAATGGAATTAGCTGTGTAGTTAACTAATTTCTTTTTTATCTTCTTTCACAGTCTGTGAGTCAAATGAAGTATATGTACGACTCCATTCGGGCACTTTATAACCGTTCTCAAGGGCAGGCGTCTGAGCTTGAGCTGATGAAGGAGGAGATATCCAAGAGGTCTAAGGAACCTTCTGATATGGTGAAACACCTCCTGAATGAGATGGCTCGGGATAAGGCCAAAATAAAGGCCTTAGAAGAGAAGAACCAAGCCTTGAAGATGGAAAAAAGGTTGTCTGATGGTTCCTTCTTAGATCTGAAAAAGAACATGGCTTTGGTGGAAGCGGAGAGATACCGGTACGCTAATCCAATTAGCTAGAGGCTCATTGCCTCAACTGTCAAGAGATGTAGGCTCATTGCCAAAAGTATGGTGACTTCTACCATAAGTCTGAGCTCTCAGAGATGTGGATTCCTCTGAAGGGATTCCTCAACGAAGAGGTTCAAGGATGTCTGGCCCCTGCCTACACTTGGCCGGAAGTACCGGAGAGTTTGAAGGAGTTTCGGGCAAAGTTTAGCCAGATTGGGGGGTTTGAGACTAGTCTACTGACTAGCTTGGAATCCTTGAAGAATGCATTAACTCTTGAGGAGTTCCAGGACAAGCTTTGCAGTTTGTATCCTGAGCTGTCATTCCTGGTGGGGAAGCCGGCTGCGGAGGCTTCAATTGAGGACCCGAAGACTCTCGATGGGCAGGAAAAGATTGTAACTCCTTAGAGCCTTGTCTTTTTTACTAAAAATTTTTCTCTTTTCGCCAGATCTTGGTGTTTCATGTATTCTTAACATATGCTTTATTTCTGGAATTAATTGGTCTTTACCTTCCTTTATGTCCAGTGAAGAACTGTTTTAGCATCGTGCGAGAAGAAAGTGAAAGTCTTCGTGGCGGGCTGAAGGTATGTTTGGAGCGGAGAGCTGAACTGAGCAGTTGAGTGATCTTAATAAGGGGTATAAGGATCTAGAAGATGCGCACAGCAAGGTCTTGGCCGTCAATAAGGAGTATGACCAAGAATGGAGGAAAGTCATGAGTGACTTAATGAAGGTCAAGGGTGAAAGTCATGAGAAAGATCATCGTATTTCTACCCTCCGAGATGAAAATATCACTGTTAATCATAAGATTGCCTCCAGGATAGATGAGTTAAGGATGTGCCAAGCCGAGCTGAACACTTGCAGGTTCCAAATAAAGGAAATAGAAGCTCAATGTGTGTTTGTCATACCTTCAGGATCTTCAAGGAGGGAGATAGGGGGACCTTCTTGTGTCCCATATTCAGGACCGTTGATAAGGTCTCATGTCCAAGAGGGTATACCTCGAGGGATCCCATGTGGAAGGGGCAGAGAGGTGACACCAACTCCTAGAGCTCGTATCTCAAATGACTCTCCTGCTCGACCTGTAATTATAGAAAATAGAAAAGGATCTCCTACGCCCTCTGAGTTGATGAGGGTGGCAGAAGAAAGTAATTGGGGCCGTGGCCTCCAAAGTTGTCGAGGTCGTGCCTCTACTTCTTCTCGTGGTCGGGGTCGTACCCCTGTATTTAAAGACCTTCACGAGGTGTAAGAAGTTTTTTAGCGTAGTAACACTTTTTGATTTTGCCTTTATAAAGGTCTTTGTATTGCAATCCTTGAGAAGATTGACTCTTAGGCTTATGAATAGCCTGAATAAATAGTGATATGTACCTTAATAAGAGTATCACAGGGAGAGTCGAGTTCCAAACTTTGTGAGTTTGTATGACCCGTATCGTGTTGGTCTTTGACCATATACTTTTTATAAGTATATTATTTTATTTTGGCCTAAGATGATTGTAGTTCGGACACGTAGTCTAAACAGCTCATATTAAATAAGCATCAATTATACACTTATAAGCGTATGGATCTTAGGCAGCAGTCATTACCTATGCTTTGTAAGGCATAGTTTCTCTTTGTATTTAGAGAGTATGGACCGCTTCAAAATAAAATAGAAGATATGTATCGAAAAGAAATTGCATTCTTCGAACTTGAGAGCTCGGTAAAATTATGAAAGACAACCCCGAGTTTGGGAGCTCGGGTATAAAAAGGTGAAAAGATGAAAAGAATGGAAGTTTGGCCCGTAGGCCTTATTGAAGTAGTTTCTCCTTATATGGAGAAGGTCTACTTAGTTTTAGCTCCGAGGTACCTGCGTAGGAAGGGTGCCATAATGACAGGGTCCAAGTGCTCTCATTCACGTGTTTGCAAGAGGTAGAATCCACCGGATTGTGCTGCGGAGATTTTGTATGGTCCTTTGGCCCTTGGCTCCAGCGCTCCTCCTAGCTTGTTGGTGCACCACGGGCCAACTGGCATTACCAGTTCCTCCACTTGGAAGGCTTGGTGGCGGCATTTATGCCATGGTATAGTCATCTCGTTGTAGGCCTCTTCTTCAAAATGGAATACCATGGATTGTTCGAGATAAGGATCGGGGACCAAATCTACTAGAATAGTATTGACGGCCGAGATGTTTCTCACTTTTCTGGCGTCACGGATGGCCGTGATTATGCAAGAACGTGCCACTCCTTGGTCTCCTTTGATTGAAGCTACTCCTTGTGGTGTCGGAAACTTCAGCATCAGATGGTAGGGAGACCATACGGCTTTAGCTTTACACATCCAAGGTCTGCCAAGGATAATGTTGAAAGGTGTGACGGTGTCTACTACCACAAACGTGCAGTATAAGGTTAGGCTCTTTGCTCCGTCTGCTATTGTGACGGGGAGTGTGATTTCCCCGAGAGGTTTTACTGGATTTCCTGTGAATCCCGAGATCGGACCCGTAGGTTTGAGGTCATCTTTGGTAAATCCCAACTTCTGGAAGTAGTCTTGGAACATTACTTCAACCCCACTCCCATCGTCTATGAAGACTCTTTTTACCAGAGAATCTTGTATGGTTGCTGAGATGATGAGAGGGTCCGAGTGGGGCATCTGATTTGGCACGGTGTCCGCATCCGAGAAGGTAATGGTTTCCTCGGGGCGGAGCCTCTTGTTGACTGGCTCATTGTGGGGTATGGCTCGCACACTATCCTTCAGCTTGGTTAAGGAAATTGCTTCTCCTCTATAGCCATTGATGCCGTTGATGACTCAAATGGCTCCATTAGGTGGTGGGGGAGGAGGATCTTGAGGATTGTTACCTCCACCACCATGGTTGTTATTATTGTTATTGTTGTTACGGGAGCCATCCTTCTTCTTCTGCCAGGGCTTTCCCCCATATCTCCTCTGGGTACCCTGATTATCGCTGGTTGTTGATGGTGCAATTTGTTGCACAATTCCCTGGCGAATCAGCTTCTCGATTTCATTCTTGAGTTGATAGCACTCCTCGGTATCATGCCCCCGATCTCGGTGATATTGACAGAACTTTGGTGACCTTTGGCGCTCGGCTGAATCCTTCATGGCGGGCGGGTCCTTCAAAAGGTGCCTGTGAATGGATAGAATTCCAGCCCGAGATCTGGCCAGAGGAGTGTATGACTCGAAGGTAGGCTTGGGAGCGTTATCAGTCTTCTCGACTTTCGGTATCTTCGCCCTGGATTATTTTCTGTCCGTAAGGAAGTCTAGGGGTGTTTTGTACGTCACACCATTTGATTTGCTAGCGTATTTTTCCATGATGTCCTGGAGATGTTGAATGGTTGTTGGATTTTTTTGTTGCCAGCTTCATTCTCAAAATGTCATCATCTACGCTCATACGGTACATATTAATCAGGATGCGTTCATCTCGATCATAGCATTTGGTAGCTAGATCCATGTATCTGTGATAGTGCTCCATCACAGTTTCTCCTTCAAGGCGTGCCACATATCCCAGATCTCCGAGGGACTTGGTAAACTTCTTCTTCTGGAAGAAGGCGTGGAGAAGGAACTCTGCGAAATCCCAGTAATCGAATAAACTTTCTGCTTTTGTCTAAGTAAACCATGTTTGTATCTTCCCTAGGAGGTAGCTAGGGACAATTTTACATATTTCTAGCTCATGAAAATTCCTGGTTTCCAGAGTCTTGAAGAATACCGAATGAAACTCTCTAGGATCACTGGTTCCATCATATGTAGGTAGGTGCTCTAGGACCTTCTTGCTATTATCGAAGGGGAGGTTTATAATATGACGCGAAAAGGGGGAACGAGCAGATTGTCCTCTAGGTACGAGAATACGCGTGATCTCTTGATCCACCTCGTATTTTCCTCGGGTAGGGTAGGCTCCATCTTGGGTGAAAGGCTGATCGGCGCTATTTTGCCATTCGCTCTGAGTTCGCTCCCTCTTCTCGCGTCTGAGTTCTTTATTCGATGTTGATGATGCGCATCTTCCGCACTTCCTCCCTACTTAATCCTGTGCCTTCACACTGGTAATTAGGTGGATTATGAGGCGGTAGCAGACTTCCCTGAGTATTGTAAGGCGGCAGATCCTTAGATAAATAATTGAGGAGTCTCCGCTGTTGAGTAGAATCAGCAGGTGGTGTAGTTTGAGCTCCTGAGACAGATACTCGGTTGGGGGCTTCATGCGTCTGTGCACGGAGTTGTTGACTTGAGTTTATCAAAGATGCGACGAAATCAGGATATTGGGCATGTAAGTTCCTCATCAGCGCTCGGGCATCTTCAGGGATCGTTCTCGGAGGGGTGTCCGAGTCAAGGTTGATATAAGGTGGCTCAGAGCCTGGCGGGTTATTTCGTACAGTCTGGCTTAAGGTTTCCCTAAGACGTCTTTGTCTTTCCTCCTCCTGCTGTTTTTCTGCAAGGATTTGTCGATCTCTTTGTGCTTGTTCTTCTGCGGTAAATATTGAATCAGGTCCGTTATATCCAAACCCATTCTCTTGATCAAGGCTGTCTAGTTTGTTGACGTGTTCGCTATAGTTCATGTCAGTCTGGATCGAGACTCTTTGTCCCGAGTTCGGTGCTTCAGATCCAACAGGATTCGATCCAGAAGGTGGCATTCCTGATGCAACAGGATTTAGACCGGGGAGGGGTGTTCCGGATACGACAAGATTCAGATTGAAGGAGTTTGGAACGTCGGAGTTTCCTGCCCCCACGGTAGAGCCTGACGGTGGTTCAGAAGTGGAGCGCGTACGAGATCCTCCGGATCGACCGCGTCCTCGTCCTCGTCCTTGTCCTTGGGGGGTTTCTCTGCTTCTAGATTCTCCTCCGGATTTTTCCCTAGTACTCGGGCGCTTTGTCTGGGTTGCTCGGCGTCATGTTGTTGGGGAAGTTGCTTCTTTGGACGCGCTAGACCAGATCAGAGACAGGGTTCGGCGACGTCGTCAATGAGTGTGGGATGTCCCACTGGCGTGCCAAATTGATGTATGCCGGACACCAACACTTCAACGACGAACCAGGCTCACGAACTGATCTGCAAAACAAAGGCCCCGAGTGTCCCGGGAATAGACACTCCGACGCTCAAGTTAGTATATTTGCTTAAGGCGTAAAGTATGAGATTAGATGGAGAGGTCTACCAAACCTTTAGGGTATTTATATGGCTACAATCTGTAAATCACCAAGATATGTATTTATGGTATGAATACAACTCTTATGGGAATAGTAGTTGTATTACCATGTATAACAGAAGTATATTTCGGGCATGGTTGTATTACCATGTTTAGGATGGCTGTATTACCATCTTTGAGAGGATGTATATTCCTTACAGAACATTCATAATATACGCATTCCTTATAAGGATTAGGATTGATGGACCTGTGGATTCACCTTCCGCGTACCTCGAGCCCACGACCCTTCTCGGGCCCTGGTCCAAGTATGAATGAGGCCCGATACGAACCATGGACTTATCAGTTGCCCCAAGGTAGATCTTCAGAATATAGAGTACTCCATCTCGAAGGTTGAAGGAAAGGCTTGCTTCTCAAGGGAAAACCAATAACTCGAGGGAGACTAACTCGGGGTGTTAAGCTCGGGGTATCCTTCTAGGACTAACCTCTCAAACTTACCCTTCTAAATATCTAGCTTAAAGTTCTTTCATATTCCATCAGGACACGTGGACGGTTGGATCTGAATCTGCCTTCTTGAATTCTGGGAGATTGACACGTGGTCTTGATTCATTGTATCTTCTGGCGGTGAGGAGGACCGACCTTCCAATTGCCTGCATCGTTTCGCGAGTCTAGGTAATTACTCCACTTAAATGCGTGTTAATTACTGGTTATATAACCAAGTAATTTTCCTTTTGTTTATCACCAATCTTCATCCAAGTATTCTGCATTTCCATCTCCGAAAAAATTCTCATCTAAATTCTTGTCTTTCTTCATTGTCTTCTTCTCATAACCTTTTTCCCCCCTTTTCTCTGCGTTGCCATGTCGTCAGCAAACTCTAGCATTCCCTCTGGTAATGGAGAGAATGTTCTTGTAGCTCGTGACTTGCGTACTCTATTCTTGGAGGTTCAGTCTGGAGAGTTAATGGAGGTAACCATGGCGATGCCGCTGCAGACGGTAACTGTAGCGAGAGATGATGGTGCCTCTGGGTCAGAGATAGACCCTAATGCGGAGCCCCAAGTCGATGAACGGGTTCCGGCCGCCGATGGTGTGAATGATGTCACCAAGGTGGTCAACGAAAATACCCTGCAATTTTTGAAGTCATGCAGGTTGTCGTACCCCATCGAGGCAGATTTGAGGCTCGAGGACAAGACCACTCCGGTCAAAGATCTTGTGAGCCCCACACGAGGGGTAGTATATGGCAGGTTCTTGCAAAAGGGTTTGAGTTTTCCCTTTCCCTCTGTGTTTTCACAGTTTCTTCAGCATCATCGGCTTCATCCTTGTCAGATTCACTCCAATGTGGTGGTGACAATGATGGCTTTCATTTCCTGGTGCTCCCGGAAGGGCTATGAGCCAAGCTTTGATCAATTCAAGAGCTTGTTCAAGCTATTCTGTTTCAAGGAGAGCGAGCATATTACCCTTACTCCTCGAAAGGGCAAGGTCTTCAATTTTCCTGATAATAGTGGTAGGTGGGAGGACATTCGACTGACCTTTGACCGAACAAAATATGAAGTTCCTGACTGGAATCCGAAGCCGAAGGACGCTGTGCCTCTTGATGTCTTTGAGATTCCCGTCCACTTGGAAGGCATCGTTGAGAAGCTCGTGAAGGAGAAGATTGACTTTCAGGAGGGAGGATTTGTGCGGGGGGCTCATGGCTCGGTGTGGCAGTGGCCTGCTATCACCTATTCTTATCTACTAAACGTTCCACGATCCAAATCCATGTCTAGTTTCCTGAAAAAGGATCGAGACTGGACCCTCCCTGATAAAATTCAGGGAGAAAAGAAGAAGGGCAAGAAACGGGCTTCTAGGAAGTCACCCCGAAATAAGGGTGAATCTTCTTCCAGTCAATCTTTTTCGGGTAAATTCTGTTTCGAAATATCGTAGTTGTCTGGTATATTTCTTCTACTTAGCATATTTACGTTCCTCTTTATGTGTATAGCCTCTCCTCCAAAGAAAAAGATCAAGAAAGGGCAGGTCAATCTTCAGACCATAGATGAGGAGGCAGAGGAGGTAGAACTAGAGGCTGGGAAGTCCTCATATGATGATGAATCTGACCTTGAGCTGGTGATATCCGCAGATACTCCTCTGAAGAAACTGAAGTATTATCTGGACTGCCCAAAGGAAGAGGATGGTCAGACTTCTCGAAGGTCTTCTAAGAAGTATCCCTTCGTTGCTGAGGTAATTATTCTTCTCAGGTTTTTTATATATCCTCCGCTTTTCAGTTGATGGCAGGTCTATCCACGTTGGGATGTAGAGCTTATGATGTGATCCGGCACTTTTCTGATTCTGTAATTGAATTACATGTCAAGTGTCGGGCCTTCAGGGCAAAGAAGGAGGAGATGGAGGTCGCCCTTTTGACTCTGACAGCCGAGTCTGCCGCACCTACTCCTCCTGTTCAAGCTCCATCGGAGGTGACTCAATTGGAAGCCAGGGTGAAACAGCTGGAGGCCGAGAAAGAGGACCTGCTGTTGGCAAAGAAATTCCAGGATAAGGAGCTGGAGACTTATCGGAATATTGCAGAGGAGCTGGCGCGAAATCAAGCTGCGGAGAAGGACCCAGAGGAGACCAAACGACTACTAAAGTTTTGGAGTGCCTTCGTTGCTTGTAGCCCCGAGTTTCAGAGCCATAGGGAGGAGTATGGGGATTCATTCCATTCTTCTGAGCTGCATGCGATCTTGGGTGGCGTTCTGCAACTATGTCAGTCCGAGGAGGAGGTGAAGATGATGAAGGAAATATTTTCTAATCCCGATGCTGCTGATAAGCTTTATGCTCTGACTGCTACACGCTGGATTCCTGGAGTCGAGTTTTTGGATGCATTGGATCCCTCCGAGAAGGTAGTAACATCAGGAGATTTATTGAGGCTTATTAGAGCCAAATATCCTGACTTACCTTCTCTTGAAGAGGTGCTTGATCCTTCTACTGGCAAGGTTGAATAGTTCCAGCAGGTTTGCTACCTTACTTGCTAGCATCTTTTAGTCAGCCTCGGTCTTCATGATTTACTGGAAAGAGCACCAGCCTCGATTGTTAAGTTCTTGCAGTTATCCATGATGAACACTCTGCGAGCTTAATATTGTTTTTCTTCTTCCTTGGGTGTCCTTTGACAAGGCCTTTAATGTCACAGCGTGTAGAATAGCTCATCTCTCAAGTGTCACTTCTGGTGAAATTCTAGGAAACCCTATTGGTATATTTAAACGTACCATATTCTGATGTAATAACATCTTTGATATGTCCTTTTTAGGTTCGAGGTTTAGCCTCTTAGGTTCCCTTTTGAGGGTCTTATTTAGAAGTATCATATTCTCATGTAATAACACCTTTGATATGAACTATTTGTGTTCGAGGTTTTTCCTCTATGTGTGCCCTTTTGAGGGACTTTTTTAGAAGTATCATATTCTGATGTAATAACACCTTTAATATGAACTTCAACTTTTGTTTTTGAGGTTTCTCCTCTTTATGTTGAGATTATTGATTCTCGAGCACGTCTGCCTTTTTGGTCTATAGACCTCAATCAAGCACATTTTGAAGTACTTTATCTCGAACCTATCTCTTTAATTCAAAACAATATTCGAATATTTGATCCAAACAACTTTTAAGTTGACCAATCATATACTTTATAAAGTATATAGTTTTAAATAGCAATCAATGTTATGCTTAAGACAACAATCCTCTTTTTAGAAAAGGAATTTAAGATTGCTTGTTATAAGGATAGGTATAAAAATGACTTCAGTCTAAGTTTATAACTTTAAGAATAGAAGTAAAGTAAATAGTTGGTTTAAGTTTGAGTACCCGTTTGTTCTAGAGCATACTTGTCTCGGACCTTGATGTGGCTTCTCGAACATTCTTGATAGTCTCGAACCTTTGTGAGGCTCTCCATTGAGTTATTATCTTCTATGATACTTTCGTAAGTTAATCACATTCAATCTTCGTGGTATAGGATCCCCCTTCATGGTTTCCAAGAGGTAGATTCCCCCTGGATGGGATTCTAGGACTCGATATGGACCTTCCTAGTTCGAGGCTAGCTTCCCTTCCACTTATTTCTTGCTTTTTTCATTTAACCTCATGACAAGGTCTCCTTTAACGAAAGTGGCTAAGCAGACTCTTCTATCATGGTAGCGCTTGACTCTTTCCTTTACCTTGGCCTTGTGGATTGTAGCATTTGCTCTCTTCTCCTCTAGGAGGTCAAGGTCGAGACGAAGGTTTTCTTCGTTGGCCGTGCCCTCTTCATCATCTGGTTGAGAAGTACAGGCGGAGGGGACCCCAATCTCCATGGGGATGACCGCTTCGGACCCATAGACTAAGCTATAAGGAGTCTCTCCTGTTGCTCTGGTTGGTGTGGTTCTATGGGTCCAGATCATGCTTGGTAATTCTTTGATCCAGTTTCCTTTAGCTCCTTCGAGGCGCTTCTTGATACCGCTTACCAAGGTACGGTTCGTAACCTTTACTTGGCCATTAGCTTCTGGATGGTATACCGAGGTGAGCTTCTGGTGTATGCCGTACTCCGTACACCATTTCTTGAAGGGGTCATTAGCAAATTGTGCTCCATTGTCGGTCACTATGTATCTCGGGATGCCATAGAGACACACGATATTTTGTCCAGCAGAAGTTGATAACTGTCTTGCCAGTTATGTTGGTTAAGGCTTCGGTCTCTACCCATTTTGAAAAATAATCGATTGCCACTATGAGGTACTTGAAGTTACCAGGGGCCGTAGGAAAAGGTCCTACGAGATCTATGCCCCATCGGAAAAATGGCCAGGATTCTTGGATGGTAATCATATTCTCCTGTGGCACGTGGATCATCTTAGCAAATCTCTGGCACTGGTGGCAAGAATTGATATATCTTTTGGCGTCTTGTAGCATCGTAGGCCAGAAATAACCCATCTTTAGGAGCTTTCGGGTGACGGTACGTGGACCTTGGTTGCTACCGCAGATTCGTTCATGTGTTTCTTGTATTAAGTGTTCAGCATCGGAAGGCCCAACACACTTAAGTAGGGGTTGGAGGTATCCTCTCTTGTATAGGATGTTGTTGTGGATGACATATTTTGTAGCTTTAACTCGGACCTTCCGTGCCAGGTGATTGTCCTCGGGAAGGGTACCTGTTTGAAGGTATTCAATGTAGGGGTTCATCCACATGTCTGAGATGTCAACAGCCATGATGCTACTCTCTTCGTAACTTCTCTTCGCCAGGGTTTCCATTAGCAATTGTTGAGAAGATCTTATGTTGAGGTCCGAGGAGGCAAGTTTGCTAAGTGCATCAGCCTTGTGGTTACCTTCTCGGGGGATATGATTCAGCTCATAATGTCGGAATTGATTTAGGAGAGGCTTAACTATCTCGAGGTATTTCTTGAGACTATACTCTCGAGTTTCGTATTCGCCTTTAACCTGTTGAACCACGATTTGTGAGTCACTGAATATTTCAAGGTCCTCGATCTCAAGGTCCTTTGCTAGTTTTAGCCCCGTAATGAGGGCTTTGTATTCTGCTTCTTTATTAGTGGTTCAAAAATCAAAATGGAGAATGTAAGGATGATCCTTTCCCTCGGGGCTGGTGAGTAAGACTCTAGCACCACTTCCACCTGAGTTGGAGGATCCATCCACACATAGTTGCCATTTTCCGGAGTCCGGAGTTGGGTTTGGTTTGTCGATCTCCACTAGTTCAACAAACTCCATTATGAAATCAGATAAGGCTTGGCCCTTGATGGCTGTCCAAGGTTTATATTGTATGTCATGTTCTCCCAACTCGATGGCCCACTTCATCATCCGTCCCGAAGCGTCAGGCTTCTGAAGGATTTGCCTGATCGGGTAGTTGGTTAGAAGGACTATTGTATGTGCTTGGAATTATGGTCTCAACCGCCGAGAAGCATGGACGAGGGCTAATATTAGGCGCTCGAGAGAAGTATATCTGGTCTCGGGCCCTTGCAAGGCTCTACTTACATAGTATATGGGATGTTGCGATCCCTCCATTTCCTTGACCAATACAGCGCTGATGGCTAGCTGGGATGCAGATATATATAAGTAAAGAGTCTCTCCTTTATCTGGTTTTGACAATGACGGAAGTTGCCGAAGATGGTTTTTAAGTTCTTGGAAAGCTTCTCCGCATTCATCCGATCATTCAAACTGGTTTGCCTTCTTAAGGATATTAAAGAAGGGTAGATGTTTTTCCGCTCCTTTGGATAGGAAACGGCTAAGGGCTGCAAGGGACCCTGTCAACTTCTGCATGTCCTTGACGGTTTTTGGAGGTTGCATATTTTGCAAAGCCTCTATCTTCTCGGGATTTACTTCGATTCCTCGATTGGATACCATGTACCCCTGGAATTTTCCCGCTCCCACGCCTATGGTACATTTAGCGGGGTTCAGCTTCAAGTTGGAGGCCCTTAACGTGTCGAAGGTTTCCTTTAGATCTTCAAAGAAGGCATCGTAGCTGCGGCTCTTTCTACCATATCGTCCACATAAATCTCGAGATTGCGCCCTATCTGAGATTTGAATAATTTGCCTACCAGTCGCTGGTAAGTAGCTCCGGCATTTTTCAATCCGAAAGGCATCATTTTGTAGCAGAAAGTTCCTCTGTCGGTTATAAAGGAGGTTTTTTCTTTATCTTGCTCTGCCATAGGGATCTGATGATATCCTTTAAAGGCATCAAAGAAGGCTAGTACTTGGTATCCTGTAATCGCTTCAACTAATCGGTCGATCGAGGGTAAGGGATAACTATCTTTAGGACAACAATCGTTCAAGTTGGTGAAGTCGATGCACATTCTCCACTTTCCATTTGGCTTCTTGACCATTACTGGGTTTGCTATCCATTCTGGGTACTGCACTTCTTCGATTATACGGGCTTTAAGTAACTGGTCTACCTCCTCTCCAATGGCTTCAACTCGATCTAGTGCGAAGATGCGTCGTTTCTGCTTAATGGGTTTTCGCGAGGGATTGATATTCAGGTAATGTTCCGCCAAGCGAGGGGATACTCCCACCAAGTCATTGGTGTCCCAGGAGAAGACGCCTATGTACTGGTTGAGAAGATCTAGTATTTTAGCCTTTATCTCGGGGGGTAGGAGAGTTCCAACCTCAACGGTTCCTGATTCTCCGAGCTGTATCGGCTCGGACTCGGAGTACTTGGCCGGTTCAAGATTCTCCTTTTCTGGTTCTCGGATAGCTTGAATTGTGCATATTCGAGCTAATTGTTGATCACCTCAGATTGTGGCAATCCCTTTGTTGGTGGGGAACTTCATCACCAAATGGTAAGGGGACCAGATTGCCTTTGCCTTGTACATCCACGGCCTTCCAAGGATTATGTTGTATGGTGCCCTGGTATCGATGATCGTAAAGGTGCAATGCAAGGTTATACTCCGAGAACCGTCTCTCACATGCACTGGTAAAATAGTTGTTCCCAAAGGAATGACAGGATTGCTGGTAAATCCTGAGACAGGGCTTGTGGGCGTGAGATTATTTTTGTCCAATCCCAGCTGTTCATAACAACTGAGAAACATGACTTCTACTTCACTTCCTCCATCTACCAGAACTCTTCTGATCATGTTATGGTTTATGTCAACCGTAATCACTAGGGGATCTGAATGGGGAATTTGATTAGGAACCGCATCTTCAGATGAAAAAGTAACAGTTCTGTCTAAGCGAGATCTTTTGCTCTCCCATTCCCAAGGAGAGGCTTCTTTCGCCGATCGATGCACACCATTGATGCTCCTTCTTGCTCCCTGGTTGCTGGCGTGGCTTGTCTCGTCGTTGTTGATGCTTCTTACTCATCGTTGTTGATGCTTCTTACTCCTGGCGTGGCCGGGAAACGGATTCTTGTACTCCTACGAAGGTTTTCAGCCGGATCAGCCATGAGTTAAAAGGTCGTACAGATCAAGATTGGCCTGCGGGTCCCACCGGGTGTGCCGAATTGATGGATGTCTACGACCCTCACTTGATCACGAACTCTGCTCACGAACTGATCTGCAAAACTAAGGCCCCGGGTGTCCCGGGGATAGACACTCCGACGCTCAAGTCAGTGTAGTTGCTTAAGGCGTAAAGTATGAGATTAGATGGAGAGGTCTACCAAACCTTTAGGGTATTTATATGGCTACAATCCGTAGATCACCAAGATATGTATTTATGGTATGAATACAACTCTTATGGGAATAGTAGTTGTATTACCATGTATAACAGAAGTTTATTTCGGGCATGGTTGTATTACCATGTTTAGGATGACTGTATTACCATCTTTGAGAGGATGTATATTCCTTACAAAACATTCTTAATATACGCATTCCTTATAAGGATTAGGATTGATAGACCTATGCATCCACCTTCCGCGTATCTCGAGCCCACGACCCTTCTCGGGCCCTGGTCCGAGTATGAATGAGGCCCGAATACGAACCATGGACTTATCATTACCATCTTTGGGACGATGTAAATTCCTTGTAGAACATTCATAATATACGCATTCCTTATAAGTATTAGGATTGATGGACCTATGGATCCACCTTCCGAGTATCTCGAGCCCACGACCCTTCTCGGGCCCTGTTCCGAGTATGAATAAGGCCCAAATACGAACCATGGACTTATCAATACCAATATATTGAGAATTGCGGCACCTTGGTACCAAGGGCCTTCTGCATGCAGAACATTTATAGCGAATTAGTTCAAATTGCGGAACCCTAATTGCAAGTGAGTCCGGATTGCGGAACCTTAATACCCGCGTCGTTATGATTAACCGCCGGTTATCCTTATCCGCCGTTTGTCATGTGGCGTTTCGGGATGGAAGCGCCGTATATGACATTTTTCATTGTCATTCTCACAAGGTTCCAATTGTGGAACGTCTAAATGCACGGCGGTTTTCAGAAACGATCATGCTCTGCCGCAGTGGTAGGCTATGCATGCAATAGTGACATGTAGTTACACTTCATTTTCCCAAACAAAATGCAAGGCAACGGGAGTTTTGCCTTCCATATATTCTTCAAGGGAAACATTTTGATATAAAATGATGATAACTAAGATTATATCCATGCTTCGTAAGATTATAATATTGATCATGTTGAGCACATAACTCACTTACAGTCATATTTGGACTTGTTAAGTCCAAATTATCATCCCATACATGAATCAATGCTTTATCACATATCCATTGAGCATTTCGGAAGGAGATGTCCCCCTTCCCCTGCCTGTATGCATGTATTTTGTGTTCTAACCAATCAATATCCCGCGCCAAAGCCTAGATTTTTTTAAATAGTTACGCATAGACCACATAAATTAATACCATGAATTGTCATTGTGCTGCAATTTCCAATAAAATCATGAAATCCAATTATTATTTAGGTCTTGATGAAATATCAGTATTTACATCCTATTAAAAAAATGTTTCCTATCAAATTTAAAGAATAGCTAGGTTGTGATATCAATTTCATTTCATTTCCTATCACTGAAATGCTCCAGCTAGAATATTATTTTTTGAGAACACTATCTAACTTCTCTCTCTCTATGAATAGGGTTCCCTTTACTGAGCTTCATCAGTTTGAGTCATCACTTAGGAATGGTATCTTATTCAAGAATTATTTCAGGAAACTCCATAAACAATCACTTTCTGGTTCTATAAGATGATGCAAGTTTCTAGACCTAAAATAATCAGGTTTAATTTAAATAGAGCATGCATAAATAAAAGTAGCAAAATTACGTGCAATTTGTTCAAAAAATTAAAATCCATTAGAACTTCAAACACATCTGATAATTAATTATTCTTGTAAAATAAAGTAGTACAAAAAAATTAAAAAATTTACAAGAAATAAATATTATTCAGTCCAAGGAAGGAGGTGCATCATCAAAAAACTTCTGAACCAGCAAAGAGATTTTTTCATCTTCTTCATCTTTTTCTACTGGTTCATTTTCTACAGTCTTATTTTCATCAAAAACTCCAGGAGCTGGATCACTAAGGTCTTGCTTCACCTCCATTTCCTCCCCACTTTTGGATGGTACGGACCCTGGATAACCGAACACGCGTTTTTCAGGTGCTGCAATGTCAACCTCCTCTTTCTTTTTCTTGATTCTCATCCGGTATTTCTGGAAAAAAATAAAAATTAAAAATAAAAAGGAGAACATCATATTAAAAATTTTCTTATAATATATACATAAAAAATGAATTAAACAGTAATTTCAAATGAATCTATCCTTGTGAAGGTACTGATCAATATATACCTGCAAATGGCTGCTAACAGTTTTATTGCCCAGCCCTGGAACCTTCATATTATTCAATATCTCAGATGGGACGATCTCTGAAATATTAAAGAAAAAAACCATCTTTGACTATATAATTCAGAGACTCATAAAGGATAGTAAAAAGCACATATTGCAAGTATAGTTGTATTGAATTGAATCAATCCGTTCTTACTATCGATAGGTAGGCTGTTTATGGCCTTGAGAAATTTCAGTTCTAATTCCTCCGTCCAATTTACCCTTTCATTCTTCCTCTTCCTCAAGGAATTAGCTTCACTTTTAGCTACAGGAGTAAGTGATGATGATGATTCCGCTGCCTCATTTGGATGTCGTGATGATGATGATGATGCCGCTGCCTCGTTTGGATTCCTCAAAGCCATTATTTGTGATGTCATGGCTATTGCCCTTATTACCTTATCATTGGAAACTGCCGACGTCTTCCAAAAATCAATGAAGTTGTTGTCGTTGAACGAATGGACGATGTATGCTACAAAGGGTGCTGAAGCATTCAATAGTAGAAAACCTTCGGAAAACGGCGCCCAAGGACGGCGGTTCCGCGGGAAAATAAGGAAACCGCCGTCCTTCTACATTTACGAACTCGTAAATGTTCATTCTCTAGCCGGATGGCTTGTTACACGGCGGTTGTGATGCAACCGCCATGTAACTGCCATTTTTGGTCGGCGGTTGCGTTTAACCGCCGACCAGCCTACATTTCCGACACCGGAAATGGCTAGCCGGAACTTTCCCCGTTGACCGGCTTGACTTTGACGGTCAATTCGATGGGGCAAAGTTCTGATGTCGGTGGAGTCAAGTCAAAAAGTCGTCCGGGTAAGTTTACGGTATCGTAAACTTGTCCGGATAGAGGGAAAAATGGCCGGGTAGGATTTACGAAATCGGAAACGTAACCGGATGAGCTAAAACAGAATCTTATAAAACGAGAAACGGATCCTTTTGTTCTATCTACTCTATTCCATCTTTGTTTTGGGTTGAAGGACGCAGAGAATCTCCTAATATTTGGGCTCGCTGAATCCTAGGCCGCGATGAGGTAATCTCCCGCTAAATTTAGTATTGATGGGCGGATGTTTGTTAATTTCAAGCATGAATATGTATGTGTGTCCCTAATTTGCTTGAATAATATATGAACTTGCGTGTTGATTCCTAGTTATTAGTTTTTATGAAACCATATTGTATTTGATATGTTGTCAAGTAGCACGATGTAGATGAATGAATTCATTAATATTTGCTTAAATTTATGAAAATAGGTACACAAGTGTTATGGAACGTAGTTGGATTATTAGGGAGAATCGTCGGACCTCACCAGAGTATATGGGACTGGTTGAATACTTCATTGATGTTGCTTCTGATAATGCAAGATTAGAAAATCAGTCGGCCATGCGGTGCCCTTGTAAGGATTGCACTAACGATGTGTATTTAGGAGTTGAAGGTTTGCGTGAACATTTGATTGTTAGGGGTTTCCAAAATTCCTATACCACGTGGGTATGGCATGGGGAAGAACGTAGCACTGTTGTTGTTAATGAACCAATGGAGGTTGTAGGAGAAATTGGATGACTTGGTAGATGATGTTGCCATGCATTTTTTTGGAAAACCAGAGGCGCTTGAAGCGATGTATAATGATAAGCAGACCCCTTTGTATGAGGGGTCAATCCACACTATTTTAAGCGCGACCTTATTGTTGATGAATTTAAAAGCCAAGCATGGGCTTTCAGATAAGGCATTAACAGAGGCGCTGGAGTTGATTAGACAGCTGCTTCCCACTGATAATTTATTGCCTGATAGGGCATATGCTGCCAAGAGGGTACTATGTCCAATGGGTATGGAACTTGAGAAAATTCATGTTTGTCCTAATGATTGTATGTTGTTTAGAGGGGAAGATGAGATGAAATTGGAAAATTGTAGCGTTTGTGGCGAGTCACGATACAAAGCTGTGAAACAAAAAGTGGACGTGGGAGGAGATGTTGTTAAGGAAACCAACAAACGTGTTCCCGCGAAGGTCATGTGGTATCTCCCCATTATACCTAGGCTTCAAAGGTTTTTTGCTAACAAGGAAGAAGCTAAGAACTTGACATGGCATGCAGATAGAGAGAAGGTTGAAGATGATGATGTGATTGCACACTGTTCAGATGGTGATCAGTGGAAGAAAATTGATGAATTGTATCATGAATTCGGGAAGGAAGCTCGGAATGTAAGGTTGGGTTTATCCACTGATGGTATGAATCCGTATGGAGATTTGAGTAGTACACACAGTTCTTGGCCTGTGATGGTTGTTATTTACAATCTACCATCGTGGTTGACCATGAAGAGGAAATATGTTATGTTGTCGTTGATGATAGCAGGGCCAAAGCAGCCTGGTAATGACATTGATGTGTTCCTAGAACCTTTAGTTGACGACCTTCAGAAACTGTGGTTCGAAGAGAATTGGACGTGGGATGAATATCGGCAGGAATGGTTTAAGTTGAAAGGAATGTTGTTCTGTACTGTGAACGATTTCCCTGCACTTGGTAATCTAGCTGGTTATTCAGTCAAAGGTCATCTAGCTTGTCCTCTTTGTGAGGAGAATACTAGTTTCTCTCAATTAAAACACGGGAGAAAAACTGTTTATCAAGGACATCGTCGTTTCTTACCATGCAGTCACGAGTTCCGTAAGGCTAAGAACTGGTTTAATGGGAAGGAAGAGAATGCACCGCCCCCCCTCCTATCAGTGGCGAGGAGGTATTCGAGAAAATCAAGGATATTGAAAATGATTTTGGGAAAAACCGTAGGAAGATGCCCATCCCCGGCCCTTGGAAGAAACGATCCATTTTCTTTGACTTACAATATTGGAAGCACTTGGCTGTCAGACATTGTTTAGATGTAATGCACATTGAGAAGAATGTCTGCGATAGTTTGCTTGGTACGCTGCTGAATATTCCAGGAAAAAGCAAAGATGGACTTCAAGCACGTAAAGACTTGGACAGAATGGGTATTAGAAAGGAACTGGCTCCTGTAATCGAGAATGGGAACACTTTCTTGCCTCCAGCTTGCTACAATATGTCGTCAGCTGAGAAGACAAAATATTTGCAGTGCCTGAAAGATTTGAAGGTACCCTCTAATTTTTCCTCAAACATTGGTAACTATGTCAATGTTAAGGATCAAAAATTGATAGGGTTAAAATCACATGATTGTCACACTTTGATGCAAGACTTGAACATAATTGCCATTCGTGGTTCTCTTCCAAGCCACGTTAGGATGTGCATCAGCAAGCTCTGCTTATTTTTTAAGGGAATTTGCCAGAAAACAGTTAGCCGTCGTAAGCTAGATAAGCTGCAGACAATGGTGGTTGAAGTATTGTGCCAATTGGAGATGTATTTCCCCCCTTCTTTCTTTGATATAATGGTGCATTTGATTGTCCATCTTGTGCGGGAGATCAAGGAGTGTGGTCCGGTGTTCCTCCGGTGGATGTATCCTTTCGAGAGATACATGAAGATATTTAAATTCTTTTCGCAGAATAGGTACAGGCCTGACGCAAGCATTGTATCTAGATATGTCGCGGAGGAGGCGATTGAATTTTGTACGGCTTACTTAGATGAGGTTGACACGGTTGGACTACCCACCTCGAGGCATGATTTTCGTTTCAACGGGCATGGAACTAGAGGCACGCTGCATAACCCGCCAGCGGTCGATTTGCAGGCTGCTCATCTGTATGTGATGCGAAACCATGAATCGGTTCACCCTTACGTTGACATTCATATGGAGGAATTGAGAAGTCTATACCCAACCCTAAAGCCTTTCCAACTACATGATGAGCATATTAGAACCTTTTGTGAGTGGTTAAGGGACACCGTAGAGATTGGTGACCATCCCGAGGAAGTGAAATGGCTATCCAGACGGCCGCTTACGATGGTCATCAGCTACAGCGGCTATGATGTGAAGGGTTACTCGTACGGGACCAAACAGAGCGATGCTAAAGGTGTTTCGCAGAATAGCGGTGTGACTACATTTTCCGAATCAATCGCTGTGTCGCGGAAGAAAAATCCAGAAGGATCCTACTCATTTGATAGGTATTTCGGTACCATTGTTCAGATCTGGGAGTTAAACTATGTGGCATTGAAGGTGGTTGTATTCAAGTGTCAGTGGGTTGATCAAAAGACAGGAACTAAGACCGATCCTTTAGGGTTTCAATTGGTTGATAGGAAGAAAGTGGGATCAAAGTCGGATGCGTTCATACTTGCTGGCGAAGGTGACCAAGTTTACTATGTTCAGGATCCTTCTGATCGGCACTACGAGATTGTTCTTGATGGGAAACAAATGGTGTGTGGTGATGAGCTATTCGAGGAGTATGAAAAACGAGCTGCTCACATTTTTGTGCCAACGAAGAAAGACGCGATTAATATGGAGGAAACAGAGGAAAACATGTCAAACTATCGCGCAAGATCCGATCACGCCGAACGCATAGTGATAGACAGCAAAGGAAAAGAACGGAAGAGGAAGTTGATTTTCAAAGTTAAGCCGAAGACTAAGTTGAGGCGTTAGTCGTTGATCTTTTTGTGTTATCAGTTATTCATAATACAACTAGTCCGAACTTAGTTATTCATGTAAACATTTGGTTGCACCTTTGTTTGATCTATCCAATAGAATAAAAGAAAGTCGACGAATCTCAATTTTTAACCTATCCGGATAGTTTTACGGTATCTGAAACATTAGCCGGATAGTGTTAAATTAGGGTTTACCTACTTCCGGCTAACAATCCGGTTTAGCAAATGTAGAACAAGCCTATCCGGGTAACTTTCCGAGTTCGGAAACAAGTTACCCGGAAGTTTTTTGTTTTGGCAAGACATTTTCTTCAAATTCCAGACGGGTTCCCTGGTTGTCATCCGGTTTAGTAATCATAGAATGACTGATCCGGCTAGAATTACGAGTTCGTAAAGCTAACCGGAAGTGTTATTTTGAGGCGAAAAATAGCGCGCACTCACTAATCAGTAGTTATATAAAATTGATACTGCAAACACTTGTATGAATTGTAAATGCACAAACATTTGATCAATTTCCGTAGCATTCAAACGTTACTGAAATACAGTTAAAATGTAATAATATTCGATAAGGCAAATCAATTCTTAACTAAAAATTCAAAACAAATTAAACTAAATCAAGGCTCCATGTCATAGTCGGTGTGATGATCACCGCCACCATGTCCCTGCGAGGCGTCCCCACTCGTTGAAAATCCTTCTGCACGCTTGAGGGCTCTCAACTCCTTCCTTGCCTCGTAAGCGTCCTTCCTAACGCCAATCAATGTGAGCACCTTAGATTTCATGCCAGCGTACATAGCTTTCATGTTGGCAACATGGGGTGAAGGCTCTCCATCGGGTACCTCCCTACCTAAAAATGAAAATTCATATTTGAATTAAACTATGATAAAAAGTAGCATAAATTGTGAATAAGGAGGTGAAGATGACTTACTTCTTGATGCCCGCTTAGCCTTTTGTTGTGGAGGCGCCACAATCTATTTTCCATCGGCCAAAGTCCATTTCGGCCTATGGTTTTCAAAGTAGTGGTAGTCGTATGGCTTGCAAGGGGTGGGATCATCTTCAAATCGGAAATTAGGGTCCAATTTCAAGAGCAACTTAGTGATTAGGCTCCCGTAGGGTAGGTTTTTCTTATGTCGCTCGTTAGCCCACGCAGTTCTCATCCAATTACATATTGCAAAGACGGGATTGATAGGAACCTCCTTCACGACATAGTAAAATGTCATAACCGTGGTAACATTAGGCTCGCCGACATTTCCTCCTGTAGGGATGAAACTTCTATGCACCCACTCGTACACAATGCGATCATCAATGGGGCAGAACGCCATTTTGCACCCATCGGCTGAACTTTCATCATATGGGTCCCGACCAAAATAGTGATGTCCTAAATTCAGATAATTCAAGTACGGGAGTTTAATCATATGCCTTCCCGGCCACCCATTAGCATAGAAGATATTAAGTGGACCTTGCTCGAGATTGGGATGAAGGTCCTCATCGGATTTGATAGGATTCCCCAACAACTCATTCATCACCCAACAATCAAACTCAAACCTTTTCCCATTAACCATGGTAGTGTACTTACCATCACTAGGTTCATCAAAATTAGCATAAAATTGCAACACCTCATCCTTATAGGTGGGATTACTAACATCGAATAACAAGGCATCACAATTTTGAATAGCAAACTTCTCAACCATAGGGCCTAAACCTAGTGCCTCAACCCGATCTCTATCCACCACATATGTGTCTAGTACTGTAGCATTGTTAACAAGAATATCATAATACTTATAAGCATCGAGACTAATAAACTTGTTAGCATCATACCAATTTGGATTTGGCTTCCTCGCCGCGGTCTTGCTTCTCGGTGCCATGGGTTGATCGGGAATTGGTTGTGGTGGAACTGATGGAGAGTTTCGTCCGGGTAGGAGACGGGATTTCCGAACTCTGAATTGGGGGATGTGGGGGAAGTTTGTGAGTTGTGATCTGAAAAAAAGTCAATCACCCATATATATAAACCCGTTTCCGAACTCGGAAACCTAGCAGGATGGAAATTTAAGCTTATCCGGCTAGGTTTACGGTGTCTGAAAGTGTATCCGGAAGTTTTTAATTAAAAATCTCGTTTTTTGCTCAATTTTCCCGAAGGTTTCCCTGATAGCCATCCGGATAAGTAAATTATTCATCCGGCTAGGTTTCCGATTTCGGAAAAATAATTAACACTATCTGGATAGTGTTTCAGAACTCGGAAATCTACCCGGAACTATACTTCAACACATTTTCACCATCATATTTGCCTCTTTATCTAAACAAAATGCATGTACAAAATAAGCGCCAATAGATTGAAGCACTAAAATCTTTAAAATCGACCAAGTTTACATCCATATGAATAACGTACTATGATAAATTAGTTTCACAAACGAAAAGAACAAATTCGATGTTTAACAAGAACAAATTCGATGTTTAACTAGAATAGAACAAATTATTAACTAGAAACAATGCCCTACTCTCCAGTCGCCCTACTGCTGGATGGTCCCCCGGCCGCATCTTCTTCACTTGAGGATGGGAGATGACCAAAATCCGGCTCATTCAATTCCGGGCTAAGTTGGAGATCAAGTCCCTTCCGATCAATGTAAGCCCTTTGTTCGGCACGGAGCATTGCTACTTCTTCTTTAGCCTTGTCGACTTGTCCGGTGAAGCATTCCCACATTTTTGAGAGCTTACGCATCCACCGGCCCTCCTCACCTACAAAACAAACAAATGATTAGCTTTCGAAAACAAAAGCATTTTCACATGCGAAACTAAACAATAAAGGGAAAACATATATTCACTTACTTGTACCCGATGAACTCACACCTCTGGCTTCTAGTTTTCTTCGCCTCGCAACTCTTCCTGCTGCGCCCGGAGCTAAGGCCTTCAAGACGTACCTTTGAGTTTCTTTATCCAGTGCAAAACCCTTATGATCAAACCAATCACCATCGTAGTACTCTAGAGGCTCAGGACGATCAACAACACCTCCACCTTGCTTCTTAATCAGCTCAGTGACAAGTCCGGCATATGGAAACCATTGCCTCGACCCTCTCCCCACCTTGAACATGTATTCAACTATCGAGTATCCAGGATTTATTTTCAACCCTTCCATCAAGTAATAGAAGAGCTGAACACGTCCACAACTAGGTTCACAACTATGACCCCCCGATGGATACACATTCTGAAAAACCCAGTCAAATACAATCCTCTGCTCAACCGTAAGCTCCTCAACATTAAAATCACCTGGACAACTACCCGCCCCCTGACAAGTAGTTTTGAAGTACTTACGTCTCATTGCTTCAAGGTCTAAGGGTTGGTTTGTCCCGGTTTCAGGAAACTTGTTGAAATTATAAATCTCATAAGGGCCTTCTGGGCGGTTAGGGCGCAAGTATGAGTTATCAACATAAGGGCAGCCTAGGACCTCATTTATATGAAACTTAGTGACATTAATCAGTTTACCATTCACCTTAGTGCACAGCCTATTCGACTCATACTCTCCTAAATTTGCATAAAATTGCACAACCTCATCTTGATGGCATGGGGATTCAAGCAAGAGCAATTTATCTAAATAACTAGGCTGAAAATGAGCAACCAAATACCCCATATGCAAAGTGTCAATAGAGGTAGGGCTAATCACCTTGGTGGTGTGTGTTTTCCGCCCACACCATTCCACATAGTTGGCCTCCGCCCTACGATTGAAGAAATTCCGACTTGCCGATGCTTCAGGGGGCCTATCATGGCCTCTTTGCCGCTTTGTCTTCCTCGATTTGGCCTTGCTTAATCGGCTCCCACCCACGTGTTCTTCGGCTCTTGGAGGTGACTCTCCTTCCTCCTCGGAAGAGGACGAGTAGTGCACCTCTTGTTGTCGTTGGATTTCCGCAACTTGCTTGCCTGTGGAAGGATTTTTAGTCCTAACCATGGTGAGAGATTGGACTGAAAATTTTGGAGAGGGGCGGACTGGTTTGGGGATGAACTTGGGGAGGGTTTGTAGATTTGGGGAAAAAAAACCCGTCTGCCCCTTTTATAATAAACACTTCCGGCTAGGTTTTACGAACTCGTAAACCTAGCCGGGTGAGGTTAATTTTTTTTTCCTTATCCGGCTAACTTCACGGTTTTGGAAACGTGGCTGGTCAGTACAAAAAATCAGAATAACTAACACTTAGACTATTTTCTTAGCTAGTCCTCTACCCATTCTCAACATTAGTTCCGAAAATTTCACTTTCCTCCCACCCATTTACTCTCTTCCACCAACAAAATCTTCTTCTCCAACCACCAAGAACACCATTACTCACATTGGCCCCATTTCTTGAGTTCTAGAACAAGAAAGTAGCTTCTTTGTCCATACTATTAGGGTTTTTATTCTACTTGAAAAGGTATTTCTTCAATTGTATAATCAATGTTGTTTATTGGCTAATTTGTCTTATTTGTTCATGGGCTTTGCTTAATTATTACTACAAACTAGTTTTGTTTTATGGGCTACATTCTTGATTAATCAATTGGGATTATGGGCTATATTCTTGATTAGTCTTGATGGTCACTAGTTATGTTACTACTAATCTAGGGTTAAGTATGTCATATATGTATGCACTAATTTAATTACAAAGAATTAAGGGTGAAGCATGTGATAGACAATTTATATTAGTCTAATAGGATCCTAATTAAACCCTACTTACCATTAGTCTAATAGGATAATAATAGGATTATTAAAGTGACTACTTACCATTAATTTAGCATATAATTATTCTTTCTTGATAGTGAGGTTATTTAATATATGTAAACTATTTTTTGTAGAGGAGTTATGGCACCACCTAAGAAGAAGGTAGTAGGAATCCCCAAAAGCTCTAAAACGCCTAGCACCGCGGGAGGTGTTAAAAAAAAGGTGGTGAGGCGTCCTAGGACATATTGTGCCGTCTTACAAAAAAGGATGAAGAAGGGGATTTTGACGGACATGACGTTCAACGATGGTGGGGAACCAATATCGGAAGAGTATTATTTATGGAAGAGTTGGGTTGGTAAAATTGGTCGAACTCGTGTGGACATAAAGTATGAATCTTGGCACAAGGTCCCCGACAAGGAGAAGACTAAATTATGGGAGGAGTGTTTGGTAAGTTTCTACCTTCATTTAAGGTATTTTTTTTTTGTACACATGAATGAGATTTTATCCAAATTTTCTTATAACCTTATGTAGGTACCATTCAAAATTGTTGCCCCAAATATGGAGAAACTTTTTGACACAACCATGTTTCGCTTGAGTAAGGCGGCACGGGATCATAGAGCAATGTTGTCTAAACATTACATTTATGGAGATTTTAAGGATGAGGACCCTTGGGTGGCCTACACCGATATTCTACAAGAAAGTTGGGCAATATTCAAAGCACGCACCTTGGAGAATGACCGACTAGTAAGATTAATTCCTACCATTCTAGTATTACTCCTTCGTTCACATAACTTAAATTCATTTATGTGTTAGGGTGTGAGGTTGACGAATAGCACCAATGCGAAAGCTAATACGACACCTCACACAATGAGTAGGGAGGGCTATACTATAAGACTAATGAAACATGCAAACAAGAAACAAAAAGATGAGGTGCAAGAGAAAATGGATAGTGGGATGACGGAAGAGGAAGCGCGGGAGAGCACCGAGGTGGTTAATCCTAAAGAGTTCGATAAACTCACTAGCTTCTTGATTGGTCGACAAGATAGCAAAGGCGAATACACACACGAGGGAAACAAGAAGTTGATAAAAGATATTGTAAGTTGTTTCTTTGAATTTCAACGAGCTAATATTATTACAAATATTATTCCTATCTATTTTTCTTTCTACCATATATTTTTTTTCTATTAAATGATAGGATGGTGTCAAAGAGAAAATTGCCTCGGGAGAATTCGTTCCCACACAAGACGATGACATCCTTTGAGGCGACGGAATGGAAGGAACACCCCGGTAGAGTTCGTGGATATGCATCACATGTGGTGAAGAGAGATCTCATCGGCAAACCAAAATCTTCTAAACCACCAAAACATACCAAGTACAACAAGTTGCAAGAGGAACTTGGAGATACAAAAAAAGAGCTCGGTGATACCAAGAAGGAGCTTGATGAGGCCGTGAAGAATATGATGAAAAGGGACATAGCTCTCCACATAATAGCCAAGAAAACGGGCGCAATTCTCCCACCAAATTTGAATGATCTAAGCGACGATTGGGAACCTCCTTCATGTGGTTCACGTCACTCACCCGATGTTTGTGAGGTGCAAGGCAATCCACCATCGCCACAACCAAATCCACCATCGCCACAACCAAACATATGTGATGATAACTTAAACCGACCAAAAAAGGTAAACACACTAACTCACTTTTCGATCGCATTCTTATTCAAATTCTCTATTCGTTCTCTTAATAGTCTTAGCATGTTTACCTCGCCTTACTTTAAAAATGGAATCCACTATTTTAATTAGGTCAAGGTCGATGTCACATATCCATGCAAATTATATATCGATGGTGGAGTGAGGAAGCCTACTATGCATGTTGCAAATGGAATTTTCAATGAGTCGGCGAAGATGCATGGCGACGTTAAAATTGCAACCGGTTTGGGGGAGGTTTGCTTGAAAAAAGCTTTGGTTTCAACCGCTCGAATTCCCATACCCAAAGGCCCGTGTAAGGTTGTTGGACCGGCGGAAGGTATGTATTTACTTTGGCCTCGTAGGCTAATTGTTGTCGAGAGTTTAGGAGAGACTCAACCCGCTAGCCTATACAACCCAATTACGAGCGTTGCACGCAAGGTTGAGCCAAAAATTACAAAAACAATTCCCCAACCCTTGACCGCCCCAAAGACCGCCCCAAAAGATGTTGTAGTTAAATCTATGACACCGCCTATGAAGGTGTTGTATGATAAATTGTCTACACATTGCAAATTTGGATACTACGAATTCCCGGCTCCAACGGAATTATTTGGTGGTATTGGAAGGAAAATTGTAATGTGTTGGGGTGATTTTGAAGATCTATGGAAGGGTGACAAGGTAACCGAGCCCCTAATGTCCTTATTCCAACTGTAAGTAATTTTAATGTCGAGACTATATTATCTTGTGTGTTTTCAACCGCCGTTCGCCCCGTTGTTTTAACCATTCATATTTTTTTTCTTAAGTTTCTTGAATCAATTAGTTCAAAAACGGTTGAAGCCATGGATAGGCTTCCTATGCCCTGAGCGAATCCAAGAATTAGGTCATACTGATGCAGAGCGATTAAGTTACATGAGAGAGGCTCTCGGTGTGGACGACAAATTATTCTTCCTAGCACAACTCATTTCCGGGTAAGCATTTCATATTAACTAATTCTATACATTATTATCTCATGTTAACTTTTATGTTGTCATTATTGACAAATGGATATGCATTTTTTATTTAGTAAACATTGGAGCTTGGTTTTGATCCACAAAAAAACCAAAGAAGTTTATTGGATAGATCCTCTCCATCGTCCGCCAATCCCGTCTTTCGAACACCTCCTTAGACAAGATTTGAATCATGTCAATCCCTCTAGGAGAGAGTTTGGAATGACTGAGATCAAGGTACTCTACACGTTTCTCCCTCATTAATAACACTAGTATTATCGACATCGATCGATTGTATTTAACAATGTGATCTTCCTTTTGTGTTAAAGTACAAGAGACAAGTTAGCAGCTGGGAATGCGGGTACTACGTTATGTTGTATGAGCTCAAATTGGTAGCGGGACTTAACGAATTCGACCAAGACCTTGAGCCCGTAAGTTCCAAATCTATAAGGCATCTACCTTACACATATTCATATGTTTGCGTCATATATTTAATTGTGTATGCTAATGCACAGATTTTCGAAGAGGATACAAGGCCCTACTCACCCGAAGACCTGAATCGACCGAGGAGTACTATTGCATCAATTGTCGTAACTTCGTATGCACATGCTCTAGTTCAAAATTGACACATTATGTATTATTGGCAATTGTTGTATTTAGCGCATTCAAGTGATTTATTACATTATACATTCATTCGTAATACATCACAACCATTTGAAACATATAATTCTTCACTAGCGCCATTTAAATACTTTCTATTTTGTATTCAAAAGCCGAAATAAATAAAAATCAGATTTTAAAGAATTATCCGGATAACCTTTACGACATCTGAAATCCTGGCCGGACAGTTCAAACTACTTCCGGCTAGGTTTCCTGTTTCGTAATTCTGGCCGGACGAAATTGCCTTCTTTTCACCCATTTTCCCGAACGTTTCCCTGGCAGGCGTCCGGTTAAGTAAACACTTCTGTCCGGCTAACTTTCCGGTACCGTAATCCTATCCGGAAGTACATATTTTCCGCCACCGTTTCACGGTGGCCGGATTACTGCCGCCGCCGGAAAATCTCCCGGCTTACCGTCCGGGTGCGCAAAAACCTCCTTCCGGCTAACCGTCCGGCCCGTAATGGCCGGGGTAGCCTCCTTCTAGCAGCGGGGGTTTACGAGTCCGGAAATGTACCCATCCGGGTAAGTTTCCGAACTCGTAAACCTTACTCGGCGGTTTCAACCGCCGAGAAACGGTGGCGCCAATTGGACGGCGCCACCATGGACGGCGGTCAAAACCGCCGTCCAACCGGGACGGAACCGCCATGTTCCGTCCCGTTTTTCACTAGTGATTCACCCTAATCTTCTGATCGTCGGGTGACATAACTGCATTCAAATAATCTCAAAATCATTATGCTAGCTCAAGCAACATTGATCGTTTCTCAAATCTAATAAGATATCCTAAACCTGATTTTCAAACCTTATTTCGAACCCTAAACCTGATTTTCATTCAAAAAAAGCCCTTAATTAGTCTGATTTGTGAAATATAAATCTGATTATAATTGGGTCAAACCTGTTGGGAATATCCTAAATCTTATTATAGACAATAATAACATTAATTAGCATGAATATGCAAGGGAATCATGAGATTCATATACTAGAAACACTTTTCTTTAGTTACAAATAAAACATATTCAAGGATCAAAGAAATAAATTTTACTTACAAAATATGTCAAATCGCAGCTTCCTCTCTATGTGGTGCAGCACATCCGTAGCAACTTGGACCTCTATCCGGTGAAGATTGGTTAACACAACCTTGATGTGAGCCTTCGACCCACACACCGCAGCAAGAACATCCAGAGGATCCCCAAAGTGCAGCTCTGCCGAAAACACCATCGGCAACAAATTAAACAAATTAAAGAAAATTCAAATTAAAAAAAAACATTAAACTGTACTGTCTAAAAAACTGATCTGAGATACATACCCGTGTACGTGCATTTCTTCAACTGCTCGAAGACTAGGTTGTGGCACACTAGGTCGGCCGTGGCTAGGATTATACATAACCCGGTGAAGCTTTCCATTTCGATCCTTTTCTTCTACGTTAAACGAAAATGGTTTTGTAAATATCAAACGTATGAAAGTTATGTTTTTTGCTTCAAGTGTTAGGCCATTTAAATACAAGTTTTTGCAAGACGGGAGTTAATTGTTTCGATATTTTTTAACAAATATCTTTTCAAATGTGGAAACTATATATCTATTAATTAGGATAAAGGTTGGTGAGATTTTTTCAATTTGATATTTTCATCTCTCATTAAAAAACTCAGTTATTATCAATAAAGTATTGTTATTATTATACACGATTTTTAATGGCATTGACAAGAAAAAGGACGTGTTGGAAAATCGACCGTTCAAAATAATAATATATATTTCCTTTACTGAATTTTTTTTCCTTCATCTCTCCATACTCCTTCATCGGCGTATATACATTTATTTGTCTCTTTTTTGTTTTTCATTTCCTTTTCCGCCTTCTTCTTTTGATGATCTCCTAACTTTCTTCACCATAATTATATTCTTTCATTCCTCTTTTTATTCTCCTTCTTATGTAACAATAATAATCGGAATACATAGTCCAACACATCATATACCTGTCGAGAATAAGATCGATTAACATAATGGGATCGTTCATGGGGTCAACAGCTGCAACGATTGAGAACAATCCCGGTTGAACAGTTCAGAAATCCGATCTCAAATCCAGTTTAAAAAAAACACAAAGTCGAAAAGCCCTAGTATTAATGATTTCAACTTTAGAACTATGAATTGATTGCAGGAAGTCGTGTATTGAGTCGAATAGCCAAGGGCATGAAGAAGGGGAAAGAAAAGGGGGAAATCATAAGAAGGGCTTAGGAAAAGGAAAGAAAAGATTATTAATTATCTAAGAAAATTAGGAAAAACTGATTATTTCTAACCATTATAATAGATAGGAAGGAATGGCCTGTATTTTGAGTAGAAAGTTGAGTAAAAATAAGTGAGTTAACGGAACCCATTCTATTATTTTTATAATATATATTACGTTGGAATTTGAAAGTCAAAACAATATTTTTTCCATTCGTCAATGGTATTTTTCTTAATTTGTGATTTCTATAGAAATAATCTCAAATGAAAGCGATTATGTGAATATATCGATATCCAGCTATTATCCCAATCACCCTATTGCTCCTCACTGTTCATAACCAACAATATATTCTTTCCCATATTTGTACTATATTGCTCCTCATCCTTGTGAATCAAGATTGCAACAAAAGGGACAAGGAAGAATCTGATTTCTTATCCCCCATATTTATCGCAACTTTTGGAGGAATAGGATATGTCCATACCTTTGTGAAGGCTTAATGACATCACCCCTAGGTTTAATTTATATTTCAAATAAGCTGATTTGGTTGTATAAGCTCCATTCATTGATGGCTTCCAAGCTAGGATATCTTAGTGTTGATGCCTAATATGTACATCCTGCAATAGAGAGATGGTAACAGTAGTCAGCCGTAATTCCAAAATTGTCAGAAATTCGGCTTCAGCCTGTATGAAAGTAACCAAGAGATATATCAGCAAATGAAATTTCCAAACCTTGTGGTCATTCATAGCATAAATCCCCACTTCATCTCTAGTTAGCATTCTAAAAAGGATTCCTTTGCCATATATAATCATGGAGTTCAAGTTTGCATGCTCAGTTATATCGTATTTTCTTCTCCATGTGTGAGAAATTCCATAAGAAAAAGGAAGTGACCAAATAAATTTGGTTCAAATTACTTCATAATTTTGCAATTTCCATCATATTTTGCAAGAAAATGTAATTATAAGAGTTGTTAAGTCCCTAATATCTAATCCATTTTCATGCTTCCCTGGACTATATTCTCCAGATCTTTTTTTGTCCATATATATCCCTGACTGGCACCTTTGGTTGTTTGAGAATAGATGTATAGGAACTGCCAGAAGAACATCCTTTATTCATTCTTCAAATTATGTACTTTCCTTTATGTTCTAAAAAATTAAGGGTTGTTTTCAATCCTATGCAGTAATACAATACTTTTCTATTCGTAGAAAGGTATAATGTCGTACAAAGGCAATGTACAATAAATAATATTTGAGAAAGCAACAATGACCCAACTTAATTACAATTAATTGGCACATATTAATTATGGATATATCCAAATTTGTTTTGATATATCGCCAGAGTGCATGAATGGTAACGATCAAGGGCGGAACTATTAAGAGGTTGGGGTAGTACTTAGAGGTTGGGGTAGGCGTGGGCCAATCTGAAACAGTAGTTAATAGATTTAGGATTCTACCTATACCAGCCAGTGGTGGAGATGGATCATGACCGGAACCACTGGATTTTAGTGGCTGAATATGTAAGATATTTGGAGTTAGTAGTTTCAAGATAGTTCAGCCTCACCAGGAAGCGCGAGGAAGAAGTTTATTTTATGTTTCGTTTATCCTTTCGTTAATTATAATTAGTGATCATTTATTTGACAAAGAACGACGACGTTGTCCCACTTCAATAAGGAGTACGGAGTAAGGACTGACTGTTTCTTTGTTTACTTTATTCTTATTTTATTTTTCCCCGCTTTCATTATTTACTAGATATCATTCCCTTCTTTTTATATATTAACACCTTTTTTTGAAATAACTTATAAACGATAAATATTATATTCAAAAAAAATGTATTTTAGGCTAAGTATTATATGTTTAAATAAATTTAATTAAAATTATACATTCTAATCTTTCAAAAACATATGAACATTTGAATAAAGTACATCATAATCTTTCAAAACATATATATACCTTCTAAATAAATATTATATAACATCTATAATGTTAATTAATAGTTTAATAAACTTTTCTTCTTTCTTCCTGTTTTCAAAAACCATGAAATCATGAACTCAGTATTATAGCTCCGTCTCCAACACCGACACAGGTGCAAAGGCAATTCCCAAAAAATATGACATGATATCTTTATTTTTAATAACAAACGATCAGAATGATATCATTTTGATTTCAATTAGGCCACCATTTTGCCCTACACTAATAAAATTTTCTGATTCCGCCACAAGTAATCATACATCTCACTAGTGGACGGACTTAGGTTTCTAGGCGGTTCATTCGTACCATTCACGGCATTTTGGAAATGCCGTAATGGGTTGTGCCGTAAAATGGCACTTCTTCTGGGCGGTTAACAAAACGCCTTAAACATGCATGCTGCGCACGGCGGTTCAAAACGCCGTGTGCAGCATTTAAAAAACGCCCTGTATACCTGTTACGAATTCGCCACCTCAGGTCGCCTGTGTCTGTAAATGTGAGTGATACGATATCGCCGCCAGTGATCGCCTGTTAAGGCGAACTCGCTTGTGTTGGTCGCTTGTTTCTAATAATACACAAGCGAGATCGTAACCAGACTCGCTAGGGTGAAGCAGGCGAGACCGCTAGCGTATTTGCCGGAATATATGGGAATATTAAATTTGAAAAAAGACTCAATGGTCATGGTGTTACGGTATCGTGTATCATCTCGCTTGTGGTCGAAAAAGAAAAGCGAGTTCGCCTTCTGGAGGTGGCGAAACTAAAAAGTGAACTCGCCACCTGAAAATGTAGCCAGACTAGATGGACACAAGCAGAGTGGGATACGACACCGCCAGAAGAGGCGAATATTAGGCGAGCTCGTTTCTCATATTTTTTGTGGGGAATTCACTGGCGAGTTCGTCGTTTAAATTCGACTGTTAAGGCGAATGTTGAGGCGATATCATTTTCAGGAACGCCAGGGGTAACAGAGTCTGGCAAGCGAGTAGCCAGGCGATGTCGCTTTTATGGGCGAATGAATAGGCGAAACCGCTTGTGTGGCCGCTTGTAATTATGTAGTGGGAGGCGTGCCAGGTAGCGAAATAGCTTCTGGGTTCGACTAGAAGCGGACCAGCTAGCGAGTTCGTTTATGTGCAATATTGAATGGTGTAATTATTGTAAAATTTGACCCGTTTCTTTCGAAACATGAATCGGGATACCGACTCAACATAAACCTGTCAAATTCAAATCCAACGCCCCTATACTAGTACTAAAGAGGCATAACCTAAGCACACAAGTGCGTTACCAATGTCAAGTCCTACCAAAAAATAAGAGACAAACGGAAATGGACAACTAAGTACTTTTTCATGCCTTGGGGAGGTTAGGGACCTGTGGCCTTGCAATGGTAAACGCACGGTTGTGGACCAGATATTTAGCCATTTGGTCTCTTCCGTCGTTAATTTCTTGCAAGGAGAAAGGAGTGATATCATCCACGAATACCTATGATTGAAAATAACGCTTATTAGGAAATCTCGACGAATATAAATGAGATTAGACGCGTGTAGCGTACCTTTAGAAGATCTAGCATGTCTTTTTGAACACCATCCACCACCATCAAACCAAAGATCATTGTGTAATAGCCACATTCATAGTTCGATGATTGCTTCCTAGACTACAAAAGTGTTTAAAACATAAAACATTACTATACTTATGGTACTTTAAACGCAAATGTTGATTTTTGAAAGGACGTGATAGCATGAGCACAACATCTTACCCGAATGTTTATAAGGTGGAAGTCGAGGAGTGTTTTGTCGTTCACTTGAAGAATTGCATTATCAAGGAGATCGGCGAATGTTCGTGATGGAGGGCGGTGGAGTGGGTCTATCCAATATACTTGCTTTAAAGCGGGTATTATTGCAACAAAGCTCCAATGATCACTACAAATCACATGAAAGCATAATGGTCATAAAAAAAGAATGCAGTAGAGCAAATACAATATATTTAGCATGAGTAATAGAGCAAATTATAAGGTATACCTCTCGAGATATGGTCCGATCCATATTTTCTTTGATTTGTCGGAGAGAGTAGAATTCAAGTAATCAAGTCTTTGCCTATTGCTCTCCATACTAGCTTGCAAATGCATTGGATGCAAAAATCCAATGAAATGCTTGCTCCGGTGATAGGCATGGTGATGCAAGAACCCGTGAATGTAGTAGACAATCATGACGAGGATGTAATCATATATGGTTTGATAATTGAGTATTCTCATGAAACACATACAAATGGCTTACATTTGATTGAGGCAAAGAATGGTGGCGGGAAGTTCATTGAAATTCCAGAAATATTCAAAATCCCCCCATGGTACGTGGATGTCCTTTGTCATAGTAAAGCACCTTTCATTTCCGAGAAAGGCATAGCATGCATTCTTGTCGTGCGAGGATATCAAATCATAAAAGACTCGGACGAAGGGTGGAAGGGCTTTCATAAACTCCACGAGCATGGGGTCTAATGTTTGTCTAGCTATAGGCAAGGCATGCACGGGTATTTGTGGATTTTGTGGAGTTTGTGGTTTCCTACGGGGTATGGAGGTGGATTTTTCATCAAGCACCAACCATTTTGGCCATAGAACAAGGAAACCTTTAGCCTCCCCAACTCTCACCATCGGTGACTCCTTCACAGGTAGCATTTGTTGTTCTATCAAAACATCGGTAATGCGAACACTAAAAAATCCTGCGGGGATGTCAACACGATTGTGTTTCACCGCACTTGGGTCGCATGTGCCATTGGCGACATGGAGTGGTTTTGATTTGGTACCTTGTGAAATATATAGCTTGCAAGAGGGGTTCTATCATAAATGAAAGCACAAGAGAAATCATCATCCAACTATTTTTAGAAAGAGATTAGAAACCAACGATGTTCTAAATTAGCAAAATTTGTACTAACCTTATCAACTTGAATGGAATGCGCCGCATTCAACTTGATGGGTGATGAAGGTGGAGTAGGAGGCACTAGTTCCTCGTCCATTTCCACATTCTCACCTTCATCCTCCACAATTTGAGGTGATGCTTGAGAACCCTTTGATGATGGTGGAAGATGTGGTTGTGTACCTCCTAACCTCTCGATGTGGGGATAGTTGGTGTGTTGTGCTATGTCTTTCATCACCTTCCTCAAATCCTTCATTTCCGTCTTTGTCGCCGCCACCTCGCTCAAAGCTCGTTGTAGTTGTGATGGTTTAGGATTGCCCCAACCTTGCTTAATCCCAAAAACCTCTTCTTGTGTCGCGTAACCTCCAACACCTAATGCTCTTCCCGGGTGTTCCTTTTTCTTCCCAAGAGCAAAAGCCTCATTCAAGACATCCTTCTTCCCACACGGGATAAAGGTACCCTCCTCCTTTTGGCGCTCAAGAAGTTCCTATTATCAAATATGTTGTACTAGGTGAAAGTGGTTGTGAAGAATATTTGAAAGCAACAACAAAAATAAATAAGACTACAATAGATAGTAAGATAATGTAAGATAGATAGACTAACCACCCTCTTTGCACATTTTTCGGCATCCTCCGAAGTGAACTTACCATCCGAGTCTCTAATTCGACCCAACACGAAGAGTTTTTGTCTAGTATAATCCTCGGCGTCCTTTTCCACTACGACATACCGAGCTTCCGCCTCGTCCATCCCCCCTAATACCAACTCCTTCACTAGTTCCTCCTTCTCCTTAAGCCCCTCATTCTCACCTACACCCAAATACCCCGACCTACCACCGGTGTATGGCATTGTTATTGATTTCGCCGATGTGACCTTCTTGTCCCATTTCCCCTTTGCACAAGAAGATACCGTATCACATGTCATCATTAATGTAATTAGATAAGAGGAGGTTATGTCACCGAAGTTATAGTTTGTGACTCACCGAAGTCTTATTTTCAAGCGATGCTTGCTTGAAGGCCTCCCACGCATCGATTGTAATATGATTGTATCGGTCCCTTGGATCTTGACCTAGCCTCTTTCCCTTCTCATACAAGTAGTCTTTTCTTAGAACATGCTTGTGCTCGCGAAAATCTTTGGAGACGATGTTGAATGCCTTCTTTCTCACCACTTCCATGTCATTAGATTCTATTTCAAAAGGTCGCTACGCCAAAATATGTAGGATGTATTATGTCTACATATTATGAAGAGGTATAATATTGAGTAGATAGATCATTGAAAGGTTAAATGTTACTTACTTGGCATTCTACCCAAACTTCCTCATTCTTTTTTGATGGGACGGTTCTCCAATTATCCTCCGTTATCTCAATAAACGTTCTTCCAACTCGGCCACACCAACTTGACCATTTTGAACGTTCTTTTTTTGGTCGGTTGCATACACCCTTAGCATTAAATCCTATGTGTGTTAGTTCTCCTCTTCTCATTCTTCTTTGTAGAACTCGACAATGTGAGCGGACTTGTAGGCCTTTCTTCGAGTTGCTACCTCGCTTCTTTGGTTGGGCACTTGAAGTGGTTGAAGTGGTCACCATTGCTATCTAAGGATGGATAGAAATTGTAACTTAACTAATTAGCACTATTATGACTAGGTAAAAAAACAACAAAACCATGTTGAATGAGTTGTAGAAGTAAAATAACACAAGCATGACTAGTTAAAACAAGGAAAAAACGGATTTGTTGAATTGTATAACCAAAGTGAACCTAAGGTAGGCTAACATGTTAGAATGCCACATGAAAGTAACAAATAAAGGGAGCTATGGCTTCTAAATTTGATTTTAACATAGTCATGAAACATAAATGTTATGGATAGGGACTAAGCATGGATAATGTCTACTCAAGCATGCCATTCAACCAATATATCTCAAAAAGTAACTAAATAAGATGTGCTTTGAATAATACTTCAAATTTGAGTCTCATACCTTAATTGTAGAAGAAGATATTAGTTGTTTGTTGCTCTTGGACACACAAAGTAGCGAGATTTGTAATATTCAACCAAAGTTGAAGGAGATTTTTGGGTTTTTGGTCGGTTACAAGCTTTATAGGGTTTAGTTCTTCACACAAAATATATGTGCTAGATTTGAGGGTGAGTTTGTGGTTGGTTTTGATGAGATTTCACCAAGAAATGAGGCAAGAATGGATTTGGAATGCAAGGATTTGAGATGGAAGTTGCGGGGGGGATAAGGTGAGAGAGAAGGAGGGATAGATGGGAATGAATGGTGAAAATGGTGAAGAGGTTAGCAAAATCCGGGATAAAAGATATATATAGTATGGTAAAGTTGGACAAAACATGCCTGAATAGTATATTTGGTCGGTTACTGTTTAACCAGGTTACGATACCGCAACCTGCATCGGCTAGAGGCGAATAACCCTTGCGGTATCGCTAGCTAGCAAGTTGATGAACCCATAATAATTATTTTCTGAATATTTGCTACTTTGTTATGCAATTAATATTAACATTGTGTGTTTCATGAGTTGATGTATATTAAAATTTAATATGAAAACTTATAAATGAAATCAGATTTTATCTGCACATAATATTACTTGAGTTGGTTGCAACGATGACGTCTGTTATGAAAGAGAATTGTTGTGAAATGTTATATATAGTCCTATGAAGAGGTATCTGAAATTGTTAACTCTAATCCATATCCATGTTTATTGTAAAGCATTTGGCATAAACTGTTTAGATACGTATATGATGGGACTACGGGTTAATACCATTAGTTCGTTAACCAAATGTTACACTAGTGCAGACACGAGCAATAGGACTTTCTACATTAGCCACGTGTTGATCACCATCGAATATACATGTATTTGACAACTTCTGACTGAAAGTGTAGACATTTAGTTCTTCTGTAATGCATGTGGTATTACTCATAGTCTGGATGATGTTATACATACATGCAACGTCGTTACCCCGTTAAAGAGCCGACTTCGCGATCACACATCTCGGGAGCTAATGAACGAAAAGTATCCAGTTTTAGATGAGAATAGGGGTGGTAATTGAGTCAACACGCGAGTAATTCGAGATCGACTCGGTCAAAACTCGGACTAAACACGACTCGATCTAGCTCGACTCGAAAAACTCGTGCGTAACTCGGTAAGTATAATCAGTTGCAAGTTTATAATATTATTAGGTTATACTATATTAGTTCAATCATCTAATCTAGCTAGTTTTCTGTTACTACTCAATATTGAATAAACTAATTAATTGCATTGGTATTTAAATTAATAATTTCTAAGGATGCTAATAATTTCAATATTGAACAGGTATTTAAACGCACATATATATAATTAGAAATTTTCATAGTATAGAAGTAGTAAAAATTTTATTTAAAAAGAGAAAAAAACAATTCGAGTTCGAACTCGCAAGTAGTGTCGATACTCGATAAATAATAACGAGTTCGAGTTGAGTATGGTATTATTAACTCGCTAATTCTTGAGTCGACTCGAACATGGTTAATATAGTTCTCGAGTCTAGACGAGTTACGCACTACTCGCTTGATTGAAGGTTGTCATTCCCAATCTCGATGATAAATGGGTTTGGTTTTTATCGTGTGGGTTGCCGGGCATGGGTTAAGGGTTTAGGGTTAAGGGTTTGATGATTGTACAGAAGCGAAATCGCTACAACCTTCGCCTACAAACAAATTTGAGGCGAGTTCGCCAGTTGTTTGAAATTATAGGCGAACAAACAGGCGAGTTCGTTTCATAGTGAAATCCACAGGCGAATGGAAGGGGCGAGTTCGCCAGCGTATTTTAATTTTAAAAAAAAATACAAAAACAAGTTTTGCGGGTGGCGATTTCAGAACCCCCCCAACTTCCACCCGCAAAACCCTAAACCCCCAATCGGAAAATCCCTGCAACACCATGGGCCGGAGCAAATCAGCCGGTAAAACCCTCAACCCACCAGCCCCCAAGCGCCAGAAGACCACCCCCACTGCTCAACCCGATGCGGAGTCGGCCGGAATGCGTGAAGAGACACTCGCCGACCTTCAACCTCGCCGGAGACGCGATCGCCCGGCCGGTGGATCTACAGGCGGCGGCGGCGGCCATACTTCTGGAACCTCCCATCAACGCCAACCCGCCACCAGTCCGTCGCCGCACCGCCACACCGCCACCAGGAACCCGCCTGAAACTGGTGAGCCAGCCGAGAATCCGGCGGGTAACCCTGCGACTGAGGAAGATGAGGAGACGTCTCTGTTCGTCAGCACAAAGGCCGAGACTAGGTACTAACAATTTTCTCGTCGCTTCTTGTTGAATGCTAGGGTTTTTGATGAAGATCGGATAGAGTCGTTAGGGTTTGGTAAAATTATAGACTATTTTAAGGCGACGCATCTAGAAGGGATGTTGATGTCGAGAGAGCCGGTGCATAAGGATGAGTGTTTACAGTTTTATGCAAATATGACTTTTGCAAAGGACGCCGAAGAGGGGGAGACAATGGTTAGGGGAGTTACGTTTAAGGTTGATAAGTATTTGATTAATGAGGTGATAGGTTGCCCGTATGTGTCGGTTGACCACTTAAGGCCGTTAGATCCAAACGGTCCTTACGAGTGTTACCACACCCAAAACTTCCCATCTTTGTCTAGTTTGAACCCCCTAGAACCCGTTGCTATGCGTAGAAAATACTTTAAGTCGCGTAGCAAGAAAATCCTTCTTCAAATATAAACTGCTCCTTATTTAAATAAAAAAAGAAAAAGAAAGGGTGCCCTTGATGTTAACCTTTCCACTTCCACAGTGGCTAGCCTACGGAAAAAGTTATTGCATGCAAAAGTCTCCATAAAGAGTAATTAGAGCAAAGTCAAACAATCAGCATTGTTAATTCCGCAACTAGAGTACTGAAATTGTAATTAATTAAAGTAACCTCTAATTAATTTTTTTTAAAAAATGTGTAACTTTTATCACAGATATTTTTTTTAATATATAAAATTAACAAAAGATCATATTAAATAAAATATAAAATATTACTATTCAATAATAGTTTGACTATTTATGTGCAGAAGTTTTGCGTTCGGGACTCCGGAACAATAGAACCAAAAAAAAAAAGTCTAGAAGTTTAAAAAATAATAATTATCTACTTACTCTATATATACCCTATAAGTGGAGTAAATAATACTATCGTTATTTACACAACTTCCGTTTCTCAAGAATTGGAAGATGTGTAGCCATTTACACAATTTTGACTAAAAAGCTGGAAGTATATAATTATATGTATATAGCTATTCTCCGACTTATTTAGACAATATTTAATTAAATTAAATTGAACTATAAAATATTAAATAAAAATAAAAATAAAAAACAATATATTGAAAATAAGAACATCGTAGACAAATTAATCTGAATTCCATAAAACATTATAGCGATGTTCATTGATCGTGAGCGATTAAAAGAAATTGGACATGAAAGGGTATACTACATCCAGAATTCGACCTACCAAGTTCATAGTTGATCGCAAATGTGTACAAAAAAATAATTTGAAATTACATAAAGATTCATATATACTCCTATTTCAATATTGGTTAAAGAATTTATTTTGTTTTAATACTGGCGAACTCGCCTATCCAATTCGCTTGGAGGCGAGTGGCCAAGCGAACTCGCCTCCACGTCACATCAATTTTCCCACATCGGTGAAGTAGCGTCCAATTGATCAGTTTAAATATGTGACCAAAACTAAATGGTTCGATAAGTCGCCGACCCGCGCAAACTGCCCATGAAACACCATGCATGATATACACGTATACTATACATATACTATACAAATACTATACATATACTATACAAATACTATACATATACTATACAGTGATGAGCGATCAGAGTGTTGAGTGCATCTATCAGATCCCTGGCCCAAAGGCCTATATATTTTAACAATGAAGCGAACTCGCCTGCCAGCTCTCCTGTAGGCGAGTTACAAGCGAATTCGTAAAAAGATTGAATTGATATAATAACAAACAAGCGAACTCGCCTCTTAAATCGCCCGTAGGCGAGTTACAAGCGAATTCGTAACGGTCACAAACATAAATAGTCAACTGCTGGGCCCTGTCGATCAAAAAGCAGATCCCCAATATTTCAAAAAAACTCACGCAAAATCGCTGCATCCTCAGCTCGCCCACCGCCGACCAGCCACCGTCAAGCCGGAAATTTGCTCCCCCACCGCCATATTCCATACATCTGGTAAGTTCCTGACCCGTTTCATCTTACCCATTGTTAATCTGGATGCCATGATTTCAATATTTTAAGTTGATGCCAAAATCAGTATTTTAGCTTTCTGTTGATTTGCTTTGTTGAAACTGGGGTTCAATCATAGGAATAGGATTGATGTTAGGTATTCTTGATAGGTACTTTGGATAATTAGAAACATGGCTCCGAGGGGAAAGAAGAAGGTTGAACAATCGAGCGAGGTTATAGTTTTTGATAAAACTAAGTTTGTCAGTGAATCTGCTTACCTCAAGTATAGGAGTTTTGAGGATGCTAAGTCGCAGTTGAACACCTTACTTGTGGTGGATGAGAGTAAGGTTGAAGAGCTAGGCTTGAAAGGGGTGTGGGGCTTGCTACATTATTCGGGTGCGGACACATTGATGAAGGTGAAGGACCCGGGTTATCTAGAGGAGACAATGCAATTCTACGCTAATTTCCGACAGGTGGCTGATAAGTGGAAGACCAAGGTCAACAAGAAGGAGTTCGAAATAAGTCCTGAACTGTTCAATGCAGCCCTCAAGAACACGTACGAGGATGATGATGAACCAGTGGACCTTTACATAAGGGGTGACTGGCCAAGTGAGTCGATCTTTCCAGTCGCGAATTTGCAGAAATTGGGGTTGGAGCACTTCGGCCGCCAGCTAGGTCCGCTTGGAAGGCCAAAGGAGTACAAGCTGGGACAGCTTACACCCGAGCGAAGGATCTTGTATGAGATGGTGGCTACCAATATTGTGCCCAAAGGGGGTTACCTCCAAGAGCCAAACTTCACCACTTTGGTCACTTACTACTTGTTGGCCTCGGAAGTGATGATAAACCTCGGGTACACCATGTTTCAACACATGAAGGACAGCGTGGTTGAGAACAATACGGTGGCTAAGAAGTTGCCCTACGCAAACTTCATAACAATGTTCCTCCGGTCCAAGCATCCGAAGTTGAAATTCTCCAACACCGCCAAGCCGTGTGAGTACTACACCAAGGAATACTTTGAGAAGAAAAAGTGGTCATTGGTTGGGGGGACTTGGCAGCTAAACGGAGAGAAGGCCGTGGAGCCGGAACCTGAGCAAATCGGAGGTAAGGGGATACAAATTATATTTAAGTTCCATTATATTGTGTTCAATATCTGAATTTAACATTTTCAATGTTCTCCATTTACTAGTGAGTGCGGAAGCATATTATAAGGGGCTTGAGGAGTCGAACTTCGCGATGAGGATAGAGCTTGCTAATCTCCGCAAGACGGGGTGGAAGAACAACCACTTGCTTCGTGGTTTTCTAAGAGCATATGCCCGAAAAAATCCTTCGGCGGCCACTCCTGACAATGAAGACCAGACAGGCGGAGACAACTCTTCCTAGACATGTGGATGTAGTCTAGGGACGTTTTTTCAAATTGTATTGCTACAGTTTAACGATTTTTTCGTTTTGATTGCATTATTCAATAAAATTTGGTGCTTACAGTTCATATGCGCTTATTGTTTAAATTTGATATAAATTGCATATAATTGTTCATGTGTTAAACCGGTATCGATATATTCTTTTATAGTGTTGCTAGTACCAAAATACTATTTATGTAAAGTCAGAAACGAACTCGCAACCAAATTCGCTTGTGGTGTTATAACTGAAACGAGTTCGCTTCTAATCTCGCCTGTTTCAACAGAGTCTAACAGACGACTCAAGAAGCGAACTCGCCAGTAACAGGCGAGACGGCTTACGGAACCGCCACCACCTAAATGCCAAGGCATAAAGTAAAACTACAAAAACGACGTAGTTTCAAGGTTGGCGAATAGAGATACGATTTCGCCTCTAGTAACGCTTACGGGCGATTTGTACAAGAGAAGTCGTCTTTATTTACGCCTATGCTATGAGTGAAACACGTTTCAAGAAATATTACATAAAATTTACGTCTTTATTTACTAAGATGTACTCTGCTTGACATCATGTGATGATCGATATTTTCAAAATGGATTATTATACTGTTTATATATAAAATGTACATATTTTAGAATATGATAGTGCGTTTAAAAATTTAAACCGAATTATTGATGTTTTACTTAGAGTTATGTCATACTGCTTATGGACAAAGATGTACTCTACCTGAGTTAATATCATGATGGATATTTAACAAATAGAGTATTATACTGCATCTATATAAAATATATATATGTTAGAATGTGAAATTGCTAAAAGAAAATGAAAAAGTTTTATTTTTTAGTTACAATCTAATTAGCTTCTGTGGTAGCGAAATCGCTAGTCTACACGTTACCACAGTTAAATCCTAAACCCTAAACCCTAAACCCACAAACCCACAAACGACGCCGCCATAGCTAGGTATGAGCTTTATTTATCAATATTAATCTAGTCGAAAATTAAATAATTTTAAAATGTAGAGATAAAGTTTATCAACTCAGTATTATTATTCAGCACATGCTCTTTTTTTCAAGATTTTTTTTTAAATATAAGAAAACAAATTCAATACTTTCAATTTAGTTTAGTTTGATTTGATGAAATAACATTCAAAAAAATTCAGTAAAACCTTTCAAATTGCAGAAGGAATTTAATTATTTTTGGGGTTTGCATGAGGTGATCTTGAAAAGGTGAGAATGGTTATAAGTTTTTACTAGGAACTCTCAAATATTTTTGAAATATGGAGCACCTCCACCCTATAAATATCAACCCCTTCTCCCTTTAGAACCCCACTAGATCCTTCATTCCCACGTTCCCTTCTCCCTTCTCCTATTGTTTGTCTTTTGCTTCCCATGGATTTGTCTATATTCAACGCCCTCCCAAATGATATGATAAATCTAATCATAATTCATGTTTACTTCGACTCGGTTCTTCGTCGGTACGCCACCGGAACAGCGACATAATGGCATCGACAGTGGCTCACCGACGCTTCTGCACTAGGTCACACAGACTCGACCTATGTCTTGGCCATATTTGCAATATGCTGCGAGGGTGATATTCAGAGAGGCATGAATGTGATCACCACCCTGAAGAGAACCGATAAGAAAGGCCTCCGGGAAGCTCGAGTACGCGTCAGAGCCGGTTTGGGTAACGCTTGGGGTTGGGCGCACTACTGCAGGTTCCTCAGAGATGGAATAGTCACGCCCAAGCCGATCTGCTGCGGGAACATGCTGCCCTCAATCTCAGAGTGAGGTACGATCGCTGGGAGAGGCTTGATCCAGCGGACATCTCATGTGATGCATGCACCTGCGATCAGGAATTGCTTCACGTCCTCGGTCCTCGTTGAGGCTAAATGTTCTAGTTTTTTTGTTGTTTGATTATGTTCTTTCTTTTTTTGCCCAAATTTCTTATGAGTGTAATAACCTTTTGTTTGCCATTTTGGCACATTTCATTATTTAATAGCTTTTTTTTTTTGATACCTTGTCCTTTACATTTTATATAAGTTTATTAATTGTTATTAATTAGCTTTTATAAACATCGCATACTTGTAGCATAAGTTGGCGCCTCCCTAGCGAACTCGCTACCTGTGTAACTTATAGTAGCGATCTCGCAACAAGTCGTATTAAGTCAACAGTGCCTAGCTTGAGATTCTCAAGCGAATTCGTAACAACAAAGCTTGACACACCTAACAAACAATTGTAAGGCTTGGAGAGTTGCGAGATCGCTACAGTCTAGGAACCCATCAGTAAAAACCTTTGAAATTCCATCAGTAATTAATTTGTTTGGGGGTGTGAATGTGGTCAATGAAAAGGTGTGAATGTCTTTACATTTTTCTTCTTTTAATACAGCAATTACTAATTTTAGTCTCGGAACTCTCACATTTTTTTGACAAATGTAGAACCTCACCCCTATAAATATCAGACCCTTCTCCCTTTAGAGCCCCATCAGAGCCTTCATTCACATATTCCCTTCTCCCTTCTCCTATTCTTTGCCTTCTTCTTCCCATGGATTTGACATTTTTCAGCGCCCTCCCAGATGACATTATTCATCTCATAATGATTCGTGTTATGTTCAAACACGTTCTTCGTCGGTACGTGAGTGGAAGAGCGACCGATTGGGCTCGACAGTGGCTCACCGGGCTTCTGCAATAGGTCACAGAGAGTCGGCCTATTCCTTGGCTATATTTGCAATCTGCGAAGGTGATGCTCAGAGAGGCATGAATGTCATCACCACCATGAAGAGAACCGACAACAAAGGCCTCAAGGAAGTTCGGGTACGCGTCATAGCCGAATTGGCTTACGCCTGGGGCAATGCGCACTACTTCGGGTACCTCAATGTAGTAGTGCCTAGGCCTAGATGCTGCCAGGAACATGCTGACCTCAATCGCGGCTTGAGGTACCGTCGCTACATGAGGGTTGATCCAGCGGATATCGAATGTGATGCATGCACTTGCGAGTAGGAAGTGCTTCACGTCCTCGGTTCTTCTTGAGTTGAAATGTTGTAGTTTCTTTATTATTTTATCCTGTTTTTTTTTATCTAAAATTTGTTAGGATTGTAATAAGTTTTTATCTGCCATTTTGGGACATTTAATTATTGAATAGCTTTTCTTGTTTTGATAACTTTTCCCTTACATTTTACTTTTTTATCATAACAGTTATGTTTTCAGCAAAATCGCTAGCTAAATCACTAGCTTCATCGTAAGAGTTACTTTTTCTGCAAAATCATTTACTGTTGGTATAGCGCGTGTTCCTAGCGATATCGTCAGTGTCACGTTTATTAGTAGCATCAGCACAAGCGAATTCGTCACATACTCGCGTATATGTTACGTGGTCCTAACGATATAGCAACGTGTCGTATTAAGTCATTAGAGCCTAGTTGGCGATTCTCTATCTATATTGCAACGAGATAAGGGCTTTTGGTAGTATATTGGGCTGTAGTAGTAGTGATAGTATAAGTGTTGGGCTTTGTCTGACCTGTGACATCAGTAAAAACCTTTGAAATTCCATCAGTAATTAATTTATTTTGGGGGTTTGCATGGGGTGTCCATGGAAAGGTAGAATGCCTTTACATTTTCCTTACATTAATACCATAATGACTGATTTTTGTCTATAAACTCTGACATATTTTTGAATAATGGAGCACCTCAGCCCTTTAAATATCAACCCCTTCTCCATTTAGAACCTCATTAGAGCCTTCATTCCCACATTCCCTTTTGCCTTCTCATATTCTTTGCCTTCTGCTTCCCATGGATGTGTCTCTATTCAACGCCCGCCCAGATGACATGATAAATCTGGTAATGATTCGTGTTATGTTCGACTGGTTTCTTCGTCGCTACGTGAGCGGAAGAGCGACCGAGTGGGCTCGACAGTGGCTCACCGAAGCTTCTGCAATAGGTCACACACCGTCGACCTATGTGTTGCCTATTTTTGCAATCTGCGAAGGTGACATTCAAAGAGGCATGAATGTGATCACAACCATGAAGAGAACCGACAAGCAGGGCCTCCGTGTAGCTCGGCAACGCGTCAAAAGAGGTCTTAGATACGCTTGGGGTTGGAGACACTACCTCAGGTACTTCTCAGAAGCAGCAGTTGGGCCTAGGCCGATCTGCTGCAATCCGCATGCTGGCCTCAATAACTGGGTGAGGTACGATCCCTGGGCATCCCTTGATCCGGCGGACATCACCTGTGATGCATGCACTTGCGATCAGGAACTGCTTCATGTCCTCGGTGAACGAACAATCTACTAGTATTAGTTGTTTGTTCTTCAGTATGTATTTTTGTATCACAAATTTGTTTCGATTCTAATGAACTTGTGTTTGCCATTTTGACACAGTTAATTACTGAATAGCTTTTCTTGTTTTGATATCTTGTCCCTTACATTTTATTTTTTCATCCTAAGAGCCAATATCGTATCAGCAAAGTCATTTACTTTTTGTATAGTGCGTGGTCATAGCGATCTCGTCACCGTCACGTTTCATGATGATTTATTAGTAACAAAACACCAAGTGAAATCGCAACTAACTAGCGCCTGTTTACGTGGTCCTAACGATATCGCAACATGTCGTATTTAGTCAACAGAGCCTAGCTAGAGAATCTGTAGCGATATCGCAGCGTACTTTCACTACCCTTGCAAATTCGTAACAACAAAGATTGACACAATAAAAAAACACAACATTGACGTGGTTTGATGTGAGTTCACTACATGATAAGAACCGATCAAAAAACGGTTTTTGGGTTTGGGTCTATATTGGGCGTATAAGTGTTGGGCATTAGCCTGTGTAAGTATCGGGCCTTAGCCTATGTAAGTATTGGGCCTCAGCCTTGGTGTTTCATGTTCAGTTTGCGCTGGTCGGCGACTTATCGGCCCCTTGTAAAATTTAACCGTATATAAACTGAAAAATCACCTTCTAATCAGCCGATGTGGGACAAATGTTGGCGAGTTGTATTACGTGTTCGCTACTGCACATGATCACATAGAACAACAAAACTTATGAATGGCATCGTAGCGACCTCGCTAGGTTAATATGAATAAAATTAGTTGCGATCTCGCTAGTAGTACTGTTGAGAAATAATTTAATATGAATTAAATTAGTTGCGATATCGCTAGTATTACTGCTAAGAATTAAACCCTAGCAGCATGTTACACGGCGAAATCATTTACTTTTTAGCCAGCAAACTCAATCAACCTCACATGCACTGTACATTCTCAACTCTCATATACGACCTATACAGTAGCGAAACTGCAACATCACTCGCCACATCCTAGCGACCAGGTTACGATACGTTGCATATTCTCGCCTGCTTAAATTAGGGTTTAGGCAACCTTACGAGATCGCAACGGCCAAAGTACATACTAGCGAGCTAAACTATGATTTCGCTACATAGACGTTTAACTTACCACAAATGTTACGAGTTCGTAACAATCCTCTCCATTTAAGGCGGATCCTTTCTTTCCGCCTTAAATTTGAACATTTTTACGTCAGAACTGATTTCCGCCTTCAACAACGTCATTCCGTCTTAAATTTCATTTTTCCCCTAACCTACGATACTAGCGAGTTTGCAACGTTCAAGCAAGGCGAAAAAAACACGAACGCCTCAAACGCCTTAAATATGTGTCTTGCACCAACCCCTTTGTAGTAGTGTGTAAAGGTCCAAACTTTGCTATCGCATATGAATAGCCTTCAAAAATCGGGCAACCCAAGCATGGAGGGTGGAGGAGCTCTAGAAATGAGGGAAGGCGCACTGTCAGAACTAAGCCCATACATTATAAATAAGATTGCGGAAATCAAGTTTTTACATTCCAAGTTTTTACATTTCAGGTTTTTTTAACTGAATACAGTAAATTTTTATATAATTATAGAATATAATAACAATTGAAATGTTCCGAGGAAGATATAAATATTCAAAACTTATCTTATATATATTGAGTAAATTTTTAGGCAACATTTTTCCATAACGGTGATGTCATGCAAAAGTTATTGGACATCAACAGACCTTCAAAATTTCCATAATAACTTATTGCAAGAATCCAATAATAAAATAATTTTCACAGTCAAAATTTCCATTAGAACGGTTAATCTATCGTAATAATTATCCCAAAAATCATCGAGTAATTTTTTACTCTTTGATGTATGCAGGACACCAACACTTCGACGACGAACCAGGCTCTCGAATTGATCTGCAAGACAAAGGCCCCGGGTGTCCCGGGGATAGACACTCCGACGCTCAAGTCAGTATATTTGCTTAATGCGTAAAGAATGAGATTAGATGGAGAGGTCTACCAAACCTTTAGGGTATTTATATGGCTACAATCCGTAGATCACGAGGATATGTATTTATGGTACAAGTACAACTCTTATGGAATAGTAGTTGTATTACCATGTATAATAGAAGTATATTTAGGACATGGTTGTGTTACCATGTTTAGGATGGCTGTATTACAATCTTTGAGAGGATGTATATTCCTTGTAGAACATTCATAATATACGCATTCCTTGTAAAGATTAGGATTGATGGACCTGTGGATCCAACCTCCACGTATCTCGAGCCCACGACCCTTCTCGGGCCCTGGTCCGAGTATGAATGAGGCCCGAATACGAACCATGGACTTATCAGTAGCCCCAAGGTAGATCTTCAGAACTTAGAGTGCTCCATCTCGAAGGTTTTAAGAAGAGACCCGTTTCTCGAGGGAAGACCAATAACTCGAGGGAGAATAACTCGGGGTACTAAGCTCGGGGTGTCCTTCTAGGACTGTCCTTTCGGGCTTACCCTTCTGAATATCTAGCTTAAAGTTCTTTTGTATTTCATCAAATATATGGACGGCTGAGATTAAGTTCCTTTGAAATCCAGATGGTAGATACACGTGTCGTTGAATAATTTGAGATTTGAATAATTTGGATATAATTCTTTGATACACCTATCTGAGATTTGAATAATTTGCCTACCAGTCGCTGGTAAGTAGCTCCGGCATTTTTCAATCCGAAAGGCATCATTTTGTAGCAGAAAGTTCCTCTGTCGGTTATAAAGGAGGTTTTTTCTTTATCTTGCTCTGCCATAGGGATCTGATGATATCCTTTAAAGGCATCAAAGAAGGCTAGTACTTGGTATCCTGTAATCGCTTCCACTAATCGGTCGATCGAGGGTAAGGGATAACTATCTTTAGGACAACAATCGTTCAAGTTGGTGAAGTCGATGCACATTCTCCACTTTCCATTTGGCTTCTTGACCATTACTGGGTTTTCTATCCATTCTGGGTACTGCACTTCTTCGATTATACGGGCTTTAAGTAACTGGTCTACCTCCTCTCCAATGGCTTCAACTCGATCTAGTGCGAAGATGCGTCGTTTCTGCTTAATGGGTTTTCGCGAGGGATTGATATTCAGGTAATGTTCCGCCAAGCGAGGGGATACTCCCACCAAGTCATTGGTGTCCCAGGAGAAGACGTCTATGTACTGGTTGAGAAGATCTAGTATTTTAGCCTTTATCTCGGGGGGTAGGAGAGTTCCAACCTCAACGGTTCCTGATTCTCCGAGTTGTATCGGCTCGGACTCGGAGTACTTGGCCGGTTCAAGATTCTCCTTTTCTGGTTCTCGGATAGCTTGAATTGTGCATATTCGAGCTAATTGTTGATCACCTCAGATTGTGGCAATCCCTTTGTTGGTGGGGAACTTCATCACCAAATGGTAAGGGGACCAGATTGCCTTTGCCTTGTACATCCACGGCCTTCCAAGGATTATGTTGTATGGTGCCCTGGTATCGATGATCGTAAAGGTGCAATGCAAGGTTATACTCCGAGAACCGTCTCTCACATGCACTGGTAAAATAGTTGTTCCCAAAGGAATGACAGGATTGCTGGTAAATCCTGAGACAGGGCTTGTGGGCGTGAGATTATTTTTGTCCAATCCCAGCTGTTCAAAACAACTGAGAAACATGACTTCTACTTCACTTCCTCCATCTACCAGAACTCTTCTGATCATGTTATGGTTTATGTCAACCGTAATCACTAGGGGATCTGAATGGGGAATTTGATTAGGAACCGCATCTTCAGATGAAAAAGTAACAGTTCTGTCTAAGCGAGATGTTTTGCTCTCCCATTCCCAAGGAGAGGCTTCTTTCGCCGATCGATGCACACCATTGATGCTCCTTCTTGCTCCCTGGTTGCTGGCGTGGCTTGTCTCGTCGTTGTTGATGCTTCTTACTCATCGTTGTTGATGCTTCTTACTCCTGGCGTGGCCGGGAAACGGATTCTTGTACTCCTACGAAGGTTTTCAGCCGGATCAGCCATGAGTTAAAAGGTCGTACAGATCAAGATTGGCATGCGGGTCCCACCGGGTGTGCCGAATTGATGGATGTCTACGACCCTCACTTGATCACGAACTCTGCTCACGAACTGATCTGCAAAACTAAGGCCCCGGGTGTCCCGGGGATAGACACTCCGACGCTCAAGTCAGTGTAGTTGCTTAAGGCGTAAAGTATGAGATTAGATGGAGAGGTCTACCAAACCATTAGGGTATTTATATGGCTACAATCCGTAGATCACCAAGATATGTATTTATGGTATGAATACAACTCTTATGGGAATAGTAGTTGTATTACCATGTATAACAGAAGTATATTTCGGGCATGGTTGTATTACCATGTTTAGGATGGCTGTATTACCATCTTTGAGAGGATGTATATTCCTTACAAAACATTCTTAATATACGCATTCCTTATAAGGATTAGGATTGATAGACCTATGCATCCACCTTCCGCGTATCTCGAGCCCACGACCCTTCTCGGGCCCTGGTCCGAGTATGAATGAGGCCCGAATACGAACCATGGAGTTATCATTACCATCTTTGGGACGATGTAAATTCCTTGTAGAACATTCATAATATACGCATTCCTTATAAGTATTAGGATTGATGGACCTATGGATCCACCTTCCGAGTATCTCGAGCCCACGACCCTTCTCGGGCCCTGTTCCGAGTATGAATAAGGCCCAAATACGAACCATGGACTTATCAATACCAATATATTGAGAATTGCGGCACCTTGGTACCAAGGGCCTTCTGCATGCAGAACATTTATAGCGAATTAGTTCAAATTGCGGAACCCTAATTGCAAGTGAGTCCGAATTGCAGAACCTTAATACCCGCGTCGTTATGATTAACCGCCGGTTATCCTTATCCGCCGTTTGTCATGTGGCGTTTCGGGATGGAAGCGCCGTATATGACATTTTTCATTGTCATTCTCACAAGGTTCCAATTGTGGAACGTCTAAATGCACGGCGGTTTTCAGAAACGATCATGCTCTGCCGCAGTGGTAGGCTATGCATGCAATAGTGACATGTAGTTACACTTCATTTTCCCAAACAAAATGCAAGGCAACGGGAGTTTTGCCTTCCATATATTCTTCAAGGGAAACATTTTGATATAAAATGATGATAACTAAGATTATATCCATGCTTCGTAAGATTATAATATTGATCATGTTGAGCACATAACTCACTTACAGTCATATTTGGACTTGTTAAGTCCAAATTATCATCCCATACATGAATCAATGCTTTATCACATATCCATTGAGCATTTCGGAAGGAGATGTCCCCCTTCCCCTGCCTGTATGCATGTATTTTGTGTTCTAACCAATCAATATCCCGCGCCAAAGCCTAGATTTTTTTAAATAGTTACGCATAGACCACATAAATTAATACCATGAATTGTCATTGTGCTGCAATTTCCAATAAAATCATGAAATCCAATTATTATTTAGGTCTTGATGAAATATCAGTATTTACATCCTATTAAAAAAATGTTTCCTATCAAATTTAAAGAATAGCTAGGTTGTGATATCAATTTCATTTCATTTCCTATCACTGAAATGCTCCAGCTAGAATATTATTTTTTGAGAACACTATCTAACTTCTCTCTCTCTATGAATAGGGTTCCCTTTACTGAGCTTCATCAGTTTGAGTCATCACTTATGAATGGTATCTTATTCAAGAATTATTTCAGGAAACTCCATAAACAATCACTTTCTGGTTCTATAAGATGATGCAAGTTTCTAGACCTAAAATAATCAGGTTTAATTTAAATAGATCATGCATAAATAAAAGTAGCAAAATTACGTGCAATTTGTTCAAAAAATTAAAATCCATTAGAACTTCAAACACATCTGATAATTAATTATTCTTGTAAAATAAAGTAGTACAAAAAAATTAAAAAATTTACAAGAAATAAATATTATTCAGTCCAAGGAAGGAGGTGCATCATCAAAAAACTTCTGAACCAGCAAAGAGATTTTTTCATCTTCTTCATCTTTTTCTACTGGTTCATTTTCTACAGTCTTATTTTCATCAAAAACTCCAGGAGCTGGATCACTAAGGTCTTGCTTCACCTCCATTTCCTCCCCACTTTTGGATGGTACGGACCCTGGATAACCGAACACGCGTTTTTCAGGTGCTGCAATGTCAACCTCCTCTTTCTTTTTCTTGATTCTCATCCGGTATTTCTGGAAAAAAATAAAAATTAAAAATAAAAAGGAGAACATCATATTAAAAATTTTCTTATAATATATACATAAAAAATGAATTAAACAGTAATTTCAAATGAATCTATCCTTGTGAAGGTACTGATCAATATATACCTGTAAATGGCTGCTAACAGTTTTATTGCCCAGCCCTGGAACCTTCATATTATTCAATATCTCAGATGGGACGATCTCTGAAATATTAAAGAAAAAAACCATCTTTGACTATATAATTCAGAGACTCATAAAGGATAGTAAAAAGCACATATTGCAAGTATAGTTGTATTGAATTGAATCAATCCGTTCTTACTATCGATAGGTAGGCTGTGTATGGCCTTGAGAAATTTCAGTTCTAATTCCTCCGTCCAATTTACCCTTTCATTCTTCCTCTTCCTCGAGGAATTAGCTTCACTTTTAGCTACAGGAGTAAGTGATGATGATGATTCCGCTGCCTCATTTGGATGTCGTGATGATGATGATGATGCCGCTGCCTCGTTTGGATTCCTCAAAGCCATTATTTGTGATGTCATGGCTATTGCCCTTATTACCTTATCATTGGAAACGGTCGACGTCTTCCAAAAATCAATGAAGTTGTTGTCGTTGAACGAATGGACGATGTATGCTACAAATGGTGCTGATGCATTCAATAGTAGAAAACATTCGGAAAACGGCGCCCAAGGACGGCGGTTCCGCGGGAAAATAAGGAAACCGCCGTCCTTCTACATTTACGAACTCGTAAATGTTCATTCTCTAGCCGGATGGCTTGTTACACGGCGGTTGTGATGCAACCGCCGTGTAACTGCCATTTTTGGTCGGCGGTTGCGTTTAACCGCCGACCAGCCTACATTTCCGACACCGGAAATGGCTAGCCGGAACTTTCCCCGTTGACCGGCTTGACTTTGACGGTCAATTCGACGGGGCAAAGTTCTGATGTCGGTGGAGTCAAGTCAAAAAGTCGTCCGGGTAAGTTTACGGTATCGTAAACTTGTCCGGATAGAGGGAAAAATGGCCGGGTAGGATTTACGATATCGGAAACGTAACCGGATGAGTTAAAACAGAATCTTATAAAACGAGAAACGGATCCTTTTGTTCTATCTACTCTATTCCATCTTTGTTTTGGGTTGAAGGACGCAGAGAATCTCCTAATATTTGGGCTCGCTGAATCCTAGGCCGCGATGAGGTAATCTCCCGCTAAATTTAGTATTGATGGGCGGATGTTTGTTAATTTCAAGCATGAATATGTATGTGTGTCCCTAATTTGCTTGAATAATATATGAACTTGCGTGTTGATTCCTAGTTATTAGTGTTTATGAAACCATATTGTATTTGATATGTTGTCAAGTAGCACGATGTAGATGAATGAATTCATTAATATTTGCTTAAATTTATGAAAATAGGTACACAAGTGTTATGGAACGTAGTTGGATTATTAGGGAGAATCGTCGGACCTCACCAGAGTATATGGGACTGGTTGAATACTTCATTGATGTTGCTTCTGATAATGCAAGATTAGAAAATCAGTCGGCCATGCGGTGCCCTTGTAAGGATTGCACTAACGATGTGTATTTAGGAGTTGAAGGTTTGCGTGAACATTTGATTGTTAGGGGTTTCCAAAATTCCTATACCACGTAGGTATGGCATGGGGAAGAACGTAGCACTGTTGTTAATGAACCAATGGAGGTTGTAGGAGAAAATTCAATGGTTGGTAATTATGACGATAAATTGGATGACTTGGTAGATGATGTTGCCATGCATTTTTTTGGAAAACCAGAGGCGCTTGAAGCGATGTATAATGATAAGCAGACCCCTTTGTATGAGGGGTCAATCCACACTATTTTAAGCGCGACCTTATTGTTGATGAATTTAAAAGCCAAGCATGGGCTTTCAGATAAGGCATTAACAGAGGCGCTGGAGTTGATTAGACAGCTGCTTCCCACTGATAATTTATTGCCTGATAGGGCATATGCTGCCAAGAGGGTACTATGTCCAATGGGTATGGAACTTGAGAAAATTCATGTTTGTCCTAATGATTGTATGTTGTTTAGAGGGGAAGATGAGATGAAATTGGAAAATTGTAGCGTTTGTGGCGAGTCACGATACAAAGCTGTGAAACAAAAAGTGGACGTGGGAGGAGATGTTGTTAAGGAAACCAACAAACGTGTTCCCGCGAAGGTCATGTGGTATCTCCCCATTATACCTAGGCTTCAAAGGTTTTTTGCTAACAAGGAAGAAGCTAAGAACTTGACATGGCATGCAGATATAGAGAAGGTTGAAGATGATGATGTGATTGCACACTGTTCAGATGGTGATCAGTGGAAGAAAATTGATGAATTGTATCCTGAATTCGGGAAGGAAGCTCGGAATGTAAGGTTGGGTTTATCCACTGATGGTATGAATCCGTATGGAGATTTGAGTAGTACACACAGTTCTTGGCCTGTGATGGTTGTTATTTACAATCTACCATCGTGGTTGACCATGAAGAGGAAATATGTTATGTTGTCGTTGATGATAGCAGGGCCAAAGCAGCCTGGTAATGACATTGATGTGTTCCTAGAACCTTTAGTTGACGACCTTCAGAAACTGTGGTTCGAAGAGAATTGGACGTGGGATGAATATCGGCAGGAATGGTTTAAGTTGAAAGGAATGTTGTTCTGTACTGTGAACGATTTCCCTGCACTTGGTAATCTAGCTGGTTATTCAGTCAAAGGTCATCTAGCTTGTCCTCTTTGTGAGGAGAATACTAGTTTCTCTCAATTAAAACACGGGAGAAAAACTGTTTATCAAGGACATCGTCGTTTCTTACCATGCAGTCACGAGTTCCGTAAGGCTAAGAACTGGTTTAATGGGAAGGAAGAGAATGCACCGCCCCCCCTCCTATCAGTGGCGAGGAGGTATTCGAGAAAATCAAGGATATTGAAAATGATTTTGGGAAAAACCGTAGGAAGATGCCCATCCCCGGCCCTTGGAAGAAACGATCCATTTTCTTTGACTTACAATATTGGAAGCACTTGGCTGTCAGACATTGTTTAGATGTAATGCACATTGAGAAGAATGTCTGCGATAGTTTGCTTGGTACGCTGCTGAATATTCCAGGAAAAAGCAAAGATGGACTTCAAGCACGTAAAGACTTGGACAGAATGGGTATTAGAAAGGAACTGGCTCCTGTAATCGAGAATGGGAACACTTTCTTGCCTCCAGCTTGCTACAATATGTCGTCAGCTGAGAAGACAAAATATTTGCAGTGCCTGAAAGATTTGAAGGTACCCTCTAATTTTTCCTCAAACATTGGTAACTATGTCAATGTTAAGGATCAAAAATTGATAGGGTTAAAATCACATGATTGTCACACTTTGATGCAAGACTTGAACATAATTGCCATTCGTGGTTCTCTTCCAAGCCACGTTAGGATGTGCATCAGCAAGCTCTGCTTATTTTTTAAGGGAATTTGCCAGAAAACAGTTAGCCGTCGTAAGCTAGATAAGCTGCAGACAATGGTGGTTGAAGTATTGTGCCAATTGGAGATGTATTTCCCCCCTTCTTTCTTTGATATAATGGTGCATTTGATTGTCCATCTTGTGCGGGAGATCAAGGAGTGTGGTCCGGTGTTCCTCCGGTGGATGTATCCTTTCGAGAGATACATGAAGATATTTAAATTCTTTTCGCAGAATAGGTACAGGCCTGACGCAAGCATTGTATCTAGATATGTCGCGGAGGAGGCGATTGAATTTTGTACGGCTTACTTAGATGAGGTTGACACGGTTGGACTACCCACCTCGAGGCATGATTTTCGTTTCAACGGGCATGGAACTAGAGGCACGCTGCATAACCCGCCAGCGGTCGATTTGCAGGCTGCTCATCTGTATGTGATGCGAAACCATGAATCGGTTCGCCCTTATGTTGACATTCATATGGAGGAATTGAGAAGTCTATACCCAACCCTAAAGCCTTTCCAACTACATGATGAGCATATTAGAACCTTTTGTGAGTGGTTAAGGGACACCGTAGAGATTGGTGACCATCCTGAGGAAGTGAAATGGCTATCCAGACGGCCGCTTACGATGGTCATCAGCTACAGCGGCTATGATGTGAAGGGTTACTCGTACGGGACCAAACAGAGCGATGCTAAAGGTGTTTCGCAGAATAGCGGTGTGACTACATTTTCCGAATCAATCGCTGTGTCGCGGAAGAAAAATCCAGAAGGATCCTACTCATTTGATAGGTATTTCGGTACCATTGTTCAGATCTGGGAGTTAAACTATGTGGCATTGAAGGTGGTTGTATTCAAGTGTCAGTGGGTTGATCAAAAGACAGGAACTAAGACCGATCCTTTAGGGTTTCAATTGGTTGATAGGAAGAAAGTGGGATCAAAGTCGGATGCGTTCATACTTGCTGGCGAAGGTGACCAAGTTTACTATGTTCAGGATCCTTCTGATCGGCACTACGAGATTGTTCTTGATGGGAAACAAATGGTGTGTGGTGATGAGCTATTCGAGGAGTATGAAAAACGAGCTGCTCACATTTTTGTGCCAACGAAGAAAGACGCGATTAATATGGAGGAAACAGAGGAAAACATGTCAAACTATCGCGCAAGATCCGATCACGCCGAACGCATAGTGATAGACAGCAAAGGAAAAGAACGGAAGAGGAAGTTGATTTTCAAAGTTAAGCCGAAGACTAAGTTGAGGCGTTAGTCGTTGATCTTTTTGTGTTATCAGTTATTCATAATACAACTAGTCCGAACTTAGTTATTCATGTAAACATTTGGTTGCACCTTTGTTTGATCTATCCAATAGAATAAAAGAAAGTCGACGAATCTCAATTTTTAACCTATCCGGATAGTTTTACGGTATCTGAAACATTAGCCGGATAGTGTTAAATTAGGGTTTACCTACTTCCGGCTAACAATCCGGTTTAGCAAATGTAGAACAAGCCTATCCGGGTAACTTTCCGAGTTCGGAAACAAGTTACCCGGAAGTTTTTTGTTTTGGCAAGACATTTTCTTCAAATTCCAGACGGGTTCCCTGGTTGTCATCCGGTTTAGTAATCATAGAATGACTGATCCGGCTAGAATTACGAGTTCGTAAAGCTAACCGGAAGTGTTATTTTGAGGCGAAAACTAGCGCGCACTCACTAATCAGTAGTTATATAAAATTGATACTGCAAACACTTGTATGAATTGTAAATGCACAAACATTTGATCAATTTCCGTAGCATTCAAACGTTACTGAAATACAGTTAAAATGTAATAATATTCGATAAGTCAAATCAATTCTTAACTAAAAATTCAAAACAAATTAAACTAAATCAAGGCTCCATGTCATAGTCGGTGTGATGATCACCGCCACCATGTCCCTGCGAGGCGTCCCCACTCGTGGAAAATCCTTCTGCACGCTTGAGGGCTCTCAACTCCTTCCTTGCCTCGTAAGCGTCCTTCCTAACGCCAATCAATGTGAGCACCTTAGATTTCATGCCAGCGTACATAGCTTTCATGTTGGCAACATGGGGTGAAGGCTCTCCATCGGGTACCTCCCTACCTAAAAAATGAAAATTCATATTTGAATTAAACTATGATAAAAAGTAGCATAAATTGTGAATAAGGAGGTGAAGATGACTTACTTCTTGATGCCCGCTTAGCCTTTTGTTGTGGAGGCGCCACAATCTATTTTCCATCGGCCAAAGTCCATTTCGGCCTATGGTTTTCAAAGTAGTGGTAGTCGTATGGCTTGCAAGGGGTGGGATCATCTTCAAATCGGAAATTAGGGTCCAATTTCAAGAGCAACTTAGTGATTAGGCTCCCGTAGGGTAGGTTTTTCTTATGTCGCTCGTTAGCCCACGCAGTTCTCATCCAATTACATATTGCAAAGACGGGATTGATAGGAACCTCCTTCACGACATAGTAAAATGTCATAACCGTGGTAACATTAGGCTCGCCGACATTTCCTCCTATAGGGATGAAACTTCTATGCACCCACTCGTACACAATGCGATCATCAATGGGGCAGAACGCCATTTTGCACCCATCGGCTGAACTTTCATCATATGGGTCCCGACCAAAATAGTGATGCCCTAAATTCAGATAATTCAAGTACGGGAGTTTAATCATATGCGTTCCCGGCCACGCATTAGCATAGAAGATATCAAGTGGCCCATCCTGGAGCTTGGGATAAAGGTCCTCATCGGATTTGATAGGATTCCCCAACAACTCATTCATCACCCAACAATCAAACTCAAACCTTTGCCCATTAACCATGGTAGTGTACTTACCATCACTAGGTTCATCAAAATTAGCATAAAATTGCAACACCTCATCCTTATAGGTGGGATTACTAACATCGAATAACAAGGCATCACAATTTTGAATAGCAAACTTCTCAACCATAGGGCCTAAACCTAGTGCCTCAACCCGATCTCTATCCAACACATATGTGTCTAGTACTGTAGCATTGTTAACAAGAATACCATAATACTTGTAAGCATCGAGACTAATAAACTTGTTAGCATCATACCAGTTTGGATTTGGCTTCCTCGCCACGACCTTGCTTCTCGGTGCCATGGGTTGATCGGGAATTGGTTGTGGTGGAACTGATGGAGAGTTTCGTCCGGGTAGGAGACGGGATTTTCGAACTCTGAATTGGGGGATGTGGGGGAAGTTTGTGAGTTGTGATCTGAAAAAAATTCAATCACCCATATATATAAACCCGTTTCCGAACTCGGAAACCTAGCAGGATGGAAATTTAAGCTTATCCGGCTAGGTTTACGGTGTCTGAAAGTGTATCAGGAAGTTTTTAATTAAAAATCTAGTTTTTTGCTCAATTTTCCCGAAGGTTTCCCTGATAGCCATCCGGATAAGTAAATTATTCATCCGGCTAGGTTTCCGATTTCGGAAAAATAATTAACACTATCCGGATAGTGTTTCAGAACTCGGAAATCTACCCGGAACTATACTTCAACACATTTTCACCATCATATTTGCCTCTTTATCTAAACAAAATGCATGTACAAAATAAGCGCCAATAGATTGAAGCACTAAAATCTTTAAAATCGACCAAGTTTACATCCATATGAATAACGTACTAGGATAAATTAGTTTCACAAACGAAAAGAACAAATTCGATGTTTAACAAGAACAAATTCGATGTTTAACTAGAATAGAACAAATTATTAACTAGAAACAATGCCCTACTCTCCAGTCGCCCTACTGCTGGATGGTCCCCCGGCCGCATCTTCTTCACTTGAGGATGGGAGATGACCAAAATCCGGCTCATTCAATTCCGGGCTAAGTTGGAGATCAAGTCCCTTCCGATCAATGTAAGCCCTTTGTTCGGCACGGAGCATTGCTACTTCTTCTTTAGCCTTGTCGACTTGTCCGGTGAAGCATTCCCACATTTTTGAGAGCTTACGCATCCACCGGCCCTCCTCACCTACAAAACAAACAAATGATTAGCTTTCGAAAACAAAAGCATTTTCACATGCGAAACTAAACAATAAAGGGAAAACATATATTCACTTACTTGTACCCGATGAACTCACACCTCTGGCTTCTAGTTTTCTTCGCCTCGCAACTCTTCCTGCTGCGCCCGGAGCTAAGGCCTTCAAGACGTACCTTTGAGTTTCTTTATCCAGTGCAAAACCCTTATGATCAAACCAATCACCATCGTAGTACTCTAGAGGCTCAGGACGATCAACAACACCTCCACCTTGCTTCTTAATCAGCTCAGTGACAAGTCCGGCATATGGAAACCATTGCCTCGACCCTCTCCCCACCTTGAACATGTATTCAACTATCGAGTGTCCAGGATTTATTTTCAACCCTTCCATCAAGTAATAGAAGAGCTGAACACGTCCACAACTAGGTTCACAACTATGACCCCCCGATGGATACACATTCTGACAAACCCAGTCAAATACAATCCTCTGCTCAACCGTAAGCTCCTCAACATTAAAATCACCTGGACAACTACCCGCCCCCTGACAAGTAGTTTTGAAGTACTTACGTCTCATTGCTTCAAGGTCTAAGGGTTGGTTTGTCCCGGTTTCAGGAAACTTGTTGAAATTATAAATCTCATAAGGGCCTTCTGGGCGGTTAGGGCGCAAGTATGAGTTATCAACATAAGGGCAGCCTAGGACCTCATTTATATGAAACTTAGTGACATTAATCAGTTTACCATTCACCTTAGTGCACAGCCTATTCGACTCATACTCTCCTAAATTTGCATAAAATTGCACAACCTTATCTTGATGGCATGGGGATTCAAGCAAGAGCAATTTATCTAAATAACTAGGCTGAAAATGAGCAACCAAATACCCCATATGCAAAGTGTCAATAGAGGTAGGGCTAATCACCTTGGTGGTGTGTGTTTTCCGCCCACACCATTCCACATAGTTGGCCTCCGCCCTACGATTGAAGAAATTCCGACTTGCCGATGCTTCAGGGGGCCTATCATGGCCTCTTTGCCGCTTTGTCTTCCTCGATTTGGCCTTGCTTAATCGGCTCCCACCCACGTGTTCTTCGGCTCTTGGAGGTGACTCTCCTTCCTCCTCGGAAGAGGACGAGTAGTGCACCTCTTGTTGTCGTTGGATTTCCGCAACTTGCTTGCCTGTGGAAGGATTTTTAGTCCTAACCATGGTGAGAGATTGGACTGAAAATTTTGGAGAGGGGCGGACTGGTTTGGGGATGAACTTGGGGAGGGTTTGCAGATTTGGGGAAAAAAAACCCGTCTGCCCCTTTTATAATAAACACTTCCGGCTAGGTTTTACGAACTCGTAAACCTAGCCGGGTGAGGTTAATTTTTTTTTCCTTATCCGGCTAACTTCACGGTTTCGGAAACGTGGCTGGTCAGTACAAAAAATCAGAATAACTAACACTTAGACTATTTTCTTAGCTAGTCCTCTACCCATTCTCAACATTAGTTCCGAAAATTTCACTTTCCTCCCACCCATTTACTCTCTTCCACCAACAAAATCTTCTTCTCCAACCACCAAGAACACCATTACTCACATTGGCCCCATTTCTTGAGTTCTAGAACAAGAAAGTAGCTTCTTTGTCCATACTATTAGGGTTTTTATTCTACTTGAAAAGGTATTTCTTCAATTGTATAATCAATGTTGTTTATTGGCTAATTTGTCTTATTTGTTCATGGGCTTTGCTTAATTATTACTACAAACTAGTTTTGTTTTATGGGCTACATTCTTGATTAATCAATTGGGATTATGGGCTATATTCTTGATTAGTCTTGATGGTCACTAGTTATGTTACTACTAATCTAGGGTTAAGTATGTCATATATGTATGCACTAATTTAATTACAAAGAATTAAGGGTGAAGCATGTGATAGGCAATTTATATTAGTCTAATAGGATCCTAATTAAACCCTACTTACCATTAGTCTAATAGGATAATAATAGGATTATTAAAGTGACTACTTACCATTAATTTAGCATATAATTATTCTTTCTTGATAGTGAGGTTATTTAATATATGTAAACTATTTTTTGTAGAGGAGTTATGGCACCACCTAAGAAGAAGGTAGTAGGAATCCCCAAAAGCTCTAAAACGCCTAGCACCGCGGGAGGTGTTAAAAAAAAGGTGGTGAGGCGTCCTAGGACATATTGTGCCGTCTTACAAAAAAGGATGAAGAAGGGGATTTTGACGGACATGACGTTCAACGATGGTGGGGAACCAATATCGGAAGAGTATTATTTATGGAAGAGTTGGGTTGGTAAAATTGGTCGAACTCGTGTGGACATAAAGTATGAATCTTGGCACAAGGTCCCCGACAAGGAGAAGACTAAATTATGGGAGGAGTGTTTGGTAAGTTTCTACCTTCATTTAAGGTATTTTTTTTTTGTACACATGAATGAGATTTTATCCAAATTTTCTTATAACCTTATGTAGGTACCATTCAAAATTGTTGCCCCAAATATGGAGAAACTTTTTGACACAACCATGTTTCGCTTGAGTAAGGCGGCACGGGATCATAGAGCAATGTTGTCTAAACATTACATTTATGGAGATTTTAAGGATGAGGACCCTTGGGTGGCCTACACCGATATTCTACAAGAAAGTTGGGCAATATTCAAAGCACGCACCTTGGAGAATGACCGACTAGTAATATTAATTCCTACCATTCTAGTATTACTCCTTCGTTCACATAACTTAAATTCATTTATGTGTTAGGGTGTGAGGTTGACGAATAGCACCAATGCGAAAGCTAATACGACACCTCACACAATGAGTAGGGAGGGCTATACTATAAGACTAATGAAACATGCAAACAAGAAACAAGAAGATGAGGTGCAAGAGAAAATGGATAGTGGGATGACGGAAGAGGAAGCGCGGGAGAGCACCGAGGTGGTTAATCCTAAAGAGTTCGATAAACTCACTAGCTTCTTGATTGGTCGACAAGATAGCAAAGGCGAATACACACACGAGGGAAACAAGAAGTTGATAAAAGATATTGTAAGTTGTTTCTTTGAATTTCAACGAGCTAATATTATTACAAATATTATTCCTATCTATTTTTCTTTCTACCATATATTTTTTTTCTATTAAATGATAGGATGGTGTCAAAGAGAAAATTGCCTCGGGAGAATTCGTTCCCACACAAGACGATGACATCCTTTGTAAGGCGACGGAACGGAAGGAACACCCCGGTAGAGTTCGTGGATATGCATCACATATGGTGAAGAGAGATCTCATCGGCAAACCAAAATCTTCTAAGCCACCAAGACATACCAAGTACAACAAGTTGCAAGAGGAACTTGGAGATACAAAAAAAGAGCTCGGTGATACCAAGAAGGAGCTTGATGAGGCCGTGAAGAATATGATGAAAAGGGACATAGCTCTCCACATAATAGCCAAGAAAACGGGCGCAATTCTCCCACCAAATTTGAATGATCTAAGCGACGATTGGGAACCTCCTTCATGTGGTTCACGTCACTCACCCGATGTTTGTGAGGTGCAAGGCAATCCACCATCGCCACAACCAAATCCACCATCGCCACAACCAAACATATGTGATGATAACTTAAACCGACCAAAAAAGGTAAACACACTAACTCACTTTTCGATCGCATTCTTATTCAAATTCTCTATTCGTTCTCTTAATAGTCTTAGCATGTTTACCTCGCCTTACTTTAAAAATGGAATCCACTATTTTAATTAGGTCAAGGTCGATGTCACATATCCATGCAAATTATATATCGATGGTGGAGTGAGGAAGCCTACTATGCATGTTGCAAATGGAATTTTCAATGAGTCGGCGAAGATGCATGGCGACGTTAAAATTGCAACCGGTTTGGGGGAGGTTTGCTTGAAAAAAGCTTTGGTTTCAACCGCTCGAATTCCCATCCCCAAAGGCCCGTGTAAGGTTGTTGGACCGGCGGAAGGTATGTATTTACTTTGGCCTCGTAGGCTAATTGTTGTCGAGAGTTTAGGAGAGACTCAACCCGCTAGCCTATACAACCCAATTACGAGCGTTGCACGCAAGGTTGAGCCAAAAATTACAAAAACAATTCCCCAACCCTTGACCGCCCCAAAGACCGCCCCAAAAGATGTTGTAGTTAAATCTATGACACCGCCTATGAAGGTGTTGTATGATAAATTGTCTACACATTGCAAATTTGGATACTACGAATTCCCGGCTCCAACGGAATTATTTGGTGGTATTGGAAGGCAAATTGTAATGTGTTGGGGTGATTTTGAAGATCTATGGAAGGGTGACAAGGTAACCGAGCCCCTAATGTCCTTATTCCAACTGTAAGTAATTTTAATGTCGAGACTATATTATCTTGTGTGTTTTCAACCGCCGTTCGCCCCGTTGTTTTAACCATTCATATTTTTTTTCTTAAGTTTCTTGAATCAATTAGTTCAAAAACGGTTGAAGCCATGGATAGGCTTCCTATGCCCTGAGCGAATCCAAGAATTAGGTCATACTGATGCAGAGCGATTAAGTTACATGAGAGAGGCTCTCGGTGTGGAGGACAAATTATTCTTCCTAGCACAACTCATTTCCGGGTAAGCATTTCATATTAACTAATTCTATACATTATTATCTCATGTTAACTTTTATGTTGTCATTATTGACAAATGGATATGCATTTTTTATTTAGTAAACATTGGAGCTTGGTTTTGATCCACAAAAAAACCAAAGAAGTTTATTGGATAGATCCTCTCCATCGTCCGCCAATCCCGTCTTTCGAACACCTCCTTAGACAAGATTTGAATCATGTCAATCCCTCTAGGAGAGAGTTTGGAATGACTGAGATCAAGGTACTCTACACGTTTCTCCCTCATTAATAACACTAGTATTATCGACATCGATCGATTGTATTTAACAATGTGATCTTCCTTTTGTGTTAAAGTACAAGACACAAGTTAGCAGCTGGGAATGCGGGTACTACGTTATGTTGTATGAGCTCAAATTGGTAGCGGGACTTAACGAATTCGACCAAGACCTTGAGCCCGTAAGTTCCAAATCTATAAGGCATCTACCTTACACATATTCATATGTTTGCGTCATATATTTAATTGTGTATGCTAATGCACAGATTTTCGAAGAGGATACAAGGCCCTACTCACCCGAAGACCTGAATCGACCGAGGAGTACTATTGCATCAATTGTCGTAACTTCGTATGCACATGCTCTAGTTCAAAATTGACACATTATGTATTATTGGCAATTGTTGTATTTAGCGCATTCAAGTGATTTATTACATTATACATTCATTCGTAATACATCACAACCATTTGAAACATATAATTCTTCACTAGCGCCATTTAAATACTTTCTATTTTGTATTCAAAAGCCGAAATAAATAAAAATCAGATTTTAAAGAATTATCCGGATAACCTTTACGACATCTGAAATCCTGGCCGGACAGTTCAAACTACTTCCGGCTAGGTTTCCGGTTTCGTAATTCTGGCCGGACGAAATTGCCTTCTTTTCACCCATTTTCCCGAACGTTTCCCTGACAGGCGTCCGGTTAAGTAAACACTTCTGTCCGGCTAACTTTCCGGTACCGTAATCCTATCCGGAAGTACATATTTTCCGCCACCGTTTCACGGTGGCCGGATTACTGCCGCCGCCGGAAAATCTCCCGGCTTACCGTCCGGGTGCGCAAAAACCTCCTTCCGGCTAACCGTCCGGCCCGTAATGGCCGGGGTAGCCTCCTTCTAGCAGCAGGGGTTTACGAGTCCGGAAATGTACCCATCCGGGTAAGTTTCCGAACTCGTAAACCTTACTCGGCGGTTTCAACCGCCGAGTAACGGTGGCGCCAATTGGACGGCGCCACCATGGACGGCGGTCAAAACCGCCGTCCAACCGGGACGGAACCGCCGTGTTCCGTCCCGTTTTTCACTAGTGATTCACCCTAATCTTCTGATCGTCGGGTGACATAACTGCATTCAAATAATCTCAAAATCATTATGCTAGCTCAAGCAACATTGATCGTTTCTCAGATCTAATAAGATATCCTAAACCTGATTTTCAAACCTTATTTCGAACCCTAAACCTGATTTTCATTCAAAAAAAGCCCTTAATTAGTCTGATTTGTGAAATATAAATCTGATTATAATTGGGTCAAACCTGTTGGGAATATCCTAAATCTTATTATAGACAATAATAACATTAATTAGCATGAATATGCAAGGGAATCATGAGATTCATATACTAGAAACACTTTTCTTTAGTTACAAATAAAACATATTCAAGGATCAAAGAAATAAATTTTACTTACAAAATATGTCAAATCGCAGCTTCCTCTCTATGTGGTGCAGCACATCCGTAGCAACTTGGACCTCTATCCGGTGAAGATTGGTTAACACAACCTTGATGTGAGCCTTCGACCCACACACCGCAGCAAGAACATCCAGAGGATCCCCAAAGTGCAGCTCTGCCGAAAACACCATCGGCAACAAATTAAACAAATTAAAGAAAATTCAAATTAAAAAAAAACATTAAACTGTACTGTCTAAAAAACTGATCTGAGATACATACCCGTGTACGTGCATTTCTTCAACTGCTCGAAGACTAGGTTGTGGCACACTAGGTCGGCCGTGGCTAGGATTATACATAACCCGGTGAAGCTTTCCATTTCGATCCTTTTCTTCTACGTTAAACGAAAATGGTTTTGTAAATATCAAACGTATGAAAGTTATGTTTTTTGCTTCAAGTGTTAGGCCATTTAAATACAAGTTTTTGCAAGACGGGAGTTAATTGTTTCGATATTTTTTAACAAATATCTTTTCAAATGTGGAAACTATATATCTATTAATTAGGATAAAGGTTGGTGAGATTTTTTCAATTTGATATTTTCATCTCTCATTAAAAAACTCAGTTATTATCAATAAAGTATTGTTATTATTATACACGATTTTTAATGGCATTGACAAGAAAAAGGACGTGTTGGAAAATCGACCGTTCAAAATAATAATATATATTTCCTTTACTGAATTTTTTTTCCTTCATCTCTCCATACTCCTTCATCGGCGTATATACATTTATTTGTCTCTTTTTTGTTTTTCATTTCCTTTTCCGCCTTCTTCTTTTGATGATCTCCTAACTTTCTTCACCATAATTATATTCTTTCATTCCTCTTTTTATTCTCCTTCTTATGTAACAATAATAATCGGAATACATAGTCCAACACATCATATACCTGTCGAGAATAAGATCGATTAACATAATGGGATCGTTCATGGGGTCAACAGCTGCAACGATTGAGAACAATCCCGGTTGAACAGTTCAGAAATCCGATCTCAAATCCAGTTTAAAAAAAACACAAAGTCGAAAAGCCCTAGTATTAATGATTTCAACTTTAGAACTATGAATTGATTGCAGGAAGTCGTGTATTGAGTCGAATAGCCAAGGGCATGAAGAAGGGGAAAGAAAAGGGGGAAATCATAAGAAGGGCTTAGGAAAAGGAAAGAAAAGATTATTAATTATCTAAGAAAATTAGGAAAAACTGATTATTTCTAACCATTATAATAGATAGGAAGGAATGGCCTGTATTTTGAGTAGAAAGTTGAGTAAAAATAAGTGAGTTAACGGAACCCATTCTATTATTTTTATAATATATATTACGTTGGAATTTGAAAGTCAAAACAATATTTTTTCCATTCGTCAATGGTATTTTTCTTAATTTGTGATTTCTATAGAAATAATCTCAAATGAAAGCGATTATGTGAATATATCGATATCCAGCTATTATCCCAATCACCCTATTGCTCCTCACTGTTCATAACCAACAATATATTCTTTCCCATATTTGTACTATATTGCTCCTCATCCTTGTGAATCAAGATTGCAACAAAAGGGACAAGGAAGAATCTGATTTCTTATCCCCCATATTTATCGCAACTTTTGGAGGAATAGGATATGTCCATACCTTTGTGAAGGCTTAATGACATCACCCCTAGGTTTAATTTATATTTCAAATAAGCTGATTTGGTTGTATAAGCTCCATTCATTGATGGCTTCCAAGCTAGGATATCTTAGTGTTGATGCCTAATATGTACATCCTGCAATAGAGAGATGGTAACAGTAGTCAGCCGTAATTCCAAAATTGTCAGAAATTCGGCTTCAGCCTGTATGAAAGTAACCAAGAGATATATCAGCAAATGAAATTTCCAAACCTTGTGGTCATTCATAGCATAAATCCCCACTTCATCTCTAGTTAGCATTCTAAAAAGGATTCCTTTGCCATATATAATCATGGAGTTCAAGTTTGCATGCTCAGTTATATCGTATTTTCTTCTCCATGTGTGAGAAATTCCATAAGAAAAAGGAAGTGACCAAATAAATTTGGTTCAAATTACTTCATAATTTTGCAATTTCCATCATATTTTGCAAGAAAATGTAATTATAAGAGTTGTTAAGTCCCTAATATCTAATCCATTTTCATGCTTCCCTGGACTATATTCTCCAGATCTTTTTTTGTCCATATATATCCCTGACTGGCACCTTTGGTTGTTTGAGAATAGATGTATAGGAACTGCCAGAAGAACATCCTTTATTCATTCTTCAAATTATGTACTTTCCTTTATGTTCTAAAAAATTAAGGGTTGTTTTCAATCCTATGCAGTAATACAATACTTTTCTATTCGTAGAAAGGTATAATGTCGTACAAAGGCAATGTACAATAAATAATATTTGAGAAAGCAACAATGACCCAACTTAATTACAATTAATTGGCACATATTAATTATGGATATATCCAAATTTGTTTTGATATATCGCCAGAGTGCATGAATGGTAACGATCAAGGGCGGAACTATTAAGAGGTTGGGGTAGTACTTAGAGGTTGGGGTAGGCGTGGGCCAATCTGAAACAGTAGTTAATAGATTTAGGATTCTACCTATACCAGCCAGAGGTGGAGATTGATCATGACCGGAACCACTGGATTTTAGTGGCTGAATTTGTAAGATATTTGGTGTTAGTAGTTTCAAGATAGTTCAGCCTCACCAGGAAGCGCGAGGAAGAAGTTTATTTTATGTTTCGTTTATCCTTTCGTTAATTATAATTAGTGATCATTTATTTGACCAAGAACGACGACGTTGTCCCACTTCAATAAGGAGTACGGAGTAAGGACTGACTGTTTCTTTGTTTACTTTATTCTTATTTTATTTTTCCCCGCTTTCATTATTTACTAGATATCATTCCCTTCTTTTTATAGATTAACACCTTTTTTTGAAATAACTTATAAACGATGAATATTATATTCAAAAAAAATGTATTTTAGGCTAAGTATTATATGTTTAAATATGTTTAATTAAAATTTTACATTCTAATCATTCAAAAACATATGAACATTTGAATAAAGTACATCATAATCTTTCAAAACATATATATACCTTCTAAATAAATATTATATAACATCTATAATGTTAATTAATAGTTTAATAAACTTTTCTTCTTTCTTCCTGTTTTCAAAAACCATGAAATCATGAACTCAGTATTATAGCTCCGTCTCCAACACCGACACAGGTGCAACGGCAATTCCCAAAAAATATGACATGATATCTTTATTTTTAATAACAAACGATCAGAATGATATCATTTTGATTTCAATTAGGCCACCATTTTACCCTACACTAATAAAATTTTCTGATTCCGCCACAAGTAATCATACATCTCACTAGTGGACGGACTTAGGTTTCTAGGCGGTTCATTCGTACCATTCACGGCATTTTGGAAATGCCGTAATGGGTTGTGCCGTAAAATGGCACTTCTTCTGGGCGGTTAACAAAACGCCTTAAACATGCATGCTGCGCACGGCGGTTCAAAACGCCGTGTGCAGCATTTAAAAAACGCCCTGTATACCTGTTACGAATTCGCCACCTCAGGTCGCCTGTGTCTGTAAATGTGAGTGATACGATATCGCCGCCAGTGATCGCCTGTTAAGGCGAACTCGCTTGTGTTGGTCGCTTGTTTCTAATAATACACAAGCGAGATCGTAACCAGACTCGCTAGGGTGAAGCAGGCGAGACCGCTAGCGTATTTGCCGGAATATATGGGAATATTAAATTTGAAAAAAGACTCAATGGTCATGGTGTTACGGTATCGTGTATCATCTCGCTTGTGGTCGAAAAAGAAAAGCGAGTTCGCCTTCTGGAGGTGGCGAAACTAAAAAGCGAACTCGCCACCTTAAAATGTAGCCAGACCAGATGGACACAAGCGGAGTGGGATACGACACCGCCAGAAGAGGCGAATATTAGGCGAGCTCGTTTCTCATATTTTTTGTGGGGAATTCACTGGCGAGTTCGTCGTTTAAATTCGACTGTTAAGGCGAATGTTGAGGCGATATCATTTTCAGGAACGCCAGGGGTAACAGAGTCTGGCAAGCGAGTAGCCAGGCGATGTCGCTTTTATGGGCGAATGAATAGGCGAAACCGCTTGTGTGGCCGCTTGTAATTATGTAGTGGGAGGCGTGCCAGGTAGCGAAATAGCTTCTGGGTTCGACTAGAAGCGGACCAGCTAGCGAGTTCGTTTATGTGCAATATTGAATGGTGTAATTATTGTAAAATTTGACCCGTTTCTTTCGAAACATGAATCGGGATACCGACTCAACATAAACCTGTCAAATTCAAATCCAACGCCCCTATACTAGTACTAAAGAGGCATAACCTAAGCACACAAGTGCGTTACCAATGTCAAGTCCTACCAAAAAATAAGAGACAAACGCAAATGGACAACTAAGTACTTTTTCATGCCTTGGGGAGGTTAGGGACCTGTGGCCTTGCAATGGTAAACGCACGGTTGTGGACCAGATATTTAGCCATTTGGTCTCTTCCGTCGTTAAGTTCTTGCAAGGAGAAGGAGTGATATCATCCACGAATACCTATGATTGAAAATAACGCTTATTAGGAAATCTCGACGAATATAAATGAGATTAGACGCGTGTAGCGTACCTTTAGAAGATCTAGCATGTCTTTTTGAACACCATCCACCACCATCAAACCAAAGATCATTGTGTAATAGCCACATTCATAGTTCGATGATTGCTTCCTAGACTACAAAAGTGTTTAAAACATAAAACATTACTATACTTATGGTACTTTAAACGCAAATGTTGATTTTTGAAAGGACGTGATAGCATGAGCACAACATCTTACCCAATGTTTATAAGGTGGAAGTCGAGGAGTGTTTTGTCGTTCACTTGAAGAATTGCATTATCAAGGAGATCGGCGAATGTTCGTGATGGAGGGCGGTGGAGTGGGTCTATCCAATATACTTGCTTTAAAGCGGGTATTATTGCAACAAAGCTCCAATGATCAGTACAAATCACATGAAAGCATAATGGTCATAAAAAAAGAATGCAGTAGAGCAAATACAATATATTTAGCATGAGTAATAGAGCAAATTGTAAGGTATACCTCTTGAGATATGGTCCGATCCATATATTCTTTGATTTGTCGGAGAGAGTAGAATTCAAGTAATCAAGTCTTTGCCTATTGCTCTCCATACTAGCTTGCAAATGCATTGGATGCAAAAATCCAATGAAATGCTTGCTCCGGTGATAGGCATGGTGATGCAAGAACCTGTGAATGTAGTAGACAATCATGACGAGGATGTAATCATATATGGTTTGATAATTGAGTATTCTCATGAAACACATACAAATGGCTTACATTTGATTGAGGCAAAGAATGGTGGCGGGAAGTTCATTGAAATTCCAGAAATATTCAAAATCCCCCCATGGTACGTGGATGTCCTTTGTCATAGTAAAGCACCTTTCATTTCCGAGAAAGGCATAGCATGCATTCTTGTCGTGCGAGGATATCAAATCATAAAAGACTCGGACGAAGGGTGGAAGGGCTTTCATAAACTCCACGAGCATGGGGTCTAATGTTTGTCTAGCTATAGGCAAGGCATGCACAGGTATTTGTGGATTTTGTGGAGTTTGTGGTTTCCTACGGGGTATGGAGGTGGATTTTTCATCAAGCACCAACCATTTTGGCCATAGAACAAGGAAACCTTTAGCCTCCCCAACTCTCACCATCGGTGACTCCTTCACAGGTAGCATTTGTTGTTCTATCAAAACATCGGTAATGCAAACACTAAAAAATCCTGCGGGGATGTCAACACGATTGTGTTTCACCGCACTTGGGTCGCATGTGCCATTGGCGACATGGAGTGGTTTTGATTTGGTACCTTGCGAAATATATAGCTTGCAAGGGGGGTTCTATCATAAATGAAAGCACAAGAGAAATCATCATCCAACTATTTTTAGAAAGAGATTAGAAACCAACGATGTTCTAAATTAGCAAAATTTGTACTAACCTTATCAACTTGAATGGAATGCGCCGCATTCAACTTGATGGGTGATGAAGGTGGAGTAGGAGGCACTAGTTCCTCGTCCATTTCCACATTCTCACCTTCATCCTCCACAATTTGAGGTGATGCTTGAGAACCCTTTGATGATGGTGGAAGATGTGGTTGTGTACCTCCTAACCTCTCGATGTGGGGATAGTTGGTGTGTTGTGCTATGTCTTTCATCACCTTCCTCAAATCCTTCATTTCCGTCTTTGTCGCCGCCACCTCGCTCAAAGCTCGTTGTAGTTGTGATGGTTTAGGATTGCCCCAACCTTGCTTAATCCCAAAAACCTCTTCTTGTGTCGCGTAACCTCCAACACCTAATGCTCTTCCCTGGTGTTCCTTTTTCTTCCCAAGAGCAAAAGCCTCATTCAAGACATCCTTCTTCCCACACGGGATAAAGGTACCCTCCTCCTTTTGGCGCTCAAGAAGTTCCTATTATCAAATATGTTGTACTAGGTGAAAGTGGTTGTGAAGAATATTTGAAAGCAACAACAAAAATAAATAAGACTACAATAGATAGTAAGATAATGTAAGATAGATAGAGTAACCACCCTCTTTGCACATTTTTCGGCATCCTCCGAAGTGAACTTACCATCCGAGTCTCTAATTCGACCCAACACGAAGAGTTTTTGTCTAGTATACTCCTCGGCGTCCTTTTCCACTACGACATACCGAGCTTCCGCCTCGTCCATCCCCCCTAATACCAACTCCTTCACTAGTTCCTCCTTCTCCTTAAGCCCCTCATTCTCACCTACACCCAAATACCCCGACCTACCACCGGTGTATGGCATTGTTATTGATTTCGCCGATGTGACCTTCTTGTCCCATTTCCCCTTTGCACAAGAAGATACCGTATCACATGTCATCATTAATGTAATTAGATAAGAGGAGGTTATGTCACCGAAGTTATAGTTTGTGACTCACCGAAGTCTTATTTTCAAGCGATGCTTGCTTGAAGGCCTCCCACGCATCGATTGTAATATGATTGTATCGGTCCCTTGGATCTTGACCTAGCCTCTTTCCCTTCTCATACAAGTAGTCTTTTCTTAGAGCATGCTTGTGCTCGCGAAAAGCTTTGGAGACGATGTTGAATGCCTTCTTTCTCACCACTTCCATGTCATTAGATTCTATTTCAAAAGGTCGCTACGCCAAAATATGTAGGATGTATTATGTCTACATATTATGAAGAGGTATAATATTGAGTAGATAGATCATTGAAAGGTTAAATGTTACTTACTTGGCATTCTACCCAAACTTCCTCATTCTTTTTTGATGGGACGGTTCTCCAATTATCCTCCGTTATCTCAATAAACGTTCTTCCAACTCGGCCACACCAACTTGACCATTTTGAACGTTCTTTTTTTGGTCGGTTGCATACACCCTTAGCATTAAATCCTATGTGTGTTAGTTCTCCTCTTCTCATTCTTCTTTGTAGAACTCGACAATGTGAGCGGACTTGTAGGCCTTTCTTCGAGTTGCTACCTCGCTTCTTTGGTTGGGCACTTGAAGTGGTTGAAGTGGTCACCATTGCTATCTAAGGATGGATAGAAATTGTAACTTAACTAATTAGCACTATTATGACTAGGTAAAACAACAACAAAACCATGTTGAATGAGTTGTAGAAGTAAAATAACACAAGCATGACTAGTTAAAACAAGGAAAAAACGGATTTGTTGAATTGTATAACCAAAGTGAACCTAAGGTAGGCTAACATGTTAGAATGCCACATGAAAGTAACAAATAAAGGGAGCTATGGCTTCTAAATTTGATTTTAACATAGTCATGAAACATAAATGTTATGGATAGGGACTAAGCATGGATAATGTCTACTCAAGCATGCCATTCAACCAATATATCTCAAAAAGTAACTAAATAAGATGTGCTTTGAATAATACTTCAAATTTGAGTCTCATACCTTAATTGTAGAAGAAGATATTAGTTGTTTGTTGCTCTTGGACACACAAAGTAGCGAGATTTGTAATATTCAACCAAAGTTGAAGGAGATTTTTGGGTTTTTGGTCGGTTACAAGCTTTATAGGGTTTAGTTCTTCACACAAAATATATGTGCTAGATTTGAGGGTGAGTTTGTGGTTGGTTTTGATGAGATTTCACCAAGAAATGAGGCAAGAATGGATTTGGAATGCAAGGATTTGAGATGGAAGTTGCGGGGGGGATAAGGTGAGAGAGAAGGAGGGATAGATGGGAATGAATGGTGAAAATGGTGAAGAGGTTAGCAAAATCCGGGATAAAAGATATATATAGTATGGTAAAGTTGGACAAAACATGCCTGAATAGTATATTTGGTCGGTTACTGTTTAACCAGGTTACGATACCGCAACCTGCATCGGCTAGAGGCGAATACCCCTTGCGGTATCGCTAGCTAGCAAGTTGATGAACCCATAATAATTATTTTCTGAATATTTGCTACTTTGTTATGCAATTAATATTAACATTGTGTGTTTCATGAGTTGATGTATATTAAAATTTAATATGAAAACTTATAAATGAAATCAGATTTTATCTGCACATAATATTACTTGAGTTGGTTGCAACGATGACGTCTGTTATGAAAGAGAATTGTTGTGACATGTTATATATAGTCCTATGAAGAGGTATCTGAAATTGTTAACTCTAATCCATATCCATGTTTATTGTAAAGCATTTGGCATAAACTGTTTAGATACGTATATGATGGGACTACGGGTTAATACCATTAGTTTGTTAACCAAATGTTACACTAGTGCAGACACGAGCAATAGGACTTTCTACATTATCCACGTGTTGATCACCATCGAATATACATGTATTTGACAACTTCTGACTGAAAGTGTAGACATTTAGTTCTTCTGTAATGCATGTGGTATTACTCATAGTCTGGATGATGTTATACATACATGCAACGTCGTTACCCCGTTAAAGAGCCGACTTCGCGATCACACATCTCGGGAGCTAATGAACGAAAAGTATCCAGTTTTAGATGAGAATAGGGGTGGTAATTGAGTCAACACGCGAGTAATTCGAGATAGACTCGGTCAAAACTCGGACTAAACACGACTCGATCTAGCTCGACTCGAAAAACTCGTGCGTAACTCGGTAAGTATAATCAGTTGCAAGTTTATAATATTATTAGGTTATACTATATTAGTTCAATCATCTAATCTAGCTAGTTTTCTGTTACTACTCAATATTGAATAAACTAATTAATTGCATTGGTATTTAAATTAATAATTTCTAAGGATGCTAATAATTTCAATATTGAACAGGTATTTAAACGCACATATATATAATTAGAAATTTTCATAGTATAGAAGTAGTAAAATTTTTATTTAAAAAGAGAAAAAAACAATTCGAGTTCGAACTCGCAAGTAGTGTCGATACTCGATAAATAATAACGAGTTCGAGTTGAGTATGGTATTATTAACTCGCTAATTCTTGAGTCGACTCGAACATGGTTAATATAGTTCTCGAGTCTAGACGAGTTACGCACTACTCGCTTGATTGAAGGTTGTCATTCCCAATCTCGATGATAAATGGGTTTGGTTTTTATCGTGTGGGTTGCCGGACATGGGTTCAGGGTTTAGGGTTAAGGGTTTGATGATTGTACAGAAGCGAAATCGCTACAACCTTCGCCTACAAACAAATTTGAGGCGAGTTCGCCAGTTGGTTGAAATTATAGGCGAACAAACAGGCGAGTTCGTTTCATAGTGAAATCCACAGGCGAATGAAAGGGGCGAGTTCGCCAGCGTATTTTAATTTTTAAAAAAAATACAAAAACAAGTTTTGCGGGTGGCGATTTCAGAACCCCCCCAACTTCCACCCGCAAAACCCTAAACCCCCAATCGGAAAATCCCTGCAACACCATGGGCCGGAGCAAATCAGCCGGTAAAACCCTCAACCCACCAGCCTCCAAGCGCCAGAAGACCACCCCCACTGCTCAACCCGATGCGGAGTCGGCCGGAATGCGTGAAGAGACACTCGCCGACCTTCAACCTCGCCGGAGACGCGATCGCCCGGCCGGTGGATCTACAGGCGGCGGCGGCGGCCATACTTCTGGAACCTCCCATCAACGCCAACCCGCCACCAGTCCGTCGCCGCACCGCCACACCGCCACCAGGAACCCGCCTGAAACTGGTGGGCCAGCCGAAAATCCGGCGGGTAACCCTGCGACTGAGGAAGATGAGGAGACGTCTCTGTTCGTCAGCACAAAGGCCGAGACTAGGTACTAATAATTTTCTCGTCGCTTCTTGTTGAATGCTAGGGTTTTTGATGAAGATCGGATAGAGTCGTTAGGGTTTGGTAAAATTGTAGACTATTTTAAGGCGACGCATCTAGAAGGGATGTTGATGTCGAGAGAGCCGGTGCATAAGGATGAGTGTTTACAGTTTTATGCAAATATGACTTTTGCAAAGGACGCCGAAGAGGGGGAGACAATGGTTAGGGGAGTTACGTTTAAGGTTGATAAGTATTTGATTAATGAGGTGATAGGTTGCCCGTATGTGTCGGTTGACCACTTAAGGCCGTTAGATCCAAACGGTCCTTACGAGTGTTACCACACCCAAAACTTCCCATCTTTGTCTAGTTTGAACCCCCTAGAACCCGTTGCTATGCGTAGAAAATACTTTAAGTCGCGTAGCAAGAAAATCCTTCTTCAAATATAAACTGCTCCTTATTTAAATAAAAAAAGAAAAAGAAAGGGTGCCCTTGATGTTAACCTTTCCACTTCCACAGTGGCTAGCCAACGGAAAAAGTTATTGCATTCAAAAGTCTCCATAAAGAGTAATACGAGCAAAGTCAAACAATCAGCATTGTTAATTCCGCGACTAGAGTACTGAAATTGTAATTAATTAAAGTAACCTCTAATTAATTTTTTTTAAAAAATGTGTAACTTCTATCACAGATATTTTTTTTAATATATAAAATTAACAAAAGATCATATTAAATAAAATATAAAATATTACTATTAAATAATAGTTTGACTATTTATGTGCAGAAGTTTTGCGTTCGGGACTCCGGAACAATAGAACCAAAAAAAAAAAGTCTAGAAGTTTAAAAAATAATAATTATCTACTTACTCTATATATACCCTATAAGTGGAGTAAATAATACTATCGTTATTTACACAACTTCCGTTTCTCAAGAATTGGAAGATGTGTAGCCATTTACACAATTTTGACTAAAAAGCTGGAAGTATATAATTATATGTATATAGCTATTCTCCGACTTATTTAGACAATATTTAATTAAATTAAATTGAACTATAAAATATTAAATAAAAATAAAAATAAAAAACAATATATTGAAAATAAGAACATCGTAGACAAATTAATCTGAATTCCATAAAACATTATAGCGATGTTCATTGATCGTGAGCGATTAAAAGAAATTGGACATGAAAGGGTATACTACATCCAGAATTCGACCTACCAAGTTCATAGTTGATCGCAAATGTGTACAAAAAAATAATTTGAAATTACATAAAGATTCATCTATACTCCTATTTCAATATTAGTTAAAGAATTTATTTTGTTTTAATACTGGCGAACTCGCCTATCCAATTCGCTTGGAGGCGAGTGGCCAAGCGAACTCGCCTCCACGTCACATCAATTTTCCCACATCGGTGAAGTAGCGTCCAATTGATCAGTTTAAATATGTGACCAAAACTAAATGGTTCGATAAGTCGCCGACCCGCGCAAACTGCCCATGAAACACCATGCATGATATACACGTATACTATACATATACTATACAAATACTATACATATACTATACAGTGATGAGCGATCAGAGTGTTGAGTGCATCTATCAGATCCCTGGCCCAAAGGCCTATATATTTTAACAATGAAGCGAACTCGCCTGCCAGCTCGCCTGTAGGCGAGTTACAAGCGAATTCGTAACAAGATTGAATTGATATAATAACAAACAAGCGAACTCGCCTCTTAAATCGCCTGTAGGCGAGTTACAAGCGAATTCGTAACGGTCACAAACATAAATAGTCAACTGCTGGGCCCTGTCGATCAAAAAGCAGATCCCCAATATTTCAAAAAAACTCACGCAAAATCGCTGCATCCTCAGCTCGCCCACCGCCGACCAGCCACCGTCAAGCCGGAAATTTGCTCCCCCACCGCCATATTCCATACATCTGGTAAGTTCTTGACCCGTTTCATCTTACCCATTGTTAATCTGGATGCCATGATTTCAATATTTTAAGTTGATGCCAAAATCAGTATTTTAGCTTTCTGTTGATTTGCTTTGTTGAAACTGGGGTTCAATCATAGGAATAGGATTGATGTTAGGTATTCTTGATAGGTACTTTGGATAATTAGAAACATGGCTCCGAGGGGAAAGAAGAAGGTTGAACAATCGAGCGAGGTTATAGTTTTTGATAAAACTAAGTTTGTCAGTGAATCTGCTTACCTCAAGTATAGGAGTTTTGAGGATGCTAAGTCGCAGTTGAACACCTTACTTGTGGTGGATGAGAGTAAGGTTGAAGAGCTAGGCTTGAAAGGGGTGTGGGGCTTGCTACATTATTCGGGTGCGGACACATTGATGAAGGTGAAGGACCCGGGTTATCTAGAGGAGACAATGCAATTCTACTCTAATTTCCGACAGGTGGCTGATAAGTGGAAGACCAAGGTCAACAAGAAGGAGTTCGAAATAATTCCTGAACTGTTCAATGCAGCCCTCAAGAACACGTACGAGGATGATGATGAACCAGTGGACCTTTACATAAGGGGTGACTGGCCAAGTGAGTCGATCTTTCCAGTCGCGAATTTGCAGAAATTGGGGTTGGAGCACTTCGGCCGCCAGTTAGGTCCGCTTGGAAGGCCAAAGGAGTACAAGCTGGGACAGCTTACACCCGAGCGAAGGATCTTGTATGAGATGGTGGCTACCAATATTGTGCCCAAAGGGGGTTACCTCCAAGAGCCAAACTTCACCACTTTGGTCACTTACTACTTGTTGGCCTCGGAAGTGATGATAAACCTCGGGTACACCATGTTTCAACACATGAAGGACAGCGTGGTTGAGAACAATACGGTGGCTAAGAAGTTGCCCTACGCAAACTTCATAACAATGTTCCTCCGGTCCAAGCATCCGAAGTTGAAATTCTCCAACACCGCCAAGCCGTGTGAGTACTACACCAAGGAATACTTTGAGAAGAAAAAGTGGTCATTGGTTGGGGGGACTTGGCAGCTAAACGGAGAGAAGGCCGTGGAGCCGGAACCTGAGCAAATCGGAGGTAAGGGGATACAAATTATATTTAAGTTCCATTATATTGTGTTCAATATCTGAATTTAACATTTTCAATGTTCTCCATTTACTAGTGAGTGCGGAAGCATATTATAAGGGGCTTGAGGAGTCGAACTTCGCGATGAGGATAGAGCTTGCTAATCTCCGCAAGACGGGGTGGAAGAACAACCACTTGCTTCGTGGTTTTCTAAGAGCATATGCCCGAAAAAATCCTTCGGCGGCCACTCCTGACAATGAAGACCAGACAGGCGGAGACAACTCTTCCTAGACATGTGGATGTAGTCTAGGGACGTTTTTTCAAATTGTATTGCTACAGTTTAACGATTTTTTCGTTTTGATTGCATTATTCAATAAAATTTGGTGCTTACAGTTCATATGCGCTTATTGTTTAAATTTGATATAAATTGCATATAATTGTTCATGTGTTAAACCGGTATCGATATATTCTTTTATAGTGTTGCTAGTACCAAAATACTATTTATGTAAAGTCAGAAACGAACTCGCAACCAAATTCGCTTGTGGTGTTATAACTGAAGCGAGTTCGCTTCTAATCTCGCCTGTTTCAACAGAGTCTAACAGACGACTCAAGAAGCGAACTCGCCAGTAACAGGCGAGACGGCTTACGGAACCGCCACCACCTAAATGCCAAGGCATAAAGTAAAACTACAAAAATGACGTAGTTTCAAGGTTGGCGAATAGAGATACGATTTCGCCTCTAGTAACGCTTACGGGCGATTTGTACAAGAGAAGTCGTCTTTATTTACGCCTATGCTATGAGTGAAACACGTTTCAAGAAATATTACATAAAATTTACGTCTTTATTTACTAAGATGTACTCTGCTTGACATCATGTGATGATCGATATTTTCAAAATGGATTATTATACTGTTTATATATAAAATGTACATATTTTAGAATATGATAGTGCGTTTAAAAATTTAAACCGAATTATTGATGTTTTACTTAGAGTTATGTCATACTGCTTATGGACAAAGATGTACTCTACCTGAGTTAATATCATGATGGATATTTAACAAATAGAGTATTATACTGCATCTATATAAAATATATATATGTTAGAATGTGAAATTGCTAAAAGAAAATGAAAAAGTTTTATTTTTTACTTACAATCTAATTAGCTTCTGTGGTAGCGAAATCGCTAGTCTACACGTTACCACAGTTAAATCCTAAACCCTAAACCCTAAACCCACAAACCCACAAACGACGCCGCCATAGCTAGGTATGAGCTTTATTTATCAATATTAATCTAGTCGAAAATTAAATAATTTTAAAATGTAGAGATAAAGTTTATCAACTCAGTATTATTATTCAGCACATGCTCTTTTTTTCAAGATTTTTTTTAAAATATAAGAAAACAAATTCAATACTTTCAATTTAGTTTAGTTTGATTTGATGAAATAACATTCAAAAAAATTCAGTAAAACCTTTCAAATTGCAGAAGGAATTTAATTATTTTTGGGGTTTGCATGAGGTGATCTTGAAAAGGTGAGAATGGTTATAAGTTTTTACTAGGAACTCTCAAATATTTTTTAAATATGGAGCACCTCAACCCTATAAATATCAACCCCTTCTCCCTTTAGAACCCCACTAGATCCTTCATTCCCACGTTCCCTTCTCCCTTCTCCTATTGTTTGTCTTTTGCTTCCCATGGATTTGTCTATATTCAACGCCCTCCCAAATGATATGATAAATCTAATCATAATTCATGTTTACTTCGACTCGGTTCTTCGTCGGTACGCCACCGGAACAACGACATAATGGCATCGACAGTGGCTCACCGACGCTTCTGCACTAGGTCACACAGACTCGACCTATGTCTTGGCCATATTTGCAATATGCTGCGAGGGTGATATTCAGAGAGGCATGAATGTGATCACCACCCTGAAGAGAACCGATAAGAAAGGCCTCCGGGAAGCTCGAGTACGCGTCAGAGCCGGTTTGGGTAACGCTTGGGGTTGGGCGCACTACTGCAGGTTCCTCAGAGATGGAATAGTCACGCCCAAGCCGATCTGCTGCGTGGAACATGCTGCCCTCAATCTCAGAGTGAGGTACGATCGCTGGGAGAGGCTTGATCCAGCGGACATCTCATGTGATGCATGCACCTGCGATCAGGAATTGCTTCACGTCCTCGGTCCTCGTTGAGGCTAAATGTTCTAGTTTTTTTGTTGTTTGATTATGTTCTTTCTTTTTTTGCCCAAATTTCTTATGAGTGTAATAACCTTTTGTTTGCCATTTTGGCACATTTCATTATTTAATAGCTTTTTTTTTTGATACCTTGTCCTTTACATTTTATATAAGTTTATTAATTGTTATTAATTAGCTTTTATAAACATCGCATACTTGTAGCATAAGTTGGCGCCTCCCTAGCGAACTCGCTACCTGTGTAACTTATAGTAGCGATCTCGCAACAAGTCGTATTAAGTCAACAGTGCCTAGCTTGAGATTCTCAAGCGAATTCGTAACAACAAAGCTTGACACACCTAACAAACAATTGTAAGGCTTGGAGAGTTGCGAGATCGCTACAGTCTAGGAAACCATCAGTAAAAACCTTTGAAATTCCATCAGTAATTAATTTGTTTGGGGGTGTGAATGTGGTCAATGAAAAGGTGTGAATGTCTTTACATTTTTCTTCTTTTAATACAGCAATTACTAATTTTAGTCTCGAAACTCTCACATTTTTTTGACAAATGTAGAACCTCACCCCTATAAATATCAGACCCTTCTCCCTTTAGAGCCCCATCAGAGCCTTCATTCACATATTCCCTTCTCCCTTCTCCTATTCTTTGCCTTCTTCTTCCCATGGATTTGACATTTTTCAGCGCCCTCCCAGATGACATTATTCATCTCATAATGATTCGTGTTATGTTCAAACACGTTCTTCGTCGGTACGTGAGTGGAAGAGCGACCGATTGGGCTCGACAGTGGCTCACCGGGCTTCTGCAATAGGTCACAGACAGTCGGTAATTAATTTATTTTGGGGGTTTGCATGGGGTGTCCATGGAAAGGTAGAATGCCTTTACATTTTCCTTACATTAATACCATAATGACTGATTTTTGTCTATAAACTCTGACATATTTTTGAATAATGGAGCACCTCAGCCCTTTAAATATCAACCCCTTCTCCATTTAGAACCTCATTAGAGCCTTCATTCCCACATTCCCTTCTGCCTTCTCATATTCTTTGCCTTCTGCTTCCCATGGATGTGTCTCTATTCAACGCCCGCCCAGATGACATGATAAATCTGGTAATGATTCGTGTTATGTTCGACTGGTTTCTTCGTCGCTACGTGAGCGGAAGAGCAACCGAGTGGGCTCGACAGTGGCTCACCGAAGCTTCTGCAATAGGTCACACACCGTCGACCTATGTGTTGCCTATTTTTGCAATCTGCGAAGGTGACATTCAAAGAGGCATGAATGTGATCACAACCATGAAGAGAACCGACAAGCAGGGCCTCCGTGTAGCTCGGGAACGCGTCAAAAGAGGTCTTAGATACGCTTGGGGTTGGAGACACTACCTCAGGTACTTCTCAGAAGCAGCAGTTGGGCCTAGGCCGATCTGCTGCAATCCGCATGCTGGCCTCAATAACTGGGTGAGGTACGATCCCTGGGCATCCCTTGATCCGGCGGACATCACCTGTGATGCATGCACTTGCGATCAGGAACTGCTTCATGTCCTCGGTGAACGAACAATCTACTAGTATTAGTTGTTTGTTCTTCAGTATGTATTTTTGTATCACAAATTTGTTTCGATTCTAATGAACTTGTGTTTGCCATTTTGGCACATTTAATTACTGAATAGCTTTTCTTGTTTTGATATCTTGTCCCTTACATTTTATTTTTTCATCCTAAGAGCCAATATCGTATCAGCAAAGTCATTTACTTTTTGTATAGTGCGTGGTCATAGCGATCTCGTCACCGTCACGTTTCATGATGATTTATTAGTAACAAAACACCAAGTGAAATCGCAACTAACTAGCGCCTGTTTACGTGGTCCTAACGATATCGCAACATGTCGTATTTAGTCAACAGAGCCTAGCTAGAGAATCTGTAGCGATATCGCAGCGTACTTTCACTACCCTTGCAAATTCGTAACAACAAAGATTGACACAATAAAAAAACACAACATTGACGTGGTTTGATGTGAGTTCACTACATGATAAGAACCGATCAAAAAACGGTTTTTGGGTTTGGGTCTATATTGGGCGTATAAGTGTTGGGCATTAGCCTGTGTAAGTATCGGGCCTTAGCCTATGTAAGTATTGGGCCTCAGCCTTGGTGTTTCATGTTCAGTTTGCGCTGGTCGGCGACTTATCGGCCCCTTGTAAAATTTAACCGTATATAAACTGAAAAATCACCTTCTAATCAGCCGATGTGGGACAAATGTTGGCGAGTTGTATTACGTGTTCGCTACTGCACATGATCACATAGAACAACAAAACTTATGAATGGCATCGTAGCGACCTCGCTAGGTTAATATGAATAAAATTAGTTGCGATCTCGCTAGTAGTACTGTTGAGAAATAATTTAATATGAATTAAATTAGTTGCGATATCGCTGGTATTACTGCTGAGAATTAAACCCTAGCAGCATGTTACACGGCGAAATCATTTACTTTTTAGCCAGCAAACTCAATCAACCTCACATGCACTGTACATTCTCAACTCTTATATACGACCTATACAGTAGCGAAACTGCGACATCACTCGCCACATCCTAGCGACCAGGTTACGATACGTTGCATATTCTCGCCTGCTTAAATTAGGGTTTAGGCAACCTTACGAGATCGCAACGGCCAAAGTACATACTAGCGAGCTAAACTATGATTTCGCTACATAGACGTTTAACTTACCACAAATGTTACGAGTTCGTAACAATCCTCTCCATTTAAGGCGGATCCTTTCTTTCCGCCTTAAATTTGAACATTTTTACGTCAGAACTGATTTCCGCCTTCAACAACGTCATTCCGTCTTAAATTTCATTTTTCCCCTAACCTACGATACTAGCGAGTTTGCAACGTTCAAGCAAGGCGAAAAAAACACGAACGCCTCAAACGCCTTAAATATGTGTCTTGCACCAACCCCTTTGTAGTAGTGTGTAAAGGTCCAAACTTTGCTATCGCATATGAATAGCCTTCAATGATTTTGAAAAATCGGGCAACCCAAGCATGGAGGGTGGAGGAGCTCTAGAAATGAGGGAAGGCGCACTGTCAGAACTAAGCCCATACATTATAAATAAGATTGCGGAAATCAAGTTTTTACATTCCAAGTTTTTACATTTCAGGTTTTTTTAACTGAATACAGTAAATTTTTATATAGTTATAGAATATAATAACAATTGAAATGTTCCGAGGAAGATATAAATATTCAAAACTTATCTTATATATATTGAGTAAATTTTTAGGCAACATTTTTCCATAACGGTGATGTCATGCAAAAGTTATTGGACATCAACAGACCTTCAAAATTTCCATAATAACTTATTGCAAGAATCCAATAATAAAATAATTTTCACAGTCAAAATTTCCATTAGAACGGTTAATCTATCGTAATAATTATCCCAAAAATCATCGAGTAATTTTTTACTCTTTGATGTATGCAGGACACCAACACTTCGACGACGAACCAGGCTCTCGAATTGATCTGCAAGACAAAGGCCCCGGGTGTCCCGGGGATAGACACTCCGACGCTCAAGTCAGTATATTTGCTTAATGCGTAAAGAATGAGATTAGATGGAGAGGTCTACCAAACCTTTAGGGTATTTATATGGCTACAATCCGTAGATCACGAGGATATGTATTTATGGTACAAGTACAAATCTTATGGAATAGTAGTTGTATTACCATGTATAATAGAAGTATATTTAGGACATGGTTGTGTTACCATGTTTAGGATGGCTGTATTACAATCTTTGAGAGGATGTATATTCCTTGTAGAACATTCATAATATACGCATTCCTTGTAAAGATTAGGATTGATGGACCTGTGGATCCAACCTCCACGTATCTCGAGCCCACGACCCTTCTCGGGCCCTGGTCCGAGTATGAATGAGGCCCGAATACGAACCATGGACTTATCAGTAGCCCCAAGGTAGATCTTCAGAACTTAGAGTGCTCCATCTCGAAGGTTTTAAGAAGAGACCCGTTTCTCGAGGGAAGACCAATAACTCGAGGGAGAATAACTCGGGGTACTAAGCTCGGGGTGTCCTTCTAGGACTGTTCTTTCGGGCTTACCCTTCTGATTATCTAGCTTAAAGTTCTTTTGTATTTCATCAAATATATGGACGGCTGAGATTAAGTTCCTTTGAAATCCAGATGGTAGATACACGTGTCGTGTAGTCATTGGTAAGTAGAGACGGTCTGTCCCCCGTCTTTTCAATTACTTGCATCGGAATAAGAATCGAGATAATTAATCGTCTTTAATATTGTCTGGGTTTGGATTAAATCTCCCAAATCATTCCCATTGTCTTCTATTATCCGAAAATTTCTTCTTTCCAAGTTCAGAAAACGCACCAGTACTTCATCAATTTCTGAAGCCCCAAATTTCTGCTTTCTACTTCCATCATCAGTAAGTACTATCTTCTTTCTCTGCACATTTGCTTGTGTCTGTTTTTTCCTTTTATCTGTGTGTGTGTATTTCCTTTTATCTCTGTCTGTAATCATGAGTAATGGTAGTAAAATAGTTTCCATCCCCCATCATTATGAGGGAGAGTATGTAGAAGCTCAGGCTGAGGAGAGTAGCTCCCTTGACTGCCGCAGAGCTGAGGTAGCGAGTGGGTAAAAACCTGTAATTCTGAAGAAGAAAGCCTCTGAGGAAGAGAAGAGGTTGAGGGCAATGGCCAGGAGGGCTCAGATAGAGGGGAATAGCCTCACGGTAGTGCATGCATCCAGAGGTATAGTATCAATGAATGGCGAAGGTAGTAGTAAAAAGTCGATGAAGAGGGATAAAGCACGCGCTGATGCTGCTATCTTCGCAGAAGGCTGACCCTTTTCAATTCCTTCTAATGCTGATCTCATATACTTATGAAAAGGTAAGTCTGCAGTTGAATTAGTAACTCCGACCCGAGGGGTCATATATGGGAGATTTCTGCAGCATGGGTTAGCCTTCCCTTTCCTCCCATTGTTGAATGATTTTCTTCAGCATTATAGGGTGCATCCAGGGTAGTTACATGTCAATGTGATAGTAATCATTATGACCTTAATAACTTGGTGTGCTCGTAAAGGTTACCGTCTCAGTCTCCCTCTGTTGCGGACAATGTATAAGGTTTCCATTGTTAAACAAAATTTGACAATGACCTCTCGGGATATCTCTCTAGGTAAGCTTTTTGTGCTTCCTGTGAACTACGGGAAGTGGGATAAGGTGAAACTAACCTTCGATCGAACCAAGTATGATCAGCTGCCCCCACGGTAGAGCCTGACGGTGGTTCAGAAGTGGAGCGCGTACGAGATCCTCCGGATCGACCGCGTCCTCGTCCTCGTCCTTGTCCTTGGGGGGTTTCTCTGCTTCTAGATTCTCCTCCGGATTTTTCCCTTGTACTCGGGCGCTTTGTCTGGGTTGCTCGGCGTCATGTTGTTGGGGAAGTTGCTTCTTTGGACGCGCTAGACCAGATCAGAGACAGGGTTCGGCGACGTTTTCAATGAGTGTGGGATGTCCCACTGGCGTGCCAAATTGATGTATGCCGGACACCAACACTTCAACGACGAACCAGGCTCACGAACTGATCTGCAAAACAAAGGCCCCGAGTGTCCCGGGGATAGACACTCCGACGCTCAAGTTAGTATATTTGCTTAAGGCGTAAAGTATGAGATTAGATGGAGAGGTCTACCAAACCTTTAGGGTATTTATATGGCTACAATCTGTAAATCACCAAGATATGTATTTATGGTATGAATACAACTCTTATGGGAATAGTAGTTGTATTACCATGTATAACAGAAGTATATTTCGGGCATGGTTGTATTACCATGTTTAGGATGGCTGTATTACCATCTTTGAGAGGATGTATATTCCTTACAGAACATTCATAATATACGCATTCCTTATAAGGATTAGGATTGATGGACCTGTGGATCCACCTTCCGCGTACCTCGAGCCCACGACCCTTCTCGGGCCCTGGTCCAAGTATGAATGAGGCCCGAATACGAACCATGGACTTATCAGTTGCCCCAAGGTAGATCTTCAGAATATAGAGTACTCCATCTCGAAGGTTGAAGGAAAGGTTTGCTTCTCAAGGGAAAACCAATAACTCGAGGGAGACTAACTCGGGGTGTTAAGCTCGGGGTATCCTTCTAGGACTAACCTCTCAAACTTACCCTTCTAAATATCTAGCTTAAAGTTCTTTCATATTCCATCAGGACACGTGGACGGTTGGATCTGAATCTGCCTTCTTGAATTCTGGGAGATTGACACGTGGTCTTGATTCATTGTATCTTCTGGCGGTGAGGAGGACCGACCTTCCAATTGCCTGCATCGTTTCGCGAGTCTAGGTAATTACTCCACTTAAATGCGTGTTAATTACTGGTTATATAACCAAGTAATTTTCCTTTTGTTTATCACCAATCTTCATCCAAGTATTCTGCATTTCCATCTCCGAAAAAATTCTCATCTAAATTCTTGTCTTTTTTCATTGTCTTCTTCTCATAACCTTTTTCCCCCCTTTTCTCTGCGTTGCCATGTCGTCAGCAAACTCTAGCATTCCCTCTGGTAATGGAGAGAATGTTCTTGTAGCTCGTGACTTGCGTACTCTATTCTTGGAGGTTCAGTCTGGAGAGTTAATGGAGGTAACCATGGCGATGCCGCTGAAGGCGGTAACTGTAGCGAGAGATGATGGTGCCTCTGGGTCAGAGATAGACCCTAATGCGGAGCCCCAAGTCGATGAACGGGTTCCGGCCGCCGATGGTGTGAATGATGTCACCAAGGTGGTCAACGAAAATACCCTGCAATTTTTGAAGTCATGCAGGTTGTCGTACCCCATCGAGGCTGATTTGAGGCTCGAGGACAAGACCACTCCGGTCAAAGATCTTGTGAGCCCCACTCGAGGGGTAGTATATGGCAGGTTCTTGCAAAAGGGTTTGAGTTTTCCCTTTCCCTCTGTGTTTTCACAGTTTCTTCAGCATCATCGGCTTCATCCTTGTCAGATTCACTCCAATGTGGTGGTGACAATGATGGCTTTCATTTCCTGGTGCTCCCGGAAGGGCTATGAGCCAAGCTTTGATCAATTCAAGAGCTTGTTCAAGCTATTCTGTTTCAAGGAGAGCGAGCATATTACCCTTACTCCTCGAAAGGGCAAGGTCTTCACTTTTCCTGATAATAGTGGTAGGTGGGAGGACATTCGACTGACCTTTGACCGAACAAAATATGAAGTTCCTGACTGGAATCCGAAGCCGAAGGACGCTGTGCCTCTTGATGTCTTTGAGATTCCCGTCCACTTGGAAGGCATCGTTGAGAAGCTCGTGAAGGAGAAGATTGTCTTTCAGGAGGGAGGATTTGTGCGGGGGGCTAATGGCTCGGTGTGGCAGTGGCCTGCTATCACCTATTCTTATCTACTAAACGTTCCACGATCCAAATCCATGTCTAGTTTCCTGAAAAAGGATCGAGACTGGACCCTCCCTGATAAAATTCAGGGAGAAAAGAAGAAGGGCAAGAAACGGGCTTCTAGGAAGTCACCCCGAAATAAGGGTGAATCTTCTTCTAGTCAATCTTTTTCGGGTAAATTCTTTTTCGAAACATCGTAGTTGTCTGGTATATTTCTTCTACTTAGCATATTTACGTTCCTCTTTATGTGTATAGCCTCTCCTCCAAAGAAAAAGATCAAGAAAGGGCAGGTCAATCTTCAGACCATAGATGAGGAGGCAGAGGAGGTAGAACTGGAGGCTGGGAAGTCCTCATATGATGATGAATCTGACCTTGAGCTGGTGATATCCGCAGATACTCCTCTGAAGAAACTGAAGTATTATCTGGACTGCCCAAAGGAAGAGGATGGTCAGACTTCTCGAAGGTCTTCTAAGAAGTATCCCTTCGTTGCTGAGGTAATTATTCTTCTCAGGTTTTTTATATATCCTCCGCTTTTCAGTTGATGGCAGGTCTATCCACGTTGGGATGTAGAGCTTATGATGTGATCCGGCACTTTTCTGATTCTGTAATTGAATTACATGTCAAGTGTCGGGCCTTCAGGGCAAAGAAGGAGGAGATGGAGGTCGCCCTTTTGACTCTGACAGCCGAGTCTGCCGCACCTACTCCTCCTGTTCAAGCTCCATCGGAGGTGACTCAATTGGAAGCCAGGGTGAAACAGCTGGAGGCCGAGAAAGAGGACCTGCTGTTGGCAAAGAAATTCCAGGATAAGGAGCTGGAGACTTATCGGAATATTGCAGAGGAGCTGGCGCGAAATCAAGCTGCGGAGAAGGACCCAGAGGAGACCAAACGACTACTAAAGTTTTGGAGTGCCTTCGTTGCTTGTAGCCCCGAGTTTCAGAGCCATAGGGAGGAGTATGGGGATTCATTCCATTCTTCTGAGCTGCATGCGATCTTGGGTGGCGTTCTGCAACTATGTCAGTCCGAGGAGGAGGTGAAGATGATGAAGGAAATATTTTCTAATCCCGATGCTGCTGATAAGCTTTATGCTCTGACTGCTACACGCTGGATTCCTGGAGTCGAGTTTTTGGATGCATTGGATCCCTCCGAGAAGGTAGTAACATCAGGAGATTTATTGAGGCTTATTAGAGCCAAATATCCTGACTTACCTTCTCTTGAAGAGGTGCTTGATCCTTCTACTGGCAAGGTTGAATAGTTCCAGCAGGTTTGCTACCTTACTTGCTAGCATCTTTTAGTCAGCCTCGGTCTTCATGATTTACTGGAAAGAGCACCAGCCTCGATTGTTAAGTTCTTGCAGTTATCCATGATGAACACTCTGCGAGCTTAATATTGTTTTTCTTCTTCCTTGGGTGTCCTATGACAAGGCCTTTAATGTCACAGCGTGTAGAATAGCTCATCTCTCAAGTGTCACTTCTGGTGAAATTCTAGGAAACCCTATTGGTATATTTAAACGTACCATATTCTGATGTAATAACATCTTTGATATGTCCTTTTTAGGTTCGAGGTTTAGCCTCTTAGGTTCCCTTTTGAGGGTCTTATTTAGAAGTATCATATTCTCATGTAATAACACCTTTGATATGAACTATTTGTGTTCGAGGTTTTTCCTCTATGTGTGCCCTTTTGAGGGACTTTTTTAGAAGTATCATATTCTGATGTAATAACACCTTTAATATGAACTTCAACTTTTGTTTTTGAGGTTTCTCCTCTTTATGTTGAGATTATTGATTCTCGAGCACGTCTGCCTTTTTGGTCTATAGACCTCAATCAAGCACATTTTGAAGTACTTTATCTCGAACCTATCTCTTTAATTCAAAACAATATTCGAATATTGGATCCAAACAACTTTTAAGTTGACCAATCATATACTTTATAAAGTATATAGTTTTAAATAGCAATCAATGTTATGCTTAAGACAACAATCCTCTTTTTAGAAAAGGAATTTAAGATTGCTTGTTATAAGGATAGGTATAAAAATGACTTCAGTCTAAGTTTATAACTTTAAGAATAGAAGTAAAGTAAATAGTTGGTTTAAGTTTGAGTACCCGTTTGTGCTAGAGCATACTTGTCTCGGACCTTGATGAGGCTTCTCGAACATTATTGATAGTCTCGAACCTTTGTGAGGCTCTCCATTGAGTTATTATCTTCTATGATACTTTCGTAAGTTAATCACATTCAATCTTCGTGGTATAGGATCCCCCTTCATGGTTTCCAAGAGGTAGATTCCCCCTGGATGGGATTCTAGGACTCGATATGGACCTTCCCCGTTCGGGGCTAGCTTCCCTTCCACTTATTTCTTGCTTTTTTCATTTAACCTCATGACAAGGTCTCCTTTAACGAAAGTGGCTAAGTAGACTCTTCTATCATGGTAGCGCTTGACTCTTTCCTTTACCTTGGCCTTGTGGATTGTAGCATTTGCTCTCTTCTCCTCTAGGAGGTCAAGGTCGAGACGAAGGTTTTCTTCGTTGGCCGTGCCATCTTCATCATCTGGTTGAGAAGTACAGGCGGAGGGGACCCCAATCTCCATGGGGATGACCGCTTCGGACCCATAGACTAAGCTATAAGGAGTCTCTCCTGTTGCTCTGGTTGGTGTGGTTTCATGGGTCCAGATCATGCTTGGTAATTCTTTGATCCAGTTTCCTTTAGCTCCTTCGAAGCGCTTCTTGATACCGCTTACCAAGGTACGGTTCGTAATCTTTACTTGGCCATTAGCTTCTGGATGGTATACCGAGGTGAGCTTCTGGTGTATGCCGTACTCCGTACACCATTTCTTGAAGGGGTCATTAGCAAATTGTGCTCCATTGTCGGTCACTATGTATCTCGGGATGCCATAGAGACACACGATATTTTGTCCAGCAGAAGTTAATAACTGTCTTGCCAGTTATGTTGGTTAAGGCTTCGGTCTCTACCCATTTTGAAAAATAATCGACTGCCACTATGAGGTACTTGAAGTTACCAGGGGCCGTAGGAAAAGGTCCTACGAGATCTATGCCCCATCGGAAAAATGGCCAGGATTCTTGGATGGTAATCATATTCTCCTGTGGCACGTGGATCATCTTAGCAAATCTCTGGCACTGGTGGCAAGAATTTATATATCTTTTGGCGTCTTGTAGCATCGTAGGCCAGAAATAACCCATCTTTAGGAGCTTTCGGGTGACGGTACGTGGACCTTGGTGGCTACCGCAGATTCGTTCATGTGTTTCTTGTATTAAGTGTTCAGCATCGGAAGGCCCAACACACTTAAGTAGGGGTTGGAGGTATCCTCTCTTGTATAGGATGTTGTTGTGGATGACATATTTTGGAGCTTTAACTCGGACCTTCCGTGCCAGGTGATTGTCCTCGGGAAGGGTACCTGTTTGAAGGTATTCAATGTCGGGGTTCATCCACATGTCTGAGATGTCAACAGCCATGATGCTACTCTCTTCGTAACTTCTCTTCGCCAGGGTTTCCATTAGCAATTGTTGAGAAGATCTTATGTTGAGGTCCGAGGAGGCAAGTTTGCTAAGTGCATCAGCCTTGTGGTTACCTTCTCGGGGGATATGATTCAGCTCATAATGTCGGAATTGATTTAGGAGAGGCTTAACTATCTCGAGGTATTTCTTGAGACTATACTCTCGAGTTTCGTATTCGTCTTTAACCTGTTGAACCACGATTTGTGAGTCACTGAAGATTTCAAGGTCCTCGATCTCAAGGTCCTTTGCTAGTTTTAGCCCCGTAATGAGGGCTTTGTATTCTGCTTCTTTATTAGTGGTTCGAAAATCAAAATGGAGAATGTAAGGATGATCCTTTCCCTCGGGGCTGGTGAGTAAGACTCTAGCACCACTTCCACCCGAGTTGGAGGATCCATCCACACATAGTTGCCATTTTCCGGAGTCCGGAGTTGGGTTTGGTTTGTCGATCTCCACTAGTTCAACAAACTCCATTATGAAATCAGATAAGGCTTGGCCCTTGATGGCTGTCCAAGGTTTATATTGTATGTCATGTTCTCCCAACTCGATGGCCCACTTCATCATCCGTCCCGAAGCGTCAGGCTTCTGAAGGATTTGCCTGATCGGGTAGTTGGTTAGAAGGACTATTGTATGTTCTTGGAAGTATGGTCTCAACCGCCGAGAAGCATGGACGAGGGCTAATATTAGGCGCTCGAGAGAAGTATATCTGGTCTCGGGCCCTTGCAAGGCTCTACTTACATAGTATATGGGATGTTGCGATCCCTCCATTTCCTTGACCAATACAGCGCTGATGGCTAGCTGGGATGCAGATATATATAAGTAAAGAGTCTCTCCTTTATCTGGTTTTGACAATGTCGGAAGTTGCCGAAGATGGTTTTTAAGTTCTTGGAAAGCTTCTCCGCATTCATCCGATCATTCAAACTGGTTTGCCTTCTTAAGGATATTAAAGAAGGGTAGATGTTTTTGCGCTCCTTTGGATAGGAAACGGCTAAGGGCTGCAAGGGACCCTGTCAACTTCTGCATGTCCTTGACGTTTTTTGGAGGTTGCATATTTTGCAAAGCCTCTATCTTCTCGGGATTTACTTCGATTCCTCGATTGGATACCATGTACCCCTGGAATTTTCCCGCTCCCACGCCTATGGTACATTTAGCGGGGTTCAGCTTCAAGTTGGAGGCCCTTAACGTGTCGAAGGTTTCCTTTAGATCTTCAAAGAAGGCATCGTAGCTGCGGCTCTTTCTACCATATCGTCCACATAAATCTCGAGATTGCGCCCTATCTGAGATTTGAATAATTTGCCTACCAGTCGCTGGTAAGTAGCTCCGGCATTTTTCAATCCGAAAGGCATCATTTTGTAGCAGAAAGTTCCTCTGTCGGTTATAAAGGAGGTTTTTTCTTTATCTTGCTCTGCCATAGGGATCTGATGATATCCTTTAAAGGCATCAAAGAAGGCTAGTACTTGGTATCCTGTAATCGCTTCCACTAATCGGTCGATCGAGGGTAAGGGATAACTATCTTTAGGACAACAGTCGTTCAAGTTGGTGAAGTCGATGCACATTCTCCACTTTCCATTTGGCTTCTTGACCATTACTGGGTTAGCTATCCATTCTGGGTACTGCACTTCTTCGATTATACGGGCTTTAAGTAACTGGTCTACCTCCTCTCCAATGGCTTCAACTCGATCTAGTGCGAAGATGCGTCGTTTCTGCTTAATGGGTTTTCGCGAGGGATTGATATTCAGGTAATGTTCCGCCAAGCGAGGGGATACTCCCACCAAGTCATTGGTGTCCCAGGAGAAGACGTCTATGTACTGGTTGAGAAGATCTAGTATTTTAGCCTTTATCTCGGGGGGTAGGAGAGTTCCAACCTCAACGGTTCCTGATTCTCCGAGCTGTATCGGCTCGGACTCGGAGTACTTGGCCGGTTCAAGATTCTCCTTTTCTGGTTCTCGGATAGCTTGAATTGTGCATATTCGAGCTAATTGCTGATCACCTCAGATTGTGGCAATCCCTTTGTTGGTGGGGAACTTCATCACCAAATGGTAAGGGGACCAGATTGCCTTTGCCTTGTACATCCACGGCCTTCCAAGGATTATGTTGTATGGTGCCCTGGTATCGATGATCGTAAAGGTGCAATGCAAGGTTATACTCCGAGAACCGTCTCTCACATGCACTGGTAAAATATTTGTTCCCAAAGGAATGACAGGATTGCTGGTAAATCCTGAGACAGGGCTTGTGGGCGTGAGATTATTTTTGTCCAATCCCAGCTGTTCATAACAACTGAGAAACATGACTTCTACTTCACTTCCTCCATCTACCAGAACTCTTCTGATCATGTTATGGTTTATGTCAACCGTAATCACTAGGGGATCTGAATGGGGAATTTGATTAGGAACCGCATCTTCAGATGAAAAAGTAACAGTTCTGTCTAAGCGAGATCTTTTGCTCTCCCATTCCCAAGGAGAGGCTTCTTGCGCCGATCGATGCACACCATTGATGCTCCTTCTTGCTCCCTGGTTGCTGGCGTGGCTTGTCTCGTCGTTGTTGATGCTTCTTACTCCTGGCGTGGCCTGGCGTGGCCGGGAAACAGATTCTTGTACTCCTACGAAGGTTTTCAGCCGGATCAGCCATGAGTTAAAAGGTCGTACAGATCAAGATTGGCCTGCGGGTCCCACCGGATGTGCCGAATTGATGGATGTCTACGACCCTCACTTGATCACGAACTCTGCTCACGAACTGATCTGCAAAACTAAGGCCCCGGGTGTCCCGGGGATAGACACTCCGACGCTCAAGTCAGTATAGTTGCTTAAGGCGTAAAGTATGAGATTAGATGGAGAGGTCTACCAAACCTTTAGGGTATTTATATGGCTACAATTCGTAGATCACCAAGATATGTATTTATGGTATGAATACAACTCTTATGGGAATAGTAGTTGTATTACCATGTATAACAGAAGTATATTTCGGGCATGGTTGTATTACCATGTTTAGGATGGCTGTATTACCATCTTTGAGAGGATGTATATTCCTTACAAAACATTCATAATATACGCATTCCTTATAAGGATTAGGATTGATGGACCTATGGATCCACCTTCCGAGTATCTCGAGCCCACGACCCTTCTCGGGCCCTGTTCCGAGTATGAATAAGGCCCAAATACGAACCATGGACTTATCAATACCAATATATTGAGAATTGAGGCACCTTGGTACCAAGGGCCTTCTGCATGCAGAACATTTATAGCGAATTAGTTCAAATAGCGGAACACTAATTGCAACTGAGTCCGGATTGCGGAACCTTAATACCCGCGTCGTTATGATTAACCGCCGGTTATCCTTATCCGCCGTTTGTCATGTGGCGTTTTGGGATGGAAGCGCCGTATATGACATTTTTCATTGTCATTCTCACAAGGTTCCAATTGTGGAACGTCTAAATGCACGGCGGTTTTCAGAAACGATCATGCTCTGCCGCAGTGGTAGGCTATGCATGCAATAGTGACATGTGGTTACACTTCATTTTCCCAAACAAAATGCAAGGCAACGGGAGTTTTGCCTTCCATATATTCTTCAAGGGAAACATTTTGATATAAAATGATGATAACTAAGATTATATCCATGCTTCGTAAGATTATAATATTGATCATGTTGAGCACATAACTCACTTACAGTCATATTTGGACTTGTTAAGTCCAAATTATCATCCCATACATGAATCAATGCTTTATCACATATCCATTGAGCATTTCGGAAGGAGATGTCCCCCTTCCCCTGCCTGTATGCATTTATTTTGTGTTCTAACCAATCAATATCCCGCGCCAAAGCCTAGATTTTTTTAAATAGTTACGCATAGACCACATAAATTAATACCATGAATTGTCATTGTGCTGAAATTTCCAATAAAATCATGAAATCCAATTATTATTTAGGTCTTGATGAAATATCAGTATTTACATCCTATTAAAAAAATGTTTCCTATCAAATTTAAAGAATAGCTAGGTTGTGATATCAATTTCATTTCATTTCCTATCACTGAAATGCTCCAGCTAGAATATTATTTTTTGAGAACACTATCTAACTTCTCTCTCTCTATGAATAGGGTTCCCTTTACTGAGCTTCATCAGTTTGAGTCATCACTTATGAATGGTATCTTATTCAAGAATTATTTCAGGAAACTCCATAAACAATCACTTTCTGGTTCTATAAGATGATGCAAGTTTCTAGACCTAAAATAACCAGGTTTAATTTAAATAGAGCATAAATAAAAGTAGCAAATTACGTGCAATTTGTTCAAAAAATTAAAATTCATTAGAACTTCAAACGCATCTGATAATTAATTATTCTTGTAAAATAAAATAATGCAAAAAAATTAAAAATTTTACAAGAAATAAATATTATTCAGTCCAAGGAAGGAGGTGCATCATCAAAAAACTTCTGAACCAGCCAAGAGATTTTTTCATCTTCTTCATCTTTTTCTACTGGTTCATTTTCTACAGTCTTATTTTCATCCAAAACTCCAGGAGCTGGATCACTAAGGTCTTGCTTCACCTCCATTTCCTCCCCACTTTTTGATGGTACGGACCCTGGATAACCGAACACGCGTTTTTCAGGTGCTGCAATGTCAACCTCCTCTTTCTTTTTCTTGATTCTCATCCGGTATTTCTGGAAAAAAATAAAAATTAAAAATAAAAAGGAGAACATCATATTAAAAATTTTCTTATAATATACACATAAAAAATGAATTAAACAGTAATTTCAAATGAATCTATCCTTGTGAAGGTACTGATCAATATATACCTGCAAATGGCTGCTAACAGTTTTATTGCCCAGCCCTGGAACCTTCATATTATTCAATATCTCAGATGGGACGATCTCTGAAATATTAAAGAAAAAAACCATCTTTGACTATATAATTCAGAGACTCATAAAGGATAGTAAAAAGCACATATTGCATGTATAGTTGTATTGAATTGAATCAATCCGTTCTTACTATCGATAGGTAGGCTGTGTATGGCCTTGAGAAATTTCAGTTCTAATTCCTCCGTCCAATTTACCCTTTCATTCTTCCTCTTCCTCGAGGAATTAGCTTCACTTTTAGCTACAGGAGTAAGTGATGATGATGATTCCGCTGCCTCATTTGGATGTCGTGATGATGATGATGATGCCGCTGCCTCGTTTGGATTCCTCAAAGCCATTATTTGTGATGTCATGGCTATTGCCCTTATTACCTTATCATTGGAAACTGCCGACGTCTTCCAAAAATCAATGAAGTTGTTGTCGTTGAACGAATGGACGATGTATGCTACAAAGGGTGCTGATGCATTCACCCTAATCTTCTGATCGTCGGGTGACATAACTGCATTCAAATAATCTCAAAATCATTATGCTAGCTCAAGCAACATTGATCGTTTCTCAAATCTAATAAGATATCCTAAACCTGATTTTCAAACCTTATTTCAAACCCTAAACCTGATTTTCATTCAAAAAAAGCCCTTAATTAGTCTGATTTGTGAAATATAAATCTGATTATAATTGGGTCAAACCTGTTGGGAATATCCTAAATCTTATTATAGACAATAATAACATTAATTAGCATGAATATGCAAGGGAATCATGAGACTCATATACTAGAAACACTTTTCTTTAGTTACAAATAAAACATATTCAAGGATCAAAGAAATAAATTTTACTTACAAAATATGTCAAATCGCAGCTTCCTCTCTATGTGGTGCAGCACATCCGTAGCAACTTGGACCTCTATCCGGTGAAGATTGGTTAACACAACCTTGATGTGAGCCTTCGACCCACACACCGCAGCAAGAACATCCAGAGGATCCCCAAAGTGCAGCTCTGCCGAAAACACCATCGGCAACAAATTAAACAAATTAAAGAAAATTCAAATTAAAAAAAAACATTAAACTGTACTGTCTTAAAAACTGATCTGAGATACATACCCGTGTACGTGCATTTCTTCAACTGCTCGAAGACTAGGTTGTGGCACACTAGGTCGGCCGTGGCTAGGATTATACATAACCCGGTGAAGCTTTCCATTTCGATCCTTTTCTTCTACGTTAAACGAAAATGGTTTTGTAAATATCAAACGTATGAAAGTTATGTTTTTTGCTTCAAATGTTGGGCCATTTAAATACAAGTTTTTGCAAGGCGGGAGTTAATTTGTTTCGATATTTTTTAACAAATATCTTTTCAAATGTGGAAACTATATATCTATTAATTAGGATAAAGGTTGGTGAGATTTTTTCAATTTGATATTTTCATTTCTCATTAAAAAACTCAATTATTATCAATAAAGTATTGTTATTATTATACACGATTTTAAATGGCATTGACAAGAAAAATGACGGGTTGGAAAATCGACCGGTCAAAATAATAATATATATTTCCTTTACTGAATGAAATTTCCCCTGCTACTTTTTTTCCTTCATCTCTCCTTACTTCTTCATCGGCGTATATGCATTTATTTGTCTCCTTTTTGTTTTTCATTTCCTTTTCCGCCTTCTTCTTTTGATGATCTCCTGACTTTCTTTACCATAATTGTATTCTTTCATTCCTCTTTTTATTCTCCTTTTTATGTAACAATAATAATCGGAATACATAGTCCAACATCATATACCTGTCGAGAACAAGCTCGATTAACATCATGGGATCGTTCATGGGGTCAACAACTGCAACGATTGAGAACAATCCCGGTTAAACAGTTCAGAAATCCGATCTCAAATCCAGTTTAAAAAAAACACAAAAGTCGAAAAGCCCTAGTATTAATGATTTCAACTTTAGAACTATGAATTGATTGCAGGAAGTCGTGTATTGAGTAAAATAGCCAAGGGCGTGAAGAAGGGGAAAGAAAAGGGGGAAATCATAAGAAGGGCTTAGGAAAAGGAAAGAAAAGATTATTAATTATTTAAGAAAATTAGGAAAAAATTGATTATTTCTAACCATTATAATAGATAGGAAGGAATGGCCTGTATTTTGAGTAGAAAGTTGAGTAAAATTTAGTGAGTTAAAGGAACCCATTCTATTATTTTAATATATATTACGTTGGAATTTGAAAGTCAAAACAATATTTTTTCCATTCGTCAATGGTATTTTTCTTAATTTGTGATTTCTATAGAAATAATCTCAAATGAAAGCGATTATGTGAATATATCGATAACCAACTATTATCCCAATCACCCTATTGCTCCTCACTGTTCATACCCAACAATATATTCTTTCCCATATTTGTACTATATTGCTCCTCATCCTTGTGAATCAAGATTGCCAACAAAAGGGACAAGGAAGAATCTGATTTCTTATCCCCCATATTTATCGCAACTTTTGGAGGAATAGGAAATGTCCATACCTTTGTGAAGGCTTAATGACGTCACCCCTAGGTTTAATTTGTATTTCAAATAAGCTGATTTGGTTGTATAAGCTCAATTCATTGATGGCTTCCAAGCTAGGATATCTTAGTGTTGATGCCTAATATGTACATCCTGCAATAGAGAGATGGTACCAGTAGTCAACCGTAATTCCAAAATAGTCATAAATTCGGCTTCAGCCTGTATGAAAGTAACCAAGAGATATATTAGGAAATGAAATTTCCCAACCTTGTGGTCATTCATAGCATAAATCCCCACTTCATCTCTAGTTAGCATTCTAAAAAGGATTCCTTTGCCATATACAATCATGGAGTTCAAGTTTGCATGCTCAGTTATATCGTATTTTCTTCTCCATGTGTGAGAAATTCCATAAGAAAAAGGAAGTGACCAAATAAATTTGGTTCAAATTACTTCATTATTTTGCAATTTCCATCATATTTTGCAAGAAAATGTAAATATAAGAGTTGTTAAGTCCATAATATCTAATCCATTTTCATGCTTCCCTGGACTATCTTCTCCAGATCTTTTTTTGTCCATAAATATCCCGACTGGCACCTTTGGTTGTTTGAGAATAGATGTATAGGAACTGCCAGAAGAACATCCTTTATTAATTCTTCAAGTTATGTACTTTCCTTTTCTGAAAAATTAAGGGTTGTTTTCAATCCTATGCAGTAATACAATACTTTTCTATTCGTAGAAAGGTATAATGTCGTACAAAGGCAATGTACAATAAATAATGATGAGAAAGCAACAATTACCCAACTTAATTACAATTAATTGGCACATATTAATTATGGATATATCCGAATTTGTTTTGATATATCGCCAGAGTGCATGAATGGTAACGATCAAAGGCGGAACTACTAAGAGGTTGGGGTAGTACTTAGAGGTTGGGGTAGGCGTGGGCCAACCTGGAACAGTAGTTAATAGATTTAGGACTGACTGTTTCTTTGTTTACTTTATTCTTATTTTATTTTTCCCCACTTTAATTATTTACTAGATATCATTTCCTTCTTTTTATAAATTAACACCTTTTTTTTTTTTACGTTAAAACTCCAAGAAATCAGTGGAGGGAACTTTTATTAGGCATCCCTAGATCGTGAAATGACAAAAATAAAATACAGATAACTCCCAAAAAGGAGGCAACAAGTGCGGAACTCCACAGGTGGAGGCAATTTGTGAGATCAGAGAAGTTTCTAAACATATAGATTGCCATATGGATTTTTCCTTTAGAGGTGATATAGTCCATCATCAAGAAGAGAAACAAATCACAAAAACCCTGTATCTAAAATCATAAACCAAAAAGACCGAACATAAATTTTTTTAAAAAGGAAAAAGAAGCAAAACCACCTTCTCGCTCTAATTGTGCCAATTCCAGTATAAACCTGTCCAGACCGAGCCGACCGAGCCGACCCGAGCCGCCCGAGCCGACCCGAGCCGCCCGAGCCGGCCGAGCGTTGACCTTCTGCAGAGATTCCACCGATCTGAAATCTGTCCGGCCCACATCCTTTCTGGCAGCTTTGGGCCACGGGGTCTGGGCTTCTTCCCTTCGGTGGAGGTCGTCGGTGTAACCGACTCACCGTTTCCGGCTGCCCGGGTCCGGATCCGAACTCGCGACCTCCTTGGTTTTCGTCGGCGTCATTCTGGAGCTGCGTCTTCGGCATCTTTCGGCCGGATCTGCGGTTTGGGAGCGGTTGCGACCCGCTCCCTCCGACGGACCCGGCCCGGATCTGTGTTGGCAGCCTGGCCTCCGGTCGGCCATGGCCCTTGACTGTCAGATCGACCGGAAAAGTAGTTTGTCGAGTCAGAGGGGTGGTTTCGGTAGAGAGGGGTTAGAGAGGGGGGTGGTTTGATTTTATTGGGTAGGGGGTGGGGAGGTCACCTCCGGCCCGGCGAGAGGCGCCGGCCGGAGCCTCCCGGTGGCGAAAAAGGGGCGAGAAAAGGGGTAGGCGGGTTGGGAGCTTTTGGGGAGAGAAAAGGTGAACGAATGAATGGAGAATGAAAATTTTCTGATAGGGCGTTAAAAAATTAACACCTTTTTTTTGAAATAACTTATAAACGATAAATATTATATTTTAAAAACTAAATTTTAGGCTAAGTATTATATGTTTAATTAAAATTATACATTCTAATCTTTCAAAAACATATGAACATTTGAATAAAGTACATCATAATCTTTCAAAACATATATATACCTTCTAAATAAATATTATATAACATCTATAATGTTAATTAATAGTTTAATAAACTTTTCTTCTTTCTTCCTGTTTTCAAAAACCATGAAATCATGAACACAGTATTATAGCTCCGTCTCCAACACCGACACAGGTGCAACGGCAATTCCCAAAAATATGACATGATATCTTTATTTTTAATAACAAACGATCAGAATGATATCATTTTGATTTCAATTAGGCCACCATTTTGCCCTACACTAATAAAATTTTCTGATTCCGCCACAAGTAATCATACATCTGGCTAATACCAATGTTCATAAAATTGAATATAGACTCCATCATTATCTAAGTTAATTGTCCTTGATATTATCTTACCAGAATTAAGAGTGTGAAGTATAATAAATTTAAATAAAATTCTTTATCTTATAATTCAAATTAATTTTGGCTGTGATACAACAATGGGATAAATTAAAATTAGGTAATCTCAATTATAGGAACATCCAAATATTTCACAACCAAAAAGACGAGCCCCTCTAAAAGTCCCTGTCCTGTCATGAAATTTAACCTAGACTCGGTTAATAATTTTCAATCGCTAGTCAAATTTTTAAACAGTTCAATTATTTGGGTGAATCGAGGCTCTGTCTAATTCAACAATGTTGATGTTTCACCGATTATATTTAGATTCGTTGCAATACTAATTAATTAATGTGGTTTTCGCCTCTAAATCATTTCACCAGATTGCAAAAGTAAACTAGTGCATTTGGAGTCAACATGTCGGTATTCTATTTTTACCCAAATTTAAACCGGTGAAAAGATTATTTTCCCATTTTTGTTTTGTTATTTACTTCAGTTTCATTTATTTACAGGTGAAAAAATTTCCCTAAAATGACAAACTGTGCAAATTACAATTGAATAGAAATAACTGCGCAAAGTATCATGGATACTTCGTGTGATGGTCATGAGTTACATGTGTATTTTAAGTGCATGAGTTTTGGTTGTGAATGAAAACGTGGTTTTACTTTCATTGTCAGACATTCTTTTCTAGATAAAGTCTATAATTAATGTTCGTCACAAGAATATGCAGCAATGTGTATGGATTTGGAGGTTAGTACCTTTACTTTTTGTTTTAGGTATAGAAACGAGCGAGGAAAGCGAGTTCCGCGGCACGTTTTTTTCATTATCTGCCATTGAAGGTTCTCTGCTACTCTGCATGATGACATGCAACCAGATGTATGATTACTGCATATTCTTATGACGAACAGAGAAGCGCATGTTAAGAGTTTTAATTGCATTTGTCTGAAACGTGTTTTAGAGAACCACTTTAATCAGTAGACAAGTATATAAACGCATAATTGTAACAACTTGAATCACCGAAGTATTGGTTAAGCAAAACTGAAACAACAAAAATTAATTAAGCAACATGGCCGGAGCACCCTTACCGCCGCCACTCCCTGTTGGTTATTCTTTCGAGCCGACCGACGAAGAGCTCCTGCAGCACTACTCCGCAAATGGATTCCGGGGGCTCATCGGCATATTTCCTTATGTATGTGACATGTATCTTATGAGACCGGAACAGATCCCTGTTAAAGGTAAAACAGTTAAACTCTGAACTAGTCTGTTGCTACGGTGAAACAGATATCTTTATCCAACCCATTAATCAAACCCATATCTTTATCATACTTTTCGTTGTTTAGTTGATCTGAGGGTTTTAGGTGTGTTTACCTTGTGCTAAAGATAGTGAATCAGTATTTCTTTTGTAGCATATGTCAAGAGTAAAAAATTACTTGATGTTATTTGGGATAATTATTACGATAGATTAACCGTTCTAATGGAAATTTTGACGGTGGAAATTATTTTTATTATTGGATCCTTGCAATAAGTTATTATGGAAATTTTGATGTCCAACAACTTTTGCATGACATCACCGTCATGGAACTTTTCAATTGTTCTTATATTCTATAACTATATAAAAATTTGCTGTTTTCACTTAAAAAAACCTGCAATGTAAAAACTTGCCTATATAGTGTAATTAATTATGTATTCTTTTCAGATTTTATTTCATCTTATATTAAAGATTAGTAAATCCATAAAAATAATAAGCCATGGTTTCTTTTTTTGATAACTGGAACAAAACTTCCTAAATTAAATAAACAAGTTCTATTATGTTAGATCTATAGCTAGATATTTATTGGTTGTTTATGATACTTCTACGGTTTTCGCTCCAACGATTGTAAAAAAAAATTCAGATATCAGTTTAGGTGGCCTTGATTGGATGTACATTCACGTATATTTTACTGCTAATGACATGAATTGGAAGATTAACTGATCATTACTCTACTTATGGCAGGTGAAGGGAGAAAATACGAAGACGAAGACAATGGTTTAAGAACTACAACGACTGAGTGGTTGGTTACCACCGACAAATTTTCCGAGGAACGGCCGGCTGGATCCAGTAATGTAGTGTGGATAGCAGATCCTCAGTTGGTTCCGGTAAGGAATGGTAATCAGATCGTAGGTTTCAACCGCACGATCCGTTTCTTCGAGCATTCTAAAAGCTTTTGGACTGCTGTGGAGGTTATGCCACCCAATGATCAAGTATCTACTGTGGCTTGCAGAGTCACCAAGAAGGATATTGAACCCATCTTCAGTATGGACGAAGAGGATGCCAGTCTTACTTTCGACGAACTAGTAGACGGCGGTAACAATCATAACAATGGGGATTTTGATTGGTAGATTGAGGATGGGATCGGTCGAGTTTCAATTAATGTTTTATTTTGTTTGTTATGTTGTAGTACCTAAACTCCTTCTATCGTTCTTTTTTTTTCTATCTTGTTTGTATGTTTTTGGAATAATCGACCTGAACATTTCATTCATAATGCAGAAAACTAATACATTCATATTGTTTCCATGTACTGGTTCACAAATCTTTTGCTCTTAATGTAAACACTTTAATATATGATTTGTTTTTGGGAAAACGTCACGTAAAAGAAACAATGCGAAAAGAAAATATAGTGAACGTTCATAAAATGTGAAAGTTAAATATTACTTCAACACTTTGTGTTATTCACGAAATATGAAATGAAAATTCAATAATGCTTCACACCCGACTTGTAGGGTGTGATATCATGTCCACTCAGTTGAAATTCAATTTGGTACATAGACTACTGTAGAAAAGTCAAATAACGGCGGTTAAATCACTGATATATGGCGAGATTTTTAGCGATATCCCTCTCCCAAGTTCCACCGTCTCTGGTTCATCACAAGAAATGGAAAGTCATTAATCATGAGCGTAAAGTGTTTTGTAAACGGGCTTACAAAGCGGAGAAGAAGGACATGGTGGTGAATCGTGCCTTTAAGGAAAGAAGTTTCGACCTTCATGCAGGTCTGCCCTAGAGCATTCATGGTGCTTTTGACCTTAGGTCATTCAATCATTAGTCCTAGATCGGTTATGCTTTCTGAGAGTTTTGGTAGATTAGATCTTTTGTAAAGGGTTAATTTTATTGAGGATCCGTCGAGGCGTAGTTCCCATTCTTGAACAATTTAGTTGAACACATATCATCATTACGAATTATATCTCATTGTTTACGCAGCTGAGATATCAGTTGAGATCCGCCAGCATGAATCTGATTAGTAAGAAGTCGCCGACGCTGCCTTCTTGTCCAGTTATTGTTGGAATCCACCAAATAAGAGATAACACTCTTGAAAGTATATATTATTGATAATTGAAAGCTGTCAAATAATGATTACAAAATCCCTATAAATACTATGACTAATTCTTATGACAAATCCTAATGTAAAACTAAAACGGAATATTAAAAACTATTCTAATTCTTAAATGGAAAATAATAAAACTATTTAAGGAAGCCTTGTAAATCGATTACTTCGAGGAAAGGGATTTGGCGTTAGACGAACACTGACAATAATCGCGAATTCGTCCTACATCAATTGTATAACTTAACATCCCCATTCGCTGATTGATGCACTGCTTTATTGCAGTGAACACAATAGGGGAGGGAGGCACCTTTCACGGCAGTGAACAAACTAGTGGAGGGAGGCACCTTTCACAGTGAAACTGATCCCCTATAACGGTGCTACTGAACGCCGTGGATGGTCACGCCATATACGTTTTTTTCTGCCACGGCACGGCGGTTTAGCAAAACCGGCGTGTATTTTACATATTCCGATATTGGAAGTTTTAAAATTCAGTTCACCAAATTTATGTTCTTGTGACGTAACTATAATTTAACGATCCCTCTAATTTATTGGTTCCTATGCCGTATCATGCCAAGCTGAAGATAGTTCCGATATCATAACTACAACTAGATTTGAATAATAAAACTTGATTTTACGATTTAAATCAGAAAATCCAGTTTTGGGAGCAGGGTAGATATCTAGCAAAATATTGTTAAGAGCCTTTTGAACCTGATCGGAGCACCGGGTTCTCAGCGACCTGATAGCTTTGACGGCTTCTTCCACCCGCTTCTGCTGCTTCATCACAATCGCCATATCCTTCAGAGCGCTGTCTACTCTATCATTCAGAACCCAACTAGAAATGTTCAATGCTGACTATCAACAGTCTCCAGAGTGGTTAAGAGCTTCCAATATATTCTGTGAGATATAATGCCTAATGCAATATTACGAATCTTGTTTTCAAGAGTTCGACAAAGTAAGAACAGTTATCAAAGGATCACACAATTAACAAGGCATGTATGATAATATTTCTCACCTCGTCAAATACTAGATTAAGGAACATCAAAGAAAGCAGAAGGGTGAGGATGACTTCTGCCACAAGAAAACTGACATGTATAAGAGGCTGAATAAACCACTACAAGGCAAATACAAGCTACTCAAGTCTTGTACTCGTCAAGCACATGCTTGCAATGAGGAAAATCTATCATAAAGAAGAGGCAAAAATTCCAATTCAAAGCGACAAAGTTTATAAATTGTTTAGATAAGTATAGGAAATTTATGACTCACGGTGAAGGTCAACATGCTGAAGTGCTCGCGGTTGTTAAGCCGTTATGAGTTGTCACTACTAGAATATCAAGTCATCTAAGGCAATTCATCCTTCATGTGTTAAGGCAGAAAACAAATGCCTTCCCTGGTTGTGACTTAAATGAGAAAAATCATCTAAGGCGGTTCCTCTTCCGCCTTAGATGTTTTTGGATTTAAGGCGTTTGTTTCCGCCTTAGATGAAGGCTTATCCGCCTTAGACTTTACTTACGAACTCGCTAGCATGCACGGTTGGATGATATGAATTGACTCTTTGCGAGTTCGTAACTAGCCAACGCTACTACCAAACAAATGGTTGATTGTTTTGTTACGACAGAAGCTTACGGATCGCCAGATGAAATACTAACGACATCGCAACATTGGAAAGCCTATACTGTTATGAATGTGTGCGAGATATGTTGCGACTTTAACCTTGCGGATCGCTAACAGTAGTTACGACTGCGTAAGGCAGCCTAGCTTGTCATATATTCATCTGCTGACGAGACTAGTTACGAGAAACAGGGGCGATTCGCTGGGTCTAATGTAGCGAACTCGTTACAAGGCAAAGTAAACATTTAGGGTTAAACAACACGAACCAGGTTACGACAGCAACGTGCTACTCGCTAGTAATACCGTAGCGATATCACAACAGAAAAATTGTAAAAATATAAAATTTGTAAAAATTTAATTATAAAAGTATAATTAAAATTGTTAGTTCGAGAGAAGTAACGATTTCGTAAGAAAATCGCGTATGTGTATAGTTACGGCTTCGCTACTAGTCTCGCTTCACTTACACGACGTCGTTTGAGCATTGGGTGAGCGAGAAAAACAGATGACGTTACGAGTAAGCTAGATATTCGCCTGGTGTTGGCGTGAATAGTTACGAGCTCGACAGAGATCAGATTGGAGAGGCAGAGAAGAACGAGGGATTGGGTAGCGATGGCGCAAAAACTAAGCTGAGAAATATAATTCTGGCGAGTGTTGTAGCGATTGTACAAGATGGTCGCAACAATTTTAATGTAACTGACGAGAGAAGTAACGATTTCGCAGGGAATTGGTAAGTGTCACAAACTTATAGGATTGAGCCATTTCCACCCATTTCCACTAAAATTGAGTTTCATTTTAATTGTCTAAGCTGTCAATTGCAAGATGCATGGTATCTAAGCACAAAACATGAAAATGAAACACTATCAAGCCACACTTTATAAACAAATGGAAGTAATGGAACTCAAAAGTATATGCATCCATTTGACATAAAAAGAAACTAGCTTTTATTGGGAATGTGAGGCCTAGAGATGTACCGAGATCTAATAAGGACCAAGTGTCTAGCCAATGCATCTCTACCATCCTCCAACTCCTTCTTGGTGTATGGTGCATGATTTTCCTCGATAATCTAAGAATATGAAATGTTTTTTATTACTATTAAATGCAATGTAGATAATAATAGGTACAATAAGTAGGTTGTAAGAATCCTTACACGGTGTAATTCCAAATTATCATCAACAGGGCCAGCGACGCACTCGGTGGCATACAACATCATATAGTAACAGCACTCACAATTTGACAATTGCTTTCGGTGCTGAGAGCGAAGAAGTATAACAAATGATTTGAAATGAAATCATAGTGGAAATAAATGAGCATTGTATTTGTAATGTCACCTGAATCTGTATAAGGTTGAAGGGAAGTAGTGTGTCGTCATGTGCACTATGCATAGCAACCTCTAATAAATCTGCAAATTTTGTAGATGGACCAAAGTGTAGCAGGTCCATCCAATACACTCGCTTCAACGATGGTATCATAGCTACAAAACTCCAATGGCCACTACATATTTTAAGAAATGAAAATGTACGAACCCGTCTCGAAGATTAGAATGTTTACGAAGTACAAATATCAAATTGTAACAAAGAAAACTAACCTCTCTAGATATGGTCCTATGTAAATTGTCTTGGTCTTGTCACTAAGGATCTTAGATAGATAAGCAAGTCGTGATTGATTACTTTCATCCATTTCTTGCAAGCATATTGGGTGCAAAAACCCAATGAAAGTCTTTGCGTTTAGAGCAAGGCATTGCATGTACCTAAATAAAAAATAGATGGGATATGAACGTATAATAGTGCACTAGTACATGAAAATTCGTAACTTGCAATACGATAGTAGAGATGAGATCAAGTAGCTTACATTTGATGTAGTATAAGGATTGTTTCGGGAAGGGTTTTATAGTGCCAGAAAAGGGCAAAGTCTTGGCAAGGGTATATTTGTGTTCCCGATGGGCTTTTGATGCGATTTGAAGAGCATTCTTCTTCACTTGATCATAGGATGTTGCTTCGATAATAAAGGGGCGCTACAAATGTGATCATAAAAATAGTCACATTCACAATTTTCAAGTGAAATTAAAAATAACAAGTGCCACACTAACCTTGCATTCCTTCCATATATCCTTTTTGATGTCGATGCTTAGTAGCCTCCAATCCGTTGTGTCTAATGGTGTGCGTATCCTAGCCGTCTTAGCACACCAACTCGACCATCGCGCGGCATCATCTCGGGTGAAATAGCAACACCAATGTCATTAAACTTGACATTTGTTAGTATTTTGTTATTGATCCTAATCTCTAATTCGCGACAATGTGTGAGGAGTTGAGCTTCTTTCGATGCGCGAGTCACTTCTCGTTTTCTTCTAACCTCACTTGAACCGCCAACAACATTTCCCCCCCTACTTGAGTCGGAGTTAACGGAACTTGAAGGGCTCTCCATTAAGCTTTCCTTTGTATATTGAAATTAGTTAAGGACTAACACAATACTAATAAGTCAAAGTCGTACTTTGTAGTAAAAACATTATAAAACATAATCCTAAAATGTAGGGCTAAGCAAGCAATGGACAACATTAAAAGAAAATCTTGATTTTCATTCAGGACATGCTTCTTGCATGATATTTAGTAATAACATGATAAATGGAGGCACTATGTACAAGAAAATAAATTTTTTAGCAAATAAGAATGAAAAAAACCATACCTTTGGTATATGACAAAGTTGTGTCGGTAGAATTGATTATTTTGGTTGGGGATGGTCTACCTTGTTTGTCCCTCTCCTACCCACAACAACAGAACTCGGCAAATTGAACAAGCACAACTGAATTTTGACATTAATTGCAAGAATATAGGGAAAAATGTGGTTGGGAATTCATTGCAAAACTTACCAATCTTTTGCATGCAATTAGTTGCTAGTTCCACTTTGTTTTGACACAATTGATGTTTCGAACATGTATGGGATGGGATATGGAAATTTGATGTGAAGAAAGGTGAGTAGATTTGAGAAGATGTGCAAAAGTTTGAACTTTTGGAGATGAAACCCGTAAGAAGTGATGGATAAAATGCCAAAAGTGTTGTGTTTTTCTGATCTATAACGTGTTTACTTTATTCTAGCTTTCCTTCTTGTGATATCGGAACTCGCTCGTTACACCTGACGTGGCTATTTACGATATCATTGAGTGCTCATGTGATTGCCTTTTATGGTCTACTTTATCCTTCTAGCGAGATCGTAACTGAAAAGCTGACGTAAAGTACGTTACTAGGTTGTTGCGATTTCGCTACTCATGCTCGCCAGAACCCTACTCAAGATAATCATTTTTTTTAAAAAAAATGCACTCAAACAATTTTAAATCACAGTTTAAACGATTTAAACGAAATGATGGTATGGAATAAGACACTAATCATTCTATTGTAAGAATAATTTTCATTTGTTCCGTCGTATGCTGATGTATAAAGGGATAGGGATTTGTTGACTTAATATGCAATTACACAATTTGAAAGAGTTTTAAGAAACTTAGTCTTTAATTGTTAGACAATAAGAAACTCTACACATCATGTGTACGCTTGAAAACGTTATCCATCGCTTACCTTTAGAGACAACAGCATAGTAGAGCTTCACACATGAACTACATATATATATATATATATATATATATATATATATATATATATATATATATATGCGCAGTTACCGTGCATTTTATTACAACTCATTTATGTGATTACAAGCACGGATCTTGAATTAAACAAAGTATCATGCACACGTTCACTCACCAACTGTCATCACTCATCATACTACCGAGTATCGCTTAATAACATTGCATGATGATGTACTAAGATGTACTCTGCTTGACATCATGTGATGATCGATATTTTCCAAATTGAGTATTATACTGTTTATATATAAAATTACATATTTTAGAATATGATAGTGCGTTTAAAAATTTAAACCGAATTATTGATGTTTTACATAGAATTATGTCATACTGCTTATGGACAAAGATGTACTCTACCTGAGTTAATATCATGATGGATATTTAACAAATAGAGTATTATACTGCATCTATATAAAATATATATATGTTAGAATGTAAAATTGCTAAAAAAAATGAAAAAGTTTTATTTTTTAGTTACAATCTAATTAGCTTCTGTGGTAGCGAAATCGCTAGTCTACACGTTACCACAGTTAAACCCTAAACCCTAAACCCACAAACCCACAAACGACGCCGCCATAGCTAGGTATGAGCTTTATTTATCAACATTAATCTAGTCGAAAATTAAATAATTTTAAAATGTAGAGATAAAGTTTATCAACTCAGGATTATTATTTAGCACATGCTCTTTTTTTTCAAGATTTTTTTTAAAAATAAAATAAACAAATTCAATACTTTCAATTTAGTTTAGTTTGATTTGATGAAATAACATTCAAAAAAATTCAGTAAAACCTTTCAAATTGCAGAAGGAATTTAATTATTTTTGGGGTTTGCATGAGATGATCTTGAAAAGGTGAGAATGGTTATAAGTTTTTACTAGGAACTCTCAAATATTTTTGAAATATGGAGCACCTCAACCTTATAAATATCAACCCCTTCTCCCTTTAGAACCCCACTAGATCCTTCATTCCCACGTTCCCTTCTCCCTTCTCCTATTGTTTGTCTTTTTCTTCCCATGGATTTGTCTATATTCAACGCCCTCCCAAATGACATGATAAATCTAATCATGATTCGTGTTTACTTCGACTCGGTTCTTCGTCGGTACGCGACCGGAACAGCGACAGAATAGCATCGACAGTGGCTCACCGACGCTTCTGCACTAGGTCACACAGACTCGACCTATGCCTTGGCCATATTTGCAATATGCTGCGAGGGTGAAATTCAGAGAGGCATGAATGTGATCACCACCCTGAAGAGAATAGATAAGAAAGGCCTCCGGGAAGCTCGAGTATGCGTCAGAGCCGGTTTGGGTAACGCTTGGGTTTGGGCGCACTACTACAGGTTCCTCAGAGATGGAGTAGTCACGCCCAGGCCGATCTGCTACGTGGAACATGCTGCCGTCAATCGCAGAGTGAGGTATGATCGCTGGGAGAGGCTTGATCTAGCGGACATCTCATGTGATGCATGCACCTGCGATCAGGAATTGCTTCACGTCCTCGGTCCTCGTTGAGGCTAAATGTTCTAGTTTTTTTATTGTTTGATTATGTTCTTTCTTTTTTTGCCCAAATTTCTTATGAGTGTAATAACCTTTTGTTTGCCATTTTGGCACATTTCATTATTTAATAGCTTTTTTTTTATACCTTCTCCTTTACATTTTAAATAAGTTTATTAATTGTTATTAATTAGCTTTTATAAACATCGCATACTTGTAGCATAAGTTGGCGCCTCCCTAGCGAACTCGCTACCTGTGTAACTTATAGTAGCGATCTCGCAACAAGTCATATTAAGTCAACAGAGCCTAGCTTGAGATTCTCAAGCGAGTTCGTAACAACAAAGCTTGACACACCTAACAAACAATTGTAAGGCTTGGAGAGTAGCGAGATCGCTACAGTCTAGGAACCCATCAGTAAAAACCTTTGAAATTCCATCAGTAATTAATTTGTTTGGGGGTGTGAATGTGGTCAATGAAAAGGTGTGAATGTCTTTACATTTTTCTTCTTTTAATACAACAATTACTAATTTTAGTCTCGGAACTCTCACATTTTTTTGACAAATGTAGAACCTCACCCCTATAAATATCAGACCCTTCTCCCTTTAGAGCCCCATCAGAGCCTTCATTCCCATATTCCCTTCTCCCTTCTCCTATTCTTTGCCTTCTTCTTCCCATGGATTTGACATTTTTCAGCGCCCTCCCAGATGACATTACTCATCTCATAATGATTCGTGTTATGTTCAAACACGTTCTTCGTCGGTACGTGAGTGGAAGAGCGACCGATTGGGCTCGACAGTGGCTCACCAGGGCTTCTGCAATAGGTCACAGAGAGTCGGCCTATTCCTTGGCTATATTTGCAATCTGCGAAGGTGATGCTCAGAGAGGCATGAATGTCATCACCACCATGAAGAGAACCGACAAGAAAGGCCTCAAGGAAGTTCAGGTACGCGTCATAGCCGAATTGGCTTACGCCTGGGGCAATGCGCACTACTTCAGGTACCTCAATGTAGTAGTGCCTAGGCCTAGATGCTGCCAGGAACATGCTGGCCTCAATCGCGGCTTGAGGTACCGTCGCTACACGAGGGTTGATCCAGCGGATATCGAATGTGATGCATGCACTTGCGAGTAGGAAGTGCTTCACGTCCTCGGTTCTTCTTGAGTTGAAATGTTGTAGTTTCTTTCTTATTTTATCCTGTTGTTTTTAATCTAAAATTTGTTAGGATTGTAATAAGTTTTTGTCTGCCATTTTGGGACATTTAATTATTGAATTGCTTTTCTTGTTTTGATACCTTGTCCCTTACATTTTACTTTTTCATCATAAGAGTTACTTTTCCATTTCTTGAAGGGGTCATTAGCAAATTGTGCTCCATTGTCGGTCACTATGTATCTCGGGATGCCATAGCGTCACACGATATTTTGTCCAGCAGAAGTTAATAACTGTCTTGCCAGTTATGTTGGTTAAGACTTCGGTCTCTACCCATTTTGAAAAATATTCGATTGCCACTATGATGTACTTGAAGTTACCAGGGGCCGTAGGAAATGGTCCTACGAGATCTATGCCCCATCGGAAAAATGGCCCGGATTCTTGGATGGTAATCATATTCTCCTGTGGCACGTGGATCATCTTAGCAAATCTCTGGCACTGGTGGCAAGAATTGATATATCTTTTGGCGTCTTGTAGCATCGTAGGCCAGAAATAACCCATCGTTAGGAGCTTTCGGGTGACGGTACGTGGACCTTGGTTGCTACCGCAGATTCGTTCATGTGTTTCTTGTATTAAGTGTTCAGCATCGGAAGGCCCAACACACTTAAGTAGGGGTTGGAGGTATCCTCTCTTGTATAGGATGTTGTTGTGGATGACATATTTTGGAGGTTTAACTCGGACCTTCCGTGCCAGGTGATTGTCCTCGGGAAGGGTACCTGTTTGAAGGTATTCAATGTAGGGGTTCATCCACATGTCTGAGATGTCAACAGCCATGATGCTACTCTCTTCATAACTTCTCTTCGCCAGGGTTTCCATTAGCAATTGTTAAGAAGATCTTATGTTGAGGTCCGAGGAGGCAAGTTTGCTAAGTGCATCAGCCTTGTGGTTACCTTCTCGGGGGATATGATTCAGCTCATAATGTCGGAATTGATTTAGGAGAGGCTTAACTATCTCGAGGTATTTCTTGAGACTATACTCTCGAGTTTCGTTTTCGCCTTTAACCTGTTGAACCACGATTTGTGAGTCACTAAAGATTTCAAGGTCCTCGACCTCAAGGTCCTTTGCTAGTTTTAGCCCTGTAATGAGGGCTTTGTATTCTGCTTCATTATTAGTGGTTCGAAAATAAAAGTGGAGAATGTAAGGTTGATCCTTTCCCTCGGGGCTGGTGAGTAAGACTCCAGCACCACTTCCCCCCGAGTTGGAGGATCCATCCACATATAGTTGCCATTTTCCGGAGTCCGGGGTTGGGTTTGGTTTGTCGATCTCCACTGGTTCAAAAGACTCCATTATGAAATCAGATAAGGCTTGGCCCTTGATCAGGTAGTTGGTTAGAAGGACTATTGTATTTGCATGGAAGTATGGTCTCAACCGCCGAGAAGCATGGACGAGGGCTAATATAGGCGCTCGAGAGAAGTATATCTGGTCTTGGGCCCTTGCAAGGCTCTACTTACATAGTATATGGGATGTTGCGATCCCTCCTTTTCCTTGACCAATACAGCGCTGATAGCTAGCTGGGATGCAGATATATTTAAGTAAAAAGTCTCTCCTTTATCTGGTTTTGACAATGTCGGAAGTTACCGAAGATGGTTTTTAAGTTCTTGGAAAGCTTCTCCGCATTCATGCGATCATCCAAACTGGTTTGCCTTCTTAAGGATATTAAAGAAGGGTAGATGTTTTTCCGCTTCTTTGGATAGGAAACGGCTAAGGGCTGCAAGGGACCCTGTCAACTTCTGCACGTTCTTGACGGTTTTTAGAGGTTGCATATTTTGCAAAGCCTCTATCTTCTCGGGATTTAATTCGATTCCTCGATTGGATACCATGTACCCCAGGAATTTTCCCGCTCCCACGCCTATGGTACATTTAGCGGGGTTCAGCTTCAAGTTGGAGGCCCGTAACGTTTCGAAGGTTTCCTTTAGATCTTCAAAGAAGGCATCGTAGCTGCGGCTCTTACTACCATATCGTCCACATAAATCTCGAGATTGCGCCCTATCTGAGATTTGAATAATTTGTCTACCAGTGGCTGGTAAGTAGCTCCGGCATTTTTCAATCCGAAAGGCATCATCTTGTAGCAGAAAGTTCCTCTGTCGGTTATAAAGGAGGTTTTTTCTTTATCTTGCTCTGCCATAGGGATCTTATGATATCCTTTAAAGGCATCAAATAAGGCTAGTACTTGGTTTCCCGCAACCGCTTCCACTAATCGGTCGATCGAGGGTAAGGGATAACTATCTTTAGGACAACAATCGTTCAAGTTGGTGAAGTCGATGCATATTCTCCACTTTCCATCTGGCTTTTTGACCATTACTGGGTTAACTATCCATTCTGGTTACTGCACTTCTTCGATTATACGGGCTTTAAGTAACTGGTCTACCTCCTCTCCAATGGCTTCAACTCGATCTAGTGCGAAGATGTAACGTTTCTGCTTAATGGGTTTTTGCGAGGGATTGATATTCAGGTAATGTTCCGTCAAGCGAGGGGATACTCCCACCAAGTCGTTGGCGTCCCAGGAGAAGACGTTTATGTACTGGTTGAGAAGATCTAGTATTTTAGCCTTTATCTCGGGGGGTAGGAGAGTTCCAACCTCAACGGTTCCTGATTCTCCGAGCTGTATCGGCTCGGACTCGGAGTACTTGGCCGGTTCAAGATTCTCCTTTTCTGGTTCTCGGATAGCTTGAATTGTGCATATTCGAGCTAATTGTTGATCACCTCAGATTGTAGCAATCCCTTTGTTGGTGGGGAACTTCATCACCAAATGGTAAGGGGACCAGATTGCCTTTGCCTGGTACATCCGTGGCCTTCCAAGGATTATGTTGTATGGTGCCCTGGAATCGATGATCGTAAAGGTGCAATGCAAGGTTATACTCCGAGAACCGTCTCTCACATGCACTGGTAAAATAGTTTTTCCCAAAGGAATGACAGGATTGCTGGTAAATCCTGAGATAGGGCTTGTGGGCGTGAGATTATTTTTGTCCAATCCCAGCTGTTCATAACAACTGAGAAACATGACTTCTACTTCACTTCCTCCATCTACCAGAACTATTCTGATCATGTTATGGTTTATGTCAACCGTAATCACTAGGGGATCTGAATGGGGAATTTGATTAGGAACCGCATCTTTAGATGAAAAAGTAACAGTTCTGTTTAAGCGAGATCTTTTGCTCTTCCATTCCCAAGGAGAGGCTTCTTGCGCCGATCGATGCACACCATTGATGCTCCTTCTTGCTCCCTGGTTGCTGGCGTGGCTTGTCTCGTCACCCCTAGGTTTAATTTATATTTCAAATAAGCTGATTTGGTTGTATAAGCTCCATTCATTGATGGCTTCCAAGCTAGGATATCTTAGTGTTGATGCCTAATATGTACATCCTGCAATAGAGAGATGGTAACAGTAGTCAGCCGTAATTCCAAAATTGTCAGAAATTCGGCTTCAGCCTGTATGAAAGTAACCAAGAGATATATCAGCAAATGAAATTTCCAAACCTTGTGGTCATTCATAGCATAAATCCCCACTTCATCTCTAGTTAGCATTCTAAAAAGGATTCCTTTGCCATATATAATCATGGAGTTCAAGTTTGCATGCTCAGTTATATCGTATTTTCTTCTCCATGTGTGAGAAATTCCATAAGAAAAAGGAAGTGACCAAATAAATTTGGTTCAAATTACTTCATAATTTTGCAATTTCCATCATATTTTGCAAGAAAATGTAATTATAAGAGTTGTTAAGTCCCTAATATCTAATCCATTTTCATGCTTTCCTGGACTATATTCTCCAGATCTTTTTTTGTCAATATATATCCCTGACTGGCACCTTTGGTTGTTTGAGAATAGATGTATAGGAACTGCCAGAAGAACATCCTTTATTCATTCTTCAAATTATGTACTTTCCTTTATGTTCTAAAAAATTAAGGGTTGTTTTCAATCCTATGCAGTAATACAATACTTTTCTATTCGTAGAAAGGTATAATGTCGTACAAAGGCAATGTACAATAAATAATATTTGAGAAAGCAACAATGACCCAACTTAATTACAATTAATTGGCACATATTAATTATGGATATATCCAAATTTGTTTTGATATATCGCCAGAGTGCATGAATGGTAACGATCAAGGGCGGAACTATTAAGAGGTTGGGGTAGTACTTAGAGGTTGGGGTAGGCGTGGGCCAATCTGAAACAGTAGTTAATAGATTTAGGATTCTACCTATACCAGCCAGAGGTGGAGATTGATCATGACCGGAACCACTGGATTTTAGTGGCTGAATTTGTAAGATATTTGGTGTTAGTAGTTTCAAGATAGTTCAGCCTCACCAGGAAGCGCGAGGAAGAAGTTTATTTTATGTTTCGTTTATCCTTTCGTTAATTATAATTAGTGATCATTTATTTGACCAAGAACGACGACGTTGTCCCACTTCAATAAGGAGTACGGAGTAAGGACTGACTGTTTCTTTGTTTACTTTATTCTTATTTTATTTTTCCCCGCTTTCATTATTTACTAGATATCATTCCCTTCTTTTTATAGATTAACACCTTTTTTTGAAATAACTTATAAACGATGAATATTATATTCAAAAAAAATGTATTTTAGGCTAAGTATTATATGTTTAAATATGTTTAATTAAAATTTTACATTCTAATCATTCAAAAACATATGAACATTTGAATAAAGTACATCATAATCTTTCAAAACATATAAATACCTTCTAAATAAATATTATATAACATCTATAATGTTAATTAATAGTTTAATAAACTTTTCTTCTTTCTTCCTGTTTTCAAAAACCATGAAATCATGAACTCAGTATTATAGCTCCGTCTCCAACACCGACACAGGTGCAACGGCAATTCCCAAAAAATATGACATGATATCTTTATTTTTAATAACAAACGATCAGAATGATATCATTTTTATTTCAATTAGGCCACTATTTTGCCCTACACTAATAAAATTTTCTGATTCCGCCACAAGTAATCATACATCTCACTAGTGGACGGATTTAGGTTTCTAGGCGGTTCATTCGTACCATTCACGGCATTTTGGAAATGCCGTAATGGGTTGTACCGTAAAATGGCACTTCTTCTGGGCGGTTAACAAAACGCCTTAAACATGCATGCTGTGCACGGCGGTTCAAAACGCCGTGTGCAGCGTTTAAAAAACGCCCTGTATACCTGTTACGAATTCGCCACCTCAGGTCGCCTGTGTCTGTAAATGTGAGTGATACGATATCGCCGCCAGTGATCGCCTGTTAAGGCGAACTCGCTTGTGTTGGTCGCTTGTTTCTAATAATACACAAGCGAGATCGTAACCAGACTCGCTAGGGTGAAGCAGGCGAGACCGCTGGCGTATTTGCCGGAATATATGGGAATATTAAATTTGAAAAAAGACTCAATGGTCATGGTGTTACGGTATCGTGTATCATCTCGCTTGTGGTCGAAAAAGAAAAGCGAGTTCGCCTTCTGGAGGTGGCGAAACTAAAAAGCGAACTCGCCACCTTAAAATGTAGCCAGACCAGATGGACACAAGCGGAGTGGGATACGACACCGCCAGAAGAGGCGAATATTAGGCGAGCTCGTTTCTCATATTTTTTGTGGGGAATTCACTGGCGAGTTCGTCGTTTAAATTCGACTGTTAAGGCGAATGTTGAGGCGATATCGTTTTCAGGAACGCCAGGGGCAACAGAGTCTGGCAAGCGAGTAGCCAGGTGATGTCGCTTTTATGGGCGAATGAATAGGCGAAACCGCTTGTGTGGCCGCTTGTAATTATGTAGTGGGAGGCGTGCCAGGTAGCGAAATAGCTTCTGGGTTCGACTAGAAGCGGACCAGCTAGCGAGTTCGTTTATGTGCAATATTGAATGGTGTAATTATTGTAAAATTTTACCCGTTTCTTTCGAAACATGAATCGGGATACCGACTCAACATAAACCTGTCAAATTCAAATCCAACGCCCCTATACTAGTACTAAAGAGGCATAACCTAAGCACACAAGTGCGTTACCAATGTCAAGTCCTACCAAAAAATAAGAGACAAACGCAAATGGACAACTAAGTACTTTTTCATGCCTTGGGGAGGTTAGGGACCTGTGGCCTTGCAATTGTAAACGCACGGTTGTGGACCAGATATTTAGCCATTTGGTCTCTTCCGTCGTTAAGTTCTTGCAAGGAGAAAGGAGTGATATCATCCACGAATACCTATGATTGAAAATAATGCTTATTAGGAAATCTCGATGAATATAAATGAGATTAGACGCGTATAGCGTACCTTTAGAAGATCTAGCATGTCTTTTTGAACACCATCCACCACCATCAAACCAAAGATCATTGTGTAATAGCCACATTCGTAGTTCGATGATTACTTCCTAGACTACAAAAGTGTTTAAAACATAAAACATTACTATACTTATGGTACTTTAAACGCAAATATTGATTTTTGAAAGGACGTGATAGCATGAGCACAACATCTTACCCGAATGTTTATAAGGTGGAAGTCGAGGAGTGTTTTGTCGTTCACTTGAAGAATTGCATTATCAAGGAGATCGGCGAATGTTCGTGATGGAGGGCGGTGGAGTGGGTCTATCCAATATACTTGCTTTAAAGCGGGTATTATTGCAACAAAGCTCCAATGATCACTACAAATCACATGAAAGCATAATGGTCATAAAAAAAAATGCAGTAGAGCAAATACAATATATTTAGCATGAGTAATAGAGCAAATTGTAAGGTATACCTCTCGAGATATGGTCCGATCCATATTTTCTTTGATTTTTCGGAGAGAGTAGAATTCAAGTAATCAAGTCTTTGCCTATTTCTCTCCATACTAGCTTGCAAATGCATTGGATGCAAAAATCCAATGAAATACTTGCTCCGGTGATAGGCATGGTGATGCAAGAACCTGTGAATGTAGTAGAGAATCATGACGAGGATGTAATCATATATGGTTTGATAATTGAGTATTCTCATGAAACACATACAAATGGCTTACATTTGATTGAGGCAAAGAATGGTGGCGGGAAGTTCATTGAAATTCCAGAAATATTCAAAATCCCCCCATGGTACGTGGATGTCCTTTGTCATAGTAAAGCACCTTTCATTTCCGAGAAAGGCATAGCATGCATTCTTGTCGTGCGAGGATATCAAATCATAAAAGACTCGGACGAAGGGTGGAAGGGCTTTCATAAACTCCACGAGCATGGGGTCTAATGTTTGTCTAGCTATAGGCAAGGCATGCACGGGTATTTGTGGATTTTGTGGAGTTTGTGGTTTCCTACGGGGTATGGAGGTGGATTTTTCATCAAGCACCAACCATTTTGGCCATAGAACAAGGAAACCTTTAGCCTCCCCAACTCTCACCATCGGTGACTCCTTCACAGGTAGCATTTGTTGTTCTATCAAAACATCGGTAATGCGAACACAAAAAAATCCTGCGGGGATGTCAACACGATTGTGTTTCACCGCACTTGGGTCGCATGTGCCATTGGCGACATGGAGTGGTTTTGATTTGGTACCTTGCGAAACATATAGCTTGCAAGGGGGGTTCTATCATAAATGAAAGTACAAGAGAAATCATCATCCAACTATTTTTAGAAAGAGATTAGAAACCAACGATGTTCTAAATTAGCAAAATTTGTACTAACCTTATCAACTTGAATGGAATGCGCCGCATTCAACTTGATGGGTGATGAAGGTGGAGTAGGAGGCACTAGTTCCTCGTCCATTTCCATATTCTCACCTTCATCCTCCACAATTTGAGGTGATGCTTGAGAACCCTTTGATGATGGTGGAAGATGTGGTTGTGTACCTCCTAACCTCTCGATGTGGGGATAGTTGGTGTGTTGTGCTATGTCTTTCATCACCTTCCTCAAATCCTTCATTTCCGTCTTTGTTGCCGCCACCTCGCTCAAAGCTCGTTGTAGTTGTGATGGTTTAGGATTGCCCCAACCTTGCTTAATCCCAAAAACCTCTTCTTGTGTCGCGTAACCTCCAACACCTAATGCTCTTCCCGGGTGTTCCTTTTTCTTCCCAAGAGCAAAAGCCTCATTCAAGACATCCTTCTTCCCACACGGAATAAAGGTACCCTCCTCCTTTTGGCGCTCAAGAAGTTCCTATTATCAAATATGTTGTACTAGGTGAAAGTGGTTGTGAAGAATATTTGAAAGCAACAACAAAAATAAATAAGACTACAATAGATAGTAAGATAATGTAAGATAGATATACTAACCACCCTCTTTGCACATTTTTCGGCATCCTCCGAAGTGAACTTACCATCCGAGTCTCTAATTTGACCCAACACGAAGAGTTTTTGTCTAGTATAATCCTCGGCGTCCTTTTCCACTACGACATACCGAGCTTCCGCCTCGTCCATCCCCCCTAATACATACTCCTTCACTAGTTCCTCCTTCTCCTTAAGCCCCTCCTTCTCACCTACACCCAAATACCCCGACCTACCACCGGTGTATGGCATTGTTATTGATTTCACCGATGTGACCTTCTTGTCCCATTTCCCCTTTGCACAAGAAGATACCGTATCACATGTCATCAGTAATGTAATTAGATAAGAGGAGGTTATGTCACCGAAGTTATAGTTTGTGACTCACCGAAGTCTTATTTTCAAGCGATGCTTGCTTGAAGGCCTCCCACGCATCGGTTGTATTATGATTGTATCGGTCCCTTGGATCTTGACCTAGCCTCTTTCCCTTCTCATACAAGTAGTCTTTTCTTAGAGCATGCTTGTGCTCGCGAAAAGCTTTGGAGACGATGTTGAATGCCTTCTTTCTCACCACTTCCATGTCATTAGATTCTATTTCAAAAGGTCGCTACGCCAAAATATGTAGGATGTATTATGTCTACATATTATGAAGAGGTATAATATTGAGTAGATAGATCATTGAAAGGTTAAATGTTACTTACTTGGCATTCTACCCAAACTTCCTCCTTCTTTTTTGATGGGACGGTTCTCCAATTATCCTCCGTTATCTCAATAAACGTTCTTCCAACTCGGCCACACCAACTTGACCATTTTGAACGTTCTTTTTTTGGTCGGTTGGATACACCCTTAGCATTAAATCCTATGTGTGTTAGTTCTCCTCTTCTCATTCTTCTTTGTAGAACTCGACAATGTGAGCGGACTTGTAGGCCTTTCTTCGAGTTGCTACCTCGCTTCTTTGGTTGGGCACTTGAAGTGGTTGAAGTGGTCACCATTGCTATCTAAGGATGGATAGAAATTGTAACTTAACTAATTAGCACTATTATGACTAGGTAAAACAACAACAAAACCATGTTGAATGAGTTGTAGAAGTAAAATAACACAAGCATGACTAGTTAAAACAAGGAAAAAACGGATTTGTTGAATTGTATAACCAAAGTGAAACTAAGGTAGGCTAACATGTTAGAATGCCACATGAAAGTAACAAATAAAGGGAGCTATGGCTTCTAAATTTGATTTTAACATAGTCATGAAACATAAATGTTATGGATAGGGACTAAGCATGGATAATGTCTACTCAAGCATGCCATTCAACCAATATATCTCAAAAAGTAACTAAATAAGATGTGCTTTGAATAATACTTCAAATTTGAGTCTCATGCCTTAATTGTAGAAGAAGATATTAGTTGTTTGTTGCTCTTGGACACACAAAGTAGCGAGATTTGTAATATTCAACCAAAGTTGAAGGAGATTTTTGGGTTTTTGGTCGGTTACAAGCTTTATAGGGTTTAGTTCTTCACACAAAATATATGTGCTAGATTTGAGGGTGAGTTTGTGGTTGGTTTTGATGAGATTTCACCAAGAAATGAGGCAAGAATGGATTTGGAATGCAAGGATTTGAGATGGAAGTTGCGGGGGGGATAAGGTGAGAGAGAAGGAGGGATAGATGGGAATGAATGGTGAAAATGGTGAAGAGGTTAGCAAAATCCGGGATAAAAGATATATATAGTATGGTAAAGTTGGACAAAACATGCCTGAATAGTATATTTGGTCGGTTACTGTTTAACCAGGTTACGATACCGCAACCTGCATCGGCTAGAGGCGAATAACCCTCGCGGTATCGCTAGCTAGCAAGTTGATGAACCCATAATAATTATTTTCTGAATATTTGCTACTTTGTTATGCAATTAATATTAACATTGTGTGTTTCATGAGTTGATGTATATTAAAATTTAATATGAAAACTTATAAATGAAATCAGATTTTATCTGCACATAATATTACTTGAGTTGGTTGCAACGATGACGTCTGTTATGAAAGAGAATTGTTGTGACATGTTATATATAGTCCTATGAAGAGGTATCTGAAATTGTTAACTCTAATCCATATCCATGTTTATTGTAAAGCATTTGGCATAAACTGTTTAGATACGTATATGATGGGACTACGGGTTAATACCATTAGTTCGTTAACCAAATGTTACACTAGTGCAGACACGAGCAATAGGACTTTCTACATTAGCCACGTGTTGATCACCATCGAATATACATGTATTTGACAACTTCTGACTGAAAGTGTAGACATTTAGTTCTTCTGTAATCCATGTGGTATTACTCATAGTCTGGATGATGTTATACATACAGGCAACGTCGTTACCCCGTTAAAGAGCCGACTTCGCGATCACACATCTCGGGAGCTAATGAACGAAAAGTATCCAGTTTTAGATGAGAATAGGGGTGGTAAATGAGTCAACACGCGAGTAATTCGAGATCGACTCGGTCAAAACTCGGACTAAACACGACTCGATCTAGCTAGACTCAAAAAACTTGTGCGTAACTCGGTAAGTATAATCAGTTGCAAGTTTATGATATTATTAGGTTATACTATATTAGTTCAATCATCTAATCTAGCTAGTTTTCTGTTACTACTCAATATTGAATAAACTAATTAATTGCATTGGTATTTAAATTAATAATTTCTAAGGATGCTAATAATTTCAATATTGAACAGGTATTTAAACGCACATATATATAATTAGAAATTTTCATAGTATAGAAGTAGTAAAATTTTTATTTAAAAAGAGAAAAAAACAATTCGAGTTCGAACTCGCAAGTAGTGTCGATACTCGATAAATAATAACGAGTTCGAGTTGACTATGGTATTATTAACTCGCTAGTTCTCGAGTCGACTCGAACATGGTTAATATAGTTCTCGAGTCTAGACGAGTTACGCACTACTCGCTTGATTGAAGGTTGTCATTCCCAATCTCGATGATAAATGGGTTTGGTTTTTATCGTGTGGGTTGCCGGGCATGGGTTCAGGGTTTAGGGTTAAGGGTTTGATGATTGTACAGAAGCGAAATCGCTACAACCTTCGCCTACAAACAAATTTGAGGCAAGTTCGCCAGTTGGTTGAAATTATAGGCGAACAAACAGGCGAGTTCGTTTCATAGTGAAATCCACAGGCGAATGGAAGGGGCGAGTTCGCCAGCGTATTTTAATTTTTAAAAAAAATACAAAAACAAGTTTTGCGGGTGGCGATTTCAGAACCCCCCCAACTTCCACCCGCAAAACCCTAAACCCCCAATCGGAAAATCCCTGCAACACCATGGGCCGGAGCAAATCAGCCGGTAAAACCCTCAACCCACCAGCCCCCAAGCGCCAGAAGACCACCCCCACTGCTCAACCCGATGCGGAGTCGGCCGGAATGCGTGAAGAGACACTCGCCGACCTTCAACCTCGCCGGAGACGCGATCGCCCGGCCGGTGGATCTACAGGCGGCGGCGGCGGCCATACTTCTGGAACCTCCCATCAACGCCAACCCGCCACCAGTCCGTCGCCGCACCGCCACACCGCCACCAAGAACCCGCCTGAAACTGGTGGGCCAGCCGAGAATCCGGCGGGTAACCCTGCGACTGAGGAAGATGAGGAGACGTCTCTGTTCGTCAGCACAAAGGCCGAGACTAGGTACGAACAATTTTCTCGTCGCTTCTTGTTGAATGCTAGGGTTTTTGATGAAGATCGGATAGAGTCGTTAGGGTTTGGTGAAATTGTAGACTATTTTAAGGCGACGCATCTAGAAGGGATGTTGATGTCGAGAGAGCCGGTGCATAAGGATGAGTGTTTACAGTTTTATGCAAATATGACTTTTGCAAAGGACGCCGAAGAGGGGGAGACAATGGTTAGGGGAGTTAGGTTTAAGGTTGATAAGTATTTGATTAATGAGGTGATAGGTTGCCCGTATGTGTCGGTTGACCACTTAAGGCCGTTAGATCCAAACGGTCCTTACGAGTGTTACCACACCCAAAACTTCCCATCTTTGTCTAGTTTGAACCCCCTAGAACCCGTTGCTATGCGTAGAAAATACTTTAAGTCGCGTAGCAAGAAAATCCTTCTTCAAATATAAACTGCTCCTTATTTAAATAAAAAAAGAAAAAGAAAGGGTGCCCTTGATGTTAACCTTTCCACTTCCACAGTGGCTAGCCAACGGAAAAAGTTATTGCATGCAAAAGTCTCCATAAAGAGTAATTAGAGCAAAGTCAAACAATCAGCATTGTTAATTCCGCAACTAGAGTACTGAAATTGTAATTAATTACAGTAACCTCTAATTAAATTATTTTTTAAAATGTGTAATTTCTATCACAGATATTTTTTTTAATATATAAAATTAACAAAAGATCATATTAAATAAAATATAAAATATTACTATTAAATAATAGTTTGACTATTTATGTGCAGAAGTTTTGCGTTCGGGACTCCGGAACAATAGAACCAAAAAAAAAAAGTCTAGAAGTTTAAAAAATAATTATTATCTACTTACTCTATATATACCCTATAAGTGGAGTAAATAATACTATCGTTATTTACACAACTTCCGTTTCTCAAGAATTGGAAGATGTGTAGCCATTTACACAATTTTGACTAAAAAGCTGGAAGTAAATAATTATATGTATATAGCTATTCTCCGACTTATTTAGACAATATTTAATTAAATTAAATTTAACTATAAAATATTAAATAAAAATAAAAATAAAAAACAATATATTGAAAATAAGAACATCGTAGACAAATTAATCTGAATTCCATAAAACATTATAGCGATGTTCATTGATCGTGAGCGATTAAAAGAAATTGGACATGAAAGGGTATACTACATCCAGAATTCGACCTACCAAGTTCATAGTTGATCGCAAATGTGTACAAAAAAAATAATTTGAAATTACATAAAGATTCATATATACTCCTATTTCAATATTAGTTAAAGAATTTATTTTGTTTTAATACTGGCGAACTCGCCTATCCAATTCGCTTGGAGGCGAGTGGCCAAGCGAACTCGCCTCCACGTCACATCAATTTTCCCACATCGGTGAAGTAGCGTCCAATTGATCAGTTTAAATATGTGACCAAAACTAAATGGTTCAATAAGTCGCCGACCCGCGCAAACTGCCCATGAAACACCATGCATGATATACACGTATACTATACATATACTATACAAATACTATACATATACTATACAGTGATGAGCGATCAGAGTGTTGAGTGCATCTATCAGATCCCTGGCCCAAAGGCCTATATTTTTTAACAATGAAGCGAACTCGCCTGCCAGCTCGCCTGTAGGCGAGTTACAAGCGAATTCGTAACAAGATTGAATTGATATAATAACAAACAAGCGAACTCGCCTCTTAAATCTCCTGTAGGCGAGTTACAAGCGAATTCGTAATGGTCACAAATATAAATAGTCAACTGCTGGGCCGTGTCGATCAAAAAGCAGATCCCCAATATTTCAAAAAAACTCACGCAAAATCGCTGCATTCTCAGCTCGCCCACCGCCGACCAGCCACCGTCAAGCCGGAAATTTGCTCCCCCACCGCCATATTCCATACATCTGGTAAGTTCCTGACCCGTTTCATCTTACCCATTGTTAATCTGGATGCCATGATTTCAATATTTTAAGTTGATGCCAAAATCAGTATTTTAGCTTTCTGTTGATTTGCTTTGTTGAAACTGGGGTTCAATTATAGGAATAGGATTGATGTTAGGTATTCTTGATAGGTACTTTGGATAATTAGAAACATGGCTCCGAGGGGAAAGAAGAAGGTTGAACAATCGAGCGAGGTTATAGTTTTTGATAAAACTAAGTTTGTCAGTGAATCTGCTTACCTCAAGTATAGGAGTTTTGAGGATGCTAAGTCGCAGTTGAACACCTTACTTGTGGTGGATGAGAGTAAGGTTGAAGAGCTAGGCTTGAAAGGGGTGTGGGGCTTGCTACATTATTCGGGTGCGGACACATTGATGAAGGTGAAGGACCCGGGTTATCTAGAGGAGACAATGCAATTCTACGCTAATTTCCGACAGGTGGCTGATAAGTGGAAGACCAAGGTCAACAAGAAGGAGTTCGAAATAAGTCCTGAACTATTCAATGCAGCCCTCAAGAACACGTACGAGGACGATGATGAACCAGTGGACCTTTACATAAGGGGTGACTGGCCAAGTGAGTCGATCTTTCCAGCCGCGAATTTGCAGAAATTGGGGTTGGAGCACTTCGGCCGCCAATTAGGTCCGCTTGGAAGGCCAAAGGAGTACAAGCTGGGACAGCTTACACCCGAGCGAAGGATCTTGTATGAGATGGTGGCTACCAATATTGTGCCCAAAGGGGGTTACCTCCAAGAGCCAAACTTCACCACTTTGGTCACTTACTACTTGTTGGCCTCGGAAGTGATGATAAACCTCGGGTACACCATGTTTCAACACATGAAGGACAGCGTGGTTGAGAACAATACGGTGGCTAAGAAGTTTCCCTACGCAAACTTCATAACAATGTTCCTCCGGTCCAAGCATCCGAAGTTGAAATTCTCCAACACCGCCAAGCCATGTGAGTACTACACCAAGGAATACTTTGAGAAGAAAAAGTGGTCATTGGTTGGGGGGACTTGGCAGCTAAACGGAGAGAAGGCCGTGGAGCCGGAACCTGAGCAAATCGGAGGTAAGGGGATACAAATTATATTTAAGTTCCATTATATTGTGTTCAATATCTGAATTTAACATTTTCAATGTTCTCCATTTACTAGTGAGTGCGGAAGCATATTATAAGGGACTTGAGGAGTCGAACTTCGCGATGAGGATAGAGCTTGCTAATCTCCGCAAGACGGGGTGGAAGAACAGCCACTTGCTTCGTGGTTTTCTAAGAGCATATGCCCGAAAAAATCCTTCGGCGGCCACTCCTGACAATGAAGACCAGACAGGCGGAGACAACTCTTCCTAGACATGTGGATGTAGTCTAGGGACGTTTTTTCAAATTGTATTGCTACAATTTAACGATTTTTTCGTTTTGATTGCATTATTCAATAAAATTTGGTGCTTACAGTTCATATGCGCTTATTGTTTAAATTTGATATAAATTGCATATAATTGTTCATGTGTTAAACCGGTGTCGATATATTCTTTTATAGTGTTGCTAGTACCAAAATACTATTTATGTAAAGTCAGAAACGAACTCGCAACCAAATTCGCTTGTGGTGTTATAACTGAAGCGAGTTCGCTTCTAATCTCGCCTGTTTCAACAGAGTCTAACAGACGACTCAAGAAGCGAACTCGCCAGTAACAGGAGAGACGGCTTACGGAACCACCACCACCTAAATGCCAAGGCATAAAGTAAAACTACGAAAACGACGTAGTTTCAAGGTTGGCGAATAGAGATACGATTTCGCCTCTAGTAACGCTTACGGGCGATTTGTACAAGAGAAGTCGTCTTTATTTACGCCTATGCTATGAGTGAAACAATTTTCAAGAAATATTACATAAAATTTACGTCTTTATTTACTAAGATGTACTCTGCTTGACATCATGTGATGATCGATATTTTCAAAATGGAGTATTATACTGTTTATATATAAAATGTACATATTTTAGAATATGATAGTGCGTTTAAAAATTTAAACCGAATTATTGATGTTTTACTAAGAGTTATGTCATACTGCTTATGGACAAAGATGTACTCTACCTGAGTTAATATCATGATGGATATTTAACAAATAGAGTATTATACTGCATCTATATAAAATATATATATGTTAGAATGTGAAATTGCTAAAAGAAAATGAAAGTTTTTTATTTTTTAGTTACAATCTAATTAGCTTCTGTGGTAGCGAAATCGCTAGTCTACACGTTACCACAGTTAAATCCTAAACCCTAAACCCTAAACCCACAAACCCACAAACGACGCCGCCATAGCTAGGTATGAGCTTTATTTATCAATATTAATCTAGTCGAAAATTAAATAATTTTAAATTGTAGAGATAAAGTTTATCAACTCAGTATTATTATTCAGCACATGCTCTTTTTTTTCAAGATTTTTTTTAAAAAATAAGAAAACAAATTCAATACTTTCAATTTAGTTTAGTTTGATTGATGAAATAACATTCAAAAAAATTCAGTAAAACCTTTCAAATTGCAGAAGGAATTTAATTATTTTTGGGGTTTGCATGAGGTGATCTTGAAAAGGTGAGAATGGTTATAAGTTTTTACTAGGAACTCTCAAATATTTTTGAAATATGGAGCACCTCAACCCTATAAATATCAACCCCTTCTCCCTTTAGAACCCCACTAGATCCTTCATTCCCACGTTCCCTTCTCCCTTCTCCTAGTGTTTGTCTTTTGCTTCCCATGGATTTGTCTATATTCAACGCCCTCCCAAATGATATGATAAATCTAATCATAATTCGTGTTTACTTCGACTCGGTTCTTCGTCGGTACGCCACCGGAACAGCGACATAATGGCATCGACAGTGGCTCACCGACGCTTCTGCACTAGGTCACACAGACTCGACCTATGTCTTGCCATATTTGCAATATGCTGCGAGGGTGATATTCAGAGAGGCATGAATGTGATCACAACCCTGAAGAGAACCGATAAGAAAGGCCTCCGGGAAGCTCGAGTACGCGTCAGAGCCGGTTTGGGTAACGCTTGGGATTGGGCGCACTACTGCAGGTTCCTCAGAGATGGAGTAGTCACGCCCAAGCCGATCTGCTGCGTGGAACATGCTGCCCTCAATCTCAGAGTGAGGTACGATCGCTGGGAGAGGCTTGATCCAGTGGACATCTCATGTGATGCATGCACCTGCGATCAGGAATTGCTTCACGTCCTCGGTCCTCGTTGAGGCTAAATGTTCTAGTTTTTTTGTTGTTTGATTATGTTTTTTCTTTTGTTGCCCAAATTTCTTATGAGTGTAATAACCTTTTGTTTGCCATTTTGGCACATTTCATTATTTAATAGCTTTTTTTTTTGATACCTTGTCCTTTACATTTTATATAAGTTTATTAATTGTTATTAATTAGCTTTTATAAACATCGCATACTTGTAGCATAAGTTGGCGCCTCCCTAGCGAACTCGCTACCTGTGTAACTTATAGTAGCGATCTCGCAACAAGTCGTATTAAGTCAACAGTGCCTAGCTTGAGATTCTCAAGCGAGTTCGTAACAACAAAGCTTGACACACCTAACAAACAATTGTAAGGCTTGGAGAGTAGCAAGATCGCTACAGTCTAGGAACCCATCAGTAAAAACCTTTGAAATTCCATCAGTAATTAATTTGTTTGGGGGTGTGAATGTGGTCAATGAAAAGGTGTGAATGTCTTTACATTTTTCTTCTTTTAATACAGCAATTACTAATTTTAGTCTCGGAACTCTCACATTTTTTTGACAAATGTAGAACCTCACCCCTATAAATATCAGACCCTTCTCCCTTTAGAGCCCCATCAGAGCCTTCATTCACATATTCCCTTCTCCCTTCTCCTATTCTTTGCCTTCTTCTTCCCATGGATTTGACATTTTTCAGCGCCCTCCCAGATGACATTATTCATCTCATAATGATTCGTGTTATGTTCAAACACGTTCTTCGTCGGTACGTGAGTGGAAGAGCGACCGATTGGGCTCCACAGTGGCTCACCGGGCTTCTGCAATAAGTCACAGAGAGTCGGCCTATTCCTTGGCTATATTTGCAATCTGCGAAGGTGATGCTCAGAGAGGCATGAATGTCATCACCACCATGAAGAGAACCGACAAGAAAGGCCTCAAGGAAGTTCGGGTACGCGTCATAGCCGAATTGGCTTACGCCTGGGGCAATGCGCACTACTTCGGGTACCTCAATGTAGTAGTGCCTAGGCCTAGATGCTGCCAGGAACATGCTGACCTCAATCACGGCTTGAGGTACCGTCGCTACACGAGGGTTGATCCAGCGGATATCGAATGTGATGCATGCACTTGCGAGTAGGAAGTGCTTCACGTCCTCGGTTCTTCTTGAGTTGAAATGTTGTAGTTTCTTTCTTATTTTATCCTGTTGTTTTTTATCTAAAATTTGTTAGGATTGTAATAAGTTTTTATCTGCCATTTTGGGACATTTAATTATTGAACAGCTTTTCTTGTTTTGATAAATTTTCCCTTACATTTTACTTTTTCATCATAAGAGTTATTTTTTCAGCAAAATCGCTAGCTAAATCACTAGCTTCATCGTAAGAGTTACTTTTTCTGCAAAATCATTTACTGTTGGTATAGTGCGTGTTCCTAGCGATATCGTCAGTGTCACGTTTATTAGTAGCATCAGCACAAGCGAATTCGTCACATACTCGCGTATATGTTACGTGGTCCTAACGATATCGCAACGTGTCGTATTCAGTCATTAGAGCCTAGTTGGCGATTCTCTATCGATATCGCAACGAGATAAGGGCTTTTGGTAGTATATTGGGCTGTAGTAGTAGTGATAGTATAAGTGTTGGGCTTTGTCTGACCTGTGACATCAGTAAAAACCTTTGAAGTTCCATCAGTAATTAATTTATTTTGGGGGTTTGCATGGGGTGTCCATGGAAAGGTGAGAATGCCTTTACATTTTCCTTCCATTAATACCATAATGACTGATTTTTGTCTATAAACTCTGACATATTTTTGAATAATGGAGCACCTCAGCCCTTTAAATATCAACCCCTTCTCCATTTAGAACCTCATCAGAGCTTTCATTCCCACATTCCCTTCCGCCTTCTAATATTCTTTGCCTTCTGCTTCCCATGGATGTGTCTCTATTCAACACCCGCCCAGATGACATGATAAATCTGGTAATGATTCGTGTTATGTTCGACTGGGTTCTTCGTCGCTACGTGAGCGGAAGAGCGACCGAGTGGGCTCGACAGTGGCTCACCGAAGCTTCTGCAATAGGTCACACACCGTTGACCTATGTGTTGTCTATTTTTGCAATCTGCGAAGGTGACATTCAATGAGGCATGAATGTGATCACAACCATGAAGAGAACCGACAAGCAGGGCCTCCGTGTAGCTCGGGAACGCGTCAAAAGAGGTCTTAGATACGCTTGGGGTTGGAGACACTACCTCAGGTACTTCTCAGAAGCAGCAGTTAGGCCTAGGCCGATCTGCTGCAATCCGTATGCTGGCCTCAATAACTGGGTGAGATACGATCCCTGGGCATCCCTTGATCCGGCGGACATCACCTGTGATGCATGCACTTGCGATCAGGAACTGCTTCATGTCCTCGGTGAACGAACAATCTACTAGTATTAGTTGTTTGTTCTTCAGTATGTATTTTTGTATCACAAATTTGTTTTGATTCTAATGAACTTGTGTTTGCCATTTTGGCACATTTAATTACTGAATAGCTTTTCTTTTTTTGATATCTTGTCCCTTACATTTTATTTTTTCATCCTAAGAGCCAATATCGTATCAGCAAAGTCATTTACTTTTTGTATAGTGCGTGGTCATAGCGATCTCGTCACCGTCACGTTTCATGATGATTTATTAGTAACAGAACACCAAGTGAAATCGCAACTAACTAGCGCCTGTTTACGTGGTCCTAACGATATCGCAACATGTCGTATTTAGTCAACAGAGCCTAGCTAGAGAATCTGTAGCGATATCGCAGCGTACTTTCACTACCCTTGCAAATTCGTAACAACAAAGATTGACACAATAAAAAAACACAACATTGACGTGGTTTGATGTGAGTTCGCTACATGATAAGAACCGATCAAAAAACGGTTTTTGGGTTTGGGTCTATATTGGGCGTATAAGTGTTGGGCATTAGCCTGTGTAAGTATCGGGCCTTAGCCTATGTAAGTATTGGCCCTCATCCTTGGTGTTTCATGTTCAGTTTGCGCTGGTCGGCGACTTATCGGACCCTTGTAAAATGTAACCGTATATAAACTGAAAAATCACCTTCTAATCAGCCGATGTGGGACAAATGTTGGCGAGTTGTATTACGTGTTCGCTACTGCACATGATCACATAGAACAACAAAACTTATGAATGGCATCGTAGCGACCTCGCTAGGTTAATATGAATAAAATTAGTTGCGATCTCGCTAGTAGTACTGTTGAGAAATAATTTAATATGAATTAAATTAGTTGCGATATCGCTAGTATTACTGCTAAGAATTAAACCCTAGCAGCATGTTACACGGCGAAATCATTTACTTTTTAGCCAGCAAACTCAATCAACCTCACATGCACTGTACATTCTCAACTCTCATATACGACCTATACAGTAGCGAAATTGCAACATCACTCGCCACATCCTAGCGACCAGGTTACGATACGTTGCATATTCTCGCCTGCTTAAATTAGGGTTTAGGCAACCTTACGAGATCGCAACGGCCAAAGTACATACTAGCGAGCTAAACTACGATTTCGCTACATAGACGTTTAACTTACCACAAATGTTACGAGTTCGTAACAATCCTCTCCATTTAAGGCGGATCCTTTCTTTCCGCCTTAAATTTGAACATTTTTACGTCAGAACTGATTTCCGCCTTCAACAACGTCATTCCGTCTTAAATTTCATTTTTTCCCCTAACCTACGATACTAGCGAGTTTGCAACGTTCAAGCAAGGCGAAAAAAAACGCGAACGCCTCAAACGCCTTAAATATGTGTCTTGCACCAACCCCTTTGTAGTAGTGTGTAAAGGTCCAAACTTTGCTATCGCATATGAATAGCCTTCAATGATTTTGAAAAATCGGGCAACCCAAGCATGGAGGGTGGAGGAGCTCTAGAAATGAGGGAAGGCGCACTGTCAGAACTAAGCCCATGCATTATAAATAAGATTGCGGAAATCAAGTTTTTACATTCCAAGTTTTTACATTTCAGGTTTTTTTAACTGAATACAGTAAATTCTTATATAGTTATAGAATATAATAACAATTGAAATGTTCCGAGGAAGATATAAATATTCAAAACTTATCTTATATATATTGAGTAAATTTTTAGGCAACATTTTTCCACAACGGTGATGTCATGCAAAAGTTATTGGACATCAACAGACCTTCAAAATTTCCATAATAACTTATTGCAAGAATCCAATAATAAAATATTTTTCACAGTCAAAATTTCCATTAGAACGGTTAATCTATCGTAATAATTATCCCAAAAATCATCGAGTAATTTTTTACTCTTTGATGTATGCAGGACACCAACACTTCGACGACGAACCAGGCTCTCGAATTGATCTGCAAGACAAAGGCCCCGGGTGTCCCGAGGATAGACACTGCGACGCTCAAGTCAGTATATTTTCTTAATGCGTAAAGAATGAGATTAGATGGAGAGGTCTACCGAACCTTTAGGGTATTTATATGGCTACAATCCGTAGATCACGAGGATATATATTTATGGTACAAGTACAACTCCTTGTAGAACATTCATAATATACGCATTCCTTGTAGAACATTCATAATATACGCATTCATAATATACGCATTCCTTGTAAAGATTAGGATTGATGGACCTGTGGATCCAACCTCCATGTATCTCGAGCCCATGACCCTTCTCGGGCCCTGGTCCGAGTATGAATGAGGCCCGAATACGAACCATGTACTTATCAGTAGCCCCAAGGTAGATCTTCAGAACTTAGAGTGCTCCATCTCGAAGGTTTTAAGAAGAGACCCGTTTCTCGAGGGAAGACCAATAACTCGAGGGAGAATAACTCGGGGTACTAAGCTCGGGGTGTCCTTCTAGGACTGTCCTTTCGGGCTTACCCTTCTGAATATCTAGCTTAAAGTTCTTTTGTATTCCATCAAATATATGGACGACTAAGATTAAGTTCCTTTGAAATCCAGATGGTAGATACACGTGTCGTGTAGTCATTGGTAAGTAGAGACGGTCTGTCCCCCGTCTCTTCAGTTACTTGCATCGGAACAAGAATCGAGATAATTAATCGTCTTTAATGTTGTCTGGGTTTGGATTAAATCTCCCAAATCATTCCCATTGTCTTCTATTATCCGAAAATTTCTTCTTTCCAAGTTCAGAAAACGCACCAGTACTTCATCAATTTCTGAAGCCCCAAATTTCTGCTTTCTACTTCCATCATCAGTAAGTACTATCTTCTTTCTCTGCACATTTGCTTGTGTCTGTTTTTTCCTTTTATCTGTGTGTGTGTATTTCCTTTTATCTCTGTCTGTAATCATGAGTAATGGTAGTAAAATAGTTTCCATCCCCCATCATGATGAGAGAGAGTATGTAGAAGCTCAGGCTGAGGAGAGTAGCTCCCTTGACTGCCGCAGAGCTGAGGTAGTGAGTGGGTAAAAACCTGTAATTCTGAAGAAGAAAGCCTCTGAGGAAGAGAAGAGGTTGAGGGCAATGGCCAGGAGGGCTCAGATAGAGGGGAATAGCCTCACGGTAGTGCATGCATCCAGAGGTATAGTATCAATGGATGGCGAAGGTAGTAGTAAAAAGTCGATGAAGAAGGATAAAGCACGCGCTGATGCTGCTATCTTCGCAGAAGGCTGTCCCTTTTCAATTCCTTCTAATGCTGATCTCATATACTTTGGAAAAGGTAAGTCTGCAGTTGAATTAGTAACTCCGACCCGAGGGGTCATATATGGGAGATTTCTGCAGCATGGGTTAGCCTTCCCTTTCCTCCCATTGTTGAATGATTTTCTTCAGCATTATAGGGTGCATCCAGGGTAGTTACATGTCAATGTGATAGTAATCATTATGAACTTAATAACTTGGTGTGCTCGTAAAGGTTACCGTCTCAGTCTCCCTCTGTTGCGGACAATGTATAAGGTTTCCATTGTTAAACAAAATTTGACTATGACCTCTCGGGATATCTCTCTAGGTAAGCTTTTTGTGCTTCCTGTGAACTGCGGGAAGTGGGATAAGGTGAAACTAACCTTCGATGGAACCAAGTATGAAGTTCCTAATTGGAACGAAGAGGTCAAAAATGAGGTCTGGCATGAAGTGGAGTCCTCCCGTAAACTGCTAAATATAGATACTGAGTTGGTGAGAGATAAGATCAAACTTAGAGAGGGTAAGTTTGTATCAGGAGATCATCAGATGGGTTGGCAGTGGCCTATTGAGACGTATGACTGGTTGAACAACCTGTCCGGCCGGACTCTTCAAAATTGCAGCTTCTTGAAGTTGACACATTTTGATCAGCCAAAAGGTGTTGAGATGGATTGGTATGAAACCCTTCTGTCTATGGAGCAGGATCCAGTTGATGCAGCTAAGGCGTTGCAGGTCTCTAGGGCATTAGAAGAGAGAACTTCTCGAGATGAGGTATCCGAGAAAGAAGTAGATAAGGAAATCTCGAGTCTGATGAAAGATGCTCGACGTGGGCGTCGGTTCAAAAGGTTGGTTCAAGGACCCAAGAAGACTCAATCACAGCTTAACGTGATTGAGGAGACAGATTGCGTATTTGTTACGGTAGCTTTAGATCCATCAGATGAGGAAGAGGATGAGGGTTCTGCCCTAGTTCGATGTCCGAGAAAGGAAGTGTCTCGGACTTCTAGTTTCCTCCCAACCATGATTGATAATCTTGATGAAGTCATGATGATAACTCCTATAGTAGATTCGGATGCGTTGCAAGAGGGTATTTCTTCTTGTTTGTATATTATATTCACGTCCACAATGTGCCAATCGCTTCTTACGCTAACTTCCTTTCTTTTATATGCAGTGGGTGCTTCTAAGGTGAACGTGGCAGCAAATTTGTTGGCTCAGATAGCTGAATCAAGGGGGCGGTTGAACAGTAATGAGAAGAAGAGGGATCTCGAGGCCTCAGGGAGCTCTGCGGACAAGTCTTCAACGAAGCCAAGGCTCGAACTCGGACCATTGGAGGAGTTCAAGAAGTATGTGTCACCTCCTCCTTCCGAGGCTCTGGTTGAGGTGGCCAGGCTATCCTAAGATTAGACAGGTATGATCAGCTTAGCTCTCAATGGAATTAGCTGTGTAGTTAACTAATTTCTTTTTTATCTTCTTTCATAGTCTGTGAGTCAAATGAAGTACATGTACGACTCCATTCGGGCACTTTATAACCGTTCTCAAGGGCAGGCGTCTGAGCTTGAGCTCATGAAGGAGGAGATATCCAAGAGGTCTAAGGAACCTTCCGATATGGTGAAACACCTCCTGAATGAGATGGCTCGGGATAAGGCCAAAATAAAGGCCTTAGAAGAGGAGAACCAAGCCTTGAAGATGGCAAAAAGCTTGTCTGATGGTTCCTTCTTAGATCTGAAAAGGAACATGGCTTTGGTGGAAGCGGAGAGATACCGGTACGCTAATCCAATTAGCTAGAGGCGGCTAGTTCAGGTTATAATTGATTTCTGCCTCAACTGCCCAGAGATGTAGGCTCATTGCCAAAAGTATGGTGACTTCTACCATAAGTCTGAGCTCTCGGAGATGTGGATTCCTCTGAAGGGATTCCTCAACGAAGAGGTTCAAGGATGTCTGGCCCCTGCCTACACATGGCCGGAAGTACCGGAGAGTTTGAAAGAGTTTCGGGCAAAGTTTAGCCAGATTGGGGGGTTTGAGACTAGTCTATTGACTAGCTTGGAATCCTTGAAGAATGCATTAACTCTCGAGGAGTTCCAGGACAAGCTTTGCAGTTTGTATCCTGAGCTGTCATTCCTGGTGGGGAAGCCGGCTGCGGAGGCTTCAATTGAGGACCCGAAGACTTTCGATGGGCAGGAAAAGATTGTAACTCCTTAGAGCCTTGTCTTTTTTACTCAAAATTTTTCTCTTTTCGCCAGATCTTGGTGTTTCATGTATTCTTAACATATGCTTTATTTCTGGAATTAATTGGTCTTTACCTTCCTTTATGTCCAGTGAAGAACTGTTTTAGCATCGTGCGAGAAGAAAGTGAAAGTCTTCGTGGCGGGCTGAAGGTATGTTTGGAGCGGAGAGCTGAACTGAGCAGTTGAGTGATCTTCATAAGAGGTATAAGGATCTAGAAGATGCGCACAGCAAGGTCTTGGCCGTCAATAAGGAGTATGACCAAGAATGGAGGAAAGTCATGAGTGACTTAATGAAGGTCAAGGGTGAAAGTCATGAGAAAGATCATCGTATTTCTACCCTCCGAGATGAAAATATCACCGTGAATCATAAGATTGCCTCCAGGATAGATTAGTTAAGGATGTGCCAAGCCGAGCTGAACACTTGCAGGTTCCAAATAAAGGAAATAGAAGCTCAATTTGTGTTTGTCATACCTTCAGGATCTTCAAGGAGGGAGATAGGGGGACCTTCTTGTGTCCCATATTCAGGACCGTTGATAAGGTCTCATGTCCAAGAGGGTATACCTTGAGGGATCCCATGTGGAAGGGGCAGAGAGGTGACACCAACTCCTAGAGCTCGTATCTCAAATGACTCTCCTGCTCGACCTGTAATTATAGAAAATAGAAAAGGATCTCCTACGCCCTCTGAGTTGATGAGGGTGGCAGAAGAAAGTAATTGGGGCCGTGGCCTCCAAAGTGGTCGAGGTCGTGCCTCTACTTCTTCTCGTGGTCGGGGTCGTACCCCTGTATTTAAAGACCTTCACGAGGTGTAAGAAGTTTTTTAGCGTAGTAACACTTTTTGATTTTGCCTTTATAAAGGTCTTTGTATTGCAATCCTTGAGAAGATTGACTCTTAGGCTTATGAATAGCCTAAATAAATAGTGATATGTACCTTAATAAGAGTATCACGGGGAGAGTCGAGTTCCAAACTTTGTGAGTTTGTATGACCCGTATCGTGTTGGTCTTTGACCATATACTTTTTATAAGTATATTATTTTATTTTGGCCTAAGATGATTGTAGTTCGGACACGTAGTCTAAACAGCTCATATTAAATAAGCATCAATTATACACTTATAAGCGTATGGATCTTAGGCAGCAGTCATTACTTATACTTTGTAAGGCATAGTTTCTCTTTGTATTTAGAGAGTATGGACCGCTTCAAAATAAAATAGAAGATATGTATCGAAAAGAAATTGCATTCTTCGAACTTGAGAGCTCGGTAAAATTATGAAAGACAACCCCGAGTTTGGGAGCTCGGGTATAAAAAGGTGAAAAGATGAAAAGAATGGAAGTTTGGCCCGTAGGCCTTATTGAAGTAGTTTCTCCTTATATGGAGAAGGTCTACTTAGTTTAAGCTCCGAGGTACCTGCGTAGGAAGGGTGCCATAATGACAGGGTCCAAGTGCTCTCATTCACGTGTTTGCAAGAGGTAGAATCCACCGGATTGTGCTGCGGAGATTTTGTATGGTCCTTTGGCCCTTGGCTCCAGCGCTCCTCCTAGCTTGTTGGTGCACCACGGGCCAACTGGCATTACCAGTTCCTCCACTTGGAAGGCTTGGTGGCGGTATTTATGCCATAGTGTAGTCATCTCGTTGTAGGCCTCTTCTTCAAAATGGAATACCATGGGTTGTTCGAGATAAGGATCGGGGACCAGATCTACTAGAATAGTATTGACGGCCATGATGTTTCTCACTTTTCTGGCGTCACGGATGGCCGTGATCATGCAAGAACGCGCCACTCCTTGGTCTCCTTTGATTGAAGCTACTCCTTGTGGTGTCGGAAACTTCAGCATCAGATGGTAAGGAGACCATACGGCTTTAGCTTTACACATCCAAGGTCTGCCAAGGATAATGTTGAAAGGTGTGACGGTGTCTACTACCACAAACGTGCAGTATAAGGTTAGGCTCTTTGCTCCGTCTGCTATTGTGACGGAGAGTGTGATTTCCCCGAGAGGTATTACTGGACCCGTAGGTTTGAGGTCATCTTTGGTAAATCCCAACTTCTGGAAGCAGTCTTGGAACATTACTTCAACCCCACTCCCATCGTCTATGTAGACTCTTTTTACCAGGGAATCTTGTATGGTTGCTGAGATGATGAGAGGGTCCGAGTGGGGCATCTGATTTGGCACGGCGTCCGCGTCCGAGAAGGTAATGGTTTCCTCGGGGCGGAGCCTCTTATTGACTGGCTCATTGTGGGGTATGGCTCGCACACTATCCTTCAGCTTGGTTAAGGAAATTGCTTCTCCTATATAGCCATTGATGCCGTTGATGACTCGAATGGCTCCATTAGGTGGTGGGGGAGGAGGATCTTGAGGATTGTTACCTCCACCACCATGGTTGTTATTATTGTTATTGTTGTTACGGGAGCCATCCTTCTTCTTCTGCCAGGGCTTTCCCCCATATCTTCTCTGGGTACCCTGATTATCGCTGGTTGTTGATGGTGTAATTTGTTGCACAATTCCCTGGCGAATCAGCTTCTCGATTTCGTTCTTGAGTTGATAGCACTCCTCGGTATCATGCCCCCGATCTCGGTGATATTGACAGAACTTTGGTGACCTTTGGCGCTCGGCTGAATCCTTCATGGCGGGCGGGTCCTTCAAAAGGTGCCTGTGAATGGATAGAATTCCAGCCCGAGATCTGGCCAGAGGAGTGTATGACTCGAAGGTAGGCTTGGGAGCAGTCTTCTCGACTTTCGGTATCTTCGCCCTGGATTATTTTCTGTCCGTAAGGAAGTCTAGGGGTCTTTTGTCCGTCACAGCATTTGATTTGCTAGCGTATTTTTCCATGACGGCCTGGAGATGTTGAATGGTTGTTGGATTTTTTTGTTGCCAGCTTCATTCTCAAAATGTCATCATCCACGCTCATACGGTACATATTAATCAGGATGCGTTCATCTCGATCATAGCATTTGGTAGCTAGATCCATGTATCTGTGATAGTGCTTCATCACAGTTTCTCCTTCAAGGCGGGCCACATATCCCAGATCTCCGAGGGACTTGGTAAACTTCTTCTTCTGGAAGAAGGCGTGGAGAAGGAACTCTGCGAAATCCCAGTAATCGAATAAACTTTCTGCTTTTGTCTAAGTAAACCATGTTTGTATCTTCCCTAGGAGGTAGCTAGGGACAATTTTACATATTTCTAGCTCATGAAAATTCCTGGTTTCCAGAGTCTTGAAGAATACCGAATGAAATTCTCTAGGATCACTGGTTCCATCATATGTAGGTAGGTGCTCTAGGACCTTCTTGCTATTATCGAAGGGGAGGTTTATAATATGACGCGAAAAGGGGGAACGAGCAGATTGTCCTCTAGGTACGATAATACGCGTGATCTCTTGATCCACCTCGTATTTTCCTCGGGTAGGGTAGGCTCCATCTTGGGTGAAAGGCTGATCGGCGCTATTTTGCCATTCGCTCTGAGTTCGCTCCCTCTTCTCGCGTTTGAGTTCTTATTCGATGTTGATGATGCGCATCTTCCGCACTTCCTCCCTACTTAATCCTGTACCTTCACACTGGTAATTAGGTGGATTATGAGGTGGTAGCAGACTTCCCTGAGTATTGTAAGGCGGCAGATCCTTAGATAAAATAATTGAGGAGTCTCCGCTGTTGAGTAGAATCAGCAGGTGGTGTAGTTTGAGCTCCTGAGACAGATACTCGGTTGGGGGCTTCATGCGTCTGTGCACGGAGTTGTTGACTTGAGTTTATCAAAGATGCGACGAAATCAGGATATTGGGCATGTAAGTTCCTCATCAGCGCTCGGGCATCTTCAGGGATTGTTCTCGGAGGGGTGTCCGAGTCAAGGTTGATATAAGGTGGCTCAGAGCCTGGCGGGTTATTTCGTACAGTCTGGCTTAAGGTTTCCCTAAGACGTCTTTGTCTTTCCTCCTCCTGCTGTTTTTCTGCAAGGATTTGTCGATCTCTTTGTGCTTGTTCTTCTGCGGTAAATATTGAATCAGGTCCGTTATATCCAAACCCATTCTCTTGATCAAGGCTGTCTAGTTTGTTGACGTGTTCGCTGTAGTTCATGTCAGTCTGGATCGAGACTCTTTGTCCCGAGTTCGGTGCTTCGAATCCAATAGGATTCGATCCAGAAGGTGGCATTCCTGATGCAACAGGATTTAGACCGGGGAGGGGTGTTCCGGATACGACAGGATTCAGATTGAAGGAGTTTGGAACGTCGGAGTTTCCTGCCCCCACGGTAGAGCCTGACGGTGGTTCAGAAGTTGAGCGCGTACGAGATCCTCCAGATCGACCGCGTCCTCGTCCTCGTCCTTGTCCTTGGGGGGTTTCTCTGCTTCTAGATTCTTCTCCAGATTTTTCCCTAGTACTCGGGCGCTTTGTCTGGGTTGCACGGCGTCATGTTGTTGGGGAAGTTGCTTCTTCGGACGCGCTAGACCAGATCAGAGACAGGGTTCGGCGACGTCGTCAATGAGTGTGGGATGTCCCACTGGCGTGCCAAATTGATGTATGCCGGACACCAACACTTCAACGACGAACCAGGCTCACGAACTGATCTGCAAAACAAAGGCCCCGAGTGTCCCGGGGATAGACACTCCGACGCTCAAGTTAGTATATTTGCTTAAGGCGTAAAGTATGAGATTAGATGGAGAGGTCTACCAAACCTTTAGGGTATTTATATGGCTACAATCTGTAAATCACTAAGATATGTATTTATGGTATGAATACAACTCTTATGGGAATAGTAGTTGTATTACCATGTATAACAGAAGTATATTTCGGGCATGGTTGTATTACCATGTTTAGGATGGCTGTATTACCATCTTTGAGAGGATGTATATTCCTTACAGAACATTCATAATATACGCATTCCTTATAAGGATTAGGATTGATGGACCTGTGGATCCACCTTCCGCGTATCTCGAGCCCACGACCTTTCTCGGGCCCTGGTCCGAGTATGAATGAGGCCCGAATACGAACCATGGACTTATCAGTTGCCCCAAGGTAGATCTTCAGAATATAGAGTACTACATCTCGAAGGTTGAAGGAAAGGCTTGCTTCTCGAGGGAAAACCAATAACTCGAGGGAGACTAACTCGGGGTGTTAAGCTCGGGGTATCCTTCTAGGACTAACCTCTCAAACTTACCCTTCTAAATATCTAGCTTAAAGTTCTTTCGTATTCCATCAGGACACGTGGACGGTTGGATCTGAATCTGCCTTCTTGAATTCTGGGAGATTGACACGTGGTCTTGATTCATTGTATCTTCTGGCGGTGAGGAGGACCGACCTTCCAATTGCCTGCATCGTTTCGCGAGTCGAGGTAATTACTCCACTTAAATGCGTGCTAATTACTTGTTATATAACCAAGTAATTTTCCTTTTGTTTATCATCAATCTTCATCCAAGTATTCTGCATTTCCATCTCCGAAAAAATTCTCATCTAAATTCTTGTCTTTCTTCATTGTCTTCTTCTCATAACCTTTTTCCCCCCTTTTCTCTGCGTTGCCATGTCGTCAGCAAACTCTAGTATTCCCTCTGGTAATGGAGAGAATGTTCTTGTAGCTCGTGACTTGCGTACTATATTCATGGAGGTTCAGTCTGGAGAGTTAATGGAGGTAACCATGGCGATGCCGCTGCAGGCGGTAACTGTAGCGAGAGATGATGGTGCCTCTGGGTCAGAGATAGACCCTAATGCGGAGCCCCAAGTCGATGAACGGGTTCCGGCCGCCGATGGTGTGAATGATGTCACCAAGGTGGTCAACGAAAATACCCTGCAATTTTTGAAGTCATGCAGGTTGTCGTACCCCATCGAGGCTGATTTGAGGCTCGAGGACAAGACCACTCCGGTCAAAGATCTTGTGAGCCCCACTCGAGGGGTAGTATATGGCAGGTTCTTGCAAAAGGGTTTGAGTTTTCCCTTTCCCCCTGTGTTTTCACAGTTTCTTCAGCATCATCGGCTTCATCCTTGTCAGATTCACTCCAATGTGGTGGTGACAATGATGGCTTTCATTTCCTGGTGCTCCCGGAAGGGCTATGAGCCAAGCTTTGATCAATTCAAGAGCTTGTTCAAGCTATTCTGTTTCAAGGAGAGCGAGCATATTACCCTTACTCCTCGAAAGGGCAAGGTCTTCACTTTTCCTGATAATAGTGGTAGGTGGGAGGACATTCGACTGACCTTTGACCGAACAAAATATGAAGTTCCTGACTGGAATCCGAAGCCGAAGGACGCTGTGCCTCTTGATGTCTTTGAGATTCCCGTCCACTTGGAAGGCATCGTTGAGAAGCTCGTGAAGAAGAAGATTGTCTTTCAGGAGGGAGGATTTGTGCGGGGGGCTCATGGCTCGGTGTGGCAGTGGCCTGCTATCACCTATTCTTATCTACTAAACGTTCCACGATCCAAATCCATGTCTAGTTTCCTGAAAAAGGATCGAGACTGGACCCTCCCTGATAAAATTCAGGGAGAAAAGAAGAAGGGCAAGAAACGGGCTTCTAGGAAGTCACCCCGAAATAAGGGTGAATCTTCTTCCAGTCAATCTTTTTCGGGTAAATTCTGTTTCGAAACATCGTAGTTGTCTGGTATATTTCTTCTACTTAATATAGTTATGTTCCTCTTTATGTGTATAGCCTCTCCTCCAAAGAAAAAGATCAAGAAAGGGCAGGTCAATCTTCAGACCATAGATGAGGAGGCAGAGGAGGTAGAACTGGAGGCTGGGAAGTCCTCATATGATGATGAATCTGACCTTGAGCTGGTGATATCCGCAGATACTCCTCTGAAGAAACTGAAGTATTATCTGGACTGCCCAAAGGAAGAGGATGGTCAGACTTCTCGAAGGTCTTCAAAGAAGTATCCCTTCGTTGCTGAGGTAATTATTCTTCTCAGGTTTTTTATATATCCTCTGCTTTTCAGTTGATGGCAGGTCTATCCACGTTGGGATGTAGAGCTTATGATGTGATCCGGCACTTTTCTGATTCTGTAATTGAATTACATGTCAAGTGTCGGGCCTTCAGGGCAAAGAAGGAGGAGATGGAGGTCGCCCTTTTGACTCTGACAGCCGAGTCTGCCGCACCTACTCCTCCTGTTCAAGCTCCATCGGAGGTGACTCAATTGGAAGCCAGGGTGAAACAGCTGGAGGCCGAGAAAGAGGACCTGCTGTTGGCAAAGAAATTCCAGGATAAGGAGCTGGAGACTTATCGGAATATTGCAGAGGAGCTGGCGTGAAATCAAGCTGCGGAGAAGGACCCAGAGGAGACCAAACGACTACTAAAGTTTTGGAGTGCCTTCGTTGCTTGTAGCCCCGAGTTTCAGAGCCATAGGGAGGAGTATAGGAATTCATTCCATTCTTCTGAGCTGCATGCGATCTTGGGTGGCGTTCTGCAACTATGTCAGTCCAAGGAGGAGGTGAAGATGATGAAGGAAATATTTTCTAATCCCGATGCTGCTGATAAGCTTTATGCTTTGACTGCTACACGCTGGATTCCTGGAGTCGAGTTTTTGGATGCATTGGATCCCTCCGAGAAGGTAGTAACATCAGGAGATTTATTGAGGCTTATTAGAGCCAAATATCCTGACTTACCTTCTCTTGAAGAGGTGCTTGATCCTTCTACTGGCAAGGTTGAATAGTTCCAGCAGGTTTGCTACCTTTCTTGCTAGCATCTTTTAGTCAGCCTCGGTCTTCATGATTTACTGGAAAGAGCACCAGCCTCGATTGTTAAGTTCTTGCAGTTATCCATGATGAACACTCTGCGAGCTTAATATTGTTTTTCTTCTTCCTTGGGTGTCCTTTGACAAGGCCTTTAATGTCACAGCGTGTAGAATAGCTCATCTCTCAAGTGTCACTTCTGGTGAAATTCTAGGAAACCCTATTGGGTATATTTAAACGTACCATATTCTGATGTAATAACATCTTTGATATGTCCTTTTTAGGTTCGAGGTTTACCCTCTTAGGTTCCCTTTTGAGGGTCTTATTTAGAATTATCATATTCTGATGTAATAACACCTTTGATATGAACTATTTGTGTTCGAGGTTTTTCCTCTATGTGTGCCCTTTTGAGGGACTTTTTTAGAAGTATCATATTCTGATGTAATAACACCTTTAATATGAACTTCAACTTTTGTTTTTGAGGTTTCTCCTCTTTATGTTGAGATGATTGATTCTCGAGCACGTCTGCCTTTTTGGTCTATAGACCTCAGTCAAGCACATTTTGAAGTACTTTATCTCGAACCTATCTCTTTAATTCAAAACAATATTCGAATATTGGATCCAAACAACTTTTAAGTTGACCAATCATATACTTTATAAAGTATATAGTTTTAAATAGCAATCAATGTTATGCTTAAGACAACAATCCTCTTTTTAGAAAAGGAATTTAAGATTGCTTGTTATAAGGATAGGTATAAAAATGACTTCAGTCTAAGTTTATAACTTTAAGAATAGAAGTAAAGTAAATAGTTGGTTTAAGTTTGAGTACCCGTTTGTGCTAGAGCATACTTGTCTCGGGCCTTGATGAGGCTTCTCGAACATTCTTGATAGTCTCGAACCTTTGTGAGGCTCTCCATTGAGTTATTATCTTCTATGATACTTTCGTAAGTTAATCACATTCAATCTTCGTGGTATAGGATCCCCCTTCATGGTTTCCAAGAGGTAGATTCCCCCTGGATGGGATTCTAGGACTCGATATGGACCTTCCCAGTTCGGGGCTAGCTTCCCTTCCACTTATTTCTTGCTTTTTTCATTTAACCTCATGACAAGGTCTCCTTTAACGAAAGTGGCTAAGCAGACTCTTCTATCATGGTAGCGCTTGACTCTTTCCTTTACCTTGGCCTTGTGGATTGTAGCATTTGCTCGCTTCTCCTCTAGGAGGTCAAGGTTGAGACGAAGGTTTTCTTCGTTGGCCGTGCCCTCTTCATCATCTGGTTGAGAAGTACAGGCGGAGGGGACCCCAATCTCCATGGGGATGACCGCTTCGGACCCATAGACTAAGCTATAAGGAGTCTCTCATGTTGCTCTGGCTGGTGTGGTTCTATGGGTCCAGATCATGCTTGGTAATTCTTTGATCCAGTTTCCTTTAGCTCCTTCGAGGCGCTTCTTGATACCGGTTACCAAGGTACGGTTCGTAACCTTTACTTGGCCATTAGCTTCTGTATGGTATACCGAGGTGAGCTTATGGTGTATGCCGTACTCCGTACACCATTTCTTGAAGGGGTCATTAGCAAATTGTGCTCCATTGTCGGTCACTATGTATCTCGGGATGCCATAGAGACACACGATATTTTGTCCAGCAGAAGTTGATAACTGTCTTGCCAGTTATGTTGGTTAAGGCTTCAGTCTCTACCCATTTTGAAAAATAATCGATTGCCACTATGAGGTACTTGAAGTTACCAGGGGCCATAGGAAAAGGTCCTACGAGATCTATGCCCCATCGGAAAAATGGCCAGAATTCTTGGATGGTAATCATATTCTCCTGTGGCACGTGGATCATCTTAGCAAATCTCTGGCACTGGTGGCAAGAATTGATATATCTTTTGGCGTTTTGTAGCATCGTAGGCCAGAAATAACCCATCTTTAGGAGCTTTCGGGTGACGGTACGTGGACCTTGGTGGCTACCGCAGATTCGTTCATGTGTTTCTTGTATTAAGTGTTCAGCATCGGAAGGCCCAACACACTTAAGTAGGGGTTGGAGGTATCCTCTCTTGTATAGGATGTTGTTGTGGATGACATATTTTGGAGCTTTAACTCGGACCTTCCGTGCCAGGTGATTGTCCTCGGGAAGGGTACCTGTTTCAAGGTATTCAATGTAGGGGTTCATCCACATGTCTGAGATGTCAACAGCCATGATGCTAGTCTCTTCGTAACTTCTCTTCGCCAGGGTTTCCATTGGCAATTGTTGAGAAGATCTTATGTTGAGGTCCGAGGAGGCAAGTTTGCTAAGTGAATCAGCCTTGTGGTTACCTTCTCGGGGGATATGATTCAGCTCATAATGTCGGAATTGATTTAGGAGAGGCTTAACTATCTCGAGGTATTTCTTGAGACTATACTCTCAAGTTTCGTATTCGCCTTTAACCTGTTGAACCACGATTTGTGAGTCACTGAAGATTTCAAGATCCTCGATCTCAAGGTCCTTTGCTAGTTTTAGCCCCGTAATGAGGGCTTTGTATTCTGCTTCATTATTAGTGGTTCGAAAATCAAAATGGAGAATGAAAGGATGATCCTTTCCCTCGGGGCTGGTGAGTAAGACTCTAGCACCACTTCCACCCGAGTTGGAGGATCCATCCACACATAGTTGCCATTTTCCGGTGTCCGGAGTTGGGTTTGGTTTGTCGATCTCCACTAGTTCAACAGACTCCATTATGAAATCAGATAAGGCTTGGCCCTTGATGGCTGTCCAAGGTTTATATTGTATGTCATGTTCTCCCAACTCGATGGCCCACTTCATCATCCGTCCCGAAGCGTCAGGCTTCTGAAGGATTTGCCTGATCGGGTAGTTGGTTAGAAGGACTATTGTATGTGCTTGGAAGTATGGTCTCAACCGCCGAGAAGCATGGACGAGGGCTAATATTAGGCGCTCGAGAGCAGTATATCTGGTCTCGGGCCCTTGCAAGGCTCTACTTACATAGTATATGGGATGTTGCGATCCCTCCTTTTCCTTGACCAATACAGCGCTGATGGCTATCTGGGATGCAGATATATATAAGTAAAGAGTCTCTCCTTTATCTGGTTTTGACAATGTCGGAAGTTGCCGAAGATGGTTTTTAAGTTCTTGGAAAGCTTCTCCGCATTCATGCGATCATTCAAACTGGTTTGCCTTCTTAAGGATATTAAAGAAGGGTAGATGTTTTTCCGCTCCTTTGGATAGGAAACGGCTAAGGGCTGCAAGGGACCCTGTCAACTTCTGCATGTCCTTGACGGTTTTTGGAGGTTGCATATTTTGCAAAGCCTCTATCTTCTCGGGATTTACTTTGATTTCTCGATTGGATACCATGTACCCCTGGAATTTTCCCGCTCCCACGCCTATGGTACATTTAGCGGGGTTCAGCTTGAAGTTGGAGGCCCTTAACGTGTCGAAGGTTTCCTTTAGATCTTCAAAGAAGGCATCGTAGCTGCGGCTCTTTCTACCATATCTTCCACATAAATCTCGAGATTGCGCCCTATCTGAGATTTGAATAATTTGTCTACCAGTCGCTGGTAAGTAGCTCCGGCATTTTTCAATCCGAAAGGCATCATTTTGTAGCAGAAAGTTCCTCTGTCGGTTATAAAGGAGGTTTTTTCTTTATCTTGCTCTGCCATAGGGATCTGATGAAATCCTTTAAAGGCATCAAAGAAGGCTAGTACTTGGTATCCTGTAATCGCTTCCACTAATCGGTCGATCGAGGGTAAGGGATAACTATCTTTAGGACAACAATCGTTCAAGTTGGTGAAGTCGATGCACATTCTCCACTATCAATTTGGCTTCTTGACCATTACTGGGTTAGCTATCCATTCTGGGTACTGCACTTCTTCGATTATACGAGCTTTAAGTAACTGGTCTACCTCCTCTCCAATGGCTTCAACTCGATTTAGTGCGAAGATGCGTCGTTTCTGCTTAATGGGTTTTCGCGAGGGATTGATATTCAGGTAATGTTCCGCCAAGCGAGGGGATACTCCCACCAAGTCATTGGTGTCCCAGGAGAAGACGTCTATGTACTGGTTGAGAAGATCTAGTATTTTAGCCTTTATCTCGGGGGGTAGGAGAGTTCCAACCTCAACGGTTCCTGATTCTCCGAGCTGTATCGGCTCGGACTCGGAGTACTTGGCCGGTTCAAGATTCTCCTTTTCTGGTTCTCGGATAGCTTGAATTGTGCATATTCGAGCTAATTGTTGATCACCTCAGATTGTGGCAATCCCTTTGTTGGTGGGGAACTTCATCACCAAATGGTAAGGGGACCAGATTGCCTTTGCCTTGTACATCCACGGCCTTCCAAGGATTATGTTGTATGGTGCCCTGGTATCGATGATCGTAAAGGTGCAATGTAAGGTTATACTCCGAGAACCGTCTCTCACATGCACTGGTAAAATAGTTGTTCCCAAAGGAATGACAGGATTGCTGGTAAATCCTGAGACAGGGCTTGTGGGCGTGAGATTATTTTTGTCCAATCCCAGCTGTTCATAACAACTGAGAAACATGACTTCTACTTCACTTCCTCCATCTACCAGAACTCTTCTGATCATGTTATGGTTTATGTCAACCGTAATCACTAGGGGATCTGAATGGGGAATTTGATTAGGAACCGCATCTTCAGATGAAAAAGTAACAGTTCTGTCTAAGCGAGATCTTTTGCTCTCCCATTCCTAAGGAGAGGCTTCTTGCGCCGATCGATGCACACCATTGATGCTCCTTCTTGCTCCCTGGTTGCTGGCTTGGCTTGTCTCGTCGTTGTTGATGCTTCTTACTCGTCGTTGTTGATGTTTCTTACTCCTGGCGTGGCTTGGCGTGGCCGAGAAACGGATTCTTGTACTCCTACGAAGGTTTTCAGCCGGATCAGCCATGAGTTAAAAGGTCGTATAGATCAAGATTGGCCTGCGGGTCCCACCGGGTGTGCCGAATTGATGGATGTCTACGACCCTCACTTGATCACGAACTCTGCTCACGAACTGATCTGCAAAACAAATGCCCCGGGTGTCTCAGGGATAGAAACTCCGACACTCAAGTCAGTATATTTGCTTAAGGCGTAAAGTATGAGATTAGATGGATAGGTCTACCAAACCTTTAGGGTATTTATATGGCTACAATCCGTAGATCACCAAGATATGTATTTATGGTATGAATACAACTCTTATGGGAATAGTAGTTGTATTACCATGTATAACAGAAGTATATTTCGGGCATGGTTGTATTACCATGTTTAGGATGGCTGTATTACCATCTTTGAGAGGATGTATATTCCTTACAAAACATTCATAATATACGCATTCCATATAAGGATTAGGATTGATAGACCTGTGCAACCACCTTCCGCGTATCTCGAGCCCACGACCCTTCTCGGGCCCTGGTCCGAGTATGAATGAGGCCCGAATACGAACCATGGACTTATCATTACCATCTTTGGGACGATGTAAATTCCTTGTAGAACATTCATAATATACGCATTCCTTATAAGGATTAGGATTGATGGACCTATGGATCCACCTTCCGAGTATCTCGAGCCCACGACCCTTCTCGGGCCCTGTTCCGAGTATGAATTAGGCCCAAATACGAACCATGGACTTATCAATACCAATATATTGAGAATTGCGGCACCTTGGTACCAAGGGCCTTCTGCATGCAGAACATTTATAGCGAATTAGTTCAAATTGCGGAACCCTAATTGCAACTGAGTCCGGATTGCGGAACCTTAATACCCGCGTCGTTATGATTAACCGCCGGTTATCCTTATCCGCCGTTTGTCATGTGGCGTTTTGGGATTGAAGCGCCGTATATGACATTTTTCATTGTCATTCTCACAAGGTTCCAATTGTGGAACGTCTAAATGCACGGCGGTTTTCAGCAACGATCATGCTCTGCCGCAGTGGTAGGCTATGCATGCAATAGTGACATGTGGTTACACTTCATTTTCCCAAACAAAATGCAAGGCAACGGGAGTTTTGCCTTCCATATATTCTTCAAGGGAAACATTTTGATATAAAATGATGATAACTAAGATTATATCAATGCTTCGTAAGATTATAATATTGATCATGTTGAGCACATAACTCACTTACAGTCATATTTGGACTTGTTAAGTCCAAATTATCATCCCATACATGAATCAATGCTTTATCACATATCCATTGAGCATTTCGGAAGGAGATGTCCCCCTTCCCCAGCCTGTATGCATGTATTTTGTGTTCTAACCAATCAATATCCCGCGCCAAAGCCTAGATTTTTTTAAATAGTTACGCATAGACCACATAAATTAATACCATGAATTGTCATTGTGTTGCAATTTCCAATAAAATCATGAAATCCAATTATTATTTAGGTCTTGATGAAATATCAGTATTTACATCCTATTAAAAAAATGTTTCCTATCAAATTTAAAGGATAGCTAGGTTGTGATATCAATTTCATTTCATTTCCTATCACTGAAATGCTCCAGCTAGAATATTATTTTTTGAGAACACTATCTAACTTCTCTCTCTCTATGAATAGGGTTCCCTTTACTGAGCTTCATCAGTTTGAGTCATCACTTATGAATGGTATCTTATTCAAGAATTATTTCAGGAAACTCCATAAACCATCACTTTCTGGTTCTATAACATGATGCAAGTTTTTAGACCTAAAATAATCAGGTTTAATTTAAATAGAGCATGCATAAATAAAAGTAGCAAAATTACGTGCAATTTGTTCAAAAAATTAAAATCCATTAGAACTTCAAACACATCTGATAATTAATTATTCTTGTAAAATAAAGTAGTACAAAAAAATTAAAAAATTTACAAGAAATAAATATTATTCAGTCCAAGGAAGGAGGTGCATCATCAAAAAACTTCTGAACCAGCCAAGAGATTTTTTCATCTTCTTCATCTTTTTCTACTGGTTCATTTTCTACATTCTTATTTTCATCCAAAACTCCAGGAGCTGGATCACTAAGGTCTTGCTTCATCTCCATTTCCTCCCCACTTTTGGATGGTACGGACCCTGGATAACCGAACACGCGTTTTTCAGGTGCTGCAATGTCAACCTCCTCTTTCTTTTTCTTGATTCTCATCCGGTATTTCTGGAAAAAAATAAAAAATAAAAATAAAAAGGAGAACATCATATTAAAAATTTTCTTTTAATATATACATAAAAAATGAATTAAACAATAAGTTCAAATGAATCCATCCTTTTGAAGGTACTGATCAATATATACCTGCAAATGGCTGCTAACAGTTTTATTGCCCAGCCCTGGAACCTTCATATTATTCAATATCTCAGATGGGACGATCTCTGAAATATTAAAGAAAAAAACCATCTTTGACTATATAATTCAGAGACTCATAAAGGATAGTAAAAAGCACATATTGCATGTATAGTTGTATTGAATTGAATCAATCCGTTCTTACTATCGATAGGTAGGCTGTGTATGGCCTTGAGAAATTTCAGTTCTAATTCCTCCGTCCAATTTACCCTTTCATTCTTCCTCTTCCTCGAGGAATTAGCTTCACTTTTAGCTACAGGAGTAAGTGATGATGATGATTCCGCTGCCTCATTTGGATGTCGTGATGATGATGATGATGCCGCTGCCTCGTTTGGATTCCTCAAAGCCATTATTTGTGATGTCATGGCTATTGCCCTTATTACCTTATCATTGGAAACTGCCGACGTCTTCCAAAAATCAATGAAGTTGTTGTCGTTGAACGAATGGACGATGTATGCTACAAAGGGTGCTGATGCATTCACCCTAATCTTCTGATCGTCGGGTGACATAACTGCATTCAAATAATCTCAAAATCATTATGCTAGCTCAAGCAACATTGATCGTTTCTCAAATCTAATAAGATATCCTAAACCTGATTTTCAAACCTTATTTCAAACCCTAAACCTGATTTTCATTCAAAAAAAGCCCTTAATTAGTCTGATTTGTGAAATATAAATCTGATTATAATTGGGTCAAACCTGTTGGGAATATCCTAAATCTTATTATAGACAATAATAACATTAATTAGCATGAATATGCAAGGGAATCATGAGATTCATATACTAGAAACACTTTTCTTTAGTTACAAATAAAACATATTCAAGGATCAAAGAAATAAATTTTACTTACAAAATATGTCAAATCGCAGCTTCCTCTCTATGTGGTGCAGCACATCCGTAGCAACTTGGACCTCTATCCGGTGAAGATTGGTTAACACAACCTTGATGTGAGCCTTCGACCCACACACCGCAGCAAGAACATCCAGAGGATCCCCAAAGTGCAGCTCTGCCGAAAACACCATCGGCAACAAATTAAACAAATTAAAGAAAATTCAAATTAAAAAAAACATTAAACTGTACTGTCTAAAAAACTGATCTGAGATACATACCCGTGTACGTGCATTTCTTCAACTGCTCGAAGACTAGGTTGTGGCACACTAGGTCGGCCGTGGCTAGGATTATACATAACCCGGTGAAGCTTTCCATTTCGATCCTTTTCTTCTACGTTAAACGAAAATGGTTTTGTAAATATCAAACGTATGAAAGTTATGTTTTTTGCTTCAAGTGTTAGGCCATTTAAATACAAGTTTTTGCAAGACGGGAGTTAATTGTTTCGATATTTTTTAACAAATATCTTTTCAAATGTGGAAACTACATATCTATTAATTAGGATAAAGGTTGGTGAGATTTTTTCAATTTGATATTTTCATCTCTCATTAAAAAACTCAATTATTATCAATAAAGTATTGTTATTATTATACACGATTTTTAATGGCATTGACAAGAAAACGGACGGGTTGGAAAATCGACCGTTCAAAATAATAATATATATTTCCTTTACGGACGGGTTTGTCTCTTTTTTGTTTTTCGCCTTCTTCTTTTGATGATCTCCTGACTTTCTTCACCATAATTATATTCTTTCATTCCTCTTTGTATTCTCCTTCTTATGTAACAATAATAATCGGAATACATAGTCCAACATCATGTACCTGTCGAGAACAAGCTCGATTAACATCATGGGATCGTTCATAGGGTCAACAACTGCAACGATTGAGAACAATCCCGGTTGAACAGTTCAGAAATCCGATCTCAAATCCAGTTTTAAAAAAAACAGAGTCGAAATGCCCTAGTATTAATGATTTCAACTTTAGAACTATGAATTGATTGCAGGAAGTCGTGTATTAAGTCGAATAGCCAAGGGCATGAAGAAGGGGAAAGAAAATGGGGAAATCATAAGAAGGGCTTAGCTAGGAAAAGGAAAGAAAAGATTATTAATTATTTAAGAAAATTAGGAAAAACTGATTATTTCTAACCATTATAATAGATAGGAAGGAATGGCCTGTATTTTGAGTAGAAAGTTGAGTAAAACGAAGTGAGTTAACGGAACCCATTCTATTATTTTTATTATATATATATTACGTTGGAATTTGAAAGTCAAAACAATATTTTTTCCATTTGTCAATGGTATTTTTCTTAATTTGTGATTTCTATAGAAATATTCTCAAATGAAAGCGATTATGTGAATATATCGATATCCAGCTATTATCCCAATCACTCTATTGCTCCTCACTGTTCATACCCAACAATATATTCTTTCCCATATTTGTACTATGTTGCTCCTCATCCTTGTGAATCAAGATTGCAACAAAAGGGACAAGGAAGAATCTGATTTCTTATCCCCCATATTTATCGCAACTTTTGGAGAAATAGGATATGTCCATACCTTTGTGAAGGCTTAATGACATCACCCCTAGGTTTAATTTGTATTTCAAATAAGCTGATTTGGTTGTATAAGCTCCATTCATTGATGGCTTCCAAGCTAGGATATCTTAGTGTTGATACCTAATATGTACATCCTGCAATAGAGAGATGGTACCAGTAGTCAACCGTAATTCCAAAATAGTCATAAATTCGGCTTCAGCCTGTATGGAAGTAACCAAGAGATATATTAGGAAATGAAATTTCCAAACCTTGTGGTCATTCATAGCATAAATCCCCACTTCATCTCTAGTTAGCATTCTAAAATGGATTCCTTTGCCATATATAATCATGGAGTTCAAGTTTGCATGCTCAGTTATATCGTATTTTCTTCTCCATGTGTGAGAAATTCCATAAGAAAAAGGAAGTGACCAAATAAATTTGATTCAAATTACTTCATTATTTTGTAATTTCCATAATATTTTGCAAGAAAATGTAAGTATAAGAGTTTTTAAGTCCCTAATATCTAATCCATTTTCATGCTTCCCTGGACTATCTTCTTCAGATCTTTTTTAGTCCATATATATCCCGACTGGCACCTTTGGTCGTTTGAGAATAGATGTATAGGAACTGCCAGAAGAACATCCTTTATTCATTCTTCAAATTATGTACTTTCCTTTATGTTCTAAAAACCTAAGGGTTGTTTTCAATACTATGCAGTAATACAATACTTTTCTATTCGTAGAAAGGTATAATGTCGTACAAAGGCAATGTACAATAAATAATATTTGAGAAAGCAAAAATTACCCAACTTAATTAAAATTAATTGGCACATATAAATATGGATATATCCAAATTTGTTTTGATATATCGCCAGAGTGCATGAATGGTTACTATCAAGGGCAGAACTACTAAGAGGTTGGGGTAGTACTTAGAGGTTGGGGTAGGCGTGGGCCAACCACTAACAGTAGTTAATAGATTTAGTATTCTACCTATACCGGCCAGAGGTGGAGACGGATCATGACCGGAACCACTGAATTTAGTGGTTGAATTTGTAAGATTTAGGATTCTACCTATATCTCTCAATAGAGCCATCCTGTTTGTACTTCAACCGATAGACCCTCTTGGAACCAACCACATTAACATGTGGAGGGCAAGGAACCAACTGCCATGTTTGTTGCTGCTGGAGTGCATTAATCTCCTCATCCATAGCAGTAACCCATCGTGAGTCCTTCACTGCAGCCTTGAAGTTTCTCGGTTCCTTCTGTACCAGTAACTCAGCAACCAATCCTGTAGCCACAAAATCAGGTCCAAGGCTGCGAGCTACTCTTGTTCCATCCTGATGATGAGTGACCATCGGGTGAGCACGAGGGGCAGGTGAGGCTGTCGGAGCCTGTTGAGTTATGGAAACAGGAGAAGTCAAAGAACCACATCCAGATGAGGCTGAATCACCGGGTGAATCGGATGAACTCGAGGATGCTGGAGAAGGTACTGGAGTAGCCTGATCAGGTTCATCAGCGATCACTGCTGGTGATGTCGAAGAAGACTCACGGCACACGGTACAGGACTGCTGTGGTGGAATGATCTCAACAGAGGAAGTCTCCAAATCGGGATCATTGGGGTCAACAAAGGAGGAAACATCCAAGGAAGAGAAATGAGCCTCTGTGGATGCTCTTGAGAACGGAAAGTGCCCCTCATCGAAGCGAGCATGGCGAGTCATATAAATGCGACTAGAAGCAGGATCCAAGCACTTAAATCCTTTGTAGTGCGCACTATAGCCCAAAAGGACACAGGGCAGACTGTGAGGGGCTAATTTATGCTCAGAAGTCGGCCGAACATAGGGAAAAACGCGGCACCCGAATGGATGAAAGTCTGAGTAGTCCGGTGAACACCCAAAAAGTACTTCAAAGGGAGACTTGTTATCAATCACCGGAGTTGGCAGCCGATTGATGGTGAAGACAAAAACACTGAATGCGTCATCCCAGTGAGATAGCGGCAGGTGTGAGTGAAACATCATGGAGAGGCCCATCTCCGTGATGTGTCTGCGCTGCCGTTCTGCTCTACCATTTTGCTCAGGTGTATAGGGACATGAGACCTGATGGTGAATACCGCGAGTTCCAAAGTGAGACTGTAACTTGTTGTTGATGAATTCAGTCCCTCCATCACTCTGGAAAATCTTGATGCGAGATGAGAATTGGTTCTCCATGAATGATTTAAACTGGAAGTAGACATCGACGAAGTCCGACTTACGACGTAGAGGATAGAACCACTAAAACCGCGAATAATCATCCACAAACAAAGCATAATAGGAAAAACCGTTTCCAAAAACAACCCGAGATGGCCCCCACAAATCACAATGAATCAAATCCAAAACTTTATTAGCAAATCTGGGGTTCTCAACAAAAGAAAGTTTATGGCCTTTAGCCATTGCACACGGTTCACAAATACCAGGTTTCGGAAGTACAGAAGTAAGGGATAAAAACCCATGTTTGTTCAACAAAGAAATAATACTAGAGGACACATGTCCTAACCGAGCATGCCACACTTCAAAAGATGCTCTGTTATTTTTCTTCTTCACCACTGAAAGGAGTGCTGCCTCACCACGGTCCAGCACATATAGCCTATGTTCACTGTGTCCCTGCCCCAGGATTGCCCTGCTGAGCTTGTGCTGAATAATAAAAGACTTGTCATCAAAAGAAATAATAGCACAGAGCTCCTTGGTAAGCTTACTAATTCACAAGAGGTTCTTAGTAATAGCAGGCATAACCAAGACATCAGATATATGTATAGAAGGGCTAACTCTAACATCACCAACAGCAGTAATAGGAAGAGAAGCACTATTACCAACAGAAACAAAGGTATTACCATTGTATGGAGCAACAGCAGTCAAGGTCGAAGTAGATGCACTCATATGGTTGGTAGCTCCTGAATCAAGATACCAGTCCGAAGCAGTAGGAGACGGAGAGGGCTGAGCCTGAGGAGCCTGGTAGAGAACATATTGAGGTGCATACATACGTGGCTGAGGAGCCACAACCGCAGGAGCAACCGGAGCAACATAAGTCTGAGCAACAAAGAGCCTAAGGAGCCGATGGAGGCTGTGCCGGCTGATGAACATAAGTCTGGTACTGCTGCTGGCCATAGAGCTGTGGTGGTGGTGTCACATAGCTCGGCGTAGAAGAGGGACATAACTTAGATATGTGCCCGAAGCCTCCACACGTGTAACACTGAATCGGAGCATCCGAGACACCAAATCTGGACCCACCAGGACCTGACCATGGACGACGACCACCGCGGCGGCCGCCAAACCTGTCACCGCCAGCTGCACATGGGCCCCACGCGCCGCCCTCTACTGGCTGGGCGGCCGGGGCAGGCTGGTTGGTGGCCGCCACGAAGGCCACGGGGCCTGTCGGAGCTGGTACCTGCACATTTGTCTGCTCAAAATTGGCCAAAAAGGCCTCATAACCCTTCGCTTGATCAACAACAGTAATATATGGAGGCAGGGGATCACGAACAGCAATAGGGGAAATAAAATTAATTCTTATAATCATGGCCAAGAGCAGTAAGAAACCACATAAGCTTGTCACGGTTCTCAGCAAGTTGACCCATAATACTTAATTAATTAGTTATTTTCATCAAAGACAGATGAAGATCATGAATCGTACCAGTTTTGCGGAGGAGGTTAGCCTGCTGACGAAGGCTAAAAATAGCAATCGAGGTGCTGTGCTGGTAGGCACTGGCAAACGTATCCCATATCTCCTGGGCAGTAGCACACTGCGAGATCTCATTCTTCGCTTCAGCAGTACATGAGGAGAGAAACACACTACACAGCCTCTGATCATCCACGATCTAGAAGTTGTAGGCAGCCAACGCAGTGTCGTAGGCGTCATGTTCCTTCTGGAGAGCGGCAGAGTCCGGTGGTGAGGAGGAGGAGGAGGCGGTCGTCGGCGGCACGGGAACGAGGGGACGAGGGGAAGATCCATCCAGATGACCAAACAAGCCTTGGGGCTTGAACAAATATTCAACATGTTGCTTCCATTGCAGGTACGTCGAAGCTTCAAGCTTGGTGTTGAGTAGGTGGATCATCATATTGATCGAGAGAACATCATCCTTGCGAGCAGCCATCATCGAGTGAAAAACAAAAAAGGGCAGAGAAAATAAATTTTGAATTGAAAAAGGATGGAGAAGGCAATTACAGAGCATGTGTGTGCGTGAAAGATGAAGGGGGAAGGCGGCGGCGGCTGCAGGAAGAAAAGAGGGAGAGGGTTTAAGCAAAGAGGATCGTCAGCCTCTGATACCATGTAAACTGTATCTGATTGCTTGATTAGATTAAGGCAGTACAAGGCCTATATATAGTACATACAAGGACCTAAAGCTAAATAACTGAAGCTAGCTAAACCCTAGGCAAATAAGTGCAATATAAAAAGTACATACATGATTAATAAATTAGTCCTCCAATTCTTCTTCTATTGTCACAGTTTTCTCCTTATCTTGCTCTGCCATAAGGATCTGATGATATCCCTTAATGGCGTTGAAAAAGGCTAATACCTAATATCCAGCGATCGCTTCAACCAGGCGATCGACCGAGGGTAAATGATAACTGTCTTTTGGACAGCAGTCGTTCGGGTTTGTGAAGTCAATGCACATCCTCCACATCCCGTCTGGCTTCTTGACCATTACCAGGTGGGCTATCCACTCGGGATATTGCACTTCTTCGATTATATGGGCTTTGAGTAGCTTATCCACTTCTTCTCCAATGGCTTCAACTCGATCTAGTGCAAAGATGCGTCGTTTCTTCTTTATGGGCTTTTGTGAGGAATTGATATTCAGGTAATGTTCCGTTAAACGAGGGGATACACCTACCAAGTCATTGGTATCCCAGGAGAAGACATCTATATACTGGTTGAGGAGGTCTCGAAGTTTGGTCTTTATCTCGGGGGGTAGGAGAGTTCCAACCTCGACGGTTATTGATTCTCCGAGTTGTATTGGTTCGGACTCGGAGTATTTGGATGGTTCGAGATCCTCCTTTTCTGGTTCTCGGATAGCTTAAATTGTGCAGACTCGAGCTAATTGTTGGTCGCCTCAGACCGTGGCTATCCCTTGGTTCGTGGGGAACTTCATTGCCAAGTGGTATGGGGACCAGATGGCTTTTGCCTGGCACATCCAAGGTCGTCCGAGGATTATGTTGTATGACGCTCGGGAGTCGATGATCGCAAAGATGCAATGGAGGGTTACACTCTGATGACCATCTTTCACTCACACTGGTAAAGTAACCTCTCCTAAAGGAGTAACAGGATCACCAGCAAATCCCGAGATGGGGCTTGTGGGCATGAGATTACTTTTGTCCAATCCCAACTGTTCGTAACAGCTGAGAAACATGACTTCTACTTCACTTCTCCCATCTACCAGAACTCTTTTGATCACGTTATGGTTTATGTCAACTGTGATTACTTAGGGATCTGAATGAGGGAATTGATTAGGAATCGCATCCTGAGGTGAAAAAGTAACTATTTTGTCCAGGGGAGATCTTTTGCTCTCCCACTCCCAGGAAGAGGCTTCTTCGGGCGATCGGTGTAAACCGTTGATGCTTCTTCCTGCTCCCTGGTTGGTGGCATGGCTTATCTCGTTGTTGTTGTGGTTGGCCTCGGCGCTTCTTACTCCTGTTGGGGCCGGAAAACGGATTCGTGTGCTCGCACGAAGGTTTTCAGCCGGATCAGCCATGAGTTTGAAGGTCGATTAGATCAAGATTAACACGCGGATCCCACTGGGCATGTCAAATTGATGGATGTCTGGAACCCGCAATTGATCACGAACCCAGCTCACACACTGATCTACCATACAAAGCCACGGATGTCCCAAGGATAGACACTCTGACGCTCAAGTTTGATCTTAGGAAATTGAATTTGATTACTCCGTTCTCTGTGAGATCGACCCTGCTTACCATTGTGCTAGTTTATTATATATTCTTAGCATGTTGCAGGAATTATTTGTTTGAGTTAAATGACGCTCACCAAATTGGCGCCGCTGCCGGGGAACGGTTGTTAGTTTCAATTTCTTTTTCCTATTGATCTTGGTTACCTTTGTTTTTGTGTGAACAGATTCTGCAGACCCTCAGTTTGCCCAAATCGAGCCTGTCGTCTGGCAGAATATTTTGAGGAAGTCTCACTTGATCAAGTCGTTATGGCGAGCTATTGGGAATGTTATGGAACACCTCCATCTCGAAGGTTCTGCAATACTTGCCGTTACTTTGGGCATTGGAGCTATGAATGTAATTATTCTCCTCAATACCCCACTACAGCATACTCACAGTGGGAAGATCCAAATTACTTTCATGGTTGCGAGGATAATCGAGGAGCAGCTTATGGCCAAAATTTCCAGGATTTGAAGTTTCACCAATTTTCTCAGAATCCACAGGTGCAAGATGAGAACTCAATGCATGAGAAATTGGATGAGATGCTTGCTTTACTAGAAAGCATGAATGAGAGGAGCCAAGAAGGTACTCAAAGGGAAGAAGAACACAAGGAGTTGTTAGATAAGACAAAATCATTATTCAATGCCCCTGTTGAGGAGACTGAAAATTTTGAATAGGTTGGGATCACCAGGTCTTCACAGTAGCAGCAGACTTGAGGAAGCCTATTTGGTTGAACGTGGCCTTGTAGTGGATGAGCAGAACTTGGAGCCTGATGTAGACTGCCTCTATTTGCCAAAACAGAGCCCTGTTCCTGAACCATCGACACAAATCTATACGGAGTTGGACTATGCTCTTGAATTTGATGTTTTTCTGAGGATGATGAGATTGATGAGACTGATTTGGTTTCCCTAGAGCACATAAAAGCCGAGTCGAGTCAAGAATACATGGAGATGGAGTTGGATGCAGAAAGTGATTTTGGGGATTTTGATAGAGTGGAGATGAGCAAAGGAGAAACCAAAGAAGACGCTCAAAATTTTCATTCGCTAGTGGAAATCTCCAGTATAGAGCCGCCAATGGAAGTGTTCAGCCAAGGCCAGCTTGATATACCTCTCACTCATCCTACATGTGAATTCATCATGCCTAAATTCTTCTAGATTCATAACCCGTGGCATCAAAATATTGTGACCTCTTCGAGAAAGGGGTGGGATACAAGGTTGGATTGTGCTTTATTGATGCTGTATAAAGCCATCAGAGAGCTACTTGGTTTTTCTTCTCATGGATTGGTACATTGGGAATTTTATCACTTTCCGTTTAAGGATGCAAGCGAGTGGTTTAGAAAGAAGATGGTTATAGAAGCATGCAAGTGTGAGGAGAAAAAGAAAAAACTATGGCTCTTGGATTTTGGACATGATCGTTTGGATGCTCCGGAAATCATCACTTGGTACAAGGATAGAGGGAAACAATTTCTTCATCATCCTTGATGACTGGACCAGAAAGTCTAGCCAAAGACTATAAAGAAAAGCGCTAATTGGGAGGCAACCCGGTTATTTCCCTTTTCTCTTGATTTTTATTATTAAAAACCAAAAAAAAATTGAAAAACCAAAATAAAAATTGCTTGATTTTGTTTTATTTTCTAATGGTTTTATTCCTTGATATTACAGGAAATTGTACTGAATAACACCCACTCGGAAGGAGTGGCGGACCTGTACAGCCTCTATTTGGCCAAATGGAGGCATCCTGCCAGCAAATCAGTACATCCTCGTGCTCAACTGATAGCTATTCTGCATACCATGGACATATATGATCCAGGATTACCCTCGATAAGTCCCTCTCTCCCTCCCTTGTTTTATTTGTTTTTAGTTGCTACTTGTTTTGTGTCCTTATATTTTTGCTAAGCTTGCTTGAGGGCAAGAAAGGTTTAAGTGTGAGGAGATTTGTGTTATTTGAATTCATTTTTATCAAAAACAAAAAAAAAACAAAAAAACGTAAAAATCCGAAAATACAAAAATATTTTGTTCTTCGAGTCGAGTCGGTCTGATTTTCAGCATGATAATGAGTAATGAAATTGGCTTTAAGATGGATGAACTTTGCATGTTGAGAGAATCTGATTAGTAACCTTAGTTGTTTGATGTTACGGCCACAAACACGGACTTCTCCTTGAACGAAGCTAACAACGGCTAACCTGCAGGTGGACAAGCAGTGGCAAGGTCAGCGCGGGGAGGCGACAGCTGTTCCCGCTCCGATGCCAAAATTAGATCTCTGACAGTGTTTTAGATCCATCTCTACAGTAGTGTTGTGAACTTACCTCATGTCTTCCTCCTCTGCTTCCTCTTATACTCTCGGCCAAGGTTTTAGAGCCAGGGTTTAAGGTGGTCAAATAGGTGGGCTCACGTTGGGCCTGACCTCTCTTACCTTTGCTCCCCTTACCCTTGACATTGACGGGCCTACTGGGCTGGTGCTTGACCAGCCGCTTGGGCCGTTGACCGGATCACCAGGCCCATGATCCTCACAAGTCCCCCTAAGTGCGAGGACGGGATGCCAAACACGGGTGAAGGACTGAAAAATGGAATGGGCATGACCTTTGCTCTCTTCTGCGAACGGCTCCAAACCTCCTCTTTAATGCAAGTCTAACGCGTGTTTATCATCTCCGTTTCTCAATATAGAGTGGGTCCGCCTCGATCACGACTCCCCGCACGGCTTTAAATTTGCTGCCTCCCCCTTTTATTTGAAAAATTCCTTTCTCATTCTCTTCTATTCTTCGTCTCAGAGTTTTCCCGTCGCAACATCACTCCATCTCCATTCAGGTATTATTCTTTTTTCATCATCTCTTTTATTCTGGCGACCTTCCTCGGCCCCTTGGTTCTCGCCCTCTCGATGGCTGATCATCGTATGGGTTGATAAGTCCATGGTTTGTATTCGGACCTCGTTCATACTCGGACCAGGGCCCGAGAAGGGTCATGGGCTCGAGATACGCGGAGGATGGGTCCACGGGTCCATCAATCCGAATCCTTATAAGGAATGCGTATATTATGAATGTTCTACAAGGAATATACATCTTCTCAAAGATGGTAATTCAGCTATACTAAACATGGTAATACAACAATGTCCGAAATACACTTCTATTATACATGGTAATACAACCTCTATTCTCATAAGAGTTGCATTCATACCATAAATACATATCTTGGTGATCTACGGATTGTAGCCATATCAATACCCTAAGAGGTTTGGTAGACCTCTCATCTAATCTCATACTTTATACTATACGCCTTAAGCAAATGTACTGACTTGAGCATCGGAGTGTCTATCCCCGGGACACCCGGGGCCTTTGTCTTGCAGATCAGTTCGAGAGCCTGGTTCGTCGTCGAAGTGTTGGTGTCCTGCATACATTATGGATCCTTGTCTGGGAAGCACTACCACGACCAGCGACGTGGAGGGTTTCAGGGAGAAGTGCCGCAATATGGTGGGGCTCGGATTTTCGAATTTAGAGAATCAGATCCGTCTTCCCAAGGCCGGGCAACTGGTCACGGAGGCCCCCAAGGGCTTCACGGCCATCTACTGCGAGTACCTCTTCGCTAGCGGCCTCCGCTTTCCGTTGACCGGCTTCTTCAAGAAAGCTCTAGCCTTTTTTGGTCTTGATTTGCGCTACCTGCAGCCCAACTCCGTCAAGGCCTTGATCGGATTCCAGATTGTGTGTTCCCGGCAGCAGGTTGCCCCTTCGCTTCCTCTGTTGCGCATGTTCACTTACCCCTGCATCGATAAGGGCTACTGCCATATCAAGTTCCGGCCGTCCATCGGCAAGTCCCTGCTCCAGATGAGGCCTAAGAAGTCCGGGTAGGGGTCAAAATTCGTGTATGCCGCCAACGAGCAGGTGTGGGGTCCCCGCGCCAGTCGGGTCAAATACTCGGTCGGCGACCCGGCGACCCGCGGGCTCAGGCCTAGCAACGATGAGGCGGCCATGCTAGATCCGGATGTGTGTAAACTGAAGCAGGGGGCCATGCTGTGGACGGCTGTCAATTCCGACCAGCTTCTTCGCGGCCTCCCCCACTGTTAGTTCGACATCCCCGTTCATTCAGCCACGTCTTCCGAGGGTACGGAAGGTCGTCCAGTGCTTAAGTTTTCTTACTGTTTTATCCCTCCTTTCCTACTTGATGATGTTGTTCTGCTAATTCTTCCTGTCATCACTTTTAATAGGTTCTGAGGGCACCGAGGGTGAGGACGACATTCAGCCGGACGTCCAAGCCGACATCCAAACCACCGAAGCACCTATGGAGTCCGATCTCCGCCGTTCTCGACGTCGCCAGGCCCGCTCTTCAACGTCCCAGCTCACCGATAGTCTTGCCCAGCCTACCGAATCTCACCTCAACCTCTCCTTTCGACCTCCTCACCTTTCCCCGCGCGTCATCAACTTGGAGAATGATGATTCAGCCGGTCAAGGGAGGACTCTCAAGAGGCCGGTGGGTGAGCCGACAGCCGACAGTGTCGCTGACGCGTCATCTCTGCCGCATACTGACGATCAGCACAGGAGAAAGCTTCTCAAGGCGAGGTCGTCGGGCACCAGCATGCCGCCTCGTTCCGTGGGGCCAGTGTTGACTACCCCGAAGGGTCGTGCCGACTTCCTGGCGACCGCACTCCCGAAGAGCTATCTTGAGGCGTGGCGCGCTAACACTATGGTCAACTTCCACAACTCGGCAAGCCTCGTGGATCGGTATGACTCCGTCAGTCTGGAGGTACGTTATCCTCTTCATATCTCCTTTCCTGTTTTATTCCTGCGTCTGCTATGCCCCCTTTTTTGGATACTCGCCGCTTTCTATGTAACGATTTAGGAGTTGGTTTGTTTGATATCCATAGGTAGCCTGTCTGTCTGCTTCCCTCCGAGCGGAGTTGGGTCGGCTGAACCTCAACGCAGCTCATTCTCGGGGCGAGCTGGTGTCTTGTCAAGCAGCTCTTCAGGCCACTCGCAACTTGAACCAGAAGCAGTAGCAGATGATTAGCGAGCTGAACGAAACCACTGCCACCGCCGCTCCGGCTGCCCTCCAGGCTAAGGTGGATGACTTGACAGCAGCTCTAGCTGCCCTTCAGGTCGAGAACGGGACTGCCCTTGCTGAACGAGATCTGGCCAACGGGAAGCTGAAAGAGGCCCAAGCCCAGCTGGAGCTGTTTGGGGAGATGCGCATTAAGCTGCAGAAAGCTGAGGAAGCCCTTTCCGGCTTTGACACTCGAGTTGCCGTTGCTGACGCCAAGTATAAGTGGGCTGTTGAGGTCGGCTTCCCCGACATCTTTCTAAAGATTGCTTAGAGTGACAATGCCCGTCGCCGCTTTCAACGAGCGATCTACAGGTCCTTTGACTTGGACGAGATGTACGCAGATGATGTTGTTCGCTTTGATCGTTTCCTGGATGAGCTGTTCTCCGTCTTCGGTAAGTATCCGTTCACGGAATAATTTTCTGATTTGTCTGCTGATATGGCTCCCGAGGTGCTCGTGAAGTGGGCTCCTCCGGCCAGACCTGAACCGCAGCTGCTCTTTTCCTCCTACGACCCATCCGTCCGGCCAAAGCCCGGTCCACGGGGGTGCCAAGACTGTTGAGCAGGGGGCGCCCGACGGTCTACTGGAAGATCTGGGAGAAGCTGGACTGCTGAAGGATGATCCTGCGACTGAGTCGTCGGCTGAGAACGTCGATGAGAAGGTGGAAGGGATCTAGAAAACCTTGCGAGACCGCCCTGCGTGGCGTTGCTTATCTTTTGCGCCGCTTGTGGCCTTAACCGCTTTCCATACCCTTGAAAATTTCTTCTATTTTTCATTCTGTATGGACAAATTTTAGCCTTTCCTTTTAACGAATTTCGCGTCTTTTTCGTTGTCTTTCTGTCATCTCCTTGCTAGATCGACTGTGCTCCCAGATAATTTAGGGGCAGCGAGCTTAATTAAGTCGGCAGGAACGTGAAATCAATTAAGGGTTGTTTTCTTGACCGTCGAGCTCACCGTCGAGCTTGCCGTCGACCGCGCCGTTGGGGTCCTCGTCCGGGAAGTAAAGTTAGCTGTGCTCCCAGGTAATTTGGGGGCAGCGAGCTTGACTGCGTTGTCGAGAAAATGAGAACACCTAACGGGTTGTCCTCCCGACTGTCGAGTTGACCGTCGACCGCGTCGGGCTCAAATCGGCTAAGTGTTTGGCTTGAGCGTTGTCATGACGGGTCGTCGGGCTTACCGTCGGGTTCATCGTCGGGATTACCGTCGAAATGGGTGTCGAAGTGACTAATGCGATAGTGTCCTCATTTCGTTCGAGGGCAGCGAGCTCATTTATGTCGGCCACCAGATGAGATCGGCTAAGTGTAGCCTCGACAACCCATGGGACTTACTATCGGGTTCATCGTCGGGCTCACCTGTTCGTGTTGTCGTTGAGGCGACTGATGCGGCTGAGCTCTCAGGCGGTTTGAGGGCAACGAGCTCGATTATGTCAGCCAGCGAACAAAATTAATTAAGTGTCGCCTCGACAACCCGCGGAGTTAGCCGTCGGGTTCATCATCGGGCTCACCTGTCCGTTTGGACGTCGAGGCGACTGATGAGGCTGAGCCCTCAGGTGGTTTGAGGGCAACGAGCTCAATTATGTCGGCCAGCAGATGAAATTAGTTAAGTGTCGCCTCGACAACCCACGGGAATAACAGTCGGGTTCATCGTCGGGCTCACCTGTCCATATGGACGTCGAGGCGGCAGTAATGGCTATGCCCTCGTAACTTTCAGGGGCAACGAGCTCGGTTATGCCGCCCGACGTGTGCGTAGATAACATGCATACCGCTAAGCCTGCTTTATATTTCTTGCCACAAAAGAAGAAAACGAATCCCCTGGCGATCATTCCCTCGCCGAGTGGCAGGGCAAGATGATCGCGTCGGGAATCCGACCAAAAGTGTTTTTTCTCGCCCACAGGTTAAGGCTTACTGGTTATATATACATAAATATTCAGGTTGATACTTGGTCATCCGTAGAACCTTCGGAGATTGCTCATGTTCCAGGTGCGAGGGACGGGCTCGCCCGCCATGGCGTGGAGCTTGTAAGTTCCATTGCCCAGCACCTCCGCAACCTGGTATGGGCCCTCCCACGTGACGTCCAGCTTCTTCATCCCTTCGGCCCGACTAGCTTCGTTCTTCCAGAGGGCGAGCTCGCCCGCCTTCAACGATCGGTCCCTGACACGGCTGTTGTATCTCTACTCGACGTAAGACTTGTACGCCGCCTCTGTCAACGCTGCCTTCTCCCTTCGGTGCTCGAGCTCGTCCAGGCCGGCTCGGATTTCCTCCTCGTTCTCTGGTTCGGCCAAAGGCTGAACGAGCCTTGGCGACGGCACGATCACTTCAGGGGGAATGATCGCCTCGCTCCCATAACATAAGCAGTACGGCAATTCCCCCGTGGCTGTCCGGGGAGTGGTTCTGTATGCCCATAGTACCGACGGGAGCTCTTCCACCCAGCTTCCTTTGGCTTGATCCAATCGCCGCTTCAGCCCCTGGATGATTGTCCCATTGGTGCGTTCCGTCAAACCATTTGCTTGGGGGTGCGCCACCGATGTGAATCTTTGCTCGATCCCTAGCTGGGCGCACCACGACTTGAACGGCTCTCCCTCAAACTACTTTCCATTGTCGCTCACGATGGTCCTGGGCAGCCGAAACGGCAAACAACGTTCCTACACACGAAGTTCGTCATCCATTTGCTGGTGATGCTTGCTATGGCCTGGGCTTCTGCCCACTTCGTGAAGTAATCCACCGCCACAACAAGAAAACGCCTCTTCCCCGTCGCCATAGGGAACGGGCCAACTATGATCTGGTCTAGTGCACTTGAAGAAGCAACTTCCCCGACAACATGTCTGACGCCGAGCAACCCAGACGAAGCGTCTGTGTGCCAGGGAAAAATCCAGATGAGAATCTAGAAGCGGAGCATCCCCTTCAAGGACATGGACGCGATCGAGGACGCGGGCAACCTAGAAGATCTCGGGCATACTTTACTTCAGAGCCGTCACCAAACTCTAACCTAGGTACCGGAAACTCCAACGTTCCGATATCCATCAACCCAATTTTTGCTGGGATAACACCACCAACTTCTGGTCTAAATCCTGATATATTCAGAGCACTTCCTAGATTGAATCCCGTTGCATCCAAGATTCCCAAATCCGACTCCAATCCTGCTACATCCAGAACCCAACCTCCTGAAACAAATCATGTTGGATCTAAAGTACAAAATTCATGTCAAATGGCTTTAATCCAAAACAAGGAGAGCTACAACATGAACGTTAACAGTTCAGATGGACTGGATCGGGAAAAAAGGTTGGGACATAATTCCGATTTGATCTTCTCTCCAGAAGAACGAACACCAAGGGGTCAGAAAATCTTTGCAGAAATATAGCAGGAGGACGTTAGACAAGGCCATCACAGGGAAGCCTTAAACCGGAACATAAAACACAACCCACATGGCTCTGATCCACTCCCAGTTGACCTTTCCTCGGACACTCCCCCGAGGGAAAATAGTAGGTCTAACTCGATCTTCTCTCCGGAAGGAAGAGCACGACGAGATCAACAAATTCTTGAAGATAGACAACAACAAGGAGAATCTGTGATAGAATACTATTACAGATACATGAATCGCGTCACGAGACGCTGTGATCAAGATGAAATCCTCTTAGTAAACCTGTACCGGATGATGGTAGGTAATAACACTCCAAGGAAGAAAAAGAAGAAGAAGGATAGTTCTCACAACAACAACAACCAAGGTGGCGGAAACAACAAACCTCAAGATTCTCCCCCACCACCAACAATTGGAGCCAACTAAGTCATCAACAGCATCAATGGCTGCACAGAAGAAGCAATTTCCTTGACCAAGCTGAAGGATAGTGTGCGAATTATACCCCACACTGAGCCAGTCAACAAGAGGCTCCGCCCTGAGGAAACCATTATCTTCTCGGAGACGGGCGCCGTGCCAAATCAGATGCCCCACTCGGATCCTCTCGTCATCTCAGCAACCATACGAGATTCTTTGATAAAAGGAGTCTTCATAGACAGCGGGAGTGGAGTAGAAGTAATGTTCCAGGACTGCTTCCAGAAGTTAGGATTTACTAAAGATAACCTTAAACCTACGGGTCCGATCTCGAGGTTCACAGGAAATCCAGTAATGCCTCTCGGGGAAATCACACTCCCCGTCACAGTAGCAGAAAAGGACAAGAGCCTAACCTTACACTACACATTTGTGGTAGTAGACATCATCACACCCTTTAATATTATCCTTGGCAGACTTTGGATGTGCCAAGCTAAAGCCGCATGGTCTCCTTACCATCTGATGATGAAATTCCCAACATCACAAGGAGTAGCTTCAATCAAAGGAGACCAAGGAGTGACGCGTTCTTGCATAATCACGGCTGCCCGTGATGCCAGAAAAGAAGATGACGATTATATGTCAAAGTATCATCAAACTAGGGGTAAAGCGGTACTAAATGTTTTACTAACAAGCCCCGAGAAAAACGACCATTTTTGGTTTTCTTACTTCATTTTCCAAGCCACCAGCAATGAAGCCGAGTATGAAACTCTCAGTACCAGAGTAAAACTAGCTAAAGGCCTGGAAGCAGAAGACCTTAAAGTCGAGGACCTCGAAATCTTCAATGACTCACAGATCTTGGTTCAATAGGTTAAAGGCGAATACGAAACTCGAAAGTATAATCTCCAGATATACCTTGGGATAGTCAAACCTCTCCTGAATCAATTCCAACATTATGAGATGAACCTTATCCCCAGAGAAAGTAACCACAAGGCTGATGCAGTTAGCAAGCTTTCCTCCTCGGACATCAACATATATAAGATCTCCTCAAAATTTGCTAATGGAAACCCTGGCAAGAGGAGTTATAAAGAGAGCAGCATCATGACTGTTGACATCTCAGACACATGGATGAACCCCTACATGGAATACCTCCAAACGGGTACCCCTCCCGAGGACAAACACCTAACAGGGAAGGTCCGAGGAACACATGAAGAAGTTTACGGTAACTATCAAGGTCCACATACTGTTATTCAAAAGCTTCTACAAAAGAGTTATTTTTGGCCTATGATGCTACAAGGCACCAAAAGATATGTCTATTCTTACCATTAGCGCCAGAGGTCTGCTAAGATGATCCACATGCCACAGAATATGATTACCATCCAAAAATCATGGCCACTTATCCGACGAGGCATAGATCTTGTAGGGCCTTTCCCTATGTCCCTTGTTATCAACTTCTGCCAGAAAACCATGGTAGGTCGCTATGATATCCCGAGATACATAGTGACCGATAATGGAGCACAATTTGCTAATGTTCCCTTCAAGAAAGGGTACAAGGAGTATGGAATGCACACTACTAGAATATCAAGCCATCTAAGGCAGTTCATCCTTCATGTGTTAAGGCAGAAAACAAATTCCTTCCCTGGTTGTGACTTAACTGAGAAAAATCATCTCTAAGGCGGTACCTCTTCCGCCTTAGATGTTTTTGGATTTAAGGCGTTTGTTTCTACCTTAGATGAAAGCTTATCCGCCTTGCTTAGTACTTACGAACTCGCTAGCATGCACGTCTGGATGATATGAATTGACTCTTTGCGAGTTCGTAACTAGCAAACGCTAGTACCAAACAAATGGTTGATTATTTTGTTACGACAGAAGCTTACGGATCGCCAGATGAAATACTAACGATATCGCAACACTGGAAAGCCTAGACTGTTATGAATGTGTGCGAGAATGGTTGCGACTTTAACCTTGCGGATCGCTAACAGTAGTTACGACCCCGTAAAGTAGCCTAACTTGTCATATATTCGTCTGCTGACGAGACTGGTTACAAGCAACAAAGGCTATTCGCTGGATCTAAAGTAGCGAACTCGTTACAAGGCAAAGTAAAAATTTAGGGTTAAATTACACGAGCCAGGTTACGATAGCAACGTGCTACTCGCTAGTAATACCGTAGCGATGTCGCAACAGAAAAGTTGTATATAATAAAACTTGTAAAAATATAAAAATTGTAAACATTAAATTATAAAAATATAATTAAAATTGTTGGTTCGAGAGGAGTTACGGACTCGCTACTAATCTCGCTTCAATTAAACAACGTCGTTTGAACATTGGGTGAGAGAGAAAAACAGATGATGTTACGACTAAGCTAGATATTTGCCTGGTGTTGGCGTGAATGATTACGAGCTCGACAGAGATCAGATTGGAGAGGTAGAGAAGAAGGAGCGATTGGGTAGCGATGGCGCAAAAACTAAGCTCAGAAATATTATTCTGGCGAGTGATGTAACGATAGTACAAGATGGTCGCAACAATTTTAATGTAACTGGCGAGAGAAGTAATGACATCGCAGGGAATTCGTAACTGTCACAAAATTATAGGATTTGAGTCATTTCCACCCATTTCCACTAAAATTGGGTTTCATTTTAATTGTCTAAGCTATCAATTGCAATATGCATGGTATCTAAGCACAAAACATGAACATGAAACACTATCAAGCCACACTTTATAAACTAATGGAAGTAATGGAACTCAAAAGTATAATACCATTTTTTGGAAAATATCGGTCATGAGATTACCTCAAGTAGAGTTCGTCTTTGTACATCAGCATGGAAATGTACATAAGCAATATAACATAACTCCATGTAAAACCAAGATAATTAGTTTCAATTTTGTTAAGAACAATCATATTCTAAAATATTTTCATTTTTTATATAGACAGTATAATACTAAATTTGGAAGATATCGATCATAATATTATGTCTATCATAGCACATGTTAGTAAATCAACATGCAATGTTATGAAGCGATAATCGTTAGTATGATGTGTGATCACAATTGGTGAGTGTATGTGTGCATGATACTTTGTTTACTTCATGAATTGTACTTGTAATCACAGACATGAGTTACAGTAAACCAAGTTTCTCTAATCAAAACCAAGTGAACTGCGCATATATGTAGTTAATGTGTCAACAACAACTTCACTGTTGTCTTTAAAGGTAATCGCCGTACATCGTTTACAAGCGTATGCTTGATTTGTAGAGTTTCTTCATGTCTTACAATTACAGATTTAGATTCTGAAACGCTTTATATAGTGTAAGTGAACATTAAGTCAACCAATCCCTATACTGTTATACATCAGCTTATGACGAAACAAATAAAAATAATTTTTACAATTGAAGAATTTGAGTTTTATTCCATAACATCATATTGTTTATATCGTGATCCAAGCATGTATGAGTGCGTTGTAAAAAAAGTCAGATTATGTTATGTAGCTCTGGCGATCAGAGGTAGCGAAGTCGCAACTACCAAGTCACAAAAAAATTTGTGGCTTTTCAGTTACGATATTGCTAGAACGATAAAGTACACCATAAAAAAGTTATCACATGAGCATGTCACGAAATCGTAACAACCCTAGTCAGCTGTAACGAGAGAGTTCCGAGTTCGCAACATCAATTGAACACGTTAAAGAACAGAAAAACACAACACTTTTGGCATCTTTTCCATCACATCTTACGGGTTTCATCTCCAAAAATCAAACTTTTACACATCTTCTCAAATATCCTCACCTTTCTTCACATCAAATCTCCATATCCCATCACATACATGTTCAAAACATCAATTGTGTCAAAACAAAGTGGAACTAGCCACTAATTGAATGCAAAAGATTGGTAAGTTTTGCAATGAATTCCCAACCACATTTTTTTCTATATTCTTGCAATTAATGTCAATCTTTAGTTGTGCTTCTTCAATTTGGTAACATCCTTTGTTGTGGGTAGGAGAAGGACAAACAAGGTAGACCATCCCCAACCAACATAATCAATTCTCCCGACAACTTTTTCATATACCAAAGGTATGATTTTTTTCATTCTTATTTGCTAAAAATTTGATTTTCTTGTACATAGCGCCTCTATTAATCATATTATTACTAAATATCATGTCAGAAGCATGTCCCGAACGAAAATCAAGATTTTATTTTAATGTTGTCACTTGCAAGTTTAGCCCTAAATTTTAGGATTATATTTCATAAGGTATTTCTTAGAAGTACAACTTTGACTTATTAGCGTTGTATTAGGCATTAACTAATTACACTACGCAAGGGAAAGCTTAATAGGTAGCCCAACAAGTTCCGGTAATTCCGACTCAAGTAGGGGGGGCAAATGTTGTTGGCGGTTCAAGTGAGGTTAAAAGACAACGAGAATTGAGTCGCGCATCGAAAGAAGCTCAAATCCTCACACATTGTCGAGAATTAGAGATTAGGATCGATAACAAAATACTAACACATGTCAAGTTTAATGACATTGGTGTTGCTATTTGGCCCAACGATGATGCCGCGCGATGGTCGAGTTGGTGTGCTAAGACGGGTAGGATACGCACACCATTAGACACAAAGGATTGGAGGCTACTAAGCATCGACATAAATAAAGATATATGGAAGGAATGCAAGGTTAGTGTGGCACTTGTTATTTTTAATTACAATTGAAAATTGGGAATGTGACTAAGTTTTGATCACATTTGTAGCGCCCCTTTATTATCGAGGAAACATCTTATGATCAAGTGAAGAAGAAGGCTCTTCAAATCGCATCAAAGGCTCATCGAGAACACAAATATACCCTTGCCAAGGATTATATCAAACCAAAGGGCACGAGGTTCGGGCAAGATCCAAGTACGCGTTACAATCACATTGTACCACTTACTTGGGAGGCATTCAAGAAGCGATGGTTAGAAAATGACGCAAAGGTTAGTTTACTTACTGGATATTGCAATAATAGTTTCATGCCAATTAGCCAAATATTTTTGTTTCCATTAGTGCTTTATTCCTAAAATAACATAGACCTTTTAAAATGGTTTTGGGGGATAAGAAGCGCAAAACCAGTGTTGATAATGTTATGCTTACACCGGGGGTAGGGCGGGGTACTTGTGTGTGGGGAGGAAGACCTATAAAAAAAAGGGAAACCAAGGTAAAAGAGCTTGTGGATGGGGGCATGGACGCGGAAGAGGCGAACAAGCTAGTCATTGCCGAAGACACTACAACATATAGTAGACAGCAATTATTCGTCTTTGGTAGAATTAAAAAAGACGGGACTTTCTCAAGTGATGAGGCAAAAAGGGTGGCTAATCGAGTGGTACGCTTTACCTACTACACCATACCATGTTCCATTTTAGTACTACAATCAAACAATCAAACACAACAATTGATGACGATAATAAATTTTATTTTACAATACTACCTTTTTAGGACGAGGTCGAGCGTGAAGTTGAAGAAGGCTTGTTCATCCCAGTCGGTAAACACGATGTGCTACGTAGGGCAGTTGGGAAGGCCGAGCATCCGGGAAGAGCTAAGGGAATTGGTGGTTATGTTACTCAAATAGAGGCGTTTGGTATCAAACGTAGTAGTAAAGACCCTAAACCATCCAAACTCCAAATAGCATTGAACCAAGCCAAAAAATCCAACCAAGAGGTCAAGAAATTGAAAACAATGTTGGCCAATATATGTTCTTTTATAAAGTATCCTCTTCCATCCAATTTTTGTGACACCGATCCAATCAATGGACCCTCGTCTAGAGGTTCACATCCTTCCCCACCACAACATGAGGTTGACCAACCTATTTTTGACCAACCTACTTTTGACCAACCTATTGTTGAAACCAACAAGGAAATATGCACACCTTCGGCCCCTATCAAAAAGCAAGTTCACATATAACCATCCGATCCCAAACCAAAGGTACGTTAAATTCTTGCACCTCAATGAAATGAATAATTCTACACAACTCATTATTATTGATATTTTATAAATATACTCTTCCTACATATGTCTAATTCGACCTAATTAAACATACCTTATTTGTATATTACAACTCCCCTTCTTGCAAGTTGTACGCTGAATGTGGGATGAATTTTCAACCCCGCCACGTTGCAATGGGAAATTCATATCCTGACATGGCACTACATCATGAAGCCAAAGTCCCTATTGGTTTCGTTAGGGTTTGTATACTACATGTGTTAGTGGAGGATGCGTTGGTACCGGTCGCGGATCAAGAGTGCACGACAGTGGGAGGTTTGGGCCGTTTTTTTTGTGGCCCAAATGGTTGGTCGTTGATGTGAATTCTAATTCTATCCCAATTAATAGAAACACACCTTCACCCGTCGTAGACCCACTAGATTTCCCAGTAGCTAAGAAGCCGATGTCGGCGGGAGAAGTTGGATTCATAAAATGCCTCCCGGGATTCCTTCGCACGTTTTATGATCTGGTGGGACACCATAGTCGGGATTCTGTTTACTATTTCTACTCCAATAAACAGGTGTTCGGCGAAGCGAGGGAATTAGTCGTTCCATGGGAAGACTTTGCCCTTTTCTGGCACTATAAAACCCTTCCCGAAACAATCCTTATACGACATCAAATGTAAGCTACTTGATCTCATCTCTTCTATCGTATTGCAAGTTACGAATTTTCATGTACTTGTGCACTATTATACGTTCATATCCCATCTATTGTTTATTTAGGTACATGCAATGCCTTGCTCTAAACGCAAAGACTTTCATTGGGTTTTTGCACCCAATATGCTTGCAAGAAATGAATGAAAGTAATCAATCACGACTTGCTTATCTATCTAAGATCCTTAGTGACAAGACCAAGACAATTTACATAGGACCATATCTAGAGAGGTTAGTTTTCTTTATTACAATTGGAGATTTGCACTTCGTAAACATTCTAATCTTCGAGACGGGTTCTTGCATTTTCATTTCGTAAAATATGTAGTGGCCATTGGAGTTTTGTAGCTATGATACCATCGTTGAAGCGAGTGTATTGGATGGACCCGCTACACTTTGGTCCATCCACAAAATTTGCAGATTTATTAGAGGTGGCTATGCATAGTGCACATGACAACACACTACTTCCCTTCAACCTTATACAGATTCAGGTGACATTACAAATCCAATGCTCATTTATTTCCACTATGATTTCATTTCAAATCATTTGTTATACTTCTTCACTTTCAGCACCGAAAGCAATTGTCAAATTGGGAGTGTGGTTACTATATGATGTGGTACGCAAGCGAGTGTGTAGCTGGCCCTTGTTCAAGATAATTTGGAATTACATCGCGTAAGCATTCTTATAACCTACTTATTGACCTGTTACTATCTACGTTGCATTTAAATAGTATTAAGAAAAGATTTCATATTCTTAGATTATCGAGGAAAATCATGCACCATACACCAAGAAGGAGTTGGAGGATGGTAGAGATGCATTGGCTAGACACTTGGTCCTTATTAGATCTCGGTACATCTCTAGGCCTCACATTCCCAATAAAAGCTAGTTTCTTTTTTTGTCAAATGGATGCATATACTTTTGAGTTCCATTACTTCCATTAGTTTATAAAGTGTGGCTTGATAGTGTTTCATGTTCATGTTTTGTGCTTACATACCATGCATCTTGCAATTGACAGCTTAGACAATTAAAAAGAAACCCAATTTTAGTTGAAATGGGTGGAAATGGCTCAAATCCTATAATTTTGTGACACTTACGAATTCGCTGCGATATCGTTACTTCTCTCGCCAGTCACATTAAAATTGTTGCGACCATCTTGTACTGTCGCTACATCACTCGCCAGGATTAAATTTCTGAGCTTAGTTTTTGCGCCATCGCTACCCAATCGCTCGTTCTTCTCTGCCTCCCCAATCTGATCTCTGTTGATCTCGTAACTATTCACGCTAACACCAGGCGAATATCTAGCTTCTTCGTAACGTCATCTGTTTTTCTCGCTCACCCAATGCTCAAACAACGTCGTTTAAATGAAGTGAGATTAGTAGCGAGTCTGTAACTATGCACATAAACGATTTTCTTACGACATCGTTATCTCTCTCGAAACAACAATTTTAATTATATTTTTATAATTTAATTTTTAAAATTTTTATAGTTTTACAATTTTTATTATATACAATGTTTCTTTTGCGATATCGCTACGGTATTACTAGCGAATAGCACGTTGCTGTCGTAACCTGGCTCGTGTTGTTTAAACCTACATGTTTACTTAGCCTTGTAACGATTTCGCTACTTTAGACCCAGCGAATCGCCTCTGTTTCTCGTAACTAGTCTCCTCAGCAGACGAATATATGACAAGTTAGGCTACTTTACGGGGTCGTAACTACTGTTAGCGATCCGCAAGGTTAAAGTCGCAACCATTCTCGCACACATTCATAACAGTCTAGGCTTTCCAGTGTTGCGATATCGTTAGTATTTCATCTTGCGATCCGTAAGCTTCTGTCGTATCAAAACAATCAACCATTTGTTTAGTATTAGCGTTGGCTAGTTTCGAACTCGCAGAGAGTCAATTCATATCATGCAGACGTGAATGCTAGCGAGTTCGTAAGTACTGAGCAAGGCGGATAAGCCTTCATCTAAGGCGGAAACAAACTCCTTAAATCCAAAAACATCTAAGGCGGAAGAGGAACCGCCTTAGATGATTTTTCTCATTTAAGTCACTACCAGGGAAGGCATTTGTTTTCTGCCTTAACACATGAAGGATGAACTGCCTTAGATGGTTTGATATTATAGTAGTGATAGAAGAGTTCTGACAAGCGATTTCCCACGTCGTTAAATGGGACTCCGCGAGATCAAAATACTATTTATAAATCACCTACAACTTCTAACTACTAGAAAGTAGATAGTGGGAAGTAGGGGTCGAACCACAAGGAGAAGGGATTTGTAAGGGTGTTTTAAAGTAGAAAATAAGCATACTTATATATTATATAGAAAGCAATGTAAACAAGGGGGGTTTTTGAGGTTGGTTTTGATTACACTATGAATGTAAACTAAACTATCATTAGCTAAACTAAGGGGATGATACTAGGATTATGAGGCCTTGGGAGGCAAATGACTTCAATTTCCAACTATCGACTTATCACCGAGCAAATGCAATTACAAGGAAGTTTAGACCATTTGTCAAGGATGAAAGCATCATATTCTCTCGAATGTAGCTAGAGAGGATGATAACACCACTCAAAAGCTCTCATTGTTGATTCACCTAGATGATAACATCATAGATAACTCAACAATGGTATTAGGATTAGAGAGAGACAAACTTACTCACACACCCGTAATAGCGAGAGTATACAAATAAGACATTTGATAACAAGCAAGAACCAAGACGATGATAAAATATATGTCTCGACTCCTACTTTGCTACTTAATGATATTGGATTGAACGATAACGTTCTACCCACAAATCTAACTATTCGTTGATAACAATCATACGTCAAAAGGGAATCTTCAACTCAAGTATACAATCACATATTAGGGGAACCAATGATAACATTCAATCCTTACCTAAACACATAATTGATTAATCATGCAAGTTCATAAGATTTCCACTTCTAACAACTTATATTTATCATGGAATTCCTTAACTACAATCACACAACAAGGGGAAGAACTTGTCATCACTCTAACCCTTCCATAGTCACTAATCTACAAACTAGAGATTACATTACACTACAATTCATCACCATTCCAATTACACTAGAATTACTCTAAGACTAGATTACCTTGACCATAGAACTAATCTACTCTAATTAGTGACTATGAGGCATGCAATTGATATAAAACACAAAGCCCATAACAAATTAAGCAAGATTGAACAACATTCATGCACAAGAATTCAAATTCATCAAATGATAATCCAAATCTCAAGTTTAAGCATACAAGGCCCTCAAAGTTTCAAGGGAATGAATTCAAATGCTCCCAAAGATCAAACTAAATTATACTACAATACATTGAATCAAACTACTAATCTAATGGAAAGGAATGGAAGAAAAGGGAAAGAAAGATGAAGAAAAATGGAGATCTACATCATGTTGGCCGTTTTTGCTCTTGGAGGGGATAAGGAGTATTTATAGAATGCAGTGCAGGGGCCATGCACCAGGTAGAGCACTGGTTGTGAAGGGCCATGCAGTAGTGCGGGGGCCATGCACCAAGTAGAGCACTGGTTGTGAAGGGCCATGCACTTTAACCGTTCATCCGATTTGCATCTTCTAGTAGTCCATTTCGAAGCTCTTGACTAGAGGAATCCAATGGTATGATCCCTGTTCTCTAATTCCTTTCGGAACAGTTCCAAAATCAAGCTTCAAAACATTAGTGCATCACTTGTTCTTCAAAATGTAACTTTGACAAGTTTAGCTTTAAAGCTCCTTACTTTGCACCAAATGCTACCCAAATTAGATCTCAAATGTCATAAAAACAAGAGTATATTTAGGGCTCATCAAATACCCCCACACTTAAACCTTTCTCGTCTTCGAGAAAGAACGATTAAAGTCTAAGTGCATACTCCCATCAATTTCATAACAAGACATTTGAGACCTTTACAAAATACAAACTTTCCTTAAGATGAAAACACAAGAATCATGTCTCATATCCTAATCTTAAAGAAAGTTCTACCCAACCCCAATATCATTATCAAGAACTAAGAGTGTGCCAATTTACAAGTACAAAAGCACAATAATTACCTTGGCACAATCTTACCAAAAAGAGACCACAAAACACATCACAAAAATTTCATCAAAATGAGACCACTGAAACAATAGCAAGTTTACCTCTCCTTTTGCCTATGCGCCTTTCGGTTTTCACATAGCCCCTCTTTTTTTCTTTTTCTTTTTTCCTTTCTTTTTTTTTTTTTTACTCTCCTTTTGCCTAGGTTATAACCTAGCCTCTCATTTTTCCGCTCACCATCCTTTTGCCTAGGTTATACCTAGCCTCTCATTTTTCTGCACAAGCCTCTCACTTTTGCCTAGGCCTTGTTAATGTTTTGACCTATCCGGGCTTTTCACTCATTTTTCTTTCAAAAGAAGTGCACTTTTACAATAAGAAGCTAAGCAAAACGTAAATACTGAACCCTCCCCCACAATTAAACTACACATTGTCCTCAATGTTTTAGACCAATGCAATACAAGGGAGAGGGAGTGTGCACAAACTCAGCCATCACTACATCACAACCGAAAAACAAACCTCTCTATATGAAGAAAACACCAAAACAATAGCCACCAAAAGTTCAATTTGAGCATAATGATTCTAAACTAGTGGCGGCTAGCCCATGCTTAGCATATAAAACTCAGTACACAACCTCACATAACATAAAATAGCAACAAATCAGCACAGAAAGCATGAGGAGGTGTCGAATGTGATACCAAAACAGTGAATCATCGACTACACTGGCGGAGATGGGGATGGTGGTGCCGCGGTGATTCGGAGACTCAGTGGAGATTGGTGACGGGTGATTTGGGATGAATAGGAGATGGTGGAGTTTTACCGCCGATGGGCGGCCGGTGATGGTGAAGTTAAAGGAGGCCGGCGGTCGAGAGATGAAGTTGTGGTGATGCCGGCGGGAGTGATAGGATGCGGCCAACAGCGGTCCCGTGGTGAGTTTCGCCGGTGGAGACGCGGCGGCAGTGTGGCGGAGAGTCACCGGAAAATAGAGGGCGGCGGGAGATCGTGGCAGCCGGAGAGCAGTGGTGGCGCGGTGAGGGCGCGGTGAGGGCGCGGTGAGGGCGGAGAGCAGATGGGGATGGTGACAGGCTCGCCTGAGTTGGAGGAGATGGCCGGCTATTGAGATATGGTGGGGCTCCGGCGGCGGAGCTCGGGGCGGTGGGGTGAGATTGGGTGAGAGAATCGGGAGAAGAAAGTGGGTTAGGAGATCGGCGACAGGCTGTGTGTGACGGGTTATGGTCGGCGGGCGGTTGCCGATAGGCGGTGGAGATAGCTGGCGGTGGGGACCAAGCGGTCGGAGCATCGCCGCGAAAGAGGGGTGGTGGGTTGTGGCCGATCGGGAGAGGGGGCGGGTCAGGAGAATGGTGGCAGCGGGGGAGATGAGGTGGCGGCGGAGGTGGGTGGAGATGGTGGTGGTGGTGGAGATGAGGTGGCATAAGGGCGGTTGGAGGAGATGGGTTGAGGGAGAGGATGTCGGCTGATGTGGGAGAAGAGAGGAGAGAAGAGAGGTTTTTTTATTTTATTTTTTTTGTTTTTAAGGTCAAAAGTCAACTGGGTCAAGCGAGTCAACTGGGCAAAATTGCAAGGGCCAAACACTAGGTCCAACACTCTTCAAAGGGCCATGCAATTAAGCCTTGAAATCCCCCTCCAGGAAACACCGCAAGGGCCATGCGGTAGGTAGAGCGAAATTTTTCTGATTTACAAAGGCCCGTGCACCTATTTTTTTTTTTTTTTTTTCTTTCTTTCTTTTTTTTTGATAAAAATTCCATTCCCCTTTGCATCTAAATTTCCTGCATCAAAACAATACCAAAGTGTAAAATCTTATAAACAAACGAAAAATCAAATAAACTAAAAATAAGCATCTTTTGTTTTAAAAAAAACAATTTTTTATAAGCACCTAAAAGAGGAGAAAAAGAAAAAGATAATCGTGGAGCTACGATCAAAATCGGTTTATTTAACGTCGTCGACACGACATAGAAGGTTCATCCCAATGGTACAATGGGTGCCTCAGAGAAACTACGTATTTTTAAGGTCGTCGTCACGACCCTAATGTTATTCAAATAACAAAAGATTAAAATCTCTCACCCTCACATGGAAGGTAAAGGGAAGTCGAGGAGGTTTAAGAGGAGGATTGTATGGTTGAGGTTTTGGAGGAGGATGGATAATTGGAAGTATGAATATATATGGCTTTATAATCTCCTCCAAGATTGATGGAAGTGGTAGAATTGGTAGTATAGGTGGAGGTGATGAAAATAATGATAATGGATGTTCAAGAGTGATCACCTCCCTTTCTACTTCACTAGGCTCAAAAACCAACTCTTCATCCCATTGACCTTCTTCCTCATACAAAGAGGTGATTTCACTCACCAAAGTATTTGGAATAGGTTCTATGTGGGATGGTACTTCTTCAAACAACCTACTTGGCTCCTCTAATGGTTTGGGAAGTTGGGGAAATTGTGTAGTATGTAGAGGCAAGGATGATAATGGTGATGGTAAAAATTCAAGAATAGCGATCACCTCCCTCTCTAATTCACTAGAGTCAACACACAACTCTTCATCCCATTGAACTTCTTTCTCATACATAATGGTGGGATCACTCACCAAAACATTTGTATTAAGTTCCATTTGGGATGACTCTTCCTCTAAAGATTGAGCTACCAAGAGCTTTACCTCTACGGCCATTTCATGCATTCGCCTCTCAAGATTTTCAAAACACCGATTTCTTTCATCATCTATCGGATCTTGCTCTTGAGGCATATCCCAACAAGCTGGGGGCATGTCTTGGTACTCATAGGGTTGGTTTTCATCTAGATATCCATAATTCAAATGATCACTCCCTTGTGGCTCATAAGAATTGTAGTATGGATTATATCTTTCTTGAGTTTGAAAACCAACTCTCTCCTCATTATAGCACTTATCATGATAGTCACTTTTGTATGAAGAACCAAAAGACATTTCATTATTGTAGTGCTCACCACATGAGTCAAAATTGCAAGGCTCGGAAAAATTATTTGACTTGTAAGTATCACTCGAGCTTGCCATATTATTCCTAATCCTTTCCTCATTAAAGGCAAGGAATTCTATATAATCTTTCCTACTTAAAGTAAACATAATAATAAAAGTTTGAAATTTGCAGTGCAAGAGTTCTAGATCGGTACACACTACAAGTGGTGTCGTCCACAAAAGTACTCGAGCAATACACACTTCAAGAAAATGGAATTTTTTTTTTTTTGAAAAAACTAAAAATAGAAATATAATCTACGATGAAACACAAAAACAAAATACGCCTTCTCCCCGGCAGCGGATCCGCAAGGTTAAAGTCGCAACCATTCTCGCACACATTCATAACAGTCTAGGCTTTCCAGTGTTGCGATATCGTTAGTATTTCATCTTGCGATCCGTAAGCTTCTGTCGTATCAAAACAATCAACCATTTGTTTAGTATTAGCGTTGGCTAGTTTCGAACTCGCAGAGAGTCAATTCATATCATGCAGACGTGAATGCTAGCGAGTTCGTAAGTACTGAGCAAGGCGGATAAGCCTTCATCTAAGGCGGAAACAAACGCCTTAAATCCAAAAACATCTAAGGCGGAAGAGGAACCGCCTTAGATGATTTTTCTCATTTAAGTCACTACCAGGGAAGGCATTTGTTTTCTGCCTTAACACATGAAGGATGAACTGCCTTAGATGGTTTGATATTATAGTAGTGATAGAAGAGTTCTGACAAGCGATTTCCCACGTCGTTAAATGGGACTCTGCGAGATCAAAATACTATTTATAAATCACCTACAACTTCTAACTACTAGAAAGTAGATAGTGGGAAGTAGGGGTCGAACCACAAGGAGAAGGGATTTGTAAGGGTGTTTTAAAGTAGAAAATAAGCATACTTATATATTATATAGAAAGCAATGTAAACAAGGGGGGTTTTTGAGGTTGATTTTGATTAAACTATGAAAGTAAACTAAACTATCATTAGCTAAACTAAGGGGATGATACTAGGATTATGAGGCCTTGGGAGGCAAATGACTTCAATTTCCAACTATCGACTTATCACCGAGCAAATGCAATTACAAGGAAGTTTAGACCATTTGTCAAGGATGAAAGCATCATATTCTCTCGAATGTAGCTAGAGAGGATGATAACACCACTCAAAAGCTCTCATTGTTGATTCACCTAGATGATAACATCATAGATAACTCAACAATGGTATTAGGATTAGAGAGAGACAAACTTACTCACACACCCGCAATAGCGAGAGTATACAAATAAGACATTTGATAACTAGCAAGAACCAAGACGATGATAACATATATGTCTCGACTCCTACTTTGCCACATAATGATATTGGATTGAACGATAACGTTCTACCCACAAATCTAACTATTCGTTGATAACAATCATACGTCAAAAGGGAATCTTCAACTCAAGTATATAATCACATATTAGGGTGACCAATGATAACATTCAATCCTTACCTAAACACATAATTGATTAATCATGCAAGTTCATAAGATTTCCACTTCTAACAACTTATATTTATCATGGAATTCCTTAACTACAATCACACAACAAGGGGAAGAACTTGTCATCACTCTAACCCTTCCATAGTCACTAATCTACAAACTAGAGATTACATTACACTACAATTCATCACCATTCCAATTACACTAGAATTACTCTAAGACTAGATTACCTTGACCATAGAACTAATCTACTCTAATTAGTGACTATGAGGCATGCAATTGATATAAAACACAAAGCCCATAACAAATTAAGCAAGATTGAACAACATTCATGCACAAGAATTCAAGTTCATCAAATGATAATCCAAATCTCAAGTTTAAGCATACAAGGCCCTCAAAGTTTCAAGGGAATGAATTCAAATGCTCCCAAGGATCAAACTAAGCTATACTTCAATACATGGAATCAAACTACTAATCTAGGGGAAAGGAATGGAAGAAAAGGGAAAGAAAGATGAAGAAAATGGAGATCTACATCATGCTGGCCGTTTTTGCTCTTGGAGGGGATAAGGAGTATTTATAGAATGCAGTGCAGGGGCCATGCACCAGGTAGAGCACTGGTTGTGAAGGGCCATGCAGCAGTGCAGGGGCCATGCACCAGGTAGAGCACTGGTTGTGAAGGGCCATGCACTTTAACCGTTCATCCTATTTGCATCTTCTAGTAGTCCATTTCGAAGCTCTTGACTAGAGGAATCCAATGGTATGATCCATGTTCTCTAATTCCTTTGCGAACATTTTCAAAATCAAGCTTCAAAACATTAGTGCATCACTTGTTCTTCAAAATGTAACTTTGACAAGTTTAGCTTTAGAGCTCCTTAATTTGCACCAAATGCTACCCAAATTAGATCTCAAATGTCATAAAAACAATAGTATATTTAGGGCTCATCAAGTTCGCTTGGCCACCTTTGTTAAAGGAGACCTTGTCATAAGGTTAAACGAGAAAAGCAAGAGAAACGTGGAAGGGAAACTAGCCCTGAACTGGGAAGGTCCATATCGAATCCTAGAATCCCATCCAGGGGGAGGCTACCTCTTGGAAACCATGATGGGGAACCTATGCCACGAAGATGGAATGTGATTAACTTACGAAAGTATCACAGAAGATCCAAAACTCAAGAGAGAGCCTCACAAAGGTTTGAGATTGTCAAGAGCGCCCAAGAAGCCTCATCAAGGTCCGAGACACCAACACTCTAGCATAAACGGGTACACAAACTCAGAACCCACTATTTACTTTACTTCTATTCCTTAAGTTATAAACTTAGATTGAAGTTATGATATTTTTATACCTATCCTTATAATAAGCAATCTTTAAATGCCTTTTCTAAAAAGAGGATTGTTGTCTTAAGTATAACATTGATTGCTGTTCAAAACAATATACTTTATAAAGTATATTATTGGTCAACTTATAAGTTGTTTGGATCCAATATTCAAACACCAATCGTTTTGAATAAAAGAGATAGGTTTGAGATAAAGTACTTGAAAAAGTGCTTGATTGAGGTCTATAGACCAAAAAGGGCAGACGTGCTCGAAAATCAATCATCTCAACATAAAGAGGAGAAACCTCAAAAACAAAAGTTGAAGTTCATATCGAAGGTGTTATTACATCAGAATATGATACTTCTAAAAAAGTCCTTCAAAAGGGCACACATAGAGGAAAAACCTCGAATCTAAAGAAGACCCTCAAAAGGGCACATAAGAGGAAAAACCTCGAATCTAAAGAACACCCTCAAAAGGGCACATAAAGAGGAAAAACCTCGAATCTAAAGAAGACCCTCAAAAGGGCACATAAGAGGAAAAACCTCGAATCTAAAGAAAACCCTCAAAAGGGCACATAAAGAGGAAAAACCTCGAATCTAAAGAAGACCCTCAAAAGGTCACATAAAGAGGAAAAACCTCGAATCTAAAGAAGACCCTCAAAAGGGCATACATAGAGGAAAAACCTCGAACACAAATAGTTCATATCAAAGGTGTTATTACATCAGAATATGATACTTCTAAACAAGACCCCCAAAAGGGCACATAAGAGGCTAAACCGCGAATCTAAAAAGGACAAATCAAAGGTGTTATTACATCAGAATATGGTACTTTTAAATATACCCAATAGGGTTTCCTAGAACTTCACCAGAAGTGACACTTGAGAGATGGGCTATTGTCAACTTTTCTGCACGCTGTGACATTAAAGGCCTAGGCAAAAGACGCCCGAGGAAGAAGCCCAACAACATCAAGTACGCAGAGTGTTCATCATGGACAACTGCGAAGACCTGATCCCGGAGTATCTCAACTTAGCATGAGCTCCTTTCCATTAAATCATGAGACCAAGGTTCATATGCAAAGGATTTCAGGCTTCGAAGCTGATGAGGAAATGCCAAAGACTAGTCCACCTTCTTTATGGAAGAACTAGAAATCACCTCTTCAAGAGAAGGTAATTCAGGATACTTAGCTTTAATAAGTTTTAGTAAATCTCCTGATGTTACTATCTTCTCGGAGGGATCCAATGCATCCAAAAACTCGGCCCCAGGGATCCAGCGTTTTGCAGTCAGAGCAGCGAGCTTATCAGCAACATCAGGATGAGAGAAGATTTTCTTCATCATCTCCACCTCTTTATCGGATTGACGTAGAGGCAAGACGCCACCCAAGATCTCATGCATTTCAGAGAAATGGAATAAATCTCCACACTCCTCCCTGTGGTTCTGAAACTCGGGGCTGCAAGTAATGAAGGCACTCCAAAACTTTAGAAACCGTTTGAGCTTCTCTGGATCCTTCTCTTTGGCTTGATTTTGCGACAGCTCCTCGACAATACCTCGATAGGTTCCCAGTTCTTTCTCTCGAGACTTCTTCGCCAACAGTAGGTCCTCCTTCTTGGCCTCCAGCTGCTTCACCCTGGCCTCTAGCTGAGTCACATCCAATGGATCCTGAACGGGAGAAGTAGAAGCGACAGACTTAGTTGTCATAGTCAAGAGAGAAGTCTCCATCTCCTCCTTCTTTGCCCTGAACGTCCGGCATTTACCATGCAATTTCATTACAGAATTAGATAAGTGCCGGATCACGTCAGATTAGATAGTACTTTAACTTCTTCAAAGAAGCATCTTCAGATTCCAATAGCTCAAGGTCAGATTCATCATCGTCGGCAAACTCTTCCACCACTGGTTCCATCTCCTCGGACTGTACTTCCTCGAATTCCTCTGTTTCCTCATCTATGGCCGGGAGTGTAACCTTCCCTTTCTTGATCTTTTTCTTTGGAGGAGATGATGTCCATATATAAAGATAAATCTAAGCATATAACACAAGAAAAACATTATATCACAACAGATGATTTGAAGAGTTACCTGAGGAAGACCGACTAGAAGAAGATTCACCATGATTCCGAGGAGACTTTATCGGACCCCCTTTCCTGGCCTTCGTCTTTCTTTCCTGGATTTTATCAGGAAGGGCCCAATTCCGATCAGGCTTCAAAAAGCTGGAAATAGATTTCGACCGAGGAACTTCTAACAGGTACGAGTAAGTGATACTAGGCCACTGCCACGCGGAGCCATGTGAGCCCAGAACAAAATCCTTTCTTTGAAGAGTAATGTCCTCCTTTAAGATCTCCTCAATGATGCCCTTCAAGTGATCAGGAATGATGAAACCTCAGTCACGAGCTATAGCATCCTTCGGATGGGGATGCAAATCAGGGACCTCGTACTTGCTCTGGTCGAAAGTGAAACAGTCTGCCTCCCACACACCACTGTTATCAAGAAACATGATGGGTTTTCTCTTCCTCGGAGTCAGGGTAATATACTCGTAAGTCTCAAAAGAGAATAACGTGTACAGACTTTTGAATAAATCCAGGCTCGGATCGTAGTTCTTCTGAGTGCACCAGGAAATCACCACCATGATCAACAATACCACATTGGAATGTATTTGGCTCGGATGCAGTTGATGGTGCTGCAGGAATTTGTGAAATAAAGGGGGAAAGGGAAAACTTATCCCTTGCTGTAAAATCCTTCCATAAAGTACCCCTCTAGTGGGGCTCACCGGATCCTTAATAGGAACTTCTCCATCCTCGAGCTTCAAGTCAGCTTCAAGAGGATATAACAGCCTACAGGACCGCAGATACCTTAGCGTTCTTTCATCAACCACTTTGGTGACATCATTCACACTATCAGAGGCTGGAACCCGTTTATCAACTTGGGGCTCCGCATTAGGGTCCATCCCTGACCCAGAGCACCGTCATCTGCCACTATAGTTACCGCCTGCAGTGGTGAAGCGACGGTAACTTCCATCAGCTCCCCAGCCTCGACTTCCAGAAACAAGGTGCTCAAGTCACGATCAGCTGGGGCTCTATTTTCAACAACATTCTCCGCATTGCCAGGGGGAACGCTGGAACTTGTTGAAGTCATGGCAATATAGAGAATGGGGGGAAGAGAATATATGAGGGGAAAAGGACAAATTTGAAGGACAAATTTGAAGGAAATCTTTTCGGAAACTTGAATGCATAGAAGGAAAAGATTCAAATTGTTTGGATGAAAATTGAGGATGAAAGGATAAATTACTTGGTTATATAACCAGTAATTAGTAAGCATTTAAGTGGAGTAATTACCTCGACTAGCGAAACGATGCAGGCAATTGGAAGGTTAGTCCTCTTCACCGCCAGAAGATGCAATGAACCAAGACCACGTGTCAATCTCCTCAGAATTCAAGAAACCAGATTCAGATCCAACCATACATGTAACCCACCATTGGGATTTCAAAGAAAACTTATATCAGCCGTTCATATATTTGATTGAATATGAAAGAACTTGAAGCTAGATATTCAGAAGGGAAAGCCCGAGATGAAAGTCCCCGAAGGACACCCAGAGCTTAACACCCTGAGTTATTCTCCCTCGAGTTATTGGTCTTCCCTCGAGAAGCAAGTCTCTCCTTCAGCCTTCGAGATGAAGCACTCTACATTCTGAAGATCTGCCTTGGGGCTACTGATAAGTCCTTGGTTCGTATCTGGACCTCGTTCATACTCGGACCAGGGCCCGAGAAGGGTCATGGGCTCGAGATACGCGGAGGATGGGTCCATGGGTCCATCAATCCTAATACTTATAAGGAATGCGTATATTACGAATGTTCTACAAGGAATATACATCTTCTCAAATATGGTAATTCAGCTATCCTAAACATGGTAATACAACCATGTCCGAAATACACTTCTATTATACATGGTAATACAACCTCTATTCCCATAAGAGTTGTATTCATACCATAAATACATATCTTGGTGATCCACGGATTGTAGCCATATAAATACCCTAAGAGATTTGGTAGACCTCTCATCTAATCTCATACTTTATACTATGTGCCTTAAGCAAATATACTGACTTAAGCGTCAGAGTGTCTATTCCCAGGACACCCGGGGCCTTTGTCTTGCAGATCAGTTCGAGAGCCTGGTTCGTCGTCGAAGTGTTGGTGTCCTGCATACATCATGGGTCCTGGTCTGGGAAGCACTACCACGACCAGCGACGTGGAGGGTTTCAGGGAGAAGTGCCGCAATACGGTGGGGCTCGGATTTTCGGATTTAGAGAATCAGATCCGTCTTCCCAAGGCTGGGCAACTGGTGGCGGAGGCCCCCAAGGGCTTCACGGCCATCTACTACGAGTACCTCTTCGCTAGCGGCCTCCGCTTTCCGTTGACCGGCTTCTTCAAGGAAGCTCTGGCCTTTTTTGGTGTTGATTTGCGCTACCTGCAGCCCAACTCCGTCAAGGCCTTGATCGGATTCCAGATTGTGTGTTCCCGGCAGCAGGTTGCCCCTTCGCTTCCTCTGCTGCGCATGTTCACTTACCCCTTCGCTTCCTCTGCTGCGCATGTTCACTTAAGGGCTACTGCCATATCAAGTTCCGGCCGTCCATCGGCAAGTCCCTACTCCAGAATAGGCCTAAGAAGTCCGGGTGGGAGTCAAAATTCGTGTATGCCGCCAACGGGCTGGTGTGGGGTCCCAGCGCCAGTCGGGTCAAATACCCGGTCGGCGACCCGCGGGCTCAGGCCTAGCGACGGTGAGGCGGCCATGCTAGATCCGGATGTGCGTAAACTGAAGCAGGGGGCCATGCTGTGGACGGCTGTCAATTCCGACCAGCTTCTTCGCGAGTGCGGCTTCCCCCACTGTCAGTTCGACGTCCCCGTTCATTCAGCCACGTCTTCCGAGAGTACGGAAGGTCGTCCAGCACTTATGTTTTCTTACTGTTTTATCCCTCCTTTCCTACTTGATGATGTTGTTCTGCTAATTCTTCCTTTCATCACTTTTAATAGGTTTTGAGGGCACCGAGGGTGAGGGCGACATTCAGCCGGACGTCCAAGCCGACATCCAAACCACCGAAGCACGTATGGATTCCGATCGCCGCCGTTCTCGACGTCGCCAGGCCCGCTCTTCAACGTCCCAGCTCACTGACAGTCTTGCCCAGCCTACTGAATCTCACCTCAACCTCTCATTTCCTCCTCCTCACCTTTCCCCGCGCGTCATCGACTTAGAGAATGATGATTCAGGCGGTCAGGGGAGGACTTTCAAGAGGCCGGTGGGTGAGCCGACGGCCGACAGTGTCGCTGACACGTCATCTCTGCCGCATACTGACGATCAGCACAGGAAGAAGCTTCTCAAGACGGGGTCATCGGGCACCAGCATGCCGCCTCGTTCCGTGGGGCCAGTGTTGACTACCCCGAAGGGTCGTGCCGACTTCCTGGCGACCGCACTTCCGAAGAGCCATCTTGAGGCATGGCGTGCTAACACTATGGTCAACTTCCACAACTCGGCAAGCCTCGTGGATCGGTATGACTCCGTCAGTCTGGAGGTACGTTATCCTCTTAATATCTCCTTTCCTGTTTTATTTATGCGTCTGCTATGCCCCCTTTTTTGGATACTCGCCGCTTTCTGTGTTCTGATTTAGGAGTTGGTTTGTTTGATATCTATAGGTAGCCTGTCTGTCGGCTTCCCTCCGGGGAGAGTTGAGTCGGCTGAACCTCGACGCAGCTCATTCTCGGGGCGAGCTGGTGTCTTGTCAAGCAGCTCTTCAGGCCACTCGCTACTTGAACCAGAAGCAGGAGCAGATGATTAGCGAGCTGAACGAAACCGTTGCCGCCGCCGCTCCGGCTTCCCTCCAGGCTAAGGTGGATGACTTGACAGCAGCTCTAGCTGCCCTTCAGGTCGAGAACGGGACTGCCCTTGCTGAACGAGATCTGGCCAACGGGAAGCTGAAAGAGGCCCAAGCCCAGCTGGAGCTGTTTGGGGAGATGCGCATTAAGCTGCAGAAAGCCGAGGAAGCCCTTTCCGGCTATGACACTCGAGTTGCAGTTGCTGACGCCAAGTATAAGTGGGCTGTTGAGGTCGGCTTCCCCGACATCTTTCTGAAGATCGCTTCGAGTGACAATGCCCGTCGCCGCTTTAATCGAGCGATCTACAGGTCCTTTGACTTGGACGAGATGTACGCAGATGATGTTTTTCGCTTTGATCGTTCCCTGGATGAGCTGTTCTCCGTCTTCGGTAAGTATCCGTTCACGGAATACTTTTCTGAATTGTCTACTGATATGGCTCCCGAGGTGCTCGTGAAATGGGCTCCTCCGGCCAGACCTGAACCGCAGCTGCTCTCTGCCACCTCGACGACCCATCCGTCCGGCCAAAGCCCGGTCCACGGGGGTGCCAAGACTGTTGAGCAGGGGGCGCCCGACGGTCTGCTGGAAGATCTGGCAGAAGCTGGACTGTTGAAGGATGATCCTGCGACTGAGCCATCGGCTGAGAACGTCGATGAGAAGGTGGAAGGGAACTAGAAAACCTTGCGAGACCTCCCTGTGTGGCGTTGCTTATCCTTTGCGCCGCTTGTGGCCTTAACAGCTTTCCATACCCTTGACAATTTCTTCTATTTTTCATTCTGTATGGACAAACTTTTAGCCTTTCCTTTTAACGAATTTCGCGTCTTTTTCGTTGTCTTTCTATCATCTCCTTGCCGGATCGACTGTGCTCCCAGATAATTCAGGGGCAGCGAGCTTAATTAAGTCGACAGGAACGTGAAATCAACTAAGGGTTGTTTTCTTGACCGTCGGGCTCACCGTCGAGCTTGCCGTCGACCGCGCCGTCGGGGCCCTCGTCCGGGTAGTGAAGTTAGCTGTGCTCCCAGGTAATTTGGGGGCAGCGAGCTTGACTGTGTTGTCGAGAAAATGAGAACACCTAATGGGTTGTCCTCCCGACTGTCGAGTTGACCGTCGACCGCGTCGGGCTCAAATCGGCTAAGTATTTGGCTTGAGCATTGTCATGACGGGTCGTCGGGTTCATCGTCGGGCTTACCATCGAAATGGGCGTCGAAGTGACTGATGCGACATTGTCCTCATTTCGTTCGAGGGCAGCGAGCTCGTTTATGTCGGCCACCAGATGAGATCGGCTAAGTGTAGCCTCGACAACCCATGGGACATACTGTCGGGTTCATCATCGGGCTCACCTGTTCGTGTCGTCGTTGAGGCGACTGATGCGGCTGAGCTCTCAGGCGGTTTGAGGGCAACGAGCTCGATTATGTCAGCAGCAAACGAAATTAATTAAGTGTCGCCTCGACAACCCGCGGAGTTAGCCGTCGGGTTCATCGTCGGGCTCACCTGTCCATATGGACGTCGAGGCGGCAGTAATGGTTGTGCCCTCGTAACTTTCAGGGGCAACGAGCTCAGTTATGCCGCCCGACGTGTGTGCAGATAACATGCATACCGCTAAGCCTACTTTATATTACTTGCCACAAAAGAAGAAAACGAATCCCCTGGCAATCATTCCCTCGCCGAGTGGCGGGGCAAGATGATCGCGTCGGGAATCCGACCAAAAGTGTTTTTTCTTGCCCACAGGTTAAGGCTTACTGGTTATATATATATAAATATCCAGGTTGATATTTGGTCATCCGTAGAACCTTCGGAGATTGCTCATGTTCCAGGTGCGGGGGACGGGCTCGCCCGCCATGGTGTGGAGCTTGTAAGATCCATTGCCCAGCACCTCCGCAATTTGGTATGGGCCCTCCCACGTGACGTCCATCTTCTTCGTCCCTTCGGCCCGACTAGCTTCGTTATTCCAGAGGGCGAGCTCGCCCGTCTTCAATGATCGGTCCCTGACACGGCTGTTGTATCTCTACTCAACGTAAGACTTGTACGCCGCCTCTGTCAACGCTACCTTCTCCCTTCGGTGCTCGAGCTCGTCCAGGCCGGCTCGGATCTCCTCCTCATTCTCTGGTTCGGCCAAAGGTTGAACGAACCTTGGCGACGGCACGATCACTTCAGGGGGAATGATCGCCTCGCTCCCATAACATAAGCGGTACGGCAATTCCCCCGTGGCTGTCCGGGGAGTGGTTCTGTATGCCCATAGTACCGACGGGAGCTCTTCCACCCAGCTTCCTTTGACTTGATTTAATCGCCGCTTCAGCCCCTAGACAATTTTCCCATTGGTGCGTTCCGTCAAACCATTTGCTTGGGGGTGCGCCACCGGTGTGAATCTTTGCTCGATCCCTAGCTGGGCGCACCACGACTTGAACGGCTCTCCCTCAAACTACTTTCTATTGTCACTCACGATGGTCCTGGGCAGCCCGAAACGGCAAACAACGTTCCTACACACGAAGTTCGTCATCCGTTTGTTGGTGATGCTTGCTACGGCCTGGTCTTCTGCCCACTTCGTGAAGTAATCCACCGCCACAACAAGAAAACGCCTCTTCCCCGTCGCCATAGGTAACGGGCCAACTATGTGGATCCCCCATTTGGCGAAGGGCCATGGGCCCGATATGCTCTTCATCGGTACTCCTGGAGAGTGCAGCACCTTGTTGTGGGCTTGGCACTTGACGCACTTCTTCACCAACTCGTCGGCGTCGGTCCTCATGTTTTGCCAGTAAAATCCTGCTCGTGACGCCCTCAGGGCCGGTGTTCTCGGCCCTTGGTGGCTCCCGCAAGTCCCTTCATGCAATTCAGCCAGCAGTCGGTCCGCTTGCCTGGGAGATATGCATCTCAGCCAGGGCTGCTGGTATCCCTTCTTGTAGAGCACGCCGTCCTTCAAGGCGAACTCCAAGGCCCTCCTCTCAAGCTGTCTTGCCTTGCCGGCATCCTCAGGGATCTGTCCGCTAAATAGGTACTCCCTAATCGGGGTCATCCAGCTGGGGGGTTCAGTCGAGATGGCTAACAGTTCCTGGCCTTCCGTCGACCTCGCGGTCAACGTCTCCACCAACACTCCCTTTGACAGATGGCTGCTGGCAGTTGAGGCCAGCTTGTTGAGCGTATCCGCCCGGGTGTTCTCCGAGCGAGGGACCCGGGTGACGTCAAAACCTTTGAAAGACGTGGCCAGCGCTCTCACCTTTTCCAAATACTTCTGCATCGATGGCTCTTTTGCCTGGTAGGCTCCGCTGAACTGGTTGGCCACCAGAGCTGAGTCGCCGTACTCGTCCAGCTTGCTCGCCCCTAACTTCTTAGTGATCTCCATCCCAGCTATCAACGCTTCGTACTCGGCCTCGTTATTCGTTGCCGGGAACTCGAAATGCAGGGCGTAAGTGGTCTCCCGTCCGTCGGATCTGTGACGATCAAACCAGCCCCCGCGCCCTCGACGCCCGATGCACCGTCCACGTGAACTTTCCACCAGTCCATTCCGTCCTCTCGACGTCGGGGCCAACGTGGAGTATCCGTCGCCGCCGCCGTCGAGTCTTCGTTCGGGGTCTCCGTCGCCGAAGGGGTCTCTGCTAAAAAGTCTGCCATCACTGGGGGCATACTGGATAGCGTGTTCACCCAGCTCAACGGCCCATTTGGCCAGTCTGCCCGACGATTCAGGCTTCGCCAGGATTGCTTTAAGGGGTTCGTTTGTCAAGACGACCACAGGATGGGCTTGGAAATATGACCTTAACCTCCTCGCTGAGTGGATGAGGGCGAGGGTCAGCTTTTCCTGGTTGGTATGCCTGGTTTCCGCTCCTTGCAGCGTCCTGCTCACGTAATACACTGGGCGCTGCACCTTGCCCTCTTCTCGGACCAACGCTCCGCTGACCACTTCGGCACCTACGGCCAGATATAGAAAGAGGGTTCCCCGCTTTCCGGTGGCGACAACGTTGGCAGCACCTTGAGGTGTTCCTTCAGCTCTCGAAACGCTTTGTCTTCCACGGGCCCCCATTGTACAGCTCCAACCGCGCCGACGCACCCTTTGAGGACCTTTAGGAAAGGTAGCGACCTCTCCGCTGCCCGGGATAAGAACCGGTTCATCGCGGCCAGTTTTCCGTTGAGGCTCTGGATGTCCTTCACTGTTCTGGGGGCAGGCATGTCCACGACTGCCTGCACCTTCTTCGGGTTCATGTTCAAACCACAGTTCGACACCATATGGCCCAGGAACTTCCCCGACCCGACGGCGAACTGGCACTTGGCCGGGTTCAACTCCATCCCTATCTCCTTCAGCCTGCCTAGCGTCTCGTCCACGTCTCCGATCAAATCACCAAAGCTTTTGCTCTTGATGACCATGTCGTCCACGTAGATCTCGACATTGTGACCCACTTGGTCTCGGAACACGCGGTCGACCACTCTTTGATAAATGGCCCCCGCATTCCGCAGTCCGAACGGCATCATTTTCTAGGCAAAGGCCCCTCTTTCGGTGATGAAAGCGGTGTTGTTCACATCTTCTGGTTTCATCGGGATCTGAAGATAACCTTTGTACGCGTCCAAAAAGCACTTGATCGGGAAACCTCCAAGCGCATCAACCTTCTGATCAATGGCCGGGGTCGGGTAGCAGTCCTTCGGGCACGCCTTGTTGAGGGTCTTGTAGTCGACGCACATCCTCCAACTGCCGTCCTGTTTCTTGACCAAAACAGGGTTGGCCAGCCAGACTAGATATGGTACCTCGACAAGAATCCCTGCGTTGACGAGTTCGTTGACCTCCCGATTGACCACTTCGTTCCTTTCGCGACACAAGGGTCTTCTCTTCTGGATGACCGGCCTGTGGGAAGGGTTGATATTCAACGAGTGCATCCCAAGGTTCGGGAGATCCCGGTCATATCTGACTGCTTCCTCGCGAACACGTCCCCGTGTTTCTCCAACACCTTGACCATCGATTGTTTCACCTCCTCGGGAACGTTTACTCCAACATGTATGGGCATCGCGTGGTCCCCATGTAGGTATACAGTTTCTACCTCGCTCCCCAGTTCTTCAACGATGGTTCTTTTCTTCGGGCTGACCATTTGCACCCTCCGAGCCGACGTTCTGTTGGACGTCTCGCCCGACGGTGGCTCGGACGACTCCCCCGGGTGTTTCCTCTTTCTGAGTGCCACTCGATGGCATTCCCGCGCTTTCTGCTGATCACCCCGTACCGTCGCTATTCCTTCCCTTGTCGGGAACTTCAACAGGAGGTGGAGGGTGGAAACGATCCCCTTCAAGGCTGCTAGTGCTGGTCTGCCGAGTATCAAGTTGTAGGGGCTATGCGCCTTGATTACGATGAACTCAAGGTCCACGATTTTCCTGCGGGGGGCCGTCCCGACCGCCACCGGCAGGGTGATGACTCCTTCAGGCCAGACTGTTCGGTCCGCAAAGTCCACCAACAGCGTGGCCGTCGGGACCAATCCCTTGCGCGTGTTCACGTCCAACCTCTCGAAACAATGCCAATACATAATCTCCGCCGAACTGCCACCGTCGATGTAAGAGCGGTGTACCAGCTTGTCCATGATTTGCACCGTGATGACGACGGCATCGCCTCTTGCGGGCCGGTCCGGGACAAGATCCTCAGAACTGAATGTGATCACTTCTTCCGACGTCAGTCTTCTTGACATTGGTGTCGGCTCGGGCGTTTTGCGGCAGCGCGCCTTCCTCTGAGACTCAGTTGCTCCCCCCGCGTTCCCTCCGATGATCGCGAGTATCGCACCAGTGGGAGCAGTCGGCTCTTCATCCTGTGAGGAGGTGTCTTCGAACCTTCGCCTCTTTCCCGACTCTTCCTTTTTCTCGGCTCGAGCAACCTCCTTAGTTCTGTGCCCTGTCGAACGATCGCTTGACCGCTCACCTCCTCGTTCACTTCCTCGTTCGCTTCCTCGTTCAGGCCGATGTTCACCTGATCGGGACGAGTACTCTTCCCTGTTGTACTCTCGCGCCTCTTTGGCATACTTCTTGAGATGTCCCCGCTTGAGGCAGGCTTCAATGGCTCTTTTGAGGTGTATGCATTCGTTGGTGTCGTGGCCGTGATCCTCGTGGTAGTCGCAATAGAGGCTCATGTCCCTTTTGGAAGGTGGCAACTTCATCTTGCGAGGGACCAGAAGAACTCCCTGATCCGCCACGGCCATGAAGATCTGCTTAGGGGTCTTAGTCAGAGGCATGAAAGACCTGTCCTTCGCTGGTTCTTCTCTATTTCCCAGCCGGTCCTTCACCGACCCCCTCGACTTGTCCTTCCTCGACTCCCCTCCAGAGGTTATATCTTTGGTGGCCTTGTCGCCTCTGTGATACTCTTCGACCTTGATGTAGAGCTCGTTAAAGTGAAGACAGCCGGACCCTCAGGAGGGTATGGGTCAACCCTTGCGCGAAGATCTCGACCATCCACTGGAACAGGCGCTTCGGAGTGATCTTTCCCGCTCTGGTGCTCAGGCTTTGAAGCTCATGGATCTGGTTGGCCATGCGCTCCTGGGAGTTGACGATGCGCTGGAGCAGATCCATGCTCTCCTTCGACTCCCCAGGCCGGGGGTCGGCGTTGACTCCGGGCCCACCACTTGGCTTGAGAGTCGGCGAGAGACAGGGTGTCTGACCGAGTATTGGTCAAGTTCTTCATCTTCGTCGTCCTCATGCCCCATCGGATCGGTCAGGGGCGGGATCTGACTGCTGGTCTCTCCACTCATCGATTGAGTGCGTGAGCTGTAGGAATAACAAGGATCCCCACAGACGGCGCCAATGTTATGGCCACAAACACGGACTTCTCCTTGAACGAAGCTGCTAACGGCTAACTTGCAGGTGGACAAGCAGTGGCAAGGTCAGCGCGGGGAGGGCAACAGCCGTTCCCGCTCCGATGCCGAAATTAGCTCTCTGACAGTGTTTCAGATCTATCTCTACAGTAGTGTTATGAACTTACCTCATTTCTTCCTCCTCTGCTTCCTCTTATACTCTCGGCCAAGGTTTTAGAGCCAGGGTTTAAGGTGGTCAAACAGGTGGGCTCACGTTGGGCCTGACCTCTCTTACCTTTGCTCCCCTTCCCCTTGACGTTGACGGGCCTACTGGGCTGGTGCTTGACCAGCCGCTTGGACCGTTGACCGGATCACCAGGCCCATGATCCTCACATTTGATATCTCCCTAAGAGTCTGAAAAGAGAAACCCTTGAAATTATCTTCGCTTATTTAAATGATATTGGGATGACGAAAAGGCCTGTAAGAACAAAGCCAAGTATATAGTGAGGTCTGAGCCTAGAGTAGAGCACTCTCTACATCAATCTTTTTTCTTAGTGTTGTGGCAGTTGAAATTGATACATGTTAAAATGATGAAAGACAAAATAGGTTTACCCACACATCGTATATAGCCTACCTGCTTGTGACCCCTAGTGAGCCTCATATAAAGCCTTTGTTCCAGGCTATACATCTACCTTTACCTGTCTTACCATTGTGACTTTCTGAGGTGATTTCAGATATCTGAGCCTTGGCATAGCTGTTGTGTCCTTTTGTTGTGGTCCTTGATTGGTTCATGTCCTCTAGTTCCACATCACTTTCCTCTGAGCTATTGTCTGAGTCCTGCAAAATGGAGAAAGGATTTGAGACTTCCAATGGTGAGTGGTAAGGGATCATGTCAAATTTAGAGTTCCTTTTTTTATTTTTAATATCTACTTTGAACCTTGAAACATGCATGTCATCATATGCATAAAAGGATATTGTGGATGCATTCCTTTGGTTTTCTGATTGGCTGATAAGCAGGACAAAGGTGGAAGGCAAATCCTTTTTCCTTGTTGCTTGACTAGTACTATCATGAAATACCACCATCTCCTTAGAGTTTTTGCTTGCTGGCTGAAGTTTAGCATCCTTCTCCTTCTCTGAGGTTCATAAGCCTGAAGATCCTGCCTCAGCTGATGCCACTGGGTTCTCCTTCTTCCTCCAATTCCTCTTCAGGACGAAATGAATACATACATCTTCATCATGCCCTATTTTCTTGCATGGTTTACAGTAAGCTGATAACTGGTGATACTCTACGGGGCATTCCCTATAGTTATCTGTTCTGCCTATGGGTATTGATGTTATTCTATACTCTTTCAGATCAATTTCAATACACATTTTGATAACTGAAGGCCTAGTGATCCCACTAGTTGCAGAATCCATTTTTATAAACTTTCCTATCTGCCCTGCTACATCTTGAGTCAAGCTTTGATTATAATAGTAAATGGGTACCTCTTTCAATGAGACCCAAATAGGAACGATGGATGACTCCAAGTCTGGATTGAAATCTTGAGTCCATTTCAGCACCTTCATGGTCGCGACGGCGATTGTCCAGTAAGGTTGAAGCCAAAAATTTTGATAGTCCTCCTGGTCTTTGAATCGAATCAATATGTGGCGGTAGTCCAACAAGCCTATCTGAAATTGATCCTTGAAGCCTAAGTCGTTGAATGCCACGTGAATCTTCTCCATAGGGGGTTTCCCTTGGTTGAATTTGCCAATCAAAGCATTATCGTAATGAGCAGCTAAAATGTTGATTAAATCTTAATCATATAAGCAGAATGGGTGGCCGTTTAACCGGGTGATGGAAGGTTTTATTTCAGGATTTGAGGGACTGCAAAGAGGGGAGGTTTTTTGTTAGCTAAGACCTGAAGAAAGGATTTTCCGGCGGTTCGTCCACCGTTTTCCTGCGGCGTTTATGGCCATTTATGGCCGTTGTCAGTGAAGGATATGACCATTTATGGACTTTTATTTGTGTCGGGTTTAGAAAGTAACATTATTTTGATCGGAAATCTAGAGAGTGGGGGGAGAGAATTTTTAGAGAGAGAAAGTCAATGCATAAGTTATTTCTTTTCAGTATGTACATCCTATTAAACAATTGTTTCTTATCCAATTTAAAGAATAGCTAGGTTGTGATATTCATTTCATTTCATTTCCTATCACGGAAATGCTCCAGCTAGAATATTATTTTTTGAGAACACTATTTAACTTCTCTCTCTAAGAATAGTGTTTCCTTTACCAAGTTTCATCATTTTGAGCCATCACTTATGAATGGTATCTTATTCAAGAAATATTTCAAGAAACTCCCTAAATTTCGGTCTAGTTCCGTCAATGTGTGCCACCACACTAAAATAATAAATCAGTTAAGTTCAACCCAAAATTTTCTCTGAAACATGCTCTAACATACAAACATAACATTGTAGAAGAAATTACAGCTATCTATTAAAAAAACTTAACCATACCAAGTCTCACCAAATAAACACAAAAATGTGCAGTTCCTATAATTTATGGACAGCTTCAGTAATTCAATGAGAAAATTAAATTTACAGAATGGGTGACGAAGAAGACGACCTTATACGTGAGTTTGTGAAGCAGATAACAATGAAAAATGAATTTGACAGCTAACAGCAGTCCAAATGAATCCTCGGGACTTGATCTCCGACCGCCGCACCCACTTAACGCTAGTCACCCGCCATACCCCTACATTGTCGTGGTCGAATTTTACACTTCGAGATGGGAGCTGATACATCACCCCTGGAGGGCGACACCCTCCCTTCACGTGTCAAGCAACAATTGGTTGCTTTATTGAATTTAATTTAAGTTTATTTTAATTTTTCACCAATCAGGACCCATGTGGGGTCCTCTGTTTCATGTTATCAACATTGACTGAACTGCCGTAACTTTTTCTAATTATGTTTTAGCCAAAATTAACCAACGCGACTAATATAACACAGGTCGTAGATTTCACCGATATTATTTGAATATAACTTCCCGACCGGCGATCCACCGACAATACAGATCCCAAATCCATGTCAATTTTTCGCCAGGAAGTTGCAGGACACACTTGATTCTTGCCGTGGATTATTTTTGAGCTGCAATTTAAGATCCGTCGACGCCCACCCGGTGGTTGCTCGGTGCTCGCTAAGCACTGGCTATTCTCCGGGCAATGTCTGCGCGGTCTGCGTATAGGTAAGACAATTAAAGCTTTTTTTCGACGAACCCATGCTGTAATACCATAGCTCGCAAATAAAGTAAATTATTTGCTCCATCAAATCATGGTTATTCGTGATTTGGGGGTTTATAGATTCGAAAAGGGATTTGGTGTTTTACTGTTTAATAATTATGTTGATTGTTCAGTGAAGTTGTGAAGTGGTCGGTGTTGGTGGGGGGCTAAGAAACTTGCACTGCTGGGGAAGTTTACCGATCAAAGTTTGAAGATCTTCTTGTTTCAAGTTTGGGGCTTGCGGCTTGCCAGGAGAGCAAAGTTTGCCGAATGTGTTAATTTTGAAGCTGATTTTGGAGTTGAAAGAAGGCAATTCGTTTCCGGTAATTTGTTTTTTGCTTGTTTTGGTTTGATTTCCGAAAATTGGGATTCAGTTTAAGCATGCTGTATTCCTCTACCATGATGTGTTTGATCTGTCAAGATGATGAACTTGAGTGTTTATTGAAAATGTGGTCATAAACTCTGGATTTTACTAAGTGATAGTTGCCTGTTTAGGTCAATCATTCCACACTCATCTGAATATCCAGTGAGTACATTGTTGTTGTACCCAACCTGGGACATGATTCATGACTTAAATGATCTGTTTAATTGAAGTGTTTAATTGAAGTGTTTACATGACATACATGATTCTGAAGCGTTTAATTCTGTTACAGTTTTAAACTGTCGTACGTGACTTGATTTTTGGTGCTAATTTGAGTGGTTCTGTGTTTATCCTCCAATATTGTCCTTTACCCACTAATTCAATCGTAAGGAAGGATTTGGGTGGGTTTTCTTTCAGGTTATATTTGTAAAACAATTGGAGAAAAAATTGTCTGAGTTTAGATTACTAGTGTAGAAATGGACAATGGTTGGTAAATTTGTAAGTTAGCATTCGTCTAAATACTTTACTGGGATTTGAAGATGTGTTGGTGTGGAATCATGCATGCAAATCGGCATTCAAATGAAAGTCTCTCTAAATTTTTCAAGCAACACCAAAATCTCATCACACTAAAAGCAACACCAAAATCTTTTATTAATATTTTCATTTTCTTATGAATATGTCCAGTGTAAATTTTGCATTTAATTAAGTGTTTTAGTCAATGTCATTTTAATATGAACCATTGTAAACCATTATCTCCATGCTCTAAGTAGGAAAGTACTTTAGCGTCACTATTACAGTTGGTAGAAAACAAAATTTACTTATTCAGGTATTCTATCAGTGTGTCCCAGGAGGGATAACAGGCTAAACAAAATCCGCTTCCTACAGTTCATCATTGAGATCAGATACCTCTACACCGTCTTCTTTTTGTTGTAAATAATATCAATTATCGGGATATGAAACAATATATGTGTATTTAATCTCATGACATGCTTACTAAATAGTAATGTGTTGTCATTGGTTTTTTACTCTTGTATAATGAATAGTTGTTAACAAGTGCATACAATGGCTGTTCCGTCTACATGAATATTTGTAAACCCTTTAATTTCATTTCTGGATTTTGTTTTCCAGTGCTCATTGGGTAGTGTTGTTTCTTAGTGAATGAGTACAGTTAGAGCATTGTTTGTAGCCTGTATAGGTTTTGGTGTAGGAGCATGCTTACCGGCTTCGTAATCATTTGTACTCATGAAATTGATCAGATGTTGTATTTGTACCCTTTCTGATCATCTCGTACTCTACCTGTCCCGAACTGAAATATGTTTCTGAATTTATCGATGCAGGTGATGGATTCAAATGTGCAGTATGCAGAGACTGATGGGGATGGGAGCTTTGTAGAGATAATAAATGGTATCCATCGTCGATATGTCAGAAACATTAATGCTGATGGGGTTGAAGTCGTTGAAATTGAAGATATTGGTGATGATGAATCTGACGCTCCTGACACTGTTGATAAATCACCGGTTGATGATGTGGATTTGCTTCCCTGTAACAGGACTGCCACAGGTAATGATGATGATAATAATGTTTGTGTAGTGGAGGAAGTGAACGAAGAAGGGGAAATGGTACTTAGGTATCTCCCGGACCAGAATGGAGAAGAGAATGAAGAGAATGAAGAGAATGAAGTGATACCGCCACCATTAGTAAGACCAGTGATTTTTCAGAGGTTCAGCTCCGGCGGGGATTTCTTAGAGCAAATGAACATCTACGCTTACTCATCGGGCTTCACAATTACTATTAAGGAGCCAGTAAAGGACCAGAAAGATAAGCTCCTGAATGGGCCTGCTCAGGATGTTGATGACTTGTTTACCTTTGACCTTGTCAGAAAGTACAAGAATCACCGCAAGCTAAGACTGCAATGCGGCAAGGCAGGTGCCCCCAAATCCAAGAGTTCTGATCCAAACAAAAGTACCACTTCCCGAAAGACCATGTGTCTGTGGAAGGTAAACGCTTGTAGGTCGCCTAGTAGTGGCACAAGCCGGAAGATCACGATGTTGAACGATGTGCACAACCACGCATTGGACCCAAAACTCAGTAGGCTTTTGTCTAAGTACCGAAGGATGTCAGTGGGAGATCAGACCAAAGCACTGGAACTGCACCGAGGCGGCATTGGGATTTGTAAGATTTATGGTCTATTTGTCAGTAGGTATGATGGGATTGACAAAGTACCGTTCTTGGAGCGGGACCTGAGGAACTTTCTCAACTTTTCTGCTGGTGAAAGATTGAAGGGAAGTGATTTTGTTAAAATGGAGACATACTTCAAGAAGATGAGCCTAGAGTCTCCTGGTTTTTTTTACGAATTTGAGACTGATGATCAAAACCAGTTGAAGAGTGTGTTTTGGGCAGACGCTAGATGCCGTGCAGCTTTCAAGGTTGTTGGCGACACCGTTTCATTTGACACAACATTTTTGTGTAACCGGTATAAGTACCCGTTTGCACCATTTTCTGGAGCAGATCATAATGGAAACACCATTTTGTTAGGATGTGCATTGCTGTCGACAGAGCATGAAACCAGCTTTGCGTGGCTATTCCGAACCTTTAAAAAATGCACGGGGAAGTAACCAGATAACATTCTCACAGATCAAGATATTAAAATTGGTAAGTCAATCTACTTCTCATATTTTCGAGTTAGGATTTTAAATTCTTCCCGTATCAACTATATATATTGGTAATAGTATTGACTGGTAAAATATCGTTATTAGCTTTGTAGCCGAATTGTTGAGAAGTTACAGGTTTAAAAAAGATGGGAGAAGCTAAACGAACAGTACATAATCTGATATCCATTTATGAAGGAAGCAAAATTAAATAGCATAGTTGTGTGCCTGATGTCGGCTTGTGATCACTGATTTATATGTCGGTGAAGCATGTTTGAGTCACAGCTAGTGTGTGTTGCAATTGTCATGGTTGTATGTACATGTGAATGCCTAATTTAATTAGTGATCCTTAGAAAAGGATATGAAAACAAATGGGATTGGTTGCTAAATGTATAAAAATTATAGAACAAATAATCATCATGAAGCAATCTTTTAATCTTTTGTCTATAAGTTTTGATTTACATAGTCAGGTGGGACTCATTAAATTTTAAGTGTAATGAAGGTCTTGATAAACAGAACAGGTTGTAATCGTAAAATAATTTCATGTTAGATCTTATGAATGTGCCACATGAATATATTTAATGTAATAATAATGATGGATGTTAGAATAGTGTTGCAAGAGAGTCTTGCTCAATGCGGAAAACATTTTGTGGAAAAACACATGCAGTTGTGATACACTAGTATTTTAAACAGCATGTAATCGAATGAATGGATTACTTTATCTCCCAGAAATTATATTTAGTTGGTTCATAAAGGACTAGATAAATATAGAAGGGGTTATGAAATATATATTAATTAAAATATATATTTTAGGTGTATGAAATAGAATGTCGTTGGTGGAATTTCTAACTCTAATCCAGATTATTTGAATAAAAATATAAATAATAGTGAGAAAGCGTTTCTTTTAATGTACATGTGAGCTCTGAGGTAATGCCACTGTAGACATTCATTGGGAATGGTCTAGCAGGTTAAACAGTGAAATCTGAATTCGATGTAGAACAAAGTAATTGTAGACATGATGTCACCACTTTGTTTTGTATTGATCCTCACAATTTTCCGTTATATTGTGTCTACTTGTTGCTTAATCGTAGCTAATGCGATAAAGTCAGAATTTCCAGGAAGTAGACACAGATGGTGTTTATGGCATATCAAGCAGAATGCTAGGAAGCACCTCGGAATGCTGCCTCGGTGGGGGGAAATGTCTGATAAACTGCAGGAGATTTTGCATGATTCATTTTCTGTGGAGGAGTTTGAGTGTGAATGGCAAGCCTGGGTAAACGAGTTTGGAGTTGCTGGCAACGGCTGGGATCAGAGGGCGTATGCCGACAGGGAAAGGTGGGTGCCCGTTTACTTCAAATCCATATTTTGGGCTGGCATGTCTAGTACGCAGAGGAGCGAAGGGATGAACAGGTATCTGAAATTGTTCGTTAATGTTAACACAAGTCTTGGAAAGTTTGTGGAAGAGTATGGAAAGGCTGTCAGTAAAAGAGTGTTTGAGGAGGTACGGTGTTCGAAGATTGGAAAGGATCGGTCTTCACGTAAGACTAGCAATCACCCATTTGAAGATGCCTTTGAGAAAATGTATTCTCGGAACAAGTTCTTGAAAATGCAGGAGCAGATGACAGATATGAGACACAACACAGCCACCGTTGAGAAAGTGACAGATGATACCATTGTTGAGTATAAAGTTGTGGTTAAAACTTTCAGGGAGGGATGGACAAAGCGCAAGTATTTCAGTGTGGTTTTTGATCGTATTACCGTTGGTTTAAAGTGTGAGTGCCAGTTGTTCGAGTTCACGGGTATTATATGTTGTCACATGCTACGTGTGTTTTGGGAAGAGGACATCTGCACTGTTCCCGAGGCCTACATTTGCAAGCGGTGGAGGAAGGATGTTGTGCGAGAGTATGAAAGTATGTCCTATCCTATGGATTCAATAAGACCTCCTGTTAGCGCTGAAGTGAAACGGTACAATGAAATTCAGAAGGTTTCCGAGAGCATTTCTGCAATTGTGATGTATGACGAGCTAAGACACCGCGAGACGCTGGAGAAACTAAATGTCATTCATTCAGAATTGAAACAAAGCATGGCTAATGTAGAGGGCGAAGCATCCTTTGGGGTAGGTAGTGTTGGATCTAGGTATAGGGCAGCAGCGAAAGCAAGGGAAGCTAAGGATCCTGATAAGGAGCTGCCGGTGGATCTTGAACCTTCACTCCCGCAGGTGAAGGATCCTGTTGACAAGCGAGGGATGGGACGCGGTGCTGCGAAGAGGAAATTGTCTTTTGCAGAGAAGAATAAAGGAAAATGGCGCAACCGGAAGAGGGGAGCCGGTAAAGAAACAAACGGGAGTACTACTCACACGCCTGTGAAACAAGTGGAGGTAATGTACATGGACAATGTCATTAGTTGATTAGGTATTGCACTCTGTTCATCTGATCATTTGTTTTTTTTGCAGACTGTGTTTTGCCGGCGGTGGCAGCCTAGCGCAGCTGTGGCCGGATGGAAGCCGGGTGTGACAGTTACCGGTACCGGAAAAATTCCAGTTGCAGCTAATCCCTTCACCCAAACCTGATGCAAAATCCTGAATTGTTGCACCAGAGTATCTCATGTAATAAAATTTGTTGATGGATTGATAGACTGCGGCGTAATGTTTCTGAATTTGTGTTTCCATGCATGGCAAAGACCAGACAAGTTCAGTATTTGATGCCTGATTTATTTTATCTAGCTTATTGTGGATGAAATTAAATTGTGAAAGTCTCACCATGAGCCCAATCTTGTTTTTGTTACAGCCCAAAGTTATATTGGGCTGAATATTGATGAAGTGTGGGGGGCTTAAAGGGATGCAGATTCAACGCATGTTTGCTTTTTTGCTGAATTGTTAGCTTGTGTTATGCTATTCATGAGGATTAAAAACCAATGTCCAAATTCTTAGCTTTCTTAATTTACGAGCATTAGGCCAATTAATAGCTATAGTATCCGGCTTTCGGTGCCAATCATTGGTGTCCATTTATTGTGGATCAAATTCAGCAGTTAATTTCAAGTTTCGGTTGATCTGAGTTTCTGCAAGCCTTAAACATTATTTTTGCTGTGTTCCTAGTTTGCTATCTCAGAGAAATTAGAGCTGACAGTACTGATTACATTTCAGCTCCATTGAATATAACAGGAATATGAACGGGCGAATAATGCGAATAAAAATCTGTTATAAAGATAGACAGCTTCCAAACATTGTCAATCAAACGGTGAAGTAAATCATCATATGGAAAAGACTGGAAATGATGAAGATGAAACAAAACATAGCAAGAATTCATGGGAGTAGTACTGCGGGTCTTTATCGACAAAAGATCTGTTCAGATCAGATCATGGGTGTCCATTGGAGCTGGCTTCTGTATCGTTTCACTTCCTCGCTTAGGAAGATCAGATTGTTGCATTTTAGTTCCACCAATCTGTTTGCTGATTCAATGACTTGCACCCGCTGCAAGTTTATGGCCGTAGAAGCAATGCAGGCGCAGAAGTAAACACGCTTCCTCACACGAATGTGTTCCTGAAACAGATAATTTTTTTTTATTAAATTTACATAAGCATTTTGAGGCAGGAGTATGCTGAATTGTTAGTCATTAGATATAGAAAGATTGAAACCACAATTGAGGTACCTCACTCAGGCAGAGTGCGGGAGACGAGAATGGGGAAGCCGGACTGTAACACTCCATCATATGCATCACCGTTACACCACTGTCTTCATCGTGAATTGACCGGCTCCAGGGAGGGTAACTGAGCTGCATGCCAAACCTGGTGAGCTGATGTTTTCTATCGTCCCCAAGTGCATCTAGAACTTTCCACAACCACACCAACTACGAATGAAGTTGTTGAATCAAAACATTCATATCATATTCACTGTAAGAAATAAATCAACGCGGCAAATAATGTATACGTATGCTTACTAGCTTTGATTCCATGATTTCCCATGCAGAACGGGAGGCCCTATACACCGTGTCGATGCAAACTATTTTCTGATTGATGAAGTCTACGATCATGATGGTGTAATGAGTGCCTATCAAAACTGGAATGAAAATTTAGGGAACAAACAACAATGTTGAAATTAGTCATTATGAATTTCATAATAACATTGTAGACAGTCATGAATTGATTGTATGTGCAAAGATTGACCATTTCAGGCTTCCAAATTTGGTGTCTGTTGTTGCCCGCTGCAATCCATGAGAACCAGTGGTCAATCTGATCATCCTCAGATTGATTGCTATCCTGTTCAGAGAGTCAAATACGGTTAAGTGGTTAACATTTTTAAAATTCAACAATGGAGATGTAAACTTTTGACACAGTTCAAACATAGTAAGGTGGTGCATCGCAGCTACCGACATTTACGAATCATTTGAAATACAACACTTATCAACACATGTAATAGTTGTTATTGTGTAAGAAGCAAGTTGTAGATGGCAATCTGTGAGGACTAACCTTAACAACAACGTCAAGATACAGCTTTTCCGGAGTCCCAAGTGTGCTCGATGTCTCCATCAGGGTCCTAGCCCATGCGTTAACCACAGAAGGAGCAATCGGAAGACCGATATCTAGGGTGCGCATATCTTTTCTGAATACAGATAAACCTTGAACATCCTCATATATCAACTCACTGAAATGCAACAAAGCCAGATGATCAAATTCATAATCATTTAGGGTTCTTGGAATGGTTTTAAAATGTAATACTGACAAATGAAAAATATGTGCACTGACCTGTCAGCCAAGTTAGCCTTCTTCGAAATGCAGTAATCAGCTACGTCAGCGTAAGATCGAGGGAGACACTGAGTGCTGCAGTTGTACCTACACAATAATTTACTTAGATATAGACCCTTGTAATTCTTGCCAACCAGATTCAGGAGGGTTTCACGAGCTGCATTGTGTCCGTAGACGCTACTGTTGCCTGCGATTTCGTTACCGCCATCTAAAACAGAGGTGACAGCTTGCCTGACGGAGATCAGTTTATTTATCACCTCAGTTAAGCCATTTGTTAAGGAGAATGGCGGCCCTAGACGATCAAACGACACATGAGTGTTTATTGACCTCAGCTTCTGTCCGGTCATGCGTAGGAGATGAGAACTCAACACCACTTGCAGATCACGGGCAAGGAGGATCACTGCCCTCTCGTCGTCCTATACCCAAATCAGAGAAGGAACAAATGTTGAGCAGCCACAAACAAATCAATGAACATGGTTTGAATCATTACATTTATAAACTGTATGAGTATCACTGGAAGTGCTTTTCTGTATAGGAACACTGGTTCTTAATGTACTCAAATAAATGTTTTCTTAAACAGCAGGTTCAAAATTTAATTTCAACAGTTTTGCAAGAGAAACCGTTGGAGCATAAATTAGGGTGACACTATACTATCAACAATTCAATGTAAATTTAATTTTATTCCATGAAAATGATGAAGAACAACCAGAACATTTGAAGCAAAACTTACACAATCGAAGATATACTCCAATTCCCGCTCGCCCTGGTATGGTCGCTCCAACGGAAACCATATGATATCATCTTCGTCGTTATTAGAGTCCTGGACTATTTCGGATGTCCTTGTTGGGGTTGCTTCCCCTCTCCTACCTGACATCAATTATAGGGTACGAGGTTTCAAATAAATCTGTGACATTTAACATCTATATTCAACCAAAAATTGAAACCGCACGACACTACCCCAAAAACCCAAAGCCAGCAACAACACAGACAGAGAAATACCTATCCATCTAATGACGTTAAAAAAACTGTAAAATGCCTAGGTTACACAATCAACATTAATTTTAGTACATACACTGAAACAACAATAGATGAATCATCACCTCTGACCGAATCAACATTTATGTTAGTAAATACACTGAAACAACAATAGAGGAATCATCACCTCTGACCGAATCTTCAATTACTTCAGCGGGAGCTTCTGTAGCCTCACTGGTTGCAGAGTCGAGAAGACTGTCAGGCCAATCGGGTACTCCTTCCTCGTCGCTGTTCTCACAGCTGAAGCGGTGGACGTGACCAGCGCTGGAGGAGTAGCTCTGATATCCACTCATTCCACTGCTCGGCATCTTCGGCGTGCTTTGCTTCTGGTTTCTCCGGAGTAACTGTAACTAGGAGGAAAAAGGCTTGAACAGGTGAAATAGGGACTTTGACTTTTCCCAGAAAGAAGAAATGGTTTAAAAGGTTGAAAACGAGTGGTTAAATTCCAAACTCATCCAAACCGTAGATATGAGATTTTTAATCCGAACTCTTCCTATTAGGTGCCATATTGCAGAATATAGCCCAAAATATCAACAATATTGTAGTTTACACCCCATATTCCCACCAAGTGTGTGTATTATTTATATTATTTGAATATCATGTGTTGTATTGACTTGAAATTGACAAATACTAAATTTACTCATCACCATCCCGAAAATGAGATACATTTGTAGAAATTTAATGTGTAAGATTATATGAACTTGAAATTTGGGGTGACAAACATACCAACTCCAAAAGTAGTTACATTTAATAAATATGTGTGAAGTACTTCAATCCTTAATAAAACAACCAAAAATGTAACATTGATATTTTTATCTCAAGTTCCAACAAAATTTATTTTTAGCTACTCATATTATATTATGTTGTTTATTTCCCAAATATTGAGTTCTTCGACTATATAATAACTAAAGAAAAAATCATTTAGGTTTCGTAGGTCAATGTTTGAAACACATGAAAATGTTAAGTGCAGGGCACCGCCATATTAAGATTACTCTGATCAAAAGATATGCTCATAGAGATTAAATTGAATGAAATGTTAAGAAGAAAATCAAGATTTAGGGTTTAAAAGCAAGACACCGGTACCCTTCATATGAGGGGATACAAGTGATTATATCTACTAACATCCGATATATGTGTGTCATGAAATTAAGATAGAAAGTGGTATTATTAGTTTGTTTGGATCATCCAGATACGTGGGTGCTAACTGATTCTGACAACTCGAGAGTAATTCGAGATCGACCAGTCGAAACACGGTCAATCCCGACTCGAGATCTACTCGACTCGAGAGGTTAACGAGTCGAGTTTGAGTAAAGTCTAAGACAACTTGAAAAAGTCGTGATTAACTCGTCGGGTATAAGCAGTTATAGTTTCATAATATCACAAGTTTAACCTATATAAGCTCCATCATCTAATGTAGTCAATGTTCATTTACTACTCAATATTTTAAACAACATAATTACTTGCATTGGTATGTACATAATTATTTCAACAAGTTTATGTAAAAGCACAAATTTCCGAAGTTGAAATTTTCACAGACCATTCGGGTTAAAATAGCACATCGTTAATGAGAGAGTAGTAGGTTTGCAAGATTGTCAGAAGTTTGCATGGGGAATTGTTGAGGCATGGGCCAAAGTTTCCAATGTGTAGTCAGGGAATCTCATTGTTGGAACCGAACGAAGTTGAGTTGTCGTAACTGGAAATGAGGTAACTGGAATTGAGGTAAGTGGATGGTGCAACAAGAGAACTACACGCACCAACATTAATTATATCCTACATAATACTTATTTAAAGTTTTGATTAAGGTGCATAACCACTATATTACAACTAGAAATACAGGCGTAATATAATTATTGGTTATCACGTACAAGTACTGGCCAATTTGTAAAGAACGTCGAAATAATATGGGTGTCGCTAAATCACGCCCTGTACTTTTCTTACTAAAGGGCCATATTACGTATAAATACATAACATATTTATCTTGAGGGTAAAACTAGTGAAATATGTACAACTGATTATAATAAACTAAATCAACCAAAAAATTTAAGTGAAAGGAAATATGATCCGAAATGTTCACGGTAAAGCCACCGGGAAAGTTACCGGAAAATGGTCAACCGAAAAATAAATCATGCAATTAATAAACATAGGATCGTTCCGGTGGCTTTTCAGGAACGAGGAATTCGAGATCGTTCCGGTGACATTTCCGGTGACTTTTCTGGCAACTGGCAAGCCGGAACCGATATTCTTTCCTTTCAACAAAAAGTCCGACACACAATTTCAAACTTCACGGGAAAGGATGACGAGAACTCAACAAAACTACCCACCTTTATTATAAATAAATATGGTCAAAATTAAGTATAATTATGTTGATAATATAATAATTAGCATTATAATGTAAATGTATTTGTTTTTATATGAATACATGGCGTTTGTAGAAATAATACAGGGCGTGAGTTCGCAATTCACAAAAATGTTTAGCATTTATACCGCCCCATGTACAGAAATCCGCTCTGTATGTTAATCTTATTTCGTTGACAAGATTAGAGTTAATCTTGTCTCAATTACAACATTTTAGAAATGGATATTAGACAATAAACTTTTCTCCGTTATGGATTCATATTTTATAGTATTCTCTTCACGTTTTATTCAACACATGCTTGCGAGTAATTGCATCGCGGCACCCAATTGATATTGATACATTTACACTAACAGAGGGTGGCAATTGATAAGGTAAATATGTATGGATTTTTGTAGATACACAGGAACCTTGTAAATAGTTTGTGATTGCAACGCGTAGTAATAATGATTAAAATGTACGCGGAGAGGAATTATTACTTCCATTTCTTTATGTTGGTATTATTAACTATTTGTAACACTACCATGTCAATGATAAAGGAAGCCAAAAAAAAAAGGTGGTCTCACAATGCCCCTTCAACAATGATAGTAAAATTATCAAAGTCTTTATTTAATTTTAATATTAATGTTGTCATTTAATACTAAAATGAACATTGTTGGACTTAACTTGTAATTGAAGTCGACATAAGAAGTTGATAAGACGCTAATAGAAAAATTACATACATGAATATTAAATTGATTCATCGAGTGCACTTGTAGTTCATATTGGGTTGATAAAAAATCAGAATTTATATGCTTTTGTGGAGGGAAAAATATTGCGGGAAATTTCGGAGGGAGTTTTTCAGCTATAAAATGAGAGTCCAGCCCTTCATTGTGGTTTAGGTCAACATTAGCATATCAGTACAGACTTAAATCCAGAAAATGGTTTGCACCAGGTCTTCGAGCCAAGCTTTGTTCCAGCTCTTGGATTCCCCACGAAAAAAACAACTACTCTTCTCACTGGTTAAGAAACAGAAAATAAACACCAAGCCATCACTGAACACAATTCCAGCCAGTTTCCGATCGGTCAAGCGTGTGTCAATGTCTACATCTCCAGCCAAGCCTCGCCGCCCTGCAAGGAATGTTCATGCTAATCACCCTCCCCCTGCATCAGCCCCGATTTCAGCCACAGCCGCTAATGCAGTACCAGATCTACCTCCTGCAGATGTTCCGTTGGTTGTTCATGCCCCTCAGGCGATCCATGAAGCAGCGGATGAAGAAGTCCCCGGTGTCGCCGCCGCCGCTGAAGAGGACTTTATCCCTCCACCACCAAATCCACCTGCACCTCTCAATTTTGTTCCAAGAGGGCAGCATCTGCGTGATCTCCTTCAGATGAGATGGCTTGCCCGACAGGCCGTCGAAAAATTGGGTGAGGCGGCAGTCAATGACTTAGTTGCAGCGGTCAAATATCCAATCCCAACTGTTAAACGTGTTTTCATGGAGAAACTACACAGCAAATGGATTGCAGATGGTGAGTTTGGTAAATTCGAGGTTAGAGCAGATGGTACTTTCATCCGAGCCGTTGGATTGGTCGACGACTCCATTGTCAGAACAGAGGAGCTGAACCAGATGATTTGGGTTCCTACTTACCCGAACCTTGAGAATGTGCTTCGGGTTGAAGACTTTACCGAGGAGTAGGGGTCTGTTTGTGTTTCCATTTTGACCCCCGTTTGGGTTTTTGTATGATCAATGCCATACAACATCAGTGGCCACACCAAACGGGGATGTATTCATGGCAATTATGATTATTATCTATGTATTTTTTAAGATTGAAAATCACTCACCTAGATTTCTAAAATCAGGTTCTTCAAATGAATCTGGTTTCATAATTTCACAAGCACTGGTTATCCTGTGAATTGTCTATGCTATGTTGGTTATTTTTCCATAGCGTACCCTACAGGAGAGTGATTTACTAATTTGTATGCGTTTTGATCCCCGGCACCGGAGTTGTTTAATATTGTCTCCTTCTTTTTATTGAGGCAACTAGTGTAACTGTGTTAGTAATTTCAAAATCATTGTTTGTACACAACGGAAGCTTTTGTTGGACAATGTAAACACAATGTTGTCAAATCAACACATGTGGCTGTGACCTAATCCCTAGCGTGCACAGTGTCATCGAGTAATTTAAACAGGCTTACTTACTTTCTCTCTACATAAAGGAGGGCATGGCTTTCTTGGTTGTTGTTAAATCACACCATTTGGTCTGCTCAATAATGGCTTCTTAATTATAATTCCATTTTTCGTTATGCAAATTGCATAATTGAACATATTTTCGGTAGTGTTGTCGATTGTGCAAAAACGTGTATACATTATTAACAATCTAAAACAATAATTATAGTTTATATTTATTATGGTTTCTCAACACTTCTCAGAAGAAATTAATTTTAGTAGCATATAAGTGGTATTTGAAATTTATTACTGATATTAGGTACCACCGGAACAAGTCATTAGCTAGTTTTGTATACGGGTGGTTGTTACAGGTGTTAATTATGGTCAGCAAATCAGGAGTAATTCGGGATAAACTAGAGCATAACTATTGCCAAAGTCGATTCGATGTTGCTCAAACCGCGATCGATTTGGCTGTAGAGGTGAACGATTTGAGTTTGAGCAAAGCTTAACTCGTCTCCAACAACGGCCAGGCAGCTTGAACTGTTCAATCGTTCATGTATATTCAATGTTCAATTTAACAATCAATATTTAACTAACTAAACAGTTGAACCAAAATCGATGAAATAATAATCTGTTTGTGGATAATAAAGGCACTTACACACAATTAAAATTTTATCAAGTACAAACATGTTTAGACTGGTTTCGAGTAGAGTTACGTACTACTCGCGATCTAATCGCTCTTTCAGCTTGCCTAGCGATCAAAAAGCCAGTAGAATAATTACCATCCATAACATCAACTTTTCCATTTTCCGAATATACAAGTGGGTTTTACTTGGAAAATTAATCGAAAATGTAAGCAACTGATTAAATTGATTAGTGTTTAACAACTGAAAATTTTACGTCAACTTTTCATGTAACTATTCGGGCAACCGGCATGCCAGATCCGGTAATCATTTCTGTTAGTGAAAAATCAGACTCTCAGTTACTAATTTTGAGAAATTACTTGACTATTGCTCAACAATTCTCACCATTTTTATTATAAATTAAAGTGACAAAAATTAATAATAAGTATAGTAATAATTTACATTATTTAAGAGTATAAGGTAAATGTATCTATTTCTGTATAAATACATTGCGTGATTTAACATATCACAATTTTTACTCCAACTTGATTTTTTTGACCATAAAACACTTTCAAGATCTGCCTAGCATTTTATCTTATTTTTTAAAAAATAAATCTACGAAAGCAACACTAAGCATTTAATAAAACCAAGGTAGATTGATTGGGTGATAAATAAAACAGCTTTGAAAATATAAATGATCCGGTCATTATGAGTGATGTAACACAGTACGTCACTAGTAAGTCACAGATTAGCATTACTAGACACAAGAACAACAACGTCGCACACACACTTCAAAACAACTAAGTAGGGGGAGATACAATGTTCTGATCATCCTCAAGGAGAGTTGCAGCCACCGTCGATGCTGTGGCCATTGCAGCTTTTTCCTCCAACGTCCATAGCAGCATAACTCCATCAAGTTCATCGGCCAAGAGCCCAGGCGGAGGATCTCCGACAATGGTTTGCTTCAACAAGTTCCCTGCGCCTTGACGAATAAGTCGACAGAAACACTCCCTCAATTCCATCTTCATCCTCTGGTGTGTGTTTGTCATGCCTTGGTACAGGTAGCTCATACCAGCAGGAGTCATCTCAACGTCTGATAAACCTAGAAGGGGGGGAGTTGGTGCGACGGGCGGAGGTGCTTCGACCTCATCGGCGATTTTTTTCCTGCTTTTACGGTGAGGCATTGCAAGACACTGAATGAGCTGTGAAAAGTTTGATAAAAAGTAAACACAGCTCTAAATTATATAGACCAGGAACCAGCTGCAGCAATAGTTAGGGACTACTACTAATGTCAACACACCCACGCCGCTAGTATATATTCTCATATTTCAAATTACCATTCACATGAGTCAGAAGTGTGTGAGCGGTAAGGTTGTGAGGCCCCATCTCACACGTCACTAGTTCAAACCCTGCCTGCATCACTATATTTTTTAAAAAAGTCGATTTATTGGGTTCCAAACAAAAGTACCAAAAAAATCTTTCAACATCTCTTCTTAGTTAATGTATGAAGATAGTTTGATGAGAATTGAACTTATTGTTTCCGTAAACTATGGTTACATGTATAAGACCACGTCCATCTTGACCTGTACTTAATTTTCTTTCCTTTGTAGTTGACCGCTCACTGTTATCCGATTGTAAAATAAACTTGTGAAGTGTGTGTAGCCATCGTTTAAAATTCCGCAATGGTGTTCAACGCAACACTTTATATAATAATATTGACGACCTACTGTTTATATGAATTATACAATATACGTATATAAAATCATGTGTGGAGTAATTAACATCTAATTGTAAACATCATATTGTGCACCCAGTTGTTGTACCAATAGTACTCGCTACTCACAAAGTTTACAATAGATAAATACAACAACTTTTAATGTATGTATCTCTTGTATCTCTTATAACGTAGAGCAAATTTAAATAGTCAAACCTTGCTTAGGGCAGATATCAAAGACATCCCTAATGTCTACGCAAAAATTTCAAATGCAACAAATATTGGTTTCAGTTTTTATTGCGACCACAACAACAATAACATCTGTAACTTTTGTCTCCCATGTATCTTGCATTATTTATCATGTTCTATCATGCTAGGTAACTTTCAATGTTTTAAGTTAACAGAATATATTCACGCTCAAATATATGGAGCTTGTTTTTAAAAATCACGATTACATACTATCTGAACGCTATCATTAACAATATTAAATAAGATTGATTTGTGTCGTTTAATTTTGTCAAAAAGTTTAATTACCAATTATCCTTTTTTACAAATTGGATAGATCCAACAATTATCCTTCAATTAGATCAACAAATTTGTCCCGTACCTCCAGGCGGATGGTTTGCACCGCCCGGGAATAATTCAATAATGGAGCGGAGCGGGGTGGGAGGAAATCTTGCACTTCCATACACTATTATAGAAATCTAAACAGATTGAAACTTAAATCAAATGATAACTAAAGTGTTTGGTTGTCAGACGTTTCTCATCAATCTTGTTCTCACTCAACTACAACCCATTTAAACGAGAGTTGATACTCCATGATTTTACCTCCTGACATTTGTTGTCTGAGTCTGACCTACCTGTTCCTGTTGAACCTGTTGCTTGCCTTCATTACTTCACAAACCAAACAGTAATCATTTATTTTTGGAAAATGGCAACGGGTACTTCACTTATTGTTGTGTATGCTTAACACCCACCTGACAACAATCAGGTACATTTTCTTTTCCAATTTCAATTGAATTCACAATAAACAGGCCGGGGAATGTGAACTAGTCCATGGAAGAATCGGTTATCTGTTTCATTGTTTAGAAAGATTAATATTAGTTACCACCATACCAAATTACAAAAGTTATGATTTTTTTATGTTTTTTCTCGTATCTTAAGATAATTAGGTTATTGTTATATGCAGTCCAGTACTTACGTACGCTGTCCGTATTTATTGATGAAGTGAAACAATTCAGAGCATAATTTATTTCTGAAACAGATCACAGTGAACTGACTAAAATAAAACAATTCAGAGCATACTTTACTTCATTGATGGCCCTAGTTACCCATTTAAAATAATATAAACCTCGCAATTCAAATGCGATCTCGGTAATCAAATGGTTAACTGATAAATAATAACGAATTCAAACCAACTTGGATACTATTAAACTGAGCGACTGCCACTCTTGATCGGGATGTGCATATGTTAGGGTAACGGTGCATATGTAAAATCAATACATGCAGCACTAAATTAACATGGAATTAAAGTTGATCTTCCAAATTATGTCGAGATCTGGAATATACATGGTGATATGGGCTAAGGCCCATATCCTGGTCCGGCGAGTATACTGGCAAAGGAGAAGAAAGGGTTAAGCCCAGCAGTGGTCCTCTCATGACATCAGCTATCTTGGACACACCCGGGGTAAGGACCACTTAGCTTAAAACCCTCTTTGATCCTCTCCATTATAAATAGAGGAGCGACCAACAGTAATAGGTATGTTTTATCAGACTTAAATACTCTCTGTATTTATTCATATTCTCTCTCCTCTGTAAAAAGCCCTATCTTCATCATCACGCCGGAGCGTCTACCCTCGGGAGACCCCGGGGGCTTTGTTTTGCAGGGTTCAGGTGAGAGATTGGCCGCGGGCTAGGATTCCAGCTATCTCCCGGATCACCTTGTACCGGAGCTGGTATCCCGGAGCTTACTGGTAGCATCAGTTGGCACGCCCAGTGGGATACGCTTCGTCATGCCCCGCGGCAGACCTAAGAAGACGGTGGAAGAACCCTCTTCCAAAGCTAATCAGGCAGAAGGCGGTCCTAAGACCAAAAGGGCCGCGGCTGCCCAGGCGACGCGGAAGGCGGCCGAGGAGAAGGAGCGGGCATGCAAGGAGACTGCTCGCGCGGCCGCCGAGAAGCGTCAAGGAAAGAAGAAAGTGTCGGAGCGTACTCTCAGGGAGGTGCAGAAGGAGCATAGGGAGAAGGCCCGGCAAGAAAAGGAAAGACAGGACCAGGAGACGTTCGGAGAAGGCGGTGAATCCGAACCAGAGTATTTCGATTCCGGGGAAGAGGACCCGGAGTGCAGAGACCCAGAGACGATTCATACCAATGCGGAGGAATTTGGGGAGTTTCGAGCATGGAAGGCAGCTAAGGCAGCAGCCCCCAACAAGGTGCCCGAAGTTGTGGACCTGGAGAAGGATGGGAGAGGTGGTCCTGGACATCAGCAGATGCTCCCGGGCCAGCAGATGCCCCCGGGTCAGCAGATGCCTCCAGGGCAGCAGATGCCTCTCGGTCAGCAGATGTTTCCGGGGCAACAGCAGTACCCGGATCAGCAGTTTCCAGGAGGTTTAAACCCGCAAGCACAACCATTTTATGGTGGATACAACACCCCGTTTAACAACGGGTCCATTGAAGATCGTTTGACTAGACTTATCGGTAGGCGGGGGATGGTCCCCCATTCCCCGTGGGTTCCAGAGGTGTTGAACTATAAGTGGCCGGTGGGCACTAAAGCGCCTGATGGGGTTCCGACGTACAACGGGGACGGGGATCCAGAGGAGTTTGTTCACACCTACCTCAGTGTCATGGGGGCCCGGGACATTGAGGAGCCGTTGCAGTGCAAGTTGTTGCCTTCTTACCTCCGGGGTAACTGCTTGAGTTGGTTCAAAAGTCTTCCACAAGGCTCATTGAAGACTTTCTGGGATTTTGCTACGGTCCTGGTCCACAGATATGCAGCAATGAAAACCAACTTTGTCAACCTGGCCACGGTCTTGGCCATGCGGCAGCTGGAGACGGAGTCTACTTGGCAATATTATGTCCGGTATATTGCTGAGTCTATGAAGGTCCAGGATAGGCACTTGCATGAGAAGGCCCTGATTGGCAACTTTGTCAATGGGCTGAGAGACGAGATGTTCTACATTGAGTTGATGAAGAACATGCCAGGAACTTTCTACCACCTCCAGTTGACAGTTGAAATGCATTGCACTGTGCATGAAGCTAACCACACTCGGATGAACACGGTCGGTTTCTTTGAGCAGTGGGTGATTACGGCCACAGCGACCCAAACAACTGCACTCCGGGCCACTCCTCACCAGGGGCCCCGCCCGGAGGCAGCAAGACGCCCCCCGGCCCTGGGAGCAGCACCTGCGCCGGGAGGACAGACGTTAGTGGTCAGGCCAACATATACTCCACTCTCCAAGACCAAAACGGAGATTTTGGCCATTCACCGGGGCCTTTTCACGGATCCCCCAGTTATACAAGGGTTCCCGGCCCCGGCAAATGCCCAGAAATGGTGTGAGTTCCACAAGTCTTATGGACACACGACAGAAGGCTGCCGTATCTTGCGGACGGATATTCAGAAGTTGGTGGAGCGGGGTCAGCTTCGGGACTGTGTAGCAGGTGAAGCACACCCGGCGGCTGCCCCGGCAGGTCAAGGAAGGAAACGTAACTGGAGGAATAACCGAGGCCAGGGCCAGGGCGGCAACCGCCCCGCGGAAACCAACATTGCTCCTAACCCCGCCCCACAAGCACCTAGACCAGGAGTTCCGGGACCCGGAGCACCTCGGATGATAAACGTGATTAACGGGATAGTGGGAGATGGAGCGCAGACCCTGTCGGCGGTGAAGGCCAAGAGTAGATATGTCCCCCCGGGGGAGATCCAGGGAAAAAGGTTTAAACATGATGAGACAATCACGTTCTCAGAAAAGGATGCAGTTCCGGCCCAAATACCTCACTCGGACCCGATGGTGATCTCAGCTGAGGTAGAAGGGGTGGTGATAAAGCGAGTCTTTGTGGACGATGGGAGCAGTGTAGAAGTTATGTTTGCTGATTGCTTTGATCAATTGAACATTGGTCGACAGAATTTGAAGCCATGCTTGTCCCCGTTGTCAGGCTTTACGGGGCGCACAGTTCACCCGCTGGGTGTCATAGCGTTACGGGTGACCCTTGTTGATCATCTGGATATTAACAAGAGGTGCACTGTCTTATGTAACTTTGCAGTCATCAACGCCTCTTCCCCGTACAACATGATCATAGGTCGTCCCTGGTTGACGCAGGCCCGGGCGATATGTTCGCCCTACCATCTGACCATGAAGTTCCCAACGGATCAAGGAATTGCATCAGTCATCGGCAATCAAACGACCGCCCGCAGCTGCATGCTCACCGCAATAAAGGAAGCCAAGAATGGAGGATCAGAAAGAACAAATGTGTCGGAGCCCGGGGAGTGTTCTGGGAAGAATAGCACGGTGGGGGCCGTGCATGGTGACCCGGCCTCTTTTGAAGTGGAAGACATGGAAGTAGGATCCCGGGGAAAGGTGAGTATCGGGAAGCACCTCCCGGAGAGTGTGAAGGACGAGCTCCGGAAGTTGTTAAAGGAATATGAGGATGTATTCTCGTGGGGAACGGAAGATTTAACAGGGATACCGGAGGAGTTCGCCATCCACCGGTTGAATGTCTACCCGGATCTAAAGCCCATAAGGCAAAAGAAAAGAGCCTTGGCAGCAGATCGGGTAGAATTCGTCCGGGCGGAGGTGAGAAGGATGTTGGACGCGGGAATGGTAGAGGAGATAACTTACCCGGAGTGGATTGCCAACCCGGTCCTGGTGAAAAAGCATGACGGATCCTGGAGGATGTGTATCGATTTTACAGATTTAAACAAGTGCTGCCCAAAAGACAGTTACCCGTTGCCCTCCATCGACCAGCTGGTGGAAGCTATAACAGGCTACCAGCTTCTAGCCTTCTTCGACGCACACCGGGGATACCACCAGATCGTCATGGCCCCGGAAGACCGACCAAAAACCTCTTTTATCACTGACTTTGGTACTTTTTGTTACAGGAAGATGCCATTCGGTCTTAAAAACGCAGGAGCAACATACCAGCGCATGGTGGACCGGGTATTCAAAAACCAGCTAGGAAGAATCATGGAGGTCTATGTAGATGATATGGTGATCAAAAGCAGGACTCATGACGCTTTTTTGGACGATCTCCGGGAGCTTTTCGTCGTGTTGAGAGAGGTAAACTTGAAGCTAAGCCCGGAGAAAAGTACCATCGGGGTGGCGGCAGGCAAGTTTTTGGGATATATGGTGTCAAACCGAGGCATTGACGTGAACCCGGAAAAGGTTGAAGCGATCCTGAGCATGCCCTCCCCGAGCAAGGTGAAAGATGTACAGCGCTTAACCGGGTCCCTGGCGGCGTTAAGTAGATTCTTGTCCCGGGGAGCAGAGAAGCAGTTGCCTTTTTTCAACATTTTGAAACGAGCAAAGAAGTTCGAATGGACCCCCGAGTGCGAGCGAGCCTTCAAGGAGTTGAAGGAGCACCTGGGTAAACTCCCAACTTTGTCCAAGCCGGTCCCGGGGGAAGAATTGTTCTTATATCTGGCAGCCACGGATCAGGCTATAAGTGCGGCCTTGGTTCGAGGATCCGGGAGAGCGCAGAGCCCGGTGTATTTTGTGAGTAGGGCTCTTCAAGGGCCGGAGACGCGTTATTCTTCACTAGAACGTTTGCTGCTGGCACTGGTGCACGCGTCCCGGAGACTTCGCCCATACTTTCAGGGTCATCCTATCACAGTTCTCACAAATCACCCACTTAAGCAAGTCATGCTGAAACCAGAGGCATCTGGCCGAATGATGAAGTGGGCGATAGAGTTGGGAGAGCACGAGATTACTTATCAATCCAGGAAGTCTATCAAGGGCCAGGCTTTGGCTGATTTCTTGGTTGAGATGGCGGAAAACACAGAAAAGGACCCGGGTGAAGGGGAACCGGAATGGAAGTTGCACGTAGATGGTTCCTCCCATGCCGGAGGGAGCGGTGCCGGGGTAGTGCTGGTCAGTCCTGGTGGCAAGGAGTATCGGTATGCGTTGCAGTTTGAGTTTAAAACCACCAATAATGAAGCTGAGTATGAGGCTCTCCTTGCCGGATTACGCCTAGCCCGGGAGACAGGTGCCAAAGTGATCCAAGCTTACAGCGATTCGGCCATTGTGGTTCAGCAAGTGAATGGGGAGTATGAAGCAAAAGAAAGAAGTTTGCAGAAATATTTGGAGGCGGTGAAGTTGATGATACAAGGTTTCCTCCGGGTGAATCTAACACAGGTCCCCCGGGAGGAAAACTGTCAAGCGGATGCACTAAGCAAGTTGGCTTCCTCAGAGCTCAAGCCAAGTCAGGACCGGAATCTGTACATAGAGATGGTATCAACCCGGGGTTATGAGCAGCCAAGCCAAGTTGCGGCAGTGCGTGAAGCCGAATCTTGGATCACACCCATCCGGGAGTACTTGGAGAATGGAACGCTGCCGGACGACAAGGTGAAGGCCCGGAAAATCCGGGTCAAAGCACCCCGGTATGCCGTCCTGGACGGGGAGTTAATCCGGAAGGGATATCTCCAACCTTGGTTGAAGTGTGTGGATGGAGAGGAAGCACGCCACCTTTTGAAAGAAGTTCACGAGGGCCCTAATGGAAGTCATCAAGGGGCTCGGACAGTAGCTCGGAAGATCATGTGCACGGGGTATTACTGGCCAACGCTATTTGAGGATGCTCAAAAGGCAGTCCGCTCCTGTCAGCAGTGCCAGAAATTTGCGCCCCTGATCCATGTGCCACAGGGGGAGTTGATCGGGATATCAGGAACTTGGCCCTTCATCCGATGGGGTCTGGACCTGGTAGGCCCCTTTCCAACTGCTCCGGGAGGTTTCAAGTATTTGATAGTGGCAGTTGACTATTTCAGCAAATGGGTAGAAGCTGCTCCTCTGACAAACATCAGGGGAAGTACATGTGTAAAATTCTGCTGGAAGAACATCATCTGTCGCTACGGAATTCCCCGGTTCATAGTAACAGATAACGGGGCGCAGTTTGAGAATGATCCTTTTAAATCCTGGTGCAAGGAGTACGGGATTGAACAGAAGTTGACCTCGGTCTATCACCCACAGGCTAACGGGCAAGTTGAAGTGACTAACAGGACCCTTGTTAACGGGATCAAGACTCGGCTCCAAGGGGCAAGAGGAAATTGGGTCGATGAAATCCCGAGTGTCTTATGGGCAAGTAGAACGACAGAGAGCTCCGCTACGGGCGAATCCCCTATAGTTTGGTTTATGGTGCGGAGGCGGTCATCCCGGCTGAAATTGGAGTTCCTAGCCTCCGAACAAAGCTCCCGGATGAGCAGACAAACCAGAACGACCGGCTCCTGGATTTAGATCTACTGGAGGAGAAGCGAGAAAAAGCAGCCCTGCATGAGGCCCGGGTGAAGGAACGGGTCAAGAAATATCACGACAGAAGGGTTCGCAAGGAGCAGTTTAGCCCGGGGGAGTGGGTAATGCGCCGGAATGACAAAAGCCAGCAGGTTGCAAGCGGGAAGTTAGCCCCCAACTGGGAGGGGCCTTACAAGGTGGTAGCAGCCCACCCCGAGGGAAGTTATGAATTGCAAGACAAGGCCGGGAAGAAGGTCCCGAGGCACTGGAATATTGCGAATTTACGTAGATACTATGCTTAGATTCTCCTATGTATTCACCCCTCTGGCATGGATTATGCCTAGGACGGTGGCAGAGAAGCGGCACGGGGACCCCTGGCCAGGATTGAGCCTTGGTTGTCCCGTGGCCCGCAGTTGCATTTTCCCATTTTATTTATGAAGATTGCTTTTCGAGGTAGTATTTTCTCTTAAGTACAGTTAACCCCGACCGCTTGAACAAGCGCTCGGGGGGCTAGAGCAAGTCGATCCGGGAACGCTTGAACAAGCACCCGGGGGGCTAGGGCAAGAATATACGGGATGCTTGAACAAGCACCCGGAGGACGACCTAGGCACGCTTGAATAAGCGACTGAAACGAATATTTGAACGACTGAAACGAATATTTGAACAAATAAAGGAAGGGCAATATGACAATCAAATCATTAACTTATGATTAAAGATTACAACATTTACAACTTTGAAACTTGAAAAACCTAAACAAAGCTAACAGAGGGAAGGAGGACCGTCCCAGCTAATAGGAGAGTCCGGATCACCTTGGGTCCCGGGGTGATTTGGCCGATTATTAGCAGCAGTTGGGTTGTTAGGAACATTACTCCCCGGGGCATTGGGGGTTGCAGCTGGATGAGTACCGGACGGACCGGCTCCCGAGGGACCAGCTCCCGAAGGACCAGCTCCCGAGGGACCAGCCCCTGAGGTAACTTCGGCATACGGGTCGAAGTCGTCGTCCGAGGATGAAACTTCGGGAGATGGCGTCCGTCGGCGAGCCCCAATGATAACGGGTCCTTGGGCACGGGGGGATTTCTTCTTTTTTGTAGCAACGACTTTGCTTTTACCTTTCCCCCTTTCCCGGGCCAGACGCCTTTCTTCTTTAGCAGCGTCTTCACGGGCAATGTAGGCCCGGATCCTGGCGGCATCCTCACGAAGTCTAGACACCCTCCGGGCGGACTCTTCCGGGTCAACTGAAACACGGAACCCGAGATACCTTTCAACGGTGAAATCAAGGGAAATCCGGCTCGGCAGAAGTACCAAGGACGGGGGGAGGTATTGCCCCTCTCTTTGGCGTTGCCACCAAGCGGCAGCTTCCTCGAAAGCGGGCCGATACCGAGACTCGGGGTCGTTCCAGCCCATCCGGAACATGCGCACTAACAATGCGGAGACCTCCCGGGGAAAGTTAGTATAAAGAGGGGGAGAAACCCGACCTAGACGCAACCCTGTCAAGTGATAAGTCAGTTGTAGGGTTACTAAATTCTCCCGGAGGGTGAGGTTCCGGGCCGCTAGTTCCCGGTTCTCTCTTTCCAACATCAGGTTCCTCCTAAGGGGATCGCCCCGCCTTTCTAACCACTTGAGCTTGTCGCAGTAAAATGGAAGCTCGGACCACACAAGGTCAAATTCCTCCTTGAGACGAGATTTAAAAGCGTCATGTTCGGCTTGCAGCATAGAAATAGTCTTGTCTGCATCCAGAACAGCGTTTACTCGGTCTTGAGCCAGGGATTGACACCGGGAAAGGGATCCAAACTGATTAGATATTTCCCTAAGTTTCGTTACTAGAGAAGTGACATCCGGGAATTCATCAATCACTGATCCTATCCCGGAGTGGACGAGAAGGTACCGGGTCTGAATGCCGTCCAGTTGCCAGCGACTCAACTGTTCCTCCAGCTCCTCACACCGGGGGCATGGTTTGTCGTTATCCGAGGCCGCCCTGGAGGGAACTGCACCCGGAGGGTCATCCCGGGGCTATATAAACAAAACACAAAGGTTTTAGACTTAGAATTAAAACAAGGTTGAGTTTATGACTTAGATAAAAAAGTGGAAGTTACAAACTGAAACAAATCATAAAGACTGGGCAAGTCATAACAAAATGATCAACCCGTAACAGAGAAAAGAAATGAAAATATCAAATAGATAGACAATGTAAGGGTTATAAAATAAAGGAGAGAGACTCTTACATCATTTGAGTCATCGCTCTCGTCCCCGGAGCTACTTTTTCTCCCCTGAATTATAAAAGGGAACAGTTCAGGGAAGGAGTCCGGGGGAAATCAAAAGACAAAAAGAAAAGGGGGGTACAGAATTAAAACGCAAAAGTAGGATGAAAAGACTAAGTGTCTATGTTTACTTCATCCTCGTCATCCTCGTTCCCGGGAGACTGCTCTTCCTCTTGAGCCTCGCCATTCCCCGGGGACAGTTCCTCCTCCCCCTCTTCGTTTGCATGCACCGGCTCGAACTCTTTCTCCGCGATCGGGGACTTAGCATTTTCCTCATCGGAATCCCCATCCTCTCCATCCGAGGTCACTGGGGTTTCGATGGCTGCAAGATTGGCCACATCGTCTGGCCCCGGATCCGCCCTGTCCTCAGCAAGCTTGGCGGCGTCGCCGGTATAGGCGATGATGTCTTGGGGATCAACACTCCGGGCCCCCTCAAACACTTCGAGTACCCCGGGAACAATCCTGTCGAGACCATCCTTCATCAGCCGGTCCGCCGCATAGTTAAAGCGATCGTTTGCTTTAGGGCGATACCAGGCATCCCGGAATGCGTCTCGGCTTTCCCGGGGGATGAATTCCCGAACGGCAGAGTACGCGGCGTGCAAGGCGGCCTCATTAGAAATGTCGCAGAGGGACATCATCTTTTTCTCGAATGTACGGCTCTTCAAAACCCGGTCGGTGAAAGTCCGGCAAAGAGCCTCTTGCGCCGGGGCCATGCCACGCTTGCTGTCCTTCTTCACCCGGGACAGCTCCCTGTGCGCTTCGGATAACTCCTTGTACAGCGAAGCGTTCTGTGACCTCAGCTGGTCAACCTCCCGGGAAAGATCTTCTGATAGGGAGTCACACGCGTGGTTGACCAGTTCTCGAAGCCCAGGAAACTCGAGCAGTCTGGAGGCATGGTCCTACACGAAAACAAACACATAGAATAAAAACGCAATATGAATGATTAAAATGTTAAAGATAGAAAAAAGGATAGAAATACATACCTGGGAGCCGTCTAGCAAAGTGCGCTGGGAAGTGGTGTTGTCGCGAGTCTCCGGGATACGATAAAGGCTGCTGTCAGCCATTGATTCTTTCTCCTTCGGGGGATAGCGGGATGAACCCTCAGAAAGAGGCTCGGACTTCTTCTTCTTCTTATGGGGAGGCCCCCCGGGGATAGGAATAGCAAACGCTAATCGTCGACCTTCTGCCGGGGGGACCACAGCGGACCCAATGGACTTCCCGGTCCCCTTTTCCCCAGATCTCTCCTCTCCGGATTTTCTCTTCTTGGTGTCCTGGACCGGCTTCTCGGTCTCAGAGGTGCTCTTTTTGGACTTCCCGGAAGCCCCCTTACCCTCTCCCTCGCCGGACTTCGACCCCGTAGGGACTATCGCTGGCCGGGGAGATATGGCTAACACCAGGCAACAAAGGAAATTAGCTAAATGCAGCTAGAAGAAACAGTACAGATCAATAAAACTAATAAAGGGAATTGAGAAAATTACCAAGGCTTCGTGTGGCGTACAAACGACGGCAAGTGAACACTTCCGCTGGATACGCCTCCCGGGGAAATTCGTAGCCCCCCGCCCTCTGGAAATCCTTCAGATTGACAAACTGCTTGACAATTAAATCATAACTGTCAGATACCTGTCGGAATTGGGCCGGGGGGAGTGCCGCCTTGGTTTCAGCTTTCCTCTGCTGGTTCCATGATGGGACTGGATACTTCTCCACGTCGAAGGTGAAGTAGCTGTTCATCCAGTCGCTCGTCTTCACTGACTCGAGCCTCCCGGAGCAGATCATCGCCGTCTTGTTTCGGCGCAGAGCATTAAACACTCCCGGGACGGAGGTCGCGGCGAGATAATAGAAACTTCGAAATATGTCCACAGTCCCGGTTACGCCAGCCCGGCTGCAGGACAGAAGGAAGGCTATCATGACGCTGACAGCGTTGGGATGCAACTGCGCTGGAGAGATGTTATAGTATTTTAGGTAGGCGGAGTATAGAGGAGGGAGGGGAAAAGTGAGCCCGTGTAGAAGGTGATGCCGGGGGACGCACGCCCGGTCCTTCATGTCGCCGGAGTATGGCTCCAACCCGGCGTCGTATGACAGAGGCACGTACATCTTCTTTACGACCTCCTCCACCGCCTCGTGAACCGGGGTCATCCCGGGGTCTTTCGGATCGGCAGGCTCCGGGGCTCCGTAAGTCACCTTAGCTTTAGTCGTCATCAGACCTTTGCCGCCTGATGGAGTAGGAAGGGAGAGGTCGTCGATATCCAGAGAGTGCTCCTCCACCGGGGTATGAACCTTGTTACTCATATCAAAAAGCTAAAGAGGGAGAAAAAGAGAATGGAAAACGAGAGCAAAAGAGGATGAAAAGAAAGAAAGCGACAGCACGAAGAGGATGAAAAATGAAAGTGAAAATTTTGAAGAGGTATTTATAGGGAAGGATACATAGAATTCTTGAAGTTGGGTAAAGTAAACTCAGCGTCCAAGAAAAGGTAATAATGAGCATTAATTAGGGAGCAGGCAGCGAGGAAGCACGCGCGTCGTAGCACACGCGCGGCGCATGGTGATACGGGCCCGCAGAAACCGCGACCCGCTGATTTCCTATCAGAGACCCAGCCTACCGGGCCAAGCCCCGGGAGCCAGGGTCTCGGGGGGCTAGTGGTGATATGGGCTAAGGCCCATATCCTGGTCCGGCGAGTATACTGGCAAAGGAGAAGAAAGGGTTAAGCCCAGCAGTGGTCCTCTCATGACATCAGCTATCTTGGACACACCCGGGGTAAGGACCACTTAGCTTAAAACCCTCTTTGATCCTCTCCATTATAAATAGAGGAGCGACCAACAGTAATAGGTATGTTTTATCAGACTTAAATACTCTCTGTATTTATTCATATTCTCTCTCCTCTGTAAAAAGCCCTATCTTCATCATCACGCCGGAGCGTCTACCCTCGGGAGACCCCGGGGGCTTTGTTTTGCAGGGTTCAGGTGAGAGATTGGCCGCGGGCTAGGATTCCAGCTATCTCCCGGATCACCTTGTACCGGAGCTGGTATCCCGGAGCTTACTGGTAGCATCAATACACTTGTATAGTATGAACATTATGTTATGGTGCTCTGCAGTAGTTAATGAAAAAACTACTGTACATGCAAATACATCTCGACAAATTTGGTTTTTGGAATAGTTATTGTGTTGGTAGGTGAACTAATGATTTCTTCAAAATATATAATAACATTATTTTAACTATAGATATTAATATACTAATTAACACAATATTAATAATGATTTTATGTTTTCATCTTCCATTTTCGAGGAAGACTAGTTCAGCATTATTGTGGAATTCAGATGGGTTTTAATGTTTGCATGATAGTTATAATCATATTTAATATTGCTCTATTTAAAAAAAAAATTAATTTCAACATGATAGTTATAATAATAGTCTAAACTTAACAATAAAGGGTGTGAAAAGTTGGGTCGATTAAGGGACACAAAACGCAAAAGATTTACAAAAAATTGTTGATCTTGGAGCTTGGTCAACAAATCGGAAATCCAAAAACCCCAACAACTAGGATCACAAGATATATTTGAAATTTTCTACATAATCTATATTCATGCCTCCTCCCTAACCCTAGCGTTAGAGCACTATAATTACTCATTCACCCTCCATGTGCCATTGACAAGCATCAGTGGTCCACACATTTTCGATTTTGCCCAGAGCAAAATCATCCCTGAAATCAGGAGACTCTTATGCGAACCGACCAGGCATGGAAACAGCCGTCGGTATTTAAACAGAACACGTAGAGACTGGTAAATTTTTTTGGCTTTTGCCTGGTATTTAAGAAAATCATTTTGTTGTCACTCTTACAACGTAACGAAAACAATAAAAAGATAATTACATCCATGTTCAACATTAAAAAATCAAATCATATTTTTCATGTAACCTCTAACGTCAATTAAACTCCGCCATTTTCATAAAGATCATTTACATACACCATCTCATTAACATTCCAATTTTTTGTGAATGTGTTCATAGCAAGAGTGGGTGTATGGTGGACAGCTAATTTGGGCAAAATTAGGTGATTGACGCCAAATATCTTTTTTTATCAACATTAATCTAGTCGAAAGTTAAATAATTTTAAAATGTAGAGATAAAGTTTATCAACTCGGGATTATTATTTAGCACATGCTCTTTTTTTCCTAGAATTTAAAAAAAATAAAAAAAAAAACATCAAAACTTTCAATTTAGTTTATTTTGATTTGTTGAAATAAAATTCAAACAAATTCAGTAAAAAATTAAATTCAACAAGGAATACAATTTTTTTGGGGATGAGATGATCTTGAAAAGGTGAGAATGCCTTAAAGTTTTTACTAGGAACTCATCAAAGTTTTTACTATCAACATAGTAAAAAGGTTTTCTTGACCTTTAAGTCTTGAAAAGGTGAGAATGCCTTTAAGTTTTTACTAGGAACTTGAAAAATGTTTACTATCAACATTTGTTTAGTTGAAATTTAAATAATTTAAAAATGTAGAGATGAAGTTCATCAACTTAGGATTATTATTTAGCACATGCTCTTTTTTTCCTATAATATTTTTAAAATAAAAAATCGTTTTGAATACATTCAGTTTATTATAGTTTGATTTGTTTGATCAACATTTGACGGAATTCCGAATTTTGCATCCACAACATCTGATAAACATCAGTAATCCTTTCAAATTCCACAAGTAATTTAATTTTTTTTGGGGTTTGCATGAGGTGATCTTGAAAATGTGAGAATGCCTTTAAGTTTTGACTAGGAACTCTGAAAGTTTTTACCCTTTCAGCATAGTAAAAAGGTGAGAATGCCTTTTTACTACGGAAAGGTGAGAATGCCTTTAAGTTTTTACTATGTTTGAGTCTCCTTATGAGAATTTCTTTGTATAACTAATTGTTAAAAATAACTTACAGTATAACATTTGGAATATAAGTCATATAAGATTTAATTATACTTCACCAAAAATTTAACCTGTAAACAAATAAAACAACTCGAATAAAATAACCTCGATTCCATTTTCATTAAATAACTAATAAGTATTTATATTTTTCATACTCCAACGCAAACGACAAATAATGAAAAAATAATTTTGTTTCCTTCTAAACATACTTTATAAATTTTTCATTCTTAATCAAAATTGTCATATTTAATAATAATAATAATAATCTATAACATATCTCAATATTTTGCACCAATATTTTGATGGAATAAAGTAAACATTCGCCTTATATATTGGCTAAGTTGGTAATTACACGAATAAAAAAGGACGGAATTGTAAACTACGTAGGTGCGGCTTGGTAAGATAAATCCTACAAACAGAAGAGAAATTTTACAAAAGTTAAACCTATCAACATTAGTTCAGTTGAAATTTAATTAATTTTAAATTGTAGACATGAAATTTATCAACTCAAGATTGTTATTTACCACATGCTCTTTTTTTCAAGATGTTCAAAAAAAAAAAATTTGTTTCAGTACTTTATTATAGTTTGATTTGTTTGATCAACATTTGACTGAATTCAGCATTTGATAAACATCAGTAAACCTTTCAAATTCCACAAGTAATTTAATTTTTTTTGGGGATTGCATGAGCTGATCTTGAAAATGTGAGAATGCCTTTAAGTTTTGACTAGGAACTCTAAAAGTTTTTACCCTTTCAGCATAGTTAAAAGGTGAGAATGCCTTTTTACTATGGAAAGGTGAGAATGCCTTGAAGTTTTTACTATGGAACTTGAAAAGTTAAACCTATCAACATTAGTTCAGTTGAAATTTAATTAATTTTAGATAAAAGATATGAAATTTATCAACTCAAGATTGTTATTTACCACATGCTCTTTTTTTCAAGATGTAAAAAAAAAAATTGTTTTCAGTACTTTATTATAGTTGGATTTGTTTGATCAACATTTGACTGAATTCAGCATTTGATAAACATCAGTAAACCTTTCAAATTCCACAAGTAATTTAATTTTTTTGGGGGATTGCATGAGCTGATCTTGAAAATGTGAGAATGCCTTTAAGTTTTGACTAGGAACTCTAAAAGTTTTTACCTAAATGGAGCACCTCAACCCTATAAATATCAACCCCTTCTCCCTTTAGAACCTCATTATAGACATCATTCTGACATTCCCTTCTCCATTCTCATATTGTTTGCCTTCTGATTCCCATGGATGTTTCTATCTTCAACGCCCTCCCGGATGACATGATCAATCTAATCATGATTCGTGTTTACTTCGACTCGGTTCTTCGTCGGTACGCGACCGGAACAGCGACAGAATGGCATCGACAGTGGCTCACCGACGCTTCTGCACTAGGTCACACAGACTCGACCTATGTCTTGGCCATATTTTCAATATGCTGCGAGGGTGATATTCAGAGAGGCATGAATGTGATCACCACCCTGAAGAGAACCGATAAGAAAGGCCTCCGGGAAGCTCGAGTTTAAATAAGAAAGGCATGAAAATAAAGGCCTCCGGATAAGAAAGGCATGAATGTGATCACCACCCTGATCACCACCCTTTGGTTTCCTTATGACTTTGCTTTGTTGGTTTAAATTAATTTATTTCAATTTCTTTCTCATTCACTGACAATTTTTAAAACCATAATGTCAATTTCTAATGTCAATTTCTAATGTAAAATCTTTGTTTTCCCCTTATCAATTTCCGTGCCGTTTTCCCTTCAACATATTATATGTGGGAACTACTATCATATTAAATAATTACATATAATTTTAATTACTCTCCTCACAAATTTTGAAAAATTTAAATCTTTTTCATTTATACAGGTTTGACAAAATTCCATTGCAAAGGTAACTGAAACATTGACATAACTTCGCAATGAAGCAAAGATTTATAAGGATAACAAATGATTTTTTAATAAAGACAATCAATGAGTATTCTGTTCGTGGATATTTCAGTTTAAACAATTGGAGTTTAAACACTGTTATAAATATAAAAAGTACTATGACTACTGACAATTCATGCAAAACCATTGGAGATGCCTGTAGCCTTTGTCTTCTCGTCATTATATATGTGGGTACTCTGGCTGTTGTTCATTTGTCAATTTCACTAACCAATAACCTACATGGGTTAGAACACTGGACAACGTTCATTAAAAACAACTGATTCGGATGAGCTGGAGATCAAAACTACATCGTTCATTTGCTAATCCAACCCTAAAAATTACTTTTTAGAATCGCCTATTCAATGAAAGATTAGCGATCATGATCATATAGACGATATTTTGATCGCGGAGTCATCGATACATGATCGATCGATCGATGAGGTGATAGACAACTGATAATGAAACAACTGATAGTTGTACCATTAAAAACAACTGGGACATGATCGATGAAGTGATCCCCTCCCTATGTTTATATAAGTGTGTGGGAATATAATTTTACATGTAGTTATATTTATTTCCATTTTTAATTATCTATACTCATTTCTATATGTATATATATATAAACAAATATATAGGTAAATACGCAGGGGCGGATTTAGGGTGTGGTCACTGGGATGAAGTGACCCCACTGACTTTGGCATATACATATATATAATACTAGTTTTTGGCACATAAATTGTTGGATTAGTGTGGTGAGTCCATCGTCTCACCCATCAAAGGTCAGGAGTTTGACTCCTGTTTGTTACATTTATTTTCTTCTCTTTTTAACTTTTCACCGAAACTTCTTTTTGTAATTAATCCTTATTATTTGTAATCCTTTTAATACAACTTATTTTTGTGTATATCATTTTTTCCTTTTTATAGTTTTATTGATTCAATCAATTATTTTAACTACATAGATGGTTAGTCGAGCATTCAATAAATTTTTTTAGATTATATTTGCAGTATGTTATAATATTCTTCAAATTAGTAAATCTACAACAAAATTAATCATTTTTATATAAGTTCGACATACATTAATCGTAACGCACATTATAACATTAAAAATGATTATATAACAAATTAAGTGTAGTTAATTATATAAAATTTATGTAATTTAGTACCAAATGAAGTTCCCCCATGAAAATATATTTCTAGATCTGCACCTGGTCATAGCCGATAATTAGTCAATTTCTAGTCACTTCATTTAATAATGAGATCGTTTCGAAGAAAACCAAATTTATTTCATAATATGAGGTTTGAGGTTATAATTGTAGTTTTCACTTTCGTGGTAGCTTATAACTAATAACTTCGCATTTTTTTTTGGATACGATCAACTCTGGATCTAACCTCCGTTCACTTGATTTAGCCGATGCGGTAGTACAACACATTGTAACTTCTAGTGAAGTATTCGTGTAGATTGTTCACTCGCTAGTTTTAAATTCTGCACGATGCATATATTTATCTTTCCTCATTTACGTTTGACAATCAGGGCTACATCGGGTCAAGTGTTGACTTAGTGTTCATAGAGTCGATCACGAAATGCTACCGTCCGCGCAACAGTGTAACCAATGTTGACAGATTCGATCACGAATAACTCCGGTACTGTGTAACCACAAAATACTCCTAGGAAATTTATTTGATAGATAAATATTGTATTACTCTTTATCTAGACCTGGTTTCAACTTTTAAAAAACAAATTATACACATTGCTTTTTCATTTAACTTATGCTTAATTAATGTTGATGTTAAGCATGTGTAGACTTTGATAGTTTAAATTTTGTTTCTTACTTTGTAGCAAAGTCTTTCATTGTATTCTCTTTTGGCGTGACTTACAACCACTTACCTTCCTGGCTGAAACTGGATGCTCTAACTATTTATGATTTGTAACTCTCACTATATCGTTGCATATAATCGACTATCAGGGTATGAGTGTGTTACTACACTAAACACACATTGGTGAAATTCATTTTAATATACTCCACTATTTAAAACAAAATATTGTTTGCACTCTAGTGACGAAAATAATACCAGAAGGGGATACATAATATCTTGCCATCCCCTGCGGAATCGTAACTACAAATTATAAAAATCTTAAATGCAACATTTATTCTTCATTTCACCAATTTTTCTGCGTCCATGGTAATTTAGCTATAACCTAAAACATGTTAAAAGTATTCTAATATGGCCAGTTTTTTACGACATTATTTATATACACAATCTCCTTAACATCCCAATTTTAAGTACAGAATCTGATGCCTGAAGTACTAAGGCTGTAAACGAGCTGCACCGTACGTCAACAAGGCATGTTCAAGATTGATCTCTGGCATAATTTGCCTGTTCATGATCGAGATACATTATTTTAGCAAAGGGTCAGCTGATAAGCTCTAAGCAAATTCGAGTTCAAGAAATTTGGTCTACCACAATCACGCTTAAAATAAATTAATATTCAATTTTTATATTAAAATTTTAAACATATTTTACATAAATAGATATAATTTTATTACTAGAACGGGTCGACGAGTCGAATGACCTATCTCTACAGTGTTCCAGTTTGAGCTCGAGTCGAGCTCTGAAAACTCGAACACAAGATCGAGTTTTCACCGAGGTGTTCTCAAACCGTTATTGAACGACTCGATTAGGTTTCACACCTATCCTAAACCATGTGATCCAAACCCTTTTGCAATTTTTCCCGTCCACTAAAGCATTTCTGAAGGTGGGCTATTTTCACTAAATTGGCTCGTTTCAATTTTTACTCGAAGCCCATACAGCTTTGGCAATTACACACTTAAACGTTTCGTTTGCCCCCTCCTTTTATAATTTAAATTTATACGAAAACTTTTTCTGGCATTAATTGAGTTGCCACCATTACAAGCCAATAGGAATGCATGCAATGAGAAGTTTGTCGGTTCCATCTTAAAACTGTAGACACTCACTTAATGTTCTGTTCATTTCAATTTAGAACCACCGCAATACCCCCTCACCCCTTCAACTTCTCCTTCAACCTTACTGTTCAATCTCAGTTCCATCTCATAAACACACAACCCACCGCCAACTATGGCCGGAGATACTGGTCCCAGAGAAGGCCCATTCCTCCGTTCAGCGGCCAAACGAGCGGCCGATACCATGTCACAGGCTTTAGATCAGAACAAGAAGAAGCGCAGACGGGTGGTGATGTCCTCGTCTGAGGAGGATGAAGATATGGTTGAGCCTTCCAGCAAATCAGTCAACCCAGACGCCGATGCGGACAGTGACTGCCAAATACTTGACCAAAACGGAAAAGCTGTCGGGAAAGGAGCAGCCAAGGGTTCATCCTCAACACCCAGCCGGAGATCCGCTGCAGAAAAGGGTAAAGGTAACATTTTTTCTAGACCTAAAGTTCACATCTCAAACATCCTAGTTATATATGAATTAACCTGTACCGATTATTGTGTTGCTGTAAAAAATTAGAAATGATGTGTGTGGTGATGACAGTGGTCATACATTAGAAATCTTGCTGAAAAGAGGAGCTTTTTTTATTGTTAAGGAGATTCAATCCCAGTAAATGATTTGGTTTGTCTTCAAAGAATTAGTTCAATCTACTCTACTTTTGAATGGCAAATTCACTATAATTTTAAAGGAACTCTTAAACATTTATCATGTTCTGAATGCCACCTAATTAAATATATACATATTTGCCCATACCTTAAATATGCATATAATGTCAGTACTTTTATTCACAGTCACCTTTTATCTCTGTTTATATGATTGAGAATGTTTCAGATCGTGAACCCTACTGAAACCCACATTCATTTGAACTGTAAACAAAATGAGTACTGGAGTAAAATTTGGGCATTTCTTCCACGCAAATAAAACCATGTTTTGGTATACAAAGTATGATTTGAATAATGCCATGCCCTCTTTTCCCTTCAAAATGTATCAGATAGGGTACAAATGCTTTCTAATTTGTAACAATTTATAACAACAACTCAATATGACTTAACCTTAATCCAATCAGACACATAAATCTTGTTCGTATGAGCAGCCATTCTAGTTGTAAACGGCAGACAACCTTTTCCTTTTCTGAATGCTCATTTATATTATTCTGTACCACTTGCAGGGAAGCAGGAAGCTGAACCTACACGCAATGTCATGCTCATTGCTTCGAAACCTGGCAAGCTGTTTTCGCTATGTTGTGAACTGTCGCCTGAACAGCGCTTCAGCATCATAGAGGCCGGTTTTGGAGGACTTCTGGAGGTCCAGGTCCAGCACGTCCCATCTGACATGACTGACTGGCTGATCAGTGCTTTCAATCCAGAAACAAGGGAGATAACTCACAATGGGAGTGTGCTGTTCACTCTAACCCCTGCAGAGGTGTGGGACGCTTTCCTCCTACCTTGGCGCCCTTCCAATCCAGTCGCAACCACAATTACTCCGGAATACAATGCCCTGAGAAAGCGATGGGAGGTTGAATACGGTTTCAAAGCGACGCGTCAAAACTTCACCACTGGAATAAACAGGCTTGAGCAGATAATGAAGGAGCTAGACGCAGGCGAACCTGACTTCATTCGCATGTTCTTGGTGTATGCGATGTCGGTGTTTCTGGATCCAGTCTGCAACAACTGAGCCGACTTCCGCCCGTTGATGTGTGTGGTGGATGTTGAGATGATAAAGACATTTGATTGGTGCGGCTATGTCCTGGATAGATTCTGTGAGGCAGCTGCAAGGTACAAAGGAGGTGCTGATCAGAAGACATTCTCAGGCTGCTTGCTGCTGCTGGTGGTGACATACTTCCACAGGATGGGTGGGGAGGGGGTGTCAGTTCCAGCTGTCGCAGCCCCTCTTGTAATGAACTGGAGAACATGGGGTCTGCAGCGGAGGATGTCACAGGAACTGGCAAGAGGCTACGGTAGCGGCACACCTGACAACATCAATTATCCTATACACACAAGACCACATGACATGCCGGCGGCTGAACCCCAATCCAGCATCTCCTTCACTGTCCCAGCTGATTATCACACTGACCTGCAACTCATTAATCTGCTACCAAACGTAAGCACATCGTCACTCCTCCTAATAGAATTGTGATGAATTTTTCAGTGCTTAGTTACGCTGTGAAGTTACCATGCTCACCTGTGTGACCTTTTTCATAATCTACACTTTTTCAAATTTTTCTAACCTAAACCATTTACTGTCTCCAACCTGAATGAAATAGTTTTACACTCTAGGCCAGTAAAATTTTATTTGAATATGTGTCTACTGAATTTAACTTCTATGTTCTTTGTTCTTGAAGGAGTTCCAAAGAAATGTTGCGACATTGGCTAGGAATGTCAACATTGTCGTCGGTCCTGCTTTGTCCAGCTTGGAATGGATGGATGATGTCAGTTTGACGGAGAGCTGCCCAAGATGCATTGAGGGCTTCATGCCTTCAGTTATGGATAAGGGTAAGCGCGCAATCCGGCTACTGACTAAATGTGTGGGACTCCTAGAACTCCGACTGCAGAAAAGCCAGCACCCCAGCTCATCCGATTCCGAGGACACATTGTCTAGAACAAACATTGAGCCTCCATCAGCATAGAACACTGCAACCGACACCCCGACTCATGCACATGCTAAATCTAAATCTAGCATCGGGGTGTCATCAGCAGAGAAGCCTTCAACCATCACCACGACTCAGGAACATGATATATCTAAATCTAGCGTCGGGGACATGGATATTGCTGATGCTGGGAATGTAACCGTTGAGGAGACAGATCAGTCGGAGCTTCAGGTGTCAGAAACTGATGATCACCCACTCCTCAGCATTGAAGAGCAGCCTGGAGTCGTCGCGGACAAGGTAGAGTTTTAAAGTAATTTATAACTACGCACAATATTACTATTACACTTTGTCAGTTGACTGTACAACATTATGGCATTCAGGTGGATGGTCCTCGGTATTTTATCGATGAACAGCTCTATGCGGCGCTTAAGGCCCCACCACAGGCATTTGTTGGGCCCTTGCCACGGGAACATGACATGATTACCATCAATTCGGATGAGGTATGTAACTCAGACCATCCTTTGTGTTCAAAATATCGGTCTACTCGGCTAACACTTCTAATACTTGGCTCAGATTAGGAAAATTTTGAAGTCCTTGCTTCCGGATGATCCAGTCAGCGAGACTCAACAAGTTCTTGAACCTGAGCCTGCTGCTGAAGCTGAGCCTGCTTCTTCCTATCAAGATAATCATGTTGAATCGGAATCAAATGACGAATCAAGATCTGTTTTTGCTGAAATTAATGCTACCGTCTTGTCTGATGAATCCGATTGTGAGGAGCGTGTCAGAGAGAGGGCGCAACGAAGAGCTGCTTATCTTGCCGCACGTGGGAAGAATGTGCCAGCAACCAAGTTACACCCTAATTATTTAGTGACATTTTCATATAATCATTTATTATTTTCATCACATAAAAGGTTACTACTGAACAATTACCCTACTGCAGGTTAAATCTGCTCCCATTGAACGAGCCTGTATTGTGGTCCCCATCACTGGAGTTGAAGAGAGGTTGACTCCTGTGATGTTGTTTTTTCCAGTACAATTGGGGGTAGGGGTTGAGTCCTGAACCTAACTTTATTCAATCAGTTCCTGATCTTCTTACTTAACAGTTCCATTAATTCTTACTAATTTCCCATCTCCAGGTCCCTTCAATGTTTAATCCTGCATCGGCTATGGGTGTGAATGACAAGCGTACAACTGCAAACAACAAGGTTCGATCCATCCTCCATACAAATGAATTTGCAAACTATCATTACTTATTGATAATGCATGTAATAATCATTGCTAAATTAATCAACAGTTATTCTTTCGGTACTGCCTGGGTTTTAAAACCTCTAACTCAGTTGTGTATCAATAGGAGGTTGAGCCAACCCGCAATACAAGGGCCCCACAGTGTGTGGAACTGGATGTGATGACTAGATAGGCTGTGCTGGCTGCAGAGGAGCAAAATATGGAGGTAAATTTCATTTCATGAATTAAGACCATTCATTTTCCCAATACATTCCAAAAACATTGTAACATGCACATTCTAGGGATTGAATTTGATTGGATAAATGTACAGATACAATAGGACTTTATCTTAAAAGTAATTACCACATGACCCTAACTTGCCTATTACATGCTACTTAACTTTGAATTGAATGTTAAAATAGGACTCAAATCTCTGTTCTTATAGTTGATGGAAAACTACTTGTTTACTACTTCATTGTTACATCTATTCATGAACAAGCTAAGACTTGAAATCATGGTACAACTTACAGCACTTTTTTATCTTTGATTCAGATTGATTCTGTACAGAAAATTACTGAGCCACATCAAGATCAAGAAGCCAGTCCCAAAGACGATGAAGAAATGGTTGACCTTGTGAATGATGCGGAGTTATCTCCAACCTCGGTTCCATGGTACATCACCTGTCCATTTTGAGAGAGATTGTTCCTCAAAATTGGAATTTCCACATCCTTCAGACACTAGTTCTATCTTATTAACTTCCTAATGTTTTGTTTCTTTTGTGATCAAACATCATTAAGCTTTTGGAATTTCCATTGATTTTGGAACTATTACTGTATTTTATCCAGCTACATTACACCATCAGTGGTGAACAAAATGTTTTCAACAATAAATGCTCGGACAATGTCGTTTTTTATGGTATCCGATTGAGTTCATCAGACCCTATTGCATCAACTTGGACTTCACGTTCAAGCTATAACCATACAGCATCTGTATGATTCTTTGCACTCATTTCCCAGATCATTATTTACAGAATATATAATCTAATTTATCGGAATTACATGCCTTACAATCATAATTCAAATAGATGAATATAAATTGGTACATCATGAACAATGTAAGCACAAGCATGTTTTTCGATGATATAATCAATTTATAATAGCCAATCAGTCTATAACAACAGTAAAGCCCATCTATTATGTCCACAATTTCATCATGATCCAGTCCATTGCTTTGTCTAATATCCAGCACTTTTCTGGAATGGCATTTTTCATCCTCTTTTGGAATTACCATTATCTTTTGAAATGGATTTTTTCTTCAAAACAAAAACAATACAAACTTAGTCCATATTTTGATGTGCTAAATGATAATGGTAATTCTAAAATTAGTAAGGAGCCAGTGCAACAGATTTATTTTGGTTTCTTCTCCCTTGCCCGCCACTGCTGCTACAAGGTCAGCCTCTATCTGCATAGCATCAACATTCATACATTTAAACATGAGGACCATATGCAGTTCTATATCTAGACATCCATTGTTAAGGGTTCTTTTACTTCCGACTATAAACCATTAATTCAGTACTATGCAGAGAAGACCATAAATATATGATGCATTCTTATATATCTGGACTGCATCAAATTTCATTCGAAGACAAGTTCTCCCCTGGTGCATATCCAAACTCCTGCTTTGCTGCAATTTTCAAAAAAGTTTCATGGTCATCTTCAAGTTACTGAAAATTTCGGCTTCCCTGCAACCTACCATCCAAGACATACTTTGTAATATCATCAGGACCCTTACAAACTTTGTAATCAGGTTGTGTGATGATGAGCATTCTGGCATCAGTGCACACACAAAACTATCTGCTGATGATCTAAAACATTATAGTCTGAAATCGCACCCTTCTAGTACTTCCTGCATTAGCCTAAACAACAAACTAGGGTTCCTTAACATCTAAATGTTTGCCGGAAGAAAATAACTAAACGCTGTGATAACTGATAACCATATCAACAGTATAGAATAATCACACGTATCTTTATCAATATAAGCTATATAAAATAAGGCATCCAAGGCGTTCCCACTAGATTATGTTCATTTAATATCATATGTTGAATGATTTAACCTCATCGGGATTCTGTGCTTAGCTGAATTACCTGAGATACAAGAACATTTAGGCCAGCATGCTACTTATCCCAAGCAAATTCATTACGGTTGTCTTCAGCACCCAACGTTTTACCGTTGTTCTGTATGTAAGGGAGATAGTAGCCACCTTGAGTTGCCTTCCTCAACCAAGCTGCCCCCCACAGAAACTCATCCTGAGTATTCCACACAGCAAGTCATCCTGCACCCCACAACAACTCACCCCACAGCAAGCTTTTTTTTTAATCAATGCTCTGACAACAGCGTGCCCATGACGAACAGCATGTCTCTGGTTTGAAGCTCCGGATCTACCTGCATTCTAACAACACAATTACCCAACAATGAACACAACATTCACAGATCAACCATATAACAATTCTAAATTAATTTGTCACAAGATTTTGGTGCACAATATTTTGCTTCAAGATAGTGACAGATTGATCTCTCTTCTTTTTCGAGTAAATAATTAAAAAATAAAGCAATGACATAATATAAAACAACCATCACATAATAAAGACCGTTCCGAACAACATGTTGAGTTGGAAATCTAGAAGATACGGTGAGAGACCTCAGCGCGTTAAACTATTGCTCCCTCTGTTGTAGAATTTTCCTTTCTTTAAAGTAATTTTGTGCCATTTTCTTTTACTAGTAAGTTTATATAAGTTTTAATATTATTTGCATGTGACTGAGGGAAAACAGGTGCTAGAAATGCTCTGCAGCCTAGGTCGGAAAAAAACAAGGAGATTTGAATTTCAGAAGCCATTGTCTATCGTCCTAATGACAGCAACTAGGTTGAAACATACAATGCACAGGTGCACAAGCAGAGTGAAAAGATTGGTAACATACAATGCAGAAGGTAATATCAGCAATGATTATCGTAAATCAGTCAGATATCCTTTTCCAAGAACTATTTCAATACCTGTAACTCATTTCTCCATCAGTCTGCTTGAAGATTCCTTCCCCAGCGGCTTTCAAAGTACGCCTTAGATCACCATCCGTGAACGTACCAAGCAAGTGGTCAGAACTGTCCACAACAAGTAGGCAGACAAATCCTTTGCACTTCAGCTCCACCAGCTGATCCATTATCAACTCCCCTTCTTTGAAAACAGGAAGGTCTCCCTTCTTCATAATGTCCTTCACCTGTAAACAAAAGCCAGAATCCACATTACATCAAAACTCTATATGCAATTCATCCGACCTATATTGACATACCAAACATTTCTACAGCACGGCTGTTTAACAGATTAAACCACAGAAACATAATCAATACATAAATTTTCCAACACTAATTCCTTAAAGATCAACGTCTTCCAAATGCTTCCAGCAGGGTGATTAGCATCATACATATCCTTGCTAAAATTCTTGGAAGTTGATCATCGCAATGGCCACAGTGTCAAGGGTCACAGGGTCACAGTGCCAATGGCTAGGTACAAGGGTCACAGGGTCAATCACAAGGCTAGCTACAAAACAAATCCGATATTCAACTGAATGCTGCTCAGTCAAAGTTCTACCCATCAAAACCATCAAAAACAGCAACTTTACCTTCAGTTAAGTAACTAACCGGCGAAAACAGCTTCCTCCCCGATTGAGCAGGAGATCCGCATCGACTCCATGATCGCCGGCCGGTGAAGGGAACCTTCGAATACCTACCCGCGACAGCTTTGACCATACGGCTAAACCGGTTTCAATTGACTGAATTTATAAGGGACTGAGACTCGAAGAGCTTGAATTGAAAGAGGGGTTTTAAAGGATCATCCGTATTCATGCCTTCATCTTTTGCGCCGGGAGGATTTTCCGGCAAGTACAATACAGAAACTTTCAAAAAACGAAAAAAGTAAAAAACGACATCGTCGCCCTAATCGCATTCTTCCTAGGCTGAGCCAACTAAACATTTACCTGAAATCACTTAACTCTTTTACCCTACAAGGTGAATTTACAAAATATTGGCCCACGAGCCCAGGACGGGACCAACATTAGGGTCCAGCACATAGTGGGACCGACAGGGAGGGCGGCACACTTGGAGGGTGCCGTAGACATTTTGCTTCGAGATCCCTTTATTTGACCAACTAGCTATACTATTGTTTTTGGTGAAATGATTCAAAGTACAATTATATTCTTGGTTCATCTCTATTTCGGAATTTTTAAACGTTTCGGTCACCGATTTGTTTCTGCCAGTGAAATGTTATGGCGAGTTCTATTTTTAAAATTAAAACCTCTAAAAAGTGGGGTGAAAATTTTATTTGACTCACCACACAATAAAATAGCCTATTTAGGCAATTTGGATAAGATTGGTTAAAATAATTGTTACTGTATAGATTACACATAAGTGTAGACGGTCATCCTAGTGTATATCCACGTCAAACTTTTACAAGAAATTTAGGGATTGCTAAGTGGTCCCCAACTCCGTTGATGAGAGCTAAGACTCATTCCTCGCGAGTAATTTAGGAATCGCCAAACCCAGCTCTGCCGACAAGTATGAAATTCCACTAGAATACAACCTGAGTAAAAGCTTCCTAATGCTACATCAAGCTCCTCATCCACAGCTCCAAAGTGAGCAGCTGCTTCCCTCTTCATGTCCAACCATTGCAAAGTATAAGCTATCTCCATCCTTAGTCCTTCCCTAAGCCGCCCTTGCTTTATGCTCCCTGCTCCATGATCACTATATCCATCCAGAGGTACATGCACATAGATAAGCAGTAAAAATTCTTTTTTAACCTATCTCGAGAAGAGTAGCTCTCCCTGCTATCAAGAGATACTAATCACTTAAAATAATTGACAGTGTATCATATGTATATATATGTGATGTGTTTGTACTAGTAAATTGCTTAACCAAGGCATCCGCTACAAAATTAGGTTCACGATAAATGTGAAAGAAAAGTATAGTAATATCACCTGACATCTCCAATATATTTCTAATAAAATTTACCAATTGTCATGGCACTTTGTACTGCTTCTGCATCATCTTTAAGAGCAACTGTAAATTCATTTCTGCCTGCACATTGGCATATTCATAATAATAAACTGTTTCAAATCTCATAAAACCAAAGCAATAACTTCAGCTTCAAGACTAGAATTAATTTTGATAACCAATAACTTAGCATGCAAAACTTTGCCACTGTCATCTCTAATGACAAAGCCAACATCAACTCTGCCATTATTCAAATAAGAGCCATCTTTATTTATCTTCACATAGCCAGATATTGGTAGCTTCCACTTTATTGTCCTCTCTGATCTAGTTCTAAGCCTCCCAAAACTAACTCTGAATTATGTAGGGTGTTTAAACTTAGACCAAAATTGAAAGTAGGCCTATGTAATAGAGATGAGCATATATATCCTGTATATTCTTGACAATCACAGGTGTGTTTGGTCAATTTCTATTTGCATTAATTTCTTTTATTAACTGGTGAAATAATGGCGGTGCAAAGCTAAATTTAGTAACCCTTTCTGCTTATTGCTTAAATGTATCAATTTACTACTTGCATTTACACTTATAAACTTTATTTACATTCTAACGAAAACCATAAATTAAATCCGTGTCTCTTAATTGCTTTTGATAACTATAAGAGCATCTCCAACGGTGGTGTTTTGGACTTGCTTGGCAAATTTTCAAAAATTATAGCAGTACTGCTTACCATTGTTTTTGCGTTGACGTATACTGCTTGGAATAAGCTGTAGCTTGCGAGAGTAGTCCTGCTTGCGCATAATGCATTAATTGTATTATAAAGGTTAAATCCAATAACTAAATGTTTCACTTGTAACCATGTGTATTTTACGCACACAATTTGTGGCATAGACGTATAGTTCACTGTAAATCTAAATACATTTTTTTGCAACAACATCATTTACAAACGCCTGTTTAAATAAAATAATAATAACTATAGTATTATTTAAATTAATATGAATAATAGTATGAAATCATACAATACAATCTTTTGATAAAATTTTTATATAATTTAATATTATTAAAATTATATATTTTAAAATATATAGTTAATTATTTCTTTAGTAATTACATGGATATTACAATAATATCTTTTAAATGAGAAATATTTATGTAACTATATTATGAAATGAGAAATATAATAATATAAAATACATTAGAGTTCAATAGATATTGGTATGATTGATATGGAGTACAATTTCAATTTCTGATATAGTTGTATAAGTTTTAATACTCAAAAAAAGTAAAATGCAAAAAACGTGGGACCCATCAAGCTCAACTCATGACTAGCTTACCATTAGAAGAGTGTGTAGCTTGCAAGGCACCAGCTTGAAAAAATGACGTGGCAAATCAAGCAACATCATCATCTAGCTTACCATTGAAGATGCGCAGGTTCTACTCATCTGCGACTTTACTCAAATGCACAAAATACTAGTGTGGTAATTAAGATGGATTTCTATAAATAAAATTAGAAGAAACAAAACTAATTAACATTTCAAAAGTTCCAAATGGAGGAAGGAAAACTCAGTTCGTCGTCATTATTGTCAGTAAGAAAGCTGGTGCTCCCAGCTAGTTGATCGTGATCCATATCTGGTATTTCATTTGGTGTATCCCAGTTGAATATCTGTTCAGGGAAAGGAGCGAGTGCATCGTCGTGCAAGAAACCTTTGTCCTTGGAGTTGGAGACTGCATTACCTTCATCAGACTGATCATCTTTCTTAATCACTCCTATTTGCTGCAAGAATTCATTAAGGTCAATCTGAGGCTGAAATTCTTGGTTCTGTGGCTTGTTAGATAATCCGCTCGTAGTGTGCTCCAGAAGAGGCTGATTATTGTGGATGAATTCCACGTCGTTTTGGGGATTGCCTGAAGAAGAGCTTGCTGAAGATGTTTGGCTCAGTAATCCAGTTTTCTTGAGTTCTTCAAGCCTCTGGTGAATGACATGAACACTTGGCTGGGCATTCAGGTTAAGCAGACCGGTGCTGGGAAACATTGAAACAAGGGTATTAGAAGGGAACCATTTGAGCTTCTGAGATTTGTTCAAAGGGTTGAAGTTTGATCTCAAATGTGGGAGGTTAAGGTAAGCTTCTGGACCATATAGCCTCCGTGCAGCTTCATCGTAAGCCATGGCAGCTTCCTCTGCAGTTGAGAAAGACCCCAGCCACAGCCTGGTTCTCTTCTTCGGCTCACGGATCTCAGCTACCCATTTTCCCCAAGTCCTTTGCCTGACACCACGATACTCGCATGTTGCGTTCTGAGGCCCGCCTTTGCCTCGGGCCGGGCCTTTCTTCCACGGCTTTAGTGTCGCCTTTCGATAGTTCTCCATATGTCAAGAAGATGTATAGAGAAGTGGGAGTTGGAGAGTGAAGATATCAAGTGCATGGAAGTGTGGTTTGTGAAAGGAGCGGGCTATATTATTTGTGCAAACGTTGTGTAACTTGTGAATGTGAAGCTTGGTTTAATATAAATGGAGTCACGTTTGCTTGAAATTTTTGAAGCTCATGTGACCGTTAAAGCCCGGTGACAAAGATTCTCATCTAGGCAAAAATTTACCAAAAGATTGGAATGGGTCACTTGCGAAATTACTTTTAAAAAATACGAATATTCTAGTATAATATTTTAGTTAGCGTCAGAATTCAAGGATTTTTAACTCCACCACTAAGGAAGTCACGGCTCCATTTGACGACGACTAGGTGTCTGGCGTTCTAGAAATTCCGCAGTGACAGCTTAATTCGCCAGAAAGTTAGTTTGGCGCGAAGGGCTGATGATCTATCGTCAAGTCATCCAAAAAGACGCCAAAAATCTGTCAAATAGACGCCAAAATCCAACAGACCCATTTAAAGTTGGTAACCCTATTCAGATAATAAAAACGGGTCGAATTTTTTATGTAAAAATGAAAAACGTTTTAAATATTTGTGATAATTCATGAATACTTGTTATTTAAAATTTATATTTTGGAGTTTATAAAATTAGAAATATTGTATTTAGATTTTAAGAATTTGCATTAAATTTATTATAGTTTTAAATATTATATATGTATAATATATTGTCTTTACACCGTCACGACTAATATTGTATTTGTGAAATGGGTCACTTGTGAAATTACTTCTGCATCATGTATGGTATTTCAGTTAATGTTAGAATCCAAGGATTTTTGACTCCACCAACCCTCGGGTTGACTTTTAATCTGTTCTAGAACTCTATCAACATATTGAATAACTAAAGACAAACAAAGGAGAGGAGATGGGAAGATCTCACCTCTCACAAGTAATTTCAGTACTCACGAGACAGCTCCAAAAACTCACATGATTTTCTCACATTCACGGCTTCACTATTTTCACTCATGAGGTAACATTCATGGAGCATCAAATACTCTGAAAAATCTCTCCCTCTTTTCTTGGAAACTAAATGGTTTATGCAGAATCAATCACGTTGTACCAATAAATCAGTCAACTTATACGGAAAAAAATCAGCAAGTTTGACAGAAGATAAACTCGAGTCTCCTGAAAAAGGCAGCAATGCAAATGTAGCCAAGTTTTTTACAGTAACTTTCAGTTTACGGTAACTAGCTTGTACAGAATAGAAGGTAGGCAAGCAAAACTTCACTTTTTTCTTGTGGGTCTTACTTTGCACATGTTTCTCCATTTGTCTCTGAGATCAGTCGGAGTACGACCACTTAGGAATGTATCAGCACCATAACTCAAAATACTTGACCATGGAACTGTTGTACTATTAACACTAGTCAACTTTTGCATTCCTTCCTGCATAGGGTTGTTAAAATAGAAACAGTGAGCAATTTCACGTCGCCTTTCAGGAATAATAATCACAGCAAAGTCTAACGTCTTGTTTCCCAAAGTGGAGAAAATTTCATACCTTTAACTTCTCTTCCTCTACTTTTGACCAAGGCATGGGAATCCTCCTTATATGGGGAATTGCTGAATCAGTGCTGTAAATAAGATATTCAAAGTAACTGGATTTTAATGCATCATTTGAACCATTTCCATGAAAACACACTTTATAGATCAAGGACACGGAATTCTGCACATAATTGACCAAAAGGACTTCATCATTTACACACAAATATTAAATTGCAAAGAAAAAACACTTACGAATGCTTTATTGAGTTCCCTGCTCTCTTCTTAGAATGTCTTGAAGCTACATTGTATACGTCTTCATCTTCTTCAGCATATAACTTGCGCTTTGCTGACCTAGGGGAAAACCATTTTTTTCCATCAAGTAGATTTGATTTTGGAGGGTCTGCTTGATTTCCATTTTCTCTATGACCCAAAGGATGAGACTTTAAGGCCTTAGTTCCCGAACCTTCACCAACACTTCTTTCTTTACCAAAATCAACCCTACCAATCCCTTTCGATTTGCCATTTTCTACTCCCTCGGAGGTCAGGGTAGATTTCTTTGGTTGACTATCAGGTTGTCCACCAATAAACATTGCTAAATTTTTCCTAGCCAAAGCGGCCTTTTTCTTGAGTTCCAAACACTGTGAAATTGAACGGGCATAAGCACAAAATGGGCACAAAAACTTTCCATTTTCATCAAATGTGGCAACAGAACGCAAGCAGCTTTGATGAACCACCAACTGGCAACTGCTAGAGCTACAAACGAGTAATTCACCATCGCCATTACATTTGATGCAAGACATTGGCTGAGTTGCAAAAGATTCTTGACTATAGGTTCCATAAAGACTTAAGAGAGGATCCTTCTCCAAAGAACCACATATTCTGCCATCCCCATGTTCATCACCATCACTAGTAATTTCCAGGTCAGAACTAGAAGTTATATCATCACTGGATTCGTCGCCATTCAATACATTTCTAGGAAAGTTGTCCCCAAAGGGCCGAAACCCATTGGCATTGGCAGGATGTTTACGGAAAATATCTTTCCCCCTCTCAACAGATGACACGTAATTTAATTTTTCAGGTTCAAGGTTTCCACGATGTCCATTACCTCTAACCACGCCATCTTTTCTGCCGTTCAACAAAGTAGGCAATTCAGCCATTTGGTTCTTGTCAACCTCAACTTCGGGCATACTAGCCAAATGATCGTCAGCATCACGACTTGGTGAGCGCTGCTGCTGTTCAGCATTTTGCATTTCACTGTCATGGGGAGATTGGCTGGGTTCAAGGTTTCCAAGATGTCCATTACCTCTAACCACGCCATCTTTTTTGCCATTCAACAAAATAGGCAATTCAGCCATTTGGTTCTTGTCAACCTCAACTTCGGGCAGACTAGCCAAATGATCATCAGCATCACGACTTGGTGAGCACTGCTGCTGTTCAGCATTTTGCATTTCACTGTCATGGGGAGATTGGCTGGGTTCAAGGTTTCCACGATGTCCATTACCTCTAACCACGCCATCTTTTTTGCCATTCAACAAAGCAGGCAATTCAGCCATTTGGTTCTTGTCAACCTCAACTTCGGGCAGACTAGCCAAATGATCATCAGCATCACGACTTGGTGAGCGCTGCTGCTCTTGTTCAGCATTTTGCATTTCACTGTCATGGGGAGATTGGCTGGGTTCAAGGTTTCCACGATGTCCATTACCTCTAACCACGCCATCTTTTTTGCCATTCAACAAAGCAGGCAATTCAGCCATTTGGTTCTTGTCAACCTCAACTTCGGGCAGACTAGCCAAATGATCATCAGCATCACGACTTGGTGAGCGCTGCTGCTCTTGTTCAGCAATTTGCAATTCACTGTCATGGGGAGATTGGCTGGGTTCAAGGTTTCCACGATGTCCATTACCTCTAACCACGCCATCTTTTTTGCCATTCAACAAAGTAGGCAATTCAACCATTTGGTTCTTGTCAACCTCAACTTCGGGCAGACTAGCCAAATGATCATCAGCATCACGACCAGGTGAGCTCTGCTGCTGTTCAGCATTTTGCATTTCACTGTCATGGGGAGATTGGCTGGGTTCAATGTTTCCACGATGTCCATTACCTCTCACCACGCCATCTTTTTTGCCATTCAACAAAGTAGGCAATTCAGCCATTTGGTTCTTGTCAACCTCAACTTCGGGCAGACTGGCCAAATGATTGTCAGCATCACGACTTGGTGAGCACTGCTGCTGTTCAGCATTTTGCATTTCACTGTCATGGGGAGATTGGCTGGGTTCTACAGGTGTAGCCTTCACTATTTTGCATTTTCCAGTAGGAATGTCTTTAGCAACCATGTCCAAAAGCACTGTCCCATTAATAGATGAAGATATTGGAGTCAAAACTAAGTTCTCTCCAGTAACATTGATGTCAGGCTTGAACCCCTTGCCAACTTCGGCACTGGAATCAAAATCATCAACTAAATTTTCAGCCATATTCCTTGTAGATAGTAACAAGTTTGTGTCCACAGAGTTTTCCCCAAATCCGCCATCTTGGTCTTGAGGAGTAGAAGATCCAACTTCAACTTCATTTTGTAAACAAAAACTGTCAATTCCATTATACTGCATCATTCCATCAGATGCATTAGTTGACGTTGAATAAGAGGGTGAACCATTAGAGTATTGAGCTACACCGCCTGAAGTCATGTTCGAATCCAGCTTAAGATCCTTGTTAGAACCACCATCATTTCCAGTTTGAAAGTTGGAAATCTGCTTTCCCTTATGTTCACCAGGGATAGTAGCTGTGCTGGTACAAGCTGGTGCCAAATTTCTCTCTGGTAAATCAGAATGGTATTCCTCCTGCCTGTTTCCAAATATTTCTCTACTACATCCTCCAAGTTCCTGATCCGGGCAATCAAAATAACCATGAGTTACATCGGTGTGATTGTGACATTGAGATCTAACAGATAATCTACTTCTTTCCCTCAAGGATTCCAACACAGATGAACCACCTTCAAGAATTGCATCCTTGATCTGTTCATCAATAGCGAGTAAAACTAGAATAAGGAGGGGAGGGGGAGGGAGGAGACACATTTTCAGGAGTGAAATAAGTTAAATTTTACCTTTTGCAAAGAACACATGGGTAATGAAGTTCTTTTGTATTCAATAAAGGATTGAACATCCCGATTCAATACGTTTGATCTAACAACTTCAGGGTTTCCTGCTGACATCTTATACATGCAAAAAAAATGATGAAAGTGCATCAGAAATTAGAATATAGGTACATCAACTAATGAGGTTCCTCGCATGGGACTTCAAAGCAATTATGCCTAGACAAAAGTTAAATCAAATGGGACACTGAAGGTGCTCTACCTCTGCCAATATGTGTTGAACAATATCTTCGGTCCCATTTGATGAAACTTCTTCTGTTTGACCCGGAGCATGAGCAGGGGTATCATCTTTCTTAGTTTGATTTTCCTCATTACTTAAATCCTCTAAGATTCTCAACGTGATCATTTCTTTCACATTTTTTTCCAACTCATCAGTAATTTCAGGAGCTCGTTTAACTATATCTGACAACACATAAAACCAAACCATCAAATAACTGACCTTTGCAGTCACCCATCCAGGAAACTAGAACATACAAAAAAAATACTCATAGTTTACACAAGCATACACAGAGAACATACCAATTATGAGAGGTGTATCAACTTTTCTGGAGCACAACAGAGCCCCAAGCACCCAAGTCCAGGGAAGATTCGATGTTGAAGTAACCTCAGGAGCCATAACTAACTGTAACAAAGCATCAAGAACTACATAAAAACTAAAAATTCCCTTTAAATTACAAGAGCATAATTTGATGAAATCTGGGGCAAACTGCGTAAGCAACAAAATTATACACAAAAATCAATCTTTAACTTTTTCAGCCAGTCAAATAGAGCAAAGACTAGTGAGATCAAATCATCAATCATGAGGCGTTTCAGAATAAAATTTATATCTTGTACAATTTCATCTTGCTCATTTTTTCCCAACCTTTTCGCATTAACACATATCAAAAAAACATTTTGCAGGAATTACAATTCTACAAAATCAGAAAAACTGGAGAAGCTACCATGCGGCAAAGCCCCAAACGTGCATTAATGATTATAAACAATCAAATAAAATTCTATTTATTCGCTTGCTCTTGACTTGAGAATTCAGATTAGAAATTTACCCTTCGATTTTCACTTCAAAGAGAGGATTTTCAAGACTGGGCTACTCTGAACGTCCTTCTTCCCTGACTTCCTTCTGCTCCGATAGCATTTGTTTGGGCAGTTGGGCTTTACCCCAAAAAGGACAGGTGTCCGAGGGTGGATGAGAAGAAAACCTCTTCAAATTTTCAAAATGGCCTTTCTATGAAAACCTTATATCGATTGAAACCGTGGGGAAGACGGTGGTGTAAGGCCAACTGTGGATTTTGGGTACTGTATTTGGTTTTGCCCAAAAGTCAAAAATTTCTTTGTTTTTTTTTGTTTGGAATAAGTTTTGATTTTCGGAGCAATTATCTACCATTGCACTATAACGAGTGAGTTTTCTAAAATTTTGGTTGACCATGGCAAGTTTTGTAATTATTCACTTTTAGAGGGTCTTTTTTAACATATCACACAAGCATGGTGCCTTTTTTAATAGTTTTGTAAATTATTGTCAAGTTTGTGTCTCTATTTTTAATATTCCATATATTTATACTATTTTATAATTAAATAGTTTAAATCCCGGTTGAAATCAAAATAAAAAATTAAATCCCAATGACATTAGTATTTCTTATCATTGAAATGTTATATGATTAAGAAAATATTACTAATATTGTAAAGACTAATTTCCAACGTAATCTGTGTTGACATACTGAACAGGTAATTATACTTACAGAGAGGGTACTAACTGTTACAAATTAAACCCTACGGACATACAAACAATATACAAGAATTACATTAATTATCTTCTAAATCCTCCAAGTCTTCTATTGTCACACCCCCCTTCAAGCGAAGCGTCGGATTGATCGAAACACGAAGTTTGGACCGGAAGAAATATAACAACGCACGATTGAATCCTTTAGTGAAAATTTCTGCTACTTGTAACGATGTAGGAATATGACCTACTCGAAACTTGCCATCTGCAACCAACTCTCGAACAAAGTGATAATCAATATCAATGTGTTTCGCCCTCTTGTGAGCAACAGGATTCTCAGCAAGAAAGATAGCACTTTTATTGTCACAAAGAAGGACAGGCGACCCCATAAGTGGATAACGAAGGTTCCGAAGAATGTAAGTCAACCAGATAACCTCCGAAGCAGTATTAGCAAGAGCCCTGTACTCGGATTCCGAACTCGAGCGAGAGACAGTCGGCTATTTCTTCGCACTCCACGACACTAAGTTTCCACCAAGAAAAACAGCATAACCATAAGTGGAACGACGTGTCTCCAAGAAGCGTGCCCAATCTGCATCAGAATATGCTAAAACCTCTGAAACACCATCAGTAGTGAAAGTTAGACCACAATGATTCGTGCCACGAACATATCTGAGTATCCGAGTAACGGCAGCAAAATGATCATCCTATGGGTCCTGAAGATACGGGCTCACTGAATTGACTGTAAATGACAAATCAGGTCGAGTGATATATGGTCAGATACTGGAGAGCACCCACAAGAGAACGATACAACTTTGGATTGTGAAATGGACCACTGGTGCTACTATGAAGCTAGGGACAACGGAAGAAATGGTGTAGAGACAGGTGTGACATCCAACATTCCTGCCCGCTGAAGAATGTCCCTAGCATACTTAGCTTGACCCAAGAACAATCCAGTAGTAGTATAAGTCACCTCTAAGCCAAGAAAGTAGTTGAGGCGTCCAAGATCCTTGACAGAGAACTCCTGATCCGTACGAGCAATGAAACGACAAATGGCAACACCATCATTGCCGGTGAGAATAATGTCATCAACGTAAATTAGAAGGTAGAGAATGACTGAATCTCGTGTGAACACAAACAGGGAAGGATCTGAAAGACTGCCAACAAAACCAAGTCCACGAACAAAAGCACTGAACCGATCAAACCATGCCCTTGGAGCTTGCTTGAGACCATAGATCGCCTTGTTCAGCTGACAAACATAATTCGGCCGAGCAGGATCCTGTAGCCAGCCGGTTGAGCCATGTAAACCGGACTATCAAGAACGCCATTCAGAAAAGCATTCTTGACATCCAACTGATGAAGGGGCCACTTTCGCATAGTGGCAATAGCAAGCACAATACGGACAGTTGCAGCTTTGATCATCGGACTGAAGGTGTGATCAAAATCAAGACCCTGAACTTGAGAGACGCCCTAAGCCACCAATCGAGCCTTATATCTCTCAATGGAACCATCCTGATTGTACTTCAGACGATAGACCCACTTAGAACCCACCACATTAACATGGGAAAGACGAGGAACCAACTGCCACGTCTGCTGCCTCTGAAGTGCATCAATCTCCTCATCCATAGCAGCAATCCAACGAGGATCCTTAACTGCAGCCTTGTACGTTTGGGGCTCCTTCTGGATTAAGAGTTCAGCAAGAAGACCTGTAGCCACGAAATCAGGGCCAAGATTTCGAGCAACTCTAGTTCCATCCTGATGATGAGTGACCATTTGATGGGCGCGAGGAGCAGGTGGAACATGAGGAGCCTGCGAAGCATGAGACACGGGAGGAGTCTGAGAGGCTTGTCCGGAAGATCCACCAGAGGACGGACTCGAGGGTACTGGCGAAGGTACAAGAGTTGCCGGAACAGACTCATCACGTTCAGTAGGCGGTGCTGGTGAAGAAGACACATCACACAAAGTGCAAGGCTGTAGAGGTGGCATAATCTCAACTGAGGCAGTCTCAAGATCAGGATCAGTAGGATCAATAAATGAGCAAACATCAAGCGAGGAGAACTGAGCTTCTGACAATGTCGTAGAGAATGGAAAGTGGTTCTCGTCAAACCGAGCATGGCGAGTCATGTATATACGCCCTGAAACCGGATCCACACATCGAAAACCTTTCTAGTGCGCACTATAACCCAAAAAGACACAAGGCAGACTACGAGGAGCTAGTTTGTGGTCTGTTGTAGGACGGACATATGGAAAGACTCTACAACCAAACGGGTGAATATTGTAGTCAGGAGAACGTCTGAAAAGTACCTCAAAAGGAGACTTGTTGTCAATAACCGGGGTTGGCAGCCTGTTGATGGTGAAGACAGCAGTACTAAATGCATCATCCCAATGAGAAAGTGGCATGTGTGAGTGAAACAACATGGAGAGGCCCATCTCCGTGATGTGTCTGTGCTTCCGTTCTGCTCGTCCATTCTGCTCAGGCGTATATGGACACGAAACTTGATGATGAATTCCACGAGTTCCAAAGTGTGACTGCAACCTGTTGTTGATGAATTCAGTTCCACCATCACTTTGAAACACTTTGATGCGAGATGAGAATTGATTCTCTATGAGTGCCTCAAATTGGAAGTAGACGTCAACAAAATCAGACTTACGGCACAAAGGGTAAAACCAAGAAAACCGCGAGTAATCATCCACAAATAAAGCATAATAAGCATAACCATTCCCAGATACAACCGGAGAAGGTCCCCACAAATCACAATGTATCAAATCAAGAACGTGATCAGCACGTCTAGAGTTCTCAATAAAAGAAAGTTTCTGTCCCTTAGCCATTGCACACGGTTCACACAACCCAGATTTAGGAAGTACAGAAGTAAGAGATAAACAACCAGTTCTGTTTAATAAATAAATTGTACTAGAGGACACATGTCCTAAACGAGCATGCCAAGTCTCAAAAGAAGCTCGGTTTTTATTTGTCTTCACACTTGCAATAAAAGCTGCCACACCACTGTCCAACACATACAGCCCATCCTTATTGTGCCCCTGCCCAGGATTGCCTTGCTGAATTTGTGCTGAATAACAAAAGACTGATCATCAAACGCAATAAAAGCACAAAGATCCTTAGTCAACTTGCTGATCGGTAAGAGACTTTTCGTGATAGCAGGCACAAGTAAAACATCAGACAAGTGTAAAGTAGGGCTAATCCTAGCATCACCAATACCAGCTATAGGAATAGAAGCCCCATTCCCAACAGAGACGAGAGTATTACCATTATAAGGAGTCACACTTGACAAATTGGATGTTATAGAGCTCATGTGATTAGTGCTGCCTGAATCAACATACCAAGGACGTGGATGCGAAGGAGCCTGTTGGTACCGCGGAGCCTGCTGGTACTGCGGCGCATACTGCTGGTATTGCGGAGCCTGCTGGTACTGCGGAGTCTGCTGGTACTGCTGGTACTGAGGAGGAGCATACTGCTGAGACTGCTGGGAAGCATACGGCTGATATAGTTGAGCCACATTAGCCTGAGGAGAGTGCGGAAATTGGCTCGGATGAGTAGCAAGGGATGGTTGACCATAGGGCTGAGTTGGAGCAGCTACAGAACACGGAGCAGCTAAAGGACACTGTCGCGAAACATGCCCAAAACCCTCACATGTATAGCACTGGACATTAGGACCGGATCTGGAAACACCACCACCACCACCGGAAGACTGCCAGAAGGGCCTACCGCCGCCAGAGAGGCCGTTTATCCTCCTGGCTGCCAGGCTCCCTCCTGGTTGCTGGCGGTGCCTCCTGATTGCTGGGTGTTAGACACGAATGCCACCGGTCTAGATCCGGTCTAGATCCGATCTGTCCCTGCAACGATTGATTCACCACAAAAGACTCGAAACGCCTAGTCTCATCAACAACAGATAAATACGAAGGTAAAGGGTCCCTAACAGATTCAAAACCACTAAATTATTGAAACTGAGGACGTAGAGCGTTGAGAAACCACATTAACTTATCCCGTTCACTAGCGGGATCACTCAAAACAGCTAATTGATCAAAAATCTTTAAGAAACTAAGATGCAAATCCTGAACAGTACCAGTCTGACGAAGCATACCAGCCTGTTGACGGAGGTTGAAGGCGGATGTGACTGTGTTGTGCTGGTACGTGCTGGCGAAGGTATCCCACATGTCCTTTGTAGTCAAACACTGGGAGATGACATTCCTGGCATCCGGCGAGAGGGAGGCCAGAAGAACAGCAAAGAGTCTCTGATCCAGAGTCAGCCAGGCAAGGCAAGCAGCCTAAGCTTTCTCGTAAGCATCTAGCTCAGCCTTGGCAGCGGCGTCTGATGTATGCCGGACACCAACACTTCGACGACGAACCAGGCTCTCGAACTGATCTGCAAGACAAAGGCCCCGGGTGTCCTGGGGATAGACACTCCGACGCTCAAGTCAGTATATTTGCTTAAGGCGTAAAGTATAAAGTATGAGATTAGATGAGAGGTCTACCAAACCTTTTAGGGTATTTATATGGCTACAATCCGTAGATCACCAAGATATGTATTTATGGTATGAATACAACTCTTATGGGAATAGAGGTTGTATTACCATGTATAATAGAAGTATATTTCGGACATGGTTGTGTTACCATGTTTAGGATAGCTGTATTAACATCTTTGAGAAGACGTATATTCCTTGTAGAACATTCATAATATATGCATTCCTTATAAGGATTAGGATTGATGGACCTGTAGATCCACCCTCCGCATATCTCGAGCCCACGACCCTTCTCGGGCCCTGGTCCGAGTATGAATGAGGTCCGAATACGAACCATGGACTTATCAGTAGCCCTAAGGTAGATCTTCAGAATATAGAGTGCTTCATCTCGAAGGTTGAAGGAGAGGCTTACTTCTCGAGGGAAGACCAATAACTCGAGGGATAATAACTCGGGGTGTCCTTCCGGGCTTACCCTTCAGAATATCTAGATTCAAGCTCTTTTTGTATTCCATCAGATATATGAACGACTGAGAGTAGCTTCTTTTGAAATCCAGATGGTAGATACATGTGGCGTGTCTTCATTAGCAAGCAGAGACGGTCTGTCCCCCGTCTCTCCAATTACTTGCCTTGGAAACAGAATCGAGGTAATTGCTCATCTTCAATGCTGTCTGGGTTTGGATTAAATTTCCCAAATCATTCCCATTGTCTTCTCTTATTCGAAATTTTTTTCTTTCCAAGTTCAGAAGGCGCATCAATACTTCATCAATTTATGAAACCCCATATTTCTACTTTCTGCTTCCATCATCAATAAGTGCTATCTTTTTTCTCTGCGCATTTACTTATGTCTGTTTTTTCCTTTTATCTTTGTATGTGTGTTTCCCCCCATACTCTCTGTAATCATGAGCAATAGTAGTAGAACAATTTCCATCCCCCATCATGATGAGGGAGAGTATGTAGAAGCTCAGGCTGAGGAGAATAGCTCCCTTGAACTCCATAGGGCTGAGGTAGCAAGTGGGAAAAAACATGTAGTTTTGAAGGAGAAAGCCTCTGAGGAAGAGAAGAGGTTGCGGGCTATGGCCATGAGGGCTCAGATAGAGGGGAATAGCCCCATGGTAATGCATTCATCCAAAGGTATAGTGTCCATGGATGGCGAAGGTAGTAGTAGAAAGTCGTTGAAGGAGGATAAAGCACGCGCTGATGCTGCTATCTTCGCAGAAGGTTGTCCCTTTTCCATTCCTTCTGATGCTGACCTCATGTACTTTGGAGAAGACAAATCCGTAGTTGAGTTAGTAACTCCGACCCGAGGGGTCATATATGGGAGATTTCTGCGGCATGGATTAGCCTTCCCTTTTCCTCCACTGTTGAATGATTTTCTTCAGCATTATAAGGTGCATCTGGGGCAGTTACATGCCAATGTGATAGTAATCATTATGGCCTTAATAACTTGGTGTGCTCGTAAAGGTTATCGTTCCAGTCTCTCCTTGTTGCGGACCATGTATAAGGTTTCCGTTGTTAAACAAAATGTGACCTTGATCCCCCGAGATACCACTTTAGGTAAGTTTTTTGTGCTTCATGTGAACTGCGGGAAGTGGGATAAGGTAAAACTAACCTTCGATCGAACCAAGTATGAAGTTCCTGATTGGAATGAAGAGGTCCAGAATGAGGTCTGGCATGAAGTGGAGTTGTCCCGCCAACTGTTGAATATAGCTGGAAAGTTGGTGAAAGATAAGATCAAACTTAGAGAGGGTAAGTTTGTATCCGGAGATCATCAAATGGGTTGGCAATGGCCTATAGAAACATATGGCTGGTTGAATCAACTATCCAGCCGTACTCTTCAAAATTGCAGCTTCTTGAAGTTGTCACATTTTGATCAGCTAGAAGGTGTTGAGATGGATTGGTATGAAACCCTTCTGTCTATGGAGCAGGATCCAGGTGGTGCAGCTAAGGCATTGCAGGCCTATAGAGAGAAGAGAGAGATGCCCAAGATGAGATATCCGAGAAGGAGGTAAATAAGGAAATCTCGGGTCTGATGAAAGACGCTCGATGTGGGCGTCGGTTTAAAAGGTTGGTTCAAGGACCCAAGAAAACTCCATCCCAGTTAAAAGTGATTGGGGAGGCAGATTTCCTATTTGTTCATGTGGCTTTAGATCCTCAGATGAGGAAGAGGATGAGGGTTCTGCCTTAGTTCGATGTCCGAGAAAGGAAATGTCTCGGACTTCTAGTGTCCTTCCCATCATGACTGAAAATGTAGATGAGTCATGATGATAACTTCTATGATAGGTTCAGATGCGTTGTAAGAGGGTATTTTTTCTTGTGTTACATTCTCGTCCACAATATTTCCATTGCGTCTTATGCTAACTTCATTCCTTGTACATGTAGTGGGTGCTTCTAGGACGAACAAGACAGCCAATTTGTTGTCTCAAATAGCTGAATCAAGGGGGCTATTGAGTAGTAATGAGAAGAAGATGGATCTCGAGGCTTCAGGGAGTTCTGCAGACAAGTCTACAAATAAGCCAAGGCTCAAACTCGGACCATTGGAAGAGTTCGAGAAGTATGTGTCACCTTCTCCTTCTGAGGTTCTGGTCGAGGTGGTACCGGGCTGTCCCGAAATTAACCAGATATGATTCTTCATGGCTTTTGATAGGATTAGCTGTGTAGTTATCTAATTCTCTTTGTCTTCTTTTACAGTCTGCGAGTCAGATGAGGCATATGTACAATTCTCTTCGGACACTGTATAACCGTTCTCAAGGACAGGAGTTCGAGCTCGAGTTGATGGAGGAGGAGATGTTCAAGAGGTCTAAGGAACCTTCAGATATGCTGAAGCATCTCCAGAATGAGATGGCTCAGGCTAAGGACAAAATAAAAGCCTTAGAAGAGGAGAATCAAGCCTTGAAGAAGGCAAAAAGGCTTTCTGATGGTTCCTTCTTAGAATTGAAAAGGAACATGGCTTTGGTGGAAGCTGAGAGTGACTGGTATGCTGATCCTGTTAGCCAGAGGCGGCTAGTTCAGTTGATAATAGACTTCTGCCTCAACTGTCCAGAGATGGAGGCACATCGCCAAGAGTATGGTGAATTCTACCATAAATCTGAGCTCTCGAAGATGTGGATTCCTCTGAAGGGGTTTCTCAGTGAAGATATTCAAGGATGTCTTGCTCCTGCCTACACTTGGCCTGAAGTACCAGATCGGGGGGGGGGGGGGGTTCGAGACCAGTCTAGTCTGGAATCTTTGAAGAAGGCTTTAACTCTGGAGGAGTTTCAGGACATACTGTCCGGTTTGTATCCTGAGCTGACGTTCCTGATGGAGAAGCAGGCTACTGAAACTTCACTTGAGGACCCAAAGACTTCTGATGGGCAGGAGAAGACTGTAACTCCTTAGAGCCTTGTCTTTTACTTTAAGATTTTTCTCTTTTCGCCAAATTTTGGCGTTTCATGTATTCTGAACATGTGCTTTGTCTTTGGAATTAATTGGTCTTTAACTTCCTTTATGTCCAGTGTTGCTCTGCCGCATGTGCTGATTTGCAGGTCAAGTATGAAGCTGTCTTTCAGAAGAACAAGAAACTGGAGGAAGATCTGATTGACTCCAAAGGCTGTTTCAGCATTGTGCGGGAAGAATGTGAGAGTCTTCGAGGGGGGCTCAAAGAGGCTTTGAAGCGAAGAGCTGAGCTGAATCAGGAGTTGAGTGATCTTTAGAAGAGATATAAAGATCTAGAAGATGCTCACAACAAGACCGTGTCCACCAATAAAGAGTATGATCAAGAATGGAGTAAAGTGAAGAGTGACTTAATGAAGGTCAAGGGTGAAAGTCACGAGAAGGATCTTCTTATTTCTAGACTTCGAGATGAGACTATCACTGTGAATCACAAGATTGCCTCCAAAATAGATGAGTTGAGAATATGCCAGGCCGAGCTTAACGCTTGCAGGTTCCAAATAAAGGAACTAGAGGCTAAAGGTGTGTTTGTCATGCCTTCAGGGTCTTCAAGGAGGGAAGTAGGTGGACCTTCTGGTGTCCCATATTCAGGACCTTTGATAAGGCCTCATGCCCAAAAGGTGTATCTCGAGGGATCCCATGTGGAAGGGGCAGAGAGGTGACACCTACTCCTAGAGCTCGTGGCTCTATTGACTCTCCTGCTCGACCTGTGGGAAATAGAATTGGGTCCCCTACCCCTCTCAGTTGATGAGGGTGGCAGATGAAAGTAATTGAGGCCGTGGCCTCCAGAGTGTTCGAGGTCGTGCCTCTACTTCTTCTCGCGGTCGGGGTCGTACCCCTTTATTTAAAGACCTTCACGAGGTGTAAGAAGTTTCGTAGTGTAATAACACTTTTTTTATTTTGCCTTTATAAAGGTCTTTATATCGCAATCCTTGAGAAGATTGACTCTTTAGGCTTATGAATAGCCTTAATAAATTGTGATGTGTACCTTAATAGGAGTATCACGTGGAGAGTCGAGTTCCAAACTTTGTGAGTTTGCATGACCCATATCATGTTGGTCTTTGACCATATACTTTTTATAAGTATATTATTTTATTTTGGCCTAAGATGATTGTAGTTCAGACACGTAGTCTAAACAGCTCATATTAGATAAGCATCAATCATACACTTATAAGCGTATGGATCTTTAGCCAGCAGTCTTTACTTATGCTTTGTGAGGCATAGTTTTTGTTTGTATTTAGAGAGTATGGACTACTTCAAAATAAAATAGAAGATATATATATTGAAAAGAAATTGCATTCTTCGAACTTGAGAGTTCGGTAAAATTATAAAAGACAACCTCGAGTTTGAGAGCTCGGGTATAAAAATGTAAAAAGATGAAAAGAAAAAGAGCTTGACCCGTAGGCCTTATTGAAGTATTTTCTCCTTATATGGAGAAGGTCTACTTGGTTTTAGCTCTGAGGTACCTGCGTAGGAAGGGCGCCATAATGACAGGGTCCAAGTGCTCTCCTTCGCGTGTTTGCAAGAGGTAGAATCCACTGGATTGTGTTGCGGAGATTTTGTATGGTCCTTTGGTCCTCGGCTCCAGCGCTCCTCCTAGCTTGTTGGTGCACCACGGGCCAACTGGCATTACCAGTTCCCCCACTTAGAAGGTTTGGTGGCGGCGTTTATGCCATAATGCAGTCATCTCGTTATAGGCCTCTTCTTCAAAATGGAACACCATGGGTTGTTCGAGATCAGGATCGGGTACCAGATCTCCTAGAATAGTGTTGATGGCCGAGATATTGCTCACTTTTCTGGCATCACGGATGGTCGTGATCATACAAGAGCGCGCCACTCCTTGGTCTCCTTTGGTTGAAGCTACTCCTTGTGGTGTTGGAAACTTCAGCATCAGGTGGTAGGGAGACCATACAGCTTTAGCTTGGCACATCCAAGGTCTGCCAAGGATAATGTTGAAGGGTGTGACCGTGTCTACTACCACAAATGTGCAGTACAAGGTTAGGCTCTTGGCTCCTTCTGCTACTGTGACGGGGAGTGTGATTTCCCCGAGAGGTATTACTGGATTTCCTGTGAACTCCGAGATCGGACCCGTAGGTTTAAGGTCATCTTTAGTAAATCCTAACTTCTGGAAGCAGTCTTGGAACATTACTTCTACTCCACTCCCATCATCTATGAAGATTCTTTTTACTAGAGTATTTTGTACGGTTGTTGAGATGATGAGAGGTCCGAGTGAGGCATCTGATTTGGCACGGTGCCGCATCCGAGAAGGTAATGGTTTCCTCGGGGGTGGAGCCTCTTGTTGATTGGCTCAGTGCGGGGTATAGCTCGCACACTATATTTCAGCTTGGTCAAGGAAATTGCTTCTCCTGTGTAGCCATTGATGCCATTGATGACTCGGTCGGCTCCGTTTGGCGGTGGTGGAGGAGGATCTTGAGGGTTGTTGCCTTCGCCGCCCTGGTTGTTATTGTTATTATTGCGGTAGCCATCCTTATTCTTCTGGCAGGGCTTTCCCCCATACCTTCTATGGGTCCCCTGGTTATTGCCAGCTATTGAAGGTGCGATTTGTTGCACAATTCCTTGACGAATTAGCTTCTCGATCTCATTCTTGAGCTGGTAGCACTCCTCTGTGTCATGCCCCCGATCTCGGTGATATTGGCAGTATTTCGGGGACCTTTGACGTTCGGCTGATTCCTTCATGGCAGGCGGGTCCTTCAAAAGGTGCTTGTGAATAGATAGAATTTCGGTCCGAGATCTCACCAGAGGAGTGTATGTCTCGAAGGTAGGATTTGGAGCGTTATCAATCTTCTCGACCTTCGATATTTTCGCCCTGGATTCTTTTCTGTCCATCAGGAATTCTGGGGGTCTTTTGCCCGTTACAACATTTGATTTGCTAGAGTACTTTTCCATGATGGCCTGAAGGTGTTGAATGGTTGTTGGATTTTTGGTTGACAATTTCATTCTTATAATGTCATCATCCACGCTCATCCGGTACATATTTATCAGGAGGCGTTCATCTCGATCATAGCATTCAGTAGCTAGATCCATGTATCTATGATAGTGTTCTATCACAGTCTCTCCTTCGAGGCAGGCCACATACCCCAGATCTTCGAGGGACTTGGTGAAATTCTTCTTCTTCTGGAAGAAAGCATGGAGAAGAAACTCGGCGAAATCTCAGTAATCAAATAAACTTTCTGGTTTCGTCTGGGTAAACCATGTCTGTGCTTTCCCTCGGAGGTAACTGGGGACGATTTTGCATATTTCCAATTCATGGAAGTTCCTGGTTTCTAAGGTCTTAAAAAAGACCGAGAGAAATTCTCTAGGATCGCTAGTGCCGTCGTATGTGGGTAGGTGCTCTGGGACCTTCTTGTGGTTATCGAAGGGGAGATTCACAATATGTCGTGAGAAGGGCGAACGAGCAGCTTGTCCTATGGGTCCGAGGATACGTGTGATTTCTTGGTCAACTTCGTATTTACCTCGGGTAGGGTAGGCTCCATCTTGTGAGTAGGGCCGATCAACGCTATTTTGCCATTCGCTTCGAGATCGCTCCCTCTTCTCGCGTCTAAGTTCTTCTTCTATGTTGAGGATACGCATCCTTCTCACCTCCTCCCTACTTAATCTTGTGCCTTCGCCCTGATAATTGGATACATTAGAAGGGGGTGGCAGACTGCTTCGAGAATTATAAGGCGGTAGATCCTTGGATAAGTTGTTGAGGAGTCTTCGCTCTTGAGTAGGATCAGTAAGTGGTGTAGTTTGGGCTCCTGAGATAGATACTATGTTGGGGGCTTCATGCATCTGTGCACTGAGTTGTTGACTTGAGTTTATCAATGATGCGACGAAGTCAGGATATTGGGCATGCAAGTTCCTCAGTAGCGTTCGGGCATCTTCAGGGATCGTTCTCGGAGGGTCAAGGTTGATATAAGTTGGCCCGGAACTCGGAGGGTTATGTCCTACAGTCCGGCTCAAGGTTTCCCTAAGACGTCTTTGTCTTTCCTCCTCCTATTGTTTTTCCACGAGGATTTGTTGATCTCTTAGTGCTTGTTCTTCTGAGGTGAAGATCGAATAAGGTCCGTCATATCCAAGCCTATTCTCTTGGTCAAGGCCTTCTGGGTTGTTGACGCGTTGGCTGTAGCTCATGTCCGTCTGGATCGATACTCTTGGTCCTGAGTTCGGTGCTTCAGATCTAACAGGGTTCGATCCAGAAGGTGGCACTCCTGTTGTAACAGGATTCGATCCAGAAGGTGGCACTCCTGATGCAACAGGATTCGATCCAGAAGGTGGCACTCCTGATGTAACAGTATTTGGGCCTGAGAGGGGTGTTCCGGATACGACAGGATTCGGACCGAAAGAGTTTGGAACGTTGGAGTTTCCTGCCCCCACGGTAGAGCTCGACGGTGGTTCAGAGGCGGAACGTGTGCGAGATCCTCCGGGTCGACCGCGTCCTCGTCCTCGTCCTCGTCCTTGGGGGTAGCTCTGCTTCTGGATTTTCTTCTAGATTTTGCCCTAGCACTCGGGCGCTACGTCTGGGTTGCTCGGCTTCATACATGTTGTCGGGGAAGTTGCTTCTTCAAATGCGCTAGACCAGATCAGAGACAAAGCTCGGCGACGTCGTCAATGAGTGTGAGATGTCCCACTGGGCGTGCCAAATTGATGTATGCCGGACACCAACACTTCGACGACGAACCAGGCTCTCGAATTGATCTGCAAGACAAAGGCCCCGGGTGTCCCGGGGATAGACACTCCGACGCTCAAGTCAGTACATTTGCTTAAGGCGTAAAGTATAAAGTATGAGATTAGATGAGAGGTCTACCAAACCTCTTAGGGTATTTATATGGCTACAATCCGTAGATCACCAAGATATGTATTTATGGTATGAATACAACTCTTATGGGAATAGAGGTTTTATTACCATGTGTAATAGAAGTATATTTCAGACATGGTTGTGTTACCATGTTTAGGATAGCTGTATTACCATCTTTGAGAAGATGTATATTCCTTGTAGAACATTCATAATATACGCATTTCTTATAAGGATTAGGATTGATGGACCTGTGGATCCACCCTCCGCGTATCTCGAGCCCACGACCCTTCTCGGACCCTGGTCCGAGTATGAATGAGGTTCGAATACGAACCATGGACTTATCAGCGTCGGGATGGGAAGAGGAAGAAGACGCGTCCACAGGCGGCGGCGGAACAACGGGGCAAGGAGTGGAGCCATCAAGATGGCCAAATAAACCCTGAGCTTTGAGCACATACGTCACCTGCTGCTTCCATTGCAGGTACGTCGAAGCATCCAACTTGGCCGGAAGCAAGTGGATCATGGTGGTGATGTTGAACTTGTCATCACTCAACGCCATTGCAAATCAGAAAACAAAAAAAAACAAAAAAATTAAAAATATTCGATGAAGAAGGGTTTGCGTGAGGGAGCGAAAGATTAGAGAGAGAGGCGGAAGAATTATGGGAGAAGAGAGGATTTAGGAACCTAGGCAACTGATACCATGTAAAAATTAATTTCCAACGTAATCTGTGTTGACATACTGAACAGGTATTTATACTTACAGAGAGGGTACTAACTGTTACAAATTAAACCCTACGGACATACAAACAATAAACAAGAATTACATTAATTATCTTCTAAATCTTCCAAGTCTTCTATTGTCACAAATATTCTTTCAAAAAAAAAATTAGGGTGGTTCTAAATGCAGGTCCACTTTACTTCTGCAGGTCCAAATTAAATCAGAAATGACAATAATATCCCTCTTAATTTTTTTACTATAATTCACGAAAAGTAATCTATAATTTGGACACGTGTTCAATCATTACATAGACGGGTTTATGCATTCAAGGTTAGGGTTTTAGAAATATATTTGTAAAAATTAATAAACGAATGAAGGATAATTATGGTATTTTCCCACTTTTTTTAGACCTGCAAAAGCAAACAGTACCTGCATATAGCAAACACCAAAAATTACTAGTATAATATCTTATAAATATTATAAATAACTAGATATTTTCAAAACACTTTTAAAATTAGCATCTTACTGTTTGCAAACTATAATTATGGTTTGTTTGGGCTTAGAGAAGCTTTTTTATAAAGACTCATCCTTCAATATTTTCAAATTCGGATAGATATCCAAAGCATATAGTGTTGGAAGCCATTTTACCGTTTACTAATATTATATCTAGGCAAAGTAGTTAAATTTAGTGTGTACATATATTGCTCAATACAATCCTTATATGGTGCATGCTGATTTGTTGCTGATTTGTTGTTGTTTAGTAATAATAACTGATAAGAAGTTTCATTAAAACAAAAATAGGAGTACTTTTTATTTTTTTACTAAGTATATATTAAAAAGTAGAAAGTGACAGTATAAATATAAATATATAAAAAAACATCTTACCGGAACCGCCTCAGAATGATAATTCTAATACATAAAACGACTCATAGTGTTGCGTTCCCCGCCGCCTACCAATTACCATATATTTTAACCGCCTACTATAAATTAACGTATGTCATGTTAATTAACGTTTCCCGCTGCCTTACCATATTATCATCATATATCATATTAATGTAGAGAATATATTTAATGTAGGGAATTAATCATATTACTATTATTATCATACTTATCATGTTACGATATTAGTACATTACCATATTAACGTAGAGAATATAATTAACGTAGGGAAATAACGTACTTACCATTTTACGCTTCCACTTACCAAATTATTAATTAATATACTTACCATTTTATGCCCGCCGATTGAATTAAATTCCAAACCAAAAAAAACGAATCAAATCAAATATATCAATTTACCAAATCCGCTATATTTACCATGTACATGTATAGTTTGATTTCAATTTTCAAATTAAAAAATCAAATCAAATCAAATATATTAATTTACTATTTAGAAGGAACCATGTGTAAGGTTTTGACGTCGACCGATCAGATTTACAAGGATCATATTTCATCGGATTTACAGGAATCAGATTTATCGTGATGTTATGTTATACATGTGTAATTGGTGTGCGACAAGCGAGAAAGATTTGTCCGGATGAAGATGTGTGGATAAGGAGATTGAGGGGAATACTACTTGAATCTCAACTCAATGATATTCGGGAGTTAAAGAGTTGATCCTTATTATTCTGAAATGCTGATTTAGGGTTCGAAAATTGAACGGTTTCATGGGTTTTTATTGGAATGAGTAATTTGATGAGACTACTTGATTTTGATGGTGATGATAAAGTGAGATCAAATTCCACCTCTTACAATTAGACCGAATACGGAATATCATAAAAGGAGGCATCATAGATAGGATTTCGTTTAGCAAATCCTCCGGCAACATCGCCCAAATGTTGTCTTCCATTTGAATATCAGGCTGAACAATTATATAGGGTTTTGTTAGTAAATGTTTTGTTTTAATTATGATCTTCAGGTTATTTGTGATATCTATTCTATTCTATTTTACATATGTTGTGATATCTTAATTATTAGGTTTTGTTTGTTTGCAGGATATAACTCTTCAATGTTACAATTAATTCTAATCTCCGTTTTTTTTTTTTTTGTTTGCAAAGAACATTATTTTTTAGATTGCAGCAAAGCTAATGTTACAGAGAGGAATGTTGATCTGTCATTAACCTATCGTTTTAATTCTTCTATGTATTAAACTCATAGCGGGGTGATTGTCAGTGGGATTGGGTTTCTTTCCGGGGAAGGAGAGGAGGGTACTGGTGACTTGAAGGTGAGTGTTCGATTTCGTTCAGCTGGAAGCATTTGGTTTAATTCCTTGACTTCACCGGTAAGTTTAATTTCTCTGTATTGCCAAATTTATGAATTTTCTAGCTATTTCACTTACACACCACTTTCTTGGATCAAGGTTTTTCTTTATACATTTATTTGATTCTCTTTTCCTTTATAAACGAATTGATATTCAGGTCATGTTTTACGGAAGAATTTTTGAATATGTATACCGGATAAAACCGTTTATTATTTTTTTTCTGGCTCAAATCAAGTATATCAAATCAAAATAGGATCTCATACTAGCTAACAATATAATATTTCTGTAGGTTGTTTGTATGTTTATTTTTTGTCCTCCTTTTGAATTTTGATGATGATCTTATGACAATGGAAGAAATTCCTACATCAATTCGTTTTGATTATTCTGCTGTTTTATTTTTAAACATAAACTCATAATAATATATTAAGATGACAAATATCAATATGTGGAGTTTTTGAGATCATCGAGCATCTCCGCGGGGACAAGGGACAAAATGAGGTATTTTAAAAAAATCAAGTGTGTAATGGCTTTTTCATGCAATACTATGCAAAAAAACATAATGTGCAATTTGATGCTGATAAGAAAAAGAAGATGGAATGGAAAGTAAGATTAAACGGTTAATATTGGTAATTCTTTGTCTTTTTTCAAAAACTTCTTCTTTTTTTTGAAAAATGTAATAAATTTATATTTCTCTTTCAAAAATAATATAAAATTCTATATTTTTTGAAATAATCCTTTGTTGATAGGTTTTGTATGGGATAAGTCAATTTAATAAAGAGTTTAGTATTTACAATTTTATAACTAAAAATATTAATGTTCTTTAGATAAGAGTATAAAAAACACTACAAACTCACTTCCTTCAACTCACTACAAACTGAATACTGATGGATCATCACTAGGGAACCCTGGTCATGCTGGAGCAGGAATGGTGATCAGATCAGTGACAGGGCAAGTAATTAAAGCAAGATCAATTTATCTGCAACACAAATCCAGCCTAGAAGCAGAAACCCTGGCTTTACTAGAAGGGATTCAGATGGCATATTTTGAAGGAATGGAACACTTACAGGTGGAGGTTGACTCTCTAATATTATTGAATATCATCAGAAGAGAGTTCAGAATTCCATGGAAAATTGAGCCTTATATCAGAGCCATAATTTCCTTAACAAGTGAGTTCTCTTCTTTACTTTATCACACATATACAGAGAAGCTAATTCAGTTGCAGATGCATTAGCAAATTTAGCAAGTAAAGAGAGAATGAATACAGTTTTTTCAAATGAAAACTTGCCAAATAATATTAAGGGCCTGGTCATTTTGGACAGTAGAGAGGTGCCTTACATAAGAGTATGATTTCAGTATCTACTGATATTTTCTTTGTACTTATTGCAGGCGCCAGGCCTGATCAGGACAAGCTGAAAGGTCCAACAAAAAAGCAGAAGGAACAAAAATCAGGAGCAACTGTACCAGAAAGACTTGAAGCAAGAATGCTGTCATTTTTAAACATGTTTATTGAATGATTATACAGACTCAATAGCATAGAAAAATAAATTATTGATCCCCGTGCTTGTCGGCAAATTTGGGCTTCGCATAGCGATCCCTAACATGCTTGCAAGTAGTGAGTCCTTCTATCGGCAGAATTGAGTTTCGCATAGCGATCTCTAAATTGCTTGTGGGAGTAGACATGGGAATAGATAATTTATTTCATATATATCTTTTGATACATTAATTTGTAACAATATTGTTTCAGACTTTTCCCTACGGGGTTTTTTATGGGTTTGGTGAACCTAATAAATTTCACCCCACTTCGTGTGGTTCAAAAAAAATAAAATAAAAATAAGAGTATAAAAAACATACGACAATGTGAGTTTATTTTCACAAGTTTAAAAATACAGATATACCTACAAAAGTACTTGGGAGTATTGAGAGTATAAAGAGAGGTATTTCTTCTCATGTTTTTAAAAAAATAGGGGAAATCAAAAGATCGATATACAAATGCAAAATTAATTTAATTTTTAAAAATACTATATTAAAAAATATTAACTAAAATATTAATCTTCTTTAGATAAGAGTATAAAAAACCACTATATTAATCTTCTTTAGATAAAATTATAAAAAATATAATATTAATTTTTAAGTTGAATATTGAATATAATGTAGCATAATCTATTGATAATTTATTGTTTTTCTAACTTTTAGAACCTCAATATTTGGAAGAGTCATCTATTGAACAATTCCAGCTTAACCACTCGGTACATTCTTCATTACTATAGAAAGGTATAATCATAATTATATAGTGTTAAAAATACATCCTTTGATTGATCCCGCGCATGCCAACCTCCTCTTCATTGAATTTCACAAATGCTCTCTTCTCTCTCCTACTTTCCCTTTCCCAATTCACCCGACAACAACTGTTATTGACCGTTTGCCACCAGTAACGGGCAAAAACGGTCACAATGACGCCGGAACCGCCGCCTAACCGCGGCGGAGCCACCCCCAATCTCAGCTTTCTACAAGCCCTCACTGCAAAACCAACCCCTCTTGCCACTTCCTTACCATCCAACCCAGCAATCAGCCCCATCCCAGAGTATAAGGGGAAGATAGCCTGCATAATTTCGCCGGAGGAGGTCACCGTCCTGTCGGAACATTATAGCAATGCACTGATCGGCAAGTTCTCAAGGCTGAAACCTTCGATGGATTTTCTCAACGAATCGTTCAAATCAGTTGGTTTTAAGGGCAGGTACCAATTAGGCTCAATTGATTACAGACATGTTTTGATTAGATTTGATGATGCTGAAGATCTGCAGAGATGCTGGATGAAATCTGTGTGGTCATTTAAAGGCTCCCTCATGAGAGTCTTTAAATGGACACCCAATTTCACACCAGATACTGAAACTTCTATAATGCCTATATGGATCACTCTGCACAACATTCCAATTTTTTGGTACAACACTGCAATGTTGGAATCAATAGGTAATAGAGTTGGGAGATTTATCAAAATGGATGCAGCCACCTCTAGTTTAACTAGGCCTTCAACAGTTAAACTGTGTGTAGAAATTGATCTGTTGGCAAAATTGCATAACACAGTTACTCTTACAATCAATATGGAAGGAGATGTTGCTGATTTTGTTATAGAGTATGAAATGCTCCCTCTTTATTGTAGACATTGTAAGAAGTTAGGACATGAGGTGAATGAATGCAGAGTTTTAAATCCAGATCTGAGACCTCAACCTAGAAGAATCCATCCACCCTTTAATCCAGCACAGCCTAAACCAGACAATGGTAAGAAGGCTGCTACAGCTGTACCTGGCCCCTCAGGCATAGATAAAAGGCCTCAACACCCCACTCACCATATGAAGTATGTGCCAAAACCAGTGGAGACTGGATTGAACACCCAGCTGAAAGGGAAGGAGCCTATGATTGACTTAACTCCACATCTCTCCCCCTTTACTTCCCCCAAATCACAAACTCCCCAACCTATTAGCCTTCCTACTCCTATACTCCTCTCTCAGTCTCCTATTCAGATTACCTCAGATGCTGAAGAGGTTCAAGAAATGGCAACTCAGGAATCTGACCTCTTTGAACATCAAGAGCCAGAAGCTGCTCAACACAATGATGCATCAAATGAGGAATCTCCCACTGGCTCCAAACAACCTTCACCTTCACCAATCATAGGCAGTCATGCCAAGTCAGATCAAGGAAAAGAATGGAGTACCCCCCAAAAGCCAAGGAACTATTCTAAAGATGATATGCTTGTACACACAGGTAACCATTTTAATTCTTCACAGATTACAGTGCCTAACAGAGTTTCCTTCTATTCTCAGCCAAGACAGGCCAGTAACAGATTCCTTCCACTAATGATGGAGGAGGACAGTCTCAGTGAACCTGCAACCAACAGAGAGGAACTACAACCACAAGAAGCCAGGCTCACTGGGAATCAAAATTTTGAGATTAAAGAGACACCTCCAGAGTCCTCTCATAGTAAAGAAGCAGATAACTCAGAGGACCAAGCAACTCAAGTAATTAACCTAACTTATGCAGATGCTGTATCTTCTACTGCTAATAACCCTCCTATTGTTTCTGATCAAAATACAGTACCATCTTATTTTGCTCAGGTCAATAAGATTGTTACTAGAACAGCAACTAAAAGTATTAAAGCCCGTAAATGATTAATACAACCATATGAATTAATACTCTTGTCTGGAATATTAGAGGGATGAAAACATCCATGCTAAGACTGTCTAGACTAATCTCCAACCATAAGATAGATTTACTATGCATTATTGAGTCTCAGCATGATAATTCAGAATGTGAATCTTACAAAAATAAACTACACTTCCAAAATTGCATGTCTTCCAACCTGTGTAATATTTGGCTTATGTGGAATTGTCAGGTAGACATTTCTTTAATTTTAGACCATAATCAATTCCTACAAGTACAGGTTTCAATAAATGCACTAAATCAATCTACAGAAATTTTTTGTGTGTATGGATTGAGAACTAGGAAAGAAAGAGTGGAAATGTGGTCTGATTTTAAAAATTTATCTACCCCTGAAGCAATTTATATAGGGGATTTAATGTCATGGCTTCCATTTCAGAGTATAAAGGTCATTCCAACACCAGTCTTAGAAGTATTAGGGAGTTTAGTGCTTTTATTGATAACATGCCTCTCTTTCCTGTACATACAGTAGGTAATTTCTTTACATGGTCAAATGGTAGGATTAAGGAACAAGGTAGAAGGTTAACTGTTGAGAGATTGGATAGGGGACTGTGTACTCAAGATTGGAGTTTAAAATTTCCACAGCCCTCTATACAAGTGCTCAACAAAGACACCTCAGATCACTGTCCTCTTTAACTTAGAATAGGCAATAGTGTAACCTCAGTTCCCAGGCCTTTCAGGTTCATAAATACCTGGTTTAAAAGGAAAAATTTCATGGAGGTAATTAATCTTCACTGGAATGACCAATCACAAGGCAATGGAATGTATAAATTCTTTCTCAAGCTTAAAAGCCTCAAACCAGTCCTTAAACAATGGAACAGGGACTTTTTTGGTAATATAGATGAGAATGTAATAAAAGTTGAGGAAAAATTAAGGCTTCAAGAAATTGCTTTTGAGACTGATAGTTCAACTGATGAACTAGTCAAGCTTAAACAGGCTAAGGCTCTCTTAAAGAAATCACTAAAAGAGCAAAACAATTTCTGGAAATATAAAGCTAAGGTGAAATGGCTAAATGAGGGTGATGAAAATACCAAATTTTTTCATAACACTGTTATGGAGAAAAGAGGTAGACTGAAAATCACAAAAATAAAAAGTTCTCAGGGAGTGTGGTTGAATGATAATGTAGAAATTGAAAACGAGGCAATTGCTTATTATCTAGATCTTCTTACTGACTCACCACACCTGACCAACACCTCTTCACTTCTCATTTCCTGTCTTAGATACCCTCACTTATCTCACAGGCAGAAAATGATGACCTCATGAAGCCAGTTTCATTACCTGAATTAAAGCAAATAGTTTTCAGCCTTAACAAGTCAAGCAGTCCAGGGCCTGATGGCTATACTGCCCAATTTTTTTATTAAGGCATGGAACATAATTTGCTTAGATTTATTAGAGGCATCAAATGAATTTTTTAACTAGGTCTCATATCCATAGAGGTATTTCTAGCACTTGGATAACCATCATCCCTAAAAAAGAAATACCCATCTCTTTCAGTGACTACAGACCTATCAGTCTTTCTAATGTTACCAACAAATTTTTTTCTAAAATCATGATGGAAAGACTGAAACCTTTGATGCCCAAATTAATCTCCTCTAACCAGTCAGCTTTTCTTCAAAATAGAGATATATCTGATAATGTCATCTATTTAAAAGAAATGGTTAGATTGCTCAATAGGAAGGCCAGAGAACCAAATTGTATCCTAAAATTGGATCTAATGAAAGCTTTTGATAGAGTTAATTGGCATTTCCTAACAAAAATTCTCCTGAAATTTGGTTTTAATGTCAGATTTGTGGATTGTATTATGAAAAACCTGTCTGATGCTTGGTTCTCTATTCTTATAAATGGCAAACCTGTTGGCTACTTCCCAGCAATAAGAGGCATTAAACAGGGGGACCCACTGTCCCCTTTTCTGTTCAATATCTTTTCTGAAACTTTTACCAGAAGCTTATCTTATATCTTCCATACTGGTAAAATGAAATATTTTTCCCTGCCAAGAAATGCCATCCCAGTTTCTCACTTAAGCTCTGCAGATGACACTGTGATTTTTCTCAGTGCTTCTAGGCTTAACTTGATCAAAATGAAAGCCTTCTTAGTGAAATTTGAAGAAACTACAGGTCAAAAAATAAACTTTGAAAAAAGTGAATTCTTTTTAAGTTCAAAGGCCACTGAGAATAAGCTAAGACAGGTTAAAAACATAATGGGCATGAAACAAGGTTATCTGCCATTTAAATATCTAGAAGTACAAATTTTTAGTGGAAAGTCCCTAAACATTCATTCTCAGGCTATTGTTGAGATGATTGATAGGAAAACTTTGAACTGGAAAAATAAATGGCTTTCTGCAGGTGGAAAATTGGTGCTCATTCAGTCTTGCCTACAGTCCCTGCCTCATCACATCTGGGCAGTGATGGAGCCAAAAAAACACATGATCAAGAAAATTGGTAGAAGACTGGCCATCATTTTCTGGGGCAGCACAGAAAAAGGTCCCAAAAAAGCCGGGAAAAAATGGTGTGCCCTTTGCCAGGGAGTAACACAAAATGGAATTGGGATCAGGGATCTGAGCACCACCCTTCAAGCTTACTCATGCAAACTCTGGTTGAAATACCAGATAGGAAATGCACCCTGGACTCACTTTGTGGCATCCCTGCCACCATCACTCAGAAAGTCCTCAAATTGGAAAAGGATCTGCAGAATTGACCATTTTGCTGAATCAAATACTAGAGTCCTGCTTGGTGATGGCAGATGTAATTTCTGGGACTCCAACTGGACAGAACATGGTCCACTCAGAAATTTCTATGAGCCTGAGGATACTGACTCAGCATGTACTGTGGCTGACTTTGTGGACAAAAAATCTCTCTTGCTCCCACTCTTGTCTCAGATCCTCACAGAGGAGGTCATCAACTCCATATCAAATGCAGAAATTACAGAAGGGAAAGAGGACAGGCTGATCTGGACACTGACAAATCAGGGCAATTTCATAATAAAATCAGCCTATCTCAAACTGAAAGTGCATTCAGATAATTTCCCAGTTTTTTAAAAAAATTGGAATCCAGTTGTGCTTAAAAAGATATCTATATTCATGTGGAAGCTCCTAAATTATTTTTTACCATTTGATGATATTCTGAGCCAATTTGGTTTTCAAAATGTTTCTAAGTGCTGCTTCTGTCCTCACTCTGACTCTCTACATCATTATTTTAATGAGTGTAACATATCAGTACTTCTATGGAAAAAAATGCATCATATATGTGGCTCTATGTTCTTTAACTGTCATAATTTATGGGATAGACTGGCCACTGATTGGGCCTTCTCTGGACTGTCAAAATTGCATAATAGACTAAACCACACAGCTCCCATTTATGTATGTTGGATATTGTAGAAAGCCAGAAACAAGTTCCTTTTTGAGAACTGTCCCCCAGATATACACCTCATGACCCAGGAGCTCCAAAGCCTTATATGTTTCTCACTTATAAGGAAACCTTTATTTATATCTAATGAGGTTGACAAAGAACTGGCTTCACAGAAATGCATTCCCCCACTAGAAATCCCTCCTAAGACAAATATTACTCCTATCTACTGGTATAAACCTTCTGTAGGTTATAAGATTTCTGTAGATGCTTCTTGGAAACTAGGTAAAGCTGGCCTAACTCTGATTGTCAGGAATAATTTAGGGGAGGTATCCTTTGCTCAAATTGTCTCCAGCTCTGCTGTAACACCCTTAGAGGCTGAACTGAAAGCAATTCTGGCTGGTATTAACTGTGCCAAAATGCTACATCTCTCTCCTGTAGAAATTGAAACTGACAGTAAGCAAGCAGTGGATATGATTTATAACACTCAGTCTTGGCATTGGAGATTCCATGGCATTCTTAATCTTATACATGATATGAGCCATATTTACAATCTCAGACACATATTTAGGGAAGCAAACCAACCTGCTGATTTTCTCTCTAAAATGTGCATCTCAAATGGCCTATCCCAATCATTTACTTGGATCTCTTTGCCTACTACTGTCAAAAGTCCTGTTATGCTTGATATAGCAGAAATATTAGTGATTAGAATCTCTGGATCTGACAACTGATACTGCTAATGAGTTTTCTACTCCCTCACAGGTACAGAAGATCAGCAGCACAACACACACTCTCTGCTACATGACCTAAACTACTCAAGTCATTCAAGCTGGTCCTCACTTCAGCACAATATCAGCAACCAGTGATGCAAGCAAAAATGTTTCTTAACTCATTACCTCACTGCTGCAATTTAGTATAGTTTTGTACATGTCTTAGCTTCTTTACTCTTTAGGTCGCATTGTGTTTTGTTTAACAATTCACTAATAGACTTGAAGGGTTTAAAGTTGCTAGGCTATTCTAGGTAGATTAGTAAATTTTGAGAAGCATTATTATGCTTCTGGGGACTTCTGTCCCCTATGCCTCTGTGTAAACTTGCTATTTAGGCACCTTTTGGTCTGGGAAGCCAATATATCTCCCCCATCCCATGATGGTTTAATTAAAAAAAATATAGTGTTAAAAATACAATACAACTTTTTATTCAATATGTTAATGGAATCTCTCTATTAAATGATTGTTTAATTGTTCAAGATTGCAGATAAAGGGAGCAAAAACAAGAAGATATACGTTGGATTTGCTATAAACTATTCCAGCTGAAGGTAAAATTTTATGTAGAGCCAACAATTGTGTCCACTGCAATGCAAAACTATTAAAAGGAGTACCACCCAATTTCTGTCGTTTGAGAAGATAAAATTAAAATAGAATCAAAACCAATGCCTTAAAAGTCGTGTTCTATATTGGTTGAAACTAAATCTCAAAGTGATCAATTCAAGAGGAACATCAGAACCAACAACAATCATTTCACATTCACAATATTCGCAACAGATAAATATGATAAAAAGTTAACGGCATGCATTGATGGCGTATACACATTTTAAGCACAAGGTAATATGTATCATTATTTGAACCATCTAAATAAACCTCCGAAGATGGATCCATCTGGTATTCAATTTTATTTTAATGATACCGAATACAAAGCACTAGAAGGAAGGATCGATTGCATGGATAACTTTAAAAACCATTTTGAAGTAGAAATTTTGAAATTGTTAATATAGGTGTTCCGAATAAATCCTTATGCAAAAGTTGTTAGGAGGTTAAAGAGCATCAACTCTATATAAATCAAAAGTGTCATTCTGAATGGTGATCCAAATATTGACTAGAGAAGGTACAATCTTCCAACTATTTCTCAGGTTGCAGCCATTTATGTACAAGGCGACAAATTTGATCCCGAAAATTCAGTGCGAGTAAGAGTAAACAACTACGGACAAAAAAACACAAAGACAGTACATGATACTCAAATATAAAAAGACATTGAAGTCGACTCTCTGAAGTAAATTAGAAGTAAAAAATAACTGATTTGAAGGTAACACTTCTCCTTAATTATGGTAATTTAGTTTTTTTCAATTATATTTTTCCAGCATTTATATAACAAATATTTATTCACTTTACATAATTTATTATTTACAATAATATTTGTAGCGTACAGTTACTTTGTATTGCCATACTTACTATTATTATTTTTAAAGTACATCATGAAAACTGCGCAACGCGCGGTCCGGTTAGCCTCGTATTATTTAATGTGACTAATTTCGTGAGATCAGTTAATAGAAAATATATTTCAATTAATAAAATATAATTTAGTAAAAGTTTACTTTTTCATAAGATTATATTTTCTTGAGTTTATTATTAAATTCGTTTGATTAAATTTAATGAAAATTTACTCAGTTCAATTTCATTGATGAAATTTAATTACAATGATTATGTTTATTAATACATTAATTTTTAATTCAGTTTCACCTTATCAAAACACAACACGTTGGCCATTAAAAATCCAAGATCCGTATTAAGTAGTACCATAAAAACTGTACCAATATTTGTGGATTACAGAAACTAATGCCGTCAAAAATATGTGCGTCGACACCAATCAGAAGCTTTACCGTTTGGATTTGGAATCACAGGCAAATTAACATTCGATTTTTTATCAGCTTATGTCTTAAAGATGTGATGCCAATAAAATAACAGGCCTTCTATATGTAGTTCGTATTTTACTTATTTGCGGTCCGTATTTTTTTAAATATTCATATATACAATGATTCTAATATATAACTGAATTACAAGTGTATGCAATAGAAGTAGTATATATGATGCATATGTCTGATATACATAATTATTGACCATATCATATATATCGAAGGCGTATTTTTATTTTGAACTGCAAAATAAGCAAAATACGGACTGCGTATAGCATGCTCCAATAATAATTAATTTTTGTGGGAGTATAATATACTGTAGTACTCCTCTTCCGTCGATTGGGGTCTCTGTAAAATTCCTAATATTTTTATATCCTACATTACCAAATAAATTATAAATGTTAAAAGGTAAAGAAATATTATATATAGCTATTAATTAAAAATCATTCCTTTCATTTCAAAAAAAAAAAAATCATTCCTTTCCTCTTGATAAAGAAAGGGAATCACCTAATTAAATTATGTTTAATATCCAAACAATCAAAAGAGTGAAAGACAATCAAAAATTGATCCCAATATTGCTGAGTAAAAGAATAAACTCAAGATAATTTGATCCCAATATTGCTATGTTGCGATTTTTAGAATACTCGCTACCATGCAAATATTGCTATGTTATCTCAATATCTTTTTAAGCTGCGGGTATAACCACAGTTCCACCTTGCATGTAATAATCACACACCATATATATATATATAGAGTTTATATATTATTTCACGTGTAGAAGTGAAGGCTCCTGAATTAGAAGATGAAGGCTTCAAGAACAGAAATAAAACATTAGAAGAAAAGCATGTCGCCGTGTAGTTTTTCTGTACACCAATTTTGAGCACACAAAAAAGGACAAAAAATGTTAACCATCAAAGCAGCATCATTAGGCAAGTCTAAACACAGCTCAGATCACTGCGTGTGAGCTACATACATAATTTAAAAAATATTCAGAGATTGAATAAGAGCTACATACCAACTTTTATTCTGAATAATGCTCGATGTCAAGTTCTGAGCAATGCAATCACACATTTATAGACCTCAAAAATTAAACTCCGCTGAAAAGATTTCAGTTTTCGATCACAATCCAAATGAATCTTGGTTATAATTTGATCTGCATACTAAAATGACCACAACTTTCAAAACATAAGAACACGACGCCCGATGATCATCAAGCATGCTCACGCGAGGCTGATTCTAATTGAAATCCCGAGATGTTCCCGACAATGATGGTCGTGATTTACAACCAAGTACACACATGCGGGGATATTATAAACATCTTCATCAAAACTTAAAAACTAAAAATCATATTGAAATATCAACCAACAACTTAAAAAGTTAAAATCCTTCAAAAACATAACCAAGAATTCTAAAATCCAGCAAATTCAACAAAATTAGAATAAAAAACAAAATCTATAAAGGCTGTATATTAGTCGTGAAAATATTATAAAGTGAAATAAAGTTACCGTGCCTTATATGGCATTTCATGTTATATGCGACGATAAAATATAATCCAATAGAAGCCCTAAAAATGGGGAATTGGAGAACCCATATGAATGTGGACGTATTTTCCGAACAACGAACAAGAGTGCCATACACTCATGAACCATGATCAGTGTGTTGGTTTACAGAGATTCCCTGCAAGCGTTATATAAAGGGGGAGAGCAAACAAAACTCTTGAAAAAAACAACAAAAAACCTCCAAAAACATAATGGATACTATATAACCTAGAAACATTAGATGTATACATAACCTTGAATTCTTGATTCCCGCTGCCATAACTTGCTTTTCGTGAGAATATAGATTAAGTGGTGAACAAGAGAATGAGTGATTTAGATTATATAATCATTTTATAATACGTCATTTTGATATCAAAATATAATATATTAATATCATATTTATACTATAATATTGCAATCAAAGGAAAAAATATATATACGATAAAGTTTAGTTTAAATTAAATTGAAAAGTATATTTTTGTTTTTGACGTTGAAAAAGTATATCATCGTACATGTGTTACAGGTGGACAATTAAAACAAGAAAATTGGAATAATTAACTCAATTCTAAAACTAAAAATGGGAAAGCAGATTTATGTTTATGGTAGTGTAACCAATTAGTCCCACGGCATCGAAACATACATATGTCAAGTTTCTAAATAAAATAACAAAATTTATAGAAACCAAAAAGAAATATATGAAATTGTAGGCGTCGGAATATGTTGATCTTGTGGTGGTTATGTGGTGGTTTGTGATCAAAACTACGTAGTTTAATATATTTTATTAATTTATATTTACAGGAGCGATAACTCTTCTAGTTCCCTTTAGGAAAAATAAAAATAAAATACTAATAGAAAACTAACAAAATGTATGGTCCATACTGATAATCCAATACTTCTATTAGAAGTCTAATGTCAGTAAAATATTTTACTCTCCTTACATAAATACACGTTGCTTGGGGGCCACCAATTAATTTTTTATGAAATGTTATCCTAAAGGGAACTAGAAGAGTTATTGCTCCGATCAATAAATAAATTAATAAAAATGATTAAAAAAGCAAAAATATATTAACGTAGGATTTCTGTGAATATAAGAAACGACATAAAAGTTTGCGTTTTGTAACTGCGTTTGCAAACAAACGCAACCGGACTTACCATGTAACATTACTATTACTATAGCAATCGGTTACGGAATAAAAGGCGCCGTAATTATATTGTTGACGCCCATTAGAATTTGCAACCAAGTTAATCGGTTTACAAATTTCCAAACATAATTGCTTTTGGTATATTTTTTTATTTTATTTTAGGAATAATTGATACATGCCACCGTACTTTATTACTTTGTCATTGTCTTCTTTCTATAAACAAGAAATTTTGAAATAAATCAAAGATTATACGCTTTTAATTTAAGTAATCTAATCTAATTAAACAAAATTAAACCCTAACTTTGCTTAAATATTACTATATATGATGTTACTTAAATTTTGACTAAAACCACCACATAATCACCGCAAGTTTACTATATTCCGGCGCCTACTATTTTTATATATTCCTTTTTATTTCTTTAAATTTGCTACCTTATTCGTATATTCATTTTTGGTTTCTTTAATATTGAAAATATGTTTAGTATGGAGTACAATATAATATGATTGTGGTATCAATATATTATATTTTACGGTCAAATATTTTTTTATATAAACTGTAGACCTCTTTTTTGGTGTTATAGAAACCCTAGAACTCGACATTCCATCAAGAACTATATTTTTCACCCGGTTCGCCGTCCGAGTACTACGGAAAATTTTGGTTGGCTTAAAGGTAAGAATTGTCTTTGAGGTATCAAGATCATCGAATCCTAGGTTTTGTTGTTTAAATTTTTCATTGAAGTCTCTCCCTTAAGATTGTTGTTGGAATTCCGAATTTTAGTTTTATGAATTTAAAACTCAGTTTTATGAATGCGCAGAATGCTGGTGATGAGAACAGCTCTGACGAAAGGTTGAAGAAGGCAATAAATGGGGGTGAGATGGTTAATATAAATCTTGATTGGAGAGAGGTTGTTCCCCACCCAGATGATTAGAGAGGCAAATAAGTATCTTATGCTTTTGTCACCAAGCGTTATTTAGTTCTAAGTCGTGGTAAGATGATTCTCATGGTTCTTTTCACTGTTTTTCAGGTATCCTTCCAAACGGAAACTTCGAGACGGGACCAAAGGCGTCGCAGATGAAAGGCACGAGGGTGACAGACCCGCACGTGATCCCGAACTGGGAGATCTCGGGATTCGTGGAGTACATAAAGTACGGCCAAAAGCAAGGCGACATGATGCTGGTGGTACCGGAGGGTGACTACGCGGCGCGGCTGGGGGACGAGGCGTCGATCAGGACCACGGTGGCACTGCACAGCGGCAGGTTCTACACGGTGTCGTTCTCCGCTGCGAGGACGTGCGCGCAGGAGGAGATGCTGAACGCGTCAGTGACGCCCAACAGCGAGCCGAGGCACTCCGGGATGCTGCCGATGCAGATCATGTATAGCAGCGACGGCTGGGATACGTACTCGCGGGGGTTCCTGGCGGAGTCGGATCAGGTTGTGATCTCGATTCATAATCCGGGGAGGGAGAAAGACCCGGCTTGTGGTCCGTTGATCGACTCCATTGCTCTCAAGGCTCTCAGAAAACCGATCAAAACCAGAGGTACTTACGCACGGATCTTTTCTTCCAAGGTTATTCTTAGTGACATGCACATTTGGTCAACTTAGTTTAGTCAAAATCGAATTTAAGTTAATTTAATATGTAGTGTGACTCCTTTATCTATATTTTCACTATTCTTAATTTTATAATTTATTTTGCATATACAATAAAAATATTGGTAGTTGAAATTGTCTATCTTAGATGATTTTTGAAAATAAAATCATACTCTTTAGATCGAACAAATGGTGTAGAAAATCAACTATGATAAAAAGTATATTGTTCATAGCTATTCTTGAGCTAATTTTTAAATTAATTAGTTAGGTTTAATTCAATAATGTTCATATAATTTGATAAATTAGCATAATTTAGTTATGATAATGATGATCCGGGAATGAGGCAGCCTCAGATTTCTCATCTGTCGCAGGTGTCTGCTCCTCAAATTGATAATTGAGATTGATTCATTGTGTGAAATTAGGGTTCTTAATCTGTATAATTTTACAGGCGGGCTTGAAGGGTTAAATGGCTGCAATGGCTCCTCCGATCGGTGATTGGGATTGATTTCTTGTGTGAAATTAGGGTTCTCAATTTGCTGGAGATGCTTCTTACCTGGTTGCTGTCATTGTGGAGTTTCTTCGCAGCTACTCTATCTCTATGTCTCTATCAATAAAACTTCTTTGGTGATGTAAACTATTTCTTCATGTTCATATCTTTCTTATGTCATATATTGGCCTTTTTGTTTATGCTTTTTTTTAATGTATATTTTTAATTGTTTATGCTTTTCGTTGAAATCGATTGAGGAAATTTTCATCAACTTGATTGCTGATGTCAGACCCCATAGTCATATATGATTTGTTTGGATTATTTGTTAAATCTAGATGGTTTAAAGTTTAAAGTCTCTTAGAAATTAATTAATGTGAGGTTTTTTGCTTGAGTTTGCCAAATCTTTACAATCTAACATTATGAAATATGTCATTAGCAATGCTGTGATTCTCAGATTGCTTTGGTTGGTAACTTTGTTGAAGTAGAAACTTATAATAGGCCTTTTTTTACTATATGCTTAATTAACAAACTGACATAACCTGAATTGTGAAATTAAAATTCTAACAGGTTACATGAACTCTATAGTTTTAGTAAATGATTATAACTGGTTTTGTGTCTGTGTTGGCTTGATTTTAGTGTTTTATACATTAGGGTTTAAAAGGTTTCTGAACTGAGCTGTGTCCAACAACCATCTGCAAAAGGTTTCTGAACTGGAGTCAGAAATAGATGCATACAAATCCAAAGCATCAATCTTAGAAGTTGTTCTTTAAGAGTCGAGTGAAAAGGAAAAGGAACTGAGTGAATGCTTGGCTATAATGACAGAAGAGACGAAGGGATTGGAAGATGCATCTAGAAGCTTAGCTGGAAAGCTAGCTGAATCAGAAGAGACTTGAAATGCAGAGTTAGACTGCTGGACTAAAGGAGTCTGAATTCATGGAGAAGCTCAATTCTACCGAGGATCAGGGCAAGTTATTGGACAATGCAACAGCTAGGACCATGGAGCTTGAAGAAGTCTTTGCCAGCAACAAATTGACGTTCCTTGAAGATCAAGTGAAGAGGTATGAAGAACAGTTGGCTGACTCAGCTAAGAAGTGTGTTGCATTCAAGGAGGAGTTGGAGCAGGTTTCCCTCCAGTTAACTTCAGCTCAAAATGGTAACGAGGATCTTTTAAGAAAACTTTCTGAGTTGGAGAGTAAATGTGGTCAGTATATTTCTGAGAATGAGATGTAAGCTGAGCAAATGCTGAACTTTAAGGCCAGAGTCAGTGAAGTAGAAGAATAGGTGGAGTCATCGACAATCGAAAAGGCTGATAGATCTTTTCTCCATATTCAAAGGCTGATGCATAATCAGATCATATACATCTTCTTCTTCATCTTCTATTCTTCTTCAACTTGATAAGACAACCAAAATATTATATTGTGGCAAAATGCTTCTCTAGCCCCTTTTCACCGCATTTTTTAAAACTCCTTCATACATTTGCAGGCTGTTTTGTGCGCTATTTGTGAAATAGTGAGCATGTGTTTCGTAGATGGAGTTGAACAGCGAGTTGGACTGATGGGAATCGACTTTCCTACAGCACAACTTCTGCTTGCAGCCTGAGGGAAATGGTACAACGATGTTTGAGTGTATTGTGCCAGGTTCGATCCCAGTCTTTTTATGGGAGAGGGGCTTCGACGGACAAGACGACTGGCATCTGCCAACTCGGAGCAATGGAACCTCTGTTTTCGTTGATCATCTAGACTAAAATAATGAGTACACTACTAATAAATATATTAGTAGTGAATACTCTGTTTTCATTAATAAATATATTTTGTTATATTCTTTAATTTCATTTTGTTATGATTGTTTTAATCTTACATAGAATTTTAAAGAAGTGGAGCTGGCTCTTACTCGTGCTCATCAGATTTATGATAAAAAGTGGCCTGAGTCGACAAATTTCTTGCCTGGAAGGTATGATTTTTTCCATTTATGGTAACAAGTTGGCTGAGTTAAAAGATTTTTTCCCATTTTTCCAATATAATACGCGTGATATTTCATGACAGTCTTCCATCAATTATTTTGATAGCCAGCCACACTATCAATTATATATATACTAGAGGTCGTAAATGGAATGTGAGTATTTAATGATGATGTATTATTAATTACGATATAAACTAAAGAGTAACAAAAATTGAAATATTAATATTCTGTTTGATTTAATATATTATAATTTTATTATGTTTGTTTTTATTTAGGCAACCTACTTACATTGACATTCTTTCCTACTCATCATTTCATTTAATATCTAATTACTGTTTATTTTAAGTCGCAATGTATCTGTTTCGTTTTACATTATTTCCAAAATATTGGATATCCATTATTTTATCATTTTTGTGACAAAAAATTCACTTTCTATTAATATAATAACAAATTGAGAAGGCACTACATCATTTATTAGTTTTAATGCTATTAATTTCTTTAAATATTATGAAATACTTTCTTTCATCTTTGACAATTGATTATCAGGATCACGTTGCAAAATTATTTTGATTGTCAGCCACACAATATATATAAAAGGGATTAGGATTTTAATTAAATTCTTGCATATTTACCATCTTTGATTATTTAATTGATATATATTTTTCAGAAAAAATGAATAGTATTGATCTATTTGAAAAAGTCATACAATTTTAATTTTAGTTTTAGACATAATAGTACACTTTAAAATATTAAACTTTTTTGTAAGAAACCGCGCAACGCGCGGTCCACCATGCTAGTTTAATGAAAAAAGAATAGCATATATAGGCTAATTTTTAGCAAAATTATGGGGTGGGCCCGGCACCTTTTGGACCTCCCCATAATCCGCCCCTGGTTTAGACTCTTACTTTGACACTAATTCAAGTTCAAGGAAAATGATCTTCTTGAACACCGAAAATTAATTTGTGTCATTTAGAACTTGAACCCAGGAAATTGTAGTCTTCTTAACTTTGTGTTGCAGTCAATAATTTCTGTTGCAGTTCTATTACGCACTGTGATGGAGTGTCTTCTTTTGTAACATATTTGAGACCAAAAGGTGCAGTAGCTAATAGACTTTTTCTACAATGGGTATTCTACCACTTCTTTTAGTTGGTGTTCTAGGATCTTTCACAAAGCATGATCAACTGATTGAATACTTGAGAAAGCTATTGTTTCAAAGTTTAGAAGAAGAAATTCAACCTGCAAAACCGGAGATAATTAATGTTGTTCGCTTCCTCTTATTAGTGCCTTATTATATAAATTTGCAAGTGGTATATTGCAATGAAGAAACACCACCGTGTTTTAGATCTATACTTAATGGTGATGTAATCTGTATGCAGTACTTTTGAAGAACATCAAACGATTGCAAACTTCGCCCAGCATCTTCAAACATCATTTCTTTATGGCTCTTTGCCAACCAGATGGCCGTCTCCCTTGGAGAAACCTTATCCTTACCGAATGGCTTGAGAACAATAAAAAATCTCTTCAAGTCTGTTGTGTTGAAGCAAATCTGCAGATAATTCTAATAACCCTTCAAGTGATTCTGCCCTTTGCCGAAATGACTTGACATCCATAACTTCCTTTGCTCGAGATACTGCTTCTTCCTCGACTTCTATTGCTGCTGAATGTAGGTACAGTTTCCTCATTAATATTTGCATTGTCCAAATCTGGAATCTGCATTTCCACCCTTTTAATGTTGAGATCATCTTTTATGAGGTTAACATTTGATTCAATTGCTGGTTGATCACTCCCTACACAAAAGCTGCTATGCCGGATGACATGAATGATATTATCAAACGCTGGAGGAAGATGCTTCCACATTGCTTCTTTGTGTATCCTTACTTCTCATGAGAAAATTGTTCTCTCGTGTTTTTTTTCTTCTTTAAGAGCCATCATAATGTTTTTTATCATCTTTGGATGCTTGATTGGAATTACTTTAGATTTGCATGTGTCCTCTAGCATGCAAACTTCAGTCACACATGATTCATCACCTAAATGCACTTTCCCGGAAGAAGAATCATCATCGAGAGAACTCACATCAGTTTCTCTTGTTCCCTTCTCACATTCATACGCCAAAACTTGGATGTTTCTCTCACTCGACTTTAAACTTATATTACTACATGATCTCTGCAACTTCGGCTCTCAGCCATATTCTTTCGAGAGTTGATAGATTTCTGAGGAGGATGAATAAAAGATGGGCGGTATAGGTCAACATAAGATTGTAGGTATGGATGCCTCAAAATTTCAGGCGCTTGTAAAATTATTACACCAAAATTGTCATATATACCCTCTATCAAACAAAATTAGTTGTAGAGAAAATTACACTTGACCGGTGCTCGGTATTCTTTCTTAGCACCTGTTTAATATGCCTGAACTGAACTGAACTTTTGAACTAAACGTCAATTTGAACTTTTATTAATCATATACCGCGCGAAGCGCGGCTGGTTCCGCTAGTATAAGGATAATGTTCCGTCGGGTGGAGATCCAATTTATTTATCCAGGTGAAAAACAAAATTCATTTACTATTCGGAAATTTCCCAAAAAGGGCGTAATAAAAGTTAAAATTCTTAATTAGAACGTAAAATTTTTAATGTTCCCTATAAATTCCCTATAAATCCAGTCCAAGTCTCTGATGAAATTGTATCTCAATAACATCCTACAAGTTTATATATTGAATTAACTAATTACAAGGATATGGAGACGAAACATAAAATTTAATACATGGAAAAAAGTCCATGATAAAAATTTTATACATGATAAATTAAGTAAAATTAAATTTATAAAAAGAATAACAAGGGTAAATTTGTCTTAAAAGTAATTGAATGTCCTTAGTTAGAATATTAAAAATTTTACGCCCTAAGTAGGATCGAATTTCAACTCTTATTACGCCCTTTGTGTGAATTTTCCCTTTATTATTTCAATTTAACGGATCTATATATTAATTAAAATTTACATTTTAAGTAAAAATGAGACCTGCACAAATAAGTTAAACACGCACCTAATTTGACCTGACACCAAAATCAAAGTTCTGAATACATTTAGATGGTATTAATTTTTTTATTTGATCTCATGATTACCATGCTAATGTTTGTGGACATAAAGGGTGAGAATTTTCCATATTTGATTTTAAGGTTGTATTTCGTTTTTAATCTGTGTGTTCAAAGTGCTAGCGATTTGGATAACATAAATTGTGGTTCAGATTAAATAGTATTGCATGTGACACTGATCATGTTTGGTGTAGAGAATGATGCATGAGAACTCTACTTTATCAAACAGTTTTGGTGATTCTTGTGATTAACAAAATGATACCCTGATGGTGATATTACATTTTTTATTGGATTTCTAAATTTGTAATTGTACACACGATATATATATGATTGTTATTATTATATTAGATTTATTAAATTAGATGTCAATTCCATTGTACGTGTTACTGTGTATTTCTCGATGACAATGAATTTCAAAAAAATTATACACGTCACAATAAAACTCAATTTTTTTGTATAAATTTATATGTTTCAACATAAAATGTTGATTGCAAATGTCAGATTTTGACCAAAAATTGACCATTTATTTTAACATATTTATAAATGAATTACTATAGTTATGTATAATTAATTTATCATTTGGTCGAACCAAAATTATTAATATTAGTCTTGTAATAGACCGTCTATATTATAGCAATAATATAGACAGCCTATTTTTGCAATTAAAATAGGAAGCGGCCCTTATCCTGCAAATTACTTTTGGGCAGGTCCTTTTTATGCAATTTCCGAAACCTAATAAATATATATACAAGTTAACAGTGCCCTTTTCCCCAAATTCTGAAACGAGTCTTTTCCCCTTTCCCCCAAATTCTCCGGAGCTCTGCCTTTCTGCCCGTGAAATCCTTTTCTTCTGCTTTTTCCCAACGATATATCCCCATTCTTTCGAATTGATGTTGAGATGGAGTCCTTACAGAGGTACTTCTAATAGAAGATGAGGCAGAACCAGAACCTCGGCGCTTTAACTCGGCGTTTTCCGATTGTTTCAACTCGTCTTCCGGTCGGCGTTCAACTCGTATTCCGATCGGCTCCGACTCCTGGTAACTTCTCGTGTCTGATTTGTTGTGGTTTCGATTTGCTGTGGTTACGATTGTTGTGATGATTTGTATTCCGATTTATACTATGATTTCTCTGATAATGTTAGTATCTGCTGTTTCGCTGTTGATCTGTTATGTGATGTCTATGTATGCTTTGATTGCTGTGATTTCGATTGTTGTGTTATTTTTATGCTCTGATTGCTGTGATTATGTTAGAATCTGCTGTTTTAGCTGTTGATTTGCTGTTGTGATCTTTATGTGTGTTGTTGGTTGCTTATATATGTATGTGCAGTTGTTTGATGCAAAATATATGTGTTGTGTGGTTTCTGATTATGCAGTTGCCGTGAGGCATCTATATGTGATGTGTTGGGGTGCTTATATATGTGTGTGCAGTTATTTTAGGTGTTCTGTTGTTTGATGCAAATACAGTTGTTTGATGCAAATATATGTGTTGTTGATGCAGTTGTTCGGTGTTTAGCTACCTTGCTTTTTTGTGGATTCTGCCTTGTTATGAAATTTTATGTGTTTAGTTTGAAAACTAGACTGTTTAATTTGGTTTCTGTCTGCATATGAAATTTTGCGTGTTTAACTTGAAAACTAGGCTTCTTGATTTGTGTTGAAACTTTATTATTTATTGTGAAAACTGTGGTGTTTGTAAAACTTGATTTTTTAATGTGAAAACTGTGATTGTGAAAACTTGGTTATTAAGGCTGAAAACTACAGTGACTGTAGACACTATATTTTTTAGGCTGAAAATTGTGGTGGTTGTAAAACTTGATTGCTTAGATTGAAAACTGTTTTTATTGTGAAAACTTGATTGTTTTGGTTGAAAACTTTGGTGTTTGCGAAACTTGATTATTTATCGTGAACACTGTGAAGGTTGTGAAAATTTAATTATTTAGGCTGAAAATTAGAGTGATTGTAGAAACTTGATTTTTTAGGTTGAAAACTATGGTTTTTGTGAAACTTGATTGTTTAAGTTGAAAACTGTGATGATTGTGAAAAAAATGAATTTTTAGGCTGAATACTTCGGTGAAACTTGACTATACTTAACACAACATTATTTAACCTAAACACCCTAGTTTTCATGTACCTAAAATCTGATGTTTATAATATGGAAACATGTCTTTCTAACCTGAATTCTTTTGTGTTTACAAGTGTTTAAAATCCAGAAATTATATTTGCTGATTTGAGTACATATTCTTTGTGTGAACAGTGTCGTGAACAGTGCGGGTGAACAGTGCCGTGAATAGTGCGAGTGAACAGTGCCGTTAATAGTACTTTTCCCAAATTTGCAAACAAGGACCTCCTTCCTTCCATATTGTAATATAGTCCTTGGTCTATTTTATATCTATAATATAGACGGTCACTCCAGAGACCAACTCCAATTATTAACCACACGATCTGATAAAAAATATTTGACTCATTTAACATAAAATTCCTAAAATGATTTTAAAATCTATGTTTCATGTTAGCTTGGGTCCCCTAATTGACCTTCTTGATCCATAAGGCAGTGATATTTCATTGGATTGCACTATGGTCTATTTCATTAAACGAAAACAAGAGTTCGTATCTCTGATATTTCCGATGCTCCTTTATAAATGTTTATTTCTTATGCCAGATGGTGGAGACACATACCATACAAGCTGATATGGAAACTAGATTCAAAAGGATAGTTCACTTTCAAGCCCACGGAGGTACCTTCTTGTCCATATTTACCTTTTTTTTATGATTGTGTTCTAGCAAATGAGGTATACTCTATTGTAATTATTTCATCATGCTTCTCATTTTATCTAGGAAAGAATATCATTTTACTTTACTAAACTTGGATCGCTGCTATACATTCCCAGATAATACATAATGTGGTTTTAACTTGTTGGAGTTATGAATGAAAGACTAGGAATATATATAGGGAAAGGATCAAAAGACTCCTTTATTTTCACCCTCTTTTCACTCTAAATCTCAGCCCTTGATGAAGTCTAATCTAAACCGTTCTTTAACTTACTTTCTAATTGTTTAATTAACATCGTTGACCACTATTTTCATAACTAAACCCTGAGATTTGGATCGCCGGCTTCTCCAAATCTATACTTCTCAGCCGTCACCCACCACCAGCTCCAAAAACTATTTCTTGGCTAAAGAATTGGGCAACTCCGACAAAAAGTTAGCTCCCAAGCTCTCCGACATAGACATCGTCGACGAACAGGTTCTCAATGTCCGTTTCCTTTCTGTCTTAAATAAGAAATTATTCGATTCAATCCGAAAATAATTTCTTGATCTATATGTATCTGGGAAAATAGCTGGAGCTCAGAGATACGGTAGCTAAAATCAAGCAAAAGGATGAAAAGGAAAATCGATGATTTGATATAGAGTTATAAAGGATTGTATCGAGAATGGGTTCTTCAATTAAGGTTTGTTTTGAATGTGATGGAGTTTTCGAGTTAATTTGATGTAAATATGTTTTTTAACTGGGATTATTGTGTTGGCTAGGTGCGGGTTTGGAGTCTTAATGTACGGTTTTGGGTCCAAGAGGACATTGCTTAAGGATTTTACTTCCACTGCGCTAGATTAGTATTCTATTGTTGTCATTAATGGGTATCTCTAGTCCATCAATTTGAAGCAGGTTTGATGATTCAATCTTCATTATGTGTCGTATTTTCAGGTCCTGACTTGACTTAGATGATATGCTAAGTCTTCTTGGACCTCGTTATGTGTCGTATTTTCAGGTCCTGACTTGTGCTTTTATTTGCTGAAAAGGGCTCTTCAAAGATATGGCTATCGATTATATTCTTCTGACAGATTATCATCTGGTATTGAGACTAATCTAACAGGTAGTGAGTTTGCATTTTAAATGATTTGCATATTTTTGTAAGGAGTCTACTTGGATGTGTACCCAGTTAATATTATTATCATGAGACTAAACATCAGTTTAAAGATAAACCTCAACTAGTAGAGGCGTAAGAGTGATGGTAGAGGGGTATCCTGTGCATGCATATATGTAGCCATTGTATCTGAACTCTTATTTAAGATGTGTTTGGATATGTAAATGACATGTGCAGTTATTAATCTGGCCTTTCTATGATTGTGCATGAATGTCTGATTGCAGCTCTGAGTTCTTTCTATGATTTTACATGACTATTAAAATCTTCAGTTAAATTGACTGATGCACTCATTTTCCTGTATGATGTGGTTGTGCTGGGAAACGTCCTTCAATCCGAGCTTGGTGGTGTATCATGTCCATGAATTCCTCAGCCTTATGTGTGCTGATTTTTCATGAATGTTATGTTGAAACTGCAAAGTATGGATTTTTTTATTGTTGGAGCTGTTTTTTCGTTACTTTTTATCTAATCACTACTGGAATCTGCACCGGAACACGGCGGTTCCGTATGCATTGGACGGCGGTTTTAACCACCGTCCTTGGTGGCGCCGTGCAATTGGCGCCACCGTTACTCGGCGGTTGAAACGTTTACGAGTTCGGAAACCTACCCGGATGGGTGCATTTCCGAACTCATAAACACCCGCTGCTAGCAGGAGGCTACACCGGCCATTACGGGCCGGACGGTAAGCCGGAGGTTCATTTTTGCGCTCCCGGATGATAAGCCGGGAAATATTCCGGCGCCGGCAGTAATCCGGCCACCGTGAAACGGTGGCGGAAAATAGGTAGTTCCGGCTACAATTACGAAACCAGAAACCCGTGCCGGATGAATGATTTACTTAACCGGACGCCTACCAGGGAAACCTTCGGGAAAAAGGGTGAAAAGAAGGTAATTTCTTCCGGCTAGAATTGCGAAACCGGAAACCTAGCCGGAAGAAGTTAGAACTGTCCGGCCAGCATTCAGATATTGGAAAAGTGTCTCGGATTATTATTAAAAATCTGAATTATATTTATTTCGGCTTTTGAATACAAAATAGAAAGTATTTAAATGGCGCTAGTGAAGAATTATATGTTTCAAATGGTTGTGATGTATTAAGAATGAATGTATAATGTAATACATCACTTGAATGCGCTAAATACACAAACAATTGCCAATAACACATAAACATGTGTCAATTTATAGCTAGAGCGGATTCATGTGAAGTTACGACAAATGATGCAACACTACTCCTCGGTCGATTCAGTTATTCAGGTGAATACGGGCTTGTATAATCTTCGAAAATCTGTGCATTAGCAGACACAATTCAATATTTGACGCAAACATATGAATATGTGTAAGGTAGATGCCCTTATAGATTTGAAACTTACGGGCTCAAGGTCGTTGTCGAATTCGTTAAGTTCAGCTACCAACTTGAGCTCATACAACATAACATAGAAACCGCATTCCCAGTCGCTACCTTGTCTCTTGTACTTTAACACAAAAGGTAGATCACATTGTTAAATACAATCGATCGATGTTGATAAAACTAGTGTGATTACTGAGGGAGAAACGTGTGGAGTACCTTGATCTCAGTCATTCCAAACTCCCTCCTAGAGGGATTGACATGATTCAAAGCTTGTCTAAGGAGGTGTTCGAAAGACAGGATTGGCGGACGATGGAGAGGATCTATCCAATAAACTTGTTTGGTTTTTTTGTGGATCAAAACCAATCTCCAATGTTTACTAACAAAAAGTGCATATCCGTTCATCAAAAATGACAATATAAAAGCTAACATGAGATAATAATGTATAGAATTAGTTAATATGAAATTCTTACCCGAAAATGAGTGGTGCTAGGAAGAATAATTTGTCCTCCACACCGAGAGCCGCTTTCATGTAACTTAAACCCTCTGCATCAGTATGACCTAATTCTTGGATTCGCTCAGGGCATAGGAAGCCTATCCATGGCTTCAACCGTTTTTGAACTAGTTGATATAATGAACTTAAGGAAAAAAAATGAATGGTTAAAACAACGGGGAGAACGGCTGTTGAAAACACATAACTTAATATAGTCTCGACATTAAAATGACTTACAGTTGGAATAAGGACATTAGGGGCTCGGTTGCCTTGTCACCCTTCCATAGATCCTCAAAATCACCCCAACACATTACAGTTTGCCTTCCAATACCACCAAATACTTCCGTTGGAGCCAGGAATTCGTAGTATCCAAATTTGCAATGTTTAGACAACTTGTCATACAACACCTTCATAGCCGGTGTCATCAATTTAACTACAACATCTTTTGGGGCGGTCAAAGGTTTGAGAATTTGTTTTGAAATTTTTGGATCAACCTTACGTGCAACGCCCATAATTGGGTTGTATAGGCTAGCGGGTTGAGTCTCTCCTAAACTCTCGACAACAATTAGCCTACGAGTCCAAAGTAAATACATACCTTCCGCCGGTCCAACAATCTTACACGGACCTTTGGGTATGGGAATTTGAGCGGTTAAAACCAAAGCTTTTTTCAAGAAAACCTCCCCCAAACCTATTGCAATTTTATCGTCGCCATGCATCTTCGCCGACTCATTGAAAATTCCATTTGCAACATGCATAGTAGGCTTCCTCACTCCACCATCGATATATAATTTGCATGGATATGTGACATCGACCTTGACCTAATTAAAATAGAAAGTATCGTCATAAACATACTAAGACTATTAAGAGAACGAATAGAGAATTTGAATAAGAATGCGATCGAAAAGTGAGTTAGTGTGTTTACCTTTTTTGGTTGGCTTAAGTTATCATCACATATGTTTGGTTGTGGCGATGGTGGATTGCCTTGCACCTCACAAACATCGGGTGAGTGACGTGAACCACATGAAGGAGGCTCCCAATCGTCGCTTAGATCATTCAAATTTGGTGGGAGAATTGCGCCCGTTTGCTTGGCTATTATGTGGAGAGATATGTCCCTTTTCTTCATTCTTCACGGCCTTATCAAGCTCCTTCTTGGTATCACCGAGCTCTTTTTTTGTATCTCCAAGTTCCTCTTGCAACTTGTTGTACTTGGTATGTCTTGGTGGTTTAGAAGGTTTCGGTTTGCCGATGAGATCTCTTTTCACCACATGTGATGCATATCCACGAACTCTACCGGGGTGTTCTTTCCGTTCCGCCGCCTTACAAAGGATGTCATCGTCTTGTGTGGGAACGAATTCTCCCGAAGCAATTTTCGCTTTGACATCATCCTATCATTTAATAGAAAAAAATATATGGTAGAAAGAAAAATAGATAGGAATAAGAATTGTAATAATATTAGCTCAAAATATTCAAAGAAACAACTTACAATATCTTTTATCAACTTCTTGTTTCCCTCGTGTGTGTATTCACCTTTGCTATCTTGTCGACCAATCAATAAGCTAGTGAATTTATCGAACTCTTTAGGATTAACCACCTGGGTGCTCTCCCGTGCTTCCTCTTCCGTCATCCCACTATCCATTTTCTCTTGCACCCCATCTTCTTGTTTTTTGTTTGCATGTTTCGTTAGTCTTATAGTATAGCCCTCCTTACTCATTGTGTGAGGTGTCATATTAGCCTTCGCATTGGTGCTATTCGTCAACCTCACACCCTAACACATAAATGAATTTAAGTTATGTGAACGAAGGAGGAATACTAGAATGGTAGGAATTAATCTTACTAGTCGGTCATTCTCCAAGGTGCGTGCTCTGAATATTGCCCAACTTTCTTGTAGAATATCGGTGTAGGCCAACCAAGGGTCCTCATCCTTAAAATCTCCATAAATGTAATGTTTAGACAACATTACTCTATGATCCCGTGCCGCCTTACTCAAGCGAAACATGGTTGTGTCAAAACGTTTCTCCATATTTGGGGCAACAATTTTGAATGGTACCTACATAAGACTGATAAGAAAAGTTGGATAAAATCTCATTCATGTGTACAAAAATGAAAATACCTTAAATGAAGGTAGAGACTTACCAAACACTCCTCCCATAATTTAGCTTCTCCTTGTCGGGGACCTCGTGCCAAGATTCATACTTTATATCCACACGAGTTCGACCAATTTTTCCAACCCAACTCTTCCATAAATAATACTCTACCGATATTGGTTCCCCATCATCGTTGAACGTCATGTCCATCAATATGCCCTTCTTCATCCTTTTTTGTAAGACAACACAATATGTCCTAGGACGCCTCACCCCCTTTTTTTTAACACCTCCCGCGGTGCTAAGGGTTTTAGGGCTTTTGGGGATTCTTACCTCTTCTTAGGTGGTGCCATAACTCCTCTACAAATAATAGTTTGCATATATTAAATAACCTCACTATCAAGAAAGAATAATTATATGCTAAATTAATGGTAAGTAGTCATTTTAATAATTGACCATCATAAAACCCCTAGGGTTTAGGATCCTATTAGACTAATATAAATTTCCTATCACATGCTTCACCCTTAATTCTTTGTAATTAAATTAGTGCATACATATATGACATACTTAACCCTAGATTTGTAGTAACATAACTAGTGACCATCAAGACTAATGAAGAATATAGCCCATAATCCCAATTGATTAATCAAGAATGTAGCCCATAAAACAAAGCTAGTTTGTAGTAATAATTAAGAAAAGCCCATGAAAAAATAAGACAAATTAGCCAATAAACAATATTGATTATGCAAATAAAGCAAAGTTCCAAGAAATACCTTTTCAAGTAGAACAAGAACCCCAATAGTATAGACAAAGAAGCTACTTTCTTGTTCTAGAACTCAAGAAATGGGGCCAATGTGAGTAATGGTGTTCTTGGTGGTTGGAGAAGAAGATTTTGTTGGTGGAAGAGAGTAAATGGGTGGGAGGAAAGTGAAATTTTTGTTTGTAATGGAATGAATGGGTAGAGGACTAGCTAAGAAAATAGTCTAAGTGTTAGTTATTCTGATTTTTTGTACTGTCCGGCTACGTTTCCGAAACTGTAAAGTTACCCGGATAAGCTAAAAAATAAATAAGTTATCCGGCTAGGTTTCCGAACTCGTAAAAGCTAGCCGGAAGTTTTAATTATAAAAGGGGCAGACGGGATTTCTTTCCCAAATCCTTAAACCCTCCCCAACTTCATCCCCAAATCAGTCCGCCCCGAACCCCCAACTCCACCAACTTTTCCGTCCAATCTCCCACCATGGTTAGGACTAAGAATCCCTCCACAAGTAAGCAAGTCGCGGAGATCCAACACCAACAACGGGTAGAGCAAGAGGTAGAGTACGAGGAATCTTCCAAGGAGGTATACGAGTCGCCTCCAAGAGCCGAAGATCACGCGGGTGGGAGCCGATTAAGCAAGGCCAAATCGAGGAAGACAAAGCGGCAAAGAGGCCATGATAGACCCCCTGAAGCATCGGCAAGCCGGAATTTCTTCAATCGTAGGGCGGAGTCCAACTATGTCGAATGGTGTGGGCGGAGAACACACACTACCAAGGTGATTAGCCCTAGCTCTATTGACACTTTGCATTTAGGGTATTTGGTTGCTCATTTTCAGCCTAGTTATTTAGATAAATTGCTCTTGCTTGAATCCCCATGCCATCAAGATGAGATTGTGCAATTTTATGCTAATTTAGGAGAGTATGAGTCGAATAACATGTGCACTAAGGTGAATGGTAAACGGATTCATGTCACTAAATTTCATATAAATGAAGTCCTAGGCTGCCCTTATGTTGATAACTCATCCTTGCGCCCTAATCACCCCCAAGGCCCTTATGAGATTTATAATTTCAACAAATTTCCTGAAACTGGGCCAAACCAACCCTTAGACCTTGAAGCAATGGGACGTAAGTACTTCAAAACTACTTATCAGGGGGCGGGTAGTTGTCCAGGTGATTTTAATGTTGACGAGCTTACGGTTGAGCATAGGATTGTATTTGACTGGGTTTGTCAGAATGTGTATCCATCGGGGGGTCATAGTTGTGAACCCACTTGTGGACGTGTTCTGCTCTTCTATTACTTGATGGAAGGGTTGAAAATAAATCCTGGACACTCGATAGTTGAATACATGTTCAAGGTGGGGAGAGGGTCGAGGCAATGGTTTCCATATGCCGGACTTGTCACTGAGCTGATTAAGAAGCAAGGTGGAGGTGTTGTTGATCGTGCTGAGCCTTTAGAGTACTACGATGGCGATTGGTTTGATCATAAGGGCTTTGCACTGGATATAGAAACTCAAAGGTACGTCTTGAAGGCCTTAGCTCCGGGTACAGCAGGAAGAGTCGCTAGGCGAAGAACACTAGAAGCCAGAGGTGCGAGTTCATCGGGTACAAGTAAGTGAATATATATTTTCCCTTTATTGTTTAGTTTCGCATGTGAAAATGTGTTTGTTTTCGAAAGCTAATCATTTGTTTGTTTCGTAGGTGAGGAGGGCCGGTGGATGCGTAAGCTCTCGAAGATGTGGGAATGCTTCACCGGACAGGTCGACAAGGCTAAAGAAGAAGTAGCAATGCTCCGTGCCGGACAAAGGGCTTACATTGATCGGAAGGGACTTGATCTCCAACTTAGCCCGGAATTGAATGAGCCGGATTTTGGTCAACTGCCATCCTCAAGTGAAGAAGATGCGGCCGGGGGACCATCCAGCAGTAGGGCGACAACCTCACAACCTGGAGAGTAGGGCTTTGTTTCTAGTTAATAATTTTCAAACAATGTACTTTTAAACATCGAATTTGTTATTTTCGTTTGTGAAACTAATCTATTCTAGTACCTTATTCATGTGTATGTAAACTTGATCGATTTTAAAGATTTCAGTGCTTCAATCTATTGTCAATTATTTTGTACATGCAAAAATTTGGTACTCATGTATTTTGTTTAGATAAAGAGGCAAATATGATGGTGAAAATGTGTAGTTCCGGCTAGATTTCCGACATCTGAAACACTATCCGGATAGGACAAAACTGTTTTTACGAAATCGGAAACCAAGCCGGATAGATATTTTACTTATCCGGATGGCTATCAGGGAAACCTTAGGGGAAATTGAACATAAAATGTGAATTTTTATTAAATAGTTCCGGATAGTCTTTCCGAGTTCTGAAACCTAAACCGGATGGAAAGTTTACTTATCCGGATGGCTATCAGGGAAACCTTCAGGAAAACTGGACATAATTTGGGATTTTTAATTAATTACTTCCGTATAGACTTTCCGAATCCAGAAACCTACCCGGAGCAGTTTAAAACTCCATCCTGCTAGGTTTTTGAGTTCGGAAACGTGTTTATTTATATGGCTGGTTGACTTTTTTTCAGATCAGAACTCACAAACTTCTCCCAAATCCCCCAATTCAGAGTTCGGAAATCCCGTCTCCTACCCGGACGAAACGGCAAATCAGTTCCACCACAACCAATTCCCGATCAACCCATGGCACCGAGAAGCAAGACTGTGGCGAGGAAGCACCCTCCAAACTTGTATGATTCTGACAAGTTTATCAGTCTCGATGCTTATAAGTATTATGGTATTCTTGTTAACAATGCAACAATACTAGACTCATATGTGTTGGATAGAGATCGGGTTGAGGCACTAGGTTTAGGCCCTATGGTTGAGAAGCTTTCTATTCAAACTTGTGATGCCCTGTTGTTCGATGTTAGCTAGTGATCACACCTATAAGGATGAGGTGATGCAATTTTATGCTAATTTTGATGAACGTAGTGATGGTAAGTACACTACCATGGTTAATGGGAAAAGGTTTGAGTTTGATTGTTGGGTGATGAATGAGTTGTTGGGGAATCCTATCAAATCCGATGAGGACCTTTATCCCAAACTCCAGGATGGGCCACTTGATATCTTCTATGCTAATGCGTGGCCGGGAACGCATATGATTAAACTCCCGTACTTGAATTATCTGAATTTAGGGCATCACTATTTTGGTCGGGACCCATATGATGAAAGTTCAGCCGATGGGTGCAAAATGGCGTTCTGCCCCATTGATGATCGCATTGTGTACGAGTGTGTGCATAGAAGTTTCATCCCCACAGGAGGAAATGTCGGCGAGCCTAATGTTACCACGGTTAGACATTTTACTATGTCGTGAAGGAGGTTCCTATCAATCCCGGGTATGCAATTTGTAATTGGATGAGAACTGCGTGGGTTAACGAGCGACATAAGAAAAACCTACCCTACGGGAGCCTAATCACTACGTTGCTCTTGAAATTGGACCCAAATTTCCGATTTGAAGATGATCCCACCCCTTGCAAGCGATACGACTACCACTACTTTGAAAACCATAGGCCGAAATGGACTTTGGCCGATGGAAAATGGATTGTGGCGCCTCCGCAACAAAAGGCTGAGCGGGCTAGGGTATCAATAAGTAAGTCATCTTCACCTCCTTATTCACAATTTATGCTACTTTTTATGAAAGTTTTATTCAAATATGAATTTTCATTTTTTAGGTAGGAAGGTGCCCGATGGAGAGCATTCACCGCATGTTTCCAAGATGAAATCTAAGGTGCTCACATTGATTGGCGTTAGGAAGAACGCTTATGAGGCAATGAAGGAGTTGAGAGCCCTCACGCGTGCAGAAGGACTTTCCACAAGTGGGGATGCCTTGCCGGGACATGGTGGCGGCGATCATGACAACGACTATGACATGGGGCCTTGATTAAGTGCAATGTGTTTTGAATTTTTAGTTAAGTATTGATTTGCCTTATCGAATGATATTACATTTTAACTGTATTTCAGTAACGTTTGAATGCTACGGATTTTGATCAAATGTTTATTCATTTACAATTCCTACACTTGTTTGCAGTATCAATTTTATATGACTACTTATTAGTGAGTGCGCACACGTTTTCGCCTAAAAATAAAACTTCCGGCTCCCATTTCTGAACTCGGAATTCTACCCGGATCAGTCAGATTATCTTTACTAAACCGGATGACAACCAGGGAACCCTTCTGGAAGTTGAATAAAAAGCCTAGCGTAACCAAAATACTTCCGGGTAAACAGTTTCAGAGTTCGGGAACTTAGCCGGATAAGGTTGATCAACATTTCCTTATCCGGATAGTTACCCGGAAGTAGGTAAACCCTAAATTTGCCCTATCCGGGGAATGTTTCAGAAACCGTAAAAGTACCCGGATAGGTTAAAAATTGAGATTTGTCGACTCCCTTTTATTCTACTGGATAGATCAAACAAAGGTTCAACCAAATATTTACATGAATTACATATTCAAACTAAGTTTGGAATAGTTGTATTATTAGTTGCAGATAACACAAAATAATCAACGACTAACGCCTGAACTTAGTCTTCGGCTTAACTTTGAAAATCAACTTCCTCTTCCGTTCGTTGCCTTTGCTATCTATCACTATGCGTTCGGCGTGATCGGATCTTGCGCGATAGATTGACATGTTTGCCTCTGTTTCCTCCATATTAATCGTGTCTTTCTTCGTTGGCACAAAACTGTGAGCAGCTCATTTGTCATACTCCTCGAATAGCTCATCACCACACACCATTTGTTTCCCATCAAGAACAATCTCGTAGTGCCGATTAGAAGGATCCTAAACATAGTAAACTTGGTCACCTTCGCCAGCAAGTATGAACGCATCCGACTTTGATCCTACTTTCTTCCTATCAACCAATTGAAACTCTAAAGGATCGGTCTTAGTTACTGTCTTTTGATCAACACACTGACACTTGAATACAACCACCTTCAATTCCACATAGTTTAACTCCCAGATCTGAACAATGGTACCGAAATACCTATCAAATGAGTAGGATCCTTCTGGATTTTTCTTCCGCGACACAGCGATTGATTCGGAAAATGTAGTGACACCACTATTCTGCGAAACACCTTTAGCATCGCTCTGTTTGGTCCCGTACGAGTAACCCTTCACATCATAACCACTGTAGCTGATAACCGTCGTTAGCGGCCGTCTGGATAGCCATTTCACGTCCTCGGGATGGTCACCAATCTCTACCGTGTCCCTTAACCACTCACAAAAGGTTCTAATATGCTCATCATGTAGTTGGAAAGGCTTTAGGGTTGGGTATAGACTTCTCAATTCCTCCATATGAATGTCAACGTAAGGGCGAACCGATTCATGGTTTTGCATCACATACAGATGAGCAGCCTGCAAATCGACCGCTAGCGGGTTATGCAACGTGCCTCTAGTTCCATGCCCGTTGAAACGAAAATCATGCCTCGAGGTGGGTAGTCCAACCGTGTCAACCTCATCTAAGTAAGCCGTACAAAATTCAATCGCCTCCTCCGCGACATATCTAGATACAATGCTTGCGTCAGGCCTGTACCTATTCTGTGAAAAGAATTTAAATATCTTCATGTATCTCTCGAAAGGATACATCCACCGGAGGAACACCGGACCACACTCCTTGATCTCCCGCATAAGATGGACAATCAAATGCACCATTATATCAAAGAAAGAAGGGGGGAAATACATCTCCAATTGGCACAATACTTCAACTACCATTGTCTGCAGCTTATCTAGCTTACGACGGCTAACTGTTTTCTGGAAAATTCCCTTAAAAAATAAGCAGAGCTTGCTGATGCACATCCTAATGTGGATTGGAAGAGAACCACGAATGGCAATTATGTTCAAGTCTTGCATCAAAGTGTGACAATCATGTGATTTTAACCCGAACAATTTTTGATCCTTAACATTGACACAGTTACCAATGTTTGAGGAAAAATTAGAGGGTACCTTCAAATCTTTCAGGCACTGCAAATATTTTGTCTTCTCAGCTAACGACATATTGTAGCAAGCTGGAGGCAAGAAAGTGTTCCCATCCTCGATTACAGGAGCCAGTTCCTTTCTAATACCCATTCTTTCCAAGTCTTTACGTGCTTGAAGTCCATCTTTGCTTATTCCAGGAATATTCAGTAGCGTACCAAGCAAACTATCGCATACATTTTTCTCAATGTGCATTACATCTAAACAATGTCTGACAGCCAAGTGCTTCCAATATTGTAAGTCAAAGAAAATGGACCGTTTCTTCCAAGGGCCGGGGATGGGCATCTTCCTACGGTTTTTCCCAAAATCATTTTCAATATCCTTGATTTTCTCGAATACCTCCTCGCCACTGATAGGAGGGGGTGGTGCATTCTCTTCCTTCCCATTAAACCAGTTCTTAGCCTTACGGAACTCGTGACTGCATGGTAAGAAACGACGATGTCCTTGATAAACAGTTTTTCTACCATGTTTTAATTGAGAGAAACTAGTATTCTCTTCACAAACAGGACAAGCTAGATGACCTTTGACTGAATAACCAGCTAGATTACCAAGTGCAGGGAAATCGTTCACTGTGCAGAACAACATTCCTTTCAACTTAAACCATTCCTGCCGATATTCATCCCACGTCCAATTCTCTTCGAACCACAGTTTCTGAAGGTCGTCAACTAAAGGTTCTAGGAACACATCAATGTCATTACCATGCTGCTTTGGCCTTGCTATCATCAACGACAACATCACATATTTCCTCTTCATGGTCAACCACGATGGTAGATTGTAAATAACAACCATCACAGGCCAAGAACTGTGTGTACTACTCAAATCTCCATACGGATTCATACCATCACTGGATAAACCCAACCTTACATTCCGAGCTTCCTTCCCAAAATCAGGATACAATTCATCAATTTTCTTCCACTCATCACCATCTGAACAGTGTGCAATCACATCATCATCTTCAACCTTCTCTCTATCTGCGTGCCATGTCAACTTCTTAGCTTCTTCCTTGTTAGCAAACAACCTTTGAAGCCTAGGTATAATGGGGAGATACCACATGACCTTCGCGGGAACACTTTTGTTGGTTTCCTTAACAACATCTCCTCCCACATCCACTTTTTGTTTCACAGCTTTGTATCGTGACTCGCCACAAACGCTACAATTTTCCAATTTCATCTCATCTTCCCCTTTAAACAACATACAATCATTAGGACAAACATGAATTTTCTCAAGTTCCATACCCATTGGACATAGTATCCTCTTGGCAGCATATGCCCTATCAGGCAATAAATTATCAGTGGGAAGCAGCTGTCTAATCAACTCCAGCGCCTCTGTTAATGCCTTATCTGAAAGCCCATGCTTGGCTTTTAAATTGATCAACAATAAGGTCGCACTTAGAATAGTGTGGATTGACCCCTCATACAAAGGGGTCTGCTTATCATTATACATCGCTTCAAGCGCCTCAGGTTTTCCAAAAAAGTGCATGGCAACATCATCTACCAAGTCATCCAATTTATCGTCATAATTACCAACCATTTCGTTTTCTCCTACAACCTCCATTGGTTCATTAACAACAACAGTGCTACGTTCTTCCCCATGACATACCCACGCGGTATAGGAATTTTGGAAACCCCTAACAATCAAATGTTCACGCAAACCTTGAACTCCTAAATACACATCGTTAGTGCAATCCTTACAAGGGCACCGCATGGCCGACTGATTTTCTACTCTTGCATTATCAGAAGCAACATCAATGAAATATTCAACCAGTCCCATATACTCTGGTGATGTCCGACGATTCTCCCTAATAATCCTACTACGTTCCATAACACTTATGTACCTATTTTCATAAATTTTAGAAAATATTAATGAATTCATTCATCTACATCGTGCTACTTGACAACATATCAAATAAAATATGGTTTCATAAACACAAATAACTAGGAATCAACACGCAAGTTCATATATTATTCAATGAAATTAGGGACACACACATATATATATATTCATGCTTGAAATTAACAAAGATCCGCCCATCAATACTAAATTTAGCGGGAGATTACCTCATCACGGCCTAGGATTCAGCGAGCCCAAAGATTAGGAATTTCTCTGTGTCCTTCAACCTAGAACAAAGATGGAATAGACTAGATAGAACAAAAGGATCCGTTTCTCGTTTTATAACACTCTGTTTTAGCTCATCCGGGGACGTTTCCGAGTTCTGAAATCTTCCCCGGGAATTTTTTCCTTTATCCGGACATGTTTACGAGTTCGTAAACTTACCCGTACGACTTTTTGACTTGACTCCACCGACATCAGAAACTTGGCCCGTCGACTTGACCGTCAAAGTCAAGCCGGTCAACGGGGAAAGTTCCGGCTAGCCATTTCCGGTGTCGGAAATGGCGCTAGGTCGGTGGTTAAACGCAACCGCCGAGCAAAAATTGCTTTTACACGGCGGTTGCATCACAACCGCCGTGTAATAAGCCATCCGGCTAGAGAACCTTTGTTTCCGAGTTCGGAAATCTAGAAGGACGGCGGTTTCCTTATTTTCCCGCGGAACCGCCGTCTTCCGGCGCCGTTTTCCGGCCACATTCTACTAGTGAATGCTTTCTTTAAACCGAAAAGTCTGTCTTTGTTGTCAGTTTTTCTGTCTTCTTTGAAACGTTTTTATGTGCCATCATTCCAGTTTGAGTTACTTGTTTTACTGGTTCAGACATTGCAAATGTAATTCTTGACAGGGCCATGCGCACACAATAAACTAGGTAATAAATTGAGCTATAAGTTTGATGCTTTTCATTGCACACTGTTAGTAACTTGAGTAGCCAATTAGCTCAAATGGTAGAGCATTGTGCATTAGCACAAAGATGTAGGTTCGAATCCCCATTGGCTGTCAATATATTTAGTTCTTTTAATTTGGTTCGATTTATGTTGTTTTTTGTTTTCCAGCTGAGCTCTGCTTACAAAGGAATGAAAAAAACTACTAATAATTAGCAAAGAGATGTGCAGTAGCAAAAATACAGAAACATCTGCAAAACAATATTAGCATTTTTTTGTAACCAAAATTCAGAAGAATCAAACAGTGGAATTCAACAGCACTAAAACAGGAGCAAAAGTACAAAATCAGCTGCAAATAATCAACAGTAAATGAAAAAAGAGTTCAGCAAAATCCAACAATGGAATTTAGCAGCACTGAAACAGAATCAAGAGTACAGTAGCACCGAAACAGCTGCAAAGGTACAACAGCTGCTCCAAACAATCATCAAAATAGCAAGAAAACCCAGAAGCAAATATTCAGCACTAAATTGCAACAACACACAAACAGTGGGAGCTGTGCAAATTCAGTAGGAGCGCATTCAAACACATTCTGTGGAAGCAGCGAAAATTCAGCAGAAGAGCAGCAGTCGAGGACAGGTTCTATGCATTTGATGCACCTAAACATGAAGATAACTATATCATCAATATGAGAATCAAATAAACCAGTAAAAACATCAAGAAGCAAAGTTAAATCATAAAAAAATCAGAACAATGAAAAACCACAAACGAATACTTTCATCTATTAATATTTTTGGACAGTTACGTTGATCATGAGTTTGAATTGTCTGGCAGTAACTACACAGTTTTGCCTTCTCTTTTGCCAATTCGATTGGTCGTTTGTCTTTTATCATTCTCCTTCGACTCTTTAGGTCTTCCTTTAGTGTTAGATACCTTGAACCAAGAAGAATCGGAGATTGTTTTTCTAATAAAGATATGACATGAGGTTCTTCATTTTTTTCATTAGCTTGAGAACCCAAACTCTTCTTCTTGTGGTGGGTGACGAATGAGAAGTATGGATTTGGAGAAGCCGGCGATCCAAATCTCAGAGTTTAGTTATGAAAATAGTGGTCAACGATGTTAATTAAACAATTAGAAAGTAATTTAATGAATGGTTTAGATTAGACTTCATCAAGGGCTGAGATTTGGAGTAAAAAGAGAGTGAAAATAAAGGAGTCTCTTGATCCCTCCCCATATATATATATATATATATATATATATATATATATATATATATATATATATGGGAGGGGTTCCATTCACTCTCTTATTTTTACTCATTGTTTTAATCTAAATAGGGGTTCCTCCCTATATATATCTTTTGGAGTTACAAAGGCTAATGTTTTAATGATAGTGAAAGTGGTTAAATCTCAAATGTAGTTATACATGATTTCTTTGTTGCAAAACCCTATTATATCTTCAAAAGGGCGGATAAAGAGTTGGCCTTTAATGGACATTTTCATACTTTATTAAAATCATCTAAATCTAATATAGAAAAGATCAACTAGTCTAAACCTCTAGATGGATTTAAAGTGAATGTAGATGACTTGTGGCTCTCTACTACTCGTGAAAATGGCTTGGGTATGATAATAAGAGATAATACTTATGACTTTATCTGCAATGTGTATATACAAAGGTACCCCATGGCGGCCCCTCCGCCCGGGGACAGCGGCGAACTCGCCGGAAAAACCTTCAGAGATGCCCTTGTACCAAAAAGCCAGCCTCTTTCGACCACCCTTCCATCAAATCCCGAAATTCGATCCATTTCTTATAGAGTTAACGGTAAAATTGCGTGTATTTACGCCCCAGAAGCAATCGAGACATTCGCAAACCACTATTCAAATGCTTTGATCGGAAAGTTCACCAGTGGAAAGCCGGCCATGGAGTTCATTCATAAGGCTTTTCAGGCGATGGGGATTGGCGGGAAATACCAAATTGGCTCGCTGGATTATAGGCACATTCTTATCAGGATGGAGGATAAGCAAGACTACCATAAGTTCTGGTTGAGAGCAGTGTGCAGCATCAACGGGAAGCCGATGAAGATCCTCAAGTGGGAGCCAGACTTCTCAACAGGCACAGAATCTTCTATCGTACCTGTTTGGGCTACCATTCACAAACCTCCAATTCTGTACTATAATACTTCGGCGATCCAAGATATTGGCAATCAGATTGGTGTGTTCGTGAAGATGGATGGGGCCACTGCTGCACTGACACGGCCTTCTGCAATCAAAATTTGCGTGGAGGTAGATCTCTTACACCCTCTTCCCCCATCTATCATTATAGGAGCACCAAACAAGTATGTTGAGTGTGATATTGAGTATGAAAATGTACCTTATTACTGCACTCACTGCAAAAGAATTGGGCATGATGATTTGAACTGTGGTTTTCTACACCCTGAGCTGAGAAAGAATAGAAAAGATGGTGCTAGGAAAAACCAACCAAATGATCTCATATGGAAACCAGTAGAGGGTGCTCAGGGGTCTGGTTTATCTAGGGTACAGAAAAATAAGGTTCTTGAACTGCAAAAAGCCCAAACTAATAGGCTCCCAGTTGAAGTATATGAGGACACTGGAATTGTAGTGCATCAACAAAGCTCTACAACTATAGTTTCCCCCAATCCAGTTACCAACATTGACACTACTACAAGTCTGAGCCAGTTCCCCCCAGTGTCCACCCTGTCTACTGAAGCCAACCCCCTTCCCAAAAATAGAACCAATACCACACTTGCTTTGATCTCTGCTGCCCCTCCCACTGATATTCTAAAAATCCTCAAAAACCCAAAAAAACCAACTTTTTATTCCTTTGATGATTTACACATCTCACACCATCCCAGTAAAGCAGCCAAGGATCCCAGAATCACTGAGCTAGCACTTGTAACATATCCACAGCCTAGAGAGGTTTCTGTCACTAACACATTTCAGGTACTACAAGACCTTGATGATGAGAGTAACTCTGACACTTTTGAGGAAGCTTATAGTGACTTGGACTCAAAGATTGGTTCAGAAGCTACAGAAGACAAAGGTAAGCTAGAAGGTAATCTCTCTGAATCACAAATGCATGAAACTAAAAAAAAGGCTAAAAGGGGCATGCCTGAAGGTAAAACTGTTGAGCAGTGGCTCAGATCTTCACTAAAATCAAAAAAGCCTAGTCAATGATTAGTCACAATATTATTGGTAATATACTGGTATGGAACATTAGAGGCTATAAAAAGTCTGTAACTAGACTTCAACATCTCCTGAAATCACATAATATTGATGTAGCTTGTATTATAGAACCCATGCATATTAGCACAAACATTTCTCAATTACAATTTGATCTGAAATTTCCTAATGCTATGTCTGCTTCTCATGCTAAAATTTGGTTATTTTGGAAAAATCATGTCAATATCACTGTACAGCACCAAACTGACCAATATCTGTGTGTTTCTGTAAATATTAACTCTGTTGACTCACCTTGGAATTGCTGCTTCATTTATGCAAAGGTCATAAGAAAATTGAGGGAAGATCTGTGGAAGGACCTAAAAAACCTACCAAAGGTCCCCTCAATTTTTATTGGTGATTTTAACACTATTTCTTCTATTAGTGAAAGGAAAGGCAGACACCCCCCATCAGCTAGAAGTATCAGGGAATTTAATGATATGATTAATGAGATGGAGCTTTTAGAGATTTCAACAGTTGGTAACCCATTCACCTGGACCAACAATAGAACTAGAGAGGATAGGTTGCTGCAAAGGCTAGATAGGGGGTTATGTAACCATGACTGGAACTCTATGTTCTCTCACAGCTCAATCCAATTTAGGAGTAGAACCACCTCAGATCATAACCCTCTTATTTTGTCCATACAGACTGCTGAAATAAAAAAGCCTAGACCTTTTAGGTTCCAGGACATGTGGACATCTAGGGATAGTTTCATGGAACTAGTTTCAGAAAATTGGGGAAGGCCATGTGAAGAGTTGGGGCTGAGAAGAATGATTTGCAAGCTGAAGAGACTAAAAGGACCTCTGAAAAAATGGAACTGGGAGCAATTTGGTGATGTTAACAGAAATCTGGAGAAAGCTGAAGAAGATGTGGCAGCAAGAGAGCTTCAATACCAAATTACTGGAGAGGAAGCAGACAGAATTGAGCTCAACGGAAAAATGGCTCTGCTGACTAGATCCCAGATGGAGTTAGCCAAATTTTGGAAGCAGAGAGCCAATGTAAAATGGCTCAGAGATGGGGATGCCAACACAAAGTATTTTCACCAAGTTGTGAAGGAGAAAAATGCAAAAAAGAAGATCACAAAAATCAGGGGGGCCTCAGGAGGATGGATTACTGATCCAAATCTGATAAATGATGAGGGTTCAGCCTTTTTTGAGAATTTATTGAGAGATGATGCACCTAACAGGGAGGGAAGATATATGAAATACTTTCTGGAGGCTATTCCCAATTTGGTCACTGAGGAGGAGAATTTTGAGATCATGAGACCAGTGGATATGGATGAACTAAAACATGTTGTTTTTAGCCTAAACAGTCATGGAGCTCCTGGAGCTGATGGATTTAATGGTGTATTTTATACTCACTGTTGGGAGGTTGAGAAGTTTGATATGTTAGAGGCAGCTAAGGAGTTTCTAGATGGCAAGGAAGTACCTAGGGCTATGGCTTCAACATGGCTGACCTTGATCCCTAAAGTGCAAAACCCTTCCTCCTTCTCTGAATTTAGACCCATTAGTCTCTCAAACTTTGTTAACAAAGTTTTTTCCAAAATTCTGATGGAAAGGATCAGGCCAGTTATGAGTAGGATTATTTCCATTGAACAATCAGCCTTTATGAAGGGTAGGGAAATTACTGATAATATTCTTCAGATGCAAGAAATGATTAAGCTGTTGGGAAAAAATCCTGAGCACAAGAATATTATTCTAAAGCTTGATATGCAGAAGGCTTTTGACAGGGTCTCCTGGAATTTTCTAAACTCTGTACTACTGGCATTTGGATTTCATGGAAGCACTGTCAAGATCATAATGCAGAACATAAGGGCCTCTTGTTTCTCAGTACTCATCAATGGAGTTGCTACTGGATTCTTTAACTCATCAAGGGGCATAAAACAAGGTGATCCCCTATCACCTTTCCAGTATAACATTCTCACAGAGATTTTTTCAAGGGGTCTCAGGAAATTAATGGAAAGCCAGTATATTCAGAGTTTCAGAGTGCCAAAGGGGGTGCAGATGATCTCCCAGTTAATGTATGCAGATGGAACTGCCATTTTTGCAACTGCAACCAAGAAAAATTTGAGAAGAATCAAAAGGTTTCTGAGTGCTTATGAAGTCTGCTCAGGCCAAAAAGTGAACTTCAACAAATCTGAGTTTTATGTACACAGTGCTACAGCTAAGTCCAAAATAAATGTTATTAAGAGAAAAACAGGCATGAGACAAGGAACCATTCCTTTCTCTTATCTGGGAGTGCCAATATTTAAAGGGAGAAACAAGGTATGCTACTACCAGCATTTATTGAAAAGAATGGATAAGACTCTCAATAGTTGGAAAAACAAATGGCCGTCTTATGCTGGTAGGATGATATTGCTAAATTATGTATTCCTATCCATACCAACCCATATATTTGCTATTCTGCACCCACCCAAAGCAGTGATAAAGAGGATGGAAACATGTGCTGCCAAGTTTTTTTGGGGAGAGTCTCAGATGGGACAGAGAAAGATCTGGAGAAGCTGGAAAAGAATGGCTCTACTAAAAGGGGAGAATGGCTTGGGATTTAGGGATATAAGTGCCATTATTCACTCATTTTCCTGTAAATTGTGGTGGAAAATGCAATTAAATATTACCCAGTGGTCAAAATTCTTGTGGTCTTTACCTAAAACTTACAGAAGCTCCCATACATGGAAGAGGATTTGTGCAGTCACACAGCTTGCTAATGCTAATTCACAGGTGCTGATTGGCAGTGGGGAAGCACCTTTCTGGGACTCTAATTGGTTGGGTATAGGAGCTCTATGCTATATTTGGCCTGAAGGAACACCACTGCCTTATCCCAAACTGACTGTTGCCAATTTTTGCTTGTATAAACACCAGGTACTAACTGCTGTGGAGCCATATCTGGCTACCAACATTTTAATTCTATTGCAGAATGCAGAGATTACATACCAACACATGGACAGAATGATTTGGACTCCAAACAGAGATGGGAATTTTACAATCAGGTATGTATACCAGCTATTGAGACAGCAAGGAACAGATATGCATGGGATAAACAAGGTATGGAATAAATTTATACCTCCACAAATTGCTGTATTCATATGGAGGCTGGTAAATGGTATTCTACCATTTGATGATGTTCTACAAAAATGTGGTATTTATTTATCATCAAAATGCCCTCTGTATAATAATGTGGATACAATAAATCATTTCTTTCATGACTGTGTGCAGAATGTGGCTATTTTTGACTTCATGCATATTGTGATGCAAATGCCTGTTCCTGTTTTTAGATCTTTTAGGCATAGACTGGCCTATTACATTAATTTTAAAGGTAAATCTAAATTACAGACAACTGTCAATTTTACCTCAATGGTTATCACTTTTTGGATATTATGGTGTAGGAGAAATAAATTGATTTTTGATAATCAGGTCACCGCCATTCAGTCACTTCTGATACAGATTGCCCAGAAAGTAGCTGCTATTTTTACAGCATTCCCACTCCATGGAAATTCTGTAAAACATATGCAGCTCCTTCAGTCTAGCTTAGTTCCTTTTCTCAGACTAAAAAAGCAAAAATAGCTAGGGCTGTTAGATGGATACCACCAGATCATGGGGTGAAAATAAATGTTGATGCCTCCTATGTGAGCCTAGATAGGGTTGGAATTGGTGTTATTGTAAGAAATAGTGTGGTTGTGGTAGTGAGTATGGAGGTCAGATTAGTGTCGGCCTCTTCACCCATAGAGGCTGAATTACTGGCTATAGAACTGGGATTGCATGTTGGTTCACAATTCTCTGATATAATGATTGAGTCTGATTGTCTGCATGCAATTAACTGGATAAAAAGTCCTCTGTCTGCTAACTGGAAGCTGTATTGTGTCTGCAACAGAATACATCTGTTGGCTAGAGACACAAAAATTGTGCATACATTCAGGGAGGGTAATGCAATAGCTGATTACTTGGCAAAGATGAGCAGTCAGCAATTAATTTCCTCATCTATATCTATACTATCTGCTCCTGATGTGTTAAAAAGTATGATATTCCTTGAGCAGTCTGGTGTCAGTAATATTAGGATTTGAGGACATAAGCTACTGATTTTTACTTGCAGAGAATAGAAGACCCAATGGAGGTGCCATTGGGATTCCATGTAGGTTGGAAACAGACAGGCAAAGCTAACTCAACCAACAACAAAGTGACTGAAACTGATCCCCGCCTTTTTTGTATCATGCTCTCCCATTTTTCTCCTCACACTTGGCAGATCTGTGTTTTGTTCTATCAATTCGCTAACATGCTCGGTGGAGGAAAGAGTTTGGGATGGAGCTTAAACTGTGATATCATTTATTCATTCTTTTGAGCCTTAGGGCTGAGCTTAGAAGCTCTTGTAAATTTGTTCAATGGCTGTAAAACATTTAGTCCCTTTTCAGGCCTAAGGGGTGCCAATAAATCCCCTCCACCAAAATGGTGGTTTTTGATCAAAAAAAAAAAAGTATATACAAAGGTAGAGTCCCATCTTCATAACAAAATTCTAACTACCAAAACTGGAATGTATATACATTATTAGTCCGTTATAGGTTTCATTATGCAGCGAGTCAAACTCTCTTGCTCAAAATTATTAATAAACCCGACCAATCACATTGGTCGTTAAATGAATTGGCAGATGAAATGAAATTAATATTTATCAATTATCCAAACTTAACTTTTGCATCTAGTCAGGCAATAAAATAGTGTTGTTGACTCGGTTGCTAAGTATGTAGTACCTGAAAATGTCCTCTTTTTTATTGATAAGGTTGGAAACCAATCCTTAATATTGCAATTTGCAACCCTTAAAATAGGTGCTACTCTTAGAAACTTTTCTATGATCATGCAAGTACAAACAGAACTTGCTACTCATGGAAAAGAAGTCGTGAAGATACTAATTCTCAATACCACTCTGATCTGCACCCTAAAGTTTTTGACTCTTGATGCAATGGTAGATTTTAAAACTTCCTCTGACCTACGCCTCCTGAGAAACACCACAAGCTCTACATTTTGGTGCACAATATGTCACTCCCTCTTTTGTATATCTTTTTAAAAGTTAAAACTACTATAATAGTAGTGGGGTGGGGAGGGGATGATTTTATAAACTCCCTAAATCATAGAAAATGCCTTAAAAGCCAATTTTGATTTGACATATCGATCCCCAATTTTCTTCTTATATCTCAACTAACCGAGAGCATTACTTCGGCTATGATTGGTTATGAGTAACTTTGACTCTACCACCCTTATTCTTTTTGGGAGCATTCAGCTCCAAAAGTATTACACTCTTTCCTTTATAAGTGTATCTAACAAAAAAAAATACTTATTCTTTTGTAATAGTTGATTTTTTACAAAATATTTTTCATGGTTTCCTAGACACGTATTTATACACTAAGCAATCCAGTATGTCTATTAATTGTACATACAAATTTGACATTACCAAAGTACATGTCAATCTTACTGGATTGAAAGTTCAGTTGCATAAACTAGCTATCTCTATCTCCTCCATTCATCCACAGGTTCTTATTTCAGATTGTGACACATTACTTGCTAAAGGGTATTTTCATATCTCAAGGCCACAAAAAATAAAATTTATCAGATCAGCTAAATGGCATCCACCTACTTTAGGATTTAAACTTAATTATGATGCATTCTAGTCCAAATTTACATGCTCAGTGGGTGGATTCATAGTAAGCGATACTTTGGGGTCATCTGTGCTGATGAGAATTACAAAAAATCATGATTCAAAAGATCCCTTACATGCTGAAATGAAAGCATATGTCGTAGGTCTTGAGATATACAAACTTCACAACTTTTACCCATTGGTTGTAGAGCTTGACTGTTTGCATGGTATAGAAATCATCAACAACAACAGAGTTATTCCATGGAACTTGAAGAGGACAAAATGGAAGATTCTATCTCTGACCCAAGAAAAATAAGTTTCTTTTAGGCACACATTTAGAGAACAGAATAGGGTTGCTAAAAAAATTGGCTATTATGGCTAAGGCATGGCCAGGACTGAACAATGTGACAAAAATCATATCCAGCAATGAAATCCCCCCCCCCCCCCCCCCCCACCCGACAACTATACATGGCACAAAACTCTAATAAAATGGGGATCCCACAACTTAGGATACAAGAATGAGTTTTCATGCATTGAATGGTTATGCTGCTTTCTCTCTACTGTGCTCGATAATCTGGCCTTTTGAGTTTCACCTAGGGGTAGATGCTCCAAGGGGAGGTAGCATGAGGGTGGTGTAAAATCAAAAGGAGGATTACTGAATCTCAGCTTGGTAGACAATAACTTACTCATTCAAATATTTAGGACTCTTTTGTTTTCTCAGCTTGTTTTCTTTTCTTACACATACATTTTATTTGTAACCTACACTTTTCCTCTTTTTAGTTAAAAGCTAAGGGAAGATATAAAAAACCCCACTTTTTTAAAATAAAATACAAAATAAACACCAAAAAACAATACAAAAGTACGACTAAAGAATCCAAACTAGATTTCTTTCTAAAACGTTCACCTTTTTCAACTACGTTTCGGGCAACCGGCCAATGCTTTTTAAATCAAAAGAAATTTGTTTTACTAGGTTGGTTGCGCCACGCGATGCGTGGTGTACTTTACTATCAAACATGCATTCATAATCAGTCCCGCCGAATCCTTATTCACAGTTCTCATACCCATGAATTTTGGTATATTTTCACTTTGTTTTGTCCATCATTCTGATCCATAATTGAATGAAAGAAATAGAATAAAGATCGATTTGTTTAAATTCTGATTTTTTTCTGAGTATGGCGCGGTGAGGAAAGATCTTGTCGGTAAGAATAGCTACGTTATCTACGTGACCGGAAATGGCGACATGACGACCAGTGAATGATCTAGAAAACTTATCGATGATGGCTGAATATCACTTATAGCAGTGATATTGCCACGGGCTTTGTATATGTCACAATCATTGCTGGGGAGCATTTCCAACTTCACATTTTAACGCTAAGCACGGCGGGATTTGGTTTAGACGCCGTCCTTTGAATAAAACGACGGGTGGACTTTTTTTTTGAATATTTCTGCAGCTGGTTTCCGATTTTGGAAACGTAAAATATGTCGGGAATAAAATGTTTTTGTTCCCCCGCCGCACTTCCACTGATTTCCACTAGTGTATTCATTTCAAATTTATGTTCAATCATATAAAAATTGATGAACAGAATTGTGAAGTAGAGAAAGTACATAAAACATTGCACATGTACATACCTCTACAGAGAATATCATATATGAATTTTATACATATAAAAATTTATTTTTAATGTATTAATTATGTGAAAATTTTATCATCCACAATAGTCAGACCATTTTGAGTTAACGCAGTGATTAATATTTAGAATTTTTAGAAAGTTGGTGATAATATTGGGTGAATAGTGGTTTGGGTAATTAAAATTGAGATTTTTGAAAAGTCTGATGACCACTTATAAACTATACTCTAATTAAATAAACTGTTTTTATATATTCTTAAATTTGAAAGTTATAAAAAATTCATCAACTATGAATAATAATATACTTAGGAAAATGTAATAGTAGAATACCTTAAAATAATGCTTTTAACAATCAACAGGCTACATACACGTTGACTTAAAATACGCTCCTACACCTAGACCCTTGGCTAGAACCCTAGGTTCAAACATTTTCCCGCTGTGCTGTTTCCCCAAACCCTAAATTCCCCAAACCCTCGTCCTTGCCTTTGCTGATGGCGCGCGGAAGTAAGATGCAAGAAGTTGCCGAGGAGCCGGCTCACGCAGAGGTAATTTCCCCTTCCCCGTTTTTGTTCCTGTTGATATAATTTAATTTTAAGTTTTTTTGATGAAACGGTTGTTGTAAAATTGAAGAGGTCGAAGGGTGTGGTGTCATTCATGCCCAAGGTGGGGTCGGTGGTGGAAGTCATGGAGAGCCGTGGGAAGGGGGTGTGGTATGTCGCCAAGGTCCTGGGGTATGTGCAGAGGACGAGGGCGCGCGTGGAGTACTCCAGTTTGGTGAAGAACGGACAGACTTCATCGGGATTCGTGGACCTGGACTTGATCCGGCCCCTGCCTCCGAGGGAGAAGACGGTCGAACTGTTCGATGTTGGTCACGTGGTTGATGGCTACTACCAGGATGGCTGGTGGACCGGGGTGATCACCGGTGTCATGTCTGGTGGCCTCAGCTTCGCAGTCACGTTTCTGAATGAGCCAGACCAGCACCATGCCTTGGGTTCCTCCAAGCTCAGGTTTCACCGCGGGTGGGTCGCTGGCAAGTGGGAGAAGCTTGTCAAGATGGATACGAAGCCACTCTTGTTTGCAGCCGGGAAGAAGGTGGAAGTGGTCTGCCGTGATCGCTTCATCCCTGCAACTGTTGTGGAAGAGAGAGGTGACGGTCTCTACTTGGTTCATTGTGGAAGAAAGAGAGAAACTTCAGTTATTAGGCCTCCCCCTCCCCCTCTTAATGATCACGTTTTCCGCTTGGGAGACAAGGTTGATGTCTCCCTCGGGTCTGCTTGGTGGTCTGGTACTATTACTCAGCTATTCCCAGATGATTCCACTTTTGATGTTCTCGTGGAAGCTGGCAATCGTCACAGGCGATTCAGCCACGCCAAATTGAGGCCTCACCTGCAATGGAGTCAAGGGAAATGGGATTTTACTCCTAGAGTGTTGCCTTTGGGCCCGAATCCCCCACAGACACATGGGAGGAAAAGGAAAGAGGTCCATGATAATGCCACTGTCACAGGCTCACTGGCTAATGATGATGATGGTGTGCACCTGGTGGAAATTGCCACGTTGCAAAATGCTACTGCTGGTGATGTTCAACTTCAAGGTGATGATTCTGAGTCTTCTCAAGTGAACATCAAGAGACGGAGGGGACGTCCTGGCAAGATTTCTGTAATATCACCTTCTGCTAAAGAGGGCAGAGTTATGACAGTTGATCAGGAAGATGTGGAAGCTCCCACTCAGGAAGTTGTAGTTAATGGCCAGCACACTTGGGGTTCCGCCGAAGAGGCCATAGTGGACAGAGTTATGACTGACTCCGTCAAAGATGTGGAAAATCCCACTCAGGAAGCTCAGCAAGAAATTCCCGACGAAGAAGCTGTTGAAATTCCCACTCAGGATGCTTTGGTTAATGCTAGCACAGTTGATAATTTGCCTTTTGTGAAGACACGCACATCAATGTGGTCATTATTAGAATCCGTGGAGACTTTCCAAAAATGGCCACAGAAGCCTCATTTCCTGTCTCTGAAGCAACTTGTTGAACTTGATCGGGAACCAATGGCCATAGCGTTGATGCTTTCCTTTGACAACCATGTACAAAGCAGCTCAAAGATGGAATATTTGCATGAAGCTAAGAGCAGTGAGCAGAAGCTGTTGGAGCTAGAAGAAAATGGATTTGATATCAAGGTTGTTAGAGACTCTATGGCCATGAATGGTGAAATTGCGAAGAAGACTATGGAGATGGAAAAAATAGATGAAAACCTGGAGGACCTGAAGATGCAGATGAAGAAGCTACAGGAAGAGATGTCAGAAGCAAAGAAAAAGAAGGAAGCAAAGAGTCGAGAGATTTCTTCCCTGCAGTTAAAACTGGAGGAGTTAAGAAAGGGCACAATGTTAGTTTTGCAGTAGGTTGGAGTTGTTGTCTGGTAGTGAACAATGCTTCAACTTGTTTGTTAGCAGTTTGAGAGCTAAGCAGTGGCTTGTTATGAACCTACAGATTCAGTTAATGAGAGATAATAGGATCACTTTCAGCTTTCACCTTCAATCTACAAATGCAGGAGATATTCTATCATCCAAAATGAATCAATACTTATGTAACAAGATTCTTACCTATCAAGGTTGATTGTTTTTTTTTTGCCGCCTATTAAATGAAGCCTTAGTATGTGTTTGATGTTCCGTCATAGGTTTCTGCATGTGTTTGATTATCCTGCAGACAAGATGGTGAAACATACAAATAGGTTGCATTTCTTCTGTCAAGCATATAACACACGAATCCAGTTATATTTTTTGAAACCTGGTATGTATCCTGTTTAATTTTTTGGAAACTTTAGCCCCTGGAATAACTCGAGTAAAAGTTAATTTAAGCCCCTGATCTCACTGGCAGGTTGAAGAAAAGTATATTCGAGGGCAGTAGAGTTTCAGAAAGGAGTAAGTAATTAATGTTATTGCAGATGCTTTGATTTGGTTTTGCCATTTACTATGTGTTTGTACGATCTTTGTTACGCATATAATTTCTCTGTGGTGGTTGTGCGCCTTAACTGTCAGGGATGGAATGGAAGATGGATTCCAACATTTTCTATCAAGATTTGACATTTAGAGTTTCTTGAGCCAAGATTAAAATGGCGGTAATCATTGAGCAAGGGCACTTTCAGATTCGTTGGACTGGTGAGTTGCACTCTCATATTTGCAAGATGCTTTACACGTTACTGCATTTGTTTCTTGAATTTATTTTAGCTAGATATCATTTTAAAAGATAGGTGTGATTTGTTTTTAGAACCTTCTTTATGATGATATTGCAGGATGCATTTTAGTTGGATTTTGATGTGTTATCTTAATGATTCTATTAGATTTTAGTTGGAGTTTGCATACTAATTATCAATTTCCAACTGTGTCATTTTTATTTTAGCTTGGTCATGATATAAACAAAAAAAGAAGTAGAGGGAGATAGGTTCCAATCTGCACTTGTAACAAGCATCTGATCACAAGCATCTGTTTTTAGAACCATTTGATATTTTATTCTATTTGAACTTGCAGCCCGGCAACATCTGAGTCTTGGGTGATAAATCAAGTGCCAGAAAGACAAAGAAGAATGCCAATGCTCCAACTGTACCAGGAAGTGATGGATTGTTGAAGGTATTTGTTTTAATGATCAAGAATATCTTAGAAATGATATTCAGCCGTACTCTTCCTAGGAATATCTTAGAAATGATATTAGCTAGACTCACATGGGCTTGTTCTCTTCAATGTGGTTAAACAGAATACTAAAGAAGCTGTGATGCTCGCTGAACAGATAGGAGATACCCTGTAACTGTTAAGGTAATGTCTACTTGTTTTCATCTTGAGTAATTTAATTTTTCCCTAAAGCATCTCCCAGCTCTACAAATATATATATATATATATATATTTATTTATTTATTTTATTTTTTTTATTTTAAAAAAAAATAAAAATTTAAACCACTTAAAATGGAAGGAATTATATTTGGCTCCCCTAACAAATAACAGAAAGTGAAATATCCATCATACATGAATGAATTGTAGTTAGAATCTTAAAATGACATGAAGTAGAAGTAATACAAATGGGAGTAGTGAGCTGTTTTTTTGGCTTATGTGGCCCTCTCCTCTACCATTCCTCACCGAGCAAGTTAATGCGTTAAACGAAGCATAATTCTGCCAAATGAGATATCATTCACTGTATACAGAAGGTCTTGGAAGAGCCACCACTGGAATCCTGGTAAGTTTGTTGATTGTGTTGAAGCTGTTGCTTTTGCTGCATGTTTCCAATGTTGATTGTGTTGAAGCTGTGTGTTGTCCTCTTGGAAACCATTGGACACCTTCCGATGGGCCTTGTGCTGCCTGCATAACAACATAAAAACAGTAGTACACGTTCTATCGAAGTCTCAGGCTTGGAACACCTATTTCATCTAGATGTATGTGTAAGCAATGTGTGTGGTGCATCAGCAATTTTCATGCTTCCAGTCATGGAGTGTTTGGAGCTCATTTTCGAAAGGTAGTCAGCCACATGGTTGGCCTCTCTAAAGACATGCCTAATAGAGAGACCTTGCAAATATTATTGCATAAACTTTAAAGTGGCCATGCAGCAGATTGTGGAGACTGTATCATCTTAACAGCCAAGTTGCTGTCAGTTTCCAGAGCAAAGGAGGCACTCATTTGTCTCCCAAACTGGACAGCAAGCAGTTCAGAGTGTAATGATGACGAGGATATAGCATGCTTTAGCTCCATCAGCAAAAGGTACAAATATTTAAATTGTTCATAGGGGTCAGACAAATCTTCGCGGAAATAAAAATTCGACTCAAGATCGTTCATCTAGTAAAAAGTGCTGTTTGGCTCGTTTTATTGTCAGTTATTATGTATAGTTAAATATCACTGTCATAAAGAGGCATGAAGTTAGGTAATTCTAAAACAAGGCAGTTCAACGAGATACTGTTCCCTTAAGTTCAGGACTATTTTTCAGCAGATTTGAGAGAAATTTGTGATTGTGTTTGTATTGAACAATGAATAAGTGGAGGTTTACTTTTCATCAATTTTCTGTTGCTTTTGCTGTTATTCCTTGGTTTAACTATCTGTAAGAGTGAAACTTGTGATCATTGTTATCTGATCTGTTTGTTTCCTCTTCTCTTATTCGGACTAGTGATCTTGCCGCTGTAGTATAATGATCACCAGGCCTTGAGTTATTCTGTTTTCTTTACATCCTCTTTTCTTGGCAATTAACATCTTGTATTCCATGGAAGAATTTCATTGACTTGCATAGTTTTGCATTAATATACAGGCTAGTATCTTTTTTACTTCAGTGTGTTGTTTTGTATTTACCAATCTTTTTTTGTTCTTACAAGAACAATAGAAGGGAAGTCCTGAATGGGATAGCTGCATGCTCGATAATTTGAAAACTTTTGATCTTAACAGCCCTAGAGTTCAAGGAGCGGTTTGGTGAGTGATATATGATGTTTAATTAATCACTGTCCTACGTATTATATGCTACAGTTAACTCTATATTTACATATTATATTTTGCATACTTTGGATATCATCGAGATATATCAAAATGCTTTAGTAAACTCTATTAACAAAATGCGTGATTTCAAACCTTACTAGTAGAGTTGGCTGTGAAGGTGAGATATGATTGGTGATAATTTGGTGATCAGATTTTTGATTGATGGGATATGTTTTATATCTTTTTGGCTGAAGTTGGTGATGCGAATGATGCTTAGATAGTACATATGAGAATAGTGGTCATTGTTGATAGTTCTTTTGGATGGTTTGGGATGGAAATTAGGATGAGCTGGTAAATCAGCTGGGAATATTCTGATTGGAGTGTATATCGGAATGGGCAAGGATAGGGAACCGTAGAAAAGAGTTGTTTGACACGCAGATGCTGTGGTTTCTGCACCTTTTCATGACTTCCAAATCTGATGGTGTGCATATTTTACTTTTAATTCAACTCTTATGTTCAGTGAGGTAAATAAACCCAACATCCTACAATTAATCAGTGTACTTAGGGTGCACGGAAGGTTTTGAGCGTCAAATGTGAAATTCAGTCGTATTAAGTATATGATTCCTGTGACCTGTTTGCTTTTTTATGATGCAGTACTCCAGGGATTTCAGCATTACCTGGTGATACTTGGCACAACAGTGATCATTTCTACTGCTTTTGTTCCTCAATGGGAGGAGCAACTATGAGTTCTTTTGGCGTATGTTTCCTTGATTTTGATTTAAAATTGTCAGGACTTTACAATGTGGCAAAAATCATATCCAGTAATGAAATCCCCCCAGTCAATTATACATGGCACTCAACTCGGATATAATGGGGATCCCACAACTTTAGATACAAGAATGAGTTTTCATACATTGAATGGTTATGCTGCTTTCTCTCTACTGTGCTTGATAATCTGGCCTTTTGAGTCTCACCACAGGGTATAGATGCTACAGGGAGGTAGTATCAGGGTGGTGTAAAATCAAAAGAGGATGACTGAATCTCAGCTTGGTAGACAATAGCTTAATCATTCAAATATTAGGGCTCTTTTGTTTTATCAGCTTGCTTTTTTTTCTTACACGTACATTTTATTTGTAACCTACTCTCTTGCTATTTTTAATTAAAATTTAAGGGAAGATATAAAAAACCCCCAAAGTTTTAAATTAAAATACAAAATAAATACAAAAGTAAGACTAAAGAATCCAAACTAGATTTCTTTCTAAAACGTTCACCTTTTTCAACTACGTTTGGGGCAATCGGGCAATGCTTTTTAAATCAAAAGAAACTAGTATAATGTCCCGTGCCGATGCACGGGAATTTACTTTTAAAATATTATAAATTAGCAAAAAGTAATGTAATGTTAGTTAAGTAATTTTGACCATATATTATTTTTTTGTAAATTATGTAACATAATGTAATAGTTTTTTTGTGAAAAACAAATTTGTCGCTAAAATATTGTTAAGCTTTCAAGAATCTAAGAAATTAAGAAATTACACAACCTTATTATCTCATCTTCTAAAACACTTCCTTATAAACTATACTAATGCTTCCTTATAAACTATACTAATGGTACTATGGATTGGTTGATCATTCTTGTCACAAATCAAAATATTCAATCCTCTTTTACTTTTAACTCTAATGATAAAGACAACAACGTATAGTTGTTCATGAATGAAAACGGGTTTTGAGATGCAATGTTTTTCATTGATAGTTGTCCGAAGTAGGAGTAGCTTTATAACATGCTGCTCTTGTATACATATATTATAAATAAAATATTATTTAAGTAAAACTTATATTTGAGTAATATAATAAAACTAAAAGATATTATTTTATTTTGTAAAATATAAATACGTTAACTTATATTTATTTTAACAGTTTAATATATATCAGGATCATCCTGATATTGACAATATCAGGCACCAATTAAATAACGACACATCATCTTTAACTAATTTATGATTGTGCCACGTGTTCAATCATTACCCAGACGGGTTTAGCCATTCTAAATTAGGGTTTTAGAACTTTACTTAAAATATCTTAACCAATTAAAACATTACAATTGTACACGTGTCATTATCTTATTGGTGCCTGATAAGACCTATATCAGGATCATCCAGAAGAATGTTATTCTCTTATTTTAAATAATAACACACCACTTTCTTTTTGAAGAAATAAACCCCTTTCAAGAAATAAATCCCTTTAAATAAACGAAGTTGTATCTATTTTAAAATAAATACACAGCTTTGTAAAAAATATATTTTTAAAAAAATCTGCATGAAAGTTATAAATACTTTAACATAAAAATAGATAGACCAATTTATAAAAGATTTTTGTAAAATATCAAATTGCATAAAAATTGAAAACAATTCAAGAATTTGATAAGAGGGGGGAAGAGATCGACCAGGAAACCGTAAAATCAAAGAACATAAGAAACATGTAAAGCTAGATAGTTACAATTTATTCTCGAAAATGTTCAGTTTTATTCCAGAATTAAATTATTTAAACTTATTCCTGGAAGGTAATAAATAAGGTAATGCAATAAGACAATAAATTAGCAATAAGATATTCTAATAAGGGAGAAGGGAGGTGCATAAGGAATTAGCATAATTGATGGATTAATGGCATTAAAACAATTAAAGAAGATTATGAATGAAGTGTACAGACGGTTTCGTTGCTAAAAACTGATAAATGGATTTAAATTCTACTTGCATCTCGTCCCTGTCCTGCAGCTACAGTTGAGAAGTGCACATAACCAAAAACTCCTGTGCACTCTGTCAAGCAACTTCGCCTCAAAATAGAATAGCTCGGAAATTTTGAAATTATGAGAATACCTCAAAAGTGCACGTCAAAAAAGAACTGTTTATGAGAATAGAATAGCTAGAAACAAATGCATTAACCCAGTACAGTCAGCTAAACACCAACCAAAATAAAAGCATGCATACATATGGATAAGCGTAAGCATGCTGGATACTAAGGGTGTGTTTGGTTGGATAAGTTTTTGCAAAACTTGAACTATCCAAGTTCAGTTTTGTAAAATTTTGTTTGGTTCATCAAGTTTTTCAAAATTCAGACTTGCAAAATCCTAAAAACCAATCAAAGATTTTGTTCTATACTCACAAGCTCAACCCAACCAAACAAGGATTTTGCAAAACAAGACTTTCAAAATCCCAAACAAAAACCCAAACTCTCAAAAACCCAAAACAAAATCCAGACTCTCAAAAATCTTGCGAACCAAACACACCCTACCTATTCAAGGATATGGATTCAGACCTGTGGTGCTTGCTAGATTATGGCAAGGTGCCCATGAGCTTTTAGTACATGGAAATACAACCTTTGCAGGGGAACAGAATAATGCTGAAGAACGTGACTTGGCTATACTATAAGTGGGAGGCAGGGAAAGAGTTCCACAGCTTAGTGCATATCCATGTAGACTCGTACTGAACCCCGCTTAACATCAAAACCTGGTAAATGTAAATTATATTAGTCCTTATTTTTCATACCACACAGCCCCAAGATTTCAATACGAACACAAGCAACTGTGCAGATAAGGAGAAACCCTTTACTTTTCAACATTCATACAACCTTTACTTTTCAACATTCATACATTCATCAGTCTGCAAAACAAACTCGGTAGCTTTATGGGAATAATAAGCTGATGCACGTTCAAGCAACAACGCTTCAAAATCATCCACATAATTCCCGATCTCAATGAAAATATCAACCACGTTCTTCAACAGAGCTCCATCAACCTGGTTCCCCTCGCGCACTTGATAGATCACAAAAAGAGCAGCATCTCTGATTCTATCCTTCATCTTCGAGTAAACCATATCCTGAAAACAAACAAACGCTACCTCGTTCAGCCCAGCAAAACCCTTTCTAAGAATGTAGTACTGTTCGAGGTAATGAAAGATGCGGTTCATCCCAGAAACCATGTGTCTCAGTGGATGCAATCTTGTAGGTAGCTACAATCCTCAGCTGACCCTTGAACAAATTGAGACCTCTAGCACTGAATTCGACAACATTAACTGCTTTTCCCTCCATTTGTCACATCAACAGTAATAGATTTATCAGAATTTAAAAAGGGCTGATCAAAACGTGTCAACACAGATTGATGAATACCTCAATCGCATCAATTTCTTGGTAAAAATCTCCCAGACTGATGAAGTCCCTCAATCCTAATTTGGTTCTTTTGGACCCCAAAATGATTATAGTGCTATACACAAGCCTCCAACTTCCAGCCATCTTCAATGGTTACACATGATTAGCACTTTATGGTGTTTGAAATGTATGTTAAGAGCCTACCTTGTCCAAATTCGCAGTCGGTTCTGGAGTTGGATTCAGAGACTCGAGTTCCTTCACCATTCCTTCAATCTCAGCTTTGTTTTCCGATGGAACTCCGAATATGCCTCTGTTTATGCCTTCCATGACATTTTAAAAAACAGTGCTACCACATTACAAGTAATCCATAAGCCATCAAGAACTTCAAAATGTGAACATATAGATATACCTATACCTTGCAGTGCATCATAAAGAGATGCTTTGATATTATGACTTGTCTGGGAATCATCTGCAACTTCAACACCGGAATCAACCGCCTTTGATAAGGCTATGGTTTGGGAGTAAAGAAGAGGGAAATGGGACCTTTTGGTCACTGAGTGAGTGGCCGTGAAATGTCTCATTAACTTGCCTGTACAAATCTGGATGATACTGCAATCAAACAAAACCAACAACAAAATCTCAATCCCAACTCAAAATCTATAAAGAACGCATTTTTACGTAATAAAAACAAAAAGCCATCAACAAAATCATTGCAAAAATCATATTTTTTGGGATGAAAAAAAACATTGATCAGGAAAAAAAATCCCACCTGAAGAGCAAGCTTTCAGAAAGCTTTCTTGACCTCAGATTCCGACGCGCCCTTATCGATTCTCAGGGTCCCAGCACGAGTCGTCACCTCCGCAAAAAGATGGTGTTGATTCAGAGGCTTCCCACCGCGTGCTGATCGGCCACAAGAGGGACATCCCAGGTTCCCGCACTTTTCTCCAAGGTTTGTCATGATGGGAGATTCAGAATCGTTGAAGATGCTACTGCAGTGATTACGCAGGTTGCGGGGTGTGAGGAGATTGTGCAGGTTTCTGATTGAGAAGCAATTTAATCGGCAGCCTCTGATCGGCGGCGATGGATGGGGTTTACCTCACAAAGCTTATTCGTTTCCAATCAGGTGAAGGAATTTATGGGATAAACTGATAAAGAAAGAACAACAAACTGACGGAATCAATGAAGAAACGGAGATTGAAGTAATGTGAATTTAAAGAGGAGAAGTGGAATAGCAGGATGAAACGGAAGAAACAGGTGCGGCAAGATCACTACTGGAGAGAGGCAGCCGCGACGGCGGTAATCGGACGGTCTCACGGCGGGTGGACCCGACGTTACTGGGAACACCGTCCATCGGCGTCCCAGTTTTGCACGGCGAAAGGACCCGCCGTGGACTATTTTCGAGTTCGAAAAATCTAGACTTCATGTTTACGATTCGTAAGGGATTTTATGTGCAAGATTTGTCTTCGAAACGACCCAAAACTTACGAGTAGAAAACCTGATAGTTTAGAAATCGAAAGTAATGGACACCCAACATTTTCGACATCTGAGGCAGTGGTTGGAATGCAGATATTTCCGATTCGTAATGTTTACTCATTTACTTTCGATGTCTGAAACATCGGGTTTCATGTCGGGTAATTGTGGTTGATTTTAGGTAGTGATTTACGAAAGCGAAATAAATGCGTTGAATTACAGTAATGCATGTCTTTTAAGATTCGTAACATTTATGTTTGCAAATACTTTAGAAGTCGAAAACCTTGAGAGATGAAACGTTTACGACTAGTAATATAGATGGATTAAAGTTTGAAATTACTGTGAATAGGGTGAAATGTAGGGGATGTCAACTCTCTAGGGTTTAGTATGCAGGTCCATTTTCGAGTTCGAAATTCCACCAGTAATTTCTTGATAGGGCGTTACTTAGGGTAATGTTGTATACATTCTTACGACATCGAATCTAGCATTCTTTGTAGCTATGTTTACTAATAGAAAGGATGGTGTTTTGTGATTTAGTATTTCACGTGATCGGATGCGGAGTAGGGGATGGCTCTGTAAAGTGTGGTTGCATGATCAAAAACTTTCGAAGATGTAAGTTGTGACGATGTCAGATTTTCGATATCTTAAATGTAAAGGAAATTAGTTTTGGAAATGATTCTGCTTTAGGGTACATATTCTAGTGGCCTATGAAAGGCAAATTTAGTGCATTTCTAAAACGAGAAACTTGAATCTGTAAAATATGGTCAGAAATTTACGTGCATATCGTTTCACATGCGTCAAAAGCCTATACGGCGATATCCAAACTCCAAAATCTGAGTTAACATTCTTAGAATGATGAAAAATAGAACAAATTTAGGTAGCAATATATGTAACATGTGGAGGGCATCATACCCGCCTATAGGCATTGTTGATAAGATCTTGCTTTGACACGTAGGAGCCGTAAGTCCTAATCCTCCCGGCATGCTCACCACGACCCAAACTCTCACTTAGGATGTCATATCCCGCCTTGGATGGTTTAAATATGCCCTACTCATCGTTCTACAAGTTTGAACCCTAGTCATTATAATGAAAATAATATAGAGGTCATTGATAACTTGCTACAAAAGAGGTAAATGTATTTGCCATACAACTGCCAATTGAAACCAGATAAACTTACAAGATCCCTTAAGAAGGTTGCCATTTCCTCCTTGTCTCCATGTCCACCATCCTTCTTCTTCCGTGCCTTGAGATAGAGTTCAAAATTCTTTATATCGTCCACATGCATGGGTAGGGTAGAATTCCTTGCCTCGGCGTCGGGCATTCCATCTGCAATTTTCTGTTGGATTTTTCGTGCTCTATCGTCCCTCACGAACCTCTCCACCGCTAAAGGCATGCCACCACGACTCATTCGATGTGGCAATGTGTTGGCTTGGGCGTTCCTGCTTTTATTCGCATGTGTACCCTAACATGAAATGTCGTTGCACACTAGTTCATAAGTATAGCATTATCATCACATTTTAAAACAAGCATTACAATTTGTGTAGATATTGTAGTTGTAGAGTTGACTTACATCGTCAAAATAGCCTTTGGCATACTTCTTGAAGAACTCCCAACTCTGCTCGGGAATGGTGGTATATATGAGTCTAGGGTTCAAGTGCTTCTTCACTCCAAAGACATAGTCTCGCACTAGCATAGCACGAAAATCTCTTGCAATCTTCCCTAATCTTTGCATAGTTTTATCTTGGAGAAGTTCCATGTTGGGTGCATCGATGAGAAATGGTCGCTTCGACATACAAAAACATAAATGTGGTTAGGTTAATTAATGCAATGATGTACTTATTAAGTTGTGTGTGCATAGTCATACAAAGTATAAGTCATAGAGGCACATAATATTGTGTGAGTATTGAAAGTCACTTACCATGCATTCCTCTACAAGCCTTTCTTTCATAGGACGAGGAACTAGACGCCAATCATTGTACTTGATATCAATTTGAGTTCGGGCCGTCTTTCCTACCCAACTTGCCCACTTGCTTCTTTCTTTTGAGATTGGCTCGCCAACCTGGTTGAATTCCATGGGTGTTAGAATACCTTTCTTCATGCGTATTGCAAGCTCGTGACAATAAATCCGTGGTTGTAAGTTGCCTTCACCTTGGTCTCCCACAAGAGGCGTCCTTCTTCTCTTGATCGGCTTTTTTGTTAGCTTCTTCTTTTGGGGAGCTATGTTATACCTTAGACATGAGATAGACGTTAGACTTAATGTAAGGCAATGTCATACCAAGTCAAATATATATAATATCATATCGATGCTCTTCCCTAACATAGGTTTATACATGCATGGGTAGATAAAACATAGGGTTACAACTTAATCAAGTGAATCAAAGGCACCATAAATGCTCTATCATAATCATGTCTAGGGTTTAGAAAGATGTGTGTTTGTATTTAATGTTTGGTTAGGGTTTTAGGGTTTCAACTAATACTTTCTCAAAGTAAGCTAAATTTCTATTGATATAACATTCAAAATAACTACTTTATATGGGCATTTGATATAGTATAACTACTTTCAAATAACATTCAAAATTGCTATGGGCATTTGATATAGAATGCCTACTTTCAAAATCAGATTCATTCCATACAAAATCACCAAATGCAAGAGAGATATACTAAGTGTTTATGTGAAACCCTCATTGAAATTTCTACATAAACAAATCAACACATCGTTCATGCAAACACAACAATAATTAAAACCTTAACCAATGACTTGATATGGTAGATGATCAAGAAAAGTGGTAGAGATTCTGATTTTGAGGATGATTAAGCAGTAGATCTAGAAATTTGGAAGAGAAAAATGAGGGTAGAGTAGTGGTGTGGTGGAGCAGTGAAAAAATATGAGGGAAATAAGTATTGAGTATTCTCACTTCAATATAAATACAGTGCTGAAATTTGATGTGCAGATCATTTTCGATTTCGAAAGAGTATGGAAACATGACAAAATATGAGGGTTTCCGAAATCGACCTTATACGTGAAGACTGTTACTTAATAATGAATGATTTAATTTCCTCTATCATATTTTCGTCATCTAAAAAACCGCCAAAACAACGACCTATTTCTCTAGGGGTTTCAGAAATCGAAATTGCAACAGGGTGGATATTATAACTTCCTTTCTTTGGCACCTCTTCAGATAAATTGGACACGAATCAGGGTACATGTTAGAGTATTGCACTGGTCCGAAAAACAAATGTACTAGGGTTTTCGACATCGAAAATAGTCATGATTGAACATATTTCGATTCGAAAAAGTTATACTAAACCTTTTACGTCCCCGAGTAGGTAGCCGTGTAACCCTCTGTTTGATTTATGTATGATGTAAAAATCAGATAATAATGGTTTAGAAACCAAAACCGTATGTGAATACAGGTTTTCGAGTTCTGAAAAATGTTGTAACTTAGTTTGAAAACAATTTCGAAATCGAAAACTTTTGTTAGTATAAATAAACATCGGGTCGGGCCTCATTATTCATAACTCTTGTAAACGAAAATCCCCAAATCAGAAGAACAAAACCTAACCTTCGCCGCCAGAGTGATCGTGATACGGCACCTCCCACAAAGCAACTGGCGTCGCACCGATTGAAGGAACCTGTGATCCGGCATCCAGCTAGCCGGAAAAGAGCTGGCGGTGTGATCAACAAAGTTCCATCTCCCCCTTCTGATTCAGAGGAGTCCAGCGATGATGAGTACGTCGGAGCTGCGATGGCGAGGAGGGTTAGGCAGACAGTTGCGGTTAAGAGCAAGGGAAAGAAGAAGGTGGATGAGCCCGAATCAGAGGAATCTAGCGAGGAGGAATCAGAGGAATCTAGCAAGGAGGATGATGAAAAGGAATTACAGAGTGAGGAAAATAAAGAGGGAAGGGATGAGGAAGATGATGAGGAATCACATAGCGAGGGAAAGGATGAGGAAGATGCTGAAAAAGAGGAGGAAGAAGAGGTTGTACCTCCTAAGGTGGTGCAGAAGAGAGGAAAGAGAGCTAAGGCGGTGGCCTATGAATTAGAGGAAGAAGAAGAGGATGATGAGGTTGTTCCTCAAAAGGTGGCTAAGAAGGGAAAAGCTGCTAAGTAGGTGCCAGCCGACGACGACCTGCTTCGCCCGAGGGTGCCAGCTCAAAGATACAGGGCACCTAGGCCTAGTAAGAAAGGCCCTGATGATAAGAAGAGCTACTTCTTCGGCGATGTGGCGGAGGAACGATACATCAAGCAGATTCGCAGACCCTTAACCCAGACAAATGTGTTGAAGCTGAGCTCCAAAATTGGTAAAACTCGTGAATATGTGCTTGATTACTTTAAGACTTCTCATTTAGACAAGTTGATTACACTGGATGATCCAGTATACCCAGACGCGGTTAGACAGTTTTATGCAAACTTAGGTCGTAGTTCGAGTCAGTCAGAATGTTCTAAGGTAGCAGGTGTGATAATTCCAGTGACCAAATACACTGTTAATGATGCATTGGGAGTGCCTTGGACTAGTCGCCGAATCTTGGTCGGGGAAAGTCGTGGTGTGGTGTATGACAACTACTTTGATCACAAATGGCCCGATCCGTCTGATGAGCAACCAATAGATCCCGTGGAACTAGGTTTGGAGTATTTCCATGCTGAACCTCCCGCTGGCGAAGGAGCGGGGAAGGCAGTGAAATATGACATAGAGCACTTGTCTAGCGAGCACTGCCTCGTGTTTGAGTGGATTTGTGGTAATGTGCTTCCGACGGATGGACATGCGTGCGAGCCAACAATAGCGACGTGCATGATGTTCTACTACGTCGTTCGTGGTTTGCTGGTTAATCCCGGGCATGCTGTTGTTGAGTACATGAAGAAGTCGGCTTACCACACCTCTGAACAGTTCCCCTATGGCTCATTGATCACGAAGCTGATGAAGACTCATGGCTTTGTACCTGTCGACGCTCCCCTAATGAATAAGATGTATGATGAGAAATGGATCCAAAAGTGCCATCTAGAGCTTGACCTGGAGACAAACAAGTACAAGAAGAAGCCAGTGGGTGATGGCGCTGCTACAAGAATGGCCAAGCGGAAAAGGGACGCTGAGGACGAGCTTGCCCCATCAATACCTGAACGTAAGTATACGTTCTCATGTTCCAATTTCAAATTGTTGTTGAAATAAGATGAATTGATTAAATTTAATGTCGCAGGTATGAAGCTGAAAAAATGATGGGTAAATTAATGCGCATGTGGAACTGCTTTGATGATCAGCTACAAAAGCAAGAGGAGGAACTGGAAGAAGTTGTGAAGATGCAGGACAAGATCATCGACGAGTTCAAACTAGACATTGTCGTGTCCCCGGGTCCTGAGCCAGACTTTAGAGATGTCCCTCAATCTAGCGACGATGATGAGCCTTCTGCAAACGAGGAGCCTGTTACGCAGGGTGGGGAGAAGTCGAGCATTCCTAACTCCCAAGCTAGTGCCGCGGCAGTAGTTGGTGAAGATGAGCCCTAGGCGATTGCATGAGACACCGGCGCAATTGGTCCAAATAATGCCTCGCGTGCTTGGAATGCACTGAACTAATGATGGACGAATAAATTTGTTCCTTTTCAAACAATGAGTGAATTTGGTGGTTTTATTCATATTTGTAACCGGATGTTGCTGTTTTTATTCATTTTTGTTGCTATATTCCCATAATTTGAAGTGATTAGTTTAACTTGTTTTCAACTGGTAAAATTAGTTTCATTTAGTTTCATATGTCTTTAGTACAACTAGAGGTAAAATGATTACTTCATTGTTATAACTTCATTGTTAATGTTAGCCTGAAACCATAATATGAACTGTTTTCGAGTTCTTATACCTCTACATTAAGGACATTTACGAAATAGAAAACTTCATGATGTATATTCGAAATCGCAAAGCACACACAATAAAAATTCCTCTAAGAACCCTAAACCGTAAACCCACCCCCATAACCCTAAACCCTAAACCCACACCGAGGGTCACAATAGTAATTCAACTAGAGAGAAATTGAATTACTATGAATCATTTTGGTATCCATGAAAGGTATGTGTAGCACGGGAAATCGGCTAAGAAGCCATTGAGAAGTTCGACATTTAGAACTATAGGGTAATATTGGTTTACTGCTACGCTAAATGATTTTTATATTAAACGGAAATATTCTATATTACATTTTACATATGCCATTCATTAACTTTTGTTATAATTCGCTCTCTATACACATGACAGTTTAATCTGTCAAATTTTCTACTTGATACTTCTTGGTCGTACTTATGTTCTCCAGCATATACACGTACTAACGATTTCTGTGTATATGCATTTTGGTCGGCTTAATATAGCCTTAATATATGCAGCATATTATTGGAACCTGTATCATTTTAATCAATTTCACCCGTTTTCTAGTATCACTTTACGACAAAGTGAAATGCGACTCCACTGAATGAACTCGATCAAAATCAAGAAATAAATTTTCATCGTTCATTTAAAGTACTACATGTATATCATGTAATACTATATTACAACCATGTATATTATCATATTCTATTTTATTTAAGAACGATGCATCACTAGGCATAAAACGCTCAATAAAAATTAAGATAATAGTAGCAATTCATAAAAAGATGTTAACTTTAGATGGATAAAATATAGTCAAAGATCAATAATTTCGATACCGTAACAATAAATGATTTATTGTCACTACTAAACATGTGATTTTATCTTCTTTAGAAATCGAAAGTAGTAGCAATTCATTTTTGAAATAGTAGCCGCAGACCCACACTTTTGAAAACCCTAAACCCATTTGAACTCTTTTTATAGATTTCGGAAATCAAATGACATATTTATTTTTGGTCCAAAAACTCTTGTTTTGGTCACAATAGCTAAGTCTTGAAGGTTAATCATCAATTGAACACAGTTTGGTTAAACTATGACGTTGGCGAGATGCTCACCCGGCAAGTTAAATGATTGACTTACCTTACATGCATCAGTACTAGTTACATGCGTGTCCTACTAGTGATACCTATGTAATGTCAATTTTTTTGAAGCGGTTGGATCTCTGATCTCTACTGCAAGCATTATATTTTATCGACATTGTTGCAAGTATTACGTATCTTCCTACCATACTCAGCTAACGTACATTACTCAAGTAAGCACACTACTACACTTATATTACAGTAGCGTGAATGCATGGAAGATTTGTATTCTTTACGTGCTGGATTACTCGTACATAAGCTCAAAGATCGGCGATGGAACATAACACAACTCTGTTTAATATTGACTGTAAATTCATTAAAAGATAAATGGAAATTCATAAAAAGATGTTAACTTTCAATGGATAAACTATTGTGAAAAATCAATAATTTCGATGGCTTAAAACTATATGATTTATTTTCACTACTTAACATGTGATTTTATCTTCTTTTAGAAATCGAAAATAGTAGCAATTCATTTTATAAATACTAGATGCAGACCCACACTTTTGAAAAACCTAAACCCATTTGAACTCTGTTTTCAGATTTCGAAAATAAATGTAGTTCAACTTGATGGAAAGATACTTTCGAGTTCGGAAACTGTTCTACAGTTTGACTTTAAATTCTTATATAATTAAAATTAGGATCACAATTGCATATCCTTTCGAATTAGAAAACATGATAGGGTCATTTTCACATTGTTTTCGATTTCGAATAAAGAGTACATTCAAAATTCATTTAATATCCGAGTTCGGAAAGCCAGCTTTATATATAACTACAACTAAACCAAGAACATAAACCCCAAAAACCCAAGCGTTCAAAAATTCCCAAATCAGAAAACCCTAAGCCCCCAAATCAACATCTCGCAAAACCCTAAACCCCACAAATAATCAACCTTCGACTTCGGGAAGATGGCACCAACCAAGTCCACGACGGCGAGGTCACGGCCAAAACATCCGTTCAAAAGGAAGCTGATGGTTCGCAGAGGAAGAGAAGGGTATGATTCAAAACTGTTTTATGATTCAGAATGCCATGATAGATATGTTAAGTATTACCTAGAGGGCAAGTTGTTGGATCCATATGCTGTTGATCCTAGTAAGGTAGATGAGTTAGGGTTTGGGGAGTTAGTTGGTTTGATGAACATCCAGCAGGTTGGGGAGTTGATGGTGAATGATGCGCCAACTTACTTGCATGAAAGCTGTCAATTTTATGCAAATCTTACTGAGATTGATGGGTCATTGTATAAAACGATGGTTAATGGCCACGAATTTGAGGTTAGCTGGTGGATTTTGAATGAGTTGGTAGGCTGCTCTTATAAGAATGCTGAAGATATAGAGAATAGCAGCGGTGATGCTCCTCTGAATGTGTACAATGCAAATGGATGGTTGGGCCCTGGATTTACACTACCTGGTGTTGTGGATAGACAAACATGTGCGTCTGCCTACTTTGGAAGACCTGTCGGTAATAAAGAGGCCGCACATGTGTACAACCTGAAATGCAAGACTCCGGCACATCGAGTTTTGTATGACTGCGTTCATAGAATTCTAGTTCCTTCTCCAAAGAATGTGAGCGAACCAATAAGCACCACTACTATCTTGTTCTACTATGTTGTTCTCGGGCGAAAAATCAACCCAGGCCATACAATATTGAAGCACATGGTGAATCAGATGGGAGTGACCAAACAGTATTGGAATATCCCTTATGGAGGTTTGATAACCAAGCTCCTCCTGAAGATGAAGCTGGACTTTAAGTTTCACAGCCCTCCCGTTCCCTGCAGAATTTTCGGGCTTCAGTACTTCCAGAATCGAGGATATGACTTGGTGGATGGTGCTTGGATCACAAAGGTCATCCCGGTCAAGAACAAGCGTGCAAAAGGTAACGCAGGTAAGAATCTGTTTCTGTTTTTAGTTTTCCTGTGATTGAATAGGTTTGATGAGGTTATTACTAACTAGTTTGTGTTTAATGTCTCGTCGCAGTGATGACCGATGCGTAACTGTACTCAATGGCGGAGCGGATGTATGGCAATGCTAAGGACAACACTAGTCGTATAATGGGAACGAGGAAGAAGATCTTTCATGCAAAGAAGAAGATGTCCGCCATGGAAAGGTCGCTGTCAAGTCGTGGATTCGATCTTGACTTCCATTGAGGTCTCCGATTACCGATTGCAAGGAATGTTAGCAAGTAGTGCTAGTGTACAGTTTTGCAGGCTTTTGTTTTTGGCCAATGTAAACTAGTCGTAATGTCCCTAGGGCTAGATCACAATCTTTTGAAACTCTTGCGATAATTGGCAAAAGTGTGCCGAAACTGTACTTTTGAATTAACCATGAATATTAAATCCTATACATCCTTGCATCTCAATCTCTTCAATTTTAGGTTGCACCAAAAAATAAAAGGCCATTTTACTAGTTATTTGTCATCCAAGTTCTTGTCAGGCAGCATGACTTATTTTTTTTGCTTATTACCTATGTCTTTCGAACTCGTAAATACTTGAAAATACTACACTTTCGAACTCGTAAAGAGTAGCCCTCATTTGATTTTTTAAACTCATGTTTCGGGTGGCATATAGTGTATTCTTCTGTTCAGAATTTGTTGCAAAAGTTCAATAACTAGGATACATTCGAATCGAAAAATGTAGTTGTACACAGGTTTTAGAATTCGAAAATAAGTGGTACCAAAGTGACCGTTTTCCTATAATTTAAAAATTACAGTTTGATTTGTTTCGATTTCGAAATAAGGAAGCATGTGACTTTACAAATCAAGTATGTGACCTTTCTTGTAGAAAATCTCCTTTAATACTAATGCCTGTAAGTTCGAGTGCGAAACTATAACAACATTCAAAAATACATCCACGTCATCACAATATGGTACCTTACTTTCGGACTCGACAGTTGTGTTTCATACTTTTTGAATTCTTAAACAACACACATTTAACATGAAAGATGGTACTAACAAGTGTCAATCAATTTTCTAATCTTAAACTTGACTTTCTTCAGTTTTCGATTTCTAAACCTTTGTTTGGTACTTTTGTTTCTAAGCTTAAAAGTTCACCCACACCTACACACCTCAAATTCATCAACACTCTACTACACTCATCTTCATTACGAAATCGAACATTGGGTCACACGGCGTATTCTACATTTACGCTGTCCAAAATTTCTAACAACTTACCCGAGCCATTTTCGAATTCGAAAAGTGTGGTTGCCGGCGTTTTGCTCCAACCGCCGTGCACCGGCGATGTCTCCAAAGACAATTCCAGTAGTGGATTAAAGGAATAAAATAAAAAGAAAAGGAAAAGAAAAAGAGAATCCACGTGTCAATTTTTTAGAGTCTTTTAAAAAAATTCAAAATTCTAAGAAAATTATGATTCATTCTCTTTTAAAGTATAGTATAGATTTTTTTTACTATGTTGGTTGCGCCACGCGATGCATTGCGTACTTTACTATCAAATATGTAATCACAATCAGTCCCGCCGAATCCTTATTCACAGTTCTCAGACCCATGAGTTTTGGTAAATTTTTACTTTATTTTGTCCATCATGTTTTATCCATAATTGAATAAAGAAAATAGAATAAAGATAGGTTTGTTTATATTCTGATTTTTGGTATATTTTTTGTCTGAGTATGGCGCGGTGGGGAAAGATCTTGTCGGTAGGGATAGCTACGTTATCTACGTGAGCGGAAATGGCGCCATGAAGACCAGTGGAGGATCTAGAAAACTTATCGATGATGGCTGAATAACACTAATAGCAGTGATAGTGGCAGATTAATAAGATGAATTAGCTAAAAATTATCAAAACTCAATAAATATTGGCTATCTATGAATGTTTGGTATAGCTCCATGATAAAATAACAGTAATTATACATGCATGTCCATGTTTACTTAAAGCAGGTCTGAAAAACACAATATGTGGCCCTGAATTGTGCTAGTGCACCCAAAATATTATATTTTGGACCTGCATTAGTAAACATGGACCGGATCTGCATGTATCACCACTCTAAAATAATAAGGTGAAATAGCTGAAAAGTTCCAATTTAATAATTACTGGCTACTCAGTCAATTTTAAAATGTTGAAAACTATAAAAAATGCGTTTTCTTTTACTACTAATAAGATAGAACTACATAAGTTCAAATTTCCATGAGTTTTTATTTTAGTTTGTATGGATTAAAGAATACATATCAATACTATTATAGTAGTACCTTTTAGGTGATGCAATTATTCTTTTAATAATTATTTTCGTTTAATTCAGTATATTTTTAATTTAATTTTAAAAATATTTATTCAATGAAAAATATAGCTTCATTTGATTTTATTATCATTTTAATACATTAATTTTGATTTATATTTAGTACTTTCAGTTTAATTTAGTTCAGTTCAGTTAACTAAAATATAATTGAAGAGAGCATGCCTAAAGCCTTGTTCTTCTGAGTTGAACTGAACTGATCAAAACTGATTGAAGTGAAAATAATTGTACCTAAAATATAATTAATATGACTAAATTTACTTGAATTTCAATAAAATTATAAGCACATAATTTGATCTTTTTGTTTCCAAAAATGGATAGAATGAATATACAGAATAATCCGAAAGGGAACTAGAAGAGTTATTGCTCCGATCAATAAATAAATTAATAGAAAATATTAAAAGGGGGAAACTACGAAGTTTTGACTAAAGCCACCACATAACCACCACAAATCGTCGGAAATTTACATGACCGCCTTTGATTAACTTAATTGGTAGGCTAGACATGTTAAAAAAAGGAATTGGTTTATATTTTTGTTTCAACTCCGTGTCTCTTTGTGTGATTATATTGGTAAGGTGGCTGCACAATCACCTTCATCACATTTAAAAAAGGCAAGAGCCAGCATTATAATCTTTCACAAAATTAAGATGTTTTAATCAAAACATCCTTCTAATAAAATTCCATGAAATATACGAAATGGAATTAGAGGATATCTTGGCGGAATTATTACAATATAAATTTTACATGGCTGCGGCCGCCTGAGTCGGTCGGCCTGACTCATATAGATAGTATTAGGTTTAAATTTGGTATCAGGATATTCATTAGGTTATATATGATTGTTTTCCATAACGACGTTTGGAGATGTATATAAACTCAGTTTCTGTGACCATAGCACACTCTAGGTTTGCGATGCAATGAACATAAATAATTTTTAAATATTTTCTGTGCTGGTTGGAATTCTTCTTCGTGACGCGCAAACTTTGATTGTGCGCCTCGACTTTGATTGTGCGCCTCGGATAACACTAATGGAGTTAGTTTGATTGTGCGCCTCAGATACATGATTTGTTTGAACTCTTCGAGGTGAAATCCATTTTGTAGGTGAAGATTTCGACAACAGCATCGGCCAAGAATGATTTCAATTATTTCAGCTTATACCACGTGGATGGTTATGAAAGCAAGACCGTGGAATCAAGTTATGCTATGACAGTGAAAATATCATCATTTGCAACGATATAGCTGGGAGGTCGTCGTTATACCTCTCCAAAAATACAATTTATACTCACTCACAAGCTCTACACACAACTAAGCATATAGTGGCAAGTAAGGTTCGTATCCACAGAGAAGAGGAGATTTTCAAGTATCTCAAATAGATTTACTACTCTAACTACTATAAAATGACTATAATATCATATTTATATAAAAGCGATGTAAATAGGGGGGGAAATTTGGAGTTTGGTTGTAGAAAACACTACAATGTTATGCTAAGCTATAGCTTAAGATTACAACTAAACTATATAAAAGATAGATTAACAATGAGATTATTAGACTTGGGCACTCGACTTCAACTTTCGACTAAAGGTTAATCATTGAACTACCACACATTGCACTTGGTTTTTGCGATTACTTATCGAGATGGAAGATCTCAAAGTAAGATATTCAATCTATTCTCTCTTTCCTAACCAAGAAACAACATGGCATCGTTGCTAGGTATTCATCTTTAGATAAAATAAGTGGAAGCACTATATTTAATCTATTGATGGCATTATTCATGAGAATCGATAACATGTAAGCAAGGCAATTGAACATTCATGAGGAACAATGGATGAAAGCATACAAAGCACTATTCCTATTTGCTCTAACCATCAATTAAGCAAATGATAACATTTTACCCATAGATTTAGCAAGTATTCAACACAACCTACAACTAGGAAGAAAGCCCAATCGTTTATTGCATCAAATTCATATGGAAATAACACATTCAATTGCTAATCGAAAAACCCATGAACAATGCAAATCAAGTTCTCAAAACCATAAATCGAAAGTCTACATCGAGGTACCCAAGAGTTGTTTAGCCTACTACAATCATATTAATCATACAATACAAACCCATAGAATCAAAGAGATGAAAAGATGAAGAAGAGAATGGAACTAGAGAGTTTTGTGAGCTAATTTTCGAACCCCCTTGATGTGGGATGCAAAGAGGCTTTTATACTCTCCAAAAGATAAGAAGAAGTCAACTTGCAGCAGCGCGCGGACTCCGCGCCAGTTGGCGCACTTGTGTGAAGGGCTGCGCGGTGCGCGGACCGCGCAGCAGTTGGCGCACTTGTGTGAAGGGCTGCGCGGTGCGCGGACTGCGCACTTTGTGAAGGGTTGTGCACTACTCCATTGTTGCTTCTTTCGGAGAGTTCCGGTTCTACCTTTTCGGAAAGGTATATGGCATATGGCGTATAACTTCCATACATCACTCTACTCTCAAAATAGCAACAATTATCAACAATTAGGCCTATTTAGCACCATTAGAAACCATTTCTAAGTGCAACAATCATGGTATAACTTGAGCTCATCAAATCCCCCACATTTAGATTCTTGCTCGTCCTCGAGTAAATCACCCAATGCACTCCCTCATAATATGAACCTCACCAAATACCCCCATTCTACTTTCTACATCTCCTCTACTAAAGCACTCAAGGTCCCCCACACTTATTGTCAAACATCTCTAAATTGAGAATCAAAGATCAAGGTTTGAAGTTAAGGGACCTTCCCTCCTAAGGTCTACCCATGTGATCGACTCCAACGATCCACATCCCCCTAAACATGCATCTCCAATAACAAATCTAACCCAATGTAGTGGACTTAGAACGATCCCCATCCGATAAAATCGAATAGTCCACCACATATCCTAAGGGTGCCTCTCTACATCAACAATGCTCGAAAGCATAATGTAGGCACCATCTAACATGCCAATCTACTCATAAAACAAATATATCATGGCATCACAACCTCCACTAGGCCTAGCAAAATGATATGGCTACATCAACGTCCATAGCTATCCTAGTACACATTCACCTTCTAGAGTTCTAAGCACTTACAATCATAAAATCATATCAAGAGTGCTTAAACTCTACTCCAAAACACAACCATCCCACCAAACAAATTCACCTCAAAATGAAATTTTTGGAATAATAAGAACAAAACCTCTCCTTTTGCCTATGTGCCTTTCGGTTTTCACATAGCCTCTTTTTTTTTTTTTTTTTTTTTTTTTTTAGCCTCTCACTTTTGCCTAGGCCTTGTTAATGTTTTGACCTATCCGGGCTTTTCACTCTTTTTTTTTTTTTTTTTTTTTTTAAACAAAATATATACACTACCAAGAGGAACTAAGAGGATCTCTCCCCCCACACTTAGACAAAACATTGTCCCCAATGTGCAATAGGACAAGCATAATGAATCGAAAAGTATGAGAGGGGAGACTCACAACTAGGACCGTGAAGGTCCGGCATCAGGAGAGCTAAAGAATGGTCGAGCAGCGCGGCACTCATCCTCACGTCGTTGGCGTCTGGTAATGGGACAGACCGCGGCTGGGTGGTGAGGGTGCATCGAGTGGAACATCTCTGAAAGGCTATCAACGTCATCCTCCAGGCGCTCTTGACCCCTGTGAATGTGATCCAGCTGAACACGGAGTTGCTGATGGTTGTAGTTCATTGTGCTCTCCAGGTCACCAAGGGCAGTGGTGATGCGTGTGGTAGCTCGTAGAAACTCTGAAATCATGGGGGAATCCACTCCACCACTGGCAGTCCCAGGATCGGCATCAAAAGGGTCGGGTATCCCATGGTCCGGCACAGGAGGATCAGGTCTAGTGGCTCCCGATGAAGCAAATTCAGGGTCACAAGAAAGTGTAAGAGCAGATAGGGGAAACCCGCGCAACAGAGACACCCGAGCCTGCGGAAGACGTAGAAAGGGAACGCCCCGACGCTTATACTTCCACCCAAGACTGTCATCAAGGGCAAGTATACCAGAAGCCTTTAGATAGTCAAAATTAAGAAGGAAGTTATCATCTGCACCAATTCGCTCAACCTGAGAAGGGCGGGGGACACCATATCGATCTGTAATCAAAGTAATCATTCCTCCCATGGTAAGACGCCCTGTATGGCGATGAGCATTAAGACATGCATTAATGAAAAGCTGCGCCCAATCAGGTATGCCATAGGTAGCCGCAGAGGTACAACCCCATAGACAAATAAGCTCATTCTGATCAACTAAGGCATGCTCTCCCTTGCCATGAATACAAGAAGATAACAACCAATGGAGTAGTCTAACAGCCGGATGGAAAATGGCGGAGGAGGAAGAGTTATTATTGTGCATAGATACACCAGAAAGTTGATTCCAAAAGGAGTGGCGGGCAAAGTTGATCGATTTATGATTGACCATGCGGTGGTCGATACGGCCCTTAAGATGCCAAAACAATCGAGCAAGTCCTCATGAGAAAGTGTAAACTCCTGATCACCCAAATGGAAAGAGATAGCCGGCACATCACCATCATCAGTCTCAGTGATACTTGTCTCAATAGTGGATAAGAACTCAAGAGTAAAACTAGCAAAAGTGGGTACTGCTAAGTCCAAGAGGTCTACAAGGCCACCGTTTTGCATAAGGACAAGGAGAGAGGATTCAAGGCCAAGCTGCTGCAGAAGCGGGCGATAGAAGAATCTGGTGGGCAGAATAGGCCGTCTTTCTAAAGCAGCCCACTTGGCTTTGGCTCTGTCACTAAGTGTCGTTAAACCCTTCAAATCAAGTGGAACCGGTGATGGTGGGGAAGGCTGTGGAGCAGCTCTTCCAGGGACGGCGGTACGTCGACGCTTAGAAAGGGAAGTAGATGCCATACTCCCAACTCAGCAGACAAAACAAGACACACCCTCGAGGAAACAGTCCCAAATAACAGTGCAAATACCAACTTCAGCAAAGCTCCCACAAAGAACCAACACAATCACAAATTATCTGAACACCGCACAACTCACAAATAACAGTTCCAAATCACCAAATTCATAGAAACTAGTAGAACAAGTACCCGAAATCCAGTGTGGAGTGGTGCAGCGGTGGCGGCGTCTGAGAGGTGGTGGTGGCTGGAATACCGATAGTCGGAGCAGATGGCCGGCGGGCAGCGGTGGAGGAGATGACTGGTGAAGAGCAGTCGTCGGAGCTGTTGCGGCGGCGGGGGAAGATCCAGACATGGCGGCGAGCAGTCGGAGATCAGCCGACAATGGTGGGCGGAGATCGGCCGACAAGAAACGCCGAGAAATGCAGGGGTGGTGCTCCGGCGGTCAGGGAATGCAGGCGAGATGGTGCAGAGATGACGAGTGGGAGAAGATGATGGGTGGAGGACAGTGACGTCGCCGGTGATGGGCTTGTCGGCGGTGAGGAGTTGTGGGTGAAGATGGATTTCAGCGGTAGAGATAAGGCGGTGGCGGGAAGATGGACGCGATGGTGCTGTGTGGGGCCGATCGAAGGTGGCCGGTCACGGAGGGTGGTAGTGGTTGATCGGAGTTGCAGCGGTGAGGAGAGATGGCGTCGGAGAATAGTGGTGGTTGTGGGAGCAGACGAAGGCGGTGGTGATTGGGTGGTGGAAGCTGGCGGGTCAGACGGGATCGGCGAAGCCCAGACGCGGCGGTGGTTCCGTCGCGGCGGCGTCACGTGGGCCGGTGAGCAGTGGGTCGGTAGTGGGTTGGTGATGTCGGTGGCCGGTGATGTCGGTGGAAGCTGGCCGGCGCCGGAGATGGACGGTGGCCGGCGGCCAGTGGATGGCGGCGGAGGTGGCTGGATCGGAGTGGATGGCGGCGGAGGGAGATGGGTGGTGATGGTGTCGGCGGAGTGGGGGAGAAGTGATGATGAGGGAGGTTGTGTGGGATTTGATGTGTAATGGGTCAAAGTCAACTGGGTCAAATGGGGCAAGTGCACAGACCAAGCACTAGGACGGACACCATCCAAAGGGCCGCGCGATTATAACTTGAAATCTGCCCCCGGGAAACTCCGTGCGGGCTGCGCGGCACTAAGCGCGCTAAGGTTCTGATTAACAAAGGCCCGCGCGGTCCTTTTTTTTTTTTTTTTTTTTTTTTTGCAACGATCGTCCTTGCTTTGTACCTGAAAAATGATAAACACATACCCGTGTAAAATCAACTAAAATAGAAATAATAATAAATATACAAAACAACTATATAGAAAAGTAACACATCGTTCAAAATCATATGAAAAATAAAGAACGATCAAAACCGGTTTATTTAACGTCGTCGGCACGACTTACCTCCAATGAAATCACTCATAGGTCGGCTCGGTGAGATGCATCTCATCAAGGATTTCCGAATTAAAGTTCTCACAATATGGCTTCAAGCGTTGGCCATTTACTTTCAAAATCTTGGAGGTGGCTTCACTCTTTATATCCACCGCACCATGTGGATATACTTTCACAACTACGAATGGTCCCGTCCATCGAGACCGCAATTTACCGGGAAATAGACGAAGGCGAGATAGAAATAGGAGTACTTTTTGACCAACCTCAAAGTTCTTCCTAATGATCATCTTATCGTGCCATGCCTTCGTTTTCTCCTTATAAATAGCGGCGTTCTCGTAGGACTCGTTCCTTAGCTCCTCTAACTCTTGTAGTTGTAACTTCCTTTCATTCCCGGCTTCATCTAGATTGAGGTTGAACTCTTTGATTGCCCAATAAGCCTTGTGTTCCAACTCCACCGGTAGATGACAAGGCTTCCCAAAGACTAATCGATATGGAGACATACCGATTGGTGTCTTAAAATCTGTCCTATATGCCCACAATCCATCATCTAACCGAGTACTCCAATCCTTTCGAGTCGGTTTAACCGTCTTTTCAAGGATGGACTTGATTTCCCGATTGGAAACTTCGGCTTGGCCATTAGTTTGTGGGTGATAGGCGGTGGAGGTCTTGTGGTTTACACCATACTTTTTCAACAATGCGGCGATGGTTCGATTGCAAAAGTGGGTACCCCGATCACTAATCAATGCTCTAGGAATCCCGAACCTAGAGAAGATGTTTGCTTTGATAAACTCTGCAACCACTTTAGAATCATCAGTTTTAGTGGGGATTGCTTCAACCCACTTTGACACATAATCAACCGCAAGCAAGATGTATTTGAAACCGAAAGAATTAGGAAAAGGACCCATAAAATCAATACCCCATACATCAAACAATTCACAATATAAGGGAGCAGTTTGGGGCATTTCATTACGAGACGAGATATTCCCTACTCTTTGACATTTGTCACAAGATTTGCAAAAGCTATATGCATGCTTATTCAAATTAGGCCAATAAAAACCACAGTCGAGCACTTTTCGAGCAGTTCTCCTAGCACCGAAATGACCACCACATGCATAAGAATGACAAAATGTGAGAATAGAGTTAACCTCACTATCGGGGATGCATCTCCTCACAACTTGGTCGGAGCAATGTTTCCATAGATATGGATCATCCCACACATAGAATTTAGCATCATGTTTCAACCTATTCTTCTGAGCAGTGGTGAAACGAGGAGGAAACTTGTTAGCAACAAGATAATTCACAATGTCGGCATACCATGGAAGAGAAACACTAAGAGCAAACAAATGCTCATCCGGGAATTCTTCTCGAAGACATTCTTGTTGCACATTTGCCTCGACTCCAAGCCATGGCACTAGGCGGCTCAAGTGGTCGGCCACAAGGTTTTCGGCACCCTTCTTGTCCTTCACTTCCAAGTTGAATTCACTCAAGAGTAAAATCCATCGAAGCAACCTTGGTTTCGCGTCTTTCTTCGTCATTAAATAACGAAGTGCTGCATGGTCAGTGTAAACAATAACCTTGGTACCAAGCAAATAAGACCGAAACTTTTCAAGTGAGAAAACTACCGCTAACAATTCTTTCTTTGTGGTAGAATAATTTCTCTGAGCCTCATTAAGAGTCATGGATGCATAATAGATGGCATGGGGCACTTTTCCTACCCTTTGACCTAATACCGTGCCAACGGCATAGTCACTTGCATCACACATAATTTCAAAGGGAAGAGACCAATTTGGAGGTTGAATGATGGGGGCGGACACAAGCATAAGCTTTAAACAATCAAATGCCCTCTTACAACTCTCATCCATCATAAATTCCACATCCTTTTGTAACAACTTACACAAAGGAGAAGAAATTTTTGAGAAATCTTGGATAAAACGGCGGTAGAATCCCGCATGACCAAGAAAGGAACGAACTTCACGCACACAAGTAGGGTAAGGCAAAGTTTGAATTGTATCAATTTTAGCTTTATCTACCTCAATACCCTTAGAAGAAACCACATGACCTAACACAATACCTCTTTCAACCATAAAATGACATTTCTCGGAATTTAGAACAAGGTCAAATTCAATGCATCGTTGAAGAACTAATGACAAATGTTCCAAACAATCATCAAAAGAGTTTCCATGAACGGTAAAATCATCCATAAAAACTTCAACAAAATTTTCAACATATTCCGAGAACATGCTTACCATGCACCTTTGAAAAGTCGAGGGTGCATTGCAAAGCCCGAAAGGCATGCGTCGATAAGCAAACATACCATAGGGCATGTGAATGTGGTCTTCTCTTGATCTTCTGGCGCGATCGGCACCTGGAAATAACCTGAATAGCCATCAAGAAAACAATAGAAAGAGTGCCCTGCAAGCCTTTCAAGCATTTGGTCAATAAATGGTAAAGGAAAATGATCCTTTCTAGTTACCGCATTCAACCTTCGGTAGTCTATGCAAACTCGCCATCCATTCTGAACACGAGTAGGGACCAACTCTCCCTTTTGATTCCCTACCACTGTGACTCCGGTTTTCTTAGGGACCACATGTATCGGGCTCACCCATTTGCTATCGGAGATTGGATAAATTATCCCCGCATCTAGCAATTTGATCACCTCGGCTTTCACTACCTCCATCATGGGTGGATTCAATCGCCTTTGAGGTTGTCGCACGGGTTTAGCATCATCCTCCAACAAAATCATATGCATGCAAGTGCTTGGACTTATACCCTTGATGTCGGAAATAGTCCACCCTATGGCTTTCTTGTGCTCATGTAGCACTTTCATCAACTTGACTTCTTGCTCTTTGGTGAGTTTACTAGATATTATAACCGGAAGTTTCTCACTTTCACCTAGATAAGCATATTTAAGGTCTTGAGGAAGTGGTTTCAATTCCACTACCGGAGACGTCTCAAGAGAAGATCGGTCACCTGATGCTCTCGAGTCGGAAAGACCTAAGATAGGCGTATCAAGGGAAAGCTCTTCATAAGAATCTAGTGCACTCACGCTTTCTTTCGCTCTGGACCCAACACTACGAAAGGTTGAGTCATCACTACACAAGCTCCTTTCAATAGCATTCAACAAAGGATCATGAGCACCATCTCTAAGAACATCTTGCACACAAATTTCAACCACATCAATAGCATTGCAAGAATGATCACCAATTGGGGATTCCATATCATCATGATTGTGAAATTCTATTTTATCCCCATCAAATTCCATGGTGAGTTTGCCATTAAACACATCAACCACGGCTCTTGACGTTTTCAAAAATGGGCGCCCCAATACAATTGGTGCGGCATAGTTATCATGTTCCATGTCAAGAATGTAAAAATCCGCGGGGAAAATCAACTTGTCGACTTTAACCAACACGTCCTCTACAATACCCTTAGGGTATGCACTAGAACGATCGGCAAGTTGAATTACCACCCCGGATTTAAGTAAAGGACCAATGTTCAAAGATTTATACACTGAGAAGGGAATCAAGTTAATTGATGCACCTAAATCTAGCATGGCCTTTTGAAAAAATATCCCTCCTATGGTGCAAGGAATGGTAAACATCCCGGGATCACCACATTTAGGAGGGATTTTCGCTTGAAATAAAGCCGAGACATTAACATTCATCCCCTCCTTAGTGGCATCTTTTAAACGTTTCTTACGATTATTAGCACATAGTTCCTTCAAAAATTTAGCATATCTAGGAACTTGACTAATAGCATCGAGTAAAGGAATGTTTACCTCACACTTACGAAAGACTTCGTAAACGTCCTTGTCAACCTCCTTCTTTCGAGTATCTTTCAACGCCTCGGGGTATGGGGGTTCCACTTCAAATGGTTGAGTCTCCTTTTTCTTCTTGTGAGGGGGAGAAAATGGAGGAGATGGTGGTTCGCCATTAGGTGAGGTCCCTTGAACAAGTATCTCCGTTTCAACCCCTTTTCCCTTAAGGATCTTCTCTACACCCCGTTTCTCGACCCTTTCCTTGGCCTCCTTTATCAACACAATGTCATCCTTGGCCAATGTCTCTTCAACTACCTTGTTGGTCAAATGCTTCACAACGAACCCTTTCTTGGTCTCTTCTTCAACTATCACCTCGGGTTTATGTACCTCTTTCCCACTCCTCAAGGTTATAGCACTAGCATTCTCACTTGGATTCATTTCGGTTTGTGCGGGAAGTTTACCTTGAATTTTCCCTTGAATTTTGGGCTTTCAAATATCCCACATCGGTGGCTATTTGACTCATTTACACTTCTATCGACTTGAACCGTCCATCATCCAAGGAATACCCCGAACTCTCACCTTGTTCATGAGCTCTCTCTTCATACTGTCGAGAATTTTGAGGTCCTCTATTGTAAGATCGCTCTTGTCCTTGGTTTCGAGGGTATTGTTGAGGTTGGGATTGGTAGTGTTGTTTTTGATTATCTTGGTACCCTCGATACCCTTCACCTTGGTAGTCTTGATAACCCCCATAGCCTTGGTAATCTTGGGAATGTTGAAATCCTTGATCTTGGTAGCCTTGATACCCTTGATCTTGATAGCCTTGATACCCCCCATAACCTTGGTTTCTAGGATAGTTTTGTTGGGGAGGAGCTCTTTCGTAGGATCGACTACCTTGGCCTTGACTCCTAGGTGGTGCTCTATCATAAGATTCACCACCTTGACCTTGGTATGCTTGATTATTGGAGAAGGATTGTTGGCCTTGTTGTTCCTTTGTTTCATCTCTCCACCGAAAATTAGGATGATCCCTAGATCCGGGGTTGTAGTGTTGAGCATAAGGGTCACTTCTCCTTTGAAATCCTCTATCACTACCTTGGCCTTGACCACCTTGATTTCCCCTAGGTCTATCACCTTGATAACCCCTACCTCCTTGAAATCCTCTCCCACCTTGGTTTCCACCATAGAACCCTACGGCATTCACTTCTTCATCGTAGTATTCTTGAGCTAGGGGACAAGAGTCGGTGGAGTGGTTAAGAGAACATGTGTCACATGTCAAGACTTGTTGCCTCCTATTGCCTCCCATGTTATTTCCACAACTTTGAGCCACTACTAAACTCTTTACCGCGGCCGTGAGCTCTCTTATCTCCGCTTGAGTGGTATCATCTCTAGTTACTATGGAAACAATTGGCCTTGCCCTCCTACTTCTTCTAGGCCCTTCTTCTCGTGCTAGGCGCTCAAACAATTCCATAGCATCGGTGGATCCAATCAAAGAAATGGAACCAAGACAAGCGCTCTTCACTAACCGAGAATCTTGTTCATTAAGACCATTGTAGAAGAAGGCAACCAACTGAGGTTCAGTGTAGCCATGATAGGGGCAACTTGCTACAAGCATTTGGAATCTCTCCTTGGAAGCTCTCTTCTTCCTCCTGAAGAATGTTGCTAATGGCTTTAACTATCACCGAAGATTTAGAGGGGGGAAAGAACTTGTCAAGAAACCTTTCCTTCAATTCCGACCATGAGGTGATGGAGTTGGAGGGGAGACGACTCAACCAAACCTCGGCTTTATCTTTCAAGGTAAAAGGGAAGGTTTTCATTTTAAAGTGATCCTCATCGACTCCAGAGGGTTTCATGCTACTAGTAACTCGAAGGAAGGAATCGAGATGGTAGTTAGGATCATCGGTGTCTCGACCATAGAAGGATGGAAGTGCATGTATAACCCCCGACTTGATCTCACATTCGGTACCCGTCGGAAAGACGATACTCGATTGCTCTTGATCATAGGCTTGCCACATATATCCCCTCATAGGAATGTTGGTAGGGGGGTTGTTGGCACGGTGGAATGGATTGAAAAAGGTATCTCAGGGTGCTTCTTCTCCCGCCATGTTGGAATTGGATGGCTCACTTTCTGAAAAATTGTTGGAAGATATACTCTCTTGTGTACTCCTTCTAAGTTGTCGAAGAGTCCTAGTTAACTCGGAGTCGTAGTGCAAAGGGTCTTGGTTCGAGGAACGAGTACGAACCATGCACCAAGAGCTAGAGCAATACGTATCCAAGCAAAAGAAACAAAACCAAAGATAATAGAGTTAGAGAAAAACTACAATCAACACCTAAAAATACGCCTCTTCCCCGGCAGCGGCGCCAAAATTTGGGAGGTCGTCGTTATACCTCTCCAAAAATACAATTTATACTCACTCACAAGCTCTACACACAACTAAGCATATAGTGGCAAGTAAGGTTCGTATCCACAGAGAAGAGGAGATTTTCAAGTATCTCAAATAGATTTACTACTCTAACTACTATAAAATGACTATAATATCATATTTATATAAAAGCGATGTAAATAGGGGGGGGAAATTTGGAGTTTGGTTGTAGAAAACACTACAATGTTATGCTAAGCTATAGCTTAAGATTACAACTAAACTATATAAAAGATAGATTAACAATGAGATTATTAGACTTGGGCACTCGACTTCAACTTTCGACTAAAGGTTAATCATTGAACTACCACACATTGCACTTGGTTTTTGCGATTACTTATCGAGATGGAAGATCTCAAAGTAAGATATTCAATCTATTCTCTCTTTCCTAACCAAGAAACAACATGGCATCGTTGCTAGGTATTCATCTTTAGATAAAATAAGTGGAAGCACTATATTTAATCTATTGATGGCATTATTCATGAGAATCGATAACATGTAAGCAAGGCAATTGAACATTCATGAGGAACAATGGATGAAAGCATACAAAGCACTATTCCTATTTGCTCTAACCATCAATTAAGCAAATGATAACATTTTACCCATAGATTTAGCAAGTATTCAACACAACCTACAACTAGGAAGAAAGCCCAATCGTTTATTGCATCAAATTCATATGAAATAACACATTCAATTGCTAATCGAAAAACCCATGAACAATGCATATCAAGTTCTCAAAACCATAAATCGAAAGTCTACATCGAGGTACCCAAGAGTTGTTTAGCCTACTACAATCATATTAATCATACAATACAAACTCATAGAATCAAAGAGATGAAAAGATGAAGAAGAGAATGGAACTAGAGAGTTTTGTGAGCTAATTTTCGAACCCCCTTGATGTGGGATGCAAAGAGGCTTTTATACTCTCCAAAAGATAAGAAGAAGTCAACTTGCAGCAGCGCGCGGACTCCGCGCCAGTTGGCGCACTTGTGTGAAGGGCTGCGCGGTGCACGGACCGCGCACTTTGTGAAGGGCTGTGCACTACTCCATTGTTGCTTCTTTCGGAGAGTTCCGGTTCTACCTTTTCGGAAAGGCCTTCATCTTCATGTTTAATCACCATTATGTCGCCTCAATGTTCAAGTACCTATAGAGTGACGAAACTATGGCATATGGCGTATAACTTCCATACATCACTCCACTCTCAAAATAGCAACAATTATCAACAATTAGGCCTATTTAGCACCATTAGAAACCATTTCTAAGTGCAACAATCATGGTATAACTTGAGCTCATCAATAGCGCTTTAAGATTTGGCGATTTTATTATTTTTATTAAGGTTGGTGGTGGTGAGTAGTGGTATTCGTTGAATCCATCAACCTCATCTTTAATCTAATGAAGGTAAACCTTATTTTTCAAGTATATTTGTTGTTCTTTCATCTACTACATAAATTACATTCAAATTTACAGAGTTCAATTTTGTCTAAAGTTGAATATTCTTACTTTTCTCATCAGTACAAACATTACAAACCCTAATTTCTCCCTGATAATTAAAGAGTGATATTTTATTGTACAAAAATTGCTCTACATTGTGATTTTTGGAGAACATGTGGTATACATGATGCAACATTAATTGAACTCTTCAATGCAATCCAGAAATTGATCTGATATAAACCTGAAAATTTATGCGTAGTATGGTGTCAAACTTCTAAATTTATTTATCATCAACATGGTGTTATAAGTTAAAAGTATTGCAGAAAGTTTATGTTTTGAGCACTGTATCAATATCCTACTGATAATTTATTGATTACTGAATGAAGACTTGCGTAGTACTTTCACAATGTGCATAAATTAGTGGTTTTAACTACTTTGTCTTATGAAATTTTTTTTATGTATTTTGCTTACATATTTTTCTTAATTTTTCCGATTCTGAAGAATGTATGGATCGATCCATTTACGAATCTGAAGCATGTATGGATCCATTTAACCAGCACCGGATGTACATTTAGAGCTGGGATCCATACTAAAAATTAATGTAGTAGCTGATAGTACATGAGATTAATGGAAAATGTTCATGCATGCCTATCATTTTCCATAATTATCAGCAATCAATACTAGCAATACATAATTGTAATCACCATCAAACAAATCATGGATAACAAATATATACAATTATACATAATTTTGATTGGTACAAATACATGATTGTATAAAAGTTTGTATTAATATCATGCCTAATTATAATGATCATTCCCAAAACTACTCTCAAGACTTTTCGTTCCTACAATATATGGAATGCAACCAATCCACTTTCTATAAATATCTTAAGAATGGTTGTATAAATATATCGAAATATTATTATATCGAATCTTTTTTTAAAACAATATTGTCTTAAACGGAAGTAGAGATATTGACCTTAAGGATTAGACAAAACAAATGTCCACTTTCAGTGATACCCTTGTAAAACTTGGACATTATTTAATTATAAATCTAAACCGATGAAAGTTAAACTTGCATTAGATAAATGCAACTTACTTATTTCAAAAACAATTATTTACAAACTAGCGAAATTTGACCGCACGTTGTGAGGTATGATTGACACACTTTCGAATTGTATTTTTTAATTAAAAATTTATAAATGTTTTGATATTTTATTAAAACTCAACTCTTAGTTAAATAATGAATTTGAATAGTAAATTAAATTGGATAGAGGATTGTTGAAGTTTTTATAACTTATAATTTAAAATTTATGCCTTTAAATTTGTACTTTGTATTATGAATTATTTTATTTTCATACTTTGTTTTTTGGGCATTGCTACACGTGAATGAATTGAGAAAATTGTAATTAAATAATAATTAAATTTATTAGGTACATTATAAATTGCAATGAAATATCAACTCTCATGGAGGGGGAAATGAGAGGGATTTTATTACCCAATATTTTTAAAAACAAAAAAAAGAATTGCAATGAAATATACTTTATTGAACGTGAATATAAAATTTTACTAAAGTTCCCTTTTTCTTAAAAGAAACAAGGTATCCATAAACCTTTAATTAAAGGTAAATTAAAAATAACGTTAGAAATATTCATAACGTTAAAAATAGCATAAATGTTAAACATATTTTTATTCTCCTTATCCAACATCAAACCCTCTGAAAATATAAGTTTAACATCCGAAAGTTTTTTTTTGATGAATATAAATTGCATTAATAAACTCAAAAACAAGTACAATGTTTGGCCTTCACACCCAACCCTAACTTGTCTCTTCTTAGTTCTAGGAATTTAAAGAACAATCCCTAATCAACTACAATATCATCCAACATTCTAGTACACAGTTCAACAGCAGATAAATTTCTATGCTGAAAAATGCGCCTATTTCTCTCTAACCACATATGGTATAATGCACACACAATTGCACTCAATGACCCCCTGTTGGTTCTTCTTACATGACTTCTCAATATTTTCTTTAGCCCTATGAGATTGCTTCCCCAATTCAAATTCTGAATTCTCTGAACCTCCTTGGAGTATTGGCAATGTAAAAATAGATGAGCTGCAGTTTCATCTTCCTTCCCACATAAACAACACAAACTGCTCTGATGTTGTAACATCCCTTTTGATTGCAATCTATCCACAGTAGACAATCTTGTTCACCAGCATCCAGAGAAAGAATGAATGCCTGGGATGAATCCCTGTCCTCCAAACCACTCTAGAAAAAGCATCTTTTTGTTGCACTCCTTTGAACAGATCATATCAGCCCTTGTGTTGAAACTGCCATTCTGCCTGACACAGTTGCTTAGATTAGGTTTAATCCTCCCCTTGAGTCTCACCAAGCCCTTCCAGCTCCAACTTAGATGAGGGGAGCCATCATTGTACTCCAGAAAGCTCAGTTTCTTCAGATAGTAGGATTGAACTCACTTCACCCATAGCACATCTTTTTTACTAGCTAGATCCCATACAAGTCTGCAAAGAGAAGTTTCATTCCAAACTGATGGATCCCTGAGACCAGACCCGCCTCTATTTTTTGAATAACATCCGAAAGTTATTCAAATAAACATCATATAAAAAATTAGCTTGTAATCATAAATTCATAATTAATGAGTTTGATTTTATCATATATAGAAAAGTAACTTATTTAAAGGGAATAATATATTTGTTTGAAAAGGGTGCTCTATTGATTCCCTATAATCAATCTTAGAATACATATATTATTCTCTCTATTAATGTCACTCTCCTTTTCCCCAAAAAGTCATCTTTCTTTCCGTTACTCACAGATTTCGATCAGATCTAACCGTTGAACGGTCACAAACGGTGACAATGTCGTCGGAACCGCCGCTCCACTGCGGCGGTGCCACCATCCCACGTAGTTTTCTGCAAGCTCTGAACACCAAACCCGCCCCTCTCTTCACCTCACTCCCCTCAAACCCTGCCATCCAGCCAGTTCTGACACACAAAGGGAAAATAGCTTGTTTGATCTCACCGGAAGAAGTAGCCCAGCTCTCTGCTCATTACAACAATGCTCTTATTGGGAAATTTCCCAAAATCAAGCCATCGATGGATTACCTGAATGAAGCATTTAAATCGGTGGGTTTCATTGGCAGGTATCAACTAGGTTCCATTGATTATAAGCATGTGTTGATTAGGTTTGAGGATAAGGAAGATTACCAGAGATGTTGGATGAAATCCCTCTGGTCTTTGAAAGGTGTCCAAATGAAAGTTTTTAAATGGACACCAAATTTTTCCCCAGACACTGAAACCTCCATTTTGCCTGTATGGATAACCTTGCATAACCTACCTATTTTCTGGTATAATTCTGCCATGTTAGAGTCTATTGGAAATAGTATAGGCAGATACATCAAGATGGATGCAGCCACAGCCAGCCTTACCAGACCCTCTGCTGTAAAGCTTTGTGTGGAGATAGATTTATTGTCTAAACTGCACACTGCTGTTACCCTAACAACTAATCTAGATGGTGAGGTTGCTGATTTTCCAATTGAGTATGAGTACCTTCCCTCCTATTGCAAGCATTGCAAAAAACTTGGGCATGAAATCAGTGAATGCAGAATACTGCACCCTGAGATGAGGCCAATGGTTAACAATAAACCTCCAGTCAGAAATGGTAACCCTCCAAAGTCCTCCTCCACTCAAATGCCTCCTCCTCCATCAGCTGCTGAGACTTCTGGAGTCAGGAAGACACATCTACACTCTCAGATGAGATACACTAAGACAGGTGTAATGCTGAGCTCTCTAGACAAAGGCAAAGGACCAGCTACTTCACCCTCACAACCAATCCCCACAAAGCCTCTACCACAAGGAGGATGGATCCAAGGAGGATGAGGAAGAAAGCAATGAGGAACCAACTCATGAAAGTTCTCAGAATCGCTCTCAAGAGTCACAACAAGTTACCTCTACTGATACCACAGTGACAAATGAAAATGTTGACCTCCCAGTGAATGGTCCTGACAACAATAAGGTAAATTCTTATTTCAATCAGGTTAATAAAATCATAACTAGGACAGCTACTAAGAGTCTTAAGCCTAAGAAAAAATGATTAGTACAACTATGGGCTTAAATGTTCTTGTCTGGAATATCAGAGGTATGGAATCTTCCATGCTAAGATTGGCTAGACTTATAAGAACTCACAATGTTGATTTACTGTGTATTATTGACCCTCAGCATGATAATGACAAGTGTACTTCATATATGTATAAACTGCACTTTAAACACTGCATGTTCTCTAATCTGTCAAAAATATGGCTAATGTGGAATAGTAATGTCAGTATTACTTCTAGTTTGGATCATAATCAATTTCTCTCAGTACAGTTCTCTTGCCATACTTTATACTTAAATACTCAACTAGTTTTTGTGTATGGCTTAAGAACTAGGAAGGAGAGAGAGCAATTATGGTCTGATCTAAAAGCTTTAAATCTAGATAATGCCATGTTCATAGGTGACTTTAATGCCATGACCTCTGTATCTGAATATAGAGGACCTTCTTCACCTAGTTTAGCTAGCATTAGAGATTTCAGTACCTTTATTTCCTCACTAAGTTTAATCCCAGTTCACACAGTTGGCAATTACTTTACATGGACCAATGGTAGAACAAAGGATAATGGGAAGAAATTGACTACTGAGAGATTAGATAGGGGAATTTGCACCATTCCATGGCTGATACATTTCCCACAGTCATCTATCCATGTGCTCAACAAAGAGCCTTCAGATCACTGTCCTTTACTTTTAAGGATTGGCAGTGACATACCCTCAGTCCCCAGACCATTTAGATTTATAAACACATGGTTCAAAAGGGAGCAGTTCTTGGATGTTATTATAACCATTGGACTGCCCCTATTGAAGGTCAGGGAATGCTCAATTTTTTTCTCAAACTAAACAGCCTCAAAAAAGTTCTTAAAGTATGGAATAGGGAGGTGTTTGGCAATATTGATGAAAATTTATTTGTGGCTGAGGAAAATTTAAGGATCCAGGAAATTATTTTTGAGGCTGATCGGCTCAACCAATGAGTTAATCAAGCTTAAAAAATGTAAAGCTCTTCTTACTAGAGCTCTGAAAGAACAAAATAATTTCTGGAAACATAAGGCCAAGCTAAAATGGCTAAAAGAGGGTGATGAGAATACAAAGTTTTTTCATAACTCTGTTATGAAAAAAAAATGTAGACTCAACATCACAAAGATCAAGAGCTCAGATGGGAGATGGTTGACAGATAATTTAGAAATAGAAAAGGAGGCAATCTCCTATTATCAGAATCTGTTGACTGATGATCCTCATCCTGACAAAGATCAATTTAGTGCTCATTTTCTCTCTCAGATTCCAAACATCATATCTGTGGAGGATAATGCTGAACTAACTAGACCGGTAACACTAGTAAAATTACAGCAAATTATTTATGGACTTAATAAAGCAAGCAGTCCAGGGCCTGATGGCTTTACTGCATTATTCTTTATTAAGGCCTGGGAAATTATAGGCTTAGATCTTCTAGAGGCATCAAATGACTTTCTGTCAAGGTCTAATATCAACAGGTGTATCTCTAGCACTTGGATAACTATTATCCCTAAAAAAGACATCCCTGTCAGTTTTAATGATTACAGACCTATTAGTCTTTCCAATGTTACAAATAAAATTTTTTCAAAAATTCTTATGGAAAGATTAAAACCTTTGATGCCAAAATTAATTTCTCCTCATCAATCTTCTTTCTTGAAAAATAGAGATATCTCAGATAATGTGATCTATTTAAAAGAAATGTTTAGATTTTTGAACAGAAAACAAAGGGACCCTAACTGTATTTTAAAGCTTGATCTCATGAAAGCTTTTGACAGGGTTAGCTTGGATTTCCTCACAAAAATTCTCCAAAAATTTGGTTTTTCAGGCAGGTTCATTCAGTGCATCCTAAAAAACTTGTCTAATGCTTGGTTTTCTGTTTTGATAAATGGGAGGCCTGTAGGCTATTTTCAGGCTTCCAGGGGTATAAAGCAAGGAGATCCCATCTCTCCTTTCCTTTTTGACATTTTTTCAGAGGCTTTTACCAGAAGCATTGCATATGTTTTTCAGACTGGAAAAATGGATTATTTTTCTTTACCCAGAAATGCTATACCAATTTCTCATTTGAGTTATGCTGATGATACTGTCATTTTCTTAAAAGCATCAAAATTAAACCTAATTAAAATGAAAGCTTTCCTTGTGAAATTTGAGGAAACTACTGGTCAAAAGGTTAATTTTGATAAGAGTGAATTTTTTCTCAGCTCCACTGCAACTTCTACCAAGCTTAGACAAGTTAAAAATATTTTGGGTATGAAAAAAGGTTGCCTGCCTGTCAAATATTTAGGAGTACAAGTTTCCAATGGAAGGATCCTCAATTTACATTTTCAGCCTATTCTGGAAATGATTGAATAAAAACTTTCAAATTGGAAAAACATTTGGCTTTCTACAGGTGGGAAGATTACCCTAATTCAGTCCTGTTTGATGTCTCTGCCACAACACATATGGGCAGTAATGGAGCCCACAAAGGCAATAATCAGGAAGATTGAGAGAAGACTCTCCATTTTTTTTCTGGGGCAGTGCTGAAAATAAGCCTAAGGAGACATGGAGAAAATGGAGGTCCTTGTGCAAGCCTGTAACTGAAAATGGTCTGGGAATTAGAGATATCTCTGCAACTATCAACGCCTACTCCTGCAAACTCTGGTGGAAGTACCAGATAGGTGAAGCCCCTGGACTTGTTTCATTGCTTCTCTCCCCCCTTCCTCTAGGTCTTCACAGCACTGGAGAAGGATCTGTAACATTAATTTGATAGCTGAAGCTAACTCCAAGGTGATCCATGGCACTGGGGACTGCAATTTCTGGACAACCAATTGGACTGATAAGGGTCCCCTTATTGATCTCTTCCACCCTGGAAATGATCATTATCTGAGTTTCTCTGTCAGACAATTTATTGAAGGAAAATCTACCTATCTCCCTCTCCTCTCCATGATCCTCCCCCATAGTATCATTTTGATCCTCCAGAGAGCTGAGATCCATCCACAAAGGAAAGACAAGTTAATATGGAAGCCTGACCTGCATGGGGCTTTCACTAAAAAGTCTGCCTATTCTATCTTTATACAGCAAAATCAGAAATATCCATCATTGATAAAGATCTAGAGACAAGGTATCCCTAAAAAAATTTCTGTGTTTTCTTGGAGGCTTTTAAACTGTTTGTTACCCTTTGATGATATTTTGAGTCAGTTTGGCTTCAACTTTGCCTCTAAATGCCCCTTCTGCCACCATATAGATACAATGCATCATTTCTTCTCAGTTTGTGAAATTTTTGTGCACTTGTGGAAGTATATGCACTCAATATGTGGTTCCCTATATTTTAGTGTGGATAGTTTATGGGATAGACTGTCCACTGTATGGTCTTTCTCTGGTCTTTCTAAGCTACACACTAAATTGAATCAGATAGCTCCTGTTTTTGTGCTTTGGATACTCTGGAAATGCAGAAACAATTGGATCTTTGATGGTCAGGCTCCCAATCTGAATCTGATGGAAAAACAGTTGCAGGACCTCATCTACTACTCTCTTCTTGTCAGTCCTGTTCCCCTTACCAGGCCAGTGGATGATAATCTGATATCCCAGACATGTATACCACCCATCTATATACCTCCAAAACCAAATATAATTGCTGTTAGGTGGTCTAGGCCAGTGCAAGGGCTAAATGTCAATGTGGATGCTTCTTGGTCTCAGAATAAAACAGGCATTGGATTAATATGTAGGGGCTCAAATGGTGAATTTTATGGTGCCAAAGGTTTTCACTCAGTTGCCATATCATCTCTTCAGGCAAAAATGCTGGCCATTGAGGCTGGCATACTCTATGGTATCTCTCTTGGTGCCAGGCTTTTTTGTGTTGAGTCTGACTGCAAGACTGCTGTACAAATGATCACTGATCCAGATTCTGCACACTTGAAATTATTTTCCCTCTCTCATAGTATCAAGTCTCTACTGGGATCCAATTCCATATCACATGTCCTCAGAGAGGGAAATAAGGCTGCAGATTACCTTGCCAAGCTCTCCATACAGAACCAATCTGACAAGACCTATGACTGGTCAGCTTTACCTATGGAATTGCAAGGGCTACTCAATCTAGATGCATGGGATGTTCCTTCTCTTAGGATCCCTACTTCTCATTAGACTCTTCAGCCTCCTGGTACATTGATCTACTTATGTTTTGACTTAGCTTTACTTTAGGCTATTATTTTTTCTCTCTCCTTTTCTTTCTTCCATTAGTAGGTGGCCGCTTAGTGTTTCGCTTGACATTCGCTTATAGGTCATTTGCTGTTTTGGTGAAGTAATGAGAAGGGGAGATACTCATCCTATTAGCTAGGTCTAGTTAGCACTTATCTCCTTTTGAAGCATATTTTCATGCTTATGGCCTAAATTGGGCTACTGTAATTGGCTTGAAAAACAGCCTTATGCCACTTTTGTGGTTTTTGATTTGGTTTGGGAAGCCAATAAAAATATCCCCCATCTTTTGATGGTTTCATCTAAACAAAAAAAAGAAAAAAAAGAATACATATATTATTGTTTATTATGATACCTAATTAATTATTTAATTCATGGCATTGAAGGTAATGTAATATTAATTAACGTATATTTATGTAAGTCTTCTGCAATCTTTTCTTATGTTCACTCAGGTTCACACAGAAAATTACCTTTCTACTAAGAACTCACCGATACCATCATGTACATTATTAAAAGAAACAAAAAAGGTATATATAAAAATGGTAGCCGCCGGCATATGGTGAACTTGCGGTGGTTATATGGCGGTTTTAGTCAAAACTACATAGTTTAATATTTTTAATGATTTTTATTAATTTATTTATTGACCGAAGCAATAACTCTTCTAGTTCCCTTTAGGAAAACAATGCAACTTACTTTCAAAATAAATATTAAAAACGAAAGAGAGATGAGTATAAATCGGTCTATGCACATACTTGTTAATCTGCCATAATCTCTTAAATTAGATCAAAATTGTTCCTACATATGAGATAAAGATAATTTTTATTGAATGTTTAAGAACTTAAGTTGTTATTCCTTTAATGTCTTTAAAATTTTATTTTAAACAGTGCTGCTCCCCCACCACTATGCCTATAAACGACACATAAAAATACTTAAATTTGACACAAAAACAGACTTTTCAGCTAAAACTTGACGCTCAAGTGGTCACATGATCGGAACAATATGTGATCGGAAGAAAGAACTTGGAGAATAAAAAGATCTACTATGGGTTTTCTAAAATCGAAGAGAGTAGAAGAAATTTAATTTATTTTAAAGATTTCTACAGTTTTAAATTGTGCCATTAGAAATTTAATTCACGTCATGAATTCTTCAGTTTTCTACCCTTTCGATAAGATTATTCAGTTTTCTACCCTTTCAATTTTTGTAGTTTAGGATAAAAGGGAAATAGAAGAATAGTCCAGAAGTGTTGGGAAAATAAATGCAGTATTGAGGGTGGAAGGAATGAATTCAATTAGGGAAGGTTGAGCTGAAATTTAGTTGATTGAAAAATAATGAAATTAAATATTCAATTAATGTTGAAACGGATAAAATGCAGTCTGAATTGAATTGAAGGATCTTCCAGGGAAAGTTACGATCTAGGTTTTGAAATTAATTTGAATAATTTTCAATGAAATAATTGCAGGTTATAAAGAAGGATCGGTGCATGAATTACCGTTATGAAAATAAGAAAGAATGTGTGAGGATGATTAAGTGCATCATTTAATTCAGGGAACGTTATGGTGCATGGTAAGTTCTATAATTTAATTATAGTGCCTTCAATTTTTTTTTAATGAAATAATTGCAGTCTATAAAGAAGAAAGGGTGACTAAATGCACCAATTAAATACCAAGAGTCACCAGCACCATAACTATTTGTAAAATTGTGAAAATCTGAACTTTAGTATAGATTATTCAAATACGAAAACTAATTAAAACAGTCCCTTTAAAACAAACCAAATTACACAAATTGCTGGCCTTTATAATATTTGAGAGTATTGCTACATTTGGTACACTGAACTGAGCCTATTTGAACCATTTTGTGGCCATCCATATGGCGTCTAGATGAACCATAATCATGAATTACTTGGTCTCAAAAAGTACAAATTCTAACCCTTAAACTATGTGTCATCTCCATAATCATGAATTACTCGGTTTCAGAAAGTACAAAATTATTCCAGCTGGTGTCTGCGCTGGAAAAGTTCTCCAAAAGAATTTTAATTTATATTAAAGAATTTTTTACAGTTTTAAATCGTGCCATTAGAAATTTAATTCACGTCATGAATTCTTCAGTTTTCTACCCTTTCGATATGATTATTCAGTTTTTGTTGTTTAGGATAAAAGGGAAGTAGAAGAATAGTCCTCTTTCAGTTTTTGTTGTTTAGAATAAAAGGGAAGTAGAAGAATAGTCCAGAAGTCTTGGGAAAATAAATGCAGCATTGAGGGTGGAAGGAATGATGTGAAATATGAAGTTGTGATTATATTCAACGTAAAGGTAGTGTAAGACCCGCAAAGCGGCATGCCAATGAGCAACCCGCGGTGTCTCTATAAATTGTGCCAAAGTATGAACCGAATAGCTCAACTCCGGACGAGTGATAGTCAAGTAAATAAGCTTCCCAATAAGCCGACGATATTGGAGAGGATCTTCATGCAGTGGACCTTCATCCTTCGCCAGATTATGTTGCTGTTCCATTGGGAAATCCGCACGCTTTGCTCCCAATAGTCTAGTATCCGCCAATATATCCAGAGCATATTTCCGTTGAGACAGAAACATACCATCAGGTCGACGTGCAATTTCAATACCCAAAAAATACTTTAACGAACCAAGATCCTTCATGTAGAAACACGAACTGATCAGATAACTCTTGAAAGCTGACAAGACATCACCAGATGAACCAGCAATCACGAGATCATCAATATAGACGAGGACATGCAGGGTAACACCATTCCTCATATAGGAGAACAAAGAGTAATCAGCACGACTTTGAACAAAACCATAACGTCGTAAAGTCTCGGCCAACTTGGCAAACCAATTCCTTGGAGCTTGACGAAGACCATATAACGATTTCTGAAGTTTACTAACGAGACCATGACCAGGAAGAGCATAACCTGGAGGCGGCTTCATATAAACCTCCTCCTCAAGATCACCTTATGCACGTCCATCTGATATAGCTCCCAACCTTTAACAACCGCCACAGCTAAGAATAAGCGTACAGAACACATTTTCGCAACCGGAGCAAATGTCTCTGTAAAGTCTGTACCCTCAATCTGTCTATTTTCAAGTACCACTAACCGGGCCTTGTAGCGCTCAACAGAACCATCCGAATTGAATTTCGTGCGAAATACCCATTTGCATCCAATTGCATCTTTACCAGGCGGTAGAGCTGAGAGAGTCTACGTCTTATTTATCTCAAGAGCAACAATCTTAGCTTCCATAGCCAAACGCCAGTGAACATGGCGTGAGGCCTCAGAAAATGAAGTGGGGTCCGAACAAGCCGTAACTGCAGCAAAAAAACTAGAGTGCGATACCGAAAATTATTACGGGAAACATAATCAGCAATTGGATAGTGAATACCTGAGAACGGTGAGGATGAAGGAACAACAGTGATGGGGGGATTTATTGGCAGTGTAGAAGCAGCACAGACATAATCGCTAAAACGAACTAGAGCACGTCGAGCTCGGGGACTTGGTGCACAGGCAGGCTGAGTTGCAACAGATACATCAAAATCAGAATCAGAACCATACGTCGGTATACTCACATCAAAATCGGAGCTCGAAGTATCAGATAAATGCTCATCGGGCAAGGAAGGCTCGGATAAGGAGGTAAAAGTTGTCGCATGAGAAGAGGCATCAACCGTGCTGCGCAAAACTGCAGGAAGAACTTCAGGCGCGTTCTCCACACGCGCGGGAGGTGGGGCAGCGCCAGCTCCAGGCGCATGCACTTCACGCGGGCCTCCAGGCGAAGAAGACAACACAGGCACGTGACATCCACGCGCGGTGCGTGGAATAGAGTAAACCCCAGGCGCGTGTTGAACACGCGCGCCACTTCTTGACGCACCTTTACTAGGCACGTGTTGTCCACGCGCTCCACTTGCAGACGGCCCATCACCAGGCGCGTGTTCGACACGCGCTTCACTCTCTGGCACGTGATCGTCACGCGTTCGTCGTTCTGCAGTAACCTGTCCAGAATTTGATCATGACTTCGATTCTGTAGCACCAGGAATCAACGTATCATCAAACACGATCGGAGAGGGATCAGAAACAGGACGGGAAGCAACAAGCTTGTCCGGTGGAGCAAACGGAAAACAATCTTCGTAAAACACAACGTCTCGGCTAGCAAACATTTTTTTGCTTCAAGATCATAAACTTTCCAGGCATTCTTGTCCATGGAGTAACCAACAAGTATACACTTCCGGCTTCGCGAGGAGAACTTGTCTCGTGGTCGGGGAAGCTGGGAAGTAAAGCACAGGCAACCAAACACTCGCAAATTATCGTAGTTCGGCGCATGACCATACAAAAGTTGATACGGTGTGTGATCATCCAACAAAGGTGACGGAGTCCTGTTGATGAGATAAGCAGCGGTAAGGACACAATCTCCCCAAAACTCGATTGGTAGGTGAGCTTGAAAGAGAAGAGCACGAGCAACATTAAGGATTTGACGATGTTTGCGCTCCACACGGCCATTCTATTGAGGCGTATAAACAGTAGATGTCTCAAACCGAATTCCGTTGTCCAAAAAATGTTGGCGAAGAGGTAGAAATTTTGTACCATTGTCTGCTCGAACACATTTAACTTGGCGGTTGAACTGAGTGGAAACAAATGTGAAGAACTCCTTTATCTTATTCGAAACTTTAGACTTAGTTACCAATAAATATACCCAAACAGCTCCAGAAAAATCGTCAACAATCGTTAAAAATGAAACAGCTCCACTAATAGAAAGAATAGGATAAGAACCCCATACATCACAATGAATCAATTCAAACAAACCACTAGCTTTATTGGTACTGGAAGGAAAACTAGTTCTAGACTGTTTAACTCGATGACATACCGAGCATGGTACAGTTTTATTTCCACGACTTAAAGAAAGAGCTGGAATAGACGAAAGCACCGACGCAGATGGATGACCAAATCGTTAATGCCACAAATCAAAATAAGACGAAACAACTGCAGCGGACACATTCAGAGGCGACGAAGACGATAGTGGAACTCCTAGTCTGCGCAACCAATAAAACCCTCCTTGATGACTACCCACACCAATCACTGTTCTCGTGCTGATATCCTGGAATACACATATATTTTCGGTAAGCAATACTAGACATTTTAAGGTAGCAGTGAACTTGTGGAATGACAGTAAGTTACAACGTAATTTCGGAATGAACAAAACATGCTCAAGTACAATATCACCAAAATATAGAGTGCCATGCAACAAAGCAGTGGAAACAGAACCATCGGGAAGAACAACATCAACATTATCGGTGGGTACAATATGATGTAGAGCATCTCTAGAACCAGTCATATGATAACAAGCTCCAGTATCAAGAATCCAAGGCAGAAAAAGCTTACTAGAGCCAGTGAAATTCATCTTAGATAACATGTTTTGAACAGTACCCCATTGCTCATTGGTAAAGCTGGGCCAAGAGCTTGTTTGTCAAGATCGGTTAAAACAACAGCAGTATTGGGTGGCGGCATTGTAGTAACAGGGACAACTCCGGCAAACGGTGTTCCAGGGGAAACACGAGTTCGAGGATTAGGACGCATTCCCGAACTAGAAGCTCGATTCGTCAAGAACCAATCTGGATAGCCGATTAAGTCGAAGCAGGAGTTGACATCATGGCCTTTCTTCTGACAGTGAGTACATGTTAATGAACGACGATCAGTGGCGGAGGCCGAGGCATTGACTGGAGCGGCGGAATCTGATTTCGAAGCGGAAGATTGTGGTGGACGACGGACAGCAAACGCCATGTTGTCAACTGAAGAGGCACGATTCTTGGTGATCATGTTGTTGCGCTCCTCCTGAACTGCTAGGGCATAAACTCGGTTGAGTGGTGGCAAAGGTTCCTGCGCATAGATATTTGAGCGCATCGTGCTGAAAGAACTGTCAAGACCGATGAGAAAGTGCTGAACAATCTCAGTCTCTCTCGCCAATGAAGTATTTGAAGCCTCTGGACAAACACAACGACTAGGTGGCATATAGGAATGTAACTCATTCCGTAACTTCTTACAACGACCATAAAAAACAGCGACAGACTCACCATTCTGACAACAGTTATATATGTCAGTACGAAGTTGGCACATACGAGGGCAATTACAAATCATGAACCGCTCTTGGAGTTCATCCCATAACTCCTTAGCTGTAGAGTTGACCTGAATTACGGAACGGACGGATGGATCAAGAGATGGCACAATCCATCCTACAAGCAGTGAGTTGACACTGCGCCAATCATTAGCAAAAGGCTGACCAGGCAGAGGTTGTTGGATACTTCCATCGACAAAACCATCCTTTGTCCTAGCTATCAAAGCGTTCAAGAAAGATTCACGCCATTCATAATAGTTATCGCCCTTCAAAATCACTGGAGAGACTTTAAGACCTGTGTGATCGGAAGGGTGAACGTACTACGGGTTGTTTGGTTGGAGCGGTTGATACCCAACATCTCAGCAGGTTGACGATACATGTTTGCAGCAGCGGCCTGGACTAATGCTTGGAAAACGGCGGGATCTATAGCAGCTACGTTGAGAATGGCAGCGGGATCCTAAACCTGGCCAACGGTAGCGGCATCATTAGCGTTAACGTTATCATGACCAAGATCAGCCATAGAAGGATGTGGTGGAGTTGATTCTGGTACGAAACGGTACGGGACAGTATGATATTCGTACGGACAGGGAAGGATTATAGAATAATATTGGGAGACACCGATTACGTAAGGCGGCGGGTACTGGCTTTTTTTTTTTAGCAAAAAGAAAGGGTGCTGAAGGCTTTGTAGGGTTTACGGTACTGTACTGGAGTTTGTAGGGAAAAAAAATGGTACTTACGTACGGTGAAGGAGAGGTTGTTAAAAAAAACAATCTTAGAATCGAATGCACTGATACCATATAAAATATGAAGTTGTGATTATATTCAACGTAAAGGTTTACAATATATAGACCGGAATCTAGAGTTCGGTAAGGAAAAAGAATATACTAATCTCACTTAATATACAAGAAAGAATAATCTAGAATATACAAATATATTCACAAAATATATTTTCTATATTCTCTAACAAATAAATTCAATTAGGGAGAGGTTGAGCTGAAATTTAGTTGATCTAAAATTAATGAAATTAAATATTCAATTAATGTTGAAACGGATAAAATGTAGTCTGAATTGAATTGAAGGAGGAGAAGATGTTTCTATCCATCTTTTAGGGTACGTTACGATCCAAGTTTTGAAATTAAATTTGAATAATTTTCAATGAAATAATTGCAGGTTATAAAGAAGAGTCGGTACGTGAATTACCGTAACGAAAATAAGAAAAATGTGTGAGAATGATTAAGTGCATCATTTACTTCAGGGAACGTTATGGTGCGGGGTAAGTTTTAATAATTTAATTTTAGTAAATAATCGAAGGCTATAAATAAAAAAGAGTGACTAAATGCACAAATCAAATATCAAGAGTCACCAGCACCGTAACTATTTTTAAAATTATGAAAATCTAAACTTGTAGTATAGATTATTCAACTACAAAAACTAAGTACAACAATTCCTTTAAAATAAACCAAATTACACAAAGTGCTAGCCTTTATAATATTTGAGAGTACTACTACATTCGGTGCACTGAACTGAGCCTATTTGAACCATTTTGTGGCCATCCATATGGCGTCTAGATGAACCATAATCATGAATTACTCTGTCTCAATAAATACAAAATCTAACCCTTAAACTGTGTGTCATCTCCATAATCATGAATTACTCGGTTTCAGAAAGTACAAAATCTAATTATAAAACTGTCACTATTAGAATATCAAGCCATCTAAGCCAGTTCATCCTTCATGTGTTAAGGCGTTTGTTTCCGCCTTGGATGAAGGCTTATCCGCCTTGCTCAATACTTACGAACTCGGTAGCATGAAAGTCTGTATGATATGAATTGACTCTTTGCGATATCGTAACTAGCAAACGCTAGTACCAAACAAATGGTTGATTGTTTTGTTACGACAGAAGCTTACGGATCGCCAGTTGAAATACTAGCGACATCGCTACATTGGAAAGCCTAGATTGCTAGGACTTATAACGTGCGGATCGCTAAAAACTAGTTACGATCTCGTAAGGCAGCCTAGCTTGTCATATATTCATCTGCTGACGAGACTGGTTACGAGAAATAGAGGCGATCGCTGGGTCTGAAGTAGCGAACTCGTTACAAGCCAAATTCAACATTTAGGGTTGAACAAAACGAGCCAGGCTACGACAGACACGTGCTACTCGCTAGTAAAACCGTAGCGAGCTCGCAACCGAAAAATTGTATAAAATAAAAATTGTAAAAATATAAAAGTTGTAAAAATTATTTTATAAAAATATAATAAAAATTGTTGGTTCGAGAGAGATAACGATGTCGTAAGAAAATCGCTTATGTATTCAGTAACGGGTTCGCTACAGCTCTCGCTACATTTAAACGACGTCGTGTGATCATTGGGTGAGCGAGAAAAACAAATGACGCTACGAGTAAGCTAGAGATTCGCCTGGTGTTGGAGTGTATGGTTACGATCTCGACAGAGATCAGATTGGAGAGGCAGAGAAGACCGAGCGATTTGGTAGCGATGGCGCAAAAACTAAGCTCAGAAATATAATTCTTGCGAGTGAAGTAGCGACAGTACAAGATGGCCGCAAAAATTTTAATGTAACTGGCGAGACAAGTAACGAGCTCGCAGGGAATTCGTAAGTGTCACAAAATTATAGAATTTGAGCCATTTCCACCCATTTCGACTAAAATTGGGTTTCATTTTAATTGTCTAAGCTGTCAATTGCAAGATGCATGGTATCTAAGAACAAAACGTGAACATGAAACACTATCAAGCCACACTTTATAAACTAATGGAAGTAATGGAACTCAAAAGTATATGCTTCCATTTGACAAAAAAAGAAACTAGCTTTTATTGGGAATGTGAGGCCTAGAGATGTACCGAGATCTAATAAGGACCAAGTGTCTAGCAAATGCATCTCTACCATCCTCCAACTCCTTCTTGGTGTATGGTGCATGATTTTCCTCGATAATCTAAGAACATGAAATGTTTTTTTAATACTATTAAATGCAATGTAGATAGTAATAGGTACAATAAGTAGGTTATAAGAATCCTTACGCGATGTAATTCCAAATTACAATCAACAAAGCCAACGACACACTCGCTTGCGTACAACATCATATAGTAACCGCACTCCCAATTTGATAGTTGCTTTCGGTGCTTAAAGTGAAGAAGTATAAGAAATGTTTTGAAATGAAATCATAGTGGAAATAAATGAGCATTGGATTTGTAATGTCACCTGAATTTGTATAAGGTTGAAGGGAAGTAATGTGTCGTCATGTGCACTAAGCATAGCAACCTCTAATAAATCTGCAAATTTTGTAGATGGACCAAAGTGTAGCGGGTCCATCCAATACACTCGCTTCAATGATGGTATCATAGCTACAAAACTCCAATGGCCACTACATATTTTTAAAAATGAAAATGTAAGAACCCGACTCGAAGATTTGAATGTTTACAAAATGCAAATAATCAAGTAAAAAAGAAAGCAAACCTCTCTAGATATGGGCCTATGTAAATTGTCTTGCTCTTGTCACTTAGGATCTTTGAAAGATAAGTAAGTCATGATTGATTACTTTCATTCATTTCTTGCAGGCATATTGGGTGCAAAAAACCAATGAAAGTCTTTGTGTTTAGAGCAAGAAATTGCATGTACCTAAATAAACAATAGAGCATATATGAACGTATATTAGTGCACAAGTATATGATAATTTGTAAGTTACAATACGCTAGCAAAGATGAGAAGAAGTAGCTTACATTTGATGTAGTATAAGGATTGTTTCGGGAAGGGTTTGATAGTGCAAGAAAAGGGCAAAGTCTTCCCATGGAATGACTAATTCCCTCGCTTTGCCGAACACCTGTTTATTGGAGTAGAAATAGTAAACAGAATCCCGACTATGGTGGCCCACCAGATCATAAAACGTGCGAAGGAATCCCGGGAGTGATTTCATGAATCCAATTTCTCTCGCCGACATCGGCTTCTTAGCTACCAGGAAATCTAGTGGGTCTACGACGGGTGATGGTGTGTTTCTATTAATCAGGATAGAATTAGAATTCACATCAACGACCAACCATTTGGGCCACACAAAAAAACGGCCCAAACCATTACCCATTGTCGTGCACTCTTGATCCGCGACCGGTACCAAGGCATCCTCGACTAACACATGTAGTATAGAAATCCTAACGAAACCAATAGGGACTCTGGCTTCATGATGTAGTGTCATGTCAGGATATGAATTTTCCATTACAACGTGGCGGGGTTGAGAATTCGTCCCACATTCAACGTACAACTTGCAAGAAGGGGAATTCTAAGATACAAATAAGGCATGTTTAATTAGGTCGAATTATAAATATGTAGAAAGTAAGAGCATTTTTATAAAATAGCGATAATAATGAGTTGTATAGAATTATTCATTTGATTGTGGTGCAAGTAAATAAACGTACCTTTGGTCTGGGATCAGATGGTTGTATGTGAACTTGCTCTTTGATAGGGGCCAAAGGTGTGCATATTTCCTTGTTGGGTTCAACAATAGGTTGGTAAAAATAGGTTGGTCAAAAATAGGTTGGTCAAAATAAGGTTAGTCAAAAATAGATTGGTCAACAATAGGTTGGTCAACCTCAAGTTGTGGCGGGGAAGGATGTGATCCTCTAGATGAGGGTCTATTGATTGGATAGGTGTCACAAAAATTGGATGGAAGAGGATACTTTATAAAAGAACACACATTGGCCAACATTTTTTTCAATTTCTTGACCTCTTGGTCGGATTTTTTGGTTTGGGTTAATGCTATTTGGAGTTTGGATGCTTTAGGGTCTTTACTACTACGTTTGATACCAAACGCCTCAATTTGAGTAACATAACCACCAATTCCCTTAGCTCTTCCCGGATGCTCAGCTTCCCAAGTGACCTACGTAGCACATCGTGTTTACCGACTGGGATGAAAGCCTTCTTCAACTTCACGCTCGACCTCGTCCTAAAAAAGTAGTATTGTAAATTAAAAGTTATTATCGTCATAAATTGTTGTGTTTGATGTTGTGATTGTAGATACTAAAATGGAACATGGTATGGCGTAGTAGGTAAAGCGTACCCTCGATTAGCCACCCTTTTTGCCTCATCACTTGAGAAAGTCCCATTTTTTTAATTCTACCAAAGACGAATAATTGTTGTCTATTATATGTTGTAGGGTCTTCGGCAATGATTAGCTTGTTCGCCTTTTCCGCGTCCATGACCCCATCCACAAGCTGTTTCACCTCTTTTTTTTTTTTGAGATCTTCTTCCCCACACCCAAGTGTACCCCTCCCTACCCCCGGTGTAAGGCATAACATTATCAACAGTGGCTTTGTGCTTCCTATCCCCCAAACCCTTTATAAAATTCTATGTTATTTTAAGAATAAAGCACTAACGGAAACAATAATATTTGACAAATTCGCGTGAAACTATTATTGCAAGATGTAGTAAGTAAACTAACCTTTGCGTCATTTTCTAACCATCGCTTATTATTGCAATTAATGTGATTGTAATGCGTACTTGGATCTTTCCCAAACCTCTTGCCCTTTGGTTTTATATAATCCTTAGCAAGGGTATATATTTGTGTTCTCGATGAGCCTTTGATGCGATTTGAAGAGCCTCCTTCTTCACTTGATCATAGGATTTTGCCTCGATAATAAAGGGGCGCTACAAATGTGATCATAAAAATAGTCACATGTACAAATTTCAATTGAAATTAAAAATAACAAGTGCCAAACTAACCTTTCATTCCTTCCATATATCCTTTTTGATGTCGATGCTTAGTAGCTTCCAATCCGTTGTGTCTAATGGTGTGCGTATCCTACCCGTCTTAGCACACCAATTAGACCATCGCGCGGCATCGTCGTCGGGTGAAATAGCAACACCAATGTCATTAAACTTGACATGTGTTAGTATTTTGTTATCCATCCTAATCTCTAATTCGCGATAATGTGTGAGAAGTTGAGCTTCTTTCGATGCGCGACTCACTTCTCGTTGTCTTTTAACCTCACTTGAACCGCCAACAACATTTCCCCCCCCACTTGAGTCGGAGTTACCGGAACTTGTAGGGCTATCCATTAAGCTTTCTTTTGTGTAGTGAAATTAGTTAATGGCTAATGCAATTCTAATAAGTCAAAGTTGTACTTTTAAGTAATACCATTATAAAACATAATCTTACAATTTAGGGCTAAGCTTGCAAGTGACAACATGAACATAAAGTCTAGACTTTCGTTAAGGACATGCTTCTGACGTGATATTTAGTAATAACATGATAAATGGAGGTAGTATGTACAACAAAATAAAAAATTTACCAAATAAGAATGAAAAAAATCGTACCAAATATGATAAAGTTGTGTCGTGAGAATTGATTATTTTGGTTGGGGATGGTCTACCTTGTTTGTCCCTCTCCTACCCACAACAAAGGATGTTACCCAATTGAACAAGAACAAATATAGATTGACATTAATTGCAAAAATATAGGGACAAATGTGGTTGGGAATTCATTGCAAAACTTACCAATCTTTTGCATGCAATTAGTGGCTAGTTCCACTTTGTTTTGACACAATTGATGTGTCCAACATGTATGGGATGGGTTATGGAGATTTGATGTGAAGAAATGTGAGGATATTTGAGAAGATGTGTAAAAGTTTGATTTTTGGAGATGAAATGGAACCCGTAAGATGTGATGGATAAGATGCCAAAAGTGTTGTGTTTTTCTGTTCTTTAACGTGTTCACTTTATTCTAGCTTACATTGTTGCGAATTCGTAACTCTCTCGTTACACCTGACGAGGGTTGTTACGAAGTCGTTGCATTCTCATGTGATTGCCTTTTATGGTCTACTTTATCTTTCTAGCGAGATCATAACTGAAAAGCTGAAAAACATTATGTGACTTGGTAGTTGAGACATCGCTACCTATGCTCGCCAGAACCCTACATAACATAATTTGACTTTTTTTAAAAACGCACTCATACATGCTTGGATTACGATATAAACAATATGATTTTATGGAATAAAACACAAATTCTTCTATTGTAAAAATAATTTTCATTTGTTCCGTCATAAGCTGATGTATAACAGTATAGGGATTGGTTGACTTAATGTGCACTTACACAATATTAAAGATTTTCAGAAACTAAATATCTATTTGTAAGACATTAAGAAACTCTACAAATCACGTGTACGCTTGTAAACGATGTCCGTCGATTACCTTTAAAGACAAGCAACAGAGTAGATGTTCACACGGGAACTACATATATGCGTAGTTCACGTGCATCTGATTAGAGAAACTTGGTTTATTGTAACTCATGTATGTGACTACAAGTACAATTCATGAAGTAAACAAAGTATCATGCACACATACACTCACCAATTGTAATCACACATCATACTAACGAGTATCGCTTTATAACATTGCATGTTGATGTACTAAGATGTACTCTGATAGACATAATATTACGATCGATATTTTCCAAATTAAGTATTATACTGTCTATATATAAAATGTAAGGGTGTGTTTGGTTCGCAAGATTTTTGAGAGTCTGGATTTTGTTTTGGAATTTTGAGAGTTTGGGTTTTTGTTTGAGATTTTGAGAGTCTGGTTTTGCAAAATCCTTGTTTGGTTAGGTTGGATTTTGTGAGTATGAAACAAAAATTTTGATTGATTTTTAGGATTTTGCAAGTCTGGATTTCGGGAAACTTGGTGAACCAAACAGGATTTTACAAAACTTGACTTGGATAGTCCAAGTTTTGCAAAAATTTGCCCAACCAAACACACCCTAAATATTTTAGAATATGATTGTTCTTAACAAAATTTAAACTGAATTATCTTTGTTTTACATTGAGTTATCTTATATTGCTTTTGTACATTTCCATGCTGATGTACAAAGACGTACTCTACTTGAGTTATATCATGATCGATATTTTCCAAATTGAGTATTATATTGTATCTTTGTAAAATTTATATATTTTAGACTTTGAAAGTGCTTTAAAAAAATTAAACATAATTAATTTTGAGTTATCTTATAACTAGCTTGTTTACTTGCGAAATTGCTAGTTTACAAGTTAACATAGTTAAACCCTAAACCCTAAACCCACAGACCCACAAACCCACAAACCCACAAACCCATGAAACCCATGAAACAGATGAAACCCCATGAAAACGTGTTGCGATATCGCTAGTTAATAAGTTAATAAAAAAAGGGTTTTTGGGTTGGGGTTGGGCTGGGTTTGATACTGGGCTGAGTAGTGATAGTATAATTATTGGGCCTCATGTAGTAGGCCTTAGTATAGATGTTTCATGTTCAGTTTTGCGCGGGTCGGCGACTTATCGATCCATTCAATAATTTCAATCAATATATACTGAATAATGACCATCTAACCAGCCGATGTGGGAAAAATACTAACGAGACTAGTAGCGATTTCGGTACAGGTTTAATTAAATTTGATGAAATTGTGAATAGAGCCTCTAGCGAGATCGCTAATGACACGCTTGACTGGCGAGCTTAATCAAGATCTCGTAACTACAACTGTATGTATGAGAGAGTTACTTACGAGTTCGCTAGTAGGTTTAAGTAGATACTAATGTGTGAGGTAGCGACATCGATACACAATTGACTATAAAAAAAAGAGGGATCGGGCTAAAATTAATCAGCCCCAAATTGAAAACCCTTGAACCCTCGACACAGTCAAATCCGGCAAAAATCCCAGCAATCTAGCTAAAGATATACCGCCAAAAACAAGGGGTTTTACTAGTGGTAGAGGCGGATCGGGTAGGGGACAGGGAGAAGCCGGAAACAAGCGCCGCCGGACTGAGTACGAGAATGAGGAGGTTGAACCGCCGGATGCACCAGAAGTTCCTGTTCTGCCACCCGCCGGAGATGCCGTAGCTGATGTTGATGGAGCTCCAAGCGATGTCACTAAAGAGGAGGAGACTCCAGAATTCTTCAATGACGCCGCCAAAGCTAGGTATGCTCATTGTTGCTCTCGGAAAATAGTCAATAACAATGTCTTTGACAGTTGTGTTGTGCCAATTCTGCAACTCGATTATGTGCTAGACCACTTTAGGGAACATCATCTAGACTATTTACTACAACTCCTTGAGCCCATTTACCTTGAGGAGCTCTTACAATTTTATGCAAACCTAGGGTTAGAGGAGGGATCAGATGATATCACTACTATTGTGAGAGGGGTTAAGTTTAAAGTAGATAAGTTTATGATAAACAGTGTGCTGAAATGTCCCTACAAGAGTCGTACCGATCTCAGGCCTACCAAGAAAGATGGCATGTACAAGGTTCATTATGAGCAACGCTTTCCAGCTTTTAGCCCCAAACAGCCGTTGAAGGCGGGTGAGATGGGTATGAAGTGGTTTGGGAGAAAATCAAATAGGCCGGGTACAACTAGGAAATACCCAATCCACAGGCTAACAAAGGAGCAGCGATTAGTGTTTGAACTAATCTGCGGGAATGTGTTGCCATCCCTGTGAGCCTACAGTTTGCAGCCTAATGGTGTTCTACCACATCATGGAGAAGATTCCAATCAACCCCGGCTACACTATTCTGACATAGATGATGAAGATGGCGAGGCACAAGACCGCGGCGCTTCCATACGGCGGTTTGATTACAGCCTTGATCAGGAAAGTGGGAATTTTACCAAGAGGCCGTCCGATGCCACTTGGCAAGTACGACAAGGAGTGGCTAAAACACAAGAGATTGGAGATGAAGGCTGATGGTAAGTACGGGAAAAAGAAAGAAGCTGAAGAGGCTGCTAGAAGGGCACGTGGTGGTGTATCAGGTATGATAATGCTCACATCTTTACATTTTTTTTATGTTTATGTATAAAGTAGTTGATAGTGCTCACAAGTATTATAATGCTCACATCGCAACTTTTGTATGTATTGTAGATGCTATTTTTGATGCCCGTGGTCGGCTAGTAGTGTCTCTTGGTCAATTAGTGAATGAGATTGAAATGGTCGAGAAGAGGTCCAATGCAAACAACGAGTATCTCAATAAACTGGTGACAAGTGGGTTGATAGACTGCGAGTTGAGCGATGACGAGGAGGTACCTGATTTTCTAACTACATTCCCCAAGAACACCGACTCTGCCGGGCCAAGTGTGGAACTGCCGAAAGGGAGTGCCAAGGACCCGTTGCCTGGAAATGGGGTGTCTAAAACTGGTACTGACGAAGACGAAGACGAAAGTGATGGAGAAGCCAATATGGATAGTGACGGGTCTGATGGGGAAAACGATGTGGCTAGGTATGAGATGAAGAGGAAGGAGGGATTGATTGGTGAACCCGAGGAGGACGAGGAATCAGGTCAAGTCCATGCTGAGGAGACATGCCAAGAAACACAAGATTTGCCCACTCCAATTGACCAAGAGAAGGCTGTTGAAGACGCTCCAGTGGAGAAGCTAGATGGCGTAGAAGACAATTCGAGCGACGATTTGCACGACGTTTTAGTGGCAGGCCTGTGATGTACTAGACTATTGTAGGGATGATTCAACATGTTTTGAATGTTAAGATATTTCTATTTGCATGTTCTGTTTGTTAACATATTTCTAATTGACTTTTTAGTTTCTTTATGTTGAACTGGGAGCATTTAAGGTTCAAAACTAAACCGGAAACAATGTCATATTTGTGAAAATTTACATTTTCCAAGAGTGAACTGGGTTCTAGCGAGTTCGCCAGTAAGTCGCCTACTAATCAATTGAAACTAGCGAGTGAATTTACGATATCGTTACACAATCGCTTCATCTTCCATATATGTTGCAAACTCGCTAACTTCCGTACAACTTTAACAGAGCCTAGCACGCGAGGCAAATAGCGATATCGTAACCGGTAAGCGATTAAGGAGCGATTTTGTAACCTAGTTGAGTTCATCATGTCCTCCTTACTGGTGATACGCTGTCGTTTTATAGTGTAAAGAGAAAGTTACGAACTCGCTAGAGACATAATTATACCCCCAGCTATGCCGTTCAGAAGTCGCTACTGTCTGGTATATAGTTACAAAAATTGGGGATTTTTTGAATTCAAAATGTGTTGATACGCTGCCGTTTTAAACTCTAACGAGTGAGTTACGAATTCGTAAGCCATATTTTTATACCATTAGATAGGCAGTTCAGATATCGCTACTGTCTATTATATAAATAAAAAAATTGGGGATCTTCTGAAATCCAAACACGAGAAGTTCAATTGAATCCAACCCAAAGACAGAAACCCTCACGCTCAAATCTCCCAACAAGAATGGCTAGGACTAAGCAGCTTGCACACAATCCGTTTGTACCAGCTCGCCGACCACCCGCACAGGCGGGTTCATCTCAGGCACCGGCAATAAGGACTGAGGCTGCTGGTTCAAGCTCTACCAAATATGACAACGCCAAATTCGTAAGTTTTGATGCTTCCGAAGCCTATTTGAATTTCATGGAGAATAGTGACTTGCTAGAATGTTATGTGGTAGATTTCAATCAATTTAAAGACCTAGGGTTAGAGAAAGTGATGCAAATCTTTCAAAACCATGACATGGGTGAGCTTTTAGGTTTGAATTGCGCGGCACATAAAGATGAAACGTGCCAGTTTTATGCTAATTTTCACCAACTTATCGAGGAAGAAAAGGAATCGGGAAGGTGGTTTACTAGGGTAAATAAGAAGGAATTTGAGATCGGGGAGGAAATGTTTAACAAGGTGTAAAATGTGTCTTATGCTGTAGAGGAAGACTTCAGCGATCCTCCTACTCCTGGTTTTTATTGTAGGGAACAATGACCCGACAATGCCATTCTCGACCTGGAGCATGTGGCAGAATATGCGGAGAAGTATTTTGGTAGGCAAAAGGACAATTTAGGGAAGCCTAGGGAGTATAAGATTGATAAGCTTAGTTGTGAGGATAGGATAACATATGAGACGGTTGCTAGGTCTGTGGTTCCTAAGGGAGGATGGATCACCGAGATGAACTACACAACGGTAAGCATCTTTTACTGCGTAGTGGAGGGGATCAGGTTGAACCCGGGGTATGTGATATTCGAGCACATGCGACGAAGTGTTGTCGAAAATGGTAGAACAGTTAAGAAGCTACCATATGGTGATTTCATTGCTAGGTTTTTGACCAACGAGCACCCTAAGATGAAATTGTCTCCTAATGCGGTAGAGTGTTGCTTTTACACAATGTCCTACTTCGAGAGGAAAGGGAAATGTGAGTTGGTTGACGGCAAGTGGGAGAAAGCAGGGGCAGGATCCAAAAAACCACTTGAATTTGATCCAGAAGAAGTAAGAGAAACTGTCGAAGGTACGCCTCACTACATTTCTTGTTCATTGGTTTCATTGGTTTAACATGTTATTTAGTACATAATTCTTCAATTTGATTTGATTCCATGAACAGCAGTACCCTCGGTGGCGTACTACAAGGGGCTAGAAGACACTGTCGACCTTATGAAGCAGCGTGTGGCCAAAATAAATCAAAATTGCTGGATAACGGAGAAGGTGATACGTGGAATTGAGAGGGTGCATGCCAAGAAGAAAACAAAGGTCGATCCACCAGCTCCAAAACAGACCCCACCTCCTAGCAAGGATAATTAGATTAGCATTCTAAGTTGGCTAGTAGTTGTACTAAATTCTCGAATTTCTATTTCTATTTTTTTGTGTCTCAAACAAATTAGTATCGAATAATTATTTCTTATATCTCTTGAATAATATTTATATTTTAATATATGTACTTATATTAGTAATAATACTGTGTTTTGTTTAATGATAGGGTATGGGCCATAAAGCCCGTACAAGGTCAAGCAAACCACACGAGATGAGGACCCCCACCTTAATATATCTACTTCTATTAGTAATGATTACATTGTGTTTTGTTTAATATAACAAATCTTTACAAATGAGTTAAATTTAAATTCTTCTGAAGTGGCGACTTACTTGCGAAATCGCCACAGTCAAGTTAGCAAATAAAAACAACAAAAAGGGACCTAGCGAGATCGTAACCTATCAGAATGAAGAGACAGAAACTAATCTTCGATTTGAAGCTGGTTCTAGCGATTTCTAACAAACAAGCTTGAGTAACGATTTCGCTACTGAGCAAGTTCACCTAAATTGGTATTGAGCGACGCGCGTTACAAATTCGCTAATGCTAAAGCAGGGTTCTTTTTTGTTTGAATTACATGAATTATTATCCTAAATTAAATCACAAATGAATTTTAATTATAATTACCATGAATTAAAATAAACATTTGACAGAAACACAGTATTCAAAACCAGTGTTAATCAAATATGCTACTTATGTTTTTTACTCTTTTTGGTCTTCTTCTTCTTTGGTTGCCGCCCCTTCCTCTTTGTAGTTTTCCCTGCAGGATTAATCCACATGTCTTCTTCATGATCCATTCTGCACACCGACGCACAAACAATGTCATCATCTTCCTCTAGAGTTTCGTACATGGAGGGCGGAATGGTGACTTTAGAAACAGTGCAGTCATCATCGAACAAGCCGTCACCATAGATGAATGTTTTCTTTCCATCAACAACGATCTCCCAAAGAGGATCAATTGGATCTTCCACATAGAACACCTGATGAGCTTGAGCCGCCATGATGAATGAATCTTCTCTGGACCCAAGAATTCCCCTATTCACTAGAGTCATGCCTAAATCCTCTGAGCGCACCCCTTCAGCTTGATTTACCCATTCACATTTAAACAATGTGATTCGGACATGAACAAAGTCCATTTCCCATATATCAGTAATGGTACCAAAAAAACCATTATCACCCTATCCAAGTACTGATTCGCCACTATTTTGGGTTGCAGATCTATCATCACTCCACTTAGTACCAAACGTGTATCCATTGATGTCATACCCGCTAAACGACGTAACTGTGCCGAGGGGTCTCTTTGCAGACCATTTTACAACATCGGGGTGTTCACCGCCATTCTGCACATGTATTTTGAGCCAACTAGTAAAGTCTCTGCAATGAGCTTCAAGAATCCTAGGTTCCAACCAGCTCGGGTGTGTTGACCTAATCTCATTAAGGTGAACATCAACATAAGGACTCACATCATGATGGTTGCGCAGGATGTAGAGATGGGCTATAGATATTTCATTGGAAGAAGGGCTAAATTTAGACTTATGGCGTAGTCCAACCCATCCAATCTACCATCGTGTCTAGAGACCGGCAATCCTATAGTAGGTACATCCTGTAAATAGTTGGTACAAAATTCTATTACCTCTTCCGCGACATATCGCTGCACTATACTGGCATCTGGTCGATAACGATTCTTCACAAAATGCTTGAAAATGCTCATGTACCGCTCGAATGGATACATCTATCTCAAGTATACTGGTCCGCAAAGCTTCACCTCCCGCACCAAATGAACTATCAAATGAATCATTATTTCAAAAACAGTAGGGGGAAAATACATCTCTAGCCTGCACAATACTTCAACTACCATATCCTGCAATTCATCCAACTTACGCCGACTCACTTTCTTGCGACATATCTGTTTAAAAAAATAACAAAGCCTTGCAACCGCGTCTCCAACGTGAGAAGGCAAGCAACCTCTCAAAGCAATTACGTTCAAATCCTGCATCAGATTGTGGCAATCGTGCGACTTCATTCCCACCAATTTCAGCTCAGCAGTGGATACACAACTACTAATATTCGAACCATATTTAGAAGGCACCTTCACTGATTTTAAAGTCTTACAAAAACTCTCCTTCTCCTCAGATGACAAGGAATAACAAGCAGGTGGTAAGTATGTCGAGCCTACTTCTTCTTGCACGGGAGCAAGTGACGTCCTCATGCCAAGATTAACTAAATCCTTTCTAGTTTTCAATCCATCCTTACTCTTCCCTGGTGTATTCAAGAGCGTCCCAACCAAAGCTTCACATACATTCTTCTCTATATGC